>CM073577.1:115064139-125014139 GCA_037074715.1 Magnolia kwangsiensis
TTGCTTTGGAACTGGTGACTTGGATTGGGAAGGACTTCAGTTAGATTCGGACTCCTTAGCTTCTTAGATCTCCATCCATCATGGTCCATATTCTATCTAAGACCAAGCCAAGATCTGTCAAAATCCATCTGCTTAAGATGGGCAAATCTGGGGTTAGATCCAAATCAATCTTGACCACTCTGCATCTCTAATGGCATTCTACTGAATGGATGCTGAATGGATTTGGACAAAGGTCACCAAAAGGTGTTAGATAATCTAGATCAGGCCTCATCTATCATTTTCACCATTCACCATGGGTTGGTAGATGTTGGGAATGATGGATGGATAGTATCCATCACATCCTAACCCCTCGGGTTCCTCATTGAGATGTCATTCTAGGAGCATTTGAATACTCTCTGTCTCATCCTATCTTCAAATTGTAGGGCAGACTGGAGCTTGCCTTTTCATCTAACTCTCCCATTAGCTTTGTCTCAATCAATGAATGACTTGGGATTGTCTTATGAGTATCTATCATCTTACTTAGGTTCTAACCCAAACTGGGTTGGCTTGGACAAGAGTTTGATCTCCTGATGTTCGGAACCTTCTCGGTCGCTACTACTTCTCTGAACGTCTCTGGAAAATCTCACATTTTGAAAGGACTACGAGAAACGACCTCGCCGACGATATCATCGCTATATTCACAATAGTGCCACTCTTTGACGGGTCTTTTATAAGCGTGCCTAATACGTTTCCTCATATATTGGAACGTTGATCGTGGCCATGTGGCATGCGATGATTCACCTATCATCACCTTTTCAAATACATATGCAAGGATTTGTGCCATCACATTAATAATGGAATACATAACGCTGAAGGGAAATCATCTAAACATCTTTAGGTGTGAGTATGCTTCCAGTATGCACCAAACACATAGTAACACCATGTGGCAGTTTCTTACTAGGTTAAGTCAAGGTGTTAAAATTGAGTGCAAACAACATCCATGATGGATTATGGCACGTCCTATATTGTTCCATGTGACACATTGACACACGTGAGCTGCTTGAAGATGAATGGGGCACATGTTGCACTTTGGCCTGAAAAGTCCGTGGATGGATGGCATTTGTTGTACTTGTCCGACATTGGTACACATGGCACATGTGAAGGCACAATAGCACATGCAGGGTGCTTGAAGATGTTGAGCATTTAAAGATGGATGGTAGTGTGGTATATTGGCACTTGTATAATGCTTTAAGATAAATGGTGGCACATGTTCAAAATGTAGGGCCTTGAAGGAAAGATGATTGCACATGTGGGAATGTTAAAGATGGTAACACATGGCTACTATTGGGGTACTTTATAGATAGGGGTCTTCTCTCAATTTCTCCTATTTCATAGAATATTATGATTATAAAATACGAACAAGGAAATGAAAATGAGGCATTTTTCAAGAAATGAGAAATGAAAAGAGGGCATTTTTCTTAGTGGGATCCATATTTTCATGACCAAGGTGATTGATCTGGTGGGCCATTGTGGTATGGAGATTCCTACTAGCCCTCTTATTAGATGGACAGAAAACTATAGCTAGTGCCCACATTTAACATGGCCTACCAAGAAACTGACCAATGTGAGGCAGTTGGGATCACTCATTGACGCTCTATCTTTCAGCGTGGCCCACCACATGAGAGAAATTATTGGGTCATAAGAAGGTGCTTATGTTTCTATTACTATTAAATTAATGAATGAAGTAATTAATGGTGGGATTATCATTATCTTGAATAGGATCTATACAGACACAGATCCATGGATCCATATATCTTGATTGGAAAAGATTAATAGAAAAGGAAAGAATTTGAATAGATCGATATCTTTCTCCAAACAAAAGAAAAAGAAGAAAGAAGAAACCTGTGGAATCTGAACGGATTAGATCACATCAGATCTAATCATAGCTTCGGGTTCAGGTGTCGTACCACAGCTGGTGAGCAACTAAACTATCTCCTGAAATACCTTAGAGGTGCAGCCATGAAGGCTTGTTCCACCACCGTTGTAGCTCGTGTTCTTCTTCCTTCTCAAAGGTCGATTCAGCAGCTTCAATGACCTCTATGGTCAGTGCTTGTATTGTGTTCTTTTTAAGTCCCTCTTAAATAAGGTTAAAGCAAGGAAGTAAGCAAGGAAAAATTCTCTCACAAATAGGTTCGAAGCAAGGAAGTAAGCAAGGCAAAATTGACATGTATCAGGCCTATCTATCTGAGAGCAATAATGATCAGGTTTTTGGTCATAGACTGCAGGTGAAGCTCCCTTATATGGAAGCTAGAACTCCAACCACCTTAGGGAAGTGACCGCAAAATCATAGCCGAAGATCACACTGGATAGAAGTATAAAGAGTGAGTCAGATTAAGAATGGTTTGTTTATGTACGAAGTAACATTTGGATTTGATTGGTAGTGGCATATCAAATGACGAAATTGGAATTCATTTATCAATGGATTTTTGTCTTCCATTTGAACTCATTTCTATAATTCTTTTAGTTGCCTTTATCAGGGGATTTTTATTTTCCATTTGAACTCATTTCTATAAAAATTTTAGTTGCCTTGATAGGTGCAATTGCCATGGAATAAATACTTAAAATTAGAAATCCAAAATCAAATAAAATAAATAAGAGCTGGTGCAAGCACAGGAACTGGAGGTCAAATGGATTCTATTTCTTATGCGAGAGCCCACATGAACAAGTTAATGGACTAGGAGGATGTGATTCAGAACCTTGCATATTCTCACTGCCATGAAATCCAAGTCAAAATCTCGATTTAGAGCAATTTCATTTTAAAAAATATATATATAAATCATATTTTCATTGTTCCCATTTCACAAAGGATGCAAATTAGGTACTAGTCTTGCTAGGACCATGACTAAGCAAGAATAGGCGACAATGTGGTAGAATTTAACAGTAGGCCATTGTCAAAAATAATACTGGTGAAGTATGTACTAGACCAAACAATTTTCAAACATGCTTAATCTCTAAATCCAATTTTCTTAGCTAAAAAAGGTTAAAGAGTATCCATGTAAACGGATACCGAAGGGTAGCCCTAGATCAAGACCCATGGCATGCTATTCTAGATTGTCAATATGATAGGTCTCATATAAGATGTGGCATGGGCCAAAGACCTCAAGAGGTTGGCTAATTGTATCCATTTGATCAATTCGTATTACTATTTACTATTTTTGTTAAAATTATTTCTAGTTGGGTAAATTACATAAATGCCTTCGGATAATATTCAAATCGGTTAGGCTCCAGAGCTGAAGCCAAAGTCGGATAATCATGTAAAATATCCCATGCCTAAATTTAATTTTCTTGAGTCAAATATGTTGTGTATAGTCCAGTAAAAGGTCATCCATTGCCAATATTATTCATGCCCCCACTTGACTCTTCCTTCATCAATCCTTTCAAGAACCTCTTTGATAGAGTGATCCTAGCCAACCATTCCATTTAATTTTATTGGATGATGGCCCATCAATGATTCTCAAGAATCACTCAATCAAATAATTTAACTATTTGGAAAATGGAAGGAAAAATGAACGGTCCACGCTATGACTTTTCTATAACCACTTTGATCCAACTAATCAAACCATCTTATCATTGGTTAGGCCGGATCAGATCTTGTTGTGTCCCAATAATCACTTTGATAAAGTGATCCCAAGGGGGCGTTTGTTTTCCAAATCCCTCTATAAATTGACCAAAATAAATCACTATTTTCCTCCAAAATCGGTCCTAAAGAGACTTAAATTTACTGTCCCCACCATATTATATATGACTCATCTCGACCAATTTAGGGCATGAGCAAAAAATACAAGGCTCTAGTGGACCACACCTCAGGAAATAATGGTCCTAAAGACATCTAAAATTGAAAGCTATTTCCTTCCCAGGACTATATTGATGTTTATTTGCCATCTAACCTGCTCGTAAGGAGGTAGGGACATCCAAAAAAAGATCAGCACAGATATTGAGCTCAGCTTCATCCAAAACTCCTAGCCCCATGAGAAGTTCTCAAACTACTATTGGTTGGATTTGCCTCATTTTTCAAATTACTATTTGAGATTTGAAGCTTTGGATTTGCCTCATTTTCCAACTCATGCCCTAAAATGAATTTGCCAAAAGGGATGGGCAATGTGCATAATACACAATGTATCACAGGGCATGAATGCTCCAGATTGAACACAGGGAGAATGGGACCCACATTTTAATTATTGTGGATTCTGAATGAGAACAACTTAATAAATTTACAAAATTTAAATGAGAACAACTTAATAAATTTACAAAATTACATTTTGAAACATACAAAATTATATAATAAATTACATTTTATAGCACTTTGAACTTTGTTCTCCTGTCCATCTTTTCGTCACTGCATATCTTTCATCTTGCTCCTTGCCTGCCTGCCTGTAAATTAGAAACCAAACAAAATCTGTACATACTATTAAAAAAATCACTGCCTATAAATAGAAAAATATTATCTATAAATACAAATAAATAAATAAAAAGAGTGAGGATGTGTTTGGTTGCATCAAACATCATGGTATTTTATAATTATCAGTCTATTATCATAATAAATCAGTCTATTATGGTTCAAAATTCATGATATTTCAATCAAATCTGGTGCAAACAAACACACCCAAAAACAAAAACAAAAAACAAAAAACAAAACAAAACAAAAAAATAATAATAATTTTGGGGGGTTGGCTTCAAAATTCATGATATTTCAATAAATTTTGGGGCAACCAAACACATCCAAAACAAAAGAAAAAGTGTTTGGTTTTTTTTTTTTTTTTTTTTTTTTTTGAGGGAGGGGGGGGGGGGGGGGGGGGTAGCCCGCGTATACATCACTGCCCCTTCGGAGGGGGCTCTGACCGCGGGCAGTCTTCATCGCAGGTAAGCCAAGCTCCTCTTGGGTAGCCCTCCAAAACGGAGGAGATGCCAGAAATGCTGCCAAACACCCGCCTGGGAAGGGCAGGGGCAACTTTTCCGGGCAGCTCCCTACCGTTTGGTGCAGGGCCATAAGGAGAGATGAGCGGCAGCTGCTCAGATAAGATCAAGTAGTTTGGATTTCTAGGGCTTTCCTTGCCCTTTTATAAGCCCTGGGGTAGCAAGTGGACACGGATTTGGTACTCCGCCATTAGGCCGGGAACGGATCGGCTACTCCCCCTAACGCCAGCCAATGGCTGGTGGTCGGTGCTCTGTAGGCCCTAACATGACGTATGTGTTTCATCCATGCCGTCCAAATATTTTTTTCAGATCAGTCTATAGTATGAGACAAAAATGAGATATATAAAAATTTCAAGTAGACCACATTACAGGAAACAGTGTTAAATGAGCATTGAACATTAAAAACCTTTTGGGGGCGTAAAAGTTTTGAATCAAGATGATCTTTATTTTTTCCCTTCATTTGGGCATTCATGACCTAATCAACATATTTGATTTCAAATAAATAGTACAGAGGGCCTTAAGAGTATTTTAATGATGGATATCCAATCGCTATTGTTTTCCTGTGATGTAGTCCACCTGAGATTTATACCTATCTTATTTTTGAAACCAAGACCTAAAATGATATATAAAAATGGATAAACGGAATGGATGAAACACATACATCATCATGGGACCTCAAAGCACCAACCACCATCCACCCGGCGGTGGCACCGGGAGTCGCCAACCCGTTTCTACTTACCCCGCAACCGGCCAATGGCTGGTGGTGTGCTATGTGGGCCTCACCATGATGTATTTGTTTCGTCTACGTTGCCTATAAAAAATAGATCATTTTGTATTATTAAAAAAATGAGGTATATTGCAATCTCAAGTGGACCACATTATAGTAAACATTGTTGGATGAATGTTGACCATTAAAAATGTTTTGGGGCATAAAAGTTTTGGATCAAGCTGATATTTATTATTTCACTTCATCTGGGGCTTTATGACCTAATCAATAGATTGGACGTCAAATAAACAGTACAGTGGGCCTTAGGAAGATTTTAGTGGTGGACATCCAATCATTATTGTTCTCCTATGGTGTGGTCCACCTAAGATTTATATCCTTGTAATTTTTTGTGTTACGCCCCAAAATAATCTTTAAAAATGGATGAATGGAATGGATGAAACACATACATCATGGTGGGACCCACAAAGCACCGACCATCAGCCACGG
This sequence comes from Magnolia kwangsiensis, assembly GCA_037074715.1. Classification (NCBI taxonomy): domain Eukaryota; kingdom Viridiplantae; phylum Streptophyta; class Magnoliopsida; order Magnoliales; family Magnoliaceae; genus Magnolia; species Magnolia kwangsiensis. The sequence goes on from CM073577.1 coordinate 115,070,306, forward strand.
AGCCGGTGTTGGGGGAGTAGCCAATCCGTCTCTCATTAGGCCTAGCTAAGGACGGTCGGTACTGACACGGGCTCTATAGGGCCCACCGTGATTTATGTATTTTATGCTGTCCATTCATTTTCTTAAGTATCTTCTTATAGCTTGTCCAAAGAAGAGGCAGATCGAAGGCTAAGTCTCAAGTGGACCGCACATTAGGCAACAATGAGTATTGAAAGCACAAGTTTTTTTTTTGTTTTTTTTATCAATGTGATGTTTTCCTTTCATCCAGGTCTATACGGCCTTGTTAACTGGTTAGATAGTAAATAAACATCATACTAAACCTTATAAAATAAAATATCTATCAAAATAAATGAATGGTGTTGATAAATGAAACCGATTGGCTGGTGTGCCATACACTAGCGATATAGTTGGTGTATTAACGTCAGCAAGTTCTGTGAGTCCCATCATGAGGTATGTGTTATATCCAAACCATCCATCCATTTGATGAGCTCTTCTTAAGGCTTGAGACGAAAAATAAGACAAATGTAAAATATCAAGTCTACCACACTACAAACCCTTTTGGGGGTCATAGAAATTTTGTCTTTGCTATCCTATGAACAGATTGGATGGAAAATAAATGTTATGGTAGGCCCTATGAATGTTTTAACATTCAAAATCATTAACCCCACTACTATTTATGGTGTGGTCCAATTGAGCTCCATATATGATTCATTTTTTGGCTCATGCTCTAAAATGATCTCTAAAAATGAATGAACGGTGTGGATATGATAAATACATCATTGAGAGGCCACATAACTTTGATCTCCCTCCTTTGAAACGTTCGTACAACTCGAAGAATCAGCTTCCTTTGATAAAACATACGCATCAGAGTGGGCCCCACGGCTGTCACGCCCCAAACTCGGAAACCGGGCTCACAAAATTCCCGATCGCCGAATCCGGCGCCGACAGCCTCCGTAGAACCCCATTCTCGGCTCCTAGCTCCCATTCGCTAGGTTCCGATCCTGGGATGCTACGAGGAGGATTTTAAATATCAGTTTGATTCGTATTAAGCATAACCAAAGGCATAACCCACAAACAACAACCAAGAATTCCATTACATTTCCACTATAATCAAAAACTTTACAAGTACAATGAGCATAAAGGGAAATACAAAGGTAAAGTACAAAAACTCCAAAATGCTCAGCAACGTGCTCCTGCCTCAACGCTGCTGCGATCCAATGTCACCTGCACGCAACGGTCGTGCATAAGCTTACAGAAAGCTTAGAGGGTGGTGAAAGTGTGTGCACAAGGTAGAATATGATCATGCAATATCAGAGTAATGCGGAATATGCAGATGGAACTATAATATCATGAGCCGTACCAAGGCTTATGCGATGCAAGACATGAATGGTATTGGCCACCCCAAGGCCATGCAATGTGCAATGCAACTCAAGCATACAGATCCTCATCAATGTCCACATATCAGTACAGCTCAAAGTATGGAATATCACCGGGGTCTAGTACACTCTAAACCAGATTGCCGCCACATCGCGCACAATAAGGTAAGTGGAAGAGACCTCACTATCCGTCTGCCAATATCGGGCGCGACTCGTCGATAGCCGACCCATTCCTCGAGCTGGTCAAACTCAGCCTAGTATTGCCCCCTACACTCGGGCGGGTAAGGCCGCACCCCCTTCCAACCGACCACGACACAGTGGAGAGCACAGCCAACTGGTATTCGGCACTCAGTGCTCATCTACCCACTCGGTCTAGACGTTGGAGCAACCTCTTGGTACCATAAGGGTTTAGGGACTTTCACCCAGGGATATCTATAGTACCTCATGTAGAACAAGATTTTCGGTATCCAATCCTGCCAACCACGATGCGTCTGTGGAGGCTACGGCCCTGATGTCGCTAGGGCGTACAATAAACATGTCACATAAATGCGGAATGCATGAATCACGCTATCCAATCATGCAATCAATCCTGCGCATACCGTGCGCTCATGTAGGGCAACACCGCCTAACCGGGAGCCCATAAACAACCTGCCCGAAGGCAATGCTATGATCAGAAAATTCTCACGTCAAGCATACATATGATGCGTATGATCATGAGTCATGAACTGGACTAAACATGTTATAACAAAATGAACTATTTACAATGCAGATGGACCTGGATGGCCTAAATACGATAAGTACAGCCCAGTAATGGACCCTAAGGAGAGTCGTAATGTGGACATCCAACCAACATTACACTCACAATGTGGACGTCAAACCAACATTGTTTCCCAGGTACGATCTTCTTAAAACACCGCTACAAAATCGGTATTGGGTTTACACATTGCAATGGACCTTATGTTCCTCCCACTGGGCCTTACATATATATCAAATGGGCCATAGCTTATGGGCCTTGTATTCGTCAGATGGGCTACATAAATGAGCCACACCAATGGGTCTTATGTGCATTGCAATAGGTCAAAACCCGTGGGCCTTGGATTGCATCAATTGGACCTAGTCATATGAGTCTAATATGTATCAAATGGGCCACACCAATTGGACCCCCAAATGTATATCAAAAGGGCCTAATCCATAAGCTTACATGCATATCAAAGTGGGCCAAATCCCATGGCCCCTTTCTTAGTCAAATGGGTGTAGTCTCATGGGTCTTACGGTATAACAAATGGGTCCACTTCCATGGGCTTTAAGAATGTAACAAATAGGTCCAATTTTATGGGCCTATAAGTACATCAAATGGACCTACATCCATGGGCTTAAAAGTGCAACAAGTGGGTCCAATTTCAATGGCCTTGGAATACATCAACAGGGCCTAGTCCCATGGACTTAGAACATAACAAGTGGGCTTAAACCCATAGGCCTTTTACAAGCAGATGGGCCTAGCCCATAGGCCTTTTGAAATTCACATGGGCCTAGCCCATAGGCCTGTTACAAATCAAATGACCTAACCCATTTGAATGGCCCACCCAATCAATAACATCAAGCCTTAAAATAATCCCACCAAGTAGATGGACGGTCTGGATGCATTACACACATCATGGTGGGTCCCACTGTCCAGTGGGCAGTGCGGGTAAGGCACATACATCACTCAGGGCCCCACCGTCCGCTGGACGGTGGTCTTCTTTTACTTATTATTATTATTATTATTATTATTTTATATATATATATATAAATACATCATTGTGGGTCCCATGTGGGGCCCACCCAGTAATATCCATTCAACATCCAACCCATTCACAAGGTCCCTTGGACCTGGATGAAGGGAAAACATAATTTCCAGCTTGATCCAATACTCCTGTGGGACCAAAAACTTTTCAATGGTAAAAATTCAATTCACGCTGTTTACTGTGGTGTGGGCCACCTGAGTTTTGGATCTGACTCATTTTTGGAGGGGGGGCCCGCCACTGGGGTGGCCCACCTCATGATCAGGGCGGATGACAAATAAACATTATGGTGGGGCCCACACGCAGGGCCATGGGCCCCTGCTGGACGCCCGCCCGCTGGCTGGCAGCGCCTGCTGCCTTCAAACGGTGGCAGCGCTGCTGCCACTTCTTTTTTTTTTTTTGTGCTTTTTGAAAAAAAACAAAAGTGGGGCCCACTGATGAGAAATCCACTCCGCCCACTTGGTTCTAGGGCCCAAACAAGCCATACAAATCTCATCTTTAGCACTGATTTGGAGTGTAAAAATAACAAAATGGGCACTAATAGTCTTGGAAGAATAAAAGCACCATTTTCTCTGGTACGGCCCGCCTGATCATTGGATTGAACTCATACTTTGGCTCAACGCCTAAAATGATGAGGGGGAGAGGATGGACGGCTTGGATCAGAACAATACACCAGGATGGGGCCTATGCAAATGGGCCACCAAAAGTCCCCTTTTTCTTCTTTCCTTTTCATTAAAACGTCCAGCGTCTAGGATGCTGGACGGTTTTAAAATTTTATTTTTATTTTTATTTTTTTTTGGAAATGGTGGGCCTGATGAAGTGGACCACCACATGATGGGCGGCATGGGAATAACGTCTGAGGTGGGCCCCGCTTGAATAAAATAAATACATCAAGATGTGATCCATTCAAGTGGGCCACACCATCCTATTACAATAAAATAAAATAAAATAAAATAAAATAAAAGAGAGAGAGAGAGAGACATGGAGAGTGGGATACGGCTTGTGATGGAGGGACCCCGTCATTATGGGCCCTCCTTTAAAAGCAAATGATACAAAAAAAGGGTCCCTCAACACATGGGACCATCAAGATCGAGAATCAACGGTGGAGATCCTCTCTCCACCAAAATGGACGGTCTAGATGACCTTTCTTGAAGAAATAAACATCATGATGGGGTCCATGGAGAATGGCCCCATCATGGAACGATCATGATGATCCAAGTGGTCCATCGGCCACAAATAAGGGTCCCAAGTGAGATCCATACCATTGATCGGTGGGCCTCACTTGGTCCACCATAAAAACAAGAAAATCTACCCTATAGAAGCACCCACCGTCCGATCTTCTCGCTCCTAGAGGTTCCTTGGCACCTAAGCTTCAACTTCAAGGGTTAAGATGAAGAATAGAGGGTTGAGATGTGAGATTTTGGGGTAGGAAGGTGGGCCACTTAGAGCTTAGGAAGGTTGGAGATTTTCATACGTATGGGGCTCTTGGAGTTGCTTGAAAATCTTGAAATGAGAAAGAGAGAAAGAGAGAGTGATGTAAAGGGAGAGAGAGAGAGTGATGGATGGATGGGTGAGTGATGGTGGTGTAAGAGAAACTTGACTTTTGTGGCTTTTGTGTAAGAGAAGTATGGGACATGAAGACTTTTGTGGCTTTTTGTGTAAGAGAGGTATGAGTTTGGGAGACTTTTGTGGTTGCTTGGAAAAAGGGATGGAAGTGATGTGTACTTGACATGTGATGGATTGATGGGTGATTGATTGATGGGATTGATGTGATTGATGTGACACATCGTAGAGATTCTCTTGGTTTTCGTAACGCGCGGCGTTTTCTCGCACCGGACGTTGGCCCATAACTCTTGACCAGGGTATCGCCTTGGCGCGCGAGTCGCGGTATCGGAACCGCAACGACGGCGTGGTCGCTATGGTATTGGTCGCGGGTTGAGTCGACTCGGGTTGTCGGTACATGAATCAGGGTCGCGCGTCGATATCGTTTAAGGGTCGAAAGTTACCGGAATTCGACCGGTAAGACCGCGGAAGAGTACGGAAAGGTACGGACCAAGATACGGGTCTTACAACGGCCTTGAAAGAACCATCTATCTCTTCACACCTTGATCCATAGCTCAAGTGGTAGTCTGAGTGAAAGATATCTCGTATCAACACTGAGGTCTTGGTATCGATTCCCTAGTGGGGGTGGCTAACTAGGGTTGTACGCGAGTCGGGCGAGCTTTAAAAGCTTGCTGGATTCAGCTAGACTCAGCTCAAATTGACTCGGCTTGAAAAGCCAACTCAGAGCAAGTCAAGCTACTTTTTAAAAGTTCAAATTGAATTTGAACCAAGTTTGAGCATGGTGCATATCAACTCAACTCGAAGTTCGAGCTCTAGCTCGTCTCAACTCGAGTAATATATATTAGTAATGTTGCGTATGATACATTTTAAGCTTAATATGAGACACTCTAGAGGTTTAAGCGACATTCTTTTTTTGTCTTAGCAATGTGGCATGTGATACATTTTATACATAATATTATTGACATTTAATTTATATTTTTTAGTCAAAAATATAATAAATTGCATATAAACAAGCTCGACTCAACTCAAACCACTAGATCGACTCGGAAACTTTGACAAACAAGCCAAGCTTTAATGTTGAACTCGAGGGCGAGCTTAAGCTCGAACTTGAATATAGCACTAACGAGTTGAGCTGAGCTTGGCCCACCTAGACTCTACTTGGCTCAATATACAACCCTAGCTAATAGTGAAGTGTGAACTGACAGTGGGCTTACTGACAAGCTAACCCAAAAAAAAAAAAAAAACGAAAAGAGAACCACCGTCTCTGGCTAGGTCTTGAAGGGGTAATATCCAATCTGCCTCAGTTGGGGCGGCAGGGGGTGTTGCGCAGCACACCAACAACGTAGTGGGTCGAGATCCAATCTCAGGCCTCACCCACAAACGATAAACAGAAAGGAATATAAACTAGAAACAGATCAAAGCAATCCAAACAAACCACAAGACAAGATATACGTGGAAAAATCCCAAACTAGGGTAAAAAACCACAGATGCAAAATTCCATTATGAAGAAACAAAGATTACAAGGCAAAATACTAACCTCTCCCTTGGAAGAATATAGAAATCCCTTAGCCCACACCTTTGGAATTACTTTTCAATATTCCTCATCACCTAGAAAAGCCGTAAGAACTCCTATTTATAGTTTAGGTAACTTCCCTTCGGCACCCTTGCGAAAGGCGACACCAAAATTCGCAGTCCGCATCAGATTCGGAAACCAATCTGCGTAACCTACGACCGGTCCTAGCTCCCCTACGATCGGTCCTAGACCCCTACAATCGGTCCTAGCCCTCCTACGACCGGTCCTAGGCCCCAAAAAAAAAAAAGCACAACTCGCTGGACTTTGAGTCGAACCAATCCACGACCGGTCGAACAGGCGCCTATGACCTGTCGTAGCCGTCCTATGACCGGTCGAAGGCGGCCCAATGTGGCTCCATATTCTCAACAATCTTCCAGTCTTCTTCATCCGGAGTGCACCACCTCCCAGTCTTGAAAACCAATCAAAGTTGAACAGAGTTTCAGCTTCTCCCTTGTGACCGTCTTGGTCAACATATCTGCAGGATTCTCACTTGTATGAATCTTCTCTAGAACAATCGATCCATCTTCCAGTAACAAACATATGAATTGATATCTGATGGTAATATGCTTGGTCCTTGAATGAAAGGTTAAATTCTTAGCCAAGTGTATTGCACTCTGACTGTCACTGTACAGCTTGCAATGTACTTGCTTCTTACCCAACTCTTCCATAAAATCTTGCATCCACACCATGTCACGCCCCAAACCCAAAAATCGGATTCACAGGAATCCCGATCGTCGAATCAGGTGTCGACAGCCTCCGTAGTACCCCATTCTCGGCTCCTAGCATTCATATGCCAGATTTCCGATCCTGAGATCATACAAGGAGGATTTTTTTATATATACATTTAACTAGTAATAAGCATAACCACAAGTTTACCCAAATAATAAAGACAACATCATCATCACATATTCACTAATATAATCATTTGAATACAATGCTGAAAGGAAAATATATATGTCAAAATCAAAGCTCCAGAAAACAGCTACACGCTCCAAGCTTAATGATGCTGCAACCTAATATCACCTGCACGCATCTATCATGCATAAGCTTATAGAAAGCTTAGGGGGTGGTGTAAGTGTGTGTACGAGATAAGTGTCAAGTATTCAATACAATATCATAATCATACAATATCGGAAAGCTATTAATCCATAAACTATACAATGACTGAATAAGCAAAAACACTGATAAGAGCAGGAATTATCAGCGTAAATAGAAATACTGACAAGATTATAATCATACGATAACAGAATAAGCGGAAGTATGAACAAGTCCATAAGTTAATCAATATCAGAATACGCAATATAGGACAGCTATGCAAATGATGAGTCGTAGATAATCAAATGTCGAATGACAAAGATATAATGTAATACACAATTCCAAAGAGCTAACAAATATCATCACTCTCATCTAAGTCACAGGAATACAGAAATATAACAACCCACAATGCCACACGCCGAAGATGTAATGAAATATGCAGTATATGGTGCTAATGAAATGACTATGCTGGAGTGTGATATCGGGATGATAGTACGTAGTATCGCAGACTACGGGGTCCACCACAAGGAACCTCTATCCAAACCAGTCTCATACCTAAATTTGGATAGTCTGACTGAACGTGGTAAACTCCTGATCTCATGTTAGTCGCGCGCCCAACCGAAATTCTTTCCATAACGAAGATATATAACAATTAGTTGCGCACAATCAACCCGAGTGAATAGTGAATAGATGAATGAATGAGCATGCAACTCCTACTTAGTAGCCTATCAGCACAGTAGCCTGTCAACCGATGGTAGCTCACCCAGTGTGGTAACTCGCCCAGGCCTCAGCCCCGCCCACATCAGCGTCCGCCCACGTGTGCCCGCCCACATGCACAACAATGACGGGGTGTCATAATATCATGTCAGTCCTCATATCAGTACGGTTCCTCTCTGGAGAAATTATCGGGGTCTATTACACTTCACACCACCTGCCGCCCCAATCAAGCGCACAACTGGATAAGTGGAAAAGACCTCACTATTCGCCTGTCAGTAGTCTGCCAATACCTGCTTACCAATGGCGGATCCATTCCTCGAGCTGGTCAAACTCAGCCTAACCATGCCTACTCCCTCAGGCGGATAAGGCCGCACCCCCTTCTAACCGATCACGACACAGTGGAGAGCGCAGCCATCTGGTAATCGGTACTCAACGCTCATCTACCCACTTGGTCTAGACGTTGGAGCATCCTCTAGAACCAAGAGGGTGTTTAGAAATTTTTACTCAGGGCCATCGATGGCGGCCCGATGCTCGAACAGATTTTCAGTGTCCCATCTAGCCATCCACGATATGCCTGTGGAGGCTACGACCCTGATGTCACTAGGGCGTAGAGTAATCACAACACAATGCAAGATGTATGAGTCATACAATCCAATCATGCATCAATCCTGCGCATATCATGCACTTATGTGAGATAATCTCCACCTATCAGGGAGTTTCACATCATCTTGCTCAATGACATATGCAATGGTCAATCACATCTCATAACAAACATGCAGATGATGCGAATGGGCATGTATCATGATGTTATGATGTCACATACTCATAAACGGTATCAATAACCGGCGTCGACAATGTGGACTTTTAACCAACATTGCCCGCAAGGAATGGCCCACAGAATCAAATATATAATGGGCACATGGCCTCACACAAGGGCCAAATATATGAAACAGGTGGGCCCTGGTCATGGGCCTAACACATATCACAATGGGCCTTGCCCATAGGCCTCAAATACATCTGGATGGGTCGCACCCATGGGCCTCAAATATATCACAATGGGCCTCAAATATACTTCGCAGGTGAGTCACATACCTGGGTCTAATACACATCAGTATGGGCTACATCACATAGGCCTAATATACATCACTATGGCCACAACCCATGGGCTTTAAATACACAATAGGTGAGCCCAACACATGGGCCTCAAATATATACCACGGGTGAGCCTCAATGGACGGATCACCGATACAACAGGATGGGCCTAATGACATGGACCCCATAAATATATCGAATAGGCCGCACCAATTGAGACTTACATACATTGCAATGGGCCATGACCCATGGGCCTTGCATACATCGCAACGGGCCTTGCAACATGGGCCTCATATATATTTAAGGTGGGCCTCAACAATGGGCCTCATACACATCAAGGTGGGCCTCAACAACGGGCCTCATACACATCAAGGTGGACCTCAACAACGGGCCTCATACACATCAAGTTGGGCCTCAACAACAGGCCTCATACACATCAAGGTGGGCCTCAACAATGAGCCTCATACACATCAAGGTGGGCCTCAACAACGGGCCTCATATATGGCCTTAGCAACATGCCACAAATATATCAAGATGGGCCTAATCAATCATATGGGCTAAATCAATCAAATGAACGATACGAGCAGGCCGATCAAATGGACCGATACAAATGGGCTGTGCATCATGGAGTTATATTAAGCATGTTATAAAGTAATGCCCTATCCTTACAACGCAGCTGGCCTAGACGGCTTGCATATAACAAGTACGGGTCTACCAATGGGCCCTAAGGAGAGTCGCAATGTGGACATTTAACCAACATTATACTCACAATGTGGACGTCAAACCAACATTGCTCCCAAGGTGTAGCCCGTAGTGAATAACATTACGTAAACAAGGTTGGGATCACACATTGCAATGGACCTTAGGTACACCCCATTGGGCCTTAAATACATCAAATGGGCCATGTCATATGGGCCTTTTACTCATCAAATGGGCCACATCAATGGGCCGCACCAATGGGCCTTATGTGCATTGCAATGGATCATAACTCGTGGGCCTTAGATTGCATCAAATGGTTCTCGACCCATGGGCCTTATACATATCAAATGGGCCTAATCCTATGGGCTTTAAAATACATTAAATGGGTCCAATCCCATGGACCTTGGAACACATCAAATGGGTCCACTCTATGGGCCTTAAATACATCAAAATGGCCTAATCCCATGGGCCTTGGAACACATCAAATGGGTCCACTCTATGGGCCTTAAATAGTTCAACAACTAGCTACATTCATGGACTCAATTAAATTCAACTGTGGTGGGCCTCAAAAGTGCATCCATTAAGCCCAACATTTAAGGAACTAAAGGTATAAATCATTTTCTCTAAGATCTTTATAATATGGTGAGCCCCACTCCTCAAAATTTCAGCCCAAGGTCAGCATAATTATAACATGTTGCTGTCCTAAATTTGGGCACTCCATTGGAGTGGGTCCAAGGCCTCTAAAACTTTAAAAATTAAGGGTCAAGGTCCCTCATCATGCATACAATGAGAGGAAACCCAAAAAGGTGGCCCACCATCAGAAGAAATATTTTTAAATTATGGTTTTTTATCAAGGCATATTGCTGGACTGCACAGCAGAAAAAATCTGGGAGTCCAACCATCTTAGCTCATTCTTTTGGATACCTAAACGGGGTTACTTGAGGCTAAAATTTCACAGAATGATACTTTCATAGGTGGGCCACACCCCCACAAAATTTCATAATTTTTAGATATCTCTAAGTATTTTAATTAATTTAAACAAAACAGACTGTCCAGAAAAAATTGGACAGACCTAGACGTCCCAACGTGGTGGGCCAGTCCGGCCCTCACCACGGTGTGTACAGGGCTCCATTGGCCATGAAATTTAGTAGGTGAGTTCTAACATAAGTGGACCACACTCCTAAAAAAATTTAGAATTTTTGAACATCTATAAATATTTTAATTCATTTACATAAATCAATCTGTCTTGAAAATCGGACTGATCTGGACACCATATTATAATGGGCCGGTCCCACCATCACCATGGTGTGTACAGGCGTCTATTGGCCCCAAAATTTTGTAGGTGGGTCCTACCATAAGTAGGCCACACCTCTAAAAAATTTTATAATTTTTAAATACCCATAGGTATTTTAATAAATTTTAAAAATCCAACTATCTATGGTGGAATGTTACTGGAACAGTGCATAAAATCCAGACTGTCCATCTTACTTGGACCATACCTTTGGGACCCCAATGAAGGTCAGTTGGGGCTGAAATTTAGGGGACATCAAGATGAGATCCTCATCTTTCAGAAAATTATATTTAATAGGTATGAATAGTCTCCCAAACAGTCCCAAAATCTAGTCCAAAAATAACCAGAAACTGTCCAGAAATTTCTAGATAGCAACATGTACTTAGATAAAATTTATTATATAAGTTAAATAAAAAGAGAAATACATTAATGGGCCACACACATCAGGAAATAAAATGAGGAAAAAGAGAGATAGAAGGACAATCCGGCCATAGGGAAAGGGGCTCCGACACTATTGAGCCCTCCCAAGATCAATCACACATACACATCATACCTAGATCTACATTTACAACATGGATCTTGCACATGCATGCCATATAATTAAAATGCATAGTGAGGATGTCATCCCCACCATGGTTATAAGGTCTAGATGACCCAAACATAATATGATATGAAATAAAACTACCATGATTGGGCCCATAGATAAAGGCCTCATGCATGGATCATGCATTCATAAGGTAGGCCATTAGGCCACAACCATGGGATTGTGTGAGATCTCCACCATTGATTGGTGGGTCCTACACTTCCCTCATGAGAGAAAGAAAACATCTAGGCTATAGAAATCAGATTTTTTACATCTAGAGGAGCACCCACCGTTCGATCTTCTTACTCCTATGAGTTCCTTAGCACCTTAACTTTGATTCCAATGGAGGAGATGGGGAATGGATGGTTAGGATAGGAGATCATGGGGTAGGAAAGTGGGCCATACTTGAAGTTTTGAAAGAGAGGGAGAGGCTTGGAGAATTCTCATACATATGGGATTTCTCTCCTTAGATTTTTTTGAGTTTGAAAATGAGAAAGAGAGAGAGAGAGAGAGAGAGAGAGAGAGAGAGAGTTGTAAAGGGAGAGAGAGATGGGTGATGGATGTGGTGAGTGATGGGTTTAAGAAAATCTTGACTTTTGTGGTCATTTGTGTAAGAAAAGCGTGGATGGTGTAAGAACTTTTTGACTTTCAAGGCTTTTGGTGTAAGAGAGGTATGGGCTTGTAAGAGATTCTTGACTTTTGTAGTTGCTTGGGAATGGGTAAAAGGTGATGTGTACTTGATGGATTGATGGATTGATGGGATTGATGTGACACCTTATAAAGATTCTCTTGCGTTTTGCAACGCGCGGCATTTTTTTCGCACCGAACGTTGGCCCACATCTCTTGACCAGGGTATCGCCTCGGCGCGCAAGTCACGGCGTCGGAACCGCAGCGATGGCGCGGTCGCTATGGTAAAGGTCTTGGGTTGAGTCGATACGGGTTGACGGCATACGAATCAGGGTCGCACATAAAATTGGTTAAGGGTCGAAGGTTGCCGAAATTCGACCGGTAAGACCACGAAAGTCTATGGAACGGTACGGTTTAGGATACGGGGCTTACACACCATCTCCTTGCATGCTTCTATAGCCACAACATATTCTGCTTCTGTCGTACTGATAGATACTATCTTCTATAACTGAGAGACCCAACTGACTGCAGTACTGCCCAGAGTAAAGACATAACCTGTAGTGTTTCTTCTGCTGTCGATATCTCCTGCCAAATCTAAATCCACGTAGCCTTGCAGCTTGATTTCTGATCCATCATAACACAGCCCTACATCCTTAGTACCCACCAGGTATCTGAGGATCCACTTCACAGCTTCCCAATGTTTCTTCCCGGGGTTGTTCATGAAACTGCTAACAACTCCCACTGCTTGAGCAATGTCTGGCCTCGTGCTTACCATAGCATACATGAGACTCCCAATCGTTGACGCATATGGAACTTTGGCCATGTAGTCCCGTTCCTCCTGTGTCTTTGCACCTTATTCCTTAGATAGCTTGAAGTGGTTGGCTAATGGAGTGCTAATCGGCTTAGTACCTCCCATATTGAATCGATCAAGTACCTTGGCTATGTACTCTGCCTGTGACAAAACCAATTTCTTGTTTTCCCTGTCACGCTTTATCCTCATTCCTAGGATTTATTTTGCAGCTCCTAAATCCTTCATGGAAAATTCTCTAAACAGTTGTCTTTTGAGATCTGAGATGTCCTTCATGCTTGAACCGGCAACAAGTATATCATCAACGTACAGAAGAAGGATGATGTATGACATATCAACCTTCTTTAAGTAACAACAGTGGTCTCCATGACATCTCCTAAAACCGTTTTTCGACATGAAACTATCGAACTTCTTATACCACTGCTTCGGGGCCTGATTCAGGCCATATAGACTTTTCTTCAGTCTGCACACCTTGTTCTCATTACCTGGTGCCACGTATCCTGTCAGCTGATGCATATATATTTCTTCTTCAAGATCCCCATTAAGAAAGGTTGTCTTAACATCTAGCTGCTCTAGATGTAAGTTCTCTGTAGCCACTATACTCAAGACCATGTGAATCGTAAACATTTTCACTACCGGTGAAAATATTTCAGTGAAATCGATACCTGCCTTTTGTTAAAACCCTTTCACAACTAATCTAGCCTTATACCGTTTCGAACCATCATGCTCCTCCTTCAGTCTGTAAATTCACTTTTATGAAGAGCTTTCTTACCCTTGGGTAAAGTGACTAGATCCCATATACGATTAGACTCAAGAGAGTCCATCTCCTCATCCATGGATTACTCCCACTTAACCCGTGTATCTGACTATAATGCCTCTTCAAAACACTCTAGCTCACCATTATCTGTCAGAAGTAGATAATGTAAGGAGGGTGAGTATCAGACCGTGGGTCTCTTCTCCCGAGTAGACCTCCTTACAACCGGTGTCTGTGGCTCTGCCTCATAATGCTCTTGTGCACGATCATCCTGTGGCGCTATAACACCCATGTCCTGTAACTCTTCCAACTCTACGAATTCCTTTTTCTCGGCCTTATTTTCTTTCACACTGTCCTTATGCATCACTTTTTTATTAAAGACTACATCCTTGCTTCTAATGATTTTCCTGTTTTCTGCATCCCAAAACCTGTAGCCAAAATCATCCTGCCCGTAGCCTATAAACGTGCACCTCCTGGACTTCGCATCCAGCTTGTTTTTGTGCTCTGCATCAATGTGAACATATGAAGTGCAACCGAACACTCTGAGATGTGTAAGGTTCACTTCTTTCCCAGTCCACGTTTCTTCTGGTAGCCCACCATCCAATGGTGTTGAGGGACTTCTATTAATAAGATATACGACAGTATTTACAGCATCTGTTCAAAAGGTCTTGGACAACCCTACATATAACCTCATGTTCCTGACGCGCTCAAGGATGGTCCTGTTAATGCGCTCAGCCACACCATTCTGCTGCGGTGTCTCTGGAATCATTTTTTGATGTTTGATTCCACTTGCTGCACAATACTCCTCAAACTTCTTATCACAATACTCTCCCCCATTATCAGATATGAGACACTTTACTGTTTTACCTGTCTCATTTTTTACCATAACTTTCCACTTCTTAAACGCATCAAATACATCAGATTTATGCTTTAAGAAATAAACCCACAGTTTTCTACTAGCATCATCAATAAATGAAACAAAATAACGTGAGCCACCAAGAGATGATACCTGTGCTGGTCCCCACACGTCAGTGTGTACAAGCTCCAATAAATGTATCTCTGGAGCGTGTCCTGTCTTCTTGAAGCTTACCCTCTTCTGCTTGCCATATACGCAGTCCTCACAGAATTTCAAGTCAAGAGACTTCAGCCCTGGTAGCTTTCCCTTTGACAATAACACTTTCATCCCTTTCTCACTCATATGTCCCAACATCTGATGCCATAACTGTCCATTCACTCCAGTTGATGCGACTGAGAGTGAATAATACGATCCTGAAGTCACGTACAAAGTGCCATCCTTTTTTTCTCGAGATATCACCAAGGCACCTTTTGTGATCTTTCAGGAATCACTGGTGAATGTCGTCACATAACCGGTATCGGTCAACTGTCCCACTGAGATCAGATTCCTTCTCAAACTCGGTACATGTCTTACATCCTTCAGTTTTAAAACTGTTCCATCTTTCTGATTGACCAGAATGTCACCCTTTCCAACAATACTGCACGGCTCATCATCACCCAGGTAGACTCTCCCAAAGTCACCTAACACATAATCACGCAGAACTTCCTTAAATGAAGTGGCATGAAACGAAGCACTTGAGTCTATAACCCATGACTCATTTCTCACATCAAGAGACAAGATTAACGCCTCTGTGTCGCTCTCCTCAGACAGATTCACTGAATCCTTCCCGCCTTGAGAACTTCCTTCTTGTTTCTTGAGTGCCTTGCAATCACTTTTCATGTGCCCCTTCTTGCAGCAATGCCAACACCTGTCTTTGTCTTTCGGTCCCTTGGACTTCTTCCTCGACTTAGAACGCCCGTGTTTATTGCCTCCTCTGTTCTGTGATTTTTCTCTTCCTTCAACGTTTAGAGCATTCCCTGGATCCCCTGAAACTCCTGATGCCTTTCTTTTAGATTCTTCGCTGAGAATTAGACCAGCCACATCATCAAATTTCAGCTTTGTCGACCCTGAAGAATTGATCACAGCAATCATCAAACCATCCCAACTGTCTGGCAGACTGGATAAGATCAATAGTGCCCTGACCTCATCCTAAAAAATAATGCCAACGGATTCCAACTGGTTCGTAACTGTATTGAACTCGTTTAGATGTTCAGCCATGCTCCCACCATCTGACATCTTCATGTTGAATAGCTGTTTCATAAGATGAACCTTATTGGATGCTGAGGGCTTTTCATACATGGTGGCTAAGGCTTCCATTAATTCTTTTGTCGTTTTCATCTTAGATATGTTGAAGGCGACGCTCTTAGACAAAGAGAGTCGGATCGTTCCTAAAGCCTTCATATCCAGTAAAAACCATTCATCATTTGTCATCTTTTCTGGTTTCTTCTCTTTTCCTTATAGAGGAATGTAGAGGTCTTTCTGATACAGATAATCTTCCATCTGTATCTTTCAGAAGGTAAAATTTGAACCATCAAACTTCTCAATTCTAGTTTTTCCATCTTCTGCCATCGCTCCCAATAGAACTAAACCAATAGCTCTGATACCAGTTGTTGTGCAGCACGCTAACAACGCAGTAGGCCGAGATCCAATCTCAGGCCTCACTCACAAACGATAAACAGAAAGGAATATAAACTAGAAACAGATCAAAGCAATCCAAACAAACCACCAGACAAGATATACGTGAAAAAACTCCAAACTAGGGTAAAAAAATACGGATGCAAACTTCCACTATGAAGAAACAAAGATTACAAGGCAAAATACTAACCTCTCCCTTGGAAGAATATAGAAATCCCTTAGCCCACACCTTTGGAATTACTTCCCAATATTTCTCATCACCTAGAAAAGCCCTAGGAACCCCTATTTATAGTTTAGGTAACTTCCCTTCGGCACCCTTGCAAAAGGCGACATCAAAATCCGTAGTCCGCATCAGATTCGGAAACTAATCTGCGTAATCTACGACCGGTCCTAGACCCCTACGACCGGTCCTAGCTCCCCTACGACCGGTCTTAGCCCTCCTATGACTGGTCCTAGGCCCCGAAAAAAAACAGCACAACTCGCTGGACTTTGAGTCGAACCGATCCACGACCGGTTGAACAGGCCCCTACGACCGGTCGTAGCCGTCCTACGACCGGTCGAAGGCGGCCCAATGTGGCTCCACATTCTCAACAGGGGGGGCCCACAGAGTTTTGACAGGACCATCTATCTCTAGTTAGGTCCTTGACAGCTAAGTACCCAAATATTTACCTCCAGGAGGGCCATCAGGGTGGGGCCCACAGAACCCCAACAAAATCATCTATCCCTAGCTAACTCCTGGGGGTGGTAGTACCCAATTCGCGCCTGCTTTTAGCCTGACATCTCTGACCCGTGAGCTTGGTGCCTGGGCCAGGCATGGATGGTTCAAACGATTTTCTACTTGGGCCTGGCCTCATCATTTTTAGCCTAACCAGACCTGACCTGACCCGACGCAGCTTAAATAGACCTGATTTTATACGTACATGTGCTATAAAATACCGTGCAATATTAAAATAGTCCCATCCATGTTGAATGTTCAACTGTTGGTTTCATTCCTTTTAATTCAACTACAATTTTCATGCTGGGCCATTTTGGGTGAAATCAAGACAGGTTGGGCCTCAACCCAGTTAAGGTTTCCCAAGTAGCTTTGGGCCTAAATTGGGCTTGGGCCAAGATCCAGCCTTGATTAATATATGGGCTGATCCTAGTTTGTCCAAGCCCATTAGGAGTCACACGGCCTTTACAATTTTACTAGGCATTAAATGATATTTTTATGAACACTAGAAGGATTTTTGGAATCTTGAAAATCTACTTGTAAGTGGATGGTTTGGATTTTCGCCATGTAATGTACGATTGGGATTTAAACTACTCCTCTACACTCGTTTTTGTGTGCAAGTAGCCAACTCCCATATCTCTTTGCATCCATATGTACTTAGCATGACAAGCACTTCTAACAATGTTTATGTGGAATTCATCTTTTACACCGCCTTGTGTAAACTTATACACACACACACACATCATCGTTTTTTGTGCATGTAGCTCTCTCTCTCTCTCTCTCTCTCTCTAGCTCTCTGAATGTGAAGCAATCCAAGACTAAGATAGAAAACTTAAAATAATTAGCATTTCTACACATATGAATAATAACATTAGATCATTGAAAGGTGTTCTTGGCATCTTTCAAAATCCTTTTAAGGATTCTACACGTAAGCTTTCTAGTTCTCTAAAAAATTCCGTGACCTTGTTTTTGTTTTTTTTTTTTAAAGAAATAACGATTCATTTTATTAAAAGAGAAAAGAGAAACTAAAAAAAAATAAATCAAAATCACCAAGATAGTGACTCAATTACAGCTCAAAACAGAAAAGATTACAATCCTTAATCTTATGAGCATTTGCTACATATTCTCAATTTTATTAATGGGTGGCAACTACTAGTCTCTATTTTCTAAGTTGCTAATAAAAGATTTTTATTTTTAAATAAAAAAAATATGAATTTTATTGAAGAAAATGTGCTCAATTTGGTTTGTAGAAAAAATAATTTTTTTTCCTTTTGCTTATGTTTTGAAATTTAGGGAGTTTTAAACATAATTTAATCAAGTATATGTGTTTTTTTCCTTGAATATTGCACAATATACTCAAGCAAGAGAATGTACACTTGCAATTAGCCATTCTGAGCAAGTGGCCCCACGCAACAAAAGGTATTACTGCATTTGCATCCAACTATTTATTTCATAATTTATCCAACTAATAATACTATCAATTTACATACTAAATGATAAATAGTGATAGAGTTTAGAAAGATAGAATTAATAAACCTAGAAAATGTTTGGGCCACATCACATGTTGAGTGAGATGCCCGGATCGTATTAAAACCATCTAGATCAGCATACCATGGGTCTTGGGATCTTATCTTGCAATTGTTTAAAATGGATGTATTAAAACATGGTGCAATCAGACTTTATAAGTCTCAAAGGAACAACCTACCTGCCAAACTTATATTCCAATTTAAACCGTATAAGTTCTTGGGCACATTTTGAATGGAATCCTAAAATTGAATTGATAGGATGATTTTAACCATCCAACTAAGGGCGTGTTTGATTTTCCAACTCCCTGGGAAATGCCTCCCTAAATGGTAATAATTATTTTCCTCTGCAATTGCCGCATCCTTCCCCATATTTGATTTGACAGCCTACTTTTTCGGTGTAAAAATGGAGAGTACTATAAAATATTTGGGGGTCCCACCATGATGCATATCATTTATCACATTGTTCATCGTTATGTCAGATGAATTTATGATATAAGCCAAAAAATGAGGCATATCCAAAGCTCAAGTGGACCACATCACGAAAAAATGTGAATCAAATGCTTATCGTTAAAATTTTCTTGGGGCCACTATTTCTTTTGGTATGGGCCAGTTGAGTGTTGGATCTACCTCATTTTTATCTCATGTCTCAAAATGTTGCCGTAAAATGGATGGACGGAACAGATATGTCATATAAATCAAGGTGGGATCCAAAAATTTAAACTACTTCTTTTGAACCAGTTTCCAGGACATAAATTCCCATGAATATTCAAACAGGTGAAATGGTAATAATTATCCATTTCTAGGATATTTACACCTGGCAATTAAAAATCAAACAGCCCCTTACGATTGGCGGTTCGGATTGGTTTGTATTGTATTAAAGGTGGATTAATACATTATACAATGTTTGAATTGAAGTTCAGTTCAATGGGTTACCATGCGCGTGAATATATCAAGGAGTCAAAAAATTCAAAAGGTGGTAATGCGTTTTCAAACGGCACTGCATCATGCAGTGCTGTCTATTCATTGCGGAGTATTCGCGTACGACAGCGTAGCTATCTATTTGCAAGGTTTTCTATCTATGGAGAATGGAAAAATTCCTACTCCAGCATCGCCTTAGATCATCTCCCTTCCATTGCATGTGGGCATTTAACTGCTTTGGTTATTCTCTGAAAGTCCGAGTTTCGTTATATAGCCAATACTCTTCTCAAGCTGTTGGATCGGATGGAGTAAGAATTTCGTTTACCAGATCGGACGTCTGAAAGACAATCGTCTAGATCGGATCGACAATTCGATCACATGTTTTGGCTTTAACAAGTTGTTATTTTTTCCCTTTTTTTAAACATTTTTTCTTTATTTATTCCTCCTATATTCTACGTCTTTTTTTTCCAAGATATTGTACGGATCATAAAAGTGGGCCAAATCATGGTGGGTCCCATAACTAGTAGATGTACGGTTCGAATCGAATCCTATGTCCAGTCCAAAATTATAATCGGACGACATCAATTGGCTATTTGGCCCTAATCGAAACATAATTTGACAGCTAAAATAGATGGATGGTGTGGATGGCTTGCGGACCTCATTAAGGGACTCACATAGACCTCCAGAATCAACTCTACTCCAGCATCTGTTTGAAAATAGCCATTATCGTACAAGTATCGTCAATATTATACGTATATACAATACGTAGCCCTAAAATGTCGTATCCAAACATTAATCAAAGGAAAATTTTGTATACTTGCACAAACAATTCCTCCTATCCAAACATTGATTTATGGCATATTGATGTGGATGTATTCTAAAATTAATCGAACATATACATGAACAGTAGTTGGATACAATACAATACACCCTTATACATCAATCCAAATAGGCCCCAATGGTTGCCAAACGAGCAGTTAGGATCCACATTTGGCATGTGTAAATTAGACATGTTAAATATATAATGCTCAAGCAAAAAAATTAGCATAAAAGGTTGGCAATGAATATCTGTTTACTTGTCGGTACATGAAATATTCAAATAATAATAAATTAGAGAAAAATATAACTACACACCTATTTGGTTGATTGTCAAATGATAATCCAATCAATGGAGAACTTTGTTCGTTTTTTAATTATTGGATGAGACTTTATTAGATGAGACGTGAACTTAATCACTCTCTTTGAGATGGTTTACATCCCTTAGTAGAAATTCTACCGTGTAGTATATTTCTAACATGATATCTCCAACATACAATTGTTGAACAAATGGTCTTGATAGCATGTATGAGCTATGCCAAACCCAACATCAAACCACTACCACAACTCATTCGCTTGCCAAAAAAAGAGGAGAAAAAATCAATGATGTATGAAAACCGAGTAAACGAAGCCCATATTTAAAGATAAAGAGAAAAAAGTCTTAATGCACTATGGACACTGGATCACAAGCGAAATGTGCTCACGAGTACCTTTTATGGCTATTCATCAGTATTTGTGGCTTAAAATATGATATATGACTTAGAGTCGTCACTAGTCAATTTTTTAAAAATTCACAGTTGGCTAAACCCTATAGAAACCTTAGGAGAAAAAAAAATTTAAGAATTTATTATCCTAAAATTACTCTTAATTTGCGATCGAAAATTTTAGATAAGGGACCACGATTACAAAGAGGAAAGGTGTCAGGCATCCTTTCTGCCCATGTAAGTGTACGATCTCTACTTCACAAGACATAATAAAGTATGGATTGGATTAGTTCTTGTATGTTAATTATGCAAAATTGTGTATAATTGTAACACCCCGGATTTTTGTCAACCCGAATTTAGACGTCTTTAGGCAATGGGTCAACCATAACACCTTGGTAACGTCTCATAACCCAAGTTCAAAGCCAAAGAAATCATTTAGAACGAAATTCATTAGAAATTTAATGTGAATTAACTAGCGCTACACTAGATTACTTGTGAAATAAGCACCAACCACTTTAAATACGATCCGTAAGACCCAAAATCTGTAGAATCAGTAACGCTACGCTATCATAAAATTCAGGATCAATCTCTAAACCCAGTTGCTCTCTGGAGCACTTTAAAACCTCGTATCGGACCTGGACCGCACGTCAAAAGTTCGGTAGCGATAAACTTAGAAGATATTGACCGCGTTGTTGGATTTGACAAGCACCACAAAAATCATGCCCAAACGATGTCCTGAGACTATTTTATTGCGTCCGGAGTGAAGAGAGTAAGAAAAGGAAGATATTTAGAAAATTAATTATATTTTTTATGAAATCTGGCACGTTTCACTTGCACGTTATTTTTAAGCATTCTGACCGTTAGAATTCGACCCAAATTTACCCTCTGATCAGGATAGGTGGCCCTTACATGTCAAAGTACTTGTGGCCTTGATCGAAGTTCGGTGACCGCTGAATTGAAACTGGTCCGCTACGTGTGATCTGGAAGTCCGACTGGGACGAAAACTTAACTCCACCTAGATCCAATATTGGTGAGCTTAAGTCCGACTACATTTAGTAACAGGACCTCCAAAAGTGCTCCGTTAAGACGGAACAGTCCGTATTTAGACATAACCTAAGTATACCATGGCCTTGAGTCTATTTTGGAGAGTTTTGGGCCTATATAAGGACCTTAAACCCCCACTCTCTCATCCCATACGAATTTGGAAAAACCTATGAGAGAGAAGAGAGAAAAGAGAGAGAAAGTGTGAGAGAAGTGGGAGGATCTTCCTGCCATTTTACCCTGCTATCCTACGTGCTTAACCATCACGATCTAATCGCTTTTTCAGTGACTCCGGTTTCGTTTCTAGGTAAGAAAGCCTAACCCTAACCTGTTCTAGGGTGTCAATTGGTGCAAGTGATGAAGTAGCTAATCTAAATCATACTGTAGGTTGTCAATCAGTCGTTAACAAAGACTTAGAGTCTCTATTGAATGCGTTATACTTTTATGGTGTAAGGTGCGGATTTTAAACGCTTAAGTTGTCATTTTTCAAAGCTTTCAATGTCGGCTAATGGTAGATTATTGACGAGGATGCTATTTCATATGTAGAACATGCTGTCCATTTTTCATTTCGAATACATACGAAGTATATGAAATTTTATGTATTTTAGGTATTTGTAAAAAATACCGTATACGTATAAATTTTGTAAATGTGATTGCCATGAGTATTTGTCGTATATATATGCGAGTTATGGATGCAGTATCTATTTGGCGAAAGGATTCGCCCTAATACAGGTTTTAGCCAACATATGATGTGTAGGCTAAGATGTGTAGTCTAAGTGTTTGTATAAATGCTTGTATGAGTATATACGTAGTAAATAATACTTTACTTGGGTATTGAGATAGGATTCTCAACTACCTTAGTGATGTTTATGATTTCCTCCATGCAAGTTGTTTAACTTAGTTGCTTTACTTTGAAATGCATGCGTATGGATTCTTGTTCATGTTATATCTTATAACATGTTGGGAAATATGCTTGAATTATTTGGTTATTTCTGTTCTGGCTACTGTACATGTTTACTGGTTAATATGGAATGTGTTTGGGGTTATGTTATGGTCCAGGCAATCGGTAACAGACTTGAGCTCGTGGTTGGCCTCTATTCACCACGCAAGACGTCTTTGATGAACCCGAGTCGTGCGTTGCTTGTCGGCAGTGGTTAGGCCACACGAAGTTCTTATGCACTTCATGTCGTACAACTCAACGGGCGCTCGTACTAGTCGAACTCGTCAAGTAACCCGATTGACCGTTGTATGTCCACCTTGTATTGGTCATAACTGCTTGAACCTATGGTACTGAACTTATCAGTGAAAACCCTGATAACCGTGGTACCTTGATCCATTAAGACTCATGAGCCGGGCATGGTGGTATGGGACACCGTGGTCGAGCTGTTAGCCTACGCTGGGGCCACGAGCCTCCCCGTAATGACCAGTGAGCAATCCAGACTCGTGAGCCGATTATAGTGGTATGAGACACTATATTCGAGCTGTCGGCCTACACTGATAAGGTGATGGGGGAGCGGTGCAATGAGTCCGTGTAACAGCCCTAACAACCCTTTGTAGTGACCTCGAGCATACTCTGAATCTGCGGAGAGGTGACGAGCCTTCCTGTAGTAAATAGAGTATAAATTAGGCCTGTATTGATAAGGTGATGGGGGAGCGGTGCAACAAGTGCATGTAACAGCCCTGGTAGCCCTTGCAGTGACCTAGAGCCGCATCACCGTATGAGATTAACTAGGAGTGACGACCCTAGACAGGATCCTTGTTTGAGAATGATATAAGGGAGGTACCTTAGTTTTTCAATCCTGCTGTATGAAAAGAACTAATAATAACTCGATAATCATGCCCATATCGCATTGCATGTGCCTGGAAGATGTGGAGCACTTGAGGGACGAAAGCATGCCGCGAATGTAAGATGGTGTCACACGAGAGAATATGTCAGCGAGGGCATGCATCATTATTGCATCTCATCCTTGCATTAATCACAGTATTTAAGAATGTTTGATTTGTTTGCTTTATCATTACTGCTTGACTGAATTGATAACATGTTAATCTTTGCTCTATGATTCTACTGAGTTGATCACTCACTCCCACGTTACGGGACGATGTTGTACACACCAACCAGTCCTTGTTTTAGTTTCAGATGATGACGCTTCTTATGAAGCGGAGCCGGACTTTCATGATGATGAGGAGGGTTTCTCCTATAGGCAGCTATCAGGCAGATTTATGTAGATCGTGTTTTAATTGACGGGATTACAGGGAGGTTGATTAGACGCCATGACACTTGTCATTTTGCACTTTTGGAGCACTCATGTACATTCTTTTTGTTCATTTTTGGAGTATACATGTATATATTTAACCTGGTAACATGTTCACACTCTGGAGACTTACAACAGTTTATATATGTTATATATACTATGAAAGTCTTCCACTTGCATAATTTAACTGTCTCTGGAGTATGATATGCTGTTTTGGCTTAATCTCACTCATGTTTAATACACTAACATAGACAACATTCAATCATAAGCATTTATGTTGCATAAGTGATGTTTTGGAACTCAGGTGTTGAGTTGCTACTCGACCCCCGATTTTCGGGACGTTACAATAATGGAGTGTGGTGTGCGGTGCCTACAATAAGTGATAGCCCAAGTCAAACAAGTTTATCCCGACTCACCCACTTGAAGAAGTGGTTGAAGCCTAGTTAGTTCGATTTTTTGATAAACAAGATTACAGAGAGTATATACTTGGACCAACTACACTAGTAGGTGGGTTGGAGTAAAGACAATGATGCACGATGCTAATGTACGTGGTGAATGAAATTCATCATATTTGGATGGGTGGATAGATAAGTGTGTTACAATGACTGACTTGAGTGGTTCAGATTGGTATTTCTGGTGGGTCAGGTGGCTAAAGGTAAGGCTCAACTAGGGTGACCTGGGCTAAAGACAGATGTCTTAAATCTTACCGCGCTACTCGACCAGTCGAGGGACTGGCTTAACTAGTCGAAGGTCACTTCGACTGGTCAAAACCCGTTTGACTCGAAGTCCAGCAACAATGTATTTGAGAATTCTGAGACACTCAACCAATCGAAGGGGTCCTTCGACTAGTCGAAGCCCAGGCTCGACTAGTCAAGGGTTACGCAGATGGTACGCGGTTTCTGCGTGGATTGCGTAACTTTGAGGCAGTTTCAGAGAGATGCATAAGTGGAGTTTCCTAAACTATAAATATGAGTCCCTAGGGCCATTATAGGTAATGCTAAAGTTTTCTAAAGGAGTTCCTAAAAAGGTTTTAGGGTTTTTAAAAGGTATAACAAGGGTGAGATTCGAAGTTGTTCGAATCGGGTTAGTCTACTCTCTTTGTAATTTCTATTTTCATAGTAGATTTCTGTCGCTTTGTGCCGTGATTTTTTCCAGCAGGGGTTTTTCATGTAAAATCGTTGTGTTATCTTGTGTTTGCTTGGTGCTCTTGGATAATTATCCTATATCTAGATCCGTGTAATTCCGCAACACAAATCCCAACAAGTGGTATTAGAGTAATCATTGGGGCATAGATCTGAATCTGAGGGATAAACAATAATAGTATGCACTAGGTATGATATTGAGAAGTACTCAAGAAAAAATAACTTTGAGTTATGAAAGATCAAGATGATCAGTTCCTTAATCAAGCAAGGCGAAGATGGTATTCTTGAGGAGCGAAAGTCTACTATGACTAATGATTATTGGAATACTCTTAATAAGAAGCTCTTATCATCGATCCGTTTATGTCTCACAGATGAGGTTCTTTACAATGTGATGAGAGAGAATACTACAACTAAGTTGTGGGCGAAATTAGAGGATGTCTATGCGAAAAATCCTCTAAAAATCTGTTATACTTGAAGCGATAGTGGTATAACTTCATGATGGTAGAGGGTGGAGATCTGGAGGCTCATGCCAGCAACTTTAATAAATTGGTTTGCAAATCGCTGGATATGGAGAAAGTAATGAAAGATGAAGAACAAGCATGTATGTTATTGAATTCTCTTCCAACGTCATATGAGTCATTCAAAGACACGATGTGCACTACGAATAAAACCCTGAGTGTCAACACCGTTATCTCAGCCCTTTAAGGGAAGGGCATGAGAAAGCTTAATGTTGACATGAGAATATCTTTTGATGCACTGTTTACAACGGGTAGGAATTCTAAACAAGGTACAGGTTCTTCAGGTTCTAGATCTAAATCCAAGGGCAAGAGTAAAGGAAAGGTAAAGTGCTGGAACTGTGGGATGGGAGGACATGTGAAGAAGGATTGTATAAATTCTAAATCTAAGAGAGAAGATTCTGAAGCTTCGTACAGGGAGGTCAACGCTGCCATGTCAGATGGATCTAGTGGATGTGATGGTGATGTTTTGTCTGTGTCTACAATCAGACGACTATATGATGATTATAAGGGCGAGCGGATTCTAGACACAGGGGTATCCTTTCACATAACTCCTCATTGGAGTTGGTTCAACAACTACAGAGAGTGTGATGGTGGACAGGTATTTATGGATAATGACAGTGCCTGTAATGTTGTGGTTGTTGGTACGGTGTGCATCAAGATGTTTGATAGGACAGCGTACCTTGACTGAGGTGAGGCACGTTCCTGACGTGAAGAAGAGCCTGATTTCTCTCGGTGCACTCGAGGCTATAGATGTGGGTTCACAAGTATTGATGTTGTTCTTAAAGTATCTAAGGAGGCACGGGTAATCATGAAAGCGCAACGACTCGATAATGTTTATAGATTGATCGGGAGCACTTCAAAAGGTGGAGATCCAGTGGCTGTAGCGGATTCCACCTTTGTAGGTGTGTAACATGTTGGGCATGGCCACATGAGCGAGCAGGGCATGAAGGCTGAGACATGCGGACAAGGATACAGATCAGGTGGAATAGCCACCAGTGAGAGGAATCACACAACATAATCATAGGATATCAACGAGGTATATAGACAACTCCAATATCGTGATCCGTCTTTTATTCAGATGGCTCTAGGTGAGCCTAGTGCTGAGAAGTGGAAGGTGACTATGGGCGATGTGATGGACTTGTTGTAGTAAATCGACACATGGGAGCTAGTAGAGCTTCTAATGGGCTGAGAAGCGGTTGGATGCAGGTGGATCTTCAGGAGAATACAACGTAGATATAAAGCGAGGTTGGTAACGAAGGGTTATGCTTAGAGAGAGGGGATTGACTTCTCAAAGATATTCGTGTCGACGGTATAACAAGGTGTCTATTAGATTCGTAATTAGTACTAGTTGACCAATGCGATCTTGAGCTGAAAAGAATAGATGTGGAGTCTGAACTTCTGAAAGGAAAATTGGAAGAGCAGATCTACATGAAGCCACCAGAGGGCTTCGAAGTTTAAATGGGCTAAGAAAAAAGTTTGCAGGAGGTCGTTGCATGACCTGTCGCCTATGTAGTGGTATAAAATTTAATTCATTCATGGTGAGTCAGGAATTGTATGTTGATTACATGTATATCGTCAATCATGACTCGTTTGAAATCAATGTACTAATGACTCGGTTAAGTGGGATATTTAAGATGAAAGATCGGGGGTTGCAAAGAAGGTTCTCGACAGTGATATTCATTGAGATTGAAAAAAGAGCAGGTTTTGGTAATCAAAGGTAAAATACCTTAAGTAGTTATTGATCAAGTATTGATGGACTAGCAAAGTCGGAGAGCGTTCCCTACGCGTCTCTCCTCAAGTTTTCCTCGGGATATGTCCCAAAATAGATGAGGAAAAGCATGATATGTCTCATGAGCCTTATTCGAATGCGGTTGACAGTGCATGCCATGGTCTGTATTAAACTGGTTATTTCATAGGCTATCGGTGTTGTGAGCAAATACCCCGGCAAACAATATTAGGTAACAGTGAGATAAGAAGGCCACGTCTTTACTTTTGGGAAGATAATGACAAAGTTAGTTAGGTATGTGACTTCAAATTACGCAGGCAGTATGGATTCCAGGAAGTTGACTTCAGGTTACTCATTTATACTAGCGGGTGGAGCAATTAGTTGGATGTCCATGTTATCCGATAGGTGCTTAAGGAAGGAGGCATAACACTAGAAACGATTCACATTAGCGCGAATGTGGAAGACATAATCACCAAGGTCATTCCTGTAGAGAAGTTCAAGTTCTGTGTAACTTCTCTGGGCTTAGCGATGGCGTAAAAGAATGACGGAGTGTGCACGAGAAGCTATGATGTGGTGCAGAGATAGGAGAAGAGGTCAAAAATCTACATGATTAAAGATTGAAGACATGGTGGAGATTGTTGTAAAACAGATTTCTTAAATCTTACCACGCTGCTCGACCAGTCGTGGGACTGACTCGACTAGTCGAAGGGCACTTCGACTAGTCGAAGCCTGTTTGATTCGAAGTCTAACAACGATGTATTTGAGAATTCCAGAACACTCAACCAGTCAAGGGACATGCTCGACTAGTTGAAGGGGTCCTTCGACTAGACAAAGCCTATGCTCGACTAGTCGAGGGTTACGGAGATAGCGCGCGAATTCTACGTGAACTGCGTAAATTTGAGGCGATTTTAGAGAGGTGCGTAAGCGGAGTTTCATAAACTATAAATAGGGGTCCCTAGGGCCATTTTAGGTAATGTTAAGGTTTTTTAAAGGGGTTCCAAGGGTTCTTAAAAAGGTTTTAAAGTTTCTAAAGGGTATAGCAAGAGTAAGATTCTAGGTTGTTTGAATCGGGTAAATCCCCTCTCTTTGTAATTTCTATTTTCATAGTGGATTTCTATCGCTTTGTGCCGTGGTTTTTTCCCGCGAGGGTTTTCCATGTAAAATCGTTGTGTTTGTGTTTGCTTGGTGCTCTTGCATAACGATCCTAAATCTAGATCTGTGTGATTTTACAACACAAATCCCAATACACCTCTCTTACACTCTTTCACTCCTTAGCGGATGGATGACTCATGAGATGTAGAAGATGGAAGATGTGAAAGATAAAAGATTATAAGATGAGATATGTTGAAATGAAAGGCAATATGGTAATTTATTGTGTCATGGATTGGTATTTTTGTGACTTTATGAAAGTTTAGGGCCTAAAGAAGGCTTTTTAAGGTCGTGATTGGCTAAGGGCATGAGTGTGCTATGTGGCGCAACATAGTCGGTTGGATTTAATGGCAAATGACGTCGTGTTGGGCAAAACTAGGGCCAAAGGGGTCTTTTTACTCCAAGTGCGCTTCTCAAGGGGAGGGTTGTGCACTACACCCCCTTATCTGGCTCGATACAAAAAATCACAGAAATCCATATAACAAGCGGCACATCATATACCACTCACAACAAGGGGAGGGGTGTGCACTACACCCCCTTATCTGCTCCATAATAAAAAATCATGGAAATCCACGTGGTGGGTGGCACATGATGTGTCACCCACCACATGGATGGCCCTCATCCTTTGTAAGGGTGCTCTTGGGGTGGTATTTTCTCCGTGGTTCACTCAAATTTACTTTATTGTGGTCTTAATTGATAATGGATAAGAGCTTTGGGGCTTGAATTAGGTTCAGACTTGGGCTTGAAGTTGGGCTTGGTTTTGGGTTGATTGAATTTGATTGAGTTGTATGGGTTTAACTGAGTTGGACCAAGTTGATTGAGTAAACTAAAGTGGTTCTTAATGTGTTATGATCAACTTATCAACACTTAGTGGGATGTCTACAGTCACTTTCACACAAATACACGTTATGCATACGAAGATACGTCACACATTTGGAGACATGTAATGAATATGGAAAAGAAAAAAAAAGAAGAAGCTTTGAGCGAGTTGTATCAAAAGCAATGTAATTGTAATTTTCAACGGAATCAAGCCCATCTTCACTAAAAGAAAAGGGACCCGCTCAAGCCTATAACCCAGAACTTGGGCCCGTAAAATTAGCCTGAGGGTAGGCTTGGGCCTAAAATTTAAGCATGATGCTCAAAATGGATTAGGACCTAGCCTATTGGTCACATCCAAAGTGGGCAATTGGTATAATGGTTTAAAACGCCCTTTAGTTCCTTATCAACCAAGTGATTTAGAGTTATGTTTCATTGATGCAAATTGTTTACTTTTGAAACAAGGATAACCCAAATAGATTTTGAAATTAGGCATCTTAAAAACTTATTAGATACCTTTAATTGATAAACTATTTTCCTTAAATAATAACTCAAGATGTGGCCCTCTAGTGGAGGTGGAATAATATTCATGAAATACAAGGATTGCCTATGGAAGCCTTCTACATTTACAAAATCTTTTAGGTGGGACCAAAGTGATGTTCAGAAGAAACCTACCCTTATCTATCAATTTTATTAGAACATCCGGCGTGGGCTAAAACATAAGGCAAACCTAAAACTCAAGTGAGATGCATGATGGGTGACAACCAGAATTGAACTTTGAGTATTAAAACATTCATAGGCCACAAAAGTTTTAAAACATGTTAATATCTTTATGTTTTCATTTCATCCCCGTAAGAATGGCCTCATGAAAGATATAGATGGCATACAAACATCAAAAGCTGATTGTGTCCTGCCAGCCTCAGTCTACAAAAGGGTTCTGTGTGTCCCAATGTGATATATGGGCTTTATCTAATACGTTCATTCATTTTTTCAGACATTTTAGGATATTAATCCAAAAATTAGATTAATCCAACTTTCAAGTGGACCACACCCAAAGGAAGAGGTGGTGGCAATGATGCCCATAGTTGAAACCTTCCTAGGGCATACAATGATATTTATTTGCCATCCAATAGGTTTATAAGGTCATGTATGAGCCAATAAAGTGAAAACTCCAAATAAATTTCAGCTCATTTCAATACTTTTTAATGGTTAGCATTCAATTCTCAAATGCATGGTTGAGTTGTGCCTTAAATAAGTCTCATTTTTTTTTTTAATAGCTTATAACCTAAAATAATTTGGAAAAATAAATAAATGAACTATGTGAATGAAACACATACATCTCGGTGGACCCATATAGGCTATGCCTTGACCGATTTGGTCCAAGCAGGACACAATCCATCTTTACGGAGGTTTAAACGGTAGTATGCATTTTTTAAGTTTTGGGTCCACGTTCTTAGCATGATTTGGGGTGGCCCATCTATCTTGCCAACTTCTTATGAAAGGCTGCAATCTGCGACCGTTCATGAAGCCTACCTATTTAGTTGAGACATGGCTTAGATGACTTGAAGCGGATCAGCTACGACACGTAGTGAGACTCGCCATTGAAGTGCCGTCATCAAGTTCAATGACCCCGTTATGATGTGTGTTGTTGTGTTCACACCTCCGGACATTGATGAAGAGAGATTATTTTAACATATGAGCTAAATAATAAGACAGATCCAAAATTCAAGTGGATCTCACCGTGGGAAACAGACGCGTACCGTTGAAAGCTTTGTAAGAGCCTTGGAAGTTTTCAATTAAGCTCATATTTGTTTGAGATCCAACATGTTATCAGCTTGGTTGGCTTCTAGGAAGGTTTCAGCGGTGGTGGAAGTCACTCTTCCCACTGTTTCCTGTGGTGGGTCCACTTCAGCTTTCAATCTAACTCATTTTTTAACCGGTGCCTTAAAATGATCTCTCCAAATGGATGGATGGTGTGGATACAACACACATCATAGTGCAACCCAGATAACTTGGTGGCGTCACTTCAGCAGGGAGCCTTGATACCTCTCACCAGCTAATCTGCGTCCAGGAAGACAGATGATAGGGCCCACCCTTATTTTTCACCACTTTCCACGCGTATATATCATTGGCACGTGTGCAACCTGCCTTTGTGATCTATTTCCGTCGGGCGACTGCTCCTGCTGCATCTGTAAACGCTCAGAATGAACAGCTCAAGCTCTCTCTCTGCTGGATTCCGGCGCGTGTGATTGCACTGAAATCTTCCATTTCAAACCCTTTTCTCCTTCCGTTTTCATGGACTCGGAATCTCCTTTTTGATGGGTTTTTTATATCATCTGAAATCTTCTGAGTCTACAAAACCATGTCGAGGTTTCGAGCTCTCTGGCAAGCTTCTCTCAATGCAACCAAAAAAGGTACTCTCACCCAAAACAGAAAAAAGATAAGACTTTCATGAATGTATTTAAATAAAGATAAGACTTTCATGAATGTATTTAAATAATTCGATTGAGAATTCCAATTTCTCAAGTGGGTTTTTTTTTTTTTTTTTTTTTTTCTGGTATTTATATTTCTGAAAATTTCGTGAACTTTCATTTTCATCTTTTTATTGCTAGAGAAAAGAAATGCCTAGAATTTACTAGATTTCGTGGATGTGAGGTTTTTAGATTGAGCAAGTTCGGATTTTGTTTGATTTTGTTGATTTGGGAAATGGGTATTCGATATTTCTCCTGATTAATGCAACTAGATCAAGGAAGAAACTAATTGCGATGACTGTGAGCAAGCTCAACAGTCCACTAGTCTTATACTAGAGATCACTACTTCCCCCTCTCCAACACACTACCGTAGAGAAACAAAAGCACTTACTTAGAGAAAATATCATTCAACTGTGTTTTTATTCCATAGGGCCTATGCCTGCTTTATAATGTGTGCTTACAAGATTTTCTCTCTAAGACAATCTCTAACTTAATCTATGGAACATAAAATTAGGATCCCTTGCTGGCCAAGATCTCCAAAATAAGAGAACTCCTAAGGAAGAAAATCTAATAATACTTATTTCCTAACATAGACATCTCTAAAGTAGGAAAGTGTTTAAAGAAGAAAAATCTAATAATACTTATTTCTTAAAAAAGAGATATTTTCCTAACATAGGAATATGAAAGAAAGAAAATTAGGAACAAGTTAAAAAAATGAAAGTGGGCTTTTCTTGTGCAATGTGTGAAGTGGGCACATGTGGGATGTGGGGGCAATTGCATCAATTCTCCTTGGCTTGAAAAAACTCAACTCTATTGAGTTAATGACAATGTACTCCTCATAGAGCTCCGGGTTAATGCGCTTGAAATCATCTGCTAAGATCCATGTGTTGTTGGATCTCTGTCGTTCCTTTCACTTTGAGAAACTTTTGATACCTTCCTTGGTGTGTGGAAACTATTTGGTCATCCAATATGTCTTCAATGATTTCTTTGAACTGGCGTGACACCACAAGTATCTGGATAGTTCGTTCTTCCATGCTCTCGTCTTCATGATGCCCAAGATAAATTATAAGGCCTTCCACATTGAAAATAGGGTTGATCTTCATTTCGGGTGGAAGCTCAATCATATATGTATTATCACTGGCTTCTTCAAAATACGATGAGGACCTGCCTTTTTGGAGTGGAGCTTTATGTAAGAGCTTACTGAAAACCTTTAAGGTTTGAGCCGCACCATGACCCGTCTCCTTCTTGAAATTGTGCAAAACGTTGTCGAACATTTGCATTCCCCTTGTAATTTTCATCACTAAGGGCGATCTTTTGCCTGACTTCCTCATGTATCTCATTAATATGTTGTGCAAAAGCTTCGATGTTCTCGCTCTATTGAGTCGCAATAGGAAGTGGGACTAAATCTTTAGGTTGT
Source organism: Magnolia kwangsiensis (assembly GCA_037074715.1). Lineage (NCBI taxonomy): Eukaryota > Viridiplantae > Streptophyta > Magnoliopsida > Magnoliales > Magnoliaceae > Magnolia > Magnolia kwangsiensis. The sequence continues at coordinate 115,103,943 of CM073577.1, forward strand.
CAAGGTCGCATACCTGCTACATTTTCGAAAGGAGATAGTCCCGCAGTGTGGGTCACAAAGCTGTTATGACCAAACTCAACTTGTGGTAACACAATGTCCCATAAACTAATGTGATTACCAACCAAACATTGAAGCAGATTCCCAAGACTGTGGTTGACGACCTTAGTCTACCCATCTGTTTGCGAATGTTAAGCACTTGAGAACTTTAATTTAGTTTCCATCTTAGACCACAAGGTGCGCTAAGTAGCTCCATAAACTTAACATCACGATCAGATATAGTTGTTATGGGAACATCATGTAGACGAACCACCTCTTTAAAGAAAACATTGATGATGTGTGGGGCATTTGATGCCTTCTTACAATGAATAAAAAATGGGCCATCTTAGAGAACTTGTCAACTACAACGTAAGTAGAGTCATAGCAACGTCGAGTCTTAGGTAGTCGTAGCCACGATGAGTCTTAGGTAATCGTAGGATAAAATTCATGCTCATGTCTTCTCATGGAGCATTTGGCATAAGAAATGGAGTATAAAGACCAGTATTTTGCTTGCTACCTTTGTGTAGTTGGCACACTTGACAGTCGACATTCACGAACAATGATTCCGACATCTTTCTTCAGACGTGGGCTACCCTTGCGGGTGTGAGATTGTTGAACTACTCCGTAGTAGAAGCAATCATGTGCGTCCTAAGATTGGCTTCGTCTAAGAAGTTGTTCCCCCTTATTGTTGAAGGGGATTTGTAGATAGCCTTGGGCTGGTTATCCTTGTTTCAGTATCCTTAGGAGTAAGGGAAGTCTTGGACGAAGCGGTTGAGCTTTGAGCCATCAATTTATTGTCACTGAACCATGTTAGGGCTGCAAATAGCATTGTGGATAAACTGGTGAAAGTAGGGGTCTCTAGATTGGAGTTAATTGCTCCAGATTTAATGCTCTAAGAAGCTGGTGGTGGTTCCCCTCCCTCACACACACACATGTATGTATGTATATAAATGAGTCCATTCGTTTTTTTTTAAAAAAAAAAAGAAGAAGAAAAAAATGAATGACACAAAGGCACATAGTTGCCAATTATATAGGCGACAGACTAGCATTTGTGGGGTTGGATTTCGACTATCTGAGAACTTGGTGATGCAGGAGCCTAGTGTGAAAATGCTCCTGCATTAATCACCCCCAGTGAGGAGTCTCGAACACGAGACCTCCCGCTCTGATACCACTTTGATGTAGGACAATTAACCACTTGCTCTAAAAGCTCGAACTGATAGAGCATGGCGAATCTATCCCTTTATCCCATAGCCTAGGCCCCACATCCCATGGGTTAGGACCCCTTGTGGGCCCCACTTCACATGGGTTCCGCTTTACATGGATAGGGCCTGCCTCACACGAGCCACTCGCCTCATACGGGCTGCCCACCCCGAGTGTGCCCCTACATTCCATGGGCTGCCCACCCCAAGTGTGCCCCTACATTCCACGGGCAACCCCACTTGAGCCTGGTGTGAAAATGTCCCTGCATTACTTGGTGTACCTCTATTTAGAGATGTAGCTTATCTTGCCTTATTTTTGGCTCTTCATTAACATTGTACCCTTTTCTTAATAAAGAACTTTGGTCCTTTATTTTGTTCTTCGTTCGCTATCAATGGAAGTGCCTTTCTTGGAAAAGAAGGAGAAATTTCATTGAGTTTAAGTAGCTATAATTTTAACCTTTTTTTTTTTTAATTACAAAAATTCCATTGTAATTCCCTTGCACAAATGCTAAGAAAGCATGGCACGCGATTCTATCTTGTATACAATATTATGTAGCATGTTTAATGTTTTGTTTTATATATTTAACCCCCGCAGCTGTCACATGGAATGTTGAAGACTTGATACCGCCAAGTGAAAGATTCGTGTTCAATTTTAATTCAAAAGAGGAGCTGAAAAGGTGGCATTTGTACTCTGATTCGGAATATGGAGGTACAGATGGCCGTTTGTCTTGGTCACCATCTTTTGCATTTTTTTGATTCTATGGTCTGATCCTTGTTTTCTTTTCTTTTCTTTTTTCCTTTACCAAAAAGTCAAATGATGGCGAATGAGGTTTCCTTATGATGTGATATTTTAAATGGCAAAATTGGCAGCAAAGAGGTTTCCCTTTGTAGAATTGCAGTTCAAACATTGGAAAATGCAAAGGGGAATCATAATCCAAGACTTTTCTTTAGTAAAACAAACAAGTGCAAATGATTTCCTTCCTTTAATATTAATGTTATTTTTCCATATGCTTATATCACAATATTGGTTTCCCTTGTATTCCCCTAGTTTATCCTCAATCCAACACGCCCTTAGTTGGATATACCTTATTACCATACTTGTGACACCATGTCAATTGATTTTGCTAGTGTTGTTTCAGGAGTTTGCCTTATTCTCACCTTTTCCTTCACTGATTACTCTTACTATGTTTTCAAAGCTCACAAATTGAGCTGCCTACATAATCTCTTTGCCATTTTGGAAGTACCATTACTTAGTAGCTTTTCTGTATTATTTCTCAGGTTTGTCATCAGCATCCTTGGAGATCAAAGATGTTGGCAGTGGGCTAAATGGTATGCAACAATGTTCGAAATATCGATATCGAGTTACGTATCGCACCCTTGGGATACAGATACGTATTGGTTATTGCATGAGATATATCGGTTGTATCGCGTAATGTATCGTTGTTGTTAGAAACATTGGAAATTGGTCGATTTTTTCAACGAAATTTTAGTGATTGTTAAAAAAGACATCAATACAAACTTACAAATCAAAACATTACAAAAAACAAGTGCAAATAATGGGTTTTCTTTGCATGAGGTCCTAATCTATGCGTTGTCTAACTGAATTGATGCAAGTATATTCAAAGTCTATTCATATAATTTATAAATATAAGAAGACATGTGAAAACACAAGCAATACATTCAAAAGCAAAAGAAAAATCACTAGACTAGGTTACATACATGTTTGATTTTGATTTATTTTTTTCAATTTTCCGCAACTTGGTCCTTCTCCTCCAAATCTCAAAATCGAAGTTTCCAATCCATGATTTTTCATGCCATGCAAAACATGAAAAATCATGGATTTATAACAATTTGACACCGATTTAACATGATTTATAGAAAAAAAATCGAAAAAAAAAGTTCACCGGATTGAAAATGTGGAATATATCCCACTATTTGTGTGTTTCGTATCGCACAAGTGGGATACAAGATATATCGTGGGATATATCGGCCGATATTGTCGATATTTAAAACACTAGTATGCGGTACAATTGCATGATGATCCTTGCACTATATATATACGAGGCATGCTCACCTATGCACCTACGCACGTGCGCACCTTTGCACGCTTGTCATGGGAGTCGAATCCGAACGGTCCATAAGATGCGGAATCCCATGAAACCCCAGGAGGTGAATTTTCACCCTGATCTAAGATTCTGGTGGGCCATAGCAAAGAGAAATGCAAATCAAGGGAAGAAACTGTTTGCATTTTGCATGTCCCACCGAAGTTTTGGTTCAAAGTAAAAATTGGTACCAAGGGGTTTCATGAGGCTCTGCTTCATGTGGACCGTTCAGATTTTCGAGACTCATCACGTATGATGAGTTCTCAAAAAAGTTTGTAGGTAGTCCGTGCGAACTAGTTCGCAGGTGAGCGTTCCGCGCGCACACACACACACACATATATATATAGTTGCAACTAATGCCTGCTTTAGAGGCTCATGTTCCATAAACACACATAAGCTTGTTGACAGAAATTGAATAATTCAAAATAGCATATAAAGCTTCATTTTGGAAGGGAAATGTGAATGTTACTTGGGAGAGTAGGATTTGAATCCTACTATGCCCATGCATGCCAAAATCGAAAGTGCATGTGAGTCCCAGGTTGTTCATCAGCTGGGCCCCATTGGGGGTGCCACGGCCTGAGAATCAGGCTGATCCATTCATCAGATGCCATGGAAATGCAGACAGTTAAAATACTTGCAAAAAGAAAGGTCAGGACGTGCCTCCCTGATGACTGAACCAGCCTAATTTTCAGGCCATGGCATGTAAGTGATGGGCCCGCCTGACATGCACATGCCACACTGACACTTACGAGGATAGTGGGGTATGAAATCCACTCCCATAAGTAGCCTTAGCAGAAATCTCAAAAGTTAGAACACTTAATGGAACCCTTTTTGAAACTAAGTTTGTTTGATAAATTTTTTCCTAATAGTATCTTACACAAATAAACCACTCTCTGAGAAGTTTTGAGAGGCTTCTAAAATGAAGTTCCTATAATCAACATCTCTCTAAGGAGTACCTCATCTTCCTTTGATGTTTCGTAGAATAGATTACAAGGAGTAGATATCCAACGCTACCTTTTGGATTATATACTTGCAGCATCAAATTAAATTGTCTCACTTGGTCGATTCGATGCTTGATTTCTTCACCAGTGATTCCATTGTGTTTGTGGTAAAGGGATTTTCTCTGGCAACCTTTCTTCGGAAGTCACCGAGGGCTCAAGGTGGAGAATAAATCGGAGTGGCTTCTGCGGAATGCGGTCCAAGAAGGTGAACATTCTTTTCACAGAATGGTTGTGAATTTTCTGAAGTCACGACCATCTATTTATGCAAAGTGGGTTGGATATAGAAGAGCTATTAGTGTCTAGATGCTGTTTTTCTCGGACAATGGTACAGGTACTTGCTAGAGTAGCCTTGTAAATCCTAATTTCTCTACAAGTGCCAATGTAGCACATGTGAGGAGAGATCTGGGCTTTTTAGCGTGTGGGCCCCACTTGTTATGTGCTGTGGTTCAAAAACTAGGTTGTTCTGGACAGGTGGTCAATTATTTTTAACCTTCTATTTTTCCATGCACACTTGGTGCACCCGATGATCGAACTAAGCTGATTGTTGGACCAGGCACATAAACCAATGGGCCTAACAGATAAGACCTGAATCTTGCACTCATGCCCCATTGCCGTGCATGGGGAGAGTAGGATTAGATGGCTATTCTCAGGAGTAGCCGTCGAATTGTTGGTTTCACCCTTGAAAGAAACTACTGTCCACCCCACTAGTCTTAGTACTACAACGTTAGCCCAGTTCCCGTGCACCTTATTTTCTCTCTCTCTCTCTGTTTTTTTTTGGTAGTTCAATGGTTTCATTGACTTGGATGCATATGATACACTAGCCTTGAAGCTCAAAGGAGATGGGCGATGTTACATATCTACTGTAAGTTTCTCCCTCCACCACCTATGCAACTGATAAGAACAGATACTATGCTTGATCTTAGCCAAAAGGCCTAGAAAGGTATTCCTCCACTCATAAAAGAAATCAATGACCAAAAGAGAGCTAGAAATGTTTTTCTCATGCAATAGCTAATTACGCAATTTGTTGAATGCAGATATACACGGAGAATTGGGTAAATTCACCTGGGCAACAGGAAGACAATTCATGGCAGGCTTTTGTGTTCGTACCGAAAGATAACTGGTATACTGCAAAGGCAAGTTCCACACCCTTAAAGTTCTCTTTTCCATACTTGGGAACAGTTAGGTGATCTCAATGCAGGTATTTGATTATTTCTATATTGTTTTTAAAATAATCTTAAAATTTCTGACTGATCGTTGATTCAGTAAGATACAATCCATTACATTAAGTGCTCATTCTGTAAAATCTCATATAATGCACTCACGATTTTATGGGATTAATACAAACTTGAAGAAATCCATTGGTCGTGTATTGGACACAAATCCACATGGCTAACAACCAACAACTATAGTTCTCTCTTCTTCTTTCATTGGTATCATTTGTATATTATTTATATAGAGGGCTGCCCTCCTGTTGCACTCTTACCACCATAAACTTATGGCGCTACCAGGCAGATGTAGGGCCCAGTGATGTGTTCAAGGAATCCAACCCGTATATCAGATTTGTCACCTCAGAAAACCCCTAGGATCCAAAACTCAACTCGATCCAAAACTAAGGTAGCCCACATCAAAGGGATGAGCTGGAAGGGACCACCCACCCTTAAATTTCACAGTGGCCTGCCTAAGTCGCAAAACAGCTTGAAGTTTTGCCAGACTGGATGAAGGGTCTGAATGGCCTTGATTATATATACACAACATGGTGCGGTGGACATTGCCTCTCAATATGTGCCCTGTTCTGTGGCCCATGTGAGTTTTGGATCTTACTGATATTTGGGCTTTCAGGATTTTTTTTGAAGTGATGCATGTTATGGACTGGTTGGATTCCTTGAACGCATCAGGCATGCCCCTTACTCAGATGCCAGTTCAGCTTTCAATATTTTGTATAAATACATGATGTTTCAGTTTCTCAAATTTTTTAGGATTGCCATGTCTGACACCTCAAGTCTGTGTCTAATACTGTCGTGCCAACATCTAATCCACATACACTATTTGTATGTTCATATGCTGGAATGCAAACACATGCCCATGTGCACATATATCAAGGTTAGTCGACTTGACAAGTTGACTCGGGACTTGCTTTAGTTGACCTCGTTTTTATGCCAAAAATTGTTGCAAACGCAATTGAGTTGAAAATAGTACATGAACTGGGTGAGCTTTCCTGATTTTCCAATGACTTTGCACATAGTTTTCATGATTTTCTTTGATCTCATCTTTTCCTCTGTTCTCTTTTATCTAATTCTAGAGATCCCATTTAGGTAATGTTAAGAGAGTTTTACTCTTTGAATTTTAGGTGTACAAGTGAAGTGGGTCCCACATTTAGGGCCCATTTGGGTCGTAAGTTGTTTTGCTTAGGCTACTTATGCCTCAAGTAGCTTATCTTGGTTTCTACTTATTTAACAGATAAGTATGTTTGGAAAACAACATACTTATATAAGCCAAAAGTAGAAAAGCATGTTTCATTTCCAACATCACATAAGTAATTTTTTAACTTTGCTTTACTTGAAATTCGCATGGATACGGTTTCATGTGGCCATCACCACAAGTACAATGGGGACCAGTTGGTATTCCTGACGTTACTTAAAAATGCAATCCAACACCATAAACAATTTTTTATTTTTTATTTCTATGAAAATAAAAAAACTTCAATTCAAATAAAAAATAAAACAAAGTATCTACAATCATATTTAAGAATTTAATATAACACCCAAAAAAGTAATCTATAATGTTCTAGCATTTGTTTATATATCTTATCTCGAACTATTCCCATCTCCCGCTGTTGTCATTGACTTGCATCCACATTTGATGTAGATAGACCAACACGTCCATCATCATCTTCTTGAACCACTGTATCCTCCCTTTGCCATATTTTGAATAGTGGGTCTTGTCGAGCGTGACGCTTAATGAAATTGTGCACTCATTTTTAGAATGGCGAAGCGTGCTTTCAATTCCCTGAAGCATCGGTTAATCACATTATAAAGTGATGAGTGAGCGTGATTGAAATGTTCTCTTGCTGTTTAGGGTACTTGTTCCATGTAATTGTTCAGATGGTAACACTCTCCTTTAGCTAGAACTCCATGCATGTTTGTGTACCCAAAGTCCACAACATAATACTTTCCTGAAACAAATCATAAGGAGGCATGCCATCCTAAAGTTGGTTGTAACATATATGTATATAGCATATAAATCAAGGCAATGATTACCTTCAGGAGGGTGTGGGAAGCCCAACGTTGGATTTGTAGCTTCCATAAAGACTCTTGTGTCATTAACTGATCCTTCCTACTCAGCTAAGACAAATGTAAAACATATGTTAAAGTCATATTCACACATTATATTCTGGGTCATATTGATCTTCCTGCCTGTATATGGTATTTGTTGTTTACCCGTTGGCACGAAAGCACTTAAATGTGTGCCATCAATTGCTTTTACACAGTTCTATAGACAAGAATAGCTTTGTATTTAATATATATATTTAAAATAGAAAATGTCAATTACATTAAAAACGTCAATGTCAAGTGTAGTGTTTCCTTGAAAAAAGAGACAATTCTTCTCATTCATAAGGTGAGAGGGTGTTGAGTCATAAAATCAGGTTCCATAATTACTTTGAAAACTTGGCAACATCCCTCAAACATTTCCCAAAATGATGAGATATAGTTTCCCTAGAGTTCTGGAAGCGATTAACAACCTGTTGATTCAACCCATGGTGGCCAATCATCATCAAGTAAATTTAAACTTGTTTCTCGATAGGCATATATCTTGTGTCATCTTGTGTCTTGAATAGATCTCGCTACCTGAAAGCAGAGAGGGCATTTAGGAAGACATGTGATTCCATATGAAAAAGTGGATATTGCTTCGGGCAGGGGGGAGGAAGGACTCAATCCAGCCAGAGGTTTCCCTATGACTACCTTGTGATGAACGAAAGCGCTAAAGCAAAGCTACCCTAAAGCCCAAGCCAGACAGAACGATGCCTTTTTGAACCATAACCTGAATCAAAGTCAGGAGCACCGTTCAGATTTTGCGCGACATTGCTGCAGGCAGCAGAATTGCCTCCACTGGACCTCTTAGAAGAATCCCGAACTCCGAAAGGGAGCTAGGACAGGATCAAAATAACCAGCAGTCCTATGTCAAAGCACCTATGAGAGTTTCCTAAAACTACAAACATGACATACTCTACCTCTGTTAGTATGCTATCCCGGTAAGGCTGCTTACATAGATGTAAGTTATAACGCTTGGCAGCCATAGTAGATATCAATTCATCAACTCTCATGAGTTCATCATTGGATGAATCTGATGAGTATTTTGAGGGTTTATCTTGTGTTCAAACCATTCACACACAATAAGATGAAAATATGTAAGATGCTTGATAATTCTCATTAATCCATTCATAGACAATAACATTTTTACGATTCAGACTATTCCATCAATAACCTATAATATTGAAATAATCTAAACCATTCTAAATTTAAAATTTTAAACATTCTCATCCATATGTAATGTTTAAAACATCTAAACCATTTATAGAAAGTAAAATCCATCCCAACAAGATGAAAACCATCCAAACAAAATAAAACAATTAAAATTAAAAAAGATCCATGCTTATTATGCCGTGCATCAAGTGTTAGTAGCATCCATCCCATCGAGTGTTATAACATTCAAAATAAAATAGGTCAAAAAGATGATGGCATAAAAAGAATATCTAACTGTAGTCCTGTATTCTCCGCAAGAGGGTTTTCTTCCGATGGTCTGACATAAGAATGAAGGTCTCTCCACCTTTGTTGCTGGAGCAAATCAATGATTTGAGGTAGGCACAATCGTCTAATTCATCAATCATCTCCTCCAAGATCTGTATGACAGTTTCTCTATTGTACTTGTCTTTTGGTCTTCCTCCGTCCATGACAACTGTTACTAGATAGCGTACACGAGTGATGTCTAAAAGGGCATGGTCCAACTTCATTATCATCCATGCCCTCATTGTTAGTAGATAGTCAATTTGTAAGAGTTGATGGCAAAGGATTGTAAGGAACACTTTCAATCATATTTTCTTCAATAGCAATTGCTTATCCCTCATGCTCATCATCAGTGGAATCAAATGTATGCTTATATGAAGCTTGGGGTGTCCTTTTGCAATTGTGCCTCCAAATATCTCACAAAGTTGGTCATACTCAAGACATCCCACCTTAACGAAATTTGGATGCTTGTAGGTTTTTCTGTGGTACATTAGTGAGTTTACGTTAATATCATATAAGTAGTAAAAACTTAATGACAATGGTATGGGATGAAGAAGAGAACATTCAAATGTGTATCCATCATCCATCCTTTTCTGTCACTGTTTGCAAGACTGGATCCCACACCAGTCCAGATGCTTTCTTTCAAAAGTTTCCTGAAGCAACTCCACATTTTCTTTATATGATGATGTTTGTTCTTAAACTGTTTGTCATCATACTTCTTTCCAAATCGATGGTGAAAAGTCTATCCACATTTCCTTTCACTCTTCTTTGTTGAAGGTTGATGTCTGCCTATTTGAATTTGCCATTATCTTTGAGACCATCTGTTAGTCTCTCCACTTAGCTGGCCGGACTTGGTTGTAGCAGCTTCTTCCCATGCCCTAGACTCGGCAAACGGGCTCCACTAAATTCCCGAACTTCGAATCTGGTTTGTGGCAAGGGCTCTCTCTCTCTCTCTCTCTCTCTCTCTCTCTCTCTCTCTCTCTTTCTTCTTTATTGAAGGTTGATGTCTGCCTATTTGAATTTGCCATTATCTTTGAGACCATCTGTCAGTCTCTCCACTTCAGCTGGCCGGGCTTGGTTGTAGTAGCTTCTTCCCGTGCCCTAGACTCGGCAAATGGGCTCCACTAAATTCCCGAACTTCGAATCTGGTTTGTGGCAAGGGCTCTCTCTCTCTCTCTCTCTGCTGTTAACCCTCAACCACAATATATGCTAACCATACAACATCGTGTTAAAGCATACATCATACCAACTATCCCTATACATATGTCCAAAGTACACGAGTACAACTATGTCCAAAGTACTACGTATGTGTATACAAGCCCATAAAAGAAAATAGTAGGAGATCTATCTATCCCCTCCTTCCGGCTGGTAACACCACCCTGAAAAGAAAGGAGCATGGTGATGAGCCCAACACTCAGTGGGTCAACTTGCGCACTGGAACTCCCATGTGCAAATGCATGCGCATTTGACTAACTATACTGATGTAAAAAAATGAAGTGACACACATTTGTATTGTCTCTGATTAATGTATCTGATAATTTCGTATTGCCATGATTCAGAGTGTTTACCACATGCATTTTACTAGTGTGTGTGCGCGCGCGCGTGCAAGCTAGCATGAATTCAAATGCCAAGTTTCTGAGTCTGAAGACTGATGTCTGGTACTTATATCAGATTCCCCTTGATCGATATTTGCCGACGTGGAGAGGAAACGTAATAGATGCAAAGTTGGAAATGAATCCATCACGAATAGTTGGAATGTCTCTCTCTGTCAATGCAGAAGGCGGTTTTCCTGGCGCAAAATCTGGACCCGGTGATTTCAGACTGGAAATAGATTGGATCAAGGCCTTGAGGACACAGTAAGTTATCATGAGATAATGTGTTTATTTGAGTAAGAAGTTTCAGTTCTAGGAACTACTTACAACAATCTGTTTTATCAAGCTCCATGATCTTGCTTCCTACATAAAAATATTTACATGCTATTCTTGTGGAAACAAGTGCTGCATGCAGATGGTCTCACACAATTTTCCATTACATGCTATTCTCCTTTTGAGATTACTGTTTAGAACCTTAGTTATATGTTTTGGTGTTATGCTTAACTTTCTTGCATTAAGAGCTCTCAGTAGGGTTGAACTTTGCTTCTTTTTTTTTAAGGAGCCGTTTGGTTGCTAACAAAAGTTGGGTCCTGGACAGGCTATTGTGGCCATTCCAAGATAGACAATCTTAGACTAAACACATCGGTCTTGCTCTTCAGGATTGAAAATCAGTTTTGGTGTACATATCGCCCCACCAAAACCGATACGTATCAGCTGTATCAGTTGATATGAGCCAATACACACTAGTAAAAAATTGATACTCTAGCAAGACGAGATGGATGATATGCAGGAATTTAGAAATTACATAGAAATTGCATCATGGTACTGACAAGTATTCAAATTAAACCATCCGAATTATGGGTCTAGTTTAGATGCATTTTGAAAGAAAAATTATGCTTATTTGATTATTCGACTATTGTGTTGGCGAGCATGTATTGGGCAGTTTAAAATGAAAAATATCCAATGTTCCTATTTCAACAAACATAGCATCCACAAACCGGAGGTATATTGTTCAACCTATCTCATTTTGGGACTGAGTTAGTGTCTGTGGGTTCCACATTTAATCGGTTTATTTTGAGCTCATGCATGCCACATGTACAATATATGAGTGCTATGTATCAAGTGTCATACTCTGGTAGAGTATCAAATAACTCCCCTTTGTTGAAAACGAAGAAGGGCATCATTTATTGCAGCACACCCGCTCATATGGTATAGTAACCGTATGGTGGAGTACTTTTAGGTCCATAATGCTGTTTGTGTGTAATCCAAACCATGCATCAAGTTAGCCCCACCATGAAGAAGGGACACTCTAAAAATCAGGCTGATCCACAACTCATGTGGGCTGGCACTAGAGCTGGGCATCGAGTTGAGTCAGACCGAGTTAGGGTTGACTCGACTCGATCCAGTTTTGAAACAGGCCTGACCCGAACTGGATCCGAATCGATACCGAGTCTAGCATGCCTGGCTCGATCCAAGTCCAATCTGGCCTGGTCTGATCTGGACCGAGTCCGATCCAGTTAGTACCGAGTTGGGTCGAGTTGGCACCGAGTCGGATTGAGAGATTGGGGAAGGAGAGACCAAGAGAGTGGAGAGGAGAGAGAGGATGAGGAGGAGGAGGAGGAGGAGGAGGGTGATGGTGGTGGGTGGTTCCTGGGCTTGGAAGATGAGGAGGATGAGGGAGGGAGAGAGAGAGGCCGAGCTTGGAATATGAGGAGGATGAGGGAGGGAGGGAGAGATTTTGGGATCAGGTCAGGGTAAGGTTAGAGAGTCAGGTTTCGGATCGAGTTTCGGGTCGAGTTACTAGGTAACTCGAACTCGACTCGGTTTGAGTTCGGATTGGGCAAAGCCTACTTGGTTCGGACCAACTCACCCATTCAGTCCGGGTCGAGTCGGATCTGAATGAGTCGGACGAGTCGAGTTAGCTAGTTCGAGTCACCCGGTGCCCACCTCTAGCTGGCACCATTAGAAAAAAAAAATGTAAAGACATGGCTAAAACTTTAAATTTGAGTGGTTTGGCCTATGGCATTAAAAAATAGTTTAATGTATGGCTATATCTGTTGTTATGTGAAGGAAACGGTCACTCCCATTACGCGATAAGGGGGTGAAGTGTCCATTATAAAAAGATGGGTTGTATCAGCCCATATTAGGCCATGTGGCCATTACAAGCTGATGCGACCATAAAGGGCCTATAATGGAAGTTTTTATTTTCAATTTATCTCTCGTTTTCCCACTTCTTTATTCATTCCTGAAAGAAGCTTCGACACACATTAAACTAGATTTATGCCTATTTTGAGGATCAAAACACAAAATTTGATGAATCAAAGCAGAGTGGACCATTTTGGAAAGTATCATAAGGGGATAAACCATCACTTTTTCCATTTTTTCATTTCATTTTAATTTTTGGTTGTATTTACATATAACGGGCCTTAAGCCACCAAATCATGCTCGATTTGTGTTTGATTAGAGCCTATTTGGTCGATGCTTAGCAGGTCAAGCTGACACTACTTGACAGACAACTTCCTTACCAAAGAATGGCCCATTCACCATCAAATAGATATCCAAAACTAAAAAGACTCATACTTGGGATCCTCAAAAAATTTCAAATTTTACCAATAATTTTTGAGATTTTCTTCCCCCTAAAAGAAACTTCGACTGTAACAAGGTTGTATCAGCAGATACGAACCCAATCAGCCAATATAGTCCTTATCGTATCATCCAGAAAGCTTGCTGATATGCTGGCCAATACTGTTATGTAATTCCTTGGTCTGGCCTACCTGTGTTTTCGATGGTTAGGTACACCACAATGGGCCCCACACAATTTGTTCTCTATTCTATCATGGATCTTCTACCTTGTAGCTCCTTGTTTTGTGGTCCACCTGACTTATGAATTGGGCTTTTGGGCTTAAGGCCATACAGGGTGGTGCGCATCTGATGGATGGGTTGGATTTTAGATACACATAACTATGGGACCCACACAACTAACCTTTACTATCCACTAGGTGATTTGAATGGTTGCAACTCAATCAGAACCACCCTGACTTCTCTGAGGCAGCCCGATCGGCATGATTTGGTGGCAATTTAGGCTGAGTCACCTCCTAATATTGCATACAGCTGGGATCTACTGCATCATTAGGTTCTGAAACTAGTACTTACATTCTGGTTTTGCGATTTTTAAAACCTTGCTTGTAATAACTAGTATGTTGTCCGATATGATGTTTGTCAAACCCCCAAAGATAGGAAATGATTTGGTACGAATCACCCCCTAATATTTTATACAGGTCAGATCTACTGTATTGTTAAGATACCAAAACCGGTACATAACGGGTGATGCACACCAGTTTTGTGATTTATAAACCCTTGCTTGTAATAGTTATTCGGTTGTCCTGTATGATGGTTGTCAAAAACATAGGAATAGGAAATGATCTTGTGGCACATGTGTGTGATTGAAGATTAGTGGTGGTAGATGTGAGGCATTTGAAGATGTATAGTGGCAGGTGGTGCATGTACACATTTGCGCATTAGCATATGTTGCACATGTCTTGAAGGTTGAATGTGATATGTGGGGTGTTTAAAGATGGATCGTGGCACTTATAGCACATTCAAACATCTAGCACATGCGACAGATGTTGCATGTGTACTACAACTGGGTAATCCAGCTTGTACCCCAACTGAAATAGGTGTAAATAGGGCTGTCAATGGGCCGGGCTTAGGGTAGGTCTTGGCCTGGATTTTGAACTGTTTCGGGCTGGGCCGTCGGGCCAGCCCTATTCAAAATTATAATTTTCCATGCCCAGGCCTGGCCCGTTGACACCCCTGGGTGTAAAACACTTTTTATTAAGACACTAGTATGCTCTTAAGGTCAAAAAATTTGGACATGCTATTCCCACTGTTTGGGGTTCACATGCCAAGAGAGCCGTGGACAAACACAAGACAGGTAGCAAAATGGTCATGTGTCCCTGACAGTTTATCTAGGACACAACTTTTAAGAGTAACCAAGAAGCCTTGAAGGATCTTGCTCCTATTCATTTAAAATCTATGACTAGGGATTCCGAGTAAGGACCTTGTGATGGAGAAAGAAGGGGTTAAGCATCCTTCTTTGTTTAAACTCATGTGTGGTCTCTGCTTTGTGGGATTTTAAGATTTTTGGGGATTTTAGGGTTTCAAATGTCTTCCTGTCTAATTACAACCTAGGAGACGATGATGGCTCAACTTGGTGATGATCGAGGGGGTGATGAATATGAAAAAGAGAAGGAAATGCACTAATTAATGCTCAACTACGGGTATGATCGTGGAGACAGCTTGCTCGCATCAACCATAACTGAGAAGATGATTATTCAAAGAAAGACAGAGCGGAACAATCTTAGGTTTTTGATGTCTTAGGACCCGAGAGTTCGGCAGGACATAGAGCACATGTTCGAAAGATTGTTTGTAGATGAGTAAGGGGGTGTATGAGTAAGGAATTGTTGCAAAATGTGAATAAACAAAGTAAATGAATGATGGTAGAACTGCTCATGCATGAGGGAGATTTGAGAGGAGAAATGAGAGCTACGACACCCGTCTATAGAGAAGTTGATCGCTGAGCTCAAATCCCAACCCTACTTTGCATGAACTGAACCGTTGTGATAGCTTATATTGATGTGTTGACTGGGCTGGATGGTTGAGATGGAATGGATGGGTAAGATGAACACACCTCCCTCCCCCTCTCTCTTGACCTCTCTCTTTCCTCGTGCTCTCTCTCTAGCTGTAAAACCCTTTTATAGAGAAATGTGGATTATAGATAGATGTGTGAAATGAGAGAGTGAGGGGATATTTATAGTTGGGTTAATGACATTTTTTACAAATAATGGAAAATTAAGGGGTAAAAATGCCACATAGCATGGTTTGATTGGCTGTTGGACATGTGGCACCCATTGATTAGTAGGAGAATGGTAAAACTTGTAATTTCACTGAGACTTGAGTACAAAAAGTAATCTGAGCACCCAATGGAAATTGGATTTCCTCTGGTACTTGAAGTTACCTAAATCTCGATGTACCCAACTTAGGGATCCGTGTATAGCTTTCTAGAAAGATTGGCCGGCTTTTGCTAGGATAGCCGAAATTGGATTTTCACTACCTAGCTACTCTCACTTCTGTACTTACAGCTTACTCTTGTGATCCCAAGTGTCCTTTGATGGCTCCTGAGTGGTCAAAAAAAGTCTGCAGAAATCAATTTTCATTAGCAGACTCTGGTCATTTCGGCTCAATTCTCTGGTTCGGGTGGTCATACTGAGGCCCTAAATCACTTTGAATTGGGTTATGGGTTGCCTTGCGAACTTTCTGTGGTGAATGGATGCCTAAACAGAGTTTCTTGACTATTTCCTAAGGGTTGCAGGTTTGGGTTGCCATTGGTTTTTGTTTTAATTTGACATGCTCCATTTCATCAGTGTGAGGTACTACATGAAGACACAAAGTTCGGGGAAGTGGTTGACTAATGGTGGGTTTTTGTCTGAGTCCCTCATTGGAAGCGTTTTTTATGCTGGTAACCCATCTTACCCTTGTGCTTTGTGGAAAGTCCCTATTCCTCCATGGGTTCAAGCATTCGCTTGGGTAGTCTCAATGAACAAAATCATTACTGTTGATGATTTGAAGAAAAAGAAAATTGTGTTTGCCAAACACATGAAGTAATGATGATGATCTGTGGATCACTCAGTCCATTGTCAGGCAATGAGAAATTTGGAACCACTTCTTCACCTTGTGTAGAGTTTGGAGGTTTGACTGGCCAATTGTCTCTGTTTCTTCACGGGAAATCTAATATGGAAAATGTTATGCTTTTGCTATTCTTTGGGGAGGGGTGGTGGGATAGGAATGCTAAAATCTTTGAAGATAAAGCTGCACCTATGCTTGAGAAAGTGGGATAAGAATGCTAAAATCTTTGAAGATAAAGCTGTACCTATGCTTGAGAAGGTGGGATAGGAACGCTAGAATCTTTGAAGATAAAGCTGCACCTATTCCCTTTCTCAAGCAGAGGATAGGCTCCTTGGTTTTTGAGTGGGCTAGTGTTGCCTGGATTTTTCTGTTATTTTGATGGAATTGGTGCGAAGAGACTAGGATTCAATTGTTTTTGGTTGTTCCGGCCTGTAGCTTTACAAAATGTTTAGTTTTGAAAAATGGTCATCCTTGTGAAATCTGTTCGACAGGAGCATTCTTCAAGCACTGCATCTGGGGTTTGGGAGAATGCTTTTCTGCCAAATTAGCATTTCATTCTTTTCAAGACTTGAGAAATGAATGAAATTGTTATTTTGGAATGTTAAAGTGGGAAAATGATAACCCTCATGCGCACTAATTTTCACTGAATTTGTGCGAACTTTTTTGAGAACTCATCATACATGATGCAACTCCAAAATCCGAATGTTCCACATGAAGCAACACCTCATAGAACCCCCCGGGCCCAATTTTTACTTTGATCCAAACTTTGGTGGGCCATGAAAAAGGAAAACAGTTTCCTCCCTTGATTTGCATTTCTCTTTTCTATGGCCCACCAAAATTTTAGATTAGGGTGAAAATTTGTGCCTTGGGGTTTCATGGGATTCTGCATCACATGGACTGTTCGGATTAGACGCTCAGGACATGTGTGCAAAGAGCGCACGTGCATAGGTGAGCATGACTCGCAAATCTCTCTCTTTATATATATACACACACACACACACACACACACACACACACACACCCACACCATACGTACTATATACGAACTTTTTTGAGAACTCATCATATCTGATGAATCTCGCAAATCTCAACGGTCCACATGAAGCAGAACCTCATGAACCCCCCTGGTATGAATTTTCACTTTGATCCAAAACTTCGGTGAGCCATGAAAAATACAAACAGTTTTTTCCCTTGATTTGAATTTCTCCTCACTATGGCCCACCAGAATCTTAGACCAGGGTGAAAATTCACCCCCTAAGGTTTCATGGGATTCCGCATCTTATGGACCGTTCGGATTCGACACTCATGACGCGTGTGCAAAGGTGCACACGTGCGTAGGTGAGCATGCCTCTCTCTCTCTCTCTCTCTCTCTCTCTCTCTCTATATATATATATATATATATATATATAAATAAAAGTTAAATGCTCACCTGCGCTCCCGTAATAAGCTCTAAATTTTAACGGTTCATGTGATACTGCACCTCATGGAACCCCTAAGGCTCAATTTTTACCTTGATTCAAAACTTTATTGGGCCATGGCAAAAGAAAACAATTTCCTCCTTTGCCTCTCTTTTTTCATGTTCCATCGAAGCTTTGGATTAGGGTAAAAGTTAGGCTCGGAGGGTTTCATGGGGCGCTGCATCACGTGACCGTTCATATTACAGGAGATGAGTTTTTAAAAAGTTCTAACGATAACTTGTGAGAACTGGTGTGCAGGGGAGCATTCCTCTCTCTCTCTCTCTCTCTCTCTCTCTCTCTCTCTCTCTCTCTCTCTCTCTTATATATACACACACTTTTGGACCTGGTTATGGACCCGGTTAAAGCCGGGTCCCCGTTTGTTTTAATAGTATAACTAACTATATATACTCAGCATAAATTAATGATTCTAGCAAAAAATAAGGTTTCCTAATAGACAAGCATGTAAGAGAGACCATTTATGCATTGTGCACGTGTCAAACTGGCACATTTTATGTGATCTAATCCATCCATTGGGTGGGCCAAACCATGTTTATGTCTGTTCTTAACCCAGCTAGAAACATAGATCCAAAGACCCAATGGGTACCCGAACCTGAACGGATCCAGGTCCGGGTCTTCAAGCACTAGACCTGGACCCAAAAAGACATGAACCCAGTTAGCCCGGGTAATGATACGACCCAAACCAGCCCCATTGACAGCTCTATCTTTGTTCGAAATCTATAATCCAAACTATTAGATATGTCTTTGCTAATGGGTATTGATTTTTGAACACTAAGGTGATGTGGGACCCAGAAAATAGTAAAACAATATCTCCACAGTACACGTGGCAGGGTCATACATCAATCAGGATATCCGTTCTAGTGGGCCCTATCATGTATGGCCAATGTTTCAAAAAGACACCTACTTGCACAATCCTGGCTGTCACTTTTCTTCACTTTCCAGCACTGAATGTTGGTAAGCTGGAATGGTTTTTTGAAGGCCAGCGATTGGATGGTTAGGATCATCCCATGTTTTTTGTATTTTGAACTAGATGCAAAGTCCTGAATGATAAGGTATGATGCCCATCTTACACTGATGGGAGATGGCTGTTCTATATTCCGGTTGGGTGGGCCCCACTTTATCATCTCCCTGAATAAAAGCGTTGTGGGCCATGGTTTGTTTTGAGTTTAGCAGACATGGGCTATCTTAACTTTGTTATTGTATAGGCATATGCATCCATTAGGTGTCCATTTCTGGGATGTGTGGCCCACTCGATTATAGAAGAGATGCGCATCTATGGAGGGAGAGAAACGAATGCTAAATGCTAATGTATAGATGTATGAGATCCATACGTCAAAATTCACTCTGTTCAGATGATCCTAGCCACTGATTGAAGGATTATCATCCATTGAATGTCGGATTTTTTGTTGGATTTTTTTTTTTCCTAACCATCCATTTATAATCATCAAGTGCCCACTGATCACCGGCCAGGATTACACAACCGGTTTGAGTTTTAGGTTACAGCTCCCATCCACGGCAGGACACAAAGTATGAAGGGTCTGGATCTCATACACGTGCACCACGTATATCAATATTGAATGATGGATTCCTACTAAGATGGAATTGATAGCACCGTAACGTTTCTCATACATAAGACTCATGTTTGTTATGCAGTGGAGTCTATTCAACCGTACATACACATGGAATAGTCGTACGGCAATTTAGACGGTCCAAATGGCTGATCCAACCGTCGATGGAGCATATCTAAAAATTGCACAGAGGATCCAGTCGAATTTGGATCGCTCACTATTTTTCTCAACCATCCATTGGATAGTGATTAATTGGATGGACAGGATTACTTTATCAGTGTGATTTTAGAGAAATGCTCTATCCATAATGGGACCCACAATTTGGATGGTCTGGATTACTGCACGTCAGTGCCAAATGTGAAGAGAATGAGCCATTACCACTTTTTTAGGTTGTGTATTGCTAACATACGAGTCTGCCCAAGAATGCGTACATGAGTGCCGGTACCACAGGGCCGAACGGGCAGAAGCTTTGAGTGGCGACCGTGATGTATGGGTTTTATCCACACCGTCCATCCATTTTTTTCGTATCATTTAAGGATATAATCCTAAAGATGAGGCAAATCCAAGACATAGGTGGACCACACAATGGGTATGAAAGTCTTACTGTTGAAAACTTCTTAGGGGCCACAGAAGTTTTGGATCGAGCTGATTTTTGTGTTATCTTTTCATCCAGGTCCATGTAACTTTATGAATAGGTTGGATAGGTCCATGTAAGTTTATGAATAGGTTGGATGGAAAATAAGCATCACAGTGGGCCGTAGAAAAGTTTCAACGGTGACAATCATTATCACCACTGCTTCTTGTGGTGTGGTCCACTTGAGGGTTGGATCTACTTCAGTTTCTGGATAATATCCTTAAATGATACGAAAAAATGGATGGACGGTGTGGATAAAACCCAAACATCACGGTGGCCACTCAAAGCTCCCGCGTTCCACAGAGCCAGTGCCATTCACATATTCATCTCAAGTGTATTCACTCATTCAACATAGTTCCAGACCTATTCAACTTAGCTTAAATGTCTTATTTCAACATTTTCTGTCAAGCTTAGTATACTAAATTAATATATTAATGATGTCCAACTTAAAACTTATCTATTAAAAAATATATTTTAATATATTTTATTATTTTATTTTATTTTATTTTTTTTTCTGCGGATCACGAAAATGTCCTACCTCTACTTGAAGGTCATCATTATGTAAAAATCAGACTGATTCACTCAATAGGTGGGCCACAACTCAATGTTGAGTCAGACTATTAGTTTTCAATTGATTCCATCAATGTGGTCCACCTGATGAGTAGATTGGCTTGATTTTTATGTCAGTCGATCTTCATGATGGGGCCCACCTTTTTCAAGACACCGATGTCCTACACAAATGACATGGTGGTTGATAGTAGGATGCCCCAAGTTGTGGCATCTCCCATAGCGCTTTCCTCATGTTTTTGAATTAGTCAGGTGACCCTTGACCAAATCTTACACCTTGAATTACACATAAACCTTGCTACCTCTTGGATGGCCCTTCTAATGGATGGTCCGGATCAATAAGTATATCCGTACATGGGATTTTAAATAAGCATATTCACCAATGAGTGTGGATATATATATATATATATATATATATATATATATATATATAGAGAGAGAGAGAGAGAGAGAGAGAGAGAGAGAGAGAGAGAGAGAGAGAGAGTCATGCTCCCTTGCGCACCTACGCACGTGCCATGGGTGTCTAATTTGAACAGTCCATGTGATGCGGAATCCCATGAAATCCCATCTGACAAATTTTCACCCCGATCTAAAATTCTGGTGGGCCATAGTGAAGAAAAATGCAAATCAAGGGAGGAAACTGTTTTCATTTTTCATGGCCCATCAAAGTTTTAGATCAAAGTAAAACTTGGGTCCAATGGGTTTCACGAGGTGCTGCTTCACATGAACAGTTCAGATTTGGGATCCACATAAAGTATGATGGGTTCTTAAAAAAGTTTCTTTGCATGTGAGCGTTTATATATATATATATATATATATATATATTCGGTGGACATTTATTGGAGGGTTAAAAATGAAAATTACCTTATGGTCCTATTTCAACAAACAAGTGTCTATGAAATCAAAGGTTAGGTTTATTTTTTTTTTGGGAGAGTATCTTATTAAACGATGATATATACAATTTATCTGGTTTGGAATTAGCAATTGTATGCCATGTGTTCAAATTCTAAGCATCCGTGTATGAAGCATCATACATGAGGGAAGTATTAAATAACTCTTGATATTTGCTCTAAAAATATAATATATGTGCACACAAATTACAATATTATTCAATTTAGGAGATTTTCTATTATAGATCAAGGTGTATTACTATTTGGCGCGTCATGACTTTAGTCTTTAGATCAGGGTCATATTTTAATGATTCAAACCGTTTATATGATAGACCTTATCTTGGATAGGGGACGGACGGACAAAGAGTAAAAGCTAATATAACGAAGTTTCAACCCTTCGATTATTTTACTCTTCTCTTTTATACAGAGTCTTTTCAAAATTTAAATAATTAATGGGTTGAAATGTTTCAATCAGAGAGTTTCAATTTTTTTAGGTTTCGGCCCCATCCAATGTGTGGACCACAGTATAAATCATTGGAGTCATTAAAAAAGATTCTATCCAACGGCTATAATCTCAACCTATCTTTTTGAGCAATGGGCATACATTCAAGCAAACTTCAAAGTTTTGAAGGGATTAATATACACACCCACCATGTCTAGTTTACTAAGATCTATTTTCTATGCCTATCTATTCCAGCTGTGTGGGTCCCATCTGGGATGCATATGTGGAATCCAAGCCATGCATATATGGTGCATATGCTCATGTTTACCACACACCCCAAGAATTATCCTAATCTAAAAATCAGGTGTGACACACTACAAGGCACAATGTATAATCACAATTAAAACTTATATATTCAGGCAGCGTTGATTTAGAATTATATGAAATATACAATTTTGTTGTGTTGTGAAACCTCAATCTTTTATTGGACTCCAACTCAAATACAATTTTTTAGCTCCTTTTTAATTAAACACAGGAGATTTGCATGTATAACAAAGGTATTATTAAGCTACTAATTCATTATATAAGTGCCATGGTGATGATATCCAAAATAATCAAAATGTCGGTTGTATCACTCAAATTACATCAATTTAAACATCCAAACAGTTCAAACATCAACGCAAACAAGTCGTTTTTTTATGATATGAAATTCCATGCATTCCAGATATAAGCTTCAAAGCGGCCCTTAGAGAATATGTTGAGATTAAGATAAGCTTCAATAAAGTAATAAAACCAATTCTAATTTTGAACTCTTATATATAGATTCTATATAAGCTAGGTTATAGCATGAAAACTCATTCCTCTCTCTCTAAAAGTCTATGATGGTATCAGAGTTTTAATGGCTCATATCTTCTTCAGATCCCACTATTTTCTGTGGGCCCCATTGTTTCATCATTCTGATAAATTTTTAGAATTTTCTTTTTGTCGAGAACATATGATTCCTTAATAGAGCCCTGATTATCAGACATATGTGGCAGATATGTGCAGAGAGATCTAATCTTTCTTTTAAAGTGGGCCACAATGTACAAAAGAAATTGTTAGTGATGGCCCATATGAGTGAAACATCCTATCTCTTGATGTAGAAGATTTAATCAACGTGGAGGATGAAAGCTCTGATATTCCCACTGGGACGTGTGATTTGCTGTGCGTCAGCACGTGTGTGTGTCCATACCAAAACTCTTTTTTTTGGGATTGTCCACACTGCATGTTACGTGGGACCCACCATGTAGTAGGTTGTGACACAATTTGAAATTTTTTTATTTTTTTTAAGCATCTCTTAACTTATTCCACTCACTCCATTTTAGTTTCCTTGCATCATATTTCATTAGAGAAATGGTACGATAGAGCATGTAGAACCGGAATAGGTCTCTCCACAGGATACATGGCAGGGAAATTTATCAATCGGGACCGTCTATTTAATTGGGCATGTCTTCGATGGCCATGTCTCAAAAAAAGGAAGACTCACCGATAATCCTATTCATCCATTTATTCACTTTACCCGACTGTTATATCAACCATTCGCATTTTTATATAACTATGTTTTAAAAATTTTCCATTCATGTTATTCTATAAAAATAAATAAATTTGATGGACAGTCTAGATTGATATATAACCGTTGCACGTGTGATGCTTGGAGAGATGGTTCTACAATATTATGGTACAACCGGTTGTACCGGATCATAAACCGGTTCATGATTGGGTATGGTGATATATGTAACAGATATTCCACCAAAACCGCTCCCTTTACAGCTTTTCCCTACCATGCTCTCCTTACAATATAATTGCCTTCATTGAGAGTGTCTCGCCATCCTACGCCAGGTGGGTCCCACCCCTGATGTAGATAGGCCTTGGCACGCCTTACACGTTAGGTCAGGTTTACATGTGGCATACTCCACCGGTCTATTTGGGTCCCTCAATCTATCATAATGTGTGTGGTGAAAGGGACCCAAATGGTTGTGTCATCTTTACATAGAAGTGGAAATGGGTCAGGTTAGGTTGGGTTTGATGGAGGCATTACTGGCCTAACCCATTTTTAATTGGGTCAGAATTTTGGCTCAGTCCCAACCCATTAAAATGCAGGTTGGGCCTAGGTCAGGTCTAAGTTCAAAACAAGATAGAAATTTTACAAATTATTGCCTCACTAAATGGGTATTTACATATTGGTGCCTTTAAAAGAAAAGTTTTCAATAGTATATCTGGGGTCACAGCTAAGTGGCCCCCACCTTAATGTTTATATGAAATCCACTCCAACCACTACGTGTATCATTTCAAATTAGCTCAGATCCTAAAAATCAGCTCCATCTATTATTCAGGTGGACCACACGTTTGAAAATAGTGTACAGGGCAACACTCACCCTCCCTACTATTTCCCCTGGTGTTGCGTACGTAAATTACGTATATGTCTGATTTTTTAGGTCCTAGGACTAAATTTTAGTTTGGACTGTAATGGTTAAAATGTATTTCATATAATGGTCAATATGAGTCTTGTACAAATCAAGGGTCGAATTGTCTCTTCTAACAGTTTCATTCGTGTGGCTGACCTGAATCACATATCAGCCTGATTTTTTATCTCTAAAATTAACATGAGATTGCACATCTACTTGTAAGGGTGGATTTATCATATACATTTAAGTGTATCCCATAAAAATCAAGGGCATTCAGTAAAGTTTTTCTATTTTAGGAGAATGTATCAAATCCAGTTGGTCGGACCACAAGTTATGGTCACCCAGTGGATATCTTCATACCTATAGACGAATCAACATCACTTCCTTTCAATTGGTTCGCTCCACAATAAGGACCACCTAACAAAAACAATAAGCAAAAACAGTTTTAACCATTGATAAATAGTAAAATAAAAGTGAGGTCCAATAAATAATTGTAGATCTGATTCATTTTTTGCATGAAAAAAATCACCAAGGTGATTGCAACTAATTGAATGGGTTGGATGTTGCACACATATAAAAGGTTCGGAGTTGAGAGATGGTATCTAGCCATTGATTTTTTTTAAGGGTAATACATTTGTGAAATCCACTACAACCATTAGATGTATAATCCGACTTTCGGCTGGGATTAAAAAAAAAAGGGGGGGGGAATTAACATGTGATTTTAGGTGGGCCATACCAAAGAAAATCATTGGGAGAGCAAAATCCACCCTTGATTTTTACAAGCCCCACCATGATTATTATATAAAATCCACTCCAACCATTAAATTTCAAACCAAAATTTAGTCCTAGGGCCTAAAAATCAGACCTATTCGAGTTTTAGGCGGGCTACACCAAGGGAAATAGTGTAGAGGATAAGTATTGTCTTATACATTATTTCCAATAATGTGTTTCACCAAACTATGAATGAGACTGATTTTTGGGCCCTAGGTCGGACGGCACACATGGTGGTTGGTGAATTTCATATAAACATAACAATAAAACCCACCGGCACTCCCGGATAGAAATCCTCAACTTTCCTTAAAGTAATCTAATGGAAGATAGATGTTAGGATAAAACTTGAATTGATGGGATAGCTTACCGAAGACTCGTTTGATAGTTTACTGTAGACTTTTTTAAAAAGAAGTATTTAGATGTTAATACATAATTAATTAGGTAGTAATTTGTAAACTTTTATCTCTATATAAATTATCTTCAGCAAATAAATTCACCACATAAATTTATTTATTTATTATTATTATTTCTTTTAAGAGTCTACCATGGAAACTCCTATTCCAACTTCCAATGAATGTAGAATTTATAAATTAAACTCTGAGTCCTTTTCTATACTTGTATTTATTAAGTACTACTTTCTTAGATTTGGATTGATCTGCCAAAGTTGATTAATGGATAGTTATAAGCTTAATTTCATTTTAGATTATTTTTATTTTTATTTTTTTTACTCACCATAATATATTGTAAAAGCTGTTACGTAAAGGTAACAGTGACAACCGTTATATACTACAGGTTGTAACGGTCATACAGCTGTTATGAAAAAAATGATCTATAATTGCTGGCATATAAAGTCCCTTATAAATATTATAGCAGTCTTATAATTATTTGTTATAAGCTAGATATAGATTTTTTATACCTTTTAATCAACACTACTGGATAAATATAAATTTCTAAGAATTTTTCAAAATGAAAAGAGAAACTGTAAGGACCATTACAATCGGTGTCGTAAGAGTAATGGTGGTAACCGTTACAACTACCATTACCGTTAGAAAACACCTTGATACCCGCACAGTAACACCGTAGCTGTGATTTCACCACCCATGAATACCTGAACCCTTAACGGACGGTAGAGATGATACACAGGTGAGAATGAGGGATACTCCATCCCATCTATCCTAGACCGAGGATATGCAAAATACTGTTCTTGTACACTTGAGGCCCATGGTTCGGTGTTTCTGATTGTTTATCCAATGGGCCCCACAGAAGGTCGATCATCACAACTGCTCTACCGAGGCGGGGCCCACAGAACACGTGTCACACTCTCTTCCCTTTGCTGAATCCTCGAATCTCGGAGATTTTGGTGGTCCATTCACATTGGGTCAATGATCTCGGGGGCACCTTCTCTGCGGAGGAGTAGATTAGGTACGGCCCTGATTTTGGGGCCCACCTTGATGTATATTTTTATATCCACACCGTCCATCCTTTTGGAAATCTCATTTGAGGGCAGTATATCTATATTGAAGAAGATACAATTCTCAGGTGGACCATATCACAGGAAACAGTGATGATTGACCATTATAAACTTCACGTGGGCTGGAAAGGTTTTGAATCAATATCATATTTTTTTACCCTTCATTCAGGTCTTTGTGAGCTTATCAGCAGGTTGGATGGAAAATAAAAGTTACGGTGGCAATTTCGGTAGGTCCTGAGAAGTTTTCAATGGTAGGCGTTCAATGAACACTTTCTCATGGTGTGGTCCACCTGAGATTTTTATCTGCCTCATTTTTGGAATTTTCTTAAAATGATTTATAAAAATGGATGAACGGTATGAATATGCAAAATATACATCAATGTAGGGCCCACGGTTAGGGCTGCACCGTGTTGGATAAGGCCGAGGCTGCACCTCATCCGTTCCTATCAGTGCACATTTAAAAAAATAAAAACCCGATAATTACACGCAGTCCCCAAGTCTACGAGGCTAAAGAAGGAAGCGGACTGCGTCCTGCCCCCGCAGGACAGACTCGGTCCAGGCAGGGGATACGTGGGGCCCACTGTAATGTTTGGGTTTTATCCACACCGTTCATTCATTTTTAAATATAATTTTAGTGTAAAATATTAAAATATAATGTGGGAATAAGATTCTCATTTGGACCACACTTTGGGAATTGAAATCTCACCATTAAAAACTTCTTGGGTATAATGGAAGTTTGGGATCAATCTGAAATTTTTATTTTCCCTTCATCCAGGTCTATGTGATCTTATGAGAAGGTTGGATAGACAAAAAACATAAATTTGGGTCCTAGGAAGGTTTCAACGGTGATCGTCATTATCACCCCTGCTTCCTTTGGTGTGGTCCACTTTATTGTTAGATATATATAATATTTATAAATATAGCTTAAATTAATATGAAAAAAATATATTAACGGCGTGGATAAAACCCGTACATAGCTGTGTTCCCCACAGAGCCCCTGCCTGGACCGATTCTGTCCAGCGGGGGCAGGACGCAATCCGCTTCCGGTAAAAATGTAATAGAAAAACATGACCTAAAGGAGTATATTAAAATCCATACACTTTCACATATCCAATGTAAAATGGGTGTATAAATATATCAATCTAAACCGCTCATATATTCTAAAATCATTTTAGTATTCGAAATAATCCGTTGATGGCCTTATAATTGGCAATATAAATGAAATCAGACTAGAGGAATTTGAAAACAAATACTTATTGCATAATTCAAAAAACTATTAAATAAATAATATTTTAGATCCATTAGTGATTTAGACTTTCTCCCAAGTATAGATTGAGTTATATAATTTCCACGTATACACGAAATTAGTCATGAGTATCGATTTTCCTACTCTCCCAGTGGAAACGTAAGCACCATGAACATGGCTTCAACAACCCATGGGAAGTTCTTTGGCCATGAACGTAAAACACCATGTGGCCCACCATGTTGTATATGTAAAATCAATACCGTCCATCAGGTCGAATCTTTGATATTAAGCCTGGAAACCGTAAATATGATAGAACAAAAAATCAGATGGACCACACCACTTGCTAAAATGGAGATGAGATACCAACCATAGATTTCTAGTATGTATGTCATCATGGTGTTTATATCAAATCAAACCCGTTAATCAGGTGTAACTGACTAGGATTAATAAAAAAGACAAAATTTACCATAATTCAAAACTCATTAAGACACACCGTTTGAATTTAGTGATTTCACATTGATATGGCCCATATACGATCTTATTAAACAGTTTAAATTTCTTAGGTACTGTGAAAGTAATGGTTCTCAGCTGATGGACGGAACGGATTTTACACGTGCATCACGATGTACCCCACAGTGCTCACGTGTTTTACGCGACTAATCCGGTCCACGTTCCCCACAGTTCTCACGTGTTTTACGTCCGGTCCACGTTCTTCTGCTCAATAGACGCGCTTGCACGCGTCAGCAGTACGGGCCGAATGGGGCGCGGATTAGGTAATTCCCCGCCTGTACAGAACTCGGGACCCGATGGGTCTATGAGTGGCCACTGGTGTATGAGTTTTATCCGCATCGTCCATCCATTCTTCTATGTTATTTTAGATTAAAATCCAAAATTTAAGACAGATCTAAAGCTCACGTAGATAATAAAATGGAGATTAATTATAATAGTTGAAAAACATATGAAGCTACGGAAGTTTGGATCAAGCTAATATTTATTTTTTCCCTTCATAGATGTATATATGACCTAATGAACAAGTTGAATGGTAAATAAAAATCAACGTTGACCTAAAAGTTTTCGCCGGTGTGTATCATTAACAACAGTTCTTCTTGTAATTTTTAGGCAATTAACATAAAATGACATGGAAAAATGGATAAACCATATGTATAAAATACATGCGGTGGAAAATTTATCATCATTTTAAGATATTCTACCAAAAAATGAGACGGATTTAAATTAGAGTGAAACATTGGAGAGGGGAAATTGGGAAAAGAGTTTCTTAGCATTAAAACTTTTATATGCTTCTTAGCCTTGACGTTTAAATGTATATTAACAGTTTATACTGTCATCACATAAAAACTTAGCCTGATTTAAATATTATAATGGTGGTCACTAAATTTCTATTCTTTCCTTTCTTCTGGTATATTAGAGTTTTGGTATCATCTTATTAAGAAATTTTCAATTGTATGACCCATTTATAGCCCATTTTCGAGATGAAGCCCACCTCATTTTATCTTCCAAGAATAATCCCCATTTGTCTGAAGGTCCTGTCAAAGGTCGAAAATGCTCCTGTTTTTGCTTCAAACGGATTAGTTGGTGCCCTTATGGCTACGGATTAAAATCGTAGTCATATCTACCAAAATCTGTACCTAAAGGAGCGTGTCCGGGGTGGGCGAGCCGAACTAGCGGTGCCCGCGCCACTCGCTGACACATCCGGCGGGGGTGCACCGATCTGGCGGGGCCACGCCCACCTGGTGACTCTTATATCAACGGATTATAACCGTAGCCATAATTGTACTCTGTGCCCCTTTATAAAAAAATTTTTATTTTTTATTTTTTTACATGGAGAACTTCATTTAACCTATAATTTTCTCTAATACATATTCATAAAAATATGTATATATAAGTATAGAAAAAAAAAAATTCTCTCTCTTTTTTTTTTTTTTTCATTTCTTCCTTTTTTCATTTAACAAGAATATCTTCTAAACCAAAATTAGTTACTTAACGTACCCTATATGATTTTGGGGTAGGAGAAGCTACTTTAGCCAACCAACCTAGTTATTTTTCAAGATTTCATCAGGTCGATGGTCAAAAATCCATTTCATTCACTTCACAGTCAATTTCAATCAGTTTGTGATCAATTTTGCTCATTTCATTTACTTCGCGATCAATTCCATGCATTTCACGGTCAATCCCGACGATTCCGTTTTGATTCACGGTTATTTTCATACATTTCATGGTCAATTCCCTTCACTTCACAGTCATTTCCATGCATTTAACAGTCAATTCGGGTGGAAATGACAGTGAAGTGTGTCGAATTGACCATGAATCAACACAGAATTGCATGGAATGACCGTGAAATGCATGGAAATGGGCGTCAAGTGAAGTGAATTGACAGCGAAGTGCTTGGAAATGGCCGCGAAGTGAAGTGAACTGACCTAGAAGTGCGTTGAATTGACTATGAATCAACACGGAATCACTGGGAATGACCGTGAAATGCATGGAAATGACGATGAAGTGAAGTGAATTGACCGCGAAGTGCGTGGAAATGGTCGTGAAGTGAAGTGAAGTGAATTGACTGTGATGTGCATTTCACGGTCATTCCCGGTGATTCCGTGTTGATTCGTGATTTGCATTTCACGGTCATTCCCGACGATTTCGTGTTGATTCACGATCAATTTGACGCAATTCATGGTCAATTCACTTCACTTTACGGCCATTTCCATGCACTTCGTGGTCTATTCACTTCACTTCACACCCATTTCCATGCATTTCATGGTCATTCCCGATAATTCCGTGTTGATTCATGGTCAATTCGACGCACTTCACGGTCAATTCACTTCACTTCACGGTCATTTCCACGCACTTCGCAGTCATTTCAATTAACTTCACCATCATTTCCATGTATTTCACGGTCATTCCCGCCGATTCCGTGTTGATTCACGGTCAATTCGACGCACTTCATGGCCAATTCACTTCACTTCACGGCCACTTCCACGCACTTTGCGGTCAATTCACTTCACTTCACTGTCATTTCCATGCATTTCACGGTCATTCTCGGTGATTCCGTGTTCATTCACGGTCAATTTGACGCACTTCACGGCCAATTCACTTCACTTCACGGCCATTTCCACGCACTTCGTGGTCATTTCACTTCACTTCACCGTCATTTCCATGCATTTCACGGTCATTCCTAGCGATTCCTTGTTCATTCACAGTCAATTCGACGCACTTCACGATCAATACACTTCACTTCAGGGCCATGTCCAGGCACTTCACCATCATTTCCATGCATTTCACGGTCATTCCCGGCGATTTCGTGTTCATTCACGGTCAATTCGACGCACTTCAGGATCAATTCACTTCACCTCACGACCATTTTCATGCACTTCGCGGTCAATTCACTTCACTTCACACCCATTTCTATGCATTTCACGGCCATTCCCCACAATTCTGTGTTGATTCACGGTCAATTCGACACACTTCACGGTCAATTCACTTCACTTCACGGTCATTTCCACGCACTTCGCGGTCATTTCACTTCACTTCACGCCCATTTCCATGCATTTCATGGTCATTCCCGGCAATTCCGTTTTGATTCACGGTCAATTCACTTCACTTCACGGTCATTTCTACGCACTTAGTGATCAATTCACTTAACTTCACCGTCATTTTCATGCATTTTACGGTCATTCCCGGCGATTTCGTGGTCATTCACGGTCAATTCGACGCACTTCACAGTCAATTCACTTCACTTCACAGCCATTTCCACGCACTTCTGTAACGACTTAGAAAAAAAATCCGTACTTAGACCCAAGTATCACCTATAGCAGAAATCATTAAGAACTAAATCCCTTAGAAGATTAATGTGTATTACCTAGCGTTAAACTAGATTACATGTGAAATTAGCACCAATACCTTTCAATACGATCTGTAAGACCCAAAACCTAAAGAATCATTGACGCTATATTACCCCAAAATCTAGGATCCAACTCTAAACCCAATTGCTCCCGGGAATACTTTGTAACTTCGTATTGGACCTAGACCACACGTCGAAAGTCTGCTATCAATGAACTTAGACCATTATGACCGCTTAGTTGGACTTGACCATCACCTCAAAAATCAAGCTCAAACGATGTCATGAGACCATTTCATTGAGTCCAGAGTGAAGAGAGTGAGAAAGTGAAGTTTTTAAAGAAATTAAATATGATTTTAAATAATCTGAGTCGCGTCTCTTGCGCGATATTTTTAAGCGTTCTGACCGTTAGATTTCAACCCAAATTCACCCTCGGATCAGGAAAGGTGGCCCATACATGTCAAAGTATTTGTGGCCCTGATCGAATGTCGACAACCGTTGAATTGAAACTGGTCCACCACTGACGATCTGAAAACTCGATCGGACTGAAAACTTAACTTACTTTAGATCCAATATTAGTGAGCTTAAGTCCGACCGCATTTGATAAGAGGACCTTCAGAAGTACTCCGTTGGATCAGAAAGAGCCTGATTTGGTTATAACCTAAGTATACCTTGGCATTAAGGCGGTTTCCGTCGACTTTAGGCTTATAAAAAGGGCTTAAACCCTCATTCCCAAATTTCATACAAATTTCCTAAACCCTAGTTACTTAAGAGAGAGAAAAGAGAGAGAAAGCAAGAGAGAACCTGTTGATTCTTTGTGGGATTCTTCCCAGTTCATCTACACATCGAACCTGCGTATCTAAATCGTTCTTCCGGCGATTCTGATTCCATTCTTGGGTAAGTTAAGCAAACCCTAACATGTTTTGGAGCTTAGAATAGCTGTAGTGAAGTTGTAGCTAATCTATTTCATGCCTTAGGTAGCGTATCCGCCGTTGACGAAGACATATCGTCTGAATCACATCTTATACGTATTTTCTGGTTTAAAGTTCGGATTATATACGTTTAGGTTATGGTTTTCAAGACTTTCAATGTTAGATATTGATTTATTCATGTTGTGATTGCCATTACACATGCCAAATGCGCTATCCGTTTCGATTTACGTATATGTATACTTTATGTTATAAATAGCGTATTTCATGTATATGTTAGAATAACCGTATACGTATAGAAATTGCTGTTATGATTGCTATGATTATTTGTCGTTGATATATGCTTGATATGTATGCGGCAACTCCTTGGCGAAAGGACTTGCCCTAATATGTAACGGAGTCGACATTCGTGATATATGTTGAATAGTATAATCTAAGTGTTTGTATAAATGCCTAAATGAGTTAGTAGTTAGTATAGTGTGATTGTTAAGGTTGTTAAGATATAAATCCCGCTCATGTTAACTATGTGTAAGATTTCCTCCATAGATTGATTAACCTAGATGAATCATGTTAAATGTGTGTATGATTTCCTCCATGTACTATATTTAAGTTCAAGTTATATGTCATGAATGTTCATATGAATGTAGGATATGAATCATATGCCAGTTATTGAGCTTGTACGTGATTAGGGCTGTACTACAGTCCAGGTAATCGGTAATCGTTCTACAAATAGTGGTTGAGGTCGTTTTCGCCACACAGGATGAGTTTAACGAATCTGAGTCGTGCTTGGGATGTTCGACAGTGGTTAGGCCACACGGAGTGCTTATGCATTCATGTCGTTCAACTCAACATGCGCTTGGCCTAGTTGGGTTTATCAACTAACCCGATTGACCGATGTATGTGAAAGGGGCCTAGCTATATGCCCTAGAGGGGGGGTGAATAGGGCAATGCCAAATAAAATTAAAACAGCGGAATAATAAAAGAAATAAAGCACAATGCTGAATTGAAATAAATCTCAATAGCCTAAAATAAAGAGAATGATAATATATCAGTTCTAAGGACAACCTTACACCAAAAACCAAAGGTTTAAGGTAGGACAACCTTATTTCTAGAACGTCCTTGTATCACAAACCAATGAGGAATGAAAATGCAAAGCAATCAAAATAACTTGCAGAAATAAATCCTAAGTTATTACAACATTCCCCACACTTGCTTGGAATAAAAAGATTACAACATTCATCCAGAATATAAACCACAAAACTGAATGAATAAAGATATGAAAGAATAAAGCACATCCACAACACAACGATATATAATGGTTCGCATGTATGTACACCAACTGTTATCCAACAGCCACACAGAATGCTACTCCACTCCTAATATCCTCACACAGGGGATATTAGCATGCACTATCAAAATAAGTTTCACAGGTTCACTTAAAACCTTCATAATTGTGTCTTTGATCTCGGGCTTACACAATCCAAAAACCCACACAATCTGAGTTTTCTGGCTCTCCTCAGATAACCAATACAATGAGATTTTTCTGACAAATCTCAAACAAAATCAAAGAAAGTAAATTACACAAATGTAAAATAGCTGAATCTCCTTTTGAAGTAGCCCGGTAGAACCAATCGAAGTAGAAGTTCGATTCAACGTTTAAAGTCCAATACTCACTTTAAGAATGGTTCTAAGTCTAATTGATTTTAAATCAAAAGGGCTAGTTCTATTTGATTTTGAATCTAAGAAGAAGGAATATCAGAAATTCTCCTTTTCAAATAAGATTGAAATGTAGATCAAAATCAAATAATAAACAAGCTACCAAAAAGAATATTAAATGAGCGCAAAGTACCTTAAAAACAACACAAACTTATCTCAGAGTATAGCCTAAAGAATGCTTGAATATAATTGATTTGAATTGCTAAAACTCTGAAGTTCGTTCTCTATTTATAGCCTAAAAAATCTCATCTACGACTGGTCTTAGGATCCTAGAACTGGTCGTAGCATCAAAGATTTTCAAAGATTTCTGCGGGATAAGGATTTACTGTTCCACGACCGGTCGTGGGCCACCTACGACTGGTCGTGGGTCACCTACAACTGGTCGTAGGACCCCCAATTTAGTTGCTGGAGTTTGAGTCGTAGGGCTAAAACTGGTCGAAGGATGAGTCGTACAGCTCACAGGACTGGTCATAGGACAACCAGAAAGATCTAAAAATCTTTAACAACCTAGAACTGATCCTGAAAAACTCAAGATTGGTCGTAGCAGAGCTAGGACTGGTCTTAAAGTCCCTAGGACTGGTCTTAGAACAGCCCGAATAAGCATATTAAATATACGAATTATGTATCCAAAATGACCTACAGTAAAGCCCATCCTAAGGTCAATCTAAGGTCAAACAAACATTAAAAGTGAGATGGACATTGATAATCTGTATACTCAGATGACCCTTAAGAGAAGCTTGAGAATTTACGAATCTTGTTGTAGGCCTTCTTGAGCTTGATCTTGACTTGAACAAAGTCTTCTACTATACTTGAACTTGATTGTATCTTGAACATGCATACTTGAAGACTTATATTCTCGAATTCTTCATCCATGACTTGAAACTTTCTTCATTTAAGTTCTTGTCTTGAAATGCGATGTCTTGAAGCAATGAATAGTCTCAAACAAGAAACACAAGATATACAAGACATAGATATATGTTTTGGCACCACAAAATTTGACAACCAAAGGGATATGAAATCATTGCACTTACAATCTCCCCCTTTGTCAAATTTGTGACAAAACACATAAAAGATAATAAGGAATCATGAGCACAAATTACTCTACTCCCCCTGAGTAATACGAGTACTGCTCATATAAACAGTAATCAACATATAAACATCAAGACTCAATATTCTCAATCCACATATCCTTCTCAATCAATCAATCCATACACATTACTCCCCCTTTCCATACTACTCCCTTTTACCTTACTACTCCCCCTTTTTGTCACAAAATGACAAGGAAAAGTCACAATAGGAAAGAAAACAATAACATAGAGAGTAACAATAAGCAGATAATGACAAAGACATATGAAAGGACATAGCATATTTCAAAATATAAACCAGAAGCATCAAGCCATTATTAATCCACAATACAATATCCGAAAGATAATACAATATTCAAAATAAAAGATAATGTAATACTATCCAGATGATAATTTGCCTAATCAGATCTAGAGGATAGAGCAGGGATAGTCGGATTAATCTGGTGTAAGCTTCTATTGATGCGACGAAGATATTTTCGCATATATTTAAATTGCTTATCATGGGCTATACTCATGTTGTTAACCTTCTCCTCTAATGCACGAAGGCATGCATCATGACTAGATGGATCATAATCAGGATCATTTGGCGAATCAGTTTCTATATCATCAAATATCTCATTAAAAAATTAAAATTTAAACACAAATAATACTAAATATAGTACACTATGATACATGTAAGTAAGAATATTCAACGTAAAATGCACATACAAAGATCAAATTTCAATTTATTAGACTTGTTTTTGTCGAGTGGTTTAGTAAATATATCAGTAAGTTAATTTTCGGTTGATATATATTCCAGGGAAATAACTTTTTCTTCAGCCAACTCACGAATGTAATGATACCTAATGTCAATGTGCTTAGTACGTGAATGCTGGATTAGATTTTTAAAAATATTTATAGTACTGGAATTATCACAATGTAAGATCATTGAATCTTGATTAATTCCATAATTGCTTAGCATGCGTTTCATCCAAACTAGTTGAGTACATGCATATCCAGCTGCAATATACTCAGCCTCAGCATTGGAGAGCGATATTGAGCTTTTCTTCTTGCTGAACCAAGAAACTAAGCAATTTCCAATGTAAAAACAACCACCACTGGTTAATTTTCTATCATCGATATTACCGGCCCAATCAGTATCTGAGTACCCAGCTAATTAAACACTAGTATCAAAAGGATACCAAAGATCCAGATTTATAGTACCTGCGACATATCTAATAATCCGTTTAACAGCAGTAAGATGTGATTCCCTAGGATTAGACTGATATCTCACACAAATACCAACACTAAATGCGATATCAGGTCTACTTGCAGTTAGATATAACAAACTACCAATCATGTTGCAATATAGTTTAGGATCTATATCTTTACCTGTAGAGTCTTTTGAGAGTTTTAACGTTGTACTCATAGGAGTATCAAAGTCCTTACCATTCTCAAATCCAAACTTTTTAACCAAGTTCGTAGCATACTTAGTTTGGAAAATGAAAATTCCGTCAGGTTGTTGTTTTACTTGCAACCCTAGGAAGTAATTTAGTTCACCAACCATGCTTATTTCGAACCTTGATTTCATAAGATCTGCAAACTCAATAGACATGTTAGTACAAGTTGATCCATAAATAATATCATCAACATAAATTTGAACCATCAAAATATCATTGTTATGCTTCTTAACAAAGAGTGTCTTATCGACACTTCCTACTTAAAAGCTATGACTAGGTAAGAATTTAGTCAATTTCTCATGCCATGCCCTGGCCGCTTGTTTTAGACCATAGAGAGCCTTTTTGAGACGAAATACATGGTCAGATAACTTGGGGTCTTCAAACCCTGAAGGTTGTTCAACATACACCTTTTCATGTAAATCGCCATTCAAGAAAGCACTCTTTACATCCATCTGATAAATCTTAAATTTTCTAAAGCATGCGATGGAAATAAAAAGTCTGATTAATTCAAGGCGAGCGACTAGAGCAAAGGTTTCATCGTAATCGATGCCTTCAATCTGAGTGTACCCTTGTACAACCAGTCTAGCCTTATTTCGTATTATATTTGCAAGCTCATCAGACTTATTTTTAAAGATTCATTTTGTTCCAATAATGTGTTTATCTTTAGGTCTAGGAACAAGATACCAGACATTATTATGAACAAATTGATTAAGTTCATCCTGCATAACAACTATCCAATTTTCGTCAGAAAGTGATTCTTTCACGTTGACCGGTTCTATTTGGGATGTAAAACAAACATGATTACATATGTTCTCAAGTTGTTTCTGAGTTCGAACTCCAGTGAGAGGGTTTCTAAATATTTGATTGGTTGGATGATCTTTGACAGTCCTTGGTTCAGATTCTTTTTGATTTGATGAGGTATCTTGTTTGTCAATAATAGGAGCTTCATCATCATCTGAACTCGGAGCTGGTGTATTCAAATGATCATCAATGACCACATTGATGGACTCTTGAATCACACCAGTTCTCTTATTAAGAACCCTATAAGCTCGACTGTTCAAAGAATAACCAAGAAAAATACTTTCATCACTCTTCGTATCAAACTTTTTCAAATTTTCACGATCACGTAAAATATAACACTTGCTGCCAAAAATTTGAAAGTATTTGACAGTAGGTTTCTTTTCAAACCATAATTCATAAGCAGTCTTATTATCAGATTTACTGGTATAAACCCGATTAATAATATAACATGCGGTATTAACTGCTTCAGCCCAAAGATTCCTAGAGAGCTTCATGCTATTCAACATAACATTAGCCATATCCTGAAGCATTCTGTTTTTCCTTTCAACTATACCATTTTGTTGCGGTGTTTTGGGCGCAGAGAATTCATGTGATATTCCCTGATCGCTATAGAATTTCTCAAAACTACTGTTTTCGAATTCGGATCCATGATCACTACGGATCTTACTAACATGAGAACATTTTTCATTTTGGATTCGTTTGATGACTTTTTTCACTTCATTTAGGGTTTCAGTTTTGTCTTTTAAGAACGATACCCAAGTGAATCTGGTATAGTCATCTACGATAATCAGGATGTATTTTTTGCCTCCTTAACTCTCCGATCTGGTTGGTCCAATAAGATCCATATGGAGAAGCTCGAGTGGTCTAGATGTGGTATTGGAGTTCACTTTCTTGTGAGAGCTCCTAGTCTGTTTTCCCAACTGGCATTCACCACATATTTTATCTACTTTTTGCAATTTGGGTAGACCTCTAATTAGTTCACTTTTGCTCAATCTAAATAAGTTCCGATAGTATACATGTCCAAGGCGTTTATGCCATAATTCAGTCTCATCGGTATGGACCATGTAACACGATTGAGTAGATGAGCTTGCATCACTAACGATGTAGCAGTTTTCAGAAGTTCTGTGACCAGTTAATATTACAGAACCCTTTTTATTAACTATCTCACAACCTTGATTAGAAAACTTCACACTATAGTTGTTATCGCATATCTGAGAAATGCTTAGTAGGTTGTGTTTCAAGCCCTCAACATATAAAATATTCGTAAATAAAGGAAGGTTAGAAAGCTGAATCGTACCTTGGCCAATGATCTTGCAATTGCTTCCATCACCAATGTGACTGACCCTTCAGTCATATCTTTTAGATCGGTGAATAAAGCCTTGTCGCCTGTCATATACCTGGAGCAACCACTATCTAGGTACCACTTTGAATGGCTTGTAGCTTTGAAAGTAGTGTGGGCAACCACGCAGACAACTTTAGGAACCCATTTCAGAATTGTTTTGGGTTTAGTAGTATAGATGGTCTTTTTCTGTCTGTTGTTATAGGAGTGACCCATAGAGTTATACTTTAATAGCTCCTTGAGTAGATCAATTATTTTTTCAGCCAATGGATTTCGGTTTTGAAAATCAAAGTTGACATGGCTACCTTTAGGTTTTTGAAAAGTCCTTGAATTTTTGGAAAAACCTTGATAAGTATTCTTTTCTTTTGAGATTGACGACCCTCCTTTTATAAATTTAGGAGCGATATTCTTTTGTTTAGGAGATGTATTCTTATCATAGCCCAAACCGGATCGATCGCCACATTTTTTTGATCCGGATAATAATTTTTCCAATTTAGGATCACCTTGGGCATATCGCCATGTGTCTTTCAAACTCAGAAGAGAAGCTACCTCATTTTTGAGTTTTTCATTTTTGAATCTCAAATCTTCAATTTTGGAGGTTTTGAAATCTAAATCACCTTTGGTCTTTTCAAAAGAATCAGAAATATGAGACTTTTCTAAAACGAGAGACTCATAATCTTCCTTAAGCTTAGAAAATTTTTCTTTTTTTAATTTAAGCTTGACAACAATTTTACAACTCTCCTTATAAAAGACATTATAAGCATCCTGAAGATCATCTTCATTATTGCAATCACTATTCATATTTTCTTCACTAGATAAATCATCATTATCTGAAAAAGTGATCTTAGCTAGAGTCATAAGGGCTTTAACATCATCGCCCGACTCAGTTTCAGAATCTTCTGATTTAGAATCAAACGATTCATCCCAAGTAGCCATCATGCTTTTCTTTTTTTATTTGTCCTTTTAGGACATTTGTTAGCTAAGTGTCCATACTCTTGATAGTTGTAACATTGACTATCTTTTAAAAATTTTCGAGTTCTAGGTTTAAATCGTCTCTTATCATTTGATTTTTGAAAATCAACTTTTTTCTTGCTTTTGAAAATTTTGTAAAACTTTTTTGCTAAAAGTGCCAAATCATCTTTGAAATTTTCTGAATTCGAAGTACTCTCTTGTGAAATATTTTTAAATGATTTGAGAGTAATTGATTTTCCTTTAGGTGCTTTAAAGGACAACTCATAGGTTTAAAGTGAACCAACTAATTCCTCAACCCTCATGATATCCGTATCACGAAGTTCCTGAATCGCGGTTACTTTAGAATTAAATCGTTCAGGAAGTGAGCGTAGTATCTTTGCGCACACTTTACTTTCTGAGATTCTATCACCAAGACCCCACATAGACTTCACAATGTCATTCAATCTAGTGTAGAAGTCCATAAATATCTCATTCTCCTCCATATGAATTTCTTCAAATTTAATTGTAAGGAGTTGGACTTTAGATTTCTTGACAATTGATGTACTCTCGTGTGTCATTTCTAATGCATCCTATGCTTGTTTTGCATTTTCACAAGAGATGATTCTTTTGAATTCATCTGGTGATAATGCACAAGTAATTGCATTTAGTGCTTTTGCATTGGCACTACTCTCACTTTTTTAAAGTGTGGTCCAAAGAGAATAAGTCGTTACTTTCATTGATTTTGAACCATCGTCATTAGTTACTTCAGTGATAGGAGGGTTCCATTCATTCACTGTGGCCAGCCACACACTTTCATCCAAGGATTTGAGGAAAATCCTCATCCTGGCTTTCCAATAGGCATAGTTTGTGCCATTAAAAGGTGGTGGCCTAGTGACTGATAGGCTATCAAAATTTGACATCTTAATATAGCTTAGATCGTTAGCTCAGGAAATAAATCCAATAAATAAACAATAAGCACGAGCTATTAGGCTCTGATACCACTTGAAAGGGGCCTAGCTATATGCCCTAGAGGGGGGGTGAATAGGGCAATACCAAATAAAACTAAAAATAACACAA
Organism: Magnolia kwangsiensis; assembly: GCA_037074715.1. Classification (NCBI taxonomy): domain Eukaryota; kingdom Viridiplantae; phylum Streptophyta; class Magnoliopsida; order Magnoliales; family Magnoliaceae; genus Magnolia; species Magnolia kwangsiensis. Next base: position 115,145,037 of record CM073577.1, read on the forward strand.
TAATAAAAGAAATAAAGCACAATGCTGAATTGAAATAAATCTCAATAGTCTAAAATAAAGAGAATGATACTATATCAGTTCTAAGGACAACCTTACACCAAAAACCAAAGGTTTAAGGTAGGACAACCTTATTTCTAGAACGTCCTTGTATCACAAACCAATGAGGAATGAAAATGCAAAGCTATCAAAATAACTTGCAGAAATAAATCCTAAGTTATTACAACATTCCCCACACTTGTTTGGAATAAAAAGATTACAACATTCATCCACGAATACAAACCACAAAACTGAATGAATAAAGATATGAAAGAATAAAGCACATCCACAACACAACGATATATAGTGGTTCGCCTGTGTGTACACCAACTGTTATCCAACAGCCACACAGAATGCTACACCACTCCTAATATCCTCACACAGGGGATATTAGCATCCACTATCAAAATAGATTTCACAGGTTCACCTAAAACCTTCACAATTGTGTCTTTGATCTCGGGCTTACACAATCCAAAAACCCACACAATCTGAGTTTTCTGGCTCTCCTCAGATAACCAATACAATGAGATTTTTCTGGCAAATCTCAAACAAAACTAAAGAAAGTAAATTACACAAATGTAAAATACCTGAATCTCCTTTTGAAGTAGCCCTGTAGAACCAATCGGAGTAGAAGTTCGATTCAACGTTCAAACTCCAATACTCACTTTAAGAATGATTCTAAGTCTAATTGATTTTAAATCAAAAGGGCTAGTTCTATTTGATTTTGAATCTAAGAAGAAAGAATATCAGAAATTCTCCTTTTCGAATAAGATTGGAATGTAGATCAAAATCAAATAATAAACAAGCCAGCAAAAGGAATATTAAATGAGCGTAAAGTAGCTTAAAAACAACACAAACTTATCTCAGAGTATAGCCTAAAGAATGCTTGAATATAATTAATTTGAATTGCTAAAACTCTGAAGTTCGTTCTCTATTTATAGCCTAAAAAATCCCATCTACGACTAGTCTTAGGATCCTAGGACTGGTCGTAGTATCAAAGATTTTTAAAGATTCCGCGGGATAAGGATTTGTTGTTCCACGATCGGTCCTGGGTAGCCTACGACCAGTCGTGGGCCACCTACGACCGGTCGTGGGCCGCCTGCGACCGGTCGTAGGACCCCCAATTTAGTTACTAGAGTTTGAGTCGTAGGGCTAAGACTGGTCAAAAGACGAGTCGTACAGCTCACAGGACTGGTCGTAGGATGTCCAAGACTAGTCGTAGGACAACCAGAAAGATCTGAAAATCTTCAACAACTTGGGACTGGTCCTGAAAAACTCAAGACTGGTCGTAACAGAGCTAGGACTGGTCTTGAAGTCCTTAGGACTTGTCTTAGAACAGCCCGAATAAGCATATTAAAATATACGAATTATGTATCCAGAATGACCTACAGTAAAGCCCATCCTAAGGTCAATCTAAGGTCAAACAAACCTTAAAAGTGAGATGGACATTGATAGTCTGTATACTCAGATGACCCTTAAGAGAAGCTTGAGAATTTACGAATCTTGTTGTAGGCCTTCTTGAGCTTGATCTTGACTTAAACAAAGTCTTCTACTATACTTGAACTTGATTGTATCTTGAACATGCATACTTGAAGACTTCTATTCTTGAATTCTTCATCCATGACTTGAAACTTTCTTCATTTAAGTTCTTGTCTTGAAATGCGATGTCTTGAAGCAATGAATAGTCTAAAACAAGAAACACAAGATATACAAGACATAGATATATGTTTTGGCACCACAAAATTTGACAACCAAAGGGATATGAAATCATAGCACTTACAGTATGTTCACCATGTTTGGTCGCTACTGTTTGAATCTAAGGCACTAAACTCACCAGTGAAACTCGCGTTAACCTTAGTACCGTGATCCCTTAAGACTCATGAGCCAAACATGGTGGTATGAGACACCGTGGCCGATGTCACGCCCCAAACCCAGAAATCAGATTCCCAGGAATCCCGATCGTCGAATTCGATGCCGGCAGCCTCCGTAGTACCCCATTCTCGGCTCCCAGCGCAGCATACGCCAGATTTCGATCCTGGGATCCTACAAGGAGGATTTTTCAATATACATTTGTGTTGTAATAAGCATAACCACAAGTTTACCCAAATCATAAAGGCAACATCTTCATCAGATATCCACCAATATAATCACTTGAATACAATGCTAAATGGAAAATACATATATCAAAATCAGAGCTCCTGAAAATCACTGCACGCTCCAAGCTCAACGCCACTGTAACCTAACGCCACCTGCACGCATCTATCGTGCATAAGATTACAAAAGCTTAGAGGGTGGTGTAAGTGTGTGTAAGATAAGTGCCGAGCATACAATAGAGTCCGTAAATCATACATCATCGAGACAAGCAATAAAAATGACAAGGTCATGAATCACACGATATTAGAGTACGCGAAAATATACTGGTAAGTCCATGAGTGCTATCAGTCGTAACCAAGCTATGCGATGTAAAACATAATATGACAATAACAGATGCTGAGGATGCAATGCAATATGCAAATCCTGACGGATCACGAATACCATCAACCTTATCTAGGCCATATTAATGCAAGAACATAGTAACCCAAAATACTCAGTACTGCGAATGCAATGTAATATGCGGTGTGAATGAAATGACTATGCTGAAATGTGAAGTTGGGATGACAGTATGAAGTATCACAAGCTATGGGGTCCATCACAAGGGACTTCTATCCAAACCAGTCTCATACCTAAATTTTGATTGTCAGACACAATGTGGTAAACTCCTGATCTCAGGTTAGTCGCGCGCCCAACATAAATCTTGGCCATGCGAAGGTATACATAACAAATAGTTACGCACCACCGGCCCGAGTGGATAGTGAATGAATGAATGGATGGATATGCAATTCCTGCTCAGTAGTCTATCAGCACAGTAGCCTGCCAACCGCTGGTAGCTAGCCCAGGCCTCAGCCCCGCCCACATCAGCATCCGCCCACATGTGCAACAGTGACGGGGTGTCATACTATCATGTCAGTCCTCATATCAAGTCCATGTATCAGTACGGTTCCTCTCTGAAAAATCATCGGGGTCTATTACACTCCGCACCGACTGCCGCCTCCCTAACCGCACAGCCCAGCGAGTGGAAGAGACCTCACTATTCGCCTAGCCAGCAGTCTGCCAATACCTACCCAGCTCGTCGATAGCGGACCCATTTACGAGCTGGTCATACTCAGCCTAGCTTATAGCCCCCTCACTCGGGCGGATAAGGCCACACCCCCTCCCAACCGACCACGACACAGTGGGAGACGCGACCTACTGGTATTCGGCACTCGGACGCTCATGTTCCACTCGGTCTAGACATTGGGGCTACTCAAGGCCTCGGAGGTTCTGAGACTTTCACCCAAGGACATCTTAAGTGCCCACAGTGCTAGAATCAAGTATTTCCAGTGTCTCATTTAGTCATCCACGATGTGCCTGTGGAGACCACGACCCTGATGTCACTAGGGCATACAATGATCAAGTCACATATATGTGAGATGGATGAGTCGCACTATCCAGTCATGCAGCAATCCTGCGCGTACGACGCGATAATGTGGGCACTTTGTCTCATAAGGAGTCCCGTAAATAGTCTGCCTAATGGTATATGCTATGATCAAACAATCCTCATATCAGGCACACATATGATGCGTATGAGCATAAATCATGGAGTTACATTATGCATGCTATAAGGTGATGAACTACTCTCACAACGAAGATGGGCCTAGACGGCCTACACACAACAAGTATGGGCCTATCAATGGGCCCTAGGGAGAGTCATAATGCGGACATTTAACCAACATTATTCTTACAATGTGGACGTCAAACCAACATTGCTCCCAAGGCACGGCCCGCCATAAACATCATTACCTATATTATAGTGAAATCACACATTACATCGGGTGCACATTCCTCGTATTGAGCCGCATGTACACCACATCGAGCCTAGCCATGCGGGCCACAAATACCTCAAGATGGGCCTCATCACATGGGTTGAAAATATATCAAATGGGTCACAACGTATGAGCCAGAAACACATCATAATGGGTCTTAACCCATGGGCCCCGATACATCACAATGGGCCTTAACCCATAGGCTCCAAATATATCACAATGGGCCTCAATCCATAGGCTCTAATACATCACAATGGGCCTTAACCCATGGGCCCTAATACATCATAATACGCCTCAACCCATGGCTCCAAATTCATTACAATGGGCCTAAACTCATGGGTTATCAACACACCAAAGGTGGGCCTCAATAACGAGCCTTAAACATGGTAAGTGAGCCACATCACATGGGCCATATGCATATCAAATGGGCCTTATGTTCAATGCAATGGGCCATAACTCATGGGCCTTAGACTACATCATAATGGCCTTGCTAAATGGCCGGAAGTATATCACAATGGGCCTCTCAAATATAACAAGTGGGCCGTATTACTTGGGCCGCACCATTCATCCATCTATAGAGATTATTTTAAAGCATTATCCAAACAATGAATTAGATCGAAAGATCATCTGAACCATACTACAAATAACAGTGGTGATGATGATTTCACTATTATAATTTAGAGGGGCCCACCATAGCGTTTATTTCCATCCAGTCAGTTCATAAGGTCATAAAGACCTGGGTTTAAAGGAAAAATAAATATCATATTGGTTCAAACTCTTGTAATCTCAAAAGGGGTTTCAATGGTGAGCGTTCAATGCACTATTTTCTGTAGTGTGGTCCACCTGATAACTGGATCTATCTTATTTTTAGTCTCAAGCCTTAGGATTAGCTCACCAAATGGATGGACAGTTTGGATGAACCCTATACATCATAGTGAGGTCCACGAGTGCGGCCCACCATGGTGAGCATGTCAATGGATGGACGGTTTGGATGGGATACACCCATCAGCGATGGGTCCCACCGTATAAGCCTCTGGACGCTGCTATATAGCTATTGTAGATACGCTGATCAGCCAGCCAAGAATAAAGGTGGACCCCACGTACGTATGCCATCCCATAGAAATATTGAATATATATTTATATACTATATAATATATTATATTATATATATATATAAGAAGGTGGGGTGTTTAGATCCACTGTTCACGTATACTAAAGGTGGGTCCATGCAGTGTGGCCCACCATATATATATATATTATAATATATATATATATTATATTATATAAATTTATATATATCATACACGTATATACTTGTGTGAGAGAGAGAGAGGGGGGGAAGTCAGCGTCTCACGCTGGACGGTCAGCTAATGAAACACATTCATCATGGTAGGTCCCACATGAATGGACGGCCTGGATGTAGACGTAAATAGAGGTGGGTCCACACGGTGGATGGTGTGGATCAAAACCCACGTCATGGTGGTCCCACACGGCTGGAAGATACGGAAATACCACATACCTCGTGTTCAGCACCCACTAGTCTGCTGACGTTGGAGTAGGTCCAGCTGCTGGGCAGCAGCAGATGAATGGTTTAGATAAAAACATATTTCATGGTGGGGTCCACCGTTCCTGCCAGATGGGCAGCTGGATAAAATACATACATCATCGAGTGGTCCCCACATCACTATGCACAACCGTTCAGCACCGTCCAGATCGTCTGGACGATGTGGATGAACAAATACATCACGATGTGGCCCTACAACACCGTTCAAGCTGGTCCAGTGGATGGACGGCTGGATGGCTAAAGCATGTACATTAAGGTGGGGTCACACCGTCAATGAACGGTGTGGATATCACAGACCCAGGTACATGCCGACGTCCTTTGCAGCAGCAAAGTTGCTGGTGTGTGTGGCATACACTAGCCTATCCTCTAGAATGAGGTGGGTCCCACGTGGGGCCCACCATAATGCTTCTCTTCCATCCAATCCATTAATAAGGTCACACATACCCGGATAAAGAGGACAGGCAATTTTCATAATAATCCAAAACTTCTGTGATGATCAAAAGGCTTTGAATGGTAGAAAACTAATCTCACTGTTTCCTACAATGTGGGCCACCTGAGTCTTTTATGTGGTTGATTCTTGGAGGGGGCCAGCTTTAAGAAGGGGCCCACCTAATGAACGGTTTGAATGTCATACACACATTGTGGTGGGGCCCACGGCTGGGACCCGTGGTCACTGCCCGTCCGCCCCTAGGACGTTTGGACGTCACTGGTGTGTCAGTAACAGCAGCAGGCACTACTATCTATGTATTTTTATTTTTTATTTTTTAAATAAAAAATTTCATTATTTTTCTCCTGAGAGGCTCGTATCTGAAAAATCCAACCCGTCCATTAGATTCTACAGCCCCTAATTGATCAAATGAGACCAATATGCGATGTATTTTTGATGAATAGAAGAATCAAGATGGGTTTTAATGGTAATAGCACTATTTCCTATGGTATGGCCCGCTAGAAAGTCGGATTGATCTCATTTTTCATATCGACGCCTAAAATGAACTTGAGAATAGAATGGACGGCATGGATTAGACTCATACATCGAGGTGGAACCTTCAAGAATAGCCCCTACACCAAGCTTATAAATCAAGCAAATATTTATGTTTTTTTTCCAAAACACGTCCAAGGAGTCCAATGTCCCAGGACGGTTTGCATAACGCATACATTTGAGGTGGGCCCTTGCTAAGATGGGCCATCACATGGTGGGTGGTATGGGCACAACCGGTATATAAAATGGGTCTCACCTACGGATGGCTTGGATAAAATACATGATTCATGGTGGGGTCCATCCGGGTGGGCCACAAGGCCATATCATCTCATACACACACAAAGAGAAAGAGAGAGGGAGAGAGAGAGAAAGATAAATGTGTGGTGGAGGGACCCGCCACTATGGGCCCTCCATTGCATGATCTACAATATTCATTAAGTGGGTCCCATTTCATATGGGCCCACCGATCAAAATCAACGGTGGAGATCCTTTCCCCACTGAAATGAATGGTTTAAATGACCATGTTATGCAAAGAAAGTAAACATCATGATGGGGTTCATGGAGAATAGCCCTATCATGGATTGATCTTTAAATCAAAGTGGGCCATTGGCCACATTTTAGGGTCCCAAGTGAGATCCATACCATTGATCGGTAGGCCTCACTTGGCCCATCATCAAAATAAGAAATCTACACCTATAGAAGCACCCACCTATCGATCTTCTTGGTCCGTTGGATAGCCTATCTCCTTACGCTTCACTTTGATGGTGGAAGATGAGGAATGGATGGATAGGATGAGAGATTTGGGATGAGAAGTGGGCCACCAACATGCACTCTCTCTCATGGAAGAGAGCTTGGACGTGAGCTCTCTCTTCCTTGCTTGGAAATTGAGATGAGAAATGAGAGAGAGAGGTGAGATGTAAGGAGAGAGAGTGATGGATGTGAGTGATGGGTGAGGTGAGTGATGGATGTGGTACTTGACATGTAAGGTGGTGTAAGAGAGAGGGTGAGAAAGAGTTGACTTTAGTGATTTCTTGGGGATGGGGTGAAAGGTGAAGTGTACTTGATATGAAGTGACTGATGGATTGATGGGTTGATTGATTGATTGATGGATTGATGGGACATGTTGTAGGAATTCTCTTAGAATTATAAATGCGTGGTATTTTCTCGAAATAAACGCCGACTCACATCTCTTAGTCAGGGTATCGGATCGGTACATGAGTTGTGGCGTTGTAACCGTGGTGATGGTGCGGTCGCAATGGTATAAGTCTCGAATTGAACCAACTCAGATATACAGGATACGACTTAGGATCGAGCGCAAACGTCGATCATCGGTCGCAGGTTATCAGAATTTGACCGGGAGGATCGTGGGAGTTGACGAAATAGTACAGTCTAAGATACGGGTCTTACAGCCGATCTGTCACCCTACGCTGGGGCGACGAGCCTCCCCGTAGTGACCAATGAGCAACCTTATCTCATGAGCCGATTGTGGTGGTATGGGCCACTACATTCGAGCTTTCGGCCTACACTGATCAGGTGACAAGCCCTTTGTAGTGACCTCGAGCATACTCTGAGTCTATGTGAGGGCGACGACCTTTCCATAGTAATAAGAGTACAAGCTAGGCCTGTATTGATTTGGTGATGGGGGAGTGGTGTAACGATTTTGTGCAACAGTCCTGACAGCCCTTGCAGCGACCTAGAACCGTAACATCGTATGAGATTTCCTAGGACGGACGACCCTATAAGGGATCAATGTTTGGGAATTGATATAAGGGAGGTGTCTTAGCTTCTCAATCTTGTTGTATGAAAAGGATTAATAAGAATTTGGTGAACATGTTCATATCATCGCATTGCATGTGCTATCGGTGTTGGTATAAGAGCACTGAGGAAGTGATTCATGCCGCGATCGTTAGATGATGTCGCATGAGGGAGTTTGTGGTGAGGGCATGCATCATTCCCTCATATCTTTCTTGCATTAACAAGAGTATCTAGGACATGTTTGATTGTACTGCTTTATCATTACTGCTTGATTGAATTGATAACATGTTAACCTTTGCTGTATAGTACCACTGAGTTGATCACTCACTCCCACGTTCTGCGATGGTGCTTAAACACCAACCAGACTCTGACTTAGCTGCAGGTGACAGTGATGCTTGTGAGGCGGAGCCGGATTTTGACGAGGATGAGGAGGCGTTCTCATTTATGTAGTTCTCAGGCGGGTTCATGTGAGCCTTGTCCTGACCAGTGGTGATTTTGGAATATGTATATGATGATTTTGTACAGTTTGATACATGTATTTTGCTACACAGTTGTATATATTTTCCTGGGCAGAGCACGCATACTTTACGGATTATTTTGGTTTATATATGTAGTTAAGTTTTCCGCTTGCATTTTATCAATATCCCTGAATTATGTCTGCTAATCACTAATACAGACAACATACATCCATCACTGTTTATGTTCCATAAGTGATGTTTTGAAACTCGGAAGCTGAGTTATGCTCGACCCCCGAATTTCAGGGCGTTACAAGTTGGTATCAGAGCAAGATCTGGATTAAACTAGACCTGGATTAGGGTCACACAACGCACGTTGATGCCACTATAGTGTAGGAGGGTACGAGAACAATCTAGAAACAGGTTTAGGACTCCCAGTTTGTTATTTGGCGAAAGTTTACTAAAAATGATCGCTGAGATCGAGTCCGTGCACACTCCTGATCACACACGACGACCCCAAATCACTTCTAGACCGTCAATTGATAGGTATAAACCGCATTTCATCCCATTCCAGCCGTTAGAAATTGGTAAAAGTGACTAGAGATCAGATTAGTTCCGAAATAACCTGAAACGGCTCAAATTGGAAGAGGGGGCCAAATGAACAACTTTCAGGGGATTCCAGGGTGGGACCCTAACATTTTTACACCCAAGGGTTGAGGAGGTCCTCGCCCAATGGGTGAGGCCTCTCTGGATTGTCCAGTGGCCGACGAGGGCCTCGCTGACCAGCGGGCCAGTTGGGACCGGGCCTTCGGGCCGATCGTATGTGGGGCCTAGTGAGACCCAATGGTGCAGGGTTCGACCCCTATTTCATCTTCATTCTGCTACTTCCTTCACAAATCACTCTCCCATGCTTTCTCTTTTCTTCAAAACTACTTCATTCTCCTTCAAATCATTCTTCCAATCATGTTTTCTTGCATTTCTCGTTAGATCCTTCATCCTTATACCGTTCTCAGTCATACCCATCACCTACTCCTTCCATTTTCTTTGATTTAAGCTTCCAAATCTCTCATTTAAGCTTCAAAATTGTGCCAGCCCCCTACCTATCTCGTTTCGTTCTTTTCTTTCTTCCATACTCCCTTCCTTTGACCCTTTACACCCCTATTTCAGACCCAAATTCGTGGAGACCCAAAGATCTCAGCCCTTTCTCCATTTTTTTCATTTTTCATGGCTTTCTTGGAGCTTGTCGCGGTTATATTTTTCATTTCCTCCATACTTTCACTGATGGACAAGAAGCGTGTCCCTGTGGACGAGGCTGGGCCTAGTCGTCCTGCTCGTTCGAGGCAGCTTAGAGGAGCTATCGCGAGTTCAAGCGTTGGGAGAGAAGTGCAAATGAAGCGGGATTTAGATCCCCATGCTCCAATAGGAAGATAGTTGTTGGCAGAGTTGGCTCATGGCGTCTACGAGGACCGTAAGGTTTTTTTGAAGCGCATGTGGATGGGCGACTCTTTGGCGAGTACTTGTTGTTCGAGCGTTTGGAAGAAGCCAGGTGGGGTCCGCTATTTTAAGGCGAGTCTCGTACAAATGTGAGCACTGTTCACGCCTTCTATGCTCACATTCGGGACCCTACGTTGGAGCCTTTGCAGTTCAAGATCACCTTAGGAAGCCACAATCAACGTGAAGTTGATAGCTCGACTCCTAAACGTGCCACTTGGCGAGGTACATCTAAGTGCAAGGAATCTGAATATTGTTCGTGAAAGGGATCGCCGCACCAGGTTTCTATGTGGTCATTTAGTGGCAGCATAACAAGAGCCTCTTAGCGACCCATATGTCGGGTAATTTCCATCTGCTTCACCACATCTGCACGTTCAATGTTTATCCCAGGTGGAGCAATCGCAGTGAATGCACGCGTCTCATGGTAGATTTTTTGTATCAGGTGGGGCAGGGAGCGAAGGTGTGCGTGCCTACATTTGTACTGCGACAGATCATCCTTATCGTGCGATTAAAGAGAAGGACTGAGTCGTTTCCCTTCGGCCGACTCATATGCAAGATTGCGCTCGAGTTTGGTTACAGACTTGGGGCAGAGTTGCCAGTGCCGGTCCATTACATCACCAAGACCACTCTCAACAAGATGAAGATCGGGCCTCGGCAACGAGGAGCCCAACTTGATGAAAGCGACGATGAGTTTGATAGTGAAGAAGAAGGTGGGGCAGAGATAGAGGAAGAAGAGCAGGACGAAGAAGAAGAGGAGGCTCAGGATACTGATGAGAGTCCTCCTCCTGCGACTCAAGAGCATGATCCTGCTCTGGCCGATAGGGATGCCCGTATAGTTCGGCTTGAGGAGGGCCAGGCCACTCTTTGACAGGATATTGTGAATTTATAGGGCCTCGTGAAGCATAAGTTTAAGAAAGTAAACCGCAGGCTGAAGACTATCATGTGCTGCTTGAAGGATAAGGGTGCCCCTTCTCCATCGCCAGATTTCGATGAATAGGCTTTATGTGTTCGTTGTTTACTTGTTTGTTGCTTGTTCTTGTGTGTGATTTGATGTTTGTTTGGTAGTTCATAGTTGTTTAGTGTTTGAAGCTTAGTTGTTTTGCTCACATGCTTTCTCTGTCGCGATTCGTGTAATGCTGCAAATCATGTATTGTGAAAATTTTGTTAATGAAATGCATGTTGTTTCTTTGGCTTGTGAAGTAAATGCTGTTGATGGACTGTGTGAATGCCTAATCTTATGATTTCTACCCTTTGTTATGTGTAGAGTATGCCACCTAAGGGTTCAAGATCTTCTACCCATCTCTCTCTGGGTGATTCGTTAGACGGGGCCCTTGCCCTGTGCGATACTCATATGGACCCCCATTCGGGCCCATCTCGTTCAGATCTCATGCCGAGTTCTCAGCCAGCTTCTAGCCTTGCTGCTGGGCCACCTCTTGTGACACCTTCTGTGGTGCCTCCTGTCACACCTGCGGTTTCTAAGCAGAACCGTGTGTCTGCGTCGACGCCTTCTACATCATAGTCAGCTCTGCCTCCTGATAGGCTAGAGTAGATGATGTTATCGATGCAGCAGCAGTAGATACAGAAACAGCAGCAGTTCTTATCCTCCATGGCTGGTATCTTTGCTCAGTTGATGGGGGCAACTCCACCTGCCCTGCCTCTACACCCTGTTGGGCATACTAGTGTGAGTGGCACTTTCGAGCGATTTCAGCGCTTGAGGCCTCCTACATTTTTGGGTACTTATAGACCCGAGGAGGCTGAGTATTGGATCGAGCGCATCTCTAAGATGCTTAGACCATTACACTATTCTGAAGCAGAGCAGGTTGAGCTTGCCACCTTCATGTTTGAGAAGGAGGCTAGCTTATAGTGGGACAGATTCTCAGCACAGTTACGGAGGGATTTGAGTGGACGTGGGCGGCATTCAAGGCTCGCTTCCACGGGAAGTATTTTCCAGTCACTTCCTGGCATGAGAAGTATGAGAACCGATTTACGGAGCTAGGCAGGTATGCTCCTTTGATTCTGAGTGATCAGCCGTTGATGATGCAGTATTTTTCTGAGGGTTTGCGGCCCGAGATTCGATCGAAGATGTGTTGTGCGAGCATTTCTTCTTATACGGAACTAGTGAGCATGTCCTTGCGAGCAGAGAAGGACGGGGAGAGGTTGTCCCGCACGCGAGCACCTATGGTTCCTAGGTCGCAACCTGAGTTCGTGAGTAGGCCTTTCCTCAGTAAGAGGCCTTAGTTTGATTCATCGCAGGAGTTTTTTGCATCTCCTGCCCATTTGAGGCTTCCTGATGTGTGGTGTAGCTATCGCAAGAGGTCTGGCCACAACAAGATATCTTACATTTTCAGGATGCGAGACAGTGGTTTCTCGCGGCCTCAGAGGATCGGTCGTCCGATGCCCTAGGCTATTTCTTCACCACCCCTTCGATCAGCACCAGCTTATCCATCCTTCAGTCCTCCAGCACCTCGTTTCAGGCCGCCACAGTGGCCCATGGTTCCTCCACCACATCACCCACAGCAGGCTCGGGTTCATGCACTCACAGCTGAGGCACCCGAGGTAAATTCAGCACTGATGTCATTTGATGTCACGCCCCAAACTCAGAAACCGGGCACACAAAATTATCGATCGCCGAATCTGGCGCCGACAGCCTCTGTATAACCTCATTCTCGACTCCCAGCTCCCATTCGCCAGGTTCCGATCTTGGGATGCTACGAGGAGGATTTTCAACATCAGTTTGAATCGTGATAAGCATAACCAAAGGCATAACCCACAAACAACAACCAAAAACTCCATTACATTTTCACTATGATAAAAAACTTTATAAGTACAATGAGTATAAAGGGAAATACAATGATGATAGACCAAAAACTCCAGAGTAATCTGCCACGTGCTCAAGCCTCAGCACTGCTGCGTCCAACGTCACCTGCACGCAACGGTCGTGCATAAGCTTATAGAAAGCTTAGAGGGTGGTGAAAGTGTGTGCACAAGGTAATAATATGATCATGCAATATCAGTGTAATGCGAAATATACTGATGGATCCATGAATACCGTTAGCCGTACCAAGGCTATGCGATGCAAAGCATGAATGATGTCGGCCATACCAAGGCTATGCGATGCAACATGTAAGTCAAGCATACAATCCTCATCTAAGTCCACATATCAATATAGCTCAAATCTGGGATATCACCGGGGTCTAGTACACTCTAAATCAGATCGCCCCATCGCTCGCAATAAGGTGAGTGGAAGAGACCTCACTATTTGTCTGCCAATATCGGGCTCAACTCGTCGATAGCGGACCCATTTCTCAAGCTGGTCAGACTCAGCGTAGCATTTTTTTTCTACACTCGGACAAGTAAGGTCGCACCCCCTTCCAACCAACCACGACACAGTGAAGAGCGCAGCCATTTGGTAATCTGCACTCAACGCTCATCTACCCACTCGGTCTAGAAGTTGGAGCAACCTCTTGGTACCATAAGGGTTTAGGAACTTTTACCCAGGGATATCTATAGCACCCCATGTAGAATAAAATTTTCGATATCCAATCCTGCCAACCACGATGCCTCTGTGGAGGCTACGGCCCCGATGTCGCTAGGGCGTATAGTAACCATATCACACAATATGAAATGCATGAATCACACCATCCAATCATGCAGTAAATTCTTTGCGTATCATCTGCTCGTGTAGGGCAACACCGCCTAATCGGGGTCCCATAAATAATCTGCCCGAAGGCATATGCTATGATCAGTCACTTCTCATATTAAGCATACCTATGATGCGTATGATCATGAGTCATGGAACTATAGTAAACATGTTATAAAGTAATGCATTATCCTTACAAAGTAGATGGGCCTAGATGGCCTACACACAACAAGTATGGCTTATCAATGGGCCCTAAGGAGAGTCGTAATGTGGACATCCAACCAACATTATACTTGCAATGTGGACGTCAAACCAATATTGCTCCAAAGGCACGATCGTCGTAAACATCATTTCATAATCCATGTTGGGATCAGACATTACAATGGACCTTAGGTATATCCCATTAGGCCTTAAATACATCAAATGGGCCATATCATATGGGCCTTTTATTCATCAAATGGGCCACATAAATGGGCCACACCAATGGGCTTTATGTGCATTGCAATGGGTCATAACCCGTGGGCCTTAGATTGCATCAAATGGGCCTAATCTCATGGGTCTTATATATAACAAATGGGCCACACCAATTGGGCCCTATATGTACATCAAATGGACCTCAACCCATAGGCCCTAGTATATCTTAATGGACCTTAACCCATGGGCCTCTAATACATCTATTAGGCCTCGACCCATGGGCCCTATATATATATCAAAGTGGGTCTCAACCATGGTCCACAAATACATCGAATGGCCCCATGACATGAGCCTTACATCTACATCAAAGTGGGCCCCAATGAACTACCACAAATACATTAAGACGGGCCTCAAAACATACCAAGATAGGGTCCACTTAGACTATGGATCTGGCTCGATCTTTATGCCCATGCCATAAAATGGGCTTTCCAAATGGATGGATGGATTGGATGCAACCCATACATCATGGTGGAGGCCCACATGAAGGCCCACTATCATGTATATTATATGCAATATAATATATAAACTATATATAGTATATATATACAATATTACATATAATATAATAATATATATATATATATATATATATATATATATATATACACACACACACACACATACACCATCTCACACGTGGGGTAGGTCCCACCCTTAGATCACACGTGGGACCCATAACTCTTCCCTGGATGTATAAGAGATAGAGAGAGAGAGTGAGAGATAGAGAGAGAGAGACTGAGGGCACGTGGCCATTTTCACCTTTTTCTTTCTTTTTCTTTTTTTCTTTTTTTTTCTTTTCTTAACATAACAGAGGTGGTCCCACGTAGGGCCCATCCTTACATGTATATATAACATATTATATTATATATTAATATAACATATATAATATGTACAACGTGGGCCTAGACGGATGCACACATGCAGGTGGCCCCACACATGGGCTGGGTGGGTCCCACCGTCCAAGGAAGGTGGACACCACACGTATAACCATGTGGCCCCCTTAGATGGGTGGACGGCGTGAATAGGGTGGGTCCCATGGACCCCACACCAGCTAACACTTCACTGTTAGTCACCCCACCAGGAAACCAAGACCTCAAGTGTTGTAACGAGGTATCTCCACTCAGACTGCCAGTTGAACTATGGGTCTGCGTGGTATACGGGCCCCATACGTGCGTGGCCCCCACCATCCAAGGCGATGGATGGTTTGGATAAAACACATACGTTAGTGTGGCCCACTAAAATGAATGGACGGCGTGGATGGGTCCCCTGGGCCCCATTGCCCGTTACTCACCTATGACAATACACACCCATGTCAGGACACACATTCCATGTTAGCTACCTACACTGAGATCGGCATCAAGACCTCAAATGTTGAAACGCGGTACCTCCACCCCATCTACCAGTTGAGATATGGATCTGGATGTGGGTGTGGGTCCCACGTGCCAAGGAGATCCCCATATGGACATGGTCCCACTGTCCAGATGGTGGATGGTTCGGATACAACACAAACATCACTGGTGTGGCCCATTGGAGGGTGGAGGATGGGAGTGAGTTCTATGGACCCACCGTAAGCACCCCTGCCAACACACCGCCTGCACTTCACACTTCACTATCAGCCCATCCAGCGTCCAGAGACGTTGGACGGCACAGATGTTACACAACATCATGGTGGGTCCCACTTGGACGTGGCCCACCCGAGTTTTAGATTAAGCTGATTTTTGTGTTTCCCTTACATCCAAGTGGCCTACAATTTGGATGGCCCATACCAAAAACAATAAAAAAAAACTCAAGGTGGCCCACCATTGGTATGGATGAGATACATACATCAAGTGGGCCACAAGCCATCATACACAAAGGAAAATGGAGAGAGATAAAGATAGGTGAGGATGGAGGGGCCCAGCCACTATGGGCCCCTCTTGCATACAAATATACATCAAGGTGGGTCCTACATATATGGACCCTTAATCAAACAAAATAAATGAAAAATAAAGATCTAAGATCACTCACCGGCTTCTTCTTGCTCCTATGGGTTCCTTAGCTCCTTAGCTTCGATTCCAACGGAGGAGATGAGAAATGAATGGCTAGGATGGGAGATCTTAGGATGGAAAGGTGGGCCACACTTGTGGGTCTCTTGGAGAGATGGGAGAGGCTCATACGTATGGATTTTTGGTTGCTTGAGAGAGTGATTTGAAAATGAAGGAGAGAGAGAGTTGTAAAGAGAGAGGAGTGATGGGTGATGGATGTGGTGAGTGATGGGTGTAAGAACTTTTTGACTTTGAAGGCATTTTGTGTAAGAAAGGAATGGGCTTGTAAGAACTTTTTAACTTTTGTGACTTGCTTGGGAAAGGGTGAAAAGTGATGTGTACTTGACATGAGATGTGATGGAATTGATTGATTGATGGGATTAATTTGACAAGTCATAGAGATTCCCTTAAGTTTCACAACGCGCTGCGTTTTTCTCACACCGAACGTTGGCCCACATCTCCTGACCAGGGTATCACCTTGGCGTGTGAGTCGCGGCATCAGAATCGCAGCGACGGCGCGGTCGCTATGGTAAAGGTCTTGGGTTGAGTCAATACGAGTTGACGGTATACAAATCAGGGTCGCGCGTAAATATCGGTTAAGGGTCGAAGGTTGCTGAAATTCAACCGGTAAGACCGCGGAAGTCTACGGATCGGTACAGACTAAGATACGGGTCTTACATTTGAGGTTGCTGATCACATCATAAGTACCCCTATCTTCCTGTTGGTGGACACTGGGTCCACTGTTTTGATCATTTCTTGTGTTGTGGTCAAGCGGCTAGGTTTAGTTACGGCTCCTACGAAGGGAGTGAGACTCACGACAGCTACAGGGACTACATCAAACATTACTCAGACTTGTGAGTCTTACTCGATAGATTTGGATAGCAGGATAGTAGTGGTCGACCTGATTGTCGCCCCACTGTGTTATTATGATGTTATTTTTGAGATGGACTGGCTCGCGAAGATAAGAGCAGAGATTGATTGCGAGGCCAGAGTTGTAAAGCCTACGGAGCTGAGGGCACAGTCTTCTCTTTTCCAGTTCAGGTCAGTTGGTCCTATCGTGTTAGTAGCTACGCTTCCACGTTAGAGCATTCTGATGTTCCGATGTTAGAAGATATGCCAATAGTTCACGATTTCTCTAATGTGTTTTAGAAGATTCCAGGGCCTCCTCCTCGACGCGAGATTAACTTCACTATTGATCTTATGTTCGGTGCGACACTTATTTCCCTACTGACGTATCGTATGCCTTCATGTGAGATGGAGGAGTTGAGGAGACAGATTGATGGTCTGCTTGAAGCAGGCTTTATTCGACCGAGTGTGTCACCTTGGGGAGCGCCTGTCTTGTTTGTGAATAAGAAAGACGGTTCCCTGCGGTTGTGTATTGATTATCGTAGGCTGAATTAGGTGATAGTGAAGAACAAGTATCCCTTGCCCAGGATTGATGATCTGTTTGATCAATTGAAGGGGGCACATTATTTCTCGAAGATAGATTTGCAGTCTGGGTATCATCAGTTGCGCATCAGGGATGAGGACGTGCAAAAGACTGCATTCAGGACCAGTTTTGGTCATTATGAGTTTCTTGTGATGTCTTTTAGACTCACGAATGCTCGGGCTGTGTTCATGGATCTGATGAACAGAGTGTTTCGACCATTTCTGTTTCGGTTCGTCATCGTCTTTATCGATGACATTTTGATATACTCCCCGAGTCGAGAAGAGCACGAGGAGCACCTGAGAACGGCATTGAATACTCTCAAGGAGAATCAGTTGTTCGCACAGTATAAGAAATGCAACTTCTGGAAGGAAGAAGTTAAGTTCCATGGACATGTGGTGTCCAAGGAAGGTATTGCGGTTGACCTCGCTAAGGTAGCTACGATTCAGGATTGGAAGCAGCCCAGTTCAGTTACTGAGGTGAGGAGTTTTCTGGGTCTGACAGGTTACTATCGACGATTCATCCGAGGTTTTTTCAAGATTGCTAGACCGTTGTCTCAGTTGACAAGGAAGGACTTGAAATTTCCCTGGAATGAGAAGGCTGAAGTAGCTTTTCAGGAGTTGAAGGACAAGTTGACATCCGCCCCTGTGCTAGTATTGTAAGAGTAAGGGATTAAGTATACAATTTATACTGACGCATCTTGCGTTGGTCTGGGTTGTGTCCTTATGCAGAAGGACAGGGTGATTGCGTATGTCTCGAGACAATTAAGGAAGCACGAGAAGAATTACCCTGCGCATAACCTAGAGTTAGTAGCTGTCATCTTCGCATTAAAGATTTGGAGACATTACCTCTACGGAGAGGAGTTCGAGCTCTTTTGCAACCATAAGAGCCTTAGATATATATTCTCACAGCGAGATTTGAATATGAGGCAGCGCCGATGGATGGAGACCTTGAAGGACTTTAAATTTGAGGTTTCCTACCATCCGGGCAAGGCAAACCTTGTGGCTGATGCGTTAAGCCACAAGAAGACTATAGAATTTACGGCTCCACTTATGATTGAAGAATGGGATATGGTGGAATTCGTGTGAGACTTTGAGCTGAAACTCACAGTGGAAGAACCGTATGAAGTCATTGAGCATGTTCGTGTACAACCCCTTGTAGATAGTCGCATCATTGAGGCTCAGGCAGGCGATAAGCTTCTGGTGAAGATGAAGGAACGGGTTGTTACTGATGAGGACTTTGAGTGGACTATTGGTATGGATGGGAGCTTGCGATATCGAGGCCGCCTATGCGTTCCAGACATACCTGACTTGAGACAAGAGATTCTTGAGTCAACCCACAGTTCGAGGCTCGCAATTCATCTAGGTAGCACGAAGATGTATCAGAATATGAAAAGATCGTACTGGTGAGACAATATGAAGGTCCAGATTACTGAGTTCGTATCCCATTGTCTCACGTGTCAGCAGGTTAAGGCAGAGCATCGCCGACCTCCTGGATTGCTTCAGCCCATGCCCATAGCTGAATGGAAGTGGGACTTTATTTTCATGGATTTTATTTCTGGACTGCCGAAGACGAGGAAGGGACATGACTCTATTTGGGTGATTGTTGATAGGTTGACGAAGTCAGCTCATTTCTTACCGATACGAGTCACAAATTCTACAGACGAGTTGACTAGATTATATATTAGGGAGATTGTACGCCTGTATGGAGTTTCCTTGGAGATTGTGTCAAATAGAGACACCCGATTCATATCTATCTTCTGGACTCGTATCCAGGAAGCAATGGGTGTAAAGTTGAAGTTCAGTACCGTGTTTCATCCGCAGACAGACAGGCAGACGGAGTGTGTGAATCAGATTTTAGAGGATATGTTGCGAGCTTATGTGTTGGACTTCAAGGACAGTTGGGATAAGTGTCTTCCTTATGTAGAGTTTTCGTATAACAACAGCTTCTAAGCGAGTATTGGTATGGCTCCCTTTGAAGCACTATATGGTCGCCCGTGTAGAGCACCGCATTGTTGGGCAGAAGTGGGTGAGAAGACTTTGATTGGCCTAGATTTGGTTCAGGCGACTTCAGGGAAGATTGACATTATTCAGCGTCGACTGCTCTCAGCACAGAGCAGGCAGAAGAGCTACGCCGATACGAGACGGCGACCGCTTGAGTTTGATGTTGGGGACCACGTGTTCCTTAAGATTTTTCCTATACGAGGAGTTCTTAGGTTTACTAAGAAGGGGAAGCTCACGCCGAGATTTATTGGCCCATCCAGATACTTGATCGAGTGGGGGCAGTAGCGTATCACCTTGCTTTACCCAAACCACTCGCAGGCATGCATAATGTTTTTCATGTGTCCATATTGAAGAAATACGTACCTGATCCTTCGCTATTATCAGATGGGAGTAGGTGCAGTTAAGCGAGGATGCCACTTATGAACTGCGACCGATTCGTATTTTGGATAGGAAGGAGCAGGTATTACGTAGCAAGGTTATCCCACTTGTGAAGGTACTGTGGACGCATCATAGCGAAGAAAAAGCTACTAGGAGACTGAAGCTGAGGTCAGGAAGAATTACCCCCAGATCCTCGAGAGTATGAGAAGGTACGAATTTTGATGACGAAATTTTTTTCTTAAGAGGGTAAATTGTAACGACTTAGAAAAAAAATTCGTACTTAGACCCAAGTACCACCTCTAGCAAAAATTATTTAGAACTAAATCCCTTAGAAGATTAATGTGTATTAGCTAGCGCTAAACTAGATTACATGTGAAATTAATACCAATACCTTTCAATACGATCTGTAAGACCTAAAATCTATAGAATCATTGATGCTATATTACCCCAAAATCTAGGATCCAACTCTAAACCCAGTTACTCCCGGGAATACTTTGTAACTTCGTATTGGACCTAGACCGCACGTTGAAAGTCTGATATCAATGAACTTAGACTATTATGACCGCTTAGTTGGACTTGACCATCACCTCGAAAATCAAGCCCAAATGATGTCCTGAGACCATTTCATTGAGTACAGAGTGAAAAGAGTGAGAAAGTGAAGTTTTTAAAGAAATTAAATATGATTTTAAGTAATCTGAGTCGCGTCGCTTGCACGATATTTCTAAGCGTTCTGACCGTTAGATTTCGACCCAAATTCACCCTCGGATCAGGAAAGGTGGCCCATACATGTCAAAGTACTTATGACCTTGATCGAATGTCGATAACCGTTGAATTGAAACTGGTCCGCCACAGACGATCTGGAAACCCAATCGGACTGAAAACTTAACTTACTTAAGATCCAATATTAGTGAGCTTAAGTCCAACCATATTTGATAAAAGGACCTTTAGAAGTGCTCCGCTGGATCAGAAAGAGCCTGATTTGGTTATAACCTAAGTATACCTTGGCCCTAAGGCTATTTTCGTCGACTTTAGGCTTATAAAAAGGGCTTAAACTCTCATTTCATTCTTACATTAATAAGAGTATCTAGGACATGTTTGATTGTACTGCTTTATCATTACTGCTTGATTGAATTGATAACATGTTAACCTTTGTTGTATAGTACCACTGAGTTGATCACTCACTCCCACATTCTGGGATGGTGCTTAAACACCAACTAGACTCTTACTTAGCTGCAGGTGACGGCAATGCTTGCGAGGCGGAGTCAAATTTTGACAAGGACAACGAGGCGTTCTCATTTATGCAGTTCTCAGGCGAGTTCATGTGAGCCTTATCCTTACCAGCGGAGATTTTGGGATATGTATATGATGATTTTACACAGTTTGATACATGTATTTTACTACACAGTTGTATATATTGCCCTGGGCAGAGCACACATACTTTGGGGATTATTTTGATTTATATATGTAGTTAAGTCTTTCGCTTGTATTTTCTCAATATCCCTAAATTATGTCTGCTGATCTGGCTTAATCTACTTCATGTTTTATGTACTAATACAGACAACATACATCCATCATTGTTTATGTTGCATAAGTGATGTTTTGAAACTCGGGAGCTGAGTATGCTTGACCCCCGAATTTCAGGGCGTTATAATTTCGCAGTCAATTCACTTCACTTCACCCTCATTTCCATACATTTCACGGTCATTCCCGGCGATTCCGTGTTCATTCACGGTCAATTCGACACACTTCATGGTCAATTCAATTCACCTCACGGCCATTTCCACGCAATTTGAGGTCAATTCACGTCACTTCACGCCCATTTCCATGCATTTCACGGTCATTCCCGGTAATTCCATGTTGATTCACAGTTAATTCGACGCACTTCACGGTCAATTCACTTAACTTCACGGTCATTTCCATGCACTTCACGGTCAATTCACTTAATTTCACTGTCATTTTCATGCATTTTACGGTCATTCCCTTCGATTTCGTGTTCATTCACTGTCAATTTGATGCACTTCACGATCAATTCACTTCACCTCACAGCCATTTCCATGCACTTCGCAGTCAATTCACTTCACTTCACCATCATTTCCATGCATTTCACGGTCATTCCCGGTGATTTCGTGTTCATTCACGGTCAACTTGACGCACTTCACGGTCAATTCACTTCACCTCATGGCTATTTCCATGCACTTCGCGGTCAATTCACTTCGCTTCACGCCCATTTCCATGCATTTCATGGTCATTCCTGGCAATTCCGTGTTGATTCACGGTCAATTTGACGCACTTCACGATCAATTCACTTCACTTCACCGTCATTTCCAAGCATTTCATGGTCAATTCGCTTCACTTCACTGTCATTTTCATGCATTTCACGGTCATTTTTAGTGATTCTGTTTAGATTAATGACCATTTTGATGTACTTCACGGTCATTTCCACGCATTTCACGATCAATTCGCTTCACTTCACGGTCATTTCCATGCATCTCATGGTCATTCCCGCCTATTCCGTGTTGATTCACGGTCATTTCGGCGCATTTCACAGTCATGCCCCTTCATTTCATGGTCATTTTTGTGCATTTCATGGTCCGATCGCTACACTTCACCGTGAAATGCATCGAAATGACCGTGAATCAACACAAAATAGGCGGGAATGACAGTGAAATGCATGGAAATGACCGTGAAGTGAAGCGATTTGACCGTGAAATGCATGAAAATTACCGTGAAGTGAAGGGAATTGACAGTGAATTGCATGGAATGACCGTGAATCAAAATGGAATCGCCGGGATTAACTGTGAAATGCATGAAAATGACTGTGAAGTGAAGCGAATTGACCGTGAAATGCATGGAAATGACCGTGAAGTGAAGGGAAATGACCGTGAAATGCATGGAAATGACCGTGAATCAAAACGGAATCGTCGGGATTGACCGTGAAATGCATGAAAATGACCGTGAAGTGAAGCGAATTGACCGTGAAATGCAGGGAAATGACCGTGAAGTGAAGCGAATTGACCGTGAAATGCATGGAAATGATTGTGAATCAAAACGGAATCGCCGGGATTGACCATGAAATGCATGAAAATGACCATGAAGTGAAGCAAATTGACCATAAAATGCATGGAAATGACCGTGAAATAAAGGGAATTGACCGTGAAATGCATAGAAATGACCACGAATCAAAGCGGAATCACCAGGATTGACCGTGAAATGCATGGAATTGATCGCGAAGTTAATGAAATAAGCAAAATTGCCCACGAATTGATTAAAATTGACCATGAAGTGAATGAAATGGATTTTCGACCATTGACCTGATGGAATCTTGAAAAGTAACCAGGTTGGTTGGCTAAAGTAGCTTCTCCTACCCCAAAATCATATAGGGTACGTCAAGTAACTAATTTTGGTTTAGAAGATATTCTCGTTAAATGAAAAAAAAGAGAGAAATTTTTTTTTATATGCTTATATATACATATTTATAAAAATATTTATTAGAGAAAATTGTAGGTAGAATGAAGTTCAACCTGTAAAAAAATTAAAAAAAAAAAAAAAATTCATAGAGGGACACAAACTACAGTTATGGCTATGGTTATAATCCGTAGTTATAGGAGTTGTCAAGTGGGCGTGGCCCCGCCAGATCGGCGCGCCCGCCAAATATGTCAGCGAGTGGCGTGGGTGCGCCATTTCGGCACGCCCACCCCGGACAGGCACCTTGGCTATGGATTTTTCTGGATATAGCTACGGTTATAATTTGTAGCAAATCACTTTGTATCCAATAAAATAAAATTCTATTTTTTTTAATGTTGAATCTTTGTTTTTTTTGGGTCCCATCATGAGGTTTATGTTATATCCAAACCGTACATCTATTTGGCGAGCTCATATTAAGGCTTGAGACAAAAAATAAGACAGATCTAACTATCAAGTGGACCACACTTTAAAAGGCAGTGGGGAATTGAACGTTTACCATTGAAACCCTTTTAGGGGTTACAGAAGTTTTGGATCATTATGAAATTTGTTTTTCCTCTTCATCCAGGTCTTTGTGACCTTATGAATCGATTGGAGGGAAAATAAATGTTATGGTGGGCCCTACAAAAGTTTCAACGGTGAAAATTAATTTTCTATTACTCTTTGTGGTGTGGTCCAGTTGATCTTTGGATATGATTTTTTTTTTTGGATAATGCTCTGAAATGATCTCGAAATATGGATGAATGTTGTGAATATAATAAATACATAACTGTGGGGCCCAAACTTAAACTCAAACCTAAACCTAAACTTTAAAACCCAATCCAGAACCTGAACCCGATGTCCTAAACCTAAACCATAACCCATTCTTAAATCCGAAAACCTATAACCTAAACCTAAACTAAAACCAAAACCTATAACCTAAACCCGAACCCATTATCAAATCCCAAAACCTATAACCTAAACCCGAACCCATTCTCAAATCCCAAAACCTCTAACCTAAACCTAAACCAAAACCTTAACATAAACTTATAACTTATAACCTAAACCAAAACCAAAACCAAAACCTATAACCTAAACCCGAACCCATTCTCAAATCCCAAAACCTATAACCTAAACCAAAACCTATAACCTAAACTAAAACCAAAACCTATAGCCTAAACCCAAACCCATTCTCAAATCCAAAAAGCTTTAACCTAAACCGTTAACCTATAACCTAAACCGAAACCAAAACTTATAACCTAAACCCGAACCCATTCTCAAATCCCAAAACCTAAACCTAAACCTATAACGTATAACCTAAACCAAAACCAAAACCTATAACCTAAACCCGAACCCATTCTCAAATCTCAAAACCTATAACCTAAACCAAAACCTATAACCTAAATAAAAACCAAAACCTATAGCTTAAACCCAAACCCATTCTCAAAACCAAAACCTATAACCTAAACCTGAACCCATTCTCAAATCCCAAAACCTATAACCTAAACCAAAACCTATAACCTAACTAAAACCAAAACCTATAGCCTAAACCCGAACCCATTCTCAAATCCAAAAAGCTTTAACCTAAACCGTTAACCTATAACCTAAACCGAAACCAAAACTTATAACCTAAACCCGAACCCATTCTCAAATCCCAAAACCTAAACCTAAACCTATAACGTATAACCTAAACCAAAACCAAAACCTATAACCTAAACACGAACCCATTCTCAAATCTCAAAACCTATAACCTAAAACAAAACCTATAACCTAAATAAAAACCAAAACCTATAGCTTAAACCCAAACCCATTCTCAAAACCAAAACCTATAACCTAAACCTGAACCCATTCTCAAATCCCAAAACCTATAACCTAAACCAAAACCTATAACCTAAACTAAAACCAAAACCTATAGCCTAAACCCAAACCCATTCTCAAATCTCAAAACCTATAACCTAAACCTAAACCTTTACCTAAACCGTTAACCTATAACCTAAACCAAAACCAAAACTTATAACCTAAATGCGAACCCATTCTCAAATCTCAAAACCTAAACCTAAACCTACAATCTATAACCTAAACCAAAACCTATAACCTAAACCAAAACCAAAACCTATAACCTAAACCCGAACTCATTCTCAAATCCCAAAACCTATAACCTAAACCAAAACCTATAACCTAAACTAAAACTAAAACCTATAGCCTAAACCTGAACCCATTCTCAAAACCAAAACCTATAACCTAAACCCGAACCCATTCTCAAATCCCAAAACCTATAACCTAAATCAAAACCTATAACCTAAACTAAAACCAAAACCTATAGCCTAAACCTGAACCCATTCTCAAATCCAAAAACCTATAACCTAAACCTAAACCTTAACCTAAACCGTTAACCTATAACCTAAACCGAAACCAAAACTTATAACCTAAACGCGAACCCATTCTCAAATCCCAAAACCTAAACCTAAACCTTAACCTAAACCTATAACCTATAACCTAAACCAAAACCTATAACCTAAACCAAAACCAAAACCTATAACATAAATCTGAACTCATTCTCAAATCCCAAAACCTATAACCTAAACCTAAACTAAAACCAAAACATAAAGCCTAAACCCGAACCCATTCTCAAACCAAAAAACCTATAACCTAGACCTAAACCGTTAACCCTTAACCTGAACCGAAACCAAAACCTATAAC
The DNA here is from genome assembly GCA_037074715.1 of Magnolia kwangsiensis. NCBI lineage: Eukaryota > Viridiplantae > Streptophyta > Magnoliopsida > Magnoliales > Magnoliaceae > Magnolia > Magnolia kwangsiensis. The sequence continues at coordinate 115,171,305 of CM073577.1, forward strand.
CTAAACCCAAACCCATTCTCAAATCCCAAAACCTAAACTATGAAATGAACACGGAATCGCTAAGAATGACCATGAAATGCATGGAAATGATGGTGAAGTGAAGGGAAATGACCGCGTAGTACGTGGAAATGGCTGTGAAGTGAAGTGAATTGACCGTGAAGTGCGTCGAATTGACCGTGAATGAACACGGAATCGCCGAAAATGACCGTGAAATGCATAGAAATGATGGTGAAGTTAAGTGAATTGACCGCGACGTGCTTGGAAATGGCCGTGAAGTGAAGTGAATTGACCATGAAGTGCGTCAATTGACTGTGAATGAAAACGGAATCGCCGGGAATGACCGTGAAATGTATGGAAATGACAATGAAGTTAAGTGAATTGACCGCAAAGTGTCCGTGAAGTGAAGTGAATTGACCGTGAAGTTCATCGAATTGACCTTGAATGAACACGGAATCGTCGAGAATGACCGTGAAATGCATGGAAATGACGGTGAAGTGAAGTGAAATGACCACGAAGTGCGTGGAAATGGCCGTGAAGTGAAGTGACCGTGAAGTGCGTCAAATTGACAGTGAATGAACAGAGAATCACCAGGAATGACCGTGAAATGCATAGAAATGACGGTGAAGTTAAGTGAATTGACCGCAAAGTGTGTGGAAATGGCCGTGAAGTGAAGTGAATTGACCGTGAAGTGCGTCGAATTGACCGTGAATGAACGCAGAATTGTCGAGAATGATCGTGAAATGCATGGAAATGACGGTGAAGTGGAGAGAAATGACCACGAAGTGCATGGAAATGGCCGTGAAGTGCGTCGAATTGACCGTGAATGAACACGGAATCGTCGGGAATGACCGTGAAATGCATGGAAATGACGGTGAAGTTAAGTGAATTGACCGCGAAGTGCATGGAAATGGCCGTGAAGTAAAGTGAATTGACCGTGAAGTGCGTCGAATTGACCATGAATGAACATGGAATCGTCGAGAATGACCGTGAAATGCATGGAAATGACGGTGAAGTGAAGTGAAATGACTGCGAAGTGTATGGAAATGGCCATGAAGTGAAGTGAATTGACCGTGAATGAACACAGAATCGCTAGGAATGATCGTGAAATGCATGGAAATGACGGTGAAGTGAAGTGAATTGTCCGCGAAGTGCATGGAAATGGCCATGAAGTGAAGTGAATTGACCGTGAAGTGCATTGAATTGACGGTGAATGAACACGAAATCGCTAGGAATGACCGTGAAATGCATGGAAATGATGGTGAAGTTAAGTGAATTGACCGCGAAGTGCATAGAAATGGCCGTGAAGTGAAGTGAATTGATTGTGAAGTGCATCAAATTGACCGTGAATGAACACAGAATTGCCGGGAATGACTGTGAAATGCATAGAAATGATGATCAAGTTAAGTGAATTGACCGCGAAGTGCATGGAAATGGCCGTGAAGTGAAGTGAATTGACCTTGAAGTGCATTGAATTGACCGTGAATGAACACGGAATCGTCGGGAATGACCGTGAAATGCATGGAAATGACGGTGAAGTTAAGTGAATTGACCGCGAAGTGCGTGGAAATGGCCGTGAAGTGAAGTGAATTGATCGTGAAGTGCGTTGAATTGACCGTGAATGAACACGGAATCAGTAGGAATGACTGTGAAATGCATGGAAATGACAGTGCAGTGAAGTGAAATGACCGCGAAGTGCGTGGAAATGGCCATGAAGTGAAGTGAATTGACCATGAAGTGCGTCGAATTGACCGTGAATGAACACGGAATCGGTAGGAATGACCGTGAAATGCATGGAAATGACGATGAAGTTAAGTGAAATGACCGCGAAGTACATGGAAATGGCCGTGAAGTGAAGTGAATTGACCGTGAAGTGCGTTGAATTGACTGTGAATGAACATGGAATTGCTAGGAATGACCGTGAAATGCATGGAAATGATGGTGAAGTGAAGTGAAATGACCGCGAAGTGCATGGAAATCGCTGTAAAGTGAAGTGAATTGACCGTGAAGTACGTTAAATTGACCGTGAATGAACACAGAATCGCTAGGAATGACCATGAAATGCATGGAAATGACGGTGAAGTGAAGTGAATTGACCGCGAAGTGCTTGGAAATGGTCGTGAAGTGCGTCGAATTGACCGTGAATGAACACGGAATCACCGGGAATGACTGTGAAATGCATGGAAATGATGGTGAAGTTAAGTGAATTGACCACAAAGTGCGTGGAAATGGCCGTGAAGTGAAGTGAATTGACCGTGAAGTGCGTCGAATTGACCGTGAATGAACACAGAATCATCGGGAATGACCGTGAAATGTATGGAAATGATGGTGAAGTGAAGTAAAATGACCATGAAGTGCATGGAAATGGCCGTGAAGTGAAGTGAATTGACCGTGAAGTGCATTGAATTGACCGTGAATGAACACGGAATCGCCGGGAATGACCGTGAAATGCATGGAAATGATGGTGAAGTTAAGTGAATTGACCGCGAAGTGCATGGAAATGGCCGTGAAGTGAAGTGAATTGACCGTGAAGTGCGTCGAATTGACCGTGAATGAACAAAGAATCGCTGGGAATGACTGTGAAATGCATGGAAATGACGGTGAAGTGAAGTGAAATGACCGCGAAGTGAGTGGAAATGGCCGTGGAGTGAAGTGAATTGACTGTGAAGTTCGCCGAATTGACCGTGAATGAACACGGAATCGCTAGGAATGACCATGAAATGCATGGAAATGACGGTGAAGTGAAGTGACATGATCGCGAAGTGCGTGGAAATGGCCGTGAAGTGAAGTGAATTGACCGTGAAGTGCGTCGAATTGACCGTGAATGAACACGGAATCCCTAAGAATGACCGTGAAATGCATGAAAATGATGGTGAAGTGAAGTAAAATGACCATGAAGTGCATGGAAATGGCCTTGAAGTGAAGTGAATTGACCGTGAAGTGCATTGAATTGACCATGAATGAACACGGAATCGCCGGGAATGACCGTGAAATGCATGGAAATGATGGTGAAGTTAAGTGAATTGACCGCGAAGTGCGTGGAAATGGCCGTGAAGTGAAGTGAATTGACCGTGAAGTGCGTCGAATTGACCGTGAATGAACAAAGAATCGCTGGGAATGACTGTGAAATGCATGGAAATGACGGTGAAGTGAAGTGAAATGACCGCGAAGTGAGTGGAAATGGCCGTGGAGTGAAGTGAATTAACTGTGAAGTTCGCCGAATTGACCGTGAATGAACACAGAATCGCTAGAAATGACCATGAAATGCATGGAAATGACGGTGAAGTGAAGTGAAATGATCGCGAAGTGCGTGGAAATGGCCGTGAAGTGAAGTGAATTGACCGTGAAGTGCGTCGAATTGACCGTGAATGAACACGGAATCCCTAGGAATGACCGTGAAATGCATGGAAATGACGGTGAAGTGAAGTGAAATGACCGCGAAGTGCGTGGAAATGGCCATGAAGTGAAGTGAATTGATCGTGAAGCGCGTCGAATTGACTGTGAATGAACACGGAATCGCTGGGAATGACCGTGAAATGCATGGAAATGATGGTGAAATTAAGTGAATTGACCGCGAAGTGTGTGGAAATGGCCATGAAGTGAAGTAAATTGGTCGTAAAGTGTGTCGAATTGACTGTGAATCAACACGGAATCGCTGGGAATGACCGTGAAATGCATGGAAATGACAGTGAAGTGAAGTGAATTGACCGCGAAGTGCTTGAAAATGGCCGTGAAGTGAAGTGAATTGACCGTGAAGTGAATTTTTAACCATCGACCCAATGGAGTTTCGAAAAATTACTATTTTGGTTGGCTAAATTAGCTTCTCCTACCCCAAAATCATATTTGGTACGTTATGTTATATAACTCATTCTAATTTAGGAGATATGTTTGTTAAATATATAGACAAAGAAATGAATTAAGAGATAGAAAAATATTTTTATATACCTATATATAAATATTTACCTAATTATGTATTTGAGAAAAATGTAAGGGAGAAAAAGTTCTCCCCATTTTATTATTAAAAAAATAATAAAAAAATAAAATAAAATCTGCCAGACTGCTCATCATGAGGTCTGTGTTATGTATTTTAGTACGTAGTTTTTTTTTTTTTTTGGTCCTATCATGAGGTCTGTGTTATATCCAAACCGTCCATCTATTTTGAGAACTCATATTAAGACTTGGGAAGAAAAATAAGATAAATCTAACTATCAAGTGGACTACACTTTAAAAAGGAAGTTGGGAATTGCACGTATACCGTTGAAACCCTTTTAGGGGTCAAGGAAGTTTTGGATCATCGTGAAATTTGTTTTTCCTCTTCATCCAGGTATTCATGACCTTATGAATAGATTGAATTGAAAATAAATATTAGGTGGGCCCTACAAAAGTTTCAACGGTGAAAATCAATTTTCTGCTGCGCTTTGTGGTGTGGTTCAGTTGATCTTTGGATATGATTTCCTTTTTTTTGGATAATGCTCCGAAATGATCTCAAAATATGGATGAACGTTGTGGATATAATAAATACATAACTGCTGGGCCCATGTAACGTTGATCTCCTTTGAACCGTTTGTACAACCGGGAGTTCGAGGAGCGTCACCGCTCGAAGGAAAAAGCAGGGGCATTTTCGACCTTTGAGAAGGCGTCCGTACACCTGGGGAGTATTCTTGGAAAGTAAAACGGGGTGGGCTTCGTCTCGGGAATGGGCCATACACTGGTTGTACAGTTGGAAATTTCTCCATCCTATTTTTCGTATCATATTTTAAAATGATCTCATAAAATGAATAGGCGAATGGTGGCCAACCTAACATCCCAGTAAATAATAAAATGAATAGGCGAATGGTGGCCAACCTAACATCCCAGTAAATAAACTAAGTATGCAAATTCGTGGATGAGGATATCAAGTAATTTACTGTACAAGAATGCAAGTGGGGCGACCATAATATTTGTGGGAAATCCACCCATGTTCATCTATTCTGAAAGTACCTGTACGTGAAAAAGAAAATTTTTATAGGCTGATCCAAAACTCAAGTAACGCAGGTGAAGTAGAAAATTGATGAAAAGAGTTTTCTATCATTAAAACCTTTATCGCTCCACTTTAATATTTATATGTCGAACAAATTGTTTATAAGGTCATTTCCATTTAGAATGAAGTGAAATATAAAATTATTTACCCTTATACTATGTTTTGTAGCCGTACAATTGTTTCAATGGTATTTATGAATCTCCACTGTTTCCTACAGTGTTGATGACTTGAGTTTTAGATCAACTTCATTTTTGGTCGCATACCCTCAAATGAGCTGGAAAAATGGATGAACCGGTTGGATTTCTCACAGACATCAAGTGGGCCCACATAGCATCTCAGCGCATGAACTTCCCTGTCCTTTTCCGTACGTGCGCTTTGCTTTTTTCGGACGCGGATTGCACGCTGACCGGGAAACGGATTGGATTCTCCCCTACCCACCGGCCAATGGTGGTAGGTGCTCTATGGGCCCCACAATGATGTATATGTTTCATCCATGCCATTCATATATTTTTCTAGATGACTTTATATAATTAGAGAAAAAATTTTAAGTATATCCAAATCTCAAGTGGACCACATTACAGGAAACGGTGTTGAATGAATTTTGACCATTAAAATTTTTTTAGGTCATAAAAGTTTTGGATCAAGGTGATCTTTATTTTTTCCCTTCAAATGGATCTATATGACCTAATCAACGGATTGGGTGTCAAATAAACAGTACATTAGGCCTTAGGAGGATTTTAACGGTGGATATGACCACTATTGTTTTCCTGTGTTGTGGATATCCCTCTCACTTTAGGGATAAAGCGTTAAAATGATATGTGAGAATGGATAAACGAATGCATAAAACACATACATCATGTTGGGACCACAGGGCACCGACCACCAGCCACCGGGATGGTGGCAGGGAGTAACCCATCCGTTTCCTGCTGACCGTATCCGTACCACAAGCGGGTATTTCCAACACGTGGCGCACCTTGATGTATGCGTTGTATATCCAGGCCATCCATCAGTTTTTCCAACTCATTTTAGAACATGGACCCAAAATGAAGCAGATCCTAATCTCAAATAAACCACACCATAATGTTGTATGTATTTTATTCACGTCATCCATCCATTTTGCCAACTCATTTTAATGCATGATCCAAATAAGGGAAAAAAAAATAAATAGTGAGATGCCAGTCTCGGGTGTACCACACTGTAGGAAAACAACTGTGATGGAGCACTGGCAAAGTCTGATGTGGTTAAAGGAAAACATAAATATCATATTCATCCAAAACCTTTATGGTCCATCGGAAGTCATTAATGAGTTATTCAATCTCTATTATTTCGTGTAGTATAATATACTTCAGATTTCGATATACTTCATTTTTAAATTCATGCCTTAAATGAAATGATAAAATACATCCACATAAAACACTTAAATCATAATAGGCTCACATAACACACTTGCTATTGGCAGTGTCAGCTGGTAATTCTAATCTCATCAATAAAGCATGTTTGAAAGTTTTAGTTAAGTCACTCATCATGTGGCTTAATTAAATCTAACCATAGAATTTGTCTCCCAACGCATTCTTCCATCTTCTATCAAGCATCACCATCAAATGAACTATTTAAATATTATGGTAACTTTATTGGACATGCATTGCCTAAGAAAGCCTCCAGTAGAAACTTCCTACCACTAAAAGCTAAGTGGGTCTTACTGTGAGCTAGTGAGAAATTCAAAACTACAATTAACCACAACACAAGAAATAGCAAGGATTGTGCATCCTTCATTTGAAACTTACAAGAGCTATAGAAGTTTTGTACTATGATGATATTTGTACCTACAATTTATTTGAATTGTAATAATCATATAAACATTTTGGATAGCTCATAAATATCATGATCAGCTTTAGGAAGGTTTCAATGGTGGATGTTTTCATTCTCACATTTTTGTTTTGAGTGGTGTGTTCTACTTGAGTTTTAGATCCATGTGAGTTTTGGATTCCTATTCTATTTTGATCTTAAGAAGCCGATGGATAGCAATTCTGTTTTGTGGGTCTTACATAAGTTCCAACCAAGGTATTGGGAGCGTTGATTAGGTGTTACTCAATAACACCTAGGTGGGTGTTTGTGTTAATGCAGGACTATCTTGATGTATATATTGTATATTCATGTTGTCCTTGTATCCAACTCATTTTTAGGTATTTCTTAAAAATAAAGTAAATCCACATCTCAAGTGGAGCACATCATCTGCCGTTAAAAACTTTATAGTACTCATTGTAATGTTGATTTGTCATCCAACTAGTTCATAAGTTCACACTGACCTAAGTGAAAGAAAAATATAGATAACGACTTGATTCAAAACTTTTATAGCTTCCAAGAAGTCTTCAATGATAAGCACTCAATCCCTAGTGTATGGCCTATTTGAGATTTGGATCTGAATCAATTTTTAGCGCATGCCATCAAATGAGCTGAAAAAATAGAAGAACAATGTGGATATACAACACATACATCTTGATGCGTCCCATAGTTGAAGAAACACTGACTAACATGTTACCTGGTTAACACTTACTCAAATGGGGGACGCAGATTCAATTTATTTGGAAAACAGATTAGGTGAAACACATACGTCATGATGGGTCCCATAGAGCACCGACCACCAGCCACGGGGATGGTATTAGGGGGAGTAGCCAATCCGTTTCCTAAGGCAGGATCTCACCTAAAACGCTCTCATTTATTTGGGGAACCGCAGCTTAGATATGGCAGCATTTAACAGGCCCGAGTTCTCCATCACAGATGGATAAGCAAAAGCATATTTGAAAGCTTTTTGATGGCTCCCATCTCCGACAGCAGCCGCTCCACCGTATCCACTGAATCTGCGTCCCGTGTGTTTTTCTCTTTTTGTACCACGTGTCACTGTAAAATAGACCCATTTCTAAAATGGTAGCGACTCTTCAAAACTACGCAAATCATAGCTCTAAGGCAATCCAGTCCGTTCATATAACATTTATTTTTCATTAGAAATTTGTCCCACTCACTATCTTTACTCCCACCAATCGATTTGAAAACCCATTAATTAAATAGTTAGGATTGCTTGATCAAATGTCCGTTACATTAATCTGCTACATTTAAATACATGAGCCATCCACTGAGGATCTTTCATTGTTAAATCATTCATCCATGATGGCATCCATCAGATTAATGGTTTGGATTATGGGATCATGGGTCCTACAAGTCCTACGTGTCAAAAAACTGTACATTAGTTGCTGAGCCGCGACGTATAATTCCTCTGTTTGTCGCGACAAGGTTGCAGCAGGAATAACAAGTAGATGGGTGAGAAACATCGAATTTTGCTTTTTTAATGGATAAAAATCATTTTCAACTTAATAGAGTAATAGAAATGATCTATTGAGTGCTCCAAGGTGCATCAAGACACTTAAGCATTTCAATCCATCTATCTGGACCGTCCATGCAATTTCATACTGATCATATGATCCAAGTTGTGTAAAAGTGATTTTTCAAATTCTTACTTGGACAGTTTAATCAATTGGCTAATCGGTCAATCAAGACCGTTCATTGGGTCCATCACACATTTCATGGGCTACGTGCAAAATCATACTGATTAATGATCCACTACACAATTCGTTTATATGTTTATATTTCATTTTACAAGCCATGGATGAGATGGTCATATTTGCCTGATAAAAAGAGTGGTCAAATTATTGCTAGGACCGTCCATTCGATTGATCTGGACGGTCCATTAGGTCCATCACGTATTCCATGGGCTACCATCCAAAAATTGACCTGATTAGATGATCCAATACATTCCTAAGTTGTTCTTTATATTTATATAATCATTTCATCATAGATTGGATGGGCTGAAAGAAAAATGACTTTTTTAGAATCATAACCGATCCGAGGTAGGCTCCAACACAGACGAGTAAAATTTGTTATTTGGATAGTCCAATCTATTAATCTAGACCGTCCATTAGGTTCATCACACATTTCTTAGCTACCATGCACAAATAAAATAGATCAAGTAGAATGAAATTTCCACAATCCAATCCTACAGAAAAGGTGCAAATGGGTCCGATAGGGATGAGGGGACCTGTGTTGTACGTTAAAAAAACAATTTTTTTGGCATTGCCTGTTATCCCTTTGTAAAGCTATTTCTTTCATTTTTAAAAATAATTTAAATTGATGTCATTTTTTTTGTATTTTATTTTCTAGTGTTTTTTTTTTTTAATACTCACATTATGTTGTAACCCTTATAATAATGATATAAAATTGGTCAGAAAATTAGTTAACCTAAGTACATGTGCACAAGTCTAATAGACTTAATTGATCCATTTCCTTCAATTTTAATAGGCCTAGTCTTCATTCGCATCTCATCTCAACAAGAAATTAATTTGGCGCTCATTTCTATTCTTTGATGATCATGATATTAAGTGTGATGCTTCTTATCTATCTTGATTTATTTTTGTTAATGTTTTTCCATAAGTGTTCAAAAAACAATAGCTAAGATCTTACTAATTGAAAGAATAGATCAGAATTTTGGACCACCCAACTCATTATGAGCCGGGTCACTTCTAAGTCAAAATTTTCATTTATCGCATGGGTTGATTTTAAGTTTAAACTAAGTATATAAATTACAATTAAGTTTTTACACAAATAATATTTCATACCATTCAATTAATGAATTAATGGTGATTATTAATTTTGATGGCGACAAATAAAATAATCAAAGCAATTCACAATCATCAAGTATAATTGTTAGAGTAGTTCAATTATTATGATTTTTGGTATATTCTCTACCGACTTTGGAGCCATGACAAGCTGTCCGAATTGTCACGAGTACCAGATGAATAATTACATTGTAAGAAAATGAAGATCCTATGTTCGGTCTGTTTTAGTATGACACTAATGGACCCATCTAAAAGTTCGATCCATTTAAAAATTAGGTCTAACCTGGGTTTATCTAAAGTTGGATCCATTTAAAAATTAGGTCTAACTTGGGTTTATCTTGAGAGGACCCAAATCCAATAACTTTAGTAATTCAGTTTGAACTTTTGAATAGAGGACTACCCAAATGTGTTGAAATTTTTGGACCCAAACCCATTAGTTGTGAGGTTGGGTTCAATTAACATTGGGTCGACCCAACCCATTTGCTCTCTTACTGGCTATCTAAACAGTCCATTTGCTCTATCACATTTTTTATAGGCTAGAATGTAAAAATCAAATATATAAGATGATCCCTCCCATCCTCAAATTTACCCTTATCCTCATGGAGAGAATGGTTAGGATTGCCTGATAAAGGTGATTCCCTGCATGCAAATCCGCAAATCCATGACTGCCAATTGCACCATGTCTATATAAACATCTAACCGTTGATTTTATAGCCATTGATCAGATGGTTAGAGCTGCCCATCAGTGTGATTTTCACATGGTAGCCCATGAAATGTTGGTTGAATGCAATGGACGGTCCAGATTGACCAATTAAGACTGTCCAATATCGTGATGCAACAAGGAGCATCAGAACTTTAGTGCTCTGAGACTACTGCAACATTTCTCATTACTATTTGTAATTAACGGAACAAAACATAATACTAGCATTGGAAGAACTGCAGGCTGGTGGGCCATCCATTTTTTAAGAGAGAACGAAACCCCACCACCAAAAAAAAAGCAAATCCAACAAATAAAAATTAAAGAACAGTAAAAAAAGAATCGACAGAGAGAGAGAGAGAGAGAGAGAGAGGGGGTGGAGAGAGGAGGGGAGAAAAGAAGAGGAGAAGACGCGTTTTTTGGTGCTTCTTCTTCTTCTCTGCAATTTCCTTTTCTTCCCCCCTAAAGACCAGAGACTCAATCAAAGCCGCTCCTATCTACATTTCAAGGTTAGCATTTCTTTCTTTCATTTCTTCAAATTCCAGCAAAACCCGTGTCTTGTTTTTGCTTCTTTTGTGGGAATTCCGTGTCAAATCCTCTTCCTGTTTGATATATGTATGGTATAAAAAAACATTTCTACCTCATTCTGGATTCTTCTTATTTGACTTGTAATATGTATATTTAAATTTCTAACTGCTTTTTCTTTAGCAAGTCATTCTCTGTTCAGGTTTATCAGCTTTTCTTCAATCTCTATCTTGTTTAGAGAAAAGAAATATTGGGTTTTTGTTTTTGATTTCTATTCTATCTGTGTTTTGGTTTTTGTTGGAAAAGATTGCTTCTTTTGGGGTGGTTTGTGTTTTTGGGTGTGGTTTTTCAATTTTATTATTTATTTATTATTATTATTTTTTATTTTTTTTTGAAAGATCTGGTTTTTGTTTTGTGGGGGCTCTCTGTTTGAGCTTGAATTTCTGTCTATGAATGAGAGTAATCTCCTTTTGGAGAGATTTCTATCTGCTGGATTGTAAAATTTCATGATATTGCTAATGGTACCATCAAAAATTTAAAAATTTGAACTTTCTTCTGTGGATGGTGTCCATTTGAATCTGATTTTCTCGGCATGAAAGAAAGGAATCTTATTTTGGTGGATTTCAATCGCATAGGTAGTGAAATTGCAGGAAATTGCTTTTGAATCATTGTGAATTACTAGAAGCAGATCTTCCTCTTGGTGTATTGGGTTCTGAAATTGCAGAACCTTATACTTCAAATCGGTGTTGCGGGTGTCTTTCTTTGAAAGAAAGATAAAAGAGATAATCTTCTTGGCTGGAAGATTTCGGCCTGTTGGGGTGTGAAATTTGCAGGATCTTGGTCTTGAATTCCTGTTTTCTGAAGTGGGTTTTATTTTTTTGGGACTGCAGAGAGAAAGAGAGATGGGAGAAGCTCTGGTTGCTAGGTACTGGTGCCACATGTGCTCGCAAATGGTGAATCCGATCATGGAAGTTGAGATCAAATGTCCATTCTGCGAGAGTGGTTTTTTGGAAGAAATGGACGGCAATAGAGAACACGATAACGATGATCTGGGGTCTAATAGGGCCCTCTCTCTGTGGGCCCCCATCTTGCTTGGAATAATGGGTGGTGAACCTACCCGTCGCAGGAGATTCCGAAGAGAAGAGGAGGAAGAAAGGCAAGGAGAATTTGAATTGGAACGCGAGTCTGAATCAATTGTTCGAAGAAGGAGAAGAAGCTCAGCTGCAATCCTACAACTCCTTCAAGGACTTCGGGCTGGAATAGGGTCTGAAACGGAGAATTCGGATAGCGAAAGAGACCAAGAACGTGTAATTCTGATCAATCCTTTCAATCAGGCCGTAATCCTTCAAGGATCGTTCGATTTGAACCAGACCCAAAACCAGAATCATCACCCATCTGACGGGTCATTGGGCGATTACTTCATTGGGCCCAGTTTGGATTTGTTGCTACAACATCTAGCTGAGAACGATTCAAGCCAATATGGTACACCCCCAGCTCGAAAAGAGGCAGTTGAGTCAATGCCCAACATAAAAGTCGGCGAGAATCTCCGATGTTCGGTCTGTTTGGATGATTTCGAGCTTGGTTCAGAAGCTAAGGAGATGCCATGTAAGCATAAGTTCCATAGCGGGTGTATTCTGCCATGGCTGGAGCTACATAGTTCATGCCCTGTCTGTAGGTTTCAGATGCCTACGGATGGATCAAAGGATGGAAATGGATCTGAGAATAGTAGCAATAGGGTGGAGAGCAATGCCAATGCTGGTAGCAGCGAAGAGAGGAGTGGTGGTAGTGGTGAAGGCGGGAGCGGGAATGGGAGGCGGTTTTGGGTCCCGGTCCCATGGCCTTTTAATGGGCTATTTTCATTATCGGGTTCGCAGAGTGGCAGGAATTCTTCTTCTTCCGCATCTGGAAGTGCTTCTCGTGCTGATGAGAATTGAAGTAATTTGTCAAGTATCTTTTTTCTTCACCTTCCTTGTTTTTATCGCTTCTGTATATAGTCTTTTCCTTTAATCAATTTGCATCCTCGAAGGTTTGGTTCTCTTTTCTTTTTTCTTCTAAAGATGCTTCTCTATTTTGAATTTGGAAGAATCAGCACAAAGGAATGGAATTCAACTTAAAAGGGAAGGATGTAATGCTAAGTGTTTTATGCATCTAGGCCGTGTTTGGATGCCCAAATGAATTGGATACCAAGGTTCTATTTTCTAGTATTTGAAATGAGAAAACAACCTAAATTGTAGTCATTCCTTTCAGTTCCAACTTGAAAGTAATTGATTGCAATTTGAACCCAAACCCTTAGAATTTTTTTTTTTCCTCTCCCCAAATACTATGATATATAAACAGATAAGTGCTGAAGCGTCCAAATACAAATAGCTTATGATACAGTTTGGGGTTCTGAATCAAGTTTTGAGGGATGAAAGGTGTGCTACAGGTGAGTGAGCAAACCACTACATTACCTTTGGGCTCGTCCCATCCTAACAACTCCCTACAGCTGGTTAGGATGTTGGCAAATTTCCAAGCTGGCTGTCAGATGCTTCTAATAGTGTTGATTGCCACTAGAGAGTCTCCTTCAATCTCCAAATAACTAATGTACAGAGTCTGAGTCTACCTATAGATCATGAAATTCTGCCAAGTTTAGGTGAGTGCGGCAAATGGTCGCCATAAAACCTGCTGATTCTCTGAAGGAGGATTTTCAATAGCCAAGCCAGCAAAGTTGTAAGCGGATTGCATCTTGTCCCCGCCTAGACGGATTCCGTCCAGGCGGGGGCTTTGTGGGGCCCACTGTTATGGGTTTTATCCATGCTATTTTTCCAGATCATTTTAGGGTATGAGCCCAAAAATGAGGCAGATCCAAAGATCAAGTAGACTACAGTGGGGATTGAACGCCCACCATTAAAAACTTCTCAGGGGCCACGGAAGTTTTGGATCAACCAAGCATTTATGTTTTCCTCCATCCAGGTGTATGTGACCTTGTGAACAAGTTGGATGACAAATAAACATCACAGTGGGCCCTAGGAAGGTTTCAATGGTGGGCGTCATTATCACCGCTGCTTCTAGTGGTGTTGTCCACTTGAGCCTTGGATCTGCTTCATTTTTTGGGTTCATGCCCTAAAATGACCTGGAAAATATGGATGAACAGCATGTATAAAACCCATACAACAGGGTGGACCCCACAGAGCCCCTGCCTGGACCGATTCCCATCCAGACAGGGCGGGACGCAATCCGCTTCCATCAAAGTTTAGCTTGTGCAAACCTGGCTTTAGGGGAGACCATTTAACTACCTTGGGAAAGAGGCATGTCTTAAGATCCTATTAGCTTCTATTTGAAAGAAATCTCAAATGTTCGTGGGAGTGCCAGTTTTTTTTTATAGGACCACAAGCATTGCGAAATTCCTTCATAGATTTCCTGACTGAGGGATAAGATATAGTCCGACATAAGGCAAAATGGGTTTCTTGAGAAAGTCCCAATGGAAATTGTCTTTACCATTCTCAATCCATTTAAGGAAGGCTTTGGTCATTGAGGAGAGATAAGATGAAGTTTTCATCAATGTCAATTGCTTCCTCCTCTTTGTTGCATTCTTTCCATGTAGAAGAAGAGGTGGGGCTATATGCCCCATCTTCTTCCAAGTCAGGAGCTTCCTATACATGAGTTTCCACTCTTAAAAAAAAAAACAAAAAAACAGATCTTTGGAACTCACAGTAAATTCCTCCGCATCCTTGGATGGATTTGCATAAGCTTTTTATCATGTTCTTAGCAAATGCTTGCTCAAACAGGGCAATCCCTCAAGGGGGATGAGAATGGCAGAAATTTCTTAAACCTCTTCTCTTAGGGGCACTACAATGGCTGGGTTGCAGAACAAAATCCCTTGTTTCCACTTTCTTAGGCTACTAATCTTGATTCACTTGGATATTGCATCCAAACGCACCACTAAGATTGGAGCATCATCGGTTCGCCCCCATGTGGATATGTCCATATGTCAAAATAATAATAATAAATTTAAAAAAAAAAAAAAAAATCAATGCTCTGGTGATATTAGAAATTGATTGATGTTTTCTCATTGAATTTTGATCGTCGGTGAGACTTTCTTCTAGCTGAACATTTCTGATTATCAAGATTCCTCTTCCAATTGTCAGCTAGGATAATCCGATCATTGTCATTTTTATGATATAACTCTTCATCGGTAAGGATTGGCTGATCAGTGATCTGGATTTTGTTCATTTTTATAGAGAATGGAGTTTTTGGGTCCTTACTCTTACACCGGTGGTAGACTCTTGGGAGTTTCAACACCTGTTCGAGGGTTTAAGTGCCCATGGGTGGTGAAATCCCACCATGGTGGCGTGAGTGTGTGTGCGTGTGTAAAAAATTAAAAAAAAAAAAAAAAAATTTAAAAAAGGAATAATGTGGTTTGATTTTAATGAAGAATCAATGTATTAGAAATGGTGGGGTTTTCTACCTTGTTTGGAGGAATTACTTTGAAAATAACCATTCAAAATAAATCTAGGATTTCTCCATTTTGATTTATCTTGGGATTCTGCTGCAAGGTCTGAAACATTAATATACTGGAAAGCTTGGGGTGGATTTCTCCACGTTTGAAAGCTTGATTCAGTTTTCTAACCATAAAAGGATTCGATACTCTGGCAGAATGTGATTATCCATACTCATGCCCACATCAATTGGTTATTAACACACGTGCACCTCAGATCAAATTGTTGAAATCGTGGGCCTCACTATAGAGGGTGTTAAAACAAAAAATATACCAATGAACTTGTAATCCTAACTGGTCGATTGGGAGACATCTACTGAACGGTTAAAATGGAAAATAGTCAATTGTCCACCGTTCAAAATTCAGAGTCGGTCTAACAATGGCTGAGCGCACGTTAGCAGCTTCTACGATTAAGCCTCTTAAATCATTTTAATAAGCTCTTTCAATATTTAATAGAAGAGATTGTGAAAGCTCTAATAAAAGAATAGATACTCCCAAAATGAGAGATGCAAGAGATCACCTCTGCAAAACATGCCCACATGGTTCCAACTTGATGTGCTCGTGCGAAATCTGAGCCATTCATCAGGTGGGGTCCCAATAAAAACTCCCAGAATTCCAGATTCCTACAAAACCTGAGTCATTCTTCAGTTGAATGAACACAATTGCTCTTTGTATTCCTCTTCCTTAATTCCCATTTGCAGGCTACAAAATGAAAAGATAGGATCATCCCATCAAAGATATTGTAGAGACAGAGCCCATCCAATTAATTAGAGGACCCAAAAGCTCAATGGTCCTGATGGCTCAATATAGTCCCCTCTTGTACAACAGACGTTCATATCTTTTGAGGGTCCTATGACCCCTGAAATTAATGGGTATTTTCTAATTGCAAAATGAAGGGTCATGTTGGTCATTTTCGTAAAGGGCATGGATGTTTTGGTTATTTAGCGACTTTCACATTTTAAGGTAGAAAAATATTCAGGGCATATCATTATCCGAGAAAAAAGGGGAGAGAGCATGAGGGGAACACATCATTTGGTTGGCCATTTTCCATTTTGGAAACTCAAAAAGCCACCAGTTTCATGTCTCCCATCGAAAAGCTGAAAAGCTGAGAGTAATACTTCAGGAACAGTGTGTGTGTGTGTGTCTATATATATATATATATATATATATATATATATATATATATATATATATATATATATATATATATATATGGGAAATGAGAACTTCCCATGAGGTCGATGGGGCCCACTATGATGTGTGTTGAACATCTACCCCATCAGTCAGATGCATCATTCTATGGTGGGCCACAGGCTTAAAAATCAGGTCAAATCCATGACTTAGGCAGGCCACACCACATACAACAGTTGAGAGGGGTTATCCACCCATTAAAACCTTCATGATTGTTTATTAGGCACACTGAAATATGGTTTAAAAATCCAGTCCATCCATTGTGTGTGTCTCACTTAGATAAGGGGCCAGACCAAATTTCAGATGCATCCAAAATTCAGATGGGCCCCGCCAAGTGCTTTTATATATTTTAGGCATGTCTTGACATGGTTTTAGATGGTATGGCCCACCTGAGATCCGTATATGGCTGATTTTTAGGATATCCCATAACCTAAAGGGGACCCATCAAATGCACGGTGTTGATGTCCAGCGCACATCATGGTGGGGGTCAACAGCTCCACCTCATGGGAAATTCCCATGAGGTCGACCTTGTAGTACCATCTCTCTCTCTCTCTCTCTCTCTCTCTCTCTCTCTCTCTCTCCCTATATATATATATATATATATATATATATATATATATATATATATATATATATATATATATAGTACCATGCAGCACACATTACAAACCAAATACCCATTTTGTGACGAGTGGTCATGATGGACGCTTGTGATTTCAGCAGGAAATTGATGATCAAAGTCTAGATCAATCCGTTGCTGAGATATCACCAAGTTATGTATGGAGAACCATAAATTTTAAAAAAAAAAAAAAATTTACCTTTCTTTTGGAGTCCAGACCCATTGCCAACCCTTGTTCAGTTAATCTAGAGCAATGATCCTATGGCCCCCCATGATTGAACGAAGCTTGCTGCTACAGACTTGCTAACTATAGCATGCACACATGTGGAGCTCACGCAACGACCCCAACACTACTCAAGTTAGTCTAACTGCGTGATGTAGAGCAATTAACCACTTGATCTAAAAGCTCAAACTAATAGAGCATGGCTAATTAATCTATTTATCTCATAGCCCATGCCCCAAATCCATAAGTTAGATCATTGGCCAAACCCTTCTCAGGCAACTCACCCTAAGTGTGCCCCTACATCCCATAGACTATCTAACTCGAGCCTGGTGTGAAAATACCCCCGCATTATCGCCACTTGCACTACCGAGTACAACACCCCAAGAACTTGGTGAGAATACACAAAAACTCGAGAGAAGAAAAGAGAGACAATGGGAAAGCTTGTATTGCATATAAGAGAAGATAACAACTCTTGACTTTTGAGTCCCAAATGAGTGTACTTCCCTTTATATAAGCATTAAAAGAAAAAAAAAAAAAAAAAAAACTCTAGACTCTTAAATTAATGTGGCTTCAATTAATTGATTTGTGAAGCAAAAGCAAACCAAACCATACGGGAAAAGAAAAAGAAAAACCTGTAACTTGAAAAAGAAAAGAAAAAAAAAATAACAAAAACAAAAAACAAAACTAAAATACAACAAAGACAACAGCCCACGGGATGGAAAACCCCTAGAAAAAAGCCTTTAGTACACCCAATCCCCTAAGTACATCTTTACCGGATCTAACAACCGTGCAGAGGAAAGACTTTTGTTACAAAAGCAACAGTCGTTCTTTTCTCCCCAAATAGCTCATAGAGCAGCAAGAAGAGCTAATCTCCACTTCTTCCTACCAAGCTTTCCTCATAAGCATATGCCTAGAGCAGAAAAGGCCAGCGATGGAGGGAGCCATCACCCATGAAAGATCTGCAAGGGCGAGGATGCCGAACCAGATAGACAAGGAAAAAGGGTACTGAAGGAATAAACGGTCAACAGAATCCTAGCTATGTAATGTGGCATTTATCAAATAGCCAAGAACCTTATAGAAACATAAACTCTTTGATGGGGACATCACGTGCACACACGCACGCACGTCGCCTCCTACGCACGTACGCAAGAAGAAGAATGACCCCACCATCGATTTGAATCAATGACAACATCTAGGGATGGCCTCCTAGTTGGAAAACGAAGTTTTGATTCAAAAGAGTGGGCCAGACAATCAAGAAAAGCCCACCATGAGATCTCATGATCGTAGCCCACTAGTCGGATTGATTTTATATTTTAGGTTTTGCTTATTGTTATGATTTAGAACATCATGAACACTTTAAATTTTCTTGTTTAATTTTTATTTTAGTTTACTTCATCGCCAAGTAATAAGTTGCGCACATGGTGTGAGTTTTTGAGGTATACGGTTTTTCCTATGAATAGGCACCCCTTGTAGTTATTTTCATTCATTCAAGTTTAATAAAAATTCTTTCTTTATTTTTTTGCTCTCTTCGTGAGTTGTGGAAGAATTCAAAAGTGGGTGCGAAGCCCTCCCTTCTTCGAAGGGCTAATTACCGTGGTGCGAATCCACATCTATCCCGATTTGCTCATACCCTCTTCCATTCATATCTCTCATCATCTATCCTCATTATTGCTTTGAATTTTTCAACTTTTGTAACTATTCATCCCCCTACAGCCAATTTTCATAATCTAAACCTGTAGAAGAGCTGAAACTTCGGCGGAACACTACGCCTCGACCTTACG
This sequence comes from Magnolia kwangsiensis, assembly GCA_037074715.1. Taxonomy (NCBI): domain Eukaryota; kingdom Viridiplantae; phylum Streptophyta; class Magnoliopsida; order Magnoliales; family Magnoliaceae; genus Magnolia; species Magnolia kwangsiensis. The sequence continues at coordinate 115,190,502 of CM073577.1, forward strand.
TCAGATCGTCGTCAAACTTGGAGGGATTAGAGGTCTCCCCTGGCCGACCAAGGCCTAGGTGTCACTTTGGGGAGGGGCTTCCATTACACGTGCGGCTAGCCCACCTGCGCACGTGCGTCAGCCGTGGGCCACCATATGCACGCAGGAGCTTTCTCCGGGTCAGGTTTTCCTCTTTTCATTCTTATTTCCTAAACCCTAACTGTAGTTTGCATTATCCCTAATTTATTTGTCCCTTTTTTTCACCTTAGGGTTCCTTGAATTGAAATTGAGGAATTCCTTGGATTAGAGATTGATTTTTATGCATATGTGGTTGATTTCTATTTCCCTTTGACATCGTTTGATTTATAATTTTTATTGATCCAATTCTAGCATGTGTCGGCCTAGACCCGCATAGATTCTCATTTTTAATTAAATGATTTGGATTGTCATGCGGGATGTGAAATTTGTGTAACTATTTCTGAATTGGTATGATCTAAGCCTGAATTCTTGCATCTCACACTTAAATTTCATGTCTTGCATCAAATTTGGTATCAGAGCTTAGGGTTTTTATAGGGGACTACATTACATGTTTAGGATTAGTTTGTTTGAGTCCATCATGCATTCAATTCATCATATGTAGCTTTTAGGAGTCCATAGTCCCTGATATTAGTTGCTGAAATTTCTGTTAGCAGGAAGTTACCAGTTTACATTGCTGTAACTTTCTGTTATTCCTTTATTTTAACAACTATATTGTTGGATTTTAGTAGCACTGCGTAGTTTCCCTCATATAGAGTCTCATAGGATCATTTGGTCTCATATAGTTGTCGTAGAAAGTCCTTAGGTGGAGTTGCAAGTTGTACGTCCAATACGTACGGGTCATGGTTTTGGCTAGCACCCTACACTAAACATAGAACAACTACTAGAGTCACTAAATAAGCTGTCCCAGCAGATCGAGTCTTAGGGTAAGCGTTTGTAACAAGACAGATCAACGCCTTGACCAAATAGAGGCCTCCCTTAGGACAAACCCTACCATTAGGAAAGATGGCTAATCTCAGGCAAGTGGCCAGAAGGATAGACCAATGAATGGAGGTGGCAAAGGAATCAGTCATGGGCGTGTACCCGTACCCCCACCCCATAAGGGACATCAAGACCATAATTTTAAGGGGTACAACATGTGTGGCCTCGTGGCTAGAGAGAGTACACTAAAGGCTAGTATAGAGTTACCTACTGAGGCCATTCCGGTAGTGGATGAGTTTCATGATGTCTTTCCTGATGATCTACCAGATGAGTTTTCCCCTAAGAGGGATATAAAGCACACCAGAACATAGGACATCGTAATACTTACAGCTGAGTTTGCGTTTAATAGTTCTGTCGATAGGTCCACAGGTCTCAGTCCTTATGAAGTCGTTACTGGTTATAAACTTAAGAAACCTATTGATATTGTCCCTATGTCACCATCTCATAGGCCATTAAGAGCCTGCAGAGTCTTTTGTATATCACATTCATTCATGACATCAAGAAATCAGGCAGAAGATCACTATTAGTAATGAACATTACAAATTTTTTGCAGACCAGTATAAATGTTTCAAGGAATTCAATGTAAGGGACTCTATGATGGTCCGCATTAGGCCCGAGCAGTATCTTCTGGGGTCCATTCGTAGGTTACACGCGCATAGTGTTGGACCCGTCAAAATTATAAAACGAAAGTCTCAATGCGTATGTGGCAAATCTTTCACCCTCCATGGGAATTAGTTTAACATTCAATGTGAAGAATCTAGTTGCATTTCAATGGGTCATTGATGCATTGTCCAACCTTTCGCCTAACCATCCTGATTCATCAGACCTTTCCCTTCATCCATGGCCCCCTCCCAACCCATTTTCTCAGCCTCTACCTCCCATACCTATCCGTCTCGACCCATCTTCCCAACTACTACGTTCCATACCTACCCCTCCCAACCCATTTTTTCAACCTTTATCTCTCATACCTACTCATCCCAACCCATTTTCTCAGCCTCTACCTCCCATACCTACCTGTCCTGACCCATCTTCTCAGCTATCACATCCCATACCTACCCTTCCCGACCCATTTTCTCAGCTTCTACCTCACGTACATACCCTTCCCACACCTAGAGAGGAAATAGAGGATATTCTGGACTATCAGATAATATCCACATCGGATGGCGGGTTTCAGAAGTATCTGGTTAAATGAAAGTCACGTCCAGCTTCAGACAACACGTTGCTCACTGAGAATGAGCTTCAGAGACTTAATCCTGACATCCTGGATCGGTTCAGGAGTTTTATTTCGCCAGTGGCAAAATCTTCGCAGCCGGGGAGAATTGATAGAGACATCATGCGCACATGCGCACGCACACCACCACCCCTACGCACGTACGTACGCAGAAGGAGAACACCTTGAACGCTTTAGATTTCTTTGTTTGATTTTTATTTTAGTTTACTTCATCGCCAAATAATAGGTTGCGCACATGGTGCGAGTTTTTGGAGTATAAGATTTTTCCTATAAATAGGCACCCCTTGTAGTTCTTTTCATTCATTCAAGTTTAATAAAAATTTCTTCTTTATTTTTTTGCTCTCATCGTAAGTTGTGAAAGAATTCAAAAGTGGGTGCGAAGCCCTCCCTTCTTCGAAAGGCTAACTACCATGGTGCGAAGCCACATCTATCCCCATCCGCCCCTACCCTCTTCCATCCATATCTCTCATCTTCTATCATTATTATTGCTTTGAATTTCTCAGCTTTTGCAGCTATTCATCCCCTTACAGTCAGTTTCCAAAATCTAGACTTGTAGGAGGGCTGAAACTTCTGCGGAGTACTACGCCTCGACCTTACGTCGGATCGTCGTCAAACTTGGAAGGATTAGAGGTCTCCCCTGGCCGACCAAGGCCTAGGTATCACTTTGGGAAGAGGGGCTTCCATCACATGTTCGGCCAACCCACCTGCGCACGTGCGTCAGCCCCGAGCCACCATCTGCACGCAGGAGATTTCTCCGGGTCAGGTTTTCCTTTAGTTTTCCTCTTTTCATTCCTATTTCCTAAACCCTAGCCTTAGTTTGCATTAGCCCTAATTTATTTGTCCCTTTTTTTTTTCACCCTAGGGTTCCTTAAATTGAAATTGAAAAATCCCTTGGATTAAGGACTGATTTTTATGCATGTGTGGTTGATTTCTATTTCCCTTTAACATCGTTTGGTTTATAATTTTTATTGGTCCAATTCTAGTCTGTGTCGGCCTGGACCCGCATAGATTCCCCTTTTTAATTGAATGATTTGGATTGTCACGTGGGATGTGAAATTTGTGTAACTATTTCTGAATTGGTATGATCTAAGCCTGAATCCTTGCATCTCATACTTAAATTTCATGTCCTGCATCACTCTTCCACACAATCCTAGCTACGAAACTTACTAGAGAACTCCAGAACCTTCAAGAGATCCCTACACAACTCTACCATGTTCTAACTATCTCTAGGTTTGTCTCCAAAACACCATGACTCTAGATTTCTCCATACTCTTCTAGTATGTACAAGGCTCTCATATGTACAAGTAGAGCTGGAGATGGCTAAGTCCCTTAGTAACCTCCACACCTGTTCTACCATGCCACAAATATCCCTGATGGGAAGATCCTAGCCATCCAATCTTTGGCCATTTTTCAGTTTAATGTTGACAGTTGCTGTCTGCCTTTTCTCAACAGTGTTTGCTGAGGGTTTAGGATTGTCACATTTAGTTTGTGTTTTTTTTGTGAATGGTCCACTCCGGAGTCCTATCAGATCAACAGTCTGGATCACCTAAACATGGGCCCCACTTGCACAAGCTGAGAATAGGAAGATCTCATATGATTCATCCAAAATAATTTCCCTGGTAATGGCACCAAGCAGATAAAACTGCACAAAATAAAAACAAGAATATATAAAATACTAAATGGTATTGAAAGGGATGCTCAATTAATAGTCAATGCGGATAAATCCACTGAAACATTTAATCTAACTTCAGTTCCATGGAGAAAAAAAGAGAGGAACAAATAGGTAGAATGGGATCACCTGATCATTCAATGGACTGAAACCAAAGATCAGTTATGTGTGACCTTGGGTTATGGTAACCAGTCTCGAGCTTTGATCCGTCCCTCTGGAGTAGAAAAACACAACTGTATGATGACGTAGCAGAAGTGGGGCTCAAAAACTTGAAAAGGGGAGCTCACTTCATATCTCAGTCTTCAAATGGCCGGTGCACTGGCTGTTGTAAATATCTCTATATATCTTCAACAAGCACTAACTGTCCTCTGAAGAACTACGGCTAAACTGTTGGGATGTGCATCCCACTAAGTTTAGATCTCTTGCTAATCTATCTGAACAGTTCAAAGCTCATCGTGGCTTTGAGGTTGGTTTGTGTTCATCAAATCGAGTTTATGCTGTAGTTCCTGTTGCATTTGCCAGTTTTCGTTCTCTTCAAAGGTTAGAATCAGAACTAGGAGAGTAGAAGAAGAAGAAGAAGAAAAGGAACTACCTTCAGCTTTTCTTCCAGGCATACAGCGGGAGTCGACAGCAATGCAACATATCTGCCATTTCAACACAAGTGATAGAATACACAAATAGATAATTAACGAGGAAATACACAATCTTTGACTGAGCATTCTTCACCCAACAGAAAGTACATGTAGAGCCCACCTTTTGGTGGTCCAAGTTGTTAATATGGAGCACCATGTGGATGACACTAACCATCCAATTAAGCCCCCTTTAAAATGTGGACAATTATTGTACTTGTCTATCTCCACTAGATTACTAGGATCTCTGATAGGGGAGATAATGAAGCATGGACCATCTCATTAAATCCCACCAGATCAACAGTCTATATCACCAAAACATGGGCCTCATGCATATCAGTTTCAGGTGAACAAAAGGATTGTTTCTTTCATTTGAGAATCATATAAGACCTCATAATCAATACTTGTGAACAGGAAATGATAAACCATCATTTTCCCTAATAGCAACATCAATCAACAGTTGTAAATGCATCTAGCAATATTTTGGAAGTGAAATGAACTTGTTGCGGAGGAGAGATTCTTACTCGCAACGGCTCGGTTCGTCAACGTCAGTAAGTTCATTATTCAATCCACACCTAAGCCTCACCTGTAAGGAAGCATGCTCAATGAGAATCATAATATTTCTAGAAGGCAAGGCCACAGCTAGATGATTTACAAAAGATACAGTACATTTAAACTTCTGTCGGGCCCATTCCAGCATTTATCACCATTGGAAAATTGCATGACTCTGTAAGAATCGCCAAATTTCTCCCAGCGCCTGACGGTTTCAGAAAATGAAGGAATTAGAAAAGAGTTTCTATATATTCAATATAGAAGATACTTCACCTCGTAGAGCATAAAATATGAATTCATTACATGTTAGATTGAAATGCAATAGTACCCTTGAACTTGATTAAAACACATTTGCAGCAAAGAAAGAATTTACTTCAGCCTGGACACAGAAAACTTGTGTTTTCTGGGGAAAAGGATTAGTAGTCCACAAGAACGAAAGTCATCGCCTTGACCATAGTGGCAAATATTGTTCTCAGCATGAGAATTTCTCAGGAGATTTTCAAAATTTTTGGTTTTTCTTAGGATATTATCTGGAAAATCTCGCTGAAAATAAAATAATTAAAAAATATTTATTATTGAGTAACAAATAGTTTTAATTACACTGTATGTTTATGGTGCATAATTTGACATTTTAAATAAATTTGCATTAATATTGCAAGAATTTCATGATTAAATCACAAAAAAAATCCAAGACTTTTAAAATCTAATGATATTATGGCAATAATATCATTTAATTTATTTATTGTAAAAATACCGTGAGATATTCAAAATCTCGGCAACTTTTGTCCGGTGATGCTGGGAACGCATGGGACCTCACCTGAAAAGTGACTCCTCATGCTCATTGTAGGCCTGCCATTTCAGCACCCAGTAGGAGGCTACGAAATGTGAACTATAGATCTTTTGAACAACCTAACCAGTCAAACCAATCTTCCCCCTTTTCCAACATAATTTTAAAGAACTAGCAGTCAACCGAAAATACCAATCATTTTGGCAGACAAAAGGAAAATATTTAATCGCCTAAGTTAGGATCTCACTCAAATACCCACCACTAAATTGGATAGCCAGGTCAGAAGACAGGTTCTACAATGCAAAGATCACAATAGAGGAAGGGGAAAATTGCAGCTAAAAAACAGCTGCCCATAGGAGGGGCTTGGTACTCTGCCTATCATGTGCAAAACTTGGAAGGACATAAGAGTCATAGACTAGTAATATTGGAATCTGCTTTTCTCAAAGCTCAACTGGAAAGTTTGGTCATCTCCATAAACATGGAGATACACTATCCAACTTGAACATGAATCCATGTGTTAGAGGTGGACATGGGGTGGGACCCTTCCAAAAGACTGATTCGCTATCATGTCTGTACAAATTTAAAATAATAAAACATTATATTTTAATAGTACATTGTGGTTATTTGTACATAAAAGACCTAAAAGTGTATAACATTTTATCCTCTATTACAATAATAATAAACCAAAAAATAATTATATCTAAAAATATCCTGAAAGTCAAAGATAAAAACAAATGAAAAACAAATAAAAAATAAATTTTAAAACAAAAAAACTTCTACATGAGATGTGTCTAGGAGTTCCAAGCAAGTGTCAACATGCAGCAGCGCCCTTGTTATACATGAGATATATCAGTCATTTTCTTCATTTCAATAATATACCCTTCAGTACACAACTCAAAAATCCTGATGGGTAGTACCCTCGAGTAGTCAATAGAAAGCAATGAAACAGCCTAATGTAGCGAGTGACAACTGCAAATACAAATGCCATGGGATCTTTCCCATTGAATTTCTGCCATTTGAACAGAGACCAAATGAGCAGCGAGATACTGGAACAATGGAAAGCCCTTCAATCGCGCTGGAACTTGCACGAGAAGCATAAATATTGTCCACTTGAAAGCACACGCGCTGGAACTTACTTGTTTCAGATTTAAGAATGTTCATCAAGAACACCCACCGAGCATGTACCTTGGCCAAAAAGACAGATTGGCCCACAAATCAGGTGGGTCACTAGCATAGAAAATACGACCAATGATCAACATTCAACAAATGTGGAGGTCTGATGAGAGGACTGCCCTGATTTGGGCCAGAGAACATGCATAACTGGAGCTGTCTGATGAACAACCTGGATCTCACATGTTCCTTCAAGTAGGATTTTAGTCCTACTTGCATAAGTGGTCATCAAAGTATGATTATTGGTGTCATAAAACTTGAATATCTTGAAATAAGAAGTAGCTTTCCAATTCTCATAATTTTGTCAACAATGGCATGATACAAATGTGAGCAATGAGAACTAACCCCAATTTGGTAGTACTGTGGCCTTCCACCTGGGATGCTTGTTTAAATGGACACACCTTGTAAACATATCTGCAACCAAGAAAATTATTAAAAGGCAAAAGAGTAGGTAAATGTTAGAATTACCACAATTTTGGACAATAATTAGAGCTGTCAAAGAGCCGGGATTGGACTGGGTCCTCTCTATTTTTCAGGCCCGAGATTTTACACCAATTCCAGGCCAAGGGTCCACCCCATAAAATCCATAAAAAGGCCAGGGTTCGGGTGGACACTGGGCTCGATACAAAATGTTGCCAAAACAGGTTTAGGTTAATGCCTGGGCTCGACCTATTGGCCTAAATATGAGAACAAATCACAGCTGGAAGCCCAATAGAGCCGGCAAGGTCCATTGACAGCACTATAGCAAAGCACTCAAAAAATAAGTAGAGGAATTTGTGTTACTTGTTCTGCTTGTTCTCAAAGCAACGATCGTAGAATGAATAGAATTCCTTCTCCAACCCTAGCATGAAAATATAACTGTTCAGCAAGTGATTGGAAGTCCATTGATACATGCATCAGAGAATCAACATATGTTTTTTGGTAAACGCATGTGGAGAAAAATAATGTAGTGTAAATGTACGCAGATGCCAGCTATCTTCCCAATTGTTTATACATGAAAACAGGAGCAAGCTAGAAGACACCCACAATGCAATCTATAGTCACCTGATGGGCATGCACACTCATGAACTCATTAGCAAATATACACGATCATATCAGAATACAGATGCATGTGCATGCCCACACACATCACAAGTATCCTCTGCTATTGTGGGTAAGGTCAAGGTTTAACCCATGACCACAGCATTTCATGGGACAGTTCCATGTGGGACACAAGTGAGTTCATTAGACGAATATGATTGCTCATGTGTTTGATACCAGTGCCACACATGCACATCGATTAACACAAACAGAATAAACCCTCACAGACTGCATGAGCAAATGCGCGCGCGCACACACACACACACGCGCGCGCGCACAAGCAACACGTACACAAATAATCACACCATGATCTTGCTTAGATGGACTTACCATAATCATTTTTCAGCTTTTCAGTTAGGCTTGATATTCTTGAGTGTATTTTGGACAACTTCTGGCTAGAATCTTCGTATTCCTTCCGAATTTTAGCAGCTTCTGTAAAATCAAGACACAGGATAGTGCATTTAAGAGTTCTTTTTTATGGTCTCATAGAGAACCCTAAATGTTAGATCCTGTAAGGCCATACCTGATTTATCAACGGGAGTCTTAAACAAGTTAACTGCCTGTAAAATGTTTCGGACAGTTTGTTGTATCTTATCCAACCAAGATGGGCTACTCGGGGTCAAATTTTCTGAACATACAAACGAGTACGAGTCATCAGTCTCTATAGCAATACCATCAAGTATATTAAGGAACATCTCAGGATAGTTAGAAACTGAAAAGAAATCATAACATGATCATAGAATTGGAAGATTTATGAATTATCAGGTCATGACACATCAGGATGTGAATGGGTTCCTGATCAATCCGTACAAATGGGGGCCCCTGATCTGGAAATCCAGATTCCATACCCTTGTTACAATGGCAATGGCCCCAATGTTGACAGGACCAATGGTCCAGAAATTTAGACCTTTGTTCCTTGCGGCTAATTTAAGAGCTCTAGTGGTATTTGACAGGGAGACGCCCTCTCCCCCTTTCCATTCTTGCTGGTAGCAGAGGGAATGAGCAGGTTATTTGAGAAGGGCAAAAGTCGGGTATGACAGAAGGCTTCTAGGTAAGAAACTTGTCGAGCACACAACTTCAATTTGCAGACAATACAATAGTTTTTACAAAGCATCCTCCAGGGACATAGGCAAAGTGAACATCATCCTTAGATGCTTCAAGGCAGTTTTGGGTCTTAAAATCAATTTGAGTAAGAGTTTGACGTCTGGGGGTGCTATTAGTGATCATCGCCTAAGCTTGTGAATCAGATATTGCAGTACTAGTGGCTTCCCAAAAACATATCTTGGCCTCCTTCTAGGGGTGAAAGGATCTTCTTTGAGCATTTGGGATCTGGTTATTGAAAGGATTGAAAAGAGATTGGCAGCATGGAAGTGAGGATATCTACCTTTTGGTGGAAGAATAATGCTTATTTAATCGACCCTAGCCAACCTTCTTGTCTATTAATTATCTCTATTCAGGATTCCAGCATTTATTTTTTGTTTTTTTTGAAAGATAAAGCAATTTATTAGGCAGAGCCAGAAAACAAAAGGAAAAAGAAAAACTTATCCCAAAGAAAAGAGAAAACAACAAGAAGGAAAACAAAAACAAATTAAAATATACTTATACAGAAGAAAAGAGAAAAGAACAAGAAGGAAAACAAAAAAAAATTAAAATACAAGAATATATCAGGCCCCACCCACATGCTGGAACAAACTAAACCAATCCCTCAACATAGCCATAACCCTCGCAAGGACCCCAGCCGAAGTCTGGCTCTTATTACAAAAACAATTGTTGTTTCTTTCCCCCCAAATAGCCCAAAGAGACACAAGCTTCCATCTTTTGCTCCCAATCTTCCTGCCGCAATTAACATGCCAAAAACTACACAGAGGCATCATCCAAGGAACCTCAGCAGGAAAGGATACCTCCCCAGACTACACTCGAGAAGGGGCAATGAAGGAATAGATGAGCAACAGTCTCCGCATCCTCCAAACATAACAAGCACACGTTGGGAACGATCATTCCTCTTTTGCGGATGTTATCGACCATCAAAATCCTATTCCTGCCAGCCAAGCAGACAAAGGCTGCAACCTTTCGAGGGTAACCGTATGCCCAGATCGGGTCAGTATGCGAACTGGAACCAGGAACCTCGGTCTAAGACCGCTTTATAGAAGGACCGCACAGTGAAGACTCTCCTGTTCTTCCAAACCAAAGAGTCCTCCACTCTCGGGGGACAGCACAAGACCCCGCAAATGGGCCAGAAGGCCAACCAGATCAACGATCTTGCTATCTTTCAAATTCCTCCTAAAGGGCGGGAGTCAAATCCCATCCCCTCTTGATCCTAAGCAACAATTAGCCATAGAGATATCCATCTAAGGGCTGAGAGAAGCCAAGGAAGGAAAGGACAACTTAAGGGAAGAATCCCCCACACCAGGGTTCCTTCCAGAACCTGATCCTAGCCCCTTACCCTACCAAATAACCCACATGAACAAAAACCTTAGGAGCCACCCAGGCAATTGCTTTCCAGACGTAGCAGGAACGATAAAGAGAGGACAGATTTGTCCACCACCCCAAATGAGAAACCCCATATTTGGCGGCTAAAATAGATCTCCATAGACTTGAGTTTTCAACACCATAACACCAAGCCCACTTCCCTAACAACATTAACCAGATCCAAACGATTAATCCCCACACCCCCTTCAACATAAGGGGAGAAGACCTCATTCCAGCTAAGGGAAACTTCCTGCATTGGGAACCCCCTTGCCAAAGAAAGCCCCGTCTTAGTTATCGATACGAAGGATAACAGACCTAGGACATATAAAAAGGGACATGAAATACAAGGGCATGTTTGAGCGGGAATTTTTGATGTGAGTGATACTGCCTCCCAGACAGAGGAGTTCACTCTTCCTGGGGGATAGCTTCCTTTCTATCCTCCCAATGACTCAATGACGCTATCCCAAAGATGCAAAGCAGGTTTCCTCACATGCAAAGGCAATCCAATATAAGAAAAGGGAAAAGTGCCTACCTTACAACCAAAGGAAACAGCAAGCCTAGAGCAAACGTCGTGTGACACATAAATTATTTAGAATTATTTACCTTCAGGCCAAACACAACTTCAAACCAACAAATAGACATGCCCAGGAAATCTACCATCTCTTCTTTAGCCTCACAAAACAGTAAGGTGTCATCAACAAACTGTAAATGATTAATGCGGAGAAGAAAGTTTCCCACCATAAAGCCCTAAAACAAACCTACCTCCGACCTCTAGAGAGCATTCTGCTCAAGGCTTCTGAGACCAAAACAAATACGAGTAGTGGCAATGGATCTCCTTGACAAAGCCCCCAAGAGAACTTGAAAAATCCGAAGGGAGAACAATTAATTAAAACTAAAAATCTGGCCGAAGAGATACAATTCTGGATCCAAATTCTCCACTTGGGACCAAAGCCCATGCAAAGCAACATGTAGTCCAAGAAGGCCCAATCGTCATGATCGTAGGCCTTCTCAAAATCAAACTAACATAGCACTCCCAACCTCCCAACCCTATGGTAGGAATCAGTACATTCCTGGTTAATCAGCACACTATCTAGAATCTATCTCCCAGAAATAAAGGCACTTCGGAATGGGGAGATAATCCTCAGGAAGACCTTTCTTAATCTAAGGCTAAGCAGTTTAGCTAAGATCTTATATGAGCTCCCTATCAAGCTAATAGGGCGAAATTCTTTCAGGTAATCCGCTTCCTCTTCGTTTTTTTTTTTTTTTTTTTTTTGGGGGGGGGGGTGGGAATAGGACAATGAAAGAGCAGCCTAACTCTAAAGGCATATAATCAGTCTGGAATAAGTCCTCGATAAAACCAAGGAGATTCAATTTGACCAGATCCCAAAAATACTGGAAAAAGGCCAAAGGAAACCCATTAGGCCCTGGCGATTTGTCCCTTTCTATATTAGAAACCGTGGCTTTGATTTCATCAAGAAGAAAGGGGCTCTCAAGTGAATCCGCTTCTTCCTAGGAAATGCTATCAAATAGAAGATCTTTTACTTTTGGCCTCTCGATTCCATCATCCGAAAGAAGACAAGAATAGAAATCCACCATCAAAGCAGTAATACTATCTTTATTAGAGACCCTCACCCATCTACCATTAGAGAGGAAATAGAATTAGAGCGCGCCTGATGCAAGACAATTAACCACTTGCTCTAAAAGCTCGAACTGTTAGAGTATGACGAATTAATCTCTTTACCTCATAGCCCAGGCCCCACATCTCATGGGTTAGGATTTCACTTGAACCCCCCTCGTGAGACCTAAATGACATGGGTACTGCCTCACATGGGCCGCCCACCCCGAGTGTGTCCCCCCATCCCACAGGCTACCCCACTCGAGCTCGGCGTGATATGCGCATTAATCACCCCCGATGAGGAGTCTCGAACACGAGACATCCTGCTTTGATACCAATTTGATGCAGGACAATTAACCACTTGATCTAAAAGCTCGAACTATTAGAGTATGGCGAATTAATCCTTTTTATCTCATAGCTCAGGCCCCACATCTCATGGGTTAGAACCTCGTCCGAACCCCCCTTGTGGGCTCCAAATCACATGGGTACCTCACATAGGCCGCCCACCTTGAATGTGTCCCCGCATCCCACAGGCTACCCCACTCGAGCCCGGTGTGAAATGCACATTAATCACCCCCGGCGAGGAGTCTCGAAAATGAGACCTCCCCCGTGAGCCCCGCTCATGCCGAGTGTGGCCCTGCATCCCACGAGCGACCCCACTCGAGCCCGATGTGAAAATGTTCCTGCGTTAGCGCCCTGGCACTAGCTATTCCGTGGAAAACTCTGGTATTTTTAACTCCATCTTTTAACTAGACTGCATGGGACCACTATCTTCATTTTATTAGCACTTCCTGAAGACGGTTGAAATAGTCAGAAGATAATTTGTCTATCTGAGACAATTCGGCTTCTGATAGAGGGCCTCATTCCTCTTTGATATCTAGCATTTAGATTTCGCTTAACAAGGACGCCATCTCCTCTCTGAGCCCGAAGATCTCCCAATGTTACTCCCTGAGTTTAATTTTCAGCATTTGCAACGTTTTAAAATTTTTAAAACCATGCCTACCATTCACCACAAAAGAAGATCACCAATTATAAACCATGGCATGGAAACCCTCCATTTTGACCTAAGCTGGCTAGAATCTAAACGATTTAGGATCCTAATTTAGCTCGTCAACTTCCAATAGGGCAGGGCAGTGATTCAAGACTGGCTTGGGGAGACCAGACTAATGAGCAAAACGGAAATGTTGAACCCAACCCGGAGAGACCAAGAATCTATCCAACAAGCACATGGTTGGAGGGGAACAACCATTTGACCAAGCGTATTTAATTGCCCCCCATGGAAAGATCCGCGAGATTATGTTTCCCAACCCCCTCGGGAACATATGCTGGAGGAAACCCGACCCCCCAAGCACTTTTCGAACAAGAAAATGAATGATGTTGAAGTCTCCACCCACATGCTAGGGGAGATCCCATCTATCCCAAACTAAGGACAATTCATCCCAAAAACCACCCTAGAGCGATGGTCAGTCATGGCCATATACTCTAAAAAAAGACCACTTAAAACCTGCGGAGATTTCTTGGAGGACCGCATTGACTGAGAATAGACCCACCCAATTGTCCCCTTTGCACCAGCGCAAGGCATCCCACAAAACCAAGACACCCCTTGCGGAACCAATGGTATCCAAGGACACCTAATCCGCATCATGACAACTCCAAATAGACTAAACCAGATTCTCATCAACACGAGGAAGCTTAGTCTCTTAGATAACAATGAGACCAACTTTTGATCTCTAACAGATTTCTGTAACTTGAGATTACTCAAGGGGGCAACCCAAGCCCTGACGTTTCAGGAAATGATCTTCATTAGGGAAACAACCTAATCCCTCTACCCTTCCTCTAGCTATGAGGAATAACATCCAATTGAACATCAGGATCTAATCCAAGGCCTTGCACCCCTTAATTGACATTAGAGAACAAACAGAGGGACCAACACCCAGGATCCTAATGCCTCTTTCAACCACCAGCTTAAACATCACGATGTAATCTTCATCTTGGTTACCAAAAACCACTCCTACAAGCTTCCCTTTATGGTGCATAACATCCTTCACCCACCTCTTCTTTTTAATGGCCTCCACTAAACCCTCCACACAAGCTTGCAAAGATGACAGGGAGAGGACACCGAGCAGAGGGATCCGACAGGTTACTAAGGTTCGAAGAAGCTCTGATGGGTGACAAATCTAAGAGCTCCATAAGAAGCTCCCAGCATTTGTGGAAGATAGAATTGAAAAAATTCAAAAGACAGTTCTTATGGGGGGTCTACCACAGCCAAGAAGAATTTCCACTTAGTGAAATGGGAGATAGTCCAAAAAGTGAAGGAAGCAGGGGCCTAGGTATTAGCAAGGTCCAAGAAAGGAATGGAAGATTGCTTAGTAAATGGTGGTGGCACTTCAGGAAGGAAAGAGAGGTGTCATGGCATGAGGTAATTGTTGAGAAGTACGAGGCAACAAATAAGGTTGGGATCTAGTCATACCAAAATTAGGATGCTTGTGTCCAGAATTTGGAAAGACATCGTTGAAATGGGAGATTAATCCAAGTTGCGAGGGACGACATACATGGAAATCCAAGCCATGCGCTTAGAAATTCATGGAAGGATTTAGATTCATAGTGAATAACAGAGAATCTATCCTACTAGGGGGAGATGTCTAGTTAGGTAGCCGTCCTCTAGCATCCAGTTTCCCTTCGCTATATAGATTGGTAAAGGAGAGATATTTTGATCAAGGATTTGCATAAATTAGAAGGGACGGCTTATTGTGGAACATGCTACTGTGAAGAAACTTGAAAGAGGAAGAATGAAAAACTTGCAATCTTTGTTACTATCCTTTAGACTAATAGGTTATTGCCTCTCGTTGCAGATGAAGGAATTTGGGGGTGGGAGCAGTCAAGTAAATTCACGGTCAAATATCTACCCCTGCGAATAGATGATAAAGTTGTTTCTTAGTTAGGCAGGAAGATCCTTTAGAGTTGGAGGAAGTCTCCAACCCCATCGAGAGTGGTTGCTTTCATGTGGTTAATGATCCATCATAAAATCTTGATAGTGGATAAGCCTATTACTTGGGGTATGGCCATCCCAATAGGTGCATTATGTGCAAGAGCAACATTGAGAATAAGGCTCGTTTGCTTCTTCATTGTCCATTTGTGTCAAAGATATGACATTTCTTCCTCACGGAGTTTGGGACGTCGTGGGCTAGAAGTGCATCCCCAAAGGAGTTTTTAATTGAAGAAGATCCCCAATCAGTGGTAATTGAAAGGCTTTATGGAACTTGACTTCATATGCCATCTGTTGGGAGGTTTGGAAAGAAAGGAACGACAGACTATTCAAGGACAAGCAAATTTCCATTGTTGCTCTCATCGACAAAATCAAAGGCTATGGGCTATTTTGGCATCAAATTTCAGAGGCAAGCCAAGGCCCATTCTTTGGAAGGAGAGATGCAATAGTTGGGAGCAGCCGAGCAATTTCTCGCTTTGTTTCTCTATTTGATTAAATAATTCAATTATTTAGATGGCATGGGTTCCTATCTTAGTGTTTTTTTGTGTAAAATTATGTAGAAGTGAAAAGAAATAGAAAAAAGGAAAGAAAAGAGATGGAGAAGGAGAATAGAATTAGGGTTACATGCGCCTACTCTCTTTTATATTAAAAAAGCAACAAATTTCGAAACTACCCATTACAATATGACATTTTAATATTAAATGTACCTAATTAACTAAATAAAGAGAATCAAGGACTAAAACTCAAGACTAGGTAGGCCGTACCACTATACGACACCTTATTTCATTCATTTAGGTAGGTTGTCCAATTGTACAGCTCACATCCATAGTCATTAATACTCTCCCTCGAGTTGGAGTATAGATGTCGTCAATGCCTAGCTTGGAATAAATACGTGCAAAATAATTGCAGTCATAAGCTTTGGTGAACACATTAGCAAGTCGATCTTGAGACCAAACATACAACCTACTAAAAACCTTCTCACGTATGAAGTGACAATTGAATTAATATGCTTGGTTCTCTCGTGATAAACTAGATTGTTAGCGATATGTGAGGCTGCTTGATTATCACAAAATAACTACATTCGTAGGCTCACTGCAAAACCCATATCTTGCAATAGTTTCTTAATCCACGTGAGCTTGCAAAGTGGTATGAGCCATCGCCCTATATTATTCATAAACGCATGATCGGGCAACAACACTCTGCTTTTTTACTCTTCCATGTAACCAAATTTCTTCCCACAAACATATTAGACTGCCTACCAGTCAAGGAGCCTACTCAATCTGCATCAAAATATCCTTAACTTGAAGATGATTATTATTTCTTCTATATAAAAATTCCTGGCATGTTGCTCCTCTAAGATATTACAAAATCTGAACAACCACATCCATGCGAGGCACCCTAGGAAAACTTGTAAACTAACTTGCCACACTCACAAGCCACAACATTAGATATGTTTGGGCTAGTGATTGTTAGGTAGATAAGTTTTCCGACCACTGTTCTATACCTTTTAGGTCTTTGACCACATCTTTTTTATTGCTAACTAGCTTATGATTTTGATCCATTTGTATATCATATGGCTTAGTACTAAGCAGGAATATTTTTTTAAGCAAATCCAAAACATATTTCCTTTGAGATAAGATTAATGCCTTTCTTTGATCTCACAACTTCTAACCCAAGGAAATATCAAAGATACCCAAATCTTTCATTAGGAAGTAACATTGAAGATACTTTCTAGGATCCTCAATTCTTCTACCATCACTTCTTGTAACCACAATGTAATTTACATATACAATTAATAAAATCAGACCTTATGCGCCTCTCTGTATGAAGACAATGATCAGCATGACTTTTAAACGAAACCGTAGGCCAACACAACCTTACCGAATTTATCAAACCATTCACGCAGAAACTACTTCAATCCTTAAATCGCCTTCCTTAGTTTGCAAACCTAAGCCACAAATCCAAGTGGTTGCTTCATATAGACCTCCTATGTGAGATCACTGTGAAGAAGGACATTTTTAACATCAAGCTAAAAGAGGGGCCATCCATGATTAACAACAATAGACAGAATGAAGTGATTGGAATTGAGCTTTGCAACTAGAGAGAATGTTTCAGTTAGTCGATGCTGAGAGTCTATCCCTTAACAACTAAGCAACATTCAATCGTTCGACGAAGCCATATGGCTGAAATTTAATGGTATACACACACCGATGACAATAGTACGTTTACCGATGGAAAGAATAGTAAGCCTCCAAGTGTTATTCTAATAAAAGTGCAGTCATTTCTTCTTCCATAGCCTTCTTCCACTCCTTATGTGACATGGCTTCTTGTTATGACTTGGGAACAAAATGAAATAATAAAGATACGGTAAATCTACAGAAAGTGGATGACAAACACTGAAAAGAAACAATTTGGCGCTAGGGTGGTCAGAAAATGCTTCACAGAGAAATAGGGATATCAAATATATTAGGAGATGTAGGTGGAGTGATTGGATCAACAAGCTTAGATAAAGATATAGTGGACGGAGCATCATCATTGGCAGCACTTGAATCAATTTAGACCACTGGAGATGGTCTCCTCCATTTAGGGCGTGTTTGGTCCGTGGAATTGAATGGTTATTGAATTGTATTAGATGGGATTAATATCATTATTGCACAATGATTTCATGTCTGAAAATACCATGGCATTGTAGTCATCCAATCCCATGTTTGGGATCAAATTTTTGCTACGGGAAAACACCAGATTAAGCAAAATCATGTTTGGTGGACCATGGAATTGTAATCAATGGACCAAATTCACAACGGATGTCATTCACTTGTACAATATATAACCAGAATGTCACGTGTAAACGGTGTATATGGATGGACGTCATGGATAAACGCATGCATCAATGTCAGGCCCACATGTGTAGTGGATTTCAAAATCCACGAAAATCCTGCATGGGTCCAAATGCAATTCCATGGGACAAAATGCAATTCCATCCTACCTAATCCCAACCTTTCCCATCCTCTCCAAATGCTGGATGGAATTGCACGGGACCAAATTCTATCCCACCTAATCCCATCTAATACCCTGTGCCAAACACCCCCTTAGTTTCATAAAGGTTATTTGAATTCCTACAAAATCAAATGGATTCAGGAACCCAGATCTTTGATCACCCGTCATGTCCAATGGAAGAAGAAATTATTCTCACAGTGCTTACACGAATAAGGGCTGACTCTTCCAGATATAAGAATGTTCAATTGCACGCTTCATATGAGGTACACACCATGCTTGACAAAACAGTCAACCTATGCGTTGCAACCAAACATGAGAGGAGCAATGATCAGCATCCACCCTCTTACACGCAGACCATTACAAAGGCCCAACACAACAACAAGAGAAGAAGAAGAAGAAGAAATCCTAGGTTTCTTAGAGAACTTTCCGCACAAGAGAGATAAGAAAAAGAAGAACTCATGAAATAGCAAAGATAGACGAGAAGAAAATGGTGCAAAACAGAGTAGAATGTGCTTTGACAACATGTAGAATTATATAAAAGTGAAAAGGAATAGAGGAGAGAAAAGGAGAATGGAGAGAATAGAATAAGGGTTGTGTGCCCCTGCTTTCTCTTTTATATTAAGTTCAGAGAGAGAGAGAGAAACAGCCCACATCCACTGGTAATCTTCTGCCTCTCGGGTGACTCTTGGATCATGCTGTGTTCAATCGATGTTCTTAGGCTATGTGGCTCTTTTATATTAAGTTCAAAAATAAAAATCCCAGAACTACCCCTCACTTGCAATATGACATTTTAATATCAAGTGTGCCTAATTGACTAAATAAAGAGAAACAGGAACTAAACTCAAGATTAAGTGGGTCATACCACAGTATGGCCCCTTATTTCGTTCATCCAGGTGGGTCATATAGTGGTACAGCCCACATCCACAGTCATTAACATCTTGTTCGTTCTTCTATTAGCTTTTTGCAATTCTTTTTCATGAAACCTTCAGTTATTTGTTTTAAAGAAAAATGTCTACAAGACAAGCCCAAAAGATCTTCCAGATATGAAGATCCTAGCCATCTAATATTTCACCTTTTTTCGGACCGTTGTTGTATTTCTCTTATCTAGTTATCGGACTCCACCGATTAAAGATTAGGATCACATGATCTGGGATAGTTTTGAGGGCCCTTGGATGCACAAAGCATAAGGGAAGCGGGAGCGGATCCACATGCCAGAGCAAGGAAGCATCTGCTTCACAATGTTAACCAGTGTAGGCCTTGGGAGTGAGAGCAAGAGCATGAGTCTAAAGAATGAAGCTAAAGCAGGATAACCACCTTGATAGAAGAGTCATACAACTACGCTGGGGCCTTTTAGATCAATGGTCTGGATCAATGAAACATAGGGCCCACTTGCACAGAAGAGGTGCATCAGGACATTACTTGTGTACAGATGCACCAACAAGAGCTTCAAAGAGAAACAAGTTCACATACCTGAGAAGTCAGTTCTGTGACTTCTGTCTTCCACGTCAGTGTCATATGAGGGGTGAGGATCTTCGTGCTGTCCTTCTTCATCCTCATCATCCACGTCGTTGTCTTCCGTTTCATCATAAGCATTCTTTCGGTCATCTTCATCCTCTGAAGAGTAGCGATCATAGTCTTCATCCTGTGTATCATCTGGGATCTGCGAACTACCTTCATGTTCTTCCTCTTTTGCATCACCCAATTCATTAGTTTTCTGACCAGCATTTTCTCCTGTCCAGCGAGAAGCTACAAGACGGCCAAGCTCTTCTCTAGATAACCCTTCAGTATTTTCAGGTTTATCTTCCTCCTGCAAATGCACATAAGAAATTCACTTGCATTTAGAAAGTTAGCTTTCCGTTGAAGAACATGTTCAAACTACATTACTCCAGTGCTACAATGCAACTGTATTAAGGAATCATATGTTCCTCAGGCCATGGATAAATACAGTATCCTTGGTCCTTTCTTTCCCATGTGGGGCCTTGGTTCAATGATCCAAAATGTTGATATGATGGGCCCCATCACCCAAGTTGATGGACCATGTCCCAATTGTCTCCCCATCAGAACAAGCCTAGCCCTGCGATGGCTGGCCTGCAAATGGATGGTTAAGAATAATAAAACATTGGTCCACATCAATCTGGAAAAGAAAAAGGTGAAAGGACTTGAACTGGATGGATAGATTTTTGGGGCAGCACCAATCTGTGGTGGGTTTCATCAACTACACAGTATGGATCATTAACCATGGAACCTGCCTGTACAAACTAAAAGCTCAAGGACAATATGCACATTCTTTGGTTGAGGATCATCTCCTTCCTCTCTTATTCTTCTTCTTTTTTTTCTTTTAAAAGGATCATCTCCTTCCTCCATCCAAAATTTATAAAAGAACACAAGAAATGGAAAGAACATGAAAATCAGGCTTTTATTTGTAATATGTAGCTCTGGTTTTTAATGGACTTGCAGTTTTGGATGTGCCTAACATTGTTTCTAGCAGGTCTATTCTGACAGTAATTTTTTAGAAGTTAAAATATTGACTATCCCTGCTACATAGATGGAGGTGCATCCCTTGGGTTCCTATCAAACATCGTTTATATCAATGCGCCTCAGCCAAAGGGATAGTATGATTTCTCACACAATCATCTACTCGAATTTGGAATAAACCAAACACCAGCATGCTACTCAATGCCACAAACTCTTTTCTTGGTAAATATGTGTGAAATTAGATGCTCGAACAATGAGAGCAAATGCATTCCTAGCAACAAATCCGCCATCCTCTTATAACAATGTTGATAAACTGAATCAAGAGTGAATGGAAAAAAAAAAAAAAAAAACTCATTGCCTTGTCTGCTGCATGATTGGAAGATGCCCCACTTCCAGTTCCAGCATCATGACCAGTTTCATCTTTGACAAGGGTGTTGTCTTTTTCTACTGCCTGCTATAGAAAGAGTACAAAAATATCCAAACAATTAGGCTCCACTTGGATTGAATTTTAATCAGTCAATTTAATAAAGAGTGAAATAACCCAAATGGAGAAAACCACACTTCATTCATAATGAGGTAGTAGCCCCCAAACTGTAATTACTGCCGTTCCAAGTCCAACATGACTGGCGTGTAATGGCAGTATGGGTTTGGTTATCATCAGCAATACAAAATAGTGACATGCCACTCTGGGGATTTCCAATTGAATGGATTGAAGTTCAGTTCATTGGAGCATCCAGGTGCACCTTCGCAATTGTAAAAGGAAAAGAACATTAAACCACTGTTGTGATCAATAAAATGTGTTAGCAGAATGAGGACCACAGGCAGAAGAACTTTCCATAACCTCTTTTGCTGCATGGATGGGAGATGCTTCACTTTCAGCATTATCACTCATCTGAGCTTCATCGACAGCATCACCATTGTCTTCTGTCGCATGCTATTATCAAGGTAGAAAATCAACAATTAGAAAGAAAAAAAAGAAGAAAAAAAAAAGAAAAGAAAACTACTTGCAATAAGGCCCATGGCCTTTCTTTATCTTTACAGTCATCATCATCATCCTAGCATTTGCCTTCTTCATCTTTTCGGGCATCATCAATTCATCATCATCATCATCATCCTAGCCATTCTCCCAGCAAATTGAGATTGGGTTTTAAGTGGAAGATTGGCAAAAGTTTTGTGATCAGATGCATACTAAACATAAACTTCTTTTAAGAACCAGCCAATCTTCTTGACCTTTGTATTATTTTGTAAAAAGGATACTTGTCAAAGAAAAAAGGATAGGAAAACGGAAGGAGAACTAGTGAACTCAAATGACAAGCATTTAGACAAGACGAGAGAGTATGAAGAGACAAATATCTTCGTAACAAAGAAAAAAAGGAAGACCACACAAACGCGCGTGCGCATACAGGGATAGACAGACGGACGGACGGACGGACAGACAGACAGACACACACACACGCACGCACGCACTGACACATACTGAGAGAGAGAGAGAGAACTGAGGATTTGGACCGTGATAGAGAGGGATGGCAAAACGGGATTCATGTAGCTGACCCCAATTGGTTGGTGTAACACGTAGATGATGATGATGATGATGACAACATAGTAGATAGGTATATACAAAGGTGATGCAGTGCAAAATGGGACCAAAGTCCATTTCATCCATGACCATAGAAAAGCCGATAATCAGGGCCTTGGAGGCACTAAATTCTGACTCTTTGCATGAGGGTCTATGCATTCAATCAGGGTGGAAAACATGTGCACTTGATTGCGGGATGCACGGGCCCAAAACCCGGTTTGTTGCTTTAATTACTTGCTTAAGCTTAGGGGTATTTTGGTATTTTTATATTCTATTAGTCTGTGATGAATTAATAAAATTAAGCTGAGGGTCTTTCCGTCTTTGTAATTTTCAGTTTTGATGAATTAAAGAAATAATTTTTCTCTCTTTAAGAAAAGGAGGAAGAAAGGGTGGATTCCCTTCTCTTGTTCTTTAGATTGGATCTGATTGTCCCTTGAGTCACTCGTGGATCGCCATCTTGGAGGATTCCGTTCTTTTACGTTGTAGTTGCTTGACAGATTCAGTCCTTGATAGCTGTCAATCATGACGTGGATTTGACACATACCCACCGCATAAAAAGGTGACGCAATTTATTGAAAGAGCAAGACAAACAGAAATTTTGTGCCTCGAAATTACACATAAGACTAAAATGAATAAGAATATATAGATGGAACTCCCTCAAACCAGTGTTCGAATTATCTCCAATATTATCTTTATCTCCGGCTCAGTAATACCGATAACACTGGTAGTGATACCAATAATGCTTGTAGTATAAGAAATTTCAAGTATTAGCAATGTATCGCTAAATATCGCCAACGTATCAATATCACTAATGTAATCGCCAATATTTTCAACTATGCAAATTCTAGGCGTCACACGTATTGCCAATGCATCAATATCGCCAATGTATCGCCAACTATGTAAATTCTAGGTAATGCTTGTATCATAAATGTATCGACGATATTTCAATAATATCGCCAACGTATTGATATCATCAAAATTTTGTTTATTAAAAATAATTTTAAAAAAAAAAATCATGGGCAAATGCTTGTATGTAGTGTTCAATTTGTCATTGATAATATCTCGATATTATTGATATCGCAACATGCGCGATATTGACACCATAATCTTTTGTTTCATTTTCAATTGTTGATGATTTCTTGGTGAAATATCATGTGTTGTTGATATTTTGCAATATCGATGGATGTTTGGATGGAATGTTGGATGGTTAAATAGGTTGGATGCTTTTAAGGCCCCATTAAATGGAAACTTATCATATATGCATTCTTTTTGCAATTTTTTTATTTCTAAATATGCAAATATATACATTATTACATTTTAACATGTCTTACAGTTTTGCTGAAAATTCCACCGTTTTCCCCATGTTTCCCTGCATTTCCAGTTATCAACCATATTATTGGCAATATCGATATTGTTTCCATATCCCTGACCAATGAAACTTGTAGAAATACTGATACTTCGAACACTGGTTGTACCTAAGGACAATCACCAATCCTTGATCATTTCCTTGAAGCTGTCCACCTCTAGCCATGCCAACTCAAAAACGGAAAGGTTTGGGGCCCCAGCTTTCTGTCTCTACTTTTAGTAAAATAGGGCAATGATCTAAGCATGTTCTTGGTAAGTCTCTTGATCATACCTAAGGGAATTTCTCCACCCAATCTGCCGAGAGCAAAAATCTGTCGAGACGAGCTAGAAGCGACGATTCCCTACCATTAGTCTACGTGAACTTGGCACCCCCCATCAGAATGTCTACCATTTCTTTCTGTCTAACCCACTCCTCGAAACCCTTAACATTAAAATCGGAAAGGTTTGGGGCCCCAGCTTTCTGTCTCTACTTTTAGTAAAATAGGGCAATGATCTAAGCATGTTCTTGGTAAACCTCTTGATCATACCCGAGGGAATTTCTCCACCCAATCTACTGAGAGAAAAAATCTGTAGAGACGAGCTAGAAGCAGCGATTCCCTTCCATTAGTCCACATGAACTTGGCACCCCCCATCAAAATGTCTACCATTTATTCCTCTCTAACCCACTCCTCAACACCAAAAATCTGTCGAGACGAGCTAGAAGCGACGATTCCCTACCATTAGTCTACGTGAACTTGGCACCCCCCATCAGAATGTCTATCATTTCTTTCTGTCTAACCCACTCCTCGAAGCCCTTAACATTAAAATCGGAAAGGTTTGGGGCCCCAGCTTTCTGTCTCTACTTTTAGTAAAATAGGGCAATGATCTAAGCATGTTCTTGGTAAACCTCTTGATCATACCCGAGGGAATTTCTCCACCCAATCTACTGAGAGAAAAAATCTGTAGAGACGAGCTAGAAGCAGCGATTCCCTTCCATTAGTCCACATGAACTTGGCACCCCCCATCAAAATGTCTACCATTTATTCCTCTCTAATCCACTCCTCAACACCCCCCCCCCCCCCCCCCCCCCAAAAAAAAAAAAAAGCACCATGGCAAGCTGTAAAGAGATCTAATCAGATTCAATTCAACCCACAACAGGTGTCTCCTAGATGGGATCAGTGTTCGAAATATCGGTATTGCGTTACGTATCACAC
Organism: Magnolia kwangsiensis; assembly: GCA_037074715.1. NCBI lineage: Eukaryota > Viridiplantae > Streptophyta > Magnoliopsida > Magnoliales > Magnoliaceae > Magnolia > Magnolia kwangsiensis. Next base: position 115,215,292 of record CM073577.1, read on the forward strand.
CCTTGGGATATGGACACGTATCGGTTATCGCGTGGGATATATTGGTTGTATAGCGTAATGTATCGCTGATGTTGGAAACATGGGGAAACATTGGAAATTGGTCGAATTTTTCAAGTGATTGTTAAAAAAGACATCAATACACACAAATCAAAACATTACAAAAAACAAGTGCACAAAATAGGTTTTCTTGTATGGGGTCCTAATCTATGCGTTGTCCAACTGAATTGATGCAAGTATATTCAAAGTTTATTCATATAATTTATAAATGTAAGAAGACGTGTGGAAACACAAGCAATACATTCAAAAGCAAAAGAAGGATCACTAAATCAGGTTACATACATGTTTGATTTTATGTTTGGACACAAAGATTGCAACCAATTTTTAGATATCCCCAAGAACTATCGACACCGTGAAAGATCCCACATGCGAAGCTTCCAAGCACCATCTTTCCTTGTTCCAGGCTGTCACTATGCCCCTTGACAAGCCCTCAGCGTTCAAAGTAACCCAGCCTTTATTATTAATTCCCCAAATTGACGATAGGATTTCATCATCAAAAGCCTCTAGTTTGGTTTCCAAAATGGCAAGATCTCAACTTTGTATTTCTTGCAAACTTCTTTCACCTGAGCTTTCTTATCCCGACTTCCCAGCCCCCTAATATTCCAACAAAGAATCTTCATTAAAAACTGATGCAAAATCCCCTCCCCTTCCTTCCTGAGCTGCAACTACCTGCATCATAATTGACAGAACTTTCCAGGCTCATCAATTCTCTCCATCCCTTAGGCATCTTCTACTTAGCCTTCTGCTGCATTGCTCCACAAAATTTCCTGTGACATCTTTATCTAACAAAGTTCATGAATTCATGGACATCATCGTCCTCTACTCCAAAAGTCAACCCTATTGACATCCCCACTGTATCGAGAATGTCTTTGAACCAGCTAACCTCGCCTTCCGACATTTGCTTGAGACCCCTAGGAGAACCAAAGTCCTCCGCGCAAGCTGGGTAATCGACGTTACCCTTAGGAATTTGTCTAGCAGCTTGCAGTGGCGTGACATCAAGAGCATCATCAAAAAAATCCACACAAACTACCTCTTTTGCTGCTTGGAAGGCTTCCTCTGCTTCGAAGAACTTGTCCCAAACTTCCACAAGAGCATGGTTGGAATCGTCGATGCTTAGACCGTCAACGGAGCCCTTGCACGAAGATTGAGACATGGGGGACGTACCTAGAAGAGGGAGAAGTCCCTAAGAGGGATTAGGGAGACTAGGCAAGGCGCTATTGAGAAGGCTCAAGCCCCCATTAAATGGAAACTTATTGTGTATGCATTCTTTTTGCAATTTTTTATTCCTAATATGTGTATTGTAGTATCTCCTAAAGTTTCACTAAAAACTTCCACCGTTTTTCCCATGTTTCCTCGGATTTCCGATTATCAGCGAAATCGATATTGTTTCCATATCCCCAGCGAGCGAAACTTGTAGTGATACCGATGCTTCGAACACTGAATTCCTACCAAGGTATTCAATAACAATAGACATGGTTGTAACAACCAGCCTTGTGGCTGTTATAACCCCGTAAAAAAAATTGAGGAAGAAACCGTAATGTATCAACCCCGTATTGGAACGGTATGGGCTTGTATCAAACAGAAATCCCCCTGTATCAGCCCATCATGGGCCCGTAACAGCCATTATGGCCGTTACGTGCCCGTTACGGGTCATTGCTTTTCAGAATGGGTGTTACAGCATATATTTTGTAATAGATCCCACCTTTACTGTTATGTAATAGTCGTCATGCAACCATTTTTTAATATCATTAATCTTGCACTGGACTGATGCACTGAGGTACCTTTTCCATGGTAGATAGATCTATGCTCTCTGCATCTGAACTCTCTAGCACAGAGGAGGATGCTCGGAGTGGTGAGCATAACACACTAGAGTAAGCATTGTCAACATCACTTTGAGGGAGAGAATTATCGAAGAGTCTTCCGCATAGGTCAACACATGTCCCATAACTTAAAATTTCCCCCAGAAGTGGACTAGGTGATCTAAAAACTTCTGCATGTGGAGATTTGTCCCGTGATCCAGCCTATAGATTCAATGGACCTCACTGTGGATGGGGGATGCCCACATCTCCCAGATTGAAGATTCTAACCCTTCAATCGGTGGCCAACAAATGGACAGCTATGACAAAATACATCATTGACCATAAGAAAAGAATAATATTGTATAGGCCAGCTCTTCCAACCTGGGATCTTTTTGGTGCATCACCTATCGATGGAGGGGCCCATCAGATCAATGGTCATCAGACCATTGTCACAACTCTTATGGCCCGGTTGGATCAAAACATTATACACTTTCGAATGCATCAGGACCCTATAATACATCTCCAGATCTAGTCTCAAATACATAATCAATTTTTCAAGTTCTTATTCCAATGACTGATAGTCCAGTGGCATCCATATAACATGAAAAAGATTTGGACCACTAACATCAAGTAAAAAAAATCAAAAGACAGACACTCATATGCAGAGGAATAAAGCAAGATTTTTACATACTAGTTTGGCATCCTTAATTTTCAGATAAGGCTAGTGATAATAAAAGCACCAAATAAGACAAAATTAAGTTTAAAAGGAATCGGTAATTTGACTAAATAACTAGCAATGAGGAACAGTGGCCCCATAGAAACACAAAAGACCATGATCTTGATTGAAGAGCTTGAATGATATAAAGATGGTTGAATCATGATTAGATCAGGGGACTAACCTGATCTAATGTCTCTGGCAGTTTGCCCACATTATCCTGCGTGTCATCACATGGAGTCTCTTCAGCCTTTTTATTGTCATGGTCCAAGCAGCACATGAAACAAAGTTCCAATGGCATAAGATACACTACTTGATAAGTTCATACGAGTTAGTACTTAGTAGCATGCATCTAGACTAATGAATGGGGACATGAGACTAACCTGGTCCGATGTCTCTGTAAGTTCACCCACAGTGTCCTTTGTCTCGTCATGCGGAGTTTCTGTGGGCTTCTTTTCTTGCTCAATGCTATTGTTTTCAGCTTCTCTTTGCTTTTTCTCTTCCTGTTCTTTCTCTAGGCGTTCTTGCTCCTCTACCTTTTCTACTTGTTCCTTGCGCTCTACATGGGAGGTCAACCAAATACTTGGTAACAAGACACTAAGATGGAGCCCATCATTCTTAAATAGACATGATTGAAAAAGTAAATTTTGTTGATGCATAAACTCTACCAAACTCGTTGATTGTAATCGACCTATGTACTAGACTAATAGATAGCACTTGATTGTGGTCAACCTATGTAATAGTCATTTACACTGCACCTATGGAAGCTTTGGTCTCTCATTGTTTGTCCCAAGCCCAGATAAAGGACGGTTGCATCGGGTAGCAGCCGGCGTCAAACTGATGTCATTATTTCCATCATGAATCCAAACAGAACAAAATTCATGTAGTCAACCCCAATTGACTGGGATAAGATTTTGGTGATGATGATGATGAGGCATAAACTCTACCATAGAAAAAGAAAAAGAAAATAATTATAAAAAAAAAAAAAAACCACGAAGATGAGAAAAACAGATTTGATCAATTCCAGGTAGTGGACTCTATTAGAGTGGGAGAATCTTCAGTACCAGCACCCACATTGGTATTCAGTGAGTAACAGTCCACCCAGCTGATAACTTCCCACCTGTCAAGTGCATGCGACATCCAACCCATCCAATAGCTTGCCCAAACCACAAGGATCAGCTAGAGAAAAAATCATTCATATCCTCTCATCGAGTAGACTACACTTGTATTTTTCTATTTTTCAATGGCTAGACAATGTTTTCTATGGCGTAGCCCATTTGATGAGTGGATAGGGGCTGATTTTGCATATGGCGATTCTCATGGTGGGGCCAAGCTATTTGATGGGTTGGATGTCACATGCACTTAACAGGTAGGAAGTTATCCGTTGGGTGGGCCGTAACTTGTGGTCCAACTGGTTGGACTTGTGACCTGCTCTATAATATAGAGTCCACTCAAGTCCAATCAGTTGAGAGTAGGTGGGTGTGTGGGTGTGCACACATCTAACCAGCTTAGAAATTGGCTGTTTATTAATGATTAACTAATGCTAATAAGTACAAGGGAGAGAAGGAAAAGGAGTTGCCCACTCGGGTAGGCCCACCGGAGTCTTTATGTGAAATCCACCACCCCAACCATCAATTGAGTCTCCCCAAAACTCAGCCCCATCCATGATTCAAGTGGACCAGTGATTAGAAACAGTATGCAGGGCAACACTCGACCTCCAAAATGTTTCCCTTGGTGTGGCCCACCTAAATCACGAATGGGCCTGATTTTTAAGCCCAAAGCCTAAGTTTTAATGTGTCATCTAATGGTTGTAGTTTAGGTCAGGATTATGCATGATTTTCTTTTGATTTTCATGATATTTGTGATGAATATAGCGGCGTTTGTGTTTTTTTGTTAAATATCTTAATTCGGTTATTTGATCTCATATGTTACTTAGTTCATGCATCGATCCTGCATCAGTGACCCACCTTGCCAAAGAAAATCCCCCCCTAAATCTGTTAATCCTAGCCAACACCGACTTTGGACATTGGAAAAGAGAATAAATTGGGAGATTGGACAAAGAAGCTTTGATGAGCCAGAGCCACCCAAGGATATCAATTGACTTTTCTAAGGAGAGCTTTCTCTCCTATCTCTCAACAAGCCTATCTGAAAGGTGCAAGGCAGGCTTTCCCAAACACAAGGGGAGGCCCACATAGGAAGAAAGGAAAGACCCGGATCAACAACCAAAGGAGTTAGGAAGGAGGTCTGCCTCCTCTCTAGAAATATCGATGCCCGGAATTTCACTTTTATCGACATTAATTTTCATACCAGATAATGCAGGGGCATTTTCACACTGGGCTTGAGTGGGGTAGCTTGTGGGATGCGAGGACACACTCGGGGTGGGCGGCCCATGTGATTTGGGGCCCACGAGCCCACGAGGGAGGTTCGGCCGAGGTCCTAACCCATGAGATATAGGGCCTGGGCTATGAGATAAATGGATTAATTCGCCATACTCTAACAGTTCAAGCTTTTAGAGCAAGTGGTTAATTGTCCTGCATCAAATTGGTATTAGAGCGGGAGGTCTCGTGTTCGAGACTCCTCACTTGGGGTGATTAATGCAGGGGCATTTTCACACTGGGCTCGAGTGGGGTAGCTCGTGGGATGCGGGGACACACTCGGGGTGGGCGGCCCATGTGATTTGGGGCCCACGAGGGGGGTTCGGCCGAGGTCCTAACCCATGAGATGTGGGGCCTGGGCTATGAGATAAATAGATTAATTCGCCATACTCTAACAGGTCGAGCTTTTAGAGCAAGTGGTTAATTGTCTTGCATCACCAGATATCACCTAAAACCAAGAATAGTGATATGCAAATTGGATTTCTTGGCCTCAGATGCCAAACAGAATAGAAGTGTATCATCTGTAAACTAAACATAGTTAATCTCCTGCAAAAAATTAGCGACATTAAAACCTTCAAAAAGACTAACCATTTGACCGCTAGATAACGTCCTGCTGAAAGCTTCAACCACCACAATAAACAGAGAAGGAGAGGGGACCTCTTTGCTGAAGGCCCCTAGAGAATTTGAAAAATCCAAAGGGGGATCCATTAGTGCATGTTTGATTTTTATCGTTTCACCGGGAAAAGGTAACCTTGGAAATGGGTGATTATTACCGTTTCACCTGTTTGAATATTTGTGGGAATTTCATTTCTTGGAAACCGGTTCAAAAGTAGTAGTGGCCATTTTAGGACCACATCTTGATGTATATGATATATTTGTTCCGTCCATTCATTTTATCACAACATTTTGAGATATGAGATGAAAAATGAGTTAGATCCAGCACTCAACTGGCCCATACCAAAAGAAACAATGGCCCCAGGAAGTTTTTAACGGTAAGTATTTAATTCACATTTTTCTATGGCGTGGTCCACTCGAGCTTTGAATATGCCTCATTTTTTGGCTTATATCATAAATTAATCTGACATAATGGATGAAGGTGTAGATATATGATATGCATCATGGTGGGACCCACAAATATTTCACAATATTTGCCATTTTTACACTGAAAAAGTAGGCTGTCAAATCAATTATGGGGAAGAGTGCGGCAACTAAGGAGGGAAATATTTATTACCATTCACGGGCCATTTCCCTGGGAAATGGAAAATCAAACACGCCCTTAATCAACATAGAGAACTTAGCTGATAAAACACATGACCTAACCCAGCTCTCCACTTAAAACCGAACTCCAACCACTCCAACATATAGTCAAGGAATGTCCAATTAACGTGATCATAGGCCTTTTCCAGATCCAATTTACAAACTATACCACCCGTTCCTCCTCTGAGGAAAGAATCTAAGCATTCATGCACAATTACAGCACTGTCAAGGATCTATCTACTAGCTATAAACACACTCTGGAATGGCAAGATAACCTTATGTAACACCAACCTGAGCCTTTAACTAAGAATCTTTACTAAAATTTTATACGGGCTCTAATGCAAGGGCATTTTCACACCGGACTCGAGTGGGGTGGCCTGTGGGATGCAAAGGCAGACTTGGGGTGGGCGGCCCGTGTGAGGCAAGTGGCTCGTGTGAGGCAGGTGGCTCGTGTGAAGCAGAACCCATGTGAAGTGGGGCCCACGAGGGGAGTTCAGCCAAGGTCCTAACCCATGAGATGTAAGGCCTAGGCTATGAGATAAAGGAATTAATTCGTCATGCTCTATCAATTCGATCTTTTAGAGCAAGTAGTTAGTTATCCTGCATCAAATTAGTATCAGAGCAAGAGGTCTCGTGTTCGAGACTCCTCACCGGGGGTGATTAATGCAAGGGCATTTTCACAATGAGCTCGAGTGGGGTGGCCTATGGGATGCAGGGGCACACTCGAGGCAGGAGGCCTATGCGAGGCGGGTGGCCCGTGTAAGGCAGGGCCCAACCCTGTGAGGCGGGTGACTCATATAAAGCAGAACCCATGTAAAGTGGGGCCCACAAGAGAGGTTCGGTCGAGGTCCTAACCCATGAGATGTGGGGCCTAGGCTATGAGATAAAGGGATTAATTCGCAAACCCTATCAATTCGAGCTTTTAGAGCAAGTGGTTAGTTGTCCTCCATCAGGTTCCCAATCAGACTAATTGGTTTGAAATTCTCAAGGTTATTCGCACCTTCCAGCATGGGGAAAAGAGCCAAGGAGCATCCAAGTTCAGAGGCAATACCACCCGAGTCAAAGAATTTAGAAATGAAATCAAGGAGATCAGACTTAACCAACTCTCAAACAACTTGAAAGAAAGCAATCGGAAAATCATCTGGGTCCTAAACTTTGTCCCTACCAAAGTCCCACATGGCCCCCTTAATTTTTTTCCAAATTGAGAGGACCTTCGAGATTAAAATCAAGATTATCCGCAAATGGTCCGGGAGATCGATCATCGGAAAGCAAGGAAACATAAAAACTAGCAATACCCAAATTGATAGTCTTTGTCCACAACTCGACCCATAACAACAACAGAGGAAATGCAATTGGACCTAGCCCGAGCATTGGATATATATATATATATATATATATATATATATATATATATATATATATATATATATATATATATATAATGTCCCCACCTTCATGCAGACATTAGCGACGTTCCCAAACCTTTTAAATGGCATACGAGGTGACTTATTGTCGCTCTGAACCGTTCATTCATTCATACATCTAAGAGGAAGCCATGGTTCAAAAACCATGCCAATCGGGTGTTCCTAAGCTTCTGATCAATAGCATGAAAATGGCCAATCAAGATTGACTGGGGAAACAAAATAGGTCCAATCATCATCTTGAAACACCTAGTAGATAGATAGATCCCACCTTGTATTTCTTATGATTCTAAAGTAACACTTCGATTTGTTGATTCTAACCATGTGATTTGTGGCTTGTAATCAATGGATTGTTGTAGCAAGCTGGCCCCATTCAAAGGGTTAGGATCATCCAATCGGCACGATTCATGAACTATGGACTGCTCCTAGTTATATGAATACATGAATGGTTTAGATCGACAATAGGTCAACTTTCGAGCCATTTAAAAGGTTTCAGGATGTTGCTAACATCTGCATGAAGGTGGGGATGTTAGCAAAACCCTATAAATGTTTGCATGTATGTATGTACATGTACAGGCTTAAACACACGCACGCACCCACCCACACACATATATGCCTTTGTTTTCAGGGAGCCACTGCATATGACCACTCTGGCAGGGAAAAGTACCCATCTTTTTCTACTTTTAGTTACAAAATAGTATAGTTGTCTGGAATGCATACAACAACACTCATGCATATAAGTGTAAATCCCACAATCCATGCAGATTCATATGCAAAAAGGAACCATTTAACTCACAAATATTGTGTCATTTTCTTAAATCCACATGTGTATTCATCCCCATCAATCATTTTTCTCCACGTGTATTTTTTTATTCTCTATCAATCATGATATCGCAATCTTTGTGAGTGCAAATTGATTGATCCATGAAATCGATCAATTCGCTTCTAGCAATGTTGACTCGCTAATGTTGTTTACATGTTCTTGTTCATTTTGATGTGATTTCAGTAGTGTTAAAAGAATTTGTCCTTGAAAACTCGGTTGGGATTTTATTTTTATTTTTAAAGGTGGGGAATATACTCGTCACCAAAAAGCTAGGACAAGGCCATGATGATTACAATGATTCGGTAGCGATTGTCCGTTGACTACTGATTTCATCATTAGCTCATCAAAAGACTACTCAACGACACCAAGGAGTTGTGATGATAATTTAATAGATAATGTAGTAGATGATAGTAATAATGTGAACAGTTAAGAAGAAAGTTTGTAATCCCAATTCCCAAATAAAAAAAGTAATCTATAAAATTTGCATGAGTATTGGCAAGGCAGCACCTTTTAGCGTTTGAACCAGCCCTTTGAGTATCTTCTCCTCATTTTTCAACTTTGACAACTCTGCTTCATCCTTAGCAAGAGCCTGTTTTGCTTGCTCTACTTCCTTCCTCCGTATAATGACTCCTTGCTGATATGTCGTGATCTTTTTCTTTAATCTATCTCTGGCCACTTGACCAGCCTCCCAGCATGTATTTAGACATTTCACCTTACCATCATATTCATCACTCCCATCACAACAATCTGCTCATTTTAGCCAAAACAGAAATAAAGAAACTATGGTATGCATTCATTCAGAGAAGATGAAAAATTTTACAATTTCCAAGACACAACAAGATCTTGAAATCAGAGGAAAAAATCCGTCAATAGTCATAATAATGCATATGGCCATGCCAAGCCCAGCTACGGGGCATAAAACAGGTTCACTCTTGATGTGGGTTTCATTCATATCAGCAATAGAACGTGCAGAGGAAAAATGAGGAAGAATAATTGCCATTCTATAGCATATAATGTCATGGGTGATTTATTTTTTTTTCCTTGATAAATCAGACATTGATACAATCAAATGGGAAATGTGGACAAGTGCTCCCAGAACCCAAGCTGGGGTCAAGTTCAATATACCGAAATAGGCTGCTCATCGCCCCTGTCAACAAACTACCAGGCAACCAATTTGCAACCCTCAGAGCATGTACTGGGTTTAACTTCACGAAATCCTTCCACTAGATTAATAATTTCTGGGAGGAAGTTGGTGATCCTCCAAAGGAATGTGGCTGTTATTATAAAAGGGAGTTGCAAGGAGTTGACCCTGTTCACAGCACTTTTCATACTCTTTAGCTTTGGAGGAGCTGAGCTTTATCCCCCAAGAAATTCCTTGGCATTTTGGAGGTGGAACTGGAAAGAGTTTGATATTCGATAGTCGATACGATAGGAAGATCAAAAGTCTAAGCATGGTGACAAGTGAGCAAAGCCTCTGATTTGAGCCTGGAAACTAAATGCAGATGAAGCTCCACACCTAACCTGAGAGACTCAGGAGTTTGTGGTGCATTACGGGATGTGCAGCATTGGTAATTATAGCCACCCATATGCCTATGTGTGGAAAGCCCCCATCCCTACTAGAGTTCCGCCTTATTGTTGACCACTACAGTGAAATCATAACTGTTGACAATTTAAAGAAGAGGAATATGGCACTTCTGAATGTGTGCTTTATGTGCAGAAAAGCTGAGTCAGTGGATCATCTGTTTCTGCATTGCCAGTCAGCGCCGGCAGTTTAGGATTATTTTTGGCAGCTGTTTAGAGTTCGGTGGGCTGTTGGAGATCTGTTTTTTTATGTCATTGCAGGTTGGTCTGCTGATCCTTTTTTCTGCACATGAGAACCATATCTGGAAGCTGTTCACTGCAAGAGAAATTGGAGGTTGGCGCTGCTTGCGGTTTTGTCATCAATATGGATGGAAAGTAACCAGAGATGTTTTAAAAACTGTAATCTGCCTCCTGATAGTATTGTCAGAAAAGTTTACTTTCTCAACGGAGAGTGGGTCTCCTAATTTTTGGGTTTTGGATGACTGCAGCCTTTGTATTTTTGTTCCTTCTTTGCTCTGTTGTTGTTTTTGCCTTTTGTCTTTTTAATAAATTATCATTCCTCAAATATATATATATATATATATATATATATATATATATATATAGAGAGAGAGAGAGAGAGAGAGACATGCTCTCCTACGCACCTACGCACCTACGCACGTGCGCACCTTTCCACGCATGTCATGGGCATCAAATCCGAACGGTCCATAAGATGCAGAATCCCATGAAACCTTAAGGGGTGAATTTTCACCCTGATCTAAGATTCTGGTGGGCCATAGTAAAGAGAAATTCAAATCAAGGGAAGACACTGTTTGCATTTTTATGGCCCACCAAAGTTTTGGTTCAAAGTAAAAATTGGTACCAGCGGGTTTTATGAGGTTCTGCTTCATGCGAACCGTTCAGATTTTCGAGAATCATCAGATATGATGAGTTCTCAAAAAAGTTCGTAGGTAGTCCATGCGAACTGGTTCGCAGGTGAGCGTTCCGCTATATATATATATATATATATATATATATATATATATATATATATATATATATATATATATATATATATATATATATATATATATATATATATAATGTATGGAAGCTGTTCACTTTTACCATTCTGTGGAGTATTTGGAGAGATGAATTCTAGAATCTTTGATGGCAAAGTGCCTTCCCTTGGTTCCCTCATTTGGTCCATTGCATCCTTGACCTTTACACTGCCTGTCTTCACTGGGACCTCTATTTTATCATTGCAGAGGGATTGGAGTCTATTGTATTCCGGTGATTTTTGTTTGGGTTTCTGGCATCAAGTGCCTTGGCTTGTTCTTACTGTTTTTTAGTTCTCTGCATTCCAAGCAATGTGGTGTAGCGACCTCTTCCCTTAGTCAGCTTTGCAGGTTTTTTTTTTTTTGGGCAAACCAGTCATCATTAAAAGTAAATAAATGTGAGAATAAACTGGTCTTTTTTTTGGGTTGCCAGGATTCAATTATTCAAACAAAATGGAAAATAAGGGGTCCTAAAGCTCTTCCCAAGATTCCTTTTCTGATTATTTTTTTTAAAAAAAAAAAAAATCTCTTTGGGTGTTCATTTTGAGGTTGGAGCCATGGAGCTTCTTTTATTGTGAACGAAATTAGAGGTATTGTGATTAGACTTATTGGTTTCTTTTTCTCATGTATCTAGAGTGACAAATAAGGTGGCTGAACTGTTGTCAAAGGAGTATCACAGACTTCACAGCTAAATCTCTTCACACGCATCACTTATCCATGGCCTCAATGGGTGCTTGCATCTCTTTTGCCCTTCTTAAATAAAGCTTCCTTGCTTATGAAAACAAAGTACGTTTCAGTTATGTTGGAGTAACGGTTGCATCCGTTCTGTTATTACGGCCAGCAACCGTTGCATGGCCTCAGTTTGACTGGCCATGAAACGATTGGTACCTTTGGCTTGAATACGAAATTAGTTAGCCTGAGCCCTTCCGTATTCTTGCACCATTTGGAAGCTCATTTGGACATCCCGAAGCACCATAGATACCTCATCCGGGAGCACAGCTCGAGACGTAGACGGTCCAACCTGACTTCCGGTCCAGTTTGTGTTCAAATTAGATGTCTATGGGAGCACTTGGACCTGCACATCATCACTAGGAGGTAGTGCAGTCGGTGTTGCAGGTTCAGTAACAGAAGCACGTGTCATTCTTCTCATTTTTTGCACAAATCAATCCAGTATTTAATCAAACAGGGTCCCACCGAACATGCCAGAAAAATTGTTCGCTCGTTTTTTCCCAACACGGGTGGAGTGCAGGCATACCAGAATTGGGATTGCAACTCAAATTCAAACCGAACAACTATGACCCCAAGCGCCAAAGTAGGCAGACACAAGTTATGACCGAGTCTGAGAAGATCAGTCGCCTATTTAGCCACTTTCTCAACGTGTAAACAGATCAAGCGATAATCAAAGGGTGGGGTTCATCCTCTGATGATGGGTCACTCTTTTGCCTTCCGTACAAAAGGACTTTTCAATTCAAATAAAGTGAAATGAGAGAGAATGCCTTACAATCGACCACTATTGGCTTCTGAAGGATGCTCCTCTAATGATCGAATGAGGTTCAGTGCATGAGATTAAACTCCAATTATCAGCTACTGGATTATCACTACAAATTACACTACAGAATGTAAACGACGAGTGCTAAAGATAAATTGTTACGCTAGAAAGTAATTTGCTGGACGGAAAAGGTAAATGATTACACTAAGGAATGTCGATTTGGTTTGATTGGTTTGGTATGAGACGAGTTATCTTCTACAATCTTCTTCTATTTATAAGCCTTAATCCAGCTATTTTGGATTCTTCCCACGTTCTGACGATTATTGTAACCGTTTCCCCATTACTAGCTTCTAGACACTTCCCACGTTCTGTTTCCTTGAATCATTCTTCAACCACCTATTCGACAGTCATGAGAATTAGACCGTTAGTCATCCGTTACCTGGTCATCTGAACCGGGTCACATACATCTCAGCCACTTTAATCCAATTGATACATTGTGGCTCCATTTCTCGAGATGCAACCGTACATATCTGCAGAAGATCCTGCAACCGTTGCACACATTCCGTACATATCACATGTAATCAACTCTGATTGGCTGAAAACAAAACTTGGCCGAATTGGGTACAAACAGTATCAAGGCACCTTTCAATTGAATGAAAATTTCTAGATAATTTCTTTCTATTTTGTGTGGCTCTCGTGCTTAGCTTAGAGGTGCCTACACTTGGGCAGATCGTCCCATCAGCCAGCTGCGCCAACCTGGTTGAACACACTCACTTAAAAGGGGGGTTTCCAAAAAAGGAGGTCTCAACCTAACAACCTTGCTTTTTTTGTTGAATCGGCAAAAACAAATCCAGCATTTTAGCACCTATTTTTTCAAGTGGGAGATGAGATGGAGGTCTACAAAGTGCATCCAAATGCACAGGGTCAATTGTTGGTTGGATCAAAACAGCGGTTAGGCCTGAAACGCCCTTCCAAAGAGTGCATCCAAGTGAGCCCCGAGGACTTGAATAAGAATTCTTGCTCACTTGCCAGTCGTAGATAAAGTCATTGATAGACATGACTGGCGAAACTATATTCCTAAAGCCAACCCCAAATAGTCAAATTAAGGCTATGATGATAGGGATGATGATACAAGTTGTTCTAATATTGAAGAACTTTTGTCATAAGATACATCCTTTTGTATGACTCAGCTCTGACAAGAAGAGATGAGGAAAACTCCATGCCTAGTTTCAATATGTAAGAGACGTCAACAACCAAAGTAAACAGCTCACAACACCCTTTTCTCACTCCCATTAAAACCACATGGCCTATATAAGAAAATACATAAATCTTCCAATAATAGCAAGAACAACATCATTGAGAACCAATCCGTGTAACCCATAATTGTCTTTTATTTTATTGAAAAAGAACCCATAATTCATCAATTAACTCTACTTGGAAAATCAAGGAATGTACAAAACATTATAAAAACCAAAAGCAAGCTGTCAAGGATTCTTACCACAGATACCATCATTCACTCTCGAGGAGAACAGAGTAATGGGAGAGTGACCTGCATTGTGACAATAGAATTTTCCCTCTGGGCATGCTGATGTTCCTGCATAAACATAAACAACCCATTTGCTGGAATTTTAAAATATATATATATATGGGTTCTGTTTAGGGTTTTTGTTCATCAAGTCCTAATGAAAAAATGCATTAGATTTCTCTCTAAATTCACACCTAATAGTTCAATCAAACCCCATCCCACTAAGAACTATTTTAACAATAGAAAAATAAAAATAAAAAAAAAATCCCAATCACAAGAAAAGAAAAGAAAAATGCAATACAATCTCTAAATTCACACTAAAACAAAAATGGCAGACGTAGGCAATCATAGAACTAAACTTGGTATTCTTTTTTTTTTTTCTCCTTTTTTACTTTCTCTTCCATAAGTAACCCTCTGAAGAAAGGGATCAACTATTTACACCCACCCTTTTGATTTACGAACACCACACCCATTTCCATTTTTGGACTAAAAAGTGAAAATACTTTACTCCACTTCCCAAAATGGAAAATGGGTGTACTATTTCAATTCCCAAATTGAATAATGGATACCCAAACAAAAAGGACAGGTGTAAACACCAATGCTCTTGAGAAAAATAGCATAAATTCAATAACCTTTTGAAAAAAGGGAGCCAGTATTTACACCTTCCCTATGCTTATTTACATACACCCATTTCCATTTTCGCAAAGAAGAATAGTACAAAAGCTTCAATTATAGTAGACAGCATGTGCTATTTCGATTCCCAGTTTTGAAAAAAGGGTGTTACCAAACAAAAAAAGGGTTCAAATATCAAAGAAAATAAAACAGAGGTATGCGAAAGCGTCGAACCAGGTTCGTCAGTCCCATCAGGGCAATCGCAGAACTCGTCATTGAGCTGATCTATCTTGAATTTCTTCGACCCGTCTTTGCATCTAATTACATCGGACTGGTAGTATTTCTCATCTGATTCAATCAACAGAAAAAATCAAAGATTACATGGATTTTCTCCTCTCTTTCAAAAGAAAAAGGAAAGACGGATTGAGAATACCTTCAGGAGCTACTCCCAATAAGGAGTCTTTGGAGAGAGCAGCAGAAGCTGTAGTTGCGATTGAAATCAAGCAAAAGGATGCGAGTAGGAGGGAGAATCGACGGTGGGATTTCATCCTCTGGTGAGATCTAACGAGAGAGAATCGAGAAATGCGAATGGAAGCGTAGGAATGGAAAATCGATTTGCAGAATTGGAAAGAATCGAGAGAAAGACTGCATAAAGGTGTCACGTGACACTTTCAGTGTAAACTCCGAATGGCACGTGAGATGGGAGGCGGAAGACTCCTCTAATCAAATAAATCGAAGGGTCTGAGCATCTAAGCCGACCGTACGCAAACTTAGCGTGCAGCCTTGGAAGCGGATTGGCTGGTGTACCAAACATCAGCTATATCGCTGATGTATTGACGTCATCAAGTTCTATGGGTCAAATCATGATGTATGTGTTATATCCAAACCGTCCATCCATTTGGCGAGCTCGTCTTAAGGCTCAAGCAGGAAAATAAGACAGATCTAAGTATCAAATGCACCACACTGTAAAAAGCAGTGGGAGATTGAATGTCTACCATTGAAATCCTTTCGGGGTCGTAGAAGTTTCGAATTAATATGAAATTTGTTTTCCACTTCATCAATCTATTTGTGACCTTATTAACAGATTGGATCGAAAATAAACGTTTGGTGGGTCCTACGAATTTTTTTAACGGTGAAAATTATTATCAGTTATGCTATTTTTGGTGTGGTCCAGTTGAGCTTTGTCTATGATTCATGTTTTATCTTATATTCTAAAATGATCTTGAAAAATGAATGAACGGTGTGGATATAATAAATACATCATTGTGGGGGCCATTTAACTCTGATCTCATTTGATCCGTTCTTAAAACTCGGAGCTCAAGGGTCGGCGCTCGTCTTCGCATGACACGTATCTACATATATAGCTCATTCGTGCAGGACATCTGATCTTGCAGAACTCCGGATGGGGAAGAACTACTCCCACTAGGCCTGGCAAGAGATGGACGGTCCTAACAGGAGCTTTGTGTCGGCCCACCTTGATGTATGTGTTTTATCCATGCCATTCATCTATTTTGATGGATTATTTTTTTGGCATGTGCTCAAAAAAAAAAAACACAAATATAAAGCTTAAGTGGACTACACCATAGGAAATATTTGAGATTAAATGTATACCAATGAAAATCTCCCAAGCCACATAAGTTTTCGATCAAGCTAACATTTATATTTTTTACTTCATCCAAACATGTGTGACGCAACGGAGAGGTTGGACAGCAAACAAACATCATACTGGACATAAAAGGGTTTCAAATGTGGGTGTGATTATTACTACTACTTCTTGCCGTGTGTTCCAATCAAGTCTTCCATCTACTTGTTTTTTGGGCTCATGCCATATAATAATTTATCAAT
This sequence comes from Magnolia kwangsiensis, assembly GCA_037074715.1. NCBI lineage: Eukaryota > Viridiplantae > Streptophyta > Magnoliopsida > Magnoliales > Magnoliaceae > Magnolia > Magnolia kwangsiensis. The sequence goes on from CM073577.1 coordinate 115,231,828, forward strand.
GGATGAAGTGTTATATAAATATTGATTTTTATAAAAAAATATTTTAAATAAAAATAATATATAATATAAAAGTTGTTTGAAAAACATCTTTTGTAAGTTTTGGGGAATAATCCCATATTGGAAAAAGAGAAGAAGAAAAAACACTTTATATGAAAGGTGTGGAGTATTATAATACTTACATAAATGGTCCAAAGGAGAATGAAACTTGCGTGTTAGCACTAGAACACCGCGTTTGGGCTCGGTGCGAGGGCATGGGCATGTGAGGCAGTGTGGTTGTAGAGACGCTAGTGACGCACTTTACACTTCGCAAGGGTCACTCCCTTCGCAAACCGGAGCGAGACGGGTGCGAGTCACAGTGCGACAAAGAGGCTAAGGCAGATAGGTGGCTGGACGAAAACTAGAGGACTAAATGAGAGTCCCTCTAATTATATAGTGGTTGGAAATATAGCTGTTGCACAAATGTGTAACACTTATGGCTTTTATTACAGAAACTGTTGCCAACAGCTAGAAAACGGCTAGCCCAACAGCTATAAAACGGCTAGTCAGTTCTCTCACAATAGTCATAAAATGGCTAGTATCCAACAGCCATAAAACGACTAGTTTCTAACAGCCATATTCCAACAGCCATAAAACGGCTAGTGGAATTTATGTCCCTGGACCATAACTCTCAGTCATCTTAAGCGTATAAAAAGAAGCCCTCGATGGGTTTTCAATCCATCTCACAGCACTCCAGCAATCTCAATACGAATTACAACATTTTCTCTCCTACAAACCAAAAGCGTCAGCAATATAGCAAGGTAATCAGAACCATTACTTGAAGAATAGACCAAAGGTGTGGTCTAAGAACGGCTCAACTGAACTAGGGGCTGAAGAATCTGACCAGTGCAGTGGTCTTAAATCACAAAATCATTCTCTTCTTTTTCTTTGGAATTTTTTCCTTTTGCTGTAATTCTGCCAGATAGTCTGTATAAGAGTTCCATTTGGTGGGCTTTCGTGTTTGTTGAACGCAGACCCACACCAGGCTTGTCGTATCCTAGAAGCAGTTTGCCTGTAACCTATCAGTATACTCAATTCACTTGAGTAGGGGCAAATAATTCTTTAAGGACAACGTTTTCAAACGTGCTTCAGTCTGTCCTTAAGTTCTGATCATAGTGATTTTTGATTTCCACATTATACAGATATTATCTAAATTTATATAAATTCCAAACAATCTTAAAGCGTTATTTTTAAGATGGAAGCCGACAACGTTTCATCCATCAAGTTGATGAATCAGGACTTGATACGTCTTGATCGGTTCGATGGAACTAATTTTACAAGATGGCAAGACAAGTTGAAATTTCTCCTAACTGCGCTTAAGATCTACTACATACTAGATCCAAATCTGCAAGCGCTGTCTGAAACAACCGACAACAACACACCTGAACAGGTGGCTGCCCGCATCAAACGAGCTGAAAACGAACTCTTGTGTCGAGGACACATTCTGAACGCGCTCTCCGACCGCCTGTACGATCTGTACCAACAGACATTATCAGCAAAGGAGATCTGGGCCGCACTGAGTTCAAGTACAATGCTGAAGAAGAAGGGACCAACAAATTTCTCATCGTCAGGTATTTTGACTTCAGCATGGTAGATAATAAACCGCTGCTGCACCAAATCCAAAAACTGCAGCTAATAGTTAACAAAATCAAAGCGATAAAGATTGATCTTCCTGAATCATTCCAAGTCGGGGCTATAATCGCTAAATTGTCACCGATGTGAAAAGACTATAGAAAAAAGTTGCTACATAAAATCGAGGGCTACACACTAGAACAAATCTAGAAACACCTCAGGATTGAGGAAGAATTCCGTAACCGTGACAAAAAGAATGATAATGGGAATGCCTCGTCCAAGGTACATGCAGTATAAAATGTCAATAACAAGAATCCCGAGAAAGACGATTCCCTAAAACCCAATAAAAGAAAAATTCAAGAAAAACGTCCAAAAGAAGAACGGAAAGTTCAAAGGCCCATGTCATGTCTGTGGAAAAACCGGGCACTATGCTCGAGTATTCCAATATCGCGAATCTAAAAAAGAGGCAAGTGCAGTAGAAGAAGGCGATATCGTGGCTATGATCACTGAGGTGAATACCATCAAAGGCAAAGTTTCAGGATGGTGGTATAATACTGCCGCTACAGTACATGTGTGCTACGACAAATTCGCCTTCAAAACGTATGAGGAATTGACCAATGGTCAAGAGGTCCAAATGGGTAATGAAGTTCGATCGAAGGTCGTCGGCAAATGAACTGTCGAATTGATATTCACCTATGGAAAGAAAGTGATTCTGACTAATGTACTGCACGTCCCAGACATGAGGCGAAACTTAGTTTATGGGGATCTTCTGGGAAAACCAGGTATAAGGGTAGTGTACGAGTCAGGAAAACTGATTCTGTCCAAAAATGAAAATTTTGTGGAAAAGGGATATGCTTGTAACAGAATGGTTAAGTTTTCTCTAAATGAAAGTAGCACTTTTGCGTATATGGTTAAATCCGCTGGACTGTGGCATGATAAACTAGCCCATATAGGGTATAGTACCTTGAAGTTCATGGCTAAGAATGGTTTAATCTCATACACAGATAATAAAACCAATAATGTGAAGTGTGCATACGATCCAAAATGATGAAGAAACCTTTTCCAAGTGTTGATAGATCGTCTCAAATATTGGATCTTGTGCACAGTGATATCTGTGAGTTAAATGACATTCTTACTCGTGGAGGTAAATGGTACTTCATAACCTTTATAGATGATTACTTTAGATATGTGTATGTTTATCTATTAAAGAGCAAAGATGAAGCATTAAACATGTTTAAGATATATAAAGCAAAAGTAGAGAATCAATTAAGAAGATAAAAATTCTCCATAGCGATAAAGGAGGAGAATACTTCTCGAATGAATTCGATAACTTCTGTAAAGAACATGGACTAGTACATCAATGTACAGCGCCATACACACCTCAACAAAACGGAATAGCTGAAAGGAATAATAGAACATTAGTAGAACTGGTCAACTCAATGCTAATAAGAGTAAAGTTGCCACTAAATCTATGAGATGAGACACTGTTTACAGTATACCATATAATAAACAAAATTTCGTCTAAAAAATATAAAATATCTCCAAATGAAACATGGAGAGGTAGAAAATCTAACCTAGGATATCTTAAAGTGTGGGGGTGTCTTTCATACTGCAGAACCCCTGATCCAAAAAGAACCAAGTTAGGACCAATAGCTATTAAGTGCGCCTTCAAAGGGTATGCACAAAATAGTAAAGCTTATAGACTTTTAGACATGAAGTCTAATACAATAATAGAATCAAGAGATGTTGAATTCTTCGAACATTCACTATCTTTGGAGTCAAAAGATAGTGAAATCCAAACTCCTAATAGAGAACCAGATAACACAGCTCCACAGATAGTGAAAGCTTTTATTGAACCCCGTAGGAGTCAAAGAACAAGAATAGAGAAGAGTCTAAGAGATGACTACATACACTCACAACGCATCATTTTTCATCTGGTAGAAGAAGATAGAGAAAATGTTATTAGACAAATACTTATATTAATGACTATAGAAGATGCTCCTAAAACATATAAAGAGGCTGTATCATCTACAGACTCAGTTTTTTGGAAAGAAACTATAAATGATGAAATAAAATTCATACTATCAAATCACACATGGAAACTAGTAAACTTACCTCCAGGTTCTAGACCCATAGATTGTAGGTATTTAGGAAGAAATATCACACTGATGGGACTATTCAAACCTTTAAAGCTAGACTAGTAGTTAAGGATTTTAGACAAAAAAAAGGGATAGATTACTTTGACACATACTCACCTGTAGTTAGGATAACATCCATTAGGATATTATTTGCGCTAACTTCCATACATCATCTACACATCTACCAAATGAATGTAAAGACTGCATTTCTGAATGGTGACCTCAATGAGGAGGTATACATGGAACAACCTAAAGGTTTCGTTCTACCGGGAAATGAAAACAAAGTATGTAGATTATTCAAATCATTGTATGGATTAAAATAAGCACCAAAACAGTGGCATGAGAAGTTTGATTCCAAAATAATATCTCATGGTTTCATGCATAATGTAGCTGACAAATACATATATTCTGAAGTAGATTGTAGTTATATTGTTATTATCTATCTGTATGTTGATGACATGTTAATAATAAGTAATAAAATGGAAGGTGTGACTGAAACAAAGAGGTTTCTTGCTTTCGTATTTAAAATGAAGGATCTTGGACAAGTTGATACCATCCTAGGTATCAAAGTTAAAAAAATTGTGGAGGTTATGCTTTGTGTCAATCTCATTATATTGAGAATATACTAAACAAGTTTAACCATATAAATATAAAGAAAGCAAAAACCCCATTTGATCCAAGTATCAAGCTAAAAGAAAATACTGGAAGAACAATTGCACAATTAGAATATGCGAGTGATATAAGAAGTCTTATGTATGTTATGCAATATACTAGACCTGATATCGTATATGCTGTGAGTAAACTTACTAGGTTTACTAGTAACTCCAGTATTGAACATTGGAATGCAATCAGTAGAGTCCTTAGTTACTTAAAAGCAACAAAAGACTTAGGACTATTTTATTTAAAGTTTCCTACCGTATTGGAAGGATATACCGATGCGAGCTGGATATCGAGTGAAGGGGACAACAAGTCTACTACAGGATGAGTATTCACCCTAAAAGGTGCAACTGTATCTTGGGGATCTAAGAAACAGACTTGCATAACGCACTCGACTATGGAGTCTGAATTCATAGTTCTGGCTGCAACAGGCAAAGAGGCTGAGTGGCTAAGGGATCTTCTATTAGAAATTTCCTTTTATATAAAGTCTATATCGGCTGTGTCACTACATTGTGATAGTGAAGCCACATTAGCTAGAGCCTATAGCGGCACTTATAATGGTAAGTCTAGACATATCAGTCTTCGACATGATTATGTCAGATAATTGATTAAAGATAGAATCATTGCTATTTTCTATGTGAAATCAAGCAATAACTTAGCAGATCCTTTCACTAAACTTTTACCGAGAGAGGTAGTAAAGGCTAAATCTAGAGGGATGGGGTTGAAACTCTTCAACTAAAGTTCCACCGGTGATGGTAACCCAACCTAAAGTCAAAAAATCTCTAATTTTGGGTTTAATGGGTAAGAACAAGTCACTGATATGTGGAAAGTTTTCAGCACTAAATTATATAACCTCATCCATAATAGATAAGTGTTGAGCGTTACGAAAGAGGGTTGAGTCTTAGAACTCTTAATGAAATTCAGTCTTTACGACAAGTGTCTTATAGTAAAGGAGACACTGAAAAGATTTCACTTATATGAACGTAGATGTCACGCCCCAAACTCGAAAATCGGGCTCACAAAATTCTCGGTCACCGAATCCGGCGCCGACAGCCTCCGTACAACCCCATTCTCGGCTCCCACCTCCCATTCGCCAGGTTCCAATCCTGGGATGCTACGAGGAGGATTTTCAACTTCAGTTTGATTCGTAATAAGCATAACCAAAAGTGTAACCCACAAACAACAACCAAGAACTCCATTACATTTCCACTATGATAAAAAACTTTACAAGTACAATGAGCATAACGGGAAATACAATGAGGATGAACGAAATCTCCAAACTGATCTGCAAGGTGCTCCTGCCTCAGCGCTGCTTCGATCCAATGTCACCTGCACGCAACGGTGGTGCATAAGCATATAGAAAGCTTAGAGGGTGATGAAAGTGTGTGCGCAAGGTAGTAATATGAACATGCTAATTAGAGAAATGCGAAATATGCAGATGGATCTATGAAAACCATTAGCTGTACCAAGCTATGCGATGCAAGACATGAATGATACCGGCCATCCCAAGGTCATGCGATGTGAAATGCAACTCAAGCATACAAATCCTCATCTATGTCCACACATCAATACAGCTCAAATCTGAGATATCACCGGGGTCTAGTACACTCTAAACCAGATCGCCGCCTCATCGCGTGCAATAAGGTAAGTGGAAGAGACCTCACTATCCGTCTGCCAATAAGGCCTCGACTCATCGATAGCGGACCCATTCCTCGAGCTGGTCGAACTTAGCCTAGCATTGCCCCTTACTCTCGGGCGGGTAAGGCCGCACCCCCTTCCAACCGACCACGACACAGTGGAGAGCGTAACCATCTAGTATTCGACACTCAACGCTCATCTACCCACTCGGTCTAGACGTTAGAGCAACCTCTTAGTACCATAAGGGTTTAGGGACTTTCACCCAGGGATATCTATAGCACCCCATGTATAACAAGATTTTCGGTATCCAATCCTGTCAACCACGATACGCCTGTGGAGGCTACGGCCCCAATGTCGCTAGGGCGTACAATAACCATGTCACACAAATACGAAATGCATGAATCACGCTATCCAGTCATGCAACAAATCCTGCGCATATCGTGCGCTCATGTAGGGCAACACCGCCTAGCCGAGAGCCCCTAAACAACTTGCCCGAAGGCATATGCTATGATCAGTCAATTCTCATGTCAAGCATACATGATCATGAGTCATGGAACTATACTAAATATGTTATAATGAGATGAACTATCCTTATCATGCAGATGGGCTTGGATGGCCTATACATAATAAATACGGGACTAATAATGGGCCCTAAGGAGAGTCGCAATGTGGACATCCAACCAGCATTACACTCGCAATGTGGACGTCAAACTAACATTGCTCCCAAGCCATAGCCCGTAGTAAACATCATTATCCAAACCATGTTGGGTTCACACATTGCAATGGACCGTAGGTACATCCTAGTGGGCCTTTATTACATCAAATGGGCTACATTAGTGGGCCTTACATTTATCAAATGGGCCGCATTAATGGGCTTCACCAATGGGCCTTAGGTACATTGCAATGGGTCACAATCCATGGGCCTCATAGTATATCAAAATGGGCCTAAGCACATGGGCCCTATATGTCTTAAATGGGCCTAATCCCATGGCTTTATACATATCAAATGGGCCTAACCCATAGGCCTTTTTACAAATCAAATGGGCCTAATCCATAGGTCTTTTACAAATCAAATGGGCCTAACCCATAGGCCTTTTGTAAATCAAATGGGCCTAACCCATAGGCCTTTTATAAATTAAATGGGCCTAACCCATAGGCCTTTTACAAATCAAATGGGCCTAACTAATAGGCCTTTTATAAATTAAATGGGCCTAACCCATAGGCCTTTTATAAATTAAATGGGCCATACCCAAACATAGGTGGCCCACCCAATCTCCACTCATGTCTTAAAATGATCTTACCAAGTGGATGAACAGTTTGGATTCAACACACGTAACAAGGTGGGTCCCAAAAAGATGGACAGTGGGGAGGGTACCCACGCATCACAGTGGGTTTCACCGTCCACAGTAGTGGACGGTGTAAATATAACACATATATTATGGTGGACTCCACCGTCCGCCTGGACGGTGGGAGGCAACACATACGTCACTGTGGGTCCCATGTGGGGCCCACCTAAATGGCATCCAAGCCGTTCATATGGTCACGCAGACCTGGTTAAAGGGAAAATACAAAGTTCAGCTTAATTCAAAACTCCTGTGGGCCCAAAAGAAGTTTTCAACGGTAGATATTCAATTCCACTGTTTCCTATGGTGTGGCCCACCTGATCAGTGGATGGGGTCGAAAATTGGAGGGGGCCCACTACTAGGAGTGGCCCACCTCATGGATGGTGTGAACACAAAATATACATCATGGTGGGGCCCACGGCAGCAGCCGTGGGACGCTGCACGGACGCCCGCTGCACGCAGCACGTGCTGTTGTTGCAGCTTGTCAGAGGCAGAGGCCTTGCCTCTTTACCTTTTTTTTTAAATTGAGAAAAATCATTTTTGTGGGGTTTTTTTGCGTCTTCAGTCCGCATCTAGTAGATCCACCCCGTCCATTGGCTTCAGTGGCTCAAGACCGTCCCAATGATTCTAAAGTTTGAATTTTTTTTTTATGATTAGAAAATGAAATAAAATAAGAAAAGGATCCTTGAATGGTAATGATGCATTCTTCGTTGCTATGGCCCACCAGATCTTCCAATCAACTCTAACTCTTGGCTCAACGCCTAAAAAGAGATGGGTAATAGGATGGATGGCTTGGATTTCATACATACGTCAAAGTGGGGCCTACACAAGGGCCCACTCCCAAAGCTTTGAGCCAAGCTTGTATTTGTGTTTTCCTCTGTATAGGGACGTCCAGCGTCCCAGATGCTGGACGGTTTGGGACTTGAATATGCATTGAGGTGGGCCACCACATGGAGAGTGGGGTGGGTACAATGCATTTAAGGCGGGCCCCACTAGTAGACAACTTGGTCAAAATACTTACATCATGGTGGGGTCCATTCAAGTGGGCCACTCAAACACAATATGATAATTTAAAAAAAAGGAAAATAAGGTAGAGAGAGAGATAGAGGGTTGGACACGCTTGATGGAGGGTCCCCGGCACTATGGGCCCTCCCTTTCATGATATACAACATACATCATAGCATATGAGCCCACCTAATCAAGGATCGATAGTGGAGATCCATTCTCCATGAAAATAAACGGTCTAGATGACCTTGCTATTGCAATGAAATAAACATCATGATGAGGTCCATGGAGAATAGCCCCATCATGAAATGATCATGATGATCAAGTAGGCCATCGACCACATCTTAGGGTCCCAAGTGAGATCCAAACCATTGATCAGTTGGCCTCACTTGGCCCATCTCAAAAATAAGGAAAACTACTATTATCATGCACCCACCGTCCGATCTTCTTGCTCCTATGGGCCCCTTAGCACCTTAGCTTTAATCCTAATGGAGGAGATGAGAAATGAATGGCTAGGATGGGAGATCTTGGGATGGAGAGGTGGGCCACACTTTGAGCTTTGGAAAGCTTGGAGGATGTCTCATACATGGGATTTTTTTTACTTGAGAAAATGAGATGAGAAATGAGAGAGAGAGAGTTGTAAAAGGGAGATGTGAGGTAATGGGGTGATGGAGTGATGGATGGGAGAGAGAGGGGTGTGTAAGAAAATCTTGACTTTGGTGCCCTTTTGTATAAGAAAAGTATGGGCTTTGTAAGACCTTTTTGACTTTTGAGGATTTTTGGTGTAAGAAGGTATGGGCTTGCTTGAGAATGGTGAAAAAGTGATGTGTACTTGACATGTTGATGGATTGATTGATTGATGGGATTGATGTGACACCTTGTAGAGATTCTCTTGGGTTTCGCAACGCGCGGCATTTTTCTCGCACCAAACGTTGACCCACATCTCTTGATCAGGGTATCGCCTCGGTGCGCAAGTCATGGCATTGAAACCGCAGCGATGGCGCGATTGCTATGGTATTGGTCTTGGGTTGAGTCGATACAGGTTGACGGCATATGAATCAGGGTCGCGCTCGATATCGGTTAAGGGTCGAAGGTTGTCGAAATTCGACTGGTAAGACCGCGAAAGTCTATGAAATGGTACGGACTAAGATACGGGTCTTACAGTAGAGATGGTGATGTCTCTCATAAGAGTTAGGAGTTTTCTCTCGGAATCGTTCATGAATTAGGATAAGCACATGGCCATTAATTGTGCTGAGCGAGATTATGGGAACTCTAACAACACAAGCGAATATGTGTGTAGTTTCTCTGACTCTGTTATTTAGGAATATGTAAGATCTGTATCATATCCGTACTGTTCCGTCGCTTCCCGCGATCCTTCTCGTCAAATTTCGACAATCCGCAACCTGTAGTTGACGTTGCGCACGACCGTAAGTCGTATCCTATTCATTTGAGCCGGCTTAATCCGAGACTTGTATCATTGCGACCGCACCGTCGCCGCGATTCCAACGCCGCGACTCACTGTCCGATCCGATACCCTGACTAAGAGATGTGGGTCAGCGTTTATTTCGAGAAAATACCGCGTGTTTACATTCCCAAGAGAATCTCTACAATGTGTCTCATCAATCACATCAATCAATCACCCATCAATCACTTTATGTCAAGTACACATCACCTTTCACCCCATTCCCAAGTAACCCCTAAAGTCAACTCTTTCTCACCCTCTCTCTTACACCACCCATACTTGTCAAGTACCACATCACTCACATCCATCACTCACATCCCTCTTACATCTCACCTCTCTATCTCATTTCTCAACACAACTCCAAGCAAGGAAGAGAGAGCTCACGTCCAATCTCTCTTGCATGAGAAAGAAGTGATTTTAGTGGCCCACTTCCCACTCCCAAAAACCCATCATCCTAGCCATCCATCTCTCATCTCCACCATCAAAGTGAAGCTTTAGGAGACCGGCATCTCGACGGACCAAGAAGATCAAGTGGTGGGTGTTTCTTTAGACTACTTTTTATGTTTTTATGATGGGCTAAGTGAGGCCCACCGATCAATGGTGTGGATCTCACTTGAGACCCTAAGATATGGCCGATACCGCATCTTGATCATCGAAATCGTTCCATGATGGGGGCCAATCTCCATGGATCCCATCATGATGTTTACTTTTTTAGTTGAATGAGGTCATCTAAACCTTTCATTTTTGGTGGAGAGGGGATCTCCATCGTTGATTCTTGATTTGGCGGGCCCACATGCAATGGGACCCGTTTGATGTATGATTGGATGTATAGAAGGGAGGGCTCATAGTGGCGGAGCCCTCCATGCACGTGTGTCACTCAATCTCTCTCCCTTTTCCTTTTGTTATGTTTTTGTATGATGATATGGCCCTATGACCCACATGGATGGACCCCACAATGGAGTATGTATTGGAATCCAAACCATCTAAGGGTGGGGCCATTTTACATATGTATTGTGACCACACCACCTCACCATGTGGTGGTCCACCTATGAAGGGCCCACCTTAAAGGCTTTGCACGTCCAAGCAAAAAAAAAAAAAAAAGAAAGAGAGAGAGTCCAGGTACTCTCTGGACGTTTAAAGAAAAACACCCATTTTAGCCTTTTCAAGGCATTGGAGGTGGGCCACTTGTATAGGACCCACCTTGATGTTTGTATTCAATCCAAGCCGTCCATCCTCTTTCCCGACTCATTTTAGGCGTTGAGCCGAAAAATGGTGTCGATCCGATATTCAGGCAGGCCATAGTATAGAAAACATCATTTTTACCATTAAAAGTTGGCTAGGGCCCACCTTGAGTCAAAAAAATACCGTATATTAGACTCGTTTGGTTTGTATTGAGCCATGCAATCCAATGGCTGGAGTGGATCCATCACACGCGGGCCCCACACCTGAAAAACCGCAGAAATTCTGATTTTCAAAAAAAAAAACAAAACAAAACGAAGCAGCGCTGCTGCTGCCAGAGGCGCAGGCAGCGTTGCCTGCGGCTGACGTGCGGGTAGAGAGGCAGGGACCCGCGGTCCCAACCGTGGGCCCCACAATGATGTATGTTAGAAATCCACACCGTCCATCCCTTGGCCCCCCCTCAGGGCAGGGGGCCACACAAAAACTCGGCTTCATCCGAGGTTCAGGTGGCCCACACCATAAGAAACAATGTTGATTGACCGTCTGCCCTTGAAATGCTTTTGGGGCCCATAGAAGTTTTGGATCAAGCTGGAATTTATTTTTTTCTCTCACCCAGGTCTCTGTGACCTTACCAACAGGTTGGATGGTCAGTAACTATTATGGTGGGCCCTCATGTGGAGCCCACAGTGATGTACGTGCCCCTCACATGGGCCTACAATGTATGTATTTTTTTAAGCCGTCCAGCGGCTGGCGGGCTTTCAGAGGCAGACCCACGGCTCCAGCCGTGGGCCCCACCTTGATGTTTGCGTTCCATCCAGCCCATTCATATGGTGGGCCCCCTCCTTAAGCTGGTCCCACCCAAAAATCAACTTGGTCCAGATTTCAGGTGGCCCACACCACCAGAAACAGTGTGATTGAATTCTACCATTGAAACCCTTTTGGGGTCCACAGAAATTTTGGATCAAGCTGAAATTTGTTTTTCATCCTCACCCAGGACTCTGTGACCTTATCAATGGGTTAGATGGGTTATAAACATTATGGTGGGCCCCACATGGGACCCACAGTGATGCATGTGTTTTATCACATCGTCCAACGGACGGTGGAACCCACCTATATGTGTTTTTGCCACACCGTCCGGACTGACGGTGCAGCCCACAGCGGTGCATGTGTTCTATCCAAACCGTCCACTGTTTGGACAGTGGGATCCGCCATGATTTATATGTTTTATCCACTCTGTCCACTTGTGTGTGGATGTGTGTGTGTGTGTGTGTGTGTGTGTGTGTGTGTGTATATATATATATATTATATTATATATAATGTTATATATATATATATTATATACTATATATGTATATATGTGCATTGGTGGGCCTTCATGTGGGCCTCCACTATGATGGATGAGCAGCATCCAAACGGTCCACCTATTTTGAGAGCTCATTTCATGACATGAGCCAAAAGAAAATGAGTCAGATCTATGGCCACTTTGGTATGTATATAGGGCCCATGCTGATCCATTTATGGTCATTCATTTAGGCCCACCTTGGTGCACATCTAAGCCCATGGGACTAAGCCCATTTGATACATATAAAGCCCATGGGATTAAGCCCATTTGATGTACATGGGGCGCAAATGGAGTGACCCATTTAGTATGTTTAAAACTCATGAGTGTAGGCTCATCTGATATAGTTAAGGCCCAAGTTGTGAGGCCCACTTTGATGTGTTTCATGGCCCATGGGTCATGAACCATTGCAATGTACATAAGGCTCATTGGTGAGGCCCATTAATGCAGCCATTTGATGAATGTAAGGCTCATGTAATTCGACCCATTTGATGTATCTATCGCCCATGGATCGAGGCCCAACGGATGTCCTTAGGGTCCATTGCAATGTACGTTTCTCATGGTTCATGAAATGATATTTATGGCAGGTCGTGCCTAGGGAACAATGTTGGTTTGACGTCCACATTGTATGTACAATGTTGGTTAAATGTCCTCATTGTAACTCTCCTTAGGGCCCATTGACAGACCCATACTCGTTACTATTCATCGCTTTATAACATGCTTAGTATAATCCCATGACTCATGCCCATATGCATCATATGTATGCTTGATTTGAGTAGTGACTGATCATAGTATATGCCATTGGGCAGACCACCTATGGGACCCGTTATGAGATGGAGTGCCCCACATGATCGCACAGTACGCGCTGGATTTCTGCATGATTTGACCGCGTGATTCATGCACCTCGCATATGTGTGACTTGATCACTGCACGCCCTAGCGACATCAGGGTCGTGGCTCCACAGGTATATCGTGGATGGCTGTATTGGATACCGAAAATACTTATTCTAGCACTGTGGGCACTTAGGATGTCCTTGGGTGAAAGTCCCAGAACCTTTTTTGGTACCAGGAGATGCTCCAACGTCTAGACCGAGTGGATACATGAGCGCCCGAGTGCCGAATACCAGTAGGCCGCGTGTAACGCCCGTGAAAAATCCGTACTTGGGCTCGAGTACCAACTCGACCCGAAATCGCGTAGAATTAGTTTCTATGGAAATTAAGCGTTAATTAGCTAGCGCAACGCTAGAGTAGCTGGGAAATAGTCCCTGATCACTTTAAATACGTTCTATAAGACCCAAATCGAGTAGAACGAACGACTCTACAATACTCTATAACCTCGGATCAAACTCTAAGCGGGTTTGTTCTCTGGACCACTTTGAATTTTTGTATTGGATCTAGACCGCGCGTCGAAAGTCCGATACCTCCTATCTTAGACCGTTAGAACCGCCTAGTTGGACTTGACAATTATTTCGAAAATCAAGTCAAACCGATAATCACAGACTATTTCATTGAGCCCGGACTGAAAAGACCGCAAATAGGGACAGAATTAAAATTTCAAATTCAAATCTAGCACACGACTTGACGCGTCAGTATTAAGCGTTCTGACCATCAGAATTCATCCAGATTACACCCTCGGATCAGGAAAAATTTCTATTTATTATCATGAGACTTTCAGCCCTGATCTATGTGCGGTGACCGCTGAACTGAGACTGGTCCGCCTCGTGCGATCTGCGAATCTTGCCGGACTGAAAACTTAATACGTGATATATCTGATACGCATGAGCTTAAGTCCGATCGCAATCGACCAGGGGACCATCAGAAAGTAACTTTTGGACCGAAACAGCCCCGAAATGGATAGGCACTAAGTAAACTTCGTTCCGAAGCCTGTTTCTGGCATTTTTAAGCTTATAAAAGGGGTTGAAACCCTCATTCCTCTCTCCCATCCGAAAATTGTAAAAAACCTAGATTAGAGAGAGAGAGGAAAGGAGAGAGTTTGAGAGGAAGAGTAGAAGGGATTTTTCCCGTCTCCGAGCCACCAGTTGCTAGTGCTGTAGCAACACTTCCCGATCACCAAGCCGGTGATTCTCCCACATTTTCAGGTATAAAACAACCCTAGAACTTACTGATTTAGGGTTTACTTAGATTCCTAGCGTGTTAGCTGACGTAACTTGTAAAATAGGTTCTCCTACTACCGTAAACGAAGCGTATACGCTCTGTTCAAAATCACGCATCCGTAAGACATAAGGTGAGAATTTTAGACGCTTTGATTGACGGTTTACAACGCTTTCAATGTCATTTAATAGTAGATTATCGACGGCATCGCCGTTTGACATGTACAACATGCTCTCCGTTTCCTGTTTTGTAAATTAACGAAGAATATGAGATTTAGGGCATTTTAGTCATTTGTAGGAAGTACGGTTTATACTCATATTTTGCTGACGTGATTGACATGGTTTGTTGTCGCATTAGGAAGTTAGGAATGCGTGCATAATTAGTTTGGCGAAGAGATTCGCCTAATTGCGCACTTTGGGTCGACATACTATATGTAGACTTAAGTGTGTAGTGTATGTGTTTGTATAAATGTTTGTATTAGTATGTATTGAATTAAATGATGTTATGAGATAGTTTGAGATTGATTTCTCAATTAATATGCTGACCTAAATGATTTCCTACATGTTGACTATATGCACGATTTCATTACATGCATGGAATATATGTGTTTGAAGATTTGCTTAAGTTGAATGTTATAACATGTGTTAACATGCTCACATGATCGTATTTCAATTCCAATACTCTTATATAAATTGTTGATGTGATTCCATAAGTGTTTGGGACTAGACTTAGTCCAGGCAGTCGGTAACCGAACGAATTCGTGGCTGACTGGTCATAGCCACAAACGACGCGTCGATGAACGCGATTCGTGTTTGGAGTTGGCGGCAGTGGTTAGGCCACGCGAAGTGTTTTACGCACTTCATGTCGTTCGACTTGAGATGCGATCGTGCTAGTCGAGCCCGTCAAGTAACCCGACTGGCCGATGTATGTTCACCTTGTATGAGTCATAACTGCTTGAACCTAGGGTACTGAACTTACCACTGTAAACCTTGTTAACGATGGTACCTTGATCCACGAAGACTCATGAGCCGGGCATGGTGGTATGAGACACCGTGGTCGGGCTGTCGGCCTACGCTGGGGCCACAAACCTCCCTGTAGTGACCAGTGAGCACTTAGACTCGTGAGCAGATTATGGTGGTATGGGACACTATATTCTAGCCGTCGGCCTACACTGATCAGGCGACGAGTCCTTTGTAGTGACCGCGAGCGTACTCTAAGTCCACGGGAGGCGACGACCCTTCCGTTGCAGTAGAGTACGGTGGGCCTGTATTGATAAGGTGATGGGGGAGCAGTGCAACGAGTGCGAGCAACAGCCCTAGCAGCCCTTGCAGCGACCTACATAAATATATCTCGTATGAGATTACTAGGAGTGACGACCCTAGACAGGATCTGTGTTGGGATCGATATAAGGGAAGTACCTTAGTTTCCCAATCCTACTGTTTGAATGGACTAATAATAATTTGAAAATCATATCACCATGCCATTGCATGTGCTTGGAAGATGTGGAGCACTTGAGGGTCGATTGCATGCCGCGGTCATAAGATGTTGCCGTATGAGGGAGATCGTCGGTGAGGGCATACATCACGTTATGTCATCTTGCATTAACAACAGTATTAGGATTGTCTGATTTACTGCTTTACTATTATCGCATGATTGAATTGTGAACATGCTAATCTTTGCTCTATGATTCCACTGAGTTGATCACTCACTCCCACGTTACGGGATGGTGTTTGCAACACCCACCAGACCCTGTTGTAGATGCAGGTGAGACTGAGATCCGGGAGGCAGAGCCAGACTTTGACGAGGACCAGGACGAGTTCTCGTACATGCAGTATCACGATGGCTTTGCGTAGGCGACCTGGATCGATAGGATTTCAGTGGGACCATTTTGGATATTTATTTTGTTCATGTATATGTATATGAGACTCAGAGATGTAGTCATACTTTGGAGACAGATGAGATTTACTTTGTTTTTTTTTTCCATACAGTGATATATATATTGTTTAGTCTTCCGCTTGCTCTTATCACTGGATCTGAAGTATGAATTGCAGTTTTGGTATACTTTTACTCATGTGAATGCTTTAAATCAGACAACATTGAATCATAATCATTTTTGTTGCATAAGTGACGGTCTGGAACTCGGGAGTTGAGTTTACACACGACCCCCGATTTTCAGGGTGTTACAAGTTGGTATCAGAGCGTGAATAAAAGTATACTGGGCCTGAGTTATGGTCTCGCGACGTACGCTGTCGCTTCTTTTGACTTAGGTGGGTGCGAGAAGGGTCTAGAAACATTTCTAGGACCACAGATTCGCCGTTAGGCGAATTCTATTCGGATCGATCGCACGATCGAGTCTGTAACGCATCTCGGGTCGCGTAAATCAACCCGAATAGCTTCTAAGCCGTAGGAAGTCGGGTTGAGACGTCCTATGAACGATTTTAAACCCGCAAAAGTAAATTCTTGGACCGTGGGATGACCACGACTCCTGTAATCAATCGTCAGGGCTTAAAAACCCCGTTTTACCAAAAATCTTCAAAATTCTTCCTCTAAACACTCTGATCTTCATTTCTTTCTTATCCATTTCATGTTAGGCATCAAACATAATGTGAAAATAATACAAATTAGTACTTTCACAAAATTCTACAGTGAATAGTAAAATTTCATAAAAAATGGACATAAGGCCATTCTAACTTCACTTTCTTTAGCAAATAAGGATCTATATGGATGTACTAGCTCCTTCTACCCCAAATTCATATGCTGCATCATAGGTTTTGGTATTCGAGATTATGGAGTGGTCCTGAAAAGCTCCGAACACATGTTTGGGCTCACATATGCCAAAATGCTATGAACCAGGGGTCGAACCATATATATATGGGGCCCTTGGACCATGGGGGACAGAACCCATCTGGCCCCACCGGCCGGATGCACCACCGGTCGGTGATGCCATCGCCGATCTGGCGATGCATCGCCGTACAGGTGGGCCAGTTGGATGTGGTTTTCGGGCGCACGCCCTTAAATACCAAGTATACCCTCACCATATAGGTCCCGTCCACGAAAACCCCCAAATTACACCCCTCCTTCACAAATAGCCCTCCCCATAGCCCTATTTTCATTTTTCAGCAATCACCCCCAAATTTTATGGTTTCAAATCACTTCTAGATCCCTCCTTGGCCAAAACCGACCATCATCCATCACTTCTTTGGAGTTGGCAGCCCTTCCTCTTGATGATTTCATCATTTGGAGCTCCAAAAACCCCCAAATCGAGCTGAAATCGTGAGGTGCTCCATTCCACTTTTTCATTTCTATTTCTCCTTGAAAATACAGCCTTGGGAAGCTTGAAGCATCCCTCTACGACGCTTAGATCTCCTTTTTCCATGGCCTTCGTGGAAGCCATTTTAGGCCTTTTATCACTCTCATCCATCATATCTTTGATGGGTAAAAGGAAAACCGCAACAGACGAGGCTGGGCCAAGCCGCCCTGCTCAATCGAGAAGACCGCGGGGTGGTGCCGCAAGTTTAAGAACCGCCGCAGGTCCAGCTGCAGCCCTAGAGTGCCGTACAAAGCGGGATTTGGATCCCCATGCTCACCTTGGGCGAGCAATTCTATCGGAGATGCCTCACGGCCAATACACTGATCGAAAAGTGTTGTTTGAGGCGGACGTAGATGGACGACTATTCGGCGAATATCTATTGTTCGAATGCATTGAAGCTGCGCATTGGGGTCCGATCTTTGAAGCTCGCGCTCGTGCTAATGTGAGCACCGTTCGTGCCTTCTATGCTAGTATCCAGAATCCTACCTTAGAGCCTTTGCAGTTCAAAATCCCTTTTGGTAGAGATCGGATGGCTACGATTGATGTACGACTGATTGCGCGACTTCTGAACGTGCCTCTTGGTGATGTTCATCCTAGTGAGAAGAATCTGAGGAGTAGACGTGAACGAGATCACCGTACCAGGTTTCTGTGCGGTAAGTTGGTTCCATGGCAGCCTAATAATAGCCTTAAGGCGACGTATATATCTGATGATTTGTGCTTACTGCAGCATATCTGCACGTTCAATGTTTATCCCAGGTCGACGAATCGCATTGAATATACACGCCTTATGGTTGATTTCGTGTATCTGGTGACCCAGGGAGAGAATGTATGCATGGCTACTTTCATCTTACGACAAATAATTCTCATAGCCAAGTCAAGAAGAACATCCGAATCGCTTCCTTTTGGCCAAATGATTTGCAAGATTGCGCTTGAGTTTGCCTACAGACTTGGGCCGGAATTGCCAGTATCGATTCATACCATTGATGAGTCGACTATGGTCAAGATGAAGATTGAGTCGCAGTACCGTGAAAATCAGCTCGAGGAGGACAGCGAGGATGACTTTGATGATGAGGAAGATCAAAGTGAAGAAGAACCTGGAGTAGAGGTTAAGGAAGAAGCTCAGGAAGAGGCAGAAGAGGAGGCTCAGGATACAGATGAGAGCCCTCCCCCTTCTGCGCAGGCTACTATCGACGATCGCATTGCTCGGATGGAGGAGAGTCAGATCGCATTACGAAGGGAAGTTCAAGAACTTCACGCAGAAGTCGAGGATGCCAAGTCCGTTACAAAGAAGAAATTAGACAAGGTGACTCGCACCTTGAAGGCGATCCTGTGTTGCTTGCAGGATAAGGGTGCTCCTCCTCCGTCACCAGACTCAGACTAGCGATGTGACCTTTGATGTAGTTGTCAGTAGTTAGTCATTTTCTGCTTTATGTGTGTAAGCCTGTTAGGGCTAGTGCTTTGCTTATGTTGCTGTTGTAATTTTAACTGTCTTAGTTCCCATGTATTTCTCGTCATGATGCTTGTAAGGATATATCCCTTGTATTGTGACAATTTTGAGTAAATGAAATGCATGGAATGCCTTTGACTCCTTGTGAATGATTGCGATAAATTTGTGCTATTGAGACTGACAAGGTTGCGCCCTATTTTGAATATAGGGAATGCCGCCTAAGGCTACGCGGAGCACGGCTCGGCTTGCACTGACTGAGCATATGGATCAGACTCCTTCGCAGTCTAGCACCCATGCGGACCCTACTGTGGGCCCGATTCCTTAGGCAGTTCGAGCGTCTCAGCCTGCTGCTGGTCCTACAGTTGGACCACCGCCATTTACACCGTCAGTCAGAGAGCCACATCGTGCATCTACTTCGACACAGCATCTGCCACAGCCTGCTCCACCTCCTGACAGATTCAAGCAGATGATGGCTATGATGCTGCAGCAGCAGCAGCTTCTGATTACCATCGTGGGGACATTAGCCCAGGGTGGGGGTGCGGCTCCATCTACTCCACCTGCACCACCTGCGCATCCAGCTGAGGATGCTTATATATACGCCCAGGATGAGGGTATGGCTCATCCTGCGCCGCCTGCTTACCCTGCGGGGAACGCTGCAGATACACAGAGCCTATTGGAGCGATTTCAGTGCTTGCGGCCTCCTACTTTCACGGGTTCTCACAGACCCGAAGAGGCTGAGTGCTGGCTCGACCGTGTGTCGAAGATTTTACGGATGTTACATTGCACTGAGGCCGAGCAGGTAGAGCTGGCTACATTCCTGTTTGAGAGAGAGGTCAGCCTGTGGTGGGATAGCGTACTGCGGACTATTGCCGTCGATTTTGTATGGACGTGGGCCGCGTTTGAGTTTCACTTCCATGAGAAGTATTATCCCCAGACTTACAGGCATGACAGGGAGAATGAGTTTCTCCGCCTCAGACAGGCAGCCATGACAGTTACAGAGTATGAGCTCGGTTCACGGAGTTGGGCAGATACGTCCCGACGATTTTGGCTGATGAGCAGATGCGCATACGGCGCTTTTTGGAGGGTTTGCGACCGGATATTTGGTCGAAGGTGTGCTGTGTTAGCATTCCCTCTTATGCGGAGTTGATTCACATGTCCATGCGGGCAGAGCAGGACGTGGATCGACTTGCGTGATCTCATGGCCCTGTTGCTTCTAGGCCACGACCAGACTTGCCAGACAGGCCCTTTGCGGGCAAGAGGCCTCGCGTCGACCCTCCTACTCGGGCCATAGGGCCAGCACCATCGTTTCGGCGCCCCGAGTTTTCGTGCACATACTGTGGGAGGTCAGGCCACTTGGCGCAGAGCTGCTTTTCTAGGATGCGGGACAGTGGATTCTCGCCGCCGCAGAAGATTGACCGTGCTCGTCCACAGGCGATATCAGCACCGCCTATACGGTTAGCACCTGCGCACCCTTCATTCAGGCTTCCGGTATCGCAGATCAGACAGCCTCCACGGCCCATGACACAGCGGCCGAACCGGCCACAGCAGGCACGGGTTCATGCATTGAAAGCTGAGGCAGTTGCGACGGACACTTCTCAGCATTCGGCCTTCGAGGTCATAGCCCACATTGGAGGTACCCCTATTCTCGTGATGGTGGACACTGGTTCCACGATTTCTTTGATATCGCGTGCTATAGTCAGGCATCTTGGGTTGCAGACCATTATTATGGATGGGGTGCGGGTTTATACAGCTCATGGGTCCTTTACAGATGCCACCCGGATGTGTGAGGGTTGTTTGGTGGATCTAGGGGGCAAGATGATGGCACTAGATCTCGTCGTCGACCCTGCTCTTTATTATCTCGACGTCATTCTTGGCATGGACTGGTTGACTGCAGCGAGAGCCGAGATTGACTACGAGGCTCGTATAGTCACAGCATACGAGCCTGAGGGTGCATCCTTCACATTTCCAGTGCGGGTAAATCTCCCTTTCCGCATACTTAGCTACGCCACTTTATTGCGCGACGCTGGTGCCCAGGTACTCGAGCATGTGCCAGTCGTTTCCGAGTTCAGGGATCCGTTCAGAAAGATCCCTGGTTTACCGCCCCGACGAGAGATCGATTTCACTATCGATCTGGTTCCTAGTTCTACGCCCGTCTCACTGCCGACGTATCGCATGGCACCATGTGAGATGGAGGAGTTGAGGTCGCAGATTGATGGTCTGCTAGAGCTTGGTCTTATACGGCCTAGTGTGTCTCCTTGGGGAGCACCGGTCCTATTCGTGAGGAAGAAGGACGGTTCAATGCGATTGTGTATTGATTATCGCAGGCTGAACCAGCTCACGGTGAAGAACAAATACCCTTTACCCAGGATCAATGACTTGTTTGATCAGCTGAGAGGAGCGCAGTACTTCTCGAAGATTGATCTTCAGTCAGGTTATCATCAGTTGTGCGTCAGGGATGAGGACGTGCAGAAGACAGCATTCAGGACCAGTTTTGGCCACTACGAGTTCCTCATGATGTCGTTCGGTCTCACGAACGCACCAGCCGTGTTCATGGATCTGATGAACCGGGTATTTCGACCTTTCCTCTATCGATTCGTCGTTGTTTTCATTGAGGACATTTTGGTATACTCTAGGAGTCGAGAGGAGCATGAGGAGCACTTGCGTTTGGTCGTAGATACGCTCAGACAGCATCAGTTGTTCGCACGGTACAAGAAGTGCGACTTCTTGTAACACCCCGGATTTTTGTCAACCTGGGATTAGACGTCCTTAGGCAATGAGTCTATCCTAACACTTGATTAACTTCTCAAAACTCAATCCAAAAGTCTCAAATCCCTATTTCCTTCGAAAATCTCACCTTTTACTACATTATCCTTCAAAATTTTCTAAGAGCTCTCACATTAGACATAAATCTTAAAGTTTAGGTGATGTTGATCAATACTTAAGCTAAAAAGTACTATGAATAGTAAATAAATAAATGAAAAGGGTTTTTAGCCATTAACCTTTTGAAGTCTCACTAAATAAGTAGGCTAATTGGATAGATCAGCTTCTCCTACCCCAAAATCATATATTGCATGTCAAACAACTCATCCCAGGTTCTAAAATACACCCATTTTAAATATCAGATGGAGAAATCACCCCAAACAGGTCAGTGGTCGGCGATGCCATCGCCGGTTTGGCGATGCATCGCCGAACTCGTCCGTACAGCGAGTTTCTGTACCTTTTTTCCTGCGCGTTTCTTCGGACTTTGAAAAATCATATCTCCTTCGTTATAACTCCGATTTAGGTGATTCAAAAACCAGATTGAAGCTAAATGAGTCTAGTTTTATATAAAAATATGTGAAAAATATAATAAAATATTTAATATAGTTTAAAGTAGGTCATTGTGAGCAACTGTCTGATAATCACTTGTTGGACAACTGCTGCTTCTGGAATTTTTAGAATTTTTCTACAACTCGAAATCTTATAAAATTTGGAAGAGTTAGGGTAAACTTGATGATGAACCCCTATAAAAATAATAAAAATAATACGATACCTAGAAGTTCCCAAAATGGGGGATAGAATGGCCCTAGGACCGTATTCTGCCATAATTAGGGTAGAATTTGGTTGAGTACCAAACTGAACACTCAGTAGAATTAACTTCGACCACTTTAAATACGTTCTACAAGACCCAAAGCGAGTGGAACCAATGACCCTATAACACTCTATAACCTTGGATCAAACTCTAAGCCGGTTTGTTCTCTGGACCTCTTTGAAACTTTGTATTGGATCTAGACCGCGCGTCGGAAGTTCGATACCTACAATCTTAGACCGTTATGACCGCTTAGCTGGACTTGACAATCATTTCAAAAATCAAGTCCAACCGATAAACACAGGCTATTTCATTGAGCCCGGACCGAAGAGAGTGCGAATAGGGACAGATTTGGAATTTGAAATTCAAATCTGGCACTCGACTTGACGCGTCAGTATTAAGCATTCTGACCTTCAGAATTCAGCCAGATTACACCCTTGGATCAGGAAAAATTTCTATTTTATATCATGAGACTTTCAGCCCTGATCTACGTGCGGTGACCGCTGAACTGAAACTGGTCCACCACGCGCGATCTGCAAACCCTGCCGGACTGAAAACTTAATACGTGCTATATCTGGTACGCATGAGCTTAAGTCCGATCGCATTCGACCAGGGGACCACCAGAAATCATCTTTTGGACCGAAACAGCCCCGCTTTGGTTAAGCATCAAGTGAACTTTGTTCCCGAGCCTATTCCGGGCATTTTTAAGCTTATAAAAGGGGTTGAAACCCTCTCATATCTCTCCCATCCGAATTTGGGAAAAGCCCTAGATTGAGGGAGAGAAAAGGTGAGAGATTGTGAGAGAGGTGGGAGAGAATTTCCTGCTGCTGGTGCTACCTGCTACACGTGTTTAAGCCACGCGATCCAAGCACTTTCCCGGCGATTCCTCCACGTTTTCAGGTAAGAAATAGCCCTAGAAGTTGCTGATTTGATGTTTCTTCCGTTCCATAGCTTGATAGTTAGTAAATCTCGTAAAACAGGTTCTCTTATCGCTGTAGACGAAGCGTATACGCTCCGTTCGAATTTCAACATCCATAAGAGACAAGGTGCGGATATTAGACGCTTTGATTGACTGTTTCCAAAGCTTTCAATGTTGTTTAATAGTAGATTCTTGACGGCAACGCCGTTTGACATGTACAACATGCTGTCCGTTTCCTGTTTCGTAAATCAACGAAGAATATGAGATTTAGGGCATTTTAGTCATTTGTAGGAAGTACTGTTTTCATTCATATTTTGCTGATGTGATTGACATGAATTGTTGTCGCATTAGAATGTTAGGAATGCGTGCATAATTAGTTTGGCGAAGAGATTTGCCTAAATGCGCATTTCGGATCGACATACTATATGTAGACTCAAGTGTGTAGTGTAAGTGTTTGTATAAATGCTTGTATTAGTATGTATTGAATTAAATGGTGTTATGAATTAATTTAAGATTGATTTCTCAATTAAATTGCTAATGTAAATGGTTTCCTACAAGTTGGCCATATGTACGATTTCATTATTGGTATGAAATGCATATGCTTGATGTTTCACTTAAGTGGTATGTTATAACATGTGCTTGATGATTTCCTTATGATCTAGTTGAGATCGAATTCTCAATTAATATGCTGATGGAGATGATGTCCTATATGTTGGTGCTATGTATAATTTCATTATATGCGTGATAGACATGTGTAAGATGATTTACTCTGGTTGTATGTCATAACATGTGTTAACATGCTCACGTGGTTGTATTTCATTTCCAATACTCTCACTTGATTTGCTGATGTGATTCTATGTGTTTGGGACTATGCCTAGTCCAGGCAGTCGGTAACCAAGAAATATCGTGGTTAGCCTATCTTTGCCACGAACGACGTGTCGATGAACACGAGTCGTGTTTAGAGTTGGCGGCAGTGGTTAGGCCACGTGAAGTGTTTTACGCACTTCATGTCGTTTGACTTGCGATGCGCTCGTGCTAGTCGAGCTCGTCAAGTAACCCGACTGGCCGTTGTATGTTCACCCTGCATGAGTCATATCTGCTTGAACCTAGGGTACTGAACTTACCATTGTAAACCCTGTTAACCATGGTACCTTGATCCACGAAGACTCATGAGCCGGGCATGGTGGTATAGGACACCGTGGTCGAGCTGTCGGCCTACGCTGGGGCCACAAACATCCCCGTAGTGACCAGTGAGCACCTAGACTCGTGAGCAGATTATGGTGGTATGGGACACTATATTCTAGCTGTCGGCCTACACTGATCAGGCGACGAGTCCTTTGTAGTGACCGCGAGCGTATTCTGAGTCCACGGGAGGCGACGACCCTTCCGTTGCAGTAGAGTACAGTAGGCCTGTATTGATAAGGTGATGGGGGAGCGGTGCAACGAGTGCGAGCAACAGCCCTGGCAGCCCTTGCAGTGACCTACGAAATATACATCGTATGAGATTACTAGGAGTGACGACCCTAGACAGGATCTGTGTTAGGATTGATACAAGGGAAGTACCTTAGTTTCCCAATCCTGCTGTTTGAATGGACTAATAACAACTTGAAAATCATATCACCATAGCATTGCATGTGCCTGGAAGATGTGGAGCACTCTAGGGAGTGTGGCATGCCGCGGTCGTAAGATGTTGCCGTATGAGGGAGATCGTCGGTGAGGGCATACATCACGTCATGTCATATTGCATTAACAACAGTATTAGGATTGTTTAATTTATTGCTTTACTATTATCGCATGATTGATTTGAGAACATGTTAATCTTTGCTCTATTATTCCACTGAGTTAGCTACTCACTCCCACGTTAAGGGACGGTGTTCCTGGACACCCACCAGACCTTTTTGTGATTGCAGATGATGGCGCGGCCTGTGAGGCGGAGCTGGACTTGATGATGATGAGGAGGATCCCTCCTTTATGTGTGTTGTGATCGACGGGATTACAGGGAGGTTGATTAGATACTTTGACATTTGTCATTTTATATTTTTAGCGCACTCATGTATATTTGTTTCATCTACTTTTGGAGTATACATGTATGTGTATAACCTGGTAACATGTTCACACTCTGGAGACATACAACAGTTTATATATGTTATACATACTATTACAGACTTCCGCTGGTTAATTTAACTGTCTCTGGAGTATGATATGCTGTTCTGGCTTAATTTCACTCATGTTTAATACATTATCACAGACAACATTCAATCATACATATCTATGTTGCATAAATAACATTTTGGAACTCGGGAGTTGGGTTTTTGCTCGACCCCCCGATTTTCGGGATGTTACACTTCTGGAAGCAGGAGGTGAAGTTCCTGGGACACGTGGTGTCCAAGGATGGCATGGCAGTTGACCTGTCTAAGGTAGCTGCGGTGCAGGACTGGGAGCAGCCTGGTTCTGTCACTGAGGTGAGGAGTTTCTTGGGTCTCGCTGGTTACTATCGGCGCTTCATACAGGACTTCTCGAAGATCGAGAGACCCTTATCTCAGTTGACACGGAAGGACGTGAAGTTTACTTGGAACGATCAGGCGGAGTCAGCTTTTCAGGAGCTGAAGGACAGACTTACGTCCGCCCCTGTGCTAGTATTGCCAGAGCAAGGGGTTAGATACACTATATACACTGACGCGTCTAGCGTTGGTTTGGGTTGTGTCCTTATGCAGAGGGACAGGGTAATTTCGTATGCCTCGAGACAATTAAGGAAGCACGAGGAGAATTACCCTACACACGACCTAGAGTTGGCAGCCGTTATATTCGTACTGAGACTTTGGAGACATTACCTCTACCGAGACGAGTTCGAGCTCTTTTGCGACCACAAGAGCCTCAAGTATATATTCACGCAGCGAGACTTGAATATGAGGCAGCGGCGATGGATGGAGACATTGAAGGACTTCAAGTTTGAAGTCTCTTACTATCCTGGGAAGGCGAACCTTGTGGCTGATGCGTTGAGCCGCAAGAAGGCGATAGAGTTTGCGGCTCCGCTGATGGTGGTTGAGTGGGATATGGTTGAGTTTTTGCGAGACTTTGAGCAGAAACTCACCGTCGAGGAACCGTATGAGTTCATCGCACATGTACAGGTGCGATCTCAGATCGATGATCGGGTCATCGAGGCGTAGAGGGACGATGCGCATCTGACTGAGCTTCGAGAGCAGGCCAGTGATGGTGCAGACGTCGACTGGCGAGTTGGTATGGATGGGGGCTTACGTTATCGTGGCCGCCTATGCGTCCCAGACGTCCCTGACTTGAGACGAGAGATTCTCGAGGCTGCGCATTGTACTAGACTCGCGATGCATCCAGGCAGTATGAAAATGTATCGTGACGTGAAGAGGACGTATTGGTGGGAAGGTATGAAGACCCACATATCTGAGTTCGTGTCCCGTTGTCTCACTTGTCAGCAGGTGAAGGCAGAGCATCGCCGACCACCTGGACTTTTGCAGCCTATGCCTATTGCAGAGTGGAAGTGAGATTTCATTTCCATGGATTTCATTTCTGGGTTGCCGAAGACGAGGAAGGGACATGATTCCATATGGGTGATCGTCGACCGATTGACGAAGTCGGCGCACTTCCTACCGATCAGAGTTACGAACTCTACAGACGAGCTGGCTAGATTGTACATCAGAGAGATTGTGCGTCAGCATGGAGTTCCGCTGGAGATCGTGTCGGACAGAGACACGCGATTCACTTCTATTTTCTGGACTCGCATTCAGGAGGCTATGGGTGTGAAGTTGAAGTTCAGTACTGCCTTCCACCCACAGACGGACGGACAGACAGAGCGAGTGAACCAGATCTTAGAGGATATGTTGCGAGCTTGCGCATTGGACTTCAAGGACAGTTGGGATGATTGTCTTGCATATGCGGAGTTTGCGTACAACAACAGCTTCCAGGCGAGTATCGGTATGGCACCTTATGAGGCGCTGTATGGGCGACCTTGTCGC
Source organism: Magnolia kwangsiensis (assembly GCA_037074715.1). Taxonomy (NCBI): domain Eukaryota; kingdom Viridiplantae; phylum Streptophyta; class Magnoliopsida; order Magnoliales; family Magnoliaceae; genus Magnolia; species Magnolia kwangsiensis. The sequence goes on from CM073577.1 coordinate 115,259,538, forward strand.
GCACCGCATTGTTGGTTAGAGGTCGGTGAACGTAGCTTGATTGGCCCAGAGTTGGTGCAGGCGACGTCAGAGAAGATTGATATTATTCGACATCGGCTTCTTACAGCGCAGAGTAGACAGAAGAGTTGTGCCGATACGAGATGACGGCCATTAGAGTTCACTGTCGGGGATCATGTGTTTTTGCGAGTTTTCCCTATGAAGGGAGTCCTTCGGTTCGGGAAGAAGGGGAAGCTGGCACCGCGATTCATTGGTCCATTCCAGATCATCGATCGTGTGGGAGCAGTGGCTTACCGATTAGCTTTACCCACGCCTCTCGCGAGCGTTCACAACGTATTTCATGTTTCTATGCTGAAGAAGTACATTGCTGATCCTTCCCATATCATCAGATGGGAGCAGGTGCAGTTAGGAGAGGATGTTACTTATATCCTGCGACCGACACGTATTCTAGACAGGAAGGAGCAGGTACTGTGTAGCAAGGTGATTCCCCTTGTGAAGGTATTGTGGACGCATCACTCTGAGAAAGAGGCTACCTGGGAGACAGAAGCCGAGATCAGAAAGAACTACCCACACCTTCTCGAGGAGTACGAAAAGGTACAAATTTCAAGGACGAAATTATTTGTTAAAGGGGGTAGATTGTAACGACCGTGAAAAATCCGTACTTGGGCTCGAGTACCAACTCGACCCGAAATCGCGTAGAATTAGTTTCTATGGAAATTAAGCGTTAATTAGCTAGCGCAACGCTAGATTAGCTGGGAAATAGTCCCTGATCACTTTAAATACGTTCTACAAGACCCAAATCGAGTAGAACGAACGACTCTACAATACTTTATAACCTCAGATTAAACTCTAAGCGGGTTTGTTCTCTGGACCACTTTGAATTTTTGTATTGGATCTAGACCGCGCGTCGAAAGTTCGATACCTCCTATCTTAGACCGTTAGAACCGCCTAGCTGGACTTGACAATCATTTCAAAAATCAAGTCAAACCGATAATCACAGACTATTTCATTGAGCCCGGACTGAAGAGACCGCGAATAGGGACAGAATTGGAATTTCAAATTCAAATCTGGCATATGACTTGACGCGTCAGTATTAAGCGTTCTGACCGTCAGAATTCATCCAGATTACACCCTCGGATCAGAAAAAATTTCTATTTATTATCATGAGACTTTCAGCCCTGATCTATGTGCGGTGACCGCTGAACTGAGACTGGTCGGCCTCGTGCGATCTGCGAACCCTGCCGGACTGAAAACTTAATACGTGATATATCTGATACGCATGAGCTTAAGTCCGATCGCAATCGACTAGGGGACCATCAAAAAGCAACTTTTGGACCGAAATAGCCCCGAAATGGATAGGCACTAAGTAAACTTCGTTCCGGAGCCTGTTTTCGGCATTTTTAAGCTTATAAAAGGGGTTGAAACCCTCATTCCTCTCTCCCATCCGAAAATTGTAAAAACCTAGATTAGAGAGAGAGGAAAGGAGAGAGTTTGAGAGGAAGAGTAGAAGGGATTTTTCCCGTCTCTGAGCCACCGGTTGCTAGTGCTGTAGCAACACTTCCCGATCACCAAGCCGGTGATTCTCCTACATTTTCAGGTATAAAACAACCCTAGAACTTGCTGATTTAGGGTTTACTTAGATTCCTAGCGTGTTAGCTGATGTAACTTGTAAAATAGGTTCTCCTACTACCGTAGACGAAGCGTATACGCTCCGTTCAAAATCACGCATCTGTAAGACATAAGGTGAGGATTTTAGACGCTTTGATTGACGGTTTACAACGCTTTCAATGTCATTTAATAGTAGATTATCGACGGCATCGCCTTTTGACATGTACAACATGCTCTCCGTTTCCTGTTTCGTAAATTAACGAAGAATATGAGATTTAGGGCATTTTAGTCATTTATAGGAAGTACGGTTTATACTCATATTTTGCTGACGTGATTGACATGATTTGTTGTCGCATTAGGAAGTTAGGAATGCATGCATAATTAGTTTGGCGAAGAGATTCGCCTAATTGCGTACTTTAGGTCGACATACTATATGTAGACTTAAGTGTGTAGTGTATGTGTTTGTATAAATGTTTGTATTAGTATGTATTGAATTAAATGATGTCATGAGATAGTTTGATATTGATTTCTCAATTAATATGCTGACCTAAATGATTTCCTACATGTTGACTATATGCACGATTTCATTACATGCATGGAATATATGTGTTTGAAGATTTGCTTAAGTTGAATGTTATAACATGTGTTAACATGCTCACATGATTGTATTTCAATTCCAATACTCTTATATAAATTGCTGATGTGATTCCATAAGTGTTTGGGACTAGACTTAGTCCAGGCAGTCGGTAACCGAGCGAATTCGTGGCTGACTGGTCATAGCCACGAACGCGCGTCGATGAACGCGATTCGTGTTTGGAGTTGGCGGCAGTGGTTAGGCCACGTGAAGTGTTTTACGCACTTCATGTCGTTCGACTTGAGATGCGATCGTGCTAGTCGAGCCCGTCAAGTAACCCGACTGGCCGATATATGTTCACCTTGTATGAGTCATAACTGCTTGAACCTAGGGTACTGAACTTACCACTGTAAACCCTGTTAACCATGGTACCTTGATCCACGAAGACTCATGAGCCGGGCATGGTGGTATGGGACACCGTGGTCGAGCTGTCGGCCTACGCTGGGGCCACAAACCTCCCCGTAGTGACCAGTGAGCACTTAGACTCATGAGCAGATTATGGTGGTATGGGACACTATATTCTAGCTGTCGCCTACACTGATCAGGCGACGAGTCCTTTGTAGTGACCGTGAGCGTACTCTAAGTCCATGGGAGGCGATGACCCTTCCGTTGTAGTAGAGTACGGTGGGCCTGTATTGATAAGGTGATGGGGGAGCGGTGCAACGAGTGCGAGCAACAGCCCTGGCAGCCCTTGCAGCGACCTACATAAATATACCTCGTATGAGATTACTAGGAGTGACGACCCTAGACAGGATCTGTGTTGGGATCGATATAAGGGAAGTACCTTAGTTTCCCAATCCTGCTGTTTGAATGGACTAATAATAACTTCAAAATCATATCACCATGCCATTGCATGTGCCTGGAAGATGTGGAGCACTTGAGGGTCGATTGCATGCCGTGGTCGTAAGATGTTGCTGTATGAGGGAGATCGTCAGTGAGGGCATACATCACGTCATGTCATCTTGCATTAACAACAGTATTAGGATTATCTGATTTACTGCTTTACTATTATCGCATGATTGAATTGTGAACATGCTAATCTTTGTTCTATGATTCCACTGAGTTGATCACTCACTCCCACGTTACGGGATGGTGTTTGCAACACCCACCAGACCCTGTTGTAGATGCAGGTGAGACTGAGATCCGGGAGGCAGAGCCAGACTTTGACGAGGACCAGGACGAGTTCTCGTACATGCAGTATCACGATGACTTTGCGTAGGCGACCTGGATCGATGGGATTTCAGTGGGACCATTTTGGATATTTATTTTGTTCATGTATATGTATATGAGACTCAGAGATGTAGTCATACTTTGGAGATAGATGAGATTTACTTTGTTTTTTTTTTATATAGTGATATATATATTGTTTAGTCTTCCGCTTGCTCTTATCACTGGATCTGAAGTATGAATTGCAGTTTTGGTATACTTTTACTCATGTGAATGCTTTAAATCAGACAACATTGAATCATAATCATTTTTGTTGCATAAGTGACGGTCTGGAACTCGGGAGTTGAGTTTACACACGACCCCCGATTTTTAGGGTGTTACACCGCGTCTCCCACTGTGTCGTGGTCGGTTGGGAGGGGGTGTGGCCTTATCCGCCTGAGTGAGGGGGCTATAAGCTAGGCTGAGTTTGACCAGCTCGCAAATGAGTCCGCTATCGACGAGCCGGGTGGGTATTGGCAGACTACTGGTCAGGCGGATAGTGAGGTCTTTTCCGCTTGCTTGACTGCACAGCTAGGGAGGTGGCAGTCACTGCGAAGTGTATTAGACCCCGGTGATATCCAGAGAGGAACTATACTGATATACGTACTTGAGGAGTACCGACTTGCTTGGATTACATTTCGCATATGACATTCGACTATATAGGCCTTGCATTGTATCGGTGTGGCCGATGACATTCATATCTCATCGCATAACTTTGGCATGGTTGATTCTATGGACTTACCACATACTTTCGCATTGTTCTGATACTGCACACTTGGCGTTTACCTTACGCACACACTTACACCACCCTCTAAGCTTTTGTAAGCTTATGCACGATAGTTGCGTGCAGGTAGCGTTGGACGGCAGCAGCGCTGAGACAGGAGCGGGTACTAGGACCTTTTGGAGTTTCTTTTAATCACCTTATATTTTTCTTTCCTCATTGTACTTAAAGTTCTTGATATAGTGGATATGTGGTGATGTTGTTTTGTGACTTGGTTATGCTTGTGGTTATGCTCCATTACATTACAAAAAAAATTCATTCTGAAAATTCTCCTTGTAAGATCCCAGGATCGAAATCTGGCATTTGATTGTCAGGAGCTGAGAATGGGGCACTACGGAGGCTGTCGGCACCGGATTCGGTAATCGGGATTCATGTGAATCCGATTTTCGGATTTGGGGCGTGACAGAATAACTGGTTCAAAGCTACGACTACCAGTCATTTCGATAGAGTTTTGAGATACTTACACTAAGGAAAGATTAAAATCGAAAGATATCTTTCTTTATGCATATAAGCTGATTATTCTGGCAGAAATGTTTAACCGGAAAAAATATATATATATTTTTATAAAAAATCAAGTGGGGGATTGTTACATAAATATTAATTTTTATAAAAAAATATTTTAAATAAAAATAATATATAATATAAAAGTTGTTTGAAAAACACCTTTTGTGGGTTTTTGGGAATAGTCTCACATTGGAAAAAGAGGAGAAGAAAAAGTACTTTATATGACAGGTGTGGAGTATTATAATACTTACACAAATGGTCAAAAGGAGAATGAAACTCGCACGCGCTCGGGCTCGGGCTCGGACTCGGTGTGAGGGCGTGGGCATGTGAGGCAGTGTGGCTATAGAGGCATTAGTGGCGCACTTTGCACTTCGCACGTGCGCATCGTGTCGTAGAGGGTCGCTCCCTTCGTAAACTGGAGCGAGACGGGTGCGACAAAGAGGCTAAGGCAGATAGGTGGCTGGACGAAAACTAGATGACAAAATGCGAGTCCCTCTAATTATATAGTGGTTGGAAATATAACTGTTGCACAAATGTGTAACAGCTATGGCTTTTATTGCAGAAACTGTTGCCAACAGCTAGAAATGGCTAGCCCAACAGCTATAAAACGGCTAGCCAGTTCTCTCACAACAGCCATAAAACGGCTAGTATCCAACAGCCATAAAACGGCTAGTTTCTAACAATCATATTCCAACAGCCATAAAATGGCTAGTGGGATTTATGTCCCTGGACCATAACTCCCAACCATCTTAAGCTTATAAAAAGAGGCCTCGGATGAGTTTTCAATCCATCTCATAGCACTCCAGCAATCTTAATATGAATTACAACATTTTCTCTCCTACAGACCAAAAACGTCAGCAGTATAGCAAGGTAATCAGAACCATTGCTTGAAGAATAGACCAAAGGTGTGGTCTAAGAACGGTTCAAATGAACTAGGGGCTGAAGAATCTGACCAGTGCAGTGGTCTTAAATCACAAAATCATTCTCTTCTTTTTCTTTGGTATTTTTTCCTTTTGTTGTAATTCTGCCAGATAGTGTGTATAAGAGTTCCATTTAGTGGGCCTTCGTGTTTGTTGAACGTAGACCCACACCAGGCTTGTCGTATCCTAGAAGCAGTTTTCCTGTAACCTATCAGCATACTCAATTCACTTGAGTAGGGGCAAATAACGCTTTAAAGACAACGTTTTTAGATGTGCTTCAACCTGTCCTTAAGTTCTGATCATAGTGATTTTTGGTTTCCACATTATACAGATATTATCTAAATTTGTATAAATTCTAAACATGAATAGGATGGATAAAACACCTAAATCAATATAGGTCTGATAGAGAACCTACCAGGACTATTCATATCTAGGTAGGTCATGACGGGAGTAGCACCCAATCTCCGACCAAAGAACAGCCCGCTTGAGATGCAAAGATGTGAATTGGGTATTACTTGACCTAATGTCACAAATGTGGGTGTGATTGTTAGCGGTGTGTTCCACTTAGTCTTTCATTTACTTCCTTTTTTGGGTTCATATCTTATAATAATCTGTCAAAATGAATGAATAGGATAAAACACATGCATCAATGTAGGTCTTATAGAGAACCTACTAGGACTATCCATCTCTAGGTAGGTCATGATGGGAGTAGCACCCAATCCGTGACCAAAGAACAGTCCGCTTGAAAAACAAAGATGTGAATTGGGTATTACTTGACACAATGTCACATAATTTGATTGAACGGCACACAAAGTCCTTACATGGAGGATTGATTGTCAAAATGGATGGACTTGCAAATATATTAAGGTTGGTAGTTGTGCAATTTAATCAAATATGATGTCTCAAAGTTATACTTGACTTAATGTTTGATTAAACGATGGCCCCCGCGTTGAGATGAACCATTTAAGACCGAATTATAGGACTTAAACATCCTCTTAATCACTGGTTGTAACAACAATTAGATGATTTGCAAAAGGATAGGGGCTGGCCCTTCTTGATGGATTCTTTTTACCTTGTGCCTTAAGAATTTGTTCATCTACCAATAATCATAGTCAATGTATTTCTCAATAAAACGAAAATAAACATATTAAAATAAAAGAGGTAAAACAATGACGATTACCATTGATTTTAAACAAAAAATGCTCAGTACAATCAATAAGGGAATTAAATAAACTAGATAAAATAAAACAAAAGGTAAATATCTAACTCATCTGTATGGACAAATGATCTAGGCAAATGGTTAGTACGCTGTGACTGAAATTTTTTATCTTCCAAGTAAGGACTTAGTTTATCAGGATCTAATAACGAAGGTTGAGGATATTTATCCCACACCTAGCATACTATAGTGATGGCGTTGGATAGCAAGGATCTACCCTAGTCTAACCTCAAACATGAAATTGCGTGGATTATTTAATATGATATTACGACACACGGAAGCATTTTGAGCTTAAAATTATAGCAAGTTCTAGAAGGTGGTGAATATAACCACTTAAAATTATTTATCAATTAATCCAATTGAGTCACAACATAGAGACTATGAGAGATATATAAATAAGTGCAATAGTTTATATGGGCAAGATGTGAAATATCAATTGTATTCTACAAATCAAGTGCCTAGCATACACTCTAATCATGCATTCATATAAATTAAACAAAATCAATTACAAGCAAGAATAGAAATGCATCCACATAAATAATTGCAAACATAATGATGTATAAAGATTCAGTTAAGTACATACTCCACTCCTAATTTATGCAGTCAAACTCAAGTGTACCGAATTTCATTATCTCAATAGTTTTCAATAGGTTTATTACTAACATTTACAATGATTTTTAATAGGTTCACCATAAACCTCTGGTCTTATACAAAAATATGCACATATGCACCCTTGTTGGTGGAACACGTATACACCCATGTCGGTGGACCACACTTCCACCCATGTTAGTGGTTCCCTTAAAGATTTAATTAACTTTCTATCAGTTTACCAATAACGCCCAATGGTCCAAATCTAAGGACCTTCGTACACTCCAATCAGAGACTCTTATAGAGACTAACACACACACACACACACACACACACACACACACACACACACACACACTCATGTCTGGTGAATTCGAGTTTGGTCACAAGCTTTATACTCAATTTCATACAGAAAAAGAGTACACAATATACTTTAAATAATAACCCTTGGTTGGATTGAACCCTATTGTTACACCTTTGTAAAGCTGCTTCTTCAATCTTGAATCTACATCTCTTGCGCCCTCAATTTTTAAAGTCGATATTATTCTGCTTCCTTGAATCGGGACAACGATCTTTTTATTGAGATGCCAAGGTAATAGGAGAGAGGTTGAATATCCTATAACTATGGGATAGTTGGTTCCAACTGGGGATTCACTTACATGGGCATTCTAGAGCTTAATAAACAAAGGATTTACTTATGGGTTTAGTGTCTAATTTTTAGATAATGCAAAATTGCATATTCTTCTTGAAATTGAGCTTGGAATGTTCATTAGAGCTTAAAATAAATCTATTTGGTACATAGCGTATAAGTAATGGGAAAGAGTAGAATATATTAGGGCTTCTAATTCACCAAAATTCATCATTTACATAAAAATTCGGATGTTATATTTATAGAGAAAATTCTCAAATGGATCTATAACAGGTAGTATCGATCGATTGATCAAACTTCTATTTTGAGGCAAAATGTTGTTGGACGTTTTTGTACACATTTGATTGATTGTGATTAATCGAAGGTTGCACGATTAGATCGAAGATCAATCGAACTTGTGCATTTTGGTTTTCTTTCTTTTCATGTACTTTACATATGATCTAATCGATACAAACCTGATGACTAAAGGCTTTTTCTATATGGAACAATTCATATTAGTAGGTTATTTTTCAACTAAAGGGATCTAAGGCTAGGATTCAATTTTACCTGTGTCTTCAAGCCTTTATATTTTGAGTCTTTGAGTCTTGAGTCTTCCAATGGGGGGCTCAACTGACTCAAGACTCCCTAACGTGCGTCGTTGACAAACTAACGCACTTACAAAACATTCGACAGCATGAATGGACGTAAGTATAGGAGCTAAGACTAAGTCAAGATAACAGATAGAGATTGTAAAGGTAGAATGTGTTTGGCATGGGACAGGAGGTCTTCCTTGCATTCTCATTTTGTAGCTTTGAGAGCAGCAAAGCCCATGTTGGGTTTCTTTTACCGTCTAGGATCCTTCGCAGTTATGACTCAGTTGTTCTTTGATCATTCCTCCCTGGCTAAGAGATCTGCCGATATCAAAAACTTTTTTTGATCGCTTACTTGTGTGGCCGCAGGGATCCGTGGATCTTTAGGGCTTTGTCTCATTCGTTGGGTCACAATCCAAGCTTTTTTCTGATTTTCCCCTATCGTGACCATGAGGTACTGTAGATCTAATGGGACCAACCTCATTGGATCTGAATTAGGACCCAATCCATTGGTTTCCATCCACTTGAATGTTTGTTCAATGTTCGAATATTTGTAATTTCCTTGAGAGCTCCGAACATCTTTGGGAGGATCTCCCATTTTGAAATGATTGTGAGAGATAGTCTTACCAAACATATCCAAATATGTGATAAGATCATTGCCTCAGTGGGTCTTTTATAGACTTTTTGATCATGCAACCTTTGTCAAGTGCTACAAGAATTAGCGTTACGTGTCATTCATCGCTTCGTCTTCTCTTGAGACATGCATACGATCCACTGCCACTTCGCTTTTTGGCAAGTGATGTGTCATCAAAAGATAAGTGATAAAAGATATCCTCCGGCGCGAGTATGATTTTACAACTATTACGCGTGTAGTGCTGACATGTAGTGACATCTTATTGGTCTACAAGAGTATGTCAAGAATGGGCGTAAACAGTATGCCCCATAAAGCACCTACCAGGACTGTCCATCTCTAACTAGGTCATAGTGGGGGTAATACCCAATCCACACATGAAGAACGATTGGCTTGAAAATAAGTATGTGGATTGGGTATTATTTGACACGACGTGGCAGGATTTGATGGAACAACACACCAAGCCCTAGCATGGATTGATTTTTAGCATACTCGAATGAATAATGCTTTATGTGGCTCTATCTTTCAACGTAGAGCGTAGCCCAATCAAATCTTGACATAGCAAGGTCTTACTGAACTCTATATTTTCCCACCCTCACCAAGTCCAGTTTCGTTTGAGGTGGCCCACATGATAGACAGTCCCCATCAAAGGTCAGCCACTAATGATAAATAACCCACTTCTAAGGTGAGCCCGTCGAGATGGAAAAGTTACATTGAAGGTGGGACCCACATGATTGACAGTCTACACAAAGGTGGGCTTTGCATGATGGGCAGTTAATAATGGTGGGCCCCACATGATGGATGATCCACATCATGATAGGCCCCGCAAGATGAACAGTCCACATCAAAGGTCTGCCCTAATGATGAGTGGCCCATATCTATGGTGGGCCCCGCATGATGATGACCCACATCAGAGGTGGGGCCCACATGATGGACGGTCCACATCAAAGGTGGGCTCCCATGATAAACGACAGATATTGAAGGTGGGCCACATATGATGGATAATAACAATGAAGTGGGCCCCACTTGATGGATGGCCAATACCAAAGGTGGGCCTTATATAATGATTGGTGCACATTAAAGGTCAGCCCCTAATGATGAATGGTCCACATCTAAGGTGGGCCTAGCATGATGGATGACCCACATCAAAGGTGGGGCTCACACAATGAACAATCTACATCAAAGGTTGGCCCCACATGATGGATGGTAGATGTGAGGGGGACCACATGATATTGGAAACCAAACATGCTTTTCTATTTTTTAACAAATAAGTATGTTGTTTACCCAACATATTTATAAGCATATCCAAAGTAAATTAGGATCCAAACACCCTCTTAGAAATTACATGGAGGTACTTTTCGAGGGATGAAACAAAAATGCCCTCATATAATTTTTTTCTTTCAAAAGCAATGAAAGTCAAGATTTATACAACCCACATGGCATGTGTGTAGCATCCAAATAGTCCAACTAACCACCATAGTGATAATGCGAACAAAACACCAAGCTGATTAGATGATCAGATGAGCTTCACTAGAATTATTATTTTAAATGATGTATGTTATTTTTTTATGGATTGACCTACCTTATGATTGGATCTATCATATTTTTGGTTCGCATAATAATAATGTTGGTGCATATATATTGACTGAGTTGAATGTTATACACATACCACATGAGTCCCCACAACTCTCCACCTTTAATTCACCGTAAACGAAAATAAAAAAGAAAAGAGGGCAATGGGTTAGGTTTGGGATCGTTTTCTAACCCATTTGCACCCTTAAATGTCCCATATAAGTGACCCTTTGATGGAAAAATAGGTAAGCTGGGTTATTAGCCATAGATAAAATTACATGGTAGGCCACATGCATCATTGATAGAGTACTTGGGATTTCATTTCAGACAAAGTGGGTATTGTAATCTAAACTGTTAAAATGTTCTGCTCCAGTTTGGATGGACAATGAGTAGGAAAGTTCATCATTTGTTAGGCCTGCAAATAGTCCCGATGCCCTTCACAAGGGATTGTGGATTGCCTGCAAAAAACCTTTTGCATAAAACTTCCTAGGACATGAAGCTAAGTGGGGCTTACGATGATGTAGGATATAGGCCTAAAAAGAGGTAGATCAAAAACTCAAGTGAGCCCCACCATAGGAAAAAGTGGGCAAGGAAATGCCCTACCCTTGAAACTTCCCTCGCTCCAAGGTGATATTTATATGCCGTACATACTGTTCGGAAGGTCATTTATGTTGGGGGCATCAAAGTATGCTAGATGGCATTGAATTGTCATCGACAGACATGTTGATTTACATATTTAAGACATTAATCAATAATTCCTATTGGGATGAAATGAACACACAAAAGTATTAATTTGATGCAAAACTTCTATATATGGCCCCACAAATGTTTTAATGGTGGACATTCTATCATTGTTTCATATCACATCGCATGAACCACTTCTTCTTCTTCTTTTTGTTTTTACACATGCTCACACCTAATGGATACTCGAACTTATGACCTTATTGTTAAAACTCACAGGGTCTACTATTGAGTAGAGTTGGGCAGAATCTGATTGATCCGATCTGAACCGAAGGCTAGGATTGGGTCAGATCGAATAGGCCCACTCAGATTCGACCGTAAATCGAGTCGAATTCGGATCAGTGGCCAATCCAGACTGATCCGCGCAATATTCATTCAACACTGTTTCCTGTAATATTGTCCACTTAAGATTGGGATATACCTTATATTTAGTTTATACCATAAAATGATCTAGAAAAATAGATGGATGGCATGGATGAAATAAATACATCATGGTTGGGTCCACAGAGCACTGACCACTAGCCATTGGTTGGTGGCAAGGGGAGTAGTCAATCCATCGTCTCAGTAAGAGCTCATGACTCAATGTGCATCGAGCACCAAGCTTGACAAAAGGAGGTGTATTAACGTTAGTGGGTATGTGTTATAAAGGCAAGTGTATCCATGCATGTTGAAAATCAGTGGTTTTTAAAAATAATAAAATGAAAATTCAAATTTTTAAAATTTTTAGAAATTTTCCGTCAAAACGTTTTTTGAATTTTTTGAATTAAAAAGTGCGGTATGTGAACTTTGTCTTACATTGGAAATGCAAAGAATGGTTTTGTGATTTATATGAAATGTTGTGAAGAGTATTCTTACTTGGAGTTTTTTTAGGAGGTAATACTCGGGTTGCGTTACGCACTGGAACACACGCACGCACGCATGCGCTAGGGCTCGGGCTTGGGCACGGGCACGGGTAGTGAGGTAGTGTGGCTGTAGCGGCGCTAGATGGCGTACTTCGCACGTGCGCATCGTGTCGCAGAGTGGTTGCTCCCTTGCGAACCAGTGTAAGACGATGCGATCGCGGTGGTCGGAGCCTTAGGGCGGTGGATCTGAAAATTCGAAATAAGACTAGGTTTTATAGGTGACTGAGAACAGTTGGATCTTAAATCCGAAACGTCCAGCTGTTTCTAAAAACGGATAGCCACCTTAAAAGCCACAACAGTTTGAAAATGGACTGGACAGGATGATCCAATGGTTAGATCTTCTGATCTGATGACCAAAAACGTCTGGGATTAATTGACAATAGCCAGCAATGTTTTCAAACATTCTAGACCATTGAATACTACACAACAATGATGCTATACCTAATGCTTATATAAACTGGACCATTCCAATCCAATTTCATCATCTCAACATACCATTTCTCCCACCAAATAAAATACGATCCATATATCCATCTTAAAATACTCTGATCATCTCTACCGTCTAAGTCTGTCAGAAGAGATTTGCTATGTTAAGACTGTTCCATAATGGACCTATCATAATTGCTGTACACTGGATCTTGATAGGGCTTATCTTATTATAGAAGCAATTCGCCTGTAACCCATCAGTAGTTGATAAGGGGGCGAATCACACTTTAAGGACAACATATTTTATACGTTATTCACCCTAGTAAAATATTTTTTCGATTTATTTTTTTTATTTTCATTGTATCCAAATGTAAATTCCTAATAATGCATGAGTTATGTGGGTCCCATCATGAGGTATGTATGATGTGGACTAACACATACATTCAAAGTGGGGCCAAATGAATTTATTCAGTGAGACATGGCTTTACTGAGTAACTCATTATGCAATCCGATTTCGTCCCCCTTACCCGGATGTGATTGCGTCCGAACCCATGTTGGACCATAACCCGTCCAACCAGAGCTACTGTTGGTCCACCTTGATGTATCTATTTATCCTCCCTGTCTGTCCATTTTCTCTGATGATTTTCATGTATGACCAAAAATGAAACAGATCCAACGCTCGAGTGTACCACACGGAATAATTAGCTTGGTTGCATTAATGCACAAAGTATTAAATGCAAGACTAATCCATGGTGTGCTCTACTTAAGCATTGTATATGCTTCATTTTCTGGTTTAGAGTTAAAAATGATCTTAAAGAATGAATGGACGGTTTGGATAAACGGATACACGAAGTTGGAGTACACAAGAGGTCTAGTCGGACGCCTTATTGTCTGTCCGGCGTACGCAATCCGCTTCCGCGTCATCCATCCCCATTCCATGGATGGGTTATACTTTCGAGGCCTTAAGCAATTCAGTGGAAAGACTAGAAGTGGTTGGTGGAAAGGAGAACGGATTGATGCTTTCCGTACCACCGCCCGATGGCTGGTGGTCGGTGCTCTGCACAATTATATATATGTTTCATCTATTTTTACGGATTATTTTAGGGCTTAATCCCAAAAATGAGAGGGATATAAATATCAGGTGGACCACACCACAGGAAAATAATAGCGACTGGTTATCCACCATTAAAATCCTTCTAAGGCCCACTGTATTATTTATTTGACATTCAATCCGTTGATTAGGTCATACATATCCAAATAAAGGGAAAAAACAAATATATGCAAGATCCATGCCCCCAAAAAGTTTTGATGGTCAACCTTCATTCAACACTATTTCCTGTGGTCCACTTGAGATTGGGATATACCTCATTTTTTATCCGATACCATGAAATGATTTATAAAAATATGTGAACAATATAAATGAAACACACATCATTGTAGGGCTCACAGAGCACTCACAATCAGTGATTGGCAGGTGGCAGGAGGGGTAGCCAATCCGTTTTACCACTAGCCGATGGCTAGTGGTTGGCGCTCTTTGGGCCCAACATAATGTATGTGCTTCATCCATGCCCCAAAAATGAGGTTGATACAAATCTCAAGTGAACCGCAGTCTTGATTGAACGCCCACCATTCAAAATTTCTTGGGTCATAAAAGTTTTGGATCAACCTCTCTTTCTCTCTCTCCCCCTCTCTCTCTCTATATATATGGGAAAAGGTACTATGAGCTAGACCTCACGATAAGCTCCTGTGAGGTCGAGCTGTGTGGGCCCCACCGTGATGCGTGTCAACCATCAACACCGTGCATTTGATGGGTCCCCTTTAAATTGTGGGATATTCCAAAAATCAGCTGTATACGGTACTCAAATGTGACATACCATTCAAATCCATATGAAGACACCATTAAAACATTTAAAAGCACTTGGTGGGGCCCACCTGAGTTTTGAATGCTACTGAAACTTGGTCTGAACCCTCATCCAAGTGGGACACACATAATGGATGGACTGGATTTGCAAACCACATCTCGATGGGCCCAAAACATGATTATGAATGTTTTAACGGTGCACGACCCCTCTCCACTTCTGTATGTGGTGTGGCCCACACAAGTCACGGATTGACTTGATTTTTGAGACCTAGGCCCACAATGGAATGGTGCATCTGACTAATGGGGTAGATGTTTGAAATGCATCACGATGGGGCCCACACAGCTCGACCTTATGGGACGGACTTATGAGGCCGAGGGCATATATATATATATATATATATATATATATATATATATGGGAAATGGTACTATGCGCTCGACCTCGCGATAAGCAAACGTGAGGTCGAGCTGTGTGGGGCCCACTGTGATGCATGTCGACCATCAACACTGCATTTGATGGATCCCCTTTAAATTATGGGATATCTCAAAAATCAGCCGTATTCGGAACTCAGGGGGGCCATACCATCTAAAATCATGTGAAACACCGTTAAAACATATAAAAGCACTTGGTGGAGCCCACCTAAGTTTTGAATGCTGTTGAAACTTGGTCTGAACCCTCATACAAGTGGGACACACATAATGGATGGGCTGGATTTGCAAACCACATCTTTTGTGGGCCCCAAAAATGATTATGAATGTCTTAATGGTGCATGGCCCCTCTCCACTTCTCTATGTGGTGTGGCCCACAAAAGTCACGGATTGACTTGATTTTTGACAACTAGTCCCACGATGGAATGGTGCATCTGACTGATGGGGTAGATTTCGAAATGCATCACAGTGGGGCCCACATAGCTCGACCGCATGGGACGGGCCGTGAGGTGGAGCGCATAATACCTTTTCCCTATATATATATATATATATATATATATATATATATATATATATATATATATATATATATATATATATCATCCAAGTCTTTATAACCTAATTAGCGTTATATGTCAAATAGCCATCACAGTGGGCCATAGGAGGTTTTTAATGGTAGACATTCAATCACTATTGTTTTCCCATGGTGTGGTCCACCTAAGATTTAGATCTACCTAATTTTGGAATTAAGCCCTAAAATTATCTTTCAAAATGTATGGATGGCGTAGATAAAACACATACATCATGGTGGGGTCTAGGTAGCATCCTGCGGCATCATTAGCCAAACTGCGTCCATGATGGTAGCTCAGGTGGGTCCCACCGCAGTGTTTACGCGAATTTCACGGTCACCCATGTTAGATTTAGTAACCAAAAATCAGACAAACCCAAGTTTCAAGTGGGCCACACGGTTGGAAACAGTAGACAAGATCCTGATCACCGTCCAAACTGTTTTCTTTCATATGGATCAAATAACGGATGAGGCTGATGTTTGCGCCTCACAGCTAAGTTTGAGTGTGGTATCTAATAATTGAAGTAGATTCTTCACGATGATTACAGTGGGCTCTGTATAAATATCATGGGTGTTTGTCTTTTCCAATTATTTTTCTTAGGATGGTTCACTTGAATCAGAAATCAGCCTGATGTTTTTAACCATGGTCTAACATAGTATTACACATCTAATGATCAAAGTATATCTCAATTGCAAATCAATGTGGCTGTAGCATTCAAGGAAAGTTATCCATCTCACACATAACAAAGAAAATGAGTTATTTCTTATTCTATAAATGGCTTCAATGGAGCCACCGTGGTGTTGATGTAAAATCTACCTCATCCATCAAGTGCTTTACTCCATGTTATGAGTACAGCCCAAAATGCAGCCTCATTCTTACTTTAAGTGGGCCAAAACATTTGAAACAGTATACAAGGCATGGCTCACTTTCCTAACTGTGTCCCTTGGTGTGGCTCATATGAATCACGTATAAACTTGATTTTTGATCCCATGCCTAAATATTGGTGTGAACATCTCTTGCAACTGTTTTTTTGGTGTGATCCACCTGAATCATAACTAAGCCTATTTTTTGCCCCTTCAGCAAACCTGAAACTACGCATCTAAGCATCATAATAGATCTCATATACACATTAAGGTGGTCCTCTTTTTTTAAAAAATAAAGGATGTGTATCTTTTTTTTTTTTTTTTTGAAAAAAAAATAATAATAATAAAATTCTAGGCTAAGCTTGGGTTGAGAATTTTTTGGCCGTGATAGTCATGTAAGTCGAAAGATGTGAGCCATGCTTAAACAGAACTTGGCCCGGCCCTAACCCATATTAGTGACTAAAAAGATGAAGGATTTCAGGTACAAGTAATTAAAATATAAAACATTTAAATTACGGGCCCACATTATATATAAAATGAACAAGAAGTTAAACTTGTTTGATTGTCTTTTAATGTTGTGATACCTAAGCGGTACAGTCACAAAAGTTTCAAGATAAGGTCACAGGTTCAAGCATCCATTGTAGTGTGATTGAGTGAGTGCGTGAAGGGTGTGAATGCATAACAACAACAATAATAATAATAAGAATAAGAACAAATAAGTGTCTCCAAATCAGAGGTTAGGATTGTTTGACCAATATGCGCGTGGGACTCTTACTTAGCGGCAATGATTTCCACCGTTCACTCGGTTTAATTTGACAAATTGTGCCATGTGTACAATTCTTAGAACCCATGTATGAAATAACTTTCCATTTTATTATGATTCTTAATTTGATATATAAACTCTACACGAAGATTAGTACTGAAAAGAGAAAAATCTACCCGGATTGTTGATTGGGTATATAAATTCTCCGCACTTGTTCCACGGGCCTCACATGCCATTCTACATTATTTATTATTTATTCATTTATATATAATCAGGTTCAATTAAGGTTTGAGTATGGTCGAGGTATACCCACACCTGACTCATTTATTTATCAAGCTAAAAAAACCCTCCTAACCCACACGCACACTCATTTAGCTACACCCATGGGCCATTTTACACACTATTCAACATTATTTATTACTTATGCATTTATATATAATTGGGTTTATTTGGGGTTCGAGTATGGTCGAGATATATCCACACCCAACCCATTTATTTATTAGGCTAAAAAAAAAACCCCAAACCCACACCCACACTCATTTAGCTACACCCATGGGCTATTCTACATTATTTATTATTTATTCATTTATATATAATCATGTTTATTTGGGGTTCAAGTATCGTCAAGATATACCCACACTCCGCCCATTTATTTATCAGGCTTAAAAAATACTCAAACCCACACCCGCACTCATTTAGCTACACCCATGGGCCATTTAAAACCTCACAGGCCATTTTATATTATTTATTATTTAATGATTTATATATAATCGGGTTTAGTTGGGGTTCGAGTATGGTCAAGGTATACCCACACTTAACCTACCATTTATTTATCAGGCTAAAAAAAATGCCCAAACCCACACCCACACTCATTTAGCTACACCCATGGGCCATTTTACACCTTACGGGCCATTCTACATCATTTATCCATTTATATATAACCAGGTTCAGTTGGGGTTCGAGTATGGTCGAGGTATACCCACACTAGGCCCATTTATTTATTAGGCTAAAAATGTTGGGGGACCGCGAAAGTGCACAAAGTTGAATCAAACAAAGTACTACCAATCATACAACTAAGTCCAAACACAAACAATCTGAATTTTATATGAAAAAGCCCTTATAGGAAAAAACCACGGCACAAAGTGACCAATAATACACTATGAAAACATAAATACAAGAGAGAGAGAGAGTTACCGATTCGAACAAGCCTCGAATCTACCTCACAAGCCCAAACTATGCTCTTAAAACCCTTACGAACGAATTAAAAAGCCTACAACACCTCTCATCATTCGTAAATCATGATCACACTTGATATATATATATATATATATATATATATATATATATATATATATATATATATATATATATATATATATATATATATAGTATCTTATAATGTCACAATCATAATAGGAAAAAAATCCCGTACTTACACAATTCTGTACGTGCACTCGATCGCACATTCGATGGGACTTCGATGACATTGACGATCTATCAATGACATCTAGTAAAATACCAAAATGTTCATCAACAAAATATGAATTTTTTGAATTTTTTCGATGGAATTGGACGTTTGTTGATGGCATCGACAAACCTTGTTGTTTACGGATTTAAGACATCAACAACAATATCCACCATCTCTGTAATCTTCATTCTTCATAACTTCATATTCTCATCTCTAATTCCACATTACATCATAACTCTACCATCGCTTCTTGTACACACTCCGTCTTCCATTTACGCATTCGCCAAGCCTAAAGAAGTTGTACAGAACTTGAACTTCTTTATGAGAACCACTTTTGTAAGCATGTCAGTCGGATTCACGCTCGTATGAATTTTCTCTAAAGTCATGCCCATTCCTCAAGCACCCGTCGGATAAAATGGTGATGCGTATCAATATGTTTAATACATGAGTGATAAACAGAATTTTTGGCCAAATTAATCGTGCTCTCATTGTCATAATTGACTGGTACAACCTCTTGTTGAAACTGCAACTGATTTATCATCTTCCTCAACCAAACACATTCATTGAATACTTTTGTCACCGCCATATACTCAACTTCGGTTGTGGAAAGATCCACCACAAACTAAAGCTTCGACATTCAACTGATCGCTCCACCCATTTGCACAAGTAACCGAAAGTCGACCTTCTATTTTTCACATTGTTAATGCACTAATTTGTGCATCTTATTTGTCAATCACGTAAGTCCTTGTGTCATGTAGTTGGTTGGGCCTTTGGAAGCTGAAGACCAAAGACACAAGAGTATAGGAGCATCAAGGAGAAAAGAACATGTAAATGAGGTGCCTTGGTGACCCTAACTCTTAACCCAAAACAACCATTGAACCTCCAAATGATATTGGCTTAATAGGTAAACCTTGTTGATCATTCATTAGCCTTTGAAACTTATTGGAAAATGATAAGGCTAGAAGAGGTGCGAAGCTGCTGTGAAAACACCCGCCCAAAACAACAGATTTCAAGTGATGCTCGATCGCATCGAACAGACCTTGAGGGGTATTCGATGAGGGGTCTTCGATGGCATCAAAGACCCCATCGATGACAACGAACAAGAAGTCAGATATGTCCAACAAAAATTGATCATTTTATCTGATTTTCTCAATGGCATCGATGTTTCATTCGATGACATCGAAAGTTCACTTCGATGACATTAAACACCACTTGATGGCATCGAACAAGTAACTTAGATATGTCTAGTAAGAACAAATCATATTATCTAATTTTCTTAATGGCCTCAAGGTACTATTCGATGACGTTGAAAGTCATATTGATGGCATCGAAGACTTTTCGATGGCATCGATGGAGTCGTCATCTATCCATTTTTCGACCATTGGAACTTGACCTTTTTATAAAGGGCATTCGGATCTTGGGCGTTAGAATGGATTTTTTGTGCAATAGAAGCTTAGGTGATTCCATAATCATATCCCTCATCCCAAGCCTCTAAACCAATGAGTTTTAAGTCATTTTCATTGAGATTAAAACTCTGATGAGGATTCCAACCTCCACCTTGAAGATGTGCTTGAACTCCTTCATTTTATAGAGATTAAACTTAATCTTTATAAGCATATCATTGTCTAAATTCTCTAGAAGACTCATCTAAGTGAATCCCCTAGGAATTACAACTTCGCATTAGTTGTAGGAGATTCAATCAACCTCTCATCACCTTGGTCACCTCAAATGAGCATTACATATAAGGTTTTTTGATCTTGAAGCTGAAGCTTTGGTAAAGCATCAACATCATGATCGAGTGAGCAAATGAGAACTAATTGAAGAAAAAGAGGGCATCAATTAAGCAACCCAAGACAACACAACAAAAGGGTCTCAATCCGACAAGTTGTTAAGTCTAAGAGTCTTTATACTCTCTTTTCTTGTGTAGGATTAAGGGAAAGAGTTACTCAACTAAATTTTTGTGTAGGAGATTGGATCTTGTATAGGACCTAAATCCAGATTCTTATATAATACATTGGTACTTTTGTAGGGCCTAAATCTAGGTTCTTGTGTAGGACCTTAGCTCTTACGTAGGGTTGTAACCTAGGTTCTTGTGTACGAAAATGGCTCTTGTGTATGGCCTAAATTAAGTCCTTGTATAGGCCACCGGACACGGGTGCATATGGATTAGGGTTGAAAGTTGGACGGGTTGGGTCAAGTTGGTGCTTAACCCTAGCCCAACCCAAGGTTCCTATACCTCAACCTTAACCCAACCTCACCTCGGGTTGGGAATTCTCAACCTAAGCCCAACCTAAGCGAGCTCGGTTCGGTAAATATATGTTAATATTTTCATTATTACATTAGTTTATTATATTTTCAATAGATGTCTTATTTTTTGTACGTATAATTTTATTAATTATATATGTAGTTATTTATTGTAAAGAAGTTCATTTTTTTCTAAACAAACAAACTAAAATATAGGACTACTCCTTTAAAAGTTGTATTGTGTATCAAGTAATCTATTTATGAGAGAGAAATCTAGTGTATCTTATTAGCTAGAGTCATCAAAAATGACGTGGACCAATGAAACCTGACGGCATTGGAATTTCTTGTGCCTTCAACATAGATGATTCGCACTCAATTATAATTAATTTATAAGGAACTTATATATTGATCAAGATCGGATTGAGTTGGGCAACCCGAGACCTCAATCTGAGCCCAACTTAAGTTTTATCGGGTTGGTGTTTGTATGGCCCAAGCCCGATAATCCTGCCTAAGCCCAACCTAATGCCGGGTTAGTCACGAGTCGGTTAGATTGAACCTGCCCAACTTTCAGCTGTAGTATGTGTTTGTCCTCGTGAGAGCCTTCAGCGGGAGTAAACGTAAGTCATTAGACTAAGACTGAAGTTGTTGGTTAGCTTAAGGAAAACAAATTATAGTCTTTTGCGATAGCTTCTAACGGTAGTGTACGTCAGTAGGTTCTTGTGTAGGACCGATGTTTATGGTGAGCCTATGGAAAACCACATAAAGTCTTTTGCAGGGGCCCTTATATAGGATTGTAAATGTTAGAGGTTAACCTGGTTTAAAGCCTCCCATATTGAAATCTGATACACTCATGAATTGAGTGCGTCCGCTAAGAGTGAAGTAGAAAAATCGAACCATTATACGTGCTTGTGTTTGGGAATGTCTTTGAGCATTTATTTAATTACGCTTATGTGGTGAATATTTAATTATATGCATGTATGATTAGATGAATGCTACGAGTTGATAGTTAGCACATCTCACACACACATGTACACTATCACGTTTATAGACTAGTGGTTTCATTGGCATATCATTTGTAGTTTATGTGATTAGACCCTCTTTTGGCTTGAAAACCTTAAGAGTTAATTTTCTTACTTAGCTTAATTTACATATTAACTTGAGTAGGCAATCATGGTTTAAAAGAAGAAAATTTTATTTGGTCCTAATCACCCCCCATATGACATAGCCTTCATTTTTTAGCCTCACATAGCTTTTGCACATGCAACCGTGGTAATCCCATTATGCCACGTGTGAATTTTCAATACACTGCCCGTGTAATCAGAATCCATAGCCTATTAGCTTGTCCCTTGATTTCTCAAATGATAAGACGTAGTCTTGCGTACTTTGAATATATCGAAGTAGCCATTTCACTGCCTCCTAGTTTTGCATGTCGTGGTCAAACATGTATCTGCTAACAACACCTACCACGTGTGAAATATCCAGTTTAGTACAAACCATGACATACATCAAGTTGCTAACTGCGCTTAAATAAGGCATACAAGACATCTTGCTTTTCTTCATCTGTTTTTGGACATTGTTCTGAAAATAGCTCGAAGTGAGTTGCGTGGGGAATACTGACCGACTTTGCCTTGTTTATTCTAGACTTAATCAATACATTTTCAAGATCTTCATCTTGAGATAACTATAGCCTACTCCCCTTCCCGTCTCTGTGTATATCAATGCCGAGAACCCTCTTCACAGCCCCTAGATCTTTTATCTCGAATGTCCTTGATAGCTAAGTCTTCGGTATGTCGATCTCAAACATGTTATAAATGAGGATAAACATGTCATCAACATACAATACCAAAATAATGATAGACAAAATGATCATATTTACTCATAGTAAACCTCCAATTTACCATGAAAGAATAAAAAAATTTATACCACTGCCTAGGTAATTGTTTTAGGTCGTACAACGACCTTTTCAACATGCAAACCTTGTTCTGTCTCTTGTATTTCGTAATCTTTTTTGTGCTTCATGTAGATTTGCTTTTCCAATTCCTCATTAAGAAAGGTAATTTTCACATCCATATGCTCTAACTCGAGATTATATTAGGTAACCAGTGCCAACACGAATCTGATAGATACCTGCTTTATAACTAGCGTGGATATCTCAGCGAAGTCGACACATTTTCTCTGAACATATCCATTGGCTACCAGCATTGTCTTGTACATATCTTATTTCTTCTTGAAGATCCACTTTCACTCGATTGCTTTACGACCAACATGTAGCTCCACCATCTCCCACATTTCATTCTTGTATATGGATTCCATCTCATCATCCGTCACTGTTTTTTACTTTTCAACATCTGGCTCATCAAGAGCATCCTGAGACGTAGATGGATCCCTCTCATCTGTAATAATTGCAAATGCGACATTTGAGTCATTATTGTATCTCGTCGATAATCTGCTATCCCGTGATGAATTCCTTCTCACAAGTGGCCGCTCCACTTGCTCTTGTACCTGTGTTTATGTCTTATCTTTGTATACCTAAACGTCCATAATCAACTTTTTCACTTTCTTGTGTTAATCCTTACGGAACAAGGATCCTTCATCGAATTTGATGTCATAAGTAAGGATGATTTTTTATGTGATCCAGTCATACAACCTGTATCCCTTCACACTACCACTATAACCGACAAAGATGTATTTTTTAGCCCTTTTGTCTAGCTTATCTCTCTCAACTGACGGTACATGAGAGTAAGTATCACGACTAAATACACGCAGTCTTGAGCAGTCTACCTGCTCACCACTCCGCTCTTCCACTGGAATTTTACATTCAATGGCTGTAGAAGGGGACCGATCCATCAAGTAACAAGTCGTATTAACGGCCTCAATCCATAATTCTGTCTAACTTAGCATTATTGATCATGCATCAAGCCCTCTCCAAATACAAACAATTCAAATTTTACGTGAAAAAACTCTTATGAAAAAAAACCACGGCACAAAACGACAAGTAATGCACAATGAAAACATAAATACAAGAGATGATGAGTTGCCAATTCAAACAAGTCTCGAATCTACCTCAAAAGCCCAAGTTATGCCCTTGAGACCCTTATGAACGAATTAGAAAGCCTAGAACACCTCTCCTCCTTCTCAAATTCCGATTACACCCGATATATATTATATCTCATAGTATCAAAATCAGAATGGGAAACAAATCTCGCATTTACACAGTTCTGCGTGCACGCTCGATGGCACCTTCAATAGGACTTCGATGACATCAAACACCTTCAATGGCATTGTGTAAAACAAAACATGAATTTTTCAGATTTTTTTGATGGCATCTAAGTGGTTTGTTGATGGCACAGACAGGCTATGTTGTTTACAGATTTAAGACATTAAAAAAACACAAACTCACTCCTTCACTCATTTAGCTACACCCATACCCGGCCATGTCAGGCCAGGCTTGGGTGCCCACTGTTGCACCCAATCCATTCACACACCTGTGACTGACTGGACTTTTGAGCCAACTAGTAGC
The DNA here is from genome assembly GCA_037074715.1 of Magnolia kwangsiensis. Taxonomy (NCBI): domain Eukaryota; kingdom Viridiplantae; phylum Streptophyta; class Magnoliopsida; order Magnoliales; family Magnoliaceae; genus Magnolia; species Magnolia kwangsiensis. The sequence continues at coordinate 115,284,199 of CM073577.1, forward strand.
CCATCTAATAGCTGCCTTATATTTGTTGCAAGGACTCTATATCCTATCTGAGCAAACATGTACGTGCCTGTGTTTTGAGATTCTATATGCTCTGTGCTAGTTTCTAGAGAAGATTTCCACACAATGTCATGTATTCTAGGGGACCAAATAGTTTCCAACTTGTAATAAACAAGTTCATCTAAGAAACTAGACCCACTGTACCAAATTTGGGTCCAGAAAGACCTTCAATTATCTACTGGGTCAGGTCTAGAGCATAGTTTTAAAACTCAGCTGAGTCAACTCAACTTGATGAGACCAGCAAGCTTGACGCGGGGTGAGAATCGACAAGACTTGTCAAGCCAACTTAAAAACTCAAGACTCATTCCAGTCTTTGAGTTGACCCGACCCGACACAGACCAGATATTGAATATAGTTTTTGAACTATGGTCTAAAACCTCTCAAAACGCAATCCAACTAGCCTGGGCCCAACTTTTAAATGGATAAGATATGGACAGCACAAAACGTAAATCTATCCCATACGGCCATACCTGATCTAAAACCGACCCTTTTTAAGGCCCTAATTAAATACAATTAAGGCAATCAACTACCAACTACTTCACAGGAAGTCTATAACAAATAAAGGACTAGAAATTAAACCAAACCCAACTAAGACCTCCCTTAAATGAATCGGATTCCCTTAAGGCCCAATGTTGAACAATCCAACCCTAAATACATTAAACTTGGACCCAACCCACACTCAAACCCTTAGGAGCTGCTTTGATGGGCGGATTGCCTACTAACCTTGCTGGTAGCAAGGTGGCTATTGGACGGTGCTCCATGGTCCCCACCATGATGTGTTTTATTCACATTTCCATCCGTTTTCCATATCATTTTAGGGCTTGAGACCAAAAAAGAAACATCCAAATCTCATGAGGACCGCACCATAGGAAACAATGGCAATTGAACACCCACCATTAGAAACTTCCTAGGGCCACAAAAGTTTTGGATAAAGCTTATATTTGTGTTTTCCCTTCATCCAGTGTAACCTAATGAACAGGTTGAACATTACCATGGACTCTAGGAAGTTTTTAATGGTGGGTGTTCAATCACCACTGTTTTCTTATAGTGTGATTCACATGAAATTTGGGTTGTCTCATTTTTTTGGGATCAAGCCCTAAAATGGCCTGAAAAAATAGATGGACATGGATAAAACACATACATCATGGTGGAGCCCATAGAGCACTGTCCAATAGCTACAGGCTACTCAATCTGTCCCTTTGATGCAAGCAAAGTTGTGCCCCCACATTAACTATCCAGGCAAAGAAATTGTCATTATTTGTCAAAATCATTTATGCACTGGAATCGATGAAAAATAACGACAATACATTCCTTAAAAATTGACCGCTAACAAGAACAACATGCCTTTGCTTAAAAGGTGGATATAAAAGTCAAGTTTGCTTATACCTGTGACTACAATAATACAGTGTGACTACAATAATACAATGTTCTATAGGATTGCATCACATGTGCCAAATGTGACACATACATGACCATCCAAGTTCTCATGCCACACATGTACCACATTTGCTTCCATTAATCTTCAAGTGCCCTACATGTGCCTCGTGTTAATGTGCACATATGTTACCCTCCATCTTGAAAGTTAGGATTGCTGCTTACCTTGGAAGAGCTTGGAGTTTTGATTCTTACTCTACGAGTGACTGTGTTCGACTCGAATTGACCTAGTATCTCTTCGAGTAGAGGCCGAGTTATTCCCAATACCAAGTTTTTCACAGCCAAGTCCTGGGCCGAGTCAGCGAGTTTTCAAACCATGCTGAGAAGTGGCTGGCATGTACAATTTTGTTAGGCCAAGTAAGAGAAAAGAACAGTTAGGACCGATTTTTATTAGGCAAAGCAATAAAATGCTATTGTTCACAAATAGGCATGCCTGAGTAAAGAAAGAAACTGCAACATTTTAATATAAACATGTGGTAGCCTTTATGAAGCCCTGAGAGTGCCCTAGAGGGTGCTGAAACAGCACTTGGCGGTATAGAAAGCCATCTGTGGTGTTCCCCATCTCCACGGCAAGGCCTGATATAAGTTGGATTTTCTAATGCCCTGGTACCAACCATTGGTAAGGTAAATCACAGAGGAGAAGAACTTCTTGAATTGTGCATCTTATCATCCTGAGCAGGTGGCAGTGACGAAGAAGAGATCGCTGCATGATATGCTGAAGAGGCCAGTTGTGCTAGAGCTGGTACAGCACCTCCTGCAGACACCAAGAAAATTGTATAAATTGAGATGGGAAAGTCTATAGTAAGATTGTTACATGATCCCTTGCAATGACATGCAGTTTGTTCAAGTGGGACCCATGGTTCGTTGATCCATTCCATTCATCTGTTGGGCCCTTGTCATGGACTGCCAAATTGTCCAATTCACACCCTGCTCAGTCAGGACTAGTGCGTAGGGGTGGCAATGACTGGGCCACTCGACCCAAAAGGGCCCTAGAGCCAGGGTTGGTCCAATATGGAAAAGAGTGCAATGATCAACGGTTCAAAACGATCTAATCTAAGAATTTTAATGGAGATATTCCCCCATCCACGGCAAATCCCACCATACAAAAAAGGTTTTGATCATAGAACCATGACCTTGAATCCAAGAGTGCCTTTAAACTAAACATGTACATTGAATGGGAACCAGTCAGAAGTATCTTTAAACTGTGAATTCTTTTGTATAACCATGTCCAACTCGATGATTGGACTGGGCCATTCATAGTTGCCCTGGCAATCCAAGACATTAAACCACACATATCTGGTGCCCCTTGTTTAGAAGAAACCCGAAGGATGTAGAGATTCCTCTCTTGGTGCAGCTTCTTGAGATATTGGATAAGGTGTATGTCCCAATGGTAGGGGTGAACAAGAGAGTGGGGACGCTGGAAATCTAATGAGATTTTCACAGTCAAATCTCTTGTGCAGGAGCTGGATGTTAGAAACTTGTCCGTTTTTAAGAAGATTTGGGCTGCTCCAGTCTCTATGTACATCTGTGCGTTCGTGTGGTCTGCAAGCCTTGATAAGCTATTGATGGTTGATTGGAACCATGGGAAATATCTACCAGACACTCTTTCCTGTGCAAACAAGGGGAACATCCTCCATCTGTTGATCGGGTGTGCTCCAGTGGTACCGGGCAGATTTGGGGCCCAAGTAATACATTCCATCTGGTGTGCCACCTTAGAAAACCCCTAGGTCCCAAAATTTACACACGCATGCACGCACGCACACAACATGGTGGGCCCCCCATACTAATCTACGGTGGGCGTGTCTTCTCCAATACATTCCCTCTAATATAGCCCACCTTAGCTTTTGATTGGTCTGAGATTTGGGTCCCGGAGGTTATTCTAAGACGATGTATCTGATAGACAGGTTGAATGGTGTGAATACATCACTTGGGCCCTGAATCTGCCAGGTACCACAATAAGCTTATGGTAGTACCGGTACCACTGGAGTGCGCCTCTGGTGATTCATTGTTCATTTTCTAGTTGTGTCGGTCTGAACTTCAAAATTTGGGATTGGTTGGATTTCTGGTCTCGTGACGGAGTTGGTTGGCTGTCAAATGCATGGGACTCTTTAGGCAGTCCTTTGGAAAAAGGTGATCTTTGCAGCCTCATGGTCCACATGGCTGGAAAGAAATGATAGAATTTTTTTTCGGGAAAAAGTCATCCTGGTGTGAAGTTTTGCCAAGAAGATATGCAAATTGGTCAGGAGCTAGGCCCTTTTGGATTCCAAATTCAGGGGATTCTCAGCGGATTGGGTTTTCAACAATTGGCAAGCAATCTCTCCATGGCTGCCTCATCCCCAAGGGGTTGTAAAATAGAACTCCAACGGTTGTTGATCAAGATTGTCGTTGATTCGACCTTTGTCCTGCTGTGGAAGAAGGTGATTAAAAAATTGTGATTCCAGGGGCCGAGGGCAGTCGATTTTCGTGGAGGATCGCAGATCTTATTGAGGAGGTCAGGGGCTGATGCAATCATCGCTCCATCTCCTTTGCTCTTATCCAGAGTGGGAAACAAGGAGGTTGATCTTTACATTGGTTTGAATTTCTTTGATAGGCATTAAATTGCTTTGGTGAGGGTTGGGTTGGGTGTTGCTGCGGGGTTTTGTTTGGACTTGGATTCCTTTTCTGTTGGCTCCTCCTTTGTGGAGTTCGGTTCGATTCTTTGCTTTTGTTTTCATTTTCTTTTAGGGTGTGTTTGGTTGCACCAAATATCATGATATTTCATGATAATTGGTGCAACCACATGCACCCTTAATCAATTTTCATTGCCACAAAATAATAATGATAATAATAATAATAATAATAATCATGATTTAGGCTCAATACAGATTTTGGTGGTATCGGTGAACCCAGAAAGTGGAACCTAATGCTGTCTAATTAGAGAAAACCATCAAGGAAACATGTGGAAAGAAAAATATCTCACCTGCCAATCCAGCACAAGCCGAAGAGAAGACTATTACAGGTGGAGCCTGCATCCATAATTGGAGAGAGAACAGAGAATTAGTTTGGAATTTTGGTTTGTGTAATGCCTGTTTGGATGCGCAAGTGATTTGAATTGTGAGAAGTTCAGTTTCATCAGGATTCAAGAGGAAGTAATGATGTTTAATACTATTGATAATAAGGAGGTGGCCCTCAAATTGCACTTACATTTTTTTCAAGTGCTACTTGAAAATGTAATTGCAATTTGTAGCCCACACTCTCAATATGAGCACAAGGAGAAACACAATTTGGTTATTCCTACTTTATCAAACAAAGATTTGCAGTTCAATTCGATGGTACTTCCACACATCCTAAAGCAGTCATAGATGGTGAAGCAATATGATCGAAGACAGATACTTGACTAAAAATGACATGCCCAAGGATCTTCTATCATGATGTCGTCGTCGTCGTCATCATCATCATCATCATCTAAGCCTTATCCCAATTAATTGAGGTCAGCTACATGAATCCTTTGCTGTTATTCCATTCTATCAAGGGCCAAACCTTCAGTTAGACCATAGGTCATCAAGTTCATTCTTACCACCTCCATCAACATCCCTTTGGGCCTTCCCATTGCCCTCTTAAGAGTCTTCAACTTGTACCAACTCACTCCTAACCAACATTGTTCTTGGTCTCCATTGCACATGACCAAACCATCTAAGTCTAATTTCCCTCATTTCATTACCTATTGGTGCTGCACCTATTTTTTAAGGCATCCAAGAACAGTTATGTAATGGCCACTGTGTAACAGTAATGGTGGGTCTTATTACGCGTTACTGGGTCATAACGGCCATTAACGAAAAATGGCCCATAACAGCCAGGGTTGTTACAATTTCTTTTTTCTATTTGTTTCAGGGATTTTTATTATTATTATTATTATTTTAAATTGGCTGTTATGGCCTTTCCAGAAAAGGTAATGATGATGGCTGTTGCGATCATTGTTACCATTACTCCTAACCGACATTGTTCTTGGTCTCCGTTGCACATGACCAAACCATCTAAGTCTACTTTCCCTCATTTCATTACCTATTGGTGCTGCACCTATTTTTGAAGGCATCCAAGAACAGTTATGTAATGGCCGTTTTGTAACAGTAATGGTGGGTCCTATTATGAGTTACTGGGTCGTAATGGCCATTCAGGAAAAATGGCCCATAACAGCCCGTTACAGGGCTGTTACAATTTCTTTTTTCTATTTGTTTCAGGGATTTTTTTATTATTATTATTTTAAATTGGCTGTTATGGCCTTTCCAGAAAAGGTAATGATGATAGTTGTTGCGATCATTGTTACCATTACTGAATATCTTGCTTAAGTTCCATTGTTTCATTTCTATTTCTATCCTTCCTCGTCTTGCCACTCATCCATCTCAACATCCTCATTTCAGCGAAATTCATACTATGAACATGTTGTTCGTGTTCCTCAACTGCCCAACATTTTGTCCCATAAAGGCTGACTGGTCTTACAACGATCCCATAAAATTTCCCTTTCAATTTGAGTGGTACACGATGATCATATATAACTCTAGAAGTACGTCTCCAGTTCTTCCACCCAACTCGAATTCTATGGGCAACATTCTTCTCATTCTCTCCACTATCGTGAATTATAGACCCAAGGTATTGAAAGTGGTCATTTCTAGAAACTTCTTGGGAGCCCGTATAAAATTCTCACAAAACTTCTCGCCAACCGCCTTCAAAGAGTTATGGACAAGATTATTTCCCACCACCAAAGTGCCTTCATTCAGGACAGACAAATCATTGATAGTGCCCTCATGGTTGCCGAATGCCTGCACTCCAGCCATATATCCGGGTCAAGAGGTATCTTATGCAAACTCGATCTTGAGAAGGCCTATGATCACGTTGATTGGAATTTCCTTCTATACATGTTAAAACGGATGGGTTTCGGTGATAGATGGTTAAATTGGATTAAGGCGCATGTCGGATCAGCTAGGTATTCGGTCCTCATCAATGGATCCCTAAAAGGCTACTTCAAAAGTACTAGAGGCCTTCGTCAAGGAGATCCGCTATCTCCGTTCCTCTTTCTAATTATGGTCGAGGCATTATCGCGTATGCTAAGAAATGGCTAGGCAAAAGGTATTATTGGAGGTTTTCAGATAAAAGATATGGAACACCCCATCTCTCACATCCAGTATGCCGATGATACGCTCCTGTTTTGCGAAGCCAATTGGGATAAAGTGGGCAATCTTCGTACAACTATCCGTTGTTTTGAGGCAGTTTTAGGTCTGAAAGTTAATCTCAACAAGTCCAAGTTGATAGGTGTTAATATTAGCGATTCCGACACTCGCCGTTTTGCAAATTTTTTTGGTTGTATGCCTGACAGTCTCCCTACAAATTTCTTTGGTCTCCCCCTCTGTATTGGCAAGCCTCCGACCGTCTTTTGGGACAAAATCATTGATTGTTTTGAGCTCTACCTCGCGAGGTGGAAATGCAGATATCTTTCGCTAGGGGGTCGGCTCACATTGATAAAAGTGGCGCTCTCAAATCTCCCCTTGTATTTTATGTCCTTTTTTAAGTGCCCCGCAAAGATTTTACATACCTTAGAGAAACTCAGACGGGACTTCCTATGGCATGGAAGTGAGGATTGGAAAAAATTTCATTTGGTTGCTTGGTCCGATGTTTGCAAACACTATTAGAATGATGGAGTTGGAATCAGAAATCTCAAAACTATGAATCGCGCTCTCCTAGGTAAATGGCGGTGGAGACTTGGAGCAGAAGAAGGTACCCTATGGAAATGCAAATACGGGAAATCGCCTCAAGGCTGGTGGACAAAGGGGGTGTCTAATAGTAGTGTTTCTGCGGTTTGGAGAGGAAACATATCTTATCATAGAGAGGTTCAAACTCATTGCCATTTCTCCATGGGGAAAGGGGACAAAATTCAATTTTGGGAGGACATATGGGTGGGCTCCCAGGTTCTAAACGAGGAATTTCTAGACATGTACAGGATAGCCCCAAATCCGTCTATAATAGTGGCCGAAGTTTATTCTATTCAAGGAAATGCCATGGTTTGGATTCCCCCCTGCAGAAGAAATCTTCACGATTGGGAAATAAAGTCTTATGCAAAGCTCCTTTGGCGGATAGGAAACTGCCATCCTCATCCAGATCAGCATGATACACTTGTGTGGTCGCTGGATAGTACAGGCATGTTCTCCATTAAATCTTTATACCGTTTTCTGGATCAGAAGACCAAATCTTCAAAAATGACGCTCTACCTGAAGATATGGAAATACAAGGTCCCACCCAAAATCATTGTTTTTGGGTGGTTGGTTGGAAAGAGAAAAGTGCTCACTATTGATAATCTGAGGACAAGAGGGATGATTTTATCAAATGTTTGCAGTTGCTGCCTATCAAACGAATAAATGACAGATCATTTGTTCATCCATTGTCCTTATTTCAATTCAATTTGGCCAACCATTCTCTCAAACTTTGACATTTCCTGGTCCTCTCCTAAATCCACTGATGTTGTCTTCACGGCATGGCATGGTGCCCCCTTGGATAAGAATAGAGTTACGGTGTGGCGTATCTCTCTCCTAGCCTGGGCCATCTGGGAAGAAAGAAATTGGCGCTGCTTCAGAGACGAGTCTCATTCTGTCGCCCATGTGATTAACAGAATTCAGCATTTCCTCTCTAAATGGACTTGTCACTCCACAACTAATAGCCACATTCCTCTTCTCGTCGGCGCTTAGATTGGCAGGGTGTAGCTGTTGTTGTGGATAGTTTTGATCTTTTTGTCTGTTTCTTGGCGGGGCCTTTTTGTATCCTTTTTTGTTTTTTCATGTTTCTCTTTTTCATTTTTGTTTTCTTTGCTTCTGGTAGCTCTCAGTTCGCTATCTCAGCGGTCTGTTTCCTTCCTTTTCTTTAATAAAATTTTCGTTGCCTTTTGTTTTTTTTTTTAAAAAAAAACAATCTTTTTACTAATTCCTTGTTTTCATTCCTATTGTTACTAAAATTGATTCCATATACTCTGTTTTAGTCAGGAGGGATTTCTTGTGACAAGGAGCAGAGGAGAAGAAAAACATTCACTTGGTGGGGTGGAAGGAAGTGTGCAAGTCTTATGAGGGAGGAGAAGGCAATTGAGACCTAAGTCCATGAATGTTGCATTACTTGGGAAATGGCATGGAGATTTGGGGAGGAGGATGTTTCTCTTTCGAAGGAAGTTATTAGAAACAAGTACAGGAGGTTTTCAGATGGATGGTGGATGAGAGAGTCTTCAAACCAGTGAGCGTCGGCATTGTGGAAGGGGGTTATTACCTCGAAACTGATAGTTGAGAAGGAAGTGAGCTTCTCCTTAAGAGAATGGGGAGAAGATTTGGTATTGGGAGGACTTTTGGGTCAGTGATGCTCCTTTGAAGTCGGCCTTTCCAAGAATAAATATAGATTGGCCCCACGACATCCATGTGGGTGGCCAACTGCTTCTCCTATAACGAGGAAGAGGAGGTGTGAGAGCCCTTGTGTAGAAGATTCCTTCGTGACAAAGAGGTTGAAGAAAACATGTCGCTCCTTAACTGCATCTATTTATGTCACCCGACTAGGTCCGATCCAGATAAGATGGTGTGGAGGATAGATAAATTGAGGCTCTTTTTGGTTCGGTCCTTCTATATCTTTCTCGCGATCATCATAGCCTACAAAGGATGGGTCAAGCCAAGTTTGGGTGGCATTATGACATTCATCCAAAGATAGCCCACCTTTGGGTGGTTTGTGTTAAGAAGTTCTAACTATTAATAATCTTCAAAAATGAGCAACGGTTCTCCCCAATATTTGTATCATGTCATGTGCAAGGAGAAGAGGAGACGTTTGATGACCTATTAGTGCATTGCCCCTTTTGTGGGGAGGATTTGGGTTTATATCCTTTCACGCTTTCTAGTAGCTTGGTCTTTCCCGGCTTCGGTGGGTGACCTTTTGTTGGCTTGGCATGGGTTGGAAACATAAGAAGGCAATGAGGAGAATGGCCCTGCTAGCTGTGTGGAGGGCTGTTTGGGAAGAAAGAAACACGAGATGCTTTAGGGATAAAAGCAAGGTGGTGGAGGGGTTTTCGCAAAGTGCTAGGCTGCTTGTTATTGAATGGACCTCTCATGTTTCTATGCTTAGGGATTGTATTTTTGATTTTCTACATATTGAATTGGGGAGCTATCTCAGCACCTTTCTGTTTCCTGCTTCTTCTTTTTTTAATAGAATTTTCCCATTAATTCTAAAAAGACAAAAAAAAAAATCTTTTGGATTCTAAAGCATCCCTCCATAAATCTAGCTTTGCGTTTACGCTCTCCCTCGTCTTGTCAATCGAAACGATGTCATCTGCAAACAACATCCACCATGGGATCTCTTCCTGAAAATGCCTCGTTAACTAGTTAACACCAAAGATCTTCTATCAATATTCATTATCCAAATGAAAACCAACTGAACATCATTTACACACACGCATGCGCGCGCACAAACGTGCACACAAGTGATACTTCTAAATTTAGAGTTACCAATGTTCTCACAAATATTTAAGTACAAAGGATCATTATGGTATCTTACAAATCCATCTTCCGTGCATAGTTGCAAAAGAGTGTTGTTGAGAGGATCGTGATTCAATGAGGGGCAACTCATGTGAAGGGGCAAAACATGTGCTGGAAATCCGGGTTGTCACAAACGCCATAGATCCAGGCCATTTATCAGGTACTGAGAGAACATGCATATAACAAAAATTGGGGAGCACACTCATCAAGTGAGCCACATGTAGATTGGATTTGAACTTGCTGGACTACTTTTTTTCCGACAGGCCATTTCTGCATGCAAGTTTGACCAACCCGATCAGTGGACCAACACTATTTTCGCCTATGGCATGTTCACAGTGTAACCCACCTGAAGAATGGCCAAGAACAAAAACACGTGTTTCACACCCTCACATAAGGGTCCCTGATTGAAGCACAACCATTGTCAAGATTGGTTTGTACTATATTGGAGAAGATTTTTTTGTTTCTAGAATGTAGATCTTATGGAAATATTTCCTTTTCTTATCAGAGATTTCCAAGAATTGCAGATGAGATAGCTGTTACCAAGGTGTTTTCCAGTTCTGATTTACCTAGAAATACTATGGACTCAGAATAGTATTTTCAAGACCTGCATGTTTGGATGTAACACAAATCACAAGAATGGACATTTCTGTAGAATGTATGGTTATCCATTCTGCTCTGTGATGCGGGTGGTGCAGATTTCGTGAGCCACATCACAAGGGATCAGGTTTTTCTTGCTTTTCTGCCCCTAATCCATATCCTGAATATTTTAGGCATTGACCTGAAGTGGGAAAAGCATTAAAAAAAGTGCATCCCATTCACTGCAGCTCCCAATATACACAACCACAAATGCAAAAAGGAGTAATAGATGTATGTCCCACCAAAACATCCACTCTGCTTTTGATCTGGGACGCCGGATGCATCCGACACATCCTAAAATAACACAAAATATCAGTTTTCTTGTTGGAGCCAGCTTTCATGAAGGCTTTTAGGTGATTTGAAAAAGCATAATTGTGACTTCTAGCTATGTTGGAATTGATGTTGAAGGGGAGACGGGAAATCTGTAGTGAAAATATTTGCATGAGAGAGGAAATGCACTCTAAATCCTCTTCAATATTCTTGAAGAAGGTAGAAAGTGTGTACATTAGAAAGGTTGCAACTTGCAAATTCAACAATGACATATCTTTCCAAAAAACCAAAAAAAAAAAGGATTGTGTTAGTTTTTTTACATTTCTTTGTTTATTGGGTTGCTGGGGGGGAGCTCTTCCAAGAGAAGGCATTCTGTAGCTTATTGAGGTTCACCTCTATTTTTATCGAGACAGTCTTAAGAGCTCGGGTGGTATATTGTGGGGAATATTTAGGATCCAATTAGTGTCTAACACCATTTAGTAAATGGTATCAACCCCACAAACCGTTGATTGGTGCAATTTGATGATGGACCATGACCACCCATCAGTGGACCATCTATTTGATGAGCCATGACCCAAAAATCCCACTAGTTGGAGGTTCATAACTATTTGATCCATCACCCTTTTGGGTACAGCCAAGAAAAGTAGGAAGAAATGATCCAGAAAAAGAGTCTAAAGTTGAATGGTTACAATCTATTCGCTGCCAAATTCTCTCTACCACTGGCCAATCCTTGAGGCAGATCATCAATTATCCAGTTGCTCAGTCTGAATTGATCAAGACATCCTCAATCTTGCCAGTAACAGGGGTGATACCATTTACTAAATGGTATTTATCACCCATTGGAACCGGCTCTATATGAAATTGCTGGATCCGATTTCTTCTGACATTGGACATCTTTTCCGGCTACATGGCTGGGTATCAACGTTGTCAAATTGCATATGCGATCGCATGCAATCAGCATATGCTGTTTGCATATTTCTTTGAAAAAATATTTGAAAAAGGGGAAAATATTGAAAAGAAGAAAGGAAAAACTTGGTTAATTAGTACACATGATTGGATTGGGTTATTTTACTTATTTCATTGTAGTTTGAATGTATCATTAAGTTATATATTTAATTACTTATATTATATTTACATAAATTTTAACAAAACAATCAACGAGCTATACATTAATTGAGAATTAATTATTAAAAACATCGAACATAGAAATTTTATTGATAAGTGGATAACTAGAAACAAGTTACAACTTACAACTTAATTTATAAATAAAATTGACAAAAAAAAAAACAAGCATATATATATATATATATATATATATATATATATATATATATATATATATATATATATATATATATATATATAAACATACTTGAAATAGCTATAGAGAGATTAAAGTAAGACAGAAAGAGGTGTAAGAGAGAGAATGAGAGATTTAGAGCTTTGGAGTAAAGAATAGTGAAAATGGAGAGTGTACGAGTGGCCCTATTTATAGGTGAAAGTGCCCCGAATTGAAAAAATAAAAAATAAACTGCTCCTAATAGTCATATTTCTGACCATTGGGAAATATGTGATTGCATATGTAGTATGCGATCGCATATAAAAGTATGACATGGCATACCTGTCAGTATCGCATATGCCATGATGGCATATGTGATTTAATCCACAATATGTCATGGCATACTTGTCAGGATCGCATATGCCATGATGGATATGTGATTTAATCCATGGTGTTAAGTGTGATCACATATGCACATATGTGATCACACTTAACAACAATGTTGGTTATGCACTTTCTTTTCTTTTTTTTCTTTTTTCTTTTTTCTTTTTTTGCTTTTTTCTTTTGAGAGGTAACAAAAGTTTTATTGACAAACTCGTGAAAATGCTAGAAACGAATACAACCCAAAATAGGAAGTCAACAAGGCCCAAAGCTACGGCCAGCCGAAGCAACCTTTTCATACACTGCCCATCCTGAGACAAGACCCTGACTCTATATATGGCCTCTATCTCACCGGCCCGCTCATTTCTAATGTAACAACCATTCTTGGCCCCCCAAATGACCCAAAACACTGCCATGATTAACAATCTCCATGTAACTCTACTGTATTTGCCCACTTTGCCTCCATGCCAAGCCCAAAGCAACTCCTCCATTGTCTTTGGCATGACCAAGGTGTCCCGTAGTTGTAACGGTGCACCTTTATGAATACGCTGAATCGGTGTGACAACCGATACAAGGGACGTAACAACCAATACACACTGTATTAGTCAGAAAAAATTTGCTAAAAAAATTTAGAAAAATATCTTATTCTTTTTCTTTTTTGTAAATATTCCAAATATGCATTCATTAATAATTTTGAACATGTTTATGGTAGTGTAACGGTCCAGTCTTTGGTGAGAATGTTTTATTGGGCTGTTTGATGAATTTATGAACCTGACAACTTGGAATTAATTGCAAAATCTTTTATATTTAATAATTTGATGAATTTATGAACCTGACAACTTGGAATTAATTGCAAAATCTTTTATATTTAATAATTTAACCATAGAATATCGATATGAATTTATTATAATAAATGTAAAACCAAAACATCTCATATTTGTAGGTCTAAATATTTGTGCACATTTCATTTCAACATACAGAGACTATGGACTTTTGTGTCCTACTATGTAATTCACATACCTTACAATTTGATATCATTTCTCCCAACGGATCTTAAGGAAAAAAATGAAAATAGATTTAGGCGAATAGTTGATTTAGGGCTTATTTAGCAAACCATTCAATGTCCCAAACTAGCCTTAAATTCATGCAATCTATTGCCACTTATCTCACAAATGAATTGGTGGACATTTATTAGACTGTGAATGAAAAAATATCAAATGGTCATATTTCAAAAAACAAGTGTCTGCAAATTAAAGGTGAAAATCGTTCAAACAATTTAATTTTTAGACTGTGACTTGGTAACGACGATCCCATAATGTAATTAATTAATTTTGACTTAATATAGTAACAACGGTCCCATAATGTAATTAATTAATTTTGAGTTAATATACACCTCATGCACAATAGTTTAGGCCATGTACATGGGGCCAACCTCGATGTATTTATTGTATTATCCATGTTGTCCATCCGTTTTACCTACTCATTTTATGGCATGGTCCAAAAATGAGGCAAATCTAGATCTTAGGTGGACCACTAGTGGATGAGGCCCTGAATGTGGGGCCCACCTCAATGTGTTTTTATATCCATGCCATTAATCTGTCTTGCCAACTCAATTTAAGGCATGGTCCCAAAAATCAAGCTAACCTAAATCTCATGGACCATAATGAGTGATGCCTTGAATGTGAGGCCCACCTCGACACATTTGTTGTATCCATGTTGTCCATCCTTTTTGCCAACTCATTTTAGGGCATGGTCCATGAAATGAAAATCCAATTTTCAGGTGGACCACACGGTGGGGATTTGTTATCCAGGATGCTTTGGATTCTGCCAACCTGCTGTAAAGAGAAGTTCAGGTTTGGTTCCACCAAAGCCATTTTAAGTTCGATCGATAATTGGAGAATTCTCAAGTTGCACACTATAATGTTTTGGTTGTTTCTTGGTTCAATCGAAAATCCAGTCAGTTCGATTCGGTCTAATTAAAGGTTATGTTCGGTCTGACTGGATCTATTTCACAGAGTTGCGCAAATCAGGCTATATAAGTCCCAATCAGTGTGAAACAAGGAAGGGAAATGTGTTCACACTCTACTAGCAAACGGGCAATGAATGAAAAGATGATCAATCGACTCCTCATTAGCCATGCACATGAGACAGATATTGGGAAGAATAAGCGATCTCCTCTGTAAAGCTATGGAGAATGAAATTTTAATTAGGGTGAGACGCCCTCCCAACGAGAGATGCCGACACTTCCAAGATGCTAATTTCCTCTCAATCCTTTCAATAACCCTATCCCAAAGGTACTTCACCGACTTCCCAATGCAAAGAGGCAACCTAAGATACGTCAATGGAAAGAAACTAGCCTTACATCCGAAAATGTTAGCAAATCGGGTAAGATCTTCATCCCCAACGTGCACTCCTGGCATTTCAAATTTAGCCACATCAATCTTCAATTCCGATGCTGCTTCGGAACAAACTATAATCGTCCAAAGATTATCCACTGATTCCGCCTTCGCATCACTAAAAAGCAGCGAATCATCCGCTAATTGTAAGTGACTAATACTAGCCTCGCTCAATGTGTAGTTTGAAATCCACTGAAAAACCCATTCTTCTCACCCGTTCGGAGCATCATATCTAAAAGCCTCACCAATAACCACAAACAAGGGGAAAGAGGATCCCCTTGCCTCAAGCCTCTAGAAGCTTTAAAGAAACCTTTAGGCGACCCGTTCACCAAGATAGAGAAAAGACGCAGATTGCACGCAAGTTGTGATCCACTTCCTCCAACTATGTCCACATCCCATCTTGTGAAGCATATAATCTAGAAAATCCCAGTTAACATGATCATAGGCTTTCTCAATATCCAACTCTTTCAAATTAATGAAACACAAGTTTATTAGAGAAAACTATATTCCGTTGTAAACAGTGATACATATTTCTGATTTTGAAAGAGGAAGATGGTTCCTTTTACTTCTACTTGTTTTCATGTACAAAATTTCAAATGTTACCATCATCCACTTTTATAATGAGAATTTTGTTTCTAGAAAAAAAAAAAATTCCCAACCAGCAAAGGCATCTAACTAGTAACAATTCTTGCTATATCACATTAATTTGATATATAGTTGCACAAAGCAGGAAGGGAAGCAGCAACAGATTTAGGTGCAGGAGTTGGGAAACGTTTGTTTGAAAATGTAAACGAGTATAAATGGGTAGGAAGTAGGAGTGGGAGTGAGAGTCCGAAGCACAATTCAAAGCGGGAGCAACACCTAGTTAGAAGAATCCTGCAACCGATGTTTTTAATGGCAAATAGAATCTAGTGTAACATTCACCCCTTTGAATCATAAAGCTTAGCATGCAGCATGAAGATTTTTAATTAAGATTTCCACTTGGTTGCACCAAATATCAACTAATATTATTACACATATTACTTTACTAAAATCATTGAAAACATTAACTAGCTTTTATTGAAAATAAAACCAATGTAACAAATCATTGAAAACATAAACTAATTTTAATGTTTGGTGAAAAATAACTTGTTGTGCAGTGTAAGTTGCATCTCTATATATAACAGCAACAGTTTTGGATGATTTTGCCCCTGCAATTAGTTTTTTAGGAGTCCATGATTTAAAGATTTGGAAGGACGTAGGAGGGATTTCCAATATAGATCACAGTGTATATGGGCATAAAAAATGTGTGCCATCAACCGAGGTTATTTTCGTCATAGCGAAAAGGTCTCCAACACCTACTTTCTTCCTGCATTATTCCCTAGCCACCTACTTTCTCTCTCAATCTCTTTCCATGTGCAACACACATGCTATAGCTCTAGTAGCATGTAACATAGGTAACTTAACAAGTAGTGTATGCAAATTAGCTTGTAGCATAGGTTACACGTGACTTAAGCTATTTTCATAAACTACTTGACATGAAGGCTAAGCTACGCTATGTATCGTAAGCTACATGCTACGTAGTGTAAGCTATTAAAAACATTGCCTGCAAGCTGCAACTAATTTGAATATGAATAATGTTACCTGGGTGGAGCATGTACTCAGCATAAGGAATCAAAACTCGGTTTCAGAAGGCAGCTCACCTAGTGACTGAAACCAGTATAACTTGTTCCGACTAATCAGATGATTTTGTGCAAACTCAGATGAATTGACTCCGTATCGAATGATTTTCTAAATCATGCTTCTTCTTTTTTTTCATGGATATGGAGTGCAAGACATGGATACACATGCATTTTGTGTGTCATGGGAACAAATCACATGCAATAGAGTTTGTCAGAAATGTATTAGATGCAAAAGAACTTTCAAAGTTCAAAAGACCGTCACGTTTTATTAAGACCCAGGAATTTACACACAAGAATTATTTTATGTCTATTAGAATAATCAAGCATGGTAAAAATAAAATAAAATAAAATAAAATAAAAAATTAAAACACTCACACCAATGAGGAAGTGCAACCACATGGGCCCCTTTATCCGCCTTTGCACAATAGGCATTGCTGCAAAAAAACATACATAAACAGCATAGCAAATTAAAAACTGCATGAATCTTCATAAGGAAAATATGAAGTGAATTTAAATAACCATTAACATACCAAGGTTAAATCCATAGAATGCACTCGCCGTCCCCCCAACAGCAGAACCAATCTAATTGACAGCAAAGAGAGAGAAGAAAAATAAAAGCAAAAAAAATATTTTAGACTAAGAAAAAGATCTCAAAATCCCAAGTCATATCAAGCAAAAAAAACTCAGATTTGGTTGCTGTGACAGAAGAAAAAAAAGTTCAATGAAAACCCAACTCAAAGTTAACTGAAGGAAAGAAAGGAGCAACTTAGATTTTTCTCCCAACTCAAAATTAACCAAAGGAAAGAAAGGTGCAACTTAAGAGTTTATTTCTTTTTTGTTAGCAAGATGCTAGTTCAAAATCAAGCTATATATAGGCGACTCCATGGTGGAGCCATCTATACAACAAGACTATCTATGGGTTTGAGCCCATAACTCAATGGAAGACTAGGGTTTGTTTCAACATTGAGATCTCAGGTTTGACCCCACCTTACATATCTAAAAGATAAGAAAAGAAAAGCAAAAAAAAAAAGCAAGAAAAATATAAATTTAGTCTAAAACGCCCAAAAAAAAAAAAAAACTTGTAAGGGAGTAAGAATAGTAAATTTGGATTTCCCCCTTTCAAATCTTCGAAACCCAATTAAAGTGATGCCAAAGAAAAAGAAAAATAATAAATAAATAAATAAATTTGAGGCAATGACAGCATAAAAGTGTTGATTAGTGAAAACACAGTCCAGGATGAAGTAATAAATATGAACAGCAACTGCATTTTTAGATCTTGAAATCCTATTCCAAATCAAGATGCAAACACAACATAATAAAGCCTATTCTGTTGGGTGTCGTGACCCATCACCTTGGCTTTAGGTGAGGGGAATTTTCACAGGGCAAAAAGGACTTTTGACCTAAGGTATCTTTATCGCCAAGTTAGTGCAAAATATAGAAGGCCTGAGAGGGCTTCTCCCTTTGGAATGCCAAGGAGCGTTTTGGGAGTTTTTCATGTGCTAGCAAGGTGGAGATGAGATTGAAAGGCTTTCTGTTATGGAGTTCCTTCTCATGTTTCAAGGTGAAAGAGAAGTGGAATGGTTTCCTCTAAGACAGTTTATAAGTCGGAAAGGAAAAGTGAGATGGGTTTCTCTAAGGTCTTCTTGGATGCAAAGAGGAGAGAGGTGATGGTTGATTCGTAAGGGTTTTTTTTTTCATTGTTACAAGGATAGGTGAGAGGGTTTTTGCTATGCTTACTTTGTTTTGAGTACAATTTCTCTCTAGCTGTGTCTCCTTATTTTTGCTAGGGAATTCATTTATTGGCTTTTGTGGCGAGTCAATGTGAATTTCCAGATTTCGAAGAATTACTCAGGGGGCACTCCATCACTGATGTGCAAAGGGTTTTGTTGATGAACGAGGCTAAGAGAAGGCTTCCCCTGTTTGTTGGCATTGTACCTCACAAAGAGATTCTATTTGTAGCCATCTAAGAGCCTTCACATTCAGATTTCCCTAATCATATCAAGTAAAAACGACACTCAAAGGTTGGCTATTTTGTTCTTTCTGATATGGTTATGTTTCAGAATTGCAAATCTTTAGAAAATTGCTCAGGGATATGATGGGGATCAGCCCCTTATGGCCTGTTTGGAAAGATGCAACGCATTGCATTAGATGGAATTAACACCATTATTCCACAATGATTACATGTCTGGAAATACCATGGCATTTTGACCATCCAATCCCACGTTTAAGATCAATTCTTCCTTTGGGAAAAACACTGTTTTACGTGAAACCAGCATTTTGCGGACGCTGGAATTGTAAATCAATGGACCATATTGCACAACTAATGCCGGTCACCCATATTCACATGCAACTCGTGTCACGTTTAAATGGTGCATACGGAAGGATGGCGTGGATAAAACACATGCACCAACATGGGGCCCATAGATGTAGTGGATCTCGAAATCCACCAGAAATCATGTTGTATCTCCTGTTGGAACTGAAAGGTCAAATACCTGGATTAATCCAATCCTTCCCATCGATTCCAAACGCCGGATGGAATTTATATCCCACCAAAAATGCAATTCACTACCAATGTTTACAGCAGCAAAAAGAAAACTAATGACAATGATGTGGACCCCATTGACAAAGACAGGCTCATAAGCTTTAAGACTTGTAGACCTAGAAGGCCCATGATTGTCCAAAAGACCCATAAATTGGGCCCAAAATTCTACCACACCAGCAAGTCAGTCAAACTGTTTTCTAGAAGGTTCATATCTTAATTGGAAGTTGTTTTCATTTTAAGGATTCTCTAGGAAGTCATAGTCTTTGTTTTGAAATTAGAGTTCTAGAAAAATGTTCTTAGCAAATTGTTGTTCGCTTTGGGACTAAGGTGCTGTTTGATGAAACCCATTTTCAGCACTTATCACTAACTTTCAGCAGTTATACAATTCAGATCATTTGGCAAAACGAGATTATTAAGTGCCTAAATTAATTTTCACTGAAAATATGGGTCTTTTTTCAGCTGCCCTCCCTTCAATTAATGTTGAAGGCTGAATGTTGAAAGTGGCCCCGTAACAGACCGTAGCAGCCCCGTAACAGTCCTGTAACAGTTTTTTCAAAAAATAAAAAAGGGCTGTAATGGCCGATATGAAGGCCGTAATGGCCGTTACGGCCCGTATCATAACGGTAACAATGGTGGCCGTTATGGCCACCGTTATCGTTTTGGAACACCATGATGAGGAGCGATGGTTGAGACAAAAATATCTTCTGCCCCACTTGCACTTCTGGTGGGAAGATATGCACGATGGTAAATGGAACAATGAGAACATTGTCTCACAAGAAATGGTGGATAAATTAAAACTCAAAAAACACAAGTATCCATGTTCATACCAGATTCATTGGTTCAAGAAAGGAGGAGAAGTTTTTGTTAACTCTAGGTGATTAGTTTCCTTCTCCATTGAATCCAAGTACAATGTGTAGTTTGACATGGTTTCCATAGAAGATGCATATCACACTTTGCTAGGGAGACCATGGTTGTGGGCCCAAGATATGGTGCATTTGACTCAAGCTAACACATATTCATTCATTAAGGATGGTGTTAATATCACATTACACCCAATGAAACATCTTCCAATACCCAAATCTAATAAAGACGGGAGTCAAAAATCACTCGGTGGAGCTCCTTCATGAACATGAAGACTTGATGCCTAAAGAACTCCCACTTGGACTTCCTCATATGAGAAGCATTCAACACCACATTAATTTAGTGTCGAGTTCAAGCCTACCGAATCTTGCATACTGCCTAATGAGTCTGGTGAAACATGCCAAGCTCCACTGAATCTTGCATACTGCCTAATGAGTCTGGTCGAACATGCCAAGCTCCATTGACAGGTTACTACAATAGAGTTTAATTCGAGAAAGCATGTCACCATGTATTATTCTTGCATTATAATCCCTAAAAAGATAGCTCTTGGAGAATGTGTATGGGCAAATCATGTGATCAACCGGATTACTATCAAGCACTAGTCTCCCATTCCATGATTGGAAAGTATGTTGGAAATGTTGTACAAAGTAAAGATCTTTTTAAAGATCGAACTTAGGAGTGGATATCATCATGTTCGTATCCAGCTCAAAGACGAGTAGAAGACCACGTTTAAGACTTGAGATGGGTTGTAAGAGTGGCTTGTGATGCCATTCGGCCCATCAAATGAGCCTAGTACTATCATGAGGTTGATGACAACGGTATTACACCCATTCATGAAAGTTCTTAGTTGTTTATTTTGATGGCATTCTTGTTTGTAGTCCTTG
Organism: Magnolia kwangsiensis; assembly: GCA_037074715.1. Taxonomy (NCBI): domain Eukaryota; kingdom Viridiplantae; phylum Streptophyta; class Magnoliopsida; order Magnoliales; family Magnoliaceae; genus Magnolia; species Magnolia kwangsiensis. The sequence continues at coordinate 115,305,125 of CM073577.1, forward strand.
TACTTCCAAACTTCAATGAAGTCATTGATGATAGAGGTTCTTACACTTTTGGACTTCAATAAAATCATTGAAGTGGAAAGGGATGCTTCAGATGTTGCCGTTAGCTCAGTGATGAGTCGGGAAGGAAAGTCGGTCGCTTTCTTTGGCAAGAAGCCTAATGATTCATGAAAAAACTACCCACGTATGATCTCAAGTTCTATGCAGTGGTCCAGTTGCTACAACATTGGATGTATTATATACTCGAGCCATGAGGCGTTGAGATGGGTTAATTCCCAAAAGAAGCTAAGAGCTCGTCATGCGAAGTGAATGGCATTTTATAAGAACATTACTTTCTTTTTGCGTCACAAAACTAGGAGTTGGAAAAGAGTTGTAGGCGCTTTAAATGGGAGGGTGGTTCTATTAGGAACATTCGCCATGGAAGTCGTGGGATTTGAGGCATTAAAAAAAAAAAAAAACAAAAAAACAATATAATGATTCCATTTTTTAGCAAGGTGCTTAACAAATGTGTGGATGATAGAGATCTAAAGTGTGAATTTATTTTGCACAATGGATATTTATTCAAGGATTCTCAGTTATGCATTTCCGAAAGATTGTTACAAAAGAAGATTATCTAAGCTACACGAAGGAGTACTAGGCGGGCACTTTGGAAAAAATAAAACATTGGCCATGGTGGAAAAAAAATAATATTGGCCTCATATGTGTCGTGACATTGAACAATTCATGGAATGATGTCACCGATGCCAAGCTTCCTAAGGTCACGTGTAAAACACTGGCCTATATACCACCTCCCGCTCCAGTTGCACCATGAGTGGACATTTTTGTGGACTTTATTCTATGACTTTATAAGACTCAATGGGAAACATATTCAATTTTCATTGTAGTGGACGGTTTTTTGAAGATAGCCCACTTCATTCCATCCTAAAAGACAAGGGACGCTAAGCATATTGCAAACATATTCTTTGCAAAGATTATGCAACTTCACAGGGTAATGAAAATAGAAACTTCAAACTGCGATTCAAAGTTTGTGGGGCACTTCTGGCAGACTTTAGAATGTGAGGACATTTTCACACTCGGCTCGAGTGGAGTGGCTTGTGGGATGCAGGGGCACACTCAGCGTGGGCGGCCCGCAGAACCCATGGATTTGGAGCACACGAGGAGGGTTCGGCAGAGGACCTAACCCACGGATTTGGGGCCTAGGCTATGAGATAAAGGAATTGATTCGGCATGCTCCATCAGTTCGAGCTTTTAGAACAAGTGGTTAATTGTCTTGCATTAAATTGACATCAAAGCAAGAGGTCTCGTGTTCGAGAGTCCTCACTTGGGGCGATTAATGCGGGTACATATTCACAACTAGCTCGAGTGGGGTGGCCTATGGGATGTAGGGGCACACTCAGGGTGGGCAGCCCGCAGAACCCATGGATTTGAGGGCCATGACTTTATGGGGGCCGTAGGAAACTAAACTTCAATTCTCTAGTGCATATCATCCTCAAACAGACAACCAAACCAAAGTAGTCAATGTAAGCCATACAAAGTATCTCATTGAGATTTGGCTCTACTCCAAGCCGAGTTTGCTTATAATAGCTTAGTAAATTATACTGCCATTTGAAATCGTAAATGAGAGAAGTCCACATTATTGCTTAGCTTAGTACCATTATGGATGCAAGATCAAGTGAGCGAAGATGTTGATGCTTTCGCCAAACGCATCAAACACTTGCAAGCTCATATGACGATGAAGATTGAAGAGAGCATCAAGTAATGAAAAGTTGAGACTGAACATTAAGAGGAGATATATATATATATATATATATATATATATATATATATATATATATATAAAGACAGAGACATGGTTATGTTTATTTGCACAAAGAAAGGTTTCCGAGGAGAGCTTACAACAAGCACAAGTCTAAGAAGATTAATCCATGTAGAATCAAGAGGAAGTTGGGTGACAATGGCTATGTGATCAAGTTGCTAGATGACTTAAATATCTCATTGACTTTCAATGTGGTGGATTTGTTCAAGTACAATGGCGAGGTGTTTGACGTGCAGGATGAAGTTACTGTCGATATGGATAAACAACTTCCGAAGAAAAAGAAAGACAACGTTAAACAAGTGTTGCGCATGAAAACTACTGACACTTGATGGGACCATACCAACAATACTTGGTGAAATGGAAGACGTGCTATTTTGAATGCATAAGGATCATGGGCGATGAATTGAAAAGATTGGATATGGACTTCTACTAATTGTATGAAATGTCCAACTTGCCGGAGTTAGGTTCTTTCCAACCCCTGAAAAATGATAAAGGGCCAAAAATGTGTCGATTTTGGGTTGTTTATTACAAAATTTGGGGCATAAATGTTAGAGATCACATTTTCCATTTGTGGAAGATAAGGGAGCTGACATGGAAGATATGATTGAAGATATTGGGAGTATTTAATAGACTTGTTTTTGCTATTTCAAGCCAAATCTTTGTTGGTGGGTTTTTGTTAGCTTAAATAAATTATTGATTAGTTGGGGATTTCATTTATGATTCATAGGGATTGTCTTTAGAGTCTATAAAAGAGGGATGGTGTAGGAGGTAGGCATTGCATATTTCTTTGAGTTGTGAGTTTTCTTAAGTATTGGAAAAGAAGAAATTTGAATATCAATAAAGCTATTTCTCCCTCTCTACTCTAATATTCCTTGTGAGAGTATATGTGTTCATTTCTTTGTGATTCGGATGTCGAGACTGGGTTGCATCAATCATGGGGGCAAATTGCTGTGGAATGATGTCCTTAGAGGAACCTAAAGGATGTGGAGAGTGAAAACTTCAAGCAGTTGCTTCCCATCTTAGAGGTGCATCTCAATCCAAATGAAGAGGATGTGAGAATTTGGAAGTGGGAGCCATCCGGATTTCACAGAAAAGTCATTTTTCGGCAACTTGCCCACATCAGGCTTTGCTTTGTTTGTTGAATCCTTGTGGGGTTTGGCTGTGACTTTCTTTTAACATGTAATCCTAAACAAAGTCCTAATTGTGGATCAACTAAAGTGTAGAGTTATGGGAAATTGGCAACACCAAACAGATGTATTATGTGCAAATCTGAAGAGTAGAGTAGAAATCACCTTTTTTTCTCCACAGCTTGATAGCCACCACTCTTTGGAATCAGTTTTTTGCTTCTTCTAGCATCAATTGGTAAAGAGGACGTTGATTGGAGATTAATTCACAAGTTGGGGTCGCGGATCTTTCAATAAAGAGAAGAGTTTTGTGGAATCTTCTCCCTTCTGCTATGTGTTGGGAGATGGAAAGAGAGAAACAACTGGATCTTTAGGGGTGATCAAGTATGAATATGAATGCTCCATGATAAAATCAAAGGAGCAGTTATCAATTGGGCTTTCTGTTCAACCGGTTCACCGACTGGTCAGCATCAGATATTAGCATAGAATCAAACCACTTTCTGTTGATTACCTACCAAAAACCCAGAATAAGCATGGAAGATGAACTTTGATTGGATGTCAGCAGGAGTGCAGGCTGTTGCGGTTGTTTGAGGAAGTTTAGGGGATGTTGCAAAGCATATGCTTCTAATGTGTTCTAGCCTGAATAACCCTTGCTCATCCATCTAGGTGACAGCCACATCTCTAAGAGAAGCCCTTCACATCGGATCTGTGCATCCTTTGATGTCGATCATGTAGAAGATCATTGAACAAACATTATCAGTGGGCAAAGTGACAAAGTCCAAAGCTGAACCTAGGGGGCTTTGTTTTATCTTTAATGAAACTAGGGCTTGGAAGCTGAAGCTCTTGCATTAGAAGGTCGTAGCCGACCGGCTCTTTGTACTGGGAATTTCTTTCCCCGTAGCTATTTTAGTGAACATTGTTGCCTGATCAAATAAACAAATAAATAAAAGGATAGAACTTTTTAGGTAACCAAACAGGCAATTAGAAAAAAAAATATTTCTAGAATTTAGACCGAATGGAAACCTAAATAGGGTCATATTGCCACATGTGCCAAAACCTCTCCCATGTAGTCATGTTGGATGGCCAAAAATATGGTGATATTTGTTTTTCATGTTATCTCCATATTATTGGTTTGGTATGGTCCTTGCTCTAGGAGTAGGGACGAGTGCTTGATCCTCTTTGAGGAGGATCTACCTCCAGTGCACAAGACCCTTGATGGTTTATGGTAGTCAAATCTCTTCTTTATTTGATAAAAACTAAATATATAGACAAACCTATGATCTATCCAAGATTTTGGATATCCCAATGATAGAAACTATCCAAGATTTGGATATCCCAGAGAAAGCACAAATACAAATATCAACCAATCTAATTTAATCCCCACCCTGTTGATCCCTATCCAGCTGGAATTTTATATTTATATTTGTACTGTTTCTTGGATCCTATCACAATAACACATGATCAACGTGTTTCAGTTGGTGAGAGTTTAGTTGGTTTCCAGCCTACAAAACATGAGTTCGGGAACACCAAAATTAATCTTCAACACCCAATTCAAAAAAAAATAAAAATAAATAAAATAAAATAAAGAAAACAACGGACAATTAAGGGATCATTTGGATGCCTGTAAGTGACCCTAGTTGTAAATGATTTACAGGGAAATCATTTACATTGTATTTGGATGATCTTTTTTTCCTGTAAATCATACCAGCTGTAAATGATTTACAGCATTTACCCCCTTCTCATTTCCCAACAAAAAGTTGGGATTTCATTTGCAGGCTCCTCATTCATAGGCTGGGATTTCCCAACACCCTTTTAAGAAGATTGGCTATGAAAGGAGAGTTCCCTCCCTCCCTCCCTCCCTCCAACAATAGCTATACTCCGTACCGGCCCCCTTTCCAGCAAGGTTCATACCACCTTTCCAGTGAGGTTCGTACCATCCTTCCAGCAATATTTCTCCACTAGCTAGCTTCCTACTGCACAATTATTGTTCCTTTTTTTTTTCTTCGCCAGCCCCTACACAACGGAGTAGGTGCAGACAGCTTCGATAATAACCTTGTTCCCAGGATGATAGCAGTCAGTGCTGAAAAAGCTCCATAAGCCCTATTATGATGTATGCGTCTTATCCATCCCTTTTGCCAAGTCAATTTTGGGCATGAGCCCAAAGATGAGGGAGATCCAAATCTTAGGTGGACCACGCCACAAGAAACAGTGGTGAATGAACGCCCACCATTTAAAACTTCCTAGGGCGCACTATAATGCTTTTTGCCATCCAACCTACTGAATAGATTACATAGGCCTGGATGAAGGGTAAACACAAATACCATCTTAATCCAATGCTTTCGTGGCCACCAAGAAGTTTTTAATGGTGCGCGTTCATACGCCACTATTTCCTATGGTGTGATCCACCTAAGATTTGGATTTGCCTAATTTTGGGTTCATGCCCTAAAATGATTTGGCAAAAATGGATGGATAGCGTGGATAAAACACATACATCATGGTGGGGCCCACAACCCCAAAAAAAATTCTGAATTTTTCCATTTTCTTATGATGAAATCCATACATCTTGGTGGGCCCACATCCTGATTTGACCCTTTTTGGGGGCCTACAATCTAATTGGACTAGATTTTATATTTTTCGGGACCACATCCTAATTTGACCCAAATTTATTTTGGGGGCCCACATCTTTAAAAGAATGTTGTGTTTTATTTTATTTTTTCTACCCTTATCGTTTTTCTTTTTTAAATGGTTGATGGATGTTGAGAGTGACGATGTGATAATAATGGGGCTGACCTGTTGTTTTTAGCTATGCTTTAATACAAGTGACCCACTTATGGTCATGGTGGACCCCTACATGGAAGGGTAGGAGATACATAATAAATTGGATTGCACATGGTCCCACTGTCACCTTGGATTGATGATTTGAGCCGTTCTAGTATGGAGCTCACAAAATGGATGGCAAGACCATTCTTGCTTGAAAATTGATTGTCTATAATTGATACATAATAAATTGGATTGCACATGGTCCCACTGGTTATGGTGTGTTGTAAATAATAGTGCAACGGTCTGGATTACGGAACCATGAGCCTCATGCCACACTAATGCTTTAGGGTCAAACCATATGGTCAGAATGGTTCTCTTTGGGAGAGAACTTGTTTTTACCCACTTGAAAAATTGTTTGGGTAGGTTAGCTTTATTGTTTTCAATTGCCTGAAATGGCATCCCACCCACTTCACAATCATCTAGTGGAGAGCACAACCCTTCAATAATTGTGCAGTAAATAGACAAAAAGATAATACGTATATGATGTGGAAGGCTGCCAACTATTTTGCAAGGCGACCAAATTTAGCCTGGCTTTTTTTAGGAATTGACCTTGAGCTTAAGCATGAATGGCTGAAGAGGACCATTTGGTGATAGATTTATTCTAAATGTTGTTATTTAGGATTGTTTTGTTTTTGGTTTAATGAAGACATGATTAATTGTGTTTTTCCTAATGTGTTTATGGTTGATTGTTTATATTCCATTGTTTGTCCTCATAACTTCTATGACTCACCTGATGTTTGGTTTAATGTGAGGATTGGCACTAAGGTTTATTGAGATGGGCTCAACCCAATGATCCATCTTAAAATCCACTCTTATATGTCATTTGAATATTTCTTAGGGCTTGTTTGGAAGCTTTTTAAGTTGCAAGTTACAAGTAACTTACTTACAGGTTAAAGAAAGTTACAGGTAATCCTGTTTGAAGGTAAGTTATTACTTATAGGTAATTTAGTTTTTGTATTTGGATAACGTATAACTTAGTTACGGGTAATAAATTGTATATTCACACCGACTAGAGCTTAAAGTAGGGAATTGTTGAAAAATCGGATTGACGGATAAAAAATCTTGGATAGAAGTGTTCTATTTTATTAAGCCCATATAAATGAATAGTTTGGCCAATTCTTAGGCTAAACTAATCAATAAGTAAGTCATAAAAGTAGACCCACGTTTTTGAAATGCTTGTAATGTGGATGTGATGTGGTGTGGTCCTCCACATGAGAGCTGGATGTTCCCCTAAAATAATAATCAGAAATGGATAGACAACATGGATATAACACATAAATCATGGTGGGGCCCACTAGCGCCATCAGTAGCAGTCACTTTTAGCTTACTAATGTGGTTTGGCTACATATGTGTTATGTGGGCCCCACCATGATGTATTTCACCATGCCATCCATCCATTATTCCATATTATTTTAAGGCATGATCCCAAAAATGAGGTACATCCAAATCTCAAGTGGACCACATCATTGGAAATAGTGTTGATTGAACACCCACCGCTAAAAACTTCTAGTGGGCCACTAATGTTTTGGATCAAATATATATTTGTTTTTTCCCTTCATCCAGGTCTATGACCTAATCTATAGGTTGGATGTTAGACAAACATTACAGTGGGCCCTACGTGGTTTTTAATGGTGGACTTTCTATCATTACAGCTTTCCTACGGTGTGATCCACCTGAGATTTAAATATGCCTCGTTTCAGGAATCAAGCCCTATAATGATCTGAAAGAATGGATGGACGACACGGATAAAACATATACAAGATGGTGGCCCCCACAAACCACCAACCATTACCCACGCCTCCTAGCCAAACAACATCCGTCAACCCCAATGCAAAAAAAAAGAAGAAAAACATACCCAAAAAAAAAAACAAAAAAAAAACAAGGGGTTTTTCTTAGGGCAACCTTGTTGGAGCTCGGTGAGAGAGGGAGATGGAGATGTTGGAGGGGGAGAAGCTGTTTATAAGCAAAAGGGCCACCAACCTGCTTCAATACAGCTGCAACTCTCTCCAATGGCAGCCTGGTAGCCTTCATTGCATTTGAATGTGGCCTCATAGCCTTCAATGGCTACTTATACCTTACAATGGCCGCTCAGCCTTCACTCCGCCTGAATGCAGGTAGGCCTCTTCAATGCAAGCTGCAATTCTTCCCAGAAATTTTGATTTCAAAAATTCCAACCATTGCCTATATCAAAGATACAGGTAACTTGTCTCTTTCGCCTATAAGAAAGTCACAGGTTGAGAGAAAGTTACCTATGACTTTCCTTCCCCAAACACTAACTGCAACAAACTCACCTGTAACTTGTTACATTTTAGAAATGTTACAGACATCCAAACGACCCCTTAGGGATTTACTTCTCTAAGTTATGTCGGGTGTGAATACCCAATTACTGGATATAAACAATTTACCCGCTATCCAAACACAGACAATCATTTACCTGTAAATCATTTACAGCTTAAAGCCAAACAGGACAGGCACCTGTAAACCATTTACACCATTTACAGGCATCCAAACAACCCCTAAGAGAACATAATCATGAAACCCCAAACAAAAACAGTAGCATCAGTTCATTTATTTTACTGAATATCGAATAGCCAATTCAAGTCGAAGCAAAACAAGGGGAAAAAACGAACTTAACTCAATAACAACAAAGAAAGTCTAATCTCAAAAGCCCAAATAAAAATAGCAGCTTTATTGCGATTTACTTCACAAATCTCAAAAACCCAATTCAAAATCAATTATTAAAGAAAACTCAATTCAACGATGCAACATCAACAACATAAAATGGTCTAATTAACAAAACCCAATTCAAATTCACTAAAAACATTCCAAAAACTCCAAAAGGAGAAGAAACTTACCATGGAGAAGCTGTCTCTTATGAAGGGAGCGACAGTCCAACTGCTTGTTTCCTGAAATTCAAAGAGAGCATTTAGAAACTCGAAAAACAGAATAATAAAAGTTCTTAAGCAATCTTTTGAAGAAATGTATTGAAAAAAGGGCAGAAAGCAGAGAAAAATGGATTACAGAATGAGAAAAGGAGAAAGAGAAAAATGCGGTGGTTTTCAAAGAGAATGGAAAAGAGGGGATTTGGGTTTGGAGAGAAAGGTACCAAATCCTTGGAAAGAGGGCCAGCACAGTGAGGGCATCTCAAACAAGGAGGGTTCGAATCCTCCATTGCTCCCAAAAACCTCAAAAACCCTCCTTTCTTCTCCTTCTCTGTTAGGCTTCTCAGCAGGTGGAGTTATATGATACTCTGGCTTTTACGACGCTTGATAAGCAGCCCCCCAGAAATAGTACACGTGGCATATATCAACTCAAATAAACCGATTAGATTGTGCATCGTACTGTAGCCAAGTCAAATTCTCAATATCAGATTGGTTGAGTAATCCTAACTTCTGATTCGTGGATACTTATTTGTGGAAATAGGACCGTTGGATTTTTTTCATTTTTAAGTGTCCAATGAATGTCAACCAATCGGTAGTCAGATAAAAATATACATTTATTTTTTCAAATTATATATATATATATAGACACACACACACGATGTGCCATGATTTGGACCGTTTAATGTACAATTTCTAAGCACCTGCGTATCATTCATCACACTGCCGGAGTATCAAACTTTTCTCTCATTTTCACCCCTCTTTCCGGAAGGAATTGGGTTGACAGTAGGCGGCCGCGTATTCTCATACGGGCGCGGATTAGCTACTGAGTGACGTCACCAAGTTATGTGGGCCCACCATGATGTATGTTTTACATCCACGCCGTCCATCCATTTGAAGAAATCATTTTAGGTCAAGATTCAAAGATTGCATTAAATCCAAAGCTCCAGTGGACCCAGCACAGAAAACAGTGGGGCCTGTAATGTGCACCATTCAAAACTTATAAAGGCTACAAAAGTTTCAGATAAACTGATATTTATGTTTTCCCTTCTCTCATTTCTTTTTTTACTTTGAACAGGTTGGATATCAATTAAACATCATGATAGGCTTTAATATAGTTTTAACAGTGGAAAGTACTCTCCCAACTGTTCACTGTAGCCGGGTTTATTACAACTTTTTATCTACTTCATTCTTTCAGACATACCCTGAAATGATATCTTCAAATGGATGAACAGTGTGAATATAAAACATATATTATAGTAGGCCCACAGAACTTGGTGGCGTTACTTCAGTAACGAGTCTGGCTACTCAACCTTTTAGTAGCTACACCGCATACTTCTCACAGGCCTGTTTGGCCAGGCGAATCCCATTGATTAGGGATGGGATGCAATTTAAGGTAATGATGGTAGTGTCAGTGGATTACTTGAAGATCCATGAGATTGCTAAATCCTTAGACAAATTCACTTGGTCTGTTTGGCACGCCTAGCATATCTAGAATTTTACCTTCCAATCTGTCCAACCAAAGGATGGGATCAATTTTAAGGTATTGAGGTCAATGGATTGCTTTAAGATCTAGGGGATTGCTTATATTTTAGGACAATTTTACCAGGTCTATTTGGCTCATCACCCATATTCCAGGATATGGCAAACCCATCTCTCCTAATATTGTGCAATCAGTCCAGCCAAACAAGCTCTAAGTGAGGCCCTAAGTGACCTGGGGCGCGGAGGGGATACCACCCAGCTGGGATCTAATTAAAGACCGACAGTCCTCTCATAGGCTCCATGGAGCCTAAATTGAAAGATTATTTTATGGCTTGCCATAAAAATTGAGACAGATTGAAGGCTTTAGTCAGCCCACCGTACAATGGGAATTGGATGCCTGCTTGTGAAAAACCACAATGACTAGAGAAGTTTTGATCAAGTTGATGTTTATTGTTTTCACTTCATCAGGTCTCTAGCCTATTCTAACCTTATGAGTAAGTTGGATGGCAAATAAACATCACTTCTGCCTTAGGAAGGTTTCAATGGTGAGCTTCATTGCCACCATTGTCCTCTTTGGTATGGTTAAGCCTTCAATTTACCTCTTGTTTTTTTAGCTTATGCCCTAAAATAATCTTTTGAGAATGGATTGAATGAGTGAATAAAACACATACATCATGGTGAGCCCCATAGAGCCCTAGTAGGATTGTCGTGTCTAGCTAGGTCTTGGTGGGGCGAGGATTGGGTACTAGCCTCACCAGAACCTAGCTAGAGATGGACAAGTATGTTAGGAACTATGTGAAGTCCACTATAATATATATGTTTTATCCATGCCATCCATCTATTTTGATAAATCATTTTAGAACTTGAACCCAAAAATGAGACAAAATGAAAGCTCAAGGAGACCACACCATAGAAAGCAATGGGGATTGAAAGCCCATCGATGAAAGCTTTTTAAGGGCCACATAAGTTTTGGATCAAGCTAATATTTATAAATTTTTTTCCTTCATACGGGTCTACATAACCTTATAAACAGGTTGGATGTCAAAGAAACATCGCAGTGAGCACCTAGGAAATTTTCAACAGTATGAGTTCAATCCTCGCTGCTTCTTATGGTGTCGTATACTTGAGCCTTTAATTTACCTCCCTTTTAGGTTTATATCTTAAAATGATACATGAAAATAGATGGACACGGATAAAACATATCCATCACAGTGGGCTCCACATAGCGCCAGATAGGACTATTTGTCTTTAGCTAGGTCTCAGTGGGTTAGTACCCATCTATGCCCGTCATTGTGGAGATAGTACTCAATCCGTGCCCACAAATTTAGATCTGACAATGCTTTGACAATCTAGACGGTTGATTTGTTGAGAATAGAGGATGGGAGATCTCTCAAAGTAGGATGAGATTATAAGATCCGGGCAACCATTATTCGAAATTTCCTTTTATAATTGTGGACCATTCTCTCTTCTTAGTCGTCCATTGGTAGGCCATGAATTCAAAGGATTACTATTGTTCTATGATAGAAGTTGAAGCATAGGCATTCATGGTGAGTCACAATGGGCTATGGATTTACAAACCATGGACTTCACTTGTTAGAATGAAAACCTATGCAGCAAAGATGTCACCCTATAGACACCCCACTCAAGGTAGATAGCAGATTGTTTGCTGTTGAATCTTGAAATTCAACCCAAACCAAAACCCAGTTCAAAGCTCCTTCCAAGCCTATACCCTGACCCACTTAGCCTAGGAACCCTAATAAACCAAGCCCAAAGCTCCCGATGAAAACTGGGCCCCACTCACGACGTATGATGTGCCTCCCACGGCGTGGAATTTCACGAAAATTAGTGAAAAGGTAGGTAAAGGAGAGAATTCTAACTCTCACCTCGAGAGTTCCACTCAGGTTGAAATGACCACTCTACCCCTAGTATTCCTCAAAATTATACCCTTTAACACCCATCCAACCAATGACAAAATGCCACTTGGCACACTCATTCCCACAACCGATCAGTCTTTTAGCTCCTCAACTTCCCAAAAATCACCAAAATGACACCGTTCACATCCATAAATACCCATTTCTCCTACACTTTCACATCATCCCATCATCCTTTAATCCCTTAACCACTAAAAACCACCTAACTATGTCATTACCCATCCGTCCCCTTAGATGAGAATGAGAGTGGAAGGAGAGAGCCCTTCCAACCCTAGGTTAGCCTAGTTAAGCCCAAATCCTAGCAACTTGAGTGATTTGAAGGTGAATCCAATTCACGCTCTAATCAGTCCTTGTGACAATCATATCACCCCTTCATCGGGCTGCAGATCAACTGCATCCATCTTCATGTCTATATTTTGCATTATCGTCTCCCTTCACAACCCCCCTACTTCCCTAGTCTACCCGAGTCTGTGCTTTGCGGCTGATCGATTTCTTAGATCTTGCCCATCTAAAACTCGATTTAACTGAAATCTTCCTCTTTTTTTTCCATCCCTTGTCAGGTAGGTAATTGGGTCATGTTGGATTGCCTTTGCCAATCACTCACTCCCACTCTTGAGTTAGACATTACACTCCTCATTCACATCATCCCTAAATCCTATGCATCTATATCAGCATATCCTTCTCAACCTCCCTATTACTCTAGTTAGTTCGATCGTATACTTTATGACTCACTGGTTCCTTATTAAATCTTATCATATCAAAAACTGGAATTGATCGAAGATCTTTTCCTTCATTTACCGTCTCTCTTTAAGTAAGCAGGTCATGTCGAATTACCTTTGCTAATCCCTCACTCCCACTCCTGAGTTGGAATTGCACTATTGCATCACATATCGTCCATTTCATAGCATTGTTTGTACTATATACTAACCAAATCCTTGATAATTCATCGAGTTTTATGAATTATAAATCGCGCATTCGTGTGAGTAGAGAAGGTGCCTAACACTTTTCTTCTTTGTCACCACGATTCCTTAATCAAAATCCCGGTCTGCAAATTAGGAGTCATTTTAGAACAGAGAATCCTTTGAATTCCTTAATTTAAGGATTCTGCAAGGTCTAGTCAATTGAAAAAAAAAAAATCGAGTTAACTGACTAGTGGCGACTCCAAGTCAAATATCTAATATTATGAGTAATAAATAGAGTAAAAAGACTAAAAAAAAACCCTGCAATCGTGATTCTCGCGATCTCCAACGTTCATAGGCCCCCTTTTCTAACAACTCCTAATAATCACTCTAATTGGACAATCACTACCACTAATTTATGCTAAAAAGAAAATTAATAAAAATAAAAATGTTTGTGCTTGTGAATTATATCAAAAAAGGTCCAATGATTAATCTAATTGTCCCTCATAATGTAACACCGTGAATTTTCACTGTTTTGAATTTCTAAAAATTTCTGAATTTTATTTTCGTATGATTAACTTATAATATCACTTAATGACCATTAACACTCAATGTTAGTACATACAGGGGTGAAACCAGTAAAGAACCGTACACGTTAAAATAATCAACCGTAGGAGGCCAACGAATCCGCCTGATTACTTGAACATCAAGTGTAGCCCCATGATTTACTCACATAGATCCCAAATCTAACCGACCCATCACTAAATAATCAAGATAATCATGATTAAATTAAAGATCTAACTTTGGCCAAATCAGATAAGGCCCAGATCTTGACTAATAGACCAAATTAACCCCGTTACTCTTTTAGCCTATAACCGACGGTTTAGAGTAATCATGATTAAATCTCCACTTTCACTAGTTATAAATAGGCCACACTATGAACATAGTTAATTCAAACCCTAATCATTGCCCATGAGAAATCTCAATACCTAATTCATTTCAGAAATGTCCCAATTTTTAGAATAAGCTCTATACCGCTCATTGGTGGGCCACTAGTTCCAAAATTATAGAGTAATGTCCATCTTACTGGGCTCGACGTCCATCATCGGAGCCGGACCTAGGTAGTGTCCAGAACTGCTCAACTTGAGCCAAAGGATGAGTGCATGAGAAGTGCAAATACCCTAAACGAAAAAATCTGAAACTTAAGTAAAATGGGCTGTCCACTCTTATACAAAGTTGAGAGTTTCGGACTATCGGTTTGTGACCAAACTTCACACGTGGAGTAAGAATATTTTCCTGCTCATATCCGTATAGTCGCGGCCTCGATCGACTATCAGTGACCGTTGAACGGACTTCTCATCATATTTGTCGATCAGTGCATCCAAATGGCGGGCCGATCATGTCTATGATAGATCATCATTAGGGCTAACTATCCTATGCTGTATATCGACTTGTACGCCCCATAGTGAGCCCTAGAGGTTAGAAAGACCCTCCCATAAGGCTAGTATAGCAAAAACCTAACCATTGGGGCCATTTACACCAAATCTGGCACTATAAAAGGGCCTCATTTGGGCACCTCCTCTCCCCATACGAATTTTCCCTAGAGAAAAGAAAGAGAGAAAAAGGAAAAGAAGAGAAAAGAGGAGAAAGAGAGAAGGAGAGAAGGAAGAAGGGAGAGAAAGGTAGGCCCAAGGGAGGTGAGATCTAGAAACCCCTCTTCTCTTTCCTCAAGAATCCCCTCATCTACAAATACAAGCGATTTTCATCCAATTGGGAAGGTAAGCACCCATCCTTTTTGTAATCCTTTGTATTGAGTTAGGATTTGTATGAAGTCCTAACATGCAAGTCATTTGGCTCAAGATCTCTACGAATCGACCCACGAGTTTGGCAACCCTAGATCATTTCCTAAAGTCTTCAACAATCCATAGGTGCAGAATATTGCTCTTAGGTGGCCTAGCACCAATTTCAATATGAATCTAATAATTTTATTTGTTGGATGAGGTATTTGGGTAATCTAACAAAACCTAGGCAAGACCTTACACTTTAAATCCCCCAAATTAATGTGGAATGATGATGGAATGCTTGTTGTTTCTCAAACATGATTGAGTATGTTAATGATGATTGTTTGTATATTCCTTGCTCGATTCATATATGATGTTTTTCCCATAACATATTTGATGCACTAACCCTTGTGTATATTTTGATATTAGGAGATATATGAAATGCTTGCCTTCTACACTAACCCACACAATACTTGCACATTTATTTTATGATATTGTTAGCATTTGCCTTGTAAAAATCTGAATTTTATGATAGAAAGTATGAATGCATGTTATTACTTATGCTAATTGATAACCCATATTAGTCGGCATGTTATACATTACCACCAAACCCTTGGGTTGGTTAGGAATACGGGGAGAGTGAAGGCGGTCCCGTTGGTAGGACTATCCTGAAGTTAAACCCATGAATTCGAGCGGGTGCGCGTGGGTGACAGTAGTTAAACTATATGGGTTGCTTGTACCTGATGTCGTCTATCACATGCTTGCCTGAACTTGTGAGGTCTAGCCTATTTACTGACCAACCTTGATTGTTTTCTCTGTTTGCTCATATATGTATGGAACCTGGAATACCCTACAACCGTTGTAGCCCATTGATAACCAGATTGAAACCGATCCACCGCCTTGTGAGCTGGGCATGGGGGTGATGCGCCTCCCCTTAGTGACCTCGAGCAATCCCTTTTTCTTAGCACTCCCCATGTGCTTGAAGTCGAGGATGGAAAACTCGACGGGATTAAGGATCGCAGGGTCTCGGCCTCACACGTTGGGGGACCTTGGCCTTACAACCAGTTAAGGGCATTGATACGTGGGGTGTATCAGTTTTTCCAACCTGCTGGATGAATGGAATTAACTAAGAACTTAGCTAACATTTTCATCGCATCGCACTAGCTAAGTTAGCAACTCGACAGTCGAGGTCGCGATGAGGGAGTGTTGTTCATATGCGATCGTTAGACGGAGTCGCTTGAGGGAGTATTATGGTGAGGGAATGTATCATATCATCTATCATGCATATGCATTAATAAGATTAGTCAGGTGTTTATGAATGATTGTCTTTCATTAAGTTCATAATATAATTGATGTCTGTTACAACTTAAGACTAATGACACCCACTGAGTTGATCACCCACTCCCACTCTGGGACGGTGTTTTAAAACACCAACCAGACCCCTTTATTAGATGTAGGTGAGGCGGAGCTCGATTAGCCGAGTGAGGTGAGCAAGGATAGGGAAGAGGAGCTTCCCTGCTTTCTGACTTTTGACGGATCCTTTTAGTAGAGTTCGGACTACCGCGGTGTATGGACCAGGGCCTTTGTTGCTTTGGATCATGTATGGGTGGGAATAGTTCCCTATTTAGATAATTTTGGATTCGTTGTCTGGATACTTTTATATTTAATAGCAATTGATACTGCTTTATGACGTAGTTATGCTTTATGCCTTACTAAATCCTCCATTGTTTATGAGATCATCCAAATGTAATTAAAATATGAAGCCCATTAGTGCACCCATGATACCTGAGAATTCGAGAGCCGAGTTCTTATGTGGCCCTTGAAAACCCGAGGTGTTACACATAATGTCTCAACTTTGATTGGGGAAGTGGATTGTGTGGTGTCAGATTGTTGGAAAAATTGAATTTAAAAATAGGAAAAAAAAAAATCAAGAACTAAAGCCTCTATGTTAGAATCCTTCACTTATTGTTTGTATTAGGAACCAAGAGTATGCCATGGGTGCAACCTTGCACACGCCAACCACCGTCAAGGCGTAGCACGGTGTATTTTTCACTCAGCCACTTTTATTTTCTCTGTAAGGGAAACGTCACGCATATACTTACAAGGGCAAAGAATCATCATGCACCCATAAATAATTAATGAGCTAGCATGTACTGACTTGTTGTTAATGCATCATCCGCATGCACTTCGAGCCTTAATGGCTATCTTTAATATCTTTATAAAGACATCTTGTTTCTCATTACAACACATAAAAAAATCAATTATCTTCTCAGTTTCTCTAGTTTTTCTCTCTGTAATTTTTCTACTGAGCAAATAAGAAAGAGCATTTTGGGTTCGTATAGTCAAGATTGTGCATGTACCTAATCTAAGTGTTCGTCTTACAGGAGAGCTGTTGTATCCTGAGGGCAGAGCTGTTGAGACCCGGTGCATCGAGATTCTTCCTTGTGGAGGTAAATCTGTCTTTAAGACAACAACTATAACATGCCTCGGTTCTCTATATTACATTCATATCATTTCTTGTTTTTTATTTTTATTTATTTATTTACTTTATCTCTTTATTAGAACTAATAATTTAAAGACTAATAATTTAAAGACAAAATTTTCCTTCAAGTTCTTAATTATTGTGGCTACTATTTAAAAATAATAATTTACAATGAATATTTTTTATGAGAAGAATTTTAAAAGATTGCAGAAAATATAATTTTATCTCACTGCCCTTGAGCTGATATATGTTATTAAGGGCATGTTTAGTTTGATGTAATTATATGTATTTTCATGTAATTTCTCTCAAATCAGCATTAAATGCATACATCAAACAACACCACGTGTGCTTGAAATTGAAGAGGAGTTGTGTGCTTGAAATTGAAGAGGAGTTGCCTGGATCAGATTTCATGATAATTTGAAGGCAAAGCTTGGTGGGCTTCACCATGATATATGTGTTTATCCACTCCATCCATTCATTAGTAAATATCATTTTAGGGCATGTGCCCAAATATAAGGCAGATTCAAAGATCAAGTGGACGACACTACATAAAATGCTAGAGATTGAATGCTAACCATTTAAATGTTCTTCCTAGTGTGGTCCACTTTAGCATTTGATTTGTCTAATCTTTGGAGTCATACCCTAAAATGATCTAGCCAAATGAATGGACATCGTTGATAAAACATATACATCATGGTGGCACCGCAGAGTCCATCTCATTTTTTGTACCTAAAAGTTGCTGCTGTTAATGTCATATAGCATCCTTTCCATCACAAATTCCCGTATCATGTAATTAATGCTTAAAAAGTGTTAAATATATTGCAATTCCCTTGAAATACATCCAATCAAACAAGCCTTAAAGATTTTACCTCTTCGCTTAAGGCAATGAACTGGCAACATTCTTTTAACAATCCAAATGGAAGAATGGTGACTATCTATGCTAAAACCATATTCTCAATGCAATGTCAAATGATAACTATGATATCTATTGTCATCACTTAGTTAGCCAAAGAACTATAAAACCATTTTAAAAAGAAATTTAGAAAAAAAAATATTCTATAACTAAGAAATATATAGTCAATCACCATATTGATTTTAAGATGTGATTAATTATATAGTAGATTAAGTGCATAATTTACAAAAGATAGCCCATAAATTCTCATTCGAAGGTATAGTGATTGATTAAGCTTTCTAAGCTACTATAATTTATTAATAAAAAATAAAATAAAAAAAAATAAAAAAAACTTGAACAGTCTTGAAAGGAATATAAAAATTATATAGAGCATAAGAGAAAAGACATGAGCTTGGATGACCTCATCATCCAAATACGGATTGAGGAAGAGACAACGAATCATGATAAACATTAATTGAAACTAGAATATGTAACAAAAATCCGTATTATTCAAAGTAACCAAAAAGGTTGGGATAATCAAAGGTTTGTACCACCAAAGAAAATACATCTACACACCTAAAATAACAAGAAAGTAGAGAAAAATAATAAAAAGAGTGAATAGTGCTATATGAGGAAAAATGTCACTTTACTAAGGAATGTAGATTCCATAAAGGTGACAAGAATGAGAAAAATCATGCGTATGTTGTCGAAGAATTTGTGGGGTCATCACCGAAGCACTAATGGCTTGTAATACGAATAGGTAGTAGATTAACTCGGGAGCAACCAATCACATATGTTATGACCGGAATGTTTCTCCTCTTATGAAAAGGTAGAGGATAGAGGGGACGTTTTTATGGAGAAATCATCTAAGTCAAATGTCCTTGGTAAGGGAAAGATGAGCTTAAAGCTTACATTCGGTAAGGTATTGACTCTTTTGGATGTTCTATATGTATCAACTCTACACTCCATAAGAACAAGTTTAAGTTAGTTTTTTAATCTAAAAAAATGTATTATTTTCAAGAATAATACATTTGTTGGAAAATGTTATATATGTGATGGATTGTTTAAGCTTAGAGGGTGTTTATTTGTCATTTACACCAGTAAATACCGATAAACAAGTAATAATGACAAGAGTAAGGTGCTTGGTAGAGTGGTAAATATAAATTCATTTCTAATAGGTAATTACACTCGGCCGACTCTTGTGATTTTATTGATTTCCAATGGAAATTTAGCAAAATACCGTTCCCTTCTTGAGATGTCGATGAAGAGGCTCAGCATTTTCGATGGTCTGAAGGTGCAACAAGGAAGCTACACCCCTTGAAATCCTTCATCCATATAAACCCACTATTGCCCCTCCGCATCTTCTTTCTTGTCTCTCATGGTGAATCGAATGTAAGATTTTCCACTAATTCTTGCCTACCCATTTGATTTCATTCCATATTTGCTTTGATCGTACTAATCATCTTCCTACTTCATGTATATCACTATATGAAGCATATATAAATTTTAGGTGGACGACACCATAGGAAGTAATGATTGTTGACCATTACAAACCTGTCGTGAGCCACCACAAAAGTCGATCAATGTAATATTTATTTATTTTCTCTTCCACTCAGATGTTGGTCACATTATTAACCAGTTGGATGGTCAATAAACATTATGGTGGGCCCTAAAAATAAGTTGTTAACTGTGGGCATTCAACAACATCATTTTCCTATGGTGACTACCAATTAAAAGTTATATATATATATATATATATATATATATATATATATATATATATATATATATATATATATATATATATATATATATATATAGTACTTCAGACCCTAAAATAATCTTGAAAAATAAATGGACGACTTGGGTATAATATGTAAACATTGAGGGGGCCATATGGTCAACATATCACCCATGTCGCTCTTTCCGAGACTGCAACCAAATTCTCATTTGTAATGGCCAACTGATTTCTTTACTGAGACCGATCCATGGATGATTTCTTCCTACTTCATGTATATCACTATATGAAGTATATACAAATTTTAGGTGGACAACACCATAGGAAGTAATGATTGTTGACCATTACAAACTTGTCGTGAGCCACCACAAAAGTCGATCAATGTAATATTTATTTATTTTCTCTTCCACTCAGATGTTGGTCACGTTATTAACCAGTTGGATGGTCAATAAACATTATGGTGGGCCCTCAAAATAAGTTGTTAACTGTGGGAATTCAACAACATCGTTTTCCTATGGTGACTACCAATTAAAAGTTATATATATATATATATATATATATATATATATATATATATATATATATATATATATATATATATATATATATATATATATATATATATATGTGTGTGTGTGTGTGTGTGTGTGTGTGTGTGTGTGTGTGTGTGTGTGAGTGTGTGAGTGTGTGTGTGTGTGTGTATTACTTCAGACCCTAAAATAATCTTGAAAAATAAATGGACGACTTGGGTATAATATGTAAACATTGAGGGGGCCATATGGTCAACATATCACCCACGTCGCTCTTTCCGAGACCGCAACCAAATTCTCATTTGTAATGGCCAACCGATTTCTTTACCGAGACTGATCCATAGATGGTTGTCACACTCTCTGCAGAACACCATAACATTGGTTAAAATGTATTTACCAATTTCATAGAGAAAACAAATGGTGTGAATTGGTCATGATGAATAATTTTATCAATCATCTATGAAAATAAACATTAAAAATGAATTGGGAGAAATGCCTAAATTTCACACGATTTACCAATATAAGTCATCATTATTCATTTACCTGCATTTACAGGGTGGAAATGAAAAGCAAACACCCCCTTAATGTTACGAATGAAAATGATATACGTTCTTGATGGGATTTTCCTCCTCAGATCAGAGGAGAGATGGAGCAACGGGTGAAAAATTGGAGTATTTCATCGCGCTGCTCGACCGATCATGGGTTCGAGCCCTAGCACGACTCAAAGTCCAATGAGTTATTGCTAATTTTCTCCTCCGTCTACGACCAGTCCTAGGGGATCTACGACCGGTCATAGGTGAGCTACGACCAGTCGTAGGCGGCTAGGACCAGTCCTGAAATTTCCAGGACCAGTCCTAGGTTACGTAGTTTTTTCGAAAAATTATGGATTTGAGTCCTTTCATAATAGGGATGCGGAAAGGAGTTTCCTAAAACTATAAAAAGGGGTTCTTAGGATTTTCTAGGGTTTTTCTATGTATAAGAAAAATATAAGAGGGTTTCATAAAGGCTTTGTAAGGGTTTTGCTAAAGGGTTTAGGGTGAGAGAGTGAGAGAAAAGAGAGAGAGGAAGCTTGTGGAAGGGAGCCGTCGTCTCAGCGCTTCTACGTCCTTGTGATCGGTGAGATCTCTCAGTTTTCTTTTTATTCTCTTATTGTTTATCCGCTCCTGCGTGAGCGAAGAAGGTTTGATCCAAGCGGTGTGTGCTTGTGATCGGTTGTAACGTTCTACTTTCATAGTGGATTGTTGATCTGGATGAGGTCCCATGGTTTTTTACCTCTTTGAGGGTTTTCCACGTAAAAATCTCTTGTGTGGTGTGTGATTGTGCTTTGATTGATTTTCATTGCATTATTATCCCATAATTCTGGTTTGTTCGGGCGGCTAGATCCTAAGGTTTTGTGCAAGGCCCCCAACAAAGTGGTATCAGAGATTAAGTTCATTGAATGGGAAGGATCGGTTTGGAATTATGGAAGGTGGCTCATCAAGGATGATTAGCCTTAATGGTTCTAACTGGACCATATGGAAGGCTAAGATGGAGGACTTGCTTTATTGCATGGATCTATATTCTCCAATTTTAGGCATATCAGCAAAATCCAAGGATATGTCTGATGAAGATTGGAAGAAGTTAGACCGAAAGGCCGTGGGGTTTATTAGACAATGGTTGGATGACTCTGTGTTCCACCATGTGTCTATGGAAACCTCAACCGCAAGCCTATGGTTGAAACTACAAGGGCTGTATGAGAGGAAGATAGCCCGTAATAAAATCTTTCTGATAAGGCGACTTGTGAATCTCAAGTTTAAGGATGGTGGTTCTGTGGCCGAGCACATGAATGAGGTCAGCAATATAGTGAACCAACTCTCTTCTATAAAGATGGTCTTGGATGATGAACCGTAGGCCTTGCTTTTACTTAGTTCGTTGCCTGACAGTTGGGAGACATTGGTGGTGTCTCTAAGTAACTCCGCGCCAGACGGAAAGGTATCCATGGAACATGTTACTAGCTATTTCTTTAATGAAAAGACAAGGAGGAAGTCTCAGGGGTTTACTCAGCAAGAGGCCCTTGTGACATAGGAACGGGGGAGAGGAAAGAATAGGAAGGGCGGGGAGGCTCGAGATAAATCAAGAGGCAAGTCGAGTAACAGGAAAGACGTTGAGTGCTGGAATTGTGGCAAGAAAGGCCACTATAAGCATGAATGTCGTAACGCTAAAAATGACAAGAAAGGAAAAGGAAAGGAGAAGGAAGATGAATCTGATTCCACTACGGTTGCTTCGGATGGCGACATTGTTATTATTCTTTCTACAGATCATGATGTATGTCTCACGACTACTGGTCAGGACACCGACTGGGTGATTGACTTAAGAGCTTTTTTTCATGCGACTCCACGCAGAGATTTCTTCACAAGCTACAAGTCAGGTGACTATGGGATCGTGAAGATGAAAAATTCTAGTGTATCGAAGATCGTGGGAGTTAGTGATATTTGTGTGAAGACCGATGTGGGCTACACATTGATTCTCAGAGATGTGAGGCATATCCCAGAACTTCGCCTCAACTTGATGTCGACGGGAAGGTTGGATGATGATGGCTATGAAAGCCGGTTTGCTGGTGGGCGCTGGAAGCTCATCAAAGGTTCGTTGATCGTAGCCAAAGGAAAGAAGTGTTGCACCCTGTATAAGGCAAGTGTCAGTGTATGCAAGGGTGGGTTAAACGCAGCGGAAGATTCGACTATAGACATGTAGCACATGCGTCTAGGCCACATGAGTGAAAAAGGGCTTCAGCTATTAGCAAGGAAGCGGCTCCTTCCAGATGTGATAGGTATACCTCTCAAAACCTATCTTGATTGTTTATCAGGGAAACAATATAGAGTTTCATTCGTTAAAACTGCTTCTCATGTTAATAAAGTGTATGCATTAGATTTGGTTTATTCTGATGTGTGTGGTCCTATGAGGACAAAAATCTTGGGTGGGGCATTGTATTTTGTTACTTTTATAAATGATGCATCTAGGAGGGTTTGGGCTTATGCTTTGAAATCCAAGGACGAGGTCTTTGATGTGTTTAAGTTGTTTCATGCTATGGTCGAGAGAGAGATAGGTAGATCATTGAAGTGCATCCGCACTGATAATGGTGGTGAATACATTGGTGACTTTCATGAGTACTGCAAGTCCCTGGGTATACGGCATGAACAGACGGTTCCCAAGACCCCCCAGCATAATGGTGCGGCTGAGCGAATGAATCGCACCATTGTTGAGAGAATCAGATGCATGTTATCCCATGCAAAGTTGCCCAAGACATTCTGGGGAGAAGCAATGCAGACGGCGGTATATCTGATAAACAAGTCTCCATCAGCCCCATTGAATGGAGAAGTACCTGAGAAGGTATGGACTGGACATGATCCATCGTACAGTCATCTCAGGGTGTTTGGATGCAGGGCATCCGTTCATGTACCGAAGGACGAGAGCTCCAAGCTCGATATAAAGATCAGGCAGTGTGTGTTCTTAAGGTACGGTGATGAAAAGTTCGGTTACAAATTGTGGGATTCGACCGAGAAGAAGCTCGTCAAGAGCAGAGATGTGGTTTTCTTTGAAGATCAGTGTATTGAAAACATTGGTAAGTCAGAGAAGAACCAACCTAGTTTAGGTGAGTTAGAGGACATGGATCCGGTTATTCCTCCCGTCGTGCCTGATGACGGGGGAGTACAGCGAGGTGCAGAGTACGAGGGGGTTACTACAGAAGATGGACTGGTGGAGCAGGCCCCACTTGATCCACCTGTTGAGCCACAGGTGAGGAGGTCATCTAAGGACAGACATCCGTTCAAGAGGTACTCACCGCATGAGTACATTATGCTGACTGATGGGGAGAGCCAGAAGATTATTCTGAGGCCCTAGCCGATAGCATAATGAGGAGTGGTTGAAAGCTAGAGGAGATGGAATCCTTGCATAAGACCACACCTATGACATGGTGAAATTGCCTAAGGGCAAGAAAGCTCTGAGCAACAAGTGGTGTTCAGAAAGAAGGTTGAGCAGAAGAATTCACAGACGAGGTTCAAGGCCAGACTTGTGGTAAAAAGGTTCGGTCAGAGGAAAGGCATAGACTTCGAGGAGATATTCTCACTAATGGTGAAGATGACATCCATACGGGTGTTGCTTGGGTTGGCAGCTAGCATGGATCTGGAGATAAAGCAGTTGGACGTTAAAACTGCCTTTCTCCATGGTGACCTGGAAGAAGAGATCTACATGCACTAACCAGAGGGGTTCGAAGTCAAGGGCTAGGAACATATGGTGTGTAGGCTGAGGAAGAGCTTGTATGGGTTGAAACAAGCTCCACGGTAATGGTATAAGAAGTTTGATTCATTTATGTTATAGCATGGGCATGACAGAACGGAGTCGGACCACTGTGTGTTCACGCGCAAGTTCTCAGATGGTGATTTCTTAGTTCTGCTCTTATACGTTAATGACATGCTCATCATGAGAAAAGACATAAAAAAGATCGACAGGCTGAAACAAGAGTTGGGAAAGTCTTTTACGATGAAAGACTTGGGCCCTGCTAAACAGATCCTAGGAATGGAGATAAACCGTGACAGAAGCAGCAGGAAGCTTTGGTTGTCACAAGAGCGGTATATTGAGAAAGTCCTAGAGCGGTTCAATATGAATGCAGCGAAGCCGGTCAGCACTTCACTGAATGGTCACTTCAGATTGAGCGACAGGCAGTGTCCCAAGACGAAGGCAGAGGTGGAAGAGATGCAAAAGATACCCTACGCGTCAGCTGTAGGAAGTTTGATGTATGCTATGGTGTGTACACGCCTAGACATAGCATATGTGGTTGGTGTTGTCAGCCGGTATCTTGCCAATCCTGGCAAAGAACATTGGGCAGCAGTGAAGTAGATACTACGGTATCTAAGAGGCTCATCCAGGTTGAGCCTATGCTATGGTGACGGTAAACCTGTACTAGAGGGCTACACAGATACAGATATAGCAGGCGACATAGACTTCAGGAAGTCTACATCGGGGTTCATATTTATGTTTGCAGGGGGAGCGATTTCTTGGCAGAGCAAGCTACAGAAGGTCGTAGCATTGTCGACGACAGAGGTCGAGTACATTGCAGTCACAGAGGCATATAAAGAGATGCTTTGGATGAAGATGTTCCTACAGAAACTTAGCCTGAAGCAGGAGGAGCACGTGGTCTATTGCGATAGTCAGAGTGCTATACACTTGAGCAAGAATCCAAGTCAGCATTCCAAGTCGAAGCACATAGAGATTCGGTATCACTGGATCAGGGATACTTTGGAACAGAAAGTGTTACAGCTTGAGAAAGTCTACACGGACGATAATAAGTTAGACATGATGACCAAGGCTTTGCTCAAGGGCAAGTTTGAGGTTTGTAGAAACCTGGCTGGCTTGAAGAAGGTGAATTCCTCCTGAGTTGGAAAGGGGAAGATTTGATGAGATTTTCCTCCTCAGATCAGAGGAGAGATGGAGCAACGGGTAAAAAATTAGAGTATTTCATCGCGCTGCTCGACCGGTCGTGGGTTCGAGCCCTAGCACGACTCAAAGTCCAGCGAGTTGTTGCTAATTTTCTCCTCTGTCTATGACCAGTCTTGGGGGAGCTACGACCGGTCGTAGGTGAACTATGACCGGCGGCTAGGACCAGTCCTAGGTTACGCAGTTTTTGCAAAAAATTACGGATTTGAGTCCTTTCGCAACAGGGATATGGAAAGGAGTTTCTTAAAACTATAAAAAGGGGTTCCTGGGATTTTCTAGGATTTTTCTATGTATGAGAAAAATATAAGAGGGTTTCCTAAAGGCTTTGCAAGGGTTTTGCTAAAGAGTTTAGGGTGAGAGAGTGAGAGAAAAGAGAGAGAGGAAGCTTGTGAAAGGGAGCTGTCGTCTCAGCGCTTCTACGTCCTCGTGATCGGTGAGATCTCTCAGTTTTCTTTTTATTCTCTTATTGTTTATTCGCTCCTGCGTGAGCGAAGAAGGTTTGATCCAAGTGGTGTGTGCTTGTGATCGATTATAACGTTCTACTTTAAGAGTGGATTGTTGATCTGGACGAGGTCCCGTGGTTTTTTACCTCTTTGAGGATTTTTCACGTAAAAATCTCTTGTGTGGTGTGTGATTGTGCTTTGATTGATTTTCATTGCATTATTATCCCATAATTCTGGTTTGTTCGGGCGGCTAGATCTTAATGTTTTGTGCAAGGCCCCCAACAATTCTTTCATTTAATTAGACTCTTGATATGTGGCATGGTAGAATAGGATATGTGAATTATCATTCTCTTGAAAGCATTATTAGTATGAGGCCTATTCCTATAATTGAAAGAAAAAAATCAAAACAAATGTGAAATCTATATACAATCCAAACATTTAAGGAAACAATGCAAATGAGTTGAAAAAAATACTCAAGTTCTGGATTTGCTTCATAGTGATATATGCGATCAGAAAAATATTGTTACGCATGAAGAAAACAAATATTTTATAACATTCATATTGATTACTCCAAATATGCAAAGATATATCAAATTAGAGTATAGATGAAACAAAAGAGAAATTCATAGCATATGTGAATGAAGTAGAGAATCAATTAAAAAAAGTGAAGGTTCTGAGATCCGATTAAAGTGAAGAATATCTTTCTTATGACTTCGCCTCATATTATGAATCAAAAGATATTATACATAAGCTTAACGAAAAAATAGAACTCAGATGAACATGGTAAATATTATACTTTCTAATTTTAGTTTACCATTTAACCTATGGAGAAAAACCCTCCTTACTGCATGTCATATCTTCAACCATGAATAATGTAAGATCTCTTATGAACTATAGAAGAACAAAGCTCCAAATCAAGGGTATCTCAAAGTATTGGAGTGCCTAGTCAAGGTAGGACTACTTTTACCTAATAAAATAAAATTAATAGATAAAACCCTTGATTGTGTTGTCATTGGGCATGCGCAAAATAGTAACGTATATACATTCATAGTGTTGAAGTCTTACGATCATATTAATACCAATTACATCATAAAATCCTTAAATGCTGGATTCTTTGAAAATGTATTTTTAGCTAAACCTAAGGGTACCTCTTTCATGGAAGTAGTAAACTCGACTATAAGTATTGATGTAGAGAATTACATAATAGATGAGCCTATATAAACTAGGAGCAAGAGGATCAGCGCAGAGACTAGCTTTGAACCTGACTTCTATACCTTTTTTTTTATAAAGGATAATTCTATTACAAATATTGAAGTTATGACCTCTCCTAATGCGACCCTTTGAAAATAAGTCAACAATAGTAAAATGGACTATATTTTGTACAATCACATTTGAGAATTATTGGAGCTACCTTCTAGTAGCAAACACATAGGTTGCAAATGAGTTTTTAGGATTAAGCTTAAATTGGATAGATATAATGAGAAATTTAAGGCTGGGTTTGTGACTAAGGGATAAAAGCAAAATAAAGTTATTAGCTTCTTTGATACATATTCACCAATTACCAAAATCACAAAAATACGTATACTGATAACAATTGCTTTCATTCACAATCTTATAATCCATCAAATAGATGTGAAAATCACATTTCTAAATGGACAATAAAAAAATAGATTTACATGGACCAACCTGAGAAGTCCATTGTAACATCCTGGATTTTTTCTATTTTAAATTTTAAAAAATTCTTAAAAATTTTTGATATGACTAGCCTACGTTGTCACTTACTGACCCTTGACGTTTGAAGGGAACCTATACATGGGTGGTACTAGTAAAGAACAACACAAATTCAATTAATCAACCATAGGAAGCCAACGAATCCGCCCAATCACTTAAACATCGAGTTTAACTTCAGGATTTATTTGCATATGGTCCAAATCTAGTCGATCTATTACTGACTAATTGAGACAACTATAAGTAAATAAAGACCTACCTAAAACCAAAACAACTAGCTAGGGGTCGGATCTTAATTAACAAACCAAATCAACTCGGCTACTCATTTAGCTTATGATCCAACAATTTAGAGTAATTATGACCAAATCGCCATTTTTGCTAATTACGAATAGGCCATACTATGAACTTAGCTAATTCATACCCTAATCATTGTGCACAAGAACTCTCCCTACCCAATTATTCTAGAAATGCCCTGATTATCCGAATAAGCTCTAAACTACTCGTTAGTGGGCCACTAAACCCGAAGCTATAGAAAAATGTTCATCTTAGTGGGCTTAATGTTCATAGTGGGTGGTGAACCAAGGAAGTGCCTAGAACTGCTAAACTTGGGCTGGAAGCCAAGTACTTAAAAAATGTGTGAATCCTCTAGGCTGAAATATGAAAACTTAAGTGAAATAGGCCCCTCACTGTTTCATAAAGTTGTAATATTCTGATCGTTATATTACGACTAAACTCGAGGTAAGAGTTAAGGATATTTTTCCGTTCACATCCACATAGTCGCATCCCCAATCGATCAACAACGACCGTCCATTGCGAATGAGGTCTCTACGGTTGATTGAAGCATTCAATCTTTGCCTAATTGTGACTAACCATGGATCCCATGGCGGGGCACCTACCCCTTGGTGCAGATAGGCCAACGAGCCTCCGAAAGGGCCTCATGGGCCGAAGACAACCCCTAAGGGACAAGTTTGATAGGAAAGTGTCCCCCAAGGCCATTTACACACATATCTGGGGCTATAAATAACCCAAATTTCCACTCCCTCACTCCCATGCAAAATTTTATTATAGCAGGGGAGGGAGTGAGGAAAACGGGAGAGAAGGGGCATGTGGGGGGCTGTATTGGGAGATTTTTTCTACCACCACGGGCCGCAATATAGCTCATGACCATGTCGCGCTGTAGGAAATAACCCAACAATAAGAGAGGTAACTACCGAATCCATCTCGTGATTTGGGCCTTAGAGGCCATTTGAATGTGCCATTGCAAAATAATCTCATTGGCACAGGGCACCGATACATCGATCTACAGACCTAAATCTTAGGAGCGACGATAGAAATTTGACGAACCACTTTTAGGTACGGACCATTACCCTTAGGTTGCTAATTATTGAACCCATGTTGCAATTAATGGTTTATGTAGTGAATAAATGATCACATGCTAACCAGTGTGTACTTATTCAATTGATCGACCTTCAAAAATTTCAAATTTTGTGTAATGTAGCCTGAACATCTGATCGCATGTTAGAATAAGGTGAAATTGTTGAAATTTCATGTTTATGCTTCATGTTATTCTCCTACATATGCGTCTAATTTTGCCTTATTACTTGTAACTTGTGATGATTTGGGAAGTACGCTTGCTTGTTCGATATAATGCCCAAATTAAGTAGAATTTTCTTGATTTAGTATTTTGTACTCTTTCCTATAGTTACGATAATTAATTTATTAAGTATATTGATTGATTGTGGCTATTTAGTTAATCAGGTTGGCCAATAAATCATAAATTTACAAGGACAACCCTAATTGGGTTGGCTGCCCAAGATTAGTCTGATTAATCCATGCCGAACGTGGATAACCGATAGTAGTCAGACTACACGAGATGCTTACACCCAATGACAGTTATGCCAAGGTTCACCCGAGTAAAACGAACTAGCATAATAAGCCGACCAACCATGAGTGTTTACCATGTATAATCATATCTTCTTGAATTTGGAGCACCTCATACCTATGAGAGGCCTACTAATAACCATTAGTAATACAATTCCCGAGTCTTAGGAGTCGAGCATGGTGATATGGGATAACAAATTCACATTTTCGGCCTACGCTGGGGTGACGAGCCTCCCTATAGTGACCAATGAGCAATCAAGGAGGCAAGGAGGCTGAGAGCCTAGTATATCAAATTGAATGATGCCACGATCACTCCACTATTGCGTTTGGGTGACGACCCTTACATCATTTGTGGGCACCTTCCACCCGTCAATGGGTGGCCTATCCCTGGGCGTCTAGGCTATATCATCCAGGTCCTGAGTGATTGGTCGGGCCAGTGTTCGCCTCACATTGATTGAGGAGTTGTTCTCTCGGTGGTAAACCCTAATATGGATCAAGGACCGCATGTACAGAGCCGCTACGACCATCCTGGGCCTAACAATTTGGATAATGCCATTGATTATATGAGGGTGTTCCAGCTTCCCTAATTTTGCTGGATGAATGAACTTAATTAATTCATTCGGCTAACACGAATATTCATCGCATTGCAATTGTTTAGGTTGTGGTAACTTGGGAGTTGTGGTCGCGTGTTGAGAGAGTATTGACATTCGTGAATGTGGTGTCGGAGTCTCTTATGAAGAAGTGTTGGATTGTGAGGGTATGCATCATCTCATACAACATTCATGTGCATCAATAAGAGTATTTAGGAACTGAGTATTTAGGTTACTTTATCATTACTTGTGCTAGTGGAATCGATAACATGTGTAACTTATAATTAATGGAATCGCTGAGTTGATCACTCACTCCCACTCTGGGACAATGTTTTAAAACACCAACCAGACATTTTTATAGATGCAGGTACTATGAAGTCCGATGTGTTGGAAGAAGTATACATAGATTCGGAGGAGGAGTCCTCATACTTTCAGTTGCTAGGTAGTTGTGAGGTCCATATCATAGTCCGTACCGTTTCGTAGACTTCCGCGATCATTCCGATCAAATTTCGGTAACCCTCAACTTGTATCCGACGTTTGCGCGTGACCCTAAGCTGAGTCCTGCATATCGAAGTCAACTCGACTCAAAACTTGTACTCTAGAGACCGCGTCGACGCTGCGACTCCAATTCCATGACTCGCGCATCAATTCGATATCCAGACTAGGAGATGTGAGCCCGCGTTCATTCCGAAGAAATGTCGTGCGTTACGAATTCTGAAAGAATCTCTACAATCCGTCACATCAATCAATCAATCAATCAAGTTAAGTACACTCCATACCACAAGTACAAGCAACCCATCCCTTCCTATTTCTAAAGTCAACTCTCTCTCTCTCCATCCATCCCTCTTTCACACAAATTTCAACCCAACCCACACATTTCCATTCCCATCCCTTACAACAACCATTCCATCCATCTCTTTCATCCATTATTCCCCCCCCCCCCCTCTCTCTCTCTCTCTCTCATTACTCAAACCTCCCAAGAAACACCCAACGTCCAAGCATTGTCATCTAATGGCCCACTTGTGATGGGATCGCGGAAGTGTGGCCCCACTCTCCCAAATCCAAGTGTGGCCCCACTTTCCCACTCTCTCATCTCCCATCTCAACCATTCATTCATCATCTACCTCCATTAAAATTGAAGATAAGGAGCATAGGAGTCCAAGGGACCAAGGAGGAGTGCAATAAGTGGATGATCCACCGTTGATTTTTAATCTAATGGCCCACTTGTGATGGGATCTAATTTGATGTATGTGTTATATTCATATGAGGGGCCCTTAGTGGCAGGGTCCCTCCACTACACCGTGTTCTCTCTTTCCCTCTCTCTATTTTTTCTATTGTGGCCCACCTTGAAGAAATGATTAGATCCACACCATGGACAGTGGAAATCCCACCATGATGTGTTATCCACACCGTCCTTCTCATATGGACCTGGATAAAGGAAAAACACAAGTATCAGATTGATCCAAGGTGGGCCACGCTAATGTGAACCCACCATAAATTATTTATTATATCCATACTGTCCAACCATCTGTAGAGGCAAGACAAATATCAGCTTCATCCAAAGTTGTGGTGGGCCACACGTATGGACCCACCTTGATTTTTGATTATCCACCACACGTCCATACGTCCAAGGTTGGACACTGGAAACTCCCTTTTAAATCAATATTATTTATTAATATAATATTATGAGGAGCTTTGAGTAGCCACTGTGATGTATATGTTACATCCAAATCGTCCATTCATACGGGGCCTAGTATATTAGGTCGGCCCCTTTCATCTAGGCCGTCTAGCGTCCCTGGACGCTGGACGCTGTCATTGACACAGCTTCACACACATGCACGCATATATATGTGTGTATATATAATACATACATACATACATACATACATACATATATATAATGTATGTACTATATAATATAATATATTATATATTATATATATTGTAGTAGGCCACTACGTGGACTGTACCATGATGTATATATCTGCACTGTCCAGTTGTTGGACGGTGCAACAAGCCTGACATCCATGTCATCCATCCATTGGAGCAGCCCCACCATGATGCGTGTGTTGTATCCCTACTGTCCATCCAATTTTGAGGGGCCATACGTGATGTATGGGTCTTATCCACACTGTCCATATGGTGGGATGGTGGGCTCCCTTTTGATGCATGTATTCTATATTCAGCCGTCCATCAAATTGGACGTGGGCCCACCATGCCCCGTGTGTTTTATCCAAACCATCCATACATTTGGTGAGCTTGTCCTTGGGCCTGATACTAAAAATAAGACAGATCTATATCAAGTGGACCACACTGCAGAAAATAGTGGGATGAACGTCCACCATTGAAACTGTTCACTCCCCAAGTGCAGGGTTGTGATGTAGTAATAACTCGGTAAGACCGAGGTTGAATCCCAAGGGACTGATACTTGTACATTATCTAAAACTAACTAGAACTAGGCTAAGATGAATTCTAAATTAATTAGCAATGGTGGAATATTTGTAGAATAATTAATCTAAAACTTAGGAAAAATCAGAAATAGGAAACTAGGGATTCAGAGGATTCACTTATAGAGATCAGGGAGAACTTATGCTTGCATCAAAAATCATGGAAATTACTGAACTGCCGTTGATCTAGTTTTCAAAGAGATGAAAATTGTATGAATTAGAATGGATTCCATCACCAAACCATGCCCAGGAGACTATGATAAACAATAGAATTAAACTAATTGCCAACCAATCAACATGTATGAAGTTAGGAAGGGTACTGTCATCCGACCATGCCCAGGAGACGATGGTGAACAACGGGGCTTCCTGACGTCATAAACATCAAAAGGGAAGAAAATATTGAAAGCCATTGCAGACCCATTGTAATTTCAGTCACAACAGACCATTAAAGACTAAAAACATTTCATTAATAAACTTAAATCAATATCAATTCAGTTTTAAACAAAAGGCACAAGCGGAGGATCTCCCATCATGTTACAAGCTTCACCTCTTAGCCCTAGCTAAGAGGTTTAGCCTGACAACATGATTAGGCTAACCATCATAAAATAAAATAACAATTAAAAATTATAAAGAAAACCACTCTCCCTGTCTCTCTCTTTGCTCCACGTCTTCAGTCGTGCCCGTCCAAGCCTCAACTTCTTGGCCAAAAAACTCCCATCTCCCCTTTTTGCTCTCTCTTTTATAGACATTGCAGCCGGTTGGAGTGGAGGAACTTAGGCAGAAGTTCCTCTTACGCAGCAAGGTCGGTGGCTTGCGTAGCCTTACGCAGTTACCCTGTAGAAAACATAAACAAATCCATGTTTGGGGCGGACTTTTGGGGAAGATTCATCCGTGCTACTCATTCAAACACCATGGTTGGGGTTAATGGACCATTTATGATCTTGTGGACGGCCTGGATCATAGATCCGATACCGATCTTGATCATACAACTGGCCACAACGTCCAGCTTTCACGGACGCAGAGCCTCTGCGTAATTTCTTACGCTGAGAAGATGGTGGGGCCCATGATGGCTGACGTACTAGAAATCCACTTTGTTCACTGAGACCAGCAAGAAAAAATAACGGGAATGAACGGTTCTTAATCGATTTCGATGTGGCCCATCAAGTCTATCCCTACGCCGTCCATCCTCCATTTGGATGATCAAAACCTACTCTTCACTGCTATTTGAAGTAATTCCACCTAGGCAGTGGTAATAGGGCCCTTTAAGATCTTATGGACAGTCACGATCGACCCATTGATCCACGGTGGTGGCCCACAAAGATCGCCCGTAGGCTCTGTTTGCGAACAGAGCCTGCGTAATGCTGCGCTGTGATGGCCGGTGGCCCTCACCTTGATGTTTATGGAGTAATCCATATCGTTCATTCGACTCGTGGCGAAAAATTACTTGGAATTGTGTATTTTTCTTAATTTTAGTGCAGCCCACCGTAGGAAACATTTTCACCGTCCATCCTCTGTTCAACAGCTAAGATTTTGCCATAGATTGCATGGGTTCAAAATATCACCTAGGTGAGGTTAATACCCTCCCTCTGTACGCAGTAGACGGTCCAGATCTCCGATCCAAGTAATGAGTATGGCCCACTAGTGGAAAATGGATGGACAACGTAAAACGCTATTCATTCTATCACAGAGAAAAGAGGAAGATGTCGGGTCTTCACAGGCATTGACTGGTCTGGTTGTCTGGTGCACGTCCAACATACGTGCATTGTATGCATGTAGATCCTTCAGTGGGGTCCATCATGAAGTTTACACAAGATCTGCTTCGTCCATCCATCCTGCCATATCATTTAAGCCATTGAGTCCAATTTTGAAGCATTTACAGGTACCAGGCGGGCCTGAAATCAAGATTTTCGAGGCTGATCTGTACATTGGGCCTCTTCCACAAGGCTTCATGGGATGAAATTAAACGTGTACGGTTCATTTATGGTCCCCAGGCTATGTATGAAGTTTCGTGTCAATCTGATGGCGAAAACCTTGTGATCTTGTATTCTCCACCAATCTCAGGCCATTTGCAGGTGAACGACTGGAATTTCTCGGGTCCCTGGAGTGCATATTTGTCGATTTTAGTCCCTGGAGTCCGTCCCTTGTCCTGGTGATCATCAGAACGTTAAATCTAAAATTTTAGCACCCTTTTCAGTCACATGCTTGTAAAATCAACCTGCAGCATAAACACGATTAAATCAGCCATTAAACAATATTATGTTCGTAAATCCAGACAATATCTAGGGTCTAATACGTAATATTTGACCCTCAACACAACCCCCAACCAGCATTTTGCTAGTCCCGAGCAAAGTATGCGAAAAATAAGTTGAGAATTATAGGACGATTTTTATGAACTTAAATGATTTTTGAAAAACTATCCAAGTCCCAGAATTCTAAAATTCATGAATGTTAGATATTGCTTTCTCGTAGACTCAAGCACTCGGTAGATTTCATAATCAAGTTCAAAGTATTACTCCATCAATTAGAATAATTCTAAACATTGAGTTTCATGGGTGTATAGTGTAATCTCGGCTTATCAACATTAAGATTCACTTTGTTATTGCATGAAATCATAGGTAATCAACAGAAGAATTCATGATAACCAAAATTGCCTCATAAATTCCATCTTTTGATCTTTTCAACTTTTTATTTTTCCATTAATAGTTATGTCAAGAAGAGGAATCAAATCCCTACCAATAAGGAGTAAACCTATGGTGAAGACCGTACTCCCAGACCTTTTTCACATATCATTCATGGGGAATTAACTCCACACCTATAGGGAGCAAACCTATGGTGAAGATTAATTACCTAACCTTTTCAATTTTTATACCATGATGGCAAGATATTTCAAGTTGGTTCCTTTCATGCTTAGTGATTACCAAGTTAATCCTTCAATATGGAACTGAAATCTAAATGTGTAGGCGAGACGTGACATGTGAAATCATGACTCAATCAATGTTCACAACTTCTAATCATAGATTAATAATTCGATCTTAATTGTGAAATCTAATAGATAACTGAATTCAAGAGTCATGCATTACTAACATCACGTATCTTGAAAATCTAAATTAGGGATATCTGTCAAAATCACTTCGAATTCACAAGAATTTTTCAAAACAATTTTAAAAATTTTTACAATTTTCATAATTTTTGCTCAAGACTAAGAAAATACTGATTAGGAAGCCTAATCTCCCACCCCCAACCTAAGATCTACATTGTCCTCAATGTAAAAGATATGAGCATCCAATACACATGGAACAACGAAAGTAAAGTGATGGGAAGATAGTACCTGGATAACGAATCAAGAGAGAGACTTTCCAAGAGATCGCAGCATGAAAGCTAGTCAGCCAAGAGAGGAAACAAAAAAATAACAACGAATAAAATCTTACCTATACCACTTTCGCAGGTGCTCTCGATTGCATTTAGCATATGCAACAAGCCTTTAAACCCCTAGGTTACCCCTAGTGGATGAGTTGTAGTCTCGTGAGGGTTTGCAGTAATGTTACCCACAAACATTGAATCATCTACTAAAGAATGAAAAGGAATAAAAAGCTGGGTTGCCTCCCAGGAGCGCTAAGTTTACTGTCTTCAGCCAGACAAATAAAGCAACTATCCTAGTCCTATGAAAGCGATAAATCTACCTATACCTCCATCAGACTAGGAGATCAATCCTGGTAAACAGGAGTAATCAGAGGCATGGACATGTCCTCTGAATCAAATGTCTCGACAAATGGCTTTAATCGATGTCTATTTACTTTAAACTCCTTGCCATTGTCGGGATCTCTTATCTCGACGGCCCCATGAGGATAAGCAGTGACAACAATGTAAGAGCTGGTCCAAAAAGATCAAAGCTTACCCGGAAAGAGGTAGAGTCAAGAATCGTAAAAAAAGACTTCTGACCTGGCGTGAATGATTTTCGTAGAATATGTTGATCATGAAACGCCTTCATCCTGTCCTTATAAATTCTCAAGTTCTCATACGCATCGTTCTGGATTTCTTCAAGTTCATTTAATTGAAGTTTGCGTAGCGAGCCAGCGTTGTCCAGATTGAAATTCAAATTTTTGATCGCCCAATATGCTTTATATTCCAATTCCACAGGCAAGTGACAAGCTTTTCCATAGACAAGTCTAAAGGGAGATGTTCCATTAAGAGTTTTAAAAGCAGTACGGTACGCCCATAAGGCATC
Organism: Magnolia kwangsiensis; assembly: GCA_037074715.1. Taxonomy (NCBI): domain Eukaryota; kingdom Viridiplantae; phylum Streptophyta; class Magnoliopsida; order Magnoliales; family Magnoliaceae; genus Magnolia; species Magnolia kwangsiensis. The sequence goes on from CM073577.1 coordinate 115,342,279, forward strand.
GGTCAATCGGATGGACCAATCCTTACGGTTAGGGTTAACCGTTTTTTCTATAATATGTTTGATCTCTCTATTGGAAATCTCAGCTTGTCCACTTGTTTGTGAATGGTATGGGGTGCTCACCTTATGAGAGATACCGTATTTCTTCATTAAACTCTCAAATGGTCTATTACAAAAGTGTGAGCCCCCGTCACTAATGATGGCTCGAGGCGTTCTGAATCGCGACAGGATATTTTCTTTCAAAAATTTAATGACCGTGCGATGGTCATTTTTGCGGCACGGAATTGCTTCGACCCATTTAGTGACATATTCTACGGCGAGCAAAATATACAGATTTTCAAATGATTGGGGGAATGGACCCATGAAATCAATGCCCCAGCAATCAAATGCTTCACTGATAAGGATGGGATTCAAAGGCATTATATTTCGACGGGACAATGCTCCCAATTTTTGACAACGCTCACAAGCTTTGCAAAACTCATGAGTGTTTCTGAACATAGTGGGCCAGTAAAAGCCACACTGTAGAATCTTGGCCGTGGTCTTTTTAGCAAAAAAGTGACCACTACAGGCCTGTGAGTGACAGAAGGAGATGAAACTCTGATGCTCATCGTCTGGCACACATTTCCTTAAGATTTGGTCTGAGAAATATTTAAACAAATATGGATCATCCCAGAAAAAGTTACGCACCTTGGTAAAGAATTTCTTCTTATCTTGTGACGTCCAGTGTGTCGGTATGTCACCTGTAGCAAGATAATTAGCAATATCAGCAAACCAAGGTGAATGGGAGACTCTAAACAGTTGTTCATCAGGGAACATATCATTGATATGGGTCGCCTCAAGGGAATCAGAGGTATTAAGGCGAGAAAGGTGATCAGTTACTATGTTCTCTACTCCCTTTTTATCTTTAATTTCTAAATCGAATTCTTGGAGTAGAAGGATCCATCGTATTAGGTGGGGCTTAGAATCATTCTTGGAAAGAAGATACTTAAGTGCCGCATGATCTGTATAAATAATGATCTTGGATCCGATCAGGTAGGACCAAAATTTATCCAAAGCGAACACTATGGCTAAGAGTTCCTTTTCCGTGGTTGAATAGTTCACTTGGGCAGGATTTAGAGTCCTACTTGCGTAGTGAATGACATAAGGCCGCTTATCTTTTCTTTGGCCTAGAACCACTCCAAGAGCATAATCAGAGGCGTCGCACATAAGTTCAAAAGGAAGACTCCAGTCGGGTGGCTGCATGATAGGTGCAGTGGTTAACATGCCTTTAAGCTTAGTGAAAGCTTCTTGGCATTGCTCAGTCCACTCATATGGTGCATCCTTTTGAAGAAGATTACATAAAGGACGAGAGAGGAGACTAAAGTCCTTTATGAATCGTCTGTAAAACCCTGCATGTCCTAAGAAGGATCGCACATCTCTGATGTTCTTGGGTGGAAGTAGGTTAGAGATAAGATCAATTTTTGCCTTATCTACCTCGATTCCTTTGGACGAGATGATATGCCCAAGGACAATTCCCTTTTGAACCATAAAATGACACTTCTCCCAGTTAAGTATCAAATTTTTTTCTTCACATCTTTTCAGCACATATTTAAGACTTACTAAGCACTCGCTAAAAGATGAACCGAAAATAGAGAAATTGTCCATGAAGACCTCTAAATATTTCCCCACCATGTCAGAAAAGATACTCATCATACATCGCTGAAAGGTGGCAGGGGCATTACATAACCCGAATGGCATCCTTCTGTAAGCAAAGGTGCCATAGGGACATGTAAATGTGGTCTTTTCCTGATCCTCAGGGGCGATTTGAATCTGATTATAACCTGAATACCCGTCAAGGAAACAATAATAGGAATGACTAGCTAGCCTTTCCAGGATTTGATCAATGAAGGGCAAAGGAAAGTGGTCTTTCCTTGTGATGGTATTCAGCTTCCTGTAGTCAATGCACATTCTCCAACCAGTAGTAACTGTGGTTGGCATGAGTTCATTTTTGGCATTGGATACGATGGTGATCTCGGACTTCTTAGGAACCACCTGAGTTGGACTCATCCATTGACTATCGGATATGGAGTATATGATCCCCACTTCCAATAGTTTGAGAACCTCGGCCTTAACCACTTCCTTCATGTTTGGATTCAGTCTACGTTGTTATTACCGAACAGCCTTTGCATTATCCTCAAGATATATGCGGTGAGTACAAATCGATGGGTTAATTTCTTTGAGGTCCGCTATCGCCCATCCAAGAGCTCCCTTGTGGTCAATGAGAGTAGATATGAGCATACTCTCCTATTCTTTTTCCAGGTGGGCAGAGATCACCACCGAGTATGTCTCATCTTGAACTAAATAAATATATTTTAAATCAGAGGGCAAAGGTTTTAGGTCAAGCTTCGATGGCTTGAGGTTAAACGGTAGAGGCACTACATCAGTTTGGGGCAACTCTTCAATTTGTGGCCTTCACCGGTTAACTTCAAGTACTAGTGCAGTATCTAGAATGGCACACGTCTCCCTAATTATATCATCATCAAGATCATGGGAGTGGGCCAGGCACGTCTCTAGAAGATCAGAGGATAAGGTGAGAGGCGTTCTATCTTCCACAAAAGAATTAATCATGTTAACATCGTGAAAATCGTCATCATCCTCTAAGTTGCTGTCGTTATTGAAAAAGATATTCGATTCCAATTTCAAATTTCCAAAGGACATAGTCATGACACCATTCCTGCAGTTGATAATTGCATTTGAAGTGGATAGGAATGGGCGACCAAGAATGACGAAAATCTGAGTGCTCGTGTCATTGATGGGTTCAGTGTCCAAGATGATAAAATCAACAGGGTAGTAGAATCTATCAACCTGAACCAACACATCCTCGATGATCCCTCTTAGTACACGAACAGAACGATCAGCAAGTTGTAGTGTGGTTCGAGTAGGTTTTAATTCACCCAAACCTAACTGTTGGTATACCGAATAGGGAATCAGATTGACGCTTGCTCCTAAGTCAAGAAGTGTGTGATCAATTCGATAGTTTCCGATTACACATGATATGGTTGGGCAACCGGGGTCTTTGAATTTTTACGGCACATCTTGTTTCAGGATGACACTCACTTTCTCAGTCAAGGAGATCTTCTTTTGAACACTTTTCCGTCGTTTGGTAGTGCATAAGTTCTTTAGAAATTTAGCATATAAAAGAATCTGTTTTACAACATCAAGCAGAGAAATGTTGACTTTCACTTGTTTCAACACCTCTAGGATATCCTGAGAGTTAGAGAGACGTTTTGGTTCAACCAACCGTTGGGGAAACGGAGCAACTGGCTTTTCTAGAGGTTTCGGTTCAAATTTTTATGGGGCGTCACTAGATCCATCATTGTTGTCCTCTTCTGGTTCTTAAAGCTTTTCGGGCCTAACCGGAAGGGTTTTATCAATAACCTTCCCACTCCTAAGAGTGGTGATGGATTTAGCATGCCCCATTTGATTTGAAGAGCTGGGATTACCTGTCTCATATTGCGGTTTAGGATTGGGGATTGGTTGTGCAGGAAGCATCCCCTTTTCTATAGCCATCATATGTGAATCTATCTTTTGTATAAAATTTCGCATTATCTGCGTCAGCTCTTGCACAGAATTTTGAGCCGGTTCTTCTTGAGGTCTCCCCTGATTTGGATTTTGATTGAAGAAACCTTGAGGGGTAGCAGTTTTTCCGCTCCTCCAACTAAAATTCGGATGATTTTTACAGCCAGGATTGTACATATTAGAGGGTGGTCCATTGAAAGGTCTTTGATAGTTATTTACGGCATTAGATTGTTTATTCAATACTTCTCGAAAGACAAGTATTGAAGGACAATTTTCAGTAGTATGAATGTTGCAATCACAGATGCCGTAAACACTTTCATTAACCTTTTCCTTCCTTCCTTCCATGGCCTCAAATTTTCTGGTGAGATTGGCCACCTTAGCGTTAAGATCATTATCATCTTTCAGGAGATATATTCCTCTTTTTTTCCCTTGAATGAGTCGGCCTAGCCATAGTGTTCGTCCTTGGGTAATAGTCCTATGATTGTATTTTTTCAGCGAGACTATCGAGGTAATCCCATACCTCGTCGACATTTTTATTGATGATTTCTCCGTTAACCATTGTCTCGACCATTTGGCGCATGGAAGATGTTAACCCATCATAGAAAAAATTCGTAATGCGCCATATTTCAAAGCCATGTTGTGGGATGCATTAACCAGATCTTTGAACCTTTCCCAACATTGAAAGAATGTTTCATCTTCCTTTTGGGCAAAGTTCATGATTGCTCTCCTGAGGGTAATTGCCTTATGATGTGGAAAAAATTTCTTTATAAATTCCCTCTGCATATCATTCCATGTGCCAATGGATCTAGGACGCAGTGAATGTAACCACGTCTTGGTTTTTTCTTTCAAGAAAAATGGAAAGAGTTTCAGCCTAATAGTATCCTCAAATACATTAGGAAAGTATAAGGTGCCTATGATTTCATCGAAAATTTTCAGATGCAAGTATGGTTCTTCAGACTCAAGCCCATGGAACTTAGGAAGGAGTTGGATAACCCCTGGCTTGATGTCCATATGTCCTGTATTCTCAGGAAAAATCATGCATGAGGGCGTACTCACCCCCGCCGGTTGTAAATAATCTTGTAAAATACGAGGTGGGGGTGCGTGATGCACCTCATTCTCATCATGTACTTCGTCAACCCTAAGTTGGGGTAGTGCTTGAGGTTGATTTTCAGCCATAACCTCTTCTAACTCAGGAGAATTCAAGTGGTGTCTAGTCCTGCGATGGACAGTCAACCCCTCAACTAATCCTCCTTCAGTCACGAGACGTCGAGTGTTGTCGCGTGCCCACTGGGGCATAAAACACACTCAGCCCTCAAATTCTAACTTAAACCTAAGAGAAAGGAAGAAGTAAAAATCTAGAAAATAAAGGGGAGAGATGGAAAGAAATTATCAAATTTGAAGTCCTAGGTTAAGAACCTGTAGAATAAAACAAAATAAGTTAGTTTCTAAGAATAGAAAGTCCTAATTAAGAGTAAACTAGTTTCTAGAAAAAAGAAGAAATTTCAAAGAAAGAGAAATTAGAAAGAGCTTACTAAATTAGAAGTTTCCTACAAAACAGAAAAAAAATTAGGTTAGTTCTAAAAATCAGATAGAATGAAGAATAACAAGTTTCTAACGTTAGGAAAAATTTCTAACAAGGAAAATAACTACTTCTAAACCTAGAATTAAAAATTCTAAAGAAAATCTAATCTTAAACTAATCCCAAAACTAATTAATTTCAGAAAAACGTAACCGACAGTCCCCTGTAACGGCGCCAAAAACTTGTTCACTCCCCAAGTGCAGGGTTGTGATGTAGTAATAACTCGGTAAGACTGAGGTCGAATCCCAAGGGACTGATACTTGTACGTTATCTAAAACTAACTAGAACTAGGCTAAGATGAATTCTAATTCAATTAGCAATGGTGGAATATTTGTAGAATAATTAATCTAAAACTTAGGAAAAATCAGAAATAGGAAACTAGAGATTCAGAGGATTCACTTATAGAGATCAGGGAGAACTTATGCTTGCATCAAAAATCATGGAAATTACTGAACTGCCGTTGATCTAGTTTTTAAAGAGATGAAAGGTGTATGAATTAGAATGGATTCCATCACCAAATCATGCCCAGGAGACTTTGATAAACAATAGAATTAAACTAATTGCCAACTAATCAACATGTATGAAGTTAGGAAGGGTACTGTCATCCGACCATGCCCAGGAGACGATGGTGAACAACGAGGCTTCCTGACGTCATAAATATCAAAAGGGAAGGAAATATTGAAAGTCATTGCAGACCCATTGTAATTTCAGTCACAACAGACCATTAAAGACTAAAAACATTTCATTAATAAACTTAAATTAATATCAATTCAGTTTTAAACAAAAGGCACAAGCGGAGGATCTCCCATTATGCTACAAGCTTCACCTCTTAGCCCTAGCTAAGAGGTTTAGCCTGACAACATGATTAGGCTAACCATCATAAAATAAAATAACAATTAAAAATTATAAAGAAAACCACTCTCCCTGTCTCTCTCTTTGCTCCACGTCTTCAGTCGTGCCCGTCCAAGCCTCAACTTCCTGGCCAAAAAACTCCCATCTCCCCTTTTTGCTCTCTCTTTTATAAACATTGCAGCCGGTTGGAGTGGAGGAACTTACGCAGAAGTTCCTCTTACGCAGCAAGGTCGGGGGCTTGCGTAGCCTTACACAGTTACCTTGTAGAAAACGTAAACAAATCCATGTTTGGGGCAGACTTTTGGGGAAGATTCATCCGTGCTACTCATTCAAACACCATGGTTGGGGTTAATGGACCATTTATGATCTTGTGGATGGCCTGGATCATAGATTCGATACCGATCCTGATCATACAACTGGCCACAGCGTCCAGCTTTCACGGACGCAGAGCCTCTGCGTAATTTCTTGCGCTGAGAAGATGGTGGGGCCCATGATGGCTGACGTACCAGAAATCCACTCTGTTCACTGAGACCAGCAAGAAAAAAATAACGGGAATGAACGGTTCTTAATCGATTTCGATGTGGCCCATCAAGTCTATCCGCTACGCCGTCCATCCTCCGTTTGGATGATCAAAACCTGATCTTCACTACTATTTGAAGTAATTCCACCTAGGCAGTGGTAATAGGGCCCTTTAAGATCTTATGGACGGTCACGATCGACCCATTGATCCACGGTGGTGGCCCACAAAGATCGCCTGTAGGCTCTGTTTGTGAACAGAGCCTGCGTAATGCTGCGCAGTGATGGCCGGTGGCCCTCACCTTGATGTTTATGGAGTAATCCATACCGTTCATTCGACTCGTGGCGAAAAATTACTTGGAATTGTGTATTTTTCTTGATTTTAGTGCAGCCCACCGTAGGGAACATTTTCACCGTCCATCCTGTGTTCAACGGCTAAGATTTTGTCATAGATTGCATGGGTTCAAAATATCACCTAGGTGAGGTTAATACCCTCCCTCTGTACACAGTAGACGGTCCAGATCTCCGATCCAAGTGATGAGTATGGCCCACTAGTGGAAAATGAATGGACAGCGTAAAACGTTGTCCATTCTATCACAGAGAAAAGAGGAAGACGTCGGGTCTTCATAGGCATTGACCGGTCTGGTTGTCTGGTGCACGTTCAACGTACGTGCATTGTATGCACGTAGATCCTTCAGTGGGGTCCATCATGAAGTTTACATAAGATCCGCTCCGTCCATCCATCCTGCCATATCATTTAAGCCATTGAGTCCAATTTTGAAGCATTTACAGGTACCAGGCGGGCCTGAAATCAAGATTTTTGAAGGATGATCTGTACATTGGGCCACTTCCACAAGGCTTCATGGGATGAAATTAAACGTGTACGGTTCATTTATGGTCCCCAGGCTATGTATAAAGTTTCGTGTCAATCTGATGGCGAAAACCTTGTGATCTTGTATTCTCCACCAATCTCAGGCCATTTGCAGGTGAACGACTGAAATTTCTCGGGTCCCTGGAGTGCATATTTGTCAATTTTAGTCCCTGGAGTCCGTCCCTTGCCCTGGTGATCATCAGAACGTTAAATCCAAAATTTTAGCACCCTTTTCAGTCACATGCTTGTAAAATCAACCTGCAGCATAAACATGATTAAATCAGCCGTTAAATAATATTATGTTCGTAAATCCAGACAATATCTAGGGTCTAATACGTAATATTTGACCCTCAACAGAAACCCCTTGAGTTACTGGAATTTTGGACTAATATGACATTGTTTTTCCTCCACATCCGGGTCTTTGTGACCTTATGAACAAGCTGGATGGGGAATAATACTACGGTGGGTCCCACTGGAATTTAATAGTGAAAATCGTCATCACCACTATTAGGTGTAGTATGGTCCATATGATCCTTTGGATTGATTCATTTTTTTAATGCTCTAAAATGATCTCTAGCTATAGATGAATAGTGTGGTTGGTCTTGGCCCATTTGACTCTGTCCATTTGATACGGCCCATTTGACTTGGCCCATTTGACTCGGGCCCATTTGATCCGGCCCATTTGACTCAGCCCATTTGACTCGACCCATTTGACTCGGCCTATTTGATATGGCTCATTTGACTTGGCTCATTTGATTCGGCCCATATGATTTGGCCCATTTGATACGACCCATTTGATTTGACCCATTTGATATATTTAGGGCCCATGAGTGAGGCCCAATGTGATGCGTATATTATCCATAAGTGAGGCCATGGGGCCACTATATGTTCAACCCTATGTGGGCCACTCCTTGGGAGTAATATTGGTTACATGTCTACATTGATAGGCAATGATGGTTAAATGTCCACATTGTGACCTTCCCTTAGGCCCATTATCGAGGCCAATTCTGATTGTTGAGGTCGATTTTAATTATCGAGGCCGATTCTGATTATTGAAGTCGATTCCGATTGTTAAGGCCGATTCCGATTGTTGAGGTCGACTGTCGAGGCCAATTCCGATTATCGAGGCTAATTCCGATTATTGATGCCGATTCTGAGTGTCGAGGCTGATTTTGATTGTCGAAGCCAATTCTGATTATCAAGGCCAATTCTGATTATTGAGGTCAATTCCAATTGTTGAGACCGATTCCAATTGTCGAGGCCGATTCCAATTGCCGAGGTTGATTGTCAAAACCCATATGATGTATATGTGACCCGTATGTATTCAGCCCGTGTTTAAGCCCTAATGTGATGTATATAAGGCCTATATGATGAGGCCCATTGTGGTGCATTTAAGAGCCAGGTGATGGAGCCCATTGTGATATGTATTAGGCCCATGAGAGAGGCCTATTGTGATGTGTATTAAGCTCTCAAGTGAAGCCCATGGTGTTGTATATTAGGCTCTCGTGTGAGGCCATGGGTCCACTATATGTTAGGCTTTATGTGGATCATTCCTTGAGGGCGATGTTGGTTAAATGTCCACATTGTCGAGGCCGATTGTTGATGCCAATTATTAATGCTGATTATGAGTATGTGACAGCATAGCATCATGATACATGCCCATATGCATCATCTGCTTGTTTATTATGAGATGTGATTGACCATTGCATATGTCATAGTACAGATAGTTTTTTTGGGACTCCCTGATAGGCAGAGTTATCCCACATGAGCGTGCGGTATGCGTATGATTGATGCACGATTGGACTGCATGACTCATGCATATTGTATTATGTGTTGTGATTACTGTATGTACTAGCAACATCAGGGCCGTAGCCTTCACAGTCATGTTGTGAATGGACAGATGGGGCACCAAAAATTTATTACTAGCATTGGGCTGCCATAGATAGCCCTGAGTGAAAATCTCTAAACCTTTTTAGTACAAGAGGATGTCCCAACGTCGATACCGAGTGGATATATATGAGAGCTTGAGGGCCATATACCAGTAGGCTGCGTCTCCCACCATGTCATGGTCGGTTGGGAGGGGGTGTGGCCTTATCTGCCTGAGGGAGTAGGCATAGCTAGGCTGAGTCTGACCAGATCATGAATAGGTCCGCTATCGATGAGCTGGGCCTGATATTGGCAGGCAGATAGTGAGGTCTCTTCTACTTATCCAATTGTGTGTTTGATGGGGCAGAAAGTTGGTGTGGAGTGTACTAGACCCCAGTGATGATCCTAGAGATGTACTGTACTGATATGTGGACTTATTGAGCAAGAGTTGCATACTCATTCATTCACTATCCACATGGGCTGGTGGTGCGTAACTATTTGTTATATGTACATTCGTAATGGCCACGATTTCGGTTGGGGCGCACGACTAACCTGAGATCAGGAGTTTACCACATTGAGTCTGACTATCTAAATTAGGTATACAACTAGTTTGCATAGAAGTCCCTTGTGATGGATCTCATAGCCTGCGATACTACATACTATCATCCTGACTTCACACTCCAGCATGGTCATTCTATTCACACCACATATCGCATTACATCCATGACATATGCTATTTTGGGTTGCTATATTTTTGCATTTATATAACCTAGATAAGGCTGATGGTATTAGTAGCTCTTTCGAATTGCATATTGTATTGCATCCTCAATATCTGATATCTAGTTCATTATGTTTTCGCATTATATAGCCGATTTACATTACTTTCTCAGTATATGACATTGGCTTACTATGTCTTTTTATTGAATATCTTGGATGAGGTTGATGATATTTTTATGGGCTTGTAATATTTTCGCTTACTCTGATGTTGTATGATTCATGCCAGTAATTCTGATATTGTATGATTAAAGCATTGTATTGAATATTTGACACTTATCTTATGCACACACTTACACCACCTCCAAGCTTTCTATAAGCTTATGCATGATAGATGCGTGCAGGTGGTGTTAGGTTGCAGCAACGTTGAGTTTGGAACATAAAACGGTCTTTTGGAGCTTTGATTTTTAACATATGTATTTTCCCTTTCAGCGTTGTATTCAAATGATTATATTAGTGGATATGCGATGATGATGTTGCCTTTGTGATTTGGGTAAACTTGTGGTTATGTTTCTTATGAGACAAATGTACGTTGGAGAATCCTCCTTGTAGGATTCTAGGATTGAAATCTGCAATATGGGTTATAGGAGCCGAGAATGGGGAACTACGGAGGCTATCGGCACTGAATTCGACAACTGAGAATTTTATGAGCCCGATTCTGAGTTTGGGGCATGATAAGTCTAATGTTGGACACCTGCAGGATGTTGATAAGATTTTAGAGTCACATATTTTGTATTTTTGGAACTATAAATTTTTCTCAGCTGTAATCCCGTACTCTAGATAGACATATTTGACTTGTTAATTGATTTACTTGCATTAAAATTTACGTTTATTTCAGGGTACATCGCATAGTTTATTTTAATTCTATGAACTGCTCAAATGTCAAGTGAAACGAATAGTAGAATTTCTCTTTCGCAAAGCATAAGTGACACCTGAGATATTAGGAATTGAGTATCTACTCGGCCCTCGAAATTCGGGGTGCTACATCTGTGATAAATTGTAATGAGAATAAAGCATATAAATTAGTTAAATTTCTTTATTGACTTAAATAAATTCCAAAATAATGATATGAGAAATTTGACAAAGTATTATTATCAAATGACTATCAAATTATTAAATCCGATAAATGTGTGTATAGTAAATCATTTGAGAATGCTTGTATTATTATTTATTTGTATATGAATTATAAGTAAATTTGACATAAAAGACTTAAGAGAGGCTAATGTGATTATTGGAATCAAAATTATGAAATATTCTAATAGAATCACTTTATCTCAATTACATTATATCGAAAAAATTATGAGAAAATATATTTTTCTTAACTGTACACCTACAAGCACTTCATTTGATCCACATGTAGAATTGTGTAAAAATAAATGTGATATCGTATCATAACTTAAGTATTCTAGTGTTATTTGGCATTTAAAATATCTAATGAATTAGATTAGACCTGATATTGCGTATGCAATTTGTAAGTAGATACACCAATAATCTTAGAGAAGATTATTAGAATGCCGTAAATAGAGTTTTAAGATACTTGAAAAAGACTTACATCTATGGTTTTAGGCACACCGAATATTCAAATGTGTTAAAAGGGTACAATGATGCAACTTGGATATCAAACTCAATGGAAGAGAAGTTCATTAGTGGTTATGTATTCACTCTTGGAGGGAATGTAGTATCCTAGAAGTATAAGAAGCATACTTATATCTCTTGGTCCACGATAGAGTTCAAGTTTATAATACTTGCAATTGCAGGTGAAAAACCAGAATGACTGAAGAATTTGTTTTTAAATATACCCATGTGAGGAAAACTCATGGCGATAATTGCATTGTGTTGTGATAGCTAAGCTATGATAATTAAGGCAACCACTAGGACTTATAATGAAAAATCTAGACATTTATATTTGAGACATAAACTAGTCAAGCAATTAATCCAGAATAAGATTATTGTAATTGACTTTGTAAGGTCCAAGAATGATCTAGTTGATCCATTAACTAAAGTACTACCTAGGGAGTTAGTGATGTGTATATCGAGATGAGTTTGGTTGATTCCCACTTAAATAAATCATTGGCAATAGGAGCCCAACTTATGTAACTGGAGATCCTAAGAAATAAGTTCAATGGGTAACAATTAAGTTTATTTGAGTAATTTGATATTGGCATCGTATATGTATGAATTGAGAACCTCAACTCTATGATATAACAGTGACATGACCTATAACAAGGAAGGTTGGACTGTCCTTAATAAGTTTAATAACTGTGATGCATTGAGATGTTTGGTTGTAGGTACATTCCTATGGACTCATTTATATAAGTATGGAAGTGGGTCACTTCCTATGAGAATTGAGACATTCTCCAGAGTACTCGTGAAACTGGGATAAAGCACATGGTCGTAACATGCTAACTTAAGAAATTCAAGTTGCTTCGAAATATTATGCATGTGATGTATTTAGGTTATCATTATAGGGGGTTAATTCAAAGCTCTATGTTACTACGATCCAACAAACTAGATACATTTATATTAGGCAAGGTTCAAATCTTTAAGATTCCTTTGCTAATGCACTTCTGTTCACTCCCCAAGTGTAGGGTTGTGATGTAGTAATAAACTCGGTAAGACCGAGGTCGAATCCCAAGGGACTGAAACTTGTACATTATCTAAAACTAACTAGAACTAGAACTAGGATAAGATGAAATCTAAACCGAATGTAATTTGAGGAATAATGGTGAAAATATTAATCTAAAATTTATAGAAATCAGAGGGAAGGAAACTAAGGATTCAGAGGATCCACTTGTAGAGATCAGGGAGATCTTATGCCTATTTCATGAATCATAGAATTTACTGAACTGTCATTGATCTAGTTTTCAAGAGATGAAAGGTATATGAATTAGAATGGATTTCGTCACCAAACCATGCTTAGGAGACTATAGCAAACAACAGAATTAAACTAATTATCAACCAATCAACATGCTATGAAAGTTAAGAAGGGTACCGTCATCCGACCATGTCCAGGAGATGATGGTAAACAACAGGGCTTCCTGACATCATAAACATAAAGAAGAAGAAGGAATACTCAAACCATTACAGGCCCATTATAATTTCAGTCACAACAGACCATTAAGCACTAAAAATATTTCCATACTAATCAAACTAAAATCAACGTCAATTCATACATTAAATTAAAAGCTTAGATCTCCCATCTCACTACAAGCTTCACCTCTTAGCCCTAGCTAAGAGGTTTAACCACACATGATTGATTAAGCTAAATCGCTTAAACAAAAAAAAAAGAATTAAAAAGAAAAAGAGAAAGCTAACACTACTCTCCCTCTTGTGCACGTCCTTACCAAGCTGAAGATCCCTTTTCCTCACATTTTCTCTCTTATATATCTGCTGGAGGTCGGCTAGGAGCTGTGGAGAAAGATTTTACGCAGCTGGGGTTGCATGCGCAGCGAAAGCGCAAGACGTCTTGCGTTTGGAGCAGATTTGTAGCACAACATCGACTCTTCTGTCAATTCTGACATCTTGACTAGAGTATTGGCCTCCCTACAAGCACTTTGAACGGTTTGGATTATCCATCCGACCATTCCCTTGATCGTACGACCGCCGCAAAATTCAGGCAGCGTCCGGACGTCGTCCTTGCGTTTGGACCGAATGTGAGATGTTGACCATCAAGATTTTTGAAAACAGACTTCTTGGAAAGGGTTATAGCCTCCCTATGAACATTATGGACGGTTCGAATCGTGAATCCGACCATGATCGAGATCGTACAGTGGGCTACGGAAGTCGGCAGCGTCCGATTTTTTCGGACGCCGAACCAGCGTTGTTTCTACGTTGGACTGGTGGTGGGTCCCACTTCGCTTCATGTTTTACAGAATCCACTCCGTCCACCGGATTTAGCTCAAAATTTCGGTCGTAGAGAGACTGTTTCGAACGATTTCTGACGTAGTCCACCTGAACTGTAAAGCCACCATTCATCTTCTGTTTGATCATAATTTACATGTTTACACCTTGCATGGGAGCTAAAGGCGAGCATGTTTAGGGTCGTGGCCACCCCCTGGATCAAATGGATGGTCCAGATGGTCCATGTGATCAATGGTGTAGGCCCACTACCCATTCTAGCGGACGGTCTGCATCTGCTTACGAAGAAGGAAATTTCCTTCTTTGAAAGTTTTTGGTCAAAGGTGGTTGGACCGTCTTTGACGTTCCCGTGCGCGTCCAGTGCATATATACACTATGCACGCACCCCATAAGATGAGGTCCACTGTGATGCTTGCGAGAAATCTGATTCGTCCATCCCTTTTCTCTTCTCATTTAAGGCTTTGGGCCCAAAATTGAAGCATATCCAAAGATCAGGTGGGCTCCAATTTAACATTTTATGGGCTGATTTGATCGTTGGGTCACTTCCACGATGATCCAATGGTTGATTTTCTACGTGTACGGTTTATTTCTGAATCTCAGGCCATATATAAAGTTTCAAACTGAACGGATGGTGGGAACCCTGTAATCTTGCGTTCTGCACCAATTTCGGGCCTCTTTGAAGTGAACGGCTGAAATTTCTCTGATCTCCGGCGTGTAAATCCTCGATCTTGGTCCCATGGAGTCTCGTACAATGCCTTGGTGTCTTCAGAGCATCCAATCCATACTTTTAATACCTTTTTGCAGTTTATGCTCGTAAAATCACCTTGCAACATAAACACGATAAAACGGGCCATTAAATGGTATCATGCTCGTAAATCCAGGAAATAAATGGGGTCTGATATGTAATATTTGACTCTCATCACAACCCCCAACCAGTATCTTGTTAGTCCCGAGCAATGTATGTGAAAAATAAGTTGAGAACTACGGGATAATTTCCATGAACTCGATTGATTTTTGAAAAGCAATTTAGATATGAGAGTTCAAAATGTATGAATGTTAGGCATTACTTCCTCTTGGAATCAAGCGCACAGTAAACTTCATCATCAAGTTCAAGTATTAATCCATCAATTAGCATAATTCTAAACATTGAGTTCAATGGGCGTATAATATAATCTCGGCTTTATCAACATTAAAATTTACTTCTCTATTTTAGGATTTCATTGGTAACCAACAAGAGAATTCATAATAACCAAAACTCGAACCAAACCTGCCTCAGAAGTTTCAACTTTTGATTTTTCTCTTAAAAGTAATGCCAAGGAGGGGAATCGAATCCTTACCTATAGGGAGCAAACCTATGGTAAAGACCAGTCACCTAATAATTTTTGAATGTTAACCTTAAGAAATCAAACCTTCACCTGTAGGGAGAAAACCTACAGTGAAGGCCATTCGCCCAACCCTGGGTATTTTCTTTTTCTTCAATTTTGCCTTTTTTTTTTTCCTTTTTCTATTGATCATAATAGGCAAATTGTCCAGGCTGGTTCCTTCCATGCTTAGTTATTACCAAGATAACTCTTCAATATTAAACTACATCCTTAATGTGAAAGCGAGATGTGACATGTGAAACCATGACTCAATCAATGTTTACAACTTCTAATTCTGAATTAACAATTCACTTAACTGTGAAATCTAACAGATACGGAATCTAAGAGTCATAAATCCAACATTATGTATCTTGAAAATTTAAATTAGGGATATCTGTCAAAATCACTTCGAATTCACAGGAATTTTTAGAAAAAAATTAAAAATTTTCACAAATTTTGCTCAAGACCAAGAAAAACATTAATTAGGAAACCTAATCTCCCACCCCCAACCTAAAATCTACATTGTCCTCAATGTAAGAGATATGAGCATGCAATGCACATGGGACAACGAAAGTAAATGAGAAGTGATGGGAGGATAGTACCTGTAAAGAATCGAGAGGAATTTTTCAAGAGATCGTTGGGAGAGAGCAGGTTAGAATGAGAGTGAAACCAACAAAAATAATAAAAATAAAATACCTATACCACTTTCACAGGTGCTCTCGATTGTATTTAGCGTATGCAACAAGCCTTTAAATCCCTAGGTTGCCCCTAGTGGACGAGTTATAGTCTCGTGAGGGTTTGCAGCAATGTTACCCATAAACATGGAATCGATCATGCTGCAAGGTTCTTCTTCCAGCCAATATCTTGATAAGTTTCTCAGTAAGTTCCTCAATATGATCATCCAAAAGCCCTTTTTGCAATAGGCTTGGGCGCCCTGGAGCATGACTTTCCAGAGAGACTTATGTACCTCATAAGAAATCTTCCATTGAATTGCTTGAGGTATCCGTAATATATATAATTCACCTATGATAGAAGAAGTTTCAACATTAGTATCGCATGGTGAATCAGAAACTACAAATAAATAAAGTTTAGAAAACTTCCTAAGAAGTGATGTAGTCTCAACACATTCTGAAGCTCCAAACTTCGGTTCAATTTTCATCTCCTCTTCCTTTACTGGTAGATGTTTAGGATCAGGGGAAGAGAGGGTTTCTGAATAAGGGTTCTCTCGGTCAGTGATGACTACCGAGATGTTGTCTCGCAAGGCATCCGCTTTGTCTCTTAACATGAGATCGTTTAAAACTACAAAGTGTGCCAAGCAATCCTAAGAGTTAGGAAGTTCAGCTGAGCGTGACTTATTGTGGCTTGTAATGATCTGCGCAAAGAACCCATCGTCCTTGAAAGTGGATGGAGGTACGCTCTCTTTCTCCAGTCCTGCACAGACAGATTGAAGATCAATAAGTGAAGCATTGATGTGACCACTCTGTTTATTGAAATTACTCAATTGAGGCATTGAATTGTCAAATGTGTGCAGCTCAGATGGTGGCCTCAACTGAGTGGTTTCAAATTCCAGATTCGTAGCGGGCAACTCCTCCTTCTCCCGAATCATATTATCATTCAATTCAGGAGAGTAGTCTAAATATGTTTTACAAGAGTTAGAAGGGTCGGTCGTAAGGAGCTCATCCTCCACCTTTAACTAAGACATGTCAGGTGAGGGGAGTGGCTCATTATGACCGATCTCTTCGTGTACGTCTTGATCATTGATCTGGACCAAACTTGAGAGGAATTCCAGGGGGACTGTGGCTGCACATTCAGGATTGCAATCATGTTCTAGTCCAGTGCAGTGCACATTTGGGATGTGATTACTTTCCTCACATTCTACACTTAGCATGGGTTGAGGTTCGAATAAACTAACCTCCTCATCATTGAAATCATGTGTGTTATGTAAGGAAGGTGTGTCATCATCAATGTATTTAAAAGACACTCATGTATTTTTACCATTCTTTCGAACAGTCATCGAGATTGACTCATCGGAAAATTGATCCACATGCTCATTAACGGAATCCAATTCCTCATTCTAAATTTCAGGTTCTTTCAAAAGTGAGTGCGGATCACTTTCCTCGCATTGTATTTCTGGATTGGGTTGTGGTTGGGATGAGCAAGCCTCCTCTATCCTTTCGAGGCGCGAATTGAGTGTTTCCATTATTTTCATTGTTTTTCTCATTTCCTCAAGACAAGTCAAAAAAATATTACGCTGATATGAATCCTCTTGGATCGTTTCTGGTTGGATCACATGGGTAGGGGATCCAAGAGAATAATCATTATAACATGTTGTTGGTTCATTTTTTCAATTTTGATATTTCCACTGGTTATAGTCATACTGATCATAAGTGGGAGAATCTGCTGGTTGATAATACTTATTATCACCCATGATACAATCACGCATTGTTTTCTTTTTATCGGATGGGTGATAATAATTCTCACAACCATAGTTATGATAACCCCAGCACTCACGTACTGTTTTGTTAATCCGTGGGGTGTAATTGTTCTCTTGCATATAATCACGTAAGGACTTCTTAACTGGTGGATTTTTATATTCTGATCGGTTCTCGATAATAGTTTCAGAAAAGTTTTGAGACATAGGTTGATTTATATCATCATCATCCCAAAATAAGTTATTTTTCTCAGCATACTGACGTTGCCACTCATGCATATACATAATGAAACCCTTAATCTGAATTTAATCCTAAGAAAAATAGAAGAAAAAAAATCCTACAGCAATGTGAAAAGTAAGAGGAGGAGAAGTTAGAAAGATGTTACCATACTAGAGATTCCTATATTAAGATCCTGCAAAATAAGACAAAACAAGTTAGTTTTTAAAAAGAGAAAGTATAGGATTAGAAAATATCTAAAAATAAAACCCTAATTCTAAAAATAGAAAAAATAAAGAAATTAGAAAGATATCACCAAATTAGAAGTTTCTATATCAGAATCCTACAAAACAAGAAAGACAAGTTAGTTTTTAAAAAAATCAGGAAAATCTAAACCTAAAACTGAAGTTAGTAATAATCCTAATATTAAACTAATCCTAAAACTAATTAATTTCAGAAAAACATAGCCGTCAATCCCCGGTAACGGCGCCAAAAACTTGTTCACTCCCCAAGTGTAGGGTTGTGATGTAGTAATAAACTCGGTAAGACCGAGGTCGAATCCCAAGGGACTGAAACTCGTACGTTATCTAAAACTAACTAGAACTAGAACTAGACTAAGATGAAATCTAAACTGAATCTAATTTGAGGAATAATGGTGAATATATTAATCTAAAATTTATAGAAATCAGAGGAAAGGAAACTAGGGATTCAGATGATCCACCTGTAGAGATCAGGGAGATCTTATGCCTGTTTCATGAATCATGGAATTTACTGAACTGTCATAGATCTAGTTTTCAAGAGATGAAAGGTATATGAATTAGAATGGATTCCGTCACCAAACCACACCCAGGAGACTATAGAAAACAATAGAATTAAACTAATTACCAACCAATCAACATGCTATGAAAGTTAGGAAGGGTACCGTCATCCGACCATGTCCAGGAGACGATGGTGAACAATAGGGCTTCCTGACGTCATAAACATAAAGAAGAAGAAGGAATACTCAAAGCCATTGCAGACCCATTGTAATTTCAGTCACAACAGACCATTAAAGACTAAAAATATTTCTATACTAATCAAACTAAAATCAACGTCAATTCATACATTAAATTAAAAGCTTAGAATCTCCCATCTTACTACAAGCTTCACCTCTTAGCCCTAGCTAAGAGGTTTAGCCACACATGATTGATTAAGCTAAATCGCTTAAACAAAATAAACAAAAAGAATTAAAAAGAAAAAGAGAAAGCTAACACTACTCTTCCTCTTGTGCACGTCCTTGCCAAGTTGAAGATCCCTTTTCCTCACATTCTCTCTCTCTTATATATCTGCTGGAGGTCGGCTAGGAGCTGTGGAGAAAGATTTTACGCAACTGGGGTTGCATGCGCAGCGAAAGCGCAAGACGTCTTGCGTTTGGAGCAGATTTGTAACACAACATCGACTCTTCTGTCAATTCTGACATCTTGACTAGAGTATTGGCCTCCCTACGAGCACTTTGAATGGTTTGGATCATCCATCCGACTATTCCCTTGATCGTACGACCGCTACAAAATTCAGGCAGCGTTTGGACGTCGTCCTTGCGTTTGGACCGAATGTGAGATGTTGACCATCAAGATTTTTGAAAACAGACTTCTTGGAAAGGGTTATAGCCTCCCTATGAACATTATGGACGGTTCGGATCGTGAATCCGACCATGATCGAGATCGTACAGTGGGCTACGGAAGTCGGCAGCGTCTGGTTTTTTTGGACGCCGAACCAACGTTGTTTCTACGCTGGACTGGTGGTGGGTCCCACTTCGCTTCATGTTTTACAGAATCCACTCCGTCCACCGAATTTATCTCGAAATTTCGGTCGTAGAGAGACTGTTTTGAACGATTTCTGACGTAGTCCACCTGAACTGTAAAGCCACCGTTCATCTTCCGTTTGATCATGATTTACATGTGTACACCTTGCATGGGAGCTAAAGGCGAGCATGTTTGGGGTCGTGGCCACCCCCTGGATCAAATGGATGGTCCAGATGGTCCATGTGATCAACGGTGTAGGCCCACTACCCATCCTAGCGGATGGTCTGCGTCTGCTTACGAAGAAGGAAATTTTCTTCTTTGAAAGTTTTTGGTCAAAGGCGGTTGGACCGTCTTTAACGTTCCCGTGCGCGTCCAGTGCATATATACACTATGCATGCACCCCATAAGATGAGGTCCACTGTGATGCTTGCGAGAAATCTAATCCGTCCATCCCTTTTCTCGTCTCATTTAAGGCTTTGGGCCCAAAATTGAAGCATATCCAAAGATCAGGTGGGCTCCAATTTAACATTTTATGGGCTGATTTGATCGTTGGGCCACATCTACGGTGATCCAATGGTTGATTTTCTACGTGTACGGTTTATTTCTGATCCTCAGGCCATATATAAAGTTTCAAACTGAACAGATGGTGGGAACCTTGCAATCTTGCGTTCTGCACCAATTTCGGGCCTCTTTGACGTGAACGGCTAGAATTTCTCTGATCTTCGGCGTGTAAATCCTCGATCTTGGTCCCATGGAGTCTCGTACAATGCCTTGGTGTCTTCAGAGTATCCAATCCATGCTTTTAATACCTTTTTGCAGTTCATGCTCTTAAAATCACCTTGCAACATAAACACGATAAAACGGGCCATTAAATGGTATCATGCTCGTAAATCCAGGAAATAAATGGGGTCTGATATGTAATATTTGACCCTCATCAACTTTATTTCACTAGTTTGATTAGTTAGTTTTCTCTCCGTTTATCTTTATCATTTTTCTATTTTAAAAATTGTTGGAGATTGTTAGAAAAAATGGATATTAAAATAGAAAAAAAAATATTTTTACCATTTTTTTCCTGTGCTTTTGGTTATCAACTTTATTTTCTAGTATTGGGTTTAATCCCACATTAGAAAGGAGCTAGGAAATTAAAGCCCTTATATTAGAATCATTCAGTTTTTTTTTTTTTTTTTTTAAAATAAAAATTGGAAACTAAGAGTATGTTATGGGTGAAATCTCACACATGTGGGAGGGGGTCTCAACTATAGTCATGCTGTCTTTGACTCAGCCAATTTTATTTTTCTCTACAAGGATGACATTACATGCATGCTCGCATGGGTAGAGAGCTGTCATGCACCAACAATAATTAATGAGTTGGTATGCAACGACTTGTCACAAATGCGCCACCCATATATACTTCGAGCCCCAACGACTCTCTCTTATCTCTTTATAAAGACATCTTGTTTCTCATTGCAATACATAGATTTATTTTATTTTTTATTTTTTATTTTTTAATTTTCTTCTCATTCCTTTTGGTTCTTCTCTGATTTTTCTCTTTGTATCTTTTCTTCTATACAAACAAAAAAGAGAAACTTGGGTTTGCCTAGTTGAGATCATGTGTGCACTTGATCAGAGTCGTTCATCTTAGAGGAGAGTTGTTATCTCGTGGTTAAAGTTGTTAATACCTATTAAATCGATGTTCTTCCTTGCAGGGGGCAAATTTATCTTTAAGATAATGACTATAATGTGCCTCAACTCTTCATATTAAATTTATACTATTTCTTATCTATAATATTTCAATTTTCAACTTTAACTCTTTATTAGAACCAATATGGATCACCACATGTATCCATGGTGAACTAACGTGGTGGGATTTGATTGGTTTATATGTCATTACCATAGATGGACCAACGCAAACATGCTTAAAATTTGTTAGGTACATTGAGCTCCATTTCCTGTAGCAAGCATGTGGCCAATCAAAATCCCACCATGTCAGGTCACTGGTTTGGGAAAGGATTAGGTGTGCCCCCACCTTACCTGAGACAGTGCATCTATTACCATGAGTCCCACCTCAATGTATGTAATCCATATCCACACCATTCATATGTTTTTCCAAATCATTTTAGGGCATAAGCCCAAAAATAAAGTAAATCCAAGTCTAAGGTGGACCATATAGGAAACATTGGTGATTAACCATTAAAAACTTCTTTTAAGTCATAAAAGTGTTTGATCAATCTTTTACCTCTCATCAATGTTTGTATGACCTTATCAACTGGTTGGATGGCAAATAAACATTATAGTGGGATGTAAGAAGTTTTTAATGTTGGGCATTCCATCATTATTGTTGCATATAGTATGGTCCACCTAAGATTTGAATCTTCTTTATTTTTAGGCTTATGTGTTGAGGGTCAAATATTGCATATTAGACTCCAGTTATTACTTGATTTTGCGAACATGATACTGTTTAACGGCCTATTTTAATCGTGTTGGTGATGCAAGGTGTATTTAGGAGCTTAGATTGAAAAAGGGTACTAAAGTGTGGATTCGACGCCTTGAAGACACTAAGGCAAGGGAGGGACTTTATAGGACCAAGATCGAAGAATTTACACACTAAAGATATGAGAAAATCAAGCCACTCATGTTAAACGGGCCCGAAAATTGTCCAGAATACAAGATCACAGGGTTCCCACTATCCGTTCAGTTCGAAACTTCATATATGGCCTGAGGACCATAAATTAATTGTACATATTGAATTTCATCCATTGGATCCTTGTGGAAGTGGCCCAACGTACAGATCAGACCCTAAAATCCTAATATGGGGCCCACCTGGTATTTGGATATGCTTCGATTTTGATTTCAACCCCTTATATGAGGTGAAAAAATGGATGGACGAAGCGAATTTCTCATAAAAATCACAGTGGACGCCACATGGGGGAGTGTGAGTGCACATTCGGTGCACTCCCACGCCGCACCGAACCCGAGGGAAACGGTCAACGATCGCTGACCCGACCAAAAATGGATATTTCTGTTTTCTTCACCAGCGTCTGCATGTCCGGACGCTGGGACGAGTAATGGGCCTACTATGTCCATCACACCAACGATCAGGACCGTCCATTCGGTCCAGGAGGTGGTCATGACCCTCACCAATGTTTCCTTTCGGCACCACACACATGTACACACGTAAATCGATGGAAAACACATATTGAATGGTGAGGTGAGTTAATACAGTGGTCTGTACCAAAACCACTCTTTTATAACTTAAATTGCACCAAAAATCTAATGAATGGGGTGGATTTATTAGAAAACATCTTTGTGGGGCCCACCGAGCATCTCAACGAACCCACATGCATAAGCCTGTGCGTCCGGACTTCCGGCCTCTGTGGGCCATTGTACGATCAAGGGAAGGGTCGGATGCAAGATCTAAACCATCCAGAAGAGAGAGAAGGTGGCCATGACCACAACAATGAAGTCAGAATCACGGTCACACCTTCCACTGTCCTGGAAACACGTTCCAAATGCATCTGTTTCTGCACTTTCGCTGTGCAACGTGCGAAAGAGAGTGCGTAAGCTCTCCATCGACTCCAGCTGTTCTAGCTGACCAACACACCTATAAAGAGAGAGAGAGAATGAACGTGAGAGATATGGGGGAACGTGGGAGAGAAAAAGAAAGAGAGAGAGAGAAAGTGGCCGTTTTTTTCATCTTCCTTCCTTCATCTTTGCTTTTCTTCTTTTCCTTTCATGTTTTTTTTTTTTTGGTTTTAGCATGATCATGTCAAGCTAAACCTCTTAGCTAGGGCTAAGAGGTGAAGCTTGCAGCATGACGGGGTGATTTCTACGGCTTTGATTCATGATTATGAACGGATTTTGATTCTAGTTTGATTATAAGGAATGCCTTTAGTTTTTAATAGTTTGTTGTGATTTAAATTACAATAAATCTATGATGGCTTTGAGTATTTCCTTTTCATCATTATGATTATGAAGTTAGGAAGCCTTGTTGTTTACCATCGCCCCTTGGACATGGTTGGATGATGAAATCCTTCCTAACATTCATACATCACTCAAACTGGTTGTAGATTGGCTTAATTTTGTTGTTTACTTTGTCTCATGGGCATGGTTTTGTGATGGAATCCATTCTAATTTACATCCTTTTTACCTCTTGAAAACTAGATCAAAGGCAGTTCAGATTGGTTTTTAATAGATCATCTTCCAATTGGATGAAGATGAGACTCTGATTCTAGTTGTGTTCATGAATCAAGCAAAGATTTCACTGATCTCTACAAGTGGATCCTTGACACTCTAGTTTCTTACCTTTGAATTTTATAAGTTTTAGATTAATATTTCACCATTACTCATTCGATTTAGATTTCATCTTCACCTAGTTCTAGTTCTGATTACTTTCATATTGCGTACAAGGTTTAGTCCCTGTGTATTTAACCTCGGTCTTACCGAGATTATTACTACACCACAACTCTATACTTGGGGTGTGTACAAGTTTTTGGCGCCGTTGCCGGGGATTGACGGTTATGTTTTTCTGAGATTAGTTAGTTTTATAATTAAGTTAAGATTAGGGTTTTTTTATTTGATTTCTAGAAATTAACCTAAATTTTTTTTTTTTTTTGTAGGACCATGACATAAAGTTTTTAAATTGGTAATCTCTTTTTTATTTTCTAGTTTTTCTAACTTTCTATTTCTAGATTAGGATTTGTTTTTTACTTTTAGAGCTTTCCTAATTTGTTTTTAGAAACTTTCTATTTTTAGTTATCTTTAGATTTCTTCATTTTTTAGAAAATAGTTTACTTTCTATTCTTAGACTATTTATTTTTAGAGACTAACTTATTTTGTTTTATTTTGTAGGATCTAGCTTAGGACTTCTAAATTGGTAACTTCCTTCTGACTCTTTTCTCTTATTTTCTAGATTTTTATTTCTTCCTTCCTCTTAGGTTTAGGTTTAGAATTTAAATTGAGGGCTGTGAGTGTTTCATGCTGAAGTGGGCTCATGACAGCACTCGACGTCTCTTGAACGAAGGAGGATTGGTTGAGGGGTTGACTATCCATCGCAGGATTAGATACCGCTCGAGATCCCCTGAGTTAATTGAAGTGATGGCTGCAAACCAACCTCTTCTACCCCAACCTAGGGTGGAGGACATCTAGGATGAGAATGAGGTGCATCAAGCACCCCCGCCTCATACTTTACAAGATTATTTACAATAGGCAGGGGTGAGCACGCCCTCATGCATGGTTTTTGCAGAAAATACAGGACACATGAATATCAAGCCAAGGGTGATCCAACTCCTTCCAAAATTTCATGGGCTTGAATATGAAAATCCGTATCTACACTTGAAAGAGTTCGATGAAATCATAGCCACTTTATACTTTCCTAACGTGTCTAAGGACACGGTTAGGCTAAAACTCTTTCCCTTTTCTTTGAAAGAGAAAGCTAAGATGTGGTTACATTCACTACGTCTCTGATTTATTGGCACATGGAATGACATGACAATGGAGTTCATAAAGAAAATTTTTTCATATCACAAAACGAACACCCTTAGAAAATCAATCATGAACTTCGCCCAAAAGGAGGATGAAATATTCTTCCAATATTGGGAAATGTTAAAGGATCTTGTCAGTTCATGCCTACAACATGGTTTTGAAACGTGGCGCATTACACACTTTTTCTATGATAGACTAACATCTTCCATGCGCCAATTGGTAGAGATGATGTGCAATGGGAAATTTATGAATAGAAATGTCAATAATGTGTGGGATTACTTGGATAGACTTGCTGAAAACGCACAATCATGGGACAAATACCCAAAATCAAATACCACTTCTAGGCCCACTCAATCAAAGGAAAGGGGCGAAGTATACCTGTTAAAAGAGGATGATGATATCAATGTTAAAGTAGCTAATCTCATAAAGAAATTCGAGGCCATGAAATCACGGAAGGATAGGGTAAGGAAGTTATTTACAGTTTTGTGGTTGTAATAATCACACAACTGAAAATTGTCCAACTATATCTGCCTTTCAAGAGGTACTGACTAAGCAATTTAATGCTGTAAATAATTACCAAAGACCTTTCAATGGACCCACCTCTAATATATACAATCCTAGTTGGAGAAATCATCCAAACTTCAGTTGGAGGAATGGACAAACTGCTACCTCTCAAGGTTTCTTCAATCAAATTCTAAATCAAAGGAAACCTCAAGAGGATCCAATTCTAAAACACATTCAAGACTAAGAGCTATTCAACTAAGATATTAGATCAAGAATAGGATCACTTACATCATTCATTCAAAGGATAGAGTCATACATAATGATTAGGGGAAGGGGGATGCTTCCTGCTCAACCTCTCCCCAATCTCAAACCACAATATGAGATAAGTGATCCAATCTCTTCAGATCAGATGGAGCAGGCTAAATCTATCACCACTCTTAGGAGTGGGAAGACTATTAACAAAATTATTCCAGTTAGGGCTGAAAAGCCTAAGGACCCGGAAGAGGATAACAATGATAGACCTAGCATTGTTCCACAAGAATTAGAACCGAAATTTCAAAACAAACTAGTTGCTCCATTTTTCCAACGGTTGGTTGCATCAAAACCTCTCTCTAACTCTCAGGATATAATAGAGGTGCTAAAAGAAGTGAAGGTTAATATTCCTCTACTTGATGCTATAAAATAAATATCTTCATATGCCAAATTTCTAAAAGACTTATGTATGACCAAAAGACGATAAAATATTCAAAAGAAAATCTTCTTGACTGAGAAAGTGAGTGTCATCCTAAAACAAGATGTGCTGTAGAAATTCAAAGATCATGGTAGCCCAACCATATCATGTGTAATCGGAAACTATCAAATTGTGCACGCACTTCTTGACTTAGGAGCAAATGTAAATCTGATTCCCTACTCGGTCTACAAATAGTTTGATTTAAGTGAATTAAAACCCACCCCAACCATATTACAACTTGTCGATCAATCATTTCATGTACCAAGAGGGGTAATCGAGGATGTGTTGGTCTAGGTTGATAGATTCTACTATCCAGTAGATTTTATTGTCCTCGATACAAAGCCCATCAATAACATGAGCACTTAGATTTTCGTCATTCTTAGTCGCCCATTCCTTGCCACTTCAAATGCAATCGTCAATTGCAGAAATGGAGTCATGAGTATGTCTTTCGGAAATATGACATTGGAGTTAAATATCTTTTTCAATACTAGCAGATGGTTCAAGGATGATGATGACTTCCACGACATTAACATGATTGAATCTTTCGTGGGAGATAGAGTGCCTCTGACCTTATCCTTTAACCCTCTGGAGATGTGCCTGGGCCACTCCTAGGATTTTAATAATGACATGATTAGGGACATGAGTGTCATGTTTGATACTACGCCGGTACTTGAAGTTAACCGGTGGAGGCCACAATATGAAGAGTTGTCCTAAACCGATGCAGTGCCTCTATCGTCTAACCTCAAAGCACCGAAGCTTGACCTAAAACCTTTACTTTCTGATTTGGAATATGCCTATTTAGGTCAAGAGAGACATACTCAGTGGTGATTTCATCATACCTTGAGAACAAACAAGAGAGTATACTCATTTCTACTGTCGAAGAAGAAAGGAATTATTGGACATATCATCACAGATATCGATAAGATGAATGAACTCCTTTCAACTGAATGTTTTGACTCTTTGGATGATTGCTTGATATACTTTGTAAATTCAAACGATCCGATGATATAAGAAATAATGGATGCCTCGTAAGACAATACCTCGGTAGTTGTCACGAATTGAGAGAACTCTTATTCTGAAGTACCTCCTCCCCCAGATCCTGAATGTTTACCATTAAAGGAGGAGGAGCTGAGTATTGAACTGAAGATTGAAACTTTAGTGTGTGTTGAGACTACACCACCTACTATGAATTTTTTTAAATTTTATCTACTTGTAGTCTTTGATTCATCGGTGTACTAACTTCGAAATTTTTTCTGCCACAGGTGAATCGTATATACTTTGAACACTTCAAAAGATTAAAATGAAACTTTATGCCGAGGTCCATCAATTTCTCTAGACATTCATACTCCAAGACATCCAAGCCTACTGTAAAAAAGGCTTTTAGATGATCTCGTTGAGAAACCTTTTGAGAAATTTACCAAGATACTGGTCGAAGGAAGAACCTAGATGCATGACTGAGTAAATTTTTCGTGCTTTCACAGTTGACGATTAGAATTTATTGCTTTCATAGGATTAGGGTAGTTTGTTTTATGCCATTCTAGCATAGTCGATTTTATGCCATTAGGTTAGTTTGCTTTTGTTGATTTCACTCTTGTGTTGACCCGCTTTCATACTGAGATCTCTTTGGAAGAAGCCGTTTACTCTCCTCGTCAGGTACTATCTTCCCATAACTTCTCTTTCAATTTCATGGTCTCATATGCATTGCATGCTTATAACTTTTACATTGAGGACAATGTATATTTTAGGTTGGGTGTGGGAGATTATGTTACCTAATTATCATGCCATAAAATGATTTGGCAAAACATATGAATGGTGTGGATATAGAATACATATGCTAAGGTGGGGCCCCACAATAGCATTGCACCATCTTGGGTTAGGCCAAGGCACACCTAATCTGCCCCCGTTATTCGGTCACTAGTCACTGGGCACTCCAGACCCTTTTAATTGCCATTTATCTTTTAAAAATTTTTTTGATTAAATGAGCCTGACCATTAGATCAATATGTGGAAAATATGTGGTTCATATTGATTACTCTAGAGAACGTTTAATCAATCATATAGATAGTCTATCGTGTGGGGCTCACCTTGTGATGGTAATCCCTCTAAAACCACTTTGATTGGATGATATTTTACTTGATATGGGGTGAAAGAAAATCCACAATCCATATTTATCATGCTAGAAATGGTCTAATCAATGTTTGGACCATCCATCACTTGATGTACACATAATATTGCCCATCTCTCTTAGCGATCATTTTGATTGGATGATCTTAACCATTATATCAATGGCAAAAATTTGACCATGTTGATTAACTATAGTAGCTATGATCAATGATCTAAACCGTCCAGTATGTAGGCCCATTCTTGCATTGTGGAATGGTGCAAATCTCACTTAAAACTTAGAAAGGGGATCATTGACAAGAGGTCTGTCCATGGATCGGTCCGACGCTAATGGTCCGTAGAGTTAATTAAAAGCCAAGATCGGGCTTCACATCAGGTCCATTAGCCCCTTAAATTTGGATGCGACTGCGTTCTACACCTGTCAGTATAGATTTGGTCCTGGCAAAGCCTTTATGGGTCCCAATGTGATGTATGTGTTTTATCCATGCTGTCCATCCATTTAAAAAAAATTATTTTAAGGCATGATCCCAAAAAGGAGGCAGATCCAAAGATCAAGTGGGCCACACCAAGGAAACGATGGTGTGATAATGATGCCACCATGGAAATCTTCCTAGGGCCCACCATGATGTTTATTTGCCATCCAGCCTGCTCATAAGGCTGCAAAGACCTCAATAAAAGGAAAATATAAATAACATCTTGATCAAAAACTTTTGTGGCCCCAAGAAGTTTTTACTAGTAGATATTCAATCCCCAATGTTTCCTATGGTGGCCCACTTGAGCGCTGGATCTGTCACCTTTTTTGGATTATGCCTTAAAATGATATGTCAAAATGGATGGATGGAGTGGATGAAACACATACATCACGGTGGATCCTACAAAGCCCTTGATAGGGGCAGGACGCAATCCTCACCCCTTCACGTCTCAACAGATAAATTGGCTAGGTTTAATATCAATTCACCTCTCAGCTCAGGTAATATCACCCAAGCCAGTGATATCATGGGTCCCACAATGTATGGTCCATGTAGTAAGAATCTCGCACATGGGAAAAAAATCCTTGAATGGACCGTCCATCCTAAGTCCCTCCATATCGTGGTTTCAGATTATTTTGCTTTAATGAGTTATCCACCTAATGGGGTCTTTACTCATGACTCAATGGTAGACTCATAAGAGTTTCAACAACAGGTCATGGGTTCAAGTACCCATTGTGGTGAGATTCCACTGTGGTATAAGTGCATATGTAAAAAAGAAAAGAAAAAGGTCACCCACCTTACAATTTGATGGGCTTGAATTGTTGAGTTCGAGTACCCATTGTGATGAAATTCCACTGTAGAGTGAGTGTATGGTAAAAAAAAAAGAAGTTATCCACCTTATGATTTGAAGGGTTTTAATTGTTGAGTTACCTTATGATTTAATCTTTAAATCTTATAAAAATATATAGACACTCCACACCAGGTTGATAAGCTGATTGAGTTTAAACTGATGGATGGACAACCAAACTTCAATCCTAAACCCTAACCCTAGAAGCCCAAATCCTATGAACCCCAGTCTTAAACCATAAACTCAGCCCATTTAACTTATTCAACCCAGTCAGCCTAATCCTAAATCCTAGGAAGCTAAAACCCTATAGCCTTGAGTCAGCTCGACAAGTCAACTCACCCGGTCAGCTTACCCAATTCAACAACCTCGTCAACTCACTTACTTAAGCATAACACCAAGCCCAAAAACAAGCTCAATCGGAGAAATGGTCGAAACCTCAAAGCAGTAACACTCACAGCAGAGACTTCGCATGCTTGGAGGATGCTACCTACCAAAGCAGGGAGTCCAAGTGAGGACTGACGTCAGCTAGGTTGCCGCCAACCACGTGGCACCCCCCTCTTTAGGGCAGCGTCCCTTAAACATGCAGAACTCTCCTTTTTCAAGCCCCAAGTATACAGTTGAGGTGCATTTACTCCGATACCCATATCTTTACCCAAAATTACCCTTTGATTACGTAATTCAACCCATGGGATGATGCCATGTAGTAATTTCTAATCCCAGCCATTCAACCATTTTTTTGCCCTTAGGATCACCAGAAATTACCAGAAAATCGGGTTGAGAGATTATAAATAGCCCCCTCCCCCTTTTTCATTTCAAACATCTACTCTCATTTGGATCCCTTCTCATTTAAGAGGGCATACCCATCAGGAAGCATTCCTCCACTAAGGAGAGTAAGAGTGAGTGAGAAAGCCTAGCTCTGGTCTAGTCCAACCTAGCCAAAGTCCAAGCCTCCTGAGCCACCTAAGTTCAAATCTGAGTCACTCGATCTCGTCTTGTGACACTTTCGTTCATTTAATTGTTTAAGATTCTATCTATTTCATCAAACCCAAGCACAATCATCGTGCAATATTCATTCCCTTCTCAACCCCCTTGCTCCTCATATACATCAATATTATAGTGTATTTTCATTGTTTTTTCGCATTTGATTGGCGGGCGTATGGTCTAAGGCTAGTCGATATAATTGGATCTTGCCCACTAGAAATATTAGCCAATTAATTGTCGTTTAACATATACATTGTATTCCATCATTTTCTTGCATCTGATTGGTGGGCGTATGCATTGAGGCATGACAATATAATTATGGGTGTACATCGAGTTGAACCGAGTCGAGCTGGCCTCAGCTCAACTCGGCTCGGCCACTAGCTGACCTCAGCTCGACTCGACTCGGCCACTAGCTGACCTCAGCTCAAACTCAGCTTGGCTCGGTCCTCGAGCTTAACTGGCTAGCTCAGCTCAGTTCGGTCAGCAACTCGGGTCAATTCGAGCCAAGTTTGAGCCAAGATCAAGCCGAGTTCGCCTGTATAGCATTTTCACAAACACCTGGACTGCGAATCTCACTGTATTTAAGACAGCAACAATAGTTTTATAGGTATTTTATCAAACACCTTCTAAGTAACATAAATTCAAGAAAAAAAGGGTATTGGTTTCATATACATACCTTCCTTACCACCAGCCACACTTTGTTGGGTAATTTCATCAAACACTTGATGAGCAACATCAATATCAAAGTAACTGAGTCACTGAATTGGTTCGATCCGAGTTCGATTCGAGTTGGGGCCAGCTCGAACTCATTTTCAAGCTTAAAAAATCAGCTTGACTCGGCTCAAACTCAGCTTCGAACCGAGTCAAATCGAGCTTTTTTGAGTCGAGTCTAGCGAGCTAACTAGGCTAGATCAGTTCTGCACACCTTTGAATACAATCGTAGCAGGTCCACCAGAAACCTTAACCGATTGGCCGTTATTTTATCATAAGTATCAATACAACATCAAGCATCCCATACACACGTACCTTGCACCCTGCACTTGATTGTTTCGAATATATGTTTTGCGGCTTGCTGATATAGTCAGATCTTGTTCATTAGAAATTCAAATAAGTCGATCATCACTATTATTGCATTGTATCACATTTTTGCATGCAAGAACTAACCTTATTATTCAGATCTTGTGAAGTAAAGACTGTACATCAGTATGGGCAGAGTGGGTGCCTAACACCTTCCTTTCCTTACTCAGAATCTCTGGAACGTAAATTCACGAGTCATCTTAGGGCTAATGATTTTCGAGTTCTTAATCTTAAACATTTCTACGCGACCCGACTATAAAATTGTAATAATTGATTACAAGTGACACTTACTCTCTTAACAAAAGCCCTTCACTTAGGCAACTAGTGGAAGAAGCTAGAGTCGATCTCCTATCCTCTCAGGAAATCTACCTTCCAACGTCCACACAATATATCCCCATTTTTTAACACGTTGATTGGCCATGCGGTTCCACTATTAGGTGGGCCACACCTATGCTGCATATAGGCCACTGGTGATTTCCTTTCTACCTATTTTCCTCACGTGCGTGCGGCCCATCTAATGAATGAATTGGCCTGATTTATGGGGCAAGTGATGTTCCAGCTTAGTCCCACCTAATAATGGCCCAGATCTCACACATGTGGAACGTATTAGCATGTGTCGGCGATTCATCTCCCCAATCTATACTAGGAACTGGAATGAGATAAAAATGGGCCCGTGGCCCGGTTCAGTCATCCATACAATTGGGCCTACACAGGGAGGGCTCTGAGGGGCCACCATGATGTAAGGGTTTTATCCACACCGTTCATCCATTTTGTCATATCATTTAGGATTAAAACTAAAAAATAAGGCAGATCCAAGGATCAAGTGGACCACACAGTAGGGATTAAGCTCTTAGCATTGAAAACTTCTTTTGGACCACAGAAGTTTTGGATCAAGCTGATATTTGTGCTTTCCCTTCATCGAGGTCTATGTGACCTTATGAAAAGGTTGGATGGAAAATAAACATCACAGTGGGCCCTAGCAACTATGGCCTCGATGATCATTGCTGATTCCTATGATGTGGTCCACTTGAGAATTGGATCTTCCTCATTTTTGGATTAATGCACAAAAATGATATGAAAAAATGGATGGACGGTGTGGATAAACCTCATACATCACGGAGTGTAGGTGGGGTAGTATACAATCCGCGTACCTATTTTGTCCATGTAAGAGTTTTATTTTTTATTTTTATTTTTATTTTTAAGAAAGATGCTACTCTTTGGTATGGCCGTCTTACCATCAGGCGAAGCAGATTCGGTCAGGCCGGGGCAACGATTTCGGTCAGGCTGTGACGGTGGGCCCACATTGATGTATGTGTTGTATATCCATCCTCATTCCATTTCACAGCTCATCTTAGGGCATGAATCCAAAAATGAAGCAGATTCGAATCTCAAGTGGACCACACCACATGGCAAAACGGCGGTGGGTGTTTCCCTCACCGTGGGGTCCACGTTGATGTATGTGTTGTATATCAATCTCGTCCATCAGTTTTTCTAGCTCATGGTAGGACAGGGTCTAAAAAATGAAGTAGATCCAACTCCCAGGTGGACCACATCATGGGAAACAGTGGTGAATGACCATTAATTCATGGGCTATAAAAGTTTTGGATTAAGCTGATATTTATGTTTTCCCTTCGTCCAGGTCTTTGTGATCTTATCAACAGGTTGGATGGCAAATAAACATTACGATGGACCCTGTGAAGTTTTTAACGGTGGGCATTCAATCACCACTGTTTCTTGTGGTGTGGCCCAAATGAGATTTGGATCGACTTCATTTTTTATGTCCATACCTTAAAATGAGCCGGAAAAACTAATGGACCATGTGGATTACAAGACATACATCAAGTGGGGCCCACAGTTGCCCTCCCTGTGATTTGGATTTGGTTCGATTTGGGCTCCTGACCTAAACAGAGCTGGCAAAACGCAAATATATCAGGGTGAGGCCTGTAGAGTCCGGTCATAAGGGATATGGGTGGTGTTCGGTACTGCATGCACCAACGTGGCGGATAGCTTTAAAGTTGTAATCAGGTGGGTCCCACTACCTAGATTTTCCCTACCAAAAATCAAGCTGCTATGTGGGCCACAATGTTAGAAACAGGTAGATGGGTTAGAAAACTTCAGCCAATGGACGGAGTGGATTGAATGTGGCCCACTTAGTTAGTCGAGCAACTTGATTCTTGGCCAGGATATCATCATATTGGGACCCTTGATGGACGGAGTGGATTGCATACCTGGCAAATGTGGTGGAATGTACTTTGGGATGATTTTATGTCTTGTTTGATTAGAAGATGCTTTGTTAAAATCATCTTCATCATCATATCCTTCTGTGTCCAATGCAACCGTAAATACGTGCGGAGCATGCTCCAAAAATGAGACTGATCTCACACTAATCGGATAATCCTGACCATCTAATTGGTGGCCATAACATGGACGGTTAAAAGAACAGCTCGCCGAGCGAACAGGGTGTGTATGGTGCACGTGCACACTCCATGAATGTGTATGGGATTAGTCATGCCCACCTACGCACCTATGCAAGCGCGCTTTTGCACACGTGTCATGGATGTCTAATCCAAACAGTTCATGTGATGCGGAATCCATAAAATATATAGGGACAATTTTTCACCCTGATTTAAAAAATTTGTTGGGCCACAACAAAGAGAAATGTAATTCAAGGGAGGAAACTGTTTTCATTTTTCATGGCCCACCAAAGTTTTGGATCAAAATAAAAATTTTCTCAGGAGGTTTAATGAGGTCTTCTTCACGTGGACCGTTCAGATTTTAGAGTCACACTAAGTATGATGAGTTCTAAAATAAGTTTATAAGAGTTACATGTGAACTCGTGCGCAGTTGAGCATTCGGCTCAATATCATTTTAAGGTATGATCCAAAAAATTAGGCAGATCCAACGCTCAAGTGAACCCCACCAAGTTATAAGCTTGGTTGCATTAAATGAACAAAGCATTAAACGCAAGTGGCATTAAATGCAAGTCACTTGTGTGGTTCACTTGAGCGTTGGATCTGATTCATTTTTGAGCTTCTACCCTAAACTTATCTGATAAAAGGGATGGACGGCGTGGATAAACAAATACATTACGGTAGGTCCCAACACAGATCTGCCCGTTCGTGGCTGGAAACAGGCGGGGGCAGGACTCCTCAATCACCACTGTTTCCTATGGTGTGGTCCACGAAAGATTTAGATCTGTCTGATTTTCAGGATCACGACCTATTATGAGATCACAAAATGGATGAACGGAATGGATGAAATACACACATCATGGTGGGGCCCACAGAGCTTCTTCCAGATCGGTACTGGAGGAGTCACTGCCGAATCCAAGTTCTCGCTCTCTTTTATTTATTTATTTATTTTTTTTTTTACACACACCCTATCAAATGCCATTGAGGTTGCTAGAATACATCCTAACATATTAGATATGATAGGTCAGGATATTTGGATTGGGATTCTTTGCGTCCCGAGCCGTTCTTTTGATATGGTTCTCCTTAAAGGGGGCTGCCATAAGGGTAAAAAAAAACAAAAAAAAAAACCTCTCCTGTGAACCCCTAATTACAGACAGGTCATGCTGACCGTCCATATTCAAATCTAAAGAGAGCGTATTCGTGGTCATGGTATAAACGGGTAAAAAATCATTAAAAGATTTCTCATATTCAAAGGCTAAGGTTCGGACGTATGTCGGAATGTGTTCTACAGGCCTTGGATACATCTCTCTGCGAAGGTGTTTTCCTAACCTTGGGCCTACTTGATATATGTGTTGTATATCTACACCGTCCATCAGTTTTTCCAGCCCATATTAGGGCATGGTCCCAAACAATGAAGCAGATCAGATCTCAAGTGGACTACACAATAGGGATTGAATGTCCATCGTCAAAAACTTTTTGGAGTCAACACAAGTTTTGGATCAAGCTGATATTTGCGTTTTCCCTTCATATAAGGGGTCCGATGGCAAATAAACATTATGGTGGGCCCTAGGCAGTTTTTAATGGTGAGTATTCGATGACCACTGTTTCTTGTGGTATGGTCCACCTGAGATTCGGATCTACTTCATTTTTGGAACCATGCCCTGAAATAAGCTAGAAAAACTGATGAACGGCTGATGTACAACATCAATTAATGTGGGCTCCACAATGAGGGAAATGTTTTTAACATGTCTTAAATCTGCAAAGTTCAACTAGCTTGGGGAAAGTTCGACTCGAAGTCCAGCAAAAAATTTTCTAGGTCTTCGACCAATCGAAGGACAATTTCGACCAGTCGAAGACCTTGCTTCGACTAGTCAAAGGTTACGTAGATTGTGCATAGATTGCATAAATTTAAGGCGGTTTATGGACTATTCTAAAGTTGGCACGTAAGTGAGGTTTCCTAAACTATAAATAGAAGTCCCTGAGGCTATTCTAAAGGCTTCCTAAAGGTATTCTAAGGGTTTCTAAAAGGATTTTAGGGTTTCAAATAGTATAACAAGGGTGAGATTCGAGGTTGTTCGAATCGGGTAACTCTTTTCTCTCTGTAATTTATGCTTTCATTGTGGATTTCTGTCGCTTTATGCCGTAATTTTTTCCTGAAAGAGTCTTCCACATTAAATCTTTATGTTCTTTTGTGTGCTTGGTGCTCTTGGATTGTGTGCTCTTGGATTGTTATTCTAGATTCATATCTGTGTGATTTCGCAGACCAAATCCCAACAAGTGGTACCAGAGATATCGTTGGGGCACAGATCAATCTACAGGATTAGTAATAATGGGAAGTACTAGGCATGATATTGAGAAGT
Source organism: Magnolia kwangsiensis (assembly GCA_037074715.1). Classification (NCBI taxonomy): domain Eukaryota; kingdom Viridiplantae; phylum Streptophyta; class Magnoliopsida; order Magnoliales; family Magnoliaceae; genus Magnolia; species Magnolia kwangsiensis. Next base: position 115,378,921 of record CM073577.1, read on the forward strand.
ACTCAGACAAAAATAACTTTAAATTATAGAAGATCAAGATGATCAGTTCATTAACCAAGCAAAGTGAAGATGATGCTCTTGAGGCGACAAAGTCTACCATGACTAATGATGAATAAATATCCTTGATAAGGCCTTATCCTCAATCCATTTATGTCTCACGAATAAGGTTCTTTATAATGTTTTGAGGGATAAAACTGTGGCTACTTTATGGGCAAAGTTAGAGGATATCTATGCGAAAAATTTCTCTGAAAATCGCCTATACTTGAAGTGGCAGTGATATAACTTCAAGATGAAAGATGGTGGATATTTGGAGGCCCACATCAACAACTTTAATAAATTAATTTGCAAATTGCTAGAATAGGAAGGAAGTGATCAAATATGAGGAATAAACATGTATGTTGTCAAATTCTCTTCCAGCATCGTACGAGTCATTCAAGGACATAATATGCACCATTAATAAAACCTTGAGTGTCGACGCCGTTATCTCATGCTTTCAAGGGAAGACCATTAGAAAGCTAAACGGCGATATAAGGACATCTTCTGATGTACTGTTTACGAGGGGCGTGAATTCTGAACAAGGTACATGATCTTCAAGTTCTAGATCCAAATCCAAGGGCAAGGACAAAAGTAAAATAAAGTGCTGGAATTGTGAGATAGAAGGTCGACACATGAAGAAAGATTGTGCAAATCCTAAATCTAAGAGAGAAGAATTTGAGGCTTCATACAGGGAGGCCAACGTTGCCACGCCAAATGGAACGAGTGGATGTGATGGTAATGTCTTGATTGTCTCTACAATTAGTCGCTCATGCAATAATTGTAGGAGCGAGTGAATTTTAGACACAAGAGCATCCTTTCACATGACTCCTCATCGGAGTTGGTTTGCCAACTATAGGGAGCGTGATGGTGAATAGGTGTTTATGGACAATATGACAGTGCCTGCAATGTCGTGGTTGTTGGTACGATGCGCATCAAGATATTTGACGGGGTGGAGCATACCTTGACTGATGTCAGGCATGTTCTTGATTTAAAGAAGAATTTAATTTCTCTTGGTATACTTGAGGCAAAAGGATGTAAGTTCACGGGTATTGATGGTGCCCTTAAAGTATCTAAGGGGACACGTGTTATCATGAAAGCGCAACGACTCGATAATCTTTAAAAGTTGATAGGGAGCACTTAACAGGTGGAGTTGCAGTGGCTATAGCGGATTCCATCTCTTTACGTGTGTGGCATGTTGAGCATGGTCACATGAGCAAGGAAGGCATGAAGGCTGAGATGCACGAACAGAGATACAGAGCAGGTGGATTAGTCCCCTGTGAGAAGAATCACACAGCATAATCGCAAGATATCAGTGAAGTACATGGATGACTCCAATATCATATATGCTCTCGTTACAGGCGAGGGGGATCTATCTACTATTCAGATGCCTCTAGGTGAACCTGATGTAAAGGAGTGGAAGGTAACTATGGATGATGTGATGGACTCGTTGTACCAGACTAATACATGTGAGCTGATGAAGCTTCCAGTGGATTGGAAAGTGGTTAGATGCAGGTGGATTTTTAAGGGGATACAATATAGATACAGAGTAAGGCTGGTAGCGAAGGGTTATGCTTAGAGAGAATGGATCGATTTTTCAGAGATATTCATACCGACCGTATAACAGGTGTCTATAAGATTTATAATGGCACTGGTTGACCAATGTGATCTCGAGCTGGAAAGGATGGATGTGGAGTCTGCACTTCTGCACGAGAAATTGGAAGAATAGATCTACATGAAACAACTAGAGCGGTTTGAAGTTTAAAGGGGCTGAGAAAAAAGTTCGCTTAGGCAGTGGTATAAAATTTGATTCCTTCATGTTGAGTTACAAATTGTATGTTGATGACATATAGAGCGCCAATCATGCAATGTCTGAAATCAACGTATTAAAGACTTGGTTAAGTGAGACATTCGAGATGAAGGATCAGAGGGCTGCAAAGATGATTCTTGACATTGATATTCATAGAGACTGGAAGAGGAGCAAGCTTTGGTAATCACAAGTAGAATACTTTGAGTATGTATGCGATGGACTAGACAAAGCCAGTGAATGTTCCCTACGTGACTCACTTCAAGTTTTCTTCTAACCATGTCCCAAAACAGATGAGAAAAAGTAGGCTATGTCTCATAAGCCTTATTTGAATGCGGTTGGTAATGTATGTCATGGTCTGTATTAGACCGGTTATTTCACAGGTAATTAGTGTTGAAAGCAAATACCCCGGCAAACAACATTGGATGACGGTGAGATGGTTACTTCGATACATTCGAAGTATAGAAGACTACGTCTTATTTTTTGAGAAAACGGGAGCAAAGATGGTTGAGCATGTGGATTCAGATCAGGCAGACGTGCTCACCAAGGTCGTTTCTACAAAGAAGTTCAAGTTATGTGTAACTTCTTTAAGCTTGATGATAGCGTAAAAGAATGACAAAATGTGCACGAGAAGCATTGATTGAAGCTATAATACAATACAAAGATATGAGAAGAGATAAAGAAGCTACATGTTTGAAGATTGAAGATATGGTGAAGATTGTTGTTAACATATGTCTTAAATCTGCAAAGTTCGACTAGTCCAGGAAAAGTTCGACTCTAAGTCTAGCAAAGAATTCCCAAGGTCTTCGACCAGTTGAAGGTTATGCAAACTGTGCACAAACTGCATTAATTTGAGGCAGTTTCCGAACTATTCCAAAGTCGATGCGTAAGTGAGGTTTCCTAAACTATAAATGGGAGTCCCTAGGGCTATTCTAAAGGTTTCCTAAAGGTATTCCAAAGGTTTCTAAAAGGGTTCTTAGGTTTCAAAGGGTGTAGCAAGGGTGAGATTCAAGGTTGTTCGAATCGAGTAAGTCTTTTCTTTTTGTAATTTATGCTTTCATAGTAGATTTCTGTCGCTTTGTGCCGTGATTTTTTTTCGAAAGGGTTTTCCATGTTAAATCCTTGTGTTCTCTTATGTGTGCTCGGTGCTCTTGGATTGCTATCCTAGATCCATATCTGTGTGATTCCGTAAACTAAATCTCAACTAGAAACACCCACAAACAAACGTATTACCTGGTAACACCTAATCTGCTCCCCATCTCTCTCACACATGTACATGTGTACACTTAAGCTAATCTCTATTATATGTAATGCCAATAACTTTGGACATTTTTACCCTCACAATTAATCTTCACAACATTGCCTAAGAGAGTAATTATCTTATGTATGTAGGTGCTTGGCATGAACCGGTGAGATTTCACCTTAGAAAGGACATCATAGATTGTCTCCTTACAATTTCCTTGATGATTGTGTAATATATACTTAATACATTTGTTGTGTTAGCTCTTGTTAGAACGTTAGCTGAAAAGTTAAGCGGATGGGAGAATCAAGTAGCCCAAAGGGAAACAATGAGAATGGGTTTCTCTCTCTCTCTCTCTCTCTCTCTCTCTCTCTCTCTCTCTCTCTCTCTCTCGACTCACGTGTACTTGAATACATGGAAAAATCCACATACGACATACGACATGCGTATGATTGTTCAGTTGAATGCTGCTACTGCATGATGAAAGTGTATCTGAGATCAAAACAGGACCCACCCATGGACAGATGGATCTACACATTCTTTAATCTGGTCAGAGCTGCTAAAACAATCCATAATAAAAACGTTAGGAATACCAACATCGGAATCTCTAAAGCTAAACAGACCAAGGAGCCAATGGTACATAAATGGTCCACAAGGCCAAGCTGTCAAGTCAATCTCAACCATGCAAGCATTGGGGCAAGTACCATCGATTTTCATGAACCGGAACCGGAGTAGATTCGGCAGCAACCCCACGCCAATTGTCGTGCCATCGGGACCTCTTCCTTTGTTCTTTTCTCCTTTTCTACTGTATAGCTGAATAAGTGCCAAACTTACCTAAGGCGACAAAAGGGAATTGAATGCCTTATTCCATGCTTCCAAACAATCCTAGTTTGAGCATCTTTCCACATTTTTTTTTTCATGAATGTATCTAATTCCTGATGCATCCAGTCAAAAGAATCTTCAACCTCTTTCCCTTTTCCACCAACTAAAATAAACGTAATCTCCGTATTCTTAGATTTCTCATTTCACAATCTCAGCCATTAATAGGAATTTATGCCAATTGCGATCTCATTTACTGTTGCAAACATCAAAGAGGATCTTGGAAAGTGCGATGATATACTACCAAACAGACATGCCTAAGAACTTTCAATTTCCAAAGGAAACAAGATTGCGGTCTCGAATATGAGCGGATAAATAAACCATGGTACACACTTGTGGCAGAGGACTCAGAAACCGTGCTCTAACAAGATGCCCATTTGCTAGTTCTCTGACAAATGGTCTGAGAATCCGGGCACTTTAGGTCTCAGGACATCAGATTGCAGATCTTGGGTTAGAAAATTCTTCTCCTGGGGTATAAGGTTCCTGCTTTTGCTGAATAGGATCAATGCAAAGGAAAAAGAACGGAAATAAAAGTAGGAAATGCTTGTGTGGATCTATTCTTGTACCTATTGCAAGGTGTAAGTTGTTCAGGCATGGAGTTCTTTGTGCATCTGTCTGAGAATTGGAGAGAGATTGTTGTGGGGTAGGGCCCACAGACACCCAAAGCGGAGAGGACAATATCTCTTTTCAAGTCGCTGTGGAGATCAGGTTGGGCAAGGCGGACGGGTTTTTACTTGTCTATGATTCTATTCTTCTTCCCATATCTGCAGTATATATATATGATTGCCTGGAGCACCTTTGGCTTTGTGGACGGTGGTCAAAAGATCAGAAGCAGGCCGTGAGAATGCTGCAGAGTACTATTTTCCGACGATGTAAGAATTCCGAAGGACGGGTGTAAACTGGAAAAACAAAATTCAATTTGAAAGAGATTGAGAAGCTTCGTGTTAGTGATTAGAAAAGAGGGTGTGAAGAAAGAGGTAAGAACTCGATCGAAATCTGAAATTGTGTGATTTGTCATGCTTTCTGATTTTTGTTACTGAAGGCTGATTATGGCTGTTTTGATGATAGGAAATGTATCATCATCAAGGCAAGAATAGCTTCTGTTCTTCAACAGCGCCAGTCCCACCCGAGACGCATTTGTTTGTTCCAGGCATGAATGTTTCAGGAGAAACAGGACTGGTTCTCTCGACAGACACTAAACCAAGGCTTAAGTGGACACCGGAGCTCCACAAACGCTTCATTGAGGCTGTTGAGCAGCTTGGAGGGGCAGACAGTGAGTGCTTGATTCAAATGGAGCCCTGATAAGGCTTGACTAATGGGGCTAGGATCTCAAATCCTGTTCCCCTACATGTGCTGATGTGGCATGGGTGTGCAAGATACAGGCCATTCATCAGGTGAACCCACGATGTATGTAACTTGACCGAAAAGAATAAGTAGGTAGGTCATCAGGTGGTGACTCCTTTACAAGAGTCAGTGGGCTGGTTGATTCACTCCTACCACCCACCATTTTCATACATCTGGCCCACCTCATTACCAGATTCATCTGATTTTGTGCCATGACATACATGCCGGTGCCCATCTTACAACAACCAGGATCCTGCACATGCATGTCACATTGGAGTAGGTGCGGATTTCTTATGCAACCAAAACAAAGAATTAATACATGCACTGACAACTGATAAACATCGTCGGTTATCAAGAAAACATCTCCACCCCCAGCTGGGCTAATACAAGATTTTCTATGTCATAGAGGCTACCCCGAAAGCAGTCATGAGGCTTATGGCAATTCCGGGACTCACCTTATACCACCTAAAGAGTCATCTTCAGGTACCTAGACCTGTTCTTGGACTCACAGAAATAAACAGAAAGGCAGCCTTGCAGCGCCATTCCACTAAGGCATGTGTGTGTAAGATCCATGCCATTCATCAGGTAAGGCCACTGTGACATGGCCTGACCCAACTCTAACAGGAGGGTCACATTCATATGAAAAAACGGACACTTATAAAAACTGACCAACCATCTGCATCCAATGCAAACATGTGGCCCAACTGATGAGTGGATTGGGCAAGGCATGTCATGGTGGACTACATCTGAGGAATGGCCTGGAGCATGTGTGCCAGGAGCTCTCTGGTCCATCTCACATGCACAAGTTCAGTTCTCGATCTGCTAAAATTCAAAAGGATTTCAGTGATTATATACCTCTAACTAAAGCTTTTTAATGCAGAAGTACAGGCTTAGCAAGAATCTCCATGCACAAGCTACTAATTTGAATAACAAGAATGGTAAGAGGAAGGTGTCAAAAGTTTCTAACGGGTTTCAATGAGTACTTGAAGTGTATCCAATCATATTATTGGGTATCTGTTGTAGGTTGTACAACAACAGCAGAGAGAATGTCTGAAGGAAGAGCAGCATTTACAAACAGTTCGGACCATGAATCCCCAACAAGCAAGTAAGAGTGCAAAAGATGACTTTTCTAGAAAGCTTTTGGTTTAGAAAATTTGAACTGATGGTATGTTTTTTATATCTCAGAAACTTGCAGATAAGTGAAACACTGCAGATGCAAGTCGAGATGCAGAGAAGGCTGCATGAGCAGCTTGAGGTATGGGCCAGAGTACATAGAAAATGCAGCACTTGCATGACATTTTGTGAGATATCTCAGGACACATGGTTTTATCGGTTGGGGCCTAGTGTGGACAGGATGTAACCCAAAAAACACAACAGGTTGGTTGATCCAAGCCATGTATGTGCTTTTGAGGACTACAAATGAGTGGTCAGAAAAAAAAATCCATTTTTTTCTCCAACCAATGCTAAACAAACAACAGGCAGAAGTCCAATCAGCAGTTAGGATCATCTACTGAGTACGATGTTGTCTCATCCACAGTAAGTCCCAACATATGAATGATCCAGATTTCATACAAGTGTGACATGTGTGAAGAGATGGAGTGCATGATAAGTTGCTAACATAGATGATAGTTTTCGAGCATTATAACCCTTCCCATGGCTAAAATAATCTCTATTTTGGAAAAAGCTTCAAATTCACAAAGTGAAATTTCTAATAATTCTAAGCTGGAAAATTACCAAACATTGTCACTCAATGAAAATTTTGGAGGTTTTGCATGCTCAAAATACCCTTCACATGCCTCATCACAAATTGCCCAAATACCCTTCACATGCTTAAAAACCCTTCTCATGTCCTTTCATATAACATGGTTCAATAATTTTGAATGGCTTGCATGTAACTTCCTTGCACTTGGGGATTACCATTATATGTAGTACAGATGATATTCTGAATATACTTCCATTTTGGTTTTTGTTCTGGATTGAAATAGGTGCAGCAGCACTTACAGCTAAGAATAGAGGCACAGGGAAAATACTTACAATCGGTGCTAGAGAAGGCACAAGAGACTCTCAGAAGACAGAATCTGGGTTCTGCGGGATTGGAAGCAGCCAAAATGCAACTCTCTGAATTGGTCTCTAGTGTTTCCACTGAATGCCTCAACTCCACTTTTTCCGAGTTGAACAGACTGGCGTGTTTGGGCACCCCGCACACACAAACAACCCATATTGCGGATTGTTCAATTGATAGTTGCTTGACCTCATGTGAGGGATCCCAAAAGGTCCAAGAAATACATAACATTGGCAATACTCACTTGTGCCCGAAAGAAGAGGGCTCGAGGCCTGAAGAGACTGAGCCTGCATGGTGCATGGACCTGACCGAAAGTAGGGCACAAAGGATGATGTTTCCAATACAAAGAAACATCAGCAACTTATCTATGGGCACAGTTCAAGGAGAAAGAGGGAGCGGCCGCACCATTTCTGAGATGAGACAGAAGGAAAGAGATGCAGAAGAAGCTTGTCACGAGCGATTGAAGACTTCTGCAACTCAACTAGAGAACGACAAGCCAGCTAAAGGATTCAGATTCCAAGGCCTAACAGCGGAGCTGGATCTGAATGCCCGCGACGAAAATGATGCTGCTTCAAGTAGCAAGGAGTTTGACTTGAATGGTTTCAGCTGGAACTGAGAGAGAGAGAGAGAGAGAGAGAGAGAGAGAGAGAGAGAGAGAGAGAGAGAGAGAGAGAGAGAGAGAGTACTGTAATTAAGTTGTATTAGCATGAGATAGTCCATTAGAAAGGTTATACTGGTTTTCTATTTCATTACAAAATCAATTGTTTTAGATTTTAAACAGAAAGCTCTCTTAATTCATGAATCAAAACCTACCCAAGAAGGGGAAAGGTGGTAAAGAGAAATAAATCATATAAATAGTCAAATGAACCGGCATAAAAGATGAAGGGTAAGAAATAGGTGGAGATGCAAAATGAAGTGGAATTAAGAAAGCACATGGAGGAGACTGGAGAGCAATCCCTTGGATTGTGTGTAGAAATGAATAACTAGAGATTATGTCAATCAAACGTCGGTCATTGATCCAATTTCAGTAGGTCTTTTAAGGATGTAGCTAAATCTAACATCGAGATACCATAGGTTGTTCCATAGTACATTTACCTTATAACACATTGACATTGGAATGAAGATCTGTTCATCCGGTGGTTTGAGAACATTAAGGATTCAGATAACATGCCGTGTCTTAGCAAACACAGGCAACTGAAGTATACAGGCATACAAGAAAAGATGTACTTGCCTTTGGACCTTGCAGCTTTGCTCAACACTGCTACATCCTACATCTGTGGTCCATTGGCATTTTTGCTGCAACTGGTGCTGAAGAACCTGTTGTCTACTTGGACCAGGCCACATCACGCACTTTGGGCATGCTTCTATAAAAAAATCAATGAGGTCAAAAGCAGCAATTGATTTTAAATGTCAAGTTAGAATCTGAGTATTTGAACACTGATTACCAAGCATACAAGAAGTTTACCACCGATAGGACTAAAAATCCTTGCTTGAAGGAGCTGCATCGTGATATTTCTTCTTCTTCTTCTTGTCAACTGTCAAGAGAAGTTATCTTTACCTTTCTTCATTGTTATAGGTTCAGATGATACCACATACTTATAATAGAGGTCACAGCATTCACAGGTCCTTTCATCTGTACCACCTCCATGAGTTGTTTAATTGCAACAGGATCTCCAAATCGAGAATAACCAGGTACTCCAAAATGGGGTTGTACCTGTGTCCTGTCCATGATGTGATATAGCATATATCTTTCTAAACACTTCTTGTGCTCTCTTATACATTTTCTACTAGAGATAAATTCATGCATCCTCTCTGAGTATCTGATACTAGGCTTCTTGAAATCAAGGTTACCTGGATTAGGGGTTACTTTGGTGCATGGTGTGGGGAAGGGTACATGTGGTACACTACTTCCTTTGATATGTAGCAGTAGGGGTAGGATCATGCGTGTTGCTCCAGTACATAAACTAAGAGATGTGTAATATAGTTCTATAAACGAATTGATATTGTAATTTATATGTAATGACAAATATTATTATTATTATTATTATTATTATTATTATAGATTCTGGATGCATAATATCAGAATGCAAATCTCTATATTCTAATCATAAATATCCGTTACAATTTAATCAACTATGAGTCTATAAGAGTATAGAGTCATAATTTTGTGTCAGTAAAAATAGCTATCTGGATTTCAAATGATCCATCGTGCAATTCAGAACAAAAACAGAGGGGAGTTGGCAATTTAGGTGATATTGCTTCCCACTCTGTTCAAGATTAGAAAACCCTAAGTCTCCTCACCAAAGTTCCTGTGAATTATCCACAATGCTCATGCTCATGGTTAACAATTGGGCATGGTTCTAAATATCAATATAAGAGGGTGTATTGGCCTAGCAGAAAACTGATATGATACGGGCATATCACATCTGTATCGGCCTATATTGACCAGTATCGGACAATATCTGTTGAATTTTTTAAGCCAAAAAATTAGTGTAAAAATATTAGGAAAATGGGAAAGAAGAGAAATTCAAGAATCTATTCTTTTCATGTGTTTTGAAAATTTGTGTGTGCGTGTGTGTGTGTAATGGCGTATCAGGACATTCTTTGATAAGAATATCGAGTGTCGACTTGACCTACCAAATGGGTAATAATTGAACAAATCAAGATTGATTTTGCAGATTAAGGCCCATTACATTGAAATACAACAAAAAGAAGATGACATCACAAAAAAGGTGATGGTTTACAAGTTTTCTGATTTTTCTTATAATGGTCCATTCCACTTCATTCATTGAATCCCACTAAAATCTTTTGTTTTGATCCCCAAAATAGTTCCTAACATTCCTTCATGGTTCAAATAAGAAAAGAAGAAGAAAAACAAGAGGAAAATTAAGAATATAAAAAACAAATTTGGGCCTTTATGGCCCTATTGGCCCCTATAAGCAGATACAGCTATACACATGCCATTTTTTTTGGGGATAGGTCAATATAGACCCATATCATTTATTGTATCAGACTGAAACGGATACGATACTGATATTCTGAACCATGCTTCTAGGTTGCAATTTAATTAATGTCTCCACATTGAAGGTAAAAAATAAAAAAGAAATATTAGTTATCTTTTTCACAATGATAGGAAAATGTGATTGTTGTTGTCTTGGATCTTAGATCAAGGGTTCTGTTGGGTTTTCAGTCATGACACAGCAACTTGATTATTTGTCACGAGGAAATTATTGATCGTTTTTTGAAATGGGTGACCCTAGACATTGCATAATATGAATAACTTTTGACAATTTTGGCCCACATTCTAGCAATCGATACCATGCGTCCTACCTTGAATTGATCATAGCCCAAAATCTCCCAGATTGGATGATCCTAGACAGTAGACACCAATCAATCTTGGGAACATTTGCGCTTGAACATGGACTGTTGCTGCATCTACTCTTACCCTTTAGTTGTAGGCACAAAACAAATGGTTAGGATTCCATTATTAAGGACTAGGGGTATGGCAAGTGTGATGCACGTGGAGCAAGGGGATAGAGAGAAAACGTAGCCCGTCACAATTTAATCTCAACCATTCCTCGCCAACCAAGTACATTTTTATGACCAATATGCCCTCTCTTAACCAATGTCATGAAGACTAATTGCTAAGGCAAAAATGTCCAAAGCTATTGGCATTATATATAGTAGGGATATTTTAGGGCATAGTCTATCCATGGTGAGAGGTAACAGTCCAATGGTCTGAATCATCAAACCAGAGGCCCTACTTTTCAGAACTAAACACGAGGCTTTTTCTTTTTCTTTTTGGAAAGATAATGCAGAAATTTATTGAAAAACCAAACAGGAAACAGAAAGGCAGGGATGCCGAGCAGGCGACCCAATTACATCCGAAGAAAATCCATATTATAGCCCTTTAGATTTGGAACCCTAGAGGCCCATTCAACAACCAGGAACCTCGCCCTTTGGGACCCTCCATCGACCAACATCCTGATGTTATTAAAAATCTAGCATTTCTTTATCCCCAAATGGCCCACTGTTTATATTGCGTTGAACTGAACATGAGAATGCCAAGCATTTTGGCTGAGGATCCTAGTATTCCTCATTTGTCAGTACGGAACAAAATAACTGATATTCCACTTGGTTGAGGAATCAGTTCAAATGCACATATGGTAAAAGGTTTGGCCCAATGATAACCACTTCTAAATACAATGTACTCCTCGAAACAAGAATCTTAATAGAACCACACCAAGATGTACCTTCCAGGTTCTAATGCCAATTACAGGAGAACAAGCAGCATATTCTCAGCAATAGTTTGCATTCACTGGGGGAGGAATCATATTCCCAGTTGTTAAGGATGATAAACACCTCTGGGCCAGGCCATGAATGAATGTATAATGAAGGGAACCGATGGAAATAAAAGGAGCCCAAAAGAAATATGCTTCAGAGGAGAAAGAAAGTTCCTTCTGGATGAGACTTGGGTGTTGAAATGAATATATTCTCTACCCATCAGTAGTTAAATAGTATTGCACAACATCACACAAATACTCATTTTCTCATAAGCAATAAAAGACGAACAATAAATGAACTAGTTGATTTACAACATAACAATCACATATAGTGGTATGCAACAACCAGAGAATAAACTCCATTCAAAAGAGTTGCGAAAACTATTTGTAACATAACGCCTGGAACACTCAAATCTCCATCATATGATGTACCTCATGCCAGTGTTTGAAATATCGGTATCGTTTTATATATCACATCCTTGGGATACAAATACGTATCAGTTATCGCACGGGATATATTGTTTGTATTGGGTAAGTTATCGCATTTTTGGGAAACATCGGGAAATATTGGGGAAATGGTTGAATTTTTCAATGAAACTTCAAAGATTGCTAAAAAATACCTCAATACACACTTTTAAATCATAACATCTCAAAAAGGAAGTGCACATAATAGGTTTCCTTTGTATAGGGTCCTAAGCTATGCGTTGTTTGATTGAACTAATGTAACTATATTCAAATTGAATGCATAACAATTAGAGTATATGTGATAATTATTTCATCAAATACTCCTAAATATTTCAAAATTAATCTCAACTGACAACTGGTTGAAGGGAATTAAAAAATAATAATTTTTAATTAAAATTTATTTTATTTTTTGAAAATTGACAAGGACTTAACAAACCAATAGATCAACCCCAATATATTCTTGATTTCATATTTAGAGTGCATCATTGCAAGCAATTTGGGAGAAATTGGGGAAATTTTGAAACTTTCCCAAATTTCCCCAAATCGGATCACCTACACTCAAAATTTGAAATTAAAGTGTATGTGATGATCATTTCATCAAATACTCCTAAATACTTCGAAATTAGTCTCAATTGACAACTAGTTGAAGGAAATTTTCAAAGAAAAAAGAAACATAGGGAATATGTAGAACCAATGGATATCGATATCAAAGCTCCAAGTCCATGATTTTTCATGGAAAACATGAAGAACCAATGGATTTGTAACCATTTGACATAGATTTAACATGATTAAAAAAAAAAGGAGAAAGATCGGAAATTGAAAATGCTCACTGGATTGAACATGTGGGATATATTAGCACTACTTGTACGTTTCACATCGCACAGGTGAGATATAAGATAAATCGTGGGATATATTGCCCGATATCATAATATTTAAAACATTGCCTCATGCCAAAAAATAGGAAACACTTACCTAACAAACAACAAGGCTGCTGCATTTTCTCTAATAATGCCACAGGCTGCGAGTACTACCATGAAGGCTTTTGTGCTTAATCACAAACAGGAATCATTGCATCTATTGAAAATGTCAAAATAAGGATCTACGCAATGTGAATCTCCAGCAAGCGAAAGAAGTGCATCCAAACCAGCACAGAAAGGATAACAAATATAAAAGTCGTCCAATTCTCCACCTATGGGCAAAACCAACTATTTTGCAATATTTAATCGAGAGATGGAATGGCATGGTAATTAAAATTATGCTAAGATGTATGTCATGAATGGTGACAAAGGGATACAAGATTCCCCATCATATGTGACAGTCATCGGAGTGTACCACATGTCACTTATTCTAGAAGGGGGGAAGAGGGATTAACAGGTCATCAAGATACTTTATAGCTTATAGTTTATTACTATAAAGAACAGAAACAACAGAAATAACTCCAATTACTTCTTGATTCTACGGACTTTCTTAGGCCCCCAGACCTCCATTCTACCTGCGGGGCATCCACAAGGGGCTCGAAAAATAAGAACAGTACGTCCATTGAGTGGTGCCATCCTTTTCAACTCAGCTTCCAGTTCCTTGTGATCCTCCCCTAACTCCAGCGGGCGTGCCCCATACAAATCCTTTGGCAAAGGTGGCATGTACTTCACACACTCTTCTGATTCAAGCTGGATATCAAACTCGACTGCTTTACGAAGACCCCTGCAGTAAGGATTCCCACATTTCCGAGATTTGTGATGGATGATCTCCCATGCCACAACCATGATAACAAACATCATGACCAAGCCAACTGCATAAGCGACTGGTGCTGTATATAAAACATCTCCGATGAGGACGAAAGCTTCTGGAAGAAGCTCAGCAGCCTCTCGGAAGATGAACTTGAAGTATGGGACAGTCAAAACCCCCAGGGCGCCGAGTACCAGAAGAAGTATGATGATGTCAATGGCGGCAAAAGGCGAGTGGTCGCAGAATGGATGGGATAATGGGTTTAAGGACTTGCTGTGCCTCTTATTACGAGAATGAGTATGGTTGTTTCGGTGGTCTGTCGTGGCTAGAGAATTCCTGTGCTGCTCGAAAGCTTTGCAGAACTCGATCAAGCTACGGCAGTCTACCATTGGTAGCTTCATCAGATTACACTGCAAGGGTGAAAAAAGGGGCTTCAAAATCTCGTGACATAATGAAAAATAAAAAGCTCATGAAATCGTGAAATCTCACAAAGGCATTAGAAATCCGAGCCGTTTATTCAGTTTACATGCCCACTTACAAATTACAATTTCCAAATTACGATTTACCAAAAACTTATCAACAGATTACAAATCCTACCTGATTTTAATTTTCAATTTCCCTGAATTCACTGACAATCTTCCCAATACAAACTGATTTCAACATGAGGGACTCAAAAAATCCACCGATTCAAAGATATTCGAGGGTTTAAAATCTTTAATTTCGAGTAAGACTGAATAAAAAAATGAGTTTTCAATTTTCAACAGCCAAAAGGGAAAGCTAATTATAGCGATTCAAAGAGCAACTGATGGATCACAACTAAAACCTTCCAGGTCTGCAGGCTTCAGCGACTGATCTGATCAAAATATGGTTGGAAAATCCAAATCCGACGATTTCAAGTGCACAAGCACACAGGAACGTCGAATTTCTCAACCTTCACTAAGAAATCTTCCAATTTGAACAGCAACCGATTGAAGAAAATCGAGAAAATACGAACTCAATAATCCGATCTGAATCTGAAGAATCTGCCGACAACGAGCAGATCTACAGTAGGAAACCTCGATTTTCTCGGTCTTCGAGAACAGATCTCATGATTCGAGATGCAATTGATCGAAAAAATCGAGAAGTTGGAAGGGAAATAAGGTTCACCTGATCGATTCGATCGAGATTTCCGAATCCGTCGGTTTTGAGATCGTTTGGTGCTCCCGCACCTTGATTTCTCGACCTTTTTGCCAACAGATCAAAAATCGTGGAAGCTGAGTGCGTTTGATCGATCGAAACTCGGAAATTTTGAATATCTACGCTGAAATCGATCAAATCTTGTTCACTGAGAGAAAGAGGCGTGAATTTCGTTTCCGGTAGAAAAAAGCGAGCGGAGAAAACGGTATTTATAGTCTCTCTCTCTCTCTTGAGTCATGGTCAGAGGGCCCTCTTTCACGCATTCGGGAGACTGTAACTCGGCCGACCAGCGCTTCACTAGTACCAAATTACAAATAACCCCTGTACTCTGGAGATATTTCCCTGAATGGCATCTCGCACGTGGTTTGCCTCCGAACATGTTACATCCCCACGTTTTATTTTTTCATCTTTTCGGGGCAGTATAGCCGTTGGACTGGGATACGATGGACCTCCAAGTGTGTCTTCGATTCAATACAAGACCACACGTGTTAACAAAGGAGAAATTTACAACTGTACGACCCATTTAAGGCCTGTTTACATTTGTAAGCCCACTTCTTTCTACCTTTCAGGAATAAGCCTTATACGTACGGACAGCTTCCCTAAGGTTAAAACCGCCCCTCCGATATCAATTTCACTCCAGTCTCTCCTTCGCGCCAAATCAGATAACGTACTGAGTCATCGTACTGAGTAAACCCAATTGGCTCACCGTGAATGTGTTTGTCTTATACACTCCGTCCATCCGTATTTTGAGATCATTTTAGTTCTTGAGCACAAAATTGAAGTGTATCTAAAGCTCAAGTGGACCATACCACATGAAACCGTGGGAATGATGATTTTCACCATTGAAACCTTTCTATGGCCTACCGTGATGTTTATTTGTCATCCAACATGTTCATAATATCATAAAGACATGGATGAAGTGAAAACACAAATATAAAATTGATCTAAAACTTCCACGGCCCCATGAAATTTTTAATGGTAGATTGTCAATTCACATTGTTTCCAGTGGTGTGATCCATTTGAGCGTATATGCTTAATTTTTAGGCTAAAGATTTAAAATTATTTTCTAAAATGTATGGACAGAGTGGATAAAATGTATAAATGACATTGGGACGTACGGAGTTTAATCAATATGCTAAGCGTACTGAGTTACTAATGCAATCCGTTTCCCCTTTACCCCAAATATACGTCCAAATTCACCAGTATCATCCCTATTTCTTAAATTCACCCATTTTCTTTACTAAATCTCCATATAGCCTCCATCAAAGTTACATCTTCTATGTTGCATTCTACTCAAGCCTAAGTACATTCTTTTTCTAAGAGGATGCCAATGCATTGATAGACCTGAAATCTTGAAGACCTTTCTCCGAAGAACATATTTCACATCGGCGTTTCACATCAACACACTTTTATTCTCTTTCTCGAACATGAATTTTACTGAGTGTCAGGGAGTGATTGGAGTTCGCGGTCAATTACCTTGAAGTTTAAATTCTCGATAAATTCTTAAATGTTTACATAGAATTTTGTGGTCAATTTCATGCATGGCTAAGTCAATTTTATGTGGCTATCCAATAAAATCGAAGAAGTTCGCAGTCAATTTGACGAAGTTTCGTGGTCAATTTCACCTTGTTCCTGATTAGTATACTCAATTGATCGGTCAACTTCATGCACTACTTGGTCAATGTCACGTATTTTGCCAGTTAAATTGTAGTGCATTTTTGTAATATGATTGTGAATTTGTAGTGCATTTTTTGTAATATGATTGTGAATGTTATATATTGAATGTATTTATTGCTTTCTTTAAAATTATAAATTTCTTACCGCTACGATCAAAATTCCAATAAGACATTCATTCCACGGTCAATTCTATGCATTTCACGGTCAATTCTATGCACTTCACGGTCAATTCCCTTCACTTCATGGATAATTCCATGCATTTCACGATCAATTCCCTTCACTTCACGGTCAATTCTATGCATTTCACGGTCAATTCCCTTCACTTCACAGTCATTTCCATGCATTTCACGGTCAATTCTGACAATTTTGGATCACTTCACGGTCATTTCCATGCATTTCACGGTCAATTCCCTTCACTTCACAGTCATTTCTGACAATTCCGCTTCACTTCACGGTCATTTCCATGCATTTTACGGTCATTTCCCTTCACTTCACGGTCATTTTCATGCATTTCACGGTCAATGAAGGTGATTCCGCTTTACCTCACAGTCATTTCCATGCATTTCACGGTCAATGAAGGCGATTCCACTTCACCTCATAGTCATTTCCATGCATTTCACGGTCAATTCCCTTCACTTCATGGACAACCCTTGAATCCAAACAATATGACGTTGATAGAGTGGAATGGTAGAATAGGATTCATGCAACCCCAATCAGTTTCCCTAAGTCTTGCACTTTAGATTATGATGAAGATGATCCTTGTGAACTCCAATTAATTTCCCTGTGAATTGTGAACCCAATATTCACTCCAAAGTATCAGCATGTTTAAAGCATCATTCTCATAAGCTGAAATCGAAGTGGATAGAATAAATCAATCAGGATTGGCCCATGTTCAAAAAAATCTAGCAAACGTAGTTTTGTGAAAGATTTGTTTAATAAATAAGAGATGTAGTAAAAATGGTAAAACTATTCATCTGCATACATATTACCTGTTAAGGGATAGTATCGCCAACAAAAAGCACCATCTTCTGCACTCTCGAAGAGGTGCACGCAGAGGCTTATGGTTCCCTTCACATCAACTGTTCTAGCAACATCCATAGTTCTAGAATATTTAGTGTGAACCAACTAAACATGACTAGAGATCAGTATGACAAGAATAGTGCCTGTGGAATGATCCTGGACCACATTCACACTAAAAGCAAACGAACTCAAGACCAACAGCAGATGTGATCATCTCGTCACCCTGCCTTAAAAACATTGAAATAAAAGGATGCAATAGCCCCGAAAATACACGTCAAGACTCGCCTGTATCATCCTTATTTCTTAAATTCACCCATTTTCTTCACTAAATCTCCATATAGTCTCCATCATACTATCACGTTACATCTTCCATGTTGCATTCTACTCAAGCCTAAGTGCATTCTTTTTCTAAAAGGATGCCAATGCATTGGTAGACCTAAAATCTTGAAGATCTTTCTCCGAAGAACATGTTTCACATCAACGTTTCACATTAACGCACACTTATTCTCTTTCTCGAACATGGATTTTACTGAGTGTCAGGGATTGATTGGAGTTCGCGGTCAATTACCTTGAAGTTTAAATTCTCGGTAAATTCTTAAGTGTTTACCTAGAAGTTTGTGGTAAATTTCCAGTGGTCGATTTCATGCATTGCTAAGTCAATTTTACGTGGCTATCCAATAAAATCGAAGAAGTTTGCAGTCAATTTGACGAAGTTTCATAGTCAATTTCACCTCGTTCCCAATTAATATACTCAATTGATCGGTCAACTTCATGCACTACTTGGTCAATTTCGCGTATTTTACCAGTCAAATTGTAGTGCATTTTTGTAATATGACAGTGAATTTATAGTGCATTTTTTTGTAATACGTCTGTGAATGTTATATATTGAATGCATTCGTTGCTTTCTTTGAAATTGCAAATTTCTTACAACTACGATTCAAAATTCCAATAAGACATTCATTCCACAGTCAATTCTATGCATTTCACGGTCAAATCACTTCATTTCATGGTCAATTCTATGCATTTCACGGTCAATCACTTCACTTCATGGTCAATTCCATGCATTTTACGGTTAATTCCATGCGAATGCCCTTCACTTTACGGTCAATTCAATTCATTTCACGGTCAATCCCCTTCACTTCACGGTCAATTCTATGCATTTCACAGTCAATTCCTTTCACTTCACAGTCAATTCCATACATTTTACTGTCAATTCTCTTCATTTCATGGTCAATTCCATGTATTTCACAGTCAATTTCGGCAATTCCCCTTCACTTCATGGTCAATTCCATGCATTTCACAGTCAATTCCCTTCACTTCATGGTCATTTCAATGCATTTCACGATCAATTCCCTTCACTTCATAGACAATTCCATGCATTTCACAGTCAATTCCCTTCACAAAAAAATGCATGGAATTGAATATGTGGACCCCATGTAATGTATATGATATATCCACACCCGTCCATATATTTTATTATAACATTTTGAGGCATCAGACCAAAAATGAGGCTAATCCAACACTCAAATGGCTCACATTTAGGTGTTTTCATCATCTAAACTGTTCATAGGGTCACATAGACATGGATAAGGGGAAAACACAAATATTAGCTATATGCAAAACTTTTAAAGGGCCCAAAAAAGTTTTTAATGGTAGGCGTTCGATTCTCGCTGTTTCTAATGGTGTGGTCCACTTGAGCTTTGGATCTGTCCCTTTTTTTGCTCATGATAAGGGGAAAACACAAATATTAGCTATATGCAAAACTTTTAAAGGGCCTAAAAAAGTTTTTAATTGTAGGTGTTCGATTCCCACTGTTTCCAATGGTGTGGTCCACTTGAGCTTTGGATTTGCCCATTTTTTTGCTCATGCCCTAAATTCAGCTAGCATAATAAATGAGCGGTGTGGATACGTCACATACATCACGGTGGGCCCCACATTGATTTTGTAAATTTCTCAATTTAAGTGTTAAAAAAGTAAGTTGTGACATCTACATTGGGAAAGATGTGGTAATTACCTGGGTGAATAATTGTTACCCATTTACATGGTAATTACAATTAAGCCCAAAAATCAGACACACACTCACTTTGCACTCATTTTCAATCACTTCAGGATCGAGAAGTGAGTGAAATTCAATGCGACGTGAGTGGACTTTCCATAGAAGTGAGTGGAATTGATTGCGAAGCGAGGGAAAATCATCGCGAACTGAGTGGCATATTTGAGAACTTTGAAAATGTGACCACTAAGTCGATCATATTTGAGATAATACAATGGTGGATTTCATACTACTCGGTCAAATCCACCTTATACATATGAATACTAATCGAGTTATATTATTGTGTTTGTTTTCAGAAAATGGCTTCGGTGATGATCATATCCTCATATGGTGGAGAGTTAGTTTACGAAAATAATTGACACATGTACAAGGGTGGTTACTCCACACCTTCAGTGGTGGGAGTTGAGACTACATATGAACAACTTGTATAAAAAATGCACCGAGTTGTGAAGACTAGATCCGAGCATTACGATATAAGGTTGGAAGTACTGTAACCTTGCATAAACGAATTAGCCCCTTCGGCTGTAATTGAAGATGATGAAGATGTGAGAATGTTCTTGGTAGCACAGCTGAAGCATCCGGATCAGTACATCCCTCTATTCATCGAGACATTAATGAGGTAGTATTCGAAGACTCGGTGGCTTATAGTGCGTTTGAACATGACGCCCCAGCTGTTGTAAGTTTGGGTGAGGAACATGGATGGAAATATGAAGACATGACATCACCTTCACAGGTTCCTCTAAGTAACACTTCAATACCCGAGCTGGCTCAGACATCAAACCTCGTGACAAGTCAAGTGAGGTCATCGATTATCGTGAATCTCAGAAGCGAATATACGACATCACCTTCATTTATAAGAGTAGACTTGCTCTCAACATCTGACACTAGAAATATAAGTGAAAACGACATTCCATTGCTCGAACAGGCTCTAACATCGTGCTTCACCATCAGGCTTCCCATTGTGCCTTTCGAAGATGCTGGTTGCACCAATGCAGACCTGTCACTGTATTCATATCCACTTAATGACCTGTTTGATATAGTCATTGGCCAAACTTTTAAGGATAAGAGTTGGTGTAAGTATGTTTTGAGCCAATATGCAATTCGTAACAACTTTCAATACAAGGTCCTGTATTCCACATACAAAAAATTCACTATGGTGTGTATGAAAGATAAGTGTGAATGGAGGGTACATGCATCTAGGGTGAATGAAGTGAGAATATTTAAGATTAAGATTTATAGGTCCATACATACATGTGAAATGTCATGGATGAAGAGCGATCATCGGCAAGCAAGCAGTAAGTTAGTCAGTGAACTGGTTGTTAATCGCATTAAGTAACAGTTGGGGTTAAGGCCAAAGGACATTATATTCACAATGCAAGAGAAGTATAATATTGTTATTGGCTATCAGAAGGCATGACGTGCTAAGGAGATTGCAATCGATTGCATAATGGGGTCTTATGAAGACTCTTACAAAGAACTCCCAATATATTTGCATGAATTGAGGATGGTGAACCCGGGGACAGTGACTGCCTTACTTGTGAATAAATAGATGACGAGGTTCGAGAGATGTTTTGTTGCACTTGGACTATGTGTCAAAAATTTTCAAACATCTCTACGAAGGGTCTTGGCCGTTGACAGGACACATCTAAAAGATAAGAACAAGGGTGTTCTATTCGTTGCTATGACTTTGGATGGTGACAATCATATCTTTCCAGTCACTTTCGGTATCAGAGAATCAGAGAACAACAATAGTTGGAACTGGTTCCTTACTTACCTCAGAGATTCATTAGGGGATTACCCTGGTCTTATGATTATATCAGACCGATTAAAGGCCTAATGAAAGAAGTTCCCCAGGTCTTCCAAGCAACAATCCATGGGTATTGCGTGTACCATATATACCGAAACTTGGTGGATACGTTCAAAGACAAGTCTTTAGAAATATACTACTAGCAAGCTGTAAAGACTTGTAGGAGGGTTGAGTTTAAAAAATTAATGCATGATATTGAACATGCTAACCCCTCAGTACATGAATGGCTAAGGGAAAGAGGGTATGAAAAGTGGACATCTTCACACTTTTCAGGAAAAAGATTCAATTTGGTCACTACAAACATAGCTGAGTGTGTTAATGCTCTGTTCAAAAAAGCACGAGAATATCCCGTTACTATGCTGATAGAGACGGTCAGATTAAAAATTCAAGAGATGTTCTACCAGAGAAGAGAATCAGCATCATTATTCGTCGGACCGTTGACACCGTGGGCCGAGAAATAATTAAAGGATCTCATACTGAAGGCATGAGATGTTTGTTGCCACGCAATTTCTCGGGATGAATACTATATTATGGGAGACTACAATGATATTGTCAAGCTCAACGAGCTTTCATGTACATGTCGAGAGTTTGAAGTTAAGGGATACCCCTATTTTCATGTTCTTTCAGCATGTATAAACTATAATCTTCCTCATTATTCATATTGCTCCCTGTTATACATGACTAGGAATTACCAGATCACGTATGAAGATTCCGTGTACCCAGTACGGGATAAGAGTCAATGGAAAATTTCTTCTAGATTTAAGGAGTAATGTTCGAGTATCAAGCCTCCGCTACAGACGAGGTCAGTTGGAAGACCAAAGAAAGTACAAATACTTTTCCGTGAAGAGGAACGAACAACAAAAACCTGTGGACGTTGCAAACAAACAAGGCATAATCATCAGAGTTCCAAATTTCCAATACCTTCGGAATAATGTCTGTTGTAGTGCATTTTTGTAATATGACTGTGAATGTTATACATTTTTTTGTAACACAGCTGTGAATGTTATACGTTTTTTTATAATACGACTGTGAATGTTATACATTTTTTATAATACAACTGTGAATATTATACATTTTTTTGTAATATGACTGTGAATGTTATACATTTTTCGTAATACGACTGTGAATGTTATACATTTCTTGTAATACATATGTTAAAGTTATACATTTCTTGTAATACATGTTGTTTTTTTTGAAATTACGAATTGCTTACCACAACGATTCAAATTTATTATAAGACATTCACTTCACGGACAATTTCATGCATTTCATGGTCAATTCCCTTCACTTCACAGTCATTTTCATGCATTTCATGGTCAATTCTGATGATTTTACTTCACTTCACGGGCATATCCATGCATTTCACGGTCAATTCTCTTCACTTCACGGACAATTCCTTGTATTTCACGGTCAATTCCCTTCACTTCACGGTCATTTCCATGCATTTTACGGTCAATTTCGACGATTCCGCGTCACTTCACGGTCATTTTCATGCAATTCATGGTCATTCCCCTTCACTTCACGGATAATTCCATGCATTTCACGGTCAATTCCCATCAGTTCATGGTCATTTTCATGCATTTCACGATCAATTCCGATGATTCCGCTTCACTTCACGATCATTTCCATGAATTTCATGGTCATTTCCCTTCACTTCGTGGACAATTCCATGCATTTCATGGTCAATTCCCTTCACTTCAAAGTCATTTCCATGCATTTTACGGTCATTTTTGTCGATTCTTCTTCACTTCACGGTCATTTTCATGCACTTCATGGTCAATTCCCTTCACTTCACAGACAATTCTTTGCATTTCATGGTCAATTCCCTTCACTTCACGGTCATTTCCATGCATTTCATGGTCAATTCCGATGATTCCGCTTCACTTCATGGTCATTTCCATGCATTTCACGGTTATTTCCTTTACTTCACGGACAATTCCATGCATTTCACGATCAATTCGCTTCACTTCATAGTCATTTTCATGCATTTCACGGTCAATTCCAACAATTTCGCTTCACTTCATGGTCATTTCCATGCATTTCACGGTCATTTCCCTTCACTTCATAGACAATTCCATACATTTCATGGTCAATAACCTTCACTTCATGGTCATTTCCATGCATTTCACGGTCAATTCTGATGATTTTACTTCACTTCACGGTCATTTTCATGCATTTCATAGTCACTTCCCTTCACTTCACGGACAATTCCATGCATTTCATGATCAATTCCCTTCACTTCACAGTCATTTCCATGTATTTCACGGTCAATGAAGGCGATTCTGCTTCACTTCACGGTCATTTCCATGCACTTCATGGACAATTCCTTGCATTTCATGGTCAATTCCCTTCACTTCATGGTCATATCCATGCATTTCACGGTCAATTTCGACGATTCCGCTTTACTTCACGGTCATTTCCATGCATTTCATGGTCAATTCCCTTCACTTCACATACAATTCCATGCATTTCACGGTCAATTCGCTTCACTTCACGGTCATTTCCATGCATTTCACGGTCAATTCCGACGATTCCGCTTCACTCCACGATCATTTCCATGCATTTCACGGTCAATTCCGACGATTCCGCTTCACTCCACGATCATTTCCATGCATTTCACAATCATTTCCCTTTACTTCATGGAAAATTCCATGCATTTCACGGTCAATTCCCTTCATTTCACGGTCATTTCACAGTCATTTCCATGTATTTCACTGTCATTTTCCTTCACTTCACGGACAAGTCCATGCATTTCATGGTCAATTCCCTTCACTTCATAGTCATTTCCGTGCATTTCACGGTCATTTCCGACGATTCTGCTTCACTTCACGGTCATTCCATGCATTTCATGGTCAATTCCCTTCACTTCACGAACAATTCCTTGCATTTCACAGTCAATTTCCTTCACTTCACGGTCATTTTCATGCATTTCATGGTTAATTCCGATGATTCCACTTCACTTCATGGTCATTTCCATGCATTTCACAGTCAATTCCCTTCACTTCACGGACAGTTTTATGCATTTCATGGTCAATTCGCTTCACTTCACAGTCATTTCCATGCAGTTCACGGTCAATTCCAACAACCACTTCACTTCATGGTCATTTCCCTTCACTTCACGGACAATTCCATGCATTTCACTGTCAATTCCCTTCACTTCACAGTCATTTCCATGCATTTCTCGACCAATTTCGACGATTCCACTTCACTACATGGTAATTTGCATGCATTTCATGGTCAATGAAGGCGATTCCACTTCCCTCACGGTCATTTCCATGCATTTCACAGTCAATTCCCTTCACTTCATGGACAATTCCATGCATTTCACGGTCAATTCACTTCACTTCATTTCTATGCATTTCACGGTCTATGAAGGTGATTCCGCTTCACCTCACGGTCATTTCCATGCATTTCACGGTCAATTCCTTTCACTTCACGGACAATTCCATGTATTTCACGGTCAATTCCCTTCACTTCATAGTCATTTCCATGCATTTCACAGTCAATTCCCTTCACTTCATGGACAATTCCATGCATTTCAAGGTCAATTTCCTTCACTTCACAGTCATTTCCATGCATTTTACAGTCAATTTCGACGATTCCGCTTCACTTCACGAACATTTCCATGCATTTCACAGTCAATTCCCTTCACTTCACAATCATTTCCATGCATTTCATGGCCAATTTCACCGCCCATTGCGAGGGACACAGGCTTCACTGTTACCAACCTTTAGCTATGACAAAGGGTAAGAAGTGAGTTCACATGATTCCAACTTAAAGTTAAGGATAAGATTGAAACCTCCATAAAGAAGTAAATCACTTAGATATAAACATAAAACTAATTGTTGGTGCATTAAGAACACGACCATCCACTAGAGTAAGTTGTTTGTCAATAAGAATACTGCAAGCAAAAAGCATCACATCCTCATCATATCTGTGTTTCTCAAAGCTTGTGCAAAACCAGGAGATTATAAAAGAAACATCTTATGTCAATTGAACAAAACATGATGGTGGCCTAAGAGGAACCTACATCAGTCACAACCAAAGAATATCTTTGCATGGTGGATAAAGCCTTTGTATAGCGTTGTAGAGAAACAAGTGTACATAGCTGGTGCATAGAAGAAAGAAGGAAAAAGAAAAAATAGATGAAAAGAGTCAATGCAAGTGAAATATCAACATTACAAGGTACAAAACAACATAATGCTGACCTCTAAAGGAAGATAATTCAGGCGCTTTGGTTTACTAAAATCAAGGCATGACATATAAGTAGAACTACTCAATTCTATACCCTCTTAAGAAAATAATCATAGACATGCACCATCTCCATTTCTCATTTTCAAGCAAAATCTGCAACGAAGGCATGCAATAAAAGTATATCTTTTAGCAGGTAGAAAGCGGCAAGAGAAGCGTAGAACAACCAAGCAAGTAATGCATTGAGGAAAAAAATTGAAGCAAGTATCATGTGAATTGTAACTTGCTTGACAAATGAATAGAGTAATAAAATCCAGTGAGAAAGAATGGAGCACATACAGCTGCTGATTGCACGATATCTCACTTAATCCTCTGATCTTGAACTCCATACTATTATGCCTAGCCGTAACCCTCATATTCTTCAGCATCTTCTCAGCCTATATACATCAATAGGATTGACACCAAGTCACGTTGAAAGCACTGCTGGAATTGTCATCTATAATTCACGAGCATGGTGAAAATTATA
Organism: Magnolia kwangsiensis; assembly: GCA_037074715.1. Taxonomy (NCBI): domain Eukaryota; kingdom Viridiplantae; phylum Streptophyta; class Magnoliopsida; order Magnoliales; family Magnoliaceae; genus Magnolia; species Magnolia kwangsiensis. The sequence goes on from CM073577.1 coordinate 115,405,209, forward strand.
GATTGTAATAAATGAACAAAAAATAAAGACTATAAAACTACTATAGAGAAAAGTCATACCCATATTCAATGACAAACCACCTTGGGTGGTGCAGAAACTAGATTGAAACCCTTGACAACCAGTGACACCACCTCCCAATTCGGTGAAGTTCCTCATGTCATCATGAAAAAATGATTGTCTTACGAGAAGGCATCCACTGCATTGCGGTGACAGATAAACGCAATGCATTTACTAAATGTGTCTACTACTGAGACCCAATCCATTGCTTGGTCTAACCAACATTTTCACATGCTCACCGTGCAGTGTGGCCGCCTAGCTAGCTAGCCATGCCCCCATACATTTGTGTTTTATTTTATTAATGAAGGGTAGCATGTTAACATGCCTACACATCAAGTATCTTGCATTTTGTTAATGACATGACCAAAACATCAGCCAGGTCCACTTACCTAGTGATTCACCACATTGTATCTTGGGTGCCACATCCACTACTTAAGTTACAAATGGTTGTATGTAAAAGTGAGATGAGGATTTAGCAGAACCCAAAAAATAACTAAAAGATTAGAAAGAGATTTTTGTGACTCCGTTGTGAACAGATGAGAATAACCTCAATGTACTTTTAACTTGTGTAGAAAAGGTTTTCGTTATTCATTTTTTAAAGGGTGGCCTACTTGGGTGTTGAAACAACCTGATTTCAAGATCAAGGCCGAACAAAGGGTGTTGTACATGCTTGGATGACATGGATTCCATGCAAGTTAAGTTGTTTCTCCCGCGTTACTGAAAGTAACTCTGGCAAGTATCCAGCCCAATGTTACTAAGTGCTTTCCTTATGCTTCTTTAGCTTTCCCTTTCGGACAGGGATAATCCTAACCATATATCTCATGATAAGCATTGCTTATGTGTGATGGATGATACACAGGCCCATATCCAATGTGGGCCCTACACAATGGACAACCCATATCATAGGTAGGGTCCAGGCAATCCAGGAAAATTAGGAGTAGATCTCTAAAATCTCAAATAATTGAAAACTAAAATTATCATCATTCATTCATTGATTCACCATGGAATAATTAAAATTACTACCCCAAGTTTGGGTAGTATAATCATCATCCAAAAAAAGAATAAGAAGCCCTTTACGGGCATACAATATCCAAAAATTTATACTTAACAACATTTTGCAACTACGCATCAGGCTGGGTTGAAGGACCGGCACCGTGTGGCATAGTGTCATCTCATTTGCATGTGATCATTGACATCAGGTCCTACAACTTCTTCTCCACTCACTCGACAGCTTCTTTCGTCGCAATTACGATCTTCTTGATTTGTGACAATCGTTGATCGTGCAGGTGAAGTTGTTTATCTTGTTGGCGAAGATGGTATATAATCGATGTTCGACGGTCTCGGTGGCTAGCATGACGACAAGTATGTGGGACTGGCGAGAACATCGGGTCACTGTGTTAGGCCCTCTCATCTCCAGTGTCTGCTGCCTCGGTGTCCATCACATCAGTTTCAGCTCCTTAAGCTTTGGTTTCGGCCATAGTATCAAGTGGAGTGGAAGAGGAAGTTGGTATGTCAAGCAATCCCATTTTTTTATGTTTGTTTTGATAAATTTACGAGACTCTTGGGGACGGTCAGTTGTGGGAAGTAATCTCACATGTCAAGACAATAAACAGATAAGATGAGGGAATGGAATGTACACATCTTTAGTGGCTTAGATTACTACGACTAGCTGATGTAACATGAGAGTAGACAAACACAGTTCCACTTTTTGGCTGACGGCATAGAGAATCCCCAACATGAATGGGGTAAGATCAGACCTGTTGGTGCTCATCGGATAGACGTTTGTATAGAAAATTGCGTGAAGAATGCAAAATTGTGCAGGCATGTGTGTGGCACGCAGAGAGTTACCATCATGCCAAGGAATGTCTTGGCCATTGCATACATGTTTTGTAATTTGTGAACGAACTTCAAGTGAGTTGAAGTCGTTGAAAGTACCTTGGTTTGTCAATTAGCGTGAGTGTTGAGTCAACTTGACAGAAAAGCTCCATAGGAAGATCAATCAGCTGTCTGCCTCAACCAGATGTGTGTCGAACTCGTCACAAGTAAATCTAAGCCTTACATCCCATGTCCCAAAACACCATGTATATAAAACCCTTAAAATCTATTAGAATATCATAGGGTTTTTAGGTTAGAAAACTTTTTTATAAAATCAAAAAATCTTTAATTTTTCTAGCTTTGTCGATTTATTGATATCAGGTTCGATAAAATCTATGTGTGCTGTCGATGTCCTCGAAAGCTCAATCGATAAAATCGAATGAGGACATAAAGTGTCCGACAACCACATATTCGTCTGAACAAAATTATCGATGTATTGATACCCCTATCAATATCATCGATATTTAAAAATCAAATTTATCGAACTAGACTCAATATGATTGACAACAGTGTATTTGTGTCCCTGTTTTTTTATAGGCAAATCATGAAGACCTTTGATATATCGAAGTATCATCGATATAATTGGAATTCAAATATCGACGATATCGGAAGGTCTTTGATGATATCGGTCTTGGACACAATCTTCCCAGCAACATTTTTCAGGTGGTTTTTACTTCAGATCGAGGGTCACTCGAAAGAATTGATATTCAAATATCGATGATATCGAGGCCGGATCAATGACATAGAAAATAGACATAAACTTGTCCAACAAGCTTACTGAAAAATTCTTTGGATTTATTGATGCATCGACACGACCTTCGATATCATCGACATTTAAATTTTGATGATATTGAGCATCCCTCAATTATATCTATTGACCTAAAAAATTTCAAAGTAAGTCTCTCTCATTTTTCAAATGTTAAGGAATTGATCCTCGTATTAATAATAACAGAGTTCGAAATCTAATGTCATCGACACATATTTCGATGCCCTCGACTAGCTGACAAAAAGTTTTAAAAGCATATGACTTTGAGTTAGTGCCATCGAGTGGCCAGTCGATGCAATCGAGAGTATACTCTCGATGATATCGACCCTGCTCGATGATATCGAATTCAGTCATAAATATGACCGTTTTATATCCGTTGGAACTTTTTGCCTATATATAGAGAGCTTGTCTTTAGTTGCTGTGAGAGAGTAAAGAGAGCTTTTGAGTGTTTAACTTTTGATCATTTATCCAAAGCCCTTTCTCTCAAGTGAGTTCATCCTCTAATCTACACTCATCATTGATATTCAATAGAGTGGATTGGGGAATGAACTTTCACATTCAAGGATCCTCCAACTGCCATGTAATGCCCTAAAAATTTGGGGTCGAGCATAACTCAGCTCCCGAGTTCCAGAACATCACTTATGCAACATTATTTGATGATGGATGAATGTTGTCTGTGTTAGTACATAAAACATGAAACAAATCAAGCCAGATCAGTAGACATAATTCAGGGATATTGAGGTAAAGCAAGCGGAAGACTTAAATACATAAATAATTCAAAAATAATCCCCAAATGATGCGTACTAAGTCCAAGGAAACACATACAACTGTGTCTCAAATACATATATCAACTATGCAAAATAATCTTATACATATCCCAAAAATCCCCGCTGGTCAAGACGAGGCTCACATGAACCCGCCTGAGAACTACATATATGAGAACGCCTCCTCGTCCTCATCAAAATCTGGCTCTGCCTCGCCAGCATCGCCATCACCTGTAACTAAATCAGAGTCTGGTTGGTATTTAAGCACTGTCCCAGAACGTGGGAGTGAGCGATCAACTCAGTGGTATTATACAGCAAAGGTTAACATATTATCAATCCAATCAAGAAGTAATGATAAGGCAGTACAATCAAACATGTCCTAGATACTCTTGTTAATGCAAGGATGATATGAAGAATGATGCATGCCCTCACCACAATCCCCTCTGCGACATCATCTAATGATCGTGGCATGAATCACTTCCTTAGTGCTCTATCACTAACCCTGTTAGCACATGCAATGCAATGAGATGAACATGCTTACCAAGTTCTTATTAGTCCTTTTCATACAGCAGGATTGAGAAGCTAAGACACCTTCCTTGTATCAATTCTCAACATTGATCCATTCTAGGGTTGTCAGTCCTAGGGATTCTCATACGATATTATGGTTCTAGGTCGTTGTAAGGGCTGCCAGGGTTATTGCGTGCAATCGTTACACCACTCCCCCATCACCAAAATAATATAGGCCTAATTATATCCTTAAGACTGTAACAGAACTCATTGCCCTTATGCAGTGTCAGGATAATCTCCAGGTCACTACAGAGGGCTCGTCACCAATCAGTGTAGGCAGACAGCAAGAATATAGTGTCCCATACCACCATAATCTGCTCAGAGTAGGGTGCTCACTGGTCACTACGGGGAGATTTTTGGCCCCAGCGTAGGCCGACAGCTCGACCACGGTGTCCCATACCACCATGCCCGGCTCATGAGTCTTAGGAGATCATGGTACCACGGTTAACGGGAGTTTCTCTGTTAAGCTCGGTGCCTTAGATTTAAACAATGACGACCAAACATGGTGAACACACATCGGTCAATTGGGTTCATTGATAAGTTCAACTAGGCTAAGCGCACGTTGAGTTGAACGACATGGAATGCATAAGCACTCCGTGTGGCCTAACCACTGTCGAACATCCCAAGCACGACTCAAATTCATTAAACCCATCCCGTGTGATGAAAACGACCTCAACCACCATTTGGAGTATGATTACCGATTACTTGGACTATATCACAGCCCCATTCACATACAGATCCAATATCTAGCATATGATTCATATCCTGCAATCATGTGAACATTCATGACGTATAACAGGCACTTAAATATAGCACATGGAGGAAATCTTACACACATTGAACATGAATAATCTATATTATATGATTCATGGAGGAAATCATACACACAAACATGATGAGTGAAATCCCTATCTTAATCATCTTAGTAATATCATTTTACTAATTACTAACTTGTTTAGGCGTTTACACAAACACTTAGATTTCACTATTCAACATACATCACATATGTCGACTCCGTTGCATATTAGGGAAAGTCCTCTCTCCAAGGAGTTGCCACATACATATCAATCATATAACAACAACAATTAATCATGACAACCAAATCAGCAATTTCCATACGCATACAAGTATTCTAACATATGTATGAAATACGCTATTTACAATATAAAGCATAAATATATGAAAATCAAAACGGATAGCGTATTTGGCATGTGTAATTGCATTCACAATATGAATAAATCATTATCTAAATTGAAAGTGTTGAAAACCATAATCTAAGCGTATATAGTCCACACATTAAACTAGAAAATGCGTATTCGATATGATTCAGATGATATGTCTTCGTCAACGGCGGATACGCTACCTATGGCATGAAACATGTTAGCTAGAAGTCTACTACAAGTAGTCTAAGCTTCAAAACAGGTTAGGGTTAGCTTAACTTACCCAAAAATAGAATCCGAATTGCCGATAGAATGATTCAGATACGCAGGTTCGATGTCTAGATGATCTGGGAAGAATCCTACGGAGAATCACCAATTTCTCCCACACTTTCTCTCTCTTTCTCTCTCTTGGAAACCTAGGGTTTAGGAAATTCGTATGGGATTTGAAACTAAGGGTTTAAGGTCTATTTATCAGCCTAAACACAATGAAAATAGACTTAAGGTCAAGGTACACTTAGGTTATAACCAAATCGGGCTCAACTGATCAAACGGAGCACTTCTGGAGGTCCTCTTATCAAATGCGGTGGACTTAAGCTCACTAGTATCGGATCTTTAGTAAGTTAAGTTTTCAGTCCGATCGAGTTTTCAGATCGTCCGTGGCGGACTAGTTTCAATTTAACGGTTACCGAACTTAAATCAGGGCTACAAGTTCTATGATATGAAAGGGCCACTTATCCTGATCCGAGGGTGAATTTGGGTCGAATTCTAATGGTCAGAATGCTTAAAAATAACGTGCAAGTGAAACGTTTCAGATTACTTAAAAATATAATTAATTTTCTAAAAATCTTCCTTTTCCTACTCTCTTTACTCCGGGCTCAATAAAATGGTCTCAGGACATCGTTTGGGCTTGATTTTCTAGGTGATTGTCAAGTCCAACTAGGTGGTCGTAATGGTCTAAGATTATAGCTATCAGACTCTCGATGCACGGTTTAGAACCAATACAAAGTTACAAAGCATTTCCGGGAACAACTGGGTTTAAAGTTGGAGCCTAGATTTCAGATAGTGTTAAGGATTCTTTAGGTTCTGGGTCTTACAGATCGCATTGAAAGCTATCAGTGCTAATTCCATAAGTAATCTAGTTTAACGATGGCTAAAACACATTAAAGTTCTAAAGAATTTGGTTCTAAAAGATTTCTGCTAAAGGTGGTACTCGGGTCTAAGCACTGATTTTCTAAGTCATTACGTACCACCTTAATGGTATATCATTAAGCTGAGATGCCTTGAATGCATAGATGATTGGAATCACTCTATATCCTTTATAGGAAAATATTTGAGAGTAGGATTCCATCATAACCTTGACCCAACTCGTCGCCATATATCGATATATCTTCTGAGTTGCGGTTCAAGGGAGCAGAAGACTCTTCATCAACAAAGGAGGAGATCTTCATCAACGTGGGCCCCACCATGATGGGTGTTGCTATCACCATCGTGCATTTCATGGGGCCCCTTTTTAGGTAGTGGGCCCCCCAAAATCAGCCATATACGGATGCTTAGGTGGCCCACACGGTGGAAACAATGAGAATTGACGCCTACCATTGAAACCCTTTTTGGGTTGCAGAAGTTTCGGATCAAATATGAAATTTGTTTTCCCGTTGCATCCAAGGTCTGTGTGACCTCATCAATGGACTGGATGTCAAATAAACATCACCGTGGGCCCCTAATAGTTTGGATGCAAATAAACATTATGGTGGGCCCTAGGTCCACGTGGCCTTATGAACAGTTTGAATGACAAACAAATATCACCGTGGGCTCTAGGTCCATGTGACCTTATGAAGAGCTTGGGTGGTAAATAAACATCACTGTGGGCCCCCTGACAGCTTGGATGCAAATAAATATTATGGTGGGCCCCTGGTCCACGTGATCTTATGAACAGATTGGATGTAAATAAACATTACAGTGGGCTCAGGTTGGATGGAAAATAAACATTACTGTGGGCCCCAGGTTTGAGTGACCTTATCAATGGGTTGGATGGAAAATAAACATTATAGTAGACCCCACATGGGACCCACCTGATGTATGTATTGTAATCCACACCTCCCATTAGTGTGGGCCCCACCATGGGTATGTACCTCATCTATGTCGTTCATCCTTTCAATCACTATGGGATCTACCATGATGCATGTGTTTCATTTAAACCATCCAACCATTTTAGAGATAATTTAAGGCCCATTGTTGAGGCCACCTTGGTTTGTATAAGGCCCGTTGTTGAGGCCTGCCTTAATAAATATGAGGCCCATATTATGAGGCTCATTGTGATGTATGCAAGGCCCACGTAATTAGGCCCATCTTGATGTACTTGTGGCCCATTCATTGGGGCCCATCTTGATATATACGAGACCCATGTACATGAGGCCTAGTTGATGTATTGGAGGCCCATGGGTCAAGGCCCGATGAGACGTACATAAGGCTCATTGTAGTGTGATTCCACCATGGTATATGTGTTGATCTTTGTAGCGGTATATACCTTGGGAGCAATGATGCTTTGATGTCCATGTTGTAAGGATGATGTTGGTTAAATGTTCACATTGTCACTCTCCCTAGGGATCATTGATAGGCTCATACCTATAGTGTGTAGACCGTCTAGGCCCATCTTCATTTTAACCAAAACCCATCACCACATAACATGTATAGTATAGATCCATGATTCATGACCATACACATCATATGTATGCCTGATATGAGAAGTGACTGATCATAGCATATGCCTTTCAACAGATCATTTATGGGCTCCTTGATAGGCGGAGTTACCCTACATGAGCTCAAGATACGTGCAGGATTGTTGCATATCTGGTAGTATGATTCATGCACTTGTATTTGTGTGATTGTGATTATTGTATGCCCTAGCGACATCAGGGCCATAGCCTCCATAGACACATCATGGGTAGCTGGATTGGATACCAAAAATATTATTACTAAGCATTGAGGTGCCATAGATGTCCCTGGGTGAAAATCTCTAAACCCGATGGTATCAAAGGATGACTCTAACTTCGAGACCAAGTGGATATATGAGCACACGAGGGCCGAATACTAGGAGGCCGCGTCTCCCACTGTGTCATGGTTAGTTGGATAGGGGTGTGGCCTTACTCGCCCGAGGGTTGCGGGCAATACTAGGCTGAGTTTGACCAACTCATGAATGGGTCCGTTATTGACGTGCCGGATAGGTATTGGCAGACTATTGGCTAGGCAGATAGTGAGGTTTCTTACGCTTAGTTGGACTATGCAGCTAGGAGAGCGGCAGTGCCATTTGGAGTGTACTAAACCACAGTGATTATCCAGAATGAGAACTGTACTGATATATGATGAGGATTGATATGCTTGAGTTGCATCTCGCATTGCATGGTCTTGTTATGGCCGATAGCATTCATATCCTGTACTGCATAGCCTTGGTACAATTAATTTGTATTCATGTACGCATCAGCATAATTCCGCATTATTCTAACCTTGCCTTCGGAGCACGCTTATTTTACGCATACACTTACACCATCCTCTAAGCTTTCTATAAGCTTATGCACAATTGATGCGTACAGGTGAAGCTAGGTCATAGTCGTAGCTTTGCCGCAGTTGGAGCGTGCAGTCGAGTTTTTGGAGTTTTGTTATTAGCACTATCTTGTATTTTTCTTTACATGCATTGTACCCAAAGTTTTTAATCATAGTGGATTTTGTGATGGTGTTCTTGTAGTTATTGCTCGTGGGTTATGCTTATGGTTATGCTTATTACGATTCAAATTGATGATTAGAAATCCTCCTTGTAGCATCCCAGGATTGAAACCTGGTAAATGGGTACAAGGAGCCGAGAATGAGGTTCTACGGAGGCTGTCGGCGTCGGATTCGGCAATGGAGAATTTTATGAGCCCGATTTCTGAGTTTGGGGCGTGACAATCAACGAACTATAAAGGGACTCATTTGCTTATTTGTAAGTTAACAGAGTCTAGAGGACCCTTGTGATTATTGCTTTGTAGGATTGGGTCTAAGGTGTTTCTCACCCTTGCAAATCCTTTAGGAGGCCTCTGGGGTACGTAGCGTTGACCCTTGCTCTGTGGAGAGCATAAACTTCTGGTTAAAGGTGAACTTGTTTAAAACCTTGGGTTAGAGGTGAATCGTGTGAAATCTCCGTTAGGGTCTTATGGAAGATCCTTGGCCAGTGTGCTTAAAAGTGGGTGCGATGTGTGGACCCTTCCTCGTGAGAGCATAAATAGTTATCCTAGGTGTAGGTTGTAAAGGTTAAAGGTAAACCATGAGAAACCTCCTTAGTGAAATCTGGTATACTCAAGGGTTGAGTGCGGTTACCGGGAGTGGAGTAGATAAGTAGTCGAACCACTATAAAAATGATTGTGTTTGAGATTGCTATTCTTCGTTTGTGTGATTTAGTTTAATATTTTTATATTTGAATATCTGAGATCATACCTCACACACATACACAGTCATATCCATCATAAACTAGTTTGCATGTTATTTATCTCTCAAATAGTTTGTGATTGGATCCTCTACCGGGCTTGGAAGACAATAGAGTTATTCTTGAGTAATCCTAATATAGGCTTGGTGTTAGGATTTTAAATTATCATAAAATTATTAAAAAGTCCTATTTACCCCCTCTAGGACATATTAGCATATTCTTACTTCAACTAAAGCGGTCTTTACCACAATTTCAGTTGTAGTCTACAAAGCCTTGGGATTTACATGGAATTTCAATTAATTGATCGATAATGGCAGGAGTGATGTGAGTTGTGGTTTGGTCAATGGTGACATCTATGGCCGGGGGGTCAGATACTTGGGAATGACAGTAAGCTAAAAACCTTTATATTTGTTCATTCCGTTTCACTCCACCAAAGTCAAGCATACAAGACCAGTCAATGGCCTCGAGCATTGGTACAATCCCATATGGAGCTAGACAAGACCTATCAACCTGTCTTTCATAGTCCATCTTCCTTCCCATAAACTTTTGATACAGATCCTCAGGAGGTGGTGGCACATTAGGGATTAGAAGTTCGGGTGGCGGATTGTTTGTAGGTGGTTAAGCATTTTTTCTCCTGGTAACTGTTTTATCATGTTTTGGCATAAGATTGGAGGATTCTCCCTGATGAACCAATTTACTCATCTCTTTTCCCATGTAGATGAAAACTTTCAGAGGATATTCTGAAAGAAAAGAAATGTGAAATTAAGGAGATTGAAGAAAAGGAGAGCAAGTAGGGATGAAGAGAATGAGAAAATATAAGAAAATCTAAGGTTTTGAATGTTTGACTAATAAAAGTGATTTACCAACCTTAAAAGCTCTAGAAAATGGCTCAAATTCACCGCCACCAACTTCTGGGAGAGGAAGCGTCGTAGAGGAAGAAGAAAATGGAAAGAATGAAATGGAATAGACGCAGCGTGGTTTAAATACACGCACAAATTTGATATATTGAATGTCAATTGATATATCGAAAGAAGTCCAACGGTCACGCAAAGGGTTTAGGGTTTTTCTATTTTTTTTTTTCAATCGAGTCTACTTTGATATATATCGATAACTTCTTCGATATATCCAATATTAATCGATAAACTTGAAAATTCGTTTTAAATGAGTATTAATCCCTGGACAGTTTTGGGTATTATTTGATATATCGTATACCATTCGATATATTCTAACATACATATCGAATTTTACTCAATATATCGAAGTGGAATTGCGCTCGAAATCTCCTTCGATATATCGAAATAGTATCGATATTATCGATAATTCGTTTAAAAAATAGCTTGTCTCTGGACATTTTTGGATCATTTTAGATATATCGAAAATTAGTTGATATATTGACATCTTGCCTCCTTCAATATATGAAAATGGTATCGATATTATCGACAATGTCTTTTAAAAAAGCATTTTGTCTCTAAACATTTTTTGATCATTTTCGATATATCGACAAGTAGTCGATATATCAACACGACATATCAAATTCCAGTTGATGTATCGTTCTGTTGCAATGATGATTTAGTTCGATAACATCGACTAGAATTTGATGTTATCGATGACTTAAGCCCGATGTCATCGATTATAGTTCGATAACATCGAAGAGTACTTGTGCTTTTTTCCTTCAAAAAATTCAATCGATTCTGTTTTTATAATCGAGTGTCTTTCAATTTATATCAAAATGTCTTCGATATATCGTTACTCGCTCGATATAATTGGAAAATCCTTTTAAAACAACATTTCATATCCAGACAGTTTTGGAATAATTTCGATATACCGTCTACCTTTTAATATATCGAAATGCAACATTTTCGATATATCTTGTACATTTCGATATATCGAAGAGTAATTTTTACTCTTAGCTCTGATTTCAATATTTGTAATTGTGTATACGTCGATACATATCGAATAGTCCGTCGATATATCGAATGCTAATAGATGTCATCGAAAATTCATTGTAAATGAACATAAGTTATCAGGAGACTTGTGGACCTTTTTCGATATATCTAATCTTATTCGATACATTGAAGAAGAGTATATGACTGTGAAGTGAAGCGGAATTGTCTGTGAAGTGAAGGGAATTGTCCTATTCGATATATCTGGTTGAAGGGAATTGACCATGAAATGCAAGGAATTGTCCGTGAAGTGAAGGGAATTGACCGTGAAGTGCATGGAAATGACTGTGAAGTGAAGGGAAATGACTGTGAAATGCATGGAAATGAACATGAAGTGAAGTGGAATTATTGGAATTGACCATGAAATGCATGGAAATGACTGTGAAGTGAAGGGAATTGACCGTGAAATGCATGGAATTGTCTGTGAAGTGAAAGGAATTGACCGTGAAATGCATGAAAATGACTGTGAAGTGAAGCGGAATGGTCAGAATTGACCGTGAAATGCATGGAAATGATTGTGAAGTGAAGGGAATTGACTGTGAAATGCATGGAAGTGTTCGTGAAGTGAAGCGGAATCACCTTCATTGATCGTGAAATGCATGGAAATGACTGTGAAGTGAAGGGAATTAACCGTGAAATGCATGGAATTGTCTGTGAAGTGAAGGGAATTGACTGAGAAATGCATGGAAATGACCGTGAAGTGAAGCAAAATTGTCGAAATTGACCTTGAAATGCATGGAAATGACTGTGAAGTGAAGGGAATTGACCGTGAAATGCATGGAATTGTCCGTGAAGTGAAGGGAATTGACTGTGAAATGCATGGAATTGTCCGTGAAGTGAAGGGAAATGACCGTGAAATGCATGAAAATGACCGTGAAGTAAAGCGAAATCATCGAAATTGACCGTGAAATGCATGGAAATAACTATGAAGTGAAGGGAATTGACCGTGAATTGCATGGAATTGTCTGTGAATTGAAGGGAATCGACCGTGAAATGCATGGAAATGTCCATGAAGTGAAGGGAATTGACCATGAAATGCATGGAAATGACCGTGAAGTGAAGCAGAATTGACTGTGAAATGCATAAAAATGTCCATGAAGTGAAGGGAATTGACCATAAAATGCATGGAAATGACCGTGAAGTGAAGTGGAATCGTCAGAATTGACCGTGAAATGCAAGGAATTGTCCGTGAAGTGAAGGGAATTGTCCGTGAAGTGCATGGAAATGACCGTGAAGTGAAGGGAAATGATCGTGAAATGCATGGAAATGACCGTGAAGTGAAGAGGAATTGTCGGAAATGACTATGAAATGCATGGAAATGACTGTGAAGTGAAGGCAATTGACCATGAAATGCATGGAATTGTCCGTGAAGTGAAGTGAATTGACCGTGAAGTGAAGCGGAATGGTCAGAATTGACCGTGAAATGCATGAAAATGACTGTGAAGTGAAGGGAATTGACCGTGAAGTGAAGGTAATTGACCGTGAAATGCATGGAATTATCCGTAAAGTGAAGCAGAATTGCCTTCATTGACCACGAAATGCTTGGAAATGACTGTGAAATGAAGGGAATTGACAGTGAAATGCATGAAATTGTCCGTGAAGTGAAGGGAATTGACTGTGAAATGCATGGAAATGACTGTGAAGTGAAGCGGAATTGTCGGAATTGACTGTGATATGCATGGAAATGACTGTGAAGTGAAGGGAATTGATCATGAAATGCATGGAATTGTTCGTGAAGTGAAGAGAATTGACTGTGAAATGCATGGAATTGTCTGTGAAGTGAAGGGAAATGACTGTGAAATGCATGGAACTGACCGTGAAGTGAAGCGGAATCGTCAGAATTGACCATGAAATGCATGGAAATGACTGTGAAGTGAAGCGAATTGACTGTTAAATGCATGGAATTGTCCATGAAGTGAAAGGAATTGACCGTGAAATGCAAGGAAATGACCGTGAAGTGAAGCAAAGTCATAGGAATTGACCATGAAATGTATGGAAATGACCACAAAGTGAAGGGAATTGATCGTGAAATGTACGAAAATGACTGTGAAGTTAAGGGAATTGACCGTGAAAGGCACAGAATTGATAGTGAAGTGAAGACATCATTGTCAGAATTGAGCGTGAAATGCATGGAATTGATTGTGAAGTGAATGGAATTGACCGTGAATTGCATGGAATTGACCGTGAAGTGAAGACATCATTTACTGCAAAATGTATGAATTCACTTTTCATAATGAAATTACTATTAGGAAGACATCATTTGCTATAAAATTTAGACAAAATATATGACACATCATTTACACCATATCACCATGTATGTTTTACAAGACATCATTCAGCCCAATTTACAACATTTCATAAAATTTAACGATTCCTCTCACGCCTAAGACAGATGTATCATATTTTCAGGTCACTCAAGCAATCATAGGCTATTGACTTCCTAAAGCTGAGAGTGAATTCCTCCAAGTCTCTCCCTGACAAAATTTGATTGCTGCACAAAATGTCTATATATTTCATGATAAAATTACCACAATCATATCTGTTGGTCTGCTTTGGTATAGAAGTATCTTCTCTGACCGTCTAAGCATTTCCTTCCAATGAAGACATATTTCTTGCGGCATAAAATAATATAGGCAAGGCCTCCATCATCAGCTCGATATGTTCTTTGTATCGACTAAGTGCCCTCGAGTATAAATTATCAAGTATAATGATTTCTCAGTCTCGAGAGTGGATGACCATCAGGTACCAATGACTGTTGGTGTGATTGACTGGTATGTATGCCTGTCCATATTTGGCAAGATAAGATATCAATATTCAAAAATTATAGAAATGGATATACCTAGTGTTGATAACTTGTAACAACACCATTACCTCTTTATGCTGCCATATGACCTTATGCCTGTCACAAGGCATGGCAATGCTGATCGCAGTGAGTTTTTCTACCCCTTCGAATAATAAACGCACTTAGTAACTGCCAACATCCCAATACATTCTCAATGTCGACATTTGCATGCCGATACATGGCTATTACAGACAACATACTAAATTAGAACATAGATCATACAATGAAATAATAATATATTAACCATGATTCAATTCATACAGTCACCAAAAAAAATATGGGACAAAACTTACAATCCTTTGTGTATAAAGTAGAAAATGATCGGTGTCTTCTCTCCAAGTAATCGACGTATTTGTCGATAGCCTAATCAATAAAGATGGAAAATTAAGCTCTACTCTAATATAAGTGTTCAATAACCATGTATGCATGTGTGTGATTTACTTACCACGCCATCAACCCATGCATTTTTCTCCTATACTGACTTGAATCAAAATTTTTTTGGTAATTCTTTGTTTGCATTAGGCCAACTTTCCAATTCATTGAGTTCTTCCTCCGATATTATCCTAAATGGATCGATCTTAGCCTTGAAGGGTATTGGAGAAGTAGGGAAATTCTCTCCGTTTCTCATTGTCGGCGACGTTGCTTGGAGTGGTTTGCATGGAAGAGATGAAAGTGAATGGAGAACGCTTGTAAACAGATGACTTCATCACCCTCTTAAGTCTCCTCTTATATACCGGAATGAAATGTAGTGATTTCTCGCATATATCAACACCTAACGCATCCCCATCCTCCTCCTCATTCTCTAACTCCTCCTTCTAAAACTGAATCTTCTCTATACGAAATGCCTCCATCTGCCTCTTCAACTCCGCCTTACCCTCCTTCAAATCTTCCCTCTCCTTCTTTAGTTCTTCATTCTCCCTAACTAGCATATCCCTCTCCTTCTTCAAAATTGCCATCTCATTCAAATCTTATTTCTCTAACCTCAATGCTTCTTTCAGTTGTAGCATTAGTTCAACCTCCTTCAGTACTACTTCTCTTTCCCTCTTCATTGATTCTCCTCTCTTTTAACGTACGTTCGAGAACTTCAAGTCTTCCCTCTCTCTCTCCAACTGAAGCCTCTGCACCTCCAGCTCTTCCCTATCCTCCATCGACTCCCTAGTCAATTGCAATCTCACTCCCTCTCCCTCTCCCTCATCACTACTCTCTTCCTCTCCCCCTTCTTCTCCCTCTCCCTTTCCTGATCTTTCTTCCATATCTTCATCATCTTCATCTTTAGTGCCCTACAAAATGAAGCAATGTATGTAGCATATTATATAACATATCTAATTAAATATAAAATATTAACATACAATAAGACATTTCTGACATCTTACGTCAAATCTATCATGGACCAAACGAACGGCCTTCATCTCTAGCTCCTCGGTGGTAGGCTCTAAGATAAGAACGATCTCAGTCTGCAAGAAAACATCTTCGCGTTATGTACAGAAATATATATATATATATATATATATATATATATATATATATATATATATATATATATATATATATATATATATATATATATATATAGTTGAATGAGTGACCACTTAGCTTCATAGAAATTGTCTTTCATATTTACTCTCTAGAATTTGATAAATCTTTTTATACCTCCAACCCTTCCATCCCCGATATTGTATGAATTGTGAAATTTGGGAGGGAACGTTTGAAATTATACATTCTCGGAGAGCCAGTACTCTCTCAAGGTCCCATATCTTTTACAATGAAATGACAAGACGATATTAAATAAATATAGTTTGCTATAAACTATGAATTAAAATAGACAAGAAAAGAATCCTTACTCGTAGGGAAAATATGTAATTGGTGACTTGTAATAAGGCCCCTGCGATGCCATCAAGGCACTCTCGATCCCTTCCATCATCATCTTGAAGGCCAAACTACTCTAAGGGTAGATATTAAAGTCTTCCAACAAGTCAACAAGGTTGATAAAGCCTGTACAACATATAACATTCATGTCGGTTTCCCTAATAAACCACTCTACACATAATATTAAGACTACCTTTACGACATCTTTATACTTATTGCTATTAACTATCCTATTAAACACTTCCTTTACATGTTTCTTTAGGATAGGATATTCATTGAAGTATGTTTCTCTTATTGACTTCTTCGAACGATGGATATCGGGTATGGAGAGGTCACCAGTCTTCAGCCCTGTTATTAGGGTGAAGTCCATTTCAAAAAATTTTACACGGTTCCCCTGTATCTTGAATACAAGATTGCCTATATATCTCTCAATAAGTAAGTGAAAAATTGCTCCTACAAATCTAAATGATGTAATGTATAATAAAAATGAGAATGGGGACTGCTTAAATATATTTAATCTAGTGTTATTCTTCTCCAACCCACTCTTCACACTATCAAACCGCCATGTCAAAGAACATCTACATGAGATGGTGGGGGCCGACTAGCCAAATCCCTTATGTAAGGGTTTGTCATCTGTAAGGATGAATTGAAAAGTATATGAATGATAACATTCAATATTTAACGAAACATAATGTGAAAGTTAACTTGTTGTGGTGAAAATTCATAAAGTATGGTGTGAGTCTGTAGAGTCGGCGGTCAGTTTTTGACGAATTTTAAATGAAAGTACAAGACTTATTAGTGAATTTTCACAAGTTTTGGGCCTGTTTTACTCATTTATCAGTCAATTTCATGTAGCTTGTCGGTAAATTTATACCAAAGTTATCGGTAAAAAACACATCAATCTTAAGCAGTCATCGACCATTTTGACGAATTCCATGTTAAACGGTCGACTCATAGGTGACATTCAACAAGTTGACGACTGATTTCACTAAGTTATGGGTCAATTTTCAGATTTATATGTTGCATTTTGGTCGAGAACGTTGTGAAATTGACTGTGAGTGGAGGGGATTGATCATGAAGTGAAGGAAATTGTCCGTGAAATGAGTGAATTGAACATGACGCGAAGGGGATTGTTCACGAAATGAATGGAATTGACCATGAAGTGAAGGGGAATCACTGGAATTTACCGTAAAGTGAAGGGGAATCATCGGAATTGACCATGAAATGCATGAAATTGACTATGAAGTGAAGGGAATTGACTGTGAAATGCAAGGAATTGTCCGTGAAGTGAGGGGAATTGACCGTGAAATGCATGAAAATGACCGTGAAGTGAAGAAGAATTGTTAGAATTGACCATGAAATGCATGGAAATGACTGTGAAGTGAAGGGAAATGATAGTGAAATGCATGGAATTGTCTGTGAAGTGAAGGGAATTGACCGTGAAATGCATGGAAATGATTGTGAAGTAAAGCGGAATCGTCAAAAATGACCGTGAAATGCATGGAAATGACTATGAAGTGAAAGGAATTGATCGTGAAATGCATGGAATTGTACGTGAAGTGAAGGGAATTGACTGTGAAATGAATGGAATTGTCCGTGAAGTGAAGCGAAATTGTCGAAATTGACCGTGAAAAGCATAGAAATGATCGTGAAGTGAAGGGAATTGACCGTGAAATGCATGGAATTATCCGTAAAGTGAAGCGGAATCGTCTTCATTAAATGTTCGTGAAGTGAAGGGAAATGACCATGAAATGCATGGAAATGACCATGAGGTGAAGCGGAATTTCCTTCATTGACCATGAAATGCATGGAAATGACTATGAAGTGAAGGGAATTGACTGTAAAATGCATGGAATTATCCGTGAAGTGAAGGGAATTGACCGTGAAATGCATAGAAATGACCGTGAAGTATCCGTGAAGTGAAGGAAATTGACTGTGAAATGCATAGAAATGACCGTGAAGTGAAGCGGAATCACCTTCATTGACCATGAAATGCATGGATATGACCGTGAAGTCAAGAGAATTGACCGTGAAATGCATGGAATTGACTATGAAGTGCATGGAATTGACCATGAAGTGAAGGGATTTGACCGTGAAATGCATGAAAATGACCGTGAAGTAAAGCGAATTGACCGTGAAATGCATGGAAATGATCGTTAAGTGAAGCGAATTGATCGTGAAATGCATGGAAATGACTGTGAAGTGAAGGGGAATGGCTGAAAATGACCGTTAAATGATTGGAAATGACCGTGAAGTGAAGGTAATTGACCATGAAAAGCATGGAAATGATTGTGGAGTGAAACGAATTGACCGTGAAATGCATGGAATTGACCGTGAAGTGAAGGGGAATGGCCAAAAATGACCATGAAATGATTGAAAATGACCGTGAAGTGATGGGAATTGACCATGAAATGATGGGGAATGGCTGAAATTAAGTCAGTCCATGGTCAATTTAACTCAGTTCATGGTGATTTTGACTTAGTTCACGGTCATTTTAGCTCAGTTCACGATCATTTTTGCTTAGTTCACAGTCATTTTAGCTCAGTTCACGGTCATTTTAGCTCAGTTCACGGTCATTTTTGCTCAGTTCACGGTCATTTTAGCTCAGTTCACGGTCATTTTAGCTCAGTTCACTGTCATTTTTGATCAGTTCACGGTCATTTTAGCTCAGTTCATGGTCATTTTTGCTCAGTTCACTGTCATTTTAACTTAGTTCATGGTCCTCATCAATAACTAGTGGGTCCTTGGTCTGTTAACTCAGTCAGTGCTCGGTCTCTTTCACGGTCTTCGTTTAGTTTCACATCTCATTTCATTCTTTGTTTAAAAAACCCTCAATGTGGGCCATTTGAGTCCTAATTTTGCTCATTTATCAAGACATGCCATACCATTCAGTATTTTTAAAAAATGAATATAGATTGGGGACTGTAGGCATATACAGTATGATATACAGTGGGGTCCACACAAAGAAAGCTCAATATTTTTTAAAAATGAAAATACATTGTGGATCGTGTGCATATATAGTATAATATATAGTAGGGTTCACAAAACGAAAGCAGGGATTTGAATATACCTGTCATTCGAAGCTTCTTATCTGGGGGGACCATTTTTCATCCTATCTTGGGCTCAAGAAAGTCGAAAAGGACGTGTGTGGGGTGTGTATTCTCGACCAGATAAAGAGAAAAGAAGAAAGCGGTAAAAGGAAGGTTTTACTGCTAGGGTGGACAATCATAGAGGGGGAGAAGTAATCAGAAAATGATAATCTACGGCTACGATGAAGGATCAGGGAGAGGAAAGATGTCAAAACCAGGTTTTTTAGGTGGAGATGCAATTGACAGCATGACAAAGGTGTGTCTGATATAGGAGGGGCATATTCGACCTTTGGGAAGTCGTCCGTCCGTATGGGGCTTATTCTTGAAAGGTAAAAAGAAGTGGGCTTACAAATATAAATGGGCCTTAAATGGGTTGTATAGTTGTAAATTCCTCTTAACAAAGGGAAATATGTGCATACAGTTATACTGGAGTCATACTTAACTAGGTTTGATTGAATACTAGTGCCATACCTTCTTAGATATACTGATTAAGATTGAATTCATGCGATCAGTCTCCCTCTCAACTACCAATAGTTATAACGATTATATAATTTTAAAAAAGTAGGAATTAATCTTACTCAATGATTTTTTTTATCTTTCTTTGAATTAAGGACTTCTTTTATCAATAATAGTTATCTTTATATTTCTTAATTGAATAACAATGCACTTATTAAAACTAAAAGCTAGAAGATATCGATTCTATTGATGTGTATACGGAGCTTAACAGATAAACAAAATAAGTAAAGAAAGAAATGAAAGATTACATTCGATCACCCGTGTGAATAATGTTGGCTGTAAAATATTGAGATATAACAAAAAGTTCAAAATATCAGATCAGAAATAATAAAATAAGAGTTTGGAGATTTGAGGCACATTACAGTTGTTGTCTTAAAGATAAATTTGCCCTCATAGAAAGATGATATATGATATATTAGATCCTAGTAAGTCTTCCCTTAGGACATAATAACTCTCCTCTAAGATGAATGATTTTGATTAGGTGCACTCACGTTCACAGTCATACAAACCCAAGAATGCTCGAATTGATTTGCCCAAATAAAAGTTACAGAAGGAGTTTAGGGCCTGTTTGATTTTCCAATGACAGTGGTAATTCATGGTAAATGAGTAATAATTATTTACCTTTATATTTACCGCTGCATTTTCGAGGTGATGTTGACAACCACCTTCATTTATAGCACCTCACATTACCCGAGACTAACACACGTTGCTTTTTGTGGGGCCGGCCATGATATGCTTTTATTATCCACACTGTTCATCCCTTTAGTTAGCTCATTTTAGGGCATGAGCCAAAAAATGAGGCAGATCTAAGGCTCAAGTGGACCACACCATAAGAAATAATGGGAAGTGAGTTCATACCATTGAAAGCTTTTTGAGGCCCTAGAAGTTTGGGATCAAACTGATATTTTTATTTTCCCTTTATCTATGACTATGTGACCTTATGAATAGGTTGGATAACAAATAAACATTAATGTGGGCCCTACGGAGAAAATAGCTTTCAATGATTCATGTTTTTACAATCATTGTTTCTTAAGGTGTGGCCCACTTGAACTTGGGATTTTCCTCATTTTTGGACTTATACCCTAAAATGTGCCGTTATAAAGGATGAATGGTGTGGATAAGTAACATACATCACGATGGGTCTCATAAGTTTAAATCAACAAAAACATGAGTTTTGAACCGATTTAGTAACGCCCTGAAAATTAGCACTTGAGTATATACACTCCGGTCCCAAGTTCCCAGGTGTTAACTTAATAAAATGCATATGCGTCTTCATTCTAATTCACATTAAGTCCGTACATGAATAATCAGAGTTGCACAATTCAACTTAGCAGAATCAAAGTGAGGCAGAGATAACAGAATTTTAATAAATATATGACATATAGTCAAAGTACAATTGAAAAGTGGTGTTCACCCTAATGAGGATTATACAAGCCACAATATACATATCTAAGATGGTTAAAGTGTAAAGTTTCCAGTTTATTCCAAATCTTCTAGAACATAATAGTAGTGGCACAAGTCGATCTAAGCCTACCTGTCGGGGGCCTTGATAGAACCTGCTTCAATAATATACCTGGTTGGTGTTTTAAAATACTGTCCTAGGTGAAAGTGAGTAGCTAACTCAGTGGTTCCATTAGTTCTAAGTTACATACGCTATCGACACAATCAACACAGTTGATGATATATAAGAAATTAAATAATTTTTAAATACTCTTGTTAAATGTGAATATGAAGATATGACATGATGCATGTCCTTTCCAAACAACACTTCCTCATATGCAACTTCGACCACCTGGTTCACAAATGACAACACTCCCTCAAACGTGCAACTTCAATGCCTGTTTTGCCACATTCTAAATTAATGCGATGCGATGAATGAACATGTTAGCCGAGTAATTATTAAGTTTTATTTATTCAGCATATTAACGAAGCTAGGATACCGGCGTTATATCATAAGTCCTTATTCGGATCACGTGGCTCATTGCCGAACATAGCGACTCTTTATCAGTGTCCCTTGATCCAACTTTAGGTATCACCCATTTATTTCACAAATTGACAATTCCAAAGGTACGATATAATACCTAAATGTATGAGGATCAACCCAGTATGAATCATCACCCAATACTGGGTATGATCACTCAGTTTCGAGGTGCGGGCTTGTCACATGAAACTAAAACACATAAAGAAAAAGGGCTCATTACCTAATTTCATTCACGCCTGTATCGTTCAAATGGTGCTCTAGCACGTAAATATCGACCGGATAATTTGATGGGGGCCATTCGAACAATGGTCTATCACCTCCATCAGTGTTCACTGGTCACTATGGGGAAGCTCGAACCCTAGCATAGGCCGACAGCTCAGACACAGTGTCCCATACCACCATGCCCAGCTCAAGAGTCTTAGTTACTCACCGGTCATTACGGGGAGGCTCGTCACCCCAACGTAGGTCAACGGCTTGGACACAGTGTCCCATACCACCATGCTCGGCTCATGAGTCTTATTGGGATCGTATCGCACTAATAGTTATGAAGGGACACATCCATTGAGAATAAGGTATCCTAGATTTCATTTAGTCATGTCACACATTGTGAATATACATGATCAGTCGGTTAGTGGAGTAATTTGATTGACATGGGAGAACCACGACATAACCAACATTGAGTGCAAGTAGCCCATGTAGTCTAACTACTGTCGGTCGCTCATGTTCAACCCGGGTCGATCGAACAAGCCTAGGGTGGCTACCTTAACTCAGGTCACTTGTTAATTTGAGCGATTTACCGACTGGCCCAATTTCATAGAAGTCCTAAGCATCATTATGAATTAAACACTACATCATGCAATTATAACATAAATATTACTACGTAACGACCTAAGCATTTCATCGAACATGTAAACATTAATAGGGCAATACATTCATTTAGGCATTTCATTAAACATGTGAACAACAATAGAGTAATACAATCATTGGAGCACATTATCAAACATGTGAGCATCAATAGATCAACGCATTCAATCTAGAGTTCAATCAATCATGTGAGAATCATTAGAATAATATGTTTAATCACTTAGATATTTTATCAAACATGTGAGCATGCATAAACAAGCAAAGATACATATTATAATCAAACACGGAACATGAACATGCTAGCTATTTACAAATCATTCACCATAATAAATCATTAACTGAGACCCTCAAGGGTCGATAAATGATAACCTAGAGATAATGGTCCGCATCTTAAGAAAGAATATTCGATTTTGAGTTCCTAGGGTTAGAGATTTGGGGAAAATCACAAATTTCTATATGAACACTGAGAACTATATGAGATTCATGCAATTCTTTTTAGAAAAACCTAGGTTAGGAAGTAAAATTTATTTCTTACATCCTCATCACAAGTAGGGTGGATTCGGTGGGGGAAAATATCGAGGCCAGGGCCTTAGTTGGAGGAGACCGATGAAAAGAAGCACCAACACCTCCAACTCCTACTCTCACTCTTCTTCTCTTCTTTTTTCTCTCTCTTTCCTTTGGAAAATGAAAATTCGTATGGAGAGATGGTGTGCCCAAATGAAGCCCTTATATAGTGTCAGATTTGGTGTAAGTGGCCCTAAGAGCTGGGTTTTTACTATACTAGTCCTATAGGAGAGTTTATTAACCTTTAGGGCCCATTATGGGGTGTACATGCCGATATACACAGTAAGATATTTAGCTTTAGTGATGATTTATGTATAGATATGATCGTCCCGCCATTTGGATGCGTCGATCGGCAGATATGATTAGAAGTCTGTTCAATGGTCACCGATAGTCGATCGGGGCCGCGGTTATACGGATATGAGAAGAGAGATATCCTTAACTCGTACCTCAAATTTGGTTACGATTTAATGGTCGAAAGGCCATAACTTTACGAAAGAGTGGAAAGTCTATTTCACTTAAGTTTCAAGCTTTAACCTAGGGTATTTGCGCATTTCAAGAACTCGCCCTCTATCCAAAGTTATATAGTTTTGGGTACTATCTTGATTCTCCACTTGCGATGGATGTCAAGCCCAGCGAGACAGAAATTATTCTATAGTTTCAGGTTTAGTGGGCTATTAACGAGTGGTCTAAGTTTATTTGGATAATCAAGGCATTTCTATAATGAATTGGGTATTAAGATTTCTTGTGTATAATCATAAGGGTTTGGATTAGCTAAGTTCATAATGTGGCCTATTTATAATTAGTGAAAATAGTGATTCAGGCTTAATAACCCTAAACTGTTGGTTTTTAGGCTAAAGGAGTAACTAGATTGATTTGGTTTGTTAATTAAGATCTGACCCCTAGTTGTCTCGACATTGGGTAGATCTTTATTTAGTTACGGTTGTCTTGATTATTCAGTGATAGATCGGATAGATTTGAGCCCTATATGAACCAGTCACAAGGTTAAACTCGATACTTAAGTAATCGGGCTGGATTCGTTGGCTTTCCACGGTTGATTAATTAGATTGGTGTGGTTCTTTATTAGTACCACATGCGTATAGGCTAACATTAAGTGTTAATGGTCATTAAGCAACAATATAAGTTAATTATAATAAAAAATTTTAAGGATTTTTGGAAATCCAAAAAAATGAAAATCAAGGACATTACAGATTTTCAAGATGTAATTCCTTTGCCGATTTCAAACAGGTGAACTTAGTAATAATTACTTTTTTTTACACGTATTTATT
Source organism: Magnolia kwangsiensis (assembly GCA_037074715.1). Lineage (NCBI taxonomy): Eukaryota > Viridiplantae > Streptophyta > Magnoliopsida > Magnoliales > Magnoliaceae > Magnolia > Magnolia kwangsiensis. The sequence goes on from CM073577.1 coordinate 115,429,802, forward strand.
GGGAAGCTTAAAAATCAAATATCCCCTTTGATGAAAATCGGTAGGATTTTTCGAATAATTTTACAAAGGGGATGAAACTTCTTTATAAAGGAAAAGTAAGTAGTTGTTAGGGCTTGAGGTGCATGTGAGCGGCGTAAAAAATGCATGTCTGCACATGCAGACTCATTAACTATTAGGTAAGTGCAAGACAATCTTTTGTCTTCATGTGCATAAGTATGATAAAATATATGTGGAGAAAATAAAAGTATCGATCAAAGACATACTATAACACACCACACTGCATCGCACTACGCCATGATCATGACAGTGGCCGCAGCCCCTGCACACGTGCAAGGTTGCTACTATGATATTCTCTTCTTTTCCAGAGTATTAGTGATGAATTTTAATATAAAGACATAATTTTCTTAATAACTTTTCAATGTGAGACAAAGCTAAACACAATTAAGGTAAGTTGGTTAACAAAGGCAAAAACTAATTTTTCTAGAAGTTTTAAATATTTCTTTTTAAAAAATTTTAATGTAATAATCCCCCACAATTTGAAAAATCAGGAAACGAATACAAAACCAATTAGACAAATCAATGAAATGGAGTGCATAAAAAAAATGTATCATAAAAATTTGAACATTGCCTAGTGTAGATGTCTGGTTTAGTGGAAGGAAGTAACATAAAGTTTTGAACTAACCGCCCACAGTAACAACCTAAATGCATCACACATACAACATTTCAAAACAACTTGAATTTCTTAAGCTATTACATTACGACCATGTGTTTTATCGTAGTTTCATAAGTGTTATAGAGAATGTTCCAATTCTCATAGGAAGCGGCTCTACTTCCACACTTATATAGGTGAGTCCATTAGGAATGTACTTACAACTAAACATGTACTGTAATTCAGTAAGGACATAGTCCAACCTTCCTCGTTATATATCATGGCACTGCTACACCATAGGATTGAGGTTATTAATTTTCAAATATAGTGCTAGTACCAAATCACTTAATGCAACTTGTTGTTACCAATTGAACCTAATTATTAGGATTTTCAGTCATATATGTTGGGTTCCCATTGTCGTTGGTTTATCTAAGTGATACTCAACCCCATTCCCCTTGATGTTCTCATCACTAATCTCACCAACACTTTAGTTGGTTATGTCGGATCAATTACAATTATCTCATCTCAGATCAATTTATTGACTAAGTTATGTCTTAGATGTAGATATTTGGACTTCCCATTATAGGTTCTATTATTTTCCTTAGTTATTGCAGATTGGCTATCACAATGTCACACAATTGCTACCACTAGTTTACCTTACAAGGGTATATCTAATAGTAAATTTTTTAACCACTTAACTTCTTCACCTGCAGTTGTAAGAGTAATAAAATTAGACTCAATCGTGAACCGAGATATACAAATTTACTTCTTAAACTTTTAGAATATTGTGGCTCATCCAAGACTAAATACATAACTATTAGTAGACTTGGATTTCATTGAATATTGTATCCAATTTGAATCATTATACCCCTTTAGTATAGCTGGATATCTGATATATCTGAGACCATAGCTGTAAGTCTTTTTCAAGTATCTTAGTAATCGATTTACAACATTCCAGTAATCTTCTCTAGGATTACTAGTGTATTTACTCAGCTTATCCATTGCATATGCAATATTAGGTTTAATACAGTTCATTAGATATATTAAATGCCCAATAATACTAGAGTACTCAAGTTGTGATATATTATTACCTTCATTTTTATACAATTTCACATGTGAATCAAAAAGAGTGCCTGCAGGTGTACAATCTAAAAGATTTTTTTTTTTTTTTTTTAAATTTTCTCTACATAATGTAATTAAGATAAAGTGATTCCATTGGAATCTTTCACAATTTTGATTCCAAGAATCACATTCGACTCTCCCAAGTCCTTTATGTTAAATTATGAATTAAGTAATGACTTAGTTTCATTCACCACATCAATGTTAAAACTGAATATCAACATGTCATTCATATACATATATGATCATGCATTTTCAAACAGCTTTTTGTACACATATTTATTTGATTCATTAATTTGAAAATCCTTTGACAACAACACTTTATCAAATTTCTCATGCCATTGCTTAGAAACTTGCTTGAGCCCATAAAGAAATTTAATTAATTTGCATACCTTATTTTTATAACCTTTTTTCATAAACCACTTGGGTTGGTTCATGTAGATCTCTTCCTCCAATTCTTTATTTAAGAAAGCAGTTTTCGTATCCATTTGATGGATCACTAGATTGTGGATGGAAGCAATCGCTATCAATACTCATATGGTTCTGATCTTGGTGATTGATGAATGTGTCAAAAAAGTCAATACCTTCATTTTGCTTATACCCCTTATCCACAAGCCTAGCCTTGAATTTGTCAATAGACCTATCTGGTCTAATTGCTTGGTCTTAAAAACCTATTTACAACCTATGAGTTTGCTACTCGGATGTTAGTCTACTAATTCCTAAGTGTTATTATGCAATATATAGTCTATTTCACCATTAATGGATTCCTTTCAAAAGGTTGCATTAGGAGACCTCATATCTCAACATATGAGGGTATAAAAGTCAGGTCCAAAGCTAGTCTCAATTATGATATTCTTATTTCTTATAAGTTCCAAGGGCTCATCTATTATGTCATTCTCTACATCATTTCTTATGACAAAGTGTAGCGTCCCGATTTTTAGTAGCCAATTAAAAGCCTACCTAGACATACATATCTATCTCATGAAGAATACAATGAAAACTTAAACACAATGAATGAATATGAATAGAAAAAGTAATTAAATTTTGGGGATGAAATATTATTTAAGGGCAGTAGATTGTAACACCCTAAACTTTTTGATACCTAAGTATTGAAAGTTCTTGAGTGTTAATATGAAATTTAACTTATTATGTACAGGTGTACGATACCAATCTAGCTATCCTAACCTTACATCTATTCCCTAATGCGAATCTGACCGTTGGGAATAATCTCCATTTATAGATCAAGCCATCAAACCATTAATTTTAAGATATGATCATCATATATCCAAGTATCCTCACTTGTCCATCATAACCAACCTTTCAGCCAAATAATTCACACATTAGGAGTTGTCTTCGTTCATAGAGTAAGCCAATCGAACCATCTATCCTAAGTTCTAAGGCCCGGATCAACAAATCCATCATTTATCCAGCTCCAAAAAATAATACTTCTATATATGTACATCACTTAATCATTACGAATAGGCCACTGGATTACTAAACTTACCAATGATTTTCACCTAAACTAGGCCGAGAACCCTAGTGATCATGAATGATCGTATTTAGTAATGATCTTATCGTCAGACCTTCATAGATCACGAGATAACCCTGTTATTTAGAAGCATGGCCCACTTAAGCCTTAGACATGCCTCATCCTTTGGGTTGGGCCTTAATATGAGCTACCAAAATGAATGAATGGAGTGGATTAGCTAGAATATCCTTGTAGGCCCCATAATCAAGCGCGTGTGCATAAAGCGCATGTACGCCCCAGCACATCACACTGCCCAACACGGTCAAACCATGTTTGACCCGTGAATTCCTGAAAAAGGAGAATGTCTCCCTGATCCCTCGCACCGTCTATAGTTGGAACAGACAACTTTCGATTGGAGAAGTTGTGACCACCATCATGATCATTTCGGATGATCTGAACCGTCCATTGTGTCCAGGGAACAAAATCGACCATACCTTAGCTTTATCCATTCGTTTTCAAGTAGTCGTGCATGCATAATTTTAAGCACAAACAACCTAATTGTGAATGAACAATAGGCAATTGATTGAGAATGGGCCACCACTTCAGCCCATACGCATATCTGAACCATTCATCACAATCACGGTCAAGAACATAAGACCATGAGCATCCATGCATACGGTCAGGTGCATGACATCGAACACAGGAAGAAATCTTCGTCCTCTCTCTAACTAATGATCCAAGGAAGCCTCTCACCCTCAAACCTATCTACGCAACCCATCACCACACCGTAGTCGTCCAAACTCCTAAGATATTTTCGAACCCTCCCACATCAGTAGAAAAGAAGTAGAAGAGAGACGGAATGCGAAAATCCATCGTTTTCCATTGAAATAAAACCACAACTTGCAAAAATCGGTGTCCAAACCACCACAAGATCAGGGTCTGGATTGTTAGAGCTTGCCCTTTTGAGATCTAAAACACTCAGACAGTAAACTGACCAGATCTGGATTGACTTGAGAAAGAAAGAAGAAGAAATCTGAGAGGAGAGACGCCGATTGAGAAAAGCGGTACAAAGCCATTTTCTTGATTACGCAAGAAATTGTGTAAACCCGTTCTGTTTCCTTGCTTGCGTAAAACGAATCTGCGTAAGGAAAATTCAGAAAGAGTCTAGAGACTCTCGTACAAGAAAGAAAGAGAGTAGAAATGAGAAAGAAAGAGAAGGAGAAAGAAACGAGAGAGAAAGAGAGAAGATGGCATGTGGAGGAAAAAATTAGCTAGCCATCACCTTCCAACACCGTGAGAAAGAGAGAGAGAGAAGATGTCACACCATGAACTCGGAAACCGGGCTCACAAAATTTTCGATCGCTGAATCCGGCGCCGATAGCCTCCATAGTACCCCATTCTCGGCTCCCGGCACCCATACACCAGGTTCCGATCCTAAGATACTACAAGGAGGATTTCTAATCATCAATCTGATTCATAATGAGCATAACCACAAGCATAACTCACGAACAATAACCACAAGAACATCATCACATAATTCACCATGATCAAAACTTTTGAGTACAATGCGCATGAAAGGGAAATACAGGATAATGAAAATGACAAGAAACTCTAGAAGCTTGACTATGTACTCCAAACTGCGGACTGTATGCTCCAACTACAGCTGCGTCCTGGCGTCACCTGCACGCATCGATTATGCATAAGCTTATAGAAAGCTTAGAGGGCGGTGTAAGTGTGTGCGCAATAAGAGCGTGCTCAGAATGCAAGGTCAGAAAAATACGGAATCATGGTGGTGAATACATGAGTACAATCAGCCGTATTAAGGCTATATGGTGCAAGATATGAATGTTATCTGCCATAACACGACCATGCGATGCGGGATGCAACTCAAGCATACCAATCCTCATCATATATCAGTACAGTTCTCATTCTGAATAATCATCGGGGTTTAGTACACTCCAAATAGCACTGTCGCTCTCCTAGCCACACAGTCCAAGTGAGCATAAGAAACCTCACTATCCACTTGGATAATAGCTTGCCAATACCTATCCAGTACGTCGATAACGGACTCATTCATGAGCTGGTCAGACTCAGTCTAGTATTGCCCCTACCCTTGGGCGAGTAAGGCCACACCCTTTTCTAACCGACCATAATACAGTGGGAGACGCGGCCTCCTGGTATTCGGCCCTCGTGCGCTCATATATCCACTCAGTCTCGACGTTGAAGTCATCCTTTGACACCATTGGGTTTAGAGATTTTCACCCAGGGCTATCTATGGCGCCCGTATGCTAGAACCAAATATTTTCGGTATCCAATCTAGCCACCCATGATGTGTCTGTGGAGGCTATGGCCCTGATGTCGTTAGGGCATATAATAATCACGATCACACAAATGCAAGTGCATGAATCTTCCTACCAAACATGCAACAGTCCTGCGTGTGCCACACGCTCATGTAGGGCAACTTCGCCTATCAGGGAGCCTGTAAAGTGTCCGCCGAAGGCATATGTTATGATCAGTCACTCGTTATATTAGACATATATATGATGCATATGATCATGAATCATGGATCTATACTAAACATGTCATAGGGTGATGGGCTTGTGCATGACGGATATGAGCCTGGACAGCCTACTTACCACAAGTATGGGCGTATTAGTGAGCCTTAAGGAGAGTGACAATGCGGACATTTAACCAACATTGTCCTCACAATGTGGACGTCAAACCATCATTTCTTCCAAGGTATAGCCTGTTATAAAGATCAACACATAAACCGTGGTGGAATCACACTACAATGGGCCTTATGTACGCCTTATTGGGCCTCGACCCATGGGCCTTGAATACATCATAATGGGCCTCATAACATGGGTTTCATATATATCAAGTGGGTCTTAGTGGGCGGGCCACAAATACATTAAGATGGCTCTCAACAATGGCCTTGAAATTATCTCAAAATGGTTGGACGGTTGGGATGAAACTCAAGCATCATGGTAGGTCCCATAGGGATGGAAGGTATAGATAAATCACATACTCTATGGTGGAGGTCCACACTGATGAAAGGTGTCGACACAATACATATATAAGTGGGTTCTAAGTAGGACCCACCATAATGTTTATTTTTCACCCAACCTAGGGCCCAACATGATGTTTATTTGCAATCCAACTGTTCATAAGGTCACGTGGACCAGGGTAGGGCCCACTGTGATTTTTATTTGCAATCCAATCTATTCATAAGGTCTCGTGGACCAGGGTAAGGCCCAATGTAATATTTATTTGCAATCCAATCTATTCATAAGGTCTCGTGGACCAGGGTAGGGCCCATTGTAATGTTTGTTTTCATCCAACCTATTCAGAGGTCACACGGACCAGGGGAAATAAGGGGGGGGGGGCACCGTAATATTTACACTGTCATTCAACCTGTTTATAAGGTCACATGGACCTGGTGGTGGGCCTGGGGCCCACCGTAATGTGGTTCACAAATCCAGTCCACCCATTATGTGTGTCCCACTTGACTGAGGGTTCAGACCGATTTTCAGCCGCATCCATATTTTAGGTAGGCCCCACTAAGGGATTTTATATGTTTTAGGCATGTCTTCACATGATTTTAGACGGTATGGCCCACCTGAGTTCCGTATACAGCTGATTTTTAGAATATCCTATAATTTAAAGGGGACGCCTAAAATGCACGGTGTTGATGTTCGAAATGCATCATGGTGGGGCCCACAGCTGGGATGTGAGGGCCAACCCGTCCGTCTGCCCACCTGTGCAGCCGCAGGCACAGCCTGCATCTTTTGTCAGCAGCAGCAGCAATGCTACTGTTGTTTTACTTTTTTTTTTTAAAAACCAAAATCTGGTGGTTTTTGGTAGGCGGGGTCCACCTCAGACGAATCCAACCTAGCCATTGGTCCCCGTGGCTCGATACAATCCTAAAGAGTCTAATATTGGACAGGTTTTTGGCGTACCAAAACATCCGGCGGTATTTCAATGGTGAAACACTATTTGCTATACTATGGTCCTCCCGATGATTAGATTGGCCTCAAATTTTGGTTCTACGCCTAAAACGACCCAAGGAAGAGGATGGGCAGCTTGGATTAAGCACGTGCATTGAGGTGGGGCCTGCATGAGCGGCCCACCCCAAAAGCTAAATACCTTAGCTTGTTAGTACACACCATGTCTGTACACGCACTCCATGTTAGCTGCCCCTGCTCTCATTTGCTGAACCCACGTCCAGCGTCCAGGGACGCTGGACATGAGAATATGACACAAGCATCATGGTGGGTCCCCCATGTACGTGGCCCACCTGTTAGAACCACTCGATATTTATGTTTTCCTTCCATCTGGGCCCACTAATGGGCTGGATGGCGTAGATCCAACACATTCATCCTATGGGTTCCACATGAAGTATATGATTCATGGTGGGCCACACTCACCCCTTCACCATCATCACCATTCAAAGAGAGAGAGAGAGAGGAGGGACCCCGCCACTATGGGCATTCCGTTCTTATATTACATAGATCAAAATGGGTCCCACCAACAAGTGGGCCCTAAAATAAGAATTTAACAGTGGATCACCCACCTCTAAGCCTTCTTCTTGCTCCCGTAGGCTTGTAAGCTCGTATGCTCGACTTTTAACGGTGGATGATGGAGTTTCTATGGTGGAGATGAGAGATGAGAGGGTGGGCCACACTTGGAGTTGAGAGAGAGTGTTGGACGTGTGGAATTTCTCATGGGATTTGGATATTTGGTAGAGAATGAGAGAGGGAGATAAAAATAATGGGTGTAAGAATGGATGGAGTGTTGTTGTAAGGATGGGAGATGGATACGTATGGGTGAGTTTTGAAAATTGTAAAAAGAGTATGGTTATGTTTGAAAATTGTAAAAAGGAGGAATGATGAGAGGAGAGAGAGGGTTGACTTTTGAAAAGGAAGGGGTGGGTTGTTCTACTTTATGTACTTGACATTGATTGATGAAAAATATCGTAGAGATTCCCTCGAAGTTCACAACGCGCGGTGTTTCTTCGGAATAAATGCAAGCCGACATCTTCTACCCTGAGTATCGGATCAGTGCGCGAGTCGCGGCGTTAGAATCGCGGTGACAGCGCGGTCGCTATGATAAAGGTTTCGGTTCGAGCCATCTTCGGTATGCTGGACCCGTCTTAGGATCGCTCGTAAACGTTGGATATGGGTCGAGGGTTACCGAAGTTTGACCGGAAGGACCGTGGAAGCCAACGGAATGGTACGGTCTATGATATGGGTCTTATAGAAGAAAGGGAGAAGCCAAAAGTCATCCAACAGTTTGTCGAGTTACCAGGTTCAAGTTTTGGTTTGATTAGAAGAGTAATTGTTCTTTTCTTTCTCTTTCCTATTTCGATAATAGAGATGTGAAATTCCACCATGTCAAGCTGAGTCGACTCAGAGAAAGAGTACACTAAAACCTTTGAGTCTCTAAGTAGAAACTAATGCAATATATGACACATCCAAGCCATGCCATAACCAAGGCTTCCTTTCAGATTCATCAATTCAATTATATCTAATACCATTATAAAACGTGACCAAGCTTAATCTAAACCATTCAAAACCTATGAATTAGGGTAAATCTTGACCATAACGCGTGTCGTTGGACATTTAACATTGATATTGGGTCACCAGACGACCAAAGGTGAGGGATTCCTTTAAACTTACCTTAATTTAAGTTGATATGATTTATCTTATTTTTTACATGCTTTCACATTACTATGATTCCCTTCCCACAGTTGTTAATTTACCATCAACAATTATTTATCCTTTGAGAATTATTGCATGATGTTAATTATGAGTGATCTTCATTATTTTATGTGGGGTGATGGATACAAGCCTTGCCCTTACCTTTACCAATTTTGTTGAGTTAGCTCTTGATACTCTCCCTTTTGTTGAGTTGGCCATTGCCACTCTCCTTTTTGTTGAGTTGGCCATTGCCACTCTTCTCTTTGTGAGTTGGCCATTGCTACTCTCCTCCTTATTTCATTAGCCTTGTGCTATCTACTTTTATGGCTTAGGCATATGTCTTAGAATTCCAAAGCTCCTATCATTCAATTGATTTCCTCTTTAGTACAAGTACTATGTTGAAAATCATACTTCTAGCGATTAAGTAAATATTGTGGATGTAATGTGGTTTGAGTAGTTGCCCCTGAGTCGACACTTAATTACATAAATTTTGGGTAGTGGTGCAAAAATTGATGTAAGTAATTTGTAATGCACGTTACATCACTTCTGGGATTGTAATGCGTGTCACGTAATTCATCCCAGTCATGCGTTGTATCGTCTTGGGATAACCATGTAAATCTATGTTAATGTGGGACATGCCAAATCTCTGTAGAATAGGATGTGGGACGAGTTAGATAACTCTAAATCATTTTTCACATTGTGGCGATCGCTAAGTATGATGAACCGCATATACTTTGCTAGGCATGCATCTCATGTAGGTTGCTTGCGCATATTGATACCTCCATAGTTGTGGAGTACGAGACGTATCAGAATCCTTACATTACTTTTATGAATATCTTGAATTATAGTTAATCTTAAAGGATAACCATCACTATGAGTAGGGCATTGACCCTCTTCAACCGTACATATGATGTAAGTGATGCACAGATTGAAGATCTAGAGGACCACCTCCTTATGAAAGATTATAATGAATGGATAAAAAGATAGTTTTATGATTTAGTTTTATATTTCCGTTGCGAACTCGATAATGTCATAAGCTCCCATTGAGAGGGCATTTGATAATTTGTTGAATTTCTTTATTATAATGAAATGATAAATATAGTCGATTTTATTCTCGTGAACGGTTACCTTTATAAATGTAATTGGATGTGATTTAAACGAAAAAATAAGGTGCGATTTTTAAAACATCTAATTTATATATTACTAACACCTGGTTTTCTCGGGCACAAGTATAAACTCTACCCGTGAAATTTTGGGATGTTACACAAAGTCTACTACTTCCATGGAAGAAATAACCTTAGACTTAGTTGAGAATATATTTTTAAAGAAATCGAATCTAAAGATTCAATGATAGAATTGGTATCAATATGATTAAGAGAACTCAAAACCAAGAATCTATAAGCCTTGGTATTTTGCTCATACCCTATGAATACACAATCAAGAGTTTTATCCTCTAATTTTATTTTTTAAAAAATAAAAGTAGCTATACCTTAGTTAGGCACTCTCACACTTTAAGATATATCAGGTTTGTATTCGTATTTTTCCATAATTTATAAGGGGTTTTATCAGAATTCTTATGAGGTACATGATTTAGAATATGACATATAGTAAGGATGACTTTTCCCCATAAATTAAATGATAAACCAAAACTAGAAAGTATAGCATTTACCATATTCATTAGAGTTTTATTTTTTTATTTTAGTTATTCCATTTTGTTGAGGTGAATGTAGTGCAGTTACCTCATGTATACTCCATTTTGATTCACAGTAAGATATTAAGACGTAAGAAAGATATTCTCCTCTTCGATCAGATTTAAGAACCTCTACCATTTTTTCTAATTGATTTTCCACCTCACTCACAATGACTATTAATCTATCTCTTGCTTCATTTTTACTCTTAATTAAACATACATTTGTATATTTGAAGTAATCATCTATGAATATTATAAAATATTTCTTTCCTCTATAAGTCATAATATTTTTAAGGTCAGATATATCACTGTAAATCAAATATAGGACTTGATTGCTCCTTTCAACTCTTTTGAATTGTTTTCTAGAATGATTAGATTGTACATATATTTCATATTTATTTTGGTTTCCCCTTTCCACTCTAGGAATAAGTGCCATATTAATCTTGCTTCAAGAGAATGATAATTCACATGACCTAATCTAGCATGCCACATGTCAAGAGACCCAATCAAGTAAGCATAAGAATTAACACCATTATCATTCATAACACTGAGTTTGAACAAGCCATCAGTTATATCTCATTTTAAAACAAAAGTACCACTCTTAGAGATAACACATTTTCTGAATTCAAAAACTAACTTAAATGTATTCTTAGAAGAAGTAGAGCTAGAGACAAGATTTTTCCAAAGGTCTGGTATATGCAGTGTGTCTAAAAGAGTCAACACTTTTCTAGAAGTAATCTTTAGGCTCACCTTTTCCTTGCTAATGACTTTTGCCTTGGACAATTTTTTTCTATGAAAATGTTCCTCGCATCATCAACCTTCTTAAAGGAGGAAAAGATACCTTGGTCGTCACAAAGATGCTTGGTGACACCTAAATCAATACATCACTTATTTGAGCTACAAGTAATCAGTTCTTTGATGATGACCTCCATAAACTCATCGGTAACATATGCATGACTTTTCTCCTTGTTATCACATTTATGGAACATACATTCCTTAATAAAGTGTTCATTTTCCTCACACACATACATCCTTCATTTTTTCTTATTATTCTTATTCATTTTGTTATTTATTTGACAATGTTGATGATTTTTCTTTAGTGGTCTAAATATTCAGTTTTTTTTTTTTACCCTTTTGGTTATTCGTAATAAGGTGGACCTTAGTTATAGATTCTAAATTCAGAGAATGTTTATCACGGTTCCTTACTTCCTCTTCTATTCGTATGTAAAGGATGAGGTCATCCAAGCTCATAATAAAAGTTTATTTTTATACTCCTTCTAAGATGGTAAAAGTTTATCAATTATTACAATGGTTTGGAAAGCCTCATTAATAAAATTTCATGAGTAATCTTCTGTAAAAGATGCACCTGATCTACTACAAATTTTTTATCAGTCATTTTAAAATCAATATAACAACTAACTATATATTTCTTCATTCCAGCATCATCTGTTTTGAATTTTTTTTTAAGATGATCCCACAGTTCTTTGGTAGTTGAGAAATGACAATAAATATAATAGTTTTCATTGGTCATCACAATGAGAATGTGATTTCGTCATAGATAGTTACCATTATTTCATTTTCGATTATTCAAAAGACGTCGTTGGTTTATTTGCCTTAAGTAATGGGAAATAATTTTTGATAAAGTAAATCGGCTTGAGGATAGTGAAATAAAACTCAATTTTCTTTTTTCATCTCTTAAAGTTCTTCCCGTAAAAAATCTTAATTTTAGGACTGTCAGAAACGATAACCATAATACCAACAGTTTTTTTAGAGGGAAATATATATATTTAAATTGTTGATTCTAAAATACAGAGATATAACAGAAAATTTAAAATATCAAATCATAAATAATAATAGAAGAACCTGAAGAGCCGAGGCACGTTACAGTCATTGTCTTAACGACAAATTTGCCCCCACAGGAAGGCGATCCCTAATATGTTGGGTCCTAACAAGTCTTTCCCTAGGATAGAACAGCTTTCCTCTAAGATGAACGACTTTATCTGGTGCACTCACAATGTCAGCTACACGAACCCAAGAATGCTCAAACTGATTTGCTCAAACAAAAGTTGCAGAAAGATTCCAGAGGAAAACCAGAAAGGATAGATTTTTGGATAATTTTATAAAAAAAATGAGATGTCTTTATAAAGGAAAAGTAGGTAGCTGTGGGGCTCGAGGCTCATGCGTGTGGCATAATAAATGCATGTTGGCATATGTTGGCTCATTAATTATTAGGTAGGTACAAGCTGACTCTTTGTTTTCGTGTGCATAAGTATGACAAAACATACATAGCCTCGCCTCACCTCGCCTTGGTATGACCACAACTACAACCACAACCGCGGCCTATGCGCGTATGTGTGAAGTTGCTCCCTTTGCACACCCTTGTTTTATAATACAAAGGATTAGTTATAAGTTTTAACATAAAGGTTTAGTTTTCTTAACAACTTTCCAATGTGAGATAAAACTAAACACAATTAAGACAAGTTGGTTAACAAAAGCAAAAACTAAAATTTCTAGAATTTTAAATCTTTTTTAACCCTTTCAATCTAACAGACAACACAATCAAGGCAAATTGGTCAGGAGGATGTGAGCGAAGTGTGATCTTCCAATTAAGAACTTGGTTGATCTAGGATCCAACGATGGTAGGCCACATATATTTCTACTACTCCTAAGTGTACTGTAATGATGGTGCTGGAAAGTAGCAATCTAAGCTAACTCAACTCCTAACATTTTGTAATGTGGCGGGATAGAAGTGAAAAAACTAAACTAAGATAAGGGGCATCATTGCATTGTGTAGATTGATTATGTTTATTTGGTTAACAAAAGCAAAAACCAAAATTTCTAGAATTTTAAATCTTTTTTAACCCTTTCAATCTAACAGACAACACAATCAAGGCAAATTGGTCAGGAGGATGTGAGCGAAGTGTGATCTTCCAATTAAGAACTTGGTTGATCTAGGATCCAACGATGGTAGGCCACATATATTTCTACTACTCCTAAGTGTACTGTAATGATGGTGCTGGAAAGTAGCAATCTAAGCTAACTCAACTCCTAACATTTTGTAATGTGGCGGGATAGAAGTGAAAAAACTAAACTAAGATAAGGGGCATCATTGCATTGTCGTGCTCCTTCTTTAGGCTCTTCATCACGTGCTCCTTCTTTAGGCTCTAAGGATCATAGGAAAACATTCATTGGTTTTTCTCGATGGTTTGGGATTCTTGGTGGTTATGCACTCAGTTGTTGTCTAATCATCCTACCCAGGCCATAGAGATCTTTAGAGTCACAAAACATTTTCAAATCTTTTGCTAGCGCGAACACATTGATTTGTGCATATTAGGAGATCAGTCTCATTGTACCCATATCCATCATAATGTCCTCGATTTCCATTTTCTTTAAGAAGAATATATTTTTTGAATATTCATAATCGTCGTGAGAGCACCGATCATCTATGGGAGGATCTCCTATTTTAAAAGGACAATGAGACAACTTTGTCGAGCATATTCATATTCTGTTGGTCTTTTTATAGCATTTTGAGCAAGTTGTCTTGGTCACACATGCCACACATATCAAGGTTACATGTCACTCATCGTTATGTCTTATCCACATGTGTAAAGTTGTGCATCATTTTGTTTTTGATAAGTGACATGTATTTAATCGAAGTGGAGTAAAAGATTACCTTAGAGCATGACTAGGATTTCATCCATTATTAAGCATGTAGTGTAGATGCGTAATACCAACATATGCCTGCATTTCGTTGGTGTGAATGGTTGTGTAAAAAAACGAGTGTAAATAGAGGCGTACCCAAAAGCTCTCTATTGGAGTCATTTTATTTCTTTTAGTATAGATATCTCCATAGAACATTTGTTGACTATAGACAATTTTTTTTTTTTTTAATTTTTTTTACGGTTAGTTTGTTAGTACACACCCATGCAGTACACATACTCCATGTTAGCCACCCCCACTGGGGATCGATACCAAGATCTTAAGTGTTGAAATGAGGTATCTCCACTCAGTCTGCCAGTTGAGCTATGGATTTGGGTGTGACTGTAGACAGTTGTGGCCCAGCTAGTGAGTGGATGGGCATGATCTTCACGAAAGGTGATCTCTAGATGTTGTTATTATTATTATTATTGTTGTTGATGCAGATTTTTGGTACCCCTCCTTCCTCATCGCCACCTGCATAAAAAGGATACAAAGGGGACCCTGACTAAAGCCGGGGAACCTCCAATGCTAAAGTTAGTGACTGGACAAAGAAGAAGGTCTTTTTAAGATATTTTCTGTGTACCTTTGATTCTGGAAACGTTCATCTTTTATAGGAGTATGAGGTCCCGACGTGCAGGGATTCCCTTCCCAATTCTTAGGAGATTTGATTTGATTTGCTTACGGATTTCTCCTGATCCCGAGATTCTTGGGATCGGAGATCCTTATACTGAATTTTCGAGATAGTATTTAGGTTTACACCATCTCTTCCTTACTCGGCTTGGCCTTAATCGACTCTGGTAGCAAACGAGTCTTGGCTGGCTACAAGGATGGAGCTTTTTGCTTTCCGTCGGACAAAATAGAGTTAACTTATGGCCAATGTACTTCCTCAATCCGATAGCCGACACTATAACTGGCCTAATAAGGGTCAGTTTTATGGTCAGTCAGGTGACTTATAGTATTCGGGTCTTAATCAACCCCTTTAGACGTTGCTGCCTCGTTAACTAAGTCAACTTTATGTGTCTTATATATTTTTCCTATAGCTTTTGACTCTTTAAGTCTCGGTCGGGATTCATTTCCTACAAATCTGAGCTAAGTCTCTCCTTTAGGCTTCATCTTTTCCCGGTCCGACCTGTTGCCTTGAGCTCTCGGGCAGTGTTAGTAGAGTTGGCCCGTTCCATAACCGGGTCTCTGGACTTGTCATATTTTTCCCCAACAATAAGCCCCCTTACTTCTTGTGTCAGCCGTGTTGACACTTAGGAGTAACAAATCTCTAAGTCGGTTTGCACTGGAGATCGAGGTTATAATGAAGCATTTAATACTCTTTAGGTCATCCTTAACGCGTGTCGGTTCGTTGCTCGAGGTCGCATGAGTGGATAGTCGTCAAAGCATTTTTCCCGCTTATCAACGCTGGAAGCGTGGCGAGGGTGATGATAGTGTCAGTTGGCATGCGACACATGTTGGGCGGGGCAGTCGAAACAAGTGTCGATTCAACTCCTCCTTAAATGCCTCTGCCACATGGCAGGGCTATAAAAGGAGCGGCGAGATGCCCCTTCCCCATTTCCGCGCATTCGTTCCATCTTTCTTCGATTTTCTTCTTCGCTGTCACCATTTTCCCCACTGTTTTCATCTTCCTTTTCCTTTTTACTTCCCCGTCTATGCGCTTTTCACCTCTCCGGTGAGTTTTTTCTCCATCCCTTTCTTTTCAATCTTAATAGAAATGCATTCTTCAAGTCCTTGGGAGGGAATTTCTGGTGATGAGGACGAAACAAGACATCTTTGAAATGTCTCAGAATTGCCCTCATTGCTGACGGAGATGACGATTGGTGCCAATGAAGCTTTCCAGTTCTCTGAAAGAGTGTATGGGACTTCAGTGGAGCGTCCTGCTTCAGCAGGTCCTCGAGGAGGAGCATCTCTGGTTTCTGTCCTTGGGAGGCCTAATCTTCATGGGGATAATTTAGAGGAAGCGGATGAGGAGTTTGAGGAAACCACTGAGTCAGTTCCTCTTAGAAGATCGGCACAGGGTGTTGAATCGGCAGACGAAGAAGGGGAGGCTGCCGAGGGAGGGGAGGCTGGAGACGAGTAGAAGGGTCCGGTCCCTTCGGATTTAATTGAGACGGACTTGGACAGAATTTGATTCGGGTACCATGTTTTCGACTAGTTATTCTTCGTCTTCCCCTCTCGGTGAATTACCTGACCATCCTCCTCCTGGGATGGTCACGATTTTCCAAGTCGCTATGCAATGTGGCTTGCGTCTACCCCTTCAACTTGTTTCTCAGGATTTTCTTTCCCGACTTCGAATTGCTCCCGGGCAGATAGTTTTGAATGGGTAGAGGAACTTGTTCGGATGTTCAGTGTTGTGGCCTGAGACAGAGCAGCCCCTACCGACTATTGACGAGTTCCTTTATCTGTACCAAGTACAGCTAAACCCTCAGTAGCCCGGCTGGTACTTTTTGAGTACTTAGTAGATCAAGGGCGGCTCTTTGATAACCGATGCTCCTACCTCCAACAAGCATTGGAGAGAGAGGTGGTTCTGGGCGTGCGGTTGCTAGGAGACTACCGAGCCTGGGCTCTTCGAACCTCGCATTCCTTGAGCGTTCTCTGAAGCAGCTGACTCGGTGTGTCATTTCTCTGTATTTTCTTGCTATGATATTTCTGAGTTTGACTGAATGTATTCTGCGGACATTCCCAAGAAAAGGCTGAAGTTAAAAGCCAACACTCTAGCTTAGATCAGGGAACTGAAGGCACTAAGTTCGGAGGATCGGTCTTGGAAGAATCTTCTTTAGTCAGAGCGTCTTCTTCTCTCAGGCCTAGATTCGATTGTGACAGGTATCCTATAGTTTTTTGATGCATTTCTCCTAGATTTTATTTAACCCTATACCTCATTTGATACAGATATGGCTGAAGCTTGACCCCTTCTGAAACCAGCATCTAAGGTGAAGGCTCCTTCGAGGTTACCACTTCTGTTGGAGACTTGGCCTTCGAAGAAGACAAAGATGGCTCCAAAGGCTAGGAAGCCATCTGCCCCGGTCATCCTGACTGTTATTGTACTCTCTGACCCAGAAGAGAGGGGGGGAAGAGGCGGACGCGGTTCCTGCAGAGTCTCAGGTGGCTCCTGAGCTAGGACCCGTTGCAGAGTGGGTCTCGGAATTGAGGGAGGAGCTGAGAGGAGAGACCTCAAGGTGGAGATGACTCAATAGGAGCCTTCTCACCTTCATCGGGATGTGTCGGCCATGGTCCCATGGGCCATCTCTCATGGGAGAAAGGATTACGCCGACCTCTGCAGCTCCCTCTCGAGGTGGGTTCTTGGTCACATGGCTAAGGTATTGCTTGAGGTAAGGTCTTTGATATTTGTTGTCTTAAGTAGTTTTCCTTTTATCTCGGTGACTTATTTCTGACCTCAAGTTTTCTTTTTTTTTTTTTGCAGTTTTCCCCTTGCGTACTTAGGGGTAGCTCGGATCTTGCTGACGCTGAGAAGCAAGTTGCGGGGTTGGAGACGTAGCTTGAAGGCACTCTGACTCGGGCCGGCTTGCTGTCGGGTGACTTGAGTCTTGTTAAAAAAGCTGCCAAAGATGTCAAGGCCAAATGTGCCCACGTGGCCTTGCTGCTGAAATAGGCTCAGGAGGAGAGTCAGTGACTTCGTCTGGCTCATGCTCCTTTTGAAGATAGGCTAAATCGGGTCAGGGCTGAGGCTGAGGCAGCCATTGAGCAGGCTAAAGATCAGGCCAAGCAGGCCAGAGACCAAGCCGTAAAGGCTTTCCTCGAGTCCCGAGAGTTCTCGAAAGAGAGGGATACCTTGTATCAGGCAGGGTATGCCGAATGTATCCGACTGATGTGAGAATCTTTTCCCGATCTTAATCTCTCGGGATTTAATGAAGGTGTCTGCGGATCTGAGGGCCCGAAGGCTGAGGCTGTTGGGTCCGCTGATGCTACGACTGGTATCGAGGTCGAGCTTGAGGCAGCTCCAGAGGTTGCTCCAAGCGGTGGTAGTAGTTGAGTCTGTGCCACCTCCTGAGTTAGCTCCTGATGAACCTTGGAGCTCGATTTTTAGCCCTCACACTAGCTCTTTAAGCAGACCAAGCTCCAGGACAGGCTCGAGAGTATCCACAGCCGAGGAATAAGCTCGCACGTCATGGTCGATCTTTCTTTTGCCTTTAACCTTTTTACTTTATCAATGTAATGCTGAAGCAAGATGTAACTCGATGTAATAAATATATTGATGAATGAATATACTTAGTTTTCTTTTTATTCATTTTGACTCATTTTACATGTTTATCATCTTTGAGTCTTCCCAAGCGATTCACTAGGGCGACCTAAGGGTAGTAGATTTTTAGATGCTCGGCATTCCACGGATGGGATAGCAATCGCCTGGTTAGGTCTTTCAATTGGTACGTTCTTGGTCGAATGGTGCTTGAGATGACATAGGGCCCTTCCCAGTTGTCACGCCCCAAACCCGAAAATCGGATTCATATGAATCCCGATTGCCGAATCCGGTGTCGACAGCCTCCGTAGTGCCCCATTCTCGGCTTCTGATAATCTAATGCCAGATTCCGATCCTGGGATCCTACAAGGAGGATTTTCAGAATGAATTTTTTTTCTTTTTGTAAAGGAGCATAACCACAGACATAACCAAGTCACAAAACAACATCACCACATATCCACTATAACAACAATTTTAAGTACAATGCAGAAAGGGAAATACAAGGTGATCAAAAAGCTCCAAAAGGTCCTGATATGCACTCCTGTCTCAGCGCTGCTGTCGTCCAACGCTACCTGCACGCAACTATCGTGCATAAGCTTACAAAAGCTTAGAGGGTGGTGTAAGTGTGTGCGTAAGGCAAACGCCAAGTGTAAAGTATCAGAACAATGCGGAAGTATGTGGTAAGTCCATAAATATACCGAGGCTGTATAATGCAAGGCATGATGCGAGATATGGATGCCATCGGCCACACCGATGCAATGCAAGGCTTATATAGCCAAATGTCATATGCGAAATGCAATCCAAGCAAGTCGGTACTCCTCAAATGCATATATCAGTACAGTTCCTCTCTGGGTATCACCGGGGTCCAATACACATGCAGAGACTGCCACCTCCCTAGCTGCACAGTCAAGCAAGCGGATAAGACCTCACTATCCGCCTGACCAGTAGTATGCCAATACCTACCCGGCTCGTCGATAGCGGACTCATTTGCGAGCTAGTCAAACTCAGCCTAGCTTATAGCCCTCTCACTCAGGCGGATAAGGCCACACCCCCTTCCAACCGACCACGACACAGTGGGAGACGCGGCCTACTGGTATTCGGCACTCGGGCGCTCGTGTATCCACAAGGTTTAGACGTTGGAGCATCTCCTGGTACCAAAAAGGTTCTGGGACTCTCACCCAAGGACATCCTAAGTGCCCACAGTGCTAGAATATGCATTTCCGGTATCCAATACGGCCATCCACGATGTACCTGTGGAGCCACGGCCCTGATGTCGCTAGGGCGTGCAGTGATCAAGTCATACGTATGCGAGATGCATGAATCACGCTGTCAAAACATGCAGCAATCCAGCACGTACTGCGCGATCATGTGGGGTGCTCAGTCACATAACGAGCCCCATAGATGGTCTGCCCAATGGCGTATGCTATGATCAGTCATTACTCATATCAAGCATACATATGATGCGTATGGGCATGAGTCATGAGGTTATACTAAGCATGTTATAAGGCAATGAATAGCAACGGGTATGGACCTATCAATGGGCCCTAAAGAGAGCTACAATGCGGACATTTAACCATCATTGTACATACAATGTGGACGTCAAACCAACATTATTTTCTAGGCACGGCTTGCCATAAATATCTTTTCACGAACCAGGATAGACGTACATTGCAATGGACCCTAAGGATATCCATTGGGCCTCGATCCCTGGGCCTTGTATATATCAATTGAGCCGAATTGCGTGGGCCTTACACTCTTCAAATGACTACATTAATGGGCCTCGCCAAGGAGCCTTATGTACATTGCAATGGTCCATGACTCATGGGCCATGAAATACATCAAGGTGGCCTCACAACTTGGGCCTTAAATATGTTAGATGGGCCCATGTACATAAATATATCAACTAGGCTACTCCATTTGTACCCCATGCACATCAAATGGGCTTGTTCCCATGGGCTTTATATAGAGTAAGTGGGCCGGATCCCATGAGTATTGCATATGTCAAATGGGCCCAAACCCATGGGCATTATAATGCCAGATGAGCTTTATCCCATAGTCCTTATATGTATCGAATGGGCCTTATTATTTAGGCCTCAGATATATACCAAGGTAGGCCTCAATGAATGGCCAAAGTTAAATCGGTAAAGGGCCCTATGCACATTCCATGGTGGCCCATTTACACCATAGATCTGGCTCATTTTGGTTCAAGCCATAAAACAAAATAAAAGGATGGTTTAGGTGCAACACATGCATCATGGCGGGGGGTTACAGGAAGGCCCACTATCATAATTATATTATGTTTATTATACTATATAAATTATATACAGTATGTATATATATATTTAGGGTAATAATATATATACATATTTATATATATATCCGCACACACGCACACACACATATGCATTCAAATGCACTCACACACGCACACACACAACGCACTCACCCACGCACACACACTGGCAACCGTGGACTCCACCGTCCGTGCAGACGGTGAATTAGCCACATGCATCACTGTGGGTCCCATGTGGGGCCCACCATAATATTTATTTTCCATCCAACACATTGATAAGGTCATGCAGACCTGAATGAATAGGAAAAAACAGATTTCAGCTTGATCCAAAACTTGTGTGGACCCCAAAAAGGTTTCAATGGTGGAATTTAATCACCACTGTTTCTTGTGGTGTGGGCCGCCTGAGCTTTGGATGTGCCTCATTTTTGGAGAGGGCCCACCTCAGAGGGTGGGCCACCTTATGGGCAGATCGGATGATAAGTAAACATTAAGGTGGGGCCCACACCAACAGCCGTGGGACCCCCCCTTCTTTTTTTTTTTTTTTGGCGTCCGCTGACCGCCCGCCGCTGGGGCGTCTGACATGGGCAGAGGCAGCAGCGCCTCTGCTGCTCGTTTTAAAAAAAAAAAAAGATTTGGGAAGAAATCGGTTTTTCCGCAGTTTTTCGCCTGTGGAGCCCACTAAAATGAAATCTGCTCCGGCCATTACGATCAGTGGCCCGAGGCCGTCCAAATGAGTCCAGAGTTTGAATTTTTTTGATGCGTGGAAGTGAAATAAACTAAGAAAGTGATGTTTGAATGGTAAAGGTGCGACCTTTGACGCTATGGCCCACCAGGTGATTGGATCAGCTCCAAAATTCTACCCAACGGCTGCAATGCCGTGGGTAAGAGGATGGACGGCTCGGATCGGATATAATCATCAGGGTGGGGCCTATGCAAGGAGGCCACCCAAATTTTTTTCTTTCATTCTTCCCTTTTTCCTTCTTTTTTTTTTTTCACAACGTCCAGCGTCTGGGACGCTGGACGGTTATATAATTTTTATTTATTATATTATTATTTTTTTTCCTCAAATGGTAGGCCCTGATGAAGTGGGCCACCACATGATGGGCGGCATGGGAATGGCGTGAAAGGTGGGCCCCACTTGGGTAAAATAAATACATCAAGATGGGATCTATTCAAGTGGGCCACCCCATCCTTTTGTAATAAATAAAATAAAATAAAATAAAATAAAAATAAAATAGAGAGAGAGACATGGAGAGTGGGACACGGCTTGTGATGGAGGGTCCCCGTCATTATGGGCCCTCCCTTACATGAAATCATACAACAACGGGCCCCTTTGAACGAAGGACCATAAAAAATGTAAATCAACGGTGGAGATCCATTCTCCACCGTTATGGACGGTCTAGATGACCTTTTTGAAATGAAATAAACATCATGATGGGGTCCATGGGGAATGGCCCCATCATGGAACGATCATGATGATCCAAGTGGTCCATCGGCCACAAATAAAGGTCCCAAGTGAGATCCACACCATTGATCGGTGGGCCTCACTTGGTCCACCATAAAAACACATAAATCTACCCTATAGAAGCACCCACCTCTTGATCTTCTTGGCCCGTTGGATAGCCGGTCACCTAGAGCTTCACTTTGATGGTGGAGATGGGAAATGGATGGCTA
Source organism: Magnolia kwangsiensis (assembly GCA_037074715.1). Taxonomy (NCBI): domain Eukaryota; kingdom Viridiplantae; phylum Streptophyta; class Magnoliopsida; order Magnoliales; family Magnoliaceae; genus Magnolia; species Magnolia kwangsiensis. The sequence continues at coordinate 115,452,291 of CM073577.1, forward strand.
GGATGATGGGATTTGGAGATGGGAAGTGGGCCACTAAAATCACTTCTTTCTCATGGAAGAGAGCTTGGACGTGAGCTCTCTCTTGCTTGGAGTTGGAGTGTTGAGAAATGAGAGAGAGAGGTGTGATTAATGAGAGATGGAGTGATGTGAGGTGAGTGATGGGTGAGGTGAGTGATGGGTGAAGTGATGTGTTAGTTGACTTGGGTGGTTGCTTGACTTGTGGAGAAAGGAAGTATGGGTGCTTGTACTTGACATGAGAGGTGATTGATGGGATTGATTGATGTGATTGATGGGATACTTTGTAGAGATTCCTTGGGATTTACAACGCGCGGTGTTTTTGTTCGAACTGAACGTGGGTCCGTATCTCATCGTCTGGGTATCGGATCGGTGCGTGAGTTGCGGCGTTGGAACCGCGGCGACGGTGCGGTCGCAATGATACAAGTCTCGGATTAAGCCGGCTCAAATGAATAGGATACGACTTACGGTCGTGCGCAACGTCAACCATAAGTCGCGGATTGCCGGAATTTGACGAGAAGGGTCGCGGAAATCAACGGAACAGTGCGAATTAGGATACGGGTCTTACACCAGTTGGGTCCCAGTGTGCCTGCCCTAACTTTCTTAGTTTTGAGGAACATTTTTCAGAGGATCATGTCCCCGACTCAAAAATGTCTAACCTTGACTCGGGCATTGTAGAACCAAACTACTTGTTGCTGTCGAGCCACCATTCGTAGTCGAGCTTTTTCTCTTTATTCCTCCACAAGATTAAGTCCGAGGGCTAAAAGTTCTTCATTATCCTCTTCATTAAACGAACTAACTCGTGTCGAAGGCAACCCGATCTCAACTGGGGTGACGGCTTCTGAGCCATAAGTAAGAGAGAAAGGATTTTCTCCCGTCGCGGTTCGAGCAGTGGTTCGGTATGCCCAAAATATTTTTGGGAGTTCTTCAGCCCATGCCCCTTTGGGTCGGTCGAGCTTGGTTCGGAGATGCTGTTTGATGATCTTATTGACCGCCTCAACTTGTCCATTCGTCTGAGGATGATGGGGCGATGAATACACATTCTGATCCCAAGATTATCGTACATTTCTCAATAACTCCTGTTGTCGAACTGCTTCCCATTGTCAGTAATAATAGTTCGGGGTATCCTAAATCGATAGACAATATTTTTTCATACAAAGTTCGTGATTTTCTATTCGGTTATCTTCGCTAATGGCTCTGCCTTAGCCCACTTTGTAAAGTGGTCCACAGCTACAACAACAAACTTAGTTTGGCCTTTTCCCATAGGGAGTGGCCTAATAATGTGGTTTTCCCCACTGAGAGAAGGGCCAAGGACCGGTCATATGAGTTATTTTTCAGGAGGCTTTCTCGAGATGGCCGCGAATCGCTGGCATTTGTCGCATCTCTGGACGAGCTTACAAGCATCGTGCTGGATAGTCGGCCAATAGTATCCTTGATGTAAGACCTTGTGTGTAAGTGATCGCCCTCCTGAGTGGTTTTCACAGATCCCTTCATGGATCTCTCGTAGTACGTAGTCAGCTTCATTGGAGTTTAAGTATCGTAACATAGTAACCTTTTTTATATAACGTCATGTTAAGTATGGTGTAGCGGGAAGCTCGAATCTTCAATCGTCGAGCCTCGGCACGATCTTCGGGCAATTCTCCATTGTCGAGATATCGGACGATCGTGTCGAGCCAAGTAGGTTCCGAATCAATTGTGTGTACGGTCGAGCTAATTGGTTCATTGATACTCAGTTTAATAATGTACTCGATTGGAATGGACCTGGGTATGTCGTCTTCATCGGCAGAGGCAAGTCTCACTGATAGATTGGCTTTGGCATTTTCTGTTCGAGGTATCCAAGTGACGACACAAAGCTGAAAGCCGCTGATCAGTCCTTTGACTTTCTCCATGTATGCTTTCAGTTATTCTTTTCGTGTTTGATACACGTTGGTAACTTGATTGACAACTAGCTGTGAATCGCTGAGGATGTTGAGATGCATTACGCCTAAACTGGTTGTGAGTCAGAGGCCAAGCAATAAAGCTTCGTATTCTACTATATTGTTCGAGGCTTGAAATCCAAGTCTTAAGGCATACTGCATGTAGGTTTGATCGGGAGTTTCCAAGACGACTCCTTCCCCGCTTGTCTTAGAGTTGGAGGAGCCATCGACATACAACTTCCAGGGGATTGGGGCGGACGCTAACTCGGGAGAAGCGGTCGTCGATTATTCAATAGGCTCGGTAGCATGCTCAGTCATTAGATTGGCTTGTTGTGTCACTTCAACAATGAAGTCGGGTATGTCTTGCCCTTTGATTGTTACTCTCAGCTTATATTGAATGTCGAATTCACTGAGTTCAATCGTCCACTTCGTAAGTCAGCCGGATGCTTCTAGTTTTTATAGAATCTGACGCAGTGGGAGGTCAGTCATAACGATAATAGTATGAGCTTGAAAGTATGGCCGAAGTCACCGTAAGGAGACTATCAAGACTAAGGCCACTTTTTTCAGGAGTCGATATCTTATCTCTGCAGGTAATAGTGCTTTGCTGACATAATAAACTGGCAGTTGCTTTCCTTCATACTCCCATATCAGAGCTGAGCTAACCGCTACCTCGGACACTAGGAGATACAACAACAGAGCTTTCCCTGGTTTGGGTTTTGATAAAAGAGGTGAAAATCCGAGATAAGACTTTAATTGCTGGAACGTAGCATCGCACTCTTCCGTCCAATCTATCGTTTTTCGTCCCTTCAGTTGTTTAAATAACGGGAGACATTTTTCGGTAGCTCGAGAAAGGAAGCGGTTAAGTGCGGCTACTCGTCCAGTTAGCCTTTGTATGTCTTTAATTATTTTCAGAGACTCCATGTCAAGCAATGCCTTTATCTTCTCCGAATTTACTTCGATTCCTCATTGGCTAACTAGGAATCCGAGGAACTTTCCCGAGCTTACTCCAAAGGCACACTTGCTCGGATTTAATTTCCTTTGGAACTTTCGTAAGATCAGGAACATTTCTTCTATGTCGGCTATATGGCCAGCCGTATGTATACTTTTGACGAGCATGTCGTCAATATATACTTCCATGTTTCGACCAATTTGCTAAGTAAATATTTTATTCATTAATCTTTGATAAGTCACTGCAGCATTTTTCAAACCAAATGGCATAACACGGTAACAATAAAGACCTTTGTTAGTGACAAAGGTAGTCTTAGATTTATCAGATTGATACATTACAATTTGATTATACCTAGAATAAGCATTCATAAAATTAAAAAGTTCATGCCCCGCAGTGCTATCCACTAATTGATCGATCCTTAGAAGAGGAAAGTTGTCCTTTGGGCAGGCTTTGTTTAGGTCGGTATAGTCAATACAGACTCGCCACTTCCTATTGGATTTTTTTCCAAGTACGACATTAGCTATCCATTCTAGGTAGTATATTTCTTCTATGAATTTAGCCTTGAGGAGCTTGCTGACCTCTTCTTCAATGATAACGTACCTTTCAAGGCCGAGCAGGCGTCGCTTCTGTCGGATCAGCCAGTAGGTCGGATTGATGTTGAGCCGGTGAGTCATTACTGATGGGTCGATTCCTGGCATGTCTTCATGGCTCCAGGAAAATACATCGGTGTATTTTCAGAGTAGGGCTATCAAATTTTCTTTCAAGGGTGATTGCAAAGGCGAGCTAATTTGCACCATTTTGGATTCATCTGTCTTGACTGTTAGGCCCATATCCTAGACCGTACCGTTCCGTAGGCTCCCGCGATCCTCTCGGTCGAATTTCAGCAACTCACGATCTGTAACCAGCGTCTGTGAGCGATCTTGAGATGGATCCTGTTTATCTAAGTCGGCTCGACCCGAGACTTGTGCCAGTGCGACCGACCGTCATCGCGGTTTTGACACCGCATCTCGTGCAATGAGGCGATGCCCAGGCCAGGAGATGTGGGCCCACATTCAGTTCGAGAAAACGCTGCGCATTTATGAAATCTCAAGAGAATCTCTACAACTTGTTAAATCAAATAAGTACATGCCACATCACTCAAAAGCAAATCCAAAGTCAACTCTTTCTCTCTCCACCCATCCCTTTCAAGCACACACCTATCACTCCCCATCATTCCATCACCTCTCACCATGCCTCTCTCCTTACATCCTCTCTCTTTCATCTCTCTCTCTCTCTCTCATTTCCAAGCAACTCACGTCCATAGCTTCCATGGAGAGCAAGTGTGGCCCACCTCATACCTCCCATCTCCACCATCCAAACTTCATCCTAGCCGTTGAATCTCGTCCACTAGAGCTTTAGAATGCGTTGATGGAAGGAGAAGTCCGTGATCAAAGGTGGGTGCTTCTCTCTCTCTTTCTTATTTTTGTGCGATGTGTGGCCCACTCGGATGGACCCCACCTTGATGTATGTCTTATCCAAACTATCTAAGTTATGTGGACTCTACCTTATGTTGGTGGAAGAACATAAGTATATGATGGATTCAAATCAGGTGGGCCACGTTGATGTGGGACCCAACTTGATGAAATGTGGGCCACGTCCAAGTGGGACCCACTATGATGCCCGTATATATCCAGGTCGTCTAGCATCCAGGGACACTGGACGTGCAGCAGGAAGCAGCTACCATGGAGTACGTGTACTGACATGGGTGGGTACTAACAGCTAACCAAAAAAATCCTCCTTATAGGATCTCAGGATCAGAATTTGACATATGAATGCTATGAGCCGAGAATGGGGTATTACGGAGGCTGTCGGTACTGGATTCGGTGATCGGGATTCCTGTGAATCCGATTTTCGGGTTTGGGGCATGACAAAAGTTGGTATCAGAGCATAACTTGGGAATACCTAAACATAACATCACATATTGACTGATAGCTACCCTACACTCTATGATTGTTGAGAACTTAGAATGACTAGATCCCTGAATTTGAATAAGCTAGAGATTTCCTGATATAGCCCCCTACCGTTGAGATTGTGAGGCTGAATAGTATTCCATTTTCGATTGTCTTTGATTCGTCTAAAGAGTAATAGGGTCACCATAGTGATGATGATGTATCTTGGGAGGGCGAGGTTACGATTAGAGAGCGATATCTTCATCCTTTTATAGATTGATTAAGCCTTGACATATATACTTGATGATGTTTTCTCTTCTCTTGTTTGTTCTATAAATTTTGAGGATAAAATTTTTATTTGGTGGGGAGAGCTGTCAGGCTCGTATCTTGGACCGTATCGTTCTGTAGGCTCCCGCGATCCTCCTGGTTGAATTTCGGTAACTCGCGATCTATAACCAGCGTTTGCGCGCGATCTTGAGACGGATCCTGTTGATCTGAGTCAGCTCGACCCAAGACTTATACCAGTGCAACCGCACCATCTCCGCATCTCGTGCAATGAGGCGATGCCTGGGCTAGGAGATGTGGGCCTTCATTCAGTTTGAGAAAACGCCGTGCATTTGTGAAATCTCAAGAGAATCTCTACAACTTGTCAAATCAACTAAGTACATGCCACATCACTCAAAAGCAAATCCAAAGTCAACTCTTTCTCTCTCCACCCTTCCCTTTCAAGTACACACCTATCACTCCCCATCATTCCATCACCTCTCACCATGCCTCTCTCCTTACATCCTCTATCTTTCATCTCTCTCTCTCTCTCTCTCTCTCTCTCTCTCTCTCTCTCTCTCTCATTTCCAAGAAACTCATGTCCATGGCTTCCATGAAGAGCAAGTGTGGCCCACCTCATACCTCCCATCTCCACCGTCCAAACTTCATCCCGACCGTTGAATCTCGTCCACTAGAGCTCTAGAATGCGTTGATGGAAGGAGAAGTCCGTGATCAAAGGTGGGTGCTTCTCTCTCTCTCTTTTTCATTTTTGTGTGATGTGTGGCCCACTCAGATGGACCCCACCTTGATGTATGTCTTATCCAAACCATCCAAGTTATGTGGACTCTACCTTATGGTGGTGGAAAAATACAAGTATATGATGGATTCAAATCAGGTGGGCCACGTTGATGTGAGACCTAACTTGATGAAATGTGGGCCACGTCCAAGTGGGACCCACTATGATGCCCGTGTATATCCATGCCGTGCAGCAGGGAGTGGCTACCATGGAGTGCGTGTACTGACATAGGTGGGTACTAATAGCTAACAAAAAAAAATTCTTTTAAATGTTTAGGGTGGGCCGCTCATGATGGCCTTACCTTAATGTATGTGTCTAATCCACACTATCCATCCCATTTACCAACTTATTTTAGGCGTTGAGCCAGAAAAAGGAGCCAATCCAAATGTCCAGTAGGCCACACCACCTAAACCTTTATTTTTAATAGTGAATAACTGTTAGGGCTCACCATGATGGTGTTGTGCATCAAAAATGTTAAATATAGGGTTTATTAGACCCGTCACGAGCCAGATAACTCAATCAACGGAGTGGATCCTCCGAATATTGGCCCCACCTACAAAATCTCCCCAAAAAAATAAAAAAAATAAAAAAATAATTGACGCTGCTACTACTAGCGTCTAGAGGACACTGCAGCCAGCAATGTCCTGATGCATATAAACGGGCAGGGAGAGTGGGTCCCACCTCAGGCATCCACATTGGTGCATATGGAGTATCCACACTATGTGTTTGATGGGTCCCCTTTAATTAGTAGGTCACCCCAAAAATTAGCCATGCATGGGACTCAGGTGGTCCACTTTAAAGCAGAACACCTACCCTTAAAACCCTTTTTGGGTCCCAGAAGTTTTGGATACTTATGATATTTGTTTTTCATCTTTATTAAGGTCTGTGTGATCCTATCAACAGATGGGATGGAAATTAAACGTTAAGGTGGGACCCACACCATCACGTATATGTTATGTCCAGACTATCCATCTGATGGACGAGCAACAGCAAGGTGCTGCTGTGCTTGGACGTCAGCGTACGGACGTCAACACGTGGGTCTCACCACTAGGTGTTTGTTATATCAAAACTGTCCATCCATTGGACGTGGCCCCACCTAATGCAGGTGTTTCATCCCAGCCATCCATCTATTTTTATTTTTTTTTAATGGTGGGCCACCCGTATGCATGTCTCCCAGCCTTCCATCTGGACGGTCTAGGAGGGGAGTACCATGTATATATATGTATAAATTATATTATGATGGGCCCCACGTGGGACCCACTTGGTATGGGAAGCTGTTGGCTGATGTACCTTACATCAGCTATATTGCTGATATGTTTTGACGTCAGCAAGTTGCTGGGGACCACCATGATATTTGCGTTTCATATCCAGGCCATCCATACAAGCCTGGACGGTCCTGTGGGACCTGTACATGAGGTATTTGTTATATCCTAACCATCCAATTCATTGATCGTGGCCCCACCATGGCAGCGTGTGGAGCCCGCTTTAATTTAATGTAATCCATCCTCACCGTGCAGATCTTAGACGGTGAGAGTGGATTGACTAGTGTATCTCATGTCAGCAGTATTACTGTTGTACCTATAGCAACAGCAAGCCCCTTGGGCCATGCCTTTGATGTATCTGTTGGTTCCAAACCGTCCAAATAGCTGGACAGTGGGACCCACCATTGATGTATTTATTCTATATCCTCGCTGTCTATCAGGTGGACCACACTGCAACCAGTGAGGGTTGAACATTTACCGTTGAAATCCCTTTTGGGTGAGTTTTGGATCTAAATGCTATTTGTTTTTCCTCCCCAACCAGGTCCTTGTGATTGTACGAACAAATTGGATGGGAAATAAACGTTATGGTGGGGCCCACCTAGCCGTATGTATTCTGTATCCCCGTGAGGCCCTACCATGATGTATGTGTTTATCTGTGCCATCCAACGTGACCCACCTTAATGTATTTAATTCATCCACATCGTCCAAACAGTGTTGGACGGTGTTGGACGTGTTTAGATGGTGCCGGGTTACATGGACAATATTTGGGTCATGCTGATTTACATGGAAAATGTTTGGTTGGTGCCGATTTATCTGGGTAATGTTTGGACCGTATTGTTCACATTAATGGGCCATGTGCCCCATGGACTAATAATGTACAATGATACACATGTTACACGTACAACTGTTGAAATGATTTTTGGTGAGGTCCAAGCCCACTTGAGGCTCACTGGCGCGACCCATCCATGAGGCCCATCATGATATATTTTTTTGGCCCACGTTTGGGGTCCACCTGTTTGTATTGTTAAGCCCAAGTTATGTAGCCCACTTGTTGTATACGAGGCCCACATATGAGGCCCATGGTGATGCATTTACGACCTATGGGACGAGGCCCATTATGATATATCCGAGTCCTATGGGCGAGGCCCATTGTGATGTATTCGAAGTCCGTAGGCATTACCCATTGTGATATATTTGAAGCCCTTGTATGAAGCCCAATGCGATGTATGTGAGGCCCATGAGGGAGGCCCAAGATAATGTATGTATGGCCGTTACATTGTGTATGAATCCCTTATGTAGGCCACTCCTTGGGAGTAATGTTGGTTAAATGTCCACATTGATGGGCAATGATGGTTGGATGTTCATATTGTGACCTTCCCTTAAGCCTGGTTAGGCCAATTCTCATCATTCTCTAGTGGGTTAACTCCAATGAATGGGCCCCATTGATAATGCTTGGACCATTATAGGCCATCCATCTATCGACCTCACCTTGCGTCGATTATCGATTACCGATTCTGATTTGATGTGGTCGATTGCCGATTATCAATCGTAGCTGATTATCGATCGAGGCCGATTATCGTGACCGATTGCCGATTCCGATTGTCAGGGCCCAATGTGATGTATATGTGGCCCGTATTTGAGGCCCGCTGTGATGTGTATTCAGCCCATGTTTAAGGCCCAATGTGATGTATTTGGGGCCTATGGGCAAGGCCCATTGTGATGTATATAAGGCCTATGGGCAAGGCCCATTGTGAGGAATTTGAGGCCTATGGGCAAGGCCCATTGTGATGTATTGATGGCCCATGGGCAAGGCCCATTGTGATGTATTCTAGGCCCATGATGCATGGCCTATTTGATGTATTCGAGACCCATGTGCAGGGTCCACATGTCGTGTATTTGAGGCCCATGAGCAGGGCCCATCTATTGTGTATATGTGGCCCTTGAGTAATGCCCAATGTGTCATATATTAGGCCTTTGTGTGAGGTCGTGGGCCCATTATATGTTTGATTTTATGCGGGTCATTCCTTGGTGGCAATGTTGGTTAAATGTCCACATTGTCGAGGCTGATTGTTGATACCGATTATGAGTATTTGACAGCATAGCATCATGATACATGCCCATACACATCATCTGCATGTTTGTTATGAGATGTAATTGATCATTGTATATATCATTGAGCATGTTGCTATGAGACTCCCTGATAGGCGGAGGTTATCTCACATGAGCGCACGGTATGCGCATGATTGATGCATAACTGGATTGTATGACTCATGCATCTTGCATTGTGTGTTGTGATTACTGTACGCCCTAGCGACATCAGGGTCGTAGCCTCCACAGGCATATCGTGGATGGCCAGATGGGACACCGAAAATGTTTGGTTCTAGCATACGGGTGCCATAGATATCCCTGAGTGAAAAGTCCTAAACCTCCGTGGCCAGGAAACGCCCTAACGTCGAGACTGAGTGGATATATATGAGCATATAAGGGCCGTTTACCAGTAGGTCACGTCTCCCACTGTGTTATGGTTGGTTGGGAGGGGGTGTGGCCTTACCCGCCCAAAGGTAAGGGGCATTACTAGGCTGAGTTTGACCAGCTCATGAATGGGTCTGCTATCGACGTGCCGGATAGATATTGGCAGACTATTGGTCAAGCGGATAGTGAGGTTTCTTACGCTTACTTGGACTGTGCGGCTGGGAGAGCGGCAGTGCCTTTTGGAGTATACTAAACCCCGATGATGATCCCAGAGATGAACAGTACTGATATGTGGACTTATTGAGTAGGAATTTCATACTCATTTATTCATTCATTCACTATCCACTTGGGCTGGTGGTGCGCAACTAATTGTTATGTATATCTTCGCAATAGCCAGGATTTCGGTTGGGGCGCGCGACTAACCTGAGACCAAGAGTTTACCACATTAGGTCTGACTATCCAAATTTAGGTATGAGACTAGTTTGGATAGAAGTTCTTTGTGATGGACCCCATAGCCTGCGATACTACGTACTATCATCCCGACTTCACACTCCAGCATGGTCATTCCATTCACACTACATGTTGCATTACATCCATGACATATGGTACAACTAATGCTGTTTGTGTTACTCATCAGAAATGTATACTGCATTGTATCCTCTACATATGGTATTTGGCTCTGTACGACTCCTCATTTGCATAATTGATTTCTATTGAGTATTCTAATATTGTATGACTCATGCACTTGTCAGTATTTCTGCTTACTCTGTTATCATGTGATTTATGACTTTGTCAGTATTTTTGTTTACTCTGATAATTTTCTGATCTTGTTAGTATTCTGTTTACTCTGATAATTCATGATCTTATTAGTATTTGGGTAATCTTGTGGTTATACTTATTGCGAGTTAAATGTACATTGGAAAAAAAATCCTCCTTATAGGATCCCAAGATCGGAATCTAGCATATAAATGTAAGGAGCCGAGAATGGGGTACTACGGAGGCTGTCGGTACCGGATTCGGCAATTGGGATTCCTGTGAATTCGATTTCTGAGTTTGGGGAGTGACATTGACCAAAGGTACCGAGATAAGGTCTTCCATTGGTTGTCCTCATTCGTGAGTTTCGACCTGAGGATCCAGTGACTCGATCATAGATATCTCGAATGGTGCTTTTACGGCTGTCACGTAGCAACGTCTTGCGTCTTGTTGATCTCATTTGATGACTCCTACTCCTGACTCAGTCAAAAATTTTATGGAAAGGTGGTATGTGGATACAACGGTGTGAAGGAGACTTAGAGAGGGTCGATCGAGTATTCAATTGTAAACGGACGACTAATCGATCCAGCAGTAAGTGGTAATGAGATGATTCCTTTTGGGTGTGTCTGTCCTCCTGAGAATTCGATCAATGAGGTACGAACCGACCGCAACGTCGATCGTTTAACACCCATTTTGTTGAACGCCTGAGTGAATAACACATCACCAAGTGATCCTGTATCGACGAGTATGAGGAACACCTTTCAGTTTACAATAGTGAGAGTAACGACTAACGCATCATCATAGGGGTGATGAATGCCTCAGACATCTTCATCAGTGAATGAGATACAATACTTCGCCCTTTTCTTTTCCTTTGAGGACTGACCTAAGATGAGGATCTCAGACTCGGGTCGACTGATGCTCCTGGCGTGATTTTTTCGAGCACTGTTAGAGTTGCCTCTGTCTCAGGGGCCACCGACGATAGTCCGGATTTCCTCCGTGGGTCAATTGTCACCCGGGCGTTCTTCCGTTGTCTCGGTTCTTTTAACGTGTTCTCTGAGTCGGCCTTCTCGGATGAGCCTTTCGATCTCTTCTTTCAGGTGATAGCAGTCACTTGTATTATGCCTATGATCGCAATGATAGTGGTAATACTTGTTCTTACTCAATCGGTTGGGATTGCTTCGGAGTTTATTTGGCCAGTTGAGGAATCCCTCACCCCTAATCTCCATCAGCACCTACTCTTAGGGTTTATTTAGCAGGGTATATGTAGAAAACTTCGGTCGGGTCACTTGCCCGACTTGCGTTCATCACGCATTCTGTCATCCTTACGTTTCTTTCCTCCAGCTGAGTCAACTTCCTTTTTGGCTGGGGCTTTTGCATTCTGGGCGGCCTCGTGCATAATTTATGTTTCTTATCCGATCGAGTCATAAACTCGGCCAGAGTCATTGGCGGATTCTTGTCCAGGGATGCTAGAAATGGCTTGTCTCTAACGCCTTGCATAATTAAATTGAGTGTTGTCTCCTCCAAATATTTCCGAAGTTGGAACGACTCAAAATTGAAACGTTTAATGTAATCTTTCTGTAACTCTCACTCCTTCTGAACTATGTTGTTCAGATGCGCAGGGGGCTTCAACTTCTTTTTCCCACTAATGAAGTTGGTGAGGAACCCATCACTAAGTTTCGCGAACGAGCTAATGGACTTTGGTTTCAGCTGTTTGAACCAAAGTCGAGCTACGTCAGCTAAGGTGAGGGAGAAAGCTCAGCACATCATGACATCCGAGGCGTCTTGTAATTTCATGTACGTTCGGAAGCATTCGATATGTTCAGTTGGGTCGGTTTTACGAGTGAAAGGTGTAATCTATGGAAGACGAAACCATTCCGGCAGCCAAGCTGACATTACTTCCTCCACAAACGGGGATGCCTTTGTTTTGGGTACGGTTTGATGTGCATCCCGACTCTGCTTCGTGTCAGCAATTTCTTCTCGCACTTCTCTCTTAAAGTCATAGAGGTCAGCTTTTCAGGGCTCATCGCTTTCTGCCACTCCCTCAACCGGGGGCCAGCTGCACCTCCTCCGATCTATTTCGTGTCGGAGATCGGTAGGGGGTAGCATGGCAGTCGCAGAATGAGCAGACGCTGGCTTGGACGGACCATGGGTCTGAGTCGGCTGAGGGTCGAAAAATTACTATGGGACATTCGTTGCCTGACCGAGATGAGGCTGAACTTGCTATCGATGTATTTGCTCCAACATTTGTTTTATGACATTTATGTTGGATCTAAGTTCCTGAACCTCCTTGTCCAATCGTCCATTGCCTCGGTTCCACTGGGTATTTCTTATTGCAGCAGAGGCTACTGGATGAGTAGCGGAATCCTGGCGGTTGTCGGGCTGATTCTGAGCTCCTTGGGCAACACTCGCACCTGGTGGTCGAGTGACAACAGCTTTATTTGGATCTTCTTATACCGTTCTTCTAGTTCTCGCCATTAGAACACGTTTACAGCTTCTGAATAGAGCGTAGAAAATGACTTTTTGTACCATTTCTCACAGACGGTGCCAATCTGTTGATGCGATTTTTGGTACCCCTCATTCCTCGTCGTCACCTACACAAAAAGGATACAAAGGGGACCTTGGCTAGAGCCGGGGAACCTCCGATGCTTAAGTCAGTGACTAGACTTTGATATATTTTCTGCGTACCTTTAATTCTGGAAATGTCCATCTTTTACAGGAGTAAGAGGTCTCGACGTGCAGGGATTCCCTTCCCAATTCTTAGGAGATTTGATTTGATTTTTTTACTAATTTCTCCTGATCCCGAGATTCTTGGGATCAGAGATCCTTATATTGAATTTTTGGGATGGTATTTAGGTTTATACCGTCTCTTCCTAGCTCAACTCGGCCTTAACCGACTCTGGTAGCAAACGAGTCTCGGTTGGTTACAAGGATGAAGTTTTTTGCCTTCTGTCGGACGAAACAGAGTTAATTTATGACCGATGTCCTTCCTCAATTTGATAGCCGACACTGTAACCGGCTTAATATGGGTCGATTTTATGGTCGATCAGGTGACTTATAGCATTCGGGTCTTAATCGGCCCCTTTAGACGTTGTTGCCTTGGTAACTGAGTCAACTTTATGTGTCTTATATATTTCGCTATGACTCTTGACTCTTTAAGTCTCGGTCGGGATTCATTTCCTATAAATCCGAACTAAGTCTCTCCTTTAGGCTTTCTCTTTTCTTGATCCGAAATATTGCCTAGGGCTCTCGGGCAGTGTCAATAGAGTTAGTCCATTCCATAATTGGGTCTCCGAATTTGTTATACTTTTTTCTAACAATTATTATTATTTTTGATTTATTTTTTAACTCATGCACACACACCCCCACACACTCACGCCGTAGCCGGATTTCACCACCTATGGATACTCAACCCTTGACCGGGTGTTGAAACTCGTGAGAGTCCGCCACCGGAGCAAGAGTAAAGATCCAATGGTTGGGTGTTTACTTCGGTGGGAAAGGTGTAGATGATATGCTTGAAACCACGATAAAATCAAAGGTAAATCACAAAAAGAAAAATGACGGCCAGCTCATGAGGTAGGGCACACATATGTTGAACGGGTAAGATGGGTCAATCACTTGTTTCGTCTTTTGTCGCGTGCAGCTTGCCCCGCCTGGAAGAGAGATCACCTGTAGTCACTGTACCGCAGCTTGTTGTACCAGACAATATTTCCCTCAACACGCCACTTGTGAAGGATATCAGCATCATTAAAGCCGTAGGTCTCACCGTGAAGATCACCTTGAGGAAGAAGTAGGATGGTTCACTCATTATGTGGGCCACACTGTTGAAATCAAGAAAAACCGTTGGTTTGACTGAAAATAGAGGCCTGGCCCACTTAGTGCTTGGATCGGTCTGATTTTATAGGAAGGTGACCTTCACGGTGGAGTCTACCATTTTCATGGTCCTGATTTCCTGGACAGTTGGAAAATTTGGTGGGAAATATGTAATGGCACCACAAATCACGGTACAGTTGCATGTAGCTGCGCAGCTCTTAGTAAGAAGTCTCGCCGGACTTTCCGCTGGTTTATTTATTTATTTTTACTTTTTTTTTTTTTCACACGCACACACACCCCCACACACATGTTTACACACTCCACACACGCACGCTGTGAGATTTCACCACTAGTGGGTACTCGAACCCTTGACCCGGTGTTAAAACTTTCAAGAGTCTACCACCCGGGTAAGAATAAGGACCCAGGAACCAGTCTAGCTCAGATTGGGACTGGGAACTGCCCCTCCAAGGAGTCATCCTCCCCTTGCATGAAGCAGAAAATCCCAACTAGAGCAAGCAGAGGATCGGGATTCCTCTCCACTGGAGAGGCTCACTTAGGTATCGGTCAATTTTTAATACTCTTCGTGGAGCCAATTTTCATAGCAGTTTACCTTCTAATCAATTTCTACTATAATAATAAAAATAATATTTTATTTAAATCAATATAATCATGTGGGATAATGATTAATTATCTCCCTACAAATAAAGCTTTCTCCATCTTGCACTCGGAAATAAAATTATTAAAAATAAAAATTATAAAAAGTATGTTTGAAAGTTGTTTGAATAAATACTTATATAATTAGAATCAATTTCAAAATAACTACACATCATGCAATCGAATCCCATAATATTATGGTGAAATCAGCTTGTTTGAGAGGACAACGTCCAACTTATGGTGGAATGGAATTTGGCGAGGATCAAAAACACCGAGTAAGGTGAGGCACCGTGTGAAGGGCTTTCATTAGTTTAACTTACATGTGAAATAGTCTAACTCGCCAAATCACTTATTCTCCTGCCGTACATGTCCCAATCAAATTAATGTTTTCCAGCCTAACCGAATCTAGTTCCATCGGCACCTTAGACAGATTGGATACTTGCAGCTTGAGTAGCCCGATTCTCAGCCAGATTCGCTGAAGTTATGCCACCAAGTTATGTGGGCCCCACCATGATGTATGTGTTGTATCCACACTATCCATACATTTGGAGAGATCATTTTAGGGCATGATCCAAAGAATAAGATATATCCAAGGCTGGGGTGGACCTCACTACATTAAACAGTAGGGAATAACACCTACTGCCAAAGGTCTACCATTATATTTATTTGAGATCCAACCTATTCATGTGTTAACGTAGATACTAGAGAAGCGAAAACAAGAGTATTAGCTTGATCTAAAACTTTCGTGGACTTTAGAACTTTTTAGTAGTGGGCGTCACTCTCCTCGCTATTTTCCGTGGTGGAATAAGCTTTGGATCTAACTCATTCTTTGCATCATGGCTTAATATGATCTCTCAAAATGGATGGACAGTGTCGATGCAGAATACACGTCATGGTGGGGCTCTGTAACTTGATGACGTCACTTCAGTAGCCACTCTCGCTACTCAACCCAGTAGTTAATCCGCGTCCTTCAGCACTTGGCTGATGTACCACACACTAGCAATATACGTGCCGTAAATACGTGTTGTGCGAAGATGAACACTGAGGCACCTCAACCTTCGAGTTGTACGAACGGTTCAAAGGAGATCAAAGTTACATGGCCCTACAGTGATGTATTAATTATATCTATACTGTTCATCTATTTTTAAAAATCATTTAGAGATTAAACAAAAAATGAATCATATCCAAAGATCATTTGGACCACACCATAAATAAAAGCAGAGATAATATTTTCACCGCTAAACAATTCATAAGGTCTACTACAACAGTTATTTTCCATCTAATTTGTTCATAAGTTAACAAACACCTACATGAAAAGGAAAACAAATTCCATATTGAATCAAAACTTTCGTGACTCCAAAAACGGTTTCAATGGTAGACGTTCAATCCTTCAATTTTTTTTTCAGTGTGGTTCACTTTATAGTTAGCTTTGTCTTTTTTTTTTCATCTCAAGCCTTAAAAAAGGCTTGCCAAATGAATGAAGGATTAGGATATAACACATACCAGACTCACAAAAGTTGCTTGCCGACGTCAATAAAGCAGATATATAGCTGATGTGAGGTACACCAGCCAACCCGCTTCTTTATCAGCATGCCACGTTTCCCCGCACGTCAATTTACAGGGAAATGATATTATAGAACCTTCCCCATCATAATAAGGTACAACCACTCCTCCACTCCACCGTACACATGGCAAAGCAATTGGTCGATTGCTGCCATGCGGCTACTTAACCTTATCGGATATTCCAATGGATGTGCAGCCTTGGAATGTATTAAAAGCCAACACAGTTAACGGTTGACATTCATGCGATAGCTGAGAGGAAGGATGGCTAGGATTGTTCTAATTATATTTTTGACTATGTTCCATCATTTATTAGTGCCCATTTGATGGACGGTCCTGATCTACCATCTATTCTTTCGTTCCACGTGTACAACGTGGAAAGTTGGTTCCACCAGGTTGTGATACAATACATCTTAGGGCATTGATGTTCATATTGCAATGATCCAAACCGTTCATTTGGTGATCCTTATTAAGGGTAGTCAGGTAGAGTTTATCTAAGACAAAAAATACATTAAAATAAAAATAAAAATAAATAAATCATACAGAAATATTTGAAGCTATGATCGTTAAACTCTTTTTCTTTGAATAAAGACCACACCTTTAGTGAGCCAACCTATAAATAATTTGGATCATTTCAATGACCCCAGATCCATCGGCTTAGATATAGCAATACATAGGAGCTCTCTTACAATTGATAGAGGTTGCTAGAATACATCCCTGCTTGTTGCAACCAGGTGCGTTAGACTTTAACCGTTGGATCAGGCCCTATTCAATGATCTAAACCGTTTATATAACGGGCCTTACCGTGAATGGACTATAACCAGAATAACCCTAAGAACGAATGTATTTTTTATTATTAATAGTTTAATGTGGCCAACTATTCTTAATAGGAAAAATCTCAAATGATCAAAGGGTTTAAATATTTTAATCTCAAATGATGTCTATGTGGAATCCTAACCGTGCATATAGTGGAGCACCTCATGATCACTGTCTATACCCAGAATCATAGTGATAAAAATTAAGGTTGGACACACCACATGGTGAGATGTACAATCAGGCCTAAAACATATGTATATTGACGTGGTGCAGCCAACCTGAATTTTTGAATGCCCTGCGTTTTCATGACCGTTCATCCTGGTGGTTCTCACCTGATGAATGGCTTGGATGGTAAATACAAAGCATGGTGGATACCATATTCCATCTGCAATAAGTTTCTATAGTAAGCGTCAACCTCCCCAATTTCATCTGTTTCCCCCTTTGGTGTGGTTCAAGTCAATTATGTATCAGGCTGAATTTTTGAATTTACGAGAACATGGATGGGCCCACCAGATGCACGGTGCAGATTCCACATACATATCATAGTGGGCCACATGGCTTGAAGAACAATGCGTTGGAAACTGAACAAAAATCTTATCGGGTTGTACATAAAAAAGACAATAACAAATGGCCAAAATCAAAAGATTCCGTTTGTAAGCCATGCATTTGACGGTTGGGATTGACCGATTGGTGAAAAATGCTGCTTGGGGAGCACTGGATCACAATTCAGTCACTTTAATGCTTTACTTGAACGGTGGAGATTAGCGGAGAAAACATGCATGGTAAAACGCAACCTTCTTCACTTGGATATCATGCAGCGGATTTGTGCAAACGCTGCACACAAGATCTACACCATTTAACTGGTGAATCCTAGCCATACTGCCGTTAAAATCACATTGATCAGATAATCCTAACCTTCAAAACAGAGTACTTTTCAGGATTGCAAATGAACAATGGAAAGCAAGATACCAACGGTCCACATTGCAATGGGCAAAGATCTTGAGGTTAGGATGCTGGGATCGTCCCACCGGAATGAAAATTTGCGGCTGTGACCCATCCAAACGGCCCTACCAGATGGACGCGGATTGCGTCCTGCCCCTCCTGTCTCCAGCTGGGAACGGTCAGGCGCTTTGAGTGGCCATCATGACTTATGGGTCTTATCCACACCGTCCATAATTTTTTCCGTATCATTTTAGATCACAAGGATAAAAACGAGGCAGATCCAAAGTCTCAAGTGGACCACACCACAGGAAGCAGTGGTGATAATGATTCTCACCGTTGAAACTTTCTAGGCCCACCGTAATGTTTATTTTCCATCAAAACTATTCATAAATTTAAATATACTTTGGATGAAGAGAAAACAAAAATATCAACCCCATCTAAAACTTTTATGCCTCCCAACAAGTTTTCAACGGTAAAAGTTTAATCCCCATTGTGTAGTACATTTAAAACTTGGATCTGCCCCATTTTAGTATTATAACCTAAAATGAGATGAAAAAAAAATGAATAGACGGTGTGGATAAGACCCATACATCACGATGGCCACTCAAAGCTATGCCCGTTCCCAGCTGGAGACGGGTGGGGGTAGGACGATCAGGTTGGCCTGAACTTTTGGATAAGGCACGTAAACAAGTGGCGCCTTCTTGATGGGCGCGTGGATTTCATGCACATGTGTGAAGTTGCCACTGGTAGGAGATGAGCGGCTCAATGTTTCCCTGGTAATTTTATTTTATTTATTTATTTATTATTATTATTATTTTAAAACATGATAGTGCTTATATCAAAATTAGGCCGGACCCTATTAAGGATACAAAGTGGGCAAAATGGTATACGTGACATGAAAGATATTTGAGAAGTATATTGGAACGTCCTGATTTTTTTTAACTCGAGTATACAACTCATTTTTTTAAAATTTAAATTTTAGTCTTTAAAATTCATTATAAATTTAAATATTCTTATCATTAATTAGAGTTAGCAGTAAATGTTAATGGAGTAAACAATGTATTGTATAAAAACATTCTGATCATTACAAAATTTCAAATGTAGCGGCCATATAAGACTTATACAATTCCAAATAACAAAGTTTATTAAACAAAAGTAAAATTATATCTAGTGATGGAGCTCAATATAAGTTGTAGGGATCTCGTCTAGCTCCTCAGCTACCCGATTTGTTATAGAAACTCAGTGAACAACATCGGCTCGCTCTACACATGCATCAAGTGATATGGTTTGATAATGTTAATGACTATCGCAGTGAGGAGTACCCTCTAAGATTACATACTCATCATCCATAATTCAACATAAATCACAAGATATGGGAAGAGACATATTAAACAACGCGATTTAAAATCATGATCATATATTTCGAAATAGGCCAGTCAACATAATTTCAACATTAAGAAAATGTAATAGCAATCACAATGCAAGTGAACGTGTCCAAATAATCCAATCAATTATACAACTTTCTATTGCACTCAGAAATCATATTGTACGTGAACTCCGTAAAATGTTTAGAAAATCGATACGCGAACTCCTCCTCCACTTGGAAATCATAGTTCAAGTGAATTATGCAAAGTGAATAGAAAATTAAGCTTTAAACCTCTACTTCACCCGAAAATCATATCGTATGTGAATAACGCAAGATGGGTAGAAAATCGATAAGCAAACTTTAGCTCCACCCAAAAATCACAATACGATTGAACACCGCAAGATGAAGGGTAAATTAACATATAAATATGTACTTCACATAAAAATCATATCGTATGAAACATCTTAAGATGGCTAGAAAATCAATAAGCGAACTTTCGCTCCATTCGAAAATTACAGTACGACTGAACACCGCAAGATGAAGAGAGAATCAACATACAAACTCTAAATCACTCGAAAATTATATCGTACGTGAACACAGCAAGATGATTAGAAAATCGATAAGCGAGCTGCCGCTCCATCTGGAAATCACAGTACGACTGAACATCGCAAGATGGATAGAAAACCAACGTATAAAAGTCTATTTTATCCGGAAATCATATCGTATGTGAACATCGCAAGATGGTTAGAAAATCGACAAGTGAACTTTAGCTCCACGTGAAAATCACCATACGACTGAACATCATAAGATGAAGAGAGAATCAACATAGGAACTCTGACGTCATTCGAAAATCGTATAAACTCCGCAAGATGGCTAAAAAATCGACAAGCGAACTTCAGCTCCACCCACAAATCATAACGAACTTCACATAATGACATGAAAATCGACAAAATATGCGAATATAACCAACAAACCACAAAAAGAGCATTAATGTTTCATCGAAGCCACGAAGGACAAACATATGATCCAAGCCATGTAAGGCAATGTGTGATCTAAGCTATGTAAGGCAGATGTCCGATCCAAGCCACATAAGTCAAATATGGATCGTAAGATAGTAAGTTCATGACAGGTTCCATTCATTACATCACATAATTGCAAGCGACAAGCATACAGTTAATTAACAAATGTACAACTAAAGATAGCATGTTATCATCAATCATTTATGCTTACTATATTTAAAGAGACATGTTCATTATCTAATATAGGGATCAAGTGCACAACAAATTATCATATTCACATATTGAGGTAAATAACTTAATGAGAGAAATTATATCATTATCTATGTCCAGGTTGATGAAATTAAGTGGGAAGCTCAAAGGGTGAATCCTCACCTCTTGCTTCAACAAAGAACTGAAGATCTCGAGGCTCAGCTTTAGAGGCTACAACACAAATATGGGAATAAGATTTTAGAACAACTTAAACAACCCAGAATTTATTAACTCACTAAATTGATTAGATTTTGCCTTAGCTCAAAAAAACTTGATACCAAACTAGCCCCGAACTCGACAGAAATCGGCTAAGTCAACTCAGTGATGACTCGAACACAACAACCTTGCCCAAACCCTTCTCTCTTTCGGTTGGAATTTCAGCAAAGCCTAGACTAGGCTTAGCTTGACCTAGCTGGAGTTGACTTAAAATCCAAACTCCCTCTCTTTCTCTCTTATTTTTCTTCCTCTACCTCTTTCTTATCCTTCTCTTCTTGCTCTCTCTTCCCTTTCTCTTAGTTGGAAGCCTGAAATGTTCAGCAATGGGTCTGGACCAATCCCAAACCAACTCCACTACGCTGACTCGACAGCGAGTTAGCTCATGACTCACACATGCTGTCAAGCCCCAAACTCGAAAATCAGGCTCACAAAATTTTCAATCGCCGAATCTGGTGCTGACAGCCTCCGTAGTACCCCATTCTCAGCTCCAAGCGTACATACACCAGATTCTGATCCTGGGATCCTAAAAGGAAGATTTTTCAATGTACATTTTTTCGTAATAAGCATAACCATAAGATTACCTAAATCACAAAGGCAACACCATCATTATATATCCACTAATATAATCATTTGAGTATAATGCTAAAAAGAGAAATACATAAATAAAAAATCAAGCTCTAGAAGACCGCTGCACGCTCCAAGCTCAACGCTGCTGTGACTTAACGCCACCTGCACGCATCTATCATGCATAAGCTTATAGAAAGCTTAGTAGGTGGTGAAAGTGTGTGCACAAGGTAAGTGCCAAGTAAGCAATATTAGAGTAATCAGAGTAAGTGAAAATACTTACAAGCCCATAAATCATACCATATCAGAAATACTGGCAAGTTCATAAATCATACAATATCAGAGTAATGCGAAGACATGCTGATAGACCCATAAATACCATTAGCCTTAACCAAGCTATGCGATGTAAAAATATAATAAACCAATATCATATACTGATGAAGCAATATAGATTAGCTATGTAATGCGGAGACAATAAGCTAAATACTATGTGTTGAGGATGCAATGCAATACGCGATGCGAATGAAATGACCAAGCTGAAGTATGAAGTCCGGATGATAGTATGTAATATCACAAGCTACGGGGTCTATTATAAAAGACTTCTATCCAAACTAGTCCTATACCAAATTTTAAATAGTCAGACCCAATGTGGTAGATTCCTAATCTCAGGTTAGTCGTGCGCCCAACTAAAATCCTGGCCATGCGAAGGTATACAACAATTAGTTACGCACACCAGCCCGAGTGGATAGTGAATGAAATGAATGTATGAGTATACAACTCCTACTCAATAAATTCACATATCAGTACGGTTCCTCTTTAAAAATTCAAGGGATAAATTGTCTCCCCATCACGCGCAACAAGGTGAGTGGAAGAGACCTCACTATCCGCCTGCCAATATCGGGCCTAGCTTGTCCATAGAGGACCCATTCCTCGAGCTGGTCAGACTTAGCCTAACATTGCCCCTTCCTCTCGAGTAGGTAAGGCCGTACCCCCTTCCAACTGACCACGACATAGTGGGAGACGTGGCCTAACGATATACGACCCTCATGCGCTCATGCATCCATTCGATCTAGACGTTGGAGCAACCTCTGGACCCAAGAGGGTTTAAGGACTTTCACCAAGAGATATCTATAACACCCCATGTAGAATAGATTTTCGGTGTCCCATCTGGCTATCCACGAAATACCTGTGGAGGCTACGACCCTGATGTCGCTAGAGCGTACGGTGGTCATGTCACACAAATGCGAGATGCGTGAGTCATACAGTCCAATCATGTATCAATCCTGCGCATACTGTGCACTCATGTGGGGTAACTCCACCTATCAGGGAGTCCTATGAACAACTTGCCCTATGACATACGCAACGGTTAATCACATCTCATAACAAACATGCAGATGATGCGTATGGGCATGTATTATGATGTTATATTGTCACATATTCATAATTGGTATCAATAACCAGTCTCAATAATCATCATCGATAATCAACCTTAACAATGTGTACATTTAACTAACATTGCTCCCAAGGGGTGACCCACATAGAGCCTAACATATAGTGGACCCATGGCCTCACAAAGGGCTTGATATACAACATCATGGGCCTCACTCAAGAGCTTAATACACATCACAATGAGTCTTTCATATGGGCCTAACATACATCACAATGGGCTCCATCACCTGGCCCTCAAATGCATTATAATGGGCCTCATCACATAGGCCTCATATACATCACATTGGGCCTTAAACACGGGTTGAATACACATCACAATGGGCCTTACATATGGGCCGCATATACATCACACAGGCCGAATACACATCACAATAAGCCTCAACTATGGGTCGCATATACATCACATAGGTCTCGACAATCAACCTCGATAAGCAAAATCAGCCTCAACCATGGGTCGCATATATATCACATAGGTCTCGACAATCGACCTCGATAATCAAAATCGGCCTCAACAATTGGAATCGACACTCAGAATCGATCTCGATACTCGGCCTCGACAATCGAAATCGGCCTCAACAATCGACCTCTGGAATCGGCCTCAACAATCGACCTCTGGAATCGGCCTCGATACATGGTTATATCAAATCTAATGGCATGGAGCCATCCATCTATGGTGAATGGGGCCCACTTATTTGGGTTAACCCACTTAGAGAATGGTGCGAATGGGCATAACAAGGCTTATAATGAGGACATCTAACCATCATTGCCCATCAATGTGGACATCCAACCAACATTGCTCCCAAGGAGTGGCATACATAAAGGATTCATACACGATGTAATGACCACACATATATCACATTGGGCCTCATCCATGAGCCTGGAATACATCACAATGGGCCTCGACACATGGGTCATAAATACATCACAATGGGCCTCATATGCTACACATCGAGCCTCATATATATCAAATTGGGCCTCACTTATGGGCCTTATGCAAGGGCCACACATGTATCAAGGTAGGCCCCATGATTTGGACGGTTTGAAGAAAACACATACATTGCATAGGTCCCACCGTCCATTCCTGGATGGTGGACTGCATGAATGAACGCATACATCATGATAGGGCCCATCGTCCAGATCATGGTGGGCCACGTCTAAAAGAAAGAGAAATGGATGAACGGCTTGGAATAAACACATATATCATGGTAGGCCCCACATGGTACCATGGATGCATGGAGTGGATACAACACTTCATCCAGGTGAGCTTCACAAGTCCTATCCAAATGGACAGTGTGGATACATGATACATACATCAGAGAGGGTCCCACATGGACGGTGGGTACAAGACACATGCACCATGGATGGGATCCCACTGTCCTGCACATATGGATGGTGAGGATGGGACCATGTATCATGGCCTAACTCCACATGGCTGGGATGGAACACGTACATCAATGTGGGGTTCCACACCACCGTCCAGGAATAGATGGACATTGTGGATATAGAATACATACTACAAGGTGGGTTCCCACCCATGCGTGTGGGGTGGCCATGTCCTCTAGATAGATGGACGGTTTGGATATAAAACATGCATTACGATGGGGTCCACCGTCCTGACCAATGGATGGTTAGATGAAACCATACATCATGGTGGGGCACACAACACTTGCTGACGTAGGTCAGCTATATAGCTGGTGCGTGATAGCCCAGCCAATCCGTTCCCACCATGAGTGGGTCCCACGTGGGACCCATCATAACATTTATTTGCCATCTGATCTGGTAATAAGGTCACACAGACCCGGATGAAAAGGAAAAACAAATTTCATAATGATCCAAAACGTCTGTGACAACAAAAGGGTTACAATGGTAGACGTTTAATCCCTCACTGTTTCTTGTGATGTGGGCCACCTGAGTTCCATATATGGCTGATTTTTGGGGTGGCCCACTGCCCTAAAGGAGCCTACCAAATGCACGGTGCTGATGCCAAACTCACATCATGGTGGGGCCCACAGCTTGGACCCACGGTCCCTGCCCATTTTGATCCACGCAACAGCTGCGCCGTCCTTTAGACGTACAACAGCAGCACCTGTTGCATGTGATTTTATTTTTTATTTTTTGACAAATAGATTTTCTCACGATTTTTTTGTGGTAGGGCCCGCATCAGGTGAATCTGACCCGGCCGTTAGATTCTATGGCTCAAGACAGTCTAAATGAGCCTAATATTCGATGTGTTTTGGAATACAGAAACGTCATAGTGGATTTTAATGGTAAAAATGACTGTTTTCTATGCTATGGCCCGTCAGATAATCGGATTGGCTTCATTTTTTGGCTCAATGCCTAAAATGATCTGAGGAC
Source organism: Magnolia kwangsiensis (assembly GCA_037074715.1). Lineage (NCBI taxonomy): Eukaryota > Viridiplantae > Streptophyta > Magnoliopsida > Magnoliales > Magnoliaceae > Magnolia > Magnolia kwangsiensis. The sequence goes on from CM073577.1 coordinate 115,477,646, forward strand.
TAGGAGGTATGGCGTGGATTAGACTCATACATCATGGTGGGGCCTACATGAACAGTCCACCCCAAAGCCTTGAACCAAAGCTAATTTTTTTTTTTTTTTGCTTTTCAGTTCATGTCAGTTCACAATTCTCTGTGTAGCAACGTCCAACGTCCCTGGACACTGGACGGTTTGCATATAATACATTTAAGGTGGGCCCCACCTACAGAGGAGCTATCCAGGTGGGCCACCAAATGGCTGGATGACATGGATAAGACATACATCAAGGTGGGGTCCATCCGAGTTGGCCACATGGCCACATCATCATACACAACAAAAAATGAAAGAGGAAGAGAGAGAAAGAGAGAGAGGGACCGAGTGATGGAGAGACCCTAGCACTATGGGCCCTTCCTTTCATGATTTACAACATACATCAAGTGGGTTCCATTACATATAGGCCCACCGATCAAAATCAACGGTGGAGATTCTTTCTCCACTGAAATGCAAGGTCTAGATGACCTTATCCATGTAAGGAAAATAAACATCATGATGAGGTCCATGGAGAATGGCCTTATCATGGGATGATCATGAGAATTAAGGTGGGTCGTCGGCCATACCTAGGGTCCAAAGTGAGATCCATACCATCAATCGGTAAGCCCCACTTGGCCCATCATCAAAACCATAAAATCTAGGCCTATAGAAACACCCACCTATGCTTCTTGGTACGATGAAATTCCTAGCTCCTTGGCTTTGACTTTAACGGAAGATGATGGAGATTGGACGGTTGGATGGTAGAGATGGGAGGTAAGAAGTGGGCCACACAAAGCTCTCTCATGGAGCTCTCATGCCTTGGACGGTTGGTTGCTTAAAAATTGGAAAGTGAGAGAGAGAGAGGATGGGATGTAAAGAGAGAGAGAGGGATGGCTGTGAGTGATGGGTGATGTGTACTTGACATATAAGAGATGAGTTTGTAACAGAGAGTTGACTTTAGGGGAGGGGTGGTTGTACTTGACATGATGTGGTGATTGATGAGATTGATTTGACATATTTTCTCTTGGGTTTTTCAACTACGCAGCATTTTCCTTGAATTGAACAAGGGCACACATCTCCTAGCCTATGTATCGCCTTGGTGCGCGAGACGCCGTGTTGGAACTGCAGCGATGGCGCGGTCGCACTGGTATAAGTTTCGAGTCAAGCCAACTCTGAAATACAGGATATGACTAAGGGTCACCTAAATTCAATCGGGAGGACCGCGGAAGCCTATGGAACTGTACAGGATAGGATACGGGTCTTACACATGCCTCCCTCTCTCTCTCTTATGTTTTCTCTCTTTACCTCCTCCTACTGTTTAGACAAGTTCGGTAGCACCAATGTTCAAGAAGAGATTGGCCTGACACGTTGGGTAGCGACTCGGCTTAAACTCAGTTAGTGAGTCAGCCAAGCCAAAAGCTGCAGCAACAACACCCGTTTGGCTAAGGCAGACCCAGTCGAAACTTGACTCAGTTTTCCCAACAACCTAACTCACAACTCCCCTCCCTCTCTTCTCTTTCTCTCACCCTCTCTAAGCCTTATCTATTGCCAAAAAAGGGCTTGGACTCGACCCAGACTCGGTCCGAGGCCTGGTGCAGCAATAGGTTGACAACACTCTCTCTGTCTCTCATTCTCTTTCTTTTCTTTTCCTTTCTTTTCTCTTCCTTCTGTTAGAAGTCCAGCGACCACTGGTCTCAAATGGACTTGTCCAGACACGCTCGAGCTCACCCCATCTTGACGTGGTGCGGCTTCTCTTCAACGAGGATGATAATGGCGGATTTTCGATTTGTGTCTGTTTCTTTAAAATGAGAGCATTAGACGACTCATATTAATGTCATGACGCTTGAGGAAGTGAGAAATTACAACTCCATTGAGGTTTGCTCAATGGGTTCGAATGAAGGAGGGAAACCGTCGTTTTCTAGGGTTTTCGAAAGAAATGGAGTGATGCTCGATCCTCCCTCTTTTAAAGCTCTTCCTAGCTCTTTAGAGCCACTGAATGAAGGATGGATGGCCCAGATTTATTCTATGGCAGGGAGGCGGACGAAAATAGCTAGCATAGAAAAATTGGTCGTGGTTTTGCCCAAAAATCCTAAACCGCAAGAAGAGAATGGATGGTTAGGATGGACCCATTACAATGGTTGAGATAATGGTAGGAATCCTGACTTGGATCGCTAGCGAGGTAGGGAAAAAGAGAGTTTTCCATTTTTAGAAATCGTTGCATGCATGACTCTTCTTGGGCTGATGTTTGTGTGCATACACGTGTGCATGAACTCACATGGGTGACATGATTTTGGTTGTCCCCTCATCGTGCACATGATGGATGGTTCTAATCATTGATGTGGTCAGTGGTGGTGGGCCTCATCATATCCAAACAGAGGTTGTTCATTTGAATTAGACTCGGGCGGGAAGCAAAAAGCGAACAAGGATTTTCCTTCTTCGAGATTGCGGGTCAAACTTGGTTTGACCAGGCTTCCTGGTTCGGTGCTGCGTGAGTGCACACGTCCCATGTGCACATCCACTCCCATTTGGGGTCCACAATGATGGTCCTGATCAATCCACTCTGTTCATTCATTTTAGAAAATCACATTAAGGCTTAGACTAAGGGATGAGACAAATCCAAGGCCTAGGTGAGCCATACCTTAACATCTTACCCTGTAACTGAGGATTTTTACTGATATGACGGTCAAATCTTTTTCAAATCTGATCGTCAACATACCTAATGGTTCCTAGTCTTATTTAGGGCAAATTCAATAATCATCTCTATGATTGGTTACCCTTAATTATTAGTAAAATGAGTGATTATGAATTTAAACTCCTGTATAATAAGATTACCAACTGTCTCTTGAGTCAGTTGAGGCAACTAAGTGAATTTTGAAATCTAATGATTAGTCTGGATGATCAGACCTTGAGTAGATGATGAGAGGTCCTAGAGACTATATAAGTGAAAATCCAGTCATTGATCCTGTACTTGGATGGATGGATTTCTTCTAGGCTTAATCAATGCCCAACTAAAGGATTCTAGGGGTCCTAAATCTAAGATGGTCGGTTAGATTTGCCCATCAATGAAGTAGGAATCATAAGAGTAGGTTTTTCTAACGATGGGGTGATCCATTTTGAAGAATATTGGATGGATAGCTTAATATATGGATGTGAACCATTTTCAGTGGTTGGATTTAAACTTGATAGCATGTGAATGTTCGCTTGAGATAAGTTTGTATTTAAAGTTAGGTTACGCGGTAGCACCCGAGGACTGAAAAGTATGGGGTGTTACACATATCATCTTTTCAAAAGCATAGGCTATCCTGGGATAAAGACGAATAACTGTTATAACCATGTTAGCATTGGATCACCGTTATGGGTGTTCCATAAAGATAAAATCATGATCGAGAAAAAGTAATCACTTTTTCTCTACTAATGATTTGTGAAGATATTATGTGAATAAATAGTTGTTCTCACATCTCTTATGGGAAAATTATAAATAGTACATACGAAAACAAGGCTTCGAATCCTCATTAAAAAAAAAAAACACAATCAAACGCAACTGTTTATCATAGTTTAGTTTTCCTATCGTTCATTTGTAGTGGACCCTTAACATGGGGTTAGTTTCAGTCTGTTCCTGCATAGATGCCAAACTGACTATTAGCTGTAGTCAGTAGTTATAATTTCATTCCATCTGTGCTTGTATGTAAAATCTGAAGGAAGATCTTAACATTAGGATCCATCCACCTACATCAGCCATTATCCCAAAATAGCTCTGTAGATGTTAATGGAGTTTTGGACAGTGTTAACGTTAGTTTATGGGAATTAACAGAACAATCTAGGGCTCAAAATGAAGCTATTAATATACTTGTTACATTCCTTAATGACATGTTGCTCGACTACTATCATTATAATATGGAATTACCTCAATTCGGTAATACTCCCATGGAGCCACTGATTATTCCTCCACAAAACATCCGGCCAAACCCAAGTCTGATAAGCTGAAAGGTGCCACCTTAGGTAGGCATAAGAAGAAATGGATGAAATGGACAAAATGAAAATGATATAAATCATAACATACTTGCTATGGAACATTTCATGTCAAACAATGAGACACTTGAGGAGTAGGTCTCAATGGTGCAACCTGTCTAAGGCATGCAACCTTCTCAAATGGTTAACCCTGTACTCCCTCTAGTAGGATGGGATGAGTTTATTAATTTGATAAATAAAGTGATCGACTAATGTCATGGTTGTCACGCTAATCGGTCCGTTTACCGGAAGGCATACCTAGACTGGGTTGATCGGCTAACCGAGGTGACAAGAGTACTAAAATTTTGAAGTTTTTGTTATTTTTTTTAGAGATATAGGCCTATCAATAGTTGAGCACATTGGTCATTTCGCTATATGATGTGGTGAAGTTTTAACTAATGAATATGTGAAATTAAAATGATTCACAAATTCATTAACTAACATAGCATTACATAGTATATTAATTCGCTGGGGAATTTAGCTTAAACTTGGCAAGATATGGAAGAGATGTTTAATGCTTAGTTCTTCCAAATTAAACCTAAATTTTCTTTAGATGACTTATCACACTTGAGGAAATTGCTTGCCGAATTGGCACACATGTCCATAACTAGATTAAAAAAAGAAGTAACGAACAAATGCGGGTATTACTTCTAGAGACTTAGTTTGTCAAATTAGCTATGGAAGGTCTCAATATTAAACTTTAAAATTTTTTCAGAAGGAATGGACTATGAAGATTTATTTGATCTATTTGATAGAGCAACCAGATACGAATGATTTTTTTTTTTTCATTAAAAAAAATTAACGAAAAAACTCATTAGTGGAAACCTATTACCGAGACCCAAATTATGAGTTGGCGTAGGCCGGAATAAATTTCAACAAACTTTTCATTTGTACGACCTTGTTAACGAATCTCACTCTCAAGGTTCCAATACTGCCAAATGAATTTAGAACATACTATGCGATTTTCCTATGATATTATGAATGTCGACGAGATTTTTAATCTCTTATTGAATGAAAAATTTATCAAACTTTCATTAAAGAAAATGATTCCATTAGCAGAGGAATTAAAGAAAATTGAATATTATAAATGCAATGAAACACAGACTCACTCAAATAGAAATTGTATTGCTTTCAAGAGCGTGATCCAAAATAAAATAGAGAGAAAATGAAGCCATGTTAGTGGATATTGACCCAATCCCTCCAATGATGAGAATCAATGTTGTCTCCACTAATATGAGAAACATGAATGCCCCTAGGAAGAAGGTGGACCTCATATCGGCAACAAAATGACATGCTCATCAACTAAGTCACGCCGATAAGAAATCAAAACTTTAAAGAAGCATTAGGGGGCAGTGTCATTCTAGTAATGAGTCAGCAATTAAGGAGAGCAGATTGTATGAACGATGCCATAAAGACATTCAACGACTGTATTTGATAAAGGTGTATTATGCATTGAAGAAATAAGTGAATGTACATTGTGACAATACTGTTCAGAAAAATCAAGCCAGATATTTGAGAGGGCAATAGTCATGCTTAAAACAAGAGAACTTTCCTAAAAATTATAACAGAAAATGAACAAGGATGGTCAAGCCTATCGAAACCACATTAACTAATGGTTTAGGGCCATTCATCTAAAGTTTCCACAATACCCTTTGAAAATGACAAGAACTCAAAAACGTTGTTGGCAACTACAGAGAGCGGCAAGGAGATTTATTGAACTGCAAGATTAAACGTAAAATAGACCAAAAAGATCAACAACTCATGGTCAACAATCTTTTTGTCACGCCCCAAACTCAGAAATCGGATTCACAGGAATCCCGATCACCGAATCCGGTGCCGACATCCTCCATAGTACCCCATTCTCGGCTCCCAGCGCAGCATACGCCGGATTCCAATCCTGAGATCCTACAAGGAGGATTTTCAACGTACATTTGTCTTGTAATAAGCATAACCACAAGTTTACCCAAATCATAAAGGCAACATCATCATCACATATCCACTAATATAATCACTTGAATACAATGCTGAAAGGACAATACATATATTAAAATCAGAGCTCCTGAAAACCGCTGCACGCTCCAAGCTCAACGCTGCTACAACCTAACGCCACCTGCACGCATCTATCGTGCATAAGCTTACAAAAGCTTAGAGGGTGGTATAAGTGTGTGTAAGATAAGTGTCAGGTATACAATAAAGCTCATAAATCATACGTCATCGAAATAAGCAGAAATACTGACAAGATCATGAATCATACAATATTCGAGTAATGCGAAAATATGCGGTAAGTCTATGAATATAATCAGCTGTACCAAAGCTATGTGATGCAAAGCATGAATGCTATTGGCCATACCAAGGCCATGTAATGCAAAACTTAATAAAATAATAACAGATGTTGTGGATGCAATGCAATAAGCAAATCCAGACGAGCCATAAATACCATCAATCTCATCTAGTCTATATAAGTGCAAAATATCGTAACCTAAAATACTAAGTACGACAGATGCAATATAATATGAGGTGCGAATGAAATGACTATGTTGGAATGTGAAGTTGGGATGATAGTACGAAGTATCACAGGCTACGGGGTCCATTACAAGGGACTTCTATCCAAACCAGTCCCATACCTAAATTTAGATAGTCAGACACGATGTGGTAAACTCCTGATCTCAGGTTAGTTGCGTGTCCAACCGAAATTCTGACCATGCGAAGGTACACGTAACAAATAGTTACGCACCGCTAGCCCGAGTGGATAGTGAATGAATAAATGAATGGATATGTAATTCCTGCTCAATAAGTCCACATATCAGTACGGTTACTCTTTGGAGAAATCACCGGGGTCTAATACACGTTACTCTGATTGCCTCCTCCCTAGCTGCACAGCCAAGTAAGTGGAATAGACCACACTATCCGCCTGACCAGTAGTCTGCCAATACCTACTCGGCTCGTCAATAGCGGACTCATTTGTGAGATGGTCAAACTCAGCCTAGCTTATAGCCCCCTCACTCGGGCGGATAAGGCCACACCCCCTCCCAACCGACCACGACACAGTGGGAGACGCGGCCTACTGGTATTCGGCACTCGGGCGCTCATGTCCCACTCGGTCTAGACGTTGGGGCTACTCCTGGCCTCGGAGATTCTGAAATTTTCACCCAAGGACATCCTAAGTGCCCCATAGTGTTAGAACTAAATATTTCTGGTGTCCCATTTGGCCATCCACGATGTGCTTGCGGAGGTCATGACCCTGATGTCGCTAGGGCGTGTAGTGATCATGATACACAAATGCGAGATGCATGAATCACACCGTCAAATCATACAGCAATCCAGCGCGTACAGCGTGATGATGTGGGGCACTCTGTCTCATAACGAGTCCTGCAAATGGTCTGCCCAATGGCATATGCTATGATCAGTCACTACTCATATCAAGCATAAATATGATATATATGGTCATGAATCATGGAGTTATACTAGGCATGTTATAAAGTAATGAACTATTCTTACAACGCAGATGAGCCTAGACGGCCTACACGCACACAACAAGTATGGGCCTATCAATGGGCCCTAGGGAGAGTTATAATGCAGACATTTAACTAACATTATTCTTACAATGTGGACGTCAAACCAACATTGCTCCCAAGGCATGGCCCGCCATAAATATCATTACACAACTATAGTGGAATCACACATTACAATGGGCCTTTGTACATCCCATTGGTCCTCGACCCATGGGCCCCCAATACATCGAATGAGCTGTATCACATGGGTCTCATATATATATCAAGGTAGGCCTCAACAACAGCCCAAAATAAAGCAAGATGGGCCTTATACACATACCAAGGTGGGCCTCAATTGTGGGCCTTGAATAATCATAATGGGCCTCAACCTATAGGCCTTAATACATCGCAATAAGCCTTAACCTGTGGGCCCAAAATACATCAGAATGGGCCTCATAACTTGGGCCTTGTATGTATCAAATGGGCCACACTAATTGGGCCATAAACATATCAAAGGTGGGCCTCTATAACGGGCTATAAACATATCCAAGATGGGCCTACATTCATATCAAGGTGGGCCTAATCATATGGCCTTACATATATTAAATGGGCCACACTAATCGGACCCTATAATCGCCCAGGTGGGCCTCAACAATGGCCACAAGTACATCAAGATGGGCCTCAACCCATGGGCCTTATACGCATCACAGTGGGTCTCATCCCATGGGCCTTTATACATCACGATATGCCTCATCAAATGAACGACAAAGATATTCAATACATACATCATGGCTGACCCCACCGTCTCAGTTGGACGGTGCGGATATTACACCTGTTACATGAGCCCCAAGGTTATCCAGTGTACACTAGAGACACATACACTGGTTGAAATGGGCCAATATACGTAATTTATACTTATAGAAGCCGGTGCCACCTACTGGACAGGTCAAATGCCAAACCATACTGCAGGCCCTGAGAGTATTCAACGTGGCCCGTGGATTGCCACTGATTTAAGGTGGGGCGCACAAGAGTATGAGGTTGAGATGAAATTTGTGTTTTCTGCCATCCAGCATCCGGGCCTGACATCCATCTGGCTGTTGGATCTGGCGACAGATGGATGGCCTAGATATAAGTCACATACGTCTAGGTGGGGGTCCATGTTAAAATGGATGGACGTTTGGAAGAATACATACATGGATGGGGTCCCACCGTCCAGTGCTGGGACGGTGGACAAAACGCATGGTGGGTTACACCGTCCACTGTCATGGACGGTATATATAAAACACATGCATCATTGTGTGGGTCTCACATGGGGCCCACCAAAATGCTTATCTGCAATCCAATCCGTTGATAGGGTCACCAGTACCCAAATGAAGAGGGAAAATAAATTCATCTTGATCCAAAACTTCTGTGGACCCAAAATGGAGTTTAAAGGGCAACCCCACAATTACCATTTTTTCCTATGACGTGGGCCACCTGAGACTCATATGTGGCTGAATTTTGGAGGGGGCCCACTTTAGGGAGGGACCCACCTCATGAATGGTGTGGATGACAAATGAACATCATGGTGGGGCCCACGGCTGGGCCGTGGGCTGCTGCTCGTCCGCCCGCCAGCAGAAGCAGGCGCTGCCTGCGCTTCTGACGACAGCAGCAGCAGCCATGCTGCTGTTGTTTTATTTTATTTTTTTGAAAATAACAGAATTTCATGATTTTTCATATGCGGGGCCCGTATCAGCTGAATCCATCCCATTCATTGTACTCTATGGATCATGACTGTCCAAGCGAGCCCAATATCCAATGTTTTTCGGCGCATAAAAATTGTCAAGGTGACTTTCAACGGTAGAAACCACTGTTTTACATGCTATGGCCCGCCTGAAGATCAGATGATCTTCATTTTTCGGTTTAACGCCTAAAACGATCCTCTGAATGGGATGAACGGAATGGATTGATTACATATATCAAGGTGGGGCCTACACAAGTGGACCGCCCCATAAGCTTGTGAACCAAGCTAATATTTATGTTTTCCACGGCCAGCGTCCAGGGACGCTGGACGGTCTGTTGAAACGAAGGTGGCCTGATGTATGGTGTGGGCACAACACATAAGGTGGGCCACCAAATGAAAGTTCAATGGTGGAGATCCTTTCTCCACCAAGATGTAAGGTCTAGATAACCTATATCAACTAAAAATTTAAACATCATGATAGGGTCCATGGAGAATGGCCCCATCATGGAATGATATTAATAATCAAGGTGGGCCATCGGCCACATCTTAGGATCCAAAGTGAGATCCACACCATTGATCGGTGGGCCTCACTTAGCCCATCATAAAAATATGAAATCTACGCTATAGAAGCACCCACCTATCGATCTTCTCGGTCCGTTGGATTGCCTATCTCCTTACGCCTCACTTTGATGGTGGAAGATGAAGAATGAATGGTTAGGATGAGAGATTTGGGATGGAAAGGTGGGCCACACAAACTCTTTTCTCCCTTGAGAAGGGCTTGGACATGAGCTCTCTTGTTGCTTGGTGTGGCTTGAAATTTGTGAAGAGAAAAAGAGAGAAAAGGGGTGGTTGTAAGAGTGATGGATGTGAGGTGAGTGATGGGTGAGGTGATGGATTGGTTAACTTTTGAGTTTGCTTGACTTGTGGAGAAAGAAAGCATGGATGCTTTGTACTTGACATGAGAGGTGATTGATGGGATTGATTGATAGGATTGATGGGACATGTTATAGAGATTCTCTTGGGATTGCAAACGCACGGCATTTTCTTGAAATAAACGTCGGCTCACATCTCTTAGTCAGCATATCGGATCGGTACATGAGTCGCGACATTGGAACTGCGACGACTGTGCGGTCGCAATGATACAAGTCTCGGATTAAGCCGACTCAAATGTATAAGATACGACTTACGGTCGTGCAAAAATATCGATTATCGGTCGCAGGTTGCCGGAATTCGACAGGAAGGATCGCGGGAGTTGATGGAACAGTACGGATTAGGATACGGGTCTTACACTTTTGGTTGAAATTAGAAGTGAGTGATTAATTTTAGCAAAAAGTAAAATGCTAAAATAAGCATGACATCTGAAGGTACACATGTTGACCGAGATGAGCCAACGCTAGTCAATAAGATAACTAAAGGTAACACCTCTGAAGAAGCTTTATGTGACTTAGATTCTCTAAAAGAAGGTTTGATAATTGAAAAGATGTTGGAAAATGATTTTTTCAAAAAGAAAATGGCACTGATTTCTAGCAGGTAAAAGACCTGAAAAATGATTAAAACCCTATTAAATAAGGGACGTCAATCATTACATTAAAAAAATCACCGTAATTATTTTTCTATATCATTAGCCAATTGATTCTTTTTTGCCTTAAGACGACCTAACTGTTTAAAAGTCCATCCATTTAACATAGAGATAGTCATAGGCCTCTTGCAAGTCCTCATCTTCTCCATCTTCATCTTCTTCATTAGAAGAGGACTCTTCCTCTTCTTCTGAGGTATTATGGTCAGAATCTCCTCCCAAGTCTCTACGGAGGGAAGTACCGGTGGATGGAGGCCATCATCACTCTAAAATAGCCGAGGTCTTCATCACTTGAGGAGTCTCCTAAATTGGATTCAGACTCATTCGTATTATCTTATGTTGCTGCCATAGCTTTGCCTTTAGATCTTACTTTGCTAGTACATATGGAGGTAAATTTCTATAACCCTCGCAGTTGGAATATTGGGTTACACTCAATTTTTTGAAAAAATTACCTATGAATACAAGTTCAACCGATTTACCATTTGTGTCACAAACTTTCCATTTGTTCTTCTTAAAGAAATTCATGATTTTTTTTTTTTTGGTGATTTCCTTCATTTCTTCCTGATTATCATCATTATCATCACTATCATCTTTGAATTTGATTTTTCTATTCTCGTGCCTATGTGAAGTTTTTAAGACTGTCTGTTTCTTCATAAAGGGTGTTTTAAATTGTAGTTCATATGTTTATAGGCAACCTATCAGGAATGGACCTATGTGAAATTTTCAAGACAATCTGTTTTTTCTACGTTCATTCTATCTGTCTTTACACCCTTCTATGGAGGTTATCTTAGGAATAAACCTATCAAGAATGAATTTTCTTATATATATGACCCTCATGAATTTTCTCCTAAATTCCACATGGAGTTGTAAATATTATTCAGTTTCGAATAAAATACCATGAAAGTTTCAGACTCTTCCATCTTTATATTTTCAAAATGTGTGGTCAAGAACTGAATCTTGGAATGTTTTACTATGCTAGTTCCCTTGTAGGTAGTTTTTATTATGTCCTACGTTTTCTTTTTCATTTCACATTTACAAATGCCTTTAAATTCATCAGGAAAAATCATATAGCAAATTGCATTGAGTGCTTTGGCGCATGCCCAGCTCTCTCATCAACACTCCAATTTGATTTGTCTTTGAAAGTATTAATGGTTCTATTGTTAGCCACTTGTTCTATGGCATAGTCCATCATTGTTCAACAATTGCCCAAATCATAGGGTCAAGGGACATCAAGAATACCCTAATCTTAGTATTATAATAGGTGTAGTTAGACTTATCAAAACAAGGTGGTAGTGTGACGGCACTCCCCTCATAGGTAGACATAATTTTAAAGCTCCTGGTGAATTTTATTTTAGACGATTAAGTCCTTGAAAAGCAACCCTCTCTGATAATAATTAAAATTACATGGATTGTCTACCATGGTATGCGGAAGCCTGGTAGAGCTTAAAATTATAGTTAAGTCCTAGAATTTAGGGAGGGGGGGTGAGGGGGAGGGGGTAAATAGGACCACTTAAAAAATTATGCCAATTAAAAAATAATTAACACTTAGGCTTCTAAACCAAGTAGGTCCAATTGCATAGACTGTAAATGATACAATTAATTGAGCAACTAGTCTATGTGAGATACATATCTTATGTGTGTATGTGCTAATAATAAAATGCTTAGCATATGATCCATTCAAGCATTCATATAATTCAACTAATTAAACTCATAAGTATGAATAGAAATATGCTTAAATCATAATCGTAAACATAATGATATATAATAGTTTGGATACTTATCTACTCAACTTTCGGCGGATGCACTCTCCTCGAGTGTATTGGATTTTACTATTTCAGGAGTTTTCAATAGGTTGACCCCTAACCTTTACAAATATATTCTCCTACAAGAGGCTCCCAAGGAGACTTACATATATACACTCCCATCAGAGGCCTACACAAGGACTTAACAGATGTACAATTCCATTGGAGGCATATACAAGGACTTAACAAACGTGTACTCTCGTCGGAGGCTTACACAAGGACTTAACACACGTACATTGCCATCGGAGGCTTACATAAAGACTTGATCGAGTTTGGGCTATAAACTTTATACTCGATTCTACACAAGGAAAGACTATATAATGGACTTTAAATTTGATAACCTATTTATTAGATTGTGTCCTGTTGTAGCATCTTGCTTGAGATGCATCTTTATTTCTTGAATCCGCTTTTCTTGTGCTCCCCCAAACTTTGATGCTGATCTCATTTGGCTTCAAATAATCAGCTACCTAAAGGATGTACCTATGAAGTGCTAATGTAGTGAGAGATAGGTTGAGTCTCTTATAACTATGGGATAGTTGGTTCTAATTGAGGATTTTCCTAAACAGGCATTCTAGAGGATGGTAGACATTAGGATTTACCTATAGGTTTAGTGTCTAATATCTAGAGAATGCTTGAAATCATGCTCTTCTTGAAATGGAGCTTGAAAATGCTCATTAGAGTGAGGAATTACTAAGAAGAGAGTATAAATTTCTTTGGGATAGATCCTATGCATAAGAGTAAGGCTTGAGATATACTAGGGTCTCTAAAATTTCAAATCTCATCATTTGCTCAAAGATACGATTGCAAGTTATCTGGAGATAAAGCTCTAAAAAATTTATAACTGCTAGCTTTAATCGATCGAACTTAATTTCATAAAAAGGTATAAAGCTCGTTGGACACATTTGCACACTTTTGATTGATCAAACTTGATATGTCGATTGATTGAGGTTTGTAACGCCTTGAAAATCGGAGGTCGAGCATAAGCTCAACTCCCGAGTTTCAATGCATCACTTATGTAACATAGATAATGATGAATAAATGTTGTTTATATTAGTGCATGAAACATGAGTGGGATTATACCAAAACAGTAATTCATACTCCAGATCAGTTTATATAATGCAAGCGGAAGACTGAAGATATTTCTAAACGTATACGAAATCAAAAGATCTCTGTCGAACCCCAGAGTATGAATACATCACTGAGTCACCATATACATGTATTAGTTTAAAAAAAATAATCAAAATGTGGTGAAATAGTTTCAACTAGAATGAAAAGCCCTATAGTCCCGTCGATCATCACGGCCTATGCAAAACCGTCAAAAAACTGCATATATGAGAACTCGTCCTAATTGTCGTAGTAATCAGGCTCCGCCTCCTGAATCACGTCGTCATCTGCAGCTAAGACAAAGTCAGGTGGGTGTTTAGAACACCGTCCCAGAATGTGGGAGTGAGTGATTAACTCAGTGGAATCATAGAGCAAAGATTAACATGTTATCAAATCAGTCAAGCAGTAATGATAAAGCGGACATATCAAACATTCCTAGATACTCTTGTTAATGCAAGGATGAGATGTTTTCATGATGCATGCCCTCACCTATACTCCCTTGTGCAACACCATCTTACGTCCGCGACATGCTTTCTTCCCTCTGTACTCTTCAACCCGGGGCACATGCAATGCGATGTTATGAACGTGATTACTGAGTTGTTATTAGTCCTTTTCATACAGCAGGATTGAGAAGCTAAGGTACCTCCATTATATCATTACCCAAACGATGATCCATTCTAGGGTCGTCAGTCCTAGACAATCTCATACGATATTATAGTTCTAAATCGCTGTAAAGGGCTCGTCACCAATCAATACAGGTCTATTTATATCCTATAGACTACAATAAGGCTCATCGCCCCAATACAGTTTTAGGATATACTCGAGGTCACTACAAAGGGTTCGTCACCAATCAGAGTAGGCCGACAGCTCGAATATAGTGTCCCATACCACCATAATCGGCTCACGAGTCTAGGTGCTCACTGGTCACTACGGGGAGGCTCGTCGACCCAGCATAGGCCGACAGCTCGACCACGGTGTCCCATACCACCATGTCCGGCTCATGAGTCTTTGCGGATCGAGGTACTAAGGTTGACGGGATTACACGGGTAAGTTTGGTATCCTAGATTCAAACAGGAGCGTCCATACATGGTGAACATACATCGGGTCAATCGGGTTACTTGACGAGTTCGACTAGCATGATCGCACGTTGAGTTAATCGACATGAAATGCATAAGCACTCCGTGTGGCCAAACCACTGTCGACAACTCTAATACAGTTCGGGTTCGTCAAACACGTCTTACGTGGCGAATAAATCTCAGCAACGAATTTAAGCCTGTTACCGATTTCCTGGACCATAACATGGTCCCAGTCACATACAATATCAATAAGAGACGTTTGATTCAAATTCCACCTTCATATGAGCATGTTATGAAATATAACTTAAACATGAATACAATACATGGAGGAAATCATACACATAGTTAACTTGAATAAAACAGAATAAACAAGTTATGGAGGAAATTATACACACAAGTAAGGTGATTGAGATTCATATCTCAATACCCTTAAAAATCATGCGTTACCAACTACTAACCCATTCAGGCATTTACACAAACACTTAGACTACACTATTCAACATACATCACGTATGTTGGCATATTGCGTATTTAGACAAATCCTTTTGCTAAGGAGTTGTCACATATATAACGAGCATATACTAACAATAATTAATCATGGCAATCACAATATCAGATTTCATATGCATACAAACATTTTAGCAAACACCTGGAATACTCTATTTACAACTTAGACAATACTTATTCATAAAATAGAACAGATAGCGCATTTGGCATGTGAAACAACATCCACGTCAGTAATAAATCATTATCTGACATTGAAAGCTTTGAAAATCATAATCTATACATCTATAATCCTCACCTTACGCCGATAAATGCGTAACGAATTCAGTTCGTTCACTCATGCTTCGTCTACGGCCCAACGGCAACCTATTACAGGAAATATGTTAGCTATTGCATTACTTTAACTAGTTGAAACCTTAGAACTGATTAGGGTTAGGTTTTCTTACCCAATAGTATATTTGAAATGACCAGAATAGTGATCCGTTAGCAATAAATAAGAACGTGGAGTAACGGGAATTAAATCCCACGAGTAGCTCCCACTTCTCTCTCACTTTCTCTCTCTTTACTCTCTCCTCTTTCTTAGGGTTGTAGGAAATTCGTATGGTGAGAGAGGGTGAGGGTTTCAAGCCCTTATACAGGCTCAGAACTGACGAAATTAGCCTTAGGGACAAGGTATACTTAGGTTATAACCAAATCGGGTCTGTTTTGATCCAACGGAACACTTCTGGAGGTCCTTTTACTGAATGCGGTCAGACTTAAGCTCATAGATACTGGATCTTGATCAAGTTAAGTTTTCATTTTGATCGAATTTTCGGATCGACCGTGGCGGACCAGTTTCAGTTCACCGGTCTCCGAAACTCGATTAGGGCTATAAGTACTTTGACATGTATGGGTCATCTTCCCTGATCCAAGGGTGAATTTGGGTCAAAAACCAATGATCAGAATACTTATAAATGGCGCGCTAGCGACATGACTCAGATTTCTTAAATTCATATTTAATTTCTTAAAAATCTTCACTTTTTCACACTCTTCACTCCGGACTCAAGGAAACAGTCTTAGGACATCGTTTGGACATGATTTTCGAGGTGATAGTCAAGTCCATCTAGACGGTCAATATCATTTAAGTTCATTGCTATCGGACTTTCGACATGCGGTCCAGGTCTGATACAAAGTTTTAAAGTGCTCCCAAGAGCAACTGGGTTTAGAGTTGGATTCTAGATTTTAGGGTAATGTAGCGTTAACAATTCTACAGGTTTTGGATCTTACAGATAGTATTTAAAGTGATTAGTGCTAATTTCATAGTTGATATAGGTTAGCACTTAGTTAATTCTCGTCTAGTTTCTAAAGGATTTAGTCCTGAGGGATTTCTGCCTGAGTTGATACTTGGGTCTTTGTATAGATTTTTTCGAGTCGTTACAAGGTTTCTATTAAAATAGGACAAAAAGCTTGCTAGGTTTTTTTGGCCATCTTCGATAAATCGAGTGAAGGGCCTTCGATTGATCAAGACTGATCAATGGTTCATTCGATTGATCGATGATCAATCGCACTTATGCATATTGGTTTTATTTATTTTACACATGAACTAGCTGACATAAACCTGACGGCTAAGGGTTTTTCTATATAGATCAAGTCATCTAAGGTATGTTGTTTTAGATATAAAGGAGTTTAAAGTTAGGATCACCAAGGCACCTCATGATTTACTTATTGTCTTCAACATTGATGTTTCAGTCTTCAAGTCTTTGATCTTCAATTTCTTATGACGGCTCAACCGATTCAAGACACCTTAGCTCACGTCATTGAAAAAACTGAGGCACTAACACGATCATATCATTTAACGAACCTTAGCCGTTCGATGAACAAATTGTCATTCACCATGACTGTTTTACCTATGAAGCTAGCCAAGAGACGAACCAGACATTTGTATCCAATGATTATTTTTCCTATCAACCCTGCTATTTTGCCGATTGATGAATAAACTGTCGTTACTTGTTATTATTGTTTATATTTTAAGTCGACTATAGTTATATATATAATAATATTATCGGTTTGACCTTGTTTTACTTTTAATTTATATTGATTTATAGTTGAACTATGCAAGCTTTCGTATAGTTAATTGAAAGTCCTTTCATCGTAAAGGTAAAATGAACTCATAAAAGGATGAATCATCCCATTTGCTAATCACTAGATTCTTTATAACTGGTGGTTGAATAAATGGCCTAGTCCATACAAATCTCAGTCTCTTAATCTATTCGGTACTTGTGGTCACTAGGTGTTGGGTTCCTTTTACACTGCATTTGGCTCTGCCCAACGCAAACACATTGTTGTTTTTGATGTTTTCAATCTTTTCAGAAACATGGCATGTCAATGCCATCGACAGATTGTTCGATACCACTTTCAATGGCATCGAAGTATACTCGATTTCATCAAAATTTTTTAAATTTTCTCCCGTTGGTCACTGGACTATTAGGGTGTTTTTTCGATGCTATCGTAGGGTGTTAGATGATATCAAAGGAGATGTTCGATGCCATCGAACATAACATGATACAATTGAGAATTTTTGAAAAATCATGTTTTGTCTATGGACATTTGAGGTGTTTATTTGATGCCATCGATGTGGCTTTGATGCCATTGAAGGATTGGTTTTGAAGACATTGAAATGTGTTTGATGCCATTAAACGATTCCTTGTAGATTTTCGCAGAGTTGCGATTTTACGGGATTTGTATCCGTTTTCATTTGGGATTCTTCCATAGCTTATAAATATGGGTGTAAATGGGATTAAGAGGTGATTTCTAGGGTTTTTAATTCATCCAAGGGTTTTCAAGGGTGTAAGAAGGCTTTAATTCGATGTTGTTCAAATTAGATAAGCTCTCTTCCTTTGTAATTGTTGGGATTTGGTCGGTAGAATCACACAGATATAGATGTAGGATAGTAATCCAAGAGCACTAGGAAAACACAAAAGAACACAAAGATTTAATGTGAAAAATCCTTATGGGAAAAAACCATGGTACAAAATGATAGAAAATTTCACTATGAAAGCATAGATTATAAAGATGAAGGACTTACTCGGTTTGAACAATCCTCAAACCTCACCTTCTTTCCACCCCTTGAAACCCTAGAACCCTTTTAGAAATCCTAACACCCTTTTAGAAATACTTAAAACCTCTTAGAATACCTCCTAGTTCCGTATACGACCTTTTATATAGCTTTAGAAGGAAGTAGAACCGAAACAGGAAACAAAAATTGCAAAATCTGCATTTCTGCAGAAAATCTGTGTAAAACCTTCGATGACATCGAGACATCAAAAAATGACAAAAACAGTCCAGCGACCGGGGCTGAAAAACATGGAAAAAATCGATGGCATTGACTGCTTCGAAATCTTCGAACTGGCTTCGATGACATTGAACCATGCTGACTGACATATTTAAGACATCTATTTACAATAGTAATTTCTGCTTTCATAGTGATCAATTTCTTTGTGTTGTGATTTTTTCCTGAAAGGATTTTTTCACGTTAAATCACTGTGTGCTCTGTGTTTTCTTGGTGCAATTGGATTACTTCTTTTGATGCTACTCTGTGTTCTTCCGCAATCCCTCAACACACATTAAAATAATGATTGAATGTGAGTGACACAAGAAGATCTTATCAATGGCTCACAAAAACAATAATTGATGGAAATGGCCTATGCATGAAGGAAATGATTTTAACTATCAAAAGCTTGGAATATTCAAATCTGAGAGATTTTTTTGGCTATCCCTCTATAATGAGACCTATAGTACAAACAATTTATATTATTGCATCATAATCTCAAATACAACGGCGGAATCCTAACCAAAAAAGTAGCAATAAGTGGATATGAATGGTACCAAATCTACACTTTGCATTTCTCTTTTGCTGATTCATAAGAATTTGGGACATTGCTTGTTGGGGAAAAAATATTACAAGTCCTTGAGTCGGCCAGAAAAGCAGAAGAGGATTGAAGCAATGGCTCGGACTCATTGAATGCCGAGTCCGGATGAAGCCCAAAATCCATAAGAACGATGGATGGAGAGACGTAGCTCGGACTGTGAGGTCCCTGACCCGGTCATAGCCTGAGCGTCCTGAGCCATAAAGCGAAACCTCAAAAGGAGGAAGTACACCTCAAGGCCCAATCGAAGCCTCATAGAGGAAAGCCTAAACCGATAGGTTAAAATTGGTCGGCCCTAGAGCTGCCGAAACTTTAGTTCGACTTAAGGATTGAGTTGGCCAATAAAGTAGGAGGAGAATTAGCCTTAAAGCTTATCTCAGCACGACAGTGACGGAGTAGATAAGCGTCGGCCGAGCTATAAACGCTCCATATCTGGAAGTTGCCTAGTAAAACTCTAGATCTCTACCCGAGATCTTCGAAAGATAACATAATGATATCCAAGTATCTAGAGGTAGTAAGGATTATGGATCCTCAAAGATTGAGATCTCCTCTTACGAGATTTACCCTAAAAAATATGAAAGCCCTACGGGGTACGACGCCATTATAAATACAGAGACTTTCATGGTAAAAGTTATGCATAAATTCTCTCCCTAAAAACCTTTCAAAAAGACTCAGATTCTAACTTAAGCATCGGAGGGTCCCCTGGTAAGACCAGGGCCACCTTTTTCCTTCTACTTGTGCAGGTTTCAGGGTTACTAAGGGGGTAAGCTGAAATCAGCATCAACAGTTTGGCGTCGTCTATGGGAACGATATGAAAAGTTATTTTCTCCAGTACAGAGCACTCTCCAATGGCGAGAATAAGGAGAACCGTTCAGAATGAGCCTAGCGAGGTCCCAGTCACCAGACCATCAGCGACCGAAGGCCCCCAGGTACAAATGGAGCTCATGTCCAAGTGGCCCAGAATCAACCTAACAATTAACAAGGTTTTATGGCCCATCAGGCAACATGCGTTTCAACTAGACACACGCAACGAAATCGTGGCAATGAATGATTAGACAAGGAGGTCCAAGATCTCAGGACCAACCTGAATTATATGAAGCAAATGTTGGAACAAATTCATCGTTAGCAGGTCCAGCCGCCTAAGCAAGGTGATGGCCGGGCTAATTCTTAGCGCCAATTCATCGATCCTCAACCAGTCACGCCTCGAAGTGCCCCTCAGCAAAGCCAACACCAGGTTCCAGTTGAACCGGCGCCATCCCATGTTTATTTGACCGCTCCACTGCCTGCCACCAATCTATAGTATGCAATAGAATAGAGAAAACGCAACAGGCCCCCATTGAGGGCACAACTGATAGTGATGAGCCCTGGAAAGCTTATATGCAAGACCTGTAAAAATAAATGCGAGAGAAAATCGCAGATATGAAGCAAAACCGCTACGCCAATCAAACTGGACCCGAGGCAAAGGCGTACGCATTCACATAGAAAATCATGCAAGCTCAGTTATTAGAGCAGTTCCTCCTTCCTCAAATCCCGCCCTTCACTGGCAAAACTGATACAATCAAGCACATTGAGTCCTTTCGGACTTACATGGAATTGCATGACACCTCGACGTTGTGATGTGTCGGGCCTTCTCTCTCACTTTGGCCAACGTAGCTCGACTTTGATTTAAACAGTTAAAACCGAAGTCGATCAGCTCCTTCACCAAACTCAATCATGCTTTCCTTGCTAATTTCATTGGTGGGAAGAAAAAATTGAAGACATCTGTGCATTTAAACAATATAATCCAAAAGGAGGGAGAGCTACTTAAGGATTATATAAAGAGCTTCAATTTTGAATCGCTCCAAGTCCAGAAGCACTTGGATGAGACAACTCTTAATTCCATTCTGTAAGCTGTCCGAGACAAGCCATTTCTTGCATCTTTGGATAAGAACCCATCCGCTACTCTGGTTGAATTCATAGCTCGGTCAGATAAGTATGCAGATGCCAAAGAAACTTGAATCTTGCGTGAGGCCGCCCAAAATGCGAAAACTCTAGCCAAAAAAGAAGTTGACTTGCCTAGTGGTAAAAAGAAAAAGGATGATCGGTCTTGTGATGAACGTAGGTCGGAAAAACAACCTGATCACTGATTTTCAACGTACATTCCACTCAACAAACCATAAAAGCAAGTATTAATAGAGATCAAAGTCAAATGATTCGTCAATTGGCCGGACAGACTTCAGAGTAACCCGAAGTGATGGAATAAGAGCAAATATTGCCATTTCCATCATGATCATGGACATAACACTAGTGATTGTCATAATCTGAAGCAGGAGATTGAGAGGCTCATTCGACTAGGCTATCTCAGTGAGCATATTGATCCTGGAGTCAGAACCACGGAAGAATGCCCAAACGATAACCGGCCCACTAAGGATATCCAAAATATTATCGATGGCCATTTGGGTGGAGGCAATTCAAGTAAC
Organism: Magnolia kwangsiensis; assembly: GCA_037074715.1. Classification (NCBI taxonomy): domain Eukaryota; kingdom Viridiplantae; phylum Streptophyta; class Magnoliopsida; order Magnoliales; family Magnoliaceae; genus Magnolia; species Magnolia kwangsiensis. The sequence continues at coordinate 115,499,300 of CM073577.1, forward strand.
GCTCGAAAAAAAGCATGCAAGGAATATTGGTCGGCCTGAGTCTAAAATCATGGTTCCAACTCGGCCTCCAAAGGAAAAAAAGTTTGAAAAATATAATGCAGCATTCACATAGAAAGATGCCAGGGGCATCCATCATCTGCATGACTGTCATGCCCCAAAGTCAGAAATCGGATTCACAGAAATCCCGATCGCCGAATTCGGTGCCGAGAGCCTCCGTAGTACCTTATTCTCGGCTCCTAACATTCATATGCCAGATTTCTGATCCTGGGATCCCACAAGGAGAATTTTTTTTTTGTACATTTAACTAGTAATAAGCATAACCATAAGTTTACCCAAATCACAAAGGTAACATCATCATCACATATCCACTAATATAATAATTTGAATACAATGCTGAAAGGAAAATATATTTGTCAAAATCAAAGCTCCAGAAAATAGCTGCACACTCCAAGCTCAATGCTGCTGTAACCTAACATCACCTGCATGCATCTATCGTGCATAAGCTTATAGAAAGCTTAGAGGGTGGTGTAAGTGTGTGCACGAGATAAGTGCCAAGTATTCAATACAATATCATAATCATACAATACTGAAAAGCTATTAATCCATAAACCATACAATGACTGAATAAACAGAAACACTGATAAGAGCAGAAATTATCAGCGTAAACAGAAATACTGACAAGATTATAATCATGCGATAACAGAATAAGCGAAAGTACGAACAAGTCTATAACTTAATCAATATCAGAATATGCAATATAGGACAGCTATGCAAATGATGAGTCATAGATAATCAAATGTCGAATGATAAGGATATAATGTAATACACAATTCGAAAAAGCTAATAAATATCATCACTCTCATCTAAGTCACAGGAATACAGAAACATAACAACCCACAATACCACATGCCGAAGATGTAATGGAATATGCAGTATATGGTGTTAATAGAATGACTATGCTGGAGTGTGATGTCGGGATGATAGTACGTAGTATCACAGGCTACGGGGTCCACCACAAGGAATCTCTATCCAAACCAGTCTCATACCTAAATTTGGATAGTCTGACTCAACGTGGTAAACTCCTGATCTCAGGTTAGTCGTGCGCCCAACCGAAATCCTTACCATAACGAAGATACACAAGAATTAGTTGCGCACCACCAGCCCGAGTGGATAGTAAATGGATGAATGAATGAGTATGCAACTCTTACTCAGTAGCCTGTTAGCACAGTAGCCTGCCAATCGCTGGTAGCTCGCCTAGGCCTTAGCCCCACCCACATCACACCCGCCCACATCAGCGTCTGCCCACGTGTGCCCCCCCCACATGTACAACAGTGACGGGGTGTCATAATATCATGTCAGTCCTCATATCAGTACGGTTCTTCTTTGGGGAAATCACCGGGGTCTATTACACTTCACACCACCTGCCGCCCCAATCAAGCGCACAACTGGGTAAGTGAAAGAGACCTCACTATCTGCCTGTTAGTAGTCTGCTAATACCTACCTGGCTCACCGATAGCGGACCTATTCCTCGAGCTGGTCAAACTCAGCCTAGCCATGCATACTCCCTCAGGCGGGTAAGGCCACACCCCCTTCCAACCGATCAGGACACAGTGGAGAGTGCAACCATCTGGTAATCGGCACTCAACGCTCATCTACTCACTCGGTCTAGACGTTGGAGCATCCTCTGGAACCAAAAGGGTGTTTAGGAATTTTCACCCAGGGCCATCTATAGCAGCTCAATGCTCGAACCAAACATTTTCGGTGTCCCATCTGGCCATCCACAATATGCCTGTGGAGGCTACAACTCTGATGTCGCTAGGGCGTACAGTAATCACAACACATAATGCAAGATACATGAGTCATACAATCCAGTCATGCACTAATCCTGCGCATATCGTGTGCTCATGTGAGATAACCTCCGCCTATCAGGGAGGCTCATATCATCCTGCCAAATGACATATGCAATGGTCAATCACATCTCATAACAAACATACAGATGATGTGTATGAGCATGTATCATGATGCTAGGCTGTCACATACTCATAGTCGGTATCAAAAATTGGCCTCGACAATGTGGACATTTAACCAACACTGTCCCAAGGAATGACTCACATAGATCTAAACATATAATAGGCCCATGCCCTCACACAAGGGCCTAATATACAAAACAATGGGCCTTACTCAAGGGTTACATGTACACAATAGGTGGGCTCTGCTCATTGGCCTTGAATCCATGGCATGTGGACCCTACACATGGGTCCTAAATACATCAAATGGGCCATGCATCATGACCTAATACATATCATAATGGGCATTGCCCATAGGCCATAAACATATCACAATGGGCTTCAAACGCAGGCAGAATGTACATCACAATCGGGATCCACAATCGGCCACGATGATTAACCTCGATCTATAATCGATCACAATAATCAGCACCGATAATCAATATTGATAGTCGGCACCGACCACCCACATATATACAAGGCGGGGTCCGTAGATGGATAACAATGAACCACAATGTAAAGATCGACTCTTGGCTGTGGTTACACCAAATCCAATAGCATGGAGTCAACCGTCTGTGGTGAATGGGGCCCATTTATTTGGGTTAACCTACGAAGAGAATGGGCCTAACAAGGTCTAAGGGAAGGTCATAATGAGGACCTCTAACTGTCATTACCCATCAGTGTGGACATGCAACCAACATTGCTCTCATGGAGCAAAACACATAGCGGCCCACGGCCTCACATAAGGCCTAATATACATATCATATTGAGCCTTATACCTGGATTTCAAATACATCACAATGGGTCATGTCCCATGGGCATCGAATACATCACAATGGGCCTCGCCCATGAGCTCCAAATACACAATAGGTGAGCCCTATACATGGGCCTTATTCACATCAAGTGGCTTCATCAATGAGCCACATAAATGGGCCTCATCTCTGGGCCGCATATACATCACTATGGGCCCCATACACGGGCAGCATATACATTACAATGGGCCTCAGACATGGGTCTTAAACATGGGCCTGATAATACCAACGGGTGGGCCCTGCCCATGGGCCACACTAATGGACTTCATATATATCAACTGGGCTACATCAATGGCCGCACTAATGGGCCTCATATTCATCAAGTGGACTGTGTCCATGGGCCTTTCCAATGGGTTTTATATATACCAAGGTGGGCCTCAATGACGGCCATAAATAAATCAAAGTGGCCTAACGGATGGGCCACAAGGTACATCAAGGTAGGCCTACTCACATGGGCCTCATGTATATATTTAATAGACCACACCAATTGGGCCTTACATACATTGTAATGGGCCATAACCCAGGGCCTTGAATACATCACAATGGGTTGAGCCCTATTTATTCCAAATGGGCCCATTACTGGACAACTCAGATAAAACACGTACATCACGTCGGGGCCACGTGAATGAATGGTGCGAGCAACACACTAAAAGGTGGGCCCTATCACATGGGCCAAAATATAAACAGATGGGTCCTGATCATAATGAAGATAAGCCTAGATGGCCTACATACTACAAGTATGGCCTATTAGTGGGCCTTAGGGAGAGTGACAATGCGGACATCCAACCGGCATTACACTCGCAATGTGGACGTTAAATCAACATTGCTCCCAAGGCATAGTCCGTAGATAATATCCTTATATAAATCAGGTTGGGATCACACATTGCAATGGACCTTAGGTACATCCCATTGGGTCTTAAATATATCAAATGGGCCATATCCTATGGGCCTTATATTCATTAAGTGGGCCACATCCATGGGCCGCATCAATGGGCCTTAAGTGCATTGCAATAGGTCATAACCCGTGGGCCTTAGAATGAATCAATGGTTCTCGACCCAAGGGCCTTATACATATCAAATGGGCCTACTCCCATGGGCTTTAAAATACATCAAATGGGCCTAATTCCATGGGCCTTAAATATATCAAATGGGCCTAGTCCCATGGGCCTTGGAACACATCAAATGGGCCTAGTCCCATGGGCTTTAAAATACATCAAATGGGCCTAATTCCATGGGCCGTTTGTAAATCAAATGGGCCTAATTCCATGGGCCTTAAATATATCAAATGGGCCTAGTCCCATGGGCCTTGGAACACATCAAATGGGCCTATTCCCATGGGCTTTAAAATACATCAAATGGGCCTAATTCCATGGGCCATTTGTAAATCAAATGGGCTTAACCCAATCATGGGCGGCCCACCCAAACTTTAACTCATGCCTTAAATGATCTCACCAAGTGGATGGACGGTCTGGATGCATCACATGCATCATGGCGGGGTCCACTGTAATATCTATTTTCCATCCAATCTTTTCATAAGGTCACGTGGACCTTGGGCCCACTGAAATGTTTATTTGTCATCCGACGAGTGGGCCAAGGGAAGGCCCACTGAGATATTTATTTGTAGTTCAGCCAGGGGAGGGAGATGGCGTGACACGTGAGCAAGGTGGGCTCCACTGTCCGCTGGACGATGGAGGTAAAACACAAACATCATGTTGGGCTTCCATTGTCCGCCTGGACGGTGGCTAAGATACATACATCACTGTGGGTCCCATGTGGGGCCCACCATAATGCTTATTTACCATCTAACCTGTTGATAAGGTCACAAAGACCTGGATGAACAGGAACAACAAATATCAGATTGATTCAAAACTTTCGTGGGCCCCAAAGGAGGTTTCAATGGTAGAGTTCAATCGCCGTTATTTCCTACGATGTGGGCCACCTGAGCATTGGATAGGGTCGAAATTTGGAGGGGGCCCACCACATAGACGGCGTGGATCTAACTTATACATCATGGTGGGGCCCACGGCAGGGGCCGTGGGTGGCTGTCTGCCGCTCGCCTAACGCTGTACGCAGTAGCGTGCAGCGGTTGCCGCTGTCAGAGGGAGGCAGAGGCTCTGCCTCTTGCAAATTTTTGGGAAAACCCATTTTTTTGGGGTTTTTTGCACATGGGGCCCGCTTTATAAAAATCCGCTCCGGCCATTGCATTCAGTGGCTCGCAACAGGCGAAATGAGTCCGGAGTTCAAAATTTTTGGATGATTAAAAACACCAGGAAATACATTTAAAGGTAACCACCAAAGTTTCTATGTTATGACTCACCAGTTGATAACGTCAGCCTCATTCTTCGGCTCAACGGTTAAAATGATACATGGAATAGGATGGACGGCTTGGATTGCTCCCGTACATCAAGGTGGGGCCTATGCAGGTAGGCCACTCTAAAAGCTCCATTTCTTCTTTTTTTTTTTTTTTTGTACAGGGACGTCCAGCGTCCCAGACGCTAGACGGTTTGGTCAAAAAAATTTAAAAAACATTGTGGTGGGCCTTGTTTAGGTGGGCCACCACTGATGGATGGTGTGGGTGCAACATATAAGGTGGACCCCACTTGAAGATGGCATGGATATAGTACATGCCTCATGGTGAGGACTTATTCAAGTGGGCCACACAACCATAAAAAGAAAAAAAAGACATGAAAGAGAGAGAGAGATAGAGAGTGGGACCCACTTGTGATGGAGGGACCCCGATACTATGGGCCCTCCCTTGTATTGAATCATACAATCAAATGAGTCCTAAAGCATGTGGGACCACCAAAATCTACAATCAACGGTGGAGATCCTTTCTCCACCAAAATGGACGGTCTAGATGACCTTTCTAAGAAATAAACATCATGATGGGGTCCATGGAGAATGGCCCCATCATGGAACGATCATGATGATCCTAGTGGGCCATCGGCCACACCTTAGGGTCCCAAGTGAGATCCACACCATGGATCGGTGGGCCTCACTTGGCCCATCATAAAAATAAGAAAAACTATCCTATAGAGGCACCCACCGTCCGATCTTCTTGCTCTAAGGGGTTCCTTAGCACCTTAGCTTTGATTTCAATGGAGGAGATGGGAAATGGAGGGTTGAGATGGAAGATGGTGGGGTAGGAAAGGTGGGCCACACTTAGAATTTTGAGAGTGCTTGGAGAGCTCTCATACGTATGGAGCTTTGCTTGGGAGAATGAGATGAGAAATGAGAAAGAGAGAGAGTGTTGTAGAGACAGATGGGTGATGGATGGATGTGGTGAATGATGGTTATGTAAGAGATTCTTGACTTTTGTGGCCTTTTGTGTAAGAGAGGTATGGGTTTTGTAAGAAATTCTTGACTTTTGTGGTTGCTTGGGAATGGGTGAAAGGTGATGTGTACTTGACATGTACTTGACATGTGATGGATTGATGGATTGATGTGACACATTGTAGAGATTCTCTTAGGTTCCGCAATGCGCGGCATTTTTCTCGCACCGAACGTCGGCCTACAACTCTTGACCAGGGTATCGCCTCGGCGCGCGAGTCGCGGCATCGGAACCGCGGCGACGGCGTGGTCGCTATGGTAACGATATCAGGTTGAGTCGATACGGGTTGACGGCGTATGAATTAGGGTCGCGCGTAACTATCGGTTAAGAGTCGAAGGTTGTCGAAATTCAACGAGTAAGACCGCGGAGGTCTATGGAACGGTACGGTCTAGGATACGGGGCTTACAATGACGACGCTTTGGTCATCACTGTTACTATTGCAAACCGTTGAGTCTTCAGAGTTCTTATCGACACAGGTTCATTTGTGAGCGTACTGTTTACATAAGCATTCGACAAGATGGGTGCCAAACGATTGACTCTAAGGCCCGTAAGGACTCCGTTGATCAGATTCTCAGGCGGACAGATTCTTCCCAAGGGAGAAATTTGCCTCCTGCTCATTGCTGAGGAGGCACTGAGTCAAGCCACTGTTATGATCAACTTTTTATTAGTTGATCAATCTTCAGTTTACAATGCTATCCTCGATCGACCTTCCCTCTGTCTCCTCCGAGCCATCATCTTAACTTATCACCTGTCCATGAAGTTTTCGACTGAGAACGACATTAGGGTAGTGAAAGGAGACCAACACGATGCTCGACGATGTTATGTTACTGCCCTGTGAGTACCTAAGGAGGTCGCATTGATTGAAACCTTGGATCCGCGCGACGAATCTCCTAGCCGTGGTCAGCTCGTGGAAAAGCTCATCCAAGTACCCTTGAATGAGTCAGACCTTTTGAAGACTGTCTGAATTGGATCGTCCCTGATTATGCCATTGAAAGAGAAGCTGATATCCCTGTTACGCTGATATGCCGATGTCTTTGCGTGGACTCATGAAGACATGCCGGGTATTGACCCTTCAGTCATGACTCACTGGCTCAATATCTACCCAAATTACAAGCCAATCCATTAGAAACGGCATGCCCTCAGCCCTGAGAGATACGCCATAATCGAGGAAGAGGTTAGAAAACTCCTCAAAGCCAACTTCATTAAAGAAGTATATTACCCCGAATGGGTAGCCAACGTCGTGTTGGTCAAAAAGGCTAATGGGAAGTGGCTAGTTTGTATAGAGTATACCGACCTAAATAAAGCCTGCCCTAAGGAGAGTTTTTTCCTTCCTCGAATTAATCAACTAGTCGATAGTACCACGGGGCATGAATTACTCAGTTTCATGGACGTTTATTCAGGATATAATCAAATTTTAATGCATCATTATAATAAATCAAAAACCACCTTTGTCATTTGGGTTGAAAAACACTGGAGCAACCTATTAAAGATTGGTCAATAAAATGTTCACCCGACTCATAGGATGAACAATGGAAGTCTACATTGATGACATGCTCATCAAAAGCATTAAAGCGACTGACCATATGACCAATTTAGAGGAAATATTCCTCATCTTGTGAAGGTATAAGATGAAGCTTAATCCAAGCAAATGTGCATTCGGCGTGGGTTTATAAAAATTCCTCGGGTTCCTAGTTAGTCAACAAAGGATTGAAGCTAATCAGGAAAAAAAATTAAAGCTCTACTCGATATGGAGTCCCCTAAGACAATCAAAGACGTCTAATGATTAACTGGAAGAATAGCGGCCTTAAATCGCTTCATATCCCGAGCAACAGACAGGTGTCTCCCCTTCTTCAAACAGTTGAAGGGTTAGAAAACTGGATAAAAAAATGCAAAGGTACCTTTTAGCAGATTAAGGAATACTTAGGATCATCACCGTTGCTTTCTAAGCCTGAGTTAGGTGAGCCATTACTGATTTATCTAGTAGTATCTGATGCAGCCGTAAGCTCGGCCCTGTTTCGCGAACATGAAAGAAAACAACTCCCGGTCTACTACATCAGCAAGGCTCTCATTTCAGTGGAAATAAGATATCCAACCCTGGAAAAAGTGGCCCTACGCTGGTCATATCATCCCCACGCTTGTGGCCATATTTCCATGCCCACTCGATCACCGTCATTACCGATCAACCTTTATGTCAAATACTACAGAGACCAGAGTCCTCTGGGTGACTTCCAAAATAGGCAGTCAAGCTTAGTGAATTCGATATTCATTACAAGCCCCGGACCACAATTAAGGGGCAAGCCATGACAGACTTTATCGTCGAAGTCACAATGCAACCCAAAATCGATGCTACTGACTCAGTAGACCCATCCGATCACACCCCTCCCAGCCCTCCCTTTTGGTCTTTCTATGTTGATGGTTCATCCAACTCCAAGGTAAACGGGGCAGGGGTAGTCCTAGAAACTCCTCATCACACTGCCATTCAATATGCCTTGAGACTTGAAATTTGGACTTTGAATAATATAGCCAAATATGAAGCTCTTCTCTTAGGGCTCCGGCTAGTGGCTAGTTTAGGAGCCACTCATTTGAACGTGTATAGTGACTCGCAACTAGCCGCCAATCAAATAGCTGACATATATCGAGATAGGAAGGAAAGACTGAAAGCTTATCTTGTAAAGGCTGGAGAGATGATCGTCGGGTTCCAACTATGTTCTGTTACTTGGATCCTGAGGGTCGAGAATGCTAAAGCTGACCTACTAGCAAAACTTGCCTCAACTAACGAAGACAATATCCCCAAGTCTGTTCCTATCGAATTTGTGGACGAGCTAAGCGTTGGGGAAACCGAGTCTTCCACTTTGCTCCCCATTGATTTCGAACCATCCTAGGTCAACCTAATCATCAAATACTTAGAAACTGGCAAACTCTTTAAAGATCGAGTTGAGGCCTGACGACTGAAGGTTCGTGCGGCCCGCTACACTATGCTTGGCGACGTTCTATAAAAGAAAGGATACTACGCGCCCCTCCTGTGATGCCTGAGACCAAGTGAAGCTGACTATGTTCTACGTGAAATTCATAAAGGCATTTGCAGTAATCACTCAGGCAGCCGATCCCTGGCCCACAAAGTCATTCGGTAAGGATATTATTAGTCGACCATTTAACAAGATGCTTGAAAACTCGTTCAAGGTTGTAATAAATGCCAGAGATTTACTGCTATCCCTCAACAGCCACCTAAAGAGCTAACGCCATTGGCCGGGCCTTGGCCTTTCGCCTAATGGGGGATTGACATCATCGGGCTATTCCTTTTAGGGAAAGGACAAACTAAGTTTGTCATCATTGCCGTTGATTATTTCACCAAGTGGGCTGAGGCTGAGCCCCTAACTAAGATAACAGAGTAGAAAATCATAGATTTTGTTCGAAAAAACATTATTTACTGATTCGGGATACCTCGGACTATTATCTCCGACAACGGGAAGCAGTTTGATAACAAACCATTGTTCACTCCCCAAGTGCAGGGTTGTGATGTAGTAATAAACTCAATAAGACCAAGGTCGAATCCCAAGGGACTGATACTTGTACGTTATCTGAAACTAAGTAGGAATAGAACTAGCCTAAGATGAAATCTAATTTAATTAGCAATAGTGGAATAATTAATCTAAAACTTAGGAAAAATCAGAGAAAGAGAACTAGGGATTCAGAGGATCCACTTATAGAGATCAGGGAGATCTTATGCCTGCTTCAAGAATCATGAAAATTAAACTGAACTACCATTAATATAGTTTTGAAGAGATGAAAGGTGTATGAATTAGAATGGATTCCATCACCAAACCATGCCCAAGAGACAAAGCAAACAACAGAATTAAACTAATTACCAACCAATCAATCAGTGTATGAAGGTTAGGAAGGGTACTGTCATGCGACCATGCCCAGGAGATTATGGTGAACAACAGGGCTTCCTGACGTTATAAACATAAAGGAAAGGAAGATGCTCAAAGCTTATCGTAGACGCATTGTAATTTCAGTCACAACAGACCATTAAAGGCTAAAAACATTCCCATTAATCAAACTAGAATCAATGTTAATTCAGTATAAACAAAAAGCAGAAGCAAAAGTTCTCCCATCACGCTACAGGCTTTACCTCTTAGCCCTAGCTAAGAGGTTTAGCCCAACATGATGGAGCTAAACATCTTAAAATAAAATAAATAATGAAATAAATAAACAAAATTAAAAAAAAAACACTAACTAGTCTCTCTCTCTCTCTTGCAGGCACGTCCAAGCATGGCTCCAGCCGTCCAAGCCTTCACATGATTGATGCCCCCCTCTCTCTCTCCCTTCCTTCTCCTTTTATAGGCAGAGGAATTGGCGCAAAGTTGGTGGAGGTTTCTGCACTTCATTCGCAGGTCGTGCGTACAACAGAGTGCGTAATCAACTTGTTGATCTATTGGTAGAGCCCATTCTTGATGTCAGACGTGAAGTCTAGTCCGTTCACCAGCTTCTTCTCAAAAAAAAAGTTAGAAATGACTGGTTTTGGATTAGATTTGGAGTGGCCCACATGGTTTTTCACTCAGTCGTCCATCTTGCGTTTGAACGGTTGGGAACTGATCCTTGCTTGTCTTTTGCAATTCCGTCACCTAGGTCCTAGTGATATGGGCCATAGAATTTTGATGGATGGTCTGGATCAGATCATTGCAGCACGGTGGTGGGCCACAAGGATCATGCGTAATCTCTGTTCGCAGCTTCATGCGAAACAGAGCCTCTGCAGCTTCTCTGTGACGATCGGTGGGCCACATATGGATGCCGTACATGGAATCCATTTTGTACATTGGAATCCCCTTGAAAAATCATTCGAAAATGGATGGTTTGGATTGGATTAGGTGTGGTCCACTGTTCTATCCATTTCGTCGTCCATCTTGAGTTTAAATACATCTTTCTTGTGATTAGGTGCATGGGACCAAATGGTCACCATGATTGTGGTCGTCCCATCAGTCCGGACACAATGGACGGTCCAGATCATGCATATGTATGAAGGGTGGGCCCCACTACTACAAAGATGGTGCAGGACAGCGTAACGCTGTTACTTTAAAAAAAAATTCAAATTTCGTCGGTCAGCGCAATCGCTGACCGACTTGCTTTGCTCGGTGCACGGCCAGTGCCGTGTACATGGTGTACACGCACTGGACTTGGGGGATCCATTATGATGTAAATATGAAATTTGCTCCGTCCATCCATTCTTTCATATCATTTAAACCGTAGGGACTAAAGATGTAGCATACCCAAACAACAGGTGGGCCTAGAATCATGATTCTAAGGGCTGATTTGCCCGTTGGGCCACTTCCACAGCGATCCAATGGATCATTTTTGACATGTACAGTTAATTTATGTTATTCAGGCCATGTATGAAGCTTCAAGCTGAATGGATGGTTGGAACAATATGATCTTACATTCTAGACCAATTTCGGGCCATTTGAACTTTGATTTTTCCGTTTTATCGGATCTCTGGCGGATAAATTCTTCGATCTTGGTCCCTTGGAGTTCGTCCCTTGCCTTGGTGTCTTCAGATCGGTAAATCCCTGCTTTTAGCACCTTTTTACAATCCATGTTCGTACATACACTCTGCATCACAAACACGATTAAATCAGTTTGTTAAACAGTATCATGTTCATAAATTATATAATAACTGGGGTCTAATATGTAATATTTGACCCTCAACAACAGTATCAGGAAATGGGCTAAAATCTAGAAATCAGAAACGTTTACTCGTCCCTACGTCATCCACAAGCAAATGGACAAGTTGAAGCCGTCAACAAAGTTATCAAACAATACCTATGAACTAAGATGGACCGAGGCAAAGGAGCATGGGCTGAAGTACTTCCCAAAGTCCTTTGGGCATACCAAACTATAACCCAAATTGTGACAGGAGAAACTCCCTTTTTGCTAGCCTATGGTTCAGAAGCAGTCGTCCCTGTGGAAATCAGCCTACCTACCACCCGACTAAGTTCATGTGATGAGCAAAATAATGAGGAGCTGCTAACTCTCAACCTTGACCTCTTAGATGAAATCAGAGAATTGACTCGGCTTGGGATATCCACCTATCAACGATTGGTGTCTCGGTCTTACAATGCCCGAGTTAAAGTTAGGCAGTTCCGAGTAGGAGACTTAGTTCTCCAAAGAACGTTTCAAAATACCAAAGAAAGTGGAGCAGGAACGTTGGACCCCAATTGGGAAGGCCCCTATGTAATCGCTAATGCTATCCGACCAAGTATTTATCGATTGGAAGACCTAACGGGGCAACTCTTGTCTCACCGGTGGAATGCCGAACATCTCAAGATATACTATCCTAAGCTCGGCAAATAAGTGATCCATACTCAAATCAATTGATTAAACACTTGCAAAAAAAGAAAGAAAATTGTGTAGAATACTGAATAAGCAAAAAACATATATTCATTGATCAGTAAAGTGTTACATTAGTCAATTTATTGATTACAATTGAGTCGGAATAATACAATAATAGTGTTCAATATTCGGATATTGATAGAAGACAATGCTCGATGTTGTTGACGCGCTTGGCCCTGAGACTCGGTGTGCTAGAAGTGCTTAAAGCAAATGTGGGGAGCAAAAAAGAATTGTTCTCCATCACATTAACTTCAAAGCTCGGCCTCGCCCGTCGCACCAGAAGCTATCTAGGAGATGCTGATGGAGTTGCATCAGGAGCAGTAGTAGAGGGTCATAAGTGTATGCCTCAGGGTCAACTGTCGCCTCGCCATCAGACCTCGACTCGCCCTCGTTAAAGCTAGACAGATCTAGGTGGGGAAAAGCGCCTTTCATCACTTTGATGCACTTGGTGTAACCCTCTCGGTAAACGAGGGTCCGCTCCTCCTCGAAAGCTGAAGATGAAAGGAACTTTTCCACTACCTCCTCTCTCGCAGTTGTAAGGGCGGCATTAGTCCCATTCACGAGCTCCTGAAGTTTCCTCTGAGCTACGGCCCGTTTGTGGCTGCCTGCTCAAAGGCCAGCCTGACATCTTCTAATCGCGAGGCCACGCGATCTCTTTCCATTGTGGCAGACACAAGAGCAGCCTTTACCTCCTCGAGCTGGCCCTCCGCAAAGAGAGCTCGGGACTCTGCAAACGACAACCGAGACTCCTCTTCCGACTGTGGAGTCTCAATATCTAATAGCCTAGCCTCCGCTTCCACAGCTCGCCTGGCCAGAGCAGATACTTTGACATGGGCCTTTAGCAGACAAGGGGTGAACTGCACAACAAAAAAGATCTTTTAAAATAAGAAAAAATTCAAAACAAAATGACCACGAGGGGTAGCGACATTACCTTAAGCAACAACGCCCCGATCCTGCCAAGCACATTGTCCACGGAAGCTGCCTCCAGAAGACCGAAGAAATCCCCCGTGAATATCTGCCGACTCACCCAAGGAAGGATCTCTTTAACCTTCTGGCGGAATGCTATCCTCTCTTCCTCAGCTGCTCTCATCCTCCATGGCTTCCTTTCCTCAACCCTCGGAGTAGTGTAGGCTTCAGCTGGTTCAGACTTAGGAGCCTCCTGAGGCACCTCAAAAGGCGCCACCACTACCTTTGTTGCCCTTGCCTCTTGGGGGGTCATTTCCATCGCTTCCGCCACCTCCGTGCCTTCATCAACCTCGATAACATTCGAGGGAGCAGGGGGAGGTCCTTGTCAGGCCCTTTGAGACCGCCTTATGTCTCTTCGAGGCCCGAGAGCCTGAGCGAGTCTGGGGTCGGATTTGAGATGGCGGACAAAGAGAAGGTCGAGCTTTAAACATGTCTGCATTTAGAGAAGGATGGACGTTAGTACAGTCGGACAGGCAGAAAAAAGTGACAGATAAGAAAAACTTCCTCACCAGTCACTACAGAGTCGAAGCCTTGCTCAAAAAGAAACTCCGGCTGGAGAAGCCTTTTACAAGATCTCCTCTCCAGGTCAAGGGCTTGGAAACTCTGAATCCGAATCAGAGAATCCGAGTTAAGGTTCGGAGGGTGATTCGGTATTGCTGAAAAGTAAAGTAGTTACATCCTTGACTCGGTAAAAATGAGTTAAAAAAAGCGGTAAACCACATCAACTCTACCTACCACTACCAAAAAGCTTGAAAAACAAAGGGGTGGATAGGTTCAGTCTCATCCGACTCCCACCTACCGAGGGCCTAAAACCACCTATCCCTCCAGTACTTATTCGATGAAGGGGAGTCAGTTATTAGGGGCCCACCGGTGTTCCTCCAGGAGCAGAAGAAGAACCAACTAGGATGTTAGGTGTGAGCTTGCACTTGGTATAAATGGAGAAATTCATTCACACTTAGCTTGGGCTGTCGCGTCTCGGCCAAGAGCACCACATAGTCTAACAAGTCCCTCCACCCATTCGGTACAACCTGTCCCGGGGCTATCCTCAGATTGCCCAAAAGTTCTCGAGCAATCTTTTGAAGTGACAACTGGAGATCACATTTCAATACAACAAGAAAAATCGCAACTGCCCCAGGTGGAGGTTAGTTGAGCAGCTCTCCAAGCTGAAGAAGAGTCAAAATGACTGAATCCGGAATGTGATATCCGGACTGGATCTTAGACAGCTCCTCTGCTGTCATTACTGAGGGCACGAGTCCTTTAACCCGTTCTTCAGTCTCAATTTCCTCCTCTCCGCCTTCGTCAGATTCATGGTGACCGAAGGAACCCCCAATAGCCATACATTTAGGAAGCAGATCCAATGCCTCCACTGATACGACGCTAGAGGGTCTATAACCCTCTGCGAATGGAGAAACAGGAGGTCTGCCTCTCTGGCAACCTCTGCCAACAGTGAGGGTGATTCCAAAACTGCCTAAAACCCGCTTGCTTCACCCTCACTGCTGTATTCTCCCTCCCTATGGCTTGTGGGGCCTGACATTGTTAAAAAGAAAAGAAAGGGAGGAAGAAGGAGCTCACCAGAAGAAATCTAAAAATACCAAAAGCAAGAGGTGGCGCAAAGGATTAAAGGGTCAGAATTTGTAAAAGGAGGGAGGAGGCGAAAGCACGAGAGAAAATTGAAACAAGGCACGAACTGGCGAAAATTCATCTAGGGCGAACCTCTTTTATAGAGCTGCCACGTGGCTACAACATTAAATGAGGAGTCGAAGCGATGCCTCCTCGAGTGCCTCAACTTTACACGTGGCGACTCCCCGTACGCTGTTGTCGAATATGTGGTCACGTGTCCGACCTTCATACTCCCTGACGTTGCAACGACGGTCGCTCCACTCGTGTGGTCTCGATAAACGAGTCGATGTGTGGTCGAACGAAGTTACGTATCTCGAAAGTTACGTAAACCACCCTATTCTCAATAAATGCTTCATCATTACTCGACTCTAATACAGACCGACTCAATTTCGGAATACTTCGCAACTGCCTTAAGGCGATACGCGGAGTAGGGGGGCTTACTGTTGGGGACAAAAATATGACAAGTCCTTGAGTCGGCTAAAAAAGCTGAAGAGGAGTGAAGTAATGACTTGGACTCGTTGGATGCCGAGTCCGGATGAAGCCCAACATCCATAAGAATGCTAGATGGAGAGACATAGCTCGGACCATGAGGTTTCTGACTCGGCCGTAGCTTGAGCATCCTTAGCCGTAAAGTGAAACCTCAAGAGGAGGAAGCGCACCTCAAGGCCCAATCGAAGCCTTACAGAGGAAAGCCTAAACCGACATGTTAAGATTAGTCTGCCCCAGAGCTGCCCAAAGTTTAGTTCGACTCAAGGATTGAGTCGGCTAATAAAGTAGGCGGAGAATCAGCCTTAAAGCTTATCTCAGCACGACAGTGTCGGAGAAGATAAGTGTTGGCCAAACTGTAAATGCTCCATATTCAGAAGTTGCCTAATAAAACTCTAAATCTCTACCCGCGATACGTGAAGTAGGGAGGCTTACTGTTAGGAAAAAAATATGACAAGTCCTTGAGTTGGCCAGAAAAGCAGAAGAGGAGTGACGCAATGGCTCAGACTCGTTAGATGCTGAGTCCGGATGAAGCCTAAAATTCATAAGAACGCTGGATGGAGAGACATAGCTCGGACCATGAGATTCCTGAATTGGCCGTAGCCTGAGCGTCCTGAGCCGTAAAGTGAAACCTCAAAAAGAGGAAGTGCACCTCAAGGCCCAATCGAAGCCTCACAAAGGAAAGCCTAAACCGACATGTTAAGATTAGTTGGCCCTAGAGTTGCCCAAACTTTAGTCCAACTTAAGGATTGAGTTGACCAATAAAGTAGGCGGAGAGTCAGCCTTAAAGCTTATCTCAGCACGACAGTGTCGGAGAAGATAAGTGTCGGCCGAACTATAAACGCTCTATATCCAAAAGTTGCCTAGTAAAACTCTGGAAATCTACTCGAGATCTTCAGAAGATAAGATAATGATCTCCGAGAATTTAGAAGTAGCAAGGATTACGGATCCTCAAAGATTGAGATCTCCTCTTACAGGATTTACCCTAAAAAATCTGAAAGCCCTACGGGTTATGACACCATTACAAATATAGAGACTTTCATGTTAAAATGTATGCATAAATTCTCGCCCTAAAAACCTTTCAAAAAGACCCAAATTCTGACTTAAGTATCAGGGAGTCTCCTGGCAAGACAAGGGTCACCTTTTTCCTTCTACCTGTGCAGGTTTCAAGATTACTAAGGGGGTGAGCTGAAATCAGCATCAACACTGCTCATCCATATGCAGGCACACATGCCAAAAAGGAGCATGGAAATATATTGAAAATCTCACAATAATATTATGAGAAATACAGTAAACCATTTTATCACAATATTTTTAAAAAGTCGCTATATTAACTAAAAAATTAATAAAAACATTAAGAAAATTTTATATATATATATATATATATATATATATATATATATATATATATATATATATATATATATATATATATATATATATATAATTTATATTTATTTAATAATTTAAAATAAGTATTTTTAAATATTTTTGTTTTGGGCCAGATTTTATAGACAATATCCCATGAAATACCTCAAAATTTCAAAATCTTTCGAGAAATTCCTGGCCTGAGAATTTGCCGATTTGTCACTATGACCCACATTTGTGGAGCCCAGCCAATCTATACTCACAAGCACGCTTGAAATATGGCACATGCTTGCAAGACATGATATTTCTCTTAGGTGGACCACAGTACGCGTTTATATCTTCTATCCTTAGTGGGCCACAGTAAATAGCTAATAAACAACCAAAACACATTTTCCAGCCATTCATTCGTTTTATCCACTATGGCCTCTTGACCAATGGAAGATCTTGATTTTCAGGCCAGAAGATCTAATAAATGTGACCCACCTGATGGAGAGCTTGGATTTCACACATGTGCCATGTTGTCATTTGTGCATGGGAAGGGCGCACTTGTTGTTTTTAATCTCATCATTTCTAATCCCATTGGCGCCATAATTAAATTCTCTTTCTATCATCATTGTAGAAAGGTATCTCTTGGATTTGAGTGCAAAGGACTTTTAAAAGTCAGAAATAACTTTGAAAATTCATATCTTTTTGTTGTATTGTGAGTTGGAACTAGGGGTGCACACGGTTCGGTTCGGTCCAGTTTTGGGGTGAAACCGGAATCAAACCGTTTCCTACGGTTTTAGGATTTTTGGAACCGGAACCGGACCGTTAGCGCCCTAGAAGCGAACCGGAACCGGACCGTGAAAACCGGTTCGGTTCCGGATCGGTTCCACAGTTTTAGGCTTTTTAAAGCCCAGCCCAATTGCACTTTTTTGACCATAATAATACATATCCAAGGCTCGTGGATAGCGCAGTTGGAATTAAACACCTACTGTTGAAATTTGCTAGTTTGAACATCCATGAATAAGTTTGAACATCTACGCACAAACACCATGCATGAGATATGTGGAGTTCCACCTAGATACTTTCAACAATTTAGGAAATCAGCACCTCTATGAGTGTTTGCTCCAAGATATGTATGGCAGCACCTCTATGAGTGTTTGCTCCAAGATATGTATGGCAGCTCCAATGCATGTATGCCAATAGAGTGTGCTTAACAGACCAAGTGTTTTAATGGCAGTTGGTGAACGAATCAGTGAGAGCCCTTTGGTTTAAGATTGTTTAAGGTCCTTTGTATTCCCTGTTAAACCTTTACATGCCTGGAGCCATACATTGACAGCCAATTCATACGGCTGATGGTGACTGGTCTTCATGAAGCACTAGAAACCTACATTTTGAAGAGCTGTATAATGGCTTTGATGCTACGCAAAACACAATCGATGGTGATTTGTGAAGGATCAAAGTGTCAAATCCCAGAGAAATCTTAGATCAAATATAATGAGAAAGAGGGCAGGGGCATGAAGTGCGGCGCGAGAAAGAGGGCAGGGGACTTATGCATGTTGATGTTAGGTTTTTTTTTTTTTTTTTGGTTTTAAATACGGATCGATGTTTTGGATCCACGGATCCTATCACGGATCGGTTCTACGGTTCGGGTCAACGGTTCAGATCAACGGTTCGGTTAACGGTTCGGATCGGTTCTACAGGACCCTAAACCGGAACCGATCCGTAATAAACGGTTTTCAACATTTGGGAACCGGAATCGAACCGTTAGCACCCTGGAACCGGAGTAAACCGGAATGATCTAACGGTTCCAGACCGGTTTCACGGTTCCAACGGTTAAATGTGCACCCCTAGTTGGAACCATACACAAGTCGTTGAAATCGATTGGAATTCATGCTCTTCCAATAGAAAATTTTCTTTTTTGGTCTCTTTACCTTTGGACCCTTTCAACTTTGGAATATTTAAAGAAAACCCATACTACTTAATTCTCTTTTCTCCATTAAAAATTCTTGGATCTTAATTTAATCTATGTCCTTTTGGTTTGTGGGGCAAGCCCAATTAAGATATACCACACCATATTGGATGGGTCCCATGGTTGGTATAGATGGTATGATGTATCAAGCAGTTGGGCCGACAATGTATATCTTAAAATTATTATTAGGGTACTAACATGGATTGTTAACCAGCCCGAGTTGACTCGGACTCGTTTGGGACAGAAGTGGGTTGGTCCAAAATCACCCATTGACTGACTCGGGCTATTTACTCTTAGGTGAGTCATGACTCATATAAAAATGTGACGAGTTGCAGGTAAAAAAAAAAAAAACTATGGGCAAGTACATTAGCATAAGTTTAAGTGAAATGATTGGGTACAGAGAATGCATCATGAGTAATGATATATTCTTTTTTTCTTTTTTTTCTTTTTTTCTTTTTTTTTTTTTTTTTTTTTTCTACCAACAAAATATCTAATTCAAGCAAAATGTGTGTCATACCATGATTGATGTGATTGTCTGCAAGGATCGAAGGAAATAGGGTTAGAATGTTCAATCCAAGGTCTAGTGCACGTTAAATCTCTACATGCTAGACAGTGCCTAAAGCAATTGGCCCCAAATGGTTGTTTCAAAAATAAATCAATTCGGGGTAATTGACTTTTAGGTTAAATCATTATATATATATATATTAAGTTTACTCTTTTAGAAAGGTTTATTATTTCAGAAAAATTATTAATTTAGGATTTAGGACATATGATAGTTATATGAAAAGGTTTTATAAACAAACTTTTCATCAATAATATATATTAAATTTATCTCTTTATTTCTAAAGATTTATTTCTTCTCATGAATTTAAGGGCTATTCTTGAGAAGAGGTGATCTATTGTTTTTATCCATGCACTCGCTGCAGTATTTACTATTAGAGCTATTTACATCACAAAACTACAAAGATGAGGTGAACAAAAAGAGTAGACCTATTCAAACGAGTGCCTTTTGAAGACAAAGACAGAGTAAACCCATGCAGATGAAGGGTACCTCTTGATGGATCTGCCATTGAAATGCTTGATGGATCCATGGATAAATGAACCAATAAATTCATGGTTGAACTAAACAAGTTTTAATTAAATAGGACTATTAGTTGACGAGTGGCCTAATAGAAACAATCAATGAATTGGCAAATATGGATGACTTGATATCCAAGGAGATTGACACTTTCATGATAATCTCTGTCAAGTTCTAAGTATTGTTACCCCTCTACATCCTTCAAAGTGACTAAAGTACATAGATGGAAGGCCCCTAGTGACCGCAACAACAACTTAATTAGATAGTCAACATTAATTTAGAGCAACTAATTACAATTGTTGTGGGAGAGGTGGAAGTTAACACATAAGAAGGATTGCAAAGAAATGGAATGTGAGGTTTTATTTCTAAAGTTTAATCATACATAAATATGAAATTTCAATCCGACATATATGCTCTCATTATTAGTTTTTGTTGAAGGTGAAGAAAATGTGTTACAAAGGCAGCCATCACAATGTGATACTATCATTCTAAATTTGGAGACAAGTTTAATTTTTCAAGTAGGACAAAGTCAAGGATAATCACATAGATGGCAAAGATCGAAGGAAGTCTGACTTGAAAGTTTGATCCAAGGGCTTAAAATGCATTATAGCTTTAGATGGCCATAGCTTCACGAGAGGTCATTCGTGTCATACATATAATAATTTGTTGGAAAGTAGTAGACAAGCTTTACATGTTTGCTATGACAAGCTTTACATGTTTACTAAAGCTAATGGCCATTGGTCCTTGAATGATTTTCTCAAAATAAATTATTTCAAGATTTAATTTTGAACATTTAGATTTACTATTTTTAATAAGTTAATAATTTATTGTTTTAAAATTATTTTAGGGTTTAGGGAAGTCCAATTATGCTTAGAATTTGTGTTTGAGTTATGTTAAGTCCCAAACTCGGAAATCGCGCTCACAAAATTTTCGATCGTCGAATCCGACGCCGACAGCCTCCGTAGAACCCCATTCTCGGCTCCCAGCTCTCATTCGCCAAGTTCCGATCCTGAGATACTACGAGGAGGATTTTTAACATCAGTTTGATTCGTAATAAGCATAACCAAAGACATAACCCACAAACAACAACCAAGAACTCCATTACATTTCCACTATGATAAAAAACTTTACAAGTACAATGAGCATAAAGGGAAATACAATGGTAAGGAACAAAAACTCAAAAATGATCTGCAAGTACTCTAGCCTCAGCTCTGCTGCGCCCCAACGTCACCTGCATGCAACGGTCATGCATAAGCTTATAGAAAGCTTAGAGGCTGGTGAAAGTGTGTGCGCAAGGTAGTAATATGAGCATGCAGTATCAGAGTAATGCAGAATATGCAGATGGATCTATGAAAACTATTAGTCGTACCAAAGCTATGAGATGCAAGATATGAATGATATCGGCCATCCTAAGGCCATGTGATGTGAAATGCAACTCAAGCATACAAATCCTCATCTATGTACACACATCAATACAACTCAAATTTGGAATATCACCGGGGTCTAGTACACTCTAAACCAGATCGTCGCCTCATCGCGCACAATAAGGTAAGTGGAAGAGACCTCACTATCTGTCTACCAATATTGGGCTCGACTTGTCGATAGCGGACCCATTCCTTAAGCTGGTCAGACTCAGCCTAGCATTGCCCCCTACACTCGGGCGGGTAAGGCCGCACCCCCTTCCAACTGACCACGACACAGTGGAGAGAACAACCGTTTTGTAATCGGCACTCAACGCTTATCTACCCACTCGGTCTAGACGTTGGAGCAACCTCTTGGTACCATAAGGGTTTAGGGACTTTCACCCAGGGATATCTATAGCACTCCATGTAGAATAAGATTTTCGATTTCTAATCCTGCCAACCACGATACGCCTGTGGAGGCTACGGCCCCGATGTCGCTAGGGAGTACAATAACCATGTCATACAAATGCGAAATGCATGAATCACGCTACCCAGTCATGCAACAAATCCTGCGCATATCGTGCGCTCATATAGGGTGACACTGCCTAACCGGGAGCCCATAAACAACCTGCCCGAAGGCATTTTCTATGATCAGTCAATTCTCATGTCAAGCATACATATGATGCGTATGATCATGAGTCATGGAACTATACTAAACATATTATAATGAGATGGACTATCCTCACAATGCAGATGGGCCTGGACGGCCTATACACAACAAGTACTGCCTATCAAAGGGGCCCTAGGGAGAGTCGTAATGTGGACATCCAACCAACATTACATTTGCAATGTGGACGTCAAACCAACATTGCTTCCAAGGTACGATCGTCACAAACATCGTTACATAAACCATGTTGGGCTCACACATTGCAATGGACTTTAGGTACATACCATTGAGCCTTAAATACATCAAATGGGCTATATCATATGGGCCTTTTATTTATCAAGTGGGCCCCGTCGATAGGCCGCACCAATGAGCCTTATGTGCATTGCAATGAGTCATAACCCGTTGACCCTTAGAATGCATTAAGTGGGCCTAAACCCGTAGGCCTTATACAAATCAAATGGGCATAACTCATAGGCCTTATACAAATCAAATGGGCCTATACTCATAGGCTTTATACAATTCAATGGGCCTAAACAATTCAATGGGCCTAACCCATAGGCCTTTTACAAATCAAATGGGCCTAACCCATAGGCCTTTCATAAATTAAATGGGCCTAACCCATAGGTCTTTCATAAATTAAATGGGCCTAACCCATAGGCCTTTATATAACAAATGGGCCATACCCAAACATAGGTAGCCCACCCAATCTTCACTCATGCCTTAAAATGATCTTACCAAGTGGATGGACGGTCTGGATGCATCACATGCATCATGGTGGGTCCCACTGTCGCTGGACAGTGCAGACAACACATGCATCACAGAGGGCTTCGACTTAAAACACATACATCATTGTGGGTCCCATGTGGGGCCCACTGTAATGTTTACTCACCATCCAATCCGTTCATAAGGTCGCACGGACCTGGGTGAGGAGGAAAAACAAATTTCATCTTGATCTGAAACTCCTGTGGACCTAAAAATAGAATTTCAATGGTAGAGGTTCAATCCACTGTTTCCTGTGGTGTGGGCCACCTGAGTTTTGGATGAAGCTGAAACTGGGAGGGGGCCCACTATTGGGCATGGCCCACCTCGTGGACAGCTTGGATGGCAAATAAGCATCACGGTGGGGCCCACATGTAGGGCCGTGGGCCCCTGACGTCCGCCCGCCCCAGACGCTGCACGCAGCAGCGTGCAGCTGCTGCTGCTTGTGTCAGAGGGCAGAGGCTCTGCCTCTTGCAAAAATTGGAAAAAACCCATTTTTTCGGGGTTTTTCACGTGTGGGGTCCGCAACTTAAGAATCCACTCCGGCCATATAATTCTACGGCTCGCAACCAACGAAATGAGTCCGGAGTTCGAGATTTTTGGATGTATAGAAACGTCAGAAAAATTTCTCAATGGTAACCACCAATGTTCCCAATGCTATGGCCCACCAGATATTCAGATCAGCCCCAATCTTCTACTCAATGGCTAAAATGCTATTGGTAAGAGGATGGACGGCTTAGATTGGAAATATACATCAAGGTGGAGCCTGTGCATGTGGCTCACCCCAAAAGCTCCATTTCCTTTTCTTTTTTCTTTTTTTTTTTTTAACAGGGACGTCCAGCGTCCCAGACGCTGGACGGTTTGGTCCTTGAAGAAAAATACCCTATGGTGGGCCCTGATTAGGTGGGCCACCACTGATGGATGATGTGGGTACAACATATAAGGTGGGCCCCACTTGAAGAAAGCTTGGACAAAATAAATACTTCAAGGTGGGGTCCATTCAAGTGGGCCACACAAACACATCATGATCTATAAAAAAAAATGTGAAAATAGAGGGAGAAAGAGGGAAAGAGAGAAATAGAGAGTGGGACACGCGTGATGAAGGGACCCCGACACTATGGCCCCCCCTGCAACCAAACATACAATCGAATGGGTCCTTTAACACATGGGACCACCAAAATTTAAAATCAACGGTGGGGATCCTTTCCCCACCAATATGGATGGTATAGATGACCTTTATAAAGAAATAAACATCATGATGAGGACAATGGAGAATGGCCCCATCATAGAATGATCATGATGATCCTAGTGGACCATCGGCCACATCTTAGGGTCCCAAATGAGATCCAAACCATTGATCGGTTGGCCTCATTTGACCCATCTCAAAAATAAAGAAAGCTACTATTATCATGCACCCACTGTCCGATCTTCTTGCTCCTAGGGGTTCCTTAGCATCTTAGCTTGGATTTCAATGGAGGAGATGAGAAATGGAGGGTTGAGATGAGAGATGATGGGGTAGGAAAGTGGGCCACCTTAGAATTGTGGAGAGCTTGGAGGATTTCTCATACGTATGGGGTTTTTGCTTGGATGGATTTTTTTTTGAAAATGAGAAAGAGAGAAGGAGTTGTAAAGGGAGAGATAGAGAGTGATGGATGGATGGAGTGATAGATGTGTGTAAGAACTTTTTGACTTTTGAGGCCTTTTGTATAAGAGAGGTATGAGCTTTGTAAGGAAATCTTGACTTTTGTGGTTGCTTGGAAATAGGTGAAAGGTGATGTGTACTTGACATGTACTTAACATGTGATGGATTGATTGATGAGATTGATGGGACATCTCGTAGAGATTCTCTTGGGTTTCGCAACGCGTGGTGTTTTTCTTGCACCGAACGTTGGCCCACATCTCTTGACCAGGGTATCGCCTCGGCGTGCAAGTCACGGCATTGAAACCGCAGCGATGGCGCGGTCGCTATGGTAATGGTCTTGGGTTGAGTCGATACGGGCTGACGGCATTCGAATCAGAATCGCACATAAATGTCGGTTAAGGGTTGAAGGTTGCCGGAATTCGACCAGTAAGACCGCGGAAGTCTACGAAACGGTACGGTGTATGATACGGGTCTTATAAGTTATGAAAAAGAATTTGAGTTAGTTTAGAAGTTGTTTTCTATTTTTAGTATAATTACTATTTTAAAAAAGTTCACAATTTTCAAAAATTTATGAATTTAATGTTTAAGGCTTAAAAACTTTGTAAACAAAATTTTAATCTATAATAACAATTTTAGTAATCATTTTAAAAAATATTTTCTTTGGTACAAGACTTTAGGGCTATTTTTAAGAAGAAAACCATGATCTCTCTTGTTTATCCATGCAGCTGCTATAATAATAATAACCACTTTGAAATGAAAATCAAGTTGATTCACTCATTGAGTGGGCAACACCAACACCATGAGTTATACCATTGTCAATCTATTAATTTGGGTGTTGTGTCTAGGTGGATTAGCAGGTTAGCCTAATTTTCATATCAGCAAATCATCATCATGATTTGGTACACCATATGCTTTAGAGGGAAAAAATGGTCGTATCATAGCTTCTGATACAATTAACTCTCTTGTGATACGCCTAGTTCCATATGGCATTTGAAAGTTTAGTTAGAATCTATACCATCATTTTGCCTGTTTGGCTCACATGCAAAGATGGTAGTATAATTGGTAATCTTCCTCGGTTGCGTATTTTGAATAGCCTAGGATCTAATAACCATGATGAGAAAATGATCCTCACCATTGGTTTATTGGATTGACCGTCAGCAGTTAAAACTTCCCTTTTAGTGGTTCACATATTCAGGTATATATAACAATAGTAAATGTTGTACTCTATTTCTTATCGTTGTTAGGAAATTCAATTAGAAAGGACACATGTTATGGTAAGAAAAAGATATGTTATGATAAAAATCTTTAAAAATACTTGGAATGCTTTTTACATAATCACGACTTATATAACGATAAGACAGAGACCGGTTGAGAAGTAATCAAAAGTAAACCAAATGGTTGAGAGACATTTAGGAGGTGATCAAGGGGTGTTCAAAAGCAAACCAAGCGGCCAAGAGGTGTCCAAAAATATACCGAGCGGCCAAAATGTGTCCTGAAACAAAACAAGCTATCTAGATGTGAATGGAAGTAGAACGAGCGACCGAGAAACATATAACCCAGCCGACAAAAGATGAACAATTGTTACACTATTTCTAGCTATTCTGAGAAAGCCAATAAGAAAAGAACATGTGGTTGCATGAGGAATAATAATCATCCGTTTTGATTGTTCTAATCAACTAACCATATCTGCATGTGGCTCCAGTGACAATACATATACAAATCGGACGTGTTTGTATTTGAGTGCCTGTAAGAGAGAGAGTATGGTGGGGAAAAAAAATCTAAATATTTTATTTTAGTTTTATCATGGCTGTGCTCGGGGAAGCGGATTGCCTCCCTGGATGAAAATGGGTCTTAGCAGGGGTTCTGTTGGCCCCTCCATGGTGTATGAGTTTTATCTCTACAGTTCATCCATTTTTCCAAGATTATTTTAGGGTATTAGCCCAAAAAAGAGACAGATCCACTGATCAAATGAACTGCACTACAGGAAGAAGTGGTAATAATGTCGTCCTCCCTTGAAACTTCTTATGGCTCACCTCATTGTTTATTTTCCATCCAACCTATTCATCGTGTTACATAGACCTGGATGAAGGGAAATACAAATTTCAGATTGATCGGAAGTTTTAATAGTAGGAGGTGATCAATCCTTATTATGTGGTTCACTTGAGCTTTGGATTTATCTCATTTTCCCACTCCTACATTAAAATGATTTGGAAAAATAGATAAACGGATTGGATAAAACCCCTACATCACGGTAGGCCTCACAAAGCCCTTGCCTTGACCGATTCCCTTTGAAATGGGGCAATCACGCTTCACGTGTTTGGATGTAAAGTGAAACTGACGTAGGATGGGCCAGCGACGACTCAATGATGGCGTATATAAGCGGTTCATATCATTACCTAAGGGTGCCTCCGTGGGTCGCGGATTGTGTCCTACCCTGCCCATCCAGCCACGAACGGGCAGTTCTGTGAGTGGGCCCACCGTGATGTATCTGTTTATCCACGCCGTCCATTTCTTCTCTGAGATCATTTTAAGGTATGTGCCAAAAAAAATGAGGCAAATCCAAGGTCAAGTGGATCACACCAAATAATAATATTGAATTGCATTAAATGCAAGAGCCATCTCTGGTGTGGTCCACTTCAGCATTAGATCTACTTTATTTTTGTCTACATATATTAAAATGATCCAAGAGAAGAGATGGACGGTGTAGATAAATAGATACATCACGGTTGGCCCACCCACGGAACTGCCCGTTCATGGCTAGAGATGGGCATGGGTAGGACCCAATCCGCCTCCGACAGGGGTGCAGGTGTCTCATCCATGCAATTTAACCGTTTTTTCAGCTTATTTCAAGCTATCCAAAGCTCTAAGTAGATCACATCACAAAACAGTGGGTATTAACCATCTACCGTTGAAAGTTTCTTGAGATCAAACTGATATTCGTGTTTTCCCTTTATCAAGATCTTTGTGATTTGATGAAAGATTGGATGATAAATAAATATCATTGTGGGCCCATATAAGGTTTCAACGGTGGACGTCATTATCCTCACTGTTTCCTTTATTGTGGTCCACTTGAACTTTAGATAAACATTACTGTGTGCCCTAGGAAGGTTTCAACGGTAGATCTTATTATCCCCACTGCTTCTTATGGTGTGGTTCACTTGAACTCTGGATATGCTTCAATTTTAGGGTATCCCCGTAAAATGAGCTAGAAAAGCGGATCGACCACTTGGATAACATACATACATCACAGTGGCCTCTACAGAGTTTATTCAATACTCAATTGGCATCCTCATTTAAGATGCCATCACGGGGTGAAAAACCACTCATATACGGCACCATCTTATTAAAACTCATGAAATTGCTAGTCAATTAGAAGATAGCACGTAAGTCTAGATTTACAGTGACAGGTTGACAGGTTTCCAACTTAGGGCTAAGTCGTGACTAGTTTAATACGTAAACAATTTTAAAGACCATGTCAAATGGTCGAGTCTACGTGCTTGACCCGGCCAAACACTGCATCTTATTATGGTTGATTAGGAAATGATAGATCAGTTCCCTCTTGTTGGAGATTGAAGAAGCCAGCTGGGAGATTGCACCGAATGTTACTAGGTCTGTCCCGGCCCAAAATCTGAAATCCAGGCTTTACTATTTTACAAGTCTCGAATTCGAATTGTGGCAGCTTTCTCGTCACTTGGTAGACTTGGAATAGGCAGACACTTACTGGACACCAAATTCCGTTCTTGACGGAGGAACTTTTTTCCGGATTAGACTATTTAGGCGAGTTGCAACTAAAACAAAAAACCTAAAAAATAATACTATCCCATACATGACCAACGGGTACATCCAAGAGATGGGTCTATTCATTCCTATGAAAGGTCACCTTACATAACCACATACAACATTCTACATCATATACATACAATGGTACAATCATTCAACAACGATAATTAGGAAAAGGTAACAAAGCTCCGATAGCTTTTGCATGTAGGGCTATATGCGAACTAAGATAGCTCGGTTAGCTCGCTCAACTTGACTCGAAAAAGCTCGATTCGACTTGGTTCAAAAATGAGTTTGAGCCACGTCGAGCTGATTTTTTGAGCTCGAAAAAATTTCAAACCGAGTTCGAGCTTACCTAAGCTTGACTCAACTTAGATCGAACCTAACTTGATTACTTTGATATTGATGTTACTCACCAAGTGTTTGATGAAATGACTCAACGAAGTGTCGGTTAGTGACAAGGAAGGTATGCATATGAAACAAATATCATTTTTTTTTTTAATTTTGATGTTGCATACAAGGTGTTTGATGAAATATTTGTAAAATCGCTGCGATTATTTTACATATAATGACAATTTGAAGGTGCAGTCCATGTGTTTATGAAAATGATGCACAAGCAAATTCGACCCGATCTTGACTTCAACTCGGCTCACACTGGCCCTAGCTATTGACCGAACCGAGCTAAGCTGGCTAGTTAGACTTGAAGACTAAGTCGAGCCGAGTTCGAGCTAGGGTCAGATAGTAGCCAAGCCGAGCCGAGCAATGCTAACCTTAACTCTGTTCTACTCGTGTATACTTCTATTTGCATGCACCTTGCAACTGAACTCTTCTTGAAAAATGTTGAAAATTTTGTTGTGAGCAAAACTTAGCTCATTGAGTTTACAGCGTGCTGGGAGTAGTAAAACACAACTTATTTGGGTGCTCCTATAAAAAATTCAAAACAAACATATGCATATTATCAAACAAACATGTTGTTATAGGTGAGCATATTATTGTAAATGAGTATGCTATCATAAATGAACATATTATCACAATTAGGCATATTAGCTTGGATTGGCGTGTTGTCATAATTGAACATATCGTCACGGAGGAATAAGTTAGGCTACCATCGATGAGCATATTATCTTAGTTTGTCAACAAATTTTAAGAGAACAGCATGTTATCATCATTGCGCACAACACAAAAGATGTGATCGTGAGTCATAAAGGTACCAAGTCATCATTTACATGATAGTTAAGCTTTCGATGTGCTATCATATGATGTGTTGTCATAAGAAATATGACATAGAGTAACATGAATAAAATGCTAAATGGATGATCGAAATGTAGCGTGCAATGTCATAGGATGGCAGGAGGCTCGCACCATGGGCCACAACTCATGTTAGCCTCGTATCTAATATGCATAATGATCATGTTGTAATAGATTCACAATCATGAATAGTCCCACACTTATTGGGGACTGCGGCCCATGAAAGGTTACACATGGATTAACATTGTGCTCATGCTATCCCGATGTGCATGAATGCATGCAATGACCATACATGTTATAGCAAGTAGAGAATAAAACTAATATATGGTAGAGTCAAGATGGTAATAGGCGGTTTTACAAGCCTGTGTACAAAATCCTGACCGTTCATCAGGTTTAGACCACCATGAAAGTAGGCGACGTGTATAAAATTGGGAAGGGTAATCCACAACACCTATTTTAAGCAGCAACATAAAATACCCAAGCTGTGTAAGGGACACTATGTTTATATGTAAAAGATCAGCATGATAAAAAAAAATTCTGATGGACTACAACAAATAATACCAAACTGCCCTAAAACCTCTAAGTTCACACGGTGGGGCGCGGACTAGGTACTACCCCACTAGACTTAGCTAGAGATGGAAGATATTGTCAAGGAGATTTGTGAGGTTGATGTATATGTTTTATCCACTCCATCCATCCACTTTTACATAACATTTTAGGAATCGAGCCTAAAAAGGAAGCAGATTGAAGGCTCAAGTGGACCACACCACAATAAGCATTTCCCATCCAACCTATTCATAAGGTCACATGGACTTTTATGAAGGAAAGAAAATAAATAAATATCAGCTTGATCCAAAATTTATCTTTAGAAAGTTTTCAACAATAAGCTTTCAAATCTCACTAATTCTTGTGGTGTGGTCCACTTAAGCTCCTCTTCTTTTTAGGCTTACATCCTAAAATGATATGAAAAATATACTGATGGAGTGAATATATATATATATATATATATATATATATATATATATATATGT
This sequence comes from Magnolia kwangsiensis, assembly GCA_037074715.1. Classification (NCBI taxonomy): domain Eukaryota; kingdom Viridiplantae; phylum Streptophyta; class Magnoliopsida; order Magnoliales; family Magnoliaceae; genus Magnolia; species Magnolia kwangsiensis. The sequence continues at coordinate 115,529,835 of CM073577.1, forward strand.
GTGTGTGTGTGTGTGTGTGTGTGTGTGTGTGTGTGTGTGTGTGTGTTTTGGGTGAATATATATGTATATATTGGGCTCAACATATCCCTGACACGGCCCCACAAAATCCTAAGGTTGGCATCCCATCACCATTATTCACTGTCCTGTGGCCCATTCGACTAATGGTCTATATTCTACCCACACACCCCACATTTAATAAGTGAACATCTTACATTTAAACTTGTGCATGAGTGGCCGAGATTTCTTGTACGTGTGCGATGAATCACCACTTCAATCTAGTGATCACTCACATTAGATTATACGTGTTGGGGTGCCACGTAGATCGCACTTGTCATTGCCTCATATCCTCTTGATAAAATGGCACTATATGACAATGTTAGGCGTAGAGAAGATGCGTGACACGTCACCTGCATGAAGTTTCCGTTGGCTTGTACGACACGGTAATGCAAAGACCCAATTGCATACTCATTTTGGAAGGAGTGGATTAGGTGCGTCCCTTACAGTGGGGCCCACCTTGATGTATGTATTTTATATCCCCAGTCTCCTTTTTTATCAGTTCATTTTAGGGTACGAGATGAAAATTGAAACGGATCCGGATACTAAAGAAAACAGCGCGATGATGTACTATTAAAAATTTCTAGTGAGGTAGGTAAGTTTTGAATTAAACTGATATATTTTTTTTCATTTACCCTTCATCTAGGTTTATATGATGTTATCAATAGGTTGGATGGCAACTACACATTACAGAAACACTAGGGTAGCCCTGGAATTTTTTAATGGTGGTGTGTTCAATCATCACTCTATCTTATAGTATGGTCCACTTAAGATTTTAATTTGCTTCAATTTTGGACTCATGCCCTAAAATAATGTGGGAAAATGGATGGTCAGCATGAATATAGAATACATACATCAAGGTGGGCTCCACTGTAAGGGCCACATCTCTTGGATGAGGCCGGGCGCACCTAATCAGCTCCCCATCTTGGAGTAATGGGTTTAGTTTGTTTCCAAATGCGTGAGCCCGGATCCATACAAGTGGTGCAGCCCACCTTGATGTATGTGTTTAATTTATATCCATGTTGGCGTGATCCAAAAAATGAAGCAGATAAAAATCTCCGGTGGACCGCACCACAAGAAATGTTAGTTATTGAACGCCAATCATAAAAAACTTTCTAGAGTCCATCATAATGTTTATTTGTCATCCAACTTATTGATAAGATAACACACGTGGATTAAGAAAAATAATACAAATATCAACTAATTGAAAAACTTTTGCGTCCCTCGAGGAGTTTTTAATGGTGGGAATTCAATTCCTACTGTGTCGTTCCACTTGAGATTTTTGTATCTGCTTTAGTTTTGAGTCCATGCCTTGAGATTAGTTGGCAAGACGGATGGATGGTGTGGACATACAATACATGCATCAAGGTGGGTCCACAATTAGGGCTGCACCCACCTGGCTGGATCGGTCACAATCATCTGTGCCCTTTTAAACATATCCTCAAAATATAAATTCAATAGTGGGGATTGGGTGAGTCCGGGGCAATAGCTTAGTGGGTGTGTCCATAATGGTGGGCTTTGATATGTGTTGTATATCCACTGGGACCCTCAACTTTTCTGGTTCATTTTAGGACATGGTCTAAAAAATGAAGCAGATCCAAGTCTCAAATGGACCACATCAAATGAAACAATGGTCATTGAAAGCCCACTATTAAAATATTCTAAGGCCCACCTTAATTTTTATCTGCCATCAAACCAGATGAAAAGGTTATACTGTTTCCTGTTTTGTATATTCCACCTGAGATTTGGATTTGTTTCATTTTAGACTGAGTGGATATCCAACAAATACATCAAGGTGGGCCCGATGGTCAGGACACCCACTAAGTTATTACCTAAACTAAGTGCAACAAAAAAAAGCAGGTGTAGAAACCTTTTTTTAGAACTACGTCCAAAACATGCTTTCAAAATGTTTTTTTCCTTGAAATTGAAAAAATGACAAGATTACGGTCGAACTCATGTGGTTGCCTATGACATCCAACCTTTCCTGTAAGTGTATCCCACTTGCATTGATCAAAACAACAAAGAAATCAAGCCAATTAGATCATCTGGTAGACCATACTATAAATATGTAGAACACCCAAAAGCTTTCATATCATGTATGGCACAGCCTGATACTACAATAACCTAATTACTGTTGGGAAGTCGTGGAGGCAAACCCTAATACAAATCACTCAACAATAAAACAAACACAAATAAAGCATTCACACATACACATGATTTTTTATGTAGGAAATTCTTGTGAGAAAAAACCTTAGCACAAAGCGAAAATAATTCATTATGAAAACAAAATTATAAGAGATTGATGAACTGACACTGATGAGAACTCCTTGGAATCTCTTCAAAACCTTAGATTTTCCTCTCTAGAACCCTTTATGATGCCTTAGAATACTCTAATTTCGATTACACTCGATATATATAGTGTTACAATTGAAATATATAGGAAATTAATCTCACACTTATGTAGAACCGCGAATGCTGTTGATTTATGGATGGATCATTTGACATTGATCGAGCAGTCCTCGATTGATCAATTGAATCAATATGTTTGATCGAACAAGTGCAAAAGTGTCCAGAGAGTTAATTAGGTTTTTTTAAATTTTGGAGATTGATTGACCCGATAGTTCGATCGATAGAGGCTTTCCAAAACTATCCAAAGACCAATATGTACAATTCGAGTTTCACTTGATTGATTGACTAGGGTGGTCGATTAACCCATGTTCCATGTACAGGTTAAAGACATCTCACAATAATTACTAATATGGAATTTACATTTTGGTACCTTTTCAAAAAGGTTTTTAATGGGTTACCTCATTTATCTAAGTGTCATTCGAGTACCTTCTGCTCCTTTTGGTTGGCCCATGTGAGCAAAGGGATGGTGGCTCAGGTGGACCCTATTGTGATGTTTATGTGAAGCTGCCCTTGACCACCCGGTGTGTCACCCCCTTTTAAGCACAGGGACCAAAACCCAACTCCATTGTGATTCAGGTGGACTATAAAATTGAAAATAATGTATGAGATAATGTTTGCCCTCTAAATGGTTTTCCTTGGTGTGACCCACATGAATTATGGTTGGGTTTGACTTTTGGGCCCAGGCCTAAATTCTCGTGTCACACTTAACGGTTGGAGTATTTCATATAATCATCTTGGTAGGACTAGTAAAAATTAAGGGTGAATGTCTCTCTCTCAACTTTTTCCTTTGGTATGGCATACACTTAGGTCACAAATTGGCTTAATTTTTTTAACTTTCAGCATAACAAAGGATGAAATATCTGATGTTGGAGTGGATCTCACATACACACTACTGATTTATTTTTATTTTTATTTTTTAAACACTCATTCTTTGGAACACTTTGGAGAGGGACATCGAAATTCACTTTGACTACTAGATATGTAATCTCATGTTAGGTTTAGGGCCAAATAATCAAGCTGAATTTGATTCATATGGACCACATGAAGGGAAATAAATTAGAAAAGAGATATCTACTCTTAAACTTTATAGGCCCACCATGAAGATTATATGAAATCATTAGATGACACACCTAGAATCTAGTACTGAGCCCAAAAATCAAGACTATTTGTGATTCATGTGGGTGACACTAACAAAAACATTTGGAGCATGGTTAGGGGTGTAAATCGAGCTGAATTGAGTCGAGTTGGCCTCAGCTCGGCTCGACTTGGTCACCAGGCACACCCAGCTCAAGCTTGGCTCGGCTCGATGACCGAGCCAGCATCTCCAGCTCGAGCTCAGCTCGGTCAGCAATCGGACCAGTTTGATCCGAGTTCGAGCCGAGTTCGCACCGAAAATCAAAACAACAACAACAACAAGGAACATCATACACAACATCTCCACAAAATCCAACCAAAAATAAAAAACAGGAACGCGAATTTCAAGAGAAAAAAATAAAGAAGAAAATCTGAAACTCACCAGTCTACGAATCTTCCTAGCGGGAGAAGAAAACAAAAAAATCAAACGTCGGATGGTGAAAAATCCTGCTATGCATCTCGCTGTAAAAGGGCCTCTACTGGTCGCTGGTCGGACGGTGAGACGACCGAGGCGGAGGTTGGGTACGAGCAGGGAGAGAGGGTTGGGGACTCGGCATAGGTCAGGTACGAGCAGGGAGAGGGACGAGCAGGGAGAGAGGGTTGGGGACTCGGCATAGGTCGGGACGAGCAGGGGCCAGGACAGGGAGAGGGTGCCAAGGTCGGGTAGGTGTATTTGGAAAAGGGGGGAGTGGGAAAGGATTTTAAGGTTTTTATTTTTCAGTTTTAACTTATATATATATATATATATATATATATATATATATATATATATATATATATATATATATATATATATATATATCTGAGTCGAACTGAGTCAAGCCGAGTATTGATCGAAGTCGAGTCGAGATGGGGTCAGCTCGAACTCATTTTTGAGCTGTAAAAAACAGCTCGGCTCGAATCGAACTCAGTTTCAAGTCGAGCGAGTTGACTGAGCTGGCTCGGTTCATGTACACCCTTAAGCATGGGTTTTGCCCTATACATTGTTTCCAATTGTGTGGTCCACTCGAATCATGGATGGAGCTAAGTTTTCGGCCCTGGGAGTAACAAGGGGTGACACACTTAGTGGTCAGAGTGGATTTCATATAAATATCACGATGGGGCCAACTAGAGTTGCTGACCACTATGCTTGCATGCACCAACTGAAATGAATAATTACTTAGGGGCCATTTGGATGGGATTAAATGGAGATAAATGGGGGAATTGGAAGTAAATTGAAGTAAATGACATTTGAAGTGTGTTTGAATGGGAGTAAATGTGTGAAAATAAAATGAATTGGAAGTAAATGGGCTTGCAGATGGAATCTTCCCCGCCACTGACGATTTGAAAATAAATGGGGTGAAATGCCTTTACAGAGTCATATGAATAAATAAAAGTGCCGTTATGTACATGTCCACCATACATGTGATACACTAATGATACTTCAAAACAATGTAATTATCAGCTACATCACTAAAAAAATAAAAAATAAAAAATAAAAAAATAAAAAATCCAAACTGTACGTCTGAAGGTTTGTAATCTAAATGGATGGATAAAAAGGTTGGCAAGTTTATTGTTTATGATCCTTATGAAAAACACTCTTTTTTAGCCAAAGTATATATTTCAATGGGTTTATTTTAATAATTCTATTAAATATTACATATGTACATTGATTTGAAATATTAAAGTTGATTTAAGATATCATATATGCTCGTGTGAATATATGAAAATGTTTCAATGCATTCCCATTCCTCCCATTTACTCTCATCGGAACAGAATATTTGGATTTCAAATGTGTTTTATTCACTCCCATCCAAACATAACTAAGCCATTTACCTCCAATTCCATTTCTCATTTACCTTCAATTACAAGCTCCCAATCGAGCCTTTAGATTAGTAAGGCACTTATTGAAACCTTTTTGAAAAGATAATGGATTGTAAATTCTATATTAATTAAGTAGTTTATTTTATTTTATTTTTTGTAAAATTTTTTTAAAATAATTTATGCCGCCCAAAAACCTTCAAGTTGACAACAGTTAGTCTCATGCAAAGGGATTTGAGTCTCACGCATCCTTCTCCAATCCAATCATGCTCAAACGGATGAGTTGTATTACTGTTAAATAGAAAATATACACCTAACTTAAGAGTTTACACTAGTACCAATCAGGGATTACAAAAGAATTAAGCATTTTCTTTCATTATAAGAAGATGCAGTACTAGAAGATGCTTTGGCCGCAATTCATGTGGAGATGCCATACACCACATATGCGGAGATGTTGTGGGTCTATCAAGAGATTATGGGCCACCACTGGATGATATGCTAAACTCTCGGAGCTTTCTCAAACTAACAACTTGTCCTAAAGAGACAACCAAGCTGAGGAAAAACCTTTGATGAATATGTTTGCAACTTAATCTTTGGTAGACACAAGCAGTACACTAATATCTTTGTGAGAGTGTAGAAGACTGCATTTAAAGCAAGACAGATGGCACAGATTTTGTCATGCCAAATTACCAGGCCAGCAAAGATGAATATTTGAAGCCAGCATAGTACCAAGAGAGATGCAAATTTGGAGAGAGTTGATGTCGTTGTTAGAGCTCTACACGAGAGACAGCTCAGTCAGCTCGCTTGACTCCACTTGGAAAAGGTTGATTTGCCTCGGCTCAAAACCAGATTCGGACAAAATTGAGCTGATTTTTGGAGCTTGAAACAATTTCAAGATAAGTTCGAGCCTACCCGAGCTCAACTCGACTTGGCTCGAACACGACTCAAATCAACTCGAATCGAATTGGCTTGGTGACTCAGTCATTTTGATCTTGATACTGCTCGTCAAGTGTTCGATGAAATACCTTAATGAAGTGTTGCTTTTTAGACTACCCTTGTATAAGGATATTCTCAATATGGGTATTCAAAGAAAGATCGAAGAAACAAATCCCAACTAAAAAACTTTACATTGTAGGATTATGTTCATATCTTGATATCGATGTTGTTCACCAAATGTTTAATGAAATGCCTATACAAAACGTTCTTATTAATTTGCATTCGAAGTGTAAGACCTTCAAGATGTAGTTTATATGTTTGAGAAAATATCGCACAGGCTTAATTTCAGCTGCTGAATTCAAGATGGGGTTGGCTGTTGGCCGAACCAAGCCAAGTTGTGCCAAGATCGACTTGGTCCAACTTGTGTACAACTCTAATTGTGACACCAAATCACTTCACTAACAAAGATGAAGATTACGAGATAACATTGATATTGTCACACCAAATCATGGCACCAGCAAAGATGAATATTTAGAGATCTTTTATGAGAGAATGAAAGGCTATGATTAATGCTGAAGTTAGATTATGGGAGAATCACTTATTTGTGGTTGTAAAAAGAACACAAATGGTTCATATCCTCGCACAAGTTTAGCATGTCACCATGGATCTAGCTTCAATGAATCCTTGACTATATGGCCACTGTGATTTATCCATTTTCACAAATCATTGTAAGATATGTTACAAAAATCAAGCGGATACAAATCTCATGTGGACATAGGAAAAAAATGGTGATTGAATGCCCAACATTAAAAACTTCTCGAGGGCTGCTGAATGTTTATTTGCCATCTAACTCATTCATAAGGTCACAAGGATCTAGATGAAGGGACCAAAAAAATGTCAGCTTGATCCAAATCTTTTGTAGTCCTCAAGGAGTCTTTAACAGAGGGGGTTTAATCACCACTATTTCCTAGGGTTGTACATCAAGCCGAACCGAGTCGAGCTAACCTCAGCTCGGTGGCTCGGTTGCCAGACACATCCAGCTCGAACTCGGCTCAGCACGGTGACCAAGTCAGCATCTCCAGCTTGAGCTCGGCTCAGTTAGCAATCAGACCAGTTCGAGCTAGTTTCGAGCTGAGGCGAGCAGAGAGGTGGAGGGCCTCTGCTGTTCGGGTACTCGGATTGTTGACCTCACTGGTCGGGCGGGACGAGAAATAGAGAGAGATATTAGAGAGATGAGAGGGGCGCTGGACGAGCAGAGAGAGATGAGAGAGTTGAGAGGGGCGACCGAAGATGAGAGAGAGAGAGAGAGAGAGAGAGAGAGAGAGAGAGAGAGAGAGAGAGAGAATACTTTGCTGAGAGGGGCGGCCAGGCGGGATTTTGGGACGAGTGGGGACCAAGGATAGAGGGAGTAGCCAAGCAGAGAGAGAGAGAGAGAGAGAGAGAGAGAGAGGGGGGGGGGGGGCGCTTAGGACTTTGGGACGAGCAGGGAGAGAGGGTCAGGCATATGTCTGAGACGATCAGGGGCAAGGAGAGAGGGAGCAGGGAGAGGGTCAGAGGGTCGGGCATATTTTGAAAAGGGGGGAAAGGAATTAGGATTTAAGGTTATATATATATATATATATATATATATATATATATATATATATATATATATATATATATATACACACACACACACACACACACACACACATACCAAGTCGATCCTAGTTGAGCTGAGTCGAGTCGAGTTGGGGTTAGCTCCAACTCAGCTCGAACTCATTTTCAAGCCGTAAAAAACAACTCTACTCGAATCGAACTCAGTTTTGAGTGGAGTCGGGTCTTTTGGCGTTGAGTCGAGCGAGTTAACCAAGTTGGCCTGGTTTGTGTACACCCCTATTGTTTCTTGTGGTACCGTTCATGTGAAATTTGGATCTATTGCATTTTTGGGCTCATACTTTATAATTAGCTAGCAAAATTGATAGACATTTTTTTGGCTCATACTTTAAAATTAGCTGGTGAAACTGATGGATGTCATGGATATAAGACACATACATGACAGTAGGCTGCATGGCAAGGGAATCCACCGAAGCAATGTCCAACAGACGTTGAATCTTTAAATGCAGCTGAGGCACAACAAATTGATTAGTCCTGGAAAACTGACTTTTCTCAGCTACACGCGGACCTACTTTCAATGGAAACAAAAGGAAAATTGACCGTACTCACCTCAAAGTTTGGGTCAATTATCTCGAACGCTACGACACTCAATATATTTCCTAAAGGGCCTTTTGACAGCTTTTAGACTTTATTTCGGATGAAAATGCCCTTGACCTTAGTTTAGTAGTTGCACAATTTTCTAGGGACTAAGAAGTTACGTAGTATTTAATGCCAGTAAAGTGATGTGTACGGAACCCTTTTTACGCGTGGGTAAGGACTAAACTCGTGGGGCCCACATTGATGTATGGGTATAATCCATGTCGTCCATCCTTTTTACCTTGTCATTTTAGGGCCAGGGTCTAAATATCAGCCTGATCCAAGGCTCATGTGGGTCACATAATAGAAAATAATGGTGATAATGAAACCCATTGTTGAAACTTTCTAGGCTCACCGTCATGTTTGTTAGAAGTGGGCACTGCAAAAGTCAGGACTTTTTGGGCCCACGCCAAGCTGGCCGACAAGATGGACAGAACAGATCTCTCCATTGTTGGTCTTAGACTATTGTACCAATGGCTATCCTTTCATTTGGTAGTAAAGGAAGTGAACATGTAACAACCGCAACGTGAGAAAACTACGACCCATGACAACCACGACCCATATAACATGATAACTATGACCCTTACAACATTACAATCGCGACCCTTACCACATTACAACCACGACCCAGGTATGAGTCGTGGTTGCTATGTTAAATGGGTCATGATTTTCATGAGGAAAGGGTCGTGGTTGTCATGAGGTAGGAGTGTGGTTGGCCCGTTTTTCTTTATTTCCCAGTGTAAGTTGCACGCGAAAGAGGAAATCGAATTGAGTACTTGGTTGGGCTCACCTTAAATGTATGTGGTCTATCCACGCCATCCATCCATTTTTCCATCTAATTTAAGGGGTTGAGCCTAAAATTAAAGCATATCCAAAGATCAATTAGAGTATACCACGTCCTAAATCTGTAGCCTTCGATCCATTTATACTACAAAAAATGGATCGTGGTTGTCATGCATCGTAGTTGTCATGTTATATGGGTCGTGGTTGTTATGTTATATATGTTGTAGTTATCATGGGTCATGGTTGTCATGTTATATGGGTCGTGGTTGTTATATGATAAGGGTCGTAGTTGTCATGGGTTGTACTTGTCATGTTATATGAGTCGTGATTGTCATGTTAAATGGGTCGTAGTTATCATATTATATGGGTCGTGGTTCTCATGTGATATGAGTCGTGATTGTCATATTATATGGGTCGTGTTTGTCATGTTATATGGGTCGTGGTTGTCATGTTATATATATGTTAGATTTGTCTTATTTTTCATATCAAAAGACGAACTCACTAAATGGATGAATGGTTTGGATATAACATATACCTCATGATCAGACACACATAACTTGCTGACTTCAATACAGCAGCTATACAGCTGGTGTGAGGTACACCAGCCAATCAGCTTCCTCTGATCCACATTCTTATCCGGGCCATAAACGGATTGGCTACTCCCCACTGCTAACAGCCCCATGGTTGGTGGTCGGTGCTCTGTGGACCCACTATGATGTATGTGTTACATCCATTCTGTTCATCCATTTTTACAGATTATTTTAGAGTTTTATACCAAAAATGAGAGGAATATAAATCTCAAGTGGATCACACCACAGGAAAACAATGGTAATTGGATAACCACTGCCCATGACAACTACGACTCATATAACATAACAACCACGACCCATATAACTTGGCAATTACGACCCATGACAACCACGACTCATATAATATGACAACTTCGACCTTTACTACATGACAACAACGATCCATTCAAAGGGTCATGGTTCACATGCATAATAGATCATGGTTTCATCCACAAAGGGTCATGGTTGATATTTGACCCTACTCCTAAAATGACACAACAAAAAGGATGGGCAACATGGATTATTCACATACATCAATATGGGCCCATTTGGGTTGTGGTTTGCATGAGTCGTAGTTGCCATGTTCTATGAATCGTGGTTGTCATGTTGCATGGTTCGTGGTTTGCAACATGTTCACTTCCTTTTCTACCAAACCATTGGTACCATAGCTTAAGGCCCACAATGGGGTGATCCGATCCATCTACCTTGTCGGCAAACTCACTGTGGGCCCAAAAAGTCCTGATTTGGGTAGTATCCACTTCTAACAAGCATCACAGTGAGCCTGAAAAGTTTCTATAGTCACTATTATTTTTTATTTTATGGCCCACACGAACACTGGATCAGGCTGATATTTGGGCCTTACCCCGAAAATGACATAACAAAAAGGATGGGCAGCATAAATTATACACATACATCAATGAGGGCCCATATGGGTCGTTGTTTGCATAGTCGTAATTGTCACATAACATGACAACCACGACCTATATAACATGACAACCACGGCTCATATAATATGATAATCACGATTCATATCACATGAGAACCACGACCCATATAATATGATAACTATGATCCATTTAACATGATAATTATGACCCATATAACATGACAAGTACAACCCATGATGTAAGACCCGTATCCTAGACCGTACCATTCCGTAGACTTTCGCGGTCTTACCGGTCGAATTCCGGCAACCTTCGACCCTTAACCGATATCGACGCGCGACCCTGATTCATATACCGACAACCTGAGTCGACTCAACCCAAGACCACTACCATAGCGACCGCGCCATCGCTGCAGTTCTGATGCCGCGATTTGCGCGCCGAGGCGATACCCTGGTCAAGAGATGTGGGCCAACGTTCGGTGCGAGGAAAACACCGCGTGTTGCGAAACCCAAGAGAATCTCTACGATGTGTCACATCAATTCCATCAATCCCATCAATCCATCAATCAATCAATCCATCATATGTCAAGTACATGTCAAGTACACATCACCTTTCACCTATTCTCAAGCAACCACAAAAGTCAAGCTTTTCTTACAAAGCCCATACCCCTCTTACACAAAAGGCCTCAAAAGTCAATGATTTCTTACACACCCATCACCACCACATCCATCACTCCATCACCCATCATTCCATCTCTCTCTACAACACTCTCTCTCTTTCTCATTTGTAAAAAAATCCAAGCAAACCCCTCATACGTATGAGCTCTCCCAAGCTTCTCAAAAACTCCAAGGTGGCCCACTTTCCTACCCCACCATCTCCCATCTCAACCCTCCATTTCTCATCTCCTCCATTAGGATTGAAGCTAAGGTGCTAAGAAGCCCATAGGAGCAAGAAGATCGGACGGTGGGTGCTAGATTATGCTAGTTTTTCATATTTTTAAGATGGACCAAGTGAGGCCAACCGATCAATGGTTTGGATCTCACTTGGGACCCTAAGTTGTGGCCGATGGACCACTTGGATCATCATGATCATTCCATGATGGGGCCATTCTCCATGGACCCCATCATGATGTTTATTTCTTTAGAAAGGTCATCTAGACCATCCATATTGGTGGGGAAAGGATCCCCACCGTTGATTTTAAGTTTTGATGGTCACATGTGCTAAATGACCCATTTGATTGTATGATTCATTGCAAGGGAGGGCCCATAGTATCGGGGTCCCTCCATCATAAGTGTGTCCCACCCTCTATCTCTCTCTCTCTACTTCATTTTCTTTTCTTTTTTTAGGTCATATTGTGTTTGTGTGGCCCACTTGAATGGACCCCACCTTGAAGTTTATATTTTATCCAAGCTACCTTTAAGTGGGGCCCACCTTATAGGAGTATTTTCACACCACACATCATTTGGTGGCCCACATGTGCAGACCACCTGAACTACACCGCCGTCCAGCGTCCCTGGACGCTGGACGTTGAGAGGAAAAAAATACAAATGTCAGCATTGGTTCAAGGCTAATTGGGTGGGCTGCTCATGCAGGCCCCACCTTGATGCATGTTGTTAATCCACACCGTTCATTCTATTCTCCAGGTCATTTTAACCGTTGAACCGAAGAATGAGGCTGATGTGATCATCCAGTGTGCCATAATATCAGAAACTTTGGTGGTTACCATTAAAAGCATTGTCTGATGTTTCCAATCATCCAAAAATTTCAAACTTTGGACTCATTTGGTTTGTTATGAGCTGAAGAATCCCATGGATGGGATGGATTATTCAAATATGGGCCCCACCTGTGGAAAACCACAGAATTTTAAAAATCAAGGAGAGAGAGAAAGGAAGCAGCAGCTTGCTGCCGCTGTCAGACAGCGCAGGCAGCGCCTGCGCTGTTGCCAGGCGGGCGGGCGGACGACCGAGACCCACGGCCTCCAGCCATGGGCCCCACCTTAATTTTATATGCCATATAAACCGTCCATGAGGTGGGTCCCCTCCTCGGGTGAGCCCCCTCCAAGTTTTAGCTGGATCCAGAACTCAGGTGGCCCACACCACAAGAAACAGTGTGAATGAACATCTACCATTGAAACCCATTCTGGGGTCCACAGGAGTTTCAGATCAAGATGAAATTTGTGTTTTACCTTCACACAGGTCCGTGTGACCTTATGAATGGCCTGGCTGGCCTATAAACATTTTAGTGGGCCCCACATGGGACCCACAGTGATGTATGGGTTTTATTCCCACCGTCAGCGTGACGGTGGAGCCCAAACGGTGTGTGTGTGTGTGTTGCATGTGTGTGCAGTGTGTGTGCAGCGTGTGTGTGTGTAGCGTGTGTGTGCAGCATGTGTGTCTATATATATATATTTATATTATATATAATATAGTATATACTATATATATATATAATTATATATATATATATATATATATATATATATATATTATGTAGTTTATATATATTATATAATATATACTATACGCAATGGCGGGCCCTCATGTGGACCCCGCCATGATGCATGTGATGCATCCGGACTGTCCATCCACTTGGAAAGATCATTTTAAGGCCTATGGGTTAGGCCCATTTGTATTGTAAAAGGCCTATGGGTTAGGCCCATTTGAATTGTAAAAGGCCTATGAGTTAGGCCCATTTGATTTGTAAAGGCCTATGGGTTAGGCCCATTTGATTTATTTAAGGGTTATGGGATAGGCCCATTTGAATTATAAAAGGCCTATGGGTTAGACCCATTTGAAATACATAAAGCCTATAGGACTAGGCCCATCTAAGACACATAAGACCCATGAGATTAGGCCCATTCGATGCAATCTAAGGCCCACGGGTTATGACCCATTGCAATGCACATAAGGCCCATTGTTATGGCCCATTTATGTGGCCCATTTGATGAATAAAAGGCCCATATAATATGGCTCATTTGATATATATGCAAGGCCCAATGGGATGAATCTAAGGTCCATTGCAATGTGTAATCCCAACACGGATTATGTAACGATGCTTACGACGATCGTGCCTAGGGAGAAATGTTGGTGTGACGTCCACATTTCGAGTGTAATGCTAGTTGGATATCCACATTACGACTCTCCTTAGGGCCCATTTTTAGGCTCATACTTATTGTGTATAGGCAGCCCAGGCCCATCTGCATTGTAAGGATAGTTCATCTCATTATAACATGTTTAATATAGCTTCATGACTCATGATCATACGCATCATATGTATGCTTGACATGAGAATTGACTGATCATAACATATGCCTTCGGGCAGGTTGTTTATGGGCTCCCGGTTAGGCCGTGTTACCCTACATGAGCGCACGATATGCGCAGAATTTGTTGCATGACTGGATAGCGTGATTCATGCATTTCGCATTTGTGTGACATGGTTACTGTACGCCCTAGCGACATCAGGGCTGTAGCCTCCACAGATGCATTGTGGTTGGCAGGATTGGATACCAAAAATTTTATTCTACATGGGGTGCTATAGATATCCCTGGGTGAAAGTCTCCAAACCCTTCTGGTTGCGCTCTTCACTGTGTCGTGGTCGATTGGAAGGGGGTGAGGCTTTACCCGCCCGAGTGTAGGGGGCAATGCTAGGCTGAGTCTGACCAGCTCGAGGAATGGGTCCGCTATCGACGAGTCGCGCCTGATATTGGCAGACGGATAGTGAGGTCTTTTCCACTTACCTTATTGCGCGCGATGAGGCGGCGATCTGGTTTAAAGTGTACTAGACCCTGGTGATATCTCAGATTTGAGTAGTATTGATGTGTGGACATAGATGAGGATTTGTATGCTTGAGTTACATTTCACATCGTATGGCCTTGGGATGGTAGATATCATTCATGTCTTGCATCGCATAGCCTTGGTATGGCTCATGATATTATGGATCCATCTGCATATTTCGCATTACTCTGATATTACATGATCATATTACTACCTTGCGTACATACTTTCACCACCCTCTAAGCTTTCTATAAGCTTATGAATGATCGTTGCGTGCAGGTGACATTGGGGCGCAGCAGCGCTGAGGCAGGACCTTGTTGCAGATCGTTTTGGAGATTTTGAATTATCATCATTGTATTTCCCTTTATGCTCATTGTACTTGTAAAGTTTTTTATCATAGTGAAAATGTAATGGAATTCTTGGTTGTTGTTTGTGGGTTATGCCTTTAGTTATGCTTATTACGAATCAAACTGACATTGAAAATCCTCCTCGTAGCATCCCAGGATCGGAACCTGGCGAATAGACACTAGGATCCGAGAATGGAGTTCTATGGAGGCTGTCGGCGCCAGATTCGGCGATCGAAAATTTTGTGAGCCCGGTTTCCGAGTTTGGGGCGTGACACATGACAACTATGACCCTTACCACATAACAACCACAACCCATATAACATGAGAACCACGACCCATATAACATGACAACCACGACCCATGATAACTACGACCTATATAACATAACAACCACGACCCATATAACATGACAACTATGACCCATGACAATCACGATCCATTTTTGATAGTGTAAATGGATCAAAGGCTACAGATTAAGGTCGTGGTATGCTCCAATTGATCTTTGGATATGCTTCAATTTTGGGCTTAACCCCTTAAACTAGATGGGAAAATGGATGGATGGTGGCCCAACTGAGTACTCAATCCGATTTCCTCTCTTGTGCGCAACTTACATTGGGAAAGAAAGAAAAACGGGCCAACCACACTCCTGTCTCATGACAACCATGACCCTTTCCTCATGAAAACCACGACCTATATAACATAGCAACCACGATCCATACCTAGGTCGTGGTTATAATGTGGTAAGGGTCGTGATTGTAATGTAGTAAGGGTCGTGATTGTAATGTACTTTGAAATTGCATCTGTTGACATACAAGTAGTTCAAATTAGACCGTCCAAATTATGTATGCCAACTTAAATCTATTACGAACCAGAAGGTAAGCTTATTTGATTGTATGAATATTAGATCAGTGGGCATTTATTGAACGGTTCAAACTGAAAAATAAATAAATAATCCAATGGTCTTATTTCTTCCAACAAGTGCCCACAAATCAGAGGTTAAGATTATGTAACTGATCTGATTTTTCTAGTGTAACTTGGAAATAGTGGGTTCTATAATTTCGCTGGTTGAATTTGAGTTAGTATTTACCAACTGTACCATTGGAAGTATTAAGTGTCATACACAGGTGGAGTATCAAATAACTCCACTAAAATTAAAATTATTAGATGTGAGTTACCTGTGCCTCTGCTAATATGGGGAGTAGATTGCGTGTGACCCCGGTCACAGAGATATCCCTATTCCTAGGATTTTGCAGGGTCCGAAGAGATGTCTATGACAAATCCACTTTGTCTGTATGTTTTTGAATACCACAATAGGAGAGTATTCAAAAAATTAGGAATATATAAAACTCAGGTGGGCCACACCAGAAAAATAGTGGGAACAACAATGTCCAACATTGAAACTTTCCTAGAGCTGACCATTATGTTTATTTTCCATCCAAACCGTTCATAGAATTATTAACACTCAGATAAATTGTAGGAACAAATATTATCCTGATACAAAACTTCCTTCCTTGGTAAGTTTCAATCCCCACTGTTCAATGTGGTATAGCTCACATGAGTTTTGGATATGCATGGTTTCTAAAATCTTGTCGTATTATTGTATTTCAAAATATATGAATGGAGTAGATTTGACACAGTCATCTCTATGGGACCCACACAACCCTGGGCACAGGTATATCTCAGTTAGAGCTGGGCATTTTATATCCGATCCGGTGGATCCAACCCGATCAGACCTGATCCGACCCGATTCGAATAGAACCGATGGTCTGGATCGGCTAGCCCCACCAGATCTGAAACATTTTTGGGTCGAGTATGGATAACACCTATTCTGAACTAACCCGATCCGTAATCTGATCCGATTGGATCCAATTCGGACTGACCCGATCCGGACCATATTTATTAAGTTATATATATTTATTTTTTTACTTTTAAGTTTTACTTGACCTCTTTTTTTACCCTACCCTAACTGCACCCGAAGAACGCTCGCCGCCTACCCGCACCCGTGGATCTCGAACCCTCCTTTGCAACCAGTTTTTTTACCCTACCCGCACCTGAAGAATGCTCGCTGTGCTGGATCCGAAATCCCCGAATCTTCCCGATCCCAATCTCCACCGACCGGGGTAAATCTGTCTCTTTGTATCTCTCTTTCTCTCTCTCTCTGTCTCTCTCTACAACTCTCTCTCTCTCTCTAATCGGACGCGACTTAGCTACTGACAGGTTAGTAGCCAGAGTCGCTATTAAAGTAACGTCACTAAGTCTTGTGGGACCCACCATGATGTATGTTTTGTATCCACACCATCCATCCATTTGGAGAGATCATTTTAGGGAAATATCCAAAGAATGAGTTAAATCCAAAGCTCCAGTGGACCCCAGCAGAGAAAACAGTGGGGCAGTGACACCCACCATTAAAAACTTCTAAAAGCCACAAGAGTTCTAGATCAACCTGATATTTGTGTTTTCCCTTCTTTCATGTCCTTTTTAACTTTTGAACAGGTTGGATTTCAAATAAACATTATGGTGGGCCGTAGGATAGTTTCAACGGTGAGAATCACTCTCCCCACTATTTTTTGTGGTGGGGTCCACTACAAAATTTTATCTGCTTCATTCTTTGGTTCATATTCTAAAATGATATCTCAAAATGGATGGACGGTATGGATACAACACATACATCATAGTGGGGCCCACAGAACTAGGTGACGTCACTTCAGTAGCCTAATCCGCGGCCCACCCGTTCTTACAACTCGGAGCTCGAGGAGAGTCAGTGCTCATCTTCGCATGACACGTACTTAGAGCTGCTATAGTTGGTGTCAGCTATTATTTTCAGAGAGAAATGCTACAATGCTCTCGGGTATATAAGATATCATGCTCCTAATTACATATGGACACTTAGACAATCCAATCCATTAATCTAGACTGTTCATTAGGTGTGATGCTAATTTCAATGGCTCTCATGCAAATATCATGCCAATATAACAAGTTCTATTATTTCAATCAATGGCCTTTTAAATGGATGGTCAAGACTAACTTCATAAAAATAGGTCTAATCGAAAATATAATCTGTCTGTTCGTTAGGACTATCATGGATTGCTTATGATTCTAAAGACTCACTATTGTTTATGCAATCCT
Source organism: Magnolia kwangsiensis (assembly GCA_037074715.1). NCBI lineage: Eukaryota > Viridiplantae > Streptophyta > Magnoliopsida > Magnoliales > Magnoliaceae > Magnolia > Magnolia kwangsiensis. The sequence goes on from CM073577.1 coordinate 115,547,882, forward strand.
AACCAATGATGATTGGATCATATGATTAGTTCCATTTTTACATGATAGCCCATGAATTGTGTCTTAGACTTAATGGATAGTTCAGATTAATCGATTAGACGGTCTAAGTAAATTGATACAAACAGGAGCACTATAAGTTAACAATGCACCTGAAAGCACCGGAACATCTCTTCTTTAAAAATAATTTCATTTTTGCCTCCGCAACCAGGCTATTGTACGTTTTTTTTCCCTCTTTTGTTAGCTTGTTAGGACACCCTATCCCTACCACTGTAGTTAAGTTTCTTCAAGAAGCTATGAGACTTGAAGCTTCTTCAAGAAGCTATGAGACTTGAAGCTTCTTCAGGAAGCTATGAGCTGGTGGGAGCTTGTGTGGGGCCTGTCTTGAATTTTTTGGTTTATCCACACCGCCCATCAGTTTTTCCATATCATTTTAGGGATTGATATTAAATTTTAAGTATATTCAATAATCAAGTGCATTGTACCATAGGAAATAATGAGAATAATGATTCTCATACTGTTGAAAAAATGAATGATCCCAACTTTACCCAATCCGATCTGACTCGGGTTTCCTGACCGAGTCAGACTCGGATCGATTCTAAGTTAGTAGAGTTCAAATCTGTTCGAGTCTGATGACTCGGATCCGGCACCGGATCTGATCGAGTTCGAATCACACCCTATAAATTTCGAACCAAGTCGAGTTAGACCGAATCTGATCCGACTCGATCTGATGCCCAGCTATAATCTTAGTCCCCATGGCGCATGCAATCCGCGTCCGTGTACTACACGCCAGCTATATAACTGCTGTAGGTACGTGTCTTGCTAGGAGAGGAAACACATGCCAGTACGTGTCGTGCCAGGAGAGGAAATGGACTGGCTACTCCTGGATGCAGATTTCCTGCGAAAGCCTTTGGCAAGAAGTTCCCGTGAAAGGATTCTAGGTGGGGGCCATCGCCATGTTTGTAGGACATCTACCCCGTTCATCCATTTGGCGAGCTCATTTTAGGATATTTGACCAAAAATGAGATGTATCCAAAACTCAAGTGGGCCACACGAGAGGAATCAGTGGATTTTTAGTTAGAACCGTTGAAATATTCTTATGGCCGTCAAGATTTTCTTCATGATATTTTTTTTGAATTTTCACTTCATCCCAGTGGTAAAGACCTTATAAATGGTTTGGACAGCATATAAACATCAAAGTGGATCCCAGGAAGGTTTTAATGGTAGGTATTTCTTTCCCTAAATTTCCCTCTCGTGTGGCCCACTTGAGTTTTGGATCCACCTAAAATTTTATCACTTGTCCTAAAATGAGCTCTCCAAACGAATGAACAGGGTAGATGTCCAACAAACATGGAAGTGAGCCCCACCCAATACCCTGCGCAGGAACTTCCTATGAAAGGCATTCGCAGGAAATCCATGTTCGCTACTCCCCTGACGATCCTCCAAGCTTGGAGTTGTGTGAACGGTTACATAGGCCCCATAGTGATGTATTTATAATATCTACACCGTTTATCTATTTTTATAGATCATTATAGAGCATTATCTAAAAAATGAATCATATCCAAAGATCACATGGACCACACCACAAATAGCAGTAGAGATAATAATTTTCACCCTTAAACAATTCATAGTGCCCACCATAACATTTATTTTCTATATGACAACCACGACCTATATAACATGACAACTACGACCCATATAACATGACAACCACGACCCATATAACATGATAACTATGACCCGTGATAACCACAACTCATATAACATGACAACCATGACCCAATAACTAGACAGCTACAACCCCATGACAACCATGACTCATATGACTTGACAACCTCGACCCATATAATATGACAACCATGACCCTTGCTACATGACAACCACAATTTATTTGAAGGGTCGTGGTTCACATGTACAATGGATCGTGGTTTTCATCCATAAAGGGTCGTGGTTGATATTTGACTCTACCCTAAAATGACACAACAAAAAGGATAGGCGGCATGGATTATTCACATACATCAATGTGAGCCCATTTGGGTCGTGGTTTGGATGGGTTGTAGTTGTCATGTTATATGGTTCGTGGTTGTCATGTTCCATAGTTCGTGGTTTGCTATGTGTTCACTTCCTTTTCTACCAAACCATTGGTACCATAGCTTAAGGCCCACGATGGGGTGATATATTCCATCCACCTTATCGGCTTGCTCACCGTGCACCCAAAAAGTCCTGACTTGGGTAGTGTCTACTTCTAACAAACATCACGGTGAGCTTAAAAAGTTTCAAGAGTGGGTGCCACTGTCACCATTATTTTCTATTATGTGGCCCACACGAGCACTGGATCAAGCTGATATTTGGGCCCTAACCCTAAAATGACATGGTAAAAAGGATGGGCGGCATGGATTATACACATACATCAATGTGAGCCTCAATGTATGGTCAAATTCTCAGGTCGTGGTTGTAATGCAGTACGGATCATGGTCGTAATGTGATAAAGGTCGTAGTTTTCATGTGTCTGGGTTGTAGTTGTCATGGATCGTGGTTGTCATGGGTCGTAGTTGTCATAGATCGTAGTTATCATGTTATATGGGTTGTGGTTATCGTTGGTCGTAGTTATCGTGTTATATGGGTCGTGGTTGTCACGTGATATGGGTCACGGTTGTTACATGTTCACTTCCTTTACTACCAAATAAAAGGATAGCCATTGGTACAATAGCCTAAGGCCTACAATGGGGTGATCCGTTCCATCCACCTTGTCGGCTTGTTCGCTATGGGACTAAAAAGTCCTGACTTGGGCAGTGTCCACTTCTAACAAACATCATAGTGAGCTTAGAAAGTTTAAACAATCACCAATATTTTCTATTTTGTGGCCCACACGACTGTGGGATCAGGCTGATATTTATGCCCTACCCCTAAAATGACACTGCGAAAAGGATGGGTGGCATGGATTATACACATACAACATGTGGGCCCATTCAGATCGTGGTTTGCATGGGTTGTAGTTGTCAAGTGCATGGATTGTAGTTGCCATGTTGCATGGATCAGGGTTTGCAGCATGTTCACTTTCTCTTCTACTAAACCTTTGGTACCATGGCTTATGGCACATAATGGAGTGATCTGATCCATCTACCTTGTCGACCAACTTGCCGTGGGCCCAAAAAGTCTTGAAAGTTTAAACAATCACTAATATTTTCTATTTTGTGGCCTACACGAGCACTGGATCAGGTTGATATTTATGCCCTACCCCTAAAATAACACTGCAAAAAGGATGGGCAGCATGAATTATTCACATACAACTATGACCCATATAATATGACAACCACGACCCATATAATATGACAACCTCGACCTTTGCTACATGACAACCATGATCCATATAAAGGGTCGTGGTTCACATGCACGATGGATCGTGATTTTCATTCATAAAGGGTCGTGGTTGATATTTGACCCTACCCCTAAAATGACACAACAAAAAGGATGGGCGGTATGGATTATTCACATACATCAATGTGTGCCCATTTGGGTCATGTTTTACATGGGTCGTAGTTGCCATGTTATATGGGTCATGGTTGTCATGTTGAAAGGATCGTGGTTTTTAATATGTTCACTTCCTTTTCTACCAAATCATTGGTACCATAGTTTAAGACCCGCAATGGGGTGATCCAATGCATTCACCTTGTTGGCCAGTTTGTCGTGGGCAAAAAAAATCCTGATAGCCATGACCCATATAACATGACAACTACTACCCATGACAATCACAACTCATATAACATGACAACCACGACCCATATAACTTGGCTATTACGACCCATGACAACCATGACCTATATAACTTCACAACCACAACCTATATAATATGACAACCTCGACCCTTGCTACATGACAACTATGTTCCATATAAAGGATAGTGGTTCACATGCACAATCACTACCAAAAAAATGACCAAAGGCTACAGACTATGCAAGTTTTTAGCGACGGATATAAACCGTAGCTATATTGCTACAGATTAAATCCTTAGCAAAAAATGTTGCTACGCTACTAAAAATTGACAGTCCCATAAGGGACTTTTTGAGGCCCACCACAATCTAATTGTTCTATCTAATCCGTCCATCTGTTTTGAAATATAATTTTATAGCATCATCCCATAAAATGAGGTATATCGAAGTCAAGTGGACCACACCGTAGGAAACAATAGAGATTAAATCACACGTGATTCCTATGGTGTGGTCCACTTGGGCTTTCAATATACCTCATTTTTGGGATCATTCCCTAAATGTATTTATAAAAATGAATGGACAGAATGGATAAACCATGTTCATCATGGTGCGCCCCACGTAGGTAGCCAATCCACGCCCAAAATAATTGGGTGCGCGCTCAAAAGAGAGCCGCGTGCCCAAATCAATATTCGTCCATCCTTCTCCCTCCGTCTCTCTCCCTCTCAATCATCCCAAAACCCTCTCATTCCCTCTCTCTCAATCATCCCATTTTCAAAGCCCTTCTTAAATTCTTCTTCTTCTTCTTCTTCTTCTTCTTCTCTCTCTCTCTCTCTCTCTCTCTCTCTCTCTCTCTCTCTCTCTCTGTGCAATCGGACTCGAAATTCCAATTATCCCATATAAAACCCCCCCATATCATTTTTTTCATTTCCTCCACACCCAAAAAACCCTAACCAAAGGCTCTCTCTCTCTCTCTCTCTCTCTCTCTCTCTCTCTACAAATGGATCGCCCAAACTCACCGCCTTTTCCTTCCAAAACCCTAACTCCAAGCAAAAGCTCTCTCTCTCTCTCTCTCTCTCTCTCTCTCTCTCTCTCTGCAATTAGACATGGAATCTGGTCATTTTTTTCTTGCATTTTGTTCATCAAGAGATGCTTCATTTCTCATCTAATTCAACATGATGATGGTCTATTAGTAGGAGGCATCGAGGCTAGGCCCAAGATCGAGGAGGTGGACTAAGGTGCAATCCATCACTAGCATCTATTCGTTTATGTTTTTACTTCTAAAACGTTGGGATGTTCTAGACTTGGGTTATGATTTTGATTATATGCATGATGACCATATACTACCTCCTATTATATTTAAAGTGTTGACTTTTATTTTATATAAAAATATGCCCTCTAGTCATTTAAAGAAATTCTTCAACCAATACCTGTCAATCCACTATCGCCTTTCCTCAACCATATCTTCAGATTTTACTTTTGTGATTGACACAACATGGAGCACACAATTGAAGTGTATGTTTCCTCACTTAATTAGGTCTTTTGAAGCTTCAGAAGCAAAACAGAGCATGTTTGATCGATGGGACTATTTTATGTAGCATTTTAAACCAGCTCAGCCTTGGCTCTGTACCCGAGGTTGAGTTCTTTGCATTTTCTCTTCATGAAGTCATCCTCATTTCTGATTGGAATTTATTTTTGCATATATGAATTTTCATTTACAATTTTTTTAAATGATAGAGTCGAGGTAGTTCATTTGTTTCTACTAGGTAGCACTGGAGAATGTCTAAAAGTTTCTTTTAGCTATCGATGAAATGAGGTTACTGAGATTTGAAGCATCAGACCTAGAGCAGGTATCCATACTTTTTCGCTAACATTTTTCTTCCATTAAAGGCATGTTTGGTGAAATGGGGTTACACCTCCTATGTGACATCTAGTTTCAAACAACGACATTGAAGTAGATGTGCTCATCTATGATTAGAACTATTGTGAATCTTGAATTTTCATTTTTCTTATTTTCTAAATACAAGTAGTGTGGACTCTGGGGCCGGTTGTCTTCATTTCATGGACTAGAAAGGGGCTCATGGAGCTATGAGAAGGATCCAACTCAAGTGACAAGGGTCGTGTGGTGGAGGTTTGAGTGGCTACATATGTGATAGGCAACACCCCTTGGATGTATGTTCCACCAACCCAAAGTCATCCTGTAAATCCTTGTTGAAAAATGCAGGCTAATTAATAACATATAATATCTAAAGAAGTTTTAAATTTTGGTGTTGGACCATTATCTTCTCTTCTTTGCTTTTGTTCTCACTTTGATATTAGTTACTGAAATTGCCTGAACAAAAATAAAAATAAAAATAATAAAAATAAATAAATAATAATTCCACAGATTAAATTCATAGCATTGATCTATATATTTCAATTGAAAGCTGAGCTTTGTTTCTTCCCCATATGCTGAAATTTAACTTAATAGTTATTTGCAATTATATTTTTTTCTGTGGGAGAATGAGTAAGGATGTGTTGCCTGCAGCCTTCTGTGAGTGCAGACACCCTAATATTATGATTTTCTGAATTATTTTATCCCATATGGATGGAATTAATTTTTTTCTTGTTGTGATGGGTGCTTTTTCCGTGTTGTCCTTTTTTTTCCTCATTGTGGTATTCGTATGATTTTCAAGTGATAAAAACTAAAACCGAACTTAAAAACTAAAGCCTTGACAAGGGTGTACTTATTATTGTATCACTACACCAACTGGGCCTGGTTTACCTTTTCTCTCCTTCGTGTATTAGTTGCGTCTTTGTAGTTAAACTATGAAGTCTTCCACATGTTCTTGGCCTTAGATTTTTGCTAAGTTCAGTGTCTGCTAATGTTTGTAGGGTTCATATTGTATTATCTGACCTTTTTAGAAAAGTAATTTTCATGCATATCAAGAAAGAAATCTTGGCTGTACACATTTATTTATTTATCTTATGATGCTCTTATTCATCAAGGACCTTGGAAATTCGAACTTATCGGGCCATCTAGTACCTGAACTTGGAAAACTTGAACATCTACAGTATTTGTAAGTGCCTTCTTTGGTTCATTCATTTTCTTCCATAGATGCCTTTTTATTTATCATGTCATAGGTTTTTGTGAGCTTTTATATCTGTTCAGTTGGTGTTGCAAGTTGCAATATGCTAGTCGATTTCTTTCTTTCTTTCTTCTTACTTGGTTTCCTTTCTTTTCTTTTCTTTTTTTATTAGTTGAGTGCAGATGATGTCATTTGTCAGTGGTCAATCTACACATTAGTGGCCAGCTGAATTCACTACTTGGGATAGTTGATTTTGCGATGGATTCATTGATGGAGACTAGGTGCAGGTCAGTGGTAGCTTGAATTTTCTCCAATTTTTTGTGCAATCATGGTCTTCTGATGTTAGTATGGTGATATGGTGATGTCTTAGATATGGGCAATTTATCTAACTTTGAGTAGTCAAAAGTAGGCCACTGGCCACTTGTTTATCAAGCATTTGGATCACAAAAAATGTCAATAAACAGCTTAGCATGCAGATCAATGTAGTCAATGTTACCATAAATCTAGCTCAACACTCAAGGCGGGAGCCTTTTGTAGCTATAGTTGGTGCAATAAATGACCTGCTGAGATACTTGCGCAAATGCTTCCTGTGCTCCATTGAATTACCAAAATTGGGAGAAGCCATAAATGAGTAGAGGACTGCTCTGCATTCTGCTCTAAAGAAGTGGCTTGTACAACTATCAAATAAGGTGTGTTAATCCTCTCTACTCTCCATATATCAATAAAAACTACAATCTCCTTTTTATGTGTTTTCAAAACTAGAAGGAGCATCTTGGAATCTTGTGACCCATCGATCTTTCAGATCTGAAAATAGCTCTCTCTCTCTCTCTCTCATTTCCTGTTGTGGTGTTTAGGAACCAAGGAAGCTGTCAAGCATTTTGGGCATTTTGGGATCCTTAGTACCAATTCCTAAAAAAGAAAAGTTGTGATGCTCTAGCAGAGTGTAATGGATGTCACCTTGTTAGATTTAATTATTCTGAAACATTCCATGGCATTCCTGTGGTAATAACTGTCAAAAGCATATAGACCAATCGAACATGGGAAAGATATCTATTATTGTTATTATCACTTTATTTGTAAAAGCAAATGTTCGTGCACCTATGTGTGTTAGGGACCTTTGTCAGCATGAAACCTCTTACAAGTTCAGATAAATGGATAAAAGCACATTTATTTTGTAATTTATTACAATAGAGGCTATTTTTACAAGTGAAATTAGACCACTAGATGAGTGTTATGTACAATCTCTTTCCTATATTTTTGAAATATCAACACTAGAAGAAAAAAAAAACATATAACTGCAGCCATTAAGACATTTTGTATACTGATCTTTTTCAAAAAAAATAATAATAATAAAGAAGAAAAAAGACATTCTGTATTGCCATTTTTTTGGGAATCATTTTTCCCCTTATTTATGGAAGAAACAAATAGGCAATACATGTGGATAAAAATGGTCATTTTTTTATTCAACTATTGCTCCACTGATGTAGAGTGGGTTGCGGACAGTTTCATGGCCAAGATGGATCAGAAAGGGCCCGGTCGACAATAGAAGTGATCCGAACCATAGGACCTTAGATCAGGCGTATCTCGTAATCTGGAATGAGTTATCTGACGTAAAATATATGATTTTGGGGTAGAACGAGATACTTTAGACAACCAACCTGGCTATGCTAGGTTGTGTAAGATGGATTTGTGAAAAACCCTTGATCGACAGTCGTTTCCCTGTTTTATTTTCGTTTTTACCATAAATAGTAAGTTTTAGTTTGATTATAACTCTTCATCCGTTGGGCTGTAGGAGTTGTATCCAACATGAAAAGTGCTTAGAATAATTAGGAGAATGGTTTGGTGAAGCCAAATAGGACACTTACTATTTTTATCCGAAAACCTTGCGCACTAGTAGACATCACGGCCGTCTATAAATAGTAAGTTTACTATTTATAGTAAGTCGTGGATTCTAGGAGTTTTAGTTGTAGTTTGATTTTGATTTCTTTCCAATTACTTCGTTCCCTTATTTAAAGGGTTATGAACTCATTTTTATTCATTCATTAATCAATTTCAAATTTTATTAGAATTTATTTATATTCTCTTGCTTTCTTTCCTCGTGGATTCGAGAAGTCTCTGTGAGGAGTCTAGAGAAGCTCCGTGGATTCGAAGTAGTTATCCTTGAGGAAGACGGTGATCAACCTCATCACGTTCATCCATGCATCAATTGGTATCAAAGTGAGGTTTTCCCTTAGGCCGATGGCAAATGATGAAGGTATGAATCAAAATCCTGTGGACGGTGATACAGGGATTCGTTATCTTTTAGAAGGAATGGAAGCTTTCCATTAGGAGAGTTAGTTGGCCATGTAAGGGTTGCAGGCAACCCTCGACCGTCTTGTGGATGCGTTACTTCTGCCCCAAGCCCTAGGTGGTGCTCCACCACCTATGGTTGCTCCACCACCCATGGTGGCTACACCACCCGTGGTTGCTGTTCGACGCAACCCTGATTATTACAGAGCACTACCAGTGGCAAACCGTAGGGCTATGCCAGATGATTCAAGTTCTAGTGACGAGGACATTAATGAGGGTTTTGCTCGATGACCAATCCACGGAGGCGATCATCTAGATCGTGCTGAGAGAGACTATCGAGGTAAGGCTAAACTTTCTAATTTTAACGGTTTATTACATATAGAAGATTTCCTCGTTTAGCTAGCTGAAATAGAGAGATATTTCGATTATATGGATGTGTCAGATCATAAAAAGGTAAAATTGGTAGTGTTTAAGTTAAAATCTGGTGCTTTTACATGGTGGGAATAATTACAACTCTCACGAGCCCGCCAAAATAAGACGCTCATCTCATCATGGCTACAAATGAGACGCCTTCTTCGATCACGATTTCTCCCCAATGATTATGAGTAGGTATTATTCCGGTAATACCAAAATTATCGACAAGAAAATCGAACAGTTACAGATTACACTGAAGAATTCCAGCGATTAGCTACATGAAACGATCTATCAGAATTTAAGTCACAGAAAGTGGCATGATTTATAGGTGTGTTGCGACTGAAAATTCAAGACCGAGTTCAGATGTACCCAGTTGAGACCGTGGATGAAGCAGTTCAATTGACGGGGAAGGCAGAAACACAACTTGCAAGAGCACCTGTTCGTCTATATCCTTCAAATCAACCTCCCATGACGGGTCCCACACAAGATCCAGTACTGGCTCGAGGAAAAGATCCGGTAGGAGAACGTCCTTAACCTCCTCCACCCGTAAACCATGATACAGGGAGCGGCTCATCCAGACCTCACGGGGCAGCACCCACAATAGTAGGCACGAGTAGGATCCCAAATCCTTATGCTCGGCCAAGGCCAAATAATTGTTATCATTGTAGCTAGCTAGGCCACTTATCAAACACTTATCCTCAACATTCCGCAGCACACTTGACTATAAATGAAGGGGGCACTGAAGATGAGGCTGCAGTAGAAGATCATGACTTTGATAAATATGAACAAATCACTGAAGAAATAGCAGGTAGTGATGAAATGACGGGAAAGGATCGTGACGAATCTCTAGTTGTGAGACAACTACTGTATACCCCACGAAAGGAATTACATTCACAATGACACAATATATTTCGTACTCGGTGCACTGTCAATGGAAAGGTTTGTGATGTGATCATAAACAGTGGTAGCAGCAAGAACATTGTCTTAAGGGTGATGGTGGATAAGTTGTACCTACCAACGACAAGACATCCTTTTCCGTACTTAATTGGTTGGATAAAAAAGGTGAATGAGACCAAGATAACTGAACAATGCATTATCTTATTTTCAATTGGTAAACATTATAAGGATCAGACACTTTATGATGTGGTTGATATGAAAGCTTGCCATATGCTACTCGGTCGACCCTAGCAGTTGGACCGTAATGCGACCCATCGGGGACGAGACAACATTTACATATTCGTCAAGGATAGTCAAAAAATAATCCTTGCCCTTATGGCACTAGAGAACCACCCTGAAGCCTTTAAAGTGGAGGGGAGTTCCCTCTTAACCATTTAGGATTTCATGGAGGAATCCAAGGAAATCGGCGAGGTATACGCCATAGTAGTGAAGGGCGAGGAAAAGGAACTCTCAAACATCCCTCTAAGTTTAAGACTGTTGCTAAACGAATTCAAAGAAGTCTGGCCTGAAGATTTACTTGATAGATTGCCCCCCATGAGAGACATTCAACATCACATAAACCTCATCCCTGGGGCTAGCCTGCCCAACCGCCCTCATTGTTGGATGAGTCCGAAGGAGTGTGAGATACTTCAGGGGCAAGTGGAGGAATTGATCTGTAAGGGTCTTGTTGAGGGTCAAATATTGCATATCAGACCGCATGTATTACCTGGATTTACAAACATAATATTGTTTAAACGGCCAATTTAATCGTGTTTATGCTGCAGGTTGAATCTAGGAGGTTGAGCTGAAAAAGGATGTTAAAAGTAGGAAATTAATGCTCTAACGACACTACAGGCAAGGGATGGACCCCAGAGGACCAATATCGAAGAAATTATACGCCAGAGGTATAGTGAGCAACATTAAAGAGGCCTGAAAGTCAGGCAGAATGCAAGATCACAAGGTTTCCACCATTCATTCAGCTTGAAACTTCATATATATCCAAAGGACCACAAATTAACCGTACACGTCGAATTTCAGCCGTTGAAACTCTGTGAAAGTGGCCCAATGGACAGATCAGCCCATAAATCTATAATTTGGGGCCCACCTGATATTTGTATGTGCTTCAATTTTGGTCTCAATGGCTTACATGAGATGAAGAACTAGATGGACAGATCGGATTTCTAAAAAGCACCAATGTGGGACCCGGTTGTGTGAATGAGAGTGCACATTGCCGGTGCACTCACATTGCACCAGGTAAACAACGCAGTCAAAACAACGTTTGATCGCAGTTTGTCACCCGCAACAGAGAACGCTCTATTTCAAGAAGTGGGCCGCTGTGATCGTGTAGTGGCCACCATATGAGGTCTTATGGATGATCTGGACCATTCAGTAGACTCTAATGGCCCAGATAATGCAGACCTAAGAGAGAGAATTTCAAGAGAGGAGAGTGATCGATTTTTCACCGCGCCAACGCAATTCGGACGGTTTACTGGAAACTCAATGGGTCACACCGAATCCAATACAGAAACACCCATGTTCGAACGGTTTTTCGTCACGAGTCTGTTGGATGGAGGGGATATCTTTTCTAGTGATGATAGAAGGTTGTCCGAGCATCCCAGCGGGACTCCTTATGCACAGATGTGCGTAACAGACATCCGATCACCGTGGGCCATACGGCCTTTTTGATCGTGATGGGCCGGACAATCTGGACCGTCCATTGTATCCGTAAAATAATTCTGATCAAATCTCCTACCTTCCTTACAACCATGCATACAAATAAGATCATGAATATTAGATTTTTCTCTCTATGTTGATTCATGCGGTGGCCCACCAAGAGTTCAGATACTCTCAAAAATTGAAATGATGTGATAAATCAACTTCACAGAGGCAATGGACGGCTCTAATGAGGCGTGAAGTCGCTAAGTGGACCCCAGCGACTTCAACGAAAAAAAAGAAGAAGAAGAAAATCTTTGTTTCGCTGCTGAGATACGCAAGACGTAGCTGCGTAAGGCACGCACCGACATATCTCATTGCCTACCTGCTTACTATAAAGGAAAGAAGACTAAGGAGAGCAGGGATCATCATCCAAGCTTGGACGTGAAGTGCAACAGAGAGAGAGGAGAAGTTGAAGTTTTTTTTTTAATTTCTTTTCCTTATTTCTTTCTTTTCTTTTTCTATTTTTTTTCCATGAATCCTGAGGATATTAGCCACATCATGTGTTGCTAAACCTCTTAGCTAGGGCTAAGAGGTGAAGCTTGTAGCGTGATGGGAGTGATTTGCTTATGCCTTTTGTTTGGATTGAATTGACGTTAATTTTGGTTTTATTAATATTGAAAATATTTTTAGTCTGTAATGGTCTGTTGTGACTGAAATTACAGTGGGTCTGCGATGGCTTGAATATTTTCTTTTCTCTTTTATGTTTATGACGTCAGGAAGCCCTGTTGTTCACCATAGTCTTCTGGGCATGGTCGGATGATGGTACCCTTCCTAACCTTCATACATATGATTGGTTGGTAATTAGTTTAATTCTGTTGTTTGCCATAGTCTCTTGGGCATGGTTTGGTGATGGAATCCATTCTAATTCATATACCTTTCATCTCTTGAAAACTAGATCAATGACAGTTCAGTTAACTCCATGATTCTTGAAGCAGGCATAAGATTTTCCTGATTTCTACAAGTGGATCCTCTGAATCCCTAGTTTCTCTCCTTTGAATTTTCTTAAGTGTTAGATAATTATTTCACAATTCTTCATTAAATTCTATTTTGATTTAAATTTCATCTCATTCTAGTTCTAGTTCTAGTTAATTTTTGATAACATACAAGTTTCAGTCCCTTGGGATTCGACCTCGGTCTTACCGAGTTATTACTACATCACAACCCTGCACTTGGGGAGTGAACAGGTCTATAGAGAGAGAACATGAGCCCATGTACTGTACTAGCATTATTAATGCCAAAAAAAGATAGAAGCTGGTGCATGTATGTCAACAGCTGAGCAATCAATAAAATTACCATCAAATATCGGTTCCCAATACCACGGTTGGACGACATGCTTGATATGCTAGGAGGGGCCAAGGTGTTCTCTAAACTAGTTCGAAGGAGCAGGTATCATTAGATTCGTATCCAACCTGTTGATGAGTGGAAAATGACATTCAAGATAAAGGAAGGGTTGTATGAGTGGCTGGTCATGCCATTTGGCCTATCAAACGCGCCAAGTACTTTTACGCATTTGATGAATCATGTTCTAAAACTGTTCATTGGCCGATTTGTTGTAGTATATTTTGATGACATATTGATATATAGTCAGGATGAGGTGGAGCACAAGAAACATCTCAGGCAGGTGCTGCAGGTCCAACAAGATAAAAAAGTTATACCTCAACTTGAAAAAGTGTAGTTTTTTAACTGAGTCTGTTGTTTGTAAGATTTGTTGTAATGTCAATAGGCATTCAGGTGGACGATGAAAAAGTATGAGCTATTAGGGAATGGCCAATCCCGACAAACATTCATGAGGTGAGGAGTTTTCACAAGTTGACGACTTTCTATTATCGATTTGTGCGAGATTTTAGCACCATTGTCGCGCCTATAACAAATTGTATGAAAAAAGGGTCATTCCAGTAGACTGATAAAGCTGACAAGAGCTTTCACGAGATCAAGCATCGTTTGTCTATAACACCAATCTTGATGCTTTCTAATTTCGACAAATTGTTTGAGGTGGAGTATGACGCTTAATACGTCAGAATCGGAGGAGTATTATCACCAAGAAGGCAGGCTACTAGCTTTCTAAAGTGAGAAGCTCAATGAAGCCTGAAAGAAGTGGTGACTTAAGAGCTTGAGTTGTACACAGTTTTTCAGGCGCTGCGACATTGGTGGTATTATCTGATTCAAAGAGAGTTTGTTCTGTACAATTGTAAGTGCTATGGTTTGAATCCTCTTTGGTTGTTAAATTTTGTGTGTCAAAACCTCTATATGTTTCTTGTGTTTGTATCTTGTTGAATATGTTTGAGACACCACAACTACACTTCGAGACACGACGTTAAACTCCTCAAGCTAGTTCAAGCTACAATTTTGACGATATTCAAGAAGAGTTCAGGTTCAAGACTCAAAGTTCGCATATTCAAGATCAAGACTCTAGCATAAGTTAGGGAACTGAGCACAACTCATACTGACGCTGACTTCAAAGCTTGTGAAGTGTTGAAGCTATAAGAAGAATTCAAGCTTCATAAAGATCAAAGTTCAATGTCCTTACTTATTCAGGTTTGATTGACCTTTAGTTGACCTTTAAAGTAGGTCACTTTTGATACATAATTCATATATTTTTTACAAGTGATTTTGGTCTGTTATAAGATTAGTCCTGGACCTTGTTCGACTAGTCCTAGCACTGGTTCGACCAGTCCTAGAAATTCCAAGACCAGTCGAAGTTTTGTTACAAATTATAGAATTTTTTCTGTTCGGCTACAACTAGTCCTAGAGTCTGTTCGACCGGTCGTGGGATGGTCTCGACTCGACCTTCGACCAGTTGTGCAGCCACGACTCCAACTCCAGCAACTAAATCAAGGGTCGTACGACTAGTCGTGTGAGGGTCTTGACTAGTCGTGCACGGCCTTCGACCAGTCGTGGACAGCTCATGACCGGTCGTGTAACGGTTTTATCCGATCGCGTTCGAAAATTTAAAAATTTATTTCTTCTTCAACTAGTTGTGGTGTCCCTAGGACCAGTCGAAGATGAATTTCTGCAGCTATAAATAGCACACGAATTTCAGAGTTATTCATCGAAAATTAAGTGAATTCAAAGCACCACTCTGAGATAAGTTTGTGTCTGTTCTTAAGCTATATTATGTATAAAATTTTTTTTGTTAGCTTTTTACTATTTGATTTGATTCATTATTCCAATCTGATTCGAAAAGAGAAAATAGTGCCTTCCTTCTTTTGGGAATTAAAATCAAATAGAGCTAGCCTAGTCTGATTTAATTTAAAATCAATTAGAACTTAGAACCATTATAAAGTGAGTATTGGACATTGAACTTCCATATCCGAACATCTACTCCAATTGGTTCTTCCGGGCTGCTATAAGAGGATAAATACAGGTATTTTACAATTCTGTAAAATTTTCATTCTTTTGGTTTTTATTTGGGATTCGCCAGAAAAATTCCATTTGTGTGGTTATCTGAGGAGAGGCAGAAAACTCAGAATAGTGTGGGTTTTTGGATTGTGTAAGCCCAAGTTAAAAAAACACAATTGTGAAGGTTTTAGGTGAATTTGTGAAACCTATTTTGATAGTGAATGCTAATATCCCTGTGTGAGGATATTAGGAGTGGAGTAGCATTCTGTGTGGCAGTTTTTTTAACAGTTGGTTTAAACACAGGCGATCCACTATAACTCCTTGTCTTGTGGATTGAATGCATTCTTAATTCTTTATTTTTCATCATTCAGTTGTGTGGAATGTACATGTGGATGTGAATGCTGTAACAATTTACATTTCAAGCAAGTGTGGGGAAAGTTGTAATAATGTAGAATTTTATTTCAGCATTTTCTCTTGCTATACTTTTATCAATCTGTGCTTCAATTTCAGTAATTATTCTAGTAAGGTTGTCCTGCCATTTTTATGGTGCATGGTTGTCCCTAAAATAATCAATTCTTAAGACTATTTATTTTTAGATTGAGTTCTTGATTCAAAAGACGTTCTAGAAATAAGGTTGTCCTACCATAAGCCCTTGTTTATTATGGTGTAAGGTTGTCCTTAGAACTGAATTTGTATCAACCTCTTAATACTTGTTTATTGAGATTGATTTAATTTCTGCATTATGAATTAATTTATTATTATAAGGCTATTTATTTATTTTATTCCGCGGTATTTAATTTTAATTTGGCATAGTCCTATTCACCCCTCCACCCCCTCTAGGACATATAGCTTGGCCATTTCAAGTGGTAACAAAGCTTAATAGCTCGCTCTTATTGCTTTATATTTTAGATTTATTTCCTGAGCTAACGATCTAAGCTAAATAAGAAGATGTCAAATTTCGGTCGCCATTCAGTCACTAGGCTTCCACCGTTTGATGGCTCCAACTATGCCTATTGGAAAGTCAGAATGAGGATCTTCGTCAAATCAATGGATGAGAGTGTGTGGCAAGCCACAGTGACCGAATGGAAATCCCCTACCACTGAAGTGACTGGAACCGACAGTTCAAAAATAATGAGAATTTCTCCTTATTTCTCATGGACTACACTTCAGAAAAGTGAGAGTAGTGCCAATGCTAAAGCACTAAATGCTATCACTTGCGCACTATCACTGGATGAGTTCAAAAGAATCATATCCTGTGATACTGCAAAGCAAGCATAGGATATATTAGAAATGACACATGAGGGTACATCAATTGTCAAGAAATCTAAAGTCCAACTCCTCACAAATAAATTTGAAAAAAATTCATATGGAGGAAAATGAAATGTTTATAGACTTTTACACTAGATTGAATGACATTGTAAACTCAATGTGGGGTCTTGGCGATAAAATCTCAGAAAGTAAAGTGTGTGCAAAGATACTATGCTCTCTTCCTGAACGGTTTAACTCAAAGGTAACCGCGATCCAAGAACTTCGTGATACGGATAACATGAGGGTAGAAGAACTAGTTGGTTCTTTACAGACCTATGAATTGAATTTTAAAACTCCTAAAGGTAAATCTATTGCTTTAACATCTTCTAAAGGTATTTCTCAAGAAAACTCGAATTTAGAAAATTCAGAAGATGATATGGTGCTTTTAGCTAAAAAGTTTTACAAGATTTTCAAAAGTAAGAAACGGGTCGATTTTCAAAAGATAAACGAAAAGAAATGATCTAAACCAAAGTCTAGAACTTAGAAGTCTTTGAAAGATAGTCAATGTTACAACTGCAAAGAATATGGGCATTTAGCAAATAAATGTCCTAAAAAGGACAAATCCAAGAAGAAGGGTATGTTGGCTACTTGGGACGAATCATCTGATTCTGAAGCCTCTTCTGAATCAGAAGATTCTGAAACCGAGTTGGGCAATGATGTAAAAGCCCTTATGACTCTAGCCAAGTTCACATTCTCAGATCACGATGATTCAACTAGTGAAGAAAATTTGCATAGTGATCATGAAAATGAAGAAGATCTTCATGATGCTTATAATGCCTTATATAAGGAAAGTTATAAAATTGCTGTCAAACTTAAACTTCAAAAAGAAAAGTTTTCTAAACTCAAAGAATGTTTTGAGACTCTTGTTTTAGAAAAATCTCAAATTTTAGATTATTTTGAAAAATTAAAATGTGATTTGGAATTCAAAACCTCCCTGATTGAAGATTTGAAATCTGAAAATGAGAAACTTAAGAATGAAGTATCTTCTTTTTTGAGTTTGAAGGACACATGGAGATATGCCCAAGGTGATCCAAAATTAAAAAAATTATTATCCGGATTAAGAAAATGTGGCGATCAATTTGGGTTGGGCTATGATAAGAATATACCTCCTAAACAGAAGGATACTCCTCTCAAATTTTTGAAAGGAGAAGCCTCAAACTCAAAAGAGAAAAATACTGATCGAGATTTTTCTAAAAATATAAAAACTTTTTAAAAACCTAAAAGCAGCTATGTCAATTTCAAAAATTAGATCAGAAATTCTCTAGCTGAAAAGATAGTTGATTTACTTAAGGAGTTCTTAAAATCTAACTCAATAGGTCATACTTACAACTACAATCAAAAGAAGACCAACTATACTCCTAAACCCAAAACTGTTCTGAAATGGGTTCCTAAGGGTGCCTGCTTGGTTGCCCACACTGCTTTTAAAGCAACAAGCCATTTAAAGTGGTACCTATATAATGAATGCTCTAGATATATGACAGGAGACAAAGCTTTATTCATTGATCTTAAAGATATGACTGATGGGTCAGTCACATTTGGTGATGGAAGCAATTGTAAGATTATTGGCAAAGGTATGGTTCAACTTTACAACCTTCCTTTATTTAAAGATGTTTTATATGTTAAGGGGCTAAAACACAACCTGTTAAGAATATCTCAAATATGTGATAAAAACCATAGTGTGAAATTTTCCAATCAAAGTTGTGAGATCATAAACAGAAAGGGTTCTGTAATATTAACTGGTCGCAGAACTTCTGAAAACTACTATATAGTAAGTGATGGTAGCTCATCTAACCAAAAGTGTTACATGGTCCATACCAATGAGACAGAATTATGGCATAAACGCCTTGGACATGTGTACTACAGAAATTTATACAGATTGAACAAAGGAGAACTAATTAGAGGTCTACCTAAGTTACAAAAAGTAGATTAAATATGTGGTGAATCCCAGTATGGTAAACAAACTAGGAGCTCTCACACAAAGGTGAACTCCAATGCCACATCAAGACCACTCGAGCTTCTCCACATGGATCTTATAGGACCAACTAGAATGAAAAGTCGAGGCGGCAAAAAATACATATTGGTTGTCGTAGATAATTATACAAGATACACTTGGGTTTCATTTTTGAGAGACAAATCAGAAACCCTTGATGAAGTGAAAAAGATCATCAAACGAATTCAAACTGAAAAATGTTCTCAAGTCAGTAAGATCCGTAGTGATCATGGATCCAAATTTAAAAATAGCGATTTTGAGAAATTCTGTAATGATCAGGGAATATCACATGAATTCTCTATGCCTAAAACACCACAATAAAATGGTATTATGGAAAGAAAAAACAGAGTGCTTCAAGAAATGAAAAATGTTATGTTGAATAGCATGAAGCTCCCTAGAAATCTATGGGCTGAAGCAGTAAATATTGTCTGTTGCATTATTAACCGTGTTTATACTTGTAAATCAAATAATAGAACGGCTTATGAAATATGGTTTGACAAAAAGCCTACTGTCAAATACTTTCGTGTTTTTGGCAGCACGTGTTACATTTTGCGTGACCATAAAAATTTGAAAAAGTTTGACACTGAAAGTGACGAAGAGACCTTTTTAGGATATTCTTTAAACAGTCGTGCTTATCGTGTATTGAACAATAAGACTGGTGTGATTCAAGAGTCAATTAATGTGGTCATTGATGATCACTTGAAAACACCTGCCCCTAGTTCAGACAATGATGAAGTTCTTCTAGTTGAAAAACCAGATACTTCATCAAGTGAAATTAATTCTGAATTAAGGACTGTTAAAGATCATCCAACTACTCAAATTCTTGGAAACCCTCTCACTGGTGTGCGTACTCGTAGACAAATTGAAGACATATGTAATTACGTATGTTTTACATCCCAGATTGAACCGGCAAACGTAAAAGAAGCACTTTCTGATGAAAACTGGATAGTTGCGATGCAAGAAGAACTTAATCAATTTGTTCGTAATGATGTCTGGTATCTTGTTCCTAAACCTAAAGATAAACATATAATTGGAACAAAGTGGATTTTTAAAAATAAGCCTGATGAACTAGAAAATATAATGCGAAACAAGGTAAGACTGGTTGTACAAGGGTACTCTCAAATTGAAGGCATCGATTACGATGAAACGTTTGCACCAGTTGCTCGTCTTGAATCAATTAGACTTTTTATATCCATCGTATGTTTTAGGAAGTTTAAAATTTTTTAAATGGATGTGAAGAGTGCCTTTTTAAATAGCGATTTACATGAAGAGGTATATGTTGAACAACCTACAGGGTTTGAAGATCCTAAGTTTACTGATCATGTATACTGCCTTAAAAAAGCTCTTTATGGTTTGAAACAAGCTCTCAGGGCATGGTACGAAAAATTGATAAAGTTTTTACTGAGCCACAATTTTCAAATGGGCAGTGTCGATAAGACGCTCTTTGTTAAGAAACATAACAATGATATTCTAATGGTTCAAATCTATGTTGATGATATAATTTATGGATCAACTTGTACTAACATAACTGTTGAGTTTACAGATCTAATGAAATCTGAATTCAAAATGAGCATGGTTGGGGAATTAAATTATTTTCTAGGGTTGCAAGTAAAACAACAACCTGATGAAATTTTTATTTCTCAAACTAAATATGCTTTGAACTTGATTAAGAGGTTCAGATTCGAAAATGGTAAGAATTTTGATACTCCTATGAGTACAACTCTAAGATTGTCTAAAGACTCTACAGGTAAAGATGTAGATCCTAAATTGTATCGTAGCATGATTGGTAGTTTACTTTACTTAACTGCTAGTAGACCTGATATTGCTTTAAGTGTTGAAATTTACGCTAGATATCAGTCTAATCCTAAAGAATCTCACTTAACTAATGTTAAGAGAATTATTAGATATGTGGCAAGTTCAGTTAATTTGGGTCTTTGGTATCCTTATGATACTAGTGTTCAATTGGCTGGGTATTCAAATGCTGATTGGGCTGGTAATATCGATGACAGAAAATCAACCAGTGGTGGTTGTTTTTACATTGAAAACTGCTTGATTTCGTGGTTTAGTAAGAAGCAAAGTTCCCTATCACTCTCAACTACTGAGGCTGAATACATTGCAGCTGGAATGCATGTACACAGCTGGTTTAGATGAAACGAATGTTGAGTGATTATGGTATCGTACAGGATTTAATGGTTCTATACTGTGATAATTCTAGTGCGATAAATATTTCAAAAAATTCAATCCAGCATTCACGTACTAAGCACATTGACATTATGTTTCATTATATTCGTGAATTAGTGGAAGAAAAAGTAATTTCTTTAGAATATATTCCTACTGAAACTCAACTTGCTGACATATTCACTAAACCGCTCGACAAAAGCAAGTTGAATAAATTAAAATTTGATCTTGGTATGTGCAATTTAAAATGATTGATTATGCATCTCTGTGTATATATATTAATATATTAATGATTTTTATTTCAAATTTTGACGAAAATTATATTTTTTTTATGGTATACGACCAGTCGAGGACGTACTCGACCAGTCGTGCCAAGACCTGTCGAGGATGACTCACGACCAATCGTGTAGCGCGCTGATTGTGTTTATTTGGGAAAATACCTTCTTCCTCTTCATTCTAACCCTCCTCTCCAACGAGCCAAGCTATGACTAGTCGAACTCCTATGTTCGATTCCTTCAGGTTAGAGCATTTTGCTTATTTTTCTTAAAGAATCATTGTCTTTTCTATTTAATTTCTTGATTTTTGTTGTCTATTTCATCTCTTTGTTCAAGTTTTATGGGTTTTCTTCCTCATTTCTGATTCTAGAGAAATCGATCTCTATTTTCTTGAAATTCCTTGAATTTCTTCAATTTCAAGAAAATGGACCCTAGAGCTAAAAGGAAGAATTCTAGAGGTGCTTCTTTTTCTAGATCAAATGTTATCACTAGACGCCAACTTAGGGCTCTCGAAGATGATCCAATGTATGTTCGTGATTTGCGTATGAGAAATGTGATTATAGAAAAGGCCGTTGATTTCAACCATATTGCTCCTTTCAATCTTTTTCCTCTCCTTCAATCTGTAGGTTGGGAAAATATTTTACGCTGAGGCGGGCCGACATACTAGTCCATAGCGCAGGCCATGGTTACATGCATTACTGAATTTTCTACTAAACAACTAACTTTCTCTATTGCTACTAGAGAAGGGCCTTTTTCTATTGATCGACGTTTAATCACAGGCCTTATGGATATTTCAATAAATGATGATGGTATTCATCCTAGCACACTTGCTGAGAAAGTGTTGGAATCTGAAAAACGCATTTATACTAGAACATTGTGTAACATGGATGCACCATGGAATCACACTAGGAATGCCCTCGCAACCAGATACTTGTTGCCCAGATAAAGAGTCTTACATCGTATCTTCACCTCTAATATGTATCCTCGCTCAGGTAACAAGAATGAGTTGACTCTGCTTATGGTTTGCATTTTATACTCAATCGTTACTGGTGCTAATATCTTTTTGCCCTCGTTGATTTGTTACTTTATCATTCAATTCTGTATTCATCCCGGTCATAGTGATATTTCATTTAGGTATCTGATGAATGTGTTAGCCACTCACATGTTGGTAGCTATGCCTGTTGGAGAGGCTCCTAACCAACACCTTATATTCAACAACTCCAACATAAACAAAATGAAGTTAGATTTAGCTCGAGGACAAGTTGATATTGGTGCAGGTGGAGCTGCTGCTGAAGCCGGGAATGATGAAGAGGGTGATGCTCCTCCTCCAGATGATATCAATATGGACGGTATTTTTAATAAAATTGATTTTGACTCTGGTAATGATCCTGACTATGAGCCATCTGATTTTGATGCACGTCTGAGTGCATTAGAGGAGAAGGTAGAACAGATGAATGTTGGCCACAATGCTCAATTTAAAAATATGCGCAAATATTCTAGGCACTTACAAAAAGGCCTTCATCAAATTGATCCTACCATAACTGCTCCTTCTTCTGGATCAGATTGAGTATTTTACTCTTTGGTTTGTAATAACTATTAAACTTTGATTTATTGCTACATGTGTGATTGAGTTTCTTTGACTTGACTTGATAACATTTTATGATATGATATTCTAACTCCTTTATTAATTATCCTGTTTTTTATTCTTCCTTTGTCATATTTTTGACAAAAAGGGGGAGAATTGTGTGATTAATGATGATTGGTACACATATATGATGATTGGTATGTGTACTACTCAGGGGGAGTTGGTAAACTTACAGGATGTATTATGCTTGGTTATCTCATGCTATGGTTATCTCATGACAACTGGTGCATGATTCTTTATTGATGCATCTTTTATTGATGCATGCTTATGATGTATGCTTATGATGTGCATTGAACTATAGGAGTGTGTTTTGTCACAAATTTAACAAAGGGAGAGATTGTAAGTGCTATGGTTTGAATCCTCTTTGGTTGTCAAATTTTATGTGTCAAAACCTCTATATGTGTCTTGTATTTGTATCTTGTTAAATATGTTCGAGATACCACAGCTACACTTCGAGACATGATGTTGAACTCCTCAAGCTAGTTCAAGCTACAATTTTGACGATATTCAAGAAGAGTTCAAGTTCAAGACTCAAAGTTCGTATATTCAAGATCAAGACTCTAGCATAAGTTAGGGAACTGAGCACAACTCATACTGACGTTGACTTCAAAGCTTGTGAAGTGTTCAAGCTACAAGAAGAACTCAAGCTTCGCAAAGATCAAAGTTCAATATCCTTACTTATTCAGGTTTGATTGACCTTCAGTTGACTTTAGAGTAGGTCACTTTGGATACATAATTCATATATTTTTTACAAGTGATTTTGGTCTGTTCTAAGATTAGTCCTGGACCTTGTTCGACTAGTCCTAGCACTGGTTCGACCAGTCCTAGGAATTCCAAGACCAGTCGAAGTTTTGTTGCAAATTATAGAATTTTTTCTGTTCGGCTACAACTAGTCCTGGAGTCTGTTCGACCGGTCGTGGGATGGTCTCGACTCGACCTTCGACCAGTTGTGGAGCCACGACTCCAACTCCAGTAACTAAATCAAGGGTCGCACGACTAGTCGTGTGAGGGTCTCGACCAGTCGTGGACGGCCTTCGACCAATCGTGGACAGCTCACGACCGGTCGTGTAATGGTTTTATCCGATCACATCCAAAAATTTAAAAATCTGTTTCTTCTTCGACTAATCGTGGTGACCCTAGGACCAGTCGAAGACGAATTTCTGTAGCTATAAATAGCACACGAATTTCAGAGTTATTCATCAAAAATTAAGTGAATTCAAAGCTCCACTCTGAGATAAGTTTGTGTCTGTTCTTAAGCTATATTGTGCATAATTTTATTTTCTTTTGTTAGCTTTTTACTATTTGATTTGATTCATTATTCCAATCTGATTTGAAAAGAGGAAATAGTGCTTTCCTTCTTTTGGGAATTAAAATTAAATAGAGCTAGCCCAGTCTAATTTAATTTAAAATCAATTAGAACTTAGAACCATTATAAAGTGAGTATTGGATATTGAACTTCCATATCTGAACATCTACTCCAATTGGTTCTTCCGGGCTGCTACAAGAGGAGATATCCAGGTATTTTACAATTCTGTAAAATTTTCATTCTTTTAATTTTTGTTTGGGATTCGCCAGAAAAATTCCATTTGTGTGGTTATCTAAGGAGAGACAGAAAACTCAGAATAGCATGGGTTTTTAGATTGTGTAAGCCCAAGTTAAAAAGACACAATTGTGAAGGTTTTAGGTGAACCTATGAAACATATTTTGATAGTGAATGCTAATATCCCTGTGTGAGGATATTAGGAGTGGAGTAGCATTCTATGTGGCTATTTTTTAACAGTTGGTGTACACACAGGTGAACCACTATAACTCCTTGCCTTGTGGATTGAATGCATTCTTAATTCTTTATTTTTCATCATTCAGTTGTGTGAAATGTACATGTGGATGTGAATGCTGTAACAATTTGCATTTCAAGCAATGTTGGGAATGTTGTAATAATCCAGAGTTTTATTTCAGCATTTTATCTCTTGTTATACTTTTATCAATCCGTGCTTCAATTTCAGTAATTATTCTAGTAAGGTTGCCCTGCCATTTTTATGGTGCATGGTTGTCCTTAGAATAATCAATTCTTAAGATTGCAATTCCTTGCTATTTATTTTCAGATTGAGTTCTTGATTCAAAAGACGTTCTAGAAATAAGGTTGTCCTACCATAAGCCCTTGTTTATTATGATGTAAGGTTGTCCTTAGAACTGAATTTGTATCAACCTTTCAATGCTTGTTTATTGAGATTGATTTAATTTCAGCATTATGAATTGATTTATTATTGTTAGGCTATTTCTTTATTTTATTCCGCGGTATTTAATTTTAATTTGACATAGTCCTATTCACCCCCCCCCCCCCCCCCCTCTAGGACATATAGCTCGGTCATTTCAACACTGACCATCAAGCATTAAAGTTTATTAATAGTCAGACTAACGTGAATCGTGTGTATGCTAGATGGATTATGTTTTTACAAGAATTTACGTTCATTTTGAAGCATAAGTCAGGATAGCAAAACAAGGTGGTTCATGCACTTAGATGTCGTGCATCGTTACGATGAGCAACAAGGTGGTCGGCTTCGACTGTCTCAAGGAGCTGTATGCCGAGGATGAGGACTTCAAAGATTCTTGGATAAAGTGTCAAGAAGGTCACCCCAGTGACCTTCATATATAGGACGGTTTTCTCTTCAAAGGGAATTGATTGTATATCCCCCAAAGTTCTCTAAGGGAGCAGATTATTCAGGAGCTACATGGAGGTGGCCTCGATGGACACTTTGGGTGAGACAAGACACGAGCTCTTGTGGAAGAGCAGTTTTACTGCCTGCAACTAGTACGTGATGTGGGAAGAGCCGTACAATGTTGTCATATTTGTCAGACCTCTAAGGGACAATCTCAGAATACGGGCCTCTACACCTCGTTACCTGTGCCTGACAGTCCTTGGAAAGATTTATCAATGGACTTCGTGCTTGGTATCCCACGAATACCACGTGGCATGGATTCGGTGTTCGTGGTGGTCTAGCGTTTCTCCAAGATGACACACTTTATCCCATGTAAGAAGACCCTCGACGCAACACACGTGGCGAATCTATTCTTCATGAAGGTTGTACGGCTACACTGGGTCCCCAAGACCATTACTTCTGATCGTAACACAAAATTCATTAGTTACTTTTGGCAGACTTTGTGGACTCGATTTAATACACGACTTCAATTCAGCAGTGCTTACCACCCACAGACTAATGGGCAGATCGAAGTTGTGAATTGCACGTTGAGAAACCTCCTTCGCAGTATTGTAGGAAAAAAGTTGAAGCAGTGGGACTTGGCCTTGTCTCAAGCAGAGTTTGCATTCAATAATATGGTGAACTGCTCGACAGGAAAATCACCATTCTAGATTATCTATGGACGAGTGCCTCGCCACATACTTGACTTGGTCCCTCTGCCCAAGCACTCAGGCATGAGCATTGCAGCAAAACATATGGCAGATAAGATCATGGGCATCCATGCGAAAGTTCAGGCCAAGCTACATGCCTCGAATGAGTAGTACAAAGAACAAGCGGACAAGCACCAGCGACAAAAGGTGTTTGAGGTGGGCGACCACGTTATGGTCCATCTACGTAAAGAGAGATTTCTAACCAGGACGTACAACAAGTTGAAAAATAAGAAGATTGGACCCGTCCTAATCATTTGAAAGATCAATGACAACGCTTATGTTATTGATCTTCCAGATGACATGGCGATCTCACGAACTTTCAACGTCGCGGACCTGATCGAGTATCATGAACCAGAGTAGGATGTGAACTCAAGGATGAGTTCTTTTGAAGTGGAGGGGATTGATGTAGAGTGGGTCGCGGACAGTTTCATGGCCAAGATGGATTAAAAAAGGCCCGGTCGACGACAGAAGTGATCCGGACCATTGGACCTTAGATCGGGCGTATCTCGCAATCCGGAATAAGTAATCTGACATAAAATATATGATTTTGGGATAGATCGAGCTACTTTAGCCAAATAACCTAGCTATGTCAGGTTATGTAAGCTGAATTTGTGTAAAACCCACGATCGACGGTCGTTTCCCTGTTTTATTTTCATTTTTACTATGAATAATAAGTTTTAGTTTGATTATAACTCTTCATCCGTTGGGCTTTAGGAGTTGTGTCCAACATGAAAAGTGCTTAGAATAATTAGGAGAATGGTTTGGTGAAGACAAATAGGACACTTATTATTTTTGGCCGAAACCCTTGCACACTAGTAGACATCACGATCGTCTATAAATAGTAAGTTTACTATTTATAGTAAGTCGCGGATTCTGGGAGTTTTAGTTGTAGTTTGATTCTAATTTATTTCCTATTGCTTAGTTCCCTTATTTAAAGGGTTGTGAACTCATTTTTATTCATCACTGATTAATTTTAAATTTTATTAGAATTTATTTCTATTCTCTTGCTTTCTTTCCTCGTGGATTCGAGAAGTCTCTGTGAGGAGTCCAGAGAAGCTTCATGGATTCGCAGTAGTTATCCTTGAGGAAGACGGTGATCGACCTCATCACATTCATCCCTGCGTCACCCACCCACCCGTCAACACCCAAAAGAGAGGATCTTCATGTTTTTTTGTTGACCATGTGGCATGTCTTCTCTTCTTTTTTTGGGTTGAATGTCTTCCTAGAGAGGCCCTACGCACACACAGTCATGCCCCAAATGCCTACTTTGGAACTCACTTTCCATCAATGGGAATTGGCCTACTTCCAGAGGATCTGTTTGCCAGGGGATCCCGCAAAACAGGATTTTAAGTCTTTCAAATGAATGCCTTTCATGTTAAATTCTCTATGCTTAAGCAGCACTTTCATTACTTTTTCCAAAGTTCTAGATGAATCTGAACATGGCTGTAAGTATGATATAAAGAGCATGGAGTTTGCTAGAATCATGATTAGGCTTAATCCTGATTTTTTACCCAAACAGACCCTAGAGGAAGTGACTTGTTGGACCACCAAAATGGTTCCTGATTTTTAGCCATGATGTGCATTGGTCTTAGGCTGCAACCGAGCCACAGCCCATTACAATATGGCCTAAGCTGATCCCTTTAAAATTTACCAATTCCATGCCCAACCAACCCATTTAATTGTAATTAGCTTGGGCTCAACCAACCAGGCATGACCCAAAAGCTAGTTTTAAGAATGGAAGAAGGAGCTAAATACGTGGGCATGTCCAATTAAGTCAAAAATCACATTTATGCACCCATGCTTATCTTCTATTATTTTTTATTCAGTTCAGGGTCTGCTTCTACTTTGTTACACAACAGTTAGACACCTATTTTTTCAATTGCAGATCTCCCCTCAGTTTTCCCTACTTCAGGAGGCATTAGAAGAATATGTATCAAATGACAAAGATACCCTCTGCAACTAGTTGGGTACAGTGGAGTATGGCTCTTAATTGAGTTCATCTAATCTCACACGACCATGCCCGCACAATGAGAGGTTGAAAAGCTTTAGTTCTGAATTGAGTTCATCTTTGTGCAGCTAGCCATAATTCCTTGCAAGCTTGCTGGTGATACTGTGACCTGGAGCTGAAGTTAAAGCTCTTCAGTTCAAAGGTTTGGGAGCCTTCATTGAGTTCATCAGAGTTTTTCCACCATCTTGACTGAGTTGTGATCAAATCGAGTTTTTATGCAGATTAGTTCCGATGAAATCTAAAACCAAGTAGCTCTTCAAGGTTTCTATTTATTTACTTTTTTCTTTAGCTTTGAGTGCTTCAAAGGGAGTAAGTTTTACAAGGTAAGACAATCAGGATCGAGTTCTGAATCACTTATACACACAACACTAGCTATCTCTATCAGCTCTAATAAATAGCCGGAGACGGCTTTTAAAGTTTTTAAACTATGCTTTCTATACTTCCCCACCCTTTATACTTTGAGTAATGTAGTGGTTATATTTCCAAATAATAGAAATGGGTCTATCTATTAAGATAAAGAAGTGCTAATCACCACTAACAAACAAGGTTGAATTTACTCAACTTGGCTAAAACCATGTCCTATAAATGGCAAAAAGCATCGTGGGGTTGATTCAGTCTGTCGCATGTATGCTCTCACCTGGTTTTGTCCCTTGACATGTGATTCATTTTTAGTGACTGTCTTTTTCTTTTTCTTTTTTTTTTTTCTTTTTTTTTTAAATAGAAAGTGACTGATGTTTTTCATTGATGTCATATCATAAAATTATTTCCTAAGGATGACAAAATTTAGTATTGTTTAGTAGTTTGGACTAAATCAGTTCATGTGCATGCATGTGCATCATATCAAGAGAATATCCTACTAAAGATTGGAAGAGTCAGTATCAGATATCAGCAATTAGGTATACCAAATCCTTTTGATGTTGATGCAAATTGACTATGGAGGAGATCGTTAACTAGGAAGGAGATCCTGAAAATGCCCGGGTAAAGGAGGAGGGAGAAGGGCCTCAGAATGAGATCGTTAACTATGTATGAGATCCTAAAAATGCAGTATCTCTGGTTTTATGGTTTTACTTTTACATTCCTGTATTGATTACTCAAGCATGACGGTTATGCGCATTCTTTCAAGTGGATGTTGTATGTGGGAGGATTGGAGCTGCATATTTCAGATTCAAGCATCTGGTATGTCTCTTGTCAAGAATGTACATGTGTAGTTCATCAAACAATACATTATGTGATTATAATTACATTTATTTATTGTAAATGTGAATGGTATTATATTTACGAATGTGAATGAAAATAAATAACTTATAATATATATATATATATATATATATATATATATATATATATATATATATATATATATATATATATATATATATATATATATATATTTATATATATGTTGTCAATGGAGGATACCTTGATTAGGGGGACATGAAATTCTTGTAGCTTATGGTATTGTGCCCCAATATTGGTTGTATGTTATTAGTATGTAGTAGATAATACTAGGTTCAATATTTTTTATATGTGACTAAAATTTTTATCTCAACTACTTATAACCTAAACCTAAACCTAAACCTATAACCTAAAACCTAAAGCTAAACCTATAACCTAAATGTATTCTCAAATTCCTAAACCTAAACCTACACCTAATCCTAATCTCAACTCCCTAACCTAAACCTAAACCTAAACTTGAAAACCCAAACCTAAACCCAATCCCGAAACCCGATTTCCTAAACCTAAACCTAAACCTATAACCTATAACCTAAACCTAAAATCTAAATGTATTCTCAAATCTTTAAACCTAAACCTACACCTAATCCTAATCTCAACTCCCTAACCTAAGCCTAAACCTAAACTTGAAAACCTAAACCTAAACCCGAACCCGATTTTCTAAACCTAAACCTTAACCCATTCTCAATTTCCAAAAGCTATAACCTATAACCTAAACCTAAACCTTAACCTAAACTTATAACCTAAACCTAAACCTAAACCTATAACCTAAACCTTAACCTATCACCTATAACCTAAACTTATAACTTATAACCTAACCTTAACCTAAACCTAAAACCTAAACATAAACCTATAAACTAAACCTATAACTTAAAACCTAAACTTAAACCTAAAACCTAAATGTATTCTCAAATCCCTAAACCTAAACCTACACCTAATCCTAATCTCAACTCCCTAACCTAAACCTAAAGCTAAACTTGAAAACCTAAACTTAAACCCAATCCCGAACCTGAACCCGATTTCCTAAACTTAAACCTTAACCTATTCTTAATTCCCTAAAGCTATAACCTATAACCTATAAACTATAACCTAAACTTAAACCTAACCTACACTTATAACCTAAACCTAAACCTGTAACCTTAACCTAAACGTAAAACCTAAATCTAAACCTAAAACATAAATGTATTCTTAAATCCCTAAACCTATAACCTGCAACATTAACATAAACTTATAACCTAAACCTATAACCTACAACATTAACCTAAACCTATACTTATAACCTAAACCTATTCTCAAATCCCAAAACCTATAAACTTAACCTAAACCTAAACCTATAACCTAAACCTAAACCTTCAGTTGAAAACTTCAGACAAGTCTTTCATAGCTATGATATTAGAAATAAGTGGATGTATTAGAAAACTTCAAACAGGTCTTTCATAGCTATAGATTCGTTCAGTTGATTGTGGCTTGACTAGAGGACTGACCTGATTCTTGGGATAAGGAATCTACAGTTTACCCTTCTGATAGATGGCTTGGATATTACACCTGTCTGCCATGCCGACATGTGGTAGTGTGTGCATTAGCTCCCTTACACATGCAGGTGAGCTTAGCAAACCTCTTTCCCTTCCTTAGGTAGGCTCTACCAAGAAGGTGCACATTTCTAGCAGGCAATGAACCTGCTGCTTCTGAACATCATTAGATTATTTTCTGATGGTGATCTTTTCTCTATACAACGTGATGCACTGTATACCCTAGAAACTATTTAGAACTCGAGGCATTACCACTAATCACTGGCATGTCCTACTTGTAATTGACAAGCAAATGAAGATTTTCTTTTCATAATGGTCAGCTCTGCTTGCTCATTTTTCAGGTCATAGATAATCGTGGTCGGAATCTGTTCTACTTGGGAAGTGGGTACTTGTGGCTACCGATGGTCGTCCTTGCAGAAATCGTCCATATGTTTATTTTGGTCCTATAAACCATATGGTGAGACCATTCCTTTTGTGTCAATTTCATTCCTCTCTTTGAGTTTTTATTAATTCATTAAGAAAAAAATGGTTATACATGATGCACTTCTTTCACTTTATCTTTCTTTCCCCCAATGGTATTCCGATTTATGAATGTCATGAGTATTTGTAGGATGATGGAATATACGAAGCTGTTGCAGGTAGTGACTTTGTCATTACTAGAGTTGCATTTCGAGACAACTCTTCAAAGTACTACATAAATGACCGTGGAAGTAATTTTATAGAGGTTACTAAGAAATTGAAAGGAAAAGGACTGGACTTGGACAACAATCGGTTTTTTATTCTTCACATGGGTGATGGGCTGATGGCTGAAAAAGGACTATTTACTTATGAAAAAAATATCATACCGTCAAAATATATCTTCTCTTTAAATTCTTTATCATTGAAATTTCAGGGTGAAGTCGAGCAAATTTTTTTAATGAAGCTAAAGATTTGTATTTTCAGTATTATTGTAATTGTAATTGTAATTGATTGAATAAAAGATTATAATTGATTGTAATTGAATGAATGAATAATTGTAATTGATTGTAATTGAATAAATGAATGACTGTAATTGATTATAATTGAATGAATGAATGATTATGCAGGTGGTGATTGAATGAACAAATGATTATTTATATTTTTTAATGTACAAAATAGCTACGGATATTAACCATAGCTAGTAATTTGACAATTGTAGCCATTATTAAATTTGGCAAATTGCTATGGACTTTTAGCTACAAATAATATCCATAGCTGTTTGTAGTTTTATCTATAGATATAATTGCTATGGATTATATCTGTAGCTACTGTGATCTATAGCTACAGATTAAATCCGTAGCCATAGGTTCAAGACCTATTGTTATGGCACCTACGACTACGGTCATGCTACGAACTAAAACTGTAGCCATAGGTCTATGGCTACGGCTTTTATCCGTAGCCTTTGCCCAGTGTTTTGGTAGTGAAAGGATCGTGGTTTTTACCCACAAAGGGTCATGGTTGATATTTGACGCTACCTTAAAATGACCCAACAAAAAAGGATGGGCAGCATAGATTATACACATACATCAATGTGGGCCCATATGGGTCGTTGTTTGCATGTGTAGTAGTTGTCATGTTATATAGGTCATGGTTGTCATGTTGCATAGATCGTAGTATCCGCATGTTCATTTCATCTTCTACCAAACCACTAGTACCATAACTTAAGGCCCACAACGGGGTGATTCGATCCATATACCCTGTCAGGTAGCTCATCGTGGGCCTAAAAAATCCTAACATGGGGTGATCTCATCCATCCACCTAGCCCTAAAATGACACGACAAAAAGGATAGGTGTCATGGATTATTCACACACATCAATGTAGGCTCCATCAAATGGTCACTGTCAAGGCGTATAAAATGAAGACTTCAACCCGTATAGCATGAAAACCACGAACCTTACCTCATGACGACCACGACCCTTACCTCATGGCAACCACGACCCATACCCGGGTCGTGGTTGTAATGCGGTAAGAGTCATAGTTTTAATATGGTAAGAGTCGTAGTTGTCATGGGTCGTGGTTCTCATGGGTCGTAGTTGTCATGAGTCGTAGTTATCATGTTATATAGGTCGTGGTTCGCATGTTATATGGGTCGCAGTTGTTACATGTTCAAGTCTTTTACTACCAAATGAAAGGATAGCAATTGATACAATAGTCTAAGGCCCACAATGGGGTGATCCATTCCGTCCACCTTATCGGCTTGCTCGGTGTGGGCCTCAAAAAGTCTTGACTTGGGCAGTGTCCTCTTATAACAAACATCACAGTGAGTGAGCCTGAAAAGTTTCAATAGTGGGTTCCATTGTCCCCATTGTTTTTCTATTATGTGGCCCACATGAGCTCTTGATCAGGCTGATATTTGGGCCCTAGCCATTAAAATGAGACGGCAAAAAGGATGGGTGACATGGATTATACACATACATCAATGTGAGCCCGACGAGCTTGGTCCTTGCCTGCACAAAAAGGGTTTCACACACATTACTTTCTTGGCATTAAATATAACGTAACTTCTTTCCTAGAAAACCGTACAACTACTTAAACAAGGATAAAGGCATTTTGGTCCAAGTAATTTTCGAAAGCATCTCAGAAGGCCCTTTAGTGAATATATGGAATATAGTAGCATTCGAGGTAATTCGTCCAAACTTTGAAGTGAGTACGGTCAATTTCCCGAAACAAAAGGAGCACCTTTTTAAAATGGAAACAAAATTCACCTTAAATTCTAATGCTACCAAATAATGCATGGAGAAAGGAAAACAGGAAGGAGTGGCTTTGGACAGTTGAAATTATATAATTAATTAATTTATTTTTTGTTCAGGGAAAAAAGATTAAAGTCAAGAATTACAAGGCACACTGTCAGTGTTAGAAGTTGATTGCATCCTAACCCTGCAAGGACCATAATCCATTCAAATAGTGCTAT
Organism: Magnolia kwangsiensis; assembly: GCA_037074715.1. Taxonomy (NCBI): domain Eukaryota; kingdom Viridiplantae; phylum Streptophyta; class Magnoliopsida; order Magnoliales; family Magnoliaceae; genus Magnolia; species Magnolia kwangsiensis. The sequence goes on from CM073577.1 coordinate 115,581,850, forward strand.
GTGGGGCCCACTGTGATGTATTGGTTTTATCTATTCCGTCTATCCATTTTTCCAGATCATTTTAGAATATGAACCCAAAAATGAGGCAAATCCAAGGCTTAAGTGGACCACACAGTGGAGATTGAACTCCCACCATTAAAAATTTCTTGTGTGTGGCAGAAGTTTTGGATAAACTGATATTTGTGTTTTCAACGGTGAGTTTTATTGTCGCTGCTGCTTCCTGTGGTTCTGTCCACTTGAGCATTGGATTTACTTAATTTGTTTACTCATATCCTAAAATGATCTTAAAAAAATAGATAAACAGCGTAGATAAAACCTATACATCATGGTGGGCCCCACAAAGCCTCTACTTGGGCGCATTAAGTAGTTAATGTGGCCCGGCGAAAATTGCATGTTTTATGTCCAAATTCCATATGGAGTCAACAAAAAGGATTGGGATCACGTAGCATGGAATGTTCCTTGTCTCATGCCGGATTTCGGTGGATTTTGAAATCAACTATATTTATAAGCTCCACATTAATGTATGTGTTTTATCATATATATATATATATATATATATATATATATATATATATATATATATATATATATATATATATATATATATTTTACACTCACACCTTAGTGAGATTTCACCACCTATGTGTGCTCAAACCCTCGTCAGGTGTTGAAACTCCTAAGAGTCTACCACTGAGCAAGTGCGAGGACCCAGCGGTCATTTCATATCTAGTTATACTTGCATTGTATACATGGGAAAGTTACTTCATCCATTATGAATCTAATTCATTGGTTACAAATCCGTGATCCACCAAATATGAATTTGGCGGAGTATAATATTTTTTTTCCCAAAGGAAAAATATGATCCCAAAGGTGAGGATCGGATGGTCCAACCAACAAGGTATTTCCTGACATGCAATCAACGTACAATAATGGTGTTATTCTCATCAAATACAACTCGATACTATTTCATCCTTAGTGTATAGCATCCAACTCGTCCAATAAATGAATACTATAACAAAGATCAGAGAATGAAATTATGGAAGGTGGGCCCCACCAAAAGTAACATGCACTCCAGAAGCATCCAAATTCATGTACAACCCACATGGTGATTCTATCCATCAGATCTTTTTGTTCAAGTGATTAACATGTTGGGGTGTATATGATGGCAGGTTGAATGTCAACGCATACGCATATCACGTGGATACGCATATCACGTGGCCCTTAATTCTCAACCTTATCACCTTTTGAAGAAAAACAAAAAAAAAGTAATTTAGTAATTTTATTTATTAAGAGTGCATTCATGCGAATTCCGTTTTTACAGGTATTCTTTGGTAAAATCTCAAATTCGGATGTATTTTGGTGTAAAAGTTTCCTTTAAAACAAATCTTACCCCTTTCTTTAATGTTTAATTAATTTGGCATCTGTGGCGTACGTGGAATAGATCACAACCATTCATTATGTGCATCAGATACCAAAAGAGGAGTAATCGAAAAATTAAGATGTTTCGACATTTTCCTCCTCAAACAAAGTGTCACATTCATTTGGTGGGACGAACAGTGCATCGGCCATGTTGGGCGACATCAACATGTAAAAGAAGAAATGTTGTAAATGATGGATGGTTGTGAAAAGAGGAGATGGAATGTTGCGAAGCCCACTTTTCATGGCAGCTATTCGAGCATCTAGACCTTTCCTATCGTGGACATTATCATGGAGTATCCATCTTTGAAATCGTACTGCCTATTAAATGTACCCACGTGTACAAAATGAATGGTTCAGATCTATCCAACACGCATCACTTCGGTATTGATGACATAAAGACTCACCTAAATACAATGGGAAACGGATTAGGTGCAGCCCTGGCCTTACCCAAGACAGTACGTCTCTTACTGTGGGGTCCACATTGATGCATTTAATCTATATCCATTCCGTCCATCCGTTTTTAAAGATCATTTTACAGCATGATACAAAAATTCAAACAGACCCAAATCTCAGGTGAACCATACCGTAGGAAACACTTGACTATTGAAAACTTCTTATGGGCCACAAAAGTCTATTACCAAGCTTATTTTTGCTTTCCCCCCTTCATATAGGTTTATGGGACCTTATCACCAAGTTGGATGGAAAATAAAAATTACGGTGGGCCCTAGAAATTTTTTTAACGGTGGAGCGTTCAATCACCACTGTTTCCTATGATATTTGCACCTGATCTTTGGATCTACTTCATATTTTGGATCATGCCATAAAATTATCATTAAAAACATATGGACGGCATGATATAGAATACATACATCAAGATGGGCCCACCGTAAGATCCGCACCTAATCCGCTCCCAATACGGTAGCAATATTGTTTTGTAATTTGCTGAGGGAGATGACTATCATGGAAAGTAGTGGAGATTAAATTACGCGGAGACGCGTTATATATATAGATTGCATCTACAGTACTTTATTATTACAACGAGTCATGTTAGTTATACACGTGTTCACTGCTCTGCTCATCTATACGTGTTGAAAATGACTCATGGCTTTGTCCACACGTTTTCGATGTTCTCTACTCATGTATACGTGTCATAAAAATCAAGTCATTATGTCCTAAGATCTAAAAATGTAAACCTTGTTGGATCAATGGCCAAAGCCCTCTTAATCTTAACCGTTCATGTTAGTCAACTGGGTAATGTCTTCAATGATTTTCTATTGATCACAATCTTTAATATAATGATATTTATTTTGTAAAATCATCTTTAAAAGAAAATTTCTTATTAGCAATCCAATTAAAAAGATAGAATAAAAATTTAAAAGAAAAATTCTAAATAATTTCTATTACTCTGGACAGCATACCACCAAAGTGATTCTCAGTCACATGCTCGTCTTTGAATATCGATTGATGACCATTCATATGGTATTTTAAAGCTCAGATGTCGCTGTTGGCATATTTTCCTGCATGATGAGGGTAGAGCTAGCTTTCACCACACAAGTGGATTGTTATGCGTTATTATTTCATACTTGAAACTGCAAGACATGCCACTACTAAATGCAACGATAGTGGTCAATGACCCACTAACTTGAAAACCGCGTAGATAAGTACCATGTAACATGGCCTTTGACATGTCTCCCTAGTGCACGATTGCTCATAAGTCGTTTCTTGAGTTGTATGGATCCCAATAAATTAAATTTGGCTTTTTTCTCTGGTCATCATGGCTTGTGTGTTCCAAATAAATTAATTAATTTTAGTAATTATATTATATTGACTTAAATTAGATAGAGTAAACCATAGAAATTATTATTGTGAAGTCACAATTTTATTTTTTTTTCCACAAAAGGGCACCTGAACCCATGATCTTAATGTTGAAACATAATATAGAATTAGATTGGTTGAGCAATCTTGAGCTATGATTCGTGTACACATGTTTAATGAAATAGAATCTTTAAAAAAAAAAATAATAATAAAAATCTTAAGCTTTTAATGAAATTCAATTAATTCAATAGTTAGATATTAAATAAGTATAGATTTTGATTCATAACACATTTAAACTAGGACCCATAGGTTGGAAAGTTCAATACAGGCTACATATTATATAAAATCATACAAGTAAGATTATTGAGAAGAGGGCTTTGGCATCCATTGATGAAAATGAAGAAAAAGACCAAAGAATAGATTGTATAAAGAGAAAGACTAAAAGATAAAACTTACTTTATTCCAAATATAAAATAGAGGAGAGAGAGAAATCTTTTATACATGTTGTGTACGTGCTACTTAGCCCTTATATAGAGGAGGACTCCTTTTTTCCTAATCCTATTAATACTGCAACTTTAAGAAAAAAACTTCATAATTAATCATATTTTTAATTTGGTTCAATTAAAGCTTGCTTAATAACTAAGTATCATAATTAAATTATGTCAATAGTAGTGTATTTAGTTTCCGATTGCATGAACACCAATTTAGAGGAAGTGAATCGAACAAGGAGATGTAATCATTACTTTTGCGGTTGTGACCCAATCAAACTCCTAATATATGTGTTTTATGAGAGAAGGGTGAAACATTCTATGCCTCTAGCAATTTTGGCCGTGATGGATGTTAGTGCACTGATTTGTAAATCTTGTTTGTCAATTACGCGAGTTCATACGTCATGTAGTTTGTTGAGCCCTTAAAAGCTAAAGACCGAAGACACAAGAGGACATAAGCATTAATAAACAAATAATAAGTAAATGAGGTGCCTTTCTGATCTTATTAGTAACTCAAAACAACCCTTGAACCTCTAGATGATTATAACCAGAATAGGCAAACCTTATGTGATCACCTCTTAGCCTTAAGAGCCTAATTGAAACATGATAAGTTAGGATAAAATATGTGCTAAGATGTTGTGAAATTGTGAACCCAAAAGAAAATTTTCAAGTAGTCTTCTATTAAATCGAAGGTCCAGTCGATATGATCAAACAATGAGTCCAACAACCAACAAAGATATATCTGGAATTTCTCGATGGGATCTACAAATGATTTGATCCTATCGAAGTACCTTCAATCCCATTGAAGGCTATTTCGACCATCTCAACATAGCTATTAACTAAATGTTTTATAGTAGTTGCAAAATGGTTTCTCATAAAAAGGCATTCGGTTCTTTGGTATTAGGATGAGTTTTTGGTGTAATCAGTGTTCGAGTTGTCAATATTGGTACAAGTTTTGCTGACTGGAAATAAAGTGTAACGCCCGTGAAAAATCCATACTTGGGCTCGAGTACCAACTCGACCCGAAATTGCGTAGAATTCATTCCTTTAGAAAATGTGACTAGGTTAGCTAGTGCAACGTTGGAATAGCTGGGAAATGGTCCCTGATCACTTTAAATACGTTCTACAAGGCCCGAAGCGAGTGGAACCAAGGGTGCTATAATGCTCTAAAGCCTCAGATCAAACTCTAAGCCGGTTTGTTCTTGGGACCTCCTTGAAACTTTGTATTGGATCTAGACCGCGCGTCGAAAGTCCGATACCTCCTATCTTAGACCGTTAGGACCGTCTAGCTGGGCTTGACACTCATTCCAAAAATCAAGTCAAACCGATGATCACAGGCTATTTCATTGAGCCCGGACCGAAGAGAGTGTGAATAGGGACATAGTTGGAATTTCAAATTCAAATCTGGCACACAAATTTGACGCATCAGTATTAAGCATTCTGACCGTCAGAATACAGCCAAATTACACCCTTGGATCAGGAAAAATATCTATTATATATCACGAGACTTATAGGCCTGATCTTGGTGCGGTGACCGTTAAACTGAAACTGGGCCGCCACGTGCGATCTGGGAACCCAACCGGTCTGAAAACTGGATGTATGCTAGATCTAGTATGCATGAGCTTAAGTTCGACCGCATCTGGCCTGGGGACCTCCAGAAATGCCCTTTTGGACCGGAACGGCCCCGATTTGGTTAGGCACCAAGTAAACATTGTTCCCAAGCCTATTTTGGGAATGTTTTAGGCTATAAAAGGGGTTGAAACCCTCACTCCTCTCTCCCATCCGAATTTGAGAGAAGCCCTAGCTTGGGAGAGAGAAAAAGAGTGAGAGATTGTGAGAGAGTGGGAGAGTTCTTCCCGCCACTTGTGCTACGTGTTGCACATGCTTAAGCAACACTCCTCTACCGCTTTCCCGGCGATTCCACCGCAATCCTAGGTAAGTAAAAACCCTAAATAGTTGGTGATTTGAGTTTTTCTTGTTTCCATAGCGATGTAGCTTATGGATCTTATGTATTAGGCTCCTTACTCGCCGTAGACGAACCATATACACTCCGCTTCAATTCCCGAGTCTACAAGACACTAGGTGAGGATTTTAGACGCTTTGATTGACGGTTCCCAATACTTTCAATGTCGTTTAATAGTAGATTCTTGACGGCATCGCCGTTTGACATGTACAAAATGCTCTCCGTTTCCCGTTTCATAAGCTAACGAAGAATATGAGATTTAGGGCATTTTAGTCATTTGTAGGAAATACTGTTTGCATTCATATTTTGCTGATGTGATTGACATGGTTTGTTGTCGCATTAGGAAGTTAGGAATGCGTGCATAATTAGTTTGGCAAAGAGATTCGCCTAGTTGCACACTTTGGGTCGACATGCTATATGTAGACCTAAGTGTGTAGAGCATGTGTTTGTATAAATGCTTGTATTAGTATGTATTGAATTAAATGATGTTATTTGATACTTTGTGATTGATTTTTCAATTATTATGCCGACCTAAATGATTTTCTACATGTTGACAAAATGCATGATTTCATTACATGCATGGAATGTATGTGCTTGAGGATTTGCTTAAGTTGAATATGCATGGGAAGTATGCCTTGAAGATTTGCTTAAGTTGAAAGTTATAACATGTGCTAACATGCTCACATGATGTATTTCAATTCCAATACCTTGTATAGTAATTCCATAGATGTGTGGGACTTGACTTAGTCCAGGCAGTCGGTAACCGAGCGATTTCGTGGCTGACTGGTCATAGCCACGAACGACGCGTCGATGAATGTGATTCGTGTTGAGAGTTGGCGGCAGTGGTTAGGCCACGTGAAGTGTTTTACGCACTTCATGTCGTTCAATTCGATATGCGATCGCGCTAGTCGAGCCCGTCAAGTAACCCGACTGGCCGATGTTTGTTCACCTTGTATGTAACATAACTGCTTGAACCTAGGGTACTGAACTTACCATTGTAAACCCTATTAACCGTGGTACCTTGATCCACGAAGACTCATGAGCCGGGCATGGTGGTATGGGACACCGTGGTCGAGCTGTCGGCCTACGCTGGGGCCACAAACCTCCCCGTAGTGACCAGTGAGCACCTAGACTCGTGAGCAGATTATGGTGGTATGGGACACTATATTCTAGCTGTCGGCCTACACTGATCAGGCGACGAGCCCTTTGTAGTGACCGCGAGCGTATTCTGAGTTCACGGGAGGCGACGACCCTTCCGTGCAGTAGAGTACAGTAGGCCTGTATTGATAAGGTGATGGGGGAGCGGTGCAACGAGTGCGAGCAACAGCCCTGGCAGCCCTTGCAGTGACCTACGAAATGTACATCGTATGAGATTACTAGGAGTGACGACCCTAGACAGGATCCGTGTTGGGATTGATACAAGGGAGGTACCTTAGTTTTCCAATCCTGCTGTTTGAATGGACTAATAACAACTTGGTAATCATATCACCATAGCATTGCATGTGCCTGGAAGATGTGGAGCACTCTAGGGAGTGTGGCATGCCGCGGTCGTAAGATGTTGCCGTATGAGGGTGATCGTCGGTGAGGGCATACATCACGTCATATCATCTTGCATTAACAACAGTATTAGGACTTGTCTGATTTACTGCTTTACTATTATCGCGTGACTGATTTGTGAACATGCTAATCTTTGCTCTATGATTCCACTGAGTTGATCACTCATTCCCACGTTACGGGATGGTGTTTGCAACACCCACCAGACCCTGTTGTAGTTGCAGGTGACGATGAGATCCAGGAGGTGGAGCTAGATGATGACGAGGACCAGGATGAGTTCTCGTATATGCAGTATCATGACGGCTTCCCGTAGGTGACCTGGATCGAGGGGACATCAGTGGGACTTTTCTTTTTGAACATTATTCTTTTGTTATGTACATGTATATGAGACTCAGAGATGTAGTCATACTTTGGAGACAGTTGAGATTACTTTGTTTTTCCATACAGTGATATATATCTTGTTTAGTCTTCCGCTTGCTTTTATCACTGGATCTGAAGTATGAATTGCAGTTTTGGTATACTTTTACTCATGTGAATGCTTTAAATCAGACAACATTGAATCATAACCATTTTTGTTGCATAAGTGACGGTCTGGAACTCGGGAGTTGAGTTTATACACGACCCCCGATTTTCAGGGTGTTACAAGTTGGTATCAGAGAATGAATGAGAGTATACTGGGCCTGGGTTATGGTCTTGCGACGTACGCTGTCGCTTCCTTTGACTTAGGTGGGTGCGAGAAGGGTCTAGAAACACTTCTAGGATCACAGATTCGCCGATAGGCGAAGTCTATAAGGATCGATCGCAAGATCGAGTCTGTAACGTATCTCGGGTCGCGTAAAGCGACCCGAATCACTTCTAAGCTGTAGGAGGTCGGGTGGAGACGTCCTATGGGCGGTTTTAAACCGCAAAAGTGAATCTTTGGGCCGTGGGATGACCACGACTCCAGTAATCAATCGCCAGGGCTTAAAAACCCCGTTCCACCAAAAATCTTCAAAATTCCTTCTCTAAACACTTCAACCTTCAGTTCTTTCTTATCCATTTCATATTAGGCATCAAACCTAATGTAAAAAATAACACAAATTAGTACATTCACCAAATTTTACAGTGAATAGTAAAATTTCATGAAAAATGGCCATAAGGCCATTCTCACATCACTTTCTTTAGCAACTAAGGAGCTAGAAAGATGTACTGGATCCTTCTACCCCAAATTCATATGCTGCATCATATGGTTTGGTATTCGGGATTGCGATGTGGACCCGGAAAGCCCCGAACACATGTTTGGGCTCATAGGGACCAAAATATAATGAACCAAGGGGTGGGACCAACTTTTTTGGGGCCCTGGGACCATGGGGGACCAGACCCATGGGGTCCCGCTGGCCAACCTGAAGGTTGGCCGGCGATGCCATCGCCGGCCGGGCGATGCATCGCCGGCCGGCCATCTCCGATGGTGCTGCCCTTTGGGCGCACCCACTTAAATGCCTCCCCCATCACTCCTAGCTACCTCCCATCCCACGAAAACCCCTAAAACACCCCTCTCCTTCACAAACAGCCCCCTTGCATGCCCTAGATTTGATTTTCAGCGCTCCATTCCAAACCCCGGCGACCCAAACCCCTCCTAATCCCTTCCTTGGCCAAAACCGACCACCACCCATTGATTATTGGGTGTTGGCAGCCCCTTTCCTTGAAGATTTTCCCATTTGGAGCTCCAAAATCCCCCAAATAGTGCCGAAATCGTGAGCAGCTCCATTCCATCTTTTTGTTCTTATTTTTCCCTGAAACTACAGCCTTGGGAAGCTTGAAGCATCCCTCTACGACGCCTAGATTTCCTTTTGTCAGATTGGGCAGCCATTTCTCCGCATTTTCGGCGTTTTCCATGGCTTTCGTGGAAGCTATTTTGGGTCTTTTGTCACTCTCATCCATCCTGTCTTTGATGGGTAAGAGGAAAACTGCAACAGACGAGGCTGGGCCGAGCCGCCCTGCTCAATTGAGAAGACCGCGGGGTGGTGCCGCAAGTTCAAGCGCCGCCGCAGGTCCAGCTGCAGTCCTGGAGTGCCGTACAAAGCGGGATTTGGATCCCCATGCACATCTTGGACGAACCATCCTATCAGAGATGCCTCATGGTGAATACACTGATCGTAGAGTGTTATTTGAGGCGGACGTAGATGGGCGATTGTTCGGCGAATATCTGTTGTTCGAACGCATTGAAGCTGCGCACTGGGGACCGATCTTTGAAGCTCGCGCTCGTGCTAATGTGAGCACTGTTCGTGCCTTCTATGCTAGCATCCAGAGTCCTACCTTGGAGCCCTTACAGTTCAAAATCCCTTTTGGCAGAGATCGGATGGCTACGATCGACGTCCGGTTGGTTGCGCGACTTCTCAACGTGCCTCTAGGTGATGTACATCCAAGTGAGAAGAATTTGAGGACTAGACGTGAACGAGATCGCCGCATCAGGTTTCTGTGCGGTAAGTTGGTTCCATGGCAGCCTAATAATAGCCTCAAGGCGACGTACATGTCTGAGGATTTGCGTCTGCTGCATCACATCTGCACGTTCAATGTTTATCCTAGGTCGACGAACCGCATTGAATGTACACGTCTTATGGTCGATTTCTTATTTCTGGTGGCCCAGGGAGAGAACGTATGTATGGCCACTTTCATCTTACGACAGATAGTTCTCATAGCCAGGTCGAGGAGAACATCCGAATCCCTTCCCTTTGGCCGACTCATTTACAAGATTGCGCTTGAGATTGCCTATAGACTTGGACCCGAATTGCCGGTATCAATTCACACCATCGATGAGTCGACAATGGTTAAGATGAAGATTGGGTCGCAATATCGTGAAAATCAACTTGAAAGGGATAGTGGGGACGACTTTGATGAAGAGGAAGATCAAAGCGAAGAAGAACCTAGTGCAGAAGTTCAGGAAGAGACTCAGGAAGAAGCAGAAGAGGAGGCTCAGGATACTGATGAGAGCCCTCCTCCTTCTGCGCAGGCTACTATCGACGATCGCATTGCTCGGATGGAGGAGAGTCAGATCGCTTTGCGAAAGGAAATCCAAGAACTTCGAGTGGAAGTCGCTGATGCCAAGGCCGTTACGAAGAAGAAATTTGGCAAGGTGACTCGCACCTTGAAGGCAATCCTGTGTTGCTTACAGGATAAGGGTGCTCCTCCTCCGTCGCCAGACTCCGACTAGCGACGCGATCTTTGATGTTGTTATGAGTAGTTAGCCATTTTCTGTTTTATGTGTGTAAAGCCTATTAGGGTTAGTGCTTTGCTTAGGTTGTTGTTGCTTAACTGTCTTAATTTCTATGTCATTCTAGTCATGATGCTTGTAAGGATATATCCCTTGTATTGTGATAATTTTGATTAATTGAAATGCATGGAATGCCTTTGACTCTTTAGTGAATGATTGTGGTGTATTTGAGCAATTGAGACTGACAAGGTTGCGGCCTATTTTGAATATAGGGAATGCCACCTAAGACTACGAGGAGCGCGGTTCGGCTTTCATTGTCAGAGCAGATGGATCAGGCTCCCTCTCAGTCTGGCACTCGTCCGGACCCTGCTGTGGGCCCGATTCCTGAGACGGTTCGGTCGTCTCAGCCTGCAGTTGGTCCTACAGATGGACCACCGCCATTTACACCATCAGTTAGAGAGCCACAGCGCGCATCTACTTCCGCACCTCATCCGCCACAGCCTGCTCCACCACCTGATAGATTCGAGCAGATGATGGCTATGATGCTACAGCAGCAGCAGCTTCTGACCACCATAGTTGGGACTTTAGCCCAGGGTGGGGGTGCGACTGCATCTACTCCGCCTGCACCACCTGCGCATCCAGCTGAGGATGCCTATACTTATGCCCAGGATGAGGGCATAGCACACCCTGCGCAGCCTGCTTTCCCTGCGGGGAATCCTGCCGACACACGGGGCCTTCTGGAGCGATTTCAGCGCTTGCGGCCTCCTACTTTCACGGGTTCTCACAGACCCGAGGAGGCCGAGTTCTGGCTCGACCGAGTGTCGAAGATTCTACGCATGTTGCACTGTACCGAGGCTGAGCAGGTAGAGCTGGCTACCTTCCAGTTTGAGAGAGAGGCCAGTATGTGGTGGGATAGTATATTGCGGACTGTTACCGCCGATTTCGTATGGACATGGGCAGCATTCGAGTTCCGCTTCCATGAGAAGTATTATCCTCAGACCTACAGGCACGAGAGGGAGAATGAGTTTCTCCGTCTCAGGCAGGCAGCGATGACGGTTACCGAGTATGAGCATCGGTTCACAGAGTTGGGCAGGTACGTCCCGACGATTCTACCTGATGAGCAGATGCGCATACGGCGCTTTTTGGAGGGCTTGCGACCGGATATTCGGTCGAAGATGTGCTGTATCAGTTTCCCCTCCTATGCGGAGTTGGTTCACATGTCCATGCGGGCAGAGCAGGACGTGGATCGACTTGCGCGATCACGAGGCCCGACTACTTCCAGGCCGCGACCGGAGTTGCCAGATAGGCCCTTCGCGGGCAAGAGGCCTCGCATTGATCCTCCTACCAGGACCACGGCGCCAGTAGGACCGTTTCGGTGCCCTGATTTATCATGCACATACTGTGGGAGGACGGGCAACCTAGCGCAGAGTTGCTTTTCGAGGATGCGGGACAGTGGGTTCTCGCCGCCGCAGAAGATTGATCGTGTACGTCCACAGGCGATATCAGCACCGCCTATACGGTCAGCTCCTGCGCATCCCTCTTTCAGACCCACAGTATCACAGATTCGACAGTCCCCACGGCCCTTGACACAGCGGCCGAACCGGCCACAGCAGGCTCGAGTTCATGCACTGACCACTGAGGCAGCTACGACGCCGACTTTCCAGCATTCAGCCTTCGAGGTCACGGGCCATATCGGAGGTACTCCCGTTCTTGTCATGGTGGACACTGGTTCCACGATTTCTTTGATATCGCGTGCCGTAGTCAGACGTCTTGGGTTGCAGACTATCACTATGGATAGCGTGCGAGTCCTTGCAGCTCACGGAGATTATTCGGATGTCACCCAGTTGTGTGAGGGTTGTTTAGTTGATCTGGGAGGCAGGACGATGACTCTTGATCTGGTCGTCGATCCCTCGCTCGTATATCTCGACGTCATTCTTGGCATGGACTGGTTGACTGCAGCGAGAGCCGAGATTGACTGCGAGGCTCGTGTGGTGACGGTGTACGAGCCTGAGGGCACGCCTTTCACATTTTCAGTGCGGGTAAATCTTCCTTTCCGCATTCTTAGCTACGCCACTCTATTGCGCGACGCTGGTGCCCAGGTACTTGAGCAGACGCCAGTTGTTTCTGAGTTCGGGGATCTGTTCAGGAAGATCCCTGGTTTGCCGCCCCGACGCGAGATCGATTTCACTATCGATCTGATTCCTGGTTCTACACCCGTCTCACTGCCGACATATCGCATGGCACCATGTGAGATGGAGGAGTTGAGGACGCAGATTGACGGTCTGCTAGAGCTTGGCTTTATACGGCCTAGCGTATCTCCTTGGGGAGCACCGGTCTTGTTCGTGAAGAAGAAGGATGGTTCGCTGCGATTGTGTATTGATTATCGCAGGCTGAACCAACTCACAGTGAAGAACAAGTACCCTTTGCCCAGGATCGATGACTTATTTGATCAGTTGAGAGGAGCGCAGTACTTCTCGAAGATTGATCTTCAGTCAGGATATCATCAGCTGCGCGTCAGAGATGAGGACGTGCAGAAGACAGCGTTCAGGACCAGTTTTGGTCACTACGAGTTCCTCGTGATGTCGTTCGGTCTCACGAACGCACCGGCCGTGTTCATGGATCTGATGAACCGGGTATTGCGGCCTTTCCTCTATCGATTCGTCGTTGTCTTCATCGACGACATTTTGGTATACTCTAGGAGTCGAGAGGAGCATGAGGAGCACTTGCGTTTGGTCCTTGATACGCTCAGACAGCATCAGTTGTTCGCACAGTATAAGAAGTGCGACTTCTGGAAGCAGGAGGTGAAGTTTCTGGGACACGTGGTGTCCAAGGATGGCATGGCAGTTGACCTGTCTAAGGTAGCTGCGGTGCAGGACTGGGAGCAGCCTGGTTCTGTCACTGAGGTGAGGAGTTTCTTGGGTCTCACTGGCTACTATCGGCTCTTCATTCAGGACTTCTCGAAGATCGCGAGACCCTTATCTCAGTTGACACGGAAGGACGTGAAGTTCGCCTGGAATGATAAGGCGGAGTCAGCTTTTCAGGAGCTGAAGGACAGACTTACGTCCGCCCCTGTGCTAGTATTGCCAGAGCAAGGGGTTAAATACACTATATACACTGACGCGTCTAGCGTTGGTTTAGGTTGTGTCCTTATGCAGAGGGACAGGGTAATTTCGTATGCCTCGAGACAATTAAGGAAGCACGAGGAGAATTACCCTACACACGACCTGGAGTTGGCAGCCGTGATATTCGCACTGAGACTCTGGAGACATTACCTCTACGGAGAGGAGTTCGAGCTCTTTTGCGACCACAAGAGCCTCAAGTACATATTCACACAGCGGGACTTGAATATGAGGCAGCGGCGATGGATGGAGACGCTGAAGGACTTCAAGTTTGAAGTCTCTTACCATCCTGGGAAGGCGAACCTTGTGGCTGATGCGTTGAGCCGCAAGAAGGCGATAGAGTTTGCGGCTCCGCTGATGGTTGCCGAGTGGGATATGGTTGAGTTTTTACGAGACTTTGAGCAGAAACTCACCGTAGAGGAGCCATTTGAGTTCATCGCACATGTTCAGGTGCGATCCCCGATCGATGACCGTGTCATCGAGGCGCAGAGGGACGACGCGCATCTTACTGAGCTTCGAGAGCAGGCCAGTGATGATGCTGACGCCGACTGGCGAGTTGGCATGGATGGGGGCTTACGTTACCGTGGCCGCCTATGCGTTCCTGATGTCCCTGACTTGAGACGAGAGATTCTCGAGGCTGCGCATTCTACTAGACTCGCGATGCATCCTGGCAGCACGAAGATGTATCGTGACGTGAAGAGGACGTACTGGTGGGAAGGTATGAAGACCCACATAGCTGAGTTCGTGTCCCGTTGTCTCACTTGTCAGCAGGTGAAGGCAGAGCATCGCCGACCACCTGGACTTTTGCAGCCTATGCCTATTGCAGAGTGGAAGTGGGATTTCATTTCCATGGACTTCATTTCTGGGTTGCCAAAGACGAGGAAGGGGCATGATTCCATTTGGGTGATCGTCGACCGATTGACGAAGTCGGCGCACTTCCTACCGATCAGAGTTACGAACTCTGCAGACGAGCTGGCTAGATTGTATATTAGGGAGATCGTGCGTCTGCATGGAGTTCCGTTGGAGATCGTGTCGGACAGAGACACGCGGTTCACTTCTATTTTCTGGACTCGCATTCAGGAGGCTATGGGCGTGAAGTTGAAGTTCAGTACTGCCTTCCACCCACAGACGGACGGACAGACAGAGCGAGTGAACCAGATCCTGGAGGACATGTTACGAGCTTGCGCATTGGACTTCAAGGACAGTTGGGATGACTGTCTTGCATATGCGGAGTTTGCGTACAACAATAGCTTCCAGGCGAGTATCGGCATGGCACCTTATGAGGCGCTGTATGGGCGACCTTGTCGCACACCGCATTGCTGGTTAGAGGTCGGTGAGCGCAGCTTGATTGGCCCAGAGTTGGTGCAGGCGACGTCAGAGAAGATTGATATTATTCGACGTCGGCTACTTACAGCGCAGAGCAGACAGAAGAGCTACGCCGATACGAGACGGAGACCACTAGAGTTCACAGTCGGGGATCATGTGTTTTTGCGAGTTTCCCCTATGAAGGGAGTCCTTCGGTTCGGGAAGAAGGGGAAGCTGGCACCACGATACATTGGTCCATTTCAGATCCTCGATCGTGTGGGAGCAGTGGCTTACCGATTGGCTTTACCCACGCCCCTCGCGAACGTCCACAACGTATTTCATGTTTCTATGCTGAAGAAGTAC
Organism: Magnolia kwangsiensis; assembly: GCA_037074715.1. Lineage (NCBI taxonomy): Eukaryota > Viridiplantae > Streptophyta > Magnoliopsida > Magnoliales > Magnoliaceae > Magnolia > Magnolia kwangsiensis. The sequence continues at coordinate 115,597,066 of CM073577.1, forward strand.
GTTGCTGATCCTTCTCATATCATTAGATGGGAGCAGGTGCAGTTAGGAGAGGATGTTACTTATATCCTGCGACCGACACGCATCTTAGACCGGAAGGAGCAGGTACTGCGTAGCAAGGTGATTCCCCTTGTGAAGGTACTATGGACGCATCATACTGAGGAGGAGGCTACTTGGGAGACAGAAGCCGAGATCAGAAAGAACTACCCACAGCTTCTCGAGGAGTACGAAAAGGTACAAAATTTCGAGTACGAAATTATTTGTTAAGGGGGGTAGATTGTAACGCCCGTGAAAAATCCATACTTGGGCTCGAGTCCAACTCGACCCGAAATTGCGTAGAATTCATTCCTTTAGAAAATGTGACTAGGTTAGCTAGTGCAACGTTGGAATAGCTGGGAAATGGTCCCTGATCACTTTAAATACGTTCTACGAGGCCCGAAGCGAGTGGAACCAAGGGTGCTATAATGCTCTAAAGCCTCAGATCAAACTCTAAGCCGGTTTGTTCTTGGGACCTCCTTGAAACTTTGTATTGGATCTAGACCGCGCGTCGAAAGTCCGATACCTCCTATCTTAGACCGTTAGGACCGTCTAGCTGGGCTTGACATTCATTCCAAAAATCAAGTCAAACCGATGATCACAGGCTATTTCATTGAGCCCGGACCGAAGAGAGTGTGAATAGGGACATAGTTGGAATTTCAAATTCAAATCTGGCACACAAATTTGACGCATCAGTATTAAGCATTCTGACCGTCAGAATACAGCCAAATTACACCCTTGGATCAGGAAAAATATCTATTATATATCACGAGACTTATAGGCCTGATCTTGGTGCGGTGACCGTTAAACTGAAACTGGGCCGCCACGTGCGATCTGGGAACCCAACCGGTCTGAAAACTGGATGTATGCTAGATCTAGTATGCATGAGCTTAAGTCCGACCGCATCTGGCCTGGGGACCTCCAGAAATGCCCTTTTGGACCGGAACGGCCCCGATTTGGTTAGGCACCAAGTAAACATTGTTCCCAAGCCTATTTTGGGAATGTTTTAGGCTATAAAAGGGGTTGAAACCCTCACTCCTCTCTCCCATCCGAATTTGAGAGAAGCCCTAGCTTGGGAGAGAGAAAAAGAGTGAGAGATTGTGAGAGAGTGGGAGAGTTCTTCCCGCCACTTGTGCTACGTGTTGCACATGCTTAAGCAACACTCCTCTACCGCTTTCCCGGCGATTCCACTGCAATCCTAGGTAAGTAAAAACCCTAAATAGTTGGTGATTTGAGTTTTTCTTGTTTCCATAACGATGTAGCTTATGGATCTTATGTATTAGGCTCCTTACTCGCCGTAGACGAACCATATACACTCCGCTTCAATTCCCGAGTCTACAAGACACTAGGTGAGGATTTTAGACGCTTTGATTGACGGTTCCCAATACTTTCAATGTCGTTTAATAGTAGATTCTTGACGGCATCGCCGTTTGACATGTACAAAATGCTCTCCGTTTCCCGTTTCATAAGCTAACGAAGAATATGAGATTTAGGGCATTTTAGTCATTTGTAGGAAGTACTGTTTGCATTCATATTTTGCTGATGTGATTGACATGGTTTGTTGTCGCATTAGGAAGTTAGGAATGCGTGCATAATTAGTTTGGCGAAGAGATTCGCCTAGTTGCACACTTTGGGTCGACATGCTATATGTAGACCTAAGTGTGTAGAGCATGTGTTTGTATAAATGCTTGTATTAGTATGTATTGAATTAAATGATGTTATTTGATACTTTGTGATTGATTTTTCAATTATTATGCCGACCTAAATGATTTTCTACATGTTGACAAAATGCATGATTTCATTACATGCATGGAATGTATGTACTTGAGGATTTGCTTAAGTTGAATATGCATGGGAAGTATGCCTTGAAGATTTGCTTAAGTTGAAAGTTATAACATGTGCTAACATGCTCACATGATGTATTTCAATTCCAATACCTTGTATAGTAATTCCATAGATGTGTGGGACTTGACTTAGTCCAGGCAGTCGGTAACCGAGCGATTTCGTGGCTGACTGGTCATAGCCACGAACGACGCGTCGATGAATGTGATTCGTGTTGAGAGTTGGCGGCAGTGGTTAGGCCACGTGAAGTGTTTTACGCACTTCATGTCGTTCAATTCGATATGCGATCGCGCTAGTCGAGCCCGTCAAGTAACCCGACTGGCCGATGTTTGTTCACCTTGTATGTAACATAACTGCTTGAACCTAGGGTACTGAACTTACCATTGTAAACCCTATTAACCGTGGTACCTTGATCCACGAAGACTCATGAGCCGGACATGGTGGTATGGGACACCGTGGTCGAGCTGTCGGCCTACGCTGGGGCCACAAACCTCCCCGTAGTGACCAGTGAGCACCTAGACTCGTGAGCAGATTATGGTGGTATGGGACACTATATTCTAGCTGTCGGCCTACACTGATCAGGCGACGAGCCCTTTGTAGTGACCGCGAGCGTATTCTGAGTTCACAGGAGGCGACGACCCTTCCGTGCAGTAGAGTACAGTAGGCCTGTATTGATAAGGTGATGGGGGAGCGGTGCAACGAGTGCGAGCAACAGCCCTGGCAGCCCTTGCAGTGACCTACGAAATGTACATCGTATGAGATTACTAGGAGTGACGACCCTAGACAGGATCCGTGTTGGGATTGATACAAGGGAGGTACCTTAGTTTCCCAATCCTGCTGTTTGAATGGACTAATAACAACTTGGTAATCATATCACCATAGCATTGCATGTGCCTGGAAGATGTGGAGCACTCTAGGGAGTGTGGCATGCCGCGGTCGTAAGATGTTGCCGTATGAGGGTGATCGTCGGTGAGGGCATACATCACGTCATATCATCTTGCATTAACAACAGTATTAGGACTTGTCTGATTTACTGCTTTACTATTATCGCGTGACTGATTTGTGAACATGCTAATCTTTGCTCTATGATTCCACTGAGTTGATCACTCATTCCCACGTTACGGGATGGTGTTTGCAACACCCACCAGACCCTGTTGTAGTTGCAGGTGACGATGAGATCCAGGAGGTGGAGCTAGATGATGACGAGGACCAGGATGAGTTCTCGTATATGCAGTATCATGACGGCTTCCCGTAGGTGACCTGGATCGAGGGGACATCAGTGGGACTTTTCTTTTTGAACATTATTCTTTTGTTATGTACATGTATATGAGACTCAGAGATGTAGTCATACTTTGGAGACAGTTGAGATTACTTTGTTTTTCCATACAGTGATATATATCTTGTTTAGTCTTCCGCTTGCTTTTATCACTGGATCTGAAGTATGAATTGCAGTTTTGGTATACTTTTACTCATGTGAATGCTTTAAATCAGACAACATTGAATCATAACCATTTTTGTTGCATAAGTGACGGTCTGGAACTCGGGAGTTGAGTTTATACACGACCCCCGATTTTCAGGGTGTTACATAAAGATATAATATTACTATCGCCGATAGCTGGAAATGCGGGGAAAACATAGGAAAATGATGTAATTTTTCAATGAAACTTCAAGAGATGCCTAAGTATACATATTTACATATTTAGGAATTAAAAAATTGTAAAAAGAATGCAATATAATAAGTTTATATTTAATTAGGGCGTAAAAGCATATGCTGTCATAAGAAATTAGTCTAATAGTAGCACAACAATCACTCAAATATCATTAAAGCATTCATACATTTTACAACCATGCATAAATAAGCATATAAATTAAACAAAAATATATATGCACAATGATCCAACTAACCATCTCATCCATCCAACCACCCAACCATCCATCCCATCCATCCAACCATCCAACCACTCAAACATCCCATCCCATCCATCACATTTATCTATCTAATCATCTATCCCATTTATCCATCTATTCTGTCAAATCATCCAATAATCCAAACATTTATCCATCCTTCCCAACTATCCAATGATCCAACCATCCCATCCATCCCATCAATCTCATCCATCCATGTCATTAAATCATTCATACATTCATTCTATCTATCCATCCAACCATCCCATGAAATCATTCAAACATCCATCCCATCCATCCATCCATCCATCCAACTATCCATCCATCTAATCATCTCATCCAATCATTCATCCATACCACCCATTCATCTTATCCAATCATCCAAACCTCCATCCAACCAACCCATCCATCCCATCCAATCATCCAAACATCCATTCATCCATCAATCCATCTATCCATCTAAACATTCATCCATGCATCCAACCATCTAACCATTGGGAGTGGATGAGGTGCGGCACTCTGCCTCACCTAAGAGGGTAGCCCCCACCTTGATATATGCATTCTATATCAATTTATTTTACAAGATCCTTTTAGGCCATGAACTTAAAAATGAAGTGGATCCAATTCTCAAGTGGACCTTATCATAGGAAGCAATGGTGATTGACCATAAATGGGTCATAAAAGTTTTGGATCAAGCTGATATTTCATTTTTCCTTTCATTCATGTTTATGTGACCTTAGTAACAAGTTGGATGACAAATAAACATTATGGAAAGATTAAGGTGAGCCCTAGGAAGCTTTTAATGGTATTACATTCAATCACCATTGTGGTATGGTCCAAGAGATTTGGATCTTCATTTTTAGGCGTTTTGGTAAAATGGATGGAAAATGTGGATATAGAATACATAGATAATGGTGGGTCCCACAGTAAAGGCCTCACCATCTTAGGTGAGGCCTAGTCTCGAGCGCACCTAATCAGCTACCCTGATTATCCCATTCTATTTTATTATTTATTTTTTTTATTGCATTTTTTGTTCGTAAAGTGGTGGTGAACCACTTTTATTAGGTAATATGAAACTCACACTCTAAAAGTAACTTAAACTATTAGTTTTATTTCTATTCAAAACAGTGGTGACCCATGCTTTTAAATGGTAAAAAAAGCACATTTAATTTTTTTTTTTTAAAGTAAATTTAAAAGCAAAAGAGCTTTGACCCTTCCTTTAAAACCTTAAAAGTCAATGCACGTTCCCTCCACAATGGCCGTCGCAGCATAAATAGCTCCGTTTGATTCTATTCAATTTCCTTTATCTAATCTAATTTCTCTCGCATTTATTTTTTGAATTTGAGTATATATAGAGATAATCGTCGGATTATCGATATTTTCATTGGCATCAACGTTATCGACAAAATATCGCCGATATTTGTAAAAGAAATGATTTTTTTTTTTTTGTTTTCGGTATCACAAGTCTAGTGATACCGAAATTATCGGTGATAATATCGACTTTTCGCCGACAATACGAACATTGGATGCAATAGAAATCCAGGTGATTCCATGATCATATCCTTCATCTGAAGCCTCTAGGTTATCTTCCTTATGATTCATCACTTAAAAGAAGATTCTTCCTAAATGTTGAAGATGAACTTGAACTCCATCTTATTCTAGATATTAGACTTAAACTTATAGTTAAATCCTTGTTTAAACCCTTTAGAACACCTATTTAAGTGAATCTTTTAAGATTACAACCTTTCATTAGTTGTACGAGATTCACCATATTCCCTCAAAGGATCACTACATGCAAAGTGTTTGATCTTGGACTTAAAGCCTTAAAAAAATCATCAGCTTCATGATTAGGGGAGCAAATGGGAGCTGATTGAAATATGGGAAAGCATCGATCAAACAACCTAAGATGGTACGTCAACGGGGCTCAATTCAACAATGAGTTGTCATTTAGTGTGTCAATATACACTCATTCCTTGTGTAAGATTGAATATAAGTGTTTAATTACTAAGTTCAACTAAGTTCTTGAGTATGACTTAAATAAAAGTCCTTGTGTAGGCCACCAAAAATGGGCGTGTGCATGTTAGTCTCCAAGGGAGCCTGTAACGCCCGTGAAAAATCCATACTTGGGCTCGAGTACCAACTCGACCCGAAATTGCGTAGAATTCATTCCTTTGGAAAATTTGACTAGGTTAGCTAGTGCAACGTTGGAGTAGCTGGGAAATGGTCCCTGATCACTTTAAATACGTTCTACAAGGCCCGAAGCGAGTGGAACCAAGGGTGCTATAATGCTCTAAAGCCTCGGATCAAACTCTAAGCCGGTTTGTTCTCGGGACCTCCTTGAAACTTTGTATTGGATCTAGACCGCGCGTCGTAAGTCAGATGCCTACCATCTTAGACCGTTATGACCACTTAGCTGGGCTTGGCAATCGTTTCGAATATCGAGTCCAACTGACGATCACAGGCTATTTCATTGAGCCCGGACCGAAGAGAGTGTGAATAGGGACATAGTTGGAATTTCAAATTCAAATCTGGCACACAAATTTGACGCATCAGTATTAAGCATTCTGACCGTCAGAATACAGCCAAATTACACCCTTGGATCAGGAAAAATATCTATTATATATCACGAGACTTATAGGCCTGATCTTGGTGCGGTGACCGTTAAACTGAAACTGGGCCGCCACGTGCGATCTGGGAACCCAACCGGTCTGAAAACTGGATGCGTGCTAGATCCAGTATGCATGAGCTTAAGTCCGACCGCACTTGGCCTGGGGACCTCCAGAAATGCCCTTTTGGACCGAAACGGCCCCGATTTGGTTAGGCACCAAGTAAACATTGTTCCCAAGCCTATTTTGGGAATGTTTTAGGCTATAAAAGGGGTTGAAACCCTCACTCCTCTCTCCCATCCGAATTTGAGAGAAGCCCTAGCTTGGGAGAGAGAAAAAGAGTGAGAGATTGTGAGAGAGTGGGAGAGTTCTTCCCGCCACTTGTGCTACGTGTTGCACATGCTTAAGCAACACTCCTCTACCGCTTTCCCGGCGATTCCACCGCAATCCTAGGTAAGTAAAAACCCTAAATAGTTGTTGATTTGAGTTTTCCTTGTTTCCATAGCGATGTAGCTTATGGATCTTATGTATTAGGCTCCTTACTCGCCGTAGACGAAGCATATACACTCCGCTTCAATTCCCGAGTCTACAAGACACTAGGTGAGGATTTTAGACGCTTTGATTGACGGTTCCCAATACTTTCAATGTCGTTTAATAGTAGATTCTTGACGGCATCGCCGTTTGACATGTACAAAATGCTCTCCGTTTCCCGTTTCGTAAGCTAACGAAGAATATGAGATTTAGGGCATTTTAGTCATTTGTAGGAAGTACTGTTTACATTCATATTTTGCTGATGTGATTGACATGGTTTGTCGTCGCATTAGGAAGTTAGGAATGCGTGCATAATTAGTTTGGCGAAGAGATTCGCCTAGTTGCACACTTTGGGTCGACATACTATATGTAGACTTAAGTGTGTAGTGTATGTGTTTGTATAAATGCTTGTATTAGTATGTATTGAATTAAATGATGTTATTTGATAGTTTGTGATTGATTTTTCAATTATTATGCTGACCTAAATGATTTTCTACATGTTGACAAAATGCATGATTTCATTACATGCATGGAATGTATGTACTTGAGGATTTGCATAAGTTGAATATGCATGGGAAGTATGCCTTGAAGATTTGCTTAAGTTGAATGTTATAACATGTGCTAACTTGCTCACATGATGTATTTCAATTCCAATACCTTTTTATAGTGTTAATGTAATTCCATAGATATGTGGGACTTGACTTAGTCCAGGCAGTCGGTAACCGAGCGAATTCGTGGCTGACTGGTCATAGCCACGAACGACGCGTCGATGAATGTGATTCGTGTTGAGAGTTGGCGGCAGTGGTTAGGCCACGCGAAGTGTTTTACGCACTTCATGTCGTTCAATTCGAGATGCGATCGCGCTAGTCGAGCCCGTCAAGTAACCCGACTGGCCGATGTTTGTTCACCTTGTATGTATCATAACTGCTTGAACCTAGGGTACTGAACTTACCATTGTAAACCCTATTAACCGTGGTACCTTGATCCACGAAGACTCATGAGCCGGGCATGGTGGTATGGGACACCGTGGTCGAGCTGTCGGCCTACGCTGGGGCCACAAACCTCCCCGTAGTGACCAGTGAGCACCTTGACTCGTGAGCAGATTATGGTGGTATGGGACACTATATTCTAGCTGTCGGCCTACACTGATCAGGCGACGAGCCCTTTGTAGTGACCGCGAGCGTATTCTGAGTTCACGGGAGGCGACGACCCTTCCGTGCAGTAGAGTACAGTAGGCCTGTATTGATAAGGTGATGGGGGAGCGGTGCAACGAGTGCGAGCAACAGCCCTGGCAGCCCTTGCAGTGACCTACGAAATGTACATCGTATGAGATTACTAGGAGTGACGACCCTAGACAGGATCCGTGTTGGGATTGATACAAGGGAGGTACCTTAGTTTCCCAATCCTGCTGTTTGAATGGACTAATAACAACTTGGTAATCATATCACCATAGCATTGCATGTGCCTGGAAGATGTGGAGCACTCTAGGGAGTGTGGCATGCCGCGGTCGTAAGATGTTGCCGTATGAGGGTGATCGTCGGTGAGGGCATACATCACGTCATATCATCTTGCATTAACAACAGTATTAGGACTTGTCTGATTTACTGCTTTACTATTATCGCGTGATTGAATTGTGAACATGCTAATCTTTGCTCTATGATTCCACTGAGTTGATCACTCATTCCCACGTTACGGGATGGTGTTTGCAACACCCACCAGACCCTGTTGTAGTTGCAGGTGACGACGAGATCCAGGAGGTGGAGCTAGATGATGACGAGGACCAGGATGAGTTCTCGTATATGCAGTATCATGACGGCTTCCCGTAGGCGACCTGGATCGAGGGGACATCAGTGGGACTTTTCTTTTTGAACATTATTCTTTTGTTATGTACATGTATATGAGACTCAGAGATGTAGTCATACTTTGGAGACAGTTGAGATTACTTTGTTTTTCCATACAGTGATATATATCTTGTTTAGTCTTCCGCTTGCTTTTATCACTGGATCTGAAGTATGAATTGCAGTTTTCGTATACTTTTACTCATGTGAATGCTTTAAATCAGACAACATCGAATCATAACCATTTTTGTTGCATAAGTGACGGTCTGGAACTCGGGAGTTGAGTTTATACACGACCCCCGATTTTCAGGGTGTTACAGAGCCTCAGATAGGAGTAAACATGGGTCCTTATATTAGAACCGAGGTACTTGGTTAGCAGATAGAAAACCAAATCAAGTCTTTTGCGGGAGCATCTGGTGGGAGTATATACTAGGGTCCTTATGTAGAGCTATAAAGATTGGAAGTGAACCTGATTTAAAACCTATGATGGTGAAATTTAGTACACTCATGGGTTGAATGTGTCCACCATGAGTGGAGTAGAAAAACCAAACCACTATACATGCTTGTGTTTGGGATTGTATTTGAGTACTTGTTTAATTATGCTTATATGATGAATTAATGAATTATATGTATACATGATTAGATGAATGTTAGGATTAGATATGTAGCACATCCCACACACACACATGTACACTATTGTATTTATAGACTAATTGCTTAATTGCTACATCTTTTGTAGTATATGTGGTTGAACTCACTAATAGCTTAGAAGCCATAATGTTAAAATTTTTTTGTTTAGATTAATGTGCACATTAGTTTAAATTAAGAAATTGTGTTTAATCGAAAAAAATTATTTGGTCCTAACCCCCTATAGGACATAACCATCATTCTATAGCTTTTATATACTTCTACATGTATAGTCATGGTATCCTATTCCATTGAATTTCAATTGGTATCAGAGTGGATTCCTCCTGAAACGCTAAACTGTCGAGAATGAGATTCGAAAGAACTTAAGAATGATGTTTACCCAAGAGGGGTATACCGTCACACAACCATCATATTTTGATGGGTATAACTATGCCTATTAGAAGGATATGATGATGGTCTTTCTAAGATCCTTTGACCCTACGGTTTGGGCAATCGTCGAACAAGAATGAACCTTGCCCATAAAACAAGTCGTGGTTGGTGGCAGAACTATTAATGCTCTCAAAGATAAATCTAAATGGAGAACTAATGAGAGAGCATAATATACCTATGATGTCAAAGTTCTAAATGCTATTTACTATAAAGTTTTCCTGATGAATTTAAATACATTTACACATCTGAAATCAAGAAGGAAGCGTGAGACATATTGAAAGTCTCCTATGAGGGAACTAGTATAATCAAGACATCAAGGCTTTAATTCTTAATGACTCATTTCAAAAATATTAGAATGGAAGAGTCTGAAACTTTAATAGAATTTTACTCTAAATTGAATGATATTTATAATTTCATATGAGGTTTAGGCGAGAGAATTCCAGCAGAGCATATATATAGAAACATAAATAAGATAAGAACTCTTAGTTTCCCTACGAATATATGAACTACACTTGTCTTAGAGGCCCCACTAGTATTAGCCTCAGAGATGAAGGTGACGTTGCTACTAGAACTAGCTTTATGCTAATCCTCCAGCTCCAAGTGGCGCGACAACTGGGTGAACATCTTCACGTTCTTCTTGTGCATCATTAGGAGCTTCATCTGCCCCAGGAGTCCGGAAAAAATCTCAGAACAATGAGCACTTGTTGCTCATCACTAAGAACATCACGGCTTCTTTCAGGCCGCGAATAAGTGGACCCTACCATGCATGTGGTGGTCTAATAACCGAAACAATCCAGCCATATGGCTGCCACTTGGTACTAATGGTCTCAAACCCTTCATTTGATCTCACAAGCATGATTTGCCAGTTTATAGAGTACTCATTTTCGAGGCCCAAGTAGTTACTTCACAACATCTACTTGAAGTAATGCCACATTTTAGCTCCCTATGGGCCACACAAACACAACAAAACTTGCATTGACGAAAATTGGGCCCGAATTTTCTAATTTTCTAATTCCAATTTATTAGATATAAAATGAAGCTTTTGCAAAAAGCATGCAATGACCAATATATGAAATATTTTTGGGTTGTAGTTCAGGTTGGCTTATGTTGCTCCTAAATCAAGAGTGGTGGGTGTCAGAGACTTAGTTGATCATCCGAAAAAAATTGCTCTTCATTACTTGTATGACTACTTTCTTCTCGATATTTTTGTTATATTACCACTACTGCTAGTACAGCTTCCCTCTTGTGTAATACTATCATATTTTCTATTAGGGCTTGTTTGGATTGATGGAATCGAGTTTTCGACCATGGAAAAGAAATAATTTTCCATTGATGTGACATTTTCTGCCTTTTGTGACAATAAAGTATGCCATGGAAAACAAGATTCATTCCCACAATTTTCTTTGAAACACCTTCCATTATTTCCTCCAAAAAAAAATGTGATATCCTCATTTCCACATTGTAGAATTACAGATTAAAGAGAAGAAGTGAAGAGAATAAAAGAGAGGAGAAAGTTGGAAGAAGATATGAAAGGTGAGCTAGGGTTGGATACCCATAATAACAAAAGCAAAGATACCCTATGTTTCCCAAACTAAAATAAACAACTAATAATAAGAAGAAATAATTTTATTTAAATAAAAAAAAGAAAAAAAGTGGAGAGTGTAGATGTTTTTAATTCCAAGCTTGGAGTATATGGGTGTAAATTGACTATGACTAAGGACCTTAATGAACATATCAACTAGTTCACCCTCAAATTAGACACATGGCATATAGATTTCTCCATGGGAGACCTCACGTATGAACTGAAGGACCACTTCAATATGTTTTGCTTTCTCATGATAAACCTGATCATTTGCAATGTGGGATGTTACTAATTATTACAAAATAACTGCATAAGTAGATTCACCGTAAACTTTATTTCCTACAATAGTTTCTTGATCCACACTAACTTATAAGTACTATGCGTCATTGTTCTATATTATTGATCAACGTTTGATCAGGCCATAACACTACTTACATTTCCACATAACTAGATTTCCTCCCACAAATGTATAGTACCAATTAGTAGGTTGCCTATCTGTTAAAGAACTTGCATTGCCTGGATTAAAGTACCCTAAAGGTTACAGTGACCCAAGCTTATATGTCATAAATTAACAACTTTGAATGAAGAATTCTTAGAAGGCAATTCCATTATAAGGACAAATAATTAACCTACTTTCCTTCTATAAGTAATGATCATATCATTATCCTTTAATAGGATGTCACATCATCATCACTAAATATGGCATTATATCTTTGATGTACAAGTTCTCCAATAGATATTAGATTATCTTATAGTTTTAGCTTGTGTAATACATTCGAAAGATGTTTTATGTTTCCATTGAATCGTGTTAACTGATGTTATCTTTATCTTCATCTTCAAGAGGGGTTGTCTTCGATGATAACACTCGATGTTTTTTTTTTTTTTTTTTTTCTTGCTCTTTATTAGTTAAGAGATCTTCTCTTGGAGTCATGCGATTTAAGCACAATAAATTCATATATAACTCTTTTGCACCTAATTATGAAACTTGCATTGCACAAAAGGAAATCTTTGGTCCTCTTTTTTTTTTTTCCCCATATCTTTGCTCATAGTGCAATTTCCTTCATTGGATATATAATGCTTTGCATAGTGCCTATATTTTCACATTTATAACACTTAACTTGATTTTGGCTCATACTTATTTGAGAATTGCCTTGATTATTGTTAGTGATGGATAGTCAAGATTTCTGTCGATTTTAAAATTATTAAAGATTTTGGTAAATTTTTTAAGAATTCCTTCTCAACTCACGATCTCTTCTTATTCTATGGAGTTAATTACATATTTTTTAAAACAAAACATCATTGCTTGTCTTCACATTTTTATAACTAATTTGAGCCCCTAATCTCTGTCCTTCTAGAAGAGCCTCTTCTCGTCTCCTTTATAGGTGACTTATTTTGTTAAATCAACACCAGATCACAACACCAAACTCGGTTGTTAGATTTTTTTTAAGATGATTGCTACTCAACTGTTGTTTTCCATCTTGATGTTAATTCCATTTTCTTGATTACATAGATCCTTCACTGTTAAGAAAACTTTGTTATTGAGTCATTGCCTTAATTACCACCACTTCTACTTTAAAAAATGCCTTCCTACCATTGTTCACGTTCTTATGTACTGTGGCCAAGTGATTCCATGCTTCTTTTTATCAAATCTAATTTTATAACATAAGAAGCATATTTGATCCATAAGAATTTGGATCACATTTAGAACCTTTTATTCTTCACGTAATTTGCATGTCCCGCTTATTCCATTGTTGGTTTAGAAATATTACTACCGTCAATGATATTTTAAAGGCCTTGGCTCATTAAATAGCTCCACAGCTACACTTCTCAATTTTCATAGTTCTTCATTATAAAAAGTTTAGAAACAATAACACTTGATGCTAACATGATCAAGCACACCAATATGAGAAGAAAAAAAAAACTACAAAAGAAGAGAAATAACACAAAATGAAAATGGAAAAACTTAAAACACGACCAATCTACTCATTGATGATGCTCCAGTACCATCTAGAAAATTATAAAAGCAAGGCAATGGTGAGGATGCTCTTGACATCTATGGAGAAAGAAGAAAAGAAAAAAGAAGACAGTATACAGAGAAAAGAAATAAATACTAAAGTATAAAAATTACTTAAATTAGACTTTAGTGATAGTTCTTAACACATGTATTCTATGTATGCAATTTCTAAGTAATTGTTACGGGCATGTGTATTATTGACCTCACTATGAAAGTGTGAAGAATGAAAAAAAATTCTTGTAGAATATATTTAACAGCATTTAAACATGCTTTGCGTGTGCCCATGTTTACCAAACAATTTCTAAACATGCTTTACATGGGTCCCATCTCTAAGAAAGGGTTGCCATCCTATCACATCTTGCCACGTTAGGGGCTAATAGAGCTCAGTTCGGGCATGGGGAAAATACCCAATCCATTTCCCACGAGTGCCGATGTTACATAACTAAGAGATGATCAAGGCTATTCATCATGTATGACACATTATGAAGATACTATAGAACAAAAGTTAGGGAATTAAAGTGACCATGTGTGAAACAATTTATGAAAAAAAAAAAAAAAAAACTATAAACGCTCTCTATGACATGACACGACCACAACCTTACTTTTCTTATTTGATGGTGTGGTATTGACTCAAGGATATGATGTATTAGACTCAGAGTCACCACCAGCTAATGAAGCTCAAAATCTACAATCAGCTAGACACTATAGAATCATTATCAGTTGGTGAATTAAAAACTCCCCACCTAGAATGACTCATGGTTGGTTTATTATTGAAAATTTCAAGTGAGGAACATCGATGATGAAGAAGGCTTTAATCAAGCTGATAGTTGTGTTTTACCATCATCTAAGTATTATTGAAAATTTCAAGTGAGGAACATCGATGATGAAGAAGGCTTTAATCAAGCTGATAGTTGTGTTTTACCATCATCTAAGTATGGGTGACCGTATGAACATGTTAGATGGAATATATGACCCATGGTTGGCCTAGGAAGGTTTTAACAATATTTTATTCAATCCCCACTACTTTCCGTGGTGTTGTCCATCTAAGCTTGGGATGTATCTCATTTTTTTGGCTCTTCCTCAAAAATTATCTGGAGAAATTAATGGACAGTGTGGATCCAACACAAAAACATTAGTGAGTTGCCCACCCCATTCATTATTTTAGGATTCTCTATGGCCTGCTTCGGCCCTATTAGAAACTAGGTTTCATTTTGTCGTTGTTGTTGGGCGTCCATGTCACAAAACCTTTCTCTAGTTGACGAATCCACTTATTGATCGAATCGGAGCAGATCAAATTCATTGGCAAATTAAAACTCTACCGTTTTCACACTCATAAAAAAAAAAAAAAAAAAAAAAAAAAAAAAAAAAAAAAAAAAAACTAGAAAAGAGGAGTGCTATAATACGCAATGGCTTTCGCGTTCCCTTTACATGAATTGGGTCGTCATCCTGAACTTACTTAACAAGTCTGAAGCATATCTTATCTAACACAAGAAGATCCCTTTTTCACAGTTTTCCACTTCCAAGCCACTTTTTGGTACAGATTTCGTTATGTTAGAAGAGCCCCTTAATGAATTTACCATTGGCTTGCACTACACCATTTAGTCAAGTCACCCTTCCCTGGGTCGTTGTAAGCTTGTTCATATATACTCTCATCCAAATGCGAAGGAACTTCTACTGAAGAACAATAGGAGATTAGATCTCATAGAGTTCAACTCCAGTTCTCAACCCATGACCAATATGAGCCCAAAGCTTCCTTCATAATGAAATTGCGGTGAGGACCGCTTTAGTTGAAGTGAAAATAGCTCAAGGTGTCCTAGAGGGGGTGAATAGGACTATAAAATTTTATACCTTATTTTAAATCATATTACATTAATCTTGATTTAATATGAAACTATCAAGATATCCCCAATTTAACTCTAATGGCTTTCAAGCAAAGTAGAGGATCCAATCACAAGACTACTCTATATTAAGCATGATTAAACATATAGTTTAAGATGGATGAGAAGTGTGAATGTGTGTGAGATGTGATTCAAATTAAGGCATTCATATTATCAAGCTTGCATGTAAAAGATTAACATAATAAAAGTTCAAGCAAGAATCAATCTCAAATACAAATGTTTTATAGTGGTCTGGCTATGTGCCTACTTCACTCCTGGCGGACGTACTCATCCCATGAGTGTACCGGATTTCACTAACGGAGGTTTCAAATCAGGTTCACCTCAAACTGTTACAACCTACACAAGGTTGACTCTAGGACTTACACAAGGTACCTAAAACGTGCCTACACAAGACACAAGTTTATGCCCTATAAAGATCAAAGGTCAACACGAAACACCTAAGTTTTACGCCCTACACAAGAGCAAAGGATCTACACAAGGAACCTCCATTTTAGGCCACACAGGCCAAGGATCCACACAAGGAACCTCCGTTTTAAGACACTAGGCTAAGAACCTATTCAAATGACATAAGTTTATACCCTACACAAGAGGAAGGGTCAACACATAAAATCCAGATGTACTCTCCTGTCGGAGGCCTCCTATGAAGACTTATAAGGGGTGAGATGTACCTGTGACCCAATCCTATACAAGGAATGATCAATAGGGTCTTTAAAATTTAATGACTTACAGATAAGCAGATGAGCCCCATTAAATGCGTTGATGAAGATCTCCTCCTTAATGATGAAGATTCGTCAGCTCCCTTAATCCGCAACATTTGATGATGTTCTAATAAAGGTGACGGGTTGGGTCACGGTTATGTTAGAATCTTATTTTAATAAATGTTTTCCTATTTCAGAGAAGGAGTGATTCCAAGTATTCAAGGTATCCCAGCTCAATGATTTGTCATTAAGATAGTAGATGGAGGATCCTTGAATGAGGAAGTTCATTACTCAATCCACTCTATTAAATATCAATGATGAGGGTGGATTGAAGGATGAACTTCCATGAGAAAATGAGCTTAAGGTAGGTGACATGTAATTACTCTCTTAAAGCTCTCTCTATTTTTCTCTACCAAGCAACCAAGAACAAGCTCTCCTTATATACCCAAAAAGTTCTAACGAAAATAAAATTGTCAGAATTTGACTGAGTTCGATATCATCAATCTTGATTCGATGTCATCAAATGTATATTTCCGATGCCATTAACTCATAGTTCGATTATACGAATTCACTTAAAAGTTATTCTAGGAACTTTTTGATAGACTATCGATGATATCGAAATCAATTCCATTTCATTGAGATTTGAATTTTGATGCCATCAATTTATGTTTCGATTATAACACAAGAGCTTTCTGGATATAAATAGGCTAGCTTCGATGTCATCGAGCCTACCTCGATGTCATCGGATTTCAAATGTCGATGTCATCGAAACCTAGTTCAACACATCGATATTTTCAAAAGATTTTCCTTATACGTCTACTGGACACTTCTCTGTCCAAAATTGATGTTATCAACTTAGTTTCGATATGATTGAGATTTAAATTTCGATGTCATCGAGGGTACCTCGATTCCTCGAACATTTTCAGATGATTTTTTCCTATCAAGTTTGTTGGACCAGTCTTGTCCAAATTCGATCAAATTGAAGCTCCCTCGATGTCATCAAAATTTGAATTCCGATGTCATCGAGGCTCGTTTTGAGACATTAACGAAATTCTCAATTTACCTTTGAAGCTTGCTGGACACAGACTAGTCTATATTCGATAACATCGAACCTTTCTCGATGTAATCAAAATTTGAATTCCAATGACATCGAAGCTTGGTTGATTCATCAAGAATATTGTCCAAATATCATGTTGGTTGGTGGACATAAAAGACCTCAATTCGATATCATCGATGCTGTTTCGATGTCATCGAAACCAAGTGTTCGATGTCATTGATATAAGCTCGATTCATCGAAGAAAGCTGAAAACTTAGAAAATTTTCCTATTTGCAAAATCATTTTTCATACTTATATTCCTATGTTGTTCTAAGCTTTTTAAGGAGTTATACACCTGGGTGTTTTAGAACATGGGATGTGAGGCTAAGTTTACCTTTGATGAGTTCTGAGAACACATCCAGTTGAGGCTGATGCTTGTATAATCTTGAAATGGGACACATCGATGTGAGGCTAAGTTTACCTTTGATGAGTTCTGAGAACACATCCAGTTGAGGCTGATGCTTGTATGATCTTAAAATGGGACACATCTAACTCACGACTCAACTCTCACGCTAATTGAGAAACTAGGGCACTTTCAATCTCACCCTTTGTCAATTACATGACAAAACACCTAAAACACACCTAGAACAACATCTTAAATTGTGTACATGAACTTTACACAATTTTACAAAGATACTGTGGAGTTCATACATACTCTTGATTCAAGTAGTTGCTCCCCCTATCACATGTATCACTATGCTTAAAATCCATATACAGTTGTTCTCATGGTGGGATTTGTTCTCCCCCTTTTTGACAGTCATTGACAAAGATTAGTATATACCTATAGCAGATTTGACAGAAGTTGAACTTGAATATGGGAGAATCAAAATAATCATATTTCCAAAAATGCATAAGGAGAGCAGAATATGCAACATTTCGAAGAGCACATTTGTATTTGAACCATCAATGAACATTCGCATTTTAAACACTTTCATCATACATCCATCCAACAGTAGACATCCGCCTATCATCATATTATATGTAGCATTTATCCCATAAACACTCAATACTATGCTCAAAAGAAAATATCGTTCATTCATACGAGCATTCAAAAGAACTGTCTAAGCTTGACAGTTATAAGTTGTTTAAAACATCAAAACGGAACATTTAGCCCATCCATGGGCACATCAAAATTCCCAAAGTACTTTACCTATTCCGGGACATAGCCAAAGATATTCAATATTTAGAGCTTCCAATGGCACAACACACAAAATGTTACTCGATCCAGGTCAGTAGATCATCACATACACATATATACTTAGGGCATCCAAAAAGATATCCATGCCCTAAGTTCTCCATAGATAATCCAGTGTACATGATGAGGGAAAAGAGAAGCTCCTATGAATCATGAAAGCTTGCATCTGCATGGCGATAGGGAAGTGAATTCAGAATTTGTTGTGTCGTATGTTGCAGAACCGTCAGCATCTGCTCTATGTTTGAGAGACAGGCTTCACAGGTGTCAAGATGCTCTGTCATGTGTAATTGCCCATTGAGGAGATGTCAAACAAGATCATTTTCTCTGAACGTCTTGTTTATATTGATAGAGTCAAGGCTATGCACCGAATTTCTCTCGCCTGAGATCCAACCAGTCGGACGGCCATGAAAAACGTTATCAATTATATTCAGTTTGCAAATGGTTTTGTAATTGAACAAGGCATAAGGGTGCCGGGAATAATTTTCCGGTAGCAATCGAACAAGTCGGGAGAGCTTGGACATAAGACACGAAAATGGAAGTGTAGTGAGATGTTCTCCTGTAACAAGACAAATCAACTATTGTAGGAGAAGAGTGGGTAGACACACTTGAATCCCTTAGTGAACATCATATAGGACATTAAGAATGTAGGGAGAGATTTTGTTGTTGGAAACTTCACAGGGGTAGACATTTGTGCTAAAGATGTTGTGAGTATTTTATAGGTAGGTCCAAGATGTCTAACATGCAGAAAATTTCTTGCATTTATAGATATTGTCGCACCATTACATAAGGCTCGAGTAACTTCTCCCCACATTCCGAGCATATTCATATTTCGTTCAGTTACCGGTATGCGAGTAACTTCCAAACCTACCAGACGATCGATCAACACAGGGGTGATGTGCTTGGTCTGGTTCATGATGGTGACCGAAATGAGTGGGGGGTTATTCTTAACATTGTAAATCGAGCTCAGAAACTGATATATAAGATCATATTGAAAATCACCACCCAAATTTACGATATTGCTCCACCCAATCATTCCGAGGAGATTAATAATCCCAAAGGGTTCGAGACACTTACTTTGAACAACCTATTCGATCACAGGTTCTTTCTGAAGATGAAGATGAGAAAGGTGATTGCTTGTTACTTTTCTTACATTTAGATGACTCATCTTGTGGAAAGACCAGCTCCTTGTCTTTAGCCATTTGTGCGAGAGAAGGAAGAAGAAGTAGAACGAGCATAAGAACCACAGATAGAAGAGGATAATTTTGTGGAATGGATCCTCTTGTGTATTTAAGCACAAGTACACGTCTTCAATAACATAGGAGTTCAATAAGAATTCGAGCATTGCGAAGGTATTTGAGGAAGATGGCAAGGATATGAAGCGACAATCCGATTTGGGTTTTTCACGACCATTCGATTTATACAAGTCAGAATACTTTGATGACATCGAGTCTGATTCGATGACATTGAAGTTCAAATTTCTATTTCATCGAGAGAATGGTTCGATGACAGTGAAGGCATGTTTGACGGTTCAGCTTCCTAATGTACTTTGATCATCCTGAAGTACATTCAATGTCATTAAAGAGTCATTTAATTCATCGACTAACTTATCAAAGTGAGAAAAATGACATTGATTTGAGAACTTCGATAATCTTTCATATATGCATATCATAAAATATTTTCTTATCAGCATAGAAACACAGTAAAATTTTGTACAAAAAGTTGTGAAACTCAAAATTATGACATTTGTTATGTTCATTGTCAAAAAGAGATTTTGAGGTACCTAGGATATATCACAGTAATCACAAAATTGAATCATTTCACACACATGTCCGGGCCTAGATGTCATGGCCTGAACTTGTTATCTGTGCTCTAGTGATATTAGGCAGAAAGAACATCCTTGCTCTTGCCTTTGACAACATATCAGTGATCATTAGTGCGAAGACCCTTCATGATAAATTTTCTTGATAGATCCAAGATCTTGCACTCTTGTTTGGAGAATGTCACCACATGCTTGTTGTCACATATTTGAGAAATGCTTAGAAGGTTGCGTGTTAGTCCTTCTACACAAAAAGCATTCTCACTTTTGAGCACCTCTAATCCAATGATAGTTCCATGTCCTAGTACCTTAGCAGTGCTTCCATCACCAAAGGTATCCTTCCCATCATCAAGATTTGAATAGTTGGAGAGAAGGGTTTTGTTACCCATGACATGTCTTGAGCACCCACTATTTAGGTACCACTTAGAATTATTGTCTGTTTTTGTGATTGAATGAGTTATTAGGCAATTTTTCTTTTCTTTCTCTACCCATTTTGTGACAAGTTTCCTTGATGATGTTATTTTTGCTTTACTGTTAACTTGTCTAGGTATGTTAGGTGACTAAATCACTTTTCCTTATTTCATTAATTCATTTGTTTTCTGATTCAGTTGAGTCACCTGACTTAATAGCTCCTCCATTTTCTTAGTCATTCTAGGTGGGGACGAAGGTGGCTTTCCTCTTTCCATGTACTTTGATAAACTCTTGACAGTTTGTATCATTTTTCTGGTTAATTTGTATTTTCCTGTAAGGTTCAAACCGGAATTGGATTGAGTTCTCCCAGTAATGAGGCATTCGAATTTATAATGACCCAAGTCACCACATGAATGACAAATAGGAGTAACCCTGGTGATACTTCCTGATGTAGCACTTTTTCCTACCATTGGTACTGTAGGAATGAGGTTTGGTTTGAATTTTTCATATCCCAGTCCTCTCTTATCTTTTTATGGTTTCCTCATCCTTAAGAGTCTTTTTAATTTTTCACTGCTTTGGGAGAATTTGTAACTACGCTTAACAGATTTTTTGGATTTTTCTGCATCAAACATAAGTGTGTGATTTTCATTCTTAAGATGTATGTTTTCTTCTTTCAATGCCTCAATCTTATCTGTTTAGTTTAATGGACTTAGATTTTAGAAATGAATTGATTCCTTCCATCTTATTATTATCTGAGTGGTATTGTTGAAGACCATTAATTATGTGTGTATGGTTCTCTAAGGTTTTATTCAGATCCATTTGCAACAATTTATTCTTATTTTCACTAATGCCAAGTCTTTTAAGGATATTGATACTATTTATGTAAAGTTGATTATACGAATCCTGTAAATTATCCTTTTCTTCTTCTTCTTTCTCCTCATTTGATGGAAGTGTCCCTTCAACTTGTGGTTTATCAATTTCCTTGGTTATCAATGGAATGTTTGTAGGCATGGAGGCCATGAGTATTTTCAGCGATTTCTTATGTCCATCACTCTCTGAATCACTGAGGTCTGAGTTAGATTCTTCAATGTTATCCCATGTGGCTGCCATAGCCTTTCCTTTAGTTTTTCTATTAGGGCATTCAGTGGACAAGTACCCAAATTTTTGGCACATGTAACACTGTGGTTCTTTGGACTTTTTAATAAATTTACCTGTATAATGTTTGTTGTCCAACGGTTTCCCTTTAAATGGCTAGCCACATTTTTTGTGGAAGAATTTTTTGAACCGTTGAGCCTAAAGGGCCACTTCTTCATCTTCGTTTTCCCTTTCACTTTCCTGCTCCTCATTACTGTTGATAGGTTTTAAAGCTTTGAGGGCATTGCTTTTGGATTTAGGAGTTGGTTTGAAGTGAAGTTCGAATGGTTGTAGGGAACCTACTAATTCTTCTACTTTCATTTTGTCCAAGTTTTTACATTCTTCAATGGTTGTTACTTTAGAGTTGAACCGTTCCGGTAGGGATCTTAGAACTTTCCTACAGATTTTAGATGCCGAAACTTTTTCTCCTAATCCACCCATGAAATTACAGATGATGTTTAGCTTTATAAAGAATTTTATGAAGGTCTCATGATTCAAATTGTGATGTTAGGAGCTGCAACTTATATCTTTTTACTGTGCTAGTTCCCTCATGGGTTGTTTCCAACAATTCCTTAGCTTGTTTTGATGTGCTGCACATACTAATTTAATTAAACACTTCTTGTGACACAGTACAGTAAATAACATTTATTACTTTAGATTCAGAAGTTTGTTTTTCTTTATTGAATGCAGTTCACATTTCTTTGGATTTTGGTTTGGAGATGGTTGTGCCGTTTTCAAGTACTATTTGTTTGGTTGGCGGCACATATCCGTTTTCAACAATGTCTCAAATGTCATGATCCAAAGATCTCAGAAAGTAGTGCATTCTAGCCTTCCAGTATACATAATTTAAACCATCAAATATAGGAGGTCTAGTTATAGATGAACCCCTTCCTTTGGCCATGATTCCAACTTCAGTTAAGATCACTCTCTAGGCGGTTAAGCCCTTAAGAGATACCTGCTTTGATACCAACTGAAATTACCGTGAGGACCGCTTTAGTTGAAGTGGAAATAGCTCAAGGTGTCCTAGAGGGGGGTGAATAGGACTTTATAAAATTTTATGTCTTATTTTAAACCCTATTACCTTAATCTTGATTTAATATGCAACTATCAAGATATCTCCAATTTAACTCTAATGGCTTCCAAGCAAAGTAGAGAATCTAATCCCATGACTACTCTATATTAAGCATGACTTAACATATAGTCTAAGATGGATGAGAAGTGTGACTATGTATGAGATGTGATTCAAATCAAGGCATTCATATTATCAAGCTTGCATGTAAAAGATTAACATAATAAAAGTTCAAGCAAGAATCATTCCCAAAAACAGTCATTTTATAGTGGTTTGGCTGTGTGTCAACTCCACTCCCGGCGGACACACTCATCCCATGAGTGTACCGGATTTTACTAACGGAGGTTTCAAATCAGGTTCACCTCAAACCGTTACAATCTACACAAGGTTGACTCTAGGACCTACACAAGGAACCTAAAACGTGCTTACACAATACATAAGTTTATGCGCTACATAAGAGCAAAGGTCAACACGAAGCGTCTAAATTTTATGCCCTATACAAGAGCAAAGGATCCACACAAGGAACCTCCGTTTTAGGCGACACAAGCCAAAGATTCATACAAGGAACCTCTATTTTAAGCCACACAAGCCAATGACCTACTCAAAGGACCTAAGTTTATGCCCTACACAAGAGCAAAGGTTGACAAACAGCACCCAGACGGACTCTCCCGTCGGAGGCCTCTTATGAGGATTTATAAGGGTGAGATGTACGTGTGACCCAATCCTACACAAGGAATGATCAACAGGGTCTCTGGACTTTAATAGCTTACAAATAAGCAGATGAGCCTCATTAAGCGCGTTGATGAAGATTTTCTCCTTGATGATGAAGATTCTTCAGCTCTCTTGATCTGTAATACTTGATGATGTTCCAATAAAGGCGACGGGTTGGGTCAAAGTTATGTTGGAATCCTACTCTAATAAATGTTTTCCTATTTTAAAGAATGAGTGATTCCAAGCATTCAAGCATTCAAGGTATCCCAGCTCAATGATTTGTCATTAAGATAGTAGCTGAATGATCCTTGAATGGGAAAGTTTATTCCTCAATCCACTCTATTGAATATCAATGATGAGGGTAGATTGAATGATGAACTTCTATGAGAAAATGAGCTTAGGATAGGTGACATGTAATTACTCTCTCAAAGTTCTCTCTATTTTTTTCTACCAAGAAACCAAGAGCAAGCACTCCTTATATAGACAAAAAGTTTCAATGAAAATAAAATTGTCAGAATCTAGTTGAGTTCGATATCATTGATCTTGATTCGATGTCATCGAATGTATACTTCTGATGTCATTGACTCATAGTTCAATTATACGAACTCACTTAAAAGTTATTCCAAGAACTTTTTGATATATAGACTATATCGATGATATCGAAATCGATTTGATTTCATCGATATTTGAATTTTGATGTCATCAATTCATGTTTCGATTATAACACAAGAGCTTTCTTGACATGAATAGGCTGGCTTCGATTTCATCGAGCCTACCTCGATGTCATCAGATTTCAAATGTCGATGTCATCGAAACCCAGTTCGATACATCGATCTTTTCAGAAGATTTTCCTTGTACGTTTGTTGGACACTCCTTTATCTAAAATCGATGTCATCGACTTAGTTTCGATATGATCAAGATTTGAATTTTGATGTCGTCGAAGGTATCTCGATTCCTTGAACATTTACAGATGATTTTCCTATCAAGCTTGCTGGACCAGTCTTGTCCAAATATGATGAAATCAAAGCTCCCTCAATGTCATCGGATTTTGAATTCTGATGTCATCGAGGCTCGTTTCGAGACACGGACGAAATTCTTGATTTACCTTTGAAGCTTGGTGGACACAAACTGGTCTATATTTGATGACATCGAACCTTTCTCGATGTC
Organism: Magnolia kwangsiensis; assembly: GCA_037074715.1. NCBI lineage: Eukaryota > Viridiplantae > Streptophyta > Magnoliopsida > Magnoliales > Magnoliaceae > Magnolia > Magnolia kwangsiensis. The sequence goes on from CM073577.1 coordinate 115,621,689, forward strand.
ATCAAAATTTGAATTCCAATACATCGAAACTTGGTCGATTCATCAAGAATATTGTCCAAATATTATGTTGGTTACTGGACATAAAAGACCTTAATTTGATGTCATCGAAACCAAGTGTTTAATGTCATTGATGTAAGCTCGATTCATCGAAGAAAGCTGAAAACTTAAAAAAATTTCTTGTTTGCAAAATCAGTTTTCATACTTATATTCTTATGTTGTTCTAAACTTTTTAAGGAGTTATATACCTGGGTGTTTTAGGACATAGGATGTGAGACTAAGTTTAGCTTTGATGAGTTCTAAGCACACATCCAGTTGAGGTCGATGCTTGTATGATCTTCAAATGGTACATACTTGACTCATGACTCAAATCTCACACTAATTGACAAACCAGGGCACCTTCATATAACTCCCAAGATTTAATACAAAAATCATGGTGTGGCCTAGAGAAGTTCTCCATGTTAAAAATTGTGTTGTATAGCACGAAATCTATCTAGGAGAGAGAAATTCCATGTATTTTGTGAACTAGAGTCATTAGCAATGATGTGGTCTAATGAGAAGTGTCGGTGCTGAAATTTCATGCTCTTTCAACACAGATGATATGCACTCTTCAAGGAGACAGTAGTTGCTGCAAAAAGGGAAATAAAATGCTCATAAGATAAGCTCAAACTTGTTATGATCATCGAGATGACCTACTCGCATTAATCATATAATTAAGGAACTGATTATTAAAGTAAAAGGCAATATATTTGATAACCTTAGGTTTCTGATGTGCCATGATTCAAAAAGTTTGGCAAGGCACAAAGCGTATGCTTGGAATTTATCTATGGAGAAGCAAAGGGTGTATGCGAGAAGGGAAGTAGTCTGAATTTATACAATTGAAGTAAAAAAATATAAAAAAAATTAAAGCATTAGTAAATAAAGCCACACTAGAGTGTCCGGTAAATGGAGATGTGAGAAAGGGAAGAAGAGGCCCAATACTCTTCATACAAGAGATGATTGGATGTCTTAAATCTCGAGTCTACTTCATAAAAATTGTACCACTGGAATGACTTCTATTTGACTGAATGATGACTTAGGACAAGTTGGATTGGCTTGGATGTGAAATAGGATTTTGATGAGTGGCTTGGATGGAATAAATGGGATTGATAGCTTGGGCTCTCTCTCTCTCTCTCTCTCTCTCTCTCTCATTCTTTCTCTTTCTTTATCTCTCTCTTTCTCGCGCAGAGAATTTAAGATGTGTGAAATGAGAAGGGTTAAGGTGTTTATAGATGGGATGAGTGCTTTTAGTATAAATTGTGAGAGTTTAGATTAAAAAAATACAATGTAACAAGCCAACAAGCCATGATTATTGGCCGTTAGCACCATTAAAGAGAACGTGGATTAGCTACTGTCAGGTTGAGTAGCGAGACTCCCTACTGAAGTGACGTCCCCAAGTTCTGTGGGCCCTATCATGATGTATGTATTGTATCCACGTTGTCAATACATGAGATATCATTTTTGGACATTAGCCAAATAATGAGGCAGATCCCAAGCTTTAGTGGACCCACCACAGAAAACTGTGGGGAGAGTGACGCCCACCGTTGAAACCTTCCTAAGGCCCCCTATGATGTGTATTTGAAATCCAACCTGTTCACAAGTCAACACAGACGTGAAAGAAGGGAAAAAACAAATATCAGCTTGATCGAAAACTTTTGTGGCCATTAAAGTTTTTAACGGTGGGCATCACTCTCCCCACTGTTTTCTATGGTGGGGTCCACTGGAGCTTTGGATTTGACTCATTCTTTGGCTCTTGCCATAAAATGATCTCTCCAAATGGATGGACGGCGTGGATTGAAAGATGTGATACTTCTACACTAATTGTTGGAGTGGTAAGTAGCGTCATTTGGAGAAAGTTTGAGGACAAGCGGCTGCCGGGGGAAATCTAATTTTTACCGTTGACTAGGCCGCTTCAAACAATTTTCATCATCATTTGTACCTCAGACACGTGGTAGCTCCCTATTGATCCAAAGTGGCCGGCCGAAATTAGATTTCCGTCGTGCATTTTCACCTTGTCTCGATGTTCTGGCAGCTCTGTTAGTTCCATGGATTACCAGAGTTTCTTGTAAGTTTTTAGGGAAACGGATGGGCTACGCCCCCTGCCACCAGCCAGGTGGCTGATGGACGGTGCTCTGTGGGCCCCACCATGTTGTATGTGTTTCATCCATTCCGTTCTTCCATTTTTACAGATCATTTTATGGCTTGAACCTAAAAATAAGGGGGATAAAAATCTCAGGTGGACCACACCACAGGAAAACAATAGTGATTAGATATCAACAATTAAAATCCTCCTAAGGCCCACTGTACTGTTTATTTGACATCCAATCTGTTGATTACGTCATAAACACCCAACACCCAGATGAAGGGGAAAAAAAAATATCAGCTTGATTCAAACGTTTATGGCCCCAAAAAAGTTTTCAATTCACAACCTTCATTCAAAACTATTTCCTGTAATGTGGTCCAAATGAGATTGAGATATACCTCATTTTTTGTATTAAACTGTAGAATTATCTAGAAAAATAGATGGACAGAATGGATGAAACACATACATCATGGTGGGGCCCACAGAGCACCGACCATCAGCCATTGGCTGGTGGCAGGGAGAGTAGCCAATCCGTTTCCGTTTTTAGGGGCTAGTATGGAAAAAAATAATAATAAATAAAAATAAAAATTTATGGGGGTTTGTTCTGCCATTTATAGTTTTCTGAGTCCCAGGGATAAGTATTGCTGGGTTTTAGGGTTTTCGTATCATAAGATCAATGGTTTGTTCTAAAAACGGGTTGTCGAGTTCTATGTATTTTGGGTTACAAGTCATGGTCGATCTGATTACTACTGCCATCAGTTATCACGTGTTGGGTGGGTGCTACGCATACAAACATATAAAAATGTCAGCTTTTCTCAAACCACTCATTTCTTTACGAAGTTGTCGATCACATGATTCAAGATCCAAACCATCAGAATCGGAAGCGGATTACGCAGTGACTTACTCACTGCACTTACCGTACTGAGTAAACTCTGTAAGGTCCACCATGATATATGTGTTTTATCCGCTCCGTCCATCCATTTTATCATATAATTTTAGTGCCTGAAACCAAAAACGAAGTATATCCAATGTTAAAATGGACCACACCACAGGAAACAGTTGAATTGAATGTTTACCGTTGAAAATTTCTTGGGAGCCAAGAAGTTTTGGATCAAGCTTATATTTTTATTTACCCTTCATCCTGTGTCTATATGATCTTATGAAGAGGTTGGATGACAAATAGACATTACAGTGGGGTGTAGAAAGGTTTCAACGGTGGAAATCATTATCCCACGGTTTCAGTGATATGATTCACTTGATCTCTAGATATGCTTCAATTTTGGGTTCAACCCCTTAAATTAGATGGAAAAACGGATGGACGGCGTGGATAGACCACATACAATCAAGGTGGGCCCAACTAAGTTTACTCAGTACGATAAGAGCGTACTGAGTAACTCAGTACGCAATCCGATTTCATCAAAATCCTATCATTTTACTGTAGTAGATGATTTATTATTATTATTTATAATCTGTCTTCTATGGTTCAATGGGCTAAGGACTAGATCTTCATGGGGGATTTGTTGGACACGGGTGGCCATCTGATTAACGGTCTTGATCACAGAAACATGATGCCTAGTTAGCTAAACTATGCATGAGTACTCTATTTACATCCTGGTGCATGACCCTCCGTTTAATCCTCGGGTCCTGATGGGATTTCACAAGCATTACTAGAATGTTCTCTTCTTGGGCCTACTGAAAGTCCCATCAACGGTTGAAAAGATTGGAGGGAAGAAGAGGGACAAAGGTTGGTAAGAAGTCGTTGGGTTTGTGAGGGGGACGTTTGAGGGTATACCCGTTCACCTGCACGTTGCATGATTTGCATGTATTTGTCTCCATGTAGTAAATATTAAAGATATAGTACGCGGCCCCTACATCATTGCACGGTATGCACTCGTTTCTGTTTCTGTGAAAGTGGGGCCATTTTTTGAAAATCCATACCGTTGGTCTTTTGCTCAGGATAATATTGTTTTGTTCAGGATAATTTTGAGAGAGGAACATGAACGGTTGGAAACAACATACCAACGGTCTGGATTCAAAGAACGGGCTCCATTTGGAAAAACTGAAAACCCGTGCCTACCCTAGAAAGGTACGGGCCATATTCATCCTTTTTTCCTACTGGGAATTTAATGCCATTGACCTTTCTAGCTACCAACCAACCGAAATGGCAAAAGGCAAAACTTTAATACTGTGGTTGGGAGTGATGCTTGATACGCAGGCGCCTAGAGATTGCATATGTGACACAAAAACTAATTCTAATTAAACTGTCCAAATTACGTTTGTCAGATTAAATGTATAATGGAAAATATTTATACACTCATTTGAGTATCTGACTATAGGATTGGTGGGCATTTATTGGACGGTTAAAAATGAAAAAAACCCAATGGTCTTGCTTCTACAAAATCAGAGGTTAGGATTGTTCAACCAATCTGATCCTGAGATTGTGACGTTTGGATGGCTGATTTCAGAATTTATCCGGTTTAACTTGAATAAATGTATAGTTTAACTTGAATAAAATATGATTTAAGGGGTTTACCGTAGTTAATATATACCTAGTTATAATATATACCAAGTTTTGAGTGCTGTATATCACTTCTAAAGATTAGAAAGTGTGCATGTGCACCATCAGCTTTCACAGATCCAGTACATATGACTCTTATCTGTCAAGCATCATCCGCTCCATCAAAGGAGATGACACCATAGAACCTGTGATATAGCCATCTTTCTAGGATGCGGCTTGCATGGTGTGATGTGTTGACGTGGCAAGGTTTCATGGCTATGTATGTGTTATATTCACACTGTACAGTCCATCTATTTTGCAATATCATTATAACATTTGAGCCCAAAATTTGAGGCAGGTCCAAAGCTCAAGTGAACTTAGGAAGGCTTTAACGATGGCCATTAGGAAGGTTTCAATAATAGACATCATGGTCCCCATTGCTTTATATGGTGTGGCCTACAAGAGCTTTGGATTTGCCTATTTTTTCCGTCACTTACTTAAAATGACCGGGCAAAATGGATGAACAGGGTGGATATAACACATACATCATGGTGGAGCCCAAGAAACTTTGCCATGTCTACTCATATTGAGACCACAGTCGCCGTCCATCTCCCTACTTTACATGTAGCACTGTGATATTTCAATCTCGGATGGGTTATTCTGGATGGCCATCACTTTTCCTTGCTTCCCTTTCACTACTGCTGATTGAAGAATACTTCAGATGGTTGTGATGATCCAATCTGTATCTTAAATGGTTTTCCATCTATAATAGGGCTAACTAGATGAACGATCCCGATTGAGACATAAACCTACCACTGTGTCAAGATGCCTGTACCACGTTACTCTTTGTTGCATGGCCAATCGACTCAGCTCATGTGTATCAATCTTACCCACATCAAAATGATATGGCATCCACTTGATTGCTATTTGGTATGAAGATGATAAATACAAATCAATACACTTGTAAGTGAATTTTATCAAATTAAATTTCTTTATTTTTTATATAAAGACTACTTAAATATAAAATAAATAATTTAGTAAAATCCTTCATCCTCCTAAAAAGTTCTTCAAAAATTCGTTTACCTACTCCCATTGCCATCTCCACTAACTACAAAACTTTCATTTGTAATAATAATTCTTCGAACATACAACTTGTAAGAAATATAACATTGCGGAAGCCACCATGTCGTATATTAAAAGTGCACTGGACAAGTTAATCATAATTCCCAAGACTTCCAGAAAAAAAACCAACCAGATTTAGAATCAAGTGGCTAGGGCCACACCACAAGGAAAAACGGGATGAGATGTCAACTATTTTGGGAACACAAGTCCTTCCATAATTTATTGGGCACAGAAGTAACCTTAGACATAATCAAACAATGCAATAGAAAAAGAAAATTTAAGCAATCACAGAGAAGACAAGTTTTACATGAAAAGTTCTTGTGGAAAAAAAAAAACACTACAGCAAAAAGCGACGAACAATTCACTCACTGTGAAAAATAGGGAAAAAAAAAAAAAAAAAAGAGAACGGATTTTGAGATGGTTATAGATTGTCTGCAAAATTCCTTGGTTTAAAGATAGTTTAGAGACGACCGTAAACCGTCTCTAAAATTTTAGATGGCTCTTGATCGTCCTTAATAGTCTTAAAAATTTTGAACATCCACAAATCATTTAAGACAGTCAGAATCCATCGTTAACTGCGGAGAAAAGACGGCTATTAACTGTCTGGAATAAAAGACAGTCTTTGACCGTCTTATATACAGTCATCTGAGACAGTCAAAGACCGTCCGCATTAAAGACGGTCATTAGACATCTTTTACTAGTAATCTGAGACTGGGAAAGACCGCCTGCATTAGAGACGGTCATTGGTCGTCTTTTACTGGTAACCTGAGACTGTCAAAGACTGTTTGTATTAAAGACGGTCTTTGGCTATCTTATAACTGTCATTTGAGACTGTTAAAGACTGTCTGAATTAGAGATGGTCCTTATCCGTCTTATAATAGTCATTTGAGACTATCAAAGACCGTCTGCGTTAGAGACGGTCCTAAACCATCTCTAATGTTCAGGTAAAAAATTAATAAGTTTAAAAAAATTATAAATATAGGAAAAAACCTAACCTTAACATTAACCTATTCTCAATTTCCAAAACCTTAACCTATAACCTAACCTAAACCTAAACCTATAACCTACACCTATAACCTAAACTTAAACCTATAACCTAAACATAAAACCTAAACCTAAACCTATATCCTAAATGTAAAACCTAAACCTAAACCCAAAACCTAAATGTATTCTCAAATCCCTAAACCTAAACCTAAACCTATAACCTACAACATTAACATAAACTTATAACCTAAATTTATTACCTACAACATTAACCTAAACTTATTCTCAAATCCCAAAACCTATAACCTAAACCTAAACCTATAACCTAAACATAAACTTATAACCAAAACTTAAACCTTAACCTATAACCTAACCTAAACTTAAATGTCACGCCCCAGACTTGGTAACCAGAATCACAAGGAACCCGATGGCCGGTTCTGGCCGTAACAGCCTCCATAGTACCTCATTCTCAGCTCCTGAGGCAGGTTCCCATCCTGGAATCCTATAAGGAGGATTTTCATAATAATATAATCATTATCAATATGAGCATACGTAAGATCACAGCAAGTACATCTAAGAATAACAAAGGGCACACATCACAAAATCCACTAAGAATTTGAACTTTTACAAGTTTACATCAAATTCAAAAGAACATACATAAGGTAATATGAAAAGAGGGAGAAATCAGCAATACTGGAGTCCTCCCTGCTCAACTCTACTCCATGCTCTGCTGCTACGATGTCTGCCTAGAGCCTCCTGCACGCATCAATCGTGTATAAGCTCATAAAAGCTTAGCGTGTGGTGAAAGTGTATGTCAATGGTGCACAAAAGAATAGTAAGAGGTATAAGGAAAGAACATGCTCAATGAGAATATCACTATCCTTACCGAGGCTTATCTTGAATATCATGCAATGAGTACTGGGCATCATACCAAGGCAATGCATGAAGGGGCTAATACGATGCGAGTAATGCCAGTGCTCATATCCAATACACATATCAAATATATTTTCAGTCATAAGAAAATCATCGGGGTCCATTACACTGCTAAATGACTGCCGCTCTACAGACCCGCACAGTCAAACGAGCGTAAGAGACCTCACTACCTACCTGTGGATAGCAAATCACCAAGGCCTGACTGTAACGGACCCATTTCATGAGCTGGTCAGACTCAGCCTAATAATGTCCTCCCTCACAAGTAGATAAGTTAACATCCCTATCCAACAGACTACATGACAGTATGAGTCGCGGCCTATAGGTGTAAGTGTTCACTCCCCAAGTGCAGGGTTGTGATGTAGTAATAACTCGGTAAGACCGAGGTCGAATCCCAAGGGACTGAAACTTGTACGTTATCTAAAACTAACCAGAACTAGAACTAGATTAAGATGAAATCTAAACTGAATGTAATTTGAGAAATAATGGTGAAATAATTATCTAAACTTGAGAGAAATCAGGAGAAGGGAACTAGGGATTCAGAGGATCCACTTGTAGAGATCAGGGAGATCTTATGCATGTTTCATGAAAATTAACTGAACTGACATTGATCTAGTTTTCAAAGAGATGAAAGGTGTATGAATTAGAATAGATTCCATCACCAAACCATGCCCAAAAGACTATGGCAAACAAAAAAATTAAACTAATTACCATCCAATCACATGTATGAAAGTTAGGAAGGGTACCGTCATCCAACCATGCCCAGGAGACTATGGTGAACAACAGGACGTCCTGACGTCATAAACATGAAAAGGAAATAGAAATATTCAAAGCATCGCAGACCCATTGTAATTTCAGTCACAACAGACCATTAAGAACTAAAAATATTCTCATAATAATCAACTAAAATCAACGTCGATTCATGAATTAAAATTAAAATAAAATAAAATCTCCCATCTCACTACAAGCTTCACCTCTTAGCCCTAGCTAGGAGGATTTAGCCTGCCATGGATGGGCTCAATCCAAATAAATAAAGAGAAAAAGAAAAGAAAAAGAAAAGGGAAAGAAAAAAATCAAGCTCCTCTCTCTCTCCTCTGCTCACGTTGAAACCCAAGCTCGAGCCCTCTGTTCTTCCTCCCAAGACCCTGAATGAATGCTCCCCACGTCCAAAACCTCCTTTTATAGCTGCTGGAGTGGTGAAAATCGGATTTGAATCGGATTTGAAAAGCTATGCATGCCTAGTGAAAGCTTTTTCGCAGCCAAGTTTGGTGCCTCGAAACACGCCACTTTTCTGTCTCAAATTCCAAATAAACACTGTCCCTTAGGATTTTATTGGGTCCTCTACATGATAGACGGTTCAGATCTGCCATATGATCAAAGATGGTGGGCCAAAACCGCCTGAAAAAGTCAGTTTTCGCGGATGTGCAAAACCTTTCGCACCATTTCGCTGTTGTGATCGGTGGGCCCCACAGAAGCATTTTCTGGAAAATCCACCCCGTCCATTGGATTCAGAATAAAATTTCAGTCAAGAATTGGTGGTTTTGAATGCTACCGAGCAGCCCTTTTGTGGCCTCTGTATCTCACACGTGTGCACGCATGGGTGCAAAAGGTCAGCATGGTTTTGTAGTTCTCGAAGCCCTCTACACGGTGGACGGATCAGATTGGCCATACGAGCAATGGGTGGGGCCCACTACCGTTCGCAAAACTGACGCAGGCCGTCCGTTCGCTGCTCCTTACGCAAAGAAGGAGAGAGCTGACCCGTTGGTTGCTCCGGTGCGGCTCGCGTGCGAACGTGCTGTGTACACGCACGTCGCACGTGGCGTCCACTGTGATGTTTATGTGAAATCCATTCCGTCTATCCTCTTCAAAATCTCATTTTAACCGTGTAGAACACTTATCAAGCATATCCAGCTGGCGGGTGGGCCCCAAACTGAAGATTGATGGGCTGATCTACCCGTTAGGCCACTTCCGCCATGATCCAATGGATGATTTTTGACGTGTACAGTTAATTTATGGTCCTCAGGCCACGTATGAAGTTTCGAGCCGAACGGATAGTGGGAACCTCGTGATCTTGCATTCTGGACGTCCTTCAGGCCACTTGAGCTTCAATTTCTTACTTTTCTCGAATTTCTGACCGTATATATTTGTCAATCTTGGTCCCCTGGAGTGTGTCCCCTGCCTTTGGCGTCATCAGATCGTTAAATCTCAACTTTTAACATCTTTTTTCCATCCATGCTCATAAAATCACCTTGCAACACAAGAATGAGAAAACAAGCCATTAGATAGCATTATATTCGTAAATCCAGATAATATCTGGGGTCTAATATGCAATATTTGACCCTCAACAGTAAGGCCCTCATGCGCTCATGTTTCCACCCGGTCACGGCGTTGGAGTAGATCCTTGGTACCATGGAAGTTTTAAAATTTTCATTCATGGGCATCCTATGCACCCGGTATGCTTAAACATCATTTCCGGTGTCCACACGTCCAGCCATTTATAAATATCTCTGTGGAGGCAAGGCCCTGATGAAGCGAGGGAGAATGTCGATCATGTTATGCAATGTCAGATGCATGAATTACACAAATAGCCATACATCATACCCAAACATCCAACATACTCAAGAGAAAAAAACTCCATCCCTCACAATATCCTGCCCAATGGCATAACCATAACCAATCACATCTCAGCCAACCATGCATATGATGCGTATGTGAGTGGGCCATGAAGATGAACAAGAAATGTCAATGCGATGGAGATATTCTCCTCTCCTCACCAGTAGGATCTAAGTACTTAGACCATTTCTCAAAAGGAATACAACCTCAATGGGGGCTCACTAGCCAGAGTAGCCCATGAGACTAAACAGATAATGGCATGGGCCTAAATAATAAGAATGGGCCTAGTAATAGTCTATGGTGGACCTTTAACCACCCATAAAAGCAAGAATGGGCATAACAAGGGCCTAGAGGGGCATATCAAGGTGGGCATTCAACCATAATTGTCCCCTGAAGGCGGCCTAATAATAATCTACCAAGGATCAAGTCCCGTAGCCTGAGCATCAATATAAGAAAGAGATGGACAGATATATACATATAGATACATCACAATGTTGGGCCTCGATAAAGTGGCCCAAGGCTATACATAATTCATAGGCCCAATAGGGGAAATATCAGCCAAATCCACGTGCAATAATAAGGGCCCATAAGGGAGTTAGGGCTAAATATAAGGGTCACTAAGTCCATACATTGTGGTGGGCATAGTGGGCAGCCCATTACTCCAACACATGGGCAAGAATCGTATTCAAGATAAGCAAGTTGGGCCTTACAACCTAGCCCAAAAATTTAGTTACTTTGGTGGGCAACCAAGGGCCCAACCACTCATACATTCCAGCCCACTAGCCCAACAGAATAACATGTAAAATACAGCTAAAGAATCCACTGGGCCTATCTATAGGGTTCCAGCCTATTTGGGCTTACAAGGGGTCCAAAAATGTAGTTACATATAAATGCCTATATAGCCCAACCAAGGTGGGCCTCAATAATGCATTAATTAAATTCAAAATTTAGGGTGTAAAGGCATGAATTATTTCCATAAAATTTTCACAATATAGTGGGATATACAACACATCTAGATGGGCCCATAAGGCAGACTGGAGGGCTAGCCAAGGCTGGACGCCACAGCCTGGGAGTCCTTGCCTAGTAGGCCGTACCATGGCCAGCTCAAATGTCTGTTAGGTTTGAAATTTTGTAAGGTGATACTTCTATATATGGGCCATACCTCCAAAAAATTTTAAAATTTTTAAATATTTCTAAGTATTTTAATTAATTTAAATAAAACAGTCTGTGTAGAAAATCGGACAGACCTGGACGTCCCAACATGGTGGGCCAATCCAGCCCTTGCCACAGTGTGCACAGGGGTCCATTAGACCTAAAATTTGGTAGATGGGTCCTAACATGAGTGGACCACACTTTTAAAAAAAATTATAATTTTTGGATATTTATAAATATTTTAATTAATTTAAATAAAACAATCTGTCCAGGGTTAAGTAATGCTAGAATATAACTGGCCTGAATTTGGGCCATCCAATGGGTGGGTTTTGAGCCTCCAAAATTTCTGAAATTTAGATTCAGGTCCCTCATCAAGCCTAAAATAAGGTGGGACCTAGAAATATGACTCACCTTCTTAGAAAATATTTTTTAAAATTTTTTTTATAGGACTATACTGCTGGACTGCACAGCAAAAAATTTTGGCAGTCTTGTACATTGGCCCACCCTTTTGGATGCCCAAATGGGATCCCTTGGCTCTGAAATTGTGCATGTAGGTCCTGCCATGGGTGGGACACCTACCTGAAAAAATTTAAAATTTTTAGGATAATAAAAATATTTTATTTAACTCCTTCAATTTATGGACAGCAAGGTCCAAATTTTTATTTTTCCTGCGGCAGCAATGCTGTTGTCCCTGACTTTTGCACCCCATTTGAGTGGGGCCAGGTCAAAGTAAATTTTAAAAAATGTAAGGAAAACCTTTCTATACAAGTATACAGTAAGGTGGGGTCCACAAAAGTGGCCCACCATCTCAAAATCAAGGTGATATTTATGATTTTCCAGCAAACAATATGGCTGAACAGTCCAGAAAAAGAAATCTGGACCATTCAACCTCCTTGGCCCACCCTTTTGGGTGATCAAATAGGGACGGATGAAGGAAAAATTTATCATACTTCTAGGTGGGGTCCACACCTCCAGGAATAATTTAATAATAGGGGTAAAACAGCCTTATGATCAGCCCATAATCCATGTAAAAAATAACTCAGAAACAGTCCAGAATTTTTCTAAACAGCAATGTAAGTCTGAACATAACTACTGAATAAAGGGAGAAATACCTCACAAAATTGGTGTTATGGTCCACCTTAGTGGACCCCACAAACGTCCAGGCCATGTCCTCTTTATAAAACTTATTAAATGTATTTAAAATGGAACAAATGGAACACCAATGTCCATAAAATGGACAGCAAGTGGCGTCCACCTTGCTTGGACAGTCTGGATGTTCCAGGGCCACTACGTAAGCCACACACATTAAAAATCAAGAGTATAATAATTAAAAAAAATTTATAAAAAATCCAACCACAAGAGAGGAAAATGACATGTATTAAAGGAAAATACCAAGATGGGGCCCATCAAGAAAGGCCCCATCCATGGAACATTCATGCAAAGAAATGGGCCACTGACCTCAATCATGGAGACATGAGGGACCACCATCATTACTTGATGGGTTCCACAAGTCCTTAAAGATAAGATGAAGGAAGATTTAAGAGCACTCGCCTCACAAGAACACCAAGAATCTTCTACCACTAGACTCCTTAGGCTCCAAGGCACATAGATCTAAGGTTGAGATCTTTCTTCAAAGGTTAGATGGGGGAATATATAAGTGAAAGTGGGGTGGAATAATGGAGGGAAGTTACTAGGGAAGAAGAGAGAGAGAGAGAGAGAGAGAGAGAGAGAGAGAGAGAGAGAGAGAGAGAGAGAGAGAGAGAGAGAGATAAATGAGAGGGAAAAAGAACGAGGGAGGATTTTAAGGCAAGCAATCACTTGTCTCTTACCTTGGTTAGAGAAGAGTGATTATTGTAATAGGAAGTTAGAAACAATGTTGTAGGGTTAGTATGCTTTTTAGGTTTGTGAGTGGTATTTTAGAGATAGGTGGTATAGGAATAGGGCCTAGGTAGTGTGTATGTGTATGCAGTGTGTTAGAAATAGTGCCAAGAGATGAGACCTACCTAGAAATTCATGCACACCAACCCTAGTTGGCCACATGATCATGATCAATGGCTTAGAAAATGAAATGCATACAACTTATGATCTACACGTCGGATGGATGCATAAGACGCGACATCGGAACCGCAACGATGAAGTGGATAAGATGGCACAGGTTTCGGCTTGATCCGAGTCGGGTCTTCATGACTAGACTTAAGGATGATCGTAAAAACTACCTAAAGGTTACGAGTCACGAAATTTGACCGGTAGGACCATAGGACCAAAATGAACAAAATACACACTCACACACACACATGCACACATGCGAACTCGGGTCTCGTCTCACACTAAACCTATAACTACACTTATAACCTAAACCTATGACCTAAACCTAAACCTACAACTCAAACTTATAACCTAAACCTAAAACTAAATCCTAAATGTATTCTCAAATCCCTAAACCTAAACCTACACTTAATCCTAATCTCAACTCCTTAATCTAAACTTAAACCTAAACGTGAAAACCCAATCCTGAACCCAAACCCGATTTCCTAAACCTAAACCTTAACCTATTCTCAATTCCCAAAAGCTATAACCTAAACCTAAACCTTAACCTAAACCTATAACCTAAACATAAACCTTAACCTAAACCAAAACCTATAACCTTAACCTTAACCAAAACCTATAACCTATAACCTATAACCTATAACCTATAACCTAAACTTATAACCTGTAACCTAAACCTATAACCTAAACCTAAACCTAACCTTAACTTATTATTGTTTCGATATTTTTTTTAACTCTCTTTTAATTCACTGCTTAGTTTCAATAAGATTGTACATAATCTGTTACATCGAAAAAGAAAAGGGCTTAGTTTTTAACTTCTTTTAAGCTTCCTTATCATCCATGCATAGCACTGCAAACCTTTACTAAACTGTAACTCTAATCGGAACTTTATGTGCAATCTGATCAAGTGCATTAACATCTAATACTATTATATTCCTTTGTAGGATAACATTGCCGTATTTATGGCCCTTGTGCTCCGATTCTTGTTCTCATCATCATTAGACTCTCATGCATGGGAATCAAGGATGTATTCCTTTAACACATGTCCCTTTTTACAAAGCTTTAATTTTTATTATTATTTCTATTAACTTGAATTAAAACACTTTTTTGCATTATTTGCTTGCATTAGTTTTATTTTAATTATCATTTTTATTTTAAAAAAGTGTGCCTACTTTTTAAGAAAAAAAAAAAAAAGAAAAGCGAATGAAGTTTTTGCAATTCTTCAGGATTCTGAATTATAATGTTTTGTTTGTTGAATATTTTTTTTATTAGATGAAAGACAAAAAAAGAAAATTTTTTCTAATTTTTTTCTTTTTTTTTTAATTTTTAATGGAAGATATTTTCTGATGGCTTTAGGTCGTCCATAGTCTTCTAAATATTCAAATATGAGACAGTCCATAACCATCCTTTTGAGGCTCATTAAAGACTACTCATAACAATCCAATCCATGACCGTCCTTTTAAGGTTCATCAGAGACCTTATAACGTCTATATTTATTGATGGTCTATGACCGCCCTTCTTTACAGATGGTCCATAACCGTCCTTTAAATGTCCTTAGAAATGACGGTTCATGACCAACCTTTAAGTTATACGACGCCCCAAAATAGGACAGCCCTTACAACAGTCCAAAACCATCCTTTATTGTCTTTTAAGATGGTTTTCAACCGTCTTTTTTTTCCCAATTTTGACGTAGTGACTATTATCAAAAGTTACAAGAGATGGAACAACTTACAGATATAAAAACCCTAACTTTCTCCCTCTTAAAATCCTTGACTCTCAAGCTTTCACATTGTGCATAACCCTAATCACATAATTAACATGATATTTATATACCACATACACGATTATAAACAAAACGCTCACTTAAATATAAGGCTATCATTTTAAAATCCATATACTCTTTCCTTGTATAGGATTGAGTATAAAGTTTGTGATCCAAACTTGACTAGGTCATTTTGTAGGACCATCTCTGGCCGGAGTTTACGTAGGTTCTTGTGTATGACCGCTATCAAACATGGACATAGGTGCGTACGTGTTAATCTCTACGGAAGCCTCCGACAAGAGTATACGTAGGTCTTTAGATTATGACCATAGTAGTTGTTGATTAGCCCATAGAAAACTAACTAAATTTTCATCGAAGCCACCGACATGGGTGAAAATGTGGTTTATCGACACGGGTGTGTATGTGTTTCACTAACACGAGTGCATACGTGTAGGTTCTTGTGTAAGATAGAAAGTTTGAGGTGAACCTATTAAAAACTATTGTAAATGTTATATGTAAACTTACTGAAAATGTCCAAGATAGTGAAATCCGCTACACTTGAGGAAAGTGCGACCGCTAGGAGTAGAGTAGACAATTAGTTGAACCACTATATATCGTTGCGTATATGATTGGATTATCTAGATGTATTTCTATTCTTTATTTATGATTGAATTTGTTTAATTCATATAAATGCATGAAAAGAATTATATGCTAAGTACATAATTTGTAGCACATACAATTGGTATTTTACATCTCGCTCACATAAACTAATTGCTTATATATTTATATTATTTATAGTCTTAGATCTCCCATTACGATTTCCCTTCTTCTCCTTCTAACGAACCCCATCTTCAATTGGTTGAGCACACCAAATTACCTTAGATTTCTATCTAGCACGTTATCCTGTAATAGCTGATTTTGGTCGAACCAAAGGTGGATTCGATGGGATTGAAGGTTGCTGAAAATAATCTAAGTATGTTCAATTAAGGCTTCTAAGGCTAAGGAATGATCAATAAAATATTTAACTGTTACGGTTAAGACCATCTAGAGTTTTACGTTATTTTGGGTCAAGGGTTAAGGTTTACCTATTCTTTGTTCCTTAATACTCAATGTCCACTTATGTCTTCGGTCTTTAGCTTCCAAGGGCTCGGTCGACTTCCTAACACATATAGACTCACGTGACTGACAAATAAAGTGCATAAATCAGTGCACTAATACATGATTTGATGGATCAAGAAAGATATGAAAATAAATTAGGTAATTGAACGATATGGTATTTCATTCTCCATTAGTACAGTATTGATGTCATGCATATAAAGTCTAAGATAATATATTTGTTTTTTTTAAAGATAGTAGAAAGATTATCATCATCTCTATGAGAATAGAGAACCAACCCAAGACTTCTAAAGTAGATGGGTAATGTCTTATCACTGTACACGAATTTTTTTAAGAATTTGAGAAGACGGAAGACATCAATGCATTAGTTGTAAAAGGAAAAGAAGTAGAACCCTTGAACATTTCAAAGAAGTTAAACCAATGTTGCAGAAGTTCAAGGGGATTATGCCTGATGAATTACCCGATGAGTAGCTCCCATGTATATTATCCAGTACCACATTGATCTTGTCTTAAGGATAAGTTTGTCTAATCGCCCACATTATCAAATGAGTCTAAAAGAATGTGAGATCGTATAGGAACAAGTGGATGAATTGATCAATGAGAGTCTACTAAGAGAAAGCATGAGTTTGTGTGTTGTGCTAATCTTGTTAATGCCTAAGAAGTTATAGGAGTCTAATGCCAAATATAAAGATGTTCATAAACATCAACGCCAGAAAGTGTTTGAAATATCTTAGGTTTTTTATGGGGACTTATAATAAGTTAAGGAATAAGAAAATCAATCATGTTCTAATCATCAGGAAAATTAATCATAACGCCTATGTTGTTGAACTTCCCGAGAGCATGGAGATCTCATGGACTTTTAATGTAGTAAACCTGTATAAGTATTAAGAACCGAGTCCATTGAATAACTTAAGGATAAGTTCTTTCTAAGTGGAGAGGACTGATATAGGACATGCCACGGATGTATTCTTTTCACCACAACAAGCCAAAACAAAAGGGGAAGTAATTCGTCAAATATGGGCCCAGTTCTACATAGGACATGATGGAACTAGGTCCTAAACATGTCTAGGTCAAAGAAATTCATTTCAAATATGAAAAATTTACTATTTGAACTTTTGACTGTAAATGAGATATAACTCTTGACTTGGCATCATCACAAATCACACAACCTATTGAGCTTAATGTAATGATGGTTTTGGGGTCAATCAACCCACTTAATGGGTCACACATCTCCATTTTGTAAGAAAATGCACACTTCTGGTTTAAGATTGTGATTTTAGAAAACATTACTAATTTTAGTAATTTCTTCAAAGTTTTAGGATTTTCATCTTTTTTTAAATTATTTATAATAATTTAAGAAATTAGGCTTTACAAAAGTTTTTCCATTTTGCATAATTTTGAATTAAAGTTGATTTTTTCTTTATTAGTGGTATGATCGAGAAATCATGCACACATTATTCAATAAAATATCTAAATTTTCTGTAGTAATTTCTTCTAGACTAAAAAGCACTCCTTACTTGAGGAAGTCAATGGTCTTTTTCTTATCGTTTCACACTCTTCCCTGTGTCAACTTCAAATTCAAACACCCTTACAAATTCAGTAAACCGTCTTCCATCACTGTTATAATATGATATAGATTTAAAACACGGATTGTAGTCCAGAAACCCTTTCAATAAGATATTTTCTGTGAGATTTCTATAAGACGCCAACTCTTTCAACAGCCGCCGCCACACTCTCATCATTTTGTTTCTATGCTTTGAAAGTGCAATCTCTATGGTACATTTACTTTGTGCCACTGAATATTTCTATTCTCTGACTCTGTTTGCAGCTCCTAATCTAATTGCGCTCACCTCGTATTGTAATCAACACTAGCAAATTTGGTATATTTATACATCGTCTTCTCCTTGTTTGGTATTTTTTGACTCTGAACTTGTTTATGATATTAAGGGCTTGTTTAATCGGGCCTTCTTTTTTTTCTTATTATTATTCTTCTTCTCCTTTTTTGTTTTTTCTCGTACTTTTTATACTTAAGACCAGACACATGATGGACACATCAAATCTAGGCTCCACGTGATGGGCAGTGGACATTGAAAGGGCCCACATGGACAATTAAGATTGATGGTGGACCCCACATGGTGCAGGACTTACATCAAGGTGGACCCCACATAATGGATGGTCCACATCAAAGGTCTGCCCCTAATGATGAATGATCACATCCAAGGTGATGGTTCACATGAAAGATGGGCTTCATCATATGGAAGATTGACATCCAACATGGACAGCCCACATCCAAGGTGAGAGGCATGAAGGGGTTTGCTTGTTTGAGTTAGAATTGTTATAACTTTTTAAAATGACAACAACTACACTTCAAAAAAAATCTCTAATTTGAATGTTTTAAAAATTAGCTTATTTCAAATAAGAGCAATTTTCTGTTATGAGAAAGTGATTTCACTAAATGAACTTATTATAAAACAAGAGCTAAAACCAACAAGTCTTAATTCCCTTGCTCTTATTAGTGTAGTTTTTATTGAATTAGATAAAAGATGTGAAACGAGCCCTTACTGACTAAACATAAATTTGAATTTCTTAACATGGTGGGGCCACTTGAAAATTTTCTCTGGCCAATTGGATTCTAAGTTTAACATTATTGCACGCACTTGATGGACGGGAGTGGACGCCACACATTCAACAGGGTTGGCCCCACGCCAGCTCAGGCTTAGGCATTATATGTTCGAACCTGGGTTGGCCATGGGCTTACTTTAACCAGGCTGAGGGTAGGCTGATGCAGGGATGAACGTGATGAGCCCATCATTGTCTCTCTCAAGTATAACTACTTCGAATATATAAAGCTTATCTGGACTTCTTACGGAGACTTCTTGAATCCACGAGGAAAAAGTAAGAAAATAGAAATAATGTTCTAGAAAATTCATAAATTGATTGATGATTGAATAAACAAGTTTACATTCCTTTAAATAGGGATACTAAGCCATGGAAGAAGTTTCGGAACTAAACTACAACTAAAACTCTTAGAAATTGTGACTTACTATAAATAGTAAACTTATAATTTATAAACGGTCATAATTCCTACTAGTGCACATGGTTTTCAGCAAAAATAGTAAGTGTCCTATTTGGTTTTACCACGCTATTCTCCTAATTATTCTAAGCACTTTTCATGTTGGGCACAACTACTAAAGCCCAACAGATACAAAGTTATAACCTAATTAAAACTTACTGTAAATAGTAAAGATGAAAATAAAACACTAATTTGACTGTCTATCTAATGATATTTCGCAAATTTCGCATGCACCGGGTTGGGTGGCTAAAGTAGCTCATCCTACTCCAAAATCATATATGGCACGTCGAATAACTCATTCCAATTTGCAAGATACGCCCATGTTAAGGCCATGTCGGTCGAGATCACTTCCACGTGATCCACCTCTCAACGGACTTTTTCTAATCCATTTGGGCCATGATCTGTCCGCAACCAGCTCTACATTACAGGCCCATTTACATTCCAAAATCTTGCTCATAGATAGGCCCATTTGAGAAGTGACCCCCATCTGAAACACGTGCCATGTCATCATGTGTGCTGCAACCATTTCTTCAATTGCTTTGGTGAACCCACCTTAGCATTTCTGTTTAGAAGTGACAGCGTGGTTTTGAACCATAGATCTCCATGAGAAAATGGTCTCTTGGAACGGTATCGAACGTTCATCCAATCCATCTACAATATAACATATGAACGAATGGGCCACCATTACACAGACTAGCAACGTCCAGAATGGCCCACGGGCTTTTGAACTTTCAGGCCTACCTTGCATTAATTACACTCGTTCTCCAATTTTTCTATTTAGCCTGATCCAAGCTCAGCGGGTTCGGGTCTAAAAGTCAGGCCTGAATCTCATATAAACTGGACTGGGCCCGATTTTCAGAACCAGTTAATAAAGGGTCTGACAAGGTCCTGGGCCATTGAAACTCATGAATGGCCGCTGATCCGCTGATCAAATGCCACTTTTCTGACAGCAAAATAATGATGTAGATTGTGAATATGTGAGTGTACTGGATTGTTATTCATGACTTAAAATAGTTGTTTTAACGTTCATTTTGGCCCTGTTCCAGTCTGCAGACTCATTTAGTTGTCCACCAAAATAAAAATGTTTCAGGTGAGTCGACTCGGTACTGGATTATATTTAGAATCATGACAAGACAATTAGGACAAGTTCTAATATTGAGCAGGCAACATTAGGATTGTGGATCAGGTCAGTATCAGCCCAGCCCAGCCCAGCCCAGCCCAGCCCATGAAAACATAAACCAACCTTGAATAGTAATGTGCTGGGTTCAATCAGGGCTTATGACTCGGTGACTGGGACCAACTAGTTCAGTCTCGAGTTGAGTTGTGACTCGGTTGACTCGTGGTATCGAACCAGATCGAGTCCTGCCAAGTCCAAATCCACTCGGAGTCGCATTGGAACTGCTCCTAGTCTTACAACCTTGAGCTTAATGCTAGATGTTTTTAAACAGAGATCCAGATCCAGCCTAGTTACTTATTGGGGCTCAGTATAGGCCCAGGCTTCGTACAGACCACATGCTAGAAAATGGGTCCATGATCCATTGCATTATGAGTGGACCCGAAAACCTAACAAGACAGCCCTAACCAAACCCATGATTGAGCTACCGTATTTGTGCAAATGATTAAATTGTTTTTTTTTTTTTTTTTAATGTTTCTAGAATATGAAATTGTAATGACATTCCTTTCAAGTGCTCCTTGAAAGCCATGCCATTGCAATTCAAAACCTTCGAAAAATGATCAAATACAACCTCTGTATCATAAGTTATGATACAACCTTTTTTTTTAATCCACCAACATGATTCATGCTTAGAATATCCTATTTGTGGAAAAGGTCACACTATGGGCATAACCTGATATGGAAAATCAGGCAGATCCGCTCATTGGTTGGGTTGTCAATTGATTTTGTTGTTGGTTCTCGGTCGGTAAGTGGATTGGCCTGATTTTCATATAAGGAGATCATTATAGTGTAGACTATTATTGATGTATTACATCTATCAATAATAGGGTTTGCTGATGCCATTGGAAAAATTAAAAAAATCCACGGTGGTTGCTGAAACATTTTAGTGTTGCTACTTGATATCATTGAAGGTCCCATCAAAGATATGCGCAGAATTACGTAAGTGTGAAATTTGTTTCTTATTCCGGTTGTAATAGTATATATATCAGATGTATTCGGGATTAGGAAAAGGATACGGTGTTGTAAGACTTTCTAATTCATTCCTAAGGTTTCAAGGGGCATACATAAGGATTGTGAAAAGAAATTCGAAGTTTGTTCGAATCGGTAAGCTATTATCTCTTGTAATTTTTGCTTTCAGAGTACAGTAGTCGTCACTTTATGCCATAGCTTTTTCCCAGAAAGATTTTTCCACGTAAAATTTGGATTGCTCTTGTTTGTACTTGGTTGTGCGATTGTGAATACTTTCTTTTATTCATATTTGTGTGCCTCCACGTTTCCCCAACAAGTGGTATCAAAGATAATGTTGAAAGCAGATCGAATCTAAAAGCAAGGTATTAATGGCACTATTATGAAGTTCGATGCAAAAAAATACTTTGGTAAAAATAATTTTGAAATATAGAAAGTTAAGATGAATAGTATCCTAATTCAACAAGGATTAGACAACACTCTCCTTGAAAAGTAACCAAAATCTATAACAAAAGAATAATGGAACAAGATGGATAAGAAAGTTTAAACCTCTATCCATTTGTGCTTAACAGATGAGGTCCTCTTTAATGTCATGAGAAAGAAAACTGCAACGAGTACATGAGCAAAATTAAAGAATATTTATGTAAAGAAATCTCTTAAAAATCATTTGTATTTGAAGTTATAGTTGTTCAATCTGAAGATGACAGAGAGGGCTGACGTTGAGGTTCACATTAGTAACATAAATAGGCTACTTTCTAAATTGTTATATGTGGAAGAGATGATGAAACATGAGGATCAGGCATGTGTACAGTTCAATTTTCTCTCAGCTTCGTATGAGTCATTCAAAGACTCTTTTTGCACCAGTAGAATGACCATTAGCATTGAAACCGTTATCTCAGTTCTTCCTTTGAAAATAATAAGAAAGAAAAATGGCGACATGGGTGCATCTATAAATGCACTAGTTACGAGGGGGAGAAATTCTAAGTGGGACACTTAATCTCCGCGATAGATATTCAAATCTAAGGATAAGGGCAAAGGCAAGTTGAAGTGCTGGAATTATGGCACGTAAGGGTACATAAAGAAGGATTATCATAATCTTAAGTCGAGAAAGGAGAATTCAAATAGTTCTTCCATGGAAGCTAACACTGCGAAATCCAGTGAATAAACTAATGGTAATGACATGCTGACTATATCAAAATTTAAGTATTTCGACAAATAATGGATTTTAGATACGAGAACTTTTTATTACATGATCCCTCATCAGAGTTAATTCACCAGTTACAGTAAGTGCGATGGTAGACATGTGTTTATGGGCAATGATAATCCTTGTAAAGTGATAGGTGTTGGATCGATGTATATCAAGATATTTGATGACATAGATCATATCTTAACTGAAGTGAGACACATTCCTAATTTGAGGAAGAATCCGATGTCTCTAGGAGCACTCGAAGTACTAGGGTGCAAATTAATCAGGTTTGATTATGTCCTTAAAGTTTCAAAGGGGGAACTCATAGTCATGAAGGTACAGAGGAATGAAAACCTTTATAGGTTTATCGGGAGTATTTTATTGGGTGGAGTTACAACGTCTGTAACGAATTTCACGTTTACATGTATGTGGCATGCACACTTAGGCCACATGAGCAAGAGAAGCGAGAAGGTACTTTCTGACCGTCGTTTAATTTCAGTTTTTAAAAGTATTGATTTTAGTATATGCAAGCATTATATATATGATAAACAGTCAATGTTGCCTTTTTAATTTAAAAAATATGTATGTAAGGGGGGTCTAAATTATGTGTATTCTAATGTATGGAGTCAGCATTTGTGATTTTTAATGGAGGGTCATCATGGTTTTTCATGTTCATTGACGACTATTCCAAAAAAGTGTGAGTTTATTTCATGAAAAATAAATTCAATGTTTTTAAAACTTCAAGCAGTAGAAGGTGAGGGTTGAAAAATAGTCACAGTGAAATATGAAAGTGTTAAGAACAAATAACGGTAGGGAATTCACTTTTAGAGAATTCAATCGGTATTGTAAAGATAAATATATTGTGAGGCATAACACGATATGCCACACACCAGAGCAAAATATTGTGGCTGAGTGAATGAATCAGACTCTCTTGAAGAAGGTCCGATGTATAATCAGTAATGATGAGTTGGGTGGGCTAATGTAGATAGAGGCCATTAACACGACTTGTTATTTGATGAATTGATCCCCTTCTACGGCCATTGAATGTTAGTAGGTAGACTACTTAGGACTACATGTATTTAGTTGCGATGCTTACTCTCACGTACCGTCAGTTAAGAGAGATAAGCTTGACCAAATAGTTAAAAAGTACATCTTTGTTCACTATGGTGGTGGTGTGAAGGGAAACAAGCTATATGATCGGGTCATATGAAAAATCATCATTAGTCGTAATGTCAAATTCGATGAAGAATCATTTTCCATAAGTATAAGCACAAGGAAGATAAAAGATTATTTGTGGACGTTCAGTAGATAGGGATGAGGCTGAGCTGATACTGAGATGCAGAGAGATGTAAAGGAGCAACCACCTATGAGAAGGAATTATCCAAGGGATTGCAAGTTACTGACGAGATACAAGGATAACTCAAATATCACATTTACCCTTATTACGGATGAGGGGGATCCGTCTATTTTTCATGAGGTTCTTGATAATGTAGATACTAAAAAATGGAAAGCAGCAATGCATGACGAGATGGACTTCTTATACAAGAATGAGACATGGGATCTGATAGAGCTTCCCATCAGCTGAAAAACGATTAGGTGCAAGTGGATCTTTAAGAAGAAACATGATAAGTACAAGAAAAGGTTAGCAATGAATGGATATGCTTAGAGTGAATGTGTTAACTTTATTGAGATACTTATGCATATGGTGAAGCAAGTATATATCATATTCGTATTAGCATTGGTTGCCCAATACATTCTCGAGCTAGAAGAAATGGATATGAAGACTGTCTTTCTATATAAAAATTAGAAGGGCAGATTTACATTAAACAACTAAAAGGTTTCGAAATATAAGAAGCATAAAATAATATTTACAGATTAAAGAGGTCATTGTATGTAACGCTCTATGCTTTCAGGACCCGAGTATATGACTCGTTTTCCAAAAACTCAAGTGTTAACTTAAAGAGAGCCAAATTCCATATGTATATTTTATTTTTTTCTTTTCAGAGTTAGCAATTAAGCATAGGATGGACAAATCATACAAAATAGAAGATTTACATTTACATTTAGAATGTGCAAAATGTTGCCCATAATGACTAATACAAACTAATGTCTCAATACTTACAATTACAAAATAGAATAACATTGCACGTGAAATAAAATATATTATAAGAAATCTTGAGTTGTAAGATCACGTAGCAACTCTTAGCAATATGATCATGCATCCTTAATGATTGCACCCTGCTCCTCATCAATATGAACATGAGTATTAACTAGGCCACCTGTACTACCTATACGATTATATATTCGATGAATGAGTTGCTAACTCGGTGTGAATTCTCCTTAAGATTACACACTGCTGCATTAGGTAAGTTAGTTATAAAAACATAACAAGGCATACAAAATAATACATGATGCGATCCTTTTAAACGCATGGATGCGTGAATATTCATCGACCTAGGGATGCTCATCTAGTCGGACTTGGACTCGTCACCCATGTAATCATTAACCTGAAAATGCTCATCCAGTCAGACTTGGACTCGTCACCCATGCAAAAGACTGGTCACCAATGTAGCATATCTCTTACAGCATGGTACCAAGTTATCAAAATAGGTCGATAGTCGATGGTCTGAGAGTTAGAAGCGATACCTCACTAAGCCTAAGAGCACGTACTAAAGCATACAGAATTAGCTACTCGTCATCGCCAATAGTAGGTCAATGATCTGGGAGCTGGCAAAATGATACCTCACTAAGCCTAGGGTCACATGCTACAGCATTTATAATTAGTCACCCGTCATCACCAATACGTTATGAATGTATGATTAGCTAAACCATTCCTATTCCAATTACAACCAACCAATTTAAATAAGCTCAAGGTCACTACATGAGGCTCGTCACTCAGCATAGGCCGACAACTTGGGCATAGTGTCCCACGACCACCATCCTCGACTCATGAGGTTCTCTCATCTTAGGATGTTTAATGGAACCCATCAACTAGTAGCCAATCATATTTAGTACATGTGGCTTGCCATTGTATGATTGTACAAAATAAAACATCGAACCCATATAGAAAAAATACCAAAACAAAGTTATATAGGGCGAATAACAAAACTAAGCCACATAAGGCCAATATAATAATAAAAAAAAAAAAAATCATGTGATAAAAGACCATCTTTAAAAGCTCTTTAGACACAGCAAGCCCACATCAATATTCAATTTAAGCCACCATCCAATAACCACTAAGTGAAGGTCCATTACAGTCATAATCAATCGAGTTACATCCTAAGTATGGGTGTACATTCATAAGTAAGAGTTTTCCACTGATGTATCAGTTTAAGTTTCATAAGTAATCCACAAGCATAAGAAAATATACAGGATAAATATTAAGCATGTAATCTAACAATTCAATTTCAATAGATAACACATGTGATTATGAAATGGAGATATTAATTATCAATTGAAATTAAAATTAAAACTATCACTTGAGCTAATGGAAAGTGGAAAGCTCAAGGGAAAGAAATCATCACCTTATACTTTGAATGACCTTTTAGTGTTGCTAAGTTCTTGCACCCTTACAATTTAATCCTACCACAAACCATGAACTTGTACAATCAGATCCAAGTTCTACGCAATACCTAGGTTTAAGATCATAGCCTAGGGTTTAAATTATTTATCTTTTAATATTTTAATATAGAATTAGGATTTTCATCATACGGTTTAGTCATAAACTTAGATTCTATGATTTGCATCCAAAATTATTATTATTATTGTACAATGGATCAAATAATATTTATAATGGAAGTATTAACCAATTGATATTAATAATGATGATTCACAAGTTCATATTTAAATATACCAATGTTATTTAATATTCCTATAATGACTAATAATTTATTAGATAATACTAAAAATTTTACTAATAATATGATAAGGACTATTGCTAACGATCATATTAACAGAATTATACTAATCTCATAGTAAAAATGATAATATTTTCTAATGATAATAATATTAGCTATCAATAACCAATGTATTCATGATAATAGATACTATGATCTACCATTAAGGATAATATCTAAGAGAGTTAAATAAAATACTATTATTCGATAATTGTAATTTTACTTTTACTAACTATTTTTAACATAAATAACCTACTAACGACTAATCACTGGTAATATCAATAATTCTAATAATAACATTAGTAACAATGATAACAATACATCGAAATAAGTCTAGAATGGGAAGAAAATGTTAACTCACATTGTTAACTCTGCTCGATACAACCACTATCAACTCTCTCTCTCTCCTTCTCTTTTTCTTTCTTCTTCTCCTTTTCTTCTTCTTTACTCCTTACTCAAGACCCCTCATCTAGCAGAGTTGTTAGACTCAACCAGCTAATGGGCCAGCGGTCTAACTCAATCCCAAACCGAGTTAACTTGGCAGTGACTCGAGACTCAACTCCCACTCTTTTTCTTTCTTTCTCTTTTCTTTTTCCTTTCTTCCCTAGGATGAACTGGGCTAAACCAAGCCCACCATTACTTTAGACTGATTTTCAGCCTAAACTTGCGTTGATTTAGGCCCAGCTCCAGGGCTGATTTCATCCCAGAACGTGGCCCACATTAGTGGCTCCCCGTGGCCCATATCACGATCTGATCTAGGTGCTGGGACCTAGCTCAAACTCGGCCCATAGACTGAACTTAAGTCCGGCTAAAAGAGTTTGTCATTTTGGCCCAGATCTGATTCCAACCTACTCTGAACTAGTTTTTTAAGTGGACCTTGGACCTAACTCGTCATCGCCCTGTATTGCATTCATCCCAAGCTCCAACCCAGCTTATGTGGCCATCTTTGGCCCAAACTCTAGCCACACGGTGGCCGATCTTAGCCCTGATTACTGCTAAACTGAGTAAGTTTGGCATCGTGAATCTCTCCCTGTCAACAATTCACACCAAGGGCTATTGCTATGCTGCTGGGAGAAGAATTGAGAATTTCACTGTCAAAGTAGGATTTCGAATCCTACCTCCCAACATGCGACGATGTGTAAGCATGAGTGAGATTCGGGCTATTCATCCGATAGAAAAAGGATGCGCCATGGCACAAGGATCAAGCCCTCCTGGTCGTTCGGGTCACTATCCTGGATGAAGAATAGAAGGAGGGTGCTGAGTCCAACCAAATGAGGCAAGACCCGTCCAAATCTGTCTAGACTCGTCCGTGATTGACGTCGCTAGAGAGGAGAACGTGCACATGACTGCACCAAACCTCCTTCTTCTTCTCCTATCTTCTCTCCCGTTGAAAATGTCCAACAATGGGCGCCAAGTCCGAACAGACTCGATCCAGACTCGACTCGATTTGAGTCGCTGGGTGCGATAAAACAGTGAAGAAGAAGGCACCATTGTTAATGGCATCTTCCTATCCACTATTCCTCTATTCATTCTGATGGCATGGGACAGTTCCTAAGGATACATTTGAGTTTGTGAATGTAAGAAACTAAAGGTTTGAGAGCGTTTACTCAATGGGTTTGGAGGAAGGATAAAATAACTCTTTTCTAAGGCAGTAGTAGGAGCAGGCTGTGGGATGGGTCTGCACTCGATCTCATCCCCTCTTATGATGTCTCTGGCCCTTTATATACCATTGGATTGAACCCAAATGGTCAGGATTCACTCTGTTTAAAACCGCCATGAGTACGGCTGAAAAAATTGAAACCAACCGTGGTTTTCTCTCCACCACGAGGGAGCCCTAAACTGCCTCCATCAGACGATCGAGATCTAATATCTCCCTCATACGGATCACTGAGCTGGAAGAAAAATAAAACTTTCTGTTTTCGAAAAAATGGCAACACAAACAGCCTTCTTGCGTTAGTATTCGTGAGCACATGTGCGCACCTCATCGGGTGGACCAACTATGGTTTTGGTCAGTCGTGGACGCTCTATCAAATAGACACTTTGGATCCTCCCATCGGGATGAGATGGTGGGCCACATCTCCATTAGACACAAAGGAAGAAAAACAACAGGTTTTTCTTTTCAAACAGCTGTAGGTGGGAAGCTCTCCCGTTTTGAAAATGTCGAGTTAACAGCGTTTGAGCGGAATAACTTGTCCGGTGCAAAACCGGTGCCCCTGCCCTTTATGTACACTCACTTAACATTGGGTCCACCATGATGCATATGTGAGATCCACACCATTCATTCCACTTGGTGGGCCCAAACATAAGCTTTAACTTAAGATCAAGTGAGTCCAAAGCTCTAATATGCAATACTTTTAAATTTCTAGTTTAAATGATAGTTTTTCATCGATCTAATGGCTAGATCATTCTAAATTTGAATATTAGCGGTTAAAATGGTCTTAGGGACCACTTAGTTGAAAATCAGTGGTTGAGTTAGGGAGTAAGTGACCTACTATACATTTAGAATGTGGAATATTATTATTATCATTTATATACATTTATATCATCTTATTTTATTTTCCTCTAACATGTTGTTGTAGGTCATGCCTATTCATTCATTCACTCAGCACCCATAGAGTTGGATAAAAATAAATAAATAGATAAATTAATTTAGTTTGTAAGTGAGTCACATTTTAAATTAACGATTAAACCTGGGAACCTAATGGATGGTTTGATCCATCTATCGAAGTGGTTGGGATCCTAAAATAAACCTCTCTAGACTATTTTAAAAATCAATTAAATAGACGGCTTAATATACGAATGAATGTTGTACTAGATGATTGAGATTAATGAATTGGGGATCACTAGGCGTTGATGTGTAAGGAAAGCTATGTGTGTCTCCACACACGTGTAAACTAATTTAGATTTTTTATGGTAATACTTGAGTACTAAAAAGTACAGGGTAGTACATTGTATAGCCTAAATCAGTCACTCAGGCAGTGATATAAAAAATTTAATTCTTTCATGGCAAGTTAGAGGTTTACCAAAAATGAGTATAATCATTGTGTTTATTAAAAGACACTAAGTGATAGTATGTTTATTATTTTGGTATTATATGTTGATGACATGCTTAACGTCAATCATAGCATGTATAAGATCGGTATGTTAAAAACTTAGTTATCAGGGACATTTGAAATAAAAGATCTGAGGGCTGCAAAGAGGATTTTCAGCATTAATATATACAAAGATAAGAAGATAAGTAGGTTATGGTTATCTCAGACAAAATATCTTGAGAAAGTATTAATAAAATATGAGATGGATAAGGTAAAGCCTGTTAGTGTTCCTCATATGAATCATTTTCAGCTTTCTTCTAAACAGTATCTTGAAACAGATGACAAAAGTAGCTTATATCTCGTGTGCCTTATTTGAACACAGTTGGCATATTGATGCATATCATAGTCTGTACTATATTAGATATTTCACATGTGGTGGGTGTTGTTAGTAGATACATGTCTAACCATGGCAAGCAACACTGGAAGGCAGTGAAATGACTACTTTAATATATTCAAGACACACTCTTATCATTTGAAAAATTATGAGACAAATTAGTAGGCTATGTAGATTCAGATTATGTGGACAGCATGGATAATAGAAGGTTGACTTCTAATTACTCATTTGTGCTATCAGGTCGAGCAATTGATTATATATTGAAGCTTCATTTTGTGGTATCTCTTTCCACAATTGAAGCTCAATATATAACAGTGATAGAACGATTCATGAAAGGTGTTCGATTGAAATGGATGATAAATCAGTTGGGGCTTCAGTAGAAGGTTGTGCTAGTCAATTGTGACAGTAAAAGAG
The DNA here is from genome assembly GCA_037074715.1 of Magnolia kwangsiensis. Taxonomy (NCBI): domain Eukaryota; kingdom Viridiplantae; phylum Streptophyta; class Magnoliopsida; order Magnoliales; family Magnoliaceae; genus Magnolia; species Magnolia kwangsiensis. The sequence continues at coordinate 115,652,165 of CM073577.1, forward strand.
TGATCAATTTAGCTAAGAATTATATCTATTACTCATATAATAAACATATTGATGTACATAATCATTTTATCTAATAGGTACTTGAGGAATGAGACATAACTCTAGAGAATATTCACACAAGCATGAATCCTGCTGACATGCTTATAAAGGTAGTTTCCATAGATAAGTTCAAGTTATGTACAACTTCTATGGGCTTGACAAAGGTATAAATGGAAGATGGAGTGTACATGAGAAGCAATGGTGGAGCTATGATGTAAGGCGAAATTAGAAATGGTGATTGATAAGGAGTTATGAAGAATGAAGATTGAAGATATAGTGGAGATTATTTTTGATGTCTTAAATCTATCAAAACAGGATTTGTTAATGCCATCGAAAAAATTTAAAAAATTCATGTTGGTTATTAGAACTTTTTAATGTTGCTACTCAATGTCATATAAGTAATTTCAATGTTATCGATAAATTCTCAATGGATTGTTGATGTCATCGAAAGCCTCATTGAAGATGTGCACATAATTGCGTAAGTATAGAATTTTATTTCCTATTTTAATTGTGATAATATATATATATCTGGTGTAATCGGGATTAAAAAAGGAAGAGGTATTGTAGGGCTTTCTAATTCGTTCATAAGGGTTCAATGGGCATAGTTAGGGATTGTGAAAAGAGATTCGATAATTTTTTGAATCAATAAGCTACTATCTCTTGTAATTTCTAGTTTGATAGTGTATTACTTATTGCTTTATGCGATGATTTTTCACTGAGGTTTTACACATAAAATTTGGATTGTTCTTATTTGAACTTGGTTGTGCGATTGTGAGTAATTTTTTTAATTTATCTTTATGTGCTTCTACAGTTTCCCAACATGGATCACCTTTTGCGCACATTTGATATTCTATTAATGTGACATGTGGTTGGAATCATTTGTATATTCTTAATCCGATCCATTAAGAATTATTGTCATATCTTAATTTAATTAGTCAATTAATTATTAAGTAATTTTTTCTAGTGTCAAAATAGAAAAATGGTTAATTAGTAAAATAAAATTTTAAGTTGTCGTTTTAGTATAATTAAGAAAAATGAGCTTTGATTTATATAGGGATTAGCGAGTGCATATAGAACACAACACGAGTAAAAAAATCTCTCTTTCTTTCCTCTATCTGTCCTCTCCTCTCATTTCATTTTATTTTTAATAGAATAGTTTTTATCTTTTGGTCTTTTTTTTTAATTCTTTTTACACCCTCTTCTTTTGTCTTTTTCTTTCTTTTTTATAGGGTTGTACACGAGCCAAGCTAGCTCGAAAAGCTCGCTCGGCTCTGGTCGATCTAGCTCGGCTTGAATCATGACTCGAGGTAAGCCAAGCTTCATATAACCTAGCTCGCTTTGAAAATGAAGCAAGTTCGATCATAGTGGATCTTAACTCGAACTCGGCTCAGCTTGAAGCTCGGCTCGTACTCAGCTCAACTCGAATATATATTATAGTGTGTGTGTGTGTGTGTATTGATATATATTATGTTTTAAATTTATTTTTTAAAAAAAAGTAAAAACTTAATCCATACCCTACCCATCCATCCCTTTCTTATCATTTCCCTTAATTACCTAAATCACCGCACCCGAGCTCCACAGTCTCTCTCTCTCACCACCACCAATAAGGTACCTCTATGGCTTTATCATATATATATATATATATATATATATATATATATATATATATATATATATATAAATTTAGAGTTGGGTTGGGTGCGGGTTGGGTTGAATCGGGTGTGGTTTGGGTCGGGTTGTTGGGTTGAGTCGAATGCAGGTTGGGTGTTGGGTTGGGAGCAGGCTCGACTCAATTTGAGGTAAGCTTACCTCGAGCTCAACTCGAAAGGTTTGACAAACAAGCCAAGCTCTAATGGTAAGCTCGAGGACAGCTCGAGCTCAAACTCGAACTCGAAGAGATCATGGACGAGTCAAGCCAATCCTACCCCACCTTGAATCAACTTGGCTTGATGTACATCCCTATTTCTCCATGGATACGAAGGTTTTGCTCCTAATAACCTTGATAATATATTTTTATATGGTATTAAAGACTCGTCTATGAGTAGATTGGTTGTGTTTGGTATTAAAACCTCATCTATGCAATGACTATATAGCAGAGTTTTCTTGAAAAGTAAATGATCTATATAATTAGATAGAGATATTTGGCATCAAGATGGAAAATGACACTCAAATAATAATTATTTTAAAAGATTTATAAAATAAATTTTATGTTCTAAAAGTGTTAATTCAATAAAATAAACCTCTTATAGAGGACAAGGTGAGTATATTTTTTTTTCTTTTTTATCTTTTTTTTAAACACACGTACACACACCCCATACATTCACGCTAGTGGAATTTCACCACCTATGGATACTCGAACCCTTGACCGGGTGTTGAAACTCCTGAGAGTCTACCACCCGAGTAAGAGTGAGGATCCCCAAGGTGAGTATGTTGTTATAAATAAATATTCTTTTAGTAGGAGTCCACTTTGCACCAACAATCAAGGTTAGCATAGATCACAGTTTTGCATTTATCGCATGATAATGGAAGTAATCTAAGTCATTCGATGACAACATGAGACATGTCGTAACCGCTTAATAATATTTTAGGTGAAAAATGTAACCTCCTCATGGGTGAAAAATAACCACCTTCGCTCACTATAAATACTTTTTGAGTTTCTAGTTTTAGAATTCATACAATACATGTTATTTGATTCCTGAGATCACTTAAGAACTCTATGGATCTTTTTGTAAAGCTCACTTCTTTCTCCTATTGTCGACGCTTAGGATAATGTGAGAATAAGAGTTCAAGAACTAAATTCTTATGAAATGTATCTTTTTATTAGCTTTTGAATACCCCAATAATGGCTCCACGTTAATTGTCTAAAACTAGCAACATGGTCCATGTTGATTGTTTGAGATGCCTAAGTAGTGGCCCGACGTTAACCATTCAAAGCTCTAATAGTGGCTTCACATCGACCATCCAAAACCCTAATTAGTGGCTCTGAGCTAATTGTTTAAACTGTTGAACAAAATCTTCAGGTGATCCTACACTACCTATAAGATAAATCTTCTTTAACCCCTTATTTTCTCCACAAGAATGGTTCAATGTTATTTATGCTTAAAGTCTCTCAATATATCAAGGCAATTCAAGCATGTTTTCAGAACTATTGAACTTTTTAGAGCTATCCAAGACATAAATACTAAGGCTATTTAAGTCCTTGAAGAGTTAAAATCCTTCATTTAATTAATTAATTCAACACCTTGAATATGGATTATCATAGATTATGACTTTATACATCATTTGTATTACACTCATTTATACCATATAATAAACTAGTATTCTCTTATTATTATTATTATTTTATTTTATTTTATTTTATTTTTTTACTTTTTATCAAGGATTTTTTTCCATGAAATGTCATCAATGACCCATGCCAAACAACAACCTAAAATATACTTTCTTCCAATATTAATAAAAAATTTTAAAATGAAATGGTTGGATGCATATTCTCATAATAGACTAAATAATCAAACTAATATCAAATTTTATTGAATAATAGATATTTTGTTATGATAATGTTACGCACTTAAAAATTAGACTTATGAAACCATCAAACATAGTGATCGAAACATATCTAATTCCCATAATTTTACATGTGTCATCATCACTTATATAAATTGCATTGTCATCATAAGTGTTATATGAAGTACAAATCCAAAATCTATTAATTTTTCAGCCTTTTCTATTAAATCATTGTTAATAATATTTTCCATCATCAAATGAATCACTTTTTTCAACTAGATTTTCTTAGAAACCTTTTGAATCATATACTTGATCATGTGAATTAAGTTTTGAATTTTTTTTATTATATGCCCTTTTGACCTACATTTTATCTAATTTCTTCCACTGATATCTCTTTGATTAGATCTTCCTTTAGCCATCATAACATCACCAAAACTTTAATTAAGTAATTTTTTATTGAATTTTTCAGAAAGCAATATAGATACAACTATTGTTTGAAGTATTCTCAATATTATTGAAATATCCTTGATATTATCCATATCTCCGGCTCGGTGATACCGATAACATCGATAATGATACCAATAACATTAGTAGTATTAAAAATTCTAAGTATCGATGATACACCACTAAATTTCATTAATGAATTGATATCACTTATGTATTGCTAATATTTTTACTGTGTAAATTTTAACTCTCTTGTATCACCAATGTATCGATATCATTAATATTTTTTACCATATAAATTTCAGGGGTCACTTATATCACTACTGTATTGGTGATATTTCAAAAATATTTCCAATGTTATCAATATCGACAATAATTTATTTAGCAAAAAATTCATTTCAAGTTTTTTAATGGATGCATGGTTGTATGATGAAATGCATGTTTCTATTTGTTTATATGTATCTATGCATGGACGGATGGATAGACGTGTGTATATATAAATGGATGGTTGGATGGATATGTGTGTGTGTGTGAGCGTACATGCATAGATGGATGGATAAATCATGCATGTGAGTTTGTATGTATGTATGTGCATTCATGGATGGATTATTGGATGAATAGATGGATCCTCCATTTTTTCCATGTTTTCCTAAGTCAAGATACATGCTTTTAGGCCATATTAAAGGAAAACATATTATTTGATTTCTAAATATGTAAATACATAGTTTTTCCATATCATTTGATTCTTAAGTATGCAAATATTTATATTTTAGCATCTCCTAAAGTTTAATTGATGTTTTCTACTGTCTTCCCCATGCTTCTTTATATTTCTAGGAATATATGATATTATCGATGATAACGATATTGTTTCCATATCTCCAGTTAGTAAAACTTGTAGCGATACCGATACTTCAAATACTAGATACAACTGATTTCATATTGAGATATATCTACATTGTTGTTGAGATCCGTAACCAAATAATTCCACGAATCTGATGGCGAACCAAAAAAAAATGTAATTTTTTATTATTATCAATCTCAACATCAGTCACCGTCAATGTGTTAATTAGGGTATTAGATCATTCAATTATTCTTATAAGGACCATTCCTTCGTCTTTAAGTTGACGGTTGCGTAAGAAGAACATTAGTCATAATTAACTAGTTTTTTTCTAAAAAATCACATTCTTCATCTCTATATCATCTCTATATTTTCTTTTTCATTCTCTCTATTGGAATGTTTGAAATGAAATAAAATATAAAATACTATAAAAGTCTAGATTTTAAATGAATATAAAGGATTCTCATATTTTTAGAAATGTAAAAACGTATAAATAATTTCATACCTCAATGTAAAATTTTGTGAACTTTGTTGTTATCGATCTTCCAATGACGAAATTCTACCCGATTTACCTCAAACGTAGGAAAGACGAAGAACTGCCATCAAACCTTTTGTATGGGCCAAGGGCTGGCCTAAATTTTCTACAAGGTGGACCCCACACACCTCTGGTGTGCACATTGTGGAGATATGTGTGTATCCCACTCTAAGTTTCCACACACTTTAGCTAATTGGCTTTATAGGTAATTTTTAAGGGGACTTGGTTATACTCTCTCTAGATGGGCTTGCATAATCTTTCTCTGATAATATATGATGTATATGTAAGGAAAAAATCAGGCCTCATAGAGGTGCACCACTTATGTTATTCCACCGGCCTATACACTTTTATATATCCTACTATGAAAGAAACCAGTGTATCGGCTTATTCCATACTTTCTAACTATTTGAATCACTCCACTTACAATTGTTACCATCCTTAGACAATTCTTATGCTACCATAAGGACTTGATTAAGAGATTATACCTATTAAATATTCATCAAGTACAATTTAAAATAATTGACTTGTTAAAACTAAAAGTTAGTAGTTAAATACTTATAATTGGCTAATTAAAGACGTTAGAGGTGTTGGTCAGCCTTTAAAATGCTAATGGGCAATCCAAACGATTAGATCAGCCCACCAATCATGTCCCGGGTCATCTAAATATATCCTTTATTGAATCGTGCATACTTTGATGATCTCGATGAATACACCCTACCACACCCACTTTCAGTGACCACACCATGATCTCGTACAATGAGCCAAAGTGTATTTAATCAAGACCTCTCTATTATACTTATGCCTACACTTTTGATAGAGGTACTGCATCTTTAAGTCCTAGCTTAAGCAACACGCTGATCCATAGCTCAACTGGTAGACTAAGTGGATATACCTCGTTTCAACACTTGAGGTCTTGGTATTGATACCTAGTGGGGGTGGCTAACAGTGCATGTATTGAAAGTTGGTGTGTACTAACAAGCTAACAAAAAAAAAGTCCTAACTTAAGCATGACAAAATTCTCAATTTAGATGCTTTCCAATAATACTACCATAGCGTGCGCACGCGCACACACTCATGTGGGATAGAGTAAGGCATATTAACACCAGGTCAGACTTATTGTAACACCTCAAACTTTTCAATACCTGAGTATTGAAAGTTTTCGAGTTTTTTCATGAAATTTAACGTAATATATACATGTGTACGATACCAATCTAGCTATCCTAATCTTACATATATTTCCCAATGCAAATTTGACCCTTCAGAACAGTCTCCATCCATAAATCAAGTTATCCAACTGTTGATCATGTGGTTTGATACATGTATATTGCCCTAACTAAATCAGTGAATAACCTTTCACCCTAATGATTTAGATGTAAGTTCTTTTGTAAGAATTGTTCATAAATATGTATACAACCATGTAGACCTAATAGATTTCACAAAACTCTTAGATCAGCAATAATTACAAAAAATGTCATTAACCTAGACCTTGAATTCTATATCATAAGGTTCTCGCGATCCATTCGATGAGAAACCTTATACCATGCTTACACATCTTGAATTAACCATACACATTAAATTTCAATTATTAGATCAGTGAGATTCGTAGTCAAAATAAAAATTCACTTGATATGGCCTACCCGGGGCTTTGGATCTGCCTAATCAGTGACCAGATACCCTGATTATGACCTCAAACAGGAAAGGACAGAGTGGATCCCTCTATGGCATGTTGAATATACACCGCAAGAGGTACACTTAGTATGCACTGGACCTTTACCCCAATCAAACTTAGTTTGACCCAAGGATCCCCGCCAAAAGAAGGAAATCACCTCTTTTCCTGGCAATTATACTAGTGAATGACACGGAGGCCATTTGATCATCAGATGGCCCACCAACAGGACCCGTTGATGAAATCTAATCCATCTATCGTGTAAGACCCGTATCTTAATCCGTATTGTTCCGTCGCTTCCCGCAATCCTTCTCGTCAAATTTCAGTAATCCGCGACCTATAATCGACGTTACGCACGACCGTAAGTCGTATCTTATACATTTGAGTCGGCTTAATCCAAGACTTATATCATTGCGACCGCACAATCACCGCGGTTCCAACGCCACGACCCACGCACCGATCCGATACCCAGATGAGATGATGTAGACCCACATTCAGTTCGAGAAAAAATATCGCGCATTGCAATCCCAAGAGAATCTCTACAACATGTCAAATCAATCACATCAATCAATCCCATCAATCACCCCTCATGTCAAGTACAAAGCAACCATGCTTTCTTTCTCCACAAGTCAAGCAACCACCAAGTCAACTCTCATGTCAAGTATACCATCACCTCACCCATCACTCACATCCATCACCCATCTCTCACATCTCCTTACAACCCTCTCTCTCTCCCTCATTTCCCAAGCCACAATTCCAAGCAACCAAGAGATCCCACGTCCAAGGTTTCCCATGAGAGAAAAGTCTAATTTTTGTGGCCCACTTCTCATCCCAAAGCTCCAATCCTAGCCATCCATTTCTCATCTCCACCATCAAAGTGAAGCTCTAGGAGATAGGCTTTCCAATGGACCAAGAAGATCAAGTGGTGGGTGCTTCCATAGCCTAGTTTTTCATATTTTTAAGATGGGTCAAGTGAGGCCAACCGTTCGATGGTTTGGATCTCACTTGGGACCCTAAGATGTGGCCGATGGCCCATCTTGATCATCAATATCATTCCATGATGGGGCCATTCTCCATGGACTCCATCATGATGTTTACTTTCCTTGCATTAAGAGGTCATCTAGACCGTCCATTTTTAGTGAAGAAAGATCTCCACCGTTGATCTTTGAATTAGTGGGCCCACTTGTATTAGGGCCCACTCGATGTACGATTGAATGCAAGGGAGGGCTCATAGTGGTGGAGCCCTCCATCACGCATGTCCCACTCTTTCTCTCTCTCCCTCTTTTTTATTTATTTTTCTTGTATGTTGATGTGGCCATGTGGTCCACTTGAATGAGCCCCACCATGAAATATATATTTTATCCAAGATGTCCATGGGTGGGGCCGATCTTAGATGCACCATCCATTTTGGGGTGGCCCACCTAAATAAAAAATAAATTAAAAAAAAAAAGAGAAAGGAACGTCTAGCGTCTGGACACTGGACGTGGAAGGAAAATACATATACTGGCTTGTTTCAAAGCCTTTGGGAAGGGTCCTCTTGCATAGGCCCCACCTTGATGTATGTTTCTAATCCAACCCATCCACCTCACTCCCTGACTCATTTTAAGCGTTGATCCGAAAAATGAGGTTGATCAGAGTATCTGGTGGGCCATAGCATCAAAAATTGTACCATTACCATTGAAATCTATCTAATTTTTTTTTTACACGTTGAAAAGGGGCCGATATTGATCTTGATAGATTTGTTTTGGGCTTGGGAATACAATGGATGGAGTGGATTTACTTGGAGTGGGCCGTACATATGAAAAACCTCAAAAGATCAGGTTTTCAAAAAAAAAAAAAGAAGAAGAAAAGCAATGAACGCACCTGCTCCTGCCACCACAGGCGCTGCTTGCGGCCTTGTAGGCGGATGGATAGAGGCAGACCCACGGCTCCAGCCGTGGGCCCCACCATGATGTTTATTTGTCATCCAATCCATTCATATGATGGGCCCTCAGCGTGGTGGGCCACCCTCCAAAAATTGGGTCCATCTAATACTCAGGTGGCCCACGTGAGAGGAAACAATGTGCATTGAACTCTACCATTAAAACCCTCTTAGGGCCCACAGAAGTTTTGGATCAAACTGAAATTTGTTTTCACTCTCCACCCAGGTCACGTGTGACCATGTCAACAAGTTGGGTGGGGATAAACATTTCGGTGGGCCCCTTCCACCCAAACGCTGGACGTTGCCGCTACACGATTTCACACACCCCCACATGTGTGTGTATATATATACTATATAATATATTATATTACATATTATATATTATTGTGGTGGGCCACTGATACGTGGGACCCACCTTTATCACAACATGTACACCATCCAAATCCAGACACTCTGTAGCCACAATGATGGTATATTATTATATAATATTATCTTATGTATTATATATTATAATATATTGATAACATTTTATGTATGGTTGCATTATATCCCCACCGTCCATTCATCTGGCAGGCTTGTCTCAAGGTTTGAGACTAAAAATAAGACAGGTCCAGTATCATGTGGACCACATTGCAGAAACAACAGTGGTGTTGAACCTCTACCATTAAAACCCCTTTTGGGTTATAGAAGTTATGAATCAATATAATATTTTTTTCCTCCCCTCCCTGTATAGGTCATTGTGACCTCATGAACAGTTTGGATGGGAAATAAATACTACGGGGGCCCTCTAAATTTTTAATTGTGGGAATCAATATCACCACTGTCATTTATAGTATGGTCCAGATGATCCTTAGAATATAATTCACTCATTTTGTATATATATGTGCTCTATAACGATCCTTACTAAAGAAGAATGGCCTATTGGACTTGGTCCATTCGGCTTAGCCCAGTTAAATCAACCCATTGTTTCAGCCCATGTGATTCGGCCCATCTTGATGTATTTGTGGCCCGTTATTGAGGCCCACTCCGATATATATATATATATATATATATATATATATATATATATATATATAAGGCCCATGTGATTAGGCCCATTCGATGTATTTGTGGCCTATTGTTGAGGCCCACTTTGATATTTATAAGGCCCATATGTTGTATCTATGGCCCATGGGTCGAAGCCCAACGAGGTGTCCTTAGGGTTCATTACAATGTGTGATTTCTCCATGGTTTGTGTAATGATATTTATGGCGGGCCGAGCTTTGGGGAGCAATGTTAGTTTGACGTCCACATTGTATGTATAATGTTGATTAAATGTCCGCATTCCGACTGTCCCTAGGGCCCATTGATAGGCCCATACTTGTTACTAGTTCATCACTTTATAACATGCTTAGTATAACTCCAGATTCATGCCCATATGCATCATATGCATGCTTGATATGAAAATTATATGATCATAGCATAAGCCGTTGGGCTGATTCATTTACGGGACTCCTTATGAGATGGAGTGCCCCACATTAACCCGCTGTACGCGCAGGATTGTTGTATGACTGTACGGTGTGACTCATACATCTCGCATGTGTGACTTGATCACTGCACGCCCTAGCGACATCAGGGCCGTGTTCCACAGGTACATCGTGAATGGCCGTATCGGATACCGAAAATACTTGGTTCTAGCACTGTAGGCACTTAGGATGTCCTTGGATAAAAGTCCCAGAACCTTTTTGGTACCAGGAGATGCTCCAACGTCTAAACCGAGTGGATACACGAGCGCCCGAGTGCTGAATACTAGTAGGTCGTGTCTCCCACTGTGTCGTGGTCGGTTGGAAGGGGGTGTGGCCTTATCCGCCCGAGTGAGGGGGCTATAAACTAGGTTGAGTTTGACCAGCTCACAAATGGTCCGCTATCGACGAGCCGAGTAGGTATTGGCAGACTATTGGTCAGGCGGATAGTGAGATCTATTCTTCTTACTTGGCTGTGCAGCTAGGGAGGAGGCAGTCAATGTGAGTGTATTAGACCCCGGTGATATCCAGAGATGAACTGTACTGATATGTGTACTTGATGAGTACCGACTTGCTTGGATTATATTTCGCATATGACATTCGGATATGTAGGCCTTGCATTGCATCGGTGTGGCCGATGACATTCATATCTCGCATCGCATGGCCTCGGTGTGGCCGATAGCATTCATGTCTTGCATTATATAGCCTTGGTATGGTTGATTTTATTCATAGACTTACCGCATACTTCTGCATTACCTGATATTGAACACTTGGCGTTTGCCTTGCGCACACACTTACACCACCCTCTAAGCTTTTGTAAGCTTATGCATGACAGTTGCGTCCAGGTAGTGTTAGACAGCAGCAGCGCTAAGGCAGGAGCGCGTATCAGGACCTTTCGGAGCTTTTTGATCACCTTGTATTTCTCTTTCCTCATTGTACTTAAAGTTTTTGATATAGTGGATATGTGGTGATGTTGTTTTGTGACTTGGTTATGATTCATTAAAAAAAATATTATGAAAATCCTCCTTGTAGGATCCCAGGATCGAAATATGACATTTGATTATCAGGAGCCGAGAATGGGGTGCTACGGAGGCTGTCGGCACCAGATTCGGCAATCGGATTCATGCGAATTTGATTTTCGGGTTTGGGGCGTGACATGGCCCATCTCAACCAAACCCTACCCACTTGTGCACAAGGGAACGCGTATGTAATCACGGCGCAACTCGGATATGTGCAATGCCTTCGGAACGGAAACATCGTCTGTTTAGGAATGTCATGGCCCATTAGGACCATCCATCTATTCATTCCTAACCGTCGATCTTGAAGCTAGGATAAAAACCAACCAAACCTTAGCCTTTTTCACTCCTAACCCAACCGAAAAACTGAACATATTCTTGTCCAAAATTCTTTTGCAAACAACGGAGAAAACGAACGCAGCCTGACTTCCGTACGCAGGGCAACCAACGCTTAGAGCTTAACTTCAATCCAAGCCATCTGAACTTCAAGGAGGAGATTTCCATTCCCCCCGGCTAACCGAAAGAAAAGGAAAGAAATAAAGGCACGACACTTTCTAGTTTCTCACACAAAGATGGGTGTTCTTACGCCATTTGAAAGAGAAGTCTCCTTCTGAGATTTTCGGCCTCAACAAGTCATCAGATCTAGTCCGATCCACCTTACAGGTTCGGAAGAAATCTGAGACAACCAGATCAATGGGCTATCCTGATCTGACTCGATCCACGAAAGAAGGGAGATGAGATTTGGAAGATAAGTGCGGACAATGATTACATTGTTTCGTCTTTCTTTGTTGCGCAAACAGAGCTGCGTGGGGATTACGCATGAAACATCCAGAACCCTTACACCCTATAAAACACCTCCCTCAACCCTCCAGCAATAAAAAAACAGAGAGAGAGAGAGAAAGAAAGAAACAAACAAACAAGAAAGAAAAGAGAGAGAGAGAGAGAGAGAGAGAGAGAGAGAGAGGAAAGTTGAGATAATGGTGTGACTCACTAAGTCAAACTAGGTTGTGCTGAGTTCCAGTCCCCTACTGGACGTACCAACAAGAAAAGAAGAAAGAAAGAGAGGGAACGAGAGAGAGAGAGAGAAAGAGAGAGAGAGAAAAGAAAAGAAAAAGGAGAAAAGGAGAGTTGGGTTCCGAGTCGACTCACTGAGTCCTGGACTGAGTCAGGAATGAATTGGGCGATCCAGGTCAGCCATCCCGGCATGTAAGGCACGTGTGAAATCCTTCCCTATTCTCATTTTGTTACATCTAAATTTCATTAAGAGTAGAATCCAAAATTTAGTATAGAGATTATCCAACAAGACAAATTGAGTCGACTCAAAGCATGAATTCATTGGGCCACGAATTTATGAGTTTAGAGGGTTAGTAGATCCTTACTCTGATAGAGTGAAAGTATCTTAGATTGTAACTCTAAATCTATCTCCATGGTCTAAAGATTGAACCTAAACATGCACCTATGTAATCTAACTAAATGAATCATATTATTTGTGCTAGAGTTGTGGCACGACAGCGCAAATCTAGTAACGTTAAAGTGTGATTGAGTTCAAAGGTGAGAGTTTTATCCTTTAAGCTTACCTTGATTTAAGTAGATACATTTTATTCTGCCTTTTATGTGTCATGTTATCATGCTATTATGATTCTTGTCTTATAATTATTTTATTTACCACCAATGATTATTATCTTTTGGGAATTACAATATAATGATCAACTATATGTGATCTTTATGAATTTATGTGAGGCGATGGATACAAGCCTTGTCCTTGCCTTTACAAACTTTGTTGAGTTAGCCCTTGCTACTCTTCTCTTTATTGAGTTGGCCCTTGCCACTCTCTTCTTTATTAAGTCAGTCTTTGCCATACTTCTCTTTATAGAGTTGGACGTTGCCACCCTCCTTTAGTTGAGTTAGCCATTGTTACTCTTTTCTTTGTTAAGTTGGTCATTGTCACTTTTTTCTTTGTTGAGTTTGCTATTGTTACTCTTCTTATTACTTTGTTAGCCTTGTGTTAATTACCTTTAAGGCTTGGGCATATGTCTTGATATTTCAGAACCCTATGATTCAGTTTATATTCTTTATTAATGCAAGTGATGTGTTAGAGGTATCACTACTAATGATTCAAATATTTATCGTAGACGTAATGTGTTACGGGTAGTAGCACTCTTGGTCGACACGTAATTTCGTGAGTTGGTTAGCGTGGTGCACAATCGATATAAGTAAATCGTCATGTGTGTTACATCACTTCTCGGTATTGGATATTGCAAATAGTCTCTTCATAAACACATCGTATCACGTAAATCTTCCGATCGCGATGTTGTGTCGCCTTGAGATGCTCGCATAAATCCATGTTAACATTAGATACAGCAGGAAATATTTGTAGTTATGAGAAGCGGATCAAGTTGGATTTTCTATAAATTATATTCCACATTGTGATGATCACTATGTATGATGAATTGCATATATTTTGCTAGACATGCATCGCATGTAAGTTATTTGTGCATGTTGATACCCCTTGTAGTAGTGTAGTATAAGACATATCAGAACCCTTACATTACTTTTGAATATCTTGAATTATTATTAATCTTAAATGATAACTATCACAATGAGTAGGGCGTTGACCCTCTCCAACTGTATAGATGATGCAAGTGATGTACAGGTGGAGGATCCAGAATATCAGTCCCCGATAGAAGATTTTCTGAATGAGAATAAAAAAGTAGTTTACGATTTATTTTAATTACACTTTCGCTACGCAACTTAGATATTGTAATAAGCTTCCATTGAGAGAGCATTTGACAATTTATTTAATTATGAAATGATAAATGCAGTTAATTTTATTCTTGTGAATGATTACTATTATGAATATAACTGGATGTGACCTAAATAAGAGAAATCTTAAGGCGAGACCTTGAGACATCCACTTCTTACATTATTAACTCCCGATTTCCCCAAACTCGAGTATAAACTTTGGCTGTGAAAATTTTGGATGTTACACTTAATGGCGGAGACCATCCATCCTAACACCAAGTCGATCATGTAGGTTTGTCTTAGGACCTTTGTGGTCATGGCCAAATCCTAAGATCCATAGGTCACAACTCTCCCTTAGCCAACAAGCATTGTGTCCAATCTCAAGTGCTTAAAGATTACCCAAGGAATCTCTCTCAAACCTGTACGAATAAACATGTTCTATAGGCATCAACAAGGTAAACAAATAAATGAATGATGCATATAATCAAGGTCTAAAGAAAACATGGCATTAGAATTTTTAGGATACAACCCTTACACCCTTAATCATAATTCAACATCCCACCTTCACTAAAAGCATGTTCATCTTTAATTTTCTCATTGCATAACTTGATCCATTGAACTTCGGCAATTCAAATTTGGTAGAACTTAATCCAACCATCTGAATCACCATTGGAACATGAACAACACTGCTGATGTTCTACTAAAAGGTTTCACAACCTTTAACTATAATACCAACCATTGCAAAGAAACACTTGCACACATTCGATGCAAGAAAAGTAATATTATGAAAGAAAGTGCTCAAACTAAAACTTGAAAGTTAAAAGAAGAAAAACAAAGGACAAGAAGCATATCGATTTACATGGCTTGCCAATATACCTAATTGGCATAGAGCTTTCCTCTTACTTAAAAAAAAAAATAAAAAAAAAAAAATAGTAATAATAGTTTATACGGCTTATCTTTCTCCCACTCTCTCATAGGTTAAGAATCTTTCACCTAAGAAGATCTACTAGGAAGAAGATACAATCTCTATACATGTGTTGTCATTTTATAAGGCCCATAGTCAAAAGGATAAAAATACTATTACAGGAAGATAAAGTTTTCTTTCTATGGCGAACTCACTTCTAACTGCGCATATTATGTCTTTCCATTACATTATCTCAGGGTTAGAGGGAACTCCTGTAAGTTATGATTAATTCTCTTCGGGAACCTTATGCTGGATGCATTTAGTTGCACCAAATGTCATGAAATATCATAATTAGTTAGGTTATTTTGGTGCAAAACTTATAATATTTGGTGCAAGTAGGTGCACCCTAGTATTAATTAATTTATATTATTATTATTATTATTATTATTATTATTGCATTTGGATAAACAATTGTTGTACACGCTTCACGTGTAAACACCTATGTCCTACTTTGAAATAAGTTATAATTTAAACAGCCACATGGCAACTAGCTAGACGATAAGGGATGGAAGCGGATTGGCTGGTGTACCACGCAGCAGGTATATAACTGCTCAAGGTACGTGTCGTACAAGGACGAGTGCTGAGGCTCCTCGAGCTCCCGGTTCAAAGGAGATCAAAGTTACGGGCTCCGTAGGGATGTATTTATTATATCTATACTGTTCATCTATTTTCAGAGATCAATATCCAAAGTTAAGATGGGCCACACCATAAATAGCAATGATGGTAATGATTTTTACCCTTAAGACATTTGTAGGGCTTACTATAATGTTTATTTTCCATTCAATCTGTTCATAAGATTACAAAGGCATGAATAAAGAGGAAAAATAAATTTGATATTGATCTAAAACTTATGTGACTCTAAAAAGGGTTTCAATGGTAGACATTTAATCTCTCACTGTTTTTTTTAGTGTGGTCCACTTGATAGTTAGATCTGTCTTATTTTTCATCTCAAGTCTTAATACAAGCTTGCCAAATAGATGAACGGTTTAGATATAACACATGCCTCATTATTAGACACACAAGACTTGCTGACTTCAATACACCAGCTATATAGCTGGTGTGAAGTACACCAGCCAATCCGCTTCCATAAGGGACGGTCCAACTAGAGAGTACTTAGCAAATATATGTCACATGTGAGTGCAATTCAAACCGTACAAATGTACGTGTGCACTTTTTTTCTCTCGTTATTAAATATTCCATCTCCGTCAGCGCGTGGTAGGCAAGAATTAGACCCTGCCGTCCATCTTGATGGGGGGCATACCCGCAACTCACTTGGGTTAGATGAACCTCTGCCAAACATGCGGTTTTGAATATTGCATTCAGGCAATTAAATAAAGTCCAACTAACGATTCAAATTCAACGGGAAAACATCCTCCAATCAGCAGCTGGGATCAACGAATGACAGTGACATTTGAGATGTGGCCCATCTGTGATAGGACTTAAGAGATGACTGGTCTCGATCTTGCACAAAAGGGCTATAAAGTGCTTGATAACTAACTTTTGTTTAACATTCTAATTTTGAAATTGGTGCACAAAAACCCCTTTTCATCCCATTGCTTGTAAAGGTAAAAAGGGGTGCATCCTTTTGTGGTGGATGCCTTTGCTTTTGTGAACCTTTTGCTTTAGCCCAAGTGATCTTTTGGGACAATGGAGAGACCATGATCAAGTGGGAACCTTTTGTCTTTCCCTTTGAAGTCCATACAAAAGTTGGGTAGGACCCACATGCCACTACCTATGGATAATGGGAGTGGATTTGGTGCGGCCCAGTCTCACTGACACAGTGCGGACCCGATTGTGGGGCCCACGTTGATGCATTTATTGTATATCCATTCCGTCCATCCATTTTATTTTAGTGCATGAACCAAAAAATGAAGCAGACCCAAATCTCATGTGGACCACTCCATTGGAAACAGTGGTGATTGAACTCCCAATTAAAAACTTCCTAGGGCCCTTAATGTTTATTTTCCATCCAACCTGTTGATAAGGTCTCACGAAGCTGAATGAAGATAAAAAAAAAAACAAATATAGCCTAGATCCAAAACTTCTTGGGCCCACAAGAAGTTTTTAATGGTTAATTACCACTGTTTCGTAGATTTGGATCTGCTCCGTAAAATGAGCTGAAAAAATAAAAGATGAACTGATTGGATATACAATACATAAATCAAAGTGGATCCCACAGGCTGTGGTAATCTGCCTCCATGAATATTGTGGATCGGTGGGCCATGCCTTACCCACTCAAGGTCAAGTAAATTGTGGATGAGAATGCTCCATCACTCCTGGGCCTGATTGGCTCTTTCCAACCCCTTTCCCATTACCTCCTCCGATTCGGCGAACCCTGGCCACACGATTGAAATTCGGATTCCAGATTTTGGGCTTGTACAGGTGAGCCAGGTTGGTGGGCTACTATCCTCTCATGGTGCAAAAGGCGAAGTTAGCTCAAGCCAGGTTGGTGGCCATCTCTTTCATTCTCTCTCATGTGGCCACCAAAGCCAGTTCATGCCACCGGGGCCCACATGTCCATACTCAACGGGTGGTGCAGAGAGTCCTGAGAAGAGGGGACCATGGCCTAAAAGATCTTCCTTGTGAAAGGGGAAAAAATGAGTGGTGGTTATTATCCATGCCTAAGATTTTCTTTTTGCCACGTCATCAAACCTGGAGTGGGGTGTCTTACATGCATTTTAAAACCGTAGGTCCCCCTTGGAGTGAACTGGTTTAGAAACCGGTTGAATTGGTTCGGACCATGGTTTTATATACCATCTAACCCAAGCCAGACGGCTGGGCGTGGGTTGAGTCCAGACCAAATTTTGCACTATGGGTCTAAATATTGATTTTGTCAGATCCAGGACTGGTCCATTCCTACTGACAGTGGGTTGTGTCGGCTTGTGGGTCAACTGGCCTGACCTATACACGAGGCAGGTACGGTTCAAGCATAAGGGAGAGACTAAGGGTTAGGCTAAAAATGTGACCTGTTCGAGTAAATGGGTTAGGCCTAGGTTTAAAGCAAAGATGATTGTTTGGTGTGCCATGCACCGCTGACCTTGGTGTTGTGTTGATATGGCTAAGTTCTATGGGCTCCACTATAATATATGTGTTATATACAAATCATTTGTTCATTTGGTGAGTACGTTTTAGGCTCCAAGCTCAAAATTGAAGTAGATCCGGCACTCAAGTGGACCCAATAAAAGAAAAAGCAGCAGAGATTGAATGTCTACTGTTGAAAACTTCTTCTGAGTAAGAAGTTTTGGACCAATTTTATATATATATATATATATATATATATATATATATATATATATATATATATATATATAGACACACACACACTTATCCAAGTCCGTATAACCTTATGAATAGATTTGATGGCAAATTAACATTATGGTTGACCCTAAAAAGATTTCAACGGTGGGAATCATTGTCCCCCTTACTTTGAGTGGTGTGGTCCACTTGAACTTTGTATTTGCCTCATTTTTTTTTCATGCCCTAAAATAATCTTGAAGTATAGATGAATGGTGTGGATATTACACATACAGCATGGTGAGGCCCAAAGACTTTGTTGATTTCAACGTACCACGAATCTGCCACTGTAACCCTCTGTTTTATACCTACCCTACTTGACCCAGCTCGGCCCAACCTCACCTGACCGGACCAAGCTAATGATTACTGCTATGGGGTAGCTGACCTGACTCAACTTGAACTAACCCAAAACTCAAACATATATATATATATATATATATATATATATATATATATATATATATATATAGGGAAAAGGTCCTATGCGCTCGACCTCAAGATAAGCTCCCCTAAGGTCGAGCTGTGTGGGCTCCACTGTGATGCTTGTCGATCATCAACACCGTGCATTTGATGGTTCCCCTTTAAATAATGGGATATCCCAAAAATCAGCTGTATACGGAACTTAGATGGGCCATACCATCTAAAATCATGTGAAGACACCGTTAAAACATATAAAAGCACTTGGTGGAGCTCACCTGAGTTTTGAATGCTGCTGAAACTTGGTCTGAACCCTTATCCAAGTGGGACACACATAATGGATGGGCTGGATTTGCAAACCGCATCTCGGTGGGCCCTTTAAATGATTATGAATGTTTCAATGGTGCACGGCCCCTCTCCACTTTTGTATGTGGTGTGGCCCACAAAAGTTATGAATTGACTTGATTTTTGAGTCCTAGGCCACGATGGAATGGTGCATCTGACTGATGGGGTAGATGTTCGAAACGCATTACGGTGGGGCCCACACAACTCAACCTCATGGAATAGACTCGTGAGGTCGAGCGCATAGTACCTTTATATATATATATATATATATATATATATATATATATATATATATATATAGAGAGAGAGAGAGAGAGAGAGAGAGAGAAGGTACTATGCGCTCGACCTCACGATAAGATCCTGTGAGGTCGAGTTGTGTGGGCCCCACCATGATGCGTGTCGACCATCAACACCCTGCGTTTGATGGTTCCCCTTTAAATTATGGGATATCCCAAAATCAGCTGTATACCGAACTCAGGTGGGCCATACCATCTAAAATCATGTGAAACATCATTAAAACATATAAAAGCACTTGGTGGGGCCCACTTGAGTTTTGAATGCTGCTGAAACTTGGTTTGAACCCTCATACAAGTGGGACACACATAATGTATGGGCTGGATTTGCAAACCACATCTTTTGTAGGCCCCAAAAATGATTATGAATGTTTTAATGGTGCACGGCCCCTCTCTACTTCTGTATGTGGTGTGGCCCACAAAAGTCACGGATTGACTTGATTTTTGAGACCTAGGCCCACGATGGAATAGTGCATCTAACTGATAGGGTAGATGTTCAAAAGGCATCACGGTGGGGCCCACACAACTTGACCTCATGGGACGAACTCGTAAGGTCAAGCGCATAATACCTTTTTCCATATATATATATATATATATATATATATATATATATATATATATATATATATATATATATATTAATCATCTAGTCTTTAGTGCAGTAAAAATTTCAATGAATTTTGAAATCTGCTTCATTTGTGGACCCACATTATCAACCATACAATTGTATACATTGACACATGACAATTGAGTTCCATATGCATGCAAATGACCAATATCAGTTGTGAAATTTAATCCGTTGGTTATAAATCCATGGCCTACGAAATGTAAGTTTTACTTGATCCATTATTTTCCCAAAAAAAAATATTTTGATCTCAAATATAGATTGAAGTATCATGGTATTTCTAGACATGTAATTATTATGTAATAATGATATTTTTTTTATGGGTTAGCTTATTAGTACACACCCACATCAATACACACACTCCATGGTAGTCACCCCACCACCAAGACCTCAAGTGTTCAAAGGAGGTATCTCCACTCAGTCTGCCAGTTAAGCTATGGATCTCTACCTAATGTAACTTAATATCATTTAATCATGTGTTCCAAATATGCTCTTAACTCATTAGTAAAATTGACTTGGGATCAGGCCTAGACGTGACTGAATCCCACCCATTGTAGAGGGTGAATTAGGTGAGACCCTAGATCCACCAAGGTAGGTGGGATCTTGACTCTTGAAGCCCAATGCGTGACCATACTCATCTTGTCTATCGTAATTGAAAGCTTATTTTAAAGCATGATGTGAGATAATAATAATAATAATAACCTAAATGTAAATATGAAGCAGCTCCAAATTCCAATTGGACCAATGAGAAAACAAGTGATTGACCATTAAAAACTTCCCCTGGCCACAAAAACTCTGGATCAATATGATATTTGTGTTGTCTCTTTATTAAGATTTTGTGACATTATCAGCATATTAGATGGAAATATATGGAAAATAAACATTTGGTGGAATTCAGGAAGTTTTTAATGGTGGGGATTCAATCGTGACCGTTTCCAGTAGTGTGGCCCATCTAAGATTTGAGTCAGCTTTAATTTTGGCATCATATCCTAAAATAAGCTTTAAAAGTAGTTGGACGGTATGGATTTAAGACACATACATCACTGTGAGCCCCACAGTCAGGGGTCCCACCCACTTCGGTGGATCCGGGTCTTAGCTATTCCACTCCCTCCATTGGCACCCTACTTATGAGGAACTGAACAAGTTAAGGTGAGTCGTACAAGTTCTCGTCTCCAAATCAGTCAGGCCAAAACCACTATTTAAAACCATTGATCAGACCAAACGGTCCACTTCACCGAGAGGACATCCCCTTTGTTCGTGATCTGACCGATAGCGGTCAGAGTCGTGTCTACTGATAATTGCCACGTGTCAGTGCACGAGTAGTGGGCCCCACCGAACCCCATGTGACAAGCATGGGTAATTTAAGAAGGTGGCTCCGCCTAAATCTTGCCAAGTCAGCATTGATCCACCAGCAAATAAGATATAGTTCGTGGTTGCCACATTTTCTTCCAGTAGTATGTCTTGTACTAATCTCCACATGAAATTTTATAGGATCCTCCGTCCTAGTCCGTGCACAGCATATTTGGATTCTCAGTTCTAATAAGTGGGGCCTACTATCAGGTAATCCACACCGTTGGTCTGTTGCATCAGTGGTCCATGTGCCAATAACCTTCCAGATTGGAAAAACCCTAGTTGCTAATCTTAGAATCTTTATAAGTTGAAAATAAACGCGGAAAAAAAAGAAAGGTCAGGATTGTTCGAATAAAGACATTTTGGAGGCATGGTCAATCAACAATTGACAGATGAATGGCCTAGATTACCCAAACATGGACCAGATTGTCAAGCTAAAAACCCGAGCATGATGTGTGCACTAAGGTCGAGGATTATGAAAAAATGCATTGAATGCATTTAAAAGGCGTGTAGAGGACGAAAAAGGGTATAAAAGAAAAGGAAGAAAACGAAAATTTAAAAGAAAAGAGAGGCAGTTGAGCTGTCGAAAAGGTTAGCATAAAAAGCGAAATTCGTGCGAGTGGGGAAGAATCCGAGTCAGGGACACACGTGTCATTCTTCACATGTGTCTAATATCCAGACCGTTCATCAGACGCATCTTAATGAATGCTTTTTTCCCATGTCACCTAGACGATGTGGTCATATGATGGACGGTCCGGATCTTTAGACGTGTCACAGTCTGTTACCTGTATTCACTAGTATGATTGTTATCCAAAGAATCTAAGTTTTTTTTTTAAAAAAAAAATTAATTTTATTTTAATTTTAACATCATACAACATACGTGAAATCTATTTTATTCATCTGGTGTGCTTCTCTACTCTCGGCGCGGATTAGCTACTGAAAGTTTGAAGGGTGAGAGTTGCGACTAAAGTGACGTCACCGAGTTACGTGAGCCCCATCATGTTGTATGTTCTGTATCCACACCTTGTATCCATTTGGAGAGATCATTTTAAGGCAATATCTAAAGGAAAATTTAAATCCAAAGCTCCAGTGGACCCAAGTATAGTAGACAGTGGGGACAGTGGCGTCTACCATTAAAAACCTCTGAAGGCCACAAAAGTTTTGAAACAAGTTAATATTTATGTTTTCTCTTATTTCATATTTTTTTTAAACTTTTGTACTGGTTAGATTTTAAATAAACATTATGCTGGACCTTATGATAGTTTTAATAGTGGGAATCACTCTCCCCTCTGTTGTTTATGGTGGGTTTTATTATAGATTTTTACTTATCTTATTCTATCGATCATAACTTAAAATGATATGGGCAGCGTTGGATGTAACATATACATTATATGGGGCTACAGGACTTAGTGACGTCACTTAAGTAGCCGAATCGCTACTCTAACCTGTCAGTATCTATGAACGACTCGCTACTCTAGTCTGTCAGTATCTAATCCGCGTCACACTCTATTCTAGTCCTTTGAGGCCAAAAATTACCCAGGTCCATTGCTCAGGTGGGCCACACTACAGGAACAATGAATATGAGACATTAACCATAGGTTTTTGTGTGGGACCTTTTATGAAGTATATCTTTCATCGAACCCGTTCACATGGTGTGAATAGCTATGATGAAAGAAATAAACAAAAAATCAGCGTGATCGAAAACTCAGTGGCCCACAGCGCCCGAACTTAGAAGTTTTAGATGCAATTTTACATTCTTCACTTTATTCTGATACATCTGAGTCTTTTATCCAGATGATCTTTACTTTGAATGGTTAAAATAAGGTTTATTACCTGATAGACGGAGTGGATTCCACATATACAACACGGTGGGCCCCAAATATTCTTCTTATTTTACACGCTGCGTAGAATAGATGCTGTGGACGATTCCGGTCGCCGGCCGCTGTGCCCCCGGCCCACATGAAGTTGCCAAGGTCGGACATTATGTGGGGCCTAGAGATATTTCCATAGGAAATCCACTCCGTCCATCATTTTCTCAAACTCACAGAAGGAGAGAAATATAAAAATCATGTAGATCCAAACCTAAGGTTGACCACACCACATGAAACAGGTGAGATTGAACGTCCACGATTGAAAACTTTGTGAGAGGTACAGAAGTTTTGGATCAAGATGATATTTGTGCTTACAGTTTATCGCAGAGGCAATAGTATTATGAGCAGTGTGGATGGCATGCAAACATCATGGTCCACTCCCGGAAGGTTTCAACGGTGGAATTTTCCATTATCACCGTTTCCTGTCGTGTGGGCCCCCTAAGTTATATAGCTGGCTGATTTTTGGACTCCTGTCCTATTGTGATATTGAAAAACTGATGGATAGAGTAGATTTCTCATGGGCATCTATGTGGGCCCCACAAGGGGTACAGGCAATGCGTGTTGCTCTTTGTTACTAGAAACGGAGTAAATAAAATACGGAATGCTTAATTTCATGCGTCATCTCCAAGCACCAAATAAAAACGCATCACATGTTAGACCATGAAACACGTGTTATAGATCTGGTACGTTCATATGGTGGCCAACATAGTAAGATTTTCCTCTTCCGAAATTTTGACAGGTCCATTTACCATGTAGACGAAATACTTAGGAAGGAAAAAATGAATGGTCTATACTAAATGTAAACTACATTAGTCATAAGACGTGTATTCTAGCCTGATCTTCGGTTAGAAAACTGAAAACGTGGGGACCACCATATGAACGTTCCAGATCACTTACTGGTTTCACACGTGTGTATTTTTCCGCATATGTGTTTGGCGCTTGCAGATGGGACGTCTCGAATTAGCATTCCCTACAAATAAATAAAATACGTCGGGGAAAGCAAAAAGATGCGCTTTTTCTACGAAAAAGATTTTCCTACCATCCGTTTTTCGGCTTTTGTAGTGGAGTTCCACTTTTTGACCGCCACGTTTCAGTTATCCAGATACGGCCCGCTCGGATGCTACCACGTGGAGGGTGGAGGAAATCAGTACCCCGGGTGGAAGATTCCTTGGAGAGGGCTAACACGTGAGCAGGCTCGACACGTGTAACATATGTACGGATGCCGGATGACAGAAATCTGACATGAGATGAACGGTTTGAGACGCACGAGAAGGCCTTTTTACTTTTCCTTTTTTGGTCGGCTCCACAAGGAAGGGGAATGTGGTGAGGACGTGGAAAGATAGGAATGGTAAAGGGCACTCGCGCGAGTTAGCAGAGAGAAAGGCCTCGCATACACATATAAGTGCCACACGTGTTAGAGATCTAGAACACTCAAATGGGACCAGCGTTGTAATTTCTTTGCAGAGATATTGCAAGTTACACTATCATTATGATGGCATCTAGGTTGATTTCTGAACCATCCATTCTCCTCTGACTTATAGGGTGTAACTTATTTATATACTTGTCTGATCATTGGATTAGAGAATCTTCGAGTTGATATCACATCATGAATGGCATAGATTTTGTTTTAATCTGCCAATTTGGCACGCGTGCAATGAGGTTTCCTGTCTATCTTACACGCGCGTGTCCTTCAAAAGTTTGCGTGGAAGACGAGACTCTGAGAGATAACGTGAGGCGCGGAAGACGGCGAGCGGGTGACTGGCTATCCCCGGTTGCGTCGTTTCTTGCTGGCAAGCCTTGCTTGCAGAAAGCGGACCGTGCGCTGTCTACGAAAAATACCACTGGTTTTGATTCGGTGACCAAAATACCCTCCATAACTGCAATCATTTACATCCTAGTCACGAGCGTGTGCAACGAAATGACGAAAATATCCTTGGATTCAAATGACATTGGACTCAGCTGCTGGGGCTCTTCTTTTCTGAGACAGGATTAGGTGCTCTCGGGCCACACCCAACACGGTGAGCCCATGACCGTAGGGCCCACCTTGATGTATTTATTGAATATCCAAGCTGTCCATCCGTTTTTTCGATTCATTTTAGGACATGATCTCAAAAATAAAGTAGATTCAAATCTCAATAGGACCACCCAACTCTGACCATTAAAAATTCCTAGGGCCGACCTTAACTTCGACCATAATGGTTATTCGCCGTCTAAACTCTTGATAAGGTTGCATAGACTTGAATGAAAAAAAAAAAAAAAACAAATATCGGCTTAATCCAAAACTTCTGTAGCCCACATAAAGTTTTAAATGATTAATCACCATTGCTTCCTCCTATGGTGAGGTCTACCTTAGATTTTGATCTGATTCATTTTTTAGCCCATCTTAAAATGAACTAAGAAAACAGATGGACTGTGTAGATATACAATATGAGATGCTGGTTGGGTACTACCCTTTGTCCCAATACTATAAACGGCCACCATATATAGTGTATGGGTTCTATCCAAGCTGTCCATCCATTCGGCAGATCAAAGTGTAATGTGGACCACACACTGGGGATGAAATGCTTATCATTGATAACTTTGTGGACCACACTACGAGGGATCAAGCGAAACACTGTCCATCTATTCTGCAGATCAAAGTGTCATGTGGACCATACACTGGGGATTAAATGCCTATCATTGAAAACTTTGTGGACCACACTAGAAGGATCAAGCGAACCACACATTGAGTACTAAATTGAAGCATTTTCGAAACTCAGCTGGACCACATTATAGGAAATAGTGGGAATAGAACACGTATTGTTGAAAACTTTTTGTGGGCCACATAGGTTTTGAATTTTTCATTTATTTAGGTCTTTGTGGGCATATGAACAGATTGGATGACAAGTAAACGTTACTGTCGACTTTAGAAAAGCTTAAAAAGGATGTCATTATCCGGCTATTTCCTTGTGCACATTCATTAGGTCTCTGCATCTACCCATTGAGTTTTTTTTTTTTTTTTTTAATAGCTTTGTTAGCTAGTATACCCCACTGTCGGTTGACACTTCACTGTTAGCCACCCCCACTAGGGATCTATACCAAGACCTCAGCATTGCAACGAGGTATCTTTCACTCAGTCCACCACTTGAGCTATGGATCAGGGTGTATCTACCCATTGAGTTAGTTACAATATTGTGTAGACACTGAAAATCGGTGTCCACGCTGATTTAAATGTTATTTTTTTTAGTGGTGGGATGATAGGCTTGATTATAGATATTGGAGTCACCACTAGCTGAAAAATTTCGAAATCCCGCAGTCGGCTAGAACCACGAAATACGCAAGGTGAGAGAAATTCGGAGACTTCCCTACCTTAGATTGACTCCTGGTCTGCGATCCGGGATTCAGGGTAAGGAACCTCGGTTACAAAGAGGGAAGGTGTTAGGCACCCTCTCTACTCGTACGAACGTACGGTCTCTACTTTGTGTGGTAAAAAATCTCAAGGGATGACTGATATGGTCGGATTAGGACTAGGCATACACATGAATTTCTGATGTGGTAAGATCTGAAATTTCGGCAAGCCACAGAGCATACGTCCAACTATATGTCTAGAAAGCGGATGTGATGATGCTTATGTAAAAAGGTAACGAAAAGATGGACTAGATCACTAAAAATTTCTGATGTGACAAGATCCGGTGTACGGCAAGTCACAGAGCATACGTTCACTAGAGATCTAGAGAAGCAGAGGGGTTGAGAAGGGAATAGATGTCATGATGAATGCTTGTAAAATGAATGGATCTTTGGCTTGCTTTCTTGTGTAGGCTAAGATATGGGTTGAACCATGATAACAAGGTTAGGCAGCATGGTCAGGGTGGCTAAGAAGGCAAGGAGTGGGCTAAGAAAATAACTGAAAAATCTGGACTTGAGGGCTTTGGAGCACCTCCTCACCCTCACTCTCTTCCTCTCCCTCTTATTCTCCTTCTCACTTGAAGTGAAGAGTGGCTCTTGGTGTGTGTGGAAATGAGAAGGGGAGAGGGCTATTTATAACCTTCTCTAATGGCATGGTTGTAAATAGGGGGTAGATAAGGGTTAAAAGGATGACATGGAGGCTTGTGATTGGTTGAGGGGAGAGGAATGCCACATGACATACTCTCATTTGGTATGGGGGCAGTAAAAAGGTAAATAGTGAAATCTGGGAGGATAATTTTGAAGGAAAGTTGACCTTTGGACGCTGGAACAGCTGTCCGCACGCGGCCCGCTAGCGCCGGCACTTGAAGTACCGTAGGCGGCAGTGAGACTACCGCCCGCGGTAGTCAGACTACTATCCGGGCTCAGTTCAGGCCGGTTTCGCGCTTGCGAACCTTGTACATTGTGCGGGTTCGCTCGAAAATCTCCTTTTGGATTTTTCAGCTCAGAAAAGTGGATTTCAGCTTGGGTAATGAGGATATGAGTCATAGTATGGGGTATAGGCAGGGTTGCATGTTTGATGAACGGTTTGGATCGTGGTTTTGAATTACGAATTTGGGTTTTAGGGACTTTGGTTTGGTTTAAGCAGGGATTGGGTATGATCATGGTTCCTGAATGGTCTTAACATTTTCAAGATGTAGCCTGGGTGGGGTGTCTACAGATGCCCCTCTTTGACCGAGGTTGCAAGCAACCGAAGGTCAAAGTGAGTGGACACCCCACCCTTCTAGTTAGAAAAAGGGATAGTAACTCGAATCTTTTGCCTGTCATTATATCATTGTCAGTTGGCTGTCTGGAAAATGAATGACTTGCACATATCACGAGGGTTGAGGAAAATATTGTGATTGCCTCCTGCGCATTTGTTGCGGCTTTACGGATCACCAATCACAACCCTTTCATGTCTAATTGTTAATAGTATTGGAGGGTAAGTCTGAAAAGTAAGGGCCTCTGCGCATTCGTCTTGGCTTTACGAGGATTCCCATACTGTTTGGTCTGTCGTTCCTTTACTAAGTAATCACCCTAGGAGTATTCGGTCTGTTTGATTGTAAAAGTGGTTAGCTACCCTGCGCATTGGTGCGGCCTTACGGGGAACTCACTACGCCAACTTGGACTCAATCAAATTTTTTGAACATCTCGTGCTAGGTATGTGCGAGTAATCCTTTGCCATGTAGTCTGCTGATTCTGATACTTTGGTTACAATAAATTGTAGCCACTTTGAGTTTGATCATTCTTTCCAGAGATAGATCCACTCATTTTACTAGCATTCGTACGATTGTCCAGATATAGAGATCGGGCCAATCGTACAGGTATCATGTACGGGTTCGGTCATCCACTAGGGAAACCAAAAGAGATAGAATCTTATTCAGCTGTGTGCACTGGCCGCAACTGGAGAATATAGAAGATTCCTCAGTGTATTGCGTGCCTCGTGCGGTGGCGAAAACTTTGTTTGAAAGCTATTCCTTTGGAGCTAGACTCCTCGGGGGTTTTATTTGAAAATATATTTTTTGAATTTTTTGTAAAATATCCGTTCGATTTCGCGAGTGGGCGTCGTCGTTCGGTTTTTATTTGCAAGTAAATAGTCACGTTACCTCCACTGTCGAGTTAGTGGGGCTAACGGTTCTTCTTTAAGAGGTATTTTAAAGATTTTTGAAACATCCGTCCGATCTTGCGAGAGGGCGTCGTCGTCCGGTTTTTATTGTACGATTTGGATCGAATAGCCAGATGGCCTCCACTAATAAATTAATGGGGCAATTGAGGAACATAGGCCTGATTTGGACATGTGGGCCTAGGACCATGGGCCTTGAAATCGGGCTTGTGAAGTGGGCCTTTCTTTGGATATGTGGGCTTAAGAAATGGGCTTGAAAATATGGGCTTTGAACCATGGGCCTTTAAACAATGGGCTTGGTGGGCTTCTGACATGTGGGCCTTATG
Source organism: Magnolia kwangsiensis (assembly GCA_037074715.1). Classification (NCBI taxonomy): domain Eukaryota; kingdom Viridiplantae; phylum Streptophyta; class Magnoliopsida; order Magnoliales; family Magnoliaceae; genus Magnolia; species Magnolia kwangsiensis. The sequence continues at coordinate 115,681,402 of CM073577.1, forward strand.
AACTTTGAACTTATGGGCCTTGTGGGTTTTGAAATGTGGGGCTTTGGGGCTTTGAAATGTGGGCCTCGTGGGTTTTGAAATGTGGGCCTCGTGAGCTTTGAATTGTGGGCCTTATGAGCTTTGAAATGTGGGCCTTGTGAGCTTTGAAATGTGGGCCTCCGGGGCTTTGAAATGTGGGCCTCGTGGGTTTTAAAATGTGGGCCTCTGGGGCTTTGAACTTTGACTTTTTGGATTCCCAACTTTGTTGGCATGAATGCTTTTTTTTTTTGTAAAGAAAAGAAAGCATATAAAAAGACTTTTTTGAAAGGAATGAAATTTTTTGTTTGTGCCAAATTTGTCAGTGTTTGCTTGTGTTTTGGATGGTGGAATCAGAATATTGAACTTAGCCCACGTCGAATTTGGTATTTTGAGTTGTTTACTAGGGATTTCGATTCCCTGAGAGTAGCGCATTCTACGATCATGTCCCTTGGATTTGGGTAGGGTCTGACAGAATTCTAATCCGGAACTCATCTTTTCCTTGTGCTTCTTTTTCTTATTGCCTTGGTTTCTCCTGTTCCTGTACTTTTTGTTTCTTGTTTTTTTTAGCCATTTTTGTCCGTAGCGCTTCTTCAGATTTTCACCACGACTGACTTTCTCGTCATTTTTACCCATGGCATCCTTTCATATTTTCACCGTGTCCCGAGTTTTTGCTCTTGCATGCCCCTTGGCAGTTGTGCTCTTTTTACCCTTGGTGCCTTTTTAGGTTTTCACCAAGTCTGATACATGCCCGCTGTTTTTACTCGAGGCGCCCTTTCGGGTTTTCACCTCGCCCGTTTTGCTTAGGCACGCTACTTTTTTTTTGATTTCTCTTTTTCTTGTACAAAGGCGGGAGGCTAGACTCCATTCATTACCGGTCGACTGGTGAGCTACCTGACTTTGTCTTCAATCACGATCGTGAAGCTGTTGACATTGGGTTAAACTATCTTGAGGGGAAATGAGTTGATGAATTGTGTTCTCACTCATTGGGTTCGACTCTTCTTTTCTTTTTTCTTTTTTTCTTTTTTTCTTTTTTTTTGGACTGCGCACTTTATTCGTCCATTTTTTTTTCTTATTCTTTTTTTTTTTGAACCCTTTATTTTTTTGAAACACTTATTGGAGGGAAGGAATAATGATGGAATGTACCTCAGGATGCTAACCTTTTGTCATTTGACTTTAGCTTTATGATTGTGGTTGTTGACATAGTCAGGTAAGATTACCCATGTTGTCGGCGTTGATGGGCTCTGGAAGATCTTTGCCCCTAATGATGGTGAGACGAAAGACACCTCACGGAAGAATCCTCGCGGATGATCAACGGACCGTCTCAGGATGGCCTAGAGTTGCCCTCTAGATCTAGTAGGCGCAATGATAAGATGTGCATGATTATCATGTTGCTAACCTTTCTTTCAGACTTGCCTGTCATTGGTCCTAGTGATCATTGTGCGCTTTATGTCTGCAAGATGTAGTTAGTTGTATTAAGATTACCACCAATCATTTTCCTTGACTTCTCTTCTTTCATTCGTACTGATGATGTAAGACGTTGTCGGTGCCCGAGAATGTACTCATGACCATTGGATGCCTTCGGGTTCATTCTTTCAATGATGTCCACACCCCATCCTGAAAAAGAGTTAAGGTGTTGCCAGGTTATAAAGACTCAGAACATGCACATGGATCTGTTGTACAAGCTTTAGATACTTGAAGCACTTCTTGATATGCTGCAATGACTTATCTCCATCGTTCATCAGTAGGACTCCATCGTGGACTTCAGACATGATCTTAACAGCTTTGCTTGATGGGCTTGACTTCAGGTTTCATAGAAGATGGCTATGACTAGCTCTTCATTCGATTTGGGTAAGGCTTCATAGGAGAATCCAAAATTAGATAGCCCCTAGTCTCAAGAATTCTGTCATTGTCTACTTGCATTCAGGAGGCGAGGATCTCTTGATGTGTACCGTTCTAGGGAGCTCAAGGGATCCCAAGTTCACAATTTCAAAAACATCCGTGACGACATTGGCCCTTGCCTCGAACTTTCGGAGGGAATCCTCTAGCTCGAGAGTCGGATCATCATTTTTCACATCCTAGGCTTCATCCAAATCCCTTAGTTTGAAGTCTAACTCCAGATCGAAATCTATGAGTCGACTTTAAAATCGGGTGTTGTAAGCATTTGGCACATTATTGCTTGTGAGTTTTGAAAGATTTTTTATTATTTTTTTGTTTTGAGAAATTTCTATTGTTTTTGGATTTTGACAAGTATCTGAATTTTTTAGCATTTCGAAAATGTCTAATGTTTTTGACTTTTAAAATTTTCTAATGATTTTTTTTTGAATTTTGACAAGTATATGAATTTTTTTGTGTTTCAAAAATATCTAATGTTTTTGGCTTTTTGAGAATTTTTGATTTTTTTTTTTGTTTTTGAGAAAGACGACGATATGAACCAGGGATTGCCTAATTCGACTAGGAGAGCGAAACACTATTTACTTTTATTGTGTCATTTTAGGGATTGCTTTGGGAACCAGTTATTGCCCTGCACTCCCTCCGCTCAGGAGGCAGGGCCAAATAGATCAGTAGGTGGGTCCTCACTGTCGTGCCCAAATGTCGTGATGAGTTTGGGATTGAGCTCTGAGTTGGTATTGGATGTCACTTTCCTCAGATCATCCTTGATGCATTGTGAGTCTTTGCATTCTTTCTGCTCAGGTGGGACCCAGACTGTGGTCCAGTCAATCAGAGAAAATTCTTGCCCCTTGCCCGAGTCATTTTCAAAGAGCCCAGTTGGGCTCATTCCGCTCACTTGATCCTCCATGGTGGATCTCGACCTACCAACCGGATAGATGATCCATTCTCTTATGGATTTGATTGATGTGTGGCTGAAGGGATTGTCCTCCTCTTGCTGACTTTGTCCTCCTTTGATACATTTGTGCTTTGCTATCTCACCCATAGGAGGCAAATATTTCAGTCCTCTCATGCCTGCATTCTCTTGATATTCGAGCTGATAATAAAAATGTTGGTGCTCGACTGGAGGGAAAACATAGTTTGATCCGATGGGACATACAAGAGGTATGCAATTCAAAGTCTCGAACTCAAGACTATTGTGTGGAATATCTTCATCGGAGCATTGTATGTCTGTGATCGGGATATCTAGCTCTCGACGGTTGACTGCTTCAATTAAAAAGATTTGTTCGGGATCATCCAGAACGGTCAGCGCCTTATCTCCGAAAATGTGTTTGGTCTTTTGGTGAAGAGTCGAAGAGAGAGCCTTGACTTTATGGATCCAAGACCGATCAGGGAGGAGATAAAATGAAGCTGTGATGTCAAAGACCTGAAAAGTGATGGTTGATGCTTTGGGGTTAATTATGATCTCGACGTTAATCTCTTCCTCGACTTGTTTCTTAGAGGCGGGGACCAACCATCCTAGACTCTTCTCTTGAAGGATCGAAGATTGAGTAGAGCTAGGCAAAACCCTTTGAGTAGCAGAATGTCCTTCTTGGAAAGTTACCGCATGATTAAAGTTGGGCCCTGATTTTACTAGGGCATGTGGTATGTTGATCGGGGAAGGAGCATTTTCTTGGATCGCGAGGGTTGGAGTAGAGGCTGAATAGGCAGGTGGTGCCCCTTGTGAGATAAAGCATGTATGGACTAGATTGATCGGTGGTGGCTCCTGTTGACTTGGGGGCATGAAGATTAGACTAGACAGAGATGCCCCTTGCATATTTGAGATCGAAGAGATTGGACTGGGAAGGTGTGCTCCTTGTAGATTCGGGGACATGGAGACTGGACCCACTGGAGATGCCTCTTGCATATTTTAGAGCGCAGAGATTGAACTGGTAGGGTGTGCCCCTTGTATATTTGGGGGTATTATTGTTGGGCTGGCAGTGATTGAATGGATGCATTGGACTGGATTGACCGAGGGTGACTCTCCGTGATTGATATTGTTAGTAGGGGTTCCTGATGAATTGGGGCATACTTGATATGATGGTAAGATATTTTGGAGAGTATAATTGGTGGTGACAACAACAGGAGGTAACCACAATCCTTTGGTTATCAATCAAATCTTGGACCGCATGTTTCAGGGTGAAACAACGGTCCGTTGTGTGACCTCGGGATTAATGGTATGCACAGTACTCATTCTCATTATAGTTTGGTGGCAGAGGGTTTGGGGGGAGCCTAAGTAGTAGCGGTGTTAGTATTTGCTTTTGGACTAGCATAGCTAGTACCTCACTGTAAGTTTGGGCTATCGGTGTAAACTGCCTAGGTTCCTGGGTCATCCTCATCTGCTGACCATGATTGGGGTACTGAAGAATCTCCATTTTTTATTGTTGTTGCCATTGTCCTTCTTGAAGAGCGAATTGAGCACCTTGGGTAGAGGCGACGAGATTGTCTTCTTCTGTTGGATGAAGGTCAGGAACATTTCTATTACTGTTCTCGTATCCAGTAAACCTTCCTTCCACTGTCTGCTGTACTGGGGAGGCCTGATGAGGCCACCAAGGGGAGATCGTTCCAGCCCTTATTCCGGCTTCGACTTGTTCTCTAACACGAATGAGTTGGCTGAAGTTAGCATATGGATACGATACGAGGTATCCGAAGATACTCGGGTTTGCCGAGTGGATGATCATGTAGATTTGCTCCTCGTCATCAATGGGTGTTTTCATTCTGGCGGTTATGGCCCGCCACCGTCCAACATAAGCTGACAATGACTCATCATTCCTCTGCCTTAAGGCAGCAAGATCCGCCCTTTTGGGTGCTACATTAAGATTGTACACAAAACGATCAATGAAAGCTTGGGAAAGTTGTTTCCAAGTCTTAATTCGATGGTAGTCTAATGATGTGTACCAATCTAACGCATCACCTTTCAAGGATTTTTGAAACAAACGGATCAATGCTCCGTTATTACCTGCTAGAGTATTAAGCTCGCCACGGAATGCTCTTAAATGGTCCATAGGACACCCGTACCATCATACCTTTTGAATTTTGGTACCTCAAAGTTTTGAGGTACCAATGCATCAGGAAAGGGACAAAGATCCCTGAACTTGGTGGATGAGAGATCCACCTCCTGCTGCTTCCGTAACTTCCTTTGCATACCTTGCAGTTGCTCTCGGAGCTCTTCAATTTCAGAGGGACTGGTCGAGAGGGGTTTTGCCTCTTGGAATTGATTGGATCTCCTATTAGAAGGAAGATGTGTGGCAGGGTTACTCACGTTTGTATGTTGGGCTGATTCTGCAGAAAGAGGGAGAACATAATTTATTGGAGGAATGAGGGAGAAAACAAAAGGAGTTTGTGGGAGTGAACTGTTTTGTACACTAGGCTGGGTTGCCTGTGTATTCGGTGTGGTATTTGGCACTAAGCGAAGTAGTAGCTCTTGCATCGTTCGAATTAGTAGCTCTTGCGTGGTTGTATTGGCCTGTGGGTCTGTTGGAGCTACTGGTAGCAACGCGGGCGTCGGTGACGGTGCCAGAACCGGTGCCGATGCTTCAGGAGCTGGTAGAGTTGCCGGCTCTTTTTCATGGGTAGCCATAGCTGCATGGGATCGAGTAGTCATGGCTCGGATTGATGCCCAGACAAGTGTAAGCCAAAGATTATTTTTTTTGTATGAATGCAGTGATGATGTCCCTTGAGATTAAAATACCACACACTTTCGAGTCGGGTCTCAGCTAGTGCGAGCTAGCAAATTTTCCAGCCGAGTCGCCATTCTGTAGACACTGAAAATCGGCGCCTACGCTGATTTAAATGTTATGTTTTTTAGTGGTGGGATGATAGGCTTGATTATGGATATTGGAGTCGCCACTAGCCGAAAAATCTCGAAATCCTGCGTTCGGCTAGAACCACGAAATAAGCAAGGTGTGGGAAATCCGGAGACTTCCCTACCTTAGATTAACTCCTGGTCTACGATCCAGGATTGAGGGTAAGGGACCTCGGTTACAAAGAGGGAAGGTGTTAGGCACCCTCTTTACCCGTACGAACGTACGGTCTCTACTTTGTGTGGTAAAAAATCTCAAGGGATGACTGATATGCTCGGATTAGGACTAGGCACACACATGGATTTCTGATGTGCCAAGATCTAAGATTTCGGGAAGCCATAGAGCATACGTCCAACTGTATGTCTAGAAAGCGGATGTAATGATGCTTATGTAAAAAGGGAAAGAAAAGATGGACTAGATCACTAGGAATTTCTGATGTGACAAGATCCGGTGTACGGTAAGTCACAGAGCATACGTTCACTAGAGATCTAGCGAAGCAGAGGGGTTGAGAAGGGAATAGATGTCATGATGAATGCTTGTAAAATGAATGGATCTTTGACTTGCTCTCTTGTGTAGGTTAAGATATGGGTTGAATCATGATCAACAAGGTTAGGCAGGATGGTCAGGGTGGCTAAGAAGGCAAGGAGTGGGCTAAGGAGATAACTGAAAAATCTAGACTTGAGGGCTTTGGAGCACCTCCTCACCCTCACTCTCTTCCTCTCCCTCTCCCTCTTATTCTCCTTCTCACTTGAAGTGAAGAGTGGCTCTTGGTGTGTGTGGAAATGAGAAGGGGAGAGGGCTATTTATAGCCTTCTCCAATGGCATGGTTGTAAATAGGGGGTAGGCAAGGGTTAAAAGGATGACATGAAGGCTTGTGATTGGTTAAGGGGAGAGGAATGCCACATGGCACACTCTCATTTGGTATAGGGGCGGTAAAAAGGTAAATAGTGAAATCTGGGAGGGTAATTTTGAAGGAAAGTTGACTTTTGGACGCTGGGACAGCTGTCTGCACGCGGCCCGCGAGCGGCGGCACTTGAAGTACCACAGGCGGCAGTCAGACTACCGCCCGCGGTAGTCAGACTACCACCTGGGCTCAGTTCAGGCCAGTTTCGCGCGTGTGAACCTTATACACTGTACGGGTTCGCTCGGAAGTCTCCTTTTGGGTTTTTCAGCTCAGAAAAGTGGATTTCAGCTTAGGTAATGAGGATCTGGGTCATGGTATGGGGTATATGCAGGGTTGCATGTGTGATGAACGGTTTGGATCGTGGTTTTGAATTACGGATTTGGATTTTAGGGACTTTGGTTTGGTTTAAGCATGGATTGGGTATGATCATGGTTCCTGAATGGTCTTAACCTTTTCAAGATGTAGCCTGCGTGGGGTGTCTACATATTGAAACATGTTGATTTCAATAGTGGGGCAGCTAGATGAAAGTGCAGTCTGATTTTTTGGGCTGCCTGATGAACGGACTTGATCTCACACTGGTGAAAAATCGTTTCTTATCTCTTACCTTGCATTGTGGATGTGGATTGAGTATCACCCCTACCAACCGGGGACTCCGTACCATTTTTTCTATTTCATTTTATGGCATAAGCCAAAAAAAGAGGTAGATCCAAGGCTCGAGTGGACCACATGGTGGGGTTTAAATGCTCACCGTTGAAAACTCTTATTAGGACCTGTTTGGATTGACGTACAACAGTGTATTGTATTGTATCCAAGTATTGTTCATGTATACGTTCGAGAGAAATCATTATACATCTACATCAACAGATGATAAATCAATGTTTGGCTCAAAGTGCTTGTTTGGGCAGGTATACAAATGCGTCCAGTAATCAATGTTTGGATACTACGTTTTAGGGCTACATGAATGTATATACGTATAATATTGAGGTCGACTATGGCTGGCTATTCCCATTGCAATGCTTCTCAAGGTTGATTGTCAGCGCTATGTGGGCCCCTCAATGATGTCTGTGACCCATCCACGTCGTCCATCTATTTTAGTTGTCAGATCGTGTTTGAATTAAGGCAATGTAGCCAATCGATGTCGTTCGAGCATAGTATTGGAACACATAAGATCCAACATCAGAAACATTTTTAGTTTTGGGAGGTGATCCGATTCCAACCGTGCATCTACCAATTGCGGAACTCATAATGATTTGGCCCACTGTTTTGATCCGTACAATCTCTAGAAAAACAACACGTGGAATATAGGTTGATAAATCATGGAAAAATAGAAAAAAAATATGTAAAAAGTTAAAAATTGTAAAAACCTTGAACATGTGATTGGATTGTCGATCCAATCTGAATGATTTACTTTCAGGCCTCCGATCTGGTAAATAAAATCCCACTTCATCCCGATCCAAATCTCCGAGAAGAGTATTGACTGTATTATGAATCTCGAAGCTTTAGAAGAGAACCGAATGAGCTAAATGGACACATACAATAGAAGGGAGATGATTGAGAGCGATGTTGGAGTGAAAATTTTCGTCATCCATATATACAAAACCCTATAAAAGAAAGAAGCTTTCGCATGTGAATACTACCTCATGAATACACTGCACTGCACGATGCATTGCCGTTTGACTTTAGATTACTGCCATTTGAAAATTTTGATTCCATGAGGTATTCGCATGCTTTGTACTCTACGGACTTCAACTCCAATTCAAACATTGTATATTGTATATTTACACATTTAATACAATATAATTCAATCCCAACCATCAATCCAAACAAGCCCTTAAGAGCCTAATGAAGTTTTGTATGAGGCTGATATTTTTGTTTTCCCTCTATCAAAGTTTATGAGACCTTATAAATAAGTTGGATGGTAAATAAACATTACAATGGGCTTTAGGAAGGTTTCAACCATGGTCCACTCTCAATGGTATGATCTGTTAGAGATAGCATGAAAGTAATTCCGAGTTCGAATCAAACAACAAGAGATCCAATGTAACCAAGCATATAGAAAACACATGAGTTTTATAGGAAAAAATTCTCGAGGAAAAAAACCACAGCACAAAGTGACAATCAAACCACTATAAAAGTAATATACAAGAGATAGAACAAACTTATCATGACAAAAAATTTTGGAATCTTTCAAAAAAAAAAAACATACCTTTTCCTCTCTAGAATCTTTAAACATGCTTACCATTAGGCGTAATCTCAATTACACCTGATGAATATACTACCACAATCACAATAGAAAATAAAATGTGTAGTTATGTAGTTTTGCATGTTGAGGAGAAGCCTTCAATCTTCAGGTTTTCATGTTGTTCGACCGGTTGTGGGAGGTGCTCGACCAGTCGTAGGTTCGAGCCCTGGCACGACTTGAAGTGCAGCGAGTTGTGCTATTTTTTTTTTAAGTCTAGGACCAGTCCTGGAATTTTCAGGACCAGTCTTAGGGGTCTACGACCAGTCGTAGGAGAGCTACGACTAGTCGTAGGGGTTTACGACCAGTCGTAGGAGGGCTACGACCAGTCGTAGGTTACGCAGTTTGTTCCGCGATTTTGTACGAAACTGCGGATTTGAGTCATTTCGCAACCGGGATGCGAAAGGGAAGTTGCCTAAACTATAAATAGGTGTTCCTAGGGCTTTTCTAGGTATGACAAAAGCTTTCTAAAGGGATTCTAGGGTTTCTAAAGGGTGTAGAAAAGGTGAGATTCGAGGTTGTTCGAATCGGGTAAGTCCTTTCTCTTTGTAATTGATGCTTTCATAGTGGAGATCTGTCGCTTTGTGCCGTGGTTTTTTCCCGAAAGGATTTTCCACGTTAAATCTGTGTTCTCTTTTGTGCTTGGTGTCATTGGATTACCATCCTAGATCTAGATCTGTGTGATTCCGCAGGTTCAAGAATCCCCAACAACTGGTATCAGAGCTAAAGTTGGGGCACAGATCTGAATCTGAGGGATTAGTAATAATGGCGAGTGCTAAGTATGAGTTTGAGAAGTATTCAGGAAAAAATAATTTTGAGTTATGGAAGGTTAAGATGATTAGCCTGTTAACCAAGCAAGACGAGGATGGTGCTCTTGAGCGGAAGTCTACTATGAAAGATGATGAATGGAATACTCTTGATAAGAAGGCTTTATTATCGATCCGTTTATGTCTCACGGATGAGGTTCTCTACAACGTCATGATGGAGAAAACTGCGGCTGGTTTGTGGGCGAAGTTAGAGGATGTCTATACGAAGAAATCCTCAGAAAATCGCCTATACCTGAAGCGGCAGTGATATAACTTCAAGATGACAGAGGGTGGAGATCTGGAGGCTCACATCAGCAACTTTAATAAATTGATTTGCAAATTGCTGGATATAGAGGAAGTGATGAAAGATGAAGAACAAGCATGTATGTTGCTGAATTCTCTCCCGGCGTCCTATGAGGTATTGTAGGACATTATGTGCAGCATGAATAAAATCCTGAGTGTCGATACTGTTATCTCAGCTCTTCAAGGGAAGGCTATGAGACAACTGAAAAATGACATGCGGAAGGTTTCTGATGCACTGTTTACAGTGGGTAGGAATTTTGGATAAGGTACAGGTTTTTCTGGTTCTAGATCCAAATCAAGGGGCAAGGGCAAAGGAAAGGTAAAGTGCTGGAATTGTGGGAATGAAGGACATGTGAAGAGGGATTGTGAAAATCCTAAATCGAAGAGGGAAGATTCTGAGGCTTCATGCAGGGAGGCTAATGTTGCCACGTCAGATGGATCGAGTGGATGTGATGGTGAAGTTTTATCTGTGTTTTCGCTCAGACGGTCATACGATGATCGTAAGGATGAGTGGATGCTAGACACAGGGGCATCTTTTCACATGACTCCTCATCGGAGTTGGTTCACCAGCTACAGGGAGTGCGATGGTGGACAGGTATTTATGGGCAATGACATTGCCTGTAATGTTGTGGCAGTTGGTTCTGTGCGCATCAGGATGTTTGATGGGGTGGAGCGTACCTTGACAGATGTGAGGCACGTTCCTGATTTGAAGAAGAATCTGATTTCTCTTGGTGTGCTTGAGGCAAAAGGATGCAAGTACACAGGTATTCATGGTGCTCTTAATGTATCTAAGGGGGCACGGGTAGTCATGAAGGCGCAACGACTCGATAACTTGTACAAGTTGATCGGGAACACTTCAAAAGGTGGAGCTACGGTGGATGTAGCGGATTCCACTCTGCACGTGTGTGACATGTTGGACATGGCCACATGAGCGGACAGGGTAGGAAGGCTGAGACGTGCGGACAGGGATACGGAGTAGGTGGAGCAGCCACCTGTGTGAAGAATCACACGGCATGATCGCGCGCAGGACATCGGCGAGGTACATGGACGACTCCAATATTGCAGGATATTCATCTTCTATTCAGATGGCTCTATGTGAGCCTGTTGCTGAAAAGTGAAAGGTGACTGTGGGTGATGTGATGGATTCGTTATACCAGATCGACATCTGGGAGCAGGTGGAGCTTCCAGTGGACCGGAAAGCGGTTGGATGCAGGTGGATCTTCAGGAGGATACAACATAGATACAGAGCGAGGTTGGTGGCGATGGGTTATGCTCAGAGAGAAGGGATCGAATTCTCAGAGATATTCGCACCGAGGGTATAGCAGGTATCTATTAGATCCTTTATTGGCGCTGATTGACCAATGTGATCTTGAGCTATGATGAGATGCAGAAATAAGAGAAGAGGTCAAGTAGCTACACGGTTGAAGAATGAAGACTTGGTGGAGATTGTTGAGGAGAAGCCTTCAATCTTCAAGTTTTCATGTTATTCGACCGGTCGTGGGGGAGCCACGACCGGTCGTGGGAGGTGCTCGACCGGTCGTAGGTTCGAGCCCTGACACGACTCGAAGTCTAGTGAGTTGTGCTGTTTTTTTTTTCAGTTTAGGACCAGTCCTGAAATTTTCAGGACCAGTCTTAGGGGTCTACGACCAGTCGTAAGAGGGTTACGACCAGTCGTAGGTTACGCAGTTTGTTCCGCAATTTTGCGCGAAACTGCAGATTTGATTCCCTTCGCAACCGGGATACGAAAGGGAAGTTGCCTAAACTATAAATAGGTGTTCCTAGGGCTTTTCTAGGTATGACAAAAGCTTTCTAAAGGGATTCTAGGGTTTCTAAAGGGTGTAGTAAGGGTAAGATTCGAGGTTGTTCGAATCGGGTAAGTCCTTTCTCTTTGTAATTGATGTTTTCATAGTGGAGATCTGTCGCTTTGTGCTGTGATTTTTTCCCGAAAGGATTTTCCACGTTAAATCTGTGTTCTCTTGTGTGCTTGGTGCCATTGGATTACCATATTAGATCTAGATCTGTGTGATTCTACAGGTTCAAAAATCCCCAACATTGCACGCACTAATAATTTAAGGGTTGATCAATTGATATTGATCGAGCCCCCTTCAATTGCTTGAGCAGGCATTAGTTCTAGTGATCAAACTATTTCAAAAACCTCTAAAGAGTTTTGAGGTATTTTTTAAATATCATCGATCGATCAAGTTTTCAATTGATCGAATACGGTTTAAAATCTTGAGTGAACACACTCTCTAATTTTAGAGAGGTCCAATTGATCGAGCAAAACTATTGATCACTCGAAGTTCTTCATTTTAATAAGATTGAATACATCCATCCAACATAACCCACCTCAACCTTAGATATACCTCATTTTTAGGCTTATACCTTAAAATGAGGTCCAAAAATAGATGAATGGTGTGGATAAAACCCATACATCAAGGTCCCCTCAGAACCCAGCCAATGCAAAGCTCCCCACATGCAGTCTGAACCAGACACATTGGCGAACAAAGTCAAGGGGTGACATGATTTTAGTGAAGCACATGTTTTATCACTCTCCATTCCATTTTGCAAATTCATTTTAAGATCTGTTGTCCACTGTCTAAACCTTCCTGGAGTTCATAGAAAATTTTGTTTGTTATCCAGTGTGTTTGTAAGGTTATAAAGATGTGAATGGAGGAAAAACACAAATATCAACTCCATCTAAAATTTTTGTGGCCAAATGAGTTTTTTCCGGTAAGTTTTCAATCCTTATCATTTCCTGTGATGCGGTCCACTTGCGTTTTAAATTTAATACATTTTTTGGCTTTTAAAATAAGGTGGAAAAATGAATGAACCGCGTCCATAAAAACAGAGCTTTGACACCACCTAGCTAGCTGGTGTGGGGTCACGGGCCAAACCGCGTCTAAATTCAACGGTGCCACTTTGTGGGTCCATGACAATTACTATAAACCGGCGTTCAATCTTCTAGATGGCCGATAATTGGTTGACGTCTAAGCGATAGCTCCAAAATGGTAAATAATGAACGGTCCAAAATAAACCAAAAAACGTCCGTTGATAAAAGGATGGGATTTTTGGGCATGACCTATCAACAGTGGTCCCATGATTCTGTCGTTTAATTTACTTACAACACGTGTACAACTTCCAACAAATTGCCACGTGTAATCTATACCACTACTTTTGGTAATGTAGCATCTTTCTACGTAATACCTATTTTGGAGATCCGTACCATGACAGCATTGCCACATCATAAAGATCCCCTTCCCTGAAAATCAGTCTAATCTGATTACGAGGAGATGGATGGCTGGATGCTGAGTTTTACCTGTTAGCTCCATCGATGGCCACCTGATGAGTGGACCGGCCCGATTTTTTATCCATGTTTATCTCCATGGTGGACCCACCAATGTAAACGGTACAGATTTCTTACCCAAGATGCTGCGAGCCCACCAGACAGCGTGGGACCCACTTTGATGTATGTACTGTATATCCACGCCGTCCGTCCTTATTTTCAGGTCATTTTAGGAGACTAGGTTAAAAATGAAACAGATCCATATTCAGTTGGATGGTACCATTGTAAAAAGTGGTCATTCAACTATCACCATTAAAAACTTCCTAAAGCCTACCTTAATTACCACCGTAATTTTTATTTTTGCATCCTAACTGTTGATAAGGTCACGAAGATCTGGAAGATGGTAAAATACAAATATCAGCTTGATCCAAAACATCTGCGGCCCGTAAGAAGTTTTCAATGGTCGATCATCATTGTTTTATGTGGTGTGGTCCACATGAGATATTTATATTTTCTAATTTTAGTCTCATGCCCTAAAGTAATATAATAAAAACGGATGGACGGTGTGGATACAAAATACACACATCAAGGAGGGACCCACAGTCAGGGCCGCACCATGTCGGTTGACGCCGTGCCGTACCTAATCCACTCACACCGAACCAAGGGTAATTCAGTAATTTGAAGACGCAAAAAGCGACCCGCACTTCCTTTTCCCTTTCCAGTAGGGCACCCTCGTCTTTTCCGCCCGCCTACGTCACCTGCTTCGATTCCTAGCCACGAGAACTGGTGGCTGAGAATTGCCCATGCTGCTGACTAGGACTCTGACCTGGCACAAAGCCCTAACCGGCATTTCCCGGTAAACCAGTCACCCCTTCACCCCCTACTCTTCTTCCTCCCCTCTCCTCAAAAGGGTTTACGGGGGTTTTCATTCTCTTTTCGCTTTTTCCTATCTCTCTCTGAAGGATATGCGCTTCGATTTATCCACAAAAGCTGTTGAAGAAAGATCGGACGGTTGAGAAATGTCTGAGTTCAAAGACCCTGCGATCAAGCTCTTCGGGAAGACGATCCCGTTGCCGGATAATCAGATTCCGACGGAGTCCGGAGAGAAATCCAATCCCATCCCGATGCTGGAATCTGATGATGAAAAGGTTTGTTTTTTCCCGGTCCGTCCTTTCGTTAATTGAAATAGATATTGGGGATTTCTTTTTGAAGTTTCTCGTTTTTCTTGTTGAATTTCATGTGGATGGCTTCTATGATTGGTTTTTAGTTTATCGTGCAATTTCATCTTTCCGAATTTGGTTTTTTTTGGGTAATTTCTAGGAAAAATTGGGGTTTTTTTAGTGTGGATTTCTGTTATGATTTTTCTTTTGAAAATTTCTTTTTTTTTTTCCCTCTGTTTTGGAGTTTCTAGTTGTTGAAATCTGGGTTTTGGTGTATTTTTGTCAGAAGAATGGGGTTCTTTTTTGGATTTTTTAAGTTTGATTCCTTTCTTTCTGATCTTATTAAGTAATGGAAATCTCAGCTTTTTCATATCTTGATTCTTTTTCTTTTTGGTTTTGTGTCCTTTTCACCAATTTTCAGGATTTTTTTCAAAGGAATTTATGGTGGATGGGATATGGGTTTTGATTTCTATTTAAGATCAGTTTTATTTATTTATTTATTTAAATTTTGAGATATCTGTTTTTGGTTCTAAAATTTTGGTTAATTTTATTTACTTTATTAATCCCTGAAAAGATGATTGTTTTCTTCTTTATGAAAGCCTTTTGAATTGATTTTCTTCTTCTTCTTCTTCTTTTGCATAGTTCAAAACTCCTACAATCATATGTTTTCTAATTAGGGTTAGGTACTGTTGATCTGATGATGAACTCCACCCTTGACGGGATGCCCCAAAACTGTCCCTGATTGACAGATCCCAACCTTTCTATTGATGAATTATTTTTCATCAAACATGGACCCCTTTTAACCGACAATTTTGTACACTTATGATTGAAAGGTTAGGATCTTTCAATTGGGGGAATTTTACAGTTATCCCCCATCCATGATGCGAGGACATCATATCGATGGTCTGGATCACTGAACTGTGTGGCTCATGTGCATACTTCGTGCATTTTTTTAATTGATGAGTGGGACCTTATAATTTTCTCATAGTCAATTTGCTCGTGAATCCAGTTTAGGGTTTATGAGATTTTGATTGTTAGTAAGAGAGAGCTTTTTCTCTGAGTTGGTTGAGATGGTAAGATGATGATTGGTTTGATGCATGCATGATCTTCTTCATTTATTTACTATGTGGATCCAACTGATTTGAATTCATGTTCTAGGATGTGCATGGAGAAACAACACATGAAGAGGACGAGGATCAAATGGTGGGTCCTCCAGAAGAGGCGGATGAGCCAGCTAGCTCTTCTGGCATGAGTTGTGGCAAGGAAGATGACCACCGAGTTCCATCCCGGGATAACAAAGCAACAGCAGATCCCAAGCCTGAGGAAGTCCAGACAGAAACTGATGATGGAAGTGGCCAAGATAAGGTTCTCAAGAAGCCCACCAAAATCCTTCCGTGCCCTCGATGCAACAGCTTAGACACGAAATTCTGTTACTACAACAATTACAATGTCAACCAGCCTAGGCACTTCTGCAAGAATTGCCAGAGATACTGGACGGCTGGGGGTACAATGAGAAATGTCCCTGTGGGCGCTGGGCGACGGAAGAATAAGCACTCAGCCTCGCATTACCGTCACATAGTGATGTCCTCTGATGGGGTACCTGCTGCTCGGGTCGATGCCTCTGGTGCTGCCCATCACCAGGTTCTATCTTGTGGGCTTACAGATCCTACTCGGTCTCTCAAGGGCAATGGGACGGTCCTAAAGTTTGGCCCGGACACACCACTTTGCGAATCCATGGCGACCGTGCTGAATCTTGGAGACCAGACGAGAAATGTTGAGATGGGCACCGTGGCTTGTGGTGAAAACAAAGAGGAACCCTCATCTGGGTCCTGTGTGACAGGCTCTGCTTGCCTGGAAAATGAATTGCCTAAAAATGCAGGTCAGACAGAGCAAGGAGGCATCCCGGTCGGTTGTTTTAATGGGCTTCCCCCAACACATCCTATGCAGTTGTATCCTGGGCCTCCTTGGGCATACCCTTGGAATCCAGGGTGGAATGGTATGGCTGCCATGGCTGCTGGCCGGTGCTCATCCGAGCTGGTTTGTGGACCGGAGCATGGTAACAACGCCCAACCTTGCCAATGGAGCTCGCCGCCAATGGTCGCGGCACCCGCTTTTTGTGCACCGAGCATCCCTTTCCCATTTGTGCCTGCCTCCTATTGGGGCTGCATGCCTGGCTGGACCTCTGGAGCATGGAATGTGCCTTGGGTTGGACCCAATGGCAACCTATCACCTTTGTCTTCTACTAGTGATAGTGGCTCTGGCACTGGCTCTCCAACTTTAGGGAAGCACTCTAGAGATGTGAATGTAGAGGGGGAGGAGAAGCAAGAGAAGTGTCTATGGGTTCCCAAGACACTGAGAATTGATGACCCAGATGAGGCTGCTAGGAGTTCTATATGGGCTACGCTAGGTATTAAGCATGATAAGAATCGGCCCATAACAAAAGGCGGTATCTTCAAAGCTTTCCAGCCCAA
This sequence comes from Magnolia kwangsiensis, assembly GCA_037074715.1. Taxonomy (NCBI): domain Eukaryota; kingdom Viridiplantae; phylum Streptophyta; class Magnoliopsida; order Magnoliales; family Magnoliaceae; genus Magnolia; species Magnolia kwangsiensis. Next base: position 115,698,315 of record CM073577.1, read on the forward strand.
GGCAGAAGTTAAGAGTCACTCACAGGATGCCACACAGGTCCTGCATGCAAATCCAGCTGCGTTGTCTCGCTCCCAAACATTCCAAGAGAGCACATGAGAAGTTTTTGCAGGAACTTTTCCTCCAAAGAGATTCAATTCCAAACAGTCAGTTGTATAAAAGCATTGGAAGGGAGAAGCCCCTAATATGGCAGCGTTCACGCATTCTTGGTTTAGAGGATGATGGGCTTTGCCTGAGAATCGGTTAGAGAGAAGCTTGAAATTGCCTGTTTGAGCTTTCTCTTAAGTTGTCAGGAAAATACGAACGTTTTTCAACAGTTTCCATCAGTAGTGTATCCTGTAAATAGTAGAGGTAGAGTGAAAAGAGAAATATTATTGTTGTTAGCTTCTTAGCTGCTACACTGGAAATGGGTCAGAACCTTAGTTGCTAGATTGTTGGCTCTTCCAGCAATCAACAATTGGAACTCAAGAGAACAGGGGCCACAGCTTTCATCTCCCATCAGTTTCCAAATCCATTGCGGTTTATCAGATAGGCTGAGAGGCACAGCTTTGGAGACTATGGTCTGAATCTCTGAGACCAATTCCAGAAAAGGTCTCGATCCAAGTTTTGGTGGGCCCTTCTCTTTATTCAGTTGAAGAACATTGGTTCTGAAGTTTGTATGGATTTAAAACTCCATGTTTGAATTGGTAGTGTTCTTATTATTCACTCATATGTTTATTCTCCTCTGAAGTCCCACTATGTGCATATACTTCAGTTTTGACTATTTTAGGCTGTTTCTGAAGACCGCTGAAAACTTATAAAGGTTTTTGTTGCACTCAAATCTTAACATCCTATGATACAATGTTGCTGTTTCTTGACAATGAAACCTGATACCAAGATTTTAAACTATACTTTCAACTCAACGAAGGACCGCAATACTCTTCTAAGAGGAGAGGAATTGTAGGGTCTTAGCCACAATAGATGTATAGTTTGGTGTGATGCAGGAATCCATATGTGGGGCCCGTGGTTTGCTAATCCAATTTGACGGGGAATGCTGCTAAAATCTCCAAGATTGCAAGATTAGCTCTTTGATCTTTGGCTGGAAGAAAATATGGCAATGGTGCACATTAGATGGAAATAAGGATCAAGATTGAAAGATTAGGATCTTCTCATCTGGTTCTTTTTTTTTTTTTTTTGGAGGGGGGCCATCCCCACATATGCAGCAGTGACCATGGGTCAATCGTATGGATTGTTGAACGATAGGCCCCCACACAAATGGAATCCTACAGCTCAGCAGAAATTTCAATCCTGGTATGGATTGTTGTTGGGACTTTTATGGAACCAGGATCCAACTAAAGGTTTGTGGAGATATCACGAGGAATGGCACAAATCTAGAATTTCCCCAAATACCAAAATGACTTCAAAATACCGCCCACTAAGATACGTTGATACTTCCCCATAGCACCATTAGTTGGAATAAGACTTAGATGATGATGATGATGACCTTTAGTGTATTCCAAGTAAAGTATTTTTAATTAAGAGAAAAAGCAATTTCATCAGATTCAAAAATTTTAGTTTGCTTTATCTTTTCAGTCATTTAATGGATAACCATTGGTGCCTATTCGATTGCTATGAGCCAGGTATTTTGGTCATTTTGGGTATGTTTGGTTGCATCAAATATCGTGTAATTTCATGAAATTTGGTGCAACCTAACACACCCTTGATGAATAAAGTGTCTGCATGTACACACCAAAAGCATATGAACCTGCATATCTTTTTGCCTGTTCATGCATGTCCATACATACTGATTTGGATTCCATGAAGAAGAAATGCTAAGGCCCTGTTTGGTAGATGCCTGAAAATCAGTTCATCTCATTTTAAATAACACTAATCATGTATTAGAGATCTTGATCTCTAATACATAATCAAGATGAACTTGTTTTCAGGTGTCTACCAAACAGGGCCAATAGATGTTTCTTTTTTTATTGGTAAATGCTAATACATGTTCCACAACTTCACTGCAGCACATACATGATCATGCATGTGATCAGCTTTGCTGGTCACATCTCAAGTGGGTCATTCATGCCTTGTGATAAAACAACCTTGACCTCAAACCTTGATCTCAAGTGGGTCATTCATGGTTTTCGCATAATATTATCAGATAATCTAGCTGAAAATAAAATTTTCGCTCCACAAGGATCAAGATCAAATGAATGTTCATTCTCTTTCTGTCGAGAAGAGATATATTTCTGACCTCTCAGTGACTAATGATCGAGTGAAACTCCGCTTCCAGGATAAATTCTCCTGTGAATTCCTCATGAAAAGAACTAGTAGGTTGGTGGATCATAACCCGATTGATATAACATAATAAACGATTCCTCTATCTCGCATGATCGGGTGAAAGCAAGAGATAAAGAATAACAAACAAGAAGATGATGTGGATCAACCCCTTCTTGAGCCAAAGATCTGACCATTTTTGAAGGAACTGGAGTCTCTTTTCAATTTTCAATTTCCATGAAAAGTTCTTCTGGGTTTCCATGCCCTTTTGAGACCTCAAAAAATGGACAAATTCCTGTTCTTAAGAACACATACAACGATTCATCACTACAAAAAGAATTTTAAAATATTTATTATTGGGTTTTGCTAACATCCCCACCCTCATAGGGTCATGGCACATGGGGTGACCTATTGTCAAATCTGAATGGTTCATTCATTCCTACAATTAGGAGCAAACCGTGGTTCAAAAATCATGCCAATAAGGTAATACCAAGCTTCTGATAAATAGCATGAATTGGACAATTAACACTAACACAAGCAACAAAATAGGTCCAATAATCATCTTGAAACATCTAGTAGATAGATCCCACTTTGTGCTTCCTATGCTTCTAAAGGAGCACTTGATGTGATCATTCTAATCATGTCTCACAAACTGTGCCCATTCAAAGGGTTAGGATCATCTGATTTGTTCTTGCACCATGACTGGCTCCATGTAGTTGTATCAATGGATGAATGGTTCATATCAATGATAGGTCGCCCCCATGTGCTGTTTAAAAGGTTTGGGATGTTGATGCAAAACCTTTTATTATTAGTTAAGAAATATTGTTAAAATTATACATTTAATAAATAACTGAAAATTTTAAATAAAATCTTCATTAATATTGCAAGAATTTCACAATAAAATCACAAGAAATTTAAAACTGCAATGTTTTTGAAAATAGGGGTTTTTACCATAAATTTCCCCTAGAATTAACGTTTTACCAAATAATGCCTCCACGACATGAAATTACAAGGAGGTGATTTTAGAGAGAGAAATTACAAAAATGCTCTCATCATATTTTTTTTCTTCTAAAAGTACTGAAATAGGAGAATTGTAGGACTCACATGGTATATGTGAAACATCTAACCCTTCCAAAATATGGAGCCCTACAATAGTGGTCACACAAACAAATAATCAGGCTGATCAAATCATCAAATGCGCTGCACTTGAATTTGGATGTTTTGAGTGAGGTGTGTGTGTGTGTGTATATCTCGATTAACCCACTTTATGATTGGATCATTAGTACTTTTGGTTCTTCCAATATTAATGTTGGTGATGTACACATATCACATGTACTCCATGATTCTCAAGCCCTACTTTCTAAAATAAATATAGAAAAGGACAGTAGCATATATTCACCTTGCTAATTGGAGGCACTGTTTGATAAATCTCATTTTGAGAGGAATTTTGCTGTAAAAATTCCTTGAAAATATTACCATATGTATGTGATAATATCAATTCGATTTTCATATCTCAGCAATACTTGTCACAGTGACTTTGGCAAACTGGGTGGTTGGGCATAGAAAAATCTACCATGCAGAGATGCTTGGACTAGTGACAGGTTAAATCAAAAAAAAATAAATCATGTCATTCAGGAAATGTTTGGAAGTATCCCAAAATGAATATTGGCTAAATATGTCAGTGATGTGATATTTGTTGGAAGGCGTGAAAAATGAGACATGGATAATCCGTCGCTTTTCTACTCCACGACGCTTGAAATAATATTTCGTTTGGCTCAATTATTATTTCATTTCTTTCTTTCCAGTAATAAGTATTATTTCATTTCTATTATTCCTTTCTTTCATTTAACTTGGCTAAGATCAATCTGCCTGCCTCGGCGAATATCAGATGCAGCAGCAGAAGGTAGAAATTTATTTATTTTAAGAGCAGGATCACAGACGAATTGTGAGGTTTTGAATATATTTAGTTGTATGAATTTAGTAAATTCCTGAACTTATCAAATTCACGGATTTGCATTGGATGTGGATTTCATTAATCCACCCCAAAAAAAAGGGAAAAAACCTATTTGATAATCAAGCTAAAAATTCATAAATTTCTTAGTATTTATTTGATGTAGGGATGGATGTGATGAGGTCAATCATCATCTTCCTTTAGGGGATAAATATTCCGAATCCACATGGTTTCTTTAGACTCTTCACAGAGATACTTCGAATCCACGAAAGAAAATAAGAAAATATAAATAAGTTTTAAAAATTCGGAATTTAATTGATAGATGATAAAATTTTTTTTACAACCCTTTAAATAGTGATACTAAACCTTGAAAGAAGTTTCAGAATTAAACTCTAATTCAAACTCCCTAAAATTCATGACTTATTATAAATGGTAAATTTACATTTATAGACGGTAATAATTTCCCCTAGAATTTATAATTTTTGGCAAAAAATAATAATGTCCAATTCGGCTTAACCATGTTATTCTCTTAATATTTTAAAGCACTTTTCATGTTGGACATAACTCCTAAAGCTCAAAGAATGAAGAGTTATAATTAAACTAAAGCTTATTATAAATAGTAAAAACAAAAATAAAATGAATTTTCAACCGTTGATATGATGAAATCTCGCAAATTCGGCATGGGCAACCCGGCCTAATAGGTTGGGTGGCTAAAGTAGCTTCTCCTATCCTAAAATCATATATGGTATATTTAATAACTCATTCCAATTTGAGAGATTCGTCTGTTTTAAGGTTCTGATGGTCTGGATCACTTTCACCTATGATCGGGCCTTCTCTGGTCCATCTTGGACATGAAAGTGTCTGCAACCCACTTTATATCATTATTATAATACAATAACTTTTATTTGTATTAAGAAAGTCTTCATTCCATGCATTTGTGAAGTCTTTACTAGTGTTGATCTAAGAAATTGGCAAATCCCTAACAAGGGTAGATTGTAGATTCATGGATTTCACAAATCTCTTCCCAAATTCATCATCCCAAACAGCCTCTGAGTAGAAAATTCATTCAAACGTAGTTTGGACATCCACCGCCGGTCAACTCAATAGCTCCACCCAGTATTTACTTTGCTTGTCTCAATATTTTAATAACTAAATTTAAAGAATTTGGATGAGGACACAATTATAAAATTATTCTAAACGGCACAATTATAAAATTATTCTAAACTCTACAAGTAAACATATTATACAAAAAAGACTGTTTGAATCCCGACCGAGTCATATCAATCGACCGAGTTCTCAAACTGTCCACCAGTCGTGGTGAATCCCGACCGAGTCATGCCCTGACTCGCAAGTGCAATTCCAAGACTGCTTGATATTTCGTTCAGTCGACCGACCCACGACACAGTTGCCTTGGATTCGAGGAAGTAGGGATTTCAAGTATATTTCTTGAAAGAAGACTTCCTGGATCTGGGTTTTATGTTGTTTGGTTGACAACTCTAGAGTTCCATAGGATTTGAAATTTTGTGTTTGCGAGGAAGGAAGTTCCTAAAATGCATCATCCAAACGATGCACACTTCACATCCAAACAAACTTAGGGCATGTTTGGTCTGCCGGATTAGATGATATGGAATTGTATTAGATGGGATTAACACCGTTATTGCAGAATGATTGCATGTCTGGAAATACCATGGTATTTGAGCCATCCAATCTTCATGTTTGAGATAAAATTCTTGCCATGAGAAAAAACATTGGATTAAGCAAAATCATGTTCGGTGGACCATGGAATTGTAATGAATAGACTAAATTCACAACAGATGTCAGTCACTTGTACCTGTATGTAACTAGAAAATATCACATGTAAAGGGCATATATGAATGAATGGCATGGATAAAACACACGTATCAATGTGGGGCCCACATTTGTCGTAGATTTCAAAATCTGAGAAATCCCGTACGGGACCAAACGCAATTCCATGCCACCTAATCCCAATCCATCCTGTCCTTCTCAAACGACTGGACGTAATTTTCAGAGGATCAAATGCAATTCCATCCTATCTAATCCCATCTAACAACATGCACCAAACACCCCCTAAGTTCTCAAGCTCACTGGAATGATTTAAAAGAATTTTGTGAGTTGCATTACGATTCTTTCCATATTGATGAACTATAGGGTCCTAATGGATTAAATGGTGTATATACAAGTGGGGTGTTTGGTTTGTGATCCTGATCACTGATCTGAAGGGCCTCTATGCATAAGGGATTCACCCAAAAATCTCCCTCTTAAGATGAGTTTAATACTCTTGTAAATGCAGAAGAAAATGAATTAGGCATGTAAATGGGCTGTATGATCCATAGCATTTCTAGGCCCAGGCTTTCCTGGTCGGCTAGATGAGTATCAAGGTTCAAGATCAGACCATCCACTAGCCCATCAAATATCACTACATTCGACGGTTTTGGTTGGCTGTGATGCCGGACCGTTATGAGTATCCAATCCCAGGCCCAGTCCTTTATCTTATTGGACGCTGGAACTCGTGCTGACTATGGGCCTTTACCCTCAGCCCAGATACAGTCTAAAGTGGCGTAACGTGGGCCGTCCTAGCCAAAGAGGCTAACTTTCATCCCTACTCATGTACTTTTTATTTTTTAGCATTTGTATATTTTTCATTGTTTAAACTTTTATTTTCACTCAAAACTAATTAATGAAAAGGCCCAGTGATTTGAAATTGTCCTGTAACAATGGGCCGAGAACAAGATTAATCAGTTCGGTTGCATTCAAACTGTATTTGGGCTTTACATGGCCCATGTTGTATGGTTAGTTCTGTATAAAAAGCCATTTTCTTTTGTATGGAAGATCATTTTATTTCTTGGGTTCTTCTTTTCTGCCTTGGACAATGGAAGGAACTTTGCAAAGACCACAAGCTTTTCCTCAATTCCATGAGCCACATGTTTCCATCATGGTGTAGGCTTGTGGGACACTTCAGACTTTCATCAGGAGACCACACCACTTAGATAGCAGGTCGACCCCGCTTATTTGGTATTAGCTGCTGCTGGTCTATCTCCTAGCGCGAAATGTATGATCTTTGGCACGAACTAGACAATGATTTTGAGCTCTAATCGTGCACTAACCGCAAGGTGCGTGATCTCCTGCGTAACTGACTTATGGTCATTATGCACTAACTGTTTAAGGACATCTTGATCTGGATAAAGGAAATATGTTCTCACCATCTTCTACGCACCGTTTGCTTCACTTGCTTAGTTAATGCGAATTACATTTAGATAGGTGGGCCTGGCCCACAACTCAGGGGAGCCATTTCTCAGGTGGGCCAAAATTAAACTTAGACATGTGGGCCTGGCCCACAACTCAGACGATCCATTTCTCAGGTGGGCCACATTGGTTTGATGAACATGGGCTTGTTGACAATTCTATAACAACCATCCTGCATGGTAGACTGGTATAGTTGATTTCTTCTTCAAAGTTTCTCTATGACAAGCTCCCAGAGCTACGATTGTAATAGAAACTTGATGCCAAACAACGTCTAGACATCTCCATCCTAAATGATTCCCGGCTTTATCAATACATCATACTCAAAAATACACATCTATTAATGCTTGCCTTGACATATCTCTCAGGATACACTTTATTGCATTCATATGTAACTTTGTAGACTTATTGATAACTCCAACTAGATATATATGCCTAGTAAATTGGTGTACTAACCATCTCTTGATAAGCACGTGTATTTGAATTGATTTTATATTTCGTTTGCTCGTAATTCACTTCAAGTGGTGTTGAATTGATTTTGTAATAAACCAAACTCATAAGCAAGTCCAAATCGAATTTGTTTTGAAGATCAAAATTTCTCGTTTATCTTTTATTACTTTGATACATAAAAAGTTTTGAAGCTTTTTCTAATCCTTAATACCAAACATTTGAGAGGAATTTTTAAAAAAGTTTTCTACTTATTTTGAAACATTGCCTATGATGACCAATTCATCTATGTGGACAACAAATATTATTATTCTCTTTATAAAGTGATTCACAAAAGTGGATGCATCAATAAAGGAAGAATTCTCTAATTTTTGCATACTTTAGGTAACTCTTGTCGTATGGTCCAACCCCATTGATAACATATATGGGTGGGTTGGATCCATTATGGTTCAACCTTAAGCCTGACCCATTTACTTAAATGTGTCACATTAATATTTTGATCTTGACTTACAACCCATTTATGTTGACGTAGCCTAGCCTCAAATTGGGTTTGCTGTTGAGTCCTACCATACAAACATAGTGGAATATAGTACATTATAATTTGATCAAGGGATCCATCCTGAGAATCTTCGTCTACAATAACATCAAATTTCTACAATATAACAATATGTATAAATGGTGGAGATCATACCTGCGTGTGATGTGGACAAAAGAGATGTTTGTTGTTGAGTGCTAAATTGTGTATATTTATCCACAATTATGCACTGTTTTTTGGTGGATTTCACTGATAAATTGGATTGATTAAGAGTGTTTTTGTGCTACAGATGATCTGAGAGAAGTCTGTACAAGTTCGAGACAATGGAGATGATTTAGAGCTTAAAGGAGATAAGATCCAGCAATGAGGAGCCATGAAGAACCAAAGTTTGGAAGCAAAAGAGTTAGGAAGTTCAAACTGCAGAAAAATAGGACACCTAGATTAATTGACAGTAGCGTTCGAGTGATCAAGGAATCCTCAATCGATATCGATCCATAAGGAAAAGAATCGAGAGAATTCAGAATTATGGAGAAAACTAATTGGACACTTTTGGATACTTCAATCGATCAATGGATTGGGATCAATCCATCGAGAATCCCTTGATTTCTACATATGGCTTGATGAAAAAAATTTAGTAACTTTGATAGACCAAAGGAGGGAGCTCGATCAATCGACACGAAGTTTGAATTTAGAAAGTTCATTGCCGAACGTTTTTTATGATCATTGATCGATCGACGCTTTGATTGACGGCATCGATAGTTGCAAACTTATGTGATTTCTAAAGGTAAGTGCGGATTTTTCTATTTAAAGGAGGCCTTTTACATGTTTTGGAGTATCTAAAAATGAAGGAGAGAGAGGGGAGCTTAAGGGTGAAGCAGATCTATACCGAATTTTGTCATTTTCTTAGTTCTAGAGTTTGTTTTTCATGTTTCTTTTGTTTGAGTTTAGTTCAATCATGATGTTGGTTGGCTAATTTCTAAAGTAGGGCTAAGATATGAAGCTTCTAATTAGTTTATAATTTTTTAGTTTAATTGATTTATAATTATGGTTTGAGTGGTCAATTATTTAATTGATTTGGTTTGAATAAAGATTTTTTAATTTAATTAATCCTTTGATCCATTGTCAACTCGGGGCACATTGGATGCTTCGAATTCTTTGAGATTGATTAGCTTAGCTTTTCGGAAAGTTTTGATCTATAATATTCCTTGATCTATTGTATACTATGGGCACGGTAGATTTTTTAAATTCCCTACGATCAATTACTTTGTTTTTCATGAGAGAATTGATCAATTGAAGTTCATATCTTTGTTAGATTTTGAATTATTGAATTAATTGCTCTATTATTGGATTGTAGGGAATCATTATTCAACTTCAATTGGGTTATTGAATTAAATCAATGAATTAGAAATTGTAGATTAGTTAGAGATGGATCATTGACACTTTAATTTGTCGTGTTATTGATTTCCTATTTCCAGAATTCAACTCTCTTAAATTGTTTCTAGTTTAGCTTAGATCTAGTTGTATTTGAGAACCACTATTTATACAATCCTTGTGGATTGACTTCAGATTCATCGAGTTATTACTACATTGCAGCCTTGCACTTAGGGTTATCGAATAAGTTTTTGGCGGCACACATGGGGATTATAGCGGTTTTGAACACAGGTCTAAAGATTTTGATTTGTTAGGATAAGTTTTCACTGCATTCTTAGGTTAATATTTCTCTGCGTTTATAGAATACTAACATTGGTTTTGTGCTTTTGTTTTGTAGGAATTTCTAGCCGATTTTAACATCTCGGGTACTATCCTTCCAACTCTACCTCTTTGCATTGCTGTGGAATTTTTATTTTTAATTATTATTATTTACTTTCTAAAAGTAGAACTAGTTAGGTTTTTGCTATGTGTTGATACCTAAGTAGGCCAATGATAATATGCTTTGTCTTTTAAGTGAAGGAGGACTAGTTGAAGGACTCTCCATTTACCGTCGTGTTAGAAAACATTTAAATTCTTATGAATTGTTTGAAAACATGATTGAAAATCAACAAAATCAACTTAATTAGCCAATGTAAGATGAGAATGAGGTAAACAATATAACATTAGTTAGGACACTATGTCATTACTTACAACCTAGAAGGGCTAGCTGTTGAGGGTCAAATATTGCATATCAGACCCCAGTTATTTTCTATATTTACGAGTATGATACTGTTTAAACGGCCTATTTTTATCGTGTTTATGTTGCAAGGTGATTTTATGAGCATGGATTGAAAAAGGTGTTAAAAGCATGGATTTAACGATCCAAAGTCACCAAAACAAGGGACGGACTTCAGAAGACCAAGATTAAGGGATTTACACGGTCAGAAATCTGAGAAAACTAAGAAACCGAAGCTCAAGTGGCCTGAAATGCATCCAGAATGCAAGATCATGGGGTTCCCACCATCTGTTCGCCTCGAAACTTCATACATATGATGAGGACCATAAATAAACCGTAAATATTAAATTTCAGCCATTGATGATCTTGGGAAGTGGGCCAACGGATACATTAGCCCATTAATCTTCAAATTGGGGCCCACCTGATATATGGAATGCCTAAATTTTGGACTCAACATCTTAAATGATATGACAAAATGAATGGATGGAGTGGATTTTATATATACATCATGAGTGGACCTCACTGGCAGCGCCAGTGCACAATGCACAAGGGCACGTGACGTGCACTGGACCAAGAATCAAAACCAAAGAAGGAGACCCGTCTCCTTCGCCGTCTTTGCGTAAGGCAGCCAGCGAATGGACGGCTCTGGTCCGTTTTTCAGTCGATAGTGGGCCCCATTCATGTCCCGTACGGACGATCTAAATCGTCCATCTTGTAGACGGCTGTGAATACTACAAAACATAGGTGATATTTTTCAGCCATGCATACACACGTGTGCGTTACAGAGGCCACAAAAGGGCTACCTTGAGACGTTCAAAATTGATCTTTTAGTGATTTCTTCTCTGGGCTTCGTTAATGGACGTTCAAAACTACCCATTTTTGACTGAAATTTCGTCCTGAATTCAATGGACGGGGTGGATTTTCCAGAAAATGCTTTTGTGGGGCCCACCGATCACAACAGTGAAATGGTGCTAAAGGTTTCGTACAATCACCAAATTCGACTTTTTCAGGCGGTTTTGGCCCACCATCTTTGATCATATGGCAGATCTGAACCGTCTATCATGTAGAGGACCCAAGAAAGTCCTAAGGGACGGTGTTTCTTTAGAATTTGAGCGAGAAAAGTGGCGTGTTTCGAGGCACCGAGCTTGACTGCGAAAAAGCTTTCAATGGGCATGCATAGCTTTCCAAATCCGATTCAAATCCGATTTTCACCACTCCAGCAGCTATATAAGGAGGTTTTGGACGTGGGGAGGAGAGATTCAGAGTTTGGGAGGAAGATTCAGAGCTGGGAAGGAAGGCTCAGGTCGGACGTCTGCAAGAGAGAGAGTTGAGTTTGTTTATTTCTTTTATTTTTATTTCATTTTGTTTTGAGATATCTAGCTTATTCATGTTGGGCTAAACCTCCTAGCTAGGGCTAGGAGGTGAAGCTTGTAGTGAGATGGGAGAGTTTAATTTATGAATTTTTTATTTAATTTATAAATTGAATTAATGTTGATGCTAGTTTAATTAATGGCATGTTTTAGTCTTTAATGGTCTGTTGTGACTAAAATTACAATGGGTCTGCAATGGCTTTGATCATGTCCTTCTACTTTTATGTTTATGACGTCAGGACGTCCTGTTGTTCACCATAGCCTCCTGGGCATGGTTGGATGACGGTACCCTTCCTAACTTTCATACATGTGATTGGGTGGTAATTAGTTTAATTCTGTTGTTTGCCATAGTCTTTTGGGCATGGTTTGGTGATGGAATCCATTATAATTTATATACCTTTCATTTCTTGAAAACTAGATCAATGACAGTTCTGTTAATTTTCATGGAACATGCATAAGATCTCCCTGATCTCTACAAGTGGATCCTCTGAATCCCTAGTTCCCTTCTCCTGATTTCTCTCAAGTTTAGATAATTATTTCACCAGTATTTCTTCAAATTCAATCAGATTAGATTTTATCTTAGCCTAGTTCTAGTTCTAGATAATTTTAGATAACGTACAAGTTCAGTCCCTTGGGATTCGACCTCGGTCTTACCGAGTTATTACTACATCACAACCCTGCACTTGGGGAGTGAACAAGTTTTGGCGCCGTTGCCGGGGACTGTCGGCTACGTTTTTCTGAAATTAATTAGTTTTAGGATTAGTTTAGGATTAGATTTTCTTTTTAGAAATTTTTAATTCTAGGTTTAGAAGCTTAGTTATTTTCCTTATTAGAAATTTTTCCTAACTTTAGAAACTTGCTATTCTTCATTCTATTTGATTTTTAGAACTAACTCAATTTTTCTGTTTTGTAGGAAGCTTCTAATTTAGTAAGCTCTTTTTAATTCTTCTTTCTTTGGAATTTTTTCTTTTCTCTAGAAATTAGTTTACTTTTAATTAGGACTTTCTATTCTTATAAACTAACTTATTTTGTTTTGTTTTGCAGATTCTTAACCTAGGCCTTCAAATTTGGTAACTTCTTTCCCTTTTATTTTTTAGATTTCTACTTCTTCCTTTCTCTTAGGTTTAAGTTAGAATTTGAGGGCTGAGGGTATTTTATGCCCCAGTGGGCACGCGACAACACTCGACGTCTCATGACTGAAGGAGGATTAGTTGAGGGGTTGACGGTCCATCGCAGGACTAGACACCACTTGAACTCTCCTGAGTTAGAGGACGTTATAGCTGAAAATCAACCTCAAGCACTACCCCAACCTAGGGTTGAGGAAGTACATGATGAGAATGAGGTGCACCACGCACCCCCGCCTCGTACTTTACGAGATTATTTACAACCGGCGGGGGTGAGTACGCCCTCATGCATGATTTTTCCTGAGAATATAGGACATATGGACATCAAGCCAGGGGTTATCCAACTCCTTCCCAAGTTCCATGGCCTTGAATCTGAAGAACCATACTTGCATCTGAAAGAGTTCGACGAAATCATAGGCACCTTATATTTCCCTAATGTATCTGAAGATACTATTAGGCTGAAACTCTTTCTATTTTCCTTGAAAGAAAAAGCCAAGACGTGGTTACATTCACTGCGTCCTAGATCCATTGGCACATGGAATGATATGCAGAGGGAATTTATAAAGAAAATTTTCCCACATCATAAAACAATCACCCTCAGGAGAGCAATCATGAACTTTGCCTAAAAGGAAGATGAAACATTCTTCCAATGTTGGGAAAGGTTCAAGGATCTGGTTAATGCATGCCCACAACATGGCTTTGAAATATGGCGCATTACGAATTTTTTCTATGATGGGCTAACATCTTCCATGCGCCAAATGGTCGAGACAATGTGTAACGGAGAATTCATCAATAAAAATGTCGACGAGGTATGAGATTACCTCGATAGTCTCGCTGAAAAAACACAATCATGGGACTATTACCCAAGGACGAACACTACGTGTAGGCTGACTCATTTAAGGGAAAAAGGGGGAATATATCTCCTGAAAGAGGATAATGATCTTAACGCTAAGATGACCAATCTCACCAGAAAATTTGAGGCCATGGAAGGAAGGAAGGAAAAGGTTAATGAAAGTGTTTGCGGCATCTGTGATTGCAACATTCATACTACCGAAAATTGTCCTTCAATACCTGCCTTTCGAGAAGTATTGAATGAACAATCTAATGCCGTAAATAACTATCAAAGACCTTTCAATGGACCACCCTCTAATACGTACAATCCTGGCTGGAAAAATCATCCGAATTTTAGTTGGAGGAACGGATAAACTGCTACCCCTCAAGGTTTCTTCAATCAAAATCGAAATCAGGGGAGACCTCAAGAAGAACCGGCTCAAAATTCTGTACAAGAGCTGACGCAGATAATGTGGGATTTTATATAAAATATAGATTCACGTATGACGGTTATAGAAAAGGGGATGCTTCCTACATAACCAATCCCCAATCCTAAAACGCAATACGAGACAGGTAATCCCAGCTCTTCAAATCAAATGGGGCACGCTAAATCCATCACCACTCTTAGGAGTAGGAAGGTCATTGATAAAACCCTTCCGGTTAGGTCCGAAAAGCCTCAAAAACCAGAAGAGGATAACAATGATGGATCTAGTGGCACCCCACAAAAATTTGAACCGGAACCTCTAGAAAAGCCACTTGCTCCATTTCCCCAACGGTTGGTTGAACCAAAACGTCTCTCTAACTCCCAGGATATCCTAGAGGTGTTGAAATAAGTGAAAGTCAACATTCCTCTACTTGACGTTGTAAAAAAGATACTTTTATATGCTAAATTTTTAAAAGACTTATGCACGACCAAACGACGAAAAAGTGTTCAAAAGAAAATTTTCTTAACTGAGAAAGTGAGTGCCATCCTGAAACAAGACGTGCCGCAAAAATTCAAAGATCCCGGTTGCCCAACCATATCATGTGTAATCAGAAACTATCGAATTGATCATGCACTTCTTGACTTAGGAGTGAGCGTCAATCTGATTCCCTATTCGGTATACCAACAGTTAGGTTTGGGTGAACTAAAACCCACCCGAACCACACTACAACTTGCTGATCGTTCTGTTTGTGTACCAAGAGGGATCATTGAGGATGTGTTGGTCCAGGTTGATAGATTCTACTACTCTGTTGATTTTATCATCTTGGACACCGAACCCATCAATGACACGAGCACTCAGATTCCCGTCATCCTTGGTCGCCCATTCCTGTCCACTTCAAATGCAATTATCAATTGCAGGAATGGTGTTATGACTATGTCTTTTAGAAATTTGACATTGGAATCGAATATCTTTTTCAATAACGGCAGCAACTCAGAGGATGATGACGATTTCCACGATGTTAACATGATTGATTCTTTTGTGGAAGATAGAACACCTCTCACCTTATCCTCTGATCCTCTAGAGACGTTCCTGGCCTACTCCCATGATCTTGATGATGATATAATTAGGGAGACGTGTGCCATGCTGGATACTGCACCGGTACTTGAAGTTAACCGGTGGAGGCCACAAATTGAAGAATTGTCCCAAACTGATGTAGTGCCTCTACCGTCTAACCTCAAGCCACCGAAGCTTGACCTAAAACATTTGCCCTCTGATTTAAAATATATCTTTTTAGGTCAAGATGAGACATACCCGGTGGTGATCTCTGCCCACCTGGAAGAAGAACAGGAGAGTATGCTCATATCTACTCTCATTGAGCATAAGGGAGCTCTTGGATGGACGATAGCGGACCTCAAGGGAATTAACCCATCGATTTGTACTCACCGCATATATCTTGAGGATAATGCAAAGAATGTTCGGCAATCACAACGTATATTAAATCCAAACATGAAGGAAGTGGTTAAGGCCGAAGTTCTCAAACTATTGGAAGTGGGCATCATATACCCCATATCTGATAGTCAATGGGTGAGTCCGACTCAGGTGGTTCCTAAGAAGTCCGGGATCACCATCGTAGCCAATGCTAATAATGAACTCGTGCCGACCAGAGTTACTACTGGTTGGAGAATGTGCATTGACTATAGGAAGCTGAATACCGTCACTAGGAAGGACCACTTTTCTTTGCCCTTTATAGATCAGATCTTGGAAAGGTTAGCTGGTCATTCCTATTACTGTTTCCTTGACGGGTATTCAGGTTATAATCAGATTGAAATCGCCCTTGAAGATCAGGAAAAGACCACATTTACATGTCCCTATGGCACCTTTGCTTACAGAAGGATGCCATTTGGGTTATGTAATGCCCCTGCCACCTTTCAGCGATGCATGATGAGTATCTTTTCTGACATGGTAGAAAAATATTTAGAGGTCTTCATGGACAATTTCTCTGTTTTCGGTTCATCTTTCAGCGAGTGCTTAGCAAGTCTTAAATGTGTGCTGAAAAGATGTGAAGAAAAAAATTTGGTACTTAACTGAGAGAAGTGCCATTTTATGGTTCAAAAGGGAATTGTCCTTGGGCATATCATCTCGTCCAAAGGAATCGAGATAGATAAGGCAAAAATCGATCTTATCTCTAACCTACCTCCACCTAAGAACATCAGAGACGTGCGATCCTTCTTGGGACATGCAGGGTTTTACAGACGATTCATAAAGGACATTAGTCTCTTCTCTCGTCCTTTATGTAATCTTCTTCAAAAGGATGCACCATACGAGTGGACTGAGCAGTGCCAGGAAGCTTTCACTAAGCTTAAGGGTATGTTAACCACTGCACCGATCATGCAGCCACCCGACTGGAGTCTTCCTTTTGAACTTATATGCAATGCCTCTGATTATGCTCTTAGAGCGATTCTAGGCCAAAGAAAAGATAAGCGGCCTTACGTCATTCACTACGCAAGTAGGACTCTAAATCCTACCCAAATGAATTACTCGACTACGGAAAAGGAACTCTTAGCCATAGTGTTCGCTTTGGACAAATTTAGATCCTACCTGATCGGATCTAAGATCATCATCTACACAGATCACGCGGCACTTAAGTATCTTCTTTCTAAGAATGATTCTGAGCCCCGCTTGATACGATGGATCCTTTTACTCTAAGAATTTGATTTGAAAATCAAAGATAAAAAGGGAGTAGAGAACGTAGTGGCCGATCATCTTTCTCGCCTTAATACCTCTGATTCCCTTGAGGCGACCCATATCAATGACATGTTTCCTGATGAACAACTGTTTAGAGTCTCCCATTCACCTTGGTTCGCTGATATTGCTAATTATCTTGCTACAGGTGCCATACCGACACACTGGACGTCACAAGATAAGAATAAATTCTTTATCAAGGTGCGTAACTTTTTCTGGGATGATATACATTTGTTTAAATATTGCCCAGACCAAATCTTAAGGAGATGTGTGCCAGATGATGAGCATCAGAGTGTCATCTCCTTCTGTCACTCACAGGCCTGTGGTGGTCACTTTTCTGCTAAAAAAACTATGGCCAAGATTCTACAGTGTGGCTTTTACTGGCCCACTATGTTCAGGGACACTCATGAGTTTTGCAAAGCTTATGAGCGTTGTAAAAAATTGGGAGCATTGTCCCGTCGAAATATGATGCCTTTGAATCCCATCCTTATCATTGAAGCATTTGATTGCTGGGGCATTGATTTCATGAGACCATTCCCCCAATCATTTGAAAATCTGTATATTTTGCTCGCCGTAGACTATGTCACTAAATGGGTCGAAGCAATTCCGTGCCGCAAAAATGACCATCGCACGGTCATTAAATTTTTAAAAGAAAATATCCTGTCACGGTTCGGAACGCCTCGAGCCATCATTAGTGACGGGGGCTCACACTTTTGTAATAGACCATTTGAGAGTTTAATGAAAAAATACGGTATCTCTCATAAGGTGAGCACCCCATACCATCCACAGACAAGTGGACAAGCTGAGATTTTCAATAGGGAGATCAAACATATCTTGGAGAAAATGGTTAACCCTGATCGTAAGGATTGGTCAATCCGATTGACTGACGCCTTATGGGCGTACTGTACTGCTTTTAAAACCCCTATTGGAATATCTCCCTTTAGACTTGTCTATGGGAAAGCTTGTCACTTGCCCGTGGAATTGGAACATAAAGCATACTGGGCGATCAAAAATCTAAATTTTAATTTGGACAACACTGACTCGTTACGCAAACTTCAATTAAATGAACTTGAAGAAATTCAGAACGATGCATATGAGAACTCGAGAATTTACAAGGACAGGATGAAGGCGTTTCATGATCAACATATTCTACGAAAATCATTCACGCCAGGTCAGAAAGTCCTCTTGTATGACTCTCGACTACATATCTTTCCGGCTAATCTTCGATCTCGTTGGACCGGCCCTTACATTGTTGTTACTGCTTATCCTCATGGGGCCGTCGAGATAAGAGATCCCGACAATGGCAAGGAGATTAAAGTAAATGGACATCGATTAAAGCCATTTGTTGAGACATTTGATTCAGATGACATGTCCATGCCTCTGATTGCTCCTGTTTACCAGGACTGATCTCCTAGTTTGATGGAGGTATAGGTAGGTTTATCGCTTTCATAGGACTAGGATTGTTGCTTTATTTGTCTGGCTGAAGACGGTAAATTTAGCGCTCCTGGGAGGCAACCTAGCTTTTCATTTCATTTTTCTAGTTAGATGATTCAATGTTTGTGGGTAACATTACTACAAACCCTCACGAGACTACAACTCGTCCACTAGGGGTAACGTAGGGGTTTAAAGGCTTGTTGCATACGCTAAATGCAATCGAGAGCACCTGCGAAAGTGGTATAGGTAGGATTTTATTTTTGTTATTTTTTTTTTACTTTCTCTCTCATGCTGACTGGCGTCCATGCTACGATCTCTTGGAAAATATCTCTCTCGATTTGTTATCTGGGTACTATCCTCCCATCACTTCTCATTTACTTTCTTTGTCCCATGTGCATGACATGTTCATTTCTTTTACATTGAGGACAATGTAGATTTTCGGTTGGGGGTGGGAGATTAGGTTACCTAATCAGTATTTTTTAAGTCTTAAGAGCAAAAATTGTGAAAATTTTTAAAATTTTTTCTGAAAATTCCTGTGAATTCGAAGTAATTTAGATTTTCAAGAAACATGATGTTGGTAATGTATGACTCTTGAATTCAGTTATCTGTTAGATTTCACAATTAAGATCAAATTATTAATCCATGATTTGAAGTTATAAACATTGATTGAGTCATGATTTCACATCTCACATCTCACTTTCACATTAAGGTTTCAGTCTGATATTAAAGGATTAACTTGGTAATCACTGAGCATGAAAGGAACCAGCCTGAAATATCTTGCCATTAGGGTATAAAAATTGAAAAGGTTGGGCAATTAATCTTCACCATGGGTTTGCTCCCTATAGGTGTGGATTCAATTCCCCACAGTTAACAGTTGGAAAGAGTTGGGCGACTAGTTTCACCTTAGGTTTGCTCCCTATAGGTGAAAATTTGATTCCCCACTTGATATTCTTTTAATGAAAAAAAAAGAGACTAGAAGAATAGAAGAATGACTCATGAGGCAAGACTTGGGTTAGGTTTTGGTTGTCATGAATGACCTTATTGATTACCAATGATATCATGAAAGAAAGAAGTAAATCTAAATGTAATAAGCTGGGATGACACTATACACCCATGGAACTCAATGTTTAGAAGATTCTCTAATTGATGGATTAATACTTTGACTCAATTATGAGGTTTACCGTGTGATTGAGTCTATGAGAGAATAATGTCCAACACTCATGAATCTTAGATTTCTCGTATCTGAATCGTCGTTCATAAATCACTCGAGTTCATAGAAATTATCCTGTAGTTCTCAACTTATTTTTTGCATACTTTGCTCGGGACTAGCAAAATGTTGGTTGGGGGTTGTGTTGAGAGTCAAATATTGCATATCAGACCCCAGATATTTTCTATATTTACGAGTATGATACTGTTTAAACGGCCTGTTTTTATCGTGTTTATGTTGCAAGGTGATTTTATGAGCATGGATTGAAAAAGGTGTTAAAAGTATGGATTTAACGATCCAAAGTCACCAAAGCAAGGGACGGACTTCAGAAGACCAAGATTAAGGGATTTACACGGTCAGAAATCCGAGAAAACTAAGAAACTGAAGCTCAAGTGGCCTGAAATGCATCCAGAATGCAAGATCATGGGGTTCCTACCATCTGTTCGCCTCGAAACTTCATACATATGATGAGGGCCATAAATAAACCGTAAATATTAAATTTCAGCCATTGATGATCTTGGGAAGTGGGCCAACGGATACATTAGCCCATTAATCTTCAAATTGGGGCCCACCTGATATATGAAAATGCCTAAATTTTGGACTCAACGTCTTAAATGATATGACAAAATGAATGGATGGAGTGGATTTTATATATACATCATGAGTGGACCTCACTGGCAGCGCCAGTGCACAATGCACAAGGGCACGTGACGTGCACTGGACCAAGAATCAAAACCAAAGAAGGAGACCCGTCTCCTTCGCCGTCTCTGCATAAGGCAGCCAGCGAATGGACGGCTCTGGTCCGTTTTTCAGTCGATAGTGGGCCCCATTCATGTCCCGTACGGACGATCTAAACCGTCCATCTTGTAGACGGCTGTGAATACTACAAAACACAGGTGATATTTTTCAGCCATGTATACACACGTGTGCGTTACAGAGGCCACAAAAGGGCTATTCTGGGACGTTCAAAATTGATCTTTTAGTGATTTCTTCTTTGGGCTTTGTTAATGGACGTTCAAAACTACCCATTTTTGACTGAAATTTTGTCCTGAATCCAATGGACGGGGTGGAGTTTTCAGAAAATGCTTCTGTGGGGCCCACCGATCACAACAGTGAAATGGTGCGAAAAGTTTTGCGCATCCACAAGATTTGACTTTTCCAGGCAGTTTTGACCCACCATCTTTGATCATATGGCAGATCTGAACCGTTTATCATGTAGAAGACCCAAGAAAGTCCTAAGGGACTGTTTCTTTGGAATTTGAGTGAGGAAAGTGGCGTGTTTCTAGGCACCGAACTTGGCTGCGAAAAAGCTTTCAATGGGCATGCATAGCTTTCCAAATCCGATTCAAATCCAATTTTCACCACTCCAGCAGCTATATAAGGAGGTTTTGGACGTGGGGAGGAGAGATTCAGGTCTTAGGAGGAAGATTAAGAGCTGAAAAGGAAGGCTCAGGTTGGACGTCTGCAAGAGAGAGAGTTGAGTTTGTTTATTTCTTTTATTTTTATTTTATTTTATTTTGAGATATCTAGCCTATTCATGTTAGGCTAAACCTCCTAGCTAGGGCTAGGAGGTGAAGCTTGTAGTGAGATGAGAGAATTTAATTTATGAATTTTTTATTTAATTTATGAATTGAATTAATGTTGATGCTAGTTTAATTAATGGCATATTTTAGTCTTTAATGGTCTGTTGTGACTAAAATTACAATGGGTCTGCAATGGCTTTGATCATGTCCTTCTACTTTTATGTTTATGACGTCAGGACGTCCTGTTGTTCACCATAGCCTCCTGGGCATGGTTGGATGACGGTACCCTTCCTAACTTTCATACATGTGATTGGGTGGTAATTAGTTTAATTCTGTTGTTTGCCATAGTCTTTTGGGTATGGTTTGGTGATGGAATCCATTATAATTCATATACCTTTCATCTCTTGAAAACTAGATCAATGACAGTTCAGTTAATTTTCATGAAACATGCATAAGATCTCCCTGATCTTTACAAGTGGATCCTCTGAATCCCTAGTTCCCTTCTCCTGATTTCTCTCAAGTTTAGATAATTATTTCACCAGTATTCCTTCAAATTCAATCAGATTAGATTTCATCTTAGCCTAGTTCTAGTTCTAGATAATTTTAGATAACGTACAAGTTCAGTCCCTTGGGATTTGACCTCGGTCTTACCGAGTTATTACTACATCACAACCCTGCACTTGGGGGTGAACACTAGCACACCCTCTTATATGGTTTTTCCAGTAAACACTGGAAACATATACTTTAAAATGGGTGTGATCCGATTAATTCCGAAGTTTCATGCACTTGATTCTGAAAGTCAATATCTACATCTTAAATAATTTAATAAGATTGTGGCTACTTTGCATTACAACATTGTCTCTGAAGACATGATTAGATTGAAATTGTTTTCATTCTCTTTGAAGGAGAGGGGCCAACTTCACTTCTTAAGGTCGAGATCCATTGGGACATATGTTGAGACGACTTGGGAGTTCCTTAAAAAGTTCTTCCCGGTTCATAAAATTAACATAGAGAAAAAATATCATGAAATTTTCACAAAAAATGGTGAAATATTTTTCCAGTGTTGGGAGTGGTTCAAAGAGCTTTTACTTGATTGCCCACACCATGGCTAAGAAACATGGCGAGTTATTAGCTTTTTCTATGATGGATTGAGCTCAAACATCTGCAAATTTGTAGAGATGATGTGCAATTGTGAGTTTATGAGAAAGGATCTTGATGAGACATGTGATTATTTTGAGACATTGTTTAAGAATGCTCAGTCACGAGATACCAAACCACCTTAAGCCAAAGAGAAGGGATGAATTTACGTTCTAAAATAGGAAGATGATGTCAATGTGAGGATAATTAGTATCACACAGAAGGTCGATACCATGGAACTTAGGAAGGTGAAAACGGTTAAGGCTAGCAAGTCCGTTAAAAGTGTATGTGGCATTTGTGTGAGCAATGTTCACTCAACACATGATTGTTTTACAATTCTTGCATTCCAAGAGGTGTTGCATGATCAAGCTAATGCCATGAACGCTTATCAACAACCGTTCAATTTACCAATGTCAAATTCATACACTTGTAATTGGAGGAACCATCCAAACTTTAGTTGGAGGAATGGATTTAATGTGAATACTAACAATATATCCCAAGAGCCCTCTACTAGTACACTATATGTACCCCCACCAAAGACGACCCTTGAGGACACATTGCAAGCGTTTATGCAAGGCCAAACACAATTCAATCAAAACACCATGCAAGTTATCAATGAGCTTAAAACCTCGGTTGCTAGGATTGAATCACATTAAAGTGTTAGGGAGAAAAGGACCTTTCTGGCCCAACGTCAGCCTAAACTAAAGGGACAATTTTAAGTGAGTGATTTTAATCCTCCCAACCCGCATGTTGAGAAAGCTAAGTCCATCACTATTCTAAGAAGTGAAAAAATGATTGATAAGATTACTCCGATGAAGGTTTAAAAAACCTAAGGACTCCAAGAAACTTAATAGTGATGATGAACCCAATGTTCTCCACATGATAAAGGAGCTAGAGCATGAGTGTAAGTATCACGCCCCGAACCCGAAAATCGGATTTACATGAATCTCGATCACCGAATCCGGTACCGACAGCCTCCATAGTGCCCCATTCTCGGCTCCTGACAATCATATGCCAGATTTCGATCCTAAGATCCTACATGGAGAATTTTCAGAATGATTTTTTTTTTATAATGGAGCATAACCACAAGCATAACCAAGTCACAAAATAATATCACCACATATCCACTATATCAAAAAACTTTTAAATACACTGCGGAAAGAGAAATACAAGATGACCAAAAAGCTCTAAAATGGCCTGATATACGTTCCTACCTCAGCGCTGCTGCTGTCCAACGACACCTGCACGCAACGGTCGTGCATAAGCTTACAAAAGCTTAGAGGGTGGTGTAAGTGTGTGCGCAAGGCAAGTGCCAAGTATATAATATCAGAGTAATGCGAAAACCTACGGTAAGTCTATGAATAAAATCAACAGTATCAATACTATGTAGTATAAGGCATGAATGCTATCGGCCATACCAAGGCCATGCAATGCGAGACATGAATGCTATCGGCCACACCGATACAATGCGAGGCCTACATAGCCGAATGTCATATGCGAAATGTAATCCAAGTAAGTCAGTACTCATCAAGTACACATATTTGTACAGTTCCTCTCTGGATATCACCGGAGTCTAATACACTTCGCAGTGACTGCCACCTCCCTAGCTGCACAGTCAAGTAAGCGGAATAGACCTCACTATTCGCTTGACCAGTAGTCTGCCAATACCTACCCGGCTCATCGATAGCGGAATCATTTGTGAGCTGGTCAAACTCAGCCTAGCTTATAGTCCCCTCGCTCAGGCGAATAAGGCCACATCCCCTCCCAACCGACTATGACACAGTGGGAGACACGACCTACTGGTATTAGGCACTCGGACGCTTGTGTATCAACTCGGTCTAGACGTTGGAGCATCTCCTGGTACCAAAAAGGTTCTGAGACTTTCACCCAAGGACATCGCTAGAACCAAGTATTTTTGGTATCCGATATGGCCATCCACGATGTGCCTGTGGAGCCACGACATGTTGCTAGGGCGTGCAGTGACCAAGTCACACATATGCGAGATGCATGAATCACACGTCAAATCATGTAGGAATCCAGTGCGTATTACGCGTTCATGTGGGACACTCTGTCTCATAACGAGTCCCGTAAATGATCTGCCCAATGGCGTATGCTATGATCAGTCACTACTCATATCAAACATACATATGATGCGTATGGGCATGAGTCATAGGATTATACTAAGCATGTTATAAAGTAATGGACTATTCTTAGGATGCAGATGAGTCTAGACGGCCTATACACAACTAGTATGGGCTTATCAATGGGCCCTAAGGAGAGATACAATGCGGACATTTAACCAACATTGTACTTACAATGTGAGCGTCAAACCATCATTGCTCTTAAGGCACGGCCGTCCATAAGTAACATTACATAAACCATGAGAAATCACACATTGCAATGGACTCTAAGGATATCCCGTTGGGCCTCGACCCATGGGCCTTAGATACATCAAATGGGCCATATTACATGGGCCTTACATTCATCAAATGGGCTGCATTAATGGGCCTCACCAATGAGCCTTATGTACATTGCAATGGTCCATGACCCATGGGCCTTGAACCACATCAAAATGGACCTCACAACTTGCGCCTTATATGTATCAAATGGGCTTAATCTTATGGCCTTATCAAATGGGCCTAATTCCCATAGGCCTTATATATATATTAAATGGGCCGGATCCCATGGGCATTATAGTTAAATGGGCCTAAACCCAATTGCCTTATATATATATCAAATGGTCTTGATCCCATGGGCCTTACATATACCAAATGGGCTTAATCCCATGGGCATTTATACGTACACCAAGGTAGGCCTCAATGAATGGCTACAATTAAATTAATATGGGCCCTATACACATACCAAGGTGGGCCCACTTGAACCATAGATCTGACTCATTTTTAGCTCAAATCATAAAATGATTTTACAAAATAAATGGATGGTTTGGATGCAACACATGCACCATGGAGGGAGTCCACCTAAAGGTTGGAAGGTTGGGATGCAACACATGCATCACGGATGGGGTCCACTGACCGTCCAACAGCCCACAAAAAATGGCTAGACGGTATGGATAATACATACATTACGCCCGGACGGTGGAAATAAGGCACAATCATCATTGTGGGTCCCACGTGGGGGACCCATTATAATGTTTACTCACCATCCAACCTGTTGAGAAGGTCACAGAGACCTGGGTGAGGAGGAAAAACAAATTTCAGCTTGATCCAGAACTTCTGTGAGCCCTAAAAAGGATTTCAGTGGTAGGCGTTCAATCTCACTGTTTCTTACAGTGTGGGCCACCTGAGCTTTGGATGAGCCTCATTTTTGGAGAGGATCTACTTCAGAGGGTGACCCACAATATAAACGGTTTAGATGGAACATACACATCAAGGTGGGGCCCACGGCTGGAGCCGTGGGGCCCTGCTCGTACGCCCGCCGGCCAACGGCTGACGCGGTCAGCAATCTGACACAGCAGCTTGCTGCTGCTTGTTTTTTTTTTGAAACCTATTTTTCTGAGGTTTTTCATATGCGGGGCCCGCTCCAAGTAAATCCATTCCATCCATTGGATTCCACGGCCCATAATAAACATATCAAGACCAATATCGGCCCTTTTTTGGCGTGTAAAAAAATCTAGGAAGGTTTCAATGGTAATGGTAATATTTTTAAAACCATGGCCCACTAGATACTCAGATCATCCTCATTTTTCGGCTCAACGCCTAAAATGAGTCAGGGAAGAGGATGGACGGCTTGGATTGAATACATACATCAAGGTGAGTCCTGTACAAATGGCCCACCTCCAATGCCTTAAAAAGGCTAATATTGGTGTTTGGCTTTGGACGTCCAGAGAGTCCTTGGACTCTCTCTTTTTCCTTTTTTTTTTTTTTTTTGCTTGGGCATGTAAGGCAAGGTGGGCCCTTCATAGGTGGGCCACCACATGGTGAGGTGGTGTGGTTACAATACATATGTAAATGGGCCCGACCTTTAGATGGTTTGGATCCAATACATGCTCCATTGTGGGGTCCATCCAAGTGGGCCATAAGGCCATTTCATCACACAAAATAAATAAATACATGAAAAGAGATGGAGAGAGAGATAAGTGGGACACGCGTGATGGAGGGCTCCGCCACTATGAGCCCTCCCTTGCATTCAATCGTACATCGAGTGGGCCCTAATACAAGTGGGCCCACTAATTCAAAGATCAACGGTGGAGACCTCTCTCCACTAAAAATGGACGGTCTAGATGACCTCTTCAATGCAAGAAAAGTAAACATCATGATGGGGTCCATGGAGAATGGCCCAATCATGGAATGATATTAATGATCAAGATGGGCCATCGCCCACATCTTAGGGTCCCAAGTGAGATCCAAATCATTGATCGGTTGGCCTCACTTGGCCCATCTTAAAAATAAGAAAAATTAAGCTATAAAAGCACCCACCACTTGATTTTCTCGGTCCGTTGGAAAGCCAGTCTCCTAGAGCTTCACTTTGATGGTGGAGATAAGAAATGGATGGCTAGGATGATGTATTTTGGAGTGGAAAGTGGGCCACCAAAATCACTTTTCTCTCATGGAAAACCTTGGATGTGTGATGCTCTCTTGGTTACTTGGAATTGTTGAGAAATGAGAGAGAGAGAGAGAGAGAGAGAGAGAGAGAGAGAGAGAGAGAGAGAGAGAGAGAGAGAGATGAGATGTAAGGAGATGAGGGATGAGTGTGATGGGTGAGGTGAGTGATGGATGTGGTACTTAACATGCAAGGTGGTGTAAGAGAGAGGGTGAGAAAGAGTTGACTTTGGTGGTTGCTTGGGGATGGGGTGAAAGGTGATGTGTACTTGACATAAAGTGATTGATGGATTAATGGAGTGATTGATTGATTGCTGGATTGATGGGACATGTTATAAAGATTCTCTTGGAATTTGCAACTCGTGGTATTTTTTCTTGAACTGAACGTGGGTCCACATCACCTCGTCTGGGTATAGGATCGGTGCGTGAGTCGCGGCGTTAGAACCGTGGTGACGGTGCGGTCGCAATGATATAAGTCTCGGATTAAGCCGACTCAAATGTATAGGATACGACTTACAGTCGTGCGTAACGTCGATTATAAGTCACGGATTGTCGGAATTCGACGGAAAGAATCGTGGGAGTCGACGGAATAGTACGGACTAGGATTCGGGTCTTACAGTAAGCCTATGGCCCCATTCCCCCAAAGGCTAACTCACCAAAACCTCTAGACGACACTCAATGTATTTTGGAAGTTTTCAAACAAGTTAAGATTAACATTCTCTTATTGTATGTGTTTAAACAAATCCTCTCCTATGCCAAATTCTAAAAGATTTATGTAAAATTAAGCGTAAGCAAAATGTACATAAGAAACTATTTTTAAATGAGTAGATGAGTGCCATCTTAAGTAATAAAACTCTCCCTAAATACAAGTATCTGGGTAGCCCTGCCATCTCATGCATCATTGGAAATTTTTAGATCGAACAAGCATTGCTAAACTTAGGGGCGAGTGTGAACCTCATACCCTACTCGGTATACGAGCAACTAGGGCTTGATGAATTAAAACCCACCATGACAACCCTACAATTGGCCGATTGCTCAGTTCAAATATCGAGAGGTCTAGTTAATGACGTGCTAGTCCAAGTCAACAAATTTCACTATTTGGTAGATTTTATTGTCTTAGATACGCAACCAGTCATAAACGTAAGCACTCACATACATGTAATTTTAAGTCGACCATTCCTGGCTCTTCAAACGTTGTAATCAATTAGTAGAACAAGGTGATGAAATTATCCTTTAGGAATATGAAGTTGGAGATGAACATATTCAATATGTGTAAACAACCGGAGGATGATTATGATGACATCCATGAAATAAATTTGATTAACAATCTTATAGAGTTCTTAAAAATCAATTGTTGCAACTCTTTAGAAATTTGTTTGGCTCACTTTGAGAACTTAGATGATGAAATGATGAAGACATTGTGAATGCCTTGCATAAGTTATCCCTAAAAATTGGAAGTAATCAGGAAAGATTATGTTTTAAAGAGTCCACTTCCACTAATTTAAATTCCTTACCATTGTTTGTGGAAGTGAATGATTTCATGGAGATGGAAACAATTGAGAACATCATTCCTCCTGATAAGGAATTAGAAATAGTCTCCCAACCATGTTGGCTGGATGAAATTTCCAACTATTTAGTCCAAGGTAAGATACCTAATCATTAGAGTGCGCTAGATAAACATTAAATTTTTATAGAAGTACAAAACTTCTTTTGGGTAGTCATGCTAAAAAATATATTGAGAGACTTTTTATGCTACTTACCTAAGGAGGAAGAAGAGGCCATGCCCACGTATTGATCTCCTAGTTTGATGAAAATCCATTTTTTTAGTAGAGTAGGTTAGGTGGGTTTGCTTTTGCTTTTGGCGTTTGTTTCTATCTCTCTCTCTCTCTCTCTGTTTTTTTTTTTTTTTTTTTTTTTTTTGGGTTTTCAAAGATGTTGAAGATTCTCCAAGTTTGATGGAGAAATCTACTTTGGATGGTTCAATCTCTCATATACTCTCTCTCACCCACTTCTCTTTATCTTTAAATTGCTCTCATGTTTATTTTTCATTGCATGACTTTTTCAATATTGAGGACAATGTGGAATTTAGGTTGGGAGTGAGATTCCTGTGGAATTACTAAGATTTTGTTATCTTAAGCCTTGCTTTAGGCAAAATTTTAATTTTATTTTATTTTTGAAAAATTGATTTATGTGTAAAAGCATGAATTTGAAAATTTCTGAATTTTAGAATGATAAGGCACATGGTGATTTGAATATAGAAGCCTAGAAACTAGTTGATTAGTGGATTTTAAATTGAGTTCCTTTCATAAGTTTTCTTGTAGAAGTTTTAAACATTGATTGAGTCTAGATTTCACAACTCACAATCTAACTTACACTATTAAAGTCTAAGCTTGATACTATATTGCTATCATTATGATAGCTAGAAAGTGTTAGGAACTAAGCTTGGAGATCCTTGTCTACCTTGTTCACTAAGAGTTTTGAGGTAAAATGGAAAATAAGAAAAAAAATGAAAGAAAAGAATTTTTTGAATAACCAGGTAAAAAAATAGTGAGCATTGAAAATGGCTACTTATTAATGAGAAAAAAAGAAGAAAGTAAATAAATACAAAAGTAAAAAAGAAAAATATTGTGAAAGCCATCGATGAAAAATTGAAAAGTAGAAAAATTATTATTGAATAATAGTAAGATTCTGAATCATTGCGTTTAATTGATCTGACCACTTTTAGTGATTATTAGTATTAATTTAACAAAAGAAAGCTAAATCCTTACTGATGTTAAGTTAGAATTCACCGAGTACACTGAGAATTCAATGTTTAGAATTTGTTTCTATTTGTTGATTGATGCTTTGGAATTCAAATTGATTGTTTAATTAATTACATCAGAATTAAGGTAGATTTTATTTTGAGAACATTATGCTTTTGAAATTTATAATTTTGAAAACATCAAATACACATGGATCATTCTTCTGAAAGATTTTGAATTTGAATCTTGATTTTATTTTCGCATATTTTATTCGCGACTAGAAAAATGTTTTTTTTTTTTTTTTTTTTTTTTTTTTGACGCTGGGGGGGGGGGGGGGGTTTGTTGAGTGCTAAATTCTTCATGTTTATCCCCAATTATGCACTGTTTTCCCATAGATTTCATTGATAAATTGGCTAATTAAGAGTGTTTTCATGTTACAAATGAATTGAGAGTAGTTTATAACAATTCAAGCTAATGGAAATGATATAGAGCTTAAATGACACAAGATCTATAAATGAGGAGCAATGAAGAACCAAAGTTTTGAACCAAGGAAGTTAGGAAGTTCAAACTATAGAAAAACAGGACAGCTTAATCAATTGACAAAAGAGTTTGATCGATCACGGAATCCTCAATTGATGTCAATCAATTGGGAGAAGACTCGAGAGAATTTAAAATTATGGAGAAAACTTGTTGGATACTTTTTGGACACTTCGATTGATCGATGGACTGGGATCAATCCATTTTGAATCCCCTTATTTTTACAGCTTGCTGGAAAAATTTCATTAACTTCAATCGACCGAAGTAGGGAGCTCGATCAATCGACACAAAGTTCGAATTTAGAAAGTTCGTTGATGGATTTTTTGACAATCATCGATTGACGCTTCAATTGACATTGTCAATAGATGTGAACTTAAGCAATTTCTCATGGTCGGTGCAAAATTTTTTATTTAAAGGAGCCCTTTTACATGTTCTAGAGTATCTAAAAATGAAGGAGAGAGAGACGAGCTCGTTGTGGAGCGGATCCATGCCAAAATTTTCCATTTTCTTAGTTATAGAATTTGTTTTTAATGTTTTTTTTATTTGAGTTTAGTTTAATTATAATGATGGTTGGCTAATCTCTTAACTAGAGCTAAGAGGTGAAGTTTCTAATTAGTTTATGATGTTTTAGATTAATTGATTTAGAATTATGGTTTGAATGATGAATTATTTAATTGATTTGGTTTGAATAAAGCTGTTTAATTTTGTTAATCATTTAATCCATTACCAACTCGAGGTATATTGGATGCTTAGAATTCTCTAAAATTTCTTAGCTTAGCTTTTGAAAAAGTTTTGATTTGTAAAATTCATTAATCTATCATAGACTATGTGCATAGTAGATGTTTTGAATTCCTTGCCATCAACTACTTTGTTCTTTATGAGAGAACCGATCAATTGAAGTTCATATCTTGATTGAATTTTGAAATATTAAATTAATTGCTATATTATCTAATTAGAGGGAATCATTATTCTACATCAATTGAGTTATTGGATCGAATCAATGAACTATGCATTATAGATTGATTAGAGGTTAATCCTTGCCGCTCTAGTTTGTTATATTATTGATTTCTTATTCAAAGAATTCAACTCTATTAAATTATTTCTAGTTTACCTTAAATCTATTTATGTTTGAGAACTGTTGTTCATACAATCCATGTGGATTGACCTTGGATTTACTGAGTTATTGCTACGTTGTAACCCTGCACTTGGGGTTGTAGGTCATTTTTTATTTACATTTGTTGATGGCAATCTCCTATACTAAGGAGCCTCTACCTTATCTATCAAAGTACCAGAGAATCAAGATGGATGGAAGTAACGAGCTACAACCGCTTTATCTACCCTCTACATAGACCTTGTAGGAAGAGCCAAAGCCGATCAATCAAGATCATGATGTTTACATGTCATCAAGTTTAAGGATCAAACCATCTTTCATCCATCATCAAGTCCTTATCTCACGATCACAGTCCAAGCTAATGGGGCCCCAGATTGTTGACTTGATCTCTATCCATGACTGTGACTGATTAAAGGTTCGAACCTAAATCCCTTATTCATGATACACTCACACTCTTATGCAGGGTAAGGGCAAGGCATAAACCGATACTAAGTTGGCTCCCGATGGTGGAGACTGCCCATCCTGATCCAAGTCAGTCCCCTAACACATAATGATTGTACATCTAATGAACCGATGTCCATAGGTGTATCTCATACACCTGTGATGGTTATGGTCTAATAGAATATGGAGATCCATGGACCACGACTCTCCTAGGTCAATGACCATCATGTCCAATCTCAAGTTCCCAAGGACTTGAAGAGGAACTACTCCTCAACAAACCCAATGTATGAGAGTAACACTAAATCTATCTAAGGTGTATCACATGTCTAATCTAAGACTCATGGTCACTATAATCAATGGCTGAGATCCGCTTAATCACATCCATGTGGCTAGTGGATAAAGGCATAAATGGTTTTTCAAGGCAAACTCCAACAATCTCCCACTTGTCTTAAAACCAAGAGTCATATTGATCATTTATAAAGTCCATCTAATCTCTTTAATGGTAGCTCCCACTGTTTGATACACATGCAGGTGCATCAGGTTCCCATGGTTAATTAACATTCCACATTTAGTGCCATTTACCTTTATGATCGGAGATCAGATCATCCGACAATCATAGTTCACTCAAGGACATATATAATTGATCATTTTCATATACAACAGATATAATACACATTGTACATTAGGATCATCATGGAACCACAAACATATCACATGCCAAACTGATAGTGCTACCATAGGAATGACATAACATATACACGATATCCAAGATACAATCATGAGAAGTACGTCTATCCCTAAGGACATATATCAACCATCATACAAGAGTCCATCACTGTGTCCATTTTCTCCAACTGACTATGACACTTGTCTAAAGTCACAACATGCATATAATGACCAACGAAGGAAATCCAATGAGTAGATAAGAACAAACCTAATAGTCCACATTTCTTAGTTATACCCTTGCTTGGAATTATCTGGGTAACACCTAAGATCTAATCATAAAGGACAAAAATACACAAGTTACATGGATTCAGAGGATACATATAATAATCTCGTCGCATAGTGCTCACATTTAGATGAGATAGAACATGTCTTACATTCATTAAACACATGTACATCAGGCAAACATGGAAGCCATCTCAAAAACCATGAATCATCATGCATCAACCAGTTATGCATCTAGAGTAATAACTCTTATCACCAGTAGTCAATTGATGAGTGGTGGAAAAACTAGGTAGTGCAATATACTTGATTGATAATATATTGTGCTTGTCTTGAATTCCAACTAGTCAAGCATCGCATGGGGTTACAATACTAATAAGTACACATCTGCCTTTAGTGGAATTCTAGTGACGCTTGCATGGTATCTCTCTTAAGTACCAGATGAAATTCAATGCTAATATTTCATAAGAGATCAATGATCAATCACACATACCCACATGATTCATCAGAGAACAATGTTAATTGTGGAGTAGATCTAATGAAGAAGAATTATATATATATATATATATATATATATATATATATATATATATATATATATATATATATATATATATATATATATATGGAAACGCTCACCTGCGAACGAGTTCGTACATACTACATACGAACTTTTATAAGAACTCATCATATCTGATGAGTCTCGAAAATCTAAACGGTCCACATTAAGCAAAACCTCATGAAACCCCCTGGTACGAATTTTTACTTTGATCCAAAACTTCAGTGGGCCATGAAAAATGCAAACAGTTTCTTCCCTTAATTTGAATTTATCTTTGCTATGGCCCCACCAGAATCTTAGATCAGGGTGAAAATTGACCCCCTAAGGTTTCATGGGATTCTGCATCTTATGGACCGTTCGGATTCGACACCCATGGCACGTGTGCAAAGGTGCACACATGTGTAGGTGCGTAGGTGAGCATGCATCTCTCTCTCTCTCTCTCTCTCTCTCTCTCTCTCTATATATATATATATATATATATATATATATATATATATATATATATATATATATATATATATCATATGAACGATCATTAATTATCCACCTCACATACAATAGATGAATGGTCCATAAAATAAGTTATAAAACCAAGTAGATCATTAAGGTCGAAGACCTAAGACCAAGTCCTCCTCAAATGTTACTTTACTCCTATTATATTATGCTTACAATGCCTATTTGCTCCTGGCTAATGCACACTTGTCCTCTACTTCACTTTTCATCTTATTCCTTTTTTACTTTCTGCATAAGTAATTTAGCAGTATGTCAAATGATATGCCAAGTATCATTTCTCGGGATCTATGGAAGGTGAAAGGATAATGTCGTACCCGCATCATCCTCCCAAGCGAGTCGCTTACAGAAGACGCGTCACTTTGCCTTAAAAGGCTCGGCTTCCCACAGTGCCAACATCCTTTCTCATACATGCCCTTAACCTTCCCCTTACCTTTCTTCCCAGGTTGATGTCCAACCCCTTAAAGGTTGTTCCCTTTGCTTTGGTATCCCAATTATCTTTTTTCCATATTACAAACTTGGAAGAAATCACCATGGGCTCATATAAAGGCTATGGGTTGAGTTTGGATGGAGAAGGTCCATTTATGACATATAATACTCTATCTAAGGTGAGTACTAACTTGAGCTTTTAGAACCAATTTTCCAAAATCTTCTTGGAATAAACAACCTCATAAATTGTGTTTAACCTTTTTTTACGTTATTGACCATAAACGTTAGAGTTCAGTGTTCTTGCGTCTTGTACCAGAGAATATGATGTTTTTAGGCACACATAGATGGAATCTGTCCTGTCATATCCCCAACACGACTAATGACTACCACTACACCAAGCAGCTAAGGGGTAACATAACCCAAAAACCTCGAGAATCCATCAAAACTGACATTTCATGTAAAGTGTATACACACCCAACATGAACTCAACAAAAATATAGTCTTAAAACAACAAGCATGTAACATAATCAAATGACAACCTCAGGGCATTTATTTGGACTGTGTTGTCCTCCCTTACACATTGCATCGAATATCCATGTATGCAACCAGGGTGCCGTTGACGTTTGTAAAGCCTCATGATACAACTTACATCAACATCCGTGGGATTATCGTGATAGGGTCTAATATGACCCATGGAATATCATCCATATAAGATAGGAGCTAATTTGAGAGAAGTGCATGATTGGGCCTCCCGCTACTCAATCTGAACTTTCAGATGCCTTCCCCATATCAAACTGGCTAACCGTCAAGTTATAGCCCAATCTGATCTCTAATAGCTGGAATCAATCCACCAAGGATCCAATGGTTCAGATTCTACTCTGGACAATCTGATCATAAAAAATAAGATTCTATACATCCCAACACTTCCTCACAAGGAATAACACTTTCTTGTGGAATATGGGATCAAATGGCCTACCAGTGGATGAGACACGGTCTGATTAAGCACAAGCAATCAAAACCATCCAACATCTAAGGTCTGCACAAAAGAGAGATATAGGTGATCAATGACCACATCACTTGGTATTTAGGGTCAGATCATCACTCTATCAATCTGCCCAACTTTAGCCAAGCCTATAATTGGACGATTAACTAGAAATCTAACCGAACAAGCGGTTCCCATGACCGCATGGGTAGACTTATTGAAATGAGGGCCCCATACGACCACCACAACCGGACATGTGGTACCATCATCCACCAAGGATGTGTGGGCCCACATATGCTACATGTGTGGTCACAAATTACAAATCAAATACGGATCCAAACAATCATGCACATAATCATCAATTCTACATAAATCAACTGCCTAAAACGACCAACTAAGATCCATGGACTGATTTGACCGAATCTCCATGATCAAGCACTCCATGAACTAATCTGAGTCGACAGATGTTTTTAGAACATCCAAATTGGGCTAGGGTCAAATTTAGGCTCAATCCAAAATCAAATCTAACAGATCTTGATCAAAACAGTTTGTTTCTAGGGCACTTTAAATAATGAATGGTCCATGATTTTTCTATGTAGATATAGACACCAAATATCTAATCTGTTCCATCTAATCTCAAAAGAACATTAAAGACATCACTCAGAAAATAATTTATTTCAATCCGATCACTAGATCATGAGATATGGCTTACCCAATGTAGGCCATTGCTTGGTCAATGGAGAATCGGTCTTATTAGTCCAATAACTTCGCAGTCTGAAATTCGATCGGGGCAAATGATGCTATATTGCGAAGCTGGTGTCGGGGAACACATTCTTATCAAATTAGATTCTCCAAAAGAAACCATTAGATTGCCAGAAGTGGGCCAAAAGTTAGAGGGCGTCACCTCAGATCTCAGCCATCCGATGTCTGTTTGGGGCGTGCGACGGCTTGTTTCGAAGGTATCAATGAGTGTTTTCAAAATAATGGTTTATATTTTTTATAAGACCCAAAAAATAGGTGAAAAGTGGGCCATAAGATGGATATGTAAAACATTCGAGAATAGTTCCATGAGTAAGCAATATATGAGCAAACATGTAGGCCCCACATGTGATTTTCGAGATGACCAAGGGTGTAGGGCCACTTCATATTAGCCCACACTAAAGCCCTCCAATCTCACAAACCCCACATCCCAAGTGGGCCCCCACACCAATAAAGGATGGGCTCACACCTAGAGGCACACATGCACATGAACCAGTGGATTAGATTTATTTCTATAAGTGGGCCCCACAAAATCTCATATAATAAGGAATATTCTATAGCATATAAAAATTAGAAAATAAATTTATTTCAATTAGGATCTAATTAGGTATCATAGAATTAAGAAATTACTAAAAGCGGGATTCAGATAAAGGAGGAGAGGTAGAAAAAGGAAAGTTCAAGGTACCTTACACACCAACGAAAAAGGGTGTCGCATGCACACCTTTTGTGCCTCCCAAAAATTGCAAAGATGTTTTCTGTACAATGGGCCCCACATGGGGCCTCTTATGTGGAATCCACTTTGTCTATCTCGCTCCCCATATTAGTAACATTTGTGAAAACATAATTTGTTCCCTTGTCTACTTATCATTATCCATAGATTCACATGGATGGTGTGGAATGTAAGATGAAAGATTTCATATCATCGTGACCTTCTTTGACTAATCCAGGCTCATCATGATGAACCTAATGGTCACTACAAGATATAAGATAATTCTCTTACTAAAAATATGAGAGTTTATGACCCATATCTCATACGTACAACGCGAGATGTACATAATGTGTGATCTCCCATCATGGCCCATCTACACCACATCTATGCAATCTAAGACCATGAATCAATAAGGAAATAAACATATAATCATCATGTGTAAAATCAAGTAAAAAAAAATCACACAAACATTGTGATCTTAAATGTCTAAAATCAGATCTCAAAAGGATGCACCTGATAAGGCCAACTTCAACAGACTAGAACTCCCAATTAAGAAATCCAATTGACGTGAAACGAAAACCAATTTGATCCTCGTTTAAAGGACAATAATTTGACTAGTTCCCATCCACTAAAAAAATTGCTATTTTTTTTTATTAAAATAGAAATTGATGGTTATTATGAAATTACATCGTTCTAATACTACTTTATTGGGTCCCAAGCGTACAAACGTAGTGAAATATAGTACAATACAATTTGATCATATAACTGATCTCAAGAATTTTCGTTTGTAATAACATCAAATTTCTACAATATAACAATATGTGTAAATGGTGGAGATCATACATGTATGTGATGTTGCATGAAAGAGATATCTATGATGCCAATCTCCTAAACTAGCCTCTTCCTAATCTATTCAAGTATTGAGAATCAAGCTAACCCAACATCTAATCCTCTGGTACATGCTGAGGAAGACATATACCATCAACACACATAAACCACACGTGAGGAAAATTGAAAAGGATGGAGTAGATGTCTAAGGAGGCTGTCGGAGCCAGATTCGACGATCGAGAATTTTGTGAGCCCGATTTTTGAGTTTGGGGCGTGACACCTTGAGTATAAAATAGGCCTACCCAGGCGTAGCCTGGTTGTGGTCCCCATTCGGGTCGGTGACGAGCCTTCAAAAATTGACTGTCAGTTGATAGGGTGTTGGTGATAGTGACATCGAGTGTGAATTAAGCATATGCTGAGGTGACGAGCCTCTCGTAACAATCTATGATATAAACTCACGAACTTGTCTATCGCATGTGATTAACTAAGATTGACGACCCTAGATGGATCATTGTTTGAGTAAATAAAATAAAGAAAGGTACCTTAGCTTCACAATCCTGCTGTATGAATATTCTTAATTAAGAACTTGGCTAACACGACCATGCATCGCATTGCACGGTGTTTTGGTGAGGAAGTGCACGTTTACTGGGAGTGATGCATACCGCGATCGTAAGATGTTGTCGTTGAGGGAGTGTAGGCGGGGGTATACATCATTAACGCATACCATTCTTGCATTAACATGAGTACTTAGGATGTGATTGTTTTACTGCTTTGTCATTACTGCTTGATTGAATTGATAACATGTTAACCTTTGCCTTATAGCTCCACTGAGTTGATCACTCACTCTCACGTTTTAGGACAATATTTTAAACACCAACCAGACTCTGTGTTAAATACAGATACTGGCGCGACGTATGAGACCGACCCAAACTTCTACTAAGATAAGGAGGAGTTCTCCTGCGTGCAGCTCTTAGGCGGCTTCGATGGGATTACAGGGATATTGGATTAGTTAAACATTTACATTTTTTGGCATTTTGTAAGTTTGAAATAATACTTGTATATATATTCAGCCCAGCTACATGATCATACTTTGGAGGTTATGAAGCATGTACCTATACTTTTTATATTAAATTCAGTCTTCTACTTGCTTAATTACATCAACTCTGGAGTATGATATGTTGTTTTGGTATAATCTCACTCATGTTTAATGCACTAATACGAACAACATTCAATCCTCATTATCTATGTTGCATAAGTGATGCGTTGGAACTTGGGAGTTGGGCTCTTGCTCGACCCTCAATTTTTCAGGCGTTACACATGGGCAATATGTACATCAAATGGGATACACTACTGGGTCCATGTATATCAAATGGGTCACACCCAAATATAAGTGGTGATAATGATTTCCACCATTAAAATTCCCAAGGCCACCATAACATTTATTTCCCATCCAATTTGATCATAAGGTCACACAAACCTGAATTAAGAGGAAAAATAAATTTCCTACTAATCCAAAACTTCTGCATTCCCAAAGGATTTTAATGGTAGATGTTCAATCCTCACAATGCAGTGTGGTCCACTTGATAAACAAATCTGTCTTGTTTTTAGTCTCAAGCTTTAAAATTGTCCTTCAAAATGGTTGGACGATTTGGATCCAACACATGCATCATGGTGGGTCCCATAAGGATGGACATCATAGATAAAGTACATAACTCATGGTGGGGCCACACTGATGGATGGTGTGGAACACATACATTAGTGGGTCTCATGTGGGGCCCACCATAATGTTTATTTTCCACCCAATCTGTTGATAAGGTCACACAGACCCGAATTGAAGAGTAAAAATAAATTTTATAATGATCCGAAACTTCTGTGACAAAAGGGTTTCAATGGCAGAAGCTTAACCCTCACTGTTTCCTGCTGTGTGGGCCACCTAAGCTCCTAGTACGACTGATTTTTGGGGTGGCCCACAGCCAGAAGGGGCCTACAAAATGCACGGTTGTGATGTTCATACGCATCATGGTGGGGCCCACAGTTGGGACCCCTTACCTCTAATGTCCAATGCAACAGGACGCTGCTACGTGTCCTCTAGATGTCTAGCAACAGCATCTGCTGCTTCTATTATTATTAGTTTTTTGAAAAATTATGTTTTCGTAGTTTTTCCTAGGTGGGGCCCACACCAGGTGAATCCACTCCAGCCATTGCATTTCATAGGTTAGTCTGACTGACCAAACAAGCCCAAATTTGGTATGTTTCGGTGTGTAGAAAGATCAAAGTGAATTTTAATGCTATGGCTCCCTAGATTAATCGGATTGACCTAATTTTTCGGCTCAACGCCCAAAATAAGTAGGGGAATGGGATGGACGACGTGGATTAGATCAATGCATCAAGGTGGGGCTTGCATGAGCAGCCCACCCCAAAAGCTTAAATATTTATTTATTTTTTTGTTACTGTTAGTACACCCCACCGTTGGTTCACATTTCACTGGACACGTCCAGCGTCCGGAGACGCTGGACGTGTGAATGTCCATCAAGGTGGGTCCCACACGGACATGGCCCACTTGAACAATTTGATATTTATGTTTTTCCCATCTCCATTAAGGTAGGGCCCACATGACTTGGACGATATAGATCCAACACGTTTATCAAGTGGGTCTCATGGAGGTGGACGACAAGGATGAATTGCATACATTAAGTGGCCAAAATCAAGAGAATAGGAAGAGAGAAAGAGAGAGATCGAGTGATGGAGGGACCCCGGCACTATGGGCCCTCTCTTCCTGATTTACAACACACATCAAGTGGGTCCCATTACATATGGGAAGACCGATCAAAATCAACGGTGGAGATCCATTCTCCATCGAAATGCAAGGTCTAGATGACCCTATCCATGCAAGGAAAATAAACTTCATAATGGGGTCCATAGAGAATGGCCCTATCATGGAATGATCATGGGAATCAAGGTGGACCATTGGCCACATCTAGGGTCTAAAGTGAGATCCATACCATCAATCGATTGGCCTCACTTGGCCCATCATAAAAATATGAAATCTAGGCCTATAGAAACACTCACCATTCAATCTTCTTGGTTCGATGGAATGTCGATCTCCTTGCCGTCAATTTTGATGGAGGTAGATGATGAATGGATGGTTGAGATGGGAGATGAGAGAGAGAGAAAGTGGGCCACACTTGGCTTTAGGAGAGAGAGAGCTTGGACATTGGAATTTTTATTGCTTGGGAGATTTTTTTGAGAAATGAGGAAGAGAGAGAAGTGATGAGATGATAAGAGGTGGAGTGATGGGTGATGGGTGATGGGTGGAGTGATGGATGAAGTGATGTAAGGGTTGACTTTGGGGTAACTTATGTAAGAGAGAGGTAAGGGTAGGGTATGAGTTACTTGTACTTGACTTGATGTGTGATGTGTACTTGATTGATGAAATTAATTGATTGATTGATGTGATAGGTCGTAGAGATTCTCTCGGAATTCACACCCGCGGTATTTTCCTTGAAATGAATGCGGGCCTATATCTTTTAGCATGGGTATTGGATTGGTGCGCAAGTTATGGCGTTGGGACCGCGGTGACGGTGTGGTCTCTATGGTACAAGTTTCGGGTCGAGTCGACTTCGGTATGCAGGACTTGGCTTAGGATCGCGCGTAAACGTCGGATACAGGTCAAGGGCTGTCAGAATTTGACCCGAAGGAACGCAGAAACCTATGGAACGGTACAAACTATGATACAGGCTTTACAGCTCTCCCCTATAAATAAAAATTTTATCCTTGAAATTTACACAATCATTGCAACCAGTCATAACTCATAAGGAATGAGAAACATCACATCATCATATAAAATCGGAGACAATATACAAGATGCAACATATAATCAATCATCAAAGAGATAAGAGTAGCGATCTCAAATCTCAGTCTCGTGCTCCCAAGATGCCTCATCAACAAAATGGTGACCCCACTGAACCTTCACCAAGGGAATGACCTTGGTCCGAAGGACCTGCTCCTTTTGATCAAGGATATGTATTGGCTACTCAATGTAAGAAGCGTCCTCACAAACCTTCAACGACTGTCAATCGATAACAGGAATTGCGTCTGACCCACACTTCCTTAACATAGAGATGTGAAAAATATTGTGGACGCTAGACAACTGAGATGGTAAGGCAAGCCGATAGGTCACGACGCCAATACGCTCAGTGATCTCGAAAGGTCCAATGAATCTCGAGGCAAGCTTGTCCTTCGCTCCAAATCGAACTATGCCCTTCATGGGTAAGACCTTTAGATATACACTGTCTCCTACAGAAAACTCCAAGGGACAACGCCGGCGATCAGCAAAACTCTTCTGCCGGCTCTGAGCTATGCGCATATTCTTCCTGATGATATCGATAGCCTCTGACGTCTAGTACATAAGCTTGGGACCTAGGGGATGTCGCTCTCTGACCTCGATCCAATAACTCGGAGATCTGCACGGTCTGCCATATAATGCCTCAAAAGGAGCCATGCCAATGGTTACTTGGTAGCTGTTGTTATATGTGAACTCAGCCAATTACAGATGCTCATCCTAACTACCCCCAAAGTCAATCACGCAGGCCCGAAACATGTCCTCAATGATCTGATTGACCCTCTCGATCTGGCCTTCGGTCTGCGGATGGTACGCGATGCTGAGCTACAAAATAGACCCCATCGCTCTCTGAAAGATCCTCCAAAACTGAGACATGAACCTCGAGTCTCGGTCAGAAACGATCGAGACTAAAACGTCGTGCAGTCTCACAATCTCCTCGATGAATAACCTCGCAAGCCGGTCTAAAGGCCAAGTGCGCGAATCGCAAGAAAATTTACCGATATCGTCAGACGATCAACGATGACCTAGATGGCGTCGTGACCGTGCTGAGTCCTCGGTAAGTCCATGATAAAATTTGTTTACACGTGCTCCTACTTTCACGTCGGGACGCTCAACGGCTGTAATAGACCAGGGGGTCTCTGATGATCGGCCTTGACACACTGGCATGTGTCACAATCGGCAACAAAACTGGCTATCTAACGCTTCATCTTTGCCCAAAAATACTGTCTTCTCATATCACGATACATCTTCGTCGAGCCAGGGAGGATACAAAACCGTGATTGATGTGCCTCGGTCATAAGATCTTTACGCAACTCAGGAATATCTGAGACACAATTTGCCTCTGAAGTGAAGTCCACCATCAGATCCAATCTGCTAATCTGTCTGACTCTTAGATTTTACCTATACTTGGTAATCTTGCAATGACTCGTCTACTTGCTGAGCCTCGATCACCCTGGTGACAGGAGAGGGTTGAATTAACAGGCTCAATAACTGAACAATAGAAGACTACAGACCAAAATTGAAGTCATACTCTACTATATCCTCGAGCATCTTCCACTCCTAAATCATCATATGTGCCACCAGGCCCCTTGGCTGATGGCTGAGGGCATTCGCCACCACGTTTTCCTTGCCTAGGTGGTACTGGAGGTCAAAATCATAGTCCTTCATAAGATCCATCCAGTGCATCTGCCTCATGTTCAGCTCAGACTGAGAGAATAGGTATTTCAAACTCTTGTAGTTAGAAAAGAGCTTGAACCTAACCCTATAGAGGTAGTGCCTCCACACCTTTAGTGTGAAGACGACTGCTGTTAGCTCCAAATCATACATGGGGTAGTTCAGCTCATGGACCTTGAGCTGACGGTTTCTCGTGCTGCATCAGGACAGCGCCCAAGCCAATACGCGAAGCATCAGTAAATACAATAAATCCATCACTCCCAAAGGGAAGAGTGAGGAAAGGAGCGGACATGAGCAGTCCTTTAGCTCCATAAATGCTCACTTAAAGGCATTATACCAAATAAACTTTGCGCCCTTCTAAGTCAACCTGTTCAACGGGGCTGCAATACAGGAGAAACCCTCAATAAAACATCGGTAATAGACTGCCAAACCAAGAAAACTGCAGATCTCGAACACAGTCGTGGGCTGGTCCCACTGACACACTGCCTCAAATTTTGACGGGTCCACGACAACACCCTCCCTCGTCACTACGTGACTAAGGAACTTCACCTCCTCATGCCAAAACTCGCTCTTCTCTAGCTTTACATTTAGATGGTGGGCACAGAGGGTCTACAATGCGATCTCTAGATGCTGTATGTGCTCCTCACGGGTCCTCAAATATATCAAAATGTCATCAATGAATACTATAACAAATTGATCAAGATACGAATGAAAGACCTTGTTCGTCACTGCATGAAGACTGTGGGTGCATTGGTCAGTCCGAAGGACATGACCTGAAACTTAAAATGACCAAACGCATTCTGAAGGCCGTCTTCGGGATGTCCTCCTCTAAAACTCGAATATGATGATAACCAAAATGCAGGTCAATCTTTGAAAAGAACTGTGCACCCTGCAGCTGATCAAATAAGTCGTCTATACTCGGGAGTGGGTACTTGTTCTTTATTGTGACCTAGTTGAGCTCGCGATAATCCACGCAAAGCCTCAATTAGCTATCCTTCTTCTTGACGAAAAGTATCGGTGCTCCCTAAGGCGAACTGCTCGGACGAATGAATCCCAACACTAGCAACTCGTCCAACTATCGCTGTAGCTCCCTTAACTTAATCGGTGCCATATGATATGGGGCCTTCGAGATAGGCGCAGTACCAGGCATGAGATCAATCTAGAATTCAATATGATGGTGCGGCGACATTTTCAGAATCTCCTGAAGAACATTGGGGAAATCATAAACAATCGGGAACTGATCGATACACAAAGCAACAGGCTCCTCTATTATGTAGGACATGAGACAAGACAATGACTTTCCTTTAGGCTCAGCAATGAACTAGAACTGCGGCAAGCTGGGTATATAGAATGTGACGGTCCTCGCAGAATAGTCCAACACGG
The DNA here is from genome assembly GCA_037074715.1 of Magnolia kwangsiensis. NCBI lineage: Eukaryota > Viridiplantae > Streptophyta > Magnoliopsida > Magnoliales > Magnoliaceae > Magnolia > Magnolia kwangsiensis. The sequence goes on from CM073577.1 coordinate 115,742,710, forward strand.
CGTTGTACTCAACAAGCCAATCCATGCTGAGGATAACGTCAAAATCTGACATCGGCAGCACAAATAAGTCAGTGGACAAGAAGATATCACCAACCGGAATAGGATAAGATGAACAAAAACGGCCCAACACTATAGTCTTCCCCAAGGACGTCGATACGGTCAACCCCTCGCGAGCAGATTCTGTCAGTAATCCAGACGATTGGTAAAAATTCTCAGATATGAATGAGTGCAAAGCACCGTAATTAATTAATACTCTCCGGTGATGCATGCAGAGACTGGGAGTATACCCTTAATGGCTCCTTCGGATGACTGTGGATCCTGCTGACCCGCGTAGAACCTGGCCTGAGTTGGATGGGGAGGTTCCTGTCCCCCATAAGGTCCCTACTGCTGTTGTTGTCTCTGTGGCGGCCTATACTGCTGTCTTTACTACTGCTCGGGCTTCGACGGCTGAGGTGGCTGTGGTCGCTGCTGATGGGGTCATTGCTGCTGTGGTCACTGCTGATGGGGTCGTTACTGCTATGGTCACTATTGCGCTAGAGGCTGCTGTGGTCCTCCCGACTACTCAGATGAGGGTGGGGGCACTCATACACATGGTGCTTTGTCCCACCACATCCAAAATAAGTCTCTATAAATGGCTGTTGGGGTGGCACTGGTACTGCTGGTGCTTTAGTAGGTGGTTAGCTCCTATACCTATGTGGCCATCGATGCTGCTGGGAGCTACTGGAGGGGGCCTGCCTATTCCGGCCTCTCCTTTGATCTCAATCGATCTGCGGCTGACCCACTTAATCTCATAAATCTAAGCCCTTTGCACTACTGCCTGAAAAGTTGGGAGCTCATGACCAATAATATGGCCTCGAAGATCGTAACGCAAGCCATTCTCGAAACGACGGGCCTCCCGCCCCTTATCATCAACCAAATATGGCTCGAACCTCGATAGCGCCACAAAACGAGCTGCGTACTGTGCTAGAGACAAGTCCCCTTACACTAGAGTCTCAAACTTTAATGATCTCTGACGACGAATGTGGTCGGGGAAGTATTGTTGCTTGAATCGATCTACGAAATTCTCCCATGTCCAGATGAAATCTGGCCCTGCAACACGGTTAACAGAGGTCCACCAGTGCTCGGCCTCACCCTAGATAAGAAATACGGCCAACTGGACTCGCTACTAGGTCGTACATGTATAGTATAAAAAATCTTCTCCACATCGGAGTGCCATCTCTCAGTTGCAGTCGGATCTGGCTTACCTTGAAAATACGAAGGATCAAGCTGTCTAAACTCTTAAAGGAGAGCACTCGCATGCTCTTTCTCTGCTTAGGCTAGTGAAACAACAGGGTGCCATCCTTGTCCTTGAAGCGTAGCTGTCACAACCTGCAACATCTGCTGCAACTGGGAGGCATTCACAGGTATGGTTGAATCCACACTGGTCTCAGGTGGAGGAACGACATCCTCAAGCTGGGGAGCAGGGATATCTGAGGGTGGAACGGGAGTCATAGGTGGTAAAGAGGGAGCCTCAGGTGGTGGAGTGGGAGTCACTTGGGTCGCTTCCTGGGCGACATGTCCTATAGGAAGGAATAAGGATGTCAATCAACCTTGAGAATCGCACGTTAGGGAACTAAATCGGAAGGTTATGCACTCGAAACTTAATCGTCTTAAACTCATAGAAAACATGTGATGTTGTTCTCGGTTATTCCCAAGTTATGCTCTGATACCAACTTCTATCATGCCCCAAACTCGGAACCTGGTGTATGGGTGTCAGGAGACGAGAATGGGGTACTACAGAGGCTGTTGGAGCCGAATTCTGCAATCGAGAATTTTGTGAGCCCGATTTCTGAGTTTAGGGTGTGACAAAGGAAGCCTCATCAATTCACATCATTTGTGCACATACTCATGATTCAATCCCATCATTTCCATGACCTATTCACTAATGATAATATCCCATGATAATCAAAAGTGGACCATCAGATCTGGACCATTAGGTCATCATCAAGTGCATTCAAAATAGTTTTAATGGTTAAAATAAAACTTTACTAGTTAAAAACCTTTAAAATTTTGATCAAAATATTCAGAGTGCTGGACCCAGTGGAAAAACCACTTGATGAATCCCTGATCTATCCAAACAAAGCCATAAACATGTTCATAGGTAAATCAGTGGATCCCTTGTTGACATGTACGAGAATCAATGACTCTTAATGGAAGTTCCTTATTATGATCACTTTATTGGCTCTTGCATGGACCTCATAGGAAGAGTCAAAACTGACTAGTTAAGATCGTGATCTTTACATGTTCTCAAGTTTAAGGATCAAAACATCTTTCATGTATCATCAAGCCCTGATCTCACGATCACAATCTAAGTTAATGGGCCCCCAGACTGTTGACTTGATCTCAATCCACCAATGAGAGTGACTAAAGGTCCAAACTTAGATCCTTTATTCATGGCATACTCACACTCTTGTGTAGGGTAAGGGTAAGGCATAAATTGATACCAAGTCGGCTCTTGATGGTGGAGACTATCCATCCTGACCTAAGTTAGTTCCCTCACATAAGATAACTGTACATCTCATGAACTGATGTCCATAGGTGTTTCCCATGCACCTGTGATAGTCATGATCTAACAAGCTGTTGAAATCCATGGCTCACAACTCTCTTAAGTCAATGACTATCATGTCCAATCTTAAGTTCCCAAGGACTAAAAGATGAATCACTCTTCAACAAACTTAATGAATGAGCAAAACGCTAAATGTATCTAAGGCATATCACATATCTAATATAGAACTCAAGGTCACCACATTCAACGGCTAAGATCTACCCAATCACATTTATGTGGATAGTGGATAAGGGCATGGATGGTTTTCTATGACACTAACTCCAACAATTGCACCACTAATTTTAGTTGCTTATTGTTTATCTAAATTAATTAGATTCACATGCCTTTGTGGGTCAATATAGGTCCGACCATTTGGATAAAACCACCTATAAGACAGCTAGGTGTCCCATTTGGGGTTTTAGAAACTGGTTTGGTTAAGTCCCTATCCAGGACTCTAGCTTGCCAAAACTTAAGTCTAGCTAAGTCTTTATTCCAAACCCAAACCCATAAACCAAAATGCACAGGTTAAGTTATGCCTTGTTAACACTTTTCACAAACCTAATCATACTTGTGTAACCCGTGAACCCTTTTTATTGTAAGTTCCATGGTTCGGGGAATAAATTCTGAGTCCCATCATCTTTAAGGTGGTCCATACCTTGTGTTATGCCCCAAACTCAGAAACCGGGCTCACAAAATTTTTGATCGCTCAATCGGCTCCGATAGCCTTCGTAGTACCCCATTCTCGGCTCCCAGTACCCATATAATAAGTTCTGATCCTGGGATCCTACAAGGAAGATTTTCAACATCAATTTGATTCGTAATATGCATAACCATAAGCATAACCCACTAACAATAACCACAGGATACTATCACAAAATCCACTATTATAATTTTTTTTAGGTACAATACGTATAAAGGGAAATACAATAACAGAATTGGAAACTCCAGAAGTTCGCTGCACACTCCAATCTCAATGCTGCTGCGGCGTCTTAGCGTCATCTGTACGCAACGGTCATGCATAAGCTAATGAAAAGCTTAGAGGGTGGTGTAAGTGTGTGCACAATATGAGCATGCTCAAAATGCAATATCAAAGTAATGTGGAATCACACTGATGAGTACATGAATGAAATCAGTCGTACCAAGGCTATGCGATGCAAGACACGAATGTTATTGGCCATATCAAGATCATACAATGTGAGATGCAACTCAAGCATGCCAATCCTCATCCGAATCCATATAATAATGATGCTCATCACTAGAACATCAAATATCAATACAGTTCTCACTCTGGATAATCACCGGGATTTATTACATTCCAAATGACACTGCCCCTTTCCTAGGCACCCAGTTCAAGTGAGCATAAGAAACTTCACTAGCCGCCTAGCCAATAGCCTGCCAATACTTATCCGTCACGTCGATAGTGGACCAATTTACGAGGTGATCATACTCAGCCTAGCAATACCCCCTACCCTCGGGCGGGTAAGGCCACAGCCCCTTCCAACTGATCATGATACAATGGGAGACAAAGCCTCCTTGTATTCAGCCCTCATGCGCTTATGTACCCACTCGGTCCCGACGTTGGAGTCATCCTCTGGTACCATTAGGTTTAAGAATTTTCACCCAGGGACATCTATGACACCTCGATGCTAGTAATAATATTTTTGGTATCCAATCTGACTCTCCATGATGTTCTTGTGGAGGCCACGATCCTGATGTTACTCGAGCGTATAGTAAGCACATCACACAATGCAAGATGTATGAGTCATACAATCCAGTCATACATTAATCCTGCGCGTACCGTGCGCTCATGAGGGATGACACCGCCTATCAGGGAGTTCCATAAACAACCTGCCTTATGGCATATGCAATGGTCAACCACATCTCATAACAAACATGCAGATGATGTGTATGGGCATGTATCATGATGTTATGCTGTCATATACTCATAATCGGTATCGATAATTGGCTTATAGACGGAGCGAGGTCCACAGAAGGACCGCGGATCTAGTCTATAATGATATATCCTCCCATATCAAGGTTGTGCCTAAGTGGCCTAACTATAACCTAAGGATCCGAAAAGGGTTCCTTCACCATACTATTTCATAGCCCTGCTAGATGCCTTAGGGGGCCCAAAACAAGCCCTAGGTGGACTTCCAAAATAAAAGAAATAACCCTACTAATAACCAATGAGGGCTCAACATCTTGGGTTATCCCAACGAATTGATAGATCATACAATATCAATGGGGCCCAATAATTTGGGTTAACCCACTAAGAAAATGATGAGAATGGGCCTATCAAGGCCTAAGGGAAGGTCACAATGTGGACATTCAACCATTATTGCCTATTAATGTGGACGTTTAGCTAGCATTGCTCCCAAGGAGTGGTCCACATAGAACCTAACATATAATGGGCCCATGGTCTCACACAAGGGCTTAACATGCATCACAATGGGCCTCACTCAAAGGTCACAAATACATCGCAATTGGCCTCACCAAATGGGCCATATATACATCATTTTATGCCTCACCCATGGGTCACATACACATCACATCAGGCCTTAGCGTGGGCCACAATTACATCACAATGGGCCTCCTCACATGGGCCTCAAAACACATCATAGTGGGCCTCAAACACGGGCCTCAAAACCTCATATATGGGCCACAAATACATCATAAAGGGCCTCTCATATGGGCCCAACATACATCACATCAAGGTGGAGCCCACACATCAATTAGAGGTCATTTTAGAGCATTTTGAAAAATAAATCCCATTGAAAGATCATCTGGACCATACCACAAATAGCTGTGGAGATAATCATTTTCACCATTTAAATTCGCATGGCCCACCATTTTATTTTCCATCTAACCTAATCATAAGGTCACAAAGACTTGGATTAAGAGGAAAAATAAATTTCATATTGATCCAAACTTTCGTGACCCCAAAAAGGGTTTCAATGGTGAACGTTCACTATACACTGTTTTCTGCGGTGTGGTCCACCTGATCATCAGATTTGCTTCATTTTTCTGTCACAAGTCTTAATATGAGCTTGCTAAATGGATGGATGGTTTGGATGGAACACATCCATAATGGTGGGGCTACTGGCCATCCAGCAGATGGACGACCTTGATATAACACATGACATAGTGGGGCCCACAGAATTTGTGACATCTTTGCACCAGATGTATTTGGTGGGACCCATAGGGCCTGGTGACGTCACTGGAAGTGGCTGGACGGTATGGATATATCTCACATACATCACGGTGGGTTTCCACAGATGGATGGACAGTGTGATAAACACAAGCATCAAGGTGGGCACTGCACGGATGGTGTAGATACAACACTGCATCATGGTGTGGCTGTACATGGCATTGTCCAAATGGACGATGCAGATAATACATTTAAGGTGGGTCCCACGGAACTTGCTAACGTTTCACATTAGCTATATAGCTGGTGTGAGATACATAGCCAATCCACTTCTCTCAACAAGTGGGTCCCACATGGGGCCCACTAAATATATATATTATATATATATATCATATATATTATATTATATTATTTATTTATTTATTTTTTTTATTTTAGAACACCTCCAGCGTCCATCCAACATTCAGGAAGGGATGGACGACCTAGATATAAGACGCATCCATCATGGGTCCCATGTGTGAGAGTTCTGATACCCATACATTGCAATGGGGTTCACACATCCCACATCCTGAAAACGGATGGATGGTGTGAATCACAAATGCATCACGGTGCGCCCCACATAGCCCGTCCGATAGATGACATGGGATGAAACATATACATCACGTCGGGCTCCCACTTGTCTAGTCCATGGACAATGTAGATGGTGTGACCCACAACACATGCTGACTCACAGCAGTGGGACCCACAGAGCTTGGTGGCGTCAACACGCCAACTATATAACTAGTGTGAGGTACCCAACTAATCCATTTTTAAGGTGGGATCCATCTTAGGGATGACGTGTGTGAGGCCCGTATCATACACCATACCATTCCAAAGGCTTTCGCAGTCCTTCTGGTTGAATTTTGGCAACTCACGAAGTGTAGATAGCATTTAGGTGCATCCCTGAGTCATACCCTATCAATCTGAGTTAGCTCAACCCGAGACTTGTACCCTTGCAACCTCACCATCGCCGTAGTTTCAACACCGCGTCTCATACGTCGATATGATACCTAGGCCAGGAGATGTGGGCCCACATTCAGTTCAAGAAAAATGTTGTGTATTTGTAAACCCAAGAGAACATGTCTCATTAATCACATCAATCATGTCAAGTACATATTCCATCCCCAAATACAAGCAACCCCTAAAGTCAACTCTCTCTCTGTCTCTCTGTCTCTCTCTCTCTCTCTCTCTCTCCACCCATCCCTTTTCAAGTACACCCATCACTCACTCACTCATCACTCTCCATCTATCACCCATCCCTTACATCATCTCTCTCTCTCTCTCTCTCTCTCTCTCTCTCTCTCTCTCTCTCTCAAACCATTCTCCCAAGTAAGAGAGCAACCATCCATGACTTTCTAAGGAGAGGAAGAAGCTAGTTGTGGCCCACCTTACTACCACCCAATCCAACCCTTAGATCATCATCTCCACCATTGAATGAGCTTCTTAGGAGCCTTGGAGCAGTAGGGAGGAAGAAGAAGGAAAGGTCGGTGATCCACCATTGATTTTTTATTTTTTTGTTTTAGGGACCCACATATGGTGGGACCCATCTTGATGTATGCATTGTTTAGGGAGGGCCCATAGTGGCAGGGTCCCTCTCTCTCTCTCTCTCTCTCTCTCTCTCTCTCTCTCTCTCTTTTTCTTCTTTCTTTGTGATGGAGTGTGGTCCACAGGATCCAGCGGCCCGTGGGGCCCATCTTACTACATCCAGCAGCTAGCTAGCTAGCTAGCTGGATGGTCCAACATTCCTGGAACCGTCCAGTCAGCCCAAATGAAAGGGAAAAATAAATATCAGCTTTATCCCAAAGCTATGGGGGGCCACACGTGTGGACTCACCATTGATGCATGTGATTCATTCATGCTGCATGGGCTAGTAACAATCCAACTACCCATTTTCTGGCTGGCCCACCAGCAGTTTTATAGCTGTTGTTTGATGCAACAAGATCTCTAGGTCCCACCAGATATGGGCCAGATCCACACCGTCCAATTGTTTGGATGGTGGGGCTACACCATGATGTATATGTTGTCCACCGTGCATGTGGACCTCACCTATGGGAAAAGTCGATTGGTTAATGTACCTTACATTAGTTATATAGCTAATGTATTGACGTCAGCAAGTTAGTGGGGACCACCATGATATATGTGTTTCATATCCAGGCCATCCGTACGTGCCTGGACGGTCCTATGGGACCCGTGCATGAGGTATGTGTTGAATCTGCATCGTCTAGTGATCTGGATGGTGAGGACCACCGTGATGTATTTTTGTACTCACACGGTCCATATGCTTGGACGGTGGAAGCCACCGTTGATGTATGTATTAAATCCAAGCCATCCATCACATGGATCCCACCATGCTGATTGACGTCAACAAGTCCTGGGGTCCCACATGATGTACGTTTTACCAGCAACATCCACACCATCCATGGCTTGGATTTGGAGGAGCCTAAATGATATGTGTGCTGTATATGCCTGCTGATGGAGGGAAATTATAAATATTAGATTGATTTAAAATGTGGTGGGCCACCATGTGGACCCACCTTTGATGAATATGTTGTACATCCACATTGTCTATTAGGTGGACCACACTACAAAATGCAGTGGAGGATTGGACGGCTACAATTGAAACCTGTTTTGGGGTCACAAAAGTTTTGGATTAGTATGAAATTTGTTTTCCTCTTAAGTCAGGTCCATGTGACCATATGAACAGATTGGATGGAAAATAAATGCTATGGTGGCCCTATGAGGATTAAACAATGGAAATCATTATCTCCATTGTTATTTGTGGTATGGTCCAGATGATCTTTTAATGGGATTTATTTTTGAAAATGCTCTAACATGACCTCTAATTGATGTGTGGGCCCCACCTTGATGTGATATATGTTGGGCCCATACGAGAGGCCTTTTATGATGTATTTGAGGCCCAGATATGAGATCCATTGTGACATGTTTTGAGGCCTGTGTTTGAGGCCCACTATGATGTGTTTTGAAGCCCCATGTGATGAGGCCCATCGTGATGTATTTGAGGCCCATGGGTTATTACCTATTGTAATGTCTTGAGGCCCATGGCTTATGGCCCATTGTGACACATTCAAGGCTTGGGTGGTGCGGCCCATCATGATGTATTTGAGGCCCATGGGTTGTGGCCTATTGTGATGTATTGAGGCCCATGGGTTATGGCCCATTGTGATGTATTCGAGGTCTATGGGACGTGGCCCATTGTGATATATTTCTGGCCCATATGATGAGGCCCGACTTGATGTATACAAGGCCCGTTGTGATGTATATTATGCCCATGAGATGCGATCCACTTGATATATATTGGGCTCATGTGAGTGTCCCATCGTGATGTATTCGAGGCCCATCTGATGTGTATTAGGCCCATGTGATGTGACCCATTGTGATGTATGTTGCCCACCGTGATGCAGCCCATTGTGACGTGTATGAAGCCCGATGTGTTTCATATGAGGCCCATATGATGAGGCCCAATGTGTTGTATAAGGCCCATGTGATGCGGCCCACTTGATATATGAGACACTTGTGTAAGGCCCATTGAGATTGTATGTGGCCTATTATGATTATATGAGGCCCTTATTTGAGCCTATGGGCCCACAATACATTTGGCTCTATGTGGGCTACTCCTTGGGAGCAATGTTGGTTAAATGTCCACATTGATGGGCAATGATGGTTAAATGTCCTCATCGTGACCTTCCCTTAAGCCTTGTTAGGCCCATTTTCATAAATTTCTAAGTGGGTTGACCCTAATTATTGGGCCCCATAGGAAGTCTAGTTTATTGCACGATAGAGAGGGTAAGGAAGCCCACTTATTGCACTTAGACTCAGATTTACCCTCGGTGGGGTATATTGCGACGCTCCATCACTGTGATCACATGTGGGCGGGCGCACATGGGCGGACACTGAGTGGGTGGGGCATGAGGACTTGAGCGAGCTACCAGTGATTGACAGGCTACTTGCTGACAGGATATTATGCACACAGTGAAGATAAAACTTTGTCCCACATCAGGAGCATCGTCCGATGTTGTGGTGGCTATAAGTTAGATTCTTTCCTTAACTATCATGACGCGTTTTAAATTAGTAAGCCTATCTTGATATTTGGACTAGATCTGTCGTCCTTCTGTGGAGCCCCAATCATATGTATGCATGTTGTGATGGATGATTGATTAAATCAGATGCTATTGGGCTGAGATGTTTATGGGACTCCTTGTGAGACGGAGTATCCCCACATGATCGTGGAATATGTGCAGGTTTGATGTATGGCCTAGATGAGGTTGATAGTATTCGTGGCTCTTTAAGATTTGCATATTGCATTGCATCATCGACATCTGATATTTAGCTTTCTATGATTTCGCATTTGCATAGTCAATCCGCATTGCATATTCTGATGTTGAATGATTTATAGATTTACAGTATTTTCGCTTACTCTGATATTTTCGTGCTTGACACTTATCTTGCACACACACTTACACCACCCTCTAAGCTTTCTATAAGCTTATGCACGATAGATGCGTATAAGTGACGTTAGGATGCAGCCGAGCTGAGGCGGGAGCGTGCGGTGGAGCCTTTGGAGTTTTTTTTGATATCTCTATATTGTATTTTCCTTTTCGCATTGTACTCGAATAATTATATTAGTGGATATGTGGTGACGATTTTGTTCTTGTGATTTAGGTATACTTGTGGTTATGCTTCTTATGAGATAAACGTATGTTAAAAAATCCTCCTTATAAGATTTCAGGATCAGAATCTGGTGTATGAGCATTATGAGCTGAGAATGGGGTACTACAGAGGTTGTCACATCGGATTCAACGATAGAAAATTTTATGAGCCTGGTTTCTGAGTTTGGGCCATGACAACATGGATCAAGTGGGCCATACAATCATCATCATCATCAAGAACAGAAGAGAGAGAGAGAGAGAGAGAGAGAGAGAGAGAGAGAGAGAGAGAGAGAGAGAGAGAGAGAGAGAGAGAGAGATGGTGCAGTGGAGGGACCCCGCCACTATGGCCCCTCTTTGATCACACACATACATCAAAATGGGTCCCAACATTAGTGGGCCATTAAAACAAAATCAATGGCAGATCACCCACCTAATGACCTTCTTCTTTAGCTCCTTGGACTCCTAGGCTCCTTGGCTTGCTCTTTGATTGTCGATGATGAAGATTCGACGGCTAAAATGGGAGATTGGGGTAGGGAAGTGGGCCACACTTGGGTTTGACTTGGGATTGGATGTTGGATGCTCTTGGGTTGCTTGGGAGTGAAGAGAGAAATGAGAGAGAGAGAGAGAGAGAGAGAGAGAGAGAGAGAGAGAGAGAGAGAGAGAGAGTGATAGGATGAAATAAGATAGGTGATGGAGTGATGGGTGATGGGTGTGGTTAGAGAGAGAGTTGACTTTGGATGAGAGAGAGATGGGTAGGGTATGGGTTGCTTGTACTTGACTTGTACTTGTGATAGGATGCGTACTTAACTTGTGATTGATGGATTGATGTGATGTTTGGTAGAGATTCTCTTGAGTTTTGAAAGTGCGCGGTGTTTTTCTTGAAATGTACATGGGCCCACAACTCTTGGTCAGGGTATCCAATCGACGTATGAGACGTGGCGTTGGAACCGCGGCGACAACGCGGTCGTTAAGATACAAGTTTTAAGTAAAGCCGATTCAGGTTGACAGGTTTCAACTCAGGGTCACACGCAAATACTATCTACACATCGCGGGTCCCCAAAATTCGACCGGGAGAACCACGGAAGCTTACAGAACGGTATGGTTTAGGTTACAGGTCTTACACCTTGGGCAAATAGGAATTTAAAGATTGTAATCTTTCCTTCTAGATACTAGGGAGATTGTATATTGATGTTACTCAATCCATTCAACAATCGAGCCTATATTTTGGCCTAAACTCAACCCATTAAAAGTTGGGTCGGTGATGTGGAGCGGGTCGTAGCCACTTTCGTGGAAAAGATGGACAAGAGAAGGCCCGATTGGAGGCGGAAATGATTCGGACCGTTAGAACTTTAAATCAATCATATCTCGTAAACTAGGATGAGTTTTTCGACATATTATAATTTTGGGCTAGGAGAGCCTACTTAAGACAACCAACTCTACTATGCTTGGTTGCCCACGCCGAATTTGCAAGATCCCATCAGATTGACAATCAAAAGTGCTGTTTAATTTCATTTTTACTATAAACAGTAAGTTTTAATTCGAGTATAAATTTTGATCCGTTGATTTGTAGAAGTTGTGTCCAACATGAAAAGGGATTAGAAAAATTAGGAGAATGACATGGTTAGGCCAAATTGGGCACTTACTATTTTTGGCCAAAAACCATAAGATCTAGTAGGATTTGAGGTCCTATATAAATAGTAACTATACTATTTATAGTAAGTCACCTTTTTAGGGTGTTTGAGTTGGAGTTTATGTCTAAATTTCTGTCATAGGTTTGGGATCCTTATTAAAAGAGTTGTACTTTCATTTTTTAAAATCATCAATCAAATTATTTCAAATTTATTAGGAATAATTCCCGCTTTTATTCCTCGTGGATTCGAGGAAGCTCTGTGAGGAGTCCAAAGAGCTCCGCAGATTTAGAGTAGTTATTCCTTGAGGAAGATGGTGATCGACCTCATCACATTCCTCCCAATGCCAGTTGGGTAATTGTTGGGCCTAAGTCCAAATAAGTAGACCCATTTACTTAATGGGCCTAGGTCTAGGTTGGCTCTGAGGCTAGCTGGTCTTCCTTAGGTATAAAAAAAACATATAGATATGGTTTTCACGTAAATAATGCTGTGAAGAAGAAGATAGAGAAGGAGAAAAAGATGATGATGAAGATAAAAGAAAAGATAATAATATTGGTCTTGAGAGCCAAAAAGATTTGCGGGAGATTAAACTGTTGAGAGAGGATTATACAATTGGTATTTACTATGATAATGGTAGAGAGGAGAGGAAAAAGAAGATAATTTGAACCTATCAAAGAACTATAAGTTACAGTGCTCCTAGTTGAATTGGGTCGCTTAAACACTCTAATAAATCTATTTATGTGCACCTTTGTTAGGCACAATGTAGATTTCATATGCCAACATGCTACATCACACTGATCCAACAGATATTAACCATTTGATCCACATTCTTTAATATGGGTGGTCAAGATTGTGTAAAAAATTCTTCCATCTAGTTGTCGGAGTCAATGTTGCTTATGACTCTAAAGAATCCCTTTTGTTAGTCAATCACAACCATCTCATCCATGCATTGGAAAAAGGATGGCTATAGAAAATAAAGACAAATCAAGGATGGATGGATTTGTAGATCAGTGCAATTTTTGCATGGTAGTACATAAAATGTGTTCTAAGCTTGATGGACGTCAGTTTAGATTGATCAGTTGGATTCTCCAAGTGAGCTAATTCAACTATTTCTTTGAAAGCATTGGAGCATTTCTCATTAATAATCACTAACTAATATATTATTGTTTCACATTTCTTAGTTTTTGTGGGTAATCTGTGAAAGTGTACCTATTACGTGCCCTGGTTTGTCAATTACGTTGTATGTTGAGTCAGTCGGACGACAGCACCTAACAAGAAGATCAAGTCAAGCATCTGCCTCATCTGGATGTGTGGAAGCTCACCAAAAGGAAAATCATAGCCTCACATCCCATGTCCCAAAACACCAGGTGATTAAACCCTTAAAAAGAACTAGAACATCTTAGGGTTTATGTGTAAGAAAACTTTTTATCCAAAAGAAAATTTTCTAAGTTTTTCTTACACTGGCGATTATATCGATTCCCCTTTCGATATGATCAACCAGCTCTGTTGATATCCTCGGCATATCAATTGATACAATCGAGTGAGGACAAAAAGCGTCCAGCAATCAAACAATCTTTTGGATGATTTATCGATATATCGACCTTCAAGTCGATATCATCAATATTCGAAAATCGATCATATCTGAAGTGGATCGATCATATCGACAGACTGCTTTTCGGCGCCCCTATTTTTCTAAAGAAAAATAACAAATGCTTCGATATATCTATGACTGTCCGATTCAATCTGAACTCAAATATCGATCATATCGGAAGTCATTCGATCATATCGACTGTCTGGCGCATGTTCTCTCCAGCATGAATTTTAGGTTACTTTTAATGTTGATCGGGGTGCCTGTCGATAAATCAATATTCATATATCGATCATATTGAGACCAAGTCGATTAGATTGAGTCAGGACATAATTCGTCCAGCAAGCTTACATGTTAATCTATACGATTTATCGATCCTATCAAAAAGGTCACCGATATGATTGATGTACAAATTCCGATGACATCGACTGTTTCTCCCATCATATCTGTGATCCTGAAATTCTTCAAGGCTTCTCTCTTATTTTTCACCTGTCGATAGATCGAACCATCACTCGATGGAATCGGAGTTCGAAATCCGATGTCATCGATGTGTGTCTCGATCCCATCGACCAGTTGGCAGAAGGTTTCCAAAAGCGAAATGACAATTGAGTTCGTATCATCGAGAGGTCGGCCGATATAATTGAGAGTATACGCTTGATCATATCGACGACTGATCAATGATATCAAACTCTGTCATAAATATGACTGTTTATATCCGTTGAAACCTTTTGCTTATAAATAAGGAGAGTTGTCTTCATTGCTGGTAGAGAAAGTAGAGAGTGCTTTAGAGTGTTTTAACCTTCCTATCATTTACCTAAGCCCTTTCTCACAGGAAGTTCATCCTCCAATCCACTCTATCATAGAGTGGATTGGAGGATGAACTTCCGCATTCAAGGATCCTTCAGCTACTACCTTAATGACATATCATTAAGCTGAGATGCCTTGAATGCATTGATGATGGGAACCTCTCTATCTTCCTTATAGGAAAACCGTTAGAGAGTGGTAGTCCATCATAACCTTGACCCAACCTAAGCCTAGCATATATACATTTTCATGTTACGGATCAAGGGAGATGAAGACTCTTCATCAACAAGTAGAAGGTCTTCATCATTGTACTGAAAGGGACTCATCAACTTATCTGTAAGTACTAAGAGTACAGAGGACACTTGCGATCATTCCTTTTTAGGATTGAGTTTTAAGTGTTTCTCACCATTTGAAGTCCTCGAAGGAGGCCTCCGACGGGAGTGTACGTGTGGGGTGCGTTGTGTGGACCCTTGCTCTGTGGAGAACATAAACATCTGGTTAGGAGTACGCCAGTAAAACTTCAGGGTTAGAGGTGAACTGAGTAGAAACCTCAGGGTGCGTTGTGTGGACCCTTGTCCTGTGTGGACATAAATATCTGGTTAGGAGTACGCCAGTAAAACTTCAAGGTTTGAGGTGAACCAAGTAGAAACCTCTGTAAAGGTTGAAGGTGAACCTGATTTAAAACCTTAGGTTTGAGGTGAACCATGGGAAACCTCCTTAGTGAAATCCGATCACTCAAGAGTTGAGTGTGGAAGTCGGGAGTGGAGTAGACAAGTCGTCGAACCACTATAAAATGACTGTGTTTGAGTTTGATATTATCTTTCATTTATGTGATTGCCTTGCATGTCTTTATATATGATCACATCCTATGCACACACAGTCATATCCATCACAAACTCATCTATACATTGTTTGTCTTTTAAATAGTTTGTGATTGGATCCTCTATCAGGCTTGAAAGCCAGTAGAGTTAAGGTTGAGTAATCGTAATCAATACTCTGTGATAGGATTAGTGTGATAAGGATTTTTAATAATTTATATAAACTTTAAAAAGTCCTATTCACCCCCCCTCTAGGATATACTGACCTATTCCTACTTCAACTAAAGCGGTCTCCACCGTAATTTCAATTGGTATCAGAGCAGGTATCTCTTAAGGGCTTCACCGCCTAGAGAGTGATCTTGACTGAAGTAGGAATCATGGTCAAGAAAGTTCCAGAGGATGTGACAGATCAAAATTACCTTGTAATCCACACCTCTCTGAAAGCTGGTGATTGTTCAAAGTGGTATCTTGATAGTGGGTGTTCCAGACACATGACTGGTGATCGTACTCATTTTTGTTTATACTCAAACTTCGATGGTGGATCAGTCACATTCCGAGATGGTAGCTCGGCCAGAATTGTTGGACAAGGAACAATAGGAGTACCAGGTTTTTCAAAAATTAAAAATGTTCTCTGTGTTGAAGGTCTGAAACATAATCTCCTTAGTATCTCTCAAATCTGTGATAAGGAACATCTGGTCACTTTCTCAAAAGATGTGTGTAAAATAATAGATCTTACAGGAAAATCCCTCATAAAAGGTACATGCACTAGTGATAACTGTTATTTTATTGAAAGTACCAACGATAAGGGTCTGTCCACAAAATGTAACATGGCTGTAAAGAATGAATCAAGATTATGGCATCAAAGGTTGGGACATGTCCATTACCGAAATTTAGCTAGACTTAGCTCAAAAAACTTGGTTAGAGGCCTTCCCAGAATTAGAACAGAAGAAAAAGTAGTATGTGTGGAATGTCTAAAAGGAAAACAGATAAAAGTTGGACATAAAAAGACAACCACCATAGCCACAACAAATCCCTTGGATCTACTGCATATGGATCTAGTGGGTCCTACTAAAGTGGAAAGTCATGGAAAGAAAAGATACTTTTTGGTGATAGTAGATGACTACACTAGATTTCCTTGGGTTGCGTTTCTTCGAGAAAAATCAGATGCTTTTGGAAAATTTGTTGTCTTGGCAAAACAAATTCAAAATGAGAAGGGATATGATATAAAATGTATCAGAAGTAACCATGGTGGTGAATTCAAAAATTATGAATTTGAAAAATACTGCAATGATAAAGGAATTCATCATGATTTTTCAGCCCCAAAAATCTCTCAACAAAATGGGGTTCCTGAAAGGAAAAATCGAGTATTGCAGGAAATGGGGTCTGTCATGCTAAATGGAAAGGACATGGCAAAGAGCTTTTGGGCAGAAGTTGTCAATACCGCCTGCTACATCATAAATAGAGTATATCTTAGAGCAGGTCTGAACAAAACTCCATATGAACTATGGTATGGGAAACTGCCAAATGTGAAATACTTTCAGGTCTTTGGTAGTAAATGCTACATTTTAAAGGATAGGGATCATATAGGGAAGTTCGAATCTAAAAGTGATGAAGGCATTTTTCTTGGATACGCCATGAATAGTCACGCTTATAGAGTGTTCAACTTAAGAACCCTTACTATTCAGGAATCGGCGAATGTGGTAATAGATGATCATCCTCAAGATATGAATTCTCCTGTGAATTATATAGACGATGATGTAGATTTATGCATACCCAAAAAATCAGATGACAAATCTTCATTATTGGATGAACCTCAACAATCATCAGACAAAACTGTCATCAAAGATCACCCTCGAGAGCAAATTATTGGAGACCCTAATGTCGGTGTAAGAACTAGACGACAAATAGACAATGTTTATATTCACTTCTGTTTTACCTCAAAGATTGAACCCAAAAATATTGTAGAAGCTCTTCAAGATGAATACTGGATAAATGCCATGCAGGAAGAACTTCAACAATTTCAGAGAAATGAGGTGTGAAAACTAGTTCCCAGACCAACAGATACAAATGTCATTGGAACAAAATGGGTCTTCAAAAATAAATCTGACGAATCAGGGAATGTAATTAGAAACAAAGCAAGATTAGTTGCTTAAGGATACTTACAGATTGAAGGAATTAATTTTGATGAAACCTTTGCCCCCGTTGCACGTCTAGAATCCATTAGAATTCTTATGTCTGTTGCATGTGCACTAAAATTCAAATTATTTCAAATGGATGTTAAGAGTACCTTTCTTAATGGGGATCTTGCTGAAGAATTATATGTGAAACAACCAAAAGGATTTTCGGACCATAAGCATCCCCATCATGTTTATCGGTTGGACAAAGCTCTGTATGGTCTCAAACAAGCACCACATGCTTGGTATGAACGGTTAACGAAGTTTCTTCTAGACCATGAATTTCGCGGAGGAAGTGTAGACAAAACACTGTTCACCCATAGAACAAAGGATTCATTACTTATAGCGCAGATTTATGTGGATGATATTGTGTTTGGATCAACATGCGAAGATGAGGCATTCATATTCACCAACCTCATGAAATCAGAATTTGAAATGAGTATGGTTGGTGAATTAAATTTCTTCTTAGGGCTACAGGTCAAGCAACTGGATGATGGAACCTTCATAAATCAGACCAAGTATGCAAAAGATCTAGTAAAAAGATTTGGGCTTGAATCTGGTCGCACTTATCACACGCCTATGAGTACTACTCTAAAACTTTCAAAAGATACTAATGGCAAAAGTGTAGACCAACATCTTTATCGAAGCATGATCGAAGGTCTACTATCTCTAATTGCCAGTTGTCTAGATATATCCTTTAGTGTTGGGGTATGTGCTCGTTATCAGGCGGATCCTAAGGAATCTCACCTAATAGCAGTTAAAAGGATTATCAAGTATGTTGGAGGGGCAACTACCTTTGGACTATGGTATCCGCATGAAACCTCCACCATCATTGTAGGATATTCAGATGCTGATTGGGCTGTAAATTTAGATGATCGAAAATCAACTAGTGGTGGATGCTTTTATGTTGGCAATTGTTTAGTTTCCTGGCAGAGCAAGAAACAAAACTCAATCTCATTATCCACTGCAGAAGCTGAATATATAGTTGCTGGTAACTGTTGTGTTCAACTCCTCTGGATGAAACAGATGCTATTCGACAACGGGATTGCACAATCCACAATGAGTCTCTTCTGTGATAATACCAGTGCTATCAACATCTCAAAGAACCCAGTTCAGCACTCTCGGACCAAGCATATTGACATTCGTCATCATTTTATCTGAGAACTAGTTGAAGAAAAGACCATTTTAGAATATGTTACTACTGAAAAGCAACTTGCCGATATCCTTACAAAGCCTCTTGACACAAATAGGTTCTGTGACCTCCAAAAGTCAATCGGTGTTTGTTCGCATTGATAATATTTCTGGACTTATGGTACTCACTGAAAATCTTTAGGTCTGAGTTGTTCATGGTTAAAATTCTTACAGTCTCGATGATATCTGCACAGTATCGATTTTATAATCGATTCCATCGAAACTGTTCATCGATCCAATCGACGGTTGTCTTAATGTTTTCAAACAATCTGCAGAGCAATTTTTGGGTAAAAGTTTTGCGATGCAATCGGTAACTGATCGATATAATCAATAAGTCTGCTATATAAAGAGAAAGGCACACTCGAACTCATATTTTTCTTCTCTTTCAGTCATTATCAGCATTTCACCTCCTCAAACATGACCCAAAGGAAAGGTAAGGCTCATTTCCAATTTCTAGATGAGACAAGCATCCAATCAAATTTTCGTAGGAATCATCCTACTCTAAAAGAAAATAGTCCATCTGTCATCAGTGAACGACTAGTGCTCCATAGTGCAGTTGAGCCTTTTGGTGTTGATCTTCTTCTCGAAGTAATTGGGTGGCAAAATATTCTACATCTTGGGGGATCATACCAACTGGGGGTGATACATGAATTCCACAAACACAGCCATATCATTTGTGAAGATCCCCCCAGCATTCGAATTGTTCTTGCACACTATTCAAAGCTTATCACTCCAGTGACTGTGGCAAAACTTCTCGATCTTAAGGTCACTAAAATTCTGGTAACCAATCGAAATCTCAATGGATTGGGAGTATGGGGAGAAATTACTCGCGCATTGTGCTAAGGGACCACAGTTCCGCGAACTGATGGAAATTTACTGCATATCAATCATCTTGGACCTACCTTCAAGATTCTTCACAGCATCTTCTGCTCGAATGTGTATCCATGCGATATCCTTAGTGAACATCTTTCTCCATTTGTGATCAATATTCTCTATGATATATATCAAGAAAATCGTGTGTGCTTGCCAACTCTTCTTCTTACGCAGGTCATTCGTGTCCTCCAAGGACCTCATACTGAGTCACTACCCTTTCCAGTGCTCATATGTAAGCTCGCCTACCATGCTGGAATTCCTGCCACATGTGATGAAGTGCATCCGGAAGCCTGGTTTGATAATGATGCATCACTAGCAGCACAACGATTCTGTCTTCCTTTGTCTTCCTCAAGGCACTACCCTTCTAGATCCAGATCCGATCATCCACCCACAATGAGGCCCACACAGGGAGGATCAAATCGCCCCCCAATTGTCAGTCCCGAGTCAATTACTAATCGCCCAGCTCATTATCTCGAACGTCACCTGCTCAATGGGTTAGTTGGTATAGAGGACAGGCTGAACAATTGTGAAAGGCATCTCACTCTTATTGAAGAAAAGCTCGATATCCTCCATGGAACTACTCAACACCTGGTAAACTTGATCACCAGTGATGTTTCTCGACACCATTAAGAGTCCGCTCAGTTGGCCTTTGCCTATCCTATACATTTTTTTTATGCATTTCTTCTTGGACAAATAGCGGGACTGCTGTCTGTGGCAGTATATATATTTTTGATATGGCTGAATCTAATTCATATTTCAGTGTCGTTCTTACTACTATTGCAATAAATATGTTGCTTATTTCTTCCTTGATGCTTGCTTTATACTGCTCTCATTCATATGCATCTATCTCTGTGGTTCTCCCATATGCTTCAATCTTCAGTCAATATCACGTCTTATACCTTTGCCAATGACTGACAAAAAGGGGGAGAACAATTCAAAACACGCCGAGCAAAAATTGTATATCTTTGTTGCAGGTGTTAGGGGGAGCAACCGCAACATGAAAGGGAGAGTTTTTGAATTAAGGAGGAGAATTTGTTTGTTGTGTACATGGGTGTTTAGAATTTGTAAAATTGTGTTAATACATGTATACACAATTTAGGATATATCAATCTAGATATGTTCCTAGGGTGTTTTGGAGATTTTGTCACGTAATTGATAAAGGGGGAGATTGAAAGTGCACCTATTACATGCCCTGGTTTGTCAATTACGTTATATGTTGAGTCAGTCGGACGACAGCACCTAACAAGAAGATCAAGTCAAGTGTCTGCCTCATCTGGATGTATGGAAGCTCACTAAAAGGTAAATCATAGCCTCACATCCCATGTCCCAAAACACCAGGTGATTAAACCCTTAAAAAGAACTAGAACATCTTAGAGTTTATGTGTAAGAAAACTTTTTATCCAAATTTTTTTTTAAAAATTTTTCTTACACTGTCGATTATATCGATTCTCCTTTCGATATGATCGACTAGCTCTGTCGATGTCCTCGGCATATCAATCGATACAATTGAGTGAGGACAAAAAGCGTCCAGCAATCAAACAATCTTCTGGATGATTTATCGATATATCGACCTTCGAGTCGATATCATCGATATTCAAAAATCGATCATATCTGAAGTGGATCGATCATATCGATAGACTGCTTTCCGGCGCCCCTGTTTTTTTAAAGAAAACTAACAAATGCTTCGATATATCGATGACTGTCCGATTCAATCTGAACTCAAATATCGATCATATCAGAAGTCATTCGATCATATCGACTATGGGACGCATGTTCTCTCCAGCATGAATTTCAGGTTGCTTTTAATGTTGATCAGGGTGCCTGTCGATAAATCAATATTCATATATCGATCATATCGAGTCCAAGTCGATTAGATTGAGTCAGGACATAATTCGTCCAGCAAGCTTACGTGTTAATCTATACGATTTATCGATCCTATCAAAAAGGTCACCGATATGATTGATGTACAAATTCCGATGACATCGACTGTTTCTCCGATCATATCTGTGATCCTGAAATTCTTCAAGGCTTCTCTCTTATTTTTCACCTGTCGATAGATCGAACCATCACTCGATGGAATCGGAATTCGAAATCCGATGTCATCGATGTGTGTCTCGATCCCATTGACCAGTTGGCAGAAGGTTTTCAAAAGCGAAATGACAATTGAGTTCGTATTATCGAGAGGTCGGCTGATACAATCGAGAGTATACGCTCGATCATATCGACGACTGCTCGATGATATCGAACTCTGTCATAAATATGACCGTTTATATCCGTTGGAACCTTTTGCCTATAAATAGAGAGAGTTGTCTTCATTGCTGGTAGAGAAAGTAGAGAGTGCTTTAGAGTGTTTTAACCTTCCTATCATTTACCTAAGCCCTTTCTCTCAGAAAGTTCATCCTCCAATCTACCCTTATCATTGATATCTTATAGAGTGGATTGGGGAATGAACTTCCGCATTCAAGGATCCTTCAACTACTACCTTAATGACATATCATTAAGCTGGGATGCCTTGAATGCATTGATGATGGGAACCTCTCTATCTTCCTTATAGAAAAACCTTTAGAGAGTGGTAGTCCATCATAACCTTGACCCAACCTAAGCCTAGCATATATACATCTTCATGTTGCGGATCAAGGGAGCTGAAGACTCTTCATCAACAAGTAGAAGGTCTTCATCATTGTGCTGAAAGGGACTCATCAACTTATCTGTAAGTACTAAGAGTACAGAGGACACTTGCGATCATTCCTTTTTAGGATTGGGTTTTAAGTGTTGTTCACCATTTGAAGTCCTCGAAGGAGGCCTCCGACGGGAGTGTACGTGCGGGGTGCGTTGTGTGGACCCTTGCTCTGTGGAGAACATAAACATCTGGTTAGGAGTATGCCAGTAAAACTTCAGGGTTAGAGGTGAACCGAGTAGAAACCTCAGAGTGCGTTGTGTGGACCCTTGTCCTGTGTGGGCATAAACATCTGGTTAGGAGTACGCCAGTAAAACTCCAGGGTTTGAGGTGAACCGAGTAGAAACCTCTGTAAAGGTTGAAGGTGAACTTGATTTAAAACCTTAGGTTTTAGGTGAACCATCGGAAACCTCCTTAGTGAAATCCGGTCACTCAAGGGTTGAGTGTGGAAGCCGGGAGTGGAGTAGACAAGTCGTCGAACCACTATAAAATGACTGTGTTTAAGTTTGATATTTTCTTTCATTTATGTGATTGCCTTGCATGTCTTTATATATGATCACATCCTATGCACACACAGTCATATCCATCACAAACACATCTATACATTGTTTGTCTTTTAAATAGTTTGTGATTGGATCCTCTATCAGGCTTGGAAGCCAGTAGAGTTAAGGTTGAGTAATCCTAATCAATACTCTGTGATAGGATTAGTGTGATAAGGATTTTTAATAATTTATATAAACTTTAAAAAGTCCTATTCACCCCCCCCCCCTAGGATATACTGACCTATTCCTACTTCAACTAAAGCGGTCTCCACTGTAATTTCAATCTGTCAGTTACCCAAATAGACTTGATAATTACATATAGTTTCCTACTTTCCCTAGACTTGGTAGTTATTTACATGGTGCATCTGGTGTCCAAGCTTGGGTTCAGGTCTATTTGAAATTAGTCCAAATCATATCTGTTGATGTCAAAATCCGGTCGGCCCTTCCTCCACGTCTCCCTCACTTCAGCGTATCCCCTCTAGGACCTGCAACAAGAGAATAGGCAAAGGTGACCCTGGCTAAGCCGGGGGACCCTCCGATGCCTAAGTTAGGCCAAGGGAATCGGGGTCTAAGTAGAGAGTAGAGGAGAGAGATTCGCTATCGCGTCCCTGTAGACATGGTGTCGTGTGTTATTTATACTTGCTTGTAGAATGGTCTGGATCCAATAATCTCGGCACGATCAAGGGGATTCTCCGATCATGGAGATACTGCCCGCAATCTGCTGATCACACAGTGTATCAGGCGAGTAGTGCGTATCTGTGAGCGAAGTTATCGGCCACGACCAGTTATAACAATTACCCCATTTGGCGTATGCTATTACACGTCTACTCAGCTCGGCTCATCCGTACATGGAGTGAAGGATGCGGTCTCTAAGTCGAGCGATATCTGACCCGACTCGTTAGGTCAGATCCATTATGGTCGGCAATACTAGCAGTGTCGGGCATTCTGCGGCTAACGAATAATAGGTCATCCGATCGGAGTATCAGAACCGTTTTGAGCTGCACCTCAGCCGAAGACTCCTGCTTGTTATTGTCAAGTGATGCTTGGATCAGATCGGACGGGTCGTGTCTCGGACGTCATGTTAGTGAGTTAGCCCAGACTGGCACTCAGACTGACATTTTATTGTGGGCTCGGATCTCCCCATAACAGAAGCCCCCTACTCTTCGAGTCTGCTTGCAGACTTGGAGAGTACTCATGTAAGAGATCTCCCACCCATACTACAATGATGACGGATTTCAAATTTGAAGTGTCACGTCTTAAGATTACGTGGGTGTGAGTCGATTTGGTCGATGCGTGGCGACGGTTAAGATTCTCAATCTCCTTCTGGCCTATGAGAGGTTTCCACGCAGGTCTGAGGAGACGTGTACGTGACGGCTCCCACTACTCGGGCGTCGTTTCGCATATTGAAGCACACTTCCTAATGTCAGAGCCGTACCATCGGCTGAGTATTCCCCCAAAGAGGTGTGGCCACGTGTGCTTGAAGATCAGCTCGTGCCGATTAGGCTGCGGCCATTATGGCTTGCCATTAATGCAGAGACCCTTCGTAGCCTATATAAGGGATCCTCGACTCTCTCCCTGTTACTTTTCATTATGAATCAGGAGAGTGTACTAGAGGAGGCGATTTTCGACGAGGCAATTCCGTTCGAATTCGAAGTTTTTGGTGGGCGATTCCGACCGATCACCCTTTTCTGGTAGAAGGCGATTTTTGGTAGTCGTCCGGTGAGTCCCCTACGTTGATCTTCATCCTTCTTTTTATAATGTCTCCGACCTCGAAATGTGTGCGAATACGCTTAGGACTCCGAGCCGTGGAGTTCTGAAGAAGGAAGTGGGGCTTCCGAAGGCCCCTTTGAAACTATACCCCTATACCCCCCACCTTAGAGACAAAAGGGGAAGGGTGCTAAGACTAAGCAGCCCAGTAAAAAGAAGGCCACTCAAGCTAGCCAAGTCGTCACTGTTGAGGTCACTGAAATGCCCCCGAGTGGACGCACCGTGGAAGTAGTCCTGGGAGGTTCCGTTTTGTCAGAATCTCAGATAGATTGGATCTGTTCGGAGTTTTAAGTTCCGAAATCCATTTAGATAAGGGCCCCTGGGCCTACGGACACGGCTGATGCTCCTGTAAAGGGGGATGTCAAAATCTTTCTCTATGCATTGTAGTGTGGGCTTCGGCTCCCACTTCACCCCTTCATTCCGAAGGTTACAGCCTACCTCGGGCTGGCTCTGGGTCAATTCACTCCCAATGCCTGGAGGGTACTAATCTCTGCCTTTATCATTTAGTGACAAGTCGGGAACCCTGACCTGACTCCGAAAGAGCTGATGAGCTTGTACCTGGTCAAACATGACAGCAACGACCCATGGTACTACTTCGTGACCCGAGGCAGCAAGGGGTCGGGACTGGTGATGAACCAGCCGTCCTCCAATAAGGACTGAAAAAATAAATAATTCTGGGCAGCAGATGAATGGGAGGCACCCGCAGAGGAGCTTGGAACCTTAACAACATGGGTTCCGACCCACTTCACAAAACTAGGTCAGATTTTAACTCTTATCTGTACCGCTGCCTTTGTTTTCATTTGTTTCAATTGAAGTAAAGCTCTCTGATTCCTTTTGTAGCTTTCCAGAAGGGGCTGCCGCTCCTCGACTCGGTTCAGAAGAACCGCATCGCAAAGGCTAGGGTGCGATCGGAGACGCTTCGCTCCTAGACTGATCTAATCACCGCGGCTAATCTTCATTGGACTGGGCTTTGCAAGTCATAGCCCTTGCTTACGTCTTTCAGTAAGTTGTTGCAATATTTCTGACGAGCCTAGTTTCGACTACTTAGTCGCTGACACTGTTATTTCTCTCGTAGGCATGACCGAGGCGTTTGGTGCTCGGAAGAGAAAGGCAGCTTCGACAGCGGCGGAGTTGTTGAAGGAAGCCTCCGTGGTGAAGATCACTCGGAAGAAGTAGGTCCCTCCTCGTGAGGGGGAATCTACTGCTGCACCGATCGCTGCAGCCCCCGATCCGAGGCTCGCCAGCTCGACTCTTGTGGTGCTTGCTCACCCACAGGCGTCGGGGACAGTGCCGACCCCGGTGTGCCTTAGTGCGGTTATGCTCCTCCTGTTACTCCTCTTCCGGTGCCGTTCGGTCCGACTAGGGGCCCGATGGTAGCTCCTCCTCCGGTGCTTACCCGAACGACTGTCACCGGCACCCCAGTCGTTCCGAGCTCTTCTCCTTCCACCACCGTTCCCCCCACTATGGAGGCTCCTATCGCAGACCCCGAGCCCCCCATTGCTATCTCTTCTTCCTCCGAGCGGGACGAGGCCATTGGAATGACCGACAACATGCTTTCCCTCCCGAGGTCGGGGGAGTTGTCCGCGCCGAGGGTCAGAACTCTGCCGGTAGTAGGGTAGGGGCTGATGAGGCTGTGGTCTCACCCCAAGTAGGGACGAGTGGTGGGAGGTTCGAGCCCGGCTACCATATGGCGTGCTTGGCTTCGTGGGCGGCCAAGCATGCCCCCGAGGAGGACATAACTCGAAACCTCGGCAGGTTAGACGACTCCTTCCTGAACGACTTAGCTGCCGTGTGTTACACGGTACATCTCTGAGAGGATCTCTTTCCTTCGTATTACCATTGTATATATTTTCTTAGATATTGATTCTCATTTTCTATTCAGGCTGTCCCGAAGTTACTTTTGGTTCGAGAGAGAGCGCGGGAGCATCAGAGGAAGGAGATTGAGCTCGAGGCCCTCAAGGTTGAGATGACGACCTTAAGGGATGAATTCGCCCTCTTAAGGTCCGAGCAGAGTGGGCTGCGCTGGCAGCTTTCGGATGAGAGGGCCAGAGGGAGTCGGCTACAGGGGGTTGTGGTCGACCTAGAGGCTAGGGAGCTGCTGCTACAGGAGAAGGCGAATAACCTCAAAGCCAGCAGAGATGGAACATCCGTCGAACTGACCCATGCTAGAGTTCATGCGGATTCCTTAGCCGTGGAGACCACTCGGCCGGATGAGGCCTTAGAACGCACCAAGGCTGAGGCGGCTGAAGAGTAGACCCGAGCCATCGCTCAGGCAGTGGAGGCTCAGCGGGCCAAGGATGAGGTTTCTCTGGCTACGGCAGTTGCCGCCGCGATTGAAGACTTTAAGACCTCTAAGGAGAGGGACACCGAAGCTGCGACATTTTACAACTGTGAATTCGATGCTTGTATCGAGGTAGCCCTGGGTTTATACCTAGACCTCAATCTTGATCCTCTTCTTCCTGAGGGCTCTGAAGGCACCCCTACCAAAGTCGCCCGTTCGGATCAAGCCCCCGATGCCCAAGCGCCTCTTCCCGCGTGAAGACCTTATGTTTTTTTTTAAAAAAAAACTGTTGATGTATTTTTTGCCCCTCCGAAGGGGATTTACTGAATGAGAAACATTTCTTTGGTATTCAAGGATTTGTTATTGTGTTGGCTTGCTCTGGGATGTTGCTGAGCCGACCTCTTTGCTCAAGTCTTAGTTGAGTCCGATCTTTTAGGGTACTTGGTTCGTCACTATCCGGCGAGGACCTTTCATTCTGTCGTATGATGAGCCGAGTTCTCCATTGGAGAGTCGGGTCATTATTGGGCTTTCTCCCTCTTAAGGGAATGCCTCGTTGAACCTTTGTAGGATTAGGTTCCGACCCCTTTTCAAAGGGATCAGACCATTAAGTTCATGCTCGTATCGATAAGGCAATTGAGTAGACATTCATGAAGTATAATTGAAACTTTTATTAAAAGCCTTAAAAGCTAGTCGCTCGGAGGCGTACATTTTATTAGGTGTCTTAAAGGTTAGTTCATCATGGGTAGTAGATCTTCAAGTGCTCAGTGTTCCATGGATGAGGGAGCTGACGACCTTTGAGGTCTTCTAAGTGATACGAGCTTGGTTTGGCAGATCTAACCACGCGATATGTTCCTTCCCAATTAGGTCTGAGTGCTCCTTCTCCCGGTTCGGCTGTGTTCTGGAAGACCCGACGGAGGATTAAGTCTCCTGGGTAGAAACGCCTGACCCTAACCTTTGAGTTGTAGAAATGTGCTACCTGCTGATGTCGAGCCACCGCTCGGAGCCTGAAAATATCTCTGACTTCCTCAAGTAAATCCAAATTAGCGGCGATTTTCTTAGAATTTCGATTCTCTTTAAAGTTCATCACTCATGCCGTAGAGAGTCCAATTTCTACTGACACCATTGCTTCTGAGCTGTCGGATAATGAAAACGGAGTTTCACCCGTTGAGGTTTGGGCTGTGGTCCTGTAAGCCCAAAGGACGAAGGGGAGCTCCTCGGCCCAGTTACCCTTTGCCTTTTCTAGCTTTATTTTGAGATGGTGCTTGATGATCTTGTTGACCGCTTATACTTGTCCGTTTGATTGCGGGTGCCGAGGCGAAGAATAGGCATTCAAGATGCCAAGTCCCTAACACATACCACGAAACTTGTCATTATCGAATTGTCGACCGTTATCAGATACGATGGTTCGTGGTATTCCGAACCGACAGATGATATTTTTCCACACAAAATCGATCATCCTTTGCTCTGTGATCTTCGCGACAGGCTCGGCCTTGACCCACTTGGTGAAGTAGTCGAATGCAACTATGATAAACTTGACTTGTCCCTTCCCTATAGGCAAAGGACCGATGATGTCGATCCCCTATTGGGCGAATGGCCACGGCCCGCTCATGGGAGTCATCTCTTCTGCTGGCTGTCTCCGCACGGCTACAAAATGTTGACATTTGTCGCACTTTCAAACAAAATCCTTCGAGTCCTGTTTAAGAGTGGGCTAGAAATATCCTTGACAAAGTATCTTCATGACTAGGGCTCTAATGCCAGAGTGGTTTCCGCAGATTCCCTCGTGAATCTCTCAAATTACGTAGTTGGCCTCATCTGGTCGGAGGCATCTAAGGTAAGGCTGAGAATGCCCCTTCTTATAGAACACTCCGTCCAATATGACGTACCGGGCCGCTCTGACCCTAAGTCGCCTCGCCTCTATCTTATCCGAGGGGATTTCGCCGGATGATAGATAATTAAAAATCGGGTCCATCCAACTCGGGATGGACTGAATAAGGTTGACCTTCTCCGACTGGCCAATGCTCGGATGCTCAATGAATTCGACGGGAACAAAATGTGGGATCTTTTCTTCAGAGGCCGAGACAAGTCTTGTTAAGGCATTGGCCCATGAGTTCTCGGCTCTTGGGATCTGCCGGATGGTGCAACTCCAGAATTTCTCGATCAGTTTCCTCGCCTCTTCGAGGTAGGCGATCATTCTGACTTCTTTGGCTTCATACTCCGAAGAGATGTGATTCACTACCAGCTGCGAATCGCAACGAACTTGTAGAGTCTGGACACCCAGGCTTGCTGCCATCCTGAGTTCAGCTAACAACGCTTCATATTCGGCCTAGTTGTTAGAAGCTTTGAATCCAAGTTTGATTGCGTACTGGATTGTTGTTGAATCAGGTGCAACCAGGACGACACCGACTCCTGCTCCTTTAACGTTGGACGACCCATCAACATAAAGGACCCATCCCAGATTCGACACTGCCTCTTGGTCGCTCAATGGGACAGGCGGTGTCACCTCGACTTCTTTACTGATTTGCTCCTCACTCGGAGTTGTGAACTTGGCGATGAAGTCGGCTACAGCTTGACCCTTGATTGCTGCCCTAGGACGGAATTGAATGTCAAACTCTCCGAGCTCAATAGCCCATTTGGTCATCCAACCCAAAACTTCGAGTCTCTGGAGGACATGCCTCAGAGGAGAATCGGTCAACATAACTATGGAATGTGCCTGGAAGTACGGCCGCAATCTTCTAGCCGAGACGACGAGGCAGAGCGCCAGTTTTTCTAAGGATTGGTATCTTGTCTCCGCTGGTACCATGACTTTGCTCACATAGTATACGGGGTATTGCTTGCTTCTGACTTCTCTGATCCGGGCCGAGTTGACAGATGAAGTCCAAACTGCGAGATAGAGGAACAAGGGCTCCCCTTCTTCAGGCTTAGATAAGAGAGGTGGCGAACCTAAATACTGTTTCAACTGCTGGAAGGCTTGTTCACATTTCGGTGTCCACTTTGCCTTCTTATGGCCTTTTAGCTGCTGGAAGAAAGGAAGGCATTTGTCTGTAGCCCTGGCTATGAAGCGTCCGAGCGCTACAACTCTTCCCGTGAGACACTGTATTTCTTTAATGGTTTGAGGTGAGTTCATGTCGAGGAGAGCCTTGATCTTATCCGGGTTGACCTCAATACCTCGCTGACTAAGTTGAAAACTAAGAAACTTTCCTGATTCAACTCTGAATGCACACTTAGCAGGGTTTAACTTCATTTGGTACTCTCGGAGGACACTGAACGTTTCCCCGAGGTCGGCAAGGTGGTCGGAGGCTTTGGTACTCTTCACTAGCATGTCGTCGACGTATACTTCCATGGTGCGCCCAATCTGTCCGGCAAACATTTGATTTACCAGCCTTTGATATGTTGCCCCAGTGTTTTTCAGGCCGAATGGCATGACCCGGTAACAGTAGAGCCCTTTGTCCATGACAAAAGTAGTCTTCTGCCTGTCTGGGGGATACATAACAATCTGGTTGTACCCGGAGTAGGCATCCAAAAATGAGAGTAGCTCATGTCCGGCCGTGCTGTCTACCAGTTGATCAATCCGAGATAATGGGAAGTTGTCATTAGGGCATGCTTTGTTCAGATTTGAGTAATCTACATAGACCTGCCACTTCCCATTGAATTTCCTGAGGAGCACCACATTCGCGATCCAGTCAGGATAATATACCTCTTCTATGAAACCCGCATCGAGCAGGACGGAGACCTCCTCGGCAATGGCTTCATATCGTTCGACATCGAACGACCTTCTTTTTTACTTTACTGGCTTATGATCCGGGTCCACATTCAATTTATGAACCATCACATCAAGAGAGATCACTGACATATCTACGTGTGACCATGCGAAGACATCTCGGTGCAGCTTCAAGAATGCTAATAAAGCGGTCCTCTGATCGAAATTCAACGATGACCCGAGCTGAACAGATTTGCTCGGGTCTGATTCATCGAGGGGGACCTTTTCCAGATCTTCGACTGATGAGCTTCTTGTCGGCGCTCCGAGATCCAAGGCGTCCACGACGAGTTCTTGCTTGGCCGATCCTTTTCTAACTGCTATCGCATAACACCTTCGGACCTCGCGTTGGTCACCTCGGAGATAACCAATTCCACCTTCAACTAAAAACTTCATCATCAAATGGTAAGTTGAGACGACCGTCCTCATTGCGTTGAGGGAGGGTCGGCCCAGGATCACATTGTGGAGAGAAGGAACATTGACAATCAAAAAGTCCACCAGAAGTGTGACTTGATGCTGCCCTTCTCTCACTGTTACTGGGAGGGAGATGGCTCCTTCGGAGATTACTCTCTAGCGAAGCCATGTAGGGGAGTCTTCACGGGTTGGAGTCGGGACCGTAGAATTCTCATCTTTTCTAACGCTTTGGAGTACATCACATCGGCCGAACTTTCTGTGTCAACCAGAATGCGATATACCCTGTGATTTGCTATGGTCATCGTGACTACCAGTGCATCATCATGCGGATGCTGAATACCGCGTGCGTCATCTTCCGTGAAAGTCAGGCTACACGGAGTGACTCGGAGTTCCTTGCTAGGACGCTTCGTCAGGTGAACATAGTGTTCCTGCTCGGATCTCCGGGAATGAAATTTTTGAGCCCTATTCAAATCCCTTCACCCGGCTGAGCCCTCGAAGATAGTACGAATTTCAGCGGGCTCTTCTGGGGAGTTATTCGGCTACTCTTGTGGTCTTTCCTCTCTCCGCACAGACTTATCTTTTTTGGTGTACTGACGTAAGTGTCCCTTGTAGATGAGGGATTCAATTTCATCTTTCAGGTCCACATAATCGTCTATGTTGTGACCATGATCCCGATGAAAGCGACAGAATTTCCGCTTGTCCCAATGTTCTGGGTCAGCTCTCAAGCAAACTGGCCAGTTAAGTAGCCTGTCTCGTCGGATATCTAGGAGGATTTGCTCGGCAGACGTATTAAGAGGAGTATAAGAACGGAATTTTTCTTCTGGCCTGCGGCTCAGTCAATGATCGCGGGGAGCGCGGTCGTCTGCCCCTTTCCCGTTCGACTGGGACTCTTCATTCCTAGGCCTCTTCCCTTTATTTGTCGGGTCAGTTACTTGCGTGCCTTTACGAGCATTGGTGAACTCTTCGGCATTAGTATACTTCTAAGCTTTCGCCATGAAGTTCGCTAACATTTTTGGCGGATTCTTTTCGACGGAGAAAGCGAACTTCCCTTCCTTGAGTCCACTTAGAATGGCAGCAAGCGTCATCTTGTCATCATAGTCTTCAACTTGGAAAGCTTCCTCTTTGAAATGAGCAATGTAATCTTTCAACGATTCTTTCGGAGCTTGCTTGATGGTGAGCAGGTGAGTGTTGAGTCTGACTTCTCTTACCGCTTATGAACTGCGTAAGGAATAGTCGACTTAATTCCATGAAAGAGCCCACGGAGTTTGGTTTGAGCTGAGGATACTAAATCCGGGCGGACCCTGTAAGGGTGATGGAAAACCCTCTGCACATCATCGCGTCCGTTGCAGTCTGGATTTGCATCCATGATCGGTAGACTTTCAGATGTTCGGATGGATCCCCAGATCTTGAATACTGGATGACAGGAGGCATCCGAAACCTCTGTAGCATCACCTCAGTCATGATTGCAGAGGTGAAGGGACGCTCGGTTTCTTCCATCATCACTTGGATCGTAGCAGGAACCGTCGATTGCTGCTGCTTTTTCTCCAATGTCAAGAACTTGTCGTTGAGCTCCACGAATTGTGTCTCTCAAGGATCTTTATTTTTATCGATGACCTTGGGGGTGTCCTCGATCTCCGGAGTTCTTCTTTCTCTCCTCCGTTCTAATTGATGGCGAAGATTCGTGGGTGCCAGAGCGGAGGTAGCTGAATGGATGGTAGTAGGGGTTCGAGTAGTGGCATTCTGCGCGGATCCTTCAGCACGCTCCTCAGGAGAATTTTGACCCGAACGCGGCACCTCCGAATGCTGGGGAGCTTCGGGTCTCACACTCCTCGGCATAGAGCGAGTTTTCACGAACAACGTAACTGGCTCGAGAACGGGGTTTTCTTGAATCGGACGTAGCGGTGGTTCCCTTTGCTGCTTCATTCTATTTATCTCGTCATGCAGGGCCTGGATTTCGTTCTGCATGGCGCGATATTTACTCGAACGATTGTGAGAACGTTGGGAAGGCCCTGACGCGGACTCGGCGTGAAGTGGTGATGATGACCGAGTTCGTTTGTTTGATTTCGGTTCCACAACCGCAGTCTTCTTTTTCCTTGCCATTGCTTAGAAGATGGGAAACAAAAACTTGGCTTTTAGTTTCAGCTTCCCACAGACGGCGCCAAAAAATGTTGATATCAAAATCCGGTCGGCCCTTCCTCCACGTCTCCCTCATTTCAGCGTATCCCCTCTGGGACCTGCAACAAGAGAACAGGTAGAAGTGACCCTGGCTAAACCGGGGGACCCTCCGATGCCTAAGTAGAGAGTAGAGGAGAGAGCATTCGTTATCACGTCCCTGAAGACATGGTGCCGTGTGCTATTTATACTTGCCTGTAGAATGGTCTGGATCCGATAATCTTGGCACGATCAAGGGGATTCTCGGATCATGGAGATACTGCCCGTAATCTGCTGATCACGTAGCGTATCAGGTGAGTAGTGCGTATCTGCGAGCGAAGTTATCGGCCACGACCAGTTATAGCAACTACCCCATTTGGCGTATGCTATTACACGTCTACTCGGCTCGGCTCATCCGAACATGGAGTGAAGGATGCGATCTCTAAGTCGAGCGGTATCCGATCCGACCCGTTAGGTTGGATCCATTGTGATCGGCAAGACTAGCCGTGTCGGGCATATTGCGACTAACGAATAATAAGTCATCCGATCGGAGTATCAGTACCGTTCCGAGCTGCACCTCAGCCGAAGACTCCTGCTCATTATTGTCATGTGATGCTCGGATCAAGTCGGACGGGTCGTGTCTTGGACGTCATGTCAGTGAGTCGGCCCAGACTGGCGCTCGGACTGGCATTTTATCGTGGGCTCGGATCTCCCCATAACAATATCTATTTAAAATTGCATACTATAGAACTTAGGTCGTGTAGATCCGGATCAAGAGGTTTTATGGATAATTAAACATCGAATAATCAGGTCGATGTTTCCAACCTGGACCCACTCCAACAGGTCATCAGATCAACTTGACCCACAAGCACCTTACTTGGCCAATGACCAGATGTTCCACTATTGATGTAACCTGGTTTAAGAATCAGGTCACGACCACCACACCTAGATCCATAGCTCAACTGGTAGACTGAGTGGAGATACCTCGTTACAACACCTGAGGTCTTGGTATCGATCCCTAGCGGGGGTGGCTAACTTGGAGTGTGTGTACTAACAAGCTAACTCTAAAAAAAAATAGGAAAAAAAAAAAGAAGGTCACGACCACCAATTTTGAAAAGGACGGATAAGTAGAAGAATGTGAAAGTCCACTTCAGCACTCAAATCCAATGGGAAGGATTATTGAACCAACCAGGACTTTATCTTTAAATAGAACTAGTGGATTAGCTGACTCTGGTCAGACGTGTAGAAATTTGAGTTGGTTGAACTAAAAAGGATGAGATGAAACCAAAAAACATAAGAGAGGGGGTTGGTGGGCACAAATTTCCCACCTACTGATAGGCATTTCAAAATGGGATTTTGAAAATTCATGTGGCAGAAAATGATGCATTGATACGAAGCTATTTCGTCCATAGTTCTAAAAAAACTCTTTAACTAGATTTTAAATTCACACTAGTCAACTCGACTTGACAAGATTTCTAGTAAGTCGATTTGAACTGAGTCACCTGGTGAGTCACAAGTAAATGTGAAGTGTGGGTTCGAACCTATAGGCTCATGTAGACAAAAGTTAACCAATTGTCTAACAAAAATTGAACATTTTTATTTTTTATTTAATTTTAGTTTTTTAATTTTACAGTACTTGGTAATATTTCAAATTATTTTATGTATTTATCAATAGAAATGAGGATTTTGCTACTGCGTCGCACCTTCCTAGCATGTTAGCAATTGTCCCCAAAGCTTTGTTGGATCATCAATTCAGGCCATTCATTCTTTCCTACATTCGAACGTCCTTTTATTTTGCAATGCTTTATAATATTTCTAGTTATTTTTACATATTTATCAATATAAAATAAGGGTTTTGCTAACTGTTCTGCTTTAATGGGATGTGAGCAATCGTACCCAAAGCTTTAGTGACACTTAAAGATGCTCAGTCATCGTTTCATTACTTCATACAACTAGGGACAACCCATGACGCTAAAAATAATGTGAATGAGATGATTCTGAGCGTTGGATAGGTATCATGGAAAATGGAAAATTAATATTGAGTGAAGAAATAAAATAGGTTCAGTCATTATCTTGAATCATCTATCCGATAGATCTCACTTTGTATTGCTTAGATTTTCTAAAGAGCACTTTTGGTTTGATAATTCTAAATCATGTCATCTATGGCTTGTTAAAAAATAAAAAGATGGTTGGAACAAATCAACCTCATTCACAGGCTAGGATGATAAAGTTAGTTTGATTCTTGCAACATAGCTTGCTCCCAACGATTCTATTGAATGAATGGTTTGGATTTATGATTGGAAATCTCATGTGTCAGTTAAAATTTTAGGACACATTACTATCATCAATGATGACTGCTGGGGACATTAGCAGAACCCTATAAATAATATTTTAATTGTATATTAAACTCTGAGTTTGTGTCTTGAGTTGATCTGACCCAGTTAAACATCAATTACTCGATTCTAGCTTATGGGTTTTCAAACTATAGTTTGGTTTACAAATGAGATGGAAGTAATGGCCAATACAGTACAAAAATGTGCTGACAGGCCTGTGATGGAGTCGGAATCCTATCATTGGGTTAGCTGGCCCACATTTTGAGACGGGAAGGGCGTCCTGGTTTGTCCACGACTGAGGGACGCGGATTGCGTCCTACCCGCTCCCACCTTCAGCTGGGATTGGGTGGCAGCTTTGAGTGGCCACTGTAATGTATGGGTCTTATTGACACCATTCACTTACTTTTTATATATCATTTTAGGGCATAGGTTCAAAAAATGAGATAGATCCAAGGTTTAAGTGGACAATCGTAATGGGTATTAAATTCTTATTATTGAAAGCTTCTTGGCCGCCACAAAAGTTTTGGATGAATTGGATATTTATGATCTCTTCATCCAGGTCTATATAACTTTATGAATAGTTTGGATGAAAAATAAAAATTACTGTGGGCCTTAGAAAAGTTTCAACGGTGAGAATCATTATCACCCTTACTTCCTGTGGTGTGGTCCACTTGAGCCTTGGATATTCCATATTATACCCTAAAATGATTTTTTTAAAAAATAAAATGAGTGGACGGTGTGGATAAGACCCATACATCAAGGTGGACACTCAAAGCAGGCGGGGTAGGACGCAATCCGCGCCCACAAATGAGATCGATGTACAGGCCAAAATGTCCTGACAAGCCCGTGACGGAGTCAAAATACTATCGCTGGGTTAGCCACCTCACAATGTGAGACGGAAAGGGCGTCCGTTTTGAGCACAAATGCGATGGTTGTACAAGCCAGTACACTACAAAAATGTCCTGACATGCGTGTGGTCTCGGAATCCTTAGCCGGCGACAATACGAGGAAAGCAGATTGGCTGGTGTACCACACAGCACCCACCTGACTTGTGTATTGATGTCACCAAATTATGTCGTTTCACCATTAGGTATGTGTTATATCCAAACAGTATGTTTATACGGAAAGTGTAAAAATTTAAAGACTAGCCTGTAAAAAGCAGTGGGGATTTAGCCTTTACAGCTGAAACCCTTTTGAGTTGACTGGAGTTTTCTATCAATCAGAGAATCGTTTTTCCTCTTCATGTGACCTTATGGACAGATTGGTTGGAAAATAAATGTTATAGCAGGCCTTATGGTGTAGTTTTTTTTTTTCACACGCACACACACCCCCACACACTCACGCTGGTGGAATTTTACCACTTATGGGTACTCGAACCCTTAACCGGGAGTTGAAACTCCTGTGAGTCTACCACCCGGGCAAGTGTGGGGACCCTTATGGTGTAGTTCACATGAGCTTTAGTTATGAATAATTTTTGAGCTCATGTTCTAAAGTGATCATGCCAAGTGGATGAATAGTGTGGATATAATAAATGCATCATTATACGCCTATGTAATTTTGATATACTTTAAACCGTTCGTAAAGCTTCGAGCTCAGCTCATCTTCGCTGACAGCGGAATGGCTGGTGTATCACACACCATCGACCCATCTGGTGCGGGTAAATGCCGTGAGAAGACAAGCACTAATGTTCCTCGAATGTAACTCTAAAATGATGTTTTTATCATATCTACACCGTTCATCCATTTAGAGAGATCATTTACAAATTCATCCCAAAAATGAATAATTTCCAAGTCTCAATTGGACCACCCACAAATAACAGTGGGACAATGGATCTCACCATTAAAGCATGGCCCCATTATAACGTTTACTTGCCATCCAATCTGTTTATAAGGTCACACATACCTAGATGAAGGGAAAAAACAAATATCATATTGATCCAAAATTTATGTGACCCATCTCCCATTGCTTTTTAAAGTGTGGTCCACTTGATTTTTGGATCTATCTTATTTTCAGCTTAAGCCTTTCATTGATCTAACCAAGTCGATGAGACGGTTTGGATATAACTCATACATCATGATGAGACCCACATGACTTAGTGAAGTCAACACATCAGCCACATCCGTGGTGTCGTGCACCAGCCAATCCGCTACCCAATTCGAGAGTGAAAGGATTTCTGGTTTTGTACACAAGTGTATGGCCATAGAGCACAGAAATGTCCTAATACGACTGATGGAGTCTGAATCCTATCACTGGGTTAGTGGCCCACGATTTGAGAGGGGACCGGCGTTCTCTTGTGATTAGGTATGTGAATGAGAAAGTACTTCTTCCTCATTATTTCTTAGATTGCCAAAGATGAAAATAACCTTGCTATTAGCATTCTCATCCTGCCAATAGAGGATGATTGACCACACCTGGCTAACTATATCCTAAGTTCTTAGAATTCAAATCACTGTCAGCTAACCATATCCTTACTTTTAGGAATTCAAATTAATCACCTTAAAATCCATAAAGATAATAGCTACTAACAGCTATTATTAGTGGGGCGTCGACGATGTTGGCCTTTGGACATATGACACTTGGATGAAATGCTTGGGACGTGGCATTGCTCCCATTGAGGCATTGCCATGCCCCTGTTGCGGGAAGAATGGAAATTGATGTCGGAGGCGCAGGTTTTTTTTTTTTTTTTGTTACACACGCACAAACACCCCCACACACTCACGCTAGTGGAATTTCACCACCTATGGGTACTCGAGCCCTTGATCAGGGGTTGAAACTCCTGAGAGTCCACCACCTGAGCAAGAGTAAGGACCCAATTGATGTTGGAGGTTATGCTATATCTCCTAGGTTGTATCTTTTGTCATCATACTATTCCACTTCACCAACAATTTTGTAACTGTACATTTATTCTTTTTAACCATCCAGCGGTCCAAATCTCTCCTGTTGAAATTTGTGGTTTTTTGAAAATATTAAAAATTTCAAAATTTTAGGATTTTGCCACTAGAATGGTTTTTGAAAATTTCAAATTAAAAAGTGCGGTGTGTGCTTTTAGTCCCACATCAAAAATGGTAGAAAAGTTTTTGAGATTTATATGTGAATGTGTGGGTAGTATTCTTTACTTGGATGTTTTGGAGATAGTGATGCTCAAGTTGAGTGTTCCATTGGAACGCACGCATGCACGCACGCACTCGGGCACAGGCGTGGGCAGTGTAGCTGTAATAGCGCTAGTTGGCGCACTTTGATCCGAAACATTCAACAGTATTTTAAAACGGCTAGCTGCCTTAAAAGCCATAATGGTTTGTTTTGAATTATTAATAGCCACCTAGCAACGATCCATTAGCTGGTGCCTATATAAATTGGACCATTTCGGTCCAAAATCAATCATCCCAACACCATCTCTCCCATCAGATACTCCAGATCTCCTTTTTAGAATACTATGAATATTTTCACTATCTGATTCTGCTAGAACAGATCTACTGCGCTAAACTGTTCCAAAGTAGACCCATCGTGATTGTTGCATGCTGAATCCAGATAGGCTTGTCTCATCATGGAAGCAATTCGCCTGTAACCTATCAGCAATTGATAATGGGGTGAATCATGCTTTAAGGACAGCATATTGTTTTACGTGATTCAGCCTAGTGAAACGAAATTCATATTTATTATTATTATTATTATTTTCGGTATCCAATAGATTATTTTCTAACGTCTCCTTTGTAAAAGGTGGGGGCTTATTTTAAGATGAACAAAAGCATTGAGCTTTTTCAGAAGTTAAGATACATTGAAAAAAGATGCATGTGAGACGGAGGTATATTGAATTTGTAAGCAATAAAGCTAACTTGTTGCACTACTAGATAATGCCCTTAGAATTTTGGTTTAAGATTCATGTTAACACTAATGTTCATCAAAGTTTGTCAATAGGGCTGTAAATGAAGAAATACCCAATCACCCACAACAAATTCCCTATGCATATATACAGTGATTACCAGCTTGAAGTTTCATGTAGGCTTGTGCAGAGGTAAGATGTTCTTTTAGACAACAGAATAGGTTATCATGACCATGCAACTCAACTTCCAACTTGAGCAAGAGGTGGAGGGCAATCATACACCAATAAAATGGTGTCATGCAAATTGTTGGGTTGTGCCTTGAAAAACCAATGTTATTGGGCTTTTTTATTTTATTTTATTATTATTTTTAATGGTATGATGCATGCATTTACTAAATTAATTCCTATGAAACATGATTAATGGGGCTTTGAAAGGAATATTTCAGTTGTTTTTAGGCACTTGAGATTGGATAGAATGGCTTGGAAGTCAATGGAGAGTTATGGTGTATGGATCTCATTGCCTTGCCATCACCATATAGGCTCCTAAACATACTTGTAATATAATTAAATGGTTATCTCATGTGAAAGGATTGGCTTGGTGTTACAGTCTCCATCCATCAAGGCCAATTCGATGTCAATTTACCTTCATCATTACCCCACATGAGTGGGTAAGTGCGGCATGGATGATTTCTTAATTGGGGCCTTTAGCCACTTATATTGGAAGGATCACTTGCAAGTATCAAGGTTGGGATTGTGTCTAGATCTAAATATGCTTGTGGTTCCACTAGTTCTATTAAAATCCTCATGACTTGTGGATTTGTGAATTAAGAGGGCTTCATTGATCGTGCATTGGCTCTCCTTATGAGACTATTGCATGTCTATTGAAAGTAAGTGTAGCTGGGTGTCCTTATTAAGATCTTCAAAGTACATAAATCTAATATGAGATTCACTTAGTTTACCTAGGACATGAAATTCGTTGTTTGATATTAAGGTTTAGATCATCCATCAAGTGTTTAAAAAGCCAACAGACACCTCCGAGGCCTCCAATTGGCTAATCATGGTTTTACAAATATTAAATTTTATTTTTAAATGTTAATTTTTAGATCATGTATGATGGACATTTAATGGCTAAGATATGTTTGATCTATACATTGGGATAGCATGAGAATTACCCATAAATGAGGACCAAGGATAGTGGAGGGATTTAGATGGTTGGGGGTGCATGAATTAGGAAAATAAATAGATTTCATTTATAGTAGGGTACACAGATGTCTCTAAGGTGCTGGAGCATTATAACTAGTGCATCCCTTGAAACCCTAGTCCCCCCTCATATAAGATCCTATCTCAAAGGAAGAGACATTCTATACTTAGAGAGCTTGGATGTACACTACCTTTGGCATCTTTGAGAGAGAGAGAGAGAGAGAGAGAGAGAGAGAGAGAGAGAGAGAACTTGGGCCATGGATGCTGTAACATCCCGAATTTCTGCCAACTTGGAGTTAGACGTCCTTGGACAATAGATCAATCATAACACCTTATTTACTTCTCAAAAACTTAATTCCAAAGTCTCAAATCTCCTTTTAACTAATTTCCTTCAAAATCTCACCTTTCACCACCTTATTCTTTAAAATTTTCTTAGTACATTCATATTAGACACTAATCGTAAAGTTTAAATGATAAAGAATAATAATGAAACTAAAATTTACTATAAGTAGTGAATATATAAATAAATTGAATTTTTGACAATTAACCTTTTAGAATCTCATGAAATAAATGGGTTATTTGGATAGAATAACTTCTCTTACTTCAAAATCATATATTGCAAGTCGAATAACTCATTCCAGTTTACAAAATATACACGTTTCAAATATCGGGTGGCAAAATCACCATCGGACAATCTAGCGGACCGCAATGTTATCGCACCGACTGCGAGGCCTCGCCGGTGCACCCAAAATCTTGCTACAGTTTTTAACCGACTTTAAAAATTCATATCTCCCTCGTTATAACTTCGATTTAAGTGATTTAAAATTCAGATTGAATCTTGATAAGTCTAGTTTCATATAAAAATAATTAAAAAATATAATAAAATTTTTAATATAGTTAAATATAGGTTGATGTAAAAACTATCCAAAAATTATTAGTTTGGATAGCTTTTACTTCCAGAATTTTTAGAATTTTTCTACAATAAGAAATCTAATGAAATATGATAGAGATAAAGTAGACTTGATGATGAATTATTAAAAAAATAATTAAAATAATATACTAACTAAAAGTACCAAAAAGGGCATAAAACTATCGTAAGACCTTATTCTATCGTAATTAGGACAGAATTTAGTTAAGTACTAAACTAAACAATCGATGGATTTGGCTCGAACCACTTTCTATATAAACTACAAGACCTAAAGTTATTAAAATCACTAAATCAAAATTTCTTAAGAACCTAAGAGCAATCTCAAAACCCAATTGCTCTCGGGAGCACATTAAAACTCTATATCTGACCTGGACCGCGCATCGAAAGTCCGATTACCGTAAAACTATAAGGTTATGACCGCATTATTGGGCTTAACAACCATCGAGAATCGAGCCCAAATAGTATCCAGAAACGCACAGCTTGAGCCTTGAGCGAAGTGCGTGAGAAACGCGAATATCTTAAAAGTAAATCAGAACTTAAGTAAATTGGACTGTTCACTTGTGAGTGAAATTGAAGACTTCAGACTGTCAGATTCTGACCAAACTATACCCTTGGATCATAAAATTTTTCCTACACATGTCGGTATACTTGTGGCCCTGATCAAGTGACGATGATCGTTGAACTGAAACAGGTCCTCCACGGTCGATTTACAAATTCGATCGGACCGAAACCTTAACCTGCCTTAGATCTATGATCAAGA
This sequence comes from Magnolia kwangsiensis, assembly GCA_037074715.1. NCBI lineage: Eukaryota > Viridiplantae > Streptophyta > Magnoliopsida > Magnoliales > Magnoliaceae > Magnolia > Magnolia kwangsiensis. Next base: position 115,784,848 of record CM073577.1, read on the forward strand.
AATTTACTTCATGACTTAGGCAAGAAATGGACCTCCAGATGAGTCCCGTTGTGCAGAAATAGTCGCCCTTTAGCTATAACCCAAATATAATATGGACTTGGGGCCATTTACACCAATTCTGGGCCTATATAAAGCCCTTAAACTACCCCTTCTCTCCCTCATACGAATTTCCTAAAAACCCTAGGGGAGAGAGAGAGAGAGAGAGAGAGAGAGAGAGAGAGAGAGAGAGAGAGAGAGAGAGAAAAGAGGAAGGAAGGATGAGGGATTCTTGGAGATAGTTGCTGGGATCTTTTCCCACAACTCCTCACACCGATTCACCTCTTTATTATGCTACTCAACCTGTTTCGATTCTGATTTGAGTAAGAAATCCTAACCCTAATTTCATTTTAGGAATCCAAATAGGGGAATCAACGAAATAGCTAACCTATTTCGTGATTTAGGTAGCCGTTATTCTGTAGTTGAAGCGTAGGATTCGAACCAAGTTCGAAACGAGCAATTCGACAAAAGGTGCAGACTATAAATGTTTAGGTTATGGTTTTCAAGGCTTTTAATGTCAGCTAATGATTTATGTCTTACTTGATTGCTGTCATATGATCTTAATTGTGACATTTTTGATATATCATATATGTGTAAGATAGGTTGTATACAAAATGTATTCCATGTGTTTATTGTAATGTTTGAATGAATTTGAAATTACGATTTGAGTTTGCCATGACTATTAACCTAGGATTTATGTTTGTTGTATGTATGACAATTCCCTTGTGACAGGATTTGCCATAATGTATGTCATAACTAATTTAGTTTATGTATAATACAAAATGCATTCCATGTGTTTGTTGAAATGTTTGACTGAACATGAAATGGTGAATTGTGCTTGTCATGATTTCTAATCTAAGATCCATGTTTGTTATATGCGTTATAGCCTATGTTGTGTAGGAAATTGTTATAGTTCACGTTATAACTAATCTAGTCTATGTATATGGTAATGTTTAGGCTAAGTGTTTGATAAAATGCCTGAATGAGATATTGTTTGATGAATTGTATTTAATAAGGGTGTTGAGATAGAATTTTCAATTACCATATTTATATGTATAATTTTCCTCACGTAATCTTAATTTCAACTATGCAATTTATGGATGAATTGAAATGTTCAGTAACATGTTCAATATGTTGATAAAAATGCTTAAATGAGTATTGTACTTGGATTGTTTGTTAAATGTCTATATGATTATCACATGTCTCCACATGCTGCATTTGAGTATGATTGACTACTACGTAGTTCATGCAATTAGAACAATTCTTGTTTGAGTGGCTGAATTAGTCTCGCCACATTTGATGTGTTTGATGAATCCAAGTCAGACAAAAATCGTTGATAGTGGTACCATGTCAATTAATTCAGCATACGCTTGTACTAGTCGAACTTGTCTAATAAACTGATTGACTTATTGTGTGTTTACCATGTATGGACGCTGCTACTTGAATTTAAGGTACCACTTACTAATGTAAAAGCCTGTTTCAACCATGGTACCACGATCCGTTAAGACTCATGAGCCGGGCATGGTGGTATGTGACATCGTGATCGAGCTGTCGGCCTATGCTGGGGTGACAAGTCTCCCCGTAGTGACCAGTGAGCAACTCAAACTTGTGAGCCGAATACGGTGGTATGAGAAACTATATTCGAGCTGTCGGCCTACCCGGCGTAGCCTGACTACGGCCTAGCGTGGGTTGGGGTGAACCGTCTAATCCGGATCCCCTTCAAAAATAACACTCCAGTTGATAGGGTATTGGTGGAGTAACCTCGAGTATAAACTTATGAACTTGCCTATCCACTTCTTTTCAAATCAAGGGTTATGTTGCCCTATAACTTGCCTATCATATGTGACTAACTAGGATTGACGACTCTATATGGATCATCGTTTGAGGGTAAATAATAAAAAGGGAGGTACCTTAGCTTCCCAAATCTACTGTATGAATAAGCCTAATCAAGAACTCGATTAACATGTGCATGCACCGCATTGCATGTGTCTTTAACGAGGAAGAGTATAATGGGAGTAACATGTGCGACCATGAGATGGTGTTACTGAGGGAGTGCAGGTGGAGGCATGCATCATTAAAGCATATAATTCCTATAATAACAAGAGTACTTAGGACATAAATGTTGTACTGCTTTATCATTACTGCTTGACTGAATTGATAACATGTTAACCTTTGCTTTATAGTTTCACTGAATTAGCTACTCATTCTCACTTGGGATCGTGTTTTAAAACACCAACCAGACTCTATTATAGATGTAGATAATGATAGAGTCTATGCAACTAAAATGAACTTCATGGACGAGGAGGAAGAATTCTCCTATGTTCAGCTATAATGCGGGTTTTCATACACCTTGTTTTGATTCGACGGGATTATAGGGATTATATGAATTAGTTAAAAATTTATATTTTTTATATTTTATATATTGTGGATCAACACATGTATATATTTAGCTTGGTAACATACTCATACTCTGAGGATTAAGAAACACTCTTATACATTATATACTTATTTCAGTCTTCCATTTACTTAATTTAATTATATCTGGAGTATGATATGTTATTTTAGTATAATCACACTCATGTTTAATGCACTAATATGGACAACATTTAAACATCATTATCTATGTTGCATTAGTAATGCGTTGGAACTCGGGTATTGAGCTTCTGCTCGACCCCCAATTTCCAAGGCGTTACATACACACTTTTTCACTTCCACACGTTTGTGAAATTGTGGGTATTGCATAAATAGCACCAAAATTATATAAGCTTAGAAATGAATAGTTTTTTAACATCGTTCTTTAATGGATGATAGTTTCGATCTTTAGTTAATGATAACTTTGACCCTTGGTGAATAGTTCGTTAACCTCGATCATTGGTGGATAATAATCTTGACTCTTAATGGATGATAACCTCGACCTTTATTGATTACATGATAGTAACATATTTATTGAAAGATGATATATCATAAGATAATATTAAATAACATTATTAATTAATAAATACAATTATTTCGATCCAAATGTAACTGCTATCCTTCTCCATTTCCACCCCACGCGGAAATAATCGACCATGTCTTCTCCTTGGGCGACACAATTAAGGTGTGCGATCATTTCCAACCCATTTTCAACATTCCTTATTTGGCCCAAGACACAGCTTTGGCAGAGTAGCCAGGTGGTGGGTGGCAGTTGCCCCATCCGACTGTCTGCATATCTTGAGGGGCCTCACCCCCTCTCATCTTCTGAGAAATTTGGATGTCCAGAAACGCTGTTTGCTTCGACAGTTCCTTGTTTTGCCCAACCAAGGTGATTACTAGGGTCCACCACTGGATCACAAGGCTCGACCCATCCCTTCCCCTTCTTAAGGTGGTAAAATGTGTTTCGGCTACAGCCCTCGCAGACTTGGGTATTGATGGGGCCACGTCGTATCTGAAGAGGATCCAAGTTGTCAAATGGATAAGACCTAAGAGGGGCTGGGTTAAAATCAATGTCGATCGCTCTTCGCTTGGGAACCGAGGCCCTTCAGGGGGTGGAGGCATTGGTAAATGTAGTAAGGGTGACTTCCTATTTGCCTTCTCTTCTGGCTATGATATCGATTTCAATTCTCGTGCTGAGATCAGGGCGATTTGGAGGGCCTCTCTTATTGTGCCGAGTTAGGTTTCTCCAAGGTGGAGATAGCGAGCAACTCCAAATCCGTCGTAAGGATCCTCTCCATGCAATTGGCTCCCGAGTGGTCCATGTGCTACTGGCAGGCCAGGGTCAAGGCGCTTATGGGAGTTATGGAGGTTTCTATCACTCATACCCCATGGGAGGTGAATGTTGTAGCGAATAACTTAGCTCGGAGGGGTAGTGAGAGCCAGTGTGGTAGATTTTTTGAATCACAAGCAACTCTACCCTGTATCATCAAAGGTCTCTTATTTTTGGATAGGGTGGGTTTGGATAATTTGAGGTAGGGATGATTTTTTTAGTGCCTTTCTTTCTTTTTCTCATAATAGACAGTCCCATCTGTTTTGTTGATAGGTTTACCCGAAAGCTCTTTCTATAAAAATCATTGGATATGAATGAAATTTTGAATCCCTAAAAAAAGAGGCCCAAAATTTTCATTACGTGTGATTACATCTAGGTAATTTTTTTTGAAACATGTGAAATTATTAAAAATCTCAAAAGTCTCAATCTGTAGGGATGAAGGTGCATCGACACTGATTGTGACCTGTTCGCTTACATCATGAGCATTTAAGTGTTGGCTTATCTTCTCATTGAGATGTAATTTGAATATTTTTGTCTTCTAACAGAACTTCTTATTTGTGAGGGTTTTATATCCTCACATAATATTTTTACCTTAATTGGGATATTCTTTGGGTCTTATCAAGCATTGGGTAAACTAATATTTGGTATGTTCTATGAAAAAATTCTTTTGTATAGAATGGAGAACAATATTTATAAATATTAAGCCGATACTTATCGCAAGTCGCTATCACATACACACAAGATAGTAATATACAACTAAACTCACCGCATGTACTCTTCATTTCTCTTAACTTTACTATGTCAGTAATGCCCATTGATGTCAATTGAAACTCATATACAGAAGTCGCAGTGCATCCTGTCTTTCGTACTTACAAGTAATAAAGTTCACTCAGTCTTTTTTTTACCCAAGGAGTTAAAGTTTCCTTATATGCTAATGCCTCATCTCTTCTATAGAGGAAGAACTGTTGGATTTTAGTCTTTACTGCTTTAAGAAGTTTGATTACGAGATACTCTTGTGCATATACGAATAGTACATTCATGCTCTCGGTGATGTTGGTGGTTACAATATTATATTTTTTGCTAGGAAATAATACAGATGCCCATCTTTCTTTATATATATCGTTAAAAAACCAATATACAGTGAGGTTTATTATTTGAATGCATCGCATTATATCCAAAAAATTGAATATCCTAAATGTCTTAAAAGCATTCCAAAACTAATCCTTCACTGAATCATTTGAATACATCTTCTTCACGTTTCCTAAAATATGATGCACACAATATACATGAATTGCATAAGGAAAGGTGATAGTTACTTCACTGACCAACTCTTTGTAACGATCTGACATAATAACAAGTCCTGGAAGGATCTTGATTGCTTGATATAAATTATGAAGGAATCAACTTCAACTATTATTGTTCTCCGATTCTCCGATCTCATATGTTGTTGGGAGAACATGATTTCTTCCATTTAATATCATAGCCAAGAAGAGAACACTTTTGTACCTTCTTGTTAAATATACTGTATCAACACATAAAATCCTTCGAATATGCAACTAGAGGCTTTAGATGCACTATCTAATTGAGATTAAGTATCTTTCTAAATTGTTTGTTTCTTCATTCACGTGTAATTTCGTTATTGTCCCTAAGTTTTCTTTTATTAGTTCATAAAGATGCACCAAAAGCTCATTATAAGACTCCTCATAAGATTTCAAGACTTCTTCTGTTGTGATCTCCTTACCTTTTTATATTTTTTTGTATCTGATTTGAAACCTATATGTCTTATTCTTCGATGTTGAATTTCTTTTAACGTACAGGTCAATCTCGAACCTGTTTAATTAACACCAAATTCACTACTTATCAGACTGGTGGCTTGACAATGATTTCTTTCATTTTTCTTTAAAGTTATTGTATCATGTTCGCTCTCCTCGATAGTTTCCTTGTAGTGGCGTATTAGCTCAAACGATATGCTACATGTGTGCTTGGAGTTGTAAGCCTTTATTTTGAACATCCTTACACTGTTCACTTTTGATGCATGTATTATCCAACTACAACTTTTTATAATGCATCCAATCTTGCATCTTAGCTTGTTTGAATTTAGGACCATACACTGAAATTTATGGCGCATCACATATTTACTCATAAAATTTTGTAATCGAGTTTTATACTTAAACATTTATCCGACAAATATTTCATTCGGTTGGTCCATCATTTTCGGATATCCTTAATGATCTGCATTAACAAAAACTACATTGGTTATACATATATCAAGTGGAATGATATCGAATGGAGTAAAGAAAGTATTTAGTGATACATGAATATCTTGATATTCTTCATTGACTAGTAAGTGTAAATTTAATTTATTTTATAGGTTGTGGATTGAAATGAACTGATGGATCAAGACATGTAGCATTGGTGGAAGGGATGAGGATATTGCAGTTGTTAGCTTTTCGTTAACATTAATCATTACATGAAGGATCAGGTATATTGCAATCGTTGAGTCTTCGAACATGACATGTATCATTATTTGAAGGTTCATGTATATCGTAATAGTTGAATCGTCGATCATGACGCATATCATTCCTTGAAGGGCCAGATATATCACAATCATCAAGTCATCGATCATTACTTGAAGGCTACAAATCAAAGAACCATATGTTTAAATGTAATGTAGAGTGTATGCTACTTTATTGCACGAGAGGTGTACGCCGTGCTTTATCAATATACAATGGTATCCGAGTAGGTGGACTTTGATTGAAGAAGAGCATATATGATTCAAGATCTTCATTTCATTATTTATGACTGTATATGGAGAGAGTAATCAACGTACTACCTCACCGTACACACTCTTTATTATCAAATAAAATTTATCTGTTGTTATTTTCGTAATATGATGCATTTTATATAGGAGATACCGATACGTAATATCATCCCTTACAAGAACCCCTTTGGAATCCCCACCTACGTATGAAAAATTTTCCTTTTTATATATTCTTTCTCCATCATAATAGTATCGGATGGGCCGACGAGACATAATATTCTAATATAAGCTAATCTGCAATAAAAATGAACAAGTACACGTTGTTAAAATGTTAAGGGTCGTGGTTATTTAATGTTAAGGGTCAAGGTTGTCAACTTTTCCAGTTGTTAACCTCAACCATTCATGCCTCCTAATACCAACCTTTCATATTTTAATCGACATGCCTTATTGGATAATAACCACGAATTTGAGTGGATGAAAACCACTTCCTCACTTCGACCCTCCTTAATATAATACGACAATGCCAAGATTTAATGTTTTATTTACCTTAAAAAATGACTAACATATTAGAGACATTAGACAACTGCTAGATAAACATACGAGGACACTAAATAATGCTAAAATTATGGTGGAAGAAGCTTCCGAATGATATAAATGTCGGAGAAAAATGACAAAGGCAAAGTGGTAGTGAGTCCCATGATCTTCACTTTTTCAAGAAAGAAGAAATAAAAAGAGACATCAGTAAAAGTGAAAAAAGGCAATGTTTGACCCTTTCTATGGGCGTTTGTACACCATCCGTGGGGTCTACTATTGCATACATGTGAAATCCACTCCATCCATTAACTTCAAAATTTTGTGGAAGGCCATGGTTAAAAGAATGATCAATATCCTCTAGTCACATTGACCACATAACAAAAAAATAGTTTGTACCGAATGTACACCACTATACATTATTAGGTTTTGTGGGCCACATGGATATGGTACCAATAAGAAATTAGCACCTTCCTATATAAATAAAAGGGTTACAAAGAAATGAACATATTTGATCGAAATTCCAATAAGCCCAATAACAAATTCCATCAACGTCATTTTTTTGATATGGAATACTATGTAACTTCTTCTTCATTAAAATACTATATAATTACTAATCCAAGGAACATGAAAATTTAATCTAAAAAACATTTAAAAAACTTGTATGTTCAAAAATTCCTTAAGTAACATGTAAGAGAGCAAGCAATAAGAAATAGAATCGGTTCTTTTGTGCTCTGGCCCAAACCCAGACTCCTTAAAAGAAGAAAAAGAAGAAAAAGCTAAGCATATGGTAGCTACTAAGAATTCGAATTACATTACAACTCACAACAAATAAAAATTATTAGTAAGCCATGGGCGATTCTGGTCTTTGGACATATGGCACTTGCATGAAATACTTGGGATGTAACAACTTTACACATTTTCGGAGGTGACCAATCCTTGGAATGCGGTTACCATCATCCTCAAGAAAATAAGAAACTGAAAACGTCGGAAATACCGAGTTGAATATTCGTTTGAGCAGCCCCACTCGGTGTGAATAGTGACATGACTCGATTTCAATCGAGATTACTCGTTCCAGTTTTGAGTTGACTCAGCGAGTTTTCGTAAATTGAATTCGTGTAGGCCTCCGATCCAATGGTTAGAATCGTCTAATCTGGGAAATCTTCCACAAATTGCTTTTTGGGCCCCATCGTATCAACGGTACCCTACACCTACAAACTGGCGCATGAGGATACCATCCACACATCCCAGTGGAGGAGGACTGAAAAAATTCCACATGTTCAAAGCTCCATGATCTCACATGATCCTTCTCAATGGATGTGCACTAGTAAAATGCACATAAAATAAAGTAGTGAGTAACAAACATCCGTCTCCTTTGGATTGGATAAATGGGCGGTGCTGAAGCCAAGTTGCCGATCCCTTCATCGGTTTCAGGGACATGACATAAACCCCAAAAGCCCTCTCATGGAATCCTACGGCTCTCATCACTCTCAAGGCTATACCATGTCTCTTCCCGTGGGAAAGAGAGTACCGAGTAAGGGTGCACCTCCAAAGCCTACTCACAAGAATAGGATTTCCACATGTGCAAATGCGGCACGTTGGTATGAGATCCAAGCCGTTCATCTGGTGGGTCAATCTATATACGAAACCGTAGCCTGAAAAAAAAAAATAGGATGGGTCACACGTGTAGGGTGGATATGGAACATTGATGGCCATCGGATGTGCCGCACGTGTATTATGTATATGGAAAATTGGGTTTATGCTTTTAAACGTCCATTAGTTGGTTAGACGGTGGTCCATCGAGCTGTCTATTTGCCATGAGTTGAAACTAGGCCATTCTGCCCATTAGGTGGGGCCACACGCGTACGACCCAATGTGTAAAATTGCTCATTTCTTTCTAAACGTTCAATATCCCACCAATCCATCCATCCGCAGTTAGGCCTGATTTTTCGGCCACAACACCTACACTGTAGGCCCAACCTGATGAACAACCCGGATCCTGCACATGCAACACAGCCACACGTGGGAAACTGCGTGTAGCCGTGTTAAGGAAACAATAATAAAAAGGAGTGTCCATTCCCAATGCCTGCATTGGTATTCATCACACCATAAGCTTTTGTAAAACTATACGTCTAGACTTATTGATTTCACTCAAACAAGTGCAAAAATTACATGGCTTGCCTATGTGACATCTCTTATGTTGCTTCTATAAGCTTGATTAGGCATGCGATAATCAGCTCTGCAAGCCTTACAAAAACAAAAGAAGAAGTAATAGTAAAGATGGTGAGCCAACTTGGTAACCAAAGGAAAGGGGTCTCTAATATCATGGAGGAAAATCTCTCTCATTTTGTAAGTGCAACCACTTGGGGTGTGATCTTCTTCTAATTTAAGTGGGCCTTGAAACCTGTAAACAATAATAAATAACAAACAGATGTGACAGCTTTCATGCAATTCATATTTATAAAATAGAAAAAATATGAGAGAGAAGAGAGATGATCTAGTGGGCTAAGTGTATGGAAGCACATTGTTCAGTTTGAACATGTGGAAAATCCAGACCATCAATCTGCACCATCCATTTTGATTGGCCCACTCTCCATATGTTTCCCTTAAAATATCATACCTATCGGATGATCAAAGCCATCTAGTCAGCGGCACGCAAGATGGATATAATCATTCATAGAAGATAAGTTCATTTATGAATGATCAGGACCATTGAATATGTGCAATTCTTTTCTGTTGGTCAAAAGATTGGACTGGACCCAATGGACGGTTCAGATAGGCAATGCGGTTGACAACAGAGTGCACATGCAACTAGGTGAATGGGTAGGATTCCATACAGTTGGCCCATTGAGATGAGAAATGTAGAGGAGGAGAGGGAAAGAGTGGTGACAGTTTTCATGGAATTCTAAAAATGCCCATTACCCATGTAGAACATGAGGGAGAGGTGTCAATGATTAAGTTATATTAAAAACATGTCAGGCCAATTTTCTATAAATTCCGAGGATACCCTCATAAAGTATTAGAGAGATAGAGACATTTGAAAGGAATGCTGTACTAAAATTACAAAATACATAAGTATTAGAGGGATAGAGACCATTGAAAAGAACGCCTCACTAAAATTAAAGAAAAATAAAACTATTTATGCCCTCTACTAAATTAGTAAATTTCTTCCCTTTTATATGATCTGTTTAGTAGTCTGCAGGTCCACCCAAAATTGTAAGCTCCATCCCCGTGCATGGGCCACAAAAATTGGTGAGCAGATCCATGGTTGACTGAGTTCGCTGGAGGCCCATGGTTCAAAATTTTAAGGGATTGGATGATCACGCCCACACATTTAGATGAATTTCCCATTTATAATGCAAACATAATGCAAGCAGTGGTTCATGTTTTTAACGGTTTATTTGAGTGCTACAGCGATAACTGATTGATTTTCCAATTAGTGGATCTTTACTCCATGGATCCAGCTCATCTTCTTACAGGAATTTCCCACATATGATAAAAACAGTGGTCCTTTTTAATTGTAGTTTTTAATGGTTTGTTTGAGTACAAAGGTGGGCCGCTTGATGGTCTAATTAGTGGGTCTTTTCTCTATGAGCTATGAATTTTGTGGGGCCTACAAGGTGAATGGTTCCTACTAGGGACTGTGGACCCATGTATGTAGTGCGTGCAAAGGACTGATGGTCCTGTGGAATATGAATCCTTACAAGAGATAAAAATGAAAACTTTAAACCCAAGAACATTGAAAAACAAGATGGTTTCCATTCTCTGGGGTTGCATTTGGCTAGTGGGCATTTCAGGAGTGAGAAAAATAGCCTCTGACTTTGGAATTTCTACAACGGTAGAAGTTTTCAAAATCATGAAATGAGTTTCGTTGCACAATGAAATGAATGTCATTTCATAATTTAGGGGAACTTCACTAAGGGCTTGTTTGGATTGTTGGAATGTAAAAAGTAAATTTAAAAATAGAAAAATTCACATTTAAGGAAAATTGTGAAAAAGAAATTCATAGAAAAAAGAATCCTAAATAGTTATCTATTTTAGTTTCCAACATGTCTAGAGAAACATGTGATGGTCAATGGCTAAAAGATGAAATCTATTTCTTGAAAAGTTTGGATATGAGAAAGCTTTTGGAAAGAAAAAGGTCAAATGTTCTCTTTTAGGAAAAAATGTTGAAAGGAAGACCATACTCCATAGGTTGCTTCATTGTTGCAATAAGTGATAAACATCACATTTATAGAAAACGTTTTCATTTCACGATTACATTTTAAATTATACCAATCTAAACACACCAAGAAAAGAAAAGAAAAGAAAGAAGAATGATGTACTTTTCAAATGATAGAACATTTCACAGAACAACCATTGCCCAACACCATAAACAAATTCCCACTCACAGGTATAAGGAGAAAATGACATTACGACTAACTATCCAAATAAGACATCGAAAAAATGAAATTCATGTTTCAGTACTAATGGAATATTAGTAAAATCATAATTTCATGAAAATCAATGATTACATTTTAAATTATACCAATCTAAACACACTAAGAAAAGAAAAGAAAGAAGAATTATGTACTTTTAAAATGATAGGACATTTCACTATATTTGGATGGAAAATAAAATAATGATTTACATAGAACAACCATTACCCGGCACCATAAACAAATTCCCACTCACAGGTATAAGGTAGCCATTATAAGAGAAAATGACATTTGTACTTACCATCCAAATAAGACATCAAAAAGTGAAATTCATGTTTCAGTACTAAAGAAATCCGAGTAAAATCAGAAATTCACGAAAATCAATCATTACATTTTTCTTATCTTTTCTTGTTTCACAATCCGAACAAGCCTTAAGAGTAGAAATTTCAAAATAGCAAAATATACCTAGGTGGGAAGAATGAGAGATGATAAGAGGAGATTGGGCAAAGAAAATATATCAAAACTAATAAAACAAAGATGCAATAAAAGATCATCCAAGAGATGATCAATTAATCACATTAAGAGCTGTGCCCCACATTGATGCATGTATTTTTTTCCATGCCATCCATCTCTATTCACCCTTTACACATGACGCTTGAGTTGCATATGAAAGTAAGTGACCGGCATTAGTTATCAAATCTGGTCTATTTATTACAATTTTAGCAATCACCAAACACTAATTTTACATAAAACAATACTTTTCATAGAGAAAGAATTTTAATCTCAAACGTAGGATTGGATGTTCAAAATATCATTATATTTCTAAACACAATCATCATGTAATAATGATGTTAATTACATTTAATGCAATGTTAGGTCTTTACTAAGGGTGTACACGAACTGAGCTAGGTCGGTTAGCTTGCTCGGATCTACTCGAAAAAGCTTGATTTGACTCGGTTTGAAGCTGAGTTCGAGCTGGCCCTATCTTAATTTGACTCGGATCGAACCCATCTCAAATCGAACTCGGATAGAATCAGTTTGGTAACTCGGTTACTTTGATATTGATGTTGCTCACCAAGTGTTTGATGAAATGACTTAAAGAAAGTGTGGCTGGTGACAAGGAAGGTATGTATATGAAACTAACACCTTTTTTTTATTCATGATTTTTATGTTGCTTAGGAGGTGTTTGATAAAATACTTGTAAAACCATTGCTGTTATCTCAAATAGAAGGTGCAGTCCAGGTGTTTGTGAAAATGCCTCAATGATGAACTTGCCTGAGTTGGCCCGAGTTGTTGACCAAACCGAGCCGAGCTGGCCAGTCAGGCTTGAGGAGCAAGCCGAGCCGAGTTCGAGCTGAGGTCAGCTAGTGGCCGAGCCAAGTCGAGCTGAGGTCAGCTAGTGGCCGAACCAAGTCGAGCTGAGGCCAGCTCGACTCGGTTCAACTCGATGTACACCCCTAGTCTTTACTCTTGCTTCGGTGGTAGGCTCACAAGAGTTTAAACACAAGGTCATGGGCTCGAGTACCCATTGTGGTGGTGAAATCCCACTGTAGTGTGAGTGTGTGTGTAAAAATTTAAAAAAAAAAAAAAAAAAAAAAAAAAAAAAAAAACATTTAATGCAATGCAATGTATCTTTCCAGACAGGCCCTAATTATAATTTAAAGAGTACAACAAGCTTACCAAGAAGTAGTTTTCTCCTAATTGCAAGCTTTGCAATGAAATTCCATATTCATTGACTGGAACCGGCTCTCCTGAGGAATGGACCAACATTACATCTTGTCCAAACATAGCTCTCACATCCAGAGGTGCTCTAGGGACCTCTGATGGTACCCCATTGATAAACACAGTAATGAACCCTGGTTTTGCAAATCATGGAGCTTATAAGTCTTCACATGCAATTTCAATTCAACATATATTCTTAAGCTTTTTAATAATTGCATGTCAAAAAGAGATATGGGCATTCGTGAACTATATGTAATTTCTAACAAGATCTCTGTAATACATAATTCGGTTGTAATTCAAGTACGGAGTATGGAAAATGTCCATGCGTGTGAAAAATGATTCCATAAATAATTTTAAGAGAAAGAATGGGATGCGGGTATAGAGAAGTGTCTAATTTCCGGTGAAAGTCCTATAAAACATGCATACAAAGTAATTCAAATATGGAGAATCTAAATGCATTTTAAAACAACAAAGTTAAGAAAAAGTATGTGGTATTAGAATAAAGATATAGGTTATGCTAAAAGCCTTCTAGTGCATGGCAATTCAAGCATGGAAAATAAAAATGCTTGTGAAAAGTATCTTAACGCAAAGTAAAGAGAAAATGAGTAGTCATTGATATTAGAGAAATTGATCTAATTTCCACCAAAAGCCATCAAATCCACGAATACCAATAATTCAAGTACGGAGGATCTAAGTGCATGTGAAATGAGTTATATTAAGAAATTTAGTAGAAAAGAGTATATGGGTGTCTAGTTTCACCCCCCTCCTCCTCAAAAAAAATAAAAATAAAAATAAAAATAAAAAAATCTCTGGTGTTGTATCTGTACCCAATAATGCAAGTATGGTGGATCTAAGGGCATGTGGAAAAAAAAAAAGAAGGGATCTCAATGAGTACTTCAAGTGAAAAGTACATGTAGGTACTGGATAAGTGAATCAAGTTTCCACTAAAACCACTAATTTAGAACTTTCAAACAACGATGTTTGATGGTGTCACTGCCTCTAGGTTCACAAGCCCAAGTCATAAATAAATGAAAATTTTCTACCAAAACTCGGTCTCAATGTAGATTTTATAATCCGTTAGCTTTGATTGAGAGAATTGAGAGTCTAAATACATTAAATAGAGATATGGGATAGTAGTATTTGCCCTTTGAGAACATCAAATTCACTTAAAACCAAAGAGTGGGATATATCAAGCAAGTGAACCACATTTTCCAAAAAAAAAAAAGAGGCATGTAAATGATCAGTAAAAAGAAGAGAAAAGAAATTTCCACATGAACCTATTACGCATTAACTAGAAAGAAAAAGAATCAGTTGATTTGCTTTGATGGTGAGCATAAGGACATGATAAAATTAATAAATAAATGACAAAAAGGCGAATGTTAAATTGCGTCTCTGTGAAGTACATCTATTTTACCCAAAAACCATGGTCTATAACATATCAAGCTACAAAGTTGACATTGTTCAGCAATTCCCATCAAATTTCAATCCAAAATCATTAATAAAAATGGAATTAGTACTATTCAGAGCCTTAACTGGTCACACCATGATTTAAATAAAAAATCAGATAAAAAAAAATAAATTTGATGAACTTTCAGTGTGAAAACTTCATGAAAATAAAAAAAAAAATCCATTAAAATAATATTCTCAAAACTCATTAAAATACTGATATCGGAGATACTGTATGCTTACTGATATTTCTTGAAATCATTGCTTTTTTCTAAGACTTGAAAAATCATTGCTTTTCTCTAAGACTTGAAAAGCATGTTTATCTTCCAACATTAACAACATGAACGCATTGAAAAAAGAATACTATGTACTAACCAGACTGGTAGTGCAAGTTGGAATTATCAGAAGGCCAAAACATGGAAGAACCCGACGATGTATGCTCGATCTCAGCCAAACCCATTTGCTGAGAGATTGAAAATAGATCATCGCTGCCATCCTCGACGAAACCTCCGCAATGATAAGAAGGAGAAGCCAAAATACAGGAAGAAGAGGCTGGAAATGGCACTGAAGATGAAGAAACTAAGCATCCACTGCCCGAGGAAGCCGAAGTGGATTCATATTGAATTGCACTGCCAGCACGGCCCATGACGGGAATCCGTGAGTCGTTTGCCAGGCCAGCCTGAATCTGACGTTGCCGCCGGCGTGATCTGGACCGTCGATTTTGGAACCAGTAGAAGACATTGGCATCCCCCACTGACCCAAATTTCTCAAGGAGCTTCCTTATTCTCACAGTCTCATCTTTGGGTGGGTTCACCATCCCACTGTTGAAGATGGATTCTAAGATCAGGATCTGTTCGGGCTTCGGGGTCCACCGGGACCGAACTGGCTCGGACCTCTCCGAGCCGTTGATCAGACCGTTGGTGGAGACATTGGCGGGATCATCCATGTGGTTGAGGAGAGATTGTTGAAAACAAACTACTGTAAAGACAAAGTCAAAGAGAGTCAAGTGATGAGCAGATAGGGAAGAAAGAGCAAGAAAGAGATGGCATGCACATACAAAGGTATTCAAAGGCATTTAAAGGCATATGACTCTTACCGTTCCGTAGAAAAATTACCAAAATACCCTTTTAATCAAAGGATACTCGGCCGGTAATGGCTTTCAGAGAATGACTGAAAACGGCCGACGTGCAGGTCATTGAAATTTTTATGAAAAAATCACTGACATCGACCGTCTTTTGGGTGGGCCCAGATGCCCTTGGATCAGTGCGTAAAAAGGCGCAACACCGACCGTCCTTTCATCAAGGGTAGGATGGCTAATATTGACCAGTTGGCGAGGCAACCATAAATGAAAATTTACTATAGTTGCTAAAGAATCCAAAGTATTCTTACATAAAATCCTAAATATATTGGTTTTCTTTGATTTGCTGAATATTATTTATACCAACATAACTGGTTGGTTAGCTTATTCTAATATTCTAGATGCTAATATGTCTAGAAGAACCCAATCATATGCTAATATGCTAAACCCTAACCGGCCGTTTGGATGCGAAAAAAATTGTGCCAGCCATACAGCTATCTGGGTCATAGTATTGTAAATAGTTTATCTTAGCTCTGATGTTTTACATTAATTATTCATTTTTCTATTATTCAACTATTAAAAGTAAATAAAGAATACCACATTTGAAGGATTTAAAATAGTTGGTGATACATATAGCATTTATAACACATGTATGTATTAAAACATGTGGCAGATATGAGGCATTTCAAGATTAAATGGTGATACATGTGCTGTATGCATGATGCTTGATCATCAATAATTGCACATGCGACATGTTGAAACATGCCGTACATGTATGCAAAATATTGTGTTCTCGTGTTTACCAAACTACATATTAGTTTTCCAATCTTTATGCCACTTTAAAATGATGCATAGCAGGTTGTGGATACTTTCATGAAAATACTTTTGTGACAAAGATGGACAAAAGAATGCCCAATCAAAAGTGGAAATGATCAGGACCGGTAGAACCTTAAAACAATAGTATCCTTGCAATTTAAAATGAAATTTTTTGACATATTTCATATGATTTTGGGCTAAGAGAAGCTACTTTAGACAACCAACCAGCTATTCTGGGTTACCTGTGCCAGATTTACAAAATTCCATTAGGTCAATGGTCAAAAGTCTATTTTATTTTCATTTTTATTATGAATAACAAATTTTAGTTAGCATATAACTTTAATCCTTTGAGTTCCAAGAGTCGTGCTTAACATGAAAATAGCTTAGAAAAGTTAGAAGAACAATCTAGTCAGGCTAAATTGGACACTTTCTATTTTTAGCCAAAAATCATGAAATCCAGAAGGAATGGTAACGTTCTATAAATAGAAAGTTATATTTTCATGCAGTTTGAATCAAAATCTTTATCCTAAGTTTGAGCTCATTATTTAAAGGATTGTAATTTTATTTTAATTTATTTGAAATTTATTAGAAATTATTTTTATGAGGAATCTCTATGAGAGTTCGTGCAGCAATGTGAATTCGGAATAGTTATTTTTCGAAGAAGACGTGATCGACCTAATCACGTCCATCCTACATCATAAACCATCCATCCATATGAAAATTTGGGTGCTTATTGCCCTCTTCTTTTTTTTTACTTTTTTCGTGAATATATGAATTCTACATACGGCCGACAAGTGGTCTACTCCTGACGACTTGGGAAGGACGTGGTATGCTTATATCCAAACGACTCTTAAGTCACAAATATTCAACACCTGGTCAAGGGTTTGAGTATTCATAGGTGGTAAAAGCCTATTACGGCGTGAGTGTGTGGGAGTGTGTGTGCGTCTGTTAAAAAAAATAAAAAAAAAAAATCAAACCTACGACCTCTGTCACCCTTTATGCCCAGTGTCTCCTCATGGCTAGGCTCTACTCAATCTAAGCGCAAACATGATTAAGGGTGTCTCACTTTTTATTTCCAATTAGGTTTTATATTATCTCAGCCACTGATGGGAACTTGATGTTTCGAAATGATGATTACAGAAAAGTCCAACCAACAGTCAAGATTCAATGAGCAAATATATCCCACTTGCCACGTAGGGTCATTAGACGGTTGTGACTTTTGTAGCATATGGCCGTTCAAGGTGGGGGGCAATAATGAGTAGTCTACATCCTGTACAAGTGTGCCGCGTGTGTACAGAAAGAGTTCATAATCAAACTCCACTTCCACTATTCTTTCACCAGTAGCAAAAGGGGCGTATGCATAAAAAATAGGGATTGTAATTATCACTATTTCCTGCAGTAAAACGCCGGGTCACTTTCTCAAACGTGGTAGAAACGACTTAACGTGCACCAAATCCAACTGGTCCATCAAGGTACATCACCTATTTTACACGTTGACCCAAAAATTCAGGATGATTCAACACTCAGGTGGGCCACTCCTTAAAATTATAACTAAAATCCTCTAAATTCATATAATATGGACCATCTGCCTTTGGAACACTCTGATCTTTGGATAATTCTTTCATCCTGTTGAGTCACATCTGATGAATGGGTTGGATTTCATATAAACACCATGATGGCCTCTGTTAGCCCAAGAGAAAGGTAATGGTAGGCATACCATGCTAAAATTTTCCTAGGGTGTGGTGTACCTGACTTATGGATGGTAATGATTTTAGGATTCCAAAGTGAACATGATGCAGCCCATCTGATGGACGGGACGGATCTTATGAAACTCCCACCCACGTGGCTCTTAGTGCGCAAGATACCTATGGACGCTGAAAGTTCCTGCCAAGAATGCAGGGAGGGGCCCATGTTTTTGAGAAATCCAGACCGTTCATCCTATTTTAGAGCTCATTTTAGGACATTCTACTACAAATTATGTGTATCCAAAACTTAAGTTGGTCACACGAGAGGAAAAAGTGGGGATTCAGTGTGTATCAATGAAACATTCTTGGGGCCGTAAAATTTTTGTGTAAGGCAATATTTTTGGTATTACTTCATCCCAGTGGTAATAACCTTATACACGGCTTAAATGGCATATAAACATCATGGTGGAGCTTAGGAAGGTTTCAACCGTAGGAATTTCTTTCCCCAATTCCTCCCTTCGTGTGACCTACTTGAGATTTTGATCCGCCTAATTTTTTGTCAGATTTTCTTAAAATGAGCTCTCAAGACAGATGGACCGGTGCATTTCTCACAAACATCTCTGTGGGCCCCACAGATGTGGATTTCCTGTGGAAGACTTCCATAGGAAGCTCCTGTGTTGGAAACCTAGGCGGGCCCACCGTGAAATTGTGAGAAATCTAACCCGTCCATCCATTTTATGAGCTCATTTTAAGACTTAAGATCAAAATTGAATAGTATCCCAGACTCAAATGGGCCTCACTAAAAGAAAATGTTGGTAGGAAAATTTCTACAGTTGAAACCTCCCTGAGTTAATGGTTATGTTTAAATAGAATTCTTACTGGGATGAACTGAAAAAACAAATATTACCTTATTCAAAACTTCTATGGATCTATGAATATTTCAACTCTGGAAGTTCAATCCTCACTTTTTTAGCCCACTTGAGTATTAGACCCAGCTCATTTTTGATCCGTTGTACTAAAATAAGCTAAAAAGAATAGATGGACAGGGTGGACTTCTCACAGACTTCATGGTGTGTCCCACCTATGTTTCCAGTGAAGGAACTTCCAGCGAAGGCTTTCCCAGGAAATCCGCGTCCCTGAATTATAATAGCGCGGCTCTTCCCAAAACAAACGGTTGATATT
This sequence comes from Magnolia kwangsiensis, assembly GCA_037074715.1. NCBI lineage: Eukaryota > Viridiplantae > Streptophyta > Magnoliopsida > Magnoliales > Magnoliaceae > Magnolia > Magnolia kwangsiensis. The sequence goes on from CM073577.1 coordinate 115,804,265, forward strand.
GATAGTTAGGGTGCCCTCTTGTTATTTATAAGTGCATGGTAATTTCTCCTCTTTACTCCATACCAGTAGTTATGGTGTGTGGCACATGGTGAAAACAAAGGGATGGAATATTTTAGTATTTTTTTACATGGGAAAGGAGGCGAAGGAAGCTAGTGATGGGTGGGGCATGCATGTGATTGCATGCATGGGGAGGTGGGCCACTGCAAAGGAGAGCATATTTCAAAGAAAGAATAATCCAGGAAGTGGTCAAAAAAAACTGTGCCGCAGTTTATTAGTGGCTGACCTCACCTTTACATGGCTTCCAGTGGGACGGCCTTACAACCTTACACTATTACAAATAAATAAAAACAGATAACATGGATGCTCTGGCAAGTGGTCACTCTCCATACTCACGCACTCATTTTTTGTACACGTGGCACCCACGTTCCTGAATCAAAGTCGTTCAAGATTCTTCCGTACATACTAACAATCAAATTGATTGGACCATATCCAATCTTGATCATTGATCAGTTCTCGATTGGCTCTTGTTTCGGTAGCGTCAAATCATGCGGTTTGGATGATTGGTTTAAGTATAGTTATAGACCGTATCCTACCCGCAATGGGACCCATGTATTAATTTAAATGCATTGAAGCAACGTGTACAATGGCTGTGCACGCATGCATGTGTATCAGTCATACGCTGACAGCGTATCAAGTATAACTACTATCGTATTAAATGGGAGGAGAAGAAATGCAAGTCTGTTTTCCTTTCAGATGAAGGAATCTCTTGTAGCATTTCCTATGAAATATCTAAAATACCCCTTCATTATATATAGTTTTAGTGCTAAGTTTAAGAATTTTCGATTTTTTTTTTTTTTTTTGAAAATTATATTAATTTCAAATTCAAATTAACACTAATGTTGAACTTCTGAAAAGAAAAGAAAAAAAAATAAACAAGTTCTTTTTCTTTTTTCTTTTTTTTTTTAAATTTGGTTTTTGTTTTTGTTTATGTCTTTTAGAAAGACGAGAAGGAAAAAAAGAAATTTCACCAAAAAGAAAAAATTGACAAACAAGGCACAAATAATAGGCACAAAATTACACTTGCATATGTGAAAATATTAAGGACATAAATTTTGAAAGAATTATTGTTGATGTTTTAAATCTGTAAACAATAAGGGTATGTTGATGCCATTGACAGACCAATCAATGCCATGAAGCAAAGGTCGATGTCATTGGAAGACGCTCGATGCCATAAGAAAGATTCATGTTGGTTGCTGGAATGTTTTGGTGTAATTATTCAATGTTATTGAAGGTATTCGATGCCATCGAAGTCCCATCAAAGGTCCGATTGAGCGTGTGTGGAGTTGCAAAAGCGCGTGATTTGTTTTTTTTTTTTTTTTAATATTCTATTTGTGATACCATATATATCGGGTATAATCAAGATTTGGGAAATACAGAGTTCTAAGGCTTTCTAATTCATTCCTAAGGGTTTTAAGAGCATAGCTAGGTCTTGTGAAGTACATTCGAGGCTTGTTCGAATTGGTAACACTCTATCACTTGTAATTTCTACTTTCTTAGTGCATACGCATCACTTTATGCTGTGTTTTTTTTTCTCGAAAGACTTTTTCTACATAAAATTCGAACTGTTTGTGTTTGGACTTGGTTGTGCAATTAGAAGTATTTTTCTTGATTTATCTTTGTGTGCTTCCACAGTTCCCCAACAAGTGGTATAAGAATAACGTTGGGAAGCAGATCGAATCTAAAAGAAAGTTATCAATGACATCTAATATGAAGTTCGATGTAGAAAAATATTCTTGCAAAAATAATTTTGAACTATGAAAAATTAATATGGACATTATCGTATTAAGCAATGATTGGATGAAGTTTTTCTTGAAAAGCGGTCAAAATCTATAACTAAAGATGAATGGAATAAGATAAATAAGAAAGAAAAAATCTCTATCCGATTATGCTTAACGAATGAATTCCTCTATAATATTATGGGAGAGAGAAAACTGCAGCAAGTATATGAGCAAAATTAGAGAATATATATGTGAAGAAATCTCTTGAGAATCGTTTTTACTTGAAGCTTCAGTTCTTCGATCTGAAGATGGTGGAGGGGGCTGATGTTGAAGCCCACATCAATAACTTTAATGGGTTGATTTACGAATTATTAGATGTGGAGGAAACGATAAAAGATTTAGATCAAGTATACATTTTGCTGAACTCTCTCATGACTTTATATGAGTCATTCAAGGACTCTTTTTCTCAAGTAGAACAACTATTAGCATTAAGACCATTATCTCAGCCATTTAGTTGAAAGTGATGAGAAAGAAAAGTAGTAACATGAGTAATTCTACAGATGCATTGGTTACGAGTGGGAGAAATTCTAAGCAGGATAGTGTATCTTCATAATCGAGGTCCAAATCTAAGGGTAAGGGTAAAGGCAAAGGCAAGTTGAAGTGTTGGAATTGTGGGATGACCAGATATGTGAAGAAAGATTGTCAGAATCGAATTCAGATAGTTCTTTTAAGGATGCCAACATTGCAAAATCTAGTGAGGAGACGAATTGTAGTAACGTGCTGACTGCATTAAAATCCAAGTACTTTGATGAAGAATGGATTTTGGATACGGGGGCTTCGTACCACATGACCCCTCATTGGAGTTACTTCACCAATTTCAATGAGTGCGATGATGGCCAAGTATTTATGGGCAATGATAATGCCTGTTAACTGGTGGGCTTTGGATCAATGTGCATCAAGATGTTTGATGGCATAGAGTGTATCTTTAACGAAGTGAGACATATTCCTGATTTGAGGAAGAGTTCAATATCTCTGGGGGCACTCGAGGCACTTTGGTAAAAATTCACTAGTTTGATTTTGTCCTTAAAGTTTTAAAGGGGGCATTCATAGTTATGAAGGCACAGAAGAATGGAAACTTTTACAAGTTAATCGAGATTACTTCATCGGATGGAGCTGCATCGTTTGTAGCGGATTGCACATCTTCACATATGTGGCTTGTACGCTTAGACCATATGAGTGAGCAGGGCTTGAAGGTACTTTTCTAACTATTATTTAATTCCAGTTTTTAAAAGTATTAATTTTAGTATATGCGAACATTGCATATATAGTAAACAGTTAATGTTATCTTTTAAAAATGGAAAACATGTTTATAAAGGTGTTCTTAATTATGTGTATCCTGATGTATGTAGGTTAACGCCCGTGGTTTCTAGTGGACGGTTATCATGGTTTGTCACATTCATTGATGACTATTCCACAAGCAAGTAGAACAACCACCTGCGAGAAAGAATCTGCTAAGGGATCTTAGGTTACCAGCGAAATACGGGGATGACTCAAGTGTAGTATTTACCCTCATTACGGATGTTGGGGATTCATCTACTTTTAAGGAGGCTCTTGATGAGTTAGATACGAAAAACGAAAAATATTAATGGATGAGAAGATGAACTCTTTGTACAAAAATGAGACATGGGAGCTGGTGAAGCTTTCTGTCGGTTGTAAATCAATTAAGTGCAAGTGAATTAATCCTCAAGAAGAAACACGATAGTACAAGGCAAGGTTAGTAGCGAATGCATATGCTTAGAGAGAAAGTGTTAATTTCACTAAGATATTTGCTCCTGTGATAAAGCAAATATCTATCAAATTTGTATTGGTACTGGTTCCCCAATACAGTCTTAAAATGGAATAGATGGATATGAAATTATGTTTCCAAATGTAGAATTAGAAGAGCAGATTTACATGAAGTAACTAAAAGGTTTCGAAATACGAGGGGTAGAGAACAAGTTTCATAGGTTAAAAAGGTCATTGTACGACTTGAAATAGTCGCATAGGCAGTGATACAAGAAATTTAATTATTTCATATTGAGTTCGAAGTTTACTAGGAATGAGTATAATCATTGTATCTATTACAAGATACTTAGTAATAAGAAGTTCATTATCTTGGTATTCCATGTTGATGACATACTCATCACCAGTCATATTATGTATGAGATTAACATACTAAAGTGTCAGTTATCATGGACATGCATTCTAAATGAAAGATCTGGGGGTTACAAAGAGGGTTCTTGAAATTGATATACATAGGTACAGGAAAAGAAGTGGGATATGGTTATCTCTAGGCGAATACATTGGGAAGGTATTGATGAAGTATGGGATGAGCAAGGTAAAGTCAGTTAGCATTCCCCATGCAGCTCATTTTAAACTTTCTTTAGACTAATGTCCTAAAAGATATGAAGAAAAGAAGGTTGTGTATCGTGTGCCTTATTCGAGTGTAGTTTGCAACTTGATATATGCCATGGTCTATACTAAACTCGATATTTCACATTCGCTTAGTATTGTTAGCAGATACATATCTTACCTTTACAAGCAACACTAAGAGGTAGTGAAATGACTACTTTGATACGGTCGAGGTATGCATGAATATGTCTTATCATTTGAGAAATTGGGGGACAAGTTAGTAGGCTATATGGATTTTAATTACGTGAGTAGTATAGATAATAGAAGGTTTACTTTCGGTTACTTATTTCTGCTAATAGGTGGAGTGATCATTTGGTTGTTGAAGCTTCAGTCTGTGGTGACTCTTTCCACAACTGAAGTTGAGTATATAGTGATAACAAAAGCATTTAAGGAAGGTATTTGTTTGAGGGAGATGATAAATTAGTTGGGGCTTCAACAGGAGGTCGTGCAAGTTATTTGTGACAACGAAAGCACAATCAATTTAGCTAAATTTTTTATTTATCAGTCATGTACTAAATATATTGATGTATATCACGACTTTATCCAATAGGTACTTGAGGAAGGAGGCGCGACTTTAGAGAAGATTTACACGAGTGTGAATCTGGCTGATATTCTTACTAACGTAGTTCTCACAAAGAAGTTCAAGTTTTGTACAACTTCTTTGGGCCTAGTGAAAGTGTGAATGAAAAACAGAGTGTCAACGAGAATCAATGGTGTAGCTATGATGCAAGGAGAAATTAGATATAAAAATAAAGAGTACTAAAGAATGATAATTGAATACATGTTCGAGATTATTGTTAATGTCTTAAATCTGTAAGAAATAGGGTCTTTCAATGCCATCGATAGACTAGTCGTGCCATTGGGCAGAGATCGATGCTATCAGAAAAATATGAAAAAATCTATGTTGTTTAGCGGAATGTTTTGGTGTTGTTACTCAATGTTATTGAAGTTGTTCGATGCCATTGACAAATCATCAATGCCATCGAAGGTCACATCAAGTATGAGCACAAAGTTACATAAATGTGGGATTTGTTTCTTATTCCAGTTATGATAATAAATATATCGGGTATAATCAGGGTTTGGGAGAAGTAGAAGAATTCTAAGGCTTTCTAATTCGATACTAAGGGTTTCAAGGGTATAAATAGAACTTGTGAAGTACATTTAAAGCTTGTTTGAATTGGTAACACTCTATCTCTTATAATTTCTGCTTTCAAAGTGTATACTCGTCCCTTTATGCTGTAGTTTTATTTTTCCTGAAAGAGTTTTTCCACATAAAATTTGGATTATTTGTGTTTAGACTTGGTTGTGTAATTGGAAACACTTTGCTTGATTCGTCTCTATGTGCTTCCATGGTTCCCTAACAAGAAATGTCTGTATATTTCTCGAATATTTCATTAAGTACGATGCTTTATATATTTGCTCAGGAGGAATGACCCAATCAAAGGAGATTACAATCAATTTAAATTAAATCTTATTATAATCAAATCTTAACAAAAAAGGAATATAACTATATATATATATATATATATATATATATATATATATATATATATATATATATGAAAAAAATAATAAGAAAAATCAAAACTTTCCTAATATAAAAAAATGAGAAAATTAAAAACTTTCTTAATACTCTCCCTTTAGTTGATGTAATCTGTATTGCTCAACTTGCGAAAGATTCAAATTGGTCCCAACTGAGGGGTTTAGTGAAGACGTTCATAAGTTGTTGATCGTAAGGTATATATGAATTATAGAGAAACTCAATGGATAACTGAAAGATTGGATTGGTGGGAGCTAATTGATTATTGTAATGAAGGTGCATCAATTGGGAGTGGAGGATGCCTAGATATTAGAGAATATTTTTTTTAGCTAAGTTTACAAGCAAAATTGGCCATGGACAGGTACTCTACATTAGTAGATACCCAAAAACAATGGTTTTTTTTTTTTTTTTTTCAAGAGATAGGGTTTTGTCCAAACACTGCAAAATTACCCATTATAGATTGTCAAGAAAAAAGGAAACTATCCCAATCGAAATCATAGTAAGCATACAGTTGGAAACAACTGTAGGTGGGCATGAGGATGCCCTTGCTCGGAAAAGATTTGAGGTATTGAACACTCAATTGATTGCGTCATAATGAAATTAATAAGGATTGTGCATGAACTGGTTGAGAATGTTGATTGCATAAATAATGTTAGGATGAGTGATGGTTAAGTATATGAGGCATCCGACTATTCATCGATACACAGTGGGGTCTATAAGATGTGTAACTTGATCATCAGTCAAACACAAAATTTTTCTCAAAAGTAAAGAAAGCTAGCCAAGAACCAAGATGATTGCTATCCTCGAGGATGTTGAGAGTACACTACTGTGGATTGAGAAAAATGCCTATATGAGAATGAAATATTTGATGTAAAGAAAATCATTCAATGTGGTAATGATAATTAGGTCATTTCCTATCAGGATAATATCTTCTACATAAATGATAACCATTGTGAAGAGGGTGCCATTGGAATGAATGGAAATAGAATAGTTCTGATGATATTTATATATTGAAATCCAACATCTTTAAGTGGAGAGGAAAACTTCACAAATCAATTTCTTAATACTTATCAAAAACCATAAAAGGATTTATTACGACAACAAACAAGGTGCTCTCCCTGGTTCGCATAGCTGGGAAGAATGGTCAAGTAGACTGCTTTATAGACATCTTCATGGAGAAGAGCGCCGTTGACAAGTGGTTGATAGAGCATCCAATGGTAAATAATAACAACAACCAAGAGACATTTCATAGTAATAACCTTGATAATGGGTGTGAAGGTTTCATGAAAATCAAGACCCTCGATGTAATTATATTCTTTTACCACTAGACATGCCTTATAGTGTTTGATAGTTCTGTCAATATGATATTTGATTTTATAACCCATTTAAATCTAATAGATTTTTTTACCTAGTGTTAGGGTTTGTAGAGTCCAGGATTGTTTTGCTGCAATGTTTGAATTTTTACTACCATTATGTTATATTAATGAAAAAAGTTTAATAGCTTGAGAAAAGGATGTCAGCTCATCATTAGAAGAAATAGAGATAATGAGGGTAACATAATTAATAGAAAATGATTATAAGAAAAGAAGTTAAATAAGGGATATGGAGTATTTGCAGAGGGTTGTGAATGAGGTGAACTATAAGAAGTTGGGGGTGGAAGAGTGAGATAAACATAGTCATTGAGGCAGGTAGGTCAAGTGATGGTATGATGAGAGTGACGATGGCTAAATGTTTATAGAACCAAAGAGGGTGTAAGGGTAAAGCTACTGATTAAAGGGGATAACTTATGATCTTGATTTGTGTAACATCCAGAAACTTGACACTCGAGTATCGATGAATCATGTCCTAAATTAGAGGTGTTAACTTTGTTAGTGCACTAATTTATGCATCTTGTTTGTCAATTACGTGTTCCTGCCCTGCTCGCTTATGTGGCCATGCCCAACATGCCACACACGTGCAGAGGTGGAATCCGCTACATTCACTGCAACTCCACCTTTTGAAGTACTCCCGATCAACCTGTACAAGTTACCAAGTTATTGCGCTTTCATGATTACCCGTGCCCCCTTAGATAATTTAAGAGCACCACCAATACCTGTGTACTTGCATCCTTTTACCTCAAGCACAGCCAGAGAAATCAGATTCTGCTTCAAATCAGGAACATGCCTCACATCTGTCAAGGTACACTCCACCCCATCAAACATCCTGATGTGCACTGAACCAACAGCCACAACATTATAGGTAATTTCATTGCCCATAAATACCTATCCACTATTGCACTCCCTGTAACTGGTAAACCAACTCTGATGAGGAGTCACGTGAAAAGATGCCCCTGTGTCTAGCATCCACTCGTCCTTATGATTATCGTACGACCGCCTGAGCAAAGACACGGATAAAATATCACCATCACATCTATCTGATGTGAAAATGTTGGCCTCCCTGCATGAAGTCTCAGAATCTTCCCTTTTCGATTTAGAATTTTCACAATCCATCTTCACATGTCCTTCCTTCCCACAATTCCAGCACTTTACCTTTCCTTTGACCTTGCCCTAGAATTTGGATCTAGAACAATTCCTACCCACTATAAACAGTGCATCAGAAGATGTCCCCATGTCACTGTTCAGTTATTTCATAGCCTTCCCTTGAAGGACCGAGAAAATAGTGTCGACACTCAAGGTTTTATTCATACTACACATAGTGTCCTTAAATGACTCATAAGATGCCGGAAGAGAGTTCAACAACATACATGCTTGTTCTTCATCTTTCATTACTTCCTCCATATCCAGCAATTTGTAAACTAATTTATTAAAATTGCTAATGTGAGCCTCTAGATCTCAGCCCTCTGTCATCTTGAAGTTATACCACTGCCGCTTCAAGTGTTGGCGATTTTCGGAGGATTTTTTCACATAAACATCCTCTAACTTCGCCCATAACTTAGCTGCAGTTTTCTCCCTCATGACATTGTAGAGAATCTCATCCGTGAGACATAAACAGATCGATGATAAGGCTTTCTTATCAAGAGTATTCCGATCAGCATCAGTCATAGTAGACTTCCGCTCCTCAAGAGCACTATCTTCGCCTTGCTTGATTAAGGAACTCATCATCTTGATATTTCATAACTCAAAATTATTTTTTCCCGAGTACTTGTCAATCTCATACTTAGTGCTTGAAATAGCGGTGAGGGCTTCTTGAGTTGAAGTAGGAATATGCTTATATGTCCTAGAATGGGGAGAATAGGACTTTTTAAAGTTTTATGATGTATTTAAAAATTATATTATACTAATCCTATCAGATATACAATTAACAGGATTACTCAAATGTAACTCTACTGGCTTCTAAACCTTGTTGAGGATCCAATCACAAACTGTTTGAAAGATAAACAAGTTGCATACAAGATTGTGATCGATAAGACTGTGTGTGTATATGAAGTGTGATCTTAAATAATCAAATATAAAAGCATGTAAGGAATATCACATAATGGAAGACAATAACAGGCTCAAACACAGTCATTTTTATAATGGTTCGACTACTTGTCTACTCCACTCCCAGCTGTCGCACTCAACCCTTGAGTGTACCAGATTTCACTAAGGAGGTTTTCCAGAATTCACCTCAAACCTAAGGTTTTAAATCAGGTTCACCTTCAACCTTTATACAGAAGTTTCTACTCGGTTCAACTCTAACCCTGGAGTTTTACTAGTGCACTCCTAACCAGATGTTTATGCCTACACAGATCAAGGGTCCACACAACACACCCAGATGTTTATGCTCTCCACAAAACAAGGGTCCAAACAACGCACCCATAGCGTACACTCCCGTCGAAGGCCTCCTATGAGGACTTCAAAGGGTAAGCAACACTTAAGACCCAATCCTAGAAAAGAATGATCACAAGTGTCCTCTGGACTCTAGGTATTTACAGATAAGTTGATGAGTCTCATTTAGCACAGTGATGAAGATCTCCTTCTTGTTGTTGAAGAGTCTTCAACTCCCTTGATCCGCTCCATAAAAGATATACCAGTACTTGACTTTGGCTTAAGACAAGGTTAGGACAGAAATCTACTCTCTTAGAATTTTCCTATAAGGAAGATAGAGTGATTCCCGTCATCTATTTATTCAAGGCATCCCAGCTTAATGATATGCTGTTAAGATAGTTGGTGAAGGATCCTTGAATGCGAAAGTTCATTTTCCAATCCACTCTATTAAATGTCAATGAATGAGAGTGGATTGGAAGATGAACTCCCATGAGAAAGGGCTTTGGGTATATGATCTAGAGGTAAAACACACAAAAGCACTCTCTTCTTTCTCTACCAGGAATATGGACAGGTCTCTCTTTATATAGGCAAAAGGTTCTAACGGATATAAAATGGTCATATTTATGATAGAGTTCGATATCATCGAGCGTATACTCTCAATGGGGTCGACTGTCTGCTCGATAATAAAAACTCAAAAGTCATATGCTTTTGAAACTTTTTGCCAGCTGATCGATTGGATCGATACTGGTGTCGATGTCATTGGATTTTGAACTTTGATTCCATCGATACTGGGATCGATCTATCGACATTTGAAAAATGAGAGAGACTAGCCTAAAATATTTCAGGTTTTTTAGATATGATCAAGGATCAACCGATGTCATTGAAATTTGAATATCGATGATATCGAGGCCGTGTCGATGGGATCGATAAATCGTATAGATTTACCTATAAGCTCGCTGGACAGTTTGTATCCAGTCTCGATCCAATCGACTAGGGTTCGATAGCATCAATATAGGAATATCGATTTCCTTGAGTGGCCCCCGATCAGAGTTAAGAACATCTTGAAACATTTTGTTGGAAGAAAAATACGCCCTCTATCAATATGATCGATGAACTTTCGATATGATTGATATTTGAATTTATATTGAATCAGAATAGTCATTAGTATATCGAAGCCCATAGTAGTTTTTTTTCAAAAATAGGGGCGCCATAAATTTGCTTGTCGATATTATCGAGCCACTTCCGATGGGCTTGATGTTTGAATATCGATGATATCGATAGGTGTATCGATATATCGATAAATCTGTCCAGATAAGTATGTGGTTGCTGGACACTTTTAGTCCTCACTCAATTGTATCAATTGAGATTCCGAGGACATCGATAAAGCAGGTCGATCACATTGAGAGGTGTTCCGATATAATCGACAGAGCAAGAAAACTTAAAGATTTTTCTATTTGATAAAAAGTTTTCTTACTATAAAACCTTAAGATGTTCTACTTAGTTTTAAGTGTTTTATTCACCTGGTGTTTTAGGACATGGAATGTGAGGCTATGATTTACCTATAACGAGCTTCCACACATCCGGATGAGGCAGATGCTTGGCTTGGTCTTCTTTTGATGTTCTGCAGACTGACTGACCCACTATACACAGTAATTGACAAACCAGGGCACTAGCAGGTGCACTTTCAATCTCCTCCTTTGTCAATTACATGACAAAATATCCAAAACAACCTAGAAAAATATGTAGACAGATACATCCTAAATTGTGTGTATATGTATTTACATAATTTTATAAATTCTAACATGTTCATGTACACAACTAGAATTTTCTCCCCCTTACTGTAAAAACCCCCTTTTCTTGGTGCAGCTGCTCCCCCTTACACCCGCAAAATATAAGAGCACAAATATCTAATTTTCCACACGAGGTGTTTTAACTTTTCTCCCCCTTTTTGTCAGTCATTGGCAAAGGCATAATAAGTGATATTGATTGAAGATTTTAAGCATATGGGAGAACTACAGATAGAGATGTATAAAGAGTTTCAACATTGATAAGCATACATTAATTAAGGCAAGAAGTAAATAGATGAAGCAATCAACACAATCATTTCATAAGCAAGAAGATACGGGAAGCGTAGAACCTTGTATATTAGAATGGTAATGAGATAAGAATTGAATTCATCCATATCATCAAGAAGTTTCATCATCCAGAAACATTTATCCCAAAAAAATACTATCCCAGACAGCAGTAGTATAATCATCAGATAGAGATATCAGACCCATGTGGGGATACCCAAAACAAATAAACAAATATGGGTGCAAAATCAAGTGTTTATGACTAGACACACTACTCCACCAAATCCATCTTCATCTAACACATAGAAGATCTGCTAGTCGTTAGTAGCTCAAGAATCTGCTGCACAGAATGTTGGAGAGCTTCCATTCTATTTTCTATTCCTGATAGTCGTTGTTCGCAGTGTTGGAGCCGTTCATCAATTCCAGTGAGATTGTTTAAAAATTGGCGCTCAAGCATATGACGCTGAGGATTTGTGATAGAAGCAGGACTACAATCAAAAATTTGATTGGATCCCTAGAGAGTTTCTTCATTAGGCACAGGACCACTATCTTTTACAGGTGGAAGGATCTTAGTATGCGATGAGAAGAGACATACACTTGTTGCATTGCATCATGGTCGAGCCATACTTTAGGATATACCTTATCAGTTGTTTCTGGCAGACCTTCCCAGTGTGCAAGCTTGCAAATAAGAGACGGAAAAGGTATAATTTCAAGATGGTCACTTTTGACTACTTTAATTAGTTGGTCTAGTATGAGAGTTGGTAGGCATACAAGAACATCTTAATAGACATCATACAGGATATTGAGCACAAGGGAACTCAGGTATGTGTCATTGGCATCACATGGGTACACATTCGTACAGAAAATACTGTGAAAGAGTCAGAACAAGATTCCTAGATGTTTAACTGGAAAGATATTGTCATCATTTCTAGGAATTGTCATACCCTGGCACAGTGCTCGAGTAATTTCTCCCATCTACCCAATTCGTTTAGATTTCTACTAGTGACAGAGATTTGTGTCACCTCAATGTTTAGAACATGACTAAGGATTGTTGGAGTAATGTGCTTAGTGTGTTGCATGAATTCCAGACGCATTCACGGTAGGTAAACTTGGACAACATGACAACAGTTGAAGAACTGTCAAACTGATATGGGCAGCCCATATTAATCATATTCTTCCATCCAATATTCTCCATTATGAAATCCACCCCATAGGGCTTGACAGTACTAGTGAGAATATTACGATCAACTATTGTGACTTGTTCCCAATCCGATTGGTTTTGAGGTGGTCTAGTATTTTTCTCTTTCTTAATCTTAGAAGATTTTACAGATGAGAGAGCCTTACCTTTCCTTTTAACCATCTTCCTTGCTTCATTTGGATGCTGAGATTTCATCAAGACTCCGAGCAGATCAACCAAGGAAACTGATCAGGGTAATGAGATGGGACTGGCTATTGTAAAAATGAAATTTTCGCTCAATCAACCTTTTATTGGGCGCCATCTGTCAATCTTATCAATCATTGTTTCGATGCTATCGAGAAGTTGCCGATCGATTCTATCGAGTTAGTCCACGATGTCATCTACGGTCATACGACTTTTCATACTTTGAAGAGCCGTCGATTGTATCAACCCTCGGTTGATAAAATCGAAAAAGATCGACACTTGTATCGAGAGTAGGTACTTTTCAGATTTTTTACAATTTCGATACACTATTATGTATATCTTGATTTGATCAGTATATGTCACAAAATTTTGTACAAGTTCTATACAATAAATAAAAATTATAAACATGATAATATTTATATACAAAAAGTTTGAGGTGTGCAACCTCAGATGTAACTTTGAACGCTCATCAAAAATTTCAAATTTCATCACATGTTCAAATCTTGATGTATGATCTAAACGAATTTCTTCATTCTCAGTGTTTCTCAATATCGCTCCTTTCTTTTCATATAACAATGTAGCAGTGGTTGTTTGTGCGATGATCCTTAATTACCAATTTTTCTGATTGATCTAGGATATCACATTCTTCTTTATTGAATTTGACCACATGTCTATTGTCACAAATTTGAGAGATTCTTAAAAGATTATGCTTCAATCCTTTTATGCAGTAAGCATTCTCATTCTTAAGCAGATTAATCCCTTTTATGATTCCTTGTCCAATCACTTTAGCAGTGGTTCCATCTCCGTAGGTGACTAGCCCATTGTGCAGATTCTGATATTTTGATAGAAGGAATTTATCACCTGTGACATGCCTTGAGCAGCCACTATTTAGGTACCATTTGTTGTCATTGCCTGATAACTGATTTGAGTGAGTAGCAAGACAATTTTTCTTTTCTTTAATGACCCATTTTGAGGCGGACTTCTTTACTCTTTCTTTTTCTTTAGATGGTGATGGATAAGTGTTTCTCCTAGGTGGACTTTTAGCATTCTGAGTTTCTCTGATTGTTTTAACAGTGTGATTTTGATCAGAGTTCTATAAAATCCATCTAGGTGTTAGACATTCAAACTCATAATGACCCCCATCACCACGCACTTGACATACTGGAGTCTTTCTAGTTTTGCTTCCAGAGGCAACCAATTTTTCAGTTTTAGGGGCTGCACATCTAGTCTTTGATTTATATTTTTCATATCCTAGCCCACTTTTATCCTTCCTAGGTTTTTTCATTCCCAACAGTTTTTCTAGCTTTTCTCCACTTTAGGAAAACTTGTAGTTTATCTTGACTATTCTTCTGGATTCTTCCAAATCAAAAAGGAGTGTGTGATTTTCATGTTGACGGAGCATATTTTCATCTTTTAACTGCTCAACCTGTTTGTTTAGTTTCTCGAATTTGGATTTAAGAAAAGAATTAATTCTCTTAAGTCTCTCATTACCTGAGTGATGTTGCTGCAAATCAGTAATTAGATGAGTATTAATATTTGAAGCTTTGTCCAAATCTAATTGCAACAATTCTTTTTTATTCTCAGATATACCAAGTCGTTTAATCACTTTGATGCTATGGATATAGAGTTAATTATAAGCATCTTGCAGTTTATCCTTTTCGACTTCTTCCTCTTCTCCAGACTCCTTATTATCAGATGGACATATTCAGTGGCTTGTTGTTCTTCCTTGCTTTTAGATTCCACGGGAATGATTGCAGTGGTGGAGACCATAAGAAATTTCAATAATTTCTGATCTCAATCACTTTCTGAGTCACTATTTTCTGAGTTTGACACTTCTGTATCATCCAATGTGGCGAACATTTCCTTGCCCTTAGTTTTCTTGTTTAGGCATTCAGTAGATAGGTGTTCATACTCCCGACAGGCGTAGCATTGTAGTTCTTTGGTTCTTTTCATAAATTTTTCTGCAGAAGATTTATCATCCACTTTTCTACCTCTAGAGGGGCATCCGAGATTCTTTTGAAAGAATCTTCTGAATCTTTGTGCCAGCAAAGCCACTTCCTCATCTTTATCTTCTTTTTCACTCTCACTGTCCTCATGTTTTGTTTTTTTAGAAGTTTTTAGGACAGTGTTTTTGGATTTTTGGGATTGAGTGAAGTGTAGTTCAAAAGTTTGTAGGGAATCTACTAGTTCTTTTACTTTCATCTCATCAATATTTCTACACTCCTCAATTGTTGTTACTTTGGGATTAAACCGTTCTGGTAGGGATCCTAAGATTTTCCTACATATTTTAGGTACCGAAACTTTTTCTCCCAATCCACCCATGGAGTTGCAAATTATATTCAACTTTGCGAAAAACTCCATAAATGTCTCATGCTCTTCCATCCTGAGATTTTTGAACTGTGAAGTCAAAAGTTGTAGTTTAGATCTCTTTTACAGTGATTATGCCTTCATGGGTTGTTTTCAGTAGATCCCATGCTTTCTTAGATGTCTCACACATACTTATCTAATTGAATATATCCTGAGACATGGTACAGTAGATGGCATTCATGGCTTTTGCTTTAGCAGTCTATTTATCTTTATCGAACGCTGTTCATTTTTCTTTGGGTTTGGGTTTTGTAACAGTAGTGCTACCTTCAAGTATAATTTGTTCAGATGGTGGTACATAACCATTTTCAAATATATCCTAAACATCATGATCCAAAGATCCCAAGAAGTAATGTATTCTAGCCTTCCTATATGCATAATTTGAACCATCAAATACTGGAGGTCTAGTGACTGATGAGCCCTCTCCTTTGGCTATATTCTCAACTTTAGTTAAGATCACTCTCTGAGCGGTGAAGCCCTTAGAGAGAGACCCGCTCTGATACCAATTGAAATAGCGATGAAGACCGCTTAAGTTGAAGTAGGAATATACCAATATGTCCTAGAGGGGGGTGAATAAGACTTTTTATAGTTTTATGATGTATTTAAAAATCCTATTGCACTAATCCTATTAGATATACAATTAACAGGATTACTCAAATGTAATTCTACTAGCTTCCAAGCCTTGAAGAGGATCCAATCACAAACTATTTGAAAGATAAACAAGTTGTATACAAGATTGTGATGGATAAGGCTGTGTGTGTATATGAAGTGTGATCTTAAACAATCAAATATAAAAGCATGTAAGGAATATCACATAATGGAAGACAATAATAGGCTCAAACATAGTCATTTTTATAGTGGTTCAACTACTTGTCTACTCCACTCTCGGCTGTCCCACTCAACCCTTAAGTGTACCAGATTTTGCTGAAGAGATTTCCCAGGGTTCACCTCAAACCTAAGGTTTTAAATCAGGTTCACCTTCAACCTTTATACGGAGGTTTCTACTCGGTTCACCTCTAATCCTGGAGTTTTATTGGTGCACTCCTAACCATATGTTTATGCTCACACAGATCAAGGGTCCACACAACGCACCCAGATGTTTATGCTCTCCACAAAGCAAGGGTCCAAACAACGCATCCATAGCGTACACTCCCGCCGGAGGCCTCCTATGAGGACTTCAAAGGGTGAGCAACACTTAAGACCCAATCTTAGAAAGGAATGATCACAAGTGTCCTCTGGACTATATGTACTTACAGATAAGTTGATGAGTCTCATTTAGCACAGTGATGAAGATCTCCTTCTTGTTGTTGAAGAGTCTTCAGCTCCCTTGATCCGCTCCATAAAAGATATACCAGTACTTGGCTTTGGGTTAGGACAAGGTTATGAGGAAAATTCACTCTCTTAGAATTTTCCTATAAGGAAGATAGAGTGATTCCCGTCATCTATTTATTCAAGGCATCCCAGCTTAATGATATGCTGTTAAGATAGTTGCTGAAGGATCCTTGAATGCAGAAGTTCATTTCTCAATCCACTCTATTAAATGTCAATGAATGAGAGTGGATTGGAAGATGAACTCCCGTGAGAGAAAAGACTTTGGGTATATGATCTAGAGGTAAAACACACAAAAGCACTCTCTTCTTTTTCTACTAGTAATATGGACAGGTCTCTCTGTATATAGGCAAAAGGTTTCAACGGATATAAAATGGTCATATTTATGATAGAGTTCGATATCATCGAGCAAGGTCGATATCATCGAGCATATACTCTCGATGGGATCGACTGTTTACTCGATAATACAAACTCAAAAGTCATATGCTTTTGAAACTTTTTGCCAGCTGGTCGATTAGATCGATACTGGTGTCGATGTCATCGGATTTCGAACTCCGATTTCATCGATACTGGGATTGATTTATCGACGTTTGAAAAATGAGAGAGACTAGCCTAAAATATTTTAGGTTTTTTGGATATGATTGAGGGTCAACCGATGTCATCGGAATTTGAATATCGATGATATCGAGGCCGTGTCGATGGGATTGATAAATCGTATAGATTTACCTATAAGCTCGCTGGATAGTTTGTGTCCAATCTCGATCCAATCGACTAGGGTTCGATAGCATCGATATAAGAATATCGATTTCCTCGAGTGGCCCCCGATTAGAGTTAAGAACATCCTGAAATATTTTGCTAGAAGAAAAATGTGCCCACTATCGATATGATCGATGAACTTCCGCTATGATGGATATTTGAATTTAGATTGAATCCGAATAGTCATCAGTATATCGAAGCTCATAGTAGTTTTCTTTAGAAAAACAGGGGCGCCATAAATCTACTTGTCAATATTATCGAGCCACTTCCGATGGGCTCGATGTTTGAATATCGATGATATCGATAGGTGTATCGATATATCGATAAATCCGTCTAGATGAGTATACGTTTGCTGCACTCGATTGTATTGATTGAGATTCCGAGGACATCGACAGAGCAAGTCGATCACATCGAGAGGTGTTTCGATGTAATCGACAGAGCAAGAAAACTTGAAGATTGTTCTGTTTGATAAAAAGTTTTCTTACTATAAAACCCTAAGATGTTCTACTTAGTTTTAAGGATTTTATTCATCTGATGTTTTGGGACATGAGATGTGAGGCTATGATTTACCTATGATGAGCTTCCACACATCCGGATGAAGCAGACGCTTGACTTGGTCTTCTTTTGATGTTCTGCAGACTGACTGACCCACCATAGACTGACTGACTCACTATACACAGTAATTGACAAACCAAGGCACTAGCAGGTGCACTTTCCGTGCTCGCCATTATTACTAATCCCTCAGATTCAGATCTGTGCCCCAACGATCGCTTTGATACCATCTGTTGGGGATTTTGACCTGCGGAATCACACAGATCTAGATCTAGGATAACAATTCAATGGCACAAAGCATACACAAGAGAACTCAAATTTAACGTGGAAAATTCTTACGGGAAAAAACCACGACACAAAGTGACAGATCTCCATTATGAAAACAGAAATTACAAAGAGAGAGGACTTACCTAATTTGAACAACCTCAAATCTCACCCTTGCTACACCTTTTAATTTTCCTGAAACCCCTTTAGAAAGCATTTTCCATCCATTCCCATATCCTATAAAAACCCTAGGAATACCTATTTATAGTTTAGGAAACTTTCCTTCCACATCCTAGTTGCGAAAGGACACAGATTTCTACAATTCGCAAAATCGCGAAATGAATCTGCGTAACTTATGACTAGTCGAAGGAGAGCTATGACCATTTGTGCTACGACTGGTCGAACAATCCCTACAACTAGTCGAAGGGGCCCTTCGACCAGTCGTAAGGACTGCTCGACCGGTCGTGAGAGCTGCTCGACTGGTCGTGGCTTGCACGACTCGAAGTCTAGCGAGCTTAGTTTTTGCATGTCTGGACCCTTTGACCAGTCGTAGGGATTATTCAACCAGTCGTAGCACGACTGTTCGTAGCTCTCCTTCGACTAGTCATAGGTTACGCAGATTCGTTCAGCGATTTTGGGGATTGTGGAAATCTATGTCCTTTCGCAACTGAGATGTGGAAGGGAAGTTTGCTTAAACTATAAATAGGTGTTCGTAGGATTTTTCTAGGGTATGAGAATAGATGGGAAATGCTTTCTAAAGGGATTCTAGGAAAATTAAAGGGTGTAGCAAGGGTGAGATTCGAGGTTGTTCGAATCGGGTAAGTCCTCTCTCTTTTTAATTTCTATTTTTATAGTGGAGATCTGTCGCTTTATGCCGTGGTTTTTTTCCGCAAGGATTTTTCACGTTAAATTTGAGTTCTCTTGTGTATGCTTGGTGCCATTGAATTTCTATCCTAAATATAGATCTGTGTGATTCCGCAGGTCAAAATCCCTAACACATATAAGATGGTTTACTTTTGAATACAATCTTATATTTTTTTTTCCACCTAGATTGATATAGCGTGCATGTGGTTAATTAGGTGGCTGGTAGTTAAAACACATTCTCCTCAAAATGTTAAAGGCATATGGACTTGGAAGTGAAAGCAATGAGTTACTGCAAAAAGGCATTGATATTTGGGCTCAACTACCTTACTCTGTTGTGAGGTTTCAACACATGCACTTACGAAGGATGTTGTTTCTTGAAGAGAAGCTTATATTGAGTTAGAAACTCAGTTCTGCTGTCAATGTGTTGGCGAACGTAGCATTGGAACCAAGTTTTAAAAATGACATAAGTTTTTGAGGAGCAAATTTTTGTTTCAGATTTTTAAAACGTGCGAGGTAGACTGAAGTGCATCGAGAATAATCATTGATAATGGTAAAAAGTAGTATGCTTCAATGTTGGATAGTATTAGATACACACCTTGATACCATAATAAATTAAATAAAAAGAATTTCTTCTATTGGAATTTATTGGAAAAGGACGATTAGTTTTCTTAGTCCTTTGACAGACATAACGAGAAGAAGGGAAACTAATACTTGAAGTAGTCGATATATAAAATAAGTGAGATGAAGATTGGTATTAGTAGTGAATATCTAAGATAAGTGACATAAAGATTGGTGACCAAGCCGCGCATATGGCAAAAGTTGGAGCTTGTTGGCTGAGTAGCAGGCATTGTTGATCAGGGCAATGGATTTTTTACATGAAAATAAAAAAATAAAAAAAGGCTTGGTTGATGAGGTGGGGACTGGGCTTAAAGGTAGTAGTAAAGTCTGCCTCGTACTTTACTCAGTACAGTCAGCTTCCTTAACGACAACTCCAGAAAAATGTAGAATGTTAAAAATTTGAGAAGAATTTTTTTTATTTTGAAAGAATTATTAGTATTTTGTTACATATTCATTAATTGCATTGCTTATGTATTTATAGTAACGGAATGGCCCAATCAAGGAACATTATAATCAATTTAAATTAAACCATATCCTAATCAAATCTTAATAAAAAAAAGGAAAACATATATATATGAAAAATCAAAACTTACTAAATAAGTTGGGGGTAAACAGATTAAATAAAATGGCCGTTGTGTAATTATTTACCATATAGATGTTTTTTAAATGTGAAAATCATTGGAAATCAAATCAGTTTTCATGAACATGTATATGCTAAGTTTTTTTCTATTTATATTGTTAAAAAAGTAGATGATGAAATTTTCCGTTATATATATATATATATATATATATATATATATATATATAATGAGTAAATTAATTGATTTTCTCATGAAAGTAATCCGTGGGCATTTTCCTAAATAAGGTGAGACAGCCTCTCATTTTGACCAAACAAACTTTCAGCACTTTCATGAAAATTAACCTATCAAAAAACAATATATATTGATTATTAACCTTTCAATATTTTCTCTTTTTTATATATTGGTGAATTTCTAAGGAAGTTTTCTATATCTAATTTTAAGATTCTTTCGATTTAAATGCCACGTAAGTGCACAAGATCCAAAGCTTTCCATCATGTGGGACGCATGTTTTACATCTTCCAGTTTAAAATTCCTGTTGTTTCACTTCTCATGTGGATTTTTTAATTAAAAAAAATAATAAAATGGATGGCTTTTGGTGGTGATACGTAGCTAATATAACTGGCCTGATTTTTTATGTAACGAGATCTAAAGAGAACTGTGTTCTTGATGGAAATATTAGATTTGACACGTGTTCTTCCATGTAGGTTGTAGTATTCCACGGACGCGGATTGCGTCCTACCCCGCCGGACGGTAATCCGTCCTGGCAGGGCTCTGTGGAGCCCATCCTGATGTAATTATTTTATCTACACCGTTAATAGTTTTTATATGATCCTTTTAAGTTATGAGCCAAAAAATAAGGTAGGTTAAGGGCTTAATTGGACCACAAATTGAGGTTTAAAATTCCACCATTAAAAGCTTCCTGGGAGCTGGAGAAGTGTTAGATCAAGATGAAATTTGTGTTTCCACTTCATCCAAGTCTGCATGACCTTATTAATAGGTTGGGTGGTAAAAAAACATCACGGAGGACCTTAGAAATGTTTCAATGGTGGCTATCATTATCACTGCAGCTTCCTTTGATGTGGTCCACTGGATATGTGTATCTACTTCATTTTTTTCATACTACCTTAAAATGATCATATGAAAACGATTAACGGTTTGGATAAAATAATTACATCACTGTGGGTCCCACAGAGCCCTGCCCTACTCCTGGACAAGTTAGGACATCTGACCGTGTATCAGATGGGACCCACGATGTACGTGATCTCGCAAACTATTCAGCACGTTCAATT
Organism: Magnolia kwangsiensis; assembly: GCA_037074715.1. Classification (NCBI taxonomy): domain Eukaryota; kingdom Viridiplantae; phylum Streptophyta; class Magnoliopsida; order Magnoliales; family Magnoliaceae; genus Magnolia; species Magnolia kwangsiensis. The sequence goes on from CM073577.1 coordinate 115,825,850, forward strand.
ATCATATGGGCCATAATCTCTGAAAACAACTGACTACCTAGAAAAGATTGCAAGCTTTTTATTTTTATTTTTATTTTTATGTGTTTTGTTTTCAATCGTGGCTGACCTGATACTTGTGTATAGCCCAGCTTGTCTGCCAAATGATCTACAATGTCCCACCTGATAAACGATTCATATTTGCCGGGTTGGCACATGGGGCTATACGTAGACCGAGGGATGTGGTACGAATGCCACGTGTCATTTCCCCACAAGCCTCGCCCTTCCACCTCCAAATTTATCAAATTTATTATAAAAGAACCAAAAATAATAAAATAATAAGATATGTTTAACGATGGAAAATGAAATGCCAACTTGCTAGACAGTATCGAATCCTTCGTGATACGTATGTCATTAGTTTAATAGAACTGGATTGTCTGGCTAACCATTGCTGGGGAAAGATACTGTAGAGCGGGGAGAACTGGAATATGGTAATCTCTCCGCAGTATATGTGGCAGGGTGACACGTTAATCAGAGCTGTCCATGTAATGATATTCCTACTATAGATGGCTTATGCCTAAAATATCACATATAGTAGACAAACTCACCGTCACTTTACTTATTGACATAGGGATGAACGTGATGAAGTCGAGTATCATCTTCATTAGAGGGATAATTACTCCGAATCTACAGAGCTTAACTGGACTCACAAACATATCTCGAATCCATAAGAAGAAGAAGAATATTGAAATAATTTATAAAAATTCATAAATTAATTGATAATTAAAATAAACAAGTTAATAGCTACTTTAAATAGGGTTACTAAGCCTTGATAAATCGTGACTTACTATAAGGTCAAAAATAGCAAGTATCCTATTAAGCCCAACTATGTGATTCTCCTAATTATTCTAAGCACTTTTCATGTTGGATGCAACTCTTGAAGCCCAATGAATGAAGAGTTATAATCAAACTAAAATTTATTATAAATAATAAAAATAAAAATAAAATGTAAATTCAATGACCGATCCGATGTAAACTTGCAAATTCTGCGTGGGCAACTCCGCATGGAGGAGTTGGGTGGCTAAAGTAGCTCATCCTACCTAAAATCATATATCACATGTTAGATAACTTATTTCAGTTCGTGAGATTCGTTGGTTTCAAGGTTTTAACAGTATGGATCACTTTCACCTCTGATAACGGTCTGCTGCCCATCCGTGACCCGCTTTACATCACTTATACGCACGGAATGTTGACCGTTGATAGTTTCTGTTTACTGCACAGCTTTGAAGGACAGAGAACAGAGACAGCTAGGATCATTCCTTAGACACGTATTTTGAGCCATTTTCATCCATATTGCGGAAAACTAGATGGACGGTGCCCATTGTCAGAGTGCCACGTTTGATATGGAGAGATGTTTCTACCGTACTACAGTTCCACTGTCTCTACTGTATCAACTCGATCCCTCCATCGCTTACACATGAACAGAGGAAAAGAATAAGAAGTTGCCAAAAATAAGTAAATAAGAAAATTGGAGAAATTAAAAGATTATGAGCGTCCTTTAATACCCAGGCAGCGGATGATGCTTCTTATGCAAGCACTAAGAAATTACACACCTTTATACCTTGTATACATATACACCTTGTATACATTAATTCAATGTAGAATTCCGCTCAGTCAGTCCCAAAAGTAGATTGTTTGAAGAATCTTCACCTCTGATTTATGGACACTTGTTTATTGAAGTATGCTCATTTAATATTTTTCATTTTAATCGTTCAATAAAATGCACCAATTTAATAGTCAAATAATTAAATAAGCTATTTTTTAATTTTTTTTTTCACTTAGTTTAATTTGCCTTCTATACCACGCATGTCATCATAAAGTAATTTTTAAATAACAGTTGCCCATCATCCATCACACTCTACCAGAGTAGTTTCTTTCTGAAGAAAGTAAGTGGCCCTTAGTATCAGATTGGTTCTCGGCAATTTTTTAAACCGAGAATTTCTGGAGAGACTTTCAAATTTTGGTATCTTTCTGGGGATATTGTAGGAAACATCTCATTGAAATTAAAATATAAAAAATTAATATATTTTTTTTAATTTTTAATTATATGCATAGATAACTTATTCAAACTTTTAAATATATATATATTTTTGCATTCAAAATCACAATAATCTCATGATAAAATTACTATACAATAAAAACTGTAGAGAATATAAAATTTTCACAATATTCTCATAATAATATTCTTTAGATAGAGAGGGGATATTGTATTTTTGGGTAGTCCTATGGAAAAAGCATATCGAATTATTTTTATTAATATAAATAAAGAGGAGAGAAGGGAAAAGTTCTAATCTCTAAATTAATCCTTAATTATAGTTTGACATGGTATTAGAGAAGAGTAAAACTCCAGCCCCATATTTTTTGATTTTCGACACCATACCAATGTTTGTTGTCTCGATGGAGGTTGCTACAAAGCCTCGTCTATCATCTGACCATCGCTGTTTTCAGTTGCCACCACTTTGCCTCACTACCTCGCTCTCACATTAGTAACCCTCATTTTCGTGTAATTGCAGCACCCAAACACCCATATCATGCACCCAACTACATCCCCTAAAACTCACCTACCATACCTGTATTAGAGTGGGAGTTTTGCAAAACTCTAACTTCCATCTTTTTCTTCTTGTTTTGTAATTCTATGCATCGACAACTACAACCACCTACCGATGGTGGATATAAAACCCACCCAAACTAACTTCTTCTCCGCATTATGAGGAGACAATTTTTTGCTTGTGAAAAAATATTTTTTTAGTGTTAACATCTATAAGGTTGGCCTCTTTATCAGCTAGACATCAAGAACACATTTCTTCATGAAGACATGATTGAGGAAGCGAATAGGGATCAACCTCTAAGATTTGTTGCTGAGGGAGAGATTGGGAGAGTACGTAGACTTCAAAATTTGATTTATAGCTTAAAGAAATCTTCAAGAATGTAGTTTGATAAATTTAGTAAGATGTTGCTTCCTTATTATGGCTTCTATCGAAATAAGGTTGAAGGCTCGATCTCCATAAAACACAATGATAAAGATATATGATAGCATTAGTCATCTATGTCGATGACATCATCATCACATGGAGCAACACATTTGACATCTCAAAGCTCAAGAAGTATCTATACGAGCCTTTCAGACTAATGATATGGGGCTGCTTTGCTACTTCTTAGAGATTGAAATCACCATATTAAAGTTTGGGATTAACATTTCTCGAAGGAAGTATGTTCTTGATTTGTTGAAGGAGACTAGTATATCTAGGTGTAAACTGGCTGATACACCTATGGAGTCAAGTGGAAAGTTATTGGATGATCAGGGACTGCTTTTTAATGGCCCAAGTAGATATAAGGGGATGGTTGGAAAGCTAATATATCATATAATCATTCAGCTAGATATTGCCTTTTTTGTTAGCATTGTGAGTTGATACATACACCAACTGAGTTGTACATTGGGAGGCTAACCACATGATTCTCAAATATTTAAAGAAAGCACCTAGTTAAGAGATTTTATATCGAGCTAATGGTCATCTTCAAATAGAGGCATTTGCAGATGTTTGAGAAAATTTGATCACTTAAAAAAGTAAAAAGTAAAACGAAATGGCACATGATCCACATGTTATTTGTGAACTGTTATGGTTCAAGCCCTTGTATTACAAGACATTTAGTTATTTACAGGTGATACTATAATGCTCTATTATGATGATCAATCAACAGCCCACATTGCAACCAATTACTCGTGCATGAAAGGACTAAGAATTTAAATGTTGATTGTCATTTCATCCAAGAGAAAATTACTTCCAAGAATATTACAAAATACAATATTCACTCCAAGCTATTGATTACAGATATATTTACTAAGGTCTCATCATATATTCAATTTTCGATTACAGATATATTTACTAAGGTCTTATCATATATTCAATTTTCATTGCTTGGTTCCAAGCTAGTCATGACCGATATTTATGCTCTAGCTTAAAGGGAAGTGTTCGATAGATAGAAGGAATAGTATATTTTTGGGTGGTCATGCAGACTACTATATCATATTAATTTTATTAATATAAATAGAGAGAGGAGAAGGGAAAAGCCATAATTTCTCAATTAATCCTTAATTATAATTTTACAATATTACTTTATGAATTTGCTGCAAAAAATATTGCTAGATTTAATATCAGATGGATATTTGTGACAATATTGCCCAGGATTACTATCACAAATTATTAGAGGTTTGCCAATTCCATGCTCGCCCCAGGCCTAAGTGCAAATATTGAAACGTTTGCAAGATTTGAGGCATTGATCAAGTGGGCTGCATTGTTTAGATCCACTCAAACTGGGTATTTTAGACAACTCAGGTCTGCCATGGCTACAAAACAAATGGCCGTTCATGAAGAAATTATTTTAATTGCTTACTTTTTTTTTCCTCATGGCAAAATGTGAAAGCACACCACCAAAGGTTTATTACATGGACAGTAAGAAGTTACAGTTACAAAGGGGTCCAATCCAAAACCCTTCAGAAAGGTACATTATCAAACCTGTACATAAGGAACTGCTAAACCATCCGAATTTTGAGGCGATTCATATTATTTATAGTTCTTTCTAAAGGGCTAATGCCTATGAATAATGTTCTCCCACTTTTCTATTTTTTATTTTTTATTTTTTTTCAAAAAAAAAAAGGAGGAGGAGAAGAAAACGTCGGCCACCATGGCCCACAGGAGTAGTGAAATAGCCGAATTCGAAGATCTTACCATTGCTTCAAACTTATTAAAAGCTCAGCTCAGAACTCGGACACGTGTTCCACATTGGCACATCTGACAGAAAATGAGTATCGACAAGCGTGTAGAATAAGCAAACCTCAGCTAAGTAAATCACGAAATGCTAAGGATGGAGGCTAATCTACACCTTAAGCTTGGAGGATAGTCACACGCAGGCCACGCTACCCGTCCACATGCAAGCCCCACGTGGCACACATATGAGAACTCTGAGATTTTCATCAGGTGGGTCACACTCTTTAAACCTTCTATCCTCATAGTCTATTAGTTAGACCCGTTTGGTGGGCCACATCCTGAAAGATGTGCACTGCTAAAACAATTATTTATTTATTTACTGGGTGTCCTATTGTTTTGTACGTTGTAACTCACCTGACCTGAGCAGAGAAATGACCTAATTTTGTGCCACAAGAGCTAAACAGTGCGGCCCACCTGACAGAAAATTCCATCTATCACATGCATGTCATATTGGAACAAGTGTTTGCGTGTAGAGCGCTGTGTAGACAGGCAGCGCTCTACACGCATGTGAGCTCAGAATCTTCTTAATCATGGAGGGTTTCTGGTCAAAACCTCAGTCAACATGGTCAATCTAATTAATTTTCATCAGAAGATCTAGTAAGATAGGTTTTTATTCATGTTTTTATTTTTTTTTAAATTCTTAATTTTCAGTGCAATCGAGGAGCGTGCCGTTTGAAGTCGAAGGCTCTAGCAGTGATATTCTAATATTTCTTCATAATAAGATTTCGAATCCGTTAAATAATCAATCACCATGTGCTATGCTTATTTCTATTTAAAAAGAATCACTTTTTCTTCATGTCATTTGTTAATCTTAGAATCTTAGTATCTCTCTTGGAGAATGGAAATGATCTAGTTTGATATACCAATGGGGAAATTTTCATCATTGATGATCTCATCACATTCTAAAATTATTATAGGAAATGGGTCCCACATGATCACATCCATAGTTTAATCGATCAATCCGATTCAGCTGAGTCAACTCAACTTAAATAGGTTTCACAAAGATTTTGGGAAAATTTTAATTTGGACCCAATTAGGCCAAGACTTGAAAGAATTCAACTCGGCTTGGCAAAACTAGGAAAAAACTCACAGAGAACTCAACAAGACTTGCCAAGGATCAAGAATATTTAGATATTATTATCTTTTGAATATTAAATATCATGAAAATACTTATCTGAGTTATTGAACTCGACTTGATGGACATTAGAGTTGAGTCTAGTTTTCAAGTTTTAAAACCGTGAACCTTTATAATCTCCAAAAAAAGTTGAAGCAAATGATCCCATCATTTTCTTTATCCTGATAGTTTACGAATTAAAAAATCTTGAAAAAGTATGGAAAAATACTTTGAGCATTTAAATAGGATGGTTAAAAGCAAATTCGATATGTATGTTAACATTAGTTTCCTCAGTGATTAATAGAATGAATGTTACAACCTGATTATAAAATGACATAGAAATGATATATATTAGTTAAGTTCTAAGGCCGGGTTTGGTAGACAATTAAAAATGAGTTCGTCTCATTTTAGTTAACAATAATTATGTATAAAAAAATCTTGATCTCTAATACATATTGAATTCATGTTGTAGTTGTTGTTTCCTAGAAAATTAATATAGATCTTATCTATTAATGACAAGGATGGTATCAAGTGATGTTGATGATCTTAGTCATAAATTATGATAATTGTTGCACCCAATTCAATAAATTTGGACTGCTCATGGTGATCAATGGTCCATATTGGATGCATGTGTGTGAGTAGGATGCACGGAAGTGTCAGAGCCTACTTGAGTCAAGGGTCGATTGAATTATTGGTGTTGGAGAGATATAAATGAGAGACTAGGATCGAAGATCCAAAGTTCTTTCGACCAACAATTTTGTGCTCCATTTAGGCGATTAGTGAAAGGAAAGGAGGCTAATCCTTCGAAATGAGTTGTTTTCACCTTGTGAGAATAGATGTGAGTTTATAAACTTAAGAACTTGTTCTTTTCCTGATACTTTAAGTTCAAAATAATTCTCTAATGAACGTAGAGACACATTCAAATTGAATAAGGAAAAAATGTTCCGATCTCATTAATATTTGGAATTGGTATTCATTACAATCAACAAGTTGCAAGACAATCAAATGAATAAGCAAAATAAAAGAATAAATACCAGATGCACCTATCGAAACAAATGATCCAGGCAAGTGTGATCAACCAAATCAAAACTTAGATGATCATAATTTACAACTTAAGGTCATAGAAAGACTATCTCTACTCTTAAGGTACTGTACTAGAATCCGTTAGGCAGTAGTTATATAAACTAAGCTAAGCTATGCTAAAGAAAAAAAAAAAACATAAATTGATATGTTTGGTGTAGGGCCCCGAGCTCTTCTTCAATTGCTTCTGTTATAAATCGTCGAGATGGTGAAACTCTCATTAGAGTTTCCTTGTCACTTTTGGATCCTTCGTGCTCACGTCGTTGGTTTCCCAGATAAGAAAATCTTCTTAGCATAACGATAAGCTCTTAACCAAGAAAGTCTCTTAAAAGTCTAATGTTACTGGATCTTAGATTTTCACTCCTATACGTAGATGCTCTCCTATAGGACTCACATTATCTGAAGGGGCATCTAGCTTTGAGATCTACCATGATTGTTCATCTAAGTAACATAATCTAGATTACTCAGTTCCTAACCATAAGAGTGGGTTTAATCTATTACCAGCGATGAGAAAGTCTCTAAAAAGTCTAATGTTCCTGGATCTTAGATTTCCACTCTTATATGTAGATACTCTCCTATAAGACTTGCATTATCCAAAGGGGCATCCAACTTTGAGATCTACCACGACTGTTCATCTAAGTGACCTAATCTAGATTACTCAGTTCCTGACCATAAGAGTGGGTTTAATCTATTACCAGCGATTGGCCAGATCCATCATGTTAAGATCTGATGGGACCACGATCATTGTAGCGGATCACCCAATATGGACACTGTTCACTCCCCAAGTGCAGGGTTGTGATGTAGTAATAAACTCGGTAAGATCGAGGTCGAATCCCAAGGGACTGATACTTGTACGTTATCTGAAACTAAGTAAAACTAGAACTAGGCTAAGATGTAATCTAAATCAAATAGAATTTAAGGGAATAATGATGGAATATTTATCTAAAACTTAGGAGAAATCAGAGGAAAGAATCTAGGGATTTAGAGGATCCACTTGTAGAGATCAAGGAGATTTTATGCCTACTTCAAGAATCATGGAAATTAAATTGAACTTACTTGATATAATTTTCAAGAGATGAAATGTATATGAATTAGAATGGATTCCATCACCAAACCATGCCCAGGAGACAAAGTAAACAACAGAATTAAACTAATTACCATCAAATCAACAATGTATGAAAGTGAGGAAGGGTACCGTCATCTGACCATGCCTAGGAGATAATAGTGAACAATAGGGCTTCCTGACGTCATAAACATAAAAAGAGTAGGAACATGCTCAAAGCCATCGCAGACCGATTGTAATTTCAGTCACAACAGACCATTAAAAACTAAAAACATTCCCTTAATTAAACTAAAATCAAATATCAGTTCAGTATAAATAGAAAGCATAAAACAGAGTCTCCCATCTCGCTACAAGTTTCACCTCTTAGTCCTAGTTAAGAGGTTTAGCCACACATACACATGATGAGCTAAAATCCCTTAGAAAAAGAAAGCATTAAGGAAAAGAAAAGAATTAAAGAAAAAGGAAGAAGAAACTGTGAAGGCCTTCCACGTCTCTCTCTCTCTCTCTCTCTCTCTCTCTCTCTCTCTCTCTCTCTCCCCTACATCTAAGCCCCTATTAAGATCTCATCCACGCCTTCTTTATATAGGTGATGCAATCGGTTGTGAGCATAGTCGGTGGAGAATGCGTACTCTTTACGCATAGCAGGTGCGAAAGTTTTACGCAGATGCAGCGTCCGCAACATCTTACGCAGCAGAAAGGCACTGCGAAAACTCCTCTTTCCTTGCTTCTGTTAAAAAGGAGAACTTCCCTTGGGACTTCTTCGAGCACCCTACATGATGGACAGTTTGTTGAGATGATCTGTGATGATGGCCCACAACTGCCCGCAAATCACGGACAGCGTCCGGGCGTTGTAACAGGGGCTGCGTAATTGTTACACTATGATGATGGTGGGCCCCAATTCACTATTATTTTGAGAAATCTACTCCATATAGTGTGATCCTCTCGAAAAACCATCTGGGAATGGCGAGATTGGATTGATTTTCAGTGTGGCCCACAAGATTTGATACTCCGCCATTCATGCTGTATTTAACGGCTGGGAACGCGCGATATCCTGCATGGTGTCAAAAGGAAAGCTTGGCGAGGGTTGATCCCCCCCTCTGGACTCAATGGACGGTACAGATTAGTCGAAAAGTTTACGTGTGGGGCCCACTAACAACGCCCGTTCGGACACGTGAAGCCGCTGGAGAAAGAAAGAAAAGAAAAAAAATAAAAGAATTGTCGGTCAGCCGTAAGTTTGACCGAACTCTTTGTCCAGTGCACTTCTCATGCATGTGTACCCTATGTACATGCAATGTACATGTGGGGTCCATCATTTTGTTCGTGAGAAATCCGCTCCATCCATCCTCTCTGGAACTTTATTTAACACATTGAAACAAAAATTGAAATATATCTAGATATCAGGCGGGCTGCAAATCCATGATTTCAAGGCTGATCTGTCTGTTGGGCCACTTCCACAGGGATCGAACGGATGAAATTCAACGTGTACAGTTAATTTATGATCCTCAGGTCATGTATGAAGTTTCAAGCTGAATGGATAGTGGGAATCCTATGATCTTGCATTCTAGACGTCTTTTGAGCCACTTAAACTTTGGTTTATCCGTTTTCTCGGATCTCAGGCGGGTAAATTCTTCAATCTTGATCTCCTGGAGTCCATCCCTTGCCTTGATGTCTTCAGATCGGTAAATCCATACTTTTAGCACCTTTTTGCAATCCATGCTCTCAAATACACCCTACATCACAAATACGATTAAAATCGGGTGTTAAACAGTATCATGTTCGTAAATTTAGGAAAGAATTGGGGTCTGATATGTAATATTTGACCCTCAACACAACCCCCAACCAGCATCTTGCTAGTCCCGAGCAAGGTATGCCAAAAATAAGTTGAGAACTACAGGATAATTTCTATGTACTCGAGTGAATTTTACAAAATTATCCAGATACGAGAATTTTAAGATGCATGAATGTTAGGTATTACTTTCTCCTATACTTTAGCACATAGTAAACTTCATAATTAAGTTCAAATATTAATCCATTAATTAGAACAATTTCAAACATTAAGTTCCATGGGTGTATAGTGTAATCTTGGCTTATCATCATTAAAATTCACTCTCTATTTTAGGATATCATTGGTAATCAACAAGAGAATTCATGATAACTAAAATTTGTCTCACAAATCATTCTTTTCAGTTTTATAGCTTTTGATTTTTTTTTCATTAAAAGTAACGCCACGGTAGGAAATCAAGTCCTTACTTATAGGGAGCAAACCTATGATAAAGACCATTCGCCTAATAATTTTTGAAGGTTAACTTTGATGAATTAAACCTTCACCAGTAGGGAGCAAACCTATGGTGAAGACTATTCGCCCAAACCTGGGTATTTTCTTTTTCTTCAATTCTTCTTTATTGATCATGATAGGCAAATTTTCCAAGATAGTTTCTTTCAAGCTTAATGATTACCAAGTTAACCCTTCGATATCAAACTGAAATCTTAATGTGAAAGCGCGATGTGACATGTGAAATCATGACTCAATTGATGTTTAAAACTTCTAATCATGAATTAACAATTCGGACTTAACTGTGAAATCTACTAGATAACTAAATTCAAGAGTCATACATTACCAACATCACGTATCTTGAAAATCTAAATTAAGGATATCTGTCAAAATCACTTCGAATTCACAAGAAAACACAGAAAATTTTAAAAATTTTCACAATTTTTTCTCAAGGCTAAGAAAACACTGATTAGGTTACCTAACCTCCCACCCCCAACCTAAAATCTACATTGTCCTCAATGTAAAAGGTATGAACATGCAATGCACATGGGACAACAAAAGTAAAGAAAAAGTGATGGGAAGATATTACTTGGATAACGAATCGAGAGAGATACTTTCCAAAGATATCTACGTAAGAGCAAGTCAACACAAGAGAGAAAGAAAAATAAAAATAACAAAAATAAAATCCTACCTATACCACTTTCGCACGTGCTCTCGATTGCATTTAACACATGCAACAAGCCTTTAAACCCCTAGGTTGCTCCTAGTGGACGAGTTGTAGTCTCATGAGGGTTTGCAGCAATATTACCCACAAACATTGAACTAACTAATTAGAAAAATGAAATGAAAAGCTGGGTTACCTCTTAGGAGCACTAAGTTTACCATTTATCCTAAAAAAATATAAAACAAACTACCCTAGTCTTATGAAAGTAGGGAAAAACTATTCGATCATGCCGCAAGGTTCCTCTTCTGCCAATATCTTGATAAATTTCTCAGTAAGTTCCTCAACATGATCATCCAAAAGCCCTTTTTGTAATAGGTTTGGGTGCCCTGGAGCATGACTTTCCAGAGAGACTTATGTACCTCATAAGAAATTTTTCATTGAATTACTTGAGGTATCCAGAATATATATGATTCACCTGTGACAGAAGAAGTTTCAACGTTAGTATCCCATGGTGAATCAGAGACTACATGTAAATAAAGTTCAGAAAACTCTTTAAGAAGTGATGTAGTCCCAACACATTCCGAAGTATCAGACTTCGGTTCCATTGTCAGCTCTCCCTCCTGTAATGGTAGACATTTAAGATCAGGGGAAGAAGAGGCTTCAGAATAAGGGTTCTCTCGGCCAGTGATAACTATCAAGATGTTGTCTTGCAAGGCATCCACTTTATCTTTTGACATAGGATCGTTTGAACCTGAAAAGTGTGCCAAGAAATCCTAAGAATTGAGAAGTTCAGCTGAGTATGACTTATTTTTCACATTGTAGCTTGTGATGATATACCTAAGGAATCCATCATCCTTGAAAGTAGCCGGATGTACGCTCTCTTCTTCCAGTCCTGCAGAGATAGATTGAAAATCAATAGGGGAAGCATCGATGTGATCACTTTGTTCATTGAGACTACTTAATCGAGTCGTTGCATTGTCAAACGTGTAAAGCTCAGATGGTGGCCGTAATTGAGTGGTTTCAAATTCCCAGGTCGTAGCGAGCAACTCGTCCTTCTCCTGAATCACATCATCATTTAATTCAGAGGAGTGGTCCAAACATGTTTCATAAGAGTTAGAAGGGTCGGTTGTAAGGGGCTCATCCTCCACCTTTAAATCAAACGTGTCAGGTGAGGGGAGTAGTTCATTATAACCAACCACTTCGTGTACGTCTTGATCATTAACCTGGACCAAACTTGAGATGGATTCCAGGGCAACTGTGGCTACACATTCAGGATCGCCGTCCCAATATTCATCATATTCTAGTTTAGTGCAATACACATGTGGGATGGAATCACTTTCCTCACATTTTACACCTAAAATGGGTTACTTTTCACATAAACTAACCTCTTTGTCATCATTGAAATCTTGTGTGTCCTGTGAGGGAAACATGTCATCATCATTATATTTGAAAGACAACCATGTCTCTTCCCCATTCTTTTGAATAGTCATCGAGATCGACTCATCGGGAAATTGAACCACATGCTTGTTAACATAATTCAACTCTTCATTTAAAACTCCAGAGTTTTTCAAAAGTGAGTGAGGATCACTTTCCTCGTATTGTATTTCTGGATTGGGTTGTGGTTGGGATGAGCGATCTTCCTCTATCCTTTCGAGGAGCGAATTGAGTGTTTCCATTACTTTTCTAATTTCCTCAAGACAGGCCATGTCATGTTGATAGGAATCTTCTTGGATCGTTTCTAGTTAGATCTTAAAGGTAGGAGATCCAAGAGAAAAATCATTATAACATGTTGTTGGTTCATTTTCCCAATTTTGATGTTTCCACTGATTATAGTCATACAGATCATAGGTGGGAGAATCTAATGATTGGTAATACTTATTATCACTCATGATATAATCACGCATTGTTTTCTTTTTATCGGATGGGAGAATCTAATGGTTGGTAATACTTATTATCACTCATGATATAATCACTCATGATATAATCACGCATAGTTATTATAACCCCAATACTCACGTACTGTTTTATTAATCTGTGGGGTGTAATTGTTCTCCTGCATATAATCACGTAAGGACTTCTTAGCCGATGGATCTTTATATTCTGATCGGTTCTTAATGATAGTTTCAGAAAAGTTTTAAGACATAGGCTGATTTATATCATCATCATCCCAAAATAGGTTATTCTTCTCAGCACACTGACGTTCTTACTCATGCATATACATGATGAAACCCTTAATCTAAATTTAATCCTAAGAAAAATAGAAGAAAAGATCCTACAATAATATGGAAAGTAGGTAGGGAAGAAGTTAGAAGGAAGTTACTAAATTAGAGTTCTATATTAAGATCCTACCCAAGAAAACAACAGAAATTAGTTTCTAAAAATAGAAATCCTAAAGTTAGAAAATTCTAAGATGGAAATAGAAAGTTAGTTTTCTAAAAAGGAAAGTTTCCTAGACCTAGAATTAGAAAGTTTCTAAAAATAAGGGAAAATGAGTTAGCTTCTAAAATTAGGAAGAGTTTCTAAAAAGGAAAATAACTAATCCTGGTTTCTAAAAGCAAAAGAGGGAAGTTCTAAACCTAAAGTTAGAAAGTTCTAAATTAAAAATCCTAATCCTAAAATAGAAAGTAAAGTTAGTTTCTAAAAATTACTTAATTCCTAAAAAGGAAAGTTTCTAAAATTAAAAGAAATTGTATTAGAAATTTTAAAAATAGAAAACACAACCCTAAACCTAAAAATAGAAAAAGAAGAGATGTTAGTAAGGGATTACCAAATTAGAAGTTTATGTCAGGATCCCACAAAACAGGAAAACAGGTTAGTTTCTAGAAATAAAAAAAATCTAAACCTATAATTAGAAAAATTCTAATCTTAAACTAATCCTAAAACTAGTTAATTTTAGAAACGCAACCGTCAGTCCCCGGCAACAGCACCAAAAACTTGTTCACTCCTCAAGTACAGGGTTTTGATGTAGTAATAAACTCGGTAAGACCGAGGTCAAATCCCAAGGGACTGATACTTGTACGTTATCTGAAACTAAGTAGAACTAGAACTAGACTAAGATGTAATCAAAATCAAATAGAATTTAAGGGAATAATGATGAAATATTTATCTAAAACTTAGGAGAAATCAGAGGTGAGATCAGGGAGATTTTACGCCTGCTTCAAGAATCATAGAAATTAAATTGAACTTACTTAATATAATTTTCAAGAGATGAAATGTATATGAATTAGAATGGATTCCATCACCAAACCATACCCAGGAGACAAAGTAAACAACAGAATTAAACTAATTACCAACCAATTGACAATGTATGAAAGTGAGGAAGGGTACCGTTATCTGACCATGCTCAGGAGACGATAGTGAACAACAGGGCTTCCTGACGTTATAAACATAAAAAGAGTAGGAACATGCTCAAAGCCATCATAGACCCATTATAATTTTAGTCACAACAGACCATTAAAAACTAAGAACATTCCCTTAATTAAACTAAAATCAAATATCAGTTCAGTATAAATAAAAAGTATAAAACAGAGTCTCCCATCTCACTACAAGCTTCACCTCTTAGCCCTAGCTAAGAGGTTTAGCCACACATATACATGATGAGCTAAAATCCCTTAGAAAAAGAAAGCATCAAGGAAAAGAAAAGAATTAAAGAAAAAGGAAGAAGAAACTGTGAAGGCCTTCCACGTCTCTCTCTCTCTCTCTCTCTCTCTCTCTCTCTCTCTCTCTCTCTCTCTCTCTCCTACGTCCAAGCCCCTGCTAAGATCTCATCCACGCCTTCTTTATATAGGTGATGCAATCGCTTGTGAGCGTAGTCGGTGGAGAATGCGTACTCTTCACGCACATCAGGTGCGAAATTTTTACACAGCTGCAACGTTCGCAACATCTTACGCAGCAAAAGGCACTGTAGAAACTCCTCTTTCCTTACTTCTGTTGAAGAGGAGAACTTCCCTTTGGACTTCTTTGAGCGCCGTACATGATGGACGGTTTGTTGAGATGATCTGTGATGATGGCTCAGAACTGTCCGCAAATCACAGATCATCCGGGCATTGTAACAGGGGTTTCGTAATTATTACGCTGTGATGATGGTGGGCCCCAATTCACTATTATTTTGAGAAATCTACTCCATATAGTGTGATCCTCTCAAAAAACCATCTGGGAATGGCGAGATTGGATTGATTTTCAGTGTGGCCCACAAGATTTGATACTCTGCCATTCATGCTGTGTTTAATGGTTGGGAACGCGCGATATCCTGCATGGTGCCAAAAGGAAAGCTTGGTGAGGGTTGAGCCCCCCCTCTGGACTCAATGGACGGTACAGATCAGTCGAAAGGATTACGTTTGGGGCCCACTAATAACGTCCGTTCGGACACATGAAGTTGCTGGAAAAAGAAAGAAAAGAAAAAAAATAAAAGAATTGTCGGTCAGCTGTAAGTTTGACCGAACTCTTTGTCTAGTGCACTTCTCACGCACGTGTACTCTATGTACATGCAATGTACATGTGGGGTCCATCATTTTGTTCATGAGAAATCTGCTCCATCCATCCTCTCTGAAACTTTATTTAATACGTTGAAACAAAAATTGAAATATATCCAAATATTAGGCGGGCCACAAATCCATGATTTCAGGGCTGATCTGTCCGTTGGGCCACTTCCACAGGGATCAAATGGATGAAATTCAATGTGTATAGTTAATTTATGATCCTCAGGTCATGTATGAAGTTTCAAACTGAATGGATAGTGGGAACCCTATGATCTTGCATTCTGGACGTCTTTCGGGCCACTTGAACTTTGGTTTATCCATTTTCTCGGATCTTTGGTGGGTAAATTCTTCAATCTTGGTCTCTTGGAGTCCGTCCCTTGCCTTGGTGTCTTCAGATCGGTAAATCCATACTTTTAGCACCTTTTTGCAATCCATGCTCTCAAATACACCCTGCATCACAAACACAGTTAAAATCGGGTGTTAAACAGTATCATGTTCGTAAATCTAGGCAATAAATGGGGTCTGATATGTAATATTTGACTCTCAACAGCCTCCGAGTAATCTCTTTATTTCTTTAAATCTCCTTGATGAGTGGCCGAGACTTGTCCGATAGTAATCTATTATTAACTAGATCATATCTTTCTTCAAGCCCATTGCTGGTCTTTTTTTCCAATCTAGGCATGGTTGCAGATCAACCCTAATAATGTGTCCATTTTTCCTGATCTGGGTCCAATCCATTGCCAGATTCAATTAGACACTAGTCTGATCTTCAGATCTTTGGAATTTTCTTGAATGTTACAGTTTCTCCTAACATCTCTGGGAAGATATCCCATTTTGGAAGGATTATGAGAGACGACCTCATCAAGAAGATCATTACTAGATTCATGATCAGATTTGTTCTCTTGATGGGTTTCTTTTAAATGTGGTGGGCACGTTACCTCATTAATGGGCGGGATAATTGTGACCACGTGGCTTATACTGATTTTCTCTCCGAAAGGCAAGCATAAGGGCTTGTGCCTTTAGATTTATAACAGAATGAGTATCGTCAAAGGAAATGAGAACTAACAAACTACAATACTCTTGGGTGAGAGTATGTTTCATACCAGTTATGGTTACATGGTATCGATATATGAATGGCTATGATTGGCCCATGTGAGGGCGTCGAAAATGGGTGTAAAGAATGACCCTACATCCCTTCGTATCAAGAGATGTAATGGTACGTACAGCGTTCAAGTTTTTGGTGGTCATTCCATCGTATGACATGCTGCAACATGGGGTTTGCACTTCGACCATCGCATGTTTTAACGAGGCTTTCAGTTTCGCCTGGCATGATTGACAACTTTTATTGCAAACACAAACTGTGATGTTCTAATATGCTTATATTATAGTGTTACACTTCTATCATAATTGTGACCACATGGCCTATACTGATTTTCTATCCAAACTATAATCATAAGGGCTCATGCCTTTGGATTTATAATAGAATGAGTATCTCCAAATGAAACACGAATTAACGAACTACAATACTCTCGGGTGAGAGTATGCTTCATGCCAGTTATGGTTATGTTCTATTGATACATGAAAGCTTGTGATTGGCCCACTTGAGGGCATAAAATATGGGAGTAAACAATGCCCCCCACATCACTTCATATCGAGAGATGCGATGGGTCATATTACATTCAGGTTTTCGGCAGTCATTGTAGCACATGACATGCTGCAACGTGGGGTTCGCGCTTCGACCGACACATGGTTTAATTAGGCTTTGAGTTTCACGAATTGTGATGTTTCAATATGCTTATATATTGTTACATTTCCATCATAATTTTTACTCCCTTGTCGTTCGACCGTATTCACTTCTCATTCTCCTTTTTAGGTTTCTTGTGTGATGACTTCTTCTTCTTGAGATATTAAACCTGTGAAGGGAACATTTATATTAGTGGTGCATGAACCTATTCTATATTCCATTTGCCCAGATCATCTGACTCCTTACTACCCTATTTCTACTACGAGCCTCATGCCCGACCCTTCTTTCACTCCCTCCACCAACCTTGAGCCTCTCCCTCCTTTTTTTCCTTTATACTTAGAAGATGAGCTCTTACTGCGAAATCATTCTTTGTCATGAAGTTGTTTGGCAGGTTGTTGGTTTGGAATTTCAATTATGGTCTAACCCATCTCTTGATTGGATAAATTGGCTAGAAAAGCCCAAGATGTGTTTGGTCAACTTTAGAAACAAATCAAGATCTACAACTATATCCAATTTTCTCATTTTTCAATCCCTATACAATCTCATCAACTAGCCATGGCCATTTGTTTTTGGAGTCGGTCAACCAACTCTTTTCATTTTCCACTTCTTCATTTTTGTCATAATTAATACTCCTTTATCTCATTCTCCAACCTATGTTTATCGTGGGTTGGCCCATTTATGCATTATAGAGTGTACTTTACTATATAGAGTTCTTCCTTATCGAGTTAAGAAAATTCCCTGACATGAACTTCTTCCTGTTCCTTAAGATGTCCCATGGGCTCACTTGGTTTCATTATACGTGGCATGGTCCAATTGAAAATAAAGGCACCCAACTTGTATATGACCTTTGGTCCCACTTCTTAATCACTTAGGACCTTCCAAGTAGCAATGCCTTCCCGGTTCTTTGTCTGAATGCAAAGACTGGGGTAGAGTTTTACCCGTCCTTCTTATGCACTAGACAGTTTAAGTTAATCCAAGGCCTTCCTCTCTCCCCTTGTGTCTTCTTAAGGGATGTATTCCCTTTGTTGCGGGTGTTAGAAGTTTGATTTTGTTGTAGAGCACTAATAATTTAAAAAGCCCTTAAATATGGTTACATCTTGGAAACAATGATCAGATGTAACTTTGATTGTATTAAGAAGCTATATTTTGATGAGGACGTTTAATAATGCCTAAATATTGTATATCTATCCTCTTAACTACATAAGCTTTTTCCGTAATTAAGTGTTAAATTGATTTAATTATATATGTTTTCTTCATGAAATGTGATTTTGGACTTAAAGATGAATACATGCTTAAAAGAAATATTAAAACTCAAAAATAGATAAAGTCATAGGAAATGAAGAATTGGTGATTTGAAGGACATTATTAAAGAATTCAAAGGTCAAATATCAAATATAACCAAGGACAAAGGATGAAAAAATAACAAAGTCCATTAATAGAAATAAAAAATTGTTTGGTCCCATCTGAGGTTGGTTCGATCCAACAGAATGTGTTAGAACAGTCTAACAAGAAACTGTGATTTTCAGAAGAAATTTGGCTGTAACCAAGAAGTTAATTCAGTGCAACTAAAGTGATGTTCAGTGTAACCGCAGTCTATAGTTGGTACGACTGAAGCGTAAGAAAAGTGCATACATTTAAAATTAGTTCTAAGTTAGTGTGAATTTTTCTAATTTAAAGGGGTGTTTTAGGCTTTCCTAGTTATAAATTAGGGGTTGGGAGAAAGACATAGGGTTGAGGGATCTTCCACGGAGTCATCTTTCCTCTTATTCCCCTCAAATCTAGTTTGTTTATTTAGCTTTTTTTTTTTTTTTTTTTTTCTTCTTCTAAGATGTTAGCCATGCGGGGCTAATCTCTTAGCTAAGGATAAGGGATGAAGTTTATAGTTATTTACGTTATTTAATTTATTTGGTACAATAAAAATGGGTTGAATGATGATAGTAGATTGAAATATATTTAGATTTTTCTTTAAATCTTTTATGTTGTTTCATCTTTGATTTCTTTTCAACTCTAGGCACTTGGATGCTTGGAAGAGCAATTACAATGCTTAATTAGATAAGGATTCAATATATATAATTAATTGATCTATTATCGCCTCCAAGTACATTGGATACTCTTAATTCCATGAGATTGAGATTTGAGTGCTTCATGAAAGAATTATTTAATCAAAATCATATCTTATTGGTATTCATGAATTTCTTAACCGAATTATCTTCCGATTGGTTAAGATAAGACTTTGATTCCAATTAAGATATATATTGAATTAGTGAATTAGATATTGTGATTACTATAAGTAAATTCTTGGATCGTTAGTTTTTTATTTAATTGTTTTAAAACCATTTCCTTAATCAATGGATTAAAAACCCAGACAAATTGTTTGATAAATTAGTTGTAAATTATGTTCCCCATTCCCCACAGATTTAACCTCGGTCCCACCGAGTTATTACTATATTGTAACCCTACACTTGGGGTTGTTAACCTTTGGGTTTGATCAATTTTTTTAACCGTTGCCAGGGAGTAGCGCGGACAAGGTTAGGTTTAGTTTTTCTAGGTTTAATTTATATTTTAGGTTGAGTTTTTTAATTTCTTAATTTTTTATCTAATTTGTCATTTTTATAGAATTTTCAAATTTTGGTTTTTATGGTTTATTTTTTATTTTTTTTAACATTACTTACATTGTTTTTTTTTTTTTTTTTTTTTGTTTATATTTTCTAGGATTTTCTAGTCTAATTTTCCTTACGGGTAACATCTTTCTTTACTCTCTTTACTTGCTTTCTTAATTATTGCATGATTTATTTTCCAGGTTCAGAATTAGGATTTTATCATGTTCATAACGGAATGGACACAAGAATACTTTAATCAACTTCTAAGAGATGAGATATTAGTTAAAGCGTTGCCAGATCATTATGTGAGGAAATGCCCTATGTTTCATAAATTAACTGGACCTATGATTGAAAATCGATTGGGATATGATGTTCCATTGGTTAAGAAATCAATACGTGATTATATGAGGAAGAACAACTATCATCCATTGTTTAAGAAGACAATGTGTGATTATCATCCATTAAGGACACCCACATATAACTTGTATGATATTAATTAGTAGAGCCATCATAATAGTGTGAATTGGAGAAGTGAACCAACTATGGATTCTAATGACTATCCCCTTGGGCCTCCTACTTATGAGATCTAATCGAAAATAACCCAAGAGGAGCTAGATTGAAGGGTGATTTCTCAACAGCAAGTCAAAAAAACCATGAT
The DNA here is from genome assembly GCA_037074715.1 of Magnolia kwangsiensis. Classification (NCBI taxonomy): domain Eukaryota; kingdom Viridiplantae; phylum Streptophyta; class Magnoliopsida; order Magnoliales; family Magnoliaceae; genus Magnolia; species Magnolia kwangsiensis. The sequence goes on from CM073577.1 coordinate 115,846,325, forward strand.
GCAAACATTCGAAGACAATAGAAAATCATTGAAGATGCTTGCATCTTCCACTCAAAGAATTCAGTCACGCCTCATTAATGAGGAAGAGGCTTGTCTACTCTAGCTTCAAAGTAATATATAAATACAATGTGAGGAAAGTGATCTTCATTCTCTCAACTTGCATGTTGAGCATATTGAATTTGAGAATAAGGAGTTAGAGTTTGCTCAAGATCCTATGTTTCAGTTTTCCTAAGGGTTGATCTCAATTAAGGTACTAGTTAAAGATCGAAAGGCACGAAAAATTTTCAAACATGATGATATTGCTATAATTCATGAATATGACACGCTTGGTTCTAGTATGGAAGATGAGTCCCTTTTTTCTGAATGTCTCGACTCAATAAAAGTTTGAAGATTCTAATGATCATTTGATTAAAGATATAGTGGATGCCTTACAAGATTGTACCTCGTAGTTAACACTTACCGGGAGAATCATAATTTTGAAGTGCCTCATTCCATAGATCTTGAATCTTTACCATCAAAGTTGGGGGAGGATAACTTTGAACTAAAGTTTAAAACTTTGAAATTTGTAGAGACTACATTGCCTAAAGAGTTTTTTTCTGAATTTCATCTAATTGTTGTCTCTAATTCACCATGTTGTACAAATATTGATTTTATTTTATTTATTATTTATTTTTTTTTCACGAGCGAATATTATACACTTTGGAAATCTCAAATTTTTTATCAAAGATATGTTAATGAGGTTCATAAATTTCTCTGGACGTCCATGCTCCAGGACATTCAAGCCTATTGTAAAATGGGCTTTCGGATGATCTTGCTGCATAACCTATTGAGAAATTTATCGAGATATTAGCTAGAGGATGAACTTATTTGCCCAAAATAATTAGTTTTCCCTTACTTTCTTAGATTAGGAATTTATTTACTTTCTTAGTATTAGTTTGATTTATTACTTTTGTTTGTTTGCTAGAAAACCAATTAATAGGAAGTTTACATTAGCTTATCTTTATTTTCATTGCTCTCAATATTTCTCTTATTGCATATATTTATGGATTGAGGATAATGTAGAATTTAGGTTGGGGGATAGGTTTCTTTTGAAAAAATTTTATATTTGTGCTGAATGTTTGAATTTTTGAGCTATTTTTTTTTAAAAAAAATTTGAAATTTTCTATGAATTTAGGTGATTTCAAAGATAATTTAGAGATTTGAATGATAACATAATTGATGTTAAAGATTTTTTATTTTTTATTTTTTTTTAAAAAAATAAAATCTGAATTTTAGTTATTTGATACATTTCAAAGTTAAGTTCAAAAATTTTAATCTTTTAATTTGAAGTTTTAAACATTGATTGAGCTTGTAATTCGCATATCACATCTAACTTATGCATTAAATTTTAAGAATGATAAGAGCTAAACTTGAGAAATTTATTCATCATGTTCAAGTGAGAATTGAAAGAAGAAGAAGTAATACGCAACTAAAAAAACAATTGTCGTCGAAAAGGGTTACCTATTGAAGTTTCATGAAAAGAATTGTTATGAAAAAAGAAAATATTAAAAATAGTGTGAAAGCCATTAATGGAAAAATAAAAAACTTGGATTAGTAGAGTATTGAACAGTAAGGAAAATTTCAATTTTCTTTTGATTATCAATGTTACCATAAAATTAGAGTACTGAACCTTTGATTCTAATAAGTCTAGACTTTCTATACACCCATAGAATTTTTCTAATTATAGAATTAATGCTTTGAACTTGATTAGGATATTTACCAAGTACTAGAATTTAGGTGGAAGCTATGCTCTCTAATAATGTATTTTAGATTTTTATAATTTGGATTGTTTTTAAAATTGTTTGAGTTTATATGAAATTGTTCATTTAGTTTCGAAATATATTTTGCATCTTTTGCTCGAGACTAGTAAAATGCTGGTTGGGGTTGTGATAAGGCCTAAATAATACATATATACCCTCTCCATTACAATATATTTCCTTGCAATTAAGTGTTAAATTGATTTAATTTTATATGTTTTCTTCATGAAATGTGATTTTGGACCTAAAGATGAATGCATGCTTAAAAGAAAGATTAAGCTCAAAAAAAAAGAAATCCGAAGGAGATATAGAATTGAAGATTTGAAGGACATTATTGAAAAATTCACATACCAAAATCTAAAAAAAACCAACGACAAAGAATGAAGAAAAGACTGAAAAAATTGTAAAGTCTATTAATAGAAATAACAGACTATTCGGTCCCACTTGAGGTTGGTTTGGTCTGACTGAATATACACAGAATAGTCCAACAAGCATATGGGTAAACATTTTAAGAAAATGAGAGAAATTTGATGTCACAAATGTGAGAGTTATGGACATGTTGCCGCCAAATGCACCAGTAAAGTAAGATAAAAAGGCAAGGCTATAACAACAACACGAGACGATACTGAGGAGTCCAATTCGGATTGCTAGGACTCCCATAGTGATGAAGACATCTGCTCTCATAGAGTTTTGATGGTCTCCACCACTATTATTCCCCCTAAATATTTGGGAGGTGATTCAGACCATAACTCTTTGGAAGAAGAAGAAGAGTCTTCCTCCAATGAAGAAGAAGAAGAAGAAGATTGAAAAGATGGGGACTTAGAAGAGTCATTTGATTAATTGTATGCTAAATGCATGAAAATTTTTAAACAATTGGGTTGGGTTAAGGCATAAAAGAATCATTTAGTTAATAATTTAGAAAGAATAAATTCTGAAAATGTCTCCCTAATGCGAGAAAAGGAAAATCTCAAGTCTGATTTAGATGAGACTTTTGAGAGATATATAGGCTTAGAATGTGAGCTTAAGATAGTTAAATCTCTAAATTAAGGCCTAAGACAAGAGGTTAACCAACTTAAATCTCTTTTTGCCAATACCATGGATAAGGTTGCTCAATCGGACTATGTAGATAAATCTTTAAATATAGGTAAGCCTTTAGGGGATATGAAAGGTTTTGAACTTAATAGGAAATTAATTCTACAAAATCTAACCCTTTGGAAATTCAAAAGGACTTGTTTGCTTTAAGAAGTAGATCGAGAGCATCTCTTGTGTTTCACAATTATGGTGATGTGGGCTATTTAAATTTTGAATGCTTAATGTCCAAATGGTCTCAACCTACTTCAGTCCCAAACCATATATATAAATATATCATGACTTGAGAAATTGGCACAATGATGGAGAAGCCCTCATAAAGGATCATTATAAAAGAAGAAGTTTCCAACCCCTCAAAAAATGAACAATCACATAAGGAAATTGTTAAAACAAGTTGCCTTCTAAATTAGAAAACTAGGAAAATGCTTAATTGGGGGGGGGGGGGGGGGGGGGGGGGGGGGGAGGGGGAGGGGGTAGACAACATAAGTAAATCTCATATTTAATATAAATTTCCAGCTAAGAATTCACCCAAGGAAGTTACATCCAGAAAAATCATTTTTCCTCCTGAAAACAATTCGGGTCTTAGGAAATTCACACCCATGTGGGTTGTGAAGAGAGATACTTGGCCTTAAAAGGTTTATATGAGTTTATAGATAAATTCGAGGATTTTAGCCTCATTAACCTTTTGGTAGTTGGACTTTAAAGTTGCTTCATTTTGTTGTCACATGTTTTTTGCTAAACTATCATTGGTTATGCTACATGATAGGCAAAATTTTCAAGTGAACATATTATGCAAGCTCTATGATTTGAATATGTATATACACCCTAAGTACATTCCCTAGTCTTTTTGTTCTTATAGGTAAATGTATGATTTATAATGCTTTCATTTTATGTGCTTATTGGTACAACCATGAGATTATTTTTTTTGTCAAATACTGACAAAAAGGGGGAGAAAGATCAAGTCTCACCAAAATAACTTAAATTTTATTTTGCAGGTTTTATTTATTATAGGGAATTGATGAGGTTAGGGGGAGCATTTAAGTTTACATGTTGTCCTATATTTATGTTGTAAACCACTTTAATTTGACATTTAATATTTTAAGTTTTTTTGTTTTGTCATTGATATGGACCATGACAAGGTCTAGGTTAGTTTTGTCACATAATTGACAAAGGGGGAGATTGTTAGTGCATCGGTTTTGTCAATGACATAAGCTGGGGTATCTTGAGTCAGTTAAACCTTCATAAGAAGACATTAAAAACTAAAGACTCAAAGACTTGAAGCATCAAGGTTAAAGACAATGGGTAAATCAATAGGTTCTTTGGTAATTGATAACATACAAATATTACAAATTTATCGTCTCAATTGCATTAGTTTTCATTTATTGAAAGTACTTAATTGATTAACTAATATATATCTTGTTCATGTGAGGTAATTTGGAAAACAAAGACAAAATCATTCTTAACAAGGGTTAAATCTTAAAAGATTAATCAATTGAAGACTTGGATATTTGGAGGCCAGTATTGAAGAATTTAAGTGTCAAAGATTCAAGGAAACAAAATATAAAGGATGGAAAAAAGATTGAAAAATCACAAAGTATAATAACAGAAATAATAGACAATTTGGTCCCACTTGAGGTTGGTTTCGTCTGACTGAATGTGCACATAATAGTCTAATAAAAAAAACTGTGATTTTTAGAGACAATTCGACTTGATACTTAGGTCTAATTAAAGCCTTGTTTAGTGCCACTGAAGGGAGGTTCAATGCGACCTAAGAGAGATAAAGACTTTAGATAGATTTTTATGAAATTTAGCTGCACCTGAAGGTATTTTTAGCTAGACTTGGTGCGACCGAAGGTGACCATCCGTAAGACCGAAGTGTAACATAAATAAGTAAATTCAAAGTCGGTTCCAAGTCGATGAGAACTTTTCCTATTTAAATGAGTGGTTTAAGTTGATATAAGGAGGAATTAGGGCTTGGGAGAGAGACATAAGAGAGACAAAGTTTCTTTTGAATCATCTTTCATTCTCAATCCTCCAGTTCTTTTTTTTTTTTTTTTAAAGATATTAGTCATGTTTGACTAATCTCTTAGCTAAGGCTAAGGGATGAATCTTTTAATAAATATTTGATAGTTAATTTATTTTTTAATGAAAGTTAAGATTTTTATGTTGAATTGTAATATGATATTATTGAATTTCTATATTGGACAAGGAATCAATTTGTAAAGTTGTTTGATCTATTATCGCCTCTAGGTACATTAGATGCTTTCAATTCCCTGTGATGTGATTACCTAAATCTTCATGAGAGATCTAGCCTATCATGATTATAATCTATGTTGGATGTTTGTGATAGATATTACTGTATTATCTTCTGATTGGAATGGATTGGAATGCAGTTTTATTTAAGTTATTAACTCGAGAAGACGACTTAAATTCAAAATCTAGTAAGTGGGGATTCCTGGATTCTTAGCCATTTTTACAATTGTTTTTACAACTCTTTTATTTCGCTAGATTAAAAACATAGACCAAGTGCTTCTCTTAATTTAAGTTCTTAGTATATTCTCATAAAATTCCTTATGGATCGACCTTAGTCTTAGCAAATTATTATTGCATCACAGCTCTATACTTGAGGTTAATAACCCTTGGGTTCAATTAGTACTCCTTGCCCTAGACCCCTTTAGGTCCAAAACAACCTACCCTATATGAATTGATCCATATAGAAAAACAATTAGTCATCAGATTTGTGTTGGCTAGATCATGTCCAAAAGGACAATACGTAGTGAATCATAATTGATTGTTAGGGAGAAAGGGACCTTTCTGGCCCAACCTTACCCTAACCCAAAAGGACAATATGACGTGTGTGATTTGAATCCTCCTAACCCACATGTGGAACAAGCCAAGTTCATCACCACTCTTAGAAGTAGAAATAAAAAAGACAAGACGATACCAATGAAGGCCGATACGCCCAAGGATTCAGGTAAATCTAATAGTGAGGATGGATTAAGCCCTACCCCACATGACAAAGAGTCGGTGCATGAGAACAAACCTTTGGCTCTATTCCCCAAAACATCTTGTCTCATCCAAATGCCCATTAGAGAATCATGACATCTTAGAGAGTTTCCACCAAGTCAAAATTAATATTTCATTGTTGGATATGATTAAACAAATTCCATCATATACCATATTTCTTCAGGACCTTCGCACGGTTAAACAAAAACTAAATGTACAAAAGAAAGCCTTTTTACGAAAAAAGTGAGCGCGATTATCAAGAAAAATGCTCTCCCAAAATACAAAGACTCTGATAGCCCTACGATCTTATGTATCATAAGAAAATTCTGAATTGAACAAGTCATGTTAGACTTGGGGACTGTTCACAACCCCGAGTGTAGGGTCACGATGTAGTAATAACTCGTGAGAACTAGGTCGAATCCATAGGGACTAAACTTGTATGTATTTTGAAAAGAACTAGAACTAGAACTAGAAAAAGATCAAAATCTAAATATGGAATAAAAGAGAGTGATTGTGAAGGATTTATCAAATATCAAAAGTGAACTAGAGTGCCAAGGATCCACTTGCAGTGATCAGGGAGCCCTATTACTTGATTCAAGTACTATAATTAGAATTGGAGTCGTATCCTATCTAATTGGAAGATATAACAATTAAGATCAAATTTGAACTTTCCTTAACCTAATTCTCAATGGATGAGAATTGTGATAATCGAAAGGAATTTCATTACCAAACCATGCCCATGAGACATTGGCAATAACAGGATTTATCAATCCTATAATCTCAAAATTAAGAAAAGAAGATAATCAAAGCTATTGCAGATCTACTATAATTTGAGTCATAATAAACCATTAAAAACTGAAAGTATTCCTTAAATATCAAATTAGAATCAAAGAAGGTTCAATATAAATATGAATTAAAGAAAGAGAAACATCCCATCATTTTACAAGCTTAACCTCTTAGCCCTAGCTAAGAGGTTTAGCCAACCATAGACATGATTGGACTAAAGTCTCTTAAGAAAAACAAAAAAAGAAGAAAAATTCTTGGCGATGACTTTTCTACCCTTTTGTTATACTCCTTAAACTATTGAAGATGTCTAAGAACATCTTAGGGAGTCCTATTTATAGGTGTGGAACTCTAACTTTCGCACCTAGTTGGAAAACTCTAGAAATTGCCTCAAATTTATGCAGTTTGCTAAAATAAACTTCACTCTGCATAATTTCTTAAAATAGACTTTACTCTGTATAATTTTATAGAATGACCCAGAGTTTCAGAATATATTTTTTAAGAATAATTTTAGGATTCTTTTTCTTCACTTTAAATATTTGATTCTCTTTATTCCTCGCTTGGTTTTTTTGAATTTCGGCATGTGAATTCTTCAATATTGGTCTCCTAAGATCCATCTCTTGCCCTGGTGATTCTTGAGCATCAAATCTATGCTTTTGGCACCCTTTTCAATCCAAGCTCTTAAATTCACTTTGCAACACAAACATGAGTAAAATAGAACATTAATCATTATCATGTTCATAAAACCAAGATATAAATGGGGGATAATATATAATATTTAACCCTCAACACAATCCCCAACTAGCATTTTGCTAGTATCGAGCAAAGTATGCATGAAATAAATTTCAATGCTTAATATCCAAAACCTCTCTAGGAAAATAATCTTTTGTACACTCAAGTATAAGTGGGTAGAATTAAGATACGAAAGTGGAGTTTTGAAAACTTAGAGCTGAACCACATAAGCAACTAATCAAGTAAATTCTTTGACCATTAAATTGAGCATAATTTGTATATCAAGTTTTTCAATGCGTTCAATAAAAATCAACTTACTTACTGCATAGTTCATCATGTTAGCCATACTTAACACTTCAAGATCAGCTTAAAACTCAAGTACTGATTACAAACTTATCCCCTCTTTTCTTCTTTTTTCAGTATTTGATTTTATATCGACAGTTAATTTTTTATTCATTCTTTTTATTTTTGCATTCTTTTTCATATTTTTCATATTTTTTATTCTTTTTCTTAACCTCTTTGTCGATATCCTGTTTTTTAACTGTTTTTTTTCTTCTTTTAAGATGGATTAAATTCTCTAGACTCAATTCTCACCATCTATCAATGATTCACATACTAATAATCAGAACTTCTAGCATGTCTTACAGAAGACAAATTGAATGCGTCTTGTAATTTAGATTAACATGATATTCAAACTATCTCTTAATCAATTGAGCACGAGAACTTATGTGATAGATTACTTAGTTGATCAAACTCTAACAATCCAAAATTCAATCTATATTTTTATCATACCCAACGAATTCTTAAGTACATAATTCATCGCTTCCCAAATAGATTTCAACTTGAGACATTGAAAAATTTTAAATTTTTTTCTCAAAATTGAGAAAACACTGATTAGTTCACCTAATCCCCCATCCCCAACTAAAAAATCTACATTGTCCTTAATGTAAAAGAAATAAGCATGTAATGAAAAAGAGGCAATGAAAAGAAAAGGGAAGTGATGGAAAGGAATACCTGAAGAAGGAATTTTAAGGCTTTTTAAATGGTCTCAATGTGAAGATAGGTTGGCACAAGAATTAAACTAACACAAAGAAAACTATCCTAAACAGTGGAAAGTAAATTATCTTAAACAGTAGAAAGTAAACTATCTTAATACTAAATCATATGAAAGCAAATAAATCTACTTATACCTCCATCGGACTAGGAGGTCAATCTTGGTAAATAGAGTCAATCAGAGGTATGACATCTCATATAAATCAAAATTTTTAACAAATGGCTTTAAACGATGTCAATTTACTTTGAATTCATTGCCATTATTTGGATTCTGAATCTCGACAACCCCATGAGGATAAATATTAATAATAGTAAAAGGGCCGGTCCAACGAGATCGGAGTTTATCCGGAAAAAGGTGTAACTGAGAATTATACAAAAAGACTTTCTGACCTGGTGTGAATGATTTTCGAAGAATTTGTTGGTCATGAAACACCTTCATCTTGTCCTTGTAAATTCTCAAGTTCTCATATGCGTCATTCTAAATTTTTTTCAGTTCATTCAACTGAAGTTTGTGTATCGAGCCAACATTTTTCAAATTGAAGTTCAGATTTTTAATCGCCCAATAGGCCCTATGTTCTAACTCCACATGCAAGTGGCAAGCCTTCCCATAGACAAGTCTAAATGGAGACATTCTAATAGGGATCTTAAATGTAGTACAGTAAAACCATAAAGCATTGGTCAATTGGATTGACTAGTCCTTATAGTTAAGGTTAATCATTTTTTTTTTCAGAATATATTTAATTTTCTTATTAGAAATTTCAACTTGCCCACTTGTTTGTGGGTGGTATGGAATGCTCTTTGTGGGAGATGCCATATTTCTTCATTAAGTTCACAAATGGCTTATTACAGAAATGTGAACCTCCATTATTAATGATGGCCCTAGGTGTTCCAAAGTGGGAAAGGATGTTCTCTTTTAAAAACTTAATGACCATTTGATGATCATTATTTCAGCATGGGATCGATTCAACCCATTAAGTGATCTAGTTTACCACTAACAAATTATACAAATTTTCAAAAGATTGGGGGAATAGTCCCATGAAATCGATGCTCTAACAATCAAATCTTCAATGATCAAAATGAGGTTTAAAAGTAACATATTTCGATGGGACAATGCTTCCAATTTCTGACAATGCTCATAAGCTTTACAAAATTCATGAGTGTCCTTGAACATAGTAGGCCAGTAAAAGTCGCATTGTAAAATTTTGGCAATAGTCTTTTTAGTAGAAAAGTGACCACCACAAGCCGAAGAATGATATAAGGAGATGACACTTTAGTGTTCATTATGTAGCACACATTTCCTTAAGATTTGGTCTGAGCAATATTTAAACAAATACGGATCATCTCAGAAGAATTTGCATACCTCGGTAAAAATTTCTTCTTATCTTGCACAGTCCAATGTGTTGGCGTGAAACTTGTGATAAGATAATTAGCAATATTTGTAAACTACGGTGAATGAGAGATTTTAAACAGTTGTTCATTAGGAAACATGTTATTTATATTCGTTATCTGAAGGGAATCAGAAAGGTCAAGTCGAGAAAGATGGTTAGTCACTACGTTCTCTGCTCCCTTCTTATCTTTTTATTTTCAAATCAAATTCTTGGAGTAGGAGGATCCATCTTATCAAGCGGGGCTTAGCATCATTCTTAGAAAGAAGATACTTGAGCGCTGCATGATCTGTGAAGATGATGATCTTGGATCCAATCAAGTAAGACTTAAATTTATCCAAAGCGAATACTACAGCTAAGAGTTCCTTCTCCGTGGTTGAGTAATTCACTTGGGTAGGATTTAGAGTTCTACTTGTGTAGTGTATCATATAGGGCTTCTTCTCTTTTCTTTAGCTTAATACTGCCCCAAGAGCATAATTATATGTATCACACATAATTTTAAAATGAATGCTCCAGTCAAGTGGCTGCATGATAGGTGCAGTGGTTAACATGCCCTTGAGCTTAGAAAAAGCTTCATGACATTGCTCAGTCCACTCGTATGGTACATCCTTCCGAATTAGATTGCATAAAGGAGGAGAGAGGTGACTAAAGCCCTTTATGAATCTCTTGTAAAATCTGACGTATCCTAAAAAGGATCACACGTCTCGTATGTTCTTAGGTGGAGGTAAGTTAAAGATAAGATCAATTTTAGCCTTATCAACCTCAAATTCTTTGGATGAGATGATATGTCCAAGGACAATCCCCTTACAAATCATAAAATAGTACTTTTCCCAATTTAGTACCAAATTCTTTTTCTCACATCACTTCATCACACATTTAATATTCTAAACAATCACTGAAGTATGGACCAAAGATAGAGAAGTTATCAATGAAGACCTCTAAATATTGCCTCACTATGTTAGAAAAAATACTCATCATGCATCGCTAAAAAGTGACGGGAGCATTACACAGTTCAAATGGCATCCTTTGGTAAGTAAAGGTGTCAAAGGGTCATGTGAATGTGGGCTTTTCCTGATCTTCATGGGCTATCTCTATTTAGTTGTAGCTTGAATATCCATTCTGGAAACAATAGTAGGAATGACTAGCTAGCCTTCTAAGATTTAATTAGTAAAGTACAAAGGAAAGTGATCATTACTTGTGACGGTATTCAATTTCCTATAGTCAATGCACATTCTCCAACCAGTAGTAACTCTAGTTGGCACGAGTTCATTGTTAGCATTGGCTATGATAATGATCTGAACTTCTTAGGAACCACCTGAGTTAGACTCACCCATTGACTATTGGATATACGGTATATGATACCCACATCCAATAGCTTAAGAACCTAGGCGTAAATCACTTCCTTCATGTTTGGATTTAATCTACGCTGTAGTTGCCAGGAGGTCTTCACATTCTCCTTTAGATAAATGTGGTGAGTACAAATTAAAAAGTTAATTCCCTTGAGGTTTGCAATCAGCCATCTAAGGGCTTCTTGTGCTCAATGAGAGTAGAAATAAGCATACTCTCCTATTCTCTCTTAAGGTGGGAAGAAATCACCACAAAGAATGTCTCATCTTGACCTAAATAGATATTTCAAATTAAAGGGAAAATGTTTTAGGTCAAGCTTTGATGCCTTGAGGTTAGACGGTGGAGGCACTATATCTATTTGGGGTAATTCTTTAAATTATCGCTTCCACCGGTTAACTTCAAGTACCGGCACAATATCAAGCATAACACCCGTTTCCCTAGTCATATCATCATTTAAATCATGGGAGTGGGCCAAGAACATCTCTAAAGGGTCAGAGGATAAGGTCATCAGAGTTCTATCTTCCACAAAAGAATTAATCAAGTTAACATCGTGGGCATCATCATCATCCTCTTCCTGTTTGCTCATATTGAAAAAGATATTGAGCTCCAATGTCATATTCCCAAAAGATAAATTCATGACTCCATTCCTACAATTAACGATTGTATTTAATGTAGTAAGGAATGGGGGACTAAGGAAGACAGGAATTTAAGTGCTCATATCTATGATGGATTGAGTATCCAGGATAATAAAATCTACTGAATAATAGAATTTATTAACCTGGACCAACACATCCTCAATTATCCTTCTCAGCACACGAACTGAGCAATCGGCCAGTTGTAATGTGGTCCTAGTGGGTTTTAATTCACCCAGACCCAGTTGTTTGTAGACCGAGTATGAGATCAGATTTACGCTCGTTCCTAAGTTAAGAAGTGCATGCTCAATCCAATAATTCTCAATTACACAGATAATGGTTGGGCTACTAAGATCTTTGTACTTCCGTGGCACATCTTGTTTTAGGATGACACTCACTTTTTTAATTAAGAAGATTTTCTTTTGAATGTTTTGTTGTCTTTTAGTCGTACATAAATCTTTTAGAAATTTGGCATATGAAGGTTTCTGTTTTACAGCATCCAGTAGAGGAATGTTGACCTTCACTTGCTTAAGCACCTTTAGAATATCCTAAGAATTAGAGAGAAGTTTTGGTGTTATTAACCATTTGGGACATGGAGTATTCAGTTTACTTTGAAAATCTAGTTCTACCTCATGTAGAGCATTGCTAGGTCTATCAATCTTATCTACATTCGAGCCCTTAGGCTTCTCAGCCCTTACCGAAATAGATTAGTCAATTATCTTTCCACTCCTAAGAGTGGTGATAGACTTAACTAGTTCCATTGGATTTAAAGAGCTTGGTTCACTAACTCCGTATTACGGTTTAGGATTGGGGATTGGTTGGCTGGAGGCATCCCTTTCTCCATAACCATAATGTGTGAGTCTATCTTTTGTATAGCCTTTATAAGTTCTTGTACGGCTTGAAGAGTTCTTTTTTGGATGAGTTCTTGTAACGCCCTGAAAATCGGGGGTCGAGCATAACTCAGCTCCCTAGTTCCAAAACATCACTTATGCAACATATTTAATGAGGGATGTATGTTGTCTATATTAGTGCATAAAACATGAGGTAGATTAAGCCAAATTAACAAACATAATTCAGGGACAAGTAGAATACGCAAGCGGAAGTCTGAAATAGATATATAAACCAACATAAGTCCCCAAGGTATATATGCTCTGCCAGGTCATAGTTACAAGTCGTGTCTCAAAATACATATATCAAAATGGGATAAATCACTACAAACATAGCCCTAAATCTCTGTCATTCAGGTCATGGCTCACATGAACCCGCCTGAGAACTGCATAAATGAGAATGCCTCCTCGTCCTCATCGAACTCCGGCTCCACCTCACAGGCATCACCATCACGTGCAGCTAAGTCAGAGTCTGATTGGTGTTTAAGCATCATCCCAAAACGTGGCAGTGAGTGATCAACTCAGTGAAACTATACAGCAAAGGTTAACATGTTATCAATTCAATCAAGTAGTAATGATAAAATAGTACAATCAAACATGTCCTAATTACTCTTGTTAATACAAGAATGATATGAGAAAATGATGCATGCCCTCACCAAAAACTCCCTCTTGCAACATCATCTAACGATCGAGGCATGAATCACTACCACTGTGCTCTACACCAACGCCAACGGCACATGCAGTGCGATGTTATGAACATGATTACCAAGTTCTTATTAGTCCTTTTCATACAGCAGGATTGGGAAGCTAAGGCACCTCCTTTATATTAATTCTCAAACAATGATCCATTCTAGAGTCGTTAGTCCTAGTAAATCTCATATGATATTACTGTTCTAAGTCGCTGTAAAGGGCTTATCACCAATCAATACAGGCCTAATATACCTTAGTTACTACAAAAAGGTTCGTCGCCTGTCTGCAGTGTCAAGGTATGCTCGAGGTCACTACAGAGGGTTCGTCACTAATCAATGTAGGCCGACAGCATGAATATAGTGTCTCATACCACTATAATCGGATCACGAGTCTAGGTTGCTCACTGGTCACTACGAGGAGGCTCATCGCCCTAGCATAGGCCGACAGCTCAACCACAGTGTCCCATACCACCATGTCTGGCTCATGAGTCTTAGGGGATCGCGGTACCAAGGTTAACGGGATTTCACCGGTAAGTTTGTTATCCTAGATTCAAACAGTAGCGTCCAAACATGGTGAACATACATCGGTCAATCGAGTTAAATGACGAGCTCAATTAGGACAAGTGCACATTGAATCGATCGACATGGAATGCATAAGCACTCTGTGTGGCCTAACCACTGTCGAACATGCCAAATACAACTCGCATTCGTTGAACACATCCTGCGTGGTGAAAATAATCACATCCACCAAATTGAGAACTATTACCGATTACCTGGACTGTTATATAGTCCCAATCACGTACAATCTCAATAATAGACAATTAAATCAATTCCTACATTCATATGAACATGTTATGAAATATAACTTAAACATGGGTATAGTACATGGAGAAAATCATACACACAGTTAACATGAATAAAATAAGCTAAACGATTCATGGAGGAAATCATACACGCAAGTACGATGATTGAGATTCATATCTCAATATCCTTAAAAAATCATACTTTACTAAATACTAACCCATTCAGGCATTTATACAAACACTTAGACTACACTATTCAACATACATCATGTATGTCGACCATATTACATATTAGGGTAAATCCTTTCTCCCAGGAGTTGTCGCATACATAACAGTCATGTACTAACGACAATTAATCATGGCAATCACAACATCAGATTCCTCATGTATACAAACATTTCAACAAACACATGAATTACTTTATTTACAACATAGTTTATACGTATACGTAAAACAAAACAGATAGCGCATTTGACATGTGTAATAGCATCCATGTCAAGAATAAATCATTAGCTAACATTGAAAGTCTTGAAAACCATAACCTAAACGTATATAGTCCACACTTTAAACCGAAAAATGCGTAACAGATATGATTAAGACGCCAAGTCTTCGTCAACGGCGGATTGACAACCTAAGGCATGAAATAGGTTAGCTATAACAACATTTAGACTTCTCTAAACTCCAAAACAGGTTAGGGTTTGATTGACTAACCCAAATGTGGAATTAGAATCGTCGGAATAACGATTCAGATAGGTGGATTAGGTGCGTAGAGAAACTGGGAAGAATCCCAAGATGAAACACCAACTTCTCTCTCACTTTCTCTCTATTATCTTAGCTAGGGTTTAGAATTCGTATGGAATATGTGAGAGAGGGTTTAAGGCCCTTATATAGGCCCAAAACTGACGGAAATAGCCCTAGGGCCAAGGTATACTTAGGTTATAACCAAATTGGGCAACGGAACATTTTCAGAGGTCCTTTTACTAAATGTGGTTGGACATAAGCTCACTAATATTGAATCTTAAGAAAGTTAAGTTTTTAGTCCGATCGGATTTTCAGATCGACTGTGGAGGACCAATTTTAATTTAGCGGTCACCAAAACTCGATCAGGGCCATAAGTATTTAGGCATGTATGGGTCATCTTCCCTGATCCGAGGGTGAATTTAGGTTAGATTCTCACGGTCAGAATGCTTATAAATGGCGCGCAAGCGACACGACTCAGATTACTTAAATCCATATTTAATTTCATAAAAATCTTCACTTTCTTACACTCTTTACTCCGGACTTAAGTGAATCGTCTCAGGACATCGTCTGGTCTTGATTTTCGAGATGATGGTCAAGTCCAACTAGGCGGTTATAATGGTCTAAGTTCATCACTATTGAATTTTCAACGTGCGGTCTAGGTCCGATACGAAGTTTCTGAATGCTCCTGAGAGCAACTGGGTTTAGAGTTTACTCTTAGATTTCAGGATAATGTAGCGTTACTAATTCTATAGGTTTTGGGTCTTACAGATCATATTAAAAGTTATTGGTGCTAAATTCACAGGTAATCTAGTTTAGTGCTAGTTAATTCACGTTAAATTTCTAAAGAATTTCTATTAGAGGTGGTACTTGGGTCTTTGTACGAATTTTTCCAGGACGTTACAACTATAGAGGATTTTGAACCAATTCCTCTTGAGGTTTTCCTTAATTTAAGAATTGATTAGAGATTCCTTGAGGTGTGACAGATTATCCATTCCTCCAACTAAAATTCGGATGATTTCTCTAACTGGAGTTGTATGTGTTCAAAGTGAGTCCCTTGAAAGACCTTTGGTAGTTGTTTATGACATTTGATTGTTCATTCAATATTTCTTGAAATGTAGGTATTGTTGGACAATTTTCATTTGTGTGAATGTTATAAGTACAAATACCGTAGACAACTTCTTTATCCTTATCCTTCCTAAGTTTCATGGCCTCGAGTTTCCTTATGAGACTGATCACTTTAACATTGATATCATCTTCCTCTTTCAAAAGATATATTTCACCTCTCTCCTTTGATTGAATAAGCTTAGACGTGATGCTCGTTCTTGGAGAGATTCCTATGATTGGTTTCGGAAAGTTTATCGAAGTAATTTCACACTTCATCAACATCTTTGTTTAAGAATTTCCTATTGCACATTTTCTAAACAAATTGGTGGATAGAAGATGTTAGTCCTTCATGAAAGAAATTTTTTGTGCGTCACATTTCAAAATCATGTTGTGGGCATGAACTGATAAGATCCTTGTACTGCTCCCAATATTGAAAGAATGTTTCATCTTCCCTTTGAGCAAAGTTCATGATTGACATTTCGAAGGTGTTCGTTTTGTAATATGGGAAGAATTTCTATATGAACTCCCTTATCATGTCATTGCATCCGCCAATAGATCATGGACGTAGTGAATGTAATCACGTCTTAGCCTTTTCTTTCAAGAAGAAAGGGAAGAGTTTCAACCAGGTTGTGTCCTTAGACACAGTAGGAAAGTATAAAGTTGCTATGATCTCATCAAACTCTTTAAGTGTCAATATGGATTTTTATATTTAAGCTCAAAGAACTTTGGAAGGAGTTGGATCACTCCTGGCTTAATGTCTATGTTTCCTGTATTTTCTGGAAAAACCATACAGGAAGGGGTGCTTACCCCCACCGATTGTAAATAGTCTTGTAAAGTACGAGGCGGGGGTGCTCGATGCATCTCATTCTCATCATGGATTTCCTCCACCCTAGGTTGGGGTGGATTTGGAGGTTGGTTGACCAGTTGATTTGTAGCCATAACTTCGGTTAAATCTGTGGATCTTGAGTGGTGTCTTATCCTGTAATGGATAGATAACTCCTCAACCAATCCTCCTTCACTCAAGAGTCGTCGAGTGCTGTCACGGATCCACTTGGGCATGAAACACTCTCAACCCTCAATTTCAGAATCTAACCTAAACCTAAAAAGAAAAAGAGAAACAGAAATTCTGAAGTAGAAAGAGAGAGAATTAGAAAGAAGTTACCAAATTAGAAGTTTCCATGTTAGGATCTTGCAAAAGAAAAAGAAAAGTGAATTAGTTTCTAAAAGGAGAAATAAAAAGTTTCTAAAAATAGAAAGATGAGTTAATTTGTAAAAAAAAAAATTACAAAAGTTTCTAAAAAAAAAAATTAGTTTCCAAAAATGAAAAAGAAATTTTTCTAAAAATAAATTAGGAAAATTTTTAAACCTACAAATAGAAAGATAAGTTAATTTCTAAAATAATTTAGAAAAAAACCCCAACCTAAAAATAGAAAGTAGAAAATTCCTAATATTAAACTAATTCTAAAACTAATTAATCTCAGAAAAATTGTAACTGTTAGTCCCCGAAAATGGCGCCAAAAACTTGTTCACAACCCAAAGTGTAGGGTCACGATGTAGTAATAACTCGTGAGAATGTGGTCGAATCCACAGGGACTAAAATTGTACGTATTCTGAAAAGAACTACAGCTAGAACTAGAAAAAGAATCTAAATGTAAATATAGAATAAAATAGAGTAATTGTGAAGGATTTATCAAATATCAAAAGTGAACTAGAGTGCCAAGGATCCACTTGCAATGATTAGGGAGCCCTTTTACTTGATTCAAGTACCACAATTGGAATTGGAGTCGTATCCTATCCAATTGGAAGATATAACAATTAAGATCAAATATGAACTTTCCTTGACCTAATTCTCATTGGAGGAGAATTGTAATAATTGGAAGGAATTCCATCATCAAACCATGCGCATAGGACGATAGCTAACAACAGGATTTACCAATCCAACAATCTCAAAATCAGGAAAAGAAGATACTTAAAGCTTTGTAGATCTACTATAATTTGAGTCACAATAAATCATTAAAAACTGAAAGTATTCCTTAAATATTTAATTAGAATTAAAGAAGGTTCAACATAAACATGAATCAAAGTAAGAGAAACATCTCATAATGCTTCAAACTTCACCTCTTAGCCCTAGCTAAGAGGTTTAGCCAACCATAGACATGATTGGACCAAAGTCTCTTAAGAAAAACATGAAAACAACTATGAAAGAAGAAGAAAAAGTCTTGGTGATGGCTTCTATACCCTTTTGCTTCACTCCTTAAACCCTAAAAGATGCCTAAGAGCATCATGGGGAGTCCTATTTATAGTTGTGGAACTCCAACTTTCGCACGTAATTGGCAAACTCTAGAAAGTGCCTCAAATTTATACAGTTTGCTAAAATATACTCTACTCTGCGTAGTTTTCCAAAATAAACTTCGCTCTGCACAATTTCATAGAATGACCCAGAGTTTCAGAATATGCATTTTTAGGACGATTTTAGATTCCTTTTCTTTACTTCAAATATTTAATTATCTTCATTCCTTATTTGGTTTTCATGAATTTTTGGTATGTGAATTCTTCATTCTTAGTCTTTTAAGATCCATCCATTGCCTTGGTAATTCTTGTGCATCAAATCCCTGCTTTTAGTATCCTTTTTAATCCAAGCTCTTAAATTCATCTTGCAACTTAAACATGAGTAAAATAGAACATTAAGCATTATCATGTTCATAAAACTAAGATATAAATGGGAGATAACCTGTAATATTTGACCCTCAACAGGGACAAGCATCAACCTTATACCATACTTAGTGTACAAATAATTAGTTCTTGGTAAATTAAAACCCACCAAGATGACCCTACAATTTGCTGATCGATCTATTCATATACCTAGAAGGGTAGTTGAGGATGTGTCAGTCTATGTTGATAATAGCCATTCTTAGCCACTTCAAATGTAATCATCAATTACTAGGAATGGAGTGATGAAGCTATCCTTTGGAAACATGACATTGGAGGTGAACATGTTCACTCTCTGCAAATAACCTGAGGATGTAAATAAGGTCCATAAGGCAAACATTACTAACGCACTCGTGGACGAGAAACTCATATTGACTACAATCTATGACCCCTTAGAAGCCTGTATTGCTCACTTTATAGATTCTTACGATCATATGATATTAGATATAATGAGTACTTCTTTAAATTCTGAGTTAGTATTTGAAACTAATTGGTGGAGATCAAGCTTTGAAAAATTTCCCCTTATAGACTCAAAGCCTCTACCATATAACATTAAGCCACCGAAGCTTGACCTAAAACCATTGCTGTTTGAGCTTAAATACGTTTATTTAGGTCAAAGTGACACATTTCCATTAGTGATTTCTTCCCACTTAGATGATAAGCAAGAGAGAAAGCTTATTATTATTTTTAAGAACCATAAGAGTGCCATAGAATGGACTATTGTGGATCTCAATAGAATTAATCCCCTGATCTACGGTCACGAAATACACTTAGAGGATAATAGTAAAGTACCAAAGCAACCACAACATTGATTAAATCTAAATACGAGAGATGTGGTTAAGATTGATGTGTTGAAATTATTGTATGTGGGTATCATATATCCTATCTCTGATAGTTAGTGGATGAGCCCAACTCAGGTGGTTCCCAAGAAGTCTAGAATTAACATCGTAGCCAATGCTAACAATGAACTCATGCCGACTAGAGTTACCATTAGTTGAAAAATTTGCATTAACAATAGGAGGCTGAATATCATCACGAGTAAAGACCACTTTCTTTTACCTTTTATTAATTAAAATTTAAAAAGATTGATCAGTCATTCCTACTATTTCTTCCTAAATGGGTACTTGGCTACAATCAAATTGAGATAGCCCCTAAAAATCAGGAGAAGACTACCTTTACATGTCCCTTTGGAACATTTTCTTACTAAAGGATGCCATTTGGGCTATATAACTCTCCATTAACATTCCAGAGATGCATGCTTAGTATCTTTTTAGACAATATTGTTAGGCATTTTCTGGAAGTTTTCATGGACTACTTATCCATTTTTGAAAGTACGTTTAACGAGTGCTTTCAGCGCTTAAATTTAGTTTTAACAACTTTTGAAGAGAAGACCCTTATCTTGAATTAGGAAAAATGCCACTTCATGGTTCAAAAGGGAGTTATCCTTGAATACATGATCTCGTCTAATGAAATCGAAGTGGGCAAGGCCAAAATAGATTTGCTTGCTAATTTGCTGGCTCCCAAAAGCATACATGACATTCAATTTTTTCTAAGTCATGTAGGATTCTATAGGAGGTTTATTAAGGATTTTAATCAAATCTCTAGACCATTAAGTAACATACTACAAAAGGATATTCCATTTAAGTAGACTGACTCATGCCAAGAGGCTTTTACAAATTTAGAGGGTATGTTGAAACCGTACCAATCATGTAGTAACCCGATTGGAGCATTCCTTTTTAAATTATTTGTGATGCTAGTGATTATTCTATTGGGGCTTTGTTAGGCTAAAGAAAGGACAAGAAATTATGTGTTATCTACTATACAAGTATAATGTTAAATGGTGCCTAGATAAATTACTTCATCATGGAAAAGGAACCCATTGTTGTAGCATTTGCCTTGGACAAATTTAGGTCTTACTTGAATGTATCAAAAATTATTATTTTTATTAAATATGTGAAACTTAATTATTTTCTCCCAAAGAAGGATGTCAAGCCTTGTCTTTTGAGATGGATCCTCATACTCCAAGAATTTAACTTAAAGATATGTGAGAAGAAAGGAGTATAGAACATAGTAATGGACCGTTTATCTCAACTAGTTCTTTCAGACTCCATAGAGAGTTCGCCAATCAAAGACACTTTCTTAAATAAACAATTATTTGTTGCCTCCCAATTACCGTGGTACGCTGACATATAAAATTATCTTGTAATAGGTAAATTACTGATCCATTAGACATCATGAGAAAATATTTCTAATCGAGGTAGGTAGCTTTTTTTTAGACAATTCTTATTTGATTAAATATTGCCCAGCACAAATCATTACAAATCATTAGAAGATGTGTTCTGAACAATGGACACTTTAGTGTCATCTTCTTTTATTACGCATAAACTTGTGAAGATCATTTTTTGGTAAAGAAAACCACCACTAAGATTCTATAATATGGTTTTTATTGGACGACAATGTTTAAAGATACCCATGAGTTTTGCACAACATGTAAGAAATATAAGAAAATATGAAGAATGTCACAAAAAAAAAAATATGATGCCTAAAATTTCGATTCTAATTGTCTAAAATTTTTATTGTTGAAGTATTGATTTCATAGGACCTTTTCACTCCATCTTTTGGATATCTTTACACCATCCCAGTTGTGGATTATATTTCCAAATGGGTGGAGGCGATTCCTTCTAAAACTAGTGACCACAAAATACTTCGATAGTTTTTTTAAAGAAAATATCTTGTCAAGATTTGGAACATCGAATTTATAATCAATGATGGTGATTTGCACTTTTGTTTTAGGCCATTTGAGAACTTAATGAGAAAATTTTGTATTAAATACAAAGTGGCTACACCCTATCATACATAGATAAGTGGCAAAGCTGAAGTTTCCAATAAGAAAATTAAAAGGATATTAGAGAATATTGTAAATTCAGAATGTAAGGATTGATTTTTAAGACTAACTGACATGTTGTGCGATTATAGGATCTCTTTTAAGCTTGTCACTTACTAGTGGAATTGGAACATAAGGCATACTTGGCCATAAAGCAGTTCAATTTCGATATTGACAAAGCTAGAATGCTGTGTAAACATGCTGCATAAAATCCAACTTGTAGAGTATGAAGAAATTAGGAAAGACGTGTATGACGATACGAGAATATATAAAGAGATTATGAAAGTGTTCCATGACATGAAAATTTTCAAGAAACTATTTAAGCTAAATAAAAAAGTCATCCTTTATAATTCTGGTTTCCATCTATTTTCTGAAAAATTACGATTTAGATGGACTGGCCCATTCGTAATAATGAATATTTATCCTTATGGGGCTGTGGAAGTTGTGAATCATTAAAAAGTAATATATTTAAGGTAAATGGCCAGAGATTGAAATCATTTGTGGAAAAATTAGTTGTAAAAGAAATGTCCATATCTTTGGATGATCTTGTGTACTAAGATTGATCTCGTAGTCTGATGGAGATCATTTCCCTTGATTTTTTAGGATTTAGTTTCCTTTAGTAGAAAAGATTTTGTTTGTAAATTTTAGTTGTTGAAGCACCAATCTTTGAAGTTCGCTATCGTATATATCATCCTTTAGGTACTTGTTTCCACCTGCTCTTTATTTTTTTGCTCTCATGTTACATACATTGCATATATTTTACACATTTAGGATAATGTAGAATTTAGGTTGGGGGTAGGTTTCCTTACGAAATTTTTTAAAATTTGAGTTGAAATTTGTAATTTTTTTTTTAAAAAAATTAAGACAATTTCTGTAATTTAAATAATTTAAGGAGATAAATCTAAGAGTTGGTATTAAATATTTTTGAAGCCTAGATTCTAGATACTTCATGGATTCTAAGATTAAGTTTAGTTTAATAATATTTAGTTAAAAAGTTTTAAACATTGATTGAGTCATGAATATAAAATGTCACATTTAGCTTACAATTAGACCTTAGTTAGATACTGAATTGTTGAAGTGATGGTTATTGAGAATGTTAAGAACAAAGCCTAGGGAATTTCCTCATTACATTCACTGATAGAAATGAAAACGAAAGAGTATTACCTAGCGTAAAAAATAGTTATCGAAAAGGGATATTTATTGAATTGTCCATGAAAATATTGTTTGGTATATTAAAAAGGAAAAAAAAAATTAGAGTGAAAGCCGTCGATAAAAAAATCAAAAGAGCTGGAAGAGTAAATTATTGAGTTGTAAGATATGTTTTGATTTAGGCTTTCGTTGATTTAATCATTTCCCTTTATTATTATTATAGACATAAAAGTGAAAAAATTGAATATGTGGTGTTGTTATGTAACGCCCTAAATTTTCGCTGCTTGAGTATATACTTGTGTACGAGAATTTTGAATGTTAATAATGTAAAAATTAGATGCTTCAAAATTACATATTGTTTTTTTTTCTTTTCATTTAGATTACATCTAGTTACATTCACGAAGGTAACTATTTACGAGAATAAAATTGAATATATTTATTATTCAATTAGAGTAAAAAGAGTTCAACTAATTTTCTAATTCCCTCTCAATGGGAGCTTATTACATCATTTTAAAGTAAGTAACTTTAAATAAATAAAAGCAAATTGTGTGTTATTCTTCATTTTTATTCGAACATATCTTCCACAGAATGGTCGTTATCTGTATCATCAACCTTTAATTCACCTGCAACATCCGTATAGTTAGAGAAGGTCAATGACCTACTCATAGTGGTGGTTGTCCTTTGAAGTTTACAATGATTCAAGTGATTCATAAGAATAATCAAAGGGTCCCAATATATCTCATACTCGACAAATATGAGTGGTATTGGTATGCGCAAATATTTTATATGAAATGCATGCCTAGCAAAGTATGTGTAGTCCATCACATGTAACGATCATCACAATGTGGAAAATAATTTTTAAAAAATACCTAGCTCACCCCGCATCCCTTACTACGGAGATTTGTTGGCATATCCGATGTTAATGTGGATTTGTATGAACATCTTAAGGTGTTACAACACACGATTGAAAGATTTATGTGACACGATTTGTTAATGGAGAGACTATTTACGACATCCAATCCCAGAGGTAATGTAACACACATGATGGTTTACTTACATCGATTTTGCACTACTACCCAGCCCACGGGATTATGTGTCGACCAAGAGGGCGATTACCCAAAATGCATTACATCTATGATAATATATCGATTGTTAGGGTGGGATTTTCAACATGATACTTGCGTTATAAGGTATTAATGCAATAATTTATGTAACAATGATTCATGTGGTGAAGATAAGTAATAAAACTCGAAGCATGTAAGAATAAGATAATCAAATCAATTCAATCGTAAATTTTAAAGGAAAAACCCACACCTCTCAAGTTAGATCGTTCTCTAAGCTTTGTCAGAACTTAATGTATAAGCCATAGGTTCAGATTTTATCATATTTTAAATAATTCCAACGATTAGATTTCAACATTATATGGTTAGGATTAAAGGTTAAGTTTTTAGTATAGATGTAGACCTAGGTTTACATTAAATAATGAATAAATAAGAAAGCTTGAACTAGGTTATTAGATAAGTAACGGATCTCATTCAATAAATTTCAGCCCAATAGTTCGAGTTCAATGACACTCTGTGTTGAGTTGACTTAGTTCGACTCGCTATGGATCAATTTTACAAATAGTGTTTTAAATTTAGAGTTAGATGGAATCCAACAACAACTGAGCATCATTAGAAAATAATCTGGGAAATCAACTTACATCTAAAAATGCTGGACTTGGCTGGACCCACGCTAATGACTTGGTGAGTTGCTAATTGACGCTCAAGCAACACACTCTCTCTCTCTATTCTTCATCCTCTCACTTTTTTTCTAATAATTCTCTCTCTCTAATTGCATATGATCTAGTTTCCTAATGAGGTAGGGTTTTTATATAGTTTACGGATGCTTCTAGAGAGTTTTCTCAAAAGGAAACTCATCGGATAGACACAGTTGTAAACCATGAACAACCATTGTGGGGAAACAATTCACTTTTCTTTTCTTGATCTATACTTTCTTCCTATTCAATGGTATGATCTTGTCTAAATTCCAAGGTTTAGATGATAGTCATTAGACTCATATAATGATCGTTTTGGATTTCTATTAAGTGGTCAGTCAAAGATCATTGGTTGTCGTTTCTTGGCGAGGAAGATAACTCATGTTAATGGTATATTCACACCCGTGTTGCTTCCCTTCAACCTTTCTTTGGATAGTTTAGATTTATCATAGGAAGCTCATAGATGCTTCAAATCGAAGCTCCAGAGTTGTTTGTTTGGTGGGTTCCGCAAATCCTTCTAGCAGTATTTTTCTGACATCATCATAACGAGCTCCAAATCTCTATAATCCCAGGCTTTTGTGATTTTTCCTTGTTTCTCTCGAATTCTAGGTTGGATTCAAAAACATCCTTACTATAGAATGGATGGTTCATATCTTTTTTTAGGCCAATACCACCTTTAGTTGTTGGAAGATGTTATCGCGTTGTCTTTGTTGGAATTTGAATTGGATATGCTAGACGGTTGAGATTTCAATTGGTGGTGGGTCCACGTCTGATATTATACTCCTAGATTGCAAGGATCCTATTGAGTCTTGGGATCAGAAGGGAGGGAGGAAAGAATGGAAGCTAGAGTTTTCAAATTAGAAGTTTTATCACATACACGATGTCAAGTTCATTCCCGTAGTTTGTGGACGCTGAAACAACCTGATCTTGTGGGGTCTATTGTGATGTTTGTTACAAAATCTAGTCCATTCATTAACACAAGTAGGTCGTGTTGGGCCACAGTTGCAAATAAGAAGTTGATCAGAGACTTATCTTGAAAGTTGTCCTAGCGGGTGTAGAAATGAACTTAATCTCAGTTAACGGTCCACACTTATTGATTAGGGCTTAATTTTGGAGAAAATGTGAGGTCAAGATAGGAAAAATCTTGAAAAAAATTTGGTAGTTGATCGATTGTGTAAAATCTTATATCTGAAATTTTATCTTTAGTGTCAAAAAGAAGGAATCAGCTCTAAAGCGATCAACATTCAACAGTGTAGGAGCATAGATTAAGGTCTAAATTTTTTTATGATATAGTGGTCATATGAGGCCAAAGTGTAGTTTAAATTTGAGTTGTAATTGATAATGTAAATTGGGTCAATCAGAAGCTCCAGATTTAGAAAGAGTTAGTAAGCCTAAAATGGATAAATTCGCGCATAAGAAAAAACATAACAACGTGGGGTTCTTATATTTCATACTTGGCCTATATGATGAAAAATTCAAATCATTTATACAAATTAAAATATCCTACTATGACTGCCCAGAAATTTTCTTTACTCGATGGATACCAAAATCAACGGTTAAGAGGTTGATTTATCAATTAGACCACTGTTACAATGATCTAAGGGCTGAAATTCAACATATATGGTTAATTTATAATACATGGGCATAGTATAAAGTTTCACATCAAACGGATCATGAGAACTATGTGATGTAGAATTCAAGGGTCTAAGTTAATAGTATTTTTATAATTATTGTTGATCTGAGAATTTTGGAAAATCTAATAGTTCTGCATGGTTATAGGCACGTTTCTAAGAAATTCTTACAAAATAACTCAGATATAAATCATTATGAATAAAGAGTTATTCTCCAAAATAATTAAAGGAAGGTACATATATCAAACAACATAATAGATGGTCAGATGACATGTTAAAAATAGTAAAACTTGATGGTTAGTACTATGACCATGTATGCAAGTGAATATATATTCAGTTTTATAAACGGATGAACACCAGTGAGTTTTTGAGTGATCAAGAGGTAGAACATGTATACCATTAGATTTAAGTAACTTGTTCACATGTGTAAGTTTCTTAGATTGTACTTTTGATGGTGGGCTAAGCATATTCGTAGATGGTGAATAAGATGAACGGATTAAAATCTTGATTCGATATATGTACGAGAAGATATAAAGTTTAGGTAGTTAGTTTACTATGATTGGGTGGTCTAAAGTCAAAGTGGATCGTCAAATATCTTTACCTAGCAGTGAATAGTTGACTGAACGGTTGGTTATTTCCAAATAAGAATACTTGAATATATGATGATTTTGTCTTAAAAATCAATAGTTGGATAGCTTAATCTATGGATGAAGATTATTTCCAACGGTCATTTAGATGTAAGGTTAGGATTGCCAAAATTGGTATCGTACACATATACATACTAAGTTAAATTTCATGGTAATACTCGAGAACTTTCAATACTCGAGTATTGAAAAATTGGATATGTGGTGATGTTAAGTCCAAAATTACATAATACATTAATAAAACTCAACGGTAGGAATTATTAATTTATACGATTATTACTTTGAGTTTAATTAGAATATTTATTAAAGTATTATAACTTAGGTGAATAATATGATTGATTTGGTTCTCTTGGATTGGTTTGATTTGAAGTTATTTGAGATTACAGGATTTGATCTTTTTGGAATTATTTTTTAAATTTGAAAATTTTCACATATTTTGCTTAGGACTAGAAAAATGTTGATTGGGGGGCTGTGATAATGTCTAAATATTGCATTCAATGTGCTTAATTGATTAACTAACATATATTTTGTACATCAGAGGTAATCTGGAAAATAAAAATAAAATCATTCTTAATAAAGGTTAAAGCTTAAAAGATTAATCAAGTGAAGACTTGAATATTTGGAGGTCATTATTAGAGAATTTAAGTATTAAAGATCCAATGAAACAAAGTACAAAGGATAGAGAAAAGACCCAAAAATCACAAAGTACAATAACAAAAGTAACAGACTATTTAGTCTCACCTGAGGTTGGTTCGGTCTGACAACAAGAAATGGTAATTTTTAGAGATAATTTGACTTGACACTTAGGTCTAACCGAAGTCATGTTAGGTGCATCCTAAGAGAGATGAAAACTTCAGACATATTTTTATAAAATTTGGCTACAGTTGAAGGAATCTTTAGCTGGACTCGATGCGACTTCAGTGCGATTGAAGGTGACTATCGATGCAACCGGAGCTAACATAAGTGCGTAAATTTGAAGTTAGTTTCTAGTCGGTGCAAATTTTTTCTATTTAAATGGGTGTTTTAAGCTGATCTAAGGAAAAATTAAGTCATGGAAGAGAGACTTAGGAGTGGTTGAGCTTTTTTAGAATCATCATTTTCAATTATTCGGTTTTATTTTGTTTATCTAGTTTTTATTTTTTTTTATTTAAGATGTTAGTCATGTTTGGCTAATCTCTTAACTAGAGATAAGAGATGAACGTCTCAATGGATATTTGATATTTAATTCATTTTTTAATGAAAGTTATGGTTTCTATATTGAATTGTGATTTGATATGATTGAATTCATATATTGGAGAATGAATCAATTTATAAACTTTTTTTTTATTATTATCACCTCTAGGTACATTAGATGCTTTCAATTTCCTGTGATGTGGTTACCTAGATTCTCATGAGAGAGACCAAGCCTATTATAATCTATGTTAGATGTTCGTGATTGATATTACGTTGTTATCTTTTGATTAGAATGGATTGGAATCCATTTCTATTTGATTTATCAACCCGAGAAGACGAATTAAATTCAAAATCTAGTAATTAAGGATTCCTGAATACTTAGTTCTTTTTACAATTGTTTTTATAACTCTTCTATTCTGTTGTATTAAAAACTCAAACCAACTATTAATCTTAATTTAAGTTCTTAGTTTATTCTCACCAAATTGCCCCTGAATTAATCAAGGTCTTACTGAGTAATTATTGCATCATAGCCCTATACTTCGAGATGTCGACCCTTGGGTTCGATCAGTAATCCTAGCCCTCAACCCCTCTAGGTCTAAAACAACTTACCCTAAATGACTTGATCCATATAGAAAAACACTTAGTCATCAGGTTTGTGATGTAGGGCAGGTCGCGGATAGTTTCATGGCCAAGATGGACCAGAAAAGGCCCGGTCGACGACAAAAATGATTTGGCCCGTCGGACCTTAGATCGAGCGTATCTCACAATCTGGAATGAGTTATTGGGCGTAAAGTATATGATTTTGGGGTAGAACGAGCTACTTTAGCCAGCCAATCGCTACACCGGGTTATGCAAGCCGGATTTGCAAAATACCCCTGGATCGATGGTTGTTTCCTTATTTTAATTCCGTTTTTACTATAAATAGTAAGTTTTAGTTTGATTATAACTCTTCATCCATTGGGCTTTATGAGTTGCACCCTATGTGAAAGGAGCTTAGAAAAATTAGGAGAACAGCTTGGTGAAGCCAAATAGGACACTATTTTTGGCTGAAAACCTTGTGCACTAGTAGACATCACGACCATCTATAAATAGTAAGTTACAAATTCTAGGAGTTTTAGTTGCAGTTTGTTTCTGATTTGTCACCCTTTGCATAGTATCCCTATTTAAAGGGTTGTGAACCCGTTTATTTCATTCATTAATCAATTTCAAATTTTATTAAAATTTATTTTTATTTTCTTTCTTTCTTTCCTCGTGGATTCAAGAAATCTCTGTGAGGAGTCTAGAGAAGCTTTGTGGATTCAGAGTAATTATCCTTGGAAGACGGTGCTCGGCCTCTTCACGTTCTTCCCTACATCAATTGGTATCAAAGCGAGGATTCCCCTCAAGCCAATGGTAAATAATGAAGGTATGAGCCAAAATCCTATAGACGGTGATCTAGGGATTCATGATCTTGCGAAAAGAATGGAAGCTTTCCACCGGG
This sequence comes from Magnolia kwangsiensis, assembly GCA_037074715.1. NCBI lineage: Eukaryota > Viridiplantae > Streptophyta > Magnoliopsida > Magnoliales > Magnoliaceae > Magnolia > Magnolia kwangsiensis. The sequence continues at coordinate 115,875,798 of CM073577.1, forward strand.
AGAGTCAGTTGACCATGCAAGGGCTACAGGCAACCCTCGACTGTCTTACGGATGCACTACTTCCGCCCTGAGCCCTAGGCAGTGCTCCACCACCCGTGGTTGCTGCACGGCAAAACTCCGATTTCTGTAGAGCACTACCAGTGGCAAACCATAGGGCTACACCAGATGATTGAAGTTCTAGCGATGAGGACCTTAATGAAGGTTTTGCCCGACGACCAATCCATGGAGGCGATCTGTCACGTCCCAAACCTAAAAATCGGATTCACAAGAATCTCGATCACCGAATCCAGTACCAACAGTCTCCATAGTACCCCACTCTCGGCTCCCATCACCCATATGCTAGGTTCCAATCCTAGGATCCTACAAGGAGGATTTTCCAACGTACATTTATCTCGTAAGAAGCGTAACTACAAGTTTATCCAAATCACAAAGGCAACATCATCATCACATATCCACTAATATAAACATTTGAATACAATGCTGAAAGAGAAATACATATGTCAAAATCAAAGCTCCAAAAGTCAGCTACATGTTTCAAGCTCCATGCTGCTGCAACCTAACATCACCTGCACGCATCTATCATGCATAAGCTTATAGAAAGCTTAGAGGGTGGTGTAAGTGTGTGCACCAGGTAAGTGCCAAGTATTCAATATAATGTCATAATCTTATAATTTTGAAAATATTAGTAAGATCATGAATTATTAGATATCAGAGTAAGCAGAAATACTGATAAGTCCATAAAGATATATAATCAACCTCATTTAGGATATGCGATAAAAAGACATAGCATACCAATGTCATATATTGAGAAAGTAATGTAAATCGGCTATGTAATGCGAAAACATAATGAACCAAATATCAGATATCGAGGATGCAATACAATATACAATTCGGAAGAGCTACGAATACCTTCAACCTCATCTAGGTAATATAAATGCAGAAACATAGCAACTCAAAATGTCATATGTCGAGGATGTAATGCAATATGCAATATATGGTGCGAATGAAATGACCAAGCTGCGGTATGAATTCATGATGATAGTACGTGGTGTCGCAGGCTATGAGGCCTATCACAAAGGACTTCTATCCAAACTAGTCCCATACCTAAATTTGGATAGATAGACTCAATATGATAAGCTCTTGATCTCAGGTTAGTCGCGTGCCTCAATCGAAATCCTGGCCATTGTAAAGGCATACATAACAAATAGTTGCGCACCACCAGCCTGAGTGGATAGTGAATGAATGAATGAATGAGTATGCAATGCCTGCTCAATAAATTCAAGAACCATACATCACAATGTGCCACAACCCAGGAGCTTCAAATACACAATAGGTGGGCCCTACACATGGGCCTATATACATCACAGGTGGGCCCTACACATGGGCCTTAAATATACTCATGATGGGCCTCATGGATGGGCTACGCCAATGGACCTCAAGTGGGCTTGGACCACACCTAAAATCATTTCAATAGTTGTAGGTGTAGCATGTGTATCACAATACACTATCATTCTATGTGGCACATGGTGCTCTAATGATGATCAACATCGCCCAAACATTGCCTATGTAAATCAGCATTGTCCAAACATTGTCCATGTAAATCTACACCATCCAAACATTGGATAGGTAAATTTGCACCGTCCAAACATTGGACAGCACCATCCAACACAATCTGGACTGTGTGGATGAATTAAATACATCAAGGTGGGTCCCACCTACCATGAACGGAGTGGATATACAACACATCATCAGGGTGGGTCCAATCCTACACGTACAGCACGTGTGGGGTGAGCCCCACATAAGCTGAAATGGATGGACGGTGTGCATAAGCATATACATTATAGTGGGATCCATTCCACCGTCTAGGGCAGATGGACATAGTGGATATAGAATAAATGCATCAAGGTGGGTCCCACCTACCCACACGTGTCACACGTGTGGGGTGGTCCCACGTCCTGTACAAATGGATGGTATGAATATAACATATACATCATAATGGAGTCCACGCGGTGGCCCATCTGAGATTTGAATCTGCCTCAGTTTAGGTGAGGTGGGTCCCACTGTCCCAGGTAGTGGACAATGTGGACGAAGGCATACATCATGGTGGGTCCCACATGAGGCCCATATAATATAATATTATATTATTAAATAATATATAATATACATATATATAAGGCCAAACTTCCTAGTTTTAATGGTTTATTACGCATAGAAGATAATTTCCTAGATTGGCTAGCTGAAGTAGAGAGATATTTTGATTATATGGACGTTTCAGATCATAAAAAGGTAAAATCGGTAGAGTTTAAATTAAAATTTGGTGCTTTTACATGGTGAGAGAAATTATAACTTTCACGAGCTCGCTAGAACAAGATTCCCATCTCATCATGGCCATAAATGAGACGTCTTCTTCGATCACGATTCCTTGCCAATGATTATGAGCCGATATTATTCCAGTAATATCAGAATTACCAATAAGAAAATTAAACGATCACAGATTACACTAAAGAATTTCAATAGTTGGCAACACGAAATGTTCTATCTGAATCTGAGTAAAAAAATGTGGCATGATTTATAGGTGGGTTGTGACCAATAATTCAGGACAAAGTTCAGATTTGCCCAGTCGGGATCATGGATGAAGCAATTCAATTGGCGGGTACGGCAGAAACACAACTCGTAAGAGTTCCTGCTCGGCCCTATCCTTCAACTTGACCTCGCATAATGGGTCCCACGCAGGATCCAGTGCTAGCACGAGGAAAAGATCTAGTAGGAGAATGTCATCAACCTCTTACAACTATAAACCGTGATATGGGGAGCGGCTCATTTAAACCTCAACGTGTGGCAACCACAATAGTGGGCCCAAGTAGGATTTCAAATCCTTATGCATGGCAAAGGTCAAACAATTGTTACTGCTGTGGCCAACCAAGCCACTTATCAAACACCTGTCTTCAACGTCCCACAACAAACTTGACCATAAACGAAAGGGGCATTAAATATGAGGTCACAAAAGAATACCTTGGCTTTGATGAACATGAATAAGACACTGAAGAAATAGCAAATGGCGATGAAGTAACGGGTGAGGATCATGGTGAATCTTTAGTTGTGAGGTGATTACTTTAAACCCCAGGAAATGAATTACATCTACAGTGACACAATATATTCTATACTCGATGCACTGTCAACGTAAGGATCTGTAATATGATCATAGATAGTTGTAGTAGTGAGAACATCATCTTAAGGGTAATGGTGGTCAAGTTGTAGTTACCAACGTCAAAACATCCTTCCCCGTACTCAATTGGCTGGATAAAAAAGATGAACGCGACCAAGGTAACTGAATAATGTACTATTTCGTTTTCAATTAGCAAAAATTATAAAGATCCAATACTTTTCATCGTGGTCAACATGTAAGCATGTCATATGTTACTTAGTCGATCCTGACAGTCGGACCGTGATGCGACTCATCGAGAATGAGACAATGTCTACGTACTTGTCAAGGATAGTTAAAAAATAATCCTTACCCTTATGGCACCAGAGAACCACCTTGAAGCCTATAAAGTGGAGGGAAGTTCCCTCTTGACCATTCAGGATTTCATGGAGGAATCCAAGGAAACCAGCGAGGTATACGCTGTAGTGGTGAAGGGTGAGGAATCAGAACCCTCGAACATTCCTCCAAGTTTAAGACTATTGCTAAATGAATTCAAAGAAGTTTGGCCTAAAGATTTACCTGACAGATTGCTCCCCATGAGAGACATCCAAAATCACATAGACCTTGTCCCTAGGGCTAGCTTGCCCAACCACCCTCATTATCGAATGATTCTGAAGGAGTGTGAGATACTTCAGGGGTAAGTGGAGGAATTGATCCTTAGGGGTCTCTTAAGAGAGAGCATGAGCCCATGTGTCGTACTAGCATTATTAACGCTAAAAAAAGATGGAAACTGGCGCATGTGTGTTGACAGCTAAGCGATAAACAAAAATACCATCAAACATAGGTTCTCAATACCACGATTGGACGACATGTTCAATATGCTAGAAAGGGTTATGGTATTCTCTAAATTAGACCTAAGGAGTGGGTACCATCAAATTTGTATTTGACCTGGATATTAGTGAAAAATGGCATTCAACACCAAGAAATGGTTGTATGAGTGGTTGGTCGTGCCCTTCGGCCTATCGAACACACCAAGTACTTTTATGCATTTGATGAATTAAGTTTTAAAACTATTCATTTGCTGATTTGCGGTAGTATATTTTGATGACATACTGATATATATTTAAGATGAGACGAAGCGCAGGAAACATCTTAAGCAGGTGTTACAAGTCCTACAAATTAACAAGTTGTACCTCAACTTGAATAAGTGTAGTTTTTTAACAAATAGCCTGTTGTTTTTAGGATTTGTTGTAACGACTACAAGCATCCTCATGGACGATGAAAAAGTGCGAGCTATTAGGGAATGACCAATCCCAACAAATATTTGTGAGGTGAGGAGTTTTCATGGGTTGACGACCTTCTATCATCGATTTGTGTAAAATTTTAGCACAATGCTCGTGTCTATTATAGATTGCATGAAAAAGGATCATTTCAATAGACCGACGAAGCTGCCAAGAGCTTTCATGAGATCAAGCATTGTTTGTCCAAAACACCAGTCTTGGTGCTTCCTAATTTTAACAAGTTGTTTGAGATTGAGTGTAATGCTTCATACATCGAAATTGAAGGAGTATTATCACAGGAAGGCAAGCCGGTATCCTTCTACAGTGAGAAACTCAGTGAAGCCCGAATGAAGTGGTTGACTTATGAGCTTGAGTTGTACGCAGTTGTTCAGGTACTGTGACATTGGTGACGTTATTTGATTTAAAGAGAGTTTGTTCTTTACACTAACCATCAAGTATTAAAGTTTATTAATAGTTAAACTAATGTGAATCGTGTGTATATTAGATGGGTTGCATTTTCACAGGAATTCACATTCATTTTGAAGCACAAGTTAAGGCAGCAGAAAAAGGTAGCTGATGTATTTAGCTGTCGTGCATTACTACTTATTATGATGAGAAATGAGGTGGTCGGCTTCGACTATCTCAAGGAGTTGTATGCCGAGGACGAGGACTTCAAAGATTCTTAGATGAAGTGCCCAGAAGGTCACCCTAGTGACCTTCATATACAGGACAGTTTTCTTTTCAAAGGGAATCGATTATGCATCCCCTAAAGTTCTCTGAGAGAGCAGATTATTCAGAAGCTACATAGAGGTAGCCTTGGTGAACACCTTAAGCAAGACAAGACGCGAGCTCTTATGGAAGAGCAGTATTACTGGCCATAATTAGTACGTGATGTTGAAAAAGGTACAAAATGTTGCCATGTTTGTCTGACCTTCAAGGGAAAATCTCAGAATACGGGCCTTTATACCCCGTTACTTGTGCCTGACGATCCTTGGGAGGATTTATTTATAGATTTCATACTTGGTCTCCCACAAACACAACGCTGCATGGATTTGGTATTTGTGGTGGTAGATCATTTCTCCAAAGCAATGCACTTTATCACATGCAAGAAGACCCTCGATACAACACACGTGGTATATGTATTTTTCAAGGAGGTCGTACGACTACACAGGGTCCCCAAGACCATTACTTCTGATCGTGACACGAAATTCATTAGCCGTTTTTGGCAGAATTTGTGGACTTGATTTGATACACGACTTCAATTCAATGGTGCCTACCACCCATAAATCGATGGACAGACCAAGGTTGTGAATCGCACGTTAGGAAACCTCTTTTGCTGTATTTTAGGAGAAAAACTAAAGTGGTGGGATTTGGCCTCATCTCAAGTAGAGTTTACATTCAACAACATAGTAAACCACTCAACAGAAAAATCATCATTCTAAATTATCTATAGACGAGTGCCTCGTCACACACTTGACTTGGTCCTTCTGCCTAAGCTCCCAAGCACAAACATTGTAGCAGAACATATGGCAGACAAGATTATGGGCATCCATGTAGAAGTGCAAACCAAACTACATGCCTCGAACGAGGAATACAAGGAATAAGTGGACAAACATTGACGATAAAAAGTGTTCAAGGTGGGCAACCGCGTTATGGTCCATTTGCACAAAGAGAGATTTCCAAATAGAACATATAACAAGTTGAAGAATAAGAAAATTGGACCCGTCGCAATCATCTAAAAGATCAATGACAATGCTTATGTTGTTGATCTTTCAAATGACATGACTATCTCACGAACTTTCAATGTCGCGGGCCTGATCGAGTATCATAAATGTTCACTCCCCAAGTGCAGGGTTGTGATGTAGTAATAACTCGGTAAGACCGAGGTCAAATCCCAAAGGACTGAAACTTGTACATTATCTAAAATTAAGTAGAATTAGAACTAGACTAAGATGAAATTTAAACTGAATGGAATTGAGGAAATAATTATGAACTAATTATCTAAAACTTAAGAACGTCAGAGGAAAGGAAACTAGGGATTTAGAGGATCCACTTGTAGAGATCCGGGAGATCTTATGCCTGCTTTATGGAAATTAAACTGAACTGTCATTGATCTAGTTTTCAAGAGATGAAAGGTATAAGAATTAGAATAGATTCCATCACCAAACCATGCCCAAGAGACTATGGCAAACAACAGAATTAAACTAACTACCAACCAATCATATGTATGAAGGTTAGGAAGGGTACTGACATCCGACCAAGCCCAGGAGACTATGGTGAACAACGGGACGTCCTGACATCATAACATAAAAGGGAAGGAAATACTCAAAGCCATTGCAGGCCCATTGTAATTTCAGTCACAACAGACCATTAAAGACTAAAATTATTTCATTAATAAAACCACAATCAATCACCGTTCAATCGTAAATAAAAGGAACAAACAAATTCTCTCCCATCATGCTACAAGCTTCACCTCTTAGCCCTAGCTAAGAGGTTTAGCCGTACATGAGTGGGTTAATCATCTTAAAGAGAGAAAAAAAAACAGAATTAAATCAATTAAAAAAAACAAAGGATCTCAAAACTTCCTCTCTCTCTCGTGGCTGCCTTCAACATCCCCAAGCTCCAGCTGTGGATGGCTGCTCTTGTGCTCACGTCCAAGCCTCCGATCCCCCTTGCCTCTCTCTTTCTTCTCCTTTTTATAGCTTGCTGAAGTTGGTTGAAAGGAGAAACTTCATGCGGAAGTTTTCCTAACGCAGCTATAGTCGGTGCAGAACAAGCCCTTTACGCAGCCTTAATGTCACATGCGTCACTTGCGTGAGAATCTATCCTTCTCATACAAACGCGTTTTTATGACCGGAGGCCATACCTATGGACGGTTTTCGACGTCCTAAATGATGGACGGTTCAGATCTTCCATCAATTCCACAGCCAGCATCATGCAATGGCCACACAAATCGTCCAGCGCTCGACGTGAAAATAGGGCTGCGCACTGATCGCGCTTTGCCATTAGTAGGGCCCACTTCGCTGCCTTTTTAAGAAATCCACGCCGTCCACTGAATTCTACTCGAAATTTCGGTGAGAAACGTGTGGTTTTTTTTATCAGCCTTAATGCGACCCACGAATTTCTTCTTGGCTCCATCCATCTTGCATCTCAACGGTAGAAAACCAATCTTTATTGTATTTCTTCCATTTCTCTCCTAGGTTGGGATCATATGGCCTGTTAGAAACCACTGGACGGTTCAGATTCATCATATGGACCATGATGGTGGCCCACAACGCGCACCCGCACCCTTTGTTGCGGAAACAGAGGCTCTGCATCCTCGCCATGATGGTCGGTGGGGTCCGAAACAATATTTTTGATGCAATCCACCCCGTCCATGGTAACCACGATGAAAAATCAGTAGGAAATGACTAGTTTTATATTAAGTTTGGTGTGGCCTGCAAAATCATTTTCTTCACCGTCCGTCTGAGTTTGAACGATGGAAATTGCTTGATTGAATGCATGGTATCAGAGGAAAAGCTTTGCGAGCGTTCATCCCCACCTCTTAACTCAATGAATGGTCCCGATCGAGGAATTGGATGAGGAGTGGGCCCCACTGAGAGGACCCGATGTCGGCAGCGTAAACGCTGTCTGCGTTTTTAAATTTGAGAAGAAAGAGTCGGTCAGCACCTGCTGACCGACCTTAGGAAAAACGGTGCACGGCTGGTGTGTGTGCACTTTGTGCACACACAGCTCCATGTGGGGTCCACCTTGATGTTTGTTAGAAATCCGCTCCGTCTATCCTCTTTTCCAGCACATTTAATGAGTTGACACTTGATTTGAAACATATCCAAGTACCAGGTGGGCCTCACTTTGCTGATTTATGGGCTGATCGGTCCACTAGACCACTTTAAGAAAGATCCAATGGTTGAAAACTGACGTGTGCGGTTAATTTATGATCCTCGGGCCATGCATGAAGTTTCGAGCCAAATGGATGGTGGGAATCCTGTGATCTTGCATTCTGGGCGCTTTTCAGGCCCATTTTAGGGTGAGTGGCTAGAATTTTTCTGATATCCGGCATGTAATTCCTCGATATTAGTCCCATATAGTCCTGTCCACTTCCTTGGTGATCATCAGACCGTTAAATCCATGCTTTAAGCACCTATTTCAGCTTAAGCTCCTAAATTCAACCTGAAGCATTAACACAATTAAATCGGACCGTTAGATAGTACAATGTTCGTAAATCCAGGCAATAACTGGGGTCTAATATGCAATATTTGACCCTCAACACAACCCCCAACCAACATTTTGCTAGTCCTGAGCATGGTATGCGAAAAATAAGTTGAGAACTACAGGAAAATTTCCATGAACTCGATTGATTTTTGAAAAGCAATCTAGACACGAGACTTCAAAATGTATGAATGTTAGGCATTACTTCCTCCTGGAATCAAGCGCACAGTAAACTTCATCATCAAGTTCATGTATTAATCCATCAATTAGCATAATTCTAAACATTGAGCTTAATGGGTGTATAATGTAATCTCGGCTTTATCAACATTAAAACTCACTTCTCTATTTAAGGATATCATTGGTAACCACAAGAACATTCATGATACCCAAAATTTTCCTTACCGATCATATTTCCATTCATTCAACTTTTAATTTTTTCATTAAAAGTAACACCAAGAAGGGGAATCAAATCCTCACCTACAGGGAGAAAACCTATGGTGAAGACTGTACACCCGACTCTTTTTTTCACATATCATTCAAGGAGTATTAAATCTACACCTATAGGGAGCAAACCTATGGTGAAAATTATTCGCCCAACTTTTTCAAAGATATCTGTTTTTTTTTCTTTTAATTTTTCTTTAATTGATCACGATGGGCAAATTTTCAAGTTGGGTCTTTATATGCTTAGTGATTACCATATTAACCCTTTAATATCAACTGAAACCTTAATGTGAAAGCGAGATGTGACATGTGAAATCATGTGTAACATCCCGAAAATCGGGGGGTCGAGCAAAAACCCAACTTCCGAGTTTCAAAATGTTATTTATGCAACATACATATGTATGATTGAATGTTGTCTGTGATAACGCATTAAACATGAGTGAGATTAAGCTAGAACAGCATATCATACTCCAGAGACAGTTAAATTAACAAACGGAAGACTGTGATAGTATGTATAACATATATAAACTGTTGTATGTCTCCAGAGTGTGAACATGTTACCGGGTTATACACATACATGTATAATTCAAAAGTAGACGAAACGAATATACATGAGTGCGCTAAAAACATAAAATGACAAATGCCAAAGTATCTAATCAACCTCCCTGTAATCCCGTCAATCAGAACACGCATAAAGGAGGAATTCTCCTCATCATCATCAAGTCCAGCTCCGCCTCGCAGGCCGCACCATCATCTGCAATTACAAAAAGGTCTGGTGGGTGTCCAGGAACACCGTCCCGTAACATGGGAGTGAGTAGCTAACTCAGTGGAATAATAGAGCAAGGATTAACATGTTCTCAAATCAATCATGCGATAATAGTAAAGCAGTAAATCAAACAATCCTAATACTGTTGTTAATGCAATATGACATGATGTGATGTATGCCCTCACCGACGATCTCCCTCATACGGAACCATCTTACGACCGTGGCATGCAATGACCCTCAAGTGCTCCACATCTTCCAGGCACATGCAATGGTATGATGATATGATTTCTGAGTTATTATTAGTCCATTCAAACAGCAGGATTGGGAAACTAAGGTACCTCCCTCATATCAATCCCAACACAGATCCTGTCTAGGGTCGTCACTCCTAGTAATCTCATACGATGTATATTTTGTAGGTCGCTGCAAGGGCTGTCAGGGCTGTTGCTCGCACTCGTTGCACCGCTCTCCCAGCACCTTATCAATACAGGCCTACTGTACTCTACTGCTACTGAAGGGTCGTCGCCTCCTGTAGACTCAGAATACGCTCGCGGTCACTACAAAGGGCTGCCAGGGTTGTTGCTCGCACTCGTTGCACTGCTCCCCCATCACCTTATCAATGTAGGCCGACAGCAAGAATATAGTGTCCCATACCACCATAATCTGCTCACGAGTCTAGGTGCTCACTGGTCACTATGGGGAGGTTTGTGGCCCCAGCGTAGGCCGACAACTCGACCACGGTGTCCCATACCACCATGCCCGTCTCATGAGTCTTTATGGATCAAGGTACCATGGTTAACAGGGTTTACAATGGTAAGTTCAGTACTCTATGTTCAAGCAGTTATGACTCATGTAGGGTGAACATACAATGGCCAGTCGGGTTACTTGACGGGCTCGACTAGCACGATCGCATCGCAAGTCGAACGACATGAAGTGCGTAAAATACTTCGTGTGGCCTAACCACTGCCGCCAACTCCAACACGACTCGCGTTCATCGACGCGTCCTTCGTGGCCAAGATAAGCTAACCACGAATTTGCTCGGTTGCCGACTGCCTAGACTAGGTATAGTCCCAAACACATATGAATCCACGTCAGCGATCATGTGAGAGTATTGGAAATGAAACACAACCATGTGAGCATGTTAACACATGTTATATCGTACAACTTAAGTAAATCATCTAACACATGCCTTTCGTACATAAAATGAACTTATGCATATCGCCAACATATAGGAAATCATTTCCATCAGCATATTAATTGAGAATTCAATCTCAAACTAAATCAAAATGAAATCATCAAGCACATGTTATAACATACAGCTTAAGCGAATTGTCAAGCACATGCATTTCATTCATATTATGAAATTATGCATATGGCTAACATGTAGGAAACCATTTACACCAACATATTAATTAAGAAATAAATCTCAAACTAATTTATAACACCATTTAATTCAATACATACTAATACAAGCATTTATACAAACACTTACACTACACACTTAAGTCTACGTATGGTATGTCGACCCGAAGTGCGTATTTAGGTGAATCTCTTCGCCAAACTAATTATGCACGTATTCCTAACATTCTAATGCGACAACAAATCATGTCAATCACATCCGCAAAATATGAATGAAATCAGTACTTCCTACAAATGACTAAAATGCCCTAATTCTCATATTCTTCGCCGGTTTACGAAACAGGAAACGGATAACATGTTGTACATGTCAAACGGCGTTGCCATCGATAATCTACTATTAAACGTCATTGAAAGTTTTGGAAACAGTCAATCAAAGCGTCTAAAATCCGCACCTTTTTCCTTATAGGTGAAGTGATTCGAACGGAGCGTATACGCTTCATCTACGACGATCAGACAACCTGATACACATGTACATCAGCTACTATTCTATTTGAATTGAAGAAATCTCCAAATCAGCAAGTGGTTAGGGTTTTCCTTACCTAGAAGTGCGTTGGAATCACCGGAAAAGTGATCGGAGTGCGTCGCCTAAGCAAGTGCACCAGCAGCAGCAGGTGGCAGGAAAATCACTCCCACTCTCTCTCACAAACTCTCACCTTTTCTCTCTCCCAATCTAGGGTTTTTTGTAATTTCGGATGGGAGAGAGGAGTAAGGGTTTCAACCCCTTTTGTAAGCTTAAAAATGCCCGAAATAGGCTCGGGAATGAAGTTTACTTAGTGCATATCCAATTTGGGGCTGTTTCGGTCCAAAAGATGCTTTCTGGTGGTCCCCTGGCCGAATGCGATCGGACTTAAGATCACACGTATCAGATCTAGCACGTATTAAGTTTTCAGTCCCGCTGGGTCCGCAGATCGCACGTGGCGGACCAGTTTCAGTTCAGCGGTCACCGCACGTAGATCAGGGCTGAAAGTCTCATGATATAAAATAGAAATTTCTCCTGATCCGAGGGTGTAATCTGCTGAATTCTGACGGCCAGAACGCTCAATACTGACGCGTCAAGTCGTGTGCCAGATTTGAATTTGAAATTCCAATTCTGTCCCTATTCGCACTCTCTTCGGTCCGGACTCAATGAAATGGCCTGTGATTATCGGTTTGACTTGATTTTCGAAATGAGTGTCAAGTCCAGCTAGGCGGTTCTAACGGTCTAAGATAGGAGGTATCGGACTTTCGACGCTCGGTCTAGATCCAATACAAAGATTCAAAGCGGTCCAGAGGACAAACCGGTTGAGAGTTTGATCCCAGGTTATAGAGTATTATAGAGTCATTGGTTCTACTCGATTTGGGTCTTGTAGAACGTATTTAAAGTGATCAAGGACTATTTCCCAGCTACTTTAGCGTCGCGCTAGCTAACTTACACTTATTTTCCAAAGGAATTTATCCTACGTGATTTCTTTGGCTATGGAATTGGGTTCTGAGCGATTTCTCAGGTGTTTTAGTTAACCCATTGCCTAAGGACGTCTAATCCCAGATTAGCCAAAATTCGGGGTGTTACATCCTGACTCAATCAATGTTTGCAACTTCTAATCATGGATTAATAATTCAATCTTAATTGTGAAATCTAACAGATAACTGAATTCAAGAGTCATACATTACCAACATCACATATCTTGAAAATCTAAATTAGGGATATCTGTCAAAATCACTTCGAATTCACAGGAATTTCCAGAAAAATTTTAAATTTTTTCACAATTTCACAATTTTTGCTCAAGACCAAGAAAATAATGATTAGGTTGCCTAATCTCCCACCCCCAACCTAAAATCTACATTGTCTTCAATGTAAAAGATATATGAGCATGCAATGCACATGGGACAATGAAAGTAAATGAGAAGTGATGGGAGGATAGTACCTGATTAATGAATCGAGAGATATTTTTCAAGAGATCTCTAAGAGAGAGTAGGTTAGAGAGAGAAAGTAAAACAAAAATAACAAAAATAAAATCTTACCTATACCACTTTCGCAGGTGCTCTCGATTGCATTTAGCGTATGCAACAAGCCTTTAAACCCCTAGGTTACCCCTAGTGGACGAGTTGTAGTCTCGTGAGGGTTTGCAGTAATGTTACCCACAAACATTAAATCATCTACTAAAGAATGAAAAGGAATAAAAAGCTGGGTTGCCTCCCAGGAGCGCTAAATTTACCGTCTTTAGATAGACAAATAAAGTAAACTACCCTAGTCTATGAAAGCGATAAACCTACCTATACCTCCATCAGACTAGGAGATCAATCCTGATAATCAGGCGCAATCAGAGGCATGGACATATCCTCTGAATCAAATGTCTCGACAAATGGTTTTAATCGATGTCCATTGACTTTAAACTCCTTGCCATTTTCGGGATCTTTTATCTCGACGGCCCCATGAGGATAATCAGTGACAACAATGTAAGGGTCGGTCAAAAGAGATCGAAGCTTACCCGGAAAGAAATGTAGTCGAGAATCGTACAAAAGGACTTTCTGACCTGGCGTAAATGATTTTCATAGAATATGTTAAACATGAAACGCCTTCATCCTGTCCTTGTAAATTCTCGAGTTCTCTATGCATCGTTCCGGATTTCTTCAAGTTCATTTAATTGAAGTTTGCATAACGAGCCAGCGTTGTCCAGATTGAAATTTAGATTTTTGATCGCCCAGTATGCTTTATGTTCCAATTCCACAGGCAAGTGACAAGCTTTCCCATAGACAAGTCTAAAGGGAGATGTTCCAATAGGAGTTTTGAAAGCAGTACGGTACGCCCATAAGGCATCGGTCAATCGGATTGACCAATCCTTACGGTTAGGGTTAACCATTTTCTCCAGGATATGTTTGATCTCCCTATTGGAAATCTCAGCTTGTCCACTTGTCCGTGGATGGTATGGGGTGCTCACCTTATGAGAGATATCGTATTTCTTCATTAAACTCTCAAATGGTCTATTACAAAAGTGTGAGCCCCCGTCACTAATGATGGCTCGAGGCGTTCCGAACCGCGACATGATATTTTCCTTCAAAAATTTAATGACCGTGCGATGGTCATTTTTGCGGCACGGAATTGCTTCGACCCATTTAGTGACATAGTCTACGGCGAGCAAAATATACAGATTTCTAAATGATTGGGGGAATGGTCCCATGAAATCAATGCCCCAGCAATCAAATGCTTCAATGATAAGGATGGGATTCAAAGGCATCATATTTCGACGGGACAATGCTCCCAATTTTTGACAACGCTCATAAGCTTTGCAAAACTCATGAGTGTCCCTGAACATAGTGGGCCAGTAAAATCCACACTGTAGAATCTTGGCCGTGGTCTTTTTAGCAGAAAAGTGATCACCACAGGCCTGTGAGTGACAGAAGGAGATGACACTCTGATGCTCATCGTCTGGCACACATCTCCTTAAGATTTGGTCTGGGCAATATTTAAACAAATAGGGATCATCCCAGAAAAAGTTACGCACCTTGGTAAAGAATTTCTTCTTATCTTGTGACGTCCAGTGTGTCGGTATGGCACCTATAGCAAGATAATTAGCAATATCAGCGAACCAAGGTGAATGGGAGACTCTAAATAGTTGTTCATCAGGGAACATGTCATTGATACGGGTCGCCTCAAGGGAATCAGAGGTATTAAGGCGAGAAAGGTGATCATCCACTACGTTCTCTACTCCCTTTTTGTCTTTAATTTTTAAATCAAATTCTTGGAGTAGAAGGATCCATCGTATTAGCCGGGGCTTAGAATCATTCTTGGAAAGAAGATACTTAAGTGCCGCATGATCTGTATAAATAATGATCATGGATCCGATCAGGAAGGACCGAAATTTGTCTAAAGCGAACACTACGGCTAAGAGTTCCTTTTCCGTGGTTGAATAGTTCACTTGGGCAGGATTTAGAGTCCTACTTGCGTAGTGAATGACATAAGGCCGCTTATCTTTTCTTTGGCCTAGAACCGTTCCAAGAGCATAATCAGAGGCTTCACACATAAGTTCAAAAGGAAGACTCCAGTCGGGTGGCTGCATGATAGGTGCAGTGGTTAACATGCCTTTAAGCTTAGTGAAAGCTTCTTGGCACTGCTCAGTCCACTCGTATGGTGCATCCTTTTGAAGAAGATTATATAAAGGACGAGAGAGGGGACTAAAGTCCTTTATGAATCGTCGGTAAAATCCTGCATGTCTCAAGAAGGATCGCACATCTCTGATGTTCTTGGGTGGAGGTAGGTTAGAGATAAGATCGATTTTTGCCTTATCTACCTCGATTCCTTTGGACGAGATAATATGCCCAAGGACAATTCCCTTTTGAACCATAAAATGACACTTCTCCCAGTTAAGTACCAAATTTTTTTCTTCACATCTTTTCAGCACACATTTAAGACTTGCTAAGCACTCGCTGAAAGATGAACCGAAAACAGAGAAATCGTCCCTGAAGACCTCTAAATATTTCCCCACCATGTCAGAAAAGATACTCATCATGCATCGCTGAAAGGTGGCAGGGGCATTACATAACCCGAATGGCATCCTTCTGTAAGCAAAGGCGCCATAGGGACATGTAAATGTGGTCTTTTCCTGATCTTCAGGGGCGATTTCAATCTGATTATAACCTGAATACCCGTCAAGGAAACAGTAATAGGAATGACCAGCTAACCTTTCCAAGATTTGATCTATAAAGGGCAACAGAAAGTGATCCTTCCTAGTGACGGTATTCAGCTTCCTATAGTCAATGCACATTCTCTAACCAGTAGTAACTCTAGTCGGCACGAGTTCATTATTGGCATTGGCTACGATGGTGATCCCGGACTTCTTAGGAACCACCTGAGTTGGACTCACCCATTGACTATTGGATATAGGGTATATGATCCTCACTTCTAATAGTTTGAGAACCTCGGCCTTAACGACTTCCTTTATGTTTGGATTTAGTCTACATTGTGATTGCCGAACAGCCTTTGCATTATCCTCAAGATATATGCGGTGAGTACAAATCGATGGGTTAATTCCCTTAAGGTCCGCTATCGTCCATCCAAGAGCTCCCTTATGCTCAATGAGAGTAGATATGAGCATACTCTCTTGTTCTTTCTCCAAGTGGGCAAAAATCACCACCGGATATGTCTCATCTTGACCTAAATAGACATATTTTAAATCAGAGGGCAAAGGTTTTAGGTCAAGCTTCGGTGGCTTGAGGTTAGACGGTAGAGGCACCACATCAGTTTAGGGAAACTCTTCAATTTGTGGCCTCCACCTGTTAACTTCAAGTACCGGTGCAGTATCAAGCATGACACACGTCTCCCTAATTATATCATCACCAAGATCATGGGAGTGGGCCAGGCACGTCTCTAGAGGATCAGAGGATAAGGTGAGAGGTGTTCTATCTTCCACAAAAGAATCAATCATGTTAACATCGTGGAAATGTCATCATCCTCTGAGTTGCTGCCGTTATTGAAAAAGATATTCGATTTCAATGTCAAATTTCCAAAAGACATAGTCATAACACCATTCCTGCAATTGATAATTGCATTTGAAGTGGACAGAAATGAGAGACCAAGGATGACGGGAATCTGAGTGCTCGTGTCATTGATGGGTTCGGTGTCCAAGATGATAAAATCAACAGGGCAGTAGAATCTATCAACCTAGACCAATAC
This sequence comes from Magnolia kwangsiensis, assembly GCA_037074715.1. Lineage (NCBI taxonomy): Eukaryota > Viridiplantae > Streptophyta > Magnoliopsida > Magnoliales > Magnoliaceae > Magnolia > Magnolia kwangsiensis. The sequence goes on from CM073577.1 coordinate 115,892,702, forward strand.
ATCCTCGATGATCCCTCTTGGTACACGAACAGAACGATCAGCAAGTTGTAGTGTGGTTCGAGTGGGTTTTAATTCACCCAAGCCTAAATGTTAGTATATCGAGTAGGGAATTAGATTGACGCTCGCTCCTAAGTCAAGAAGTGCATGATCAATTCGATAGTTCTCGATTACACATGATATGGTTGGGCAACCGGGATCTTTGAATTTTTACGGCACGTCTTGTTTCAGGATGGCACTCACTTTCTCAGTTAAGGAAATTTTCTTTTGAACACTTTTTCATCGTTTGGTCATGCATAAGTCTTTTAGGAATTTAGCATATAAAAGTATCTGTTTTACAACATCAAGCAGAGGAATATTGACTTTCACTTGTTTTAACACCTCTAGGATATCTTGAGAGTTAGATAGACGTTTTGGTTCAACCAACCGTTGGGGAAACGGAGCAATTGGCTTCTCTAGAGGTTCCGGTTCAAATTTTTATGGGGCGTCACTAGATCCATCATTGTTGTCCTCTTCTGGTTCTTGAGGCTTTTCGGGCCTAACCGGAAGAGTTTTATCAATAACCTTCCAACTCCTAAGAGTAGTGATGGATTTAGCGTGCCCCATTTGATTTGAAGAGCTGGGATCACTAACTCCATAATGCGGTTTAGGATTGGAAAGAGGTTGAGCTGGGAAGCTCCCCTTGTTTCCAATCGTATTTTCAGCGTTAAGTTCATGTATTGCTTTTAGAAGGTCTTGAAAGGCTTGCATCATACCCTGATTGAAAAGCTCTTGCTTTTGAAAATGTTTTAGAACCAAATCCTCTTGAGGTTGCTCTTGAGTTGGATTTTGGTTTAGGAAACCTTGAGGTGTAGCCGTTGGTCCATTCCTCCAACTGAAATTTGGATGATTTTTTCAACCAGGATTGTATGTATTAGAGGGTGGTCCATTGAAAGGTCTTTGATAGTTATTTACGACATTAGATTGTTCATTCAATACTTCTCGAAAGACAGGTATTGAAGGACCATTTTCAGTAGTATGAATATTGCAATCACAGATGCCGCAAACACTTTCATTAACCTTTTCCTTCTTTCCTTCCATGGCCTCAAATTTTCTGGTGAGATTAGCCACCTTAGCGTTAAGATAATCATCCTCTTTCAGGAGTTATATTCCTCCTTTTTCCCTTGAATGAGTTGGCTTAGACGTAGCGTTCGTCCTTGGGTAATAGTCCCATGATTGTGTTTTTTCAGCGAGACTATCGAGGTAATCCCATACCCCGTCGACATTTTTATTAATGAAATCTCCGTTACACATTGTCTCGACCATTTGGCACATGGAAGATGTTAGCCCATCTTAGAAAAAATTCGTAATGCGCCATATTTCAAAGCCATGTTGTGGGCATGCATTAACCAGATCCTTGAACCTTTCCCAACATTGGAAGAATGTTTCATCTTCCTTTTGGGAAAAGTTCATGATTGCTCTCCTGAGGGTAATTGTCTTATGATGTAGGAAAATTTTCTTTATAAATTCCCTCTGCATATCATTCCATGTGCCAATGGACCTAGGACGCAATGAATGTAACCACGTCTTGGCTTTTTCTTTTAAGGAAAATGGGAAGAGTTTCAGCTTAAATGTATCTTCAGATACATTAGGGAAATATAAGGTGCCTATGATTTCGTCGAACTCTTTCAGATGCAAGTATGGTTCTTCAGATTCAAGCCCATGGAACTTGGGAAGGAGTTGGATAACTCCTGGCTTGATGTCCATATGTCCTGTATTCGCAGAAAAAATCATGCATGAGGGCGTACTCAACCCTACCGGTTGTAAATAATCTCGTAAAGTAAGAGGCGGGGGTACGTGGTGCACCTCATTCTCATCATGTACTTCCTCAACCCTAGGTTGGGGTAGTGCTTGAGGTTGATTTTCAGCCATAACCTCCTCTGTCTCAGGAGAAATCAAGTGGTGTCCAGTCCTGCGATGGACAGTCAACCCCTCAACTAATCCTCCTTCAGTCACGAGACGTCGAGTGTTGTCACGTGCCCACTGGGGCATAAAACACACTCAGCCCTCGATTTAAATTCTACCTAGAACTAAGAGAAAAGAAGTAGAAATTTAGAAAATAAAAGGGAAAGATGGAAAAAAGTTTTCAAATTTGGAGTCCTAGGTTAAGAATCTGCAAAACAAAACAAAATAAGTTAGTTTCTAAGAATAGAAAGTCCTAATTAAAAGTAAATTAATTTCTAGAGAATAGAAGAAATTCCAAAGAAAGAAGAATTAGAAAGAGCTTACTAAATTAGAAGCTTTCTACAAAATAAAAAAATTAAGTTAGTTCTAAAAATCAGATAGAATGAAGAATAGCAAGTTTCTAAAGTTAGAAAAAATTTATAACAAGGAAAATAACTAAGCTTCTAAACCTAGAATTACAAAATTCTAAAAAGAAAACCTAATCTTAAACTAATCCGAAAACTAATTAATTTTAGAAAAACGTAGCCGACAGTTCCCGGTAACGGCGCCAAAAACTTGTTCACTCCCCAAGTGCAGGGTTGTGATGTAGTAATAACTCGGTAAGACCGAGGTCGAATCCCAAAGGACTGAAACTTGTACGTTATCTAAAATTAAGTAGAATTAGAACTAGACTAAGATGAAATTTAAACTGAATGGAATTAAGGAAATAATTGTGAACTAATTATCTAAAACTTAAGAACTTCAGAGGAAAGGAAACTAGGGATTTAGAGGATCCACTTATAGAGATCCGGGAGATCTTATGCCTGATTTATGGAAATTAAACTGAACTGTCATTGATCTAGTTTTCAAGAGATAAAAGGTATATGAATTAGAATAGATTCCATCACCAAACCATGCCCAAGAGACTATGGCAAACAACAGAATTAAACTAACTACCAACCAATCATATGTATGAAGGTTAGGAAGGGTACCGACATCTGACCATGCCCAGGAGACTATGGTGAACAACGGGACGTCCTGACATCATAACATAAAAGGAAAGGAAATACTCAAAGCCATTGCAGACCCATTGTAATTTCAGTCACAACAGACCATTAAAGACTAAAATTATTTCATTAATAAAACCACAATCAATCACCGTTCAATCATAAATAAAAGGAACAAACAAATTCTCTCCCATCATGCTACAAGCTTCACCTCTTAGCCCTAGCTAAGAGGTTTAGCCGTACATGAGTGGGTTAATCATCTTAAAGAGAGAAAAAAAAACAGAATTAAATCAATTAAAAAAAACAAAGGATCTCAAAACTTCCTCTCTCTCTCGTGGCTGCCTTCAACATCCCCAAGCTCCAGCTGTGGATGGCTGCTCTTGTGCTCACGTCCAAGCCTCCGATCCCCCTTGCCTCTCTCTTTCTTCTCCTTTTTATAGCTTGCTGAAGTTGGTTGAAAGGAGAAACTTCATGCGGAAGTTTTCCTAACGCAGCTATAGTCGGTGCAGAACAAGCCCTTTACGCAGCCTTAATGTCACATGCGTCACTTGCGTGAGAATCTATCCTTCTCATACAAACGCGTTTTTATGACCGGAGGCCATACCTATGGACGGTTTTCGACGTCCTAAATGATGGACGGTTCAGATCTTCCATCAATTCCACAGCCAGCATCATGCAATGGCCACACAAATCGTCCAGCGCTCGACGTGAAAATAGGGCTGCGCACTGATCGCGCTTTGCCATTAGTAGGGCCCACTTCGCTGCCTTTTTAAGAAATCCACGCCGTCCACTGAATTCTACTCAGAATTTTGGTCAGAAACGTGTGGGTTTTTATTAGCCTTAATGCGGCCCACGGATTTCTTCTTGGCTCCATCCATCTTGCGTCTCAACGGTAGAAAACCAATCTTTATTGTATTTCTTCCATTTCTCTCCTAGGCTGGGATCATATGGCCTGTTAGAGACCACTGGACGGTTCAGATTCATCATATGGACCATGATGGTGGCCCACAACGTGCACCCGCACCCTCTGTTGCGAAAACAGAGGCTCTGCATCCTCGCCTTGATGGTCGGTGGGGTCCGCAATGATGTTTTTGATGTAATCCACCTCGTCCATGGTAACCACGACGAAAAATCAGTAGGAAATGACTAGTTTTATATTAAGTTTGGTGTGGCCTGCAAAATCATTTTCTTCACCGTCCGTCTGAGTTTGAACAGTGGAAATTTCTTGATTGAATGCATGGTATCAAAGGAAAAGCTTTACGAGCGTTGATCCCCACCTCTTAACTCAATGAATGGTCCCGATCGAGGAATTGGATGAGGAGTGAGCCCCACTGAGAGGACCCGGTGTCGGCAGCATAAACGCTGTCTGCGTTTTTAAATTTGAGAAGAAAGAGTCGGTCAGCACCTGCTGACCGACCTTAGGAAAAACGGTGCACGGCTGGTGTGTGTGCACTTTGTGCACACAGCTCTATGTGGGGTCCACCTTGATGTTTGTTAGAAATTCGCTCCGTCCATCCTCTTTTCCAGCACATTTAATGAGTTGACACTTGATTTGAAACATATCCAAGTACCAGGTGGGCCCCACTTTACTGATTTATGGGCTGATCGGTCCACTGGACCACTTTAAGAAAGATCCAATGGTTGAAAACTGACATGTGTGGTTAATTTATGATCCTCAAGCCATGCGTGAAGTTTCGAGCCGAATGGATGGTGGGAATCCTGTGATCTTGCATTTTGGACACTTTTCAGGCCCGTTTTAGGGTGAGTGGCTAGAATTTTTCTGATCTCCGGCATGTAATTCCTTGATACTAGTCCCATAGAGTCCTGTCCACTTCCTTGGTGATCATCAGACCGTTAAATCCATGCTTTAAGCACATATTTCAACTTAAGCTCCTAAATTCAACCTGCAGCATTAACACAGTTAAATCGGACTGTTAGATAGTACAATGTTCGTAAATCTAGGCAATAACTGGGGTCTAATAAGAACTATTTGACCCTCAACAATAAACCAGAGTAGGACAAGTTCTTTTGGGGACTAATGTAGAGAAGGTCGTGGATAGTTTCATGGCCAAGATGGATTAGAAAAGGCCCGGTCAACAACAGAAGTGATTCGGACCGTCGGAACTTAAATCAGGCATATCTCACAATTTAGAATTAGTTATCGAGCATAAAATATATGATTTTAGAGTAGAACGAGCTACTTTAGCCAACCAACCTCGCTAAGATGGGTTGCATAAGCTAGATTTGTGATATACCCCTGGATCGATAGTCATTTCCTTATTTTAATTCCGTTTTTACTACAAATAGGAAGTTTTAGTTTGATTATAACTCTTCATTCATTAGGCTTTAAGAGTTGTGCCCTACGCGAAAAGAGCTTAGAAAAATTAGGAGAACAGCTTGGTGAAGCCAAATAGGATACTTACTATTTTTGGCTGAAAGCCTTGCGCACTGGTAGACATCACGACCATCTATAAGTAGTAAGTTTACTATTCATAGTAAGTTGTGAATTTTAGGAGTTTTAGTTGTAGTTTGCTTATGATTTCTCTCACATTGGTATCCCTATTTAAAGGGTTTTGAACTTGTTTATTTCATTCATTAATCAATTTTGAATTTTATTAGAATTTATTTCTATTTTCTTGCTTTCTTTCCTCGTGGATTCGAAAAGTCTCTATGAGGAGTCCAGAGAAGCTCTATGGATTCAGAGTAGTTATCCTTAAGGAAGACGGTGCTTGGCCTTATCACATTCATCCCTGCGTCAGTTTGTGTCGGTGATGTTTTATTTAAACCAACCTGATTTAAATGATTTTAAACTAGCAAGTATACGAATCGGATGTAGATATGGTACGTATTACGAGATCGTTCTCATGAGAACTGGTTGTCATAATTTGAAATTTATGATTCTTCTTAATTAATCCAATAAATATTTTAGTGAACTACTAATACAAATTTATGAAAAATAACCAAGCACAATAAGAAAAATTCAATTAAGGAGAATACTAGTACTTTTGAATCCACCCCTAATTATCCTGACCCTTGTTTTACCTGTTGATTCACCCTAATTCAGATTGATATAAATTTAATAAATAAAACACACTTTATATCCTTGGTCAGGCACACAGAATATATAATCCCTTAAAGCATATGGATCACATCTTTCCATCCATGGTCAGGCATGAAGAGATGTTAATTCCTATTTCTTTCTCTATAGGAAACCTGTTCATGGTCAGACACAAGCATTTAGAATAAGATTCCAAACAACATCCACATCTAGACTTTGGTTAAGCTATAGAATGGAGAAGTACGAAGATTTCAGTTAAGCACACTAGAGAAAGAAATAAACCAATCAAATTCAGATAAAATTAATACATACAAGAGTCATTCAAATTAAGGGCTTTATCTCAGCCCTAGTTAAAATGTTTAGCCTGACCTAAACATGATTAAACTAAAAAACATAAGACAAAAGGAAGGGAAAAGAAACTCTATAAAGGAAGCTGCTCCACGTCCAAGAAAATCCCCCTCTCTCTTTTTCTTCTCTTTCTTTTATACTTGCTGGCGTCTGTTGGGAGCGTGGAGAGGAGTTTCCTCTTCTGCTAAAGTCAGTGGAGAGGTGCGTAAGTCTTGGAGTCGGTTCATGCTGTCGGTCAGTGGAGTTTTACGTAGTAAAGAACAGATCCTCCCAACGCCCCTGTTTCTGTGATCTTGTCTAAAAGAATAACGTCCCTTGGGTTATTTTTGAGTGTCCTACACGATGGATGGTCCAGATCAGCCGTTTGATCATTGCCATGATCGTGCAACAACCACAAAAATGGTTAGAAACCGGACGTGAAACAGAGCATGCGGATCTCTTTCGCTATGGCACTGGTGGAGCCCATTTTATTGTTGTTTTGATCAATCTAGCCATCCATTGGATTTAGGACTAAATTTCAGTCAAGAATGAATAATTTTTACGGTCTGTTAATGCGGCCCACATGATTTTCTGCTCTACCGTCCAACTTGTGTTTGAACCGTTAAAAACCAATCTTCACTGTATTATTCCATTCTGTCACCTAGGCGTAGATTGTGGCTACCCCAGGGAACGAATGGATGGTGTGGATCACCCTTTTGGACAATGGGTGGGGCCCCCAACTGCAACCGATCATGGACAGCGTTAACGCTATTAAAAAAAATGAAAATTTCCATTTTTACATGAGGAGTCGGTCAACATCGACTTTGACCGATGCATTGATCCGGTGCAGCGCTAGCGCACATGTGCTTTATGCACATGCTGTTTGGGTGGGGTCCACTGTGATGCAGTCAAGAAATCTGATCCATCCAATCAGTTAGTCTTTCCATTTAAGGCGTTGACTCCAAATTTGAGGCAGTTCCAAATATCAGGTGGGCCCCAAATTGGAGATTAATGGGATGATCTATCTGTTGGCCCACTTCTCGAGATATCCAATGGCTGAAATTTTATTTGTATGGTTAATTTATGGCCTCCATCCCATGTATGAAGTTTCGAGTCGAATGGATGGTTGGAACCATGTAATCTTGCATTATAGCTGTTTTTCACTCCTCTTTAAAGTGAACAGGTTGATTTCCTCGGATCTATGGCTGTAATTCTTTTGATCTCGGTCCCCTGGAGTCCGTCCCTTGCTTTGGTGGCTCCGAAGCATCAAATCCACGCTTGTAGTACTCTTTTTTCATCCAAGCTCCTAATCACACCTTACAACAAAAACACAATTAAAATAGTCCATTAAGTATTATCATGTTGGTAAAATCAAGTAATAATCAGGGTCTAATATGCAATATTCGACCTTCATTAGTCGGGTAGATCATTTGTAAAAGAAAGATAAACCATAAGCACAAGTTCAATTGATCCTCGATCAATCAAATGAATTCTCAATCGATTAAAGGCCCTTTGATGGATCGATCAAGGGTGCGTTAAATTGTCCAACAAGCTTTCTTCCCTATTTCGTAGAAACCTCAATCAATCGACATATCTAGATCAATCGATTGAAAGTGTGCAAAAGTGTCTAGCGTACTTTCTACCTTTTTATCGAACTAAGTTTGATCGATTGAAGGAGTCCTTAATTAATCAAATCTAACCATTATAGATTCATTGGATCCTTATTTTTATAAATCTAGAAACTTGATCTTTATAAATATGATGGTTTTAAGTGAATCAGCAGCCTTCGTGTGCCCCAATACTTCCCAACACTTATATGCTTTCACCGAAAGAGATTCATGCCTTTTTTATTATGATTAATCACTCTAATGAGCATTCCAAGTTCCATTTGATGAAGAATATAACAGCTTGCATTGTCTAGAGGATAGACACTAATTCAATCGATAAATCATTTGTCTTTTAAACTTTTGAATGCACATCTAGGTTCATTTCGAATTGGAACCATCCCATAGTTGTAGGAGATTCTACCTCTCTCATTACCTTGATAGCCTCATTGGTGCATCAAGTGCAAGGTAGTTGATCGTTTAAAATTAAAAGAGATCAACATCAAAGTTCGAAGGAGAAATTTAAAAATCGAGTCAAGGTTGAAGAAGATCTTAAGCAAGGCGCATTAATGAGGTTCAATCTGACAATTAAGAATGTCATTGTAGAGTCCATATACTATTACCTTGTGTAGAATTGAGTATAGATTTTGTGATCTAAACTCAATAAGTCTTTATGTAGGACTATCTCCGGCGGGAGTGTATGTAGGTTCTTGTAGAGGACCACCACTGGGCACAAGTGCGTATGTGTTAGTCTCCATAGGAGCCTCCGGTGGGAGTATACGTATGTCACTAGATTAAGATTGTAATGGTTGTTGGTTAGCTGATAGAAAATCATTTAAGTCTACAAGATCCACTAATACGGGTAGAAATTTATTCTACCAACATGGGTGAGTACGTGTAGGTATTTGTATTGGACCGTCACCGACAAGGGTGTGTACGTGTAGGTTTGTGGTGAACCTATAAAACCATTCTAAAGGTTAGGGGTGAGCCTATTCAAAACTCATAAGATAGTAAAATCTAGTACACTCGAGGAGTGCCTCCTCCAAAAGTATAGCAGACGATTAGCCGAACCAATATACATTCTCCTGTTTACGGTTATTAATGTTTACAATTTTATTCATACTTTTGTATTTAATTAATTGAATTATATGAATACTTGAATTAAATTGTATGTTAGACACTTAACTTGTAAGCACACATAAGATCACAATGTCTAACATATAGGCTAGTTGTTCAATCAGTTGCATAAATTGTAGTCTATGAGAATTGGACTCGTATGCCTTAATTTTTCACAATTGATTAATGAATTAGTTAAATAGATAAAGAAATTTTAAGTGGTCTTATTCACAACCCCCATTAAAGACTTAGCCGTAATTCTAACCTTCACTAAACTTATACATGACATAGTAGATAATCCTTATAATTTCACCCACTTAATGTGTAGATAAGACTGATATTGCACTAGGAGTTCCTTGTGTTCAACCAACATGTTGGAAGGCAAGATGCCACATGTACTTAATACCTTCAAAGTTATCATATCAGTGGACTATAGCTTGTGGTCCAATTGGTTGTACTTAATAACTCTATATAAGACCCGTATCCTAGACCGTACTGTTCTGTAGGCTTCCACGGTCCTTCTAGTCGAATTTTGGCCACCTTCGACCCATATTCAATGTTTGCGCACAATCCTAAGCCGAGTCCCACATATCAGAGTCGGCTCGACCCAAAACTTGTATCTTACTGATCGCACTGTCGCCACGGTTCCAATGCCGCAACTCGCGCACCGAACCGATACCCATGCTAGAAGATGCGAACCCATGTTCATTTTGAGGAAAACGCCGCGCATTGCAAACTTCGAGGGAATCTCAACAACATGTTTCATCAATCAATCGATCACTCATGTCAAGTACAAGCCATACCCAAGTTCAAGCAACCCATCTCTCCCATTCCCAAAGTCAACTCTCTCTCTCTCTCTCCACCCATCCCTTTCTTACAACACATCACTCCACCCATCCCTTTCTTACAACCCAAGACCCAACCCATCACCCATCCTTATCATCCTATTACTTCTCTCTCTCCCTCATTTCTAAAAAATTAAAAAATCTCCCAATCAACATCCCACATCCAAGCTCCCTCTCTCCCAAACCACAAGTGTGGCCCACCCTCTCCTCTCTCATCTACACCATCAAAACCCCATTAACCTCCATCAAAAGAGAAGGCAAGGAGCTAAGGAGGCTAAGGGACCAAGGAGAAGACCGATAGGTGGGTGATCCACCATTGATTTCAACTTTAGGACCATTTGATGTGGGACCCAAATAATGTATGCAATGTAGACAAGGGCCCATAGTGGCGGGGTCCCTCTATCACCGTGTTTCTCTCTCTCTATCTCTATTTATATATATCTCTTTTTTTCTTTCTCTCCCTAGAATGTAGTGGGCCCCACCGATTTATGTTAAATCTACTCCATCCATCTGACGGTGTGGCCCACCGCATTTCAGGAGAGATCCGCCATCTACATAATATAATATAGCATATTATATTAATATTATTTATATATATATGCATGGGGGGCCACGTCAATGTGGGGACCACCATGATGCCTGTGTTGCATCCAAATGTCCAGCGTCTAGGGACGCTAGACGTGGCCCATAGTGAAGTTAGAATGGGCATGGGTGGTGGCTAGCAGTGAAGTCTGGATCGATAGTGAGGTGTGTCTGACGCTGGGTGGGGGTTAAGAGTGGGATTATGGACCTCTCATGCAGGCCCCACCTTAATGTATGTATATAATCTGTGCCATGTATTCCGTTCCCCAGTCTATTTTAGACGTCGAGCCCAAATATTATGCCAATCCAATTATCGAGCGGGTTATACCATAGGAAATAGTGGTATCACCATTAAAACCCACTTTGAATCTTCTGTTTGCCAAAAACACATCGTATATTGGTCTCATTTGGTCAATCAGGGGTTGTAGAATCCAATGGTCAGGTTGAATTTTTCAGATGCGGGCCCCACTTGGTAAAAAATGCAGAATTTCTGATTTAAAAAAAAAAACTTTAGCAGCAGCCGCTGACACATCAAAGACACAACAGCGTCCTACGGGCGGACGGGCAGGGACCATGGGTCCCAGCCATGGGCCCCACCATGATGTGTGCCTGTCATCAACACTGTGCATTTTGTCGGGTCCACTCTGACAATGGGCCACACCAAAAATTGGCTGTACATGGGACTCAGGTGGCCCACACGATAGGAAATAGTGGGTTGAACGTCTGTCATTGAAACCCTTTTTAGGTCAGAAAGTTTGGATCAATATAAAATTTGTTTTTCCTGTCCATTCAGGTCCCTGTGACCTTATTAACCATTTGGATGGCATATAAACATTACGGTGGGCCCCATGTTTATGAGGCCTTATCAACAGATTGGATGATAAATAAACATTACGATGGCCCCTGGTCCATGTGACCTCATCCACAGGATGGGCGAAAAATAAACATTTCGGTAGGCCTCAGGTCTATATGACCTTATCAACAGGTTTGGGTGGAAAATAAACATTATGGTGGGTCCCACGCGGGAGCCACTGATGTGTGTGCTCCACACCTTCCATCAGTGTGGTCCCCACCATGAGGTATGTGTATTATATATGTTATCCAACCCTATCAGACCCACCATGATGTATGTGTTGTATCCAAATCATTCAGCCATTTGTGAGAACATTTTATGGTATGATTGAGTCAGAACCAAGTTCAAATGGACCCCACCAATTGCAATAATAGTGCGGTACAATGGCATCCACCATTTAAACTTCTTGGGAGCCATTGTGATTCCCACTCAAGTTGATATTTGGCTTTCACTTCATCTAACTCTATGTTAACTTATAAATTGGTCAGGTCTCAAATAAATAAGGGTGGGCCCGATTTGATGTACATGGGGCCCATCGGTGCGACCTATTTGATATACATGAAGCTCATTAATTTGGCCTATGTGATTAGGCCCATCTCGAGGTATTTATGGCCCGTTGTTGAGGTCCACTTTGATATATATGAGGCCCATGTGATTAGGCTCATCTTGTGGTATTTGTGACCCATTGTTGAGGCTCACTTTAATATATATGAGGCCCATGTGATACCGCCCATTTGAAGTAATTGGAGCCCTTAGGTCGAGGCCCAACAGGATGTACATAAGGTTCACTGTAATGTGTGATTCTATCATGGTTTATATAATGATTTTTATGGCGGGTTATGCCCTAGGAGCAATGATGGTTTGATGTCCACATTGTAAGGATAATGTTGGTTAAATGTCCGCATTGTCACTCTCCCTAGGGCCCATTATTAGGCCCATACTGGTAGTGTAGGCTGTCTAAGCCCACCTTTGTTATAAACTGGGCCCATCACCACATAACATGTTTAGTATAGATCCACGATTCATGATCATATGCATCATATGTATGCCTGATGTGAGGAGTGATTAATCATAGAATATGCCTTCAGGCGGATCGTTTATGGGCTCCCTAATAGGTGAAGTTGCCCTACATGAGCGCGCGATTCACGTAGGGTTGTTGCATGACTGGTAGTATGATTCATGCACTTGCATTTGTGTGATTGTAATTATTGTATGCTCAAAAAACATCAGAGCCTTACCTCCACAGACACATTGTAGGTGGCTGGATTGGATACCAAAAATATTATTTCTAGCATCGGAGCGTCATAGATGTCCCTGGGTAAAAATCTCTATACCCGATGGTACCAGACGATGACTCTAACGTCGAGACCGAGTGAATACATGAGCGCGCGAGGGCCGTATATCAGTAGGTCGCATTTTTCAATGTGTCGTAGTCGGTTGGAAAGGGGTGTGACCTTACCCGCCTGAGTGAGGGGAAATTTCTAGGTTGAGTTTGACTAGCTTGAGGAATGGTCCGCTATCAACGAGCCAAGCCTGATATTGACAGGTGGATAGTGAGGTCTCTTCCACTCTCCCAGTTGTGCGCTCGGATAGGGACAGCAAGCTGGTGTAGAGTGTACTAGACCCCGGTGATTATCAAGAATAAGAACTGTACTGATATTTGATGAGTTGTATGAGGATTGGCATGCTTAAGCTGTACCTCGCATCGCATGGTCTTGATATGGCCGATAATATTCATAGTTTGCACTGCATAGCCTTGGTACGACTGATTGTATTCATGTACTCATCAGCATATTTTTTCGTTACTCTGACCTTGAATTCTGAGCACGCTCATATTTCTCTCACACTTACACCTTCCTCTAAGCTTTCTATAAGCTTATGCACGATCGATGCATGTAGGTGACGTCATGACGTAGCCATAGCATAGTAGCAGCAAGAGCATAGGATCGAACTTTTGGAGTTTCTGTTATTTGCATTATCTTGTATTTGCCTTCAGATGCATTGTACTCAAAGTTTTTTATCATAGTGAATTTTGTGATGGTGTTCTTATGGTTATTGTTTGTGGGTTATGCTTATAGCTATGCTCATTACAATTCAAATTAATGATTAAAAATTCTCCTTGTAGCATCCCAGGATCGGAACTTGGTGTATGGATGTCAGGAGCTAAGAATGGGGTACTACGGAGGCTGTCGGCGCCGGATTCGGCGATCGAGAATTTTATGAGCCCGGTTTCCAAGTTCGGGATGTGACAGAATTTGGTATTAAAGCATAACTTGGTAATAACCGAGAACAACGTCATATGTCTGGTATGAGTTTAAGATGATTAGGTTCCGAGTGTATAACTTTCCGATTGAGTTCCCTAACGTGCGATTCTCAAGGTTGATTGGCATCCGTATTCTTTCCTATAGGACATGACGCCTAAGAGAGTGACCCGATCGACTCCCACTCCACCACTTGAGGCTCCAGCTTTACCACTTGCGCCTCTCGTTCCACAGCTAGAGATCCCTGCTCCCCTGCCTGTGGATGACATTCCTCCACCTAAGACCGGTGCAGATCCAATCGTACCCGTGAGTGTCTCCTAGTTACAGCAGATGTTATATGCTGTGATGACTGCACTTCAGTGATAGGGCAGGTACTCAACTATTTCACCCGCTCAAGCATAGCAAGAGCACGCGAGCGCCTTACTTTGAGAGTTCCAATAGCTTGACCCTCCGCATTTTTAGGGCGAGTCAGATTCGACTGCAGCTGAGAGGTGGCGCTCCGATGTGAAGAAGATTTTTGATACTATGGCCTGTACGACTGAGTAGTTCTCTGTGGAGGGCATTGGTACTCTTCGTCAGGAAGAAGGATGGCTCGTTGAGGCTCTACATGGACTACCGTGAGCTCAATCTGGTCATAATCAAGAACAAGTACCCGCTTTAGAGGATAGATGACTTATTTGATCAACTGCAAGGTGCACAGTTCTTTTTGAAGATTGACCTGCTCGATTATCATCAGATTCGGATCAGAGAGAAGGACATCCCGAAGACAGCTTTAAGAACGCGTTATGGTCATTTTGAGTTTCATGTCATGTCCTTCGGACTGACCAATGCACCCGCGGTCTTCATGCAGTTGATGAACGAGGTCTTCCATCCGTATCTTGATCAATTTGTTGTGGTATTCATCGATGACATTCTAATCTATTCAAGAACCCATGAGGAGCATGAGCAGCATATGGAGATTAAATTGTAGACCCTCCGTGCCTACCAGCTGTATGAAAAATCGGAGAAGTACGAGTTCTGGCAGGAGGAGGTGAGATTCCTCGGTCACGTGGTGACGAGGGAGGGTGTCATAGTGGACCCTTCGAAAGTTGAGGCAGTGCGTCTGTGGGGTCAACCCATGACTGCATCAGAGATCCACAGTTTCCTTGGCTTGACGGGCTACTATCGGCATTTCATTGAGGGCTTCTCTGGTATTGCAACCCCGTTGACCTAGCTGACTCGGAAGGGCATAGATTTTGTTTAGACTGACACATATGAGTAGGCATTTGTGGAACTGAAGGATTGTCTGACGTCCGCTCCTGTCCTCACCCTTCCCTCTGGGAGTAATGAATTTATTGTATTTACTGATGCTTCACGTATTGGCTTAAGTGTTGTCCTGATGCAGCACGGAAGACCAGTGGCTTATACGTCTCCTCAGCTCAAGGTCCATGATCTGAACTACCCTATGCATGATTTAGAGCTGGCAGCAGTCGTCTTCGCACTAAAGGCGTGGAGGCACAATCTCTATGGGATTAGGTTCGAGCTCTTCTCTGACCACAAGAGCTTGAAGTATCTATTTTCTCAGTCTAAGTTGAACATGAGATAGAGACGCTGAATGAAGCTTCTGAAGGATTATAATTTTGACCTCCAGTACCACCCAAACAAGGCGAATGTGGTAGCAGATGCCCTCAACCGTCTGCTACGAGGCCTAGTGGCACATATGATGATTCGAGAGTGGAGGATGCTCGAGGATATAGTAGAGTACGACTTTAAGTTTGGTCTACAGCCTTCTATCGTTCAGTTATCGAGCCTATCGATTAACCCTCTCTTATCACAAGGGTGATCGAGGCTCAATAGACAGACGAGTCGTTACAGGATTATCGAGCAGATGCATCAACTAAGAGTCAGACAGATTGACAAATTGGTTCTGATGGTGGACTTCGCTTTAGAGGTCAATTATGTGTCCCAGATAATCCTGAGTTGTGCAGAGATCTTATGGTTGAGGCACATCGATCACGATTTTGTATCTGCCCTGGCTTGACAAAGATGTATCGCGATATGAAGAGACAGTATTTTTGGGCAGGGATGAAGTACCAAATCACCAGTTTTGTGGCCGAGTGTGACACATGCCAGCATGTCTAGGCTGATCATCAGATGTAAGACCCATATCCTAATCCATACTTTTCCATTGACTCCGTGATCCTTCCCGTCAAAGTTTGGTAATCCGTGACCTATAATCGATGTTTGCGCATGACCCTAAGTCATATCCTGTAGATTTGAATCGACTTAATCCGAGACTTGTACCATTGCAACAGCACAGTCGCTGCGGTTCCAACACCGCGACTCGCACACCGATTCGATACCCAAACGAGGAGATGTGGGTCCGTGTTCAGTTTGAGAAAAAATACTGCACATTTTGTAATTCAAAGAGAATCTCTACGGCATGTCAAATCAATCCCATTAATCATCTCATGTCAAGTACAAAGCAACCCATGCTTTCTTTCTCCACAAGTCAAGCAAACCCTAAAGTCAACCAATCTCTCACCTCACCCATTACTCACCTCACATCCATCACTCACATCTCTCTTACAACCACTACACCTCTCTCTCTCTTTCTCAACACATTTTCCAAGCAACAATCCCAAGCAAGAGAGTGCACGTCCAAGCCATTTCAAGAGAGAAAAAATGACTTTGTGTGGCCCACCTTTCCCATCCCACAAACCTTCATCCTAGTCATTCAAGTCTCATCACACTCCATTAAAGTGAAGCACAAGGAGATCGGCTTTCCAACGAACCAAGAAGATCGACAATGGGTGCTTCTATAGGCTAGTTTTCATATTTTATGATGAACCAAGTGAGGCCTACCGATCGATGGTATGGATCTCACTTTGGACTCTAGATGTGGCCAATGACCCATCTTAATTTTATTATCATTCCATGATGGGGCCATTCTCCATGGACCCCATCATGATGTTTACTTTCTATTCTAAAAAGGAGGTCATTTAGACCTTACATCTTGGTGGAGAAGGGATCTCCACCGTTGATCTTTAATTTGATGGGCCCACATGCAATGGGACCCACTTGATGTATGATTGGATGTAAGGGAGCGCCTATAGTGTCAGGGTCCCTCCATCATGCGTGTCTTGATTTCTCTCTTTCTCTCTCTCCCTCTTTTTCTTCCTTTTTATGTGATGAAATGGCTATGAGGCCTACCCGAATGGACCCCACCATGAAGCATGTATTGGATCCAATCCATTTGTAAGTGGGGGCACTTTATATTTATGTATGTCCCACACCATCCACCGTGTAGTGGCCCACCTAAGCAGGGCCACCTTGAATATTTTGTTAAGCTAAGAACAGTTCACCGTCACCTGGATGTGAGATGGAAGCAGTCCAGCGTCTCTGGACGTGGACATGAAAACACAAATATGAGCTTAATTCTTTGTGTTGTTTGAGTAGGCCACTCATGCAGGCCCCACCTTGCTATATGTGTTTAATCTACACCGTCCATTCCATTCTCCAAGTCATTTTAAGCGTTGGGATGAAAAATGAAGATGATCTGAATTTTTAGTGGGCCATGGCATGGCAAACGATGTTTTCTACCGTTGAAATTCATTTGAGGTTTTCCATACACCAAAACACATTCAATATTGGACTCATTTGGTTGGTCTCAAGCCATAGAATCCCATGGCCAGGGTGGATTAACTTGATGCGGGTCCCACGCATGAAAACCTTGAGAAAGCAGGTTTTCAAAAAAAAAAAACAAAGAAAAGAGGCAATGGGTCGTGGGCCCCAGCATGATGTATGTTTGATATCCACACCGTTCATTCTGTGGGTCACCTCTTGAGGTGGGCTCCCTCCAAAGATCAGGCCGAACTGATGCTCATGTGGCCCACATCACAGGAAGTAACGGTGATTGAATGTCTGCCATTGAAACCCTTTTGGGGTATTACAGAAGTTTTGGGTCAATATGACATTTTTTTGTCCTATTCATCCAGGTCATTGTGGCCTTATCAACAGGCTGGATGGAAAGTAAACGTTATCGTGGGCCCCACGTGGGACCCACAGTGAAATATGTGCTGTATTTCCACCATCCAGGTGGACGGTGGAGCCTACTATGATATATGTGTTTTACTTCCACCATCCAGTGGACGGTGGAACCTAGAATGAAGTTTGTTTTATTCACACTGTTCAGTGGCGGTGAGCCCCACCATGATGCATGTGCAGCATCCAAGCCATCTAACCAATTTAAAAGCTCATTTCATGGCATGAGCTAAAGAATGAGACAGATTTAGGACCAAGTGGACCACATGGAAAATAGTAGAGGGGATTGTGTCCCTGCCATTGAAATCCTCTGTTGTCACAAAAGTTAGATTATTAGGAAATGTGTTTTCCTCTTAACCCAGGTCTGTGTGACCTTATGACCAAATTAGATAGAAAATAAATGTTAGGGTGGGCTTTGGGAACTTTAATGGTGGAAAAATCACTATCTCCACTTATATTTGGGTGTGGCCAATTTGGTATACATGGGGCCCAATCGGTATGGTTCATTTGAGTACATAAGTCCCATGTGTTTAGGCCCATTTTGATACATTATAAGGCCCATGGGTTATGGCCATTGCAATGTACATAGGGCCCATTGGTGCGGCCCATTGATGTGGCCCACTTGATGAATATAAGGCCCATGTGATATGGCTCATTTAATGTATTTAAGGCCCAATGGGGTGTACCTAAGGTCCATTGCAATGTGTGATCCCAACATGGTTTATGTATTGATGTTTACGACCGGCTATGCCTTGGCGAGCAATGTTAGTTTGACGTCCACATTGTAAGTACAATGCTGGTTAAATGTTCACCTTGTAACTCTCCTTAGGGCCCATTGATAGGCCCATACTTGTTAATAATTCACCACTTTATAACATGCTTAGTATAGCTCCATGATTCACGCCATACGCATCATATGTATGCTTGATATGAGGAATGCTTGATCATAGCATTAGTCGTTGGGCTGAGACATTTATGGGACTCCTTATGAGATGGAATGCCCCCACATGAGCATGTGGTATGCGTAGGATTGCTGCATGATTTGACGATGTGACGCATGCATCCCACATATGTGTGACTTAATCACCTTGTATTTTTCTTTTTCGCATTGTACTTAAATTTTTTGATATAGTGGATATGTGGCGATGTTATTTTATGACTTGGTTATGCTTGTGGTTATGCTCCTTTACAAAAAAAAATCATTCTGAAAATCCTCCATGTAGGATCCCAGGATCAGAATCTGGCATATGATTGTCAGGAGTCGAGAATGGGGCACTACGAAGGCTGTCGGCACCGGATTCAGCGATTGAGATTCCTATGAATCCAATTTTTGAGTTTGGGGCATGACACTAGAGACTCCCTGGTCCATTGTAGCCGCTGAGTGTCCCAATGTGGAAGTGAGAGCACGTATCTACAGACTTCATTATAGGCTTGCCAAGGACTCAGCGTGGTCATGACGCCATTTGAGTTGTCGTTGACCGTCTGACGAAGTCGACACATTTTCTTGTAATTCGTGATACTTAGCATTCAGATCGGCTAGCCAGGTTGTTTGTTGATGAGATCGTGAGACTGCATGGTGTTCCTGTCTCGATCGTTTCGGACTGAGACCTGAAGTTCACGTCTATGGGCACTGATTTACGGCTCAACACCACGTATCATCCACAGACTGATGGCTAGACCGAGAGGGTCAATCAGATACTTGAGGATATACTTTGGGTCTACACGATTGATTTCGGGGGTAGTTGAGATGAGCATCTGCGATTGGCTCAGTTCGCATATAACAACAGTTATCAGGCGACTATTGGCATGACTCCTTTTGAGGCATTGTATGGCAGACCATGCAGATCTCCAAGTTGTTGAACCGAGGTCGGAGAGCGGCATCTCCTAAGTCCTGAGCTTATGCAGCAGACGTCAGAGGCTATTGATATCATCAGGTAGAAGATACGCATAGCTCAGAGCCAGCAGAAGAGTTTTACTGATCGCTGAGGTCGTCCCTTAAAGTTCGCAATAGGGGACAGAGTGTATCTTAAGGTCTTACCGATGAAGGGTATAGTTCGATTTAGGGCGAAGGGCAAGCTTGCCTCGAGATTCATAGGACCTTTTGAGATCACTGGGTGCGTTGGCGCCGTAGCCTATCTGCTTGCCTTTTCATCTCAATTGTCTGGCATCTATAACATCTTTCATATCTCTATGCTGAGAAAGTATGGGTTAGACATCATTCTTGTTATTGATTGACAGTCGTTGAAGGTTCGTGAGGATGCTTCTTACATTAAGCAGCCAGTTCGTATCTTTGATCGGAAGGAGCAGGTCCACCGGACCAGGGTCATTCCCTTGGTGAAGGTTCAGTGAGGGCACCATTCTGTTGATGAGGTGTCTTGGGAGCGTGAGGCCGAGATTCGAGAGTGCTATCTCCATCTCTTTAGCGATTGATTATATGTTGTATCATGTATGTTGTCTCCGATTTTATATGACGATGCTTTGTTTCCTCTTCTATTATGAGTTATGTTTACTTGTAATAATTGTGTAAATTTCGCGGATGAAATTTTTATTTGGAGGAGAGAGTTGTAAGACCCGTATCCTAGATTATACCATTCCGTAGGCTTCCGCGGCCCTTTCGGTTGAATTTCGGCAACCTTAAACCCATATTCGACGTTTGCGCCCGATCCTAAGCCGAGTCCCACATATCAGAGTCGGCTCGACCGGAAACTTGTATCTTAGCGACCGCACCATCGCCACGGTTCCAACGTCGTGACTCGCACACCGAATCGAACTCGTGCTAGAAGATGTGGACAAGCATTCATTTCGAGAAAAACGCCACACATTGCACACTTCGAGAAAATATCTACAACATGTCTCATCAATCAATCAATCACTCATGTCAAGTACAAGCCATACCCAAGTACAAGCAACCCATCTCTCCCATTCCCAAAGTTAACTCTCTCTCTCTCTCTCTCTCTCTCTCTCTCTCTCTCTCTCTCTCCACGCATCCCTTTCTTACAACACATCACTCTACCCATCCCTTTCTTACAACCCATCACTCAACCCATCACTCATCCTTATCATCCCATCACTTCTCTCTCTGTCATTTCTCAAAAAAAAATCTCCCAAGCAAAATCCCACGTCCAAGCTCCCTCTCTCCCAAACTACAAGTGTGGCCCACCCTCTCCTCTCTCATCTACACCATCAAAACCCCATCAACCTCTATCAAAAGAGAAGGCAAGGAGCTAAGGGGGATAAGGGACTAAGGAGAAGACCGATAGGTGGGTGATCCACTATTGATTCAACTTTAGGGCTACTTAATGTGGAACCCAAATAATGTATGCAATGTAGAGAGGGGCCCATAGTGGCGGGGTCCCTCTATCACCATGTCTTTCTCTCTCTATATATATATCTCTTTTTTTTTTCTCTCCCTATAATGTAGTGGGCCCCACCGATTTATGTTAAATCTATTCCATCCATTAGACGGTGTGGCCCACCGCATTTCGGGAGAGATCCGCCATCTACATAATATAATATAGCATATTATATTAATATTATATATATATATATATATATATATATATATATATATATATATATATATATATATATATATATATATCCATGGTGGGCCACGTCAATGTGGGGACCACCATGATGCCTGTGTTGCATCCAAATGTCCAGCATCTAAGGACGCTGGATGTGGCCTATAGTGAAGTTATAATGGGCGTGGGTGGTGGCTAGTAGTGAAGTCTGGACCGACAGTGAGGTGTGTCTGACGCTGGGTGGGGGTTAAGAGTGGGAGTGTGGACCACTCATGCAGGCCCCACCTTAATGTATGTATATAATCCACACCATCTATTCTGTTCCCCAATCCATTTTAGACGTTGAGCCCAAATATTATGCCAATCCGATTATCAAGAGGGTCATACCATAGGAAATAGTGGTATCACCATTAAAACCCACTTTGAATCTTCTATTTGCCAAAAACACGTTGTATATTGGTCTCATTTGGTCGATCAAGGGCTGTAGAATCCAATGGCTGTGTTGGATTTTTCAGATGCGTGCCCCACATGGGAAAAACTGCAGAATTTTTGATTTTAAAAAAAAAAAAACTTTAGAGATGCAACAGCGTCCTACGGGCGGACAGGCAAGGACCACGGGCCCAAGCCGTGGGCCCCACCATGATGTGTGCCAGTCATCAACACCGTGCATTTTGTCGGGTCCACTCTGACAGTGGACCACCCCAAAAATCAGTTGCACATGGGACTTGGGTGACCCACACGATAGGAAACAGTGGGTTGAATGTCTGTCATTGAAACCCTTTTTGGGTCAAAAGGTTTGATCAATATGAAATTTGTTTTTCCTATCCATTCAAGTCCCCATGACCTTATCAACCGTTTGGATGGCATATAAACATTACGGTGGGCCCTATGTTTATGAGGCCTTGTTAATAGATTGGATGATAAATAAACATTACGATGGCCCCTGGTCCATGTGACCTCATCCACGGGATGGGTGGAAAATAAACATTTCGGTGGGCCCCAGGTCTGTATGACCTTATCAACAGATTTGGGTGGAAAATAAACATTATAGTGGGCCCCACACTGGACCCACTGATGTGTGTTCTCCACACCTTCCATCAGTGCGGTTCCCACCATGAGGTGTGTATTATATATGTTATCCATCCCTATTGGACCCACCATGATGTATGTGTTGTTTCCAAATCATTCAGCCATTTTTGAGAACGTTTTATGGTATGATTGAGTTTGATCCAAGTTCAAATGGACCCCAACAATTGTAATAATAGTGGGGTACAAAGGCATCCACCATTTAAACTTCTTAAGAGCCACTGTGATTCCCACTCAAGCTGATATTTGGCTTTCACTTCATCTAACTCTATATTAACTTATAAATTGGTCAGGTCTCAATTACATAAAGGTGGGCCCAATATTGGCAGGTGGATAGTGAGGTCTCTTCCACTCTCCCAGTTGTGCGGTCGGATAGGGGCGACAAGCTGGCGTAGAGTGTACTAGACCCTGGTGATTATCCAGAATAAGAACTATACTGATACTTGATGAGTTGTATGAGGATTGGAATGCTTAAGCTGCATCTCCTATCGCATGATCTTGACATGGCCGATAGCATTCATAGTTTGCACTGCATAGCCTTGGTACGACTGATTGCATTAATGTACTCATCAACACGTTTCCTCATTACTCTGACCTTACATTCTGAGCAAGCTTATATTGCGCACACACTTACACTGCCCTCTAAGCTTTTTATAAACTTATGCACAATCGATACGTGTAGGTGACGTTAGGACACAGCCGTAGCATAGTAGCAGCAGGAGCCTGTGGTCGAGCTTTTAAAGTTTTCATTATTTGCATTATTTTATATTTCCCTTCAGACGCATTGTACTCAAAGTTTTTGATCATAGTGAATTTTGTGATGCTGTTCTTGTGTTTATTGTTCGTGGGTTATGCTATATCTATACTCATTACAAATCAAATTGATGATTAGAAATCCTTCTTTTATCATCCTAGGATCGGAACCTAGTGTATGGGTGACGGGAGCCGAGAATGAGGTACTATGGAGGCTGTTGGCGTTGGATTCAGCAATCAAAAATTTTATGAGCCCGGTTTTCAAGTTTGGGGTGTGACACTTTCCTTGTTAAATATATAAATTTTTTTCTAGAATTGGTGGGAGACATACCTACCCATGATTTTTAATGGGGCCTATGGTGATGTGCACACAAGATCAACTCCGACCATTAGATGTGTAATCTTATGTTAGGCTCATAACCTTAAAATCGGTCTGTCCTGTACTTCGGGTGGGGCCAAAGTAAGGTAAATAGTGAGGAGAGAGACCACCCTTAATATTTATAAAGCCTGCCATGATTATTATATAAAATTCACTACAATCATTACATGTCAAAGTAAAACTTAGGCTTGGGGACCAAACATTATGCCCATCTGTGATTCAAGTGGGCCACACGAAGTGCTTATTTTAATTACGTTACCACAACATAATTACTCATAATTACTAGCTTAGCTGAAATCGGATTGAGTTGGGCTCACCGCGAGTGCATGTGGTTTATCCACGCCATCCATTCATTTTTCCAGATCATTTTATGGGTCAACCCAAAATTGATGCATATACAAAGCTCAAGTGGACCATACCACTGGAAAGAGTGGAAGTATTGATTTCAACCATTGAAAATTTTCTAAGGCCCCCAGTGATGTTTATTTGTCATCCAACCTGGATGAAGGGAAAACATAAATATTAGCTTGAGGTTTGGATATCTAAATATTTTGTTGTCCCTAAGAATTTGTCAATGGTAGATGTTCAATTCACACCGTTTCCGGTGGTGTGGTCCATTTGAGGTTTGGACATACTCCATTTTTGGGATGAAACCCAAAAATTATGTGTTAAGAGATATGGATGGAGTGGATACAATGCATGAATGACACTGGAGCCCACGGAGTTTACTTAGTACGCTTACTTACTGTACTGAGTTACTCAGTGCGCAATCCACTTCCAGCTTTGCCCTATAACAGACGTGTTTGGATAGACTTTAACTAATGGTAAAAGTACACCTCAAATAATTTGATTTCCTTTATAAAATTAAATCTGTTTGATCCACCAATCCATAAGTTTTACCAACTCATTTTAGGGTATGAGCCTAAAAATGAATCAAATTATAAGTGCTTAACTGGACCACATCGTTTTAATAATAATAATAATAATAATAATAAACAGGGTGATAATGACATCCATCATTGACAGTCAAATCATAGCTCAGGGCCCACAGGATGTGTATCAGTCATCCAACATACTCATAAGGTCACACAAACATGGTTGAAGGGAAAACACAAATATCAGCTTAGTTCAAAACTTCTTATATGGTCCATAAGAAGTTTTCACCACAAGGGATCAAATCTTTGTATTTCGGGTGGTGTGGTCTAACTACAATTGGGATCGATCTACCTCATTTCAAGGCTCATGCCCTAAAATGACAAGTAAAACGGATGGACAGAATGGATTAAACACACATCATGATGGGCCCATAAAATTTTGAAATATAGAGTTTTCAAATATGGTGTTTTCTTTCCTCAATTTTAGAAAAAAAAAAAAAAAAAAAAGGCTAGCATGAAATACCAAAGTAAATAATAATTACTTATTTTTTTCTAGATTTACCTCACGGTATCCTAATCCAAATATGTCCCGAAGTAAATAGCTAGGAGGGTGAGCATGGCCCGGTACACTGGTTTTACTCGAGTAACTTTAATTATACCTAATTTATAAGGGGTTGGACGTCCAACCGATTGGACCTGAGACTTTTTCGTTTTTAAATATGAATTACTTACACGCATAAAGGCAACAAACAATATAAGTAGGAAATCAACTACAACCTTTTGTCCAATGAATGGCATTTTGGTCATTTAGTAGCCGTGCCTAGTTTGGTGAAGAAGCATCGTTAAAGCTCGAGCAGTTTTGTCCCTTGAATTTCAAATCCATGTGCCCCGAAAGCTCAACCAGAGTTTGGTCGGTGTCTCCAATATCTTGGTTTCTTTAACTTTTCTTTAACTTCCTTTCTACCTTTTTGCTTGAGGTTGGTTGCCACTTCTGTCATGTCTACGAGGTTTTCTAGGGCTTTGGGTTTCCCATAAATGGCAAAACTCCTAAGAAAACGCCTATCTTTTTTAAAGGGAGGTATTAGAAACTCTGGCCGCTCATGATACACAGGCACGTAGAAATGGTACAAATGTTATATATTAACTCAAAATAAACCGATTAAATTTGGAATTTACTGTAACTACGTTACAATCTAATTTTTGAATTAGTCAAACAATCCTAATTTGTGATTTGTGACACTTCAAAATAAATCTTTGGATTTTTTTATTTTTTATTTTTTTCATTTTAACCATCTGTCCAGTAATCGACTAATTAGCTAACCATATAAAAGTAATATTTCGGTTCATGAAACATACCGAGTAGTAGTCATAATTTGAACGGTTTACTTTGAATTACTTATATGCCACGTATGCAAGTTTCAATATTTTATTACTGCTTGCATATCATTCGTCACGTTCTCCCAGAGTATCAAAGCATATCTCATTTTTTTAAATCCATACAGGCGTGGATGGCCGATTGTAAATTGACACCGTCATGCCGCGTCTCCGCTGGATGGTGCTCTGTGGGCCCTGTCATAATGTGTGTCTTATATCAACGCTGTCCATCCATTTCAGATCATTACTTTAGGACGTGAGCCCAAAAACGAGGTATACCAAAATCTCAGGTGGACCACACCACAGGAAACCCATTAAAAACTTTATAGGAGAAACTGTAATATTTATTTCCCGTCCAACGTATTTACTAAGTTACACATACCAGGATGAAGGAAAAACACAAATATCAGCTTGATCCAAAACTTTCGTGCCCCCCGATAAGTTTTTAAGCGTGAGCGTTCAGTCACCCCTCTTTCCTGTGGTTTGGTCCACCTGAGATTTGGATCTCCCTCTCTTTGAACTCACGCATGAAATGAGATGAAAAAATGGATGGACGGCGTGGATAAAACACATATAGCATGGTGGCACCTACAGAGCACCGTCCACTTACGAGTTGCTCCTGGCAGAGCTTACGTCCTCACGAGGGCTATTTACACCCATCTGCATGCATACGTATGCAGATGTGTATCAGCATACAAACCACAATATGTACCACTTTACCATGCAGATACAAGATCTAAGCCGTCCGCCCGTTAGATATGACCGTTTTGATGATTTCGCCCTTAAAAATCAGGTTGATCAACATCTTATGGAGAAATACTGTTAGAAACAGACTTAAGGCTTTAAAAACTTGACCCAGTTTATTATAGCCCTTCATTTATTTCAAAAATTACAGCCTCCTGATAAGTGGAACTTTCTTATTCTTTGGCCAGGGCATCTACTCAGTGGTACACCTGATGGATCTCTTGGATATCGTTCGTGTTCACCATTATGGCACACGTGTCCTGTGGATGATATGTTCACACATGGGTTGAGAAGAGCTCCATTGGTTCGCTAGCTATGTAATATCTTTGGAGGAAATATGCAACACCAGATAGAATAAATAAATAAATAAATAAAATGCGTGGGCCCACCTTCGGGTGATGTAAGTCGTTCATCCGGTGGACCCTGGAGCGGATTGGGTATACACCAAAACTCTCTTTCGTTCCATGATCTTCTTTGAGTAACGGGCTTCAGTCAATCTGAAGCATTGGCAGTAATTCTCCATCGTTAAACCACCAGCCAGATAATCAGAAGGTAAGGAGATATTGACGCATGGCCCATCCAAGAAGAAGCCCACAGTAAGAAAAGTGGGTCCAAACCTCTTTGGTTAACAATCATGTGATAAAACTTATGTAGAGGGGCCCAATTAAAACCGTACACGTAGCACTTGGCAATAGTTGGCATGTGCGGCAGGGACGCGGAACCCTTTTGTAGGAAGTTGTGTGCTGGGAGGTTAGCTGGGGCCCACCGTGATGTTTGTGAGAAATCCACACGGTCTATCCGTTTTGTATGCTCATTTTAGGGCATATGGAAAAAAATAAAAATAAAATTGATCTGAATCTAATACTCAAGTTGACCAAAAAGGCGAGAATTGAACATCCACAGTTAAAATATTTGTGGGGCCACGGAATTTTTTAATCAGGATAATATTTGTGTTTTCAGTTCATCCCAGTAGGAACGACATTATGAACGGTATGGATGGCATGTAAACATTACTGTGGACACAGGGATGTTTCAACGGTAGGAATTTCCCTACCCGTATTTTCCTTTAGTGCGGCCCAGTCACTTGAGTATTGTATCCTACTCACTTTTGGGCTTAACTGCTAAAATGAAATCATAAAACGGATGGACAGAGTGGATGTCTCACAAACATCACATTAGCCCCCACATAGGTTTCCAGCGCAGGAACGTCATGCTAATGGGCAGGAAATCCGCGTCCGAAGGGTGGTCAATATTGGCCGCGGATTGCATGCTGAG
Source organism: Magnolia kwangsiensis (assembly GCA_037074715.1). NCBI lineage: Eukaryota > Viridiplantae > Streptophyta > Magnoliopsida > Magnoliales > Magnoliaceae > Magnolia > Magnolia kwangsiensis. Next base: position 115,920,308 of record CM073577.1, read on the forward strand.
CTGCCACTGGGGACATTCTACTGGGCAGTGCTCTGTGAGCCCCACCACGATGTATGTGCTTTATCTAAGCGGTCCATCTAATTTTAAGGCGTGAACCAAAAAATGAGGTAGATTTTTAATCTCAGTTGGTCCACACGACAGGAAAACAGTGGTGATTGAACACCCACCATTAAAAAATTCTAGGAGGTTGTTAATGGTGGACGTTAAGTCACCACTGTTTAACTGTGGTGTGAGCCACTTGAAATTTAGATCTACCTCATTTTTTGGATCACATCTTAAAATAATAATCCAAAATGGATGGACGGCATGGATAAAATACATACATCATGTTGGGGCCCACAGAGCACCGTCCGTCAGCGAGTTGGGCCTAAAATGGATGAGTTGTAGCCCAAAACTCACAAGGTTCATATCATCCTAACAAATGTGGGTCATGGTCTATCTTAGTTTATAATCGTCTATTTGCTAGCTAATGAGCCTACGGTGTTTGACCTATCAACGGTAGGTGCATTATTGGGGTAACCTATAACATGTGTATAGTGGGACATTATCCATGATATCCGGCCCATATCTCTACTGCATACCACGTGAACAAACCAAGTGCAAGATTCTGCGTGCAGTTAGTTTTTCAGGCGTTTGAAATATTGCATCATGGTTTTAAGCGAGTCTCGTTCGGGTCGACTCCGACTCGGTATGACCCGATCTGGTTCGATGCCAAGAGTCACCCCAACTCGAGCAACTTGGGTTGATTCACCACCGACTCAAACGAGACACGACTCGACTCAGGACCATTTGAGTTGGTCCGACTCGACTCGTACATTTTACTCGTTCCGCCTTATACGTGGAGAAATCCTATGCTACAACACTTGTTAAAGGAAGTGCGTATAACACTCAAGTTGTGTAGAGCCACCATGCTGTTTGCTTGAAATCCACTCCATCCATCAGAAGCAGCTCCTCATGCTCATCATTTTCCTAAAACTTCAGCCTGTTTTAAAACTCAGGTGGGCCACGATACAAGGAACAAGGTCAAATTATGATTAAAGCTCCTCAGTCCATGCTGTGTGGCCCAGATGAATTTTGGATTATCTGATTTATAAAAAATTTGGATTAATCTGATATCTAACCAATCTCTTCATTCCTGTGAGGTGCATTTGATGAACGAGTTGGATGGAATGTACAGACCACTATGGGTCCCGCACATAAACTTATGGCTGGATTCCTGTTCCAAATGTCTCCTATGTGGCCCACCTGATTTGTGGATCGTGGAGATATCCCTCCCCAGTGCTTTACCTTAAGGGTACCCCTTGATGGACGGCGTTGATGTGGCATTACACGTCCCTCATCCGCTAGTTTTATATAACTCCTTTATTACATGTACATGCACATAGACAGCTAATTATCACGAAGAAATTAGGAATGACACTCAGACCCCTCCAAACCATTCACCTAAAAAGAAGATTATAATAAAATTAAATATATTTTAAATTAATTACAATCTAATTAAATCTTGACAAAAAAAAAAAAGAAAAAGAGTAAAATCATTCAAAATACATATATCGAAATCATATCTTTCTCAATAGAAGACATGATTGTAACCTCTACTCCAACCATCTATATAGGTAGAACATACCACATCCCAGCATATTTGTAGGGGTGTCAAAGGCTAAGTTAGGCTAGACCAAGTTCTATTCAAGCTTGGCGTATTCGATGTACTATCGAATTCAGCTTAGGCCCATGGCAGACCAAAATAGTCCAACCCATCCCAGGCTCCTAATGGTGCCTGAAATGAATGAGCAGCAACTGAGAGAACGTGAAAACATGTTTGATGACCAAGCCTACCCCAGTTCATAAAATGTGCAATTTAGCCATATACGTGAGCCTTAGCTATGATAGAAACCGTTTTGGAGGCCCATAGTAGAGAGCATGTTACAAAAAATGACACAGCTGCAATGGCCGAAGGCCCCACTGCCAGAATGGTTAAAGGCATTTAGATTGTTTTATTCTCTTAAGAGATCATCTAAGTTGAGAGAGAGAGAGAGAGAGAGAGAGAGAGAGAGAGATAGAGAGAGAGAGAGAGAGAGAGAGAGAGAGAGAGAGAGAGATGGGAGGCGTAAGTGGATCTGAGGGTGAAAAAGACGGAGATGGGATCATGCGAGGCATTGGATTTGAGTATGTCTATTTTATAAAACATATTACAGAAGTGTTATTTGCAAACTCTAATGGGCCAGGCTAGGCTGATGGGCCTTTAGATATTTAGTCTAAGCCAAACCCGATTTACAAATAGGATAAAATTTTAAGCTTGAGCCCGGCCCTCAAGCCTGATACTCCAGCCCAAGTCTGGCCTGAGGCAAGCTAGGCCTGGAAGCCCGTCGTGCCAACCCAGCCCATTGATACCCCTACACATTTACATGTGGCACGTGTGGAGATCCTTGATTTCCAATACGTGGTGGGCTACACTTTCCAAATCTTCTGGCTCTAAATTCAGGAAGTGTTCTTCCTCAGGTGGATCAAAATTCAGGATGTCACTACAAGAAATGTCACTTTTACCAACGAAAATTTTCGTAGGCAAAAGGTTTAATTTCGTAGCAAAAGAGTTTTACCTGTGAAGTTTTTCGTTGGCAATTTCGTAGCTTAAAGCCCGAGGGGAACACCTTTTACCCACGAAAAAAAAATTTCGTTGGTAAAGGTAAGACTTTTGCCGACAAAATTGTTCGTAGAAAAAACATTTTACCAACGTTGAATTTCGTTGGTAAAAGTATTGACAAAACTTTTTACCTACGCATACTTTCGTAGCTAAAAATATTTGAAACACTTTTTACCTACCAATAATTTCGTAGCTAAAAATATTTACAAGACTTTTTACCTACGAATGCTTTCATAGCCAAAAATATTAAAAATACTTTTTACCTGCCAACAATTTTGTACCTAAACATATTTACAAATTTTTTTACCTACCAACAATTTCGTAGCTAAAAATATTAAACTCATTTAAGCTACCAAAAATTTCGTAGCTAAAAGTATTCACAAGACGTTTTACCTACCAATAGTTTCGTAGCTAAAAGGTACATGATTTTTCCCCAAACATATATTCGTAGATAAAAATACTTAGAAAACGTTTCCCTGCCATCAATTTTGTAGCTAAAAATTTCTTTACCTATGCAATTTTCGTAGGTAAAAATATTTACCAAATAAACACGTTTAACTACAAATGATATCGTAAGTAAAAATACATTACAAAACGTTTAGCTACGAATATTTTCGTAGGTAAAAACATTTGTGAGACTTTTAACTACGAAAATTTTCTTAGGTAAAAGCTTGAAGGAGACTTTTACCTACAAAAATTTTCGTAGGTAAAAGTTTTTTTTTTTTTTTTTCTCACCATATATTCCAGCACAAAATTCTTGAAATACACCTGATATACACCTGTTACAATATAATTCCTGATATACACCTGTCATGTAATATATTTCATCATATTCACATTCACAGCCATTTAACTCCAAAGTACATAAATAAATCTATCTAAATATAAACTACATCTTGCATAAATATATATAAGTTTAACATCATAAATAAAATATAAAAAATCAGAAAGATGGAGGCAGAGGTGGTGGGGCATCGATGGGTAAGCGTGCGACAGAGGTTATAAGTTTTGGTTAGGTTTAGGTTAAGGTTATATGTTATACGTTATAAGTTATAGCTTTGGGTTTGGGTTTGGGATCGGGTTTTACTTTGGGTTTTCAAGTTTAGGTTTAGGATTAGGTTAGGGAGTTGAGATTAGGAATGGGTGTAGGTTTAGGTTTAGGGGTTTGAGAACACATTTAGGTTTTAGGTTTAGGTTATAAGTTAAGGTTATAGGTAGGTTATAGGTTATAGCTGTAGAGAATTGAGAATAGGTTAAGGTTTAGGTTTAGGAAATCGGATTCGGGTTCAGGATTGGGTTTAGGTTTAGGTTTTCAAATTTAGGTTTTGGTTTAGGTTAGGTAGTTAAGAATAGGATTAGGTGTAGATTTAGGGATTTGAGAACACATTTAGGTTTTAGGTTAAGGTTATACGTAGGCTATAGGTTATAGCTGTAGGGAATTGAGAAAAGGTTGAGGTTTAGGTTTTAGGTTAAGGTTATAGATAGGTTATAGGTTATAGGTTTAGGGATTTGAGAATAAGTTAAGGTTTAGGTTTAGGAAATCAGGTTTGGGTTCGGGATAGGGTTTTGCTTTGAGTTTTCAAGTTTATGTTTAGGTTTAGTTTAAGTAGTTGAGAATAGGATTAGGTGGTTTAGGGATTTGAGAACACATTTAGGTTTTAGGTTAAGGTTTTAGGTAGGTTATAGGTTATAGCTGTAGGGAATTGAGAATAGGTTAAGGTTAAGGTTATAGATAGGTTATATGTTATAGGTTTAGGGATTTGAAAATAGGTTAAGGTTTAGATTTAGGAACTCGGGTTTGGTTTCGGGATCGGGTTTTTCTTTGGATTTTCAAGTTTAGGATTAGATTTAGGTTAGGTAGTTGAGAATAGGATTAGGTGTAGGTTTAGGTTTAGGGATTTGAGAACACATTTAGGTTTTAGGTAGGTTTTAGGTTATAGCTGTAGGGAATTGAGAATAGGTGAAGGTTTAGGTTTTAAGTTAAGGTTATAGGTAGGTTATAGGTTATAGGTTTAGGGATTTGAGAATAGGTTAAGGTTTAGGTTTTAAGTTAAGGTTATAGGTAGGTTATAGGTTATAGGTTTAGGGATTTGAGAATAGGTTGAGGTTTAGGTTTAGGAAATCGGGTTTCAGTTCAGGATCGGGTTTTGCTTTGGGTTTTCAAGTTTAAGTTTAGGTTTAGTGTTGAGGGTCAAATATTACATATTGGACCCTAGTTATTGCCTGGATTTATGAACATTGTACTGTTTAACGGTCCGATTTAACCGTGTTTGTGCTGCAAGGTGTATTTACGAGCTTGGACTGAAATAAGATGTTAAAAGCATGGATTTAACATTCAGAATTCACTAAGGCATAGGACGAGACTCCATGAGACCAAGATTAATGATTTAAACGCTGGAGATCTGAAGAAATCAAGCCGCTCACATTGAAAATGGCCTGAAACTGGTCCAGAATGTAAGACCACAGGGTTACCGCCATCTGATTGACACGAGACTTCATACATGGGATGGAGACCATAAATTAACCGTACACGTCAAAATTTGAGCCATTGGATCCCGGTGGAAGTGGCCTAACAGATGGATCAGCCTAGAAATCATCAAATTGCAGCCCGCCTGACATCTAGATATACTTCAATTTTGGCATCAACCCCTTAAAGGGGGTGACAAAGCAGATTCACGGAATGGATCTCTCATAAACAGCAAGGTGCGGCCACTGAGGCGAGTGCATGTGCACAGCACATGAGCACCCGTCGTGCACTGAATAACATTCTCGGTCAAGGGGGTCTTTGACCCATAATTTTTACAAAAAATATCAAAACTGGCCAACGTCTTTACACTGGCCGTCGGTTCTGCTTAGTGGGCCCCATGCATCGTTCAAAAGAATGATCCGGACCGTTGATTCACTTCAGAGGGGGAGTCTTGATCTCGCCTAGGTGTCCTTTCTCCACCATGCAAGTAGACGTGTGAATATCTTAGCCACACGCAAGATGAACGGCAGAGAAAAATATACAATGGACCACACTTAAATCGATCCAAAATCGGCCTTCTCTGGACGGTTTTTCGTCCTAGAACCAATGGATGGAGTGGATTTTTTATCTGGCTTCAATAGGTGAGCCAACGAAACAGTCAGAGCCTTCTGTGGAAGCTCTGTTTCACACAGAACTTGCGGACGAAGCACGGTGGTCCACCATCATCACACATCGTGATGATCCAAGACGTTCATTCATTTCACAAGGCTAAATCGACCGTACTCTAAGCTATTTTTTTTTTGTTTTCTTGGATGATGCACGAATATGATGGCTTCGACGCAGTTTGGACGGCGCTGGAAAAACGTCCAGCAGATGGAACGTTTTGAATCCAAAATCGCCTATATCTGAACAGTTTTTCGAGAGAAAATCAATGAATGGTACGGATTTCTCCACCGACTTCATTTACGGGTCCCACCGAGAGCTCAGTGTAGCCGTGCATAAAAGTAGAAGCAGAGTTCCGCAAAGACTCTGCTGCGAACGATTTTCGCATTCCAGTCTTCCATGCTGTCTCAAGCAACAGCAGTTGGCCTCCTTCTACTATAAAAGAGAGAGAGAAGGGGGGGATTCAGGGAATCTTGGAGGGCTTAGCTTGGAGGAAGGAAGAATCATCTTCATCTTGGCTTGAACGAGCAGGAGAGAGAGAGAGAGAAAGAGGAGAGTAGTTTTTGTTTTTTTCTTTTTCTTTATTTTCTTTCTTCTTTTCCCTTGATTTGTGTAGAGATCTTGAGCTAGATTATGTCTGGCTAAACCCTAGAGGTGAAGCTTGTAGTAAGATGGGAGATATTATTTCATGTTTTCAATTTAATTTTAATTCATGAATTGATGTTGGTTTTAGTCTGATTTTAATGGAAATATTTTTGGTCTTTAATGGTCTGTTGTGACTGAAATTACAATGGGTCTACAATGGCTTTGAATATTTTCGTTCTCTTTTATGTTTATGATGTCAGGAAGCCCTGTTGTTCACCATAGTCTCCTAGGCATGGTCGGATGACGGTACCCTTCCTAACCTTCATACATGTGATGGGTTGGTAATTAGTTTAATTTTGTTATTTTCCATAGTCCCCTGGGCATGGTTTGGTGATAGAATCCATTCTAATTCATACACCTTTCATCTCTTTAAAAACTAGATCAACGGCAGTTCAGTAATTTCCATGATTTTTGATGCAAGCATAAGTTCTCCCTGATCTCTACAAGTGGATCCTCTGAATCCCTAGTTTCCTATTCCTGATTTTTCTTAAGTTTTAGATAAGTAGTTCACAATTATTTCCTCAACTCCATTCAGTTTCAAATTCATCTTATTCTAGTTCTAGTTCTAGTTAATTTTAGATTACGTACAGGTTTCAGTCCCTTGGGATTCGACCTTGGTCTTACCGAGTTTATTACTACATCACAACCCTACACTTGGGGAGTGAACATTTAGGTTAGGTAGTTGAGAATAGGATTAGGTGTAGGTTTAGGTTTAGGGATTTGAGAACACATTTAGGTTTTAGGTAGGTTATAGGTTATAGCTGTAGGGAATTGAGAATAGGATAAGGTTTAGGTTTTATGTTAAGGTTATATGTAGGTTATAGGTTATAGTTTTAGAGAATTGAGAATAGGTTAAGGTTTAGGTTTTAGGTTAAGGTTATAGGTAGGTTATAGGTTATAGTTTTAGAGAATTGAGAATAGGTTAAGGTTTAGTTTTAGGAAATCAGGTTTGGGTTCGGGATCGAATTTTTCTTTGGGTTTTCAAGTTTTGGTTTAGGTTTAGGTTAGGTAGTTGAGAATAGGATTAGGTGTAGGTTTAGGTTTAGGGAATTGAGAACACATTTAGGTTTTAGGTTTAGGTTTTAGGTAGGTTCTAGGTTATAGCTGTAGGGATTTGAGAATAGGTTAAGGTTTAGGTTTTAGGTTAAGGTTATAGGTAGGTTATAGGTTATAGGTTTAGGGATTTGAGAATAGGTTAAGGTTTAGGTTTATGAAATCTTGTTTGGATTTGGGATCGAGTTTTGCTTTGAGTTTTCAAGTTTAGGTTTAGGTTTAGGTTAGGTAGTTGAGAATAGGATTAGGTGTAGGTCTAGGTTTAGGGATTTAACAATAGGTTAAGGTTTAGGTTTTAGGTTAAGGTTATACGTAGGTTATAGGTTATAGGTTTAGGGATTTGAGAATAGGTTAAGGTTTAGGTTTAGGAAATCGGGTTTAGGTTCGGGATGGGGTTTCGCTTTGGGTTTTCAAGTTTAGGTTTAGGTTTAGGTTAGGTAGTTGAGAATAGAATTAGATGTAGGTCTAGGTTTAGGGATTTGACAATAGGTTAAGGTTTAGGTTTTAGGTTAAGGTTATAGGTAGGTTATAGGTTATAGATTTATAGATTTGAGAATAGGTTAAGGTTTAGGATTAGGAAATCGGGTTTGGGGTCGGGATCGGGTTTTGCTTTAGGTTTTCAAGTTTAGGTTTAGGTTTAAGTTAGGTAGTTGAGAATAGGATTAGGTGTAGGTTTAGGTTTAGGGATTTAAGAACACATTTAAGTTTTAGGTTTAGGTTTTAGGTAGGTTATAGGTTATAGCTGTAGGGAATTGAGAATAGGTTAAGGCTTAGGTTTTAGGTTAAGGTTATAGGTAGGTTATAGGATATAGGTTTAGGGATTTGAGAATAGGTTGAGGTTTAGGTTTAGGAAATAGGGTTTGGGTTCGGGATCGGGTTTTACTTTGGGTTTTCAAGTTTAGGTTTAGGTTTAGGTTAGGTAGTTGAGAATAGGATTAGGTGTAGGTTTAGGTTTAGGGATTTGAGAACACATTTAGGTTTTAGGTTTTGGTTTTAGGTAGGTTATAGGTTATAGGTTTAGGGATTTGAGAATAGGTTAAGGTTTAGGTATAGGAAATCAGGTTTGGGTTCGGGATCGGGTTTCGCTTTGGGTTTTCAAGTTTATGTTTAGGTTTAGGTTAGGTAGTTGAGAATAGGATTAGGTGTAGGTCTAGGTTTAGGGATTTGACAATAGGTTAAGGTTTAGGTTTTAGGTTAAGGTTATAGGTAGGTTATAGGTTCTAGATTTATAGATTTGAGAATAGGTTAAGGTTTAGGTTTAGGAAATCGGGTTTGGGGTCGGGATTGGGTTTTGCTTTAGGTTTTCAAGTTTAGGTTTAGGTTTAAGTTAGGTAGTTGAGAATAGGATTAGGTGTAGGTTTAGGTTTAGGGATTTGAGAACACATTTAAGTTTTAGGTTTAGGTTTTAGGTAGGTTATAAGTTATAGCTGTAGGGAATTGAGAATAGGTTAAGGCTTAGGTTTTAGGTTAAGGTTATAGGTAGGTTATAGGATATAGGTTTAGGGATTTGAGAATAGGTTGAGGTTTAGGTTTAGGAAATCGGGTTTGGGTTCGGGATCGGGTTTTACTTTGGGTTTTCAAGTTTAGGTTTAGGTTTAGGTTAGGTAGTTGAGAATAGGATTAGGTGTAGGTTTAGGTTTAGGGATTTGAGAACACATTTAGGTTTTAGGTAGGTTATAGGTTATAGGTTTAGGGATTTGAGAATAGGTTATGGTTTAGGTTTAGGAAATCGGGTTTGGGTTCGGGATCGGGTTTCGCTTTGGGTTTTCAAGTTTATGTTTAGGTTTAGGTTAGGTAGTTGAGAATAGGATTAGGTGTAGGTCTAGGTTTAGGGATTTGACAATAGGTTAAGGTTTAGGTTTTAGGTTAAGGTTATAGGTAGGTTATAGGTTATAGATTTATAGATTTGAGAATAGGTTAAGGTTTAGGTTTAGTAAATCGGGTTTGGGTTCGGGATCGGGTTTTGCTTTGGGTTTTCAAGTTTAGGTTTAGGTTTAGGTTAGGTAGTTGAGAATAGGATTAGGTGTAGGTTTAGGTTTAGGGATTTGAGAATACATTTAAGTTTTAGGTTTAGGTTTTAGGTAGGTTATAGGTTATAGCTGTAGGGAATTGAGAATAGGTTAAGGCTTAGGTTTTAGGTTAAGGTTATAGGTTATAGGTTTAGGGATTTGAGAATAGGTTAAGCTTTAGGTTTAGGAAATCGGGTTTGGGTTCGGGATCGGGTTTTGCTTTGGGTTTTCAAGTTTAGGTTTGGGTTTAGGTTAGGTAGTTGAGAATAGGATTAGGTGTAGGTTTAGGTTTAGGGATTTGAGAATAGGTTAAGGTTATAGGTAGGTTATAGGTTATAGATTTAGGGATTTGAGAATAGGCTAAGGTTTAGGTTTAGGAAATCGGGTTTGGGTTCGGGATCGGGTTTCACTTTGGGTTTTCAAGTTTAGGTTTAAGTTTAGGTTAGGTAGTTGAGAATAGGATTAGGTGTAGGTCTAGGTTTAGGGATTTGACAATAGGTTAAGGTTTAGTTTTTAGGTTAAGATTATAGGTAGGTTATATGTTATAGATTTATAGATTTGATAATAGGTTAAGGTTTAGGTTTAGGAAATCGGGTTTGGGTTCGGGATCGGGTTTTGCTATGGGTTTTCAAGTTTAGGTTTAGGTTTAGGTTAGGTAGTTGAGAATAGGGTTAGGTGTAGGTTTACGTTTAGGGATTTGAGAACACATTTAAGTTTTAGGTTTAGGTTTTAGGTAGGTTATAGGTTATAGCTGTAGGGAATTGAGAATAGGTTAAGGCTTAGGTTTTAGGTTAAGGTTATAGGTAAGTTATAAGTTATAGGTTTAAGGATTTGAGAATAGGTTAAGGTTTAGGTTTAGAAAATCGGGTTTGGGTTCGGGATCGGGTTTTGCTTTGGGTTTTCAAGTTTAGGTTTAGGTTTAGGTTAGGTAGTTGAGAATATGATTAGGTGTAGGTTTAGGTTTTGGGATTTGCAAATAGGTTAAGGTTTAGGTTTTAGGTTAAGGTTATAGGTAGGTTATAGGTTATAGGTTTAGGGATTTGATAATAGGTTAAGGTTTAGGTTTAAGAAATCGGGTTTGGGTTCGGGATCGGTTTTCACTTTGGGTTTTCAAGTTTAGGTTTAGGTTTAGGTTAGGTAGTTGAGAATAGGATTAGGTGTAGGTTTAGGTTTTTGGATTTGAGAACACATTTAAGTTTTTAGTTTAGGTTTTAGGTAGGTTATAGGTTATAGCTGTAGGGAATTGAGAATGGGTTAAGGCTTTGGTTTTAGGTTAAGGTTATAGGTAGGTTATAAGTTATTGGTTTAGGGATTTGAGAATAGGTTAAGGTTTAGGTTTAGGAAATCGGGTTTGGGTTCGGGATCGAGTTTCGCTTTGGGTTTTCAAGTTTAGGTTTAGGTTTAGGTTTAGGTTAGGTAGTTGAGAATAGGATTAGGTGTAGGTCTAGGTTTAGGGATTTGACAATAGGTTAAGGTTTAGGTTTTTAGTTAAGGTTATATGTAGGTTATAGGTTATAGGTTTAGGGATTTGAGAATAGGTTAAGGTTTAGGTTTAGGAAATCGGGTTTGGGTTCGGGATCGGGTTTTGCTTTGGGTTTTCAAGTTTAGGTTTAGGTTTAGGTTAGGTAGTTGAGAATAGGATTCTCTTTAGGGATTTGAGAATAGGTTAAGGTTTAGGTTTTAGGTTAAGGTTATAGGCAGGTTATAGGTTACAGGTTTAGGGATTTGAGAATAGGTTAAGGTTTTAGTTTAGGAAATCGAGTTTGGGTTTGGGATCGGGTTTTGCTTTGAGTTTTCAAGTTTAGGTTTAGGTTTAAGTTAGGTAGTTGAGAATAGGATTAGGTGTAGGTTTAGGTTTTGAGATTTGAGAATAGGTTAAGGTTTAGGTTTTAGGTTAAAATTATTGGTAGGTTATAGGTTATAGGTTTAGGGATTTGAGAATAGGTTAAGGTTTAGGTTTAGGAAATCGGGTTTGGGTTCGGGATCGGGTTTTGCTTTGGGTTTTCAAGTTTAGGTTTAGGTTTAGGTTAGGTAGTTGAGAATACGATTAGGTGTAGGTTTAGGTTTAGGGATTTGGGAATAGGTTAAGGTTTAGGTTTTAGGTTAAGCTTATAGGTAGGTTATAGCTTATAGGTTTAGGGAATTGAGAATAGGTTAAGGTTTAGGTTTAAGAAATCGGGTTTGGGTTCGAGATCGGGTTTTGCTTTGGGTTTTCAAGTTTAGGTTTAGGATTAGGTTAGGTAGTTGAGAATAGGATTAGGTGTAGGTTTTGGTTTAGGGATTTGAGAATCGGTTAAGGTTTGGGTTTTTGGTTAAGGTTATAGGTAGGTTATGGGTTATAGGTTTAGGGATTTGAGAATAGGTTAAGGTTTAGGTTTAGGAAATCGGGTTTGGGTTCACGATCGGGTTTTGCTTTGAGTTTGCAAGTTTAGGTTTAAGTTTAGGTTAGGTGGTTGAGAACAAGATTATGTAGGTTTAGGTTTAGGGATTTGTAAGACCCGTATCCCAACCCGTACCATTTCATAGGCCTCCGCAGTCCTCCCGATCGAATTCCGGTGACCTGCGATCTATTATCGACGTTAGCGCGTTATCCGGTGTCGTGTCTCAGATTTCTAGATTCGTCTCAACCTGAGACTTGTACCCTTGCGACCGCGCCGTCACCGCGGTTTCGACGTCACATCTCGCTCGTCGAGGTGATACCCGTGCCAGGATATGTGGGCTCGCATTTAATTCAAGGAAAACACCGCGCTTTGCACATTTCGATAAAATCTCTACGATATGTCCCATCAATCACATCAATCATAAATCAAGTACATCCCATCACAAGCCATCACTCACCCTTACCTCTCCTTACCCAAAGTCAATGCAACCCATGCTTAGCCCATTCTTTTCTTACAAAAGTCAAAAGAACCCATCCCTTTCCACTCCATCACCACTCCTCTCTCTCTCATTTCTCACTCTCCCAATCAACTCCCAAGGAGAGGAAACAGTCAAGCTCCCCATGAGAAGAGCCATGTGTGGCCCACTCCATACCACCCTATCTCCCATCTCCACCCATGCATCATCATCTTCACCGTTGAAGGAGCACTTTTGGAGCATTGGAAGGCTAGGGAGGTAGAAGAAGAATAGGTGGGTGCTTCTTTCTCTCTCTCTCTCTCCCTTTCATTATTTTGGTGTGATGATGAGGCCGTGTGGCCCACCTGGATGAACCCCATCTTAATGAATGTCTTATCCAAACCATTCGAGCCATGTGGGCCCTACCCTCGGTGATAAGAAAACACAAGCATCAGGTTGATCCAATCAAGGGGGACATATCCACGTGGGCTGGTGGACTCACCAGCCGTGGTCCCCAACTGTGGGACCCACCTTGATAATGTATTCACGTCACCCGCCCAGCGTCCAGGGACGGTGGAAGTGGGTTCAATGAAGTGTGAATAGACGGTGAGTTTCACTCACAGTACCGTCAACAAATTTTATATATATATATATTATATTTGGTTTATGCTTTTTAGGTGGGCCACTTATATAGGCATTACTTTGATGTATACAGATAATCCACGCCGTCCATTCAGTTTCTTAGCTCATTTTAGGCGTTGATCTAAAATTTGAGACCAAACCGATTCTCGGGCGGGCCATACCATAGGAAATAGCGTTATTATCGTTAAAACTCACCTTGATCCTTCTATTCACCAAAAATACATCGCATATTGGTCTCATTTGGTTGGTCATGGGCCGTAGAATACGATGGGTGGAGTGGATCCACTTGAAGTGGGCCTCACATGGGAAAAAACTGCCAAAATTTTTTTTTTAAGAAAAAAAATAGCAAGTAACAGCAGCAGCGCCTGCTGCTGCTAACATACCTACGGACGCGCGCCATTGGCGGATGAGCAGGCAGGACCACGGTCCCATATGTGGTCCCCACTGTGATGTGTATTGAGTATCCACACCGTCCATTTTGTAGACCCTTAAGGAAGTGGGGCGCCCTCTAAGAATCAGCCCGATCTGGATCTCAGATGACCCACATCACAGGAAACAGTTGGGCTAAACGTCTGTCATTGATACTCTTTCTGAGTGTCCCAGAAGTTTGGATCATTATAAAAGTTGGTTCTCTCCTTCATCTAGGGTCTGTGTAACCTTATCAACAATTTAGATGGTTTATAAACATTATAGTGGGCCCCACGTGGCACCCACGGTGATATATGTCTTTTATCACACCATCCACAGCCGTGGACGGTGGATCCCACCCTTGTGACGTCCTCAGTGCAGCACGTGGCACTGATGCGTGTGTTTTGCCACACCGTCCAGACCCAGGACGGTGGGGCCCTCGTTTGATGTATGTTTTCTATTGAGACCGTCCAATGGGATGGTGGGCCTTGCAGCATGAGTTGCTGATGACATCAGTAAGATCTGCAGACCCTACCTTGATCTATGTATTTTATCCCTCCACGTGGTGTTTGTGCTTCATCCATGCCGTGCATCCATGGGACCTGCCTGCTGTGTGATTGCCGCACGACCACACATGAGTTATGGCACCCACGTGATGTATGTATTTTGTTTCCACACCGTCTAGCAATTGGACGGTGGAACATCACCCTAATGTATGCACTTTATATGCACCGTCCGCCCAATTGATGTGTGGGCCAGCAAGATGAATGTGTACATCACACTTTCCGTCCACTTTTTCCTTGGACGTGGGCTCACCCCACACGTGTGACACGTATGAGGGTGGGGCCACCTTAACATATGTATGTGTCTTACCTACATCTGGACGGTGCATGTGAAGACACCCACCGTTAAATGTATAATATGAGCTCCACCGTCCATCTGCTAGTGGGGCCTTGACCATGACATATATGTTATATCTTAACCGTCCATATGTCTGGATGTGACCCTATAATGCCCGTGAAAAAATCCGTACTTGGGCTCGAGTACCAACTCGACCCGAAATCGCGTAGAATTAATTTCCATGGAAATTAAGCGTAAGTTAGCTAGCGCAACGCTAGAGTAGCTGGGAAATAGTCCCTGATCACTTTAAATACGTTCTACAAGACCCAAATCGAGTAGAACAAACAACTCTACAATACTCTACAACCTCGGATCAAACTCTAAGCAGGTTTGTTCTTTAGACCACTTTGAATTCTTGTATTGGATTTAGACCGCGCGTCGAAGGTCCGATACCCCCTATCTTAGACCGTTAGAACCGCCTAGCTGGACTTAACAATCATCTCGAAAATCAAGTCAAACCGATAATCACAGACTATTTCGTTCAACCCGGACGGAAGAGACCGCGAATAGGGACAGAATTGGAATTTCAAATTCAAATCTGGCACACGACTTGACGCGTCAGTATTAAGCATTCTGACCATCAGAATTCATCCAGATTACACCCTCGGATCAGGAAAAATTTCTATTTATTATCATGAGACGTTCAGCCCTAATCTACGTGCGGTGACTGCTGAACTGAAATTGGTCCGCCATGTGCGATCTGTGAACCCTGCCAGACTGAAAACTTAATACGTACTACATCTGGTATGCATGAGCTTAAGTCCGATCGCAATCGACCAGGGGACCACCAGAAAGTAACTTTTGGACCGAAACAGCCCCGAAATGGATAGGCACCAAGTAAACTTCGTTCCGGAGCCTGTTTCTGGCATTTTTAAGCTTATAAAAGGGGTTGAAACCCTCATTTTCCTCTCCCATCCGAAAATTGCAAACCCTACGAAAAAGGAGAGAGAGTTTGAGAGAAAGAGTAGAAGGGATTTTTCCCGCTTCCGAGCCACCGATTGCTACTGCTTCAGCAACTCTTCCCAATCACTTGGCTGGTGATTTCTCCACTTTTTCAGGTATAAAATAACCTTAGAACTTGCTGATTTAGGGTTTACTTATATTCACGGCGTGTTAGCTAACGTAACTTGTGAAATAGGTCCTCCTACTGCCGTAGACGAAGCGTACACGCTCCGTTCAAAATCCCGCATCCGTAAGAGACTAGGTGAGGATTTTAGACGCTTTGATTGACGGTTTACAACGCTTTCAATGTCGTTTAATAGTAGATTATCGACGGCATCGCCGTTTGACATGTACAACATGCTCTCCGTTTCCTGTTTCGTAAATTAACGAAGAATATGAGATTTAGGGCATTTTAGTCATTTGTAGGAAGTACGGTCTACATTCATATTTTGCTGACGTGATTGACATGGTTTGTTATCGCATTAGGGAGTTAGGAATGCTTGCATAATTAGTTTGGCGAAGAGATTCGCCTAGTTGCGCACTTTGGGTCGACATACTATATGTAGACTTAAGTGTGTAGTGTATGTGTTTGTATAAATGCTTGTATTAGTATGTATTGAATTAAATGATGTTATGTAGTAGTTTGAGATTGATTTCTTAGTTAATATGCTGACCTAAATGATTTCCTACATGTTGACCATATGCATGATTCCATTACATGCATGGAACGTATGTGTTTGAAGATTTGCTTAAGTTGAATGTTATAACATGTGTTAACATGCTCACATGATTGTATTTCAATTCCAATACTCTTACATAGATTGCTGATGTGATTCCATAATTGTGTGGGACTAGACTTAGTCCAGGCAATCGGTAACCGAGCGAATTCGTGGCTGACTGGTCATAGCCACGAACGACGCGTCGATGAACGTGATTCGTGTTTGAAGTTGGCGGCAGTGGTTAGGCCACGCGAAGTATTTTATGCACTTCATGTCGTTCGACTTGAGATGCGATCGCGCTAGTCGAGCCCGTCAAGTAACCCGACTGGCCGATGTATGTTCACCTTGTATGAGTCATAACTGCTTGAACCTAGGGTACTGAACTTACCATTGCAAACCCTGTTAACCATGGTACCTTGATCCACGAAGACTCATGAGCCGGGCATGGTGGTATGGGACACCGTGGTCGAGCTGTCGGCCTACGCTGGGGCCACAAACCTCCCCGTAGTGACTAGTGAGCACCTAGACTCGTGAGTAGATTATGGTGGTATGAGACACTATATTCTAGCTGTCGGCCTACACTGATCAGGCGACGAGTCCTTTGTAGTGACCGCGAGCGTATTCTGAGTCCACGGGAGGCGACGAACCTTCCGTTGCAGTAGAGTACGGTAGGCCTGTATTGATAAGGTGATGGGGGAGCGGTGCAATGAGTGCGAGCAACAGCCCTGGCAGCCCTTGCAGTGACCTACGAAATATACATCATATGAGATTACTAGGAGTGACGACCCTAGACAGGATCTGTGTTGGGATTGATACAAGGGAAGTACCTTAGTTTTCCAATCCTGCTGTTTGAATGGACTAATAACAACTTGGAAATCATATCACCATAGCATTGCATGTGCCTGGAAGATGTGGAGCACTCTAGGGAGTGTGGCATGCCGCGGTCGTAAGATGTTGCCGTATGAGGGAGATCGTCGGTGAGGGCATACATCACGTCATGTCATCTTGCATTAACAACAGTAGTAGGAGTGTCTGATTTACTGCTTTACTATTATCGCATGATTGAATTGTGAACATGCTAATCCTTGCTCTATGATTCCACTGAGTTGATCACTCACTCCCACGTTATGGGATGGTGTTTGCAACACCCACCAGACCCTGTTGTAGATGCAGGTGAGGCTGAGATCCAGGAGGTGGAGCCAGAAATCGACGAGGACTAGGACGAGTTCTCGTACATGCAGTATCACGATGGCTTCCCGTAGGCGACCTGGATCGATGGGATTTCAGTGGGACTATTTTGAACATTTTATTTTTGTTCATGTATATGTATATGAGGCTCAGAGATGTAGTCATACTTTGGAGACAGATGAGATTTACTTTGTTTTCCATACAGTGATATATATATTGTTTAGTCTTCCGCTTGCTTTTATCACTGGATCTGAAGTATGAATTGCAGTTTTGGTATACTTTTACTCATGTGAATGCTTTAAATCAGACAACATTGAATCATAATCATTTTTGTTGCATAAGTGACGGTCTGGAACTCGGGAGTTGAGTTTATACACGACCCCCGATTTTCAGGGTGTTACAAGTTGGTATCAGAGCATGAATGAGAGTATACTGCGCTTGGGTTATGGTCTCGCGACATACGCTGTCGCTTCCTTTGACTTAGGTGGGTGCGAGAAGGGTCTAGAAACACTTCTAGGATCGCAGATTCGCCGATAGGTGAAGTCTATTAGAATCGATCGCAAGATCGAGTCTGTAACGCATCTCGGGTCGCGTAAGGCAACCCGAATCGCTTTTAAGCTGTAAGAAGTCGGGTTGAGACGTCCTACGAGCGGTTTTAAACCGGAAAAGTGAATCCTTGGGCCGTGGGATGACCACGACTCCTGTAATCGATCGTCAGGGCTTAAAGACCCCGTTTCACCAAAAATCTTCAAAATTCCTCCTCTAAACACTCTGATCTTCATTTATTTCTTATCCATTTCATGTTAGGCATCAAACCTAATATGAAAATAATACAAATTAGTACTTTCACAAAATTTTACAGTGAATAGTAAAATTTTATGAAAAATGGCCATAAGGCATTCTAACTTCACTTTCTTTAGCAAATAAGGATCTAGATGGATGTACTAGATCCTTCTACCCCAAATTCATATGCTGCATCATAGGGTTTGGTATTCGGGATTGCGGAGTGATCCCGGAAAGCCCCGAACACATGTTTGGGCTCATATAGGTCAAAATACAATGAACCAGGGGGTGGGCCATATATTTTTGGAGTCTTTGGACCATGGAGGACCAGACCCATGTGGTCCCACCGGCCAAATGGGAGGTTGGCCGGCGATGCCATCGCCGGTCCGGCGATGCATCGCTGACCGGTGGGGCCCCTTTGCCATGAATTTTGGGCGCACGCCCTTAAATGGGGTGCACATCCTCCCCATATACCTCCCGTCCCACGAAAACCCCTAAAACACCCCCCTCCTTCACAAGC
This sequence comes from Magnolia kwangsiensis, assembly GCA_037074715.1. Classification (NCBI taxonomy): domain Eukaryota; kingdom Viridiplantae; phylum Streptophyta; class Magnoliopsida; order Magnoliales; family Magnoliaceae; genus Magnolia; species Magnolia kwangsiensis. Next base: position 115,938,723 of record CM073577.1, read on the forward strand.
AGCCCTCCCCTAAGCCCTATTCTCGTTTTCCAGCAGCCATTTCCAAATTTCGGCGTCCCAAATCACTCCTAGATCCCTCCTTGGCCAAAAACGACCGTCATCCATCACTTATTGAGAGTTGGCAGCCCTTCCTCTTAAAGATTTCACCATTTGGAGCTCCAAAGATCTCCAAATAGAGCTGAAATCGTGAGGTGCTCCATTCTACTTTTTTGTTTACATTTCTCCTTGAAATTACAGCCTTGGGAAGCTTGAAGCATCCCTCTATGACGCCTAGATTTCCTTTTTCCAGATTGGGCAGCCACTTCTCCGCATTTTAGCCATTTTCCATGGCTTTCGTGGAAGCTATTTTAGGCCTTTTATCACTCTCATCCATCATATCTTTGATGGGTAAGAGGAAAACCGCAACAGATGAGGCTGGGCCGAGCCATCCTGCTCAATCGAGAAGACCGCGGGGTGGTGCCGCAAGTTCAAGCACCGCCGCAGGTCCAGCTGCAGTCCTGGAATGCCGTACAAAGCGGGATTTGGATCCCCATGCACACCTTGGGCGAGCAATTTTATTAGAGATGCCTCATGGCCAATACACTGATCGTAAGGTGTTATTTTAGGTGGACATAGATGGACGACTATTCGGCGAATATCTGTTGTTCGAGTGCATTGAAGCTGCGCATTGGGGTCCGATCTTTGAAGCTCGCGCTCGTGCTAATGTGAGCATCGTTCGTGCCTTCTATGCTAGTATCTAGAATCCTACCTTGGAGCCTTTGCAGTTCAAAATACCTTTTGGTAGAGATCGGATGGCTACGATCGATGTTCGGTTGATTGCGTGACTTCTCAACGTGCCTCTAGGTGATGTGCATCCTAGTGAGAAGAATCTGAGGAGTAGACGTGAACGAGATCGCCGCACCAGGTTTCTGTGCTGTAAGTTGGTTCCATGGCAGCCTAATAATAGCCTCAAGGTGACGTATATGTCTGAGGATTTGTGCCTACTGCACCATATCTGCACGTTCAATGTTTATCCCAGGTCGACGAACCGCATTGAATGCACACGTCTTATGGTCGATTTCTTATATCTGGTGGCCTAGGAAGAGAACGTATGTATGGCCACTTTCATCTTATGACAGATAGTCCTCATAGCCAGGTCGAGAAGAACATCCGAATCGCTTCCCTTTGGCCGACTGATTTGTAAGATTGCGCTTGAGTTTGCCTATAGACTTGGGCCGGAATTGCCGGTATCGATTCATACCATCGATGAGTCAACAATGGTTAAGATGAAGATTGGGTCACAATACCGTGAAAATCAACTTGAAAGGGATAGTGAGGATGACTTTGATGATGAGGAAGATCAAAGCGAAGAAGAACCTAGAGCAGAAGTTTAGGAGGAAGCTCAGGAAGAGGCAGAAGAGGAGGCTCAGGATACTGATGAGAGCCCTCCTCCTTCTGCGCAGGCTACTATCGACGATCGCATTGCTCGGATGGAGGAGAGTCAGACCGCTTTGAGAAGGGAAGTCCAAGAACTTCACGCAGAAGTCGCGGATGCCAAGGCCGTTACAAAGAAGAAATTTGACAAGGTGACTCGCACCTTGAAGGCGATCCTGTGTTGCTTACAGGATAAGGGTGCTCCTCCTCCGTCCCCAGACTCCGACTAGCGATGCGATCTTTGATGTTATTATCAGTAGTTAGTCATTTCCTGCTTTATGTGTGTAAGCCTGTTAGGGCTAGTGCTTTGCTCATGTTGCTGTTGCTTAACTGTCTTAATTCCTATATATTTCTCGTCATGATGCTTGTAAGGATATATCCCTTGTATTGTGACAATTTTGATTAATTGAAATGCATGGAATGCCTTTGACTCTTTATGTGAATGATTACGGTGTATTTGTGCTAATGACACTGACAAGGTTGCGCCCTATTTTGAATATAGGGAATGCCGCCTAAGGCTACGCGGAGCACGGTTCGGCTTGCATTGACAGAGCATATGGATCAGACTCCTTCGCAGTCTGGCACCCAAGCGGACCCTACTTTGGGCCCGATTCCTGAGGCAGTTCGATCGTCTCAGCCTGTCGCTGGTCCTAAAGATAGACCACCGCCATTTACACCGTCGGTCAGAGAGCCATATCGCGCATCTACTTCCACACAACATCTGCCACAGCCTGCTCCACCCCCTGACAGATTCGAGCAGATGATGGCTATGATGCTGCAGCAGCAGCAACTTTTGACTACCATCGTGGGGACATTAGCCCAGGGTGGGGGTGCGGCTCCATCTACACCACCTGCACCACCTGCGCATCCAGCTGAGGATGCCTATACATACGCCCAGGATGAGGGCATGGCTCATCCTGCGCCGCCTACTTTCCCTGCGGGGAATCCTGCCGATACACGGGGCCTATTGGAGCCATTTCAGCGCTTGCGGCCTCCTACTTTCACAGGTTCTCACAGACCCGAGGAGGCTGAGTACTGGCTAGACCGGGTGTCAAAGATTTTACGGATGTTGCATTGCACCGACGCCGAGCAGGTAGAGCTGGCTACCTTCCTGTTTGAGAGAGAGGCCAGCATGTGGTGGGATAGCGTACTGTGGACCGTTGCCGCAGACTTTGTATGGACGTGGGCAGCATTTGAGTTTCGCTTCCATGAGAAGTATTATCCCCAGACTTACAGGCACAACAGGGAGAATGAGTTTCTCCGTCTCAGACAGGCAGCGATGACAGTTACAGAGTATGAGCATCGGTTCACGGAGTTGGGCAGGTACGTCCTGACGATCCTGGCTGATGAGCAGATGCGCATACGGCGCTTTTTGGAGGGTTTGCGACTGGATATTCGGTCGAAGATGTGCTGTGTTAGCATTCCCTCCTATGCATAGTTGATTCACATGTCCATGCGGGCAGAGCAGGATGTGGATCGACTTGCGCGATCTCGTGGCCCAGTTGCTTCTAGGCCATGACCAGACTTGCCAGATAGGCCCTTCGCGGGCAAGAGGCCTCGCATTGATCCTCCTACTAGGACTACGGCGCTTGTACCACCGTTTCGGCACCCTGATTTGTCGTGTACATACTGTGGGAGGTCAGGCCACTTGGCGCAAAGCTGCTTTTCTAGGATGCGGGACAGTGGGTTCTCACCGCAGCAGAAGATTGACCGTGTACGTCCACAGGCGATATCAGCACCGCCTATACGGTCAGTTCCTGCGCATCCTTCTTTCAGACCTACGGTATCGCAGATCAGACAGCCTCCACGGCCCTTGACACAGCGGCCGAACCGGCCACAGCAGGCTCGGGTTCATGCATTGACAGCTGAGGCAGCTGCGATGCCGACTTTCCAGCATTCAGCCTTCGAGGTCACGGCCCATATTGGAGGTACTCCCGTTCTTATCATGGTGGACACTGGTTCCACGATTTCTTTGATATCGCGTGCCGTAGTCAGGCGTCTTGGGTTACAGACTATCACTATGGATAGCATGCGAGTCTTTGCAGCTCATGGGGATTATTTGGATGTCACCCAGATGTGTGAGGGTTGTTTAGTTGATCTGGGAGGCAGGACGATGACTCTTGATCTTGTCGTCGATCCCTCGCTCGTTTATCTCAACGTCATTCTTGGCATGGACTGGTTGACTGCAGCGAGAGCTGAGATTGACTGCGAGGCTCGTATGGTGACGGTGTACGAGCCTGAGGGCACTCCTTTCACGTTTTCAGTGCGTGTAAATCTTCCTTTCCGCATACTTAGCTACGCCACTTTATTGCGCCACGCTGGTGCCTAGATACTCGAGCATGTGCCAGTCGTTTCTGAGTTCGGGGATCTGTTCAGGAAGATCCCTGGTTTGTCGCCCCGACGTGAGATCGATTTTACTATCGATCTGGTTCCTGGTTCTACACCCGTCTCACTGCCGACGTATCGCATGGCACCATGTGAGATGGAGGAGTTGAGGACGCAGATTGATGGTCTGCTAGAGCTTGGCCTTATACGGCCTAGCGTGTCACCTTGGGGAGCACCGGTCTTGTTCGTGAGGAAGAAGGATGGTTCGATGCGATTGTGTATTGATTATCGCAGGCTGAACCAGCTCACGGTGAAGAACAAGTACCCTTTGCCCAGGATCGATGACTTGTTTGATCAGTTGAGAGGAGCGCAGTACTTCTCGAAGATTGATCTTCAGTCGGGATATCATCAGTTGCGTTTCAGGGATGAGGAAGTGCAGAAGACAGCATTCAGGACCAGTTTTGGCCACTACGAGTTCCTCGTGATGTCGTTTGGTCTCACGAACGCACCGGCCGTGTTCATGGATCTGATGAACCGGGTATTTCGGCCTTTCCTCTATCGATTCGTCGTTATCTTCATTGACGACATTTTGGTGTACTCTAGGAGTCGAGAGGAGGATGAGGAGCACTTGCGTTTGGTCCTGGATACGCTCAGACAGCATCAGTTGTTCGCACAGTACAAGAAGTGCTACTTCTGGAAGCAGGAGGTGAAGTTTCTAGGACACGTGGTGTCTAAGGATGGCATGGTAGTTGACCTGTCTAAGGTAGCTGCGGTGCAGGACTGGGAGCAGCCTGGTTCTGTCATTGAGGTGAGGAGCTTCTTGGGTCTCGCTGGCTACTATCGGCGCTTCATTCAGGACTTCTTGAAGATCGCGAGACCCTTATCTCAGTTGACACGAAAGGACGTGAAGTTCGCCTGGAATGATAAGGCGGAGTCAGCTTTTCAGGAGCTGAAGGACAGACTTACGTCCGCCCCTGTGCTAGTATTGCCAGATCAAGGGGTTAGATACACTATATACACTGACACGTCTAGCGTTGGTTTGGGTTGTGTCCTTATGCAGAGGGACAGGGTAATTTCGTATGCCTCGAGACAATTAAGGGAACACAAGGAGAATTACCCTACACACGACCTAGAGTTGGCAGCCGTTATATTCGCACTGAGACTCTGGAGACATTACCTCTACGGAGAGGAGTTCAAGCTCTTTTGCGACCACAAGAGCCTCAAGTACATATTCACGCAGCGAGACTTGAATATGAGGCAGCGGCGATGGATGGAGACGTTAAAGGACTTCAAGTTTGAAGTCTCTTACCATCCTGGGAAGGCGAACCTTGTGGTTGACGCGTTGAGCCGCAAGAAGGCGATAGAGTTTGCGGCTCCGCTGATGGTTGCCGAGTGGGATATGGTTGAGTTTTTACGAGACTTTGAGCAGAAACTCACGGTAGAGAAGCCGTTTGAGTTCATCGCACATGTACAGGTACGATTTCAGATCGATGACCGAGTCATCGAGGCGCAGAGGGACGATGCGCATCTTACTGAGCTTCGAGAGCAGGCCAGTGATGATGCTGACGCCGACTGGCGAGTTGGTATGGATGGGGGCTTACGTTACCGTGGCCGCCTATGCGTCCCAGATGTCCCTGACTTGAGACGAGAGATTCTTGAGGCTGCGCATTCTACTAGACTCGCGATGCATCCAGGCAGTACAAAGATGTATCGTGACGTGAAGAGGACGTATTGGTGGGAAGGTATGAAGACCCACATAGCTGAGTTCGTGTCCCGTTGTCTCACTTGTCAGCAGGTGAAGGCAGAGCATCGCCGACCACCTGGACTTTTGCAGCCTATGCCGATTGCAGAGTGGAAGTGGGATTTCATTTCCATGGACTTCATTTCTGGGTTGCCGAAGATGAGGAAGGGACATGATTCCATTTGGGTGATCGTCGACCGATTGACGAAGTCGGCGCACTTCCTACCGATCAGAGTTACGAACTCTGCAGACGAGCTGACTAGATTGTACATCCGAGAGATTGTGCATCTGCATGGAGTTCCGTTGGAGATCGTGTCGGACAGAGACACGCGGTTCACTTCTATTTTCTGGACTCGCATTCAGGAGGCTATGGGTGTGAAGTTGAAGTTCAGTACAGCCTTCCACCCACAGACGGACGGACAGACAGAGCGAGTGAACCAAATCCTGGAGGACATGTTGCGAGCTTGCGCATTGGACTTCAAGGACAGTTGGGATGACTGTCTTGCATATGCGGAGTTTGCATACAACAATAGCTTCCAGGCGAGTATCGGTATGGCACCTTATGAGGCGCTGTATGGGCGACCTTGTCGCGCACCACATTGCTGGTTAGAGGTCGGTGAGCGTAGCTTGATTGGCCCAAAGTTGGTGCAGGCGACGTCAGAGAAGATTGATATTATTCGACGTCGGCTTCTTACAGCGCAGAGCAGACAGAAGAGCTACGCCGATACGAGACGACGGCCACTAGAGTTCACAGTTGGGGATCACGTGTTTTTGCGAGTTTCCCGTATGAAGGGAGTCCTTCGGTTCGGGAAGAAGGGGAAGCTGGCACCGCGATTCATTGGTCCATTCCAGATCCTCGATCGTGTGGGAGCAGTGGCTTACCGATTGGCTTTACCCACGCCTCTCGCGAGCGTTCACAACGTATTTCATGTTTCTATGCTGAAGAAGTACGTTGCTGATCCTTCCCATATCATCAGATGGGAGCAGGTGCAGTTAGGAGAGGATGTTACTTATATCCTGCGACCGACACGCATCCTAGACAGGAAGGAGCAGGTATTGCGTAGCAAGGTGATTCCCCTTGTGAAGGTATTGTGGACGCATCATTCTAAGGAGGAGGCTACTTGGGAGACAGAAGCCGAGATCAGAAAGAACTATCCACAGCTTCTCGAGGAGTACGAAAAGGTATAAATTTTGAGGACGAAATTATTTGTTAAGGGGGGTAGATTGTAACGCCCGTGAAAAAATCCGTACTTGGGCTCGAGTACCAACTCGACCCGAAATCGCGTAGAATTAATTTCCATGGAAATTAAGCGTAAGTTAGCTAGCGCAACGCTAGAGTAGCTGGGAAATAGTCCCTGATCACTTTAAATACGTTCTACAAGACCCAAATCAAGTAGAACAAACAACTCTACAATACTCTATAACCTCGGATCAAACTCTAAGCAGGTTTGTTCTCTGGACCACTTTGAATTCTTATATTGGATTTAGACCGCGCGTCGAAGGTCCGATACCTCCTATCTTACACCGTTAGAACCGCCTAGCTGGACTTGACAATCATCTCAAAAATCAAGTCAAACCGATAATCACAGACTATTTCGTTGAACCCGGACGGAAGAGACCGCGAATAGGGACAGAATTGGAATTTCAAATTCAAATCTGGCACACGACTTGACGCGTCAGTATTAAGCGTTCTGACCATCAGAATTCATCCAGATTACACCCTCGGATCAGAAAAAATTTCTATTTATTATCATGAGACATTCAGCCCTGATCTACGTGCGGTGACCGCTGAACTGAAATTGGTCTGCCACGTGCGATCTGCGAACCCTGCCAGACTGAAAACTTAATACGTGCTACATCTGGTACGCATGAGCTTAAGTCCGATCGTAATCGACCAGGGGACTACCAGAAAGCAACTTTTGGACCGAAACAGCCCCGAAATGCATAGGCACCAAGTAAACTTCGTTCCAGAGCCTGTTTCTGGCATTTTTAAGCTTATAAAAGGGGTTGAAACCCTCATTTCCCTCTCCCATCCGAAAATTGCAAACCCTAGGAAAAAGGAGAGAGAGTTTGAGAGAAAGAGTAGAAGGGATTTTTTCCGCTTCCGAGCCACCGATTGCTACTGCTTCAGCAACTCTTCCCAATCACTTGGCTGGTGATTTCTCCACTTTTTCAGGTATAAAACAACCTTAGAACTTGCTGATTTAGGGTTTACTTAGATTCACGGCGTGTTAGCTAACGTAACTTGTGAAATAGGCCCTCCTACTGCCGTAGACGAAGCGTACACGCTCCGTTCAAAATCCCGCATCCGTAAGAGACTAGGTGAGGATTTTAGACGCTTTGATTGACGGTTTACAACGCTTTCAATGTCGTTTAATAGTAGATTATCGACGGCATTGCCGTTTGACATGTACAACATGCTCTCCGTTTCCTGTTTCGTAAATTAATAAAGAATATGAGATTTAGGGCATTTTAGTCATTTGTAGGAAGTACGGTCTACATTCATATTTTGCTGACGTGATTGACATGGTTTGTTGTCGCATTAGGGAGTTAGGAATGCTTGCATAATTAGTTTGGCGAAGAGATTCGCCTAGTTGCGCACTTTGGGTCGACATACTATATGTAGACTTAAGTGTGTAGTGTATGTGTTTGTATAAATGCTTGTATTAGTATGTATTGAATTAAATGATGTTATGTAGTAGTTTGGGATTGATTTCTTAGTTAATATGCTGACCTAAATGATTTCCTACATGTTGACCATATGCATGATTCCATTACATGCATGGAACGTATGTGTTTGAAGATTTGCTTAAGTTGAATGTTATAACATGTGTTAACATGCTCACATGATTGTATTTCAATTCCAATACTCTTACATAGATTGCTGATGTGATTTCATAATTGTGTGGGACTAGACTTAGTCCAGGCAATCGGTAACCGAGCGAATTCGTGGCTGACTGGTCATAGCCACGAACGATGCGTCGATGAACGTGATTCGTGTTTGAAGTTGGCGGCAGTGGTTAGGCCACGCGAAGTATTTTACGCACTTCCTGTCGTTCGACTTGAGATGCGATCGCGCTAGTCGAGCCCGTCAAGTAACCCGACTGGCCGATGTATGTTCACCTTGTATGAGTCATAACTGCTTGAACCTAGGGTACTGAACTTACCATTGCAAACCCTGTTAACCATGGTACCTTGATCCACGAAGACTCATGAGCCGGGCACGGTGGTATGGGACACCGTGGTCGAGCTGTCGGCCTACGCTGGGTCCACAAACCTCCCCGTAGTGACCAGTGAGCACCTAGACTCGTGAGCAGATTATGGTGGTATGGGACACTATATTCTAGCTGTCGGCCTACACTGGTCAGGCGACGAGTCCTTTGTAGTGACCGCGAGCGTATTCTGAGTCCACGGGAGGCGACGACCCTTCCGTTGCAGTAGAGTACGGTAGGCCTGTATTGATAAGGTGATGGGGGAGCGGTGCAACGAGTGTGAGCAACAGCCTTGGCAGCCCTTGCAGTGACCTACGAAATATACATCGTATGAGATTACTAGGAGTGACGACCCTAAACAGGATCTGTGTTGGGATTGATACAAGGAAAGTACCTTAGTTTTCCAATCCTACTGTTTGAATGGACTAATAACAACTTGAAAATCATATCACCATAGCATTGCATGTGCCTGGAAGATGTGGAGCACTCTAGGGAGTGTGGCATGCCGCAGTCGTAAGATGTTGCCGTATGAGGGAGATCGTCGGTGAGGGCATACATCACGTCATGTCATCTTGCATTAACAACAGTAGTAGGAGTGTCTGATTTATTGCTTTACTATTATTGCATGATTGAATTGTGAACATGCTAATCCTTGCTCTATGATTCCACTGAGTTGATCACTCACTCCCACGTTACGGGATGATGTTTGCAACACCCACCAGACCCTGTTGTAGATGCAGGTGAGGCTGAGATCCAGGAGGTGGAGCCAGAGATCGACGAGGACCAGGACGAGTTCTCGTACATGCAGTATCAAGATGGCTTCCCGTAGGCGACTTGGATCGATGGGATTTCAGTGGGACTATTTTGAACATTTTATTTTTGTTCATGTATATGTATATGAGGCTCAGAGATGTAGTCGTGCTTTGGAGACAGATGAGATTTACTTTGTTTTCCATACAGTGATATATATATTGTTTAGTCTTCCGCTTGCTTTTATCACTGGATCTGAAGTATGAATTGCAGTTTTGGTATACTTTTACTCATGTGAATGCTTTAAATCAGACAACATTGAATCATAATCATTTTTGTTGAATAAGTGACGGTCTGGAACTCGGGAGTTGAGTTTATACACGACCCCCGATTTTCAGGGTGTTACAGACCCCCATCAGCCATATGGTTGTTGTATGTCATCAGTAGGTCAGGTGGGCCCGAACCTTGATGTATGTTTTATATTCAAACCGCGTACCCATGTGGGCACCTCATGATATGTGTATCTTGTATCTACACCGTCCAGATCATCTGGATGGTGCCATGTGAACCATACCTTGATGTATTTGTTCCATCCATATTGTCCACCCATATTGTCCAGATGTGCTGGATGGTGTTAGACTGCTTGGACAATGCTACTATGTCCCGTAATTGATGTACTTTACAGCCACGTCGTTCACCTGTTTGGCTGTTAACGTGAGGCCCACCTTAAATATGTATTGTATATCTATGTCGTCCACTTGTGCGGCCCACCACGATTTATGTTGTACCCCCATCTTGATGTGTATACGGCCCATTAGTGTGGCCCATTGATGCAACCCACTTGATTTTAGTGTGGGGTGGTCCACTTACGTGGATCTTACCTAGATGTATTTGTGATGTGTCTACACCATCCATCTTTGACGTGGGACCACCCTGTCATTTGGGTTCCATCCCCACCGTCCGTCCACCTACTGGGATGTGGACCCTATCCATGTGGGACTCCTTGTTGTATGTGTCTTTCCCATGCTGTCCATGGGCTAGGACATGGGGCCTATATGATGTATATCCATACCGACCATCTTTGGTAAATGGGACCCACCTTGATGTATTTTGTGGCTTATCTATGAGGCACACCATGATGAATATGTTTCAACCACATTGCCCATTTATTTTGCTAAACCATGGACTGCCCCATTTGGCCCACTTAATGTATATGGGGCCCACCTATTTAGTATTTGAGGCCCATGAGCTATGACCTATGATGATGTATTCGAGGCCCATGGGACACGGCACATTGTGATATAATTAAGTCCCATAGGATGTGGCCCCTCATGATGTATATTAGACCCGTGTCAAAGGCCCATTGTGACCTATTCGTGGCCTAAGGGCAAGGCCCATTGTGAAATGTATTAGGCCCATGATGTGTAGCTTATTTGATGTATTCGAGGCCCAAGTACGTGGTCCATTTGATGTATATGAGACCCATGTGTAGGGCCCACCTATGATGTATATGAGACCCATTAATGTGGTCCACTTGATGTATATTAGGCCCGTACAGTCATCCCATTGTGATGTACATTAGACCCTTGTATGAGGCTGTGGCCCCACTGTATGCTCGGCCCTATGTGGGCCACTCCTTGGGAGCAATGTTGGTTGAATGTCCACGTTGATGGGCAATGATGGTTTAATGTCCACATTGTGACCTTCCCTTAGGCCCTTCGTTAGGCCGATTACCGATTCTGAATTGTCGTAGCCGATTACCGATTATCGATCGAGGCTGATTACCGATTCTGAATTGTCGTGGCCGATTATCGATTATCGATCGAGGCCGATTACCGATTCTGATGGCCGGTTGTCGATTATCGATCGAGGCTGATTATGGATCAAGGCCGATTGTCTATTATCGATCGAGGTTGATTATCGATCAAGGTCGATTACCTATTTTGATTTGTCGTGGCCGATTGCCAATTGTCGATTGAGGCAGATTACAGATTTTGAATTGTCATGGCCGATTATCGATTTTGATTGTTGAGGCCCAATGTGATGAACATGCGACCTGTATTTGAGGCCTGACATGATGTGTATTTAGCCCGTGTCTAAGGCCCAATGTGATGTATATTGAGACCTAGGTGATGAGGCCTATTGTGATTCATTTGAGGGTAGGGCAAAGGAGCCCATTGTGATGTATGTTAGGCCCATGAGTAGGGCCCACCTGTTGTGTACATGTAACCCTTGAGTAAGGCCCATTGTGTTATAAATTAGGCCCTTGTGTGAGGCCGTGGGCCCATTATATGTTTGGATCTGTGAGGGTCACTCCTTGGGGCAATGTTGGTTAGAAGTCTACATTGTCAAGGCCGATTGTTGATATCGGTTATTGATACCAATTATGAGTATATGACTGCATAGCATCATGATCCATGCCTATACGCATCATCTACATGTCTATTATGAGATATGATTGACCATTGCATATATCATAGTGTTGGTTATTATGAGACTCCCTGATAGGCAGAGATTGTCTCACATGAGCGCACGGTTTGTACAGGATTGATGCATGACTGGATTGTATGACTCATGCATCTTGCATTGTGTGCTGTGATTACTGTATGCCCTAGTGACATCAGGGTCGTAGCCTCAACAGGCATATCGTCCATGGCTAGATGGGACACTGAAAATCTGTTCTACATGGGGTGTTATAGATATCCTTGGGTGAAAGTCTTTAAACCCTCTTGGTTCCAGAGGTTGCTCCAATGTCTAAACCGAGTGGGTAGATGAGCGTTGAGTATCGATTACCAGATGGTTACGCTCTCCACTGTGTCGTGGTTGGCTGGAAGGGGGTGCGGCCTTACCTGCCCGAGAGGAGGGGGCAATACTAGGCTGAGTCTGACCAGCTCGAGGAATGAGTCCGCTATCGACGAGCTGGGCCCGATATTGGCAGGCGGATAGTGAGGTCTCTTTCACTCACCTTGTTGTGCGTGATGGGGCAACAATCTGGTTTGGAGTGTAATAGACCCCGATGATTTCCTAGAGAGAAACCGTACTGATATGTGGACTTATCGAGTAGGAGTTGCATGCTCATTCATTCATTCATTCATTATCCACTCGGGCTGGTGGTGCGCAACTAATTGTTGTGTACCTTCGTTATGGTAAGGATTTCGGTTGGGCGCGCGACCAACCTGAGATCAGGAGTTTACCACGTTGAGTCTGACTATCCAAATTTAGGTATGGGACTGGTTTGGATAAAAGTCCATTGTGGCAGACCCCGTAGCCTGCGATACTACATACTATCATCCCGACTTCACACTCCAAGCATAGTCATTTCATTCGCATCACATATTGTATTACATCCGCAGACATATGACATTTTGGGTTGCTATGTTTCTGCACTTATATGGCCTAGATAGACTTAGTAGGATTTGTATATTGCATTGCATCCTCGGCATCTGATATTTGGCTCTTCATGACTCCTTGTTGCATAGTTGTTCTATATTGTGTATTCTGCTTACTCTGATAATTCATGATTTTATCAGTGTTTCTGCTTATTCAGACGTTGTATGGTTTATGGATTACCAGTTTTTTGATATTGTATGATTATGACATTATATTGAATACTTAACACTTACCTTGTGCACACACTTACACCACCCTCTAAGCTTTTTATAAGCTTATGCACGATGTATGCGTGCAGGTGATGTTAGGTTGTAACAGTGTTGAGCTTGGAGCGTGCAGTGGTCTTCTGGAGCTTGAATTTTTATTTATGTATTTTCCTTTCAGTGTTGTAATCAAATGATTATATTAGTGGATATGTGATGATAATGTTGCCTTTGTGAATTGGGTAATCTTGTAGTTATACTTATTACTAGTTAAATATACATTGATAAAAAAAAATCCTCCTTGTAGGATCCCATAATAGAAATCTGGCATATGAATGCTAGGAGCCAAGAATGGGGTACTACGGAGGTTGTCGGCACCGGATTCGATGATCGGGATTCCTATGAATCCGATTTTCGGGTTTGAGGCATGACAGGATTTGAGAACACATTTAGGTTTTATGTTAAGGTTATAGGCAGGTTATAGGTTATAACTGTAGGAAATTGAGAATAGGTTAAGGTTTAGGTTTTAGGTTAAGGTTATAGGTAGGTTATAGGTTATAGGTTTAGGGATTTGACAATAGGTTAAGGTTTAGGTTTAGGAAATCGGGTTTGGATTTGGGATCGGGTTTTGCTTTGAGTTTTCAAGTTTAGGTTTAGTTTAGGTTAGGTAGTTGAGAATAGGATTAGGAGTAGGTTCAGGTTTAGGGATTTGAGAATAGGTTAAGGTTTAGGCTTTAGGTTAAGGTTATAGGTAGGTTATAGGTTATAGGTTTAGGGATTTGAGAAAAGGTTATGGTTTAGGTTTAGGAAATCAGGTTTGGGTTCGGGATCGGGTTTTGCTTTGGGTTTTCAAGTTTAGGTTTAGGTTTAGGTTAGGTAGTTAAGAATAGGATTAGGTGTAGGTTTAGGTTTAGGGATTTGAGAACACATTTAGGTTTTAATTTTAGGTTTTAGGTAGGTTATAGGTTATAGCTGTAGGGAATTGAGAATAGGTTAAGGCTTAGGTTTTTGGTTAAGGTTATATGTAGGTTATAGGTTATAGGTTTAGGGATTTGAGAATAGGTTAAGGTTTAGGTTTAGGAAATCGGGTTTGGGTTTGGGATCGGGTTTTGCTTTGGGTTTTCAAGTTTAGGTTTAGGTTTAGGTTTTGTAGTTGAGAATAAGATTATGTGTAGGTTTAGGTTTAGGGATTTGAGAACACATTTAGGTTTTAGGTTAAGTTTATAGGTAGGTTATAGGTTATAGCTGTAGGGAATTGAGAATAGGTTAAGGTTATAGGTAGGTTATAGGTTATAGGTTTAGGGATTTGAGAATAGGTTAAGGTTTAGGTTTAGGAAATCGAGTTTGGGTTCGGGATCAGGTTTTGCTTTAAGTTTTCAAGTTTAGATTAAGGTTTAGGTTAGGTAGTTGAGAATAGGATTAGGTGTAGGTTTAGGTTTAAGGATTTGAGAATAGGTTAAGGTTTAGGTTTTAGGTTAAGATTATAGGTAGGTTATAGGTTATAGGTTTAGGGATTTGAGAATAGGTTAAGGTTTAGGTTTAGGTATCGGGTTTGGGTTCGGGATCGGGTTTTTCTTTAAGTTTTCAAGTTTAGGTTTAGGTTTAGGTTAGGTAGTTGAGAATAGGATTAGGTGTAGGTTTAGGCTTAGGAATTTGAGAACACATTTAGGTTTTAAGTTTAGGTTTTCGGTAGGTTATAGGTTATAGCTGTAGGGAATTGAGAATAGGTTAAGGCTTAGGTTTTTGGTTAAGGTTATATGTAGGTTATAGGTTATAGGTTTAGGGATTTGAGAATAGGTTAAGGTTTAGGTTTAGGAAATCGGATTTGGGTTCGGGATCGGGTTTTGCTTTAGGTTTTCAAGTTTAGGTTAGGTAGTTGAGAATAGGATTAGGTTTAGGGATTTGAGAATAGGTTAAGGTTTAGGTTTTAGGTTAAGGTTATAGGTAGGTTATAGGTTATAGGTTATAGGTTTAGGGATTTGAGAATTGGTTAAGGTTTAGGTTTAGGAAATCGGGTTTGGGTTCGGGATCGGGTTTTGCTTTGGGTTTTCAAGTTTAGGTTTAGATTTAGGTTAGGCACTTGAGAATAGGATTAGGTGTAGGTTTAGGGATTTGACAATAGGTTAAGGTTTAGGTTATGGGTAGGTTATAGGTTATAGGTTTACGGATTTGAGAATAGGTTAAGGTTTAGGTTTAGGAAATTGGGTTTGGGTTCGCGATTGGGTTTTGCTTTGGGTTTTTAAGTTTAGGTTTAGGTTTAGGTTAGGTAATTGAGAATAGGATTAGATATAGGTTTAGGTTTAGGGATTTGAGAATAGGTTAAGGTTATAGGTAGGTTATAGGTTATAGGTTTAGGGATTTGAGAATAAGTTAAGGTTTAGGTTTATAAAATCGCGTTTGGGTTCGGGATCGGGTTTGGCTTTGGATTTTTAAATTTAGGTTTAGGTTTAGGTTAGGTAGTTGAGAATAGGATTAGGTGCAGGTTTAGGTTTAGGGATTTGAGAATAGGTTAAGGTTTAGGTTTTAGGTTAAAGTTATAGGTAGGTTATAGGTTATAGGTTTAGGGATTTGAGAATAGGTTAAGGTTTGGGTTTAGGAAATCAGGTTTGGATTCGGGATCAGGTTTTGCTTTGGGTTTTCAAGTTTAGGTTTAGGTTTCGGTTAGGTAGTTGAGAATAGGATTGGGTGTAGCTTTAGGTTTAGGGATTTGAGAATAGGTTAAGGTTTTAGGTAGGTTATAGGTTATAGCTGTAGGGAATTTAGAATAGGTTAAGGCTTAGGTTTTAGGTTAAGGTTATAGGTAGGTTATAGGTTATAGGTTTTGGGATTTGAGAATAGGTTAATGTTTAGGTTTAGGAAATCAGGTTTGAGTTCGGGATCGGGTTGTACTTTGAATTTTCAAGTTTAGGTTTAGGTTTAGGTTATGTAGTTGAGAATAGGATTAGGTGTAGGTTTAGGTTTAGGGATTTGAGAATAGGTTAAGGTTTAGGTTTTAGGTTAAGGTTATAGGTAGGTTATAGGTTATAGGTTTAGGGATTTGAGAATAGGTTAAGGTTTAGGTTTAAGAAATCGGGTTTAGGTTCGGGATCGGGTTTCACTTTGGGTTTTTAAGTTTAGGTTTAGGTTTAGATTAGGTAGTTAAGAATAGGATTAGGTGTAGGTTTAGGTTTAGGGATTTGAGAACACATTTTGTTTTAGGTTTAGGTTTTAGGTAGGTTATAGGTTATAGCTGTAGGGAATTGAGAATAGGTTAAGGCTTAGGTTTTAGGTTAAGGTTATAGGTAGGTTATAGGTTATAGGTTTAGGGATTTGAGAATAGGTTAAGGTTTAGGTTTAGGAAATTGAGTTTGGGTACGGGATTGGATTTTGCTTTAGGTTTTCAAGTTTAGGTTTAGGTTTAGGTTAGGTAGTTGAGAATAGGATTAGGTGTAGGTTTAGGTTTAGGGAATTGAGTATAGGTTAAGGTTTAAGTTTTTGATTAAGGTTATAGGTAGGTTATAGGTTATAGGTTTAGGGATTTGAGAATAGGTTAAGGTTTAGGTTTAGGAAATCGGGTTTCGGTTCGGGATTGGGTTTTGCTTTGGGTTTTCGAGTTTAGGTTTAGGTTTAGGTTAGGTAGTTGAGAAAAGGATTAGGTGTAGGTTTAGGTTTAGGGATTTGAGAATAGGTTAAGGTTTAGGTTTTAGGTTAAGGTTATAGGTAGGTTATAAGTTATAGGTTATAGGTTTAGGGATTTGAGAATAGGTTAAGGTTTAGGTTTAGGAAATTGGGTTTGGGTTCGGGATCGGGTTTTGCTTTGGATTTTCAAGTTTAGGTTTAGATTTAGGTTAGGTAGTTGAGAATAGGATTAGGTGTAGGTTTAGGGATTTGAGAATAGGTTAAGGTTTAGGTTATGGGTAGGTTATAGGTTATAGGTTTAAGGATTTGAGAATAGGTTAAGGTTTAGGTTTAGTAAATTGGGTTTGGGTTCGAGATTGGGTTTTGCTTTAGGTTTTTAAGTTTAGGTTTAGGTTTAGGTTAGGTAATTGGGAATAGGATTAGGTATAGGTTTAGGTTTAGGGATTTGAGAATTGGTTAAGGTTATAGGTAGGTTATAGGTTATAGGTTTAGGGATTTGAGAATAGGTTAAGGTTTAGGTTAGGTAGTTGAGAGTTGGATTTGGTGCAGGTTTTGGTTTAGGGATTTGAGAATAGGTTAAGGTTTAGGTTTTAGGTTAAAGTTATAGGTAGGTTATAGGTTATAGGTTTAGGGATTTGAGAATAAGTTAAGGTTTAGGTTTATAAAATCGCGTTTGGGTTCGAGATCGGGTTTGGCTTTGGATTTTCAAATTTAGGTTTAGGTTTAGGTTAGGTAGTTGAGAATAGGATTAGGTGCAGGTTTAGGTTTAGGGATTTGAGAATAGGTTATGGTTTAGGTTTTAGGTTAAAGTTATAGGTAGGTTATAGGTTATAGGTTTAGGGATTTGAGAATAGGTTAAGGTTTGGGTTTAGGAAATCAGGTTTGGATTCGGGATCAGGTTTTGCTTTGGGTTTTCAAGTTTAGGTTTAGGTTTCGGTTAGGTAGTTGAGAATAGGATTGGGTGTAGCTTTAGGTTTAGGGATTTGAGAATAGGTTAAGGTTTTAGGTAGGTTATAGGTTATAGCTGTAGGGAATTTAGAATAGGTTAAGGCTTAGGTTTTAGGTTAAGGTTATAGGTAGGTTATAGGTTATAGGTTTTGGGATTTGAGAATAGGTTAATGTTTAGGTTTAGGAAATCGGGTTTGAGTTCGGGATCGGGTTGTACTTTGAATTTTCAAGTTTAGGTTTAGGTTTAGGTTATGTAGTTGAGAATAGGATTAGGTGTAGGTTTAGGTTTAGGGATTTGAGAATAGGTTAAGGCTTAGGTTTTAGGTTAAGGTTATAGGTAGGTTATAGGTTATAGGTTTAGGGATTTGAGAATAGGTTAAGGTTTAGGTTTAAGAAATCGGGTTTAGGTTCGGGATCGGGTTTCACTTTGGGTTTTTAAGTTTAGGTTTAGGTTTAGATTAGGTAGTTAAGAATAGGATTAGGTGTAGGTTTAGGTTTAGGGATTTGAGAACACATTTTGTTTTAGGTTTAGGTTTTAGGTAGGTTATAGGTTATAGCTGTAGGGAATTGAGAATAGGTTAAGGCTTAGGTTTTAGGTTAAGGTTATAGGTAGGTTATAGGTTATAGGTTTAGGGATTTGAGAATAGGTTAAGGTTTAGGTTTAGGAAATTGAGTTTGGGTACGGGATTGGATTTTGCTTTAGGTTTTCAAGTTTAGGTTTAGGTTTAGGTTAGGTAGTTGAGAATAGGATTAGGTGTAGGTTTAGGTTTAGGGAATTGAGTATAGGTTAAGGTTTAAGTTTTTGATTAAGGTTATAGGTAGGTTATAGGTTATAGGTTTAGGGATTTGAGAATAGGTTAAGGTTTAGGTTTAGGAAATCGGGTTTCGGTTCGGGATTGGGTTTTGCTTTGGGTTTTCGAGTTTAGGTTTAGGTTTAGGTTAGGTAGTTGAGAAAAGGATTAGGTGTAGGTTTAGGTTTAGGGATTTGAGAATAGGTTAAGGTTTAGGTTTTAGGTTAAGGTTATAGGTAGGTTATAAGTTATAGGTTATAGGTTTAGGGATTTGAGAATAGGTTAAGGTTTAGGTTTAGGAAATTGGGTTTGGGTTCGGGATCGGGTTTTGCTTTGGATTTTCAAGTTTAGGTTTAGATTTAGGTTAGGTAGTTGAGAATAGGATTAGGTGTAGGTTTAGGGATTTGAGAATAGGTTAAGGTTTAGGTTATGGGTAGGTTATAGGTTATAGGTTTAAGGATTTGAGAATAGGTTAAGGTTTAGGTTTAGTAAATTGGGTTTGGGTTCGAGATTGGGTTTTGCTTTAGGTTTTTAAGTTTAGGTTTAGGTTTAGGTTAGGTAATTGGGAATAGGATTAGGTATAGGTTTAGGTTTAGGGATTTGAGAATTGGTTAAGGTTATAGGTAGGTTATAGGTTATAGGTTTAGGGATTTGAGAATAGGTTAAGGTTTAGGTTAGGTAGTTGAGAGTTGGATTTGGTGCAGGTTTTGGTTTAGGGATTTGAGAATAGGTTAAGGTTTAGGTTTTAGGTTAAAGTTATAGGTAGGTTATAGGTTATAGGTTTAGGGATTTGAGAATAAGTTAAGGTTTAGGTTTATAAAATCGCGTTTGGGTTCGAGATCGGGTTTGGCTTTGGATTTTCAAATTTAGGTTTAGGTTTAGGTTAGGTAGTTGAGAATAGGATTAGGTGCAGGTTTAGGTTTAGGGATTTGAGAATAGGTTATGGTTTAGGTTTTAGGTTAAAGTTATAGGTAGGTTATAGGTTATAGGTTTAGGGATTTGAGAATAGGTTAAGGTTTGGGTTTAGGAAATCAGGTTTGGATTCGGGATCAGGTTTTGCTTTGGGTTTTCAAGTTTAGGTTTAGGTTTCGGTTAGGTAGTTGAGAATAGGATTGGGTGTAGCTTTAGGTTTAGGGATTTGAGAATAGGTTAAGGTTTTAGGTAGGTTATAGGTTATAGCTGTAGGGAATTTAGAATAGGTTAAGGCTTAGGTTTTAGGTTAAGGTTATAGGTAGGTTATAGGTTATAGGTTTTGGGATTTGAGAATAGGTTAATGTTTAGGTTTAGGAAATCGGGTTTGAGTTCGGGATCGGGTTGTACTTTGAATTTTCAAGTTTAGGTTTAGGTTTAGGTTATGTAGTTGAGAATAGGATTAGGTGTAGGTTTAGGTTTAGGGATTTGAGAATAGGTTAAGGCTTAGGTTTTAGGTTAAGGTTATAGGTAGGTTATAGGTTATAGGTTTAGGGATTTGAGAATAGGTTAAGGTTTAGGTTTAAGAAATCGGGTTTAGGTTCGGGATCGGGTTTCACTTTGGGTTTTTAAGTTTAGGTTTAGGTTTAGATTAGGTAGTTAAGAATAGGATTAGGTGTAGGTTTAGGTTTAGGGATTTGAGAACACATTTTGTTTTAGGTTTAGGTTTTAGGTAGGTTATAGGTTATAGCTGTAGGGAATTGAGAATAGGTTAAGGCTTAGGTTTTAGGTTAAGGTTATAGGTAGGTTATAGGTTATAGGTTTAGGGATTTGAGAATAGGTTAAGGTTTAGGTTTAGGAAATTGAGTTTGGGTACGGGATTGGATTTTGCTTTAGGTTTTCAAGTTTAGGTTTAGGTTTAGGTTAGGTAGTTGAGAATAGGATTAGGTGTAGGTTTAGGTTTAGGGAATTGAGTATAGGTTAAGGTTTAAGTTTTTGATTAAGGTTATAGGTAGGTTATAGGTTATAGGTTTAGGGATTTGAGAATAGGTTAAGGTTTAGGTTTAGGAAATCGGGTTTCGGTTCGGGATTGGGTTTTGCTTTGGGTTTTCAAGTTTAGGTTTAGGTTTAGGTTAGGTAGTTGAGAAAAGGATTAGGTGTAGGTTTAGGTTTAGGGATTTGAGAATAGGTTAAGGTTTAGGTTTTAGGTTAAGGTTATAGGTAGGTTATAAGTTATAGGTTATAGGTTCAGGGATTTGAGAATAGGTTAAGGTTTAGGTTTAGGAAATTGGGTTTGGGTTCGGGATCGGGTTTTGCTTTGGATTTTCAAGTTTAGGTTTAGATTTAGGTTAGGTAGTTGAGAATAGGATTAGGTGTAGGTTTAGGGATTTGAGAATAGGTTAAGGTTTAGGTTATGGGTAGGTTATAGGTTATAGGTTTAAGGATTTGAGAATAGGTTAAGGTTTAGGTTTAGTAAATTGGGTTTGGGTTCGAGATTGGGTTTTGCTTTAGGTTTTTAAGTTTAGGTTTAGGTTTAGGTTAGGTAATTGGGAATAGGATTAGGTATAGGTTTAGGTTTAGGGATTTGAGAATTGGTTAAGGTTATAGGTAGGTTATAGGTTATAGGTTTAGGGATTTGAGAATAGGTTGAGGTTTAGGTTAGGTAGTTGAGAGTTGGATTTGGTGCAGGTTTTGGTTTAGGGATTTGAGAATAGGTTAAGGTTTAGGTTTTAGGTTAAAGTTATAGGTAGGTTATAGGTTATAGGTTTAGGGATTTGAGAATAGGTTAAGGTTTGGGTTTAGGAAATCGGGTTTGGGTTCGGGATCAGGTTTTGCTTTGGGTTTTCAAGTTTAGGTTTAGGTTTCGGTTAGGTAGTTGAGAATAGGATTGGGTGTAGCTTTAGGTTTAGGGACTTGAGAATAGGTTAAGGTTTTAGGTTTAGGTTTTAGGTAGGTTATAGGTTATAGCTGTAGGGAATTTAAAATAGGTTAAGGCTTAGGTTTTAGGTTAAGGTTATAGGTAGGTTATAGGTTATAGGTTTTGGGATTTGAGAATAGGTTAATGTTTAGGTTTAGGAAATTGGGTTTGAGTTCGGGATCGGGTTGTACTTTGAATTTTCAAGTTTAGGTTTAGGTTTAGGTTAGGTAGTTGAGAATAGGATTAGGTGTAGGTTTAGGTTTAAGGATTTGAGAATAGGTTAAGGTTTAGGTTTTAGGTTAAGGTTATAGGTAGGTTATAGGTTATAGGTTTAGGGATTTGAGAATAGGTTAAGGTTTAGGTTTAGGAAATCGGGTTTGGGTTCGGGATCGGGTTTCGCTTTGGGTTTTTAAGTTTAGGTTTAGGTTTAGGTTAGGTAGTTGAGAATAAGATTAGGTGTAGGTTTAGGTTTAGGGATTTGAGAACACATTTAGGTTTTAGGTTTAGGTTTTAGGTAGGTTATAGGTTATAGCTGTAGGGAATTGAGAATAGGTTAAGGCTTAGGTTTTAGGTTATGGTTATAGGTAGGTTATAGGTTATAGGTTTAGGGATTTGAAAATAGGTTAAGGTTTAGGTTTAGGAAATCGGGTTTGGGTTCGGGATCGGGTTTTTCTTTGGGTTTTCAAGTTTAGGTTTAGGTTTAGGTTAGGTAGTTGAGAATAGGATTAGGTGTAGGTTTAGGTTTAGGAATTTGAGAATAGGTTAAGGTTTAGGTTTTAGGTTAAAGTTATAGGTAGGTTATAGGTTATAGGTTTAGGGATTTGAGAATAGGTTAAGGTTTAGGTTTAGGAAATTGGGTTTGGGTACGGGATCGGATTTTGCTTTAGGTTTTCAAGTTTAGGTTTAGGTTTAGGTTAGGTAGTTGAGAATAGGATTAGGTGTAGGTTTAGGTTTAGGGAATTGAGAATAGGTTTAGGTTTAAGTTTTTGGTTAAGGTTATAGGTAGGTTTTGGGTTATAGGTTTAGGGATTTGAGAATAGGTTAATGTTTAGGTTTAGGAAATCGGGTTTGGGTTCGGGATTGGGTTTTGCTTTGGGTTTTCAAGTTTAGGTTTAGGTTTAGGTTAGGTAGTTAAGAATATGATTAGGTGTAGGTTTAGGTTTAGGGATTTGAGAATGGGTTAAGGTTTAGGTTTTAGGTTAAGGTTATAGGTAGGTTATAGGTTATAGGTTTAGGGATTTGAGAATGGGTTAAGATTTAGGTTTTAGGTTAAGGTTATAAGTAGGTTATAGGTTATAGGTTTAGGGATTTGAGAATAGGTTAAGGTTTAGGTTTAGGAAATCGGGTTTGGGTTCGGGATCGGGTTTTTCTTTGGGTTTTCAAGTTTAGGTTTAGGTTTAGATTATGTAGTTGAGAATAGGATTAGGTTTAGGGATTTGAGAACACATTTAGGTTTTAGGTTAAGGTTTTATGTAGGTTATAGGTTATAGCTGTAGAGAATTGAAAATAGGTTATAGGTTCAGGTAATAAAATTAGGTGTGGTTTAGGTTAAGGGTGAGGTCCCTGCAAATACAGATATAAACATGGCCTGTCAACATGGCCAGGCCCTTCCAATGCTGTCTATAGAAAATGGACAGCTTCATCATGGTCATAACAATGGTTTCACCTTCCATTCAGATGACCCCCGCTCATCCAGATAGCTCCGACGCACATCCGGGTATGCTCCATTAATTTTGAGCTAATACCAAAATACGGCCTGTCCAAATGGTCAGGCCCTCCCAATGTTGTCCATAGGAAATGGACAGCTTCATCATGATCATAACAGCGGTTCCCACCTCCCATGGACCCCCGCTCATCCGGATAGCTCCGACGCACATCCGGGTATGCTCTATTAATTTCAAGAAAAATAACTTAATCATAAATGAACTTTTATAAAATAAATTTTAATTTACTAAAATTTACCTAAAGGCGCTGACGGATGAGCTGCCACACATCATCTATTATGTCTACCCAACGGGGGGTAGTGACGGGGATTAAAAATCAGCATAAGACACCGACCTCCGACGTAAACAAGCTGGCATTGTTCCCAACAGGTCTAATACAATCCTTTGGAAACTTTACCGTCACCTGAAGAATGGCACCTGCATTGAAAGAAAATTTGAGAAAGGCTT
Source organism: Magnolia kwangsiensis (assembly GCA_037074715.1). NCBI lineage: Eukaryota > Viridiplantae > Streptophyta > Magnoliopsida > Magnoliales > Magnoliaceae > Magnolia > Magnolia kwangsiensis. Next base: position 115,962,112 of record CM073577.1, read on the forward strand.
AGAGGGGCTGTCAGAATGATATATTTTACAAAATTTTGTTGTATTTCTTTAAGGAAAACAGTCACACCTTCATACGATCATTTCTAGGATGATATTTCCTTGTCAGCAACATAATTCTTCTCTAAGACAAGTGCCTATGAGTCAGTAAGGGTGAAACTCTAACAAGAGTGGGCTTGTTGCCAACCTGTTTGTAATATTTATTAATGAAGAAGAAAAATAAATCATAACCAATATCCCTTTGACCAAATATCCTTGTTAAAAATCCTACAAGTCTTCCATGAGAGACGTATATGCCATACTGGGAATTCACGAATCTTGTATTACTGGATTGTCCTTCCATCTGCATTCATAATGCCAATCCGATAACCAAAATGAGAAATGGTATCCAAGATACAACATCCAACTTTGAAAAAGGAAAAGGAAAAAAATATCTAAAACACTGCAATGCAAGCATAGTTTTCTTCAAAGCAAAACTACAATAAGATTTGAATGCAAGCACACATGGTCGAGTTGAATCCAAGTCTCAAATTTTCCACCTTCACTTTTCTTAAAATGGTATCGTGCTTTAAGTAAAGAGATGCTATAAAAAATTGAGGACTTTCTATCATAACTATCTACTAGCATATATATCCATGTAGGATGCAAGTGTAACATGAGAATAGGTAGAATTACATGACCTCATTAGAATATATATATAACTTAGATGATGGTGCTGACGACTAAGCATCCATATGTCTTGTAAGATTCATCTAGAATAAAAGTTCTCAATATGCATCTTTTATGAAAGTACAATGTGCTATCAAAAATTGAGGACTTTCTATCATAACTATCTACTAGCATATATATCCATGTAGGATGCAAGTGTAACATGAGAATAGGTAGAATTCCATGACCTCATTAGAATATATATATAACTTAGATGATGGTGCTGACGACTAAGCATCCATGTCTTGTAAGATTCATCTAGAATAAAAGTTCTCAATATGCATCTTTTATGAAAGTACAATGTGCTATCAAAAATTGAGGACTTTTGATCATAACTATCTACTAGCATATATATCCATGTAGGATGCAAGTGTAACATGAGAATGGGTAGAATTCCATGACCTCATTAGAATATATATATATATATATATATATATATATATATATATATATATATATATATAACTTAGATGATGGTGCTGACGACTAAGCATCCATATGTCTTGTAAGATTCATCTAGAATAAAAGTTCTCAATATGCATCTTTTATGAAAGTACAATGTACCAGACTAGAAAGGAAATACAGAAGTAATAGAGAAGTCAATGTTACATCTAGTAAAAAGATCCAGATTAACCATGCTTAAAAAAAGAGCACTCACACATTCTTCAAGCCTTGCTGTTGAACAAAATCTAGACATTGTTTCACAAGCTGCACCAGATCGAAATTTGTTAAAGCATGAAAATTGCTTTCACCAATTAAAAAGAAACAAGAAATATTTTCCTTCTTATTTATTTCCAGCACAAGAAATTTCACAATTTTACTTCTCGTAGCCACTTTAAATAGGAACAAACCATTGATCCCTTTATAATCACCAAAACAATTATAGGGTTTAGAATTCAATGGAACTATAGTGCATGTACATCAAGATAACATTTACTAAATAAAAAATTCCAATTTATCAGTAAGGTCCAATTTATTAGTTAGATACATCCAGCTAGACCAAATACTGCTTCTTCTTCTTTTTCTAGATTGAAACAGGGTAGATAGTTGATGATCTTTTCATATATAACCAATGTGACATATGGAGAGAGATAGGACTTATAATAATGTCATGTGCCTCTCTCAGACATCTCCTAACAAATTTTCTTTCTAATACAACAAAAAAGCTCATCACTTGTCCATCCTCTATTCATGAAACAAAATGAAGGTTCTTCTTGAAACAATGTTGGGTTCCAAAATCAATTTGAAAGCACTATATATAAGCTTGTTTTGCATAAATGATAAAAGCCATATATATAAGATCTTGACGTCACCAAAGAATATATCAAAATCAATTTGAAGGCACTGTGGATAAGTGCATTTTGCAGATAAGTATGATAAAAGGGTGTGAAATACCTAAAGAGACTGTCCACACATCACACGAACATATCATGACAGTTTTACATTCAAATAAACCATTCCATTCATCCATCAATTAGATGGATCTAACAACTATAACTAGTAATGAAGGCTTGCACATTCAATTCCAAGTAATCATATACAACAAATATGTAGGAGACCATAGGTACCTGCATATAACATAGTGGTAAGAGTAATGGAAAAGAAGAAAAACTAGCAAGTAGAAATCCCATGAAATAGGACACCCTTCTACAACCTAAAACACTCACTTTCTTTTATAAGAAAGTGTGTGTGAGATACAAAGATAGGATATACCCTAGAGAACGAGAGAGAGGTTTACCTTGACAACTGCTATAAACATCTCCCTTAAACTGCACTTCCTAAACCAACGGACACTCACACACCCTTCCATGGAATGTATCCTGAAGAAACAATGCAAATATCAGCATACATGGAAACATCTCAACTTGTATGCTGGGCTAATTGTACCCTTTAATACCTTGCAACCAGTAATGTTGGCAGCCTTGTCTTCCCAGCAACCATCATTATAGTTCAACACTCGTTTGTCTGAATTTTATGAACTGACACCATTCATTTGAAAATTTAGCTGAAAATAAAATATAAAAACAATAGAAAATAAGATGCAAAAATCTGATCTAAGGCACGCATTTGTACATTTAATGATTCTACATGTATTCCAACCATCCACACTCAAAAGAAGAAAATTTTGGTAAGCTTCTTTCAAACTTAAAATATTGGTAAGATTCTTTTGAGAACTATTTATCTAAAACTCCAGAAAAGAACTTCCCAAAAGAATTTTAGAAAAATCCACCAAGAACTATTTATCTGGATTTATGAAAGAACCAAAAAAGAGAGATCATGAACATCTAGTTCCCGAGAAAGCATGAAACAACTCACAATGCCATTCCATTAAAACCATGAAAGAACCAAAACTAATCAATAAAAAAAAAAAGAAAAAAAGAAAAAAAAGATTGAAGAACCACTCTAGCACAGGCAACCCCCTTTCTTTGAAGAAACTAATAACAGATTCAGTTTCAAAGATGGTAGCTCATGCTTAATGAATGAATATCATATTCCTTATGCAGCAATATCTACAAAAAACATTAAATTAGAAAAGGATATTCACATAGTTCAAATAAAAATAAATTAGTAATCTAAACTAACAAATAATTAGCTAATGAAACATTAAAATCATGTATGATCATTTCAAGAACTGGTAGATTATCTGAACATTACCTATTCTCTTAAAAAATCAGAACTCCAACAAAAGAACAAAATAAGAGTTACATGATCGTTTGTCTGATGACTGATGACATGTGGAGTAAGCTCATGTTCTGATTTGCCACAAGTGGAAACCACAACCAGCATTAAATGTTGGCTGCTGCAAAAAATGCGGCAGTAATGTTCCATTTTGTTGTAATGACTTGGATGTTTGGCCATGGGGCCAACTATAAACAGGATATCAAAGATGACAATCATGGTACAGAAAACTGTATATACATTTGCCTTAGTTTATAATAAAGATAGTTTAATTAGCTTAAAGCACATGTTAGCTTAGGTGCATTTGGTAGAACCAAATGTCATTCATGAAATTTAATGATTAATCAGTCTTATTTACTGCAAAATATCACCAAGTTTCATGATATTTAGTGCAACCAAACACACCCTTATATGAATTATCATATCATGCTCAACCTATGCATATCATCAATAACCAACTACATAACAGATGTATAAAAACAGATTGTCTAACTGACAAGATGGACACAAAGTTATCCAACTGCACATATCTTGTAGAAACAGATATGGCGGCCATAATGAAGAACATTACTTTGGCAAAGATTAACAGAAAAGTAAAGCCTAAAGGATAAGCATCTCATCCCCACTGCCAAAAAACTGGCAACCCAATATGGGCCTAACCATCGTGTGTGTTAACTCTAAGTAACATCCTTTTTAATTGACAGATGTAGGAAATATTCTTTTATACTACAAGATATATGCAACAGGGTAGATAGTTGATGATCTTTTCATATATAACCAATGTGACATATGGAGAGAGATAGGACTTATAATAAAGCCATGTGCCTCGCTCGGACATCTCTTAACAAATTTTCTTTCTAATACAACAAAAAAGCTCATCACTTGTCCATCCTCTGTTCATGAAACAAAATGAAGGTTCTTCTTGAAACAATGTTGGGTTTTAAAATCAATTTGAAAGCACTATATATAAGCATGTTTTGCATAAATGATAAAAGCCATATATATAAGATCTTGACGTCACCAAAGAATATATCAAAATCAATTTTAAGGCACTGTGGATAAGTGCATTTTGCAGATAAGTATGATAAAAGGGTGTGAAATACCTATAGAGACTGTCCACACATCACACGAACATATCATGACAGTTTTACATTCAAATAAACCATTCCATTCATCCATCAATTAGATGTATCTAGCAACTATAGCTAGTAATGAAGGCTTGCACATTCAGTTCCAAGTAATCATATACAACAAATATATAGGAGACCATAGGTACCTACATATAACATAGTGGGTTGAATTCACTGAGAGAAACATGAGCGACAACCAAGCTGCATGACAATGACGGCATTTATAATGGGTCTCGTGAGATGCAGCCAGCAATAGTTTTCTCAGCTTGAGATATCAGTTGTCTTTTCCCAGCAGAGAAACATGAATAGGCCACCTTTACAGACTTAACAGGACTAAGTGCAAGTTAGCAAGTCATCAACCACATCTGTTGTACTACCAAGATGTCAGCAACATCTGTTGTATTAACCAAAATTCCCTTCACCTTGCTACAAGAATTAAGATTGACAAAGCTAGATTTTGAAGGAAATCTTCATCACAATATATATGCACCTACAAATGCAATGTTGAAAATTTTCTGTATCAACAATTTCTCGATCGTACTGTGTCTGGTGTATGAAGAGAAAATCTTTAGTACTCTTGCAGGGTGTGATAGTTGATATGCAGGGAATATGAAATTGATACGCATCTCAAACAGTCATTATATTATACTTGGACATACATAACAACAATTCGAACTAGCATCACACCCATGCTAAAATACTTCCCTTTAGCTCACTACCTACCAAAAAAAGACTAACAGAAAATCCATAAAAGTAAATACATGTATGAACTTTAATGCAGTATCTTTGGTATCATTTGAGGTTCATCCATAGTCAAGCACTCAAGCTGATCTCTTTCATTACTGGTGCAGGCATTCCTTTTTGAAGTATCAGATGTCTCCTCAACAAAAGTACCAGTAGACTACATGCATTCCTTTCTGAACTCCCTCTTTCTTTGCTCCTTTGACTACTGAAGTCTGAATATTTAACGAATTCATGGATTTGTTTCATACTCCCAACTTTTATGGTTGAAGATGCACTGCATTTTACATCCAGTGATTCAGGTACCTGAGAACAAATCTGAGAGGCCTGTAACTGATCTTGTAATACATTGTGGCTTTCAAGCACTTTTTTTTGCAGGTTATCCAAGTTCTAAAATAGAGCAATGATGGCCACCAAATCTGTTACAAAATGCTCCCGGTAATGCTCTTTGCATTTACTGAATAACTGTTACATTGCTCTCAATCTAGTTCGACTGTCTGATCTACATTCTGATTTCTGGGTTTAAAAACAAAGGTTATGACCATCATTTTTTTTCTTATAAGTTTTTTACAAATTTAGCACATGGAAGAAGTCAACAAGAAAATCCATAAAGAGCCTTGTAGTGCCCTTTAATAACTAGCACCATGGATTGGGTAGAGTTCCTAATTGGTGCACATACACATCAGAGCCAGTTGTTAAATGGAACCTTATGGCCGGTGAACAAAATATTTATGTCAAGCCGTGGACTTTGTCCATGCAATTGGCTTTCAAAATCTCATAGAAACTCCTCATCATTTCAAGCCAATCCGAACAAGCATATATAATTTATTATTAAACCTATGTCAAGACGATCCTAGCAAACAGATGATGTGTGAAGGGAAGGGAGTTGAAAATAAAAAATAAAAATAAGAGAACCCAACTGACCTTCATAGTTTATGACAGAAGGAGAAGGTTTGCGTTGGAGCTTTCCATCAATTCCAAATCCAGCAAAGTTAGTTCCCAAAATAGGAAATCTCTCCTTTTCATCCTTTCTTCCACTCTGAAAATCTCTTACCCTCTTCTCATTGTCAAAGCTAACATAACCCAAAAGCCAGTAATTTCCACACAAAGTTTCATACACAACCAACGCAAACACAAAAGTAAAAGCCAAATGAGAAACAATTTCAACACAACAAGAAAACCTCCCACCTAAAATTCTCACACCAGAACCACCATTTTCATGAGAAATAAAGAAAAAAAGGAGATTTTCAGCTTCTTCATTTAAAAACCCAATAAAAAACCACTCAGCAAAAACTCAGCTGCAAAAGAAAAAAGAAAAAGACTGAAATTCCGCTCTAATTAGACCATTTCAGAACCAATTCAAAGATTCAAACTTCTCACCTTTTTTTACATAGGCCTTAGAAGACCTAGGCCAACATATTACCTAGTGCTTTGCTCAATAATTGGTTTTGTATTTTCCACTTGACTGCTTTTTAATAAAATGTATTGTTACTCCTCAAAAAATGGCTTCTTACATATGTGGTGCATCTATCTAAGTTTTTGGCCAAAGTATCAACTCATTGGGTCCCACCTGATACAGGAATTGGATATCCAACACACCTGCCAGGTTGGCATGTGTTGCTGCATGTAGATGTGCATGTCTAGCTAGTAAACAACTAAATTCCAAACTCTGAGCTGAACTAAATTACATCTCATTAACAGCACAACACAAATTTACTCAAAATTTAAGGAACTAGAGTCTTAATGCAAAACCAATGCTAGTCTCCGCACACCAAAACAGGCGCTCAGATGAAAACAATGATCATTAAAATGCCGCAACAACAAGCCAAAAGGAGGGTGAAATCCCACAATGACTATACCAAGGTTCAAACTTCAAAGTATCATATAAAATGTTATATCACCATTAGGGGTGACAATGGACCAGCCTAGGGCCAGGCCAGGCCAGCCAACCAGTGTTGATCCTAGCCCAGCGCTAGTCCTCTAAGCCCCATCCATGGTCCTAATCAGGCCAAAATGGCCCTGGCCCTGACCTGTCCTACAAGGCCATCCCTATAAGGAAAAGATCGAAATGATCAGAGGTTTGGGTGATTCATCCATAAATGGATTGGATCGTTGAAACATGATGCCAAATCCAACATGTATCTTTTAAACTACAAATATATGTTGGATGGAAACCACTAGCGTCTTCAAACCATCCATTCTTCATGTATAATGGTGGCCTACTTGATGATTGGGCCACACTAATGGGACAAGGCTGAGCCATACATCATGAAAAATTGTCAACCCTGATGCCTGTTTGAATTCATCATAAAACATACCTGATATGATACAATACCTTCACATGCTATTACAGCATGGACCTTACTATAACATTCAATTCCATTAAAAGCATTTCAAATGGAATGTATCAACAGATACTGTCCATTTGTATTGAAGTGCACCAAAGATACAGACAATAGTTTTCGATACAAAGCTATACTTGAATTCAAAATACCAGATGAATTTTCCATGATACATTCCCGACACAACATGATACCTTCCGATATTTCGAACCTCGGTCCAAAGTACTCATAAAAAGAACAATTCAAATAAGAAATAGAACACGAAACTCAACACATCGAGAAAATGAAAGGACTAGAGAGAGAGAGAGAGAGTGATTACCTGGTCTACCATCTTGTGCTCGAGTATGGTGCTTTTGGCTAGAACTTTCATCGCAACGGTCTCTCCAGACTCCGTATTCTGTGCATACTTAACCTTTGCGAATGTCCCCTCCCCGATAGTTCTTCCAACATCATACTTCCCTACCTTTCTGATCACCATTTCTCACAATCTCTTCTCCACCATTACTTCCACTAAAAAATTTCAAAATTTGAAAACAAAAACGGGCCTAAAAATGGAATTCTTTGCAGAAATTTGAGAATTTCACCTAAAATTTTGGGGAAAACCCGAAACCCTAGATTCAAAGCAATTGAGATGTGAAATTTGAATGAAAATGATGGAGAAATCTGAAGATTGAGATGGGAATGGAGAGATTATTTTGGTGGGATTCGTACTGGAAAATCTGAAGATTGGATAGGAATGGCGGATATGGAATTTAAGTGATTCAACGAGGGAGGAATCAGATCGAGAATGGCGAGAATGCGATTTTCTTTTCACAATTTCACCTTTTTTTTCCATTCAAAATCTTCTTGAGAACAAAACCCACATGCAGAAACATGAAATCTCACCCCACTAATCACAAAAGTCCCATCTTTATCATACAAGCATCCTCAAAATTCTCCTAAAAACAAAACCCGAAATATGCAGGTACCTGAAATTCCAGCCGTAGACTCCTTTGTTAGGGCCGATCAAACTCATAAAGTTTCACTTGAAAAGGATACGCAGAATCGCAGATGGAGAGAATCGAGCTCTTAGATTTTTAGGGCCGGGAAGCTCTGCGGCAAGAGAAAATAGGGTTTTTAGAACCCATTTACAACAAACAAAGCTTCTCCAACCCATTTCCTAAAGGATTTAAAGTTATAATGCCTGTTATATCTTGCGATTCTGCCACCATTTACAACAAACAAAGCTTCTCCAACCCTAAACTTTGATATCCAAAATCAAAGGGTTTGGAAAATCAGATGGGTGTAAAAAACTATATATCATCTATCCACAATTGGGAGCACAGTTTGGATGGTCCAGATTAGCCATATGGAGAGTCATTTATGATCAATACGAGTCACCACCACTTTGAAATATGCATACAACTTGGTCGGAACAGGTGGGCCATACCATCTAAAATCATGTGAAAAGATGCCTAAAACATAAAAAAGCACTTGGTGGGCCCCACTTGAAATTTTTATGCATTTGAAACTTGGTCCGACTCCTCATCCAAGTGGGACACACATAATGGATGGGCTAGATTTGTGAACCACATCTCAGTGGGCCTAACAAATGATTATGAATATTTTAATGGAGGGTAACCCCTCTCAACGTTTGTTTGTGGTGTGGCCCAAAAAAGTCACGGATTGACTTGATTTTTAAGCCCTAGGCCCACAATGGAATGGTGCATCTGAGTGATGGGGTAGATGTGGGCCCACTTTGATTTATATATTGTATATCTATATGATCCATTTGTTTTGCCAACTCATTGTAGGATGTGAGCCCAAAAATAAATCATAATCAAATATTAGGTGGACCACACCACATGAAAACAATAGTGATTGGTTATCCATCATTAAAATCATCGTAAGGCTAACTGTACTGTTTTTTTTTTTTTACATGAAGACTATAATTCGTCTTCGAGAGACAATGTTCAACAAGTTCAACTACTGTTACAACAAGGGAAAATACTTCATAGCCATGAAGAATGAATAGATCTTTCTATTTTTATTTATTTATTTATTATTATTATTTTTATAGGAACAGGATTCCTTAAAATTTCACAAACAAAGGGAGAAATCCGAATTATAAAAGAGATTTCAACATTAAAGCTGGGAAAAAAAAAAAAAGAAATGTAATACCCAAACACCCAAATCTAGATGGACAAAAAAATCATCAAATCCCAAAACAAAAAGATATAAATGAAGAGAAAACATAAACATCAGCTTGATCCAAAACTTCTATGAATATTATTTTTAATGGTGGACTGAACTTCTATGAATGTTATTTTTAATGACGGACGTTCAGTCCCTACTTTGTAGTCCACTTAAGCTTTTGACCTGCCCCATTTTTTAGTTAATATCTTAAAACAATCTGAGAAAAGCATTGAATGGTATGGAGAAAGTCAATCCATGAGTTAGGTGAGCCAAGAGCTTAAAAATAAAGTCAATTCATAACTTGGGTGGGCCACACCACATAATATAATGGAGACGGATTTCCTTAAAACATTCATAATCATATATTGGGTCTGCCTAAATGTGATTCACATATCCAACCCACTCATTATGTGTGTCCCACTTGGATGAGGGGTCAGACCAATTTTCTACCGTATCCAAAACTCATGTGGGACCCACCAAGTGCTTTTAAATTTTTTAGGATGTCTTCACATAGTTTTAGATGGTATGGCCCACTTGAGTTTTGTATACAGATTATTTTTGAGATATCTCATAACCTAAAGGGGACACATCAAATCCATGGTATTGATGTTCGACACACATCATGATGGGGCCCCACAAAACTTACTAACAACAATTCTTAAGTTCTCACGAGGTCAGTAAGTTGGGTCACAATTTTGACTAGAAGATTTGGCCCATTTTATATGTCTGGTCCATTCACTCTATTTTACTAATCAATACCCTTAATTTGACTAGTTACTCACCTCAATCAGGCTACATTTGAGAAAAGATATTGGGTATACCAAGATTGATCAACAATTTCAGTGAGATTTGATTTAAACATCTGAAGTTATTTACTCTTCAATCTGGACTGATCAGATTGTCCAAAAACGGTTAAATGTTGTTTGTAATATCAAAAATATATGAATGAATAGAAAACACAAACATCGGCTTGATCCAAAACTTCTATAGCCTCCAAGAAATTTTAAATGGTATAGGTTCAAACATACTATTTCCTGTGGTGTGGTCCACTTGAGCTTTGAATATGCTTCCTTTTTGTTCTTTAGACCTCAAATTATCTGTTAACATGGATGAATGGAGTGGATAAAATAACTAAATAATGGAGGACCCCATAGAGTTTACTCTGGTAAAGGTAACGAGTAACTCAAATGTAGTGGAGAAAGGTTTCCTTTCAACATTTGTAATCATATTCACTCCCCAAGTGCAGGGTTGTGATGTAGTAATAACTCGGTAAGACCGAGGTCGAATCCCAAGGGACTGAAACCTGTACGTATTCTAAAACTATCTAGAACTAGAACTAGGCTAAGATGAAATCTAATCTGATTGAATTTGAAGGAATACTGGTGAAATAATTATCTAAACTTGAGAGAAATCAGGAGAAGGGAACTAGGGATTCAGAGGATCCACTTGTAGAGATCAGGGAGTTCTTATGCTTGCTTTAAAAATCATGGAAATTAATTGAACTGTCATTAATCTAGTTTTCAAAAGATGAAAGGTATATGAATTAGAATGGATTCCATCACCAAACCATGCCTAAGAGACTATGACAAACAACAGAATTAAACTAATTACCAACCAATCACACGTATGGAGGTTAGGAAGGGTACCGTCATCCGACCATGCCCAGGAGACTATGGTGAACAACAGGGCTCTCTAACGTCATAAACATAAAAGAGAAGAACATACTCAAAGCCATTGCAGACCCATTGTAATTTTAGTCACAATAGACCATTAATAAAACTAAAAATATTTCCATTAAAATCAAACTAAGATCAACATCAATTAGTCTAAATAAATTGCACAAGCAACAGATCCTCCCATCACGCTGCAAGCTTCACCTCTTAGCCCTAGCTAAGAGGTTTAGCTCAGCATGAATGGGCTAGACATATCAAAAGAAATAAAAGAAGAAAAATTAAAATATTAAAATATAAAAAAAACTCTAATGCTACTCTCTCCTCTGCCCACGTTGAAACCCAAGCCAAGCTCCAAAGATCTCCTACTTTTGATTCCTCCTTTTTATAATCAACAGTTAGTTGGCTAGAAGAACCGACCTTCTTACGCACACCCCTTCGCAGACGACCCGCACTCTATTTTTTGCAATGAGAAATGCACAACCAATCTGCGTTTGGAATGAGTATTGGGATGGCTGATGTTTTTGAATTTGGTTCTGACTCCGTGATTGGGTTCAAGACCACTTGATTAAGCATGTAGACGGTCCGAATCATGGATCCGACCGTGTCCTTGATCACAGAACGACCCACTACGTCCGATTTCACGGACGCAGGGCCTGCGGAAATAGAGGCCGCTGATCTGTTTGGTGGGCCCCACAGTGATCCTTTTTGAAGAATCCACCTCGTCCATTGACTTTCTGGCGAAAATCCAGTCAGGAATGGGTATTTTTTACTTAAGTTTTGAGTGGCCCATTGTATCAATTCACCTAGCCGTTCATCCTGCTTTTGACGGTGATCTACCTGTGTGTGCATGCATGGGACCCAGAAAACACCATATGTATGGTCGAAATATCCTCCTGGTTTGACATTTGAGTTTATGTTATCGAGCGGACAGTCGATCCCGATATCGACCATGCTCGATGATATCGAAATCTGTCATAAATATGACCGTTTTATATTCGTTGGAATCTTTTGCTTATATAAAGAGAGACTTGTCCATTTTGCTAGCAGAGAAAGAAGAGAGTGCTTTTGTGTGTCTTACCCTCAGATCATATACCCAAAGCCCTTTCTCTCATGGGAGTTCATCTTCCAATCCACTCTTACCATTGATATTCAATAGAGTGGATTGGGAAATGAACTTCCGCATTCAAGGATCCTCCATCAACTATCTTAATAGCATATCATTAAGCTGGGATGCCTTAAATAAATACATGACGGGAATCACTCTATGTTCCTTATAGAAAAATTTCAAGAGAGTGGATTTCTGTCCTAACCTTGACCCGACCTGAAGCCTAGTACTGGTACATCTTTTTTGTTACAGATCAAGGGAGCTAAAGACTCTTCATCAACAAGAAGGAGATCTTCATCACTGCGCTAAAAGGGACTCATCAACTTATCTGTAAGTACCTAGAGTCTAGAGGACACTTATGATCATTCCTTTCTAGGTTTAGGTCTTAAGTGTTGCTCACCATTTGAAGTCCTCAAAGGAGGCCTCCGGCGGGAGTGTACGTTGTGGGTGCGTTTTGTGGACCCTTGCTCTGAGGAGAACATAAATATCCAGGTGCGTTGTGTGGACCCTTGCTCTATGTGGGCATAAACATCTGGTTAGGAGTGCACCAGCAAAACTCCAAGGTTAGAGGTGAACCGAGTAGAAACCTCCGTATAAAGGTTGAAGGTGAACCTAATTTAAAACCTTAAGTTTGAGGTGAACCCTGGGAAACCTCCTTAGTGAAATTCAGTACACTCAAGGGTTGAGTGCGGCAGCCGGGAGTAGAGTAGACAAGTAGTCGAACATTATAAAAATGATTGTGTTTGCGATTGCCTTGTTTGTGTGATTTTCTTTACTATTTCAATATCTGAATATTTGAAATCACATCTCACACACATACACAGTCATATCCAGCATGAACTAATTTCTATATTGCTATCTTTTGAATAGTTTGTGATTGGACCCTCTACTAGGCTTAGATGCCAGTAGAGTTAAATTTGGGTAATCCTGATAATTGTATATCTGATAGGATTAGTGCAATAGGATTTTTAAATACATTGTAAAACTTTAAATAGTCTTATTCACCCCCCTCTAGGACATATTGGCATATTCCTACTTCAACTCAATCGGTCTTCACTGCTATTTCAATGTCACGGTACATCTTCATCAAACTAGGGTGGATAGAAAACTGTGATCGATATGCCTTGGTCATAAAATCTCTACGCATTTCAGGAATATCCGGGAGACATAATTGGCCTCTGAAGTGAAGTCCACTGTTTGAACCAATCTGTCAATCTACCTGACTCTCGGATGCCGCCCCAGTCATATAACTCTGCAATGACTCATCAGCCAACTGAGCCTCGATCACCCTTGCGATGAGAGAGGGTTGAATCGACAGGCTCGATAACTGCACGATAGAAGATTGTAGGCCGAACTCAAAATCATACTCTGTGATATCCTCGAGCATCCTCCACTCCTGGACCATCATATGTGTCACTAGGCCATGTGGCTGATGGCTAAGGGCATCTTCCATCACGTTCGCCTTACCCAGGTGATACTGAAGATTGAAGTTATAGTCCTTCAGAAGCTCCATCCAGTGCCTCTGCCTCATGTTCAGCTCGAACTGAGAGAACAGGTACTTCAAGGTCTTGTAGTAGGAGAAGAGCTCGAACCTAACCCCATAGAGATAGTGTCTCCACACCTTCAGTGCGAAGACAACTACTACCAGCTCCAAATCATGCGTGGGGTAGTTCAGCTCATGGACCTTGAGCTGATGAGATGCGAATGCCATTGGTATCCCATGCTATATCAGGATAACACCCAAACCAATATGTGAGACATCAGTTAATACAATAAATCCATCACTCCCAGAGGGAAGAATAAGGACAACAGTGGATGCGAGGCGGTCCTTCAACTCCATAAATGCTCGCTCGCAGGCGTCGCTCCAAATAAACTCTGCACCCTTCTGAGTCAACCTGGTTAGCGGGGCTGCAATACGAGAGAAGTCCTCAATGAAACACCGGTAGTAGCCCGCTAAACCAAGGAAACTGCGGATATCGGACGCATTTGTTGGCTGGCCCCACTGACGCACTACATCAATCTTTGAGGGGTCCAAGCCGAAGTCCTCCCTCGTCATCACTTGACCGAGGAACTTCACCTCCTCCTACCAGAACACACACTTCTCCAGCTTCACATAGAGCTGTTGTGCATGGAGGGTCTCGAAGGTAACCTCCAGATGTTGAACATGCTCTTCACGGGTCCTTGAATAAATCAGGATGTCATCGATGAACACCGCAACAAACTGATCAAGATATGGGCAGAAGACCCCGTTCATCAACTGCATGAATACCATAGGTTCATTGGTCGGTCCAAAAGACATGACCTAAAATTCAAAATGACCATAGTGTTCCTGAATGCCGTCTTCGGGATGTCCTCATTTTGGACCCGAATCTGATGATAACCGGAATGCAAGTCGATCTACGAAAAGAATTGTGTACCCTGCAGTTGATCAAACAAATCATTAATCCTTGGGAGTGAGTACCTGTTCTTGATCGTGACCTTATTGAGCTCGCGATAATCCACACAGAGCCTCAATGAGCCATCCTTCTTCTTCATGAAGAGTATCGATGCTCCCCACAGTGAAGTGCTTGGACGGATAAAACTCAATTCACGCAACTCATCTAACTGCTTTTGCAGTTCTTATAACTCTAACGGTGTCATACGTTATGGGGCCTTCGAAATAGGCGTTGTACCGGGCATGAGATCAATCTAAAACTCGATGTGTCGGTGAGGCGATAATTTCAAAATCTCCTGTAACACGTCGAAAAAATTGAAAACCACATATAACTAATCAACATAAGCGATAACAGGCTCCTCAACAGTGCAGGACATGATACACGATAACGGCTCTCCTCTGGGCTTAGTAATGAATTGGAACTGCGGTAAACTGGGTATACAGAATGTGACTATCCTTGCGGAGCAGTCCAATATGGTGTGGATTCAGCAAGCCAATCCATGCCCAGGATGACATCGAACTCGAACATCGGTAATGCAAACAGATCGATAGGCAAAAAGGTATCCCCAACCAGAATGGGGCAAGACGAACAAAATCTGCCCAACACTGCAGTCTTCCCCAAAGGAGTTGATACCAACAAACCCTCACGAGAAGAATCCAACGGCAAACTAGTCGATCGATAAAAACTCTCAGCCACAAAAGAATGCGATGCACCAGAATCAAACAACACACGTGCAATTCATACAGAGACTAAAAGTGTACCCTTGATGACTCATCCGGATGACTGCTGGTCCTGTTAAGCCACATAGAACCTAGCTTGAGCTGACTGGGGAGGTGCATGTCCCCTCTGAGCGTGCTATTATTATTGGGGTCACTGAGGCGGTCGAAACTGTTGCCTCTTCTACTGCGGCCTCGAAGGCTGGTGCTGATGCTGCTGTTGAGGTGGCCTCTGTGGTGAGGGTTGATATCACTGCTACTGTGAGGGTCTCTGCTGTTGCTGTGGTGGAGGCTATTGTAGACCTCTCGACTGCTGCTGCTGCAGGGGGGTAAGGACACTCTCATATATGGTGCCCTATCACACCACACCCAAAACAGGTACCGATGAATTACCTCGAAGGTGGTGCTGGAGCTCAGAAGGCTAGGCCACCTGTACACCTCTGTTGCTGTGGTTGACGCTACTGAGAGTCACCCGGAGGAGCCTACCTCTTCCGGTCTCTCCTCTGACCGCGATAAGACTGAGAACCGGCCCACTCAGTCTAAAAAATTTAGGCCTTCTGTACCACCCTCTCGAAATTTGTGAGCTCATGCCTGATAACACAGCCTGGAAGACTATAACCCAAGCCGTCCTTGAAATGGCGGGCCCTCCGTGTCACACCTCAAACCCAAAAATTAGATTCACATGAATCTGGATCGCCAAACACGGTGTCGACAGCCTCCATAATACCCCATTCTCAACCTCCAGCGTACATACGACAAGTTTCGATCCTAGGATCCTAAAAGTAAGATTTTTCAATGTACATTTGTCTTATAAGAAGCATAACTACAAGTATACCAAAATCATAAAGGCAACATCATCATCACATATCCACTAATATAATCATTTGAATACAATGCTGAAAGGGAAATACATATATCAAAATTAAAGCTCTAGAGGACAACTGCACACTCTAAGCTCAATGCTGCTGTAACCTAATGCCACCTGCAGGCATTTATCATGCATAAGATTACAAAAGCTTAGAGGGTGGTGAAAGTGTGTGCACAAGATAAGTACCAACTATATCATAAAGCCTATAAATCATACATCATTGAAATAAGTAAAAATATTGACAAGATCATGAATCATACGATATCAGAGTAAGCAGAAATATACTGGTAAGTCTATGAGTGCTATCAGCCGTACTAAGGTTATGCGATGCAAAACATAATACGACAATAACAGATGCTGAGGATGCAATGTAATATGTAAATCCTGATGAGCCACGAATACCATCAACCTCATCTATGTCATATAAGTGCAAAAATATAGTAACCCAAAATGCTAAGTACTGTGGATGCAATGTAATATGCGATGCGAATGAAATGACCATGCTGAAATGTGAAGTTGGGATGATAGTACGTAGTATTGTAGGCTATGGGGTCCACCACAAGGGACTTCTATCCAAACCAGTCTCATACCTAAATTTGGATAGTCTGACTCAATGTGGTAAACTCCTGATCTTAAGTTAGTCGCACGCCCAACCGAAATCCTGGCCATGCGAAGGTACACGTAACAAATAGTTACGCACCACTAGCCCGAGTGGATAGTGAATGAATGAATGAATGGATATGCAATTCTTACTCAATAAGTCCACATATCAGTACGGTTGATCTCCAGAGAAATCACTGGGGTCTATTACACTTCACACTGACTGCCTCCTCCCTAGCTGCATAGCCCCATGAGTGGAAGAGACCTCACTATCCACCTAGCCAGCAGTTTGTTAATACCTACTCGGTTCATTGATAGCGGACCCATTTATGAGCTGGTCATACTCAACCTAGCTTATAGCCCCCTCACTCGGGCGGATAAAGCTACACCCCCTCCCAACCGATCATGATACAGTGGGAGATGCGGCCTACTGGTATTCAGCACTCGAGCGCTCATGTTCCACTCGATCTAGACATTGGGGCACCTCCTGGCCTAGGAGATTCTGGGACTTTCACCCAAGGACATCATAAGTGTCCACAGTGATAGAACCAAGTATTTTTGGTGTCCCATTTAGACATCCACGATGTGCTTGTAGAGGCTACTGCCCTGATGTTGCTAGGGTATACAATGATCAGGTCACATATATGCGAGATGCATGAGTCACACTATCCAATTATGTAGCAATCCTGTGCGTACGGTGCGATAATGTAGGCACTCCGTCTCATAAGGAGCCCCGTAAATAGTCTGCCCAATGGCGTATGCTATGATCAAAAATTTCTCATGTCAGGCATACATATGATGTGTATGGGCATGAATCATGGAATTATACTAAGCATTTTATATGGTGATGAACTATCCTTACAATGAAGATGGCCTAGATGGCCTACACACAACAAGTACGGGCCTATCAATGGGCCTTAACAAGAGTTATAATACGGACATTTAACCAAAATTATTCTTACAATGTGGACGTCAAACTAATATTGCTCCCAAGGTACGACCTGCCATAAGCATCATTACTTGTATTATAGTGAAATCACACATTACATCAGGTGCACATTCCTCGCATTGAGTCACATGTACACCACATCGGGCCTAACCATGCGGGCCACAAATACATCAAGATGGGCCTCATCACATGGGCTAAAAATATATCACAATGGGCCATGTGCTTATCAAATGGGCTACGCCAATGGGCCCCATGTATATCAAATGGGCCATACCCAAATATAAGTAGTGAAAATGATTTCTACCATTAAAATTCCCAAGGCCCTTATTTCCCATCCAATTTATTCATAAGGTCATAAGGACTTGGATTTAGAGGAAAAGGCAAATATCATAATGGTCCAACCTTATAATCCAAGGGTTTTAATGGTGGACGTTTAATCCAACATTGTTTCTATAGTGTGGTCCTCGTGATCCTAGATCTATCTTATTCTTTAGCTCATGCCATAATGAGCTTTCAAAATGGTTGGACAGATTGAATGCAACCCATGCATCATGGTGGGTCACATACCTCATGGTAGGGTCCACATGTGTGGCCCACTAGATGAAAGGATGGTTGGATATAACACAGACATGGTGGGGCCTACTGGCCATCCTGCAAATGCCTGGACGGTATTGAGAAAATACATACATGGTGATTCCCACCATCCATGGCACACATACATCATTGTAAGTCCCACATGGGGCCCACCATAACGTTTGTATGCCATCCAACCTGTTAATAAGGTCACGCTGACCTGGATGAAAGGAAACACAAATTTCATACTGATTCAAAACTTCTATGACACAAAAAGGTTTCAATGGTTAACGTTCAATCACTGTTGTTTCCTATGATGTGGACCACTTAAGCTGCATATATAGCTGATTCTAGGGGTGGCCCACTGCCCTGAGGGGACCTACAAAATGGATGGTGTGGGTATTCAAAACACAGCACTGTGGGGCCCACAGCTGAGACCCCTGTCCACCGCCCACACAGCAACAGGACGTTGCTGTCGTCCTTGCTTGTAAGCAGCAACAACCTCTGTTGTTGTTGCTTCATGTTTTATTTTATTTTTAAAAAAAAATTATTTTTCTGCATTTTTTTCTATGTGGAGTCTACATAAAGAGAATCTGACCCAGCCGTTAGATTCTCGGGCTCAAGACAGATCCATTAAGCCCAATATTCAGTATGTTTTGGCTCAAGGTGGGTCCTAGTCGATTTTTAACCTTAAAAATCACTATTTTCTATGTTGTGGCTCGCCAAAAAATTGGATTGGGTTCATTTCTCAGCTCAATGCGTAAAATGATATGGGGAAAGGGATGGCCGGATTGGATAAAATATATACATCAAGGTGGGGCCTTTATAAGTGGCCCATTCAAATAGCTTGTTGAACCAAGCTAATATTTTGGTTTTCCAGTTCACGTCCAGATGTTGGACGTTCCTTGGGCATAACAAATATATTTAAGGTGGGCCCTGCTTAACTAGGCCACCACATGACTGGGTGGTATGGAACATATACATCAAAGTGGGAGTCCATCCGAGTGGGCCACACAACCTCATTATCACACATAAAAATAAATGTAAGAAGGAGAGGGAGAGAGAGAAAGAAGGAGAGACATATATGTGATGGAGGGCTCCGTCACTATGAGCCCTCCCTTACATTCAATCATACATCAAGTGGGTCCCATTACACATGGGTCCATTAAATCAATATTCAACGGTGGAGATTCCTTCTCCACTAAAATGAATGGTCTAGATGACCTCTATCCATGTAAAGAAAATAAACATCATGATGGGGTCCATGGAGAATGGCCCCATCATGGAATGACCATGACAATCAAGGTGGGCCATCAGCCACACCTAGGGTCTAAAATGAGATCCCTACCATCAATCGATAGGCCTCACTTGGGCTTCCATCCAAAAAAGTGAAATCTAAGCCTATAGAAGCACCCATCATCTGATCCTCTTGGTCCGTTGGAATGCCAGTCCCCTTGTGCTTCACTTTGCTGGAGGGTGATGAGAAGTGAATGGATAGGATGAAGGATTTGGGGTGGAAAGTGGGCCACACATGCACTTTCTCTCCTTAGAAATGCATGGACGTCCACCACTTCTCTCTCTTTGAATGGCTTGGAAAATGTGAAGGGAAAGACAGAGAGAGAATGGATGGTTGTAAGGGAGAGGTGATTGATGTGAGTGATGGATGTGAGGTGCTATTGTACTTGACATGTGAGTTGACTTATGGTGGTTCTTGACTTGTGGAGAAAGAAAGCATGGGTTGCTCTTGTACTTGACATGATGTGATTGATTGATTGATTTGAGTGATTGATTGATGGGACATGATGTGGAGATTCTCTTGGGATTGCAGATGCGCGGCGTTTCTTCGAAATAAACGTCGGCCCACATCTCTCTGCCAGGGTATTAGATCAGTACGTGGGTTGTGGCATTAGAACCACGGCGACGGTGCGGTCACAATGGTATAAGTCTCTGATTAGGCTGACTCAGATCTATGGGATATGATTTAAGGTCATTGACAAACATCCATTATAGGTCACAAGTCGCTAGAATTCATCGAGAAGGATCACGAAAGTCAAAGGAATAGTACAGGCTAGGACACAGGTCTTACACTCCACCCTTCATTATCTACTAAGTAAGGTGCAAATCCGGACGACGTTACAAAATGAGATGCATACTGAGTCACTATCATATCACACTATACCAGGGCCTCGAACTCCAATGCTCGCTGTTGTCGAATGTGATCAGGAAAATACTGTCGGTCAAACCGATCCATTAAATCCTCCTAGGTCCACACAAAATAGGCGTCTGCTGCTCAGGAGACTGATGTCCACCAGTGCTCAACCTCGCCATGGAGAAGAAATACTACTAATTGGACTCGCCGCTGGGTCGTACATCCCATCGTATCAAATATCTTCTCCACATCAGAGCGGCATCTCTCAGCTGCTATCGGGTCTGGCTCGCCCTGAAAACGTGGGGTATCGAGCTGTCGAAACTCTCGAAGAAGGGCGCTTACACGTTCCTACTCTACCTAGTCTAGCAAAACGACGAGGTGTCTGCCCTACCCCTGAAGGGCGGCTATCACAGCCTGCAACATCTACTGTAACTGGGAGACACTCATAGATACAGTCGGATCCACACCGGTCTTTGGTAGAGGAGTGGCATCCTCAGGCTGGGCATTAAAAATCTCTAGTATTGGAGTGAGCATCGTAGGTGGTAGTGCGGGAGTCACAGGTGGAGGAGTGGGAGTCTCATGTGGTGGAACGAGAGTCGATCGGGTCACTCTCCTGGCCAGCATGTCATACAGGAAAGAGCGAAGGCACCTATAAACTTAAAAACTCTTGAAGGCACGCACGTTAAGGGTCTACAATAAAAGATTGCTAAGCTATCCGAACTTAGGATTTAATCATTCATATCAGACATATAATATTGTTCTTAGTTATTTCCAAGTTATGCTCTGATACCAACTTCTGCCACACCCCAAACTCGAAAGCCGAGCTCACAAAATTTTCGATCGTCGAATTCGGCGCCAACAACCTCTGTAGCACCCCATTCTCGGCTCCCAGTGCCCACTCTCTAGGTTCCGATCATGGGATGCTACGAGGAGGATTTTCAAAGTCAGTTTGATGCATAATAAGCATAACCAAAGGCATAACCCGCAAACAACAACTAAAAACTCCATCACATTTTCACTATGATAAAAAAATTATAAGTATGGTGCGGGTAAAGGGAAATATAATGTGATAAACAAAAGCTCCAAAATGATCTGCCACATGCTCTAGCCTCAGTGCTGATACAATCTAACAACACCTGCACGCAACGGTCGTGCATAAGCTTATAAAAGCTTAGAGGGTGGTGTAAGTGTGTTCGCAAGATAAGTGCCAAGTATACAATATCAGAGTAATGGGGAAATATGTGGGTAAGTTCATAAATACTATCAGTTGTACTAAGGCTATGCAATGTAAGGCATGAATGATGTCAGTCATACCAAGGCCATGTGGTGCGAGATACAACTCAAGCATACGAATCTTCATCTAAGTCCATATATCAATATAGTTCAAATCTGGAATATCACAGGGGTCTAGTATACTCCAAACCAGATTGTCGCCCCATCGTGCGCAATAAGGTGAGTGGAAGAGACCTTACTATCCGTCTGCCAATATTGAGCTCGACTCATTGATAGAGGACCCATTCCTTGAGCTGGTCAAACTCAGCCTAGCTTTGCCCCCTTCTCTAAGGTGGGTAAGGTTACACCCCCTTCCAACTGACCACAACACAGTGGAAAGAGCTACCTTCTAGTAATTAGCACTCGACGATCATGCACCCACTTAGTCTAGACGTTGGAGCAACCTCCTGGTACCATAAAGGTTTAGAGACTTTCACCCATGGATATTTATAGCACCCTATGTAGAACAAGATTTTTGGTATCTAATCCTGCCAACCAGAATATGCCTGTGGAGGCTATAGCCCTGATGTTGTTAAGGCATACAGTATACATTCCACACAATGTGAGATGCATGAATCACACAATTCAGTCATACAGCAAATAGGAATGTACTGCGCGCTCATGTGGGCATCTCCCTTCACCAGGGAGTCCCATAACAATTGCCTAATGGCACGTACTATGATTAGTCACTCATCTCATCACAAGCACGTAAATGATGCGCATGGGCATGTATCATGATATTATATAAAGCATTTCATATGGTGATGAACTATCCTCACAACGAAGATGGGCCTAGACAGCCTACACATAACAAGTCTGGGCTTATCAATGGGCCCTAAGGAGAGTTATAATGCGTACGTTTAACCAACATTATTCTTACAATGTGGACGTCAAACCATCATTGCTCCCAAGGCATAGCCTACCATAAAGGTCATCACATAAATCATGGTAGAATCACACATTGTACTGGACTTGTGTACATCCCATTGGGCCTCAACCCATGGGCCTCAAATACATCTAATGAGCCTCATAACATGGGTCTCATATATATCAAGGTGGCCTCAACGGATGGGCCATAACTACACCAAGATGGGCCTAATCATATGGGCCTCATATATGTACCAAGGTGTGCCTCAATGGACGGCCACAAATAAATCAAGATGGGCCTCATACATCCCCAAAATCATATTGGAGGATCATTTGGACCATACCACAAATAGCAATGGAGATAATAATTTTCATGCTTGAATAAATCACAAGGCCCACTATAAAGTTTATTTTCCAACCAATCCAATCATAAGGTCATAAAGACCTAGATTAAGAGGGAAAGACAAATATCATATATGTCTAAACCTTGTAGCCCAAGGGTTTTAATGGTGGACATTCAAACCCACTATTTCTTGTTATGTGGTCCACCTGATCAACAGCTGGATGGTGTGGCCCATCGTGATGTATTTTGAGATCCAACCTATTTATAGGTTAACATAGTGAAGTGAAGACAAATATCAACTTAGTTGAAAAACTACAATGGCCCTAGAGGTTTGAACGATGGATGTCACTATCCACATTGATGGTGGGGGCCACGTCCAGTGGATGGACGGTTAGTATATAACACATACCTCATGAAGTGGCCCACCATCTAGCCATAAGGACAGTGTGGACCAACACATACATCAAGGTGAGGCCTGACTGGTGCAGCACAGCGCAGGGGCAGGCATAGATAAAACACATACCGAATGGTGGGGTCCACACGTGTGGAATACAATGTATACATCAGTGGGTCCCATGTTGGGCCCACCATAACGTTTATCTATCATCCAAACCATTAATAAGGTCATAGGGACCTGAATAAAGAGGAAAAAAACTAAATTTCATAATGATCTAAAACTCCTGTGACAATTAAAAGGATTTCAATGGCAGTCGTTCAATCTCATTGTTTCCTACGACGTGGGCCACCTGAGCTATGTATACGGCCAATTTTTGGGGTGGCCCGCTGCCCTAAGGGGGCCCACCAAACGCAAGGTGTTAATGTTCCACACACATCATGGTGGGGCCCACGTCTCTGGCGCCAGCAGCAGCACCT
The DNA here is from genome assembly GCA_037074715.1 of Magnolia kwangsiensis. Classification (NCBI taxonomy): domain Eukaryota; kingdom Viridiplantae; phylum Streptophyta; class Magnoliopsida; order Magnoliales; family Magnoliaceae; genus Magnolia; species Magnolia kwangsiensis. The sequence goes on from CM073577.1 coordinate 115,986,307, forward strand.
GCTACCTCTGTTTTTAAAAAAATATATAGATTTTCTATAGTTTTTCCCATGTGGGGCCCACATCAGGTGGATCCACTCCACCCATTACATTCTACAGCTCATAATAGATCTAACAAGCCCAATATTTAGCATGTTTCAGTGTACAGAAATATCAGAGTGAATTTTAACGGTACTGTTTTCTATGCTATAGCCAGCCAGAAAATCGGATTGACTTCATTTTTTAGCTCAATGGCTAAAATGAGCCCGGGAATGGAATGGACAGTGTGGATTAGTCCCATACATCAAGGTGGAGCCTGCACGAGCAGTCCACCCCAAAGCTTGAACTAAAATGATATTTTTGTTTTCATTTCACGTCCAGCGTCCCTGAAAGCTAGACGGTTTGGGCACACACATGTTTAAGGTGAGCCTTGCTTAGGTGGGCCACCACATGGCTACATGGTGTGGATACAACACATATATAAAGTGGGCCCCACCTATGGATGGCTTGGATAAAATGCATACTTCATGGTGGGGTCCATCCGAGTGGGCCACATGGCCATATCATCACATATAATAGGGAAAAAATGAAAGAGAGAGGGGGAGAGAGAAAGAGAGAGAGAGAGAGAGAGAGAGAGAGAGAGAGAGAGAGAGAGAGAGAGAGAGAGAGAGAGAGACATGTGATGATGGAAGGCTCCGCTACTATGAACCCTCCCTTGCATTCAATCATACATCAAGTGGGTCCCAATACATGTGGGCCCACCAAATTAAAAATCAATGGTGGAGATTACTTCTCGACCAAAATGGAAGGTCTAGATGACCCTATCCATGCATAGAAAATAGACATCATAATGGGGTCTATGGAGAATGGCCCCATCATGAAATGATCATGAGAATTAAGATTGGCCATCTACCATATTTAGGGTCCAAAGTGAAATCCATACCATCAATCGGTAGGCCTCACTTGGCCCATCATAAAAATATGAAAATCTACCCTATAAAGCACCTACCATTTAATCTTCTTAGTCCATCGGAACGTCGATCTCCTTGTGCCTCTCTTTGATGTAAGATGATGAGATTTGAAGGGTTAGGATGAAGGATTTTTGGGATGGAAAGTGGGCCACACAAAGCACACTTTTCTCTCTTAAAAAGGCTTAGACGTCCACCACTTTTCCCTACTTAGAAAATGTGTTTGAGAAATGAGAGAGAGAGAGAGGTTGTAAGGAGAGAGAGTGATGGGTGATGGATGTGAGGTGAGTGATGGGTGAGTTGAGAGACTTGTTGACTTTTAGGGTAGGTTGCTTAACTTGTGGAGAAAGAAAGCATGTATTGCTCTTGTACTTGACATGAGGTGATTGATTGATTGATGGGACATGTTGTCGAGATTCTCTTCAAATTGTAAATGCATGGTGTTTCTTCAAAATGAATGTCAACCCACATCTCTTGGCCAAGGTATCAGAATGATGTACAAGTCATGGAATCAGAACCATAGTGACGGTGCGGTTGGAATGGTACAAGTCTCAGATTAAGCCGACTCAAATCTATGGTATACGACTTAGGATCACGTACAAACATCAATTACAAGTCGTAGGTGGTCGAAATTCATCAGGAAGGATCGCAGCAGTCAACGGAATAGTATGGACTAGAATACGAGTCTTACAGTCTCTCATGGGGAGCTTGGATGTGGGTTACTTGGGAGGAAAAATGAGAGAGAGAATGAGAGAGAGAGAGAGATGATGGGAGAAGAGTGATGGGAGAGAGGGATGGATGGGTGTACTTGTGTAAGAGAGAGAGTTGACTTTTAAGGGTTGTTTTTGTACTTGGGGATGGGATAGAGTAATAGGTGTACTTTGACAAGTAAAGTGATTGATGTAATGAATTCTCTAGGGACTGCAACATGTGATATTTTTTCTCAAACCGAACACAGTCCCACATCTCCTGGCCCAGGTATCGCCTCGACGCGCAAGACACGGCGTTGGAACCGCGGTAACGGTATGGTCGCTAGGGTACATGTTTTGGGTTGAGCTGACTCTAATATATGCGACACATCTCAGGATTGCATATAAATGCCGATAATAAATTGTGGGTCATCAAAATTTGACCGGGAGGACTACGGAAGCCTACAGAATGGTACGGGATAGGATACAGGTCTCACACTATACCTTCGTTAGACCAGGATATCAATCCGGTACACAGGATCATTCAAAGGCATAGACATGTCATATGAATCAAATTTCTCAACAAATGGCTTTAATCGATATCCATTTACTTTAAACTCATTGCCATTGTCTGGATTTTGAATCTCAACAGTCCCTTGAGGATAAACAGTGATAACGGTAAAAGGGCCAATCCAACGAGATTGGAGCTTACTCAGGAAGAAATATAACTGAGAATCATACAAAAGGACTTTCTGACCTGGCATAAATGATTTTCGATGAATATGTTGGTCATAAAATGCCTCCATCCTATCCTTGTAAACTCTCAAGTTCTTGTACGCATTGTCCTGGATTTCTTTAAGTTCATTTAACTGAAGTTTACACAGCGATCCAGCGTTATCCAGATTAAAATTCAGATTTTTGATCTCTTAGTAGGCTACATGTCCCAACTTCACAAGCAAGTGACAAGCATTTCCATAGACAACTCTAAAGGTAAACATTTCAATAGAGGTCTTAAATACAGTACGGTAAGCCCATAAAGCATCAGTCAATCAGATTGACTAATCCTTACAATCGAGTTTAACTATTTTTTTAAAAATGTGTTTGATCTCCCTAATGAAAATCTTAGCTTGCCCACTTGTTTGTAGGTGGTATGGGGTACTCACCTTATGAGAGATACTGTATTTCTTCATTAAACTCTTAAATGGTCTATTACAAAAGTATGAGCCCCCATCACTAATGATGGTACGAGGTGTTCTGAACCAAAAAAGTATGTTCTCTATTAAGAATTTAATGATCGTGCGATGGTCATTATTTTGACATGGAATCGCTTCAACTCATTTAGTGACATAATCTACGATGAGTAAAATATACAGATTTCCAAAGGATTGGGGGAATGGTCCCATGAAATTAATGCCTCAATAGTCAAATACCTCTATAATAAGGATGGGCTTCATGGGCATCATATTTCGATGAGACAATGCTCCTAATTTCTAAAATTGCTTACAAGTTTTACAAAACTCATGAGTATTCCTGAACATAGTGGGTCAGTAAAAGCCGTACTGTAAAATCTTGGTCGTAGTCTTTTTAGCAGAAAAGTGACTACCACAGGCCTGTGAGTGACAGAAGGAGATGACAATCTGATGCTCATCGTCTGGCACACATCTCCTTAAGATTTAGTCTGGGCAATATTTAAATAAATACGGATTATCCAAGAAGAAGTTGCGCACCTCGGTGAAAAATTTCTTCTTATCTTGCGCAGTCCAATGTGTCGGTATGAAACCTGTGGCAAGATAATTAGCAATATCAGTGAACTAAGGTGAATGGGAGACTCTAAACAATTGTTCATCAGGGAACATGTCATTAATATATGCCTTCTCAAGGGAATCAAAGGGATTAAGGCAGGAAATATGGTCAGTCACTACATTCTCTACTCCTTTTTTACCTATAATTTATAAATTAAATTCTTGAAGTAGGAGGATCCATCTTATTAGGCGAGGCTTAGCAGTATTCTTAGCGAGAAGACACTTGAATGCCACATGATCTGTATAAATGATGATCTTAAATCCAATCAAGTAGGACCTAAATTTGTCCAAAGTGAACACTATGGCTAAGAGTTCCTTTTCCGTAGTCGAGTAGTTCACTTAGGCAGAATTTAAGTCTTACTCATGTAATGAATAACGTAGAGCTTCTTTTCTTTTCTCTGGCTTAAAATTTTCCTAAGTGCATAATCAAATGTGTCACACATAAGTTTAAAAGGAAGACTCCAGTCGGGTGGCTATATGATAGGTGCAGTAATTAATATGCCCTTAAGATTGGTGAAAGCTTCCTAGCATCGCTCAATCTACTCGTATGGTGTATTCTTTTGAAGTATATTATATAGAGGATAAGAGATGGGACTAAAGTCCTTTATGAATCATCTGTACAAGCCGGCATGTTCTAAGAAAGATCGCACATCTCGTATGTTCTTGGGTGGAGGTAGGTTAGAGATAAGATCAATTTTAGCTTTATCAATCTCGATTCCTTTAGACGAGATGATATGTCCAAGGAAAATTTTCTTACGAACTATGAAATGACACTTCTCCTAATTGAGTACTAAATTCTTTTCTTCACATCTTTTTAGTACACATTTAAGACTCTCTAAGCACTCGCTGAAAGATGAACTAAAGATGAAGAAATCATCCATGAAGACCTCTAGATATTGTCCCACCATATCAAAAAAGATACTCATCTTACATTGCTGAAAAGTGGTAGGAGCATTACATAGTCCGAATGGCATCCTTCGGTAAGAAAAGGTGTCGTAAGGACACACAAATGTAGTTTTTTCCTAATTTTCAAGGGTTATCTCTATCTAATTTTAGCCCAAATACCCGTCAAGGAAATAATAATAGGAATGACCCACTAACCTTTCCAGAGTTTGATTAATTAAGGGCAAAGAAAAGTGGTCCTTCCTTATGACGCTATTCAACTTCCTGTAGTCAATGCACATTCTCCAACCAATAGTTACTCTGGTTGGCACAAGTTTATTATTGGCATTAGCTACGATGGTGATTTCGAACTTCTTAGAAACCACCTCAGTTAGACTCACCCATTGACTATCGAATATACGGTATATGATACCCACATCCAATAGGCTTTAACCACTTCTTTCATGTTTGGATTTAGTTTACACTGTAATTGTCAAAAAGTCTCTGTATTATCCTTAACATAAATGTGGTGAGTACAAATTAATGAGTCAATTCCCTTGAGGTCCGTAATCATCCATTCAAGGGCTCCCTTATGCTCAATGAGAGTGGATATGAGCATACTCTCCTCTTTTTTCTCCAGGTGGGCAGAAATCACCACCGTGTATGTCTCATCTTGACCCTTATAAATATATTTTAAATCAGAAGGCAAAGGTTTTAGGTCAAGTTTCAGTAGCTTGAGGTTAGACAGCAGATGCACTTCTTCAGTTTGGGGCAATTCTTCAAATTGTGGCATCCACCGGTTAACTTTAAGTACCGGCGCAGTATCAAGCATGACAACCATCTCCCTAATAATGTCAAAATCAAAATCATGGGAGTAGGCCAGGAACATCTCTAGAGGGTCACGGGATAAGGTCAAAGTATCCTATCTTCCATGAAAGAGTCAATCATGTTAATGTCGTGGAAATCATCATCATCCTTTAATCGTCTACCTGTATTAAAAAGTATGTTTGACTCCAATGTTATAGTCTCGAAAGATATACTTATGACACCATTCTTGCAATTGATAATTGCGTTTGAAGTGGCAAGGAATGGGTGACCAAGAATGACGAGAATCTGAGTGCTCATGTTACTAATGGGTTTGGTATCCAGGATGATAAAATCTACAGGGCAGTAGAATCTGTCAACCTGTACCAACACATCCTCAATTATCCCTCTCGGTACATGAATAGAGCCATCAGCAAGTTGTAATGTGGTTAAGGTGGGTTTTAATTCACCTAATTCTAACTGCTTGTATACTGAGTAGGTAATCAGATTGATGCTCGCTCTTAATTCAAGAAGTGTGTGCTCAATTCGATAGTTTTCGATTATACATGATATGTTGGGCTACCACGATCTTTGAATTTCTATGGCAAATCTTCCTTTAGTATGACACTCACTTTCTCAGTCAAGAAGATTTTTCTTTTGAATATTTTATCATCTTTTGGTCATACATAAGGTTTTTAGAAATTTGGCATAGGAATGTATTTGTTTCACAGCATCAAGTAGAGGAATGTTGACCTTCACTTATTTCAATAAATCTAAAATATCCTAAGAGTTAGAGAGAGGTTTTGGTGCAACCAACTGTTGGGGGAATGAAACAATCGACTTCCCTTGAGGTTCCGGTTCTAATTCTTATGGAACATGACTAGATCCATCATCTTTGTCCACTTTCAGATCATTAGGCTTTTCAGGCCTAACCGGAATGGTTTTGTTAATGATCTTCCCACTCCTAAGAGTGGTGATAGATTTAGCTTGCTTCATCTGATTTGAAGAGCTTGGGTCATTAACTTCATATTGCAGTTTTGGATTGGGAAGAGGTTGACCTAGCAGGCTTCCTTTATTCCCAATTATATTTTCAGCCTTAAGTCCTTATATCACTTTTGTAAGGTCTTTAAAAGCTTGTAGCATTCCCTAATTGAAAAGCTCTTGCTTTTGAAAGTTTTTTATAACTGAGTCCTCTTGAGGTTTCTCTTGTTGTGGAATTTGATTGAAGAAACCTTGAGGGGTCGTAGTTTGTCCATTCCTCCAACTGAAGTTTGAATGATTTCTCCTATTGGGATTGCACGTATTGGAGGTAAGTCCATTGAAAGGTCTTTGATAATTGTTCCCAGCATTGGATTCCTCATTCAACAACCCTCAAAAGGCAGGTATTGTTGGACAATTTTTAGTTGTGTGAATGTTACCATCAGAAATATCGCAAAAAGTTTCATTAACCTTATCCTTCTTTATTTCCATGGCCTTGAATTTCCTTATGAGATTAGTCACTTTAGAATTGATATCAACGTCCTCTTTCAGGAGATATATTTCACCCCTCTCCTTAGATTAAGTTGGCCTAGACATGATACTTGATTTTGGATATATGTCCTATGATTGTGTGTTTTCAATAAGTCTATCCAAGTAGTCCCACACATCATCGACATTTTTATTCATGAATTTTCCATTGCACATCATCTCAACCAATTGGCACATGAAAGATGTTAATTCGTTATAGAAAAAGTGTGTAATGTGTCACATTTCAAAACCGTGTTGTAGGCATGAACCGATAAGATCCTTGAACCTTTTCCAACATTAGAAGAATGTTTCATCCTCCTTTTGAGCGAAGTTCATGATTAATTTTCTAAGGGTGTTCATTTTATGATGTGAAAATATTTTTTTTTATGAACTCCCTTTGCATATCATTCCATGTGCCAATATATCTAGGATGTAGTAAATGCACTACTAAAAAATTGAGCAAAGGCTACGGACTTTTAAAGTTTTTGGCTATGGATTAAATCTATAGTAATTCTCACCAGAACCTAATTGATCTGTAGGTAAAACCTACATCCTCACCAAAACCTTATTAGATATTGATGATACTTATGGGGCTCCAAGGGGCCCATTGGAATACATGTGTTTGATCTAAGCCACCCATCAATTTTGATATATAATTTGAATGGATGAGCCAAAAAATTATGTAGAGTAAAGGTCTAAGTGGACCACACCATAAGAAATAATAAAAATTAAATTTCTATTGTTAATATGTTGTGTGGTCTTCTTACAACTTTCACTGACTCATTTTTTGCATCAACACTTAAAATAATATTTAAAATTAATGGAAAAAGTGGATAAATAAAATACAACACGGTGGGCCCCACGGTCCTAAAACCCAAAGCCTTTACAGGGTCGTCTATCACGCGCCCCTCCCAAAACGAAACTGTCCGCCCTTTTCTCCCGCACGCAGTAGACCTCCCAAAACCCTTTTCTCAAACTCTCTCTCCATCTCTCTCTCGCACTCAGCCTCTCCCTTTCCCTCGCCCTCTCCCTGTCTCTTGGCCGCATTCCCCTCTCTTAGGTAAGTCTTCAGAAATCTTAGTAATTTTTCGTTTGTGTTTCATTGAATTTTAAATTTTAGTTTATTCAAATATCACGTTAAGATAACTCGCTTTGGAGAGATTTTATTGTAAGCTATGAACGGATTTCAGGTTTTTGATGAATTTGAAGGATTTCTTGGAAGGTATGGCATTCTGCTTGCAATTCCTGATGAGTGAAGTGTATATTTATTTTGATTTTTCCACTTCTCCAGTTCTCTCATTTATTGACTGAGGAATTGCATCGTCTGGTAATTGATATTATTTAAGCTTTTAAAGGTTTTTCAAGGAATATGATCGTTTTATGATTATGATTTTGTAATTTTTTGTGTGTCCTTGTAAATCCTGATGATCTTGCTGTAAATATCCTCTTCTTTTTTTTCAATTAATTTTTATTTTTTTTTGCTCTGTGATGGGTTTTTCCTCCTAAGAAAGAGGAGAGAACGAGCTCACTTAAGTAGTCGAGTGGTTCTTGACTCAAAGTCCAGCGAGCAAAGTGGTTTGGGACTCCGTGATGCTCAACCAGTCGGGGTTATGCAAATTCATGTCTGAATTTTGTGCGAACTGCGTAAATTTGTGGCGGTTTCGCAAGAAGTGTGAAAGGGAGTTGCCTAAACTATAAATATGGGTCCCTAGGGCTGTTATAGGGAATACAAGAGAGTTTCCTAAAGCTTTACAAGGGTTTGAAAATTCATGTCTGAATTTTGTGCGAACTGTATAAATTTGAGGCTGTTTCGCAAGAAGTGTGAAAGGGAGTTGCCTAAACTATAAATATGGGTCCCTAGGGCTGTTATAAGGAATACAAGAGAGTTTTTTAAAGCTTTGTAAGGGTTTTCTAAAGGGTTTAGGGCTATCAAATGTGTGAGAGGAAGAGAAAGAGAGAGAGAGAGAGAGAGAGAGAGAGAGAGAGAGAGAGAGAGAGGAAGTTTGTGGAAGGGAGGTTCTACTCGTAGAGGTGATCTAATGTGCACTCGACATCTCAGCGCTTCTATGTTCTCATAATTGGTGAGATCTCTTTATTTTTCTTTATTCTCTTATTATTTGTCCACTCCTACATGAGTGAAGAAGGTTTGATTCAAGCGGTGCATGCTTGTGGTTGGTTGTAACGTTCTACTTCATAGTCAATTGTTCCTCTAGACGAGGTCCCATGGTTTTTACCTCTTTGAGGGTTTTTCACATAAAAATCTCTTATGTTGTGTGGTTTGTGCTTTGATTTATTTCATTGTTTTATTATCTCATAATTCTGGTGTTATTTGGGAGGCTAAATCCTAAGGTTTTGTGCAACAGCCCCCAACACTCTGTATCCTCACTTATTAATTATTAAGGCATCTAAGATTTTATTATTATCATTATTAAACATGAAGGTTTTGAGTGCTTCCTTGTCTTTTTCATATTTATTTGAATGAAAATCAAAATTTTGAGTGGAGACTTGTGTTCGTGTTTTCCTAAATATCCATGGTATTTTATTTTATGATTGATAAATTTGGTTTTTAAAAACAAACAAATAAATAAAGGGCCCGATTTCTATTTGAGGGACACGACTCTTGAGTCAGACATCTGAAACTGTATGCTTAGGACATGTGGACGAGATAGATCTGAAGTTTCGTTCTCAGAAAATGTTTGTTCATCTTTCTCGTACTCCTTGAAAATCCTCAAAAGATTTGACATCTTCCTGCATGAAATGGTCTTGGTTGAGTGCCCTTACCATTATAAATGCAGTTTTATGGTTGGTGAATATGGATAGTCCAGGTGGGAATTGCGATGAATGGTCCGAGATACAAGAACCACAAACATTGGACCTTTGAATGTGGATCATTGACTTCCTTTTTTACATTCCTTTCATGGCCACAAATTAGGCATCTAATCGGGAAGGTCATTCTGCCATATATCTGCTTCGCTAACCTTATAACCGCATTGACAGTGGACTAGCAATAAGCCATGATTGGCTCATAAGCAAAGGTGTCCTTAACAAAATTGTTCTTCTGCTCAACTAAAATGCTCTTGTAGCTTGAATTGGTGACCGTTCTATTAAATCTAATGCTTTGAGCATGGTACTCCTACTACTAAATCCATGATTGTTTAGGACATTAATTAGCAATGACTTCAAAATTGCTAATTTTTATGCATAGCCTGTTAAAAGACTAAAAATTAACTTTAAGTGTCATTCAAATATTTTTTATTAGGAATTCTGCTGCCCTATCCACACAAAACCGAAGATCTCCAATTGATATAAGAGAAAAGCTTTGATACTCTAGCAAAGCATTATGGTTGATCCACAGGCACTAAGAAATTTTATGCTTGGCATCATGGTTTTTTTTTTTTTAATAATTGTGTAGGATATTGGAGGTGCTCATGTTTTTATAAATCATGAAATTTTGGACTTCTAACTTGTGATGGGCATCAAGAAGAATTCAAGGACCTTTCCTGCCTGACACTTGAGGGCTTCCTAGTAGTTCTTCTTTATTTTCTTAAGGTTCAGGATGAAAGTATAGACACATTATTTAGAATTTTAGAAAGATAATGAAAATAGAATTGGACTAATGCATCCCTAAACTACAATTGGGTCGGAGTTGCTATGAAAATTTATAATGTGCTTACAAATATAAAAGTAGAAAAATTGGGGAAATGTAGGGAGAACTCCAAAACTTGTTGCATTTTATAACCAAGTTTCACATTATAACACTAACAAATCGAGGTTTGGAATGTTTCATTTTACCCTCCTTCATTGTTGATTTGTGTTAACATGATTTGAAAACTAGTTTTCCCTTGTCGACACAGCCAATACATGCATGTTTGTTGAGATGCTAGTGAATCTTCCTGTTAGTAGGGCGACCTGGGCTTGACTCCCACTAGTGTACTAGTTTCAGTGCTGCCTGAACTGATCATGAAATCCAGGTTGAATGAAAGGGAAAAAAAAAAACTACCTAGAGAGATTAGGTCGGGTTTGATATGGTATTGATGGTAATTACACAAGTCTATAAGAAGCCCGGTAGGCTTCTTAGCAGCAAATGTTTTCGATGATAACTATTTCAGGTATATAGATTTACAGCTAGGCCATCAACAAGGATACATATTGCGTACAGAGTTACTCAATGAGCCCACCATTATGTCTTCTTAACTTATCATGAAGTATGTAACATAAAGGGAGACTCTTTGTGCATACATGTACATCTTGCAGATTTTTTTAAAAAAGGCTTTTGCAAGTTTAAAATTTTAAATGCTCATCGGATTCCCTCCTCTGTCTTTTAAAGGTGAGGATGTGAAAACGCAACTTTCTTAGTGTTGAGTGCATCTAGTTGTGCCCATGTATATACTACCTTTGCAATATAAAAATTAAAAATGATAATAAAGTTAGTACATTGACCCGTCTTGCAATATATATTTTCTCTGTTAAGAGCCACTTATACCATGCTTGCAAAAACATGTTAAAACTGAAAGTATCTTTCTTCTAAGACTTTTTATGAAATATCTCATTGTAGTGGTTTCACAAAAACCACATTGGGTAGAGCAAAATTTTAGCAACATTATTAATTTATTGTAAAAATATAATGATTGCAAACTCCTTAATACATTATATTTGGTAGATAATATCTATCTGGGTTCAATCATCTGATAGCACTTTCTTCATTTCCAACTTTAAAGATGATGGTGCATGAGGCTAATTTCCAACTTTAATTTTTGGTAAGTTGCAGGTTGAAAATGGACTCCTTGGTTAATCAAGATCCTGCTGTAATGAATAAGGAGTGGATGACACTAAGTTTCCCAAACCCACATTTTTTTTTTTGGAATAAGAAGTTTTTCAAAGTTTGCACAAGAAAACCTTCCTAGTAGAGAATCTGTTCCTTGTCCATACATGTAAGGTCCCGTGTTTTCAAGACCTGAGTATACAATTTATTTCCCAAAAACATGAGTGTTAACCTATAACGAGCCAAATCCACACACACACACACACACACACATATATTTCATCAGAGTAAGCAGATTAGTGTAGTATGGACAAATCAAACATAAATGAAAGTTTGCATTTTCATTTAAATATACAAGAGCTGCCTATAATGACTTATACAAACCAATGTCCTCATTCTTGTAGTTACGAAATAAAATACTATTACATGTAAAACAAATTGAATTAACAACAATTTTGAGCTTTGAAATCCTATAGCAACCCTTAACAATTATAGTTATGCGCCCTTATCAACCATATCATGCTCCTCATCAATATAAACATGAATGTCATCTAGGTAACCTGTGCTACCTGTACGGTTATATATTTGATGGATGAGTGGCCAACTCAGTGTGAATTCCCTTTAAGATTACACACCACCGCATTAGGTAAGCATAATTATGAAAACATACAAGGCATAAAAGACATTACATGATGTAGTCTTATTAAATGCATGGATGTTTGAGTGCCCATCAACTGGGGATGCTCTTCCAGTTGGCTTTTGGGAAAAACCTATGCAATGTGGCCGGTCACCGGCGAAAGTACGTAGTATATGCGTAGTGTCAAACTCATCAAAAGTGGGTCGATAGTCGATGGTCTGGGAGCTAGCGAAATGATACCCCAACTAAATCCTATTAGGCACGTGCTACAGCATTCAGAATTAGCCACTTGTCATCACCCGAATTCTATGAATGCATGATTAGCCTAACCATTATTAATCCGTTTACGACCAATAGGTTTAATAAGCTCAAAGGTTACTACGAGGAGCTCAGAGCCTAGCATAGGCTGACAGCTCGAGCATAGGTCTCATACCACCATCCCCAGCTCATGAGATTACCGTCTTGGGATGTTTAATGAAACTCCATCGACTAGTGGCCAATCATATTACAACATATGGGGCTTACCATCGCATGGTTACACAGTATAAAATATCGAACCCATATAGGAAAATACCAAAACAAAGCCACGTAGGGCCATCAAAACAAGCCACATAGGGCAAATATCAAAATAAGCCACATAGGGTGAGTATCAAAACATGCGATAAAAGACCATCCTTGAAAACCACTTAGACACAACAATCATTGGATGGTAGGCTCAAATCAATAATTTTTTTAAACCACCATTCAATAACCACTAAGTCGCAGGTCCATTTCAATCACATTCAATCGAGTTGTACCCCAAGTATGGGTGTACATTTATAGGTGAGGGTTTCCCACTGATGTACAAGATTAAGTTTCATAAACAATCCATAAATAATCCACATGCATGAAATAATTTGTAGGATAAACATTAAGCATGAATAATTTGATTTCAATAAATACACATGTGATTATAAGATAGAGATATCAAGTTTCTATTTAAATTAAAATAAAACTATACTTAAGCTAATGGGAAAATGGAAAGCTCAAGGGGAAGAATCATCACCTAATGAACCGATTCACCTCCTAGTGTTGCTAAGTGCTTGTGCCCTTAGAATCGGATCCTACCACAAACATGAGCTTGTACAATTAGATCCAAGTCCTATGCACTACCTAGGTTTAAGATCCTAGCCTATGATTTTAGTTAATTATCTTTAGAGTTTTTAATGTAGGGTTAGAGTTTTATCTTAAAGTTTAGTTTGGCGCTTAGATTCTTGGATTTTGATTATGGGATTTGGACCCTAATTTGTGTGGCCATTAATGATATTGTTAATGGAAATCATTGGTGAATAAAATTTATAAGATGAATTAGTTATTAATTTTAGGAATATTACAATGGCTAATATTATATTGATTTATCTAATAATGCCCACGATGAATAATGATACTTGTAATTTTCAAAACAGTTATTAACATTAACAACGTACTTAATATTAGTTAATGTGACCCAGATAATCATTGTGATGAACATAAATAGTATGCCCCTAACGTCAATAGTAATATCTTAAGAATGATGAATAAAATACTAATATTTTACTAATGGAAACAATTTGTGTGTGTGTGTGTATAAGTATGGACCATTACTAATGGTTAACCATATTTAACTTAAAAATGCTAAAATGATATTAACAATGATAATTTATTCATTCCCAATATTCTAAGATTAATAGAAATGGCAGAAATGATAAGTTTTATATTGGAAGAATTTCAATCTGGAAGGAAAACACGGACTCACCTTATTGGCTCAGTTCGAGTCGAGTTGACTTGGCTAAGCACCCATCATCTCTCTCTCTTTACATCTCTCTTTCTTTCTTCTTTCCCTTTTTTTCTTCTTTTCTCTTCATGGCACAAGTCCAACAACATTTGGACTTGGACAAAAGTCACCCGACTCATCTTAATGCCTCAACTGCAAGTCGAGTTGGTACGACTCACCAATGGGCACCCTCACTTCTTCTCTCATTTCTCAACCGAGTTGACTCAGCAACGTCCTCCCCTCCTTTGCTTATTCTCCTTCCCTTGGTCCCTCTTCTGGAGAGATTCCAGCAGGGCCTATACTCTACCCAAGTCTACTCTAATCATGTCCTAACTCGCCACTCATGCCTCAACCCGTTACCTAGACTTAACAGCGAGTCAGGCCATGACTCGGTGCAACACATCTTTGCGCCGCCCACCAATCTCACATTCATTTCTTTTCTCTCCAAACTGACCCAACTCGAGTCTGGACTTATCCAAACGTAAGTAGGACTTGATTCAACTCAGTGTGGTCATCCCATTCCACAACTCAATCCAACTTAAGACTCGACTTATTTCAAACCGAGTCGGGCTGAGTTATCATGATGGCTGAACAACAATTCCCTCTCTCTCTCTCTCTCTCTCTCTCTCTCTCTCTCTCTCTCTCTCTCCTTTCTTTCTTTTCTTCAGCCTCTCTCCTTCTTTCTTCTGCATATGCTGGGACATCCGGAAATGGACGTAACAAACCCCAAATCACACCCTAGCTTGGCCGAGACACGGCTCGGTTTGAGTTGCTGCCGTAGTTGGCTGATGCTCTCCCTCTCTCTGGTTCTCTCTTCTTTCTTTCTTTCTTTTTCCTTTCTTCATTTCTTTCATCTGCTACAGGTCCAGTGGAATCACTAGACCACTGGATTCCAACTGAATTGACTCGGTTTGGTGCAGCTCGAACGAGGAAGAAGCTTTGTCGTGAATGACGGTTTCTAAAAGGTGGTGTTTCTCTTCAATTCGTCCTCTATGGACAGTCTGGGCTGGCTCCAAGGAACTCGTGAAGGAGAGAAATTGAAGGTTGGAAGGGTTTTGGGCGGTGCTTTTGGATGGAGAAGGAAATGGCTAGTTCCCTCTCTCAGCCCCTTTCCTTTACTAAAGACTTAGCTAGGACGGCTAGGATCTCTCCAGGATGGACGACTAGGATTGCAGGTCCCATCTCACGTGGATCACTGAGATGGCAGTGGAGACAGTTTTCATTTTCAAAAACTTATGGTTTTAGGCTCTTCTTGCGCCAAGAAATGTGTACCCATAAGTAGATGAAAACCTATTATGAAAGCTGGGTTTTGGTCGAGCACACTACCTAAGTCAGATGGACGGTTTAGATCCTCTGATCAATGGTCAGTGGTGGGCCACCTAGTGACCAAAAATGGGCTCTGTCCATTTAAAATCCTAGGAGCGGGAGGAAGGAATTCTTTCTACTCGGGCAGCCACGGTCAAATGTTTTTTGACCAACGTGGTGCATTGCGGGTGGATAACTCTTAGTGCACACACGTAAATTTTTTGGGGCCCATAGTGATTCCATGAGGAATCCACTCCGTCCATAACCTTTAGGGGTCCCACTAAGGGCCTCAAGCTGAAGATTAATCTGACCCACATCTTAGGTGGGGCCCACAAATTGATTTATAGTCCTAATGGTGGTTTTCCATCAATCTAATGGTCGGATGATTCCATAATTGAACCTCAACGACTAAAAGGGTCCGAGGGTCCCTTAATTGGGATTTAGTGGTTAGATTAGGGATTAGATGATTTAATATGCTTTTAATAACCTTATTACCATTATCATTATTATCATTATTATTGTTATTATTATTTTCTATAATTTCTTCTACTTCCCTGTAATTTGTTTAAGTGGTCCACCCTTCTCACTGTCATTAGAGTCTACAATAATATCATTTGCATTACTTATTTCATCTCACCTTATTACTATATGTGCATACATAAATATTCACTTATTTATTTATTTATTTATCTTTATTAGCAGTAGGATTCCATGCAGGACCCACTTTGATTAGGGTTATCAACGGTTTGAATTATGTCTTGCTAAGCCATGTGTCCAAATCTCGGGCACAATTACTACTTGGATGGTTTATGGTTAAATTTATAACTCGATGGTCGAGTTAAGGGAATTGATCATTGGGTCAATCAATGGGGCGTTGTGATTGATTCATTATTTATCTAAGGAGTCTCAATGTAAATGTATGGTCTACCTGATGTTGCTAATGAATGGCTTGGTTATAGAGGTCAAGTAATGGATTCCAACATTGAGTGGCACGACCTAATAAATGGTGGATCTCATGATCCAGATTTGTGAATTCACAATCCATTAGATTTGTTTATCTTGGATAACAATGGATAGATAATTTGATCTATGGATGGGAATTATTTTCAATGGTTGGATTTAGGCTAGGATGAGCGTGAAGGTTCACTTGGGCTAGGCTTGCATTTATACTAATTAGATTACATGGTAACACTCGAGTACTGGAAAGTATGGGGTGTTACAATGCACCACTTGCAGATGTGCACGTTTTTCAATTTCTTATGATAATATGGAAATACATATAATGAAAAATGGATTGGACCTAAGCTATAGGGTTTGGAACATGCATGGGGAACATGTATCACCTAAGTATACTATATGTGAATCAAGTTCCTAACAATACCATAGTGTCCCGAACTTAAATGAGGTGCACAACGCGATCGTTTAAGAACTTGGTGGTAATAACCTAGATGAAGTTGTACAGGATGAGCTGAATGTGACCCATATAATCAAAGGTGCCTTTGGAGAAAATGAAACTAATGATTTTGAAGTAAATCTATGAGACACAATGACTGAGCTATACCCTGGGTGTCCTCACCCGTTCTCATGTCCCGATCATATACCTCGACTTTCGTCAGGTGCCTCGTGAACACATTCATATGGTCATAGAAAGATTGTCACATTTTTATGAGTTTGAGGGTCAATGTTGGGATGCAAGTTTTAATTACGTTACACAATGCATCAATGAAGCGTGGAGGAGATATAAGAAAAGGTTGATTGTAAAATATATTAAAAATAAGGATCCTATTACTGTGAGAGATGGTCCCAAGGTATCCCTATGGAGGATTAAAGGGTCTTCGTGGATCAACATACCACCGAGAAATTTAAGAGGGCAAGCGCAAGGAATAAAGTCAATTGGGCCAAGCTAAAAGGACCTGCGCATCTTGGGAGGCGCAACATGGTTGTTACTCGCTATAAGATTGTATTTAAAAATAGATACTATAGTTTAAAATTGAATTTAAATTGGAATTATCATTCATCTAACTCTATTATTGATGTGTGTTTGAACGATATGTATTGTGTTAAAGGCGATGGAGAGGAATCTTACCTCTGATGTCGAGATAGGTAGATGTGAAGTCTACTTAAGAGCCCATACAAGAAAGGAAAAAGTTGTCTAGTATCCTAACCTTGTTGTAAGTGCATCCCTCGTACTACTAACTAGTACCCTTATGAAAAGCCTATGTATAACTTTGAATTATTTTACATTCATTTGTATTTTTCACAGGAAAAACTAGATGAGCTCTATAGTAGTAATCATGCTTCTAGGATGACCGACGTGGATGATGCCCTTATAGAGGAACTAATAAAATTTAAAAATTACTTAAGTTTTATGGTAATTATGAATATCCTAATAACATGATTTATAATGTTCTACAGTTGGTTGGTTCTAACAGTAGAGGGAAAATACGGGGTCTAGGTTGCTCCGTAAGCAAGACAGGACTGAAGAAGTCAGCCCCTGCTCGTTTAAAAGTAGAGAATGTGTCAAAAGAAAAAGAGAACCTAACTCAAGAGATATTTGAGATGAAGAAAACATTAGTTGATATATAGGCTTGGGTGGATATGCAGAAAGAGGGATAATGTACTCAAAATCTCTCATTACCAACATCCGCTAGATCTACTCTTGCATCGTTGGTATGTAAGTATAAATTTTTTACTGTATTGAGCTTACAATTATATTATAAATGCTATTAATACCAATGCCATTTTATGTGTAAATGTAGCCGGATATTATACATATCAGTAAGAGATGCGACTTGCTTGGTTTTGGAAAACGTGGTGTAGTTGCTCGTGGTCAAGTACACGAAGTTAATCCAAATGCAACTGTCCATTGGGAACTGTTGGAGGATGGAGCTTTTGTTGTTGTCCTGACTGAGGTTATACAACCTGGAGCTCCTTTGTGGAAAGAAGATGGGTTCGCATTTACACTTGGAGAGGCCGGTCTGGGATCATTTGTGCAATGGGGGAAAGAGGCTTTGAGAATTTAATAATTTAAACAAATTTGGTACTCTATAATTGAACATGTGTAGTGTGCATATTTTATTTTATTTTTGTTACTTTATATGATGTTTGGCTTGTTTGTTTCTTAATTTTGAACTAATTTGACACTTTATAGTTCAACATGGTTATAGTCTACATGTTCTTTCTAGTTACACTAGATGTTATTTGATTTATTTTTTAATATTAAATGAATTTTGTACTCTATATTTGAACTTATTTATAGTCTTAGGCTCCATTTGGTCATCACATTAATATTTTTTAATACATTTTTTTCAAACCAAATGGAGCCTAAGCCCTTTTTTAACTTCGCCAATGTAACTCCTTGCATTGCTGGTCCTAAGCCCGAGTAAAGGAGGAGGGAGAAGGGCTTTAGAATGAGATCATCAACTATGAAGGAGATCCTAAAAGTACATTGAGTATCTCTGGTTTTATGGTTTTACTTGTACATTCCCGTATTGATTGCTCATGCATGAAGGCTATGCGTATTCTTTCAAATTGATGTTGCATGTGGGAGGATTGGAACTGCATATTTCAGATTCAAGCATATGTTGTTGTTATACATGCAAAACAATTCTTCAATGTTTGGGTGTATGGCAATTGGATTTGAAAATTTGAGTTTTTCATTCATTTATTTCATGGCTTTTGGTAAGATCTTCTTTAATTGTTAATTTATTTAATTTGAATGGAAAAAGGATTGATTAGTCAATGCAAACTCAATTTATGGAGAGGTGTAGTTTTAGTCTAAAAATACTTGAGCTTTCATTTGAAAAAAAAAAGGGAATTATACTTAATTTGATATTTCATTTCTTAGCATACATTTGAAAGAGGACTGCTATGACAAGAGCATCTGATGATTTTTGACCGAGAGTCCCAGCATCACATACAATCCATATTGCATTTGTTGCCTACAACACCTTATTCCTTGGAGAATTCATGCAGCCTAATAGGGATATGTTTCATGTAAGCTATCATAATCCTATTTCCTGATAGCTTTATCTTTCAACATTTGCTGAGTTTTTGGGAAATCATGATTGGTTATTTGGTGATTGATGTCATTCACCTGAAAGTCATGATTGCTTAAAGTCAAACTTCATAAACAAAACATGCAAATTATAACCTGTGATTTTAACACTATGGGTTTGTGTTTTAGAAGATTACGATGTGAAACGAATTATGAAATCAATAATAGAATCTGCAACTGGAACTAGTTGCGAGTCATTAGACTTGGACCGATTGTAGGATTGCCTATGTTGTATGTTGCAGGCAAAGAAATTCTTGCTGGTGCTTAACGAAGTTTAGCAAAGACAGCGAGAAGTGGGAGAAGCTGAGACTTCCCTTCCAAGATGGTGTAGCCGGCAGTTGAATCATTGTAACCACTCATATGGAAAATGTTGCTTGCATGATGAGAAGCACTGATCACATGCACAAACTAGCGGTTAGGAAACCATCTCTCTCTATCATATACCCCTCTCTTTATATTTCTCCTTCCATTCACCACCTGTTCGATGAAATTCCTTATCACCAAACCCTAGATATTTTCCCAGAGATCTGAAGATGTATGTGGTGAAGCGAGATGACCGACAGGAAATCGTCCACTTTGATAAGATCACCGCTCATCTAAAGAAGCTGATCGATGGCCTCAGCCTCGATCACTATGATCCTATACTTGTGGCTCAGAAGGTATGTGCTGGAGTGTACAAGGGCGTCACCACTAGTCAACTTGACAAACTTGCTGCTAAGACTACGGCTACTATGACTGCAAACCACCCCGATTATGCCTCTGTAGGTTTTCCCTTCTTATTGTTTTATGGATTTGGAAATTGGAGAGAAGTGCTTGGTTTTATTTTCCTGATTCTTTTTTGAATTTTCATTCAGCTTGCAGCGAGAATTGTTGTTTCAAATCTGCACAAGAGCACGAAGAAATCATTTTATGAGACATGAGTGTTTGTTGATTTAACTTTTCTTTTGTTATTTTTGCTTGAAATTTTTTATTTTTTTATTTTTTAATTTTAAAAAAAAAACTAGAATTAGATAATCTGTGCAGAATTAAAGAGATGTATTATCGTTTCAATGAAAGATCAGGGCAGAAGGCTCCCTTAGTTGCAAATGATGTTTATGAGATAATCATGAAGGTAATCTTCCTTGTTCTGCATAAAAATGTTGGGATTCTGAATTTTTTTTCATTGGTGAATATTTACTATGATTCCTTCTACCGGTAGATAGCAATTTTGAACACTTTGATAATAAATTGGGATGAATTGAATATGCAAGACTACATGTTGATAGAATTGGAAACTTAGAGGTTTCACTTTTTAATGATTGTAACTCACTGTATCAAACTTAGAAGAAGTGCCTAATGCATCATTTAGCATTAGATAGTGGGCCCCACCTCAGAATGTTGTACACTGCTGGGTGGAGGGACCCACTTTATGTTAAATTAGCCTAATTGGTTGATCCTGATCCAATGAGCAAGATCCTGCTAAATAGGCTAGATTGGGTTTGGTCTGGCCATCTATTTCCATGCTCTTGATTATGTGATGTGGATCATTTGATTGTGGTGAATTTTAGGCTTAATACAATCTAGGTGGCATTCACCATCCAACAATCACTGTTCTTCAAGGGTGGGCTTGCTTATGTTCTTTAAAGCATTTAAGTTGTGTTATAAATTGAGAGTATATACATGAAATACTTCATGTTGGGCCATTCCCCTTTTCCACATAATGGTTTAGAGAATCAACAGATAGGTTATGGTGCTCTTTTGAATTCCCCTTTTGAGAGTATATACATGAAAGATTTCATGTTAGGCCATTCCCCTTTTGCACATAATGGTTTAGAGAATCAACTGATAGATTTCATGCCTCTTCTAAGTGCCTATTAGTTCACTTTCTTTGATGGGTTGTTTATTTTGCCCCGATAATCGTGCATTCAGCCGCAATAATAGTAATTTTACATTATTTAATTCAACCCCTAATTTTGTCCTATTTCAGACTAATAATTTATCACGCCCCAGACTCGGTAACCGGACCTCACAAGGAACTCGATGACCGGTTCTGGCCGCAACAGCCTCCGTAGTACCCCATTCTCGGCTCCTGATGCAGGTTCTGATCCTGGGATCCTACAAGGAGGATTTCCACAACAATGTAATCATTTCCAATACGAGCATACCCAAGATCACAGCAAGTAAATCTGAGAATAACAAAGGCACACATCACAAAATCCACTATGAATTTGAACTTTTACAAACTTACATCAGGTCCAAAAGGACATACATAAGATAACAGAAGAAAAAAGGAAGAGAATCTGCAATACTGGGTCCTCGGCTCGCACACCTATCCAAGCTCTGCTGCTAAGACACCAACTTACGATCTCCTGCACGCATTAATCATGCATAAGCTTATAGAAAGCTCAGAGTGTGGTGAAAGTGTGTGACAATGGTGCTCAGAAGAAGATAGAGAATGTAGAAGGGAGTCACGATCAATACTAATACCACTAGCCTTACTAAGGCGATCATGAACACAAGAAGCTATGCCAAGGTAGTATGATAATGTAGGAAGTCATACCAAGGCTATATAGTACAATGCGTAATGTAATGCAATGAGTACTGGGCGCCATGCCAAGGCGATGCAATATGAGATTTACACAGCCGATGCAAATGCAATAATACGAAGTAATGCCAGTGCTCATATCCAATCCACATATCAAGTACATTTCCATCATAAAGAAATCACCGGGGTCCATTACACTACTGGATGACTGCCGCTCTACAGACCCCACACAGTCAAACGAGCGTAAGAGACCTCACTACCCGCCTGTGGACAGCCAATCACCAACAAGGCCTGAAGGTAGCGGACCCATTCACTAGCTGGTCAGACTCAGCCTAGCAATGTCCTCTTATATCAGGCGAGTAAGGCCACACCCCTATCCAACCGACTACACGACAGTGGGAGTCACGGCCTAACGGTATAAGGCCCTCATGCGCTCATATATACCACTCGGTCACGGCCTGGAGCAGATCCTTGGTACCATGGAAGTTTTAGAAATTTCACCCATGGGCATCCTATGCACCCGGTATGCTCAAGTAATATTTTCGGTATCCAAACATGGCCATCCACGATGTATCTATGGAGGCTACAACCCTGATGAAGCAAGGGCGATAATGCTCATATGCTATGCAATGCTAGATGCATGAATCACACAATCAACCATGCATTAATCCCAAGCATCTAACGTGCTCAAGAGGGGATACTATGTCCCTCGGGGAAAGTATCATGCAATGCCCAATGACATAATATGACCACACACACATAGTGTCAACCAAGCATACAATGATGTACATGGGCCATGAAGATGGGTCTAGACGCATTATGCGGTGATATACAAAGTAGTACACTCCTCCTATCCAAGAAGGGACCAAGACTAGGTACTTAGAAAATATCTTTAAGGAATCCAACCTCTAGTGGGGGCCCATTTACCTGGGGTAGCCCACGGGACTAAGCATACAAACTATATGTCTAAGTAATACAGAACTGAGTCTAACAAGAGTTTAAGATGAGCATCTAATCACATTTAAATATAATTGGGCATAGAGGGATCCATAATGAGGACATTTAACCGCTATTCCCCAAAAAGGTATATCAACCATGAACTATATGGATAGAAGGCCCAAGGTCTAAATTTAGATAAAAATAAAGGTAACCACATACATATATATTCCTCATAATATGCCATGAGAAAATGATATAATACCACCTTTAACAACATGGGCCCCAAGAGGAAAATCAAGGCCCAAGGCTTAATTTTCAATAGCCATAGAATCCAAGCATTAAGTTGGACTTGGTGGGCAACCCGCGTACATAATATACGGCTCGAAAATAAGTTTAAGTTTGGAGGAAATGGGCCCAACTACATCAGCCCAATAACTAACAAATTAAGTGGGCAACCAAGGGCCCAATACTATCCTTATCTTAGCCCACAAGTCCATCAAAATGGTGGAAGTCGGCCCAATATATGGTTGGGCCAAGCTAGGACGTTCCAACCCACTCTGGGCCAATAGGATATCCCAAAAATCTGATCTAAGATGGGGTCCTCATGTGATCACTAAAGGTGACCCAAAAGAATGCATTGATTAAGCCCAAAGATTATAAGAAAACATAAGCACGTAACATGTACACAAGTTCTCAATATGGTGGGCCCCACAGCCAAATAAAGTTTTAACCATACAATTTTAATTTAAGGCCCTTTGATAAACTTTTGGCCCGTTTGACTTCCTGAGCCTGCTAAGGTCCAGAAATTAGTCAAATAATCTCATGAAGGCCAACAATACTCACAGGGGGCCCCACCAGATGGAGGGTGTGCATACATCATGAAAAGGTCAAGTGGGCCTGCTAATGGACTGGGAGTCCAGTAGCAACCCAAGGCAGAGAGTATCTCCATGATCGGATAATCCAAGGCTTAGACAACCTGGACCAAACATGTGTTGACATAGGCTCCACATGCATCCATATTTAGTCTCAAATAAACAGTCAAGGGTCTATGGTGGGCCTTTAACCATCCATAGAGGAACCCATGGGCCTACCCTAGGATCACCCAGGAGGACATCCAACCTCAACTGTTTCCAAGAGATAGCCCGCCACTACTCGTATAATATAAGGTCTAAACTCCAAGCAATGCATGACCTAATGGGCCATACACCAAGCCCAACTCATAGGCCATATAGTCGGCCCTCAAGTAAGGTTTGGGCCCAACCACAAAGGCCATAATTCCACATATTGTGGTGGGCTTCATGGGCAGCCCAGTAATTCATTTACATGGCAAGTTTCACATTTAACATAAGTGAGTTGGGTCTCACTTTTGGCCCAAGTACAGGGTCAGTTTAAAGGGTAGTCAATGGCCCAACTTCTTGTGTATAATTGCCCCTAAGCCCATCACAATAGATAGGAGATTACAGGCATAAGATCAATGGGCCTATCCAAAAGAATTGAGTCCACAAGGCCTACTTGCTAATACAAACATGCATATATTATATCACATAATGGGCCCTAAAGAAATGGACCAAAATAAAAGCCATCCAATTCATACATTATAGTAGACTTGAGGGCAGCCCATAAGTCCAAGAATACATAAGGGCGAGACCTATACCGATAGGGTGGGCCTTGCCTCATCAGATAAAGACTTGACAAGATCCTCCACAATATGCATTTATGTGGGCTTTACAAGTCAGCCCACAATTAAACACTTCATGAGGGCATCAAGGCCTATTAATATACATGATCAGCTTATAGACAGCCCATTGGGCTCGTAACCTTTTCCTTCCTTCCTTCCATGGCCTCAAATTTTCTGGTGAGATTGGCCACCTTAGCGTTAAGATCATTATCCTCTTTCAGGAGATATATTCCTCCTTTTTCCCTTGAATGAGTCGGCCTAGGCGTGGTGTTCGTTCTTGGGTAATAGTCCCATGATTGTGTTTTTTCCGCGAGACTATCGAGGTAATCCCATACCTCGTCAACATTTTTATTAATAAAATCTCCGTTACACATTATCTCGACCATTTGGCGCATGGAAGATGTTAGCCCATCATAGAAAAAATTCATAATGCGCTATATTTCAAAGCCATGTTGTGGGCATGCATTAACCAGATCCTTAAACCTTTCGCAACATTGGAAGAATGTTTCATCTTCCTTTTGGGCAAAGTTCATGATTGCTCTCCTGAGGGTAATTGTCTTATGATGTGGGAAAATTTTCTTTATAAATTTCCTCTGCATATCATTCCATGTGCCAATGGATCTAGGACGCAGTGAATGTAACCATGTCTTGACTTTTTCTTTCAAGGAAAATGGAAAGAGTTTCAGCCTAATAGTATCCTCAGATACATTAGGAAAGTATAAGGTGCCTATGATTTCATCGAACTCTTTCAGATACAAATATGGTTCTTCAGACTCAAGCCCATGGAACTTAGGAAGGAGTTGGATAACCCCTGGCTTGATGTCCATATGTCCTGTATTCTCAGAAAAAATCATGCATGAGAGTGTATTCACCCCCGCCGGTTGTAAATAATCTCGTAAAGTACGAGGCGGGGGTGCCTGATGCACCTCATTCTCATCAGGTACTTCCTCAACCCTTGGTTGGGGTAGTGCTTGAGGTTGATTTTCAGCCATAACGTCTTCTAACTCAGGAGAATTCAAGTGGTGTCTAGTCCTGCGATGGACAGTCAACCCCTCAACTAATCCTCCTTCAGTCACGAGACGTCGAGTGTTTTCGTGTGCCCAATGGGGCATAAAACACAATCAGCCCTCAAATTCTAACTTAAACCTAAGAGAAAGAAAGAAGAAATCTAGAAAAAGGGAAAGATGGAAAGAAGTTACCAAATTTGGAGGCCTAGTTTAAGAATCTGCAAAACAAAACAAAATAAGTTAGTTTCTAAGAGTAGAAAGTCCTAATTAAAAGTAAACTAATTTCTAGGGAAAAGAAGAAATTCCAAAGAAAGAAGAATTAAAAAGAGCTTACTAAATTAGAAACTTCCTACCAAATAGAAAAATTGGATTAGTTCCTAAACAAAAACTTATAGAAAAATTCTAAAACAAGAAACAGGGTTAGAATTCCTAAAAAGATTTAGAATTAGGATCTCACAAAAAAGAAGAAATAAATCTTAATCTAAATCTAGAATAGAAAGGAAGAATTTAAGAAAAATTTTACTAATTTAGAAACTATCTTAGAAGCCTATAAAACAAGAAAGACACGTTAATTTCTAAAAATTAAGAAAATCTAAACCTAATCTTAAACAAATTAATTTCAGAAAAACGTAGCCGACAGTCCCCGGCAACGACGCCAAAAACTTGTTCACTCCCCAAGTGCAGGGTTGTGATGTAGTAATAACTCGGTAAGACCGAGGTCGAATCCCGAGGGACTGAAACTTATACGTTACCTGAAACTAACTAGAACTAGAACTAGGCTAAGATGAATTCTAAATCAATTAGCAATGATGGAATACTTGTAGAATATTAATATAAAACTTAGGAAACAAATCAGAGATAGGAAACTAGGGATTCAGAGGATCCACTTGTAGAGATCAGGGAGAACTTATGCTTGCATCAAAAATTATGAAAATTACTGAACTGCCGTTGATCTAGTTTTCAAAGAGATGAAAGGTGTATGAATTAGAATGGATTCCATCACCAAACCATGCCCAAAAGACTATGGCAAACAACAGAATTAAACTAATTACCAACCCATCAGATGTATGAAAGTTAGGAAGGGAACCGACATCCAACCATGCCCAGGAGACTATGGTGAACAACAGGGCTTCCTGACATCATAAACATTAAAGAGAACGGAAATATTCAAAGCCATTGCAGACCCATTGTAATTTCAGTCACAACAGACCATTAAAAACCTAAAACATTCCCATAATAATTAACTAAAATCAACGTCAATTCATGCATTAAAATTTAAATAAAATCAAATCTCCCATCTCACTACAAGCTTCACCTCTTAGCCCTAGCTAAGAGGTTTAGCCAGACATGGATGGCTAATTCTCTACAATTGAAATAAACTAAAAAATAAAAAGAAATTACTCTTTTTTTTTTCTTCTACTTCACGTCCCTGCCCGAGCCTCCACGTCTCTCTTTCTCTTCCTTCCTAGACCTGAATGAATACTCCCCACGTCCAAAAACCTCCTTTTATAGCTGCTGGAAGGCTGGAGTCAGTGACAGAGTTGTAGCAGGACACGGAGTGCAATTTTCGCAGCCAAGTTCGGTACCATGAAACACGCCACTTTCCTCGCTCAAATTCCAAAGAAACACCGTCCCTTAGTACTTTCTTGGGTCCTCTACATGATAGACGGTTCAGATCTGCCATATGATCAAAGATGGTGGGCCAAAACTGTCCGAAAAAGTCAGTTTTCGTGGATGTACGAAACCTTTTGCACCATTTCGCTGTTGTGATCGGTCGGCCCCACAGAAGCATTTTCTGAAAAATTCACCCAGTCCATTGGATTCAGAACGAAATTTCAGTCAATAATGGGTGGTTTTGAACGTCCATTGATGTGGCCCAGAGAAGAAATCACTAAAAGATCAGATTTGAATGCTACCGGGCAGCCCTTTTGTGGCCTCTGTATCTCACACGTGTGCATGCATGGGTGAAAAGTGACAACATGGTTTTGTAGTGCTCGAAGCCCTCTACACGGTGGACGGATCAGATCGGCCATACGAGCAATGAGTGGGGCCCACTACCGTCCGCAAAACAGACGCCGGCCGTCCGTTACGCAGCCGTTTTTTTTTTTTTTTTTCAGTCAGAGACGGTCAACCGTCTCTGCCGTTTCCCATGCACGTGTAGTGCACTTGTGCACTATGCACACTTTATTCATGTGGGGTCCACTGTGATGATTTTCAGAAATCTTCACCGTCTAAATTATTTCTCATCTCATTTAAACCGTCAATAATAATTTTAAGGCAGTTCCAGATATCAGGTGGGCCCAGAATCAACGGTTTATGGGCTGATCTGTCAGTTGGGGCACTTCCCGAGATCTTCAATGGCTGAAATTTTATATGTACGGTTAATTTATGGTCCTCAGGCGACGTATAAAGTTTCGAGCCGAACGGATGGTGGGAACCTCGTGATCTTGCATTCTGGACGTCCTTCAGGCCACTTGAGCTTCAATTTCTAACTTTTCTCGGATTTCTGACCGTGTATATTTGTCAATCTTGGTCCCCTGGAGTATGTCTCTTGCCTTTGGCATCATCAGATCGTTAAATCTCAACTTTTAACGTCCTTTTTCCATCCATGCTCATAAAATCACTTTGCCACACAAGAATGAGAAAACGAGCCATTAGACAGCATTATATTCGTAAATCCAGACAATATCTGGGGTCTAATATGCAATATTTGACCCTCAACACACATGCGCCTGCAAGTGGGGCCTACTTTTGTTGTTTTCTTGGAAAATCTACACCACTCATCTTAATTTTAAGGTGTTGAGTCCAAAATTTAGGCGTATCCAGAGATTAGGTGGGCATAAACTCTCAATAGTCAATTTGTCCACTGGCTTTGATGATTTTTTTAGCATTAAATCCATGCTTTTATCATCTTTTTCAATCCAAGCTCTTGAATTCACCTTGCAACACAAACATGATTAAAATAAAACATTTAAGCATTATCATGTGCATTAATCCATGTAATAAATGGGGTCCAATATGCAATATTTGACCCTCAACACAATCCCCAACAAGCATTTTGCTAGTCTCAAGCAAAGTATGTGAAAGATAAGTTTAATGCGCAATGTTCAACCTTTTTCAGAAAAAAATCTTTCGTGTATTAAGTGTGCATGGGTAGACTCAAGATGAGAAAGTGAGTTTTTGAAAACCTGGAGCCAAACCACATAAGCAACCGATTAAATAAATCCTTTATTCATTAGGTCAGAGCATAATTCATATATCAAGTTTTCAACCTGCTCAGTGAAAATACTATCTTTTTATAATGTTAGTCATGCTCATCACTTCAAGATTGGTTGAAAATCCAAGTACTGATTCTGAACTTATCCCATTTTCCTTCTTTTTCCATTTTTTGATTTTATATCGACAGTCATTTGTATCCATTCAGTCTTTTGATCTTTTTCTCTCTTTTTTTTTTAGACATTAGATCCTTTCCAAAGATATTTTTCATTCCCCTCAAAGATGTTGTCATTTTTCATTCTTTTTGACCACTTTGTCGATCTCCTATTTTTTAAATAGTTCGTTTCTTCTTTTAAGGTGAATAAAATTCTCGAAAATCACTTCTCAATGTCATGCCCCAAACTCAGAAACCGGACTCATAAAATTTTCAATTGCTGAATCCGGCACCGACAACCTCCTTAAAACCCCATTCTCGACTCCCGGCACCCATTTACTAGGTTGATCATGGGATCCTATAAGGACGATTTTTAACATAAATTTGATTTGTAATAAATATAACCAAAGGCATAACCCACAAACAACAATCAAAAACTCCATCACATTTTCACTATGATAAAAAAAAACTTACAAGTACAATGCACATAAAAGGAAATACAATGATGATAGATAAAAACCTCTAAGATGATCTGCTACGCGCTCCTACCTCAGCGCTGTCACGATCTAACGGCACCTGCACACAACGGTCATGCATAAGCTTATGGAAAGCTTAGAGAGTGGTGAAAGTGTGTGCGCAATGTAGTAATACCACTATACAATATCAGAGTAATATGAAAATATGCTGATGAATACATGAATACTATTGGCCATATCGCGATTATGCGATGTAAGGTATGAATGATGTCGGCCATACTAAGGCCACGCAATACGAGATGTAACTCAAGCATATTAATTCTCATTTGAGTCCACATACCAATACAGCTCAACTCTGAAATATCACCAGAGTCTAGTGCACTCCAAACCAGATTTTCACCCCATCGGCACAACAAGGTGAGTGAAAGAGACCTCACTCTCCGCCTGCTAATATCAGGTTCGGCACATCGATAGCGGAACCATTCCTTGAGGTGGTCAAACTCAACCTAGCTTTACCCCCTCCTCTCAGGTGGGTAAGGTCGCACCCCCTTCCAACCGACCACGACAGAGTGGAAAGCACGGCCTCCTGGTATTTGGCACTCGGCGCTCATGCATCCACTTAGTCTAGACGTTGGAGCAACCTCCTGGTACCATGAGGGTTTAGAAAATTTTACCTATAGACATCTATAGCACCCCATGTATAATAAGATTTTCAATGTCCAATCCTGCCAACCACGATACACCTGTAGAGGCTACGGCCCTGATGTCGTTAAGGCGTATAGTAATCATGTCACACAATGTGAAATGCATGAATCACACTATCCAGTCATGCAGCAATCTTGCGCGTATCGCGCTCTTATGTGGGCGAATCCACTTACCAAGAGTCTCATAAGAATCTGCCCAAAGGCATGTGCTATGATCAATCACTCATCCCATCACAAGCATGCAGATGATGCGTATGGACATGTATCATGGATATATACTAACAATATTATATGATGATCATGTATCCCCCCTTATTCAAGGTTGGGCCTAAGTAGCCTACCCGCAAACCTCGGGATCCGAAAAGGGTTCCTTCACCATACTATTGTGTGGCCCGCTAGATGCCCTAGGGGGCCCAAATGAGTCCTAGATGGACTCCAAAATAAAAGAAGTAATCCAACTAATAACCAATGGGGTCCTAACATCTTGGGATAGCCCAATGAGAATAGATGAAATAAGTAAATGGGCCCCAACAATTAGGGTCAACCCCCTTAGAGAATGGTACGAATGGGCCTAACAAAGCCTAAGAGAAGGTCACAATGAGGACATCTAACCATCATTGCCCATCAATGTGGACGTCTAACCAACATTGCTCCCAAAGAGTGGCCCACATAAGGGATTCATGCACAACGTAACGGCCACACATACATTACATTGGGCCTCATTCGTGGGCCTTTCATATATCGCGTTGGGCTTCATACAAGAGCCTCGAATGTATCACAATGGGCCATGCCCATGGGCCTTGAATACATCATATTGGGCCTTAACAAATGGGCCACAAATACATCAAGCTGGGCCTCATATAAGGGCCTCAAGTACATCACATCGGGCCTCACTAAATGGGCCCCAAATACATCAGATGGGCCAAATCAAATGGGCCATTTCAAATGGGTCAAATAAAATGGGTCGAATCAAATGGGTTGAATCAAATGCGCCGAATCAGATGGGTCGAATCGAATAGGCCGAATCAAATGGACTGAATTAAGTGGGTCGAATCAGATGGGCCGAATCAAATGGGCTGAATCAAGCGGGTCATACCAACTATACAATTCATCCATCTATAGTGATCGTTTTAGAGCATTATCCAAATAAATGAATCATATCAAAAGATCATCTAAACCATACTACAAATAATAGTGTGATACTGATATCCAATATTAAAATTTAGAGGGTCCACCATAGTGTTTATTTTCCATCCAACCAGTTCAGCAGGTTACAAAGACTTGAACTGGAAGGAAAACAAATACATATTGGTCCAAAACTTCTGTAACCCAAAGGGTTTCAATGGTGGATGTTCATCCCACCGTTTTCTTCAGTGTGGTCCACTTGATATTAGATCTGTCTTTTTTTTCTCAAGCCTTAGGACGTGAGTACCAAACGAATAATGGTTTGGATGGAAAACATCCATCATGGTGAGGCCGCTGACTGTCAGCAGATGGACGACCAGATTGTTGCCAAGTGGATGGACAGTTGGATGGAAAACATCCATAATGGTGAGGCCGAACATGGCACCATCCATATGGACGGTGCAGATGAAGCACATACAATTATGGTGGGTCCCACCAGATAAATGGATGGCGTGGATTTATCCCCAGGTACAGCGGCCATATGGCTGGCTGCTAATCAGTGCACTCCAGCCATACAATATCCCTAGAAAGGTAGGTCCCACATAGGGCCCACACGTGCAGATATCTCTCTCTCTCTCTCTCTCTCTCTCTCTCTCTCTCTCTCTATATATATATATATATATATATATACATACATACATACCTTATATATCTAATATAATATAATATTATAATATATACATATATTTATATAATATAGCTGTCCAGCGTCCACCCACCGTCTAGCAAGCTGGATGGTGCTGGATGATGCACATACATCATGGTGGTCCCATGTAGTGGGCCACTAGATTTGGATCGAGCTGATATTTATTTTTCCCCTTTCATCTGGGCCTGGGTGACCGTCCGATCATGCGGGCCCCAAATCGGGATCAAGGTGGCCCACTTGTTGGACGACATGGATAAAATACACACATCATAGGTGGGCCATTAATCATAGAGAGAGAGGGAGAGAAAGAGAGAAGGAGAGAGATCGATGATGATGGAGGCGCCCCACCACTATGGGCCCCTCGTAGACACAAGCATACATCAAGGTGGGTCCCACTATATGTGGGCCCTTAAATCACAAAAAGAATAAAATAAAAATGTGGGTCCAAGATCACCCACCGTCCACTTCTTCTTGGCTCCTTGGAAAGGTAGTCGCCTTAACTTAGATCTCAACGGAAGATGATGAAGTTTTGATGGTTAAGATGGGAGGTGAGAGGGTTAGGGAGTGGGCCACACAGAAAACTCTCTCATGAAGGTTGGGAGAGCATGGATGTGGGATTTTTTTATTGCTTGGAAAAATGGGTTTGAGAATTGAGAGAGAGTGGGTTGTAAGGAGAGAGAGAGAGAGAGAGAGAGAGAGAGAGACAGAGACAGAGACAGAGACAGAGAGAGAGAGATGGGTGATGGAGTGATGGATGGGAGAGAGAGATGGGTTTTATAAGAGTTTGTTGACTTTGAGGGTAGCTTGTGTAAGAGAGGTATGGGTTGTGATGGGTTGAGGGATGTGTTGAGTATTGGGTTGAGTGATGTGAGTACTTGACTTGTACTTGACCCTTGATGGGATTGATTGATTGATCGATTGATTGAGGTGACATTAGGGTAGAGATTCTCTTGGGTTTTGCAATGTACGACATTTTTCTCGAACTAAACGTAGGCCCACATCTCCTAGCGTGGGTATCGCCTCGACACGTGAGACACAACATTGGAATAGCGGCGACGGCGTGATCATTAGGGTACAAGTTTCAGGTTGACAGCGTGTGACTCAAGGACCCGTGCAAATGTCGGTTACAGGTCACGGGTTGCTGAAATTCAACAGGCAAGATCTCAGGAATCTACAGAATGGTACGGACTAAGATACGGGTCTTACACTCAATATCTTTCATTGATCATCATAATAGCAAAATCTAGTATTATTCATCGAAAGCAATTTAAATAGCATAATATTTGAACTTCCTCTTAATCAATTGAATATAAGAACTATAAGTGATAGGTTACTTAGTTGCTCCAACTCTAACAATTCAAAACTCAATTTCTACCTTTTTGTCATAATCAAAATAGTCTTAAATACACAACTTATTGCTTTCCAAACAGATGAACACTAAAAATTTTTTACAAAATTTGCTCAAAACTCAGAAAACACTGATTAGGTAACCTAATCTCCCATCCCTAACCTAAAATCTATAATGTCCTCAATGTAAAAGAAACAAGCATGATTTATAAAAGAACAACGTAATTGAAATGGATGTGATGGAAAGATAGTACCTGATGAAGAAACTTTGAGGCTTTTTCTAAAGGATCTCAGCGGGAGAGTGGTTAGCACAAGAGTTTAAAAACAAACTATCCTAAAACAAACAAAAAGCAACTATCCCTAACAGCATAAAGCCAACTATCCTAAATAGAACATGAAAGCAAACTATCCTATAACGGAAAACAGAAAACCTAACTACACTTCCATCAGACTAGGAGATAAATCCTGATAAATAGGATCATTCACAGGTATGGACATATCCTTTGAATCAAATTGCGCAATAAATAGCTTTAATTGATGTCCATTTACTTTGAATTCATTATCATTGTTTGGATTTTGAATCTCGACAGCCCTATGAGATAAACATTGGTAACAATGAAAACATTGGTAACAGTAAAAACATTGGTAACAGTAAAAGGGTCAGTCTAGTGAGATTAAAGCTTATCCGTAAAGAGATGTAACTATGAATTATAACAAAGGACCTTCTGATATGGTGTGAATGATTTTATAGATTATGTTGGTCATGAAACACCTTCATCCTGTCTTTGTAAATTCTTGAGTTCTTGTACGCATCGTTTCAGATTTCTTCAAATTTATTCAATTGAAGTTTACATAGTGAGCTAGCGTTGTCCAAATTGAAGTTTAGATTTTGGATTGCCCAGTAGGCTCTATGCTTCAACTCCACAGACAAGTGGCAAGCCTTCCCATAAACAAGTCTAAAGGGAAACATTCCAATAGGGGTTATGAATGTCGTACGGTAAGCCCATAAGGCATCGGTCAATCGAAATGAACAATCCTTATGGTCAGGGTTAACCGTCTTTTTCAAGATGTGTTTAATTTTCTTATTAAAAATCTCAGCTTGCCCACTTGTTTGTGAGTGGTATGGAGTGCTCACTTTGTGGGAGATGTCATATTTCTTCATTAAATGCGCAAATGGCCTATTATAAAACTGTGAGCCCCCATCACTAATGATGGCTCGAGGTGTTCCGAACCAAGAAGGGATGTTTACTTTTAAGAATTTAATGATAGTTTGATGGTCATTGTTCTGACATGGAATCGCTTCAACCCATTTAGTGACATAGTTTACTACTAGAAAAATGTATAGATTTCCAAAAGATTGGGTAAATGGTCCCATGAAATCGATGCCCCAGCAATCAAATGCTCCTGTGATAAGAATGGAGTTCAAGGGCATAATATTTCGACGGGACAATACTCCCAATATCTAATAATGCTCACAAGCTTTGCAAACCTCATGAGTGTACCTAAACATAGTGGGCCAATAAAAGCCACACTGTAAAATCTTGGCAATGATCTTTTTAGCAGAAAAGTGACCACCACAGGCCTGTGAGTGACAGAAGGAGATGACACTTTGGTGTTCATTATCTAGCACACATCTCTTTAAGATTTGGTCTGAGAAATATTTAAACAAATGAGGATCATCTCAGAAGAATTTACGCACCTCGGTGAAAATTTTATTCTTATCTCACGTACTCTAGTGTGACAGTGTGAAACCTGTAGCAAGATAATTAGCAATATTAACAAACCAAGGTGAATGGGAGATTTTGAATAGTTATTTTTAAGGGAACATGTCATTGATATGTGTCGTCTCAAGGAAATTAGGGAGATCAAGGTGGGAAAGATGGTCGGCCATGAAAAGGCCAAGCTATATGTCCTAGAGGGGGAGTGAATAAGACTATGCCAAATAAAATTTAATAAGCGAAATATAAACAATAAGGTAGCCAAATGAAATGCAAATAATTAAAAGAAATAACAACCTCAAAAATCAAGTATTGAGAGGTTGATACAAACTTGGTTCTAAGGATAACCTAACACCAAAAACTAATAGTTTATGGCAGGACAACCTTATTAGAACATAGGTGAATATCAAAAACTCAAACTTAAGAGGATATGTAAGAAATAGAATCTAATTTATTACAATATTCACCACACAATACATAAAATGTAAAGATTACACCATTCACATCCACAAATACATTCCGTAATATTACACCATAAAAGATAAAGAAATAAACCACACATCCACTAAACACCGAGAACTATAGTGGTTCGCTTGTGTGTACATCAACTGTTAAACAATAGCCACACAACTACTCCACTCCTAATATCCACTCCCTCGGCATATTAGCATTCACTAATCCAAAATAGGTTTTTAAAGGTTCACTTAAAACCGTCATAATTGTGTCTTTCGAGTGGGCTTACACAATTCAAAAACCCCACACTCTGAGTTTTTTGGATCACCTTAAACAAACCAAAAATGGAGATTTTTTGTAACAATCTCACAAACCAAAAGGGAATTGAATTACAGAAAAAGCAAAATACTTATCTGTATGAAGATTCTGAAGCAGCCCGGTAGAACCAACTTGATGACGACGTATATGTTCAACATTCAGTCTCACAAGTGTATAGGGTTCTAAGTCTAGATGATTTTTAATTCAATTAGCAAGGACTTTGTATGATTTTGATCTCAAGGAAGGGTAAATTAAATATCCCTTTTCAAAATGAGAATGGAATAGAGAATCAAAATCAAATTACAAGAGCTACTTTAAAGAATCTAAAATATGCACAAAATAGCTTAGAACGTACTCAAAACAATCTCAGAGTGATTACTTAAAAATGATAAGAATTGAATAGAAAACTCTAAAATTTGAGCACTATTTATACATGAAAAATTGGTTCGCACGACTGGCCTTTGGTTAGCTATGATTGATCTTATCCAAACAAATTTTCAAAAATTCTGTCATGATAAGACTTTTCAGTTACATGACTGACCTTGTAGGTCCCACGACTAGTCGAGTGGACTGCTCGATTGGTCCCGTGAGTCCAGATTATACGCTGAAAAATGAGTCAGCTCTGCACGATTGGTCAAGTAGTTTCCAGGACTGGTCGTAAACCAACAAAAAAATTTCAAAAATTCATAACAAATCCTGGACTGGTCAAGGAAATTCTAGGACTGGTCGATCCAATGCTAAAGCTAGTCAAAAGAACAGAATTTTAAACTTATAAAATGACCAAAATGACCTACCGAAAGTATGAAATGATCTAATCATGATCTAAGGTCAATCTAGGTCAGTCATACCTTACTTGTGAGATAGAACATATGAACACTTACTCCATTGATCACTTAGTAGCTTTAATTCTTGCTATCTTTAAAGCTTGAACTCGACATGCTGAACATAATCTTTAAATAGGTCTTGAGTTCTTGGACTTCTCTAATTCTAGATCTTGAACCACAATGTTCGTGAAAACTAAGTTTTCACTCAATATATGAAAGTCTTCACTTTCTTCTAATTTGAAGATCTTGGTAAGTTTGTCATAGATATCGGCAAGATAGATTCAGCACGAATAAAACGAACATTGAAGATTCAATGTAAACAGATGCACAAGCTTGATACAAATCAGGATACAAACTTGAATTAGACCTTGTTAGTAGACACTTGATTATATTTAGGTCAGACCATCAATATGGTGGATCCACCTAATGGATGATGGCTTAGACTCACACTTGTGAGCCATGTTGGCAAATGTAGCGGTATGCAACGGTGTGTAGAGGGATGGGATACAAGTATAAGGAACCAAGAACCCTCATTCACCAAATTGACACAGTTCACCTACGCCATCATCATCAATGTAAAGGCATTACCCTCTACAGATCTGAAGTGCTTTAGTTTTGTTTATTGTCCTCTCAAGCAAACCTAATGTTGATATTAATAATCTAGCTAGAGATGGTATATGTAGGAATGTTTATTTGTAGGGGACTGAGTAATGTAGAGACATTTTCACACCAGGCTCGAGTGGGGTGGCCTGTGGGATGCAGGGGCACACTCAAGGTGAGGCGGTCCATGTGAGGTGGAACCAATGTGATGTGGGGCCTATGAGAGAGATTCTCGGCTAAGGTCCCAACCCATGGGGTATGGGGCCTGGGCTATGAGATAAAGCCATTGATTCACCATAATCTATCAATTCAAGCTTTTAGAGTAAGTGGTTAATTATCCTCCATCAAAAGTGGTATCAGAGCAGGTTTGGCCAATATCCTAACCCATGGGATGTGGGGCTTGGGCTATGAGATAAATGAATTGATTCGTCAATCTCTATCAGTTCGAGCTTTTAGAGGAAGTGGTTAATTGTCCTGCATCAAAAGTGGTATCAACGTGGGAGGTCTCGTGTTCAAGACTCATCACTGGGAGTAATTAATGCAAGGGCATTTTCACACCGGGCTTGACTGAAGTGGCCTTTGTAGAACAAGAAAGTTCACTATTGATGAAACCCACTTTTTTTTTATTGGGTTCCCGAAAGCTTGACGGTAAGCAAAACCCATCTTAATCGATCATTAGACTTATGGTGGGCTTGTGCCTTGAAACAAGGTATTCAATAATAGCAACAATGACTGTAACAGCCACCATCATTACCACTACAAAATGAGCCGTAATGGTCCTTATGGCCAAATAAATAAATAACCTATAACGTCCCTGTAACTGCCATCATGGCCCATAATGCGTAACAGTGCCCACCATTGCCATTATGTAATGGCCGTTACATAACCATTTTTGGATACCATGCCTTGGAGTCGCCTAAACCTAGAACGTGATTAAAACAAAGAAGAAAACACTAGTTTTGAGTATGGTTGCAAGACACCTCATGTATAGAGTGCTTGTGTCATGGGATGACATGGATGCCAGTGGTTGTTGGGGCTTGCCATGGCAGAGAAACGAGTTCTTATTATTACTCATGTATAGAGTGCTTGTGTCATAGGCCCAATAAACCATTGAAAGCGATGAGGATCACTCCCACACATTCCCCTTTCTTTGGCGATAACTGCCCGTTGTGAAACACATGTTGCCAGGTATTGTGTCATGTAGGATGTGTCACAACTTGGTTGTCACTAGCAACACCCTATCACTATAGCTCCTATGTCATAGGGCCTTATGTAAGTGTTATGATTTAAATCCTCTTTGGTTGTCAAATTTTGTGTGTCAAAATCTCTATATGTGTCTTGTGTTTGTATCTTGTTGAATATGTTCAAGACACCATAGCTACACTTCGAGACACGACGATGAACTCCTCAAGCTAGTTCAAGGTACAATTTTGATAATATTCAAGAAGAGTTCAAGTTCAAGACTCAAAGTTCACGTATATTCAAGATCAAGACTCTAGCATAAGTTATACTGACGTTGACTTCAAAGCTTGTGAAGTATTCAAGCTATAAGAAGAACTTAGGCATCGTAAAGATCAAAGTCTAAGCAAATGAAGGTTCAATGTCCTTGTTGAGGTTTGATTGACCTTAAGTTGACCTTTAGAGTAGGTCACTTTGGATACATAATTCATATATCTTTTACAAATGATTTTAGTCTGTTCTAAGACTAGTCCTGAACCTTATTTGACTAGTCCAAGCACTGGTTCGACCAATCCTAGAAATTTCAAGATGAGTCGAAGTTTTGTTGCAAATTATCAGATTTTTCTGTTCGGCTACGACTAGTCCTAGAGTCTGCTCGACCGGTCGTGGGATGGTCTCGACTCGACCTTCGACCAGTCGTGGAGCCACGACTCCAACTCCAGCAACTAATTAAAGGATCACACGACTAGTCGTGTGAGGGTCTAGACCAGTCGTGGACGGCCTTCGACCAGTCATGGACTACTAACGACCGGTCGTGTAACTGTTTTATCTGATCGAGCCCGAAAATTCAAAAATCTGTTTCTTCTTCGACTAGTCGTGGTGACCCTAGGACTAATCGAAGACGAATTTGTGCAGTTATAAATAGCATACGAATTTAGAGTTATTCATCAAAAATTAAGTGAATTCAAAGCTCCACTGAGATAAGTTTGTGTCTATTCTTAAGCTATATTGTGTATAATTCTATTTCCTTTTGTTAGCTTTTTACTATTTGATTTGATTCGTTATTCCAATCTGATTTGAAAAGAGGAAATATTGCTTTCCTTCTTTTGGGAATTAAAATCAAATAGAGCTAGCCCAGTCTGATTTAATTTAAAATCAATTAGAACTTAGAACCATTATAAAGTGAGTATTGGACATTGAACTTTCATATTCGAACATCTACTCCGATTGGTTCTTCCGGGCTGCTACAAGAGGAGAAATCCAGGTATTTTACAATTCTATAAAATTTCCATTCTTTTGGTTTTTGTTTGGGATTCGCCAGAAAAATTCCATTTGTTGGTTATCTAAGGAGAGCCAGAAAACTCAGAATAGTGTGGGTTTTTGGATTGTGTAAGCCCAAGTTACAAAGACACAATTGTGAACGCTAATATCGCTGTATGGGGATATTAGGAGTGGAGTAACATTCTGTGTGGCTGTTTTTTAACAGTTGGTGTACACACAGGCGAACCACTATAACTCCTCATCTTGTGAATTGAATGCATTCTTAATTCTTTATCTTTCATCATTCAGTTATGTGCAATGTACATGTGGATGTGAATGCTGTAAAAATTTACATTTCAAGCAAGTATGGGGAATGTTGTAATAATTTATAGTTTTATTTCAGCAATTTATCTCTCGTTATACCTTTATCAATCTGTGCTTCAATTTCAGTAATTATTCTAGTAAGGTTGCCCTGCCATTTTTATGGTGCATGGTTGTCCCTAGAATAATCAATTCTTAGGATTGAAATTCCTTGCTATTTATTTTTAGATTGAGTTCTTGATTCAAAAGATGTTCTAGAAATAAGGTTGTCCTAGCCCTTGTTTATTATGGTGTAAGGTTGTCCTTAGAACTAAATTTGTATCAACCTCTCAATGCTTGTTTATTGAGATTAATTTAATTTCAGCATAGTGAATTGCTTTATTATTATAAGACTATTTCTTTATTTTATTCTACAGTATTTAATTTTAATTTGGCATAGTCCTATTCACCACCCTCCCCTCCCCTCTAGGACATATAGCTTGGCCATTTCAAGTGGTATCAGAGCCTAATAGCTCATTCTTATTGTTTTCTTTTGGATTTATTTCCTGTGCTAACGATCTAAGCTATATAAAAAGATGTCAAATTTTGATAGCCTTTCAGTCACTAGGCCTTCACCATTTGAGGGCTCCAACTATGCCTATTGAAAAGCCAGAATGAGGATCTTCCTCAAATCAATGGATAAGAGTGTGTGGCAAGCCACAGTGATCGAATGGAAACCCCCTACCACTGAAGTGACTGGAACTGACGATTCAAAAATAATGAGAGTTTCTCCTTATTTCTCATGGACTATACTTCAGAAAAGTGAGAGTAGTGCCAATGCTAAAGCACTAAATGCTATCACGTGCACACTATCACCGAATGAGTTCAAAAGAATCATATCCTATGATACTGCAAAGTAAGCCTGGGATATATTAGAAATGACACACGAGGGTACATCAATTGTCAAGAAATCTAAAGTCCAACTCCTCACAACTAAATTTGAAGAAATTCATATGGAGGAAAATGAAATGTTTATGGACTTTTACACTAGATTGAATGACATTGTAAACTCAATGTGGGGTCTTGGTAATAAAATCTCAGAAAGTTTCCTGAACGGTTCAACTCAAAAGTAACCACGATTCAGGAACTTTGTGATACGGATAACATGAGGGTAGAAGAACTAGTTGGTTCTTTACAGACCTATGAATTGAATTTTAAAGCTCCTAAAGGTAAATCTATTGCTTTAACATCTTCTAAAGGTATTTCTCAAGAAAACTCGGATTTAAAAAATTTAGAAGATGATATGGCATTTTTAGCTAAAAAGTTTTACAAGATTTTCAAAAGTAAGAAAAGGGTCGATTTCCAAAAGATAAACAAAAAGAAATGATCTAAACCAAAGTCCAGAACTTGGAATTCTTTGAAAGATAGTCAATGTTACAACTGCCAAGAATATGGGCATTTAGCAAACAAATGTCCTAAAAAGGACAAACCCAAGAAGAAGGGTATGTTGGCTACATGGAACGAAT
The DNA here is from genome assembly GCA_037074715.1 of Magnolia kwangsiensis. Taxonomy (NCBI): domain Eukaryota; kingdom Viridiplantae; phylum Streptophyta; class Magnoliopsida; order Magnoliales; family Magnoliaceae; genus Magnolia; species Magnolia kwangsiensis. The sequence goes on from CM073577.1 coordinate 116,027,542, forward strand.
CATCTGATTTTGAAGCCTCTTCTGAATCAGAAGATTCTGAAACCAAGTCGGGCAATGATGTAAAAGCCATTATGACTCTAGCCAAGTTCACATTCTCAGATCACGATAATTCAACTAGTGAAGAAAATTTGCATAGTGATCATGAAAATAAAGAAGATCTTCAAGATGCTTATAATGCCTTATATAAGGAAAGTTGTAAAATTGCTGTCAAACTTTAACTTCAAAAAAAAAGTATTCTGAACTCAAAGAATGTTTCGAGACTCTTGTTTTAGAAAAATTACAAATTTCAGATTGTTTTGAAAAATCAAAATGCGATTTGGAATTCAAAACCTCCCTGATTGAAGATTTGAAATCTGAAAATGAGAAACTTAAGAATGAAGTATCTTCTCTTCTGAGTTTGAAGGACACATGGAGATATGCCCAAGGTGATCCAAAATTAAAAAAATTATTAGCCAAATCAAGAAAATGTGGCGATCGATCCGGGTTGGGCTATGATAAAAATATACCTCGTAAACAGAAGGATACTCCTCTCAAATTTGTGAAAGGAGAAGCCTCAAACTCAAAAGAGAAAAGTACTTATCAAGGTTTTCCTAAAAATTCAAAAACTTTTCAAAAACCTAAAAGTAGCTATGTCAATTTCAAAAATTAGATCAGAAATCTTCTAGATGAAAAGATAATTGATTTACTTAAGGAGCTCTTAAAATCTAACTCAATAGGTCATACTTACAACTACAATCAAAAGAAGACCAACTATACTCTTAAACCCAAAATTGTTCTGAAATGGGTTCCTAAGGGTGCCTGCTTGGTTGCCCACACTGCTTTTAAAGCAACAAGCCATTCAAAGTGGTACCTAGATAATGGATGCTCCAGACATATGACAGGAGACAAAACTTTATTCACTGATCTTAAAGATATGACTGATGAGTCAGTCACATTTGGTGATGGAAGCAATTGTAAGATTATTGACAAAGGTACGGTTCAACTTTACAACCTTCTTTTATTTAAAGATGTTTTATATGTTGAGGGGCTAAAACACAACCTGTTAAGCATATCTCAAATATGTGATAACAACCATAGTGTGAAATTTTTCAATCAAGGTTGTGAGATCATAAACAGAAAGGGTTCTTTAATATTAACTGGTCACAGAACTTCTGAAAACTGCTATATAGTAAGTGATGGTAGCTCATCTAACTAAAAGTGTTACATGGTCCACACCAATGAGACAGAATTATGGCATAAACGCCTTGGACATGTGCACTACCGAAATTTATACAGATTGAGCAAAGGAGAACTAATTAGAGGTCTACCTAAGTAACAAAAAATAGATAAAATATGTGGTGAATGCCAGTACGGTAAACAAACTAGGAGCTCTCACAAAAAAGTAAACTCCAATACCACATCAAGACCACTCGAGCTTCTCCACATGGATCTTATAGGACCAATAAGAACAGAAAGTCGAGGCGGCAAAAAATACATCTTGGTTATCGTAGATGATTATATAAGATACACTTGGGTTTTATTTTTAAGAGACAAATTAAAAACCCTTGATGAAGTGAAAAAGATCATCAAACGAATCCAAACTAAAAAATGTTCTCAAGTTAGTAAGATCCGTAGTGATCATGAATCCGAATTTGAAAAAAGCGGTTTTGAGAAATTTTATAGCGAACAGAGAATATCACATGAATTTTCTGTGCCCAAAACACCACAACAAAATGGTATTGTGGAAAGAAAAAATAGAGTGCTTCAAGAAATGAAAAATGTTATGTTGAATAGCATGAAGCTCCCTAGAAATCTATGGGTTGAAGCAGTAAATACTGCCTGCTACATTATTAACCGTGTTTATGCTTGTAAATTAAATAATAAAATGGCTTATGAAATGTGGTTTGACAAAAATCCTACTGTGAAATACTTTCATATTTTTGGTAGCAAGTGCTATATTTTGCATGACCGTGAAAACTTGGGAAAGTTCGACATTAAAAGTAACGAAGAGAACTTTTTAGGATATTCTTTAAACAGTCGTGCTTATCATGTATTGAACAATAGGACTGGTGTGATTCAAGAGTCAATTAATGTGGTCATTGATGATCACTTAAATACACCTGCCCCTAGTTCAGACAATGATGAAGTTCTTGTAGTTGAAAAAATAGATACTTCATCAAGTGAAATTAATTCTGAATTAAGGACTGTTAAAGATCATCCAACTACTCAAATTCTTGAACACCCTCTCACTTGTGTGCGCACTCGTAGACAAATTGAAGACATATGTAATTACGTATGTTTTACATCCCAGATTGAACCGGCAAACGTAAAAGAAGCACTTTCTGATGAAAACTGGATAATTGCGATGCAGGAAGAACTTATTCAATGTGTTCGTAATGATGTCTGGTATCTTGTTCCTAGACCTAAAGATAAACACATAGTTGGAACAAAGTGGATTTTTAAAAATAAGTTTGATGAACTGAAAAATATAATTCGAAACAAGGCAAGACTGGTTGTACAAGGGTACACTCAAATTGAAGGTATCGATTATGATGAAACGTTTGCACCAGTTGCTCGCCTTGAATCAATTAGACTTTTTATATCCATCACATGTTTTAGGAAGTTTAAAATTTTTCAAATGGATGTGAAGAGTTCCTTTTTAAATGGCGATTTACATTAAGAGGTATATGTTGAACAACCTACAGGGTTTGAAGACCCTAAGTTTACTAATCATGTATACTGCCTTAAAAAAGATCTCTATGATTTGACACAAGCTCCCAAGGCATGGTACAAAAAATTGACAAAGTTTTTACTGAGTCACAATTTTCAAATGGGCAGTGTCGATAAGACGCTCTTTGTTAAGAAACATAACGATGATATTCTAATGGTTCAAATATATATTGATGATATAATTTATGGATCAACTAGTACTAACATGACTGTTGAGTTTGCAGATCTAATGACATCTGAATTCGAAATGAGCATGGTTGGGGAATTAAATTATTTCCTAGGGTTGCAAGTAAAACAACAACGTGATGGAATTTTTATTTCTCAAACTAAAAATGCTTTGAACTTGATTAAGAGGTTCGGATTCGAGAATGGTAAGAATTTTGATACTCCTATGAGTATAACTCTAAGACTTTCAATAGACTCTACAGGTAAAGATGTAGATCCTAAATTGTATTGTAGCATGATTGGTAGTTTGCTTTACTTAACGGCAAGTAGACCTGATATTTCTTTAAGTGTTGGAATTTACGCTAGATATCAGTCTAATCCTAAAGAATCTCACTTAACTGTTGTTAAGCGAATTATTAGATATGTCGCAAGTTCAGTTAATTTGGGTCTTTGGTATCCTTATGATACTAGTGTTCAATTGGCTGGGTATTCAGATGCTGATTGGGCTGGTAATATCGATGATAAAAAATCAACTAGTGGTGGTTGTTTTTACATTGGAAACTGCTTGATTTCTTGATTTAGCAAGAAGTAAAGTTCCATATCACTCTCAACTGCTGAGGCTGAAGAATTTGCAGCTGGAAATGCATGTACACAGCTGGTTTGGATGAAACGAATGTTGAGTGATTATGATATCGCACATCATTCAATGATTTTATACTGTGATAATTTCAGTGCGATAAATATTTCAAAAAACACAATCCAGCATTCACGTATTAAGCACATTGACATTAGATTTCATTATATTCATGAATTAGTGGAAGAAAAAGTAATATACTTAGAATACATACCCACTGAAACTCAACTTGCTGACATATTCACTAAACCGATCGACAAAAGCAGGTTTAATAAATTGAAATTTGATCTTGGTATGTGCAATTTAAAATGATTGATTATGCATCTCTGTAGTATAGTGTATATATATTAATATATTAATGATTTTTATTTCAAATTTTGATGAAAATTGTATTTTTTATGGTACACGACGAGTCGAGGACGTACTCGACCAGTCATGCCACGACCGGTCGAGGATGACCCACGACCAGTCGTTTAGCGCGCTGATTGTGTTTATTTGGGGAAAGACCTTCTTCCTCTTCATTCTAACCCTCCTCTCCAATGAGCCGAGCTACGACTAGTCGAACTCCTGTGTTCGATTCCTTCAGGTTAGAGCATTTTTCTTATTTTTCGTGAAGAATTAGTCTTTTCTCTTCAATTTCTTGATTTTTGTTGTCTATTTCATCTCTTTCTTTAAGTTTTTTAGGTTTTCTTCCTCATTTGTTGATTGTAGAGAAATCCATCTCTATTTTCTTAAAATTCCTTATATTTCTTCAAGAAAATGGACCCTAGAGATAAAAAGAAGAATTTTAGAGGTACTTCTTCTTCTAGATCAAATGTTATCACCAGACGCCATCTTAGGGCTCCTGAAGATGATCCAACATATGTTCGTGATTTACGTATGCGAAATGTGATTGTAGAAAAGGTCATTGATTTCAACCATATCGCTCCTTTCAATCTTTTTCCTCTCCTTCAATCGGTAGGATGGAAAAACATTTTACACTGGGGCGGGCCGGCATACCAGTCCATAGTGCAAGCCATGGTCGCGTGTATTACTGAATTTTCTACTGAGCAACTGACTTTTACTATTGCTACTAGAGAAGGGCCTTTTCCTATTGATCGACATTTAATCTCAGGCCTTATGGATATTTCAGGAAATGATGATGGTATTCATCCTAGCACACTTGCTGAGAAAGTGTCGGAATCTGAAAAATGCATTTATACTAGAACATTGTGTAACATGGATGCACCATTGAATCACACTGGGAATGCACTCGCAACCAGATACTTATTGCCCAGATACAGGGTCTTACATCGTATCTCCACCTCTAATCTGTATCCTCGCTCTGGTAACAAGAATGAGTTGACTTTGCTTATAGTTCGCATTTTGTACTCAATCGTTACTGGTGTTAATATCTGTTTGCTCTCTTTGATTTGTTACTCTATCATTCAATTCCGTATTCATCTTGGTCATAATGATATTCCATTTGGGTATCTGATGAATGTGTTAGCCACTCACATGTTAGTAGCTATGCCTGTTAGAGAGGCTCTTATCCAACACCTTATATTCAATAACTCCAACATAAACAAAATGAAGTTGGATTTAGCTCGAGGACAAGTTGATATTGGTGCGGATGGAGCTGCTGCTGAAGCCAAGAATGATGAAGAGGGTGATGCTCTTCCTCCAGATGATATCAATATGGACGATATTTTTAATGAAATTGATTCTGACTTTGGGAATGATCCTGACTATGAGCCATCTGATTTTGATGCACGTCTGAGTGCATTAGAGGAGAAGGTAGAACAGATGAATGTTGGCCACAATGATCAATTTAAAAATATGCGCAAGTATTTTAGGCGCTTATAAAAAGGCCTTCATCAAATTGATCCTACCATACCTGCTCCTTCTTTTGGATCAGATTGAGAATTTTACTCTTTGGTTTGTAATAACTATCAGACTTTGATTTATCTCTGCTTGTGCCACTGAGCTTGTTTGACTTGACTTGATAACGTTTTATGATATGATATTCTGACTCCTTTATTACTTATCTTGTTTTTTATTCTTCCTTTGTCCTATTTTTGACAAAAAGGAGGAGAATTAATTGTGGGATTATTTTATGATTGGCATATGATGATTGATTAGTATGTGTACTACTCAAGGGGAGTTGGTAAACTTGAGTTTGTAATCTTACAGGATAATGTATTATGTTTGGTACAACCGGTGCATGATTCTTTATTGATGCATGCTTATGATATAAGCTTATGTTGTGCATTGAACTATAGGAGTGTGTTTTGTCACAAATTTGACAAAGAGGGAGATTGTAAGTGCTATGGTTTAAATCCTCTTTAGTTGTCAAATTTTGTGTGTCAAAACCTCTATATGTATCTTGTGTTTGTATCTTGTTGAATATGTTCGAGACACCACAGCTACACTTCGAGACACGACGATGAACTCCTCAAGCTAGTTCAAGCTACAATTTTGACGATATTCAAGAAGAGTTCAAGTTCAAGACTCAAAGTTCACGTATATTCAAGATCAAGACTCTAGCATAAGTTAGGGAACTGAGCACAACTCATACTGACATTAACTTCAAAGCTTGTAAAGTATTCAAGCTACAAGAAGAACTCAGGCTTCGTAAAGATCAAAGTCTAAGCAAATGAAGGTTCAATGTCCTTGTTGAGGTTTGATTGACCTTAGGTTGACCTTTAGAGTAAGTCACTTTGGATACATAATTCATATATCTTTTATAAATGATTTTGGTCTGTTCTAAGACTAGTCCTGAACCTTATTCGACTAGTCCAAGCACTGGTTCGACCAATCCTAGAAATTTCAAGATCAGTTGAAGTTTTGTTGTAAATTATCAGATTTTTCTGTTCGGTTACGACTAGTCCTAGAGCCTGCTCGACCGGTCGTGGGATGGTCTTGACTCGACCTTCGACCAGTCGTGGAGCCACGACTCCAACTCCAGCAACTAATTCAAGGATCGTACGACTAGTTGTGTGAGGGTCTCGACTAGTCGTGGACGGCCTTCGACCAGTCGTGGACTGCTAACGACTGGTCGTGTAACTGTTTTATCTGATCGCGCCCGAAAATTCAAAAATCTGTTTCTTCTTCGACTAGTCGTGGTGACCCTAGGACTAGTCGAAGACGAATTTGTGCAGCTATAAATAGCACACGAATTTAGACTTATTCATCAAAAATTAAGTGAATTCAAAGCTCCACTTTGAGATAAGTTTGTGCCTATTCTTAAGCTATATTGTGCATAATTCTATTTCCTTTTGTTAGCTTTTTACTATTTGATTTGATTAGTTATTCCAATCTAATTTGAAAAGAGGAAATATTGCTTTCCTTCTTTTAGGAATTAAAATCAAATAGAGCTAGCCCAGTCTGATTTAATTTAAAATTAATTAGAACTTAGAACCATTACAAAGTGAGTATTGGACATTGAACTTTCATATTCGAACATCTACTCCGATTGGTTCTTCCGAGCTGCTACAAGAGGAGAAATTCGGGTATTTTACAATTCTGTAAAATTTTCATTCTTTTGGTTTTTGTTTGGGATTCGTCAGAAAAATTCCATTTGTTGGTTATCTGAGGAGAGCCAGAAAACTCAGAATAGTATGGGTTTTTGGATTGTGTAAGCCTAAGTTACAAAGACACAATTGTGAAGGTTTTAGGTGAACCTGTGAAACCTATTTTGATAGTGAATGCTAATATCCCTGTGTGAGGATATTAGGAGTGGAGTAGCATTCTGTGTGGCTATTTTTTTAACAGTTGGTGTACACACAGGCGAACCACTATAACTCCTTGTCTTGTGGATTGAATGCATTCTTAATTCTTTATCTTTCATCATTCAGTTGTGTGGAATACACATGTGGATGTGAATGCTGTAACAATTTACATTTCAAGCAAGTGTGGGGAATGTTGTAATAATCTAGAGTTTTATTTCAGCAATTTATCTCTTGCTATACCTTTATCAATCTGTGCTTCAATTTCAGTAATTATTCTAGTAAGGTTGCCCTGTCATTTTTATGGTGCATGGTTGTCCCTAGAATAATCAATTCTTAAGATTGAAATTCCTTGTTATTTATTTTCAGATTGAGTTCTTGATTCAAAAGACGTTCTAGAAATAAGGTTGTCCTACCATAAGCCCCTATTTATTATGGTGTATGGTTCTCCTTAGAACTAAATTTGTATCAACCTCTCAATGCTTGTTTATTGAGATTGATTTAATTTCAGCATTGTGAATTGATTTATTATTGTAAGGCTATTTCTTTATTTTATTCCGCAGTATTTAATTTTAATTTGGCATAGTCCTATTCACCCTCCCCCCCCCCCCCCCCCCCCCCCCCCCCCCCCCTTCCGCAGTATAGCTTGGCCATTTCACCTTGCATGTCATGACAGTTGCAGAAATGCTGTCTTTTTGTATTCTAATTCCTCTTGCGCACTTGGAGCAAGGACATCCATGGTGTACTTTTAAAACTTTTAGATTAACCTCATGCTGTTGAAGATGGACCTAGAGAGTTTGATATGTGCTGTGGAGGCAAATTCGGTATTGGACTAGAGATTTGGCCGTTAGGGGACTTCAAAACCTAAAGGTTTTATGTGGAATGAAATTTTAATAACAAACAATGAATTACTTAAGATACTTAACTGAGAAGTAACCCAAATGGCAATGTTGATATCTTGAATCAATAATTCATTGAGAGTGGAAAGATTGAGAAGGATGTTGCTGAATTAGAGTTAAGTGGATGAAGTGGAGATGTGCCTCCGGAGTATTGTGTGATCTGTTGGGGATTTTGGCCTGTGGAATCACACAGATCTAGATCTAGGATAACAATTCAATGGCACCAAGCACACACAAGAGAACTTAGATTTAACGTGGAAAATCCTTGTAGGAAAAAATCACCGCACAAAGCGACAGATCTCCACTATGAAAATAGAAATTACAAAGAGAGAAGACTTACCCGATTCGCACAACCTCGAATCTCACTCATGCTACACCCTTTAATTTCCCTAGAACCCCTTTAGAAAGCTTTCCCATGCCCTAGAAAAATCCTAAGAACACTTATTTATAGTTTAGGCAACTCCCTTCCGCATCCCAGTTATGAAAGGACACAGATTTTTGTAATCCACAAAATCGTGGAATAAATCTACAAAACCTACAAATGGTCGAAGGAGAGCTACGACTGGTCGAGCTACGACTGGTCGAACAATCCCTACGACTGGTCGAAGGGTCCGGACATGAAAAACTGAGCTCGCTGGACTTCGAGTCATGCAAGCCATGACCATTCGAGTTGCTCCCATGACCGGTCGAGCATCACCATAATCAGATTTAAGACATCTCCTAATAATCTCCACCATATCTTCAATCTTCAACCATGTAGCTTCTTAACCTCCTCTTATTTTTGTATCACATCATAGCTTCTTGTGCACACTCCATCCTTCTTTTACGCCATTGCCAAGCCTAGAGAAGTTCCACAGAACTTGAACTTATCTATAAGAACGATCTAGGAGAGCATGTCCGTCGGATCAGAATCCACGTGCTCAACCATCCTTGCTCTTATCTTCTCAAAAGGAAAGACGTAGTCTTCTTACCATCTCACCACTACCCAATATTGTTTGTCGGGGTACTTGATCACAATACTGATAGCCTGTGAAATAATCGGTCTAATCCAGACCCTGACATACACTGTCAACCGTATTCAAATAAGGTTCATGAGATATTCTATTTTTCCTCATCTGTTTTGGGACAAATCTTGAGGAAAACTTAAGGAGAGATACGTAGGGAATGCTCTCCAACTTTACCTGGCCCATCACATCCTTGATCAATACCTACACACAAGGTATTCCTCCTGTGATTACCAAAGCCTACTCCTCCTTCAGTCTCACTACTGAGAACCATCTTTGCAGCCCCAAAATTCTTCATCCTGAATGTCCCACTTAACTGAGTCTTCAGTACATTGATTTCAAACATATCATAATTGGCGATCTACATGTCATCAATTCCTGACTCACCATGAAGGAATCAAATCACTTCCTAGGCGACAAGTCGAACCATGACCTCCTGCGAAGTCTTTTCTCATCACCTTTAACTTCGAACCGCTCTAGTTGCTTCATGTAGATCTGCTGTTCACTTTCCCTTACAGAAGTGCAGACTCCACATTCATCTTTCCAGCTCAAGATCACATTGGCCAACCAGCGCCAATCACGGATCTGATAGACACCTGTTATACCGTCGACGCGAATATCTTTGAGAAGTTGATCCCTTCTCTCTGAGCATAACCCTTCGCTACCAACCTCGCCTTATATCTATGTTGTATCCTCTTGAAGATCCACATGCATCCAACCGCTCTCCAACCCACTGGAAGCTCCACCCACTCCCATATGTCAGTCTGGTATAATGAATCTATCACATCGTCCATAGTCACCTTTCACTTCTAAGCACCAGGATCACCTACAGCCATTTAAATAAAAGATGAATCTTCCTACAATATTGGAGTCGTCCATATACCTCACCGATATCCTATGATCATGCCATGTGATTCTCCTCATAGGTGGCTGCTCCACCTGCTCTGTATCTCTGTCTGCACATCTCAGCCTTTCTGCCCTGCTCGCTCATGTGGCCATGCCCAACATGCCACACACATGCAGAGGTGGAATCCTCTACATCCACTATAGCTCCACCTTTTGAAGTGCTCCCGATCAACTTGTACAAATTAGCGAGTCGTTGCGCTTTCATGATTTCCCATGCCCCCTTAGATACTTTAAGAGCACCATCAATACCTGTGTACTTACATCCTTTTACCTCAAGCACACCAAGAGAAATCAGATTCTGCTTCAAATTAGGAACGTGCCTCACATCTATCAAGGTACGCTCCACCCCATCAAACATCTTAATGCGCACCGAACCAACAGCCACAACATTGAAGGCAATGTCATTGCCCATAATTACATATCCACCATTGCACTCCCTATAGCTGGTGAACCAACTCTGATGAAGAGTCATGTGAAAAGATGCCCCTGTGTCTAGCATCCACTCGTCCTTACGATCATCGTCTGACTGTCTGAGCGAAGACATAGATAAAACATCACCATCACATCTATCTGACGTGGCAACGTTGGCCTCCCTGCATGAAGCCTCAGAATCTTCCCTCTTTGATTTAGAATTTTCACAATCCTTCTTCACATTGCCTTCATTTCCACAGTTCCAGCACTTTATCTTTCTTTTGCCCTTGCCCTTGGATTTGGATCTAGAACCTAAAGAACCTATACCTTGTCCAGAATTCCTATCCACTGTAAACAGTGCATCAGAAGATGTCCGCATGTCGTTGTTAAGTTGTCTCATAGCTTTCCCTTGAAGGGCTGAAATAATGGTGTCGACACGTAGGGTTTTATTCATGCTGCATATAGTGTCCTTGAATAACTCATAAGACGTCGAAAGAGAATTCAGCAACATACATGCTTGTTCTTCATCTTTCATTACTTCCTCCATATCCAACAATTTGCAAACTAATTTATTAAAGTTAATGATGTGAGCCTCCAGATCTCCACCCTCTGCCATCTTGAAGTTATACCACTGCCACCTCAAGTGCAGGTGATTTTCAGAGGATTTTTTCGCATAAACATCCTCTAACTTCACCCATAACTTAGCCAAAGTTTTCTCCCTCATGACATTGTAGAGAACCTCATTCGTGAGATATAAACGGAACGATGATAAAGCTTTCTTATTAAAGAGTATTCCAATCAGCATCAGTCATAGTAGACTTCCGCTCCTCAAGAGCACCATCTTTGCCTTGAGGAATATGTTCATAAGATGAGTGTAGCTAAAATGAGGATGTTAAGATGGATGATTGGCGAGATGAGGGAGGATAGAATTAGAAATAAATACATATAAGGGAACTTAAGAGTAGCACCATAGATAATAAGATTAGGAAAAGGAGACATTGATGGTTTGTGAATGCACAACAGGAGAATAAGAACTGCACCAGTTAGGAGTGAGCTTGTGAGATTTGACCTTAGTGTACATGTATGCATGCATGTGTGTGTGAGTATGTATTTCATTCATTTTGTTCCCACGGTCCTACCGGTCAAATTTCGACGACCGACGACTTTCAGTTAGTGTTTGCGGTCGTCCTTGAGTTTGGTCACCTAGACCAGACTCGGATTGACCTGAGACCTATGCCATTGCGACCGCATCACTGTCACGGTTCCAATGCCGCGTCTCGTGCATAAATTCGACGTGTCCATCAAAAGTTATGGGCCGCGCATTATTTGGACCATTGATTACATTTTTGGTGGGACCCACCTGATTGCACGTTTCCCCATGTGCACTATTCCCCATGTAAGCCACCTTTAGTCTAGCAATGATGGCTTCTTTTCTAAAGGAAACCATGATGAGATTAGCTTCTCTAGGCAATGATGAGTCACCCTATTCCATGAGTAATGATTGTTTTCTCTTTTCAAAAACTCATCTTATTCTAAGAAACTAATCATTTCAACTCTACAAACTCTCTCATCTCTCTCTCTTCCTTCATTTTCTCTTCTCCACCTTGCAAAAATCTTCAAATCCTCCAGCCCCTTCCAAGCTAGATCTCTCCCAATCTTACCCTCAAAAACTCATCCTAACTATTAAAACTTCGCCATTGGAGCTATAAAACCCAAGTGTGGAAGAAGAAGGATAAGCTTTGAGGTGGGTGCTCTTAAATTCTCATTCATCTTCCTTAGGAACTTGTGGGACCCATCAAGTGATGATGGAGGTCTCCCATGTCTCCATGATTGAAGCCAATGGCCCATTTCCTTGCATGATCCATGGATGAGGTCATTCTCTATGGACCCCATCATGGCATCTTCTTTTGATACATGTCATTTTCCTCTCTTGTGACTAGATTATTTTTATTTTTCATTATTTTATTCTTGATTTCAAGATGTGTGTAGCCCACCTTGTGGCCTGGAAGTATCTAGACCATCCAAAGAGAGTGGATGTCCATGTCTGTCCACTTTATGAACATAAGTGTCCCATTTGCTCCTTTTTGGACACATGTAATAGATTTTATGGTATGGATTAGGTTTGGATATTTATGAGGCCCACTGAGGTGGACCACAACTCAAATTTCATAGGGAGATTTTCCCTTATTTTGGTTCATATGCTCATTTTATTTCATGTGCATGTTGCTGTCCAGAAATTTTCTGGACAGTTTCTGGTTTATTTTGGGTCAAATTTTTAGACTGATTGAGGGACTGTTTCTACCCATTTGATATAATTTTCTTGAAGGTTGGGACCCCACATAGATGTACCCCAAAATTTACCTCCATCTGACCTTGATTGAGGTTCCAAAGGAGTAGCCCAAGTGGGGTGGGCAGTCCAAATTTTCTGGACTGTCCAGCAACATGTACAGTTAGAAATCCATAAATACAAAATAGTTTTTGTAATGGTGGGCTAATTTTGTGGACCCTCCCATGTAGTACACTTGTATGGAGAGGTTAGAATTAATTTTTCTGAAGTTTTGGAGAACTTGGGTCCACCTTTTTGGGGTGTTCAAATCAGGGATAGCACTACTTTAATTTTCTACTGTGCAGTCCAGCAATATAACTGATAAAAGCTTTAATTCATAAATAGTTTCTAAGAATTTGGGCCATATTTTTGGGTCCCACCTTATTGTAGGCATGATGAGGGACGTTGGGTCCAAATTTCAGAAATTTTGGAGGCTCAAAACTCACCCATTGGATGGCCCAAATTCAGCATAGTTATATTCCAACAATATTCCACTCTGGACATATTGTATTTTTCAAATTAATTAAAATACTTCTGGGTATTCTAAAATTATAAAATTTTATAGAAAACTGTTCTACCCATACTAGGATTTATCTACTAAATTTTGGAGCCAATGGACACATGTACGCACCATGGTGGTGGCTGGACCGGCCCACTATAATGTGGTGTCCAAATCAATCCAATTTTCAGGACAGATTGATTTCTTTAAATGAATTAAAATATTTTTATATATCCAAAAATTCTAAAATTTTGTATGGATGTGGTAGACCCATGATAGAACCTATCTACAAAATTTTGAAGCTAATAAACCCCTGTGCACACCATAACAAGGGCCGGACCGGCCCACCACATTGGGACGTTTAGGTCAAGTCTGATTTCTTAGATAGATTTTTTATTCAAATTAATTAAAATATTTATTGATGTCCAAAAATTCTAAACTTTTGTAGGGGTGTGTCCAACCCATGGAAGAACCACCATACAAATTTTTAAGGCCATTGGGCCTCTGTACTGACCCTGGTGTGGTCTGTAATTTGGATCAGTTTTGGGCCAAATACCCAGGAACGCCCTTACCTTAGGTTGTTGGGCCTGCATTCTAATGGAATGGCCCACTTGAAGTAAGTGTTGTATATCTCTCTTATTATCTGCTGGGGCCCACTAAAATATATTTGGATCACCATGGGTCAGTAACCCATCTAAATTAAATAAATTTCTGGACTCTAGCAGGCCCAGGAAATGGGTGGGCTGGAATTCCAGCAAGGGGCCCAAAATTTGCTACATAGTTGATTGTTTAGGAACTATTGTGGCACACTAAATTTGAGAGAGTATTGCACACACTCCTTACTTTCCTTCCTTAGATATTTTTTTGGGTGTAATTAGTGTCTCTTAAGGCCCATCTTTGAGGTGATAATATGAGCTAGCGTTAACCAGATTTTTGGTAGTTTTATAGGACTTTTGGGCAGGAAGCCTATTTCTTAAGCCTAAGACTATGCAGGGGCTGACCTTATTATTTTACGGGCCCAATGAGCCATCTACAACTAATCATGTGTATTTATTAGCCTTGATGCCCTCATAAAATGCTTAATTGTGGGCTAACTTGCAAGGCCCACATAAATGTATATTGTGGAGGGCCTTGCTAAGTCTTTGGGCCGATGTGGCAAGGCCCAGACTGTTAGTATAGGCCTTACCCATATGTGTTCTTGAGCTTATGGGCTGACCTCAAATCTACTATAATGTATGAATTAGATGACTTTTGTTTTGGGTCATTTTCTTAGGGCCCATTATGTAATATAGTATATGCATGGCCACCCCTTTTCTAGTAGTGATTAGGCCTTTTGGACTTAGTTCTTTTAGATAGGCCCATTGATCGTTGGGCTATACTCTCTCATCTATTGTGATGAGCTTAAGGGCAATAATTTGTAAGAAATTGGGCTCTTGGCTGCTCACTAAATTGAACCTGTACTTGGGCCAAAAGTGAGGCCCAACTCACTTGTGTTAAATGTAAAACTTGCCCATGAAAATAAATTTTTGGGCTGCCCATGAAGCCCACCACAATATGTAAAATTATGACCTTTGTGGTTGGGTCCAAACCTTACTTGAGGGTCCACTATTTGGCCTATAAGTTGGGCTTGGTGTATGTCCCAGTAGGCCATGCATTGCTTTGGTTTTAAACCTTATATTATATGAGTAGTGGTGGGCTACCTCTTAAAAACCAGTTGAGGTTGAATGTCTTCTTGGGTGATCCTAAGGTATGCCGATAGGTTTCCCTATAGATGGTTAAAGGCCCACCATAGACCTTAAGCCATTTGTTTAGGGCTTAATGTGTATGTATGTGGAACCTACCTTAACGCATGTTTAGTCCAAGCCATCCAAGCCTTGAATTACCCGATTATAGATGTACTCTCTACCTTGGGTTACTGCTGGACTCACAATTCAGTAACAGGCGCACTTGATCTTTTCATAATATATAGACACTCTCCATCTGGTGGGGTCCCCCGGCAAATATAGTTGACTTTCATGAGATTATTTCCACATAGTTAACTAATTTCTGCACCTTAGCAGGTCTAGGAAGTTAAACTAGTCAAAAGTTTATCAGAGGGCCGTAAATGTAAAATTTTATGGTTAAAACTTTATTTGGCTGTGAGGCCCACCATATTGAGATCTTATGTACATGTTGCATCCTTATGTTTTCTTATAATCTTTGGGCCTAATTGGTGCATTCTTTTGGGTCAGCTTCAGTGATCAAATGAAGACCCCATCTTAGATCAGATTTTTGGGGCATCCCATGGGCCCAAAGTGGGCAGGATCGTCCCAGCTTGGCCCAACCATATATTGGGCCAACTTTCACCATTTTGATGGACTTGTGGGGTAAGACAATGATAGTATTGGGCCCTTGGTTGCCCACTTAAATTGCTAAGTTATTGGGCTGATGTAGTTGGGTCCATTTCATCCAAACTTTAACTTATTTAGTCGTATATTATGTAAGTGGGCTGCCCACCAAGCTAACTCAATGCATGAATTCTATGGCCATTGGGAATTGAGCCTTAGGCCTTAATTCCCCTCCTGGGGCCCATGTTGTTAAAAGTGATATTTTATCTTTTTATGGCGTATTATGAGGAATATATATGTATATAGTTGGTTACATTTATTTTTAATGTAGGCCTTGGGCCTTCTATCCACATCATTCATGGTTGATATTATGGCTGAAAGTCGGGTGGGTTGGGTCGGGTTCGTGCTGAACCCTAACCCAACCCAAGGTTCCCATACCTCAACCCTAACCCAACCCAACCCAACCTCGGGTTGGAAATTCTCAACCCAAGCCCAACCCAAGCGGGTTTGGTCGGGTTGATCGGGTTGGTCAGGTGTATACGTGCTAATGTTTTCGTTATTAAATTATTTTATTATATTTCAATATAGGATTTATTTTTTATATCTATGATTTTATTAATTATATATGTGATTATTCATCATAAAAAACTTTTTTTTTCTTTAAAAAAACAAGCTAAAATATAGGACAACTACTCTTTTAAAAGTCATATAGCATTGCATGCAACCATTTGGGAGAGAGAAATCTGGAATAACTTGTTAGCTTGAGTCCTTAGAAATGACGTGGACAAATGAGACTCGATATCACTAGTATGCCTTCAACACAAAACGATCCACACTCAATTATAATTTATAAGTAACTTATATATTGATCGGGTTTGGGTTGGGTCGAGCAACCCGAGACCTCAACCCGAGCCCAACCCAAGTTTTATCGGGTTGGTGTTTGTATAGCCCAAGCTTGAGATCAGGCCCAATATATCGTGACCGAGCCCAACCCAATGTCGGGTCGGTCACGAGTCGGTCGAGTTGAACCCGCCCAACTTTCATCCCTAATTGATATGCCTTTTTAAGGAATGGTGGTTAAATGTCCTCATTATGGACCCCCTAGGCCCGGTTGTATTTAAGAGTGATTGAATGATCATCTTAGACTCTTGTTAGGCTCATTTCTATATTGCTTAGACTCATAGTTTGTATACTTAGTCTCGTGGATTACCCCAGGTAAATGGGCCCCCACTAGAGCTGAGATTCCTTATGGATATTGTCTAAATACGTAGTCTTGGTCCCTTCTTGGATAGGAGGAGTGTACCTACTTTGTATATTACAGCATAATGTGTCTAGACCCATCTTCATGGCCTATGTACATCATTGTATGCTTGGTTGACACTATGTGTATGTGGTCATATTGTGTCATTGGGCATTGCATGATACTTTTTTCGAGGGACGTAGTATCTCCTCTTAAGCACGTTGGATGCTTGGGATTGATGCATGGTTGATTGTGTGATTCATGCATCTGGCATTGCATAGTATATGAGCATTATTGCCCTTGCTTCATCAGGGTTGTAGCCTCCACAGATACATCGTGGATGGCCATGTTTGGACACTGAAAATGTTACTTGAGCATACTGGGTGCATAGGATGCTCATGAGTAAAATTTCTAAAACTTCCATGGTACTAAGGATTTTCTTCAGTGCCGTGACCGGGTGGAATATATGAGCGCACGAGGGCCTTATATCGTTAGGCCGTGACTCCCACTATCGTGTAGTCGGTTGAATAGGGTTGTGGCCTTACTCGCCTGATGTAAGAGGGCATTGCTAGGCTGAGTTTGACCAGCTCGTGAATGGGTCCGCTACCTTAAGGCCTTGCTAGTGATTGACTGTCCATAGGCCGGTAGTGAGGTCTCTTACGCTTGTTTGACTGTGCGGGGTCTGTAGAGCGGCAGTCATCCAGCAGTGTAATGGATCCCGGTGATTTTCTTATGATGGAAATGTACTTGATATGTGAATTGAATATGAGCACTGACATTACTTCGCATTGCATTTACATCGGCTGTGTAAGCCTCATAATGCATCGCCTTGGCATAGCGCCCAGTACTCATTGCACTATATAACCTTGGTATGGCTTCCTACATTATCATACTGCCTTGGTATAACTTCTTGTGTTCATGATAGACTTGGTAAGGCTAGTAGTATTAGTATTGATCATAACTCCATTCTACATTCTCTATCTTCTTTTAAGCACTATTGTCACACACTTTCACCACCCTCTAAGTTTTCTATAAGCTTATGCACGATTAACGCGTGCAGGAAATCCTAAGTTGGCGTATTAGCAATGGAGCTTGGATAGGTGTGCAATCCAAGGACCCAGTGTTGCAAATTTTCTTCCTTCTTTCTTCTGTTATCTTATGTATGTCTTTTTGGACCTGATATAAACTTGTAAAAGTTCAAATTCATAGTGAATTTTGTGATGTGTGCCTTTGTTATTTTCAGATTTACTTGCTGTGATCTTCGGTATGCTCGTATTAGAAATGATTATATCGTTATAAAAATCCTCCATATAAGATCATATGATCGGAACCTGCCTCAGGAGCCAAGAATGGGGTACTACGGAGGCTGTTGCAGCCAGAACCGGCCATCGAGTTCCTTGTGAATCCGGTTACTGAGTCTAAGGCGTGACAGAGCTGGTTCAAGTTGAAGGCTCTAAAAGGGAAAAGGGAAAGGCCCAAAAGAACGTGGGTGGAGGTAGTAAGAAAATATTTGATGACTTATAATTTAATTGACAAAATGATCCTTGATAGAGTAGATTGGCAGAACAGGATTCGTGTAGCCAACCCCAATAAGTTGGGATGAAGCTATGATGATAATGAGATTGAATAAGTCCCCTGTACCAGTTATAGATGGGTTGCTGGTTGGGTGGCAACAGGTTGGTCTCACCTGGCCCAGCCCACCTTTAGATTACCACGTTTGGTTTGAGCATGAGGCCCATGGGTTGGGGCTAGAACCCTGAGTTTTAAGCATACTATAGTCTTACATCTTCCTTGAGGCCCAAATGTAGGGCCAGCCCACTCGTAACTTATTTAATATTGGCGGGCTGAGTATTTCAATGATGAGCAAGCCTGATCTGCAGCACGAATTTTAGCTCATTGGTTTTGGACTTGCTGCTAAATGAATCGTATAGGGCAAAGAGGAAGTATATGATATATGGCCTGAATCTATGCAGAGCATATGCTGGTCTTCAATTCTGGCAAGTTGCAGGCCGGTGTTACATAATCCAGATTCTAATCCATGGCTCTGTTAATTTGCAACATGGATGGAGCATGCCCAAAAAAAATAAAAAATAAAAATTCACAGACTAGAAGATCCCAGCCACCTATATTAGTTGTAGTTCTCTTGTTAACGGCCTTTCTGTAGGCCAAATATCTAATGTCTAAGACCTTCTCAAGGAGACATTCGAGGCATAGCCTATCAACGGTGGGACAAAACTGATCAACAGCCTAGATTACCTACCAGAATTGAAAACCTGTTTATATTGTGGAAAGATGTGAGTTAAGCATCATACAATTCTCTTAGTAGAAATCCTCAAATCTAACCTTTGCTTAGGATAACACCAAAATCTTGTTGTGCGTGTGCATGTTTCTATGGGTCCAACTCCATGAACTGTGGGCCCCACTAGCTGAGGTGGGATGAAAAGAAATGTATTGAATGAGAAAAGGGGGAAAAGGGAGAAAGAAGAGGAGAAGAGAAGGATAGGGTTCCTTGGGGCCAAAGCTAGTGTACAAGAGAAGGTTTTTTTTTTTTTTGCTTACTCTCTCCGTGGATTTGATTCTCATAGCAGCCTGATGTCACCTTGAGGTCGGTTTTTCTTCATTTGAAAATGGTTTCTTGTGGTGAAAAGTTTGGGTTTCTTGAAGCACCAAAGAGGTAATTCGTATTGGGTTTTTCTCTTGTAATCTCTCAAATTTTGTACAGAATACTTGAGAAAAACATTGCACTCTCTTATTCATAGTGGATTTCTCTTGGATTTGTCCCGTGGTTTTTCCCTTCTCTTTAAAGGGCTTTCCACGTAAATCTTGCATCGTGTGGTTGGGCCTTTTTCTATTTTGTGGCCTTATTTTGGTTTATAGTGCATATTTGTGACCTTCCGGAACGGCTTCTGTGTTGAACATGAACAGTCCGTTGTATTCATAAAGGGGTGACCTTCCGGAACGGCTTCAGTTTAGTGCCAGATTGACGGTGAGTCCCACCTTGATCACGGCTCAGATGTTTCGCTTGCGTCCGCCTGAACGTGCGTGTAAATACGATGAACTCAAGGCCACTATTTCTGGCCCAGTTTTCTGCTTTAATGGACCTACATGTGAGCCCATGATTGAAAGGGTGGCCACTAAATGGATGGACGTGCGAGCTTTGCCAACAGTACACGTGTGGAAGATCTAATCTACTCACCGGGACTCAATAAAAGATCAATGCCGTCCAAGCATCATGTGGGCTGCATGGAATAACAAGCTGTCCGGATAGGCCACGTGTGTATTACAGAAATGGGCAGTTTGAGAAATCGGGTCCATGAAGACTTTCGATGGGCCGAGCTAGCCCTTCAGGTTCGGCCCTCCAGGGGGCTGAACCCAAGAACTGATCCAGGCCTAAAAATGAAGCCCGTTTACTATTGGGCTTAGGTGGAAGCCAACAGGCCATCCCAATCCTGACTGCTCAAGTTTCAATTGCACTTTCGAAAATATTGGCCCACCTAATGAACAGCCAGGATCATGCACTCCAGAAAAGTACCATTGTCTCGGTCCAGCTCTGGCATGTCCCTTTGCTGGCTGGGTTTGGACATAATCCAGACCAGTCATTGGTCCATTTTTAATACATGTGTGGCCGGCCCATCTGATGAGTGGGCCAGGTCAGGTATTAAACAGCACATTTCTTCCATGAGCCCCACTTGATGGATGGCTCGAATCCATCACATGAGTATCAGGAATGCACCCGTAAAACACCCGATCCTGGTGAGGTTTTCTACAGCTCTATTTGGACTTTAAGTTTCCACAAGTGGGCCCATGGTTCTATTGTTCAAACCTCAATCACAACTCCCACACAAGATGGTCCATGCACCAAAGCACCCCAAATCGGAGAAATCGTGACCATTCAATAGCCGGCCATAAAATGAACCGTCAAGAGAGAGAACGCAGCAAAGGTTCACATTCAATCACAAAAAATGCTCTGTTTTTGGTGCATGCCTCATACAAGGTGAGGGCCATCACGCCAATGGTTTGGATCATCGAAAAATGGGCCCCATCTATAGAAACTGAAATAAGATATCTCTTTTGTACCCAGATGTTGGTTTTATTTTCATTTGTATCATAGAAGATAGCGCTCAGTCAACATCAAGAGAACGAGATATGCTCCTCAATAGAAAAAAACGACCACATAATCTGTGAGGGAATATGCATGTGTACTCGAGCCCTGAGTTGCTACACGGGAGTCGTAGGTGATCTGGTTGGCCCCACCATATATTGATCATCCCACAAAAGTCCCCCCATTGGAAGAACCATGACCATCAGACGGTCACATTCAACAGAAAAAAAAAGGCCAAGATTTGGATGGCTAGGATCTTCCACTCAGGGCAATTTCCAAAGTGAGGCCAATCAGATCAATGTACTGGATCACCCGGCGGTGGGCCCCACTTGTAAATCAGGGGCTGAGGATACATATAATTCCTGAGATCCGTAGTAGCCGTATGATTCGTGTCTTGACTAATTACTTGAATTGCGCTAAAAGAAACTTAAGCTGCTCCATGCCAATCACATTTCATTTACAAGAAACCATCGAATCAAGCGAATTCCTACATGGGCCCATGTGGGGCCCACCTATGGTCGACGAAGACCGTTGGAAAGAAAGAATCAACCGTAGACTGCCCACAGCCCAAAAATAGTGATCATCAGATAAACAAAGCCATATGATCAAGAGCATACAAAATAGATGGTTGGAATTAAAATATCCGTACCATCCGTTTCACCGGCCCTTATCTAAATGGCCCTGATCATCCAATCAGGATGATGTTCGGACCATATACAATCCACAGTAGACCCCTCCTATCCAACGGTCCATCGTGAACAAAGGTCAATTCATTTGGTGTCCACCAAATGAATTAGCACCATAGAAATTACAAGCACGGATTATATTTTCATCAAGCGTATGAACAAATAAACCTAGGCATGAAAAGGTAAAAATAAATGAAAACGATGGAATCTGACCTTTCTTAAAATAATCAATTTCATGGGTTTGATTGCAAATCTAAGTCTCTATTTCAGTATTCCATTAAATTGCAACCCGAGTTTTGAGTTTGGATTTGATATTCAATTGAATTAAACGGTGTGGATTTACACGTGGGGCCCAAGTGGGCCGACAGATGATCGTGGTGGATGATTCCACATGAGGGGTCCGTTGGTCTGGATCTTACCAGGATCGGGTGATCACGACCACTCAAATAAAGGCCTGCAAATTGGAAAGTAAGATCAACTTTACTTTTACCGTCCATGTTGCACGGCTGTGATTAATCAGACATGGTGTCAGAGATTGTTGGACGGTGGATACTGTTGGATCATGTGAAATTTACAATGGGTTCATCACGTGTTGATTGGATCATGTGCAATCTAAGGAGATTGGGAAACGTAAGTGGCCTCACGTGGGCCCCACATAGGAAGTCCCACCATGTAGAAAAATCGAAGTAATCTATTAATTTCATATCACACCTCCCAAAGACGCATACATGTGGGGGACGTAGATCACTCAAAGGTGGGAACGACATTGTGACGCAGGGAAGGACGTGAGGTCGAGCACCGTCTTTCTCAATATGATAAATATTCCGAATCTACGGAACTTCTCTGGACTCCTCACAGAGACTTCTCAAATCCACGAGGAAAGAAAGTAGAAAATAAGAATAATTTCTAATAAATTCGAAATTGATTAATGAATGATTGATAATTGTCTAATGTGTCTCCTTACACCATTAATATAAAATAAAAAAAAAAACAAAAAAAAACACTAAAATTCGTAATTACCAAAAATAACAAAATTCTAACTCTAATAAAAATCCTAATTCTAATAAAACTCTTCTAATGCCTAATTTCTAAAAATAAAAATTTCAAATAAACTTTCTCTAGAAGAGTACTAGTATAACTAAAAGTTATTTCTAAAAGGAAAGAAAATCTAAAACTCTAAAAATATTTAAAAAATCGGAATTACTAAAAATAGTAATTTTTTTCTAAAAGTTCGTTTTTGAGCTGAAAGTGTGCTTTTTCTGACGAAACGGACAGATGCGACCCACGTTGTGGGTCGGTTTACCTCGGATGGCCCGTTTCAATAAAGATTGATAGGTTGTATGCCTCGTAACAATACCCGGATCAAAAGTTATGGTCAATTCACAGTCCATCTTCTTTTGGCCCAACCATGTTAGGAATGGATTTGTGACACGTTCTACATCAGACCCCCTCCACTTGAAAAAAACTCGTCCTCGAGTTACGCAAGAGACTTGGCACATGAGTCTGAAATAACTTCTGACGCCGATGTTCATTAGTTATTTTTTTGTACTTGGCATTAAGCTCTTGAGCTGACACAATACATGTACTCATGCTTTCCTTGACTTGACTAATATCGATTAGTTTCTTCACATCTGCCTTCAAGATCTCATATTTTTCTTGATAATGTGGGCAATTAGGCGGACTTGCCCCTGAGACAGGATCAACGTGACTTTGTATATCTTGTATGGGATGTAATTTATCAGGTAATTCATCAAGTACAACCCCCTTAAACTCCTGTGATACTGGTTCTAAACCCTCTAGGATATTCACAGGCTCAACATATTTTTTCTCTTCAACTAATGCATATATATCTCTCGTTTCCTCAGATTGTTTAACAAAGGCTTGTTCAGTGATGAGATATTGTCCATCCACTTTAAAAGTCTTGGGTTGGTTTTCCATTCCTATAAAGGTCGCATGTTCGCCACTGAAGAATTCTGTGGTCTGTTGCAACTCTGTTTTAATGAAGTCGTTGCTCGCAGACCAATAATAGGAATTTTCTACATAACCTTTTACTGATCGGTTACCCTGATAATAATTTTGATTTTGTTGGAATAATACCTGATCATAATCTTGAGGGATGAATCGCATGCACAATAACTTCTTCATCCGCGACCACGTGTGGATTGGCGCCTTCATCTGTCTCGTCCGCTCGAGTTGAAGTTGTTCCCACCAATCTGAAGCTCTGCCTGTCAACTTGTAAGCCACGAGTTTAACTTTCTTTTCTTCTACAATGTTCATGTAGTCGAACAAACGTTCGACTTCAAGCAACCAATTGAGGAAGTCCTTGAAATAGAGTTAGCCATTAAAACTACGAAGATCGACTTTCATCTTAAATTCTTGAACTATCTTGTGGTTCATTGATAGCATTACATTATGATCAATATAATTACGAATTTCAGCAATTGGCGGTGGAGGATTACCACCAGAAACACGAAGTTGCCCTAGATTTTCCGTCAAGAGATTCGCTATACGGTCTATAGAAGCCTGCAGCCCTTGCATGACTTGTCGATTCTCTTGCATAGTTGTTTCAAAAACTGCCGCCGTTAAAGGTAAATTCCCTAAGGCACCGTCCATGGGATTGTTGCCCAACCCGTCATTAGAAGCCATCGATCCGAGAAGAAACCTCGCTCTAATACCAAACTGATGCAGGGAAGGACGTGAGGTCGAGCACCGTCTTCCTAAAGATGATAAATATTCCGAATCCACGGAACTTCTCTGGACTCCTCACAGAGACTTCTCGAATCCACGAGGAAAGAAAGTAGAAAATAAGAATAATTTCTAATAAATTCGAAATTGATTAATGAATATTGATAATTGTCTAATGTGTCTCCTTACACCATTAATATAAAACAAAAAAAAAACACTAAAATTCGTAATTACCAAAAATAGCAAAATTCTAACTCTAATAAAAATCCTAATTCTAATAAAACTCTTCTAATGCGTAATTTCTAAAAATAAAAATTTCAAATAAACTTTCTCTAGAAGAGTCCTAGTATAACTAAAAGTTATTTTTAAAAGGAAAGAAAATGTAAAACTCTAAAAATATTTAAAAAATCAGAATTATTAAAAATAGTAATTTTTTTCTAAAAGTTCGTTTTTGAGCTAAAAGTGTGCTTTTTCTGACGAAACGGACAGATGCGACCCACGTTGTGGGTCGGTTTACCTCGGATGGCCCGTTTCAGTAAAAATTGATAGGTTGTACGCCTCGTAACAATACCCGGATCAAAAGTTATGGTCAATTCACGGTCCATCTTCTTTTGGCCCAACCATGTTAGGAATGGATTTGTGACACGTTCTACATCACATTGTAGATGACATGGCCCAGTAGTCAATAAGGTCCACTTATCAAGGCCACAAGTTTAAGTTAGAACGTAAATCCATGGTTGTTTTTGTTGTTTAAGTGGTAGACTTTTAGGGCATGTTTGGCCCGACCTAGGGATGGAACTGGACGATATTAAGTGGGATTTGATCTGGATTTCCATCCATCGGTATGTTTGGATGGTTGGATGTTACTACATTGCCGAACGTCTCATAAACTACACATCCCTCTATGCACGTGGGATACAGGATGAGACTGCAGGCGGCCCGCCGTGATGTATAACTTCCATCCATACTGTTTGTACATGAGATCCATTTAGTATAGAGAATTGGACCAAAATAAAGGTAGATTCAAGGCTGTAGTGGACCACACCGTAGGAAGCAGTGGTGCTAAGGATGCCCACCATTGAAAAACGCATAATGTATTGCAATATACTTTGCATTTCCAAGCACTTCCATGCGTTTACACCTGGTGTATGGCCAAATCTCATTGCCCATCCAAATAGAAAACCCATATCATCCCGGCTCTTCCAACCCACAACCACTGACAATCCTCTCATTACCTTAAATCTAATTTCATCCCTTCTAAGCCACTTTAATGCAACTTCCCAAACTGGTTATGGATCATTTGGCACATGGCTTTAAGGAGTTTTGAGGGGATTTCAAATCCCAGGTTTTATGTTTGACCACATAAAGTACTTGGGTTTCAAATCTAAGTTGAAAGCTTATATTACATCCAAAATCTTTTTAAGAAATGCATGTATAACATGTGTCACTAGACTATTAATTTATTGGGCACAGGACCCATGATGATATATCAAAATAATTAGATTATCAATTGCATCACTATAAGTACTTTAATGTGATGATCTATCTCATCTAAACATTGTTTGTGTAAATCAATGGTTAAAAATCGTTTGTTAATCACTCGGATGTGATCTTCTACTTGTGGCCCGTCTGAGACTTGAAATTTCATCGTTTCGAGCCAAATTAAATATTTCAACGGGCTTATTATAACCATTGTGTCAAACATTACATACATACACTAATTAAATATATTAAACTTAATTTAATAATTAAATTCAAACTCCTATAAATATATTATGCATAGATATACTTTTGTACCACGGGGATACTGAATCAGAATGCCAAACACAACAAGAAACACAACAAGAGAATCAAATAGGCCATAAGAGTTTCAACACAAGGTCATGGGTTCAAGTATGCATTGTAATGATTGCATATGTTTTATATATATATATATATATATATATATATATATATATATATATATATATATATATATATATATATATAAGACTTTTTTTTAAGTGTCATTTTCCACATGCACAAGTATCATATATGACACATGTATGATAGATCCAAGCCATTCATCAGGTGCAAGCCCTCAAAGTCTTATCTCTACTCTGATTTGTGTTTCCATGTCTTCTTTCCCATATGCTGTTGTTATGACTTACCTTTCAAAGCAAGTACTATTAGGTAGAAGACTTTGGTGCTAAGGTGCACAGAAAAAGGTGCCTTTAAATTATAGCTTTTAATTATCGAAGTGCTTTCCTAAGTATTGACTATATTGTACTCCCGTGCTCACCAACGCCTTTTTTATGAATAAGCCAATTGCAACCATATAACAAAGAGATAGAAAGCTTCTGAGAGAGACTTAAAGATAAGAGAACTTGTATTGTACTTTGGTAACTAAAGAATTGACAATTTACAAAGTATTTGAGGTTGGTTGGAAACACTTTTCTTCATATGAACTTGAGAACTTTCTACATGCCCTTTTCTTTTTTTTTTCTTTTTTTTCTCTTTTTTCTTTTTTTTTTAAAAACACACGCACGTACACCCCACACACTCACGCTAGTAGAATTTCACAACATATGGGTACTCAACCCTTGACTGGGTGTTGATACTCCTGAGAGTACCACCCGAGCAAGAGTAAGGACCCGCTTTCTACTTACCCTTTGTTAGTGGTTAGAATAAAGCCATGTGACAATTATCTGATACAATGTAACATACTAGGAATCTTTTAGATAATTTTACATGGCTCCCTTTAGAAGACTTCCAAAAAAAAAAAAAAACCTTCTAGATATAATTTCTTTACCATTCTTTACATACTTTTAATCTACTCCGGAGTTTATGGGTTATCATGATCTTATAGCTTTGAGTTGACTTGGTTTTGATAATAAATGAGTCCTACTAACAGCAGGAGTTTTTAGCATTGTGATCATTGAAAAGCCAATTTCTTTTGTTATGATCAAGAATATATATGACTACATGTGTTTGGTTTTACAGGGGATATATGATATAATTAAATGTGGAGGAAATTTCAATTATCCATGATTTTATTAATTCTAGAGAATAATTCTACTAACTATTTTGGATGAAGGGAAAAGCCAAAGGTATGTTTCACTTATCTCAATAGCTCAAAGGCCACGTTCATTATTAAGGATTTCTCTCTATCCTCAAGATCCCCTTACAATGTATGGATTTGGCAAATCTTAATTACTAAGGATTTCTTCCTATCTTCAAGATTCCCTTGTGATCCATAGAATTGGCAAATCTATAAAATAGGCAACTCTCTTATTTAGAAAATTCAATTGTATATTTTTTTTCCTTTTTGATTAGGGATTTTATTCTCTTTCCTCTCTATATATACTATTCATTGTAAAGATTCAAAATACACTGAAATATACAAAAATTGTAAGGTGAGGAAAAAATCATTTGTATTTCCTTGTATCTCATACAAAGGAGAGAAGCCTTTCTTATGGACATAGTATAATCTATTGCTAGCTGTATCTAATAAGGAAAAATCCTATAATAAAAGATTTACAACTGTACAATATAATAAAGGAAAATCTTATAATAAAATATTTACAACCGTACAATATAATACTCCCCTTCAAGTTGGAGAGTGAGCATTAAAAACTCTCAACTTAGAGCTCAAATGATGGAAAGAATCTTTGCCCAATGCTTTGGTGAATAATTCCACAATTTGTAAGTGAGAGGGAACATATCATGAAGTCTTAATGGTCCCAGATTGAATCTTGTCATGAACAAGGTGACAGTCCAATTCTATATGCTTGGTACGTTCATGGAAGACAGGGTTAGCAGCTATGTGGAGGGCAGCTTGATTGTCACAAAATAGCAAAGCGGGTCCACTGTTGCGGATATTAAGATCGTGAAGAAGATAAAATAGCCAAGTGAGATCACAAGTTACAGTGGCCATAGAGCAATATTCGGCTTCGGCTGATGAACGAGAGACAATAGACTGTTTCTTTGATTTTCAGGATAACGGAGAGTCACCAAGAAAGGTACAGTACCCTGTTAAGGAACGGCGTGTCGGATAACTGGCCCAATCAGAGTCACAAAACCCTTTCAAGGTGAAGGAGCTAGAAGAAGACATGAGCAAACCTTGTCCTGGTGT
The DNA here is from genome assembly GCA_037074715.1 of Magnolia kwangsiensis. Taxonomy (NCBI): domain Eukaryota; kingdom Viridiplantae; phylum Streptophyta; class Magnoliopsida; order Magnoliales; family Magnoliaceae; genus Magnolia; species Magnolia kwangsiensis. The sequence goes on from CM073577.1 coordinate 116,055,956, forward strand.
GCCTTTGAGATAGCGAAGGATGCGAAGGGCAGCATCCCAGTGGGGCCGACGTGGTTGACTCATGAACTGGCTAAGTGTCTAAACCGAGTACACAATATCAGGCCTAGTAATGGTGAGATAGATGAGGCGTCCAACTAGACGACGGTATGGAGTGGGGTCAGAAAGAATATCGTCGTTTTCATTGGAGAGCTTAGTGTTGACATCCATTGATAAATTAGTGGGCCGGGAACCAAGTAAGCCAGCATCAGAGAGAATGTCAAGAGTATATTTTCGTTGACTGATGTAAATGCCATGTTTAGAACGGGCCACCTCAATTCCCAGGAAATATTTGAGTGGGCCTAAGTCTTTAATTTCAAAATGACGATGAAGGAATGTCTTTAAGGAGTTAATGACAGCAGCATCATTACCAGTAACGATAATGTCGTCAACGTATACCAATAGAGCAGTGAAGGAGTCACCATGAAGTTTGGTAAAAAGAGAATAGTCAGCTTTGGATTGAGTATAGCCTGCAGATAGTAAGGCAGTGGAAAACTTGGCAAACCATTTGCGAGAAGCTTGTTTAAGGCCGTAGAGGGATTTGAGAAGACGACAGACCCGAGTCTCCCCCTTGTTGGAAAAGTCTGGTGGACGAGACATGTAAACATCTTCATCCAAATCACCATGTAAGAAGGCATTATTGACATCAAGTTGATATAGCGGCCATTTGCGGATAGCAGCAATCACGAGTAAGCAGCGGATTGTGACCATCTTGGCAACAGAGGCGAATGTCTCGTGGTAATCAAGACCCTCTTGTTAGGTGTATCATTTAGCAACAAGACGAGCTTTGTGTTGTTCAAGAGTACCATCAGAACGGAATGTAAGCTTGTAGACTCATTTACATCCAATTGGAGTTTTACCAGGAGGTAGAGGAGTGAGCATCCATGTATTGTTTTGTTCAAGGGCCTTGATTTCTTTAGCCATTGCATCACGCCAACATCGAGCTTTCACAGCCTGAGAGTAACTAGTAGGTTCGGCAAAAGAAGAGATATTGGCAAGAAAAGCTTAATGAGGTGGTGAGAAATGAGAATATGAAAAGAAATCGAGAAATTGGGAAGAAAAGAACCTTACCTGAAGTGGACGAAGCTGGGGAAAAAGGCATGGAGGCATTTAAACACTCAAAATCACGCAGCCAAACTGGTGGATGGCGGGGATGAGTAGTACGACGGATGGATTTGGAGGAGGAAAGAGTAGGGGACGGAGGTGGGGAGGATGCAAGAGGGTGAATAGCAGGGGAATCGGTAGAGGGGGTAGGGACAAGGGTGTTGGGTTCATCTTCTTCTGCAGAAGAAAGAGGTAAAACAAGCATGTCAGGAGTGAAAACATTGGCAAAAAGAAAAATATCTTCATGAAATACAACATCCCTTGAAATGAAAGTTTCACGAGAGGAAATATCAAATACTCGGTAACCTTTTTGCGCATATGGGTAGCCCACAAAAATGCACTTACGGGAACGGGGTTGAAATTTATCACAATTGTGAGATAAGGTGGAAGTGTAGCATAAGCAACCAAAAACACGAAGATAAGAATAGTGCAGAGGTGTACAGGTCAGTTTTTGGATTGGGGTGGTGCTTGAAAGAAGGGGGGTGGGAAGGCGGTTAATGAGATATGTAGCCGTAAGAATACAATCGCCTCAAAAAGTGAGAAGAAGATGTGCATGAAATCGCAAGGCACGTGTAGCTTCAAGGATATGTTAGTGTTTTCTTTCAACGACCCCATTCTGTTGTGGTGTGACGAGGCACAAATGTTGATGGATAATACCAAGTTCCTTGAAGAGTGATTGAAAGTTATGTGAAAAGAATTCCATACCATTGTCCGTACGAATCTATTTAACCTTCTTGTGAAATTGTGTAACAACCATAACAAAAAAATAGCGAAGAAGAGAATTGGTGGAAGATTTGTGATGCATGAGAAAGGTCCAAGTTGCACGTGAAAAATCATCGAAAATTGTTAAAAAGTAACGTACACCAGAATGAGCAGGGACTGAATAGGGTCTCCAAATGTCAACATGGATTAAATCAAAAAGATCATTTGTAGTAATAGAACTTAAAGGAAATGGTAAACGAGTTTGTTTGGCTAAAGGACATACATTACAATGAAATTTATTGAAAATTAAAATACTAGAAAAAGTATTTGATAGATGGTGAAGACGAGCATTTGAGGGATGTCCAAGACGTTGATGCCAAAGGGCTGAAGAGGCCGCAGAAGAACATAAAGCAGTGAAGGCGGCAGGGGCTTGTGGTAGAAAGTGATAAAGGTCGCCTTGTTCTTTACCCAGTCCAATCGTCGTCTTCATAAGTAGGTCCTGAAATATACAAAAGTCAGGATAAAATGTGACAGAACAGTTTAAAGAGCGAGTTAATTGGCTAACAGATAAAAGGTTGAAACGAAATGAAGGAACAAATAAAACATTTTTAAGAGAGATAGATGGTGTGAGATGGACGGTGCTCATATGGGAAACATGTGCAAGTTGGTCGGTGGGTAAGGCGACTGAAGAGACTTTGGGAGAGTAGGAAATGGTGGGAAATAGAGAGGATGAAGGAGACATATGCGTGGTTGCCCCAGTGTCAATGACCCATGAAGAAGGAGGAGAAGAAATGGTAGAGGGAGGAGATACCTGCAAGGTTAGCCGTAAGCTGTGTAGTACCTTTATCGAGTAGATTCAAGATTTGGCGGTATTGATCTAGAGTAAAAGTGGGGGGAAACACTGTAAGACCCGTATCTTTGACCGTACCATTCCATAGTCTTTTGCGGTCTTCTCGGTCGAATTCTGGCAACTTTCGACCCTTAGCCATTATTTGCGTGCGACCCTGATTCGTATGCCGTCAACCCGTATCGACTCAACCCAAGACCTTTACTATAGCGACCGCGCCGTCGCTGCGGTTCCGATGCCGTGGCTTGCGCACCGAGGTGATACCCTGGTCAAGAGATGTGGGCCAACGTTCGGTGCGAAGAAAACGTCGCGCGTTGCGAAACCCAAGAGAATCTCTATGAGGTGTCACATCAATCCCATCAATCTATCAATCCATCACATGTCAATTACACATCACCTTTCACCTATTCCCAAGTAACCACAAAAGTCAAGGTTTTCTTACCCCCATCACTCACCCATCATACCCATCTCTCTCTCTTACACCTCCCTCTCTCATCTCTCACCTAACCTCTCTCTCTCTCTCTCTCATTTCTCCCAAGCTCCATGGGAGCAACACCCGTCCAAGCTCCATGAGAGAGTAGTGTGGCCCACCTCTACCATCCGATCCCACCATCCTAAGCTCATCTCAGCCGTTGAATCACACTCATTCGGGCCCTAGATTGCATTGGCGAATGAAGGAAGCGAAGATAAAAGGTGGGTGCTTCTCCCTTTCCTCCCTTCATTTCTTTTTATACCTTGTGTGGTGATTTGGGCGTATGGCCCACTTGAATGGAACTCATCATGAGGTGTTTTATCCAAGCCGTCTATGAGTGGGGTCCACCTTATGAGTGGTGTATCCATATCATCCATCATGTGGTGGCCCACTTGAATATAGCCCACCCTTACCGTGAGGTCCATCCAGCGTCCAGGGACGCTGGACGTCTCTGTGAAAACACAAATACTTGCTAGGTTACAAGCTTGTGGGGTGACCCACTCATACACACTCTACTTGATGGATGTGTTAAATCTGCGTCGTCTATCCTATGCACCAACTCATTTGAGGCGTCGAGCCAGGAAATGGGGTTGATCGGAGCATCGGATTGGCCATGCTACTTGTGAAGCGTGATCAGACGTGGGCTCAGTTCCACAGCTCAGGTAGCAGACTGGGTGATAGATACATTGTTTCAACGCTGAGCCCACTCAGCTCCGCAGCTCGACTAGTAGACGGAGTGAGAGGTGCCTCATTTTAACACTGAGGTCTTGGCATCCATCCCTAATCGGGGCAGCTATCATGTCCACTCAGCTCCGCAGCTCGACTGGTAGACAGAGTGAGAGGTGCCTCATTTCAACACTGAGGTCTTGGCATCCATCCCTAGTGGGGGCGGCTATCATGTCCACTCAGCTCCGCAGCTCGACTGGTAGACGGAGTGAGAGGTACCTCATTTCAACACTGAGGTCTTGGCATCCATCCCTAGTGGGGGCGGCTATCATGTCCACTCAGCTCCGCAGCTCGACTGGTAGAAGGAGTGAGAGGTGCCTCATTTCAACACTGAGGTCTTGGCATCCATACCTAGTGGGGGCGGCTATCATGTCCACTCAGCTCCGCAGCTCGACTGGTAGACGGAGTGAGAGGTGCCTTATTTTAACACTGAGGTCTTGGCATCCATCCCTAGTGGGGGCGGCTATCATGTCCACTCAGCTCCGCAGCTCGACTAGTAGACGGAGTGATAGGTGCCTCATTTCATCACTGAGGTCTTGGCATCCATCCCTAGTGGGGATGGCTATCATGGACACCTAGCTCCACAGCGTAACTGGTTGATGGGGTGGAGATACCTCGCTGCAACACTTGAGGCCTTGGTTTCTATCCCTAGCTAGGGTGCTATTGTACATCCAGACCCCTTTTGCTTAATTAGTAACTGAGTGGAAAGATACATTGTTTCAACTCTGGACGGACTCACCCAGCCCATGGTTCTAGTAGTAGGCGGAGTGGCAGATGCCCCGTCCTAACTCTTGTAGTCTTGATAACATTTCCTGTGGTGGTGGTTAACATGGAGTGTGTATGGACTTGAGTGGACTGACCATGGGGGTCTATGGGACCCATCCACTCCCTCCATTCGTTCATATAGCCCACACCATGGTGCATGGGTCTTGTCCAAACCGTCTACTACCCCTTGGCAGTGGGGCCACGTCCGTGTAGACCCTCTTTGATGCATGTTCAAACCCAGACCCATTGCTCAACTAGTATCTGAGTGGAGCTACCTCATTTCAACACTGAGGTCTTGGCATCCACCCCTACTGGCGGTGGCAACAGAGTAATGTAAGCTGGCATGGGGTCAATGGGACCCATTCATGCCGTCCATCTAATTTGGATAGTGCTGGTATACCTGGATAAGTTGAAATCAATGTCTGAGCGGTGCTGGTCCTCTATGATGCACCGTGAGCCTCATGGGTCTCCAGTATATAAGGGTACATGTTATGGGTAAGCATGGTCCGACTAGAGATGAGGTCGGGTCGGACAGCTCTGTGGGACGTGAGGTCGCCCAGCACCGGTCATGACTGATGAGTTCCTCTATGACCAAGTATAGATGTCGGCCACAGTCAGGTCGGCTCGGATCAGCCCACCTGCTGTTATTGTTCAGTCAGGTCGGCTCGGATCAGCCCACCTGCTGTTATTGTTCAGTCAGATCGGCTCGGATCAACCCACCTGCTGTTATTGTTCAGTCAGGTCGGCTCGGATCAGCCCACCTGATGTTGTGTGCAGTCAGGTCGGCTCGGACCAACCCACCTGATGTTGTGTCCAGTCAGCTCGGCTCGGCCCCATGTGATAGTATTGTTAGACCTAGTAGGGTAGCCTATTTGTTACATATGAGACCCATGGGATTAGGCCCATTCGAGGTATTTTAAGGCCACGGGTTAGGTTATGACTCATTGCAATGCACATAAGGTCCATAGTTGTGGCCCATGTGATGAGTAAAAGGCACATTGATATGACCCATTTAATGTATTTCAGGCCCAATGGGATATACCTAAGGTCCATTGCAATGTGTGATCCCAGCTCGAGTTATGTAATAATGTTTATGACGGTCGTACCTTGGGAGCAATGTTGGTTGGACGTTCACACTACAAGTATAGTGTTGGTTAAATGTCTGTGTTATAATTTTCCTTGGGCCCATTATTATGTCCATATTTGTGGGCCGTCTAGGCCCATCTTCGTTATGAACAACATTCCTTACCTTATAGCATGCTTAGTATAACTCCTGGACCCTTAGGCTATTTGGTGTATCTAGAGCCTACTTGATGAAGCCCGATTAGATATATTTGGAGGCCCATTTGACTTGGCTCATTTGATTCAGCCCTTTTGTATAGGTACATCTGACCGGCCTGTTTGTATCGGCCCATATGATTGATTAAGCCCATCTTGGTGTACTTGTGTCTTGGTGCTGAGGTCATATATAAGGCCCATGTTAGGGGGCCCACTTAGATACACTTGTGATCCATTTGGACGGGTATGTTATGAATGGGCCCACTTCCAGCTTATGCAGGGCCCACCTGTTGTATTCATAGTTCTTGTATAGAATTTATGGTGACGCACATCAAACCCTTATATGAGGCCGTGGGCCCACTGTGTGTTCGGCCCTAGGAGGGCCACACCTTAGAGTAATGATGGTCGGATATCTACATTATGACTGTCCCATAGGCCCTATTAGGCCTTTTCTCATTATTCCCTTAGTGGGTTAACCCAAATGAGTGGGACCCATTTACCGTATATGGATGGCTCCGTGTTATCGGATTTGATATGACCACGACCGAGTGCCGATCATTTATGAACCCCACATTGTTTGTTTACTGATTATCAATGCCGATTATCGAGGCTGGTTACCGATTGCCGATTAGCGATCGAGGCCGACCATCTTCACTGATGTGTATGAGGCCTGTTGTTGAGGGCCACCTTGATGTGTACGAGGCCTGTTATTGAGGCCCACTTTGAGGTGTATGAGGCTTGTTACTGAGGCCCACCTTGATGTGTATAAGGCCTGTTATTGAGGCCCACTTTGAGGTGTATGAGGCCTGATACTGAGGCCCACCTTGATGTGTATGAGGCTTGTTATTGAGGCCCACTTTGAGGTGTACGAGGCCTGTTATTGAGGCCCACTTTGAGGTGTACGAGGCCTGTTATTGAGGCCCACTTTGAGGTGTATGAGGCCTGATACTAAGGCCCACCTTGATGTGTATGAGGCCTGTTATTGAGGCCCACTTTGAGGTGTACGAGGCCTGTTATTGAGGCCCACTTTGAGGTGTATGAGGCCTGATACTGAGGCCCACCTTGATGTGTACGAGGCCTGTTATTGAGGCCCACTTTGAGGTATACGAGGCCTGTTATTGAGGCCCACTTTGAGGTGTATGAGGCCATTGTTGAGGCCCACCTGGAGGTGTATGAGGCCCGTTGTTGAGGACCACCTTGATGTGTACGAGGCCCGTTGTTGAGGCCCACCTTGAGGCGCATGAGGCCCATTGTTGAGGCCCACCTTGATGTGTATGAGGCCCACCTATTGTGGTGATGGTTGACCTAAATATGTTTGAGGCATATGGGCAAGGCCCATTGTGATATGTGTTAGGCCCACGAGCAGGGCCCACCTGATTCGTATATTTGACCCTTATGTGAGGCCATGTGCCCATTATATGTTTGATTCTACATGGGTCATCCCTTAAGGGCAATGTTGGTTAAAAGTTCACATTATCGAGATTGACGGTTGATACCGATTATGAGTATGAGAATGCATAGCATCATGATATATGCCCATACGCATCATCTGCATGTTTGTTATGAGATATGGTTGATCATTGCATATGTCATCGAGCATTCGGATATGAGACTCCCTGATAAGTAGAGGTTATCTCATGAGCGCACGGCATGTGCAGGATTGATGCATAAATGGATTGTATGATTCATGCATCATGCATTATGTGTTATACACCCTAGCGACATCAGGGTCGTGACCTCCACAGGTATTTCGTGGAAAGCCAGATGGGGCACCGAAAATCTGTTCGAGCATCGGGCTGTCATAGATGGCCCTGGATAAAAATCCCTAAACACCCTTTTGGTACCAGAGGATGCTCCAACGTCTATACCGAGTGGGTAGATGGGCATTGAGTGCCGATTACTAGATGGCTACGCTCTCCATTGTATCGTGGTCGGTTGGAAGAGAGTGCGGCCTTACCCGCCTGAGAGTAGGGGGCAATGCTAGGCTGAGTCTGAACAGCTTGAGGAATGGGTCCTCTATCGACTTGTCGGATAGGTATTGACAGACTATTGGCTAGGCGAATAGTGAGGTTTCTTATGCTCACTTGGACTGTGCGGCTAGGGAGAGTGACAGTGCCATTTGGAGTGTACTAAACCCCGGTGATGATTCCCCAGATAGGAACTGTACTGATTTGTAGACTTATTGAGAGTTGTATACTCATTCATTCATCCATTCACTATCCACTCGGGCTGGTGGTGCGCAACTGATTGTTGTGTATCTTCGTTATGGCAAGGATTTCGGTTCGGCGCGCGACTAACCTGAGATCAGGAGTTCACCACGTTGAGTCACACTATCCAAATTTAGGTATGAGACTGGTTTGGATAGAGGTTCCTTGTGGTGGACCCCGTAGCCTGCGATACTACGTACTATCATCCCGACATCACACTCCAGCATGATCATTCCATTAGCGCCATATACTGCATAGTCCATTACATCTTCGGCGTGTGGCATTGTGGGTCGTTATATTTGTGTATTCCTGTGACTTAGATGAGAGTGATGATAATTGTTAGCTATTTTGAATTGTGTGTTACATTATATCCTTGTCATTCGACATTTGATTATCTATGACTCATCATTTGCATAGCTGTCCTATATTGCGTATTCTGATATTGATTAACTTATGGACTTGTTCATACTTCTGCTTATTTTGTTATCGCATGACTATAATCTTGTCAGTATTTCTGTTTGCGCTGATAATTCCTGCTCTTATCAGTGTTTCTGCTTATTCAGTCATTGTATGGTTTATAGATTAGTAGCTTTCCGGTATTGTATGATTATGATATTGTATTGCATACTTGGCACTTATCTCGCGCACACACTTACACCACCCTCTAAGCTTTTTATAAGCTTATGCACGATAGATGCATGTAGGTGATGTTAGGTTGTAGCAGCATTGAGCTTGGAGCGTGCGGCTGTTTTTTTTCTAGAGCTTTGATTTTGGCATATGTACTTTTCCTTTCAGCATTATATTTAAAAGATTTTATTAGTGGATATATGATGATGATGTTGCCGTTATGATTTGGATAAACTTGTGATTATGCTTATTACTAGTTAAACGTAAAAAAAAATAAAAATAAATCCTCCTTGTAGGATCCCAGGATCGGAATCTGGCATGTGAATGCTGGGAGCTGAGAATGGGGTACTACGGAGGCTGTCAGCACCGTATTCGACGATCGGGATTCCTGTAAATCCGATTTTCGGGTTTAGGGCGTGACAAACACGACATGGTTGGAATAGCCTGGATTGTCAGGCGCAAATGTTTTGGGGGGTCTTGTCAGAGTAGTGTCATGGAGACGATGACCTAGAGGATAACCATGGAGTGCATGACACCTATCTTTTGTATGACCAACCCATCCGCAATGGGCACAAATGAGGGGAGATCGGCGCCGACCACGAGCGTCCTTAGAAGAGCTTTGTCCAGAGTTGCGGAGAGGCCCATGGATGGAGCAACTAGTGTTGTTGCATCATTAGATGACTGGATGGGAGTGCAGATCTCACGTTATTTTTTCTCTTGAAGAATGAGGGAGTATGCCTTGTTGACAGTAGGGAGAGGATTCATTAAAAGTAACTGACCTCGGATTGCTGAATAACTTTTATCGAGTCCCATGAGGAACTGCATAAGACGCTCTTAATTTTGATGAGGAATGATATCCTTGGCAGCGCCACAAGTGCACCTGGGGAGAGTAGTAAAAAAAGAAAGTTCTTCCCAATATGTCTTCAATCCAGAAAAATAGACTGCAAGAGAAGTCTATCCTTGTGTGTGGGATCAGATGGATCGTTGTGGTTGAAAGAGGCGGGGCCGTTGCTTTGAGAAAATCGGTCTCGCAAATCTGTCCACACGTCATGAGCACATTCCGTGTAGATGACCGAATTGGACAATTCCTTTGTGAGGGCATTGAGGATCCAAGAGTGGACCATATTGTTGCAACGAGTCCAAGATACAAAGTCAGGAGAGGAGGTGGATGGTTGTGGATAAGATCCATCAATAAAACAGAGCTTGTTCTTGGCACTTAACGCAACGATCATGGCGCGACTCTAAGTAGCATAATTGTCACCATTGAGTTGTTGGGAGACAAGTGTAATATCTGGTTGATCAGAATGGTGAAGGTGCAGTGGATTGAAAGAATCATGAATTGCCTGAACATTGGTGGAATTGGATTTGGGATCAGGTGAAGTAGCCGATGAAGTAGTCATTTAGGACTAATCTGAAAGAGGGACACCATATTTCTCCGCTTCTATCAAAAAAAAAAAAAAAAAAAGGCAGAAAATAAAGACAGTGATCTCTGATACCATGTAAGGTGAGGAAAAAATCAATTGTATTTCCTTGTATCTCATACGAAGGAGAGAAGCCTTTCTTATAGGCATAGTACAATCTATTGCTAGTTGTATCTAATAAGGAAAAATCCTATAATAAAAGATTTACAACTGTACAATATAATAAGGAAAAATCCTATAATAAAATATTTACAACTGTAGAATCTAATAAAAATTTAATCGCTAAATTCATATTTCAATCTTTAGTTTCTTCTCATGGTGTCAGAGCCTTTAATTCAAGCTCTGATTTTTTAGCACCTATTCTTTCAATCTAACAGTTCGGATCTATCTCTTCATCTCTAATAGTCTCTAATTCAGAGCTCTTGATCTTCTATAAATTTCTATTTTGCCAATTCTAAATTGCAAGGGGATCTTGAGGATAGAGAGTAATCCTTAATACTAACACTAAGAAGATTGGGCAATTCAAGAAAGGTGAATTGATAATCATGTGAGGACTAATGACAAGTTGAGATGGAAAGTCTCCATCATCAATTTAACTACCTTGGCCCAACTCCACATACAAGAATAAGTGTTCAAAAAATGCAAGTTCTTTGGTTGAGCACTTATATTGAAGGATTGCATCAAATCTCTAGTTTGGAAGACTCATATACCTGAGTAAGATCGATTTGATAATGTAATAGCTTTAACTAATGGTTTTAGTTTTTTGCATTCCAACTCACTCGTAAGATCTCATTAGTGATTGACATACAAATGTCTTTGGATGCATGCATTAGAATATGAGAAAAGCTCACATGTTCCAATAGGGAATTTACTTATTATCTTGAAGAACTTATTTGTGACTTAAACATTAATGATTAAATTGTTTATCAGGTTATTTTTTAGCTAAGTTCAATTCTGAAAAGGTTTTCCATGTTTAATTGAAGGTTTCTAGCCATTGATCGTTGTCTTAATTGTTAAAAGTATCTTCTATTGTTTCACGAACATCCTATGGTCAAGATCTTGTGGCCCACCTCTAAAGCAGGTATAAGATATTTTTAAAAATGGATGTCATTATCCATCCGAGGGATGTGGCCATTGTGAGTGCATGAGTAAGATAGATTTAATGTTATAAGACATATTATAGTCTACAAGAGCAAAGTACACGATAACTGATATACTCTCTAAATCTCCGTTCCATCCTACAAATAGATCATATTTCCAGGGGAATAAATCATATGAGACCGTTCGAAGTTGCAGCTTGCACTATTTAAAAAATGGATGTCATTATCCATCCGAGGGATGTGGCCATTGTGAGTGCATGAGTAAGGTAGATTTAATGTTATAAGACATATTATAGTCTACAAGAGCAAAGTACACGATAACTGATATACTCTCTAAATCTCCGTTCCATCCTACAAATAGATCATATTTCCAGGGGAATAAATCATATGAGAGCGTTGGAAGTTGCAGCTTGCACTACCTTTTTATTTTTATTTGGGAGGCAGTACACACACAATGTTAGCCAACCCATTAGGGATCGATACCATGACCTCAAGTGTTGAAACGAAGTATCTCCACTCAGTCTGCCAGTTGAGCTATGCATCTGGGTGTACAGCTTGCACTACCTAGAGCGTGAGATAGACAAAGAAAACAGAATGGCAGGTAGAGGGAATATATGTGCTTACTCAGCACATGTGTTGTAGATGATAATGTCCTTGCTCTCTCTATCACGGCACATCTCGGGTGACAAATGTCCATGATCTGTCTATCAAGGCACATCTCGGGTGACAGCTTACAGCGGTTTCAACGCTGAGGCGAAGGGTCTGAGTATTTATTATATAGAATGTGCACGGGTGTAAAAGTATGCATTTTAAAAAATATTAGATGAGTGAGGCTCATCGTCAAGTCCTCTAGACCATTGGTGTATTAAGCCCAACCATGGATGGACCATATATACCTCAAAATCCTACTTGATAGGACGATCTTGTCCATTCTCTCTGTATATTAAAGATAGATGGTTCACTATAAAAATACAGCAACGGTCCACATTCAGCTGAAAATGTCCAGATATAGTCTCTGGGATCATTTGATGTAAGAGATTTTTTGGGCATTATACATTTACGGTGGGATTCAGCAGACCAATGGTCCTGATAACAGAACCGTGGGCCCCACTTCTCAGAACTGAAGACACGTGTGCAGTTCTGTGCACTGATGTGGACACTCATATCAGAGAATTCCTCTTTTCTTCTGTCCGATCCTTTAGTCAAACTGCCAACCTTTATCAAGCATTAGAAAATCAGTGAATCTAATAATCATGAAATCTGTGCGGAATAAAAAATTTCTACGTGAATAAATCCATCACTGACAAACCTAGAAACCAACGTATGAGATTGGATATTCATCAAGTGGGCCTAACCATGCACGTGCCATGCCGAGAAACAGGCCGGCCCGATGATGAGGTGGGCTGCACGTGTAAAAAATAATAGAAGTTAAGTACTAAATAGAATGGGGACTTATTTGATACTCTGATTGACTATGATGGTTGATACGCAGGCCCTCAGAAATTGCTGATGTGGCATATATTTACTCAAAAATAAGCCAGTCAGGGCCCACTTCAGACAGGTCGTTATCATGATCATATTAGTTTGAAACAAGTGGAGCCTACGATTTGAAGAGTTTAATTCGGCTTATTTATGTGCTATCTGTACAATCTTTTAGTAGCCGCGCGTCAACCGCCGTATGTGCCAGAGTATCAACCTTCTTGTTAGAGAAATTTCCAACCGTATAACCTTTTGAAGTCCACTCGCTTTTTACCTTCCACGAATACTCCCCAACTGTACGGCCCCATTTCTCAGGTCGAAAATGCCCCTGCTTCCCTTCCTGAGGCGGATCGCCTGGTGCACGAAGACGAGCGCTTACGCTCCTCGAACTCCGAGTTGTACGAACGGTTCAAAAGATATCAACGTTGCATGGGCCCCACAGTTATGTATTTATTATATCCACAACGTTCACCCATATTTCGAGATCATTTCGGAGCATTATCAAAAACAAAAAATCATACCCAAAGATCAACTGGACCACACCACAACGAGCAACGGAAAAATAGATTTTCACCGTTAAAAATTTTGTAGGGCCCACCAAAACATATATTTTCTATCCAATCTATTCATAAGGTCGCAAAGACCTGGATGAAGAGGAAAAACAAATTTCATAATGATCCAAGACTTCTGTGACCCATGAAAGGATTTCAATGGTAGATGTTCAGTCCTCCACTGCCTTTTACGGTGTGGTCCACTTGATAGCTAGATCTGACTTATTTTTCGTCTCAAGCCTTAATACGAGTTCTCCAAATAGATGGACGGTTTGGATATAACACATACATCATAATGGGACCAATAAACAGTGATAGGATTACAACAGGAAAAAAAAAGAAAAAACATCCTGCCCATTCGACCGGGTCGTTGACCCCGACTCGTTGTCCCACTCACCCGACCCCAACTCGCTGTTCTACCTTTGTACTTTCATTTTATTTTATTTTTTTTGGGGAGAACTTTTTCTCCCTTACATTTTTCTCAAATACATAATTATACAAATATGTATATATAAGTATATAAAAATATTTTTCTATCTCTTAATTCATTTCTTTGTCTATTTATTAAACAAGCATATCTCCTAAACTATAATGAGTTACTTAACGTAACATATATGATTTTGGGGTAGGAGAAGCTAATTTAGCCAACCAACATAGTAATTTTCCAAGATTCCATCGGGTTGATGGTTAAAAATCCAATTCACGGTCAATTTACTTTACTTCACGGCCATTTCCACGCACTTCACGATTATTTCACTTCACTTCACCGTCATTTCTATGCATTTCACGGTCATTCTCGGTGATTCCGTGTTGATTCATGGTCAATTCGACGCACTTCACGGTCAATTCACTTCACTTCACGGCCATTTTCACACACTTCGCGGTCAATTCACTTCACTTCACCGTCATTTCCATGCATTTCACGGTCATTCTCCGTGATTCCGTATTGATTCACGGTCAATTCGACGCACTTCACGGTCAATTCACTTCACAACACGGCCATTTTCACGCACTTCGCGGTCATTTCACTTCATGTCACGCCCCAAACTCGGAAACCGGGCTCACCAAATTTTCGATCGCCGAATCCGGCGCCGACAGCCTCCGTAGAACCCCATTCTCGACTCCTAGCGCCCATTCGCCAGGTTCCGATCCTGTAATGCTACGAGGAGGATTTTCAACTGCAGTTTGATTCGTAATAAGCATAACCAAAGGCATAACCTACAAACAACAACTAAGAATTCCATTACATTTCTAATATGATCAAAAACTTTACAAGTACAATGAGCATAAAGGGAAATACAATGATGATGAACAAAACTCTGAGATGATCTGCAAAGCGCTCCTGCCTCAGCGCTGCTGCGCCCGAACGTCACCTGCACGCAATGGTCGTGCATAAGCTTATAAAAAGCTTAGAGGATGGTGAAAGTGTGTGCGCAAGGTAATAATATGATCATGTAGTATAAGAGTAATGTAGAATATGCAGATGGATCCATAAATATCATGAGCCGTACCAAGGCTATGCAATGAAAGATGCAAGTCAAGCATGCAATCCTCGTCTAAGTCCACATGTCAATACAGCTCAAATCTAGGATATCACCGGGGTCTAGTACGCTCTAAACCAGATCGCCGCCACATCGCGCTCGATAAGGTAAGTGGAAGAGACCTCACTATCCGTCTGCCAATATCGGGCTCGACTCGTCGATAGCGAACCCATTTCTCGAGCTGGTCAAACTCAGCCTAGCTTTGCCCCCTACTCTCGGGCGGTTAAGGTCGCACCCCTTTCCAACCAACCACGACACAGTGGAGAGCGTAATCATTTGGTAATTGGCACTCAACGCTCATCTACCCACTCGGTCTAGACGTTGGAGCAACCTCTTGGTACCATAAGGGTTTAGGAACTTTCACCTAGGGATATCTATAGCACCCCATGTAAAACAAGATTTTTGGTATCCAATCCTGCTAACCACGATACGTCTGTGGAAGTTACAGCCCCGATGTCGCTAGGGCGTACAGTAATCATGTCATACAATGTAAAATGCATGAATCACACTATCAAATCATGCGGCAAATCCTACGCGTATCGTGCACTCCTGTAGGGAAACACCGCCTAATTGGGGTCCCATAAACAGTCTGTCCGAAGGCATATGCTATGATCAATCACTTCTCATATCAAGCACACATATGATGCGTATGATCATGAGTTATGGAACTATACTAAACATGTTATAATGAAATGAACTATTCTTACAATGCAGATGGGCCCGGACGGCCTATACACAATAAGTATGGGCCTAATAATGGGCCCTAAGGAGAGTCATAATGTGGACATCTAACCAGCATTACACTCGCAATGTGGACAACAAACCAACATTACTCCCAAGGCACGATCGTCGTGAACATCGTTACATACTCTGTGTTGGGGTCACGCATTGCAATGGACCTTAGGTACATCCCATTAGGCCTTAAATATATCAAATGGGCCACATTCAATGGGCCTTATATGCATCAAGTGGGCCTTACGTTTATCAAATGGGCCGCATTACTAGGCTTCACCAATGGGCCATAGGTACATTGCAATGGATCACAATCCAGGGGCCTCAGAGTATATCAATATGGGCCTAATCACATGGGCCCGATGCATATCAGATGGACCTAAACCCATAGGCCTTATTTAAGTCAAATGGGCCTAAACCCATAGGCCTTAGATATAATAAATGGGCTACACCAATTGGGCCCCATATTTCCATCAAATGGGCCTCAACCTATAAGCCTTTTAATACAATAAATGGGCCTAATCCCATGGGCCCAGAGGCCCACTGAAATGTTAATTTTTTTTTCCATCCAAAATGTTAATCCCAGTGCCTCTGTCTCATATTCAACTCAGACTACGAGAAGAGGTACTTCAAGATCTTGTGATCAGAGAAGAGCTCGAACCTGACCCCATAAAGATAGTGCCTCCACACCTTCAGTGCGAAGACAACTGCAGCCAGCTCCAGATCATGCGTAGGATAGTTCAGCTCATGGACCTTGAGCTGACGAGATGCAAAGACCACTGGTCTCCCGTGCTGCATCAGGACAGCACCCAACCCAATATGCGAGGCATCAGTAATACAATAAAACCATCACTCCCAGAGGGAAGAGTGAGGACAGGAGCGGACGTCAGACGGTCCTTCAACTCCATAAATGCTCGCTTGCAGGCGTCACTTCAAATAAACTCTGCCCCCTTCCGAGTCAACTTGGTCAGCGGGGCTGCAATACGAGAGAAGCCCTCAATGAAACATCGATAATAGCCCGCCAGACCAAAGAAACTACGGATCTCTGTCACAATTATGGGCTGACCCACTGACGCACTGCCTCGACCTTCGAGGGGTCCACTGCGACACCCTCCCTCGTCACCACGTGACCGAGGAACTTCACCTCCTCCTGCCAGAACTCGCACTTCTCCAGCTTCACATACAGCTGGTGTGCGCGGAGGGTCTGCAACGTGATCTCCAAATGCTGCTCATGCTCCTCACAGGTCCTCGAATAGATCAGGATATCGTCGATGAAGACTACAACAAACTGATCGAGATAACGGCGGAAGACCTCGTTCATCAGCTGCATGAAGATCGCGGGTACATTGGTCAGTCCGAAGGACATGACCTGAAACTCAAAATAACTGTAACGCGTTCTGAATACCATCTTCGGAATGTCCTCATCTCGGACCCGAATCTGATGATAACCGGAACGCAGGTCAATATTCTAAAAGAACTGTGCACCCTACAACTGATCGAACAAATCATCAATCTTAGGGAGCTGGTATCTGTTCTTGATCGTGACTTTGTTGAGCTCGCGATAGTTAACGCAAAGCCTCAATGAGCCATCCTTCTTCTTCACGAAGAGTACCGGCGCTCCCCATGGTGAACTGCTCGGACGGATAAAACCCAACTCTCGCAACTCGTCTAACTACTTATGTAGTTCCTGTAACTCCAACGGTGCCATGCGATACGGGGCCTTCGAAATAGGCGCGGTACCGGGCACGAGATCAATCTGAAACTCGGTGAGTCGACAAGGCGATAATCCCGGAATCTCCTGAAACACATCAGGAAAATCGTAAACCACGGGCAACTGGTCGATGCTCACAGCTATAGGCTCCTCTATGGCACAGGACATCAAACAAGACAACTGCTCTCCTCTAGGCTCTGCAACAAACTGGAACTGCGGCACGCCGGGTATACAAAATGTGACTGTCTTCGCGGCGTAGTCCAATATGGCATAGTACTCGGTGAGTCAATTCATGCCCAAGATGACGTCGAACTCAGACATCGGCAATGCAAACAGATCGGCAGGCAAAAAGATATCCCCAACTAAAACGGGACAAGACGAGCAAAATCGGCCCAACATTGCAGTCCTCCCCAAGGGAGTCGATACTGATAGGCTCTCACCAGAAGACTCCAACGGTAATCCAGTCGATCGGCAGAAGCTCTCGGCCACAAAAGAATGCGATGCACTGGAATCGAATAACACACGTGCAATGTATGCAGAAACTGGAAGTATACCCTCAACGACTCCTCCAGACGACTGTGGATCCTGCTGTGCCGCATAGAACCTAGCCTGAACTGGCTGGGGAGGTGCCTGTCCCCTCTGAGCGTGCTGCTGCTGATGGGGTCGCTGAGGCGGTCGAAACTACTGTCTCTGCTGCTGCGACTTCTGAGGCTGATGCTGATGCTGCTGCTGAGGTGACCTCGGTGGTGGGGGCCTGATGTCGCTGCTACTGTGGGGGTCTATGTTGCGGCTGTGGTGGAGGCTGCTGTGGAGCCCTCTGCTGCTGTAGGCCTCTCTGCTGCTGCTGGGGGTTGGGACACTCCCATGAACGGTGTCCCGTCGCACTGCACCTAAAACAAGTACTGGTGAACTGTCTCGGAGGTGGTAGTGGAGGTGCTGCTGGTGCTGCTGGTGCTTGGAAGGCTGGGCGATCCGTGCGCCTCTGCTGATGTGGTCGGCGCTGCTGGGAATCACTAGAAGGAGCCTACCTCTTCCGGTCTCTCCTCTGACCACGATCAGACTAAGAACTGGCCCACTCTGTCTCAAAAATCTAAGCCTTCCGTACCACTTCCTCAAAAGTCGAAAGCTCATGCCCAATCACACGGCTACGAAGACCGTAACGTAGGCCAACCTCGAAGCGACGGGCTCTCTGCTCCTCGTCATCAACTAGATAGGATGCAAATCTAGATAGGGCTACAAAGCGAGCTGCGTACTGGGCCACTATCATATCGCCCTGCACCAGGGCCTCGAACTCCAACGCTCGCTGTCGTCGAATGTAATCTGAAAAATACTGTCGGTCAAACCGATCTACAAAATCCTCCCAAGTCCATAAAAAATCGGCGCCTGCTACTCGGGAAACTAATGTCCACCAGTGCTCGGCCTCACCATGGAGCAGAAATACGGCAAGTCAAACTCGCCGCTCTGTCGTACATCCCATCGTCTCGAATATCTTCTCTACATCGGCGCGCCATCTCTAAGCTACTGTCGGGTCTAGCTCACCCTGGAAACGCGGGAGATCGAGCCGTCGAAACTCACGAAGGAGAGCACTCGCATGATCCTGCTCTACCTGTGCTGGTGAAACAACTGGTTGCCTGCCCTGTCCCTGAAGTGCAGCCGTCATAGCCTGTAACATCTACTGCAATTGTGAGGCACTCATGGATACGGTCGGCTCCGCACCGGTCTCTGGTGGAGGAGCAGCATACTCAGGATGGGCAGTAGGAATCTCTAGTGGTGGAACGGGCATCGCAGGTGGTAATGCAGGAGCCGCAGGTGGTGGAGCGGGATCCTCAGGTGGTGGTGCGGGAGTTGAACGGGTCACTCTCCCACGCACCATGTACTACAGGAAAGAGCGAATGTGCCTATCAACTTCAAAACTCTTGAAGGCACGTACGCTAAGGCTCTATAACGGGAGATCGCTAAGCTATCCAAACTTCGGGACTTAGCCATTTCATACTCATAGCAAATATGTAATGTTGTTCTTGATTATTCTCAAGTTATGCTCTGATACCAACTTCTGTCATGCCCCAAACTCAAAAACCGGGCTCACAAAATTTTCGATCATCGAATCCGGCGTCGACAGCATCCGTAGAACCCCATTCTCGACTCCTAGCGCCCATTCGCCAGGTTCTGATCCTGAGATGCTACGAGGAGGATTTTCAACTGCAGTTTGATTCGTAATAAGCATAACCAAAGGCATAACCCACAAACAATAACCAAGAATTTCATTACATTTCCACTATGATAAAAAACTTTACAAGTACAATGAGCATAAAGGGAAATACAATGATGATGAACAAAACTCCGAAATAATCTGCAAAGCGCTCCTGCCTCAGCGCTGCTGCGCCCCAACGTCACCTGCACGCAACGGTCGAGCATAAGCTTATATAAAGCTTAGAGGGTGGTAAAAGTGTGTGCACAAGGTAGTAATATGATCATGCAGTATCAGAGTAATACGGAATATGCAGATGGATCCATAAATATCATGAGCCGTACCAAGGCTATGCAATGCAAGATGCAAGTCAAGCATGTAATCCTCGTCTAAGTCCACATGTCAATACAGCTCAAATCTGGAATATCACAGGGATCTAGTACACTCTAAACCAGATCGCCGCCACATCACGCTCGATAAGGTAAGTGGAAGAGACCTCACTATCCGTCTGTCAATATTGGGCTCGACTCGTCGATAGCGGACACATTCCTCGAGCTGGTCAAACTCAGCCTAGCTTTGCCCCCTACTCTCGGGCGGTTAAGGCTGCACCCCCTTCCAACTGACCACGACACAGTGGAGAGCGTAATCATCTGGTAATCGGCACTCAATGCTCATCTACCCACTCGGTCTAAACGTTAGAACAACCTCTTGGTACCATAAGGGTTTAGGAACTTTCACCTAAGGATATCTATAGCACCCCATGTAAAATAAGATTTTCGGTATCCAATCCTACCAACCACGATACGTCTGTAGAAGTTACGGCTCCGATGTCGCTAGAGCGTACAGTAATCATGTCATACAATGCAAAATGCATGAATCACACTATCAAATCATGCAGTAAATTCTGCACAAATCGTGCGCTCATGTAGGGCAACACCGCCTAATCGGAGTCCCATAAACAGTCTGTCGGAAGGCATATGCTATGATCAATCACTTCTCATATCAAGCACACATATGATGCGTATGATCATGAGTCATGGAACTATACTAAACATGTTATAATGAAATGAACTATTCTTATAATACAGATGGGCCTGGACGGCCTATACACAATAAGTACGGGCCTAATAATGGGCCCTAAGGAGAGTCATAATGTGGACATCCAACCAGCATTACACTCGTAATGTGGACATCAAACCAACATTACTCTCAAGGCACGATCGTCGTGAACATCGTTACATACTCTGTGTTAGGGTCACGCATTGCAATGGACCTTAGGTACATCCCATTGGGCCTTAAATATATCAAATGGGACACATTCAATGGGCCTTATATGCATCAAGTGGGCCTTACGTTTATCAAATGGGCCGCATTACTGGGCTTCACCAATGGGCCATAGGTACATTGCAATGGATCATAATCCAGGGGCCTCAGAGTATATCAATATGGGCCTAATCACATGGGACCGATGCATATCAGATGGACCTAAACCCATAGGCCTTATTTAAGTCAAATGGTCCTAAACTCCCAGGCCTTAGATATAATAAATGGGCTACACCAATTGGGCCCCATATTTCCATCAAATGGGCCTCAACCCATAGGCTATTTAATACAATAAATGGGCCTAATCCCATGGGCCTAGAGGCCCACTGAAATGTTAATTTTTTTTGCCATCCAAACTATTCATAAGCTACTTGGGCCTAGGGCCCACTGTAATGTTTACATGTCACCTAGCGTGGGTGTTGGCCAGGGGGAGGCCCATGTTCATTTGCAGTTCAGCCAGGGGAGGGGGGTGGCGTGATCAACACATGCACAAGGTTGGCTCCACCGTCCGCTGGACGGTGGAGGTAAAACACAATTATCAAGGTGGGCTTCCACCGTCCAAGCGGACGGTGGATATAAAACACTTACATCACTGTGGGTCCCATGTGGGGCCCACCATTATGTCTGCATGCCATCCAACCCGTTGATAAGGCCACGCAGGCCTGGTTGAAGAAAAAAAATTATAAATTTCAGCTTGTCCAAAACTTTTATGGGCCCCAAAAAGATTTTAATGATAGAGTTCAATTCACACTGTTTCCTGCGATGTGGGCCACTTAATCGTTGGATAGGGCTGAAATTTGGAGGGGGCCCACCTGACGAGGGGGCCCACCACATGAACGACGTGGATAAGAGATCAACATCACGGTGGGGCCCACGACAGGGGCCGTGGGTGGCTGTCCGCCTGCCCGCCTAACGCTGCACGCAGCAACGTGCAGCTGTTGCCGCTGCATGTCAGAGGAGGAAGAGCCTCTTACTTTAATTTGGGAAAAACCCATTTTTTGGGGTTTTTCAGCGTGGGGCCCGCTTTACAAAAATCCACCCCACCATTGAATTCTTCAGCTCGCAACCAATCCAATTTGGAGGGGGCCCACCTGACAAGTATTTTCTATGTTTGAAAAATAAAATAAAATGAAAAATGATCTTTTGAATGGTAGGGATGCAACCTTCACCGCTATGGCCCACCAGATCTTCCAATCAACCCCAACTCTTGGCTCAACGCCTAAAATGAGATGGATAAGAAGATGGATGACTTGGATTTCATACATACATCAAGGTGGGGCCTACACAAGGGCCCACTCCCAAAGCTTTGAGCCAAGCCTGTATTTGTGTTTTCCTTTGTACAGGGACGTCCAGCGTCCCAGACGCTGGACGGTTTGGGACTTGAATATGCATTGAGGTGGGCCACCACATGGAGAGTGGGGTGAGTACAATGCATTTAAGGCGGGCCCCACTAGTAGACAGCTTGGTCAAAATACTTACATCATGGTGGGGTCCATCCAAGTGGGCCATAAGGCCATTTCATCACACAAAATAAATAATTAAAAGAAAGGGAGGAAGAGAGAGATAGAGTGGGACACGCTTTGTGATGGAGGGCTCCGCCACTATGAGCCCTCCCTTGAAGAAATTATACAATCAAATGAGTCCCTTTTACACATGGGACCACCTAAATCAAATCAACGGTGGGGATCCTTTCCCCACCAATATGGACGGTGTAGATGACCTTCCCAAAATAATAAAATAAACATCATGATGGGGTCCATGGAGAATGGCCCCATCATGGAACGATCATGATGATCCAAGTAGGCCAACGGCCACACCTTAGGGTCCCAAGTGAGATCCACACCATGGATCGGTGGGCCTCACTTGGTCCATCATAAAAATAAGAAAACTACCCTATAGAGGCACCCACTGTCCGATCTTCTTGCTCCTATAGGTTCCTTAGCACCTTAGCTTTGATTTCAATGGAGGAGATGAGAAATGGATGGTTAGATGGGAGGTGATGGGGTAGAAGAGTGGGCCACCTTGGAGTTTTTGGAAGAGAGGGAGAGCTCATACGTGGGATTTTCTTACTTGGAGAGAATGAGATGAGAAATGAGAAAGAGAGAGAGTATTCTAGAGAGAGATGGGTGATGGATGGATTGGGTGAATGATGGGTGTGTAAGAAAACCTTGACTTTTGTGGCCATTTGTGTAAGAAAGGCATGGGTGGTATAAGAACTTTTTGACTTTGATGGCTTTTGGTGTAAGAGAGGTATGGGCTTTGTAAGAGATTCTTGACTTTTGTGGTTGCTTAGGAATGGGTGAAAGGTGATGTGTACTTGACATGTGATGGATTGATTGATTGATGGATTGATGGATTGATGTGACACCTCGTAGAGATTCTCTTAGATTTCGCAATGCGCGGCATTTTTCTCGCACCGAACGTTAGCCCACATCTCTTGACCAGGGTATCGCCTCGGCGCGCAAGTCGCGGCATTAAAACCGCAGCGATGGCGCGATCGCTATGATATTGGTCTTGGGTTGAGTCGATACAGGTTGACGGCATATGAATCAGGATCACGCGTCGATATCGGTTAAGGGTCGAAGGTTGCCGGAATTCGATCGGTAAGACCGCGGAAGTCTACGGAATGGTACGGACTAAGATACGGGTCTTACACTTCACTTCACCATCATTTTCATACACTTCAAGGTCATTCCCAGCGATTCCATGTTGATTCACGGTCAATTCGATGCACTTCACGGTCAATTCGCTTCACTTCACGGCCATTTTCACGCACTTCGTAGTCGATTCACTTAACTTCACTGTCGTTTCCATTCATTTCACGGTCATTCCCGGCGATTCCGTGTTGATTCATGGTCAATTCGACGCACTTCACGGTCAATTCACTTCACTTCACGACCATTTTCACGCACTTCGCAGTCATTTCACTTCACTTCATCGTCATTTCCATGCATTTCACAGTCATTTTCGGCGATTCCGTGTTGATTCACGGTCAATTCGACGCACTTCACGGTCAATCCACTTCACTTCGCGGTCATTTCACTTCACTTCACCGTCATTTCCATGCATTTCACAGTCATTTCCGGCGATTTCGTGTTGATTCACGGTCAATTCGACACACTTCACGATCAATTCACTTCACTTCACGGCCATTTCCACGCACTTCGTGGTCATTTCACTTCACTTCACTGTCATTTCCATTCATTTTACGGTCATTCCCGGCGATTCCGTGTTAATTCATGGTCAATTCGATGCACTTCATGGTCAATTCACTTCACTTCACGGCCATTTCCACGAACTTCGCGGTCATTTCACTTCACTTCACCGTCATTTCCATGCATTTCACGGTCATTCCTAGCGATTCCGTGTTGATTCATGGTCAATTCGACGCACTTCATGGTCAATTCACTTCACTTCACGACCATTTTCATGCACTTCGCGGTCATTTCACTTCACTTCACCGTCATTTCCATGCATTTCACGGTCATTCCCGGCGATTCCGTGTTGATTCACGGTCAATTCGACGCACTTCACAGTTAATTCACTTCACTTCACGGCCATTTTCACGCACTTCGCGGTCAATTCACTTAACTTCACCGTCATTTCCATGCATTTCATGGTCATTCCCGACGATTCTGTGTTGATTCATGGTCAAATCGACGCACTTCACAGTCAATTCACTTCACTTCACGGCCATTTCCATGCACTTCGCGGTCATTTCACTTCACTTTACCATCATTTCCATGCATTTCAGGGTCATGCCCAGTGATTCTGTGTTGATTCACGGTCAATTCGATGCACTTCATGGTCAATTCACTTCACTTCACAGCCATTTTCACGCACTTCGCGGTCACTTCACTTCACTTCACTGTCATTTCCATGCATTTCACGGTCATTCTCGGCGATTCCGTGTTGATTCACGGTCAATTCGACGCACTTCACGGTCAATTCACTTCACTTCACGGCCATTTCCATGCACTTCGTGGTCAATTCACTTAACTTCACCGTCATTTCCATGCATTTCACGGTCATTCCCGACGATTCCGTGTTGATTGACGGTCAATTCGATGCACTTCACGGTCAATTCACTTCACTTCATGGCAATTTTCACGCACTTTGCAGTCATTTCACTTCACTTCACCGTCATTTCCATGCATTTCACGGTCATTCCCGGTGATTCCATGTTGATTCACAGTCAATTCAACGCACTTCACGGTCAATTCACTTCACTTCACGGCCATTTTCACGCACTTTGCGGTCATTTCACTTCATTTCACCATCATTTCCATGCATTTCACGATCATTCTCGGTGATTCCGTGTTGATTCACAGTCAATTCGACGCACTTCACGGTCAATTCACTTCACTACACGGCCATTTTCACGCACTTCGCGGTCATTTCACTTCACTTCACTGTAATTTCCATGCATTTCACGGTCATTCCCGCCGATTCCGTGTTGATTCACAATCAATTCGACACACTTCACAGTCAATTCACTTCACTTCACGGCCATTTCCACACACTTCACGGTCATTTCACTTCACTTCACTTCACTTCACGGCCATTTCCATGCACCGTGAAAGTGAAGGGAATTGACCGTGAAATGCATGGAATTAGCCGTGAAATGAAATGAATGAAATTGACCACGAACTGATTGAAATTGGCCACAAAGTGAATGAAATGAATTTTTGACCATCAACCTGATGGAATCTTGGAAAATAAGTAGGTTGGTTAGCTGAAGTAGCATCTCCTACCCCCAAATACTGGTATGTCAAGTAACTAATTGTGGTTTAAGAGATATATTTATTAAATGAATAAAGAACGAAATGAATAAAAAGAGAGAAAAAAAAATTTATATGCTTATATATACATATTTATATAAATATGTATGAGAGAAAAATGTAGGGAAGTAAAAGTTCTCCTTGTCAAAAACAAAAAGAAAAAGAAAAAAAGTACAAAGGTGGAACAGTGAGTTGGGGTTGATCAGGTTTGGACCCGGTCGACCGGGTCAGTGACTCGGGGTCAATCGGGTCCAAACTCGGTTGACCCCAACTCGCTGTCCACCCTTTTACAATCAGCAGGTTATGGCTCACTGTCCACCCTTTTGCAATCAGCAGGTTATGGGTGAGGGTATAGCTACGACCATAGCTACAGTTATTATCCGTAGAGAAAGATCGCCTCAGCTTTCACAACTCAAAAAGCTGAAAAAGCAAGGGCATTTTCAACCTAAGACATGGGGCGTACAGCTGGGGCTTATTCTTGGGAGGTAAAAAGCGAGTGGGCTTCGAAAGGTTGATGGCCATATATGGGTCGTGCAGTTGGAAATTTCTCTTCCTGTTACTTCTCTTTTAGTAGCCCCCGGCATAGATATTCCTGTGCCCTTCTAGAAGTTGTGTAGGTCCAACAAAGATTCCTGTGACAAATCCACTCCGTCCATAAGTTTTTCAAGATCACAGTAAGAGAGAAACCAAAAATCAGGAGATCCAAAAATCAAGTAGGCCACACCAAGTGAAAAGGTGGTAAAGGAAACGTCCACCATTGAAACCTTCCTGGATCTAACCACTGTAGGCATCATCCTGATACAAAAATTTTGTGATCCTCAAGAAGTTCCCATTGGTGGTCGTTCGACCCTACTGTCTAGTGTTGTATGGCCCACCTGAGTTTTGGATTTCCCCATTTTTAGATTCATGCCTTATTATGGTCTTGAAAAACTGATGGACGGAGTGGATTTGTCATGTGCATATCTGAGGGCCCCATGCAGCTTCAACACAACAGGGTGCACATGAATATCTCTGTGCCCGGGGGTGCAGGCAATATGCGTCCAAACAGGACTCATTGGGAAATTTGCGACTGTACGACCCATTTGTGGCCAATTTACGAGACCAAGCCCACCTTATTTTACCTCATAAAAATAAGCCCTAGATGTACGGACACCTTCCCAACGATCGAAAATGCCCCTGCTTTTCCTTTCGCAAGAGGATCGGACGCTGATGCTCCTCGTACTCCGAGTTGTACGAACGGTTCAAAAGATATCAAAGTTACATGGGCCCCACAGTTATGTATTTATTATATCCACAACGTTCATCCAAATTTCGAGATCATTTTAGAGCATTATCAAAAAAAGAAAATCATATCCAAAGATCAACTGGATCACACCACAACGAGCAAAGGAAAAATTGATTTTTACCGTTAAAAATTTTTTAGGGCCCACCATATCATATATTTTCCATCCAATTATTTATAAGGTCACAAAGACCTAGATGAAGAGGAAAAACAAATTTGATAATGATCCAAAACTTTTGTAACCCCTAAAAGGGTTTCAATGGTAGGTGTTCAAATCCCCACTGCCTTTTAAAGTGTGGTCCACTTGATAGTTAGATCTGTCTTATTTCCGTCTCAAGCCTTAATATGAGCTCGCCAAATAGATGGACGGTTTGGATATAACGTAGACCTCATAATGGGACCACAAAAACAACAAAGATCCGAAGCAAAAAAAAAGAAAAAGAAAAAGCAGTTTTTTATTTTTTATAGGAGTTTTAGCTACGGCTTATAACCGTAGCTATAGTTACAAAATCCGTAGCTATAGTTGCCAAGCTGGGGTGGGCACGCTGAACTGGCGGCCCCCGCGCCAGTTGCTGACTTATCCAGTGGGGCCACGCCCAATTGGTGCTCCTATGGCTACGGATTATAACCGTAGCCATAGACACAGTGCAAATCTTTTTAAATTTATTTTATTTTTTACATGGAGAACTTTGTTCTACCTTCAATTTTCTCAAACACATATTTATAAAAATGTATATATAAACATATAAAAAAAATTTCATTTCTTTCTTTATTCATTTAAAAAGTGTATCTACTAAACTAAAATTAGTTACTTGATGAACCCTATATGATTTGGGGGTAGGAGAAGCTACTTTAGCCAACCAACCTGGTTATTTACCAAGATTCCATTAGGTCGATGACCGTGAAATGCATAGAAATGACCGTGAAGTGCATGGAAATGATGGTGAAATGCATAGAAATAACTGTGAATCAACACAGAATCGCCAAGAATGACCATGAAATACATAAAAATGACCATGAAGTGAAGCGAATTGACCGTGAAATGTGTAGAAATTACCGTGAAGTGAAGGGAATTGACCGTGAAATGCATGGAACTGACTGTGAATCAACAAGGAATTGTCAAAAATGAACATGAAATGCATTAAAAAGAACTTGAAGTGAAGCGAAT
This sequence comes from Magnolia kwangsiensis, assembly GCA_037074715.1. Taxonomy (NCBI): domain Eukaryota; kingdom Viridiplantae; phylum Streptophyta; class Magnoliopsida; order Magnoliales; family Magnoliaceae; genus Magnolia; species Magnolia kwangsiensis. Next base: position 116,083,997 of record CM073577.1, read on the forward strand.
TGACTGTGAAATGCATGGAAATGACCGTGAAGTGAAGGGAATTGACCGTGAAATGCATGAAAATGACCGTGAAGCAACACGGAATCGCCGTGAATGACTGTGAAATGCATGGAAATGACCGTGAAGTGAAGCGAATTGACCGTGAAATGCGTGGAAATGACCGTGAAGTGAACCGAATTGACCGTGAAATGCATGGAAATGATCGTGAATTAACACAGAATTGCCGTGAAATGACCGTGAAATAACACGGAATTGTTCGTGAAATGTGTGGAAATGACCGTGAAGTGAAGTGAATCAACCATGAAATGACTGTTAATCTTGGCAAATGGACTGTGAATCAACACGGAATAGGCGGGAATGACCGTGATATGCAAGGAAATGACCGTGAAGTGAGGTGAATGGACCGTGAAATGAGAGGAAATGATCGTGAAGTAAAGGGGCATGACCATGAAATGCGCCAAAATGACCGTGAATCAACACAGAATATGCGGGAATGACCGTGATATGCATGAAAATGATTGTGAAGTGAGGCGACTGGACCATAAAATGCATGGAAAAGACCGTGAAGTGAAGGGGCATAACCGTGAAATGCGGCGAAATGACCATGAATCAACACGGAATTGGCGAGAATGACCGTGATATGCATGGAAATGACTGGGAAGTGCAGTGATTGGACCGTGAAATGCGTAAAAATGACTGTGAAATGTATCGAAATGACAGTGAATCAACACAGAATAGGCGGGAATGACCATGATATGCATGAAAATGATCGTGAGGTGTAGCAATTGGACCATGAAATGCGCAAAAATGACCGTGAAGTGAAGGGGCATGACCATGAAATGCGCCAAAATGACCATGAATCAACACGGAATAGGCGAAAATGACCGTGATATGCATCGAAATGACCATGAAGTGAGGCGATTGGACTGCGAAATGTACGAAAATGACCGTGAAGTGAAGGGCCAAGACCGTGAAATGTGTCGAAATGACCGTGAATTAACACGGAATAGGCGGGAATGACCGTGATGTGCATAGAAATGACCATGAAGTGAAGCAATTGGCCCGTGAAATGCACGAAAATGACCGTGAACTGAAGGGGCATGACCGTGAAATGCGTCGAAATGACACGGAATAAGAGGGAATGACCGTGATATGCATGAAAATGACCATGAAGTGAGGCGATTGGACTGCAAAATGCACGAAAATGACGGGAATCAACATGGAATAGACGGGAATGACCCTGATATGCCGGGAAATGACAGTGAAGTGAAGGGGCAAGACCATGAAATGCGCCAAAATGACTTGAATCAACATGGAATAGGCGGGAATGACCGTGATATGCATGAAAATGACCGTGAAGTGAAACAATTGGATCGTGAAATGCACGAAAATGACCATGAAGTGAAGGGGCAAGACTGTGAAATGCGCTGAAATGACCGTGAATCAACACGGAATAGGAAGGAATGACTGTGATATGCATGGACATGACCATGAAGCGAGGTTATTGGACCACAAAATGCGCAGAAATGACCATGAAGTGAAGGGGTAAGACTGTGAAATGCATCGAAATGATCGTGAATCAACACGGAATAGGCGGGAATGACTGTGATATGCATAGAAATGACCTTGAAGTATTGATTCACGGTCATTTTGGTGCATTTCACAGTCTTTCCCCTTCACTTCACGATCATTTCTGCACATTTCGTGATCCAATCGCCTCTCTACACGGTCATTTCCATGCATATCAAGGTCATTCTAGCCTATTCCATGTTGATTCATGGTCATTCGGCCCATTTCACGGTCTTTCCCCTTCACTTCACGTCATTTCTGCACATTTCGTGGTCCAATCACCTCGCTTCACGGTCATTTCCATGCATATCACAGTCATTCCCGCCTATTCCTTGGTGATTCACTGTCATTTTGGTGCATTTCACGATCTTTCCCTTTCACTTCACTGTCATTTTTATGCATTTCGCGGTTCAATTGATTCACTTCACGGTCATTTCCATGCATATCACGGTCATTCCTGACTATTCCGTGTTGATTCACGGTCATTTTGGCACATTTCACGGTCATTTTTGTGCTTTTTACGGTCCAATCGCTTCACTTCACGATCATTTCCATGCAAATCACGGTCATTCCAGCCTATTCCGTGTTGATTCACGATCATTTCAGTGCATTTTACGATCTTACACCTTCACTTCACAGTCATTTCCACGCATTTTGTGGTCCGATCGCCTCACTTCACGGTCATTTTCATGCATATCACGGTCATTCCCTCCTATTTCATGTTGATTCATGGTCATTTCGGCGCATTTCATGGTCTTGCCCCTTCACTTCACGGTCATTTTCGTGCATTTCGTGGTCCAATCACCTCACTTTACGGTCATTTTCATGCATTTCACGATCATTCCTGCCTATTTCGTGTTGATTCACGGTCATTTCGGTGCATTTCACGGTCATGCCCCTTCACTTCATGGTCATTTCGCCGCATTTCGTGATCTAATCGCTTCACTTCACGATCATTTTCATGTATATCACGGTCATTCCCGCCTATTATGTGTTCATTCACAGTCATTTCGACACATTTCACGGTCATTTCCATGCATTTCATAGTCAATTCCCTTCACTTCTCGGTCATTTCCATGCATATCACGGTCATTCCTGCCTATTCTATGTTGATTCATGGTCATTTTGGCGCATTTCACGGTCTTGCCCCTTCACTTCAGGTCATTCTCACGCATTTTGCAGTCCAATCGCTTCAATTCACAGTCATTTTCATGCATATCACGGTCATTCCCGCCTATTCCATGTTGATCCACGGTCATTTTGGCGCATTTCACAGTCTAACCCCTTCACTTCACGATCATTTTTGCATATTTCGCGGTCTAATCGCCTCACGTCATGGTCATTTCCATGTATATCACGGTCATTCCCTCCTATTCTGTGTTGATTCATGGTCATTTCGGTGCATTTCACGGTCATGCCTTTTCACTTCACAGTCATTTTTGCGCATTTCGCAATCCAATCGCTTCACTTCACGGTCATTTCTATGCATATCACGGTCATTCTCGCCTATTCTTTGTTGATTCACGGTCATTTCGGCGCATTTCATGGTCTTGCCCCTCCACTTCACGGTCATTTCTGCATATTTCACTGTCCAATCGCCTCACTTCATGGTCATTTTCATGCATATCACGGTCATTCTTGCCTATTCCATGTTGATTCACGGTCATTTTGGCGCATTTCACGGTCATGCTCCTTCACTTCACAGTCATTTCCGTGCATTTTGCGGTCTGATCGCTTCACTTCACAATCATTTTCATGCTTACACTACCAAAAAATCGACCAAAGGCTACAAATAAAAACCGTAGCCATAGACCTATGGCTACGGTTTTTATCCGTAGCGTGACCATTGCCGTAGGTGCCATAACAATAAGTCAAAAACCTATGGCTACGGATTTAATCCGTAGCTATAGAGTACAATAGCTACAGATAAAATTCGTAGCAATTTTATCTGTAGTAAAAACTGCAGACTGCTACGGATATTATTTGTAGCTAAAAGCCTGTTGCAATATACCTAAATTGAAAAGGCTACACCTGTCAGATTCATGGCTACAGATATTATTCGTAGCAAAAATCCATAACAATATGCCTAAATTGAAAAGGCTACACCTATCAGATTAATGGCTACGGATATTATTTGTAACTAAAAGTTCGTAGCAATATGCCTAAATTAAAAAGGCTACACCTGTCAGATTAATGGCTACGGTCAATAACCGTAGCTATTTTGTACCTTACAAAATTATATATAATCATTTGTTCATTCAATTACCACCTGTACAACCATTTATTCATTCAATTACAATCACTCATTCATTCATTCAATTATAATCAAATTAAAATCCTTCATTCAATCAATTATAATCAATTACAATTCAATTCATTCAATCAATTACAATTACAATTACAATTACAATAATGCTGAAAATACAAATCTTTGGCTTCATTAGAGAAATGTGCTCAACTTCACCCTGAAATTTCAACAGCTTCGTATATTCCATCATCCTACAAACAGTCATATCATACATAAATTAGAAAGTTCATTGGGAAAAAGAAAGACAAAGTGAAAGAAGTGTATCATGTAAAGACAAAGAAAGACAAGGTTTTGGTTTTGGTTTAGGTTATAGGTTTTGGGATTGGAGAATGGGTTCGGGCTTAGGTCTTAGGTTTTGGTTTTGGTTTTGGTTTTGGTTTAGGTTTTGGTTTAGGTTATAGGTTATAGGTTTAGGATAAGGTTTAGGTTTAGGTTATAGGTTTTTGGATTTGAGAATGGGTTTGGGTTTAGGTTATAGGTTTTGGTTTTGGTTTTGGTTTAGGTTATAGGTTTTGCGATTGGAGAATGGGTTCGGGTTTAGGTCTTAGGTTTTAGTTTTGGTTTAGGTTATAGGTTTTGGTTTAGGTTATAGGTTATAGGTTTAGGATAAGGTTTAGGTTTAGGTTTAGGTTATAGGTTTTGGGATTTGAGAATGGGTTCGGGTTTAGGTTATAGGTTATAGGTTTTGGTTTTGGTTTTAGTTTAGGTTATAGGTTTTGGGATTTGGTTTAGGTTATAGGTTTTTGTTTTGGTTTAAGTTATGTCACGCCCCAAACCCAAAAATCGGATTCACATGAATCCCGATTGTCGAATCCGGTGTAGACAGCCTCCGTAGTGTCCCATTCTCTGCTCCTGACAATCAAATGCCAGATTCCGATCCTGGGATCCTACAAGGAGGATTTTCAGAATGAATTTTTTTTGTAATGGAGTATAACCACAAGCATAACCAAGTCACAAAACAACATCACCACATATCCACTATATCAAAAACTTTAAGTACAATGTAGAAAGGAAAATACAAGGTGATCAAAAAGCTCCAAAAGGTCCTGATATGCACTCCTGCCTCAGTGCTGCTGTTGTCCAACGTTACCTGCACGCAACTGTCGTGCATAAGCTTACAAAAGCTTAGAGGGTGGTGTAAGTGTGTGCGTAAGGCAAGTGCCAAGTATACAGTATCAGAGTAATGCGAAAACATGCGGGTAAGTCCATGAATTCAATCAACCATACCAAGGTTATGTAATGCAAGGCATGTATGCTATCGTCCATACTAAGGCTATGCGATGCGAGATATGAATGCTATCGGCCACACCGATGCAATGCAAGGCCTACATAGCCGAATGTCATATGCGAAATGCAATCCAAGTAAGTCGGTACTCATCAAGTACACACATCAATACAGTTCTTCTCTGGATATCACCGGGGTCTAATACACTTCGCAGTGACTGCCACCTCCCTAGCTGCACAGTCAAGCAAGCAGAATAGACCTCACTATCCGCCTGACCAGTAGTCTGCCAATACTTACCCGGCTCGTCGATAGCAGACTCATTTACGAGCTGGTCAAACTCAGCCTAGCTTATAGCCCTATCACTCAGGCGGATAAGGCCACACCCCCTTCCAACCGACCACGACACAGTGGGAGACACGATCTACTGGTATTCAGCACTCGGGCGCTCGTGTATCCACTCGATTTAGACGTTGGAGCATCTTCTGGTACCAAAAAGGTTCTGAGACTTTCACTCAAGGACATCCTAAGTGCCTACAGTGCTAGAACCAAGTATTTTTGGTATCCGATACGGCCATCCACGATGTACCTGTGGAGCCACGACCCTGATGTCTCTAGGGTGTGCAGTGATCAAGTCACACATATGCGAGATGCATGAATCACACGTCAAATCATGCAGAAATTCAGCGTGTACTGCGCGATCATGTAGGGCACTCTGTCTCATAACAAGTCCTGAAAATGGTCTGTCCAATGGCGTATGCTATGATCAGTCACTACTCATATCAAGCATACATATGATGCGTATGGTTATGAGTTATGGGATTACACTAAGCATGTTATAAAGGGATGAATATAAACGAGTATGGGCCTATCAATGGGCCCTAAGGAGAGTTACAATGCGGACATTTAACCAACATTGTACTTACAATGTGGACGTCAAACCAACATTGTTCCTTAGGCATGACCCACCATAAATATCATTACATGAATATGGGAAATCATACATTGCGATGGACCCTAAGGACATCCGTTGGGCTCGATCCATGGGCCTTAGATATATCAAATGGGCCAAATCACATGGGCCTTACATTCATCAAATGGGCTGCTTTAATGGGCCTTACCAATGAGCCTTATGTACATTTCAATGGGCCATAACCCATGGGCCTTTGAATACATCGAAATGAGCCTCATAATATGGGCCTTACAGCTATCAAAGTGGGCCTTAGCAATGGGCCAGAATTATGACAAGATGGGCCCAATCACTTGGGCCTTATATATATATACCAAGGTGGGCCTCAATGGACGGCCACAAACTAATCAAGATGGGGTCCATTTGAACTTTAAATCTGTCTCATTCTTTAGCTCATCAACTAAAATGATCTAACAACATGGTCGAGGAAAATAGGATGTAGCTCATGCATCATGGTGGGTTCCACTATCCAAACAGTGGATAGTGTGAGTAAAATACATACATCATGAAGGGCCCATTAGGCTGGATAGACTAGATGGGATTAGATGACAAATAAACATCACGGTGGGGCCCGTCCAAAGGGTGGACGGTGTGGACAGAACCATATATCTGAGTGGGCTCCACCGTCCTAAGATGGTGTGAATAAAACACATGTTTATTGTGGGTCCCAAGTGGGGGCCTACCATGATGTTACTAAGCCATCCAAACCATTGATAAGGTCACGCAGACCTGGATGAGGAGTAAAATAAATTTCAGCTTGATTCAAAACTTGTGTGGGCCCAAAGACGGTTCAATGGTAGGCTTTAAGTCACCACTGTTTCCTCTGATGTGGGTCGCCTGAGCCTTGGATGGGCCTAAATTTTTGGTGGGTCCTACTTCGGGTAGGGGTCCACCATGTGGATGGTCTAGATGGCAGGTAAACATCAAGGTGGGGCCCACGGCTGGAGCCGTGAGTCTGCCTCTGTCCGCCCGCCAGAGACTGGACGGCAAGATAAAACACATACATTATAGTGGGCTCCCATGTGGGGCCCACCGTAATGTTTTCATGTCATCCAACCCGTTGATAAGGTCAAGCAGACCTGGTTGAAGAGAAAATACAAATCTCAACTTGATCCAAAACTTCTGTGGGGCCCAAAAGAGTTTTAACGGTAGAGTTAAATCACTGTTGTTTACTGTGGTGTGGGCCACCTGAGATCTGGATCGAACTGATTTTTGGGGTGGGTCCACTTCAGAGAGTGGCCCACCTTATGAACGGGTCAAATGGAAAATGAACACCAAGGTGGGGCCCATGCTCAGGGCCGTGGGACCCTACCCGTGTCTGCCCGTCTGCTGGCGCGCGGCCTGCACGGCTGACAACAGCAGCAGCAGCTGCTGTTGTTAGTTTTATTATTATTTTATTTTATTTTTGAAAAACCCATTTTTCTGAGGTTTTTATCATGTGGGGCCCACATCTGATGAATCTAGTCCAGCCATTGGATTCTACAGCTCATAATAAATCCAATGAGTCCGATATCGGGTCTCTTTCGACGTGTAGAAGAAATCTAAATAGATTTCAATGGTAATAATGTTGTTTTCAACACTATGGCCCACCAGATATTCGAATCAACCTCATTTTTTGGCTCAACGTCTAAAATGAGTTGGGAAAAAGGATGGGTGGCTCGGATTGAATACATACATCACTGTTGGGCCTTTACAAGTTGCCCACTCCAAGTTTAAGAAAAATAAAACATCTTTTATTTTTATCCAGGTGACGTCCAACATCCAGAGACGCTGGACGGTTTATTTTGTTATTATTATTTTTTTCTTCTTCAATATGAAGACAACACACCTTATGGTGGGCCCCACCTTCAGACGATCCAGGTGGGCCACCATGCACATGAATTGTGTGGATAAAACTTGCATAAATGTGGGGTCCATCTGAGTGGCCACATGGCCACAACATCTCATACAATAGGAAAGAGAGAGAGAGAGAGAGAGAGAGAGAGAGAAAGAGAGAGAGAGAGAGTGGGACACGCATGATGGAGGGACCCCGACACTATGGGCCCTCCGTTCCATGATATACAACATAAATCTTTGCATATATGCCCACCTAATCAAGAATCAATGGTGGAGATCCATTCTCCACAAAAATAAATGGTCTAGATGACCTTATTTACAAGCTAGGAAAGGTAAACATCATGATGGGGCCCATGGAGAATGGCCACATCATTGAATGATATGGATAATCAAGGTGGGCCATCGGCCACATCTTAGGATCCAAAGTGAGATCCACACCATTGATCTGTGGGCCTCACTTGGCCCATCATAAAAATAAGTAAACTACTCTATAGAAGCACCCACCTTATGATCTACTCGGTCCGTTGGAACGCCAACCTCCTAGTGCTTCACTTTGATGGTGGAGATGGAAAATTGATGGCTAGGATGATGGGTTTTGGGATGAGAAAGTGGGCCACCAAAATCACTTTTCTCTCATGGAAGGCCTTAGACGTGTGATGCTCTCTTGGTTGCTTGGGTCTGGTGTGAGAAAAGAGAGAGAGAGAGAGAGAGAGAGAGAGAGAGAGAGAGAGTTGGGATGTAAGGAGTGATGGAGTGATGTGAAGTGAGTGATGGGTGAGGTGAGAGGTTGGTTGACTTTGGGGTTGCTTAGCTTGTGGAAAAAGAAAGCATGGTTGCTTTGTACTTGACATGAGAGGTGATTGATGGAATTGATGGGACACTTTGTAGAGATTCTCTTCGGATTTGTAACGCGCGGTGTTTTTCCTCAAACTGAACGCGGGTCCGCATCTCATCGTCTGGGTATCAGATCGGTGCGTGAGTTGCAGTGTTGGAACCGCGGCGACGGTGCGGTCGTAATGATACAAGTCTCGGATTAAGCGGACTCAAACGTAAAGGATACGACTTACGGTCGTGTGCAACATCGACTATAGGTCGCGAATTGCCAGAATTCGACGAGAAGGATCGCGGGAAGTGACGGAACAGTACGGATTAGGATACGGGTCTTACAGGTTATAGGTTATAGGTTTAGGATAAGGTTTAGGTTTAGGTTATAGGTTTTAGGATTTGAGAATGGGCTCGGGTTTAGGTTATAAGTTTTGGTTTTGGTTTTCGTTTAGGTTATAGGTTTTGAGATTTGAGAATGGGTTCGGGTTTAGGTCATAGGTTTTGGTTTTGGTTTAGGTTGTAGGTTTTGGTTTAGGTTAAGGTTTAGGTTTAGGTTATAGGTTTTTGGATTTGAGAATGGGTTCGGGTTTAGGATATAGGTTTTGGTTGATTTTCTATCATCAATGTAAAAATAACCACCACTGGTTGATTTTCTATCATCAATATTACCGTCCCAATCAGCATCTGAGTTCCCGACTAATTGGACACTAGTATCAAAAGGGTACCATAGATGCAAATTTATAGAACTTGCGACATATCTAATAATCCGTTTAACAGCAGTAAGATGTGATTCCTTAGGATTAGACTGATATCTCGCACAAATTTCAATACTAAATGCGATATCAGGTCTACTTGCAGTAAGATACAACAAACTACCAATCATACTGCGATATAGTTTAGGATCTATATCTTTACCTGTAGAGTCTTTTGAGAGTCTTAATGTTGTACTCATAGGAGTATCAAAGTTCTTACCATTCTGAAATCCAAACCTTTTAACCAAATTTGAAGCATATTTGGTCTGAAAAATGAAAATTCCATCAGGTTGTTGTTTTACTTGCAACCCTAGAAAATAGTTAAGTTCACCAACCATGCTCATTTCAAACCTTGATTTCATTAACTCTACAAACTCAATAGACATGTTAGAGCAAGTTGATCCATAAATAATATCATCAACATATATTTGAACCATCAAAATATCATTGTTATTCTTCTTAACAAAGAGCGTCTTATCGACACTTCCTACTTGAAAGCTATGACTAAGTAAAAATTTAGTCAATTTCTCATACCATGCCCTGGGCACTTGTTTTAGACCATAAAGAACCTTTTTGAGACGAAATACATGGTCAAATAACTTAGGGTCTTCAAAACCTGAAGGTTGTTCAACATACACTTCTTCATGTAAATCGCCATTCAAGAAAGCACTCTTTACATCCATTTGATAAATCTTAAATTTTCTAAAGCATGCGATGGAAATAAAAAGTCTGATTGACTCAAGGCGAGCAACTGGAGCAAAGGTTTCATCGTAATCAATGCCTTCAATCTGAGTGTACCCTTGTACAACAGTCTAGCCTTGTTTCGTATAATATTTTCAAGCTCATCAGACTTATTTTTAAAGATCCATTTTGTTCCAATAATGTATTTATCTTTAGGTCTAGGAAGAAGATACTAGACATCATTACGAATAAATTAATTAAGTTCATCCTGCATAGTAACAATCCAATTTTCGTCAGAAAGTGCTTCTTTTACGTTGACCGGTTCTATTTGGGATGTAAAACAAACATAATTACATATGTTCTCAAGTTGTTTGCGAGTACGTACTCCAGTGAGAGGGTTTTCAAGTATTTGATTGGATGGATGATCTTTAACAGTCCTTGGTTCAGATTCTTTTTAACTTGATGAGATATCTTGATTGTCAATAATAAGAGCTTCATCATCATCTGAACTCGAGGCTGGTGTATTCAAATGATCATCAATGACCACATTGATGGACTCTTGAATCATACCAGTTCTCTTATTTAGAACCCTATAAGCTCGACTGTTCAAAGAATAACCAAGAAAAATACCTTCATCACTTTTTGTATTAAACTTACCCAAATTTTCATGATCCCGTAAAATATAACACTTGCTGCCAAAAACCCAAAAGTGTTTGACAGTATAGGTTTCTTTTCAAACTATAATTCATAAGCAGTCTTATTATCAGATTTACTGGTATAAACCCGATTAATGATATAACATGCGGTATTAACTGCTTCAGCCCAAAGATTTTTAGAGAGCTTCATACTATTCAACATAACATTAGCCATATCCTGAAGCACTCTGTTTTTTCTTTCAACAATACTATTTTGTTGTGGTGTTTTGGGCACAGAGAATTCATGTGATATTCCCTTATCGCTACAGAATTTCTCAAAACTACCGTGAATTCAGATCCATGATCACTTCGGATCTTACTAACATGAGAACATTTCTCATTTTGGATTCGTTTGATGACCTTTTTCACTTCATCAAGGGTTTCAGTTTTGTCTTTTAAGAACGATACTCAAGTGAATCTGGTATAGTCATCTACGATAACCAAGATGTATTTTTTGCCTCCTCGACTCTCCGATCTGGTTGGTCCAATAAGATACATGTGAAGAAGCTCGAGTGGTCTAGATGTGGTATTGGAGTTCACTTTCTTATGAGAGCTCCTAATTTGTTTGCCCAACTGGCATTCACCACATATTTTGTCTACTTTTTACAATTTGGGTAGACCTCTAATTAGTTCTCTTTTGCTCAATCTAAATAAGTTCCGATAGTGTACATATCTAAGGCGTTTATGCCATAATTCAGTCTCATTGGTATGAACCATGTAACATGATTGAGTAGATGAGCTAGCATCACTAACAATGTAGCAATTTTCAGAAGTTTTACGACCAGTTAATATAATAGAACCCCTTTTATCAAGTATCTCACAACCTTGTTTAGAAAACTTCACATTATGGTTGTTATCGCATATCTGAGAAATGCTTAATAGGTTGTGTTTTTTTACGCCCCAAACTTGAAAACCGTGCTCACAAAATTCTTGATCGCCGAATCTGTCGCTGACAGCCTCCGTAGTACCCCATTCTCGGCTCTCGGCACCCATATACCAGGTTCCGATCCTAGGATGCTATAAGGAGGATTTCTACTATCCATTTAATTCATAATGAGCATAACCATAAGCATAACCCATGAATAATAACCACAAGAACACCATCACAAAATTCACTATGATCAAAAAATTTGAGTACAAGGTGTATAAAGGGAAATACAAGATAGTGCTAATAACAAAACTCCAAAAGCTCAACTGCATGCTCCTGCTACTACTACGCTACGGCTGCGTCCTGACGTCACCTGCATGCATCAATCGTGCATAAGCTTATAGAAAGCTTAGAGAGTGGTGTAAGTGTGTGCGCAATATGAGCGTGCTCGGAATGTAAATGCAGAAACATGATGATGGGTATATGAATGCAATCAGCCGTACCAAGGCTATGCGATGCAAGATATGAATGCTATCGACCATATCAAGACCATGTGATGCGAGATGCAACTCAAGCATGTCAATCCTCATCATACATCAGTACAGTTCTCATTTTGGATAATCATCGGGGTTTAGTACACTCTACACCAGCTTGCCATCCCTATCCGAACGCATAACTGGGAGAGCGGAAGAGACCTCACTATCCGCCTGCCAATATCGGGTCCGGCTCGTCGATAGCGGATCGATTCCTCAAGCTGGTCAAACTCAACCTAGAAGTCGCCCCCTTACTCAGGCGAGTAAGGTCACATCCCTTTCCAACCGACCACGACACAGTGGGAGACGCGGCCTGCTAGTATATGGCCCTCGCGTGCTCGTGTATCCATTCGGTCTCGACGTTGGAGTCATCCTCTGGTACCATTGGGTTTAGGAATTTTCACCCATGGACATCTATGACGCCCGTATGTTACAACCAAACATTTTCGGTATCCAATCCAGCCACCCACGATACATCTATGGAGGCTAAGGCCCTGATGTCACTAGGGCATACAATGATCACAATCACACAATTGCTAATGCATGAGTCACACTACCAGTCATGCAACAGTCTTACGTGTATCATGCACTCATGTAGGGAAACTCCGCCTATCAGGGAGCCCATAAACAGTTCGCCCGAAGGCATATGCTATGATCAGTCACTTCTCATATCAGTCATACATTTGATGCATATGATAATGAATCATGGATCTATACTAAATATGTATATAGGGATGGGTTCTGTGTATAACTGAGATGGACCTAGACGGCTTACTTACTACATGTATGGCTTATTAGTGGGCCTTAAGGAGAGTGACAATGCGGACGTTTAACCAACGTCATCCTTACAATGTGGGCATCTAACCATCATTGTTCCCAAGGCATTACTTACTATAAATATTATTATATGTCATGGAGGGATCACGCATTGCAATGGACCTAGTTGCACTCATTTGGGCCTTAAGTACATCAATTGGGCCGTATCATATGGGCTTTACATTCATCAAATGGATCATCTCAATGAGCTTCACCAATGGGCCTTAGGTCCTTTGCAATGGGTCATAACCCATGGGCCTTAGAATGCATTCAAGATGAGCCCAATCACATGAGCTTTATGTGCATCAAATGGGCCTAATCACATAGGCCTTATATATACCAAAGTGGGCCTCAATAATCGGCCACAAATACATTAAATGGGCCTACACACATAGGCCCATATATAACAAAATGGGCCTCAATATTGGGCCATATACATGCCAAGATGGGCCTAATTACATGGGTCCATATGCATCCAAGTGGGCCTCAATAATAGACCTGAAAATACATTAGGATGGGCCTAAACATATTAGCCCACATGCATCCAAGTGGGCCTCCATCATCGGCCTAAAATACATCAAGATGGGCTTAAATACATGGGCCCATATTTATCGAAGTGAGCCTCATGTGAGGCCCGTCATGATGCTTATTTTCCCACTCAATCTATTGAAAAGATCACATAGATGGGGGCCCACCAAAAATGTTTAGTTTCCATACAACCTGTTGATAAGGTTACATGACCATGGGGCCCCATCATAATATTTTTTTTCCATCCAACCTATTCATAAAATCAAGTGGACCATGGGCCCATAGAAATGCTTATTTGCCATACAATCTATCCATAAGGTCACATGGACAGGGAGGGCCCACTGTAATATTTATTGCCATCCAAACTTGTTCATATGATCACGTGGGCCAGGGCCCACCGTGATGTTCATTTGCCACCCAATCTATTTACAGGGCCACACAGTCAGGGGAGGGGCCCACCGAAAATTTACTTGACATCCAATCTGTTAATAGGGTCACACGTACGTGGAGCCCACTGTAATGTTTATTTGCCAACTAACCGGTTCATGAGGTCACAGTTAAGGGCCCATCGTAAGGTGGTTCACAAATCCAGCCCACTCATTATGTGTGTCCCACCCGACGGAGGGTTCAGACCAAGTTTCAGCCATGTCCAAATCTCAGGTAGGCCCCACCAAGTGCTTTTATATGTTTTAGGCATGTCTTCACATGATTTTAGATGGTATGGCTCACCTGAGTCCCGTATACGGCTGATTTTTGGTGACAGCCCCTATTCAAAGGGGACCTCTCAAATGCACGGTGTTGATGGTAGAACGCATCACGGTGGGGCCCACAACTGGGACCTGTGGGGCAGCCCCAACCGGCCGCCCGCCTGACGTCTGCAGCAGTAGCGTCAGACGTTGCTGCCTCTTTTCTTTCTTTCTTTCTTTTTTTTATGGAGCCCACGATAAGATGATCCAACCCATTTATTGTGTGTGTCCCACGTGGTGGACCGTTCAGTCTAAGTTTAGGATGCATCCAAGTTTCAGGTAGACCCCACCAAGTGCTCTTATATGATCAGGCATGTCTCTACATATTTTTAGATGGTATGGCCCACCTGAGAATCGGATTGATCCCAAATTTTGGTTCAATGCCTAAAATAATTTGAGAAAGAGGATGGACGACTTGGATCAAGCACATACATTAAGGTGGGGCCATGTTGGAGCAGCCCACCATTTCTCTTCCTTTTTTTTTTTTTAACGTGGATGTCTCTGGACGTCATGGCACAAAGTCATGCCAATAAAAATTATTTTTTTATCCTAGGTGGGACCCATGTTAGCTAGATCTATCCCGTCCATTGCATGTATCCCACAAAAATAGGGGTCCAAAATAAGTTTCAGGTGGGTCCAAGCTTCTGGTGGACCCTAGCAATCATTCTTCTAAGTTTTAATGAAAAATACTACCATTCTTAATACTACGGCCCGCCAGATTATTGGATCGGTCTCATTTTTCGGCTCAACACCTAAAATGATCCCGAGAATAGAATGGATGGCTTAGATTATGTACAAACATCCAGGTGGGGCTTACATGAGTGGCCCATTCTAAAAGAGTACCTTTTGTTTTTCTTTTTTTTTCATGCAAGTACACACCCATGTCAGTGCACACACTCCAAGTTAACCACACCCGTCCAGCGTCCAAGGACGCTGGACGGTATGGATAAAAACATGCATCGTGATGGGTCCCACATGGGACGTGGCCCACCATATATATAATATTAATATAATATAATATATATATATATATATATATATATATATATATATATGTTATGCATCACTTCACCCAAAAATGTGATGGACCACACCGTTTGATGAATGGAGTAGATTTGACATGAGTTGGTGGGGCCCACTTCATTTTAGGGGAAGGATAAGAGAGAGAGAAAGAAAGAGAAAAGAGAGAGAGAGAACAAGAGAGACGGTAATGGAGAGGAGGGACCCCGCCACTATGGGCCCTCCATTGATATAACACGTACATTAAGTGGGTCCCATAACAAGTGGGCCTTTAAATCATGAAATCAACGGTGAAAATTCAAAGATCACCCACCTCTAAGCCTCCTCCTTGCTCCCCTAGCCTCCTTAGCTCCTTTGCTTGACTTTTAACAGTGGTAGATGATGGATCAACGGTTGAGATGAGAGATGAGAGAGTAGAGAAGGTGGGCCACACTTGGCATTTAGGAGAGGGAGAGAGAGCTTGGACGTGTGAAGCTCTTTTGCTTGGGATTTTTTTTTTTGAGAATGAATGAGAGAGAGAGGGGAGTGATGGGTGAAAAGGGGTGAAGGAGTGATGTGGTGTGATAGGTGATGGGTGGAGTGGTGTGTTGTAAGAAGGGATGGGTGGAGAGAGAGGTGAAGTGATGTGAGGGTTGATCTTGAGCTTGCTTGTGTAAGAGAAAGGTATGGATTGTTGTACTTGGATATGGAGTGACTTGACTTGTACTTGACATGAGTAATTGATTGATTTATGGAACATCTCGTAGAGATTTCTTCGTAATTCACAACGCGCGGTGTTTTCTTTGAATTGAACGCAGACTGACATCTTTTAGCCTGGGTATCGGGTCGGTGTGCGAGTCACGGTGTTAGAACCGCGGTGACGGCGCGGTCGCTAAGGTATAGGTTTCAATTTTAGCCGTCTTTGGCATACAGGTTTCAGATTAGGATCGTGCACAAACATCAGAAAGTGGTCGAGGATTGCTGAATTCGACCGGAAGGATCGCGGGAGTCGACGGAACAGTACGAACTAGGATACGGGTCTTACATATTTTAAGCCCTCAACATATAAAACATTCTTAAATAAGAGAAGGTTATAAAGCTGAATCATACCTTGGCCAATAATCTTGCAATTGTTTCCATCACCAAATGTGACTGACCCGTCAGTCATATCTTTAAGATCGGTGAATAAAGCTTTGTCACCTGTCATATGCATGGAGCAACCACTATCTAGGTACCACTTTGAATGGCTTGTAGCTTTGAAAGCAGTGTGGGCAACCAAGCTGGCAACTTTAGGAACCCATTTCAGAACTGTTTTCGGTTTGGGAGCATAGATGGTCTTTTTCTTTCTGTTGTTATAGGAGTGACCCATAGAGTTAGACTTTAATAGCTCCTTGAGTAGATCAATTATTTTTTCAGCTAATGAATTTCAATTTTAAAAATTAAAGTTGACATGGCCACCTTTAGATTTTTGGAAAGACCTAGATTTTTTGAAAAAACCTTGATAAGTATTCTTTTCTTTTGAGGTCGAAGACTCTCCTTTAACAAATTTAGGAGTAATGTTCTTTTGTTTAGGAGATATATTTTTATTATAGCCCAACCCGGATCGATCGCCACATTTTCTTGATCTGGACAAAAAAATTTTCAATTTTGGATCACCTTGGGCATATCTCCATGTGTCTTTCAAACTCAGAAGAGAAGCTACCTCATTTTTGAGTCTTTCTTTTTCAGATTTCAAATCTTCAATTTGAGAGTTTTTGAAATCTAAATCACATTTGATTTTTTCAAAAGAATCGAAAATATGAGACTTTTCTAAAACAAGAGACTCATAATCTTCCTTAAGCGTAGAAAATTTTTCTTTTTGTAATTTAAGTTTAACGACAATTTTACAGCTCTCTTTATAAAGGGCATTATAAGCATCTTGAAGATCATCTTCATTATCGCAATCACTATTCAGATTTTCTTCACTAGATATATCATCATGATCTGAATAGGTGATCTTGGCTAGAGCTATAAGGGCTTTAACATCATTGCCCGACTCAATTTCAGAATCTTCTGATTTAGAAGAGGATTCAGAATCAGACGATTCATCCCAAGTAGCCATCATGCTTTTCCTTTTTGATTTGTCCTTTTTAGGACATTTGTTAGCTAAGTGCCCATACTCTTGACAGTTGTAACATTGACTATCTTTCAATGATTTTTGAGCTCCAGGTTTATATCGTCTCTTCTCATTTGACTTTTGAAAATCAGCTTTTTTCTTATTTTTGAAAATTTTGTAAAATTTTTTTGCTAAAAGCGCCATATCATCTTCGGTATTTTTTGAATCCGAAGTACTCTCTTATGAAGCATTTTTAGATGATTTGAGAGCAATTGATTTTCCTTTAGGAGCCTTAAAGGATAACTCATAGGTTTGAAGTGAACCAACTAGTTCCTCAACCCTCATGGTATCCGTATCACGAAGTTCCTGAATCGCGGTTACTTTAGAATTGAACCGTTCAGGAAGTGAACGTAATATCTTTGCGCACACTTTACTTTCTGGGATTCTATCAACAAGACCCCACATAGAGTTCACAATGTCATTCAATCTAGTGTAAAAGTCCATAAACATCTCATTCTCCTCCATATGAATTTCTTCAAATTTAGTTGTGAGGAGTTAGAGTTTAGATTTTTTGACAATAGATGTACCCTCGTGTGTCATTTCTAATACATCTCATGCTTGTTTTGCATTTTCACAAGAGATGATTCTTTTGAATTCATCTGGTGATAATGCACAAGTAATTGCATTTAGTGCTTTAGCATTGACACTACTTTCACTTTTCTGAAATGTGGTCCAAAGAGAATAAGTCGTTACTTTCATCAATTTTGAACCATCACTATTAGTTACTTCAGTGATAGGAGGGTTCCATTCATTCACTGTGGCCAACCACACACTTTCATCCAAGGATTTAAGGAAGATCCTCATCCTGGCTTTCCAATAAGCATAGTTTGTGCCATTAAAAGGTGGTGGTCTAGCGACTGATAGGCTATCAAAATTTGACATCTTAATATAGCATAGATCGTTAGCTCAGGAAATAAATCCAATAAATAAACAATAAGCACGACCTATATGGCTCTGATACCACTTGAAAGGGCCTAGCTATATGCCCTAGAGGGGGGGGGGGGGGGGGGGGGGTGAATAGGGCAATGCCAAATAAAACTTATAACAGCGGAATAATAAAAGATATAAAGCACAATGCTGAATATAAAACAATCACAATAGCCTAAAATAAAGAGATTAATACTTTATCAGTTCTAAGGACAACCTTACACCAAAAACCAGAGGTTTAAGGTAGGACAACCTTATTTCTAGAACGTCCTTTGTATCACAAATCAATGAGGAATAATAAGCAAGAAAATCAAAATAACTTACAGAAAATAAATCCTAAGTTATTACAACATTCATCACTTGCTTGAAGTGATTACAACATTCATCCACAAACACTCTACACAAAACAGAATGAATAAAAGAATGAAAGAGAAAAATACATCCACAACACAATGATATATAGTGGTTCACCTGTGTGTACACCAACTGTTATCCAACAGCCACACAGATTACTACTCCACTCCTAATATCCTCACATAGGGGATATTAGTATGCACTATCAAAATAGGTTTCATAGGTTCACCTAAAACCTTCACAATTGTGTCTTTGATCTCGGGCTTACACAATCCAAAAACTCCCACAATCTGAGTTTTCTGGCTCTCCTCAGATAACCAATACAATGAGATTTTTCTGGCGAATCTCAAACAAAAACCAGAGAAAGTAAATTACAAAAATGTAAAATACCTGAATCACCTTTTGAAGAAGCCCGGTAGAATCAATCGGAGTAGATGTTCGATTCAACGTTCAAAGTCCAATACTCACTTTAAGAATAGTTCTAAGTCTAATTGATTTTAAATCAAAAGGGCTAGTTCTATTTGATTTTGAATCCAAGAAGAAGGAATATCAGAAATTTCTCTTTTCTAATAAGATTGGAATGTAGATCAAAATCAAATAAAAATAAGCTAGCAAAAGAAATATTAAATAAGCACAAAGTAGCTTAAAATAAACACAAACTTATCTCAGAGTATAGCCTAAAGAATGCTTGAATAGAATTGATTTGAAGTGCTAAAATTCTGAAGTTCTTGCTCTATTTAAAGCCTAAAAAATTCTGTCTACGATTGGTCTTAGGAACCTAGGACTGGTCGTAGCTCCAAAGATTTTTGAAAGATTTTTCCAGGATAAGATTTTCTGTTCCACGACCGGTCCTGGGCGGTCTACGACCTGTCATGGGCCATCTACGACTGGTCGTGGGACACCTATGACCGGTCGTGGGCCATCTACGACGGGTCGTGGGACACCTATGACCGGTCGTAGGACCCCAAAAATGGTTGCTGGAGTTTGAATCGTAGGGCTACGACCGGTCGAAGGTTGAGTCGTAGAACTCACAGGACTGGTCGTAGGATGTCCAGGACTGATCGTAGGACAGCTAGAAAGATCCAAAAATATTCAACAACCTAGGACTGGTCCTGAAAAACTTAAGACTAGTCGTAGCAGAGCTAAGACTGGTCTTGAGGTCCCTATGACTGGTCTTAAAACACTCCAAACAAGCATAATAAAATATATGAGTTATGTATACAGAATGACCTATTGTAAAGCCCATCCTAAGGTCAATCTAAGATCAAACAAACCTTAAAAGTGAGATGGACATTGAAATTCTATACACTCAGATGACCCTTAAGAGAAGCTTGAGAATATACAAATCTTGTAGTATGCCTTCTTAAGCTTGATCTTGACTTGACAAAGTCTTCTACTAAACTTGAACTTGATTGAATCTTGAACATACAAACTTAAAGACTTCAATACTTGAATTCTTCATCCATGTCTTGAAAACTTTCTTCATTTAAGATCTTGTCTTGAAATGTGATGACTTGATTACAATAAATAGTCTTCAATCATAAAACACAAGATGTACAAGACATAGATATAGGTTTTGGCACCACAAAATTTGACAATCAAAGGGATATGAAATCATAGCACTTACAGGGTTTAGGTCTTAGGTTTTGGTTTTGGTTTAGGTTATAGGTTTTGGTTTAGGTTATAGGTTATAGGTTTAGGATAAGGTTTAGGTTTAGGTTTAGGTTATAGGTTTTGGGATTTGAGAATGGGTTCGGGTTTAGATTATAGGTTACAGGTTTTGGTTTTGGTTTTAGTTTAGGTTATAGGTTTTGGGATTTGGTTTAGATTATAGGTTTTGGTTTTGGTTTAGGGTATAGATTTTGCTTTAGGTTATAGGTTATAGGTTTAGGATAAGGTTTAGGTTTAGGTTATAGGTTTTAGGATTTGAGAATGGGTTCAGGTTTAGGTTATAGGTTTTGGTTTTGGTTTTAGTTTAGGTTATAGGTTTTGAGATTTGAGAATGGGTTCGGGTTTAGGTCATAAGTTTTGGTTTTGGTTTTGGTTTTGGTTATAGGTTTTGGGATTGGAGAATGGGTTCGGGTTTATGTCTTAGGTTTTGGTTTAGGTTATAGGTTATAGGTTTAGGATAAGGTTTAGGTTATAGGTTTTGGGATTTGAGAATGGGTTCGGGTTTAGGTTATAGGTTATAGGTTTTGGTTTTAGTTTTAGTTTAGGTTATAGGTTTTGGGATTTGGTTTAGGTTATAGGTTTTGGTTTTGGTTTAGGTTATAGGTTTTGCTTTAGGTTATAGGTTATAGGTTTAGGATAAGGTTTAGGTTTAGGTTATAGGTTTTAGGATTTGAGAATGGGTTCGGGTTTAGGTTATAGGTTTTGGTTTTGGTTTTGGTTTTGATTTAGGTTTTAGGTTTTGAGATTTGAGAATGGGTTCGGGTTTAGGTCATAGGTTTTGGTTTTGGTTTAGGTTATAGGTTTTGGGATTGGAGAATGGGTTCGGGTTTAGGTCTTATGTTTTAGTTTTTGTTTTAGTTTTGGTTTAGGTTATAGGTTTTGGTTTTGGTTTTGGTTTAAGTTATAGGTTATAGGTTTAGGATAAGGTTTAGGTTTAGGTTTAGGTTATAGGTTTTTGGATTTGCGAATGGGTTCGGGTTTAGGTTATAGGTTTTAGGATTTGAGAATCGGTTCGGGTTTAGGTTATAGGTTTTGGTTTTGGTTTTGGTTTAGGTTATAAGTTTAGGGATTTGGTTTAGGTTACAGGTTTTGGTTTTGGTTTAGGTTATAGGTTTTGCTTTAGGCTATAGGTTATAGGTTTAGGATAAGGTTTAGATTTAGGTTATAGGTTTTACGATTTAAGAATGGGTTCGGGTTTAGGTTATAGGTTTTTATTTTGGTTTTGGTTTAGGTTTTAGGTTTTGAGATTTGAGAATGGGTTCGGGTTTAGGTCATAGGTTTTAGTTTTGGTTTTGGTTTAGGTTATAGGTTTTAGGTTTTGGGATTGGAGAATGCTTTCAAGTTTATGTCTTAGGTTTTGGTTTTGGTTTAGGTTATAGGTTTTGGTTTAAGTTGTAGGTTATACGTTTAGGATAAGGTTTAGGTTTAGGTTTAGGTTATAGGTTTTGGGATTTGAGAATGGGTTCGGGTTTAGGTTTTAGGTTATAGGTTTTGGTTTTGGTTTTAATTTAGGTTATAGGTTTTGGGATTTGGTTTAGGTTATAGGTTTTGGTTTTGGTTTAGGTTATAGGTTTTGAGATTTGAGAATGGGTTCGGGTTTAGGTCATAAGTTTTTGGATTTGAGAATGGGTTCGGGTTTAGGTCATAGGTTTTGGTTTTGGTTTAGGTTATAGGTTTTGGGATTGGAGAATGGGTTCGGGTTTAGGTCTTATGTTTTGGTTTTTGTTTTAGTTTTGGTTTAGGTTATAGGTTTTGGTTTTGGTTTTGGTTTAAGTTATAGGTTACAGGTTTAGGATAAGGTTTAGGTTTAGGTTTAGGTTATAGGTTTTTGGATTTGCGAATGGGTTCGGGTTTAGGTTATAGGTTTTAGGATTTGAGAATCGGTTCGGGTTTAGGTTATAGGTTTTGGTTTTGGTTTTGGTTTAGGTTATAAGTTTAGGGATTTGGTTTAGGTTACAGGTTTTGGTTCTGGTTTAGGTTATAGGTTTTGCTTTAGGCTATAGGTTATAGGTTTAGGATAAGGTTTAAATTTAGGTTATAGGTTTTACGATTTGAGAATGGGTTTGGGTTTAGGTTATAGGTTTTTATTTTGGTTTTGGTTTAGGTTTTAGGTTTTGAGATTTGAGAATGGGTTCGGGTTTAGGTCATAGGTTTTGGTTTTGGTTTTGGTTTAGGTTATAGGTTTTAGGTTTTGGGATTGGAGAATGCGTTCAGGTTTATGTCTTAGGTTTTGGTTTTGGTTTAGGTTATAGGTTTTGGTTTAAGTTGTAGGTTATACGTTTAGGATAAGGTTTAGGTTTAGGTTTAGGTTATAGGTTTTGGGATTTGAGAATGGGTTCGGGTTTAGGTTTTAGGTTATAGGTTTTGGTTTTGGTTTTAATTTAGGTTATAGGTTTTGGGATTTGGTTTAGGTTATAGGTTTTGGTTTTGGTTTAGGTTATAGGTTTTGCTTTAGGTTATAGGTTATAGGTTTTGAGATTTGAGAATGGGTTCGGGTTTAGGTCATAGGTTTTTGGATTTGAGAATGGGTTCGGGTTTAGGTCATAGGTTTTGGTTTAGGTTTTAGGTTTTAGGATTTGATAATCGGCTCGGGTTTAGGTTATACGTTTTGGTTTTGGTTTTGGTTTAGGTTATAGGTTTTGGGATTGGAGAATGGGTTCGGGTTTAGGTCTTAGGTTTTGGTTTTGGTTTAGGTTATAGGTTATAGGTTTAGGATAAGGTTTAAGTTTAGGTTATAGGTTTTTGGATTTGAGAATGGGTTCGGGTTTAGGTTATAGGTTTAGGATAAGGTTTAGGTTATAGGTTTTGGGATTTGAGAATGGGTTCGGGTTTAGGTTATAGGTTTTGGTTTAGGTTTAGGTTATAGGTTTTAGAATTTGAGAATGGGTTCGGGTTTAGTTCATAGGTTTTGGTTTTGGTTTAGGTTATAGGTTTTGGGATTTGAGAATGGGTTCGGGTTTAGGTCATAGGTTTTGAGATTTGAGAATGGGTTTGGGTTTAGGTCATAGGTTTTGGTTTTGGTTTAGGTTATAGGTTTTGATTTTGGTTTTGGTTTAGGTTATAGGTTTTTGGGTTTGAGAATCGGTTCGGGTTTAGGTTAAGGGTATGGTACCTGCAAATACAAATATAAACATGGCCTGTCCAAATGGTTAGGCCCTTCCAATGTCGTTCATAGGAAATGAACAGCTTCATCATGGTCATAACAGCGGTTCCCACCTTTAAGGGACCCCCGCTCTTCCGGATAGCTCCGACGCACATCCCGATCTACTCCATTAATCTCGAGCAAATACATAAACATGTCCTGTCCAAATGGCCAAGCCCTTCTAATGCCGTCCATAGAAGATGGACAGCTTCATCATGGTCATAACAGCGGTTCTCACCTTTCATGGACCCCCGCTCTTCCGGATAGCTCCGACGCACATCCGGGTCTGCTCCATTAATCTCGAGCAAATACATAAACACGGCCTGTTCAAATGGCCAGGCCCTTCCAATATTGTTCATTGAAAATGCACAACTTCATCATAGTTATAACAGCGGTTCCCACCTTCCAAGGACCTCCGCTCTTTCGGATAGCTCCGATGCACATCCAGGTCTGCTCCATCAATTTTGAGCAAATACATAAACACGGTCTGTCCAAATGGCCAGACCACTCCAACCATGTGCATTCCTGAGTCAAGAGACGTACCAGATGCTTGAATCTGAAATATGTATTTAAACATAAAATGGCATTGAGAATCGCTTCTCAAAACCGCAGACTGTTTTCTTTTGAAACTCATTCATCTCACCTGAAAACCTGTCACATAATGAATAATTATAATCACAATGATTACTACATATGTGCGTTCTTGACAAGAGACTTACCAGATGCTTGAATCTGAAAATGCAGCTCCAATACACATGCAACATCCACCTGAAAGAATGTGTATAACCATCATGCTTAAGTAATTAATACAAAAATGTACAAGTAAAACCATAAAATCAGAGATACTCACTACATTTTCAGGATCTCCTCCATAGTTAATGATCTCATTCTAAACCCCTTCTCCCTCCTCCTTTACCCGGGCTTGGGACCAGCAATGTAAGGAGTTGCATTGGCGGAGTTAAAAAAGGGCTTAGGCTCCATTTGGTTATTTTTTAAAAAATGTTTTTATAAATACTAATGTTATGACCAAATGGAGCCTAAGACTATAAATACGTTCAAATATAGAGTACAAAATTCATTCAATATTTTTTTAAAAAAAAAATAAGTGCCAAATTAGTTCATAATTAGTTCAAAATGCACACTACACGCTCAAAATTAATTCAAAATGCACACACTACACATGTTCAATTATAGAGTACCAACATTGTTCAAATTATAGGATTCTCAAAGCCTCTTTCCCCCATTGCACAAATGATCCTAGACCAGCCTCTCCAAGTGTAGATGCAAACCCATCTTCTTTCCACAAAGGAGCGTGAGGTTGTATAACCTCAGTCAGGACAACAATAAAAGCTCCATCCTCCAATGGTTGGCAATGGACAGTTGCATTTAAATTAACTTCGTGTACTTCACCACGAGCAACTACACCACTTTTTCCAAAACCAAGCAAGTCACATCTCTTACCGATATATATAGTATCCGGTTACATTTACAAATAAAATAGCATTGGTATTGTTAGCATTTATAATATAATTGTAAGCTCAATATAGTAAAAAATTTATATTTGCATACCGACAATGCCTGAGTAGATTTAACGATTGTTGGTGATGAGAGATTTCGAGTACAGTGTCCCCCTAGTAATGCCTCTCTTTTTGGATGAAGAAGAAGCTGACACAATTACATAAAAAGAATAACAGTTATATATACACATCATTGATTACCGCCAATATATAAGAAAAAAGAAACTTACATATATAATTAAGGAGAAATATCTTATTACCTCTGGTGTTGCTTGAATCTGTACTCTCAAGCACCTGCGCCCCCAATACCTCTGGTTGTGAATCCATGTGCCTATTTCTTCCCAATACGTTGATCCACGAAGACCCTCCAATCCTCCATAAGAATATTTGGAGAACAATGAAAAAGCTCCCCAATGCTCCCATAAAACTGTTTTGACCAGTCCAATTTGTTCAACATGAGAATCTCATGTATATACAAGTACACACAACAACATTACAATTCAGGCTCAGTAACCTAGGCCGCTGATTTGCTAGGTTAAATCATGGGATGGGCCACACTAATATCTTCCCTAACAGATGCTCCTCTTCATCCAATGCAAATGGATGCTAGCAAGTTCCAACCACTGACTAGAATATGGGACCATCTGATGAGGAAGATCTTTGTGGTAGGCATCTCCCATCCATTGGATCACCAAAAGGTGTCCACTGCATAGTTCAACGGCTTGAGCAAATGCTCGATTCTCCTGAATATTGTATAATTGGTACAGAGAAAAATAAACTCACCTCGCCATCCATGTAGATAAGGCACTACTGACAAACTCATCACTGGAAAAATTCACAAACCCAAATCCCCTCTACCTCCCAGTGTCTCTGTCGGTGATAACCTTTGCTACATCACAACCAAGGACAACCGGATACGAGGTTTATAGGCATGCAGAACTCCTTGTAGTCATTAGGTCGTGGTCATAAGCCATCCTACTACAACGAGTTTGTGGTAAAATTAAAATTTGCAGGTACATAATGTTACATAATTCAATATTGTGAGAGATCTTCCAAATAAAAAAGACAGAAGATGGCATCGAGTTAAACTTATTACCTTATTTCTTTGAGAAAATGATGGAACATCTCAAGAATCAAAGCGTCATATTCGAGGTCCATTCAGCATCATACACACAAACATTGACCTTCACGTCCATCAATTCCTTCCACTCAAACAATTACACCTACTATCCTGTTTAACCAGCCTATGAATTCTAAAGGAATGTGTTCAAACGTGCCATAACACACTACTTATAGAAAGCACTTTACAAAGTCTTCTCAAACTATCATCGCATGCTTGTATAGACAACACACTACATGTAGGAAGCACTTTACAAATGTGCTTTCGTGGATTCTGAGTCAGGGCACATCCACGGCCACCAAACAGATGGTCCACATCACAGTATAGATGACCATGTGAATGATAGAGACGAAAGTCCACAATTGATAGACAGAAAATAACCTTAGGGAAAAAAATCCGAATGAAGTATAGTTTCAGATATGTTCCGACCTGACAAAACCCATCACAAGAGATGCTGCAAGATGGAGACGTACTTCAATAGATAATTTGGCAATATTATAGTCATGTTTACCCTTATCATCTATAAGTAACAAACTTGAGTCAAATATGTTAGGACAACAGTATTGGAAACATATGAGTGAGCCACCTAGCCATTACATGCCACTTATGGTAGAGTAAAGATGATGATTTATTTGCATATTGAAAGAATCCTCACTGTGGGCTATCTTGGTGTTCGTCTAAGAAATCTAACATCAACCTTTGGCTTACATTTTTCCCACTAAATGCTTTCCCTGCATAACTTAATCCATAACCATGGTCATCCCATGTGCCAATAAATATTCAGTAACAAAAATTAAAACAGATAGAGATCAAGGACAATTGTAAATCACAGGACTAAATCTAACTTCAACTTGGCTTTCTTTCAGAAATACAGTAGGATCCTCTAGCATCTTCATGTAATGATATGCAATTCTATACCCACAGCAGAACACATGGCATAAATGTACATTTAGTTGGAAATCCTTCCATGGGGCCCTCCTGCAAAGGGGCTATTTGTTGGTCCCATAATTGTTGCTTGGCAGTGGAACATGTCTTCAGCAATAAGACCTATAATCATATAAAATATCCATTTCAGAAAATTTGAAACAACAATATAAATTTGAGGAAAAGAAACATCAGAAAAGGAAAAAGGAGAAAAAAATGGCACAAACCAGCATTGCCACCAAATGAAACAGTTATGAAACATGATAAACCACTTCTAGCTATCAGGCCACCAAATGAATTTCAATCAAATCAAACACTACAAACAAACATACTCCTATACAAGTCATCAATATCAACTAAAAAATCTATTTTCTTTTATATTGAATGAAGGAAAAATGAGTTAATAGAAATTAGACAACCTTCAAATGGGCAGAAGGCAGTAGCCTTGTCCTTTTCAGTAACACTCTAGTTCACTCCACAACATAATGCAGCACCGGTCTCAACCCATTGAATCTCTTCAGCGTTCCAAACAATAGAGATCTCAACAACCTTGGTTGTCTTTCACATATGCATTTCAAATATTAAAAAAAACATTCCAAAATATATGAGATGTGAATTTCAATTACCTGACACCAAATACAGTAACTGGTTTCTCACCAAAGAGAAGGGTCTTGGAGTCCTTCACCTTGAGATCATGATCTTCTATTGCCCATGGACACTATCATACTTAAACATGTAAGTCTGCATGCACCACAAGATAGTAACAAATGGCACCTTCACATACACACACGCATGTTTATATGAACCCCACATTTGATTGATGGTTCATATTAAAATATTGCAATAGCTAATATTGGCAATCCTTCCATGGGGCCTACCTTTTCCCATGTCTCTCAACTTTCAAGATATACTTCCATTGGAGATTCAGCGCTGGACAATACTTGTTAATCATATTTGAAGAGGTATGATCATTGATATGGATTTTTCTATCATGTAGACCTCATCTTTGATTGCTTGCACATCCCAATATCATTTTCTCTAAACAATCCAAGCCATCTGATTCATGATCAAGAAATTAGATGATTTCGATTGATTGTATTGACAAAGATCTGATTCTTAATCTCAACCATCCATTGGTGAGATCCACCTTGAAGTTCAATTTTTCATCTTGTAGGTATCTCTTTCCCTGATAAGCAAAAAAAACAACAATCAGCAATAAAATGGGCCAAGGTTTATGTGCAATCTACTTTCGTACCAACGTAGTGGGAACCAACTAGTTACAAAATTCACACAAAAGAAATAGACAAAGGACACACCTTTTAGGAAAAAACACAAGCTTTAACACCTTATTCAGCCATGAGATTTGTAGAAAGTGAATTTACATTCGAGACAAGCATTTAAAGCATTCTTTCAAAACAAAACAGGAACCTTGTTCTTGAATCTTGATATCAGAAATC
Organism: Magnolia kwangsiensis; assembly: GCA_037074715.1. Lineage (NCBI taxonomy): Eukaryota > Viridiplantae > Streptophyta > Magnoliopsida > Magnoliales > Magnoliaceae > Magnolia > Magnolia kwangsiensis. The sequence goes on from CM073577.1 coordinate 116,112,612, forward strand.
CGTAGTTAATGCAAGAAAGAACCCTTATGCTTAAGAACCCCTATGCTAGGAAGACAACTAGTTGTGAAGAAGGTGACCCATCTTATGAGTGGAACAACCTAATTTTTTAACCGTGTGACCTTGTGGGGCCCACATTTTCAACAACATAGATGTCCTACACACGTTCCACATTGGCACCAGAGATGGATTGTACATTAAGCTAAACTACAACTGATTGTAGGAGATCATTTACACTTATAGATTCCAGATAGATTTAATTAATGTTTGAGACAGAGCATCAAACTTTTCACACAACTGAATTACATCAAAACCACAATATCCCATCTATCTTTCTAAATGAATTCCACAAACATCTCAGTACAGTTCATGATTTCCACACAACAGAATTTGCTGAAACAACAGAAAAAGGGAAAAATGATTGCAATAAAACAATATGCAAGAACAAATTCATACAAACTTACAATATCATACTTTAAACTATAAACTATAAAATAAAATAAAATAAACAAAAAAAAAAAACTTCAAATCGACAATGACAAAATCGAAACGAGAATTTACCAAAAGTAAAGAGATTGGTGCTCCAATTCTCCTTGATCGGCAAAGGTTTTTCAATTTCCAGCCCCATTTCGGCCATTAAAGAGCTTATGAAGAATCGTATCTTGAATTACAGCTTCTAACAACAGAGAGATCGAAAATCCCCACAAAAGCTTTTTAAAAAAATGAATGTAGAATTAAGAAGTTTAGGGGAGAGAGAGAGAGAGAGAGAGAGAGAGAGAGAGAGAGAGAGGATTTAAGATCAGAGAGATTTAGATTTTCCTGAAATGAAAGAATAGGGTTTTGGAGAGAGATTTAGAGAGAAAAAGGGGATTCTGGTAGATGATTCGAGAGGATACAATATTCTTGAGAGAGATATGGAGAGACCTTACATCACGGCTCTTTTTGGGCACAGATTGGGTACCCGCAAGCATTTTTTTAAAATTTTTTTTAATGAGAAGATGGTAGTGATTGAATTGTCCAGAGATGCAAAGCTTCTAAGAATGCAATCGTTTTAACTTGTAACGAGTTAGAAATCCAAAAAACCTCAAATTTTTTTATTTTTTATTTTTAAAAAGAGAGAAACAGAGCATACTGTGCCATCATCATCAGTTAAAATCCCTCATGAAAAAAGAGTAGAAACCCTAATAAAACCCAAGTAAAACTGGAGAAATAAAGTCTCTCACTTGAGAGGAATGAACCTCGAAGAATGGGTGGCACCAATACCGGGCCTTCCATGCTTCACCGCCTTGTAGGAGATGGAGAACTCTGCCAAGTAATGATTGATCATCTCGGGCTTGATTTCAACCTGGTTGAAGGTCTTCCCATTGTATACCCCGATGATGCTTTCAATCATTTCGGGCACTATGATCATGTTGCGGAGGTGGGTCCTAACTGGCTCGGGCTTCTCGCCAGGTGGAGCCTCTCGTTTCGCCTGGCGCAGTTTCTTGATTAAAGCCATCGACTTCCGTTTCAGACCACATTGAAACCTTCTGCGGGCCTGAGCATGGAATAGCTTGACCAGCTCATCGGTAGACATGTCGACCAGCGCATCCAAATCCACGCCTCTGAATCTGAACTTCTAGAACGTCCTCCTCTTCAGCTGCCCTGGCGCCACGTCAGCATCCACATCTGCCATGGCTGGAATGTAAGGGTGTAGATTGGAACCCTAGTTCCTCTCGAGATGAAGGTCTGGAGCGCGAGGGAGAGAGAGGCAGTGGCCACGGCTGGGTACCCACCAGCGTGGAGCTATAGAGAGAGAGGGAGGGAGGAGGAGATGAAGGGATTTTTTTTAGAGAGAGAGAGAGAGAGGGATTGGGAGATGAAAGGGTTTTTTTGGGCGTGCGCGCGGCTCTATTTTGAGCGCGCGCCCTTTTTGGACGTGGATTGATTCCCACCAGACGAATTACATATGGATGATCCTGTCAGGGCTCCGTGGGGCCCACCATGATGCATGTGGCTTATCCATGCCGTCCATTCATTTTGATACCTAATTATAGTCCATGACACTAAAAAGGAGTTATATTGAAGGCCGAAATGGACCACACCATAGGAAGCAAATGTGATTTAATCTTCACTATTTCCTACCTTGTGGTCCACTTAAGCCTTCGATCTACCTCATTTTTTGGATTCATGCCCTGAAATGACATGTCAAAATAGATGGAAGGTTTAGATAGAATACATATATTGTGGTGGGCCCCATAGAGCCCCTTAAGGGACCGTCAGTTCTAATTGTGCAAGGGATGTGTAGCAATCTATTAACTACGGTTTAAACACGTAGCAAAATAGCTACAGTTTATAACCGTAGCAAAAAGCTCACTTAGTTCGTAGCCTTTGCCTATTTTTTTGGTGGTGATATCACGGTCATGCCCACCTATTCCTTGTTGATTCACGGTCATTCCGACTCATTTCATGGTCATGCCATACATTTCACAGTTAATTTCCTTCACTTCACTATCATTTCCATGCATATCACGGTCAATCCGCCTATTCCGTGTTGATTCACGGTCATTTTGGCGCATTTCACAGTCTAACCCCTTCACTTCACAGTCATTTTCGCACATTTTGCGGTCCAATCACCTCCCTTCACAGTCATTTCCATGCATATCACGATCATTCCCGCCTATTCCGTGTTGATTCAAGGTCATTTCGGCGCATTTCACGGTCATGCCCCTTCACTTCACCGTCATTTCCTCGCATTTCGCGATCCAATCGCTTCACTTCACGGTCATTTCTATGCATATCACGGTCATTCCCGCCTATTCCGTGTTGATTCATGATCATTTCGGTGCATTTCACGGTCTTGCCCCTCCACTTCACGGTCATTTCGCACATTTCACAGTCCAATTGCCTCACGTCACGGTCATTTTCATGCATATCACGGTCATTCCTACCTATTCCATGTTGATTCACGGTCATTTCACCGCATTTCACAGTCATGCCCCTTCACTTAACGGTCATTTTCACGCATTTTGCGGTCTGATTGCTTCACTTCACGATCATTTTCATGCATATCACGGTCATTCCCGCCTATTCCTTGTTGATTCATGATCATTCAAGCGCATTTCACGGTCATGACATGCATTTCACGGTCAATTCCCTTCACTTCACGGTCATTTCCATGCATATCACGGTCATTTAGCCTATTCCGTATTGATTCACGGTCATTTTGGTGCATTTCACGGTCAAGCCCCTTCACTTCACAGTCATTTCTGTGCATTCGCGGTCCAATCGCTTCACTTCACGGTCATTTCTATGCATATCACGGTCATTCCCTCCTATTCCGTGTTGATTCATAGTCATTTCGGCGCATTTCACGGTCTTGCCCCTCCACTTCACTGTCATTTTCATGCATATCACGATCATTCTTGCCTATTCCATGTTGATTCATGGTCATTTCGGCGCATTTCACGGTCATACCCCTTCACTTCACGGTCATTTTCGAGCATTTCGTGGTCTGATCGCTTCACTTCACGATCATTTTCATGCATATCATGGTCATTCTCGCCTATTCCTTGTTGATTCACAGTCATTCTGGCGCATTTCACGATCATGCCATGCATTTCACGTCATTTCCATGCATTTCACGTTCAATTCCCTTCACTTCACGGTCATTTCTATGCATATCACGGTCATTCCCGATGATTCTGTTTTGATTCACGGTCATTTCGGTGCATTTCACGATCTTGCCCCTTCACTTCACAGTCATTTCCGCACATTTCGCGGTCCAATCGCTTCAATTCACGATCATTTCCATGCATATCACGGTCATTCCTGCCTATTCCGTGTTGATTCACAGTCATTTCGGTGCATATCGAAGTCTAACCCCTTCACTTCACAGTCATTTTCGCACATTTTGGGGTCCAATCGCCCACTTCACGGTCATTTCCATGCATATCATGATCATTCCCGCCTATTCCGTGTTGATTCACGATCATTTTGGCACATTTCACGGTCATGCCCCTTCACTTCATGGTCATTTCTACGCATTTCACGATCCAATCGCTTCACTTCATGTCATTTCCATGCATATCATAGTCATTCCTACTTATTCCGTGTTGATTCACGGTCATTTCAACACATTTTACGGTCTTGCCCCTTCACTTCATGGTCATTTTCGTGCATTTCGCGGTCCATTCGCTTCACTTCACGGTCATTCCGGGCGATTCCGTGTTGATTCATGGTCATTTCCTTAAACCTTAACCTACACCCTAACCTAAACCTATACTTATAACCTAAACCTATTCTCAAATCCCAAAACCTATAACTTAAACCTTAATATAAACATATAACCTATAGCCTAAACTTAAACCTATAACCTAAACTTGAACATAAACCCGAACCCAAACCAGAACCCGAATTCATAAACCTAAACCTATACTTATAACCTAAACCTATTCTAAAATCTCAAAACCTATAACTATAACCTTAACCTTAACCTAAACCTATAACATATAACCTAAACCTATAACCTAAACTCAATTCCCTAAACCTTAACGTACAACATAACCTAAACCTATACTTATAACCTAAACCTATTCTCAAATCTAAACCTATAACCTAAACCTATAATATTAACCTAAACCTATAACCTAAACTTACAACCTAAACCTATTCTCAAATCCCAAAACCTAAACCTTTAACCTATAACTTAAACCCAAACCTAAACCTATAACCTAAACCTAAACCTTAACCCATTCTCAATTCCCTAAATCTATAACCTAAACCTTAACTTAAACCTAAAACCTAAACCTAAACCTATAACCTATAACCTAAACCCAAACCTATAACCTTAACCTAAACGTAAACCTAAACCTAATACCTAAACCTAAACCTATTCTCAAATCCTTAAACCTATAACCTAAACCTAAACCTAAACCTATAACTTATAACCTATAACCCAAACCCAAAACTAAACCTATAACCTAAACCTTAACGTATAACCTTAACCTATAACCTATAGCCTATAACCTAAACCTAAACCTGAACCTAAAACCTGAACGTATTCTCAAATCTCTAAACCTAAACCTACATCTAATCCTAATCTCAACTCCCTAACCTAAACCTAAACCTAAACTTGAAAACCCAAGCCTAAACCCGATCCTGAACCCAAACTCGATTTCCTAAACCTAAACCTTAACCTATTCTTAATTCCCTAAAGCTATAACCTATGACTTAAACCTAAACCTAAACCTATAACATTAACTTAAACCTAAAACCTAAATGTATTCTCAAATCCCTAAACCTAAACCTAAACCTACACGTAATCCTATTCTCAAATCCTTAAGCCTAAACCTACACCTAATCCTAATTTCCATGCATTTCACGGTCATTCCCGTGAAGTGAAGCGAATCGACGGTGAAATACGTAGAAATGACCGTGAAGTGAAGGGAATTGACCGTGAAATGCGTGGAAATGACCGTGAATCAACATGAAATCGCTGGGAATGATCGTGAAATGCATGGAAAGGATCGTGAAGTGAAGAAAATTAACCGTGAAATGCGTGGAAATGACCGTGAAGTGAAGCGAATTGACCGTGAAATGCGTGGAAATGAGCGTGAAGTGAAGGGAATTAACCGTGAAATGCATGGAAATGACAGTGAATCAACACAGAATCAGTGGGAATGACCGTGAAATGCATGGAAATAACCATGAAGTGAAGTGAATTGACCGTGAAATACGTTGAAATGACCGTGAAGTGAAGGGAATTGACCGTGAAAAGCATGAAAATGACCGTGAATCAACACGGAATCGGTGGGAATAACCGTGAAATGCATGGAAATGATCGTGAAGTGAAGCTAATTGACCGTGAAGTAAAGGGAATTGACCATGAAGTGCATGTAATTGACCATGAATCAACACAGAATTGGCGGGAATGACCGTGAAATGCATGGAAATGACCGTGAAGTGAAGTGAATTGAGTGTGAAATGTGTTGAAATGACCGTAAAGTGAAGGTAATTGACCATGAAATGTATGAAAATAACCGTAAATCAACACAAAATCAGCGGGAATGACCGTGAAATGCATGGAAATGACCGTGAAGTGTAGGGAAATGACCGTAAAATGCATAAAAGTGACCGTGAAGTGAAGGGAATTGACTGTGAAATGCATGGAAATGACCGTGAATCAAAACGGAATCGTCGGGATTGACCATGAAATGCATGGAATTGATCACGAAGTAAATGAAATTGACCGCTAAGTGAATGAAATGGATTTTCGACCATCACCCTGATGGAATCTTGGAAAATAACTTCATTGGTTGGTTAAAAGTAGTTTCTCCTATCCCAAAATCATATAAGGTACACCAAGTAACTAATTTTAGTATAGAAGATATTCTTGTTAAATGAAAAAAAAAAAAAAAAAAAAAAAAAGAGAGAGAAATTTTTTTTATATGCTTGTATATACATATTTATATAAATATGTATTAGAGAAAATCATAGGTAGAATAAAGCTCCCCATGTAAAAATAAAAATAAAAAATGGATTGTCGCAGTGTAGTCTGTTTATAGCTACGGTTATAATCCATAGCTATAGGTGCTACCATGAGTGTGGCCCCACCGGATGAGCCAACAAGTGACGTGGGGGCCGCTAATTCGGCGAGCCCACCCCGGATGGACCACTATGGCTACAGTTTAGATATCTATTGCTATGATTATAATCCGTAGCCATAGGTCTAACCATAGAAAATAAGTTTACCATTTTGCTTTGAATGTCTACCGTTGAAACCCTTTTATGGGTCATGAAAGTTTTGTATCATTACGATTTTTTTTTCCTCTTTATCTAGGTCTTTGTGACCTTATGAATAGACTGGATGGAATATAAATGTTATGGTGGGCCCTACAAAAGTTTCACGGTGAAACTCAATTTTTCGCTGCTCTTTGTGGTGTGGTCCAGTTGATCTCTGAATATGATTTTTTGTTTTTTGGATAATGCTCCGAGATGATCTCAAAATATGGATGAACGTTGTGGATATAATAAATACATAACTGTGGGGCCATGTAACGTTGATCTCTTTTGAACCGTTCGCAGGAGTTCGAGGAGCGTCGACGCTGGTCTTCGAGCGCCAGCCGATCCGCTTGGAGGAAAAAGCAGGGGGCATTTTCGACCTTTGGCAAGTCGTCCGTACATCCGGGGCCTATTATCGCAGGGTAAAATGAGGTGGGTTTAGTTTCGTAAATGGGCCATAAATGGGTCGTACAGTCGCAAAATTCTCAGGGCTCATTCCACACGGACACGGGCAACCTTTCCACAAGTTGCGGTACTGAACTGCATTTCCTGCCAACATATCACTTGTGTAGGAAATCGGTACCGTGGAAACAGTAGACCCCACTACAAATATCACCCCCAATGAAAATCATTTTGATCGTCTCAATAAATACGCCACACCTTAGTGTCAAGTGAAGCCATATGTTGTCCATTGATTTCACAGTATGACCCATCTGACGATTAGAACAGCTAATATTCATGATATGGCCCTTTCAGCTAATATTCATGATATGGTCCACCATTTCAATGGCACTGATATCCCTAAAAAGTGACTTGCTATAAGGAAAATGGTGTTCATACCTCCAGTTGTAGTACCTTGCCTGTATCTACCATTTCCATTTCTCTTTTCTCAAATAGAAAAGACCCAATGGTACACCTACCCAGGGGATACCACCCAATAACCTGACCCGTCTAATCTCCTGGCCGGAGCACCTGCAGACTGGCAAGCTGATGAACGATTCAGATCTTACACACGGCTGCCACATGTTGAGGCAGAGTACGACCGACGGTACTCTCGCAAGTAGCCACAGCAGAGTCATCAAATCAAATAAAAACCCATCTGACTCATAGGATAGAATATCAAAGTCCCAAAACCTTAGATTTTCAAAAGGCCCACATAGCTAAAAAAATAAAATAAAATAAAATATATATATATATATATATATATATATATATATATATATATATATATATATATATATATGTATTGAGAAACTTCCACATTGTCTCTATTCGGAAGGAAAGAGATGGTGAGACTCCATAAAGTTTCCACCCTTTTGTCTCTATCTATTGCCGTATTTATCTGACATTCTTCTATTGTATTGTCATTTTTTGTACCATTCTCTTTTGATAAGTGTACCATGCACAGCAAGAGCATTATCATAAATATAAAGATTGGATACTCTCAAGGAGTGATGGTTTATATGCATGCACTCACAACTTGTAAAAGTTAGTCCATGCTTGTAACTCAAATCAAACCCTTGGAATGGTGGGCCAACTCATAACATGTTTGGATAATAAAAATATTGAATATATGTGATAGAATTACTTATTATTATTATTAATTATTCCAATTAGCACTATTGAACTATGAATTCAGTTAATACGAATGTCAACTTGGTAATGAACTCTACTTTAGAAATTATATCGTTGATAGTTGATAAGGCTATTAATTAATCTGAAAAATCCTTAGTTTTTAAGCTATTTAATTAATGGAACACGTCCTATCAAGGTGGTTTACTCCCATTACAAGTTATTAATAGATGGGCATTAGGGTTTAAATTGTCTAAATGGGTCCCCAAATTTAGATGGCTTTTAAGTTTCATGCAATTGTTTTGTTCTTTTTTTTTTTTTTTTTTTTTTTTTTTTGGGGGGGGAGGGGGGGGGATGTATATAAACTATCACCAATGCCGGTATGAAATGACTCTATATTTTCATGAGTATAATACTATGGTATGAGATGTGCACTGTATATGGAAGAGGATTTCTAAAAGACATGAAGACAAAAGGCGAAGAGAGATTTTGGAGGGGTGTGTCCTTGAAAATGGTGGGGTGCCTACCATAGGTACCTACAAGGGTTGCTCTCTTGAACGTGGGGGAAATACTTGATGTGCTTGAAATCTATTTTGTCCATTAGGTGCATCACTTATTTTTTAGCTTAGATCTCAAACATTAGGCAATTATTGCTCATTCAAGCTCTTAAAAGTATATTTAAAACCTCTATATTTATATAGTATAGCCCACCTATGTTTACAAATTAATAGTCTAAATTTCAAGTAATTCTTTCACCTCGATGATGCACAATAGGTGAATGAATTAGATGGCACATAAAGACCACGGCTACCCTACTTAAAATTAATACTGGGTGTCTCATTTCAATCTTTTCCCAAGTTGTGGCTTACTTGAGCTTTGTATAGTTGTGAATTTTTATTTTCCAAGTACACATGAGGCAGTATACTTGATGTATAGGTTGCATCTCATGAAATTTCACCTACTAGGCTTTGGTCATGTGAGGTATTCTAAAGTTTTTGATATTCCTTTGTGCCAAAGAGAGAAAAGGGCAGAAAGATTTGAGGGTAGAGTGGCAATTACGTACAAAGATAAAGAGGGAAGGCATCAACCGTGGGCCGCCCTTCTCAACTTTTTCTAAAGTGGTAGCCCACTCAATGCATAGATCTTCCTTGTGTTTGAGAACACATCTTAACATGAATTGGTATAATTAAATAGGTGAGAAAGTCTGAGTGCAGGACACATAAAAGACCAAAGTGATTACAATCTAAGCCATTGCCTGTCAGGTAATATGCGATCGCTACTTTGCGAAAGTGCTGCATTTTCTAAATGGCAATTTTTCTCTAAATTAATGAGAAGGATGAATCTCTTTCATATACTCATGGTTCAGTGATAGACCTTGTAGGTTTCAACATTGAGGTCTTAGGGCCGAGTACTCATGTGATTTGTTGGTGTGCACGTTAAAAAGAGGAGAAGAAGGAAGTTAAAAAAAAAAAAGAATTAAAAAAAAGACATAAGCAAGACTAATATAACACGCTGATCCATAGTGCTCAAGTAGTAGACAGAATGAAAGATACCTCGTTTTAACATTGAGGTCTTGGTATGGAATCCCTAGCGGGGTGGCTAAGGGTGAAGTGTGAACTTACAGTGGGTCTCCCCCCTCCCCCCCCCCCCCAAAAAAAAAAAAAGACTAATATAAAAGGAAAATTGCCCAAGGTGCTTGTGGTATGTAATAATATAGATGATTTAAAAAAATTTTAAAAAATGATAATATAAGGGTCCTTTAGTTAAGTGATGCTGCATGATCTAGTAGCCCCACGACCTCCCTGTAGGGTGGGCCGCCTTAAAAAAGCATTTTCCTCCGCATAAATGCAATTAAGCAGGTTATAAGAAAAGAAAATGCTGTTAAATATATCTATACGGAGGAAAGTTCTTCTTTAATGTGGCTGATCCACCATAGAGGTCATGGGGCCTGTTAAAATAGGGTTTAGACTATTTGATTATGAGTTTAAACATTTGATTATTTTTGTTTCATTCGCGACTTTCTGCTCACGTTCCATTTGCAGTAGGTTTGGCTTTGAACGGTTTGGATTAAGAGGTATACATGGTACGGACATATATTTTTTTTAAGAGGTATACATGGCACGGACATATATATTTTGTGCATGGGCATGAAATTGCATGCTTTGGCAAAGGATTCGATGATTCTCTCAACCTTTCTTGACAAATAAAACGGAAAGAGTGCAGACGAAAGAAAGTCCTATTGACTTCCTGCATGTGGGAATCCGTGCAAAAGGAAAGCTTGCATTTCTCGATAAACCCACAAAACCCCTGATCAGATACAACGGCTCCCGGATTAGTTCACACTTCAGATGCAGCATCTATATGACCATTTCCTACCAACCAAGATAAATATCCGATCGTTGAAAGAGGTGGGACACACCATGTTGATCTCCTTCACTCATTGGGTGGCCACACTAGTACATTGAGTATTTCCATTGGCCGTCCAATGATTTTTATTTTTATTTTATTTTGGGTCCTTGTTCATGAAAAAAAAAAAATGGCCTACTTTTCATATCAGATGACCGTTGTTATGTGGGCCTCAAATCCACCGATTGGATTTTCGAAGCATATAATATAACATGTTGGCAAGGGAAAAGTAATAGTTGTATTATAACTTTTGATGCAACTGTTGTATCGGATCATTTTTCAGAACTAAGCACACCAATTGTCTTGTACACTTACATTAGATAGAAAGCCATGTCCAAATACTCAACCATGTTATATGTGAACCAAGAAAAAGGTGAGGCCTACTTTAAAAGGATGATAGACCCAAAGTCAAATTAATTAGACGACAGCGATATCATGTTTGTTGACTCTTATTATTATTATTATTTTGAATCTTGACTGTCCATTAGATCACTGCTAATCTTCAAGTTTCCAGGCTGAGGACAGCCTACTTACACATCCATTTAGGGCATGTTTGGATTCACAATGTGTCGTAATCTATGGTTTTTTTTTAAAAAAGTAATGATTAACATTACTATGGTAGTCAGAAATAAAATAAAATAGTGCACTATACCATACTCTCCTTGCAATCTCACTTTGGACATGCAAGTATTTTACTTGGTTGAATATACTTGGATGTAATTCTGTTAATACATGTTTAATCTAGGTTGTTAATTCATTTTACAATATTATTTGGGGTGTCCCTAAAAATGAGCTTGACCGAACACTTCTATAGACCTCAATAAGTTTTCAATGGCGAGTATTCAATAACCATGCTAGCTATGGTGTGGTCCATTTTTCCTTTAGATTTGCCTTTTTTTTTTTTGTCTCATCCATTAAATGATCATGTAAAATGGATGAACAATACAGATATGACCCATACGTCATGGTGGGGCCTATGAAACTGTGGCATATTAACACACGCCCACCAATCTATGTGATGTTGTGATTCGGAAGGATTACGTGATTTGACATTACACAATATCCCATCAAAGGCAACTAATAACGACATGAGTTTTACATTACATTCATACAGCAATCAAGTATCCAAACACACCCTTAACATACTAGGGCTAGTTGTACATACGATATTCACATGCAAATGGTCATACGTCGCGGGTAAAGGCTTGAAGTGGAGTTTGCACTTCACATATGCGCATCATGTTAAGAAAATTTGAACTCTAAACGGTGTCATTGAGTGGATGCCCTTTGTCGATCCAACTATTGAATCTTACTTAGTAAGGTGATCAAGCCTTATCAAAGGGCTTAACCATATATGGGTTCAATCAAGAAAAATGGACTCTTAGATAATTTAAATAGGATCGAGCATGATTACGAACATGGTGTTACATTGTGAGCTACCCATTAGAGATGTTTAAATTGAAAGTGGTACTAAGTTGTAGTAATGGAAAACTACCAAGGGACACCAAAAGGGTTGTGTGGCTTCTTTTTTTTTTTTCATTAAAATATCACATTAAAGGCTACAAAATGACATATCCATGTTTGTAAACACTAAAACCCTAGATTATTCCAAGCCTCTCAATACATCCATTTTGTGATAAAATACGTGTTTCTCTGAAATTGCAAGTCAAAGCAAATGTTTTCTTTTGTTATATAGGTGGACTTGAATTCAACTATGTTTTTAAAAATCTTACAAACTCAACTAATAATTGGATATAAATACTGCTTTAGAAAAATTGCAATGCAATCATGAGACTAAACTCATTAAGTAGACCACACATGTTCTTTTAATTTGGATTACTGGATTTTTTTTTATAACTACCCAGTTTTATACAAGCTTTAACCATCAACAAACCAGCATTATTTTGGCCTAGTGAATGTTACAGTATACTATTAATTTCTGATACGTGTGCCATCTATTAATGCGGCCTCTATCCTATCAAATTCCCTATACCTATTTAGGAAATCTGGCTAAGGATTCTCCTGCCAATAGCAAATATATATATATATATATATATATATATATATATATATATATATATATATATATATATATATATATATATATATATGAGAGATGCTCACGCACAACTAGTTGGACCATGAGTTTTGGTCTAACTACCTGGGCATTTAATGCTAATTAATGGTGGGAGAGAGGGCACGTTAGCCTTTTAAAAGGCCTTTTGAAAATCATTTCTGACTTGGGTGGGCCCTACTGTACTGTTAATGTAAAACTCATTCCGACCATCACATGTGTCACATCATGTTAAACTTATGGACTAAAAATAAACCCCATTGTTAGCTCGGATGGAACACACAATTGGAAACAGTATGCTAAAAAAGCTCACCCTCCAAAATCATTGTTTGATGAGGCCCACTTAAACCCTAAACCCTACCTTGATAAAGGTATTGTATATCCATTCTCTACATCTATATTTTTAGCTAATGATAAAAAAGGATTCCAAAAACGAAATAGATATATATTTCAGGTGGACCATAGCACAAAAATAGTGGTGATTGGCCATTAAAAACTTTTTGTGGGCCAAAAGTTTTGAATTAAGCTGAAATTTATTTTTAATTTTATTTTCCTTCATCAAGGTCTTTGTGACATTATCAATAAGTTGGGTGGCAAGTGAAAAATTAGAGTGGGCCCTAGGAAATTTTAATGGTAAAAGTCCAATTTTCACTATTTTATATTTGGTGTGGACCACTCAATATTTATAATTGGTTCGTTTTTGGATCAATGTTCTAAAATGAGTCGAAAAAACCACTGGACCACATGGATATACAATACATACATGAAGGCTGGTGACATGGTCAGGGACAAACTGTATTGCATAAGCAATAGACTGCACTAAATCCACTCTTGATATTTTTCCTAACATGGCTCTTTTTTTGACCACAAGGAAGCTGAAAAAAGCTTAACGGTGGAAGAGTAATGTCTAACCTTATTTTTATTAGGCCCACCAAGACGTTTTGACATGCATTTTAGATCCACTACGACCATCAAATGTGTAATCTTATTCTACAGCTAGAGACAAAATATTAAGATGACTTTTGATTTACGTAGGACATACTAATAGAAAAGGTAAAGGGAGAGACATCTACCTTTGATTTTTATAATACCCACTATCATGAGTAAGTGAAATCTATTCCAACCATTAAATGTCACATCAAAAGCTAGGCATGGAACTCAAAAATCAATCCATACTGGATTTTAAGTGTGCCTCATGAAAGGAATTATTTTAAAAGGTGAGCTTTTTTAACATTATTTTCAATTGTGTGGTCCACTTGAATCATGGATGGAGTTGATTTTCTCTAATTAGATCTAACATGAGATCACACACATGATGGTTAAGGTGGATTTTACATTAACAGTACGATGTGGCCCACCCAAGTTAGAGATCATTTTCAAAAGACCTCTTAAAAGGATAACGTGAAGCAAACGCCCCTCTCCCTCAACATTAATTAGCATTAAATGCCCAGGTACTTGGACCGAAACTCATGGTCCAACTAATTGTGCGTGAGCATCTCTCTCTCTCTCTCTCTCTCTCTCTCTCTCTCTCTCTCTCTCTCTCTCTCTCTCTCTCTCTCTCTCTCTCTCTCTCTCTCTCTCTCTCTCTCTCTCTCTCTATATATATATATATATATATATATATATATATATAAAGGGGCAATACAAACACATACACACCCCTCAAATCATAACCATCCTCTTTGATGGAAAAGAAGAAAATAGAAACAAATATGGGTGGATTTTAGTTTTACTGAATAGAGATAGATATTATATCAGCGATAGAAAAAAGACAAGAAAAAAGGTTTTTTTATTTTATTTTTTAAAAGAAGTAAACATGGGTTGAATTGAGTTCTTCGAATAGAGACTGACATTACAATAGAGACTGCCATTACATTATGAAAATTTCTTTTTACAGGCTCTAACGCAGACGAATATATGAAAAAAGAAGAAAAAAAGAAAAGAACAAAAAGGAAGATATTTGATACCATGACAGAGTGTGATGGACCACTGACCATGCTTGATGTCGACCCGTCCATTAAATCTCCACTCTCAAACATTTATGTAGCAAAATCAATGTAATTTTAGTTTCTCTAATCATCTAAACTGGACCCATGCATGCAAATTCTTACTGCCTGTGTACCAACCATATCACTCTGCTTGAGTATCAAAATTTTCCCTAAAAAACTATCATTATTACTTTTTACTTATTTAAACCACGACAGCATGAAATAAGAAGGATGAAATGGATATTCTAACACCTACTACTATTGCTACTTCCACCACCAAAGTTCAGGGAGAAAGAAGAGAGAGATGATTCGATGTGCGACCAGATATATTTTCATCCAACCGTCCAAACAATTTGATGAACATTCGGAGTACCTCGCCTTGAAAATTGGGTTTTTTTTTTCTTGTTCTTTTCTTTTCTTGTTCCTTTCTTGCTTCTTCTTCTCTTGTATTTTTCTTCTGGTTTCTTTCCTTTCCCTAAGATGTTTGTTTCCCTCCTTTACATTTCCCTTTACATTTCTTTGCTTTGATTCGTTTCATTTAAAACCTGCAAGAAAGATATAGCAATAATTTCTTCACTTTGAATATCCTTTGCCTTCAGACCTGCAAGAAGAAAGAGATCATGCACTGAGTTTTAATATCTTGGTATATACCAAACAAAGCTTTGCTGAAGTCCACAGTTGTGTGCAAAATAGTTCATTCATACCCATCACATGTGCTAGTGTACTGTGCTAGTGTACCATAGGGAACGTGATCCAAGTCGTCCATTCATGTGGGTCCCACCATAAATATGTCCTAACCCAGAAATCAGGCCTGGTTCTATACTTAGATGCTCCACAATGTTAGAAATAGTCCGGGTGACTTAAAAAATCTCGCTCTTTTTTTTTTTAATTAATTTTTTTCAATTTACTTTGTAAGTTGTGGCACACTTGTTTAATATGAGTCTAGTTTTTATGGCAGAGCATCAAAGCAATTTGGCCCATTTGATGGGTGGGTTAGATCTTGTGTTTGTGTGCATTGATGGCATGCATGGTGGCGTGCAGATGAGTTTACACGCCTAGGCAGGTTTAACAAATCTCGGTATATTAGGCAATTCTTTCTACGCAGTTAGTATTTAGAGAGGAATATTGGAAGGATTTGAACAAAAGACGAGCATTTAGGTAAATTAAAATTCTTTCGAGTATTGAGATTTTACCGGCTTAGTCCCATCAATATTGTACATTTTACTCACTTCAAAGTTAACATTACACATTTTATCCACTTTCCCAAGGCATTTTTGTATGTTTAAATTGTTTATGCCAGTACCCCACATATGTTAATTATTTTTTTTTGGGTTAGCTTGTTAGTACATCTCGGCGTTAATTGTTTAATGTTTGGTAGAATATATGAGATTTTGTTATAGAATACATCTAGGTCATCTTTCAATTATTCAAGTTATTTATACAACGAGTTTCTCCTTAAAAGTAGTATAGTAAATAAAATAATTTTTAAAATTTTAAATATTTTATTAATTTGATCATTATTTTTTTTTCTTTAAATTTAAATGGTTTCAAAAACCTTAAATAACCAAAGAGTTGAAATACTTGGAGTGTGAGAATTATTTTGAATATCCACAACTACTATTACACCTATTGTATAGACCATTACACCTATTGTACAGACCATTTTGGTTACTGAAAATGACTTGGATTTTAGTATTATACGAAGTGTCGTGGTATATTAGTGTATCAAATTCGTCAACCATACCTTATTAATTGGTGCAAAAAATTCTTTTGCAATTAGTCATTCAAGATGATTAAGCAATGTAACATGAAAAGACCGCGTCAAGGGTTCGAGTACCCATGGTGGTGAAATCCCACGGTGTGTGCGCGTGTGTTAAAAAAAAAAAAAAAAAAAAGGAAAAAAAAAAAAAAAAGAAGAAAAAGAATTTAAAAAAAAAAAGGATTTTAAAGGGCTTCAATAATTAAAAAGTGAAATTATATGGCATAAAAAAGGTTTTAGAGCCATTAAAGGGGTTTATCGGTGAAATTTTATCTCATAAAAAAGGTTTTAAAGCCACGGGGGGCACTTATGTAAGGGGATTGAACACGTGTCAAGGGAGATACGAGAAGACAGCACAATTAGATCTGGACCATTCATCATCTAGTGACCTTGACGCATACCAAAGAACTAAGGTGGTACACTCCAGGTGGGCTTCAATGTACATGTACATTGAATCTGGACCGTTGAACCTTTTCTACCAACGGCTCATTTTTCTCACACAATTTTAAACGGCTGAAATTACATCTGATTTATGGGATATATACAATGTACTATACTAGATGATGTGCACCCGTCACCAGATCCCTGGCGCATTTTATGCCCCTCACATGAACGGTCCTCATTGGCTCAGAAATCTAGATAATATAAAGGGCAACATTGTCTTATCCCATGACCTAGGGAACAGTCTCTCTCAATGACCGCATTCAATGTATAGCTGTGGCCCACCCAAGGAATTGATAGACTCGATTCCAGATCACAAACTGAGCCACACCCGATGAACTACAGTGATCTAAGACACGTGTCACATAATGGCATGCGTTTGGAGGACGAGTACAGGGATTGCAATCTTAATCGTGCAAGTAACCATAGATGCAATGTACAGTAGCATAGATAATGACACGTGTAGGGTGGACACGTGCGTGAAATTATTGGCTAGAAAGAGTTTTGCATTACCACCTATTTCAAAAAATATATATTTCGATTAATAATAATAATATTAAAGAAAATGAAAGAAAAGAAAAGAAGAGCTGTTGAATAGCCACATGGC
The DNA here is from genome assembly GCA_037074715.1 of Magnolia kwangsiensis. Lineage (NCBI taxonomy): Eukaryota > Viridiplantae > Streptophyta > Magnoliopsida > Magnoliales > Magnoliaceae > Magnolia > Magnolia kwangsiensis. The sequence continues at coordinate 116,130,218 of CM073577.1, forward strand.
CTAACTTAAATTGACCCATCAGATATATGGTAAAAATCCCAAAATACTCATGAAATATCAGTAAAATGGAACCTCATTCACACCTTTCACCTAAAAAATTCACAGCCACAGATACATATATGTATATACATTTCATATGCTTGTACATGATTTTACTTTCACTTCAGTAGAGACCAATTACCCTATCCTACAGATGAATGGTAGCCATCTAAATCATACACTCATGGGTGTGGAAAGATCTAACACAACACCCATTAAAAATTCACCCATGAACAAAAAAGGTTATAAACATGCTCTAGATATTTATTCTTGATAGGGTCACATCATTTCTTGTGGGACCATCTAATGAGCGGTATAGATCATGTGTCTTTGACTCTTAAAATCACTAGCAGGACGCTTATATTTCGATTTCTATACAAAAACGCAGAGAAAATAAATAAAAGAGTGGAGTATCATACATGTAATGTGACAGAGAGATCTTGCCTATAAGGCTTTCAAGAAGATGGGCCCACACTGCTCCTACCCTCATCGCTACCTGCTCTCTGCTGTTGTTGATAGGGATGTTGATGCTCCGGCTCTTGTTGCACCTGAAATGAATTATCGAACGGAACTAGCGCTAATGGCGACGGAGAACCTGCTCGCCCACTCATTTGATTAAACCCCACCACAGCACTTCCGCTCCCACCATCAAAGCCGCTATTAAACCTTGCAAGCTCTTGCTGATGCTCGTAATTCCTCATCAGCTCCTGTTCTCTCACAGCTGCCGCTAACTGCTGTGAATCCATTATATGCTGTTGCTCTCTCATCATAAGATGAGCCTGTGATGGCCCTGAAGGCGGCAGTCCAGCTCCCATCGACGACATGCCGTAAGGTACCATCGACGACGAAGCACCGCCCTGGTGTGGGTGAGACGGCATCATTGCATGATGAGGGATGGACATCACGGCCGATGGGCCGACATACACTGATAATTCCTTCTTTGCATTGTATAGATCGAGTTGAACCTGTCTAAGCTTATTTTGAAGGAGAGAGATGAGGCCAACACAACCATAGACAGGATCACGAAGACGGGCCTCCGCCTCATAGGCGAGGGAATTTACGGCATCTTCGCGCTGGTTTGCTGCGAGTTCATTAAGCAGTTTTGCGACATTACTTGCACCAAACACCTTGTGGACATTAGCAAATTTCTGAGGTTGATCTGGTGGGAAGTATGGCGCGAATACACACTCGTGTGTGCATTTCCGGCGTAGGAATTTACACGCCGCGCATGGTGAGTTTGAAGATGATGCCATTCGATTTAATACAATCAAATTCCAAAATACATATATATAATAAAAAATATAAAAATACCTTATTATATACTTGAAAACCATGTATTTTCACGCCACACGTGGTAGAGATTAGGGTTTTTTTCCCGATCTATCTGCTACGTTCATTTTTGGAAGAAACCGGCTAAGCTACGCCGGGGAAGGCAGGATAAGCGGCAGATGAAGAAATGAAAGAAAAGTGGGATTTAAATGAGATCTGATAACTGCGATTTCTTTAAATCGGTTTTCGTTATGGATCTTGATCGGTTAGATCTTGGGGATGAGAAGTCAAAGAGTCTTGAAAATAGGAAAAAATGATTTTACCATGAGACGATTCCGCACTTCAGATCAGAAACCCTAGAAAAAGAGATCTGTCCCATCTTGGGTCGAATCATTCCCGAGATCAACAGTCCATAAGCGAGCGCTTTCGACGGATCCTGGACTGCCACTCTTTCTTCCTTCCGCGTGAGATTTCAAGATCCCAAAAGAGAGAGAATAAAAAAAAAATAATTTAATATATTATTTTAAATAAATAGAAAAAAAAAAAAAGGACTGAGGAAAAAGAGGAGCGAAGGTTGTTTATCTTTTTACGCATGGAGCCGAAGTCATTTTAAATAAGGCTGTGACCAGTTGTATCACGCCAGCACGCCAGCGTATGGCTGTGACCAAATGTATCAACTCTTAAAATTGAAGGATTGGATCATTTCTGAAGCTTAATTGTCATTGAATGTCTTAGTACTACTACTATCGAGACAATGGACGGTCTAAATCATCTGATCATCTCATCATGTGGGCCCTAGTAAGTAGCGACACACGCTGGCTTCTCCATCGCGACAGAGGCAAAGCGATGACTTTCGAAAGTACGCGGATTGCGTACTACCACGGGCAGTTCTGTGGTCAGGCCCACCGTGATGTATCTGTACATCCAAGCCGTCTATCCATTTTCTCAAATTATTTTAAGCATCAAAATAAAAATGAAGCAGATCCAACGCTCAAATGGACCACACCACAGATGACTCTTGCATTTAATGCAACTGACATTTAATGCATTGTGCATTTTAATGCAACCAAGCTAATTATTTGGTGTGGTCCCCTTGAGCGTTGGATCTGCTTCATTTTTGTTTCAATGCCTTAAAATAATATGAGAAAAGGGATAGACGATTTGGATGTAAAGATAAATCACGGTGGGCCCGCCCAAAGAACTGCCCGTTCGGTACGCAATCCGCGTCCCTTTCGAAGGTATCTCGGCGTAGAGCGGAGGGGAACGGATTGGCTACTGCCCCACCATGATGTATGTATTTCATCCATTCTGTTCATCCATTTTTAAAGATTATTTTAGGGATTTTTACGAAAATAAGAGGTATATAAATCTCAGGTGGACCACACCACAGGAAAACAATAGTGATTGGATATCCATCATTTAAATCCTTCTAAGGCCCACTGTACTGTTTATTTTAAATCCAATCTGTTGATTAGATCATAAAGATCCAGATGAAGGGAAAAAAACAAATATCAGCTTCATCTAATACATTTATGGGCCCCAAAAAGTTTTTAATGGTTAACGTTCATTCAACACTGTTTCCTATAACGTGGTCTACTTGAGATTGGAATATATCTCATTTTTTGTATAATACCACAAAATGATCTAGTAAAATAGATGGACGGCATTGATGAAACACATACATCATGGTGGGGCCCACAGAGCACCGACCACCAGCCATTGGCTGGTGGCAGGGGGAGTAGCCAATCCGTTTCCAGAGCGGCAGGCCACGATGCAGTGAGAACACAGATACGGTTCCGACCTTCACGTGGCATGCACTTCAAATACGAACCGTCTAAACGGTGGACGCGGATTGCCTGTATAGCCTGTCATCATCGATATCCGTGGTGACCCAATTCTGGGGGTCCATCGTGATGTATGTGTTTTATCCACGCCGTCCATCCGTTTTTACGGATCATTTTAGGGGATTTCTCCAAAAACGAGTCAGATCCAAAGCTAAAGTGGACCACACCACAAGAAACAGTGGGATTAAGCATCAACTATTGAAAATTTCCTAGGTCTACTATGATATTTTATTTTTCATCCAACCTGTTCATAAGGTCACACAGACCTGGACGAAGGGAAAAAATAAATATAAGCTTTGATCCAAAACTTCTGTTGCCCTCTAAAATTTTTAACGGTGGGTGTTCAACCACCACTATTTTCTGTGGTGTGGCCCACCTTAGCTTTGAATCTGAATCATTTTTTGTCTCATACCTTTAAAATGATCTAAAAAATCGATGGACGACTTGGATAAAACACATACATTACGGTGGGCCCACAGACTTGTGCCACTTCGTGCCATAGAGATATCCCGGGGCGAGTGCTGCAGGCAATCCGCTTCCTAAACAGTGTATGGGGATTGCCTGAATAACCCAACTACGTGGAGCCCATCGTGATGTATGTGTTCTATCCGCCCCACTAATCCGTTTCTCCAAGATCATTTTAAGGTTTGAGGCTAAAGATTAGGCAGATCCAAAGCTCAAGTGGACCACAACACAGGAAACGGTGGGGATGGTACGGCTACCTATAAAAATTATTCTCAGGGGCCGCACAATATTTGGATCAAATTGATTTTTATTTTTTTTGTTTTTCCTTCATCTATGTCTGTGTGAAATCATGAATATGTTGAAAGCGAAATAAAGGTCATGGTTGGGCTTAGGAAGGTTTCAACGGTGGATGTCATTATATCCCACTGTTTCCTGTGGTGCGGTCCACTCAACCATTGGATTTGTCTCATTTTTGGTTATGAATCGAAAATGATCTGTAAGAACGGATGGACGGCGTGGATCAAGCACGTACATCACAGTGACCCCACAGAGCCGGGTCACCAGGGATATCCCTGGTGACTGGGTATCTGCCCATCCGCATCCACTATGCGCAAATTCCTGCCCATTTTTCGCGTTCTCACATTCTCATTGACTGGAAATTCCTGACCTCTGATTAGTGGGCCTTTTCTCCTGGAAGTTAGAAAATTTACGTGTTTTATCTTTTCCATATGTTTCAATGGAACTTTTGAGGGAAATTGTAGGTTAGATCCATCTAAAGCGACTCCCACTAGTTGTACAGTTCGATCTTAAACACGTGCCACGTGTACCATACAATGCCTCATCTATATTCTAACTTTAATAAGAAAAAATAATTTAACTTGTGGCTTAAAAAATAAAATTAATAAATTAAAAATAAATAAAAAACTAAAAAAAGGATTATACAATATTTTAAAAGAATGTTCATCCTCTGACCTAACAGAAACTACCCAAATAAATTCTAAAGAAATAGAACATAATAGATAAAATATCAATGAAAATACTAATAACATAGAAACAACAAACTCATAACAAGAAGCAAATTCTAATTTAGAAGAATTAGAAAAATCAGATCAAGAAGAAAAAATTGGCACATGTTTAAAATGTTCGATAAAATCTATATGTACATTAATAAAAGAATAAAGAACTCTATTAAACTTTGCAGAACATATGCTAGATTCATATCTGAAACGAATGTACTTACAAAATCTATAAGAATATTTATCCAAACCAATATAAACAAATAATCACTTAAATCCTTATAATATTACAGAAATTTTAGATACATTCTAACCAATTCAAAAAGAAGCATTAACCTTAAATGATTTATATTTAGAAGTAAAAGAAAATAAAAAAGAATTACAAGAATTAAAAAGACAAGTTAAATACTTGCTAAAAAATCATAACAATTTAAAAGAACATGTATATTTCATATAATCCAATAGAGAACACCATACAGACACTAATGTCGAAAATTTTAATTATCAACTAGATGCATTGAATATAATTACAAACATAAACTATCAAAAATAACACGTAAACCTAACTGTTGTTATAAATAAAGAATTTTATATCCATACAATTGCTGTTGGGGAGAAATGTGTTAAATTCGGAAACTCGGATTAAAGTAGGTCGGCTCTGCTAACACTGCCTGAAGAGTCCAAGACAACACCGACGGAATAGAGAATAGGCCAGGAGGCATAAGCAAGGGACGATTAAAGTCACTCTGTCAGAGTGATGACCTCGTCTGCAAAAGCCCACTAAAGGCCGAGCGTGTTCAAGCCACTTATCCGATAGAACAGGATCGACTCAACAAGTTGGTTCTGTCGGTCACGGAACAAGGAATGATAGATAAACATCGAGATTATTCCGTCCGTGGAAAGGCCAAGAACCCACCCTCCTACGTCGACCGAGACTCTCCCCGAGTCGGCAACAACCTGGCCGAGACTCTCCGAGAGTCGGTAACGACCTGGCCGAGACAGCGAGTGGCGGAACGGGAACAGATACTGCTCTACAGAAATCCAGGGATACGGGTAGCGAATCCCAAGATTCTCGGGATTGAGAGCAATCTGTGGAAAGGAGTAAGTCTCCGAATAATCAGGAGGAGAATCCTCTGAGAATGAGGATTGACAAACTGTATAAATCTCCAAGCTTGGGACGGAAGAAGGTACGCAGTACTGAACTGAGATAAGCCATTTGCTACTGATCAGACAACTGACTTAAGCATCGGAGGTTCCCCGGCTCTAGTCAGGGTTACCTTGACGTTGTTGATTGTGCAGGTGGAGGAAGGTCCGCCTTAGGAAAGTCGTCCCATAAAAACACAGCAACAGTTTGGCGCCGTCTGTGGGAATCGGACAAAAAGCCGTTTTCTCCAATTTTCTAAATGGCAAGAACCAGAAGGACGGATCCAGATGAAGCGAGGGAGGCCGCTGCTAGCACAGCTCAGGGAGCTCCCCCGACAGCACCGCCTGCGACTACCAGCCAACCTAATCAAGTGAACGCGCACTTGGATCACGAGGTCCAAGAAATGCGTTCCGAGATGGCTGCCATGAAACACATGCTGGAACAACTGTGTAACCAGCAGATGAAGCGTCATGAGTCGGCACAAGTTCTCCCACCAGTGTCTGTAGCGCAGCCTGCTGTGCCACAGTCGCTCCGACAACCGAATCAACCCCGAGAACCGAGTCACCCAGTGTCGGCCCGTTCAGCAACGGCCATTTTACCCCCCTCTGATCTGAGACATAGAATAGATCAGAGGAGACGAAGTCGGCTCCCTGCAGAAGAAACGACGGAGAGCGCTGAACCTTGGAAGGCTGACATACAAGACTTCAAGAATGAGATCCAGGAGAAGATGGAAAAGGAGATGGTGGATATAAAGCACGGTCGAAACTCAAATCCGACCAAATCTGAAAAAAAAAGCCTTTTCATTTGTGGATGAAGTAATGCGGGCTCGGTTGCCGGAGAGGTTCCGCTTACCTCAGATAACTCCTTTATCCAAAAAAACTGATCCGACAGAGCATCTTGAATGCTTCAAAACCTACATAGAGTTGCATGACGCCTCAGATGCTGTTATGTGCGGAGCCTTCTCTCTAACCCTGACCGATGTAGCCCGATTTTGGTTTAAGCAATTAAAACCCAAGTCGATTAAGTCGTTCGCCGAACTCAGTGACGCTTTCCTCAGTAATTTTATCGGTGGAAAGAAGAAATTAAAGCCGCCCGCACATCTGAACAACATAGTTCAGAGGGAAGGAGAGCTATTGAAAGACTACATTAAACGCTTCAACTTCTAGTCTTTGCAAGTTCGAAAGCATTCTGAGGAGACGGCTCTCAACGCTCTCATGCAGGGGGTGAGAGATAAACCTTTTTTGACGTCACTGGACAAGAATCCGCCCGATACTCTGGGCGAGTTTATGGTTCGGTCGGACAAATACGCTGATGCGGAAGAGATGCGACTCGTAAGGGAGAAGATCCAGAACACAAAACCATCGGCTAAAGAGTCGGCCAAGAAAGAAGTCGACTCAGCCGGAGGAAAAAAGCGAAAAGAAGACCGGTTGCGAGATGACAGCAGGCCAGGAAAGTGACCAGACAGAAGATTCTCCACATACACCCCCCTAAACAAATCTCATGAACAAGTATTAATGGAGATCAAGAGCGAAGGCTTCGTCAACTGGCCCCGAAAACTGCGAGGGAATCCGGATCGTCAGAACAAGAACAAGTATTGTCACTATCATCGTGACCATGGTCACAACACAAGTGATTGTTATCACTTAAAAGACGAGATTGAGTGGCTAATTAAAGAAGGCCGACTAAGAGAACATACAGAAGGGTCCGGCATTTCATTAGGACCGAGTGAAGAGCGGCCCCAAGAAAAAATTCGAACGATTGTCGGAGGTCACCAAGGCGGTGGGGACTCAAATAACGCCTGAAGAAACTACGCTAAAAGCCTCGATCACCCTGAGTTCGAGGTTCTTCTACTGTCTTGACCTCCCAAGGAGAAGAAACGAGAAAAATATTATATCTCGTTCACTGAAGAAGATGCTCGAGGTGTTCATCATCCTCATGATGATGCACTCGTGGTCACCCTTACCATCGCCAATAGAAAAGTATTCCGGATACTAGTAGATACAGGATCATCAGCGGACGTCTTGTTCACCCAAGTGTTCGACAAAATGAGCATAGGTCGGTCGGTACTACGACCTGTCCGAACCCCACTCATCGGGTTCTCGGGTGGACAGGTACTTCCTGAGGGAATCGTTTCACTACCACTTACCGCTGGAACCGCGCCCCATCAAATGACTGCGATGGTCGACTTCCTGATCGTGGACCAACCGTCGGTGTATAACGCCATACTCGGCCGACCGTCTCTAAGCCTCCTTCAAGTTGTGATATCTACCTACCACATTTTCATGAAATTTTCGACCGAGTCGGGAGTAGAAATTGTGAAAGGGGATCAACAAGATTCTCGAAAATGCTATGCCACCGCAGTCAAGGCTCCGACTGAGGTGTCGACGATTGAATCGCTGGACCCTCGTATCGGATCTCATGAACGGGGGCAGCCGATGGAAGAACTCATCTTGGAGCCGTTAACCGATACAGACGTCTCGAAAGTAGTCCGAATCGGCTCGTCCCTGAGTCCATCTCTTAAGGAACGAATAATTACCTTGCTTCGACGGTATGCCAATATCTTCGCTTGGAGTCACGAAGACATGCCTTGGATCGATCCCTCGGTTATAACACATCGACTCAACATCGACCCGACTTATAGACCCATCCGACAGAAGCGTCGTCCTCACGGCCCAGAAAGGTACGCTATCATTGAAGAGGAAGTCGGCAAGCTCCTTAAAGCCAAATTCATCGAAGAGATATACTATCCGGAATGGATAGCCAATGTCGTACTCGTAAAGAAAGCCAATGGGAAGTGACGAGTGTATATAGACTATACAGATTTAAACAAAGCCTGCCCCAAGGATAGCTTCCCTCTTCCTCGCATTGATCAGATGGTAGACAGTACCGCAGGTCATGAATTGCTAAGTTTTATGGATGCCTATTCAGGCTACAATTAAATTGTAATGCACGAGAATGATAAATAAAAAACTGCCTTTGTCACTGACAAAGGCCTTTACTGTTACCGAGTGATGCCATTTGGATTAAAGAACGCCGGAGCAACGTATCAGAGGTTAATGAACAAAATGTTCGCTCGGCAGATAGGCCGAACGATGGAAGTTTATATTGACGATATGCTCGTCAAAAGTAAACGAGCGGCCGACCATGAGGCGGACTTGGAAGAAATGTTCTTGACTCTACGTAAATATAAAATAAATTGAATCCCAGCAAGTGCGCGTTTGGCGTGAGCTCAGAAAAATTCCTCAGTTTTCTCGTTAGTCAGCGAGGAATCGAAGCGAATCCCAAGAAAATCAAAGCTTTACTCGAAATGGAGTCTCCTAAAACAATCAAAGACATTCAAAGGTTGACAGGAAGAGTGGCCGCGCTTAATCGTTTTCTGTCCCGAGCCACAGATAAATGTCTCCCGTTCTTCAAGCAATTAAAGAGACGACAGACGATGGAGTGGACGGACGAATGTGAGAAGGCATTTCAAGATCTGAAGGTTTACCTCGGATCCGCACCACTGCTATCTAAGCCCGAGCCTGGTAAAGCGTTTTTATTATATTTAGCCGTATCTGAGGCTGCAGTAAGCTTGGCTTTAATACGAGAGAGTCAAGGGAAGCAGCTGTCAGTGTACTACGTCAGCAAAGCCTTGCTACCAGCTGAGACGAGGTATCCTCAGCTCGAGAAAATAACCTTAACTCTAGTGGTATCATCACAACGCATCCGGTCATACTTTCAGGCCCACATGATTGTCGTTGTGACCGACTTACCACTTCTCCAGATTCTCCAAAAGCCGGAGGCTTCCGGCCGACTTACAAAGTGGGCAGTCGAGTTGAGTGAATTTGACCTACATTACAGGCCCAGGACGGCCATAAAAGGACAGGCCGTCGTCGATTTCCTTGTCGAAGTGACTCCTAATCGTGATAATATACCTGATTCGGAGGGAATTACTGTACCTGAGGCTTCTTCCTCTCTCGGGCTGGTACCATGGAAGCTATTTATTGACTGTTCATCCAATTCCAAGGCAAGCGGGGCAGGAGTAGTATTAGAAACTTCCGATCAAACCTGTATGTAATATGCCTTGTGACTTAGCTTTCAGGTGTCCAATAATACAGAAGAGTACGAAGCCTTATTATTAGGCCTTAGACTCGCCGCGAGTCTAGGTGCGACTCATTTGAATGTTTTTAGCGACTCACAATTAGTCGTTAACCAGGTTTCCGGTGTTTATCAAACTCGGAAAGAACAACTGAAGGCGTACATGAAAAAGGCTAAAGAATTGATTGGTGGATTCTAAAAGTGTGAAGTAATTCGAATACCCAGAACCGACAATGCCAAAGCCGACTTGTTAGTAAGGCTCGCCTCAGCCGACGAGGAAGACATACCTCGGTCGGTTCCAATTGAATACATCCCTAAACCGAGCGTAGATGAGCCGATAGTCTCGGCCCTATTTCCCATCAACTCAGCGACTGCTTGGTTTGACCCACTCGTCCGCTATCTCAACGATGGAGAACTGCCAGAAGATTGCTCCGAAGCGCGGCGGTTAAAAGTTCGAGCATCACGCTACACCATCTTGAATGAGATTCTATATAAAAAAGGCTTTCATGCTCCTCTACTAAGGTGCGTCGACTCCCAAGAAGTCGATTATATCTTACGGGAGATACATGAAGGGATATGTGAAAACCATTCAGGAGGACTCTCGCTCGCCAACAAAGTGTTACGGCAGGGGTATTACTGGCTGACTATATAGCACGATTCTAAACGATTCGTTCAAAGATGCGATAAGTGTCAGCGGTTCGCAGTAATCCCGAGACAACCCCCTGAGGAACTGACTCTGATGTCGGGACCATGGCCCTTTGCGCAGTGGGGGATCGACATCATCGGGCCCTTTCCACTGGGGAAGGGTCAGACTAAATTCGCTGTGGTTACGGTGGACTACTTCATGAAGTGGGCTGAAGCAGAGCCATTGGCGAAAATCACCGAGCAAAGGATCACAAGCTTCGTTTGGAAGAATATCATCTGTTGGTTTGGGATACCTCGGACTATCATTACCGACAACGGAAGGCAGTTCGATAACAAACAATTTCGAGAGATGTGCAGCAATCTCGAGATTCGAAATGTGTACGCCTCGCCTCATCATCCTTAGACTAATGGACAGGTCGAGGCGGTCAACAAAATTATAAAGCGGCACCTCCGGACGAGGCTCGATGAAGTAAATGGAGCATGGGCCAAGGAACTTCCGAATATACTGTGGGCCTATCGGACCATAACACGGACTGCCACGGGAGAAATCCCCTTTTCCCTATGTTACGACACGGAAGCAGTCGCACCGGTTGAGATCGGCGTTGGCTCGGCCCAAGTCAACTTGTACAGTGGACAAGAGAATGACGAACTCCTCTCATTCGAGCTTGATTCGTTAGAAGAGAAAAGAGAAAGAGCTCGATTGAGGATGATGGGCCGACAAAGATAGGTGTCTCGGTTTTACAATAGCCGAGTTAAAGTTAGAAGATTTCGAGGTGGGGATATGGTCCTCCGAAAGACCTTCCCAAATACCAAGGAAATTAGGTCGGGTACACTAGGACCTAATTGGGAAGGTCCCTACGTCATCTCAGGTATCATCCACCCGGGAACCTATCGGCTGAAAGACCTCAATGGACAACTGTTGTCTTATCCTTGGAACGCCGAGCATCTCAAGATTTATTACCCGTAAGATAGAATAGAAAATACTGTAATTGAAGTCGACTCAATGACAAGTTCTATTTCGTCCAAGTATCCAATTCGGGTCATCAACACAATATATATATATATATATATATATATATATATATATATATATATATATATATATATATATATATATATATATATAACAAAAGAAAGTACAATATCTGACTGCCCCATTCGGTCAGAATTCATCCCCTATACGACGCCCGAAGGACTGGCTTCGTCAGCAGCAGCATCTCCTTCGGTGGTTTCCCCCTCATCAGCCTCGGCAGACGGACTGTCAACTTTGAAGGCGGAGAGGTCGAGATCGGGGAAGGCCGCCCTCATCTCCAAGACGCAGGCCTTGTAACCACCTTGATAAAGGCGGTCCCTCTCCTCTTCAAACTCGAAAGATTCGAGGAAGACGTCTACGGGTCGCTCTCATTCCTCTTTGGCTCGGCACATTTCTTCTTAGCTTCCTGAACGAGGCCGGCGGCCTCGGCCTTCGCGCGAGCAAGAGCACCCTCGCACCCGCTGTGAACTCGAAGAAGGTGCCGCTGCCTCTTCTCAGCCTCTTGAAGGATGAAAGTCAGGCGAGCATTATCGGCTTTAACTCCTTCAAGAGCTGCACGGGCATCCTCGGTCGCCTTCCGAGCGATCAATAGATCGCCGGTCATGATGCCAATCCGGCTCTTAGCAATCTTTCTGCGACCCTCAGCCTCGGCAGCAACCCTCCTCATAGTATCTGTCTCGGATGCGAGTTTCTGGGCGGCAGTCAGCTCCGAACTTGCTTTGACGAGGCAAGGTGCCAGCTGCGATAAAGAGACAGTGAGCTATGTGGTAAAACTTAGTCAGGGACGACATAGGATTGAAGAGAAGTTTATCTCAAAAAGCAACCTCGTCGTATGTCCGAGGGTCTGGGCAGTTAGAGCATTGTAATAACTGGCGAAGTCTCTTTTGCCCCCGTAGGCGAGCGCCCAAGGAACCATCCCCGCGATGATCTTCGAGAAGGGGGACTCCTGTTGAGTCATCTCCCTTCTCGGGGATTCCTCGTGCGGGACCTCCCTCGGCCCCGAGACCTCCTCTGCAACAGGTCCCGACTCGATAGCCGCCTGAGTCATCGGAGGAGTTGGCTCCGCTTCCTCGGCCCTCTCGTCAGGATCGGAGAGGACGACCACTTGGGAGGCAGCAGGTACAGGAGCAGATGGAACAGCCATTTTCTTAACCTTGGCCGCAGTCTTCTGTTGCTTCGGGGACCGAGATCCTGACAGTAGAGCCGATCTAGGGGGGGCCTTCACTTTGGAAAGCGGCTTCAAGGTAGGGCGGGACTCGACCATGCTGTCAGGCGCAGGCCTTAGAATGGGGCGAGCCTTGGGAAGGTCTGCAAGGATGAATAAAAAAGAATGAGGAGGCGAACAGGGAACCAAAAGAACAAAGAAAAGGAGGACGAGTTACCTGAGATGAACGAATCTTGACCTGAAAGATGGAAGCGCTCGGGTTGCAGTAGCAACTTCCAAGACCGTTTCCCAGCGCTCAGCTTCCTCAGCTCCCTTATCCGAGTCAGAGCTCCGGACTCGAGTTTCCCCCTCTTCTTCAAAATATCTGCAAGACATTGTGGAGTCAAGATTAGCAGAAGATGGTATAAAAATAAAGAGGAAGAGAAAGGAAAGACCATCGGGCCGAGTCACCGAGTCACCTGCTCTACGGAACGTGCGGGATACTTGAGGCTCGTACGGCCATGTGTCGGCCGACTCCCACCGACCGCAAGCCCAGAACCACCTTTCCTTTCAGAACTTGTTCGAAGTGGGTGGGTCGGTTATTAGAGACCCCCCTTTGCCTCTCCACATGCTCAGAAAATAGAGGCCAGAGAAGTTTGGATTTGGTCTGACTTGATACAGGTAGAGGAACTCGTCGACCGTGAGGGAAGGCTGCTCTAACTCGGACCAGAGTACGACACACCCAAATAAATTCCTCCACGCATTTAGAACAATTTGACCGGGAGCTATTTTGACTCGGGACAGGAAGTCACGAGCAATGGGCTGGAGTGGCAAACGCAAGCCACATTACATCGCGACTTGGAAAATTGTAACCATCCCTACAGGAGGATGGTCGGACAAATCACCCAAACGAGGGAGACGGAGGACGACCGAGTTAGGGACATGATATCCTGCCCTGATCCGGTTTAAGTCGGATTCAGTTAGAATGGAGGCGACGAGACAGCTAGGTTCGTCTTCTTCTCTTTTTGAAGACGACTCATAGGCTTCCGTAGTTTGGTTCACAGGGCCTAAAATGGCCGCCCCTTCGCCCGTGACTAATTCGTCCTCTCCATCCTCATCCTCCAGTCGATCCACCCAAGGGTTAGGTCTCCCTGGACGATTCACCAGAGACATCCCACCACTGGATGGACCGTCCTGAGTAGGACGCCCAGCCAATGAGTCACCGATTTCTTTGACAAGCTGGAACGCAGCGTCAGCACCGACGGCAAACTCCGTCAACAGTGAGGGTGGTTCCGTAACATCCCAAAGGTATTGGGACGCACCCTCATCTCCGGACATCTCCTCCCGAGGGCTTTGAGAGCCGCACGCAACCATTATAGCTTATAAAAGAAGGAGGAAAGGACTCACCAAGAAATCGACGGCGAATGCAAGGGAAGATTGACGGAGAAAGAAGCGACAGCGGAGGAGGAGGAGAGGAAGAAGCAAAAAGGACCTAGGAAGCGGACATAGGCGGGTGGAAGAAGAGCGAAAATAAAATTTACACAGTCCTCCTGCCCGGACCCTTTTATACCTGTGCCACGTGGCAAAGCATTTATGGTAAAAGTGAATCATCGTTCGCCTCGGCTCCCCCGTTCGACGCGTGGCGAACGCTGGCTAACAGTGGAAACTTCGTGGCCACGCGTCCGCATTTCATACGCGGACGAAATGAATCGACGGCTGGTCCCACGTGCGGCCTTGGGAGGCGCAACGTCATATGCTAGAGACGACTCAAGAGCATTAAACGCCTCATCATTATCTCGGATGCTAATACGAACCGACTGAGAAAATTGTACTCCTTGATGTTGTGGACGACATAAGGAGTAAGGGGGGCTCACTGTTCGGGAGAAATGTGTTAAGTTCGGAAACTCGGATTAAAGTAGGTCGGCTCTGCTGACACTGCCTGAAGAGTCCGAGACAACACCGACGGAACAGAGGATAGGCCAGGAGGTATAAGCAAGGGACGATTAAAGTCACTCTATCAGAGTGATGACCTCGTCTGCAAAAGCCCACTAAAGGCCGAGCGTGTTCAAGCCACTTAGCCGATAGAACAGGATCGACTCAATGAGTTGGTTCTGTCGGTCACGGAACAAGGAATGACAGATAAACATCGAGATTATTCCGTCCGTGGAAAGGCCAAGAACCCACCCTCCTACGTCGATCGAGACTCTCCCCGAGTCGGCAACAATCTGGCCGAGACTCTCCGAGAGTCGGTAACGACCTGGCCGAGACAGCGAGTGGCGGAACGGGAACAGATACTACTCTACGGAAATCCAGGGATACGGGTAGCGAATCCCAAGATTCTCGGGATTGAGAGCAATCTGTGAAAAGGAGTAAGTCTCCGAATAATCAGGAGGAGAATCCTCTGAGGATGAGGATTGGTAAACTGTATAAATCTCCAAGATTGGGACGGAAGAAGGTACGCAGTACTGAACTGAGATAAGCCCTTTGCTACTGATCAGACAACTGACTTAAGCATCGGAGGTTTCCCGGCTCTAGTCAGGATTACCTTGACGTTGTTGATTGTGTAGGTGGAGGAAGGTCCGCCTTAGGGAAGCCGTCCCATAAAAACACAACAACAATTGCCTTAATAGATACTGGAACAGATATGAACTGCATTTAAGAAGAACTAGTACCCAGTAAATATTTTGAATTTTTTTTTGAATAACTAACAACTGCTAGTGGATCAAAACTTAAAATAAATTATAAGTTATCAAAAGCTAAAGTATGCAATTAATGTATATGTTTAAAGACAACATTTTTACTAATCAAAGATTTAACACAACCCGTCATATTAGGTACACCATTTTAAAAATTAATCAAACCATTTAGCATAGATAAATTTGGAATAAAAACTAATTTAATACGTCAGAATCTAACATTCAAGTTCATCAGTCCTTCCAAAATTAGAGATATAAATCAATTAAAATCAGTCTTAATAACAAAATTCATAAATCTAATTGCACATAAAAAATAACACATTAAGCAAGTTAAAAATTAAATTCAATATATTAAAATTAGCTGAGACTTAGAATTACCAGAAACAAAAAATCGAATTAAAAGCTTTGAATAATTATTAAAGAAAGAAGTATGTTCAGATTTATCCACAACATTCTGGAATAGAAAAAGACATAATTAAATTACCATATGAAACAGATTTTTATGAATAAAAAATACCTACAAAAGCTAGGCTGATCCAAATGCCAAAAGAATTAGTAGAGTACTATAAAAAAGAGATAGAAGAACTATTACAAAAGGGTTTGATTAGACATAATAAATCACTTTGGAGTTGTTTAGCATTTTGTGTTAACAAATCAGCCGAAATATAATGAGGAGTCCCAAGACTAGTAATAAACTACAAACTACTAAATAAAGTACTACAATGGATAAGAAGTCCAATACCAAATAAAAATGATTTATTAAGAAGACTATGCTCAGTAAAAATATTCTCAAAAGTTAATATGAAGTCAGGATTTTGACAAATACAAATACTAGAAGAAGATAGATATAAAACTGCATTTAATTTACCTTTTGGACAATATGAATGAAATGTTATGCCATTTGGATTAAAAAATGTACCATTAGAATTTTAAAATAATATAAATGATATTTTCAATTCCTATATTAATTTCACTATAGTATATATAGATGATGTCTTAGTATTTTTCAAATCTTTAAAACAACATTAGAAACATTTAAGAATATTTTTAAATATCATCAAAACAAATGAACTAGTTGTTTTAGCAACAAAAATCAAATTATTTCAAACCAAAATTTAATTTTTAGGACATCATATATCCCAAGGTACAATTATATCTATAGAAAGAAGCTTAGAATTTGCTGATAATTTTTCCAATGAAATTAAAAATAAGAAACAATTACAAAGATTCTTACGGAGTCTAAACTATATAGGAGACTTTTATCAAAACCTACATAAAATATGTAAACCATTATACGATAGATTGAAAAAGAATCCACCTCCATGGACCCAATAACATATAAATATAGTAAAATTAGTAAAACTTAAAATTAAACAATTATTTCTATTGCATATAGGTGACCCATTAATCCCTAAAATCGTAAAAACAGATGCATCAAATTCAGGATACGGAGGAATACTAAAACAAACAAAAAATGACATAAAACAATTAATAAGGTTCACTTCTGGATTATGGAATGAAACTTAAAAGAATTGTAATATTATCAAAAAAGAGATTTTATCTATTGTATTATATATTTCAAAATTTCAAAGTGATCTTCTAAATCAATGTTTTCTTCTTTGAATAGATCGCAAAGGGATCTTTCAACGTACATCAGCCACATCTCCTCTAATCCTAGAGGGAGACACAAACACGTCAACTGCATGCAAAAGAAAAAAGAAAAGAAAAGTAGTGTGGGATGATTTCGAAGATGTGACAGTTAACGGTGTACAAAAGATAAAGTGTAATCACTGTAAAGGGTTATACAACAAGATTTCAAGAGGATCTATGACACATTTAAACAGACATTTGAAGATGTGTCCTAAGAGACCAAGACTCCCTCCTCCCGGCCAACAGTTGCTGTCATTTATCATTTACGAAGTCAGAAGGGGATGACTCACAAGGCGTAGTGTCCATTCATAAGTTTGACAAAGAGAAGCTGAATGAGTGGTATTTTAAATTAGTGATTCTATAAGAAAAACCTTTTAGAATAATAGAAAGTAAAGGGTTTAAGGCTTTCTGTCAATTCCTTAACCCTCGGGCCGAGAACGTCTTCGGCGTCACAGTGCAAAGAGAGTGCATGAAGATGTACGCAAAGGTGAAGATGAAACTGAGAGAAGTTTTGACTTTAGTTTCCATAATAGGTTTGACGTCTGATTTATGGACGGCATTTAATCAAAGAAAAAGATACATTTCATTAACTGCTTACTATGTCGATAAGGATTAAAAACTCTATAAGAGAATTTTGAACTTCTGCAACCTTTCCCCTCCACAAATTGGTTTACTTATTTAAGATTGCATCTACAGTTGTCTAGAAGGCTGAGACATTGAGAAGAAAATTTTAGCAATAACTTTAGACAATGTTTCAACAAATGACAGTGTCATTTCATACTTACGTAACCAGTTCAGGGCTACAGAAATTTTTTTTTTAAAGAAAAAATATTTCAAGTCAGATGTTGTGCCCATATTGTAAATTTGATTGTACAAGAAGGGCTGAAAGAAATTGACAATATTATAGAGAACATAAGAGAAAGTGTAAAATATAAAGGGGGTCGCCATCGAGATTGAGTGTATAGAATGACATCATCCAACATTTGAATGTGCCATCCAAAAGAATGTTGAAGTTGGATGTGTGTACACGTTAGAACTTAACCTATGAAATATTAGATACGGCAATGGAATTATAGCTTGCATTTCCTGAATACGCGGCACGTGACAGAACGTATTCTTGGTTGCCGACACTACAAGAAACCCTACTTTTAGTAATGAAAATTTTCGTCTCTAAACGTCAACATTTCGTAGCTAAAGATTTTTAGCGACGAAAATTTTCGTCGCTAATTTCGTTGCTAATACATCGTCACTATAAACTTTCAGCAGCCAAAAAGTTAAAGTCGTTGCTAAATGTAAGCTTTTTAGTGACAAAAATTTCGTCGCAACAAAAATTGTAGAGGACTTTTTCGCTGCAAAAAATAATTGTACCACTTTCGTTGCTAAAAAAAGTTATGGAGGACTTTCAACAGCGAAAACTTTTGTCCCTACAAAACTGTACAAGACTTGTAGCAGTGAAACTTTTCGCTGCCAAAAATAATTGTACCACTTTCGTTTCTAAAAAAAGTTATGGAGGACTTTTAGCAACGAAAACTTTCGTCCTTACAAAATTGTACAAGACTTGTAGCAGCGAAACTTTTCGCTGCAAAAAATAATTATTCCACTTTTATCAACGAAAATTTTCGTAACTAAAAAATCTTTGGAAAACTTTTAGCAGCGTAAATTTTCGCTGCTAAAAATATTCAGTCATCTTTCTGCAGTGCCACTTTTCGTCACTAAAAATATATTACAAGACTTTTAGCAACGAAAATTTCGTCCCTATAATATTTTAAAAAACGTTTAGCAACGAAAATTTTCGTCCCTATAATATTTTAAAAAACTTTTAGCAACGAAAATTTCATCCCTATAATATTTTCAAAAACTTTTAGCAACGTAAAGTTTCGTCCCTAAAATATTTTTAAAAACTTTTAGCAACGAAAATTTTATCCCTATAATATTTTTAAAAACTTTTAGCAACGAAAAGTTTCGTCCATATAATATTTTTAAAAACTTTTACAACGAAAATTTCGTCCTTATAATATTTTCAAAAACTTTTAACAACGAAAAAATGCGTCCCTACAATATTTTCAAAAACTTTTAGCAACGAAAATTTCATCCCTAAAATATTTTAAAAAAACTTTTAGCAACGAAAATTTTCGTCGCTAAAAACATATAGCGGCGGAAAAATTCGTTGCTAAAAGTCTCTTTTTTAAAAAAATTGTCCAATAAAAAATTTTGTGCAAAATACCTGATAGACACCTGTTGCAATATATTTCATCATATTCTTCCTGATATACCTGTTATATCATCATATTCATATTCACATCCTGATATACACCTGTTATATCATAATACACCTGTAAAATTTCATCATATTCACATTCAGATCCATCTAACCCAAACTAGTAAATCCTTCCAAACATAAACTACATACATTCAAACACAAACAATCTTATACGCATCACATTTATTCACACATAGATACATATAAGTTTAACATCATAAATAAAAAAGAAAAAATCATAAAGATGAAGGCGAAGGTGGTGGGATATCGGTAGGTAAGTGTGCAGCGAAAGTTTGAAATATCTCCGTCATCCGTCGCTCATGCTCCACCCGCATCTCCTCTATCTTCCTCTCCTGCTCCTCCTTCTACTTCGCCAGTTGATCCTCCATCTTCCTCTCCTGCTCCTTCTGCCTCGCCAGCTGATCAGGTTTAGGTTTAGGTTAGGTTATAGGTTTTGGGATTTGATAATAGGTTCAGATTTAGGTTATAAGTTTTGGTTTAGGTTTAGGTTATAGGTTTTGGGATTTGATAATAGGTTCAGATTTAGGTTATAGGTTTTGGTTTAGGTTTAGGTTATAGGTTTTGGTTTAGGTTATAGGTTATACGTTTAGGATAAGGTTTAGGTTTAGGTTTAGGTTATAGGTTTTGGGATTTGAGAATGGGTTCGGGTTTAGGTTATAGGTTTTGGGATTTGAGAATGGGTTCGGGTTTAGGTTATAGGTTTTGGTTTTGGGTTAGGTTATAGGTTTTGTTTTAGGTTATAGGTTATAGGTTTAGGATAAGGTTTAGGTTTAGGTTTAAGTTATAAGTTTTGGGATTTGAGAATGGGTTCGGGTTTAGATTATAGGTTTTGGTTTTGGTTTTGGTTATAGGTTTTGGTTAAGGTTATAGGTTATAGGTTTAGGTTTAAGTTAAGGTTAGGTTTAGGTTATAAGTTTGGGGATTTGACAATAGTTTTAGGTTATAAGTATAGGTTTAGGTTAGCTTATAGGTTTTGGTATTTGAGAATGGGTTCGGGTTTAGGTTATATGTTTAGGTTAAGGTTAAGGTTAGGTTTAGGTTATAGGTTTTGGGATTTGGGAATAGTTTTAGGTTATAAGTATAGGTTTAGGTTAGGTTATAGGTTTTGGAATTTGATAATAGGTTCGGGTTTAAGTTATAGGTTTTGGTTTTGGTTTAGGTTATAGGTTTTAGTTAAGGTTATAGGTTATAAGTTTAGGTTTAGGTTAAGGTTAGGTTTAGGTTATAGGTTTTGGGATTTGGGAATAGTTTTAGGCTATAAGTATAGGTTTAGGTTAGGTTATAGGTTTTGGGATTTGATAATGGGTTCGGGTTTAGATTATAGGTTTTGGTTTTGGTTTAGGTTATAGGTTTTGGTTTAGGTTATAGGTTATAGGTTTAGGATAAGGTTTATGTTTAGGTTTAGGTTATAGGTTTTGGAATTTGAGAATGGGTTCGGGTTTAGGTTATAGGTTTTGGTTTTTGTTTAGGTTATAGGTTTTGTTTTAGGTTAGAGGTTATAGGTTTAGGATAAGGTATAGGTTTAGGTTTAGGTTATAGGTTTTGGGATTTCAGAATGGGTTCGGGTTTAGGTTATAGGTTTTGGTTTTGAATTAGGTTATAGGTTTTGGGATTTGAGAATGGGTTCGGGTTTAGGTTATAGGTTTTGGTTTTGGTTTAGGTTATAGGTTTTGGTTAATGTTATAGGTTATAGGTTTAGGTTTAGGTTATAGGTTTTGGGATTTGGCAATAGTTTTAGGTTATAAGTATAGGTTTAGGTTAGGTTATCAGTTTTGGGATTTGAGAATGGGTTCGAGTTTAGGTTATAGGTTTTGGTTAAGGTTATAAGTTATAGGTTTAGGTTTAGGTTAAGGTTAGGTTAAGGTTATAGGTTTTGAGATTTGGGAATAGTTTTAGGCTATAAGTATAGGTTTAGGTTAGGTTATAGGTTTTGGGATTTGATAATGGGTTCGGGTTTAGGTTATAGGTTTTTGTTTTGGTTTAGATTATAGGTTTTGGTTTAGGTTATAGGTTATAGGTTTAGGATAAGGTTTAGGTTTAGGTTAAGGTTATAGGTTTTGGGATTTGAGAATGGGTTCGGGTTTAGGTTATATGTTTTAGTTTTGGTTTAGGTTATAGGTTTTGGGATTTGAGAATGGGTTCGTGTTTAGGTTATAGGTTTTGGTTTTGGTTTAGGTTATAGGTTTTGTTTTAGGTTTTAGGTTATAGGTTTAGGATAAGGCTTAGGTTTAGGTTTAGGTTATTGGTTTTGGGATTTGAGAATGGGTTCGGGTTTAGGTTATAGGTTTTAATTTTGGTTTAGGTTATAGGTTTTGGGATTTGAGAATGAGTTCGGGTTTAGGTTATATGTTTTGGTTTTGGTTTAGGTTATAGGTTTTGAAATTTGAGAATGGGTTCGGGTGTAGGTTATAGGTTTTGGTTTTGGTTTTGGTTATAGGTTTTGGTTAAGTTTATAGGTTATAGGTTTAGGTTTAGGTTAAGGTTAGGTTTAGGTTATAGGTTTTGGGATTTGGGAATAGGTTTAGGTTAGGTTATAGGTTTTGCGATTTGAGAATGGGTTTGTGTTTAGGTTATAGGTTTTGATTTTGGTTTAGGTTATAAGTTTTGGGATTTGAGAATGGGTTCGGGTTTAGGTTATAGGCTTTGGTTTTTGTTTAGGTTATAGGTTTTGGTTTTTGTTTAGGTTGTAGGTTTTGTTTTAGGGTAGAGGTTATAGGTTTAGGATAAGATTTAGGTTTAGGTTTAGGTTATAGGTTTTGGGATTTGAGAATGGGTTCGGGTTTAGGTTATAGGTTTTGGTTTTGGTTTAGGTTATAGGTTTTTATTAATGTTATAGGTTATAGGTTTAGGTTTAGGTTAAGGTTAGGTTTAGGTTATAGGTTTTGGGATTTGACAATAGTTTTAGGTTATAAGTATAGGTTTAGGTTAGGTTATCAGTTTTGGGATTTGAGAATGGGTTTGGGTTTAGGTTATTAGTTTTGCTTAAGGTTATAGGTTATAGGTTTATGTTTAGGTTAAGGTTAGGTTAAGGTTATAGGTTTTGAGATTTGGGAATAGTTTTAGGTTATAAATATAGGTTTGGGTTAGGTTATAGGTTTTGGGATTTGATAATGGGTTCGGGTTTAGGTTATAGGTTTTTTTTTTAGTTTAGGTTTTAGGTTTTGGTTTTGGTTATAGGTTATAGGTTTAGGATAAGGTTTAGGTTTAGGTTTAAGTTATAGGTTTTGGGATTTGAGAATGGGTTCGGGTTTAGGTTATAGGTTTTGATTTTGGTTTACATTATAGGTTTTGGGATTTGAGAATGGGTTCGGGTTTAGGTTATAGGTTTTGATTTTGGTTTACATTATAGGTTTTGGGATTTGAGAATGGGTTCGGGTTTAAGTTATAGGTTTTGGTTTTGGTTATAGGTTTTGTTTCAGGTTATAGGTTATAGGTTATAGGTTTAGGATAAGGTTTAGGTTTAGGTTTAGGTTATAGGTTTTGGAATTTGAGAATAGGTTCGGGTTTAGGTTATTGCTTTTGGTTTTGGTTTAGGTTATAGGTTTTGGGATTTGAGAATGGGTTCGGGTTTAGGTTATATGTTTTGGTTTTGGTTTAGGTTATAGGTTTTGAAATTTGGAAATGGGTTCAGGTGTAGGTTATAGGTTTTAATTTGGGTTTAGGTTATAGGTTTTGGTTAAGGTTATAGGTTATAGGTTTAGGTTTCTGTTAAGGTTAGGTTTATGTTATAGGTTTTGGGATTTGGGAATAGTTTTAGGTTATAATTATAGGTTTAGGTTAGGTTATAGGTTTTGAGATTTGAGAATGAGTTCGGGTTTAGGTTATAGGTTTTGGTTTTGGTTTAGGTTATAGGTTTTGGGATTTGAGAATGGGTTCGGATTTAGGTTATAGGTTTTGGTTTATGTTTAGGTTATAGGTTTTTTTTTTTTAGGTTATAAGTTATAGGTTTAGGTTTAGGTTTAGGTTATAGGTTTTTATATTTGAGAATGGGTTCGGGTTTAGGTTATAGGTTTTAGTTTTGGTTTTGGTTATAGGTTTTAGGGTTTGAGAATGGGTTCGGGTTTAGGTTATATGTTTTGGTTTTGGTTTAGGTTATAGGTTTTGGAATTTGGGAATGGGTTCGGGTGTAGGTTATAGGTTTTGGTTTTGGTTTAGGTTATAGGTTTTGGTTAAGGTTATAGGTTTTGGTGAAGGTTATAGGTTATAGGTTTAGGTTTAGGTTTAGGTTAAGGTTAGGTTTAGGTTGTAAATTTTGGGATTTGGGAGTAGTTTTAGGTTATACGTATAGGTTTAGGTTAGATTAAGGGTTTTGGGATTTGCTAATGGGTTTGGGTTTAGGTTATAGGTTTTAGTTTTGGTTTAGGTTATAAGTTTTGGTTTAGGTTATAGGTTATAGGTTTAGGATAAGGTGTAGGTTTAGGTTATAGGTTTTGGTTTTGGTTTTGGTTATAGGTTTTGGGATTTGAGAATGGGTTCGGGTTTAGGTTATA
Organism: Magnolia kwangsiensis; assembly: GCA_037074715.1. Classification (NCBI taxonomy): domain Eukaryota; kingdom Viridiplantae; phylum Streptophyta; class Magnoliopsida; order Magnoliales; family Magnoliaceae; genus Magnolia; species Magnolia kwangsiensis. Next base: position 116,154,011 of record CM073577.1, read on the forward strand.
GGTTTTGGTTTTGGTTTAGGTTATAGGTTTTGGGATTTAAGAATGGGTTTGGATTTAGGTTATAGGTTTTCGTTAAGGTTATATGTTATAAGTTTAGGTTTAGGTTTAGGTTAAGGTTAGGTTTAGGTTATACGTTTTGGGATTTGGGAATAGTTTTAGGTTATAAGTATAGGTTTAGGTTAGGTCATAGTTTAGGGTTTAGGGATAGGTTATAGGTTTTGGGATTTAAGAATGGGTTCGGGTTTAGGTCATAGGTTTTGGTATTGGTTTAGGTCATAGGTTTTGAGATTTGAGAATGGGTTTGGGTTTAGGTTATAGGTTTTGGTTTTGATTTAGGTTATAGGTTTTTGGATTTGAGAATCGGTTCGGGTTTAGGTTAAGGGTGTGGTCCTTGCAAATACAAATATAAACATGGCCTGTCCAAATGGTCAGGCCCTTCCATTGTCATCCATAAGAAATGGACAGCTTCATCATGGTCATAACAGCGGTTCCCACTTTTCAGGGACCACTGCTCTTCCGGATAGCTCCGATGCACATCAGGGTCTGCTCCATTAATTTCGAGTAAATACATAAACACGACCTGTTTAAATGGTCAGGCCCCTCCAATGCTGTCCATATGAAATGGACAGCTTCTTCATGGTCATTATAGCGGTTCCCACCTTTCAGGGACCCTCGCTCATCCGGATAGCTCCGACACACATCCAGGTCTGCTCCATTAATTTCGAGCAAATACATAAACATGACCTGTCCAAATGGTCAGGCCCCTCCAATGCTGTCCATAAGAAATGGACAGCTTCATCATGGTCATAAGAGTAGTTCCCACCTTCCACGGACCCCCGCTCAACATCCGGATAGCTCCGACGCATATCCAGATACATAAATGGGTACAGTTTAATAGAACATTATTAGCAATGTTTCAAATGCATACCTCTCTTAGAAAGTCCTTCAGTTAATCCTCATGAAAGTCCTGATCTGTTAAAACCTTAACAGCAACATCCTGCATTCCATGATTGAATAAATAAGAAGATGCATCACCTTTACTTTCAAGTCAAACAAAAATGGGACAAAGAACCATGTAAGAAACACGAAGAAAAATGTGGATTTCTTTGAATATGATAGAGAGATTGGTCCAGGAACTGAACCACAAATTACTCTCATCAGGTTAGTTATCAGAATAACATTTCCAGAGAAGTTCCCTGCATTAAACACTTGCCTATGTAATTCAATTGTCTTCAGTAAAATCAAATTACTGTCTTAAAAGAAATGCACGCCATGCATACGAAACGCCATTTTCAAACCAAACTACACTCGCTATTTTCAAATCTCACACGGCCACTTCATTCCCCCACTATCTCCCTCAATTTCCCCACTCTCACCTCTCCGTCTCTCTCTCTTAAAGCAAAAAAAGAAGAAAAAAAAAATCTCTTTTATATTTTTTCAATCCATCTTCCATTTTCTTCTTAATAAGAAAATCCATATTTACTAATATTTCCATTTTTCTATTTTTCAAAAGAATGAGTTCGGACTCCGAAAGCGTCGGCTCTAGCACTCGTACTTTTAGCCTAATCCCTAACCAAGGACTCCAAAATTACCAAGTACACATAAACATTCATTGCGAGCATTTTTTATCTATGTGTGTGACGACCATACTGTTTGAAGAAATTCAGGAAAAAAGATATGATACACAGTCGAAGGAATGTGAAGTAACCAACAGATGCACCAACAAAGGGCTTATCTGCACACACCAAAAATAAAAAAAGTGTTTAGCTTCATGGGCTTAGTAATTTTCAGCTGGAAAGTGAACTTTCTCATGAAAGAATAGCACATGATCAAACAAATGAAATAACTGTGACTATAGCCCTTGTCACCTTCCAATAGCCCAAGAACAAACGTAATATTTTTTATGGTGCACACTTATGGTGCACACTTCATGGAACTGTATGAAAACATCCGTTGCACAAGCATTTCTCTATAACAATATGACAAAGAAAAACTAGCAGTTTAATGAAAGAAAAGATCTCACCAAGCTGGAATTTGACTAGTTGGTATTTCTTTCTCAAACTTCTATGTTGGAAGCATAACAATGTAGCTGAAAAATGTGAAAGAAATGTTTGGGAATGAACTAGCTGGTAGAACAAAAACGCAAACTTGGTTTGAAGTTTGAACAAGCTTCAAGTTCCTATTCCAAACCCATGATTATTCAAAATAGGCCCACTTGATGGACTTGGGCACTTTTCATATGATTGACAACTTAGTCATCCATTCAACCAAACCAAGTATGGAAAATGAATGTTTTCATGCAATTTCCATAGAAACTTACCTGATCAATGTCCTCACAAACAACAAGTTCCCACATGACAAGTCATGGTGCAGCAACCTTTGGAAAGTGTCTAGAGTTGGGATTCTTTGAGTTACAAAGAGAGGATCTGGTCTTGAAAAAATGGTATTAGGAAAGTTGGGATTTAAAGAAGGTTTGAATTTTATACCTTTTGGATCCTTGAAAAAATAGTTAATAGCTTGGTAAAAGAAACAGAATGATGGTGCCCTGGAAGAGAGTTTAGAAGAGAGAGATGTGAAATGCTTTTTTACATTTTACCTTCCTTTTTGTTTTTTGTTCTTGAGATGTGAAATTGAAGAGAGAGATTAGGAGTCTATTTTCTTTTTTCTTTTTCTTTTTGTTTTTTTTTTTTTGGAAGGTTGGTAAGTTGATCTGATGGCGCCCTGGAAGAGAGTTTAGAAGAGATAAGGCTGGTTTATACAGGTCAATAGGCCTCAAAGTTCCGAAAGTGGAGGTTCGTGTACATGGAGTCAAGGCATTAGCTGCTAGGTTTTCTGGTCCATTAGTGGTGGTGGTGACATTGACACCTTAAATATGGTCAGATGGGTATTGACGCTATACTTGGAGATTAGTATATTTTCCAATGCATGAAATAGATATCATGTAGATATACATGATGAGCACCAAAAACACTTATGTCCGTAAATATTATAACCAAGATACGCGTCGAGCAGACCAAAGGGAATGTTCCCAGTGAGAAAAGAATACCAAACATAATAGAAAGAAAAAAGATAGAAAACTTGGAAAACACTCCTTACAGTGAACTGTTAATTTATCTGGAATTGTTCTAACAAGTTAGTTAGCTGCAAATTTCCAATCAACAACACTACAAAAGAAAGAAAGAAAGAAAGAAATCCACTGTGAATGGTTAAGAAAAAAGAAGATCAAATTTGTGAAATACCTAAAAATAAAAAATAAAAATAAAAACAGAAATATGAGTTTATAGTTCTTAACTTGGATATTGTGTCTAATCAAGCTCATATAACATGAAGAAAAAGTCATTCTTGTCTAACCTGTCTCCTTTCCCTTCCTATGGATGTAGAGATACAGTTGATTATTAAAGGAGAGAGTCTGATTAATGTCATGGAATTTGGCAGGTTGAGGGCTTGGGCACATGTTTCTTTTGTTTTAGTGATGCATTTGCCTTCCCAAGAAACTTTATCCCTAAGGAACCAAATTCTCAACTTTGATTGTGTCCTGCATTGCCAATAGAGCAGTAGCATAGGAGAATGTGACCCTGCAGTTGTTATTAGAAAGGCACCCTTGAAACTCCCTTCATTGGGTGACCTTTATTACTGCTAACAAAGTTGGGGTTTTAGTAGCTACTTGGGCAGCCATCTTCATTCAGGACTTTGTTGTAAAGACGGGCTAAGGATGCCCCCACCAAAGCACAATTTCAAAAAGGCTTTGTTCAAGATGCTCATAGCTCAAATGGGCAATCCTAGAAATATTGGTAATGGCGGGTGATCAGGGACGAAAGTCTACTGTCAGCTTTTTCATGACTGACAGCAATGGCAACTCTAACCATGTGGAGTTGAAAATCTATAAAAGTAAGATTGAAGTTATTTTGTGACTCATTTGGCAGTCCTTCAGTAGTCTTAAGGCTACTAGAATGCTGCCCTTTCTTGGGTAGCTGGTTGTTGAGGGTCAAATATTGCATATTAGACCCCATTTATTTCCTGAATTTACGAGCATGATACTATTTAATGGCCCGTTTTATTATGTTTGTGTTACAAGGTGATTTTACTTGCATGAACTGCAAAAAAGGTATTAAAAGCATGGATTGGACGCTCTGAAGACACCAAGCCAAGGGACAGACCCCAAGGGACCGAGATCGAAGGATTTACACGTCAGAGACCCGAGAAAATCAAGAACTTGAAGTTCAAGTGGCCAAAAAGATGTCCAGAGTGCAAGATCACATGGTTCTCACCATCAGTTCGGCTCAGAACTTCATATGAAGCCTGAAGACCATAAATTAACCGTACACGTTGAATTTCAACCTCTGGACCCTGTGGAAGTGGCCTAATGGACAAATCAGCCACAGATCGTCAGTCTGGGGCCCACATGCTCTCTAGATATGCCTCATCTTCGGTCTCAGCACCTTAAATTATATGGAGAAACGCATTAACGGAGTAAATCCCATAAAACATCATTGTAGGACCCACTTACACGGAGTGCATGTGCTTAACACACGCGCACCGGAGGTGCACTGGACGTGAGGTCGGGTCAAACCGACTCTGACCCGACCCGTCTCACGCTGGAACCAGCGGACGGACAGCGTCCGTCCGGTTTTGGCCAGTGGGCCCCACTCCTTGCTCGGATCAAAAATCCAGACCTCCATTCGTTCAAGAAGGTCAAAAAGACCGTATACATGAAGCTTTTCCAAATCCATGCTCCTACACACAGGAAAAATATTGATCAAACGCAAGATGAACGATGTAACGCCAAGTCTGGTGGGCCACACCGAAATCAAACTGTTATCCCTCTTCCCCAACGGTTTCTTGTCCTGACTTCAATGGACGAAGTGGATTTTATCAAAAACATTTCTGTGAGGTCCACCAAATGTCACAATGCTGAGGCAGAAGCTCTGATTTCGCAACAGAGGCTGCGGTGCATCGTTGTGGGCCCCACTTATCATCCGGTTCGATGATTCGAACCGTCCATTGCATCAAGGGGGTAGCTAAAACCCTCACCAAGCTCGTCTTCTGGCCCCATGCATGTGTACGCACGTGAATCTTCGTTAAACACAGGTCGGACAAAAAATTGGAAGATCAAGTGGGTCGCGTCCGTAGCAATCAAAAACCGGCCATATCTAACTAAATTGGCGAGAAGAAATGGATGAAAGGAGTGGATTTCACAGATAATGGAAGGAGTGGGCCCCACCGACAGCCAGATCTCCTCGCGTAAGCTCTGTTACGTGGTCCAGAAAAACCTGATGATCCAGATCCTCTTGGCCCACCATCAGTGATCGGATGGCCAATCTGCACCGTCCATCATGTAGACCATCCCGAAAATCCCCCGGGGATGTTATTTTTTTGGAAAGAAAGCAAGGGGAGCGAGAGTTTGGCACTATCTTCATGACTGCGCAACAAGGCGTGCGCAGTGGAGTTGCTTTGAGCTGCGAAAGGTTGCGGAAGCTGGGGCTGCGTAAACAGCTATCCACAGATTCCAGCACGGAGTTCTTCACCGCCCTCTCCTATTATAAAAGAAAGAGAAGAAAGAGGGAGAGAAAAATTCAGCCTGGGATCAGTTGGAACGTGAGAGAGAGAGAGAGACAGGGAGTAGAGATTGTTATTTTTGTTTTTTTTTTATTTCTGTTTAAGGGATTTAGTTTAATCATGTTGTTAGGCTGAACCTCTTAGCTAGGGCTAAGAGGTGAAGCTTGTAGTGAGATGGAAGAGTTTATTTTATTATTTTTATTTAATTTATGAACTGAATTGAAGTTGATGTTAGTTTAACTAATGGAATATTTTTAGTCTTTAATGGTCTGTTGTGACTGAAATTACAGTGGGTCTGCAATGGCTTGGAATATTTCCTTCCCTTTTATATTTATGACGTCAGGACGCCCCGTTGTTCACCATAGTCTCCTGGGCATGGTCGGATGTCGGTACCCTTCCTAACCTTCATACATGTGATTGGTTGGTAATTAGTTTAATTCTATTATTTTCCATAGTCTCTTGGGCATGGTTTGGTGATGGAATCCATTCTAATTCATATACCTTTCATCTCTTGAAAACTAGATCAATGACAGTTCAGTTAATTTCCATGATGCATGAAACAAGCATAAGATCTCCCTGATCTCTACAAGTGGATCCTCTGAATCCCTAGTTTCCTTTCCTCTGATTTTTTCTAAGTTTTAGATAATCATTCCATCATTATTCCCTTAATTTCTATTTGATTTAGATTTCACCTCATTCCAATTCTAGCTCTAGTTAGTTTTAGATTACTATAGTTTTAGTCCCTTGGGATTCGACCTCGGTCTTACCAAGTTTATTACTACATCACAACCCTGCACTTGGGGTGTGAAAACTGGTAGTAGTCTGGCATTATGGAAGTGTGCTTCCATTGTAAATGAAATTAGGCCTAAATTTGTTATAATTCAATTTCATTTTTTGGCTTATGTTGAGGAAGGAAAACTCACAGATTCTCTTCCGAAGGAAGAGGTTTCTAGACCACTCTTGTGTTTTGTCTCCATTGCCTTTTTCTATTTTTCATTAACCTTTTTTTCATCAATAAAAAAGGCTTACCTAAATATAGTCAACATTATGCTTGTAAGCATGATCTAAATTTCCATTGCAATTCTAGCAAAGATCCTTAGGTATCTCAGTTACATAGAATAATGATGAGGAGAATCACATTTGCATCAAACACTTCCATTGATCCATGGAGGTGTCTCATGCATGCAGAAACAATTAGAAGCACTTGAATTGCAGAAATAAAACATTAGACTCGACAACTTGCTCGGTAGCAGGAAATAGCAATACCTGTACTATTACAATGATTGCAGCCACAATTGGAGGTCTGAGTAAGATGGAAAGGAAAATGCTATTGAACATGTCCCTAAAGAACAACCATATTGTTTGTTGCAAACAAAAGTTTAGAAAGGCTTTTGTTGGTAAGAAGAAAACTAACTAACAAAGAAAAAAGAAAGATAACCATGCAGGAACCTGAATATCAGTGTGCACTGTGTCAATCACTGTTATCTTAGGCAATCATATAGGAATCTTCAAGGGAATCCAGCACCGATGTGAAGTGGTCACCCATGACTAGTGATACAACTCGAATGAAATAATGATGTTCTTGATATAACTACAATTTGATACATCATCCAAATATCTTTCACACTATTCATAAATGAGGAAGTAAGAATAGGAATCATAAAAGCAAACAAACTTTCACTGGATTTCTCCTTGATTACAGTTAACAATTCCCTTTCCACAATCACACAATAACAATGTTTAGAAAATCAAAACATGAACAAACCAAGTTTTAAATACATGTGTCAGTCACTCAAATGCCCATGTCTACCAAGATTTAAAATTTAAAACATTTACGGCCTACAAGCATTCAATAACCACCGTTTCATGATGTATGGTTCACTTTCGATTTGAATTTTCCTCGTTTTTTCACTCATTTTATTTAAAAATGGCTGATTTCTTTCCAATGCTACCTTAATGGCCATGAATCAAATGGAATGATGGATGGGATTGTCCATGACAAACAAGTTATCTAACCATGCCATAAAGATAGGCCCAATCAAATACATACTCAGCTAAACATGTGGCAAATCAAATCCTTTCACGTCAGGTCAGGTCAGGTCACCCAAAGTTATCCTTGGTGACTTGATCACTAGGCAATCCCATGCTCTATTTTGTCCATCCATTGTTTCATAGTAGTTTAATGCATGAGGATTGGGGAGATTTTAGAATATCCAACAATATCAGGCGACATGGTCTCACATTGGCCAAAACTTCTGCAAAACACCAGAATTTATTTCTTTTTTTTACATGTATTCAATGGTTTATCGTGCTATCCTTTGATAAGAATGTAGTATGTTAGCTTGATCTGCTAAAATTCAATGAAATAGGCACTAATCAAACAAAAATCAAGTATGATGATGGAGATAAGGTCTCTCATTACATACAAGTACAACAAAAAGATGATGATAGCTAGAAAAAAAAAAAAAAAAAACAGGTGATGGTTTACCAACTCTTATGATAATTATCAAAAATGGTCAATTCCACTTCAGTTCATCGAATCCCACTCAAACCCCATGCTTTGATTCTCGAAATAGTCTTTGACCAGGTGTGAAATTTGTTCATAAGCTTCCTTTATGGTCAAAATGAAGAAAGGAGTGGGAAAATGAGAGAAGATTAAAAATAAATAATTTTTAAATTGGGCCTTTATTGATGTATCGGCCACATATCGGTGCTAATGTTGTAACTATTTTTTAAAACCATCATTCCAACCCAAGTAACAAAGAGTTGGAAAGCATCTTGCAAGTGACCCAAACTCCAAAGCCAATGATCAATAGTCAACAGTCGACAGGGAAAAAGTTCTCGAACGTGGAGGCTATGACCATCCAACCACTACAAACTTTGGGGTGTGGACCATATGGCCCACCCATGGTAGGGCTCACAGATGAACAGTCCGGATACACTGCCTATGTGCCACGTGTAGTAACTAGCATATCCATGTGCACGAATACATGCATTTGACACTGTAACCTAGCGCAACCCCAACCCACACAATTTCGATACCTCCACCCCCTTGTAGACCCATAGAAACAACTTGCATACACTTCATCCAAACACAAAGAGGGGAGTATCAATCAATCAAAAAATAGGGTGCAAGTATCCGCTTCGAAAAAAAATAAATTCCGCATAAATGGGAAAAACCCCTTACAGTAATGTACTTTTTGCAGTTCTTCAACAATTAATATTTTTTTAAAAAAATTGAAATTTAAATATAGAAATTCAAGAAAACGAATACATGTGAACCGTTGTGAGATGAATGGAAATGAAACAGAACAAAACCCTAGCTTTTTTTATAACGACGATGATTGAAGAAGCAATGGTTTTTACCTTGTGGAGAAGCTGAAAACTGGAGAAATCTGGTGTCGAACGAGGACAGATTAAGATCTTTCTGCAAATGAGAAGATGAAGCAGAGCTCGAAAGGGGGAGAGAGGATTAGGGAGATTTTAGGGCGCCGAAAATCGGAAAATGAGAGCGAGAGGGGGGAGAAATGAGCGCGAGAAGGGAAAAATGACATTTGGTGAAAAATGGATGAACAGTGTGCGTTTTACACCATTTAGGTTAAACGAACGGGTTTGGCCTGTGGGCCCCACTATGATGTATGTCTTAAATCCACACTGTCCATCCATTTGGAGATATCATTTTAAGTCATGAGCCAAATAATGAAGGAGATAAAAATCTGTAGTGGACCCCACCATAGAAAATAGCGGGGAGAGGGATTCCCACCATTGAAACTATCCTAATGCCCATCCATTATTTTTTGGGCCCGCCTAGATGTGGTTCACAAATCTAGCCCATCCATTATGTGTGTGATAGTTGGATGAGGGGTCATACCAAGTTTCAGAAGCATCCAAATTTCAAGTGGGGCCCACCAAGTGTTACATGTTTTAGGCATGTCTTCGCATGATTTTAGATGGTATGACCCACCGGAGTTCCATATACGGCTGAATTTTGGGATATCCCATAATTTTAAGGGGACCCATCAAATGCACGGTTTTAATGTTTGACACACGTCATGGTGGGGCCCACACAACTTGATCTCAGGTGGACCAAACCACGGGAATTCAATAATGATTGGATATCCACTATTAAAATCCTCCTAAGGCCCACTGTATTGTTTATTTGAAATCTGATATGTTGATTAGGTCCTAAAGACTCGAATGAAGGGAAACAATAAATATCAACTTAATCTAAAACTTTTATGGCCCCTGAAATGTTTTTAATGGTCAATGTTCATCCAACACCTTTTCCTGTAATGTGGTCCACTTGAGATTTAGATATACCTCAGTTTTTCTCTCATATTATAAAATGGTCTAAAAAAATAGATGGACGACAGGGATGAAACACATACATCATGGTAAGGCCCACATACATATGTTGATTAGGTCATACAGTAGGGCTGAAAGTCGGGCGGGTTAGGTCGGGTTGGTGCTCAACCCTAACCGAACCCAAGGTTCCTATGCCTCAACCCTAACCCAACCCAACCCAATCTCGGGTTGGGAATTCTCAACCCAAGCCCAACCCAAGCGGGCTCGGTCGGGTTGATCGGGTTGGTCGGGTATATACATGCTAATATTTTCATTATTACATTAGTTTATTATATTTCAATATAAGACTTATTTTTTGTATCTATAATTTTATTAATTATATATGTGATTATTCATTATAAAGAACTTCATTTTAAAAAAAAAAATATAAGACAACTATTCCTTTAAAAGTCATGTAGCATAGTATGAAGTCTATTTGGGAGAGAGAAATCTGGCATATCTTGTTAGCTTAAGTCCTTGGAAATGACGTGGACAAATGAGACTCGACATCACTAGTATGCCTTCAACACAAACGATCCACACTCAATTATAATTTATAAGTAACTTATATATTGATCGGGTTCGGGTTGGGTCGGGCAACCCGAGACCTCAACCCGAGCCCAACCCAAGTTTTATCGGGTTGGTGTTTGTATGGCCCAAGCTTAACATCGGATCTGAAATATCCTGTCCGAGCCCAACCCAATGTCGGGTCGGTCATGGGTCGGTCAGGTTGAACCCACCCAACTTTCAGCCTTATCATACAGACCTAGATAAAGGGGAAAAATAAAAATCATCTTGATCCAAGACTTTTATGGCCCTGAAATGTTTTAAATGGTTGAAGCTCATTCAACACAGTTTCTTGTTAATATGGTCCACTTCATATTGGGATATGCCTTAATTTTTGTCTCATGTCGTATGATGATTTTTTAAAATAGATGGATGGCATGGATTAAACACATACGTCATGGTGGGGTCTACAAAGCACCAACCACAAGCCATTGGATGGTGTTCGGGGGGGACTAGCCTAATAGCCGCGAACCACATTGCTACTACTAATAGCCAATTTAGGCCAGCCCAAGGAAAACTGAGCCGAGGTTGTGATATGAAAACTAAGTCTAGCTCCCAACCCATTTAGCTAGAAAATCTAATCTTCGACTCCCCAACATTGTTTCGCGTGGCATGGTGCACTTGAGTTTTGGATTTATAAAAAATTTAAGATCAATCCACACCATTCATCTATTTTTTGAGATATTTTTAGATGGACCACACCACAAATAAGGGGAACTGATTAGCTACTCCCCCGACACCATCGGATTGACTGGTGGTTGGTGCTCTATGAGTCCTACCATGATGTATGTGTTTAATTCATGTCGTCTATCCATTTTTAAAAGATCATCTTACAATATGAGACCAAAAATGAGATATATCCAAATCTTAAGTGGACCACTTTCAAGGAAACAATGTTGAATGAGCGTCAACCATTAAAAAACATTTTGGGGCCATAAATTTTTTTTATCAAACTGATTTTTATTTTTCCCCTTCATTTGGCCCTGTTGGTATTAGACTTGTTTGTTTAAGTTTTTTTTTTTTTTTTTTAGGGTTGACGTTGTTGTATTATCCTTTCCTTTTATGAATAAATTTTAGCCATTCCAAAAAAAAATTAAAAAAATCATTGTCTTAATTACATTCATTCACCGATGCAATCAAAGTTGTGATAGTTATCAAAAAAGGTACTTTATAAGGCCCACAAAAATTGTGTATGTTTTATCTAAGCTGTCCATTTATTTTAACAACCCATTTTAAAGCATGATAAAAAAAAATGAAGTAGATCAAAGGCTGAAGTGAACCACACCATAAGATTCTAACTAAACAGAAACGGATTAGTTACTCCCTTGTCACCAGCTAATGGCTGTGGTTGGTGATATGTGGGCCCCACCATGAGTATGTGTTTCATCCATGCCGTCCATCTATTTTTATAGATCATTTTATGGTATAAGGACAAAAATGAGGTATATCCCAATCTCAAGTGGACTACATTACAGGAAAAAGTGTTGAATGAGCATCGGCCATTAAAAACCTTTTGGGGGCCATAAAAGTTTTGGATCAAGCTGATTTTTTTTATTTCCTATCATCTAAGCCTGTATGACCAAATCAATAGATTAGATGTCAAATAAACAATACAGTGGGCCTTAGGAGGATTTTAATGGTGGATAACCAATCAATATTGTTTTCCTGTGGTGTGGTTAGCTTGAGATTTATATCCCACTCATTTTTGGGATTAATCCCTAAAATGATCTGCAAAAATGGATGAACGGAATGGATGAAACACATACATCATGGTGCAGCCCACAGAGCACCGACCATCTCACTCTCCTCAACTCACCTTCCTACGGTCCGTAAAACACAAAAGAGCCCCTATCCCCTAAAAAAATATAAATAAAATCAAAACCCTCTCTCGTGCTCCCTAGCCCTCTCTCTCTCTCCCTCCCTCTCCCACTCCCTCTCTCATTCCCTCTCTCTCTCCCTCTCCCTCTCCCACTCCCTCTCGCAATCTCGCTGCCACTCTCCGATGATCCAATCTCGCTGCCACTCTCCGATGATCCATAGTCAGGTAAAAACGGAAGGTTTCTTACCGTTAGGTAAAAACAGAGGGTTTCTTCCCCAAATCTGATGATCCATCGTCGTTGGTCTCTCTCTCTCTCTCCCAAACATTGAATGTCCAAACCCTAGTCCGTTTTCTTTTATTTGTTTTCTTTCATTTCTCTATTTTTTCTTTTTAATGCCCATTTGGTTGATTCAAATGTCATACACATCCATGAGATTTTGTACCAAATTAGACGGATTAATCATGATATTTGGTGCATTTCTGTCTAATATCTCTATGCATTTTCATCTAATATCTCTGTGCATTTCATGATATTTATTTTTAATGACCTTTGGTTTATTCAAAGGCTCACTGAATCTTGAGTTTCGTCTAATATGCCCTGCCAAAAATGTGATAGTGTTGATGATTATGGCAACAATAGCCAAGTATTTGTTAAGCAAATGTATGGTTGTTTGATGCATAGGATTGTATATGTATAGGCTAATGGATGATGTTCCAGACCGTTGACCTGATGGGCCCCAATGTGGATGGTTGTTGCTTCAAAAAATCATGTAGACTGGAGCACTTCAATATTTGAAGCAGATATAGATCATCAGCATCATTTAAGCCCTTCTCTCAACAATTGGGGTCCGCTACAGTAATCTTGTTCTGCCATTCCACTCAATAAGCTTGAAATGTAGATTGTTAGGATTTATGAGAAAACGTTATGGCAACATGATGCAAGACCCTCCTTTATCTGGGTTTGGGACCTGCAAGAAGAATGCAAAACTCCTACTGATGGAATTTTTGGTATAGAAATAGACAGCTGTAGTCTCAATGAGAAACATAGCAAAAATGGAAGTTTTAGAATCTTCAGATATAGAAGATTTTTGCGACTGGACAGTTTTCTGTTGTCTTGGAGGTATTTTTTTTTTTTTTACAAAATCTGGAGCAGTTGTCATTCTATTCAAACAATTTCTCAAGGGAAATACCAGCTTCTTTAGGAAATAAATGTTATGTTCTTAAATGTAGATATCTCTATTTGCTCAATTAGTTTTCACATGAACTTTTTGTTGTCATCTAGTAATGGTATGCACATCTAGAATGCTCCTTTTTATTGCATCGTCTAGGTAGGATTTATCTGAAGAGATATACAGATTATAGAGGCATTCTACTTATTTTATTGAACTTCTGATTAAATGTTTAAGTTCCTTCATCGTATGGACCTCATTTTATAGTTCCATACCCTAGTATGAGTGCCACTTTAATAACATCCATTGATTTTGTTTTCAAATGAATAAATCTGGTTGTCTTCACTGAGTTCTTTAAAAATCATATTCCTGCTCAATTGGAACATTATATTAATTTAGCAAGCGACATCCTCACAGGTTTCCGAGCTACTTTTGGGAAAGAAAAAGTGATATTTCAGGCATCTCATAAGCCATTCCATATCTCTATGGTCATTCTTAACAAAGTTTTGAATGTTCCCTAGCCCTACTAATCCTACACTTGATTCCTGATATCTTAAATTAGCTTAATTTAATTCAATTTTACTATTAAATTTTTTGCCAAGTCCTATATGTGCTACAAGATCTTGTCCATTTCCCATAGCCCACCCCAATTTGTTAATCAATTACTTGTTAGTTTAGATTACCTGCAATTCATTTTTATTTGGGACTTTGTGAATGTTCATTTTTAATTGTTATTCATGTCTAATTTCCTTTGTTTTAGTGTTTCCATCGTCTAAATAAATATTATTTGCAGAAGTGTCCTCATGCCTAGGATTTTTGGAATTTGTTATGCCGGACACTTTAGGACAATTTGAAACTTGGCAGTTGTGCCACGTGCCCAGTTCCCAGCTTCTCGGGTATGGATAATTATCTCATTTCTTGATCATTCTATGACAATCTTGCAATATTTCAGTAGTTCTTATTTGTCTTTGTAAACTTCTAATGGTTGGATAAAAATGTAATTTCATGAAATGTATGTTCTTGAAAAGGCTCGTGGTTATATGCTTAAGGTCGGTCAACTTTACAGTCTCTACCAACTGTTTCCATGCATTGCTTCGTTTCTTTTGAGGACATTATTTAATATACATGACATAGACTATTTTCTCGCACCAGATATGCTCTCAACATTAGGAGCCTGTTAACCTGAATAGAATGGGAAGGGAAATCCAGTTCTTTTGACAATTAGTGTATAGAAAAATATATCGATGATATTAGAAATTCATTGAATTCTTTCCTAGTGCAACAGATCCTAGACTAATGCACATGCTTGTGAAGTGATGCACATTAATGCAGCAGATCGATGGATGGTTGTGAAGTGATTCATTGACTTATTCTGTGATTGCAGTGATGGGTTGCAGGTTTTTGTGAAGTGATGCACATTAATGGTTTTTTTTTTTTCCAAATCAATGGTTACTTTTCTTTCTTGACCTCATTTGTAAACTGATTCATGCACTCATGTGAACTGGATTGTATCATGTGATTGCAGCATATCCTAATCCAATTTGTCAACTGATTTATAGACTAAACTCCAGACATATCTGGGAACTGGAACTCATTTGTGAACTGAACTTGAACTGGAATGCGGGCTGTAGCTTGAACTGAACATTTTGTTGAAGTCCATACCATTGGAATTTCTGTGAACTGGAATGCATTGTTAAATTCATTGCTATTGAAATAAATTTTCCCGTGGACTATGGATCAAGCTGAACTCAGTTGCAACTCCAACTGAGAACATGCATTTCTAAACTACAAAACACTGCAAATTACTATGAACTGAACTTTTTTCTGTCCAAAATTATGCTTTTTTTATTGTACAAAAGTCACTTTCCTTTTCTGACTGCAATACTAATGATGGTGACAGATGCCTATACCCGCCAAGGTAATTTTAGAGTCCATGGTTAGGGTTTGGGATGAAAGTACGAGTGCTGGAGCCAACACTTTCGGAGTCCAAACTCAATTCTTTTGAAAAATAGAAAAATGGGAATATTAGTAAATATGGATTTTCTTGTTAAGAAGAAAATGGAAGGTAAAGAAGAGACATAACTGAAACTTTGCACTGTGAAAAGTAATATTAACCATCTTACTTTCCCCGTTGAATTTGACGTCCAGGAAATGGACCTTTTTCAGAAAATCATGGATTTAAAACCATTAAATCCTTCTCAAAAATCTGAGTTTATTGAACTGAATTAAATTATTACAATTCAATTTTTGTTGAATATCCAAACACAAGGTTTTCATGAATTAAGAAAATGAATTCATTTTAACCCATTTTGTTGAATATCCAAACACAAGGATTTTTTTATTTATTATTTATTATAATTATTATTATTTTGTGATATGCAATAACTTTTCAGAATTCATATATAGGTGCATACTTGTGCTCATTCACATGGACTTTGACTATCTTTCTTAAATTTCTTTGGGTTTTCTAATTTTTGTATTTAATTTTGAATTTTTAGGCCCTAAAATAAGATTCAAGGTGCCGTCAACAATGCTAACAGAATCCTCCAGATCAGATTGTTGATTAGACCTGATTTTATTTAAATGATCTTAAAAATTTATTTTATTTAAATAAGCAGACTCGGATGTGCGTCGGAGTTATCCGGATGTTGAGCGGGGGTTCCTGAAAGGTGGAAACCGCTGTTATGACCATGATGAAGCTGTCCATTTCCTATGGAGATCATTGGAAGGGCCTGACCATTTGGACAAGCCGTGTTTATGTATATGCTCGAAATTAATGGAGCAGACCCGGATGTGGGTCGGAGCTTTCCGGATGAGCAGGGGTCCCTTGAAGGTGGGAATCACTGTTATGGTCATGATGAAGTTATCCATTTCCTATGGAGAGCATTGGAGGGGCCTGACCATTTGGACAAACCGTGTTTATATATTTACTCGAAATTAATGGAACAGACCCGGATGTGCGTCGGAGCTATCCGGATGAGTGGGGGTCCCTAGAAGGTGGGAACCGCTGTTATGACCATGATGAAGCTGTCCATTTCCTATGGACGACATTGGAGGGGCGTGGCCATTTGGACAGGCCGTGTTTATGTATTTGCTCGAAATTAATGGAGCAGACTTGGATGTGCGTCGGAGCTATCCGGAAGAGCGGGGGTCCCTAGAAGGTGGGAATCGCTGTTATAACCATGATGAAGCTGTCCATTTTCTATGGACCACATTGGAAGGGCCTGGCCATTTGGACAGGTCATATTTATATTTGTATTTGCAGGGACCACACCTTTAACCTAAACGCGAACCGATTCTTAAATCCAAAAACCTATAACTTAAACCAAAACCCAAACCTACAACTTAAACCTGAACCCATTCTCGAATCCCAAAACCTATAACCTAAACTGAACCTATAACCTACAACTTAAACCCGAACCTATAACTTAAACCCGAACCCATTCTCAAATCCCAAAACCAATAACCTAAACCAAAACCTATAACCTACACCAAAACCTATAACTTAAACTAAAACCTATAACTTAAACCCAAACCTATAACTTAAACCAAAACCTATAACTTAAACCTAAACCAAAACCCAAACCTATAACTTAAACCAAAACCTATAACAAATCCCAAAACCTATGACCTAAGACCAGAACCCATTCTCAAATCCCAAAACCTATAACCTATCCCTAAACCTTAACCTATAACCTAACCTAAACCTATACTTATAACCTAAAACTATTCCCAAATCACAAAACCTATAACCTAAACCTAACCTTAACCTAAACCTAAACTTATAACTTATAACCTTAACCAAAACCTATAGCCTAAACCAAAACCAAAACCTATAACCTAAACCCGAACCCATTCTCAAATCCCAAAACCTATAACCCAAACCTAAATCAAAACCTATAACCTATAACCTAAACCAAAACCAAAACCAATAACCTAAACCTGAACCCATTCTCAAATCCCAAAACCTATAACCTAAACCAAAACCAAAACCTATAACCTAAACCCGAACCCATTCTCAAATCTCAAAACCTATAACCTAAACCAATACCAAAACTAATGACCTAAACCCGAACCCATTCTCAAATCCCAAAACCTATAACCTATCCCTAAACCTTAACCTATAACCTAACCTAAACCTATACTTATAACCTAAAACTATTCCCAAATCCCAAAACCTATAACCTATCCCTAAACCTTAACCGATAACCTAACCTAAACATATACTTATAACCTAAAACTATGCCCAAATCCCTAAACCTGTAACCTAAACCTAACCTTAACCTAAACCTAAACCTATAACCTATAACCTTAACCAAAACCTATAACCTAAACCAATACTAAAACCTATGACCTAAACCTGAACCCATTCTCAAATAACAAAACCTGTAACCTAAACCTAACCTTAACCTATAACCTAAACCAATACCAAAACCTATGACCTAAACCTAAACCCATTGTCAAATCCCAAAACCTATAACCTAAACCAATACCAAAACCTATGACCTAAACCTGAACCCATTCTCAAATCCCAAAACCTATAACCTAAACCTAAACTTAACCTATAACCTAAACCAAAACCAAAACCTATAACCTAAACCCAAACCCATTCTCAAATCCCAAAACCTATAACCTAAACAAATACTAAACCTATGACCTAAACCCGAACCCATTCTCAAATCCCAAAACCTATAGCCTATCCCTAAACCTTAACCTATAACCTAACCTAAACCGATACCTATAACCTAAAACTATTCACAAATCCTAAAACCTATAACCTAAACCTAACCTTAACATAAACCTAAACCTATAACCTAAACCAAAACCAAAACCTATAACCTAAACCCGAACCCATTCACAAATCCCAAAACCTATAACCTAAACCTAACCTTAACCAAAACCAAAACCTATAACCTATAACTTAAACCAAAACCTATAACTCAAACTAAAACCAAAACCTATAACCTACACCCGAATCCATTCTCAAATCCCAAAACCTATAACCTAAACCAACACCAAAACCTATGACCTAAACCTAAACCCATTCTCAAATCCCAAAACCTATAACCTAAGCCTAACCTTAACCTATAACCTAAATCAAAACCTATAACCTAAACCAAAACCAAAACCTATAACCAAAACCAAAACCAAAACCTATAACCTAAACCCGAACCCATTCTCAAATCCCAAAACCTATAACCTAAACCAATACCAAAACCTAGGACCTAAACCCGAACCCATTCTCAAATCCCCAAACCTATAACCTATCCCTAAACCTTAACCTATAACCTAACCTAAACCTATACCTATAACCTAAAACTATTGCCAAATCCCAAAACCTATAAACTAAACCTAACCTTAACCTAAACCTAAACCTATAACCTATAACCTTAAACCAAAACCAAAACCTATAACCTAAACCCAAACCCATTCTCAAATCCCAAAACCTATAACCTAAACCAAAACCAAAACCTATAACCTAAACTCGAACCCATTCTCAAATCCCAAAACCTATAACCAAAACCAAAACCTATAACCTAAACCCGAACCCATTCTCAAATCCCAAAACCTATAACCTAAACCTAAACCTAAACCTTATCCTAAACCAATAATCTATAACTTAAACCAAAACCAAAACCTATAACCTAAACCCGAACCCATTATCAAATCCCAAAACCTATAACCTAACCTAAACCTATACTGATAACCTAAAACTATTCCCAAATCCCAAAACCTATACCCTAAACCTTATCCTAAACATATAAGTTATAACTTAAACCAAAACCTATAACCTAAACCAAAACCAAAACTAAAACTTAAACCTAAGACCTAAATGTATTCTCAAATTCCTAAACCTAAACCTACACCTAATCTTAATCTCAACTACTTAACCTAAACCTAAACTTGAAAACCTAAACCTAAACCCGATCTCAAACCCGAACCCGATTTCCTAAACCTAAACCTTAACCTATTCTCAATTCCCTAAAGCTATAACCTATAACCTATAACCTGAACCTAAGCTAAACCTATAACCTTAACCTAAACCTAAAACCTAAATGTATTTTCAAATTCCTAAACCTAAACCTACACCTAACCCTAATCTCAAATCCCTAACCTAAACCTAAACCTAAATTTGAAAACCCAAGCCTAAACCCGATCCTGAACCCGAACCCGATTTACTAAACCAAAACCTTAACCTATTTTCAAATCCCTAAACCTAAACCTACACCAAATCCCAATCTCAACACCCTAACATAAACTTGAAAACCCAAGCCTAAACCCGATCCCGAACCCGACCCGAATTCCTAATACTAAACCTTAACATATTCTCAAATCCTAAAGCTATAACCTATAACCTAAACCTATACTTATAACCTAAAACTATTCCCAAATCTCAAAACCTGTAACCCAAACCTAACCTTAACCTAAACCTAAACCTATAACCTATAACCTTAACCAAAACCTATAACCTAAACCAATACTAAAACCTATGACCTAAACCCGAACCCATTCTCAAATAACAAAACCTGTAACCTAAACCTAACCTTAACCTATAACCTAAACCAAAACCAAAACCTATAACCTAAACCCGAACCCATTCTCAAATCCCAAAACCTATAACATAAACCAATACCAAAACCTACGACCTAAACCCGAACCCATTTTCAAATCCCAAAACCTATAACCTATCCCTAAACCTTAACCTATAACCTAACCTAAACCTATACCTATAACCTAAAACTATTACCAAATCCCAAAACCTATAACTTAAACCTAAACCTAACCTAAACCTAAACCAATAACCTATAACCTTAACCAAAACCTATAACCTAAACCTAAACCTAAACCTTATCCTAAACATATAACCTATAACCTAAACCAAAACCTATAACCTAAACCAAAACCAAAACCTATAACCTAAACCCGAACCCATTCTCAAATCCCAAAACCAATGACCTAAACCAATACCAAAACCTATGACCTAAACCCGAACCCATTCTCAAATCCCAAAACCTATAAACTAAACCTAACCTTAACCTATAAACTAAACCAAAACCAAAACCTATAACCTAAACCCGAACCAATTCTTAAATCCCAAAACCTATAACCTAAACCAATACCAAAACCTATGACCTAAACCTGAACTCATTGTCAAATCCCAAAACCTAGAACCTATCCCTAAAGCTTAACCTCTAACCTAACCTAAACCTATACCTATAACCTAAAACTATTTCTAAATCTCAAAACCTATAACCTAAACCTAACCTTAACCTAAACCTAAACCTATAACCTATAACTTTAACCAAAACCTATAACCAAAACAAAAACCAAAACCTATAACCTAAACCCGAACCCATTCTCAAATACCAAAACCTATAACCTAAACCAAAACCAAAACCAAAACCTATAACCTAAACCCGAACCCATACTCAAATCTCAAAACCTATAACCTAAACCCGAACCCATTCTCAAATCCCAAAACCTATAACCTAAACCAATACCAAAACCTATAACCTAAACCCGAACCCATTCTCAAATCTCAAAACCTATAACCTATCCTTAAACCTTAACCTATAACCTAACCAAAACCTATACCTATAACCTAAAACTATCCCAAATCCCAAAACCTATAACATAAACCTAAACCTAAACCTTATCCTAAACCTAAAACCTATAACCTTAACCAAAACCTATAAACTAAACCAAAACCAAAACCTATAACCAATACATGAACCCATTCTCAAATCCCAAAACCTATAACCTAAACCAATATCAAAACCTATGACTTAAACCCGAACCCATTCTCAAATCCCAAATCCCAAAACCTATAACCTAAACCTAACCTTAACCTATAACCCAAACCATAACCTATAACCTAAACCTAAACCAAAACCTATAACCTAAACCCGAACCCATTCTCAAATCCCAAAACCTATAACCTAAACCAAGACAAAACCTATGACCTAAATCCGAACCCATTCTCAAATCCCAAAACTTATAACCTATCCCTAAACCTTAACCTATAACCTAACCTAAACCTATACCTATAACCTAAAACTATTCCCAAATCCCAAAACCTATAACCTAAACCTAACCTTAACCTATAACCTAAACCAAAACCAAAACCTATAACCTAAACCCGAACCCATTCTCAAATCCCAAAACCTATAACCTAAACCAATACCAAAACCTATGACCTAAACCCGAACCCATTCTCAAATCCCAAAACCTATAACCTAAACCTAACCTTAACCTATAACCTAAACCAAAACCGATAACCTAAACCTAAACCAAAACCTATAACCTAAACCCGAACCCATTCTCAAATCCCAAAACTTATAACCTAAACCAATACTAAAACCTATAACCTAAACCCGAACCCAATCTCAAATCCCAAAACCAATAACCTATCCCTAAACCTTAACCTATAACTTAACATTAACCTATACCTATAACATAAAACTATTCCCAAATCCCAAAACTTATAACCTAAACCTAAACCTATAACCTATAACCTTAACCAAAACCTATAGCCTAAACCAAAACCAAAACCCATAACCTAAACCCGAATCCATTCTCAAATCTCAAAACCTATAACCTAAATGAAAACCAAAACCTATAACCTAAACCTGAACCCATTCTCAAATCCTAAAACCTATAACCTAAACCTAAACCTAAACCTTATCCTAAACCAAATGCTGTAACCTAAACCAAAACCAAAACCTATAATCTAGACCCGAACCCATTATCAAATCCCAAAACCTATAACCTGCCCTAAACCTATACTTATAACCTAAAACTATTCTCAAATCCCAAAACCTATAACCTAAACTTAACCTTAACCTAAACCTAAACCTATAACCTATAACCTTAACCAAAACCTATAACTTAAACCAAAACCAAAACCTATAACCTAAACCCGAACCCATTTCCAAATCCCAAAACCTATAACTAAAACCAAAACCAAAACCTATAACTTAAACCCGAGCGCATTCTCAAATCCCAAAACCTATAACCAAAACCAAAACCAAAACCTTTGACCTAAACCTGAACCGATTCTCAAATCTCAAAACCTATAACCTATCCCTAAACCTTAACCTATAACCTAACCTAAACCTATACCTATAACCTAAAACTATTCCTAAATCCCAAAACCTATAACCTAAACCTAACCTTAACCTAAACCTAAACCTATAAGCTATAACCTTAATCTAAACCAAAACCAAAACCTATAACCGAAACCCAAACCCATTCTCAAATGCCAAAACTTATAACCTAAATCAACACCAAAACGAAAACCTATAACCTAAACCCGAACCCATTCTCAAATCCCAAAACCTATAACCTAAACCTAAACCTAAACCTTATTCTAAACCTATAACCTGTAACCTAAACCAATACCTATTACCTAAACCAAAACCAAAATCTATAACCTAAACCCGAACCCATTATCAAATCCCAAAACCTATACTTATAACCTAAAACTATTCCCAAATCCCAAAACCTATAACCTAAACCTAAACCTTATCCTAAACCTATAACCTATAACCTTAACCAAAACCTATAACCTAAACCAAAACCTAAACCTAAACCTAAGACCTAAATGTATTCTCAAATTCCTAAACCCAAACCTACACTTAATCCTAATCTCAACTACTTAACCTAAACCTAAACTTGAAAACCCAAACCTAAACCCGATCCCAAACCTGAACCCAATTTCTTAAACCTAAACCTATACCTTAACCTATTCTCAATTTCCTAAAACTATAACCTATAACATATAACCTAAATCTATAACCTAAATATATTCTCAAATTCCTAAACCTAAACCTACACCTAATCTTAATCTCAACTACTTAACCTATACCTAAACTTGAAAACCTAAACTTAAACCGGATCTCGAACCCGAACCCGATTTCCTAAACCTAAACCTTAACATATTCTCAATTCCCTAAAGCTACAACCTATAACCTATAACCTAAATCTAAGCTAAACCTATAACCTTAACCTAAATCTAAAACCTAAATGTATTTTTAAATTCCTAAACCTAGACCTACACCTAACCCTAATCTCAACTCCCTAACCTAAACCTAAACCTAAACCCAAACTTGAAAACCTAAGCCTAAACCCGATCCCGAACCCGAACCCGATTTACTAAACCGAAACCTTAACCTATTCTCAAATCCCTAAACCTAGACCTACACCAAATCCTAATCTCAACTCCCTAACTTAAACCTAAACCTAAACTTGAAAACCCAAGCCTAAACCCGATCCCGAACCCGACCCGAATTCCTAAACCTAAACCTTAACATATTCTCAAATCCTAAAGCTATAACCTATAACCTAAACCTATAACCTTAACCTAAACCAAAACTTATAACCTTAAACCTAAACCAAAACCTATAACCTAAACCTTAACCTAGGTTAAGGTTGTTTTTCTTTTCATTTGTCTGGTTCATCTCTCATATGTTCTCTCTCTTTTCATTTATTTTTTTCCATAGGATTATTTATGTTTGGATGTATGTTGTTTATGTTTGGATGAATGTAGTTTATGTCTGGATGGATGCAGTTTATGTTTGGATGGATGCAGTTTATGTTTGGATGAATTTACGTGGTTTCAGTTTAGATGGATGTGAATATGAATATGAATATGAATATGATGAAATATTTTATATAACAGGTGTATATCAGGAAAAATACAATGAAAGGAAAATTTGAGATGAAATTAAAAAAAAAAAGACTTTAGCGACGAAATTTTCGTCGCTAAAAGCTGTAGACACGTTTTTTAGCTACGCAAATTTTCGTAGCTAAAAGCCTTTTGCATTTTCTTTCAACTCATTTACCGATCAAAATTTTGGTTGCTAAAAGTCCCAGCCACGATTTTTTAGCTACGAAAATTTTCATAAAGCTTTCATTTTTTAGCTACGAAAATGTTCATAGCTAAAAGTAAACCTTTGGATTTTATTTCAAAAACTGTTCACACATTAGTGACGCTAATTTCGTTGCTAAAAGTCACAACCACATTTTTTAGCTACGAAAATGTTCGTAGCTAAAAGTAAAGTAGTCAGACATTTAGCAATGGAACTTTCGTCGCTAAAAGTCCCAGTCAAGTTTTTAGCTAGGAAAATTTTTGTTGCTAAAAGTAAACCTTTGCTTTCGATTCCTTAAGGTTAAAAAATTGTTCACAACATTTAGCGATAAAATGTTTCGTTGCTAAAAGTGACTTTTAGCTACGAATTCACAATTTTGCCGCTAAAAGTAAAGTTTTAACAACAATTTTTTATTTCGTTGCTAAAAGTGCAACGAAAAAAACTTTCGTCGCTAAAAGTTTCGTCTCTAAAAACCCCTTTTCTTGTAGTGCGAGCACAGATAATTGAGCCAAAGTAAAATAAGTTTGCACATTTCTTAAAGTTTTTTATGATTGCACGAAGATTTTTTCTAGGAATTAGTATCCAACCATGAATTTGTTTCTTCCGTCTCTTTGGAAGATTAAGGATGCTCTAAAGAAAAATGTTAGTGCGGGTCCAGATTTCATACGCCAAATGACAGTTAGTATGAAAATGAAGTTCGATAAATACTGGGACGAATGTCATCTGTTGATGTCCTTGAAAGTTGTTCTTGATCCTCGTTGTAACAGTATAAGAAAAGGGATTTTTAGCGACGAAATTTTTTTTCGTTGCTAAAACTTTACTTTTAGCGACGAAATTGTAAATTCGTAGCTAAAAGTCACTTTTAGCAACGAAAATTTTTGTCACTAAATGTTGTGAACATTTTTTTAAAAATTAAGGGATCGAATGCAAAGGTTTACTTTTAGCAACGAAAATTTTCCTAGCTAAAAACTTGGCTGGGACTTTTAGCGATGAAAGTTCCATCGCTAAATGTCTGAACACTTTATCCAAAGGTTTACTTTTAGCTACGAACATTTTCGTAGCTGAAAAACGTGGCTGAGACTTTTAGTGATGAAAATTAGTGTCGCTAATGTGTGAACAATTTTTGAAATAAAATCCAAAGGTTTACTTTTAGCTACGAATATTTTCGTAGCTAAAAACGAAAGCTTTATGAAAATTTTCGTAGCTAAAAAATCGTGGCTGGGACTTTTAGCAACTAAAATTTCCTCGCTAAATGTGTTGAAAGAAAATCCAAAGGGCTTTTAGCTACGAAAATTTTTGTAGCTAAAAAACGTGGCTGCAACTTTTAACGATGAAAATTTTCGTCGCTAAAGTCTTTTTAAAAAAAAAAAAAAAAAATTTCATCTCAAATTTCCTTTCATCGTATTTTTCCTGATAAACACCTGTTATATAAAATATTTCATCATATTCATATTCATATCCATCTAAACCGAAACTACGTAAATCCATCCAAACATAAACTGCATCCATCCAAACATAAACTGCATCCATACAAACATAAACTGCATCCATCCAAACATAAACAATCCTATGAAAAAAAAATAAATGAAAAGAGAGAGAACATATAAGAGATGATCCAGAAAAATGAAAAGAAAAACAACCTTAACCTAGGTTAAGGTTTAGGTTATAGGTTTTGGGTTTAGGTTATGGTTATAAGTTTAGGTTATAGGTTTAGGTTATAGGTTTAGGTTAGGTTTAGGTTGTAGGTTATAACTTTGAGATTTGAGAATATGTTAAGGTTTAGGTTTAAGAATTCAGGTTGGGTTCAGGATCGGGTTTAGGCTTGGGTTTTCAAGTTTAGGTTTAGGTTTAGGTTAGGGAGTTGAGATTGGGATTTGGTATAGTTTTAGGTTTAGGAATTTGAGAATAGGTTAAGGTTTCGGTTTAGTAAATCGGATTCGGATTCGGGATCGAGTTTAGGCTTGGGTTTTCAAGTTTAGGTTTAGGTTTAGGTTAGGGAGTTGAGATTAGGGTTAGGAGTAGGTCTAGGTTTAGGAATTTGAAAATACATTTAGGTTTTAGGTTTAGGTCAAGGTTATAGGTTTTACTTAGGTTTAGGTTATAGGTTATAGCTTTAGGGAATTGAGAATAGGTTAAGGTTTAGGTTTAGAAAATCGGGTTCGGGTTCGAGATCGGGTTTAGGTTTAGGTTTTCAAGTTTAGGTTTAGGTTAAGTAGTTGAGATTAACATTAGGTGTACGTTTAAGTTTAGAAATTTGAGAATATATTTAGGTTATAAGTTTAGGTTATAGGTTATAGGTTATAGTTTTAGGGAATTGAGAATAGGTTAAGGTTTGGGTTTAGGTTTAGGAAATCGGGTACGGGTTTGGGATTGGGTTTAGGTTTGGGTTTTCAAGTTTAGGTTTAGGTTAAGTAGTTAAGATTAGAATTAGGTGTAGGTTTGGGTTTAGGAAATTGAGAATACATTTAGGTCTTAGGTTTAGGTTTAGGTTATAGGTTTTGGGATTTGGGAATAGTTTTAAGTTATAAGTATAGGTTTAGGTTAGGTTATAGGTTTTGAAATTTGATAAAGGGTTCGGGTTTAGGTTATAGGTTTTGGTTTTGGTTTAGGTTATAGGTACTGGTTTAGGCTATAGGTTATAGGTTTAGGATAAGGTTTAGGTTTAGATTTAGGTTATTGGTTTTGGGATTTGAGAATGGGTTCGGGTTTAGGTTATAGGTTTTGGTTTTGGTTTTGGTTTAGGTTATAGGTTTTGGGGTTTGAGAATGGGTTCGGGTTTAGGTTATAGGTTTTGGTTTTGGTTTTGGTTTAGGTTATAGGTTTTAGGGTTTGAGAATGGGTTCGGGTTTAGGTTATAGGTTTTCATTTTGGTTTTGGTTATAGGTTTTGGTTAATATTATAGCTTATAGGTTTAGGTTTAGGTTAAGGTTAGGTTTAGGTTATAGGTTTTGGGATTTGAGAATAGTTTTAGGTTATAGGTTTAGGTTTAGGTTAGGTTATAGGTTAAGGTTTATGTATAGGTTATAGGTTTTGAGACTTGAGAATGGGTTCGGGTTTAGGTCAAAGGTTTAGGTATTGGTTTAGGTTATAGGTTTTGGGATTTGAGAATGCGTTCGGGTTTACGTTATAGGTTTTGGTTTTGGTTTAGTTATAGGTTTTGGGATTTGGAAATGGGTTCGGGTTTAGGTTATAGGTTCTGGTTTTGGTTTAGGTTATAAGTTATAGGTTTAGGTTTAGGTTAAGGTTAGGTTTAGGTTATAGGTTTTGGGATTTGGGAATAGTTTTAGGTTATAAGTATAGGTTTAGGTTAGGTTATAGGTTTTGGGATTTGAGAATGGGTTCGGGTTTAGGTTATAGGTTTTGGTTTTGGTTTAGGTTATAGGTTTTGGTTAAGGTTATAGGTTATAGGTTTAGGTTTAGGTTAAGGTTAGGTTTAGCTTATACGTTTTGGGATTTGTGAATAGTTTTAGGTTATAAGTATAGGTTTAGGTTGGGTTATTGGTTTTAGGATTTGAGAATGGGTTCGGGTTTAGGTAATAGGTTTTGGTTTTGGTTTAGGTTATAGGTTTTGGTTAAGGTTATAGGTTATATGTTTAGGTTTTGGTTATAGGGTTTGGAATTTGGGAATAGTTTTAGATTATAAGTATAGGTTTAGGTTAGGTTATAGGTTTTGGGATTTGATAATGGGTTCGGGTTTAGGTTATAGGTTTTGGTTTTGGTTTAGGTTATAGGTTTTGGTTTAGGTTATAGGTTATAGGTTTAGGATAAGATTTAAGTTTAGGTTTGGGTTATAGGTTTTGGGATTTGAGAATGGGTTCGGGTTTAGGGTATAGGTTTTGGGATTTGAGAATGGGTTTGGGTTTAGGTTATAGGTTTTAGGATTTGGGAATGGGTTCGGGTTTAGGTTATAGGTTTTGGTTTTAGTTTAGGTTATAGGTTTTGGTTTTGGTTTAGGTTATAGGTTTTGGGATTTGGGAATAGTTTTAGGTTATAAGTATAGGTTTAGGTTAGGTTATAAGTTTTGGAATTTAAGAATGGGTTCGGGTTTAGGTTATAGGTTTTGGTTTTGGTTAAGGTTATAGGTTTTGGTTAAGGTTATAGGTTATAGGTTTAGGTTTAGGTTTAGGTTATAGGTTTTGGGATTTGGGAATAGTTTTAGGTTATAAGTATAGGTTTAGGTTAGGTTAGAGGTTTTGGGTTTTCATAATGGGTTTTGGTTTAGGTTATAGGTTTTGGTTTTGGTTTAGGTTATAGGTTTTAGTTTAGGTTATGGGTTATAGGTTTAGGATAAGGTTTAGGTTTAGGTTTCGGTTATAGGTTTTGGGATTTGAGAATGGGTTCGGGTTTAGGTTATAGGTTTTAGTTTTTTTTTTTTTTAAGTTATAGGTTTTGGGATTTGAGAATGGGTTCGGGTTTAGGTTATAGGTTTTGGTTTTGGTTAAGGTTATAGGTTTTGGTTAAAGTTATAGGTTATAGGTTTAGGTTTAGGTTAAGGTTAGGTTTAGGTTATAGGTTTTGGAATTTGTGAATAGTTTTAGGTTATAGGTATAGGTTTAGGTTAGGTTATAGGTTTTGGGATTTGAGAATGGGTTCGGGTTTAGGTCAAAGGTTTTGGTATTAGTTTAGGTTATAGGTTTTGGTTTTGGTTTAGGTTATAGGTTGTGGTTAAGGTTATAGGATATAGGTTTAGGTTTCAGTTTAGGTTATAGGTTTTGGGATTTGGGAATAGTTTTAGGTTATAAGTATAGGTTTAGCTTAGGTTATAGGTTTTGGGATTTGATAATGGGTTTGGGTTTAGGTTATTGGTTATAGTTTTGGTTTAGGTTATAGGTTTTGGTTTAGGTTATAGGTTATGGGTTTAGGATAAGGTTTAGGTTTAGGTTTAGCGTATAGGTTTTAGGATTTGAGAATGGGTTCAGGTTTAGGCTATAGGTTTTGGTTTTGGGATTGGTTTAGGTTATAGGTTTTGGGATTTGAGAATGGGTTCGGGTTTAGGTTATAGGTTTTGGTTTTGGTTTAGGTTATAGGTTTTGGTTAAGGTTATATAGGTTATAGGTTTAGCTTTAGGTTAAGGTTAGGTTTAGGTTATATGTTTTGGGATTTGGGAATAGTTTTAGGTTAGGTTGAAGGTTAAGGTTTAGGGATAGGTTATAGGTTTTGAGATTTGAGAATGGGTATGGGTTTAGGTCAAAGGTTTTGGTTATAGGTTTTGGGATTTGAGAATGGGTTCGGGTTTAAGTTATAGGTTTTGGTTTTGGTTTAGGTTATAGATTTTAGGATTTTGGAATGGGCTCAGGTTTAGATTATAGGTTTTGGTTTTGGTTTAGGTTATAGGTTATAGGTTTAGGTTATAGGTTATAGGTTTAGGTTTAGGTTAAGGTTAGGTTTAGGTTATTGGTTTTCGGATTTAGGAATAGTTTTAGGCTATAAGTATAGGTTTAGGTTAAGTTATAGGTTTTAGGATTTGAGAATGGGTTTGGGTTTAGGTTATAGGTTTTGGTTTTGGTTTAGGTTATAGGTTTTGGTTAAGGTTATAGGTTATTGGTTTAGGTTTTGGTTAAGGTCAGGTTTAGGTTATATGTTTTGGGATTTGGGAATAGTTTTAGGTTATAAGTATAGGTTTAGGTTAGGTTATGGGTTTTGGGATTTGATAATGGGTTCGGGTTTAGGTTATAGGTTTTGGTTTTGGTTTAAGTTATAGGTTTTGGTTTTGTTTATAGGTTATAGGTTTAGGATAAGGTTTAGGTTATAGGTTTTGGGATTTGAGAATGGGTTCGGGTTTAGGTTATAGGTTTTGGTTTGGGTTTAGGTTATAGGTTTTGGGATTTGAGAATGGGTTCGGGTTTTGGTTTTGGTTTAGGTTATAGTTTTTGGTTAAGGTTATAGGTTATAGGTTTAGGTTTAGGTTAAGGTTAGGTTTAGGTTATAGGTTTAGAGATTTGGGAATAGTTTTAAGTTATAGGTATATGTTTAGGTTAGGTTATAGGTTAAGGTTTAGGGATAAGTTATAGGTTCTAAGATTTGAGAATGGGTTCGGGTTTAGGTCAAAGGTTTTGGTATTGGTTTAGGTTATAGGTTTTGGAATTTGTGAATGGGTTTGGGTTTAGGTTATAGGTTTTTATTTTGGTTTGGGTTATCGGTTTTGGTTTAGGTTATAGGTTAAGGTTAGGCTTAGGTTATAGGTTTTTGGATTTGAGATTGGGTTCGGGTTTAGGTCATAGGTTTTGGTATTGGTTTAGGTTATAGGTTTTGGGATTTGAGAATGGGTTCGGGTTCAAGTTATAGGTTTTGGTTTTGGTTTTGGTTATAGGTTTTGGTTTTAGTTAAGGTTAGGTTTAGGTTATAGGTTTTAGGATTTGTGAATGGGATCGGGTTTAGGTTATAGGTTTTGGTTAAGCTTATAGGTTATAGGTTTAGGTTTAGGTTTAGGTTAAGGTTAGGTTTAGGTTATAGGTTTTGGGATTTCAGAATAGTTTTAGGTTATAGGTATAGGTTTGGGTTAGGTTATAGGTTAAGGTTTAGGGATAGGCTATAGGTTTTGGGATTTGAGAATGGGTTCGGGTTTTGGTCATAGGTTTTGGTATTGGTTTAGGTTATAGGTTTTGGGATTTGATAATGGGTTCGGGTTTAGGTTATAGGTTTTGATTTTGGTTTAGGTTATAGGTTTTGATTTAGGTTATAGGTTAAGGTTAGGTTTAGGTTATAGGTTTTGGGATTTGAGAATGGGTTCGGGTTTAGGTTATAGGTTTTGGTTTTGGTTTAGGTTATAGGTTATAGGTTTTGGTTAAAGCTAGGTAGAGGTTATAGGTTTTGGGATTTGAGAATTGGTTCGGGTTTAGGTTATAGGTTTTGGTTTAGGTTTAGGTTTAGGTTATAGGTTTTTGGATTTAAGAATCAGTTCTGGTTTAGGTTAAGGGTGTGGTCCCTGTAAATACAAATATAAACACGGCCTGTCCAATTGGTCAGGCCCTTCTAATGCCGTCCATAGGAAATAAACTGCTTCATCATGGTCATAACAGCGGTTCCCACCTTCTAAGGACCACTGCTCTTCCGGATAGCTCCGACGTACATCCGGGTCTGCTCCATTAATTTCGAGCATATACATAAACACAACCTGTCCAAATGGCCAGGCTCCTCCAATGCTCTCCATAGAAAATTCATAATGGAGTTAGAATTTGCCTGATGTTCATCCCTACCTAGAAAACAATGACAGCATAAGGCACTGTTTTGATGTACTTCAATTTGGGTGTACTGAATATTCTGCGCAAAGGTAAGCATCCATGTCTTTATTGTGTTTAGTGCATAAGTCTATTTATATGTCTTTGTTGTGTTTTCAATATGTTTAGTATATATATATATCATAGATCATCTTCTCAAACTTACTCTGAAGATATGATGCCAAAAGGGTTTTTTTCTTTTCTCTTCTTATTTTTTTTCTTCTCTTTCAATGGCAGGTATGATACAATGATCATACTAACGATGTATAAAATATGAGAAATGTGATGGCTAGTCAGTAGAGTAGGATATCAAACCCAACTCTCTTCAAAAGCACCAATGTGGTGCCTTCATGCAAAGATCCATATGGCCCAGAAAATAGGTTGGTCTATCAGAAGGCCCTTGCATGTTTGAAGAAAATGGATGGTTAACGCATTGGCCAATACACCAGATTTGACATCCAAACAAGTCCCAACTGACGAATACTGGAAAAAGGCCTGCTTATTGAGTCATGGCACATATAAGGTGGGGCCTGCCTCAAAATCAGGCCACAAGCATGTCGCTCTTGGGGTTGTAAAAGAAAGCCAGGGACAGTCGTTCTTCAGACGCATTCTCAATCACGCGATGCTCGATGCTCTTGTAATTGGCATTGTCAACACCTGAGATTTCATTTGTTTACCAACCAATCCTTATTACCCAAATAATTAACCATTTCTCAACTATTTATTTTCTCTATAATAATAATAATAAAAGATGCCTGCAGCATGTGCCTTCATATATATCCATGAAGCATGGCGTGGGTTTTGGACACTACTGGTCAGTTCTGAAAAGGATTCGTAATCCCACCACCATGAATGTGTTTTGTCCGGGCTGTATATACATTTTTCCAGCTCATTACAGGGCATGGCTAGGAAATGTACAATCCATTCTCCGTGGACCACACCATAAGAAACAAGGGTGATTGAACGCCCACCATTAAAAATTTCTTGGTTGCCATAAAAGTTTTCGATCAAGCTGATATTTGTGTTTTCCATTCATCTAGGTCTGTGTGACCTTGTAAACAGATTGGATGGAAAATAACATCATGGTGGGCCCTAAGAAGGTTTTAATAGTGAGCTCCATTTTCCCAGCTGTTTCCCACGGTGCAGTTCACTTAAGCTTTGGATATGCCTTATTTTTGAGCTCATGCTCTAAAATGAGCTAGAAAATCTGATAAAAACACATATATCATGGTGGGCCCTACAAAGTTTGGGCTATGTCAGTCTAGGGATATTCCTTGAGACAGGTGCTGCAGGCAATTGGCTTTTTCATCCTGGTGCAGCCCATCCTTTTCACCATTTTGAGCTTCTACTCCAGTGTCATAAAAAGGAAAAAAATCTCACCAAACATCATATTTTAGACTAACAATAGGTTGGATGGAAAATAAACTCTATGGTGGGCCACTGTCGCGTGGGATTATGGGCCCCACAGAGTATACATGTATTGGCCCCACCGTGGCCCATTCCATTGATAGTCGTGGGGTCCATGGACACCATTAAAAACTTCCTAGGGTCCAATGTAAGGTTTATTTGCCATCCAACCCTAAATCCCCAAATCCCCAAATCCCTAAATCCCTAAATCCCTAAATCCCTAAATCTGCAAATCCCTAAATCCCCAAATCCCTATATCAGTATTGAGATTGAGAGAGATTGATAGAGAGAGAGAGAGATACCTCACAGTCAACCGAGCTTCACAGAGAGAGAGAGGAAGTCTAGGCGTGCATGAGTAGGGCATCTGCCAACTGTCCGCGAGAGAGAGGAAGAGAGATACAGAGAGACAAAGGAGGTAGAGGATGCGAGAGAAACAGAGAGGGGACAAGGAGGAGAGATCATAGAGAGAGGAAGAGAGAGTCAGCGAGAGAGAAGAGGGAGAGGAGGGAGAGAGCGTTGGAGGAAGAGAGAGCAGAGAGAGAGAGAGAGAGAGAGGAGTTGTGTCGTTTGGGTGTAGGGCGTCTCTTGAACGCCCTACTTTGACTGACGTCCCCAAGTTCTGTGGTCCCCACTATGATGTATTTGTTATATCCACACCGTCCATCCATTTTGAGATATTATTTTAAGTCAGGAGCCTAAACCTAGGGCAGATAAAAATTTGTAGTGGACCCCACCACAGAAAATAGTGGGGAGAGTGATTCCCACCGTTGAAACTATGTTAAGGCCCATCGTGATGTTTATTTGAAATCAAACTTGTTCAAACGTTAAAAAATACCTTAAATAAAGTAAAACACAAATATCATCTTGATATAAAACTTTTGTTGCCGTTAAAAGTTTTTAATGGTGGGCGTCACTGTCCCATTGTTTTTTGTTTTGGGGCCCACTGGAGCTTTGGATTTAACTCGTTCTTTGGATATTGCCCTAAAATGATCTCTAAAAATGGATGGAAGGTGTGGATATAAAACTTACATCATGGTGGGGCCCAAAAATGAGAGTATATAAAATATCAGGTGGACCACACCACATGAAAACAATAGTGATTAGATATCCATCATTAAAATTCTCATAAGGTTGTACCGTTTATTTGGCATCCAATCCTATTAAACAAAGCAGACGTAAGCCTGTACTGTTTATTTGGCATCCTTTAGAAGTTTTCAAGGGTAAGCATTCCATGGATCCTTTAGATTTTCTTCATTTTGACCTTAACACAGATATTGTCAAGTCGGTAGTTCTCAATAACATGTTAAAATAATTTGGTGTCAATTCATATTTTAGATACGAAAATCCTGAACTTAGTTTCTTTCGTCATGGTAGCTTAAGGCCTATTTATGATCTGGCTGCGTCTCTGGTTAAAAGCAACACTTTTGTATAAGGAGAATTTTGACTAATAAACCATGCCTTGATTCCTTGTTAAATCAATTATAAGTTACGAATTAAAAACTTGAGCTCTTTTTTCTGTCTATCATTTGGGTATGATTTCCATGTTTCAGAAACTGCATATATGCCATTTTTCTCATTGAACTTCCCTTATTTTTTTGGGTTTGGAGCTTTTTTTTTTTTTTTGGAACAGGTAAAATGCCTATTGATCTATACACATACATGTAAAGAAACTAACAACATGCTTAGTCATCTTTCACACATAGATATAGACCATAAACATGAGAAAAGATCACATAAGGGTCCAGCACCTTTCATGCTAATACATCATGCTGGTAAGACATCTCAGCCGCACAAAATATGCATCGCACCATGATCATTTCATGTCATCAAAATTTGGTCCATTAACTCACTAGGTGAGTAACACACCTGCATTGAGTAGGACCATTGGCTTTCGATTGATTTCAACGAAGCGGCCCATCCATTGAGGGGACCAACCTGATTTGCCACAGGTGATTTTCATAAGTGGCCCACTTTTTACTTATGGGGATGTATGTGAAAGTCCATATTTGTCCAATTGGTGTAGTCTTTCTTCGAGTGTCCAACCTTCCCACACTTGAAACAAATCAAGTTCCGGGATTGACTTCCCCCTTTCATCCAATGCCTTTGTTGGCCAGATTGGGAACATTTCCTTGGTTGTGCTACCACACCATTAAAAACTCCTGCTGAAGTGACGTCACTTAGTTATGTGGATCCCTCGGGGTTGTATTTTTTGTATCTGCACTATCCATTCATTTGGAGAGGTCATTTTGGGACGTCATCCAAGGAATGAGTCAGATCAAAATCTTTAGTAGACTCGACCACAGAAAATAATGTAGAGAGTGACACCCACCATTTAAAAATTCTAAGGGCTGTAAAAGTCTTCGATCAAGCTGATTTTCACTCTTTTCACTTATTTAATGTCTGTGTTAACTTATGAATAGGTTGAATCTCAAATAAACATCACGGTGGACCTTTAGAAGTTTCAATGGTGCATCACTCTCTCCACTATTTTCTACGGTGGAGTCAATCCAGCTTTTGATCACTCATTCTATTCTCTGGATCATGCCCTAAAATGATATCTCAAGATAGATGGACGGTGTGCATAAAATACATATTTAATGGTAGGGCTTATATAACTCAGTGACGTCACTTTAGTAGCCAATCTCGCTACTCATGTTAGTAGCTAATCCAAGTGTAAATTTTGGATTAAGATTATATTTATGTTTTCGTTCATTCATGTCATATGCTAAAAAAATCATTACAGTGAGCCCTACGAATGTGTACCTACACTTAACATTATTTTTCTATGTTGTGGTCCACTTTAGATTAAGGATCTGCCTCATTTTTTTAATCATGTCCCGAAGAAATCTGGAAAAATGGATAGACCGTGTGGATAAAACACACAACATGGTGGGCCTACAACACCTTGACACGAATAAGCAGCAGTGGTGATTAATATCCACTAATAAAATTTCTTGTGGACTACAGAAGAGTTGGATCAAGCTTGATATAGGTTTGTGTGATCTTGTTAAGTGGCAAATAAACGTAACAATGGACCTTAAGAAGTTTTTAAAGGTGGACCATCAATCACCTTAGATTTGGATCTGCTTCATTTTTTGGCACAAGCTCTAAAATGAGCTGGCATACCCAACGGGTGGCGTGGATATATCAAAACATCAGGTGGGCCCCACTGTCATGGCCTCCTCAAATCAGAACCAATCTCGATTCCAGTGCAAGAAAGAAAAGAAAAGAAAACCCCAAGTTAGGGTTGACCTGACTCGACCCGGTTTTGAAATAGACCTTGTCTGAACTCGACCCAACTCGGTACCAAGTCCAGCATGCCTGGCTCGATCTGAGTTTAGGTCTAGCCTGGACTAATCCAGATTGAGTCCAACCCGGTCACAGGTACCAAGTCGAGTCGAGTCAGGTCAGGTGTGGCAGGTCTCTAGATGTGGAGATTATAAAAAATGTGTTGATCTTTCCACATTGTTCATCCATTTTTTGAGATCATTTTAGAGAATTATCCGACCTTGATTCATATCCAAAAAATAATTCGTATCCAAAAATTAATTAAATGATTCATATCCACCATTAAAACCCTTCTATGGCCCACTGTACTTTTTATTTGACATCTAATCTGTTGATTTGGTCATACATTTGATGAGTTCCCTTTAAATTATGGGATATCCCAAAAATCAGCTGTGTACGAAACTCCATTGGGCCATACCATCTAAAATTACGTGAAGACACACCTAAAACATATAAAAGCACTGGGTGGGCCCTAAAACATATAAAAGCACTTGGTGGGCCCCACCTAAAATTTAGATGCGTCTGAAACCTGGTATGACCCCTCATCCAATTGGCACACATATAATGGATGGGCTGGATTTGTGGACCACGTCTCTGTGGACCCAAAAAACAAAACTCATGTTTTAATGGAGGGTAACTCCTCTTAACTTTTGTATGTGGTGTGGCCCACACAAGTCATAGATTGAATTAATTTTTAATCCCTGGGCCCACCATGGGATGATGCATCTGACTGATGGGGTAGATTTTTGACATGCATCATGGTGGAGCCCACAGAGCCATACCAGAAAATCAACTGAAAGCCGCCTAAAATTTCACCCCATTTGGGCAAATCACTCTCTCTCTCTCTCTCTCTCTCTCTCTCTCTCTCTCTCTCTCTCTCTCTCTCTCTCCCCTGATAGACGCTCCGAAATTCTTGCATCTCCTCGGACAAGGCAAAACAAATCTCTTTGATTTGAGGTAGATTTCTCCTCGGTTCTGTCTGATTTTCGACCGTATTGGATTTCCTAGCATTTCTTGTTGATTTCTGGATTCAGATTTCTGAGCGTTTGTTGGTGATTTCTAGATTCTGATATGTGTTGTTTTGGTTGAATTGGTGTAATTTTTAGATTAAATGGGGGGGGGGGGGTATTTTGATTTAGGGATTTGGATTAAACTGGTAGAGGTCCATTTTTTCCATAGTCTGGCCCACCTCAGGATTGGATAGAACTGAATATTCCACAGATATTTTTTTGGTCGTTGATTGAATCTTCTGTGTTTGAATTTTGATCAGAAGGTGTGATATGGACAAGATTGGTGGGACACACGACGGGATCGCTCACTATAGAAGGGTGGCAATGTGTGGTGGATTGGATATCTGCAGAAATTTCAAATACTCAGACGTGTTGTTGCATGGAAAATGAATTAGCATGCAGAAGCTGGATCCAGTACAATGCTTTGTGGGTTAAGAATAATTTACAACGAGTGGGGCCCACCGTGATATGCGCATGATATCAAATCAGTGTATCATGTGGGGCCATATATAACAATGGCTAGTGATCCTTTATATTATGCACCCCACCTTATATGAGGCATACACCAAAAGTATCTTATTTAGGTAGATCCTAAGTCAAGAGTTGTACATGAGTCGAACCCAGTCGAGCTTGATATAAGGGTTGTTCTATAGTATAAAGGGTTTTTTTTTTTGTTTTTTTAGTAATTTGTTACATATCCATTCCTTCATCGCCATTAGGCAATTATGGGGAAAATGTACACATTCGAAACAACACTTCATTGAGTCATTTCATCAAACACTTGGTGAACAACATCAAGATAAAAATAACCGAGTCATTGACCCGATTCGATGGGCACTCTGCTTATGTGCGGCTTGTATTTTCTAACCACGTATCTCTGAGAAATGATCACTTTTAGGATTTCGGTCATGCATATCTTCAGGTACTATATAACATTTCTTATGTGGGACGTATCTTTGAGAGGTATCTTTCGAATCTTTATGATATTCTCTCTATGCTCCGTGAATGCTTTTTTGGTGTCGGTTAAGGTGTGTCAACACATGATGACATCCTATCTGTTAGAGCTAACAATAACAAGTTAGGTATATATAATGGATATGCTTCATTTTTAGGATCTTACATTAGAATGAATTTTCCAAATGAATGGAGCACTTCAATATAAGGGACATTGTAGACAGTACCCCACCTTGGGCCAACAAGCTGATTGAATTGGATCCACTCAACCAAACTAAACTTGATGGCGAAGACCCTAATCCTAGAACCCAATTAAAACCCTAAGAGCTTAACCCTAGAACCTAGTCCAACTAGTCAAAACCTAACCAAGACTCAATCTTACTCCTATTCGACTTACCTAGTCAACCCATTGATTCAAGCAAAATTCAAAACTATGTCCAAAGTAAGCCCAATCCAACACCCTGAGAAAAATCGGTGCTTATAATAGTGTGACCCCGTGGAAGCTAGAACCACCACATGTGCATAAGCACCCACCTACCAAAGCAAGGGGAGTGGAGTGGCTTGGGCGACAAACAGTGTGCCACCTGCCACATGGAAAGCCCCCTGCCTTGGCAGGAGGGGTGCAACACATGTGGGGTTACTCTTGACTCACGGGTGCAAGCATGTGTAATTGCAAAAGACTCAAATACTCTTCTTTTAAGCCCAAATCACCATCTTATCAATCCATCTAGCCAACAAGATCTTGTCACAGGTGGCAATCCTAAATCTCAGTCATCCAACCATTTTTCAAATCCTAGACTTTATAGGAATTATAAGAAAATCAAGCTTACAAGA
Organism: Magnolia kwangsiensis; assembly: GCA_037074715.1. Lineage (NCBI taxonomy): Eukaryota > Viridiplantae > Streptophyta > Magnoliopsida > Magnoliales > Magnoliaceae > Magnolia > Magnolia kwangsiensis. The sequence continues at coordinate 116,193,047 of CM073577.1, forward strand.
GAAAATCAGGCTTACAAGAGAAAAAAAAATGTTACTAGTCTAATGTGCACTGGCATAAACTCAAAAAAGGTAATGAATATTATCTCAACATTTTTATTTTTAATGCATATGATGCATGAGTGACCTTAGCAATACATCACATCAGGATGCCATGTTCTGAGGAAAGATCGTGACATCATGCTATGGCTTGTACAGCTTTAGGGTTCAAGGTGTCATGCACATGTGCCCTTGAATAGCGTAATTGACTATAATAATAAAAATACTAGTGACTTGATGTGACTTAATAAATGTGTCATGTGACGAAACTACATGGATGTAATCTTTGTTAGATGTAATCTTTCACATCATATCTAAAATTAGGATTCTGGTTCGATTGATCAAGTCATGTGACGAAACTACAAATCATATAACAACAATGGATAGGATCTTCCGAATTATATAGCGATTTTGGAAGCACCGGGCATCATTTCTTTACATGTTTGGAATTAGAGAAATGAGATTATGAATTTTCTAAATCCATAAATGTTTTAAATACATGGATTTGCATTGGATTTGGATTTAGCAAGTCTCAAAGTTCATAACTGGCCAAGCTACGAATCCTTTGGAAGAGAATTATAACAATTGTAGGGCATTGGATAAACTGTTTGTATAATCTTTTTTTTCCTCATTTAACTGTGGTGCAATTTGGGAAATTTATGGATATCTCCAATGAAAAAAAAACATGAGAGATTAGACTAGTATTAACCGAGGTGCATGAGCGTGTTATCTAACCTTTCGACACATTATATTTTGTATTGTGTCAGTATCATATTTGTGCCTAATAATGGGGATTAAATGCCTTGGGTGAGGGAAGTTTTGTATCAGTATGATATTTGTGGCTATAATTTATTTGAGTGGTAGTAAGCCTCTAAAATGGCTTGGATGGTATATAAACATCATGGCCAGCTCTAGAAAGATCTCAATGGTGAACGTTTCCCCTCTTCTTCTTTTTTTGGAAAGGATAACTTGGGCTTTGGATCAATCTTATTTTTAGGTTCGTCCCTTAACATGAATGATCTCCCTTTGATGAATGATCTCCCTCTGTTACTAACGCATCTTATATTGTTCCATTGCCTTCTGTTACATATAATTGTCCTTGCAAACCTTAATGAACTTGTATATTCCATTTTCTTGCCTTAAATTATTATTGTGATTAGTTAGTTTATAGTTGTGACTTGTAATTATAGTTTTGTAAGTTAGATAATTAGTTACTCGTTTGAGAATTTCTATGGGGTCATACATAGATATGGTGTATTTTTGGTGGCATAGAAATCGCTCAAATTGTCTCATTTTGGACAGTTGAAGGTTAGATGGATAGTATGCTTTCATATAATCTATTTCAATGTTCATGCCTGATCCGCGGTCCATCTCCTCATTTTTCTCTGGATATGTTTCTTCCATTCCATATCCAATGCCAAATATCTTTACATTGCTTTCGATATTGACATCAGAATGTAACGTAAGATAAACTTATCTGGAGAGGCATGGGGAGATGCTGCCGGATTTTCGACGTGAACGTTTAAATGGGAATATAAAAGTATTACAATCTATCCAACCTTGGATGAGTAACTAATTTAGGATTTCATTGTATTAGCTTAGAAAATGTTGGAGCTGACCCGGATGTGCATAGGAGCTATCCGGATGTTGAGCGGGGGTCCCTGGAAGGTGGGAACCGCTGTTTATGTTCGGGTAAGATAAGATGCATGATTTTCCTTTTCAACTGTTCGTCAAAGACTGACAGTACTTGTTTCAATTTTCTTGGATGGATGATGAATGTATTTGCAAATGTAAATGAAAATAAACAACTTATGATATATATGTGTGTGTTATCAATGGAGGATACCTTGGTTAGGGGGACATGAAATTCTTATAGCTTATGGTATGGTGCCTCAATATAAGTTGTATGTTACTAGTATGTAGTAGATAATACTAGGTTCAATAGTAAATAATACTAGAGAACACCTAAACCTAATCCGAACCCGAAACCGAACTTAATTCCCTAAACATAGACCTAAACTTATAACCTAAACCTAAACCTATGACCTAAACCTATAACCTAAACCTAAACCTATGACCTAAACCTAAAACTTATAACCTAAACCTATACTTATAACCTTAACCTAAACTTATAACCTAAACCTATACTTATAACCTAAACCTATACTTATATCTTATACTTATAACCTTAACCTTAACCTAAACCTACACTTATAACCTAAACCTAAACTTATGTCTTATACGTATAACCTTAACCTTAACCTAAACCTATACTTATAACCTAAACCTAAACATTAACCAAAACCTAAACCTAAACTTAAAAACCTAAGCCTAAACCTATAACCTAAACCCGATCCCGAACCCGAACCTTAACCCATAACCTATAACCTAAACCTTATCCCATAACCTATAACCTATTCCCATACCCAAAATCTAAAACTATAAACTAAACCTAAACTTATAACCTTAACGTAAACTCATAACCTTAACCTAAACCTAAACATATATGCTAAACCTATAACATAGCCTAATCTTAAAACTAACTCCAGACTGACTCTAGTCTTTTCATTGTAGAGATGGATAAGAGTTGGATGCGAGCTAAGAACAGGTTTGGCCCAGAGTATAAATAAGGGGTTCAAGAGTTCATGGAATTTGCACGAAATGGGACAGATTCAGGGAATAGGATTAGGTGTCCATGTCGAAAATGCATGAACTTGATACACAAGACTTTAAAAAAAGTAGAGGATGATTTGTTCATAGTTGGGATTGACCTGGCTTACACTTGGTGGGTCCATCATGGTGAGGATATGACCCATAGAGTTAAGGCCACTGAAGTCAACGAAGACCCAATTGTGCCGGATGATGAGGGTGAAGACATTGATGAAATGTAAGACATCATAGGTGATGTGTTCAGGGGAACAATTACGGATACTGATTTTGCAGCGATAAGCAGTAGCCAAGATATTCCTCCAATGGGTGATGTCGAGTCAGATAAGTTTAGTAGGTTGTTGAGGGATGCGCAACGTCCACTTTATCCGGGGTGTGAGAACTTCTCCGCGTTAAATTTTCTTACAAAGTTACTTCATTTGAAGACAATAAATCGTTGGAGTAACAAATCATTCGACATGTTGCTTAAGTTGCTGAAAGAAGCATTACCGGCTGGTGAGACATTGCCCAAGTCTCATTACGAGGCAAAATCCTTGATGCGAGACTTGGGCCTTGGTTATAAACTCATACGTGCATGTATAAATGATTGTTTATTGTATAGGGAAGAGTATGATAAGGCTGAACAATGTTAAAAATGTGGAGAGTCTAGGTGGAAGTATGACAAAGCCGGGTGTAAGAAAATCCCACAAAAGGTGTTAAGGTACTTCCCATTGAAACTCAGATTGTAAAGATTTTTTATGTCTCGTAAGACGGCTGAAGATATGAGGTGGCATAAGGAGAAATACGTTCATGATGATAGTACCCTAAGGCACCCTACGGACTCTGAAGCCTAGCAAAATTTTAACAAGCAACATGACTGGTTTGCAGAGGAATCTCGCAATGTTCGACTAGGTCTTGCAAGTGATGATTTTAATCCATTTGGTAATATGAGTAGCTCATACAGTATGTGACCAATGGTACTTATGCCCTACAATTTACCTCCTTGGTGGTGTATGAAGGAGTCATTTTTCATGATGTCATTGCTTATTCCTGGACCCAGGTCACCTGGGAATGACATCGATGTGTATTTGAGACCGTTAGTAGATAAGTTAAACGAGTTGTGGAGTCAAGGTGTAGAAACATATGACACATTTGCAGGACAGATATTTCGATTGCACGTAGCTGTCTTGTGGATAATAAATGACTTTTCCGCGTATGGAAGTTTGTCTGGGGGGAGCATGAAGGGCAAGTTGGCTTGTCCTACATGTGGTATTGAGACTTGTTCATTGTCATTGAAGCATGGTCAAAAAATGTGTTATATGGGCCATCGTCGTTTCCTTCCGAGCGATTGTAGTTGGCTTAGGAAGACGATGATCTTTAATGGCAAACAAGATCATAGGCCACCCCTAAAAGAGCTATCTGGAGAAGATGTGATACAACAACTGAGTAACATTGGAGAAGTTACATTTGATAAGGCATCGCACTTGAAGAAGAGGAAGCGTACAGTATTGGACTATAACTGGAGGAAGAAGAGCATCTTTTTTAAGTTGCCCTATTGGAGTGATCTGAAATTACGACACAACTTGGATGTCATGCATATTAAGAAAAATATATATGACAATGTCTTCAGAACATTGATGAACATAGAGAAGAAAATAAAAGACAGTGTCAAGGCTCGATTGGATTTACAAGACATGGGTTTAAGGAAAGAGTTGCACTTGCAACCACATAGAAATTCATATACTATACCAGTAGCCTGCTACACGTTGACAAAACTAGAGAGAAACCGTTTATGTGAATGGTTGAAATCGATGAAGTTTCCCGATGGGTATGCGTCAAACATATCTTGGCGCGTAAACGTTACGGACTGTAAGGTAACAGGCTTGAAAAGTCATGATTGTCACGTCCTTCTACAATGCCTACTGCCGGTTACGATTCATGGATTCTTGAGCAAGGATATCAGTGCGACGATGATTGAGTTGGGGAAATTCTTTAAGAATTTGTGTTCAAAATCGTTAAACGTAGATGTTATTAAACGACTGGAGAGGGACATTGTCGTAATCCTTTACAAACTTAAAAGAATATTTCCACCTGCATTTTTTGATGTCATGGTACACCTAGCGATTCACTTACCGCATGAGGCGAAGCTTTCAGGCCCAGTACAATATCGTTGGATGTATCCGATCGAAAGGTGGTAGAATCTATTAAAATTTTTATTCATTCCGTAAACTACATATATTCATGTTTTCATGCTCTTAACATATTGGTTTTGTGTACAAATACCTTCACACACTTAAAAAATTTGTGAGGAACAGGGCACGCCCGGAGGGATCCATAGCTGAGGCGTACATTAATAATGAGTGCCTTACATTTTGCTCCTTATATCTTCGTGGCATAGAGACTAGATTCAACCGAGAAGATCAGAATGCTGATGAAGGGCAGGAGCATGAACAAGGACTCGTATCTGTGTTTGCACATAACGTTCGTCCTTTAGGATCCCCGACGTTTCAAGATATAGACATTGGGGATCTAGTAAAGGCGAAGTGGTATGTGTTGCATAATTGTGAAGAAATAGAGTCGTACTTGGAGTAAGTCTTCCACCTGATTATTATTTTTTCATTTAAACTCATTACCTTAATGTTTCTTGCTGATGGCGTGTCATTTATGTGTAGCGAACACATAGACGAGATGAAGTTCAAATTCTCCACAAGTTATAATCAAATGCATCAGGATCAGTTTCCACAATATTTCAAAAAATGTGTAAGATTTCACATTGTATCTCTCCACACTTTAAATTTTTGTTGAACTGCACATTATTTGAACCTAAGGAAATTCCTAAATAATTACATTCTGTACATGATAATAGATGAAGACGTTGCGCACAAGAAACTCTATGGATGTATCTGATGCACTATACTCGCTGGCGTGTGGCCCTGATAGATGTGTATCTAGATATATAGGTTGTATTGTAAACGGGATTTGGTTTCACATCGAAGAACGTGACAAGTATAAGACCACACAAAATATTGGGGTGGTTGTGAAGGGAACAAATGAGGAGGATGAAATTGACTTTTATGGCATTTTGACAGATATTATTGAGCTGAATTATTGTATGAGAAAGTGGGTATACTTATTTAGATGTGATTGGTGGGACGTTGAAAATAAGAAATTGGGAAAACAGACTAATAACTACTTTACGAGCGTAAATTTATCTCGAAAGTGGTCTAAGGATGACCCATTTGTCCTCACCAGCCAAGCTAAACAAGTATTTTACCTTGCTGACACCAAGTTAGGCGGCTCTTGGCACGTGTTGCAGAAAATAAAGCCCAGGAACGTATTTGACGTTCCTGAACCAGAAGTTGACGATAGCGAGGACGGGGGAAATGAGAAGTTGACGTTCCCGAACTCGATATAATTGGTGGGACGTTGGAAATACAGACTGATAACTACTTTATGAGCATAAATTTATCTCGAAAGTGGTTTAAGGACGACCCATTTGTCTTCGTCAGCCAAGCTGAACAAGTATTTTACCTCGCTGATACCAAGTTAGGCGGCTCTTGGTACGTGGTGCAGAAAATAAATCCCAGGAACGTATTTGATATTCCCGAACCAGAAGTTGACGATAGCGAGGACCGGAAAAATGGCACTTCTAGTGTTGAACAAGCATATCAAGAAGACGTGCCATCTGCGGATACAGGGACTGATTCAAGTGTTGATATTGATGTGGTGCAATTGGACAGAGATGATGTGGCACCTGATCATGTTGATGCCTCAATAGTACGTGACATTGTTAGAGATGATAGCTATTTCATTGAGGGATCCTTTGCAGACGATGAAGAGGAAATACTGTTCAGTGATAATGATGGTGAAGAAGAAATAGTCCTAAGCGATAGTGATATAGACGATGATTATTAAATGTACACATGATTTACATGTCATTTTTCAATTCAAATATGTATATTTAATGTAGAATGACAATGTGTAATGGAATTTAACAGGGTTATAGATTAAAGTTTACAGTTTTAATATATTCTGCTTACATTATAGTGTAATGGTCGAATATGTATATTTAATATATAATGACAATATGTAATAGAATTGACATTGTTTAAATTTATAAGTTCGTAGCTCGCACATATTCAATGATGGCACCAGGTGGGAGAGTACGTCGTTCGTGCACTAGATCTACCCCTTCTACTCGTGATGGGATGGAGCTAGCATCGCCGCCACATGTTGCATCGCAGTCATCAGATCCCTCAGTCACACATACACCGAGCACTACATGTAAGTATAGATATATATTTCTTTTAATGACTTTGGTTTATGTTTAGACTTACATATTTCTTTTGCAGCAGCGTCGTCGACCAGCCGACGAGGATGTAGACTCATGCGTGGGTTGATTTTACAGTGACTTACACGTGAGGGTAGGGTGACGGTAGAGTTCCCACAGGACTGTATTAGACTTGTTGGGAACAATGCCAGATTGTTTACGTCAGAGGTCAGTGTCTTATGCCAATCTATGATCCCCGCCATCACCTCCCGTTGGGCAGACGTGACAGATGATGTGGGTAGCTCATCCGTTAGCGCCTTCAGGTAAATTTATATGTTATGTGTTTTATTTATATATGTTTAGTTCGAAATTGATGGAGCAGACCTGGATGTGCGTCAGAGCTATCCGGATGTTGAATGGGGGTCCCTTGAAGGTGGGAACCCCTGTTATGATCATAATGAAGCTGTCCATTTTATATGGACAGCATTGGAGGGGCCTAGCCATTTGGATAGGCCATGTTTATTTATTTACTCGAAATTAATGGAGCAGACTCAGATGTGCGTCGGAGCTATCCAGATGAGTGAGGATCCCAGGAAGGTGGGAACAACTGTTATGACCATGATGAAGCTATCCATTTCCTATGGACGACATTGGAGGAGCTTGACCATTTGGACAGGCCATGTTTATGTATTTGCTCGCAATTAATGCAGCAGGCCCGGATGTACGTCGGAGCTATCCGGAAGAGCGGGGGTCTCTAGAAGGTGGGAACCGTTGTTATAACCATGATGAAGTTGTCTATTTCCTATGGATGACATTGGAAGGGCCTGGATATTTGGACAGGCCGTGTTTATATTTGTATTTGTATTTACAGGGACTACACCCTTAACCTAAACCCATAACCTAAACCTTATCCTAAACCTATAACCTATAACCTAAACCAAAACCAAAACCTATAACCTAAACCCGAATCCTTTCTCAAATCCCAAAACCTATAACCTAAACCAATACCAAAACCTATGACCTAAACCCGATCCCATTCTCAAATCCCAAAACCTATAACCTAAACCTAACCTTAACCTATAACCTAAACCAAAACCAAAACTTATAACCTAAACCCGAACCCATTCTCAAATCCAAAAACCTACAACCTAAACCAAAACTAAAACCTATGACCTAAACCCGAACCCATTCTCAAATCCCAAAACCTATAACTTATCCCTAAACCTTAACTTATAACCTAACCTAAACCTATACCGATAACCTAAAACTATTCCCAAATCAAAAAACCTATGACCTAAACTCGAACCCATTCTCAAATCCCAAAACCTATAACCTATCCCTAAACCTTAACCTATAACCTAAACTTAACCTATATTTATAACCTAAAACTATTCCCAAATTTCAAAACCTATAACCTATCCCTAAACCTTAACTTATAACCTAAATTAAACCTATACTTATAACTTAAAACTATTCCCACATCCCAAAACCTATAACCTAAACCAAACCTTAACCCAAACCTAAACCTAAACCTATAACCTATAACCTTAACCAAAACCTAAAACCTAAACCAAAACCAAAACCTATAACCTAAACCCAAACCCATTCTCAATTTCCAAAACCTATAACCTAACCCAAACCTATACTTATAACCTAAAACTATTGCCAAATCCCAAAACCTATAACCAAAACCTAACCTTAACCTAAACCTAAATCTATAACCTATAACCTTAACGAAAACCTATAACCTAAACCCGAACCCATTCTCAAATCCCAAAACCTATAACTAAATCCAAAACCAAAACCTATAACCTAAACCCGAACCCATTCTCAAATCCCAAAACCTATAGCCTAAACCTAAACCAAAACCTTATCCTAAACCTATAACCTCTAACCTAAAACAAAACCTATAACCAAAATGATAACCAAAACCTATAACCTAAACCCGAACCCATTCTCAAATCCAAAAACCTATAACCTAAACCTAAACCTAAACCTTATCCTAAACCTATAACCTATAACCTAAACCAAAACCAAAACCTATAACCTAAACCCGACCCCATTCTCAAATTCCAAAACCTATAACCTAACCTAAACCTATACTTATAACCTAAAACTATTCCCAAATCCCAAAACCTATAACCTTAACCTAAACTTAAACTTATAAGCAATAACCTTAACCAAAACCTATAACCTAAACCAAAACCAAAACCTATTACCTAAACCTAAACCCATTCTCAATTCCCAAAACCTATAACCTAACCCAAACCTATACTTATAACCTAAAATTATTGCCAAATCCCAAAACCTATAACCTAAACCTAAGCTTAACCTAAACCTAAACTTATAACCTATAACCTTAACCAAAACCTTTAACCTAAACCAAAACTAAAACCTATAACCTAAACCCGAACCCATTCTCAATTCCCAAAACTTATAACCAAACCCAAACCTATACTTATAACCTAAAACTATTACCAAATCCCAAAACCTATAACATAAACTTAACCTTAACCTAAACCTAAACCTATAACCTATAACCAAAACCAAAACCTATAACCTAAACCCGAACCAATTCTCAAATTCCAAAACATATAACCTAAACCTAAACTATAACCTATAACCTAAAACAAAACCTATAACCTAAACCAAAACCAAAACCTATAACCTAAACCCGAACCCATTCTCAATTCCAAAAACCTATAACCTAAACCTAAGCCTAAACCTTATCCTAAACCTATAACCTATAACCTAAACCAAAACCTATATCCTAAACCAAAACAAAAACCTAAAACCTAAACCCGAACCCATTATTAAATCCCAAAACCTATAACCTAACCTAAACCTATACTTATAACCTAAAACTATTCCCAAATCTCAAAACCTACAACCTTAACCTAACCATAACCTAAACCTAAACCTATAACCTATAACCTTAACCAAAACCTATACTTATAACCTAAAACTATAGCCAAATCCCAAAACCATTAACCTAAACCTAACCTTAACCTAAACCTAAACCTATAACCTATAACATTAACCAAAACCTATAACTAAAATCAAAACCAAAACCTATAACCTAAACTCGAACCCATTCTCAAATCTCAAAACCTATAACCTAATCCAAAACCAAAACCTATAACCTAAACCCGAACCCATTCTTAAATCCCAAAACCTATAGCCTACACCTAAACCTAAACCTAAACCTAAACCTTATCCTAAACCTATAACCTCTAACCTTATACAAAACTTATAACCTAAACGAAAACCAAAACTGAAAACCTAAACCCGAACCTATTCTCAAATACCAAAACCTATAACCTAAACCTAACCTTAACCTAAACTTAAACTTATAACCTATAACCTTAACCAAAATCTATAACCTAAACCAAAACCAAAACCTATAACTTAAACCCGAACCTATTATCAAATCCAAAAAACTATAACCTAACGTAAACCTATACTTATAACCTAAAACTATTTACAAATCCCAAAACCTATAACCTAAACCTAAACCAAAACCTATAACCTAAACCCGAACCCATTCTGAAATCCCAAAACATATAAGCTAACCTAAACCTATACTTATAACCTAAAACTATTGCCAAATCCAAAAACCTATAACCTAAATCTAACCTTAACCTAAACCTAAACCTATAACCTATAACCTTAACCAAAACCTATAACCTAAACCAAAACCAAAACCTATAATCTAAACCCGAACCCATTCTCAAATCCCAAAACCTATAACCTAAACCAAAACCAAAACTTATAACCTAAACCCGAACCCATTCTCAAATCCCAAAACCTATAACCTAAACCTTAACCTAAACCTATAACCTATAACCTAAAATAAAGCCTATAAGGCTATAACCTAACCCAAAACCAAATCCTATAACCTAAACCCGAACCCATTCTCAAATCTCAAAACCTATACCCTAAACCAAAACCCAAACCTATAACCTAAACCCGAACCCATTCTCAAATCCCAAAATGTATAACCTAAACCAAAACCAAAACCTATAACCTAAACCCGAACCCATTCTCAAATCCCAAAACCTATAACCTAAACCTTATCCTAAACCTATAACCTATAACCTAAACCAAAACCAAAACCTATAACCTAAACCCGAACCCATTATAACCTAACCTAAACCTATACTTATAACCCAAAACTATACCTAAATCCCTAAACCTATAACCTAAACCTAACCTTAACCTTAACCTAAACCTATAACTTATAACCTTAACCAAAACCTATAATCTAAACAAAAACCAAAACCTATAAGCTAAACCCGAACCCATTCTCAAATCCCAAAACCTATAACCTAACCCAAACCTATACTTATAACATAAAACTATTGGCAAATCCCAAAACCTATAACCTAAACCTAACCTTAACCTAAACCTAAACCTAAACCTATAACCTATAACCTTAACCAAAATCTATAACCTAAACCAAAACCAAAACCTATAACCTAAACCCGAACCCATTCCTAAATCCCAAAACCTATAACCTAAACTAAAACCAAAACCAAAACCTATAACCTAAACCCGACCCCATTCTCAAATCCCAAAACCTATAACCTAAACCTAACCTTAACCAAAACAAAAACCTATAACCTATAACCTAAACCAAAACCTATAACATAAACCAAAACCAAAACCTATAACCTAAACCCGAACCCATTCTCAAATCCCAAAACCTACCAAAACCTATGACCTAAACCCGAACCCATTCTCAAATCCCAAAACCTAAAACTTATCCCTAAACCTTAACCTATAACCTAACCTAAACCTATACTTATAATCTAAAACTATTCCCAAATCCCAAAACCTATAACCTAAACCTAACCTTAACCTTAACCTAAACCTATAACCTATAACCTTAACCAAAACCTATAACCTAAACCAAAACCAAAACCTATAACCTAAACCCGAACCCATTCTCATATCCCAAAAACCTATAACCTAAACCAAAACCAAAACCCGAACCCATTCTCAGATCCCAAAACCTATAACCTAAACCTAAACCTTATCCTAAACCTATAACCTATAACATAAGCCAAAACCTATAACCTAAACCAAAACTAAAACCTATGACATAAACCCGAACCCATTATCAAATTCCAAAACCTATAACCTAACCTAAACCTATACTTATAATCTAAAACTATTCCCAAAACCTATAACCTAAACCTAAACCTAAACCTAAACCTTATCCTAAACCTATAACCTATAACCTAAAGCAAAACCATAACCTAAACCTAAACCTAAGACCTAAATGTATTATCAAATTCCTAAACCTAAACCTACACATAATCCTAATCTCAACTACTTAACCTAAACCTAAACTTGAAAACTCAAACCTAAACCCGAACCTGATTTCCTAAACCTAAACCTTAACCTATTCACAATTCTCTAAACCTTAACCTATAACGTAACTTAAATCTAAATCTATAACCTACACTTATAACCTATAACCTAAACCTAAACCTAAAACCTGAATTTATTCTCAAATCCCTAAACCAAAACCTACACCTAATCTCAACTCCCTAACCTAAACCTAAACTTGAAAACCCAAGCCTGATCCCGAACCCGAACCCAAACCCGATTTCCTAAACTTAAACCTTAACCTATTCTCAAATCCCTAAACCTAAACCTACACCAAATCTTAATCTCAATTCCCTAACCTAAACCTAAACCTAAACCTAAACCCGAACCCGAACTCGATTTCATAAACCTAAAACCTTAACCTATTCTCAATTCCCTATAGCTATAACCTAAAACCTAAACCTAAACCATAACCTTAACTTAAACCTTATCCTAAACTTAAACCTAAACCTTAACCTTAACCTTAACCTTAACCTTAACCTATACTTATGAATTCTAATTTATTTTATAAAAGTTCATTTAAGACTAAGTTATTTTCTTAATAAGTTTATTGCCTTAATCATTTACGAAACTGCAGGATAAATTTCACTTGGATTTGAGTTTTCCGCACATCTCTTATGCCGTCAACGACATGATGAAGGAGCAGTTCAAGGCTTATCGCGGTAAGTTATACCAGCAGTATAAGCGGTCCGTGAGCCACGAGGAACCCGCACAGTCCGCACCGCCTCACGTGACCCGTGAGGATTGGCAGATACTCTGCGATAGGTTTTCGTCTGATTCTTTTCGGATAATATTTGCATATTTATGATATCTTAACATAATAATTAAATTCATAATTAATAACAATACATTATGTATAATGTGTTCAGAAGAGGAGCAAAATAAATTCCGACAATAGGAGAAAGTTAGAAGTGAACCACGTAGCTGGTTCAAAGTCATTTGTATGACTTCGTCACGACATGGTAAGAAATTACCGGTAATTTTTATATTTTTTTCATGCATTTATATTAACTATATTTTCCTTTCGATTGCGCAGCGAGATTTCGTCACTGGCCAGGAGCCCGAACCAGTAGACTTCTACAAAACGACTCACTGTCGGCAGGCAAGTGGATCTTGGGTACACCTAAAGCCAGTGAGATTTGGGTAAAAATCATTACATTATAAAATTTAATTGCATTAAATTATAATAATATCATTTATTATGTAAATTCATATGTTTTCATTACAGGAGGAGATGGACACCTTACGCAGTCAGCCCACTCCCGAAGGTACTCAGCAGAGTGAGCCAGAGATCCTGAGTCAGGTGCTTAGCACCCGTTCTGGATATGTGCATGGGCTTGGCCATGGTGCCAAGCTCATGGCACCCGCTAGAGCTGCCTCCAGCCGATTCCTCGTCGTTGGCGATAGCGCCGTACGCCAAGCTGATACCGCAGAGAAAGAGGTTCAACAGCTACGGGTTGTCGTCGATGACATCAGAGATCAACTGGACAAGCAGAGGGAGGAATAGGAGAGGAAGATGATGTATGAGCTAACGAGGCAGAGGGAGGAGCAGGAGAGGAAGATGGAGGATCAGCTGACAAGGCATAAGGAGGAGCAGGAGAGGAAGATGGAGGATCAGCTGGCAAGGCAGAAGGAGGAGCAAGAGAGGAAGATGGAGGATCAGCTGACAAGGTAGAAGGAGCAGGAGAGGAAGATAGAGGAGATGCGGGTGAAGCATGAGCAACGGATGACGGAGATGTTTTAAGCTTTCGCTGCATGCTTACTTACCGATGCCCAACCACCTTCGCCTTCATCTTTATGATTTTTTCTTTTTTATTTATGATGTTAAACTTATATGTATTTATGCGTGAATGAATGTGATGCGTAAAAGATTGTTTGTGTTTGAATGTATGTAGTTTATGTTTGGAAAGATTTACTAGTTTGGGTTAGATGGATCTGAATGTGTATATGATGAAATTTGACAGGTATATTATGATATAATAAGTGCATATCTGGATGTGAATATGAATATGATGATATAACATGTATATCAGGATAAATATGATGAAATATATTGCAACAGGTGTCTATCAGGTATTTTGCATGAAATTTTTTATTGGACATTTTTTATAAAAAAAAAAGAGACTTTTAGCAACGAAAATTTTCACCTTTAAAAGTTTTTAGCGACGAAACTTTTCGTTGCTAAAAGTTTTTAAAAATATTATAGGGACGAAATTTTCGTTGATAAAAGTTTTATAAAATATTATAGGGACAAAATTTTCGTTGCTAAAAGTTTTTTATAATATTATAGGGACGAAATTTTCATTGCTAAATGTTTTTTAAAATATTATAGGGATGAAATTTTCATTGCTAAAAGTCTTGTAAAGCATTTTTCGCTGTGAAATTGTTCGCGGTGAAAAATAAAAATATATTTTTAGCAGCAAACCTTTTCGTTACTAATAGTCTTGTAATATTTTTTTAGCGACGAAAAGTGGCGTTACGGAAAGATGAATGAATATTTTTAGCAGCGAAAATTTTCGCTGCTAAAAGTTTTCCAAAAATTTTTTAGTAACGAAAAGTTTCGTTGCTAAAAGTGGAATAATTATTTATTACAGCGAAAATTTTCGCTGCTAAAAGTCTTGTATAGTTTTGTAGGGACGAAAGTTTTCGCTCCTAAAAGTCCTCCATAGATTTTTTTTAGCAACGAAAGTGGAACGATTATTTTTTACAGTGAAAAGTTTCGCTGCTAAAAGTCCTCTACAGTTTTTCTTTGCGACGAAAGTTTCATCGCTAAAAAGCTTCCATTTAGCAACGACTTCAACTTTTTGGCTGCTGAAAGTTTATAGGGACGGTGTATTGGCAATGAAATTAGCGACGGAAATTTTCGTCGCTAAAAACCTTTGGCTACGAAATGTTGACTTTTAGAGACGAAAATTTTTGTTGCTAAAAGTAGGATTTCTTGTAGTGTAATATGGGGTTGGTTAACTTTATTTTCATGAAGCTTTATCCTACTAAAAGATCGGCAACAGAGACGTCCAAGGTTCGTCAAGCCCATGAAGATTTGTACAAATCATATGTTAGTACTATATCTGCAGTGGGTGTTGAAGAATGTAGAGATGCGGATATTTCTGTACCTGGTAATCCAGATGTGCTAAATGAATACATATCATACTTGGCACAAGCACGAATGGGAGTTGATACTAAGGAATCAGAACTAGAAATGTACCTCAATGAGCCAATCATAGTGCAATCCGAATTTGATGTGTTGAAATGGTGGAAGATGAGGGTTAGTGAATCAAAATACTCTACATTATCTGTTATGGCACGGGATATATTATCAATACTAATTTCAACAGTAGCATCAGAATCCACATTTAGCACGGAGAGCAAGGTTGTGAACAAGTATCGAAGCTCACTTTCGCCAAATACAGTTGAAGCATTGATTTTATAAGACCCGTATCCTAGTCCGTATTATTTCGTCGGCTTCCGTGGTTTTTCTGATCGACTTCTGGCAACCTTCGACCTTTATCTGACATTTGCGCGTAATCGTAAGTTACACGCCATCAACCCGAGTCGACTCAACTCGAGACTTGTACCCTGGCGACCATGCTGTCGCCGTTATTCCGATGCCGCATCTCATACGCCAAGGCAATACTCGGGCCGAGAGATGTGAGCCCGTGTTCAATTCGAGAAAAACGTCGTGTTGCAAAACCCAAGATAATCTCTATCGAATGTCACATCCATCAATCAATCAATCTTATCAAGGGTCAAGTATATGTCGAGTACACATCACCTCACACCTATCCCCAAGTAACCCCATAAGTCAAAAAGTTCCTACACACCCCATACTTTTCTTACACAATCTACCTCTAAAGTCAAAAAGCGCTTACACACCCGTCACTCTCCACATTCATCACTCCATCACCCATCACTCTCTCTCCTTACAACCCTCTCTCTCTCATTTCTCAACACATTCCAAGCTAAGTAAAAAAAGGGACGTCCAAGCTCTCCCATGTGAGAGAAAAGTACATGCGTGTGGCCCACTTTTCCATCCCAAAACCTTCATCCTAGCCATTCATTTCTCATCTTCCACCATCAAAGTAAAACACAAGGAGATCAAATTTTCAACGGACCAAGAAGATCAAACGGTGGGTGCTTATTAGGCTAGATTTTTCATATTTTGATGAAGGGCCAAGTGAGGCCTACCGATTGATAGTATGGATCTGACTTTGGACCCTAGGTGTGGCCGATGGCCCACCTTAATTCTCATGATCATTCCATGATGGAGCCATTCTCCATGGACCCATCATGATGTTTATTTTTCTTGCATAAGAAGGGGTCATCTAGACCTTTCATTTTGGTGGAGAAGGGATCTCCACCGTTGATTTTGAATTTGGTGGGCCCATATGTATTTGAGACCCACTTGATGTATGATTGAATGCAAGGGAGGGCTCATAGTGGCAGAGCCCTCCATCACACGTGTCCTTCAATCTCTCTCTTTCTCCCTCTCTCTTTTTCTTTTGAGGTGATGATATGTCCATGTGGCCCACCCGGATGGATCCCACCATGAAGCATGTATTTAATCCATGTCACTTGTAGCTGGGGCCCACTTTATAAGTGTTGTATCCACACCACCCATCATTTGGTGGCCCACGTGGGCAGCCCACTTAAAATGCACAACCATCCAGCATCCCTGGACGCTGGACGTTGAATGGCAAACACAAATATTAGCTTGATTTTCATGCTTTTTGGGTGGGCCGCTTATGTAGGCCCCACCTTGATATTTAAATTCAATCCATGTTGTCCATCCCTTTCCTCAGACCATTTTAGGCATTGAGCTAAAAAATGGGGCCAATCTGACTTTCTAGCGAGCCATAGTATAGAAAATATTGATTTTTTACCATTTAAATTTGACTAGGGCCCACCTTGAGGCAAAACAATACCACATATTGGGCTTGTTTGGTCTGTATTGAACCATGGAATGCAATGGTTGGGTTAGATTTTCTGGATGTTGCCCCTACATGGGAAAAACTGTGGAAATTTTGATTTAAAAAAAAAAAAAAAAAACACATGCAGCAGGACGCTGCTGCTGCCAGAGGGCCGCAAGCAATGCCTGCTACGCTGGGACGATCGGCCAGGGACCGTGGGTCCCATATGTGGACCCCACCATAATGTGTGTCGTACATCCATACCATGCATTTGATGGCCCCTTAGGGCAGTGGGCCCCACCTCAAAAATTAGCCACATCCAAAGCTCAGGTGGCCCACATCATAGGAAACAACGATGATTAAATAGTTGTCATTGAGCTCTTCTGGGTTTCACAGAAGTTTTAAATCAATATGAAGTTTGTTTTTCCTATTCAGCCAGGTTCATGTGACCCTTTCAACAGGTTGGATGGAAAACAAACATTATGGTGGGCCCCACGTGGGACCCACAATATTATATATGTTTTATTCCCACCGTCCAGGGGAACAGTGGAGCCCACAGTGATATTTGTGTTTTATTTCCAACATCCAGGTGGATGGTGGAACCCATAATGATGTGTGTTTTATTCATACTGTCCAATGACAGTGGGACCCCACCATGATGCATGTGTTGTATCCAAACCCTCTAACCATTTTAAGAGCTCATTTTATGGCATGAGCTAAAGAATGAGACAGATCTAGGCTCAAGTGGACCATCCAGCAAAATGTAGTGGGGCTTAAGTTCTTGTCATTGAAATTTTTTTGTTGTCACAAAATTTTGGATTATTAGGAAATTTGTTTAATCCAGGTTTATGTGACCTTATGACCAGATTGGGTAGAAAATATATGTTATGGTGGGCCTTAGGAATTTTAATGGTGGAAATCATTATCACCACTTACATTTGGGTGTAGCCCATTTGATGTACATATGGGGCCCGTTGTGTGGCCCATCTGATATACGTAAGGCCCATGTTATGAGGCTCATTCGATGTCTTCATGGCCCGTTGTTGAGGCCCACTTTGATATATATGAGGCCCATGTTACGAGGCCCATTGTGATGTATTCAAAGGCCCAGGGGTTATGGCCCATTGCAATGTACATAAGGCCCATTGATGTGGCCTACTTGATTTATATAAGGCCCATATGATGCGGCCCATATGATGTATCTAAGGCCCATGGGTCGAGGCCCAACGGGAAGTCCTTAGGGTCCATTGCAATGTGCGATGCCTCCATGGTTTGTGTAATGATGTTTTATGGTGGGCCATACCTTGGGAGTAATGTTAGTTTGACATCCACATTATAAGAATAATGTTGGTTTAATGTCCGCATTATAAATCTCCTTAGGGCCCATTGATAGGCCCATACTTATTGTGCATAGGCCATCTAAGCCAATCTTCATTGTGAGGATAGTTCATTACCTTATAACATGCTTAGTGTAACTCCATGACTCATGCCCATATGCATCATATGTATGCTTGATATGAGTAGTGACTGATCATTGCTTATGCCATTGGGCAGGTCATTTATGAGACTCGTTAATAGGAGTTACCCACATGAGTGCATGGTATACGCAAGATTTTCGCATGACTGGATAGTGTGCTTCATGCATTTTGTATTTGTATGTCCTGATCATTGTACGCCTTAGTGACATCAGGGCCGTGGCTCCACAGGCACATCGTGGATGGACGTATCGGATACCGAAAATACTTAGTTCTAGTACTGTGGGTACTTAGGATGTCCTTAGGTGAAAGTCTCAGAACCTTTTTGGTACTAAGAGTTGCTCCAACATCCAGACCAAGTGGATACACGAGTGCCCGAGTGCCGAATATCAGTAGGCCGCATCTCCCACTGTATCATGGTTGGTTGGAAGGGAGTATGGCCTTATCCGCCCGAGTGAGGGGGCTATATCTAGGTTGAGTTTGACCATCTCGCAAATGAGTCTACTATCGACGAGTCGGGTAAGTATTGGCAGTCTACTGGTCAAGCGGATAGTGGGGTCTATTCTGCTCGCTGGGTTGTGCGGCTAGGGAGGCAGCAGTCAGTGTGAAGTGTACTAAACCCGGTGATATCCCAGAGAGGAACTGTTTTGATATATGTACTTGATGAGTACTGGCATGCTTGCTTTACATTTGCATATGACATTTGGATATATAGGCCTCGCATCGCATAGTCTTGGTATGATCGATAGCATTCATGCCTTGCATCACATAGCCTTGGTACGGCTGATTGTATTCATGGACTTACCATCATATTTCTACATTACTCTGATATTGTACACTTGGTGTTTGCCGTGCGCACACACTTACACCACCCTCTAAGCTTTTGTAAGATTATGCATGACCGTTACATGCAGTGGCAATGGATGGCAACAACGCTGAGGCAGAAGCACACATCAGATTATTTTAGAGTTTTTGATCACCCTGTATTTCCCTTTTCGCATTGTACTTAAAGTTTTTAATATAATGGATATGTGGTAATGTTGTTCTGTGACTTGGCTATGCTTGTGGTTATGCTCTATTACAAAAAAAAAAATTATATTGAAAATCTTCCTTGTCGGATCACAGGATCAGAATCTGGCATGTGAGTGTCGGGATCCAAAAATAGGGCACTACGGAGGCTCTCGACGCCGGATTCGGCGATCGAGAATTTTGTGAGTCCGTTTTCCGAGTTTGGGGCGTGACAGATTTGTACGGACGATTGGTCACGCCCGATATGGGTAGGAGATATGAATGATGATGATGAAGAAGAGGAGCTTAAGATTCGTGACGAGTCACTACCTGCAGATTAGTAATTATTTTTTATTTTTCAATTCTTTTTAGTTGAAAGTTGAATGATCTATAATATTATTTCATTGGAACTACAAACATGAAGGTGTTGGAATGTGGTTTAGAATACTTTGAATCTTTAATATTTATTTACATATACTTGTTCATTTGCTTTTATTTTTGATACATTTATACTGCATTATTTTATTCATATATCAAGTTCAAATTATTTATCAATATTCTGATTTTTTTTATTAAAAATTAAGTGTAGACATATCGTCATCTGACCCATCAACAAACATTTGGGACTACGCTTCCCTAGTTGAATCACCACCACGGTTTGAAAAATAAAAATTAAGTGTAGTTTGTGTGGAACAAAATTTGTGAACAAGAATAATCACTTTTAGTTACACTTGTCATGTCAAGGTGGTGATGTAAAACCATGCCCTAATGTTAAGGATGTCCAAATTATTTTTCAAACCCTGTTAGATTCGAACAAAAAACCTTCTACTCCATCCAAACCTTCTGCTTCTTAGTCTAGTACACGAATGACTTCCATAAAAGATGTAAAGGAGGAAGCCAGATTAAAAGCTTTGGAGGAAGAATAATTCCAAATCGCCTTAAAATGGAGTATGGAAGAAGTTTCTAGATTTCAGCGATATTCGAGTCAAAGACAACACGATTTTGAAGCAGGATCAAGTATGACAAACAAGAAGAAGAAAAAGAGTAACAAATTCAAATTCCTGACTTGTCTCAGTGAATTTTATAAGGCATTGGGTACTAAATACAATTCTTCACATAAAAAAAGTTTAAAAAATCTAGTTCAAACTATAAAAGAGCACAAAGGAAATATCACTTTGCCTTCTGAATCAGAGGAAGTGAACCAATATATATATGAAAAAATAGATAGCAGTTTCGATGGATCAGATGACAATACAAGAAGGCACTCCTCTTATTGAGGTTATTAGTTAAAAATTATCATTTTGAACAATGTAATGTAAATATGTAATTATCAAAGT
The DNA here is from genome assembly GCA_037074715.1 of Magnolia kwangsiensis. Classification (NCBI taxonomy): domain Eukaryota; kingdom Viridiplantae; phylum Streptophyta; class Magnoliopsida; order Magnoliales; family Magnoliaceae; genus Magnolia; species Magnolia kwangsiensis. Next base: position 116,214,120 of record CM073577.1, read on the forward strand.
TTTTTAATCATAAATTATGTGCAGTTTATATATTTTATTGTTTTGTTCAACTTCGAATTTCATTTGACAATAGAATTGAAATTCAAATGAATCTCAATTTATAACTCAAACTCGTTGCTGGAAAACCTTGCTCGAAATGGCCCCAAATTTGGACTCGAACTCGACTCGACTCGATTTCTACTTGTACTCGGCTCGTACTCGGATGAATAGAGCACGAGCAGGGAATTCATGCTCGATGCCCAAGCAGAGCTGAGTACGAGCAGGACTCGGCCAGGGTGAGCCGAGCATGAGCTGGGTAATTCTCGGCTCGGCTCGACTCATGTACAGCTCTAGATACTAAACATAGGTTTGTTATGTGTATACTACCATGTTATGTATCTTTCATCAATTCTCTTAATTTAGAGATTTTAATAGCAATTTTACATTGTTACCATTAGTATCGTCTACGATAATTTTTCACCATGATGATATTTTGCATGTACGGCTCAACTAAAGGTTCCCACCTGATAAACGGAGTGGATTTACCTATACTACATGGTGGTCCCATAGAGCTTGGCTTGGGTGTTTATACGCTGCAAACAGGTGTTGTATATGATTCGGTCCCATCATGGAACTGTTTTTCTCTAAAAATAGAATCATTGTCTCGTGTTCTTCCTGGAGTGTGACGCGTGGAGCCATATCCAGAATTTGATTTGCTATCAAGATTGAGTTGAAATCGTCAAAGTGCAAAGAAAATATTTTCTTAAATGAATGTTAATTATTATAACTAAGATGTTCTAAATGTCTTATTATTTAATATAACTAAATTTTTTTAGCACTAAGACAGTGGAACATGATTAATGGCTCAATTTCTCTCAGCCATTATGGTGGACCCTACATCACTACCCACTCCTCATGGTTACAACAATCGAAAATAAAAATCTGCCTTGTGCACGAAGTCACGTTGGAACACGTTCCCTCCTCTCTTAGACTCCTTGTAACACCCTGAAAATCGGAGGTCGAGTAGAAGCTCAGCTTCCGAGTTTCAACGCATTACTTATGCAACATAGATAATGATATTTATATGTTGTCCATATTAGTGCATTAAACATGAGTGAAATTATACTAAAACAACATATCATACTCCAGAGTTAATGTAATTTGGTAAGTATAAGACTAAAATATATGCATTTAATTATGAAAACGTTTCACAAATTTTAGAGTATGAGTATGAAACCGGGATAAATATATACATGTGTTGTTTCTAACCATATAAAATGCGGAGAGTAAATGTGTTCAACTAAACAAGTATCATAGTAATCCCTGCACATCGGTATGAGATCTTCATAGATCCGCCCAATAGATGAACATAGGAGAACTCTTCCTTCTCGCCTATGAAATCCAACACTACAGTATAAACCGTGTCATTACCTGTATATACAACAGAGTTTGGGTGGTGTTTTAAAAATACCGCCAAGGTGGGAATGAGTAGCTAATTCAGTGGAACTATAAAGCAAAGGTTAACATGTTATCAATTTAATCAAGCAGTAATGATAATGTAATATAATCAAACATGTCCTAGGTACTCTTATCAATGCAAGTATGGTATGTTATAATGATGCATGCCCTCGCTTGCACTCCCTCATGCGACAACATCTAACGATCGCGGCATACAACACTCCCGCTGTGCTCTTCCACGCCAAAGGTACATGCAATGCAGTACATGAGCGTGATTACCGAGTTCTTATTAGACCTTTCATATACCAAGATATACGATAGGCAAGTACACGAGTTTATACTACTGGTTGCTATGAGAGGTTCATCACCTCAGCATAGGCTTAATTCATACTTGAGGTCACTACCACCAGTACCCTACCAACTGACAGTCAATTTTTGAAGGCTCGTCACCCGTTCGTAGGCTGACAGTTCGAATACAGTATCTCATACCACCGTATTCGGTTCATGAGTTTAGGTTGCTCACTAATCACTACGGGGAGGCCGACAGTTTGACCACGGTGTCCCATATATACTATCAAGCTTGACACATGAGTCTTAGCGGATCGAGGTACCAAGGTTAAATGAATTTTTCACTAGTAAGTTTTGTGCCTTAGGTTCAAGCGGTAGCGTCCATACATGCTGAACATACATTAGATCAATCGGGTTACTTGATAAGTTCGACTGATATGAGCGTACATTGAATTAATCGACATGGAGAGCATATGCACTCCTCGTGGTTTAGCTACTGTCGATAATCAGGTACGACTCGGATTCCTCGAACGTATTCGTCGTGGCTAAAACAATCCAGCCACCGATCGTAAACTATTACCGATTTCCTGGACCACATTGTAGTCCCAATCACAGTCAAATGCAAGAGGTAAGCATACATGATAGTCATATGGCATTTAACAACCAATTCTAATGTAAATATCATTTGAGCATATAATTCAGCACATATAACATGATATTCTACATATACATTTGTTACACAAAACATGCACTTGAAATTAAAGCCACATGAAGAAAAGTATACATATAGTTAAGGTAGTTGAGAATCCTATCTCAACAACTCTCATAAATACAAAGCATCAACCAATTACTCATATAGGCATTTTATCAAACACTTAGACTACAAATTACACATGCGTGTATTATACTAGTTTCAAAAGACAATAGGGCAAATCCTTTCACAAAGGAGCTGTCACTCATACAACAATCATGTATTCTCAAACATCAATCATAACAAGCACAAATCACAATTTCATATTCATTTAATCATTTCAACAAACACATAGAATGCATTAAAATCTACGTAGTCTATATATGTGTGTAATATACGAAAAATATCGTATCTAAGCACATGTGATAGCAATCAAGTCAGTAACCATTACTGACATTGAAAGCCTGAAAAACTATAACCTAAATGTTTATAGTCAGTACCTTTCACCGGTAAACCTATACCGGGCTCAATTAAACACTACGTCTTTGTCTACGGCACAACGACAACTTATAAGATAAAATAGGTTAGCTATTTCACCATTTATTCTATTTGAATCCCTAAAATATATTAGGGTTAGGATTTCTTACCCAAAATGGAGTTGAAATCGATAGTGTAGCGATGTGGGAGGGTGAATCGAGGCGTGGAGTATCAGAACAGAAGGACGGCAACAAACTCTAAGGATCTCCCTTTAATCTCCACTCTTTTCTCTCCATTTCTCTCTTCTCTCTCCTAGGGTTTGGAGAAATTCGTATGGGAGAGAGAGAGAGGTGGGTTTAAGGGTTTTATATATGCCCAGAACTGATGCAAATGGCCCCAAGGTCATGGTATACTTAAGTTATAGCCAAAGGGCATCTGTTTCGATCAACAGATCACATCTGGAGGCCCCTTTTCTACATGCGATTGGACTTAAGCTTCCTGACATTAGATCTAGGTCAGTTTAAGATCTCGGTCCGATCGGATCAGTGGATTGGCTGTGGGGGACCTGTTTCAGTTCAACAGTTACCAGTACTCGATCAGGGCCACAAGTGCACTGACATGTGTTGAAAATTTTTCCTGATCCGAGGGTATAATTGGGTTATATTTTGACAGTCTGAGTTTATAGATTTGGCCTGCAAGTGCACGACTCAATTCACTTAAGTTTCAGTTCATTTTTTAAAGATATTTGCGTTTCTCACACACGTCGATCCGGGCTCAAGTTGTGCACTTTTGGATACCTTTAGGACTTGATTTTTGAGATAGTTTTTAAGTCAAGTAAGGCAGTCATAATGGTATATTTTTGGAGTAATCGAACTTTTGACGCGCGGTCTAGGTCCGATACGGAGTTTTAATGTGCTCCCGTGAGCAACTGGGCTTTGAGATGGATCCTAGATTTCTAGGCAATGTAGCGTTAGTTATTCTACTCACTTCAGATCTTGTAGTTCATGTAGAAAGTAGTTCAATCCGAATCCATCAATTATTTAGTTTAATACTCAACTAAATTCTGCCCTAATTACGATAGAATAAGGTCCTAGAACAATTCTATGTCCCTTTTTGGTACTTTTGGATAGTATATTATTTTAATTATTTTTTTGTTAGTTCATCATCAAGCTCACTTCATCTCCACCAAATTTCATGAGATTTTGTATTGTAGAAAAATTTTAAAAATTCTAGAAGCAGTGGCTATCCAAACTAATAATTTTTGGATAGTTGTCACAACGACTTATATTTACTATATTAAAATTTTTATTATATTTTTACTTATTTTTATATAAAACTAGACTTATCAAGCTTCAATGTAGATTTTAAATCACTTAAATCAGAGTTATAACGAGGGAGATATGACTTTTTGAAGTTAGATAAAAATTATAAAAAATGGGGCAGAAAACGGGCCATCCGACCCGCCAGGCCTGCTGGCCAGCGAGGCCTCGCCGATCCATCGATGGTATCACCACTCACTTGCATCATTTAGGCCCCTGAGTCCGTTTGATGTAGTTTCGCCACAAGATATTTGAAATGGATGTATTTTACAAACTAGAATGAGTTATTTGATGTGCAATATATGTTCTTGGGGTATGAGAAGCTGCTCTATCCAAATCACCATTTTATTTTGTCATATTCCATTAGAATAATGGTCAAAAAACCTAATTTATTTATATATTCACTATTTATAGTAAATTTTAATTTCATTACTGTTCTTCATCATTTAAAATTTAGGATTAATGTTAATATGAAAGCACTTGGTAAATTTTGAAGAGTAAGGTGGTAAAAGGTGAGATTTTAAAGGAAATGGGTTGAAAGGGGATTCGAGGCTTTATGATTGATTCTGAGAAGTCAATTAAAGTATTATGATTGACTCATTACCCAAGGACATCTAACTCCAGATTGGCAAAAATCTAAGGTGTTACAATCTACCCCCCTTAAAAATAATTGTCCCTGAAATTGGCTAAGGGTAATGAGTAAAAATTCTAGTATTCATTTTACTTAAGCTTTATTAATTTCAAGTTTATATGTGTGGTGGAGTGTATACTATCTATGCTAGTTTGGCTCACTTTAATCTACCCTCCTTAAAACTGTTTCGCCTTGAAATTGGCTAAAGCTCCTATTGGGTCCGTATTCAATGAGCACTTTGTAGATACATTGACCTTGGCTATTATAATTCAGCTCATCCTCATTGTTAGGCCTATTCTTTAATATGAATTGGTTTAACACTTAAACCCTAACTGCTTTCCTTCAATGACTTCATTATTGATATTCTAATGAAGATTCAGATCCTATCTAGTGATCTAACCTTACGCACAGCCTGGATCATTTTCCTTCGATCCTGGGCCAGTGGGATAGGGGCCCACCACGCTTTAGCTGCGCCACTTTGATCCAATGGATGTTTAGACTGACTTAACTAAATTGATCTCATAATATTCTACCCCCCTTAAAATTTATTTCTACTCTCAAGGCTCAAGGATCTATGTCCTGATCCGTATGTCAGAACAAGGTGTAATTTAAGACATATCCTTGACATGAAATGAGATACGATCTCCCAATATATTGGTCTTCCTTCCATCGATGATGTGTGTTATGGAATTGGTACCTATGGTCATAGAAAGGAGCTAAAAATGATGGGTGTTGTGGTTGATTCTAGGGACAGGTGTGAGTTTATGGCAAGATGTCTAATTCTACCAAAGAAAGACTTTTATTACGGTCTTGACTTACCCTTTCTAATCAGGTCCGGTTTAATACTGTAAGATAGTCTATACATTATTAGCACATAAGGAATTTGGGCAAAATAGGTTAACGGGCTAACTATGTTTCTAAGTTCATATGCACAATATGTATGCCAGAATAGTCTGTGATTTGGGACCTAATTCCTAACTATCTGTTGCCCATTTGAGGAATTTCTGGGGCCTAAAAAGAAAAATCTCTATTGGCTATATATTCTTAACATTTCTCAAAGATGAAGTAGTAAACTTTTGGTTATAAGTGGTAGGCCCAACACAGAAGGAAAGTTATGTAGTGGGTCTGAGACGGATACACAAACCTTCTGCCTAGCTATAACAGAAATTTGTCATATCAATTTTTAATCCTAGTTGATCCCGATCTTCTGCTTGATCAGAGCATTGAGTTCATTGGTAACTATCAGGATTTAAAATTTGATTCAAACCATGAATACTTTACTTATATATAGTTCTTTTACTCCGTGTTCCCGATTGTAATAAGTCCTTGGGAAGACAATTCTAATGGGTGTATTGATTTGACCTAACGTTCAATCTAAGGGATATATAAGTTTTCTCTTTGCGTGACTAGTTTCTAATCAAAACAAGGTTCCTAAGAGTTATTAAAGAAGCTTATAAGTATTAAGGGGATTCAATGAAGGAACGAGGTCTCACTCTAACCTAATCAAGCCAACTAAGTCTATCTTTCGATTATCTTAGCATAATCAGTCTTTTACATTCCTCAGTATAACCAGTAGCCTAGTCTTAACTTATGAGTAGCGGTAATCCACTAGTTGTAATCCAAAGTTTATGTTTATGTGTTAGATGCTTTCATACCATTTTTAATACAATAAATTATTTTATCGTTTAGGGTCAAAAGTTGTTTAATTAGAATCAAGTTGTCCGAACTTAAATTTAGCTGGCTCGAGAACTCCACACATGACCATACCAGCTAAGGAGGTCATCTGGTTCATGTTATTAATTTATTAGATTTCCTAAACTGCCAGATTTTTTAAAATTCAGGAGTACCAACTTTAGGTCCCAAAACTCTAAATGTCCCAACATTTGATGGTCATTGTTATTTATATAATCTTCATTCTCAAGGTCCTAGTTATCTCATTACTCCCCTCTAAATTTCTTGGTTTGTGTCCTTAAGCCTGTAGGGTCCATTTTCCTAATTGTACATACACATATTCACGCCCTTTTGGATTTGTTTCGAGTTCAAAAATGTCGAGTACAACCCCAATTCTTCGACTAACGTTCTAAATGTGATTGAGATCCATTCGCATGATCTTGAACGCATATGGGCTAAACTACTGTAGTCAACCTCTCCTGTTGGCAAAACTTGAGATTTTAATGTGGTTTCTAAATTTCATCGCCCCCTTCCTAAGTTAAAGTGCATCAGAATGCACCGTGTTACCATAATCCAGGTCCAGTTTAATCTAAATCATGCTCTGATACCATCTTATAACGCCCTAAAAATCGGGGGACGAGCAGAAGCTCAGCTCCCTAGTTTCAACACATCACTTATGTAACATAGATAATAATGTTTATATGTTGTCCATATTAGTGCATTAAACATGAGCGAGATTATACTAAAACAACATATCATACTCCAGAGTTAATATAATTTGGCAAGATGAATACTAAAATATATACATGTATTGTTTCTAACCATATAAAATGCGAAAAGTAAATGTGTTCAACTAAACAAGTATCCCAGTAATCCTCGCGCATCGGTATGAGATCTACATAGATTTTCCCGATAGATAAACGTAGGAGAACTCTTCCTCCTCTCCTACGAAATCTAACACTGCAGATAGATCTTGTCATTACCTACATATACTACAGAGTCTGGGTGGTGTTTTAAAAATACCGCCACAGGTGAGAATGAGTAGCTAATTCAGTGGAAATATAAAGCAAAGGTTAACACGTTATCAATTCAATCAAGCAGTAATGATAAAACAATACAATCAAACATGTCCTAGGTACTCTTATTAATGTAAGTAGAGTATATTATAATGATGCATGCCCTCGCTTGCACTCCCTCTTGCGACAACATCTAACGATAGCGGCATGCAACACTCCCGTTATGCTCTTCCACGCCAAAGGTACATGCGATACGGTGCATAAGCTTGATTACTGAGTTCTTATTAGACCTTTTCATACAGCAGGATTGGGAAGCTAAGATATCTTCTTTGTATCATTTACCCAAATAATGATCTATCTAGGGTCGTCAATCCTAGTTAATCACATACGATAGGCAAGTTCGCGGGTTTATACTAGTGGTTGCTACGGGAGGCTCGTCACCTCAACGTAGGCTTAATTCATACTCGAGGTCACTACCACCAACACCCTACTAACTGGCAGTCTACTTTTGAAGGCTCGTCACCAACCCGACTAGGGACCATAGCCAGGCTACGCCGGGGTAGGTCTATTTATACTCAAGGTCACTACAGCAAGGCTCTGTTGAGGGTTAAATATTGCATATCAGACCCCATTTATTACCTGGATTTATGAACATAATACCGTTTGATGCCCGGTTTTAATCGTGTTTCGTTGCAGGGTGTGATTAGGAGAGTTGACTGAAAAAGAGTATTAAAAAACTGATTTGATGCTCCAGAGGCACCAAGGCAAGGGACAGACCCCAGGGGACCAAGATCGATGAAATTACACGCCAGAGATTCGAGCAAATTGAGAAACTGAGGCTCAAGTGGCCCGAAATTGGCTCAGAATGCAAGATCACAAGGTTCTCACCATCCGATCAGCTTGAAACTTCATACATGGCCTGAGGACCATAAATGAACCGTACATGTCAAATTTCAGCTATTGAGGATCTCTGAAAGTGTGCCAACGGACTGATCAGCCCCTTAATTCATTAAGTGGGGCCCACCTGATATCTGGAACTGCCTCAAAATTCTTATCAACGGTCAACATAATATGAAAAACAGGATGGACGGAGCAGATTGCATACATATACCATGATGGACCCCATATGGGGTTGTGCGTGCACGTACGCCAGCCGTGCACTGCAAAAGCTTCAGTCGACCAACGATGTCACTCTCCATCTCTGTTTCAAATAGCGGACGCACCAACGTCCGCTGTTTTCATGTAGTGGGGCCCACACATCTCGAAGTTTAGAAATCGGGACCGTCTATTGCATCCATAAGGGGGGTGTAACCCTCACCTAGGTGTCTTTTTGATACCATGCAAGCTTTTGTCAAACCTTAACCGTTAAATGTATGATGAACGGCAAAGGAAAATATACAATGGGCCACACTTAAAACGATCCAAAATCGCACATCTCTGGACGATTTCTCGTCCTAGAACCAATGAACGGAGTGGATTGTTCATCTGGCTTCAATAGGTGAGCCAGCGAAACCGTCAGAGACGTTTGCGGAAGCTCTGTTTCGCACAGAACTTGTGGACGAAGCTCTGTGGCCCACCACCGTTGATCTGATGGTCCATCTGGACCGTTCACAGGCTCCTTGGGATGGAGATGACCCCAGACAAGATTCCCTTTTGCTCCAATACATGCCCACACGGGCAAATCTCATGTAAACGCACGAATGGACGGTACAGTCAAAATCTTGATTGACTGCACCAAACTCGAGCAAAAATACATGTTCTTGATGGGTTTTTTGAGGCAAATACAATGAACGGATTGGATTCGTCAGACGTCAGCTTAATGGGCCTCGCCAGACCAAAACGCAAGCTGGCTTGCGGTTTCCTGCGCATGCAGTGGTGCTGCGTAAAGAAAATTTCTTTCCACACCGACTCTAGGAATTTGGCACTCCAGCAAACTGACCAACTTCCTGGAGCTATAAAAGGAGATCTCATCTTGAACGTGAAGGAAGGCCATCGGCTGGAACGTGAAGAGCAGGTCGGTCTTAGGCTTCAACGTGGAACGTGAGAGAGAGGAAGTAGTATTGTTTTCTTTTCTTTTTCTTTTTATGTTTGTATTTGTTTAAGATCTAGGCCCATCATGGTGGGCTGAACCTCCTAGCTAGGGCTAGGAGGTGAAGCTTGTAGTGGGATGGGAGATTATATGTTATGCTTTTAAATTAATTTTTAAATTGATGTTGATTTTAGTTTAATTGATGGCATATTTTTAGTCTTTAATGGTCTGTTGTGACTGAAATTACAATAGGTCTGCAATGGCTTTGAATATTTTCGTTTCCTTTATGTTTATGACATCAGGAAGCCCTATTATTCACCATAGTCTCCTGGGCATGGTCGGATGTCGGTACCCTTTCTAATCTTCATACATGTGATTGGTTGGTAATTAGTTTAATTCTGTTGTTTGTCATAGTCTCTTGGACATGGTTTGGTGATGGAATCCATTCTAATTCATATACCTTTCATCTCTTGAAAACTAGATCAACGACAGTTCAGTTAATTTTCATAATTCTTAAAGCAGGCATAAGATCTCCCTGATCTCTACAAGTGGATCCTCTGAATCCCTAGTTTCCTTTCCTCTGATTTCTATAAATTTTAGATAGATATTTCACAATTATTCCTCAAATTACAACTTAATTAAGATTTCATCTCATTCTAATTCTAATTCTAGTTAGTTTCAGATTACGTACAAGTTTCAGTCCCTTGGAATTCGACCTCGGTCTTACCGAGTTATTACTACATCACAACCCGGCACTTGGGGAGTGAACAAGTTTTTGGCGCCGTTGCCGGGGACTGTCGGCTACGTTTTTCTGAAATTAATTAGTTTTAGGATTAGTTTAAGATTAGATTTTCTTTTTAGAATTTTCTAATTCTAGGTTTAGAAGCTTAGTTATTTTCCTTGTTAGAAATTTTTCCTAACTTTAGAAACTTGCTATTCTTCATTCTATCTGATTTTTAGAACTAACTCAATTTTTCTTTTTTGTAGGAAGCTTCTAATTTAGTAAGCTCTTTCTAATTCTTCTTTCTTTGGAATTTCTTCTTTTCTCTAGAAATTAATTTACTTTTAATTAGGACTTTCTATTCTTAGGAACTAAGTTATTTTGTTTTGTGTTGCAGATTCTTAACGTACGACTCCAAATTTGGTAACTTCTTTCCATCTTTCCCTTTTATTTTCTAGATTTCTACTTCTTTTCTCTTAGGCCTAGGTAGAATTTAAATCGAGGGCTGAGTGTGTTTTATGCCCCAGTGGGCACGCGACAACACTCGACGTCTCGTGACTGAAGGAGGATTAGTTGAGGGGTTGACTGTCCATCGCAGGACTAGACACCACTTGAATTCTCCTGAGACAGAGAAGGTTATGGCTGAAAATTAACCTCAAGCACTACCCCAACCTAGGGTTGAGGAAGTACATGATGAGAATGAGGTGCACCACGCACCCTCGCCTCGTACTTTATGAGATTATTTACAACCGGCGGGGGTAAGTACGCCCTCATGCATGATTTTTCCTGCGAATACAGGACATATGGACATCAAGCCAGGGGTTATCCATCTCCTTCCCAAGTTTCATGGGCTTGAATCTGAAGAACCATACTTGCATCTGAAAGAGTTCGACGAAATCATAGGCACCTTATATTTCCCTAATGTATCTGAAGATACAATTAGGCTAAAACTCTTCCCGTTTTCCTTGAAAGAAAAAGCCAAGACGTGGTTACATTCACTGCGTCCTAGGTCCATTGGCACATGGAATGATATGCAGAGGAAATTTATAAAGAAATTTTTCCCACATCATAAGACAATTACCCTCAAGAGAGCAATCATGAACTTTGCCCAAAAGGAAGATGAAATATTCTTCTAATATTGGGAAAGGTTCAAGGATCTGGTTAATACATGCCCACAACATGGCTTTGAAATATGGCGCATTACGAATTTTTTCTATGATGGGCTAACATCTTCCATGCGCCAAATGGTCGAGACAATGTGTAACGGAGATTTCATCAATAAAAATGTCGACGAGGTATGGGATTACCTCGATAGTCTCGCTAAAAAAACACAATCATGGGACTATTACCCAAGGACGAACGCTACGTCTAGGCCAACTCATTAAAGAGAAAAAGGAGGAATATATCTCCTGAAAGAGGATGATGATCTTAACGCTAAGGTGGCTAATCTCACCAGAAAATTTGAGGCCATGGAAGGAAAGAAAGAAAAGGTTAATGAAAATGTTTGCGGCATCTATGATTGCAACATTCATACTACTGAAAATTATCCTTCAATACCTGCCTTTCGAGAAGTATTGAATGAACAATCTAATGCCGTAAATAACTATCAAAGACCTTTCAATGGACCACCCTCTAATACATACAATCCTGGTTGGAAAAATCATCCAAATTTCAGTTGGAGGAATTGACCAACGGCTACACCTCAAGGTTTCCTAAACCAAATCCCAACTCAAGAGCAACCTCAAGAGGATTTGGTTCTAAAATATTTTCAAAAGCAAGAGCTTTTCAATCAGGGTATGATGAAAGCCTTTCAAGACCTTACAAAAGCAATACATGAACTTAAGGCTGAAAATACGATTGGAAACAAGGAGAGCTTCCCAGCTCAACCTCTTCCCAATCCTAAACTGCAATATGAAGTTAGTGACCCAAGCTCTTCAAATCAAATGGGGCACGCTAAATCCATCACCACTCTTAGGAGTGGAAAAGTTATTGATAAAATCCTTCCGGTTAGGCCCGAAAAGCCTCAAGAACCAGAAGAGGATAACAATGATGGATCTAGTGACGTCCCATAAAAATTTAAACCAGAACCTCTAGAAAAGCCAGTTGCTCCGTTTTTCCAACGGTTGGTTGAACCAAAACGTCTCTCTAACTCTCATGATATCCTAGAGGTGTTGAAACAAGTGAAAGTCAACATTCCTCTGTTTGATGTTGTAAAACAGATACCTTTATATGCTAAATTCCTAAAAGACTTATGCACGACCAAACGACGAAAAAATGTTCAAAAGAAAATTTCCTTAACTGAGAAAGTGAGTGCCATCCTGAAACAAGATATGCCGAAAAAATTCAAAGATCCCGGTTGCCCAACCATATCATGTGTAATCTGAAACTATCGAATTGGCCACGCACTTCTTGACTTAGGAGCAAGCGTCAATCTGATTCCCTATTCGGTATACCAACAGTTAGGTTTGGGTGAATTAAAACCCACCCAAACCACACTACAACTTGCTGATCGTTCTGTTCGTGTACCAAGAGGGATCATCGAGGATGTGTTGGTCCAGGTTGATAGATTCTACTATCCTGTTGATTTTATCATCTTGGACACCGAACCCATCAATGACACGAGCACTCAGATTCCCGTCATTCTTGGTCGCCCATTCCTGTTCACTTCAAATGCAATTATCAATTGAAGGAATGGTGTCATGACTATGTCTTTTGGAAATTTAACATTGGAATCGAATATCTTTTTCAATAACGGCAGCAACTCAGAGGATGATGACGATTTCCACGATGTCAACATGATTGATTCTTTTGTGGAAGATAAAACGCCTCTCACCTTATCCTCTAATCCTCTAGAGACGTGCCTGGCCCACTCCCATGATCTTGATGATGATATAATAAGGGAGACGTGTGCCATGCTTGATACTGTTCCGGTACTTGAAGTTAACCAGTGGAGGCCACAAATTGAAGAGTTACCCCAAACTGATGTAGTGCCTCTACCGTCTAACCTCAAGCCACCGAAGCTTGACCTAAAACCTTTGCCCTCTAATTTAAAATATGTCTATTTAGGTCAAGATGAGACATATTCGGTGGTGATCTCTGCCCACCTGGAGAAAGAACAGGAGAATATGCTGATATCTACTCTCATTGAGTATAAGGGAGCTCTTGGATGGACGATAGCGGACCTCAAGGGAATTAACCCATCGATTTGTACTCACCGCATATATCTTGAGGATAATACAAAGGCTGTTCGGCAATCACAACGTAGATTAAATCCAAACATGAAGGAAGTGGTTAAGGTCGAAGTTCTCAAACTATTGGAAGTGGGCATCATATACCCCATATCCGATAGTCAATGGGTGAGTCCATCTCAGGTGGTTCCTAAGAAGTCCCGGATCACCATCGTAGCCAATGCCAATAATGAACTCGTGCCAACTAGAGTTACTACTGGTTGGAGAATGTGCATTGACTACAGAAAGCTGAATACCGTCACAAGAAAAGACTACTTTCCTTTGCCCTTCATTGAACAAATCTTGGAAAGGATAGCTGTTCATTCATATTATTGTTTCCTTGATGGGTATTCAGGTTATAATCAGACTGAAATCGCCCCTGAGGATCAGGAAAAGATCACATTTACATGTCCCTATGGCACCTTTGCTTACAGAATGATGTCATTCGGGTTATGTAATGCCCCTGCCACCTTTCAGCGATGTATGATGAGTATCTTTTCTGACATAGTGGGAAAATATTTAGAGGTCTTCATGGACGATTTCTTTATTTTCGGTTCATCTCTCAACGAGTGCTTAGCAAGTCTTAAATGTGTGCTGAAAAAATATGAAGAAAATAATTTGGTACTTAACTGGGAGAAGTGTCATTTTATGGTTCAAAAGGAAATTGTCCTTGGGCATATCATCTCGTCCAAAAGAATCGAGGTAGATAAGGCAAAAATTGATCTTATCTCTAACCTACCTCCACCCAAGAATATCAGAGACGTGCGATCCTTTTTAGGACATGCGGGATTTTACAGACGATTCATAAAGGACTTTAGTCTCCTCTCTCGTCCTTTATGTAATCTTCTTCAGAAGGATACACCATACGTGTCACACCCCAAACCCGAAAATCGGATTCACATGAATCCCGATTGCCGAATCCGGTGCCGACAGCTTCCGTAGTGCCCCATTCTCAGCTCCTGACAATCCAATGCCAGATTCCGATCCTGGGTTCCTACAAGGAGGATTTTCAGAATGAATTTTTTTTTTCCATGGGAAGGCTTGGACGTGGGAGAGCTTTCTTGCTTGAGATTTTGAAATGAGAAAATGAGAAGGAGAGAGAGAGAGTTGTAAGGAAAGAGGGATGAGTGATGGGTGAAAGGGTGAGGTGAGTGATGTGTGATGTGAGTGATGGGTGAGGTGAGAGCTTGGTTGACTTTTGGTGGTTGCTTAACTTGTGGAGAAAGAAAGCATGGGTGGGTGTACTTGACATGAGAGGTGATTGATGGGATTGATTGATGGGATTGATGGGACATATTGTAGAGATTCCCTTGGGATTTGTAACGCGCGGTGTTTTTGCTTGAACTGAACGTGGGTCCGCATCTTATCGTTTGGATATCGGATCGGTGCGTGAGTTGCGACGTTGGAACCGCGGCGACGGTGCGGTCGCAACGATACAAGTCTCGGATTAAGCCGGCTCAAATGAATGGGATACGACTTACGGTCATGCGCAACGTCAACTACAGGTCGCGGATTGCCGAAATCTGACGAGAAGGATCGCGAGAAGCGACGGAACAGTACGGATTATGATACAGGTCTTACAGCTCTCCCCACCTAATAAAAATTTTATCCTCAAAATTTACACTACCATCGCAACTAACCATAACTCAAAAAGGAAATAGGGAACATACATCATATATAATCAAGCATCATAATACATCATACAATCAATCATCGAAAAGATGGGGATAACGCTCGCGAATCTCTGCCTCGCGCTCCCAAGACGTCTCATCCACACTATGACGGCCCCACTGCACCTTCACCAAGGGAATGACCTTGGTTCTGAGGACCCGCTCCTTTCGATCGAGGATACGAATTGGCTGCTCAATATAAGAAGCGTCCTCACGAACCTCCAACGACTGCCAATTAATAAAAAGAATGACGTCTGACCCACACTTCCTCAACATAGAGACATGGAAGACGTTGTGGACGCCAGACAATTGCGATGGCAAGGCAAGCCGATAGGCCACAGCGCCAATGCGTCCAGTGATCTCGAAAGGTCCTATGAATCTCGGGGCAAGCTTGCCCTTCGTCCCAAAACGAACTACACCCTTCATGGGTGAGACCTTGAGATACACATAGTCCCCAACGGCAAACTCCAAGGGACGACGCCGACGATCAGCAAAACTCTTCTGCCGGCTCTGAGCTGTGCGCATCCTCTGTCTGATGATGTCGATAGCCTCTGACGTCTGCAGCACAAGATCGGGACCTAGGAGACATCGCTCTCCAACCTCGGTCCAACAACTCGGAGATCTGCACGGTCTGCCATATAATGCCTCAAAAGGAGCCATGCCAATGGTCGCCTGATAGATGTTGTTGTACGCGAACTCAGCCAATCACAGGTGCTCATCCCAACTACCCGCGAAATCAATCGCACAAGCCCAAAGCATATCCTCAAGGATCTGGTTGACCCTCTCGGTTTGACCGTCGGTCTGCGGATGATACTCGGTGCTGAGCTGCAAATCAGTGCCCATCGCTCTCTGGAGGCTCCTCCAAAACTGAGACGTGAACCTCGGATCTCGGTCTGAAACAATCGAGACGGGAACACCATGCAATCTCACGATCTCATCAATAAACATCCTGGCGAGCCGATCTGTATGTCAAGTCTCACGAATCGCAAGAAAATGTGCCGACTTTGTCAGACGGTCCACAACAACCCAGATGGCTTCATGACCGCGCTGAGTCCTCGGCAAACCCAAGACAAAATCGGTAGATATATGCTCCCACTTCCACATCGGGACGCTCAGCGGTTGTAATAGACCAGGGGGTCTCTGATGATCGGCCTTGACACGTTGGCAGGTGTCACACTCGGCTACAAAACTGGCTATCTGGCGCTTCATCCCTGACTAAAAACACTGGCGTCTCATATCGTGATACATCTTCGTCGAGCCAGGGTGGATAGAGAAACGCGATCGATGTGCCTCGGTCATAAGATCTCGGCGTAAATCAGGAATATCCGGGACACATAATCGGCCTTTGAAGCGAAGCCCACCGTCAGAACCAATCTGTCAATCCGTCTGACTCTCAGATGCTACCTCTGCTCGGTAATCCTGTAACGACTCGCCTGTCTGCTGAGCCTCGATCACCCTTGCGACAAGAGAGGGTTGAATCGACAAGCTCGATAGCTGAACGATAGATGACTGCAAACCAAACTCAAAGTCGTACTCTGCTATATCCTCGAGCATCCTCCACTCCTGAATCATCATATGCGCCACCAGGCCTCGTGGCTGACGACTGACGGCATCCGTCACCACGTTCGCCTTGCCCGGGTGGTACTGAAGATCAAAATCATAGTCCTTCAGGAGTTCTATCCAACGCCTCTTCCTCATATTCAGCTCGGACTGAGAGAACAAATACTTCAAGCTCTTATGATCGGAAAAGAGCTCGAATCTCACCCCATAAAGATAGTGTCTCCACACTTTCAGTGCAAAGACAACCGCTGCCAGCTCCAGATCATGCGTAGGGTAGTTCAGCTTATGAACCTTGAGCTGTCGGGACGCATAAGCCACCGGCTTCCCGGCTGCATCAGGACAGCACCTCGTGAGGCATCAGTAAATACAACAAATCCATCACTCCCAGAGGGAAGAGTGAGGATAAGAGCTGACGTGAGGCGGTCCTTCAACTCCATAAACGCCTGCTCACAAGCGTCGCTCCAAACAAACTCAGCACCCTTCCGGGTCAACCTGGTCAACGGGGCTACAATGCGAGAGAATCCCTCAATAAATCGTCGGTAGTAGCCCGCCAAACCAAGAAAATTGCGGATCTCGAATGCATTTGTGGGTTGGCCCCACTGACGCACGGCATAAATCTTTGAGGGGTCTACAGCGACACCCTACGTCGTCACTACATGGCCAAGGAACTTCACCTCCTCCTGCCAAAACTCGCACTTCTCCAGCTTCGCGTAAAGTTGGTGTGCACAGAGGGTCTGCAATGTATTCTCAAGATGCCGCTCATGCTCCTCACGAGTCCTCGAATATATCAGGATGTCGTCAATAAACACCACGACAAACTGATCAAGATACGGACGGAAGACCTCGTTCATCAACTGCATGAATACTGCGGGCGCATTGGTCAGTCCGAAGGACATGACCTGGAACTCAAAATGACCGTATCGCGTCCCAAAGGCTGTCTTCGGGATATCCTCATCTCGAACTTGAACATGATGATAACCGGATCGAAAGTTTATCTTTGAAAAGAACTGCACCTCCTGCAGCTGATCAAACAAGTCATCGATCCTCGGAAGCGGGTACTTGTTCTTGATCGTGACCTTGTTGAGCTCGCGATAGTCTACGCAAAGCCTCAACGAGCCATCATTCTTCTTTACGAAGAGTACCGGCGCTCCCCATGGCGAACTGCTTAGATGAATAAAGCCTAGCTCGCGCAACTCGTCCAACTGCTTCTGCAGTTCCCGTAACTCCAATGGTGCCATACGATACGGGGCCTTTGAAATAGGCACAGTACCAGGAACAAGATCAATCTGAAACTCGGTATACCGACAAGGTGGTAATCCCAGAATCTCCTGGAACACATCAGGAAAACCACAAACAACCAGCAGCTGGTCGATACTCAAAGCAGCTGGCTCCTCAACGGCATACGATAACAGGTAAGAAAGCTGCCCTCCTCTGGGCTCGGCAATAAACTGAAACTCTGGCACGCCGGGTATGCAGAACGTGACTGTCCTCATAGAGCAGTCTAATATGGCGTAGTACTCGGCAAGCTAGTCCATGCCCAGGATAACATCAAAACCGGACATCGGCAATACAAATAGGTCGGCAGGAAAGAAGATATCCCCAATCAGAATAGGGCAAGACGCGCAAAATCAGCCCAACACTGCGGTCTTCCCTAATGGCGTCGATACTACCAAATCCTCACGAGCAGACTCCAACGGCAAACCGGTCAATCGACAGAAATCATCGGCTATAAATGAATGCGATGCACCAGAATCAAATAGTACACGTGCAATGCATGCAGAAACAGGAAGAGTACCCTCGACGACCCCTCCTGATGACTGAGGGTCCTGCTGGGCGGCATAGAATCTGCCCTGAGCCTGCTGGGGAGGTGCAGGTCCCCTCTGAGGTCTCTGCTGCTGTTGTGGTCGCTGTGGGGGCCTAACCTGCTGCCTCTGCTGCTGTGGGGGATGTACAAGAGGCTAGTGCTGTGGTCGCTGCTGCTATGGTGGCTGTCGTGGAGGTGGATGTGGTGCCCTCGGCTGCTGCTGCTGCTGCGGATGGGGACACTCGTGCCTACGATGCCCTGTACAACCGCACCCAAAGCAAGTACCTGTAAATGATCCCGAAGATGGTGCTGGGGGTACTGCTGGTGCTCAGAATGCTGGGCGGGTCGTACGCCGCTGCTGTGAACGATGCTGCTGATGGGAACTACTAGAGGGTGCCTTCCTCTTCTGATCTCCCCTCTGATCGCGGGCTCTCTGCACACTGGCCCAATCTGTCTCATATATCAGGGCTCTCTCTACTATCTCCTCAAATGTCGGAAGCATGTGTCCGATCACACGGCTCTGGAGGGTAGGACATAAGTCGTTCTCAAAACGGCGGGCCTTCCGCCCCTCATCATCAACAAGATATGTCACAAATCTGGATAGTGCGACGAACCGAGCCTCATACTAGGACACAGACATGTCTCCCTGGACCAAGGTCTCAAACTCAAGTGCGCGCTGCTGTCGCACATGCTTGGGAAAGAACTTCCTGTCAAACCGGTCTATAAAGTCCTCCCAGGTCCACTCAAAATCGGCGGCTACCGATCGGGCCATAGATGCCCACCAATACTGAGCCACGCCCTGCAGAAGGAATACAGCTAATGGGACTCGCTGCTGGGTAGTACATCTCATGGTGTCGAAAATCTTCTCCACCTCGGAGCACCATAACTCTTCAGTAGTAAGGTCTGGCTCACCCCGGAAACGTGGGGGATCGTGCCGTCGGAAATCCTTGAGAAGAGCGCTCGCACGCTCCTGCTCAGCCTCGACTGGTGACACTGTGGGACGCCTGCTCTGCCCCTGAAGAATGGCGGTCATCGCCTGCAACATCTGCTGCAGCTGAGTAGCACTCACAGGTACGGTCAGATCCGCACCGGTCTCAGGAAAATGAGTGGCATCCTCAGGCTCAAAGGCAGGACTATCTGGTGGTGAAGTAGGAGTAGCAGGTGGTAAAGCAGGAGCTGCGGGTGGTGGTGCGGGAGTCGCAGGTGGTGGAGCGGGATTCGCTCGGGTCGTTCTTCTAACCATAATGTCTCCTACAGGAAGGACAATGGCCTATCAGTCTTGAGAATTCTCGAAGGCACTTACATTAAGGGTCTATGTCGAAAAATCGCTAAATCATTCAGACTCGAAACCTATTTATAGTAGATATGTGATGTGATCCTCAGGTATTCCCAAGTTATGCTCTGATACCAACTTCTGTCACACCCCAAACCCGAAAATTGAATTCACATGAATCTCGATTGTCGAATCCGGTGCCGACAGCCTCCGTAGTGCCCTATTCTCGGCTCCTGACAATCCAATGCCAGATTCCGATCCTGGGTTCCTAAAAGGAGGATTTTCAGAATGAATTTTTTTTTGTAATGGAGCATAACCACAAGCATAACCAAGTCACAAAACAACATCACCACATATCCACTATATCAAAAACTTTAAGTACAATGCGGAAAGGGAAATATAAGGTGATCAAAAGCTCCAAAAGGTCCTGATATGCACTCCTGTCTCAGCGCTGCTGCCGTCCAACACTACCTACACGCAACTATCGTGCATAAGCTTACAAAAGCTTAGAGGGTGGTGTAAGTGTATGCGTAAGGCAAACGCCAAGTGTACAGTATCAGAACAATGCGAAAGTATGTGGTAAGTCCATGGAATCAACCATGCCAAAACTATGCGATGAGATATGAATGTCATCGGCCACACTGATACAATGCAAGGCCTATATAGCCAAATGTCATATACGAAATGCAATCCAAGCAAGTCGGTACTCCTCAAGTATGTATATCAGTACAGTTCCTCTCTGGATATCACCGGGGTCTAATACACTTTACAGTGACTGCCACCTCCCTAGCTGCACAGTCAAGCAAGCGAAAAAGACCTCACTATCCGCCTGACCAGTAGTCTGCCAATACCTACCCGGCTCGTCGATAGCGGACTCATTTGCGAGCTGGTCAGACTCAGCCTAGCTTATAGCCCCCTCACTCAGGCGGATAAGGCCACACCCCCTTCCAACCGACCACGACACAGTGAGAGACGCGGCCTACTGGTATTGGGCACTCGGGCGCTCGTGTATCCACTCGGTCTAGATGTTGGAGCATCTCCTGGTACCAAAAAGGTTCTGAGACTTTCACCCAAGGACATCCTAAGTGCCTATAGTGCTAGAATAAGTATTTTCGGTATCCAATACGGCCATCCACGATGTACCTGTGGAGCCACGGCCCTGATGTCGCTAGGGCGTGCAGTGATCAAGTCACACGTATGCGAGATACATGAATCACGCTGTCAAAACATGCAGCAATCTAGCACGTACTGAGCGATCATGTGGGGCACTCAGTCACATAACGAGCCCCATAAATGGTCTGCCCAATGGCGTATGCTATGATCAGTCATTACTCATATCAAGCATACATATGATGCGTATGGGCATGAGTCATGAGATTATTCTAAGCTTGTTATAAGGTAATGAATAGCAACGGGTATGGACTTATCAATGGGCCCTAAAGAGAGTTACAATGCGGACATTTAACCAACATTGTACATACAATGTGGACGTCAAACCAACATTATTTCCTAGGCACGGCTTGCCATAAATATCATTTCACGAACCATGAGAAACGTACATTGCAATGGACCCTAAGGACATCCGTTGGGCCTCGATCCCTGGGCCTTAGATATATCAAATGGGTCGTATTACATGGGCCTCACATTCACCAAATGGTTGCATTAATGGGCCTCACCAATGAGCCTTATGTACATTGCAATGGTCCATGATCCATGGGCCTTGAAATACATCAAAGTGGCCTCACTACTTGGGCCTTAAATATGTTAGAGGGGCCCATACACATAAATATATCAACTAGGCCACTCCATTTGTGCCCCATGCACATCAAATGGGCTTGTTCCCATGGGCTTTAATATGTATCAAATGGGCTTGAATCCCGTGGGCCTTATATAGAATAAGTGGGCCGGATCCCATGGGCATCGCATATGTCAAATGGGCCCAAACCCATGGGCATTATACATGCCAGATGAGCTTAATCCCATAGCCCTTATATGTATCAAATGGGCCTGATCATTTGGGCCTCAAATATATACCAAGGTAGGCCTCAATGAATGACCAAAGTTAAATCAATAAAGGGCCCTATACACAGGCCATGGTGGGGCCATTTGAACCATAGATCTGGCTCATTTCTAGCTCAAGCCATAAAAATAAATTTACAAAAAAATAAATGGATGGTTTAGATGCAACACCTGCATCATGGTGGGGGTCCACTTTGAACCATGGATCTCACTTATTTTTAGTCTCAAGCCTTAAAGACGAACTTTCAAAATAGTTGAACGGCTTGGATGCCACATATGCATCATGGCAGCCCCACCATCCAAATGATGGACAACATATATTAAACATATACATCATTGTGGGGCCATCCAACCCGTTCCCACTGCCCTGCTGACATGAGTACAGCAGCTATGGAGCTGCTGTACGATGCAGCATCAGCTGCTTTAAACGGTAAAGGTGGGTCCCACGTGGGGCCCACCATAACATTTATTTGTCATCCAACGGTTGATAAGGTCATAGGACCTGAAAAAGGGAAAATATGAATTTCAGCTTGATTCAAAACTTCTGTGGGCCCCAAAAACGGTTTTAATGGTAGGTTTTGAGTCACCACTGTTTCCTTTGATGTGGGCCATCTGAGTTTCAGATCAGGCCATTTTTTTTGGAGATGGCTCACAACTCTATGTGGCCCACAGAATGGACGAAGTGGATATACAACCTACATCATGGTGGGGCCCACAGCTTGGACCGTGGGTCCCTGCTCGTTGGCTCGCCCGCCAGCGCCGCTGGCGCTGCCAGCATCTGACACAGCAGTTGTTGCTGTGTGTGATTATTTTAAAAAAATAATTAAAACCTATTTTCCTGGGGTTTTTATCGTGTGGGGCCCGCAGCTGATGAATCCAGTCCAGCCATTGGATTCTATGGCTCAATACAATTCAAACAAGTCCAATAAACGGTATTTTTTTGACTCAAGGTGGGCCCTAGCCAATTTTTAACGGTGAAGACGATGTTTGTTATGCTATGGCCCGCCTGAATATTGGATCGACACCATTTTTCGGCTCAATGCCTAAAATGGGTCGGAAAGGAAGGTGGACGGCATGGATTAGAAACATACATCTAGGTGGGGCCTATACAAGTGACCCACTCAAAAGTTAAAACGAAACTGATATTTTTATTTTGCCTATACACTACTGCCTGTTGACGTTCCAGCAACCACGTCCAGCGTCCCTGGACGCTGGATGGGTGACGTGTACATACCATTTATCAAGGTGGGTTCCACATAGGCGTGGCCCACTGGATTGCATCAATTTAATATTTGTGTCTTCCCATTGCCATATAATAGGGCCCACATGGTTTGGATGGTGTAGCCCTAACACGTCCATCAAGTGGGTCCCACGAAGGCGGATGTTGCATACATCATAGGGCTATTAACAAAGGAAAAGGAAGAAAGAAAGAGAGAGAGAGAAAGGTGGGACACACGTGTGATGGAGGGACCTCGATACTATGGGCCCTTCTTGCATTCAATCATACATCAAGTGATAATCAAGGTGGGCCATCGGCCACATCTTAGGGTCCAAAGTGAGATCCATACCATTGATCGGTAGGCCTCACTTGGCCCATCTTAAAAACATGAAAAGCTACCCTATTAGAGCACCCACCTTATGATCTACTCGGTCCGTTGGAACGCCTATCTTCTAGAGCTTCACTTTGATGCTGGAGATGGAAAATGGATGGCTACGATGATGGGATTTGGAGATGGGAAGTGGGCCACCAAAATGCACACATTTTTTTTCCATGGGAAGGCTTGGACTTGGGAGAGCTTTCTTGCTTGAGATTTTGAAATGAGAAAATGAGAAGGAGAGAGAGAGAGAGAGAGAGTTGTAAGGAAAGAGGGATGGGTGATGGGTGAAAGGGTGAGGTGAGTGATGTGTGATGTGAGTGATGGGTGAGGTGAGAGCTTGGTTGACTTTTGGTGGTTGCTTAACTTATGGAGAAAGAAAGCATGGGTGGGTGTACTTGACATGAGAGGTGATTGATGGGATTGATTGATGGGATTGATGGGACATATTGTAGAGATTTCCTTGGGATTTTCAATGCGCGGTGTTCTTGCTTGAACTGAACGCGGGTCCGCATCTCATCGTCTGGGTATCGGATCAGTGCGTGAGTTGCGGCGTTGGAACCGCGGCGACGGTGCGGTCGCAACGATACAAGTCTCGGATTAAGTCAGCTCAAATGAATAGGATACGACCTACGGTCGTGCGCAACGTCAACTACAGGTCGCGGATTGCCGGAATCTGACGAGAAGGATCGCGGGAAGCGACGGAACAGTACAGATTATGATACGGGTCTTACAATACGAGTGGACTGAGAAATGCTAAGAAGCTTTCACTAAGCTTAAGGGCATGTTAATCACTGCACCTATCATGCAACCGCCCGACTGGAGTCTTCCTTTTGAACTTATGTGTGACGCCTCTGATTATGCTCTTGGAGCGGTTATAGGCCAGAGAAAAGATAAGCGGCCTTACATCATTCATTACGCTAGTAGGACTCTAAATCCTGGCCAAGTGAACTACTCGACTACAGAAAAGGAACTCTTAGCCATAGTGTTCGCTTTGGACAAATTTAGATCCTACCTGATCGAATCCAAGATCATCATCTATACAGATCACACGGCACTTAAGTATCTTCTTTCTAAGAATGATTCTAAGCTCCGCCTGATACGATGGATCCTTCTACTCTAAGAATTCAATTTGGAAATTAAAGATAAAAAGGGAGTAGAGAACGTAGTAGCCGATCACCTTTCTCACCTTAATACCTCTGATTCTCTTAAGGCGACTCATATTAATGATATGTTCCCTGATGAACAACTTTTCAGAGTCTTCCATTCACCTTGGTTCGCTAATATTGTTAATTATCTTGCTACAGGTTCCATACCGACACATTGGACATCACAAGATAAGAAGAAGTTCTTTACCAAGGTGCGTAACTTTTTTTGGGATGATCCATATTTGTTTAAATATTGTCCAAACTAAATTCTAAGGAGATGTGTGCCAGACGATGAGCATCAGAGTGTCATCTCCTTCTGTCATTCATAGGCCTTTGGTGGTCACTTTTCTGCTAAAAAGACCACGGCCAAAATTTTACAGTGTGGCTTTTACTGGCCCACTATGTTCAGGGACACTCATGAGTTTTGTAAGGCTTGTGAGCGTTGTCAGAAATTGGAAGCATTGTCCCGTCGAAATATGATACCCTTGAATCTCATCCTTATTATAGAAGCATTTGATTGTTGGGGCATTAATTTTATGGGACCATTCCCCCAATCCTTTGAAAATTTATATATTTTACTCACCGTAGACTATGTTACTAAATGGGTTGAAGCAGTTTCGTGCCACAAAAATGACCATCGCACGGTCATTAAATTTTTGAAGGAAAATATCCTGTCACGGTTCGGAACGCCTCAAGTCATCATTAGTGACGGGGGCTTACACTTTTGTAATAGACCATTTGAGAGTTTAATGAAGAAATACGGTATCTCTCATAAGGTGAGCACCCCATACCATCCACAGATAAGTGGACAAGCTGAGATTTTCAATAGGGAGATCAAACATATCCTGGAGAAAACGGTTAACCCTAACCGTAAGGATTGGTCAATCCGATTGACCGATGCCTTATGGGCGTACCGTACTGCTTTCAAAACTCCTATTGGAACATCTCCCTTTAGACTTGTCTATGGAAAAGCTTGTCACTTACCTGTGGAATTGGAACATAAAGCATACTGGGTGATCAAAAATCTAAATTTCTATCTGGACAACGCTGACTCGTTACGCAAACTTCAATTAAATGAACTTGAAGAAATTCGGAATGATGCATATGAGAACTCGAGAATTTACAAGGACAGGATGAAGGCGTTTCATGATCAACATATTATACGAAAATCATTCACGCTAGGTCAGAAAGTCCTTTTGTACGATTCTCGACTACATCTCTTTCCGGGTAAGCTTCGATCTCGTTGGACCGGCCCTTACATTGTTGTCACTGTTTATCCTCATGGGGTCGTCGAGATAAAAGATCCAGAAAATGGCAAGGAGTTTAAAGTCAATGGACATTGATTAAAACCATTTGTCGAGACATTTGATTCAAAGGATATGTCCATGCCTCTGATTGCGCCTGATTACCAGGATTGATCTCCTAGTCTGATGGAGGTATAGGTAGGTTTATCGCTTTTATAGGACTAGGGTAGTTTGCTTTATTTGTCTATCTAAAGATGATAAATTTAGTGCTCCTGGGAGGCAACTTAGCTTTTTATTCCTTTTCATTCTTTAGTAGATGATTCAATGTTTGTGGGTAACATTACTGCAAACCGTCACGAGACTACAACTCATCCACTAGGGGTAACCTAGGGGTTTAAAGGCTTGTTGCATACGCTAAATGCAATCGACAGCACCTGTGAAAGTGGTATAGGTAAGATTTTATTTTTATTATTTTTATTTTACTTTCTCTCTCATGCTGACTGGCGTCCATGCTATGATCTCTTGAAAAATCTCTCTCTTGATTCGTTATCCAGGTACTATCCTCCCATCACTTCTCATTTACTTCCATTGTCCCATGTGCATTACATGTTTATATCTTTTACATTGAGGACAATGTAGATTTTAGGTTGGAGGTGGGAGATTAGGTAACCTAATCAGTGTTTTTCTTAGTCTTGGCAAAAATTGTGAAAATTTTTACAAATTTTTTTAGAAATTCTTATGAATTCGAAGTGATTTTTATGGATATCCTGGATTTAAAAGTTCAAGATAAGTGATGTTGATAATTTAGGACTTTGGGATTCAGTATCTGTTAAATTTCGTAGTTAAGATCAAGTTATTAATCCATGATTAGAAGTTATAAACATTGATTGAGTCATGATTTCACATCTCACATCTCACTTTCACATTAAGGTTTCAGTCTGATATTAAAGGATTAACTTAATTATCACTGAGCATGAAAGGAACCAGCCTGAAATATCTTGCCATCAGGGTATAAAAATTGAAAAGGTTGGGCAATTAATCTTCACCATGGGTTTGCTCCTTATAGGTGTGGATTTGATTCTCCACGGTTAACAGTTGGAAAAGAGTTGGGCGACTAGTTTCACCTTAGGTTTGCTCCCTATAGGTGAAAATTTGATTCCCCTCTTGACATTCTTTTAATAAATAAAAAAAAGGACTAGAAGAATAGAAGAATGACTCATGAGCAAGACTCGGGTTAGGTTTTGGTTGTCATGAATGACCTTATTGATTACCAATGATATCATGAAAAAAAGAAGTAAATCTGAATGTGATAAGCCGGGATGACACTATACACCCATGGAACTCAATGTTTAGAAGATTCTCTAATTAATGGATTAATACTTTGACTCAATTATGAGGTTTACCGTGTGATTGAGACTATGAGAGAATAATGTCCAACACTCATGAATCTTAAATTTCTCGTATCTGAATCGTCGTATCTCGTATCTTAGATTTCTCAGCTTATTTTTCGCATACTTTGCTCGGGACTAGCAAAATGCTGGTTGGGGGTTATGTTGAGGGTCAAATATTACATATCAGATCCCATTTATTACCTGAATTTATGAACATAATGCCGTTTGACGCCCGATTTTAATCGTGTTTCGTTGCAGGGTGTGATTAGGAGAGTTGACTGAAAAAGAGTATTAAAAGTATTGATTTGATGCTCCAGAGGCACCAAGGCAAGGGACGGACCCTAGGGGACCAAGATCGATGAAATTACACGCTAGAGATTCGAGCAAATTGAGAAACTGAGGCTCAAGTGGCCCGAAATTGGCTCAGAATGCAAGATCATAAGGTTCTCACCATCCGATCAGCTTGAAACTTCATACATGGCCTGAGGACCATAAATGAACCGTACATGTCAAATTTCAGCTATTGAAGATCTTTGAAAGTGTGCCAACGGACTGATCAGCCCCTTAATTCATTAAGTGGGGCCCACCTGATATCTAGAACTGCCTCAAAATTCTTATCAATGGTCAACATAATATGACAAACAGGATGGACGGAGCAGATTGCATACATATACCATGATGGACCCCATATGGGGCTGTGCGTGCACGCACGCCAGCCGTGCACTGCAAAAGCTTCAGTCGACCGACGATGTCACTCTCCATCTCTGTTTTAAACAGCGGACGCACCAGCATCCGCCGTTTTCATGTAGTGGGGCCCACACATTTCGAAGTTCAGAAATCGGGACCGTCTATTGCATCCATAGGGGGGGTGTAACCCTCACCTAGGTGTCTTTTTGATACCATGCAAGCTTTTGCCAAACCTTAACCGTTAAATGTATAATGAACGGTAAAGGAAAATATACAATGGGCCACACTTAAAACGATCCAAAATCGCACATCTCTGGACGGTTTCTCGTCTCAGAACCAATGGACGGAGTGGATTGTTCATCTGGCTTCAATAGGTGAGCCAGCGAAACCGTCAGTGACGTTTGTGGAAGCTCTGTTTCGCACAAAACTTGCGGACAAAGCTCCGTGGCCCACCACCGTTGATCTGATGGTCCATCTGAACCGTTCACAGGCTCCATGGGATGGAGATGACCCCAGACAAGATTCCCTTTTGCTCTAATACATGCCCACACGGGCAAATCTCATGTAAACGCACGAATGGACGGTACAGTCAAAATCCTGATTGGTTGCACCAAACTCGAGCAAAAATACATGTTCTTGATGGGTTTTTCGAAGCAAATACAATGAATGGATTGGATTCGTCAGACGTCAGCTTAATGGGCCTCGCCAGACCAAAACGCAAGCTGGCATGCGGTTTCCTGCGCATGCAGCGATGCTGCATAAAGAAGATTTCTTTCCGCACCGACTCTAGGAATTTGGCACTCCAGCAAAACGACCAACTTCCTGGAGCTATAAAAGGAGATCTCATCTTGAACGTGAAGGAAGGCCATCGGCTGGAACGTGAAGAGCAGGTCAGTCTTAGGCTTCAACGTGGAACGTGAGAGAGAGGAAGCAGTATTTTTTTCTTTTCTTTTTCTTTTTATGTTTGTATTTGTTTAAGATTTAGGCCCATCATGGTGGGCTGAACCTCCTAGCTAGGGCTAGGAGGTGAAGCTTGTAGTGGGATGGGAGATTATATGTTATGCTTTTAAATTAATTTTTAAATTGATGTTGATTTTAGTTTAATTGATGGCATGTTTTTAGTCTTTAATGGTCTGTTGTGACTGAAATTACAATAGGTCTGCAATGGCTTTGAATATTTTCGTTTCCTTTATGTTTATGACGTCAGGAAGCCCTGTTGTTCACCATAGTCTCCTGGGCATGGTCGGATGTCGGTACCCTTTCTAATCTTCATACATGTGATTGGTTGGTAATTAGTTTAATTCTGTTGTTTGCCATAGTCTCTTGGACATGGTTTGGTGATGGAATTCATTCTAATTCATATACCTTTCATCTCTTGAAAACTAGATCAACGACAATTCAGTTAATTTTCATAATTCTTAAAGCAAGCATAAGATCTCCCTGATCTCTACAAGTGGATCCTCTGAATCCCTAGTTTCCTTTCCTCTGATTTCTATAAATTTTAGATAGATATTTCACAATTATTCCTCAAATTACAACTTAATTTAGATTTCATTTCATTCTAATTCTAATTCTAGTTAGTTTCAGATTACGTACAAGTTTCAGTCCCTTGGGATTCGACCTCGGTCTTACCGAGTTATTACTACATCACCTTAGCGTAGTCCTAGTGTATACTCGAGGTCACTATTAGAGGTTTGTCACCTGGTCGAAGGCTGACAGCTCGAATATAGTGTCTCATATCACCGTATTCAGTTCACGAGTTTGGGTTGCTCACTAGTCACTACGGGGAGTCTCATCACCCCAGCGTAGGCCAACAACTTGACCACGGTGTCTCATACCACCATGCCCGGCTCATGAGTCTTAGCGGATTGAGGTACCAAGGTTAAACAGATTTTTCACTGGTAAGTTTGGTACCTTAGGTTCAAGCAGTAGCGTCCATACATGGTGAACATATATAGGGTCAATCGGGTTACTTGATAAGCCCGACTGGCACAAGCGTATGTTGAATTAATCAACATGGAGCGCATATGCACTCCTCGTGGCCTAGCCACTGTCGATAACGAGCGTACGACTCGGATTCCTCGAATGTATTCATCGTGGCTAAAAAATTTGGCCACCGATCGTAAACCATTACCGATTATGTAAGACCCGTATCCTAGACCGTATCGTTCCGTAGACTCCCGCAATCCTTCCGGTCGAATTTCGGCGACCCGCGACCAGTTATCGGCGTTGCGCGTGATCATGAGACGTGTTCTGTATATTAGAATCAGCTCGACCCGAGACTTGTACCAGTGCGATCGCGCCGTCGCCGCGGTTCCGATGCCGAGGCGATACCCAGGCCAGTAGATGTGGGCCCGCGTTCAGTTCGAGGAAAACTCCGCGCGTTGCAAGTATCAAGGGAATCTCTACGAAACATCCCATCAATCTTATTAATCAAAGTACACATCACCCATTAATGTCAAGTACAACCACCCGTCCCCAAAAGTCAACATTTTCTTACAACAAGTACATACTTACATCACTCACCATTACTTCTCTCCCATCACTCTCTCTCTCTCTCATTTCTCTCTCATTTTTTTTAAGCAACTCCCATGGAGCAATCATCCATGGCTTCCATGGAGAAATTTGGTGTGGCCCACCTTCCTATTACCCAATCCCAACCTCAAAAAATCGATCTCAACCGTTGAATCTAATTCCCTTAAGCTCTACAACACGTTGGCGGAAGAATGAAGAAGAAGATCCTAAAGTGGGTGCTTCTCTCTCTCTCTCTCTCTCTCTCTCTCTCTCTCTCTCTTTCATTTGTTTCATGTGTAAAGATGTGATCGTATAGCCCACTTAATGACTTGTGAGATGTCCGAACCATTCATCAAACAGACCTCACCTTGATGTGTGTCTTATGCACACCATTCAAATATCTGGTGGCCCACCCTAGCAACCCGACTATGGGTGGGGCCCACCTTAAATGTGCTATATGGAGCATGTGGGAGCCCACCTTAAATGTGCGATGTGCAGCCTGGATGGGCTTTACAGTAACGTGTGGGCTGACAGTGGGGGTAATGACGCCAGTTTAAAAAAAAAAGAAGAAAAAGGGATTTGGGTGGGCCACTTGTGCAGGCCCCACCATAATGAATGAATATAATCCATGTCATCTAAGCTATTCCTTGGCTCATTTTAGGCATTGAGCCGAAAAATGATCTAAATCTGAATTTTTGGTGGGCCATAGCATAGCAAACAAAGTTTTCTACCATTGAAATACACCATAATGTTGCTGTAGACCAAAAACCCATTGAATATTGGTCTTGATAGGTTGGTATTGAGCCATAGGAGACGATGGTTGGATCTGATCTACCTGATGTGGACCCCACCTATGAAAAACTGTGAGAAATCAGTTAAAAAAAAAAAAAAAACAAGTACCCGCATTAACGCCTAGGCGTGAAGGGGGCCAGGGAAATGGGTCCCACTTGTAGGCCCCACTGTGATGTGCGTTAAACATCAACACCTTGCACTTGGTGGGCCCCTCCTCAGGGCAGCGAGCCACCTAAAAATCAACCATATCAGTGACTCAGGTGGCTCACGTCACATGAAATACTGTGATTGCATGTCTGCCATTGAAACCTTTTCTGAATGTCATAGAAGTTTGGATTAATATAAAATTTATTTTTCCTATTCGTCCGGGGCTCTGCAATCTTTTCAACGGATTGGATGACATATAAACATTATGGTGGGCCCTACGTGAGACCCACACTAGGGATGTATTTGCCTATGCCGTCCATCCACCCCAGCATGGTACTGCCATGACGTCACCAAGCTCTGTGAGTCCAACCATTGTAGGATGTCCATCCAGACGTGGCCCACCCCACACGTGTGGGATGAGGCCACCTTGCACACCCACCTAATTTCATCTAGGCCGTCCGTCCATCTCTGGACGTTGATTGGGCGTGGATGCCTCTTTCCTATTACTTATTAACATAATATAATACATATTATAATTTATATTATTTATATGATAATATGGTTTGGCTTTCTGCCACACGCACCAGCCATATACCTGCTGTGGTAACACAGTTGTGCTGTGTAGGCCCCACCTTAGCATCCAGATTGTTTACTTGGTGGGCCTCCACCATAATGCAAGTGTTTTATCTACTTCGTTTGTCCCTGATGCGTGGGACCTACCATTGACACGTGTTTCATATCCCACCACCCATCCATTTCGACGTGGCCCACCAGATTTGGACGGTGGGCCCTATCTTGACTTGATGCATATGCTCATCCATTGCAGTCCACCGCCCAGATAGGGACGGTGGGAGCCACATGATGTGAATGTTTTATTTGCGATGTTCGTCTGACGAACCGCTATGATGTAAGTGTTTCATCCTCACTGTCTATCTGTGAGATCCACCTACTACATCATCCAACAGCGGTGGGCCCTACCTTATTGTATGTGTTGAATACACGCCGTCCATGGGACCTACTTAAATAAAAGTATTCTATATCCACCGTCCATCCATTTTCTGGATGTGGACCCCACTGTGAAATGCGACCCACTTGATGTGCATGTGGCTAATTAGTTCGGCCCATTGATGTAGCCCACTTGCCTTGTATTTTAAGGCCCATATGATGGGGCCCACTTGCTTGAAGCTAAGGCCCATTGTGAGATGTATTAGGCCCATGATATGTGGCCCGTTTGATGTATATAAGACCCATGTGTAGGGCCCACATATTATGTATTTGAGGCCCATGAGTAGGGCCCTCCTGTTATGAGGCCCATTGATGCGGTCCACTTAATGTATATGACGCCCATTCGATGTATGTGCAGCCCATTGTTATGGCCCATTCGATGTATATGACGCCCATTGGTGTGGCCTATGTGGTGTGGCCTATGTGATGTGGCCTACTTGATGCATGTTGGCCCATTGGAGCGGCCCACATGATGCGACCCACTTAATGTATATGCGGTCTATTGGTAAGGACCATTGTGGTGTAGTTATGGCCATGTGTCGAGGCCCATTATGATGTATATGCGACCATGAGTGAGCCTTGTAGTGATGTGTATTAGGCCCTTGTATGAGGCTATAGGCGCCTCCTTGGGATTAATGATGGTTAGACGTCCACGTTGATGGGCAATGATGGTTAGATGTCCTCATTGTGACCTTCCCTTAGGCCTTGTTAGGATCATTCTCTTCGTGGGATTAACCCAAACAAGTGGGCCCCACTCGTCGTAGACAGATGGCTTCGCACTATCAGATTTGATATAACCACGGCCTAGTGCCGATCTTTATACTATGGTTGATTGGTTGATCATCTATGGACCCCGCTTTGTTTATCTACTGATTATCGGTGTCGATAATCGAGGCCGACGCCGATTATCGATGCCGATTATCGATCGATTTCGATTATCATGACCAATGGCCGATTGTCGATTGACGTGGTCAATTGACTGATTACCAATTATCGAGGCCGATTATCGTGACCGATTACCGATCGTGGTCGATTGTCGATTGATGTGGCCGATTGTCGACTCTGCTTGTCATGGCCGATTGACCGATTACCGATCGAGGCCAATTATTATGACCGATTACCAATTGTGGCCGATCGTCGATTGACGTGGCCGATTGTCTATTCTTCTTGTTATGGCCAATTTATCGATTCTGATTATTGAGGCCGATTATCGATCGAGGCCAATTATCGTGACCGATTATCGATTCCGATTGTCGAGGCCCAATGTGATGTATATGCGGCCCGTATTTCAGGCCCGTTGTGATGTGTATCCAGCCCGTGTTTAAGGCCCAATATGATGTATATGAGACTTATGTGACGAGGCTCACTGTGATGCATTTGAGGGCTAGGTGATGGAACCCATCGTAATGTATGTTAGGCCATGTGAAAGGCCCATCGTGATGTGTATTAAACTTTTGAGTGAGGCCCATGGTGTTGTATATTTGACCCTTGTGTGAGACCATGAGTCCAGGCTTTATGTGGGTCATTCCTTGGGGGACAATGTTAGTTAAATGTCCACGTTGTCGATGTCGATTGTCAATGCCTGTTATTGATACCGATTATGAGTATGTGACTGCATAGCATCATGTTATATGCCCATACGCATCATCCGCATGTCTGTTATGAGATATGATTGACCATTGTGCATGTCATAGTGCTGGTTGTTATGAGACTCCCTGGTAGGCGGAGATTGTCTCACATGAGCGCACGATATGCGCAGGTTTGATGCATGACTGTATTGTATGACTCATGCATCTTGTATTGTGTGTTGTGATTACTATATACCCTAGAGACATCAGGCTGTACCTCCACAGGCATATCATGGATGGTCAGATGGGATATTGAAAATCTATTCTACATGGGGTGCTATAGATATCCTTGGGTGAAAGTTCCAGAACCCTCTTAGTTCCAGAGGTTGCTCCAACGTCTAGACCGAGTGGGTAGATGAGCACCGAGTGCCGATTACCAGATGGCTGCGCTCTCCACTGTGTCATGGTCGGTTGGAAGGGGATGCAGCCTTACCTGTTCGAGAGGAGGGGGTAATGCTAGGCTGAGTCTGACCAGCTCGAGGAATGGGTCCGCTATTGACGAGCCGGGCCCAATATTGGCAGGCGGATAGTGAGGTTTCTTCCACTCACCTTATTGCGCGCGATGAGGCGGCAATCTAGTATGGAGTGTAATAGACCCCGATGATATCCTAGAGTTGAACCGTACCGATATGTGGACTTATTGAGTAGGAGTTGCATGCTCATTCATTTATTCATTCACTATCCACTCAGGCTGGTGGTGCGCTACTAATTGTTGTGTACCTTCATTATGACAAGGATTTCGATTGGGCGCGCGACTAACCTAAGATCAGGAGTTTACCACGTTGAGTCTGACTATCCAAATTTAGGTATGGGACTGGTTTGGATAGAAGTCCCTTGTGGTGGACCCCAGAGCCTGCGATACTACGTACTATCATCCCGACTTCACACTCCAGCATGATCATTTCGTTCGCATCGCATATTACATTACATCCACAAGCATATGGTATCTTAGGTTGCTATGTTTCTGCACTTATATGGCCTAGATAGACTTAGCAAGATTTGTATATTGCATTGCATCCTGGGTATCTGATATTTGGCTCTGTATAACTCCTTATTGCATAGTTGTTCTATATTGCGTATTCTGATATTGATTGACTTATAAACTTGTCCATACTTCCGCTTACTCTGTTATCGTATGATTTATGATCTTGTCAGTATTTCTGCTTACTCTGATAATTCTTGATCTTGTCAGTGTTTCTACCTATTCAGGCATTGTATGGTTTATGGATTACTAGTTTTTCGGTATTGTACGATTATGACTTGTATTGAATACAAGGCACTTACCTTGTGCACACACTTACACCACCCTCTAAGCTTTGTATAAGCTTATGCACGATAGATGCGTGCAGGTGATGTTAGGTTGCAGCGGTATAGAGCTTGGAGCATGCAGTAGTCTTCTGGAGCTTGATTTTCTATTTATATATTTTCCTTTCAATGTTGTAATCAAATGATTAAATTAGTGGATATGTGATGATGATGTTGCCTTTGTGAATTGGGTTATCTTTGTGGTTATGCTTATTACTAGTTAAATGTACATTAAAAAAAAAATCCTCCTTGTAGGATCCCAGGATCGGAATCTGGCATGTGAATGCTAAAGCCGAGAATGGGGTACTACGGAGGCTATCGGCACCGGATTCGGTGATCGGGATTCCTATGAATCCGATTTCTGGGTTTGGGTCATGACAGATTACCTGGACCACATCATAGTCCCAATCACAGTCGAATGCAAGAAGCAAGCATACATGATAGTCATACGGCATTTAACAATCAATTCCAATGTAAATATCATTTGAACATATTATTCAACACATATAACATGATATTCTACATATACATTTGCTACACAAAACATGCACTTGAAATTAAAGCCACATGAAGAAAAGTACACATATAGCTAAGGTAGTTGAAAATTCTATCTCAACAACCCTCGTACATACAAAGCATCAACCAATTACTCATATAGGCATTTTTTCAAACACTTAGACCACATATTACACATGCGTGTATTATACTAGTTTTAAAGACATTAGGGAAAATCCTTTCACAAAGGAGCTACCACTCATATAACAATCATATATTCTCAAATATCAATCATAATAAGTACAAATCACAATTCCATATTCATTTAAACATTTCAACAAACACATAGAATGCATTAAAATCTACGTAGTTTATATATATGTGTAATATACAAAAAACATCGTATCTAAGCACATGTGACAGCAATCAAGTCAGTCATAAACCATTACTGACATTGAAAGCCTTGAAAACCATAACCTAAATGTTTATAGTCCGCACCTTTCACCATTAAACCCATACCGAGCTTAGTTTGAACACTACGTCTTTGTCTACGGCACAACGCCAACTTATAAGATGAAATAGGTTAGCTATTTCACCATTTACTCTATTTGAATCCCTAAATCAGATTCAGGTTAGGATTTCTTGCCCAAAAATGGAGTTGAAATTGACGATGTAGCGATGTGGGAGGGTGAATTGAGGCGTGGAGTAGCAGAACAGAAGGATGGTAGCAAACTCTAAGGATATCCCTCCGATCTCCACACTTTTCTCTCCATTTCTCTCTTCTCTATCTTAGGGTTTGGAAAAATTCGTATGGGAGAGAGAGAGGTGGGTTTAAGGGCTTTATATAGGCCCAGAACTGACGCAAATGGCCCCAAGGCCATGTTATACTTAGGTTATAGTCAAAGGGCATCTGTTTCGATCCAACGGAGCACATCTGGAGGCTCCTTTTCTACATGCAGTCGGACTTAAGCTTCCTGATAGTGGATCGGCCGTGGGGGACCTATTTCGATTTAATGGTCACCGGTACTTGATTAGGGCCACAAATGCACTGACATGTGTTGAAAATTTTTCTTGATCCAAGGGTGTAATTGGGTTTGATTTTGATGGTCTGAGTCCTTATATTTGGCTTGCAAGCAAACGACTCAATTCACTTAAGTTTCAGTTCATTTTCTAAAGATATTTACGTTTCTCACACACATCGTTCCGGGCTCAAGTTGTGCACTTCTGTATATCTTTAGGACTTAATTTTTGATATAGTTGTCAAGTCTAGTAAGGCGGTCATAACCGTATAGTTTTGGAGTAATCGGACTTTCGACGTGCGATCCAGGTCCGATACGGATTTTCAATGTGCTCCCGTGAGCAACTGGGCTTTGAGATGGATCCTAGATTTTTAGACAATGTAGCATTAGTGATTCTACTCGCTTCGAATTATGTAGCTTGTATAGAAAGTAATTCAAGCCAAATCCATCAATTATTTAGTTTAGTATTCAACTAAATTCCGTCCTAATTATGACAGAATAAGGTCTTAGGGTAATTTTATGTCCCTTTTCGGTACTTTTGGTTAGTATATAGTTTTAATTATTTTTTTAATAGTTCTTCATCAAGTTCATCTCCACCAAATTTCATGAGATTTCATATTGTAGAAAAATTTTAAAAATTCTAGAAGCAGTAGCTGTCTAAACTAATAATTTTTAGATAATCGTCACAACGACCTATATTTAACTATATTAAAATTTTTATTATACTTTGTACTTATTTTTATATGAAACTAAACTTATCAAGCTTTAATCTAGATTTTAAATCACCTAAATTGAAATTATAACGAGGGAGATATGACTTTTTGAAGTTGAACAAAAATTACAGAAAATAGGGCAAAAAACGGGCCACCCGACCCGCCAGGCCTGTTGGGCGGCAAGCCTTTGCCGATCCGGCGATGGCATCGCCACTCGCTGGACCCTGGGGCGATGGCTCACCCTAGGGTTGATGGCATCCCCCCCTTGGGGTGCCGAAAAAGTGCGGAACCCACCTTGAGTCCCCCCTGATTTGCGTCGTTTGGGCCCCCGAGTTCGTTTGATGTGGTTTCGCCACCTGATATTTGAAATGGGTGTATTTTACAAACTATAATGAGTTATTTGACATGCAATATATGTTCTTGGGATAGGAGAAGATGATCTACCCAAATCACCTATTTATTTTGTCATATTCCATAAGACTAATGGTTAAAAAATCTAATTTATTTATATATTCAGTATTTATAATAAATTTTAATTTCATTACTATTCTTCATCATTTAAACTTTAGGATTAGTGTATAATATGAAAGCACTTGGAAAAATTTGAAGAATAAGGTGGTGAAAGGTGAGATTTTAAAGGAAATGGGTTGAAAGGGGATTTGAGAGTTTAGGATTGAGTTCTGAGAAGTCAATTAAACTATTATGATCGACTCATTACCCAAGGACATCTAACTCCAGATTGGCAAAAATTTGGGGTGTTACATTCCTTCATATACAAATCTTCTCTCTTACGATCGTAGAGATTCTCCTTAGTGATTCCAACCTGCTCACTCATCGATTCACATTCGTTGAAAAGCCTACCATTGAGATCTCTAAAATAAAAAAATCTCTTTTTCTTTCTACTTCTCAATTTCATGTAACTAGGTACTGCACTTTTCAAGTTAGAATCGACCAACAAAATCAATCCAAGCTTAAATCTGTGGAGCCCACAAGCTTTGTACGGTCTGTAAGAACTATCCACAGTTGTCACTGTTGCAAAATGTATCAATCCAAATTTTGATATGATCGTCTTCTTTATCTACACCAACACCGTTTAATCTATGTAAACCAGTATTATGGTAAGTAAATCTTTGCATGAAGCCTATTAAAAATCGATTTAACCATTAATTTATATTCAAGGTCTTAGTATATATATTTACATCATGTAACAGGTAAGTTGTTTCCCAAATAGTTAATCTGAAAGGAATGTATAGCTGTAATATAAGCCAACTCATTGAATCAATCAGCTTATAATTATTCATTTATTTTCAAAAGTTGTTGTACAGATAAAAACCCTAATTGTGAGAATGGTATTGGAACCATAAGTAAATCTTATCTGATTGGACCTAACATACAAATCCAATTTCGTTCATGATCGTTACATCGAATCAGATTTGTAGCGGACTTGTTATCCAGAGTATAATCCTATGAAAATTCATATTTATATAAGAGTGTTTTAACATCACAACAAGTAGGTGATCATTCCCTTTTGAAAAATTCATAAATAATTGCCTTATATGATCTAGACATTGAGGTATTCTTGATTTGACTGAACCGATGGAAATATTATTTTTTTCCTATTTAATATTATCTAGTGGTGATAATGAATATTAATTGTGTGAACATAGATAATATATCTGTCATATTTCCTTTTAAGTTTGAGTTAAATGCATTTTATGTAAACTACTTCAATTTAATGTAAAAATTTAATGATTCTTACAGGTGTTCTGCTCAGGGACATTGTCGAAAGGATCGGCATAATATGGGTGCTCTGCCCAGGGTCATTCCCAAAAAGATCGACATGTGTGCTCTGCCCTAAGTGATTCCCTAAAAGGATCAGTACACACGGGTGCACTGCTCTGGGCTTTTGTCCCTAAAAGGTTATACCGATGCTCTGCCGAGAATCATACCTTGAAAGGATCAACACCGGTTCTCTGTCAAGCATCATACACTGAAAGGATCAACACTGGTGTTCTCCCGTGGGTCATCCCTAAAACGGATTAGCACACATGAGTGTTATTTCCACTCTAAATCTTAGTATAGTCATGTTAAAACAATTTATTCATTTCATATTCATGAATGACAAAATATTAATTATGATTTAAAATCCAATGTTCGCCTTATTTTGATTAATATGTCGAGGTTAAATTTGATGATATTTGTGAAGCTTTTAACTTAGGATTGATGTGATCCTATTGAGTTGTCAACTCATTATGTTTTAACCATTTCAAGTTACGAATATTTTGAAGATGCAGGATACTACTATTAATAGTGGAGCATTGAATGTAGTTGGATGTATGTGATATGTCATTCTACATAAGATCAATTTTATTTTATTTTAGAATTATAAATGTAGTAAAGCTTTGACTTGATTTTCTTACTTTAAGATAAGTTAAATAATTATGCATCGATATAGTAACAAATAATGTAATTAATTATCTTAGCATGTTATTTTGATTTTAAATTTTGTGGAGTATGGTGGGAGTAAATGTAATGCATATTTTTTTGTCATATTTTATTTATTTATTTATTCTTTCATAGGTCACGGGTCTGGAATTCGGGTCCTAGACACCCTATTCGGCTACCCGAATTTTGGAGTGTGACACATCAAGCAGAGGTTGATGCCATCGAAAAAATAAAATCTGAAAAATCCCATATTGGTTGCTAGAACATTTTAGTTTTACTACTCAATGTCATCAAAGTCATCAATGGTCGTCAATGGCATTAAAAGTCCCATAAAAGATGTATACAGAATTACGTGAGGAATTTGTTTCCTATTCCAGTTGTGATAGTATATATATTGGGTGTAATCGAGATTAGGGTATAGAGATGCCTTTCTAATTCGTTTCTAAAGGTTTCAAAGGCATAAGTAGGACTTGTGAAGTAAATTCGAGGCTTATTCAAATCGGTAACACTTTATCTTTTGTAATTTACTACTTTCATCATACATAAGTGTCACTTTGTGTCGAGGTTTTTTTCGCAAGAATTTTTTCATGTAAAATTCAAATTATTCTTGTTTAGACTTGTTTGTACGATTGCGAGTACTTAATTTAATCTGTCTCTGCGTGTTTTTGTGATTTCCCAATAGCTAAGACATGAGCTCAACAATGAAGTAGATCCAAAACTCAGGCAGGCCATGGCAAGAAATAAAGAGGATTGAGCACTCACTACTGAAACATTAGCAGGCATACAATAATTTTGAATTAGGTAAATACTTTCATTCTAACAAGAGTGACTTAAACGGTTTGAATGACATATAAACATTACAATGTATCCACAAAGTTTCCATGATAGGCATTTCTGTCTCCATTTTTTTCTCTAGTGTGTGGGCCACTTTAGTTTTAGATCTGCCCTACATTTGTGCTCTTATGTTAACATGTGAGCAAGCAAACAGATGTATAAAATGAATTTCTCTTAAAACAGTAGGCCCCACATAGCTTTCAACTACAGAAACTTTTCACGTGGCCTGAGTTGCACCTAGTCTAAGTCAGGACTGCACTGTAGGTGGAACACAGATGTACATGTATTGCCTGGACGAGCTTACTCAGCCCCTGATATGGTAGGATTTTAAAAGCAAGCCATTGTTAGATATGAATGCAGAGCATACTTGGAAATTTTTTCGGTAGAATATAATGTCCTCTCTTTAAATCAAATCTTGCTGGGTCAATCCTCAATCCTCATCCCTTCACGTGTAACCAGTACGTGTCTGGACCAACTACCACTATCATCATCCGGTGGCCAGTGGTCGGTGCTCTGTGAGCCCCACGATGATGTATGTGTTTCATCCATTCCGTTCATCCATTTTTTAAGATCATTTTAGAGCTTGATTCTAAAAATGAGATATATCCGAATGTCAAGTGGACCACATTACAGGAAACAGTGTCAAATGAACGTCAACCATTAAAAAAATTTTGGGGGCCATAAAAGTTTTAGATCTTGTTGATATTTGTTTTTTCCCATCATTTGGGTCTTTATGACCTAATCAGCAGATTGGATGTCAAATAAACAGTACAGTGGACCTTATGAGGATTTTAATGGTGGATATCAATCACTATTGTTTTCCTGTGGTGTAGTCCACTTGATATTTATATCCCTCTCATTTTTGGGATCAAGCCCTTAAGTGATCTGTAAAAATGGATGAATGAAATGAATGAAACAAATACATCATGGTGGGGTTCACAGAGCACCAAACATCAGCCACATAGCTGGTGTTAGGGGGGAGTAGCCAATCCGTTTCCCAATCTCCCGCCACAATGTCATATGTCTAACAACTCAGGTGGGCCCTATCTTCGATTCTGGGCTACATTTTTATTTTTTTTTAAAGGTCAGCCAGATGAACAACTCAGGTAGGCCGCACCATAGGCAATGATTAAGATAGGATACTAACCATAGGTTTGTTATGTGTAGACTACCATGTTATATATCTTTCATCAATTCTCTTAATTTAGAGATTTTAATAGCAATTTTATCAATTCTCTTAATTTAGAGGTTTTAATAGAAATTTTATATTGTTACCATTGGTATCGTCTACGATAATTTTTAACCATGATGATATTTTGTATGTACGGCTCAACTAAAGGTTCCCACCTTATGGATGGAGTGGATTTACCTATACTACATGGTGGGCCCATAGAGCTTGGCTTAGGTGTTTATACATTGTAAACAGGTGTTGTATACCATTCGGTCTCGTCATGGAACCGTTTTTCTCTTAAAACAGAATCATTGTCTCGTGTTCTTCCTGGAGTGTGACATGTGGCACCATATCCGAAATTTGATTTGCTATCAATATTGAGATGAAATCGTTAAAGTGCAAGGAAAACATTTTCTTAAATGAATGTTAATTATTATAAGTTGTTATAAATGTTTATTATTTAATATTCTTTGTCAAAATATTATATAATTTTATTTTTAAAAAAACTCATGAAAAATATAAACCCATTTGAACAATTTAAAATTACGATTTTGAGATGATCGTTTTCATGTTGTGCCCCATCTGTTGTACGGCTTGATTAGGATGACAAATAGCACGTGAAGCATGTATCCTTTTTCATGTGTATTTTAATAATAATAAAAAATTATTATTTTTAATTTTATTGTTAAAATAATAATAATAATAATATTCTTAAATTAGTTGGGATTATTTTTGAATAATAATAAAATGAGATTTTTACAAAAAAAAATACCTTATTATTTTTTAATTTGCATTTTAGTACCTTTTTAATTAGTTTTTTTTATTAACATACCTAATTATTTAAGGAAATTTTCGTATTAGAATCCTCCTTTAGATTTTCTTAACGGCAATTAAATTATTTAGTTAAGTTTTTTTTTTTGTAAATATGATGAAAATGGCAGTGTTTCTTGGACCGTTGAAACATAAAATGGTTCTATTTCAATAAACTGACTAGTGTTCAAAGCATAATCCGTTCATGGAAGGAACCATCCAACCAATGGTTTAGAACAGTGAAATGTGGGGCCCACTTATCATAATGAAAAAATCAAGTATTAGACCTTATAGTACCTGAATTTTTGTTTAATTCTTCTGGAGTAATTGTATGTTCTTCAGTCAATCTATATTGAAGTATTCTCTGATTGTAAGTTTGTGCCAATAGGGCCCATTTTGCATTGATTTATAATTTTTTTAGAATATTGTGTGGTGTTGATTTATTATTATTATTTTTTTTTTTGTATGAATTATGAATATATTATATATATCAGAAATTGATACCATATATTGCTAATATGTGTCAAAAACTATTAATATATGTTAATATAATTAATATATGTTAAAATTGTTAATATATGTTAATATAGTTAATATAGAAATTGTTATTATAAAAATATGTTAATACGTTAATATATGTTAATATCGCTAATATATGTTAATATGTTAATATATGTTAATATAGTTAATATAGCTAATATATGTTAAAAATTTTAATATATGTTAATATAGAAATTGTTAATATGTTAATTATTATCCTCTACTATTCAAGTCTCATTACCTAATAGTTATTTTTTTCATATTTCTTAATTTACTTTATAAATGACAGTTTACTTGTTACTTTGTTAGTGTTAAATATTACCACTTTAAGATGCTTTTGTTTTTTCATTTTACATTTTGTTATTAGTTAGCTAGATGATGAATGTCAATTTCAACATGCTTCTTTGTTTGTATAGATATGAATTATTTGCATTATTTTACTTGTAGTATACGATAATTAGTTGCTCATTTTAGGATTTCAATGTTGCCAGACATAGATTTAGTGT
The DNA here is from genome assembly GCA_037074715.1 of Magnolia kwangsiensis. NCBI lineage: Eukaryota > Viridiplantae > Streptophyta > Magnoliopsida > Magnoliales > Magnoliaceae > Magnolia > Magnolia kwangsiensis. Next base: position 116,257,942 of record CM073577.1, read on the forward strand.
GTTCTTGGATGCATAAAAATTCTCAAATTGTCCCTTTTTGGACAGTTCAGGGTTAAATAGATTGTAATATTTTCATTTATTCCAATTTAAATGCATATGTCTGTTCTGGTTTCGTCTCTCCTTTTTCTGTCTAGATATATTTCATGTATTTATTTCTATTGTCAAATGTCTTTCAGTCAATATATATTGAAGTATTCTCTGATTGTAAGTTTGTATTAATGGGGCCCATTTTGCATTGATCTAAGCCGTTCAGCAGGTGGTACATGGTGAAAAATTGACATTGTTCAGCAAGAGGGTTCCACCACGTAGACTACCTGACCAAAATCAAGTCGTCTATTGCTATTAACCGTATGGCCCAGTTGATGAGATGACTAGCCTGACTTTCAGTTTCGGATATGAAAATTTACATAATGGACAGAATGATGGACGACTTGGATTAGATATCCATGAAGGATGTTGGCAAATCTAGTGGATTAGAGAGAGGCTACCTGTACTCATGCCTGAGATATTTTCTGCTAGAACAAGTGGGCCCACCATCCAGCCATCCAAACTCGTTGTATGATGCAATTTGCCATTGTGCTCCTATAAGATCCTAGCTAATAATATTTGATCATGTCAATTGAAAATGTGTATAGGTTTATGCGAGATGGACCGTTAATCTTAGGGTACTCATTTCATAGAGTAAGATGAACCATTAATTAACAATATCGGGTTCTATCAATGCAAAGGGTGAAATCAGATGGTTAAGATCGTCTATGTCGCATCACCACAATAGTCCCATATTTGAACTATCTAAATTCCATACACATATTCTCCTTATACAGTGGATGAGTGACCTCGGCCTAAAAGGTAGGTTGATACACCCAAAAACAATTAATGTAGGAAAGCCCGCTTTGGATGTGTCATGTCCTAAAAATCATGCTAGATTAATTATCATTTCGATGACCATGTACTTCTAATGCACTTTATGGCCATTTCTTTCTTAGCAATCTATTTCTTTGGACTAGCTTTCCAAGCAGCATATCCAACACCTTATGGCTTCCCAGAACTAGTCTCGCCATGATGAAGGGTTTCAACATGAGGTCATAAGTTCAAGCACCTATTGTGGTGAAAAACTGTTGTCGTGTGTGTGACTGCTTTGTTGTGTCAGCATCACAAATCACACTAATAGAATGATTTGAACTTTCCAAATGTTAGTGTAGACACTGAAATTTGGCGCCTACGCTGATTTAAATGTTTCTGGTGATTGAAAGGTGGGGGTTAGTAGACCGATTAGTGAATGTTGGAGTCGGCACTAGCCAATTAATCTCAGAATCTCGCAATCGGCTAGAAACCGTGGAATATGTAAAGTTGGAGAAATCCGAGGACTCTCCTACCTTAGAGTGACTCCTGATCTGCAATTCGGGATTCTGGGTAAGGGACCTCGGTTACAAAGAGAGAAGGTGTTAGGCACCCTCTCTGCCCATACGAACATACTATCTCTACTTAATGTGGTAAGAAATCTTAAGAGATGAATGATATAGTCGGATTAGGACTAGGCACACACAAATTTCTGATGTGGCAAGATTCGAGATTTCGGCAAGCCACAGAGCATGCGTCAAATAATATGTCTAGAGGGTGAATGTGATGATGCTTATGCGAAAGGGTAAAGAAAAATATACTAGATCACCAAGAATTTCTGATGTGACAAGATCCGATGCATGACAAGTCACAGAGCATACGTTCACTAGAGATCTAGAGAAGCGGGGGAATTGAGAAGGAAATAGATGTCATTGTGAATGCTTATATGTGAAATGAAAATATCTTTGGCTCGAACTTAAGTAGGCTAAGACATGGGTTGTGTCATGATCAATCCGAGCTAGACTTAGGATTAAAAAGGCTAAGAGGTAGGGCTAGGGGGTGGTTAAAAGATCAGGACTTGGAAGTTTGGGAGTTCATTCCCTTTCCTTCTCTCTCTCTCTCTCTCTCTCTCTCTCTCTCTCTCTCTCTCTTCCTCTTGAAGGTGGATGTGTTACCGTTAGGTCTGTCAAAATGAGAAGAAGAGAAGACTATTTATGGCCCTCTCCAATGGCTCTATGGTAAATAGGGGGTAGGTAGAGGTTAAAATGATGTAATGGATGCTTGTGATTGGCTAGGGAGAGAGGAGCGCCACGTGGCGTGCTCCTATTGGCTCTTGAGACTGGTAAAATGGTAAATAGTGAAAGTTGGGGGAGTAATTTTAGGAGAAAGTTGAATTTCGGACGCTAAGACAATTGTCTCAAGAAGATCACAAGTGGGTCACGAGCGGTGGTACTCCGAGTATCAAACTACTGTCAGCGGTAGTTGGACTACCGCCCGGGCTTAAACATGTGGGCCTCGTTTGGTGCACTAGTTTATCTGATAGTCCTTTTTTGGCCGTTTGGAGTTCATGTAGGTGGGTTCGAGGTTCGGGTAATGGCTCAGGTCAGGATCTAGGGTGTAGGTTGAGGCTATATATGGATTGAACGGTTTGGATTAGGGCTTCGGGTTGCGGATTGAGGATTTGAGGTTTGAGTCAATGTTTTGGGTTGGTATTCAGGGTTTCTGTAACGCCCGTGAAAAATTCATACTTGGGCTCGAGTACCAACTCGACCCGAAATCGCGTAAAAATAATTTCCACGGAAATTAAGCGTAAGTTAGCTAGCGCAACGCTAGAGTAGCTGGGAAATAGTCCCTGATCACTTTAAATATGTTCTGCAAGACCCAAATCGAGTAGAACAAACAACTCTACAATACTCTATAACCTCGGATCAAACTCTAAGCAGGTTTGTTCTCTGGACCACATTGAATTCTTAAATTGGATCTAGACCGCGCGTCGAAGGTCCGATACCTCCTATCTTAGACCGTTAGAACCGCTCAGCTGGACTTGACAATCATCTCGAAAATCAAGTCAAACCGATAATCACAGACGATTTCGTTGAACCCGGACTGAAGCGACCGCGAATAGGGACGGGTTTGGAATTTCAAATTCAAATCTGGCACACGACTTGACGCGTCAGTATTAAGCGTTCTGACCGTCAGAATTCATCCATATTACACCCTCGGATCAGGAAAAATTTCTATTTATTATCATGAGACTTTCAGCCCTGATCTATGCGCGGTGACCGTTGAACTGAAACTGGTCCGCCACGTGAGATCTGCGAACCCTGCCAGACTGAAAACTTAATACGAGCTACATCTGGTACACATGAGCTTAAGTCCGATCGCAATCGACCAGGGGACCACCAGAAAGCAGTTTTTGGACCGAAACAGCCCCGAAATGGATAGACACCAAGTAAACTTCGTCCCGGAGCCTATTTCCGGTGATTTCAAGCTTATAAAAGGGGTTGAAACCCTCATTTCTCCCTTCCATCCAAAAATCACAAACCCTAGAGAAAAGGAGAGAGAGTTTGAGAGAAAGAGAAGAAGAGATTCTTCCCGCTTTCGAGCCCCTGACAGTTGCTGCTTCAGCACTTCTTTTCAATCACCTGGCTGGTGATTTCTTCCCTTTTTCAGGTATAAAATAACCCCAAAAACTTGCTGATTTAGGGTTTACTTAGATGCATAACATGTTAGCTAATGTATTCCATAAATCAGGCTCTCCTACTACCGTAGACGAAGCGTACACGCTCCGTTCAAAATCCCGCAACCGTAAGAGACTAGGTGAGGATTTTAGACGCTTTGATTGACGGTTTACAACGCTTTCAATGTCGTTTAATAGTAGATTATCGACGGCATCACCGTTTGACATGTACAACATACTCTCCGTTTCCTGTTTCGTAAATTAACGAAGAATATGAGATTTAGGGCATTTTAGTCATTTGTAGGAAGTACGGTCTACATGCATATTTTGCTGACGTGATTGACATGGTTTGTCACCGCATTAGGGAGTTAGGAATGCTTGCATAATCAGTTTGGCGAAGAGATTCCCCAAGTTGCTCACTTTGGGTCGACATACTATATGTAGACTTAAGTATGTAGTGAATGTGTTTGTATAAATGTTTGTATTAATATGTATTGAATTGAATGATGTTATGAGATAGTTTTTGATTGATTCCTCAATTAATATGCTGACCTAAATGATTTCCTACATGTTGACTATATGCATGATTTCATTACATGCATGGAATATGTGTGTTGGAAGATTTGCTTAAGTTGAATGTTATAACATGTGTTAACATGCTCACTTGATTGTATTTCAATTTCAATACTCTCACTTAGATTGCTGATGTTATTCCATAAATGTTTGGGACTAGACTTAGTCCAGGCAGTCGGTAACCGAGCGAATTCGTGGCTGACTGGTCATAGCCACGAACGACGCGTCGATGAACGTGATTCGTATTTGGAGTTGGCGGCAGTGGTTAGGCCACGCGAAGTGTTTTACGCACTTCATGTCGTTCGACTTGAGATGCGATCGCGCTAGTCGAGCCCGTCAAGTAACCCGACTGGCCGATGTATGTTCACCTTGTATGAGTCATAACTGCTTGAACCTAGGGTACTGAACTTACCATTGTAAACCCTGTTAACCATGGTACCTTGATCTATGAAGACTCATGAGCCGGGCATGGTGGTATGGGACACCGTGGTCGAGCTGTCGGCCTACGCTGGGGCCACAAACCTCCCCGTAGTGACCAGTGAGCACCTAGACTCGTGAGCAGATTATGGTGGTATGGGACACTATATTCTAACTGTCGGCCTACACTGATCAGACGACGAGCCCTTTGTAGTGACCGCGAGCGTATTCTGAGTCCACGGGAGGCGACGACCCTTCCGTTGCAGTAGAGTACAGTAGGCCTGTATTGATAAGGTGATGGGGGAGCGGTGCAACGAGTGCGAGCAACAGCCCTGGCAGCCCTTGCAGTGACCTACGAAATATATATCGTATGAGATCACTAGGAGTGACGACCCTAGACAGGATCTGTGTTGGGATTGATACAAGGGAAGTACCTTAGTTTTTCAATCCTGCTGTTTGAATGGACTAATAACAACTTGGAAATCATATCACCATAGCATTGCATGTGCCTGGAAGATGTGGAGCACTCTAGGGAGTGTGGCATGCCGCGGTCGTAAGATGTTGCCGCATGAGGGTGATCGTCGGTGAGGGCATACATCACGTCATATCATCTTGCATTAATAACAGTATTAGGATTGTCTGATTTACTGCTTTACTATTATCGCGTGATTGAATTGTGAACATGCTAATCTTTGCTCTATGATTCCACTGATTTGATCACTCATTCCCACGTTACGGGATGATGTTTGCAACACCCACCAGACCCTGTTGTAGTTGCAGGTGAGGACGAGATCCAGGAGGTGGAGCCAGAGATTGACGAGGACCAGGATGAGTTCTCGTATATGCAGTATCACGACGGGTTCCCGTAGGCGACCTGGATCGAGGGGACTTCAGTGGGACTATTTTGAACATTATTCTTTTGTTTATGTACATGTATATGAGACTCAGAGATGTAGTCATACTTCGGACATGGATGAGATTTACTTTGTTTTTCCATACAGTGATATATATATTGTTTAGTCTTCCGCTTGCTTTTATCACTGGATCTGAAGTATGATTTGCAGTTTTGGTATACTTTTACTCATGTGAATGCTTTAAATCAGACAACATTGAATCATAACCATTTTTGTTGCATAAGTGACGGTCTGAAACTCGGGAGTTGAGTTTATACACGACCCCCGATTTTCAGGGTGTTACAGTTTCGGAGTGCAGAAACAGTCGTGGTTCTTAAACTATCTTAGCCTTTTCAAATTGTCAGCTTGGGTGAGGTGTGTACAGTTAGCCATCTAAATAAATGGTTAAAAAATGTTTGTGAGTCGCTCATCTATGATCCTTACGTTTGTGGCCCACCTAGAGCTCAAAATTCCTCATTTTTACTGGAGTATATATTTCAATAGGCTTATTACAATAATTTTATAAAAATATCACATACATACATTATTTTATAATATTAATTGATTTAGTTAATCAAATTCAAGTTCTTATAAATATACTAAAGAATTCCAATTCAGCAAATGCATAGCACCATTCCTCCCTCCATTTGACAATTTAAGTGTTTTTGGCTCCCATCAAAATGAAACAGTCTTCCCAATTCAAGTGTATTTTGCTCACACCAAAATGAAACAGCTTTCACATCACATGTGACAGCATGGCATACATTTGCCAGTAGAGCTGTACACGAGTTGAGTTAGCACGGTCAACTCGCTCAATTCAACTCGGAAAAGCTCTACTCGCCTCGGCTTGAAATTGGGTTCGGACTGAGTCAAGTTGGTTTTTGGAGCTCAAAAGAATTTTGAGCTGAATTCGAGCTTGCTCGAGCTCGACTCGACTCGGATCGAACCTCAACTCAAACCGACTCAACTCGACTCAGATTGAACCTCAACTCAAACCGACTTGAATCGAATAAGCTTGGTGACTTGGTTATTTTGATATGGATGTTGCTCGCCGAGTATTTGATGAAATGACTTAACAAAGTGTCGGTGAAGAGGAAATGGATACGCTGGGTGTTTGATTTTGATGTTGCTCACTAGGTATGTTGATTTTGTTGTTGCTCTCCAAGTGTTTGATGAAATACCTGTAAAAATGTTGTTACAATTTTGCATTATTTGAAAATTTGAATATGCATTTTACGTGTCTGAGAAAATGCTGCACGAGGTTGAACTTACTCGAGTTGTTAACCGAATCAAACCGAGCCGGTTAGACAAGCTTAAGGATTAAGCCGAGTCACGTTCAAGCTGGTGTTAGCTACTACCAAGCCGAGCTAAGCTCGACTTGGTTAGACTCGTCTACAGCTCACTTCCATCGCAACGGGAGAGAGTACAACTCCCATAGGTTGAGGACCCTCTCGTGTAGAAGCCAATGCGCACAGGGACAGCAATTTGCCAGCAGACCCATTTCCACAGGTATCCTACAGCGTGACATGGTCCAGTTCTGTGAGGCCCAAGGTATATATCTTATGCACACTGTCCATCTGCTTTGCCATCTCATTTTAGGGCACAATCTTAAAAAAAAAAGCATATCTAAAGCTCAAGTGGATCACGGCACAGGAATTAGTGGGGGATTAAACATCTACCATTGAAATCAATCTGGCTGTACAGTGTAAAATCATTCCTAAAACCTCTAAAATCATACAGTGTGGCCCAACTGATTTTTCCTAATGACCTTTCTTGGGTGTCAATTCTTCTTAATGGATTGGATTGCAAATACAAGACATGATCAGCTCCACACACAATCTCAAATGTTTTAATAGCGAGTGTCTCCATCCCAAGTGTTCCGCTTGTGTTGGGAATCGACCTGAATTTCTCCTTTCTTTCTTACTTTCTTTTGGACAGAGTGGATGTGAACGTATATCATTGTGGGCCCAGCCATATAATCGTAGAATAATTAAAGTTATTCTATAATAGATATAGATCGGATCTGGTCTCTTGAATTATAGCCATTTTTGTAAGCTTTAAAATTGCATATTTGTTGCCTGCATATGTAAATGGATTTCTAGTTAATGTATACAATTTACCATGCAAGATATTTATTTACCATTACTATGATTTGGTCTAAATTACATATGCAAGTCGCTTTCGTATGTTTGTTTGTATTAGGAATAAGAGTGAAAAATGTGTGAATATAACCCTACCCGTGACTTGTGAATATGGTCCAACCCATAAGAATCATGATGGATAAACAGTACGACCATGTGAACACATAAGACATCATGTGTCCAAATCATTAAAGATGGGCCAGCCCTGTCACATCAAAACGCATACCAAATCACTTTGATCGAATGATCAAAACCATCGTATCAGTGGTTTGGGAAATGGATGGCCGTATATATTAGAGAGTTTTACGTGTTGATGTGGACCATTGATTATATGAGGCCTACCTTTATTGACATTTCTCTCAAAATAAAAAAATAATAATAATCCAATATATTAACCATTAGATTAGTATAGTTTGGGAAATGGATGATCCATGTTAAGTCTATTTAAAAGGTGAAAGCTATCCACCATGTGGGGCTCACCTTTACTTATCTATCCCTCTCAAATCACTTGGATTGAATGATCTTATCCCTTATAATGGTGATTTGGGAAAAGGATTGTCCATATTAGGTATAATAATAGGTGTAAGCATGATGTATGTGGGTCATGATGTTTGGCCTACTTTTGATTGCTCACTCCCCTTCAAATCACTTTGATCAAATAATCATAACCATTTGATTAGCAGTTTGAAAAATGGATGCATGGTTCACATTGAATATGCTATAGAAGTTAAAGAATTGATTTGGACCATCCATCATGTGTTGGTCATCGTCTCAAATAAATTGGATTGGATGATCTTAACCATCTAATTAGCTATTTAAAAAATGGACGTCCAACATTGAGTATACTAGAGAGGTCTAAGCATTGATTTGGACTATCTATCATGTGGCACAATTTTTTTTATTGGCCATGCCTCTTAATCACTCTGATTGGATGATCTGAACCATCCAATTAGTAGTTTGAAAAATAGATGGTCGCATTGAGTATGCAAAAGATGATCGGGGTCATTTCTCATGTGGGGTTTACCTTTAACTGCACATCCTTCACAAATCACTTTGAATGATCCTAACCATCGTGTTGAGCTTACCTTTGGTTGCCCATCCCTCACAAATCACTTGGATTTTATGATCCTAACCATCTGATTAGTTGTTTAGGCAATGAAACTGAGTATACAATAGAGGTTAAACATTGATTTGGACCGTCTATCATGCAGGAGGGTCTGCCTTTGATTGTTCATCCATCTTAAATCACTTTGATCATATGAGGCTAATAATCACATTATTGATTTTAGAAATGGACGGTGCATATTAAGTATGCTATAAAGGTCTAATATGGACCATGCATCATGTAGGCCCCGCCTTTAATTGTCTATCTTTCTCAAATCACTTTAATTGGATGTGCTTAACCATCAAAAGAGTGGTTTAAGTAACGAACAGTTCAGATTGAATACCCTAAAGAGGTCTACCATTGATGTAGACCATCCATCATGTGAGTCCTATCTTTGATTGCCCGTCCCTTTCAAATCACTTTAAGTGGATGCGCACAATCATTGGATTAGTAGTTTAGGAAATAGACGGTCCATATTAAGTATACTAAATAGGCCTAATTATTGATATAGACCCACCATCACGTGGGGCCCACCCTTCCTTGTCCATCCCTTTCAAATCATTTAATGGAACAAGCCTAATTATCATGTGAGTGGTTTAGGAAATAAATGGTCCATATTTGATGTGGACTGTCCATATGATGTGAGGCTTACGTTTAATTGCAGACTCCTCAATGTATGTGTTGTATATACACTCCGCCCATCCATTTCTCCAGCCCATTTTAGCGCATTAGCCTAGATATAATCCATGGAAGACCATGTCACAGGGAACCATGGTGTTTGAACGCCCACCGTTAAAACTTCCTAACTCCCACCGTAATTTTTATTACCATCCAATCCGTTGATAATGTCACAAAGACGTGGATGAACGGACATAAAAAATATCAACTTGATCCAAAACTTTTGTGGTCCACAAGAAGCTTTTAATAGTCAATGACCGCTGTTTCTTGTGGTGCGATCCTTCGGAGATTTGGATATGCTATATTTTTGGATCCATGCCCTGCAATGATCTGGAAAAACGGATGGACGGCGTGGATATACAATATATGCATCAAGATGGGCCCACATTCACGGCCTGACCGAACTCGGTGTCAACTCGGACGTGACCAAATCACAAACGCAAAGGGGCATTTTCGTCATTCGAATTCCTCGCGAGCCGATCTTTTACTTATTCCGGATCGCGGCTCGCTTACCTTGGACGGGAGGTGAAGCTGTCCAACGCGGCAGCCGCAAGCGAAGATGGCGTCTGATAGCGAGTCGTCTTAAGATATTGGTTTTCTGTGGGGCCCACAACCGTTTGCGAGGGGGGGACAAAAGTGAGGGAAGGAAGGGCGACGACTGACTGCCCCCAGCGTGTTGGTGAAACCATTGCGTGCAGACGGGTGTATTAAATACACCACAAGGGTCGTAGTACTGATCCTGATAAAAAAGAATTTATATGGGACCTCTACCCCCATCTTTGTACGGTACACACGTTTTCTAGCGAGTGGGACCCGTTAATCTTGACCGTTGATCTGTTAGTACTACCGTGGATGAAGAATGCCGAAGATTCTAACAGCTTTAAAAGCTCCCACCGACTTTTAGAGTCCTTTGTCAGTTGCATGTGGACGCGTTTTTGTATTCGTGTGGGCCATCGATCCAAGTGTTGGGATTTAACTGTTTAAACTCCAAAAATATCCTCTCTATGAGTCCTGTGGCATCATGTATGTAAGCATCAGATGAAAGCGGTAGGCCCCATCATTTATGGTACCTGTATGAAAATCAGGGATGCGGATTGCGTCCTGCCCTGCCTGGAGGGAGTCTTCCAGGCAGGAGCTTTGTGGGGCCCACCGTGATGTATGTATTTTATCCACGCCGTTCATCCATTTTAACATATCATTTTAGGCAATGACTCTAAAAATGAGGGAGATGCAATGCTCAAGTGGACCACACCATGGGGATTAGATGTCCACCATTAAATCATTGCTACTACGTGACCATATGAATAAATTGGATGGAAAATAATATCACAGCGGTCCCTATGAAGGTTTCAACTGCGGTATTATCCAAAACTTTCGTCACCCACTCAAGGTTTTTAATGGTCAATAACCACTGTCTTCTGTGGTATGGTCCACTTAGAAATTTATATCTACTTCATTTTTGGGACCATGCCTAAAATAAGTCGGCAAAACTTATGGACGGTGTGGATGTACAATGAATATATCAAGGTGGTTCCTACGGTTGGGGTCCACAGACATCCGAAGTCGCAGCTAAGTTGTGCTCCCTGATGAGTGGATCAGCACACGTGTGTGAGACGTTGGCGAGAGAATGGTGTAACATGGGATCTTAGCATGCTATGGTTGTATGTGATTATTCCTCTGTGTTTAAGATCCACCACATGTTGAATCAATGGTAAAGATCATTTTATACACTATACATTGCACCCGGCTGCTATGCCAGTTTGTTTTTTCCTGTAATTTTCAGCAAGTGTGATTAATATCATATATGAGATATCTAGCTGGGAAGATTAATTGGGTTTTCCTTCCAAAGGCAAATGAATTTTTATCTTCCTATATATCTTGCTGTGGCCCACTTGAGAAAGATCAGAACCATTCATTGGTCCTACACACCGCTATGTTTAGAAAACGCATCTCCATCAAAGAAACCATGTGCTAAACGTTGGGTTTGCAGATATTGCAAGACCACATGCACCCCACCAGGTGACATGGAATAGGCCATTTGAGCCGTGCATTTGGTGGGTCCACTGGCCCAAAAATAAGGCTATTTATTTCATCAGGCCAAGCATCAGTCGAAAATTTCTCTAAACCGTGCATCGTGTTGACACATGTGTGGCCCACCTAATGATTTGATTGAATTGATTCTTTTACCAAGTAATCTTGCTAGTAGGGCCGACCTGATGCACGGTACGGATGTGATACAGTGGCACGTGTGACATTGTTAAGAGGTTTGTCTGATGCTTAGCAATGAAGCTAGGTTGATAAACTACATATGCAGGTCTCTTTAATAACTTGGAGGTATTTCTGTCATGTAACGGACTAAATTGTAGGGCTGCAACTTCGGCTCGGTTCAACCCAGACCAGCTTCAGGTCGTTGGGTCAGGTTCAGGTTGGACCGATTTGAAATCTGGTTAGGTTGGGGTTGAGCAAATTCGTGTGGGGTTAGGTCTGGTTTGGAATAATCAGATGTATTTTAATTGGTTTTAAGTCGACTACGGAGGACTTTCAGTTGGGTTGGGGTTGGAGCCCTCATGTAAGAATTCGGAACAAGTTAGGCTGCAGATTGGGTCGTATTGAGATCCGGTCGGGCTCGGGTTGACGCCAACCCAACCCAACCCAACCCAACCCAACCCACTAAAGTTGCACCCGTACTAAATTGGCACGTGCCAACACGTCATCCATGAGAGGATAACGCGTGATGCTTATGCAATGAGAGCATGCATTTTTTGTGCTTACCTTTCCCTGACCGGAAGTGACAATCACGTGTATTGATTTCACTCGAAATGCCAACGCCCTTTGACACATGACATAAAAACTCTGATACCGTCATTCAACTTGCCTGCTGCATCTCTCATATATATATATATATATATATATATATATATATATATATATATATATATATATAGCGCTCGAGCTCATGATAAGCTCACATGGGAAAAGGAACTATGCGCTCGAGCTCATGATGAGCTCCCATGAGGTCGAGCTGTGTGGGCCCCATCGTGATGTGTGTCGGCCATCAACACTGTGTATTTTATGGGTCCCCTTTAAAATATGGGATATCCCAAAAAATCAGCCGTATACAGAACTTAAGTGGGCCATACCATCTAAAATCATGTGAATGCATGCCAAAAACATATAAAAGCACTTGGTGGGGCCCACTTGAAATTTGCATGTGTCTGAAACTTGGGTTGAACCCTCATCCAAGTGGGACACACATAATGGATGGGCTGGATTTGCAAACCATATCTCGGTGGGCCCAATAAATGATATGAATGTTTTAATGGTGCATGACCCCTCTCAACTTCTGTATATGGTGTGGTCCACACATGCAACGGATTGACTTGATTTTTGAGACTTAGGCCCACAATGGAATGGTGCATCTGACTGATGGGGTAGATGTTCGAAACGCATCACAGTGGGGCCCACACCGCTCAACCTCATGGGACGTTCCCATCAGCTCGAGGGCATAGTACCCCATCAGTCGGATGCACTGTTCTATAGTGGGCTTAGGGCTTAAAAATTAAGTCAATTCATGACTTGTGTGGGCCACACCACATACAAAAGTTGACTCTCCATTAAAACATTCATAATCATATTTTGGGCTCATCGAGATGTGGTTCACAAATCCAACCCATCCATTATGTGTGTCCCACTTGGATGAGGGGTTAGACCATGTTTCATATGCATCCAAATTTCAGGTTGGCCCCACCAAGTGTTTTTTATATGTTTTAGGCATGTCTTCACATGATTTTAGATTTATGGCCAACCGGAGTTACGTGTATAGTTGATTTTTAGATATTCCATAATTTAAAGGGGACCCATCAAATGCACGGTGTTGATGTTCGACATACATAATGGTGGGGCCCACACAACTCGACCTCATGGGGAGTTCCCATGAGCTCGACCATACAGAACCATCTCCCCCCCCCCCCCAACACACACACACACACACACACACACACACACACACACACACACACACATGTGTGTGGGAAATGGTACTATGAGGTCAACCTCATGGGAACTTTCCATGAGGTCAAGCTGTGTGGGCCCCACCACGATGTGTGTCAAAGATCTATCCCATCAGTTAGATACACCATTCCATGATAGGCTATGGGTTTAAAAATTAAGTTAATTCATAACTTGGGTGGGCCATACCACATACAACAGTTGAAAGGGGTTACCCTCTCATTAAAACATTTATAATCATTTATTGGGCCCATTAACATGTCGTTCACAAATCCAGACCATCCAATGTGTATGTCCCACTTGGATGAGGGGTTAGACCAAGTTCCAGCCGCATCCAAAACTTAGGTAGGCCCCACCAAGTGCTTTTATATGTTTTAGGTATGTCTTCACATGGTTTTAGATGGTATGGCCTACCTGAATTCTGTATATGGCTGGTTTCTGGTATATCCCATAACCTAAAGGTCACCTATCAAATGCACAGTACTGATGTTCACACAGTACAACACACATCATGGTGGGGCCACAGTACCTCATGTGAAGTTCCCATGAGGTGACCTTATAGTACCATTTCCCCACATATATATATATATATATATATATATATATATATATATATATATATATATATATAATATATATATATATATATATGAAAAAAGGAAATACCAGGCGATGAGAAGAGTGGTTTAATGGGGTGGGAATGCACACAAGTTCACACGGTACTTGTTCGAACCTTTTTAAAACTCACCATACTTTATGTGAGTCCAAAATCTGAACGGTCTGGGTGATGTAGCAGCCCATGAAACCCCCCCAGCCCAACTTTTATTTTGATCCAAAACTTTGGTGGGCCAAAAAAGTAGAAAATAGTTTCCTTAATTTGTGTTGAAGTATGACTTTAAAATATCTTTCAAACTAATATTTTAAAATCTTTATTATCTTGAAGTATGACTTTAAAATATCTATAAACTAATAGGGTTATTTGGATAGTGATAATTATACATTATAAAATGTTAAAATACAATAATTACAAAAGATGATACTTCTTTCGTTGTTAATGGGTAATTTATAAGGGCATCAATGGGTTGGGATCGGGCCTAAAAAAATTAGAAATTTGAATGGGATCAGCCTAACAGCCCAGCCCATTGATAGCCTTAGTAATTTAACCAGGAATTTTTATGTTTAAGTAGACGTGGTAAAAGTATAATGTTGATATTTTTATATTATTAAAATGTCAAATTAATTGAAAAAATACACTAAATCCTATGTTTGAATAGGAAATTTATGTTGTAATATACAAATTCCTTTAATTGAGAACTACATGTTGAATTGCGTGTTTAAACAATCATTATAAATTTATAATGATAGTGCTTTTACTTCACAATACATTCAATTACAATTATCCAAACATACCCTAAATTGACAAGCATATTAAATAATAGCCTAGTGAGCCATATGCATATGAAAAAATTAAGGGATATAACAGTTTTGGGCTGGACTCATGCAATATATATGAGTGATATCTAGGGTGCAAATGGGTCAGTAAACCTAATCAAATTGTTTTGCCTGTTTGGGTTTAGGTTGAGTTGTGTCACAGCTAGCAACCATGGTATGCTATCAAGGATAATTGGTCATGGACATATTATTGTGCCTAGTTATTTTGTCCATTATTTATCAAACACCTTAAATGATGAGTAAGATAAATAGTAGCACGTTTAAGGAAATTAAAGATTAGTTGGTGGCATATCGACACAAATGCCAATGTGGGTTGCCGCCTATGCATAAATGGAGAGGGATTGCAAACCTTGCCTCAGGGGAGATCAATATCTGCCATTGACAAAGCTAGTGGAGCTCGTCGAAGATGATGTGGAAATTGTCGATCTTCCTTCTCATACTCCAATAGTGCAATGTAAAGCAATAACCCCAGTGATAAGTAGAGTTGGGGACCGAGGGTTGATTTTATGTCTATAAGCTCGAAATAAAGTTATTCCCATCATTGAAACTTACAGCTAAATTTCTTTCATCCAAGCTTCTTTCTCTCGTTTGAGAGAGGGAGAAGAAACCTTTGCTCTTGAAACTCTTTCAAGTATAGTAATTCATGGGATAAGCTTGAACTGTACACACCACACGATTGTGGCCGGGGCTCCACCTTGAACTCTTTCGACGATCCAAACTAAGTAGACTTTGTTCAATCCGGACTTTGTCCAATCCGAACTATCGAGTTTGGATCACCCAATAACTCGACTAGACTCGACCCAAAATCTAACTTGATACTGATTCGACTTGATCTGAAACTCGACTCATATATATATATATATATATATATATATATATATATATATATATATATATATATATATATATATATATATATATGGAAAATGTTCAAACTAAGTAGACTTTGTTCAATCCGGACTTTGTCCAATCCGAACTATCGAGTTCGGATCACCCAATAACTCGACTAGACTCGACCCAAAATCTAACTTGATACTGATTCGACTTGATCTGAAACTCGACTCATATATATATATATATATATATATATATATATATATATATATGAAAATGTTCTATGCGGTTGAGCTAATGGGAACTTCCCATGAGATCGAGTTGTGTTGGCCAACCTATGCAGAATTTTTTTTACATACACAATCAAGGAAGACAAAATGGTTTAGTTTTAGGCATTTAATTTGCTTTTAATTTTAGTCTTGTATTTTTTGTATTGACTCTTTGAACCCATTGTTTGAAGACCAGGACTTGGACATCGTTTAGTTGACAACAATACGAGACACGGATGAGCCGACCCCATGAACCAGCTGTCTTGTAAGTTTTAGCTAGGTTTAGACCTCATGAATCAACTATCTTGTAAGTTTTAGCTAGGTTTACTATGTTCTTATTGTGTGTGTGTGTGTGTGTCTATATATATATATATGTTAAATACTACAAATACTAAATATGTTAATTGGTGGGGTAGCTTCAAAGAAAAATAAGATGGACCACCATTTATGCGAACATATAAAAAAAATTCAAAATAAAAAGAAAAAGGAAAATTTTGCATACATACCTTTCAAGTAGTGTAGTATCGTGTAACTTTGAATGGTGTGAATAAAATGATGGTAGTATTGGCATATAAATGATGAGAATGTGATTTGAGGAGTTAAACATTAATTTGTATATAAAAGGGATTAGAATCTAATCTAAATATATTAATTAATATGAAATTACTAACTTAAAATGAAAAAAAAAAAATCAATCAAAGATTATTGTTAATTCCTAATTTAGCATTTTCTTCACAATGGAATGACTTGGTGGATTAGCCAAGTCAACAAAAAACTGAGTTGAGTTGCCTAAAACTTGAGTGAGATTTTATAAAAATGATCCGTGGCAAGGATAGACAAATTTTTTTAGCCCAATTCGAGTTGACTAGGGGTGAATCCCTTGCTGACTACCCAAGCTTTTAAGCATGGATAAACCATAAAAGTTAAAAGTGATGAAAGTTAGGTATTCGTTATTGTTAGCATAGATATTTTACTATATTTGATATAGTGGGATTTAATTGGATGGAAAGTAAGGGCTTGTTTAGATTCACGTATAGTATTGTACTGTACGATAAAGTTGTCCCGTCATGGTATTCGCGACAGTGTAGCAAGTTTGCGGTGGAAATGTGATTACCACTCACATTGTTTGGGTAAGATTGGAAATGTACACCCCAACATTTCCAATATCCACACTCAATGTTTGGGAGTGGAGTCCTTGTGAATGCTGCACTGCAATATATCAATGGCTAATCTTCCCTCTCTCCCTCCCCCGCCATTCCCTCCATTGTGCTCGCTCCTACCAAAGCTTCTCGTTTCCTCCCATTCGAAACCAAAAAAAATAAAAACCCTCCAAATCTCAATCCCCAGCCAAACACTCCTCCCTTCGAATGCAACATGCCTGAAATGCGTGGCTCAGAATCGAAAAAAAAAAATAAGTTTGATTTTTGGCTCCCCCTTGGAAAACATCTCCGAGAAATCTGATTCCAATCCTTTGACTACCACAACAGCTACTGATCAAACCCTAAAGGAGCCAATTTCATTGCTTTCTTCCTCCTCCTCCTCCAGCAGCATCAAATCCATCTCTGGGAAGCCACTGAAGTCGTCGAAGAAATCAGCCAGGGTTTTGTCTAAACCATCATCTGCTTCGTTGTCTCGGCTGAAGAAATCTGGTTTCGAAACCAAAAGTGAAATGGTAGATTCAGGTTATATATATATATATTTTTAAATGTTTCTGATATGGCGGTGCAGTATAATGAAAGCACTATACTGCGGCTGTTAGGGGCCTTGCACAAAACCTTAGGATCTAGCCCTCCAGAACAAACCAGAGTTATGAAATAACAAAGCAATGAAATAAATCAAAGCATCAATCACACACCACACAAAAGATTTTTACATGAAAAACCCTCAAAGAGATAAAAACCACAGGACATTGTCTAGATCAACAATTCACTATGAAGTAGAACATTACAACCAATCACAAGCACACCTTGCTATGATCAAACCTTCAACACTCACACAAGAGTGGATAAACAGTAAGAGAAATAAAGAAAATGAAGAGATCTCACCGATTACGAGAACGTAGAAGCACTGAGATGTTGATTGCACTATAGATCACCTCGACGAGCATAACCTCCCTTCTATAAGCTTTCTCTCTCTCTTTCTCTTTCTCTCTCTCTCTCACACCTTTGATAGCCCTCTTGTATTTTTCATTCACCTAGAAAACCCTAGGGACCTCTATTTATAGTTTTAGGAAACTCCTTTCCGCATCTCAGTTGTGAAAGGACTTGCGAAACGAAATCTGCGCAAAATCGTGGAACGAATCTGCGTAACCACGACTGGTCGTGTCGAGTCCAATACCGGTTGAGCACACCCATGACCGATCGTGCACCTCCGATGACCGGTCGAGCACCTCGGAGAAAATTAACTCAAAGTCGCTGGACTTTGAGTCATGCAACCCACGACTGGTCGAGTACTAGCCCACGACCGGTCTAGCAGGGCTCACGACCGGTCATCCAAAGCATCTCTTCAGGCTAAGTTTCTGTAGGAATCTCTTCATCCAAAGCATCTCTTTACATGCTTTTGTGACTGCAATGTACTCGGCCTCTGTCGTCAACAATGCTACGACCCTCTGTTGCTTGCTCTGCTAAGAAACCGCTCCCCCTATAAATATGAACATAAACCCCAATCTAGACTTCCTGGAGTCTATGTTACCTGCCATATCTGCATTTATGCAGTCTTCTAACACAGGTTTACCGTCACCATAGCATAGGCTCAACCCAGATGAGCCTCTTAGATACTGCAGTATCATTTCACCATTGTCTAATGCTCTTTTCCAGCATTGGCAAGATACCGGCTGACAACATAACCACATATGTTATGTCTGAGCGTGTACACACCATACCATACATCAAACTTCCTACAACTGATGTGTAGGGTATCTTCTACATCTCTTCCACCTCTATCTTCGTCTTGGGACACTGTCTGCCATTCAATCTGAAGTGACCATCCAGTGGAGTACTGACCGACTTCGCTGCATTCATATTAAACCACCCTAGGACTTTCTCAATATACCGCTTTTGTGATAACCAAAGCTTTCTGCTATTTCTGTCACGGGTTATCTCCATTCCTAGGATCTTTTTAACTGGGCTTAAGTCTTTCATCCCAAAAGACTTACACAACTCTTGTTTCAGCCTGTCCATCTTCTTGATGACTTTTCCTATGATGAGCATGTCATCAACATATAACAGTAAAACTAAGAAATCACCATCTGAGAACTTGCACGTGAACACACAGTGGTCCGATTCCATTCTGTCATACCCATGTTATAACATGAACGAATCGAACTTCTTATATCATTGCCATAAAGTTTATTTCAGCCCATACAAGCTCTTCCTTAGCCTACACACGATATGTTCGTTGCCCTTAACTTTGAACCCCTCTGGTTGGTGCATGTAGATCTCTTCTTCCAGGTCACCATGGAGAAAGATAGTTTTAACATCTAACTGCTTTATCTTCGAATCCATGCTAGCCACTAATCCAAGTAACACCCATATGGATGTTATCTTCACCACTAGTGAGAATATCTCCTCGAAGTCTATGTCTTTCCTCTGACTGAATCCTTTTACTACAAGTCTAGCCTTGAACCTCATTTGCGAATTCTTCTGCGCAACAATTTTTTTGAACACCCACTTATTGTTCAAAGCTTTCTGAACACCCACTTGTCATAGGTGTGGTTCTTATGCAAGGATTTCATCTCCTCTTGCATAACTTTCAGCCACTCCTCCTTATGCTCGTCAGCTAGGAAATCAGAATCATTTATGGGTCTCCCCCATCAGTCAGCATAATATACTCATGTGGCGAGTACCTCTTGGATGGTTGTCTGTCCCTAGATAACCTCCTCACATGTGGCTTAACAGGTGGATCAAGTGGGGGCTGCTCCCCTAGTCCATCTTTTGAAGGAACTCTCTCGTCCTCTGCATCTTTCTGTACTCTCCCGTCATCAGGTACCAAAGGAAAAATAATCAGATCCATGTCCTCTAGCTCACCTAAACTAGGCTGGTTCTTCTCTGGCTTACTAATGTCTTCTATACACTGATCTTCAAAGAATATCACATCTCTGCTCCTGATGAGCTTCTTCTCTTTTAGATCTCACAATTTGTAACTGAACTTTTCATCACCATACCCTAAGAACACACACTGCTTGATCTTCATATCAAGCTTCGATGTGAGACCCATATCCTATGTCGTACCGTTTCGTATGCTTCTGCGGTCATTCCAATCGAATTTCGGTAGCCTTCGACCTGTATCTGACATTTGCGTATGATCCTAAGCCGGGTCCCACATACCGACGTCAGCTAGATCTGAAACTTGTATCATAGCGACTGCACCATCGTCGCGGTTCTAACGTCGTGACTCGCGCACCAAATCGATACCTAGGCGTTCGTTCCGAAGAAAAGTCGCGCGTTACAAATATCGTCGGAATCTCTATGACACATCACATCGGTCACATCAATCAAGTACACATCACTCCCATCACTCACACCCATCCCCAAGTACAACCACCCTCCCCAAAAGTTAACTTTCTTACAACAAAAGTACTCCCTTACATCACTCACCATTCCTCTCATCCCATCACTCCACCTCACCCTTCTCTCTCTCTCATTTTTCATCTCATCATTCCAAGAAACTCCCATGGAAACAACCCACGTCCAAGCTCCCCATGAGAGAGCTAGTGTGGCCCACCTTCCTACCATAAAATTCAACCCTTGGATCATCATCTCAACCTTTGAAAATGTCCTCTTAGAGCTCTAGAGTGCATAGGCGATCAAGGTGGGTTCTTCTCTTTCTCTCCCTCTCTTTCATTTTTCCTTGGTGATGATGAGTGGCCCACCTATAACATATGTATTACATCCATGTCGTTCACCTAGTGGGCCCACCTAGTGGTCCATTTAGGCGGGCTTAATCGGAAGAAATACACAAATATCCATTTTTATCCAAGGCTGGTGGGTCCCATACGTGTGGATCCACCCCAATGTGGAGCACACAGTCCCAATGTGGGACCCACCTTGATGAAATATGATTCACACCGTCCGCCCAGCGTCCCTTGACACTAGATGGGATTTTGTGAAGCTTGAATAGGCCGTGGAATGCACTGCAGCGTCTGCACGATGCTGTGGAGAAACAATGATATCAGCTTGATCCTAAACTTCTGAGTGGGCCACTTATACAGGCTCCACATTGATGTATGGATCTAATCCAATCCGTCCATTCCGTTCCCTAGCTCATTTTAAGCGTTGAGCCGAAAAATGGAGCCAATCTGACTTTCCGGTGGGCCATAGCATGGAAAACAATGGTTTTTGCTGTTAAAATACACTGATATTTCTGTGCCCCAAAATATATTAAATATTGGGCTTGTTTGGCTTGTATTCAGTCATGGCGACCGATGGTTGGTTTGGATTCCCCTGATGTGGGCCCCATACATGAAAAACCTTAGAAAAATATATTTTAAAATAATAATAATAATAATAATAATAATAATAATAATAATAATAAATATATGTATAAGGCCTGCTGCTGCTGGCAGACCTCATGACGCGTACGCGTCCTGGCATTGGCCAAAATGGGCAAGGAGAGTGGACCCCACCTCAGGCCCCGTCATGATGTATTTGGAGCATCCACACCGTGCAATTGATGGGTCCCCTTTAGGCATGGGGATGTCCTAAAAATCAGCCGTTCACGGCACTCAGGTGGTCCACACTATCAACAAAAGTGGGATTGAACATCTGCCACTAAAACCCTTTTGGGTCAGACGTTTTGGATGAATATGAAGTTTATTTTTCCTCTTTATCCTGATCCGTGTGACCTATCAACTAGGCCCCACGTGGGACCCAATGATATATGTGTTCTATCCTCACTGTCCACATCACTGGATGGTGGGATGCACCATGATGTGTGTGTTGCATCACAACCATCCAAATATGTGGGCTCCGCCATTAGCCGTCCGTCCACACGCTGACAATCCCACCCTCACACACGCTCACTAATATTTTATATTATATAATACTTTATATTTAAATATTATGTATACATATGATATATATATATATATATATATATATATATATATAATATTATTATATTATATAATATTTTATATTTAAATAATATATTGTGGTGGGACCACATCCACGTGGGAGCCCGCCTCACTGTATGCATATGATATATATTTAATATATTGTGGTGGGATCACTCCCACATGGGACCCACCACTAATGGATGTGCTGCATCCAGCCGTCCATCCATTTGCCTAGCTTGTCTTAAGGCTTGAGGCTACAAATAAGACAAATATAATATCCAGTGGGCCACATTGCAAATGACAGTGGGATGAACTTCCACCATTGAAAACCCTTTGCAGGGTTATGGATCAGAGTGATATTTGTTTTCCCTCTATATCCAGCTCCTTGTGACCTTATGCACGGACTGGATGGAAATTAGATGTTATGGTGGGCCCATTGGAATTTGATAGTGGAAAATGGTTCTTGTGACCTTATGAAGAGTATGGATGGAAATAAATTCTATGGTGGGCCCACTAGAAATTTAATGGTGGAAAACATTGTCGTCATTGTCATTGCGGTATGGTCCATATGATCCTTTGGATATGATTCATTTTTATGCACCATAATGATCCTTTACAATGAATGCATGATGTATTAGACTCGGCCTATTCAACTTGGCCCAGTTGCTTCGGCCTATTTGATTAGGCCGGTGTGATATATGAAGCCCACCTGGATATATATGAGGCCCATTTGTCGGGCCCACCTTAATGCATTTTGTGGCCCATTTGTCGGGCTCACTTTGATGTACTTTGTGGCCCATCCATCAAGCCCACTTTGATATAGCCCACTTTGATATATTTTGTAGTCCATTCGAGGTGCCCACCTTGATATACTTGTGACCCTTCTGTGGGGCCTACCTCGATATATTTATGGGGCTCATTAGTGTGACCCAATGATGCTGCCCACTTGATTGTATTAGGCCCATGTGTAGGGCCCACCTATGGTGTGTTTGAAGTCCATGGGTTATGGCCCGTTGTAATGTATTCGGGGCCCATGGATCGTGGCCCATCCGATGTATTCGAGGTCCATGTGAGCGGCGTGTAGTGATGTGTGTTAGGCCCATGTGAGCAGCGTATAGTGATGTGTGTTAGGCCCATGTGAGAATCCCATAGTGATGTGTGTTAGGGCCATGTGAGCGGCCCATAGTGATGTGTGTTAGGCCCATGTGATGTGGCCTATAGTGGTGTATATTAAGCCCATGTGATGTGACCCATTTAATGTCTATGAGGCCCAATTGGTGCAGCCTATTTGATATATGTATAAGGTCCATGTGATTAGGCCCATCTTGATGTATATTTTCTATGTCCAGCCCCGTCCATCTGTTTAGGGCGTGGCCCACCCCACACGTGTGGCACGTGTGGAAGTGGGACCCAACTTGATGTTTTTTTTTTTTTTTTTTTTATCCACACCATCCGTGCATGGACGTGTTGTGGGACCCCTCCATTATGTGTTTAATTTAAGTAGTTCGTCCATCCTAAACGAGTGGGGCCCATGTTGATCTGTCTTGTATCCCCACCATTCATTCAGACAGTGCTGAGTTGGGCCCACCTCGATGGCATATGTATATTCACACCATCCATGCCCTTGACAGTAGTGGGGACCACCATGATGTATGTCTTATCCCTGTTATCCGTCCATGGAATGCACCACGGCGTATCTATTTTATCATCACTGTGTTGTATGTATTCTATATCTATGACCGTCTATTTGTGCGGTCTGCCATGATGCATGTATTGGATATCTATGCAGAACCAGTTAATGCGGTCCACCTTAATGTATTTGGTGGCCCATTCAAGGGGCCCACTTTGATATACATGTGGCTCATCAGGATGTATCTTTGACCCATGAGAAGGGCTCACTTGTTGTGTGTTTTGAGGCCCAGGTGCAGGGCCCACACTATGCCAAAACAACGAAAAAAGGACGGTCGAAAACCGTCTCAAAGGGCCATAAAGGATGCTCTTGGACCGTCACAAGGGCCGTCATATTTTGGGGCGTCATATTACTTAAAGGACGGCCATAAACCGTCTCTAAAGAAGGACGGTCATGGACCGTCTCTAAAGAAAGACGGTCTATGACCGTCTATAAGGGTAGACACTAAATGTCTGTTTTGAAGCTTAAAAGGATGGTCCTAGACCGTTTGTAAAAAGGACGGTTCATGACCGTCAACAAAAAAGACTGCTATAGGCAGTCTTTGATGAACCATTAAAGGACGGACATGGACCATCCCTGCAAAGGATAGTTATAAGCTGTCTCTGATGAACCTAAAAAGGACGGTCTTCGACCGTCCTTCTTAAGGATTGTTTTGCACCGTCTCTGATGACCCTAAATAGGATGGTCTTAGACCGTCCCTGATGCTGAAAGACCTGGTAATAAAAAATCTGATATATTTAATTGAAACCTATATTTTTTAATATTTTAAACATAAAAAAATGTTGCAATACAATTAAAACTAAATATTAAACAAAATTTATATTACTTCACAATAAAAAATATATATAATATTTATAACAATAAATTGAAAATGGTCTTGAATAAAAATAAATAAATAAATAAATAAAAATCCTCTGTAGTCTACTCCTAGCACGAGTGGCGTTAAAAGGCTGAAGTGCTTGTAGGCCTAAATTTAGGCACAATTAATTAAAATCCTGCACACGAAAAAAAAAAAGAAAAAAAAAGAGTAAAAATGTAGCATTCAACAAAGATAAAAAAATAAATTAAAAAATATACCATTAATTACAAGGTTGAAAGATTTTACCAACAATAACTTATGCAAAGAACTAGAATGTGCTTTTAGGGGAATCAATTGACCAAAATACCTTTTTTTCCCTTTTGATTTTCCCCTAGAAAGTGTCAAGGTAAAGCATTTTTAGGCTCTCATGGTGTGTTCATCACATTCAACCCATACAACAGGTTCATTCCACCATGATGATCATGTGAGGCCAAAAAATTAAGTCCAATAATCAGGTGGGCTACATATGAATTTGAAGGTCTTTGGGTGGTTTAGGCCAATCTTTTATTCCATTCCAATACAATAAACATTGGATGTAGCAGACGATGTGGAATCGAGAATAGGTTAACGTTTAGGTTTAGGAAATCGGGTTCGAGTTCGGGATCGGGTTTAGGTTTGGGTTTTCAAGTTTAGGTTTAGGTTTAAGTTAGGGAGTTGAGATTAGGATTAGGTGTAGGTGTAGGTTTAGGTTTAAGGATTTGAGAATACATTTTGGTTTTAAGTTTAGGTTTAGGTTATAGGTTATAGGTTTAGGTTTAGGTTTAGGTTATAAGCTATAGGTTTAGGGAATTGAGAATAGGTTAAGGTTTAGAAAATCGGGTTCAGGTTCGGGATCGGGTTGAGGTTTGAGTTTTCAAGTTTAGGTTTAGGTTTAGGTTAGGGAGTTGAGATTATGATTAGGTGTAGGTTTAGGTTTAGGGATTTGAGAATAAATTTAGGTTTTAAGTTTAAGTTTAGGTTATAGGTTTAGGTTTACGTTTAGGTTAAGGTTTAGGTTTAGGTTATAAGCTATAGGTTTAAGGAATTGAGAATAGGTTAAGGTTTAGATTTAGGAAATCGGGTTCGAGTTTGAGTTTGGGATTGGGTTTAGGTTTGGGTTTCAAGTTTAGGTTTAGGTTTAGGTTAGGGAGTCGAGATTAGGATTAGGTGTAGGTTTAGGTTTAGAGATTTGATAATACATTTAGGTTTTAGGCTTAGGCTTAGGCTTAGGTTTAGGTTTTAGGTTATAGGTTAGGGTTTAGGTTAAGGTTAGGTTATAGGTTACAAGTTTAGGTTATAGGTTATAGGTTAAGGTTTTAAGTCAGAGGTTTTGGTTTAGGTTAAGGTTATAGGTTTAGGTTAAGGTTTAGATTTAGGTTATAAGCTATAGGTTTAGGAAATTGAAAATAGGTTAACGTTTAGGTTTAGGAAATCGGGTTCGGGTTCGGGATCGGGTTTAGGTTTGGGTTTTCAAGTTTAGGTTTAGGTTTAGGTTAAGGAGTTAAGATTAGGATTAGGTGTAGGTTTAGGTTTAGGAATTTGAGAATACATTTAGGTTTAGGTTTTAGGTTTTAGGTTAAGGTTTAGGTTTTAGGTTTAGGTTTAGGTTAAGGTTAGGTTATAGGTTATAAGTTTAGGTTATAGGTTATAGGTTAAGGTTTTAATTCATAGGTTTTGGTTTAGGTTAAGGTTATAGGTTTAAGTTATAGGTTAAGGTTTAGGTTTAGGTTATAAGTATAGCTTTTGGGATTTGAGAATAGGTTTAGGTTATAGGTTTAGGGTGTGGTCCCTGTAAATACAGATATAAACACGGCCTGTCCAAATGGTCAGGCCCTTCCAATGCTGTCCATAGGAAATGAACAACTTCATCATGGTCATAACAGCGGTTTTCACCTTCCAGGGACCCCTGCTCATCCGGATAGCTCCGACGCACATTCGGGTCTGCTCCATTAATTTCGAGCAAATACATAAACACGGCCTATCCAAATGGTCAAGCCCCTCCAATGCTGTCCATAGGAAATGAGCAGCTTCATCATGGTCATAACAGCTGTTTCCACCTTCCAGGGACCTCAACATCCGGATAGCTTTGACACACATCTGGGTCTACTCATTTAAATAAAATGGACTATCAAGATCATTTAAATAAAATCAGGTCCAATCAACAATCTGACCAAGAGGATTCTGTTAGCATTGTTGACGGCACCTCAAACCTTGTTTAAATCCAGGTTGCAATCTGTGGCCACTGATGCTATTTGTCTTTCTGTGAAGTTGGCGACGATTTCTGCATCTAACCCGGCGAAAGCAGCCCTAATGATAAAGAAAATTTCTTTTCATGAATTCATTATCTCTCTTTTAATTTTTTAACTTTCCATTACAATAATAACTACCTGAAATCATGGCGTTTTCTCAAGATAGAAGTCCAATCCATCCCAACTTGTGCACCTATTAGGACAAGCAATTCAAACAACATCCTGCAACACATTTAAATGCCTAATCAATCTCACTCCAGTCTTATATATTGAATGCCTAATGTACAGTCTCTAGAATTGGTGCAAACCATACCTGAATTGAGTGTAATGAATCAAAGAACGAAGAAATTTGACATGTAACTACATAGAAGAAAGATAAAGGATATGCATATCTGGAGTGTTGTTATTCTCACACTGTTGTGAGAGAGTAGGGTTTCATCATATATATTGATCAAACTCGTTACTGTTGCGTTCATTAGCTAATTCGCGTCCGTAGACACCTCTCATAGACACGCACGCCACGCATGTAAAACGTCATTTTCAAACCAAACTACACTCACTATTTTCAAATATCACATGGCCGCTTCATTCCCCCACTCTCTCCCTCGATTTCCCCAATCTCACCTCTCCGTCTCTCTCTCTTGAAGCAAAAAAGAAGGAAAAAAAAATCTCTTTTATGTTTTGTCAATCCATCTTCCATTTTCTTCTTAACAAGAAAATCCATATTTACTAATATTCCCATTTTTCTATTTTTCAAAAGAATGAGTTTAGACTCCGAAAGCGTCGGCTCCAACACTCGTACTTTCAGCCCAAACCCTGACCAAGAAGGATTCCAAAATTACCAAACTGCTGGGGACCAGGGTTCTCTTCTCGTAGTGTGATTACTAGGGATGCATATAAAGGGATTCATGAAATCGGTTTATCATTAGAAATTGCTGAAAGGATCACATTTGAAGAGAAGGTCACTACATACAACATGGATCATATACAGAAACTAGTGGATGACAAATTATGTGTAACATACAGAGATGGTTCAGCCACTTTGCAATCAGGGAAGGTTCAAAAGGACATACATATTTGAAAGTTGGTCAAATCATAAACAGGCGTTATTTATGGATGGAGACATTGAGTTGTGCCAACATGGAGTCTGTGTCCAAACTCCACATGCTTGACAACAGTGGACATGACTCAAGACTAATATTTAAATAATCTATACTACCTACTATTAAATGCTTGGTGACAAAAGCTTTTTGACAAGATATGTTGCAATTAGTCATGTGCAAGTCATTAGTAGTCTTCTATTTTGGGAGATCCCTGCCTTGGGGGATTTTTAATATGATATATCACATAAGAAAGAGATAAGCATAAGAAAAACAAAGAAAGGTAGAGATTTAGATCCATATTTGTGGCACTTTAGGATTTTCTTTTTTCATGACTACTTGGAATAATAATGTTATTTATACGTCTTTTTTTAGGATATATAAAAATAGGAGAACGTCTCAATTGCAAATGGTTGGACCATATCTTACCATCCAACTCAATTATAGGAAGAAATGTATGTGTAGACTTACTTTTCTGCAGTTCCTCTGGTGTTAAGCTTTGCAATTTAATGATAACCAATTAATGATAGATACTCAAACAAATAAAAGAAAAAGCAAAAGAAAATAGAATTCCCATACCTTAGATTTTGGGTTTGCAAGAATGCACCTAACCATGAAGTTGGCAACCCCATCAACCACTAGCTCCTCAGTGATAATCACATAACTCTCGTCATCAATTCCACTATGCTCTTCTGTATTACCAGGAACCATGTCATGTGTGACCCAAACCCACCAACTGGGTTCTTCAATATCAACATTGGCCAAAGTTTCCACCGAATGCAAATCTGCACCTATTCCTACAACAAAAGAATCAACATTGACCAAAGTTTGAAGAATCCACTATATATGGCAGGAAGTTCCAATGAAAAGCTCCCCTCCTATAAAAATCAAAATAAAAGGTATAACCATCACAATAACAGTCCCAGGACAAGTTAGATCTCCATAATCACCTTAGAATCATAAAAAGCATGTTTTTTTTTTTATATACAAGTCAGTACAGATCCCAGGATAGCATTGGAAAATTATATAGAGATAATATCAGACTGACAATTGCAATCATGATTTACTTCTAGTCTTGATCACAGTTTAAAATACATGTTTTGGGGATTTCTTTACAAAGATAATATCACTATTGCAATCATGATTTACTTCTAGTCTTGATCATAGTTTAAAATACATGTTTTGGGGATTTCTTTACAAAGATATTTTCCTTTCATCATTAAATGAGAAAATGAGAAAATATCTGAACAATAATCAGATGCATGATAGTGCTACACATGGTTCAAAATAAATAAGCAATTACATGACTTGAAATTTCAATATTCATATTGGAGAACTTACTAAGTTGAAGAGGAAGGTTTGTCATTCTCCTCATATATTGGAACAAGAACTACATGAAATTTCGTACCAATGAGAGAAAATGTGCAACTTGCAAAAGAAGAAATGACCCAATTCATTCAAAATTATACATGGCAGAAATAGTAAGGATGATAAAAGGAGGGCATCATTCAGTTGTGGATGGAGATGAATTTTTGATGATTGGATTGGATAGAATATACACACCATTCAGGCCACACACATAACCTATGGTTGGTGTCCCCTCTTGCATTATTTCTTGTGTTTAGGCCCAACTCAGTTGTGGATGGAGATGAATTTTTGTCTTATGACCTAAAGTTTCAGGCATACCTAATTTAGGGACTGGATGTCGGGCACACAAAACAGTGGGCTGAGAGCTCAACTGTTGTGATCGAGCTGTGAATCGGTATTGATTTTAGCAAGAAAGGAAAACTCAATCATTAACACAAAGTTTTGTCCTGATTTTAGCAATTTTTTACGCAGATTGGTTTCGGTGGAGTTGCAATTTTTTTTTCTGGTCAGAACATGTGTGTGTGTGTGTGTGTGTGTGTGTGTGTGTGTGTGTGTGTGTGTGTGTGTGATCACTAATCCAAGGCAGTTTGTATGAGTGAGGTCCATCTTTACTGATCCAACAGTTGGATATGATCAACCCCTCTTAACTCAACATGTCCCAAAAATCACCTAAGCTTTGATGGTCCTAACCATCACAGATCTTGCCCTTCTTTTACTCTTGAATGTTGAAAGCCATGTATTTCTTTCCTTAACCAACCATCTACCAATCAATGGGTCACGACTGTCCCACCAAGGAGATATGGTGGGCACAGTCCACCCACTTTGGTGTCCGTCAGATCAGTTATCTAGAGCACTGACCATGGACCCCACTTTTACAAATGAAAATTGGAGATAGCATGCATATCCTCAGGTCAAGGATCATATAATTCCTCCAATCAAAGATGGTCGTAACAAAGAATGCCCATTAAATGTCAGCTATATGCTGAAGTAAATGGGTTTTCCTTTGGCCAACATCCCAGACAAGCAGGGTCCACATTTCAGCGATCCGTTATCATCCATCTGTTGTAGCCTACCTTGATGGTCAAGGGACTATAATTCTATCTGCAAATCATGTATATGATAATTCTCTCTAAAAATTTTAGAGTCCCCTCAACATATAGCTAACATTTAACTACCTTCTCTTAAAGACAATTTACCAAACCCTCCAAAATCAATACAAAACCAAACAAAAAAAAGGGGGGGCTTGAAAGGATCAGATTCACTGACCACCAGAGTGCAAACCATCAATCTGCAAAAAAGTCAGCGAATGCAAAAACTCATCTTTTTTTAAAGAACAGGTTTGGTTATGTTATGAATGTGATGCAATAGCTAATAGTAGTAACCATCATAGTCTTTAGTAGTAACCATCATAGTCTTTCTTTTTTGGATTGTTAGTCGTAGTGTATTATAACAACTAGCATGTAAAGATCAATTTTAAAAAAGAAGAAATTTACGGAAAATAACCATTAGGACAACCTTGATAATGGTGATTTTCTTATTCTTTTCTTCATAACAGATATGACAGTTGTTTGAATACAAAGTACATATCATTTTAAAAAATGCAGAGATGAAGGGAGAGAATGACCATTGTCCCAGCTGTTATTAATTACCAGCTATAAGATTCCTGATTGTTCTTTGGAACATTAATGCTATTATCTCTCAATGCCACTTGAGAAGAAAATTGGTTTAAAGTGGAAAGTATGTTTCTGCTTCTTCGATGTTTAAACCTGCTAGCCATTTGTTACAGCCACTTCTGCACTCCCACACCCAAATCCCACTAACTTTGCCCTACAATGTCTTTCTTTTCCTATAATTCACCATTTTTTTATTGCTTTTTCACTAAATGCGGTTGCACTATCTAAAAGACTGGGTACAAGTAATGGACATAGTGAGAAGGAAAGACCATGTGAGCTCAAGTGCATAAAAATCCTCAAAACCAAGTGACCCAGATATTGAAGGATTCCAACAAACTCAAGAAATCAGCACTTAAGTGGACGAGATGCAATCTATTTCACCCCAATAAGCACTTTTACATGCTATTTTGAATTCCTTTGGAAAAAAAAGTGTGAAAAGCTAAGTCTTACGGAAAAATCAAGGAGAAAGTAAGAAAAAGCAGAGAGGTGCCCTTTTTTAAGGACGAGGAATGAAAGATAAGGTGAAATCCTCAATCTTGGCAATTCACCATTCCTTTTAACAACATCAAAAAGATGCATCATATGACAATTCACCATTCCTTTTAAATACTCATAAACATTTCTTTGGTCCAAGTCATCAAGAATGCTTGTAAGCCATATCTCTCACACACATGCAAGCATACATACATACACGACACCAAGTGTTCACTCCCCAAGTGCAGGGTTGTGATGTAGTAATAACTCGGTGAGACCGAGGTCGAATCCCAAGGGACTGAAACTTGTACGAATTCTAAAACTAAGTAGAATTAGAACTAGGATGAGAGGAAATCTAAATTAATTAGCAATGATGGAATAATTATAGAATAATTAATCTAAAACTAAGGAGATATCAGAGAAGGGTAACTAGGGATTCAGAGGATCCACTTGTAAAGATCAGGGAGATCTTATGCCTGCTTCAAGAATTATGGAATTTACTAAACTGCCGTTGATCTAGTTTTTAAAGAGATGAAAGGTATATGAATTAGAATGGATTCCATCACCAAACCATGCCCAGAAGACAAAGAAAACAACAGAATTAAACTAATTACCAACCAATCAACCTGTTATGAAGGTCAGAAAGGGTACCGACATCCGACCATACCCAGGAGACGATGGTAAACAACAGGGCTTCCTGACGTCATAAACATTAAAAGGAAAAGAAAATATTCAAAGCCATCTCAGACCCATTGTAATTTCAGTCACAACAGACCATTAAAGACTAGAAATATTCTCTTAATTAAACTATAATCAACATCAGTCAATCTAGACAAAAGGCACAAGCATGGAGCTCTCCCATCACACAACAAGCTTCACCTCTTAGCCCTAGCTAAGAAGTTTAGCCAGACATGACGTGACTAATATCCTCAGGATTTATAAAATAAACAGAAAAAGAAAAGAAATAAGGAATAAAAAAAACTTCAACTTCTCCTCTCTCTCTCTCTGTTGCACCTCCCGTCCAAGCTTGGATCTTCCTCCCAAGGTCTGAATCATTGCTCCCCACGTCCAAAACCCCCTTATATAGCTGCTGGAGTGGTGAAAATCGGACTTGAATTGGATTTGGAAAGCTATCGCATTCGCATTGAAACCCTTTTCGCAGCCAAGTTCAGTGCCTCAAAAATCACCACTTTCCTCGCTCAAATTCTAAAGAAATACCATCCCTTAAGACTTTCTTGGGTCCTCTACATGATAGACGGTTCAGATCTGTCATATGATCAAAGATGGTGGGCCACAACCGCCTGAAAAAGTCAATTTTCGCGGATGTGCAAAACCTTTCGCACCATTTCGTTGTTGTGATCGGTGGGCCTTACAGAAGCATTTTTTAAGAAATTCACCCGGTCCATTGCATTCAGAACGAAATTTCAGTCAAGAATAGGTGGTTTTGAATGTCTATTGACGCGGTCCAGAGAATAAATTATAACAAAATCAGATTTGAACGCTGCAGGGCAGTCCACTTGTGGCCCCTGTATCAGACACACGCGCATTCATGGATGAAAAGTATCAACATGGGTTGGTAGTGTTTGAAGCCCTCTACAAGATGGTCGGCTCGGATGAATCATACAGTCCATAGGTGGGGCCCACAGTCGATCGCAAAATGGGCCAGCGAACGGCTTGCGTGCGGCTGAAAACGGCAACTGCCGTTTTGGTTTCTGCTGCGGGCGAATGTGGAAGGCGGTCATGGTCAGCGATGGCGCGGTACTCGGCGTACGTGCTTATAACATGTACACACACCTCATACACAGGACCCACCGTGATGTTTATAAGAAATCTACACCGTCCATTCTCTTTCTCATATTATTTTAACCGTCGAGAACAATTTTGAGGCAGTTCCAGATATCATGTGGGCCCCACTCAATGAATTAAGGGGTTGATCAGTCCGTTGGCCCACTTCCAGAGATCTTCAATAGCTGAAATTTGACGTGTACGGTTCATTTATGATCCTTAGGCCATGTATGAAGTTTCAAGCTGATCGGATGGTGAGAACCTTGTGATCTTGCATTCTGAACATTTTTTGGGCCCCCACTTAACCCGAATGGCCTGGTTTCCTCAGATTTTGGTGTGTACTTTCCTCGATCTCGGTCCCCTGGAGTCTCATACAATGCCTTGGTGATGCCCGAGTGTTAAATCCAAGCTTTTAGCATCCTTTGTCAGCTCAAGCTCGTAAATTAAACCTGCAGCATAAACACGATTAAATCGGCCGTTAAACAATATTATGTTCGTAAATCCAGGCAATATCTGGGGTCTAATACGCACTATTTGACCCTCAACACCAAGGACAATGCTCATTAACGAACACGCATGTCAAGGATAAGGTGTTGAGGATCAAACAACACCAAGAGCATAGTTGATTAAAGAATGCACGCCCACACACAATCATCATAGCTGATAAAAAAAAAAAGAAGAAAGATTACAAGGCACAATCAAGAACAAGAAAATCAAAATTGATGATTGTAGATTAGTGAAGTAGAGGCATATTGAGAAGAACTCAAATGAGCCTGATTAACTTGATTCCGATATCAATGAAGTCATCCATAAAGGACCTCAAACACCATCTATACAGGTTGCTCATATTTCTTCTGTATTCCAGAAAGGAATATATTTGGACTTGCAGGTGCTCTGGCTGGCTCATATGACAACATGGCTCACCTGTACAAGATCCAATCCATTCATCGGGCAGGACCCACCCCAAGAACCATCCACACTCATAAGTTGGAAGTGGGTCATCAACAATCATTTCTAACCATCCATTGCCATCACACGCGCATGGACACCCAATGATGGAAGAATGACCCATGCTATTTTTGGACCAGAGCATCTGCACGTCGTGGGCCACTAATGAACAATTCAGATTCCGTACACACGTGACACATTGACAAGTGCCCCGTGATTGCAGCTGCGAGTAGGACGTGCCAGTTAAAAGTCCTAATCCATCCAGCACAAAATTACCAATTTCCAGTCTGAAACCGATAATCGTATTTTGCAAAATAGCACAACAAACAGACAACTACAAATCACAATCCAACATACATAGAAAACCACATTCTGTATTTCTACCCATTAGAATCACTACCATAGCAGAAGATGCTCGGAAAGATTATCCCGCATTAGTCAAACACCCATCGAAACCCAATAGCATCAGCTTGTATAATCTCAAAAATCCCAAAAATAAAGAGAGAATTACGAAGAAGAAGAAAACCCAACAACAGAAATAGCTAGAAAGCAAACAGAACAAACCCAACAAGAAAAATAGTTTTTCTTCATCTTCAACATACGAAAGTGGGACTGAGAGGGAATGGGAAAAGAGAAGCTTACGTTGCTTGATGGAAGGCTGAAGACGCTGCCAATGGAAGATGACCCGCTCAATGGAAGGTTGAAGACGCTGCTTGATGGAAGATGTCGCTGCCAATGGAAGGATGAAGATGCGCTTGAACTCCCGCTCGATGAAAATGGGAAGATAGGAAACGACGCTCGACATTTTGGCATTCCTCTTCTAAATCACATAACCGTTTCAAATCCGAAAAAGTATTAGTTTACCATTGTTTATAACAAACAACTTAATAACAACCGTACATGCAAGAGGGACCATTTTCTGGATAGTTAAGATATATTAATAATAAAATTATAAATATTAAACATTTATAACTAGACAAATTATTTGAATGGTCTGTATAATTCTATATGATTTCCACTAATTTCATAAACGAGTCACCACCATTTTACATTCTGTACAAAACTCGCAGTTTTTTTAAAGGAGAAAAAACGGTATAAATAGCTTTGGAAATGGGAGGGCTCTATGGGCCCCACCATGATGGATATGTTTCATCCATGCTGTCTATCCATTTCTCCACATCATTTTAGGATAGATCCCCAAAATTAAGCCCTATTTAAGTCTCAGGTGGACCACAAAAGGAGAATATGATGGACATTTGGACGTCCACCATTCAATGATATAAAACTTTGTTGCCTTTAGAAGTTTTTAATGGTGAGCGTCACTGTCCCACTGTTTTTTGTGCTGGGGTCCACTGGAGCTTTGGATTTAACTGGTTCTTTGGATATTGCCCTAAACTGATCTCTCCAAATGGATGGAAGGTGTGGATATGAAATATACATCATGGTGGGGCTAAAAAATGAGAGGTATATAAATATCAGGTGGACCACACCATATGAAAACAATAGTGATTGGATATCCATCATTTAAAACCTCGTAAGGCCCACCGTACCGTTTATTTGGCATCCAATCTATTTATTCGGTCATATAGGCCTAGATGAAGGGGAAAAACAAAAATCATCTCTATCCAAAACTTTTATGGCCCCCAAAATGTTTTAAATGGTTGCGTTCATTTAATACTATTACTTGTAATGTGGTTCATTTCAGATTGGAAGATGCCTCATTTTTGGTCTGATGCCATAAGATGATCTTTAAAAATAGATGGATGGCATGGATTAAACACATACGTCATAATGTTGGATCAGCTAGAGTTTGGATCTGGTCCGTACACTTAGGGATTGCATTCAGTCTACCATTAAAAAAATTTGGGAGGCCACTGAAGTTTTGGATCAAGTTGATATTTTACTTTTCCCTTCATCCATGTATTTCTGATATATTGAACAGGTTGGATGACAAATAAAAATCATTGTAGGCCATAGGAAGATTTCAACGGTGGAAATCATTATTCTCACTGTTTCTGTGGTATGGTCCACTTCATCCACATCGTCCATCTGAGAGAGAGAGAGAGAGAGAGAGAGAGAGAGAGAGGACAGAGAGCGAGAGAGTGAGAGAGGGCGCGAGAGTGAGAGTGAGAGAGGACAGAGAGCGAGAGAGCTTCAAGTCTCTCTCACGAGCGGTCATGGGTCACGTCGTCGGTGCTTTGTGGGCCCCACCATGATGTATGTGTTTCATCCTTGCCATCCATCTATTTTTCATTTTATTTTATGGTATGTGACAAAAAATGAGGTATATCCCAATCTCGACTGGACCACATTATAGGAAACGGTGTTGAATGAGCGTCGACCATTAAAAACCTTTTAGGGGCCATATAAAGTTATGGATTAATCTGATATTTTTTTCCCCTTCATCTGGGCCTGTATGACCTAATCAACAGATAGGATGTCAAATAAAAAGTACAATGGGCCTTAGGAGGGTTTTAATGATGGATATCCAATCACTATTATTTTCATGTGGTGTGGTCCACCTGAGATTTATATCCCTCTCATTTTTGGTATCAGGGCCTAGTATGATTTGTAAAAATGGATGGACGACATGGATGAAACACATACATAATGGTGGGACCCATAGAGCACCAACCAACATCTAAAAACAGTTACTTGCCCCAATCATGCTACATATGAGAAAGATATTGGGCAAACAAGATTGATCAACAATTTGAGTGAATTTTGATTTAAACATCTGAAGTTATTATTCTTCAATCTGGACTGATCAGATTGTCCAAAAATGGTTAAAGGTTGTTCATAATATCAAAAATATATGAATGAATAGAAAACAGAAACATCAGCTTGATCCAAAACTTCTATGGCCTCTAAGAAATTTTAAATGGTAGAGGTTCAATCACACTATTTCCTGTGGTGTGGTCCACTTGAGCTTTAGATATGCTTCCCTTTTGTTCTTTAGACCTCAAATTATCTGTTAACATGGATGAATGGAGTGGATAAAATAAATAAATAACGGTGGACCCCATAGAGTTTACTCTGGTAAAGGTAATGAGTAACTCACTTAAATGTAATGGAGAAGGGTTTCCTTAAAACATTCATAATCATATATTGGGCCTACCTAAATGTGATTCACATATCCAACCCACTCATTATGTGTGTCCTACTTATTATGTGTGTCCCACTTGGATGAGGAATCAGACCAAGTTTCAACCACATCCATGTCTGTATTAACTAATAAACAGATTGGATCTCAAATAAACATCGCGACAAGCCCTAAGAAGGTTTCAATAGTGGGTGTCACTATCCCACTCTTTTCTATGGTGGGTCCACTTGAACTTTGGATCTGCCCCGTCAATCAGATGCACCATTCCATGGTTGGCCACGAGCTTAAAAATAAAGTCAATCCATGACTTGGGTGGGTCACACCACATACTATAGTTGAGAGGGTTACCCTCCCATTAAAACATTCATAATCATTTATTAGGCCCACCTAGATGTGGTTCATAGATCCAGCCCATTCATTATGTGTGTCTGACTTGGATGAGGAGTCAGACTAAGTTTCATACACATCCAAAACTCATGTGGGCCCCACCAAATGATTTTATATGTTTTACGGATGTCTTCGCATAGTTTTAGATGCTATGGCCCACCTGAGTTTCGTATACGACTGATTTTTGGACTTAAAGGGGACACATCAAATGCATGGTGCTGATGTTCTACACACATCATGGTGGGGCGCACACAGATTAACCTCATGGGAAGTTCCCATGAGGTGACCTTATAGTACCATTTCACTATTTAGGTAACTCCTTCATGGGTGTTACTCTAACCGTGTAGGGCCCGCCTTGATATATTTTATGTATATCGACACCATCCATATATTTTTTTCATCATATTTTAGGATGTGATTTCAAATCACAAGAACCCAATAATCTCAGGTGGGCCATAGCGATCAAAACAATGATGAATAACTATTAAAAACCTTTTGAAGGCCACAAAAGTTTTGGATCAATTTGATCTTCGTAGTTTACCTTCATATAGATCTTCTTTACATTATCAACAAGTTAGATTGCAAATAAACATTAATAAAACCTTACGATGGGCTCTTTATAATTTTTAATGGCGAGGTACTATATTATCATTCTTTCTAGTGGTGTGGTCCACTTAAGATTTAAATCTACACATTTTTTTATACGCGGCCCAAAAATGGGTTGGAGAAACATAGGGGCGGCAAGGATATACAACACATCATCGAAATCTCACTTTTATTATCTAACTTTTCAATTTTTCTTGTCAAAATAAAAAATCTAGTTTTCTTTTTTAAAATATATATTTTTTTACAATTTGTCAATTTTTTCACAATTTTATTTAATTTCTTAAATTTTCTTTTTCAAAATATCATTTTTTTAATATCACTTTTGTTATATAACTTTTCAATTTTTCTTGTCAAAATGTAAAATCTAGTTTTCTTTAAAATTTTATTTTTTTTTCAATTTGTCAAATTTTTCACAATTTTGTTTAATTTTTTAAATTTTCCTTTTTAAAATATCATTTTTTTATTGAAATCTTGTTATATAACTTTTTAATTTTTTTTGTCAAAATACAAAATCTAGTTTTCTTTTTAAAAAAATATATATTGTTTTATAATTTGTCAATTTTTTCACAATTTTGTTTAATTTTTTATATTTTCTTTTTCAAAATATCATTTTTTTTATTGAAATTTTTTTTTTTTCAAAGTTATCAACATTATTCAAAGTTCTTAATTTTTTTTTCAAAATGTAGAATTTTAAAAAATTATTGTTTTTTTTTAAAAAACATTGTTAATTATTTTTTTCTAAGCTTCTTAACTATTTTCAGTGTAGGTCGTACCTGAGCATTAGAGACGGTTAAGGACCGTCTCTAATATAGACAGTCTTCCACGGTCCTAAAAGATGGCTAACGACCGTCTCTAATAGAAATGGTCATTGACAGTCTCTAATAGAGAAGGTTTTTGACAGGGCAATAAGACGACTAAGGACCGTCTTTAATGGAGACGGTCTTTGACAGTCTCAGATTACAAGTAAAAGACGGCCAATAACCGTCTCTAATACGGACGGCCAGTGACCATCTCAAATGACCGCATATAAGACATATATAAGACGTATATAAGACGGTCTTTGACCGTCTCAGATGATGTATATAAGACGGTTAAAGACCGTCTCAAATTATTTACGGACGCAGAACATTTAAAGACAAGATTAGGGACGGTCAGGAGCCGTCCCTAATTTTAGAGACGGTTTACGGCCGTCTCTAAAGCGTCATTAAACCAAGAAATTTTAGAGACGGTCTAGAACCGTCTCTAAATCCGTCATTTTTTTTCATTTTTCACGTAGTGCCACCTATTGTGGATTTGAGGCCTATGTGATGAGGCCCGTGTGATGTATTCGAGGCCCATGGGTAAGGCCTGATGTAATGTATCTATGGCCCATATGATGGGGCCCACCTGTTGCATATTTGAAGCTCATGGCTCGTAGCCCAGTGTGATGTGTTTCCGGCTTATATGTCGTGGCCCATTATAATATATTTTTAGCCCATGTGATTCGGCCCATTATGATGTATTTATGGTCCATGTGTCGAGGCCCATTGTGATGTATTTGAGGCCCATGGGTAAGGCCCATTGTGATATAATCGTGGCCTATGGGCAGGGCTCATTGTGATAGGATTAGGCCCGTGCCGCATGGTCCATTTGTTGTATACTAGGCCCTTGTGTGAGGCCATGGGTCCTCTTTATATTTGGCTCTATATAGGCCACTCCTTGGGAGCTATGATAATTAAATGGCCACATTGTTGGGCAATGATGGTTTAATGTCCACATTGTGACCTTTCCTTAAGCCTTGTTTGACCGATTTTGATTGTCGAGGTCAATTGTCGATGCTAGTTATTGATACCGATTATGAGTATGCGACAGTATAGCATCATGATGCATGCCTATACGCATCATCTACATGTTGTTATGAGACTCCCTGATAGGTGGAGGTTATCTCACATGAGCGCACGGTATGTGCAAGATTGATACATGACTGGATTGTATGACTTATGCATCCTGCATTATGATTACTGTACGCCCTAGCGATATCAAGGTCGTAGCCTCCACAAGCATATCGTGGATGTCCAGATGGGACACCGAAAATATTTGGTTCTAGCATACGGGCATCATAGATGTCCCTGGGTGAAAATTCCTAAACCTCTGTAGCCAGGATACGCCCCAACGTTGAGACCGAGTGGATACGTGAGTGCTCGAGTGTCGAATACTAGGAGGCTGCGTCTCCCACTGTGTCATGGTCGGTTAGGAGGGGGTGTGGCCTTATCCGCCCTAGCGTAGGGGGCATTACTATGCTGAGTTTGACCAGCTCGTGAATGGGTTCGCTATCGACATGCCGGATAAGTATTGGTAGACTATTGGCTAGATGGATAATGAAGTTTCTTACGCTCACTTGGACTGTGCTGTTGGGAGAGGGACAGTGCCATTTGGAGTGTACTAAACCCCGGTGATGATCCCAGAAATGAATCATACTGATATGTGGACTTATTGAGTAGGAGTACATATTCATTCATTCATTCACTATCCACTCGGGCTGGTGGTGCGTAACTAATTGTTTGTGTACCTTCGCAATGGCTAGGATTTCGGTTGGGGCGCGCGACTAACCTGATATCAGGAGTTTACCACATTGAGTCTGACTATCCAAATTTAGGTATGAGACTGGTTTGGATAGAAGTCCCTTGTGATGGACCTCATAGCCTGCGATACTATGTACTATCATTCCAACTTCACACTCCAGCATGGTCATTCCGTTCGCACTGCATGTTGTATTACATCCCCGGCATATGGTACGACTGATGCTATTTGTATTTCTCATCATGAATGTATATTGCATCGAATCCTCTGTGTCTAATATTTGGCTCTCTATGACTCCTCATTTGCATAGTTGATCGCTATTGCGTATTCTAATAGTGTATGACTCACACACTTGTCAATATTTCTGCTTACTCTGTTATCGTGTGATTTATGACTTTGTCAATATTTCTGTTTATTCTGATAATTCCTGATCTTGTCAGTATTTCTATTTATTCTGATAATTCATGATCTTATCAGTATTTCTGTTTATTTAGACATTGTACGATTTATGGATTATCAGTTTTCTGGTATTGTATGATTATGGCATTATATTGAGTTCTTGACACTTACCTTGTGCACACACTTACACCACCCTCTAAGCTTTTTATAAGCTTATGCATGATAGATGCGTACAGGAGATGTTAGGTTGCAGCAGTGTTGAGCTTGGAGCGTGCAACAATCTTTTGGAGCTTGATTTTCGATTGATGTATTTTTCTTTCAGCATTGTACTTAAATGATTATATTAGTGGATATGTGATGATGATGTTGCCTTTGTGAATTAGGTAATCTTGTAGTTATGCTTATGATGAGTTAAATGTATATTTAAAAAAATAAAAAAAATCTTCCTTCTAGGATCCTAGGATCGAAATCTGGCATATGAATGCTAGGAGTCGAGAATGGGGTACTACGGAGGCTGTCAACACTGGATTCGACAATCGGGATTCCTATGAATCCAATTTTCGGGTTTGGGGCGTGACATTAGACCTCTCATCCTTTGGTACATGAACGGATGCCTTGCATCCAATGTTCACTCCCCAAGTACAGGGTTGTGATGTAATAATAAACTCGGTAAGACCGAGGTCGAATCCTAAGGGACTGAAACTATACATAATCTAAAATTAAGTAGGATTTGAACTAGAATAAGATGAATTCTAAATCAAAGTAGCAATTGTGAAATAATTGTAGGTTAATTAATCTAAAACTAAGGAGATATCAGAGAAGGGTAACTAGGGATTCAGAGGGTCCACTTGTAGAGATCAGGGAGATCTTATGCCTGCTTCAAGAATTATGGAATTTACTGAACTGCCGTTGATCTAGTTTTCAAAGAGATGAAAGGTATATGAATTAGAATGGATTCCATCACCAAACCATGCCCAAGAGACTATGACAAACAACAGAATTAAACTAATTACCAACCAATCACATGTATGGAGGTTAGGAAGAGTACCGTCATCCGACCATGCCCAGGAGACTATGGTGAACAACAAGGCTCTCTAACGTCATAAACATAAAAGATAAGAGACATGCTCAAAGCCATTGCAGACCCATTGTAATTTCAGTCACAACAGACCATTAAGAGCTAAAAACATTCCCATAATAATCAACTAAAATCAAATCAATTCATGAAATAAAATTAAATTGAAAACATACATAAAAATCTCCCATCTCACTACAAGCTTCACCTCTTAGCCCTAGCTAAGAGGTTTAGCCAGACATGATGTGGGCTAGATCCAAATAAATAAAGAGAAAAAGAAAAGGAAAAGAAAAGGGAAAGAAAAAAACCAAAGCTCTTCTCTCTCTCTCTTTCTCCTAACGTTCCAACCCAGCCAAGATCTAGATCTTCCTTCCCAGGTCTGAATCAATGCTCCCCACGTCTAAAACCTCCTTATATAGCTGCTGGAGTGGTGAAAATCGGACTTGAATCGGATTTGGAAAGCTATCGCATGCGCAGCGAAAGCCTTTTCGCAGCCAAGTTCAGTACCTCAAAAATCGTCACTTTCCTCGCTCAAATTCCAAAGAAATACCATTCCTTAGGACTTTCTTGGGTCCTCTATATGATAGACGATTCAGATCTATCATATGATCAAAGATGGTGCGCCACAACCGCCTGGAAAAGTCAGTTTTCGCGGATGTGCGAAACCTTTCGCACCATTTCGCTGTTGTGATCGGTGGGCCTCACAGAAGCATTTTCTAGAAAATTCACCCCGTCCATTGGATTCAGGACGAAATTTCAGTCATGAATGAGTGGTTTTGAAGGTCCATTGATGCGGCCCAGAGAAGATATCACAAAAGGATCAATTTTGAATGTTGCAGGGCAGCCCTTTTGTGGCCTCTGTAACGCACACATGTGTATGCATGAATGAAAAGAGTCAACATGGTTTTGTAGTGTTTGCAACTCTCTACAAGATGGTCGGATCAGATGAGTCATACGGTCCATGGGTGAGGCCCACAGTCGATCGCAACACGGACGCAGGCCGTCCGTGCACTTACGCTAAGACGGTAATTTCCGTTTTGATGAACAAGAGACGGTTCAGCGCTTGCGCTGACTGCCTCTGCATCCGGTGCGCATAGTGTACGTGGACACTATGTATGCACACGTACACATACAAGACCAAATATGATATTTCTTAGAAATTTGATCCGTCCATCCTTTTAATCATCTCATTTAAACCGTGGGGACCAATTTTGACGCATATGCAGATATCAAGTGGGCCCAGAATCAATGGTTTATGGGCTAATCTGTCAGTTGGGATACTTCTATAGTGATCCAAGGGCTGAAATTTAATTTGTACGGTTAATTTATGTCCCTAATCTCATGTATGAAGTTTTAGGTCAATCAGATGGTGGGAACCCTGTGATCTTGCATTCTGGACCAATTTCGGGCCCGTTTAATGCGAACAGCTTGATTTCCTCGAGTCCCTAACATGTAAATCCATCGATCTTGGTCCCCTGGGGTCCTTCCCTTGCATTGGTGAATTTAGACCGTCAAATCCACGCTTTTAGTACCATTTTCCATTCCAAGCTCCTAAATTCAACCTGTAGCATAAACATAATTAAATCGGCCGTTAAACAATATTATGTTCGTAAATCCAGATAATAACTGGGGTCTAATATGCATTATTTGACCTTCAACACAACCCCCAACCAGCATTTTACTAGTCCCGAGAAAAGTATGCGAAAAATAAGTTGAGACTTACAGGACGATTTTCATAAACTCAAGTGATTTTTGCAAAATAATCCGGATACGAAAATTCTAAGATTCATGAATGTTGGGGATTACTTTCTCCTGGACTCAAGTGCTTGGTAGACTCATAATCAAGTTCAAAGTATTAATCCATCAATTAGAATAATTCTAAACATTGAGTTCCATGGGTGGATAGTGTAATCTCAGCCTATCATCATTAAAATTCAATTTATTATTTCATAATAGCATTGGTAATCACAAGAGTATTCAGGACACCTAAAACCCGAACCAAACCTGC
Organism: Magnolia kwangsiensis; assembly: GCA_037074715.1. Classification (NCBI taxonomy): domain Eukaryota; kingdom Viridiplantae; phylum Streptophyta; class Magnoliopsida; order Magnoliales; family Magnoliaceae; genus Magnolia; species Magnolia kwangsiensis. Next base: position 116,302,149 of record CM073577.1, read on the forward strand.
CTCAGAAATTCCATCTTTTGATTTTTCTTTAAAAGTAATGCCAAGGATGGGGGTCAAATCCTCACCTATATAGAGCAAACCTATGGTAAAGACCAGTCGCCCAATAATTTTTGAATGTTAACCTTGGGGAATTAAACCTTCACCTGTGGGGAGAAAACCTACAGTGAAGGTCATTCGCCCAACCCTGGGTATTTTCTTTTTCTTCGATTCTGCTCTCTTTTTTTTTTCTTTTTTTTTTCTTTTTCTAATGATCATAATAAGCAAATTATCCAGGCTAGTTCCTTTCATGCTTAATGATTACTAAGTTAATCCTTCAATATCAAATTGAAATCTTAATGTGGAAACGAGATGTGACATATGCAATCATGACTCAATCAATGTTTAAAACTTCTCATCATGGATTAACAAATCAGACTTAACTGTGAAGGCTAACAGATAGCTGAATCCACGAGTCATAAATCCAACATCATGTATCTTACAAATCTAAATTAGGGATATCTGTCAAAATTACTTCGAGTTCACAGGAATTTTTAGAAAATTTTAAAAAATTTTCACAATTTTTGCTCAAGACCAAGAAAAACACTGATTAAGTTACCTAATCTCCCACCCCCAACCAAAAATCTACATTGTCCTCAATGTAAAAGATCTAAACATGTAATGCACATGGAACAATAAAAGGAAAGTGATGGGAAGATAGTACCTGGATAACGAATCAAGAGAGAGACTTTCTAAGAGATCATAGCATGAAAGCTGGTCAGCCAAGAGAGGAAATAAAAAAATAACAACAAATAAAATCATACCTATACCACTTTCGCAGGTGCTCTCGATTGCATTTAGCGTATGCAACAAGCCTTTAAACCCCTAGGTTACCCCTAGTGGACAAGTTGTAGTCTCGTGAGGGTTTACAGTAATGTTACCCACAAACATTGAATGAACTAACTAGAAAAATGAAATGAAAAGCTAGGTTGCCTCCCAGGAGCGCTAAATTTACCGTCTTCATCCAGACAGATAAAGTAACTATCCTAGTCCTATGAAAGCGATAAACCTACCTATACCTCCATCAGACTAGGAGATCAGTCCTGGTAAACAGGAGCAATCAAAGGCATGGACATGTCCTCTGAATAAAATGTCTCGATAAATGGTTTTAATCGATGTCCATTTACCTTAAACTCTTTACCATTGTCAGGATCTCTTATCTCGACGGCCCCATGAGGATAAGCAGTGACAACAATGTAAGGGCCGGTCTAACGAGATCGAAGCTTACCCGGAAAGAGATGTAGTCGAGAATCGTACAAAAGGACTTTCTGACCTGGTGTGAATGATTTCCGTAGAATATGTTGATCATGAAACGCCTTCATCCTATCTTTGTAAATTCTCGAGTTCTCGTACGCATCGTTCTGAATTTCTTCAAGTTCATTCAACTGAAGTTTGCGTAACGAGTCAGCGTTGTCCAAATTAAAATTTAGATTTTTGATCGCCCAGTATGCTTTATGTTCCAATTCCACGGGTAAGTGACAAGCTTTCCCATAGACAAGTCTAAAGGAAGATGTTTCAATAGGAGTTTTAAAAGCAGTATGGTACGCCCATAAGGTTAGGGTTAACCGTTTTTTCCAAGATATGTTTGATCTCTCTATTGAAAATCTCAGCTTGTCCACTTATCTGTAGATGGTATGGGGTGCTCACCTTATGAGAGATACCGTATTTCTTCATTAAACTCTCAAATGGTCTATTACAAAAGTGTGAGCCCCCATCACTAATGATGGCTCGAGGCATTCCGAACCGCGACGGGATATTTTCTTTCAAAAATTTAATGACCGTGCGATGGTCATTTTTGCGGCACGGAATTGCTTCGACCCATTTAGTGACATAGTCTACGGTGAGTAAAATATACAAATTTCCAAATGACTGGGGGAATGGTCCCACGAAATCAATGCCCCAGCAATCAAATGCTTCAATGATAAGGATGGGATTCAAAGGCATCATATTTCGACGGGACAATGCTCCCAATTTTTGACAACGCTCACAAGCTTTGCAAAACTCATGAGTGTCCCTAAACATAGTGGGCCAGTAAAAGGCACACTGTAGAATCTTGACCGTGGTCTTTTTAGTAGAAAAGTGACCACCACAGGCCTGTGAGTGACAGAAGGAGATGACACTCTGATGCTCATCGTCTAGCACACATCTCCTTAAGATTTGGTCTGGGCAATATTTAAACAAATATGGATCATCCCAGAAAAATTTACGCACCTTGGTAAATAATTTCTTCGTATCTTGTGACGTCCAGTGTGTCGGTATGGCACCTGTAGCAAGATAATTAGCAATATCAGCGAACCAAGGTGAATGGGAGACTCTAAACAGTTGTTCATTAGGGAACATGTTATTGATATGGGTCGCCTCAAGGGAATCAGAGGTATTAAGGCGAGAAAGGTGATCATCCACTACGTTCTCTACTCCCTTTTTGTCTTTAATTTCTAAATCAAATTCTTGGAGTAGAAGGATCCATCGTATTAAGCGGGGCTTAGAATCATTCTTGAAAAGAAGATACTTAAGTGCCGCATGATCTGTATAAATAATGATCTTGGATCCGATTAGGTAGGACCGAAATTTGTCCAAAGCGAACACTATGACTAAGAGTTCCTTTTTCGTGGTTGAATAGTTCACTTGGGTAGGATTTAGAGTCCTACTTGCATAGTGAATGACATAAGGCCGCTTATCTTTTCTTTGGCCTAGAACCGCTCCAAGAGCATAATCAGAGGCGTTACACATAAGTTCAAAAGGAAGACTCCAGTCGGGTGGCTGCATGATAGGTGCAGTGGTTAACATGCCTTTAAGCTTAGTGAAAGCTTCTTGGCACTGCTCAGTCCACTCATATGGTGTATCCTTTTGAAGAAGATTACATAAAGGGCGAGAGAGGAGACTAAAGTCCTTTATGAATCGTCGGTAAAATCCTGCGTGTCCCAAGAAGGATCGCACATCTCTGATGTTCTTGGGTGGAGGTAGGTTAGAGATAAGATCGATTTTTGCCTTATCTACCTCGATTCCTTTGGACGAGATGATATGCCCAAGGACAATTCCCTTTTGAACCATAAAATGGCCCTTCTCCCAGTTAAGTACCAAATTTTTTTCTTCACATCTTTTCAGCACACATTTAAGACTTGCTAAGCACTCGCTGAAAGATGAACCGAAAATAAAGAAATCATCCATGAAGACCTCTAAATATTTTCCCACCATGTCAGAAAAGATACTCATCATACATCGCTGAAAGGTGGCAGGGGCATTACATAACCCGAATGGCATCCTTCTGTAAGCAAAGGTGTCATAGGGACATGTAAATGTGGTCTTTTCCTGATCTTCAGGGGCGATTTCAATCTGATTATAACCTGAATACCCATCAAGGAAACAGTAATAGGAATGACCAGCTAACCTTTCCAAGATCTGATCTATAAAGGGTAAAGAAAAGTGGTCCTTCCTAGTGATGGTATTCAGCTTCATGTAGTCAATGCAAATTCTCCAACCAATAGTAACTCTGGTCGGCACGAGTTCATTATTGGCGTTGGCTACGATGGTGATCCCGGACTTCTTAGGAACCACCTGAGTTGGACTCACCCATTGACTATCAGATATGGGAATCTGAGTGCTCGTGTCATTAATGAGTTCGGTGTCCAAGATGATAAAATCAACAGGGTAGTAGAATCTATCAACCTGGACCAATACATTCTCGATGATCCCTCTTGGTACACGAACAGAACGATCAGCAAGTTGTAGTGTGGTTCGAGTGGGTTTTAATTCACCCAAGCCTAACTGTTGGTATACCGAGTAGGGAATTAGATTGACGCTCGCTCCTAAGTCAAGAAATGCGTGATTAATTCGATAGTTCCCAATTACACATGATATGGTTGGGCAACCGGGATCTTTGAATTTTTACGGCACGTCTTGTTTCAGGATGGCACTCATTTTCTCAGTTAAGGAAATTTTCTTTTGAACACTTTTTTGTCGTTTGGTCATGCATAAGTCTTTTAGGAATTTAGCATATAAAGGTATCTGTTTTACAACATCAAGCAGAGGAATATTGACTTTCACTTGTTTCAACACCTCTAGGATATCCTGAGAGTTAGAGAGACGTTTTGGTTCAACCAACCGTTGGAAAAACGGAGCAACTGGCTTTTCTAGAGGTTCCGGTTCAAATTTTTATGGGGCACTACTAGATCCATCATTGTTGTCCTCTTCTGGTTCTTGAGGCTTTTCGAGCCTAACCGGAAGGGTTTTATTAATAACCTTCCCACTCCTAAGAGTGGTGATGGATTTAGCATGCCCCATTTGATTTGAAGAGCTGGGATTACCTGTCTCGTATTGCGGTTTAGGATTGGGGATTGCTTGTGCAGGAAGCATCCCCTTTTCTATAACCGTCATACGTGAATCTATCTTTTGTATAAAATTCCGCATTATCTGCGTCAACTCTTGCACAGAATTTTGAGCCGGTTCTTCTTGAGGTCTCCCCTGATTTGGATTTTGATTGAAGAAACCTTGAGGGGTAGCAGTTTGTCCGTTCCTCCAACTAAAATTCGGATGATTTTTCCAGCCAGGATTGTACGTATTGGAGGGTGGTCCATTGAAAGGTCATTGATAGTTATTTACGGCATTAGATTGTTCATTCAATACTTCTCGAAAGGCAGGTATTGAAGGACAATTTTCAGTAGTATGAATGTTGCAATCACAGATGCTGCAAACACTTTCATTAACCTTTTCCTTCTTTCCTTCCATGGCCTCAAATTTTCTGGTGAGATTAGCCACCTTAGCGTTAAGATCATCATCCTCCTTCAGGAGATATATTCCTCCTTTTTTCCTTAAATGAGTTGGCCTAGACGTAGCGTTCGTCCTTGGGTAATAGTCCCATGATTGTGTTTTTTCAGCGAGACTATCGAGGTAATCTCATACCTCGTCGACATTTTTATTGATGAAATCTCCGTTACACATTGTCTCGACCATTTGGCACATGGAAGATGTTAGCCCATCATAGAAAAAATTCGTAATGCGACATATTTCAAAGCCATGTTGTGGGCATGCATTAACCAGATCCTTGAACCTTTCCCAACATTGGAAGAATGTTTTGTCTTCCTTTTGGGCAAAGTTCATGATTGCTCTCCTGAGGGTAATTGTCTTATGATGTGAGAAAATTTTCTTTATAAATTTTCTCTGCATATCATTCCATGTGCCAATGGATCTAGGACGTAATGAATGTAACCACGTCTTGGCTTTTTCTTTCAAGGAAAATGGAAAGAGTTTCAGCCTAATAGTATCCTCAGATACATTAGGAAAGTATAAGGTGCCTATGATTTCATCGAACTCTTTCAGATGCAAGTATGGTTCTTCAGACTCAATCCCATGGAACTTAGGAAGGAGTTGGATAACCCCTGGGTTGATGTCCATATGTCCTATATTCTCAAAAAAAATTATGCATGAGGGCGTACTCACCCCCACCGGTTGTAAATAATCTCATAAAGTACGAGGCGGGGGTGCGTGGTGCATCTCATTCTCATCATGTACTTCCTCAACCCTAGGTTGGGGTAGTGCTTGAGGTTGATTTTCAGCCATAACCTCCTCTGTCTCAGGAGAATTCAAGTGGTGTCTAGTCCTGCGATGGACAGTCAACCCCTCAACTAATCCTCCTTCAGTCACAAGACGTCGAGTGTTGTCGCGTGCCCACTGGGGCATAAAACACACTCAACCCTCAAATTCTAACTTAAACCTAAGAGAAAGGAAGAAGTAAAAATCTAAAAAATAAAGGGGAGAGATGGAAAGAAATTATCAAATTTGAAGTCCTAGGTTAAGAACCTGCAGAATAAACAAAACAAGTTAGTTTCTAAGAATAAAAAGTTCTAATTAAAAGTAAACTAATTTCTAGAGAAAAGAAGAAATTCTAAAGAAAGAAAAATTAGAAAGAGCTTACTAAATTAGAAGTTTCCTACAAAACAGAAAATTGGGTTAGTTCTAAAAATCAAATAGAATGAAGAATAGTAAGTTTCTAAAGTTAGAAAAAATTTCTAACAAGGAAAATAACTAAGCTTCTAAACCTATAATTAGAAAATTCAAAAAAGAAAATATAATCTTAAACTAATCCTAAAACTAATTAATTTCAGAAAAATGTAGCCGACAATCCTCGGCAACGGTGCCAAAAACTTGTTCACTCCCCAAGTGAAGGGTTGTGATGTAGTAATAAACTCGGTAAGACCAAAGTCGAATCCCAAGGGACTGAAACTATACGTAATCTAAAATTAAGTAGGATTTGAACTAGAATAAGATGAATTCTAAATCAAGTAGCAATTGTGAAATAATTGTAGGTTAATTAATCTAAAACTAAGGAGATATCAGAGAAGGGTAACTAGGGATTCAGAGGGTCCACTTGTAGAGATCAGGGAGATCTTATGCCTGCTTCAAGAATTATGGAATTTACTGAACTGCCGTTGATCTAGTTTTCAAAGAGATGAAATATATATGAATTAGAATGGATTCCATCACCAAACCATGCCCAAGAGACTATGGCAAACAACAGAATTAAACTAATTTCCAACCAATCACATGTATGGAGGTTAGGAAGAGTACCGTCATCCGACCATGCCCAGGAGACTATGGTGAATAACAGGGCTCTCTAACGTCATAAACATAAAAGATAAGAGACATGCTCAAAGCCATTGCAGACCCATTGTAATTTCAGTCACAACAGACCATTAAGAGTTAAAAACATTCTCATAATAATCAACTAAAATCAAATCAATTCATGAATTAAAATTAAATTGAAAACATACATAAAAATCTCCCATCTCACTACAAGCTTCACCTTTTAGCCCTAGCTAAGAGGTTTAGCCAGACATGATGTGGGCTAGATCCAAATAAATAAAGAGAAAAAGAAAAGAAAAAGAAAAGGGAAAGAAAAAAACTAAAGCTCTTCTCTCTCTCTCTTTCTCCTGACGTTCCAACCCAGCCAAGATCTAGATCTTCCTTCCCAGGTCTGAATCAATGCTCCCCACGTCCAAAACCTCCTTATATAGCTGCTGGAGTGGTGAAAATCGGACTTGAATCGGATTTGGAAAGCTATCGCATGCACAGCGAAAGCCTTTTCGCAGCCAAGTTCAGTACCTCAAAAATCGTCACTTTTCTCGCTCAAATTCTAAAGAAATATCATTCCTTAGGACTTTCTTGGGTCCTCTATATGATAGACGGTTCAGATCTATCATATGATCAAAGATGGTGGGCCACAACCACCTGGAAAAGTCAGTTTTCGCGGATGTGCGAAACCTTTCGCACCATTTCACTGTTGTGATCGGTGGGCCCCACAGAAGCATTTTCTGGAAAATCTACCCCGTCCATTGGATTCAGGACGAAATTTCAGTCATGAATGAGTGGTTTTGAAGGTCCATTGACGCGGCCCATAGAAGATATCACAAAAGGATCAATTTTGACATGTAAATCCATCGATCTTGGTCCCCTGGGGTCCTTCCCTTGCATTGGTGAATTTAGACCGTCAAATCCACGCTTTTAGTACCCTTTTCCATTCCAAGCTCCTAAATTCAACCTGTAGCATAAACATGATTAAATCGGCCGTTAAACAATATTATGTTCGTAAATGCAGACAATAACTGGGGTCTAATATGCATTATTTGACCCTCAACATCCAAACACCCTGAGATGACTGTATGATGGATCCTGTCCAGTCCACACCTTCTTAAGTACTTCTCCATTCAATGGGGTTGATGGAGACCTGTTTATCAAATACACCGTCGTGTGCATTTCTTCTCTTAAGAACGTGTTAAACAACTTCACATAGGATAACATGCATCTGGTTCTCTCTATAATGGTGTGATTCATTCGCTAGCTACACCATTATGCTAGGGTCCCTTGGGAACCGTCTGTTCATGCCATATACCCAGGGACTTGCAGTACTCATGAAAGTCGCTATTGTATTCACCACCATTGTTAGTGCGGATGCACTTCAATGATCTACTTGTCTCTCTCACAACCATAGCATGAAACAATTTAAATACACCAAAGACCTCATCCTTGGATTTCAAAGCATAAGCCCAAACCCTCCTAGATGCATCATTTATAAAAGTAACAAAATACAATGCCCCACCCAAGATTTTTGTTCTCATAGGATCACAAACATCAGAATAAACCAAATCTAATACATATACTTTATTAACATGAGAAGCAGAATTAACAAATGAAACTCTATGTTATTTTCCTAATAAACAATCAAGACAGGTTTTGAGAGGTGGACCTGTCACGTCTGGAAGGAGCCGCTTCCTCGCTAGTAGCTGAAGCCCTTTTCACTCATGTGGCCTAGACGCCTGTGCCACATGTCAATAGCTGAATCTTCCACTGCATTCAACCCACCATTGCACATACTGAGACATGCCTTGTAAAGGGTGCAATACTTCTTTCCTCTAGCTGGGATCAACGAACCCTTGATGAGCTTCCAGCGCCCACCAGCAAACTGGCTTTCATAGCCATCATCATCTAACTTTCCCGTCAACATCAAGTTGAGGCGAAGGTCTGGAATATGTCTCACATCCCTAAGAACCAATGTGTAGCCCACATCGATTTTCACACAAATATCACTGATCTTCGATACGCCTGAATTTTTCATCTTCACAGTCTCATAGTCACTTGACTTTAGCTTGTAAAGAAGTCCCTGCGTGGATTCGTATGAAAAGAGGCTCCCGAGTCTATCACCCAGTCGGTGTCCTGACTCATAGCCGTAAGTCATACATCATAATCTACAAAAAGAATAACTACAATGTCGCCATCTGAAGCGATCGTAGTGGAATCTGATTCATCTTCTTCTCCTTTCCTTTTCCTCTCTTGTCGTTCTTAGCCTTACGATATTCATACTTGTAGTGGCCCTTCTTACCACAATTTCAGCATTCAACATCCTTTCTGGTACTAGACTTATCTCTTGATTTATTTCAGGCCTTCCTATTCTTTCTTCTCCCCCGTTCTTATGTCACAAGGGCCTCTTGCTGAGTAGACTCCTGAGACTTCCTCCTTGTCTCCTCATTGAAGAGACAGCTAGTCACCTATTCCATGAATATCTTTCCGTTTGGCGCGGAGTTACTTAAAGACACCACCAATGTCTTCCAACTGTCAGGCAACGAACTAAGGAAAAGCAAAGCCTGCAATTCATCATCCAGGACCATCTTCATAGCGGAGAGCTGGTTCACTATATTGCTGACCTCATTCATGTGCTCGGCCACAGAACCACCATCATTGAACTTGAGATTCACAAGTCGTCTTATCAGAAAATTTTTATTACCAGCTGTCTTCCTCTCATACAGCCCTTCTAGTTTCAGTCATAGGCTAGCGGATGAGGTTTCCGTAAACACATGGTGGAACACAGAATCATCCAGCTATTATCTAATAAACCCCACCGCCATTCGGTCCATCTTCTTCCAATCATTATCAAACATATCCTTGGATTTTATTGATATGCCTAAATTTGAAAAATATATGCCATGCCCCAAACTTAGAAATCGGATTCATAAGAATCCCAATCGTTGAACCCAATGCCGACAGCCTCCACAGCACCCCATTCTCGGCCCCCAGCGTACATACGTCAGGTTCAAATCCTGGGATCCTACAAGGAGGATTTTCCAATGTACATTTGTCTCATAAGAAGCATAACTACAAGTATACCTAAATCATAAAGGCAACATCATTATCACATATCCACTAATATAATCATTTGAATACAATGCTAAAAGGGAAATACATATATCGAAATCAAAGCTCCAGAGGACAGCTGTAAGATCCAAGCTCAACGTTACTATAACCTAACGTCACCTGTATGCATCTATCGTGCATAAGCTTACAAAAGCTTAGAGGGTGGTGAAAGTGTGTGTAAGGTAAGTGCCAAGTATGCAATAAAGCTCATAAATCATACATCATCGAGATAAGCATGAAAAATGACAAGATCATGAATCATATGATATCAGAGTATGCAGAAATGTACTGATAAATCCATGAATCATTCAATAACAGAATACGCAATGTGGATCGGCTATACAAATGCGGAAGCCAAATATCAGATGCCGATGATGCAATACAATATACAAATCTTGCTAAGTCCATCTAGGCCATATAAGTGTAAAAACATAGTAACCCAAAATGATAAGTACTGCGGATGTAATGTATTATGCAATGCGAATGAAATGACCATGCTGGAATGTGAAGTCGGGATGATAGTACGAAGTATTGTAGGCTATGGGGTCCATCATAAGGGAATTCTATCCAAACCAGTCTCATACCTAAATTTAGATAGTCAAACACAATATGGTAAACTCCTAATCTCAGGATAGTCGCATGCCTAACCGAAATCCAGGCCATGTGAAGGTACACGTAACAAATAGTTATGCACTACCAGCCCGAGTGGATAGTGAATGGATGAATGAATGAGTATGCAACTCCTGCTCAGGAGGTCCACATATCAGTACGGTTCCTCTCTGAAAAATCACCGGGGTCTATTACACTCCACTCCGACTGCCTCCTCCTTAGCTGCACAGCCCAGTGAGTGGAAGAGACCTTACTATCCGCCTAACCAACAGTCTGTCGATACCTACTCGGCTCGTCGATAGCGGACCTATTTATGAGTTGGTCATAATCAGTCTAGCTTGTAACCCCCTCACTCGGGCGAATAAGGCCACACCCCCTTCCAACCGACCACGACATAATGGGAGACACAACCTCATGGTATAGGCACCAACACTCATATTCCTCTCGGTCTAGACGTTGGAGCATCTCCTGGTACCAAGGAGGTTCTGAGATTTTCACCCAAGGATATCCTACGTGCCCACAGTGTTAGAACTAAACATTTTCGGTGTCCCATTTGGCCATCCACGATGTGTCTGTGGAGGCCACGGCCCTGATGTCACTAGGGCATACAATGATCATATCACACATATACGAGATGCATGAGTCACACTATTCAGTCATGTAGCAATCCTGCACGTACGGTGCGATAATGTGAGCACTCCATCTTATAAGGAGTCCCGTAAACAGTCTGCCCAATGGCGTATGCTATGATCAAACATTCCTCATATCAGGCATATATATGATGCATATGGGCATGAATCATGGAGTTATACTAAGCATTTTATATGGTGATGAACTATCCTCACAACGAAGATGGGCTTTGATGGCCTATACACAACAAATATGGGCTTATCAATGGGCCTTAGGGAGAGTCGTAATGCGGACATTTAACCAACATTACCTTACAATATGGACGTCAAACCAGCATTGCTCCCAAGGCATGGCCCGTCATAAATGTCATTACATAACCTATGGTGGAATCACATAATGTAATAGACCTGGTATACATCTCATTGGACCTTGAACCATAGGCCTCAAATACATCAAATGGGCCTTAACCCACGGCCCCTAATACATCACAATAGGCCTTAACCCATGGGCTCCAAATACAGCACAATGGGCTTCAACCCACGGGCCCTTATACATCACAATGGGCCTCAACCCATGGGCCCTAATACATCACAATGTGCCTTGACCCATGGGCCCTAAATACATCAAATGGGCCTCAATACACGAGCCTTAAATACATAATAAGTGAGTGTTGCAACTGGGCCTCAAAATACACAACAGGTGGGCCCCACTCATGGGTCAAATGTAAGACCCGTATCCTAATTCGTACTGTTCCGTCAACTCCCACGATCTTTCCTATCAAATTCTGGCAATCCGTGACCTGTAATTGACATTTGCGCATGACCGTAAGTCGTATCCTATACATTTGAGTCGGCTTAATCCGAGACTTGTATCATTGCGACCGCACCGTTGTCGCGGTTCCAACGCCGCGACTCATGTACCGATCCGATACCCTGACTAAGGGATGTGAGCCGGTATTTATTTCGAGAAAAATGTCACGCATTTGTAATCCCAAGAGAATCTCTACAACATGTCCCATCAATCACCTCTCATGTCAAGTACAAAGTACACATGCTTTCTTTCTCCACAAGTCAAGCAACCACCAAGTCAACTCTCATGTCACGTACACCATCACCTCACCCATCACTCACATCCATCACTCATCTTTCACATCTCCTTACAACCCTCTCTCTCTCCCTCATTTCCCAAGCAATAAATCCCAAGCAAGAGAGAACCCACGTCCAAGCTCTTCCCATGGAGAGAAAAGTGCATTTGTGAGGCCCACTTTTTCATCCCAAAAGCTCTAATCCTAGCCATCCATTTCCCATCTCCACCATCAAAGTGAAGCTCTAGGAGACCGGCTTTCCAACGGACCGAGAAGATCAAGTGGTGGGTGCTTCCATAGCTTAGTTTTTCATGTTTTTAAGATGGGCCAAGTGAAGCCTACCTATCAATAGTATCGATCTCTCTTTGGACCCTAAGATGTGGCCGATGGCCCATCTTGATCATCAATATCAATCTATGATGGGGCCATTCTCCATGGACCCCATCATGATGTTTACTTTCCTTGCATTAAAGAGGTCATATAGACCGTTCATTTTGGATGGAGAGGGATCTCCACCGTTGATCTTTTATTTGGAGGGCCCATATGCAATGGGACCCATTAATGTATGATTGGATGCTTGAAATGGAGGGCCCATAGTGCCGGGGTCCCTCCATCACTTGTCCTACTCTTTTACACTCTCTCTCTCTCTCTCTCTCTCTCTCTCTCTCTCTCTCTCTCCCCCTCTCCTTTTTTTTATTTTCTTTTTGTATGTTGATGTGGCCATATGGCCCACTTACATGAGCCCCACCATGAAATATGTATTTTATCCAAGCCATCCGTAGGTGGGGCCCACTTTAGATATGTTATACCTACACTATGCAGCCATGTAGTGGCCCACCTAAAGCAGGGTCCACCTTAAGCTTGTATGCCCAAACCGTCCAGCGTCCAGGGACGCTGGACGTGGAAGGAAAACACAAATATTGGCTTGGTTCTACAAGCCATTGGGGTGAACCACTTGTGTAGGCCCCACCCTGATGTATGTTTCTAATCCAAACCATCCACCTCACTCCCTGACTCATTTTAGGCGTTGGGCCGAAAAATGAGGTTGATCAGAGTATCTGGTGGGCCATAACGTCGAAAACTGTATCATTACCATTGAAATCTACCCAGATTTTTCTTACACGCTGAAAAAGGCCCAATATTGATCTTGATAGACTTGTCTAGGGCCATGGAAGCCAGTGGATGGGGTGGATCTACCTGATGCGGGCCCCACATGAGAAAAACTCCAAAAAGATGGGTTTTCAAAAAAAAAATAAAAAAATACATAAGCAGCAGCAAGCTGCTACTATGTCAGAGGGCTGGCCGTGCCAGCGGCTGGCGGGCGAGCGGGCGGACGAAGGCAGACCCACGGCCCTGTGCGTGGGCCCCACCTTGATGTTTATGTTCCATCTAAACCGTTCATGAGGCGGGCCACTCCCCAAAGTGCGCCCCCTCCAAATCCTGGCCGCATCCAGATCTCAGGTGGCCCACACCACACGAAACAGTGTGAATTGAACTCTACCATTGAAACCATTTTTGGGCCCACAGAAGTTTTGGATCAAGATGAAATTTGTATTTTCTTCTCATCCAGGTCTGCGTGACCTTATCAACGGGTTGGATGGCATGTAAACATTATAGTGGGCCCCACATGGGGAGCCCACAATGATGTATGTGTTTCCTGGACGGTGGAGCCCACTATGATGTATGCGTTTATCCGCGCACCCACCATGATTTGTGTATTCTATCCACTCTGTTCACGTATATGGGTGTTTATATATATATATATATATATATATATATATATATATATATATATATATATATATATATATATATATATATATATATATTATAATATTGTATATATTATACATATTATATATGCATATATGTATGATGGTGGGCCTTTATGTGGACCCCACCATGATGCATGTGTTGCATCCAAACCATCCATTTATTTTGTAAACTCATATTATGGCTTGAGTTAAAAATGAGTCAGATCTATGGTTCAAGTGAGCCCACCTTGGCATGTGTATAGGGCTCATGTTAACTTATTTGTGGTCATTCATTGGGGCCCACCTTGGTGTACATATAAGGCCCATGGGATTAGGCCCATTTGACATATATAAGGTCCATGGGATTAGGCCCATTTGACATGTATAAGGCCCATGGAATTAGGCCCATTTAACATATATAAGGCCCATGGGATCAAGTCCATTTGACATATATAATGCCCATGGAATTAAGTCCATTTGACATATATAATGCCCATGGGATTAGGCCCATTTGACATATATAACGCCCATGGGGTTAGGCCCATTTTGATGTATTCCAAGGCCATGGGTTAAGCCCATTGTGATGTACTCTAAGGCCCGCAGATTATGGACCATTGCAATGTACATAAGGCTCGTTGGTGAGGTCCACTAATGTAGCCCATTTGATGAATGTAAGGCCCATGTGATACAGCCCATTCAATATATCCAGGGCCCATGGGTCGAGGCCCAACAGGATGTCCTTAGAGTCCATTGTAATGTATGATTTCCCATGATTCATGTAATGATATTTATGGTGGGTCGTGTCTTGGGAGCAATGTTGGTTTGACGTCCACATTGTAAGTATAATGTTGGTTAAATGTCTGCATTACGACTCTCCCTAGGGCCCATTGATAGGCTCATACTTGTTGATAGTTCATCACTTTATAACGTGCTTAGTATAATCTCATGACTCATGCCCATACGTATCATATGTATGCTTGATATGAGGAATGCTTGATCATAACATAAGCCGTTGGGCTGAGACACTTACGGGACTCCTTATGAGACGAAGTGCCCCACATGATCGCGCAGTACGCGCTGGATTACTGCATGAATTAACGGTGTGATTCATGCATCTCGCATATGTGTGACTTGATCACTGCACGCCCTAGCAACATCAGGGTCATGGCTCCACGGGTACATCGTGGATGGCCGTATCGGATACCAAAAATATTTAGTTCTACCACTATGGGCACTTAGGATGTCCTTGGGTGAAAGTCCCAAAACCTTTTTGGTACTAGGAGATGCTCCAACGTCTAGACTAAGTGGATACATGAGCGCCCGAGTGCCAAATACCAGTAGGCCACGTCTCTCACTATGTCGTGGTCAGTTGGAAAGGAGTGTGGCCTTATCCTCCCAAGTGAGGGGGCTGTAAGCTAGGCTGAGTTTGACCAGCTCGTAAATGAGTCCGTTATCGATGAGCCGGGTAGGTATTGGCAGACTACTGGTCAGGAGGATAGTGAGGTCTATTCCGCTTACTTGGATGTGCAGTTAGGGAGGAGGCAGTCAGTGTGAGTGTATTAGACCCCACTGATATCCAGAGAGGAATTGTACTGATATGTGTACTTGATGAGTACCAACTTGCTTGGATTGCATTTCTCATATGACATTCGGCTATGTAAGCCTTGCATTACATCGGTGTGGCCGATGGCATTCATGTCTCGCATCGCATGGCCTTGGTATGGCCGATACCATTCATGCCTTGCATCACATAACCTTAATATGGTTGATTTTATTCATGGACTTACCGTATACTTCCGCATTACTCTGATATTGTACACTTGGTGTTTGCCTTGCGTACACACTTATACCACCCTCTAAGCTTTTGTAAGCTTATGCACGACCGTTGCGTGTAGGTAACGTTGGACAGTAGAAGCACTGAGATAGGAGTGCACATCTGCCTATTTTGGAGCTTTTTGATCATCTTGTATTTCTCTTTCCGCATTATACTTAAAGCTTTGATATAGTGGATATGTGGTGTTGTTGTTTTGTGACTTGGATATGCTTGTGGTTATGCTTCATTATAAAAAAAATTATTCTAAAAATTCTTCTTATAAGATTTCAGGATCGAAATCTGGTATATGATTGTCAGGAGCCGAGAATGGGGCACTACGGAGGTTGTCGGCACTAGATTCAGCGATCGGAATTCCCGTGAATCCGATTTTCGGGTTTGGGGTGTGACATCAAAGATACATCCTGATGAGTCACATGTATATCAAAGTGGGCCTCTCTATTAGGCCACAAAATACATCAAAGCAGCCTAACGGATAGGCCACAAAGTACATCAAAGTGGGCCTCACCGATGGCCACAAAACACATCAAAGTGGGCCTCAATGGATGATCATATCATGAAGTGGTCCGCCGTGATGTGTTTGAGATCCAACCAATTCATAAGTTAACATAAGGTTAGATGAAGTGAAAACAAAATATAAGCTTAATTGAAAGATATTGTGGCCCCTAAGAAGTTTGAACGGTGGATATCACTGTCCTCATTGATGGTGGGGTCCACTTGAACCTTAGATCTGACTTATTCTTTTAGTCTCAAGCATGTAAGACAACTTGCCAAATGGTGGACGGTTTGGATGCAACACATGCATCTTAGTGGGTCACATACCTCATGGTAGGGTCCCCATGTGTGGCCCACTATGTAAGACCCGTATCATAATTCGTACTGTTCCGCCGCTTCCCGCGATCCTTCTCGTCAAATTCTGACAATCCGCGACCTGTAGTTGATGTTGCGCATGACCGTAAGTCATATCCTATTCATTTGAGCCGGCTTAATCTGAGACTTGTATCATTGCGACCGCACGTCGCCGTGGTTCCAACGCCGCAACTCATGCACCGATCCGATACCCAGACGATGAGATGCGGACCCGCGTTCAGTTCGAAGAAAAACACCGCGCGTTGCAAATCCCAAGAGAATCTCTACAAAGTGTCAAATCAATCCCATCAATCAATCACCCATCAATCACTTTATGTCAAGTACAAGCACCCATGCTTCCTTTCTCCACAAGTCAAGCAACCACCTAAGTCAACTAACCTCTCACTTCACCCATCACTCACTTCACCCATCACTCACCTCACCCATCACTCACCTCACATCACTCCATCACTCTTACAACTCTCTCTCTCCCTCTCATTTCTCAACACTCCAAACCCAAGTAACCAAGAGAGCCTCCCACGTCCAAGGCTCCCCATGAGAGAAGTGTGATTTTGGTGGCCCACTTTCCACTCCCAAATCTCCCATCCTAGCCATCTATTTCCCATCTCCACCATCAAAGTGAAGCTCTAGGAGACCGGCTATCCAACGGACCAAGAAGATCAAGTGGTGGGTGTTTCTTTAGACTATTTTTTATATTTTTAAGATGGGCCAAGTGAGGTCAACCGATCAATGGTTTGGATCTCACTTGGGACCCTAAGATGTGGCCAATGGCTCATCTTGATCATCAAGATCATTCCATGATGGGGCCATTCTCCATGGACCTCATCATGATGTTTACTTTCCTTGTATTAAAGAGGTCATCTAGACTGTCCATTTTTGGTGGAGTGGGATCTCCACCGTTGATCTTTTATTTGGACGGTCCCATATGTAATGGGACCCATTGATGTATGTTTGGATGGTTGAAACGGAGGGCCCATAGTGCCGGGGTCCCTCCATGCACGTGTGTCATTCAATCTCTCTCTCTCTCTCTTCCTATCATTTATTTATTTATTTTCTGGAATGTTGATGAGGCCATGTGGCCCACTTGAATGAGTCCCACATGAACTATGTATTTTATCCAAACCCTCCATGAGTGGGGCCCATCTTACACGTATCATCCATCTTGTGGTGGTCCACGTAAACAAAAAAAAAAGGGGGGGGGGGGGAAGCAATGTCCAGCGTCTGGACGTTGCTGGACATTGAAGGAAAAATATAAATTTTGTTTGGATTCTTAAGCTCTTGGGGTAGGCCACCCATATAGGCCCCACCTTGAGGTATGTATTCAATCCAAGCCGTCTATCTTTTTCCCAATCCCATTTTAGGCGTTGAGCCGAAAAATGAGGTTGATCGGGGTATCTAGTGGGCCATAGTGTTGAAAACAATATCAGTACCATTGCCATCTACTTAGATTTTTGCTACACACTGGAAGATGTCCATTATTGGTCTTGATAGGTCTGTTTTGGCCTTGGGAATGCGATGGACGGAGTGGATTTACTTGGGGTGGCCCGCACACCTGAAAATCCTCAGGAAATAGGGATTTCAAAAAAAAAAAAAAAATAGAGAAAGAGAGCAGCGTCTGCTACTGCAGACGGTGCAGGCAGCTGCCTGCGGCCTTGCACTGGGCGACCGCCAGGCAGCCCACGGCTCCTGCCATGGGCCCCACATGATGTATATTTTGTATCCACGCCGTCCATAAGGTGGCCCATCCTCTGAGGTGGGCCCTCCCCAAAAATGAGACACATCCAAAGCTCAGGCGGCCCACACCACAAGAAACAGTGGTGATTAAATTCTACCATTGAAACCCTTTTGGGGTCCACACAAGTTTTGGATCAAGCTGAAATTTATTTTTCCTATTCATTCAGGTCTGCGTGACCTTATCAACGTGTTGGATGGAAAATAAATATTATGGTGGGCCCCACATGGGACCCACAGTGATGTATGTGGCTATATTCCACTGTCCGCACGGACGGTGGGCTCCACTGTTACTGTGTGTGCGTGTGTGTGTGCGTGTGTGAGTGCGTGTGTGTGTATGCATGTGTGAGTGCGTGTGTGTGTGTATGTGTGAGTGCACATGTGTGTGTGCGTGTGTGTGTAGCTATATATATAAATATGTATATATAATATTATATTACAGATAATATCGTGTATATATATATATATATACACTGTATATAAATTATATAGTATATTAAAATGATGATGGGCCTTCATGTGACCCCCGCCATGATGCATGTGTTGCATCTAAACCGTCCATTTATTTATTTTTGTAAAATTATTTTATGGCTTGAGCGAAAATGAGCCAGATCTATGGTTCAAATGAGCCACCATGGCATGTGTATAGGGCCCCTTATTGATTTAACTTTGGCCATTCATTGAGGCCTACCTTGGTATATATCTGAGGCCCAAATGATCAGGCCCATTTGATACATATAAGGGCTATAGGATTAAGCTCATCTGGCATGTATAATGCCCATGGGTTTGGGCCCATTTGACATATGCAATGCCCATGGGATCCGGCCCACTTATTCTATATAAGGCCCACAGGATTCAAGCCCATGTGATACATATTAAAGCCCATGGAAATAAGCCCATTTGATGTACATGGGGCACAAATGGAGTGGCCTAGTTGATATATTTATGTGTATGGGCCCATCTAACATATTTAAGGCCCAAGTTGAGAGGCCACTTTGATGTATTTCAAGGCCCATGGATCATGGACCATTGCAATGTACATAAGGCTCATTGGTGAGGCCCATTAATGCAAACCATTTGGTGAATGTGAGGCCCATGTAATACGACCCATTTGATATATCTAAGGCCCAGGGATCGAGGCCTAACGGATGTTCTTAGGGTCCATTGCAATGTACGTTTCTCATGGTTCGTGAAATGATATTTATGGCAAGTCGTGCCTGGGAAACAATGTTGGTTTGACGTCCACATTATATGTACAATGTTGGTTAAATGTCCGCATTGTAACTCTCTTTAGGGCCCATTGATAGGTCCATACCCGTTGCTATTCATTGCCTTATAACATGCTTAGAATAATCTCATGACTCATGCCCATACGCATCATATGTATGCTTGATATGAGTAATGACTGATCATAGCATACGCCATTGGGCAGACCATTTACGAGGCTCGTTATGTGACTGAGTGCCCCACATGATCGCGCAGTACGCGCTGGATTGCTGCATGTTTTGACAGCGTGATTCATGCATCTCGCATACGTATGACTTGATCACTGCACGCCCTAGCGACATCAGGGCCGTGGCTCCACGGGTACATCGTGGATGGCCGTATTGGATACCGAAAATACTTATTCTAGCACTGTGGGCACTTAGGATGTCCTTGGGTGAAAGTCCCAGAACCTTTTATGTACCAGGAGATGCTCCAACGTTTAGACCGAGTGGATACACAAGCGCCCGAGTGCCGAATACCAGTAGGCCGCGTCTCCCACTGTGTCGTGGTCGGTTAGAAGGGGGTGTGGCCTTATCCGCCTGAGCGAGGGAGCTATAAGCTAGGCTGAGTTTGACTAGCTCGCAAATGAGTCCGCTATTGACGAGCCGGGTAGGTATTGACATACTACTGGTCAGGCGGATAATGAGGTCTTATCCACTTGCTTGACTGTGCAGCTAGGGAGGTGGCAGTCTCTGTGAAGTGTATTAGACCCTGGTGATATCCAGAGAGGAACTGTACTGATATGGGTACATGATGAGCACCGACTTTCTTGGGTTGCATTTCGCATATGACATTCGGCTATGTAGGCCTTGCATTGCATCGGTGTAGCCGATGGCATTCATATCTCGCATCATGCCTTGCATTACATAGCCTTGGTATATTTATGGACTTACCGCACACTTCCGCATTACCTGATCTTGTACACTCGGCGTTTGCCCTCCGCACACACTTACACCACCCTCTAAGCTTTTGTAAGCTTATGCACGATAGTTGCGTGTAGGTAGCGTTGAACGACAGCAGCGCTGAGACAGGAGTGCATATCAGGACCTTTTGGAGCTTTTGATCACCTTGTATTTTCCTTTCCGCATTGTACTTAAAATTTTGATATAGTGGATATGTGGTGATGTTGTTTTGTGACTTGGTTATGCTTGTGGTTATGCTCCATTAAAAAAAAAAAATTCATTCTGGAAAATCCTCCTTGTAGGATCCCAGGATCGGAATCTGGCATTTGATTGTCAGGAGCCGAGAAAGGGGGCACTACGGAGGCTGTCGGCACTGGATTTGGCAATCGGGATTCATGTGAATCCGATTTTCGGGTTTGGGGCGTGACACACTAGATGGAATGACGATTGGATATAACATAGACATGGTGGGGCTTATTGGCCGTCCAACAAGTGCCTAGACAGCATTGATATAACATATTCATGGTGGATGTCCACTGCCGTGGACGGTGCTAATAAAACACATACATCATTGTGGGTCCCACGTGGGGCTCACCATAATGTTTATATGACATCCAACCGTTGATAAGGTCACGCTGACCTGGATGAAAGGAAAAAACCAAATTTCGTATAATCCAAAAATTCTGTGAAGACCCAAATGGGTTCAATGACAGCCATTCAATCACCATTTTTTTCCTATGATGTGGGCCGCTTGAGCTTTAGATGGGGTTGATATTTGGAGGGCGGCCCACTGTCCTAAGGGCTTACAAAATGGACAGCGTGGATTCTCAAAACACATTACGGTGGGGCCCACTTTTGGGGACCCTCGGTCAGCTAAGGACCGTCCCCGTGTAGCAGCGTCTGCAGCTCTATTAGTGGCAGCAGGTGCTGCCTACATATATATATATATATATATATATATATATATATATATATATATTGAAAATTTAGTTTTCTCGTAGTTTTTCGCGTGTGGGGCCCGCATCAGAAGAATCCACTCCACCCAATGGATTCTATATTTCATTACCAATCCATCAAGTCCAATATTGGGCATGTTTCGGCATGTAGAAAAATTCAAGTGAATTTAAATGGGGAAAATCACTATTTACTAAGGTATGGCCCGTCCAATGAGCGGATTAGCTTGATTTTTCAACTCAACACCTAAATTGAGTTGGTGAATAGGGTGGATGGCATGGATTGAATCCATACATCTATGTAGGGCCTATACAAGTGGCTCACCCAAATAGCCTTGAGCCAAGGCTAAAATTTATCTTTTCCATTCAACGTCCAGCGTCCAAGGATGTTGGACAGTTGTGCCTTTCAAGCAGGCTACCCACGTAGGCCACCAAATGATGGATGGGGTGGAAACAATACATATAAAGTGGGCCCCACCTATAGATGACTTGGATACAATACATGCCTTAGGGTGGGGTCCATCTAAGTGGGCCACATGACAACATCATCACACATCAAAAAAAATGAAAAAAAGAGAGGGAAAGAGAGAGAAAGAGAGAGATCGAGGGACACGCGTGATGGAGGGACCCCGACACTATGGGCCCTCCATTTCAAGCATCTAATCATACATCAAGTAGGTCTCATTACATGTGGGCCCACCAAATCAAAGATCAACGATGGAGATCCCTTCTCCACCAAGATGTAAGGTCTAGATGACCCCTTTTTAAACTAGAAAGTAAACATCATGATGAGGTCCATGGAGAATGGCCTCATCATGAAATGATAATAAAATCAAAGTGGGTCATCAGTCACATCTAGGGTCCTAAGTGAGATCCATACTATCAATCGGTAGGCCTCACTTGACCCATCATTAAAACATGGAAAGATCTATCCTAATAAGCACCCACCGTTCGATCTTCTTGGTCCGTTGGAAAGCCGATCTCCTTGGGCTTCACTTTGATGGAGGGTGATGATGTTTGAATGGCTAGGATGAAGGATTTGTGAAGGAAAAGTGGGCCACATACATGCACTTTCTCTCCTTGAAAATGTTGGACATCCACTCCTCTCTTTGCTTGGAATTGTGTTGAGAAATGAGAGAGAGAGAGAGAGAGAGAGAGAGAGAGAGAGAGAGAGAGAGAGAGAGGGTTGTAAGGAGTGATGGATGTGAGGTGAGTGATGGGTGAGGTGAGAGATTGGTTGACTTTGGGGTAGGTTACTTGACTTGTGGAGAAAGAAAGCATGGGTTGCTTTTGTACTTGACATGATGTGATTGATGAGATTGATTGATGAGATGATTTGACATGTTGTAGAGATTCTCTTGGAATTGTGAATGTGCGGCGTTTTTTCGAAATAAACACCGGCTTACATCTCTTAGCCAGGGTATCAGATCGGTGTGCAAGTCGCGGTGTTGGAACCACGGCGACGGTACAGTCGCAATGGTACAAGTCTCGGATTAGGTGGACTTAGATCTACGAGATATAACTTAGGGTCGTTCGCAAACATCAATTATAGGTCAGAAGTTGCTGGAATTCATCGGGAAGGATCGCGAGAGTCGACGGAACAGTACAGGCTAGGATACGGGTCTTACAATATAGGTCCTTGCAATAAAGCAAGTCCTCCATCTTAGCCTTCCATCTGGTCCAGTTAGAACCATTGATGCTAATCATCCTTAATGAGCCACCTTCCATAATTTCAAACCGATCTTACTCGTTCAATGAACTTAGATTTAATACCACTTTGTTGGGGGCCTTGCACAAAACCTTAGGATCTAGGCATCCAGATCAAACCAGAATTATGGAATAACAAAGCAATGAAATAAATCAAAGCATCAATCACACACCACACAAGAGATTTTTACGTGAAAAACCCTCAAAGAGGTAAAAACCATTGGACCTTGTCCAGATCAACAATCCACTATGAAGTAGAACGTTACAACCAATCACAAGCACACCTTGATATGATCAAACCTTCATCACCCATGCAGGAGTGGATAAACGATAAGAGAAACAAAGAAAACGAAGAGATCTCACCAATTACGAGGACGTAGAAGCGCTGAGATGTTGATTGCACTGTAGATCACCTCCACGAGCATAACCTCCCTTTTGCAAGCTTCCTCTCTCTCTTTCTCTCTCTCTCTCTCTCTCTCTCTCATACCTTTGATAGCCCTCTTGTGTTTTTCATTCACCTACAAAAATCTTAAGGACCCTTATTTATAGTTTTAGAAAACTCATTTTCGCATTCCAGTTGTGAAAGGACTTGCGAAACGAAATCCGCGCAAAATCGCAGAACGAATTTGCGTAACCATAACTAGTCGTGTCGAATCCACGACCGGTCGAGCACACCCATGACCGATCGTGCACCTCCCACGACCGGTCGAGCACTCCAGAGAAAATTAACTCAAAGTCGCTGGACTTTAAGTCGTACAACCTACATCTGGTCGAGCACCAGCCCACGACCGGTCAAGCAGGGCTTACAACCAGTCGAGCACGGGACAAAAAATCCCATCAACGGCCTGTATTGTAATGTGATTGACGAGACGCATGGACAAAGGAAAATGATTCAACGACGTACTCGGGCCGCTAGCGTACCATGCGGTACACTAGTATTTAGATTCAAACCAGCTAAAATATATATTTTATTAAATTATGTATTGTTGTACCATCCGGGGTGGGAAATCAAAACATGCCCTACGTGTCAAAGGTGGCAATACATGCTTGAATGTTGTTCGATTAGGTTTGAAATCCGAATCCTCTACTTGCCAGCATGCATCAAAATCTTACTTTCCCCGTTGTAATTTGGCCACATCATTACTCTCACTGTCAATACTGCTAGTGTTGGGTGATGTGGCTCAATTAAACTGTAGCAAACAGGTTTTCCCTGTGATAAAAGGAGCAAATCCTGATTATTAAGTAGTTAATGGGGCCATCTATACTAAGGCTTGCTGTCCACTGAGAATCTGCCGCAGGGAGCTGGGTCCAGGTGTGTGACAGTACCCAATCATCATCCTGTAAAAGGATGTGACAGGATTGGTGAGAGTCCAATGCGGCACCTGCTAGGCATCCAATGTTGTCTGTAGTATTAAAAGAGTGGTCAGCTCCTCTGCAACTTTCGTAGAAAAGAAGGAAAAAAAAATATTTACAACTGGACACTGTAATTTTTGTACTGAATCCAACCGTCCATTAGTGGTGCCCCACAAAAATAATGCCCATCAAATCATTAAGTGAATTTGGAAATTTTTGGATGTGTGGCCCACCTAATGACGGTATAGACCGTATTTTAAGGTATCTGGCATGCACGAAACATGGTGGACCACAAACGCAACATGGACGGCAACAAAAGAGTGAAAGACACTTGAATAACATTAGGTGATCATGATTTCATGCATGTAAAAGTTACACGCATGTAGATAACCTATACACGCAGGTGAACAAGAGCATGGGAAAAGCTCGGGGAGCGGATTAGGTGAGACCCCGGATCCACCGAGGTGGGTGGGACCTATAACTGTGGGGCTACTGTGATGTATTTGATAACATCCACGCCGTCCAACCGTATTGAAAGCTCATTTTAAGACATGATCCAAAAAACGAAGCAGTTCCAGATCCTATATGGACAATAATACAGGAAATAGTGGCGATTTACTATAGTACATGAAATAGTGGTGATTGACCATTAAAAATTTCATGTCGGTTACAAAAGCTTTGGATCAAAGATGATATTTGTATGGTCCCTTCGTTTAAGTGTTTGTGACCTTATCAACAGCTTGGATGGCAAATAAATATTCTAATGGAATCCATAAAGTTTTTTATGGTGGGGATTCAATCACTACTATTTCCTGTGGTGTGAGCCACCTAAGATTTGAGTTAGCTTTATTTTTGGAATCATGCCCTAAGATGAGGTTTCAAAATAGTTGGACTATGTAGATTTAAGGCATATATATCATTGTGAATCCCACAGTCAGGAGTCCTACCCACCTCTGTAGATCCAGAGTCTCACCTAATCTGCTCCAAAAGCTTGATCCCGGAATTGTAGTCCAATTGAATATAATTTTCCTTGCCTTTTTTTTTTCTTCTAAATATATACAGTTATGGGTAAAATTGAACTGGCTTAATTTATGGGGTACGTGGCAAAGCGACCATCGAATCAAACTCTCTAAACAGAGCTAAAAAAGATGTAATAAGCAAGAAGACTCAACGATAAATCTGTTACGACTAAAACGGTTCAGAAACAAGGCTCATCAATAAATCTACAGATCTCGACCTCGGGTACTAATTTTGACCTTGAGTACCGACCTCGACCTCGACCCTAGGTATAGAGCCTGACCTTGGAATAGAAACATCTACAGATAATCCCGCATCGTATATGGGCGGGATTAACCAGCGAAGCGTAATTAAAAAAATATCCGAGAGCATATTCTAACTCCAACACTGCTATTTCCTGTGGTGTGAACCACCTAAGATTCAAGTTAGCTTTATTTTTAAAATCATGCCTTAAAATGAGCTTTTAAAATAGTTGGACAGTGTAGATTTAAGACACATATATCACTGTGAACCCCATAGTCAAGAGTCCCACCCACCTCGTTGGATCCAAAGTCTTACCTAATCTACTCCAAAAGCTTGATCCTGGAGTTGTAGTACAATTGAATATAATTTTCCTTGCCCATTTTTTTTCTAAATATATACAGTTGTGGGTAAAATTGAATTGGCTTAATTTACGGGGCATGTGGCAAAGCGACCATCGAAACAAACTCTCTAAACAGGGCTAGAAAAGATGAAATAAGCAAGAAGACTCAACGATAGATCTGTTACGATTAAACCGGTTCAGAAACAAGGCTCATCAACAGGCCTACAGATCTCGACTTCGAGTACCGATTTTGACCTTAAGTACCGACCTCGGAATAGAAACATCTAGAGACAATCTTGCATCGTATATAGGCGGGATTGACCAGCGAGGTGTAATCAGAAAAATATCCGAGAGCATATTCTAACTCAAATATGGATCCTTCCAACATATCTTACAGAATCTCTAAGATACGTAAGCTGTCTAGCTGACTTATAAATACATTACCTTATTTAAGAGAAAGGTACAACAATTATTCTGATTCTATTATACCTACTGTGAGTCTATATATTTGACTTATGCATCAAAGGATTCCTGACCACAACTGACTTGCAGAAAACAAAGAAAGATCGACCAAATTCGAGCATCAACACTTACTATATAAATTCAAAAATAAAAATAGATTGTGAACTAATCAATCAGGAGTTGCAACTCCTGGTCAAGGGTTCAAGTACCCATGGGTGGTGAAATTCACCGGCGTGAGTTTGTAGGGTGTGTGTGTGTGTGTTAAAAAAATTAAAAAATTAAAAAAATTAAAAAATAAAATTAATGTGGACGTAAAAAGTCAATAAAAAAATTGCAATGATAGGATGCCCCTTAGAAATTACATGCATGTTATATAAATAATTCAAATTTAACTTTTCTTAAAAATGAAAAATACCCACTGGTCTTATTTCAACAAATAAATGTTTACTTGGACGCTTAAAATTGAAAGGCATTACTTGGACGCTTAAAATTGAAAGGCATTACCTGGACGCTTAAAAATTCAAAATACCCAATGGTTTTATTTCAACAAATAAATGTCCATGAATAAAGGGTTGGACCGTTCACCCAATCTGATTTTGGATTTGTGACTTAGCCAATGCGTCCTATAGGCCACGTGTATATTTTATGAGTACATGCTCTTCAAGCATCATACTTCGCCAGAGAATACATGATAACTTTTAAAACATGAAATGTCAAGCCCACAGCAGCCATTTTTCATGTCGGCGAAATGGAAGCAGCAGGGCGGTATCCAAACCATTGATACGATGGGCCCATCATGGGTGATGACCCATTCACCAGTAAAGTCTCCATTTTGGAAGATCCTAGCTGTTGGTTTGTATGCTCTCCCCTAGAGAGCTTGTGAATTTTTTCATCCCGGATTTTATTTATTTTTTGTTATTGGCCCCATCACATCAATAATTTGGAAGACTTAGCCACGTGTCCCACTCCTGGCACCTCATTGGATGATAATTTAGTAGGCAATCTATCGGTCTAGATTGAGCACATATTTTCCAAATTTACAGTGGATGGATGCATGAGCACTATTGCAACGTACCATATGATTTCTCCTAAATTATTGAGGTCGGTACCTCTGCAAGTCTTTTGTAGAACAAACTTGTAGATTTATTCTTTCATACACACCCAAAATCAAGTTGACCCAACCATCGCCTGGGCCCACATGAATTTGAATTTTTATTTTTATTTTTCTGTGGCGTGGCCTACCTATTGATTTTACCTGCCTGGCTTTTGGGGCATATTGATCGTACGGTGAGGATCATGTAATGCACAGGTTTGATGAATGGCGCATGCACCATATGATAGGCCCACTCATATATATATATATATATATATATATATACACACACACACACACATGACTTTTAACAACTATCCACGAGCCTCCAAATTTACGTGGTGGCCCATATTATGATCATCCATTTAAATTTTGACATCTCGAACATTCAATGTTAAAAATAATGCAGGACGGTTAGGATGCCGTACACGTACAACGTCCGTAATTTGAGAGGGCATGGACCAAAAGGGCGCATCTTTGTACTTTGAAATAAAAGTGAAGATAATTGCTACTCACTGTGGAGTGTCGGTTTATACTCAGCCACTAGAAATTGAAAATCTGGCATATATTAATTCAAATTAAATAGTACAGATAACAGGAGGCTAAGTAGATAGGCTCACATCTATAAGCCAAGTTTTTTTTCGAATGATTGTTTTCGGTTGTGTGTGTGATCAGTCATGTTAGAACCAATTGTACAGCTCATTAACTTATTAATTATTTTAGGATCGGTCAAAAATAAAATACAATATTACCCCCCGTTGCTTCTATTTAGCCAAAAATGTTAAGGCGATGGTGGATCATTGTTCGGCATAATAAATGTAACTGTTTAACTAAACAAAAACATCAAATTCAACCATATCAGTCGAACTTAGCCTCTCAAAGCCGGCTATCTTGGTCGAACTCAACCATATTAGTCGAACTTGGCCATATCAGTTAAAAAAACATTAAATTAAGCCATCTTGGTTGAACTTATCCATCTCGATCGAAAAATATCAAATTTGGTCGTCTTGGTCGAACTTTATCATCTTTGTCAAAAAAATATGAAATTCAACTGTCTTGGTCGAATTCGTTCATCTTGATTGAAAAACATCAAAATCGATCATCTTGGTCAAAAAATATCAAAGTCCGCCATCTTGGTCAAACTCGGTTATTTTAATCGAAAAACATTAAATTCGGTAATGGCAATGGAAATGGTCAATACATTTCAGATAAGGCTTATGGTAGACTGGGGTATTAGTATGGCTGAAAACTTAGCCTGCCGCCTTTTGGACCAATTGTAAAACTTAGTCACGATACAAATGGCAAAGTTTGGTTGTAGAAGGTGGCTCAGGACCTACCGGATATTGTTCCTCATTGTGAGGGGTATTCCTAGAAAATGGTTGCCTCATTCCTTGATTCCTGACCTCAGGACTAAAATTCTTATTCTCTTATTTAGGTCGTCTGACCTCAACAAGTTGAGGGATATTCCACACTTCCTATATTAGAGCAGGATGTATGTTCCATTGTAATATAGATACATGTGGTATTGTCAGTGCTGGTAGTGTTGGTGTCATATTTCTGACAGAACTAGTATCAACGATTGATTGAGGCATAAATTGTTGAGGAACATTAAGTACTCTTTCAACAAAAATAGTTATCATTCGATTTAAGCTCTCAATTTGACTGACCATTGTCCTAATGAAAATTTCAATCTAAATTCGAGATTGCTCAATTTGAGCTCATGACTATTCTGCACTATGTTGAATACCCAACTGCATATCATATAACCTAACCAACATTATCTCAAGAGGAATAGTCCGAGATGAAGATGTTTTGTCCTGATTTGGTAGATTAGGTGGCGAATTCGACAATAATTCAGGTGCTAGCTGCACCTGCATTTTCTCTACTTATGTAGGAGGTTTTAGCCCCAAAAGTGTTGCAAACTCTTCAGCTCATACTATAACTATAACTATAACCACACACACACACACACACACACACACACACACACACATATATATATATATATGACAACCTAATAGTTTTTAGTCCCATCGAGCATGCCAAAATTTGTTAGCTATTTTACACGATCGATGTATAATGGATATTTTTGGCAACGAAGTAGTTTTTAGTGCCACCGGGTGTGCCAATTTTTTTTAGCTCTCGGCTTATTCTTTGTCACGTGTAATGTGCAGGCATGCCAGAAACGATTGTGTGACTTGATTCAAATCAAACAACTTTAACCCCGAGTACTAAGATAAGCAGATACATCGAATGCAATCACATATGACCAAGACCTAAGAAGATCAATCGCCTACTCAACTACCCGCACAAAATTATTATAAGAAGATCAAGTGATTGTTGGACAATTGACCGCAGGATGGGACTGTAAGAACCCTTTCTGAATGAAGAGTATTGAGACGAAAATAGTCTAGTGCAAGAGGGTGGACTCATATTACAACTAAAGATTACCATAAAGATTATCGTTACTCCTAAGATAGCTAAAGCTATGATAAGAAAAGACAAATTGATTTTATTTGTTTAGTTGGTATAAGATGATTTTTTACATTGAATTTTCTTTCTATTTATAAACTACTCAACTATACAGATACTCTATATCCGTTTCTGTTCTTTACTTCAGTTGTTATGGTAGCTAAATCGTTGTCACGTCGGTCTATTAGATCCTTTTGTCCCTTTGTATTTTTTCTAACCCTTCATCTTGTCTCAACTACTATCTATACCTGAAGCTTTTCGACCGTGTCTCATCATAAGATGACATGTATCATCCAGCTCAGCGCAAAGAGTCTTTTCGTAAAAGTATTCTAAATATCTTCTAAGAGCTTTTGGATGCTATTTCTTTCCTGCAATGACACGTATCATTCCATAATTAATTATTTTAAGACCAGTCAAAAATAAGATACAACAATGATCAACAGGTATTTGCTAATTTAGACCATTGAATATTTATCATGCTGACCATTAATTGCCCAACTATCAGCTAGTTAGGAAATCTATTTAGTATAATTTTTGTTTCCAATCCATGTAGATTGGCCCCATTGTTTAGAAGGTTTAATTTAAGTTTCTTAACAAACTTGTGCAGTCTATGAAAGCTTGTGTATTAATCACCACACTCAACCAGAGTGTCCATGCTTTTCTCTAAGGAGAAAAAATGTGAGGAGATCGATATCATCACCCGAAAATATTGGGCCCCAATATTTGAATGGTTCAATTTAATTTTCTTAACCCATATGTGCAATTTTTGAGAGCCTACCTATCAAGCACCACACTCCACCAGATTATCTGAGCTTTTCTCCATTTCTCCAACATGAAAATTGATACCATCACCTAAAAAGATAACACCCCACTATTTGGATGGATTAATATAATTTTCTTAACCTAGGTTTGCAATTTATGAGAGCCTACGTATCAAGCACTACATTTTACCAGAGTATCTGAGCTGTTGTCGAAGGAGAAAAATCTTAGGGGATCGATATCATCACCTGAAAAGATTAGGCTGTTGGAAAAAATGTGGATATACTGAAAAATGAAAAATAAAATGAAATAAAGTTCAATTGTTTCATTTTATTAGGCTGAATCACGTAAAATTATACGCTATCCTTAAAGCATAATTCGCCCCCTTATCAATTGCTGATGGGTTATAGGCGAATTGCTTCCAAGATAAGAGAAGCATGTCTGGATCCGGCATGCAGCAATCACGATGGATCCACTTAGGAACAATTCAATGCAACAGATCTTCTGGCACAATCAAATAGTTGATGCGTTAACAATTGTCACGCCCCAAGCTCGGAAACCGGGCTCACAAAATTTTCGATCATCGAATTTGGCACTGACAGCCTCCGTAGAACCCCATTCTCGGCTCCCAGTGCCCATTCGCTAGGTTCCGATCCTGTAATGCTACGAGGAGGATTTTCAACGACAGTTTGATTCGTAATAAGCATAATCAAAGGCATAACCCACAAACAACAACCAAAAACTTCATTATATTTCCACTATGATAAAAAACTTTACAAGTACAATGAACATAAAAGGAAATACAATGATGACAGACCAAAAGCTCCAAAGTAATCTGCCACGTGCTCAAGCCTCAGCGCTGCTACGATCCAACGTTACTTGCATAAGCTCGGGACCTAGAGACGACGCTCTCCAACTTCGGTACAATAACTCGGTGATCTGCATGGTCTGCCGTATAGTGCCTCAAAAGGAGTCATATCGATGGTCGCCTGATAGCTGTGATTGTATTCGAACTCAGTCAATCACAAATGCTCAACCCAGTTGCCCTTGAAATCAATCGCGCAGGCCCGAAGCATATCCTCAAGGATCTGGTTGACCCTCTCGATCTGGCCATCGGTCTGCAGATGGTACGCGATACTGACCTGCAAATCAGTCCCCATCGTTCTCTGGAAGCTCTCCAAAACTGAGACGTGAACCTCGAATCTCGGTCAGAAACGATCTAGACTGGAATTTCATGCAGTTTCACAATCTCCTCGATAAATAACCTCGTAAGCCGGTCCATAGACCAAGTCATACGCATCGAAAGGAAATGTGCTGACTTCGTCAGACAATCCACAACAACCCAAATGGTGTCATGACCGTACTGAGTCCTCGACAAGCCCATAATAAAATCTGTCGACACGTGCTCCCACTTTCACATCAGGACGCTCAACGGCTGCAATAGACCAGGGTCTCTAATGATCAGCCTTGACACGCAGGCATATGTCACACTCGGTCACAAAACTGGCGATCTGGCGCTTCATCCCCTCCTAAAAATACTGTCGCCTCATGTCACGATACATCTTCGTCGAGCCAGGGTGGATAGAAAATCGCGATCGATGTGCCTCGGTCATAAAATCTCTGCGCAACTCTGGAACATCCGGGACACATAATCAACCTCTGAAGCGAAGTCCACCGTTTGCACTAATCTGCCAATTTGTCTAACTCTTAGATGCAACCTCAGCTATGTAACTCTGCAACGACTCATCAGTCTGCTGAGCCTCGATCACCCTTGCGATAAGAGATGGTTGAATCGACAGGCTCGATAACTGCACGATAGAAGACTGCAGGCCGAACTCAAAATCATACTCTGTTACATCCTCAAGCATCCTCCACTTCTGAATCATCATATGCGCCACTAGGCCTCGTGGCTGACGGCTGAGGGCATCTACCACCACGTTCGCTTTGTCCGGATGGTACTGAAGGTCGAAATCATAATTTTTAGGAGCTCCATCCAGCCCCTCTGCCTCATGTTCAACTCAGACTGCAAGAAGAGGTACTTCAAGCTCTTATGATCGGAGAAGAGCTCGAACCTGACCCCATAGAGATAGTGCCTCCACACCTTCAGTGTGAAGACAAATTCAACCAACTCCAAATCATGCGTGGGATAGTTCAACCAACTCCAATATGCGAAGCATCAGTAAATACAATAAATTCGTCACTCCCAGAGGGAAGAGTGAGGACAGGAGCGGACGTTAGACGGTCCTTCAACTCCATAAATGCTCGCTCGCAGGCGTCACTACAAATAAACTCTATGTCCTTCCGAGTAAACCTGGTTAGGGGGCTGCAATATGAGAGAAGCCCTCAATAAAATGCTGGTAATAGCTTGCCAAACCAAGGAAACTACGGATCTCTGTCGCAGTCATGGGCTAGCCCCACTGACGCACTGCATCGAGCTTCGAGGGGTCCACTGCAACGCCCTCCCTCGTCACCATGTGATCGAGGAACTTCACCTCATCCTACCAGAACTCACACTTCTCCAGCTTCGCATACAGCTGGTGTGCGCGAAGGGTTTGTAACGTAACTTCCAAATGCTTCTCTTGCTCCTCGCGGATCTTCGAATAGATCAGAATGTCGTTGATGAAGACTACAACAAACTGATCGAGATATGGGCTGAAGACTTCATTCATTAACTGCATGAAGATCGCGGGTGCATTGGTCAGTCTAAAGGACATGACCTGAAACTCAAAATGACTATAACGCGTCCTAAATGCTGTCTTCGAAATGTCCTCCTCTCGGACCCGAATCTGATGATAACCGGAACGCAGGTTAATCTTCGAAAAGAACTGTGCACCCTGCAGCTGATCAAACAAATCATCAATCCTCGAGAGCGGGTACTTATTCTTGATCGTGACTTTGTTGAGCTCGCGGTAGTCAACGCAGAGCCTCAACGACCCATCCTTCTTCTTCACGAAGAGTACCGGTGCTCCCCACGACGAACTGCTCGGACGAATAAAGCGTAACTCGCGCAACTCGTTCAACAGCTTCTACAGTTCCCTCAACTCCAACGGTGCCATGCTATACGAGGCCTTCGAAATAGGCGCGGTACCGGGCATAAGATCAATCTGAAACTCGGTGAGTCGACAAGGCGGTAATCTCAAAATCTCCTGTAACACGTCGGAAAAATCACAAACTATAGAAAAATGGTCGATACAAGCGGCAACAAGCTCCTCAATGGTGTAAGACATCAAGCACGACAATGACTCTCCTCTAGGCTCTGCAACGAACTGAAACTGCGGCACGCCAGTTATACAGAACATGACTATCCTCGCGGAGCAGTCCAATATGGCATAGTATTCGGCAAGCCAATCCATGCCCAAGATAACGTTAAAATTTGACATCGGTAGTATGTATCAGTCGGTGAGCAAGAAAGTCTCTCCTACTAACACGGGGCAAGATGGACAGAAGCGGCCTAATACTGTAGTCTTTTCCAAGGGCGTTGATACGGTCGACCCCTCGCGAGCAGACTCTGTCGGCAACCCAGTCGAACGACAGAATCCCTCAGACATAAACGAGTGTGAAGCACCGGAATCAAATAAAACTCAAGCGATGCATGAAGAGACTGGAAGTATACCTTCAACGACTCCTCCAGATGACTGCGAATCCTACTGAGCCACATAAAACCTAGCCTAAGCCAACTGGGGAGGTGCCTGTCCCCTCTGAACATGCTGTTGGTGCTGGGGTCACTGAGGCGATCGAAACTGCTACCTCTGCTGTTGCGGCCTCTGAGGCTGATGTTGATGCTGCTGCTGAGGTGGCCTCGGTGGTGAGGGCTGCTGTCGCTGCTGCTGTGGGGGTCTCTGCTGCGGTTGTGGTGGAGGCTGTTGTGGACCTCTTTGCTGCTGCTAGGGGCTGGAACACTCCCACATACGGTATCCCGTCGCACCGTACCTAAAACAAGTGCCAGTGAACTGCCTCTGAGGTGGTGCTAGAGGTGCTGCTGGCGCTCGAAAGGTTGGGTGACCTATACGTCTTTTCTGTGGTCGACGCTGCTGGGAATCACTGGAAGGAACCTGCCTCTTCCAGTCTCTCCTTTGACCGCGATCAGACTGAGAACCGGTCCACTCACCCTCAAAAATCTGGGCCTTCCGTACCACACCCTCAAAAGTCGGGAGCTCATGACCAATAACACGGCAGCGAAGACCGTAAAGCAAGCCGTCCTCGAAGTGACGGGCTCTCCGCTCCTCAACATCTACCAGATAGTGCAAATCTAGACAGTGCTAGAAAACGAGCTGCATACTGAGCCACTGTCATATCACCCTGCACCAGGGCCTCAAACTTCAATGTTCGCTGTCGTCAGATGTGATCATCGATCCATAAAATCCTCCCAAGTCCACACAAAGTCGGCGCTTGCTGCTTGAGAGACTGATGTCCACCAATGTTCAGCCTCACCATGGAGAAGAAATATGGCTAATCAAACTCGTCGCTCAGTCGTACATCCCATTGTCTCGAATATCTTCTCCATATCGGCGCGCCATCTCTCAGCTACCGTCGGGTCTGTCTCTCCCTGAAAACACGAGGGATCGAACAGTCGAAACTCACGAAGGAGGGCGCAAGAGCTCTCCTGCTGTACCTGGGCCGATGAAACAACTGGGTGCCTGCCCTGTCCCTGAAGTGCATCTGTCATAGCCTGTAACATCTGCTGCAACTGGGAGGCATGCACGAATACGGCCGAGTTTGCACCGGTCTTTGGTGGAGGAGTTGTATCCATAGGCTGAGCAGTAGGAATCTCTGGTGGTGGAGTGGGCATCGTAGGTGGTAGGGCGAGAGCCACAGGTGGTGGAGTGGGAGTCTCAGGTGGTGGTGTGAGAGTCGATTGGGTCACTCTCCCACGTGTCATGTCCTATAGGAAAGAGCGAAGGTACCTATCAACTTGAAAACTCTCGAAGGCACGCACGTTAAAGGCCTATAATGGAAGGTCGTTAAGCTATCCGAACTTCAGGACTTAGTCACTTTAAACTCATAGTAGACATGCAATGTTGTTCTCTGTTATTCCCAAGTTATGCTCTGATACCAACTTTTGTCATGCCCCAAGCTCGAAAATCGGGCTCACAAAATTCTCGATATCTGAATCTGGCACCGACAGCCTCCATAGAACCCCATTCTCGTCTTCCAACGCCCATTCACCAAGTTTCGATTCTGAGATGCTACGAGGAGGATTTTCAATGATAGTTTGATTCGTAATAAGCATAACCAAAGGCATAACCCACAAACAACAACCAAAAACTCCATTACATTTTCACTATAATTAAAAACTTTACAAGTACAATGAGCATAAAGGAAAATACAATGATGATAGACTAAAAGCTCCAAAATAATCTGACACGTGCTCAAGCCTCAACGCTGCTGCGATCCAATATCACCTGCATGCAACAGTCGTGCATAAGCTTATAAAAAGCTTAGAGGGTGGTGAAAGTGTGTGTTAAGGTAGTAATATGATCATACAATATCAGAGTAATACGGAATATGCAGATGGATCCATAAATACCATTAGCCATACCAAGGCTATGTGATGCAAAACATGAATGTTGTCGGCCATAACAGGGCTATGCGATGCAAGATGCAAGTCAAGCATACAATCCTTATCTAAGTCCACATATCAATACAGCTCAACTATGGGATATCACCGGGGTCTAGTACACTCTAAACCAGATCGCCGCCCCATCGCGAGTAATAAGGCAAGTGGAAGAGACCTCACTATCTGTCGGCCAATATCGGGCTCGACTCGTCGATAGCGGACCCATTCCTCGAGCTGGTCAAACTCAGCCTAGCTTTGCCACCTACTCTCGGGCGGATAAGGCCGCACCCCCTTTCAACCGACCACAACACAGTGAAAAGCGCGACCTTCTGGTAATCGACACTCGGTGCTCTTGCACCCACTCAGTCTAGACGTTGGAGTAACCTCTTGGTACCATAAGGGTTTAGAGACTTTCACCTAGGGATATCTCTAGCACCCCATGTAGAACAAGATTTTCAGTATCCAATCCTACCAACCACGATACGCCTGTGGAGGCTACGACCCTGATGTCGCTAAGGCGTATAGTAAACATGTCACACAATGCGAATGCATGAATCACACTATTCAGTCATGCAGCAATCCTATGCGTATCGTGCACTCATGTAGGGCAACACCGCCTATCCGGGAGCCCCTAAATAATTTGCCTGAAGGCATATGTTATGATCAGTAACTTATCATATCAAGCATACATATGATGCGTATGATCATGAATCAGGAACTATACTAAACATGTTAGATGGTGATGGATATTGTTCATAACGAAGATGGGTCTAGACCGCCTACAAGTATGGGCCTAACAATAGGCCCTAAGGAGAATTATAATGCGGACATTTAACCAACATTATTCATACAATGTGGACGTCAAATCAACATTGCTCCCAAGGCACGACCTACAATATGACGGCCACACATATGCATTACATTGGCCTCACTTATGGGCCTCACGTACATCGCATTGGGTCTCGAATACACATCAGGTGGGCCTCGCACCTGAGCCTCAAATATATCACAATAGGCCTCTTATGTTAAGCGGCCACATTACATGGGCCACATTATATGGGCCACACCAATGGGCTTTAGGTATATCAAATAGGCTACACCAATGGGCCTCATTTATTTCAAATTGGGCCCAACCTCGTGTATATTTGAGATCCGATCTATCCATAAGTTAACATAGGGATAAATGAAGTGAAAATAATATCAACTTAATTGAAAACTGCCATGCCCTTTAGAAGTTTGAACGGTGGATGTCACGGTCTACTATTTAAATCGTGGGGTCCACTTGAACTTTAGATATGATTTACCACTATCTTCCCATGCTGTAAGAATGATCTCACAAACGGTTAGACGACATGGATACAACATTTGCATCATGATGGGCCCCACCGTTCAAAATAGTGGATGGTGTCGTTACACATCAATGAGGGGCCTGCCGCCAACAAAGGAGCAGCTATATGACTGCTGCACAGGTAGCTGACTGCACCTAGGAAGATAAAGGTGCGTCCTACGTTGGGCCCACCACCAAGTATATACTATATAGTATATGATATATAACATATAAAATATAATATATAATATATACTATAATATTATTTATAATATATATGATGCCTTAGGAGTGGGACCCACAGAACATGCTGTGGTGAGATGGCAGTGGGTCCCACCATCAAAACAGATGGACAACATGTCCCAAAACACAGATCATGTGGAGCGTACATCCCATTGACGTTACAGAGAGAGAGAGAGAGAGAGAGAGAGAGAGAGAGAGAGAGAGAGAGAGAGAGAGCAGCACGTGGCTGCACCTTGCTTTTCTTTTCTTTTTTTTTCTTTTTTTTTTTTTTTTGAAGCAAATAAAGGTGGGTCCCACATAGGGCCCACCACAGTAGCATGAATATACAATATATATATATATATATATATATATATATATATATATATATATCTTATAATATGATATAATATAATATATAATATATATAATATAATATAATATATATTATGCATATGTACATACATCACGGTGTTGCCCCCTCACGTGGGG
Organism: Magnolia kwangsiensis; assembly: GCA_037074715.1. NCBI lineage: Eukaryota > Viridiplantae > Streptophyta > Magnoliopsida > Magnoliales > Magnoliaceae > Magnolia > Magnolia kwangsiensis. The sequence goes on from CM073577.1 coordinate 116,340,540, forward strand.
TGGGTCCCACCGTCCAAAGACGATGGACGGCTAGGATTAAACACATACAACATGGTGTGGCCCAACTGAGTGGATGGACAGTGTGCGTGGGTCCCATGGACCCCACCATCAAATCACACTTCACAGTCAGCCACCCCAGCTAGAGAGTCGATGCCAAGACCTTGGTGTTGCAACTAGGTATCTTTCACTCCGTCTACCAGTTGGGCTATGGATCTGGCGTGGATAACCCATCAAGGAGGGCCCCACACGGATGTGGGTCCCAATGCCCAAGGTGGGTGAACGGTTTGGATAGAACACCTGCACCATGGTGTGGCCCCACACGTGGGGTGGAAGGCGTGAATGGGTCCCCCACCGTCCGTACACACTCCACTATTAACTACACCCACTGACAGCACACTTCACTGATAGCTACTCCCACTATCAACCACACTCCACTGTTAGCTATTCCCACTGGTGCTTCCACCTGGACGGACAGTGTGGGTGTACACCTCATCAAGGTGGGTCCCACATGGCCCACCTTCTTTGAATTAATCTGATATTTGTGTTTCCCTTTCATCTAGGCCTTTGTAACCTTCCGGTCATGCAGGCCCCAAAAGGGATCAAGGTGGCCCATTTATGTAGATGGCATGGGTACAATACACACAATATAGGTGGGCTATGATCATAGAAAGGGAAGGAAAAAAGAGAGAAGGAAAGATAGTAGACAACGGAGGTGACGGAGGGGCCCCACGACTATGGGCCCCTCTTTAATACAAAATATACATCAAGGTGGGTCCCACATACATGGACCCTTAATCAAACAAAATGAATGAAAAACAAAGATCTAAGATCACCCACCGGCTTCTTCTTGCAGTATAAGCTTCCTTAGCTCCTTAGCTTTGATTCCAACGGAGCAGATAAGGTTTGGATGGTTAAGATGGGAGATAAAAGGGTAGGAAAGGTGCGCCACACTTGGAGCTTGGAAGAGCTTGGAGAAGCTTATACTTATGGAGGTTTTTCTTGCTTGGAAATGAGCATGGAAAAGAGAGAGAGAGAGAGAGAGAGAGAGAGAGAGAGAGAGAGAGAGAGAGAGAGAGAGACTTGTAAAGGGAGAGGAGTGATGGGTGATGGAGTGATGGATGCGGTGGTGATGGGTGTAAAAATTTTTTGACTTTTGTGGCTTTTTGTGTAAGAAAGGCATGGGTGTGTAAGAGACTTTTTGACTTTAGGGGATACTTGGAGAAGGGTGAAAGGTGATGTGTACTTGACATGTTGAGATTGATTGACTGATGGATTGATTTAACAAGTCGTAAAGATTCTCTTGAATTTCGCAACACGCGGCGTTTTTCTCGCACCGAACGTTGGCCCACATCTCCTGACCAGGGTATCGCCTCTGCGCGCGAGTCGCGGCATAGGAACCGCAGCGACGGCACGGTCGCTATGGTAAAGGTCTTGGGTTGAGTCGACTCGAATTGACGGCGTGCGAATCAGAGTCGGACACAAATATCGGTTAAGGGTCGGAGGTTGCCGAAATTCGACCGAAAAGACCGCGAAAGTCTATGGAACGGTACGGTCTAATATACGGGGCTTACAACAATATTCTACGAAGGAGATGTTATCTGGAGGATTTGATGTAGAGGGAGAGATTTTTGTTCGAGTTGATGAAATTTGGACCGAAATGGTCCAGTTTATATAGGCATCAGGGAGTGGACCATTACTAGGTGGCCATCGATGATTCAGAACATTTGAAAAATATTTTTGGCCATTGATCATTAATTTCAGCCATTTCCAGTTGTCAGATTGGAAGTTCAGACTGTTGGATCATCATGGCCCGTCCATTTTCGGACCGCTATGGCTTTCAAGGCGGCTAGTCATCTTCGAAAATGGCTGACCATTTTGAATTAAAGATCCAACCACTCTCAGTCACTTATAGAGCCTTGGCTTATTTCAGATTCATCATACATAGGCTCACATGCAAAGTGTAAAATGTGTCAACTAGTGTCACTACAATCACACTACCCACACGTAAGCATCCGTGCATTTCACGCAACTCGAGTATCATATTGTCCAAAGCTCCAAGTAAGAATATTACACACACATCGACATCTAAATTCTAAATCTTCTCCTATCATTTCCTACGTGGGACAAAATGTATACATTGCACTTTTCCATTTAAAATTTTAAAAAATCATTTTGGTGGCAAAATTTTGAAATATTTGAAAATTGAATTATTTTTTCAAAAAACCACAAATTTCAACATAGGCCCCACTATTTGGTCAGCTTAATTTAATTTTCTTTACCCACGTGTACAATTATGAAAGCCTACTTATCAAGCACTAATCCCTACCAGAGTATCCAAGCTTTTCTTGACTGAGAAAAATCTAGGGAGATTGACATCATCACGTGAAAACCCACATATAGAGGATGCAATGATGATACATAGTGAGGTGTATGCACGCTCTTTTCTACATGTGGTCATGGTTTCTGTACACATGACTTCACCAATGCATTTACTTTAAGGCCCCCAGTTTTTGGTAAAAACCACCCTCTGTACTATCTTTCACAAATTATGAAAGCCCCAACAATCAAGGTGAGTTATTTGATACTCTGGTAGAGTATGACACTTGATACACAGTTACTTAGACATTATTCACATGCAATACACTCGTATGTTGAAATAGCACCGTTGCATATTTTCCAGTTTTAAATGTCCACCTATCTGATATTCAGGAGATGGAATAAGCCAAATGTTTGGTCCTTGTTACATCTAAACAGGGACCCGTAGTTTGGATGGTTTAATTTGATTTTGTTGCATGCCAAGTATGCAATTTATAAGTAATTCTCCTAATGCCGGTGTATCAACCATCACACTCTACCAGAGTATCAAAGTTTTTTACCAAAATCAAACGTCCAAATAAAGGGCTAGGAAAAGACAATCTCTTACAAAGCAATCATGCTTTTAACATATCCTCCTTTTGACAATCTTCAACAACATTCATCGACTTTGAGAAAAAAGCTGTTTGAATGTATATCGTTTGGGAGACTTTGGGAAGAAAGTAGGAAGACTTGTGTTCTAAATTTTCATACGTGCATGCAACATTTCAGGCTGGATCTGCTGGATTTAGTTTTTTTCAAGGCTAATGACTAAGATAAGCTGATGAAAAGGCTGTGAATGCGTTTGAATAAGGTATTATGAGAGAATCCACTCGTGCATGTATGGGTTGTGTGAGTCACGGATGGGTTTGAGCCATTGGCTTGGTGGTTATGACCCAAGTGGCACTGTGCATGGTCAGGTATTCAATGCCGGCTCTGACATGCTCAACGGCTGAAATGTGTCAAGGTGTGGTGGGGTATATAATCAAAGCTAAGATTTGAGAGAGAGAAAATCAAATCTTCTCGTAATCAAGAAAAATAATGGTGAAGATTTTTCTTTTTAATGAAGTGAAGACACACCATTTAAATGACATGTCATGCCCACCGGTTTGGATGCCTGTATTGGCTAATCCAGGGTTAGCCAATTCAAGTATTTTTACTCTCAGTCCACTGTTTTGAGCCATTATGTATTTGGGCTAGGATTTTTTAGTCCACCTACAACTTCAACATTCTGAAAAGAAAGAATAAAGGGCTCACCTTGAAAATGTGTGTTTGTACAATTCTACTTGAGAAATCTGCTTATAATAATTTAGTACACTACTGTCTCTTCTTGCGAAGCTTGGATTTAGAAAATTTTGCATTAAAAGAAATTACCCCTTCCCCTGTAATTTCGTGACGAGCAACCCCTCTTTTTTATTTTCATTTCAATTTACCTCATGTGGGGCCACCTCATAAAATTTTACCTAAAACCTCTACATTCATGTGGTGTGGGGCACATGATTCTTGGAATGTAGCAATTTTTGGGGAATCTATTCATCCTGGTGTGGAGCTTCAGATGAATGGATTGGATGGAGATTACACACCACAATGGACCCCACATGCAATGTGGAAAATTTTAGTGGTGGGACTTTTCACCTTAACTTTTTCCCATGGTGTAGCCCACCTGAGTGTTGAATTGGCCTGATTTTTGGGTCACGGTCCAAAGACAGCTTTGTCACATCTGATGGGCGAGGTGGATCGCATATCGCATATGCTTGAAGTCGTTATGTCCATATGGGGCTGGAGTTGTGTGTAGGTGTGACTATTTGCTGACATGGATGGAGGACTTTTACAGCGTTAGGCCCACCTAGTCCATCGATTGTACTACCACATGTCTGGATCAGGGCCTAAAAATGATATCAGTCCCATTTAAATTTAAGGTAGGGTATGACATGGGGACCAGTACAGGAGGAGGGAAACACACACCACCCACCCACCCCCAATTAAAACAGTTCAAATTGTGTTTGCGGTCCAACTTTGTATCTATATGCCATGCAATATACTTATCTGAAAGAACCACAACCCTAAAGTCAGGATATTCGAATGCTCATGGGGGGCTGCACCATGTGAATTAAGAGTTTTAAGGATGTCTTTATGCCATTTCCTATGGTGTTGTCCATATAAATCTTGTATTGGACTGATTTTTTAGGATTTATATTGAAAATGTAGCAGTGGACCTGATGGATAAGGTAGATTTGATGTATATTCTCCCCCACATGTTGCTTAGTTAATCATAGGCATGCTGTGCATGAACAGTCTAGTCAATTTTTATTTTTATTTTTTACACACCCACACCCATGCGCTCATACACACACACACTCTCTCTCTCCACATGAGTACTCAATCCCATAATTTCAGTACTGAAACAAAGTTTATCCAAGCCATGGAGCCGGATCCAACCTAGTCATGTTCTCAATTGAACATGATTCTCCACGGGATCTTAGATTCATATAATATATTGGAAATTCAAAACATATCGTCAAAAATTAAAATTAACAAAACCATTAAAAGTTTCTCCACGTATTTTGGGATTTTCTTGAGGGCTTGGTTGATTTGTCTTAATTCATTTAAATTAGAGATAAAAACATAATCATGCTAATTTTACATGTGTTCGGAAGAGAGGTAGAATTTCACCTTGAAATTCAGATGAAACTCAATATCTTTCGTAGCTATAACTTTGTTATAGGGAAAATGGGCCGACTAATGATTAAAGGTTAGGTCGGAACCTTGCACACTTCTCCAAGTTGAATATGATAGCAGATTTGGTCCTATACTCAAAACCTAATCAGGGAGTAAGATCGAGCTCGACATCTCATCACCAGGCTAGAACACTTGCCAACCTACTCAAACATCGAAAAAAGCACTACCTCCATCGATTCCAAGATCCTTAGAGTTCATCGAGAACATCTTGTCCCGCTGCTCAACTAAAGAGATAGGTCGACATGACCCAGATACTCATGACCCAGGTCGGTATAACCTAAGTCGGCGTGGCCCAAGTTGGTATAGCTTGAAGCAGCGTGCCACCCCCAAGCCAAGTTAGTCGAGGCCACATCGGCCTCTCATTGCACATCTCCGATGGTCTTGAATCTCGCCCAAGAGAGATTTGTCTGAGGTTTTTTCCAAGAATATTGGATGATGTGTACAATACGCTCAGAATCACTAAATCTTCGCCAAGGATCTCAGAAGATCCAAGATTTGAATCTACCTCCAAGACGCACCTACTAAATAGGAAATTTCTCTCTATGTCACCGCCTCTCCTAAAGTTATAAATAAAGTACCTCTCTAATGGTGAAAGGTACACACAATCTCTAACCCTAAACTTTCAATATTCAACTAGACTTAGATTCATTTCTTGACTTAAGCATCGGAGGGTCTCTTACATGAAACAGGGTCTTCCTTGTCTGTCCTTTGTGCAGGTTCGCTGGTCCAAGAAGAGCTAACCAGATTTCTACATCGACGAACTTTATGGTCCCAACCATAATATACATGTTATGCTCATGCTATCTATTCTTTTTTTCTTTTTCATTTTTTCTTTTGTTTTTTTTATTTATTTGGACTATTTTAGGGCATGAGCAGAAATATGAAGCAATCCCACACTACAAAACAATTAGGATTGAACACCCACCATTGAGAATCAAGCTTATATTTATGTGTTCCCTTCATTCATGTCTGTCTAATCTCAATAACCTTCATGATAGCCCCCTGCAGATTTCAACAACCGGAATCATTATTCTCACTGCTTCATATGGTGTGGTCCACATAAGCTTTTGATCTGCCCAAATTTTAAGCTAATGTCCTCAAATGATTGGCAAAATAAACGGAGAACATATATAAAACGCATACATCATAGTGGGGCCCACGAAAATTTGGCTCATATATAAGGTAAGACCTGCCAAAGATGTCAACATATTACACATATAGCTATAGTTTTTACAAAGGTAAATAATAAATGCAAATTTCGGCCAAATTAACCGTACATGCAGCAAATCAAATAGGTCCTCAGTAGATTTTCATATTCATTTGACGTACCTTACTTGTCCTGGGCCATTTAATGCATTTGTTGTACACAAGTACACAGGCATGAAAATGCTCACATGCTAATATTACTTCATTGTCCGCTCCACCAATGATGCCTTCATGACATTTACTTATACCATTGTGCATGTCCTTCCATGTTTGACCATTGGCTTTAAAATAAGAACAATGCATGGTACAATTGAGAGGAACCCTATCTTATTGCATGGAGGGCCACAACCTCGCAATTGATCTTATTAGTGTGGTCCACAAAAATCATAACATAGTCTGATTTTTGTTTTCCATGACCAAATATAAGGTGTGCATGATGGGTAGAATGATGTTATAAATATGCCTATTCTTGTGACGGTCATCAATAAACATTTCTCTATATCAGTGTGTAAAAACTAATACTTGATCAACGGTGGAAAATGGACAACTAAGCAATAGGTCATGATCGGGGGTAGGAAAGCCAAGGGAGGACAGACACAATTATGTCCTTCCAGTGGAGCATGTCTATGATCAATCATCTTTAGCCATGAATGTACTGCTTTGCCGACGTGGCTTCTTCAAGGATGAATATATATATATATCCCCAGGACATTTTCAAACACCTGGCGTACAGATGTGGGGCCTCTTTGACGACATGGCAATCATACCAAGTGGACGCCAGCTGATCACTCCATGATGTATGATTACTAGAGACGGTACAACCAAAGTAGTACCCTTATTGATGGTGGAAGAGGAGTTTCTGAGGACACATTGGATACCCTCATCAATTATTTATACCTGGTGGGTCCCTTTTTGGTCCAAACTGCAGTACTGTCCACGTGGCATCATGGATGAACCAGATGGATGATAAACAAGATGGACCAGCTGACTTGGACGGTTAGATTGGATCAACCATCTATTTTAAGTGGGTTTTTTTTTTTTTTGCAAGATGGGTATGTTTGCAACCCATTTCACCTTGAGGTTTCAATTGATTGATGACATCCTCTCTTTTTGCTTAAAGACAAATAACACCCTATATTTCCTTATATTTGCTTAAAAGACAACCTGTGGTTAACATTTGTTAGGAAAATATAAAAGAATCAAGTCAAAGCGTTACAATAGAATAAAATAATAATAATAATAATAAAATATTAAAAACAAAAACTTTTAGGTGATTATAGGATTCTTGAAACAATAAAATATTTAAAAATTATTACTTAATTAAAACCATATTTTGACTTAAAATACAAAATTAATCAAGTAGTAGAATTTTACCTTTAGCATGGCTAGGACATAAAAATTATAGATAGCTTTTTAAGGTCATATTGCACCTAATTACGATGAAATTATGATGGTCAGAAACTAGGGTGGTACATGAGAAACTTAGATTGCACCTTTTGCACTTTTTACCTTATTACTTTCCATTAGGGTCATCAAAGATATTATCCTTGGCTTTTTATTATATTAAGGCAGGGGGGAATTGTGTGTGGCACACATGGAGTTGTGTTGACATGGAAAATTTGTTTGGCCCCACCATGATGTATGTATTATATTCACATTATTTATTTAATTTTTGAGATTATTTTAAAAGATGAACAAAAAAATGAAGAAGACCTAAAGCTAAAGTAAACTACACTACAAAAAATAGTTGAGATTGAATGCCTACCGTTGAAAAGTCATTACGTGCGAAAAATGTTTTGAATCAAGCTGGTATTTATCTTTGTCCTTCATCTATTTTGAATCAAGTTGATATTTATTTTTATCCTTCATCTAATTTGAATCAAGCTGATACTTATCTTTGTCCTTCATCTAGGTCTGTGTAACCTTATTAAGGGGTTGGATGGCAAATACACATCATGGTAAGACTTACAAAGGTTTTAAAGGTGGGTGTCATTATATGCTCGGCGCTTTCTATGATTTAATCTACTTAAGCTTTAGATATCTTCATTTTTAGAATCATGTCTTAAAATAATCTCACAAAATGGATACTAAGGATACAATGCATATATCTTTGCTGGGCTGAAGACCTGAAATAATCTGGCAAAATGGATGGGCAGTGTGGATATACCCACAGAACTTTGCCATGTCAATAAGTGCGACCATGTGGGTGATTCCCTGACCCATAGGGCCCAGCTCGGTGTATGTTTTGTATATCGAAGCCATTTATATGTTTTTCGAGCATATTTTAGGGCATGATTCCAAAAATGAAGCAGATGCAAATTTTAGGTGGACCACACCACATGAAACAGTGGTCATTTGCCCACCATTAAAACTTCCTAGGGTCATCTTAATGTTTATTGACCATTCAACTGGTTGATAAGGTCACGTAGACCAACATTGGAGGAGAAAACAAATATCATAGACATGGACCGAAGGAAAAAAAAAAAAAAAAACAAATATCAGCTATATCCAAAACTTTTATGGCCCACAAAAAGTATTTCAGTGGTCAATAATCACAGTTCCCTGTGGAGTTTCCACAAAATAATAAATAAAAAAATAACCCGCTTGATTTTTGGTACCATGCCGTGAAATTAAGTAGCAAAATATATGGGCGGCGTGAATATACAATGCATACATAAAGGTGGGTCCTACAGTCAGGGTCCCACCCACATAGCCGGTTGTGGGTCGCAGCTCACCACACCACACAATCCGCGTCCATCATTAACAAAGCTTGATTATAAGATCATGGCTTATTTATAATAGTATCAAGAAGATGGACGGCTCAAACCATACGCCCATTTCATCACACGGAGTCACCACAAGAGGCAAGACCCAACTTAAAGTGACAATCTAGAAGCCATCAGCCATCCAATGTTGGGGGGCCTATCAGATCAACGGTCTGAGGTTGTGGATCACACAAAATGGACCCCCGAAACATGAGCCCCACTTGCAAAACAAATGAACCAATGAAACTATACATATTCATCACGTCAGATGATCATTCTCTCTGGATGTTTGTTTACTGTTTAGAAGAAAAGTGGGCCCAGCTGAGAATCCAGACCGTTGGTTGGCCCAGGCAATGAATTTCACGCCTGATATTAATTGTATTGGGCTTGGGTCTGCTTAGGTTAGCACTCTTGAGACTGGCCTGGCTTTACTAATGAAACTACGCGCCTGGGTGACTTGGGGTGTGTTTGGTTGCACCAAATATCATGATTAGTCAGTATACATGTCGAAAAATATTATGAAATTTCTCAATCATTGGTGCATTTGGACTTGGACTTGGACCCCTTTGGCCCTCTCTCAGGCTGGACTGCTAGACCCAAGGGCCGGACCCAGGCTTAAAATTGAAGTCTGTTTATTAATAGAGTCAGGTATCTCACAGCCCATTAGCCCAACCCATCTCAATTAAGGTTTTAGGGGTGTTTTGTCATTTATCATGATTACGGGCACAACTAATGAACAATCCAGATCTTGAAAAAAAGTGGGTGAACCGCTAGGACTCACATCCAGGCCGTGCATAATCATCGTGGGCCAGACTAGACTTGTTTGTTTTGGCCCGTCATGGGCTGGAGTGACATTAGACCGGCCCAAGCCCAGCCCATTGGCAGCCATAGCGCCTATTATTACTAAAGGGATCGTTTGGATGCCTATAGAGTCATTAAGTTGTAATCTGATTACAAATAATCTTATTAGAGGTGTAAAGTGTTTACATGCATTCTTATTTTGCTTTAAGTTGCAATTTGATTATATAGAAATAATTATTTGTGTTTGGATAACTTGAAATTTATTTACAAACTCTGAAACTAGGTATTACTCACAATAAAACTTGAAGTGGTACATCCTTTAAAAATAATTAAATGACGTATAAAGTTTTTATGTAAGATACATCATTGGTATAGGCTAATCTCAATAAAGCTTGTGATAAATTTTTACGATAAATATATTATATGATGGGTCATAGAAGTAGGCTCACTAATTCAAACTTGACACTAAAGTTTGATAATATCCTAACATATGAAAATTTTAAACCCTAGCAACAATAGCAAAGTGAGAAAGAGATAGGAAGGTTTGTTTTCTTCTTCTTCTTTCATCTTGGGTGCTTATAGTTATTGGAAGATGATATGCAGCTCTCTTAACTTTGAAAATTTTCACAACTTATAATCGTTGTATAAAATTTCATTTGTCATTAATATAAAAAATAACTTTTTCTTATGTTTTATATTTCAGCTATATAGCTTGCAATTTAATTACAGGCAGATATGCCCATTCAAACACCCCCCAATAATTTAATTATCTATAAACAAATTCGTACATAAAACTTCACATTCATGCAAACTATCCCTAATCATACCATCCATTTTCCAGGTATGGCTATGATCGGGTTGATTTTGATTTCATCTATAGTTTATGGTAGACTCCTACTATTCACCCACCATGGGGTGGGGATTGGGTACTACCCCCATCAGGACCTAGCTAGAGATAGATGGCCTTGTGAGGGGGCTCTGTAGGGCCTACCATGATCTATGTTTTATCCACGTGCTCATCCATTTTGAAAAAACATTTTGAGTAATATAAGGTAGATTGAATGCTCAAGTGGACCAAACAATGGAGATTGAATGCCTAAAACCTCTTGGGACAAGTTTTGGATCAAGCTGATATTTATGTTTTCCTTTTCATGCAGGTCTATTTGACCTTATGAACATACTGGATGACAAATAAACATTAAGGTGGGCCTTGGTAATGTTTCAACAGTGCGGGTCACTGTCACCACTTCTTCCTGTGGTGTGGCCCACTTGAACCTTCCATTTGCCTCCTTTCTACGATCATGCTGCAAGATGATCGTTCAGAATGGATAGACAGCTTAGATAAAACACATACATTAAGGTGGGCCCCACAGATCCCCTGACATGACCGTCCATGTTTACCTAAGTCCTGGCGGGGCCCCACCATGTTCTTAGGTGGGCCACCTCGATCTCACAAACGAATTAAAACTGAAACATGTCTAGAAGGATTGACATTACATAATGAGCCTATGTTTCTAAAGAGGCACTCTCACAACTTGAACCAGCCTCTGCCACTAGCCAATAATGAAACGTATTGGCTACTCCCCCTGCCACTAGCTAATGGCTAAGTGTTCGGTATTATGTGGACCCCTAACATGATGTATGTGTCTCATTCATGTTGTTTATGTTTATGGTATGAACCAAAAACTTAGAAAAAAAATCTCAAGTGATCCATACAGTGATGATTGACTCTCACCGTTAAAAACTTACTGGGATTACGGTAGTTATGGATCAAGTTGATATTTGTTTCTGACCTTTATCATGTTCTTTATGACCTAATTTATAGGGTGGATGTCAAATAAACATTACAGTGGGCCCTAAGAGGTTTTTAATGGTAGACGTTCAATTGGTACTGTTTTCCCATGGCGTGGTCCACCGGAGATTTTGATCTGCCTTGTCTAAATGATAAGTTATTAAAATGACCTGTAAAAATGAATGAACGGTGTGGATAAAACACATAAATCATGGTGGGGCAATATAGCACCGACCACTAGCCAAGCCTTGTTACGGAGGATTAGACCTATCGAGTCCCGAATCCAATACGTCGGGTCCAGTTACTCTAGGACCCGACCCGAATCCAACCGTTGGCAGCCCTACATGCGGTTGAGAAAGAACGTACAGCAAAGGCTCACGCTTAATTCGAAGGCGAAAATACTTTGGCGTATGGGCCATCCATGATTAGGCCCATAATATCAACGGTGTGGATGACTGAACTGTGGGCCCCACTAGTCCAAGTCGAAACAAACGCCGCGCGCTTGATACTCGGCAGGCAGAGAGAGAGAGAGAGAGAGAGAGAGAGAGCGGATGTTGAGACGGGGCAGCAGCCATGGAAGCAGCGTCAGAGCAAACATCAGTAGGGCATTTTCTCACTACCAAAACATCCAAGCTGTCCCGCGGGAGCACACAGGGAACAAGCTGGCCTCAAAAGAGAGAGAGCCATAGGGAGAATCCCAGCCGTTGTTTTCAGCCAGCGAGAGATCCAAAACCCCACCAACGGTTTCCGACCCGTCTCCAGGAAGCAGCTGCTGACCAACGAGAGGAAGCAGATCAGCTCCATCATCAAGAACGTGCAGCTACCGTTCTTCTGCTCCACCACCTTCAATCTCCAGATCCGTGCGGGCCCTGCTTCCTCATGCCTGCTCGAGTCCGGAAGGGTCCTGCCCATTAAGGCCTGTTATCTCCTCCTTCATCGTCATCGTTCTTTCGACATTCGTATTTTCATTTCCATCTCTCTCTCTCTCTGAAAATTTGAATTTGAATTTGTTTTCGGGGTTTTAGGTTCATAGGAATCCGGAGACGGGCCAAATTCTGAACTTGGTGTTTGTTTGGGTGGACGACGATTCGGAATTGAAGGTCGACGTGCCTTTTGTTTTCAAAGGGGAGGATATCTGTCCTGGTCTGAAGAAAGGTACGTTGTTTTTTTCTATGCATTTTGCATTGTTTTACCGAGGATGGTGGAAACGGAATCCTTGCATTTGGCAATCTGGAAAATGTAAGAAATGGATTCCAATTGGGGAATCCTATTCCGGCACAAAGCCAGTTTTTGAATTCCTGGCCACAGGTAGCCTGCGAATTCCATGGGAATGAATTCCCTCCTAACAGTCGTATTTTTTTTTTTTTTAATTTGTTTTGTAAGTAGCCCTTCCAAGGGAATGAATTCCAAATGTCCAAACACAGTTTCTGGATTCCACAGAGTTTCATTCCCACTTGCCGAACACGGCCGATGGAATGAGTTCAGTAGAGAAGTTGTTTCCTGGAAATAAATGAGGCAGGGTATTGCTTAGATTCGTACTCATTGTGTTTGATGATATCGTATTTAAAAATGGTGTTTTTGATTGGACAAGATGCTATGCTCGTCTTGAATCAGCTGCCTTTTTCATCTGTTCCATCATTTTGTTTGGGTGTGTTATGATCCCAAATTATCTATTTCTATTCTTCGTTTTTTTTATTTTTTTTTATTTTTTGAAATTTCACGTTTATTTAGTTGGAAGAGAGAAGGTGTGGGATATATTCAATATCTTATATGTAGGAAGATCTTGTTGATCAGGAAGGGGATGATTTAACTAGCTTTAGATGGATACTAGAATATTTGATTAGGTTTATCTCCAATGAGCAATCTCAGCATCACAATTCATGGAGGTTTGTTCAACTGAGAATATGGTTCTTTTTCATGAAGGTTTGTTCAACTGAGAATATGGTCCTTGATAGAGTGGAATGGTGGAACAAGATTCTAGTAGCCAGCTCCAATTAGTCTAGAGAAGGCTTAGATGATGACGATCTTATTTTTGGAGGTTTCTCCCTTGAAGCAGCTTTACACATGCACACGCTCACACATGCACGCATGCACACATGTGCGCACACACACACGGTGAGAGAGAGAGAGAGAGAGAGAGAGAGAGAGAGAGAGAGAGAGAGAGAGAGAGAGAGAGAGAGGATATGCTCACACACAACTAGTTGTATGTCCAACTAGTTAGCATGTGGGGCCCACCATGGTGTTTGTGTGATATCTCGCTTATACAACATGGTTGTCCCATTATGAAACTGGGATGCCCCAAAAATCAGGTTGATCCAACTATCACGTGGGGCACACCATAGAAAACCATGAACGACCTCTCAAAAAACTCCACATTCATGTGGGGCATCCCATTTCATGGTTGGATCGACCTGATTTTTGGGGAATCCCATTTTCATGACAGGACAACATTGTTGGACAGGTTAGATATCACACAAACACCATGGTGGGCCCCACACGCCAACAAGTTAGACTTACAATCATTGGGCCCACTTGGATTGGAAATTCCTCCCTAACAGCTTTCACTTGGCTGGTCATAGCATGTACAACACCTTGGTTTATTGGGCCCACTTGGATTGGAGATTCCTCCATCTGCTTGGCTTTCCCAAATCTGGCCAGGTTGTACTTGTAACCAGTTAGGGAGGTTTCCGTTGTCTGCTGCTTATTGGGTCAAATCAAAGGAGGTGTGTGGCTTCGCTCTTGTAGTTGCAACTTCAATGATGTTGGATTCTATAATCTGTTTTAATCTCTCCCAATTGCAAGGGATTCTACTTCCCCCCCCGAAGCAAAAGACTCCTTGACCTGGTTGAAGGACAAATCAGGATTTTATATTATTTTTTATTTTTGTGTCCATTCCCTCTATGCTTTGCTCTCTCAAGGTGAGAGATCCACAGCCAGCTGCTTCACTGGCTCAATCTGGTCTTATGGGGCTCCTCCCAAGGTTTCAGCCTTCACTTGGCTGGATGGGAGAAACAAAATCCTCAACATTGCTAATCTATGTAAAAGGAGCATGGTGCTGCGGAATATATGTATCATTTGTAAAAATGATGCGGAATCCGTGGTCCACTTGTTTATCCACTGTTCATTTGCTATGGATGTCTGGTTCGGTATTATGTCTTTCTTCAATGTCCCTTGGGGGAGCCAAACCCTATAGAGGGTCTGTTTCAATCTTGGCATGAGGGTGGCTCGGGGAGAAAAAGAAGATGGAAATGGTGGGTGGCTTTGTTGGCTGTACTTTGGTCTATTCATGTGAAAGGAACATCCGTTGCTTCCACAATGCAAGTGGTTCTTATTTTGGGGTTTTGTAGGGTAAAATATTCATCAGGGAGTGGGTTCCCTGATCTTGCTGTTGCTCTTGTTTGGATTTAGTTTGCTTTTTTTTTTTTTTTCCTATTTTTTGTTTTTGTTTTTGGGCGTTACATACCCGTAGAAGGAACAGACTGAAAAACACCCTGATGCTTTAGGCTTTCACAACAAGGAATCCTCCTCTTCCGAAGAAATTGGTGCTCCCTGCAAGCTGGACAGTAAACTAGTCAAACTAGCAATCTCTCTGTCCCATAAGTTCCTCCTGAAAGGAGGCAACCAAAGGCTTTCTACACCTCTACCTGAGAAGCACAGGGCCACGGGAACATTGATATCAGAATAGACAGAGGCAAGATTTGGGAATTTAGAAATAAGAGGCTGGTCCCCCAGCCAGGGGTCCAACCAAAACCTCACTCTTTTACCATTCCTCACTGAGTATTTGATACAAGCTAAAAATAGAGGCAGCTACTCAGTTAATGCCTTTCCAAATGTGTGAGGACCGATACAACGAAGAGGGTTTAGTCCACCATCCCATGGGAGAGATCATCTTTAGTGGCAAGAATGGTTCTACATAGAACAAAATCCTCTTTAGAAAATCTCCACACCCACTTTCCCAAAAGCGCTGAATTAACCAGCTCCATATCCTTAATGTTTGCACCCCATTGAAAGTAGGGGGTGCAAACCCCCTCCTAGTTTTAAAGGTGGAATTCACCAGAAGGTGAACCACCTTGCCATAAGATTAAGAAGTTCCTCTGGACTTCATCAATTCGCGAAATAACATATCTCAGGCATTGGAAAATAGACCTATAGTAGATGGGGAGGTTAGCTAAATAGTCCTTGATTAAGGTTAATCTACTGCCAAGGAATAGCATACTACTCTTCCAAAATGAGAGTTTCCTCTCTAATCGACTCTATCCTGAAGGAAGAGAGGAGGTTTTCCCACACACACAGGAAGACCGAAGTAAAAAGTGGGGGGGGACCCTATGCTGCATCTAAACGCTAACACTAACAGAGAGGCTTCCTCAGAGGAAGTATGAATCCCGAATAATTCACATTTAGATTTGTTTACTTTCAAACCAGAAGTAGTCTCAAACCAGCAAATTGTCATGCTAAGAAAGTCAACCTTTGTTTCATCTCCTTCACAAAACAGAAACGGGTTTACGGTTAGATTATGAGTATTTTATTTAATCTTTTATTGAAATTTATTATTCAAATTAAATGAATGGTTAGGATTAGACTAGGGATTCTTCTGCTTTGGAAACAACATATATAAATGTAAAGACTCTTTTATTCAATGACCAATAGAAGTTTTTATGAGGGTGATTCTTTGTGGTCTGAGAGTGATTCCTCTATTCTTTTGGTGCAATCTCCAAAGTCAGTTGGTGCGATGTTAACCATATAAAAGTACAATCGATACATCTGCATCCGACGTTCATTGTTTTGTAATTTCAATTTCTTGTGCAATACCGAAATTATCTTTTAAATTGTAACTTGTTCATTTGCAATTTAGGTTGGGTATGGGGATTTGGGTTGTAAGTTGGAAGTTGCAAGATGTACTTGTAAGTTGTGAGGGTAACTTGTAGCATAGACTGTGCAGTAATGTTTGTTTAAGTTTGTAAATCTGTAAAGTGTAACTGTGTAAGTGTGTTGTAGTTTTATACTATTGTTTTTTGTAGAGTAGGCAGGGGATTGTAGTTTGTAATTTTTAGTTTTTTAGAAGATCGCGAGAGGGGCTGGCCAATGCATAAGTGATGATATCGGATGTTTGTATTGTGAGAAAGTGGGTGGGGGGTAGGCACTCCATGAAGTGTGACTACTGTAGCCGATTAATAACTGCAGGAATCATATGAGTGAAGTAACATTTGACACATAAAAAATGATAGGTGCAGAAGAGAAGACGTAATGCTCTTGATGTAGCCCGACAAGAGGTGTTCAGTCTTGAAGCTGACTACATGGGTGTTGCTCCAGATGATATTGTTTAGTTTGGTGATGATTTTGATTGGGAGGTCACATTAGAAAGAAGAGAGAGTATACACTCCGTTTGTGAAGGAGGAGCGTCAACACATGTTTGGGGATAAGGAGTTTGTACGTGATTTAGAGGGAGGTAGTGTGTAGGGAAGCGCGGTAGGTGAGCCCTCAAGATCTGACGGTCTACACGATTTTTGGAACCCTCACAAAGCAGAAGATTGATGCTCCAACGGCCCGCCTATCTACTACTGGAGCAGATGGATCTATTCACACTTTTGATCCTACGGTATAAGTGGCCTCGGATTGCGATTTATGGATCAAATCGTTCCAAGGACAAGCTACAATGGATAGACTATAGTGCACACTGTATCTCTCTGTATACTCTCGGTTTATCGTATGATTCAATGCATTACACGAGAGAAGTGTATCCTTTTTTATAGAAAAAGAAGGAAAGTTTAGGTGGGATTGGATAAGGTCAAATAATCCGATCACATCTTTATCTTGAATTAAAAATCAAATTCATAATTGAATTTGAAATTTAATTCAATGGAAAAGACCGGAGAAAAGATGGACGTATTCACTAGTGATTGCTCACAACCTAGATACAAAAGTCTTCGTAGAAATTTTTAGGCTTGTCTCAAGCAACCTATATACAAAAGTCTTCGTAGAAATTTTTAGGCTTGTTTCAAGCCACTAGTGATCTTAGATGGACGTACCTACTAGTGATCTTAGAGCGGTTCACAACCTATATACAAAAGTCTTCGTAGAAATTTTTAAGCTTGTCTCAAGCAACCTATATAGGCTCAAGATCCGCCGTTAGATGGACGTACCCACTAGTGATCTTAGATGGACGTACCCATTGGATGGATGTATCCACTAGTGATCTTAGATGGACGTACCCACTGTAGGGAAGCGCGGAAGGTGAACCCTCAAGATCTGACGGTCTACACGATTTTTGGCCCTCAAGATCTGACGGTCTACACGATTTTTAGCCCTCAGGATCTTAGATGGACGTACCCATTGTAGGGAAGCGCGGAAGGTGAGCCCTCAAGAACATTCACGATCTGACGGCCAAAAATCGTCCATCTAGTCGTACCTCATATAGAATGACCTGCGTATTGTAGCCCTCAAGATCTGACGGTCTACACGATTTTTAGCCCTCAAGATCTTATAGGTTGTGAACTGCTCTAAGATCAATAGTTGGACGTACCCACTAGATGGATGTACCCCCTAGTGATCTTAGATGGACGTACCCACTAGTGATCTTAAAGCAGTTCACAACCTATATACAAAATTTTTCATAGAAATTTTCGGTGATCCAGCTGGTCTCACGCTTCTGATTCTTTTGATCGCGATGTTTGATCTTTGATTGTTATTAAGCAAGTTGGTTGGACAAATTTATGTGCCTATCCCACAATGTGATTGAATGGGAGATGTTGGACGTATGCCAGTGGGGCCCACTTGTGAGCAATCACTAGTGGGTACGTCCATCTTTTCTCCAGTCTCTTCCTTTGAATAAAATTTCAAATTCAATTATGAATTTGATTTTTAATTCAAGATAGGGATGTGATCGGATTATTTGACCTTATCCAATCCCACCCAAACTCTCCTTCTTTTTCTATAAAAAGGAATACACTTCTCTCGTGTAATGCATTGAATCATACGATAAACCGAGAGTATACAGAGAGATACAGTGTGCACTATAGTCTGTCCATTTTAGCTGTTCAGCGATTAACGCTTTAGTGGTCATCTCTACATTGCATGAGTATTACTACTTAGCTAAGATAGTGGGAGTGTGAGGGGTGGAGGTAGCGGGGGTTGTGTTTAGTGGTTTACGACGTGCCTTTAGCCGAAGGGAATTATGACGTGTTCCTGTGGAAGATGTGGATGATGATGTTGATGTTGTAGAGCTTGAGAGGCCCTCATGTGATCTAATTTTCTTTAGGAAGGAAATGACAAAACAGAAAAATTAAAAATTTTCAAAAAATAAAAAAATAAAATAAAAAATCAAACAAATGTGGACCAGAACTACAATTGAGAAGCTTGGGAGGGCAGCGACCAAGCTACTTATACATAGCAACATACATTCTAATGTTGCCAAGTCCCCATACTGGCAAGTGGTGATTAATGTAGTGATGGAGGCAGGCGAAGGAGTAAAGGCACCCACAGCTCGTGACATTAGGGGGAAGTGGACGGATGCAAAATATGAAGATGTGAAAGCGTACGTCACTACCTTTAAACCCTTATGGCGGATAAGAGGATGCACTATTATGTGCAATGGTTGGACTGGCCCAACCATACGTAGCTTGGTCAATTTCATGGTGTATTGTCACTTGGGGTACAATATTCTATAAATCGATTGATGCATCGACTAAAATTAAAAATGTAAATTATATATTTAGCTTTATTGATAAGTTGGTGGATGAGATTGGAGAGGCAAATGTAGTGCAAATTGTGACCGACAATGAAGTAACATATAAAGGCAGCAGGAAGAAAGTTGATGGAAAGTAGACCAAATTGTGACCAAGAATGATGTTTTTTTTATGTGAAAGGCTCAGAAACTCTAGACGGTGACACTAGTGATACTTATGTTTGTAAACATACTCCCATTTTGGACGTGACTTTGAATGTGGCAAATCATAATTTCATATTGGTTTTGATATGAGATTGCATTAGATGGTGGAGAGATGTTGGGCATTTGATTCTTGATGAAAAGCCAAGAAGGTTTGAGACAGAGAGAGGTGGAGAATGAGTGAAAGAGAGAGGGATATAGATTATAGAGAGTTGAGATTTTTTAAGGTGGTCGTGCACACATGGTGGCACACGTCAGATCTTTGTGTGTGGGGCACAATTGTGCCAGAGATTCAGGACATTCATCAGTTAGGGCACTGTGATGCGATATACCAAAAATCATGGTAGTACACATTAAGCAAGCCACACATGTATGTTGAATTTGGGCTGTTGAGTTTCTTCTAGCTGCCCATTTTTCATGTACAATTTAGACCTGCCTAATTAAAGGATTAAAATTACTTTTTTTATAGAAGGCATGATGAAAATGTAGCCTACATGTTCAATGGCCTGGATCTTCAACTGGATCTCTGATGTGTGTTGTATGCATGTGAGTCCGACATGTGTGCCATGCCCTCATGTGAAGGACCTATCGCCAGTTATCCACCCTTTCAAATAAAGTTAGGGAGACATTTGGTAGAGGGCATTATTGCCTTTTCCTCATTTTTATGGCATTCTGGTTATTCCCTTCTAAAAATGAAGCATCGGACTAAAAAATAATGGCTACACATGGCATGCCACTGGGTGGGGTGGGCAAACCTGAATTTTGTTATAAGTAAATTGCACCTCATATTTGATTGTTAAGCATGATTGATGTAGAGGATGCAAGTGGCGACGTCCTTATTATTATTATTATTATCATTTTAATCTGTATCTACTATATTATATTTATCTCCTAATGGCTCTTTATTGGGATTGCATTGGGCAATCCTAACCTGAGTGGCCCAACCCAATTTTAAACTGGGTGTGGTTGGGTTGGGTTAGCTTCATGTTTGATTTTTGTAATCCGATTTGAATTGTAGTTAGGCTTTGGGTTGATCTATAATCTAACCCGACCTGACTCCAATCTAGAAGAGTCTGGGTCATCTGCAGTGGAGATCTTCATGAAAAGAAAAAAACCCTGAAGTGTAAACATTATTCTCTATTGAATGATCAGAATGAATATGAGGGCATCATATTTACATGCTTCTCTGTTCTAAGTAGGGAGAGAAAAATATTCTAAAGCATGCCTAGACAGTTCCTAGAGATCTCCATGATCTCTTATTGATAATGTCTATGATCCTGTAATTTTCTTGGATCCTTCTTTTTCGGCAATTACCTTTTCCAGGATCATGTAATTACCATGTTAGGTGATATTAAAGTGTTGTGTATTACATTAACAAAACCAATGCTTTCCTTGACATCCTTACCTCACAACCATGCACATACTAGAGCATGCACTGCACAGAGACACATGTCAGTTAAGACAGATTTGGAGAGCCATGTCACTTTCAGGACCACCCAAATAGGCAGAACTTGTCATTAAAGCCTAATAATTCACATGCCATCTCTTTTAAATGATTCTGTGGTGTCAGATATCTTTCAATAATAAATGTTTTTCCTGTGCTGCTATTAATTTTAGGAGTTGCATGCAGCCAGCCTTTGTATTATAGATCCTTGAGAAGTGGGCCCATTGTTTGTTGATATGATGGGATCCACTGTCCTTGGACCATTTCCTGGAAGTATCCCAGGTTGGAAGATCCTAGTCGTCTAATTTTTGGCCTCTTTCCTGTGGAGTGTTGAGCTTTTGGGTATATTTTACCCAACGGTCTATTTGCTGACTGTTAGTCTATTGATTGAAGAGTTTGGATTTTCCAACAGGAGATTTTTGAGGCATGTACTGTCCACTGTGGGTTCCATTTATCAAAGGCGTCAATCAGTGGGCCAATGGTCTACTTGGGCAAACTCAACGCCTGAGTATTGTATGCATATCCTCAGGGCAAGGATCCTATAATTTCTTGTTAATTTCTTCCATCCAACTTTCAATTGCCGCTTTCCAATTTATGAATTTGTTTCCTGCTTCTGTTTCTCCTAATTGGGTGTATTTTTTTTCCTCACGAAACAGGTGGCTACCTAAACATGATAAGAACAACTCTAAAATACCAATGCCCTGCAGAGCACATTCCCCAGAAAATCGAGGTGGACTTGAGCAATCTCGATATCGGAGATAGAGTTTGCATGCATGATGTCGAGGTTCATCCATCTTTGAAGCTCTTGAGTAAGAATGACAACATGCCCATATGTAAGATCATGGCAACAAAATCAGAAGACCCAGAACCTACAAGCATCTAGAGCACATACAGGGGTATGAATTTTTCTTTAGACCATGAGGAATTTTTGGTTTTCGGGAGCTCAACAAGTTAGTTTGAGTGCGAAATTAGTTATTTCTGCTAATCCAGAATCCTACTTCCATTTGAACTGGTTCTTTGGGAGGAAAACAATAACGTTTGTGTTATTATCCAATCGCATCCCCAAAAATGCAACTGGTGTGGATGATGGATAGGACAGTTGCTGCAGTGTAATGTTGGAGATTAGTTTTTAGAGTCTGAAACTAGATTTGCTTATGGGTAGCAATGGTTGTATGTCACTAAAGCGTAGCTGACTTATCAAGCACCCTTTAAAAAGGGACCCATTTGGATAATTTTCAATACATTTTGGAGTAATGTCCGGTACTTATTGTTGCTGAGTTATATCCTAAATTACTAAATTATTACTATCTACTTGTTTTGATGAGGTTAATTTTGTTAAAAGTTCACCTGACCTTTTATTTCAGAATTGATGAAATTTCTTATATCATCCTGGCCATCAATGATTGGTGTGTGTCTGAAAAACCCATCATTTGATGCGTTGAGAGGTTTGGAAAACACTTACTACAAGGTTTTTTTTATTTTTTATTTTTTATTTTATTTTTTTCACTGTGGAAGAAATGGCATAACATGAATGAAATCCAGTCCATTCACTTGCACCCCAAAAATTTACCAAAAACCTATAACTTTAGGTGGTTTGACCCACCCGAGTTTTGGAATAGTGTGATTTTTGGTAATTCTTTCATCTCAATGGGGACTTTAGGTGAATGGATTCGATGGCACAAAATGCCACAGTGAGTCCTATGTGAAATGGATGGTGCACGTTCCATCACAACTGTTTCATGTGGTGTGGCCTACTGAGTTTTGAATGATAGTGATTTTTTTTTTTTGGTTTGATGGTGAAATGGGGCAGCATACCTGATGTTGAATGGGTGGGTCTCATGAAAGTTCCACCCACATGGCTCTAAGTTTGCCTAGTAAGGCTAGTAGTACCTTGCGTGAGGCATCGTAGTGTGCTCCATAGGTTTCATTTCCATAATTTGACTTTGAGAGGTTTGCTAGCACAACACGCATCACTCTCTGCAAGCAGTGCATGCAGCACATGTGCCAACCTGGCAACCATGTGGTACATCTGCCTCAGTTGTGAAGATGATAATATATGAAAATCAGGTAGGTCCACTCATCGGATGGGTGGTACCTATGCAAAAAGATGGTTAGAAAGGGGGAGAAAAACTACTCGCCGGAGGTCCATTGATCTGTTTATGTGGCTGTCTGGCATTAATTTTTTTGGTGGTCCACATTTGGGGTGAGGAAACCTTCTGGGCTGATTTCTTGTAACCCTTCCTATAAAGGTGGTATAAAGGTGTGTGTGGGGCTACCAAACCTTCAAGCACCATCGTCATCGTCTTAAGTTGGCTACATGGTCTACCATTCCACTCCATCAAGGAATTTGGAATGTCACGTTGTTCGGATTAATGGTGGAAATTAAAGAGAAGTTACATTAAGCTCAGGATAATTTGGAGGGAGTGTGTTTCAATGTAAGTACATGTAAATTTAATTGCATGGTAAAAGCATCATAAGAGAAATTACTCTAACTGAATTTCACTTTATTTCATCATCGAAATCTGTGGGGCCCACCATGATGTATGAGATATATCCACTTAGTCCATTCATTTTTTTAGATCATTTTTTTTAGATCATTTTAACACATGAGCCTAAAAATGGGGCAAATCCAAAGCTCATGTGGACCACACCAAAGAAAACAGTGAGTTCAATGGTGGCGTCATTATTCCTACCACTACTTATAATAGGGTCCACTTAAGCTTTGGATCTGTCTCATTTTTTGGTTCATGCCTTAAAATGAGCTGAAAAAATGAACAGACGGTGCATCCACTCCACATTCATCATGGTGGGGTCCATATAGTCTGCCTCATTTTCGAAGTCAAAATCTACCAAAACATGCAACATCATGCAATTAATTGCTATTGACATCCACCATTGTAGTTAATAAATGCTAAATTCAAACAAAATACAAGTAATTACATTGAAACAAAGAGGCTTTAAATTCTGGATTTGTGCATCTACTCGAGTTAGGATGAACTCATACCAGAAAGCTCTAGCGTCCAAAGGAAAGTCCTAATGTCGAATGACCCTATACACATAAGTTTAAAGCCGGCTGCTAACCTGACACAACCCTCTTCTCTTAGGAAGAGAGAATAAAATTCCCACAGGCGCAATGTAATATACTATTATATAAGTTGAGTACAATCAGGAACTATCTAATAGCACTATATAGGTTGGATATCAGTGTAATCAAATGTTGTCTGATAGCTTAGTGCATAGGTTGATAGCTTAGTGCATAGGTTTGATTAAAATAAAAGCCTATTCTAACACCTTGACAATTGGCTACTCAACAACAATCTCATTATTATTATTATTATTATTATTATTATTATTATTATTATTATTATTATTATTATTTTGTTTTGATAGGTAAGCTGGACAAGGGCGGTCTACTACAAACATAGCATTTCTTGAGTTCTAAGGTTTTTCGTTTTTAACCTCGAGTGGTGGGTTCTTCATATTTTAATGATTTTTCTTATGTCGTCATACATTTCTACATTGAGGCCGGATCGCTTACCATCGTTTGTAGAAAAAGCTTTGTATATTAAACCTCTTGTTGGCCTGCGTGTAAAGGTTATTAACAACCTGCGTTGAAATTGAGTCACTTAGTTGTGAATGCTATTCAACTATCTGTGTTTGGTCCATCATATGCTGCGTGTATGACAGTCAACTTAAGAATAAAATGAGTTCCACCATGATGGTGTTATATCCTAAAAATCAGGTCTATACGATCATATGTGGGTTGTACTTTCTAAGAAAAAAATAAAAAAAAAATGCACATCCAAAATGGGCATCCAATCTAAAACTTCCAAATTCATGTGATATCTCATGTGTTGATTGAATCTACCTTATTTTTTGGGGCGTCTTACTTTCATAGTGGGGTGATCCGTTTGGATATTTTGGATTCCATATACAAATGATTGGAGGCCACATGAGTAGCGTTACAACTTTTTTCTAGGGATGTTGTAGAGGCCAATTTGTTCAACATAAAGGTCTAATGTTCGAAAAGATACAATATTATTAACTCTACTTTAAGGAGATGCACCCAAATATGCTTGGTTGAAAGGCTTTTGTTGTTTTGAAAAACAAATACATTATAGGTTGTGTTGTATTGACCGTTAATCACATTTTTTGGGAAAACACTTAATTAAAAGATTAAACAATCAGAAATAAGTAATTTGTTGCATGGAAAAGAGTAGCTAAAATGCAAATAATGCATATAGGTGTAACGTCTTGTAAAAGTTGCATCCACAAGCGGAATTGCCCGATAACCATACCAGACTAACTAAAAATGGAAAAATGTATGGTGGTACATGGAGTTAGAGTAATTAGGGTTGGACAACCATTTTTGCAAATAGCGGATTGTTAGGGTTGCGACCGTGACTAGCCCTATTGCTAATTGAGATCCGAAAGAAATTTCAGGGATCTACTCTTCCCGGAAGTACCCCTATTCACCGTAAGGGAGCTAGACCGCGCATTAGGAGTCCATTAGTCTTGAAAATATAGAATAATATCCGTCTTGCCGAGCTCGACGTCCATCGCGAGTGCACAAGTATATAAGTATATGGGAGTGGCCTATGAAACTCTGTAGAGTTGCACATCCCATGAAAGTTTTCTTAACATATAAAGTAGAAACCTTAAGGCGGCCCATTCGAGAGAAGGAGAGAGAAATGGTGAGTGTCACATTGTCTTCTATTATGTAGAAAAGTTAGTTTTACATTCATATTAATTTATGCATGCCTCTAAATAGATCTAATTTTATTTTCTTTGCTCTTGCCTCCTACAAACTCTTTCATGAGGACCTCTCATGTGAGCGCGTAGAACATGTGTTGAAGATCGGTGGATGGCGCACATGTTAGAGATTTGGCCTATTTATCAGGTATTGCATTATGTGAAGATGACTTATGATATAGAGCGGGTTGCGGACAGTTTCATGGCCAACATGGATTAGAAAAGACCTAGTCGACGACAAAAGTAATCTGAACCATCAGACTTTAAATCGGACGTATCTCACAATTCAGAACGAGTTTTTGGACGTAAAATATATTATTTTGAGGTAGGACAAGCTACTTTAGCCACCCAATCCTGCTATGCCAGGTTACGCAAGTCGGATTTGCAAATAGCACCAGCTTAACGATCATTTTCTTATTTTAATTTCGTTTTTACTACAAATAGTAAGTTTTAGTTTGATTATAACTCTTCATCCATTGGGCTTAAGGAGTTGCGCCCAACGTGAAAAGTTTCTAGAATAATTAGGAGAACAGCTTGGTGAAGCCAAATAGGACAATTACTATTTTTGGCCAAAAACCTTGTCTACTAGTAGACATCACGACCGTTTATGAATAGTAAATTTACTATTTTTGGCCAATACTGTATGGGGCCCACTTCCTAAGTGTTTCTTAAATAATGATATAAACCATTCATTTTCTAGATTATGTGACACATGGGTCATCTTAAGGGCTTGTTTGTTTTTCAATTTCCAAAGTAAATAAGGTGTGAATAAGAAATTATTATTTACACTGGTATTTGCCTTCTGCAGGAGTCTCTTGATGTTGACAAAAGGCTTTTTGAAAAGCTTTTGTGCTCAAATTAAGGAAATGAGACATATTCCACTAAAATATGTGGAGTTAACTAATATATATGTATTTGATCTGTGCCATCCATCCACTTTTCTATTAATTTTGAGGCATGAGCCTAAAAATGAGGCCAATCTAAAGCTCAAGTGTACCACACCACAACAAATTGCCGGGGGGGGAGGAGGATCAAGTTGATGATAGGTATACATCCCTATGGGCCCTAGGCTCATTTTAACTTTCAATTATAGCCATTTAACCCCCCTCCCCCCTTTCTTTTGGTGTCGTCCACTTGAGCTTTGCATTATCATGCCCTAAAATGAGCATGTGGAAGAAAAGACCAGCATAGATCAAACACATGCAAAATGGTTTCCATAAATTTTATGACCACAATTTCGTCCAATACCGTCTTTATGCCATGATTTTTTAGGCTAACTTGTGACATAAATTTCTTTTCTTAAAACAAGTGTAAAATCTAATAATTACTTATTAATAGTTTATTTACATTATAAAATGAAAAATAATTAGGGCCAAGGGTGTATTTGCATAGTAGGAAAAGAAAAGAAAATAAAACTTTAATTATCATCTAATAATGGTTTCTAAGCATTTCATGGCATTATTAAACGTGGATTTCACTTTTTAAAGTGTTGTTTAAATACTAAGTGAAAATCTAATAAATCTCTCACTAGAGCTGGGCATCGAGTTGAGTTGGACTAAGTTAGGGTTGACCTGACTCAATTCGGTTTTGAAATAGGCTTGACTCTAATTTTGACTCTATATCGAGTCTAGCATGTTTGACCTGATTCAAGTCCAGGTCTAGCCTGGACTAATCTAGACTGAGTCTGACCCGACCACAAGTACTGAATTGGGTCGAGTGGGCATCGAGTTGAGTCGGGTGGTATCCACGAGCTGAAAGCACAACTCAAAACCAAATTCGCTTTCTAGAATTGCAGCCTCTCCATCAGCTACATGGCATCTCAAATCTAAAATGTCATATCTGAGTGTACACACACACACACAGACAAAAGTCGAGTTTTGGATTAAGCCGAGTCAGTACTAAGTTGGATTTTGAGTCGAGTTACTGGGTGACTCAAACTCAACTCAGTTTAAGTTCAGATTGAATGAAGTCGACTCAATTCAAATAGGCTCACCCCCTCGGTTTGGATCGAGTCGGATTTGAACAAGTCGAACGAGTTGAGTCACCCATGCCCAACTCTATCTTTCACTATAAACATCTTGTATATCATGCTCACAATGTTTGGGCAATAATTACTTTTAATATTTACTGTTTCATTTGCTATCAAATACAATGAAACATGAATATTTCCCATCACCCAAGCTGACTCAAAAAACGTTTGTCAAATAGGTGATTGTGCAAGAATATGAATATCTAATGACTCATTTAATTATAAGATTCAAATGTCAACATGAATATTTCTCATCATCCAAGCTGACTTAAAAAACATTTCTCAAATGGGTGATTGTGCAAGAACATGAATATTTAATGACTCATTTAATTCTAAGATTCAAATGTCAACATCATTGATGAAGCTTGATTATAAGATCTTATCTTCTATATGGTAGAATTGAGAATATTAACAGTTTAGATCTAAGGATGCAATCCAATGATGGAAACAAGCCACCTTATGTTAATGTCCTGGTGTATAACACCGTATTAAAACTCCTTTGATTGGAGGGTTGAGTGTTGTGTGTAGCAAAAGCTTACATGCACTCCATCTAGCAACATGATTTCAATGAAAAAGATTTATATTTTAATGTTAAATGTGAAATAAGATCGTATTTTTATTGTAATATGGTGCCTTTTTATAAGCGACACGTACTTATTAGATAAGTACATCTAGATAAAATTCCAGCTGCTATACTTTTTTTTATTAGGGTACATTGCTGTAATAAGCACATGAAAGCTTGGCTACTTTGACTAGTGATGCAATTTGTTTTCCTTTAAGAGAATAAAAGGTATATCTACATGCGACTGCTGCATGGCTTTTGTGCACCGCTCGTTGAGACATAGTGGACTGAGTAAATTCTATGAGGTCCACCATGATATATGCTTATCCACTCCGTCCATCTGTTTTATCTAATCAGTTTAGTAAATGGCTCCAAAATTGAAATTTATTAGAAGTTCAAGTGGACCACATGTAAAGTAGCAGTGTAAATTAAATGCCTACCGTTGAAATCTCAAGTGGACCACTTGGAAGTTTTAAATCAAGCTGAAATTTGTGTTTTCCCTTCATCCATGTACATGTGACCTTGTAAACAGGTTTGATGACAAATAACCATCACTGCAGGCGTTTAGAAGGTCTCAACGGTGGACATCACTATCCCCACTTTTCCGGTAGTGTAGTCCACTCGAGCTTTGGATACGCTTCAATTTTGGGTTCATAACGTAAAATTAGCTGATAAAGAAGATGAATGGTCTGGATAAGACATATACATCACGGTGGACCCCACATACCATACTGAGTTACATAGTAGGCAGTCCGCTTCATGCTCACTAATCACGTGGGCCCAGCATTTCACCGTTCAGGTTGTTCAGCCAGTGGGTCATGCCCATAAAAAAACCAAAAAAAAAAACAAAAATAAAAAAAATAGCAATGTGATTGGTTGATCTTGTCCGTCGGATGTGCAGGTCCATATGTAAGTGACAAATTGGAAAACTGTATGATGTAGACCCACCATTAATGGATGCCAGCAGATGAAATGACTGGATCACGCCCGCGTTTTTTTTTTTTTTTTTAACAAACGCACACACACTCCACACACTCACGCTGGTGGAATTTCACCGCCTATGGGTACTCAAACCCTTTACCGGGAGTTGAAACTCCTGAGAGTCTACCACCCGGGCAAGAGTAAGGACCCGTAAGATCTACATGGCATGCATCAACTCATATACGGCGTTGGGCCATCATGAAAAACTCAGATGGATCAAAAGATCATATGTTCTGATTAATGGACTTGTCTTCTCATCTTGACCGTCTATTAAATGTTCACTAATCAGCTAGTCGGACGATAAAATAAATGTCCTTTTTGGTTAATGAGTCACTAAGTTTTTTGAGTTGGTCGATATATTGAGTAATCCATGTATGCGTTTTCTCAGTGCCGCGTATCAAGCATTAAGCGCCAGACTACCCATGTGTATGCGTCCCGGCTCAGTTGATCGTCCGCGTCCCGGTTCAGTTGATCGTTGACAATAGATTCTGTAGACACGTGGTGAGATCACCCTGCATGTGCAATAGGTGCGGTGGACTATGATGTTATTTCTCATGGGTCGTGATTCAACGAAAGGTCCCTCTTGTGAGGAGCGGAAAACGTGTTAGGAGGTCAACGAGAACCGTACACGTGTCACGGATCCGGGCCATTGTTAGGGAGTGCGTAATGTGAGCACGCCATGCAGTCAAAATCAAGGTAGTGCAGCTACACAGGCACGTTCAATTTGGACCGGTGGACCTCTTTTTTGAACCGTTCATTTTTCTCGGTTGGACAAACATAGAAACGGATTGGTTACTCCCCCTTCCACCAGCCCGGTGGCTGTTGGTCGGTGCTCTGTGGGCCCCACCATGATGTATGTGTTTCATCCATTATGTTTATCTATTTTTACAGATCATTTTAGGTCTAGATCC
This sequence comes from Magnolia kwangsiensis, assembly GCA_037074715.1. Classification (NCBI taxonomy): domain Eukaryota; kingdom Viridiplantae; phylum Streptophyta; class Magnoliopsida; order Magnoliales; family Magnoliaceae; genus Magnolia; species Magnolia kwangsiensis. Next base: position 116,370,756 of record CM073577.1, read on the forward strand.
CAAAAATAAGAAGGATATAAATCTCAGTGGACCACACCACCCAAAAATAAGAAGGATATAAATCTCAGTGGACCACACCACAGGAAAACAATAGTGATTGGATATCCACCATTAAAATCCTTCTAAGGCCAACTGTACTGTTTATTTGAGATCCAATCCGTTGATTAGGTCATACGGACCCAGATGTAAGGAAAAAAACAAATAAAGAGAAATTTACGACTGTGCGACCCATTTATGGCCCATTTACGAGACTATGCTCACCTCATTTTCCTTTTTAAGAATACTCCCCCAACTGTACGGACGCTTGACAGCGGATCGGCCGCTGCTCGAAGACAAGCGCTGACACCCCTCGAACTCTGAAATATACGAACGGCTCAAAAGATAACAAAGTTACATGCCCCACAGTTACGTATTTATTATATCCACAACGCTTATCCATATTTCGATATCATTTCGGACTGTTATCCAACAAAATTTCATATCCAAAGATCAACTGTACCACATCACAAAAAGCAACAGAAGATTAATTTTCACGGTTGAAATTTTTGTACGGCCCACCATAACATTTATTTTCCATCCAATCTCTTCATAAGGTCACGAAGACCTGGATGAAGAGGAAAAACAAATTTCGTAATGATCCAAAACTTTCGTGACCCTTAAAAGGGTTTCAACGGTAGATGTTCAATCCTCCACGGCCTTTTACAGTGTGGTCTAATTGATAGCTAAATTTGTCTTATTTTTCTTCTCAAGACTTATAACGAGTTCACCAAATAGATGGACGGTTTAGATATAACACATACCTCATAAAAGGACCCACAAAGGCGATAGGAATTACAACAAGGAAAAAAAAAAAAAGAAGCCTGGAATCTATGGCTACGGATTATATCCGTAGCTATAACTGCATCCTATGCTTTTTCGATATGTCCTTTGCTATGCAATGAAAGTCTTTTGATTAATCGAAAAAGTTTCAGAACTGTCCAGCAACTTTGTATAAAAAATCTTATAATTTTCAATACATATCGAGGTGTACTCAATATTATCGAAGATATAGCTACGGATAATAGCTGTAGCCATAACTGCAGTCTGTAAAAGTTTATGCAATTTTTTTATTTTTTTATTTTTAATATTTTTATTTTTATTTTTTACATGGAGAACTTTATTCTACCTACAATTTTCTCTAATACATATTTATATAAATATGTATATATAAGCATATAATTTTTGTACGGCCCACCTTAACATTTATTTTCCATCCAATCTCTTCATAAGGTCACGAAGACCTGGATGAAGAGGAAAAACAAATTTCGTAATGATCCAAAACTTTCGTGACCCTTAAAAGGGTTTCAACGGTAGATGTTCAATCCTCCATGGCCTTTTACAGTGTGGTCCAATTGATAGCTAAATCTGTCTTATTTTTCTTCTCAAGACTTATAACGAGTTCACCAAATAGATGGACGGTTTAGATATAACACATACCTCATAAAAGGACCCACAAAGGCGGTAGGAATTACAACAAGGAAAAAAAAAAAAAGAAGCCTGGAATCTATGGCTACGGATTATATCCGTAGCTATAACTGCATCCTATGCTTTTTTGATATGTCCTTTGCTATGCAATGAAAGTCTTTTGATTAATCGAAAAAGTTTCAGAACTGTCCAGCAACTTTGTATAAAAAATCTTATAATTTTCAATACATATCGAGGTGTACTCAATATTATCGAAGATATAGCTACGGATAATAGCTGTAGCCATAACTGCAGTCTGTAAAAGTTTATGCAATTTTTTTATTTTTTTATTTTTAATATTTTTATTTTTATTTTTTACATGGAGAACTTTATTCTACCTACAATTTTCTCTAATACATATTTATATAAATATGTATATATAAGCATATAATTTTTGTACGGCCCACCTTAACATTTATTTTCCATCCAATCTCTTCATAAGGTCACGAAGACCTGGATGAAGAGGAAAAACAAATTTCGTAATGATCCAAAACTTTCGTGACCCTTAAAAGGGTTTCAACGGTAGATGTTCAATCCTCCACGGCCTTTTACAGTGTGGTCCAATTGATAGCTAAATCTGTCTTATTTTTCTTCTCAAGACTTATAACGAGTTCACCAAATAGATGGACGGTTTAGATATAACACATACCTCATAAAAGGACCCACAAAGGCGGTAGGAATTACAACAAGGAAAAAAAAAAAAAAGAAGCCTGGAATCTATGGCTACGGATTATATCCGTAGCTATAACTGCATCCTATGCTTTTTTGATATGTCCTTTGCTATGCAATGAAAGTCTTTTGATTAATCGAAAAAGTTTCAGAACTGTCCAGCAACTTTGTATAAAAAATCTTATAATTTTCAATACATATCGAGGTGTACTCAATATTATCGAAGATATAGCTACGGATAATAGCTGTAGCCATAACTGCAGTCTGTAAAAGTTTATGCAATTTTTTTATTTTTTTATTTTTAATATTTTTATTTTTATTTTTTACATGGAGAACTTTATTCTACCTACAATTTTCTCTAATACATATTTATATAAATATGTCTATATAAGCATATAATTTTTGTACGGCCCACCTTAACATTTATTTTCCATCCAATCTCTTCATAAGGTCACGAAGACCTGGATGAAGAGGAAAAACAAATTTCGTAATGATCCAAAACTTTCGTGACCCTTAAAAGGGTTTCAACGGTAGATGTTCAATCCTCCACGGCCTTTTACAGTGTGGTCCAATTGATAGCTAAATCTGTCTTATTTTTCTTCTCAAGACTTATAACGAGTTCACCAAATAGATGGACGGTTTAGATATAACACATACCTCATAAAAGGACCCACAAAGGCGGTAGGAATTACAACAAGGAAAAAAAAAAGAAGAAGCCTGGAATCTATGGCTACGGATTATATCCGTAGCTATAACTGCATCCTATGCTTTTTTGATATGTCCTTTGCTATGCAATGAAAGTCTTTTGATTAATCGAAAAAGTTTCAGAACTGTCCAGCAACTTTGTATAAAAAATCTTATAATTTTCAATACATATCGAGGTGTACTCAATATTATCGAAGATATAGCTACGGATAATAGCTGTAGCCATAACTGCAGTCTGTAAAAGTTTATGCAATTTTTTTATTTTTTTATTTTTAATATTTTTATTTTTATTTTTTACATGGAGAACTTTATTCTACCTACAATTTTCTCTAATACATATTTATATAAATATGTATATATAAGCATATAATTTTTGTACGGCCCACCTTAACATTTATTTTCCATCCAATCTCTTCATAAGGTCACGAAGACCTGGATGAAGAGGAAAAACAAATTTCGTAATGATCCAAAACTTTCGTGACCCTTAAAAGGGTTTCAACGGTAGATGTTCAATCCTCCACGGCCTTTTACAGTGTGGTCCAATTGATAGCTAAATCTGTCTTATTTTTCTTCTCAAGACTTATAACGAGTTCACCAAATAGATGGACGGTTTAGATATAACACATACCTCATAAAAGGACCCACAAAGGCGGTAGGAATTACAACAAGGAAAAAAAAAAAAAGAAGCCTGGAATCTATGGCTACGGATTATATCCGTAGCTATAACTGCATCCTATGCTTTTTTGATATGTCCTTTGCTATGCAATGAAAGTCTTTTGATTAATCGAAAAAGTTTCAGAACTGTCCAGCAACTTTGTATAAAAAATCTTATAATTTTCAATACATATCGAGGTGTACTCAATATTATCGAAGATATAGCTACGGATAATAGCTGTAGCCATAACTGCAGTCTGTAAAAGTTTATGCAATTTTTTTATTTTTTTATTTTTAATATTTTTATTTTTATTTTTTACATGGAGAACTTTATTCTACCTACAATTTTCTCTAATACATATTTATATAAATATGTATATATAAGCATATAATTTTTGTACGGCCCACCTTAACATTTATTTTCCATCCAATCTCTTCATAAGGTCACGAAGACCTGGATGAAGAGGAAAAACAAATTTCGTAATGATCCAAAACTTTCGTGACCCTTAAAAGGGTTTCAACGGTAGATGTTCAATCCTCCACGGCCTTTTACAGTGTGGTCCAATTGATAGCTAAATCTGTCTTATTTTTCTTCTCAAGACTTATAACGAGTTCACCAAATAGATGGACGGTTTAGATATAACACATACCTCATAAAAGGACCCACAAAGGCGGTAGGAATTACAACAAGGAAAAAAAAAAGAAGAAGCCTGGAATCTATGGCTACGGATTATATCCGTAGCTATAACTGCATCCTATGCTTTTTTGATATGTCCTTTGCTATGCAATGAAAGTCTTTTGATTAATCGAAAAAGTTTCAGAACTGTCCAGCAACTTTGTATAAAAAATCTTATAATTTTCAATACATATCGAGGTGTACTCAATATTATCGAAGATATAGCTACGGATAATAGCTGTAGCCATAACTGCAGTCTGTAAAAGTTTATGCAATTTTTTTATTTTTTTATTTTTAATATTTTTATTTTTATTTTTTACATGGAGAACTTTATTCTACCTACAATTTTCTCTAATACATATTTATATAAATATGTATATATAAGCATATAATTTTTTTTTTCTCTCTCTTTTTTTTTTTTTTTTTCATTTCTTTCTTTATTCATTTAACAAGAATATCTTCTAAACCAAAATTAGTTACTTGATGTACCCTATATGATTTTGGGGTAGGAGAAGTTACTTTAGCCAACTAACCTAGTTATTTTCCAAGATTTCATCAGGTCGATGGTCGAAAATCCATTTCATATTCACTTTGCGATCAATTTCAATTAGTTCGCGGTCAATTTCGTTCATTTCATTTACTTCATGGTCATTTTCATGCATATCACGGTCATTCTCGCCTATTCCGTGTTGATTCACAGTCCTTTCGGCGCATTTCACGGTCAATTCCCTTCACTTCACGGTCATTTGCATGCATTTCGCGGTTAATTCGCTTCAAACCATGATCATTCCCATGCAATTCACGGTCATCCCAAACAATTCCGTGTTGATTCACGGTTATTTCGAGGCATTTCACAGTCAATTCCCCTCACTTCACGGTCATTTGCATGCATTTCGCGGTCAATTCGCTTCAAACCATGATCACTTTCATGCATTTCACAGTCATCTGAAACAATTTCGTGTTGATTCACAGTCATTTCAATGCATTTTGTGGTCAATTCCCTTCACTTCACGGTCATTTGCATGCATTTCACGGTCAATTCGCTGCAATTCATGATCACTTCCATGCATTTCACGGTCATCCGAAACAATTCCGTGTTGATTCACGGTCATTTCGAGGCATTTCACGGTCAATTCCCTTCACTTCACGGTCATTTCGAGGCATTTCACGGTCAATTCCCTTCACTTCACAGTCATTTTCATGCATTTCACGGTTAATTCCCATGATTTCGCCTCACTTCACGGTCATTTCCATGCATTTCACGGTCAATTTCCTTCACTTCACGGTCATTTCCATGCATTTCACAGTCAATTCCCTTCACTTCACAGTCATTTTCATGCATTTTACGGTCAATTCCCACGATTTCGCCTCACTTCATGGTCATTTCCATGCATTTCACGGTCAATTCCCTTTACTTCACGGTCATTTCCATGCATTTAACAGTCAATTCCCTTCACTTCACAATCATTTTGTAACACCCTGAAAATCGGGGGTCGTGTATAAACTCAACTCCCGAGTTCCAGACCGTCACTCATGCAACAAAAATGGTTATGATTCAATGTTGTCTGATTTAAAGCATTCACATGAGTAAAAGTATACCAAAACTGCAATTCATACTTCAGATCCAGTGATAAAAGCAAGCGGAAGACTAAACAAGATATATATCACTGTATGGAAAAACAAAGTAATCTCAACTGTCTCCAGAGTATGACTACATCTCTGAGTCTCATATACATGTACATAACAAAAGAATAATGTTCAAAAAGAAAAGTCCCACTGATGTCCCCTCGATCCAGGTCACCTACGGGAAGCCGTCATGATACTGCATATACGAGAACTCATCCTGGTCCTCGTCATCATCTAGCTCCACCTCCTGGATCTCATCGTCACCTGCAACTACAACAGGGTCTGGTGGGTGTTGCAAACACCATCCCATAACGTGGGAATGAGTGATCAACTCAGTGGAATCATAGAGCAAAGATTAGCATGTTCACAATTCAATCACGCGATAATAGTAAAGCAGTAAATCAGACAAGTCCTAAAACTGTTGTTAATGCAAGATGATATGACGTGATGTATGCCCTCACCGACGATCACCCTCATACGGCAACATCTTACGACCGCGGCATGCCACACTCCCTAGAGTGCTCCACATCTTCCAGGCACATGCAATGCTATGGTGATATGATTACCAAGTTGTTATTAGTCCATTCAAACAGCAGGATTGGGAAACTAAGGTACCTCCCTTGTATCAATCCCAACACGGATCCTGTCTAGGGTCGTCACTCCTAGTAATCTCATACGATGTACATTTCGTAGGTCACTGCAAGGGCTGCCAGGGCTGTTGCTCGCACTCATTGCACCGCTCCCCCATCACCTTATCAATACAGGCCTACTGTACTCTACTGCACGGAAGGGTCGTCGCCTCCCGTGAACTCAGAATACGCTCGCGGTCACTACAAAGGGCTCGTCGCCTGATCAGTGTAGGCCGACAGCTAGAATATAGTGTCCCATACCACCATAATCTGCTCACGAGTCTGGGTGCTCACTGGTCACTACGGGGAGGTTTGTGGCCCCAGCGTAGGCCGACAGCTCGACCACGGTGTCCCATACCACCATGCCCGGCTCATGAGTCTTCGTGGATCAAGGTACCACGGTTAATAGGGTTTACAATGGTAAGTTCAGTACCCTAGGTTCAAGCAGTTATGTTACATACAAGGTGAACAAACATCGGCCAGTCGGGTTACTTGACGGGCTCGACTAGCGCGATCGCATATCGAATTGAACGACATGAAGTGCGTAAAACACTTCGCGTGGCCTAACCACTGCCGCCAACTCTCAACACGAATCACATTCATCTACGCGTCGTTCGTGGCTATGACCAGTCAGCCACGAAATCGCTCGGTTACCGACTGCCTGGACTAAGTCAAGTCCCACACATCTATGGAATTACTATACAAGGTATTGGAATTGAAATACATCATGTGAGCATGTTAACACATGTTATAACTTTCAACTTAAGCAAATCTTCAAGGCATACTTCCCATGCATATTCAACTTAAGCAAATCCTCAAGCACATACATTCCATGCATATAATGAAATCATGCATTTTGTCAACATGTAGAAAATCATTTAGGTCGGCATAATAATTGAAAAATCAATCACAAAGTATCAAATAACATCATTTAGTTCAATACATACTAATACAAGCATTTATACAAACACATGCACTACACACTTAGGTCTACATATAGCATGTCGACCCAAAGTGTGCACTAGGCGAATCTCTTCGCCAAACTAATTATGCACGCATTCCTAACTCCCTAAAGCGACAACAAACCATGTCAATCACATCAGCAAAATATGAATGCAAACAGTACTTCCTACAAATGACTAAAATGCCCTAAATCTCATATTCTTCGTTAGCTTACGAAACGGGAAACGGAGAGCATTTTGTACATGTCAAACGGCGATGCCGTCAAGAATCTACTATTAAACGACATTGAAAGCATTGGGAACCGTCAATCCAAGCGTCTAAGATCCTCACCTAGTGTCTTGTAGACTCGGGAATTGAAGCGGAGTGTATATGCTTCGTCTACGGCGAGTAAGGAGCCTAATACATAAGATCCATAAGCTACATCGCCATGGAAACAAGAAAAACTCAAATCACCAACTATTTAGGGTTTTTACTTACCTAGGATTGCGGTGGAATCGCCGGGAAAGCGGTAGAGAAGTGTCGCTTAAGCATGTGCAACACGTAGCACAAGTGGCGGGAAGAACTCTCCCACTCTCTCACAATCTCTCACTCTTTTTCTCTCTCCCAAGCTAGGGCTTCTCTCAAATTCGGATGGGAGAGAGGAGTGAGGGTTTCAACCCCTTTTATAGCCTAAAACATTCCCAAAATAGGCTTGGGAACAATGTTTACTTGGTGCCTAACCAAATCGGGGCCGTTTCGGTCCAAAAGGGCATTTCTGGAGGTCCCCAGGCCAAATGCGGTCGGACTTAAGCTCATGCATACTGGATCTAGCACACATCCAGTTTTCAGACCGGTTGGGTTCCCAGATCGCACGTGGCGGCCCAGTTTCAGTTTAACGGTCACCGCACCAAGATCAGGCCTATAAGTCTCGTGATATATAATAGATATTTTTCCTGATCCAAGGGTGTGATTTGGCTGTATTCTGACGGTCAGAATGCTTAATACTGATGCGTCAAATTTGTGTGCCAGATTTGAATTTGAAATTCCAACTATGTCCCTATTCACACTCTCTTCGGTCCGGGCTCAATGAAATAGCCTGTAATAATCGGTTTGACTTGATTTTTGGAATGAGTGTCAAGCCCAGCTAGACGGTCCTAACGGTCTAAGATAGGAGGTATCGGACTTTCAACGTGCGGTCTAGATCCAATACAAAGATTCAAAGTGGTCCAGAGAACAAACCGGCTTAGAGTTTGATCCGAGGCTTTAGAGCATTATAACACCCTTAGTTCCACTCGCTTCGGGCCTTGTAGAACGTATTTAAAGTGATCAGGGACCATTTCCCAGCTATTCTAACGTTGCACTAGCTAACCTAGTCAAATTTTCCAAAGGAATGAATTCTACGCAAATTCGGGTCGAGTTGGTACTCGAGCCCAAGTATGGATTTTTCACGGGCGTTACAATCTACCCCCCTTAACAAATAATTTCGTCCTCGAAATTTTGTACCTTTTCGTACTCCTCGAGAAGCTGTGGGTAGTTCTTTCTGATCTCGGCTTCTGTCTCCCAAGTAGCCTCCTCCTCAGTATGATGCGTCCATAGTACCTTCACAAGGGGAATCACCTTGCTACGCAGTACCTGCTCCTTCCGGTCTAAGATGCGTGTCGGTCGCAGGATATAAGTAACATCCTCTCCTAACTGCACCTGCTCCCATCTGATGATATGAGAAGGATCAGCAACATACTTCTTCAGCATAGAAACATGAAATACGTTGTGGACGCTCGCGAGGGGCGTGGGTAAAGCCAATCGGTAAGCCACTGCTCCCACACGATCGAGGATCTGAAATGGACCAATGTATCGCGGTGCCAGCTTCCCCTTCTTTCCGAACCGAAGGACTCCCTTCATAGGGGAAACTCGCAAAAACACATGATCCCCGACTGTGAACTCTAGTGGTCTCCGTCTCGTATCGGCGTAGCTCTTCTGTCTGCTCTGCGCTGTAAGAAGCCGACGTCGAATAATATCAATCTTCTCTGACGTCGCCTGCACCAACTCTGGGCCAATCAAGCTGCGCTCACCGACCTCTAACCAGCAATGCGGTGCGCGACAAGGTCGCCCATACAGCGCCTCATAAGGTGCCATGCCGATACTCGCCTGGAAGCTATTGTTGTACGCAAACTCCGCATATGCAAGACAGTCATCCCAACTGTCCTTGAAGTCCAATGCGCAAGCTCGCAACATGTCCTCCAGGATCTGGTTCACTCGCTCTGTCTGTCCGTCCGTCTGTGGGTGGAAGGCAGTACTGAACTTCAACTTCACACCCATAGCCTCCTGAATGCGAGTCCAGAAAATAGAAGTGAACCGCGTGTCTCTGTCCGACACGATCTCCAACGGAACTCCATGCAGACGCACGATCTCTCTAATATACAATCTAGCCAGCTCGTCTGCAGAGTTCGTAACTCTGATCGGTAGGAAGTGCGCCGACTTCGTCAATCGGTCGACGATCACCCAAATAGAATCATGCCCCTTCCTCGTCTTCGGCAACCCAGAAATGAAGTCCATGGAAATGAAATCCCACTTCCACTCTGCAATCGGCATAGGCTGCAAAAGTCCAGGTGGTCGGCGATGCTCTGCCTTCACCTGTTGACAAGTGAGACAACGGGACACGAACTCAGCAATGTGGGTCTTCATACCTTCCCACCAGTACGTCCTCTTCACGTCACGATACATCTTCGTGCTGCCAGGATGCATCGCGAGTCTAGTAGAATGCGCAGCCTCGAGAATCTCTCGTCTCAAGTCAGGGACATCAGGAACGCATAGGCGGCCACGGTAACGTAAACCCCCATCCATGCCAACTCGCCAGTCGGCGTCATCATCATCACTGGCCTGCTCTCGAAGCTCAGTAAGATGCGCGTCGTCCCTCTGCGCCTCGATGACACGGTCATCGATCGGGGATCGCACCTGAACATGTGCGATGAACTCAAATGGCTCCTCTACGGTGAGTTTCTGCTCAAAGTCTCGCAAAAACTCAACCATATCCCACTCGGCAACCATCAGCGGAGCCGCAAACTCTATCGCCTTCTTGCGGCTCAACGCATCAGCCACAAGGTTCGCCTTCCCAGGATGGTAAGAGACTTCAAACTTGAAGTCCTTCAGCGTCTCCATCCATCGCCGCTGCCTCATATTCAAGTCCCGCTGTGTGAATATGTACTTGAGGCTCTTGTGGTCGCAAAAGAGCTCGAACTCCTCTCCATAGAGGTAATGTCTCCAGAGTCTCAGTGCGAATATCACGGCTGCCAACTCCAGGTCGTGTGTAGGGTAATTCTCCTCGTGCTTCCTTAATTGTCTCGAGGCATACGAAATTACCCTGTCCCTCTGCATAAGGACACAACCCAAACCAACGCTAGACGCGTCAGTGTATATAGTGTATTTAACCCCTTGCTCTAGCAATACTAGCACAGGGGCGGACGTAAGTCTGTCCTTCAGCTCCTGAAAAGCTGACTCCGCCTTATCATTCCAGGCGAACTTCACGTCCTTCCGTGTCAACTGAGATAAGGGTCTCGCGATCTTCGAGAAATCCTGAATGAAGCGCCGATAGTAGCCAGCGAGACCCAAGAAACTCCTCACCTCAGTGACAGAACCAGGCTGCTCCCAGTCCTGCACCGCAGCTACCTTAGACAGGTCAACTGCCATGCCATCCTTGGACACCACGTGTCCCAGAAACTTCACCTCCTGCTTCCAGAAGTCGCACTTCTTATACTGTGCGAACAACTGATGCTGTCTGAGCGTATCAAGGACCAAACGCAAGTGCTCCTCATGCTCCTCTCGACTCCTAGAGTATACCAAAATGTCGTCGATGAAGACAACGACGAATCGATAGAGGAAAGGCCGCAATACCCGGTTCATCAGATCCATGAACACGGCCGGTGCGTTCGTGAGACCGAACGACATCACGAGGAACTCGTAGTGACCAAAACTGGTCCTGAACGCTGTCTTCTGCACGTCCTCATCTCTGACGCGCAACTGATGATATCCTGACTGAAGGTCAATCTTCGAGAAGTACTGCGCTCCTCTCAACTGATCAAACAAGTCATCGATCCTGGGCAAAGGGTACTTGTTCTTCACTGTGAGTTGGTTCAGCCTGCGATAATCAATACACAATCGTAGCGAACCATCCTTCTTCTTCACGAACAAGACCGGTGCCCCCCAAGGAGATACGCTAGGCCGTATAAGGCCAAGCTCTAGTAGACCATCAATCTGCGTCCTCAACTCCTCCATCTCACATGGTGCCATGCGATACGTCGGCAGTGAGACGGGTGTAGAACCAGGAATCAGATCGATAGTGAAATCGATCTCACGTCGGGGTGGCAAACCAGGGATCTTCCTGAACAGATCCCCGAACTCAGAAACAACTGGCGTCTGCTCAAGTACCTGGGCACCAGCGTCGCGCAACAGGGTGGCGTAGCTAAGAATGCGGAAAGGAAGATTTACCCGCACTGAAAATGTGAAAGGCGTGCCCTCAGGCTCGTACACCGTCACCACACGAGCCTCGCAGTCAATCTCGGCTCTCGCTGCAGTCAACCAGTCCATGCCAAGAATGACGTCGAGATATACGAGCGAGGGATCGACGACCAAATCAAGAGTCATCGTCCTGCCTCCCAGATCAAGTAAACAACCCTCACACATCTGGGTGACATCCGAATAATCTCCATGAGCTGCAAGGACTCGCACGCTATCCATAGTAATAGTCTGCAACCCAAGACGTCTGACTACGGCACGCGATATCAAAGAAATCGTGGAACCAGTGTCCACCATGACAAGAACGGGAGTACCTCCGATATGGCCCGTGACCTCGAAGGCTGAATGCTGGAAAGTCGGCGTCGTAGCTGCCTCAGCGGTCAGTGCATGAACTCGAGCCTGCTGTGGCCGGTTCGGCCGCTGTGTCAAGGGCCGTGGGGGCTGTCGAATCTGCGATACTGTGGGTCTGAAAGAGGACTGCGCAGGAGCTGACCGTATAGACGGTGCTGATATCGCCTGTGGACGTACACGATCAATCTTCTGCGGCGGCGAGAACCCACTGTCCCGCATCCTCGTAAAGCAACTCGGCGCTAGGTGGCCCGTCTTCCCACAGTATGTGCATGATAGATCAGGGCGCCGAAACGGTCCTACTGGCGCCGTGGTCCTGGTAGGAGGATCAATGCGAGGCCTCTTGCCCGCGAAGGGCCTATCTGGCAACTCCGGCCGCGGCCTAGAAGTAGTCGGGCCTCGTGATTGCGCAAGTCGATCCACGTCCTGCTCTGCCCGCATGGACATGTGAACCAACTCCGCATAGGAGGAGAAACTGATACAGCACATCTTCGACCGAATATCCGGTCGCAAGCCCTCCAAAAAGCGCCGTATGCGCATCTGCTCATCAGCTAAAATCGTCGGGACGTACCTGCCCAACTCTGTGAACCGATGCTCATACTCGGTGACCGTCATCGCTGCCTGCCTGAGACGGAGAAACTCATTCTCCCTCTCGTGTCTGTAGGTCTGAGGATAATACTTCTCATGGAAGCGAAACTCGAATGCTGCCCATGTCCATACGAAGTCTGCGGTAACAGTCCGCAATACACTATCCCACCACATACTGGCCTCTCTCTCAAACTGGAAGGTAGCCAGCTCTACCTGCTCTGCCTCAGTACAGTGCAACATGCGCAGAATCTTCGACACTCGGTCGAGCCAAAACTCAGCCTCCTCGGGTCTGTGAGAACCCGTGAAAGTAGGAGGCCGCAAGCGCTGAAATCGCTCCAGAAGGCCCCGTGTGTCGGCAGGGTTCCCCGCAGGGAAAGCAGGCTGCGCAGGAAGTGCTATGCCCTCATCCTGGGCGTAAGCATAGGCATCCTCAGCTGGATGCGCAGGTGGTGCAGGCGGAGTAGATGCAGTCGCACCCCCACCCTGGGCTAAAGTCCCGACTATAGTAGTCAATAGCTGCTGCTGCTGTAGCATCATAGCCATCATCTGCTCGAATCTATCAGGTGGTGGAGCAGGCTGTGGCGGATGAGGTGCGGAAGTAGATGCGCGCTGTGGCTCTCTAACTGATGGTGTAAATGGCGGTGGTCCATCTGTAGGACCAGTAGCAGGCTGAGACGATCGAACAGTCTCAGGAATCGGGCCCACAGCAGGGTCCGGACGAGTGCCAGACTGAGAAGGAGCCTGATCCATCTGCTCTAACAATGAAAGCCGAACTGCGCTCCTCGTAGTCTTAGGTGGCATTCCCTATATTCAAAATAGGGCGCAACCTTGTCAGTCTCAATTGCACAAATACACCACAATCATTCACTAAAGAGTCAAAGGCATTCCATGCATTTCAATTAATCAAAATTGTCACAATACAAGGGATATATCCTTACAAGCATCATGACTAGAATGACATGGAAATTAAGACAGTTAAGCAACAGCGACAAAAGCAAAGCACTAGCCCTAATAGGCTTTACACACGTGAAACAGAAAATAGCTAACTACTCATAACAACATCAAAGATCGCGTTGCTAGTCGGAGTCTGGCGACGGAGGAGGAGCACCCTTATCCTGTAAGCAACACAGGATTGCCTTCAAGGTGCGAGTCACCTTGCCAAATTTCTTCTTCGTAACGGCCTTGGCATCAGCGACCTCTGCTCGAAGTTCTTGGACTTCCCTTCGCAAAGAGGTCTGACTCTCCTCCATCCGAGCAATGCGATCGTCAATAGTAGTCTGCGCAGAAGGAGGAGGACTCTCATCAGTATCCTGAGCCTCCTCTTCTGCTTCTTCCTGAGTCTCTTCCTGAACTTCTGCACTAGGTTCTCCTTCGCTTTGATCTTCCTCTTCGTCAAAGTCGTCCCCACTATCCCTTTCAAGTTGATTTTCACGATATTGCGACCCAATCTTCATCTTAACCATCGTCGACTCATCGATGGTGTGAATCGATACCGGCAATTCGGGTCCAAGTCTATAGGCAAACTCAAGCGCAATCTTGCAAATGAGTCGGCCAAAGGGAAGGGATTCGGATGTTCTCCTCGACCTGGCTATGAGAACTATCTGCCGTAAGATGAAAGTGGCCATACATACGTTCTCTCCCTGGGCCACCAGAAATAAGAAATCGACCATAAGACGTGTACATTCAATGTGGTTCGTCGACCTGGGATAGACATTGAACGTGCAGATGTGATGCAGCAGACGCAAATCCTCAGACATGTACGTCGCCTTGAGGCTACTATTAGGCTGCCATGGAACCAACTTACCGCACAGAAACCTGGTGCGGCGATCTCGTTCACGTCTAGTTCTCAAATTCTTCTCACTTGGATGTACATCCCCTAGAGGCACGTTGAGAAGTCGCGCAACCAACTGGACGTCGATCGTAGCCATCCGATCTCTACCAAAAGGGATTTTGAACTGCAAGGGCTCCAAGGTAGGACTCTGGATGCTAGCATAGAAGGCACGAACAGTGCTCACATTAGCACGAGCGCGAGCTTCAAAGATCGGTCCCCAGTGCGCAGCTTCAATGCGTTCGAACAACAGATATTCGCCGAACAATCGCCCATCTATGTCCGCCTCAAATAACACTCTACGATCAGTGTATTCACCATGAGGCATCTCTGATAGGATGGTTCGTCCAAGGTGTGCATGGGGATCCAAATCCCGCTTCGTACGGCACTCCAGGACTGCAGCTGGACCTGCGGCGGCGCTTGAACTTGCGGCACCACCCCGCGGTCTTCTCGATTGAGCAGGGCGGCTCGGCCCAGCCTCGTCTGTTGCAGTTTTCCTCTTACCCATCAAAGACAGGATGGATGAGAGTGACAAAAGTCCCAAAATAGCTTCCACGAAAGCCATGGAAAACGCCGAAAATGCGGAGAAATGGCTGCCCAATCTGACAAAAGGAAATCTAGGCGTCGTAGAGGGATGCTTCAAGCTTCCCAAGGCTGTACTTTCAGGGAAAAATAAGAACAAAAAGGTGGAATGGAGCTGCTCACGATTTCAGCACTATTTGGGGGATTTTGGAGCTCCAAATGGGAAAATCTTCAAGGAAAGAGGCTGCCAACACCCAATAATCGATGGGTGGTGGTCGGTTTTGGCCAAGGAAGGGATTAGGAGGGGTTTGGGTCGCCGGGATTTGGAATGGAGCGCTGAAAATCAAATCTAGGGCACGCAAGGGGGCTGTTTGTGAAGGAGAGGGGTGTTTTAGGGGTTTTCGTGGGATGGGAGGTACCTAGGGGTGTTGTGGGAGGCATTTAAGTGGGTGCGCCCAAAGGGCAGCACCATCGGAGATGGCCGGCCGGCGATGCATCGCCCGGCCGGCGATGGCATCGCCGGCCAACCTTCAGGTTGGCCAGCGGGACCCCATGGGTCTGGTCCCCCATGGTCCCAGGGCCCCAAAAAGTCTGGTCCCACCCCTTAGTTCATAGTATTTTGGTCCCTATGAGCCCAAACATGTTTTTGGGGCTTTCCGGGTCCACATCGCAGTCCCGAATACCAAACCATATGATGCAGCATATGGATTTGGGGTAGAAGGATCCAGTACATCTTTCTAGCTCCTTAGTTGCTAAAGAAAGTGAAGTTAGAATGGCTTTATGGCCATTTTTTTATGAAATTTTACTATTCACTGTAAAATTTGGTGAATGTACTAATTTGTGTTATTTTCACATTAGGTTTGATGCCTAACATGAAATGGATACAAAAGAACTGAAGGTTGAAGTGTTTAGAGAAGGAATTTTGAGAATTTTTGGCAAAACGGGGTTTTTAAGCCCTGGCGATTGATTACTAGAGTCGTGGTCATTCCACGGCCCATGGATTCACTTTTGCGGTTTAAAACCGCTCATAGGACATCTCCACCCGACTTCCTACAGCTTAGAAGTGATTCGGGTCGCTTTACGCGACCCGAGATGCGTTACAGACTCGATCTTGCGATCGATCCTTATAGACTTCGCCTATCGGCGAATCTGTGATCCTAGAAGTGTTTCTAGACCCTTCTCGCACCCACCTAAGTCAAAGGAAGCGACAGCGTACGTCGCAAGACCATAACCCAGGCCCAGTATACTCTCATTCATGCTTTGATACCAACTTGTAACACCCTGAAAATCGGGGGTCTTGTATAAACTCAACTCCCGAGTTCCAGACCGTCACTCATGCAACAAAAATGGTTATGATTCAATGTTGTCTGATTTAAAGCATTCACATGAGTAAAAGTATACCAAAACTGCAATTCATACTTCAGATCCAGTGATAAAAGCAAGCGGAAGACTAAACAAGATATATATCACTGTATGGAAAAACAAAGTAATCTCAACTGTCTCCAGAGTATGACTACATCTCTGAGTCTCATATACATGTACATAACAAAAGAATAATGTTCAAAAAGAAAAGTCCCACTGATGTCCCCTCGATCCAGGTCACCTACGGGAAGCCGTCATGATACTGCATATACGAGAACTCATCCTGGTCCTCGTCATCATCTAGCTCCACCTCCTGGATCTCATCGTCACCTGCAACTACAACAGGGTCTGGTGGGTGTTGCAAACACCATCCCGTAACGTGGGAATGAGTGATCAACTCAGTGGAATCATAGAGCAAAGATTAGCATGTTCACAATTCAATCACGCGATAATAGTAAAGCAGTAAATCAGACAAGTCCTAAAACTGTTGTTAATGCAAGATGATATGACGTGATGTATGCCCTCACCGACGATCACCCTCATACGGCAACATCTTACGACCGCGGCATGCCACACTCCCTAGAGTGCTCCACATCTTCCAGGCACATGCAATGCTATGGTGATATGATTACCAAGTTGTTATTAGTCCATTCAAACAGCAGGATTGGGAAACTAAGGTACCTCCCTTGTATCAATCCCAACACGGATCCTGTCTAGGGTCGTCACTCCTAGTAATCTCATACGATGTACATTTCGTAGGTCACTGCAAGGGCTGCCAGGGCTGTTGCTCGCACTCATTGCACCGCTCCCCCATCACCTTATCAATACAGGCCTACTGTACTCTACTGCACGGAAGGGTCGTCGCCTCCCGTGAACTCAGAATACGCTCGCGGTCACTACAAAGGGCTCGTCGCCTGATCAGTGTAGGCCGACAGCTAGAATATAGTGTCCCATACCACCATAATCTGCTCACGAGTCTGGGTGCTCACTGGTCACTACGGGGAGGTTTGTGGCCCCAGCGTAGGCCGACAGCTCGACCACGGTGTCCCATACCACCATGCCCGGCTCATGAGTCTTCGTGGATCAAGGTACCACGGTTAATAGGGTTTACAATGGTAAGTTCAGTACCCTAGGTTCAAGCAGTTATGTTACATACAAGGTGAACAAACATCGGCCAGTCGGGTTACTTGACGGGCTCGACTAGCGCGATCGCATATCGAATTGAACGACATGAAGTGCGTAAAACACTTCGCGTGGCCTAACCACTGCCGCCAACTCTCAACACGAATCACATTCATCTACGCGTCGTTCGTGGCTATGACCAGTCAGCCACGAAATCGCTCGGTTACCGACTGCCTGGACTAAGTCAAGTCCCACACATCTATGGAATTACTATACAAGGTATTGGAATTGAAATACATCATGTGAGCATGTTAACACATGTTATAACTTTCAACTTAAGCAAATCTTCAAGGCATACTTCCCATGCATATTCAACTTAAGCAAATCCTCAAGCACATACATTCCATGCATATAATGAAATCATGCATTTTGTCAACATGTAGAAAATCATTTAGGTCGGCATAATAATTGAAAAATCAATCACAAAGTATCAAATAACATCATTTAGTTCAATACATACTAATACAAGCATTTATACAAACACATGCACTACACACTTAGGTCTACATATAGCATGTCGACCCAAAGTGTGCACTAGGCGAATCTCTTCGCCAAACTAATTATGCACGCATTCCTAACTCCCTAAAGCGACAACAAACCATGTCAATCACATCAGCAAAATATGAATGCAAACAGTACTTCCTACAAATGACTAAAATGCCCTAAATCTCATATTCTTCGTTAGCTTACGAAACGGGAAACGGAGAGCATTTTGTACATGTCAAACGGCGATGCCGTCAAGAATCTACTATTAAACGACATTGAAAGCATTGGGAACCGTCAATCCAAGCGTCTAAGATCCTCACCTAGTGTCTTGTAGACTCGGGAATTGAAGCGGAGTGTATATGCTTCGTCTACGGCGAGTAAGGAGCCTAATACATAAGATCCATAAGCTACATCGCCATGGAAACAAGAAAAACTCAAATCACCAACTATTTAGGGTTTTTACTTACCTAGGATTGCGGTGGAATCGCCGGGAAAGCGGTAGAGAAGTGTCGCTTAAGCATGTGCAACACGTAGCACAAGTGACGGGAAGAACTCTCCCACTCTCTCACAATCTCTCACTCTTTTTCTCTCTCCCAAGCTAGGGCTTCTCTCAAATTCGGATGGGAGAGAGGAGTGAGGGTTTCAACCCCTTTTATAGCCTAAAACATTCCCAAAATAGGCTTGGGAACAATGTTTACTTGGTGCCTAACCAAATCGGGGCCGTTTCGGTCCAAAAGGGCATTTCTGGAGGTCCCCAGGCCAAATGCGGTCGGACTTAAGCTCATGCATACTGGATCTAGCACACATCCAGTTTTCAGACCGGTTGGGTTCCCAGATCGCACGTGGCGGCCCAGTTTCAGTTTAACGGTCACCGCACCAAGATCAGGCCTATAAGTCTCGTGATATATAATAGATATTTTTCCTGATCCAAGGGTGTGATTTGGCTGTATTCTGACGGTCAGAATGCTTAATACTGATGCGTCAAATTTGTGTGCCAGATTTGAATTTGAAATTCCAACTATGTCCCTATTCACACTCTCTTCGGTCCGGGCTCAATGAAATAGCCTGTAATAATCGGTTTGACTTGATTTTTGGAATGAGTGTCAAGCCCAGCTAGACGGTCCTAACGGTCTAAGATAGGAGGTATCGGACTTTCAACGTGCGGTCTAGATCCAATACAAAGATTCAAAGTGGTCCAGAGAACAAACCGGCTTAGAGTTTGATCCGAGGCTTTAGAGCATTATAGCACCCTTAGTTCCACTCGCTTCGGGCCTTGTAGAACGTATTTAAAGTGATCAGGGACCATTTCCCAGCTATTCTAACGTTGCACTAGCTAACCTAGTCAAATTTTCCAAAGGAATGAATTCTACGCAAATTCGGGTCGAGTTGGTACTCGAGCCCAAGTATGGATTTTTCACGGGCGTTACACATTTTCATGCATTTCACGGTCAATTCCCACGATTCTGCCTCACTTCACGGTCATTTCCATGCATTTCACGGTCAATTCCCTTCACTTCACGGTCATTTCCATGCATTTCACAGTCAATTCCCTTCACTTCACAGTCATTTTCATGCATTTCACGGTCAATACCCACGATTCCGCCTCACTTCACGGTCATTTCCATGTATTTCACGGTCAATTTCCTTCACTTCACGGTCATTTCCATGCATTTCACAGTCAATTCCCTTCACTTCACAGTCATTTTCATGCATTTCACGGTCAATTCCCACGATTCCGCCTCACTTCACGGCCATTTCCATGCATTTCACAGTCAATTCGCTTCATGGTCATTTCCATGCATTTCACAGTCAATTCCCTTCACTTCATAATCATTTTCATGCATTTCATGGTCAATTCCCACGATTCCGCCTCACTTCACGGTCATTTTCATGCATTTCACAGTCAATTCCTTCACTTCACGGTCATTTCCATGCATGGGAATGATCATGGTTTGAAGCGAATTGACTGCGAAATGCATGCAAATGACCGTGAAGTGAAGGGAATTGACCGCGAAATGCCTTGAAACGACCTTGAATTAACACGAAATTGTTTGCGATGACCGTGAAATGCATGAGAATGATCATGGTTTGAAGCGAATTGACCGCAAAATGCATGCAAATGACAATAAAGTGAAGGGAATTGACCGCAAAATGCCTTAAAACGACCGTGAATCAACACAGAATTGTTTAGGACGACCGTGAAATGCATGAGAATGATCATGGTTTGAAGCGAATTGACCGCGAAATGCAAGCAAATGACCGTGAAGTGAGGGGAATTGACCGTGAAATGCCTCGAATTGACCGTGAATCAACATGAAATTGTTTGGGATGACCATGAAATGCATGAGAATGATCATGGTTTGAAGCGAATTGATCGCGAAATGCATATAAATGACCGTGAAGTGAAGGGAATTGACTGTGAAATGCGTCGAAAGGACCGTGAATCAACACGGAATAGGCGGGAATGACCGTGCTATGCATGAAAATGACCATGAAGTAAAAGAAATGACCGAAATTGACCGTGAACTGATTGAAATTGACTGTAAAGTGAATATGAAATGGATTTTCGACCATCGACCTAATGGAATCTTGGAAAATAACTAGGTTAGTTGGCTAAAGTAGCTTCTCCTCCCCCAAAATCATATAGGGTACATCAAGTAACTAATTTTGGTTTAGAAGATATTCTTGTTAAATGAATAAAGAAAGAAATGAAAAAAAGAGGGAAAATTTTTTCATATGCTTATATATACATATTTATATAAATATGTATTACAGAAAATTGTAGGTAGAATAAAGTTCTCCATGTAAAAAATAAAAATAAAAATATTAAAAATTAAAAAATTAAAAAAATTGCATAGACTTTTATGGACTGCAGTGATGGCTATGGCTATTATCCGTAGATATATCTTCGATAGTATCGAGTACACTTCGATATGTATCGAAAATTACAGGATTTTTTATGCAAAGTCGTTGGACAGTTCTGGAACTTTTTCGATTAATCAAAATACCTTCGATACATAGCAAAAGACATATCGAAAAAGCATGAACTGCAGTTATGGCTACAGATTATATCCGTAGCCATAGATTCCAGGCTTCTTCTTCTTTTTTTTCCTTGTTGTAATCCCTATCGCCTTTGTGGGTCCTTTTATGAGGTATGTGTTATATCCAAACCGTCCATCTATTTGGTGAACTCGTTATAAGTCTTGAGAAGAAAAATAAGATAGATTTAGCTATCAAGTGGACCACACTGTAAAAGGCAGTGGAGGATTGAACGTCTACCGTTGAAACCCTTTTAGGGGTCATGGAAGTTTTGGATCATTACGAAATTTGTTTTTCCTCTTCATCCAGGTCTTTGTGACCTTATGAATAGATTGGATGGAAAATAAATGTTACGGTGGGCCTTACAAAAGTTTCAACGGTGAAAATCAATTTTCTGCTGCTCTTTGTGGTGTGGTCCAGTTGATCTTTGGATATGATTTTTTTTAGATAATGGTCCAAAATGATATCGAAATATGGATGAACGTTGTGGATATAATAAATATGTAACTGTGGGGCCATGTAACTTTGATATCTTTTGAGCTGTTCGTACAACTCAGAGTTCGAGGAGTGTCAGCGCTCGTCTTCGAGTAGCGGCCGATCCGCTTGAAGGAAAAAGCAGGGGCATTTTTGACCTCAAGGCGTCCGTACAACTGGGGCGTATTCTTGAAAGGGAAAATGAGGTGGGCTTAGTCTCGTAAATGGGCCATAAATGGGTCGTACAGTCGTAAATTTCTCAAAAATAAAAAATCAGCTTTATCCAAAACTTTTATATACTCCAAAAAGTTTTTAATTGTCACCATTCATCCAACACTGTTTCATGTAATGTGGTCCACTTGAGATTTGGATATACTTCATTTTTGGGGTCAAGCTCTAAATGATCTTTAAAAATGGATGAACGGAATGGATGAGACATACATTATGGTGAGACTCACAAAGCACCAACCACCAGCCACGGGTTGGTCTTAGGCGGAGTAGCCAATTCGTTTCCATGTTTGTCCACCTGAGAAAAATGAAAGGTTCAAAAAAAAGGTCCACCTGTCCAAATTGAACATGCCCGCCTGTGTAGCTCACTTCCTAAGTGCACTACCTTAATTTTGACACAGGGATGTTTAATTATCGTCTTTCTCAAGGATAACTATTCCAAATCTATGGAGCTTCTCTAGACTCCTCACAGAGACTTTTTGAATGTAAGAAGAAAGAAAGTAAGAAAATAGAAATAAATTCTAATAAATTCAGATTTTAATTGATTAATTGCTAAAATAAATGAGTTCACAACCCTTACTCTTTAAATAGGGATATCGAACGATGAGAGGGAAATCAAAAGCAAATTATAATTAAAACTCCTTAAAATTTGTAACTAACTATAAATAGTAAATTTACTTTTATAGTGTCTTATGTGGCGTAACCATGTTATTCTCTTAATTATTCTAAGTACTTTTCATGTTGGACACAACTCCTAAAGCCTAACAGATGAAGAGTTACAATCAAATTAAAACTTACCATTTATAGTAAAAATGAAACAAAACATGAAATTTGGTCGTTAATATGATGAAATCTTGCAAATTTGGCGTGGGTAACCCGGCATATCTAGGTTGGTTGGCTAAAGTAGCTAGTCCTACCCGCAAATCATATATGGTATATCGAATTACTCATTCTGATTTGCGAGATATATCTAGTTTAAGGTTTTGACGGTCTTGATAATTTTTGCCTCTAATTGGTCCTTCTCTAATCCATCTTAAATATGAGAGTATCCACGACCCACTCCATAACAGAGCTCTATGAGCTCACTATGATGTATGGATTCTAATGCCATTATGCATGCATTATTTTTCCATATCATTTCATGGCATGAGTCCAAAAATAAGATAAAGCCAAAGCTCATGTGGACCACCTAACGAGGATTTAACCCTCACCATATTGAAAACTTCTTAACAGTTGTAGAAGTTTTGATCAAGTGGATATTTGTGTTTCCCAAACTAACTGAACTTACAAAGAGATTGATGGCAAATAAACATGGTGATGGGTCCGGAAAGCTATCAATGGTGGGTGTCATTATCACCGTTCATTACTTCGTGTGGTGTGGTCCACTTAAACCTTGGATATCCCTCATCTATTGAGCTTACGTATTAAAATGATGTGGAATAATGGATAAAACTGATACATGTGGTTGGATCCGCATATCCCTGCCTAGATCCATGAGTGGGAGGACTTAAGCTACCACTTGGAATTACTTAGAAATTGTATATGTGATATCTAATTAATTCAAATGAAGCTGTCCAAGTAAGGGTCCCACTACAGTTGCTTCATAAAACGAAAATCGAGATTATTTTGATTGTCTGGTCATTGGATCGGTGGAGATTTAATGAAATGGTTAACAATAAAAGATATTCTACAATTTAGTTAGTTAAATTTGAGTTGATGTATGCCAGGCTTACAATTTCTGAATGCCTGTGTATCAAGCATCATACACTGCTGGAGTATAAAATATCTTTTCCGTAGAAAGTGAGCATTTGACATCTAGCAAACATCCGCGGAGGGTTCGATGGATATACTACCGTTTAGTCTGCGATATGATGATAGGATGGTTCGTCGCAAGCACTCAGAAATTGCATAATGGAATATATGTAATTCACAAAATTCCATCCATATCCTCGGACCTACCGGACATAAGTTGCAACTAGAAGTTATCGTAGACTGATCTATGCAACCACTACTGAGTGGACATTGAATTCGGACCGTTGACTAGATTTGATCTTACCCCTCCATCCTATGGAAGTCTACGCACGGCCAGTTAGGAGGCCAGTGGAGTGGTTTGATCGATTAGAACATCTAATGTGGGTCCCTTGATCACAGAAGTTTCTGTGATCCAGACCTCAGAACTTAAAACAGACCAATGTTGCACACCCGAACGAGCTATTGTATGTACCATATATGATTTTGGGTTGAAAGAGCTACCTTATCCACCTAACCACACTACACTGGGTTGCCCACTCCGAATTTACAAAACATCACCAGTTCAACAGTCGAAATTCTGTATTAATTTCAGTTTTACTCTTTATAGCAAGTCTTAAATTAGTTAGAACTCTTCATCAAATAAGCTTTCAGAGTTGCATCCAATATAAGAAGTGCTTGGAAAAGAAACTTCATGGTGCCGCTAAATAAGACACTTATTATTACGGCTGAAAACCTTTCGCGTTAGTAGATATTAATATTGCCTACAAATAATATGTTCATTTTATTATTATTATTACTATTTTTAAACACACACACATACCCCCACACACGCACGCCATAGTGGAATGTCACCACATATGGGTACTCAACCCTTGACCAGGTGCTGAAACTCCTGGGAGTCTACCACCAGAGGAAGAGTAAGGACCCAAATAATAAGCTCATTATTTACAGTAAATTGCTGTTTCTAAGAGTCTTAGTTTTAATTTAATTCCGAAACTTTTCCTTAAGATTTATAACTTTATTTAAAGAGCTGTAATTTCATTTTTCATCATTGGTCAAATTATTTTAAATATTTTAAAATTATTATTATTATTACTATTTTTCATGGACTCGAGGTTTATTTGCAAGAAGTACTGGGAAATTTCATGGATACGGAACGGTTACTCACTGACAAAGATGGTCCTCGACCTCGCATCCTTCCTTAACGTCACAACGTCTTTACTCGAGTTACATGCATGACACGTATTCGATGTTGGAGCGCATGCATGTGAATGGTGGGTATATCCAGGTGTTTCAATCTCGACCATCTGCGGTATACCGCCCAGGGATCATCAAGTGTTTAAGACTATCCAATCAGTGATTCTTTTGAGCGTGGCCCACCTATAGTGCGGCCAGATGCATGGACGAGGACGATCAGATGCATGTGGACACGTGGTAGGAATGAGATGGAATTTGTAATTGACAGCTCTGGTCAATCATTCGCTTTGTTAACCCCAAAAGGTTGTGTGGTGTGCCGCACGCCTCCAGTCTTTTGGCGTGACATGGTTCCGTGGGACCCAAAATAACGTAAGTATTATATCCATACCGTCCATCCATTTTCCCATATTATTTTAGAATATTAGATAAAAAATAGGCATATCCAAACATCAAGTGGACCACACTACAGAAGTTAGTGGGAAAGTGAAATGCACCGTTGAAAACTTCCTACGTCCCACCATGATTTTTAGTTTCCATCGAACCTGCTCATAAGGCCATAAAGACCTGGATGAAGGGAAAACACATGAAAACTTCTTACGTCCATGATTTTTAGTTTCCATCCAAGCCATAATGACCTGGATGAAGGGAAAACACGAATATCAGCTTGATTCAAGACTTCTGTGATCCCTTCGTCCAGGTCTTCATGGCCTTATGAGCAGCATCCGAATCATTAAGTGGGTCATTTCTTACTGTGTTAAGAGTCTCTAAATTAGTTCTATCCATGTTAAGAGACGGCACTTTCAAATTGCTTCTATTAATGTGACCAACATCAATCATGTATGGGTATGATTTTTACACCACATACTTGAGTTGTTGTGTAGAATTTAATGGTTGAAATGAATTTCATATAATTAGCACAATGGGCTTTATAAAATCTAAGGGTGGAAACTTCTCTTAACTACTACTTCTAATGAGGCTGACTTATTACCATCACGACTGAATTTGGTATTACTTTATTTTATTTTTATTTGAACAAATATAGAACTATATATCTTATGGCAGGAGTGGATCTTATATAAACATTATGGTAAGCCTTGATCAAATTCAAATCCACTTGAACTATTAGACATGTAATCCTCTTTTAGTCAAATCAAGCTGACTTGGGATTTGTGGGTTACACCAAAAAAATATATCTAGAAAAAATGTCCACACGTGATTTTCATATGACTCACTAAGATGATTATATAAAATCTACTCCATCAAAAACAATTTAAAGGATAATAATTGCCTCGTACATTATTTTTTAATCACATGGTTGACGAGAATCATCAACGATAATTTTTAGGCTCATGACACATTTAATAGTCATGGTAGATTTTATATAAGTATTTTAATGAGCTCACGCAAGCAACCAGCCCATTTACTTGCACACACGGTCAATTGGCCTTCAAAGAAAAATAATAAAAGATGATGGAATGATAATTGCATGGATTGAGCAGGTAGCTTTATGTAAATCTTTTCTAAAAAGGGGCCAGAATGTAAATCGCATATTAATAGTGGTTTTTTTATATTTAAATACCCAATCTTCTATCTCAAACCGCGTTGCCCGAGAAAACTAAATAAATAAGGGAAATTGACCGTACTCACCTCGAAGTTTGGGTCAATTACCTCGATCGTTACGATACTCCACATATTCCCCAAAGGGCCTTCTGACAGCTTTTGGACCTTGTTTCGGACAAAAATGCCCCTGACCATGGTTCAGGAGTCGTACGGTCCTGGCGTGAGGTACAAGTCGCCCGCTGTCTTAACTATTGAGAAACGGACGGATCGGCTACTCCCCGGGACACCGTCCAATGGTTGGTGCTCGGTGCTCTGCGGGCCCCGAAACCATGTACGTGTTTCATCCATGCCGTCCATATATTTCTCCAGATCATTTTATGGCAAGAACCAAAAACTAGCATGATCCAATCACGGCGGGCCTAGGGGGATTTTAATGGTGAATATCCAATAACTATAATTTCCCCATAGTGTGGTCCACCGGAGAGTTATATCATCCTCTTTTTTCAGTTCAAGCCATAAAAGGATATTTTAAATTAGACGGATGGCTTGGACGAAGTACATACATCATGCTGGGGCTCACAGACCACCGATCACCCGCACCACGAGCTTCGGAAGGGACATTTGTCGCACTTATGTACATTTTGAAAGCCCATCTCCTTCCTCTTCTTTTGTTTTCCTACAGAAGCCAAGATCTAGGGACCAACAGCTAGAGAGTGACGTTGTTTCTCCTCTTTGCTTCACTCGTCTGAAAGCCTCCTCCACTACGAGGTTTGTTTTTTATTTTTCTTCTGCCAAGTTAAAGGAAGAACAGAGTCGACAAGCCGAGGTACTCTGGTGGTCACGCGAAAGGGAGACAAACGTAGGGCACACCTTTATCTGGTCTTTCATTCAAAATAATGGAGCAAATAATCGAAGAGACCATGGAGCCCCAATCGCGTTCTTCCTTTATGTGTGATACCTTCTCCTTGCTCAGGGACGTTCACGATTTGTCTAAAGCTCAACGGCCTCCACTGGAAGTTTTGAAGACAACTTTCGAAGTCTGCCGACCTGACAATTTCAACGGGTACTCAGCCATCAAAAAAAGTGTTAGCTACTTCCATTTTCTTTTGTCTGTCTATCGTACTTTT
This sequence comes from Magnolia kwangsiensis, assembly GCA_037074715.1. Classification (NCBI taxonomy): domain Eukaryota; kingdom Viridiplantae; phylum Streptophyta; class Magnoliopsida; order Magnoliales; family Magnoliaceae; genus Magnolia; species Magnolia kwangsiensis. The sequence goes on from CM073577.1 coordinate 116,398,362, forward strand.
TGCGTTTCTTCTTCCCTGTCCTTTTGATTTCATTTCCTACTGCTTATCCCCGATGGTCGCTCTGAATCCGAAGGAAAGGGTTGTAGTTTTTGTCCACCGAAAATGAGGGTGAGGAGGATGATGATAATATCCCCATTTGTAAACTAAGGTGGAACAAACTTGCAGAGTCTTGGCTTGCATGCCGAGCTTCTCTTCTGAAAGTCACTATATTATATGAGTCGTGGTTGTCATGTTGTATGGATTGTAGTTGTCATGGATCGTTTGTTTAACTTTACAATGGATCGTGATGTTGATGTTATATGGGTCAAGTGTAGCTTGCCCCAGTTTAGCCGCCCGCGTATTGTCCTCTTTCGCCCGTTGAAGAGGAGCCTTTGTGGTTGTCAATCTTAATCATCGCCTTTAGCCTCTCCCGAATCAACAGACATCGGCCCTGCCTGAGAAAGAAAAGAGGAAGAAAGTGTAAATCGACAATCAGAGCCAACAAATCGACTAAGCTTGAGAGCTTAGCGTATAACAGACCGAGGCGTAGTCGTTGATGAACGACTTGGGAAGGTGAGTAAGAGTATTGGCGATTGATTTGCCGCCCAGTCGACTAGGAGAGACCTATGATAGCCGGGTGACAGTGATACTTTGATCCCAATGGGGGTCGTGGTTTGTAATGTAATATGGGATGTATTTTCCATGTTATATGAATAGCAACAATATTCTCGAACGGACCCCGAAGAGGTTTGGTTGTGGATTGCATGACAGGTTAGCTGTGAAGATGACATGGGTCGTGGTTGTAATTTAACTTCGACGATTCACTATTCATATTAACCACGACACTACGGAATGCATAATCACGACCCACTATTGATCCATGTTTCATCGGTCGTTCTATCCTTTGATATGGGTTGTGGTTGTAATATTGTATAGGTATTGGATGTGATGAAATTTGGATCCTTTATGTAATTATTAAAGGGTCGTGGTTGGCCTATTATACGGACCTTGAATTTCGTGTATCATGGTTTGTAGTTGTCATTTTGAAATGGGTTCATGTTAATCATTTTGCATGGTCGTTGTTTCTTTGTTTCATGTGTCATTGTTGACAACAACGACATTATTTTCGTGCACTACCCATTTACATGACAACCACGATCCTTATATCATGAAAACCACGACCATTGCATCATGAAAACCACGGCCTATTGTATGTACACGATTGCCATGTTTTCGTGGCTCAGATACATAAAGGCTCGTTATTATCATCCACTCTGAGTCGTGGTTTTCATGAAACATGTGTCGTGACTGATATTGTATAGGTATTTGTTGTCATGATAAATGGAACCGGTAATAGATTGATACGTAGGTCGTTGTCGTCGTTTTAAAATAAACATGAAGCATTGGTCGTAGTTGATTTCGGTCATACTTGTCGTGTTAAAATGGTCGTGCTCCACAGTTGTAATGGTTGGTGGTTATAGCAAACACGACGATCTTATGAGAAACACGACCCAGGCAATATAGTGTTATAATAGGTATTTGGATCATGGTTCTGGTGTTATATGGGTCGTGGTGTTCATGTAGAAAGGGTCGTGGTATTAGTGTCCCATGGGTCGTTGTTCTAAGGTTGTTATTCACGATCCAACGCGGATAAAAACCATGACCCAATGTGCATGTTAACCACAATCACACAACAGTGTCGTGGTTTTCATACACACTGGGTCGTGTTATATTGGTCCTATCTTCGGAACCAGCGCCACACTCTGTTTCAGGAAATCGCATTACTCTACTTCCCCGTAATCCCTTTACAATCAGCAGGACCCCTCGGAATGTTTGACCAGCCTATAAAACCGGTTCTTGGGTTTGAAATTATTTTCACAAGCCAATCCGAAGCAGAATCCTATTGGAACACCTTAAGCATTGATGAATTTCTTTGCTCTTTCAGTCAATGTAATGAGCAGATACTCGAAGGAGCCATCGAGTTCTTCTCGCTTTCTTCCTCTATGGGTGATCCCTTCCGTATCCTTAGCGATGTTGACGGGCCTTCTGAATATCAACGGTCTCCACAGGAAATTCTGAAGACACTTTCAATCCTCTTTCTAAAAATTCCCTTTCCAAGGGATTTTGAATTTAAATTTTAAAAACCACTACCTATATAATATAGTCACTGCCAGAAGATAAGCTAAAGCGGATTAAAGGCGTCTTCAAAATTTCCTGAGGAGGCCGCTTATATTCAGGAAGATCGTCAACTGTAAATGTCATCATGGTCGTAGTTGTCATGTTAGATCGGTCGTGGCTCTTGTTTATATAGTAGAACAAATCAGAACATTGGAGATTTTATTTTTATAGCAGAAATTAGAACAATAGAGTTCTGTTCCCTATTGTATGCTAAATGGGTCCTGGCTTGCATGCTACATGCGACGCTTATTTCGGACGCTCGCTCTAAATTTGAAGGAAAGGGTCGTAGTTTTTAACCACTGAAGATGAGAGTGATTTTCAGTTAAATCGGTCTTGGCTGTCTTACAGTTTTTGCATTGTTATGAATCGGTCGTTTCCGTCTGATAATGGACCATGATTTCCAGTTTATATGGGTCATTGTTTGTAATGCAATATGGGATGTATTTGTCATGTTAGATCTGTCGTGCCTGTCTTACCACAAACAAATCCCTTCAACGGGCACCCATCGTTGTTTGTATGGAAGATTGGTCATGAAGATGACATGGGTCATGGTCCACATCAATAATGGGTTGTGACTGTCATTGCATATGGCTCGTTGTTCTCATTTGTCAACAACGATCCAGATTTCATTATAACAACGACAACGCAATGTACAATCACGACCCACTATTGATTAAAGTTTCATTGGTCGTATTATCGTTTGATATGGGTCATTTTTGTAAGGTTGTATATGTCTTGGTTGTCACGATATTTGGGCCCTTCATGTCAGTATTAAAGGGCGAATATGACGCATGCTAAAAAGGCAAAGTTCGCTTACGGTTCCAATCACAGAATATCAATCGTCGATCACCTGGTTCGAGTCTATATGGGCCCATCATAAATCGAATCCAATCCATTGGAATTGTTCATAGATGATGGATTTCTTCGAAAAATTTTATAGTGGCACGTATCAAGACATCAGTGGCCCACACTGCGTAAAGATGATAAATCATGGGTTTTTACGGAAACTACTGGTTTGACTGTTATGGTCCATTGGATTCGAATATTTTGACAACTATTTGAGTTTCCTGATGTTACAAATTAAATGGACGGTGCGGATTAGAGAATATCTGCAGTTCGATGTGACTTACGAAACACCGACTGTATCTTGGACGCTTTTATGGACGCTTTTACGGACGCTTACGTTTCGAAACGTAGAACATCAACAGGCTGTCTCCATGCCGATCACCGACTATATCCTGGAGCTTCCTCTTGGTGACCCCTTCACTTTTTATCTCTAATCCTTATTTTTATATTTTTTCTGGTTTTGAATCTTATTCACTGGGTCCCTCCATCGTCAGTCAGCGAGCACATCTACAAGTTCAGTGCACCTCAGTGCAAAGCAAGGTAATGGTTGACATGGTCGGTGTATGATGGTTATTATTATGTGGGTCGTGTGTGTGAACCACGACCCAATGCATATGACTATAATGAAATGTATAGCATGAAAATCAACACCCAATTGATCGTGGTTGTCACAGTCAGTGTATTGTGGCCAACATGTTATGTGCGTCGTGGCTGTGAATCAGGCCTCAATGTATATGACATGAATGATATGTATGGTATGACAATCGCGATCATGGTCGTCATCGTGGTTTATTGCATATTGGATCGTGGTTGACAGACAAGGCGTCGGGTAAACCAGAGAAGAAAGCCAAGCACTGATTTGACGTTGAATGATGAATTGATTTGTTGCATTCGATGTTTTTCTGCTTATTATTATCGTCTATAATGGGTTGGTGAATGAGATGGGTCGTAGTTGTTCGCGAACAAGTGGAAGTTGGTTGACATGCACAATGGATCGTTGTTGTATATGGGTGGTTGAATGTGGATGCCAAACAAGATCCATATATCATGACAACCACGACCCCTGTAACATCAGAACCACGACGCATATCATCTTAATACCACGATCCCTGTAACATCATAACCACGACCCGTCTAAAATGAAAACCTCTTCCTAACAACAACGACAGAGTCTGTATGACAATCGCCAAACTGTCACGTAATCTGATCCCGTCGTTCACGTGCATGTTAGATCGTGGTTATTGTCTACGTTGGATCGTGGTTATTGTCCATGTTGGTTCTTGGTTCACAACCACGGCCCTAGTCTAGTCCCATGAAAATGTACCATGAAGTATATGTATTACAGTTCAAATGATATTTTGCAAATAATGTAAATTTTAAACCAACATATTACGTCATCATCAGCCTCGGCCTCAGCCAGAGGGGACGAAAGTGCACCGACATCGGTTGTGACCTATTTTTCTGCATCCAGAGCATTTGGGTGCTGTCCCATCTTCCGTGGGCCGTGGCTATGAATCATGGTAGTAGTGCTATATGGGTCATGGTTATGCCAACATAGATCATAATAACAACCACAAAATCGTTGTTGTAATTATTTATCAATATTCTGATTTGTTTACTTTTTTGTTAAAAACTCGAGTGTAGATATGTCATCATCTTACCCATCGTCAGACATTTAGGCCTACGCTTCCCTTGTTGAATCACCACCAAGATCTGGAAAAATAAAGATCAAGTGTGGTTTGTGTGGTGCAAAGTTTGAGAATAATACTAATCGGTTTTGGTTACACTTGTCATGTCGAGGTGGTGATGCAAAACCATACTTCAATGCCCCCAACGATGTCCGAATACTTTTTCAAGCCCTGTTAGATTCAAATAGAAAACCTTCCCCTGCATCCAAACCATGTGCTTCTGGATCCAGTACACGAATGACAATCACAAAAGACGCAGAGGAAGATGCCAGATTAATAGCTTTGGAGGAAGAACAAGTCCAACTCACCTTAAAACGCAGTATCGAAGAAGTTACTAGACCTCAGTGATATTCGAGTAAAAGACAACACGATGTTGAAGCCGGATCGAGTGCAACAAACAAGAAGAAGAAAAAGAGTAACAAATTCAAATTCCTGACCCGTCTCGATGAATTTTATAGGGCATTGGGTACTACATATAATTCTTCACATAAAGAAAGTTTGAAAAATCTAGTTCAATGTGTAAAAGAGCACAAAGGAAATATATCTTCGCCTTTCGACTCAAATGAAGTGAACCAATATGTATATGAAAAAATAGACAGCAGTTCTGATGGATCAAATGACAATACAGGAAGGCACTCCTCCAATAGCAGTTCTGATGGATCAAATGACAATACAGGAAGGCACTCCTCCAATAGCAGTTCTGATGGATCAAATGACAATACAGGATGTTATTAGTTGTAAATTGTCATTTTGAATAATGTAAATATGAAATTATGGAAGTTTTTGTAATCGTAAATTATGCAATATATATATATATATATATATATATATATATATATATATATATATATATATATATATATATATATATATATATATATATATATAAAATCACTTTGTTCGACTTCGAATTTGACAATCGAGTGGTTAATGTTAGTATGATGTCGTGCGACTATTGGTTTTCTGATGTTAGAAATACTGCTTTCGTAGCATTACAATCACGACCCATATAACCTGAAAACCGTGACACTTATGGATCCTGGTTGTCCATACAAGACCTTTGACTGCACCCGAAAATCACATCATTCGTGAACTCCGCATGATGACTATAAAATCAACAAGTGAACTTTAGTTTAATTACAAAATATCAGGACAAGGAAGAAGAATAGTTACTGGATGAGTGGTACCGGTCGATCGATTTGAGTTCTTCAAATCTTTTAGCGGCCCTTGCTTTAGTTTTTTTTTCCACGTCGTTTCTCGATCCAGTGTAGCCTTTTCTTGTTAAAGTCCTGATCGCGAGACCTAGCGGAATAACACCGCTCGATTTTTTTGTCCATCGCAGAAAAAATCCCTGCGAGTTGCCGAAGTTTTAAAATTGTCTTAAAAATTTCCTGTGGAGGCCGTTGATCTTTGGGGAGATCATGAACGTTCCTGAGGAAAGGGAAGGGATCTCTCATAAAGGATGAACACGAGAAGGACTCGATGCCTTCTTCGAATGTCTCCTCCACTATTTTGATTGAAAGAACAACTAAATCCATGAATGCTTAAGTTGTTGTAATAAGGATTCTGGGTCGGATTGTCATTTGATAATTTATTTCACCCAAGTGCCACTTTTATAGTCTGGCCAAACATTTCGAATGGTCTCCCTAATTCCAGATGGATTAAGGGGAAGTAGCGACATTAAAGAAAGTAATTGAATCCAAGTACCGCCTTGATAGGCTCGTGAACGAGTGGTTAATGTGAGTAGGATGTCGTGTGACTATTGGTTTTCTAAGGCTGGTGGCTGTTAGTCACGTTTGTTGACATGCGCAAGGGATCGTTATTGTATATGTGTAGTTGAATGTGGACGACAAACCACGATCGATATATGGTGACAACCACGACCCCTATAACACTAACAACTATACATAACATCTTACAACCACAATCCGCCCAACCTCATACCCCCGACCTGGCTGAGACGGAAATCATGATCCGAACACCACGAAACTGTTATGTGATCGGATCCACTGGGTTCATGTGCGCATGTTAGATCGTGGTTATTGTCCACGATCGTCCTTGTTTCACAACCCATGACTCTAATCTGGTCCCCTGAAAAGCCTGCATGATACGTGTACACGTCATGGCTCATATGGATCGTGCCAATTTGTTTCGTCCAGGACGTACATAATCCATACAACATTACAATCATGACCCATAGTACATGACAAACATGACCCATACAACATGACAAATACATTCCATGCAACATTGGAGTACGCCCCAAGCAACCCATGGCCCATATAACATGGAAAATCACGATGCATATAACATAAACCCCATGACCCACCGCTTAGTGACAGGTGTTCATCATGCATTCACGATCCATGTAACAATCACGATCATATGGAACAATTGTTGTTGTCATACACATTGGGTTATGATTTCCAACAACTATCGATGTGGAAGACAACCTCGACTCTTTGTGCGTCCCATCCACGACCATTCCCTCAAAATTTCATGCAACCCTTCGAAAACAGTGCCCCGACCTTCTTCTCCGCAAAATCACGCTAGAGTCGCTACTTCCCCGTAATCCATTGGGCACCCAGAGCGACCCTTCGTTCTCAGCACAACTGTATCGAATCACAAGGACCCTTCGAAATCGGCGCCTTTACCATTGAATGGCCAGCCTATAAGAGTGGTACTTGGGTGATACTTCCACGATCAAATTCATGCATTTATCTACCCTCTCATTCAAAAACATGGATCAGATATCCGAATAAACAATAGAGCCCTTATCGCGTCCTTCCTTCATTCGTGATCCCCTCTCTTTCCTCACGGACTTTCACGATCAGCCTGAAGCTTAATGGCCTCCATTGGAAGATCTGCAGACACCTTCAGAACTCCGTCAAATCGATAATTTCAATGGGCACCCAGCCATCGGAAAAACGTTAACTACTTCATTTCCTTCTGCATCATCTCGGTGAGTCTTGCGTTTCTTTGGAATCATCGCGCGACCCATATCACGCCCCATACAGCATGACAACCACGAACCCCGTGCCATGACAGCAAGACCTTGACCAGTCCCTTTAACGACACTTAGGGAGAACCACTGAAGAACACTTGCGAGTATGTCTCGTTTATGCCTGACCTTCTCAATATAGTGTTGTTCAGGCAAAACAAGTCATCGTCTATAGTGACTTTTTGCATCGCTGGTTGCCGCTGGAGAGAGATCTTCTTCCTTCTCTAAATGTCATCACGGTCATAGTTGTAACGGTAAATCAGTTGTAGCTTTTGTTTATATGGCAGAAATTAAACAATGGAGCTTTTGTTTACATAGTAGAAATAAGAACAGTGGAGTTACGTTCCCTTCTGTATGTTAAATGGGTCGTGGCTTGCATGCTGCATGTGGCGTTTACGTCGGATGCTTGCTCTGAATCTGAAGGAAAGGATCGTAGTTTGTAACCACTGAATATGATAGTGAGGAGGATGATAATATCTCCATTTGTAAACTTAGGTGGAAGAGAGGAGCAAAGCATTGGCTTGCATGCCAAGCTTCTCTTCTGAAAGTCTCTGTATTATACGTGCCGTTGTTGTCATGTTATATGGATTGTAATTGTCATGGATCGTTTGTTTAATTTTACAATGGATCGTGATTTTCAGGTTAGTTGGGTCAAGCGTTGCTTGCCCTAGTTTAGCCGCCTGCCGCGTATTGTCTCCTCCCCCAGGTTGAAGATGAGCATTTGTGGTTGTCAGTTCGGTCTTAGTCGAGTCCAAACTTGACTGAACTGGCCATCTCTTGGATCATCATCTCCCTGACTTCGCCTTCTCCTATCAGCCCCTTTAGCTTCTGTTCCCCTGTAGAAGTTGTCAGGAGCTCTTCTAGCCTGGCCTTCGCCTTTCAATCTTAGTCATCGCCTTTAGCCTCTCCCGAAAAAGTAGAAACATCGGTTGCGCCTGATGAACAAAATAGTTAGAAATTATAAAACGACAATCAGCGCTAACAAATCGAGTAAGCTTGAGAGCTTCCCGTATGACAGACTGAGGAGTAGTCGTTGATGAACGACGGAAGTCGATTTATAGAAACGACGATTGATTTTCGCCCAGTCGACTAGTAGAGACATATGGCTCAGACATCTCCGATCCCAAGGGGGTCGTGGTTTGTAATGTAAATATAGGATGTATTTGTCATGTCATACGAATAACGACAGTATTCTCGAACGGCCTCCAGCTAGATTTGAATGTGATTTGCATGGAAGGTTAGTCGTTTGATGACATGGGTCGTGGTTCACATGAACAATTGGTGGCGCTTGTCATGACATATGTGTCGTGGTTCTAATTTAACATCAACGTTCCACTATTCATAATAACCACGACACAACGCACACACAATCACGACCCAGTAATGATCAAATTTTCATGGGTCGTTATATCCTTTGATATGGGTCGGGCTTGTAATGTTGTATATGTCTTGGTGCAATGAATTGAATCCTTAAAGTAATTATTAAAGGGACGTGATTATCCTGTTATACTGACCATGGTTTTTGTGTATATGGTTCGTGTTAATCTTTTTGCATGATCGTTGTTGCCTTGTTTCGTGTGTCGTCGCTGACAACCATGACACTATTTTTTTTTGGTTTTACACTACCCATTTACATGAAAACCACGATCAATTTTATGTACACGATTGCCATCTGCGTTGTGGCTCAGATGCATAAAGGCTCGTTATTATCATCCACCTTGGGTCGCGGTTGTCGTGAAACATGGGCCATGTCCGACATTGGAAAGGTATTGGTTTTGTTATGCATGCAATGTATTGATACGTAGGTCGTTGTTGTCGTTTTAAAATATATGCGAAGCATTGGTCATTGTTGATCTGGGATGTGTTTGTTGTATTAAAATGGTCGTTGCAAAAATGGTGATCTTAAGAGATACCCAATGCAGGAAAAATGAGACCCACTATCCACCTGTCATGGGTGCCACGACCCGTCGATAAGCCTACCATTTCCTGTAAATGGGTAGTGCAAAAAACAAGTGTCGTGGTTGTGCAAAAAAAAAAACAGTGTAATACAAATCATACTATACAAATCATCAAATGTAACGTGCACAACCATTGAAAATACGTCAACTGCTTCATGGTTTTTATTTTTATAGCTGAAATCAGAACTTTGGTGTTAAGTTCCCTATTATAAGTTAAATGGGTCGTGGCTTGCATGCTACATGTGGTGCTCTGAATCCGAAAAAAGGCTCGTAGTTTTTAACCACCGAAGATGAGAGTGATTTTCAGTTAAAACAGCTTTGGCTGTCTTACAGTGTCGTTGTTATTATGTTATATGGATCATGGTTGTTAAGTTACATGAGGGGTGTTTATAAAACACGATACATATAAAGTAACAACTATGATCCTTATAACATGGTTCACGGTTCTCGTGTTGTATTGGTCGTTATTATAATCTTATATGGGTCGTGGTTGACATTTTTTCAACGATCCACGATCAAGGTTTGGATGACAACGGCGATGCATAAAGGATAAAAACCACGATCAGTTTGGTTTCTGGTCCGAGTAGGCTCAAAACCCAATTACCACATCTCTGTCTTGTCATTCAATGATCAAGGTTCTGATTCTGAATGCTCGCATATGATTCTGAACGGTTGCTGGTTCCCAATGGATTGCGGTGAGGAGACGACATTAATGCGATTTCCTGAAATGATTGGCGGTTTTGGCTATTACATTACAAGGGTCATGGTTGTTTTGTTATATGGACCGCGGTTGTTACTCTAAATGGGTCGATTGTGGATGAATTAGTTCAGATGGTTGAGTAGAACAGGAAGAGAACAGATTAAAAGCTACAAGCACAATCAATGAAACAGGATAATCAGAATCCATATAACATGGCAAGTAATAACCATATAGAATTACATTGACGACCCATATAACATGAAATCAGCGACCCTTACAAAATTGTAACGATGACATATTTAACAAGTAACTGCCGGACGAGAAGCTCATTGATGCGAAAGAGTCTACAAGTTTCTTCCACTAAAGATTGCAAATGGGGATATCATCATACTTTATTATTCCTTCCACACCGGATTCAATGCGACCCTTTTGAATTAGCGCCACCTTCAGTATGCAAGCGACGACTCGCTCGATATTCAGGACACCATTATAAAATTTTAATTTATTATGCGGCACACTGATTCCAAATGGTTGCGGTGATTCCAAGGATACGCTAAGTAATTACATGTTATTGCAGAGAACTACGAATTTTTCGCTGGTTGGGTGCCTGTTGATCATGTCCAATTGCAGGTGTTTAAAAATTATCTTCAAAACTTTCTGAAAAGGCCATTGAGCTTCTAGAAGGTCGTCAAAATTCCTGACGAAAGAGAGTGGATCACGTATCAATGAAGAATGCAACCGAGATTCAATGGCTTCTATGAATATATCCTCCATTATTTTGAATGAAAGAGCAAAGAAGTCTAGGGATGCGTAAGGTGATGCTAAATAAATAAAGATTGTTATTCGGATTGGCTTGTGGAAGTAGTAAAAATATGAAGCCCAATCACCACTTTTATAGGTTGGTCATTCAATGGTCAATGCGCTGATTTCGAAGAGTCGCGCTAAATCTGAACGTTGTGTAAATTCATATTTCTCGAGCTGTGGAGGAATTTCCTGAATGACTGGGGCGGTTGTGGCTAGTTATATGAACACTGGTTGTTACACTATATGTATCGGGATGTTATAACATAAATTCATGACACGAATAAAGTAAAAAACCATGATCCAATGAGGCAATTGTATTACAAGGGTCGTTAAATAAACTGCGGTTCGTGAATCTCGTGTTATAATGGTCGTGCTTAGAATGTTATATGGGTCGTCGTTTCCATTCCTTTATTTAACGATCCATGACCCAACGTGGAAAAAAATATGGATCCAGTGTGCATGTGAATCATGATTCAACATGTAAGATAACTACGACCAAATATTTGTCATATCCACGATCATTCCCTTCAAATATAGCGCGATTCTCTCCAGAAACAACGCCACATTCTACTTTTTTCAGGAGAGGCCATTAACCCGCTACTTCCCCGCAATCCGTTGGGTATCGAGCGCGATCCTTCGGAATCCGTGCGACCGTTCAAAATCTGCACCTTGACCATTGAATGACTCGCCACCTCCCCACCATCGATGTTATTAACGGTATGGATGACATCTAAACATCACTGCTGAACCCAGAAAGGTTTCAACGGTAGAAGTTTCCCTAATCACATTTTCCTTTAATACTGCTCACTCAAGCTTTGGATACAGTTCATTTTTGACAACATGTCTTAAAATGAAATCACAAAACGGATGGATTGGGAGAATTTCTCAAAAAAATTACAGTGGGCCCCACCTAAGTTCCCAGACGGTGTAAATATAATAAATGCATCCGATGGCGCTCACAAAACTATGATCTTCTTTTTATTTTTCCTATCTTACAGGGATCGAGGACTGACGGGACGCGGATTTCCTGCGAAAGCCTTTCGCAGGAAGTTCCTGCGGTGGGAAATCAGGTGGGGCCCACTGTGATGTTTGTGAGAAATCCTCCCCGTCTATCCGTTTTGTGAGTTCATTTTAGTTCATGTTACCAAAAATGAACCATATTCAAGGCTTAAGTGAGCCCAAAATGTGATAATTAAATGTCCACGGTTGAAATATTTGTGGGGCCATTGAAGTTTTGATTCATTACAGTGGGCCCCACCTAAATGTGATAATTAAATGTCCACGGTTGAAATATTTGTGGGGCCACCGAAGTTTTGATTCATTACAGTGGGCCCCACCTAGTGATGTTTGTGAGAAATCCTCCTCGTCTATCCATTTTGTGAGTTCATTTTAGTTCATGTTACCAAAAATGAACCATATTCAAGGCTTAAGTGAGCCTAAAACGTGATAATTAAATGTCCACGGTTGAAATATTTGTGGGGCCACCGAAGTTTTGATTCATGCTAATTTTTTTTTTTTTTAGTTCATCCCAATAGGAATGGCGTTATTAACGGTATGGATGGCATCTAAACATCACTGTTGAACCCAGAAAGGTTTCAACGGTAGAAGTTTCTCTAACCACATTTTCCTTTAATACTGCTCACTTAAGCTTTGGATACGGTTCATTTTTGACAACATGTCTTAAAATGAAATCACAAAATGGATGGACGGGGAGAATTTCTCAAAAACATTACAGTCGGCCCCACCTAAGTTCCTAGCGCAGGAACTTCCTGCGAAAGCCTTTCGTAGGAAATCCGTGTCCTTGGGCAGCGAACGCGATCCTCCAAAATCCGCACGATCGTTCAAAATCAGTGCGACCCTTTGTAATCGGTGCCTTGACCATTGAATGACTCACTACTTCCCCCTTCCGCAATCCGCTGGGCACTGAGCGCGATCCTTCTGAATCCGTGCGAACAAGCCAATGCAGTAGTGAGTCATTCAATGGTTAGAATCAGCGCGGCAGTTCAGAATCAGTGCGACCCTTCGAAATCGGTGCCTTGACCATTGGAATCGATGCCTTAACCATTGAGTGGCCTCTCTATAAGAGCGGAACATATTCCACAAACCAGTCCGAACCTTATTGCCACACCTTTCACTTAATGTTTTTTTTCTTTTTTTTTTCTCTATTCTTAAATAGCGGTGAAGACCGCTTGAGTTGAAGTAGGAATGTGCCAATATGTCCTAGAGGGGGGTGAATAGGACATTTTAAATTTTTTATGAATTATTAAAAACCAATCACACTAATCCTATTACAGAGTACAAATTAGGATTACTCAAAATTAACTCTACTGGCTTCCAAGCCTATTAGAGGATCCAATCACAGAACTATTTAAATGATAAACATGGAGCAGTTATAGTCTATGATGGATGTGACTGTGTGTGAAGTGTGAGCAAATATAAATGCAATTAATATAATCACACAAATGATCAGGCATAAAAATCAATCACCAACACATTCATTTATAGTGGTTCGACTACTTGTCTACTCCACTCCCGGCTGCCACACTTAACCCTTGAGTGTACCGGATTTCACTAAGGAGGTTTTCCATGGTTCACCTCAAACCTAACGTTTTAAATCAGGTTCACCTTCAACCTTTACAACTTACACAGAGGTTGACTGTTTATGCTCTCACGAGCAAGGGTCAACAAATAGCACCCGATTTAGGCACACTGGCCAAGGATCTTACCCTAGATTTTATACGGTTCACCTCATAACCTAGAGTTTTACTGGTTCACTCCAAACCAGATGTTTATGCCCACACAGAGCAAGGGTCCACACAACGCACCCACACGTATACTCCCGCCGGAGGCCTCCTTTGAGGACTTCAAAGGGTGAGTAACACTTAAGACCCAATCATAGAAAGGAATGATCAAAAGTGTCCTCTGGACTCTAGATACTTACAGATAAGTTGATGAGTCCCTTTTAGCGCAGTGATGAAGATCTCCTTCTTGTTGATGAAGAGTCTTCAGCTCCCTTGATCCGCAACACAAAAGATGTACCAATACTAGGCTTCAGGTCGAGTCAAGGTTATGATGGAATTCTGCTCTCCAAAGATTTTTCTGTTAGGAAGATAGAGTGATTCCAATCATCTATGCATTCAAGGCATCCCAGCTTAATGATTTTCCATTAAAGTAGTAGATGGAGGATCCTTGAATGTGGAAGTTCATTCCCCAATCCACTCTATTGAATATCAATGATGAGGGTGGATTGGAGGATGAACTCCCTGAGAGAAAGGGCTTAAGATAAATGATATAAAGTTTAAAACACTCAGAAGCACTCTCTTCTTTCACTACCAGCAATAAAGACAAGCCTCTCTTTAAATATACAAAAGGTTCCAACGGATATAAAACAGTCATATTTATGACAGAGTTCGATATCATCGAGAAGGGTCGATACCACCAAGCGTATACTCTCGATAGCATCGACTGACCTCTCGATGAAACAAACTCAAATGTCATTTTCACTTTTGGAAACCTTTTGCTAATTGGTCGATGGGATCGAGACACACATCGATGTTATCGAATTTCGAACTCCGATTCCATCGATAGAGATATCGATCTATCGACAGGTGAAAACAAGTGAGACAAGCCTTGAAGAATTTTAGGTTCTAAAGATATGATCGGGGAACAGCCGATGTCATCGAAATTTGTATATCGATGATATCGGAGTCCATGTCGATGGAATCGATAAATTGAAGATTTACCTATAAGCTTGCTGGACGGTTTGTGTCCGGTCTCGATCCAATCGACCACATCTCGATATGATTGACTTATGAATTTCGATTTCTCGACTGGCCCCCCGATCAACGTTTAAAACACCTTGAAATATTTGCTGGAGGAAACATGTGCCCATTATCGATATGATCGATATTTGAATTTAGATTTAATCGGACAGTCATCGATATATCGAAGCTTATAGTAGTCTTCTTTAGAAAAATAGGGGTGTCAAAAAACTGCCTGTCGATATTATCGATCCACTTTCGATGGGATCGATATTTGAATATCGATGATATCGATTGAAACTTTGATATATCGATAAATCGTCCAGATGAATGTTTGGTTGCTGGATATTTTTTGTCCTCACTCGATTGTATCGATTGAGATGGTGAGGACATCAATAGAGCAGGTTGATTATATCGAAAGGTGAATCGATATAATCGACAGGGTAAGAAAACTTTGAAGATTTTTCTATTTGGTAAAATATTTTCTTATAATAAAATCCTAAGGTATTCTACTTAGGTTTAAGGGTTTTAATCACCTGGTGTTTTTGGACAAGGGATGTGAGGCTATGATTTACCTATGACGAGCTTCCACACATCCCAGTTGAGGTAGACACTTGAATTGATTTTCCTGTTTGGCGCTGTTGTCCGATTAACTCAACTTACATTGTAATTGACAAACCAGGGCACTAGTAGGTACAATTTCAATCTCCCCCTTTGTCAATTACGTGACAAATCCAAAACACCCTAGGATAATATCTAAGACAGACACATCCTAAATTATGTGTACATGCATTAACACAATTTTATAAATTCTAATCACCCATGTATACAACCAGTAATTGCTCCTCCTAACTTCAAAACTCTCCCTTTCTTGTTACGGCTGTTCTCGCTATCACCTGCAACACCATTCTAGTAGATATACAATTCCATCCGGGGTGTTTTTGAGTTTTCTCCCCCTTTTTATCAGTCATTGACAAAGATATAGCAAGTGATATTGACTGAAGTTGAAGTTTAGATGAGGGAACAAGTAGAGATAGATGTATATAAATGAAAACAGTGTAAAGCATATATCATGAGCAGACAGTATGGATTCAATAAAGAACTTAAGGCATAAGATAAACATGCAATCTATAACCCCGAAACTTCATTAAACCAGGGAGGCATATATAAATTTAAATGGCAGGAAAATAAGAACTAGATTTAGCCATATCCAAAATAAACTGCCCAAGATTGGCAAAAATATCCATATTTCAGAGAAGTATACTTCCACAGACAGCGGCAGTTTAACCAAAAAAAAATAAAGCCAATTTGAGGGCACCCAAATATCACAACCAGTATTTCAGCCCAACCGTGGGCATATTCAACCAAAAAAAAAATATGCATGGTGAGAAGGCTGTCATACACACTACTGATAGCGTAGAACATCCAAAAAGATAACCTAGTTCATATGCTGAGTTAAAGAGTGAGTGTGCGTAACAGCTTTTGGAAATTAACGCTAGGGAGCAGAATGAGAACTAGCAGTGTCATCTCGGCGACAAGTCATCAGATCGACCAAATGTTGCACAGACTGTTGTACCTTGTGGACAACACGCTCCAAGATTGTAAGTCGCTCTTGCACTGATTGAATGTTCCGCTGAATTGCCCCGATCCTGTCAAGCTTGTATCGTTTAGTATGGCCGGGGATTGACATAGATGGGACTGGATCAACTCTGGTAGATTCACCACCTTCTATCCCGGTTTTCTCAGCCTGAGGGACACTAGTACCTTCGCCTCCTTCTTCTTAAATTCTCCCTTCCTTGTACTCGTGATAAATCAGATCCATCTTTCTAATATTTTTAAAATTAAAAACTTAAAGTGGAAGCACATGATCATTTGTAGAAGGAAAACCAATGCTTTGACAGATTCTGCTAATAATCCAGGGATATGGCAGATGCAAATCTCTGGAGGTATGTATGGCATCGACAAACTGATTGACAATCAGTGTTGGAAGGCATATCTGTGTTTCAGTTGCAACGGAGTATATTATCATGACCATGAGACTTATGAGATCAGATTGATTTGTACTTCTTGGGTACAAATTTGTAGTGAAAATCCCATGCATGACTCGAAACTGGGGCTCCATATACCTAGCTTTTAAGGCATTCCCTTAATGCCATGAAATATCTCTGTTGTGACATAGGTATTTGATTATCTTTGATCGGACATCTGAAAGATCGAGATCCCAATTTGGAAGTCCTTTTGGCGCCATCTGTAGCTTGAGAATGTGAGCCATTGTGGCAGGAGTGATAAACGCATCATCACCATCCATACTAACCATGAATGAAGGAGGGTTAGCCATCGGGGAATGACATGCAACAAGGAAGTTGCGTGTCCTTTCTAGTTGGTATGGTCCGCCGAAATCCATGATGGGCAGCCAATCGATTGCAGCAAACAGGGGTTCTAGTTTGTAGGGTGCTAAACAGTCCCTGTCGACTTTTCTCTCAAAGATCAGCTTCCTATTGGTGTATTTTGTTAAGTGTTGGACAGCTGGAGGAAGAGGCGCTGGTTGCTCAGACTGGAACCCACCATGTGAGGTTTGTCGTGATCTTTGCTGTGTGGGGGTCCCATGGTCCGGGTCCCTCGCCCTTTCTCTTGAGGCGAGGACTTTTTGTCGGGTAGTTCTTGAAGACTCCCCCGGACCAGATGCTAAACTTTTGTCTTTTCCCATGTGGACCAATAGACTTTTGAAGAATTTAGGAAAAATGACAAAACTCCTGACAAATTAAAAATACCCAAAAAGAAATGGATCTTTGACGTTTTAGAAGAATATTACCGGACTTGCGGAAGGATTTGAGTAGTCTGACGTGGCTCCTAGTGATTTGGTCGAGAGGATCGAGCAGAGAAGACAAACGAAAAAACCTTTAAAAAATAAACCCCCTTTTTCGCTCTTCTAACTTTTATCGGGCGCCATCTATCGATTATATCGATCATTGTTTCGATGGTATCGAGAAATTACCGATCGATTCTATCGAGTCTGTCTCCGATGTCATTCTCGATCATACGGCTTTTCATATTCTAATGAGCCGTCAATAGTATCGATCCTTAGTCAAAAATATCGATCATTATATCGAAAGTGAGTATTTTTCAGGTTCTCAATCATTTTGACACACTATCATGTATAATGAGATATATCTTGATTTGATCAGTGTTCTTCACAAAATTTGTACGCCATCTGTATAGCTCAAAAGTTATAAACATGACTCTGTTTACAAAAAGAAGTTTGAGGAGTCTATCCTTTGATATAACATTGAATGCTCAGCCAACAATTTCTCATTTTTAATATCATCACAAATCCAGATCTTGATCTATGATCTGAACTAATTCTTCCTAATCCATTTCACTTTGTTAATTGATTTGAGTGATGATGCAAGGGCATTTCTTCTATCCATATTCATAAGAGGACTTCTAAGATTCTCTATTTCCTTGGTTAATAATTTGTTAACATGAATCTGACCAGAGCTATGTTGAGTCCTCCTAGATGTTATGCATTCAAACTTGTAGTGTCCTGAATCACCACACAAATGACATACTGGTGTTGTTCTGGTTTTTCTTCTAGAGGCAGCAAATTTTCCACTTCTAGGTGCTGCATTTTCAGCCTTTGGCTTAGACTTTTCATATCCTAAGCCACTTTTGTCTTTTCCAGGCCTACCCATTCCTAGCATCCTCTCAAGCTTTTCACCACTCTGAGAAAATTTATAGTTTACCTCGGTAAATTTTCTAGAATTTTCTAAGTCACAAGGGAGTGTGTGATTCTCATTCTTGAGGTGCTCATTTTCATCTTCTAAAGATTCAACTTGTTTGTTCAATTCATCAGATTCAGATTGTAGAAAGGTATTAACTTTTTCTAATTTTTCATTGTCTGATTGGTATTACTGCATGTCATCTATTATTTGTATATTAATTTCCAGTATTTTATCTAAATCTTTCTGCAGCAGCTTTCTTCTATTTTCTGCTATTCCAAGCCTTTTCAGTATGTGGATGCTATGAATGTATAGTTGATTATAGGCATCTTGCAGTTTATCCTTTTCTACTTCTTCTTCTTCTTCTGTTTTCTCATTATCAGATGGAAATGATTCAGTGGCTTGTTGTTCTTTCTCAGGTTCCGTTGGAATGATCGAAGTAGTGGAGACCATGAGTATTTTCAAGGATTTCTGATCTCTATCACTTTCTGAGTCACTATTTTCTGAGTTTGACTCTTCTGTATCATCCCATGTGGTGGCCATCGCCTTGCCCTTAGTTTTTCTGTTTGGGCATTCGGTAGATAGGTGTCCATATTCATGACAGGCATAACATTGTGGTTCTTTGTTCTGCTTACCAAATTTGCCTGCTGGAGCTTTGTAGTTCACCTTTCTTCCTCTGGAAGGATGACCGCGATTCTTCTAAAAGAATCTTCTGAATTTCTGTGCCAGCAAAGCCACTTCCTCATCTTCAACTTCTTTTTCGCTCTCACTATCCTCATGTTTTGATTTCTTAGAAGTTTTTAGGACTGTTTTTGGATTTTTGAGGTTGTGTGAAGTGTAGTTCAAAAGTTTGTAGGGAACCTACCAGTTCTTCTACTTTCCTTTCGTTAATATTTCTGCACTTCTCAATTGTTGTTACTTTGGGATTAAACCGTTCCCGTATGGATCTTAAGATTTTTCTACATTTTTTAGGTACTGAAACTTTCTCTCCTAATCCACCCATGGAGTTACAAATAATATTCAATTTGGTGAAAAACTTCATAAATGTCTCATGCTTTTCCATCCTGAGATTTTCGAACTGTGACGTTAGAATTTGTAGTTTAGATCTCTTCATAGTACTTGTGCCTTCATGGGTTGTTTCCAATAAGTCCCATGCTTCTTTAGATGTCCCACACATACTTATCCGATTGAAAATATCTTGAGATACGGTACAGTAGATGGCGTTCAATGCTTTTGCTTCAGCAGTTCACTGTTCTTTGTCAAACGCTGTCCACCTTTCATTAGGTTTGGGTTTAGTGATTGTGGTTTCATCTTCAAGTACAGTTTGTTCAGATGGTACCACATATCCCTTTTCAACTACATCCCAAACATCGTGATCCAAGGATCTCAGGAAGTAATGCATTTTAGCCTTCCAGTATGCATAATTTAATCCATCAAATACTAGAGGTCTAGTGACTGATGAGTCCTCTCCTTTGGCCATATTTCAAACTTCAGTCAAGATCACTCTCTAGGCGGTGAAGCTCTTAAAAGGAGACCCGCTCTGATACCAATTGAAATAGCGGTGAAGACAACTTAAGTTGAAGTAGGAATATGCCAATATGTCCTAGAGGGGGGTGAATAGGACATTTTAAATTTTTTATGAATTATTAAAAATCCTATCACACTAATCCTATCACAGAGTACAGTTAAGATTACTCAAAATTAACTCTGTTGGCTTCCAAGCCTGGTAGAGGATCCAATCACAAAACTATTTAAATGATAAGCATGGAGCAGTTATAGTCTATGATGGATGTGACTGTGTGTGAAGTGTGAGAAAATATAAATGTAGTTAATATAATCACACAAATGATCAAGCACAAGAATCAATCACCAACACAGTCATTTATAGTGGTTCGACTACTTGTCTACTCCACCCCCGGCTGCCACACTCAACCCTTGAGTGTACCGGATTTCACTAAGGAGGTTTCCCATGGTTCACCTCAAACCTAAGGTTTTAAATCAGGTTCACCTTCAACCTTTACAACTTACACAGAGGCTGTCTGTTTATGCTCTCACGAGCAAGGGTCAACAAATAGCACCCGATTTAGGCACACTGGCCAAAGATCTTACCCTAAGACCCTAACAGAGGTTTTATACGGTTCGCCTCATAACTCAGAGTTTTACTGGTTCACTCCTAACTAGATGTTTATGCCCACAAAGAGCAAGGGTCCACACAACGTACCCACACGTACACTCCCGCCGGAGGCCTCCTTTGAGGACTTCAAAGGGTGAGTAACACTTAAGACCCAATCGTAGAAAGGAATGATCACAAGTGTCCTCTAGACTCTAGATACTTACAGATAAGTTGATGAGTCCCTTTTAGTGCAGTGATGAAGATCTCCTTCTTGTTGATGAAGAGTCTTCAGCTCCCTTGATCCACAACACAAAAGATGTACCAATACTAGGCTTTAGGTCGAGTCAAGGTTATGATGGAATTCCACTCTCTAAAGATTTTCCTATTAGGAAGATAGAGTGATTCCAATCATCTATGCATTCAAGGCATCCCAGCTTAATGATTTGTCATTAAAGTAGTAGCTGGAGGATCCTTAAATGCGGACGTTCATTCCCCAATCCACTCTATTGAATATCAATGATGAGGGTGGATTGGAGGATGAACTCCCTGAGAGAAAGGGCTTAAGATAAATGATACGGAGTTTAAAACACTCAAAAGCACTCTCTTCTTTCTCTACCAGCAATAAAGACAAGACTCTCTTTAAATAGATAAAAGGTTCCAATGAATATAAAACGATCATATTTATGACAGAGTTCGATATCATTGAGCAGGGTCGATACCATCGAGTGTATACTCTGGATAGCATCGACTGACCTCTCGATGATACAACTCAAATGTCATTTTCGCTTTTGAAAACCTTTTACCAACTGGTCGATGGGATCGAGACACACATCGATGTTATTTGATTTCGAACTCTGATTCCATTAATAGTAGGATAGATCTCTCGACAGGTGAAAACAAGAGAGACAAGCCTTGAGGACTTTCAGGTTCTAAAGATATGATCGGGGAATAGCTGATGTCATCAGAATTTGTATATCAATGATATTGGAGTCTGTGTCGATGGGATCGATAAATTGAAGATTTACCTATAAGCTTGTTGGATGGTTTGTGTCCGGTCTCGATCCAATCTACCAGGTCTCGATATGATCGACATATGAATATCAATTTCTCGATTGGCTCCCCGATCAACGTTTAAAACATCCTGAAATATTTACTGGAGGAAACATGTGCCCACTGTCGATATGATCGAATGACTTCCGATATGATCGATATTTAAATTCAGATTAAATCGGACAGTCATCGATATATCGAAGCTTATAGTAGTTTTCTTTAGAAAAATAGGGGTGTCGAAAAACTTCCTGTCGATATTATCGATCCATTCGATGGGATCGATATTTGAATATCGAACTTTGATATATCGATAAATCGTCTAGATGAATGTTTGGTTGCTGGACGCTTTTTTTCCTCACTCGATTGTATCGATTGAGATGGTGAGGACATCGATAGAGCAGGTTGATCATATCGAAAGGTGAATCGATATAATCGAAAGGGTAAGAAAGCTTTGAAGATTTTCCTGTCTGGTAAAAAGTTTTCTTATAATAAAACCCTAAGGTATTCTACTTAGTTTTAAGGGTTTTAATCACCTGGTGTTTTTGGACAAGGGATGTGAGGCTATGATTTACCTATGGCGAGCTTCTACACATCCAGTTGAGGCAGACACTTGAATTGATCTTCCTGTTTGGCGTTGTTGTCCGACTGACTTAACTTACATCGTAATTGACAAACCAGGGCACTAGTAGGTGCACTTTCAATATTCTTCTAATGAAGACAATGGAGGAGATATTGGAATCAGCCATCAATTCCCTATCACCTCCATCCTTCCTTTAACCATGATTTTGTCTCTTGCCGGAGGGATTTGATGATTTTTCTGCCGCTCTACCACCTCCACAGGAAGTTCTGAAGGCGATCCTCGCAGCTCATTCACCCCTTGTAATCAGCGTGCCACATGATGATAAATTCTTCCCATATAGCACGACACCATGACTGCTATAATGTGACAATGAGGACCACAATCACAATGTATTAGGAAGTACAGTCTCTTCAACAGGACCTAGCCATCTGAAAAACACTGGTGAGAATGTCTTCTTTAAGAATGACATTCTCAATGGAGTTTTATATCAGGCTAAAACAAGACATTCTCGACGGAGTTTTTTCGATGGTTAAGTGCCTGTTGTAGAAATCTGCTCTTCGGATTATCACTGTGAATATGGTTGTGGTTATCATGTTAGATCTGTCGTGTTCGTCATCCTGAAAATTAAGTAGTCCAATCATTCATTCACCATCGTTGTCGTGTTAAATGGGTCGTGGCTTGCACGTATCGTTTATTGCGAATGGGCATGTTGAATCCGAAAGGAATTGTCGCATTGAGTCCGGATAGAAGGTCGTAGTTATTAACTAGTGATGATAAGAGTGAGGAGGATGATAATGCCCCCATTTTCAAGCTTAAGTGGGCGTCTTGTGCATCACTGAGCTCCTCTTCCAGTAGTAACTGTGTTATATGGATTGTGCTAGTCATGGATTGTTGTTTCAATGCTATACTGGTCATGGTTTTCATGTTATATTGGTCCTTGTTTGTAATTTCACAAACACTAACATTGTTGCAAGATTATAAAGATCGTGGTTTTTAACCGATATTGGTCATGGTTTTAAAAGGCAGAATGGTCGTGAATATGATATGGGTCGTCATTGTCTGCTAAAATCGTGTGGTTTGACCAGCCTATATGGGTCGTGAATCACACACACAATGGATTGTGTTTTCCAACAACCATCCATTATGCATTACATCACCGCCCAATCTTCGTCACATCTAGGAACAATCGAGATTGTCGTGGCTGGGGTGGGTTGTGGTTCTAATGCTACATGGGTCATGGATGTCACGATATATGGATCGTTTTGTCACTTCACGTTCGACCACCCATATACAACAACGATCCATTGTGGATGTCAACCGACTTGGCTGACAATCACAATCCAATGTGAATCTGAGTCACGATCATAGAACGGGGTCGTTGCTGTCGTACAAACTTGGCGATGATTTCCAGTGAGGATGGATTGTGTATGTTAATCACGACACATTGGTCGTCATATCCATGACCCATATCAATCACTTAGTCATAATAGAAAAAATGTTTAGAACAGATATCAAAGAAACCAATCCATCCTTCATTTAATTATTAATAAAAAATTTGACTCTCTTCGGTGGTCTACCCATCCCCTTAGCCGCATCTTTAGACTTCGCTAACTGCAGACAGTCATATGTAATTGTCTTTCGAAACTTAGGAATGTCCTCCTACAGAAAAGGAACGAACTAGTATTAAATCAAATGACATGAAAATAAAGAATTAATGTAGACGGATATATATACACACACACATACAAACCTTCGTGAAGTCAATTTTGGGCATGCTGCTCAAAAAGTCTATATATTTCAGCATGAATACTCCACAATCATTCGAGTTGTCTTACCCCAGTCTATCACTGGCTATCTTTAAACTCCAAGGTTTCTCCTAGTTTTTAGATCCACTGTCGAGAATATGGAATAACCATCTCAGTCCGTGCGTGACCTGCGCGACAATCGACTCGTTGTTCTCTTGCAACTCGGTACTCAGGCTGTCGTACACAGCGACATCTTTCTTCTTCGTATTAATAACAGCCAGGAACCAGTGCTGGCCCCTCGCGTTGAGTGGGATATATAATTGTCATTCACAAGAAATATGACAACATTTAAAAGACTTGTCCTTTCAAAACGAATAATATTATTTAAGTTCATGTATATGTTCAAGTAAATAAATCTTACCACTTCATACTTCCATAGAGGCTTCGATCTACCTCGACCGTCGACTAATTCTACAAGCATTTCATTCAATTTGCCACTCTTGACGATGGTCTATCGATCCTTATGGTTGCCAGCTCCATAAGTTTTCAAGTTGCTAAGTTGGACTTCCATGGCTTGCTGTTGATATATTGGAAAGGGTTAGACACATAAATAATTAATGATATTTTAAAGATAAATATGGTCCTCAAATTAACATTACCAAAAATATCGACGGAACGAATGCGCAGTCCTGACTACGTCGTGGTCTCTTTTTCTGACGCACTGATAGGTAGCGTAGGTATCTATCGATGGCCTACACAATGAGAAAGTTGTGTGATATAATTCATACATCGATATTATTAAATAAATAAAGTCAATATGTAGATACTTACGTCAGAGTCGAACCATGATTTTAGGTCACAAATGCTCTTCAGCCAGCCAGGTGAATCCAATGATGATCTGAAAGCTCTCAACTCGTTGTCTTCAGCTTTGGTTAGCTCTAGGTGCTGATCCATGTGCCCCTGATGACTCTCCATTACAGGTAGAGATCGGTGGGGTTCCGCTGCATCATGGCATGGTATCCCATCCTCACACACTTGTGAAGTACCGGTGTTGATCTGAAAAATATAATATACCGTTATCTATGCAATTCACACCATAATGTCCATTGAAAACCATGATCCAAATGCACTCTCACGTACAGTATTCTTTTAGCTTCATCCTTTAATAGATTCATATCGTGGCTCAGCGAAACATGGAGCTCCTTCAGGTTCAGAATTTCTGCTTCGTTGCATTGCACCAAAGTGATTTTCTCCTGTAACACACGCATATTATTTGATTTTTACTTATTTCAACATGTCATGTAGTGAAGTCATGATGACATCCACAGGGCGACCTGGATCGTGGTTGTTGTCCACGTAAGGTCGATGTTCACACTTGACGTGGTTCGTGAATCGTGTCTGTCATCCATACTGTATCGCTGTTCATACATAATGTACTCTGGGCAATACCCACGAGCAAGTATTACACGATAACCACGACCAATAGATGATTACAACGACCTGAAATGATGACAGTGACCACGGTCCTCATTGGATCATGGTTGTCATCCAGATTGGGCTGTGCACCAACTACCCACGACCCACTGTGGCTGGAAACCACGATCCACTAGTGAGCTGGCTCATCCCAGCCTCAACGGTGGACTGTCGATGACTCTTTATGAACCTGTATAAACATTAGACTCATAGTGACTTGTTAAATATTAATCCAAATGCAAACCACGTACTGTCGACAATGGGTTGTAATGTCAACCACGACCCATATGGACGATAAACACGATCAATCACACATGATAACAACGATCTGACCTTCACAATGACCACAGTCGAACTTGGAACACATCTACCACCAAAGTTTAATTTCATATACCTTTATTGCTTGCATCTCCTCTTCAATATGCTTCATCTGCTCATTCATGTATGCATTCTTTTCCTTGAGATCGCCCACTGATTAGACACGGGCCTGTCACAACGACCCACACTGTATCATAACCACGACCCATTGAGGGACACAACAACGACCGCTAAGATTCAGGAAAACCTCAACTACATATACCTGCATTCCCTGTATCTTATTTACAAAATGCTTCATCTGCTCCAGTAGCAAAGCAATCTCTATGCTTGGAGGGCTGCTCGAAGGGACATTGTCCTGTAATAAAGTCATAGAGCAGAGATTAGCCAAAATCGGGACAGAACAATGACCAAATTAGGTTCAGTATAAATTGATAACTCCAATTTCATGTACCCTCATCGCCTGAATCTCCATCCTAAGTTGCTTCACTTTCTCTTGCAGTGAAGCATTCTCTCCTACGATAGGGATGCTTGAAGCAACGAATTCCTATAATGGAGTACTATATTATTATGTATGTCCCATTCGAAGTGTAACCATGACCCATAGTTCATAGAAACACGACCCATCGTACACAAAAACCACGAAACTATGCTGAGAGGTGGTTGCCACCAATGTTGGGTCGTGTATGAACCACGACCCAGTGTGCATGGAAATCGCGACCTCTACTGGACGGAAACTAGGATCATATATGGATGATAACCATGATCCATTTTTCATTTACCTTCGTTGACTGAAACTCAATTATTAGCTGATTCATCTGCCCCTGCAGTGAAGTAATGTCATCTTTGAGATGGCGTATCCTATCTTCAAAACGTTTGACGTGGTCCTTCCCATCATTAACAGTTGTTGTTGTTGACGTTGGGTTGTTGACCTGTATTAATAATATATATATATAAGACAGTACATTCACATAGACCTATTAACGTAAAAATAATTCAAGGCAATATCACGCACGTAGTTTGTACTACTATCTTCTCTCAACGTCTTCACTTCTTCGCGCAAAGAAGCATTTTCTGCCTTGAGGTTCTTTATTTCTCCGCCAAACTCTTCCTTTTTTCTTCCACTTCAGTGATAAGGAACTTAATCCGCTTATTGCATTTCTTTCCTGCGGATCTTAATTTTTTATTACCTATCAATACGTTACTAATATCTTTCTGGACGGAGGTTCTAATCTCAACCACAATTTCATTTCTCATTTCCAAGAGGGAGGCTGTAATTTCAGCCTCCACTTGATTTCTTATTTCACCCCCCTTCACCATCGTTGTCATTGCCGTGGGTGCTGCCCATGGCTCGTCGGCTATACTCCTGACAACCTCAGTTTCTGCTTCTTCGACCGTCGGTTGAAGCTCTAGAGCTAGCATCACTTGCATGTGTAAAATTGATTCATTGATTAATTATAACCACACTGCATAGTTAAAATACACTACTATTTAGAAAACTCTTACCGGTACAACTGTGAAGACGGTGGATAAGGGGCTGTATCTGCCTAATTTTTTCAGTTTTCAATTTAGGATTCGAGGAATCATTGTAGGCTGTCGTCTATCTGCCCACCCATTGTCACCAGTGAGTTTTGGGATTCCTTCGTATGCCCAGATCTGCTTTAGATCAATCATCATGGATTACATATTGATTGACATGTATGGAGTACAAATTCAAACTTAGAATTATGAACCAGGACAATAATAACGTACTTGCAGGGTGAGCGCGATTTGAGGTACCGGCCAGACGCCTGAATAATGCCAGACACAGTGTTAACCCCTTTCTTCAAATAATCATACCCCACATTGCCCCAAGGGTAGTTGTTAAAATAACCCAAGTCATTGACTATGTCGATATACCTATCAACATAGTTATTCTTTTGTGGAGATCCAACTAATAGATCCTCAACACAAATTATTAGAGCCATCTTCACCGCGTCCATATGTTGGTCTTTATCGGCGAGTGACAAATAGGCTTGTTTCAGCTTTTCTTTACTAACACTACCTGCTTTCAGGTAGGTCTCCCGAATACCTCTTCCTCCCTCCATTATTCCGGCCTTAGCACGACCGTCACCATCTATCCTAACTAGTCCAAATTTGAGACCCATTATTAAAGCAAAGTCGAGCTCAGTGAATTTTACCTTGGTGCCTTGAACATCGAATTTCAGATCACTAACATGCCTTTGCATTAGGTAATGCAATATCTGAGAGTGCGCCTTAAATCGAGTCAATGGTAAGTCAAGCAGAAATCCAAAACAGCTGTCTCTAATTAGTTTCTTTCTATCGGGTTTCTTCTCCATATCTACAATGATATGCTTCAAAAAACTGACTGAGCACTTGAGAGAGACCTGTGCCTGTTCGAAGTCTAAGCAAGTGGTCATTATTGCTTCCCTTGACCTGCATTCCAAAATGGTCATTCACTGTTGATTAATCAATAATAATGACTTGCAAAATCATACACGGTCTTGACTGAACTACATAGTTGATCGGTGATGTAACCAACAAAAGGTCGTGGTTATCAGGTGTTCGAAAGGATTGAGGTTATCATGCAGCACGGTTCGTTGTTGTCCATTACTCTGGGTCGATTAAAACCACCCACCCACAATGTGATCCACGATCCACCGTGCTTTCAACCATGATCCAATGGGCAAACTAACCACCCACACAATATCAAGTCAACATGATCCATTGGACGTATTAACCACGATCACAGCTCACCACGATCATGATTGTCACGCCATATATATGGTTGTAGTCATATACAATAGGTCGTGGTTCACATCCACTCCCGACATAAACTGTCCCTGTCAACCACGACCCATTCAATTATCTTCACATCTACAACCCACATAACATGTGATCCACGATCCGTTGGGCACAGTAACAACGATCACAACCACGGTCGTGACTGTTATGTTATACAGATCATTATTTTTTATTAACAATGAATCGTAAGCATGATCTTGGCTGTCATTCTATACGGTTCGTTGTTGTCATCTATGTGTGCATAACCACTACCCATATAGCCTGACTACCATGGCTCAGAGCCCTGACCCAAAATACATGTGATCAACGATCAACTGTCCCTGTCAACCGCGATTCATTGCGTTGTGTTTCACATCTATGACCCATATAACATTTGAGCCACGATCCACTGGGCACATCAACAACGATCAAAACCACTATCATGATTGTCATGCTATATAGATCGTTGTCGTCGCTTACAATGAATCGCAACCACACGCAGGTGGTTGTCATATCATACGGTTTGTTGTTGCCATCTATGTGGGCATAACCACTACCCATATAGCATGACTACCATGACTCACAGCCCCGACCCAAATAATATGTGAGCAAAGATCAAAACCACTATCATGATTGTCATGCTATACAGATCGTTGTCGTCACTTACAATGAATCGCAACCACATGCAGGTGGTTGTCATATCATACGGTTCGTCGTTGTCATCTATGTGGGCATAACCGTTACCCATATAACATGACTACCATGACTCACAGCCCTGACCGAAAATAACATTTGAGCAATGATCAACTGCACTTGTCATCCACGATCCATTCGGCATTTCAACCACGATGTAGTTACATACACTGGGTCGTGGTTGGCAACACTGCGCCCGTAACATGTGAACAATGTCATACCATCCCTGTCAACCATTACCTTGCTTTGCCATTTATAAGAAATGAGCTGCACTCTAATTGTATAAATGTACTCACTGAGTGGAGATGGAGGGGCCTAGTGAAGAAGAATCAAAACTAGTAAAAAAAGGGTAGAGATAAGAAGTGAAGGGGTCCCAGAGAAGAAGCTCTAAATATATACATAATTATATAAATACATAAAATTATATATATATATATATATATATATATAAATATATATATATATATATATATATATATATATATATATATATATATATATATATATAATTGATTTTCCCTTTACGGAGAAGCGGTTGCTTTACACTGTATACATTCTAAGCTCGGTCGTTTCTAAGTCACACCGAACCGCCTTTCTCTTATCCACGCTGACCAGTTTATTTGTAGCGATAAGAAACAGAGCTACCCAATGAATGATAGGAATATTTAATTCCGATGGACCACAACAGTTCAAACGCTCTGGTTCCGTAAAATCCCACAATTTGTCATCTTTACACATCGTGGGCCACTGATGGCTCGATACGTGTCGCATTTAAACTTATCGAAGGAATCCATAGCCATGAACAATTCCAACGGATTGGATCTGATTTATGATGTGCCCATGGTGTTGACCAGGATGATCGACGAATGATGTTCTGCGTTGGGAATCGTATGCGTACATGGGTCATGTTTAACACGCCACTTTAATGTAATGTATGTACATGCGACATATTTTTTCAGTACAAGCTAAGGTTGTGGGTTGTGGTCCCACCATGATGTTTGTGAGAAATCAACTTCGTCCATCCACTTATTGAGCTAATCTTTTGGCTTGGAACCATAAATGAACCGGATCTGAGGCTCAGATGTGCTGGAAACGTAAGGATTGAACTTCTGTGTCTGAAATATTTATGGCGCAACTGAAGTGTTGAGTCAGGAAAATATTTGGGTTTTCACTTCATCCCCTTAGGAAATAAGTTATGAATGTTATGGATGGCATGTAAACATAACTATCGACCCTAGGGAAGTTTCAACGGTTGGAATTTCCATACCCACAGCTTCCTTGGATGTCGTCGAGATGTGTCATGGATCCTGCTCACCTTTTTTGTCTCAAGCCCTAAATTGATCTTAAAAAGTGGATGAACGTGATAGATTCATCACAAATATCAGGGTGGGGCCCTCTTGTGATTCCTGAGAAGTAACTTCCTGTCAAAGGCATTCGTAGGGAAGCGCGCCTGCGCCGACCTTACATTTTCATCATTACATCTTTTAGCGTGTCGACGGCGTATTGGTTAGTAAAATTTGAATACACGATCCATATATCGTGACTACAGCGTAACACGATCTTTTGCCATATATAGTGAAAACACGAACTAAACCGTCATGTCAACGACGACCCATCAAACATTAATACGACGACCATATAACATAGTTACAACGGTGTGGGCCAAATAATTGGGCTTTAACATGCCCCCCCTGAACATGGGTCGTGGTTGGGACGGAATCTGGATCGTGGGTTCTGGTCAATATGATTTGTTCATGTCGTGCCGTATGAGTCGTGGTTTGCATGTTGGAAGGAACGTGATTGTAAGACGACAACCACGAACTCATTCACATGACAATCACGATCTAAACCCCATCATACAACGACCGTTTACCCATACATGGGATGTTGTGGAAAAGGGAAAACTACTGAACCCCATGCAGGAAACGTAGTGTAATGGATTTACCAGTGGAAGATGACTGTTTCCCTACGGGGGTGTATATATTTATCGGACCTTCTTGCAGGTACTTGATACGGATTACAAAGATCAAACATCGGATGGTGAGGGCTTTCGTGGTCAAGTGGGGGGAGCTTACTGTATGGGTCCCCTTGATCAAAGTCATCTCAACCTTCCACGTTTACAAACCAGGCCCTTCGTATATGACAACCCCGATCATTCACTTTGTCAAAACATGACGCAGATGAATGATCATTGTGTACATTTTTTTATTTATCGTGCCGTTCATGCAATTTTAATGGTGGTTGTTATGATATATGGATCGTGGATTACATGTTAACATGGGTAGTGGAGTGGGTTGCTAAGGGTTGTGGTTTTCATGTTTTATGGTTCATTGCTGCCGTATTATACGGATCGTTGTTATCATGCTACAAAATAACGAGTTCTTGCGTAGAGCGTTGACGCCAGCTTGGATCTCGAAAGAATCTAGGCTACATCAGCGTGGAATCTCGAAGAAGCCAGTACATAACGGGGCACCCAACTGCGAGTATGTTCCCATCGATAAAAGTTCAACATCTTTTATAGGACTTTTGCATTAGCCTGGAGCTTAGAATAGTGGGGAGGGAACGATTCAGATTATGGGTCGGACTCGGGCAGAGACAAGCCCTATGATCCCGCTCGAAACACGATATATGGGTCGTGACCCTCGTTGAATATGGGTCTTGACTCTCATGGTGTATGGGTCGTGGTCATATAGAATACGTCGTCGCTGTCACTTTTTGGGTCGTGTTTTTCATAAGATCGTGATTGTCAGCAACGTTCCATGTAACAGGACACCCATGACCATGCAAACAATCGTTATTGACATAAAAGATGTCCATTTACATGAAGAACAAACAATAAAAATAAATAAAAAAATTGAAAAGTAAAAACGTAAACTTGTTACCCCCTCTGAGCAGTGGGACCAGCGGGTTGAACATCGACGCCAGCCTCGACGAAAGGGTCATCTTAGGCAATCTCTGAAGCATGAAGGTCGATCTCGAGCACGTCTGCCATGACAGGCTCTGCGTACCGGCAGTGTCTACTGTGAGGGTGTCGAAGTTGAGGGTCGGGTAAAGCTTCCTAACTTCGACCAGGCAAGCATCAAAGCCAGTGTCATAGCCGAAATCATATAATTTATCCAGCTCCTTAGCCCTCTCAGCAGAGTCCTTGTATTCCGCCATTACCGCGGCCGCCTGTGAGACAGCTTGAGCCTCTAGCTCTGCTCGTAATGAAGCCTTCTCCGGGGATGCAGCAGACTCATGACCTCCCGCTGCTCGACTAGACGGTTTACCACCATCCGTCGCTCTGAATAGAGCTTATCTTTCTCCGCTTCGATCCCCTTCTCGGCTTGCACCAACCGGATCTTCAGTTTCTTGTTAGCCTGGCTCAATCTCCTGACTTCGGGCTTGGCCACGTCCAATCGAGCTTGAAGTTGGTTGACTTCACCCTGGAGCTCAGGCTCTCTCACCCGGCCTTCCGCAACAGCATTCTTCAGCTCCTCCAGGTCAGCAGCAGAGGCCTTCAGCCTCTTCTCAAGCTTGACTCGCATAGCGTCTTGCTCGGTCTTCTCCACCACAAACTTGGCCCACACTGTGTCTTGCTCAGCCTTTTCAGCCATAAATTTGGCCCGATCAGCTTCGAGCTGATCCATCTCCTTCAGCCTCTCCTTCACCGCCAACATCTTCGGCAGCGACATGTAACATATAGATGCAAAATCATCCATGAAGGTGACGTGACGGCTGGAAAGGGTGTCGACGATCAGCGACTCCGGCTCATGCTCAGCTGCCCAAGGAATCAGCCGCACCATGTGAAAACCGGGTGGCAGGCCCCTTAAAGACGATGCAGAATCTCCCCCATTTGGAGAGGATGCAGAATCTTCCCCCCTTGGAGAGAGTGTGGGACATCCTATGATCACGCTAGCAGTAGAAGCATGAATAGCTGCCTCAGGCGCACCCGCCTTAGGGGCTTGCTCCTCCACAGAATGCGACGAAATGGTGATGGCATCGTCTCGGGCAGGAGCTCCATCCTCCTAGACTCGGGTAGGATCTCCAACCTCTGAAGACTCCGGAACGGGGGTCTGAGCAGTAGCAGGAGAAGCCACTCAAAGGACTGTAACAGGTACGGTCCTAGTCGGGACTGCAACTGGAGTCGCCTCGGCCTCGTCCTCAGGAGCCTTCCTCTTCTTCGACACCGCTGTCATCCTTGGTTCAAAGGAGAGGACGACGTCTAGCGGAGGGTGCAGCGGCCGCCTCCTCTTTGATCCACTTGCCACCATACCTGGAAAAAGGAAGCATCAGCACCACGGGACCCGTGGAATGTTGCGATGTACTCAAGCCCACGCTTCAAGGTCAGGATCTTCATCCCATTTAATGCCATTTATAAGCGCCGGAATCTCCCACGATCATCCACTACACGTGGCGCCATTCCTTCGCCCCACTGTCTGTACCGGACGCGGATTTCCTGCGATCATCCCAATTGATAGATGGAACACGTGTAGCGGATTTCCCGCGATCATGTAAATTTTAATTAATGTTAGCAAGTTGTGTAGGTCCACCATGATGTGTGGGCTATATCCACACCATCCGTCTGTTTTGAGAACACTTATGGCGTGTTTGGCCGGGTGGATTGAAAGGGATATAGCCCACACATCATGGTGTTTTGAGAACACGCCCGGCCAATCCTGGGATTTACCTTCCAATACCTCCAATCTGCTCGGCCAAACAGGCACTTACATCGCAATGGGCACCACAGATACTGCCTGGAGTAGGAAGCAATTCGCTTCCGATCATCCCAATCGATAGATGGAACACGAAGTGGTCGTCTTATTTCCTTAGGCACATACTCTCTAAGTCCGAGCGCCAATTAGAAAAGTAGGGAGGGGGCTTCTGTTATGGGGTCATTCAACTCAATGAACCATAAAACATATGAGCCACGATCCACTGGCCACATCAACCACAATCACAACCACCAAACATGCGATAGCGGTACATGAAGTATGGATCATGAATGTAATGAGAAATGTGTCTTGCTTGTAGCCTTATGAAGATCGTGGTTGTCATGTTGAACGGTTCGTGGTTGATGTGATGCATTGATCGTAGTTATCATTCGACAAGGCTGTCGGGATACACGGAACATCGTTGTCATGATACACGGACCCTGAATGATATAATATATAGGTCGTTGTCATCGTGTTATATGGGTCGTGGTATACGTGATGAACTGGTCGTAGTTGATACGGGTCGGGTTCTCATGTTAAATTGGTCGTCGTTCACAGCTGTAACGGATCGTGGTCCTCGTCCATGTTGAATCGTGTTCGACAACAACGACCAATTGAGGAAGACATACATACAACATGAAAACAAAGATCCATATATACTAAGAACCATGATCTGTTGTTAAGTCCCTGATCCATTGTTAACGACATGCCGACGGCCACGATCAGTTCAACTTGTAGAACCTTGCCTACAATAACAAGAAATTCACCGACAAACATGTCCTCCACATGTTCATACCTACCACGCATATACACACATGGGATATTCGATATCTCCTAACTTTGATGGGCAGTTCTCCATACACTTTTACAAGAACAGATCAAACGCATTTCCATATTCTAGCCCATTAGACAATTTATCTCAACCACACTTTCCTATAAATAAATACGACGGCGGTAGAAAACTATCCACCCCTAAAGATCTATAAAGAGATCCATAATGTAATAGTGATTCGAGATGAGCATTTTCACCAACAATGGGCTGATCTTTTGAAATTTTGTCGAAAAAGTTGACCTTCATACCAAGCCACTCCATGAATAATAATGCAGACACGTCACCGATGCTAAGGTATGCACCGATCAGTGCTTCAACAACATCGACAATTAACTTCCTCTTTATATACGCCTTGTTCCATTGTTGTAAATATACTTGGAAGTGGGATTGAGCATTTCATCCACCCAGAAATGTCCAAACAGACCTCCAGGCATAGTCCAACGTTTACGATCGAAACACTCGTTACGAATAGAGCCCTGCAACTGAGAAGCAATGACAAATAAAAAGAGCGAAGAAAAAA
The DNA here is from genome assembly GCA_037074715.1 of Magnolia kwangsiensis. Taxonomy (NCBI): domain Eukaryota; kingdom Viridiplantae; phylum Streptophyta; class Magnoliopsida; order Magnoliales; family Magnoliaceae; genus Magnolia; species Magnolia kwangsiensis. The sequence goes on from CM073577.1 coordinate 116,433,795, forward strand.
ATGGATCAAATATTCGACTAAGGAATAGAGTCCCTATCGCTACCATATTACATGAAAACTGCGACCCTTATAAAATTGCAACCTAATCCTATTTAACACATTAACTGCTAGAAGAGAAGCTCAGTGTCGTGCAAGACTCTGCAAGTTTCTTCCACTTAAGTTTGCAAATGGGGATATAATCATATCATATTCCTTCCACTTAGGATTCAGCCCGACCCTTCGAAATTAGCGCCACATGAAGCATGCAACCGACGACCCTCTAGATGTTCAAGGCACAATGATAAAATTTATCATGCGGCGCGCTGATTCTAAAGTGTAGCGCTGCTGCGCAGCAGAAGGTAAGTAGAAGAAAATGGTAAGTAGTCCCATGTCATTGCAGGGAGCTCTTCATCAAAAACTTTTTTCGCTAGCTGGGTGCCCGTTGAAATGTCGAGTAGCCAGGGATCTGAAATTGTCTTCAGAACTGTTTGTGAAGGCTGTTGAGCGATTGGAAGATCGACAACATCCATGAGGAAAGAGAAGGGATCACTAATAAAGGAAGACAGAGAAATGGACTCAATGGCTTGGGTGATGCATTTAAATAAAGATCCTGGTTCAGGTTTTCTTGTGGAATTAATATGAAACCTAGGTACCACCTGTATAGGCTGGTCATTTAATGGTCAATGCGTCTATTCCGACGGGACTTGGCTGTGTTACCAACGGATTGCGTGGGGATGTCACAATATAAAACCACGACACATATAAAGTAACAACAACGACCCATATATCATGGCTAGTGGTTATCTTGTTATACTTGACGTGGTTAGAATATCATATGGGTCGTCCTTGTCATTCCTTTTTTTTAATGATCCATGACATGGTGTTGGATGACAGCGCCGACCCAACGTGGATAAAAAACACGATCCAGTGTGCACATGAATGACGATCCATCATGAAAGATAATCACGACCATTTATTAGTCACATCCACTACTATTCCATTCAGATTGAGTGCGATCCCACGGAAACAGCGCCACGTTCTACCTTTTCAGGAGAGGACATTAACTCGCTACTTCCTTACAATCCATTGGGCAACGAGCACGATCTTTCAGAATCCGTGCTTCCATTCAAAATCAGCGTGACCCTTCAAAATCGGTGCACTGACCATTGAATGACTCGCTACTTCCCTGCAATCCGTTGGGCACTAAGCACGATCCCTCAAAATCTGTGCAACCACTCAGTATCAGCGCGACCCTTCAAAATCGGTGCCTTGACCATTGAATGACTCTCTAATTCCCCACAATCCATTGGGCACCGAGCGTGATCCTTCAGAATTCGTGTGACCGTTCAGAATCGGCACGACCGTGCAGCCATACCGCCTCCGCATGAAGATCTGAAGACGATCTTCGCATCTCTTTCCACCCTTAGTAATCAGCTCCCCTATGATAATAAGTTCTTGCTGTACCGCATGACATTGGGCGACCGCAATAACATGATAATCAGGAACATAATCACAACACATTAGGAAGGACAACCTCTTCAACGGGACTCAGCGAGCTAGAAAAAACACTAGCGATAATGTCTTGTTTAAGACTGACCTTCTCAATAGAGCTTTATATCGGGCTAAAATAGGACATTCTCGATAGAGTTTTTTCCGCTGACTGAGTACCCGTTGAAGAGATCCACTCTTCGGATTGTCACCGTGAGTATGGTCTTGGTTGTCATGTTAAATCTGTCGTGGTTGCCATCCCTGAAAGGGCGTAGTCCGATAATTCATTTATCATGGTTGCCATGTTAAATGGGTCGTGGCTTACATGTTGCATGTAGTATTTATTGTGAAAGGTTGTGGTGAAAATTAAATGAGTTGTCGCGCTGTATCCCAATGGAATGTCATACTTATTAACAGAGTTGTCGTGTTTCTTACGTTATATGGATTGTACTTGTCATGGATTGTTATTTTAATGTAATACTGGTCTCGATTTTCATGTTATATGGGTCCTTGTTTATAATTTTACCTTGCAGTATAAACTAACAGTGTTATGCAATGATAAGGATCGTGGTTGTCATCCGATAATTGTTGTGTTTTGAATGGCAGACGTGTCGTGAAGATGACATAGGTCGTGTTATCTGCTTACTTCGTGTACTTCGGCCAGACTATATGGTCGTGGTTGATGTGGCTTCCATGACGCAAGGATCGTGTTTCTATTAAGGCCATTGGTGACAACAACGATCGATCATGGACGACAACCACGATCTATTACATATAAGAACCACAAAAATGTTAAGACACGACAACGACATATATTAACACGACCAGCGATCCAGTCGTTCCTATTTTAAATATCTTAGAAACTACTCAAAGCGGTAATGATATATTCACCGACATACATATACGAGGGGTTTTCGATATCTACGCATGCCATGTCCTAAATTTGATGGGCAGTTTCTGCCGTGAGAGCAGTTTTTAAGTCGTAAACAAAACCACGTGATCGTTGGTCATGTTAATATTGGTCGTTGCTGTGTGTTATTATTTTCGTGGATCATATATGCAATAGATTGTGGTTGTCATCTAAGTTCGATCATTGTTGACAAACGTTCTTACCAGAATCATGATCCATACCTCATGGAAGCCACGATCTATACTTTATGGCAACTACGAATTCCATGCCATGCCAACCACAACCCGTTTAAGTGGTTTTAATGGCCTCATCTTTTTGTTGTACTGTAAACTTCGGTGGAAGAAACTTGCAGAGACATGCGCATACTGAGCTTCTTAAAAAGGCTGAAGTTCTCATCCACGCCTCTCGGGCAGTTACTATGTTATATGAATCAGGGTTGAAATGTTATAAGTGTCGATATTTCATGTTACAATGTTGTGATTGTAGATGTCATGTTGTCATGTTTCCATGGACCATGTTTTCATGTTAATAGATCGTGATAGTGGTGTGCACGACTCTGCATGTTGAATGGGTCGTGGTTGTCATCAACAATGGATCATGAACTTAATAACGGGGCGTGGTTCTCATGACATCTGGATGGTGGTTTCCACGTTGTATGGGTCGTGTACCTCATACGGTCATGGTTGTTGAATACGTTTCAACATGGACGAGAACCATGATTCTTTACATGGACGTGAACCACGACCATATCAAATACGTACCATTCGTGCAGTATATCACGACCCATATTTTTACGACAACAACGACGCATATATCATACTATTCATGGACCATGTATCACGACAACCATGACCTATACATCCCTACAGCCACAACCCATATACAATGACAGTCACTGCCTGTGTACCATTTTACTCGCGACCCACATATTGATGATAATCATGAGCCTTTATACATATAAACCACGACCCAAGTATGGAAATAGTGTATGTAACAATACATTGTGATTTTCGGGATTCATGTGTTATGATTGTCATATTAATGTTTCTTTCCTTCATTCAGTACCTTTGATGAACCACGACCCAAACAATGACAACGACGATGCATTCTAAATATTGGAATACGACCCATGTAATACGACAACCACGTTCCGTATAACATTACAACCTTCTCGAATGACAACTGCGATCAATGCTTCACCCCAGTCATGAACCATGCTGATGTAACCTGGCTTCTTCCGGGTTCCAGGCTGACGTCAAAGCTCTACAATGAACTCGTGAATTTGTAGATTTACAACAACGATCCGTAAAATACGACAACAACGATCCATGAAACATGAAACCCACGACACATCACAACCGTCGTGTTATATAGAACGTTGTTGTTGCGTAATATGGTTGTGTTTGTCATGGGTCGTAGTTGTCATGTAGTACGTGTCGTTGTTGTCATGTAATATTGGTCGCGCTTGTTGCATGTTCACCACGACCCATAATTATGGTTGTGGTTGACAACTCTGTAGAGCGCCACATTCTTCTTCTTCTTCACGCAATCACACTAAGGGCTTGTTTAATTTTCCAGTGGAATGGTAAATACCTAGAAAAGGAGTAATAATTATTTCCTGTGTATTTACAAGGCACCTGATTTGACTGCTTACTTTTTTGACACGAAAACTGAAAACATTACAAAATATATATGGGTCCCAATGTGATGCGTTTCACTTATCCACACCGTTCATCCATTATGCCTTTTGAATTTATAGTATGAGCAAAAAAATGACGTACATCCAAAACTGAAGAGGACCACACCATACGAAAACAGGAATCGAATACTTATCATTAAAAACTTTGTGAAGCTACTATTTCTTTTGGTGTGGGCCACCTGAGTGTTGGATTATCCTCATTTTTTGGCTCATGCCTCAAAATATTGTGGTAAAACATATGGACGGAATTGATATATCATATACATTATCTTGTGGTTCAAAAATTTTAAATAACTATTTGAATCGGTTCCCAATGCATAAGTTTCCCTAGATTTTCAAACGGAGAAAATGGTCAGAATTACCCATTTCCTGGGTATTTACTCAGTCTCTTGGAAATCAAACACACCCTAAAGTAGCTGCTTCCCCATAAAACATTGGGCACCGAGCACGCCCCTTCGTTATCAGTGCCACCGTACCGAATCAGCGCGACCCTTCGAAATTGGGGCCTTGACCATTGAATGGCCATCGCATAAGAGGGGTACTTCGATGATATCACTTCCACAAGCCAATTCATGCATTTTTTTGCCCTCTCGTTCAGAAAAATGGAGCAGATATCCAAAGTAACAATAGAGCCCCTATCGCGTTCTTCTTTTATTCATGATCCCTTCTTCTTCCTTGGTGACCTTCACGATTTTCATGAAGTTCTGAAGACAGTTTAAAACTCCGTCAACTCGATAATTTCAGCAAGCACCCAGCCTACGGCAAAAGGGTTAGGACATGGCATACGTTGATATCGAATATCCCTATCCTTCACATCGTAGGCCTTTGAAGAATTGGAGAATTTGATATCAAACCATTCAAAGCGGCTTGGCCACATAAACTAGGAAGGATAGAAACATTCACCATTGAAAGCTTCTTGAAGCTGATAATGATGTCTATAGGAAATTTGAACCGTTCATAGGGTTATTTTCATATGAGCTAGTAGTTTTGGCCTAGGCCTTATTTATGTCCCCGTGCTCTGATCTTTTGGCAATTCAGCATTGGAATGACAAAGAAGAGAGATTAGTTTTGTCTAAGAAACATAAAAGGGGGCAACAGAAAGGCGTATCAGAGCAATCGAAAAGCTGTATCTGCAAACGGAGGTTCGGCGCAAGACTGCTAGCTGAAGACAGATCTTCTTCCTACTGTAATCTCATTAAGGTCGTAGTTGTCATGTTAAATCGGTCGTGGCTTTTGTTCATGTAGCAGTAATTAGAACGATGGAATTATGTTCCCTATTGTATGTAAAATGGGTCGTGGCTTGCAAGCTACGTGTGGCTGTTACAATGTTCGTAGTTAATAGTTTAAACAGGTCGTGGATGTTACATTATATGTTCTTGTGCGTCAGCAGCTACCACGCACACAGCAGTTTAAACAGAACAATATGTATGCTTCGACATCTTCATTGTCTTTGATTGTATGGGCGTAGGAATCCATGAATTGCATCACCGTACACAACTCTAATTAACAAATCCCTTCGAGTCTCCACCGTTGTAAGTAAACATTCCCTAGTCATACACACTCTCTCCATCATAATAATAAAATATAGCCCTGCGACCCATGCTCATTCCAATATTGGTGTAACGACTCGAAAAATTCCGTACCAAGACCCGAGTACCACCTTGATCAGAAATCACTTAGAATTAATTCTCTTAGAAATCAAGCATAAGTTAATTAGCGCCAAGTTAGATTAGCTGTGAAATTAGTGCTGTTCACTTTAAATACGTTCTGCAAGACCTAAAACTTATAGAATTAATGATGCTATAATATCCTGAAATCTAGGATCCAACTCTAAACCCAGTTATTTTCGAGAATGTTTAGTAACTTCGTATTGGATATAGATCGCACGTCGAAAGCTCGATATCTATAATCTTAGACCGTTATGACCGCTTAGTTGGACTTGACCATCCTTTCAAAAATTAAGCCCATCCGATGTCCTGAGACCATTCTATTGAGTCCAGAGCGAAGAGAGTAAGAAAAGGAAAATATTTAGAAAATTAAATACATTTTTATGAAATCTGATATGTGTCGCTTGCGCGACATTTTTAAGCGTTCTGACCGTTGGAATTCGACCAAATTTTACCCTTGGATCAGAAAAGTTGGCCCTTTCATGTCATAGAGCTTGTAGCCCTGATTTAGGTTTGGTGACCGTTGAATTGAAACTGGTCCGCCACGGATAATCTGGATATCCGATCGGACTGAAAACTTAATTTACTAAAGATCCGATGCTAGTGAGCTTAAGTCCGACTGCATTTGATCAGAGAACCTCCAAAAATGCTCCGTTGGAACAGAAAGATCCCGATTTGGTTATAACCTAAGTATACCTTGACTTAAAGTCCGTTTTTATTATATTTGGGCCTATAAAAGGACCTTAAACCTTTAGCTTTCTAACCCATACGAATTTTCCAAACCCTAGAGATTTTAGAGAAAGAAAAGAGAGAGAAAGTGTGGGAGAATCAGGTGAAACTCTGTATGATTCTTCCTAGTGCATCTATACATTGAACCGACATTTCTGAGTCGTTCTTCCGGCAATTCTGATTCCATTTTTGGGTAAGTTAAGCTAACCCTAACCTGTTTTGAAGCCTAGACTAGCTGAAGTAGAGTTCTAGCTAACCTGTTTAATGCCATAGGTAGCGTATCCACTGTTGATGAAGACACATCGTTTGAATCATATCGAATACGTCTTTTCTGGTTTAAGGTGCGGACTATATACGCTTAGGTTATGGTTTTCAACCCTTTCAATGTTAGATAATAATTTATTCATGTTGCGCTTGCCATTACACATGCCAAATATGCTATCCGTTTTGTCTTCCGCATACGTATACTTTGTATTGTAAATACCGTATTTCATGTATATGTTAGAATACACGTATGCGTATGGAATCTGTTGATTTGCTTGCCATGATAAATTGTCATTGTGATATGCCTAATATATATGCGGTAACTCCTTGGTGAGAGGACTTGCCCTAATTTACAACGGTGTCGACATACGTGATGTATGCTGAATAGTGTAAGCTAAGTGTTTGTTTAAAAGTCTAAATGAGATAATGGTTAGAAAATGTGTTTGTTAAGATGGTTGAGATATGAATTTCAACCATAATGTTTACGTGAATGATTTCCTTCTTGAATCATGTGACTTAAAATATCCATGCTAAATGAGTGTATGATTTCTTCCATGGATTATGTACTTGGTTGAATCATGTTAAATGTGTGTATAAATTCCTGCATGTACTATTTACATTTCAAGCTATATTTTATTATTGTTCATATGAATGGAGGATAGGAATCATATGCTAGTTATTGTGTGTGTATGTGAATGGGGCTGTGCTACAGTCCAGGTAATCGGAAACCGTTTCATAAATAGTGGTTGGGGTTGATCTCGCTACACAGGATAAGTTTAACGAATCTGAGTCGTGCTTGGGCTGTTCGACAGTGGTTAGGCCACACGGAGTGCTTAAGCATTCCATGTCGTTCAACTCAACGTGCGCTTGGCCTAGTTGAGCTTAACAACTAACCCGATTGACCAATTCTTGTTCACCATGTTTGGTCGCTACTGTTTGAATCTAAGGTACTGAGCTTACCAGTGAAACTCCCGTTAGCCATGGTACCAAGATCTCCTAAGACTCATGAGCAAGGCATGGTGGTATGAGACACCGTGGTCTAGCTGTCGGCCTATGCTGAGGCCACAAACCTCCCCGTAGTGACCAGTGAGTACCCTACTCTAAACAGATTATGGTGGTATGCGACACTATATTCTTGCTGTCGACCTACACTAATTGGTGACGAGCCCTCTCTAGTGACCTTGAGTTTATCCCGACACCGCATAGGGCCGAAGAGTCCTGATGCAGTCTTGAGGATATAATTAGGCCTGTATTGATAAGGTGATGGGGGAGTGGTGTAACAATTACGCGCAACAGCCCTGATATCCCTTGCAGCGACCTAGAACCATAATATCGTATGAGATTCCTAGGACTGACGACCCTAGAAAGGATCAATGTTGGGAAATGATACAAGGGAGGTGTCTTAGCTTCCCAATCTTGCTGTATCAAAAGGACTAATAAGAACTTGGTAATCATATTCATAACACCGCATTGCATGTGCTAACGGTGTTGGTGATAGAGCAATGAAGAAGTGAGTCATGCCGCAATCGTTAGATGATGTTGCAGAGGGAATTGTGGTGAGGGCATGCATCATTCTTCATATCATCCTTGCATTAACAAGAGTACCTAAGAACTGTGTGATTGTACTGCCTTATCATTACTGCTTGACTGGATTGATAACATGTTAACTTTTACTATATAGTACCACTGAGTTGATCACTCACTCTCTTGTTCTGGGACGATGTTTAAACACCAACCAGACTCTGACTTAGCTGCAGGAGATGGCAATGCTTGGGAGGCAGAGCCAGACTTCGACGAGGATGAGGAGGCATTCTCATATATGCAGTTCTCAGGCGGGTTCATGTGAGCCTCGTCCTGACCAGTGGGGATTATTTTTAAAAAATCTATTGGATCATTTTGAACAGTTCATGTATGTATTTTGAGACACAGATATATGTATATTGTCTTGGGCAGAGCACGCATCATTTGGTGATTTATTTTGAATTATATATGTATTTAAGTCTTTCGCTTGCATTTTCTCAATATCCCTGAATTATGTCTGCTTATCTGGCTTGATCTATTGCATGTTTTATACATTAATACAGACAACATACAATTTGCATCAACTATGTTACATAAGTGATGCTTTGGAACTCAGGAGCTGAGTTGTGCTCGACCCCTGAATTTCAGGGCATTACAAGTTAGTTTCAGAACATGATTTGGATTAATCTGGGCCTGGGTTAGGGTCACATACCACACGTTGACGCCACTATAATGTAGGAGGGTGCATGATGAACATAGAAACCTTTATAGGATCCCTGTTTTGCCAATTGACAAAGTTCACTCAAATCGATCATTTTGATCGAGCCCGTGCACACTCCTGATCACACACGGTGACCCCAAATTACTTCTAGACCGTCGATTAATGGGTATAGACCGCATTTCATTCCATTCCAGCCGTTAGTAATAGCTAATTTTGAGTAGAGATCAGATTAGTTTTGAAATGAGCTGAAACGGCTCAAATCAGAAGAGGGGGCCAAACGATCATGTTCTGGAGGGTTCCAAGGTGGGAACTAAACTTTTTTGGGGCCTAGGGGGCAGGAGGTCCTCGCCCATTTGGCGAGGCCTTGCTAGAATGTTCAGAGGGTGGGCCGATGAGGTTTGAGGTTAAATGGGACCCTTTGGTACAGGGTTCGGCCACCCATTCATTCGAAATCCACCACCTTCACAAAATCACCCCCCAAGCTCTCCTTTTCTTCCAAAAATATTTTTTTCTCTCTCCAATTCCCCTTTTAATCATTCCTTTCTTCATTTTCTGTTATTTCCTTTATCCTCCTAGTGTTCTCAATCATATCCAGCAGTTACTTCATCCATTTACTGCGATTGGAGCTCCCAAGCTCTCATTTGAAGCTCTAAAACGTGGTAACCTTTAATCCCTCTTGTCTTTGGCCTTTCTCTTCTTCTGTTCCTTCTTTTCTTGGCCCATTGCACCCCTGTAGCAGACCCAAACTCGTGGGAACCCATTAGGTCAGCCCTCTCTCTTCCCTTTCATCACTTTTCATGGCTTTTATAGAGGCTATTGTAGCCTTTTTCTCCTTTTCCACCATCCTCTCGTTGATGGGTAAGAAACATGCCCCTGCAGATGAGGCTGGGCCTAGTCGTCCCGCTCATTCAAGGCAGCCTAGAGGAGCTACTACAAGTCCAAGTGTTGGGAGAGAAATACACACGAAGCGGGATTTGGATCCCCACGCTCTGATAGGAAGAGTACTGTTAGCGGATTTGGCTCATGGTGCGTATACGGACCGCAGGGTTCTTTTTGAAGTGCATGTGGATGGACACCTCTTTGGTGAGTATTTGTTATTTGAGCGTATTGAAGCTGCCAGGTGGGGTCCGCTATTTGAAGGCCAGTCTCATGTTAACATGAACATTATTTGTGCCTTTTACGCTCATATTCGGGACCCTATGCTGGAGCCATTAAAGTTTAAGATTCCCTTTGGCAGAGATCGGGAAGCCACAATCGATGTTCAGTTGATAGCTCGACTCCTGAACTTGCCACTTGGCGAGGTACATCCAAGTGCTAAGAATCTTAACAGTGTTCATGAGCGAGATCGCCGCACCAGGTTTCTATGTGGTCGTTTATTTGAATGACAACGTAACAAGAGCCTCTTAGCGACCCATATGTCACCTGATTTTCCTCTGCTTCACCATATCTGCACGTTCAATATTTATCCCAGGTGGAGCAATCGTAGTGAATGTACGCATCTTATGGTAGATTTTCTGTATCAATTAGGGTTGGGAGAGAACGTGTGCATGCCTACGTTCATGCTGCGACGGATCATCCTCATAGCGCGATCGAGAAGAATGTCAAAGTCACTTCCCTTTGGCCGGCTCATATGTAAGATTATGCTCGAGTTTGGCTATAGACTTGGGGTAGAGCTGCCTGTGCTGATTCATTTCATCAATGAGGCTATTATGAACCAGATGAAGATAGGGCCTCAGCAGCGCGAGGCCCAGCTTGATGATGATAGCGACGGTGAGTATGATAGTGAAGAGGAAGAAAATGAAGAAGAAGGTGGGGCAGAGATAGAGGAAGAAGTCCAGGAAGAAGAAGAAGAGGAGGCTTAGGATTCTGATGAGAGTCCTCCTCTTACGACTCGGGCTACTAGGGATGCTTATATAGCCAGACTTAAGGAGAGTCAGGTTGCTTTGCGACGAGAAGTCCAAGAACTTTGGGCCGAGATAAAACAAGAGCTTGAAGATACTAAGGCCATCATAAAGCAAAAATTTGGTAAGGTGACTTGCACCTTGAAGGCCATCCTGTGCTTCCTGAAGGATAAGGGTGCCCCTTCTCCACCGTCAGATTCTGATGCATAGGCTTTCTGTAGCCGTTGTTTGTTAGTTTGTTACTTGTTTTAGTGTTTTGCTTGGCGTTTGTTTGATAGTTGTTTGGTGTTTGTAGTTAGTGTTGAAGCTTTGTGTGTGAAGCTTAGGTGTTTTAATCACATGCTTTCTCTGTCGCGATTCATGTAATGCTGCAAATCATGTATTTTGATAATTTTGTTAATGAAATGCATGTGGTTTCCTTGGCTTGTGAAGTACATGTTGTGAATGGACTGTGTGAATGCCTAATCTTTTTGGTTGCTATCCTCTGTTGTGTGTAGGGTATGTCATCTAAGGGTTTAAGGTTTTCAGCCCATCTCTCTTTGGGTGATTCGCTCGACGGGGCTCTCGCCCTGAGTGATACTTCTATGGACCCTCATGCGGGCCTATCTAGTTCAGATCCCAGGTCGAGTTCTCAGCCGGCTTTTGGTCCTACTGCTGGGCCACCTCCTGTGACACCTTCTGTGGTGCCTCCTGTCACACCTGTGCTTCCTGAGTAGCATCGTGCGTCAGCATCGATGCCTTCCACATCACAGTCTGCTCCGTCTTTTGATAGGCTTGAGCAGATGATGCTATTGATGCAGCAGCAATAGATACAGCAGCAGCAATAGCAGCAGCAATTCTTGTCCTCCATGGCTGGCATTTTTTCTCAGTCGATGGCTATGACTCCACCTGCCTCACCTCTACACCCTGTTGGGCATGCTAGTGCGAGCGGTTCTTTCGAGCGATTTTAGCGCTTGAGGCCTCTTACATTTTCAGGTACTCACAGACCTGAGGAGGCTAAGTATTGGATAGACCACATCTCGAAGATGCTGAGACCGTTGCACTGTTCTGAGGCGGAACAGGTTGAGCTGGCCACCTTTATGTTTGAGAAGGAGGCTAGCCTATGGTGGGACAACATTCTCTGCACTTTGGCGGAGGGATTTGAGTGGTCGTGGGTAGCGTTTGAGGCACGCTTCCACGAGAAGTATTTTCCTGTCACGTACTGGCACGAGAAGGAGAGTGAGTTCCTTCGCCTTTGTCAGGGAGGCATGTCGGTGACAGTCTGAAAACAGGTTTACGGAGCTAGGGAGGTATGCTCCTTTGATTCTGAGTGACCAGCCGATGAGGATGCGGCATTTTTCTGAGGGCTTGCGGCTCGAGATCAGATCAAAGATGTGTTGTACAAGCATTTCTTCCTATGCAGAGCTGGTGAGTATGTCCTTGCGTGCAGAGCAGGACGGGGATAGGTTGGCCCGCGAGCGAGCACCTATGGTTCATAGGCCGCGACCTGAGTTCGAAAGTAGGCCTTTCCTCATGAAGAGGCCTCGATTTGAGACACCGCAGGGGTCTTCTGCACCTACTTCCTATGTGAGGTGCCCTGATGTGCGGTGCGGCTATTGTAGGAACCCTGACCACACCGAGACTACATGTTTCTCCAGGATGCGAGACAGTGGGTTCTCACCGCCTCAGCGGGTTGGTTGTCCGATGTCTTAGACCATTTCACCACCACCCCTTCATTCTGCACCAGCTCATCCGTCCTTTAGACCTCCACCACCTCATTTTAGGCCACCGTAATGGCCTATGGTACCATAACCTAACCATCCTCAGCAGGCTCAAGTACACGCATTGATAGCTAAGCCATCCGGGATAGAGACCGCACCACCTTTGGCCTTTGAGGTCACAACTCATATTGGAGGTACTCTTATATTCTTGTTGATAGATACATGATCCACGATCTCAGTCATATCTTCTTCAGTAGTCAAGTGCCTTGGGTTACAGACTACTCGTATGGTTGGGGTGCGAGTTATTTCAGCACACGGGACCTGTATTGATGCCACTATGATGTGTGAGGGTTGTTTACTAGATCTAGGGAATAGGACGATGGTCATTGACCTTATCGTCGACCCCTCTCTCTATCATTTCGACGTCATTCTTGGTATAGATTGGCTGACTGCGGGGAGGGCCGAGATTGACTGTTAGACTTGTTTAGTGACAGTTTATGAGCCATAGGGCACATCCTTTACATTTCTGGTGCAGGTCAGTCACCCCTCTTGAGTGATTTGTTATGCTTCCTTATTAAGGAATGTTAATGTCCCGACACTTGAAAGCATGCTAGTAGTCCGTGATTATGAGGATGTGTTCAGGAAGATACCTGGGTTGCCACCCCAGCACGAGATCGATTTTACTATCGACCTGGTACCCGGTTCGACGCCCATCTCATTGCCGACGTATCACCTGGCCCTCTGTGAGATGGAGGAGTTAAGGAAATAGATCGATGATTTATTAGAGGTTGGCTTCATACGATCGAGTGTGTCTCTTTGGGGAGCACCTGTATTGTTTGTGACAAAGAAAGATGGCTCATTGCGGTTGTGCATTGACTACCGCAGGCTGAATCAGGTTACGGTGAAGAACAAGTACCCATTTGTAACACCCCAGATTTTGGCTAATCTGGGATTAGACGTCCTTTGGCAATGGGTTAACTAAAACACCTGAGAAATCGCTCAGAACCTAATTCCATAGCCAAAGAAATCACGTAGGATAAATTCCTTTGGAAAATAAGTGTAAGTTAGCTAGCGCGACGCTAAAGTAGCTGGGAAATAGTCCCTGATCACTTTAAATACGTTCTACAAGACCCAAATCGAGTAGAACCAATGACCCTACAATACTCTATAACCTCGGATCAAACTTTAAGCAGGTTTGTTCTCTGGACCGCTTTGAAATTTTGTATTGGATTTAGACCGCACGTCGAAAGTCCGATACCTCCTATCTTAGACCGTTAGAACTGCCTAGCTGGACTTGACACTCATTTCGAAAATTAAGTCAAACCGATAATCACAGGCTATTTCATTGAGCCCGGACCGAAGAGAGTGCGAATAGGGACAGAATTAGAATTTCAAATTCAAATCTGGCACACGACTTGACACGTCAGTATTGAGCATTCTGACCGTCAGAATTCATCCAGATTACACCCTCGGATCAGGAGAAATTTCTATTTTTTATCATGAGACTTTCAGCCCTGATCTACGTGCGGTGACCGCTGAACTGAAACTGGTCCGTTACGTGCGATCTGCGAACCCTGCCGGACTGAAAACTTAATACGTGCTAGATCTGGTACGCATGAGCTTAAGTCCGATCGCATTCGGCCAGGGGACCATCAGAAAGCATCTTTTGGACCGAAACAGCCCCAAATTGGATATACACAAGTAAACTTTGTACCGGAGCCTCTTTTTGGCATTTTTAAGCTTATAAAAAGGGTTGAAACCCTCACTCCTCTCTCCCATCCGAATTTGTAAAAATTCCCAGATTGGGAGAGAGAAAAGGTGAGAGTTTGTGAGAGAAGGTGGGAGAGTTCTTCCTGCCACTTGTGCTACGTGTTGCACGTGCTTAAGCAACGCACCTCTATCGCTTTCCCGGTGATTCCTCCACTTTTTTAGGTATGAAATAACCCTAGAAAGTTTCTGATTTGAGATTTTCTAGGATTCATAGCTTGTTAGCTGACGTAACTCGTGAATTAGGTTCTCTTATCGCTGTAGACGAAGCGTATACTCTCCGTTCGAATTTACACATCCAAAAGAGACAAGGTGCGGATTTTAGACACTTTGATTGACTGTTTCCAAAGCTTTCAATGTCGTTTAATAGTAGATTCTTGACGGCAACGCCGTTTGACATGTACAACATGCTGTCCGTTTCCTGTTTCGTAAACTAACGAAGAATATGAGATTTAGGGCATTTTAGTCATTTATAGGAAGTACTGTTTTTACTCATATTTTGCTGATGTGATTGACATGGTTTATTGTCGCATTAGAATGTTAGGAATACGTGCATAATTAGTTTGGCGAAGAGATTCGCCTAAATGCGCACTTCGGGTCGACATACTATATGTAGACTTAAGTATGTAGTGTAAGTGTTTGTATAAATGCTTGTATTAGTATGTATTGAATTAAATGGTGTTATGAATTAGTTTGAGATTGATTTCTCAATTAATATGCTGGTGTAAATGGTTTTCTACATGTTAGCCATATGCATGATTTCATGATATGAATGAAATGCATGTGCTTGACGATTCGCTTAAGCTGTATGTTATAACATGTGCTTGATGATTTCATTATGATTTAGTTTGAGATTGAATTCTCAATTAATATGCTGATGGAAATAATTTCCTATATGTTGGCGATATGCATAAGTTCATTATATGTACGAAAGGCATGTGTTAGATGATTTACTTAAGTTGTACGATATAACATGTGTTAACATGCTCACATGGTTGTGTTTCATTTCCAATATTCTCACATAATCGCTGACGTGGATTCATATGTGTTTGGGACTATACAAAGTCCAGGCAGTCGGTAACCGAGCGAATTCGTTGTTAGCTTATCTTGGCCACGAAAGACGCGTCGATGAACGCGAGTTATGTTGGAGTTGGCGGCAGTGGTTAGGCCACGCGAAGTGTTTTACGCACTTCATGTCGTTCGACTTGCGATGCGCTCGTGCTAGTCGAGCCCGTCAAGTAACCCGACTGGCCGTTGTATGTTCACCCTGCATGAGTCATAACTGCTTGAACCTAGGGTACTGAACTTACCATTGTAAACCCTGTTAACCATGGTACCTTGATCCATAAAGACTCATGAGCCGGACATGGTGGTATGGGACACCGTGGTCGAGCTATCGGCCTACACTGGGGCTACAAACCTCCCCGTAGTGACCAGTGAGCACCTAGACTCGTGAGTAGATTATGGTGGTATGGGATACTATATTCTTGCTGTCGGTCTACATTGATAAGGTGATGGAGGAGCGGTGCAACGAGTGCGAGCAACAGCCCTGACAGCCCTTTGTAGTGACCGCGAGCATATTCTGAGTCTACGGGAGGCGACGACCCTTTCGTAGCAGTAGAGTACAGTAGGCCTGTATTGATAAGGTGATGGGGGAGCGGTGCAACGAGTGCGAGCAACAGCCCTGGCAGCCCTTGCACCGACCTACAAAATATACATCGTATGAGATTACTAGGAGTGACGACCCTAGACAGGATTTGTGTTGGGATTGATATAAGGGAGGTACCTTAGTTTTCCAATCCTGCTGTTTGAATGGACTAATAATAACTCAAAAATCATATCACCATGCCATTGCATGTGCCTAGAAGATGTGGAGCACTTGAGGGTCGATCGCATGCCGCGGACGAAGATGGTGCCGTATGAGGGAGATCGTCGGTGAGGGCATACATCACGTCATGTCATATTGCATTAACAACAGTATTAGGATTGTTTGATTTACTGCTTTACTATTATCGCATGATTGATTTGATAACATGCTAATCTCTGCTCTCTTATCCCACTGAGTTGATCACTCACTCCCACGTTACGGGATGGTGTTTCCGGACACCCACCAGTCCCTATTGTGATTGCAGATGATGGCGCGGCCTGCGAGGCAGAGCTGGACTTGATGATGATGAGGAGGATTCCTCCTTTATGCATGATCTGATTGACGGGATTACAGGGAGGTTGATTAGATACCTTGACACTTGTCATTTTATATTTTTAGAGCACTCATGTATATTCCTTTTTGTTCACTTTTGGAGCATACATGTATGTATATAACCTGGTAATATGTTCACACTCTGGAGACATACAACAATTTACATATGTTATACCTACTATCGCAGTTTTCCGCTTGCAAATTTAATAGTCTCTGGAGTATGATATGCTGTTCTGGCTTAATCTCACTCATGTTTAATACATTATCACAGACAACATTCAATCATACATATCTATGTTGCATAAATAACATTTTGAAACTCGGGAGTGGAGTTTTTACTCGACCCCCCGATTTTCGGGATGTTACACCATTGCCCAGGATAAATGACCTATTTGATCAACTGAGAGGAGCTCAGTACTTCTTGAAGATTGATCTACAGTCAGGGTATCACCAGCTGTGCGTCAGGAATGAGGACGTACAGAAGACGGCTTTTAGGACTAGTTTTGGCCATTATGAGTTCCTCGTGATGTCGTTCGATCTTACGAATGCACCAGCCGTGTTCATGGACCTGATGAACCGTGTATTTCGGCCGTTCCTCTATTGATTCATCATCGTATTTATAGACGACATTCTGATATACTCCAGGAGTCAAGAGGAGCATGAGGAGCACTTACGATTGGTCCTAGATACTCTGAGACAGCGCCAGTTGTTCGTACAGTACAAGAAGTGCAACTTCTGGAAGGGAAAAGTCAAGTTCCTGAGGCATGTTGTGTCCAAGGATGGGATAGCAGTGGACCTTACTAAGGTAGCCACGGTGCAAGATTAGAAATAGCCTGGTTCGGTTACCGAGGTGAGGAGTTTCTTGGGACTTGCTAGCTACTATCGACAATTCATTCGGGAGCCAGACCCTTGACTCAGTTGACACTGAAAGATCTGAAGTTCGCCTAGAACGAGAAGGCGGAGGTAGCTTTTCAGGATCTGAAAGATAAGATGACGTCTACCCCTATGCTAGTATTGTCAGAGCAAGGGGTTAGATATACGATCTATATGGACGCGTCTCACGTTGGTTTAGGTTGTGTCCTTATGTAGAAGGACAGAGTGATTGCATATGCCTTGAGACAATTAAGGAAGCACAAGGAGAATTACCCAACACATGACCTAGAGTTGGCAGCGATCATCTTCGTATTGAAGCTCTGGAGACATTACCTCTATGGAGAGGAGTTGGAGCTCTTTTGTGACCACAAGAGCCTCAAGTATATATTCACGCAGCGAGACCTGAATATGAGGCAACGACGATGGATGGAGACCCTAAAGGACTTTAATTTCGAGGATTCCTACCATCCGAGTAAGGAAAACTTTGTGGCTGATGCGCTAAGCCGCAAGAAGGTGATAAAGTTTGTGGCTCCTCTGATGGTTGCCGAGTGGGACATGGTTGAGTTTTTATGAGACTTTGAGCAGAAACTGACTGTGGAGGAGCCATTCGAGGTTATCGCACACGTTTGGGTGTGACCTCTTATCGATGACCGGGTCATCACAGCGCAGAGGGACGATGAGCGTCTGACTGAGCTTCGAGAGCAGGACAGTGATGATACAGATGGCGAGTGGTGAGTTGGAACGCATGGGGGCTTACGTTATCGTGGCTGCCTATGCGTTCCAGATGTCCCTGACTTGAGACGAAAGATTCTCAAGGATGCGCATAGTTCTAGACTTGCAATGCATCTGGGCAGTACGAAGATGTATTGTGACATGAAGAGGACGTACTAGTGGGATGGCATGAAGACCCACATTACAGATTATGTGTCCCATTATCTCACATGCCAGTAGGTGAAGGCAAAGCATCGCCGACCTCCTGGTCTCCTTCAGCTTTTGCCTATAACTCAGTGGAAGTGGGACTATATCTCTATGGATTTCATTTCGGGACTGTCGAAGATGAGGAAGGGACATGATTCTATTTGGGTGATCGTCGACCGTTTGACGAAGTCGGTGCACTTCCTTCCGATCAGAGTTATGAACTCTGTAGACAAGTTGGCTAGATTGTACATTAGGGAGATTGTTCGTCTGCATGGAGTTCCCTTGGAGATCATGTCGGATAGAGATACGCGGTTTACTTCTATTTTTTGGACTCACATTCAGGAAGCGATGGGTGTGAAGTTGAAGTTTAGTACTGCATTCCACCCACAGACCGACGGATAGACAGAGTGGGTGAACCAGATTTTGGAAGATATGTTGTGGGCTTACGTGTTGGATTTCAAGGATAGTTAGGATGATTGTCTTCCATATACGGAGTTCGTGTATAATAACAGTTTTCAGGCGAGTATCGGTATGACACCTTATGAGGCTTTGTATGGACGTCCTTGTCAAGCACCGCATTGCTGGGTTGAAGTCGGCGAGTGAAAATTGATTGGTCCTGAGTTAGTACAGGTGACCTCAGAGAAGATTGACATCATCAGGCATTGACTTCTCACAGCGCAGAGCAGACAGAAGAGTTATGCCGATACGAGGCGGTGACTGCTGGAGTTCGTGGTTAGAGATCACGTATTTTTGAGAGTTTCTCCTATGAAGGGAGTTCTTCGGTTCGGGAAGAAGGAAAAACTCACGCCGTGGTTTATTGGCCCATTACAGATACTTGATCAAGTGGGCGCAGTAGCGTATCATCTCGCTTTGCCCACACCACTCGCTGGTGTGCATAGTATTTTCCATGTGTCCATGCTAAAGAAGTATGTTCCTGATCCTTCCCATATCATCAGATGGGAGCTGGTGCAGTTGGGCGAGGATGTCACTTATGAACTGCGCCTGACGCGTATATTAGATAGGAAGGAACAAGTATTGCGTAGCAAGGTCATCTCCCTTGTGAAGGTATTGTGGACGCATCATACTGAAGAAGAGGCTACCTGGGAGACCGAAGCTGAGATCAGGAAGAACTACCCACAGCATCTTGAGGAGTATGAGAAGGTACGAATTTTGAGGATGAAATTTTCTTTTTAGGGGGGTAGATTGTAACGACTCGAAAAATTCCTTACCAAGAACTGAGTACCACCTCGATCAAAAATTACTTAGAATTAATTCTCTTAGAAATTAAGCATAAGTTAATTAGCACTAAGTTAGATTGGCTGTGAAATTAGTGCTGTTCACTTTAAATACGTTCTGTAAGACCTAAAACTTGTAGAATTAATGACGCTACAATACCCTGAAATCTAGGATCCAACACTAAACCCAGTTGTTCCCGGAAATGTTTGGTAACTTCGTATTGGATCTAGACAGCACGTCGAAAGCTCGATATCTATAATCTTAGACCGTTATGACCGCTTTGTTGGACTTGACCATCCTTTCGAAAATCAAGCCCAACCGATGTCCTGAGACCATTCTATTGAGTCCAGAGCGAAGAGAGTAAGAAAAGAAAAATATTTAGAAAATTAAATACATTTTTATGAAATTTGGCACGTGTCGCTTGCACGACATTTTTAAGCATTCTGACCATTGGAATTCGACCAAATTTCACCCTCGGATCAGTAAAGTTGGCCCTTTCATGTCATAGAGCTTGTAGCCCTAATTTAGGTTCGGTGACCGTTGAATTGAAACTGGTCCACCATGGAGAATCTGGATATCCGATCGGACTGAAAACTTAACTTACTAAAGATCCGATGCTAGTGAGCTTAAGTCCGACTGCATTTGATCAGAGGACCTCTAAAAATGCTCCGTTGGATCAGAAAGATCCCGATTTGGTTATAACCTAAGTATACCTTGACTTAAAGTCCATTTTTGTTATGTTTGGGCTTATAAAAGGACCTTAAACCCTTGGCTTTCTAACCCATACGAATTTTTCAAACCCAAGAGATTTAAGAGAAAGAAAAGAGAGAAAGTGTGGGAGAATCAGGTGAAACTCCGTAGGATTCTTCCTAGTGCATCTATACATTGAGCTGGCGTTTCTGAATCGTTCTTCCGGTGATTCTGATTTCATTTTTGGGTAAGTTAAGCTAATCCTAACCTGTTTTGAAGCCTAGACTAGCTGAAGTAGAGTTCTATCAAACCTGTTTCATGCCATAGGTAGCGTATCCGCCATTGACGAAGACACATCGTCTGAATCATATCGAATACGTCTTTTCTGGTTTAAGGTGCGGACTATATACGCTTAGGTTATGGTTTTCAACCCTTTCAATGTTAGATAATGATTTATTCATGTTGTGCTTGCCATTACACATGCCAAATATGCTATCCGTTTTGTCTTCCGCATACGTATACTTTGTATTGTAAATACCGTATTTCATGTATATATTAGAATACACGTATGTATATGGAATCTGCTGATTTTCTTGCCATGATAAATTGTCATTGTGATATGCCTAATATATATGCAGCAACTCCTTTGTGAGAGGACTTGCCCTAATTTGCAACGGTGTCGACATACGTGATGTATGGTGAATAGTGTAAGCTAAGTGTTTGTTTAAAAGTCTAAATGAGATAATGGTTAGAAAATGTGTTTGCTAAGATGGTTGAGATATGGATTTCAACCATAATGTTTGTGTGAATGATTTCTTTCTTGAATCATGTGACTTAAAATATCCATGCTAGCTAATTGTATGATTTCCTCCTTGGATTATGTACTTGGTTGAATCATGTTAAATGTGTGTATAAATTCCTGCATGTACTATTTACATTTCAAGCTATATTTTATTATTGTTCATATGAATGTAGGATAGGAATCATATGCTAATTATTGTGTGTGCATGTGAATGGGGCTGTGCTACAGTCCAAGTAATCGGAAACCGTTCCATAAATAGTGGTTGGGGTTGATCTCGCCACACAGGATAAGTTTAACGAATCTGAGTCGTGCTTGGGCTGTTCGGCAGTGGTTAGGCCACATGGAGTGCTTATGCATTCCATGTCGTTCAACTCAATGTGTGCTTGGCCTAGTTGAGCTTATCAACTAACCCGATTGACCAATTCTTGTTCACCATGTTTAGTCGCTACTGTTTGAATCTAAGGCACTGAGCTTACCAGTGAAACTCCCGTTAACCATGGTACCAAGATCCCCTAAGACTCATGAGCAGGGCATGGTGGTATGAGACACCGTGGTCGAGCTGTCGGCCTACGTTGGGGCCACAAATCTCCCCGTAGTGACCAGTGAGCACCCTACTCTGAGTAGATTATGGTGGTATGGGACACTATATTCTTACTGTCGGCTTACACTGATTGGTGACGAGCCCTCTGTAGTGACCTTTAGTTTATCCTGACACCGCATAGGGGCGACGAGTCCTGATGTAGTCTTGAGGATATAATTAGGCCTGTATTGATAAGGTGATGGGGGAGTGGTGTAATGATTGTGCGCAACAGCCCTGACAGCGACCTAGAACCATAATATCGTATGAGATTCCTAGGACTGACGAACCTAGAAAGGATTAATATTGAGAAATGATATAAGGGAGGTGTCTTAGCTTCCCAATCCTGCTGTATCAAAAGGACTAATAAGAACTTGGTAATCATATTCATAACACCGCATTACATGTGCTAACGGTGTTGGTGATAGAGCACTGAGGAAGTGAGTCATGTCGCGATCGTTAGATGATGTCGCATAGGAGATTGTGGTGAGGGCATGCATCATTCTTCATATCATCCTTGCATTAACAAGAGTACCTAGGACCTGTGTGATTGTATTGCTTATCATTACTGGTCGACTGGATTGATAACATGTTAACTTTTACTATATAGTACCACTGAGTTGATCACTCACTCCCATGTTCTGGGACGGTGTTTAAACACCAACCAGACTCTGACTTAGCTGCAGGAGATGGCAATGCTTGGGAGGCAGAGCCAGACTTCGACGAGGATGAGGAGGCATTCTCATATATGCAGTTCTCAGGCTGGTTCATGTGAGCCTTGTCCTGACCAGTGGGGATTATTTTTAAAAAATATATTGGATCATTTTGAACAGTACATGTATGTATTTTGAGACACAGATATATGTATATTGTCTTGGGCAGAGCACGCATTATTTGGTGATTTATTTTGAATTATATATGTATTTAAGTCTTCCGCTTACATTTTCTTAATATCCCTGAATTATGTCTGCTTATCTGGCTTGATCTATTTCATGTTTTATGCATTAATATAGACAACATACAATCTGCATCAAATATGTTGCATAAGTGATGTTTTGGAACTCGGGAGCTGAGTTCTACTTGACCCCCAAATTTCAGGGCGTTACAATTGGTTACTCTGTTTTTTTAAAAAATTGAATGTGTCCAATTCGTGAGCAATGCAGGATACTGGTTGTCAATTACATGGGTCGTGGTTATCATCCACATTAGTTCGGGATTGTTTTCCCCTATAGGTCGTTGATGCCGTTGATGACGACAACAACCCACCATGAATGGCAACAACGAACCACTCAATGTTCGTCGTTTTGACCCAATCACAATAACGAACCACTTCAGGGTTGTGGTTTTGACCCACAATGGGTGGAGGTTGTGTTGTTATAAGGATTGTCCTGTTCACTAGCACACACATTAGTTGGTGATTATAATCCACAATGCGCCGTATTAATGACAACGGCCCACTGTGAATGACAACAATGAACCACTCGATGGTCGTGGTCTTGACCCAATGACAACAGCAAACCACTACACGGGTCGTGGTTTTGACCCACAATGGGTCAAGTTTGTGTTGTTATATGGGTCGTCTCATTCACTAGACTATGTAACGGCCAAAGTGTTGGGGGCATTATCATCATGATAAATGGCGCATGGTTTTTAAGCTAGAGTGGTCATGGTTGTCAGCTGATAAGTATCGTGGCCATCATGTTACATTGATCGTGGTTGTCACGGAAAATGGATCGTGGTTACAATACGTCAACAACGACCCACTCCAAGTATCATGGTTTTGACCCACAATAGGTCAAGGTTGTGTTTTTATAAGGATTGTGGATCGCCTTTCTATTTAGGCCGTTGGTGACAACAACGATCTAACATGGACGACAACCACGATCTATTACATATATGAACCAGAAAAATGTTAAGACACGACAACCACATATATTAACACGACCAATGTTCCAGTCGTTCCTTTTGCAAATATCTCAGAAACTACTCTCGCGACAAGAATAAATTATGTTCATAATTGCCTCACATACATATACGTGGGATATTCGATATTGACGCATGCCATGTCCCAACTTTTACCCACAAAGGGTCGAGGTTATCACTAGTTCCAAAGGGTCGTGGCTGTCATGCACCATGGTTCGCTATTGTCGTATATGATGGGTCGATAACGAAAATCGAGACTAACTACCATCTGATCCATGAGTTTCCGTGCTGTTAAAAACGAATGTGATTGTCATGCTATAGAGATCGTTGTTGTTATCTACGTTGAGATGTGGTTCACATCCATGGCCCAACCTTCGTCCAATCCACGACTATTCTCTTCGTAATCAGTGCCACATTTAAATGCAGGAAATTGCATTCATGACGATACCTAACTAAGATCCTTCGGAATCAAAGCGACCCTTTGGAATCACCACCCCCATATTAACCACTGGTTGAACACCCTATAAAAGTGGTACTTTGGTTAATTTTTTTCAGAAGCCAATCCGAACCACAAGTCTATCTCGCGTTCTTCCTTCATGGGTGATCCCATCCCTTTCTTCAAGAAGGTTGACGATCTTCCTGAAGATTAACGATCTTTACCTGAAATTTCGAAGACCGTTTGGGGCCCATGGCAGAACAATCACTCCTTCTCAACGGATGGCATCAGATCGCTGGGTCACCTTCGAAGAGAACTGTTCTTCATCGTCGTGGCTTATAGTCGTCGTGAGCGATTTCAAGATAAACGTCTCCATCCCATACTATCTCCCGCTTAATTCCGTGTTCTTTTTAGAGATCTCTCAAACTCTATTCTCATGGTAACAATATGTTCACGATCCGACTTTCGGACCATAGAAGTGACAGTCCCGATGTCATGGGTTGTGGTTGTCATGTAATATTGGTCGTAGATATCATGTAATATGGACGTGGTTGTCATGTAACATGAGCTGCCTGTATTGCATGTTCACCACCATCCCTAATGTGGGATATTCGATATCTACATATTCCATGTCCTAACTTTGAGGGGCAGATTTCCATCCTTCCCAACTATTACAAATCAAACTGTAGATGGGCAGATCTCCATACACTCATAGCGCATAACATCATTTCGCACTCACGCCTCTCTCCTATAAACACGACGACAGGAAGAAAACTCTTTCTCCCTCCGTAGGGAGAGAGGGAGTAACTTTGGCGTGTTTTCCATGTTGCTCCATCCTCGGCCGTCCGTGCAATCAACTCGTTGACCTATGAAGGACTGGATCGTTGAATAACCATTGAAACACCACGACCCATATTTCATGACAGCCACGACCCATAAAACATCACAACCACGACCATAATTCAAATACAATGTGAAGAACTGTTCTCTTAGAAGGGTACCCAGCGAGCTGCAAAGCACTTTCGAGAGTGTATTGTTTAAGCCTCACCTTCTCAACAGAGATATTGGTCAGGCTAAAACAAAACACTCCCAATAGGGTTTTTCATCTCTCTGGGTGCCCTTTGAAGAGAACAGATCCTCACAGTGCATTTTAATTATGGTTATGGTTGTCATGTCTTATGGGTCGTGGTTATCATGAAAGATGGGTTTTGGTGTTTCAATGGTCATTTGATGTTCCGGTCCTTCAACGATTAATGAGTTGATCACAGGGACGGCTGAGGATGGAGCACCATGGAGGTTTCTCTCCCTCTCCCTCTGAAGGGGTAGAGAGCTTTCTTCCCACTGTCGTGTTTATAGAGGAGAGGTGTGGCTGGAGAAATGATGTTATGAGCTATGAGTGTATGGAAATCACCCCATCCACATAGTTTGAAACGATCGCGTGGACAAGTATGGAAATTTAGTTCTTCAAAGTTAGGACATGACATACGTAGATATCGAATATCTCATGTTATGGGTCATGCAATTAACGTTGTCATTCAGAATATTGCGATCATTTTTTCATGGTGCTCATTGGCCGTTGTTATCATGGGTGCTCATTGGCCGTTGTTATCATGTTCTGTGGGTCGTGGTGAACATCGGCAGTGGTTATACTGTAGTAT
Organism: Magnolia kwangsiensis; assembly: GCA_037074715.1. NCBI lineage: Eukaryota > Viridiplantae > Streptophyta > Magnoliopsida > Magnoliales > Magnoliaceae > Magnolia > Magnolia kwangsiensis. The sequence continues at coordinate 116,459,454 of CM073577.1, forward strand.
GGGTCGTTGTTATCATGTAATATTCGTTGTGGCGATAATGTCACGGGCATCGTTGTTGTCAATGTAATACAGGCTCGTGATTATAATGTAATATGCTTCGTGATTTTCATGTAATATGGATCGTGATGGACATGTTAAATGGATCCTGGTTCTAATTTGAAATGTGTCCTAGACCCACGGTTGTTACGTGTACACTTGTAACAGTGTGTTCCATTGTCCCCCTTGTTTTCTTTGATCGCCCCTGTCACCAGCCATTTGCTCCAACCACGACATCTGTGTTACATCCATTCCATTCATCTGCATCCACAGAGAAAGGCATGATCCTTTGTTAGCTTGTGCAGATCATTTGTGTGCGAGGTCACATAAAAATGAGAGGGATAATTTTAATGGTATACAACGGTCAATCATCACTGTACCATTTAATGTTCACCGCCTGTGATCGAAGAATCGTTCATTTTTGGACTCCTACAATCTACTCATCTGTATAAACGTATGGATGGCATGGATGAAACACATACGTGGTGGTGGGGCCCACAGAGCGCTGAGCACCAGCCATTGGTCGGTGTCCCGGGGAGTGGCTGATCCGTCCGTTGTTCGGGGTTGCAACAGCAGGTGACCTCTGCTTTACTCTAGGTCATTGCCTCTCCTGAAAAGAGGTCAGGGCATATTCTTCAGGCAGGATCGTGAATCTATTCTGACAGAACATTATAGGACTTGATCAAAATATTAGGGATCACCGGCGATGCTCATTCACCTCTATTTCTTGTGATGTGGTCCACTTTCTATTCTATTGGGATGTAACTCATCTTTTTATGGTTGTTGTGTTTTATGGTTACTACATACATGATCTTGAAATATATATATGGACGGCGTGGATGAAATACATACATGATGAACAAGGAATGAGCAAAAAAAAAAAAAAAGAAAAAAAAAAGCGATGGATCCAACGCACAAGTGGACCACACCAAATAATAAGCTGGTTGCTTTAAAATGCACAAAACGTTAAATGTTAGTTGCATTAGTTGCAAGAGTCATCGGTGGTGTGATCCAGTTGACCGTTGGATCTACTTCATTTTATTTTTGATACCCTAAAATAGTCTGAGATAAGCGATAGACGGCTTAGATGTATAGATACACCACGACGGGCCCGCCCATAGGATTAACCGTGCGCAGCTAGTGTCTTGCGGGGGTAGTACGCAATTCACGTCTGTACATGAGGCCTTCTGAAAATGGCCCTGACCTTGTGTCAGGAGACATACGGATATAGAGTGAGGCAGAGGTCTCCTGCTGTTGCAAACCCTGAGAAACGGACAGATCGGTAACTCCTCGGGATAACAGCTAATTGCTGGTTCTCGGCGCTATGTGGGCCCCACCACCACATACGTGTTTCATCTATGTCGTCCATACGTTTATATAGATGATTAGATGGTAGGAGTCCAAAAATGAACAATACTCCGGTCACAGGCAGTGGACATTAAATGGTACAGTGATGATTGACCGTCGTGCACCATTAAAATGATCCCTCTCATTTTTATGTGACCACGCACACAAATGATCGATCATGCCTTTCAGTGTAGATGCAGACAAACGAAATGGATTTAACACATACGTCTTGGTTGGGCCCTTTGCCGGTGACGGGGGAGTAGCTAGTCCGTTATTCCGCGGACTAAAAGGTCGGATATATGGCATATGAGTGATGGATCGGGCCAAATGTAGCATTTCACATGCAACTTTTACAGAACTTCTTATGCCTTTTTAAAGTCTAAAGAAGAAAGGAGGAGTTCCATTGCTCCCAATTGCTAGAGAGGCACACTGTTTGTCCTGTCTGCAATCATCCTCTTCCACTAGGAGGTCAGTTTGCTAGGGCCAAGGTAGATTAGAGAAGGTGCACATGCGAAGGATTGTGGTTCCGTATTCCCATGCACACTGGATCTTGGTTGTCACGTTACAGTAATCTTGGTTTTCATGTTGCAAAGATGGGATTCCCATGCACATTAGATCATGATACATGGGTCGTGGTTGGTAATTGTTATGGGTCGTGGTTGTCATTCCAGGTGGCTGGTGGTCTTCATGTTATAAGGGTCGTACTTTTCACTGCCCTGTGAGCCACGACCCATTTTTGTTGAAAACTTTGAACCACGACCCATGTAACATGTCAACCCCGACCCATATAACATCTGTGGAAACTACAAACTATGTAACATGAGAACCAACTCATATCAGATGACAACCACGAACCCTTTAACGTGTGATCGTGGTTCAGATTCACAATGGCCCGTTGTTGCCATCAAAGATGATCGTGAGTACGATAAATAATGGATCGTAGTTGTATATCATGATATTTCTTGATATACATGATAAACATGGATATCGGTCGTTGAACGTAATGAACATGGTTGACAATCACAATCCATAAACCGTGAAAAACACAATCCATATAACGTAACAATCACGATCCTCAAAAGCTGACTACTACGACCCTCTATAGCTTAAAAACAATCAGCCATATAACATGACGACCACGCCCCAACATTTTGGGCGTTGCATAGTTCAGTGAAATGGACGATCCTTATAAAAACACGACCTTGACCTATCGTGGGTCAAAAGAACGATACTTGGAGTGGGTCGTTGTTGACATATTGTTACCACGATCCATTTTTCGTGACAACCACGATCAATGTAACATGACGACTACGATCCTTATCAGCTGACAACCACGATCCCTCTAGCTTACAAACCATGCGCTATTTAACATGACGATCACGCCCAACATTGTGGCTGTTGCATAGTCCAGTGAACGGGTCGACCCATATAACAACACAAACTCGACCCATTGTGGGTCAAAACCACGACCCATGGAGTGGGTCATTGTTGTCATTGGGTCAAAACACCGACACTTCGAAAGGTTCGTTGTTGTCATTCACAATGGGCCATTGTCGTCAACCACGACCCATTGTGGATTACAATCAAGATCTAATGTGGATGACTAGTGAACGGGACGATCCTTATAACAACACAACCTCGACCCATTGTGGGTCAAATGGTCTCCCTGGAGTGGTTTGCTGCTGTGATTGGGTCAAAATGGTGACCTTCGAGTGGTTCGTTGTCGTCATTCACAGTGAGCCATTGTCGTCAAGCATGACCTATTGTGGATTACAATCACGTACCAATGTGGATGATAACCATGACCCATGTAATTGACAACCAGTATCCTGCATTGCTCACAATTTGGACCCATTAATTTTTTTTTTTTGTAATAGAACTACCAATTTTGGAATGGGCACGGGTTGCAGAGCTATATTATGCTACTATGACGGAGAGTGTGTGTATGATAAGGGAATGTTTACCTACGATGGTGGGGACTCAAGGGGATTTGTTGTGAGTGATGATATCACTTATCGACAGTTGCTCGATAAAATGCATCTGATTACGAAGACTACGTCAGATGAATTCGATTTGTTAATTAAAGTTGTGTACGGTGATACAATTCATGGATTCCTACATCCACATAGAATTAAAGACGATGAAGATGTCGAAGCATACATGTTATTCTGTGGACAAAATCTCTTAGCACAATTACCATTGTATGTGGAGAAAGTGAGGCGTTGTCCGGTCGTTGAGGATTACAACAGAGATTATACCCTACATTCGAACCCATCATCTCCCCCTTCGCAACCTTCAGGCAGTGATCGGATAGTCGATGATTCCAATATACCGGACACTTCTGTTAGATGTCGAGACCGAGGAGTCAACGACTGCGATATAAGCGACCCTTCGTATAATGATACATCGCATGATTCGAGGAACGACGACGAATGCAATATACCTGGCCCATCAAGTAGTGATGGATATCACGATCGGGAACCCGAAGATTGCAATATAGGCGGCCATTCAGCCAATGATACACAACATCGTTTGGGGAATGAGGACTGTGACATACCTGGCTGTTGAGGGTCAAATATTGCATATTAGACCCCAGATATTGTCTGGATTTACGAATATAATGCTATCTAATGGCTCGTTTTCTCATTCTTGTGTGGCAAAGTGATTTTATGAGCATGGATGGAAAAAGGACGTTAAAAGTTGAGATTTAACGATCTAATGACGCCAAAGTCAAGGGACACACTCCAGGGGACCAAGATTGACAAATATACACAGTCAGAAATCCGAGAAAAGTTAGAAATTGAAGCTCAAGTGGCCTGAAGGACGTCCAGAATGCAAGATCACGAGGTTCCCACCATCCGTTCGGCTCGAAACTTCATATGTCACCTGAGGACCATAAATTAACCGTACATATAAAATTTCAGCCATTGAAGATCTCGAAAAGTGCCCCAACTGACAGATCAGCCCATGAATCGTTGATTCTGGGCCCACCTGATATCTGGAACTGCCTCAAAATTATTATTGACGCCTTAAATGAGGAGTCAAAACAGATGGACGGTGCAGATTTCTCCAAAACAGTGTAATGGACCCCATATGAGATGAGTGTGTACAGTGCACATGTGCACTCGCCGTGCATGGCAAGTGTCAGAGACGGCACCGAAAGAAAAAAAAAAAAAAAAAAAAAAAATTTCGTTCGCAGCGGACGCACGGCCGCTGGCCGTTTTTACGAACGGTAGTGGGCCCCACCCATTGCTCGTATGGCCAATCTGATCCGTCCACCGTGTAGAGGGCTTCGAGAACTATAAAACCATGCTGACCTTTTGCACCCGTGCGTGCACACGTGTGAGATACAGAGGCCACAAAAGGGCTGCCCAGTAGTGTTCAAATCTGATCTTTTTGTGATTTCTTCTCTGGGCCACGTCAATGGACGTTCAAAACCACTCATTCTTGACTGAAATTTTGTTCTGAATCCAATGGACGGGTTGGATTTTCCAGAAAATGCTTCTGTGGGGCCCACCGACCACAACAGCGAAATGGTGCGAAAGGTTTCGCACATCCGCAAACACCGACTTTTTCGGACAGTTTTGGCCCACCATCTTTGATCGTATTGCAGATCTGAACCGTCTATCATGTAGAGGACCCAAGAAAGTACTAAGGGACGGTGTTTCTTTGGAATTTGAGCGAGGAAAGTGACGTGTTTCATGGTACCGAACTTGGCTGCGAAAATTACACTCCGTGTCCTGCTACAACTCTGTCACTGACTCCAGCCTTCCAGCAGCTATAAAAGGAGGTTTTTGGACGTGGGGAGATTCATTCAGGGTCTGAGGAGGAAGAACAGAGGGCTCAAGCTTGGGTTTCAACGTGGGCAGAAGAGAGAGAGAGGAGCTTGGTTTTTTCTTTCCCTTTTCTTTTCCTTTTCTTTTTCTCTTTATTTATTTGGATTGAGCCCATCCATGGCAGGCTAAATTCTCCTAGCTAGGGCTAAGAGGTGAAGCTTGTAGTGAGATGGGAGATTTGATTTTATTTAAATTTTAATGCATGAATTGACGTTGATTTTAGTTAATTAATATGGGAATGTTTTAGGTTTTTAATGGTCTGTTGTGACTGAAATTACAATGGGTCTGCAATGGCTTTGAATATTTCCGTTCTCTTTAATGTTTATGATGTCAGGAAGCCCTGTTGTTCACCATAGTCTCCTGGGCATGGTTGGATGTCGGTACCCTTCCTAACTTATATACATGTGATTGGGTGGTAATTAGTTTGATTCTGTTGGTTGCCATAGTCTTTGGGCATGGTTTGGTGATGGAATCCATTCTAATTTATCTTCCTTTCATCTCTTTGAAAACTAGATCAACGGCTGTTCAGTAATTTTCATAATTTTTGATGCAAGCATAAATTCTCCCTGATCTCTACAAGCGGATCCTCTGAATCCCTAGTTTCCTATCTCTGATTTTTTTTCCTAAGATTTAGATTAATTATTCTACAAGTATTTCACCATTGCTAATTGATTTAGAATTCATCTTAGCCTAGTTCTAGTTCTATTTAATTTTAGATAACGTACAAGTTTCAGTCCCTTGGGATTCGACCTCGGTCTTACCGAGTTATTACTACATCACAACCCTGCACTTGGGGAGTGAACACTGGCCCATCCAGTAGTGCTGGATGTCACGATCGGGTCCTCGACAACTGCAGTACAGGCGGCCCTTTAGACAATGAGGTTAAATAGTTTCGAATGATGCTTTATTGCGCTTGGACAGTGCATCAGAAGCCTAAATTTACATGTTCGGAGGGTGCTGTGTGTTGATGTCGTACATTTAACAGGAAGGTACAAGGGCATTCTCTTCATGGCTACTTCATTGGATGGAAACAATCACATCCTCCCTGTGGCGTATGGGATCGGAGAATCTGAGAACAATGGTAGCTGGAGGTGGTTCCTTGGGATTTTATCCAGGACAATCGGGAATCTTCCAGGACTAGTGATAGTGTCAGATCATCATAAAGGATTGGTCAGTGAAGTCCCTAACATGTTCCCGCATGCGATCCATGGATATTGTGCTCATCACATACTTGGAAACATGAAGAAGGCATGTTCGGATGATTCTATGAGGGAATACTTTTGGAGTGTCGTTAAGACATACCGGACATCAACGTTTTGGGAGATGATGAGATGCATTCAAATGTTGAATCCCACGGCGTATCAATTCCTCAATGGTATAGAAAAAGAAAGATGGGCGACCGCTTTCTTTCCTGGCATGTGGTATAACATCGTCACCACTAACATCATGGAAAGCATGAATGCATTGTTCGTAGATGCACGAGAGTACCCTGTCACTAAACTCCTTGAATCAATAAGGAGTAAAATCCAACACTTCTTTCTCCGCCGACGGGACGAGGCATTGGATTATAAAGAAATTTTGACTCCTTGGGCATCTAAAAAACTGTCCGAAATTTATCACTCGAAGGTGCGAAAGACACAATGCACTGCGATTTCAGTCTATGAGTACCAAGTGTCCGCACGGGGAATGACAGATGTAGTGAATCTAAGAGTAATGAAATGTACTTGCAATGAATTTGGAAAAATACTACTTCCTTATGTTCATGTGATAGCGGCATGTAATAAGTACGAGCGTAACATGTATAAATACTTCTCTCCATTCTACTTCAATGAAATATATCACAAAACATACCAAGAGTCAATTTACCCAGTGCTTGACAGCTCACAATGGAACACTTCGGAGGAAGTGAAGGTTTTGTGGGATAATATGAAGCCTCCAGAAACGAGAAGATCCGCTGGGAGACCGAAAAAGGTATGCATTACTTCCCAGGGAGAAGATAGGATAGCACCCAAATGCTTTAGATGCGGTCGAATGGGTCATAATCGGCATCGATGCACTTCAGTCCCTGCTGCCTAAGGCCGAGGCTATCCACGTTGGTTTATTTTATGAATTTATTGCCTGCGATAATGTAATCTGACATGTTATACACACACACACACACACTTATTGATTCCTGAACCTTGTTGCATGTTAAACACGATCCAATGTGGAGAATAACGACGTATTCTTGTGCTTTTTAACCGCGACCCATAGGGGCAATGGTGAATGTAGCCGATCACGAGAAATGGTCATGGATGAGACGAGCAAAGGGTCGTGGTTGTCGCATACATTGACAGTGGGTGGTAATTTGTGTCGTTGTTGTAATTTAATAGGGGACATGTTTATATCTTCACCATGTATCAAAATTTTTATTGAGTACGTCAAAGAGAAGTACAAAGTTGTCCTCCAGGACAATAATGCAATGTGGGTCGTGGTGAACGTTCAATAACCGTGACCCGTATTAAAGTACAACACCGACACAAATTACATGACAACCATGACCCATGAACATGAAGTTACAATCTGACTTCTGTCACTCCCAGAAGAGAGGCGTGGCAGCTGCTGACGGACAAGAACATGTAAACGTAACAACCAGGACCTGTTTAACCAGTCATCTACGAACATTGTAACAATCGAAAATCACTCTCATCTTCGGTGGTTCAAAACCACATTCGGATTCAGAGTGAGCTTCCGAAATAAGCGCCACATGTGGCATGCAAGCCACGACCCATTTTACATACAGTGGGGAACATATCTGTATAGTTATAATTTCTGCTACATGAACAAAAGCAACGACCGATTTAACATGACAACTACGACCACGATGAGATTTACAGTAGGAAGTAGTTTTCTCTTCAGCCAGCATTATTGAGCTGAACCTCCGTTTGCAGATATTGCTTTCTTGATTGCTCTGATTCGACTTGCTGCTGCTCCCCTTTGTGCTTCTCAGCCAAAACTAATTGCTTCGTCGTTCCAACGCTGACATGCCAAAAGATTAGAGCACAAGGACATATAATAAGGCATAGGCCGAAACTGATGGCTCATATGAAAATAACTCTATGAACGAGTCAGATTTCCTATAGACATCATTGTCAGCTTCAAGAAGCTTTCAATGGTGGATGTTTCTATTCCTAGTATTTTCTTTTATGTGGCCACCTGAGATTTATGCCGCCTTGAATGGTTTTACATTAACTTCTCCCATTCTTTTGATCCCAGTTGATGGATGGCCAACGAACACCTCTTCCAAAGCCTACATGACAAGGAAGGATATTCGATATCCACGGATGCCATGTCCTACACTTTTTCTACTGGCTGAGTGCCCGTTGAAACTGTCGACTTAGCAGGGTTTTGAAATTGTCTTCAGAACTTCCTGTGGAGGCCGTTGAGCTTCAAGGAGATCATTAGCGTCCCTGTGGAGGGAGAAGGGATCACGAATAAAGGAAGAACGTGATAGGGGCTCTATTATTTCTTCGATTAACTGCTCTATTTTTTAGAACAAGAGGGCAAATAAATGCATGAATTGGCTTGTGGTAGTATCATCAAGGAACCACTCTTATAGGATGACCATTCAATGGTCAAGTCGCCGATTCCGAAGGGTCGCGCAGATTCATACGGTCGCACGGATAATGAAGGGTCACGCTCGGTGAAAAATATTTTACGGGGAAGTGGCGACTTTAGTGCGATTACGTGAAATAGAAGAAAGTGGCGCAGTTTTCGAAGTTGTCAGTCATGACCATAATTACAGTACAATATGGGTCATGGTGAAAATGCCACAACCGCGACCAATATTACATTGCAACAATGACACATATTACATGACAACCGCGACCCAATACTCTGCCGACCTATGACAAACACGACCATATTACGGGTAATAGCAATGATCCATATAATATGATAACTACGACACAGTGTGTATGATAACCATGACCCTTTTTATGTGATCATGAATAATATGCACAGTGGATCGTGATTTTTATCGACGTTGGATCATGAATAAAAATATGAGAACCTCGACCCTTATGACCCTAAAACCATGACACATGCTACATGCACACCACGACCCATATAACACCATAACCACGATCCATATACATGTTATAACACCATGAATAACGATATACTTGTTAAGTTGGTCGTGGCACACAGTTGTCGTGGATCGTGATTCACGTCCATGTTGGATCGTATTCAACAACTACGGCCTTATGGGGAAAACAACCCCTACAACATGGAAACCACTCCAGGTGTCAAGAGAACCACGACCATACAAGTTGTAGAATCTTGCGATCCACAACCACGATTAAGGCAGCATGACAACCACCATCCATATAACATGGCAACTATAGCCCATATACCATTACAATCACGACAATATAAAAAATAAACATCGACCCTTGCACATTACAAACACGACCCATATAACACAGTAACTGCCAGAAGTGAAGCTCAGTGATACGCAAGACCATGCTAGTTTCTTCCATGTAAGTTTACAATATAACAATCGTAGCTGCCCTTAAGCCCTTATAACAGGTTGTGGTTGCCATGAGAAGCGATCGTAGCTGCCATGACATATTGATCATGGTTTCGATGACGTATGGATCGTGTTTCTCTTAGTGTCCTATTTGTCAACAGCGATCCAACATTGATGACAACCACGAAAGATTACATATATGAACTACGCAAACATTAACACCACCGGCGTTCCATTTGTTCCTATTGCAAATTTCCCAAACGACCTATATATATATATATATATATATATATATATATATATATATATATATATATATATGACAATGGTAACTATGACCCATCGAACATAAACACCATGATACAAACTTCTAGGTCGAAGAACTGAGCTTCAACACGGCCCCTTGAACATGGGTCATGGTTGTGATGTAATACGGTTCGTGGGTTCTGGTAGATATGGCTCGTTCATTTCATGTTATATGAGTCGTGGTTTAGATGGAGCGTGATTGTAATATGACCTAGAAATGTTGGTGGAAATGAAAAACTGCCGTTCCCCATGCATGAAAACCATGATCCAACGTGGACAGTAATCACGATATAATATGGATGTGGACCATGGTATCAGATCACATGACAGTTTCATAGTTGTCGCAGAGACTGTGCCGTTGTTCTTATGGTCCGTAGTCATTGTTTTAGACCGGTCATGGTTATGATGTTAGAAGGATCATGCTTGTAACATGATATGTGTCGTGGTTCTAGTGTTATGGGAGTCGTGGATGTCGCCATATATGGATCGTGTTTGGCATGCACCTTTAGCCACACATATACAACAACAAATCATTGTACATGTCAACCTACGTGGTTGATAGCCAAAGTGCAATACAACTTCGATTTGTTCATAAAAAATTACTGCCCATCTCATTCACCAACCCATTATGGATCATAATAAGAAGATCAAACACCAAATACACCAATCTATTCGTCATTCAACATCAAATCAGTGTTTGGCTCTCTTCGCTGGTCTACCTGATGCCTCTTCTACTTATTTTTTTAGGAACTTGGAACATTCTGCTCTTGTCTACTGCTGACAGTCATATGAAATCGTCGTTATAAATTTTGGGATTTCCTCCTACAGAATCAGAACAAGCTAATCTTAAAACAAAGTGCAAAACAGTCAAACTTGAATGTAGACTCAATAATAGAATAGAACTTACATGCGTAAAGTCAATTACACTCATACTGCACAAGAAGTCTATATATTTTAGCATGTATACGCCACAATCGTTCGAGTTCGGTTGTGTAGGCCTGTCAGCGATGGCTTCACATTCCACGGCTTCTCCCACTTAAGGAATCCGTCATCAAGAACATGGAATAACCACCTCAGTCCGTCCGTTACCTGTGCGACGACCAGCTCGTTCTTCTCTTACAATTCGGTACTCAAGCTGTCGTACAAAGTGACCTCTTTCTTCCTTGGATAAACAACAGCCATTAGCCAGTGCTACCCCCTCGCATTAAGAGGGATGTATACCTTTGAAGCACAAGAAATACGACAACAGTTAAAGTACTGCCCTTCCAAATATGGATCTAATCATTTAAGTCCATGTGCAAGAAACTAGGATCTTACCACATCATACTTCCATAGAGGTTTCGGTTTACAGTCGACTATTTCTATAAGCACTTCACACAACCTTTCAGACTTCATGATCCCACGATCTGTGTGGTTCCCAGCGCCTTAAGTTCGCAGCAGGTCAAGTTGTCGTTCCATGTATTGCTATTGATATGTTAAATATTGTTAGAAACAGAAATGATTAATGACGTTTAAAGACAGCTATGGTCCTCAAATTCACATTACCGTAAATAGCGACGAGACGAAGGCGCAGTCCTGTCTACCTCGTGGTCGATGGTCCTGACGTGCTGATAGGTATCTTAGGTATAGGTCTACGACCTACGTAACGTGGAAAATGTCTCATGTAACTATAATATTCATACATTGATATGAAACAGTGAAGGAGAAAGGGTATAAACTTACCTTAGAGTCGACCCATGAATTTGGGTCATAGACGCTTTTCAGCCAGACGAGTGAACCTGACTCTCTGACAGCTCTCAAATCGTCCTCTTCGGTATCGGTTAGAGCTTGGTGGAGTTCATTCAGCCCCTGACGAGGCTCTATTACAGTTAGAGCTCTGTCTGGATCCGTTGTAATGCAACGTGGTCTCCCTTCATCGCTTAGTTGCTGGGTAATGATGTTGAGCTGTAATAAAACCAATTGTATCTATGGAGTTCATAATATAATGTCCAATTTAAAGCACGATCCAAATGTAATTCCATGTACAATTGCACCCATAGTACGACATTCTCATCTTTAAGATGGGTCATCCCAGCTTCAAACCTAGAGACCTGGCTGATCCCGTCCTCGAAATTGGAGCTGTTGACATTATCCATGATCCAAGGTGGAACACAACAATCATCAATTTTCCATTTCATATATTGTTATTGCTTGTACATCCTCTGTAAGCTTCATTCAAGCAAGCATCCTCATGCTTGGGAGGACTTGTTGAATGGGCAAAGGCATGTAACAGCGACCCTCACTGGATCATGACCACTACCTAAAAAAGGAACATAACAACGACAAAATATGAAAAAGGAAAATTTCATTTTTATATACCATTATTCATTTTATTTCCTTCCCACACTGCCACATCTGCTCCAGCAGTGAAGCATTATCTATGATCAGAGGGCTGGTCGAAGGAACATTGACTTGTAATGAGATCGTATATCAGAAATGGTTATTACGGCCACTGGAGCCTTGTTGTCGTCCATAGTGGGTCGCGGTTCACAACCTTCGTGATATTGGATGGCCGAACGATCCAATATGTATGATAATCACAATCCACATTGGATGGGAATAACGATCGCGACAGATGATAATAACAATAAACACTGAACGATAGTCATGACCCACGTCTCGTAGAAACCACGTCCATTGTCTAGATAGAAGACTATCATGTTATGTCGATGGCTACTCATCCACTATTTAGTGTGCATGTCAACCTCGACCCCTGGTGTATGATAACAACGATTCGGGATAGATTCAACTTCATATACCTTCATTGCCTGGATCTCCTCTCTAAGTTGCTTCACCAGTTCCTGCAGTGAAGAATTGATGTCTTCTCTGATTTTCTTCACCTGCTCCTGTAGTGAAGCATTGATCTCCTCCCTGAGTTGCTTCACCTGATCCTGCAGTGAAGCATTTATCTCCTCTCTATGCTGCTTCACCTTCTCCTGCAGTGAAGCATCGATCTCCTCTCCATGTTGCTTCACCTGCTCATGCAGTGAAGTATTTTCTGCACTGAGATGGCTGATCGAAGAGACAATGTCCGTATTGGGTCGTGGTTGAAAGATATGTGGTTAAAAGCTACGATCGAGAATAAGGTCGTGGTTACTAAAACCAATGGGTCATGGTTGTCATCCATGTTAGGTCGTAGTTCAACCACACGATCCATCATGGATGAAAACTACGATCCACTGCGTGTTATTCATATTTCATTTAAACCACTAACCACATTACACGGTAACCGTAACCCTAGGCCATCAATGTTGGTTCGTGGACCCTAGGTACATGAAAACAACGACCATTACTGTATGATAATAACGATCTTGTGTGGATGACAACCATGATCCATTTTTAGTTTCCTTTTATAATGAGTTATTAACAAATAGGTTGGATGAAGCAAGGAGATTTCACATACTTGTTTTGTATTCATATCGTCTTTCATTGAAGTCACTTCTCGTAAAGAAGCATAATCCTCCTTGAGGTGCTTTATTTCTACTCCAAACTCATTAATCTGCTTCAATTCACCCTTTATTCCTTGCACCTCAGTGGCAAGAAAATCAATCCGCTTATTAGATTTTCTTATTGCGGATCTTATTTTTTTATTTTCTTTCAATACATTCCGCAAATGGGAAGATTTCCCATCAAGCCCAGTTATTTTTTTCATTTCTAAGAGGGAGGCTGTTAGATCAGCCTCAGCTTTATTTCTTTCGTCATCCTCCATTGTCTTTGCCGTGGGTGCTGACCACAGAGCCTTGTCCTTCGTCTGAATGTCGTCGGCAGTTATACTCTTGGCAACCTCGGTCTCTGCTTCTTCGATCATTGGTCGAAGCTCTGGAGCTAGCACCACCTGCAGGAGCAGAATTAAATCATTCATTAATTATAAACATACTGAATGATTCAAATTACAATACCAATTGAAGAAATCTTACCGGCACAGTTGTGAATATGATGGATATGGTGTCATATCTGGTTGTTTTACTTGGAACCCAATTTAGGATTCGAGGAATCCTTGTAGGGAGTCTTCTAACGGCCCACCTACTGTCACCAGTGAGTTAAGGGAACCGTTCGTAGGCCCAAATCTGTATAAGAACAATTATCATGCATTCCTTGTTGGTTGACATGTATGGAGGAAAAAGAGAACATTTTGAACTCAAGTATGAATCAAGACAATAATGATGTACTTGTAGGGCATACGCACATCGGCATATGTTGGATGATTTGGGGTACTGGCCAGTCGCCCTTTCCATCCGAATAATGCCGGACGCAGCGTTAACCCCATTCTTCAAAAAATCATACCCCACACTGCCCCAGGGGTAGTTATTAAAATATTTTAAGTCATCAACTATGTCTATAAACGTATCAACGCAGTTATTCTTTTGTGGAGATCCAACTAATAGATCCTCAACGTAAATTATTAGAGCCATCTTCATCGCGTCTATATGTTCGTCTTTATCAGCGAGTGACAAATAGGCTTGTTTCAGCTTTTCTTTATTAACACTATCTTCTTTTAGGTAGGTCTCCTGAATACCTCTTCCTCCCTCTACTATTCCGGCCTCGGCACGACCATCACCATCTATCTTAGCTGGTCCAACCTTGATACCCATTATTAAAGCAAAGTTAAGCTTAGTGAATTTTACCTTGGTGCCCTGAATATCAAATTTCAGATCACCAACATGCCTTTGCATCAGACAATGCATGATCTGAGACTGTGCCGTCCAATCGGCCAGTGGAAAGTCCAGCAGAAATCCAAAAAAGGTGTCTCTAAATAGTTTCTTTTTATTGGGTTTCTTCTCCATATCTTCAACCAAGACTTTCAGAAACTTGACGGAGCACTTGGAAGAGACCTGTGCCTTTTCAAAGTCTAAGCATGTGGTCATGGTTGGCTTCTTTCAACCTGCACTCTAATATGGCCGTGGATTGTTAATTGATAATGATAGGAGGGTCTTGCAAAATCTGACATGGATCATAATTGTACTACACAGTGGTTCGGGATTGAAATCCACGTAGGGTCGTGTTTATAATGACTTCTAAAGCATGTAGTTATCATGCTAAATGGTTCGTTGTTGTCATCTATTCTAGATGGTGGTTGTAATCTGATCGTCATGCTACAGAGTTCGTTGAAGTAGTACATGTGACTGTCACCAACGATCCATTAGGCTTGAAATGGCCAAGCTATATGTCCTAGAGAGGGGGGGTGAATAGGACTATGCCAAATTAAAATTAAATACCTTGGAATAAAATAACGAAATAGCTTTACAATAATAAATCAATTCACAATGCTGAAATTAAATCAATCTCAATAAATAAGCATTGAGAGGTTGATACAAATTCAATTATAAGGACAACCTTACAGCATAATAAACAAGGACTTATGATAGGACAACCTTATTTCTAGAACGTCTTTTTAATCAAGAACTCAATTTGAAAATAAATAGTAAGGAATTACAATCATAAGAATTGATTATTCTAGAGACAACTATGCACCATAAAAATGGCAGGGCAACCTTACTAGAATAATACTGAAATTGAAGCTCAGATTGATAAATGAATAGCAAGAGTTAAATTACTGAAATAAAACTCTAATTATTACAACATTCCCCACACTTACTTGAAATGTAAATTGTTACAGCATTCACATCCACATGTACATTCCACACAACTGAATGGTGAAAGATAAATAATTAAGTAAGCATTCAATCCACAAGATAAAGATTTATAGTGGTTCGCCCGTGTGTACACCAACAGTTAAAAAACAGCCACACAGAATGCTACTCCACTCCTAATATCCTCACACAGGCATATTAGCGTTTACTATCAACATAGGTTTCACAGGATCACCTAAAATCTTCACAATTATGTCTTTGTAACTTGGGCTTACACAATCCAAAAACCCACACTATTCTGAGTTTTCTGGCTCTCCTCAGATAACCAACAAATGGAATTTTTCTGGCGATTCCCAAACAAAAACCAAAAGATTAGAAATTTTACAGAATTGTAAAATACCTAGATTTCTCCTCTTGTAGTAGCTCGGAAGAACCAATTGGAGTAGATGTTCAAATATGAAAGTTCAATGTCCAATACTCACTTTATAATAGTTCTAAGTTCTAAGTGATTTTAAATTAAATCAGACTAGGCTAGCTCTATTTGATTTTAATTCCCAAAAGAAGGAAAACAATATTTCCTCTTTTCAAATCAGATTGGAATAACGAATCAAATCAAATGAAAAAAGCTAACAAAAGGAAATAGAATTATGCACAACATAGCTTAAGAACAGACACAAACTTATCTCAGAGTGGAGCTTTGAATTCACTTAATTTTTGATGAATAACTCTGAAATTCATGTTCTATTTATAGCTGCAGAAATTCATCTTCGACTGGTCTTAGGGTCACCATGACTAGTCAAAGAAGAAACAGATTTTTGAATTTTCGGGCGCGATCGGATAAAACCGTTACACGACCGGTCGTGAGCAGTCCACGACTAGTCGAAGGTCATCCATGACTGGTCGAGACCCTCATAGAACTAGTCGTGCAACCTTTGAATTAGTTGCTAGAGTTGGAGTCGTAGCTCCACAACTGGTCGAAGGTCGAGTCGAGACCATCCCACGATCGGTCGAGCAGACTCTAGGACTAGTCGTAGCCGAACAGAAAAATTTGATAATTTGTAACAAAGCTTCGACTGGTCTTGGAATATCTTGGACTGGTCGAACCAGTACTTGGACTAGTCGAACAAGGTCCATGACTAGTCTTAAAACAGACCAAAATCATTTGTAAAAGATATATGAATTATGTATCCAAAGTGACCTACTCTAAAGGTCAATCTAAGGTCAATCAAATCTCAACAAGGACATTAAACCTTCATTTGCTTAGACTTTGATCTTTATGAAGCTTGAGTTCTTCTTGTATCTTGAACACTTCACAAGCTTTGAAGTCAACGTTAGTATGAGTTGTGCTCAGTTCCCTAAGTATGCTTGAGTCTTGAACTTGAACTTGAGATAGAGTCTTGAACTTGAACTTGAGCTAGAGTCTTCAACTTGAACTCTTCTTAAAGATCGTTTGTCTCAAAGTGTTGACGAGATGTCTTGAACATATGTAACAAGATGCAAATATAAGACACATATAGAGGTTTTGACACACAAAATTTGACAACCAAAGAGGATTCAAACCATAGCACTTATAAAACCAATATCGATTACAACAACGATTGTGGTTGTTATGGCATAGAGATCGTTGTTGTCTTCTACATTGAATCGTGGTTCACAGGCACAACCCATAGAAGATGTGATCCACAATCACGTCCCACTGTCAACTACGACCCATCATGCAATAAACCATGATCACGATAATGATCGTGGTTTTTATGCCATACATATCGTTGATGGCATCTGCGTTGAGTCGGGGTTCACAGCGACGACCTACATAACACGTGGGCCACGATACACTGACCCTGTTAACCACGATCCATTTGGCATATCACCACCGATCACAACAACGATCGTCATTGTCATGCTATACATCTCTTTATAGTCATATAAATTGGGTCATGGTTCACCGCCCACACTCACTAACATAATAACCACCATACACCTTCGCTGTCAACCATTACCTTGCTTTGCCATTTATATTGACTGAGCTGTACTGAACTTGTAGATGTACTCGTTGAGTGGCGATGGATGGGCCCAGTAAAGTGGATTCAAAAAAAAAGAAAAGAAAAAGGAAATGGGTTAGGATAGGGATAGATAAAAAGTCTACGGGTCCTCGAGAAGAAGTAGCAGTATATATATAGTCGGCGTTCCGTATGGGGACAAGCGGATGAAGTTATGCCTTTGGACTCGTAAGCGTCCGTTGATATTCTGCGTTTGGGATTTTATAGTCGGTGTTCCGTAAGTCACATGGAAATGCCTTTTCTCTGATCCGCACCTTCCATTTTATTTCTAACAACAAGAAATGTAATGAATGGTCAAAATATTGGAATCCAATGGATCACAACAGTTCAACCGATAGATTCCCGCCTTTAGCACGTCATCTTTCGTGTATGTTCGTGCAATATTTTACTTTCGTATAAACAAAGATATATGGGGTCCACAGTGATATATATATATATATATATATATATATATATATATATATATATATATATATATATATATGTCATCTAAACTGACCATCGTATGTAATGTACGTATATATACAATAACAACCATGATATATATCGTCATGTCAACTACGACCCATTGAACATTAACACTACGACCCATATGACATTATAACCATGATACAGAATTGAGGGCCAGAGACTTCGGCTTTAAACTGGATATGGTGAGGGCTTTCGTTGTCACAACTTGATCAAATTCATCCTTACCTTGCACAATGACAACCACGATACTTCGTAGTTGACAATAACTATCCTTCACGTTGTCAATACACAATCAAGGTAGCCACGATCAATTGTGTTTTTTTTTTAATTGTACTTTTCATGTAAAGTGGATTATGGTTGTTATAATATATATGGATCGTAGGTTGTCAAATAATAAGTGTGTATATATATATATACATATATATATATATATATATATATATATATATATATATATATATATATATATTACAGTTCACATTACACTATGACAAGCAAAAAAAATAATAAAAATAAAGACGACCAATATTACAATATTGGAAAGTGGCGCTAGTTTCCGGAGTTGTTATCCATAACCATAATTACAATATAGTATGGATCGTGGTGAACATGCAACAACCGCGACCAATATTACATAACAACAATGACACATATTACATGACAACCACCACCCATTACAACCATGACAAACACGACCATATAACGTAACAATAAAGATCCATATAACATACAACTATGACCAATAAAACAGTCACTACCATATGAGAATCTAACGTTGCACTCTCACTCACGTCACTGCCAGAAGAAAAGCTAAAGCTGCTGACAAACACGACCATATAACATAAACACCACGACTCATGAAACATGAAAGCTACGACCCATGTAAACCACGAGCCATATAACCCGGTCACTGCAAGAAGAGAAGCTTTAGTTGCACTCAGACTTCTGTCACTACCAGATGAGAAGCTAAAGTTGCTGACAGTACACGACCATGATTACATATACTATGAAGAACTGTTCTCTTCAAAGAGCACCCAGCGAGTTGAAACACTCGGTTGAGAAGGTGTTTTCAGAATTTCCTGTGGAGGCCATCGATCTTCAGGAAGGCCATCAACATCCACGAAGAAAGGGAAGTGATCACCCATAAAGGAAGTACACGAGAAGAACATGGCTCCTTTAAATATCTCCTCCCTTATTTTGATTGAAGAAGCAAATAAATCCATCAATGCTTAGGTGTTGCAATAGGAATCTGATTTGGATTAACTTATGAGGATAGTTTGAAACCCTGGTACCACATTTATAGGTTGATCAAACATTCCGAAGGGGCTTGCTGATTCTAAGGAGATAAGGGAAGTAGTGAAATGTGATTTCCTGAAACATAGTGTGGCGCTTATTCCGAAGGGTCATTCTGATTCTGAATGGAAGGATCGAGGATATGAGGACACATATAACATGACCTAATGTGCATGACAACCACGACCTTATCATGTGATCGTGAATAACATGCACCGTGGATCGTGGTTTTTTCCACCTTAGATCATGAATAAAAACATGAGTACCATGACACATGTAACCCTAGCACCACAACCCATACAACACCAGAACCACGATCCATATACATGTTATAACACCATGAAATATGAATAACAATATACTTGTTAAATTGGGCGTGACGCGCAGTTGTCGTGGGTTGTGGTTCTTGTCCATGTTGGATCGTATTCGACGACCATGACCTTATGAGGGACGCGACCCGTACTACATAGAAACCACTCCAGGTGTCATGAGAACCACGACCATAAAACTTGCAGAATCTTGCGCACCACAACTACGATCACGACAATATAAAATGGAAACATCGACCCTTATAACATTACAACCACAACCCATATAACACAGTAACTGCCAGGAGTGAAACTCAGTGATGTGCAAAATTTGCTAGTTTCTTCTTAAGTTTACACTATAAAAAGAATACGAGGCCCTTATAACCACTTTAGGGGGGTCGTGGTTTCCATGATATGGGGATCGTAGCTGCCATGACGTATTGATCGTGATTTCCATGACGAATGGACAGTGTTTCTCATTGTTTCATGGTTGTCAACGACAATCCTACATGGATGACAACCACGAATGATTATATATATAAACCATTAAAATATTAACACGACAACGACAACCAATATTAACACGACCAAAGATCCATTTGTTCCTTTTGCAAATTTCTCAAATGACCAATATATATAAATGGTCATGGAAACTACGACCAATTGAACATTAACCACGACCGTATATCATAATAACCACAATACAAAGGTGTGGGTCAGAGAATTGAGGTTCAACGCGGCCCCTTGAACATGGGTCGTGGTGTGACTAAATATGGTTCGTGGGTTCTAGTAGATATGGCTCGTTCATGTCATGTTATATGAGTCATGGTTTGCATGTTAGAAGGGTCGTGATTGTAATATAACGTGGGTCGTGTAAAAACAATGGACCCATTAAATGACAACCACGACCCATTATCACGAAAACCATAAACCCATATAAATTACATCCGCGACCCATTCACATGACAACCATGAACCCATTCAGATGACAACCAAGGCCCAACTTACGTCATACAACGATTGTTCCCCATGCCTAGAATGTTGAAGGAAAAGGAAAAATACCATTCCCCATATAGAGAATTAATGTATTGGACTTACCAGTGAGAAAGGACCGTTTCCCTATACGGGGGTGTATGTATTTATCGGACCTTCTTGTAGATGCTTGCTACGGATCAAACATGGTATGGTGAGGGCTTTCGTGGCCAAGTAAAGGGAGCTTACTGTAGGGCACACCTTATCAAAGTAATCTCAACCTTCCACAGCGATAAACCGGACCCTTCATATATGACAACCACGGTCCTTCACATCGCTAACAAAAGACCTAGGCAAAGGATCATTCTTGACATTTTTACCTTGTCGTGTTTTCAGGTATTGCAGGAAGTATTTCGCGCCTTCGTTGGAGTATCTAGTATATCTTTTTTAATACAGACAGAACCCTTGCAAGACATGGATGGATAAAATTTTTCAAAAGGTTCTCATTCTGTCTCTTGAAAGTGCTTGGATTATTTCCATACACTTTATATTGCTTGTTGATATGATGAAAATTTCTCATTATGTCGTATTATACGGATCGTTGTTGTCAGGCTGGAATCCCGAAGAAGCCATTACACACCAGGTCTGCCTACACAGAGTAGGTGCTCATCCACAAAATATCAATTTCTTTTGCAGGGCTTTTATGTCAACCTAGAACTCAGAAGACAGCTAAGATGGACGGATTCAGACTATAAGGTCGTGGTGAGACATAGACACGCAATAGGTGGGCGCTCGAAACCCGATATATGGGTCGTGACTTTCATAGATAATGGTTCGTGGTTGTAATTTTGAATAGGTCATGGTTGTCCAGAAATATGGATCCTGAATATAATTATATATGGGTCATGGTTGTCGTGTTATATGGTTTGTGGTTGGGGTGAAGCATTGATCGCAATTGTCATACGATATGGTTGTCGTGTTATACGGATCGTGGTTGTTGTATTACATGGGTAGTATTCCAATATTTAGAATGCATCGTCGTTGTCATTGTTTGGGTTGTGGTTCAACAAAGGCACTGAATGAAAGCGGGAAACATTAATATGACAATCACGACGGAGGAATCCCGATAACCACAACATATTGTTACATACACTATTTCCATACTTGGGCCGTGGTTTAAATGCATAAAGGCTCGCAATTATCATCAATATGTGGATCGCTATTAACATGGTACATGGGTAGTGACTGTCATTGTATATGGGTTGTGGTTGTAAGGTTATATAGGTCGTGGTTGTCATGATACATGGCCCATGAATGACATGATATATGTGTCATTGTTGTCATTTTATATGGTCGTGACATACGGGACAAATGGTTCGTGGTTCTCATCCATATAATGGATTGTGGTTCTAGTCCATGTTAAAACGTATTAGACAACAACGACCATATGAGAACATGACCTATACATCTTGAAAAAAAATGATCCACAAGTCATGCGAACCACAACCCGTGGTTAAGTTCATGATTCATTGTTGATGACAGCCACGAACCATTCAACTTGCAGAGCTGTGCACACCACAATAACGACCCAGGAACATGAGAACCACGATCCATATAACATGGCAATTACAACCCATATAACATTACAATCACAAGAATGTAACATGAAAACATTGACCCTTGTTACATTACAACCACGATTCATACAACACAACTGCCAGAAGAGAAGGTTAGTGATGCGTAAGACTCTGTAAGTTTCTTCCACTGACGTTTACAATATAACAAGAAGACGCCGCCATTACAACCACTTTAACTGGTCGCGGTTGCCATGATATGGGAATCTTAGTTGCCATTACGTATAGATTATGGGTAGCATGACGTATGGATCGTGGTTCTCTTAAGAACGTTTGTCAAAAACGATCGAGCATGGATTACAACCACGATCTATTACATATATGAACCATGAAAATATTAACACAACAATTACCAAAATTAACACGACCAACGATCCAGTTGTTCTGTTTGTAAATCTCTCAAAAACTACTCACTGCAACAATAAATTTCACCAACGAACATGTTCTCCATATGTTCATAACCATGACACATATATATACATGGGATTTTTGATATCTATGTATGCAATGTTCTAACGTTGATCGGCAGATTTCCATACACTACAATGAGAAGAGATCAATATTTGTGGATGACTAGATTTCCATGCACTTATAGCTCATAAGATAATTTCTCAACCCCATGTCTCTATAGATAAATATGACGACGGGTAGAAAACTCTCCACCCATTGATGTGTTATATGTCACTGTACTTGCTAAGTTATACGAATCGTGTTTGTGATGTTGCCTGGATCTGTTATTATTGTTTCAACATGTACGGCATGGAATGGATTCTGTACGCCATGGATGAAACATATAAGCACCGAGCCATCCATGAGCCATGTCGTGTGCATAATCTGTAGTTGTCCAGTTACATGGGCCGCTGTTGTGATAGTATATGGATCATGGGTTGAAGGCTGTTACTGATTGTCTTTCTCCTGTAATATGAGGCGTGGTTTTCATTCTTCGAGGTCATGGTACTGCACGTAATTCCATTACTTCCCATAATGTATATATATCATGCAGGCTTTTCTGGGTTCCTGGTTAGTAGGGTCATGGTTGTGAACAACAAACAAACATGGGTGACAACCACGATCCAACGTGGACAGTAATCATGATCTAAAATGCATGTGAACCGCCGTGAAGATCACATGACAGTTTCTTGGTTATCGTATAGACTGTGTCGTTGTTCTGATGGGCCGTAGTCGATGTTTTAGACTGGTCGTGGTTATGATTTTAGAAGGATCGTGGTTGTTGTCCTTGTAGATCTGGCGTTGACAACCGCGACCTAATGAGAAAGACGACCCATATGACATTTCAATCGCGATCGGATTATCATGACAAGCACGACCCGTTGTTCAGTTCACGTTTTCCAATATGGGTCGTGGTTCAAATGCACATTGGATCATGGTTAGCATACACATTAGAAAGTGGTTAACATGCACCAATGTTGATGAATCAATCAATAAGGTGTATATATATATTACAGTTCACACTACATTATCATAAGCAATAAAAAATATAATAATAATAAGTCATCACCAGCCTCGGCCTCGTCCTCAGCCAAAAGGGACGAAGGTGCATCGACACTGATTGTGACCTATTTATTTGCATCTCGAGTATTTGGGTGTTGGCCTATCTTCTCGCTAGCATGTAATTCGAACCTTTTTCGATCTCCCATCAGATCTTCTACTTTCTGGAGGCATCATATTCTCATATGAAACCTTCACTTCGCCTAAAATATCACGTTGTGTCTTGTGAAGCATCGTGTAAACTGAACAGCCGTGCACTTCGAACCTCTTAGATTCACTACATCGGTCATTCCTCAGGCGGTGATGCACTTCCAAGTTGCATCACCGTACATAACTTTAGTTATCAAATAGAATTCAACCGACGCAGTCTTCGTAATCTTATGGTAATGAAGCACACAGGGTCGTAATCTTATGGTAATGAAGCACACTAGATCGTGGTTCTCATACACGTTAGATCGTGGTAATGAAGAACACTGGGTGGTAGTTGTATCCAGTGCCATATCCCTGACGAGCACGATCCATATAACATCACAACCGCGGTAGTGAGAAGTGGCAGTCTCGCTCCAAATACCGTCACAAACATGATGCCGTGGTTGGCTAACCACCAAAGTACCTCGACTTGTCGACTCTGCTCTTCCTTTAGCTTGGCAGAAGAAAAATAAAAAATAAACCAAGTAGTGGAGGAGGCTTTCAGTCGAGCAAAGTGAAGAAGAGAAACAACGTTGCTCTCTGGCTGTTGGTCCCTAGATCTTGGCTTCTGTAGGAAAACAAAAGAAGAGGAAGGAGATGAGCTTTCAAAATGTACATAAGTACGACAAATGCCCCTTCTGAAGCTCGTGGTGCAGGTGATCTGTGGTCTGTGGGCCCCAGCATGATGTATGTGCTTCGTCCAAGCCGTCCATCCAGTTTAAAATATCCTTTTATGGCTTGAACCGAAAAAAGAGGGTGATATAACTCCTCGATGGAGCACACTGCGGGAAAATTATAGTTATTGGATATTCACCATTAAAATCTCCCTAGGCCCGTTGTGATTGGATCATGCTCGTTTTTGGTCTATTGCCATAAAATGATCTGGAGAAATATATGGATGGCATGGATGAAACACGTACGTGGTTTCAGGGCCCGTAGAGCGCCGAGCACCAGCCATTGCATGGTGTCCTGGGGAGTAGCCGATCCATCCGTTTCTCTAGGGTTAAGACAGCGGGCGACTTATACCTCACGCTAGGACCGTACGACTCCTGAACCATGGTCAGGGGCATTTTCGTCCGAAACAAGGTCCAAAAGCTATCAGAAGGCCCTTTGGGGAATATGTGGAGTGTCGTAGCGATCGAGGTAATTTGCCCAAACTTCGAGGTGAGTACGGTCAATTTCCCAATAAATAATAACAAAAACAACCCATGGACCAAAAATCGTCATCGCCTTCGTGTAGTAATTGTACTCATTCTCGTCATCGTCTTCGTCTTCCATGGCCTCAGGAGAACTAGGATTAGGGTTTCTTCAATGGAAACTTCCAATCTAGGGTTAGGGTTTCTCCTCCTCTTTACTCTCTATTAGGACCGAACTTACCATGTTTTCTCAGCAATGCATTTCACGCTCTTCCACCGAGATTCTCAATCTAAGCGGTGCTTGACGCGTCAGCGCAAGCTCTGGCACCTTACTGATCTGGACATCATCGGTTTGTCCTCACCCATCATTCAATCTCAGCTGTCCGTTTCGTCAGGTTCCACATCGGCCCCATCGTGGCCCCGGACCCCCCCCCCCCCCCCCCCCCCCACCGGGACTTCCATTCGCTACCGGTGCCATCTCTGGAACTTTTTGCGGTTCTCCGGAGGCGAGAAGCGGGGCTGTCGTTGTCGATGAACTCAGGATGCTACCCTTTGCCATCTCCGAAGGATGCTGCGAGCGGAGGAGAGAGGGAGGATGTCGATGGTCTCGATTTCTCGAACGGAGATGGTGCGGTCGGGAGGTAAGGGATTTATTTTAGTTAATTACTTACCTTTTCATTTTTTTATTTTTGTAATTTGGCATGAATTGGATGTTATAAAACTGAGAACTCATATGAATTTGGTTTTTTCCTTGTGTGTTTTTCTGCAATGGAGAGAATTCTGAAAAAATGATTAAGGGTGCCTTTGGTTGCCCACCCAAATCCCAATTTTTCTGCATATAGTGCTCTAATTTGAATTTGAACAAAAGGCTGTTTGGATGGAATGCATTTTGCAAACTTGAGATGAGAAATTTGCATTTCTGCCCAAGTTCAGGAGCAGTTACAGGCCAGGTCTGGGCTGGCCCAATTGTTAGAAGTAAAGCCTGGGCTCAGGCCCAGGTCAGCCTATCTACTTATCAAACTTCAATCTCAGGTTCAGAGCTACCTATTTTCGGGCATGGATCAGTCTTTATCATGGTTTGGCATATCATCTGATACTGGTATTTGTCAATGAATGATACGGTTGTATCAGCCCAAAACAGCCCAATACAGAGCAACATGGGGTGATACGACCGATATTGGTGGTGACTGATGCGGTTCACCATAGCCGATTTGCAAATGTTGATACTCATATAAAATATTATAAAACCTAAGCTCAGGCAGCTGGGCCCAACCTTTTATTAATTGGGCTTCAAATTGGTTCCATACCCAACCCATGGGCCACTTGTACAAGCCTGTCTTTGACCCACATTACACCAGGACTTGAAACCAACGAGCGAGCTTGGCCTATTGCCCATTATTTCTTGTAGGAGTAGAAATTAGAAACTATACTGCTCATGGTTTAGGTGCAGAAATGCTTCTTTTAGGAGAATCCCATGTGAATGATGATGTATTGTGGATAATTGGGCTTTTGCTTGGTTTTCTCTTTGTAAATTACATGGAAATTGGAGAAGAGTGCTAATGTGAGTTATGTTCATATATAATTTATAGAAAGCTTTTTATGAACTCCTCTACCATATGGACCATTAATCAAACTAATCAGAACTATTCAGGTTCTTCTACCTCAAGCAAGATCCTATCCACATTTCTACACTGTTTTGACTCTTTTTAACTTGTAGTGTTACTGAATGCTTTCATGTATCTGGGCTTCTCCCGATCGTTCCACGGGTGTGTTCCTACTGCTGTCTTTAAGAGATTGCGTACATTAGAATTCATGATTTTGGACCAAACTGGCCATCTCTGTAGGGAACACACTTCTTGAGGTGTTCCATGGTCAGAGGTGCAGTTGGAGATCGTGGTATAAATGGAAAGCATTGAAAGAATAATGTTGTTGGTAGGGTCATATAGAATGTGAAGGTATGGGCTTGAAGCAAAATCTTTGGTAGAAAAGCTTTTATCAGGGCCTTGGTGGTGACGAACAACTTATTATTTTCTATCTTTTTTTGGCTTTTTTTTTGTGAGTTTCTTTCTCAGCCACAGTATAAGAGTTGTCCACCTTTTGTTATAGCTGGAAGGTTGGCCATTGCCCATTCTCCATCCAAGAGAGAAATCAAACTCAGCTCCAAAGTAAGCAACTGAAGAGCATCAACGGTTAGTGAGCATTTTTTAGAGATGAATAAATGTTTTAAAAATCCCCTGGAACAGGTATGTATTGCCCAATATGTACAAGAATCAGTGTCTAACGATGCGGTACACCCCATGTGTACATGATATTAGGGGGTGACTTGACCCTAATAGCTGCAGAGCCGTCTGTGTTGAGCTGACTTAGATGAATCAGGTGAATCTAGTCAAGTTGACCATGCGATTCACTAATGGATAGTTAGTCGTAGTTTTCTGAAGCCCACAGTTATGTGTATTTGAAATCCACTGTGACCATGAGGTTCACCCCACTTATGGTTGGCAATGGGCTGGGCCCAGCAAAATCAAAATTGAATGGGCTTAGCCTGGTCAGTCCAAAATCCAGGTTCAAGCCCAGGCCCAACACATTGACAGGTGGCAGACTAAAATTTAACAATACTTAGGGTTTATCAACATAGTACTTTCAATCTCCCCCTTTGTTAAATTTGTGACAAAACCAAAATTACAATATGCAATAGATACTCAAACAACACATTGTACAAACATATTATGATATCATGCACAATAATCAAACATCATGCACAATAATGCACTCTCCCCCTTAATCCACTACTCTTTGCAAAAAAAAAAGAAGAAGCCAAATTTCATCATATCCTCATTATCATATCATTCAATAATGTTCTCCCCCCTTTTTGTCAAAAGATGACAAAAGAAATGAATAAGGATAAGTGAAGAGAATAAGAGAGCATCTAGAATTAATAACTACTCATCCAAATCAAATAAACAAAGTATCTGAACTAAATAGATAAGAGTTTAAACAAAATTATCCAAGCAGTCATAGGGAAAAGAATTAGAATAAAGTTATTACAGATACCATTCAAAAAAAAAAAAAAACTAATTAGATCCTGAAGAGGGAGAAAAAATATATGGATCAATTTGATGTAAACCCATATTAATGTGCCTCATATATTTGCGCATATAAGCAAATTGTGAACCTGGGTCATACGAATCTGAGCCACCCGTTCCTCAAGAGTATTCAACCTCTCAACGAATCCAGAAGGCTGATAATCAAGGTCAACCTCAGAATCTAATTCAAGTTTATCAAATAAATCATCTATATTAATGTCTTCTTGATATAAAGCGATAGCCTCTTCATCCTTTTCATCTGCTCCAGCATTCCCATCAACTTGACGAGGTGCTAAGTCTAAGTTCATCGTGTTAATATTAGAGTTGTTAAATGGACAAAAATTAATAGAACCTTCCCCAATAGGCATAGCTACCAAAGCATGGGTAGCTAAGGTAGTCATAAGATAAACGAAAAGAATATCTTTATGACCAGGATGGAGACAAAACCGAATAATATGATGATAGATAAGAGAAGAAAGACAGGTATGGATGCAAGATACAACTGAATGCATAATGCGTGTCATAAAAGAGGTCAGCTCAATCTTGTTACCTGAGTGAGGATAGACATTTAAAATAAAAATCCAATGCAAGACCCTATATTCGGGCAACATATATTTAGAACTGAGCGCAGTACCGCTGTTCCATTCTGCATTCATGTTACACAGAAATCTCGTAATCAATTGTTTAGCATTTTCAGAAGGTATAGATTGCAAAGTGGATATGGGCACGCCATCATCAACAACAGGTATATTCATGATTGTTAAAATCAAATGACGATTTACCTTAATTGGACCTTCTCTAGTTGACACAGTAAATGTTAAATCATCTTGAGAGAGCTTAGTAATGCAAGCATACATGCCCTGCGCAATGGATCGGTATGCAGGACCGCCCCAAGATAGTATATCTTCCTAACCTACAGCTTGAAGGAGATGGACAATATTGAAGTGTGCAAGATGATCAACAATGACAACACACTCAACAATCACATTTCTAAGAAGGAAATCCCGCATACTCTGGGGATCTTCTTCGGGAGGTCAAAGATGACGTACAGTAATAGGTGTGGAATGAGATGAAGAGGGACCACGAGTGGTTCTCTTCCTATTTCTTCCTTCCATTGCTACAAGAAAATAAGAAAATAAAGGACTGTAAAAAGAAATGAAAGGATTCTAAGCAAATTAGATTTTAAGGAACAAACACTTTCAAACCACCATAAATCTTGAAACAAGAAGCAAAATCAAGATTAAGGATGATCAAAGAACTTACATACACAAGGAAATAAAAAATGAAGCACTAACCGAAGAGTAATCGGAGATGGGTTCAACCGGTCGTGGTTAGGCTAGATGGAGAAGAAGAAAGAAATGAAGAAAAATGACTTTTTCCCAAATAAAAACTCAATTCATGCATTTCACAATTGGTTGTGTACATACTTGACCGGTCATGCCACGACTGGTCAAGTGTGTACTTGAATGGTTGTGTAACACTGAAAATGTACAATTTTACATAAATTTAAAATAAAAAAATACAAAATAATATATACATACATTATGATACAAATGAGCACAAATCATCAATTCATATTGCACATACCAAAATCAAATTTCAATTTTGCAAATCGATTTTTGTCGAGCGATTTTATGAATATGTCAGTTAGTTGATTCTTGGTTTGAATATATTTTAATGAAATTGTATTTTCTTCAATCAATTCATGAATATAATGATACTTAATGTCAATGTGCTTTGTTCGTGAATGATGAATAGGATTTTTGAAAATATTAATTGTGCTTGTGTTATCACAATATAACATCATAGATTCTTGTGTAATTCCGTAATCACTTAGCATTCTCTTCATCCATACCAGCTAAGTGCATGCATTACCTGTAGCAATATATTCAGCCCCAGCAGTGGAGAGTTATATAGAACTTTATTTCTTACTTAGCAAGGAAACTAGATAGTTCCTAACAAAAAAACAACCACCATTGGTCGATTTACAATCATCAATGTTACCAGCCCTATCTGCATCCATGTAACTAGCTAATTGCACACTAGTATCATGTAGATACCAAAGACCAAGATTAGCTGAACTAGCGACATATTACAAAATTCACTTAACAGCAATCAAGTGGGACTCTTTAGGGTCTTATTGATATTTGGCACAAATTCTAATACTAAAAATAATATTAGGTCAACTCGCAGTTAAATAAAGTAAATTTTCTATTATACTGCGATACAACCTAGGATCCACACTGTTATCTGTTGAATCTTTAGATAATTTCAGAGTGGTACTCATTGGAGTATCAAAATTTTTTCCACTTTTAAATCTGAACCTTTTAACTAACTTCTGAGCATATTTGGTTTGAGAGATGAAGAATCCATCAGGAACTTGTTTGACTTGCAACCCTAGAAAATAATTTAGTTCTCCAACTATGCTCATTTCAAATTTGGACTTCATAAGTTCTGCAGACTCAACAGTCATGTTAGCATAGGTAGATCCATAGATAATGTCATCAATATAGATTTACACTATTAAAATATGATCATTATGTTCCTTAACAAATAATATTTTATCTACACTCCTTGTAACAAACTCATGACTTAACAAGAATTTAGTTAATTTCTCGTACCATGTCCTGGGAGCATGTTTCAAACCATCGAGTGCCTTTTTTAGTCGATAAACATGATTAGCATGCTTAGGGTCTCCAAAACTCTATGGTAGTTCAACGTATACTTCTTCATGAAAATCACCATTTAAAAATGCACTCTTAACATTCATTTGATATATTTTGAATTTTTTAAAATACGCAATAGATATAAATAGTCTAATTGATTCAAGATGAGCTACTGGGGCAAAGGTTTTATCATAATCAATACCTTCAATTTGAGTGTACTCTTGTACAACCAGCCTAGCCTTATTTCTAATTATATTACCAAATTCTTCAGACACTAAATACTAAACATCATTTCTTACAAACTGATTGAGCTCTTCTTGCATAACTATAATCCAATTTTTATTAGTAAGGGCTTCTTTTACACTAGCCGATTTCATCTGAGATGTAAATCACACGTAGTTACACATATCTTCTAATTGTTTACAAGTGTGTACACCATTGAGGGGATTTTCAAGGATTTGATTAGTAAGATGATCTTTATTTGATCATAGTTCAGTGTTATTTTGATTAGATGAAGAGTCTGGTCTATCTATTAGAAAACTTCATCATCTTCTGAACTTGAGGCAGGTGTATTCAAATGATTATCAATGACCACATTAATAGATTCTTGTATTACACCGGTCCTCTTGTTAAGTACCCGATATGCTTAACTATTCAGAGCATACCCTAAAAATATTCCCTTATCGCTTTTGGTGTTAAATTTACCCAGATGTTTTCGGTCATACAAGATATAACATTTACTGCCGAAAACTCGAAAGTATTTGATAAAAGGCTTCTTATTAAACCACATCTCATAAGCTATTTTATTATTAGATTTTCTAATATAAACACAATTAATTATATAACAAGCAGTATTTACGGCTTCAGCTTAGAGATTTTTAGGAAGCTTCATACTATTTAACATTACATTTACTATGTTTTGAAGCACCTATTTTTTCTTTCCACTATCCCATTTTGTTGTGGTGTTTTGGGCACAGAATATTCATGTGATATTTCTTGGTCACTACAAAATTTCTAAAAACTGCTATTTTCAAATTTAGAACCATGATCACTATAGATCTTAGTGACTTGCAACTTTTTTTTTTCATTTTGGCTCTTTTTATTTCGTCGAGAGTTTTAGATTTCTCTCTTATGAAGACTACCCAAGTACCTGGTAAAGTCATCTACAATGACTAAAATATACTTCTTGCCACCTCGACTCTCCATTCTATCTGGTCCAATGAGATCCATGTGGTGAAGTTCGAGTGGTTTAAATGTGGCAGTGGAGTTTATCTTTTTTGTGAACACTCCTAGTTTTTTTACCAATCTGGCACTCACCACATACTTTAACCACTTTCTTTATTTTGGGTAGACCTCTTACCAATTCATTTTTGCTCAATCTATACAAGTTGTGGTAGTGTACATGTCCTAGGCACTTATGCCATAATTCAGTCTCATCAGTATGGACCATGTAACACGATAGCTTAGATGAGCTTGAGTTACTAACTATATAGTAGTTCTCAGAAGTTCTGTGATCAGTTAATATTACAGAACCATTTGTATTTAAGATTTCACACTTTTGGTTTGAAAATTTTACACTATGATTATTATTGCAAATTTGAGAAATGCTTAGTAAATTATATTTTAAACTTTCTACATATAAAACATTCTCAAATAGAGGGGGTTTAGGGAGTTGAACTGTACTTTGGCTAACAATTTTACAGTTGCTACCATCACCGAATGTGATTGAACTATCAGTCATGTCTTTAAGACTGGTGAACATACTTTTGTCACCTGTCATATGTTTGGAGCAACCACTATTCAGGTACCACTTTGAATGGTTCGTGGCTTTGAATGCGGTGTGGGTAACCAAACAAGCAACCTTAGGGACCCATTTCATTATATTTTTGGGTTTAGGATCCTAGTTGGTCTTATTTTGATTATAATTTTTATATGTCCTACCCATTGAGTTAGATTTTAAGAGTTCCTTAAGAAAGTCTACAGTTTTCTCAGCTAAAGGATTACGGTTCTGATTTTTATAGTTGATATGGTTTTTTTAGGATTTAAAGACTGAAAGGTTTTAGTCGTTTTAGAAATATTTTCATTCAGACTTTTCCCTTTTGAGTTAGAAGACTCTCCTTTAACACATTTGAGAGGAGTATTCTTATATTTGGGAGGAGTATTTTTATTGTAGCCCATTCCAGATCGATCACCACATTTTTTGGATCTGAATAGGAGTTTTTCTAATTTAGGGTCACCTTGGGCATACCTCCATGTGTCCTTTAAACTCAAAAGTGAAGAGACTTCTAGTTTTAGGTTTTCAATTTCAGATTTTAAGTTTTCAACATAGGACGTTTTGAAATCTAAGTCACACTTAGTTTTTTTAAAGCAATCTGAAAGATGTGATTTTTCCAAAACCAGATTATTAAATTTCTCTTTCAATTTTAAAAATTTTTCTTTTTGAAGTTTTAATTTAAAAACTATTTTACAACTTTTTCTTTACATGGCATCAAAAGCATCCTGAAGGTCTTCTTCATTCTCATGATCACTTTTCAGATTTTCTTTACTGGTTGTATCATTATTTGAGAAAGTGAAATTGGCTAAAGTCATTAGGGCTTTAACATCATTACCCAACTTGGTTTCATAATCTTCTGACTTAGAAGAGGCTTCAGAGTGGGAAGATTCATCCCATGTAGCTAACATACCTTTCATTTTAGGTTTGTCCTTTTTAAGACATTTGTTCGTTAGATGAACATATTCATGGCAGTTGTAACATTGGCTATCTTTTAAAGGTTTTTAATTTTTAGATCTTGATCTTTTCTTTTCAACAGGTTCTTGAACATCAACCCTCTTTTTACTTTTGAAAATCTTATAAAATTTTTTAGCTAAAAGGGCCATATCATATTTAGAAGTTTCTATATCAGAATTATTATTTTCATGATAAATACTTTTAGAAGATTTAAAGGCGATAGATTTACCTTTCATAGCTTTAAATTTTAACTCGTAGGTTTGTAAAGAACCAACCAATTCTTCAACTTGCATATGATCTGTATCACGAAGTTTCTGAATGGCCGTGACTTTTGAATTGAACCTTTTAGGTAGTGAGCATAGTAACTTTGCACAGACTTTGCTTTCTGGGATGCTATCTCCAAGACCCCACATAGAGTTGACTATATCATTCAACTTAGTATAGAAGTCCATGAATGTTTCACTTTCTTCCATATGTATTTCCTCAAACCTAGTTGTGAGGATTTGTAGTTTAGATTTCTTAACAGTAGTCGTACCCTCGTGTGTCATTTTTAACATATCCCAAGCTTGTTTCGTTGTATCACAAGATATAATTCTTTTGAATTCATCTGGTGATAGTGCATAAGTAATTGCATTTAAAGCCTTAGCATTGACAATACTCTTAATTCTCTGAAGAGTGGTCCAAGTGCTATAAGGATCAACTTTTAGAGTTTTATTTTCGTCAA
Source organism: Magnolia kwangsiensis (assembly GCA_037074715.1). NCBI lineage: Eukaryota > Viridiplantae > Streptophyta > Magnoliopsida > Magnoliales > Magnoliaceae > Magnolia > Magnolia kwangsiensis. The sequence continues at coordinate 116,493,892 of CM073577.1, forward strand.
GGCCTAAAACTTCAATAGTAGGTGGAGTCCATTTAGTTACTGTGGCTTGCCACACATTCTCATCAATAGACCTCAAGAATATTCTCATTATGGCTTTTCAATAAGGATAATTAGAGCCATCAAAAGGTGAAGGCCTAGTGATAGAAAAGCTATCAAAATTTGACATCTTAAAAGCTTAGATCAGTTAACTCAGGAATTTAATCCAAATAAATAAGCTATTAGGCTCTGATGCCACTTGAAAAGGTCGAGCTATATGTCTTAGAGGGGAGGGTGAATAAGATTATTCCAAATAAAATTTATTAAGCAGAATATAAACAACAAGATAGCCAAATGAAATGCAAATAACTAAAAGAAATAACAACTTCAAAAATTAAGTATTAAGAGGTTCATACAAACTTGGTTCTTAGGACAACCCAACACCAAAAACCAATGTTTTATGGTAAGACAACCTTACTAGAACGTCAATGAGTATTAAAAACTCAAACTCAAGAGGATATGCAAGAAATAAAATCTAATCTATTAAAACATTTACCACACAATGCTTAAAATGTAAAGATTACAACATTCACATCCACAAATAAGTCCCATAATCTTACATCATAAAAGATAAAGAAATAAACCACACATCCACTAAACACAAAAAATTATAGTGGTTCGCTTGTGTGTACACCAACTGTTACACCAACTGTTAAACAACAGCCACACAACTACTTCACTCCTAATATCCTCTCCCTCGGCATATTAGTGTTCACTAATCCAAAATAGATTTTTCAAGGTTCACCTAAAAACTTCACAATTATGTATTTCAAGTGGGCTTACACAATTCAAAAACCCCACACTCTTAGTTTTTTGGATCACCTCAGACAAACTAAAAATGGAGATTTTCTGGAACAATCTCACAAACCAAAAAGGAATTGAATTACAAAAAAAGAAAAATACTTATCTGTATAAAAATTCTAAAGCAGCTCGGTAGAACCAACTTGATGATGACGTATATGTTCAACGTTTAGTCTCACAAGTGTATAGGGTTCTAAGTCTAGATGATTTTTAATTAAATCAGAAAGGGCTTTGTATTGATTTTAATGTTAAGGAAGGATAAATCAAATATCCCTTTTCAAAATGAGAATGGAATAGAGAATCAAAATGAAGTTACAAGAGCTACTTTAAAGAATCTAAAATATGCACAAAATAGCTTAAAATGTACTCAAAATAATCTCAGAGTGATTGCTTAAGAATGATAAGAATTGAATAGAAAACTCTGAAATTTGAGCACTATTTATAAGTGAAAAATTGGTTCACACGACTGACCTTTAATTAACTACAACTAGGCTTATCCAAACAAATTTTTAAAAATTCTGGAGTGATAAGATTTTTCAGCTGCACGATTTCCTTGTGGGTCCCATGATTTGTTAAGTGGCTTGCTCAATTGGTCATGTGAGTATAGATTATAAGCTGGAAAATGAGTTAAGCACTGTGCGACTGGTCGAGAAGTTTCCAGGACCGGTCGTAGACCAACAGAAAAATTCTGAAAATTCATAATAAATCCTGGATTGGTCAAGGAAATTCTAGGACTGGTCAAGCCAGTGCTAGGGCTAGTTGAAAGAGTAGAATTTTACACTTATAAAATGACCAAAATGACCAACCGAAAGTATGAAATGATCTAATCATGATCTAAGGTCAATCTAGGTCAATCATACCTTACTTGTGAGATAGAACATATGAACACTTAATCTATCAATCACTTCTGTAGCTTTAATTCTTGCGATCTTCAAAGCTTGAACTCGACATACCGAACATAATCTTCAACTTGGTCTTGAGTTCTTGGACTTTTTTTTTATTCTAGATCTTGAATCGCAATGTTCTTAAAAATTAAGTCTTCACTCAATATATGAAAGTCTTCACTTTCTTCTAGTTTGAAGATCTCGATAAGTTCATCGTAGATATCGGCAAGATAGATTCAGTACGAATAAAATGAATGTCGAAGTTCAATGTAAACAGATGCACAAGCTTGCTATAAATCAAGATCCAAACTTGAATTGGTTTGGCACACCAAAATTTGACAATACTTAAGGTTTATCAACATAGCACTTTCAATCTCCCCCTTTGTCAAATTCGTGACAAAACTAAAATTATAATATGCAATAGATATTCAAACAACACATTGCACAAACATATTGTGATATAATGCACAATAATCAACTCTCTGCAAAAAAAATATTAGCCACATTTCATCATATCATTTAACAATGTTCTCCCCCTTTTTGTCACAAGATGATAAAGGAAGTGAATAAGAATAATTGAAGAGAATAAGAGAGCATTTAGAATTAATAACTACTCATCCAAATTGAATAAACAAATTATCCAAACTAAATAGATAAGAGTTTAAACAAAATTATCCAAGCAGTCATAGGGAAAAGAATTAGAATAAAGTTATTACAGATACCATCCAAATCAAAATAAAACTAATTAGATCCTGAAGAGGGACAAAATGAATAAAATGAATGTCGAAAATTTCATGTGAATAGTTGCACAAGCTTGATATAAATCAGGATACAAACTTGAAAAGGTTTGGCACACCAAAATTTGACAATACTTAAGGTTTATCAACATAGCACTTTCAATCTCCCCCTTTGTCAAATTCGTGACAAAACTAAAATTACAATATGCAATAAATATTCAAACAACACATTGTACAAACATATTGTGATGTAATGCACAATAATCAACTCTCTAAAAAAAAAATATTAGCCACATTTCATCATATCATTTAACAATGTTCTCCCCCTTTTTGTCACAAGATGATAAAGGAAGTGAATAAGAATAAGTGAAGAGAATAAGAGAGCATCTAGAATTAATAACTACTCATCCAAATCGAATAAACAAATTATCTAAACTAAATAGATAAGAGTTTAAACAAAATTATCCAAGCAGTCATAGGGAAAAGAATTAGAATAAAGTTATTACAGATACCATCCAAATCAAAATAAAACTAATTAGATCCTGAAGAGGGACAAAATGAATAAAATGAACGTCGAAAATTTCATGTGAATAGTTGCACAAGATTGATATAAATCAGGATACAAACTTGAAAAGGTTTGGTACACCAAAATTTGACAATACTTAGGGTTTATCAACATAGTACTTTCAGGCCACTACGTTATCTACTCATTTTTTATCTTTTATTTCCAAATCAAATTCTTAAAGTAGGAGTATCCATCTGATCAAGTAGGGTTTAATATCATTTTTAGAAAGAAGATACTTGAGCACCGCATGATTTATGTAAATGACAATCTTGGATCTCATCAAGTAGGACCTAAATTTGTCCAAAGCGAACAGAGATGTCATCCATGATCTATGTAAATGACAATCTTGGATCCATCTGACCAAGAGTTCCTTTTCTGTAGTCGAGTAGTTCACTTGGGCAGGATTTAGAGTTGTACTTGCGTAATGGATAACGTAGGGTCTTTTCTTTTCTCTCGCCTAAAATCGCCCAAAGAACAAAGTTAGATCCCGTTACACATAAATTCAAAAGGAAGACTCTAGTCGGGTGGCTGCATGATAGGTGCAGTGGTTGACATGCCTTTAAGCTTAGTAAAAGCTTCCTGCCATTGCTCAGTTCACTCGTATGGTGCATCCTTTTGAAGTAGATTGCATAAAGGACGAGAGAGATGACTAAAGTCCTTTATGAATCTCCTGTAAAATTCGGCGTGTCCTAAGAAGGATCGCATGTCTCGTATGTTCTTGAGTGAAGGTAGGTTATAGATAAGATCAATTTTAACCTTATCTACCTTAATTCCTTTGAACAAGATGATATGTCCAAGGACAATTCCCTTATGAACCATGAAATGACACTTCTCCTAATTGAGTAACAGATTCTTTTCTTCACATCTTTTCAGCACACGTTTAAGATTCTCTAAGCATTTGTTGAAAGATGGACCAAAGACAGAGATGTCATCCATGAAGAGCTCTAGATATTGCCCCACCATATCAGAAAAAATACTCATCATGCATCGCTGAAAAGTGGCAGGGGCATTACATAGTCCGAATGACATCCTTTGATAAGCAAAGGTGCTAAAAGGACATGTGAATGTGGTCTTTTCCTGATATTCAGGAGCTATCTCTATCTTGTTGTAGCCCGAATACCTGTCAAGGAAACAATAGTACTAGTGACCAACTAGCTTTTCTAAGATTTAATCAATGAAGGGCAAAGAGAAGTGGTCCTTTCTTGTGACGGTATTCAATTTCCTATAGTCAATGCATATTCTCCAACCAATAGTAACTCTAGTTAGCACAAATTCATTGTTGGCATTGGCTACGATGGTGATTCCAAACTTCTTAGGAACCGGCTGAGTTGGACTCACCTATTGGCTATCGGATATAGGGTATATAATACCCACATCAAAAAGTTTAAGAACCTCGACCTTAACCACTTCCTTCATATTTAGATTTAGTATATATTGTGGTTGCCGAGATTTCTTCGTATTATCCTTAAGATAGATGTGGTGAGTACAAACTGAAGGGTCAATTCCCTTGAGGTCCACAATCACCCATCCAAGGCTCCCTTATGCTCAATTAGAGTAGATATGAGCATACTTTCCTGTTCTTGCTCAAGGTGAGATGAAATCACCACTAAATATGTCTCATCTTGACATAAATAAGCATCTTTCAAATCAGAGGGAAAAAGTTTTAGGTCAAGCTTTGGTCTCTTGAGGCTAAACGACAGAGTCACTACTTTGGTTTGGGGTAATTCTTCAAATTGTGGCCTTCATCGGTTAACTTTAAGTACCAGCATAGTATCAAGCATGACACTCGTCTCCCTAATTATATCATCATCTAAATCGCAAGCACATCTCTAAAGGGTTAGAGAAATAGGTCAAAAGTGTTCTATCTTCCATGAAAGAGTCAATCATGTTAATGTCGTGGAAATCATCATCATCCTCTAACCGTTTGTCTATGTTGAAAAAGATATTCAACTCTAATGTCATATTCCGCAAAGACATACTCATGACTCCATTCCTGCAATTAATAATTGTATTTGAAGTGGTAAGGAATGGGCAACCAAGAATGACGAGAATTTGAGTGCTTATGTTACTGATGGCTTCCGTATCCAGGACGATAAAATCTACTAGGTAGTAGAATCTGTTAACTTGGACCAACACATCCAAAATTATCCCTCTCGGTACACGAACTGAGCGATTAAAAAGTTGTAATGTAGTTAGGGTGGGTTTTAATTTACTCAAACTTAACTGTTTGTAGACCGAGTAGGCAATCAAATTTACGCTTACTCCTAAGTCAAGAAGTGCGTGCTCAATTCGGTAATTCCCAATTACATAACGTATGAATGGGCTACCAGGATCTTTAAATTTCTATGACACATCTTGCTTTAGGATAGCCCTCACTTTTTTAGTTAAGAAGATTTTTTTTTGAATATTTTGTCATCTTTTGGTCATACACAAGTCCATCAGAAATTTGTATATGAAGGTATTTGTTTAACCACATCCAGTAAAGGAATATTGATCTTCACTTGTTTCAACACCTTTAAAATGTCTTAAGAATTAGAGAGAGATTTTGGTGCAACCAATAGTTAGGGGAATGAGGTAACTAGCTTACCTTGAAGTTCCGGTTCTAATTCTTGTGGAGCAATGCTAGATCTATCATTGTTGTCCTCTTTGGGGTCCTTAATATTTCATCCCTAATTGGAATATATTTGTCATTGGTCTTCCTACTCCTAAGAGTGGTGATAGATTTAACTTGCTCCATCTGATTGAAAGAGCTTGGGTTGCTAATTTCATATTGTGGTTTTGGATTGGAAAGAGGTTGAGCTGGAAGGCTCCCCTTATTCTCACTTGTATTCCCTATCTTAAGCCCTTGTATAGCTTTTGTAAGATCTTGAAAGCGTTGTGTCATCCCCTGATTGAAAAGCTCTTACTTTTGAAGATGTTTTAGCACTGGATCCTCTTGAGGTTTCTCTTGATTTGGAATTTGGTTTAAGAAACCTTAAGGGATAGCCATTTGTCTATTCCTCCAATTGAAGTTTGGATGATTTCTCTAACTAGGATTGTATGTATTGGAGGTAAGTTCATTGAAAGGTCTTTGGTAACTATTCGTGGCATTGGATTGCTCATTCAACACCTCTTGAAAGGTAGGTATAGTTGGACAATTTTCAGTTGTGTGAACATTGCAAGCACAAATACCACAAAAAATTTCCTTAACCTTATCCTTCTTTAATTCCATGGCCTCGAGTTTTTTGGTGAGATTAGCCACTTAAGTATTGATATCATCGTCCTCTTTCAAGAAATACATTCCACCCCTCTCTTTGGATTAAGTAGGCCTAGACCTGATGCTTGATTTTGGGGAGATGTCCCATGATTGTGTGTTTTCAGCAACTTATCGAAGCAGTCATACACATCATTGACACTTTTATTCATGAATTCCCCATTACACATTGTCTCAACTAATTGGGGCATGGGAGATGTTAGTGCATCATAAAAAAAGTTTGTGATGCGCCACGTTTCAAAACTGTGTTGTGGGCATGAACTGACAAGATCCTTGAACCGTTCCCAACATTAGAAGAACGTTTTATCTTTCTTTTGGGCATAGTTTATAATCGACTTTTTAAGGGTGTTCATCTTATGGTATGGAAAAATTTTCTTTATGAACTCTTTTGTCATGTCATTCCTTCTACCAATAGATCAATGATGTAATGAATGCAACCACGTATTAGCTTTCTCTTTCAAAGAAAAAGGAAAGAGTTTCATCCGGACCGTGTCATTAAACACATCTGGAAAGTATAAAATGGCTATAATCTCGTCAAACTCTTTTAAGTGTAAATACGGATTTTCAGATTTAAGCCCATGAAATTTTGGAAGGAATTAGATTACCCATAGCTTAATATCTATATTATAAATGCTATTGTGTAAATCAAGCACTTGTTGTATTGTCAAATTTTATTGTGCCAAACCATTTAGTATTTGTATCATGCTTTGAGTTGAAGTGATCAGGTTCGTACATTTTTTTGTTCTGTGGATCTTCATCGAACTTGCCAACATCTTCAAGTTGAAGTGAAGAGTGTTAAAGTTCATGGTTTCAAGATCAAATTCAACAACTCAAGATCAAGATTTGAAGTTCAACCACTGTATGCTAAAGACTCAAGAAATTAAGCATGACTCAAGCTCAAGTTCAAGACATCGAACTCAAGCTTCAAGTATCACAAGATATCAAGTCTCTAAAGCGAATGATGTTTTAATTATTCCTACGCATAAATAGGTTTGGATGACCCTATATTGACCCTAGATTGTGTTATATTCATTGCATATTCTTTGTGGATCATTTCATATGTTTATATGTCTTTTTCTAGACTAGTCTTAGACCTTGTTTAATTAGTCCAAGTACTGGCTTGACCAGTTTAAGAGTTTTCTCAACCAGTACAAGCTTTGTTACTATTTTTTAAAATTTTATGTTAGACTCTTGACCAGTCTTGGAGATTGCTCGACTAGTCGAGTGAACAGTACTCGACCGGTCGTGCAGGCTTGACTCAAAGTTCAGCAACATTTTTTGGTCCCACTCGACTAGTCAAGTGCATTGCTCGACCAGTCGAGTAGGCCACTTGACCAATCGAAAAAGCCACTCGACCAGTCGAGTAATGGTCTTATTTTATCGCGCTAGAAAATTTGAAATTTTGTTGGTCCTTCGACCAGTCGAACCGACCCTTAGACCAGTCGAGTGAATAGTATTTTCACCTATAAACAGAGCACGAATTTCAGAGATTATTCATTCATTGAAAGCTAAATCAAGACATCATTCTGAGAGATAAGTTTGTGAATTTATTAAGCTATTCCGTGTTCATTTTAGATTCTCTTTAATTAGCTTTTGTAATTTAATTTTGAGATCTTTATTCTAATCTTACATTAAGAAGGGATTTGAGTTTTTTCCTTTCTTGAGATCAAAATCAAATCAAGCTAGCCCAGGTTGATTTAATTAAAAATCAATTAGAACTAGAACCTTTTCATCTATGAGACTGGACATTGAACATCTTTGTCTTCATCGGATTGGTTCTACCGGGCTTCTTCAAAGGAGAATTTCTAGACAAGTATTATTTACAATTCTATATCTTTTAAGTTTTTAAGGTTGTGCTAGAAAAATCTCTTTTTAGTTTGTCTGAGGTGATCCAGAAAATCTTAGAGTGTGGGATTTTTGAAATTATGTAAGCCCAATCAAAAATACAATTGTGAAGGTTTTAAGGTAAACCTTGAAAAACTTTTTTTTATAGTGAACTCAAATATCCCATGGGAGTGGATATTTTGAGTAGAGTAGTTGTGTCGCTGTTTTTAATAGTTGATGTACACACAACCGAACCACTATACTTCTTGGAGTTGTGGTGGATGATTGAATGTGCTTATGTGTGTGAATGTTGTACTTTATTTTAAGCATTTGTGGTGAATGGTGTAATTTATTTTATGGACTTGTGAGAATGCTGTAATAACTTATTTATTTTATTTGTTATTTTCTTTGTCTCTTTATTGGTTTGGATTTTTAATACTTATAAACATTCTAGTAAGGTTGTCCTGCCATAAGCCTTTAATTTTTGGTGTTAGGTTGTCCTTAGAACTAAGTTTGTATCAACCTCTCAAAACTATTACATTTGAGGTTTTTATTTACTTGTGCTTTATTATTATTTGAATTGTGCTATCTTTCTTTAAATTCTGCATTTATTTTTTAATTTGGCATAGTCCTATTCCCCCCCCCCCCCCCCCCCCCCCCCCCCACGAACGTATAGCTCATCCTTTTCAAGTGGTATCAGAGCGTAATAGCTTTTTTTTTGGGATTCATTTCCTAAGTTAATTGATATGATCTTATAAGATGTCAAATTTTGATAGCCTCTCAATCATTAGGCCTCCACCTTTTGATGGCTCCGATTATGCGTATTGGAATGTCGGAATGAGAATCTTTTTAAGGTCCATAGATGAATGCGTGTGGCAAGCCATAGTGATTAGATGACGCCTCCTACCATTGAAGTTCTAGGCACTGAAGGAATCAAATCTATGAAAGTTACACCTTATTTTTCTTGGACCACACTTCAGAAAAATGAGAGTAGTGCCTTTGCAAAGGCTTTAAATGCAATTACTTGTGCATTATCATTGGATGAATTCAAAAGAATTATATATTGTGATTCTGCAAAGTAAGCTTAGGACATTCTAAAAATGACACATGAGGGTATGACTATTGTTAAGAAATCTAAACTTCAAATCCTCAGCACTCGGTTTGAGAAAATACATATGGAAGAAAGTGAAACTTTCATGGACTTCTATACCAAGTTAAATGACATAGTTAACTCTATTAGGGGTCTTAGTGATAATATCTCAGAAAGCAAAGTTTGTGCAAAGATACTACACTCATTGCCTAATAGGTTTAATTGAAAGGTCACTGTTGTAAGACCCGTATCCTAGCCTGTACTGTTTCGTAGGCTTTCACGGTCCTCCTGGTCAAATTTCAGTTACTTGTGACACGTAAACAACAATTGCACACAATCGCTAATTATATCCCGTATTTTAGAGTCGGCTCAACTCAAAACTTTTACCTTAGCAACTGCACCGTTGCTCTAGTTCCGACGCCGTGTATTACGGATCAAAGCAATACCTAGGCCAGGAGATGTGGACTCGCATTCAGTTCGAGAAAAACGTCGTGCGTTGTAAATTTCGAGGGAATCTTTACAACCCCTCACATCAATCAATCAAAGTATAGGTAAGTACCTAGTCCATCACTTTTCCACTAACAAAGCATGACACCCGTCTCTTCCATTCCCAAAGTCAACCCTTCCTTACAACAACTCATTTCTCCCCTCCCTCTCTCCTTATATCTTCTCTCTCTCTCTCTATCTCTCTCTCTTTCTCTCTCTCTCTCATTTTCTACTATTCTCTCAAGCAACCCAAGCACCCAATGTCCATGGCTTCCATGGAGAAGCTAGGTGTGGCCCACCTCCCTACCACCCAATCCCACCATCCAAAGTTCATCTCCACCAATGAAATGCATCCTCCAGAGCTCTACGATGCGTTGATGGAAGAAGAAATCTAAGAAGATCAAAGGTGGTTGATTTTATGATTTTCTACCATTGATTTAAGGGATCACTTATGGTGGGACCCATCTTAATGTATGCATTGTATAGGGAGGGCCCATAGTGGCGGTGTACCTCCCCTTCTCACCTCTCTCTCTCTCTCTTGTGATGGGCGTGACCCACTAGATCCACACCCCGTGGACCCACCCTAGTGCGTGTGAGAAATCTACATTGTCTTTGTGGTATATTATATAATATATATGATATATATAATATAATATATAATATAATATATATATATATATACATATATATACATATAATATATTATAACATATATCTGGGTGGGCCACTTCCACGTGGGACCCACCTTTAACACATGTATTACAACACCATCCAGATGGGTCTGGACGGTGGAATCTGGGTAGACCTTTACACACACACACACACACACGGAAACGCTCACCTGTGAACTAGTTCGTACGTACTACATATGAACTTTTTTAGAACTCATCATAACTGATGAGTCTCGCAAATCTGAACGGTCCACATGAAGCAGAGCCTCATGAAACCCTATGGTTCGAATTTTTACTTTGATCCAAAACTTTAGGGGGCCATGAAAAATGCAAACAGTTTCTTTCCTTAATTTGAATTTCTCTTTGCTATGGCCCACCAGAATCTTAGATCAGGGGGAAAATTCACCCCTTAAGGTTTCATGGGATTCCGCATCTTATGGACCATTCGGATTCAACACCCATGACACGTGTACAAAGGTGCGCATGTGCGTAGGTATGTAGGTGAGCATGCCTCTATATATATAATATTATATATAATATGGTTATGTGGGCCCCTTTTCTTTATGGTAGGGGAGGCTAGATCCCAACTGTCCATCCACTTGAGACATAGCCCCCACCCTGTTGGATGCTTCCTATTTGAACTGTCCACCCATCTAGCGTGATGGGTCATGTATGTGGACCCCACTGATGTATGTGTTACATTCGATCCATCCATCCATTTGGCTAGCTCATTTCAAGGCTTGGGAGAAAAATAAATAAATAAATAATAATAATAATAATAATAATAATAATAATAATAATAATAATAATAATAATAAAAAATAAACTGTGAATTGAACGTCTACCATTGAAACCCCTTTTTGGGATTTCAGAAGTTTTGATCCAATGTGATATTTTTTCCCTCTAAATCCATGTCTGTGACCTTATGAACAAAATGGATGGGAAATCAACCCTATGGTTGGGCCCACTGGGATTTTAACAATGGGAACCCTTATCACCATTGTTAGGTGTCACATGGTCTAGATGCTCTTTTGATATAATTCATTTGTTTGGATAATGCTCTAAAATGATATCTATAGATGGATGAATGTTGTAGTTGTTGTGGTCCACGGGTTAAGGCCCATCATGATGTATTTTTGTCTCATTTGCGCGGCCCACCTGTTTATATTTTTAGCCCATATGATGGGGCTCACCTGCCTTGTATATGAGACCCTTGTGTAAGGCCCATTATGATTGTATGAGGCCCATTGAGATTGTATGTAGCACATCGTATTATGTATGAGGTCTTTGTGTGAGGTTGTGGGCCCACTGTATGTTTGGCCCTATGGGGGCCACTCTTTGGGTGTAATGATGGTTAAATGTCCACATTGATGGGCAATGATGGTTAAATGTCCACATTGTGACCTTCCCTTATGCCCTTTATTAAGCCAAGTCAGATTGTCGAGGCTGAATATCGAGGTCGATTCCAATTTATTGAGGCCGATTATATAAGTCGATTCCGATTTTTGAGGTCGAGAATCAAGGCTGATTCTGATTTTTCAAGGATCATTGTATAGGTTGATTCCGATTGTCGAGGCTGAGTATCGATGCCGATTCCGATTATCGAGGATGATTGTATAGGTTAATTCTGATTGTTGATGCCGAGTATCGAGGCCAATTCCAAGTTGTCGAGGCCGATTGTATAGGTTGATTTTGATTGTCGAGGCCAAGTATTGAGACCTATTCTGATTTGTCAAGGCCGATTACAATTGTTGAGGCTGAGTATCGAGGCTGACTCCGATTTGTCGAGGTTGATTGTATAGGCTGATTCTGATTGTCGAGGTCGATCATATAGGTCGATTCTGATTGTCGAGTTCAATTTCAATTTGTCAAGGATAATTGTATAGGCCAATTTCGATTATCGAGGACGAGTATCGAGGCCGATTATATAAGTCAATTTTGATTATTGTCGAGGATAAGTATCGAGGCCGATTCTGATTGTCGAGGCTGATTGTATAGGCCGATTCCGACTGTCGAGGCGGAGTATTGAGGCCGATTCTGATTTGTCGATGCCGATTCTGATTGTCGAGGCCAAGTATTGAGGCTGATTCTGATTTGTCGAGGCCGATTATATAGGCCGATTCCGATTGTCAAGGCTGAGTATCAAGGCTAACTCCGATTTGTTGAGGCTGATTTTATAGGCCGATTCTGATTGTCGAGGTCAAGTGTCGAGGCCGATTTCGATTGTCGAGTTCAATTTCGATTTGTTAAGGACGATTGTATAGGCTGATTCCGATTGTCGAGGTTAAGTATTGAGGCCGATTCTGATTTGTTGAGGCCAATTATATAGGTTGATTTCAATTGTCGAGGTTGAGTATCGAGGCCGACTCTAATTTGTCGAGGTTGATTGTATAGGACAATTCTGATTGTCGAGGATGATTCTGATTTGTCGAGGCCAATTGTATAGGTCGATTCTAATTTTTTAAGGCTGATTATATAGGCGATTCCAATTATTGAGTCTGATTCTAATTTTTTGAGGTCAATTGTATAGGTTGATTACCGATTTGTCGAGGCCGATTGTATTGGCCGATTTCGATTGTCGAGGCTGATTCTGATTTGTCAAGGCCGATTCTGATTATTGAGGCCGAGTATTGAGACTAATTGTGATTTGTTGAGGCCGATTGTATATGCCGATTCTAATTGTAGAGGTCGATTCCGATTTGTTAAGGTCAATTTTGATTTGTCGAGGCTGATTGTATAGGTCGATTCTGATTGTCGAGGCTAAGTATCGAGGTTGATTCAGATTGCCGAGGCCGATTGTATAGGCCGATTCCGATTGTCGAGGCCGAGTATCGATCGAGGCCGATTTCGATTGTTAAGGCCGATTTTGATTATCGAGGCCAATTTCGATTGCCAAGCCTGATTGTCAAGACCTATGATGTATATGCGACCCATAGTTGAGGCTCATTGTGATGTGTATTCAGCTTGTGTGATGTATATGCAGCCCGTGTTTAAGGCCTAATGTGATGAATAAGAAGTCTATATGATGGGGCCCATTATGATGTGTTTGAGGCCCATGGACAAGGCCCATTTTGATGTATTTGTGGCCTATGGGTAAGGCTCATTGTGATATGTATTAGGCCTATGATGCATGGCCCATTTGATGTATTCGAGACCCATCTGTAGCGCCCACATGTCATGTATTTAAGGCTCATAAGCAGGGCCCACCTATTGTGTATATGTGGCCCTTGAGTAAGGCCCATTGTGTTGTATATTAGGCCTTTGTGTGGGCCATGGTCCCATTATATGTTTGGCTCTATGTGGGTCATTTCTTGGGGGCAATGTTGATTAAATGTCCACATTGTCGAGGTCGATTATTGATGTCAGTTACTGATACTGATTATGAGTATGTGACAGCATAACATCATGATATATGCCCATACGCATCATCTACATATTTATTATGAGATGTGTTGACCCTTGCATATGTCATAGTATAGATGGTTTATGAGACTCCCTGATAGGTGGAGTTATCCCACATGAGTGCACGGTATGTGCAGGATTTATGCATGATTGGACTACATGGCTAATGCATCTTGTATTATGTGATTATGATTACTGTACGCCCTAGCGACATCAAGGCTGTGACCTCCACAGGTATGTCGTAGATGGCCAGATGGGATACTGAAAATGTTTGGTTCGAGCATCTGGGCACTTTGAATGTCCGTGGGTGAAAGTCCTTAAACCTTCGAGGCTAGGAGGCATCCTAATGTCTAGACCGAGTGGATACATGAGTGTTTGAATGCCGAATACTAGTAGGTCGCGTCTCCCACCGTGTAGTGGTCGATTGGGAGGGGGTGTAGCCTTATCCGCCCAAGTGAGAGGGCTATAAACTAAGCTGATTTGACCAGCTCCCAAATGGGTTCGCTATTGATGAGTCGTGTATGTATTGATATACTACTGGTAGGCAAATAGTGAGGTCTTTTCCACTCGCTGGGCTATACGGCCAGTTGAGGCGGTAGCCAGCTTAGAGTGTACTAGACCCCGGTGATGATCCAAGAGATGTACGGTACTTATATGCGCAGTTATTAAGCAGGGTTACATGCTCATTTATTCATTCACTATTCACTCGGGCTAGTGGTGTGTAACTATTTGTTACGTGTACCTTCACAATGGTCAGGATTTCGGTTGGGGTGCGTGACTAACCTGAGATCAGGAGTTTATCACATTGAGTCTGACTATCCAAATTTAGATACTACGTATTATCATCTCGAACCTGAGATCAGGGGTGCGTGACTAACCTGAGATCAGGGGTGCGTGACTAACCTGGTTTGGATAGAAGTCCCTTTAATGGATCCCATAGCCTACGATACTACGTATTATCTTCTCGAATTCGCTCCAGCTTGTTCATTTCATTCACACCACATATTTGATTGTATTTGCAACATTTAACATTTTGAATTTCTATGTTTCTGCACTTATATGACCTAGACAGACTTATCAGGGTTTACATATTACATTGTACCCTCGCCATCTGATATTTGGCCCTCTTTGACTCCTCATTTGCATAACTGATTTATATTGCTTATTCTAATACTAGATGACTCATGAACTTATCAGTATTTTTGCTTACTCTGATACTGGATGACTCATAGACTTGTCAGTATTTTTTCTTACTTTGATATTGTATGGCTTATTGACTTATCGATATCTTTATTTACTCTGATATTACATTCTGAGCACGCATATTCTGCTCACATACTTTCACCACCCACTAAGCTTTCTATAAGCTTATGCACGATAGATACGTGCAGGTAGCATTAGGTTTTAACAACGTGGACCTATGGAGCTTTGATTTTCGATATATGTATTTCCCTTTTAGCATTGTATTCAAATGATTATATTAGTGGATATGTGATGATGATGTTGCCTTTGTGATTTAGGTAAACTTGTGGTTATGTTTCTTACGAGAAAAATGTACGTTTGAAAATCCTTCTTATAGGATCCTAGGATCGGAATTTGGCGTATAGACACTGAGAACCGAGAATGGGGTACTACGGAGGTTGTCGGCACCGGATTCGGCGATCGGGATTCCTGTGAGTTCGATCTTTGGGTTTGGGGCGTGACAACTGTGCCATTCAAGAATTTCGTGATATAGATGATATGAGGGTTGAAGAGCTGGTTGGTTCTTTACAAACCTATGAGTTAAACTTTAAAGCTCCTAAAGGTAAGTCTAATGCCCTTAAGTCTTCTAAAAATACTTCAAATGAAAATATTAGTAATTCTAATTTTAAAAACTCTGAAGATGTTATGACATTATTAGCCAAGAGGTTTTATAAGATTTTTAAAAGTAAAAAGAGGGTAGATTTTTAAAAACCTACAAAAAAAAGAACTAGATCTAAAAATTGAAAATCTATTAAAGACAGTCAATGTTTCAACTGCCATGAATACAGGCATCGGGCAAACAAATGTCCAAAGAGGGACGAATCTAAAAATAAAGGCATGTTAGCCACATGGGATGAATCGTCTTGTTATGAAGCCTCTTCTGAGTTAGATGATTCTAAACCTGAGTCTACTATTGAGGTCAAAGCTTTAATGACTCTAGCCAAATTCACTTTCTCATATAGTTGTGATTCAATTAGTGAAGAAAATCTGAGAAGTGATCCTGAAAGTGATGAATATTTACAAGATGCCTATAATGCCCTATACAGGGAAAGTTGTAAGATTGCTGTAAAATTAAAACTTCAAAAAGAAAAGTTTTTAAAATTAAAAGAAAATTTTGATAATCTAATCTTAGAAAAATCACAATTTTCAGATTGTTTTAAAAAAGCTAAGTGTGATTTAGATTTCAAAACTTCTCAAATTAAAAACCTAAAATCTGAAAATGAAAAACTAAAATTAAAAGTCTCTTCTCTCTTGATTTTGAAGGATACTTAGAGGTATGCTCAGGGTGATCCTAAACTAGAAGGACTACTAACCGAATCAAGGAAATGTGGTGATAGATCTGGTGTGGGCTACAATAAACAGACCTCCTAAAAGCAAGTCCACTCCTAAGTTTGTTAAAGGAGAGTCATTTAACTCAAAAGAGAAAAGTCTGAATCAAAATAGTTTTAAAAACTCTAATAGTTTTCAGGCTATGAAACCTAAAAGCAACCATATCAATTATAAAAATTAGAATCATAACCCCTTAGCCGAGAAAATTATGGATCTACTTAAGGAGCTTTTAAAATTTAACTCGAATGGTAGAATATACAACAACAAGAAGCATAGAAAGACCAACTATACTCCAAAACCCCAAACAGTAATGAAATGAGTTCCTAAGGTTTCTTGTTTGGTTGTGCACACTGCTTTTAAGGCTTTGAGTCAATCAAAGTGGTACCTAGATAGTAGTTTCTCTACACACATGACGGGTGATAAAGATTTGTCACAAATCTTAAAGATATGACTGATGGCTCAGTCATATTTGGTGATGGTAGCAACTGTAGGATTAGTGGCCAAGGTACAATTCAACTCTTTAATCTTTCTCCATTTGAGAATGTGTTGTTTATAGAGGGCCTTAAGCATAATCTCTAAAGCATCTCTCAAATTTGTGATAACAAACATAGCATCAAATACACCACCCATGGGTGTGAGATTTCTAATGAGAATGGTTCTGTGATATTAATTGGTCGCAGAACATTTGAGAACTGCTATATAGTCAGTGATTTAAGCTCGTCAAAGTTATAGTGTTACATGGTCCAAACCAATGAGACCAAACTATGACATAAATGCCTAGGACATGTACACTACCGTAATCTTTATAGATTGAGCAAAAGCGAATTAATAAGAGGTCTACCTAAGTTAAAGAAATTAGATAAAATTTATGGCGAATGGCACATTAGAAAATAATCTAAGAGTGATCACAAGAAAGTGAACTCTTAAATTGCGGTAAAGACCGCTTTAGTTGAAGTAGGAATATGCCAATATGTCCTAGAGGGGGGTGAATAGGACTTTTTAATAATTTTTTACCAATTTAAAATCGTATTACACTAATCCTAACAACAAGCATATGTTAGGATTACTCAAGGGCAACTCTACTGGCTTCCAAGCCAGGTAGAGGATCCAATCGCAAACTATTTGAGAGATATACAATATGCAAACTAGTTTATGGTGAATATGACTGTGTGTGTGTGTGAGGTGTGATCTCAAATAATCAAGAATGAAAGTATTAAAGGAAATCACACAAGAAAATGAATAGAAATCTCAAACACAGTCATTTTTATAATGGTTCGACTACTTGTCTACTCCACTCTCGGTAACCACACTCAACCCTTGAGTGTACAAGATTTCACTAAGGAGGTTTCCTATGATTTACCTCAAACCCAAGGTTTTAAAACAGGTTTACCTTTAACCTTTACAACCTACACCTAGGCTGACTGTTTATTCTCTTAGGAGTAAGGGTCCACACATCACGCCCACTTTTAAGCACAATGGCCAAGGATCTTTCACAAGACCCTAACGGATATTTCACACAGTTCACCTCTAACCTAAGGTTTTAAATAGGTTCACCTTTAACCGAAAGTTTATGCTCTCCACAGAGCAAGGGTCAATACTATGTACCCACCATGTACACTCCCAACGGAGGCCTCTTAGAGGACTTGCAAGGGTGAGAAACACTTTAGACCCAATCCTACAAAGGAATGATCACAAGGGTCCTCTGGATTCTGATAAGTTACGGATAACCAGATGAGTCCCTTTTAGCTCGTTGTTGAAGATATCTCCTCCTTTGTTGATGAAAAATCTTCTACTTCCTTGAACTACAACTCAGAAGATATACTGATGCTTGGCGACGGGTTGGGTTAAGGTTATGATGGAATCCTACTTTCAAATATTTTCCTATAAAGAAGATAGTGATTCCAGTCATCTATGCATTTATAAGGCATCCCAATTTAATGATATGCCATTAAGGTGGTAGATGAAGGATCCTTAAATGTGGAAGTTCATTTCTCAATCCACTTTATTGAGTATCAATGATGAGGGTGGATTGGAGGATGAACTCCCTTAAGAGAAAGGTCTTTAGGTAAATGATTTAAAGTTAAACACTTAAAAGTACTCTCTTCTTTCTCTCACAGTAACTAAAGACAAGCTCTCTATATATGGACAAAAATTTCCAACGGATATAAAACAATCACATTTATGACTGAGTTCAATATTATCGAGCAAGGTCGATATCATTGAGCGTATACTCTCGATTGCATCGATTGATCGCTCGATGACACAAACTCAAATGTCATATGCTTTTGAAACTTCTTGCCAGCTAGTCGAGGGCATCGAAACACGTGTCGATGTCATCGAATTTCGAACTCCGATAATATCGATACGAGAATCGATTCCTCAACATTTAAAAAATGAGAGAGACTTGCTTTGAAATTTTTTAGGTCAAAAGATATGATCGAGAGAAACTCGATATCATGGGAATTTGAATGTCGATGATATCGAAGGTCATGTTGATGTATCGATAAATCCATAGATTTTATCAGTGAGCTTGCTGGACAGTTTTATGTCCTTTCTCGTTATAATCGATCCGGCGTCGATATCATCGATATTTGAATATTGATTCTATCGAGTGACCCTCGATCTGAAATAGAAACCACTTGAAAAATGTTGCTGGAAAGAGTGTGTCTAAGATCGATATCATTAGTTTTTGAATTTCAAGGATATTGAGGGGTGCATCGATATATCGAAGGTCTTCATGATTTTCCTATAAAAAAGGGACACAAATACACTGTTGTCGATCATATCGAGTCTAGTTCGATAAGCTAGACTTTCAAATATCAATGATATCGATAGAGGTATCGATACATCAAAATTTTGTCCAGATGAATATGTGGTTGTTGGACACTTTATGTCCTCGTTCGATTTTATCGATTGAGCTTTTGAGGACATCGACAACACACATCGATTTTATCAAACCTAATATCAATAAATCGACAGATCTAGAAAACTTAGAGATTTTCTGATTTTTGTAAAAAAAATTTCTAACCCCAAAACCATACGATATTCTAACCAATTTTAAGGGTTTTATATACTTGGTGTTTTAGGACATGAGATGTGAGGCTTAGATTTACCTGTGGCAAGTTTGGAACACATCCGGTTGAGGTGGACAACTGATTGATCTTCCTATGGAGCTTCTCTGTCAAGTTAACTTAACACTCACGCTAATTGACAAACCAGGGCACTTTTAAATTCTAGTGCCACATCCAAACCCCCTGAACTCTTGCATATGGATTTCGTTGGACCAACTAGAATGGAGAGTTGAGGTGGTAAGAAATATATAGTTGTAATTATAGATGACTTTACCAGATATACATGGGTAGCTTTCATGAGAGAGAAATCTGAGACTCTTGATGAAGTGAAAAGCATACTCAAGTGTATCCAAATTGAGAAAGAATCACATATAACCAAAATCCGTAGTGATCATGGTTTCGAATTTGATAATAGCAGTTTTGAGAAGTTCTGTAGAGATCATGGAATATCGCATGAGTATTCTGCACCTAAGACACCTTAAGAGAATGGAGTAGTTGAAAGGAAAAATAGAGTACTTTAAGAAATGGCCAATGTAATGTTAAATAGTATAAAATTTCCTAAAAATTTTTGGGCTGAAGATGTGAACACAGTATGTTATATCACTAACCGTGTTTATATGAGAAAGTCTAATAATAAGACTACATATGAACTATGGTTCAATAAGAAGCCCACTGTTAAATACTTTCAAATTTTTGACAGCAAGTGCTACATTCTACGTGATCAGAAAAATATGAGAAATTCGACATTAAAAGTGACAAGGGTATTTTCTAGGATATGCGCTAAATAGTCGAGCGTATCATGTTCTCAACAAGAGGACCAGTGTTATTCAAGAATCCATTAATATGGTTATAAATGATCACTTGAATACACCTGTCTCAAGTTCAAAAGATGACGAAGTTTCTTTATTTGATAAACTAGACTCTTTGTCTAGTCAAAATGACACTGAACTATGGTCAGTTAAAGATCATCTAACTAACTGAATTCTTAAAAATCCTTTCACTGGTGTGCGCACTTGTAGAAAATTAGAAAACATTTGTAATTATGTGTGCTTCACATCCTAGATTGACTCGGCCAATGTAAAAGAAGCTCTTGTTGATGAAAACTTGATTGTAGCTATACGAGATGAACTTAATCAATTCGTAAGGATGATGTATGGTACGTAGTTCCTAGACCTAATGATAAACACATTATTGGAACTAAATGGATTTTTAAAAATTGATAATATTATAAGAAACAAAGCTAGACTGGTTATACAAGGGTACACTCAGATAGAAGGGATCGATTATGATGAAATTTTTACCCCAATAACTCGTCTTGAATTTATCAGACTTTTATATCCATTGCTTGTTACGAAAAGTTTAAAATTTATCAAATGGATATTAAGAGTGCATTATTGAACGATGATCTACATTAGGAAGTATATGTTGAACAACCTAAGGGTTTTAAAGACCCTAAACATACTGATCATGTTCATTACCTGAAAAAGGCACTTTATGGATTGAAACAAGCTCCCAAGGCGTAGTACAAGAAATTGACTAAGTTTTAACTAAGTCATAACTTTATAATGGGGAGTGTTGATATGACACTTTTTGTTAAAAAATACAATGATCACATGCTGATAATATAGATATATGTTGATGAAATTATCTATGGATCTATCTATTCTGACATGACTGTCAAGTTTACAGATTTAATGTACTCTAAATTTGAAATGAGCATGGTTGGAGAACTGAACTATTTCTTAAGTTTACAAGTAAAACAACTTCCTGATGGATTCTTCATCTCTCAAACCAAATATGCTCTAAATTTGTTTTAAAAATTTGGCTTTAAGAGCGATAAAATTTTTTATACTCCTATGAGTATGACACTTAAACTCTCTAAGGATTCGATAGGTAAGAGTGTAGATCCTAAGTTGTATCACAGTATGATAGGTAGTTTATTATATTTAACTACGAGTCGACCTAATATTGCATTCAGCGTAGGAATCTGTACTAGATATCAATCGAACCCTAAAGAGTCTCACCTGATTGCTGTAAGCGCATTTTGAGATAGTCGCAAGTTCGGACAAACTTTATTTTTGGTATTCTCATGATACTAATATTCAATTTGCTAGTTATTCAGACGTTGATTGGGTTGGTAATATTGATGACTGCAAGTCTACCAACGGTGGATATTTTTATGTCGGGAACTATCTAGTTTCATAGTATAGTAAGAAACAGAGTTCCATATCCCTTTCACAGCTAAGGCTGAGTATATCGCAGTAGGTAATGCATGCACCCAAATTACGTGAATGAAGTGAATGTTAAGTGATTACAGATTTGTGCAAGATTCTATGGGATTATATTGTGACAATTCTAGCACAATTGACATTTTAAAAAATCCATTTTAGCATTCACGAACTAAGGATATTGACATTAGGTATCATTATATTCGTGAATTAGTAGAAGATAAAATTATTTTTATGGATTATATTCAGATTGAAAATCAACTTGCAGACATATTTGCAAAATCACTTGACAGAAACAGGTTTGCTAAGTTGAAAATGGATATGAGTATGTGTAATATGAATTAAATCGCATGTGTTTATTTATAACATATTGCATGTTTTTTTTTTTTTAGTTAATTTTATAAAATTTTAAATTTCAAAATATGAAAATATGCAGAATTTTTGAGGTGCACGACCAGTCAAGCCGCTCGAGTTTGAGGATTTTTATTGTGCAAAAAGTACTTTTTCTTCATTTATTTTATCTTCTCCAACCAGCCCTATCACGACTGGTCAAACCCACTTTTGATTCCTTCATAGTTAGTGCATCTTTTTTGATTTTCTTGTGGTTTTAAGTTATTTACTCTTCCATTTCTTTATTTTTATAGTTTATTTCAAGGTTTATAGTGGTTTGTTGGATTTTCTAGCTAAAAATCTTATTTTTTTGAAACCCATCTTTTGTTTCTTACATTGCTTGTATTCTTTATCTCTCATGTGCAATGGATAGTAGAAATAAGAAGAGAGCCCCTCGTGGTCCCTCTTCTTCTCATTCCACTTCAATCACGGTGCACCATCTTCGGTCACCTGAAGAAGATCCCGAGTATGTGCGGGATATTTGACTACGCAACGTGATTGTTGAACGGACAGTTAACTCTGATCATTTGGAACATTTTGGTATTGTTCCCATCCTTCAAGCAGTAGGTTGGGCTAACATTTTAAATTGGGGTAGTCTAGCATACCATTCAATAGCACAAGCCATGTTTTCTTGCATTAGTGATTTCTATACTGAGAATCTGACGTTTACTATTACAACTAGAAAAGGTCCAATTGATGTGGACCGTCACTTAATTTCTGGATTGATGGATTTTCCAGTTAATAATGACAGTATTCCTATCTCTACTCTAGTGGCAAGACCTTCTGAGTCTGAGAAATGGATGTTAACTAGAGTATTATGAAACATGGATGCTGATTAGAACTCAGGTGTGGCACTCAGTTCCAAATATATGTTACCTATATACAGGATTCTCCGTCGGATTTTCATTTCTAATGTTATCCTAGGTTTGATAACAAGACTAAGCTTACTTCTTTCATGGCTCGCATCCTTCATTCTATTGTTACTGGTGGTCATGTATGTCTTCCATCTCTTATCTGTTACATCATTATTTAGTTTCATCTCCATCCGAATCATAGTGATATTCCATTTGCCTATCTTATAACTGCACTAGCGACACATTGTCTTGTGGCTATACCTATTGGAGAAGCTCTCATTAACCATCTTCCCTTTAACAACTCGAACATAAATAAGATGAATCTGAGGTTGGCTCCTGGCCAAGTTGACGTGAGTGCTAGAGGGGCTGCTGAAGCAACTGAAGAGGAAGACGCTTTGCCTCCAGATGATGTTAACATGGATGACTTATTTGATGAGATTGATGAGTCAGACTATGCGGTTGATCCTGACTTTCAGCCTTCTGACTTTGATGAACGTTTGTGATCCCTTGAGGCGAGGGTGGAGGGTCTATATGTGTCCTAAGAAAATCAATTTAAATACATACACAAATATCTTAGGTGCATTAACAAGGGACATCAGATAGATTCTTCTATTCCTGCTCCTTCTGGATCTGATTAGTATTTTTTTTGGATATGTATTAATATTTTCTAATCTTTGATTTGTGTTGGGATGTTTTATAGACATACTTTTACTTTTTAGTATATAGTCATGATATTGTGATTTAAGTTGATATTTTGATTATCATGATGATATTTCCTATCTTATTTCATTTACTTCTCTTCTCGTTATACATCTTTCTTTTATCTTATTGTGATAAAATGGGGAGAAATTATAGAGGTGTGTGATGATGATGTGGAATTTGGAGTGGTATATGTATGGATTTTTTTTATAGGTTGAGCACCTCTCCTCTCCTAGATTGAGGGGAAATGATGAAATGAGAAGGAGATGTGTCCATTGATCATTAGTGCATGATTCTTTATTGTGCATATATAACCGATGCTTGATTCTTTATTAGTGGCTAATTGGTGCATGATTTCTTATTTAGTTTTGTCACAAATTTGACAAAGGAGGAGATTGTAAATGTTATTGTGTAAATCAAGAACCCATTGTATTGTCAAATTTTGTTGTGCCAAACTATTTAGTATTTGTATCGTTCTTTGAGTTGAAGTGATCAAGTTCGTACATTTTTATGTTCTATGAATCTTCATCGAACTTGCTTACATCTTCAAGTTGAAGTGAAGAGTGTTAAAGTTCATGGTTTCAAGATCAAATTCAAGAACTCAAGTTCAAGTTTTGAAGTTCAATCTCTGTATATTAAAGACTAAAGAAATGAAGCGTGACTCAAACTTAATTCAAGACATTGAACTCAAGCTTCAAGTATCACAAGATATCAAGTCTCAAAAGTGAATGACGTTTCAATTATTCCTACTCACAAACAGGTTTGGATTATCATGCCCCAGACTCGGTGACCAGACTCACAAGGAACCCAATATCCAGTTCGGGCCGCAACAACCTCCGTGGTGCCCTATTCTCGGCTCCTGACACCAATTCACTAGGTTCTGATCCTGGATCCGACAAGGAGGATTTATAATATAAGTCTGAATCCAATAAGAGCATCCTCAAGATTATAACATAGTAACCACAGATAGTAACCATAGGAACACATCACAAAAATCCGATAAGAATTAAAACTTTGATATAAGGTATGGTGCTCAAGGGAAATACAAGTTCTGAACAATGACAACTCCAAAAGGCCCTCGGCATGCTCCAATGCTTCTCCTCAGCTACTATGGCTGCCTATAATCACCTGTATGCATCAATCGTATATAAGCTTATAGAAAGTTTAGAGGGCGGTGTTAGTGTGTGTAATACTAGTGTCAGAAAGAAATATCAGAGAATGCAGAAGCTCGGCATGAACCATGAACACTATCAATGCCACTAGCCATACCAAGGATAAGTTATGAAAATCATGAATGAAACAAGTCATACCAAGGCTATACAAAGAAATACATGAGTATTAGGCGCTATACCGAGGTGATGCACAAAAGGCCTATATAGCCAATGCCAATGCAATGCAATACATGCCAGTCCTCATATCAAGTTCACAAATCATATAGTTCCTCTCTAGGAAAATCACCGAGGTCAAATACACTTCCAGCCGACTGCCGCTCTCCTAGCCGCACAATCTAACAAGCGTAAGAGACCTCACTACCCGCCTATGGACATCCAATCACCAGCAAGGCTCGATGGTAGCGGACCTATTCACTAGTTGGTCAAACTCAGCCTAGCTATTGCCCCCTCACTCAGGCGGGTAAGACCACACCCCATCTCAACCGACCACGTTACAGTGGAAGTCGCGGCCTAATGCATAAGGCACTCAGGCGCTCATATTTTTCACTTAGTCTTAATGTTGAGGCGTCTTCTTGGTACCATGAAGGTTTAGGGACTTTCACCCAAGGACATCTTAAGTGCCCTAATATGCTCAAGAGGTATTTTTGGTGTCCAAATACGACCATACACGACATACCAGTGGAGGCATTGGTCCTAATGAAGTAAGGGCAAATAATATCCATGTAATGCGATAACAGATGCATAAATTCCATGTACCAATCATGCACCAACTCATAGCATCCATCGTGCTTAAGAGGGGAACTCCATCCCCCTGAGAAGCCATCAGATCTACCCAATGGCTCAATATGACCACACATAATGCTAACCAAGCACACCATGATGTGTATGGGTCATAAGGATGAACAAGATGCGTCGTGCAGCGATGAACAATGTAGTACACTCTTCCTATCCAAGTAGGGACTAAGTCTAGGTACTTAGATAAATTCTCTAATGGAGGCCCAATAGTCTGGGGTAGCCCACAAGGCTAAGGAAGGACAATGAAATGGGCCTAAATAAATGAAACTAGTCTAAAAAAGGTCAATGGTGGACCTTTAACCACTCATAGAAGCAAGTGAGACTACCTTAGAGTCACAAATGTGGACATCCAACCACTATTTGTCCCAAGAAGGTAGCCCAAATAATGATCTTTCACGTATCAGGACCTAAGGCCCACACATCACCATAAATAAGAGAAGGACAGCCATAACATTTCACATACATACCATATTGGGCTTCAAGTAGATGGCCCGAGGCCTACTCAAACATGGGTCCAAGGGAAATACACATAACCCAACCCATATGCAATACTATGGGCCCATAGGGAAGGTTAGGGCCCAACATAAAGGTCACTAATTCCATATATTGTGGTGGGCCTAGTGGGCAGCCCATTACTCAAACCACATGGGCAAAAATTCAAGATCTAGTAGTAAATTGGGCCCACAACTCAGCCCAAGAATATATTTGATTTGGTGGGCAACCAAGGGCCCAAATATTTGTGTAATCCAGCCCACTAACCCAGCACAACATTATGGTGAAAATGGCCTAAGAGTCCAGTGGGCCCATTAAGAAGGTTCCAGCCCATTTGGGCCTAAAGAGTCCAACAATCTAACTACATACATGGTCCCAAATAGTCCAACTATGGTAGGCATCAAGGGAACATTAATTTATCCCAAAATTAGGGGATTAAGGGCATGAATTAATCCCTCTAAGGTCCTCATAATGTGGTGGGCCTCACTCCTAAAATCTCAGCCCAAAGGCAATGTACATTTATTCCATTAGTTTTATGGGCCTGCTGGAGCCCAAAAATGCTCATCTGATTAGGACCCAAGTCCAAGTGGCCCAAAAATTAGGCCAGAGGGTCCCACCACATAGGAGTATATCAAGGGACACAGAATTAGGTGGGCCATACTGTTGGACCAAGGTCCAGCATGTAGCCCACATAGGGCGTCCCACAATGGGTTGGGCGGTCCAATGGGCTAAACGTCCAATCCTATGCAATGCATATGGTGGGTCCCCACCTTGGACATTCCACACCAAGGTGGGCCACGTCTAAGTGGGTCCCATAATGGATGGACAAGTGGATAAAACACACATCATGGTGGGCTACAAATAGGTGGGGATGACCAGCCTTGCTAGACGTCGACACCATGGACGTCCAGCCAGGTGGGCCAGTCCAGCCACCACACTCTGATTTTCAATGACCCAAATGGCCTCAAATCTTGTAGGTGGGTCCCAGTAAGGGTGGACCAACTCAAGAATAAATTTTAAATTTTTATAAGCATGATAAATATTTTAAAATAAAATGGCAACCATACAAGTTATAGAAATTTGGTTGTTGCGGAAATCTTGTTATCCCTATGTTTGGGACCACATGGAGTGGGCCTAAACCTACCCAAACCTTTGAAAAACTTATGGGAATGGTGGTCCTGCTCATAGACAACCAGTGGGGTCCACTAGGGTGGCCCACTTATTCCAAAAATCAGGTAAACATTCACATTTCCACCTTGTTGTGTTGCTAAACTATCCAGAAATTTTTGTGCAGTTAGGACACTTTGGTCCATCCCATGGGCCTCAATCATGAGAGATATGGTGTGGGCCTCATTTTACATCAAAGTAAGATCCACACACAACAAAACCCTTAAAGAATTTTGGGATAGAAAGGCCTATAAACAGGTCTTCAAAATAACTTAAAACTCATGCTCCAACTGAGCCCGAAATCTGGACAGCAACATAGGCTGTCCATATTTCAGCCTATACAATTTAATCAAAGGGTTTATGGACAGGTTGACAATATGGGCTGATTCAACATATGGGGTCCACCTTGATAGGTTGACAAAATTCCAGACCCATGAGTTCACTCAGACCTCCATGAAAAAGCCATTTTGGAGGCCACCCAAACCATACATGCATGGTGGGCTTGGACATCCAATCAAGTTGGGCTTGGACGTCCCATCTAACTAAGGGTTTAAGATGTTGCTGACCTTTCCTTGGTGGACCACACATCATTAGAATATACAAGAGAAAAATATAGATAAAGGGAGAGAGAGAAGTAAATTGGCCATTGGTGGAAGGTCCCGCCACTAGTGGACCTCTCACACCAAAATCTACACCGTCCACTATGTTGTATGATATATGCGCGCTATAATACATCAAAAGAACTTGCTATAGGGTAGGGATCCTTTTTTTTACATGCATGCAAGGCCTAAATGGCCCATGAGGTGCAAGAAAAGAGAAAGAGAAAACATCATGGTGGGTCCATGGAGAATGGCCCACCATGGATGGAAATATGGAGGATCTAGGCCCATGGCCCCATCATAGGAGCCATGCAGGATCTCCACCATGGATTGGTGGGTCTTACATGCCTCCATGCATGTAGAAATAGAAAAGAAGAAAGGGAAGAAGAAGCTTGATGGAGCACCCACCTTGAAGGCCTTCAAAACTCCAAGATCGAAGTTATAGACTTCAAGAGGAAGGTGATTGAAGGTGTAGATGGGTTGCTAATGGCTAGATGGAGGGGAGATTGGGGAAGAAGGGACTGAAGGAGAGGAGAATTGTAACGCCCTGACTTTTCAGGACCCGAGTACACAACCCGTTTCTCAAAAATTCGAGTGTTAACCTTAAAGGATGGTCAAATTCGAGTATACATTTTTTTTTTCTTTCATCAGAGTAAGCAAATGAGCGTAGTGTGGACAAATTGACATAAAGGAAAATTCCATTATCATTCAAATATACAAGAAGCTGCCCAAAATGACTTATACAAACTAATGTCTCTGAATTTAACAAGTACAAGATTTACAAGAATTTAATACATGAAAAATAACAGAAAACATATAAATATAAGTCGCAAGATCACACGGCTCCTCCAGGAAAATACAGTCATGCATCCCTAGCGATCATACCCTTCTCCTCATCAAGTCTGAACATGCATATCACTTAAGTGACCTGTACTACCTGTACGGTTGTATATTTGATGGATGAGTGACCAACTCAGTGTGAATTCTCCTCAAGATTACACACCGCCACATTAGGTAAGCATAGTTATAAATCAAAACATACAAAACAATACATGATGCAGGTCTTATTAGATGCATGGACGTATAGAATGCGTTCACACCTCGGGGATGCTCATCCGTGCGGATAGGGCCGCCTCCCATGCAAATGCGAATCAATGCTCCGGGGATTAACCGTGCAGAATGCGAATCATGACCTGAGAAAAACATCCAGTCGGACGGAGGCTAGTCGTCAGCGAAAGCATACTAAGTGCGGCATAACAACTGCCTAGTAATAGATGCTGTTCTGTGCCATGTATGCATAATTAGCCAAACCATTATTTGTCCAGTTACAATCAGCCAGTTTTAAATAAGCTCAAGGTCACTACGGGGAGCACATGGCCCATCGTAGGCTGACAGCTCGGGCATAGGTCCCATACCACCATCCCCGGCTCATGAGACTACCATCTTAGGATGTTTAATGGAAACTCGTCGGCTAGTGGCCAATCATATTACATTACATGGGGCTTACCATCACATGGTTGCACGGTATAAAACATCAAACTCATATAGGAAAAATATCAAACAAAACCATGTAGGCCGGGTATCAAAATATGCCACATAGGGCGAATATCAAAACTATACGGTAAAAACCATCCCTTAGAACCATTGGATACAACAACCCTAGATGGTATGCCCATATCAATGATCCATTTAGACCACCACTCAATAACTACTAAGTCGAAGGTCCATTTTAATTACAACCAATCGGGTTACATCCTAAGTATGGGTGTACATGTATAGGTGGGGGTTTCCCACTAATGTACCAGTTTAAAGTCCATAAGCAATACACAAGTAATCCACAAGCATAAACAAATATACAGGATGAACATTAGTAGGCAATACAGCAATTCGATTTCCACCAGCTAACACATGTGATTATAAGAGAGAGATTTCAATTATAACTTTAAATAAAAACTATAACTTAATCTAATGAGAAGATGGAAAGCTCAAGGGGAAAAATCATCACCTTATAGTTTGCATCACCTACCAGTGTTGCTAGAGAGTGCGTATTTCCTTAGAATCAAACCCTATCATGAATTGTAAAGTTATACCGTTAGATTCAAGCTTTACACACTATTCTTGGTCAAAGTCTTAACCTAGGGTTTGGATTACCTTGGTTTTAGGGTTTTACCCAAGAGTCTAGGTCTAGACTTGGACCGTGGGGTTTGGACCCTAGTTAGTTATATAATTAATTAAAGGATTAATTTAATAGTCATGAGATGCTTATTAACATTAATGATTAATATTAGTCAATATGGTAATCATAATCGTTATGATAGTGACAACTAGTATAGTCCATTATTAATGGTAATATTTAGGGAGGGTAATTACAATATTATTATTTAATAATTATAATTATGTTTACAATATTTAATATCAGTGTAAATAGTCTACCAATGGCTAATCATGCCTATATAAAAATTTATTATGATAATAGTAATAAGGGTGGTAGTTGTAAATCGGGCCTAGAGTTTGTCCACAGCTAAGGCTGGAATTGGGCCTGACCAGGCTGCCCAATTGCAGCCCAACTTGGGCTTGATCAGGGCCCCTAATTGTTATCCCTAGATGGCCCAAAAATTTGGGCCGCAGTGGGCCCTGTTGGGCCTAATCACTGGACCCAATCTAAGTACAAGTGGGGTTAGCCCACTATACCTAACGGTGAGGCCCACAATCTTGAGGTGGTGCGGCCCATTGACCCTAAACGTCTCAACGGTAGATGCTTCAATCCTCCACCGTTCTTCTACGGTGTGGTCCACCTGATAGGCGGATCTGCCTGATTTTTAGTCCCAAGTTTCAAAACAATTTGAAGAAATGGATGGACTGTTTGGATGTAATACATACGTCAGAGGGGCCCACAGAACTTGCTGTCGTCCCTAAAAACAAAAAGTGTGAATGGAACACTTGCATTGGAGGATCCCCAGCATTACACCGTCCAGATGGACGGTACAGATATAAAACATATACATTCACGGTGGGCCCCTTTAATAGTGGGATGGGCCCATTTACGGTCTTGTTAAGGCTGTTTAATGGCCTGATCTCGACCCATTTAAGAGACAGTTTCTGGCCTAGGTTTCAACCCATTTTGAGCTAGATTTTTAGCTCTAAATATCACATTTACTGGTCTCAGATCTGACCTTATCTGCGCCTATATCATAGCCACCACAGGGTCTTAGTTTCGGTCCAAGACTCAATCAAAACCAGGAAACCAATTTGGAGTTTATTTAAGCCAAAAGAAATGGATAATAGAGGGGTGTGTTTGGCGTTACCTGGCTTCTCCTTACATTCCTGGAGGTGTCCCTAGCCAGATGGAACTCTGCACTTGACCGGAAGTCGCCTAATGTCCCGATGAATGAGGTGGAGAAGAAAACTCGTCATTAATGGCAGACCTTACTGCATTGAGTTTTTCTTCATTTTGTTTCCACTAGACACCTCAGATTGGTCCACAGGAGCTTGCGGAGGTGATTGTTCGAAGGTTTGTGGAGATTTTCATGGTGGGTTCGAATGGGAAAGAAACGGCTAGGGAAGAGCTTATTTTCAGCTATTGGTTTTCTTCCCAAGGCCTTGGCTCCTTAAAAAGGTAAATGGACGGCTAGGATGACCTCTTTTTAGAACGGTTTAGATCGCCCCAAACACCCCCACAAGGATCATGCCAGCTGGAAGAAAAACAGCTTCCATTTTTAGAATTTTTATGTTTTTGGGCTTGTTTGCACCCAGAATCGTGTGCAAGAAAACGTGCTGAACCACCTGAAACTTGTGGATCTGGGGCTCACATGTGTCCTCCGTCAGATGGACGGTTCGGATTGTGCAGAGGGACGATCGTCGTGGGCCATGATTGAAGTAGATGCGTCGTCCGTCGGAAGGAAGAAAAATGAAAGAGGGAGAGACTCCCTCCGTTTGTGGAAAGTCATGGGTTAAACCCGTTTGACCAAGTCCCTTGGTTCCATGCACCGCGTGTGCACTTTCTCAGGTGCATACACGAATGGCAGTGGGGCTCAAGAAGATGTTTGTGATAAATTCACTCCATTCATCCCACTTAGTGGGCCCTGCCATAGATTTTGACAAAAGATGGGGCGAATCAAAATCCTAAGTGGGCCATACACCTAAACTTCTACTCCCAACAGTGAGTTTCTGTCAATCCAATGGTCGGATCCCCTCGAAACTGAGCGTCAATAGCTAAAAGGGTCCAAGGGACCACCTAAGTTAGAATTTAGTGGTTGGACTAAGAATCAGATCTCTAATATGCATGATTATGATATTAAGTACCCTTTTTTTATGTATAATGTTTTTAACATCATTTATTATTTTTATTATTATTATCATTATTTATTTCCGTTATATATTTTGCCATATATATTTTATATTACCATAAATTGTTAATATACATAAATTATATGAATATCAGAAGCAAAGATTAATATATATCTTATTTGTATTTTATTTGTATGGTCATCTATGTGCTAGGTCTTAAATTTTAGATATGTCATTAAATTTTTCCAGTATATTTTATTTTAATGTATTACGAATCCTATGGTTTGTAATTTATATTAATGATGCATATAATAGGGATTATATTTACATATCATTTTAATACGAAACTTTAAATATTTATAAAATTTATAAATAACATTTCATAGTATATGTATTCAGGTTGTATTATTATTATTATTATTATTTTATATTAAATTAAATTACATAGTAACACTCGAGTACTAGAAAGTACGGGGTGTTACAAGAATGCTTAGACATTTTTATTTTATTTTTTTGCGAGGAGAGGAAGAATGGAATAATGAGGGGAGAGAGAGAGAGAGAGAGAGAGAGAGAGAGAGAGAGAGAGAGAGAGGGGAGGGGGGGAGGGTATATTCATGTCATGATTTCTCTCCTTGCTAGGGAGGAGAAACCCCATGATGGGCATTGGGGGGGGGGGGGGGGGGGGGGGGGGGGGGATTAAGCAAGTGATTACTCTCTAGAAAAGTAAACCTAAGCTAAGCTATGATGGGTGTAGCTAAGTTAGGTAGAGGCTAGGTATAGGATTTTTAGGAAATTGCAACTAGGTGGGCCCACCTTAAAAAATGTGTAGGGCTAGGAAATGGGCCCCACCACATGATGAATGGCTAAGAAATGCTCAGGTTGAAATCACAAGATGTACATGTTGGATTTATGCATGAGACGTGGCATTGGAACCGCGGTGCCGATGCGGACGTAATGGCATAGGTTTCGAGTCAATTCGGGTCGAGTCTACATGATGCGACTCAAGGATGACCACAAACACTATCCATAGGTCGCGGGTCACCAAAATTCAACCAGTATGACCGCGAGACCTAGGGAAACGAAATGGATACTCGAGGTAGGGTCTTACATGGATGACCCTAGATTGACCCTAGATTGTGTTATATTCATTGCATATTCGTTGTGGGTCATTTCATATGTTTATAAGTCTTTTTCTTGACTAATCTTAGACCTTGTTCGACTAGTCCAAGTACTGGCTTGACCAGTCTAAGAGTTTTCTCGACCAGTCCAAGGTTTATTGCTATTTTTTAAAATTTTTTATTGGACTCTCGACCAGTCATGGAGACTGCTCGACTGCTCATGTAGGCTCGACTCAAAGTCCAGCAACATTTTTTGGTCTCACTCGACCAGTCGAGCAAGCCACTCGACCAATCGAGTAATGATATTATCTTATCGCGTTAGAAATTTTAAAATTTTGTTGGTCCTTCGATCAGTCGAACCGACCCTTAGACCAGTCGAGTTGAATAGTATTTTCACCTATAAATTGAGCATAAATTTTAGAGATTATTCATTCATTGAAAGCTAAATCAAAACACCACTCTGAGAGATACGTTTGTGAATTTATTAAGCTATTTTGTGCTCATTTTAGATTCTCTTTAATTAGTCTTCGTAATTTGATTTTGAGATCTTTATTCCGATCTTATATTAAGAAGGGATTTAAGTTTTCCCCTTTCTTGAGATCAAAATCAAATCAAGCTAACCCAGGTTGATTTAATTAAAAATCATTTAGAACTAGAACCTTTTCATCTGTGAGACTGGATATTGAACATCTTCGTCTTTATCGGATCGATTCTACCAGGCTTCTTCAAAGGAGAATTTTCAGATAAGTATTATTTATAATTGTGTATCTTTTTGGCTTTTGAGGTTGTGCCAGAAAAATCCCTTTTTGGTTTGTTTGGGGTGAAGTAGAAAAATCTGAGTGTGGGGTTTTTAGAATTGTGTAAGCCCAATCGAAGACACAATTATGAAGGTTTTAAGGTAAACCTTGGAACAACCTTTTTTCATAGTGAACACTAATATCCCAAGGGACTGGATATTAAGAGTGGAGTAGTTGTGTGGCTGTTTTCTAACAGTTGGTGTACACACAAGCGAACTACTATAATTCTTTGAGTTATGGTGGATGATTGAATGTGCTTATGTGTGTGAACGTTATAATTTATTTTAAGCATTCATGGTGAATGATGTAATTTATTTTATGCACTTGTGGGAATGCTGTAATAATTAGTTTATTTTATTTACTATTTTCTTTACCTCTTTATAGGTTTGGGTTTTTGATACTTATAAACGTTCTAATAAGGTTGTCCCACCATAAGCCTTTGGTTTTTGGTGTTAGGTTGTCCTTAGAACTAAGTTTGTATCAACCTCTCAAGACTAGTATATTTGAGGTTGTTATTTACTTTTGCTTCATTATTATTTGAATTGTGTTATTTTTCTTTAAATTTCGCATTTATTTTTTAATTTGGCATAGTCCTATTCTCTCCCCCCCCCCCCACCACCACGTATAGCTCGGCCTTTTCACATATATCCTGTACTTTCTTGAAAAACCATGCATGAGGGTGTACTCACCCCTGCCGATTATAAATAATCTTGCAAAGTACGAGGCGGGGGTGCTTTATGCATCTCATTCTCATCCTGGACTTCCTCAGCCCTAGGTTGAAGTTGTTAATTTACTGGTTGATTTGCAGCCATCACTTCACTTAACTCTGAGGATCTCGAGTGGTGTCTAATCCTGCGATGGATAGATAACCCTCAACCAATCCTCCTTCACTCAAGAGACGTCGAGTGTTGTCACAGACCCACTTGGGCAAGAAACACTCTTAGCCCTCAATATCTAAATCTAACCTAAACCTAAAAAGAGAAAGGAAATAGAAATCTAGAAATAGAAAGAAGTTACCAAATTAGAAGTTCCTAAATCAAGATCCTGCGAAACAAAACAAAATAAGTCAATTTCTAAAATAGCAATTCTAAAATTATAAAGTTTATAAAAATAAGAAAAATAGAAAGATGGGTTAGTTTCTAAAGCTAAAAAGTTTCTAAAAAGAGAAATACACAACCTAGTTTTTAAAGACTTATAAGGAAAGTTCTAAACCTAGAATTAAAAAGTAAGTTAAATTCTTAAATAATTCAGAAAAAACTCTAACCTAAAAATAGAAAGTAGAAAAACCCTAATCTTAAACTAATTCCAAAACTAGCTGACCTTAGAAAAATGCAACAGTCGATCTCTAGCAACGGCGCCAAAAACATGTTCACAACCCCAAGTGTCGGGCAGTGATGTAGTAATAATTCTCGGTGAGACCGAGGTCGAACCCACAGGGACTAATCTCGTGTGTTTTTTGAAAAAAAAAAAAAAAAACTAGAACTAGAACTAGAAAAAGATGTAAGTCTAAATCTGAAAGTAGTAAGAATAATTATGAAAAAACTTGTGAAATTCAAAAGTGGAAAAATAGGGTTTTCAAGGATCCAGTTGTAGAGATCAGGATAATCTATGCTTAATTCATGAACACAACTGGAATTAGAGTCCCATCTTTATCCAATTGGAAGACATCTCATTAAAAAGTAAATCTGAAATTCCTTTGATCTAGTTCTCAATGGGTGAAAGGTATTAGAACTAGAATTGATTCCATCACAAAACTATACCCATGAGACAAGGCAAACAACAAAATTTACCAATCCATAACCAATTTAAGAGAATCGTAAAAATTACGGAGGATTCCTAATTTCACAAGTCCCATAATAAGAACAAACTCAAAGTTATCGCAAATTCATTGTAATTTAAGTCACAACAAATCATAAAATAAACTGAAACTATTTCTTATAATCAAACTAAGAGAGTTAAACTAACATGAATCAAAGAAATAAAAAATAACCTATCATGTTATAAGCTTCACCTCTTAGCCCTAGCTAAGAGGTTTAGCCAATCATAGACATGCTTTAACTAAAATCTCTTAAAAAATAAAAATAATTAAGAAGAAAATGATGGAAGAACTCTTGATAACGACGGCCTCTCCATGCTAGATCTCTGCTTCCCCCTCTTGCTCATGTTCTTCCTTGATGCCCTCTCTCTCTCTCTCTCTCTCTCTCTCTCTCTCTCTCTCTCTCTCTCTCTCTCTCTCCATTTTTCTTCTCTTTATAGGATTATTATCCATTGTTCGGTTAGAGTCAGAGAACCAACTCTGTTTTCGCAATTCAATTCGGAGTAGAACCGAACTGCGCATGCAATGAAAATGCATAGGCAGTTGCGTTTGATGTGGATCTGGGATGAAGGATCATCCGTATTTTCAAATCTGCCTACGTGGGAAGGTTCAAAATCCTCATCTTTGGATTTTAGACGGTCTAGATCATCAGCTTGGTCCCTGTTTTGATCGCCTATCGTGTTGGATCATCCAATTTTCTCAGATGCAGGCCCTGCGCACATTTCTTGTGTGGTGATGATTGTTGGGCCCATGATCAGTGCCAACAGTGAAATCCATTCCGTCCATTGGATTCATGGCAAAATTTCGGTCGAAGATGACATGGTACAACTCAGATTCGGTGTGGCCCATGGGATTTTTCTTGCTGTCGTCCATCTTGCATTTGAATCTCCACGTACATGTAATGTTTGAGGAAATCGAGCAACAGATCAAGGTACAGTCGGTTTGACCTCGTGGATGTAATGAAAGTTTGGATCATCGACTTGGACGATGATGGTGGCTTACCGAGAAGGACTGCAAATCCTCTATTTATCCATTTTACGGGCAGGATTTTAAATTCGTGTAGGAGCGGGTCAACGCATGTTGACTGACTCCACTGGTTCGATGTATCGTGCACGTGTAATGTGTACATGCGCCTGTAAGTGGGGCCCACTTTTACTTTTTTATTGGAAAATTTATGCCACTCATCCGTTTCTCCACCTAATTTTAAGGATTTGAGTCAAAAATTTAGGCGAATCCAGAGATCAAGTGGCCCTAAACTCTTAATGGTCGATCTGTCCATTGGCTTTGATGATTTTTTTAGCATTAAATCCATTCTTTTAACATCCTTTTCAATCCAAACTATTGAATTCACCTTGTAACACAAACATGATTAAAATAGAATATTTAAGCATTATCATGTGCATCAAATGATAATGCACATGATATTAATTTGTTGATAAATAAATGGGGTCTAATATGCAATATTTGAACCTCAAAAGTAGCCTCAATATTCTTTTTAAATATATTTATATTCAATTTTTATTTTTTTTGTTGTTTATGTTGTATTAATTTTTAGATGTACAAAATATTAATTTGTTGATAAATATATGTGTCCATCTTTTGGGAATACATTGTTAATTATTATTATTTTTTTTATTTTTTTTTTATGGTTCAAGGGGTTTCGGTCCGACTAAACATATATTCGGTTTGACCAAAATCGAGCTGAGCAAAGTATTTAAAACGAATCCTCATTTAGAACAGAAATGTTGAGCCCTATTTTTCCTTTCTTCCCCAACATCGGCTGGAAGGCTTCCTAACTGAAACCGACGGTATTCAAGGTATTTTCTAGTACCTTTTTTCCCTTTTTCTTGTTAGGAACAGTCTTCCCTTGTCCAGTCTCGCCATTCTTCTCTCATATTCTCTAAAAATGAATTTGGAATCCACTCCTCCCAGAGAAGGTAGCTCCAAGAGAAAGCATGACATTGGAGAGTCCTCTAGGACCAGACACAAAATTTGTGCTCCAAAATGAGGGGGGACCTCTCGTCAAACCCCTTAACCCTCATCCGGACCTAGTGCTTCCACCGGTATACCTTCTCCTCCACTGAGTCCCATTGCCGCTCGGTTCGTAAATAGAAAAGTTATCTGTGAAAGAAACATTGATTCTTTATGTCTTGAAAACTTCTATGTCTATAACATTCTTCGTTGTTATGGATGGCATCCAATCCTGTCTTTTGGGGGAGAAGTCAATGTCAATTTATGTAGTCCTTCCCTTCTCACTGTACATAGCTAAAGAATATGGATACTTTAGTTTTTTATGAGACTCTCCTATGCTAGCAACCAAGCAGAAGATGAGGAAATTTGGGACAATGCCCTTGACATTGTTGAGGCCACTGTTGACACACAATCACCACCTATTGCTCTTACGATCTCTTATGACGATATTCTCACAACGATTAGAGATCAATAGGTGCAAATTATCGAGTAGTGGTCCAAACTGGAGTAGATGGTCCAATCCATGGGGGATATATTCACTCATTACAGTGCACTGTGCAGAGGATTGCAGCCAACTTATCATGCCATCAAGATGATATAGTGGCACCATGGCCGTCTAGATCATTACAGTTTCTGTTATTTTGGATATGCTGTGGTTATTACATTTTAAATGTTTTTTTTTTTTTGGGACTTCTATCCCAATACATTTTGGATTTGGGTGAAGGTGTTCATGTTCTAATTCAACCCAATTCAGTGGTACCTAGGACAAATCTGACATATGAGCCTAACTTTTGTTGACAACTTAGGCTTTAAATTGATCCAATGATACTCTTTTGTTTACAGTTCAATTATATTTTCTCATACATGACATCTTAGGCATAGCCTCTTAATAGCCATATTTAGCATGCTCATATTTACATATCTTTGACTTATATAGTTGGAACATCTTTGCTTTTATTGATCTATCTGTTATGGACTAACCCCTTGTCAAATACTTACAAAAAAGGGGAGACAAATAAACCCACCAAAAAACATTCTCTTATGTAAGGTTTGTTCTTTTTGTGTTGCAGGTTTAATCGGGGAAGTAATTCTGGTGAAGCATTGCTGCATTACATGTCTTACTGTTCTAGAGTTGTAAATTTTCTACATTGACATGTGATTTTTTTTTGTTTTGGTATGTCATTGGTATGCACTATGCATTGTCTTAGGTTAGCTTGTTTTTTCACGTAATTGATAAAGGGGGAGATTGTTAGTGCACTTATTCCTACACACTAGTTTGTCAATCACGTGAACCATTGTGACAAGTAGTTGGGTGAGTTCTTGGAAAATGAAGACTGAAAATGCAAGTGGAGCAGAAGCATCAAGAAACATTCACAGGTTAAAAAGATGCCCTAGTGATTCTAACCCTTAAAGAAAAATAAATATATATCCTCTAGATGGTTAACCTAAATAGGAAACTCCATTTTGATTATCCCATAAGCCATAAAGATCCTAATTCATATCTCTTTTTATTTAACTGTAGAGGTATGAAGTTGTTGAAAGTTACATTGAAATCAATAATCTTCGGTCTAACTGAACATAGCCATTACAGGAAAAAAACATAACAGGAAAATCTGGCCTCTGTTCGGTTGGACTCGGTCTGACCGAATTACCTTTCGATTAGACCTAAATAGGCCAAAATAGTCCAGCAAGGTTCAAGGCTAATTCTGTCTGACCGAGCTTAAATTCGGTCTAACTGAGTGCAACTGAAGTCAACCTTGGTACAACCAAAATAGGCCAAAACTATCCAGCAAGGTTCAGGGCTAATTTGGTCCAACCGAGCTTAAATTTGGTTCAATCGAAACTGGCAAAAAACTGTCCAGCAACTTCAAGACCTTATGCAAAAATTTGGTCTGACTGAAAGACTACTCGATAGGACCGAAACATAACCATTAGAGATCCATTGGAACTTTTTTCTTATAAAAGGAGCATCCATATCTTTGTGAAAATCATGGATTTAGGCATTTTAGAGACCCTAGTGCATCTTAAGCCTAACAAAACATTGTAAACTCTATTCCTATGAGATTCATGTTCTTTTTATTGTGATTCCTCACTTCAATGAGCATTCCAAGCTCTTATTTATGAAGAACATGATCTCATGCTTTCTCTAGAGCATTGAGACCAAATTTATAGGCATATCCATAGTATCCATAATACTCTAGAGTATCCATCAGTTGAACTCTCTAGGATAACAACTTCCCATCTATTTACAGGAGATTCAACCCACTCCTATTACCCTATTCACTTTAAAGAAGCTTCGAATGCAAGAAAATTGATTGTGAAGCTGAACCCTTTGGAGAAACATTGCAACATGATCGGGGGAGCATCCGGGAGCTGATTGAAGCACGATAAAGCAGAGATCAAGCAACCCAAAAGGTGTAATAAGAAGGGGTCACCCAGTTACAACTAAAAGAGTCTGAAACATCTTCCTTGTGTAGGATTTGGTTTCAAAGTTTGTTTTCAAACTCACTAAGACCTTTTGTAGGCATCCAATGGGAGAATACGTATAGTGTCCTTATGTAAGTATGTGTGATTGCCTTGTGTAAGCATGTAATAACCCCAATTTTGATAGTTAGTCACATATATTTATATAAATATACAACCGTTAAAATAATAATAATAATAAATAAATAAAAATAGTGAATTATTAAAAACACTACAAATTAGATTATTCCCATTCATGGCAGAAGTACTGAATTTCCCATTCACGATAGAAGTACTAATT
The DNA here is from genome assembly GCA_037074715.1 of Magnolia kwangsiensis. NCBI lineage: Eukaryota > Viridiplantae > Streptophyta > Magnoliopsida > Magnoliales > Magnoliaceae > Magnolia > Magnolia kwangsiensis. Next base: position 116,534,432 of record CM073577.1, read on the forward strand.
TTCTCATTCACGGTAAGAGTACTGAATTTTGGGGATGAAATTTTCGTTAAAGGAGGGTAGATTGTAACAACTGTACCTTTCAGTACTCAGGTGTTACCAGGTAAACCTCACTAAGTAACTCAAATCTAGTTTTCTTAGATATTCACCTTCATCCTAGCCTAAATCGGGCTATTGCCATTAGTCCACCCAGGGATCTAGCCATCCACACATTAGCACTCTAGATAGACCATCACATTATTAGAAAAATCTATTTTAAAATTTCAACTTCTTTGATAGATGAATTTAACTTTTCATTATTAATATTGAAGCATGAACCGTCAAATTCACCACTCATTGGGCCCGCAACCCTCAGCCTAACAATTCATTTACCCGATCTCCACCATTATGTCATGTGGCCCCTAAATTTACTATGGACTTCCACTCCAAAATAAATCCTAGAACATTCGACCATTTAAGTTTAAAAATTAGTCATTGAATTCGAGGTCGGTTGGTAGACTGAGACCTTACATCACCTGATTAGGCATCTAATCATCAAGATCAGCCCTTAGACTCATATAAAAGCATTAAAGGGCGTATGCATAATTGGAAATCTATTATGAAATAATTCAACCATTCAAATCAAGATCATTCATTCACTTGAGATATAGGGTCATCTAATTATAGAAATAGCGGCTAAATTTCCCCTAAATTGGATTACAAACCTTATAACTGTTGGTGATCAATATAATTAGGACATTGGTTGACAAGTTAAAACAATTTAGCCATTACACCTTAAAATTTTCCATTAAATATTAAGAGTAGTTGTTAATGTAGATTACGAACCGTTTATATGCGAGATTAGCCATTTAATCATCCAATATGGACCAGGAAGCATCTTGATCATTCGAACAATCTTTAAAAAAAAATGTTGAAGTTCAGCCTAGAGTCAATCTCATCGCTTGATCATTATGAACTAACAAAATAAGGTAAAAAAACTCATTGTTATGGCCCACCTGAGTTATGGATTTCTCCCATTTTTGGCCAGGTGTCCTAATTAGGCCCATGGAGTTGAGTGGTCTGAGTGGATTAGATCATACATTGAAATGGACCCCACATAGGTGTAGTGTGTTCACAATAACATGTGCACTTATAGCACACCGGACTAGAAACCTAGTCAAACCGGGCACTGACCCGATGAAACCGAGCTACCCTTTTATATTTCCCACCCGAGCCGGGATTTGAACAAACGACATCCACTGCCGTGATCGGTGGGCCACCCTTATCGACAACATGAGAAATCCAAACCGTACATCATGCTCCTGCTGAGAATTTGACCAAAACCCAACACTTTAGGCCCATCTCTATGCACCGGTGTGCACATGAGAAACAGTCTAAGAGGGTGCGTGGATGTGACGTTTCACGAACGGAAATCCTTTGCAGCAATAGCTGGCAACCCACGTGCATTTTCCTCTCCATCCTAGCCGTCAAAATGGAACAATGTCAGCCATTTAAATAAGCCTCGCTAGGGTTTCCATAGCCTTCAAAAGTCGGAAGGAATCTTTTCCAATTTTATGTTGGCTTGATCCAAGCCATTCCTCAGCTTCTAGAAGCTCTTCAAAAGCATCCTGAGCATCAATCCTAGGGCTTCACTGAGCCTTTCTCGCATTTGTCCTCGAGATCTCACATGAGATCTTGTTATTGTGAGAGAACTAGCTATAGTCAAAAATCTCGGAACCCACCAAGTTTTTGTCCAAGCCTCTCTAAATGGTGGGTCCCAAGTGTTCTAGGATCAAATCCACACCATCTACATGAAAGAAAACCAAGGAATAACCCTTCGTTCATGATCTGCCATTAACAGCTGGATCATCTTCTCCATTTAGCCAAAATCACCCATCGTCGAGTTTGATCATAAATTTCTAATATGAGACATTAGATGCATAGATTGAGGTCCCAAAAATTGATCTTGTATGACTGATCCGAGTCATGCAAGATACTTTTGATCCAAATCATCCGAATGCCACCATTATACACTTAGGTTTATGATCGACGTGGTTAACTAATCTAGTGATTAGTTAGCATTCAAAATTTCTAGAATTAGGTTAATGTAGCCTATAGAAGGCCACCCATTTAGGGCAACCTTTTTCAAAAAAGGAAAAATTAGAAAGAGAAAAAGGAAAGGCGTCATTTTCTTACTACCTTGGGTGACTCGAACGAGTCTCATGTCTGGTCCGAGTTCGAGCGAGTTGGGTGTGATCTGGTTAAGATCAGATGTTGTCTAGATGGGTTAGGAGAAACAAAGAAAGGAAAGGAAAGAGTCAGAGTGAGAGAGAGGACTTCATCCTCTTTCTGCCTGCTGACCCACCGCCGCACCAAGTTAACTCGGACCGAGTTCAGTCTGGGTATGGTCGCACGACTTGTCTGGTTGTAAGAGAAAGAACAAGAAGAGAAGAATAAGAATAAGAGAAAATGGGAGAGAGAAAACTAGAGAAAATAAGAGAGAGAGAGAGGAGAGAGAGAGAGAGAGAGAGAGAGAGAGAGAGAGAGAGAGAGAGAGAGATCAGGAGGAGGCTGCTGCTATTGAGTCAGGAAAACTCGACTCACTGGGTTTGGGTTGGGTTGTCCAGACCCACTGCTGGACATCCTAGCAAGAAGAAAAGAGAAGGGAATCAGAAGAAAAGAAAAGAAAAGAAAAGAAAGGAAGATAGAGGAGAAGGAGAGAGTTGGAGAGTGCCAGGAGTCTTAGTGGCTGCTAAGTTGACTCGGCTGAAACCGAGTCTGACTCGGTCAAGTTAGGTTTAGGCCTAGTCCAAACATTGCTGGACATTCCAGCAAAAACAGAAGAAAAGCATAAGAAAAGAAGGACAAAAAAGAGAGAAGAGGAGAGAAGAAGAAGGGGACTCCTAGTCGACTGTGTCGACTCATTGAGTCAACCCATTGATCTGCATCAAACCAAGATGAACTCAGATAGGTCAGCAACTTTTCCCAAATACTGTAATTCATGCAAATGCAATTCTAAGGAAATTAGGTTTATTAATTTTTCGATAAGCCTGACGGCTCATCGAGTTGACTCATTAAGTCATCTTGCTAAGTTAGCCTTATTTTGGCTAAGTTTTGGTTTTGTTACCATTCTAAAATTGAATTAAGTCGAAGTATGTTGAACTAGCATAGTCAACTCAGTTAGATTAGGTAAGCTGACTGTGTTTTATTAAGTAATTTTAATTTCACCTTCGTTAATCCTTAAATTCATAAAGTGTGAAATCTAAATCTTCTAGGTACATATCTGTTGGTATGAAGTGGATCAAAAATCAACTTAGGTTGGAGGTCAAAAGATGGAAGTTAAGATCTAAACCATAAATGGTGTGTGTGGAACATAGATCTAACTTGTTCAAGTTGAATTCGTGCATTGGAGCATTTATGTTGTGATCATCTAATTTAAAGGTGAGTATTACCTTCAAGCTTTTCTACATCATAATAATTATCTTAGTTCATTTATTCCATTAATTGCTTAATTTAGTATTTACTAAAAATGATGATGAATGCTAGTTTATATTTGAATGAATTCTTCCTAAATGATTAATCATTGGATTTATATTCAAGTATCTGAACATGCTATAGATTACAAATTCTCTATCCTAGTTTAAATGAAACATTTCATATGGATGAGATTGAGATTACTGTATGATGTATTTAAAGGTCCTCGAATTAGTGGCCATTTGTGAAATGATTAAATAAAATTATACTTACTATCTTATGAATCATTTGTTACCTAAGTGGTTTTTAGGAAAATTCTTTTCTATCACATCTTTGGGATGGATTGTTTGCCCTATGCGGCTTGATGTAACATTTTCCCTATGTGGCTTTAATGAAATGCCTTCATATAACATTGCGATAGTAAGTTCCACTTATAGAACCATATTTGCCATTAGTTGAGTAGGTTACCTTTAAACATCCTAGTTGTTAGTCTCATGAGCTAGGGATAGCGGAATGTGATACTATGTCTGACCTGCTGGCCTATGCTGGGTGACAAACCCCCATAGTGACCTTTGAGCTTCCTTAAAATATTTGTTTAAAATTAAAATAATAATGGTTGGGCTAATCATGCGTCTTCATGGCATATGGACTTTTCCGGGTGGTCGATATAAGACACGGAGTTTTCTTAAGTCACTACGGGTTGTACCGTAGTGTATTTTACGTAGTGATCCTAAGTTTTTGTAATGCAAATTCGACTACCATGGGTTGTCCTTTTCATATGAATTTTTTCAGGTGTCTAGTTTTCCTTGGATGTATCACAAAATACTCTTCCATGAAGCTAGCTTACCTTGGGTGTCCTCATTGCATGGTCTTTTTCGAGTGGCTTGTTCTTCTTGAGCATATCTTTGAGTACTTTTTCAGGCAGCTAGTTCTCATTAGGTGACCTTTTTGCTAGCTGGATGTGCATCCCCAAGTCTGTGAGCATATGCATGCATTCATATATTTAAATAAGAATATCTTTATAAAATTTATTCATTGTATGCGTATATGATGAACTCTGCCTTATTAGTATGATAGTCATTGTGAAATGGTTATGTTAGACTGTTATTGATAATCATACTCAATTATCTTGATGATACAATAAATCTTGGGGGGTTATACCTTACTGGGATAGTCATTGATGTTATCAAACCGTAATCAATGTGAAGGAGACACAAAGGATGCGCATACTAGTATTCATGTGGAATAGGAAGAGTCAGACGATCTTGGGACTCTCTATTCCTGATTTCATTCATATTTAATTTATACTATTATGTATCTTAAAAACTTAAGACATTGATTTGTATAAGTTTATGGGTAACCATTTAAAATTTTAGTTTTGTTTATTTAGACACCCTCTTATACTTAATTTGTTCCTACTCCGCTAAAATTGTTAACTCTGATAAAAGAAAAAAAATGTACATGAAATTTGAACCACAGTTAAAGATTAACACTTGGGTTTTTGAAAAACGAGTAGTGTATTCGGGTTTCGGGAACCAAGGTGTTACAAGGCATGAGTGATTATCTTATGTAGGCAATACCTTGTGTAAGTTGTAAAGGTTTGAGGTAAATTTGATTTAAAACCTCCCATAGTGAAATCTGATACACTCTAGGAGAGAGTGAGTCTGCCAGGAGTGGAGGAGGCACGTATCCGAACAACTATACATGCTTGTATTTGAGATTATTATTTATGTATTTATTTAATTATGCTTATGTGTCTGAATGTTTAATTATGTATGCATGATTTGATGAATGCCTATGATTGATAGGTAACATATTTTAAACACTCATGTTCACTATGTTATAGGCTAGTTGCTTGATTTGTATACCTTAAGTAGCCAATGATATTGGATCCTCTATTTGTCTTAAAAGCCTTTAGAGTTAGATTGCCTTGTTTTAATTAATTGCAAATGAGTTTAGGATTAGGTAATTAGGTTTTTAAATTGGCATAATTCTTGAAAAGTCATATTCACTCCCTTTTAGGACACTTGGACTAGTTTCATACCTCTACTATAGTGGTTCTACTGCAATTTCAACAACTCTGCTACTACATATATTGTCTTACTAAACTCTTCACTCTTACTTAATGCATGTTCATTTTTTACTTCACTTTGTATTGTGTCCCTTCTGACCTTCTAAACAAGTAGATAAGCAATCCACCAATCCATCAGATATCATATAAAATGTTTATTCTTAAAGGGATCATGGAAAGCAAGAGGAAAGAGGCATACATGCATTAGCTTCACTAGCAAGTTACTTTTTAAACGCAATACACTTAGTAATAAAATTGACCCTATTTTGCATGTGTACAATTTAATTGTTTTCTTGCAATACAATGAAAGAACATGCACATGAATAATAAAAAAAGCATTAGATTATGATGGGTCACACATTTTAGGCATCTATAAAAAATGGGCCCACTAATATTAATAAGATATGGTCACAATATCAAAATTAATATGATACGCCTAAATTTTTATTATTTAAATACATTTATTTTAATTTATACATCAATCATAATTATCTCGGGATATGCATACTATAAATCATAAAAATTGATTACACCGTTGAGTTGATCTCACCTAAAAACTCGTAATTTCTTTCTTAGGACTTGTCATAAATCAGCTCACAAATAGCTTATTAGAGACTTTTAGTAAGATACACTTGATTAACCTAGGCTTACCTCTGAGCTTATTATTTTTCATTCAAATGTGCATTGTCTAAATGCCCATGAACAACATACTACGGCCCTAATATTTTAGAAAAAGAAAAACTAAAAAATAGTATTGTAAATACATTATTAATAGACTATGTTTTTCAGTGTCCGAGCATATATTTAGGCCTATGCATTTATGGAGACTGTGGACAACATGAGAGAGATGGAGTAAAGCCACAAACAATGGTAGTTATTGCCACCACTATTAGTTGTGGTGGCTCATCGCATGGAGAAGAAAACGAGGTGAGAGACGTTGGGATTTGTGTTGCGAAATCACATAGATCTAGATCTAGGATAACAATCCAAGAGTACCAAGCAAACACAAGAGAACACAAAGATGTAACGTGAAAAACCCTTGCTGGAAAAAAACCACGGCACAAAGTGACAGATCTTCACTATGAAAATAGAAATTACAAAGAGAGAGGACTTACCCGATTCGAACAACCTTGAATCTCACCCTTGCTACACCCTTTGATAACCTTAGAACCCTTTTAGAAACCATTAGAATACCTTTAAAAAGCCTTAGAATACCTTAGAAAGGCCATATGGACCCCTATTTATAGTTTAGGAAACTCCACTTACCCACCTCTCTGAAACCGTCTCAAATTTACGCAGTTCGCACAGAATTTATTTAGTATCTGTGTAACCCTCGATTGGTCAAGTCTGGGCTTCGACTGGTCGAAGGACCCCTTCGACTGGTCAAGCCTATCCCTCGACTAGTTAAGCATCTTGAAAATCCTAAACACCTTATTGTTAGACTTCGAGTCAAGCTGGCTTCGACTGGTCGAGCAGCGCGGTGAAAATCAGATTTAAGACATCTATTTGTAACAATATTCACTATGTCTTCAATCTTTAACCGTGTAGCTTCCTGACCTCTTCTTTTATTTTTGCATCACATCATAACTTCTTGTGCACACTCCATCCTTCTATTACGCCATCTCCAAGCCCAGAGAAGTTGTACAGAACTTGAACTCTCTACAGGAATGACCTTGGTGATTATGTCATTCGAATTCACGCTGGTATGAATCTTCCCTAGAGTTACGCCTCCTTCCTCAAGCACCTGTCGGATAGAAGAGACATACAACTAATTACTCCACCCACTAGTACAAACGAGTAACCTAAAGTATACTTTTTGGAATCCATACTGCCTGCGTAATCTGAGTCCACATACCTAACCAACTTTGTCCCTGTCTTTCCAAAAGTAAAGATGTAGTCTTCTTACCATCTCACCGCTATCCAATATTGCTTACTGGGGGTATTTTCTCACAACACTGATAGCCTGGGAAATAACCGATCTAATATAGCCCATTGCATGCATTGCCAACTGCATTCGAATAAAGGTCACGAGATATATCTTGCCTTTCCTCATTTATTTTAGGACATTTTCAGCGAAAAACTTGATGAAAGACGTGTAAAGAAAGCTCTCCAGCATTGCTTCGTCTACCTACACAAGGTATTCTATCTATGATTACCAAAACCTGCTCCTCTTCCAATCTCCATGCTGAGAACCATCTTTGTAGCCCCCGATCCTTCATCTTGATTGTTCCACTTAACTGAGTTTTCGGTACATTGATTTTAGACATGTCATAATTGACGATCTACATGTCATCAGCACACAATACCTGACCCACCATGAAGGAATCAAACCATTGCCTAGGCGACAGGTCGTACCACGACCTTCCACAAACTTTTTTCTTAACCCCTTTAATTTCGAACCACTGTATTTGCTTCATGTAGATCTACTCTTTCAATTTCCCATGTAGAAGTGTAGACTCCACATCCATCCTTTTCAGCTCAAGATCGCATTGGCTAACTAGCGCTAATCACGAATCTAATACACACCTACTATACCATCGACACAAATATCTCTGAGAAGCCAAGCCATTCTCTCTGAGCATAACCCTTTGCTACCAACCTTACTTTGTATTTATGTTGTATCCTCTTGAAGATCCACCTGCATCCAACCACTTTTCAGCCCACTGGAAGCTCTAATAGTTCCCATGTGTCAATCTGGTACAACGAGTCTATCACATCGCTCATAGTAACCTTCCACTTCTCAGCACCAGGCTCACCTAGAGCCATCTGAATAGAAGATAGATCCCCTGCGATATTGGAGTCATCCATAGACCTCACTAATATTCTATGATTATGTTGTGTGATTCTTCTTACATGTGGCTGCTCCACCTACTCTATATCCTTGTCTACACGTCTTAGTCTTCATGTCCTGCCCGTTCATGTGGCCATGTCTAACATGCCACACATGTGCAGAGGTAGAATCTATTACAGCTGTTGAGGGTCAAATATTGCATATTAGACCCAGTTATTACCTAATTTTACGAACATGATACTGTTTAACACCCTATTTTTATTGTGTTTGTGATGCAAGGTGTATTTAGGAGCCTGGAGTGAAAAGGGGCACTAAAAGCATGAATTTAACGCTCATAAATCACCAAGGCAAGGGACGGACTCTAGGGGACCCAGATCGAAGAATTTACATGGCCAAGATTCGAGAAAATCACATATTTCATGCTAAAAAGGCATGACAGTCATACGAAATGCAAGATCACAGGGTGCTCACCATCCATTCAACTCGAAACTTTATATCAGACTTGAGGACCATAAATTAACCATACATGTCGAATTTCAGCCCTTGGATCCCTGTGGAAGTGGCCCAACAGAGAGATCAGCCCATAAACCATTGAATTTGGGCCCACCTGATATCCAGATATGCTTCAAAATCGGTCCTAACAGCTTAATTGAGGTGATAAAACTGATGGATGGATTGAATTTCTCATAAACATCAAGGTGGACCCCACTTCATGTGGCCGGTGTACATAGCAGGTGGATGCCCATTATGCATTGGATCAGCTGAGCTGGTCAAAGTTGGTTTGACCGACCTTTTCTTCCTAAAATGGAATTTCCATTTTCATTCTGCCAGTGCTCGCACCAAAAAATTCAATGGGCCATCTTCATCATCTGATTTGATGATCCAAGTCGTCCAATACATCCAAGGGGGGCATCGACCATAGCCATGGTGACCATCTACATCAATGAACACACACATAGAAAGAGAGCATTCAAATGTAGGTCAGATGGGAGAGTAAAATATTCTATGAGCCACACTGAATCCAATCTGAAATCATTCATCTCTAACTGGTTTTTTGACCGCATTCAATGGACGAACTGGATTTCTCAGAGAATCCAGATGATGGGCCCCACAAATCATCAGCGCACATCTCTTGCGCGAGCCCTATTTTGCGAATGGATCTGACAATCCATGTTGGCCACCACGGATGGCTCTGCATAAAGATCCAAATCGTTCATGAGGTCGGTTGTCCAAAACCATCCAAAGGGACGTTTTCTTTTTGGAAGGAAGAAAGTGGGACGAGCGCAGACAGGTTTCCAATTTTGCTGTGAATGAAGCTATGAAAGAGGAGTGCATAAACTCTGATTACGCACGTTCCTAGCTTTTCCTCTAACTTCTCTCACCCAATCGACCCTGCCTATTGCTATAAAGATAAGAGAAAAGAGAGACGTTGGGAGGAATTTCTTGGGACATCAGTAAGGGAAAGAGAAAAAGAGCAATTGTAGAGTTTTTTTTGGTTTTATTTACTATTTATTTTTTTATGATATTTGAGAGATCTAGTCCTATCATGTTGGGCTAAACCTCTTGGCTAGGGGTAAGAGGTAAAGCTTGTGGTGTGATGGGAATGATTTTATGATTTTGATTCATGTTTTGAACTACCTTGATTATAGTATGATTAATAGGAATGCTTTCAGTTTTTAATGGTTTGTTGTGACTGAAATTACAATAAATTTGTGATGGCTTTATTTCCTTTCCTTTATTTAGATTGTGAAGATAGGAAGCCTTGTTGTTCACCATTGTCCCTTGGACATGGTTGGATGATGGAATCTTTCCTAACATTCATACATCTTTCTGATTAGTTGTGGATTGGTTTAATTCTGTTATTTGCTTTATCTCATGGGCATAGTTTTATGATGAAATCATCTCTAATTCATATACTTTTCATGCATCTTTTTGATTGGTTGTGGATTGATTTAATTTTATTGTTTACTTTATCACATGGGCATGGTTTTATGATGGAATCATCTCTAATTCATATATCTTTCATCTCTTTAAAAACTAGATCGAAGGAAGTTCAGATTGAGTTTTAGTGGTATATCTTCCAACTGGATAAAGATGGGACTTGAAGTCCAGTTGAGTTCATGAATTAAACGTAGATCTCACTGATCTTTACAAGTAGATCCTCTGAATTCCTAGTTTCCTACATTTGAATTTATAAGTTTTAGATTAATATTTCACCATTATTTCCTCATATTTCACTTGATTTAGATTACATTTTTGTCTAGTTCTAGTTCTGGTTGCTTTCAGATTACGTACAAGGTTCAGTCCGTGTGGATTCGACCTCGCTCTTACCAAGTTTATTACTATGTCACAACACTATACTTAGGGTGTGAACATGTTTATGGCACCGTTGCCGAGGATTGATGAAAGCGTTTATCTGAAATTAACTTGTTTTAGAATTAGGTTAAGATTAGGGTTTTCTAACTTTAGATTTAGGATTTTTTTTATTTTTAGAAACTAACCTAATTTTCCTGTTTTGTAGGATTTTAAGATAGATCTTCTAAATTGTTAATCTCTTTCTGATTTTATAGTTTTCTAAACTTTCTATTTCTAGATTAGGATTTCTATTATTTTTAGAAATAACTTGTTTTCTAATTTAGGTTTAGAACTTTCCTAATTTGTTTTAGAAATTTTCTATTTTCTAGTTTTATAAAATTTTTCCTTTTTAGAAACTAGTTTTTTTTTAGGATCTTTCTATTTTTAGACTTTCTATTTTAGAAATTAACTTGTTTTGTTTTGCTTTACAGGTTTCTAATGTAGGAACTGCCAATCTAGTAACTTCTTTCTAACTTTTCCTTTATCTAAATCTCTTATTTCTATATGATTTTTTTCTTTTATTTTCTTTTAGGATTAGATTTAAAGTTAAGGTTTCACCATGGAAGAGTGGATACGTCAATATGCTGAGATGGATAAGTGATATTGGGGAGGAATGTATAATGATTAATTCAACCTATATCTTAAGATTTTTTCCAAACCATCATCAAGAACCAGCTAAAATATTATGCTCCATCGGTTAATAAGTCCTTACGCAATCATAATTATGGGAATGGGGATTACTCCCACATATGATCTGTATGACTATAAACAGTGGAAACATCAAAATTGGGAAGATGAACAAACAACATGTTATAATGATTATTCTCTTGGATACCCTACCATTGAGATCCAACTAGAAATGATCCAAGAGGATTCATTTCAGCATAACATGGCCTTTCTTGCGAAAATTAGAAAAATTTTGAAAACACTTACTTCAAGTGATGATTCTCTTGGGTCCTCTACCTTTAAAAGTCAACAGAAACAATCCAAGAGAATTCAATTCAAAATTCATTCCAAACTCTAGAACTCAGCTAGTAAAATACACTCTAAAGACTACAAGAACTTAGAAAAGATATTCAACAGTTGAGTTCATGTGAGGCGATTGCGGAGACCTCTGGAATTTGGAATGAGGAGTTGGATTCTGTTAATGAGCATACGGTTCAATTTCCCGACGAGTCAATCTCGATGTCGGTTCAAAAGAATAATTAAGAGATATGATGTCTTTCAAATATAATGATGATGACACACTTCACTCACATGACACACCTGATTTTAATGATGAGGAAGATGTTAGTTTATTCGAACCTCAACCCAATCTTAAAAAAAAGAATGTGAGGAATATGATCTCATCCCAAGTGTATATTGCACTTAATTGGACGATGATGAGTATTGGGATTCAATCTCTAGTTTGGCCCATATTAATGATCAAGAGGTTTAGGAAGTTGTCAATCATAGTGATCTAGTCCACTAATCTGACATGACCAATTTAAACGTGGAGAATGAACCGCTTTCACCTAAACCTTCAAAGCTCCTTGATGCATGTTTGTTCCACTCTCCTAAATTAAATGATGATATGATTCGGGAGATGGATGAGACGCCCGATATGACTCTGGGAATTGAAACCATTTAGTTAAGGCCACCATTTGAGTTGTCAACTCTTGACAATACAATGCCTTTACTGGGTGGTACCGATGGACAGAGTTCTCACATCAATGCGTCACTAATTAATCCTCAATTTGTCTGTGCAGGGCAAGAGCAAGAGAGCATACCTTCATCTCCTTTTAAGGACAATGGAGTCCTTGAGGCTTTCATTATAGATGTCAATGTGAAAAATAAGTCACTCTCAACCAAATTTTTGAACTCTTTGAACGATTGCTTGACACACTTTCCAGATTCAAATAATCATATGATTAAAGTAATAGTGGATGCCTCGTAAGAGAATATCTTGGTAGTTGTTACTAACTGAGAGAATCCTTATTTTGAAGCCTCTTCTTCTCCAAATCTTGCATGTTTACCATAAAGGAGGAGGAGCTGATAATGGAATCGAAGTCTAGAACTTTGGAATGTGTTGAAACTACATCATTTTTTGAAAAATTTTCTGAATTCTATCTACCTATAATCTCTGATTCACCATGGGATACTAACTTTAAAACTTTTTCTGACACAAGTGAATCATATATACTTTGAATACTTCAGGAAAATCAACGATAAATTTTTTATGAGGTACATAAATTTCTCTGGAAAGTCATGCTCCAGGGCATCTAAGCCTATTGCAAAAAAGGGCTTTTGGATGATCCTTTTGAGAAACCTACTAAGAAATTTATCTAGATATTGGCCGGAAGAGGAACCTTGCGGCATAACTGAGTAGTTTTTCCCCTGCTTTCATAAGACTAGGGTAGTTTTCTTTATGCCATTCTAGGATAGTTAGCTTGATGCTATTAGGTTAGTTTATTTTCTACATTGTTTTAGGATAGGTTGCTTTCATTGATCTCAATCTTGTGCTGACTTGCTCTCACGCTGATATCTTTTAAAAGCTTCTTAATTCCTTCGTTCGTGTACTATCTTTACATCCTTCCTCTTTTACTTTCGTTGTGCCATGTGCATTACATGCTTATTTCTTTTACATTAAGGACAATATAGATTTTAAGTTGGGGGTGGGAGATTAGGTTACCTAATCAGTGTTTTCTCGGTCTTGAGCAAAAATTGTGAAAATTTTAAAAAATTCTAAATTTTTTTGTGAATTCAACGTGATATTGAAGGATACTCTTGATATAAAAGTATAAGATACTTGATGTTAGCGATTTATGACTCTTAGATTCAGTTAGTTGTTGGATTTCACGGTTGAGTTCAAATTATCAATTCATGATTAGAAGTTTTAAACATTGATTGAGTCATGATTTCACATGTCACATCTCGCTTACACATTGAAAGTTCAGTTTGATATTGAAGGATTAACCTGGTAATCCCTAAGCATGAAAGGAACCAACATGAGAAAATTGAAAGGGTTGGGTGAATGGTCTTCACCATAGGTTTGCTCCCTATAGGTGAAGGTTTGATTCCCCAAGGTAGACATTCAAAAATTATTGGGCGACTGGTCTTCATCATAGGTTTGCTCCCTATAGGATTCCCTTCCTAGGCGTTACTTTTAATAAAATAATCAAAAGCTGAAAGAAAGAAAAAGGATGATCTATGAGGCACGTTTTAGATTATGTTTTTGGGTATCCTGAATACTCTTGTTAGTTAATAATGATATCATGAAATAAAGAATTAAATCTCAATGTTAATAAACCGAGATTACACTTTACACCCATAGAAATCAATGTTTAGGATTTTTTAATTGATAGATTAATACTTTGAACTTGATTATGAAGTTTACCATGCTCTTGAGTCTAGGAGAAAGTTATGCACAACATTCATGAATCTTAGAATTCTATTAATTGGATTGTTGTTCAAAAATTAGTCGAGTTTATAGAAATTATCCTATAGTTTTCAACTTATTTTTCACATACTTTACTTGGGACTAGAAAAATACTAGTTGAGGGTTGTGTTGAGGGTCAAATATTGCATATTATACCCTAGTTATTACTTGATTTTATGAACATGATATCGTTTAATGTCCTATTTTAATCGTGTTTGTTATGTAAGGTGTATTTAGGAGCCTGGAGTGAAAAAGGGCACTAAAAGTATGGATTTAATGCTCATAAATCACCAAGGTAAGGGAAAAACTCCAGGGGACCAAGATCAAAGAATTTACATGGCCGAGATTCGAGAAAATCATGTATTTCACGCTAAAGAGGCCAGAAAGTCATCCGAAATGCAAGATCAAAGGGTACTCACCATTCATTCAACTCAAAACTTTATATCTGGCCTGAGGACTATAAATTAACCGTACACATCGAATTTCAGCCCTCGGATCCCTGTGGAAGTGGCCCAATGAACATATCAGACCATAAACTGTTGATTTTGGGCCCACCCATATCCAGATATGCTTAAAAATTGCTCCCAATAGCTTAATCAATGTGACAAAGCGGATGAATGGATCGGATTTCTCATAAACATCAAGGTGGACCCCACTTCATGTGGCCGGTGTACACAGTAGGTGAACGCCCGTTGTGCATCGGATCGGCTGAGCTGGTCAAAGTTGGTTTGACCGACCTTTTCTTCCTAAAATGGAATTTTTGTTTTCATTCCGCCAGCGCACGCACTAACAAATTTAGTGGGCCATCTTCATCATCTGATTCGATGATCTAAGCCGTCCAATGCATCCAAGGGGGGCATCAACTATAGCCATTGTGACCATCTGCATCAATGCACACACACACAGGAAGAGAGCATTCAAACATAGGTCGGACGGTAGAGTAAAATATTCTGTGGTCCACACCGAATCCAATCTGAAATCATTCATCTCTAACTGGTTTTTCGACCGCGTTTAATGGACAAAATGGATTTCTCAGAGAATCCTGATGATGGGCCCCATAAATCATTAGCGCACGTCTCTTGCGCGAGCCCTATTTTGAGAATGGATCTGATGATCCAGGTTGGCCACCACGGATGTCTCTGCATAAAGATCCAAACTGTTCATGAGGTCAGTCGTCCAAAACCGCCTAAAGGGACGTTTTCTTTTTGGAAGGAAGAAAGTGGGACGAGTGCAGACAGGTTTCTAGTTTTGGTGCGAAAGATGAGTGCGTAAACTCTGATTACGTACGTTCCCAGCTTTTCCACCGACTTCTCTCATCCAACCGACCCTGCCTACTGCCTATAAAGATAAGAGAGAAGTTAGGAGGAATTGCTTGGGACGTCAGTAAGAGAGAGAGAGAGAGAGAGAGAGAGAGAGAGAGAGAGAGAGAGAGAGATTTTAGAGTTTTTTTGGTTTTATTTACTGTTTATTTTTTTATGATATTTGAGAAATCTAGTCCTATCATGTTGGGCTAAACCTCTTAGCTAGGGCTAAGAGGTGAAGCTTGTGGTGTGCTAGGAAGGATTTTATGATTTTGATTCATGTTATGAACTACCTTGATTATAGTATGATTAATAGGAATCCTTTCTCTTATTTAGATTGTGAAGATAAGAAGCCTTGTTATTCAACATTGCCCCTTGGACATGGTTGGATGATGAAATCCTTCCTAACATTCATACATCTTTCTGATTAGTTGTGGATTGGTTTAATTATGTTGTTTGATTTGTCTCATGGGCATAGTTTTATGATGAAATCATCTCTAATTCATATACTTTTCATCTCTTTGAAAACTAGATCAAAAGAAGTTCAGATTGAGTTTTAGTGATATATCTTTCAAATGGATGAAGATGAAACTCGAAGTCTAATTGAGTTCATGAATCAAGCGTCAATCTCCCTAATCTCTACAAGTGGATCCTCTAAATCCCTAGTTTCTTATATTTAAATTTACAAGTTTTAGATTAATATATCATCATTATTCCCTTATATTTTACTTGATTTAGATTACATCTTCGCCTAGTTCTAGTTCTGGTTGCTTTCAGATTACATTCAAGGTTCAGTTCAACCTCGGTCTTACCGAGTTTATTACTACATCATAACCCTATACTTCGAGTGTGAATAACAGCCACTGCAACTCCACCTGTTGAAGTGCTCCTGATGAACCTATAAACATTATCGAGTTGTTGCACTTTCATGATTACCTGTTACCCCTTAAATACTTTAAGGACATCATCAATACTTGAGAATCTGCACCCTATAACCTCGAGTGCACCGATGAAATCGGACTCTTCTTCATGTCAAGAACGTGCCTCACCCTAGTCAGGGAACGCTCTGTCCCATCAAACTTCTTGACATGCACAGTACCAACAACCATAACATTACAGGCACTGTCATTATCCATAAATACCTGTCCACCATCACACTCTCTGTAGCTGGTGAACCAACTCCGATGAGGAGTCATGTGAAAGGAAGCCCCTGTGTTTAGAATCCACTCGCTCCTACAATCATCATATGACCGTCTGATAACCTTAGAAACCTTTTAGAAACCTTTAGAATACATTTAGGAAGCCTTAGAATACCTTAGAAAGGCCCTAGGGACCCCTATTTATACTTTAGGAAACTCTACTTACGCACATCTCTGAAATTGCCTCAAATTTACGCAGTCTATGCGATATGTGCATAACCCCCGACTGGTCAAGTCTGGGCTTTGACTAGTCAAAAGACCCCTTCGATTGGTAGTGCAATGCGGTGAAAATCAGATTTAAGACATCTGTTTGCAATAAGAGAGAGAGAGAGAGAGAGAGAGAGAGAGAGAGATTGGAGAAGTGAGGGGTGGGCTGGTATTGATGGAAGGAGGCTATGGTTATTATCACTGTTATGGTTAGTGGCAGGAAACGACAGCCTATAAGCTACTGGAGATGGCGATAGGCCAACAACCAAGAGAGATAGAGAGAGAGAAGGGTAGTCAACAATGCCAAATTGTTGCTGCTACCATAGGTGCGCCAACCACTACGGCGGGCTGTAGTGGCGACAATGGGGCACATTGCAATGATAAGAAAATGAGGACAGGAAACAAAAAAAGAGAGGGAGAGAGAAATGAGTGAAGATGGGGCAGGTGTTGGTGTTGGTGGCACCATTCAATGCTTCTTTTGCCTCCATCGTATACAGTGATTGCCACTACTGCTGTCGACAATGCCCACAACCACCACTTCGAAGCTAGGTGGGCCAGCCATGATGTTTGTGAGAAATTCACCCTGTGCTCCATTTTTCCAGCTTATGTTTGACATGTGCCCAAAAATGAGGTAGATCTAAAATGCAAGTGGGCCACGTGACAAGAAAAGGTGGGGAGGAAAATGCCTACCGTTGAAGCCTTCCAAAGTCCATTATGATGTTTATATCCCATCTAAACTATTCATAAGGTTATTCCTAATGAAATGAACTAAAGACAAAAACATTAGCTTCATCTCCAGTACTCCAGAAATATTTTAAAAGTGAGGGTTCAATCCCCACTTTTCCTTGCTATGTGACCCTAGTTTTGAATGTGCCTTAATTTTGGACTCATATCTTATCATAAGCTGGAAAAATGAAAGGACAGGTTGAATCACCACAACAAATTAAAGCTTAGCCGACTGATGGGCTTAGACAAAGGGTCCCTTTTTATTAAAAAAATAAAAACATAAGGGCCTATCCATTTCCGCCGTATCTCCCTATCTCTCTCGCGCGCCCATCTCCCAAAACCCAAAAGCCTCACCCTTTCCCTCGCCCTCTCTCTCTCTCTCTCTCTCTCTCTCTCTCTCTCTCTCTCTCTCTATCTCTATCTCTCTCTCTCGCACTCAGCCTCTCCCTTTCCCATTAATCTTCTTCCATGACATTTGTCCTTCGTTTTTATCTTCTTTCCTTTTTCCTTTTTGCAACACCTGGCAGCAGCGATAAAGGTAAAAGCTCTGGAATTTTTCTTTAACCCGCTCCCTCGATTCTCTCAGAAAACCCTACTACCGATTTTCCATCTCTATTTCTCTCTCTCTCTCATTTTAAATGCTGGAGGAGAGAGCTCTCCTTTGGATTCGCAGATCTCAATGAGCTCATGTTTTCAAAGGCAGACCCGTTTGGTTATCGCGTTCGCATCGGATCTAGGGTTTCTTTTACTTTCTCGTTTCCCGTTTTATCGATTAAGGTAAGAGCAAATGCAATCTTTTCGATCTCGTCTTCTCGCATTGTAAGGTTAGGGTTTCATCGAACTGCATTATGTTTTCTAGGGTTTTTTGAGTCACATTTGTGTTCTGCAATGATTTTTGGGGGTTTCTAGAGCTACATTTTGATGTTGAGATCATTTCATAGGATTTTTATTTTTATTTTTAAAAAATTTTGTTTGATGTTTTTCATTTGTGCTTTGATGATGTAGATCTTTTGAATATTAATTAATTTATTTTTTAAAATTTTCTTTTAATTGAGGGATTTGAAATTTCTGGGGACGAGATTGTTTTTTGGTGTAGTTCTTTGATTAGGAGGAAAAACAGAGAAATTGAAAAAAGGAAAAAGAAAAGAATAGAGATAATGCCTTTTTTGGTAATAGGTAGCATTTGAGAAACTGATATGTGCAGTATTTGATTTCCATTGCGGTTTGGGATGTTTATTTCAGAGATAATGCCTGCGTGGGAAGAAAATCTGACCAATAACATAATGACTAATATGCAGAATAGTTATTGAACTCTCCATCTACATTCATATGACAGTGGCAAAGATGTATACGATCGAGATCGTTCATCTGCTAGGCCCCTTTTTGGATGGGCTACACCTATAAACTTACGCCTGTAGGATGAATTTATTCTCTGATTTGATGATTTTTGTTGATTAGAAATCGATGGTTAGAAAAAAGTCTGACCAATGATTTACATACAATGAGCAGAAATTCTCCCACAAAGGGCTCCGATCAACCTGACTATTGGCTTCTGGCTCAACAGATTTGCTGTCTAGATCTCATATGGATGTATATTTGTAATATCAGGAAGATGGTTACAAGAGTACATGTGATCTGCAGTTATTCATTTATATAATTGATCTTGTCCTTTGCCTCTTTTTTTTTTAATTTAAATTTTTTAAATGTGATCTATAGTTATTCATTTATATAATTGGAAACACACTATCCAAACATAGTACAAAATATTGGCTATTATGGTAATTGAGTGTTCAATATCCACCAGTTTGTGATGTTCCTCTTATGCTAGATACAGACAATAGTAGTGTTCGATAGTCTTGGTATCATTATAACTATATGGAAATGTTAGATCTAAAATTTCTTATACATAGTAGAATAGGCATGCAAGAAATCTCAATTTGTGAATATCATTAGCCACTGATTGCATATACTTTCACATAAACCAAATGAGAATTCTTCTCTAAAAATTGAAATTTTTTTAAGGCATGGAACTCAACAGAAATTAAACTAGAATTCTAAAAATGAATAGTATCAACAAGAGAAAAGAAAACATAGAAAATGACTTCCAGAATACGGTAGTTAAGGCCAGTGCTTATGACTTTAGGGGAGTCCTGAGCTATCATTTAAACTCCTATATTTTAACACTCCACACTAGTCAAAACACCACACAATCCTGGACTCTACGTACCATGAGCATACATGTGTTTGCTACCCCTTGGATCATGTTTACGATCACTTAAGTAGGGCCTGCAGCATACTCATAGATCTCATACATGATAAACCAATCTGATCCGATTTGAATCCAAACTATTGGCCAATGATGGCCCCATTGGTTGAGAATTCTAACAAGTAATTGTAACCAGTGGGTTGTGGCAGGTCCTGTGAGAGAACAGAAGGGAGAGTGTGAGGTGTGGGGTTGGTTGTACTTGTGAAGTGCGTAAGACATGTAGTGTGATTGAGAGAGTAGTTTCTGTAAGTGAGTTAGGGTGAAATGCAGTTGTAATTGTGGGATTCCTGGTGATGCCAAAGGATGAGAATGGTGGGCTGGGGGCATGGTTTCCAAAATAAGGTACTTGGTTGGATCATGGTTTCCTAAATAAGGTGGTCAGGGGCTGTTTGGATGCAATTTCCCCGAAAGGTGATGCAAGGATGAGGGTTGGGGTGTGGTTTCCAAGGAAATTTGGTGTGTCATCTTTTCCTAAAGAAGGTACCAACATCCACAAAAGGCCATCAATTGAGGGTTAGGATTGTCATACACCCATCACATTTATCTTTTTTTTAAAAAAAAAAAAAAAACTTTTCTTCTTTATGAGAATTGAATTCACAAAAAAAATCAATATTAACAGCAAGAGAAAAGATAACATAGAAAATGAAATTACTAATTCGAGCCCAATCCAATGAGAGAGAGAGAGAGAGAGAGAGAGAGAGAGAGAGAGAGAGAGAAAGAGAGAGAAATGGATATTATAAAAAAAAATGGAAAGGCATCAATTTCTAAGAATTGGGAAAAAAACTAAAACTAAAACAAATAAGTTTTTCTCTAGATTTCTACAAAATGGCATTATTTTTGTATTTTAGTTCTCATGTAATTTAGTACATGCTAAGCAATGATTTATAGATCATGGCATTCTCGTAATATTGTATATATAGGAGAATTCCATTATCATCAATTGATATTCTAGAAAATCCCCTAGAATATCTTTTTTTACTACATAAAATAATTGATAATAAGAGGAAAATATGAGGGCCAATAAAACTAAAGGTACCTCAACAAGATTCTCGTACAATCATCAACTCCAAAACTAGAAAAACCAATAGCAAGCAGACACGGATCCTAAGACAACTAATCCAAGGCCAAAGGCCCACAACTAGCAACAAGGCAATCCAAAGAGACTAGACCCTGAGCATGAAGGCAAGCTCAACAAGCTAGCTGAATCAAAACTCCGCACATAACCATTATTGTGTACCAAACAATAGACAGACTTATCCTCCATTCCTGCTGCCCATATGATTGAAATGAGCCATCCCCAAAGCTACTAGGGACCATGGACTAATAATCAAAATGAACTGGTAGATCTAGTAATAGCAGCAGCCTGTACAGACTCATCTAGAAGCTGGAACTGTCTAGAGCTGCTCATGGGCAATATTTATCCCAAAGCCTTGAGCTAACCAATAACAAACTAGAAAACGAACGACGACCACCTTCAAGCTGTAAAGCTATCAACGCACACGTATTCAGGTTTTCATTCTATTGCACCCATATTTGCTATTTACATCTCGAAGCATGGGTCTCTAGTCTCCTTTTCATTTCCTGGAAATTCAGGTTTTCATTTTCCATTGTGTATCAAACTGAAACTGAAGATTACAAGGCACTTCTTGATTAAAATGTTATTGTTTTCATTGGCATTGGCAATTGTATGTTCTTTTTGCTATTTTGTTTTGCAGGTTTTAGGCATGGATGAATGAGAGCTAGATCGATGGATTTTTATTTTTATTTTTAAATTTATTTTGGAAACTATTCAATTTAGGCATCTATTATTAATTTGAATTTTGCATTTCAATGTTCATGAAATACTTGGGGTCTGTTTGGTAAGACTGAAAACTGAATCCATCTCATTTTAGTTAATACATAATTAATACTATATCCAGCCTACTCATCTGATTGCCTATGATCAGTGCATAATTATGATTTACTAAAACGGAATGAACTCATTTTAGGTGTCAGCCAATCAGGCCCTTAACAGTCGGTATCATCCTGAATCTCTATGATTGGGCCCACCTGCATGATGTCAGCATCATTTGGATTGATCATCCAGTGGGATCCCAGTGCAAAGTAGCCCTGGTGTAAAAAATTTCTCTGCGAATGACCCAATGGTCAGTGAATGGACCATTTTCGGGTAATGGATTCACACTCAAATGTGTGAAAAGTCTTTTTTCGGGTGGTCCAGATTATTTGGTTGCAGCTGTATCTAGGTTATTACCAAATCCACAACAGGTTTTATATCAGTGGAATGTAGATGCAGAGAAACAATTTGAGTTTGTATCTGATGCATTTGTGGGATCCAACCAATCCCATCCTGGCCTTAGGTTCTATTGCAGACAGTGGTTTGGACGGTAGCAGTTGCAACTCTCGTCTATTTTTCATCTGAGACAAACATCTCAGTTATGGTGTATAGTCATTTTTTTACTGAATCTAAGCGAATTGTTTGATCCCCAGCTAGGACAGATCTTAGTGCCAACTCTGGGCAGGCAGGCCAACACAATGGTCAGTAAATCCCACATTGAAGCGGCAGCTGGTACAATTGTCAGTAAATCCTACAAAAGGAGAATGTAGGCATGGTTGTCAATGCTTTCTTTCAGCTCTTCTTTTGGTTATTGTCTATAGCCACAGTAAATGCCTATATTACTGATGACTTTTCTACCATGTATCTCCCAATTTATCTGCTTGACCACTTCGATTGTAACTAATCCCTTATTAGCTCTTGAAGAATAAATTAATGTTTGTCTTTAAAATTCACATTATATTGTCTTCTTCTTCTTTTCTTTTCTTTTTTTCTTTTTTCTTTTTTTTTTTTCCCTTTCTTTTTGTGCAGCAAGTGAACATTTTTGTTTTAACTCTACAGCTTCTTGATTCTAGAATTCCCATTCTCAGGCCTAACTGCTGGTGATGGATTTGTCTGTGGCCTGCTGTTGGATTCAAAATAACCCTACTGTTGGGGCAATAGCATATACATCCAAATGGGTGTCCCTCATCCGATGGCTGAAGAAGCTTCCTACTCAAAAATCAGTGCTGGGGACCACTATATCTGCGAATTGAGATTGCTTGCCAAAGGGACGTATGCAAACATCTCCATGGTTGGGCTTAGAGAAGACCAGACATGAGTACAATCAAGAGAGTTTTTGTACCAACTTGGTATGTGGCTAATATTGCACTCAATTGCATGTGTGGCTGTCAATGGGTATCTGATGAATCCAACCCAATGTTAATACATCTGGGTCAAATTTATGGGACCCATTAAGCAAGTGGGATTGGTTCAGGTCTAACTTTAGGACCTCATTAAAAATCAGGTCTAGGTACTGTCCAGTTTGAGTCTAGGCGGTTTAAATAATAAATTATATATATTTTGTATGCATTTATTATTCTAATAAAAGAAATTTCACTTCTAGCACTTTATTTTTTGGGTTGAATGTAATATCATATCTTTCATTAGATTGGTTTTGGTCTAATCTTTCAATCATTCTCTAACTATTAAAAGGAAATAAATTTCCATCTAGAGTTGGTTATGAGTGTAGTTTTCTATGTAACTGTTAAAAGAAAATCAATTTCCCCCTCTTTTGGTGACTCAAACAGAAGAAGCCATCTCATAATTGAGGTTTTGTTATAACCTGTGTTGTTTTCTAAGTGCACATGTTTTCATTAGTATATTTATATTTTTAACAATCTGTATTTTCTTTTAAGCTTGGATTTCTCGGTATCTTATGCAGGTTGCTTCAAATCATTATGGTTATTCTGTTATTTCTCAGTATCTTACCAATCTTCTTGTCAGCTTGAAGAGATGGATTTCCTTAGTGTTCTTCAAATGATTTCTTCATGTTTTCAACTAGCAATGACATGTAGGTATTAGCTCGAGGAAAAGCAATTTTAAATTATACTCTTCTATTAAAAATGTGATCATATAATTACTTGTGCAATTCATTACTTATCCATTGCCATCATTAAAATTTTTTGAGGGCCACGAAAGTTTTGGATCAAGCTGCTATTTGTGTTTTCTATATGAAAATGCTATTTTGTAAATGGGAGATGGATGTGCAGATGGTGGCATGGGAGTCCATTTCCTTTATGTGGTTTCTCTTCTCACTTCCTATTTGGATTTTACAAAGTACTAATGATGTACATGTTACTTATATAAGGCATTATATTGAATGGACAGTCAAATTTTGGTGTAAATATTTTTATAAGACAAATATTGACTCAGCTGAGTTTTCATGGCCTGGTGGATTGGCCAAGTCAATGCAAAACTTAGCTGATATTTGTATAGGACTGATGCATAGTATGAATCAGCGGACCAATTTCTTTTAAAGCTAAAAATAGTTGTACTTTTCTATTCATTTGTTTCCTCAACAGATTTAGGTGATAGACTTGCTAGCTGGAAATGATGATCCTAATAGAGAAGGTTGATGCTTGTTCTCTTGTTTTTGCTTGCTGCAGGTAGATCAATTGCATAAAATTTATTTGTTGAGTGGATCTGCTGATGAAGACAACTGGTCTGGGGTTTTTAAATTGTCCAAGTATGATGACTACAAGCCACAAAGTCCAATGGAGAGATGAATTAAGGAGGTTTTTAAAGAGTAAGTAGTTCTAAATTAGTAGACTCTGTTCAAACGATAAGTTCTGGTATTAAGGTTATCTGTTTCCCTCATTAGTCCACTTGTTGTGGGGCTTAATTTGTATTCTCTTTTCTCAATAGTGTTGACACCCCTACTTTGGAGTTACTAGACAAAAATGATAACTCTTGATCCATCAAAGGTATCACTTTTCTAACTAAAAGTGCACCTACTAAGTGCCTTAGTTTGTCAATTATGTTATGAGTTGAGTCAGTTGAACAACGGCGCCTTACAGGAAGATCAAGTCAAGCGTCTGCCTCAACTGGATGTGTGGAGCTCGCCATAGGTAAATCATAGCCTCACATCCCATGTCCTAAAACACCATGTGATTAAAACCCTTAAAATACGTAAAACATCTTAGGGTTTTGTGGTAAGAAAATTTTGTACTAAATAGGAAAATCTTTAAGTTTCTCTTACCATATCGATTATATCGATTACCTTTTCGATATGATCGACTAGCTCTGTTGATATTTTCGACATCTCAATCGATACAATCGAATGAGGACATAAATCGTCCAGCAATCAAAATATTCATCTAGATGATTTATCGATATATCGATGGTTCAGTCGATATCGTCGATATTCGAATATCGATCCTATCGGAAGAGGATCGATAATATCGACAGACAGTTTTTCGACGCCCCTATTTTTCTAAAGAAAACCTCTATGTGCTTCGATATATCGTTGACTGACCGATTCAATCTGAACTCAAATACCGATCATATCGGAAGTCAGTCGATCCTATCGATAGTGGGCGCATGTTTCTTCCAGCATAAATTTCATGTTGTTTTTATTGATGATTGGGGGGCCAGTCGATAAATCGATATTCATATCTCAATCTTATCAAGACATGGTCGATTGGATCGAGTCCGGACACAGATCGTCCAGCAAGCTTATAGGTAAATCTATACGATTTATCGATCTGATCGACAAGGTCTCCGATATAATCGATATACAAATTTCGATGACATCGACTGTTCCCCGATCATATCTGTAAAACCTGAAATTCTTCAAGAAGTATCTCTCTTATTTTTACTTGTCGATAGATCGATGTATCTCTCGATGGAATCGGAGTTCGAAATCCGATAACATTGATGGATGTCTCGATCCCATCGACCAGTTGGCGAAAGGTTTCCAAAAAGCGTAATGACATATGAGTTTGTATCATTGAGAGGTCTGTCAATATAATCGAGAGTATATGCTCGATCATATCGACCCTTACTTAATGATATCGAACTCTGTCATAAATGTGACCGTTTTATATCCGTTGGAACCTTTTGCCTATATATAGAGAGGTCTGTCTTTATTGTTGGTAGAGAAAGAAGAGAGTGTTTTTGAGTGTTTTAAACTTCATATCCTTTATCCTAAGCCCTTTCTCTCAAGGAGTTCATCCTCCAATACACCCTTCTCATTGATATTCAATAGAGTGGATTGGGGAATGAACTTCCACATTCAAGGATCTTTCAGCTACTACCTTAATGGCAAATCATTAAGCTGTGATGCCTTGAATGCATAGATGATTGGAACCACTCTATCTTCCTTATAGGAAAATATTTAGAGAGTGGTATTCCATCATTACCTTGACCCAACCTAAAGCCTAGTATAGGTACATCTTTGTGTTGCGGATCAAGGGAGCTGAAGACTCTTCATCAACAAGAAGGAGATCTTCATCACTACACTAAAAGGGACTCATCAACTTATCTGTAAGTACTACGAGTCCAGAGGACATTTATGATCATTC
The DNA here is from genome assembly GCA_037074715.1 of Magnolia kwangsiensis. Classification (NCBI taxonomy): domain Eukaryota; kingdom Viridiplantae; phylum Streptophyta; class Magnoliopsida; order Magnoliales; family Magnoliaceae; genus Magnolia; species Magnolia kwangsiensis. The sequence goes on from CM073577.1 coordinate 116,560,612, forward strand.
CTTTTTAGGATTGGGTCATAGGTGTTGCTCACCATTTGAAGTCCTCAAAGGAGGCCTCCAACGGGAGTGTACGTGCGGGGTGCGTTGTGTGGACCCTTGCTCTATGGAGAGCACAAACATCTGGGTGTATTGTGTGGACCCTTGCTCTGTGTGGGCATAAACATCTGGGTGCATTGTGTGGACCCTTGCTCTGTGTGGGCATAAACATCTGGGTGCGTTGTGTGGACCCTTGCTCTGTGTGGGCATAAACATCTGGTTAAGAGTGTGCCAGCAAAACTTCAGGGTTTGAGGTGAATCGAGTAGAAACCTCTGTAAAGGTTGAAGGTGAACCTAATTTCAAACCTTAGGTTTGAGGTGAACCATGGGAAACCTCCTTAGTGAAATTCGGTCACTCAAGGGTTGAGTGTGGAAGCCGGTAGTGGAGTAGACAAGTAGTTGAACTACTATAAAATGACTGTGTTTGAGATTGATATTATTTTTCATTTATGTGATTTCCTTACATGCCTTTATATCTAATCATCTGAATTCACATCTTAAACACACACATAGTCATATCCATCACAATCTTATCTATAAATTGATTGTCTTTTAATAGTTTGTGATTGGATCCTCTACCGGGCTTAGAAGCTAGTAGAGCTAATTTTGAGTAATCCTAATTTGAACTCTGTGATAGGATTAGTGTGATAAGGATTTTTAAATAATTCATAAAAACTTTGAAAAGTCCTATTCACCCCCCCTCTATGACATATTGGCATATTCCTACTTCAACTCAAGCGGTCTCCACCACTATTTCAATTGGTATCAGAGTGGGTCTCTCTTTAAGGGCTTCACCACCTAGAGAGTGATCTTGACTGAAGTAGGAATATGGCCAAAGGAGAGGGCTCTTCTGTCACTGGACTTTCAGTATTTGATGGTTCAAATTATGCTTACTGGAAAGCTAGAATGCATTACTTCCTGAGATCTTTAGATCATGAAGTTTGAGATGTAGTTGAAAAAGGATATGTGGTACCATATGAAAAAATTATACTTGAAAATGAAACCACAATCACTAAACCCAAACCTAATGAAAAGTGGACGGCGTTTGACAAAGAACAGCGAAATGCTGAAGCAAAAGCAATGAACGTCATCTATTGTGCCGTGTCCCAAGACATTTTCAATCAGATAAGTATGTGTAGGACCTCTAAAGAAGCATAAGACTTATTGAAAACAACCCATGAAGGCACAAGCACTGTGAAGAGATCTAAACTACAACTCTTAACTTCACAGTTTGAAAATCTTAGGATGGAAGAGCATGAGACATTTATGGAGTTTTTCACTAAATTAAATATCATTTGTAACTCCATGGGTGGATTGGGAGAGAAGGTTCCGGTATCTAAAATATGTAGGAAAATCTTAAGATCCTTACCGGAACGGTTCAATCCCAAGGTAACAACAATTGAGGAGTGTAGGAATATTGATGAGATGAAAGTAGAAGAACTAGTAGGTTCCCTACAAACCTTTGAACTAAACTTCACACAACTCCAAAAATCTAAAAACACTGTCCTAAAAACTTCCAAGAAATCAAAACATGAGGACAGTGAGAGTGAAAAAGAAGATGAAGATGAGGAAGTGGCTCTGCTGGCACAAAGATTCAGAAGATTCTTTCAAAGGAATCGCGACCGCCCCTCTAGAGGCAGAAAGGTGGATGACAAACCTCCTACAGGTAAATTTGGGAAAAGAAATAAAGAACCACAATGTTATACCTGTCATGAGTATGGACACCTATCTACCGAATGCCCAAATAGAAAAACCAAGGGCAAGGCGATGGCTACCACATGGGATGATACAGAGGAGTCAAATTCAAAAAACAGTGACTCAGGAAGTGATGGAGATCAGAAATTATTGAAAATTCTCATGGCCTCCACTACTTCGATCATTCCAAGTGAACTTGAGAAAGACCAGCAAGCCACTGAATCATTTTCATCTGACAATAAGGAACTTAAGTCTGAAGAAGAAGAGGAAGGAGTCAAAAAGGATAAACTGCAAGATGCTTATAATCAACTATACATTCATAGCATTCATATCCTTAAAAAACTCGGCATGTCTGAAAATAAAAAGGAATTGTTGCAAAAAGACTTGGACAGAACCTTGAATATAAACATACATTTAACCAATGATTTGCAACAGTATCATACAGACAATGATGAATTAGAAAGAGAAAACCTATTCCTAAAAAGAGAATTATCAAAACTTATGAACCAAGCTGAATTGCTAAAAGATGATAATGCAAAACTCAAAAATAAGAACCACTCACTTTGTATTGACTTAGAAAAATCCAGAAAATTTGCCGAGATAAACTATAAGTTTTCTCATAGTAGTGAAAAACTTGAGAGAATGTTAGGGATGGGAAGGTCTGGAAAAGATAAGAGTGGCCTAGGGTATGAGAAAATCGAAATGAAAGCTGAAAAATCTATTGCTTCAGGTAGCAATACAAGAACCTCTCCATTTTGTCATTTATGTGGTGATATGGGACATTACAAGTTTGAATGCTTAAAGACAACTTCTTAAAACGCTGGTCAAATTCACACTGATAAATTTAATCTGATCAGAGTAATGCAAAACACCCATTTATCACCACCCAAAATGGAAGACAGAACGAAGAAATCACTGGATCAAATTGGTGAGATAACAAAAGTCACCACAGTAAAAACTTATGTCTCAAAGTGGAGAGTGAAAGAAAAGCTGAACTCTGTACCTTAAATTACTGAGCATAAAAGAACATGTTCAGATTTTGCATCGAAATCTGAATAATTGGTGAAATGATGTAATTTTGCTAAGTCGTCAATGTTACATCTGAGGTTGGAGACCTCTAATTTTTGTATATGAACATTATCATATCTATATTTGTACAGATCTGGTGTAAATTTTTTTTTTTGACATTTTCTGATCAAGCCAAGAAATACCCAATAGTGTGTCGAAATTGTAAAAATTCTGAATATTATCTACCTTTGATACAAGTATTGGCCTCTTTTCGATTTCATCGACTTGTACTCGATACAATCGACGACACTTCAGAATATGAAAAGTCGTGTGACCATGGATAACATCGTGAGCTGTCTCAATAGCATCGATCGACAACTTCTCGATACAATCGATAGGTTGGCCGATATGATCGACAGATGGCGCCCGTTAAAAGTCAGCAGGATGAAAAATAAAAGGGGGTTTTCTTCAAAAGGCGATTCGGTTGTCTTCTCCTCTCGACCAATCATCCAAAGCCAAGTCGGACTTGTCAAATCTCTCCACAAACCAGGTAATATTATTCCAACATCGTCAGAATCTTCTTTTCTCGGTTTGTCGGACATTTTTGTCATTTTTCCCAAATACTTCAAATAGCCTTTTCTTCCACATGGGAAAAGATAAAAACATGGCATCCGGTCCGGGAGAGTCTTCAAGAGGTACTCGACAAAAGGTCCTTACCTCAAGGGAGAGAGCAAGGATCCCAGACAGTGGGACCCTCACACGGTAAAGATCACGACGTAGTAAGTCCCAAACCAAAGTCCCTGCACCATCTCAACCAGCGCCTCCTCCTCCTACTGTCCAACGACCACTAAAATACGTCAATAGGAAGTTGATTTTTGAGAGAAAAGTAGATAAAGAATGTTTAATACCCTACAAATTAGAACCTCTGTTTGCTGTAATTGGTTGGCTGCCCATCCTAGATTTTGGTGGACCATGCCAACTGGAAAGAACACGCAACTTCTTTGCTGCATGTCATTCCCCAGTGGCTGACCCTCCTTCCTTCATGGTATCCTTGGATGACGATGATGCATTTATCACCCCCGCCACTGTAGCCCATATTCTCAATCTACAGTTGTCTCCAAAGGCCCTTCCAAACTAAGATCTCGATCTTCTAGACATGCGCTTCAAGATAATCAAATACTTATGTCATAACAGAGATATTCCATGGCATCAAGGGAATGCCTTGAAAGCTAGGTATATGGAGCCCCGGTTTAGAGTCATGCATGGGATCTTTACCACCAATTTGTACCCACGAAGCACGAACCGATTGGATCTGACAAGTCTCATGGTGATGATAGTCTACTCTGTTGTGATCGGGACAAACATCTGCCTTCCAACCTTGATTGTCAATCATTTTTTCAATGCCATACATACTTTCAGAGATTTGCATCTATCATATCCCTAGATTATTAGCAGAATCTGTCAAAGCATTAGCTTTCCATCTACAACTGATCCAGTATTCCTTCTCAAAGCTTTCAATAAGAAGAATATTTAGAAAATGGATCTGATATTTCATGAGTACAAGGAGGAAACTGAGGAAGACATTCATGCAGAAGGGGAAAGAGGAGAAAGTGGTGATCCCATAGAAGGAGATGCAATGGCTGAGATGCAACTGCTGGGTTTGGTAAAAGGCTCAAACTGGACAGGATTTGAGCCATTCAGAAGGACATGCACTCAGTAAAGGAATGACTTACCATCCTAGAAAGGATGGTTCAAGGAGTTCAAAGCACGGTTCAACAATCGGTGGATCTACTGACGTGCCGACGGGACGACACGATGTCATCCCATTCTGCTCCGTGAAGCCGAATTTATGCATGCTATCATGCACACCTTACTTTTATTTTGTGTATGAACATCAGTATCTTTTTAGATGTTCTACGCTCTTAGTGGTGTGTATGACAGTTTTTTTCTTATGGATAACTTTTTTTGGGATGAATATGCCCCTGGTTGGGCCAAAATACTGGTTTTTGATGTTTGGGTGCCCTCAAATGGGCTTTATTTTTTTTTGGTTGGTTAAAATACTGCTATCTGGGGAAGTATAGTTTTTTATTAGATATTTTTTTTTGGATGCTGAAACTTTTTGTTGATATGGCTACTTTTAATTCTTATCCTTCTGCCATTTGAATTTATGCCTCCCTGGTTTAATGAAGTCTCGGGATTATGAACTGCTTGTTTATCTTATGCCTTAAAGTGCTTTATTAAATTCACACTATATGCTTTATACTGCCATCTTGGTTTATCTGGTGAATTAGTGCAATGCATGAGATTTTAAATGACTATCTTATCTGTTATTGCTCTCGTAATGTTCTATCATTGATGCATGATTCACACTAGTTTACTTCAAATGCATCTCTATCTGGTTCTCTCATAAGTTTCAATCTTCAGTCAATATCACGTTTTATGCCTTTGCCAATGACTGATAAAAAGGGGGAGAACAATTCAAACACCCCAAGCAAAAAATTGTATATCTGTGTTGCAGGTGTTAGGGGGAACAGCCGCAACAAGAAAGGGAGAGTTTTTGAATTAAGGGGGAGAATTTATTGGGTATGTACGTGGGTGATTAGAATTTATAAAATTGTGTTAATGCATGTACACACAATTTAGAATGTATCTGTCTAGCTATTTTCCTAGGGTGTTTTGGATATTTTGTCACGTAATTGACAAATGGAGAGATTGAAAGTGCACCTACTAAGTGCCCTGGTTTGTCAATTACGTTGTGAGTTGAGTCAGTCGAACAACGGCGCCTTATAGGAAGATCAAGTCAAGTGTCTGCCTCAACTGGATGTGTGGAAGCTCACCATAGGTAAATCATAGCCTCACATCCCATGTCCCAAAACACCATGTGATTAAAACCCTTAAAATAAGTAAAAAATCTTAGGGTTTTGGGGTAAGAAAACTTTGTACTAAATAGGAAAATCTTTAAGTTTCTCTTACCCTGTCGATTATATTGATTACCTTTTCGATATGATCGACCAGCTCTGTCGATGTCCTCGGCATCTCAATCGACATAATTGAATGAGGACATAAATCGTCCAGCAATCAAAATATTCATCTGGACGATTTATCGATATATCGATGGTTCAGTCGATATCGTCGATATTTGAATATCGATCCTATCGGAAGAGGATCGATAATATCGACAGACAGTTTTTCGACGCCCCTGTTTTTCTAAAGAAAACCTCTATGTGCTTCGATATATCGTTGACTGTCCGATTCAATCTGAACTCAAATACCGATCATATCGGAAGTCAGTCGATCCTATCGATAGTGGGCGCATGTTTCTTCCAGCATAAATTTTAGGTTATTTTTATTGATGATCGGGGGGCCAGTCGATAAATCGATATTCATATCTCGATCTTATCGAGACATGGTCGATTGGATCGAGTCCGGACACAGATCGTCCAGCAAGCTTATAGGTAAATCTATACGATTTATCGATCCGATCGACAAGGTCTCCGATATAATCGATATAAAAATTCTGATGACATCGACTGTTCCCCGATCATATCTGTAAAACCTGAAATTCTTCAAGACGTATCTCTCTTATTTTCACTTGTCGATAGATCGGTGTATTTCTCGATGGAATCGAAGTTCGAAATCCGATAACATCGATGGATGTCTCGATCCCATCAACCAATTGGTGAAAGGTTTCCAAAAAGCATAATGACATATGAGTTTGTATCATTGAGAGGTCAGTTGATACAATCAAGAATATACGCTCGATGATATCGACTTTTGCTCGATGATATCGAACTCTGTCATAAATGTGACCGTTTTATATCCGTTGGAACCTTTTGCCTATATATAGAGAGGTCTGTCTTTATTGCTGGTAGAGAAAGAAAAGAGTGCTTTTGAGTGTTTTAAACTTCATATCCTTTATTCTAAGCCCTTTCTCTCAGGGAGTTCATCCTCTAATCCACCCTCATTGATTTTCAATAGAGTGTATTGGGGAATGAACTTCCGCATTCAAGGATCTTTTAGCTACTACCTTAATGGTAAATCATTAAGTTGGGATGCCTTGAATGCATAGATGATTGGAACTACTCTATCTTCCTTATAGAAAAATATTTAGAGAGTGGTATTCCATCATTACCTTGACCCAACCTAAAGCCTAGTATAGGAACATCTTTGTGTTGCGGATCAAGGGAGCTGAAGACTCTTCATCAACAAGAAGGAGATCTTCATCACTGTGCTAAAAGGGACTCATCAACTTATCTGTAAGTATTAGGAGTCCAGAGGACATTTATGATCATCCCTTTTTAAGATTAGGTCATAGGTGTTGCTCACCATTTGAAGTCCTCAAGGAGGCCTCCAACGGGAGTGTACGTGAGGGGTGCATTGTGTGGACCCTTGCTCTGTGGAGAGAATAAACATCTGGGTGCGTTGTGTGGACCCTTGCTCTATGTGGGTATAAACGTCTGGGTGCATTGTGTGGATCCTTGCTCTGTGTGGGCATAAACATCTGGGTGCATTGTGTGGACTCTTGCTCTGTGTGGGCATAAACATCTGGTTAGGAGTGCGCCAGCAAAACTCCAGGGTTTGAGGTGAACCGAGTAGAAACCTCTGTAAAGGTTGAAGGTGAACCTAATTTAAAACCTTAGGTTTGAGGTGAACCATGGAAAACCTCCTTTGTGAAATTCGGTCACTTAAGGGTTGAGTGTGGAAGCCGGTAGTAGAGTAGACAAGTAGTTGAACCACTATAAAATGACTGTGTTTGAGATTGGTATTGTTTTTCATTTATGTGATTTCCTTACATGCCTTTATATCTGATAATCTGAATTCAAATCTTAAACACACACATAGTCATATCCATCACAATCTTATCTATAAATTGATTGTCTTTTAATAGTTTGTGATTGGATCCTCTACCGGGCTTGGAAGCCAGTAGAGTTAATTTTGAGTAATCCTAATCTGAACTCTGTGATAGGATTAGTGTGATAAGGATTTTTAAATAATTCATAAAAACTTTAAAAAGTCCTATTCACCCCCCCTCTAGGACATTGGCATATTCCTACTTCAACTCAAGCGGTCTCCACCGCTATTTCACTAACTACTTTGCTTATTTTGATTTATTTTTTTTTGTTTGTCAGATTAATCCAAATGTATAGATATCTCTTGTGGTAGTGGCTAGTGGGAATTTGGACTTCATGTGCCCAATGCTTATCGTGACTATGTAATTAAAAGTTTTATGCACAACAGTATATTAAAAGCTTTCAATTGCAAAGAGGAGCCAGACTTAGATGCAGCCTTGAAAAGGCCAGTTTTTAAAATTCATATGCAATGTGTTTCTAAAATTTATCATCATCACCAGAAAAAGGTAACAGCTTCTTTTTTCCATTGTCTAATATTTTATTTTCCAGCTTTTACCCTACTTTCATAGCTTGCTAGTTTCAAGTTAAAATCCATATACATTGCAATGAATATTTTATATCGCACAAAATCTTCTTTGTGGGAAATAAAAGAAGAACGTTAACATGTCAGTTCCTATAGCTTCTCCAGTGTTCGGTTGCGTTTCGAGAGGTTTATCAAGGACCTTAAGGTTTGCATAGTTGCATTTGAGTTTGTTTGTGGAAGGGATTATCCATGTGTTCTTCATCAGTTCCTGTAACCTAAAAGCTCTACAGGGCCTGCAGCCAATTTTTATTTATTTTTGGTTTTAGGTGCTTCTTTTCACTGGATGATATTCCTAGCAAGCACTATGTGGATACAGGGTAAACATTTCTCAACTCATTTGATTGCACCAGTAATTTAGAAGTTGTTCATTTTTCCCATATCCAATTGGATATCCTTCTAATAAAGAGGGTCATTCTTCTAGGACTCATCCATAAAGAAGGCTTACTAAATCTAGTTCCTTGTTATGTTCATTTCAGTTTACTGCAGGATCCACCCCATCTTGTGTGCAATATCAAACTGTAGGTTTTTGCCCACAAAAGATAACCTGAGGAGAAGGGAAATGGACAGAGAAGTGCAAGCTATTATGAGAAGAGGGAGATGGCCTCTTTTCTAAACTGAAAACACAAGTACTAGCCTGGTTCAAAATTTATATGTCCTCATGAATGTATCAATGGTAGGTTTTCATTCTCCATTTTTGTTTTTTCCTGTTATGTGGCTTACTTGCATTTTGTATCTGCTCCATCAGCTAGACATCATCATGATTAGGAACTCAAATGGACCTTCATCAGTATGATGTAAGTATCCGTTCTTCCATTGTTTCTATTATTGTTTTTGAGTCTAGTACATTAATCAGTAATAATTTTTCTGATTACTCTTGTTGATGTGGATGATGGTCAAGGTGGTCCTAGGTCCTTTTACAAGCATTTCCATATATACATTATATAATTTGGCATATCTATGCATCAATCTCTCCTTCATAACAATGTTCACTGACATGTGCTGCAAAAGATGTTCTCACTTTATGGGACCTAGACACAAATGTTCTTGTAGCTGTAATTGGAGATACTCTTACAGTGATTGTCTGAATATCATTATCTAATTGTGTTGTGTGTGTAAGTAGACATTTGACGTGGATCATTGCTGAAAAATGATTGATGGTTATCATACACATTAATTTATCGTGGAAGCTTACCAAAAGAGATTAGGCCTTGGTGCAAAATAAGAGTGCCATAGAAAAAGGTTTATTTTTTAGTGTTTTTTTTTTTTTTTTTCATGCAGAATTCTCTATTTTCATTGACGATTTCATTGAAATGAAGTTGGGTTTCTTTGGTAATTGGTTTGGGATTTGTTTGATAGTATTTTTATGTTTGTTGAGTTGAATTCTTGAAGAAACGATGACCAAGAAAAGGAGGTGGTTGATTGATAAATAGCCCGATGGTAGTAGTGGAGGTTATTTGGGTGGGATCCGTGATCTTGAAACACAACTCAAGCTTTATGGTATGGATTCCAAAGAACTCAAGTGGATTTTTCTTTTCTTTTCCTTTTTTCCTTTTTTTCTAGAAGATGACTTTGAAATGGCATTTGGTTGTTTTGTTTCTTTGAATTTGGCTCTCCAATGCTAGAAACGGTAACTTTCATTTTGGCTTTTTAAATTCCTAGGGCCTCAACTGCAGAAATTCAAAACCCAAATCCAATTTTTGATTTTTGGATTCAAAATTGTTTGGCATTTAGAGAGCCAAAGTTTCTATGGCCTAAACATAGATGACTTGACCTTTTGTTGGCCATACTGTTGAGTGGATGGGACTTATTGTCACCTTTCCAAAAAAAAGGGGGATGTAATTTAATGGACCCTATTGTCAACGACACATTCACCAAATATCACATAGATGTGAAGATTGTAGCTGTAGAATATTTGGCCCTTTTTTCTTCTTCTTCTCCTTTTTTTTTTTTTTGCTAAATGTGAACTGTTTCTATATTTCTTCCTTAAAGACATGTTTGGGTATGTGAATCCAAAGGAAAAGAAAGGAAATAATAAAAATTGTTCTATGATGTTTTCCATGAGAACTACTGAAACATGGTTGTTGTAATGTCCACCTATTGAAGGCTTAGGATTTCTAACCATCTGGGACATTTTGATGCATGGTCGTCCACATTGACCAGCAATATTAACTGTGTGGATCGCTGAACCATGGGCCTCACATATACAAACTCTCAGCCTGAGCACAATACAATACCTGCTATTGAGAAATGTGATGTGGTTTTGGGTTTGAATTCTGAACCCAGTAATATTTTTAGTTGTCATACTTTGTAATGAGACATCTCCTATTTTTAAAGAAAATGTATTATTCTCTGCAGATGAACAATCTAATTCTGCAGAATTGCTTTCCTTGGAAACAGAGAATTGCTTTTCTTGGAAACAGAAGATGTAGAGAAAAGACACAAAAATTGAAAAGAAAAAAGAAAAAAGAAAAAAAAAAAGATAATGCCTTTGGTACTTGGTAACATTTGTGAAATTGTATCTCCTTTTAGTTTTCGTTGAGAAAATGATGGTGTTCATGGGAGAAATTGAAGCATTCTATTTCCATGGTTGCAGCAGTCAAGCCAAGGAATAATATCAGAAGAGTTGATTAATCGTCTCATGAGTATTCTTGGTCACGTAATGCAGATCGTTGTTGCATCATAGTAAGAAGGAACTATGATTGCAATAAAACCTAGCCAGTAATGCCAACGCTTGCATTCTAAGCTGTCTAATCGAAAAGTGCACTATTGTTTTTAGGATTCATATTACCTGCTATGGAGCACAGGTTTCTTCATTTGATTTTACTGTTATTTGGCTCAAACTGTAATTACCTAGGAGTTGGTGAAGTTAAATGATATGATGATGCAACCACAAAGGAGAATGTAAATAGATCAAAGAAAAGAAAAAGATTGTGGGAAAGAATCCAACAATCTTCTAGTCAAGAATAGAGAAACAAAAACTAATTTGTAGTTTAATGATATGATGATGCAATGATATCATGCACCACCATGTGGGTATGTTTTTAGTTTGGCTGATGTGCAGTTGTGTAGAAGACTAGAGGCTGGATGTTTGGGCTCACAAGGTTGGTGTTTGCTGTATGTATGGATTTATGGGTGGTTGTCTTATTGCTGTATGTTGTGTCCTATAGGGCTGTTAGGAGGGTGGGTTGTAAAAGTCAAGGGTGTGCCGGTGGAGGTATGTCTATAGAGTAGGGGTTCAGGCCTCCCTTCTGTTTTATATCTAGGTGTGGCTTCACGCAATGGCTGTTGCAGGCCTTCTACAGTTTGTTGTTATCTTGCAATCTAGCTTGAAATCAACACTCAAGGAAGACCTTTACTGGTGTGCTGCAACCCTTTCCTTTTTCAACAAACAGGTGATGAGTTCTCAAATAGAACAAATACGTGCACACACATACCAATAATAAAACAATACATGCATAAAGAATGTCAAGAGCATGCTTGATATAGGGAATGCCACTCTCTACCTTAGTTTTTCTCATAGGCAAATAAATAGCTTTGCAAATAATCCACTGTCTCATGAGTTGTTTCCACTGTTCCACATGAAAATCTTCCATTGAAACTCTCAAGATCTTTTTAGAATGCTGAAATTTTTATTGAAAATTAATTGAAAGAAGGAAAGCTATCCATTAAGATAATGGATAACTATTGCTAATTAGAAGAGAGTCCCTTACTTTTAGATAGCTATCAGATCATTAAATAACCATTTTGAGTTCAGGAGTTTTTCAGATAGCTCTTCTTGATCTTGATAAAGTTCTTTTCTTCTGATTGTTTAAGTTATTTAGAAACTGAAATGCTTGCAATGGCTCTTGTTTTAGTGGTATGCTAGGAATGGGATTCTTTTGAATATTTAATCTGAATCCTTATTTTATCATTGACAGTCGACAGATGTATTTGCATGTGTTATGACAGATTTCTTTTTTGGAAAGTAACATTACCAGGGATTGAACCCTGGATCACTCACACACACTTCTTAATGACAGATAAAAATTTTCCTGGTTCACTGGCTTCCTTTTACCTAAATAGTTCGCTATCATCTTGATGAGGACCCAAAGACTTTGAAGGTGTTTCCCATTCCACTTCATGATGCTAGTGGCTCAACTCTGCATTATGACTAGCTTAGCATTTCACCTGATGGAAAGATATTGGCAGCAACCCATGGTTCCATATTCTGTCATGTGCTGAAACTGGAAAGGTTTTGGATACAGCTGAAAAATCACATTAAGGTTTTGGATACAGTGTATAAAGATTTGTTTCAGATATTTTGATATGTAACCATGTGCTAATATTTGTTATATGTTCTGTACTTTAATTCACAAAAACTGTTCAATTAAGGGTTGATTTATTTCACTATAGGCATTGGTCTACCTGTAATATGTTAATTAAAAACTGAAATAGGAAGCAATTTCTTTACAGTATATGCCTAGGAGGGTTTCCATGAATTTTATTTATTGCCTATCATATACCTAGAATAACTAAGAGTTTCCCTGTATCTTATTGGGGTAAGCTGATATGGATTCAACACTGCCGTATCAGTTGATGTGAAACTGATTTTCTGAACCCCACTCAGCAGGCTATATGTATTTACCGTGGCTATGTTACCAATGGCTATGATCGTATTGTGGGGCTACTCATTTTTAGCTACAGATTTTATCCGTAGCTTTTGACCATTTTTCAACAAAAATTGATGATTTAGCGGCATCCAGCACAACTGTCAGTAAAGGTCCTGGCTGTCAGTAAAGCCTTTACCGGCTGTTAGATAACCGTGGGCAAAGGATTTGCCTGCGGTTTTATTGGCCTTTGCTGGCGGTTTTGACCGCCGGCAAAGGACAGTTTTCTTGTAGTGAATTTCTCACCAAGATCTCAGTGAACCCCGTCTAGCTTTGACTGCAACTGTAGGCAATGCACGTCTCTTTTCTTTTTTTTTTTCCATTTTGCTCTCAGTCTCCTTCCTTTAAACAAAAATTAAAAATAAATAAATAAAAATCAATCTACTCATGTTGTTGACACCAAATTTGATGGCATGGCTGCCTCCATTTTGGCAAAAATCAAGAAGATGGCCGGTTGGATGATGATAACCAATACAATCATTTAAAAAAAAAGAAGAAGCATAAAAAGCAATACAATTTTAGATTAATAAAGAAAGGCTGGACAATTGCCTCGACATGGTTCATTCCATACAAATAGGAAATCTATCAAGGTTTCTCTGATACCTCTTTAAAAAGGCCAGATATGTGTGCTCAAGGATCTGACAACATCTACATGATGTTACAGATTTTTCACAAAACTAAAGATAGACAAGCCCACATCCAGCGATCTACCTCCTAACTATTACAGGAGCAGAAAGGATATTAACTTGTTATTCTTCTTCCAATTTTCCCTTTAGTATTTCTCTTAAATGAATGCCTTCGTCAAAAGAATGCATCTATTCTTTTTAAAGGTAGGGATGGAGAGCATATGAGAGGAGTTTGGATAACAATGAAACTATATTGGACCCACCTATTAGTAATTGCCCATACCCAATAGATACACGGAATCATATTCATTAGACAATCCTGACCTCTAAGTGATAAACATCTTAGGTCCAATTTAGATGGCTTACTGCTTGGTTTTATAGTCCAATAGAAGATGTCCACCAATCCATATGTTAGGATCTTGATTTCAGTGCATTCTTTGGGTTATGACTCTTCTACACGGGGTCCCACTATTTCAAAGGTTTAGACGCAGGGTACGTCACCTTCATCGTGGCACAATTTCCTTCCCATTACAGGTGGGGCATAGCATGAAAACCAGACTGATTGAGCGGTCTTAACCATTTGTCGGTATATTGAATTCGAGCTATACATTGACCTTAACATGCTAACCATCCCCCAATCAAATGGGTTAGGGTTCTCTGATTAGTGTGATGATCTAGAAACGCTCCATCCACATCAGGGTGAATGATTGGACGGTTCAGCTCAGCAGGCATGCATGCCGCGTGGATGGCAGATGATATGTTGAACATGTAGGGATGCAAACGGGTTGTCTAGGTCAATGCAAGGCTTTCCAAAACCTATTGGCAATGAACCATAATGATTAATGATTGGTCCCAACTCAGCTCGCCAACATGCATGGTTGACAGTCTTGGCTACTTGGACCGACTCATCCGGTGTCTATATATATATATATATATATATATATATATATATATATATATATATATATTCAAGTTGTGACTTGCCCAACTCTCAAGGTGTTGAGTTGGATTGCGTCCAACAGAGTCCCAATCAACTTAGATGAGTCCCCTCTGAGTCTTAAAACCATGGACACCAGCAAGGGCTAGAGGCTAGTCAACCTGGGTCCAATAGCTAAGGAAGACTATGAGCCCAACCTAGCCCATCCCACAACAATCTTACAAGTGTGTGAGAGTCTCAGAAGCCAAGACATAATGGACCGAACCCAAAACCCTGTAACTTGGGCCCAGTTCATCGAATTCTAGCACTGTAATTTAGGTCAGGCCTATGCTTGAAATGGTCAACCTGACCCAACTTAGGTTGGGCTTTAAAGAAATTCTGGCAACCTGACCTTATGCCTGTACTTTACACAGCTTTAGCAGCCAAGGCCATCCCTTCTGGAGTACCTTAAAACTTTGTGTTATCAAAGGACACAGGAAATGTTTTAAATGTAAGGAAACGTATTTTGGTAATTTAAAGTTGATGCCAGAAGTGGTAACAATGTGTGGCCTAGATTTTGCGACCAACCTGACCCACCAGAGTAGCAAAGTCTTTGCTTGGGCCAGGCCCTGGTTGACTCAAGGGATGTTAAGCTAGGCTTGGGTTGACCCTGACGTTGACCAAACTCGTCCAAGTTGCACCCTACTCATACACATACACTTCCCTAGAATGGATACTTTGATTGGCGCAACTAAGCCACGGGAACTGTTCAAATGATTTACAATATTGTCCACGTGGTATATGTTTATGGCAGTCCAGAAGGTTCACGTAAACATTCTTATGAGCATGTTAAAGCCCACATTTGGACCAGGCTAGGCGTGTGAACTGTTGGATAACTTACTATAATCAATTACATACATACTTGTGAGCGCCTTTCCGACACGATCCGTTACGAGGAAAGAGAGCTCACACGCTTGTCACTCTTTGGTATGATGCCGTGTGTTTATGATTTGATTTGGCTATCCATCGTTTCCTTAATTCTGCAATGCCTTAAAAGGCAGCTGACAAAGAGTACATTTTGAAAATTTATAATCTGTTAGTTCATTAAGCTTGGTTAAAATCCATGGCCAGCTAGAGTCTGCGAACTTGCCTCGAGGTTGAGGGAATCATGAAATTCCTTGGCCTTAATGACTCCAGAAATTGACCTGCGACCACAAAGGTATAGGGTAGGGTCTCGGTTACATAAGAGGAATGAGTTAGGCACCCTCTTTTGCCTGCGTGCCATGCAATCTTTACCCTCATAAGATGAATGATTTTCAAGGAAAGTTAATTCTACAGCCACATCGGGTATCTAGCCATGTTTCGTATCTAGCCATGTTTCACATAGTCCTTTAAGAAGACCGGACAGGAAAAAGTAAAAAAGGAACCCAAGCTCTACTTTGTAGTGCTAAGTGACCTTGGCAAGCTAACGAAATTTTAAGTTAAAAAATGAATAAATTTAGATCAAGCAAGGATGTGAATGATGAGGAATGACGATATGTTAGGGATGAGTGACATGGAATGCATTCCAAGCTTGACTGAAATGTGAGAAAGAAAAATAAAATCAAACTCCCTCCTTCAAAAAGGAAGGTCAGACGTCCCTAATTCAAACCATACTCCTAACTTAACTGACCTTTTCCGATAAGTTGATTTCCAAGATTTGATTTTGACCTGGGCAGGACACTGGTATAAGCACATGACTTCTCGGATATGCAATAAGATAGGGGACAGATCCTGACTCTTTTTAACTGCCCAGCTTTGTATCCCTCTGTTATTTCCTTCTTTTTTTTTTCTTACCTACCTTCCTTTCTCTCATCTGCTGGGGCACTAAATTTACAGAGTGACACCGCCAGTCAACTCGTAGGGAACCAACGATGGGCACTTGTTGATTTTTTATCACGACCATAAGATTTATGCATAGGGATATATATCTGGAGTTAATTAATAAAAATAGTGCCAGGTGGCCATTAGCTTGCGTCGGGGCCGACAGTTTCCTATCTTCGTGGTTTTGCCCAGCGGCATATCTCTGGCATTTTCTTTTTTCCTCTATGGCTCTTTTGGGCTAGTTCTAAGCCTACAGGTTCAGTGATCGGACGATCCAAACTGTCCATTTATTTTGGATGTGAGTTTAAGCCTAATGCCATCTTTCTGGTCAACTTTCAAGACTTCTTCCAATAGACAAGTGTAGCTTTATCAGAACATTGATTGGGTTATGGATCACGGTGGGTATCGATCATTAGTTCCGATTGAGGGGCCAAGAGTCAGAAATCTCTTGATCAAGTCCAATAATCCTGTCTAGGATGTAACAAAGATCCCACCTTCAAATTTTATCCAACGTCCGATGGCGGCTAAGGGGCCTAAGTATGGTTTTATCATAGTATGGTCAGACAGTTCAGGAGCAGTTTCTTGTGATTTAGGTGGGATGTCTTCACTATTATATAATCTCTACTATATATAACACTAGGAGAAAATGGACATCTTTGCCTATGCAATTAATTTGGCCTTTTGATTTTATAGAACATTAAATGGGATTTTCAAAATGGTTATTTATGAAATTTTAAAATTTGGCATACTTATAAACCAACGGCTTGAATTGTAGTTGCGTCACAAACAACTTGGATTTCATTAGTTCCTCCCTTTCTCCTTTTTGTGTGCTAGTAGCCCATTCCTGACTTTTGGAATGTGTGTGCAGCTCACATGAGGATAGTAAGCCATCCAACAAAAGCCATGCGGAGCGCACCATGTTTTATAACATCTATCCATACATATGTTGGCCCACCATGTTTTATAACATCTATCCATACATATGTTGTGGCACCTCATTTTTGGACTACAACCCATCAAGAGGAAAATCTAAAACTTGAGTGGGCCACCAAAGAGGAAAAATGCGGGATTGATTGCCCACCGTTAGCTACCTTCTCTTTCTCTCTTTACATGATTCCCTTCCTTTTTTCTCCATCCACTTTGAAAATCTCTCAATTTCTCTCCTGGGTTCCCTCTTCATAGTCATTGCACATGCCACTTCCCCTAGTTTTCTGTATATGAATTGTGATGGCCACCCAAAATGGCATGATTTCAAGCCCTAGCTTTGTGCCTGTGTACAAAAAAAATGATCATCTAGTGAGTCTTACCTGTATACTTGTGGCTAAAAACATTGGAAATAATCGATTTAAAAGAAAAGAAAAACCAAGCCTTTCTTATTTTTCTTATAATGGTTATTTTCTTCTAATATTGGATAGAAAGAAGGATAAAAAAGACTTTATGGCATATCCCTCTTCTAGTATCTTGTATTGAAAATCAAGAGTATGCCTTAAGAGTAACTTTGCATGTGTGCAGGGTTAGGTCACAGTTGTGATGAGGTATTGCACTTTCATCCTGAGCATTTTTGTTTTTTTGTTTTTTGTTTTTTATTTTTTCTATAAATTGAAGATATAACACGCATGTATAAAGCTATCACATCTGCGTATATAGTTATTGTACGCCAACACACATGCATTGACGTGTTAGTGTCTACTATGCATTGACCACATGTTCAAGGTTGTCTCCTTGGTAACCTCTATAAAAGTATGTTAATTTGTTATTTCAAAAAATACAACACTGGGAAATTTCTATCTCCTTTCTCACTCTCTCATATTATTCTCTACTCCTCGGTGGGCAAATCAAAGAGCTACCTCAAACTTCTATTGGCTGTGATTTTGTGTGCACCTAATCAAGGCCATACATCATCTAGGAGAGTTGTTGTATCCCAAGGACAGAGCAGTTGAAATCCACTACATCAAGGATCAATTCCTGTAGGGGAAAATCTTTCTATAAGGTAGCAACAGTAACATGACTCAACTCTCTCAGTTTTAGATTTCTATTTTAATCTCTATTTTCAAAATTTTGTTATTTTCTGTTATATTGCTTTATTAGAGCTAAAAATTTAAATATTATTTTTTTTCCTTTAAATCTTGATCTCATGGCAACCATCTCAAAATAATAATAATAATAATAATAATAATAATAATAATAATAATAATAATAATAATAAATAATTTAAAAAAAAAAAAAAAATCCTATTATCAAGAATTTTTTTATAGGAAAAACTTAAAAAGATGGCAATAGAAAACTGAGTTTTATCTCACTACAACCAAGCTAATTTATGCAATAAAAATTTGGTTCTATCAACAAAGGAACCATGGCAAGGAACTATGATATATATTGTCATCATTCATCAGCCAAGCAACTGTGTGAGCACCTTAAGAAAAAGTTCAAAACAGATGTTGGAAGCAAATAGGACATTGATAGTTGCCACATATATTTCAAAATGATGGATGATAAACTTATGGCGGTGGATCAAGTACATGATTCATAAAAAATTGCTCATGAAATCTCATATGAATGTATGACCATTGAAGAGGCCTTCCAAGTTCTCGTGATTAGTGAAAAACTTTCACTCTCTTGAAAGGAATTTAAAAATTCTCTTAAACACTCTTAAACATAAGAGAAATGTTACAAGCTTAGATGACCTCATTCTCTATACATGGATAAAGAAAGAAGCTAATAACCATGATAAACAACACATGTAATTAGATTATGTAATAAAGGTTCATCCTATCGAGAACACAGAGAGTGATCAAGATTATCAAAGGTATGGAACTTGGAAAAAGAAAACCCCACATTTCCACAAGAACAAAAAAAGAAACAAACAGGACAAAAAGAGTTATGGAAATTATGTATGTGGCAAGATCAGTCACTTTGCAAAAGAATGTCGCCTTCATAAAGGTAATAAAAATGAGAAAATTCACGTAAATGTAGCCAATGAATTTGTGGAAATCATCACTGAAGCCCTTGTGGCTTGTAACATTAACAAGCGGTGGATTGATTCAGGCATCTCTACTACGATTGAAGTACATTTTACTCCTGTAATAGGCAGGGGATGTGATGGATTTTTTTTTTTCTTTTTATATACTTGTCCAAGGCTAAGGTTGTGAGTAAGGAAAATGTGAGCTTAAAACTTACTTATGGCATAATATTGTTGACCCTTTGGGATGTGCTCCTTGGTCTGTATCTTATATATATAATCTCCAATTCATTATTTCAATAAGAATGGGTTCAAGTTAGTTTTTTAGTCTGAGCAATGTGTAATTTAAAAAATGGTACGTTTGTCGTAAAAGGCTATGTATTTGATAGATTATTCAAACTTAGCATTATGGATTAAAATGGTGTTTAGTTCTTGTGCTTGCTTGATTAAAACTTTGGATATTTCACATGCTAGATTGGAACATATAAATTCTTATTCTCTTAAAAGTATAATTAACATGGGGTTAATTTTAATAATTAAAAGAGAAAAAAATAAAGCAAAATCTTCATATAATTCAAACACTCTAAAAAGCTCATGAAGCAAGTAGAAAGAAATAAAAAAGTACTCAATTTAATTCACAGTGGAACATGTAATTTGAAAAATGCTAAAACCCATGGAGAGAAGAACCACTTTTATATATGACTACTCTAGATATGTAAAATAAATCTAATTTGAAGTAAAGATGAAATGAAGAATAAATTTTAATCTTATGTAAATAAGGTAGAAATGGATAAAATTGTGAAGATTCGAAGGTCATATAGGGGTGAAGAACACATTACATCATTTTATGAATTTAACGGGAATATACATGAAAACTACTCCCTATTTACCCAAACAAAATGGTATAATAGAAATGAAAATTAGAACCTTAATAAATATGGTAAATGCGATGTTTTCTACCTTTGGTTTACCTTTTAACTTAGGTGACATTTGATAAACTAAAAAATAAGGTCTAAAAATCAATTCAAGTTCGGAGAAGTAAAACTAACGATCTAAGGTCTTGAAGATTGATTACACAGAATCTTGAGGATTTAGCTAACGATCTAAGGTCTTGAGGATTGATTACATAGAATTTGACAGTCGACATTGAACTGAATGAACAATCTGTTATGTTTAAATGGGGATTTTTGCTGACCAAACATTATGGATTGATGATTGGTTGATCTTTTTATTGAAGTTCTAAAAATTATAGTATACCACTTTATTTGTCTAACAAGTCGATTGAAATCCTAAATACATTTTTCTGGAAGCGTAGTGCTCCATCATGAAAATTAACAAATAGATGGCCTAATCGATGGATGAAAAGTGTTCTTGATAGTTAGATTAATGCATGATTGATTTTATAGGATGATCTCGAGGTGTTTAGGTGTGATATCACATGCCTCAATTGGTAGATTTAGATTGTGGGTTGAATAATCGTTGATTATGAAATCATACGTTGAGGAGTCGAGAGTCAATCAGGGATAGATTGATCTCGAATCAAAAAGTTAAGAAGGGCAATTCGTGAGCAATCAAGCGATGCGCTAGTTATATATTATATGTGTTCTCATATATGCTCGTACTAAATTTAATTTAAATGGTAACACCCGAGTACTGAAAAGTATGTGATTTTACATTACAAGAACAAATTAGATATTACCTTAGTAACAACTTAGTGGGTGTTACCCCTATTATAGGGCCTACCTTAATGTATTTTTTTATATATATCCATGTTGTACATATATTTTTCCATCTCAGTTTAGGACACTATTCTAAATCATAAGAATATCCAAATCTCATGTAGACAACATCATAGGAAACAGACGTGATTGAGTGCCTCACCATTAAAAATTCCAAAGGGCCTATCCTAAGGTTTTTGTAATGTTTATTTACAATCCAACCTGTTGATAATGTCAAGAAGGTTTGGATGAATGGCAAATAGAAATATCAAATTGATTTAAAACTTTTGTCGCTAATAAAAAGTTTTTGATGGTTATTAATCAATGTTTCTATTGGTATGGTCGACCTAAGATTTGGATCTTCTTTTGATTTGAGATCGTGTCCTAAACTGAGACGGAAAAATAGATGGAAAACATGGTGTGTGTGTGTGTGTGTGTGTGTGTGTGTGTGTGTGTGTGTGTGTGTGTGTGTGTGTGTGTGTGTGTGTGTCAAGGTGGGGCCTCACACAATTAAGATAACACCCACTAAGCTGTTACACGGGTAAAGAACTTTCCACTCTTTTATATTCTTCTCTACATCATCTCAGTGTGGGCAAATTAGAGAGTTTCCTCGAGTTTTTAACAGCTTGTACATACACCTGATAATGTTATCCATTATCAAAGAGAGTTGTACTTTAGGGGCAGAGTTGCTAAAACACAATGTATCGAATCATTTTTTGTGGAGCAAATCTCAATGACAATAATGTGTCATGAATCTTTCAATTTTTATTTTTCAATGACAATAATCTATATCTTCTACTTGTTTCTCTTGTAAGACTCCTATCAGGTGAGCCACACATGATCATCAGATTTGACCATTGGATTATTCAGATTGAGCGATTCAGTTGATCCTGCTTCAGTTGTGATCACTATAAATAGGTTTGGGGCGGGACGCTTGAACCGATGTCCCTATAATCAGTTATTAAGATAGATATAGAAACCTACGGTGTAGAGACCCTAAAGGGAGAAGTGTGATGGGTAAGCTTCTAGCCCTCTTTCCTATATATAGACGTCTTGGTCCCCTCACCAATATAAGCGAGAAACCCTAGTCCCATTGAAAGTTCTCCTAAAGGTGTAAGGCACGGAAGATTGAGATTCCTATCGGCAAAATGTCTTCCTAACTAGGTACGCTTTCAGTTACAGTTTTGAATCTCCATTGATTGATGCATAGTCGATCCATCGATTCCACAATACAGATAAATAACATTTGGTATCAGAGCTTCTGTGCATGAATGTGGAAGATTCCAGTCGTTTAGGGATCAGGAATTGCTGCCATGGATTCTGCTTGGATTTTGGCATTTATGCCCATCCACGAGAGATGATGGCCATGGCAGCCATTGTTGCTGGCGTCCAGTTATAAACAGGGACTTTGCCGTATAAACCCACTGTATGTGATGGGTTTCCGGTACTGCTGCTGTGGCAAACTCGCAACGGAAGTGTGGTAAACACATCTCCAAACCTGTGCCACGATTTGGGGTTGGCAACCTGGGATTCCGACATCGCTGTCGGTCGACGGCTTAAAGGAAATCCATGGCTACCCTCTCCATTCAGATCTGGAACCGATCATAGCCATGGATTCAGATCCCAGATCGATCATTAGATGCGGTGGCATTGCTAATGCCGTTTGAATGGGATGAAAACGATAATGGCTGACAGCAGCGAAACCCCTGCCCATCTCCTTCTTCCTCCAGCAACGCAAACTGCCATTAATGGCTTCCGCACTTCTAGACCCACTGTCCTCCTCTTTAATGGCAGAAACCCACCTTTGCTTCATCTTCCCAATCAGATCCGTCCGGCAGTTCTGACCCGGCAATGGTATTTGATTGCCATTTCTAGTGGTAGATGAGTAGTGGCAGTCGTCCACCATTAATGGCGGAATGCATATTCACATCAGCGGCATAGGCCACCAAATATGGAGATGATGGTAACGGTGATGGCAGCAGATTCCGGCGAGCTGTCACCGTTTTTGGAACTATAGATCCTGTGCTGCAAGATTTTAGGCGGGATTAGATTTGGAAAGTGGGTTGGCGCAGCTAGACTTTCGGCCGCAAAGTGGAATGTGCGGGCGTGAGTATAGGGTTTCTACCCTTTGCTGTTGCAGATGATGGGCGTAGCTAGGCCTTTGGATATTTAAGGTTTAACATTCACATGGGCCTGTGCACATTGGGTCTAGCATCTGGACTCTTTAGGCCTGATTTTTAATGGCCCATCTTAGGCTTATTTTTGTTGTTGGTTAATGGGACAAAGACATGGGCTCATTTTCAATGTGTTAAGTCCGTTTTCAACTAATCCCATGCCCAATTATGATGTCCATTGGCCAAGTGATGGATTTTTCATGAATGATTGCATTGGGCCAGATTTTGGGACCATATCAAGCTATATAGGGTCAGCTAATGGAACCTATTTTGTGCCCAACTTTGGAACTAATGTCATTTTCATTCTCTTGTAATTCTGGCCCAATGTCCTATCATGATTATCTAAGCCATTATGTTAATTATACTTGGGTCATTTAAGAACAAGTGAAACCTAAATTAATTAATGGTTGGTAGGTTACACTTGTTAAACGGCCCTAGTAATTCAGTATATATAGTTAAATGCATCATTTAGTTTTGATCTGGCACGAATAAGGGCCATTACCCATGTCTTTGAAGCTGATATTAAGTAGTTGACCATTAAGAATTTAATCAAACCGTCACTTCAGAATACGTTTAGCCTACGGGTGGTCAACATCAGTCGTATTTTGGGCCAAATCAGAACCAATTCAAATTGGTCCATTATGAGCAAGACCATGTAGCAATCCTTGAGTCTGAGAGTGGGAATTGGAGCTGGTCGTGTTAGCCACTAAAGTGACCTCAATTAGCAAAAATTTCTTTTGCTTTCAGACTTCGGTTTATGGAATTCAGTGACCATCTATATTAGGATTGCATTTAGTTGCGTTTGTTTCCATAACGGGTGGTGGTTAGAACATAGAGGTATCATTACTTGGCAGGATATGAGCGGGGTGAAGTGATTAGTGATGGTTATATAAGTTTGAGAAATTCCTTTTGCCCAAAGGTGATGGACGTCTTAAATTTATTTCACTAGCACTGGTCAGTTTCATGTTCAGTAGAGCCTCCTGTGTGTCGTAATTTTGCCCAAATGAGGAATCGCAATGACACGTCAGGCTCTTGCCAGAATTTGATGATTATGGCCCATCATCATTCTGGGTCATTTGATTGGAGGCCCAAATCAATCGAATGTTTATACATGCATAATGTTTGTGGTTTACATTAATGTATTATTTTGTAGGACTTGTTCATTCTATTAATGTGAGTGTTATGCTTTATTTGCCCAGCAATGATTGTTTACAATGGTCTAAACCAGTTTGATTCCACACCTTTGCTTACTAGGTCCAACTTTAAGAAAATGAAGCATTATTTAGGAAATCGTTCTTTGAATCCTGCAGAGGATTGCATACAATTTAGAGAATGGGTTGTTTCTAGAGGAAAGAATCAAGTTTTAGTCTGTTTTGAATCTAATTTAGCTGATATGTCTACAAACTCCTGGTGGATAGACTCTGCTGCAACTATTCACATATGTAATTCCACACGGAATATGCTCCAAAGCCGGATACCAACCGATACAGAAAGGTTGGTTTATATGGGGAACGGCATTAGAGCAGATGTGGAAGCTATTGGAGTCTATAGGCTCAAGTTATCGTCAGAACACTTTCTTGATATAGTAGATACTGTATGTGTCCCTTGTATAAGGCGCAATTTGGTTTCCATTTCCTATTTAAACAAATTTGGTTATGAGTTTAAATTTGAAAATGGAAAATTAAGTATTTCCTATGATTTGGTTATGATTGGTTCTGACACTTTAGTTAATAACCTTTATCAGTTAGATTTGGATGTTTCATATGTCTACAGTATTAATTCATCATATACAAACACTAAAGGCATTAAGCGAATGTTGAATTATAAAAATTCCTCCATATTGTGGCACAGGCGATTAGGCCATATCTCTCATGAGAGATTAGAAAGACTTGTGCGAGAAGGAATTCTTCACTCTCTAGACTTCTCAGACTTTGGGGTCTGCATAGATTGCATTAAAAGAAAATAGACTAGAACTAGGAAAAAGGGTGTTACTAGGAGTGTAGGACTCTTGGAAGTGATTCATACAGACATCTGTGGACCGTTCCCTTCAGCATCTTGGAATGGACGGAAGTATTTTATCACTTTCATAGATGACAAATCAGATGCCCTGGATACATTTAAGATATATAAGGCTGAAGTCGAGAATCAACTCGATAAAAAAATCAAAATTTTCGGATCTGACCGTGGTGGTGAGTACTACGGAAGGTATGACGAATCTGGGCGTAATCCAGGGTCATTCACTAGATACCTATAAGATTGTGGCATCGTCACCCAGTATACTATGCCTGGTACTTCAAAGCAAAATGGTGTAGCGAAAAGGCGTAATCGCACCCTAAAGGACATGATGCGGTTTATGATTAGTAATTCAACGTTGCTAGAATCTGTGAGGTGATGCATTGAAAACAGTTGTGCATATCCTTAATAGAGTCCCTAGTAAGGCTATAATAAAAACTCCATATAAATTGTGGACAGGGTGAAAGCCTAGTTTACAATACTTTCATGTATGGGGTTATCCTCTAGAAGCCAAACCTTATAACCCTCATGAAAGAAAGTTTGATCCTAAAACGGTTAGTTGCTTCTTTATTTGATATTCAGAAAGATCTTAAGGATTCAGATTCTATTATCCATCATATTCCATGAGAGTCATTGAGACTGTGAATGTTAAGTTTATTGAGAATACTAAAGATAGTGGGAGAACGAACTTAAGAAACATTGTATTTGAGAAAGAACAGATTGTGATTCCCACCACAATCATCCAGAGTAGCGTGGTTGTCCATCCAGCAGTGAACCCTGAGATCCCTATGATGAGGAAATATAAAACCCAATTCAAAATAATGAGCCATTAAGACGATCACATAGAGAAAGATAATCTGCGATTTCAAACGATTACATCATCTATCTGCAGGAGTATGACTTTGACATTGGGGCTGAAAAGGATCTCGTATCCTTTTCGCAAGTCGAACAAGATGCTAATTCTTCTTAATGGTTTGATGCCATGAAGGATGAATTGAAATCTATGAAGGACAACAAAGTCTGGAACCTTGTTGAATTACCTAAAGGGATTAGGGCGATTGGTTGTAAGTGGGTATTTAAAACCAAACAGGACTCTAAGGGCAATATCGAAAGGTATAAAGCTAGATTAGTTGCAAAGGGTTTTAGTCAACGTGAGAGCATTGATTTTAAAGAGACTTACTTACTTATATCTAAGAAAAACTCCTTTAGAATCATTATGGCTCTTGTGGTTCATATGGATTTGGAGCTACATCAAATGGACGTAAAAACAGCGTTTCTCAATGGAGACCTAAGTGAGAATGTATATATGTTGCAACCAGAAGGTTTCAAAACCAAACGCTCAGAACATTTGGTCTGCAAGCTTAAAAAGTCCATTTATGTTGCAACCAGAAGGTTTCAAAACCAAACGCTAAGAACATCTGGTCTGCAAACTTAAAAAGTCCATTTATGGGTTGAAACATGCATCACGATAGTACTACCTAAAGTTTCATGAAGTTGTTTCTTCATACGGTTTCATTGAAAACACTACGGATGAGTGTATATACGTGAAAATCAGTGGGAGTAAGTTTATTATTTTCATCTTGTATGTTGACGACATTTTGTTAGCCAATAGTGATATTGGATTGTTGTGTGAGACTAGAAAATTTATGTCTCAAAACTTTAAGATGAAAGATCTTGGTGAAGCATCATTTGTCATCGACATTCAGATTAGCCGGGACAGATCTTGTAGACTGCTTGGCTTTTCGCAGAGGGCCTATATTGATAGGATTCTCGAAAGATTTAACATGCAAAGTTGTGCTCCTGGCCAAGCACCTATTGTAAAAGGTGACAGGTTTGGCCAATTTCAGTGTCCTAAGAATGACCTAGAAATGGAGAATATGAAAGACATTCCGTATGCGTCAGTAGTAGGGAGCATCATGTATGCTCAGGTCTGTATGCGTCCGAATATTGCTTTTGTGGTTGGAATGTTGGGCAGGTACCTTAGCAATCTAGAAATGAACAATTGGATAGCTGTTAAGAAAGTATTACGCTACCTACAGAGGATAAAGGACTTCGTACTCACGTACAAGAGATCCGACCGTTTAGAGTTGGTTGGATATACAAATGCAGATTTTACAGGCTGTCTCGACAGCAAGAAGTCCACCTCGGGCCATGTATTCATGATGGGTAGTGGAACTGTATCATGGAAGAGCATAAAACAGTCGCTTACGACTTCTTCTACTATCAAAGCAGAGTATGTAGCTTGTCATGAAGTCATGAATCAGGCGATTAGCTTCAGAGTTTATTCTCTGGTTTACGGGTTGTGCAAATGATCTCGAAACCATTGAAAATCTATTGTGATAGCTCAGCTATAGTTAACTTCTCCAACAATAACAAGTATTCATCAAAGTCAAAGCATATTGACATTAAGTATCTTGCTGTGAAGGAAAGAGTTCAGAATCGTCAGGTGTCTGTAGAACTCATCAGCACGAGGCAAATGATAGCGGATCCTCTCACTAAAGGTCTTCCTATTATGCTCTTTAAGGAACATGTGACGTATATGGGAATTGTAGATCCCAATGATGTATTTCAATAGTGGGAGTTTTCAGTTTAGTCCGATTATATACAGACATTTCAAAGATCTCTTTATGCATTGGTGATTCTATTATTCAGTTTATATCTTGCTTCTCCTTCAATGTGCACTTTCAGTTTTTTTGAATAAGCAAGAATTTGGTTTGTATCTTGGTGATACGTTCAGATGGACCATTTGAAGATACGCATATGTGATCACATTAGATATGTAATCTTCATACCACACCCCATATCTTTGATCCATGTTGTTGAGACTATTGGTATTCATGACTGTGATTCGTCTCACTTCGAAATGTATAAATGTGTCGACTACCACGATTCAATATCCGTAGTCTTGATGAACCGGATCTGACAAGAGTTGCTCATAATTATCCAACGGTATTGTTTTGAAATTCAGTAGGGCGCCCATTACGAACTTTTCAAAAGTAAATGCATTTTCAAAATTATTTTCACAATTAAATTAAAATGTTTTGTTTTCTTTCAGATATCAGTATAGCTCAAGTGGGAGAATGTAAGACTCCTATCAAGTGGGTCACACATGATCATCAGATCTGACCGTTGGATTATTTAGATTGAGCAATTCAGTGGACCCCACTTCAATTGTGATCATTATAAATAGGTTTGGGGCGGGACACTTGAACCGATATCCCTATAATCGGTTATTAAGACAGATATGGAAACCTACGGTGTAGAGACCCTAAAGGGAGAAGTGTGATGGGTAAGCTTCTAGGCCTCTTTCCTTTATATAGATGTCTTGGTCCCCTCACCAACGTAAGCGAGAAATCCTAGTCCCATTGAAGGTTCTCGTAAAGGTGCAAGGTGCGGAAGATCGAGATTCCTATTGGCAAAATGTCTTCCCAACTAGGTACGCTTTCAGTTACAGTTTTGAATCTCCATTGATTGATGCATAGTGGATCCATCGATTCCGCAATAAAGAGAAATAACACCTCTCTCTCTCTCTCTCTCTCTCTCTCTCTCTCTCTCTCTCTCTCTCTCTCTCTCTATATATATATATATATATATATATATATATGTCTTTTATTATGTTTTCGCTATATTTCTTTATTAGAGCAGATAAAAATTCAGGCCATCCGGTCACCGGGTCTACTTACACTTGTATGTAAAAAGTGGACAACTAAAAATATTGAAATAGTTGTCTGCATTTGATGTGCAAATTTGGCCACTTGATTTCCAGGGCATGGAAGGTACGCGTGGTGTCCAGACGATGCATGATACGAATTTCAAGCATGTGTCACTTTCACATGTGTAGCTATCACCCTGTAATTTTTGACTTGCGTTGTAAAAAGTAAGACTGCTGTCCTGAAAGAAATCTATAGTAAAAAGAAGATATCTCAGGATTACTAGCCTTACACGCATCCTCTCCCTGCACGGACAATTACACGCAGCATGCGTGCCAATGTTGAAAGTGTGTGAGACACCTGGACAGTCCGTAAGATGGCCACGTCTACCACAATGACCATCCCTGCAATTAAGGCAAGGCCACCGCCATGCGAAAAGAAAAACAATGGACGGTTTAAGCGTTTTGCTAGAATACATCCCAGTGTATTGCTACAAGATCCATATGATTGTAGCGTTTGGAATTGGGGTCATATTTCAATGATCCATGCATGCCGTGTATACGATGGGTCTCACCTTTGATGGGTGATATCCAAGAGATTAGAACCCTTATATTGGATATTATAACTCTCTGATCTTTTGACCTTTTCCATTGATAATGACTATTAACCTAGCCTTGGAATAATGGAAGGGATGAGATATTTTAATCTGAGAGTATTTTTTGGAAATTTCCATGAGCGGTGGGGCCATCATTTGAACAGTTTGGATCATTGAAAAGGACCCCAATCCAATGGTTAACGTGTTCAGATGTATTCTAGAGAACCACTCAACCACTCCATTCAAATCTCCAATTATCCACTGTAAACCTGTAAGCCCACACGCGGGTATGTCTTGCCCATCAACAGGCAAACTCATGCGCCAGTTGCACACGTATAAAAGATCCGAGATTCCCATCATGTTTCTCACACTGATTATATCTTTTGGCTAAAAAAGATCACTCTGATGATGGGCCATAGTGTACAAAAAAAATGGATGGCTGAGGTAATGCTTCCTAGCCGTCCATTAGTCTTGTAAGCTGTAGTACACTGGTTCTGTGAAATAGCCTGATCGTCAGGCCAGATGACCCGATAGTGTGGCCCAACTAACGGAAAGCTCAGATCTTTAACACGCGTGCTTTAGCCTGAATGCGTCGGACTAGATGCACAGGTGGGCTGCGATTGCAGTAACTCACTACTCATAGCGTACCGAGTAAACTCTGTGAGGTCCGTGATTTATTTATTTTATCCGTTCCGTCTATATATTTTATCAGATAATTTTAGGGCTTAAGATAAAAAAGTTGAAGCATATACTGTTGGAGAGAAATGTGTTAAACAAAAAAAATGGATGGCTGAGGTAATGCTTCCTAGCCGTCCATTAGTCTTGTAAGCTGTAGTACACTGGTTCTGTGAAATAGCCTGATTGTCAGGCCAGATGACCCGATAGTGTGGCCCAACTAACGGAAAGCTCAGATCTTTAACACGTGTGCTTTAGCCTGAATGCGTCGGACTAGATGCACAGGTGGGCTGCGATTGCAGTAACTCACTACTCATAGCGTACCGAGTAAACTCTGTGAGGTCCGTGATTTATTTATTTTATCCGTTCCGTCTATATATTTTATCAGATAATTTTAGAGCTTAAGATAAAAAAGTTGAAGCATATACGGTTGGAGAGAAATGTGTTAAGTTCGGAGACTCGAATTTAAATAGGTCGGCTCTACTAACACTGCCTGAAGAGTCCGAGACAACACCAACGGAACAGAGGATAGGCCAGGAGGCATAAGCAAGGGATGATTAAAGTCACTTTGTTAGAGTGATAACCTCGTCTGCAAAAGCTTACTAAAGGCCGAGTGTGTTCAAGCCACTCAGCCGATAGAATAAGACCGACTCAACGAGTTGGTTCTGTCGGTCACGGAACAAGGAATGACGGATAGACACCGAGATTATTCCGTCCGTGTAAAGGCCGAGAACCCACCCTCCTGCGTCGGCCGAGACTCTCCCAGAGTCAGTAACGACCTGGCCGAGACTCTCCCAGAGTCGGTAACGACCTGGCCGAGACAGCGAGTGGCGGAATGAGAACAGATACTGCTCCGGAAATCCAGGAATATGGGTAGCCAATTCTGAGATTCTCGGGATTGAGAGTAATCTGTGGAAATGAGTAAATCTCAAGATAATCAGGAGGAGAATCCTCGGAGGATGAGGATTCGCAAACCGTATAAATCTTCAAGCTTGGGACGAAAGAAAGTACGCAGTACTGAACTGAGATAAGCCCTTTGCTACTGATCAGACGACTGACTTAAGCATCGGAGGTTCATCGACTCTAGCCAGGGTCACCTTGACATTGTTGATTGTGCAGGTGGAGGAAGGTTCGTCTTAAGGAAGCCGTCCCATAAAAACACAGTAACAGTTTGACGCCGTCTGTGGGATTCGGACAAAAAGCCGTTTTCTCTAATTTGTTGAATGGCAAGAACCAAAAGGACGAATCCAGATGAAGCGGGGGAGGCCGCTGCTAGCACAGCTCAGGGAGCTCCCCCAACGGCACCGCCTGCGACTACCAGCCAGCCTAATCAAGCGAACGCGCACTTGGATCGCGAGGTCCAAGAAATGCGTTTCGAGATGGTTGTCATGAAACACATGCTGGAACAACTGTGTAACCAGCAGATGCAACGTCATGAGTCGGCACAGCTTTTCCCACCAGCTTCTGTAGCGCAGCCTGCTGTGCCACAGTCACCCCGACAACCGAGTCAACCCCAGGGACCGAGTCAACATCAAGGACCGAGTCACCCAGCGCCGGCCCGTTCAGCAACGGCCGTTTTGCCTCCCTCTAATCTGAGACATAGAATAGATCAGAGGAGATGAAGTCGGCTCTCTACAGAAGAAACGGCGGAGAGCGCTGAACCATTGAAAGCCGATATACAAGACTTCAAGAACAAGGTCCGGGAGAAGATGGAAAAGGAGATGACGGATATAAAGCACGGTTGGAACTCAAATCCGACCAAATTCGAAGAAAAAGCTTCTCCATTTGTGGAGGAAGTAATATGGGCTCGGTTGCCGGAGAGGTTCCGCTTACCTCAGATAACTCCTTTCTCCGAAAAAACTGATCCGACAGAGCATCTTAAATGCTTCAAGACCTATATGGAGTTGCACGACGCATCGGATGCTGTTATATGCCGAACCTTCTCTCTAACCCTGACCGATAGAGCCCGACTTTGGTTTAAGCAATTAAAACCCAAGTCGATTAAGTCATTCGCCGAACTTAGTGACGCCTTTCTCAGTAATTTTATCGGCGGAAAGAAGAAATTAAAACCGGCCGCACATCTGAACAACATAGTTCAAAGGGAATGAGAGATATTGAAAGACTACATCAAATGCTTCAACTTCGAGTCTTTGCAGGTTCGAAAGCATTCTGAGGAGACAGCTCTCAACGCTCTCATGCAAGGGGTGAGAGATAAACCTTTTTTGGCATTACTGGATAAGAATCCGCCCGATACTCTAGGCGAGTTTATGGTTCGGTCGGACAAATACGCTGATGCGGAAGAGACGCGACTCCTACGGGAGAAGGTCCAGAACGTAAAACCATCGGCTAAAAAGTCGGCCAAGAAAGAAGCCGACTCAGCCGGAGGAAAAAAGTGAAAAGAAGACCGGGCGCAAGATGACGGTAGGCCAGGAAAGCGACCAGACATAAGATTTTCTACATACATCCCCCTAAAAAAATCTCATGAATAAGTATTAATGGAGATCAAGAGCGAAGGCTTCGTCAACTGGCCCCGGAAACTCCGAGGAAATTCAAATCGTCGGAATAAGGATAAGTATTGCCACTATCATCGTGACCATAGTCACAACACAAGTGATTGTTATCACTTGAAAGACGAGATCGAGCAGCTAATTAAAGAAGGCCGACTAAGAAAACATACAGAAGGGTCCGGCGCTCCAGCAGGACCGAGTGAAGAGCGACCCCAAGAAGAAATCCGAACGATTGTTGGAGGGCACTAAGGCGGTGGGGACTCAAATAACGCCCGAAGAAACCACGCTAGAAGCCTCGATCGCCCGGAGTCCGAGGTTCTTCTATTGTCTCGGCCTCTCAAGGAGAAGAAAAGAGAAAAATATTGTATCTCGTTCACTGAGGAAGATGCCCGAGGCATTCATCATCCTCATGACGATGCACTTGTGGTCACCCTTACCATCGCCAATAGGAAAGTATTCCGGATACTATTGGACACAGGATCATCAGTGGACGTCCTGTTCACCTAAGCGTTCGACAAAATGAGCATAGGTTGGTCAGTACTACGACCTGTCCGAACCCCACTCATCGGGTTCTCCGGTGGACAGGTACTTCCTGAGGGAATCGTTTCACAGCCACTTACCGCTGGAACCGCGCCTCATCAAATGACTACGATGGTCGACTTCCTGGTCGTGGACCAATCGTCGGTGTATAACGCTATACTCGACCAACCATCTATAAGCCTCCTTCAAGCTGTGGTATTTACTTACCACCTTTCCATGAAATTTTCGACCGAGTCGGGAGTAGGAATTGTGAAAGGAGATAACAAGATTCTCGGAAATGCTATGCCAACGCAGTTAAGGCGTTGACTGAAGTGTCAATGATTGAATCGCTGGACTCCCGTATCGGATCTCATGAACGGGGGCAGTCGATTGATTCTCGGTTAACGGCTCCGAGACAGACATGTCGAAAGTAGTCCAAATCGGCTCGTCCCTGAGTCCACCTCTTAAGGAACGAATGATCACCTTGCTTCGACGGTATGTCGATATCTTCGCTTGGAGCCACGAAGACATGCCTGGGATCGATCCCTCGATTATAACACATCGACTCAACATCGACCCAACTTATAGACCCATCTGACAGAAGCGTCGACCTCTCGGCCCGGAAAGGTACGCTATCATTAAAGAGGAAGTCGGTAAGCTCCTTAAAGCCAAATTCATCGAAGAGATATACTATCCGGAATGGATAGCCAATGTAGTACTCGTAAAGAAAGTCAATGGGAAGTGGCGAGTCTGTATAGACTATATAGATTTGAATAAATCCTGCCTCAAGGATAGCTTCCCTCTTCCTCGCATTGATCAGCTGGTAGACAGTACAGCGGGTCATGAATTACTAAGTTTTATGGATGCCTATTCAGGCTACAATCAAATTGTAATGCACGAGAATGATAAATCAAAAACCGCCTTTGTCACTGACAAAGGCCTTTACTGTTACCGAGTGACGCCATTTGGATTAAAGAACGCCAGATCAATGTATCAGAGGTTAGTGAACAAAATGTTCGCTCGGCAGATCGGCTGAACGATGGAAGTTTATATTGACGATATGCTCGTTAAAAGTAAACGAGCGGTTGACCATGTAGTGGACTTGGAAGAAATGTTCTTGACTTTACATAAATATAAAATGAAGTTGAATCCTAGCAAGTGCGCGTTTGGTGTAAGCTCGAGAAAATTCCTCGGTTTCCTGGTTAGCCAGCGAGGAATCGAAACGAATCCCGAGAAAATCAAAGCTTTACTTGAAATGGATTCTCTTAAAACAATCAAAGACATTTTAAGGTTGACAGGAAGAGTGGCCGCGCTTAATCGTTTCCTGTCCCGAGCCACAAACAAATGTCTCCCGTTCTTCAAGCAATTGAAGGGACGACAGACGATGGAGTGGACGGACGAATGTGAGAAGGCATTTCAAGATCTGAAGGCTTACCTCGAATCCCCACCGCTGCTATCTAAGACCGAGTCAGGTAAAGCGTTGTTATTATATCTGGTCGTATCTGATGCCGCTGTCAGCTCGGCCTTAATATGAGAGAGTCAAGGGAAGCAGCTACCAGTGTACTACGTCAGCAAAGCCTTACTACCATCTGAGACGATGTATCATCAGCTCGAGAAAGTAACCTTAACTCTGGTGGTATCATCACGATGCCTCCGGCCATACTTTTAGGCTCATACCATTGTCGTCGTGACCGACTTACCACTTCGCCAGATTCTTCAAAAGCCGGAGGCTTCCGGCTGACTTACAAAGTGGGCAATCAAGTTGAGCGAATTTGACATACATTACAGGTCAATGACAGCCATAAAAGGGCAGGCCGTCGCCGATTTTCTTGTCGAAGTGGCTCCTAATCGTGACGATATACCTGATTTGGAGAGAATTATTGTACATGAGGCTTCTTCCTCTCTCGGGTCGGCACCCTGGAAGCTATTTGTCGACGGTTCATCCAATTTCAAGGCAAGCGGGGCAGGAGTAGTATTAGAAACTCCCGATCAAACCTGTATGCAGTATGCCCTGCGACTTGGCTTTCAGGCGTTCAACAATACAGCAGAGTACGAAGCCTTATTACTCGGCTTTAGACTCGCCGCGAGTCTAGGTGTGACTCATCTAAATGTTTTTAGCGACTCGCAATTGGTCGTTAATAAGGTTTCCGGTGTTTATCAAACTCGGAAAGAACAACTGAAGGCGTACATGAAAAAGGCCAAAGAATTGATCGGTGGATTCCAGAAGTGTGAAGTAATTCGAATATCCAGGACCGACAATGCCAAAGCCGACTTGTTAGCAAAGCTCGCCTCAGCCGACGAGGAAAATATACCTCGGTCGGTTCCGATTGAATACGTCCCTGAACCGAGTGTAGATGAGCCGATAGTCTCAGCCCTACTTCCTATCAACTCAGTGACTGCTTGGTTTGACCCACTCGTCCGCTATTTCAACGATGGAGAACTGCAGGAAGATCGCGCCGAGGCGCGGCGGTTAAAGGTTCGAGCCTCGCGCTACACCATCTTGAATGAGATTCTATACAAAAAGGGCTTTTATGCTCCTCTACTAAGGTGCGTCGACTCCTAAGAAGCCGATTATATCTTATGGGAGATACACGAAGGGATATGTGGAAACCATTCAGGAAGACGCTCGCTCGCCAACAAAGTGTTGCGGCAGGAGTATTACTGGCCGACTATACAGCATGATTCTAAGCGTTTCGTTCAAAGATGTGACAAGTGTCAGCGGTTCGCAGTAATTTTGAGACAACCCACTGAGAAATTGACTCCGATGTCGAGACCATGGACCTTTGCGCAATGGGGGATCGACATCATCGGGCCCTTTCCTCTGGGGAAGGGTCAGACTAAATTCACTGTGGTTGCGGTGGACTACTTCACGAAGTGGGCTGAAGCAAAGCCATTGGCGAAAATCACCGAGCAAAGGATCACAAGCTTCGTTTGGAAGAATATCGTCTGTCGGTTCGGGATACCTCGGACTATCATTACCAACAACGGAAGATAGTTCGATAATAAACAATTCCGGGACATGTAAAATCTCGGGATTCGAAACGTATACGCCTCGCCTCATCATCCTCGGACGAATGGACAGGTCGAGGCGGTCAACAAAATTATAAAGCGGCACCTCCAAACGAGGCTCGATGAAGCAAAGGGAGCGTGGGCCGAGGAACTTTCAAATATACTGTGGTCCTATCGGACCACATCACAAACTACCACCGGAGAAACCCCTTTTTTCCTATGTTACGGTGCGGAAGCGGTCGCACCAGTTAAGATCGGCGTTGGCTCGGCCCGAGTCAACTTGTACAGTGGACAAGAGAATGACGAACTCCTTTCATTCGAGCTCGATTCATTGGAAGAGAAAAGAGAAAGGGCTCGATTGAGGATGATGGCTCGACAAAGACAGATGGCTCGACAAAGACAGGTGTCTCGGTTTTACAATCGTGGAGTTAAAGTCAGACGATTCCGAGCTGGGGATATGGTCCTCCGAAAGACATTCCCAAATACTAAGGAAATTGGGTCGGGCACACTAGGACCCAATTGGGAAGGTCCCTATGTCGTCTCAGGCACCATCCACCCGGGAAACCTATCGGCTGGAAGACCTAAATGGACAACTGTTGCCTCATCCTTGGAATGCCGAGCATCTCAAGATTTATTACCTGTAAGATAGAATAGAAAGTACTGTAATTGAAGTCGACTCAATGAAAAGTTCTATTTCGTCCAAGTACTCAATGTCGGGTTACAAAAAAAAAAAAAATAACAAAAGAAAGTACAATATCCGACTGCCTCATTCGGTTGGAATTCATCCCCTATACGGCACCCGAAGGACTGGCTTCATCAGCAGCAGCATCTCCTTCGGCGGCTTCGCCCTCAACAGCCTCGGCAGACGGACTGTCAACTTCAAAGGCAGAGAGGTCGAGATCAGGGAAGGACGCCCTCATCTCCAAGACGCAGGCCTTGTAACCACCTTGATAAAGGCGGTTCCTCTCCTCTTCAAACTCGGAAGATTCGAGGAAGGCGTTTACGGCTCGCTCTCGTTCCTCTTTGGCTCGACGCACCTCTTCTTGGGCTTCCTGGACGAGGCCGGCGGCCTCGGCCTTCGCCCGAGCAAAAGTACTCTCGCACCCGCTGTGAACTCGAAGAAGGTGCCGCTGCCTCTCCTCATCCTCCTGTAAGAGCAAAGTCAGGAGAGCATTATCGGCCTTAACTCCTTCAAGAGCTGCACGGGCATCCTCGGCCACCTTCCGAGCGATCGATAGATCGCCGGTTATGATGCCAATCCGCCTCTCAGCGATCTCTCTGCGACCCTCAGCCTCGACAGCGATCCTCCTCGTAGTCTCTGTCTCGGATGCGAGTTTCTAGGTGGCAGTCAGCTCCGAGCTTATTTTGACGAGGCAAGGTGCCAGCTGCGATAAAGAGACAGTGAGCTATGCGGTAAAACTTAGTCAAAAACGACACAGGATTGAAGAGGAGTTTACCTCAAAAAGCAACCTCGCCGTATGCCCGAGGGTCTGGGCAGTCGGAGCATTGTAATAACTGGCGAAGTCTTTTTCGCCCCAGTGGGCGAGCGCCCAAGGGATCATCCCCGTGATGATCTTGGCGAGGGGGGACTTCTGTTGAGTTATCTCCCTTCTCAAGGATTCCTCGTGCGGGACCTCTCTTGGCCTCGAAACCTCCTCTGCAACAGGTCCCGGCTCGAGAGCCGCCTGAGTCATTGGAGGAGTTGGCTTCGTTTCCTCGGCCCTCTCGTCAGGGTCGAGAGCACGACCACTTGGGGGCAGCAGGTACAAGAGCGGACTGAATGACTGTCTCCTTAGCCTTGGCCGCAATCTTCTGCTGCTTCGAGGGTCGAGACCCGGACAACAAGCCGATCTTGGGGGGACCTTCACTTTGGAAAGCGGCTTCAAAGCAGGGTGGGACTCGGCCATGCTGTCAGGCGCAGGCCTCAGAAAGGGGCGAGCCTCGGGAAGGTCTGTAAGGATGAATAAAGAAGAATGAGGAGTCGAACAAGGAACCGAAAAAATGAAGCAAAGGAGGACGAGTTACCTGATACGAACGAATCTAGACCTGCAAGATGGAGGGCTCGGGTTACAGCAGCAACTTTCAAGACCATTCCCCCATGCTCAGCTTCCTCAGCTCTCTTATCCGAGTGAGAGCCCCGGACTCAAGTTTCTCCCTCTTCTTCAAAATATCTACAAGACATTATGGAGTCAAGATTAGCAAAAGATGGTATAAAAATAAAGAGGGAGAGAAAGGAAAGACCATCGGGCTGAGTCACCGAGTCACCTGCTCTACGGAACGTGCGAGATACTTGAGGCTCGTACGGCCACGTGTCGGCCGACTCCCACTGGCCGTAAGCCCAGAACCACCTCTCCTCCAGAACTTGTTCGAAGTAGGTGGGTCGGTTATTAAAGACCCCCCTTTGCCTCTCCACGCGCTCCGAAAGTAGAGGCCAGGGAAGTTCGGATTTGGTCTGACTTGATAAAGGTAGAGGAACTCGTCGACCGTAAGTGAAGGCTGCTCTAACTCGGACCAGAGTACGGCACACCCGAACAAATTCCTCCACGCATTTGGAACAATTTGACCGGGAGCTATTTTGACTCGGGATAGGAAGTCACGAGCAATGGGCTGAAGTGGCAAACGCAAGCCACACTGCATCGCGACTTGAAAGATTGCGACCATCCCTACAGGGGGATGGTCGGGCAAATCACCCGAACGAGGGAGACGGAGGACGACTGAGTCAGGGACATGATATCCAGCCCTGATCCGGTTTAAGTCGGATTCAGTTAGAATGGAGGCGACGAGACCGCTAGGTTCGTCTTCTTCCCCATTTGAAGATGACTCAGAGGCTTCCGTAGTTTGGTTCACAGGGCCTAGAATGGCCGCCCCTTCGCCCGTAACTAGTTCGTCCTCTCCTTCCTCATCCTCCAGTTGATCCATCCAAGGGTTAGGTCTCCATGGACGAGTCACCAGAGACATCCCACCGCTAGATGGACCGGCCTGAGTAGGACGCTCAGCTGATGAGTCGCCGGCTTCTCTTACAAGCCGGAATGCGGCGTCAGCACCGACGACAAACTCCTTCAACAATGAGGGTGGTTCCGTAACGTCCCAAAGGTGTTGGGACGCGCCCTCATCTCCGGACATCTCCTCCCGGGAGCTTTGAGAGCCGCGCACAACCATTAAAGCTTATAAAAGAAGGAGGAAAGGACTCACCGAGAAATCGATGGCAAGTGCAAGGGAAGTTGACGAAAAAAGAAGCGACAGCAGAGGAGGAAGGGAAGAAGAAAAAAGGAACTCAGAAGCGGACACAGGCGGGAGGAAGAAGAGCGAAAATAAAATTCGTACAGTCCTCCCGCCCGGCCCTTTTATAGCCGTGCCACGTGGCAAGGCATTTATGACAAAAGCAAATCGTCGTTCGTCTCGACTCCCCTGTTCGACACGTGGCGTACGCTGACTGACAGCGGTAACTTCGTGGCCACGCGTCCGCATTTCATATGCGGACGAAACGAATCGGCGGTTGGTCGCACGTGCGGCCTCGGAAAGCGCAACGTCGTACGCTAGAGACGACTCAAAGAGCATTAAACGCCTCATCATTGTCTCGGATGCTAATACGAACCGACCGAAAAAATCGTACTCCTTGATGCCACGGACGACTCAAGGAGTAAGGGGGGCTCACTGTTGGGGAGAAATGTATTAAGTTCGAAGACTCAGATTTAAGTAGGTCGGCTCTGCTGACATTGCCTGAAGAGTCCGAGACAACATCGACGGAACAGAGGATAGGCCAGAAGGCATAAGCAAGGGACGATTAAAGTCACTCTGTCAGAGTGATAACCTCGTCTGCAAAAGCCCACTAAAGGCCGAGCGTGTTCAAGCCACTCAGTCGATAAAACAGGACCGACTCAACGAGTTGGTTTTGTCGGTCACAGAACAAGGAATGACGGATAGACACCGAGATTATTTCGTCAGTGAAAAGGCCGAGAACCCACCCTCCTGCGTCGGCCGAGACTCTCCCAGAGTCGGTAACGACCTGACCGACACTCTCCGAGAGTCGGTAACGACCTGGCAGAGACATCGAGTGGCGGAATGAGAATAGATACTGCTCCGGAAATCCAGGAATACGGGTAGCCAATCCCGAGATTCTCGGTATTGAGAGCAATCTGTGGAAAGGAGTAAATCTCCAGATAATCAGGAGGAGAATCCTCGGAGGATGAGGATTCGCAAACCGTATAAATCTCCAAGCTTAGGACGGAAGAAGGTACGCAGTACTGAACTGAGATAAGCCCTTTGCTACTGATCAGACGACTGACTTAAGCATCGGAGGTTCCCCGGCTCTAGCTAGGGTCACCTTGACATTGGTGATTGTGCAGGTGGAGGAAAATCCATCTTAGGGAAGCTGTCCTATAAAAACACAGCAACTGGCTTAAGATAAAAAAGTTGAAGCATATACAATAATCAAATGGACCACACCCTAGGAAGCAGTTGAATTGAATGTATACTGTTGAAAACTTTTGGGGGACATAAGTTTTGGATCAAGCTTATATTTGTGTTTTACCTTCATCCATGTCTTTGAGATCTTATTAAGAGGTTGGATGACAAATAAACATCACTATAGGACCTAGCAAGGTTTCAACAGTGGAAATCATTATCTCTACTGTTTCTTGTGGTATGATCCACTTGATATTTAGATATGATTTAATTTTGATCTCAACCCTTTAAATTAGATGAAAAAACGGATGGACGGAGTGGATAGACCACATACATTCAAGGTTGGCCTAACTGAGTTTACTCAGTACGATAAGATCCGATTTCGAGTGAACCTCTGCTAAACCGGACGTGTAAAATGATCAGGTGTCGCCGTTTCTCCAGAAGCTCATCTCCATCTATTATTTTACTCCAACACGTCACATGCATAGAACATCCCAGCCGTTAAAGGTCCGAGCCCATCATAAGATATCCTCTGGAATGAAAATCAGACCGATCCACTCACCAGGCAGTACAAGCCTATATGTTTTCAGATTGTCGGCCGTCCATTGGTTTGGACAGTATGACTTACATGTTCAGTGGAACAGCCCCATTTTTGGACCATGCGGTCCGCAACTCCGCATGAAGAAGCCAACCTTTCTAACAGCTCGGATGTCTGACACACATGCATGACATATCTGCAAGAATACGGATCATTTCTGATGTCTAATATTAAAAGGGTGGTACCGTAGTACCAGAAAGATGTGGGGCCCAACTGATACATGCATAAATTCCAACACGTCTATCATATGTGTCCATGAATGATACCCTCGGTTCCCTAAAATCATGCTGATCTGTGATAAGTTGGACCACACCACAAGGAACAAGTTGGAAGAAATGCCTGCATATGATATGCCTCTAGGGCGCACTGTCTTGTATGCATAAATCCAAGCCAGACTCTTTATCTTTCTACACGTCAGGTCAAGATGAAAATTAGGCTGTTCTGATATTCAAGCGGGCCATTAATATCAAATTGTTCCCTATGTTTTGTTGTGGCACACTTGAGTGTTTGATCATGATTATTTTTCGCACCTGGATGTAATATGAGTTGATCAAGCATCTGATGGACTCGTTGGATGATCTTCATCCATCACGTAGCCCCCACATATTCCCGGTACAACCTCGATCGGTCCCACTCGTTCGAGTGGGCCCCATATTAAAATGATTTCTTTCACAGATAGTGATGGGTTATTGGAGCTTGTACCCAAGGAAAAGAAAATGGAACAGAGAGTACATGGCGTGAAACGAGGCACACAAAGCTACCTTTCGCTGTCTTGCAGTGCATGGTTTGCATGGGATTGTTTCTCTTCCTTTCCTTAGGAAATGAAGAGTATTAGGTGCGGCTATGGGTGTATATAGAGTTGTTCCGAATCGAACTGGGCTCAACCTGGCACGGCCCAGTCACCAGCCACACCTAGCCTAAACTCAACCTGGCCCGGTCACCGGGCTAATATGTTCAGCCCAAATTCGGCCCAGTCAAGAATTGAGTGAGTTTGAGCCGAGTTCGGATCAATTTTGGACCTGCTTCATCTACAAAGGGATAGATGATGTTCTCCCTTCTTTTGTCTAAAATAATTAGGATAAAGATTTAAGATATATATATGGGCTCAGTCGGGCCAGGTTAAGTGTTTCGGACCGAAGAAAATAGCCTATCCCGGTCCGTGTTTCGGACCGAAGAAAATAGCCTATCCCGGTCCAAACTCAGTTCCAAGTCATGGCAAGTCCAGCTTTTTCGAGTCAAGTCGAACAAGTTAACTATGCTAACTCGGTTTGTGTATAGCCCTAAGTGCGGCCCTTACCGTGGAGCCCACCTTGATCTATATGTTCTATATCTATACCGTCCATCCATTTTTTCAGATCATTTTAAGTACATGAGACCAAAAATAAAATATATTCAAAACTCAAATGGACCATATTATAGGAAATAAAGTGGTCATTAAATGATCCACCATTAAAAACTTCCTAAGGCCCACCGTAATGTTTATTTTCCATCCAACCTGTTGATAGGGTCACATAAACCTGGATGAAGGTGATAATAAATATTCATCTTGATTTAAAACTTTTGGTGGCCCACAAGAATCTTTTAATGGTCAATCCCCATTGTTTCCTATGTATGGTTCACTTAAGATTTGAGTCTGTCTCATCTTTGGGCTCATGCTATAAAAATGACCTCAAAATCAGATGACCGGTATGGATATAGAATGCATACATCAAGGTGGGCTCCCTCTGATAAAGCACGTGTCAGAACCCGAGACGATAAAGCGAGCGTTGGAGCTGGTTGCAGATTAGCTGTTACCCGGGTAACACATGTTACCCTAACTCTGTCGGGCCATATTGATGTATTTTTTGTATATCCACGCTGTCCATCGGTTTTTCGATGTCATTTTATTACGCAATCCCAAATCTTAAGAAGAAAAATGTCTCGGTCAGACCATACCACTAGAAATAGTGATTAATGACAATTAAGAACTTTTTGTGAACTACAAAAGTTTTATATCACGCTGATCTTTGTATTTTCCCATCATCCAATTATTATTAACATTATCAGCAGGTTAGATAGGATATAAACATTATGAAAACCTTACCGTGCCCCTTTGGAATTTCTAATGGTGAGGTACCCAATCATCACTTTTTCCTGTTGTGTGGTCCACCTGAGATTTGGATAGTCTTAAGTTCTGGTATCAAATCATAAAATAGGCTGGATAAACGTATGGACGGCGTAGATACACAACACATCTTTAAGGTGGGCCCCACGGTAGGGGTGGGTGTTACCCTACTAACACCTAACGCCTGGTGGAGATTCTGTAGCGAACGTGTTCCCCAGCCAAACTCCTATGTGTTTTTCTTAGCACCTCTTAAACGGTGGTGAGTCTTCCACCATCAAAGTGGCATGCATGTAAGTCAATCTAGACCGCCCAAAATTGGACCTTAGCATGGATTGATCACATCGTACTTTTGGTCCTAACCATCCAGTCGGCGGCTGTGAGATGGAGAATGTTTGTATATTATTTCTATTACACGCATCAAAGGAGCTTAATTGGATCTCACTCAAATCACACATGACTTGATCATTTTTATAGCCTTTCTGCCAACAACCGATGTGGGGTCCATCATAATGGGACCCCTCTTATCTACACTTTGGTGTTGAGGCATTACAAAAGGGCGAGCGGATTGCATGGTGTGGGACCTCACTAAGCTCTGTGGGCCTGACCATGATGTATGTCTTATATCCACACCAGTCATCTATTTGGTGAGATCATTTTAGGTCATAAACCTAAAAATTATCCAGATTCAAAGCTCAAGTGTGACACAACATCGAAATCAGTGGGAACAATGATTCCAACTGTTGAAACTTTCATTAGGCCAACCATGATATTTATTTTTCATCCAACCTATTCATGAGGTCAAAAAGACATAGATGAAGGGACAAAAAATTATCAGATTGATCCAAAACTTCTGTGGCTCCCAAGAAGTTTTCAATGGTAAACGTTCTGTTTTCTTTGATGTGGTCCACTTGAGCTTCATATCTGCCTCATTTTTGGGTTCATGAACTAAAATCATCTTCTAAAATGGATGGAAGGTGTGGATATAACACATACATCATGGTGGGTTCCACAGAACTTGGTGACGTAAACACACCACGGAGGTGGGCGGTGTGCGGCACATCAGGCCAAAAAAAAAGAAGTAGATAATGAAGTATGTCTACCAATAAGATAAGTATAGATATTGAGAGCCCAGAAATCTCATAGCATGGCTGGCCTCGTGAACACGAAGGCGAGAGAGAGAGAGAGAGAGAGAGAGAGAGAGAGATCACTTATATACGTGAAAACAACAATATAATCAACACGTACAGTAAAGCAGGAGATGTGGACCAAAAAAAAATCAGAAAACTCGTGCAGACAAGAGCTAAAACCCGAGAATTGGGTCGTTCCTTCTAGTAAAAGCAAAAGTCTTCGACGTAACCTAGCCCACCCAACGCCTGGGTCATAGCCAGAATGGCAGGGGCTCGACCTCCAAAGAGAAACATGAGTAGCCTTCATCTGGTGGACCCCACCGCATTGTACACGGGGGGACAAAAATGTCAGGCCGGTCAGGTCATCAGGTAGCTGCGTGTTTATGAAAATGACCGGTTAGGAAAGATTTGTTTACGGTCCACATTCAACGAACACGGGACTGGTTTGAACTTCAAGGCACGGTATGTGTGAATTGAGCCCAGCTGATTGAACGGTCGGGATCTTCCAGATGAGTGCCACATTGGCTTTGTGGGGTGAGTCCGAGCTCCACTACACTTGTTTGAGAGCGTGGAGCATACTCTGGTCCGGACCGTCTGAAGTGTGGCCCA
The DNA here is from genome assembly GCA_037074715.1 of Magnolia kwangsiensis. Taxonomy (NCBI): domain Eukaryota; kingdom Viridiplantae; phylum Streptophyta; class Magnoliopsida; order Magnoliales; family Magnoliaceae; genus Magnolia; species Magnolia kwangsiensis. The sequence goes on from CM073577.1 coordinate 116,605,496, forward strand.
ATTGTGATTGTCCTCTCCATGCCACTGGTGTCCGCTGGGCGGTTGAAAATGAAAAGGGCTCCAAGGTCCTAAGTCAACGGTCTGAATCAGAAGTAAGATACGATATTTGGCCCATGACACAATGGAGCCCACACATCTACGTCACATCTATAATTGCCAGTGGATGTGTTGCCCGGTAATACGTGTTTTCGGGGTTTCGCACTTCATCGAGAAAACGGATTGGCTACTCCCCCTGCCACCAGCCCGGTGGCTGATAGGCAGTGCCCTGTGGGTCCCACCATGATGTACGTGTTTCATTCATTCCGTTCATCCATTTTTAAAGATCATTTTAGGGCATTAGGAAAAAAATGAGAGGAATATAAATATCAAGTGAACCACGCCTCAGTAAAACAATAGTGATTGGATATCCACCATTAAAATCCTCCTAAGGTCCTCTATACATTTTATATGACATCCAATCTGTTGATTAGGTCATACAGACCCAGATGAAGGGAAAAACAAAGATAAGATAAACTTTTATGGCCTCCAAAAAGTTTATAATGGTCTATGTTCATTCAACACTGTCTACGGTAATGGGGTAGACTTGATATTGTTATGTACCTATATTTTGTGAGAAATTTAGGACCGTGGACCCCACGTTTTAGTCATCTGTTTTTACGGAGGAATACAAACTTTGTTTTGCAACTTAGACCCGCACGCGTGAATTTGGAATTTCTAGACGAAAATACCTCTCCTTTCAAGGAAACGGACTGGGTACTCCGCCTGCCACTGGCCAATGGCTATGTGGGCCCCACCCTGATGTGTGCTTTTCATCCATGCCGTCCATATATTTTTCCAGATCATTTTATTGTATGAGACTAAAAATGAGATATATCCAAATCTCAAGTGTACCACATTACAGGAAACAGTGTTGAATGAGCGTCAACTATTAGAAACCTTTAGGGGGCCCATTGTGATATTTGTGAGAAATCCTCCCCATCTAAGTTCATTCATAAGGTCAAAAAGACCTTAATCAAGAGGAAAAATAAATTTCATAATGATCCAAAACTTCTGTAACCCCTAAAAGGGTTTCAATGGTAGACGTTCAATTCCCCACTACCTTTTACAGTGTGGTCCACTTGATATTTAAATCTATCTTATTTTTCGTCTCAAGCCTTAATATGAGCTCGTAAAATATATGGACGGTTTAGATATAACACATACATCATGATGGGACCCACAAAAGCAACATAGCAAAAAAATAAAATAAAATTCAGTTTGCCCCGTTCAATTTCTAGTTTACCCCGCTCAATTTTCAGTTTGCCCCGCTCAATTAGAAATTGAGCGGGGCAAATTGAATTATTATTTTTTTGCTATGTTGCTTTTGTGTGTCCCATCATGATGTATGTGTTATATCCAAACCGTTCATATATGAGCAGGGCAAACTGGAAATTGAGCGGGGCAAACTGAAAATTGAGCGCGGCAAACTAGAAATTGAGCGGGGCAAACTGAAAATTGAGCGGGGCAAACATGAAATTGACCCCGCTGTCAAAATCTAGTTTGTCTACCTTTTATCCAGCTGTTTTTATGAAAGAATACAAAGTTACTTTTGCAACTTAGACCTCCACATGCGGAGATCCAATTTCAGGACGAAAATACCCCTCCTTTTCACTACTGTCCACTTTTTCTCTCCTTTTTCACTATTTAATTTTCATCTCCCTTTCCACTGCTGCTTTCACGTTGCTTTCACCTCCCTTTTCACCCTCCGGTTCCATGAGAAAGATGAAAAAAACTCATTTTGTGGGCCCCCCTTATCAGCATTTTGTCTTCTTCTGAAAATGGTCAGTCCAGGGAAGAAATCACGCATTAGTTGGGTCCACATTGAATGTATGTAGCATAAGAAACAGATTGGCTACTCCCCCTGACACCAACCCTGTGGCTAGTGGTCAGTGCTCTATGGGCCCCACCATGATGTAAGTGTTTCATCCATTTCGTTCATCCATTTGTAAAGATCATTTCAGAGCTTCATCCTAAAAATAAGAGGGATATAAATCTTAGATGTACCACGCTACAGGAAAACAATAGTGATTAGATATCCATAATTTAAATTCATCATTTCAAGTTTCCCCCGCTCAAAATTCAAAATTCCCTTACTCATTTTCTAGTCTTCTCTGCTCAATTTCATGTTTGCCCCGCTCAATTTCATGCTTGACCCGCTCATTTCTTAGTTTGCCCCACTGAATTTCTATTTTGACCCACTCAATTTTCAGGTTGTCCTGCTGAATTTCATGTGTGCCCCGCTCAAACTGATAATGCTCCCCTCGCTCAATGACATGATAGATAGCGTCACAAAATTAAATAAGTATCACTCATTTTTCATGTTTCCCCCTCTCAATTTCTAGTTTGCCACACTCAATTTCATGTTTTCCCCGCTTAATTTCATGTTAGCCCCGCTGATTTTCTAGTTTACCCCCATTCAATTTCATGTTTGCCCCCGCTCAAAACTTAAACCTAAACCTAAACTTAAAACCTAAATGTATTCTCAAATCTCTAAACTTAAACCTTAACCTATTCTCAATTTCCTAAACCTTAACCTATAATCTAACTTAAACCAAAACCTATATCGTACACTTGTAACCTAAAACCTAAATGTATTCTCAAATCCCTAAACCTAAACTTTAACCTATTCTCAATTCTCAAAAAAGTTACGTCAATCCGTTGAGATATGGTATGCTACAAGTGAATATTTGAGACAAAAAATGCACCCTAATTTAGGATGACTGATCCTTTTAATCCAGTCCACATAATGTCCTTTTCGGGAGTGTACATGTGAAGAAATAATCAAAAGGGTCATATTTATAAGGAAATTGAGAGTTATATACTTATAACCTAAAACTATTTTCAAATCCCAAAACCAATGACCTGAACCTAACCTTAACCTAAACTTAAACTTATAACCTATAACCTTAACTAAAACCAAAATCAAAACCAAAACCAAAACCTATAACCTAAACCCGAACCCATTCCCAAAACCAAAACCTATAACCAAAACCGAAACCAAAACCTATGACCTAAACCCGAACCCATTCTCAAATCCCAAAACCTATAACCTAAACCTAAACCTAATCCTTATCTTAAACCTATAACCTATAACCTAAACCAAAACCAAAACCTATAACCTAAACCCGAACCCATTATTAAATCCCAAAACCTATAACCTAAACCCGAACCCATTATCAAATCCCGAAACCTATAACCTAAACCTAAACCTATAACTAATAACCTTAACCAAAACCTATAACCTAAACCAATACCAAAACCTATAACCTAAACCCGAACCTATTCTCAAATCCCAAAACCTATAACCTAAACCAATACCAAAACCAAAACCTATAACCTAAACCCAAACACATTCCCAAATCCCAAAACCTATAACCTATAACTCAAACCAAAACCTAGACCTAAACCTATAACCTAAACCCGAACCCATTCTCAAATCCCAAAACCTATAACCTATCCCTAAACCTTAACCTATAACCTAACCTAAACGTATACTTATAACCTAAAACTATTCCCAAATCCCAAAACTTATAACCTAAACCTAATGATGAGGGTCAAATATTGCATATCAGACCCCGATTATTGCTAGATTTTATGTATATGATAATGCTTAATGGAGTATTTTAATTTTGTTTTTGTTGCAGGATGTAATAAGGAGCGTTAATTAAAAAAGGATATTAAAAGCGTGGATTTGATGCTTTGAAGTAACCAAAGCAAAAGACGGACCTCATGGGACCAATATTGAAGAATTTACTTGCCAGGGATCCAAGAAAATCAAGCCGTTCACGTTAAAGAGGCCTGAAATTGGTCCAAAATGTAAGATTATAGAGTTATTGCCATCCGATTGACTTGAAACTTCATACATGGGATGAGGGCCATAAATTAACTGTACACGTAAAATTCCAGCCATTGGATTACTATAGAAGTGCCTCAAATGACAGATCAGCCCATAAACCGTTGATTCTAGTCCCACCTGATATCTGGAACTGCCTCAACTTTGGTTTCGATGGCTAAAATAGTTTGATAAAAGGAATGGACGGATTGAATTTCATAAAAACTTCACAGTGGGCCCTGAATGAGTATGAATGCATATATACTACATGCATGTACGACGAGCACTGGATGCATGAGGCGGTCAGCGCAAGCGCTGACCCGTTTCCTTCTCAAAAACGGCAAGTGTCATTTTAGCGTCAGCGAATGGATGGCCTGCGTCCGTTTTGGGGAAGCTAGTGGGCCCCACCCATTTTCCGTACGCTCAATCCAAACCGTTCATCGTGTAGACGGCCGCGAGCACTGCAAAATCATGTTTATACTTTTCATCAACGCAAGCAGATGTGTGAGATACAGGGGCCACAAAAGGGCTATCCTATAGCATTCAAATCTGGTCTTTTAGTGATTTCTTCTCTGGGACACGCCAATGGACGTTTAAAATCACTCATTCTTAACTAAAATTTCCTCCTGAATCTAATGGATGGGATGGATTTTCCAAAAAATGCTTCTGTGGGGCCCACCGATCACAACAGTGAAATGGTGCGAAAGGTTTCGCACATCCGTGAAAACTGACTTTTTCAGGCGGTTGTGGTCCACCATCGTTGATCATATGGCAGATCTGAACCGTCTATCATGTAGAGGACCCAAGAAAGTCCTAAGGAACGGTGTTTCTTTGGAATTTGAGCGAGGAAAGTGGCGATTTTTGAAGCCCCAAACTTGGCTGCGAAAAAGCTTTCGCTGGGCATGCGACATCTTTCCAAATCCGATTCAAATCCGATTTTCACGACTCCAACACCTATATAAGGAGGTTTTGAACGTGGGGAGCAGGGATTCAGAGCGAGGAAGGAAGATCCAAAGCCAAGGAGAAGAAAGAGAAGAGAGAGAAGAAGGAAGAAGAGAGATAAGGGAGATGTTTTTAATATTTTTATTTTATATTTTTTTTTCTAATTAATTTTATGGATTGTTAAACTCTTAACTAGGGCTGAGATGAAGCCCCTAATTTGATTGACTCTTGTTTATGTTGAATTTATTTTAATTTGATTGATTTGTTTATTTTTCTAGTGTGCTTTCCTAATATTTTCGTACTTCTCCATTCTATGAGCTCGATCACAGTCTAGATATGGATGCTGTTTGGAATATTATTCTAGGTGCTTGTGTCTGACCATGAAAAGATTTCGTATAAAGGAAGAAACAGGATCTACATCTCTCCATGCCTGACCATGGATGGAAAGATGTGATTCATATGCTTTAAAGGATTATACATTCTGTGTGCCCGACCAAGGACATAGGATGTGCTTTGTTTATTAAATTTATATCAATCTGAATTAGGGTGAATCAACAGGAAAAATAAGGGTCAAGATAATTAGGGGTGAATTCGTAAGTCCTAGTCTTCTCCTCGATTGAATCTTCCTCATTATTGCTCGTAGTTATTTTCTATAGATTTATGCTAGTTTACTTAATAGTTTGTTAAACCATTCGTTGAATTAGTTAAGAAGGGTCTTAAATTTTAAATTGTGACAACCAGTCCTCGTGAGAACGATCTCGTAATACGTACCATATCTACATCTGATTCGTATACTTACGAGTTAAAATCATTTAAATCAAATTGGTTTAAATTAAAACATCAAGTTTTTGGCGCCGTTGCTGGGGATTGTTTCGATCCAAATTGAATTTAGGATTCTCTCTTATCATAATTCATAGCCTTAGGATTTTACTAACTATAGGTTAAAGTTTTTATTTTGTTATTTTGTTTTATTTTAGAAACTAACATATTTTCTATTTTGTAGGGTCTTGATTTGAACTTCTATTTTGGTAATCCCTTTCTAAAATTCTCTACTTTTTCTAATTTTTATTTTTTAGAAATTTTCTAATTCTAGGCTTTCTTCTTAGAAATTTTCTATTTTCTAATTTTAGATTTAGATCCTTCTTTCAATTAACTTTCTATTTTCTAGTTTTAAAAAATTTTCTCTTTTTAGAAACTAACTTGACTTTTTATTTCTAAGATTAGAAACTCTTTTTTTTTTTTTTAGAAACTAACCTTCATTTTTATTTTCATTTTTAGTAACTTTCTAATTCTAGGATTTCCTTCCTTTTTAGAAACTAACTCTTCTTTATTGTTCTTTAGAAAAATTTTAATTTTAGATTTTCTATTTTTTAGAAACTAGTTTTTTTTATCTTTTGCAGGATTCTAACATAGATCTTCAAATTGGTAACTTCATTCTAATTATCTCTCTTCCTATTTTTAGATTGGTGTTGGATTTTTCCTTTAGAATTAGATTCAGAGTTAGAGTTTCACCATGTATATGCACGGGCGGGAATGTCAGTATGCTAAGAATAATAACATATATAGGAATGATGATTATGATAGAAATCCACCAATGTCTCAAAACTTTTCTGAAACTATCATCGAGAACCAACTGGAATCTAATGATCCACCAGTTAAGAAGTCCTTACTTGATCATATACGGGAGAATAATTACACCCCACAGATTAATAAGATAGTACGTGAGTGTCGTGATTATCATAACTATAGGCGTGAGGACTATTATCAACCATCAAATTCTCCCACCTATGATCCGTATGACTATAATCAGTGGAAACATCAAAATTGGAGAAATAAAGCAACAACATGTTATAATGATTATTTTCTTGGGTTCCTTACTTCTGAATATCCACCAGAAACGATCCAAGAAGAGTCATCTCCGAGTTACATAGCTTATGACATAATGAAATTATTATATGCACTTGAATCACGCATTGATAGACTAATGAAGACTAATTCATCCCGACCACAACCCGTTGATTATTCCTTTGGATTCTCTACTTATGATGCGCTAATGAAAGCTAGTTCATCTCAGCTACAACCCAATCCAGAAATACAATGCGAGGAAAGTGATCCCCACTCACTTTTAAAACACTCTCAAATTTCTTTGGAATCAATCTCAAGTATGGTCCAAGTCAGTGATCAAGAAGTACACGAAGTGGTCGGTCAAAATGAGCCACTCCTCTCATCTAACATGTCTGATTTAAAAGTGAAGGATGAGCCCATTACAACTGACCCTTCTAACTCTTGTGAAACATGTTTGGGTCACTCCCCTGAATTGATGATGATATAATTCGAAAAATGAACGAACCGCTTGATATGACTCTGAAAGTTGAAACCACCCAATTGAGGCCACCATCTGAGTCATACACTTTTGACGATTCAATACCTCTTCTGAGTAGTATTAATGAGCAGAGTCCTCACATTAATACTTCATTTCTTGATCATCAAATTGTTTGCGCAGGGTTAGAGCAAGAGAGTGTACTTCCATCCACTTTCAAAGACGATGGATTCCTTGAGCAGATCATCACAATCTCCAATGTGGAAAATAAATCATGCTTAACTGAACATCCCAACTCTTTAGATGACTGCTTAGCATATTTTACAGATTCAAACAATCCCCTGTTATAAGAAATAGTGAATGCCTTACAAAATAATACTTCGACAGTTTTCATGAATCGAGAAAACCCTCATTCTAAAGCCCTTCCTTCCCCAGACTCTGAATGTTTACCATTAAAGGAAGAGGAGTTGAAAATTAAACTGAAGAGTGAAACCTTGGAATATGTTGAGACTGCATCACTTTTTAATAAGTTTTCTAAACTTTATTTATGTGTAGTCTCTAATTCACCATGGAATACTAACGCTGAAACTTCTTCTGTCGTAGATGAATTGTATATACTCTGGATACCTCAAGCAATGCAAAGAAAAATTTCTTATGAGGTACATAAGTTTATCTGGAAAGTCATGCTCTAAGGCGTCCAAACCTATTACAAAAAGGGCTTTTGGATGATCCTATTAAGTAACTTATTGAGAAACTTATCAAGATATTGGCCGGAAGAGGAACCTTGTGGCACGATCGAGTAGTTTTTTCCTACTTTCATAGGACCAAGGTAGTTTCTTTTATGCTGTTTTAGGATAGATGGTAAACTTAGCGCTCCTGGGAGGTAACCCAGCTTTTCATTTTTTATTTTTTTTTCTTTTCCTAGTTAGTTAGTTTAATGTTTGTGGATAACATTGCTGCAAACTCTCACGAGACTACAACTCGTCCACTAGGGGCAACTTAGGGGTTTAAAGGCTTATTGCATACGTTAAATGCAATCGAGAGCACCTGCGAAAGTGGTATAGGTAGGATCATTTTTTTAATGATTTTATTTTTGTTATTTTGCTTTTGTTGATTTCTCTCTTGTGCTGACTCGCTTTTACGTTGATATTTTGGGGAAAGCCTCTCGATTCTTTCACCCAGGTACTATCTTTTCAATACTCCTCTTTTACTTTCATTGTCCCATGTGCATTGCATGCTTATTTCTTTTACATTGAGGACAATGTAGATTTTAGGTTTGGGGTGAGAAATTAGGTAACCTAATAAGTATTTTCTTGGTCTTGGGCAAAATTTTTAATTTTTTCTGGAATTTCTTATGAATTTGAAGTGATTTTGAAGGATAGTCGTGATTTTAAAATTACAAGATACTGAATTTTGGTACTTTATTACTCTTGGATTTAGCCATCTGTTAGATTTCACAGTTAAGTTTGAAATGTTAACCTGTGATTAGAAGTTGTAAACATTGATTGAGTCATGCTTTCATATATCACATCTCGCTTACACATTAAGGTTCCGGTTCGATATTGAATGATTAACTTGGTAATCACAAAGCATGAAAGGAACCAGCCAAAATAAAATTTCATGTGCAGTAAAGAAGAATTAAAAGGGTAAGTCGCCTAATCTTCGCCATAGGTTTTCTTCCTATAGGTGTAGATTCGATCCCCCATGGTTGATAGTTAGAAAAAAATTTAGGTGACAAGTTTTCACCATAGGTTTGCTCCCTATAGGTGAGGATTTTATTCCCTTCCTTGGCGTTACTGTTCATAAAAAATTAAAGGCTAGTAGAATAGAAAGTTAATCTGTAAGGCAAGTGTTGGTTTCTGGTTTGGTTGTCATGAATTCCGTTGTTAATTACCAATGATAACATGAAATTGACAATTGGATTTCTTAATGATTCTGAGCCGAGATTACACTATACACTCAAGGAACTCAATGTTTAGAATGTTCTAATTAATGGATTAATATTTTAAATTTGATTATGAAGTTTACTATGAGTTTGATTCTGAGAGAAATTATTACTCACCATGCATGAATCTTAGAATTTTCACATTTTAACTATCTGTTCATAAGTCACTTGGGTTTAAAGGAATTGTTCTTTTATTTTTAAAATTATTTTTCGCATGTTTTGCTCAGGACTAGCAAAATGCTGGTTGGGGGTTGTGATGAGGGTCAAATATTGCATATCAGACCCCGATTATTGCTAGATTTTATGTATATGATAATGCTTAATGGAGTATTTTAATTTTGTTTTTGTTGCAGGATGTAATAAGGAGCGTTAATTGAAAAAGGATATTAAAAGCGTGGATTTGATGCTTTGAAGTAACTAAAGCAAAAGACGGACCCCATGGGACCAATATTGAAGAATTTACACGCCAGGGATCCAAGAAAATCAAGCCGTTCACATTAAAGAGGCCTGAAATTGGTCCAAAATGCAAGATCATAGGGTTATCACCATCCGATTGACTTGAAACTTCATACATGGGATGAGGGCCATAAATTAACCGTACACGTAAAATTTCAGCCATTGGATCACTATAGAAGTGCCCCAAATGACAGATCAGCCCATAAACCGTTGATTCTGGGCCCACCTGATATCTGAAACTGCCTCAACTTTGGTTTCGACGGCTAAAATAGTTTGATAAAAGGAATGGACGGATTGGATTTCATAAAAACTTCACAATGGGCCCTGAATGAGTAGGAATGCATATATACTGCATGCATGTACGACAAGCACCAGATGCATGAGGCGGTCAGTGTAAGTGCTGACCCGTTTCCTTCTCAAAAATGGCAAGTGTCATTTTAGCGTCAGCGAACGGACGACCTGCGTCCATTTTGTGAAAGCTAGTGGGCCCCACCCATTTTCTGTATGCTCAATCCAAACCGTCCATCGTGTAGACAGCCGCGAGCACTGCAAAATCATGTTTGTACTTTTCATCCACGTAAGTAGATGTGTGAGATACAGGGGCCACAAAAGGACTGCCCTGTAGCGTTTAAATCTGGTCTTTTAGTGATTTCTTCTCTAGGACACACCAATGGACGTTCAAAACCACTCATTCTTGACTAAAATTTTATCCTGAATCTAATGGATGGGATGGATTTTTCAAAAAATGCTTTTGTGGGGCCCATCGATCACAACAGAAAAATGGTGCGAAAGGTTTCGCACATCCGTGAAAAATGACTTTTTCAAGCGGTTGTGGCCCACCATCGTTGATCATATGGCAGATCTGAATCGTCTATCATGTAGAGGACCCAAGAAAGTCCTAATGGACGGTATTTTTTTGGAATTTGAGTGAGGAAAGTGGCGATTTTTGAAGCTCCAAACTTGGCTGCGAAAAATCTTTCGCTAGGCGTGCGACATCTTTCCAAATCTGATTCAAATTCGATTTTTACGACTCCAGCAACTATATAAGGAGGTTTTGGACGTGAGGAGCAGGGATTCAGAGCGAAGAAGGAAGATCCAAAGCCAAGGAGAAGAAAGAGAAGAGAGAGAGAAGAAGGAAGAAGAGAGATAAGGGAGATGTTTTTAATATTTTTATTTTATATTTCCATTTTTTCTAATTAATTTTATGGATTGTTAAACTCTTAGCTAGGGCTGAGATGAAGCCCCTAATTTGATTGACTCTTATTTATGTTGAATTTATTTTAATTTGATTGATTTGTTTCTTTTTCTAGTGTGCTTTCCTGAGATTTTCATACTTCTCCATTCTATGAGCTCGACCACAGTCTAGATATGGATATTGTTTGGAATATTATTCTAGGTGATTGTGTCTGACCATGAACAGGTTTCCTATAAAGGAAGAAACAGGATCTACATCTCTCCATGCCTGACCATGGATGAAAAGATGTGATCCATATGCTTTAAAGGATTATACATTCTGTGTGCCCGACCAAGGACATAGGATGTGATTTGTTTATTAAATTTATATCAATCTGAATTAGGGTGAATCAACAGGTAAAATAAGGGTCAGGATAATTAGGGGTGGATTCGTAAGTCCTAGTCTTCTCCTCGATTGAATCTTCCTCATTATTGCTCGTAGTTATTTTCTATAGGTTTATGCTAGTTTACTTAATAGTTTGTTAAACCATTCGTTAGATTAGTTAAGAAGGGTCTTAAATTTCAAATTATGACAACCAGTCCTCGTGGGGACGATCTTGTAATACGTACTATATCTACATCTGATTCGTATACTTGCGAGTTAAAATCATTTAAATCAGATTGGTTTAAATTAAAACATCACCTAACCTTTCCCAAAACCTATAACCTAAACTTAATTCCCTAAAGAGAAACCTACACCTAATCCTAATCTCAACTCCCTAACATAAACCTAAACCTAAACTTAAAAATTCAAACTTAAACCCAATCCCGAACCCGAATCTGATTGCCTAAACTTAAACCATAAGTCATTCTCAAATCAAAAAACCTATAACCTAAACCAAAACCAAAACCAAAACCTATAACCTAAACCCGAACCCATTCTAAAATCCCAAAACCTATAACCTAAACCTAAACATAAATCTTATCCTAAACTTATAACCTATAACCAAAAACAAAACCAAAACCTATAACCTAAACCTAAACATAAACCTTATCCTAAACCTATAACCTATAAAGTAAACCAAAACCTATAACCAAAACAAAAACCAAAACCTATAACTTAAACCCAAACCCATTCTGAAATCCCAAAACCTATAACCTATCCCTAAACTTTAACCTAAAACCTAACCTAAACCTATAGTTATAACCTAAAACTATTCCCAAATCCCAAATCCCAAAACCTATAACCTAAACCTAACCTTTCCCAAAATCTATAACCTAAACTCAATTCTCTAAAGCAAAACATACACCTAATCCTAATCTCAACTCCCTAACCTAAACCTAAGCCTAAACCTAAACTTAAAAACTCAAACTTAAACCCAAACCTAAACCTAAACCTTATCCTGAAAAGGGATATGAAAATCAAACAGTGAAAAGGGAGAGAAAAAGTGGACAACAGTGAAAAGGAGGGGTATTTTCATCCTGGAATTGGGTCTCCGCACGTGGAGGTCTAAGTTGCAGTTTGTATTCTTTCATAAAAACAGTTGGATAAAAGGTGGGCAAACTAGATTTTGACAGTGGGGTCAATTTCATGTTTGCCCCGCTCAATTTTCAGTTTGTCCTGCTCAATTTTCAGTTTGCCCCGCTTAATTTTCAGTTTGCCCCGCTCAATTTCTAGTTTGCCCCACTCAATTGAACAGGGCAAACTAGAAATTGAGCGGGGCAAACTGATTTTTTTTTCTGCTATGTTGCTTTTGTGGGTCCCATCATGATTTATGTGTTATATCCAAACTGTCCATATATTTTACGAGCTCATATTAAGGCTTGAGATGAAAAATAAGATAGATCTAACTATCAAGTGGACCACACTGTAAAAGGCAGTGGAGAATTGAACGTCTACCATTGAAACCCTTTTAGGGCTAAATGTATTCTCAAATCTCTAAACCTAAACCTTAACTTATTCTCAATTCCCTAAATCTTAACGTAAAATCTAACTTAAACCAGAACATATATCGTACACTTGTAACCTAAAACCTAAATGTATTCTCAAATCCCTAAACCTAAACCTTAACTTATTCTCAATTCCCTAAACCTTAACGTATAATCTAACTTAAACCAAAACCTATATCGTATACTTGTAACCTAAAACCTAAATGTATTCTCAAATTCCTAAACCTAAACCTTAACCTATTCTCAATTCCCTAAACCTTAACCTATAACCTAATTTAAACCTAAACCTATAACCTACACTTATAACCTAAAACCTAAATGTATTCTCAAATCCCTAAACCTAAACCTACACCTAATCCTAATATCAACTTCTTAACCTAAACCTAAACTTGAAAATTCAAACATAAACCCGGTCCCAAACCTGATTTCCTAAACCTAAACCTTAACCTATTCTCAGTTCCCTAAACCTTAACATATAACCGACACTTATAACCTAAACCTAAACCTATAACCTAAACTTAAAACCTAAATGTATTCTCAAATCCCTAAACCTAAACCTACACCTAATCCTAATATCAACTCCTTAACCTAAACCTAAACTTGAAAACCCAAACCTAAACCCGGTCTTGAACCCGATTTTCTAAATCTAAACCTTAACCTATTCTCAGTTCCCTAAACCTTAACATATAACCGACACTTATAACCTAAACCTAAACCTAAAACCTAAATGTCACTACAAGAAAAGGGGTTTTTAGCGACGAAACTTTTAGCGACGATTTTTTTTTTCGTTGCTAAAAGTGACTTTTTGCAACGCACAAAAACTTCATTGGTAAAACTTTACTTTTAACGGCGAAATTGTAAATTCGTAGCTAAAAGTCACTTTTAGCAACGAAAATTTTCTTCGCTAAATGTTGTGAACATTTTTAAAAAATTAAGGAATCGAATGCAAAGGTTTACTTTTAGCAACGAAAATTTTCCTAACTAAAAACTTGGCTGAGACTTTTAGCGACGAAAGTTCTGTCGCTAAATGTCTGAACACTTTATCTGAAGGTTTACTTTTAGCTATGAACATTTTCGTAGCTGAAAAACGTGGTTGGGACTTTTAGCGACGCAAATTAGCGTCGCTAATGTGTGAATAGTTTTTGAAATAAAATTTAAAGGTTTACTTTTAGCTATGAACATTTTCGTAGCTAAAAACGAAAGCTTTATGAAAATTTTCGTAGCTAAAAAACCGTGGCTGGGACTTTTAACAACCAAAATTTCCTCGCTAAATGTGATGAAAGAAAATCCAAAGGGCTTTTAGCTACGAAAATTTTCGTAGCTAAAAAACGTGGCTGCAGTTTTTTGCGACGAAAAGTTTTGTCGCTAAAGTCTTTTTTTTTTTTTTTTTTTAATTTCATCTCAAATTTCCTTTCATCATATTTTTCCTGATATACACCTGTTATATAAAATATTTCATCATATTCATATTCACATCCATCTAAGCCGAAACTACGTAAATCCATCCAAACATAAACTGCATCCATCCAAACATAAACAATGATATGGAAAAAAATAAATGAAAAGAGAGAGAACATACAAGAGATGATCCAGACAAATGAAAAGAAAAACAACCTTAACCTAGGTTAAGGTTTAGGTTATAGGTTTTGGTTTAGGTTTAAGGTTATAGGTTTTGGTTTAAGTTAAGGTTTAGGTTTTGGGTTTAGGTTAAGGTTATAGGTTTAAGTTATAGGTTTAGGTTATATGTTATAGCTTTGGGATTTGAGAATATGTTAAGGTTTAGGTTTAGGAATTCGGGTCGGCTTCGGGATCGGGTTTAGGCTTAGGTTTTCAAGTTTAGGTTTAGGTTTATGTTAGGGAGTTGAGATTGGGATTTGGTGTAGGTTTAGGTTTAAGGATTTAAGAATAGGTTAAGGTTTCGGTTTCGTAAATCGGGTTCGGGTTCGGGATCGGGTTTAGGCTTGGGTTTTCAAGTTTAGGTTTAGGTTTATGTTTAGGTTAGGGAGTTGAGATTAGGGTTAGGTGTAGGTCTAGGTTTAGGAATTTGAAAATACATTTAGATTTTAGGTTTAGGTTAAGGTTATAGGTTTAGCTTAGGTTTAGGTTATAGGTTATAGGTTATAGCTTTAGGGAATTGAGAATAGGTTAAGGTTTAGGTTTAGGAAATCGGGTTCGGGTTCGAGATTGGGTTTAGGTTTAGGTTTTCAAGTTTAGGTTTAGGTTAAGTAGTCGAGAATAAGATTAGGTGTAGGTTCAGGTTTAGGAATTTGAAAATATATTTAGGTGGTTTTAGGTTTAGGTTATAAGTTATAGGTTATAATTTTAGGAAATTGAGAATAGGTTAAGGTTTAGGTTTAGGTTTAGGAAATCGGGTTCGGGTTTGGGATCGGGTTTAGGTTTGGGTTTTTAAGTTTAGGTTTAGGTTAAGAAGTTGAGATTTGGATTAGGTGTAGGTTTGGGTTTAGGAATTTGAGAATACATTTAGGTCTTAGGTTTAGGTTTAGGTTTTGGTTTTGGTTTAGGTTATAGGTTTTGGTTTAGGTTATAGGTTATAGGTTTAGGATAAGGTTTAGGTTTAGGTTTAGGTTATAGGTTTTGGGATTTGGGAATAGTTTTAGGTTATAAGTATAGGTTTATGTTAGGTTATAGGATCTGGGATTTGATAATGGGTCCGGGTTTAGGTTATAGGTTTGGGTTTTGGTTTAGGTTATAGGTTTTAGTTTAGGTTGTAGGTTATAGGTTTAGAATAAGGTTTAGGTTTAGGTTTAGGTTATAGGTTTTGGGATTTGAGAATGGGTTCGGGTTTAGGGTATAGCTTTTGGTTTTGGTTTTGGTTTAGGTTATATGTTTTGGGGTTTGAGAATGGGTTCGGGTTTAGGTTATAGGTTTTGGTTTTGGTTTAGGTTATAGGTTTTGGTTTAGGTTATAGCTTATAGGTTTAGGTTTATGTTAACGTTAGGTTTAGGTTATAGGTTTTAGGATTTAGGAATAGTTTTAGGTTATAGGTATAGGTTTAGGTTAGGTTATAAGTTAAGGTTTAGGGATAGGTTATAGGTTTTGAGATTTGAGAATGGGTTCGGGTTTAGATTAAAGGTTTTAGTATTGGTTTAGGTTATAGGTTTTGGGATTTGAGAATGCGTTCGGGTTTAGGTTATAGGTTTTGGTTTTGGTTTAGGTTATAGGTTTTGGGATTTGAAAATGGGTTTGGGTTTAGGTTATAGGTTTTGGTTTTGGTTTAGGTTATAGGTTATGGTTAAGGTTATAGGTTATAGGTTTAAGTTTAGATTAAGGTTAGGTTGAGGTTATAGGTTTTGGGATTTAGGAATAGTTTTAGGTTATAAGTATAGGTTTAGGTTAGGTTATAGGTTTTGAGATTTGAGAATGGGTTCGGGTATAGGTTATAGGTTTTGGTTTTGGTTTAGGTTATAGGTTTTGGTTAAGGTTATAGGTTATAGGTTTAAGTTATAGGTTTTGGGATTTGGGAATAGTTTTAAGTTATAAGTATAGGCTTAGGTTAGGTTATAGGTTTTAGGATTTGAGAATGGGTTCGGGTTTAGGTTATAGGTTTTGGTTTGGGTTTAGGTTATAGGTTTTGGTTAAGGTTATAGGTTATATGTTTAGGTTTAGGTTATAGGTTTTGGGATTTGGGAATAGTTTTAGATTATAAGTATAGGTTTAGGTTTCGTTATAAGTTTTGGGATTTGATAATGGGTTCGGGTTTAAGTTATAGGTTTTGGTTTTGGTTTAGGTTATAGGTTTTAGTTTAGGTTATAGGTTATAGGTTTAGGATAAGGTTTAGGTTTAGGTTTGGGTTATAGGTTTTTGGATTTGAGAATGGGTTCGGGTTTGGGTTATAGGTTTTGGAATTTGAGAATGAGTTCGAGTTAGGTTATAGGTTTTGGGATTTGTGAATGGGTTCGGGTTTAGGTTATAGGTTTTGGTTTTGGTTTAGGTTATAGGTTTTGGGATTTGAGATTGGGTTCGGGTTTAGGTTATAGGTTTTGGGATTTGGGAATAGTTTTAGGTTATAAGTATAGGTTTAAGTTAGGTTATAAGTTTTGGGATTTGAGAATGGGTTTGGGTTTAGGTTATAGGTTTTGGTTAAGGTTATAGGTTATAGGTTTTGGGACTTGGGAATAGTTTTAGGTTAGAAGTATATGTTTAGGTTAGGTTATAGGTTTTGGGATTTGATAATGGGTTTGGGTTTAGTTTATAGGTTTTGGTTTTGGTTTAGGTTATAGGTTATAGGTTTAGGATAAGGTTTAGGTTTAGGTTTAGGTTTAGGTTATAGAGGTTTAGTTTTAGGTTATAGGTTTTGTGATTTGTGAATGGGTTCGGGTTTAGGTTATAGGTTTTGGTTTAAGTTTAGGTTATAGGTTTTGGGATTTGAGAATGGGTTCGAATTTAGGTTATGGGTTTTGGTTTGGGTTTAGGTTATACGTTTTAGGATTTGAGAATGGGTTTGGGTTTAGGTTATAGGTTTTGGTTTTGGTTTAGGTTATAGGTTTTGGTTTATGTTATAGGTTTTGGTTAAGGTTATAGGTTATAGGTTTAGGTTTAGGTTAAGGTTAGGTTTAGGTTATAGGTTTTGGGATTTGTGAATAGTTTTAAGTTATAAGTATAGGTTTAAGTTAAGTTATAGGTTCTGGGATTTGAGAATGGGTTCGGGTTTAGGTTATAGGTTTGGTTAAGGTTATAGGTTATAGGTTTAGGTTTAGGTTAAGGTTAGGTTTAGGTTATAGGTTTTGGGATTTGAGAATAGTTTTAGGTTATAAGTATAGGTTTATGTTAGGTTATAGGTTTTGAAATTTGATAATGGGTTCGTGTTTAGGTTATAGGTTTTGGTTTTGGTTTAGGTTATGGGTTATAGGTTTAGGATAAGGTTTAGGTTTAGGTTTAGGTTATAGGTTTTGGGATTTGAGAATGGGTTTGGGTTTAGTTTATAGGTTTTGGTTTTGGTTTTGGTTTAGGTTATAGGTTTTGATTAACGTTATAGGTTATAGGTTTAGGTTTAGGTTATAGGTTTTGGTATTTGGGAATAGTTTTAGGTTATAAGTATCAGTTTAGGTTAGATTATTGGTTAAGGTTTATGGATAGGTTATAGGTTTTGGGATTTGACAATGGGTTTGGGTTTAGGTTATAGGCTTTGGTTTTTGTTTAGGTTATAGGTTTTGGGATTTGAGAATGAGTTCGAGTTTAGGTTATAGGTTTTGGTTTTGGTTTTGGTTTAGGTTATAGGTTTTGGGATTTGGGAATGGGTTTAGGTTTAGGTTATAGGTTTTGGTTTTGGTTTAGGTTATAGGTTTTGGTTAAGGTTATAGGTTAGAGGTTTAGGTTTAGGTTAAGGTTAGGTTTAGGTTATAGGTTTTGGAATTTGGGAATAGTTTTAGGTTATAAGTATAGGTTTAGGTTAGGTTATAGGTTTTGGGATTTGAGAATGAGTTCGGATTTAGGTTATAGGTTTTGGTTAAGGTTAAAAGTTGTAAGACCCGTATCTTAGTCTATACCGTTCCGTAGACTTTCGCGGTCTTTCCGGTCAAATTCTGACAACCTTCGACCCTTAACCGATATTTATGCTTAACCCTGATTCGTATGCCGTCAACCCGTATCGACTCAACCCAAGACCTTTACCATAACAACCGTACCGTCGCTGCGGTTCCGATGCCGTGACTCGCGCGCCGAGGTGATGCCCTGGTCAGGAGATGTGGGCCAACTTTCGGTGTGAGAAAAATGCCCCGTGTTGCGAAACCTAAGAGAATCTCTTTGACTTATCACATCAATCCATCAATCCATCAATCTAACATGTCAAGTATATGTCAAGTACACATCAACTTTCACCCATTCCCAAGCAAGCCTCAAAAGTTAAAAAGTTCGTACACAAGCTATGCCTTTCTTAGACAAATGGCCACCAAAGTCAAAAAGTTCTTACACCCATCACTCACTACATCCATCACTCCATCACCCATCACTCTCTCTCTCTCCCTTTACAAGTCTCTCTCTTTCTCATTTTCAAACTCATTCCAAGCAACCAATACTTCAAACGTATGAGCCTTTCCCTCTCTTTCAAAACTCCAAGTGTGGCCCACCTTTCCATCCCAAGATCTCCCATCCTAGCCATCCATTCCTCATCTCCTCCATTGCAATCAAAGCTAAGGAGCTAAGGAACCCATAGGAGCAAGAAGATCGAACAGTGGGTGCTTGATAAGAGTAGTTTTTTTTATATATTTTTAAGATGGGCCAAGTGAGGCCAACCGATCAATGGTTTGGATCTCACTTGGGACCCTAAGATGTGGCCGATGGCTCATTAGGATCATCATGATCATTCCATGATGGGGCCATTCTCCATGGACCCCATCATGATGTTTATTTTCTTGCATTAAAAATGTCATCTAGACCGTCCATATTGGTGGAGAAAGGATCTCCACTGTTGATTTTTGATTTCGGTGGTCCCATGGGTAAGGGGATCCACTTGATGTATGATTTATTACAAGGGAGGACCCATAATGTCGGGGTCCCTCCATCACAAGCGTGTCCCACTCTCTACCTCTCTCTCTCTCTCTCTCTCTCTCTCTCTCTCTCTCTCTCTCTCTTTTTCTTTATGTTTTGTGTGGTGATTTGGCCATGTGGCCCACTTGAATGGAACCCATTATGAAGTATTTTTACCTAAGCCGTCTATGAGTGGGGCCCACCTTATGTGTGTTGTACCTACACCATTCATCATGTGGTGGCCCACCTGAATGTAGCCACCTTTGTTGAGAGGACCGTCCAACGTTCAGGGACGCTGGACGTCTCTGTGAAAAATACAAATATTAGCTTGGTTACAAGCTTATGGGGTGGCCCGCTCATACACGCCCCACCTTGTTGTATGTATTCAATCCACGCCGTTCATTCCTTTCCCGAGTTCATTTTAGGCATTGAGCCAAAATATGGGGCCAATCTGACTTTCGGGTGGACCATAGCATAGCTAACAGCAGGTCTACCGTTGAAATATTCCCCTATCATTCCTGTGCCCCAAAATATATGGAATATTGGGCTCGTTGGGTTTATTTTGAGCCCCAACGACTGATGGTTGGGACGGATCCACCTGATGTGGGCCCCGGACTAAAAAAACCCCAGAAATATGGTGATTTCAATATATATATATAAACAAGGGCAGCGCCTGCTGCCTCTGACATGGTAGCAGCATGTTGTCGCGTGTGACGGGCTGGCGGATAGCCACCTACGGCCCTATATGTGGGCCCCACCATGATGTATATTGCACATCCACGCCGTTCATGAGGTGAGCCACTCCCAGCAGTGGGGCCCCTCCAAATTTCAGCTCCATCTATAGCTTAGGTGGCCCACACTATGGGAAACAGTGGGATTAGACCTCTACCATTGAAACATCTTTTATGGGCCACAAAAGTTTTGGATCAAGATGAAATTTGTTTTTCCTCCTCATCCAGGTCCGTGTAACCTTATCAACGGCTTGGATGGGAAATAAATATAAGGGTGGGCCCCACGTGGGGACCCACAGTGATGCTTGTGTTTTACTCCCACTGTCCAGGCGGATGGTGGAGCCCACCCCGACGTACGTGTTTGTTAACGTTGTCCAGCAGCAGCTGGACGGCTAGTGGATCCCACCAGGATCATGTGTTTGATCCACACCATCCACTGTTTGGACGGTGGGACCCACCGTGATGTATGCGTTCTATCCACTCCATCCAGCCATTGATCGGGTGGCCATACAGTAGGAAACAGTGTTGATTAAAGTCCACTGTTAGAACCCTTTTGGGTTGACAGAAGTTTTAGATCAATATTAAATTTATTTATTTATTTTATTTCCATCTTGGTCAGCAGGTAACATTATGGTGGGCCCCACGTGGGACCCACCATGATGCATGTGTTGTATCCAGTCCATCCTTCCACCTTAAAAGCCCATTTTATTGTATGAGCTAGAAAATGAGCCAGATCCATAGTCCAAGTGGACCTCACCTTGGTATGTTATGAGGTCATCTTAATGCCTTTATGGTAGTCTATTGGGGCCCACTTTGACATGGATGTAAGGCCCATGTCATGGAATTAGGCCATTTAATATATTCTAAAGCCCATGGGATTAAGCCCATTTGATGTTTTAGGGGCCCATGGGTTAAGGCCCATTGAGATGTATTAGGGCCTATGGGTTGAGGCCCATTTGATGTACATATGGGGCCCAATTGGTGTGGCCCATTTGTTACATATAAGACCCATGAGATTAGGGCCATTTGATGCAATCTAAGGCCCACGGGTTATGACCCATTGCAATGCACATAAGGCCCATTGGTGCGGCCCATTGATGTGGCCCATTTGATGAATAAAAGGCCCATATGATATGGCCCATTTGATATATTTAAGGCCCAATGGGATGTACCTAAGGTCCATTGTAATGTGTGATTCCAGCACAGATTATGTAACGATGTTTGCGACGATCGTGCCTTGGGAGCAATGTTGGTTTGATGTCCACATTGCGAGTATAATGTTAGTTGGATGTCCACATTATGACTCTCCTTAGGGTCCATTGTTAGGCCCGTACTTATTGTGTATAGGTCATCTAGGCCCATCTATTTTGTAAGGATAGTGCATTACTTTATAACATGTTTACTATAGTTCCATAACTCATGATCATACGCATCATATGTATGCTTGATATGAGAAGTGGCTGATCATAGCATATGCCTTCGGGCAGATTATTTATGGGACCCCGATTACGTGGTGTTGCCCTACATGAGCGCACGATACACGTAAAATTTACTGTATAATTGGATAGTGTGATTCATGCATTTCGCATTGTGTTATATGGTTACTGTACGTCCTAGTGACATCGGGGTTGTAGCCTCCACAGACTCATCGTGGTTGGCAGGATTGGATACCAAAAATTTTATTGTACCTGAGGTGCTATAGATATCCCTGGGTGAAAGTTTCTAAACCCTTATGGTACCAAGAGGTTGCTCCAACATCTAGACCGAGTGGGTACAGGAGCTCTGAGTGCCGATTACCAAACGGTCGTGCTTTTCACTGTGTCGTAGTCGGTTGGAAAGGGGTGTGGCCTTACCCGCCCGAGAGTAGGGGGCAAAGCTAGGCTGAGTTTGACCAGCTTGAGGAATGAGTCCGCTATTGATGAGCTGAGCCCAATATTGACAGGTGGATAGTGAGGTCTCTTCCACTTACCTTATTGCGCACGATAGGACGGCGATCTGGTTTAGAGTGTACTAGACCCCGGTGATATCCCAGATTTAAGCTGTATTGATATGTAGACTTAGATGAAGATTTGTATGCTTGAGTTGCATTTCACATCGCATGGCCTTGGTATGGCCGATATCATTCATGTATTGCATCGCATAGCCTTAGTACGGCTAATGGTATTCATGGATCCCTCTGCATATTTCACATTACTCTAATATCGCATGATCATATTACTACCTAGTGCACACACTTTCACCACCCTCTAAGCTTTCCATAAGCTTATACTCGACAGTTGCGTACATGTGACATTGGGGCGCAACAATGCTGAGGCAGGAGCGCTTTGCAGATCATTTTGGAGATTTTTGTCTATCATCATTGTATTTCCCTTTATGCTCATTGTACTTGTAAAGTTTTAATCATAGTGAAAATGTAATGGAGTTTTTGGTAGTTGTTTGTGGGTTATGCCTTTGATTATGCTTATCACGAATCAAACTGATGTTAAAAATCCTCCTCGTAGTATCCCAGGATCGGAACCTGGAGAATGGGAGTTGGGAGCCGAGAATGGGGTTCTAGGGAGGCTGTCGGTACCAGATTCGGCGATCAAAAATTTTGTGAGCCCGATTTCCGAGTTTGGGGTGTGACATAGGTTATAGGTTTAGGTTTATGTTTAGGTTATAGGTTTTGGGATTTGGGAATAGTTTTAGGTTATAAGTATAGGTAGGTTAGGTTATAGGTTTTGGGATTTGATAATGGGTTCAGGTTTAGGTTATAGGTTTTGGTTTTGGTTTAGGTTATAAGTTTTGGTTTAGGTTATAGGTTATCAGTTGAGGATAAGGTTTAGGTTTAGGTTATAGGTTTTGGGATTTGAGAATGGGTTCGGGTTTAGGTTATAGGTTTTGGTTTTGATTTAGGTTATAGGTTTTGGGATTTGAGAATGGGTTCGGGTTTAGGTTATAGGTTTTAGTTTTGATTTAGGTTATAGGTTTTGGTTAAGGTTACAGGTTATAGGTTTAGGTTTAGGTTCAGGTTAGGTTTAGGTTATAGGTTTTAGGATTTGGGAATAGTTTTAGGTTATAAGTATAGGTTTATGTTAGGTTATAGGTTAAGGTTTAGGGATAGGTTATAGGTTTTGGGATTTGAGAATGGGTTTGGGTTTAGGTCATAGGTTTTGGTATTGGTTTAGGTTATAGGTATTGGGATTTTAGAATAGGTTTGGGTTTAGGTTATAGGTTTTGGATTTGGTTTAGGTTATGGGTTTTGGTTGAGGTTATAGGCTATAGGGTTAGGTTTAGGTTATAGATTTTGGGATTTGAGAATGGGTTCGGGTTTAGGTTATAGGTTTTGGTTTTGGTTTAGGTTATAGGTTTTTAGATTTGAGAATTGGTTCGAGTTTAGGTTAAGGGTGTGGTCCTTGCAAATACAAATATAAACATGGTCTGTCCAAATGGTCTGGCCCTTCCAATGCCGTCCATAGGAAATGGATAGCTTCATCATGGTCATAACAGCGGTTCCCACCTTCCAGAGACCCCCGCTCATCCGGATAGCTCCGACACACATCCAGGTCTGCTCCATTAATTTCGAGTAAATATATAAATACGGCCTGTCCAAATGGCCAGGCCCCTCCAATGCTGTCCATTGAAAATGGACAGCTTCATCATGGTCGTAACAGGGGTTCCCACCTTCCAGGGACCCCCGCTCATCCAGATAGCTCCGACACACATCCGAGTCTGCTCCATTAATTTCAAGAAAATACATAAACACGGCCTGTCCAAATGGTCAAGCCCCTCCAATTCTGTCCATATAAAATGGACAGCTTCATCATGGTCATAAAAGTGGTTCCCACCTTCCAGGGACCCCCGCTCAACATCCGAATAACTCTGACACACATCCGAATCTACTTCATCAATTTCAAGATAATATATAAACATGGGCCTGTCTAAATGGCTAAGCCACTTCATCAATGAATCATATAGTATGAAGGAAAGATGACTCACCAAGTTACCTAGCAAGGAGAGAAAGTGTGAGTGCTTGGAATGTCGCCCTTTCTTTGAATAATGGATGCATATTCCACAATGCAATCTGAGAATGAGTAAGTTTTTTAGTTTCTCTGACAATGCATATGGGCACAGATTTACATATAAAGATTTTAAAGATTGTAAAACAGAGTAAATGATTATATTAACTTCTAAGTATCAATTAAGAGGAAAAATGTAAATGGTGATGGGAAAGAAATCTCGATATATTAAATTATTGAAGGACAATGAGACATACCAAGACTACAGGTGCCCAGAGCAAGATAACTGTACCAATAAAACAAAAATTTACTTGGATGTAAAAGCTGAATGCCAATTTGCAACACAAAAGCAACAACCAGAAAAAAGTGTATCTGATATATACGATTGTACAGTCTTATGAAGCTTGAATCCATGCAGCTTCAATATATGAATATCTATAACAAGCTTTATTGGGTTAAAGTTTCATGGAAACCCAGTTCTCCAGAGTTACTATTAACCTTTTTTGGGTAGGTTGATCAATATGACAGATTAGGTTGAACACTATAAGCAGCCTCTTGGTCTTATTAATGTGTGGGACCTTCCCATCCATTGTCTTGACAGGTATGATCTAATCTTCTCTTGGTTGTTTTAATAAATTTTGATTCCAATAAAAAAGATCAAACAATTAACATTGCAAAAAAGGTCAATGTTGGTAACACAATAAGAGAAATATGACGAGAAAAGCATTGTCTTCCAAAAAATGATTAGAATATTAACAGTAAACAATCCACTTATGAATGAAAAAGAACTGAATCAACAAAAAGGAACTAAGGTGTCGTTTGGTAAATTGAAAAATAAGGTTTGAACATTAATTTAGGTGCTGAAAGTTAAAAGTACTGAATTTTAATACTTAAAAAGTACTGAAATATTTGTTTGGTAATTTTTCTAAAAGTTCTGATATCTGAAAATAAGCACTTTTTTACAAAAACTTATTTGGTAAACACAAACTAAAAAGTCTGAAAATTAGAAAATTGTCATATTTACCCTTGTTGTCCTAATTCTACATAAACTCAAATTTCTGTAATGTTTATTTGCCATCCAACATCTTGATTAGGTCACCCGAACCTGGGTGAAGCAAAAACACAAATATCAGATTGATCCACAACTTTTGTGGCTCTTGTGAAGTTCTTGGCTCTTGCCGTCAAGAGGGATCGAGCTTCCTTTTCCATTGAAGGAAGAAAACTAAAGAAAGCGTCCTTCAATATCAAGTTCCGCTGCTCGTTCCAAAGCTGAGCAGACTCACTAACTCCATCACTGATCTAATAATTATTTGAATCACTTAATAACTTAGTTTGAACATTTTCTGGAAATTTTACGATAACCTGAAGGAGTTTCTCTTCTTCCACTTTTTGGATAAGAAGCCACTGTGCATCTTTGAATCGATAGAATGGCTTCTCATCCAACCACTTAACAGTTGCGAACTGATGAAAATAATCTATTGCAGTTTTCCCAGCCGGTGTAAGACTAGTTGAGACCACAACTTTCTCCATGAATATACTACGAACATGTTTCCTGACAGATGGCTCACAGCAGTTGTTGGTTTTTTCTAAAAATGCTAAAAATGCCAAGCCCAATATGCTGTAAATTCCACACAGATAATGAAACTTAAAATTCAGGGCAAAAATAAAGTAGAATATATACCATGTGCCTGACACCTTTGAGCACATCTTGAGGAGTCTCAAACATCACGCATGTAAAGTTCATAGTTATTTCATCAGGAGTTTCCTTGGCATCTACCAATTCATCCACCCGCTGGAATCAAGTGAAGTGGGGCATGGTTACACTTTATGTTCAAAGCCAATGCAAGGTTATGATAAGAATATACATACCATCTTTTCCAGGTTTAGGATCAACCCAAATTGTTCTGAACTAAACCCGAATTTGTTTTCTACCTCCCATAGACCAGCCTTACTGTAAATACTATACAGAGATTTTCGTTTTGGCCTCTTAAACTGCCCTTCTTCCACTTCCACTTCACCTGGAGGGAAATGCAAATTAAAATTTGCATCAACATCATCAACCTCTCTTTCAGATTCAACAACCTTAAGAGACTCAAGAATAGAGTTGAAAAGCTGCTGATTCAATGCAAGCCTCGTCTCATCGTCAATCCTTCGAGCTTCTTCCTGAAAGTGCTTATTGTGGTACAATTGAAGAGCATTCTTCCGCTTTTGAAGTAGCAACCACTTTTTATCAAGGTTTTGGATAGCCCAAAGTTTCTGGAAAAGGAAAGAAGTAGCAGTTAACTCTTCAGCACTTCATGAGCTCATAATGCAATAGTTACATTCTATGCATGAGCAAGAGAATTACCTTTGTGCCACTTCAACTTAGTTACATTCTATGCATGAGCTCACAACTGGCTCGAGTCAAGGTGAATTGGCTGAATCATCTTTTAACTGTATGTTCCCAATTCAGTTAACCGATGCATGAAAACGCAACAAAAAATTACACCAAATTGATACTCTGTCCCTATTTTATGGATGATACACATGCATTGAGAACTTGTACACATGGCATACAATTAATTCAAATTGAACTGGCTAAATTATGGCTCCAAGTTTAGATGTATTATGAACTAAAAATTGTATTTACTTGTCTAAAACATCAGATTTTTTTTCACCAGATGATAGCCACAATGGAGCCCACCTTTTGCACAAATCTGAAGTCCTACAAATGTGAAACACTGAAGCACGTGCACCCATTGCATGTGAAATTCACATGCAATTCGTAATCCTCACACACACATGAATGCACTAATGAATAAATTAATAGCATTCTCTAACACAATTTGTCGTTGGCTGCTGCATGTTCAACTACAAACACAAAAATACCTATCTTTTATATATATATATATATATATATATATATATATATATATATATATATATATATATATATATATATATATATATATATATATATATATATATATATGTGTGTGTGTGTGTGTGTGTGTGTGTGTGTGTGTGTGTATATATATATCTATATATATATATATATATATATATATATATATATATATATATATATATATATATATATATATATATATATATATATATATATATATATATATCAAATAAACTGTTTCCCAGATTTAAGCCTTACAGTCTCAAAAATTAATAAAATTTGAATCAGGCCACTAAAGTCGAGTCAACCTATCAAGGCGGGTCTCATCAATCAAACCAAGTTAGGAAAGAGACTTGACTCAAATTCAAATGATTTGAGTCTGCCGAATTTTGAGTTGACTCAAGAACTTTTCAGAACTATGATAAGAAACTACACCTCTTTAAAGTAGTCAATTTCGCCAATAGATTGTAGATAGCATTGCCAGTGATGGGGTTGTTTTTCCCTGTCAAAAGAAACAGTTTTTGAAGCTATTAGCATATCGAATGAGATAATCTAGAAAACTATCTCAACAACTCGGTTGAGTCAATGACCAGCAATCATATCACAAGGAATACCTAAAAAAAGTTCTGTAAGTACAGAGCAAACATCCAATGCATCAGCGATCTTCTGAACTATTCTGGAAGTGATAGAACATTCCTCTATGTTCAAGCTATATTAGTGCTACATAACAAAGAACAATCATTAGAAAAAAAAAAAGGAACACATATTTTTCTATAACATGTAAACATTGAAGTCAAAAAGATAGCAAGGCTTAAAGTATCATCTGAAATCAGTACAGGTTGCTTGATATGTACCAGAATCGCCCATTACCAATACACGTGCATCAGCCCTATATCGGCCCAAAACAGCCCGATAAAGGGCACTATGTAGCGGTGTCGGTGCTGGACAATATGTTACACAATGGAATGATTTCAAACCTAGACAGATAACGACCATGGAACCAACCCTGTGCTTGGAAATTTTATATTGGTGACTGGTGAGCTACGTGTGTGTTGAATGTGGATTGTTGGACATTTTCTCAATCATCCATCTTTACATACACATGTGGCCCACCTGATGACAAACCGGGTTGATTTTTCAGCCACATCGCATTGACACAGCAGAGCCCAACAGATGACTGAGATGGATCACAAGCACCAGTGGCACACATGGAGAGAAATATTTGAAATCCTACTCTTATGAGTGGCTATCACTTTTCTCTTGTTAAGAAAGAAGTACTAACATCGAAGTAAATCAAGTAGCAACCAGAGGCACCATACCTTTGCAATTTTCCAAGATCGTTGAAAGGTAAGAACCACATGAATCTGTGAGGCGGTTTCTGGGCAGATTGAACACTTCCAATCTAGCAAAAATTTCAGGGCACTCACAAATCTGTTGATTTGGAATAGAGAAATTCAATCACAATACTGGTAAGTGGTAACAAAACACTTCCTTTGGCAGTTAATTTGAATTTGTTATCTATCTTTTTTTATAAATACAGGATATCAAAATGATTCTGAGGGAAGACATGAAGTTTTGCTGCTACTCAACATTTTATCAAATGACAAATCATATCACAAACCATAATATTTCTTCTTATTTACTTTTAAAAAATAAAAAAATAAAAAAATAAAAAATAAAAAAATCTGAAAAATATAAGTAAATCCAAAAAAAAAAAAAAAAAACATCAATCATCCATTTCCCATCAAGATGCACAGTTAAAAGTAATACATACCATGATAGTGTTAAAGGATTCTCATCATTCCTTTATTTTTATTTTTTAAAGAAATTTACATTAAAAGAAATACAAGAATCCTTTAATAATTCATGTTCTTTTTAGCTTTAGCGTAGAATCATGTTGGAAAAGAATTGATATTAGATTTTCTTGACCAATGAAAAAGATATTTTGTTTTCTAACCGTCATTACCATACTAAATATAGGTCAAAATGATTGCAACCATCTAAAAATAAAAATAAAAATCCAAATAAGTCCTATAAATCAATTTGTACTATAGCTTGCCCTCCAAAGGAAAATTAAAAGAAATTTCTTAAACAACAAAGGCATCACAACATAGTTGTCCACTGAAAATATGTGCCAATATATGTCCATCTCTGCCATGCTAGACTCTGAAAACCTTTCACCAACTTCTCTCATTTCTCAAGGTACAAGCACTACTGTTCGCAAACACACGAAACTCCAGACACCTTCTCATAGATGTTGTTGAAGATCCACCACCTTTAAAAATAAATTAACATAAAAAAGGCATGTGCATCATTTTTCAAGAACAACTCCTACTAAGCTACTCATGTAATCTTAACAAATCTTAATTTCTTGTCCTTTGATGGTAAACTAATTACATAGTTCCGAAACATACTCTAGTAGTTTTGCTAATTATATAGTCATAAAACATTTCTTATGGTTTTTACTTGAACCCTTTGACCAGCTTTACTATTCAATTTCATAAAATAAGTTGTTTTTGTAGTCTTTTTAACATGGTAGACTGTAACACCCTGGATTTTGGCTAATCTGGGATTAGACGTCCTTAGGCAATGGGTTAACTAAAACACCTGGAAAATTGCTCAGAACCCAATTCCATAGCCAAAGAAATCACTTAGGCTTAATTCCTTTAGAAACTAAGCATAAGTTAGCTAGCGCGACGCTAAAGTAGCTAGGAAATAGTCCCTGATCACTTTAAATACGTTCTATAAGACCCAAATCGAGTAGAACCAACGACTCTATAATACTCTATAACCTCAGACCAAACTCTAAGCAGGTTTGTTCTCTGGACCACTTTGAATTCTTGTATTGGATTTAGACCGCGCGTCGAAAGTCCGATACTTCCTATCTTAGACCGTTAGAACCGCCTAGCTGGACTTGACAATCAATTCGAAAATCAAGTCAAACCGATAATCACAGACTATTTCATTGAGCCCGGACTGAAGAGACTGCGAATAGGGACAGAATTGGAATTTCAAATTCAAATCTGGCACACGACTTGACACGTCAGTATTAGGCGTTTTGACTGTCAGAATTCATCCAGATTACACCCTCGGATCAGGAAAAATTTCTATTTATTATCATGAGACTTCCAGCCCTGATCTACATGCGGTGACCGCTGAACTGAAACTGGTCCGCCACGTGCGATCTGTGAACCCTGCCGGACTGAAAACTTAATACGTGCTAGATCTGGTACGCATGAGCTTAAGTCCGATCGCAATCGACCAGGGGACCACCAGAAAGTAACTTTTGGACCGAAACAGCCCTGAAATGGATAGGCACCAAGTAAACTTCGTTCCGGAGCCTGTTTCCGGCATTTTTAACCTTATAAAAGGGGTTGAAACCCTCACTTCTCTCACCCATCCAAATTTGCTAGAAACCTTAGCAGGAGTGAGAGAGAAAGTGAGAGTTTGTGAGAGAAGGTGGGAGAGCTTTTCTTGCTGCTGCTACACATGCTTAAGCGGCGTATTCCAATCACTTTGCCGGTGATTTCTCCGCATTTGCAGGTAAGAAAATGCCCTAGAAAGTTGCTGATTTGATGCTTCTTTAGTTCCATAGCTTGTTAGTTGATAAATCTCGTAAATCAGGTTCCTTAGTCGCCATAGACGAAGCGTATACGCTCCGTTCGAATCACTTCACCTATAAAGGAAAAGGTGCGGATTTTAGACGCTTTGATTGACTGTTTCCAAAGCTTTCAATGTCGTTTAATAGTAGATTATTGACGGCATCGCCGTTTGACATGTACAACATGCTCTCCGTTTCCTGTTTCATAAATTAACGAAGAATATGAGATTTAGGGCATTTTAGTCATTTGTAGGAAGTACAGTTTACATTCATATTTTGCTGATGTGATTGATATGGTTTGTTGTCGCATTAGGAAGTTAGGAATGCGTGCATAATTAGTTTGGCGAAGAGATTCGTCTAAATGCGCACGTCGGATCGACATACTATATGTAGACTTAAGTGTGTAGTGTAAGTGTTTGTATAAATGCTTGTATTAGTATGTATTGGCTTAAATGGTGTTATGGATTAGTTTGAGATTGATTTCTCAATTAATATATTGATGTGAATGATTTCCTACATGTTAGCCATATGTACGATTTCATTATATGTATGAAATGTATGTGCTTAATGATTCATTTAAGTGGTATGTTATAACATGTGCTTGATGATTTTCTTATGACTTAGTTGGAGATTGAATTCTCAATTAATACGCTGATGGTGATGATTTCCTATATGTTGGCGATATGTATAATTTCATTATATGTATGAAAGGCATGTGTTTGAAGACTTGCTTAAGTTGTATGTAATAATATGTGTTAACATGCTCACATGGTTGCATTTCATTTCCATTACCCTTACACAACTGCTGATGTGATTCTATGATTGTTTGGGACTATGCCTAGTCCAGGCAGTCGGTAACCGAAAGAATTCGTGGTTAGCTTATCTTGGCCACGAAGGACGTGTCGATGAATGCGAGTCGTGTTGGAGTTGGCGGAAGTGGTTAGGCCACGCGAAGTGTTTTACGCACTTCATGTCGTTCGACTTGCGATGCGCTCGTGCTAGTCGAGCCCATCAAGTAACCCGACTGGCCGTTGTATGTTCACCCTGCATGAGTCATAACTGCTTGAACCTAGGGTACTGAACTTACCATTGTAAACTCTGTTAACCATGGTACCTTGATCCACGAAGACTCATGAGCCGGGCATGGTGGTATGGGACACCGTGGTCAAGCTGTCGGCCTACGCTGGGGCCACAAACCTCCCCGTAGTGACCAGTGAGCACCTAGTCTCGTGAGCAGATTATGGTGGTATGGGACACTATATTCTAGCTGTCGGCCTACACTGATCAGGCGACGAGTCCTTTGTAGTGACCGCAAGCTATTCTGAGTCTACGGGAGGCGACGACCCTTCAGTAGCAGTAGAGTACAGTAGGCCTGTATTGATAAGGTGATGGGAGAGCGGTGCAACGAGTGCGTGCAACAGCCCTGGCAGCCCTTGCAGTGACCTACAAAATATACATCGTATGAGATTACTAGGAGTGACGACCCTAGACAGGATCTGTGTTGGGATTGATACAAGGGAAGTACCTTAGTTTCCCAATCCTGCTGTTTGAATGGACTAATAACAACTCGGAAATCATATCACCATAGCATTGCATGTGCCTGGAAGATGTGGAGCACTCTAGGGAGTGTGGCATGCCGCGGTCGTAAGATGTTGCCGTATGAGGGAGATCGTCGGTGAGGGCATACATCACGTCATGTCATATTGCATTAACAACAGTATTAGGATTGTTTGATTTACTGCTTTACTATTATCGCATGATTGATTTGATAACATGCTAATCTCTGCTCTCTTATCCCACTGAGTTGATCACTCACTCCCACGTTACGGGATGGTGTTTCCGGACACCCACCAGTCCCTATTGTGATTGCAGATGATGGCGCGGCCTGCGAGGCGAAGCTGGACTTTATGATGATGAGGAGGATCCCTCCTTTATGCGTGATCTGATTGACGGGATTACAGGGAGGTTGATTAGATACTTTGATACTTGTCATTTTATATTTTTAGTGCACTCATGTATATTCATTTTGTCTACTTTTGGAGTA
This sequence comes from Magnolia kwangsiensis, assembly GCA_037074715.1. Classification (NCBI taxonomy): domain Eukaryota; kingdom Viridiplantae; phylum Streptophyta; class Magnoliopsida; order Magnoliales; family Magnoliaceae; genus Magnolia; species Magnolia kwangsiensis. Next base: position 116,637,900 of record CM073577.1, read on the forward strand.
TACATGTATGTATATAACCTGGTAACATGTTCACACTCTGGAGACATACAACAGTTTATATATGTTATACATACTATCACAGTCTTCCGCTTGTTAATTTAACTGTCTCTAGAGTATGATATGCTGTTCTAGCTTAATCTCACTCATGTTCAATACATTATCACAGACAACATTCAATCATACATATCTATGTTGCATAAATAACATTTTGGAACTCGGGAGTTGGGTTTTTGCTCGACCCCCCGATTTTCAGGATGTTACATAGACTTACCAAAGTTTATGTTTATAGAGCTTAATAGCAAGAGTTCTTACATTCCTGGTGTGTAGCATCAATATAAGAAAGTGTGAGGGTTTTAAAAATAATAAACTCCATACGACATCATTTGGTTAACATAATAGCAAGACTTCACAGGAGGTCCCCTGCATAAGTTACAACACTCATTGTTCCTCTTCACAGTTCCAACATTCATGCCAAGATGACTGTGAAGGCCACATTATCGGGTATCAGTCCTTCCCCTAGCATCCGTTGGAAGAGCCTGACTCCCTCAGCTCCACATCCATGGATTGGTAAGCCTTGTATTACTGGATTATTTAAACATGAATTCCAATTTTCATTTCTTATTAGAATAGGTAGTGAAAATCTCATATTTATCTCAAAATACTCACTTAGTTTGGCATTCAAGCAATATAAAGAACTTGAAAGATATAGTAAGGGCCAACATCAATGGAGAGAGAGAGAGAGAGTCAGGGCTGGGATCGAAATGAGTTGTAGGGTTTATATATATATATACACACACACACACACACACACACACGCACACACACACACACACACACACACACACACACACACACACACACACACACACACACAATCAGAGGCATTGCATCCTGAGCAAAATTCTGAATAATGCCTTATGCTTTAACAACACTCAAGTTTTAGGCTCAAGCTCACAGGCATTGGGACCATCTGCATGCCCTTGTCTTGGCCCTAACTGTAAATGCTATGGCCCCAAGAATCAGGTCGGTGGATTCATCAGGTGATCCACAAAGTGCAAACAAAATGGACGGTTTAAATCAATTGGCAAACAGCCCCTATTCAACATAGGTGCTTAACCCAATTCTTGGGCTATGGCATTTAATTTCTATTTCATACATGAGGAAAACATGGTATAAAAATCAGTCAATCACCGTAACTGCCTATGGTGGGGTCCATTTAAGCTTAGATGAAGCTGACATTTATGTCTTCCTTTACTACAGGTCTGATTGAAAAAAGAAAACAACAACGGCATGGTGGGCCTTATGGAAGGGTTTCAATGGTGGATAGAAAACCACTGTAGCTTCTATGGTGGGGTCCATCAAGCTTTGGATCTGCCCCATCTGTGGGCCCTGCCCCCACGTCCAGGTCCAGGTGACCATATGGACAGGTCCGATGACAGACAGACATCATAGTGGGCCTACGAAAAGGGTTTCAACGGTGGAAAACCCTGCACCATTTTTCTGTGATATGATCCATCACACTCTACAAGATATTTTAGACATGATGAAACCAGGAGAGAGAGAGAGAGAGAGAGAGAGAGAGAGAGAGAGAGAGAGAGAGTAGCATACTGTTGCGGCTGTTGGAGAAGGGGAGCTGCGGTTGTTATTGGTGCTTCTTCCTCTTGCTGGCCAGAGTGGAAAAGGGAGATCGAGAGACATTGGAGAGAGAGAGACTATTTCGGGATTTTGGGATGAGGTGCGTGATTTGGGAGAGAAGAGGGAAAAAAGGGTTTTGGGAGAAATATTGGCGTGCGTGATTTAGGGATGGGGTGAGGCAAAAATCCTTGATAACAATGTTTCTGGTAGTGAGAGAGACTGAGAGAGGACGGTGGAGAGATCAGAGAGAGAGAGGAAGAGAGAGACAGAGAGAGGGAGGGAGAGGATGCGTGAGAGACGGAGAGGAACGAGAGAGCTTTGGGGAAAAAGAGAGAGAGAGGCCTCTTGGACGGAAGCGGATTGCGTACTAAGTAACTCAGTACGTTAGTGTATTGAGTAAACTCTATGGGTCCCACCATCATTCCTGCATTATATCAACTCCGTTCATCTGTTTTAACGTATAATTTTAGGGCTTTAAACCAAAAATTAATCATATTTAAAGTTCAAGTAGACCACACTACTTGAAACAACGTGAATTGAAGTCTACCATTGAAAAGTTCTTGGGGGCCCACAAAAGTTTTAGATTAAGATGATATTTGTGTTTTCCCTTCATCCATTCTAAGTGTGATCTTATGAATAGTTTGGATGACAAATAAATATCACTGTGTGCCTTAGAAAGGTTTCCAACGGTGGAAATCCATCCTTCCACTGTTTGCTTCAGTATGGTCCACTTGAGATTTTGATATAATTCAATTTTGGGCTCAACCCTTAAAATGATATGCAAAAACAGATGGACAATGTGGATATACTACATGAATTCACAATTGGCCCAACAAACTTTTGTTGCCTTATAAAGTTTTTAATAGTAGGCCTCACTGTCCCACAGTTTTCTGTGCTGGGTCCACTAGAGCTTTGGATTTAACTCGTTCTTTAGATATTGCCCTAAAATAATCTCTCTAAATGGATGGAAGGGGTAGATATAGAACATACATCATGGTGGGGCCCAAAAATGAGAGATATATGAATATCAGGTCGACCACGCCACATGAAAACAATAGTGATTGGATATCCATCATTAAAATCCTCATAAGACCCACTGTACTGTTTGTTTGGCATCCAATTTGTTTATTGGGTCATAAACAGGAAAAAAAGAACCCCACTAAACATCATATTTTAGATTAACAACTAGTTAGATGGCAAATAAACTCTATGGTGGGCCACCGTCACGTGGAATAGTGGGCCCCACAGCGTATATATGCATTGGCCCCAATGTGGGCCATTCCATTAATAGCCGTAAGGTCCATGGACACCATTAAAAACTTCCTAGGGTCTAATGTAAAGTTTATTTGTCATCCAACCCTAGATCTCTAAATCACCAAATCCCTAAATCAGTATTGAGATTGAGAGAGATTGAGAGGGAGAGAGAGATACCTCACGGTCAAACCTAGCTTCAGAGAGAGAGAGAAAGGGCATGCGTGGGTAGGGCGTTCGGCAATGGTCAGCGAGAGAAAAATTAGAAAGAGAGGAAGAGAGATATATATAGAGAGAGAGGAGGTAGAGGACAACATGGATTAAACACATACATCATGGTGGGGTTGATTTAAGGCCGAATTTTGAACCTATTGAGCCAGACCTATTCAAATTACTGATTCCAACATAGTATTAGAGTTGTCAATGGGCCCAGCTCAGGCATGGCCAGGATCTGTCTAAGTATGGCCCACAAAGTTAAAACGTTAGCCCAAGCTAACCTGTAATGACTGTGAAGGACCCCAACCTGAGGCCAAATCATCTAATTTATGTAACATCTAAGTTGTTTGTTAAGTGCGACCCATGATAAAAACACATTTGAAAACGTAGATAGGCCGGGCAAAACAAACGGGTCGGGCTGGTAGACAGACATGGCTAATGAAAGAGGCTGAACTCGGGATTAGATCCTTGATTAGTAGGCTATCAGAGTAAACTAAAGCTGGATTCCTTAGCTATCTTTTGGGTGCAGTATGCTTTCAGATAATTCTTCTCGTAAAATTTATCCTGGAATTCATTCCAGGTCTAATCATGTCCAACTGGAACCATCCGCTTAGCTACTCTCCACCATGCACTAGCTTCACCTTGAAGGATAAATGTCGTAAGTTTGACCTTCTGACTATCAGGGCAGTTCATAGCTTCTAACATCTTCTTAATTCCTTTTAGCCAATCCTCAGCAATCAATGGATTGGAAGCACCATTAAAAATTGGAGGATGCAGTTTAGTGAATTTTTTAAGTAAATCCACTTCCCACCATGCTTGTTCGGGTCTGAACGGTGAGGAATTCTGATGATTATAGGGTGCCTGCTCAAATTAGTCAATATATCCCACCGGGCAGTCAATTGGTCTAGTTGCTCCAGCATTGCCGCAATTTGACTTACCAGCCTAAAGACAGTGTCCTGGGGCTGAGTTCTAGGTTCAATGAAATTAGCATGCATCATAGTAAGAGATAATGGGATTTGTGTGCTTAGTCCATGTTGAGTGTGAAATATAGTTTGAATAAACTGACAACTTTGAAAAATAAATAAATTTTGAAAAAGAAATTGGGATTTTGTATTTTGAAAAAAATTTGAAAAGTTCGACAACAAAAATGAGATTTTGACAAAAAATTAACTTTTTCAAAAGGAAAATTGAGAAGTAAAAAAAAAATGGGATTGTGCAAAAGAAAATTGAAAATGTTTGAGAAAAATAGGGATTTTTTTTATTTTTTTAAAAAATAGAGATTTAGAAAAACATTGAGATTTTGAAAAAAAAAAAAATTGAAAGTTGAAAAAAAATGGTGCTTTTAAAAAAAATGGCGTCTTGAAAATTTTGAGAAAATTAAATAAATTGATAAGTTTGAAAACAAAATAGATTTTTGGAAAAAAAAATTCAGAATTTGTATTTTGAAGAAAATTGAAAAGTTTGATAACAAAAATGAGATTTTTGAAAAAGAAAAAAGAAAAATTGAGATTAATAAATTGACATTTTAACATAAAATTGACATTTTGTAAAAGAAAATTTAGTTTAAAAAATTAATAATGATTAAAACATGAGATTTAAAAAACACTGAGATTTCACAAAAATTTAACATTCTAGAAAATAAAATTAATAAGTTAAAAGAATTTTAATGCATTAGCCCACTACAATGTTTCTATTTAATCTAAGCCGTCCATCCATTTTGACATTAATTTTAATGCATTAGCCCCAAAAAGTAGGTAAATTGAAGCTCAAGTGGACCACACCATGGGAAACAGTGGAGATTAAGTGCCTTTCGTTGATTTCTGGTGTGGTCCATATAAGCCTTCTATTTTCCATTTTTTTTTGAGACAAAGCCCTAAAACATTAGTTGAATTTAATGAATGGCATATATAAATGATATATATTAGGGTGGGGCCACATTTCATCGCAAATGGGCGGCCACGTTTTCTTCCAACGCCCACATTTCGCGCTCACATTTCATTCCAACGCCCCACCAAAAAGCCTTCTCGCTCCTTTCTCTCCATCTTCTCACCACCTCTCTCTCTCCCTCTCTCTCTCTCTCGCTCTCTCTCCATCTTGACTCCCCATCTCTCTCAATCTCTCTCCATCTCGACTCCCGATAAAAGCAACCCCATCCTCGACTCCCCATCTCTCTCCCTGTCGATCCTCGTTTGGCCGAGTGGTGGTCCAAGGCCCTCCCTATCCGTGCACCACCTTCATTCCTCTCTCAATCACAACCTCCCTTTATCTCTCTGAAACTCGATTCAATTAGATTCATGAACGCAAGGTCTCTCTCTCTCTCTCTCTCTCTCTCTCTCTCTCTCTCTCTCTCTCTCTCTCTCTCTCTATCTCTCACCCTCTCATTCTCTCTCAATCTCAATGTTGATTTATGAATTTGCGGATTTAGTGATTTGTGGATTTTCAATTCTGTAACACCCCAGATTTTTTCCTACCTGGAATTAGACGTCCTTAGGCAACGGGTCAACCATATCACATTGGTAACCTCTCAAAATTCGATTTCAAAGCCAAATAAATCACTTAGGATTAATTCCCTTAGAAATTAAGCGTAAGTTAACTAGCGCTATGCTAGAATAGCTGTGAAATTGTCCTTGATCGCTTTAAATACGTTCCGCAAGACCCAAAACTTGTAGAATCAATGACGCTATAATACCCTGAAATCCAGAATCAAACTCTAAATCAGTTTGTTTTCAGGAAGCCTTTGAAACTTTGCATTGGATTTGGACCGCGTGTCAAAAGTCCGATATCTATAATCTCGGACTGTTAGGACCGCTTAGCTGGACTTGAAAATCGTTTCGAAAATCAAGCCCAACCGATGTCCAGAGACTATTTCATTGAGCTTGGAGTAAGGAGTGTGAGAAAGAGTTAAAATTAAATGAGATTTAAATAAATCTGGCACGTTTCGCTTACGGGATCAGTATAAGCATTCAGACCATCAAAATCTAACCTAAATACACCCTCAGATCAGGAAACATTTCTCACTCAGGTCAATGTACTCGAAATCCCTGATCGAGTCTCCGTGACCGCTGAACTGAAATTGGTCCGCCACGTGTGATCTGGGAACTCTACTAGTCTGAAAACTTGGTGTGTGCTAGATCCAGTAACTATGAGCTTAAGTTCGACCGCGTACCTCCCGAAACACTCTTTTGGATCGGAACAGTCCCGATTTGGTTATAACCCAAGTATACTTTATTCCCAAGTCTATTTAGGTTAAGTTTTAGCCTATATAAGGGCTTTAAACCCTCTTACAATCCTCCCATCTGAATTTGCTTGAAACCCTAGGAAAAGAGAGAGAGAAAGTGAGAGATTGTGAGAGAGTGTGGGAGAGATTTTCCTGCCACTTGCTATAGCTATTGCACGTATCGAAGCACCGCATTCAAATCACTTTTTCGGTGATTCCAACGCACTCTTAGGTAAGAAAACCCTATCCACTAGCTGTTTTAAGGATTCTTTCGATTCAAATAGCGAAGTATCTTATGTATCTTGTGAATTAGGTCGCCATAACGCTGTTGACGAAGCGTTGGCGTTCTAATCGAATCGATACACTTCTATGACAAAAGGTGCGGATTTTAGACGCTTAGATTGACTGATTTCAAAGCTTTCAATGTCATTTATAGTAGATTATCGATGAGAATGCCATTTGACATGTAGAACATGCCGTCCGTTTTCTATTTCGTATACGTACGGTAAATATGAGATTTAGGGTATTTTGGTCATTTATAGAAAATACTGTATAAGTCTGTATTTTGCTGAAATGATTGCCATGAGATTTTATCATGTTGTGATATTAGATATGCGTGTATACTCTGTTTGGCGAAGAGATTAGCCCTAATGCGCACTTCGGGTCGACATACGCTATGTAGACTAAAGTGTGTAGGTTAATTGTTTGTATAAATGGTTGTATTAGTATGTATTGAGTAAATGGTGTTGTGAATTAGATTTGAGATTGAATTCTCAATTAATATGCTAATGTATATGATTTCTATCATGTAGGCTATATGAATTGATTTCATTATGTATATGGAATGCAAGTGTTGGTTGATTTGTTTTCATTGTATGCTATAACATGTGACAACATGCTTGTATTGTTTATATTCATTCCTGTTACTCTCATGTGATTATTGATGTTATTTTACAAGTGTTTGAGGCTATAACTTAGTCCAGATAGTTGGTAATGGATTAAATTCGTGGTTGGTTTCTATGTACCACAAAGGACGCGTCAACGAACGCGAGTCGTGTTTTGGGTTGGGGGCAGTGGTTAGGCCACACGAAGTGTTTCATGCACTTCACGTCATTCAGCTTGAGATGCGCTTGTACTAGTCGAGCCCGTCAAGTAACCCGACTGGCCATTGTATGTTCACCCTGTATGAGTCATAACTGCTTGAACCTAGGGTACTGAACTTACCATTGAAAACCCTGTTAACCATGGTACCTTGATCCATAAAGACTCATGAGCTGGGCATGGTGGTATGGGACACTGTGGTCGAGCTGTCGGCCTATGCTGGGGCCACAAACCTCCCCGTAGTGACCAGTGAGCACATTTGACTCGTAAGCCGATTGTGGTGGTATGAGACACTACATTCGAGCTGTCGGCCTACATTGATTGGTGACGAGCCCTTTGTAGTGACCTCGAGCGTATTCTGAGTCTACGGGAGGCGACGACCCTTCCGTAGCGACAAGAGTACAAGTAGGCCTGTATTGATAAGGTGATGGGGGAGCGGTGCAACAAGTGCGAGCAACAGCCCTGACAGCCCTTGCAGCGACCTACAAATATAACATCGCATGAGATTACTAGGAGTGACGACCCTAGATAGGATCTGTGTTGGGATTGATATAAGCAAGGTACCCTAGTTTTCCAATCCTGTTGTATGAAAAAGACTAATAACAACTCGATAATCATTATCCATATCGCATTGCATGTGCCTGAAAGATGTGGAGCACTAAGGAACGTAAGCATGCCGTGGGCGTAAGATGGTGCCGTATGAGGGAGTATGTCGGTGAGGGCATCCATCATGTCATTTCATGCATGCATTAACAACAGTATCTAGGAATGTTTGATTATTTACTTTACTATTAACGCGTGACTGATTTGATAACATGCTAATCTTTGCTCTATTCTCCCACTGAGTTGAACACTCACTCCCACATTACGAGATGGTTTCCGGACACCCACCAGTCCCTATTTTAGTTGCAGATGATGGCGCTGCTTGAGAAGCGGAGCTGGACTTGTATGATGAGGAGGAGGACTTCTCCTCCGTGTTCTAATCGATGGGATTACAGGGAGGTTGAGTAGGTGCCTGGACACTTGTCATTTTATATTTTTGGAGCACTCATGTATATTCTTTTCTTTCCATTTTTGAAGTATACATGTATTTAATTAACCTGGTAACATGTTCACACTCTGGAGACTTACAATCAATTATATATTTTATGTATTTATTGCAGTCTTTCTCTTGGTAATTTAACTGTCTCTGGAGTATGATATGCTGTTTTGGCTTAGTCTCAATCTTGTTTAATGCCATTCTACCATGTATATTCTTTTCTTTCCATTTTTGAAGTATACATGTATTTAATTAACCTGGTAACATGTTCACACTCTGGAGACTTACAATCAATTATATATTTTATGTATTTATTACAGTCTTTCGCTTGCTAATTTAACTATCTCTGGAGTATAATATGTTGTTTTGGCTTAGTCTCAATCTTGTTTAATGTCATTCTACAGACAACATGCATTTATCATTATCTATGTTGCATAAGTGACGTTCTGGAACTCGGGAGTTGGGTTTCTACCCGACCCTGGATTTTCGAGATGTTACAAATTCGAATGTGGACACTCATTTAGGGATTTGGGGATTTTAGGGCTTACAGATTTGATTGTGGACCCTGAAATTGGTTTTTCTGATTTTATAAATTGGGGATTTGAGGATTTTAGGATTTTACAAAGGAGACAAACATGGGTTTCATAAATGGAATGTGTAGATTCTTCAAATTCGTATTCTTGTGTTCCTCTTTGTTCGGAAATCGATTTTGTGTAAATTAGGGTTCTATTTATCTCATTTTGTAGATTTTTTGCTCAGGGCGCGTTTGGTTACAGCAAATATCATGAAATTCAGGATATTTGTTGCAGCCAAACTCACCTTTCAAAATCGGATTATTTCGGTTGCAATTAATCTAGGGCAGACGTTATTGTGATTAGGGATGTCCATGTTATAATTTATAGAAATTATGATGTTTCTCAATGTAGATGAGTATAAGATAATTTTGTTATTGGTGGTTCCTTTGTGTCTTTGGGTGTTAAGTGCCTGAATTCGGCCCAAGCTATCACTTGTTATTTAGTTGGTCCTGAAAGTCAGGCCTAGGCATGGCCTGTAGATTGATTGAGCTTGAATTGAGGTCCTGTGTCTTCTATAAATGGTTTATTGTTTGATGGACCGAATGGATCATGGGTCGCGGACACTTTCAAAGCCAAGAGGGATAAAAAATGGTCCCAACATAGTGGGTATTGAACGCCCACCATTAAAAATAACATTCATAGAAGTTTTCAATGTTGAATGAGTGCAACCATTCAACCTCACATGCTTTGACCTGAAAAACAAGCAAATCATTCCATATAAATGGTACCATGTAACAAGGGAAGCTCTGTTTCTTACTTGTTTTCCATTAGGAACAAATTGAAACGTGTGAGGTCTTTCCTGCATAACAAATGGTAAACAATGTTGAAACTAGACCAAGGAAGATGATCATATAGTGATAGTCAACACAAATGTGAAATGTGAGCATAGTACAATACCTGCTATTGAGATGAATTTGTGTAAGCTATCACTCCTGATATCTCTTTCCCTTTGTTCCATTTAACATGATTCTCTGATTCATATGTAGTTTTTCTCATAGATGACATTGCTGATAATGGGAAGAGGTTAAAACCTCTTAAAATCCATCATTGAGTTGATTTTATCTAGTTTTCTTAATCCTAAGAAGCATATGATTGATTAATATCTTTGGTTTCATAGCATGGTCTCAAGAGCTGATGTGTTTTACCTATTGATCTATTATGTTGCAGCCTCAATCTGTCTAGTTAAGAATCTTGACCTGACTTAGTCAACTAGCAAGTACTAGAGGCTTGGAGAGTTTAAATAAGTCACAACCGGTTAGCTTCTCAGGCTATTAAGATGATAAAAACCCAGGCCTAGCCCAAATAATCATTGACTTCAAAGCAGAATTCTCACCCCTGTTTGAATGTTTTTAGCTTTTAAGTTCTGTTTAGGATGCCACCATCATCTTAGCCTTGTTCCAGCTATTCAGGATAGGCTTATGTATCCTATTTTTCTAGTGAACTGATGTAATTTTCATGATGATGGTGATAGTTTGGATTACTTCATTTTTCTCTATTTCATGATGGATTTTATTTTACTTCATTAGATGCTGACAATGGTGTTTTTTTAAAGTTCAACCTCTGGTATCTGCACTTCTTGCCTTATCTGTTACAATGGGAAAAGGGAGAAGCTTTTCTGGAGGACCCTTTTTACCCTTTTCAAACTTTCCATTTGTAGGTTTTGAAAACCCCTGTATCAATGGATATGCTTGGACGCATTTTCAATGGATCAGGAAGATCGATAGACAGTGGTCCTCTTATATTGCCTAAGGCTTCCTTGGATATTTTAGTAATTGGTTTTAGTCTCATAATCCAATCTGAACAAGTAGCAAAAGGAGTGTACTTTTTCTTAATAATTCACTGGAATAGAAAATTTTAACCAAAGCAAATGAAAATGAAAAAAAATAAATAAATAAAATCAGTCATAAGTTCACTTGCAAATTTTCTCTCTAAGTGTGCTGGTTAGCTGATGGAAATATGGGTCGAGTCCAAATCATTGCCAAATGTTTAAATTTTGTTGCAATGACCCGTGATATTTTCTAACTTGTAAAACTAAAATGCTCTAGCGAGCGAAATGTTGATTAATTTACAATTGCAATTTCTTTTTAATTTTCAATGATGTGACAATTGAAAAACAACATGACAATTTCTTTTTTTGGCCTTGAAGTTTTTTTTAATATAATTTTTTTAAAAAAGAATTATGTGAGGGTTCAAACTTTTCGAGTGATATGGATTTTCTTAATCATTTTTATTAATTGACAGGATGGAGTGGAGGACAATTTTTCCATTGTTTTTGCAGCTATGGGAGTCAACATGGAGACATCTCAGTTCTTCAAACATGATTTTGAAGAAAATGGTTCAATGAAGAGAGTGACCCTTTTTCTAAACCTGGTATCTTGATTAGCTTTAATATAACCCATTATCATGGTGTTTATATTATTATTACTGTATTAGCCATTGACCATCTTATGTTTACTTCAATTGGTGCTAATTAATGAAAAGATGTTGATTAGTTGTTGGGTTGAAACTTGCTTTTCTTGATGTCTGCATGTATTGTTGCTTGCATAATGCCTCCCTTCAGTAATAGGATTGTTCAAAGTGGCTTGGCCTCGAACACTTACAAGTACATTTTAGTTACTTCACCATTAATATTATTATTATTAAGGTATAATTAGCATATCTGAATCATTGAATCATAAAAGAAAATCATAGAAGTGGGCATTTGTAATATGTTCTACTATTCAATTATACTGATTTACCAACCTCTCATTTGTTTCAAAAGGGCTTCTTGAATACTCTATGTTCTATAGGTGTTATTGCCATTGTTGTCGGGAACCGTTGCTATGACAGAATTGCTATTGCCATTGCTGCATAAAGCAGCACTAGATGCTTTAGTTATCACAGTTTCTTTAGGTGGAATGTATATAGCCCTCTTGACTGAAAGTGCTTTTTATTAAGTAATTCTTAAATTTTGATGAAGAGGATTAATGCTTGTCTAGCATAATGGTTTCAAGTTTCAACCTAACTATATATCCTCAATACACATCAGTTTATAGAGCTTTGGATGCCATCTATATATCTATTGTTCATATGTAAATGTTACAAATAAAAGCATTCTATGGCCCTATTTGGTAGATGCCGAGAAAGGAGTTTACCTCATTTTAGTTAACAATAATTATATATTAGAAATCTTGATCTCGAATTCATCATGAACACTATATTAGAGATCAAAGTCTCTAATACATAATTACTGTTAAATAAAATGAGGTGAGCTCATTTTTAGGTGTCTACCAAACTGGGCCTTTTTTATTTTTGGAGAAAATTTTTTTTTTCCATGGCTAACTTGGTCAAGTGGAAGATTTCGGATTCGTTTGTGAAGATCAGAGTATAAGTATTGGAGTTTCTTATCTATTGATATCTTATCGTAGTTTAGTGAAAACAACTTTAATGGGACATTGCAATATGCTTGTAACAAAAGAGTTCGGGTTAGTACATTTGACAGTCTGTACAAAGCATTTTGGAGAGGGTTTTTGAAGAATTTCATGCTATGCTACTTGTATTTATTTCCTTAGAAATAATGTCGAGTACTTCTAATTTCTGGCAATGAACTGCAAAAACCAAAGAAATGTTTTTGAATATTTGGTTTTGTAAGGATATGATCTGTTCTAAGATCTTGCTTATGGTCGGCGCTAGGAAGTCGAATCTTCTATGTTCCGCATTTGAATATCTCTTTCATAATTCTATGGCAAGTTTTCTCCTGTGACTAATAAGCAGTTGTTTCTTGTATTCAAAATTTTTAAAGAGTAGTGTTTATGTCAAACTACCAATGTGATTTGGCTGTATTTTGGTGGATGTGCTTATTTTTCCCAATTTTGAGATCTTCTGTTAATTGGAGCATCACCTGTTTCTTTTAAGTCCTTTTTTGGTCAGTTTTCTGTTTAAGCTTTTTACTTGTAGTTAAGCATGCGAGTCACTTTAATGGATAAACAGTTCATATTTTTAGTTCATCCTTCGTATGTTTTTTGGTTTGACTGGTTGTAAAGAGAAAGGTTAACTTTTTTGGTAGTTTCTTGTGTTCCTTATTATTATTTTCCTGCAGGTTGTTGGTTATTTTTATTGTTTGCTTATTGGGTCAAGCTACTCATGTCTTAGCTTGCATTTTCACTACCAGAAAGAGGTGTGATTCACTTCTGGTGTTCTAGCTGACTTGATATGTTCTTGTTCATTGATGCTTACTGCAAAGAGGGTGACTCTTAAAGCAGTAACCCATGACAATTTCCAGATTAGTACAACTCTTAGAGCAGTTACCCATGACAATTTCCAGATTGGTATTCTAAGTGTGATTGTGTATGCTTGCTTGCGAGAAATTTCAGGTTTAATTTGTAATAATTGTTTGCATCTTATTTTATCATTTGCAATCCTGTTCCACTGATTTGGTATTGGAGCAGATAGCAACAACCATTTCAATGGACATGCATCTATTCCTCAGAATTTTAGAACTCCACTATTGTTACAAGTGGTTGCATCCTATTCCTCAGAATTTTAGAAAGAAACAAAACAATGTATAGAATTTGCATCTCATGTATGGTTTATGAACTTTCAACATGCCTAATTTCTTTTGAAGGTCAAGTGGTGGACATGGGACTAACAACTACATCCTTACTGAATTCTAAGAAGTTTCCTATCATAGTCCCGAATTCATTATTTTCCAGTCAGGTATGCTTTGGCCCTTTCTGTAACCATTAGATAAATGATAATCTATGAAGAACAATATGTCAGGCACTGGCACTCTTAACAATAAAATACTGCTGCACTTTACACACTGCATGGAGATAGATTGATGGCAAATACATCTGTTCAAAGATGGCACATGTGGGCATTCATGTCTTGTGGCTGCAAGTAGTATTCCTCTGTTATGTAATTTTCGTGTAACAGTAACATGTATTGGTAACTAACAACCAACTCCACCTAGCTACTGCTTGTCTAGTTGCCTACAAACAGAGAGTGTAGCATGTGTGAGTGATCCAGGTTTACTAGTGTACCAAAAAAAAGAAAGCTGTAGAAGCTTCACACATTCATATTGGGTCTATGCTCTTGAAAATGAGAGAACAACATTAACTATAGATTATGAAGAGCTTTTGATTTTCTATCTGATAATATTGCAAGAATTTTTTACATACACACGTCTTTTCATAAATAGCTATTTTCACCTTTTCAGGTTACCAACTCTATAAAACCCAACATTTCTATGCGTTTCTGTTTCTTTTACCAAGCTATTAACTGTTTTTTCAAGGATCCAAATGGTATAAAATTCAAATCTTCTTTAAATCCCAACTTTCCTAATACCATTTTTTCAAGACCAGATCCTCTCTTTGTAACTCAAAGAATCCCAACTCTAGACAGTTTCCATAGGTTGCTGCACCATGACTTGTCATGTGGGAACTTGTTGTTTGTGAGGACATTGATCAGGTAAGTTTCTATGGAAATTGCATGAAAACATTCCTTTTCCATACTTGGTTTGGTTGAATGGATGAGTAAGTTGTCAATCACATGAAAAGTTCCCAAGTCCATCAAGTGGGCCTATTTTGAATAATCATGGGTTTGGAATAGGAACTTGGAGCTTGTTAAAACTTCAAACCAAGTCTACGTTTTTGTTCTACCAGCTAGTTCATTCCCAAACATTTCTTTCACATATTTCAGCTACATTGTTATGCTTCCAACATAGAAGTTTGAGAAAGAAGTACCAACTAGTCAAATTCCAGCTTGGTGAGATCTTTTCTTTCATTAAACTGCTAGTTTTTCTTTGTCATATTGTTATAGAGAAATGCTTGTGCAACGGGTGTTTTCATACAGTTCCATGAAGTGTGCACCATAAAAAATATTAACTTTGTTCTTGGGCTATTGGAAGGTGACAAGGGTTATAGTCGCAGTTATTTCATTTGTTTGATCATGTGCTATTCTTTCATGAGAAAGTTCACTTTCCAGCTGAAAATTACTAGGCCTATGAAGTTAAACGCTTTTTTATTTTTGGAGTGTGCAGATAAGCCCTTTATTGGTGAATTTGTTGGTTACTTCACATTCCTTCGACTGTAAGTCATATCTTATTTCCTGAATTGCTTCAAACAGTATGGTCGTCATACACAGACAAAAATACTTGCAATGAATGTTTATGAGTACTTGGTAATTTTGGAGTCCTTGGTTAGGGTTTGGGCTAAAAGTACGAGTGCTAGAGCCGACGCTTTCGGAGTCCGAACTCATTCTTTTGAAAAATAGAAAAATGAAAACATTAATAAATATGGATTTTCTTGTTAAGAAGAAAATGAAAGATGGATTGAAAAAATATAAAATAGATTTTTTTTCTTCTTTTTTTGCTTCAAGAGAGAGAGAGAGAGAGAAAGAGAGGTGAGAGTGGGGAAATCGAGGGAGTTAGTGGGGGAATGAAGTGGTCGCATGAGATTTGAAAATAGCGAGTGTAGTTTGGTTTGAAAATGACGTTTTGTATGCGTGGCGTGCATTTCTTTTAAGACAGTAATTTAATTTTACTGAAGACAATTGAATTACATAGGCAAGTGTTTAATGCAGGGAACTTCTCTGGAAATGTTATTCTGATAACTAACCTGATGAGAGTAATTTGTGGTTCAGTTTCTGGACCAATCTCTTTATCATATTCAAAGAAATTCACATTTTTCTTCGTATTTCTTACATGGTTCTTTGTCCCATTTTTGTTTGACTTGAAAGTAAAGGTGATGCATCTTCTTATTTATTCAATCATGGAATGTAGGATGGTGCTGTTAAGGTTCTAACAAATTAGGTCTTTCATGAGAATCAACTGAAGGACTTTCTAAGGGAGGTATGCATTTGAAACATTACTAATAATGTTCTGTGAAACTATACACATTTATGTATCCGGATGTGCGTCGGAGCTATCCGGATGTGCGTCGAAGCTATCACGATGTTGAGCGGGGGTCCTTGGAAGGTGGGAACCGCTGTTATGACCATGATAAAACTGTCAAATTTCTATGGACAACAATGGAGGGGCCTGATTATTTAGACAAGCCGTGTTTATGTATTTGCTCGAAATTAATGGAGCGGACCCGGATATGTGTCGGAGCTATCCGGAAGAGCAGGGGTCCCTGGAAGGTGGGAACCGCTGTTATGACCATGATGAAGTTACCCATTTCCTATGGACAACATTGGAGGGGCCTGACCATTTGGACAGGCCGTGTTTATGTATTTGCTTGAAATTAATGGTGCAAACTCGGATGTGCGTCGGAGCTATCTGGAAGAACGGGGGTCCCTGGAAGGTGAGAACCGCTGTTATGACCATGATGAAGCTGTCCATTTCCTATGGACGACATTGGAAGGGCCTGGCCATTTGGACAGACCGTGTTTATATTTGTATTTACAGGGACCACACCCTTAACCTAAACTCGAACCGATTCTCAAATCCAAAAACCTATAACCTAAACCAAAATAAAAACCTATAACCTAGACCCAAACCCATTCTCAAATCCCAAAACCTATAACCTAAACCAATACCAAAACCTATGAACTAAACCCGAACCCATTCTCAAATCCCAAAACCTATAACCTATCCCAAAACCTTGACTTATGAACTAACCTAAACCTATACTTATAACCTAAAACTATTTCCAAATCCAAAAATGTATAACCTAAACCTAACCTTAACCTAAACCTAAACTTATAACCTATAACCTAAACCAAAACTAAAACCTATAACCTAAACCCGAACTCATTCTCAAATCCGAAAACCTATAACCTAAACCAAAACCAAAACCTATAACCTAAACCAAAATCAAAACTTATAACCTAAACCCGAACCCATTCTCAAATCCCAAAACCTATAACCTAAACCAAAACCAAAACCTATAACCTAAACCCGAACCCATGCTCAAATTCCAAAACCTATAACCTAAACCTAAACCTATAACCTAAACCAAAACTTATAACCTAAACAAAAACCAAAACCTGTAACCTAAACCCGAACCCATTATCAAATTCCAAAACCTTTAACCTAACCTAAACCTAGACTCATAACCTAAAACTATTCCCAAATCCCAAAATCTATAAACCAAACCTAACCTTAACCTAAACCGAAACCTATAACCTATAACCTTAACCAAAACCTATAACCTAAACATAAACCAAAACCTATAACCTAAACCCGAACCCATTCTCAAATCCCAAAACCTATAACCAAACCTAAACCTATACTTGTAACATAAAACTATTCTCAAATCCCAAAACCTATAACTTAAACCTAACCTCAACCTAAACCGAAACCAATAACCTATAACCTTAACCAAAACCTATAACCTAAACATAAACCAAAACCTATAACCTAAACCCGAACCCATTCTCAAATCCCAAAACCTATAACCAAACCTAAACCTATACTTATAGCCTAAAACTATTCCCAAATCCCAAAACCTATAACTTAAACCTAACCTCAACCTAAACGTAAACCTATAACCTATAAGCTTAACAAAAACCTATAACCTAAACCCGAACCTATTCCCAAATTCCAAAACCTATAATCTAAACCAAAACTAAAACCTATAACCTAAACCCGAACCCATTCTCAAATCCTAAAACCTATAACCTATAACCTAAACCAAAACCAAAACCTATAACTTAAACCCAAATCCATTCTCAAATCCTAAAACCTATAACCTAAACCAAAACCAAAACCTATAACTTAAACCCGAACCCATTCTCAAATCCCAAAACCTATAACCTAAACCTAAACCTAAACCTTATCCCAAACCTATAAACTATAACCAAAACCAAAACCAAAACCTATAACCTAAACCCGAACCCATTATCAAATTCCAAAACCTATAACCAAACCTAAACCTATACTTAAAACCTAAAACTATTCCCAAATCCCAAAACCTATAACCTAAACCTAACCTTAACCTAAACCTAAACCTATAACCTATAACCTTAACCAAAACCTATAACCTAAACCAAAACCAAAACCTATAACCTAAACCCAAACCCATTCTCAAATCCCAAAACCTATAACCTAAATCTAACCTAAACCTAAACCTAAACCTATAACCTATAACCTTAACCAACACCTTTAACCGAAACCAAAACCAAAACCTATAACCTAAACCTGAGCCCATTCTCAAATCCCAAAACCTATAACCTAACCTAAACCTATACTTATAACCTAAAACTATTCCCAAATCCCAAAACCTATAACCTAAACCGAACCTTAACCAAAACCTAAACCTATAACTTGAAAACTTAACCAAAACCTATAACCTAAACCCGAACCCATTCCCAAATCCCAAAACCTATAACCTAAACCAAAATCAAAACCTATAACTTAAACCCGAACCCATTCTCAAATCCCATAACTTATAACCTAAACTAAACCTTAACCAAAACCAAAACCTATAACCTATAAACTAAACTCGAACCCATTCTCAAATCCCAAAACCTATAACCTAACCTAAACCTATACTTATAACCTAAAACTATTCCCAAATCCCGAAACCAATAACCTAAACCTAACCTTAACCTAAACCTAAACCTATAACCTATAACCTATAACCTTAACCAAAACCTATAATCTAAACCAAAACCAAAACCTATAACCTAAACCCGAACCCATTCTCAAATCCCAAAACCTATAACCTAAATCTAACCTTAACCTAACCTAAACTTATAACGTATAACCTTAACGAAAACCTATAACCTAAACCAAAACCAAAACCTATAACCTAAACCTGAACCGATTCTCAAATCCCAAAACCTATAACCTAACCTAAACCTATACTTATAACTTAAAACTCTTCCCAAATCCCAAAACCTATAACCTAAACATAACGTTAACCTAAACCTAAACCTATAATTTGTAACCTTAACCAAAACCTATAACCTAAACTAAAACCAAAAACTATAACCTAAACCCAAACCCATTCTCAAATCCCAAAACCTATAACCTAAACCAAAACCAAAACCTATAACCTAAACCCGAACCCATTCTCAAATCCCAAAACCTATAACCTAAATATAACCTTAACCTAAACCTAAACCTATAACCTATAACCTTAACCAAAACCTATAACCTAAACTAAAACCAAAACCTATAACCTAAACCTGAACCCATTCTCAAATCCCAAAATCTATAACCTAACCTAAACCTATACTTATAACCTAAAACTATTCTCAAATCCCCAAACCTATAACCTAAACGTAACCTTAACCTAAACCTAAACCTATAACATGTAACCTTATCCAAAACCTATAAGCTAAACCAAAACCAAAACCTATAACCTAAACCCGAACCCATTCCCAAATCCCAAAACCTATAACCTAAACCAAAACCAAAACCTATAACCTAAACCCGAACCCATTCTCAAATACCAAAACCTATAACCTAAACCTAACCTTAAGCAAAACCAAAACCTATAACCTATAACCTAAACTAAAACCTATAACCTAAACCAAAACCAAAACCTATAACCTAAACTCGAACCTATTCTCAAATCCCAAAACCTATAACCAAAACCAATACCAAAACCTATGACCTAAACCCAAATCCATTCTCAAATCCCAAAACCTATAACCTATCCATAAACCTTAACCTATAACCTAACCTAAACCTATACTTATAACCTAAAACTATTCCTAAATCCCAAAACGTATAACCTAAACCTAACCTTAACCTAAACCTAAACCTATAACCTATAACATTAACCAAAACCTAAACCTATAACCTATAACCTAAACAAAAACCTATAACCCAAACCAAAACCTATAACCTAAACCCGAACCCATTCTCAAGTTCCAAAACCTATAACCTAAACCAAAACCAAAACCTATAATCTAAACCCAAACCCATTCTCAAATCCCAAAACCTATAACCTATAACCTAAACTTAAACCTAATCTTAAACCTATAACCTATAACCTAAACCAAAACCTATAACCTAAATCAAAACCAAAACCTATAACCTAAACCCGAACCCATTCTTAAATCCCAAAACCTATAACCTAAACCAAAACCAAAGCCTATAACCTAAACCCAAACCCATTCTCAAATCTCAAAACCTATAACCTAAACCTAAACCTAAACCTTATCATAAACCTATAACATATAACCTAAACCAAAACTAAAACCTATAACCTAAACCCGAACCCATTATCAAATCCCAAAACCTAAAACCTAACCTAAACCTATACTTATAGCCTAAAACTATTCCCAAATCCCAAAACCTATAACATAAACCTAACCTTAACCTAAACCTAAACCTATAACCTAAACCAAAACCAAAACCAAAACCTATAACCTAAACCCGAACCCATTCTCAAATCCCAAAACCTATAACCTAACCTAAACTTATACTTATAACCTAAAACTATTCCCAAATCCCAAAACCTATAACCTAAACCTAACCTTAACCTAAACCTAAACCTATAACCTGTAATCTTAACCAAAACCTAAACCTATAACCTAAACCCGAACCCATTCATAAATCCTAAAACTTATAACCTAAACCAAAACTAAAGCCTATAACCTAAACCCGAACCCATTCTCAAATCTCAAAACCTATAACCTAAACCTAAACTTAACCAAAACCAAAACCTTTAACCTAAAACCTAAACCAAAACCAAAACCTATAACCTAAACCCGAACTCATTCTCAAATCCCAAAACCTATAACCTAAACTAATACCAAAACCTATGACCTAAACCCGAACCCATTCTCAAATCCCAAAACCTATAACCTATCCCTAAACCTTAACCTATAACCTAACCTAAACCTATACTTATAACCTAAAACTATTCCTAAATCCCAAAACCTATAACCTAAACCTAACCTTAACCTTAACCTAAACCAAAACCTATAACCTATAACCTTAATCAAAACCTATAACCTAAACCTAAACCAAAACCAAAACCTAAAGCCTAAACCCGAACCCATTCTCAAATCCCAAAACCTATAACCTAAACTAAAACCAAAACCTATAACCAAAACCCGAACCCATTCTCAAATCCCAAAACCTATAACCTAAACCTAAACCTATAACCTATAACCTAAACCAAAACCAAAACCTATAACCTAAACCCGAACCCATTCTCAAATCCCAAAACTTATAACCAAAACGAAAACCTAAACCTATAACCTAAACCCGAACCCATTCTCAAATCTCCAAACCTATAACCTAAACCTTAACCTAAACCTTATCCTAAACCTATAACCTATAACCTAAACCAAAACCAAAAAATATAACCTAAACCCGAACCCATTATCAAATCCCAAAACTTACAACATAACCTAAACCTATACTTATAACCTAAAACTATTCCCAAATCCCAAAACCTATAACCTAAACCTAACCTTAAACTAAACCTAAACCTAAACCTATAACCTATAGCCTTAACCAAAACCTATAAGCTAAACCAAAACCAAAACCTATAACCTAAACCCGAACCCATTCTCAAATCCCAAAACCTATAACCTAAACCTAACCTTAACCTAAACCTAAACCTATAACCTATAACCTTAACAAAAACCTATAACCTACACTAAACCTAAAACCTGAATTTATTCTCAAATCCCTAAACTAAAACCTACACCTAATCTCAACTCCCTAACCTAAACCTAAACCTAAACCTAAACTTGAAAATCCAAGCCTAAACCTGATCCCGAACCCTAACCCGATTTCCTAAACCTAAACCTTAACCTATTCTTAAATCCCTAAACCTAAACCTACACCAAATCCTAATCTCAACTCCTTAACCTAAACCTAAACCTAAACTTGAAAACTCAAACCTAAACCCAAACTTGAAAACCCAAACCTAAACCCAAACCCGGACTTGATTTCATAAACCTAAAACCTTAACCTATTCTCAATTCCCTATAGCTATAACCTATAACCTTAACCAAAATCATAACCTTATCCTAAACCTAAACCTAAACCTTAACCTTAACCTTAACTTTAACCTATACTTATGAATTCTAATTTATTTTATAAAAGTTCATTTATGACTAAGTTATTTTCTTAATAATTTTATTTCCTTAATCTATTACTTACGAAATTGCAGGATAAATTTCACTTGGCTTTGAGTATTCCGCACATCTCCTATGCCGTCGACGACATGATGAAGGAGCGGTTCAAGGCTTACCGCGGTAATTTATACTAGAAGTACAAGCGGTCCGCGAGCCACGAGGAGCCCGCACAGTCCGCACTGCCTCACGTGACTCGTGAGGACTGACAGATATTCTGCGATAAGTTTTCGTCTGATTCTTTTCAGGTAATATTTGCATATTTACGATACTTAACATAATAATTAAATTCGTAATTAATAAAAATACATTTTATATAATGTGTTCAGAAGAGGAGCAAAATAAATTTCGACAACAGGAGAAAGTTAGAAGTGAACCACGTAGTTGGTTCAAAGCCATTTGTATGACTTCGTCACGACATGGTAAGAAATTACTGATAATTTTTATATTCTTTCCATACATTTATATTAACTCTATTTTTCTTTCGATTGTGCAGCGAGATTCTGTCACTGGCTAGGAGCCCGGACCAGTAAACTTTTACAAAGGGACTCACTGTCGGCAGGCAAGTGGATCTTGGGTACATCCTAAAGCCAGCGAGATTTGGATAAAAATCATTACATTGTAAAATTTAATTTCATTAAATTATAATAATGTCATTTATTATGAAAATTCATATGTTTTCATTATAGGAGGAGATGGACACCTTACGTAGTCAGCCCACTCCCGATGGTACTCAGCGGAGTGAGCCAGAGATCCTGAGTCTGGTACTTGACACCTGTTCTGGATATGTGCGTGGGCTTGGCCATGGTGCCAAGCTCATGGCACCCGTTAAGCCGCCTTCAGCCGATCCATCGTCGTTGGCGACAACGCCATACGCCGAGCTGATATCGTAGAGAGAGAGGTTTAGCAACTACGGGTTGTCGTTGATGACATCAAAGATCAACTGGACAGGCAGAGGGAGGAACAGGAGAGGAAGATGATGGAGGAGCTGACGAGGCAGAGGGAGGAATAGGAGAGGAAGATGGAGGATTAGCTGGCTAGGCAGAATGAGGAGCAGGAGAAGAAGATGTAGGATTAGCTGGCAAGGCAGAAGGAGGAGCAAGAGAGGAAGATAAAGGAGACGCGGGTGGAGCATGAGCGATGGATGACAGAGATATTTCAAGCTTTCACTGCACGCTTACCTATCGATGCCCCACCACCTTCACCTTCATCTTTATGATTTTTTCTTTTTTATTTATGATGTTAAACTTATATGTATTTATGCGTGAATGAATGTGATGCATATAAGATTGTTTGTGTTTGAATGTATGTAGTTTATGTTTGGAAGGATTTACTAGTTTGGGTTAGATGGATCTAAATGTGAATATGATGAAATTTGACAGGTATATTATGATATAACAGGTGTATATCAGGATGTGAATATGAATATGATGATATAACGGGTATATCAGGATGAATATGATGAAATATATTACAACAGGTGTCTATCAGGTATTTTGCACGGAATTTTTTATTGGATATTTTTTTTAAAAAAAGAGACTTTTAGCAATGAAATTTTTCGCCGCTAAAAGTTTTTAGCGACGAAAATTTTCGTTGCTAAAAGTTTTTTAAAATATTATAAGGACGAAATTTTCGTTGCTAAAAGTTTTATAAAATATTATAGGGACAAAATTTTCGTTTCTAAAAGTTTTTAAAAATATTATAGGGACAAAATTTTCGTTGCTAAAAGTTTTTAAAAATATTATAGGGACGAAATTTTCGTTGCTAAAAGTCTTGTAAAGCATTTTTCGTTGCGAAATTGTTTGCGGTGAAAAATAAAAATATATTTTTTAGCAGCAAACCTTTTTGTTGCTAATAGTCATGTAATATTTTTTTAGCGACGAAAAGTGGCGTCGCGGAAAGATGAATGAATATTTTTAGCAGCGAAAATTTTCGCTGCTAAAAGTTTTCCAAAGATTTTTTTAGTAACGAAAAGTTTCGTTACTAAAAGTGGAATAATTATTTTTTGCAGCGAAAAGTCTTGTAAAGTTTTGTAGGGACGAAAGTTTTCGCTGCTAAAAGTCCTCCACAAATTTTTTTAGCAATGAAAGTGGAACAATTATTTTTTGCAGCAAAAAGTTTCGCTGCTAAAAGTCCTCTACAAATTTTTTTTGCAACGAAAGTTTCGTCACTAAAAAGCTTCCATTTAGCAACGACTTCAACTTTTTGGCTTCTGAAAGTTTATAGGGACGGTGTATTAGCAACGAAATTAGCGACGAAAATTTTCGTCGCTAAAAACCTTTAGCTACGAAATGTTGACTTTTAGAGACGAAAATTTTCATTGCTAAAAGTAGAATTTCTTGTAGTGTGTATTCTCAAATCCCTAAACCTAAACCTACACCTAATCTTAATATTAACTCTTTAACCTAAACTTAAACTCAAGAACCCAAACCTAAACCTGGTCCCGAACCCGATTTCCTAAACCTAAACCTTAACCTATTCTCAGTTCCCTAAACCTTAACATATAACTTATACTTATAACCTAAACCTAAACCTATAACATAAACCTAAAACCTAAATGTATTCTCAAATCCCTAAACCTAAATCTCAATTTTATTTTTTATTTAAAAAAAAAAAAAAAAACACACAAAATTTATTAATTTTTTTTTGCAAAAGATGCAAACGTCGATATTATCTACATATCGTAGATATTATCAACATAAGTTGTAGATATTATCTACAGATCATCGATATATCGACATAAGTTGTAGATATTATGTACATATCATCGATATATCGACATTAGTCATAGATAACAATTTTTGATACACTTTAGCTACGGATTACAACCGTAGCTATAATTGCGTCGATATATCGACGATATGTCGATATTATCGAAAAAGTTCAGAACTGTCCAGCGAGTTTGCCTTAAAAATCTGAAATTTACGATACACTTTAGCTACGGATTATAACCGTAGGCAGCGCCGCGGCTATCTTTTTTTTTTTTTTTACTATGTTGCTTTTGTGGGACCCATCATGATGTCTGTGTTATATCCAAACCGTCCATCTATTTGGAGAGCTCATATTAAGGCTTGGGACGAAAAATAAGATAGATCTAACTATCAAGTGGACCACACTGTAAAAGGTAGGAATTGAACGTCTACCATTGAAACCCTTTTAGGGGTTATGAAAGTTTTGGATCATTATGAAAACTTTTTTTCCCTCTTTATCCGGGCCTTTGTAACCTCATGAATAGATTGGATGGAAAATAAATGTTATGGTGGGCCCTACAAAATTTTTAACGGTGAAAATCAGTTTTCCTACTGCTCTTTGTAGTGTGGTCCAGTTGATCTTTGGATATGATTT
The DNA here is from genome assembly GCA_037074715.1 of Magnolia kwangsiensis. Taxonomy (NCBI): domain Eukaryota; kingdom Viridiplantae; phylum Streptophyta; class Magnoliopsida; order Magnoliales; family Magnoliaceae; genus Magnolia; species Magnolia kwangsiensis. The sequence continues at coordinate 116,663,305 of CM073577.1, forward strand.
TTTTTTTTTTTTTGGATAATGCTCCGAAATGATCTCAAAATATGGATGAACGTTGTGGATATAATAAATACATAGCTGTGGGGCCATGTAACTTTGATCTCTTTTGAGCCGTTTGTACAACTCTCGGCTGGAGGAGCGTCAGCGCTCGTCTTCGAAAGGAAGGAGTATTTTCATCCTCAAATTTACTGTCTGTACAAGCAGGTCTAAGTTGCAAAATAAAGTTTGTCTTCTTTCATAAAACTCGGCTGGATAAAAGGTGGGGTCGACAGTCCTAAATTTCTTATTTTTTGCCATATAACATAAAATGATCGATGAAAATAGGTGGACGGCATGGATGAAATACATATACCATCGACCAAAAATTTCAATGTTCATGGATGGCCCATCACTTCATCAGACGGTAAGGGTTAAAAACCATTCTAATTTGCGATCTTCAACTTACGAATTTTTATTCATTTTTAATCTCTGCCGTTGGAAATATCCACGTCCTAGATTACAAGGACGAGTTAAAAGGGCAGCAGATTACGTACAGAGTAAATCAGTACGACTAGCATGGACGTGAAGGCGGATGGGCAGGTGTACCTCACACCAACTATGCAGTCGTTGTATTTAGGTTATCAAATTATATGGGTTTGATCATGGGTATGTGTTATATTCAAACTTACATTTCATTTGGCGAGCTTAAGGCTTGAGATGAAAAATACGACAGATATAACTATCAAGTGGACCACACTGAAGAAATCAGTAAGGGAGTTAATATCTACTATTGAAATCTTTTTTGAGATCACAGAAGTTTGGATCAATATAAAATTTGTTTTTTTTATTCATTTAGGTCTTTGTGACCTTATGAATATATTGAATGGAAAGTAAACATTATGTGAGCAATGCAAATTATTTAACGGTGAAAATCATTATCTATGCTACTAGTTTCGGTGTGGTCCAAATGACCAATTGATATGATTATTTTTTGAATAATGCTCTAAAATTATCTCTAAAAATAGATGAACAATATAGTTATAATAAATGCATCACTGTAGTGCAATGTAACTTTGATCTCCTTTGAAATGTACTTGGACCGCGACGAGCGTTAGTGCTTTTCTTCGCACGACAGGTACCCACTCCAGCTATATAGCTGGAGTGTGGTACACCAGCCAATCCGCTTCCGCGGATTACCTGATGACATTGCCAGTAACCCGTAGCTATTAGATGGTGATCTGTGAGTCTTAGCATGATGTATGTATTTTATCCACTCCTTCCATCCACTTTATCAGGTCATTTTAGATCATGGGACCAAAAATAAGGCATTCAAAATTCTCATGTGAGCTACACCACATGAAACAGTGCTTCTTGAGTGACCACCGTTAACAAATTCTATAGGCTCATAAAAGTTTTGGATGAAACTGATATTTTTGGTTTCCCTTCATCCAGATTTGTGTGACCTAATCTCCAGGTTGGATAGCAAACAAACATTACAGTGTGCCTTGGGATTTTTTTTTAGTGGCAGGCGTTCAATCACAAATGTTTTCTTGTATTGCGGTCCACTTGGTAGTTGAATATGCCTCGTTTTAGGTAGTACGTATTAAATTGATCTTAAAAAACAAATGAAGGGTGTGGATAAAACACATACATCATGATGGAGACCACAGAGCACTGTCCAGCAGCCACCTTGGTACTGGGAGCGTCAGTGGCGATTATTGTCCGATTAGCGTACCGAATAAAGCCTATGAGCCCCACCGTGATGGAGACCACAGAGCACTGTCCAGCAGCCACCTTGGTACATGGAGACCGACCACAGAGCACTATCCACCGCATTCATACATTTTTTTCAGATCACCCCCGTTCATACATTTTTCTCATATCCTTTTAAGACATGAATCCAAAATTGAGGCATTTCCAAAGTTCAAGGGGACTACACCGCTGAAAAAGAATTTAAATTGAGCACCCACTGTTGAAAGCTTCTCAAGTCCACGGATGTTTTGTATGAAGCCGATCTTTGTGTTTTACCTTCATCCATATCTCTGTGACGTTACAAATAGGTTGGATGACAAATAAACATTACCGTGGGCCATAGAAAATTTTCAACGGTCGACGTCATTATCCCAACGGATCCTATGGTGTGGTACACTCGAGCTTTGGATTTGGATTGTTTCCCTGAAATGATAAGGAAAAATGGATGGAAGGTATGGATAAGACACATGCATTCATGGTAGGCTCCCGAGAGTTTTACTCGGTTAGCTTAAGTATCCGGAGTTACTCCGTGCCCAATCTGCTGACGGTTAAAAGATGTTCAAGGAGATAGCCGACGGAGTAGCAACTCAAAAAGCTTAATTGCGTTTTTGGACTGAAGGAATCAACTCTAATGGATAGTGTTTTCTTCATGGTTATGTTTTTCACCATGCATTTTCATATGAATTCCCACGAGGACATCAGAGTTCATTACATTCTATACAATCATGTCTTGGACGTCTAAGAACTCTATAAGGTGTGCCTCATTGGTCATGGATCTAATAGTTGTTGTAAAATATTGATTTTAATAAAAATATTTTAATAATAAAAAAGTTGTTTTTTGAAAAACTTTTGGGGCTTTGGGAATAGTCCCACATGGGAAAGAGAAGAGAAAGAAAAGTGGTTTAAATGATAATGTGGAGTACCATAATATTTGCCTACCTAGTCCGTGGACCATGGGACTTGCGTGTTCCAGTGCGAAGCACTGGAACACCGCGCACGCGCACGCGCACGCGCTCGCGCTCGGGCTCGGGCTCGGGCTCGGTCTCGGGCTCGGGCTCGGTGCGAGGGCGTGGGCATGTAAGGCAGTGTGGCTGTAGAGGCGCTAGTGGCGCACTTTGCACGTGCGCATCGTGTCGCAGAGGGTCGCTCCCTTCGCGAACCGCAGCGAGACGTGTGCGAGTCGCGGTGCGACTAGTGGCTAAGGCAGATGGTTGGTTGGACGAAAATCTAAAGGACTGAATGAGAGTCCCTTAGAATATATAGAGGGCTGAAAAAGAGCTGTTGCAGAAATTCTGTAACAGCTGTGCAATAAGTGCAGGGTCCAGCTGAAACTGCTGCATGGCTAGCCCCAACAGCTATAAAACGGCTAGCTGCTGTCTCACAACGGTCAGCATGCAGCAGCTTAATGGCCCATGCACAACGGTCAGAAAACGGCCATAAAACGGCTAGTTTTCTCAACAGCCAGAAAACGGTCATGGGATTTATTTCCCTGGACCATAACCCCCAGCCACCATAGCCTATAAAAGGAGGGCCTGGATAGGTTCCAAATCCATCTCAACTCACTCCATACGAATTCCAGAAAATAGCCTCTCCACTCATATATTCTAAGTGTTATCCAGCAATACAGCAAGGTGTCAACCTTAGCTTGAAGAACAGACCAGCGGTGTGGTCTAGGACGGTTCAACCGAACCAGCAGGCTGAAGATTAGAACTTAATCGAGCAAACCACTTTTCTATTTTCTTCTTTTCTTATTTTTGGGATTTTCCTTTATATTGTAATACTGCCAGAAATAGTGAAATTGAGTTCCATTTGGTGGGCCTTCGTGTTTGCTGAACGCAGACCCACACCAGGCTCGTCGTATCCTAGAAGCAATTTGCCTGTAACCTATCAGCATACTCAATTTACTTGAGTTGGGGCAAATAACGCTTTAAGGACAGCGTTTTCAGACGTGCTTCAGCCTGTCCATATTATTTTCGGTTTCCATATTATACAGAAACTACATTAATCTGTATAAATTTAACAACAATCTTAAAGCGTTATTTCTAAAATGGAAGCCGATAGCGTTTCATCTATTAAATTGATGAATCAGGACTTGATACGTCTTGATCGGTTCGATGGAACCAATTTTACAAGATGGCAAGACAAGCTGAAATTTCTCCTGACGGCGCTGAAGATCTACTACATACTAGATCCAAATCTGCAAGCATTGCCTGAAGCAACCGACAAAGACACACCTGAGCAAGTGGCTGCCCGTGCTAAAAGAGCCGAAGACGAACTATTGTGTCGTGGACACATTCTGAACGCACTCTCCGACCGCCTGTACGATCTGTACCAACAGACATCATCAGCAAAGGAGATCTGGGCCGCACTGGAATTCAAGTACAAGGCTGAAGAAGAAGGGACCAACAAATTTCTCATCGCCAGGTATTTTGACTTCAGCATGGTAGATAATAAACCGCTGCTGTCCCAAATCCAAGAACTGCAGCTAATAGTAAACAAAATCAAAGCGATCAAAATCGATCTTCCTGAATCATTCCAAGTTGGGGCTATAATCGCTAAATTGCCACCAATGTGGAAAGACTATAGAAAGAAGTTGCTGCATAAAACCGAGGACTACACACTGGAACAAATCCAGAAACACCTAAGGATTGAGGAAGAATCCCGTAACCGCGATAAAAAGAATGATAACGGGAATGCCTCGTCCAAGGTACATGCAGTAGAAAACACCAATAACAAGAATCCCGAGAAAGATGATTCCCTAAAACCCAATAAAGGGAAATTCAAGAAAAACGCCCAAAAGAAGAACGGAAAGTTCAAAGGCCCATGCCATGTCTGTGGAAAAATCGGGCACTATGCTCGAGTATGCCGATATCGCAAATCTAAAAAAGAGGCAAGTGCAGTAGAAGAAGGCGATATCGTGGCTATGATCACTGAAGTGAATACCATCCAAGGCAAAGTTCCAGGCTGGTGGTATGATACTGCCGCTACAGTACATGTGTGCTACGACAAATCAGCCTTCAAAACCTATAAGGAATTGACCGATGGTCAAGAAGTCCAAATGGGTAATGAAGTCCGATCGAAGGTCGTCGGCAAAGGAACTGTCGAACTGATATTCACTTCTGGAAAGAAAGTGATTCTAACTAATGTACTGCACGTCCCAGACATGAGGCGAAACTTAGTTTCTGGGGATCTTCTGGGAAAACCAGGTATAAGGGTGGTATACGAGTCAGGAAAACTGATTCTATCCAAGAATGGGAATTTTGTTGGAAAGGGATATGCTTGTAACGGGATGGTTAAGTTTTCTCTGAATGAAAGTAGCACTTCTGCGTATATGGTTGAATCTGCTAGACTGTGGCATGATAGACTAGCCCATATAGGGTATAGTACTTTGAAGTTCATGGCTAAGAATGGTTTAATCTCATACACAGATAATGAAACTAATAAATGTGAAGTGTGCATACAATCCAAAATGACGAAAAAACCTTTTCCAAGTGTTGAAAGATCGTCTCAAATTTTGGATCTTGTGCACAGTGATATCTGTGAGTTAAACGGCATTCTTACTCGTGGAGGTAAACGGTACTTCATAACCTTTATAGATGATTGCTCTAGATATGTGTATGTTTATCTATTAAAGAGCAAAGATGAAGCATTGAACATGTTTAAGATATATAAAGCAGAAGTAGAGAATCAACTAAGTAAGAAGATAAAAATTCTCCGTAGCGATCGAGGAGGAGAATACTTCTCGAATGAATTCGATTACTTCTGTGAAGAACATGGACTGGTACATCAATGTACAGCTCCATACACACCTCAACAAAACGGAATAGCTGAAAGGAAGAATAGAACATTAGTAGAAATGGTCAACTCAATGCTAATAAAAGCAAAGTTGCCACTAAATCTGTGGGGTGAGGCACTGCTTGCAGCATGCCATATAATAAACAGACTTCCGTCTAAAAAATATAAAGTATCTCCATATGAAACATGGAGAGGTAGAAAACCTAACCTAGGATATCTTAAAGTGTGGGGGTGTCTTGCATACTGCAGAACTCCTGACCCAAAAAGAACCAAGTTAGGACCAAGAGCTATTAAGTGCGCCTTCGTAGGGTATGCACAAAATAGTAAAGCTTATAGACTTCTAGACATGGAGTCTAATACAATTATAGAATCAAGAGACGTTGAATTCTTTGAGAACTCACTATCCTTGGAGTCAAAGGATAATGAAATTCAAACTCCTAATAGAGAACCAAATAGCACAGCTCCACATATAATGGAAGCTCCCACTGAACCTCGTAGGAGTCAAAGAACTAGAATAGAGAAGAGTTTTGGAGATGACTATATAGACTCACAACGCATCATTTTTCATCTGGTAGAAGCAGATAGAGAAAATGTTATAAGACGAATACCTATAGTAATGACTATAGAAGATGATCCTAAAACATATAAGGAAGCTGTATCCTCTAGAGACTCAGCTTTTTGGAAAGAAGCTATAAATGATGAAATGGAATCTATACTATCAAATCAAACATGGGAACTAGTAAACTTACCTCCAGGTTCTAGACCCATAGGTTGCAAATGGGTATTTAGGAAGAAATATCACACTAATGGGACTATCCAAACCTTTAAAGCTCGACTAGTAGCTAAGGGTTTTAGACAAAAAGAAGGGATAGACTACTTTGACACATACTCACCTGTAGCTAGGATAACATCCATTAGGATATTATTTGCGCTAGCTTCCATACATCATCTTCACATCCACCAAATGGATGTAAAGACTGCTTTCCTGAACGGTGACCTCAATGAGGAGGTATACATGGAACAACCTGAAGGTTTCGTTCTACCAGGAAATGAAAACAAAGTATGTAGATTAGTCAAATCGTTGTATGGATTAAAACAAGCACCTAAACAATGGCATGAGAAGTTTGATTCCAAAATACTATCTCATGGTTTCATGCATAATGTAGCTGATAAATGCATATATTCTAAAAAAGATGGTAGTCATATCATTATTATCTGCTTATATGTTGATGATATGTTAATAATAAGTAATAAAATGGAAGGTGTGACTGAAACAAAGAAGTTTCTTTCTTCCGTATTTAAAATGAAGGATCTTGGACAAGTTGATACCATCTTAGGTGTCAAAGTTAAAAAACATTGTGGGGGTTATGCTTTGTGTCAATCTCATTATATTGAGAAGATACTAAACAAGTTTAACCATCTAAATATAAAGGAAGCAAAAACCCCATTTGATCCAAGTATCAAACTAAAAGAAAATACTGGAAGAACAGTTGCACAATTAGAATATGCGAGTGCTATAGGAAGTCTTATGTATGCTATGCAATGCACTAGACCTGATATCGCATATGCTGTGAGTAAACTTAGTAGGTTTACTAGTAACCCCAGTAATGAACACTGGAATGCAATCAGTAGAGTCCTTGGTTACTTAAAAGCAACCAAAGACTTAGGACTATTTTATTCAGAGTTTCCTGCCGTATTGGAAGGATATACCGATGAGAGCTGGATATCGAGTGCAGGGGACAATAAGTCTACTACAGGGTGGGTATTCACCCTAGGAGGTGCTGCTGTATCTTGGGGATCCAAGAAACAGACTTGCATAACGCACTCGACTATGGAGTCTGAATTTATAGCCCTAGCTGCAACAGGCAAAGAGGCTGAGTGGCTAAGGGATCTTCTATTAGAAATTCCTTTTTGTATAAAGCCTATATCGGCTGTATCACTACATTGTGATAGTGAAGCCACATTAGCTAGAGCCTATAACGGTACTTATAATGGTAAGTCTAGACATATTAGTCTTCGACATGATTATGTCAGACAATTGATTCAAGATGGAATCATTGCTATTTATATGTGAAATCAAGCAATAACCTGGCAGATCCTTTCACTAAACCTCTACCGAGAGAGGTAGTAAAGGCTACATCTAGAGGGATGGGGTTGAAACTCTTCAACCAAAGTTCCACCAGTGATGGTAACCCAACCTAAAATCAGAAAATCTCTAATCTTGGGTTTAATGGGTAAGAACAAGTCACTGATAAGTGGAAAGTTTTCAGCACTAAATTATATAACCTCATCCATAATAGATAAGTGCTGAGCGTTACGAAAGAGGGTTGAGTCTTAGAACTCTTAATGAATTCCAGTCTTTAGGACAAGTGTCTTATAGTAACGGAGACACTGGAAGGATTTCACCTATATGAACGTAGAGATGGTGCCGTCTCTCATGAGAGTTAAGAGTTTTCTCTCGGGATCGTTCACGAATTAGGATAAGCACATGGCCATTAATTGTGCTGAGCAAGATTGTGGGAACTCTAACAACACATAGCGAATATGTGTGTGGTTTCTCCAACTCTGTTATCTAGAAATAACTGGTTCAAAGCTGCGGCTACCAGTCATTTCGATAGAGTTTTGAGATACTTACACTAAGGGAAGATTAAAATCGAAAGATATCTTTCTTTATGCATATAAGCTAATTATTCTGGCAGTATGTTTAACCGAGAAAATATTTTTATAAAAAATCAAGTGGGGGATTGTTGTAAAATATTGATTTTAATAAAAATATTTTAATAATAAAAAAGTTATTTTTTGAAAAACTTTTGGGGCTTTGGGAATAGTCCCACATGGGAAAGAGAAGAGAAAGAAAAGTGGTTTAAATGATAATAGTGGAGTACCATAATATTTGCCTACCTAGTCCGTGGACCATGGGACTTGCGTGTTCCAGTGCGAAGCACTGGAACACCGCGCACGCGCACGCGCTCGCGCTCGCGCTCGGGCTCGGGCTCGGTCTCGGTCTCGGTCACGGTCACGGTCTCGGGCTCGGTGCGAGGGCGTGGGCATGTGAGGCAGTGTGGCTGTAGAGGTGCTAGTGGCGCACTTTGCACTTCGCACGTGCGCATCGTGTCGCAGAGGGTCGCTCCCTTCGCGAATCGCAGCGAGACGTGTGCGAGTCGCGGTGCGACTAGTGGCTAAGGCAGATGGTTGGTTGGACGAAAATCTAAAGGACTGAATGAGAGTCCCTTAGAATATATAGAGGGCTGAAAAAGAGCTGTTGCAGAAATTCTGTAACAGCTGTGCAATAAGTGCAGGGTCCAGCTGAAACTGCTGCATGGCTAGCCCCAACAGCTATAAAACGGCTAGCTGCTGTCTCACAACGGTCAGCATGCAGCAGCTTAATGGCCCATGCACAACGGTCAGAAAACGGCCATAAAACGGCTAGTTTTCTCAACAGCCAGAAAACGGTCATGGGATTTATTTCCCTGGACCATAACCCCCAGCCACCATAGCCTATAAAAGGAGGGCCTGGATAGGTTCCAAATCCATCTCAACTCACTCCATACGAATTCCAGAAAATAGCCTCTCCACTCATATATTCTAAGTGTTATCCAGCAATACAGCAAGGTGTCAACCTTAGCTTGAAGAACAGACCAGCGGTGTGGTCTAGGACGGTTCAACCGAACCAGCAGGCTGAAGATTAGAACTTAATCGAGCAAACCACTTTTCTATTTTCTTCTTTTCTTATTTTTGGGATTTTCCTTTATATTGTAATACTGCCAGAAATAGTGAAATTGAGTTCCATTTGGTGGGCCTTCGTGTTTGCTGAACGCAGACCCACACCAGGCTCGTCGTATCCTAGAAGCAATTTGCCTGTAACCTATCAGCATACTCAATTTACTTGAGTTGGGGCAAATAACGCTTTAAGGACAGCGTTTTCAGACGTGCTTCAGCCTGTCCATATTATTTTCGGTTTCCATATTATACAGAAACTACATTAATCTGTATAAATTTAACAACAATAGTTGGACTATGTTCTCGTATAATGCCCTGAAAATCGGCACCCGAGTACATAGACTCCGATTCTGAGTTTTCAGGTGTTAACTAAATGAAAACGCACATGTGTTCTTATTCTGATTTAAATTTATTTTACACACAGATAATCAATGTAGCGCAATTCAAATTAGAGGATCCAAAATAAGGTAGAAATAATAATAGATTCAGAAATATAGAGGTAAGAGAAAAAATACAATTTCAATTGTGATGATCGTCCAAAATGAGATTATAAAAGTCACAATATACATACTTAAGATTATTAAAGTGTAAAGCTTTTAGTTTACTCATAATTCTTTAAAACATGATGGTGTTGGCACAACCCGATATAAGCCTACCTGTCTGAGGTCTCACTAGTATCTGCATTAATGATATACCTAGTTGGTGTTTTAAAACACCGTCCCAAGTGAGAGTGAGTAGCTAACTCAGTGGTTTCATTAGTTATAAGTTACACATGTTATCGACACAATCAGCGCAGGTAATGATAAAACAAGAAATTAAATATTTTCTAAATACTCTTGTTAAATGTCTCGTATATCACCATGGCCGGCTCATGAATCTTAATTACTCACTGGTCACTACGGGGAGGCTCGTCACCCCACCGTAGGCCAACAATTCGGACACGGTGTCTCATACCACCATGCCCGGCTCATGAGTCTTTTTAGGATCGTATCGCACTAATGATTATAAATGGACACATCAATTGGGAACGGGGTATCGTAGATTCCATTTAGTCGTGTTATATATTGTGAACATATATGATCAGTCGGCTGGTGGACTAATTTGATTGACTTGGGAGAACTACGACACAACCGACATTGGGTGCAAGCAGACCGTATAGTTCAACTACTGTTGGTAGTCCGTGTTCAACCCGAGTTGATTGAACAAGCCTAGGGTCACCGCCTTAACTCAAGCCACCCATTGATTTGGGCGATTTATCGACTAACCCAACGTTGTAAGCAACCTAAGCATCACTACCAACTTAGCAATTCATCATGTCGTTAGCATAGATTCAACGACACAACCACATAGACATTTCATCGAATATGTAAAAATACATAGGATACTACGTTCATTAAGGCATTCAACTAAACATGTGAGCAAGCATAAAACAATACAATCACTTAAGTATTAAATCAAGCACATGAGCATCGAACAAGTAATATATTCCATCATTCAAGTATTTCATCGAACATACAAGCATCAATGGAACAACACATCTACTTAGGCATTTTATCAAACACGTAAACATCCATATGCAACCAATAACATATATTATAGAAAAAAAATCTTAACATATTAGCATGTACAAATTCATCTACAAGTATTTAATCATTAACTGAGATCTTCAAGGGGCGATTAATGGAAACTTAAAAATAATGGTCTGTACCTTAAGAAGAAATCTCCGATTTTGAGTTCTTAGGGTCAGGGATTTAGGAAAAACACTCCAAACCTAAATTAAAGCATAAGCCTATCGTTAATGATATGGACTTAGTCCTAATTAAATATTAAACTATGAATTATGGCTTAACTAAATCAATTTGGTTGATCCATCAACTTGGTTCGACAAATCGAGACTCGTAATTGGCATATAATCAAAACCGTAATGGAATAGGGCCCCATTACGACTCCCTCAAGAGTATGGATCGTTTTAATTGAAAATTATGACCTAAAGCCCAAATATACTCAATCCTAATATTAGGGTTTGCGAGAATCGATGGAAATAAAATGGGATTTCTAACCTTAATGGCTTAAAATGAAAGAAACGAAAGAAAGAGATGGAAAGACATGTAAGAAAATCTCTTACCTGACAAGTGAGTGGAGAATCTAACCAAAAATCTTTGGATTTCATCCGCAGAAGACATGAGATCAGGAATAGAGGTGAGGTCTTGCACGAATCCGGCGAGCATGGGGATTGGATGGTGTGATTAGGCACCCGGTCCCCACATCTCTCTCATTCCTCTCTTATTCTCCTCCTCTTTCTCTCCTTGGCTTTTCAAATTCGTATGGGAGCAATGAGGCCCCCAAATGACCTATTATAGCACCAGATTTGGTGCAAATGGCCTTAAGGGATAGATTTTTACTATACTAACCCTAGGAGAGTATTTTTCTACCATTTGGGGGCCACTACGGGGTGTAGGATTCAACACCCACTGTTGGATAGTTAGCCCTAGCGTTGATCTACGTATGGATATGATCGGCCCGCCATTTGAATGCATCAATCAACGGATATGATCAGAAGCCTATTTAAAGGTCACCGATGGTTGATCGGGGCCACGACTATACGGATATGAGCAGAGAAATATCATTAACTCTTGTCTCGAGTTTGGTTGTGATCGAACAGTCGAAAAGGTACAATTCCATGAAAGAGTGAAAGGTCTAATTCACTTAAGTTTCAGATTTTGATCTAGGAGATTCGCGCGTTGCAAGCACTTAACTTCTGACCCAAGTTGAGCCGTTTTAGGAACTTTCTTGGTTCGTCACCCATGATGGGCGTCAAGCTCAATGAGACAGACATTATTCTATAGTTTCAGAACTAGTGGCCCACTAACGAGCGGTATAGATCTTGTTCAAAAAATTAAAATATTTCTGGAATAAATTAGGTATCAAGATTTTTCATGGGCAATGATTAGGGTTTGGATTAACCATGTTCATAGTGTGACCTATTTATAATTAGTGAAAGTGAAGATTTGGTCATGATTGCTCTAAACCGTCAGTTTTAGAATAAAAGAGTAACAGGGTTGATTTGGTCTATTAGTCAATATCCGGGCCATATCTGACTTGTCTTTGGGTAGATCTGAGAGTGAATGAGGATTTATGGGGAGTGAAAATAAGTTACGAATGGGTAAAAAAGGGTTTAAAGGGGTGTTAGGCCATGCAGAGGGGACCCTCACACGTGGGAGGGACCCACATGGTTGGGCCGGCGGCGGCGTGCCATCGTCATGGTGGTGCCTCTACTCTCCTCTAGAGCATTCGGTGGTGGTCACCCCCTTGGGGTTTGTGTTTTCGCTCCGTGGGACCCCCTAGGTCCCCCTAAATCTATTTGTTTCATCTCTAAGTTAAGTATGATGCACGTACTACAGTTCAGGGGCTGTTTTTAATCATTGGTAGGTAGGTTAGATTTGGGCCCTATATGAACATATCATGGGGTATAAACTTAATGTTTAAGTGATCGGTTGGGTTCATTGGTTTTCTACGGCTGATCAATCTTATTTGTACGGTTCCTTATTGGTACCAACCATGTGTAAACTCACCTCGAGCGTCAATGGTACGTAGGTGATGACGTTGCTAGTTATTAAAAAAAAAATTAAAAGATTTTTGATAAATCCAAAATAGTGAAAATCCAAGACATTACAATCTACCCCCTTAAGAACAATTTCATACTCGAAATTACCTAAGGGTAATAAGTAAAGATATTATGATTTCATTTGCTTAATTTTGTTGGTTTTAGGTTTATATATGTGTTAGGGTATATAATAACTACACTAGCCTATCTCATTCTGGTCTACCCCCCTTAAAAGTTTCCACCTTTGAGGTTTGAAAAAAAATATCAAAATCATCATTATCGTGCTAGGTGTTTGATGATAAAGTTTATCCAAGGGTGGTATATTATTCTCTTTATGATTAGGGTAATACAGAAAAATAGTTGTGGTATGATTTGATCTGATACCTCGATTGTCCGCCTGACTAGGGAAGACAGCTTGTTGTATCCCTTCCTAGTCCTGATGGATCCCGATTTTCTGCTCGGTCAAAGCAGTAAGTCCGTTGGTAGTCAACTAGGATCGAGAATTGGGTTAGGCCGCGAATACTTCACAAATGTATGGTTCCATAATTTCGTAGTCCGATTATTCTTAACATTTGCAAGATATCAAAAAATTTAATTAAAAAAGTTCAAGTTTCACATTTATAATATTTTAATAAGTGGTGAGTCTCTCACGGTGTCTATGACCAAATAACTATCCTATAAAGGTTTTTAGGAACTTAAGATTCCTTTCGACATTACCGTTTTGATCCTATGGTCAGTAAGTTATGAGCAAATCATGCTTTGGTTTCATTAATTTCAACAAGGAAGGAAGAATCGAAAGTTTTAAGGTATTCTGGAGGTTTGGGGTGATAATGACGCAAGGAATGCGGAAGAAAAGAAAAAAAGGAAGAACATTATCTCCTCAAAGTGGTATGAACTTTAAATCCATAAGAGAATAAGAACCCAAAATATTTTAGTAAAGTCCGCTTCAAATATGAACTCACAAAGTCTTAAGCAATGAAATGAAACCCTACTTAAGAAGTCTAATTTGTCTAAGTTATAAATTATTTGAAATAGTAAAATATACTAAAAATAAGAATTTAATTTAATCACCTAGGATAATTCTTATGATCCTTGAAAACGATTCCTAATTAGACTTCGAATCCTGAAACTTTATGATGAAAGAGATACATCTGATCCATCGACAACTTTTTGTGGTAAAAACTTTTAGTTTCAATACATCTTTTGTTCATAATGTATTTATCACTCTTAATTATTGAATAATTTTTATGGTAATTTATCATTAAGTTGACCATTTTCAAATAAAATTTTAATCTATTTCAAGTTCCATAAAAATTATTAAAAAAATTTAGAAGCATAAGTTATTCGAAACTAACGATTTTCTATAAGATACTAAAACGTCTCTAATTCTTGTAATATTTCTTATATTTTTAGTAAATAAATTATTTTTAAAATTTTTATAATGATTTATCATTAAGTTTAAAGTCATCCTACAGAATTTCATCTTATTTGGAGTTGTAGATAAATTATTAAAATTCTAGAAGTAACCACTGCTTGATGATTTTTGGATAATTGTTAAATTACCTTAAATTTCACTATATTAAATTATTTTATTTTATTTTTTATTTATTTTTATATGAAACTAAACTTATTTATTTTCAATCTAGATTTTGAATCACCCCAATCGGAGTTATATTGAGGGAGATATAACTTTTTGAAGTTGGTCAAAAAAGGTAAAAAAATCGTATAAAATCCACCGGGCTGGGGTAGCTGGCAGCCTGCCGCCGACTGGGTGGTGGCGTCGCCCCCTTCTGGTGTCGGTGGCGGTGCCGTCGCGATCCTCTGGTGGTCGTAATGGTGGTTCTGCCACTTGATATTTGAAACAAGTGTATCTCCCAATACAGAATGAGTTATTCAACATGGTGTATATGAATTTAGGGTAAGAGAAGCTGATCTATCTAATTAGCCTAGTTATTTTATGAAATTCCATAAGCTTAATGGTTAAAATCCTATTTTATTTATATTTTTATAATTTATAGTAAATTTTAGTTTAATTATAACTCTTTATCCTTTGAGCTTTAGGATTTGTGTCTAATATGAAAGTACTTAGAAAGATTTGAAGAATAAAGTGGTTCAGCCAGATAGGACACTATAAATAACAAATTGACTATTTATATTAAGTTATGAATTCTAAGGAGTTTGAGTTGGAGTTTGATTTTGAAACTTCTCATAAGGTTTGGTATGACTATTTATAGGGTTGTAAATTTATTTTTTTTAATTATCTACCAATGGGATTTCAAATTTTTAAGAATTTATTTCTATTTTCTTATTTTTCCTTGTGAATTTAGGGTATTTCCGTACGGAGTCCAGAGAAGCTTCTTGGATTCATAGAAGTTGTCTCCTTGAGGAAGATGGTGACCAACCTCATTAGTCCATTCCTTTTCTTTATTTCTTAGGCCTTCCATTTTCTTAAGGGCTCATTTAGGAGTGTGGATTTGGAACTCTTTGTACTTGGAACCTCATGGATTTGAAATCCTCTTATTGTGTATGATACCATTGATTTGGAATCAACTTTAATCCAAAAGTAGTTATACATGGTATATTTAAAAGGGTTTGAATTTAATTACTAAATCAAATTTAATATCTCTAATTAGTGAATGTATGTAATGTTTGACATAATAGTTGTAATAAGCCCATTGAAATGTCTACTTTACTCAAAAATGATGAAATTCCAAGTATTAGAGGGCCTATAAGCACAAGATCATGTCTAAGTGACTAATAAATAACTTTTAACCATTGATTTACGTGGACAATGTTTGGATGGCATTGATCATTATATTAAAGTATTTATATTGAAGTATTTATATTGATGCAATTGAAAATCTAGTTGTTTTAGGATATTATTAGCGGGTCATGTGCCCAATGGTTTAATACTCTAGGGACACACATTACACATGCAACTCTTGGAAGCAATTTAGATGTAATTGAATCTTTCACCAATGATTTCAAACCTCCTCTTTGAGGGGATTTGAAACTCTCAATTACTTTATGGTGCTAAACAACTAGGGTGGTCCTAAGTTAAAGTTTGAAAGCATCACAAAATCGGGAATTTGATCCTATAGTTCATCATTTCTAAGTTCAACTTTAAAACCATCAACACAATGAGTTAAATCCTAGACTTCGATTTCTGAGTTTCAAGTTTCAAACCATAACAAACAGGGGAGTTTGGTCCTAGGGTTCATAATCTTTTATTTATTAGATTTTCTACACTAACGGATACTCCAAAAATGAGGAAGATCCCTTATAGGACCAACTTCTTGGGTATGTTAACTCGCTTATCCTATGATAGAAAAGGAAATATCCATGACTACATTATAGAGTAGATCGAAGTTGTATCTAAAATTTGTTCTATATGCCTTGTTCTTACTGATGACCAACTAATTTACTTGATCATGAATAATTTACCTCCTCAATATAGTATGTTTCTAGTAAACTATAACACTCTAAAGGACGTGTGGACATTAGATTGTTGAGGGTCAAATATTATATATTAGACCGTAGTTATTACCTGGATTTACGAACATTGTACTATCTAATAGCCCGATTTAATCGTTTTTGTGATGCAGGGTGTCTTTATCTGCAAGAATCGGCCGCCATGGGCCACTGTGCCATCAAAGGGACGATCGAATCGATGATCTGATCCATCCAGAAGATTCCGATGGGGGTCCTAATTCCGTTCATGAAGAAAATCAGAAATCTGGGACTAGCAACCACTATAAATTCGAGCCGACGCAAGCTGGTTTCCAAGACCTGCCGCACTAAAACAGGGACTTTCGATCTTGGCTGCGTAAAAGCCACGCAACATCACCGACTCTGGCAGCTTCTCACCGACCAACGACTATCTATAAAAAGGAGGCAGAAAGCTTTGCTTAGGGGCTGAGAATGTGAAGAGAAGAGAAGGAAACAAGGAGAGAGATAAAGAGTTTGAGTTATTTATTTTTTCCTTTATTTTTCTGATTTCTTTCTATGAATTCCATGGAGTTTACTCTAGCCATGCTAGGCTAAACCTCTTAGCTAGGGTTAAGAGGTGAAGCTTGTAGCGTGACGGGAGGATCTGTTGCTTGTGCAATTTATTAGACTAATTAATGTTGATCTTAGTTTGATTTTAATGGAAATATTTTTAGTCTTTAGTGGTCTATTGTGACTGAAATTACAGTGGGTCTGCGATAGCTTTGAATATTTTCTTTTTCTCTTTTATGTTTATGACGTCAGGAAGCCCTGTTGTTCATCATAGTCTCCTGGGCATGGTCGGATGTCAGTACCCTTCCTAACCTTCATACATATGATTGGTTGGTAATTAGTTTAATTCTGTTGTTTGTCATAGTCTCTTGGGCATGGTTTGGTGATGGAATCCATTCTAATTCATATACCTTTCATCTCTTGAAAACTAGATCAATGATAGTTCAGTTAATTTTCATAAAACAGGCATAAGATCTCCCTGATCCCTACAAGTGGATCCTCTGAATCCCTAGTTCGCTTCCTCTGATTTTTCTTAAATTTAGATAATAATTCCATCATTATTCCTCAAATCATAATTAATTTAGATTTCATCTCATTCTAGTTCTAGTTCTGGTTAGTTTTAGATAACGTACAAGTTTCAGTCCCTTGGGATTCGACCTCGGTCTTACCGAGTTATTACTACATCACAACCCTGCACTTGGGGAGTGAAGAAGTTTTTGGTGCCGTTGCCGTGGACTGACGGTTACGTTTCTGAAATTAATTATTTTTAGGATTAGTTTAAGATTAGGTTTAGATTTTCTTAATTTTTAGAAACTAACTTGTCTTTCTTGTTTTATAGGCTTCTAAGATACTTTCTAAATTGGTAAATTCTGTCTTAAATTCTTCCTTTCTATTCTAGATTAAGATTAAGATTTATTTCTTCTTTTTAGTGAGATTCTAATTCTAATTCTTTTTTTTTTTTTTTTAAGAATCCTAACCTTGTTTCTTGTTTTAGAATTTTTCTATAAGTTTTTGTTTAGGAACTAATCCAATTTTTCTGTTTTGTAGGAAACTTCTAATTTGGTAAGCTCTTTCTAGTTTCTCTTTCTTTGGAAATTCTTATTTTCTCTAGAAATTAGTTTACTTTTAATTAGGACTTTCTACTCTTAGAAACTAACTTGTTTTGGTTTGTTTTGCAGGTTTTTAACTTAGGAACTCCGATTTGGTAACTTCTCTCTAACCCTCCCTTTTCCTAGATTTTTATTTTCTTTCTTAGGTTTAAGTTAGAATTTGAGGACTAAGTGTATTTTATGCCCCATTGGGCATGTGACAACACTCGACGTCTCATGACTGAAGGAGGATTAGTTGAGGGGTTGACTGTCCATCGCAGGACTAGACACCACTTGAATTCTCATGAGTTAGAGGAGGTTATGGCTGAAAATCAACCTCAAGCACTACCCCAACCTAGGGTTGAGGAAGTAAATGATGAGAATGAGGTGCATCATGCACCCCCGCCTCGTACTTTACGAGATTATTTACAACTGGCGGGGGTGAGTACGCCCTCATGCATGATTTTTCCTGCGAATACAGGACATATGGACATCAAGCCAGGGGTTATCCAACTCCTTCCTAAGTTCCATGGGCTTGAATCTGAAGAACCATACTTGCATCTGAAAGAGTTCGACGAAATCGTAGGCACCTTATATTTCCTTAATGTATCTAAATATACAATTAGGCTGAAACTCTTCCCATTTTCCTTGAAAGAAAAAGCCAAGACGTGGTTACATTCACTGCGTCCTAGATCCATTGGCACATGGAATGATATGCAGAGGGAATTTATAAAGAAAATTTTTCCCCATCATAAGACAATTACCCTCAGGAGAGCAATCATGAACTTTGCCCAAAAGGAAGATGAAACATTCTTCCAATGTTGGGAAAGGTTCAAGGATCTGGTTAATGCATGCCCACAACATGGCTTTGAAATATGGCGCATTACTAATTTTTTCTATGATGGGTTAACATCTTCCATGCGCCAAATGGTCGAGACAATGTGTAATGGAGAATTCATCAATAAAAATGTTGACGAGGTATGGGATTACCTCGATAGTCTTGCTGAAAAAACACAATCATGAGACTATTACCCAAGGACGAACACTATGTATAGGCCGACTTATTCAAGGAAAAAAGGAGGAATATATCTCCTGAAAGAGGATGATGATCTTAACGCTAAGGTGGCTAATCTCACCAGAAAATTTGAGGCCATGGAAGGAAAGAAGGAAAAGGTTAATGAAAGTATTTGCGGCATCTGTGATTGCAACATTCATACTACTGAAAATTATCCTTCAATACCTGCCTTTCGAGAAGTATTGAATGAACAATCTAATGCCATAAATAACTATCAAAGACCTTTCAATGGACCACCCTCTAATACGTACAATTCTGGCTGAAAAAATCATCCGAATTTTAGTTGGAGGAACGGACAAACTGCTACCCCTCAAGGTTTCTTCAATCAAAATCCAAATCAGGGGAGACCTCAAGAAGAACCGGCTCAAAATTCTGTGCAAGAGCTGACGTAGATAATGAGGGATTTTATACAAAAGATAGATTCACGTATGACGGCTATAGAAAAGGGGATGCTTCCTGCACAACCAATCCCCAATCCTAAACCGCAATACGAGACAAGTAATCCCAGCTCTTCAAACCAAATGGGGCACGCTAAATCCATCACCACTCTTAGGAGTGGAAAGGTTATTGATAAAACCCTTCCGGTTAGGCCCGAAAAGCCTCAAGAACCAGAAGAAGACAACAATGATGGATCTAATGACGCCCCACAAAAAATTAAACCGGAACCTTTAGAAAAGCCAGTTGCTCTGTTTCCCCAACGATTGGTTGAACTAAAACGTCTCTCTAACTCTCAGGATATCTTAGAGGTGTTGAAACAAGTGAAAGTCAACATTCCTCTGCTTGATGTTGTAAAACAGATTCCTTTATATGCTAAATTTCTAAAGGACTTATGCACTACCAAACGACGGAAAAGTGTTCAAAAGAAGATCTCCTTGACTGAGAAAGTGAGTGTCATCCTGAAACAAGATGTGCCGCAAAAATTCAAAGATCCCGGTTGCCCAACCATATCATTTGTAATCGGGAACTATCGAATTGATCACGCACTTCTTGACTTAGGAGCAAGCGTCAATCTGATTCCCTACTCGGTATACCAACAGTTGGGTTTGGGTGAATTAAAACCCACTCGAACCATACTACAACTTTCTAATCGTTCTGTTCGGGTACCAAGAGGGATCATCGAGGATGTGTTGGTCCAGGTTGATAGATTTTACTACCCTATTGATTTTATCATCTTGGACACCGAACCCATCAACGACACGAGCACTCAGATTCCCGTCATTCTTGGTCGCCCATTCCTGTCCACTTCAAATGCAATTATCAATTGCAGGAATGGTGTCATGACTATGTCCTTTGGAAATTTGACATTGGAATCGAATATCTTTTTCAATAACGGAAGCAACTCAGAGGATGATGATGATCTCCACGATGTTAACATGATTGATTCTTTTGTGGAAGATAGAACGCCTCTCACCTTATCCTCTGATCTTCTAGAGACGTGCCTGGCCCACTCCCATGATCTTGATGATGATATGATTAGGGAGACGTGTGCCATGCTGGATACTGCACAGGTACTTAAAGTTAACCAGTGGAGGCCACAAATTGAAGAGTTGCCCCAAACCGATATAGTGCCTCTACCGTCTAACCTCAAGCTGTCACGCCCCAAACTCAGAAACCGGGCTCACAAAATTCCCGATCGCCGAATCCGGCGCCGACAGCCTCCGTAGAACCCCATTCTCGACTCCTAGCTCCCATTCTCCAGGTTCCGATCCTGGGATGCTACGAGGAGGATTTTCAACATCAGTTTGATTCGTAATAAGCATAACCAAAGGCATAACCCACAAACAACAACCAAGCACTCCATTACATTTTCACTATGATCAAAAACTTTTCAAGTACAATGAGTATAAAAGGGAAATACAATGGTAAAGAATAAAAACTCCAAAATGCTCAGCAACGTGCTCCTGCCTCAGCGCTGCTGCGATCCAACGTCACCTGCACGCAACAATCGTGCATAAGCTTACAGAAAGCTTAGAGGGTGGTGAAAGTGTGTGCGCAAGGTAGTAATATGAACATGCAATGTCAGAGTAAAGCGGAATATGGAAATGGATCTATAATATCATGAGCCGTACCAAGGCTTATGCGATGCAAGACATGAATGGTATCGGCCATCCCAAGCCAATGCGATGTGCAATGCAACTCAAGCATACAGGTCCTCATTTATATCCACACATCAATACAGCTCAAAATATGGAATATCACCGGGGTCTAGTACACTCTAAACCAGATTGCCGCCACATCGCGCACAATAAGGTAAGTGGAAGAGACCACACTATCCGTCTGCCAATATTGGGCGCGACTCGTCGATAGCGGACCCATTCCTCGAGCTGGTCAAACTCAGCCTAGCATTGCCCCCTACTCTTGGGCGGGTAAGGCCGCACCCCCTTCCAACCGACCACGACACAGTGGAGAGCGTAACCGTCTGGTAATCGGCACTCAACGCTCATCTACCCACTCGGTCTAGACGTTGGAGCAACCTCTTGGTACCATAAGGGTTTAGGGACTTTCACCCAGGGATATCTATAGTACCCTATGTAGAACAAGATTTTCGGTATCCAATCCTGCCAACCACGATCTGTCTGTGGAGGCTACCGCCCCGATGTCGCTAGGGCGTACAATAATCATGTCACACAAATGCGGAATGCATGAATCACTCCATCCAGTCATGCAACCAATCCTGCGCATATCGTAGGCTCATGTAGGGCAACACCGCCTAACCAGGAGCCCATAAACAACCTGCCCGAAGGAAAATGCTATGATCAGACAACTCTCACGTTAAGTATACATATGATGCATATGATCATGAGTCATGGAACTGTACTAACATGTTATAATAAAATGAACTATCTTACAATGCAGAGGGACCTAGACGGCCTATACACGATAAGTACGGCCCAGTAATGGGCCCTAAGGAGAGTCGTAATGTGGACATCCAACCAACATTACACTCGCAATGTGGACGTCAAACCAACATTGCTTCCCAGGCATGATCTTTGTAAACAGCGCTAGATAGACTGTTTGGGAATTACACATTGCAATGGACCGTAGGCTCATCCCATTGGGCCTTACATAAATATCAAATGGGCCATATCTTATGGCCTTTTATTCATCAGATGGGCCACGTAAATGGGCCACACCAATGGGTCTTATGTGCATTGCAATGGGTCAAAACCCGTGGGCCTTAGATTTTATCAAATGGGCTTAAACTCATAGGTTTCATATGCAACAAATGGACTACACCAATTGGGCCCCACATGTAGATCAAGTGGGCCTCAACCCATAGATCTAATCATGAGTTCAATGGGCCTAAACCCCTAGGCCTTACATATATCAAATGACCTACTCCCATGGGCTTTAAATTTCAACAAAAGGGTCCAATTACATGGGCCTTGAAGTACATCAAATGGGCCTAGTCCCATGGACTTGCAACACATCAAATGGGCCTAAGTCCATAGGCCTTGTATGAATCAAATGGGCCTAACTCATAGGCTTTACATAGCAAGTGGGCCCAAGTCTATAGGACTCGTACGAATCAAATGGGCCTAACCCATAAGCATTTTACAAATCAACGGGCCTAACCCATAGCCCTTTTAAAAATTAAATGGGTCCCGACTCATGGGCCTTACAAAATATTTATTTTCATCCAAACTATTCATAGGGAGTCATGGTCTAGGGCCCACTACAATGTTTATTGCCATCCAAACCTGTTCATAATGTCACGTGGCCAGGGGCCCACCTGATGGACGGCGTGGACACAATACATACATCTGAGTGGGGGCCACCGTCCACTGCCGTGGACGGACGGCGTGAGTGAAACTGTAACACCCTGAAAATCGGGGGTCGTGTATAAACTCAACTCCTGAGTTCCAGACCGTCACTTATGCAACAAAAATGGTTATGATTCAATGTTGTCTGATTTAAAGCATTCACATGAGTAAAAGTATACCAAAACTGCAATTCATACTTCAGATCCAGTGATAAAAGCAAGCGGAAGACTAAACAATGTATATATCACTGTATGGAAAAACAAAGTAATCTCATCTGTCTTCATAGTATGACTACATCTCTGAGTCTCATATACATGTAAATAAACAAAAGAATAAAGTTCAAAATAGTCCCACTGAAGTCCCCTCGATCCAGGTCACCTACGGGAAGCCGTCGTGATACTGCATATACGAGAACTCATCCTGGTCCTCGTCAATCTCCGGCTCCACCTCCTGGATCTCGTCCTCACCTGCATCTACAACAGGGTCTGGTGGGTGTTGCAAACACCATCCCGTAACGTGGGAATGAGTGATCAACTCAGTGGAATCATAGAGCAAAGATTAGCATGTTCACAATTCAATCACGCGATAATAGTAAAGCAGTAAATCAGACAATCCTAGTACTGTTGTTAATGGAAGATGATATGACGTGATGTATGCCCTCACCGACGATCACCCTCATGCGGCAACATCTTACGACCGCGGCATGCTACACTCCCTAGAGTGCTCCACATCTTCCAGGCACATGCAATGCTATGGTGATATGATTTCCAAGTTATTATTAGTCCATTCAAACAGCAGGATTGGGAAACTAAGGTACTTCCCTTGTATCAATCCCAACACAGATCCTGTCTAGGGTCGTCACTCCTAGTAATCTCATACGATAGTGTATTTCGTAGGTCACTGCAAGGGCTGCCAGGGCTGTTGCTCGCACTCGTTGCACCGCTCCCCCATCACCTTATCAATACAGGCCTACCGTACTCTACTGCAACGGAAGGGTCTTCGCCTCCCGTGGACTCAGAATACGTTCGCGGTCACTACAAAGGGCTCGTCGCCTGATCAGTGTAAGCCGACAGCTAGAATATAGTGTCCCATACCACCATAATCTGCTCACGAGTTTAGGTGCTCACTGGTCACTACGGGGAGGTTTGTGGCCCCAGCGTAGGCCGACAGCTCGACCACGGTGTCCCATACCACCATGCCCGGCTCATGAGTCTTCGTGGATCAAGGTACCATGGTTAACAGGGTTTACAGTGGTAAGTTCAGTACCCTAGGTTCAAGCAGTTATGACACATACAAGGTGAACATACACCGGCCAGTCGGGTTACTTGACGTGCTCGACTAGCGCGATCGCATCTCAAATCGAACGACATGAAGTGCGTAAAACACTTCGCGTGGCCTAACCACTGCCGCCAACTCTCAACACGAATCACGTTCATCGACGCGTCGTTCGTGGCTATGACCAGTCAGCCACGAATTCGCTCGGTTACCGACTGCCTGGACTAGGTCAAGTCCCACACATCTATGGAATTTTATTAACACTATATACAAAGGTATTGGAATTGAAATACATCATGTGAGCATGTTAGCACATGTTATAACATTCAACTTAAGTAAATCTTCAAGGCATACTTTCTATGCATATTCAACTTAAGCAAATCTTCAAGGCATACTTTCTATGCATGTAGTGCAATCATGCATAAGGTAAACATGTAGGAAATCATTTAGGTCAGCATTTTAATCATGAAATCAATCTCAAACTACTACATAACATCATTTAATTCAATACATACTAATACAAGCATTTATACAAACACATACACTACACACTTAAGTCCACATATAGTATGTCGACCCAAAGTGCGCAACTTGGCGAATCTCTTCGCCAAACTGATTATGCAAGCATTCCTAACTCACTAATGCGGCGACAAACCATGTCAATCACGTCAGCAAAATATACATGTAGACCGTACTTCCTACAAATGACTAAAATGCCCTAAATCTCATATTCTTCGTTAATTTACGAAACAGGAAACGGAGAGCATGTTGTACATGTCAAACGGCGATGCCGTCGATAATCTACTATTAAACGATATTGAAAGCGTTGTAAATCGTCAATCAAAGCGTCTAAAATCCTCACCTAATCTCTTACGGTCGCGGGATTTTGAACGGAGCGTGTACGCTTCGTCTACGGCTGTAAGAGAACCTGATTTATGGATTACGTTAGCTAACATGCCATGAATCTACGTAAACCCTAAATCAGCAAGTTTTTGGAGTTATTTTATACCTAAAAAGGTGGAGAAATCACCAGCCAGGTGATTGGAAGGGAGTGCTGAAGCAGCAACTGTCAGGGGCTCGAAAGCGGAAAAAATCTCTTCTTCCCTTTCTCTCAAACTCTCTCTCTTTTTCTCTAGGGTTTGGTGATTTTCGGATGGAAGGAAGAAATGAGGGTTTCAACCCCTTTTATAAGCTTGAAATTGCCGGAAATAGGCTCCGGGACGAAGTTTACTTGATGCCTATCCATTTCGGGGCTGTTTCGGTCCAAAAACGGCTTTCTGGTGGTCCCCTGGTCGATTGCGATTAGACTTAAGCTCATGTGTACCAGATGTACCTCGTATTAAGTTTTCAGTCTGGCAGGGTTCGCAGATCGCACGTGGCGGACCAGTTTCAGTTCAGCGGTCACCGCACATAAATCAGAGCTGAAAGTCTCATGATAATAAATAGAAATTTTTCCTGATCCGAGGGTGTAATCTGGATGAATTCTGATGGTCAGAACTCTTAATACTGATGCGTCAAGTCGTGTGCCAGATTTGAATTTGAAATTCCAAATCCGTCCCTATTCGCGGTCGCTTCAGTCCGGGTTCAACGAAATAGTCTGTGATTATCGGTTTGACTTGATTTTAGAGATGATTGTCAAGTCCAGCAGGGCGGTTCTAACGGTCTAAGATAGGAGGTATCGGACCTTCGACGAGCGGTCTAAATCCAATACAAAAGTTCAATGTGGTCCAGAGGACAAACCTGCTTAGAGTTTGATCCAAGGTTATAGAGTATTGTAGAGTTGTCTGTTCTACTCGATTTGGGTCTTGTAGAACGTATTTAAAGTGATCAGGGACTATTTCCCAGCTACTCTAGCGTTGCGCTAGCTAACTTACGTTTAATTTCCATGGAAATTATTTCTACGCGATTTCGGGTCAAATCGGTATTCAAACCCAAGTACGGATTTTTCACGGGCGTTACAATCTACCCCCCTTAACAAATAATTTCGTCCTCGAAATTTGTACCTTTTCGTACTCCTCGAGAAGCTGTGGGTAGTTCTTTCTGATCTCGGCTTCTGTCTCCCAAGTAGCCTCCTCCTCAGAGTGATGCGTCCATAGTACCTTCACAAGGGGAATCACCTTGCTACGCAGTACCTGCTCCTTCCGGTCTAAGATGCGTGTCGATCGCAGGATATAAGTAACATCCTCTCCTAACTGCACCTGCTCCCATCTGATGATATGGGAAGGATCAGCAACGTACTTCTTCAGCATAGAAACATGAAATACGTTGTGGACGCTCGCGAGGGGCGTGGGTAAAGCCAATCGGTAAGCCACTGCTCCCACACGATCGAGGATCTGAAATGGACCAATGAATCGCGGTGCCAGCTTCCCCTTCTTCCCGAACCGAAGGACTCCCTTCATAGGGGAAACTCGCAAAAACACGTGATCCCCGACTGTGAACTCTAGTGGCCGTCGTCTCGTATCGACGTAGCTCTTCTGTCTGCTCTGCGCTGTAAGAAGCCGACGTCGAATAATATCGATCTTCTCTGACGTCGCCTGCACCAACTCTGGGCCGATCAAGCTACGCTCACCGACCTCTAACCAGCAATGCGGTGCGCGACAAGGTCGCCCATACAGCGCCTCATAAGGTGCCATGCCGATACTCGCCTGGAAGCTATTGTTGTACGCAAACTCCGCATATGCAAGACAGTCATCCCAACTGTCCTTGAAGTCCAATGCGCAAGCTCGCAACATGTCCTCCAGGATCTGGTTCACTCGCTCCGTCTATCCGTCCGTCTGTGGGTGGAAGGCAGTACTGAACTTCAACTTCACACCCATAGCCTCCTGAATGCGAGTCCAGAAAATAGAAGTGAACCGCGTGTCTCTGTCCGACACGATCTCCAACGGAACTCCATGTAGATGCACAATCTCTCGGATATACAATCTAGCCAGCTCGTCTGTAGAGTTCGTAACTCTGATCGGTAGGAAGTGCGCCGACTTCGTCAATCGGTCGACGATCACCCAAATGGAATCATGCCCCTTCCTCGTCTTCGGCAACCCAGAAATGAAGTCCATGGAAATGAAATCCCACTTCCACTCTGCAATCGGCATAGGCTGCAAAAGTCCAGGTGGTCGGCGATGCTCTGCCTTCACCTGCTGACAAGTGAGACAACGGGACATGAACTCAGCTATGTGGGTCTTCATACCTTCCCACCAATACGTCCTCTTCACATCACGATACATCTTCGTGCTGCCTGGATGCATCGCGAGTCTAGTAGAATGTGCAGCCTCGAGAATCTCTCGTCTCAAGTCAGGGACATCTGGGACGCATAGGCGGCCACGGTAACGTAAGCCCCCATCCATACCAACTCGTCAGTCGGCGTCAGCATCATCACTGGCCTGCTCTCGAAGCTCAGTAAGATGCGCGTCGTCCCTCTGCGCCTCGATGACTCGGTCATCGATCTGAGATCGCACCTGTACATGTGCGATGAATTCAAACGGCTCCTCTACGGTGAGTTTCTGCTCAAAGTCTTGCAAAAACTCAACCATATCCCACTCGGCAACCATCAGCGGAGCCGCAAACTCTATCGCCTTCTTGCGGCTCAACGCATCAGCCACAAGGTTCGCCTTCCCAGGATGGTAAGAGACTTCAAACTTGAAGTCCTTCAGCGTCTCCATCCATCGCCGCTGCCTCATATTCAAGTCTCGCTGCATGAATATGTACTTGAGGCTCTTGTGGTCGCAAAAGAGCTCGAACTCCTCTCCGTAGAGGTAATGTCTCCAGAGTCTCAGTGCGAATATAACGGCTGCCAACTCTAGGTTGTGTGTAGGGTAATTCTCCTAGTGCTTCCTTAATTGTCTCGAGGCATACGAAATTACCCTGTCCCTCTGCATAAGGACACAACCCAAACCAACGCTAGACGCGTCAGTGTATATAGTGTATCTAACCCCTTGCTCTGGCAATACTAGCACAGGGGCGGACGTAAGTCTTTCCTTCAGCTCCTGAAAAGCTGACTCCGCCTTATCATTCCAGGCGAACTTCACGTCCTTCCGTGTCAACTGAGATAAGGGTCTCGCGATCTTCGAGAAGTCCTGAATGAAGCGCCGATAGTAACCAGCGAGACCCAAGAAACTCCTCACCTCAGTGACAGAACCAGGCTGCTCCCAGTCCTGCACCGCAGCTACCTTAGACAGGTCAACTGCCATGCCATCCTTGGACACCACGTGTCCCAGAAACTTCACCTCCTGCTTCCAGAAGTCGCACTTCTTATACTGTGCGAACAACTGATGTCGTCTGAGCGTATCGAGGACCAAACGCAAGTGCTTCTCATGCGCCTCTCGACTCCTAGAGTATACCAAAATGTCGTCGATGAAGATAACGACGAATCGATAGAGGAAAGGCCGAAATACCCGGTTCATCAGATCCATAAACACAGCCGGTGCGTTCGTGAGACCGAACGACATCACGAGGAACTCGTAATGGCCAAAACTGGTCCTGAATGCTGTCTTCTGCACGTTCTCATCTCTGACGCGCAGCTGATGATAACCTGACTGAAGATCAATCTTCGAGAAGTACTGCGCTCCTCTCAACTGATCAAACAAGTCATCGATCCTGGGCAAAGGGTACTTGTTCTTCACCGTGAGCTGGTTCAGCCTGCGATAATCAATATACAATCGCAGCGAACCATCCTTCTTCTTCACGAACAAGACCGGTGCTCCCCAAGGAGACACGCTAGGCCGTATAAAGCCAAGCTCTAGCAGACCATCAATCTGCGTCCTCAACTCCTCCATCTCACAAGGTGCCATGCGATACGTCGGCAGTGAGACGGGTGTAGAACCAGGAACCAGATCGATAGTGAAATCGATCTCACGTCGAGGCGGCAAACCAGGGATCTTCCTGAACAGATCCCCGAACTCAGAAACAACTGGCGTCTGCTCAAGTATCTGGGCACCAGCGTCGCGCAATAGAGTGGCGTAGCTAAGAATGCGGAAAGGAAGATTTACCCGCACTAGAAATGTGAAGGATGCACCCTCAGGCTCGTACGCTGTGACTATACGAGTCTCGCAGTCAATCTCGGCTCTCGCTGCAGTCAACCAATCCATGCCAAGAATGACGTCGAGATAAACGAGCGAGGGATCGACGACCAGATCAAGAGTCATCGTCCTGCCTCCCAGATCAACCAAACAACCCTCACACATCTGGGTGACATCCGAAAAATCTCCATGAGCTGCAAAGACTCGCACGCTATCCATAGTGATAGTCTGCAACCCAAGACGTCTGACTACGGCACGCGATATCAAAGAAATCGTGGAACCAGTGTCCACCATGACAAGAATGGGAGTACCTCCGATATGGCCCGTGACCTCGAAGGCTGAATGCTGGAAAGTCGGCGTCGTAGCTGCCTCAGCGGTCAATGCATGAACTCGAGCCTGCTGTGGCCGGTTCGGCCGCTGTGTCAAGGGCCGTGGAGGCTGTCGAATCTGCGATACCGTAGGTCTGAAAGAAGGATGCGCAGGAGCTGACCGTATAGGCGGTGCTGATATCGCCTGTGGACGTACACGATCAATCTTCTGCGGCGGCGAGAACCCACTGTCCCGCATCCTGGAAAAGCAACTCTGCGCCACGTGGCCCGTCCTTCCACAGTATGTGCATGATAAATCAGGGCGCCGAAACGGTGGTACAGGCGCCGTGGTCCTGGTAGGAGGATCAAAGCGAGGCCTCTTGCCCGCGAAGGGCCTGTCTGGCAAATCCGGTCGCGGCCTAGAAGTAGTCGGGCCTCGAGATCGCGCAAGTCGATCCACGTCCTGCTCTGCCCGCATGGACATGTGAACCAACTCTGCATAGGAAGGAAAACTGACACAGCACATCTTCGACCGAATATCCGGTCGCAAGCCCTCCAAAAAGCACCGTATGCGCATCTGCTCATCAGCTAGAATCGTCGGGACGTACCTGCCCAACTCTGTGAACCGATGCTCATACTCGGTAACTGTCATCGCTGCCTGCCTGAGACGGAGAAACTCATTCTCCCTCTCGTGCCTGTAGGTCTGGGGATAATACTTCTCATGGAAGCGGAACTCGAATGCTGCCCACGTCCATACGAAATCTGCGGCAACAGTCCGCAATATGCTATCCCACCACATACTGGCCTCTCTCTCAAACAGGAAGGTAGCCAGCTCTACCTGCTCAACCTCGGTACAGTGCAACATCCGTAGAATCTTCGACACTCGGTCGAGCCAGAACTCAGCCTCCTCGGGTCTGTGAGAACCCCTGAAAGTAGGAGGCCGCAAGCGCTGAAATCGCTGCAGAAGGCCCCGTGTGTCGGCAGGATTCCCCGCAGGGAAAGCAGGCTGCGCAGGATGGGCTATGCCCTCATCCTGGGCGTAGGTATAGGCATCCTCAGCTGGATGCGCAGGTGGTGCAGGTGGAGTAGATGTAGCCGCACCCCCACCCTGGGCTAAAGTCCCCACTATGGTGGTCAGGAGCTGCTGCTGCTGTAGCATCATAGCCATCATCTGCTCGAATCTGTCAGGGGGTGGAGCAGGCTGTGGCGGATGAGGTGCGGAAGTAGATGCGCGCTGTGGCTCTCTAACTGATGGTGTAAATGGCGGTGGTCCATCTGTAGGACCAACAGTAGGCTGAGACGATCGAACCGCCTCAGGAATCGGGCCCACAGCAGGGTCCGGACGAGTGCCAGACTGAGAGGGAGTCTGATCCATCTGCTCTGACAATGAAAGCCGAACCGCGCTCCTCGTAGTCTTAGGTGGCATTCCCTATATTCAAAATAGGGTGCAACCTTGTCAGTCTCAATTGCACAAATACACCACAATCATTCACTTAAAGAGTCAAAGGCATTCCATGCATTTCAATTAATCAAAATTGTCACAATACAAGGGATATATCCTTACAAGCATCATGACTAGAATTACATGAAAATTAAGACAGTTAAGCAACAGCAACATAAGCAAAGCACTAGCCCTAACCGGCTTACACACATAAAACAGGAAATGGCTAACTACTAATAACAACATCAAGATCGCATCGCTAGTCGGAGTCTGGTGACGGAGGAGGAGCACCCTTATCCTGTAAGCAACACAGGATTGCCTTCAAGGTGCGAGTCACCTTGCCAAACTTCTTCTTTGTAACGGCCTTGGCATCAGCGACTTCTGCTCGAAGTTCTTGGACTTCCCTTCGCAAAGCGGTCTGACTCTCCTCCATCCGAGCAATGCGGTCGTCGATAGTAGTCTGCGCAGAAGGAGGAGGGCTATCATCAGTATCCTGAGCCTCCTCGTCTGCTTCTTCCTGAGCTTCTTCCTGAACCTTTGCTCTAGGTTCTTCTTCGCTTTGATCTTCCTCTTCATCAAAGTCATCCCCACTATCCCTTTCAAGTTGATTTTCACGGTATTGCGACCCAATCTTCATCTTGACCATTATCGACTCATCGATGGTGTGAATCGATACCGGCAATTCGGGCCCAAGTCTATAGGCAAACTCAAGCACAATCTTGCAAATGAGTCAGCCAAAGGGAAGCGATTCGGATGTTCTCCTCGACCTGGCTATGAGAACTATCTGCCGTAAGATAAAAGTGGCCATACATACGTTCTCTCCCTGGGCCACCAGAAATAAGAAATCGACCATAAGACGTGTACATTCAATGCGGTTCGTCGACCTAGGATAAACATTGAACGTGCAGATGTGATGCAGTAGGCGCAAATCCTCAGACATGTACGTCACCTTGAGGCTATTATTAGGCTGCCATGGAACTAACTTACCGCACAGAAACCTGGTGCGGCGATCTCATTCACGTCTAGTCCTCAAATTCTTCTCACTTGGATGCACATCACCTAGAGGCACGTTGAGAAGTCGCGCAATCAACCGAACGTCGATGGTAGCCATTCGATCTCTACCAAAAGGGATTTTGAACTGCAGAGGCTCCAAGGTAGGATTCTGGATGCTAGCATAGAAGGCACGAACGGTGCTCACATTAGCACGAGCGCGAGCTTCAAAGATCGGTCCCCAGTGCGCAGCTTCAATGCGTTCGAACAACAGATATTCGCCGAACAACCGTCCATCTACGTCCACCTCAAATAACACTCTACGATCAGTGTATTCACCATGAGGCATCTCTGATAAAATGGTTCGTCCAAGGTGTGCATGGGGATCCAAATCCCGCTTTGTACGGCACTCCAGGACTGCAGCTGGACCTGCGGCGGTGCTTGAACTTGCGGCATCACCCCGCGGTCTTCTCGATCGAGCAGAGCGGCTCGGCCCAGCCTCTTCTGTCGCGGTTTTCCTCTTACCCATCAAAGATATGATGGATGAGAGTGACAAAAGGCCCAAAATGACTTCCACAAAAGCCATGAAAAATGCCAAAAATGCGAAGAAATGGTTGTCCAATCTGAGAAAAGGAAATCTAGGCATCGTAGAGGGATGCTTCAAGCTTTCCAAGGCTGTAGTTTCAAAGAGAAATACAAACAAAAAGATGGGATGGAGCACCTCACGATTTCAGCTCTATTTGGGGGATTTTAGAGCTCCAAATGGTGAGATCTTCAATGAAAGAGGCTGCCAACACCCAATAAGTGATGGGTGGTGGTCGGTTTTGGCCAAGGAGGGTTCTAGAAGTGGTTTGGGACGCTGGGGTTTGGAATGGGTTGCTGAAAATCGAAACTAGGGCTATGTAGAGGGCTGTTTGTGAAGGAGAGGTGGGATTTGGGGGTTTTCGTGAGGTGGGAGGTGTATAGGGATGATGTGTATCCTATTTTAGGGGGTGCGCCCGAAGGACGGCTCAAATGGGCCCCGCCGGTCGGCGATGCATCGCCCGACCGGCGATGGCATCGCCGGCCAACCTCCACGTTGGCCGGTGGGAACCCATGGGTCTGGTCCCCCATGGTCCCAGGGTCCCAAAAAGTTAAGTCCCACCCCTTAGTTTACAATATTTTGGTCTGTATGAGTCCAAACATGTTTTCGGGGCTTTCTGGGTCCACATTACAATCCTGAATACCAAAACATATGATGCAGCATATGAATTTGGGGTAGAAGGAGCCAGTACACCTATCTAGACCCTTAGTTGCTAAAGAAAGTGAATTTATAATATCCTTATGACCATTTTTCATGAAATTTTACTATTCACTGTAAAATTTGGTGAATGTACTAATTTGTGTTATTTTCACATTAGGTTTGATGCCTAACATGAAATGGATAAGAAAAAACTGAAGGTTGAAGTGTTTAGAGGAGGAATTTTGAGAATTTTTGGCAAAACGGGGTTTTTAAGCCCTGACGATTGATTACAGAAGTCGTGGTCATCCCACGGCCCAAGGATTCACTTTTGCAGTTTAAAACCGCTCATAGGACGTCTCAACCCGACTTTCTACAGCTTAGAAGTGATTCAGGTTGCTTTACGCGACCCGAGATACGTTACAGACTCGATCTTGCGATCGATCCTTATAGACTTCGCCTATCGGCGAATCTGCGATCCTAGAAGTGTTTCTAGACCCTTCTCGCACCCACCTAAGTCAAAGGAAGCGACAACGTACGTCGCAAGACCATAACCCAGGCCCAGTATACTCTCATTCATGCTCTGATACCAACTTGTAACACCCTGAAAATCGGGGGTCGTGTATAAACTCAACTCCCGAGTTCCAGACCGTCACTTATGCAACAAAAATGGTTATGATTCAATGTTGTCTGATTTAAAGCATTCACATGAGTAAAAGTATACCAAAACTGCAATTCATACTTCAGATCCAGTGATAAAAGCAAGCGGAAGACTAAACAATGTATATATCACTGTATAGAAAAACAAAGTAATCTCATCTGTCTCCAAAGTATGACTACATCTCTGAGTCTCATATACATGTAAATAAACAAAAGAATAAAGTTCAAAATAGTCCCACTGAAGTCCCCTCGATCCAGGTCACCTACGGGAAGCCGTCATGATACTGCATATACGAGAACTCATCCTGGTCCTCATCAATCTCCGGCTCCACCTCCTGGATCTCGTCCTCACCTGCATCTACAACAGGGTCTGGTGGGTGTTGCAAACACCATCCCGTAACGTGGGAATGAGTGATCAACTCAGTGGAATCATAGAGCAAAGATTAGCATGTTCACAATTCAATCACGAGATAATAGTAAAGCAGTAAATCAAACAATCCTAGTACTGTTGTTAATGCAAGATGATATGACGTGATGTATGCCCTCACCGACGATCACCCTCATGCAGCAACATCTTACGACCGCGGCATGCCACACTCCCTAGAGTGCTCCACATCTTTCAAGCACATACAATGCTATGGTGATATGATTTCCAAGTTATTATTAGTCCATTCAAACAGCAGGATTGGGAAACTAAGGTACTTCCCTTGTATCAATCCCAACACAGATCCTGTCTAGGGTCGTCACTCCTAGTAATCTCATACGATAGTGTATTTCGTAGGTCACTGCAAGGGCTGCCAGGGCTATTGCTCGCACTCGTTGCACCGCTCCCCCATCACCTTATCAATACAGGCCTACCGTACTCTACTGCAATGGAAGGGTCGTCGCCTCCCGTGGACTCAGAATACGCTCGCGGTCACTACAAAGGGCTCGTCGCCTGATCAGTGTAGGCCGACAGCTAGAATATAGTGTCCCATACCACCATAATCTGCTCACGAGTTTAGGTGCTCACTGGTCACTACGGGGAGGTTTGTGGCCCCAGCGTAGGCCGACAGCTCGACCACGGTGTCCCATACCACCATGCCCGGCTCATGAGTCTTCGTGGATCAAGGTACCATGGTTAACAGGGTTTACAGTGGTAAGTTCAGTACCCTAGGTTCAAGCAGTTATGACACATACAAGGTGAACATACACCGGCCAGTCGGGTTACTTGACGTGCTCGACTAGCGCGATCGCATCTCAAGTCGAACGACATGAAGTGCGTAAAACACTTTGCGTGGCCTAACCACTGCCGCCTACTCTCAACACGAATCACGTTCATCGACGCGTCGTTCGTGGCTATGACCAGTCAGCCACGAATTCGCTCGGTTACCGACTGCCTGGACTAGGTCAAGTCCCACACATCTATGGAATTTCATTAACACTATATACAAAGGTATTGGAATTGAAATACATCATGTGAGCATGTTAGCACATGTTATAACATTCAACTTAAGCAAATCTTCAAGGCATACTTTCTATGCATATTCAACTTAAGCAAATCTTCAACGCATACTTTCTATGCATGTAGTGCAATCATGCATAAGGTAAACATGTAGGAAATCATTTAGGTCAGCATTTTAATCATGAAATCAATCTCAAACTACTACATAACATCATTTAATTCAATACATACTAATACAAGCATTTATACAAACACATACACTACACACTTAAGTCCACATATAGTATGTCGACCCAAAGTGCGCAACTTGGCGAATCTCTTCGCCAAACTGATTATGCAAGCATTCCTAACTCACTAATGCGGCGACAAACCATGTCAATCACGTCAGCAAAATATGCATGTAGACCGTACTTCCTACAAATGACTAAAATGCCCTAAATCTCATATTCTTCGTTAATTTACGAAACAGGAAACGGAGAGCATGTTGTACATGTCAAACGGCGATGCCGTCGATAATCTACTATTAAACGACATTGAAAGCGTTGTAAACCGTCAATCAAAGCGTCTAAAATCCTCACCTAATCTCTTACGGTCGCGGGATTTTGAACGGAGCGTGTACGCTTCGTCTATGGCTGTAAGAGAACCTGATTTATGAATTACGTTAGCTAACATGCCATGAATCTACGTAAACCCTAAATCAGCAAATTTTTGGAGTTATTTTATACCTGAAAAGGTGGAGAAATCACCAGCCAGGTGATTGGAAGGGAGTGCTGAAGCAGCAACTGTCAGGGGCTCGAAAGCGGGAAAAATCTCTTCTTCCCTTTCTCTCAAACTCTCTCTCTTTTTCTCTAGGGTTTGGTGATTTTCGGATGGAAGGAAGAAATGAGGGTTTCAACCCCTTTTATAAGCTTGAAATTGCCGGAAATAGGCTCTGGGACGAAGTTTACTTGATGCCTATCCATTTCGGGGCTGTTTCGGTCCAAAAATGGCTTTCTGGTGGTCCCCTGGTCGATTGCGATCAGACTTAAGCTCATGTGTACCAGATGTACCTCGTATTAAGTTTTCAGTCTGGCAGGGTTCGCAGATCGCACGTGGCGGACCAGTTTCAGTTCAGCGGTCACCGCACATAGATCAGAGCTGAAAGTCTCATGATAATAAATAGAAATTTTTCCTGATCCGAGGGTGTAATCTGGATGAATTCTGACGGTCAGAACGCTTAATACTGATGCGTCAAGTCGTGTGCCAGATTTGAATTTGAAATTCCAAATCCGTCCCTATTCGCGGTCGCTTCAGTCCGGG
Source organism: Magnolia kwangsiensis (assembly GCA_037074715.1). Lineage (NCBI taxonomy): Eukaryota > Viridiplantae > Streptophyta > Magnoliopsida > Magnoliales > Magnoliaceae > Magnolia > Magnolia kwangsiensis. The sequence goes on from CM073577.1 coordinate 116,699,726, forward strand.
TTCAACGAAATAGTCTGTGATTATCGGTTTGACTTGATTTTCGAGATGATTGTCAAGTCCAGCAGGGCGGTTCTAACGGTTTAAGATAGGAGGTATCGGACCTTCGACGCGCGGTCTAAATCCAATACAAAAGTTCAATGTGGTCCAGAGGACAAACCTGCTTAGAGTTTGATCCAAGGTTATAGAGTATTGTAGAGTTGTCTGTTCTACTCGATTTGGGTCTTGTAGAACATATTTAAAGTGATCAGGGACTATTTCCCAGCCACTCTAGCGTTGCGCTAGCTAACTTACGTTTAATTTCCATGGAAATTATTTCTACGCGATTTCGGGTCAAATCGGTATTCGAACCCAAGTACGGATTTTTCACGGGCGTTACAGAAACACTTGCATCACAGTGGGTGTCACCACCCACTGTTTTGTACGGTGTGGTAAGCCACACATACCACAGCGGGTCTCATGTAGGGCCCACCAAAGTGTTTATTTGCAATCCAACCCGTCCATTACGTGTGTCCCACCTGTTTGAGGGTTCACACCAAGTTTCAGCCACATTCAAAATTCAGGTAGGCCCCACCAAGTGTTTTTATATGATTTAGGCATGTCTTCACATGATTTGGATAGTATGGTCCACCTGAGTTCAGTTTGTGGATGATTTTTGGAGTCAACGTACCATTCAAGGGGACCTATTAAATGAACGGTATAGATGTAAAATATACATCATGGTGGAGTCTACAAGTGGGCCAATGCGGCCACCCTTTTTAACGTGGACGTCTCTAGACGTCATGGCACAAAATCATGCCAAAAAAAATTTATTTTTTTATCCTAGGTGGGACCCACATTAACCAGATCTACCCCATCCATTGCATGTGTTCCACAAAATTAGGCGTCCAAACTAAGTTTCAGCCACGTCCAAATTTCAGGTAGGCCCCACCAAATGCTTTTGTATGTTTTAGGCATGTCTCCATATGATTTTAGATGGTATGGCCCACCTGAGTTCTGGATTGGTCCCAAATTTTGGCTCAACGCCTAAATTAATCTGAGGAAGATGGTGGAAGGCTTGGATTAAATACATGCATTAAGTTGGGGCTTGCAAGAGTGGCCCACCATTTCCCTTCTTTTCCTTTCTTTCTCTGGACGTCAAGTAGGCAAATGCATACATGGATTTTCTTTATTTTTATTTTCCTAGGTGGGACCCACATTAAACAGATCTACCCCGTCCATTGCATGTGTCTCATAAAATTAAGGGTCCAAACCAAGTTTCAGGTGGGTCCAAGCTTCTGGTGGACCCCAGAAATCATTCTTCCAAGTTTTCAACGGAAAATACTACCATTCTTAATACCACGGCCCGCCAGATGATTGGATCGATCTCATTTTTCGGCTCAACGCCTAAAACGATCCCGAGAATAAAATGGATGGCTTGGATTAAAAATATACATCAAGGTGGGGCCATGTTGGAGCGGCCCACCATTTTCCTTTCCTTTTTCTTTCTTCCTTTCTCCCCTTTCTGTTGAAACGTTCAGTGTCCCAGACGCTGGACGGTCTTTTGTTATTTTATTTTTTTTAAGTGTGGGCCCTGATGGAGTGGGCCACCACTGATGGGTGCCATGGGGCCCCACTTGAATAAAAATTACATCAAGGTGGGATCCATTCAAGTGGGCCACACCATCCTATTGCAATAAAATAAAATAAAATAAAATAAAATAAAAGAGAGAGGAGAGAGACATGGAGAGTGGGACACGACTTGTGATGGAGGGACCCCGTCATTATGGGCCCTCCCTTACATGAAATCATACATCAACGGACCCTTTGAACAAGGGACCATAAAAAATGTAAATCAACGGTGGAGATCCATTCCCCACCGATATGGACGGTCTAGATGACCTCACTAAGTGAAATAAACATCATGATGGGGTCCATGGAGAATGGCCCCATCATGGAATGATCATGATGATCCAAGTGGTCCATTGGCCACAAATAAGGGTCCCAAGTGAGATCCACACCATTGATCGGTGGGCCTCACTTGGTCCACCATAAAAATAAGGAAAGCTACCCTATAGAGACACCCACCGTCCGATCTTCTCGCTCCTAGAGGTTCCTTGGCACCTTAGCTTCAACTTCAATGGTTAAGATGAAGAATCGAGGGTTGAGATGAGAGATTTTGGGATAGGAAGGTGGGCCACTTGGAGCTTAGGAATTTAGAGAAATTCCATACGTGGGGGCTCTTGTTGCTTGGGATTTTTGAAATGAGAAAGAGAGAAAGAGAGAGAGTGATGTAAAGGGAGAGAGAGAGACTGATGGATGGATGGGTGAGTGATAGTTGTGTAAGAAAAGCTTGACTTTTGAGGCTTTTGTGTAAGAGAGGTATGAGTGGTGAAGACTTTTGTGGCTTTTTGTGTAAGAGAGGTATGGGTTTGGGAGACTTTTGTGGTTGCTTGGAAAAAGGGATGGAAGTGATGTGTACTTGACATGTGATGGATTGATGGGTGATTGATTGATAGGATTGATGTAATTGATGTGACACATCGTAGAGATTCCCTTAGTTTTGGCAATACGCGACGTTTTCTCGCACCGAACGTTGGCCCATAACTCTTGACCAGGGTATCGCATCGGCGCACGAGTCGCGGTATCAGAACCGCAACGACGGCACGGTCGCTATGGTATTGGTCACGGGTTGAGTCTACTCGGATTGTCGGCACATGAATCAGAGTCGCGCGTCGATATCGCTTAAAGGTCGAAGGTTGCCGGAATTCAACCGGTAAGACTGCGGAAGTGTACGGAAAGGTACGGACCAAGATACGGGTCTCACATCTCACCCCTCCTTATAAAAATTTTGTCCTCAAAATTTACACAAACATCGCAACTAAGCATAACTCGCGAAGAATAAGAAACATTACGTCATCATATAGAATTCAGGGGCAGCATACAAAATACAATATAAGATCAATCAATAAAGAGATGAGGATAACGCTCTCGAATCTCAGCCTCACGCTCCCACGAAGCCTCCTCTAAAGAATGGTGACCCCACTGTACCTTCACCAAAGGAATGACCTTGGTTCTAAGGACCTGCTCCTTCCGATCAAGGATACGAACTGGCTGCTCAATGTAAGAAGCGTCCTCACGAACCTCCAACGGCTGCCAATCAATAACGGGAACTATGTCTGACCCATACTTTCTCAACATGGAGACGTGGAAAACGTCATGAACGCCAGACAACTGTGATGGCAAGGCAAGCCGATAGGCCATAGCGCCAATGTAACATCCCGAAAATCGGAGGTCGAGCAAAAACCCAACTCCCGAGTTTCAAAATGTTATTTATGCAATATAGATATGTATGATTGAATGTTGTCTGTGATAACGCATTAAACATGAGTGAGATTAAGCTAGAACAGCATATCATACTCCAGAGACAGTTAAATTAACGAGCGGAAGACTGTGATAGTATGTATAACATATATAAACTGTTGTATGTCTCCAGAGTGTGAACATGTTACCAGGTTATACACATGCATGTATACTCCAAAAGTAGACGAAACGAATATACATGAGTGCGCTAAAATTATAAAATGACAAATGTCAAAGTATCTAATCAACCTCCCTGTAATCCCGTCAATCAGAACACGCATAAAGGAGGAATCCTCCTCATCATCATCAAGTCCAGCTACGCCTCGCAGGCCGTGCCATCATCTGCAATCACAAAAAGGTCTGGTGGGTGTCCAGGAACACCGTCCCGTAACGTGGGAGTGAGTAGCTAACTCAGTGGAATAATAGAGCAAGGATTAACATGTTCTCAAATCAATCATACGATAATAGTAAAGTAGTAAATCAAACAATCCTAATACTGTTGTTAATGCAATATGACATGACGTGATGTATGCCCTCACCGACGATCTCCCTCATACGGCACCATCTTACGACCGCGGCATGCAATCGACCCTCAAGTGCTCCACATCTTCCAGGCACATGCAATGGTATGGTGATATGATTTTCGAGTTATTATTAGTCCATTCAAACAGCAGGATTGGAAAACTAAGGTACCTCCCTTATATCAATCCCAACACAGATCCTGTCTAGAGTCGTCACTCCTAGTAATCTCATACGATGTATATTTTGTAGGTCGCTGCAAGGGCTGCCAAGGCTGTTGCACGCACTCGTTGCACCGCTCCCCCATCACCTTATCAATACAGGCCTACTGTACTCTACTGCTACGGAAGGGTCGTCGCCTCCCGTAGACTCAGAATACGCTCGCGGTCACTACAAAGGGCTGCCAGGGCTATTGCTCGCACTCGTTGCACCGTTCCCCCATCACCTTATCAATGTAGGCCGACAGCAAGAATATAGTGTCCCATACCACCATAATCTGCTCACGAGTCATAGGTGCTCACTGGTCACTACGGGGAGGTTTGTGGCCCCAGTGTAGGCCGACAGCTCGACCACGGTGTCCCATACCACCATGCCCGGCTCATGAGTCTTCGTGGATCAAGGTACCATGGTTAACAGGGTTTACAATGGTAAGTTCAGTACCCTAGGTTCAAGCAGTTATAACTCATGCAGGGTGAACATACAACGGCCAGTCGGGTTACTTGACGGGCTCGACTAGCACGATCGCATCTCAAGTTGAACGACATGAAGTGCGTAAAACACTTCGTGTGGCCTAACCAATGCCGCCAACTCCAAAACACGGCTCGCGTTCATCGACGCGTCATTCGTGGTAAAGATAAGCCAACCACGAATTCGCTCGGTTACCGACTGCCTGGACTAAGTACAGTCCCAAACATGTGGAATCACATCAGCAAAGCATGTGAAAGAATTAGAAATGAAATACCACCATATGAGCATGTTAACACATGCTGTAACATACAACTTAAGCAAATCACCTGATACATGCCTTTCATACATATAATGAAATTATGCATATCGTCAACATATAGGAAATCATTTCCATCAGAAAATTAATTGAGAATTCAATCTCAAAATAAATCATAATGAAATCATCAAGCACATGTTATAACATATAACTTAAGTGAATCATCAAGCACGTGCATTTCATTCATATAATGAAATCATGCATATGGCTAACATGTAGGAAACCATTTACACCAGCATATTAATTGAGAAACCAATCTCAAACTAATCCATAACATCATTTAATTCAATACATACTAATACAAACATTTATACAAACACTTACACTGCACACTTAAGTCTACATATAGTATGTCGACCCGAAGTGCGCAATTAGGCGAATCTCTTCACCAAACTAATTATGCACGCATTCCTAACATTTTAATGCGACAATAAACCATGTCAATCACATCAGCAAAATATGCATGAAAACAGTACTTCCTACAAATAACTAAAATGCCCTAAATCTCATATTCTTCGTTGATTTACGAAACAGGAAACGGACAGCATGTTGTACATGTCAAACGGCGTTGCCGTCGATAATCTACTATTAAACAACATTGAAAGCTTTGGAAACAGTCAATCAAAGTGTCTAAAATCCGCACCTTGTCTCTTATAAAAGTGTCATTTCGAACGGAGCGTATACGCTTCGTCTACGGCGAATAGAGAACTTGATTTACGAGTTCTATCAGTTTGTATGCTATGGAACGGAAAGAATCCCAAATCAGCAACTTCTAGGGTTATTCCTTACCTAAAATGCGGAGAAATCACAGGCCAGGTGATCGGAGTGTGTCGCTTAGGCACTTGCAGCAGGTGGCACGAGCAGCAAGAAATTCTCTCCTACTCTCTCTCACAAACTCTCACCTTTTCTCTCTCCCAATCTAGGGATTTTTACAAATTCGGATGGGAGAGAGGAGTGAGGGTTTCAACCCTTTTTATAAGCCCAAACTTGCCCGAAATAGGCTCGGGAACAAGTTTCACTTGAGGCGTAACCAAATCAGGGCTGTTTCAGTCCAAAAGGACATTTCTGGTGGTCCCCTGGCCGACCGCGATCGGACTTAAGCTCATGCATACTGGATCTAGCACACATCAAGTTTTCAGTCCGGTAGGGTTCGCAAATCGCGCGTGGCGGTCCAGTTTCTGTTCAGCGGTCACCGCACGTAGATCAGGCCTGCAAGTCTCATGATATGAAATAGAAATGTTTCCTGATCCGAGGGTGTAATTTGGCTGAATTCTGACGGTCAGAACGCTTAATACTGACACGTCAAGTCGTGTGCCAGATTTGAATTTCAAATTCCAAATCTGTCCCTATTCGCACTCTCTTCGGTCCGGGCTCAATGAAATAGCCTGTGTTTATCGGTTGGACTTGATTTTTGAAATGACTGTCAAGTCCAGCAAGGCGGTTCTAACGGTCTAAGATAGGAGGTATCGGACCTTCGACGCACGGTCTAGATCTAATACAAAATTTTAAAGTGGTCCAGAGAACAAACCGGCTTAGAGTTTGATCCAAGGTTATAGAGTATTATGGAGTCATACGTTCTACTCGATTTGGGTCTAGTAGAACGTATTTAAAGTGTTCAGGGACTGTTTCCCAGCTACTCCAGCGTTGCGCTAGCTAACTTATGCTTAGTTTCTAAAGGAATTAATCCTAAGTGGTTTCTTTGCCTATGGAATTGGGTTCTAAGCGATTTTTCAGGTGTTTTAATTGACTCACTGCCTAAGGACTTCAAATCCTAGATTGGCCAAAATCCGGGGTGTTACAGCCAACGCGCCCAGTGATCTCAAAAGGTCCTATGAATCTCGGGACAAGCTTTCCCTTCGCTCCAAATCGAACTACGCCCTTCATGGGTGAGACCTTGAGATACACATGGTCCCCTACATCAAACTCCAAGGGACGACACCGACGATCAGCATAACTCTTCTGTCGGCTCTGAGCTGTGCGCATCCTCTGCCTGATGATATCTATAACCTCTGAAGTCTCCCGCACAAGCTCGGGACCTAGGAGATGGCGCTCTCCAACCTTGGTCCAACAACTTGGTGATCTGCATGGTCTGCCATATAGTGCCTCAAAAGGAGCCATGCCGATGGTTGCCTGATAGCTGTTATTGTACGCGAACTCAGCCAATCGCAGATACTCATCCCAGCTACCCCCGAAGTCAATCACGCAGGCTCGAAGCATATCCTCAAGTATCTGATTGACCCTCTTGGTCTGGCCATCGGTCTGCGGATGGTACGTGGTGCTGAGCTACAAATCAGTCCCCATCGCACGCTAGAAGCTCCCCCAAAACTGAGACGTGAACCTCGAGTCTCAGTTAGAAACGATCGAGACTGGAACGCCATGCAGTCTCACAATCTCCTCGATGAATAGTCTCGCAAGCCGGTCCATAGACCAAGTCGCACGCATCGCAAGAAAATGTGCCGACTTCGTCAGACGATCAACAACAACCCAAATGGCGTCATGACCGCACTGAGTCCTCGGCAAACCCATAATGAAATCAGTCGACACGTGCTCCCACTTCCACATTGGGACACTCAACGGCTGCAAAAGACCAGGAGGTCTCTGATGATCGGCCTTGACACGCTGGCACGTGTCACACTCGGCCACAAAACTGGCGATCTGGCGCTTCATCCCCGCCCAAAAATACTGTCGCCTCATGTCACGGTACATCTTTGTCGAGCCCGGGTGGATAGAAAACCGCAATCGATGTGCCTCGGTCATAAGATCTCTGCGTAATTCTGGAATATCCGGGACACATAAACGGCCTCTGAAGTGAAATCCACCGTCTGTACCGATCTGTTAATCTACCTGACCCTCAGATGCCACCTCAGCCATATAACTCTACAACGACTGATCAGCCTGCTGAGCCTCGATCACCCTAGCGACAAGAGAGGGTTGAATCGACATGCTCGATAACTGTACAATGGAACACTGCAGGCCGAACTCAAAGTCATACGCTGCGATATCCTCAAGCATCCGCCACTCCTGAATCATCATATGTGCCACTAAACCTCTTGGCTGACGGCTGAGGGCATCTGCCACCACGTTCGCCTTACTCGGGTGGTACTGGTGGTCGAAATCATAGTCCTTCAGGAGCTCCATCCAGCGCCTCTGTCTCATATTCAACTCAGACTGCGAGAAGAGATACTTCAAGCTCTTGTGATCAGAGAAGAGCTCGAACCTAACCCCGTAAAGGTAGTGCCTCCACACCTTCAGTACGAAGACAACTGCAGCCAGCTCTAAGTCATATGTAGGGTAGTTCAGCTCATGGACCTTGAGCTGACGAGACGCAAAGGCCACTGGTCTCCCGTGCTGCATCAGGACAGCACCCAAACTGATATGCGAGGCATCAGTGAATACAATAAAGTCGTCACTCCCAGAGGGAAGAGTGAGGACAGGAGCGAACGTCAGACAGTCCTTCAACTCCATAAATGCTCGCTCGCAGGCATCACTCCAAATAAACTCTGCACCCTTCCGAGTTAGCCTGGTCAGCAGGGCTGCAATATGAGAGAAACCCTCAATGAAATGCCGGTAGTAGCCCGCTAGACCAAGGAAACTACGGATCTCTGTCGCAGTCGTGGGCTGGCCCCACTGACGCACTGCCTCGACCTTCGAGGGGTCCACTGCGACACCCTCCCTCGTCACCACGTGACCGAGAAACTTCACCTCCTCCTGCCAGAACTCGCACTTCTCCAGCTTCGCATACAGTTGGTGTGCGCGGAGGGTCTGCAGAGTAATCTCCAAGTGCTGCTCATGCTCCTCACGGGTCCTCGAGTAGATCAAAATGTCGTCGATGAAGACTACAATAAACTGATCTAGATATAGGCGAAAAACCTCTTTCATCAGCTGCATGAAGACCACGGGTGCATTGGTCAGTCCGAAGGACATGACCTAAAACTCAAAATGACCGTAACGCGTCCTGAATGCCGTCTTCGAAATGTCCTTATCTCGGACTCGAATCTGATGATAACCGGAACGCAGGTCAATCTTCGAGAAGAACTGTGCACCCTGCAGCTGGTCGAACAAATCATCAATCCTAGGGAGCGGGTACTTGTTCTTAATCGTGACTTTGTTGAGCTCGCGATAGTCAACGCAGAACCTCAATGAGCCATCATTCTTCTTCACGAAGAGTACCGGCGCTCCCCACGGAGAACTGCTCGGATGGATAAAACCCAACTCACGTAACTCGTCCAACTGCTTCTGCAGTTCCCGTAACTCCAACGGTGCCATATGATACGGGGCCTTCGAAATAGGCGCGGTACCGGGCACGAGATCGATCTGAAACTCGGTGAGTCAATGAGGCGGTAATCCCGGAATCTCCTGGAACACATCGGGAAAATCACAAACCACGGGCAAATGGTCGATGCAGGCGGCAACAGGCTCCTCTACTGCACATGACATCAAACAAGACAACTGCTCTCCTCTGGCCTCTGCAACGAACTGAAACTGTGGCACGCCGGATATATAGAACGTGACGGTCCTCGCGGCGTAGTCCAAAATGGCATAGTACTCGACGAGCCAATCCATGCCCAAGATGACGTCGAACTCGAACATCGGCAAAACAAACAAATCAGCGGGCAAGAAGGTATCCCCAACTAGAACGGGGTAAGACGAGCAAAATCGTCCTAACACTGCAGTCTTCCCCAAGGGAGTCGATACCGATAGGCTCTCATCAGCAGACTCCAACGGTAAGCCAGCCGATCGACAGAAGCTCTCAGCTATAAAAGAATGCGATGCACCAGAATCAAACAACACTCATGCAATGCATCCAGAAACTGGAAGTATACCCTCAACAACTCCTCCAGAAGACTGAGGGTCCTGCTGAGCTGCATAAAACCTAGCCTGAGCCGGCTGGGGAGGTGTTTATCCCCTCTGAACATGCTGCTGCTGCTGATGGGGTCGCTGAGGCTGTCGAAACTGCTGCCTCTGCTGCTGCGGCCTCTGAGGCTGGTGCTGATGCTGATGCTACTGCTGAGGTGCCTCGATGGTGGAGGCTGTTATCACTGTTGTTGCGGTGGAGGTCTCTGCTGCTGTGGGCCTCTCTGCTGCTGCTGGGGGCTGTGACACTCCCATGAGCTGTGTCCCGTCGCGTCACACCTGAAGCAAGTGCCGGTGAACTACCTCTGAGGTGGTGGTGGAGGTGCTGCTGGCACTGATGGTGCTTGAAAAGCTGGGTGACCTGTGTGCCTCTGTTGCTGTGGTCGACGCTGATGGGAAGGACTGGAAGAAGCCTGCCTCTTTCGGTCTCTCCTCTGACCATGATCAGACTGAGAATCGGCCCACTCAGTCTCATAAATCTGAGATCTCTGCACTATAGCCTAGAAAGTAGGAAGCTCATGCCCAATAACACGACCTCGAAGGCCGTAACGTAAGCCGTGCTCGAAACGGCGGGCCTTCCGTCCCTCGTCATCAACCATGTACGGTGCGAATCTCGAAAGTGCTACGAAACGGGCCGCGTACTGTGCCACGGTCATGTCTCCCTGCACCAGAGTCTCGAACTCTAAAGCTCGCTGACGACGGATATGGTCGGGGAAGTACTGCTCCTCGAATCGGTCCACAAAGTCCTCCCATGTCCAGACATACTCAAGTCCGGCAACACGGGTAACAGAGGTCCACCAATGCTCGGCCTCACCCTGAAAGAGAAATACTACTAATCGGATGCGTTGCTCGGTCGTACACGATATGGTGTCAAAAATCTTCTCCACATCGGAGCGCCATCTCTCTGCTGCAGTCGGATCTGGCTCGCCCTGGAAACATGGGGGATCAAGCCGTCTGAACTCACGTACTAACGCGCTCGCGCACTCCTGCTCTGCCTGAGCTGGTGAAACAGCTGGGTGTCTGCCCTGTCCCTTGAGTGCGGCTGTCACAGCCTGTAACATCTGCTATAACTGAGAGGCACTCACAGTCACGGTCAGCTCCTCATCGGCCTCAGGTGGAGGAATGTCATCCTCAGGGAAGGAAGCAGGGATCTCTGAGGGTGGAATATGAGATGCAGGGGGTAAAGCTAGAGCCTCCGATGGCGAAGCAGAATCCTCTGGTGGTGGTGCGGGAGTCGATTGGGTAACTCTCCCAGGTGCCATGTCCTACAGGAAAGCGCGAGACGCCTATCAACTTCAAAACTCTTGAAGGTACACACGTTAACGGTCTGTATTGGAAGGTCGCGAAGCTATCCGAACTTCGGGACTTAGCCATTCTACACTCATAGTAGACATGTAATGTTGTTCTCAGTTATTCCCAAGTTATGCTCTGATACTAACTTCTGTCACGCCCCAAACTCAGAAACCGGGCTCACAAAATTCTCAATCGTCGAATCTGACGCCGACAGCCTCCGTAGAACCCCATTCTCGACTCCTAGCTCTCATTCGCCAGGTTCCGATCCTGGGATGCTACGAGGAGGATTTTCAACATCAGTTTGATTCGTAATAAGCATAACCAAAGGCATAACCCACAAACAACAGCCAAGCACTCCATTACATTTTCACTATGATCAAAAACTTTACAAGTACAATGAGTATAAAAGGAAAATACAATGGTAAAGAATAAAAACTTCAAAATGCTCAGCAACGTGCTCCTGCCTTAGCGCTGCTGCGATCCAACGTCACCTGCACGCAAAGGTCATGCATAAGCTTACAGAAAGCTTAGAGGGTGGTGAAAGTGTGTGGGCAAGATAGTAATATGAACATGCAATGTCAGAGTAAAGCGGAATATGCAAATGGATCTATAATATCATGAGCCGTACCAAGGCTTATGCGATGCAAGACATGAATAGTATCGGTCATCCCAAGGCCATGCGATGTGCAATGCAACTCAAGCATACAGGTCCTCATCTATGTCCACACATCAATACAACTCAAAATATGGAATATCACCGGGGTCTAGTACACTCTAAACCAGATTGTCGCCACATCGCGCATAAGAAGGTAAGTGGAAGAGACCACACTATCCGTCTGCCAATATCGGGTGCGACTCGTCGATAGCGGACCCATTCCTCGAGCTGGTCAAACTTAGCCTAGCATTACCCCCTACTCTCGGGCGGGTAAGGCCGCACCCCCTTCCAACCGACCATGACACAGTGGAGAGCGTAACCGTCTGGTAATCGGCACTCAACGCTCATCTACCCACTCGGTCTAGACGTTGGAGCAACCTCTTGGTACCATAAGGGTTTAGGAACTTTCACCTAGGAATATCTATAGTACCCCATGTAGAACAAGATTTTCGGTATCCAATCCTGCCAACCACGATCTGTCTGTGGAGGCTACGGCCCCGATGTCGCTTGGGCATACAATAACCATGTCACACAAATACAGAATTCATGAATCACGCTATCCAGTCATGCAACCAATCCTGCACATATCGTGCGCTCATGTAGGGCAACACCGCCTAACCGGGAGCCCATAAACAACCTGCCCGAAGGCAAATGCCTAAAACGATCCTGAGAATAAAATGGATGGCTTGGATTAAAAATATACATCAAGGTGGGGCCATGTTGGAGCAGCCCACCATTTCCCTTTCCTTTTTCTTTCTTCCTTTACCCCCTTTCTGTTGAAACGTCCAGCATCCTAGACGCTGGACGGTCTTTTGCTATTTTTATTTTTTTTTGAGTGTGGGCCCTGATGGAGTGGGCCACCACTGATGGGTGCCATGGGCTCAATGTCCAAGGTGGGCCCCACTTGAATAAAAATTACATCAAGGTGGGATCCATTCAAGTGGGCCACACCATCCTATTGCAATAAAATAAAATAAAAGAGAGAGAGAGAGACATGGAGAGTGGGACACAGATTGTGATGGAGGGACCCCGTCATTATGGGCCCTCCCTTACATGAAATCATACATCAACGGACCCTTTGAACAAGGGACCATCAAAAATGTAAATCAACGGTGGAGATCCATTCCCCACCGATATGGACGGTCTAGATGACCTCTCTAAGTGAAATAAACATCATGATGGGGTCCATGGAGAATGGCCCCATCATGGAATGATCATGATAATCCAAGTGGTCCATTGGCCACAAATAAGGGTCCCAAGTGAGATCTACACCATTGATCGGTGGGCCTCACTTGGTCCACCATAAAAACAAGGAAAGCTACCCTATAGAGGCACCCACCGTCTGATCTTCTCACTCCTAGAGGTTCCTTGGCACCTTAGCTTTAACTTCAATGGTTAAGATGAAGAATGGAGGGTTGAGATGGGAGATTTTGGGGTAGGAAGGTGGGCCACTTGGAGCTTAGGAATTTGGAGAAATTCCATACGTGGGGGCTCTTGTTGCTTGGGATTTTTAAAATGAGAAAGAGAGAAAGAGAGAGAGTGATGTAAAGGGAGAGAGAGAGTGATGGATGGATGGGTGAGTGATGGTTGTGTAAGAAAAGCTTGACTTTTGAGGCTTTTGTGTAAGAGAGGTATGGGTGGTGAAGACTTTTGTGGCTTTTTGTGTAAGAGAGGTATGGGTTTGGGAGACTTTTGTGATTGCTTGGGAAAAGGGATGGAAGTGATGTGTACTTGACATGTGATGGATTGATGGGTGATTGATTGATGGGATTGATGTGATTGATGTGACACATCGTAGAGATTCCCTTGGTTTTCACAACGCTCAGCATTTTCTCGCACTGAACGTTGGCCCATAACTCTTGATCAGGGTATCGCCTCGGCGCGCGAGTCGCGGTATCGGAACCGCAACGACGGCACGGTCGCTATGGTATTGGTCGCGGGTTGAGTCGACTCGGGTTGTCGGCACATGAATCAGGGTCGCGCGTCGATATCGCTTAAGGGTCGAAGGTTGCCGAAATTTGACCGGTAAGACCGCGGAAGTGTACGAAAAGGTACGGACCAAGATACGGGTCTTACACAAGCCACCGAAGCTTGACCTAAAACCTTTACCCTCTGATTTAAAATATGTCTATTTAGGTCAAGATGAGACATACCCGGTGGTGATCTCTGCCCACCTGGAGAAAGAACAGGAGAGTATGCTGATATCTACTCTCATTGAGCATAAGGGAGCTCTTGGATGGACGATAGCAGACCTCAAAGGAATTAACCCATCGATTTGTACTCACCGCATATATCTTGAGGACAATGCAAAGGCTGTTCAACAATTACAACGTAGACTGAATCTAAATATGAAGGAAGTGGTTAAGGCCGAGGTTCTCAAACTATTGGAAGTGGGGATCATATACCCCATATCCGATAGTCAATGGGTGAGTCCAACTCAGGTGGTTCCTAAGAAGTCCGGGATCACCATCGTAGCCAATGTCAATAATGAACTCGTGCCAACCAGAGTTACTACTGGTTGGAGAATGTGCATTGACTACAGAAAGATGAATACCATCACAAGGAAAGACCACTTTCCTTTGCCCTTCATTGATTAAATCCTGGAAAGGCTAGCTGGTCATTCCTATTATTGTTTCCTTGACGGGTATTTAAGTTATAATCAGATTGAAATCGCCCCTGAGGATCAGGAAAAGACCACATTTACATGTCCCTATGACACCTTTGCTTACAGAAGGATGTCATTCGGGTTATATAATGCCCCTACCACCTTTTAGCGATGCATGATGAGTATCTTTTCTGACATGGTGGGAAAATATCTTGAGGTCTTTATGGACGATTTCTCTGTTTTTGGTTCATCTTTCAGCGAATGCTTAATAAGTCTTAAATGTGCGCTGAAAAGATGTGAAGAAAAAAATTTGGTACTTAACTGGGAGAAGTTCCATTTTATGGTTCAAAAAGGAATTGTCCTTGGGTATATCATCTCGTCTAAAGGAATCGAGGTAGATAAGGCAAAAATTGATCTTATCTCTAACCTACCTCCACCCAAGAATATCAGAGACGTGCGATCCTTCTTAGGACACGCAGGCTTTTACAGACGATTCATAAAGGACTTTAATCTCCTCTCTCATTCTTTATGTAATCTTCTTCAAAAGGATACACCATAAGAGTGGACTGAGCAGTTCCAAGAAGCTTTCACTAAGCTTAAGGGCATGTTAACCACTGTACCTATCATGCAGCCACCCGACTGGAGTCTTCCTTTTGAACTTATGTACAACGCCTCTGATTATGCTCTTGGAGCGGTTCTAGGCCAGAGAAAGGATAAGCGGCCTTACGTTATTCACTACGCAAATAGGACTCTAAATCCTGCCCAAGTGAACTATTCGACTACGGAAAAGGAACTCTTAGCCGTAGTGTTCGCTTTGGACAAATTTAGATCCTACCTGATCGGATCTAAGATCATCATCTACACAGATCACGCGGCACTTAAGTATCTTCTTTCTACGAATGATTCTAAGCCCCGCCTGATACAATGGATCCTTCTACTTCAAGAATTCGATTTGGAAATTAAAGACAAATAAGGAGTAGAGAACGTAGTGGCCGATCACCTTTCTCGCCTTAATACCTCTGATTCCCTTGAGGCGACTCATATTAATGATACGTTCCCTGATGAACAACTTTTTAGAGTCTCCCAGTCACCTTAGTTCGCTGATATTGCTAATTATCTTGCTACAGGTTCCATACCAACACATTGGACATCGCAAGATAAGAAGAAATTCTTTACCAAGGTGTGTAACTTTTTCTGGGACGATCCATATTTGTTTAAATATTGCCCATAACAAATCTTAAGGAGGTGTGTGCCAGACGATGAGCATCAGAGTTTCATCTCCTTCTCTCACTCACAGACCTGTGGTGGTCACTTTTCTGCTAAAAAGACCACGGGCAAGATTCTACAGTGTGGCTTTTACTGGCCCACTATGTTCAGGGATACTCATGAGTTTTACAAAGCTTGTGAGCGTTGTCAAAAATTGGGAGCATTGTCCCGTCGAAATATGATGCCTTTGAATCCCATCCTTATCATTGAAGTATTTGATTGCTGGGGCATTGATTTCATGGGACCATTCCTCCAATCAATTGGAAATCTGTATATTTTGTTCACCGTAGACTATGTCACTAAATGGGTCGAAGCAATTCCGTACCACAAAAATGACCATCACACGGTCATTAATGTTTTGAAAGAAAATATCCTGTCGCGGTTCGGAATGCCTCGAGCCATCATTAGTGACGGGGGCTCACACTTTTATAATAGACCATTTGAGAGTTTAATGAAGAAATACGGTATCTCTCATAAGGTGAGCACCCCATACCATCCACAGACAAGTGGATAAGCTGGGATTTCTAATAGGGAGATCAAACATATCCTGGAGAAAACGGTTAACCCTAACCGTAAGGATTGGTCAATCCGATTAACCGATGCCTTATGGGCGTACCGTACTGCTTTTAAAACCCCTATTAGAACATCACCCTTTAGACTTGTCTATAGGAAGGCTTGTCACTTGCCTGTGAAATTGCAACATAAATCATACTAGGCGATCAAAAATCTAAATTTCAATCTGGACAACGCTGGCTCGCTACGCAAACTTCAATTAAATGAACTTGAAGAAATTCGGAACGATGCGTACGAGAATTCAAAATTTTACAAGGATAGGATGAAGGCGTTTCATGATCAGCATATTCTACGAAAATCATTCACGCCAGGTCAGAAAGTCCTTTTGTACAATTCTCGGCTACAACTCTTTCTGGGTAAGCTTCGATCTCGTTAGACCGGCCCTTATATTGTTGTCACTGCTTATCCACATGGGGCCGTCGAGATACGAGATCCCGACAATGGCAAGGAGTTTAAAGTAAATGGACATCGATTAAAGCCATTTGTCGAGGCATTTGATTCAGAGGACATGTCCACGCCTCTGATTGCTCCTGTTTACCAGGATTGATCTCCTAGTCTGATGGAGGTATAGGTAGGTTTATCGCTTTCTTGTCTGGCTGAAGACGGTAAACTTAGCGCTCCTGGGAGGCAACCTAGACTTTTTTTTCCTTTTCATTCTTTAATAGATGATTCAATGTTTGTGGGTAACATTACTGCAAACCCTCATGAGACTACAACTTGTCCACTAGGGGTAACCTAGGGGTTTAAAGGCTTGTTGCATACGCTAAATGCAATCGAGAGCACCTGCGAAAGTGGTATAGGTAGGATTCTATTTTGTTATTCTCTCACTAACCTACTCTCTTCCAGTGATCTCTTGAAAAATCTCTCTCGATTCGTTATCCAGGTACTATCCTCCCATCACTTCTCATTTATGTTCGTTGTCCCATGTGCATTGCATGTTTATATCTTTTACATTGAGGACAATGTAGATTTTAGGTTGGGGGTGGGGGATTAGGTTACCTAATCAGTGTTTTTCTTAGTCTTGATCAAAAATTATGAATTTTTTTTTTTTTTAAATTCCTATGACTTCGAAGTGATTTTAACAGATATCCCTAACTTAGATTTTCAAGATACGTGATGTTGGTCATGTATGACTCTTGACTTCAGTTATCTGTTAGATTTCACAATTAAGATCGAATTATTAATCCATGATTAGAAGTTGTGAACATTGATTGAGTCATGATTTCATATCTTGCTGTCACATTAAGGTTTCAGTCTGATATTGAAGGGTTAACTTGGTAATAACTAAGCATGGAAGGAACCAGCCTGGACAATTTGCCTATTATGATCAATAGAAAAAGAAAAAAAAAAGAGAAGCAGAAATGAAGAAAAAGAAAATACTCAGGGTTGGGCGAATGGCCTTCACTGTAGGTCTGCTCCCTACAGGTGAAGGTTTGTTTCCCTAAGGTTAACATTCAAAAATTATCAGGTGACTGGTCTTTACCATAGCTTTGCTCCCTATAGGTAAGGATTCGATTCCCCTCCTTGGCATTACTTTTAAGAGAAAAATCAAAAGTTAGAATTTCAGAGGCAAGTTTGGTTCGGGTTTTGGTTATCATGAAATCTTTTGTTGGATACCAAGGATATCATGAAATTGACGATTGGATCTCTTAATGTTGATAAGCCGAGATTACACTATACACCCATGGAACTTAGTGTTTAGAATTATTCTAATTGATGGATTAATATTATGAACTTGATTAATGAAGTTTAATGTGTGCTTGAGTTCAGGAGAAAACAATTTCCAACATTCATGAATATTAAATTTCTCGTATCTTGTTCAAAATCTCACTCGATTTCATAGAAAGTTCTCCTATAATTCTCAACTTATTTTTCGCATAATTTGCTCGGGACTAGCAAAATGTTGGTTGGGGGTTGTGTTGAGGGTCAAATATTACATATTAGACCCTAGTTATTACCTGGATTTACGAACATTGTACTGTCTAATAGCCCGATTTAATCATGTTTGTGATGCAGGGTGTCTTTATGAGCTTGAACTGAAAATGGGTGTTAAAAATATGGTTTTAAAGCTCAAGATGCACCAAGGCAAGGGACACAATCCAGGGGACCAAGATCGACTGAAATTACATGCCAGGGATCCGAGAAAATCAAAGAACTGAAGCTCAAATGGCCTAAAACTCATCCAGAATTCAAGATCACATGTTTCCCACCATCCGTTCGGTTCGAAACTTCATACGTGGCCTGAGGACAAGAAATTAACCGTATAAGTCAATTTTCAGCCACTGGATCCCTCTGCAAGTGACCCAACAAACAAATCAACCCATGAATCTACGATCTGGGACCCACCTAATATCTGGAAATTCTTCAGTTTCGGTCTCAACACCCTAAATTGTGGGGAGAAATGAATGGACGGAGCGGATTCTTTATACACATCACAGTGGAGCCCACATACACTTGAGCGTGCACAGTGTGTACACTCACTCCACGTGCATGGGACCAGATTGTTTGGTCAAGAGTAGGTTCGACTGACTTTCCTTAACAGAGAAACGAATCTCTGTTCTCTTGTTACGCACGACGTCCGCTGATTCATCAGTGGCCCACCATCATCATGCAAATTGATGATCGAAGCCGTTCATCATGTTTGGAGGGGGCCTGGAACCGTCACCTAGGTGGAAACTTCTCAAGAAAAAGGATGTATCAAGTTTCTACCGTTAAAATGCGGAGCAGACGGCAGAGTAGATGGATCTGTGGGCCACACTGAATCCGATCTTAAACCAGCCATTATTTACTGGTTTTTCGACAAAATTGCAATGGACGGAGTGGAATTCGCAGATGATAAAATAAATGGGCCCCACCATCGAAACGGCGGTAATAACGATGCTCTGTTTCGCAGTCTGAAAAAATCGGACGTTCCGATTCGTCCTGACCCACCAGAGATATCAGATGAACGATCGGATCCGTCAATCATACAGAGGGGCGCGATATTGTCAAACCTATGTTGAGTTTTTGACTTCATACACGCACACGTGCTGGTTTCAACGGTCACAAAACGGACAGCCTACATTGATTGCATTGTAATTTCTACCGTTGGTTGCGTCAAAAACATTCCAAATCCGGTTATTTCCAGCTGAAATCTCACTGTAAACACAATAGACGGAGTGGATTTTCTATCCAGTTCTGATCTTAGGCCCCACCTATCATCAGCGCAAGGACCGTGCGCAGGTTTTGCGTCCACACGAATCGGCCGCCATGGGCCACTGTGCAATCAAAGGGATGATCGGATCGATGATCTGATCCGTCCAGAAGATTCCGATGGGGGTCCTAATTCCGTTCATGAAGAAAATCAGAAATCTGGGACTAGCAACCACTATAAATCTGAGCCGACGCAAGATGGTTTCCAAGACCTACCGCACTAAAACAGGGACTTGCGATCTTGGCTGCGTAAAAGCCACGCAATATCACCGACTCTGACAGCTTCTCACCGACCAACAACTATCTATAAAAAGAGGCAGAAAGCTTTGCTTGGGGGCTGGGAATGTGAAGAGAAGAGAAGGAAACAAGGAGAGAGATAAAGAGTTTGAGTTATTTATTTTTTCCTTTATTTTTCTGATTTCTTTCTATGAATTCCATGGAGTTTACTCTAGCCATGCTAGGCTAAACCTCTTAGCCAGGGCTGAGAGGTGAAGCTTGTAGCATGATGGGAGGATCTGTTGCTTGTGCAATTTATTAGACTAATTGATGTTGATCTTAGTTTGATTTTAATGAAAATATTTTTAGTCTTTAATGGTCTATTGTGACTGAAATTACAGTGGGTCTGCGATGGCTTTGAATATTTTCTTTTTCTCTTTTATGCTTATGATGTCAGGAAGCCCTGTTGTTCATCATAGTCTCCTGGGCATGGTCGGATGTCAGTACCCTTCCTAACCTTCATACATATGATTGGTTGGTAATTAGTTTAATTCTATTGTTTGTCATAGTCTCTTGGGCATGGTTTGGTGATGGAATCCATTCTAATTCATATACTTCATCTCTTGAAAACTAGATCAATGATAGTTCAGTTAATTTCCATAAAACAGGCATAAGATCTCCCTGATCCCTACAAGTGGATCCTCTGAATCCCTAGTTCGCTTCCTCTGATTTTTCTTAAATTTAGATAATAATTCCATCATTATTCCTCAAATCATAATTAATTTAGATTTCATCTCATTCTAGTTCTAGTTCTAGTTAGTTTTAGATAACGTACAAGTTTCAGTCCCTTGGGATTCGACCTCGGTCTTACCGAGTTATTACTACATCACAACCCTGCACTTGGGGAGTGAACATAGATGAACTGATCTCTTAGTGCATTCAAGAAGAAGACAGGATCAGGCAGTTAGGTAAAGTACAAAATGTTAATATGGTGACCTCGGGACATGGGTATGGGCATGGGCATAAAGGTAAAAGGAAAAGAAACTAGAGTTCTAATAATGGATCCTCTGGTTCTCCATCAGGAAACCATGAGAATCTATCAGGAAATGGATCGAACCACAAATGGGTTAAAGGCAATAATTGTTTCTTTTGTAAAAAGGCAGGCCATCTAAAGAAAGACTGCGAAAAGTATAAGAAATGACTCATAAATAAATGTAATAATTTTGTTCTTATTTTTTTTTGAATCAAATCTGATTGATGTATCTGTGGATTCTTGGTGGATATCTTCGGGAACTATTATTCATATATGTACTTTTATGAAGGAATTAGTACAGGCTAGACCACCAACTGATGCAGAGTGCTCAGTATACGTAGAAAATGGTGTCAAGGTAGACGTGGAGGCAATTAGAGTCTATAGGCTTAAGTTAGAATCTGGTCATTTTTTGGATTTAGTAGACACATTTTGTGTGCCTTCTATAAGGTGTAATTTAGTTTCTATTTCTCGTTTGGATAAGTTGGGATATTCATTTCAATTTAAGAATAAAGGTTTTATTATTTATTTTAATTCGATTAAAGTTGGAACCGGCTCTATGGTGAACAACTTATACCAATTAGACTTGATTGCCTCACACATCTATGATGTTAATGCCTTGTATGGAAATAAAGTAGGATCCAAACAAAGGCTAGACTATGAGAATTCTTCCATGTTGTGGCACATGTGCCTATGTCATATATCTCGTGAGAGATTGGACAGACTTGTGTGAGAAGGAATTTTTCATTCTCTAGACTTCTCTGACTATAAAATGTTCATTAATTGCATAAAAGAAAAATAACTAGAACTAGAAAGAAATGTGCAACAATGAGTGTAGGTCTCTTAAAGGTGATACATATAGACATTTTTGGACCATTCCTTACAGCTTCATGGAGTATACAAAAATATTTGATTACCTTTATAGATGACTACTCTCGTTTCGGGTACCTCTACCTTATTAATGAGCAATCGGATGCCCTGGATACATTTAAAATCTATAAGGCTAAAGTTGAAAATCAACTCGATAAAAGGATTAAAGTTGTCGGATCTGACCATGGTGGTGAATATTATGACAGATATAACGAATCAAGTCGTAATACAGGGTCATTCGCTAGATATCTACAGGATTGTGGCATTGTCGCCTAGCACACTATGTCTGGTACTCCAAAGAAGAATAGTGTAGCTAAAAGACGCAATCGCACCCTTATGGATATGGTGCGAAGTATGGTTAGAAATTTGACATTGCTAGAATCTCTATGTGGTGGCCTGATTAAAATTGCATTTCACATACTTAACAGGGTCCCCAATAAGGTAATAACCAAAACCCCTTTAGAGTTTTAAAATGGGAGAAAACCAAGTCTCCGATACTTACCCATTTGGGGATATCCTACTGAGGCCAAAATTTACAACCCGTATGAAGTAACTTTATCCTAGAACCATAAGTTGTTTCTTTATTAGATATCCAAAAAGGCCAATAGGTTTTCGATTCTACTATCATTCTCACTCTATCAAGATTGTTGAGACTAGGAATGCCAGATTTATTGAGGACACTAAAAACAGCGGAACACGAACATTAGAAACTTTGTATTTGAGGAAGAAAGGACTGTGACTCCGGTCATAGTCACTCAAGATCATGTGGATATAAATACTACAGTCGACCCTTCAATCACTGTAGAACACCACGATGAACCTCAAATACAACCCATTTATGAGGAAAAGAGATCATACCCAAGAGGTTGAACTATTAAGAATATCCGAAAGAGAAAGAAGACCTGTAAATCGAGACGATTACGTCATATACTTACAGGAGCACAATTTTTACATAGGGATGAAAAAGAATCCTTAATCCTTTACGCAAGTCAAACAAAGTGCTAATCCTTCTCATTGGTTTAATGTCATGAAAGATGAGTTAAAATTCATGAGGAACAATAAAGTATGAGATCTTATTGGGTTACCCATTGGAATAAGGCCGATTGGTTGTAAATGGATGTTTAAAATCAAGAGGGACTCCAAGGGTAATGTCGAAAGATAAAAAGTCAGATTTGTTGCCAAGGATTTTAACCAGTGTGAGGGCATTGACTTTAAGGAGACTTTTGTACCAGTATCTAAGAAAGACTCATTCAAGATTATAATGGCTCTTGTAGCTCATATGAACTTAGATTTACATCAGATGGATGTAAAGACCCGAAGGTTTTCAATGGAGATCTGAATGAGAATGTATACATGTTACAACCCGAAGGTTTTGTAGTTGATGGCTCAGAACATTTGGTTTGCAAACTAAAGAAATCCATCTATGAGTTGAAACAGACATCATAATAGTGGTACCTAAAGTCTCATGAAGTAATTTCCTCATATGGTTTTGTAGAAAACACTGCAGATAAATGTATCTACATTAAAATCAATGGGAGTAAGTTTGTTATAATGATTTTGTATGTTGATCACATTTTGTTGGCTAGCAGTGATATCAGGATGTTGAGCGACACCAAGAAATTTTTATCTCAAAGATTTGAAATGAAGGATCTTAGCGATGCCTCTTATGTCATCGACATTGAGATTCATCGTGATAGATCACATATACTACTTAACCTGTCACAGAGGGTATATATTACTAGGGTACTAGAAAGATATGGCATGCAAAATTATGCTTCTGGATAGTTGCCCATTGTGAAGGGCGACAAATTTGGCATATTTCAGTGTCCAAAGAATGATTTAGAAAAGAATCGAAGAAAGAATTTCCTTAGGCATCAGTAGTAGGGAGCATCATGTATGTTCAAGTATGTACATGACCGGATATTTCCTTTGTTGTTGGAATGTTGGGGAGATACATATCTGATCTAGGAATGCAACGTTGGATAGCTGCAAAGAAAGTGTTGTGGTACCTATAGAGAATGAATGACTTCAAACTCACATACAGAAGATCTGATTAATTAGAGTTTATTGGATATTCATACACGGATTTTGTAAGCTACGTTGACACTAAGAAGTCCACCTCAGGATACATCTTCATGATGGTTAGAGGAGCTGTGTCTTAGAAAAGCGTGAAATAGTCTACTAAAGCCTCATCCACCATGGAAGTTGAATTCATTACATGTCACGAGGCATCTAATCAGGCATTATGGTTATTGAGTTTCTTCTCAGATTTACGGTATTGAAGCATATCCCGAAACCATTGAGAATATTTTACGACAATTCAGCTGTGATTTTCTTCTCTAGTAACAACAAGCACTCATCAAGGTTGAGGCATATCGACATCAAATATCTTATTGTAAAGGAAAGAGTTCAGAATCATCAAGTGTCTGTGAAGTTCATCGGCACTAACAAGATGATTGCAGATTCGCTTACTAAAGGGCTCCCTATCATGCCATTTCAGGATGATGTGACATCCATGGGAGTCATTGATCCCACATATGTTTTCAGTTAGTGGAAGTTAAGCATACTTTTATTTTCACAGACATTTAGAGTTCTCATTTTATACAGTTTGATGATTTTGATATAAATTTTTATTTCTGCTTCTCACTTAGTATGCACAATGTAATTTGAGTAAGTAGACCTAAAGTTATGTCTTGTTGGAGACATTTGAAAACTTTAGGACTTCTTAAGGATAAACACACATCATTACACTAAGTGTTTAATCCTTATACCACACTTCTTAGTTCCAGATCTATGTCATCAAGATTATTGGTATTTGTGACCAAGCTTAGCCTCACTTCACCTAAATTAAATGTTGTGATAACTACTGCGATTCGATACTGACATTCTTGATGGACTAAATTGAATAGCATTACATGTATTATCCAATAGTTGCATTGGTTAACCATTTGGATGTTTTCTTAAAATTAAAACTAATTTTTCAAAAGAATTTTCTACAGATTAATCATTGACATTGTTAAATATGGCCTAAGTGGGAGAATGTAAGAACTCTATAAAGTGGGTCTTATTGATCAACGGTGTGGATTGATCTGATAGTTGGACTATGTGATCGCGTAAACCAGTGGACCCCACTTCAGTGTGATTCACGCAGAGTGTCTGCATATGAATGCGTAAGGGGTTGGGGTGCTACAACTTGATATGTAGAGCAATTTGAGTTTAACTAGGATAAGACAATGTGGAGCCATGGGAGAGAGCTGTGATGGGTTTCAAACTCTCTCCACCACAGCATCTATTTAAGGTGGCTAGGTCCCTGATCCAACACACAATTCAAAAATGCTAGTCCCATCTAATTCTCTGTATCCAGGTGTAAGGAAAGGAAGATATGGTATTCTATTATTCTCAGCTATGGCGTCTTAAATAGGTAAGACATCTAAACCTTTGATCTTTATGTTCTATACACTGCAAGATCCATGGGCTAATTCCCCATATTATATTAGTCCCACAGGATGCACCGCATTGCAGATGAGTGCATCAATTTGGTGATTGGATACGCACACCAAAGTAATGGAGATATGATTTCAACATTGGACTTTTGCTTTGGTGGATAGAGAATAAAACACACTTCCTGCCACACCCTAACTAGCATAAAGCTTAATATGAGCCATGATCCAAAACATGTGGCATTCCCAAGTGACAGGAGGACCAAGCACAAGCAACGGTGAATCCCCACCCTCAATATCCATTGTATCCAAATTTTTTGTGGCCTAAACTTTACAATAGTCAATCACCAATATTTCTTGTATCATGGGATCGAGCACCTTGTGTACAAACATTTCAATTGTAGCTATCACCTCACCTATGTTACACACACACACACACATGCGCATGCGCGCGCACACACACACACACACACACACACTTACACACTCAACTAGTGCCATTGTAAAAATACTAGTTCGAATGTAATCAACACAATAAGAGTTGCAATGAACATATGGATAACTGATTCGATGTTGCCCATAACATCATTTCGTTCTACTTCCCGAATAGTCAGAACTCGTTCTGGAGTATTGACTTGACTAGACACTACGAAAAATGGAAAAAAATGATGGATTTAGAGACGGTTCTGGACCGTCTCTAAAATTACTCAGTTTAAATACGCTTCAGAGATGGCCGTAAACCGTCTCTAAACTTTTAGACGGCCCTTGACCGTCCTTAAAAATGTCTTAAAAATTTGAACGTCCACAAATCATTTAAGACGATAAAAAACCGTCATTAACTGCAGATAAAAGACAGCCATTGACCGTCTGGAATAAGAGACGGTCTCTGACCGTCTTATATGCAGCCATTTGAGACAGTCAAAGACCGTCCGTATTAGAGATGGTCATTGGCCATCTCTTATTGGTAATTTAAGACTGCCAAAGCCGTCTCAATTAGAGACGGTCATTAGCCGTCTTTTCCTGTAATCTGAGACTCAAAAATAGTCTGTATTAGGGACGGTCCTTAGCTGTCTCCATTTGAGACTATCAAAGACCGTCTCTATTAGAGACGGTCTTTGACAGTCTCATTTGCAGTCATTTGAGATGGTCAAAGATCGTTCGTATTAGAGACGGTCATTGGCCGTCTTTTATTAGTAATCTGAGACTGTCAAAGACCGTCTCAATTAGAGACGATCATCGACCATCTTTTAGTGGTTATCTGAGACCATAAAAAATAGTCTGTATTACGGACGGTCCTTAGCAGTCTCCATTTGAGACTGTCAAAGACCGTCTCTATTAGAGACGGTCCTTAGCCGTCTTATAGTAGTCATTTAAGATTGTCGAAGACCGTCTGCATTAGAGACGGTCCTAAACCGTCTCTAATGCTCAGGTCGAAAATTAAGAACAAAAAAAATTATAAATTTTGAAAAAAAAAAGTTAAAAAGAAGATTGTCCAAAAATAGTTAAAGGTTGTTCATAATATCAAAAATATATGAATGAATAGAAAACACAAACAACAGCTTGATCCAAAACTTCTATAGCCTCCAAGAAATTTTAAACGGTAAAGGTTCAATCACACTATTTCCCATGGTGTGGTCCACCTGAGCTTTGGATATGCTTCCTTTTTTCTCTTTAGACGTCAAATTATCTATTAACATGGACGAATGGAGTGGATAAAATAAATAAATAACAGTGGACCCCACAGAGTTTAATTACTCTGGTAAGGGTAACGAGTAACTCACCTAAATGTAGTAGAGAAGGGTTTCCTTAAAACATTCATAATCATATATTAGACCTGCCTAAATATGATTCACATATCCTGTGTCCCACTTGGATGAGGGGTCAAAACATCGCGGTGGGCCCTAAGAAGGTTTCAATAGTGGGTGTCACTATCCCACTCTTTTCTATGGTGAGGGTCCACTTGAACTTTGGATCTGCCCCGTCAATCAGAGGCACCATTCCATGGTAGGCCACGAGCTTAAAAATAAAGTCAATCCATGACTTGGGTGGGCCACACCACATACTATAGTTGAGAGGGTTACCCTCCCATTGAAACATTCATAATCATTTATTAGGCCCACCTAGATGTGGTTCATAGATCCAGCCCATTCATTATGTGTGTCCCACTTGGATGAGGAGTTAGCCCAAGTTTCATACACATCCAAAACTCATGTGGGCCCCACCAATTAAATACTTTTATATGTTTTAGGGATGTCTTCACATAGTTTTAGATGCTATGGGCCACCGGAGTTTCGTATACGACTAATTTTTGGACTTAAAGGGGACACATCAAATGCATGGTGTTGATGTTCTACATACATCATGGTGGGGCGCACATAGATTAACCTCATGGGAAGTTCCCATGAGGTGACCTTATAGTACCATTTCGCTATTTAGGTAACTCCTTCATGAGTATTACTCTAACCATGTAGGGCTCACCTTGATATATTTTATGTATATCGACACCGTCCATATATTTTTCCATCATATTTTAGGATGTGATTTCAAATCATAAGAACTCAATAATCTCAGGCGGGTCATACCAATCAAAACAATGATGAATAACTATTAAAAACCTTTTGAAGGCCACAAAAGTTTTGGATCAATTTGATCTTTGTGGTTTACCTTCATCTAGATCTTCTTTACATTATCAACAAGTTGGATTGCAAATAAACATTACTAAAACCTTACGATGAGCTCTTTATAATTTTTAATGGCGAGGTACTATATTATCATTCTTTCCAGTGGTGTGGTCCACTTAAGATTTAAATCTACACAATTTTTTATACCCGGCCCAAAAATGGGTTGGAGAAACATAAGGGCGACAAGGATATACAACTCATCATCAAAATCTCACTTTTGTTATCTAACTTTTCAATTTTTCTTATCAAAATACAAAATTTAGTTTTCTTTTTTAAAATATATATTTTTTTTACAATTTGTCAATTTTTTCACAATTTTGTTTAATTTTTTAAATTTTATTTTTCAAAATATCATTTTTTTTAAATCTCACTTTTGTTATATAAGTTTTTAAGTTTTCTTGTCAAAATACAAAATCTAGTTTTCTTTTTTTGAAAATATATTGTTTTACAATTTGTCAAATTTTTTCACAATTTTGTTTAATTTTTTATATGTTCTTTTTCAAAATATCATTTTTTAAATCTCACTTTTGTTATATAACTTTTTAATTTTTCTTGTCAAAATACAAAATCTAGTTTTCTTTTTTAAAAAATATATATTTTTTTACAATTTGCCAATTTTTTCACAATTTTGTTTAATTTTTTAAATTTTCTTTTTCAAAATATCATTTTTTTATCGAAATCTTTTTTTTTTTCCAAAATTATCAACATTATTCAAAGTTCTTAATTTTTTTCTCAAAATCTAGATTTTTATAAAATTACATTTTTTTTTTTCAAAATCTAAATTTTTTTCTTAAACATTGTTAATTATTTTTCTAAGCAGTCCAGATTGAAGAGTAAATAACTTCAGATGTTTAAATCAAAATTCACTCAAATTGTTGATCAATTTTTTTTGCCCAATATCTTTCTCATATGTAGCATGATTGGGGCGAGTAACTATAATGATTAGTAAAATAGAGTGAATGGACCAGACATGTAAAATGGGTCAAATTGTGACCCAACTTATTGACACCCTGAGACTCTAAAAATTAATGTTAGTAAGTTTTGTAGGGCTCATCATGATGTGTGTCGAACATCAACACCGTGCATTTGATAGAAGTTTTGGATCAAGCTGATGTTTGTGTTTTCCCTTCATTCATATCTTTTTGATATTATGAACATGTTGGATGACAAACATTATTGTGGGCCCAGGGAAGGTATTAACAATGGAAATCCTTATTCCACACTGTTTTGTGTGGCATGGTCCACTTGAGTTTTGGATTTACCGAAAATTTTAGATCAACACACACCGTTCATCCATTTTTCGAGATCATTTTATAGAATTATCTAAAAAATGAATCGTATTCAGAGATTAAATGGACCACACCACAAATAAGGGGAACAGATTGGATAC
Organism: Magnolia kwangsiensis; assembly: GCA_037074715.1. Classification (NCBI taxonomy): domain Eukaryota; kingdom Viridiplantae; phylum Streptophyta; class Magnoliopsida; order Magnoliales; family Magnoliaceae; genus Magnolia; species Magnolia kwangsiensis. Next base: position 116,728,652 of record CM073577.1, read on the forward strand.
TCTCCCTACACCATCCAATGGCTAGTGGTTGGTGCAGTGTGGGCCCCACCATGATTTATGGCCCCACAACCATTTTTTATTTTTTTTTACTTTTGAACCAGTTAGATTTCAAATAAACATTACGATGGGCCTTAGGATAGTTTCAACAGTGGGAATGTAAAGCCCTGAAATTCGAGGGTCGAGCCTAACTCAGCTCCCGAGTTTCAAAACATCACTTATGCAACATATTTGATGATGGTTGTATGTTGTCTGTATTAAAGCATAAAACATGATATAGATCAAGCCAGATTAGCAGACATAATTCAGGGATACTGAGAAAATGCAAGCGGAAGACTTAAATACATACATAATTCAAAATAAATCCCCAAATGATGCATGCTCTGCCCAGGGCAATATACATATATCTGTGTCTCAAAATACATACATGAACTGTTCAAAATGATACAATACATATCCCAGAAAATCTCCGTTGGTCAGGACAAGGCTCACATGAACCCGCCTGAGAACTGCATATATGAGAACGTCTCCTCGTCCTCGTCAAAGTCTGTCTCTGCCTCGCAAGCATTGTCATCTCCTGCAGCTAAGTCAGGGTCTAGTTGGTGTTTAAACACCATCTCAGAACGTGGGAGTGAGTGATCAACTCAGTGGTACTATATAGCAAAAGTTAACATGTTATCAATCCAATCAAGTAGTAATGATAAGGCAGTACAATCACACAGATGTTAGGTACTCTTGTTAATGCAAGGATGATATGAAGAATGATGCATGCCCTCACCACAATCCCCTCTGCGACATCATCTAACGATCGTGGCATGACTCGCTTCCTCAGTGCTCTATCACCAACACCGTTAGCACATGCAATGCGGTGTTATGAATATGAGTACCAAGTTCTTATTAGTCCTTTTCATATAGAAGGATTGGGAAGCTAAGACACCTCCCTTATATCAATTCTCAATATTGATTCATTCTAGGGTCGTCAGTCCTAGGGATTCTCATACAACAGTACGGTTCTAGGTCACCGCAAGGGCTATCAGGGCTGTTGCGCGCAATCGTTATTCCACTCCCCCATCACCTTATCAATACAGGCCTATTTATATCCTTAAGACTACAACAGGACTCGTCGCCCCTATGGAGTGTCAGGATAAACTCAAGGTCATTACAGAGGGCTCGTCACTAATCAATGTAGGCCGATAACAAGAATATAGTGTCTCATACCACCATAATCTGCTCAGAGTAGGGTACTCGCTGGTCACTACGGGGAGGTTTGTGGCCCCAGCGTAGGCCGACAGCTCGACCACGGTGTCCCATACCACCATACCCGGCTCATGAGTCTTAAGGGATCTTGGTACCATGGTTAACGGGAGTTTCACTGGTAAGCTCAGTGCCTTAGATTCAAACAGTGGCAACCAAACATGGTGAACAAGCATCGGTCAATTGGGTTAGTTGATAAGCTCAACTAGGCCAAGCGCACGTTGAGTTGAATGACATAGAATGCATAAGCACTCTATGTGGCCTAACCACTGCCGAACACTCCAAGCACGACTCAGATTTGTTAAACTCATCCTATGTGGCGAAGACAACCTCGACCACTATTTATGGAACGGTTTTCGATTGCCTGGACTGTATCACAGCCCCATTCATATACACATACAATAACTAGTATATGATTCATATCCTGCATTCACATGAACAATAATGAAGTATAGCTTGAAATGTAAATAGTACATGCAGGAATTTATACACACATTTAACATGATTCAACCAACTACATAATCAATGGAGGAAATCATACACTCATTTAGCATGAATATTCTAAGTCACATGATTCATGAAGGAAATCATTCACACAAACATTATGGTTGAAATCCATATCTCAACCATCTTAGCAAACACATTTTCTAACCATTATCTCATTTAGACATTTAAACAAACACTTAGCTTACACTATTCAACATACATCACGTATGTCGACACCATTGCAAATTACGGCAAGTCCTCTCACCAAGGAGTTGCTGCATACATATTAGGCATATCACAACGACAATTTATCATGGCAAGCAAATTAGCAGATTCCATACGCATACGTGTATTCTAACATATACATAAAATACGGTATTTATAATACAAAGTATACGTATGCGGAAGACAAAACGGATAGCATATTTGGCATGTGTAACGGCATTCACATCATGAATAAATCATTATCTAACATTGAAAGTCTTGAAAACCATAACCTAAGCGTATATAGTCCGCACCTTAAACCAGAAAAGACGTATTTAAGATAATTCAGACGATGTGTCTTCGTCAACGGCGGATACGCTACCTATGGCAAGAAACAGGTTAGCTAAAACTCTACTACAGCTAGTCTAAGCTTCAAAATAGGTTAGGGTTAGCTTAACTTACCCAAAAATGGAATCAGAATCGCCGGAAGAATGATTCAGAAATGTCGGTTCAATGTCTAGATGTACTAGGAAGAATCCTACGGAGATTCGACAGATTCTCCCGCACTTTCTCTCTCCTTTCTCTCTCTTGGAAGACTAGGGTTTGGAAATTCGTATGGGTTAGAAAGGTAAGGGTTTAAGGCCTTTTTATAAGCCCAAACATAATGAAAATGTACTTTAAGTCAAGGTATACCTAGGTTATAACCAAATCGGGATCTTTCTGATCCAACAGAGCATTTCTGGAGGTCCTCTTGTTAAATGCGGTCAGACTTAAGCTCTCTAACATCGGATCTTTAGTCAGTTAAGTTTTTAGTCCGATCAGATTTTCAGATCGTCCGTGGCGGACCAGCGTCAATTCAACGGTTACCGAACTTCGATCAAGGCCACAAGTACTTGGACATGTAAGGGCCAACTTTCTTGATCTGAGGGTGAAATTTGGTCAAATTCTAACGGTTAGAATGCTTAAAAATAATGCGTAAGTGAAACGTTCCAGATTCCTTAAAAATCTATTTAATTTTCTAAAAATCTTCATTTTCCTATTCTCTTTACTCCAGGCTCAATAAAATGGTCTCAGGACATCGGTTAGCCTTGATTTTCTAGGTGATTGTCAAGTCCAACTAGGCAGTCGTAATGGTCTAAGTTCATCGCTATCAGACTTTTGATGTGCGGTCTAGATCTGATATGAAGTTTCAAAGTCTTCCCAGGAGCAACTGGGTTTAAAGTTGGATCCTAGATTTCAGGGTAATATAGCGTCGATGATCTTATAGGTTCTGGGTATTACAGATCGTATTGAAAGTTATTGGTGTTAATTTTATAAGAAATCTAGTGTAGCGCTAGTTAATACACGTTAACTTTCTAAAGAATTTGGTTCTAAATGGTCTCTTTGGCTTTGGAATCGAGTTTTGAGAAGTTACCAAGGTGCTATGGTTGACCCATTGCCTAAAGACGCCTAACTCTAGGTTGGCAAAAATCAGGGGTGTTACAGGGAATCACCCTCCCATTGTTTTCTGTGGTGAGGTCCACTACAGATTTTTATCGGTCTCATTCTTTGGCTCGTGACTTAAAATGATATCTCAAAATGGATGAACGGTGTGGATATAACAAATACATCATAAGTTTTTTATATTTTTAAAATATTATATATATATATATATATATATATATATATATGGAAAAGGTTCTATACGTCGAGCTCATGGGAACTCCCCATGAGGTTGAGCTGTGTGAGCCCCACCATGACATGTGTCATAAATCAACACTGTGCATTTGATGGGTCCCCTTTAAATTATGGGATATCTCAAAAATCAGCCATATACAAAACTCTTGTGGGTCATACCATCTAAAATCATGTGAAGACATGCCTAAAACATATAAAAGCACTTGGTAGGGCCCACCTAAAATTTGGATGCGTCTGAAACTTGGAATGACCCCTCATCCAAGTGGCACACACATAATGGATGAGCTAGATTTATGAACCACATCTCTGTGAGCCCAAAAAATAATTATGAATGTTTTAATGGAGGATAACCCCTCTCAAATTTTGTGGTCGATGGTCTGTCGGCCCCACCATGATGTATGTGTTTCATCCATGCCATCCATCTATTTTTTTAGATCATTTTATGATATTAAAAAAAAAGAGTTATATGCCAATCTCAAGTGGACCACATTACAGGAAAAAGTGTTGAACGAATGTCAACCATTAAAAACTTTTTGGGAGCCATAAAACTATTGGATCAAGCTGATCTTTGTTTTTTCCCTTCATCTGGGCCTTTATGACTAATTCAACAAATTGGATGTCAGATAAACAATACAATGGGCCTTAGGAGGATTTAAATGATGGATATCCAATCACTATTATTTTCCTGTGGTGTGGTCCACCTAAGATTTATATCTCTTATTTTTAGGACGAAGGCCTAAAATGATCTTTAAAAATGGATGAACGGATTGGATGAAACACATACATCATGGTGGGGCCCACCGAACACCAGCCACGGGCCTGGTTTAATTTCAGGGGGAGTAGACAATCCGTTCCACCCAAAAAGAATCCCGCGCGTGCCCACAGCCCCAAATCCCTCTCCCTCTCTCTCTCTCTCTGCAACCCTCTCTCTCTCTCTCTCTCTCTCTCTCTCTCTCTCTCGTCGGTAGCTAATCTGCGTCCCCCTCACCTCTCTCTCTCGCCCTCCTCTTCTCCCTCCCTCTCTCTCTCTCTCAACCTGTTAGTAGCTAATCCGCGTCCCCCTCTCTTAACCTATCGATAGCTTATTCGCGTCCCCCTCTCCTCTCTCTCTCTCTCTCTCTCGCCCTCCTCTTTCTACTCCAAACCCTAACCCATCATCCGTCGACGAAGTTCATAGGCTTCCCCATCAGCGGTAGCAGCGGATCAAGTCCCAATGCATGGTCGCCCAACCTCCATCAACAACAGCTACCGTCAAATTAAAGGTACTCTCTCGATCTCTCTTCCTTCATCTCTGTCTATCTCACTTCCCTTTTCAATTTAGGGATTTTAGGTCTTACAGATTTGGGAATTTTAGGGCTTACAGATTTGGGGATTTTAGGGCTTATAGATTTTAGGGATTTTACGGCTTACAGATTCGGGGATTTTCAGTTCAGGTCTGCACTTCTGAATTCCTCATTTCCATCTCAGAGATCGGTGAATCTCTCTCTCTCTCTCTCTCTCTCTCTCTCTCTCTCTCTCTCTCTCTCTCTCTCTCTCTCTCTCTCTCTCTCTGTAATTTCATCTCAAAATCGATTTTCTATTTTATCTTTTATTGGATTTTCAAATGTTCCTAAATTTTCTACAGTACATTTGGGTTTTTAAACCTAGCTTTTCTAAATTCTAGATCTGAAACAGATTCCGATTTGTTTGATCCGTACTTGCATTCAAAAGTAGAAAATCATAGATCTCTTTCTTTTCATATCATTGCAAAAATCTATAATAATCTAAAATTTTTCTCTTTATTATTATTATTTTTTAATAATTCCTTCAATTCAATGCAAGCAAAACATGTATTGTCAGATAAGGCAATGATCCACATTCAATATTCAATTGGTAAAGGTGAAAGATGGTTGAGATCTTTCTATATGGATGACCTTTAGGGATAATCAGATCAACTACGTAGATCACCGAACTGCGGGCTCCACCTGGAGGAACTTAGTGCCCATGATTCTCAGCTGAGAATACGCTAGAAGTTTGGTGATCTAGGCCTTTAATCTTATGGTGGTCCATGATCCACAAACCTCCCTGGTAATCCTAACCATTCAACATGTGGCCTACAATTAGAGAGCCTAGTAAGGAAACCAAAGAATTAATATGTGTCAACAGAAGAACTGGTGTTTTGTTGAATTATGATATGTTATGTATGTTGTCTTAAGTAATTTCTAAGTGCCTGCACATCATCCATCATACTCTGCCAGACTAAGAGTTTTTCTCTTTCTTCATTTATCTGTTTGTTTTGCAAAATACTATTGATATGAGTTCCATTTGATAGACCATTATAAAATCCAAAGCAAATGGATGTTATATTATTTGCATTTTTGCTTAAATTGATGTGTTCAACCAAAAATGGGGTCTCTATAGGTACGTTAATTAAAACTCCCAATTCTTTTGGTGCATAATATCCTACTTTATTTTGTTTTTATTTCTTCATGCACCTGCTGCATTTGAATTAGTCAAGTTGGGATTTTTGTAAATGGACAAAAGTTGCATTTAAACCATAGAACTAGAAGTCTCTAACAAGGTTGTCACATTCATACCTTGGCAGGCATATCTATTTAATGGCTACTGGTAAGATATTGGGACCGTTAAGTCCTTTTTTTATGCTAACTTGGCTCTCACATATTAGGTAAATCTCCCATGAACTACTTGTCTGTGTATAGTTTATTTTTTAGTTTGAAAATATTTTTTTTTTTCAAACTGAAGCTGTCTAATGTTTGGTGAAGCCTCCTAAGTTTCAATTTTAGGATCTGCTGAAGCCAATCTTCACGTCTCCTAGGTTTCTACCACCAACGAAGATAGAAAAATTCTAGGTATGATGTGTATTTACTATTCTTGCTTATGAGTTTAACTCTCTGATACAAATATTTATCTGTGCTTACTTATTTTTACTACAGATTTTGGACTCCATAATTTCACATGGATGCTTCTTAAGGGAATGTAGTGTTGAACATTGCATAGTTGGGACATGCTCAAGAATGAAGTATGGATCTGAGCTGAAGGTAATTAATATCTCATCCATGGCGCACTTCCTTGACAGAGATGTGTGAATGGAATCATGGTATGAACTCTTGATGTTTTTCTTTCTTAGACATCTATTTGATGACCCCCATGAAAGGATGATGACATCCACCTATTTGAATTCAATGAACCATGGGCTCCACTTCTAAAAAATTAAAACTCAAACAGAGCTGTTTAATCTTTTGTGCTGAGCTATATATGGATCAGGTTTTTTTCTTTTTTTCTTTTTCTTTTTCTTTTTGGTTAAATGTGTGATGTTGGATTTTCTTTTATATTTGTTAACTTATGAGAATGAGGATTCTTTTACTGACTTTGAAAGAAATCTGATTGAGCATAAGAACTTGATTCTTCTTAATTTCTAGTTTTTGGTTGATATCATATGAATGCACGGTGGAATGGACATTCTCATTCCTTTGCTTCTTAGTACACTTTTCACACTGTTTTGATAGTGGATTGTTGTTCTTTCAATCTATTCACATGTTTTTGTTTTTATTTTTTATTGAATGCCAGGGAGGGTAGATCACTCTCTTAAGGTCTATATCCTTTCTTTATTGGGTTATTGATTTCTGAGCTACTTCATTTACTTACTAGTTGAAATTTCTAGTTTGAATTTAGGCAGTTTGCCCCCACCTTTTCTATTATTATTATCATTTTGCTTCATGGCCTCTCTTTACATATATTGTCATTGAGATATCTATTTGAAAATGGATGTCTTGTTGTTTATCAGTTTTTATTCTTTTGCATAACTGTTGTGATTTTTTTGCCTAAAAGTTGTCATCCACATTTGTTTCTGAAGACTCTGATCATCTACTATCCTTTTCGTTTGTTAGTTTTGCTTCTTTTAGGATCTCTTTGAATGCTTTGTTGAACCGTATTGCAATTATTCGAATTCATTTTGAGAATTAAAGTTTGTACAATTGGGGTCATGGTTCAATGATCCAAAGCCCAAACCACTGAAACCATAGACATGATGAACCTTACCTTGAATGGTCGATGCACTAAAATTCGTCAGATTGGAAAATCATAGTAATAAGTTTTTCGACCTTTTTTTCCAGTTGAATATGAACCATTACTGTATTTTTTTCTTAACCATTATTTTTTCCTAAACTACAGCTCTTGTTCTCCATTCAACAGTTAGGGTTTTCAGTTCATACAAGTGTAATTGACAGGATGGGTTCTCACCCTAGATGGCCCATGCATTGAAAATCTTTCATATTCAGTTGATCGAGAATTGTTGTATTTTTTAATGTCTTTCTTTTAATATTAAAAAAATTAGTTTATATATAAAAAAAAATCATTTGATTTTTTTTTATATGGATGCATCATGCATGGTTTTATGATAAAACACATGTATGTATAAAACAAATTATTTGTTCCAAACAGGACATTTATGATAAAATAAATTATTTGTTCCAAACAGGACATTTATCAAAGGAGCACTATCAGGTGATATTTAAGATTTTCATTATAAATAGATTAAGAGCCAATGATAATTATAAGTAGACTTGCAGCCAAAAATAAAAAATTTGATTTTTTTCAAAATAAGGAAAGACTAATCAGTCCTACTTCTTGTAACTTCAGTCACTGCTTCAAATGGAGGGACTACACAAAGATTTGGTTAGGGAGACTACTGATGGTGAACTAGAAGCTGCAACAAATATGAGAGTTACAAAGGTAAAAAGAAACATAAGGCGGTTGGTAAGATAAGATGCATGATTTTTCTTTTCAACTATTAGTCATAGATTGACAGTACTTGTTTCAATTTTCTTAGATGGATGATGAATGTATTTGGTAATATAAATGAAAATTAAAAACTTATAATATATATATGTGTGTGTGTGTGTGTGTGTGTGTGTGTGTGTGTGTGTGTGTGTGTGTGTGTGTTATCAATGGAGGATACCTTGTTTAGGGGGACAAGAAATTCTTGTAGCTTATGGTATGGTGCCCCAATATTGGTTGTATGTTACTAGTATGTAGTAGATAGTACTAGAGAATCCCTAAACCTAAACCTATACCTAATCCTAATCTACTCCTTAACCTAAACCTAAACTTGAAAATCCAAACCTAAATTCGTACACAAATCCAAACCTGAACCCGATTTCCTAAACCTAAACCTTAACCTATTCTCAATTCCATAAACCGTAACCTATAACCTAACCTAAACCTAAACCTATAACCTACACTTATAACCTAAACCTAAACCTATAACCTAAACTGTAACCTTAACCTAAATGTAAAACCTAAACCTAAACCTAAACCCAAACCCAATCCTGAACCCAAATCTGAATCCCTAAACCCTTAGCCCAAACCTAAAACCCAAACGTAAACCCGATCTCGAACCCGAACCTAATTTCCTATACCTAAACCCTAACGTATTCCCAAATCCCTAAACTTAAACCTACACCTAATCCTAATCTCAACTCCCTAACATAAACCTAGACCTAAACTTAAAAACCCAAACCTAAACCCGATCCCAAACCCGAATCTGAATCCCTAAATGCTTAGCCTAAACCTAAAACCCAAACATAAACCCGATCTCGAATCCAAACTCAATTTCCTATACCTAAACCTTAACATATTCTCAAATCCCTAAACCTAAACCTACACTTAATCCTAATCTCAACTCCCTAACCTAAACCTAAACCTAAACTTGAAAACCCAAAACTAAACCCAAAGTCGAACCCGATCCCGACTTCCTAAACCTAAACTTATGACCTTAACCTAAACCTATTCTCAAATCCCAAAACCTGTAACCTAAACCTAAACCTATAACCTATAACCTATAACCAAAATCAAAACCTATAACCAAAACCAAAACCTATAACCTAAACTCGAACCCATTCTTAAATCCTAAAACCTATAACCTAAACCTAAACCTTAACCTAAACAAAAACCTATAACCTAAACCAAAATCAAAACCTATAACCTAAACCCGAACCCGAATTCCTAAACCTTAACCTAAACATATAACCTATAACTTATAACTTAAGCCTATACCTAAACCTAAAACCTTACTTATAACCTAAAACTATACTCAAATCCTTAAACCTTAACCTATAACCTAACCTAAAACTATTCTCAAATCCCAAAACCTAGAACCTAAACCCGAATCTAAACCCGAACCCGAACTCAAATTCCTAAACCCTAACCTAAACATATAACTTATAACCTATAACCTAAGCCTATACCTAAACCTAAAACCTAAAACTAAACCTAAACCTATAACCTATAACCAAAACCAAAAACTATAACCTAAACCAAAACCAAAACCTATAACCTAAACCCGAACCCAAACCCAAACCTGAACTCGAATTCCTAAACCTTAACCTAAACATATAACTTAAGCCTATACCTAAACCTAAAACCTTACTTATAACCTAAAACTATTCTCAAATCCTTAAACCTTAACCTATAACCTAACCCAAACCTATACTTATAACCTAAAACTATTCCGAAATGCCAAAACCTATAACTTTAACCTAACTTTTCCCTAAACCTATAACCTAAACTCAATTCCCTAAACCTAAACCTATAACCTTAACTCAAATCCCTAAACCTTAACCTTTAACCCAACCTAAACCTATACATATAACTTAAAACTATTCTCAAATCCCAAAACCTATAACCAAAAACTTAAAGCAAAACCTAAACCTATAACTTAAACCGAAACTCAAATCCCTAATCCTTAACCCAAACCTATAACCTAAACCTAAACTTATAACCTTAACCTAAACCTATTCTCAAATCCCAAAACCTATAACCTAAACGTTAACCTTAACCTCTAACCTAAATTTATAATAACTCAATTCCCTAAACGTTAACCTATAATCTAACCTAAACCTAAACCTAAACTTATAACCTTAACCTAAACATAAAACCTAAACCTAAACCTATAATTATAACCTAAACCTATTCTCAAATCCCAAAACCTATAACCTAAACCTAAACCTTAACCTAAACCTAAAATTATAACCTAAACCTAAAACCTAAACCTAAACCTACACTTATAAACTATAACCTAAACCTATAACCTAAACCTAAACCTAAACCTAAAACACAAACATAAACCAGCTCTTGAACCCAAACCAGATTTTCTAAACCTAAACCTTATCGTATTCTCAAATTCCTAAACCTAAACCTACACCTAATCCTAATCTCAACACCCTAACCTAAACCTAAACATAAACCTAAACTTGAAGACTCAAAACTAAACCCGAACCCAATTTTCTAAACCTAAACTTATAACCTTAACCTAAACCTATTCTTAAATCTCAAAACCTATAACCTAAACCTATAACCTAAAACTCAATTCCCTAAACCAATAACCTATAACCTAACTTAAACCTAAACTAAACCTAAAACCTAAAACCTAAATGTATTCTCAAATCCTTAAACCTAAACCTACACCTAATCCTAATCTCAACTCCTTAACCTAAACCTAAACTTAAAAACCCAAACCTAAACACGATCCCAAAATCGAACCCAATTTCATAAACCTAAACCTTAACCTATTCTCATTTCCCTAAACCTATAGCTTATAACCTAAACCTAAACCAAAACCTAAACCTTAACTGAAACCTAAACCTAAACCTATAACCTTAACCTAAACCAATGACCTAAAACCTTAACCTATAACCTATAAACAAAACTTATAACCTATAACCTAACCTTAACCTAAACCTAAAACCTAAACCTTAACCTAAAACCTAAAACCTAAACCTAAACCTAAAACTTAAATATATTCTCAAATCCCTAAACCTAAACCTACACCTAATCCTAATCTCAACTCCCTAACCTAAACCTAAGCCTAAACTTGAAAACTAAAACCTTAACCCGATCTAGAACCCGAACGTGATTTCCTAAACCTAAACCTTTAACCTTTTCTTAATTCCCTAAACCTAGCTTATAACTTAAACCTAAACCTAAACCTATAACCTATAACCTAAACCTAAACCTAAAACCTAAATTAATTCTCAACTCCCTAAACCTAAACCTACAGCTAATCCTAATCTTAACTCCCTAACCTAAACCTAAACCTAAAATTAAAAACCCAAAACTAAACCTGATCCCGAACCCAAACTCAATTTTTTAAACCTAAACCTTAACCTATTCTCAATTCCCTAAACCTATAGCTTATAACCTAAACCTAAACCTTAACCTAAACCTATAACCTTAACCTAAACCAAAACCAATGACCTAAAACCTAAATGTATTCTCAAATTTCCATACCTAAACCTACACCTAATCCTAATCTCAACTCCCTAACTTAAACCTAAACCTAAACCTAAAACTCGAACCCGATTTCCTAAACCTAAAACTTAAATGTATTCTCAAATCCCTACACCTAGACCTACACCTAATCCAAATCTCAACTCCCTAACCTAAACCTAAACCTAGACCCAATTCCGAACCCGAACCCGATTTCTTAAACCTAAACCTTAACCTATTCTCAATTCCCTAAACCTATAGCTTATAACTGAAACCTAAACCTAAACCTAAACCTTAACCTATAACCTAAACCTAAACCTAAAACCTAAATGCATTCTCAAATCCCTAAATCTAAACCTACACCTAATCCTAATCTCAACTCCCCAACCTAAAACTAAACCTAAACTTGAAAACCCAAAACTAAACCCAATCTCGAACCTGAAATCGATTTTCTAAACCTTAACCTATTCTCAATTCCCTAAACCTAAATCTTAACCTAAACCTATAACCTTAACCTAAACCAAAACCTATGACCTAGAACCTAAATGTATTCTCAAATCTCCAAACCTAAAACTACATCTAATCCTAATCTCAACTTCCTAACCTAAAACTAAACCAAAACTTAAAAACTTAAACTTAAAACCCGATCCCGATCTCGAACCCGAACCCGATTTCCTAAACCTAAAACGTAAATGTATTCTCAAATCCCTAAACCTACACCTACACCTAATCCTAATCTCAACTCCCTAACCTAAACCTAAACCTAAACCTAAACTTGAAAACCCAAACCTAAACCCGATCCCGAACCTTAACCTGATTTCCTAAATCTAAACCTCAACCTCTTCTCAATTGCCTAAACTTTAACCTAGAACCTAACATAAACCTAAACCTATAAGCTGCACTTATAACCTAAACCTATAACCTAAACCTAAGGCTAAAATCTAAAATTAAACCCAAAACCGAAATGTATTCTCAAATCCTTAAACCTAAACCCACACCTAATCCTAATCTTAACTCCTTAACCTAAACTTACACCTAAACTTGTAAACCTAAATAAACCTGATCCCAAACCCGATTTCCTAAACCTAAACCTTTACATTAACCTATTCTCAATTCCCTAAAACTCTAACCTATATACTATAACCTATAACCTAAACCTAAACCTTAACCTAAACCTATAACCTAAACCTAAACCTAAACCTTAACCTAAACCTAAACCAAAACCTATAACCTAAACCTTAACCTATAACCTATAACCTATAACCTAAACTTATAACCTATTACCTAACCTTAACCTAAAGTTAAAACTTAAACCTAAACCTATAACCTAAAACCTAAACCTAAACCTAAGAAATAAATGTATTCTCAAATCCCTAAACCTAGACCTACACCTAATCCTAATCTCAACTCCCTAACCTAAACCTAAACCTAAACTTGAAAACCCAAACCTAAAACCCGATCCTGAACCCGAACTTGATTTCCTAAACCTAAAACCTAAATATATTCTCAAATCCCTAAACCTAAACCTACACCTAATCCTAATCTCAACTCCCTAACCTAAACCTAAACCTAAACTTGAAAACCCAAACCTAAACCCGATCACGAACCCGAACCTGATTTCCTAAATCTAAACCTTAACCTATTCTCAATTCCCTAAACCTATAGCTTATAACTGAAACCTAAACCTAAACCTAAACCTTAACCTAGAACCTAAACCTAAACCAAAAACCTAAATGTATTCTCAAATCCCTAAACCTAAACCTACACCTAATCTTAATCTTAACTCCTTAACCTAAAAAAAAAACTAAACTTAAAAACCCAAACCTAAACCCGATCCCGAACCCGAACCCGATTTCCTAAACCTAAACCTTAACCATTTCTCAATTCCCTAAACCTATAATTTATAACCTAAACCTAAACCTTAACCTAAACCTAAACCTAAACCAAAACATATAACCTAAAACCTTAACCTATAACCAATAACCTAACCTTAACCTAAACCTTAACCTATAACCTATAACCTAAACCTAAACCTAAAACCTAAATGTATTCTTAACTCCCTAAACCTAAACATACACGTAATCCTAATCTCAACTCCCTAACCTAAACTTAAACCTAAACTAAACAACCCAAAACTAAACCCGATCCCGAACCCGAACCCAATTTTCTAAACCTAAACCTTAACCTATTCTCAATTCCCTAAACCTATAGCTTATAACCTAAACCTAAACCTATAACCTTAACCTAAACCAAAACCTATGACCTAAAACCTAAATGTATTCTCAAATTTTCATACCTAAACCTACACCTAATCCTAATCTCAACTTCCTAACCTAAACCTAAACCTAAACTTGAAACCTAAAACCCGATCCTAAATCCGAACCCGATTTCCTAAACCTAAAACCTAAATGAATTCTCAAATCCCTAAACCTATACCTACACCTAATCCAAATCTCAACTCCCTAACCTAAACCTAAACCTAAACTTGAAAACCCAAACCTAAACCTGATCCCGAACCCGAACCCGATTTCCTAAACCTAAACCTTAACCTATTCTCAATTCCCTAAACCTATAGCTTATAACCGAAACCTAAACCTTAACCTATAACCTAAACCTAAACCTAAAGCCTAAATGTATTCTCAAATCCCTAAATCAAAACTTACACTTAATCCTAATCTCAACTCTCTAACCTAAACTTAAACCTAAACTTGAAAACCCAAACCTAAACCCGATCCCGAACCCGAACCCGATTTCCTAAACCTAAACCTTAACCTATTCTCCATTCCCTAAACCTATAGCTTATAACCTAAACCTAAACCTTAACCTAAACCTATAAACTTGACCAAAACCAAAACCTATGACCTAAAACCTTAACTTATAACCTATAACCTAACCTTAACCTAAACCTAAAACCTAAACCTTAACCTATAACCTATAACCTAAATGTATTCTCAACTCCCTAAATCTAAAACTACACCTAATCCTAATCTTAACTCCCTAACCTAAACCTAAACCTAAACTTAAAAACCCAAAACTAAACCCGATCTCGAACCCGAACCCGATTTTCTAAACCTTAACCTATTCTCAATTCCCTAAACCTAAACCTAAACCTAAACCTATAACCTTAACCTAAACCAAAACCTATGACCTAAACCTAAATGTATTCTCAAATATCCAAACCTAAACCTACACCTAATCCTAATCTCAACTCCCTAACCTAAAACTAAACTAAAACTTGAAAACTTAAACCTAAAACCCGATCCCGATCCCAAACCCGAACCTGATTTCCTAAACCTAAAACCTAAATGTATTCTCAAATCCCTAAACCCACACCTACACCTAATCCTAATCTCAACTCCCTAACCTAAACCTAAAACCTAAATGTATTCTCAACTCCCTAAACCTAAACCTACACCTAATCCTAATCTCAACTCCATAACCTAAACCTAAACCTAAACTTAAAAACTCAAAACTAAACTTGATCTTGAACCCGAACCCGTTTTTCTAAACCTTAACCTATTCTCAATTCCCTAAACCTAAACCTTAACCTAAACCTAAACCAAAACCTATGACCTAAAACCTAAATGTATTCTCAAATCTCCAAACCTAAACCTACACCTAATCCTAATCTCAACTCCCTAACCTAAACCTAAACCTAAACTTGAAAACCTAAACCTAAAACCCGATCCCGAACCCGATTTCCTAAACCTAAAACCTAAACGTATTCTCAAATCCCTAAACCTAGACCTACACCTAATCTTAATCTCAACTCCCTAACCTAAACCTAATCCTAAACCTAAAATTGAAAACCCAAACCTAAACCCGATCTTGAACCCAAACCCGATTTCCTAAACCTAAACCTCAACCTATTCTCAATTCCCTAAGCCTTAACCTATAACCTAATCTAAACCTGCACTTATAACCTAAACCTAAGCCTGAAATCTAAACTTAAACCTAAAACCGAAATGTATTCTCAAATCCTTAAACTTAAACCCACACCTAATCCTAATCTTAACTCCTTAACCTAAACTTAAACCTCAACTTGTAAACCCAAACCTAAACTTGATCCCGAACCCGATTTTCTAAACCTAAACCTTAACGTTAACCTATTCTCAATTCCCTAAAGCTATAACCTATATACTATAACCTATAACCTAAACCTAAACCTTAGCCTAAACCTATAACCTAAACCTAAACCTTACCCTAATCCTAAACTAAAACCTATAACCTAAACCTTAACCTATAACCTATAACCTAAACTTATAACCTATTACCTAACCTTAACCTAAACTTAAAACCTAAACCTAAACCTATAACCTAAAACCTAAACCTAAACCTAAGACCTAAATGTATTCTCAAATCCCTAAACCTAGACCTACACCTAATCCTAATCTCAACTCCATAACCTAAACCTAAACCTAAACTTGAAAACCCAAACCTAAACCTGATCCCGAACCTGAACCCGATTTTTTAAACCTAAACTTTAACCTATTCTCAATTCCCTAAACCTTAACCTATAACCTAACCTAAACCTAAACCTAATCCTATAACCTGCACTTATAACCTAAACCTATAACCTAAACCTAAGCCTAAAACCTAAACCTAAACATAAAACTGATCGCCCTAATAGGATTGAGATGGCTCTGATGGATGTACACAAACAAGCTACTGCAAACCTACAAAGTGAAGATAAGAAGAAACATCTCCAATTGCTTATTATCATTTTACCTGACATGAGTGGTTCATATGGTGAGTTCAAACAAGACCCTAAATCCTAGAGAGATAGAATGAATCAACTAAAGCATTTTATTTTCTGATTGTGCAGGAAAGATAAAACGTGTTTGCGAAACGAAGCTGGGCATATTGTCACAGTGTTGCCAACCGAGACAGGCATCCAGAGTCAATAAACAGTATCTAAAAAATCTTGCCTTAAAAATTAATGTCAAGGTTTATAATTCTTTGAAGTTGTTGAACTTTGAATGTCTGATGTGTTTCTTCTTTTGCCTCTTTCAAAGTTGTTCTCGGCACAGCCGCATCAGCAGGAGCTGATAAGAGATCTTTTTCAAGTTGTGCAGGATCCTCAGAGAGGTTCTATAAACAAAGGGATGATCCGGTAAGTCTTTTTCTCCTCTATTTTTGTATGATCTTTGGTACAAGTGTTTGAATTTAGTGTTTAAAGAATGTCTATGGTATTTGGCAGAGAACAACTGATTGCATTCAGGCAAGTAATGGGACAAAAGCCTCATCGCATCATATTCTATAGGTAATTCTTCACCTCGAGAGTCTTTATAGAGTATGAATATTATGATTTAGTCTTGGTTTTTGTTGGATGAGAAACTGTTTGGTATTTTGGCTCATGATTTGGAGTTTCACAGGGTTGGTGTGAGCATATTTATGCGTGGATAAATGTAATGTGGATAAGATTGTTTGTGTTTGGATGGATGTAGTTTATGTTTGGATGGATTTATATAGTTTAGGTTTAGATGGATGTGAATGTGAATATGATGAAATATATTATATAACAGGTGTATATCAGGAAGAATACGATGTTGTAACAGGTGTATATAACATGTGTATATTAGGATGAATATGATATTGTAACAGGTATATATTGTTTGTGTTGGATGGATGTAGTTTATGTTTGGATGAATGTAGTTTTATGATATGAACAGGTGTATATACAAATATGAGATGACTGAAGACCGTCCTTTTAAAGGACGGTTCACGACCGTCCCTTTCAGGTTCACAAGAGACAGTCGATGACCGTCCTTTTCAGACTCATAAGAGATGGGTCACGACCGTCCTTTTAAAGGATGGTCATAGACCATCCTTTTTCGGTTCATAATAGACGGTCTATGACCGTCTTTTTTAGGTCATACGAGACGATCTATAACGGTCCTTTTTATTGACGATCATGGGCCGTCCTTTTCAACTTCATATAAGTCAACTAATACCTACCATTATAGACGGTCTATGACCGTCCTTCTTTAGAGACGGTTTATGGCTGTCCTTTAAAATATATGACACGTCAAAATTTGATGGCCATTGCGACCGTTCAGGACCATCCTTTTTGGACTTTTGAGACGGTTTTCAACCGTCATTTTTTCGCTGTTTTGGCGTAGTGAGATTAAGGTTTGGAAGAATGAGCTTGTGGAATAGATGAGACTGTCATCCATGCTCAAACATGGACTATTCAAAGAGGTCTCCTCAAGGGTGTGCACTCCAAACTCTGAAGCATTAGTTGCATCCTTTCATGCTTTCTCTACATCCTTCCAAGAACTGAACGCTTGAATTTGTTGCCACGGACGATTTATTTGGTAATGACATTGCATTCATGTTCGATAGATACCCAAAACACATCCATGGAAAACCACAGTATTTACTCAGCGTGACCTATACATACCAAATCATACAAATTATTATAATAGAATTTGGGACAATAAGTAGACTTTATCTTAAACCTAATATATTGTGCATGCCCTAAATTTTAATTTCACCATTCTCGTAGACTGCATGGATCAAACCACATTTATTTGCATTGCAGACATTCTCTATGTGACACTAAAAAGCAAAAAGATAAACAAAAATATATGTTATATGATTAAACATATTAAAATTAGGAAAGTGTAATCTGCCCTACATATAATCTTTATGTGTCTGTAAAAAATTACATAGGTAAATACAATCATTTGTATACCAGAATTTATATAAAATTCATCTACCCATGGTAGACAATCCGAAGTCCAAAAATAACTTCATGTAAAAATAGTTGATCACACGATCAATTTGTGCAACGTTCGATATCATACTTTAGGAAGCACAACTCCCGATTGAGATAACATTTATTAAGTTTACATATTTCTTCATGGCCTTCATGAAACACAATAAACGCATGCCACGAACCAAAAAATTAAAAGAGAAATAACTAAAATGTTGTTCCCCACCCCCTATTTTACCGATAATAGTAACCATACACCGTCTCAACATCGAACTTTCTCTGTAGCTAGTCCAGCCTTTTATTATTTGGTGGACTCAAAAATAGTTCAAGGTCATGCTTTTTATGAGATACATGTTCAGAATAGCATGCCAAAATCATGAATTTACGACGGACCAAATCCATCGTAAAACCAAATAAACGACGGTTTTGGTCCGTCGCTGTTTACAGGGTCATTTTTTCCAACGGGTGAAATCCGTCATTTAATCTGTGACGGATAAGGTCCGTCGCTAAAATTCAAAAAACAGTTGGTCATTAAAAATATTAGCGACCTAATATGTGTAGATCGACGGACCTCAAATCCGTCGTTTTACTTGTTCAGAAATTAGCGATGGATTTAGTCTGTCGCTAGAATATCTGTGAATACAAAAAAATATTGCGAGATTATTTTATTTTATTTTATTTTGACTCTTACACCTGATGGTGATTCAAAAAATAATTCACATGATTGTTTAATAAGAATCTTATTCCAAAAATTGAGATGAATCTTGTTCAGTCATCCACTACAGTAAGGAAAAATGGTAATTGCAAACACAATATGCTATAGAACAATGTCTAAAGCAAGAGAAAATACCTATTGGATGAAAAAATGATTAGGATGAGTCCTATGACTTCAGTCGAGTCACTTCGTTGAGTTTATGGCCTTGTTTTGCGTAAACTCAACGAGTTATAGAACTATGGCTGACGATTTGCCTATTAGATGCAACCTTTTCGACACGAGATCAGTCCCTTAAAATATGAACTCAAGTTAAGCGATTGTGAAAAAAATTAATTAACCAACTAATTTTCTGAGTGCATGAAGAAATCAAAAAGGGAAATATGACCTCATAATGTCACAAAGAGTTGGAGATTAGCTTTAGGAATAGTGTTCTTTGAACAAGAAAGAAACCACTAATTTCTGCGAATGTCACACATTGTTTGAAAAAAAAAATCAAAGAAAAGATTGGACAAGTGAAGTTGTTGCAATTACCTATAGCAAAGCAAAAGCAGCGCATGACCTGAGAATAGAAGAAGAACTCTGAAGCATAGCAAAAAATCTCCTAATCTCAGCTCCACTGAACAAAGTGGAAAATGGAATAAGGCAAGAGTTACTAAGAAAAATGCATAACAAAAAAATCATACAACTAATAAGCCAATGGTAATGTGAATGAACAAACTTTTAAAAAGCATCAACTTGTGTTAGCATAAAAGGTTTTCTTTCTTTTTGTCCTGGAAGTTTACTCAAGCTTTACTAAGGAAAGAAAAATGGGAAGGAAAAGATTAGGAATCAATAGCCGCAACAAATAAGATGCTGAAAGAAAATTAAAGATTCATATGAACAACTTACAAAAAGGCTTGAGACAATCATGCCCAAAATTGCACTTTAACTTGACTATGGTACGTTGCCCAAAAAAAGAACAAAAATCTGTGGATAGTTAAGGTCTAGAGCATGCAACACCAAACAAGGTAAGCATGATAATTAAACTTGGCGTTGTGTGCTCTAGACCTTAATTATCCACATATTTTCTTCTTTTTTTTTTGGGCAATGCACAATGGTTAGGATAAGGTGCAGTGTTGGGCATGATTGTGTGGCTTGTGGGTGGTGTTCAGTAAACATTTATCATTGGGCTCCCTTCTACTCTTTGCAGCCAACTACTCGCACATTGCCCAAAAAAAAAAAAAAAGAAAAATATGTGGATAGTAAGGTCTAAAGCATGCACCAATGGATGGTATGGATTTTATAATAAATAAAAAAAACAATGTGAAGGTGGCCATCATCTCTTCGCATAGTATTCAGGGCACATGCCCATGGAAAGTTGTGTCCCACCCTAGATAGGCTGTCTAAAAAACATCCCCAGTAAGATACTCCTTCAGCATGTTAGAGACAAAGGCAGTAAAGGAGAATTCTGACTTCGTCTCTAGAATCATGGTCCACCCAAAACCAATGGGCTGGATTTCTAACCGATAATGCATCATCCCAATAACTGTGGATCAAAGGTTCGACACTCCAAACTATTGATATGACAAGATAAACAGGAAAAAGGTAATTTTACATCTGAATCCTCCAAGATTGGAAGATCCTATTCTTATTCTTCTGATCTATCCCTTGAGAGAGAGAGAGAGAGAGAGAGATTATAGCAGTGTAAAAATGTCAACCTGTAAGTATCATTATTGACCACAGATCTGACCGTTATAATCTCAACATATCCTCCACTAGTGTGTTGGGATGTACACAAGTAAATATCTTATAGCAATAAATGGGTGTTCACACCCCAAGTATAGGGTTGTGATGTAGTAATAATCTTGGTGAGACCGAGGTTAAATCTATAGGGACTGAACCTTGTACGTAATCTAAAAGTAACCAGAAATAGAACAAGAAGAAGATGTAATCTAAATCAAGTAAATATGAGGGAATAATGGTGAAATAGTAAACTAAAATTTGTAGAATTCAAAGGTGGAAAACTAGGGATTCATAGGATCCACTTGTAGAGATCAGGGAGATCTACGCTTGATTCATGAACTCAACTAGACTTCGAGTCCCATCTTCATCCAGTTGGAAGATACATCACTAAAGCTTAATCTGAACTTCATTTGATCTAGTTTTTAAAGAGATGGAAAGTATGAGAATTAGAGTTGATTCCATCACAAAACCATGCCCATGAGACAAAGTAAATTACAAGTTAGAAAGGTGTATGAATGTTAGAAAGGATTCCATCATCCAACCATGTCCAAGGGGCAATGGGGAACAACAGGGCTTCCTAACATCGTAATCAAAATAATGGAAAGAGAATACTTAAAGCCATCACAGATCTATTGTAATTTAAGTCACAACAAACCATTAAAAACTAAAGGCATTCCTATTAATCAAACTAGACCAAACATGAGTTCATAACATGAATCAAAGTTGTAGAGTACTACCCATCACGCTACAAGCTTCACCTCTTAGCCCTAGCTAAGAGGTTTAGCCTGACATGATTAGGCTAAATCTCATAAACATAATAAATCAATAAAAGAAAAAAAAATATGAACTCTCTCCCTTTCTCTCTTTTGTGCATCCACGTCTAAGGATTGAATAATTCTCTTTCTCCTCTTTCTTTTATAGAAGGGAAGGACGATAGGAAGGTTGGCTGCAAGGAACCGACCTTGCCTACTCAGCAACAGAAGGTCGGTGAGTTTACACATGCAAGATAGGAGTCTCCCAACTCCCCTCTTCCTTGCATTCTATCCAAAAGAACAACGTCCCCTAGGGCGTTTTGGATAGACCTACACAATGGACAGTCCAGATCGGTCGTCCGATCATCACCATGGTCATACAATAACCCCAAAAATAGTCAGCACCGGATGCGAAAACAGGTCTTGCACAAAACGCTTTACACTGTGACATTGGTGGGGCCCATGATCAGTGTTGATTGGGAAATCCACATTGTCCATTGCACTCTCCTCGAAAAACCATTATGGAGAATTTGGTGTGGCCCATGGAATTTTATTTCTGTCGTCTATTAGACATAGTGGACGTTATTTCCATGCGTACACATGCATGGGTCTGAAAAACCTCCATGTGTATGGTCGGTTTGGCCTCCTGGGATGAATGGACGGTCCGGAATGAGCACATGATCGAAGGTGACAGGCCAGAGAACTTGTTGGTGCGGACGGTGGTGAAAGAAGTGAAAAAGGAAGTTTCCTTTTTCAAATTCTGTCGGTCAAAAGAGTTTTGACCGTCATTGAAGTTATAGTGCACAACTAGTGCACATGTGCACTATGCACATCCCACACAAGGTGGAGTCCACTGTGCTTCTTGTGAGAGATCTGATCCATCCATCCCTTTTCTCATCACATTTAATCCATCAAGGCCAATTTTGAAGCATATCCAATATCGTTTGGGCCTAAAATCAATGGTTTATGGGCTAATCTGTCCATTGGGCCACTTTTAAAGGGATTCAATGGCTGAAATTTGACATGTATAGTTAATTTAGGGTCCTCAGGTCATATATAAAGTTTCAAGCCAATCGGATGGTGGGAACCTTGTAATCTTACTTTCTGAACGATTTTCAGGCCTCTTACGGTGACTGATTTGATTTTCTTAGGTTTCTAGCTTGTAAATTTGTCGATATCGGTCCCTTGGAGTCCGTCCCTTGCCTTAGTGATTATGGAGCATCGATTCCATGCATTTAACATCCTTTTCAGTCCATGCTTGTAAAGTCACCTTGTAACACAAACACGAATAAAATAGGGCATTAAACAGTACCATGCTCATAAAAAGGGTAATAACTGGGGTTTAGTATGTAATATTTGACCCTTAACACACTCCCAATCATCATTTTGCTAGTCCCGAGTAAAGCATGCGAAAAATAAGTTGAGAATTACGGGACAATTTCTATAAACTCTAGTGATTTTTTAAAAACAATCCAGATACTAAAATTCTAAGATTCATAAATGTTGGGCATTAATGTCTCCTAGATTCAAGCACACGATAGACTTCATAATCAAGTTCAAAGTATTAATCCATCAATTAAAATAAATTTTAAACATTGAGTTCCATGGGTATATAGTGTAATCTCGACTTATCATCATTAAGAGATCTAATTGTCAATTTCATGATATCATTGGTAACCAACAAGAGAGTTCATGACAACCAAAACCTCAACTAAAGCTTGCCTCACAGATCATCTTTTCATTCTTCCATCTTTTGATTTTTCCATTAAAAGTAAGGCCAATGAGGGAAATCAAATCCTCACGTATAGGGAGCAAACCTATGGTGAAGACCATTCGCCAAACCCTTTCAATTTTCTCAGGTTAGTTCTTTTCATTCTTACGGATTGTCAGGTTAATCTTTCAATATCGAATTGAAACCTCAATGTATAAGCAAGATGTGACATGTGAAATCATGACTCAATCAATGTATAAAACTTCTAATCATGGATTGATAATTTGAACTCAACTGTGGAATCTATCAGATAGCTAAATCTAAGAGACATAAATCCCCAACTCTCCACATGTTATAATTTTAAATCAATGATGGCCGTCAAAATCACTTCGAATTCATAAGAATTTCTATGAAAATTTTAAAATTTTTCACAATGTTTGGTCAAGACCGAGAAAACAATGATTTAGGTGACCTAATCACCCACTTCCAATAGAAAATCTATATTGTCCTCAATGTAAAAGAAATGAGCATGCAATGCACATGGGACAATGAAAGTAAAAGAGGAGTGATGGAAAGATAGTACCTGAACGAAAGAATCACGAGGCTTACCAAAGATATCAGCATGAGAGCGGGTCAGCACAAGAGAGAAACCAACAAAATCAAACTATCATAAAACAATATAGAAAGAAAACTAACCTAATGGCATAAAATTGACTAACGTAGAACAATCATAAAGTAAACTACCCTAGTCACATGAAAGAAGGAAACCTACTTATACTTCCATCGGACTAGGAGATCAATCCTGGTAAACAGGATCGGTCAGAGGCATCGACATGTCCTCTTTATCAATTTTCTCGAAAAATGGCTTTAGTCGATGTCCATTCACTTTAAACTCATTATCATTGTCTAGATTCCAAATCTCGATAGCCCCATGAGGATAAACATTGATAATGGTAAAATGGTCGGTCCAACGAGATCGAAGTTTACCCGGAAAGAGATGTAATCGAGAATTACACAAAAGGACTTTCTAACTAGGTGTGAATGATTTCTGCAGAATATGTTGGTTAGGAAATGCCTTCATCCTGTCCTTGTAAATTCTCAAATTCTCGTATGCGTCATTCTGAATTTCATTGAGTTCATTCAACTGAAGTTTGCGTAGCGAGCCAGCATTGTCCAGATTAAAATTCATATTTTTGATCGCCTAGTAGGCTTTATGTTCCAGCTCCACAGGCAAGTGGCAAGCCTTCCCATATACAAGTCTAAAGGGAGACGTTCCAATAGGGGTTTTAAAAGTAGTACGGTAAGCTCATAAAGCATCAATCAATTAGATTGACCAATCCTTACGGTCAGGGTTAACCATTTTCTCCAAAATGTGTTTGATCTCCTTATTGGAAATCTTATCTTGCTCACTTGTCTGTGGATGGTATGGGGTGCTCACCTTATAGGAGATACCATATTTCTTCATTAAGCTCTCGAATGGTCTATTAACAAAGTGTGAGCCCCCATCACTAATGATAATGCGAGGTGTTCCGAATCTAGAAAGGATGTTCTTTGTGAGGAATTTAATGACTGTGCAATGGT
Organism: Magnolia kwangsiensis; assembly: GCA_037074715.1. Classification (NCBI taxonomy): domain Eukaryota; kingdom Viridiplantae; phylum Streptophyta; class Magnoliopsida; order Magnoliales; family Magnoliaceae; genus Magnolia; species Magnolia kwangsiensis. Next base: position 116,753,734 of record CM073577.1, read on the forward strand.
CATTATTCTAACACGGAATCACTTTGACCCATTTAGTGACATAGTCTATGATGAGCAAAATATATATATTTTTAAAATATTGGGGGAATGGTGCCATGAAATCGATGTCCCAACAATCAAATGCCTCTATGATAAGAATGGGATTCAAGGGCATCATATTTTGACAGGACAGTGCTCCCAATTTCTAACAACACTCATAAGCTTTACAAAACTCATGATGACCCTGAACATAGTGGGCCAGTAAAAGCCACATTGCAGAATCTTGGCCATGGTCTTTTTCGCAAAAAAGTGACCACCACAGGCCTGTAAGTGACAGAAGGAGATGACACTCTAATGCTCATCATCTGGCACACATCTTCTTAAGATTTGGTTTGAGCAATATTTAAACAAATATGGATCATCCCAAAAAAAATTACGCACCTCAGTGAAAATTTTCTTCTTATCTTGCGCAGTCTAATGTGTCAGTATAAAACCTGTGGCAAGATAATTAGCAATATCAGCGAACCAAGGTGAATGGGAGACTAAACAATTATTTTTCAGGGAACATGTCATTGATATGTGTCATCTTAACGAAATCAAAGGGATTAAGGTAAGAAAGATGATCAACCACTACGTTCTCTACTCCCTTTTTATCTTTTATTTCTAGTTCAAATTCCTATAGTCGGAGGATCCATCGTATCAGGTAGGGTTTAGCATCATTCTTAAACCGAAGATGCTTGAGTGCTGCATGATCTGTGTAAATAATGATCTTGAATTCGATCAAGTAGGACCTAAATTTGTCCAAAGTGAACATTACGGCTAAGAGTTCCTTTTCCATAGTTGAGTAGTTCACTTGGGCAGGATTTAGAGTCTTACTCGCATAATGAATAATGTAGAATTTCTTATCTTTTCTCTGGCTTAGAACTGCCCCAAGAGCATAATCAGATGCGTCGCACATAAGTTCAAAAGGAATGCCCCAGTCAGGTGGTTGTATGATAGGTACACTGGTCAACATACCTTTAAGCTTTGTGAAAGCTTCCTGACATGACTTAATCCACTCGTTGGTGCATCCTTTTGAAGTAGATGACCTAGAAGATGAGAGATGAGACTAAAGTCTTTTATGAATCTTCTACAAAACCTGACATGTTCTAAGAAGGATCACACGTCCCATATGTTCTTGGGTCGAGGTAGGTTAAAGATAAGATCGATTTTTACCTTATCCACCTTGATTCCTTTGGACGAGATAATATGTCCAAAGATAATTCCCTTATGAACCATGAAATGATACTTCTCCCAATTATGTACAAAGTTCTTTTCTTCACATCTTTTTAGCACACATTTAAGACTTTCTAGGCACTTTCGGAAAGATGGATCGAAGACAAAGAAATCGTCCATGAAGACCTCGAAATATTGCCCCACTATCTCAGAAAAGATACTCATCATACATCGCTGAAAGGTGGCAGGGGCATTACATAGTCCAAATGGCATCCTTTGGTAAGCAAAGGTGCCATAGGGACATATAAATGTGGTCTTTTCCTGATCTTTAGGGGCTATCTCTATTTGATTATAGCCCGAATACCTGTCAAAGAAACAGTAATTGGAATGACCAGTTAACCTTTCCAAAATCTGATCAATAAAGGATAAAGGAAAGTGGTCCTTCCTCGTGACAGTATTCAACTTCCTGTAGTCAATGTACATTCTCCAACCAGTAGTAACCCTAGTTGGCATGAGTTCATTGTTGGCATTGGCTACGATGGTGATCCACCTGAGTTAGACTCACCCATTAACTATCAGATATAGGGTATATTATACCCACATCTAATAGTTTAAGAATCTCGGCCTTAACCACTTCTTTCATGTTTGGATTTAGTCTACGTTGTGATTGTCGAGCGGTCTTCACATTATCCTCAAGATAAATGCGTTGAGTACAAATCGAGAGGTCAATTCCCTTAAGGTCTGTAATTGTCCATCCAAGGGCTCCCTTATGCTCAAGGAGAGTAGATATGAGCATACTCTCTTGTTCTTTCTTAAGGTGGATAGAAATCACCACCGAGTATGTCTCATCTTAACCTGAATATGTATATTTCAAATCAAAGGGCAAAGGTTTTAAGTCAAGCTTCGGTGGCTTAAGGTTAGACGATAGAGGCACTTCATCAGTTTGGGGCAACTCTTCAAATTGTAGCCTCCACCAGTTAACTTCAAGTACCGGCGCAGCATCAAGCATGGAATACGTCTCCCTATAGTTGGGCATCGGTCCGAGTCGGATCAGATCCGGGCTAATTCGATCTGACTCGAAATCACAGTCGTTTAATCTGAACTCAATCTGATCCGGGACCGGGTCCGGGTTGCCTAACTCAGATCGATCCAATATGTAACTAACCTAACCCGAACCGAGTCCAACTCAGTCACCCTGCCCGAGTTGGATCGCGTTGGGTAAGATTCCGATTGTTGGAATTTAATCCAACTATTTCATGTGGTGTGGTCCACTTCAGCCTTCAATATACCACATTTTTGTTCTCAACACTTAAAATGATATGTCAAAATGGATGAACGGCTTAGATAAAATATATACATCAAGGTAGGCCCCACATGCCTTTGAAAGAACATATATGCAATTTCACTGGAGGTATTATATTGTTGACGTGCACTACATGAAAGTGCAGTGCCATCTTTTCAGTTTTCACGCAAGTATGGGACTCTCTTGTATTGACGTTAGCAAGTTTTAGGGGTGTGATCATGGGATATGTGTTATATCCAAACCGTCCATCCATTTGGTGACCTCGTCTTAAGGCTTGAGACGAAAAATAAGATAGATCTAACTATCACGTGGACCACACAAATCATTTAACAGTGAAAATCATTCTCTGCTACTATTTGTGGTGTGGTCTAGATGATCTTCAGATATTATTCATTTTTTAGATAATGCTCTATAATGATCTCTAAAAATACATTAACGGTGTAGATATAATAAATACATCACTGTGGGGCCCATGTAACTTTGATATCCTTTGAACCCTTCGTACAACTCGAAGCTCGAGGAGCATCAGTGCTCGGCTTCGCATGACATGTACCTAACAGCTAGCGTACATGTACCTACGCAACTAGCATTTGTCATATAGCCATCATGGTGGGCGGGAAACAGAATAGATACTCCCCTGACATGGTCGGTGCTATGTGGGCCCCACCATGACATATGTGTTTCATCCATGTCGTCCATCTATTTTTAGAGATTATTTTACAACATCAATCTAAAAATGAGGTATAACTAAATCTCAATTTGACCACATTACATGAAACAGTATTGAATAAGAGTTGACCATTAAAAACATTTAGAGGGCCATAAATGTTTTGGATCAAGCTGATCTTTGTTTTATCTCTACATTTGGAACTGTATGACCTAGTCAACAGATTAAATGTCAAATAAACAGTATAGTAGGCCTTAGGAGGATTTTAATGGTGGATATTCAATCACTATTGTTATCCTGTAGTGTGGTCCACTTGAGATTTATAACCCTTTTTTTGGAATAAAACTCTAAAATTATCTTTAAAAATGGATAAAATGCATACATCATGGTGGGTCCCACAGATCACCGACCACACTGTATCCGGTGGAGTTATTTGATACTCTTGGCTGTGTACGAAACTCAATATGCAGCTCCTTCAAATCACACACATCATAGGTGTTAACTCAAATCAAACCGTCTAAGCTGTGAAACCCACACCGGCAGTAATGGGAAGGGGAGGCTGGAGATCGGAGAGTGGAGAGGAAAAAGAAGAAGAAGATCAGGAAGGGGATGCTTGTTCTTTCGTTAGGGTAAGAAAAGAGTGGAGGGGCGTAATGTAAATGAGTGAAGGTAAAAAGTATAAATGAATATTTATACTACCCGTTCCAGGTCAGGTTGGATCGGTTCGAATCAACCTCTATCCGGGCCCGACCCAAAAGACGATCGGATCTAGGTGGATAGACTCAATCAGGTTGATCTAAGCCGTTGGTTCTGTTCGGAATGGTACCAGGTCGGGTCGGATCGGATCGGATCCACCAGATCGGGTCCAAAATGCCCACCTCTACTCTCCCTAATCATGTCATCATCAAAATCATGGAGTGGGTCAGGCATGTCTCTAGAGGATCAGAGGATAACGTAAGCTGTGTCTTATCTTCCACGAAAGTGTCAATCATGTTAATGTCGTGGAAATCGTCATCATCCTCTAACCGTTTGTTGGTGTTGAAAAAGATATTCATTTCTAATGTCATATTTCCAAAAGATGTACTCATGACTTCATTCCTACAATTGATAATTGCATTTGAGGTGGCAAGGAATGGGAGACCAAGAATGATGGGAATCTGAGTGCTCATGTTACCGATGGGCTCGATATCCAGGATGATAAGATCTACAAGGTAGTAAAATCTGTCAACCTGGACCAACACATCCTCAATTATCCTTCTTGGTACATGAACAGAGTGATCATCAAGCTGTAGTGTGGTTAGGGTAGGTTTTAATTCACCCAATCCTAACTGTTTGTATACCAAGTAGGGAATCAGATTGACACTCACTCCTAAGTTAAGAAGTGCGTGCTCAATTCGATAGTCTCCAATTACACATGATATGGTTGGGCTACAGGAATCTTTGAATTTCTACGGCACATCTTGCTTTAGGATGACATTCACTTTCTCAGTCAAGAAGATTTTCTTTTGAATATTTTGTTATCTTTTGGTCGTATATAAGTCTTTCAGGAATTTAGCATATATATGAAGGTATTTGTTTCACGGCATCAAGTAGAGGAAGGTTGACCTTCACTTGTTTCAACACCTCTACAATATCTTAAGAGTTAGAGAGAGGTTTTGGTGAAACCAACCGTTGGGGAAATGGACCAACCGACTTCCCTTGAGGTTTCGGTTCTAACTCTAGTGGGGCATGGCTAGATCCATCTTCTTTGTCCACTTTCGGGTCCTTAGGCTTTTCTTCTCTAACTGGAATGGTTTTGTCAATGATCTTCCCAGTCCTATGAATGGTGATGGATTTAACTTGTTCCATCTGATTTGAAGAACTTAGGTCACTAACTTCATATTGTGGTTTAGGACTGGGAAGAGGTTGAGCTGGGAAGCTCCCCTTGTTCCTAATTGTATTTTCAGCCTTAAGTCCTTGTATTGCTTTTGTAAGGTCTTAAAAGGCTTGTACCATACCCTGATTGAAAATCTCTTACTTTTAAAAGTGTTTTAGAATCGAATCCTCTTGAGGTTTCTCTTGGATTAGAATTTGATTTAGGAAACCTTGAGGTGTAGTGGTTTGTCCGTTCTTCCAACTAAAGTTTGGATGATTTCTCCAACCAAGATTGTAGGTATTAGAGGTGGGCCCACTGAAAGGTCTTTGGTAATTGCTTACGACAGTAGATTACTCATTCAATACCTCTTGAAAGGTAGATATAATTGGGAAATTTTCAGTAGTGTGAATGTTGCAACCACAAATACTTCAAACAATTTCCTTGGCCTTATCCTTCTTTAATTTCATGGCCTCGAGTTTCCTGGTAAGATTAGCCACTTTAGCATTGATATCATCATCCTCTTTCAGGAGATACATTTCACCCCTCTCCTTGGAATGAGTCGGCCTAGACGTAGTACTTGGTCTAGGGTAGATGTCCCATGATTATGTGTTTTCAGCACGCTTATCAAAGTAGTCCCACACCTCATCGACACCTTTATTTATAAACTCCCCATTATACATCGTCTCAACTAATTGGTGCATGGGAGATGTCAGTCCATCATAGAAAAAGTTCGTGATGCGCCACAGTTCAAAACCATGTTGTGGCCAAGAACTGATAAGATCCTTGAACCGCTCCCAACATTGGAAGAATGTTTCATCTTCCCTTTGGGTGAAATTCATGATCGACTTTCTAAGGGTGTTCATCTTATGGTATGGGAAATTTTTCTTTATGAACTCCCTTGTCATGTCATTTCATTTACCAATAGATCAAGGACTTAGTGAATGTAACCACGTCTTAACCTTCTCTTTTAGGGAAAAGGGAAAGGATTTCAACCTGACCGAGTCATCAGACACATTAGGAAAGTATAAAGTAGCTATAATCTCATCAAACTCTTTCAGATGTAAATACGGATTTTCTGACTCAAGCCCATAAATTTTAGGAAGGAGTTGGATCACCCCTGACTTGATATCCATGTGTCCTGTATTCTCAGGAAAAACCATGCATAAAGGCGTACTCATCCCCACCGATTATAAATAATCTCGTAAAGTACGAGGCAAGGGTTCTTGATGCACCTCATTCTCATCCTAGATGTCCTCCACCCTAGGTTGGGGTAGAAGAGGTTGGTTTTCAGTCATAACTTCAATTAACTAAGGGGATCTCGAGCGGTGTCTAGTCCTATGATGGATACTCAACCCCTCAACCAATCCTCCTTCAGTCAAGAGATGTCGAGTGTTATCATGAGCTCACTTGGGCATGAAACACTCGTAGCCCTCAATTCAGATTCTAAACCTAACCTAAAAAAGAAAAGAAATAGAGATCTAGAAAGAAAGAAGAAAAGGGTTAAAAAAAAGTTACCAAATTAGAAGATCCTAAGTTAAAAACCTGCAAAACAAAATAAAAACAAATTAGTTTCTAAAAATAGAAAGTCTAAGAATAGAAAGTAAATTATTTTCTAAAAGAAAAAGAAGAATAAAGTAAGAAAGTTTCTAAAAGAAATACTAAAGTAAGAAAATTTCTAAAAAAAGGAAAATAGAAAGTTTCTAAAAATAAATTAGGAAAGTTCTAAACCTATATTAGAAAGAAAGTTAGTTTCTAAAAATAACAGAAATCCTAGAATTAAAAAATTTTTAAAAGTAAAATAAAAGAAAGATGAGTTAGTTTCTACAATTAGAAAGAGTTTCTAAAAGTTAATCAGGAAAATTCTAAACTAGAATTAGGAAGTTTCTAAAAGAGATCGAACTCCTCTCCATAGAGGTAATGTCTCCAGAGTCTCAGTGCGAATATGACGGCTGCCAACTCTAGGTCGTGTATAGGGTAATTCTCCTCATGCTTCCTTAATTGTCTCGAGGCATACGAAATTACCCTGTCCCTCTACATAAGGACACAACCCAGACCAACGCTAGACGCGTCAGTGTATATAGTGTACCTAACCCCTTGCTCTGGCAATACTAGCATAGGGGCGGACGTAAGCCTGTCCTTCAGCTCCTAAAAAGCTGACTCCACCTTGTCATTTCAGGCGAACTTCACGTCCTTCCGTGTCAACTAAGATAGAGGTCTCGCAATCTTTGAAAAATCCTGAATGAAGCGTCGATAATAGCTAGCGAGACCCAAGAAACTCCTCACCTCAGTGACAGAACCAGGCTGCTCCCAGTCCTGAACCGCAGCTACCTTAGATAGGTCAACTGTCATGCCATCCTTGGACACCACGTGTCCCAAAGAACTTCACTTCCTGCTTCCAGAAGTCGCACTTCTTGTACTGTGCGAACAACTGATGCTGTCTGAGCGTATCCAGGACCAAGCGCAAGTGCTCCTCATGCTCCTCTCAACTCTTGGAGTATACCAAAATGTCGTCAATGAACACAACGACGAATCGATAGAGGAAAGGCCGAAATACCCGGTTCATCAGATCCATGAACACGGCTGGTGCGTTCGTGAGACCGAACGACATCACAAGGAACTCGTAGTGGCCAAAGCTGGTCCTGAATGCTGTCTTCTGCACGTCCTCATCCCTGACGCGCAACTGATGATATCCTGACTGAAGATCAATCTTCGAGAAGTACTGCACTCCTCTCAACTGATCAGACAAGTCATCAATCCTGGGTAAAGGGTACTTATTCTTCACCGTGATCTGGTTCAGCCTGCGATAATCAATACACAATCGCATCGAACCATCCTTCTTCCTTACGAATAGAACTGGTGCTCCCCAAGGAGACACACTAGGCCATATAAGGCCAAGCTCCAACAGACCATCAATCTGCGTCCTCAACTCCTCCATCTCACATGGTGCCTTGCGATACGTCAGCAGTGAGACGGGTGTGGAACCAGGCACCAGATCGATAGTGAAATAATCTCTCGTCGAGGCAGCAAACCAGGGATCTTCCTGAACAGATCTCCAAACTCGCAAACGACTGGCGTATGCTCAAGTATCTGGGCACCAGCGTCCCGTAGTAAAGTAGCGTAGCTAAGTATGCGGAATGGGAGATTTATCCGCACTGGGAATGTGAAGGATGCGCCCTCTATCTCTTACGCAGTCACTATACGAGTCTCGCAGTCAATCTCGGCCCTCGCTGCAGTCAACCAGTCCATGCCAAGAATGACATCGAGATAAACAAGAGAGGGGTCGACGACAAGATCAAGAGCCATCGTCTTGCCCCCCAGATCCACCAAACAGCCCTCACACATCAGGGTGGCATCTGTAAAGGACCCGTGAGCTGTATAAATTCGCACCCCATCCATACGAATGGTCGGCAGTCCAAGACGCCTGACTATGGAATGCGATATCAAAGAAATCGTGGACCCTGTGTCCACCATCACGAGAATAAGAATACCTCCAATGTGGACAGTGACCTCAAAAGTCAAATGCTGAGAAGTCTCTGTCGCAGCTTACTCTGCTGTCAAGGCATGCACCCTCGCCTGTTGTGGCTGGTTCGACCACTGTGCCGTGGGCCGTAGGGGCGGCCTGATCTGAGATACCGAAGGTCTGAAGGAAGGGTGCGCAGGAGCCAACTGTAAAGGGGGTGCTGATATCGCATGTGAGCGTGTACGGTCGATCTTCTACGGTGGCGAGAACCCACTGTTCCGCATCCGAGCAAAACAACTATGTGTCGAATGACCCGATCTCCCACAATATGTACATGATAACTCGGGGAGCCGATACGGTGGTACTGGCGTTGTAGCCCTAGTAGGAGGGTCGATACGAGGCCTCTTGCCCGCAAAGGGCCTGTCCTGTAACTCCGGTCGTGGCCTAGGAGCAATAGGGCCATGAGATCGGGTAAGTCGATCCACATCCTGCTCTGCCCGCATTGACATGTGAATCAGCTCTGCATAAGAGGGAATGCTCACGCAGCACATCTTCGACCGAATATCCGGTCACAAACTCTCAGAAAAGCGCCGTATGCACATTTGCTCATCTGCCAAAATAGTCGGGACGTATCTGCCCAACTCAGTGAACCGATGCTCATACTCCGTGACTGTCATGCCTCCCTGTCTGAGGCGCAGAAACTCATTCTTCCGCTCATGCCTGTACGTCTGGGGATAGTATTTCTCATGGAAGTGAAACTCGAACGCTGCCCAGGTCCATACGTAATCAGCGGCAACGGTCCGCAATACACTGTCCCACCATAAGCTGGCATCCCGCTCGAATAAGAACGTAGCCAACTCTACCTGCTCAGCCTCTAAACAATACAACATCTGCAGTATCTTTGACACACGGTCGAGCCAATACTCGGCCTCCTCGGGTCTATGAGAACCCGTAAAAGTGGGAGGCCGTAAGCGCTGGAATCGCTCTAACAAGCCCCGTGTGTCTGCGGCATTCCCCATAGGGTAAGCAGGTGGTACAGGATGAACCATGCCCTCATCCTGGGCATATGTATCAGCATCCTCAACTGGATGCGCAGGTGGTGCAGGTGGAGGCACACTCCCACCCTGGGCTAGAGTCCCCACAATAGTAGTCAAGAGCTGTTGCTGCTGCTACATCATAGCCATCATCTGCTCAAATCTATCTGGAGGTGGAGCAGGCTGTAGCACGTACTGCGTCGAAGAAGACGCACGGTATGGCTCTCTAACGGGCGGTGTGAAAGGCGGTGGTCCAACTGTAGGACTAGTAGTAGGCTGAGACACACGTACTGTCTCGGGAATCGGGTCCACAGCAGGGTCCGCATGAGCATCAGACTGCGAAGGAGCCTGATCCATAGGCTCACCCAATGTAAGCCAAGCTGTGCTCCGTGTAGCCCTCGGTGGCATTCCCTATATTCAAAATAGGGCGCAACCTTGTCAGTCTCAATAGCACAACCACACTGCAATCATTCACATAAAGAGTCAAAGGCATTCCATGCATTTCGTTTAATCAAAATTGTCACAATACAAGGGATATCTCCTTACAAGCATCATGACAAGAAGTACATGGGAACTAAGATAATTAAAGTTTCAACAGCAACATAAGTAAAGCACTAGCCTTAACAGGCTTACACAACATCAAGAAGAAAATGACTAACTACTAACAACAACATCAAAGATCTCATCGCTAGTCTGAGTTGAGTGACGGAGGAGGAGCACCCTTATCCTGCAAGCAGCACAGGATTACCTTCAAGGTGCGAGTCACCTTGCCGAATTTCCTCTTCATAACGGCCTTGGTATCCTCGACCTCAGTCCGAAGTTCCTGAACTTTCCTTCGTAAGGCGACCTGGCTCTCCTCAATTCGGGCAATGCGATCATCACCAGTAGCCTGAGCAGAAGGAGGAGGGCTCTCATCTGTATCCTGAGCCTCCTCTTCTACCTCTTCCTGGACTTCTTCCTCAACTTCTGCTCCAGGTTCTCCCTCATTTGGATCCTCTTCATCATCAAAGTCATCCTCGCTATCCTCCTCAAGCTGAGTCTCTTGGTACTACGACCCGATCTTCATCTTAACCATGGTAGACTTATCAATGTTGTGAATCGGAACTGGCAACTCCGGCCCAAGTCTGTAAGAAAACTCAAGCGCGATCTTGCATATAAGTCGGCCAAAAGGAAGCGACTCAGACGTTCTTCTTGATTTCGCTATGAGGATTATCTGTCACAAGATGAAAGTGGCCATACACATATTCTCTCCCTCCGCCACCTGATACAAGAAATCAACCATAAGGCGCGTACACTCAATGCGATTTGTCGACCTGGGATACACGTTGAACGTACAAATGTAGTGCAGCAGGCGCAAATTATCAAACATATGAGACGCCTTGAGGCTATTATTAGGCTATCATGGAACCAGTTTACCGCATAGAAACCTGGTACGGAGTTCTCGCTCACGCCTACTCCTCAAACTCTTCGCACTAGGTGAACATCACCCAGGGGTACGTTCAGAAGTCGCGCTATCAACCGAACATCGATCGTAGCCATCCGGTCTCTACCAAAAGGAATCTTGAACTGCAATGGCTCCAGTGTAGGATTCTGAATACGAGCATAGAAGGCACGAACGGTGCTCACATTAGCACGAGCACGAGCTTCAAATAGCGGACCCCAATGCGCAGCTTCAATGCGCTCGAACAACAGGAATTTATCGAAGAGTCGTCCTTCCACGTCCGCCTCAAACAACACCTTACGGTCAGTGTATTCGCTGTGAGGCATCTCTGCTAAAATCACTCGCCCAAGTTGAGTATGCGGATCCAAATCCTGCTTTGTATGGAACTCTCGGGCTGTGCTTGGACTTGCGGCGGCGCTTGAGCTAACGGCACCACCCCTTGGTCTTCTTGATTACGCAGGGTGACTAGGCCCAACCTCATCCGCTACGGTCTTTCTCTTTCCCATCAAAGAGAGGATGGTGGAGAGAGATAAAAGACCCAAAATGGCTTCAACAAAAGCCATGAAAAATGGGAGAAATGTAAGAAAATGGCTGCCCAAACTGAAAAAGGGAGATCTAGGCGTTGTATAGGAATGCTTCAAGCTCCCCTAGGATAGATTTTCAGAAAGAAAACAGAATGAAAAAGGGGAATGGAGCTCCTCACGATTTCAGCTCGTTTTGGGGGTTGTAGGAGCTCCAACGGATGAGATTTGTAAGAGGGAGAGTTGCAAATCACTATGGAGTGATGGAGTGGGGTCATTTTCAACAAAGAATGAGTTTGGGAAGGATTTGAAGCCACGGTTTGGAGATGGGCAGCAAGAAAACGTGAAATGGGGCTAGGGAAGGGGGCTGTTGTGAAGGAAGTACCCCATTTAGGGGTTTTCTATGGATGGACCCTACATGGGGGGGGTGTATTACCCAAAATACCCGCACATACCAAGTTTCACATCAAGTGGGCCCCATCGGACGGCGATGTATCGCCGGATCGGCAATGGCATCGCCGGCTATCTCTCTAAGTGGCCAGTGGGACCACATGGGTCGGGTCCCCCCTGGCCCAGGGACCTCAAAAAACTATGGGCCCCACCTTAGTTCATTGTATATTGCCCTAGGGAGGCCCAAACATGCATTCGGGGCTTTCTGGGGCCAATCTGTAAACCTAAATGCAATCTCCTATCATGCAGCATATAATTTTAGGGTAGAAGGAGCTAATACATCCATCTAGCCCATTAGTTGCTAAAGATCACAAACTTAGAATAGCCTAATGGCTAGTTTTCATAAAATTTTACTATTCACCATAAAATTTTATCGAAGTATGATTTTATATCATTTTCACATTAGGATCAATACCTAACATAAAAATAATAAGAAATAATTGAAGAATGAAGTAGTGAGAGGAAGAATTTTAAAGAATTTAGGTGAAATGGGGTTTTTAAGCCCTAGCGATCGAATACAAGGGTTGTGGTTGTCCCACAGCCCAAGGATTCACATTTACGGGTTTAGAATTATTCAAAGAATGTCTCAACCCACCTACCTACAACCTAAGAGCTACTCAAGTCGCCTCACGTGACCCTAGATGCGTTACGGACTCGATCGCGCGATCGATACGAATAGACTTCGCCTATTGGCGAATCTGCAATCATATAAGTGTTTCTAGACCTTTCTCGCACCCACCTAAATCAAAAGAAGTGACAGCGTACGTCGCGTGACCATAATCCAGGCCCGGTATAATCTCATTCATGCTTTGATACTAACTTGTAACACCCTAAAAAATGGGGGTCATGTATAAACTCAACTCCAGAGTTCCAGACCATCACTTATGCAACAAAAATGATTATGATTCAATGTTGTCTGAGTTAAAGCATTCACATGAGTAAAAGTATACCAAAACTACAATTCATACTCTAGATCTAATGATAAAAGCAAGTGGAAGACTAAAGAAAATATATATCACTGTATGGAAAAATAAAGTAGATCTCGACTGTCTTCAAAGTATGAATACATTACTGAGTCTCATATACATGTAAATAAATAAAATAAAAATGTCAAAAGTAGTCCCACTGAGAAGTCCCGTCAACCCAGGCCACCTAAGCAAAGCCGTCGTGGTACTGTATGTATGAGAACTCGTCCTGGTCCTCATCATAGTCTGGCTCTGCCTCCTGGATCGCTGCCTCACCTGCATCTAAGACAGGGTCTGGTGGGTGTTGCAAACACCATCCCGAAACGTGGGAATGAGTAGCTAACTCAGTGGAATAATAGAGCAAGGATTAACATGTTCTCAAATCAATCATGCGATAATAGTAAAGTAATAAATCAGACAATCTTAATACTGTTGTTAATGCAATATGACATGACATGATGGATGTCCTCACCGACATTCTCCCTCATACGGCACCATCTTATGCCCGCGGCATGCTTGTGTACCGCTCAGTGCTCCACATCTTCTAGGCACATGCAATGTGATGGTGATATGATTTTCGAGTTATTATTAGTCCATTCAAACAGCAGTATTGGGAAACTAAGGTACTTCCCTTATATCAATCCCAACACAGATCCTGTCTAGGGTCGTCACTCCTAGTAATCTCATACGATGTATATTTTGTAGGTCGCTGCAAGGGCTGTCAGGGCTGTTGCTCGCACTCGTTGCACCGCTCCCCCATCACCTTATCAATACAGGCCTACTGTACTCTCACTGCTGCAGAAGGGTCGTCGCCTCCCGTAGACTCAGAATATGCTCACGGTCACTACAAAGGACTCATCGCCTGATCAGTGTAGGCCGACAGCAAGAATATAGTATCCCATACTACCATAATCTGCTCACGAGACATAGGTGCTCACTGATCACTACGGGGAGGTTTGTGGCCCTAGCGTAGGCCGACAGCTCGGGTTACTTGAAGGGCTGGAATAGCACGATCGCATCTCAAGTCAAACGACATGAAGTGTGTAAAACACTTCGTGTGGCCTAACCACTGCCGCCAACTCCAAAACACGGCTCGCGTTCATCGACGCGTCGTTCGTGGCAAAGATAGGCCAACCACAAACTCGCTCGATTGCCGACTGCCTGGACTAAGTATAGTCCCAAACAATTATGAATTCACATCAGCAATCATATGAGAGTATTAGAAATGAAATACAACAATGTGAGCATGTTAACACATGTTATAATATACAACTTAAGTAAATCTTCCAACGCATGCATTCCATACATATAATGAAACCATGCATATAGCTAACATGTAGGAAATCATTTACATCAGCCTATTAATTGAGAAATCAATCTCAAAATAATTCATAACACCATTTAATTCAATACATACTAATATAAGCATTTATACAAACACTTACACTACACACTTAAGTCTACATATAGTATGTCGACTCAAAGTGCGCATTTAGGCGAATCTCTTCGCCAAAATAATTATGCACGCATTCCTAGTATCCTAATGTGACAAGAAGCCATGTCAATCACATCAGCAAAATATGAATGAAAACAGTACTTCCTACAAATGACTAAAATGCCATAAATCTCATATTCTTCGTCTATTTACGAAACAAAAAACGGACAGCATGTTGTACATGTCAAATGGCGTTGCCATCAATAATCTACTATTAAACAACATTGAAAGCATTGGAAACAGTCAATCAAAGCGTCTAAAATCCGCACATTTTCTCTTATAGGTGAAGCGATTCGAACGGAGTGTATACGCTTCGTCTACAGCGACTAGGAAACCTGATTTACAAGATCCATCAGCTACCAGGTTATGGAAACTAAGGATCAGCAAATCAGCAACTAATTAGGGTATTTTCTTACCTAGAAAAGTGGAGAAATCACTGGCAAAGTGATTGGAGCGTGTTGCTTAAACACGTGTAGAAGGTAGCACTAGCAGCAGGAAATTCTCTCCCACTCTCTCACAATCTCTCACCTTTTCTCTCTCTCAACCTAGGGCTTTTTCCAAATTCTAATGGGAGAGATATGAGAGGGTTTCAACCCCTTTTATAAGCCCAAACATGCCCGAAAAAGGCTCGGGAACAATGTTTAGTTAAGTTATATCCAAATCGGGGCTGTTTCGGTCCAAAAGGACATTTCTGGTGGTCCCCTGGCCGAACGCAATCGGACTTAAGTTCATACATGTCGGATGTCGCTCACATCCCGTTTTCAGTCCAGCAGTGTTCGTAGATCGCATATGATGGTCCAGTTTCAGTTCAGCGGTCACCGCACGTAGATCAGGCCTGCAAGTCTCATGATATGAAATAGAAATTTTTCCTGATCCGAGGGTATAATTTGGCTGAATTCTGACGGTCAGAACGCTTAATACTGACACGTCAAGTCGTGTGCCAGATTTGAATTTCAAATTCCAAATCTAACCCTATTCCCACTCTCTTCAGTCCAGGCTCAATGAAATAGCCTAAGAATGTCGGTTGGACTTGATTTTTGAAATGATTGTCAAGTCCAGATAGGCGTTTCTAACGGTCTAAGATCGTAGGTATCGGAATTTCGACGCGTGGTCTAGATCCAATACAAAGTTTTAAAGAGGTCCAGAGAACAAAACGGTTTAGAGTTTGATCCGAGGTTTTAGAGTATTATAGCGTCATTGGTTCTACTCGCTTTGGATCTTGTAAAACGTATTTAAAGTGATCAGGGACTATTTTCCAGCTACTCTAGCATTGCGTTAGCTAACTTACACTTAATTTCTAAAGGAATTAATCCTACGCGATTTCTGGTCGAGTTGGTACTCGAGTCCAAGTACGAATTTTTCCAGGGCGTTAAAATGAGTTACCACAAACAATTATGTTCCCGTGATTTGAGTATTTGGATTTTTTTGTTGTAATTTACAATGAGAAATCATGTTAATTATTCTATATTTTTAAATTGGATTAAAATAAATAAAGGTTATGTTAAAAACTTGCCATCAACTCTTTCATCCTAGCAGATCCCCGTCGACCGGTCGTGTGAGGGAATTTCATCTCTCTTCTAGAGACCTTTCCCTTTCCACGATGAGACTTCGCCTCTTCTGTAGATTCGTAATCAATGAATTTGACCCAATCTTCTAGCTTCACACCATTAGAAAAATATTTTTTTCTTATCTACATCATGATCATACATATCCAAGACGCTGGTTCACAATCTGTTCTTCCGGTCCTTCCATCTATTACTAGAAATATTAATTATACATTTTCTACATCTCTGATCATTGTCAATATCATATTCTACATCATTACATATAGCAACTAATCAACAACAAATATATTATAAATATTAGAAAGTAAAACTCATGTATTTCAACGCTTACCAAAACGGTTGACCAAACATGATCCTTAATGGTATTTGGTATAAGTCATCAGACTTTGTATGAAATTGGACAGTGTGTCCTCACCACATTTTTCAAAAATGAGGAGAATTGATTCTTATTTTCTCCAATAATCTCTCCAGTTTCATTGAATGAAATTTTTATCTTTGTGGTGCTTCCTGGGGTAGAACTAGAAGAAGGCCTTGCATACGACATAATTCCTATAAAAAATTAAGATTATTAATCATTTAATATGTTGATATACATTATATAGAGATGACGCTATACACATGCATATGTTTTTGCTAAATTTGAAAAAATAATTTTGAAAAGGAAAATAATCTCTTATAGTAAATGTAATTAAATTTACTTCAACCTGATATGAAACTTGATCAGTTTCTTATCCACTTCCGAATACGTGAGTTACTTGATTCAATTTCTACATATAACCCTTCTTGTATATCTTCACTAGTTAGGTCATATAGATCATCTATTAAGGGCGGGCTCGAGGAACCTGCAGTCAACCTAGCCTCAAACACTAGCGGATCCTCAAATGCATATGCATATTTTGTGAGTCACTTCAGAACATCTAATACAACTTGTCAGTCATCTCTTATCGGATCCTTGTAATAGAAGACCTAAGCCGCCTTCTTAGGTTAACAAATATCAGATTTGTTTCAGGATCTACATAACATCCATTTGAATTATCTTCGATATGCACCCAATCAGAGTAGAACAATGTTATCTTGAAGGTGAAGTAGTTTAATTCAAAAAAATTTCTAATGATGCCATAGTAGGTGGCTTCCTGTTCTATCAAGTTCTTATCCCTGACACTCGCCCTGAACATAGTTAAGGCTTTCATAAATACCCCACCGTTTTGTGTTGTCAAGTTTTTTTCAGAGTCTAATGTACAAAAAACATATCCATTTACTGAGTATGTACTGTATGATGTGGCATTATAGATAAGACCAATAGCGATTTTCTTAAATTGTGACATTTCTTCATTTTCTAATTGTTCTCTTAACCAAGCATTGTAGTCTACTTCTTTTTGTACTGATGGATTGCCCCTACAATTTTGTCCCTTACGTGTTTGGCCATGAATGTATGCATTGTACTTCCTACGAGTCACATATAATATAATATGAAAATTAAATTTTTTACTTTACATGGTACAATCTAAAAACATTAAGGGTAGAAACATAGACTTTTGTCAACTTACCCCAACCATTGAGCATTTTCAACGTAATGTTGTAATACCCATATGCGTGCTTGTTGATATTGCACATTAGTGAGAAGATAACCTTTCCCTTTCTTATCGATTTGAAAATTATCGACATTATTATCACCCTCATCATAGAATATCTTTTTTACTCATTTATGGCTTCTTAACATCTTATCAGTCATGTAGTCCATGTACATCATAGGCTCTTTTAGTATGTAGCTTTCAGCAATACAACCCTTTGAATAACTTTGATTCGTCACATACCTTTTATATGTTCTCCTATATACATTAAAATCAGATATCGATATAAATAGAAAATTCAAAAAAAGAAAGTGGATAAATTCTTATAATTAATGTTACCTCTCAAAAGGATACATCCACCGATATCTGACAGGTCCACAAAGTTGTACTTCCTCTGCTAAGTGCACCACTAGGTGTGTCATAGGAACAAAAAAGATGGGGAAAATATTTTTTAAATACACATAATGTTTCCACTATTTTATTTTTTATATTTTGAAGCTCTTCACGATTAATAACTTTTAGACATATAACATTGAAGAATCTTGACATTTCACAAACGGCGGTGCGCAATGTCTTCTTTTTTCCTAAAAACAAGTGCATCAACAAAACTGGTAGCAATTGCTGCATCACAATGTGATAATCATGCGACTTGAGGGCCTTAAGCTGACAATCTTCTAAATTAACACGATGTGTCCAATTTGCACAATATCCTCTCGGGACTTTCAAATTGTTCAGTGTTAGACAAAACAAGTTTCTTTCAGATGCGGACAACATGAAAGGAGCTTTGGTTAAGAATAAGTTGTCGTTTCTTTCTTCAGGTCACATAGACTTTCTTATCTTCATAGCTTGAAGATCCTAACAGGCTTGTCAACCATCCTTAGTCTTATCTTTTCTATCCATGATTGTTACAATGAGATTCTCAGTAACATTTTCTCAACATGCATCACATCCAGTTTGTGAGGAATGGGCAAATACTATCACGCCCCAAACTCGAAAACCGGGTTCATAAAATTTTTAATCGCCAAATCCGGCGCCGACAGCCTCTGTAGAACCCCATTCTCGGCTCCTAGCGCCCATTCGCCAGGTTCCGATCCTGGAATGCTACGAGGAGGATTTTCAACATCAGTTTGATTCGTAATAAGCATAACCAAAGGCATAACTTACAAACAATAACCAAAAACTCCATTACATTTTCACTATGATCAAAAACTTTACAAGTACAATAAGCATAAAAGGAAATACAATGATGAAGAATAAAAACTCCAAAATGATCTGCAAAGCACTCCTGCCTCAGCGCTGCTGCGTTCCAACGTCACCTGCATGCAACGGTCGTGCATAAGCTTATAGAAAGCTTAGAGGGTGGTGAAAGTGTGTGCGCAAGGTAGTAATGTGAACATGCAATATCAAAGTAATGCGGAATATGCAGATGGATCCATGAAAACCATTTACCGTACCAAAGCTATACGATGCAAGACATGAATGATATCGACCATCCTAAGGCCATGCGATGTGAAATGCAACTCAAGCATACAAATCCTCATCTATGTCCGCACATCAATACAGCTCAAATTTGAGATATCACTGGGGTCTAGTACACTCTAAACCAGATTGTTACCTCATCGCGCATAATAAGGTAAGTGGAAGAGACCTCGCTATCCGTCTACCAATATCGGGCTCGACTTGTCGATGGCGGACCCATTCCTCGAGCTTGTCAAACTCAGCCTAGCTTTGTCCCCTACACTCGGGCAGATAAGGCCGCACCCCCTTCTAACCAACCATGACACAGTGGAGAGCACAGTCATCTGGTAATCGGCACTCAACGCTCATCTACCCACTCGGTCTAGACGTTGGAGCAACCTCTTGGTACCATAAGGATTTAGGAACTTTCAACCAGGGATATCTATAGCACCCCATGTAGAACGAAATTTTGGTATCTAATCCTGCCAACCACGATCTGTCTGTGGAAGCTACGACCCTGGTATCTAATCCATAACCATGTCACACAATGCAAAATGCATGAATCACACTATCCAATCATGCAGCAAATTCTACGCGTATCGTGCGCTCTTGCAGGGCAACACCGCCTAATCGGGGTCCCATAAACAATCTACCCAAAGGCATATGTTATGATCAGTCACTTCTCATATCAAGCACACATATGATGCGTATGATCATGAGTCATGGAACTATACTAAACATGTTATAATGAGATGAACTATCCTTACAATGCAGATGAGCCTGGACGCCCTATACACAATAAGTACGGGCCTAACAATGGGCCCTAAGGAGAGTCGTAATGTGGACATCCAACCAACATTACACTCGCAATGTGGACGTCAAACCAACATTTCTCCCAAGGCACGATCGTTGTAAACATTGTTACATAATCCGTGTTGGGATTACACATTGCAATGGACCTTAGGTTCATCCCATTGGGCCTTACATATATATCAAATGGACCATATCATATGGGCCTTTTATTTATCAAATGGGCCACATCAATGGGCCGCACCAATGGGCCTTATGTGCATTGCAATGGGTCATAACCCGTGGGCCTTAGATTGCATCAAATGGTTCTCGACCCATGGGCCTTATACATATCAAATGGGCCTACTCCCATGGGTTTTAAAATACATCAAATGGGTCCAATCACATGGACCTTGGAATACATCAAATGGGTCCACTCTCATAGGCCTTAAATTATATTAAATGGGCCTAATCCCATGGGCCTTAAATTACATAAAATGGGTCCACTGCAATATTTATTTGTCATCCAGTGTGTGGGCCAAGGAGCCCACTATAATATTTAATTGTCATCCACCCAGCGTGTGGGCCAGGGGGAGGCCCACTGTAATATTTATTTGCCAACCAGCCAGGGCGGTAGCGTGAATCAAACACATGCATAAGGTGGGCTCCACCGTCCAGTGGACGGTGGAGGAAAACATATACATCACTGTGGGTCCCATGTGGGGCCCACCATAATGTATATTTTCCATCCAACCGGTTGATAAAGTCGTACAGACCTGGATGAAGGGAAAATATAAATTTCAGTTTGATCTAAAACTTCTATGGCCCAAAAAGAAGGATTCAATGGTAGAGGTTCAATCCCACTGTTTCTTATAGTGTGGGCCACTCGAGTCTTGGATTCGGCTGAAACTTTGAGGGGACCCGCCTGAGAAGGGGGCCCAGCAGATGAATGGGTCGGATGGAAAATAAACATCAGGGTGGGGCCCACGGATGGAGCCGTGGGACGCTACCCAGCTGCCCGCTGCACGCAGCAGCGTGCTGCTGCTGTGGGGTGTCAGAGGCAGAGGCAATGCCTCTTGCATTGGTTTTAAAAAAAAATTGAAAAAAACATTTATCCGGGGTTTTTCGTAGCTAGGGCCCGCGACAAGTAGATCCACCCCTTCCATTGTCTTCCATGGCTCGTAACAAATCCAACGTGTCTAATTTAGGGTATTTTTTTATGTGTAGAAAATAAAATAAAATAGGAAAATGATCTTCGAATGGTGATGATGCAATCTCCAACGCTATGGCCCACCAGATCTTCCAATCAACCCCAACTCTTGGCTCAACGCCTAAAATGGTCCAAGGAATAGGATGGACGGTATGGATTGGATACAAACATCAAGGTGGGGCTTATATGAGCGGCCCTTCTCCAATGCTTGGAAAGCCAAGCTCATGTTTGTGTTTTCACTCCAGCAAACGTCTAGACGCTGGACGTTTATTATTTTTGTTTTTCTTTTAGGTGGGCCCTGCTTAGGTGGGCCACCACATAACAGATGGTGTGGGTACAAAACATATAAAGTGGGCCCCACTTGAAGATGGTTTGGATAGGGTATATGCCTCATGGTGAGGTCCATTCAAGTAGGCCACACAACCATATTATAATTAAAAAAATAGAAAGGAAGAGAGAGAGATAGAGAGATTGAGGGTGGGACACGCTTGTGATGGAGGGCTCCGCCACTATGAGCCCTCCTTTGAAGAAATCATATAATCAAATGGGTCCTTTTACACATGGTACCACCTAAATCAAAAATCAACAGTGGGGATCCTTTTTCCCACCAATATGAACGGTCTACATGACCTTCCTAATGTAATAAATTAAACATCATGATGGGGTCCATGGAGAATGGCCCCATCATGGAATGATCATGACGATCAAAGTGGGTCATCGGCCACACCTTAGGGTCCCAAGTGAGATCCAAACCATTGATCGATTGGCCTCACTTGGCCCATCTCAAAAACACGAAAAACTAATATTATCAAGCACCCACCGTTCGATCTTCTTGCTCCTATGGGTTTCTTAGCACCTTAGCTTTGATTCCAATGGATGAGATGAGGTTTGGATGATTGAGATGGGAGATGAGAGGGTGGGAAGGTAGGCCACACTTGTAGTTTGAGAGAAATGTGGAGAAGCTTGGACTTATGGATTTTTCTCTTGCTTGGTAAAGAATTTTTTTTTAAATGAGAGAGAGAGAGAGAGAGAGAGAGAGAGATGGGTGATAGATGTTTGATGTGGTGGTGATGGGTGTAAGAGCCACTTTATTTGACTTTGGTGGCATTTGTGCAAGAAAGGCATGGCTTGTGTAAGGACTTCTTGACTTTTGAGGCATTTTGTGTAAGAAAAGTATGAGCATGGAAGAACTTTTGGACTTTTGTGCCTTACTTGGGAAAGGTGAAAAGTGATGTGTACTTGACATGTACTTGACATATGATGTGATAAGATTTGTTTGATTGATGGGATTGATGTGACACCCCGTAGACATTCTCTTGGGTTTCGCAATGCGCGGCATTTTCCTCACACCGAACGTTGGCCCACATCTCTTGACCAGGGTATCGCCTCAACGCGCAAGTCACGGCATCGGAACCGCAACGATGGCACGGTCGCTATAGTAATGGTCTTGGGTTGAGTTAATACAGGTTGACAGCATATGAGTCAGGGTCGCGCGTAAATATCGATTAAGGTTCGAAAGTTGCCGAAATTCGACCGGTAAGACCGCGGAAGTCTACGAAATGGTACGGTCTAGGATACGGGTCTTACAAATGCTCCTAGTATGGCAAGTCAAAAAGGATTGATCTCTTCGTCCAGGCAGTAATGTTGTTTGGGTCATTCTTAGACTTTTTTTATTCTTTCTCACTTGCTTTCTGAAAATAATTTCAATATTATTCATTTTACATAGTACATCTGAACCTTTCATACGCTTTGGAGCCTTCCTTTTTTCTCTTTCCCATTGAATTTGGTTCTCTTGGTCCTAAAGTCATGACTTGATGGGAGGAATCTTTTATGTCCCATATATGCAAACTTCTTTCCATGTTCAAGTCAAACCGATTCTGTCTTCTCACTACAAATAGGGCATGTGTACTTTTCTCCTGTCCTACAACCAGACAGATGTCCATATGATGGAAAATTATGTATAGTTCATAATAAAATTACCTTCATTGTGAACATATTCTTACTGTGTGAGTCATATGTCACAGATCCTTCCCACAATTCAAGCAACTTTGCAATCAACGGTTACAAGTAAATGTCAATGTCATGTCTTGAACCTTTTTTTCCAAGGATCAAAAGTATTAACATGGTAAACTCCTTCAGCATGTATAAATGAGGTGGGAGATTATACGTAACAATCATAACATGCCAGCAACTATATGAGTTGCTCATATTCTCAATAGAATTAAATCCATCCGTTTCAAGTCCCAAACGAACGTTACGTGGCTCCACAGCAAAATTAGCATGCTTTTTATCTACAATATTCCACATATGCAAATCCATAGGATGACGCATGCAAATATCATCTTAAACCAACTTTGAATGTCATATCATATTCTCTGCAATCTCTGGTATAGTATGGAGTCTTTTTAACCTCGGTGCTAATGGGAAGTACCTTAGTGCCTTACATGGTACACGTGAGGCGGTTAACCTTACAACATTATTAAATATCCATCTGCTTATTCCACATTTTGGATAGCACTGCTTATCAATATGGTCCTTCCAGTATAAAATACAATCATTAGGGCATGCATGTATTGTCTCATAGTTCATACCCAGTGAACTGATCAACCTCTTTGCATTATAAGTACTATCTAGCAAAGAGTTCTTGTTTGGAAAAATTTTCTTGAGCAAGTTTAACAACTCTATAAAGCTATTGTCTGACCAACGAAACCTAGCCTTCATAATCAGCAACTCCACGGTCACAGATAACTTTGTATGCTCGGTTTTACACGATGGATATAGGGGTTATTTTGCATCCTCTATTAACTTTCTATACCGAGCCTCATTGCCTAAGTCATCATAAGGTTCAATATCAACTTCATTATTAACCTCATCCATACATGCATCTAACTCATCGGGTTGAAAACGACCGAAAGCGTCATTTACCAAATCGACCATTCTGGGCAACACCTCTTCATTACGATTATCGATAGATGTACTCACACCTATTTCGAGACGTTGTTCCCCATGGAGAAACCATGTCATGTATGTTTGATCTATGCCATTACAAACCAAGTGTTCGGAAATGGTTTCTAATGTCATCTTCCTATGTATATTATACCACTTGGCATAAGGACAGCTGTGCCAGTCATCCCTATTTGAATTTTGTTTCACGTATTCAACAATTAATCTTCTTGCCCTCATCCAATTCTTGCATGGTGTCATGGAAACCATCTTTGGTAACACATATATGATGTGTTTAAGTTAGATTACGAATGACTATGTCTATCTAACTGACTAAATCAGTTTCTCATCTAAGATCGGATAGATTGTAACACTTTCATTTTTCAAATTTAAATGCCTACACCGAAATTCCGACAGCATCTCCACATGTCTCTCTAGATATATTGATCCTGTATTTGATTCCCACGTTAGGTATCGACACAAAGTAAGGATATTTGACAATGGAAATAAATATAAGAAACATATCCAGAGAAAAAAAGAGATATGATGCATAGAAAAGGCAAGTGCATTTGAATTGCTGAAATGAAAGCATTACATTCTATCCGGTCTCGAACTGTCCAAACAGGGACAATTTAAGAATTTTTATACACCAAGGAGCACAATGTATTTATGCTTGGCCGCATAAAAACCCTCAAATGGGTAACTGATTGTCCTAATTTATATACAATCACATCAAAATTTGTAATATAAATTAATATAATTCAAAATACAACTCATTTCTAAATGTAGAAACAAAGCAATTAACCATGTAGAAGCATATGTTAATAACAACACATTTCTAAATGGAACTCTACAAAATACATTACAAATACCATAAACAAGATAAAGCAAAGAACCGATAACCTTAGTTGTTTTCCTACAACCAATCTCATCAGATACCAGCACCACCAGTTCTCCATACATAAACAGATAAAGAGAACTCAGAGCATGACATTGAATAAAATATGAAATCAATACTGATGACATAGAGTATGCCTATCAAAGGTAGTTGATACTTTTATGTCATTTTCAGATGACATTCCTGGTTTCTTACAATCTGCATTTTATTAGAGGTGATGATGGAATGAGATGTGTTTGGTTTGTAATTTTCTTTTGCATTTTAGTTCTTCTTGCCTTATATATGGTTTGATCAAATTTCTTAATTTTTCTTTGAATCTCTTTTTCTAGTATGACCACTGACCGCTTTCAAAAATGGACTAAATCTTCGGTTCCTGAAGTACGACTTTGACCTGATTATGAAGACCACTGACATTTAAAGAGATGGTGCAGAGCACGTGCGGCTGTGGAGTTGAAATTGGAAAATAATCAAAGCTCCTCATGACATTAGGCTACCCCAGCCCACTACAACAAATTCTGTTGTCTATTGGCCATATTGCACGCTAATTTTGGACCTTCAACTTGTGGGCCCCTTTGTGGATGGATTATAACCTGAAAACCAAACTGATAAGTCAATCTTAGCCATCTGATTTTTTCCTGTTTAATTTGGACCGTTGATGATTTCCTGTTCAGACTGTTTATTAGATGGGTGGAAATAGATGGTTAAGTATCATCAGATGACTATGATTTTGTGGTTATGATTCATCCAAGATGGGCCTATGATTGGAATGGTCCAGATGGTTGTATATACATTGGATCGTTCGTGAATTTAAACTCTTTCTAGATTAGTGCGTGCACGCCACTGTTAATTTGCTGCTGTTTAGATTAGAATCATTCCATGATAAACAGTTCACAATAATTCTTGAGTTGAAGTAGTCCTTGTACACGTGACGTAAGTTTACAAGGCACGGACAGGTCAAAAGGTGGGAGATTATCCTAACCATGCAATTAACTAGATCTGCAAATGGATGGTTAATTAAATGCTGGATGGTCCAGATGATTCAACTTGCAAATGTCATCTTATCTTGTCAAGTAGTTGTGAACCTGTGATTGTCAGATCATTGTGGGTTTCTCCAGCTCCATTTAGCGCATGAGCCCAAAAATGAAGCAGATTCATGACTCTTGTGAGACACATAGGAAACAAATGAAGCAGATTCATGACTCTTGTGAGACACATAGGAAACAATGGGGGATGGAAACGCCGACCATTGAAGGCTTCCTGGGTTCCACCATTATATGCCATCCAAACCGTTTATAGGGTTACTCCCACTGAGATGAACCATCCAAACGGTTCATAGGGTTACTCCCACTGAGATGAACCTGGAAAAAAAAAAAAAAAATTCATTAGCCTCAGGAAGGTTTCAAATATGGACATTTCCTTCCCCCTTTCCTTTGTGGCCAACTCGAGTCATAAATCTGCCTCCTTTCTGGGCTTGCATCCCAGCGGGAGATGGAGAAACCAACTGTATGGATGTCACCCGGAAATTATAGTGGGCCCCATGTAGCTTCCTCTAAAGAAACTGATGGACCTTGTGTATGTCAGCCTGAAATCCCAGTGGGCTCACATAGCTTCCACTGTAGAAATCCTTAATTTGGGGCAGTTTGGATGCACCACCCTCAACAATGTGAAGTAATGCGCCCTAAAATCCCTAAATCCCTAAATGAGGGTCCACATCGAATCAGGAATCCACAAATTGCTAAATCCCTAAATCAGTATTGAGATTAAGAGAGATTAAGAGAGAGAGAGAGAGAGAGAGAGAGAGAGAGAGAGAGAGATCTCATAGTCGTGAATGACCTAGCCTTCAACCGAGCTTCAGAGAGAGAGAGAGAGAGAGAGAGAGAGAGAGATCTCACGGTCGTGAATGAGCTAGCCTTCAACCGAGCTTCAGAGAGAGAGAGAGAGAGAGAGAGAGGGCATGTGTGGGTAGGGCGTTCGGCAACAGTATGGTGGAGAGATTAGAGAGAGAGGAAGAGAGAGACAGAAAGAGAGGAGGGAGAGGGTGCAAGAGAGATAGAGAGAGAGATGAGAGGGTGCGAGAGAGAGAGAGAGAGAGAGAGAGAGAGAGTAGAGCGTGAAAGAATTAGGGCATCTCTCAAGACACCCTAATACCATCTAACTAAGTTACGTCACCACGTTCTGTGGGCCCCACTATGATGTATTTGTTATATCCACATTGTCCATCCATTTTGAGATATCATTTTAAGTCATGAGCCAAAGAATGAGGCAAATAAAAATCTGTAGTGTACCCCAGCACAGAAAACAGTGGGGAGAGTGATTCCCACCGTTGAAACTATCCTAAGGCCTATCATAATGTTTATTTAAAATCCAACCCATTCAAAAGTTAAAAAATACATGAAATAAAGGAAAACACAAATAATAACTTGATCTAAAACTTTTGTTGCCTTTAAAAGTTTTTAATGGTGGGCGTCACTGTCCCACTGTTTTTTGTGTTGGGGTCCACTAGAGCCTTAGATTTAACTCATTCTTTAGATATTGCCCTAAAATGATCTCTCCAAATGGATGGAAGGTGTGGATACAAAACATATATGATGGTGGGGCCCATGGAATTTGTTGATGCCACTTCAATAGCTAGTCTCGCTACTCCCCTAACACTAGCCCCGTGGTTGGTGGTCGGTGCTTTGTGGGCCCCACCATGATGTATGTATTTCATCCATTACGTTCATCCATTTTTAAAGATCATTTTAGGTATTTATTACAAAAATAAGAGGTATGTAAATCTCAAGTGGACCACACCACATGAAAACAATAGTGATTGGATATCCATCATTAAAATCCTCTTAAGGCCCACCGTACTGTTTATTTGACATCCAATCTATTTATTAGGTCATACAGGCCTATGTGAAGGGGAAAAACAAAAATTATATCGATCCAAAACTTTTATGGCCCCAAAATGTTTTTAACGGTTGACGCTCATTCAACACTATTTCCTGTAATTTTGTCCATTTTAGATTGGGATATACCTCATTTTTGGTCTCATTCCATAAGATGATCTTTAAAAATAGATGGACGCCATGGATTAAACACATACATCATGATGGGGCCCCTAGAGCACCAACCACCAACCAATAGCTGGTGTCAGGGGGAATAGCCAATCTGTTCCCCTCATTTGTGGTGCGGTCCATTTATTCTTTGGATATGATTCATTTTTTGCATAATTCTCTAAAATGGATAAACGGTGTGGGTTGATCCCAAATTTTTGGTAAATCCAAAACTCAAGTGGACCATACCACACGAAACAGTGTGGAATAATGATTTCCACCGTTGATACCTTCCTTGGGCCCATAGTAATGTTTATTAGCCATCCAACCTATTCACAATATCAAAAAGATATGAATTAAGAGAAAACACAAAGATCATCTTGATTCAAAACTTCTATGGCCTCCATGAATTTTTCAATGGTGGAGGTTCAATCACACTATTTCCTGTGGTGTGGTCCACTTGAGCTTTGGATATGCTTCCTTTTTGTTCTTTAGACCTCAAATTATCTATTAACATGGATGAATAGAGTGGATAAAATAAATAAATAATGGTGGACCACACAAAGTTTACTCAGTATGTTAAGGGTAATTAGTAACTCACCTAAATGAAGTGGAGAGAGATTTTCTTAAAACATTCATAATCATATATTGGGCTTGGCTAAATGTGATTCACATATCCAACCCACTCATTATGTGTGTCCCACTTGGATGAGGGGTCAGACCAAGTTTTAGCCTCATCCAAAACTCATGTGGGCCTCACCAAGTGCTTTTGTATTTTTTAGGATGTCTTCGCATGGTTTTAGATGGTATGGCCCACCTGAGTTTCGTATACGGATGATTTTTGAGATATCTCATAACCAAAAGGGGACACATCAAATGCATGGTGTTGATATTCGACAAACATCATGATGGGGCCCACAAAACTTACTAACATCATTTCTTAGGTTCTCACGAGGTCAATAAGTTGGGTCACAATTTTGACCAAAATATTTGGCCCATTGTATATGTTTGGTCGATTCACTCTATTTTACTAATCAATATCCTCAATTTGACTAGTTACTCGCCCCGATCAAGCTACATTTTTTTTTCACATATAAATTTCATTTTCCATTTAAAAATTAAAATTTTTAATATAAAATATTTCAAAAAAAAATAAAATACAAATTCTGAATTTTTATTTTCAAAATCTCAAAAAAAATTCTCAAATTTTAAAATTTTTTCTTCAAAATTCCAAAATGCTGATTTTTTTTTCTTCAAAAGCATCATTTTATTTTCAACTTTTCAATTTTCTTTTTTAAATGATATTTTTTTTTTTCAAAATCTTAATGTTTTTATAAATAACTTTTTCTTTTAATTTCAAATTTTTAACATTTTCATTTATTTTTTAAAATCACAAATTTTTTCAACTTCTTTATTTTTCGTTTCAAAACATCTATTTTTTGTTAAAGTACTGATTCTTTAATATCGTTTAATTTTAAAATTTTCAATTCTTTCTAATTTCTCCATTCTTTTTTAAAAGCATTTTTTACGAACTTATCAATTTTTATCGAACTCTCAATTGTATTTTATTTTTCAAAATACAAACTCTAATTTTCTTTTTCAAAATATTCTCATTTTCCAACATTTCAAAAATTTCACATTTTTAAAAATATTTTATTTCAAAATTATTATTTTTTTCACATTTCACATTTTTCCAATATTTTATTTCAAGAAATTATTTTTTTCTCGAAATCAAATTCTTTTTTTCAAAATTATCACATTTATTCAATATTCTTTTTTTCCCACAAAATAGATTTTTATTAAATCATGATTTTTATTTTTTCAAAATCTCATTTTTTTCTCAAACATTGTTAAATTCTTTTAACTTCTCAATATTCTTTTTCATATATATATATATATATATATATATATATATATATATATATATATATATATATATATATATTTGCTTCAATCAATTGTTAAGAAACTAAAAAATATTTGCTTCGTATATATATTTTCTTCATATATATATTTGCTTCAATCAATTCAAGAAATAATATTAGATACAAATTTGCACAATTAAACCATTGAAATTCTATTAAAAAATAATTCTTAGACTAGAAAAAAACATAATTTTCCACCATGTTCTTATAAAAATGAAAAAAATAAATGTTGAAGGCAAAAACCCTTTTGCGATGGACCATGATCCGTCGCAAAAAGAAACTAAAAAATGTCGTGAATTGCTATTTTGGGCAGGAATTTGCAACTAATCGTATTTTACGACAGACCAAAACCGTCGTAAATCAGATTTTAGTGACGGATTTTGGTCCGTTGCAAAATTGCAGGATGTTTGGACGGATTTTCAAGAAAGATGGGATTGGCGATAGACCTTTTCCGTTAGCGACGGATTAAATCCGTCGTTAAACTAATCGATTTTTCCATAAATTCGCGATTTTGGCATAGTGAGTGTAAAGTTCCCCATCTAAGCCATCCAAATCTTTTAGCGCTTGTATAACACGACCCATTCGTGTTAAGCCCTTTCCAATAGACAATGCCTGGGCCAGGTTATTGAAAGAGTTGGTGACCTTCTCCATTCCCCCATTTAGAATTTCAGTTCTTCGCCCTTTTCTTCTTTGATGCATTCATTGCAGTATGGGTTGCATTAGAATTCTTTGGTGTAAGACCCGAGCTTGGTGAAGGAGCATCGCCTAATGTTGAACTAAACGACCAACGTCACTCGGGTGCATTTTTAGACATTTCATTAAAAGACAATCGTATAGTGTTATCGAATTCTTGACCTATCCCTTAAGTCTTTATTATCATCAACGCGTCTTTTTCTCCACTATTTCGACACTATGTAACTAGACTGTGTTGTGTGCCTCAAGGCACTTTCAACTCCAGATAAAGTCGAAAGGTAATCGTATCTTTGTATTTGCTTCCCCAAGGCGTTCTCACATATTTATGGTACTAATAAAATGAAAGTAACTATTACTAAGTGTTTGACCCAAGAAGGTAAACAAAAGTTATTGTAGCATATAAATCAAATTTATACATTTACCTACTCTTCCCAGACTTCATTCGAAGTGGCAATAAATTTTCTTTCTGGATTCCATCTAAATTTGGAAGCATTCTGCATATCTTTCATTTTATTGTACTATTTTTCAATGTACACATCCTATTTTAACACTTTTTGGGGGTTAGCTCGATTCAAAGGACCTAGAGGAGTTTCATGCATATAAGATTATAGGTGTTATTATAGAAACCATTATGGATTTACGTGCTAAACTTCAGCAAACCATTGATCAGTATGTTATCCATGTTGACAGTCCACCCTAATTGCGTGTCCCTAGATAGTGAGTTTTCCACAAGAAATTTCTAGTTACTCTTGATTGGGGACCGACTATTGCGGTTCTATTGAGTAGTCTTAAATGTCATTCGGGGCCAATTTGAGATCAATCATTTTTGAACTCATTTTCTTGGCGGTACCTAATACGATTCCTATAATAATGTCAAGCGTACAAATGCAATGTTACAATTGATAAACATGTTTTTAAAAGTCAAACATCTAATGTCATCGATGGCATCAATGCAATCCTACAACGTACATTAATTAGGATGATTCTTTATATTATTCACAAGTAAAGGTATTTACAAATTTTGTAACTTATTTTAATAAACCGAAAAGTATTGGCTCCAATTACAATTTATCGAAATCTCTATAGGTGTTTCTAGACTCGGGAACTTGAAAAAATCTAGGTAAAGACAATTTATTGCATCCACAAGTCTGTTAAAATGTCGACTTACGGTCTCGCTGGACTGAATGAAACGGTGGCCAATAACTTTGTTTCTGACATTATGCCAAACTGTATGTAGGAAGAGCACAATTTATTCTTCTAAACTCACCCTCTTCGTGTCATTGAGAAGATTTCTCTCCCTCAAAACCACATATAAATGGAAGAATGTCGACTCTGACATCCTTAGCTATAATAGACACTCAACACCCATCTTTGAAATAATCTTATAAATAAATCGAGTTCATTTAAGATCACATTTATGAGATGGATCTCTTATCAGATATGGCCGATAATATTCAGCTATAGACATCACTATATATGCAGTTGCAAGGGTTGCTGAAGTTGTGGTGGATCGCTCTTCGTCTTTGCTACAAGAGGTAAAAGAGTTAGAAGAAAACATATCTTCTGGCAAATGAAAGTGCCCTGGTTTGTCAATTAGCTTGAGTGTTTGTCTAGAACTTGTTCTAGGGTGTTTGACAAAGGGGGAGATTAAAAGCTCCCTGGTTTGTCAATTAGCATGAGTGTTGAGTCAGCTAGACAAAGGAGCCCCATAGGAAGATTGATCAAGCGTCTGCCTCAACTGGATGTGTGTCCAAACTCGTCACAGGTAAAACTTAGCCTCACATCCCATGTCCTAAAACACTAGGTAATTAAAACCCTTAAAATTGAATAGAACACCCTAAGGTTCTTAGTTAGAAAACTTTTTTAAAATTCAAAAAAATCTTTAAAGTTTTCTACCTTTGTCAATTTATCGATACATGGCTCGATGAAATTGAACTATGTTATTGATGTCCTCGAAGCTCACTCGATATTATCGAAATAAGGATCTAAGATATCCAGCAACTACAAAGATATCTGGACTGAATTATCAATGGATCGATGGACTCATCGATATCATCAAAGTTTGAATCTTGAGTCCATCGAGCCGACTCAATAAAATTAACATTTAGCCAATTGTGTCTAAAATGTTACTAAGGTAAATCATGTAATCTTCGATATATCGAAGAGCTCTTCGATATCGTCAGAATTCAAATCTCGATAATATCGGATTGGGTCGCATATCTATCCAGCAAGTTTTCAGGTTATTTTTTTCTTGGATCGATAGTCACTCGATAAAATTGATATTCAAATATCGATCATATCAAGGGATGGTCGATGTCATCGAAAGTGGACAAAAACTATCTACTAAGCTTATAAGAAAATTCCTTGGAATTATCGATGAACCGACACTGCCCTTGATATCATAGATATTCAAATTCTGATGATATCGAGTGATGTTCGATCATATCATTTACCTAAAATATTTCAAAGGCAAGTTCTCTCACATTTTCAAATGTCAAGGAATCGAACCTCGTATTGATGAAATCGGAGTTTGAAATACTATGACATCAATGCATGTTCGATTTCCTCAACCAGCTGCTAAAAGATTTAAAAATCATTTGACAGTTAAGTTCATCTCATCGAACGGCCAGTCGATGCTATCGAGAGTACACACTCGATAATATCGACCCTGCTCGATGATATCAAACTCTATCAAAAATGTGATCATTATATCCATTGGAACCTTTTGCCTATTTAATGAGAGATTGACCTTGGTTGTTGTTAGAGAAAATGGAGAGTGCTTTTGTGTGTTTAACCCCATATCATATACCCTAAGCCTTTTCTCTCATGGACGTTCCTCCTCCAATCCACCCTTATCATTGACATTCAATAGAGTAGATTAGGGAATGAACTTCCACATTCAAGGATCTTGCAGCTACTACCTTAATGGCA
The DNA here is from genome assembly GCA_037074715.1 of Magnolia kwangsiensis. NCBI lineage: Eukaryota > Viridiplantae > Streptophyta > Magnoliopsida > Magnoliales > Magnoliaceae > Magnolia > Magnolia kwangsiensis. Next base: position 116,787,140 of record CM073577.1, read on the forward strand.
AATCATTAAGATGGGATGCCTTGAATGTATAGATGATTAGAATCGCTCTATCTCCCTTATAAGAAAACATTTAATATAGTATGATTCCATCATAACCTTGACCCAACCCGTCACCATGTATTGGTACATCTTTTAAGTTGTGATTCAAGGGAGCTGAAGATTCTTCGTCATCAAAGGAGGAGATCTTCATCAACGCGCTGAATGAGGCTCATCTACTAATCTATAAGTTATTAGAGTCCAGAGGACCCTTGTGATCATTCTTTCTATAGGATTGGGTCTAACGTGTTTCTCACCCCTTGTAAGTCCTCATAGGAGGCCTCAGGTGGGAGTGTATGTGGGGTGCTTTATGTTGACCCTTTCTCTGTGGAGAGCATAAACTCTTAGGTCCTTGACCTGCGTGGTCTAAAACTTAAGTGCTTTGTGTTCACCCTTGCTCATGGGAGCATAAACTGCTAAGGTTCCTTATATGGATCATTGGCCTGTGTGGCCTAAAAGTCGGGTGTTGTGTGTTGACCCTTGCTCATGGGAGCATAAACTGTGTCGTGTAGACACTTTGTGTTAGCATAAGTATAGGTTATACTTGTTAGAGGTGAACCTGATTTAAAACCTCTGATTCGAGGTGAACTTGTTGTGAAACCTCCTTTAATGAGATCCAGTACACTCAAGGGTTGAGTGTGTCCCCCGAAAGTGGAGTAGACAAGTAGTCGAACCACTATAAAAATGAATGTTTTTGAGATTTCTATTGTCTTCCATTACTTGTGTGATTTTCTTAAATTCTTTCATATTTGATTATCTGAGATCACATCTTACACAGTCACATCCATCATAAACTATGATTCGTATCTTGTTTATCCTTCAAATAGTTTTATGACTAGATCCTCTATTGGCTTTGAAGCCATTAGAGTTACTTTGAAGAAATCTTAATGCATGCATATTTACGCAAATAAGATTGATAGGATTTTAAATAACTATAAAATATTAAAAAGTCCTATTCACCCCCCTATAGGACATATTGGCATATTCTCACTTCAACTAAAGTGGTCATTACCGTAATTTCAATTGGTATCAGAGCGAGTCTCTCTTAAAGGCTTCACCACCTAAAAAGTGATCTTGACTGAAGTTATTGGTAATATGGCCAAGGGAGAGGGCTCATCGATCACTAGACCTCCAGTATTTGATGAATCAAATTATGCATACTAGATGGGAAGAATGTATTACTTTCTGAGATCTTTAGATCATGATGTTTGGGACATTGTTGAAAGAAGATATGTGCCACCAACCAAACAAATAGTACTTGAAAATGGCACATCTATCACCAAACCAAAATCCAAAGAAATATGAACAACATTCGATAAAGAAAAACAAACCTCTGATGCTAAAGCCATGAATGCTATCTACCATGCTGTGTCCTAAGAAGTTTTCAATCAAATCAATATGTGTGGGACAGACAAAGAAGCACAGGATTTATTGGAAACAACAGCATTGTGAAGAGATCCAAACTACAACTCTTAACATCACATTTTGAAAGTCTTAGAATGAAAGTGCATGAGACCTTCATAGAGTTTTTCACAAAACTGAACATTATTTGCAACTCCATGCGGGGTCTAGGTGAGAAAGTTTCGGTCTCAAAAATCTACAGGAAAATACTAAGATCATTACCAGAACGGTTTAACCCTAAAGTAATAACCATTGAAGAGTGTAGAAACATAGATAAAATGAAAGTAGAAAAACTAGTAGATTCCATACAAACATTTGAACTACACTTCAAACAAACTCCAAAATCCAAAACTACTATCCTCAAAACTTCAAGGAATTTAACAAATGAGGACATTGAAAGTGAAAGAGAGAATGAAGATGAAGAAGTGGCCTTGTTGGCACAACAGTTCAGAAAACTCGTGGCCATCCATTTAAAGGAAGACAGGTGGACAACAAACATTTCACAAGTAAATCTGGTAAGAAGACCAAGGAACCACAATGTTATACCCGTCGAAAGTTTGGACACCTATCCACCGGATGCCCGAATAGGAAAATAAGGGAAAAGCGATGGCAGCCACATGGGATGACACAGAAGAGGCAAACTCAGAATGTAGTGACTCAGAGAGCAATGGAGACCAGAAATTTCTAAAAATTCTTATGGTCTCCACTGCCTCAACCATTCCCATCGAAACTAAGAATGTTAAAGAAATGCAAGCCACTGAATCATTTTCATCAGATAATGAGGAAACTAAAAAGGAAGAAGAAGAACAGGATAAACTACAAGATGCTTACAATCAACTCTACATTCATAGCATATATATCCTTAAAAGACTTAGAATAACTGAAAATAAAAATGAATTGCTGCAAAAAGATCTGGATAAAACTTTGGAAATCAATACACATCTAATTAATGATTTACAGTAATACCACTTAGATAATGATAGACTAGAAAGAATCAATATCTTCCTTAAATTTGAGTCTGAAAAACTAAATAAGCAGGTTGAGCTATTGAAAGATAAAAACATTCTCCTTCAAAATGAAAATCACACACCCCTGTTTGATTTAGAAGAATCAAGAAAATCTACTAAGCTAAACTATAAATTTTTTCAAAGTGGTAAGAAATTAGAAAAACTCTTAGGTATGGAAAAACTCGGAAAAGACAAGAGTGGCTTAGGATATGATAAGTTTAAAACAAATGCAGCACCAATGGCTGAAAAATCTGTTGCTTCAGGAAGTAAAATAAGAACTACTCCTATTTGTCATTCATGTGGTGATTCTGTTCATTATAAGTTTGAATGCATGTCACTTGGGAGGACTCAACATAATTCTGGTCAAAATCACACTGGTAAACACAGACCAAACAGAAAAATAATACAAAATGTCAGGAGTCCACCTAGGAATATGGATAGAAGAAATACACATCCATCACCACCCAGAATGACTAACAGAATAAAGTAGTTATTAAATCAAGTGGCTGAATTAAACAAGAAAACTAATGGATGTATGAGACAAGGAAATACAATTTAGTTGCCCAACTTGATTAAAGATACTAAAACTGCCATAATTAAAAATCCTGTCACAAAATGGGTAGTGAAAGAAAAGAAAAATTACCTTGTTACTTACTCAAATCATATAACAGGCAAGAGAGGATGCTCAAGACATGTCACAGGTGACAAATCCTTTCTTTCAAACTATTCAAATCTTAATGATGGGATAGTCACCTATGGAGACGGAAGCACTGCTAAGGTAATTGGATAAGGAATTATCAAGGGAATAAATACGCAAAAAAATGGGAATACCTTTTACATAAAAGGATTGACGCATAATCTTCTGAGCATTTCTCAAATATGTGACAATAAGCATGTGGTTACATTCAACAAACAAGAATGCAAAATCCTAGACCTATCAGGAAAATTAGTGATGAAAGGTTGTCGTACAAATAACCATTGCTATGCCATTAAAGGCAAAGGAAGGGTTGAACCATTTTCTTAGAAACATTTGAGCATGAAAAAACATGTCCATGTCATGCATCTGGATCTGGATAGAAGTTGAAAAGATGCAATTTTAATGATCTTCTAACGATACATCTGAGGTTCCTCACCTCAATCTTTTTGTATATAAACATCCTGATGTTTATAATTTTGGATTGTATAATGCTTGTACAAATTTTTGCTATGTATACTAATTGATATAAAGATATACTATATTATACATGGGAGATTGTCGAAATGCTGAAAAATGAAAAATATTCACCTTCGATATGTCTGTCGATAAATCATGTGGACTATCGATTAAAACGACTAAGAATCGATACCATAGACGACCTCTCGAGTATCTGAAACGTCAGGTCGGTTGGTCTGCTATCGAAATCTTCATTGAAAACATCAATTGGGGTATATCGATATCATCAAACCGATGTTCGATAAAGTCGAAGGTTATTGCTCAATAAAAGTCGGAAGAGTAGAAAAAGAGTTTTACTTGTTGACCTCATTTTGGCATTGCATCTCCTAGAACAGTTTTTCTTATCTTGGCTAGTTATCAATATCTAGAATCCAAATCTCTTTTCATCCTAAGAAAAAATGTCTAAAGATAAAGGTCTGGTTCTTCTACAAAGTTCCTCAACTGAGAGCAAGAAAGGTAAGAAGAATGCAACTACCTCATCTTCATTTTCAGACTTAGAAATCGTAGAAGAACGAGTTGTTCAAAGGAAATGCATTGAACCTTTTGGGATCATCAATCTCTTGGAATTGATTGGGCGAGACGATATCGTGAATTTTGGAGGAGGATTTCAGTATGATCTTGCGCATCAGTTTTTGAACTTAATCTACAACGTTGAAAATAATCCTCTACTCATTTCAGTTGCTGTCATAAATTGGACTGAGCACATCACCCCTGGACTGATAAGTCGTCTGGTTAGTATAGAAGTCACTAGGATACCTGTATCGGAATGGAATATGAACGGTCTTGGAGTATGGGGAGAAGTTACTCGAGCATTTTGTAACGGTGCTACAATACCCAAAAATGCAAAGAATGTTCTTCAGGTTAATCATCTCAATCCTCTCTATAAAATTTTTCACAGCATCTTTAGTACAAATGTCTATCCCTGTGAAGTTTCTGGCAACAAGCTTTCTCCATACATTCTCAATATTCTGTATGATATTCATTAAGGTATTCAAGTGTGTCTACCCACTCTTCTTCTACAATAGTTAATTCGTGTGACTACAGAGGAATACATCACTACACTTCCATTCCCGTGTCTTATGTCCAAACTTTCCCGACAGATTGGGCTGCCTTTTATTAATGATCTCCCGCACCCATGTGTCTAGTTCAACTACGAAGACATTTGCAACTTGAATATCATTGACAACGTGTTTCATGGGGGAAAAACCAATCCAACCTCAGGCAAGGGCAATCCTATGCACAACCCCGACTCCATCAATATCATTAAGGCTTTCACAAAACCAAGACATTGTGCAACACCTTCTGGATGGACAATCTCACATGATGAAATGAATTGACGACCATGAAGCCTATCTTTTAGAGATTAAACACGTGTTGATGGCCCTACAATGTACTACAAAATAAATTCTGGATTCCCTACCTGAGCAATAAGCATACCCAGGCTTTCATTATCTGTAGTGCGTCCTTCCTTTCATCACATACCTGGAGTCTCCATGGAATGCTTAGGGCAAAAATATCTTTATGAATGTCCTACACTCATATGAGTGTATGTGATGAATTACTAACTTGCAAAGTTTGACGAGTTTTTTTTTTTTTTGTGATATCCTCTAACTGAGGAACATACTTTCTTTTTATGCTCATGTCTGGGCCTGTTTTGGATGGTTTTTGTTGTTTTAGACTAACTATTGCTCACCTGCCAACCTTGGGTAGTACATATTTTGGATAATGTGCTTTATAGCTGGTTATAATTCGTATCTATTTACTGCCATGTTTATATTTTGCAATCCCCTATTTTATCTAGTTTATATCGACTGTGGTGTGTGATGCGTGTGATGCTTAATCTTTCTCCACATTATCTGCTTACTACACTGCTCTTCTTTTCCCTAATATGCATACATATTTTCTGTAACGAGATGTTCTTTTACATCTATCTAGTATGATTATGCTATCTGAATTGTGGTTCTCCCATATGCTTCAATTTCAGTCAATATCCACTATTACATTATATCTTTTGCCAATGACTGACAAAAAGGGGGACAACAAATCCACACCCCAAAGGAAAATTGCGTGTATCTGTTTATGGCTGGTGGTGCAGGTGTTAGGGGGAGCAGCTGCAAGGAGACAAGGGGAGATTGTTGTTAGGGAGAGCAGCTGCAAGGAGATAGGGGGAGATTACTGTTAGGGGGAGTAGTTACTGAATGTGTGTGTGTGTTCTCACTAGATAACTTTGTAAAATTGTGTAAAGTTCATGTAGACATAATTTAGGGTGTTTGTCTAGAAGTTGTTGTAGGGTGTTTTGGGGTTTTGTCATGTAATTAACAAAGGGGGAGATTGAAAGTGCACTGGTTTGCCAATTAGTGTGAGTGTTTGTCTAGAAGTTGTTCTAGGGTGTTTTGGTGTTTTGGCATATAATTGACAAAGGGGGAGATTGAAAGTGCCCTGGCTTATCAATTAGCATGAGTGCTGAGTCAGCTAGACAATGGAGCCCCATAGGAAGATTAATCTAGCGTCTGCCTTAACTGGATATGTGCATGAACTCATCACAGGTAAAACTTAGCCTCATATCCCATGTCCCAAAATACCAGGTAATTAAAACCCTTAAAATTGAATAGAACACCCTAAAGTTCTTGGTTAGAAAAGTTTTTCAAATTTTAGAAAAATCTTTAAAGTTTTCTACCTTTGTCGATTTATCGATAAATGGCTAGATGAAATCAAACCATGTTATCGATGTCCTCAAAGCTCACTCGATATTATCAAAATGAAGACCTAAGATGTCCAACAACCACAGATATCTGGACTAAATTATCGATTGATCGTTGGACTCATCGATATCATCGAAGTTTGAATCTCGAGTCCATCGAGCCGACTCGATAAAATCGACATTTGGCCAGTTGTGTCCAAAATGTTACTAAGGCAAATCATGTAATCCTCGATATATCGAAGAGTTCCTCGATATCCTTAGAATTCAAATCTCGATGATATCAGAAGCCCTTCGATGATATCGAATTGGGTCACATATCTATCCAGCAAGTTTTCATATTATTTTTTTCTTGGATCAAGAGTCACTCAATAAAATCGATATTCAAATATTGATCATATCGCGGCATGGTTGATGTCATCGAAAGTGGATAGAAACTGTCCAGCAAGCTTATAGAAAAATTCCTTGGAATTATCGATGAATCAACACTGCCCTCGATATCATCGATATTTAAATTCTAATGATATCGAGTGATGCTCGATCATATCATTCACCTGAAATATTTCAAATGCAAGTGCTCTCACATTTTCAAATGTCAAGGAATCGAACCTCGTGTTGATGAAATCGGAGTTTGAAATCCGCTAATATAGACGCACGTTCGATTTACTAGCTGCCAAAATATTTCGAAAGCATTTGACAGTTGAGTTCATGTCATTGACCGTCTAGTCGATGCTATCGAGAGTATATGTTCGACGATATCGACCCTGCTCAATGGTATCGAACTTTGTCAAAAATGTAACTGTTTTATATCCGTTGGAACCTTTTGCCTATTTAATGAGAGTTTGCCCCTGTTTGTTGGTAGAGAAAATAGAGAGTACTTTTGTGTGTTTAACCCCAGATCATATACCCTAAGCCTTTTCTCTCATAGAAGGTCATCCTCCAATCCACCTTCATCGTTGACATTCAATAAATTGGATTGGGGAATGAACTTCCGCATGTAAGGATCATGCAGCTGTCACCTTAATGGCAAATCATTAAGCTGGGATGCCTTGAATGCATAGATGATTGGAATCGCTCTATATCCCTTATAGGAAAACATTTAAAAGAGTAGGATTTCATCATAACCTTGACCTAACCCGTCGTCTTGTATTGGTACATCTTCTGAGTTGCAATTCAAGGGAGCTGAAGATTCTTCGTCATCAAATGAGTAGATCTTCATTAATACGTTGAATGGGGCTTATCTACTTATCTGTAAGTCATTAGAGTCCAGAGAACCTTTACAATCATTTCTTCTATAGGATTGGGTCTAAGGTGTTTCTCACCCCTTCCAAGTCCTCATAGGAGGCCTCTGGCGGGAGTGTACGTGGAGGTGCTTTGTGTTGACCATTGCTCTGTGGAGAGCATAAACTCTTAGGTCCTTATGTAGGTCCTTGACTTGTGTGGTCTAAAACTTAGGTGCTTTGTGTTGACCCTTGCTCATGGGGGCACAAACTGGTGAGGTTCCTTGCATGGATCCTTGGCCTGTACGGCCTAAAAGTCAGGTGTTATGTGTTGACCCTTGCTCATGGGAGCATAAACTGTATTGTGTAGATACGTCATGTCAGCCTAAGTGTAGGTTATACTGGTTAGAGGTGAACCTGATTTCAAACCTCCGGTTTGAGGTGAACCTGTTGTGAAATGTCCTTTAGTGAGATCCGGTACACTCAAGGTTGAGTGCGTTCGCCGAAAGTGGAGCAGACAAGTAGTCGAGCCACTATAAAAATGGCTGTGTTTGAGATTACTAGTCTTCCATTACTTGTGTTATTTCATTAAATGCTTTCATATTTGATTATCTGAGATCACATCTCACACACAGTCACATCCATCATAAACTATGATTTGCATCTTGTTTATCCCTCAAATAGTTTTATGACTGGATCCTCTATTTGGCTTGGAAACCATTAGATTTACTTTGAAGAAATCCTAATGCATGCATATTTACTCAGGATAAGAGGATAAGATTGATAGGATTTTAAATAACTATAAAATATTAAAGTCTTATTCACCCCTCACTAGGACATATTGGCATATTTTCACTTCAACTAAAGCAGTCATTACCGTAATTTCAGCAAATACACTACGCCAAAACAGCGAAAAAAGGACGGTTGAAAACCATCTCAAAAGGCCAAAAAGGACGGTCCTGGACCGTCACAACGGCCGTCAAATTTTGACATGTCGTATTTTTTAAAGGACGGCCATAAACCGTCTCAAAATAAGGACGGTCATCGACCGTCTCAAAATAAGGACGGTCATCGACCGTCTTTAAAGAAGGACGGTCATAGACCATCTATAATGGTAGGTATTAGAGGAGTTATATGAAGCTTAAAAGGACAGTCTATGACCGTCCGTAAAAACGACGGCCCATGACCGTCAATAAAAAGGACGGTCCTAGACCGTCCATAAAAAGGATGGTTATAGACTGTCTCATATGAACATAAAAAAGATGGTCATGGACCGTCTCTTATGAACCAGAAAATGACCATCCTTTAAAAGGACGGTCATGAACCATCTCTTACGAGTCTGAAAAGGACGGTCATGGATCGTCTCTTATGAACCTGAAAAGGATGGTCTTCAGCCGTCTCGTATTTGCATATTCACCTGTTCATATCATATTTCTTCCTGATAAACACCTATTTTATACACCTATTACAACATCGTATTCTTCCTGATATACACCTGTTATATAATATATTTCATCATATTCACATTCACATCCATCTAAACCCAAACTACATAAATCCATCCAAACAAAAACTACATTCATCCAAACATAAACTACATCCATCCAAACACAAACAATATACACCTGTTACAATATCATATTCTTCCTAATATACACCTATTACAACATCGTATTCTTCCTGATATACACCTGTTATATAAAATATTTCATAATATTCACATTCACATCCATCTAAACCCAAACTACAAAAATCCATCCAAATAAACTACATTCATCCAAACATAAACTACATCCATCCAAACACAAACAATCTTCTACATTACATTCATCCACGCATAAATACATTAACATTATAAATAAAAAAAGGAAATCAGCAACAATTTTCTGTCTTTCATCTAATAAAAAATATATTCAACCAACAAAACATTATAATTCAGAATCATGAAGAATTGCAGAAACTTCATTTGCTTTTTTTTTTTTCTTATAGGTTTAGGTTTAGGTTATAAGTGCAAGTTATAGGTTTAGGTTTAGGTTAAGTTATAGGTTAAGGTTTAGGGAATTGAGAAAAGGTTAATGTTTAGGCTAGGATCGAAATCGGGTTCGAGTTCGAGATCAAGTTTAAGTTTGGGTTTTCAAGTTTAGGTTTAGGTTTAGGTTAGGGAGTTGAGATTAGGATTAGGTGTAGGTTTAGGTTTAGGGATTTGAGAATACATTTAGGTTTTAGGTTTAGGTTTACGTTTTACTTTATAGGTTAAGGTTTAGGGTTTAGGTTTAGGTTAAGGTTAGATTATATGTTATAAGTTTAGGTTATAGGTTATAGGTTAAGGTTTTAGGTCATAGGTTTTAGTTTAGGTTAAAGGTTATAGGTTTATGTTTAGGTTAAGGTTTAGGTTTAGGTTTAGTTTATAAACTATAGGTTTAGGGAATTGAGAATAAGTTAAGGTTTAGGTTTAGGAAATCGGGTTCGGGTTCGGGATCAGGTTTAGGTTTGGGTTTTCAAGTTTAGGTTTACGTTTAAATTAGAGAGTTGATATTAGGATTAGGTGTAGGTTTAGGTTTAGAGATTTAAGAATACATTTAAGTTTTAGGTTTAGATATAGGTTATAGGTTTAGGTTATAAGTTCAGGTTAAGGTTTAGGTTTAGGTTATAAGCTATAGGTTTAGGGAATTGAGAATAGGTTAAGGTTTAGGTTTAGGAAATCAGGTTCGGGTTTGGGATCAGATTTAGGTTTGAGTTTTCAAGTTTAGGTTTAAGTTTAGGTTAGGGAGTTGAGATTAGGATTAGGTATAGGTTTAGGTTTAGGGATTTGAGAATACATTTAGGTTTTAGGTTTAGGCTTAGGTTTTAGGTTATAGGTTAAGGTTTAGGTTTTAGGTTTAGGTTAAGGTTTAGGTCATAGGTTTTGGTTTTGGTTAAGGTTATAGGTTTAAGTTTAGGTTATAGCTTTAGGGAATTGAGAATAGGTTAAGGTTTAAGTTTAGAAAATTGGGTTCCGGTTCGGGATCGGGTTTAGGTTTGGGTTTTCAAGTTTAGGTTTAGGTTTAGGTTAGGGAGTTGAGATTAGGATTAGGTGACAGTTTAGGTTTAGGGATTTAAGAATACATTTAGGTTTTAGGTTTAGGTTTTAGTTTTAAATTATAGTTAAGGTTTATGTTTTGGGTTTAGGTTAAGGTTAGGTTATAGGTTATAAGTTTAGGTTATAGGTTATAGGTTAAGGTTTTAGGTCATAGGTTTTAGTTTAAGTTAAGGTTATAGGTTTAGGTTAAGGTTAAGGTTTAGGTTTAGGTTTAGGTTATAAGCTATAGGTTTAGGGAATTGAGAATAGGTTAAGGTTTAAGTTTAGGAAATCGGGTTTGGGTTCGGGATCAGGTTTAGGTTTGGGTTTTCAAGTTTAGGTTTAGGTTTAGGTTAGGGAGTTGAGATTAGGATTAGGTGTAGGTTTAGGTTTAGGGATTTGAGAATACATTTAGGTTTTAGGTTTAGGTTTAGGTTTTACTTTATACGTTAAGGTTTAGGTTTTAGGTTTAGGTTAAGGTTAGATTATAGGTTATAAGTTTAGGTTATAGGTTACAGGTTAAGGTTTTAGGTCATAGATTTTGGTTTAAGTTAAAGGTTATAGGTTTAGGTTAAGGTTTAGGTTTAGGTTTATTTTATAAGCTATAAGTTTAGGGAATTGAGAATAGGTTAAGGTTTAGGTTTAGGAAATCGGGTTTGGGTTCGGGTTAAGGATCGTGTTTAGGTTTGGATTTTCAAGTTTAGGTTTATGTTTAGGTTAGGAAGTTGAGATTAGGATTAGGTGTAGGTTTAGGTTTATGAATTTGTGAATACATTTAGGTTTTAAGTTTAGGTTTAGGTTAAGGTTTAGGTTATAAGCTATAAGTTTAGGGAATTGAGAATAGGTTAAGGTTTAGGTTTAGGAAATCGGGCTTGGGTTCGGAATCGGGTTTAGGTTTAGGTTTAGGTTTTCAAGTTTAGGTTTAGGTTTAGGTTAGGGAGTTGAGATTAGGATTAGGTGTAAGTTTAGGTTTACGGATTTAAAAATACATTTTGGTTTTAGGTATAAGTTTAGGTTTTAGGTTATAGGTTAAGGTTTAGGTTACGCTAGGTTATAGGTTATAGGTTAAAGTTTTAGGTTTATGAAATTGGTTTAGATTTAGGAATTCGAGTTCGGGTTTGGGATCGGTTTTAGGTTTGGGTTTTCAAGTTTAGGTTTAGGTTTAGGTTTGGGAGTTGAGATTAGGATTAGGTGTAGGTTTAGGTTTAGGGATTTGAGAATACATTTAGGTTTTAGGTTTAGGTTTAGGTTTTAGGTTAAGGTTTAGGTTTTAGGTCTTAGGTTTAGATTAAGGTTAGGTCATAGGTTATAAGTTTAGGTTGTAGGTTATAGGTTATAGGTTAAAGTTTTAGGTTTAAGAAATCGATTTAGGTATAGGAAATCGGGTTCGGGTTAAGGATCGGGTATAGGTTTAGGTTTTCAAGTTTAGGTTCGGGTTTAGGTTATAGGTTTTGGGATTTGAAAATAGTTTTAGGTTATTAGTATAGGTTTAGGTTAGGTTATAGGTTAAGGTTTAAGGATTTGAGAATAGTTTTATGTTATAAGTAAGGTTTTAGGTTTAGGTATAGGCTTAAGTAATAGGTTATAGGTTATATGTTTAGGTTAAGGTTTAGGAATTTAGGTTCAGGTTCAGGTTTAGGTTCGGGTTCGGGTTTAGGTTATAGGTTTTGGTTTTGGTTTAGGTTATAGGTTTTGGTTTAGATTAAGGTTTAGGTTTAGGTTTACGTTATAGGTTTTGGGATTTAAGAATGGGTTTGGGTTTAGGTTATAGGATTAGGTTTTGGTTTAGGTTATAGGTTAAAGGTTTAGGTTAAGGTTTAGGTTTAAGTTACAGGTTTTAGGATTTGAGAATAGGTTTAGGTTAAGGTCATAAGTTTAGGTTTAGGAAATCATGATCGGGTTCGGGTTCGGGTTTAGTTTTGGGTTCTCAAGTTTAGGTTTAGGTTTAGGTTAGGGAGTTGAGATTAGGATTAGGTGTAGGTTTAGGTTTAGGGATTTGAGAATACGTTAAGGTTTAAGTCTAGAAAATTGGGTTCGGGTTCGAGATCGAGTTTACATTTGGATTTTGGGTTTAGGCTAAGCAATTAGGGATTCAGATTCGGGTTCAAGATCGGGTTTAGGTATGGGTTTTCAAGTTTAGGTCTAAGTTTAGGTTAGGGAGTTGAGATTAGGATTAGGTGTAGGTTTAAGTTTAGGGATTTGAGAATACGTTAAGGTTTAGATATAGGAAATCAGGTTTGGGTTCGAGATCGGGTTTACGTTTGGGTTTTATGTTTAGGCTAAGGGTTTAGGGATTCAGATTTATGTTCAAGATCGAGTTTGGGTTTAGGTTTAGGTTTAAGTCTACGTTTAGGTTAAGGTTACAGGTTTAGGTTTAAGTTATAAGTGTAGGTTATAGGCTTAGGTTTAGGTTAGGTTATAGGTTACAGTTTAGGGAATTGAGAATAGGGTTAAGGTTTAGGTTTAGGAAATCAGGTTAGGGTTCAGGTTTGTGTACAGATTTAGGTTTGGGTTTTCAAGTTTAGGTTTAGGTTAAGGAATAGATTAGGATTAGGTTTAGGTTTAGGGATTCTCTAGTATTATCTACTATTGCACCTAGTATTATCTACTACATACTAGTAACATACATCCAATATTGGGACACCATACCATAAGCTACAAGAATTTCATGTCCCCCTAAATAAGGTATCCTCCATTGATAACATATATATATATATATTATAAGTTTTTTATTTTCATTTACATTTCCAAATACATTCATCATCCATCCAAGAAAATTGAAGCAAGTACTATTAATCTATGACTAACAGTTGAAAAGGAAAATCATGCATCTTATCTTACCGACCGCCTTATGTTTCTTTTCACCTTTATAACTCTCATATTTATTGCAGCTGCTAGTTCACCATCAGTAGTCTCCCTCCCTCCATTTGAAGCAATGGCTGAAGTTACAAGAAGTAGGACTGATTAGTCTTTCCATGTTTTGAAAAAAATCAAATTCTTTATTTTTGGCTGCAAGTCTACTTATAATTATCATTGGCTGTTAATCTATTTATAATGAAAATCTATTAAATATCACTTGATAGTACTCCTTTGATAAATGTTCTGTTTGGAACAAATAATTTATTTTATCATAAATGTCTATTTGGAAAAAATAATTTTTTTTATACATACATGTGTTTTATCATAAAACCATCATGATGCATCCATAAAAAAAAAAAATCAAATGGAAATTTTTTTTATATAAACTGATTTTTTTAATATTATTATAAACATCCCATCTGTCTCTTTCTTGTATGTATGTTTGGACAGCTGAAAGATGAAATAAAGGAAGAAATGGCTATTTATTAAGATAAGAGGTCCACTAATTTAGAAATGAATGGTTATTTTTTTCATTTAAAGTACTTGAAAATAGATGGGGTGGTTAGTTTTTCTTGGATGATAGATTTAAATGGCTACTAAATAGGTGGGGTTTCTAAGTTTGAGAAATGATTCAATACTCTTTTGGAGCACTGTGAATTACACGGTTTTAGTTGCATTAGGTAACTTGGACAATTTAAGAGATAGATCTAGACCGTCTATTAAGTTTAGAACATATTTAAAGGGATACCATGAAAAAATAAGACCCTTCAAAATCCTACCTATACCCTACAATCAACTAAAATGGACACTTCAACTAAATGAACTAAAGAAACTGACATCACTGCTATAGATCATAAACAATGTGGCTCAAAAAAAAAAAAAAAAAAAAGACATTAAAAAATACAACAATTCTCGATCAACTGAATATGAAAGATTTTCAGACTAGGGATTTGGTATGACACAAAAAATGACAACCGCACTAAACAGGCTGTCATTTTCCATTTTTCCCTCCCCAAAGCATGGCTGAGATAAGAGCAAGAAGAGGAAGATGTTATCTCATCCAAGACTGGATACTAGTGCATCATGTTGAACATGGGAACTATGAACACCCAAACATGCCCACAAGAAGCCATCTAAATAAGATCATTACCAGTCAAGCTAAGAGGTTGAAGATCCCACAAAACGAGATGGTTCACGTAATTGAAGGCATATTGTTAGAAAAAGGCTAGCAAGATGTGAGATTAACGACACCATTTTCCCTTACAAAGATTTAATCTACTAAGAATGGATTGAAGTTAGGTTGACACTTCTCATTTACGAAAATAAAAACAGATGGAAGGAAAAGGAAACATATTCAACATCACTACATCAATCAATACATGGTAAACAAGGATTTCAATGATTAATGTTAAACGGTAAGCATGTCATCAATAGAACCGTACCTATTACTTCCAATATCTTTTCCCATCCCCATCCTCAAACAACCAACATGGCTCCTCACTTGATTGCAACTGTTTAAAAAAGAATCCATCTGTAAGAGCAAGATCATGTACAAGAGTTTTGGACATTGCTCACTTGCTATGACAAATAAACAAAGTCAAAAGTATATCTTGAATCAAAATAATGAGATTTATTATTATTATTAATTTGGAGAACGGGGATTTAAGTGTACTACCAGAGGCAGACCCGTTGAAGCCCAGCCGATTGATTCAGTTTTTCCATTTTGTAGTTCAGAACTGTGACTGCGAGTGATCAATGGTTCTGGCTGTGATTTTGAATTAACCAAAGCTGGAACAGCATAATGGGATGCTGACACCGAGTCTTCACTGCAAGAAGTTCAGTGGTTTGCAGGTTCCCCAGTGCCACTCATAACTGTGGTTGGAAAGGTTGCAGCCAAATATGCAAAACCTGTAGCTACATGATCAGGGAACTGCTTAAAGTATTTCAAGCGTACTGGATTGGCAATATTCCCGTTTACAACAGGATATACATGAAGCTCCTCAGGTAAGAATCCTATAGATAAACCCTCATATAGATGTTCTTGAATGTACACTCCACACATCTGCCCACATTCATTGACATACATCCATCCACTCACAAAGATAGCTTGAGTGTATCCAGAATAACTATTTTCACAGCCATAAGAGGATGCTAAATGAAACTTCATCACAAAAATTGAGATTTTTTGGTAACTACCAACAGCCAATACCCATATGAGGAGCATCCTTCCATGTGTTAATGAAGAGGTGAGGCAAGTCTTATCCGCAAGCATCATCTCTAAAGCATCTAGATAGAGACACTTATAATTGTAAAGGTGTAAGCAATGCAAATGCCTATCCCTGAATTGTTCAAAAAGGACAATTTAAGGATTTTTATGTCCATATGTTGAGTGCCTAAGCATTGCATCCAATTTCAAGACAAATTCAAATCATTAAATCTCATCTCGACACTAAGATGCAACATGGTATTAAACATATAGGCATGTATAAATCGTCGAAAATGCAAGTGATGGTCATCTAATAAAAAATGATATGTTGAAGAACTTGGGAAGAAGCTAAGCGACAAATCAAATATCAACCATCATACTATTTGCTAAAGAAAAATTTAGCAGATCTTTAAAAGAATGAAGTGGTTATACCAATCTGTCTTCCTTGATGTAAGTAAATTATATGAACCTACTTACGAGTGGTTAAAAGTACAACACTTCAAAATATTCGAAGCA
Source organism: Magnolia kwangsiensis (assembly GCA_037074715.1). NCBI lineage: Eukaryota > Viridiplantae > Streptophyta > Magnoliopsida > Magnoliales > Magnoliaceae > Magnolia > Magnolia kwangsiensis. Next base: position 116,803,354 of record CM073577.1, read on the forward strand.
CATGCCTACAACACCATTTACATCATACATGCATGAGAGAGAGAGAGAGAGAGAGAGAATAGGAAGAAGGTTGATCTGATCAAAGGCAACATTGATTATTACAATGTAACAATTATAGCCGAGGATAGTTGCCAATTTGTGGTACACAAAGGCAACATCCAGACCATTCATAAGGTGAGTCCCACCGTGAGCATTCCATGGCCCAAAAGACCATTTTGGTCCACTCATCAATGGAATCCTTGTCTACATCACTACCATCAATCATTCCCATCTAACCACCCATTTTTAGCTCAAACAACTACAGTCCACTTAAGAGTGGACAGGTCTTACATTCCCAGACAAGGATTCCCACATACCATCCACATGTTGAATAGCCCAGATCTCTCTCTCTCTCTCTCTCTCTCTCTCTCTCTCTCTCTCTCTCTCTCTCTCTCTCACACACACACACACACACACACACACACACACACACACACACACACACACACACACTTCAATTGACATGTGGGCCACAAACGCCCTCTTCAATCTAATCCTCATAAAATAACCTCAGCATTTCTCTTCAGAAATTTCACTCTTTCTTGGACAGAACAAAAACAACAGAATCAACTAAATTTTGACAATTCACGATACAAATTAGAGAGAAAAAGAAATTCAATGTAATGGCGCGTTTGGTAGTAGAAAATATCATGAAATTTCTCACGATTAATCAGTCTAATTTAGTGAAAAATGTCATGATATTTCATGAAATCTGGTGAATTAAAGAAACCTTGGAGCAAGAAAACAGTGCCAGTGAAGTACATTGGTGGAATTTTAGAAAGAAGAAAAGAATCAAAAAGAGGAATGAATGACTCCAAAGGGGACGAAAATAGATGCAGAAATCCAATTCCAATCTATTCGTAGGGGATACCAGATAAGCGAAAAATCCATCCCATGCAAGAAATGATTCTTGAAAGAGAAAGAGAAGAACCCTAGGAAGCAGTTACCATTGCAATAGCAACCGTCTGTCGAAGGGGCCAACAAATCCTTCCTCGTAGAATACAATCCCACCACTCCCACTACCACCGCCACCGCCGCCAGCTCCCTTTTCTTGATCCCGAGCCACATGGGTCTTCAGCCCACCCCTGAGAGAGACGGCTACGTGCAGAGCAGTGGGGAAGAGAGGCAGAGTAGAGGGATTAGAACGGGCGAGTAGAGCAGCAGCAGAAGAAGAAGGATTAACATGCGCCTGCGGCATCTCTACTGTCCGATCGCCATGTGTGGCCACTCATCCGAAATGCCCATTGCTTCTCCTTTCAAGCCTTCCTCTATCAGGTCTCTGCACATGGACCTTTATTTCGAATGTGGGCACTCGATGGAGGATTTCTCGATGGAAGATGAAAGAGGGAAAAGAGGAAAAGAGGGAAAAGATGGGCGCTCGATTGTTTAGGATGTATTTGGAAATCCTCTTTCAAATAAAATAACCCTTTGAAATCCGTATGTTGTGAGTTTTCCATTAAATAATAACACAAACTCTATTAACAGTCGTACATGCATGGGACCAATTTCTAGATGGTTGAGATTATATTATATAATAAATATATATAAATATTTACCATTTACAACTATACAGATTATTTGGATGGTCTGGATAACTCTATATCTTAGCTACTATTGTTATGAACAAGTCACCACTATTTTATATTAAATACAAAACTCACAGTGAAAAATAGAAAAATAAAAATGGTACTTGAGCTTTGGATCTGGTATGGCTCTGTGGGCCCCACCATGATGCGTGTCAAACATCTACCCCATTAGTCAGATGCACCATTCCATGGTGGGCCCAGGGATTAAAAATAAAATCAATTCGTGACTTGTATTGGCCACACCACAGACAAAAGTTGAGAGGGGTTACCCTCCATTAAAACATTCATAATTATTTTTTAGGCCCACAGAGATGTGGTTCACAAATCTACCCCATCCATTATGTGTGTGCCACTTGGATGAGGGGTCATACCAAGCTTCAGACACATCCAAATTTCATGTGGGGCCCCACCAAGTGTTTTTATATGTTTTAGGCATGTCTTCACATGATTTTAGATGATATGACCCACCAGAGTTCTGTATACCACTGATTTTTGAGATATCCCATAATTTAAAGGGGACCCATCAAATGCAAGGTGTTAATTTTTGACACGCATCATGGTGGGGCCCACACAGCTCGACCTCATAGGGAGTTCCCATGAGCTCGACGTACAGAACCTTTTCCATACACACACACACACTTGAGAAATGCTCACACACAACTAGTTGGACATTGCATTTTCGTCCAACTAGTTGATTAATTCAAGGACCAATTAATGTTATTTAATACCAAGAAATAAATGTTATTCTAAGAGGAAAAGTAGCCACCGGTGGTGGGCGCCCCACTATATTGTTAAAGTGAAATCCACGCCAACCATCAGGTGAGTCACCCCGTATTAGAACCGTCGATTAAAAAATCAGCATCATTTATGGTTCAAGTGGACAACATGATTGAAAACAATGTACAAGGAAAACTCACTCTCCAAACAATTTTCATTTGTTTGGCCCACCTGAATCACGTATTCCCTTGATTTTTGGACATTTGGCATAGATGTTTAGTGTGTCATCTTAATGGTTGGAGTGGATTTCACATGCTTGTTATGTTGAGCATAGTAAAAATCAAGGGTGGATGTCTCTCCCAATGTTTCCATTGCGGTGGCTGAATTCAATCAAAGGCTAGCATGATTTTTATTTTATTTTTTTGGCTCAAGACCCATAATGGGATTACGCATATAATTATTGGAGTGAATCTTACTTATACATCATGGTGGGCCTGTAAAAATAGGAGGGTGGTTATCCACGCTGCGGCACCACTCGATTACATATATGAATACCACCAGAGATGAGTGATTTCAAGTCACAATGGTTGGTCATTCAGATGGGCCTGCTATGGTATTAATTTGAAATCCACTTCCACCGTCAAGTGGATCACCCAATGTTAGATCAAGGGACTTAAAATCAGTCCCAACATGATTTATACGTTTTATCCACGCCGTCCATTCATATTTTCAAATCATTTTAGTGTATGATCCCAATTTTTGAGGCAGATCCAACGTTTAAGTGAACCACACCATAAGAAAAAGTGGAGATTGAAGGCCTACCTTCAAAAACTTCTTGGGTTTCACAGAAGTTTTGAATCAAGCTGATATTCGTATTTTCCCTTCTTCATCCAGGTCTATATGACTTTATGAATAGGTTGGATGGAAAAAAAAACATCATGGTGGGCCCTAGGAAGATGTCAACACCAAGCATCATTGTTCCCACTATTTCTTTTGGTGGGGTTCACTTGAGCTTTGGATCAGCCTTGGTTTTGGGGCCATGCCTTCAAGTAATATCAGAAAATGGATGGACGGTGTAGATAAAACAAATACACCATGGTGTGGCAAACATATCTTTGCCATCTATAGACGCCCATGCTGTGTGGTTTGCCACACAAGATATTGATCTTTACTTAGAACTTAATATTTTCTAGGAACCGGTGCGGGAGGGACGCCAGCAGTGATATTTTAGGGGGCCATACGTTGATGTGTATGTGAGATCAAATCTGACTATTATATGTGTAATCAAATCCGACCATTAGATGTGTAATCCCATGATAAGATAGTAGCCCAAACAACAAGATGATATGTTAGTAATTTGAGGCACACAAAGGAAAATAGTTGGGACAGACATCCACCCTCCATTTTTACAGGGCCCACTATATTGTTTATGTAAAATCCATTACACTCATTAGATGCGAAACCAAAAGATTGGCTTAAAGGCTAAAAACTCAAGCTCAAATGTGATTCAAGTGGATCACATTTAGGGAATAATGTAGAGGGTCAGATTTTAATGTAAAAATTTTCCAAAAAATGTGGCCCAACTGAAATAAAATGGGCAGGTTTTTTGGCCCTGGGTCAAACAGAGGGTGACTCACCTGATGGTTGGGGTGGATTTCACTTTAACACCACAGTGAGACCCACCGAAGCTGGGTACTCCATTTGCTTCTCTCTGCATGAGAGCATTTATTAACATTAGTTGATATGTAAATTAGGCACTGGATTTTAAGAGAAATTGAAATGACCTATCTATAAGTCCTAGAGGGGGGTGAATAGGACTATGCCAAATTAAAAGTATTAAAGCGGAATAAAACCAAGAGATAGCCAAATAGAAATAATTCAATTCTAAAAGCTGAAATAAAATCAACCTCAATATACTAGTATTGAGAGGTTGATACGAATTCAGTTCTAAGGACAACCTTACACCATAAAAACCAAGGGTTTATGGCAGGACAACCTTATTTCTAGAACGTCCTTTATATCAAAAAGTCAAACCAAAGAGGAATAACTAAATAGCAAGGAATTGAAATAAATTACATAAATTTAAATCTAAATTATTACAACATTCCCCACTGTGATTGAAATGAAAAAAATTACAACATTCACATCCACACGGACGTTCCACAGTTATGAATGATAAAAGATAGAAAAATAAATAAATCACACATCCACAAACCACAGAGTTATAGTGGTTCGTGTATGTGTACACTAACTGTTGTAAAACAGCCACACAGATTGTTACTCTACTCCTAATATCCTCACACAGGAGATATCAGCGTTCACTATCAAAATAGGTTTCACAGGTTCACCTAAAACCTTCACAATTGTGTCTTTTTGACTTGGGGTTACACAATTCAAAAACTCCTCTGTCTGAGTTTTCTGGCTCTCCTCAAAAAACCACACAATGAGATTTTTCTGACTCAATCTCAAAATAAACTAAAAAGAAATGTAAATTACAATAAATGTAAAATACCTAAATTTCTCATTTCGTAGTAGCCTGGAAGAACCAATCAGAGTAGATGATTGAATGTAGAAGTTAAAAGTTCAATACTTACTTTAAAATGGTTTTAAGTTTTAATTGATTTTAAGTTAAACCAAATCGGCTAGCTGTATTTGATTTTGATTCAAAGAAGAAGGAATTACAAAATTTTCCTCTTTTCAAATCAAATTGGAATGCAAATCAAAATCAAATAACAATAAGCTAATAAAAGGAATATTAATTATGCACAAAGTAGCTTAAAATGAATACAAACTTATCTCAGAGTGGATCCTTTATTTTACTTATATTTCGATATAAAACTCTGAAATTCGTGCTCAATTTATAGTAGCAGAAACCTCGTCTACGACTGGTCTTGAGGACACTACGACTGGTCTTTGCAGAACGGATTTTTGAATATTTGGGCGCGTTCGGATAAAACTGTTCTACAACTGGTCGTAGGACCCTCACGACCGGTCGAAGGAACACTATTTTCATTGCTGGAGTTTGAATCGTAGACTTAAGACTGGTCATAGGTCAGGTCGACATTGTTCACACGACCGGTCGAACAATCTCCAAGACTGGTCGTAGCTTAACCAGAAATTTTCAAAAATTTGTAACAACTTACGACTAGTCTTGAAATTTCTTGGACTGATCGAAGCAATGTTAGGACTAATCGAACAAGGTCTGGAACTAGTCTTAGAATCTTCTAAAATCATGTATAATAATATAGTTTGAATTATATATTCAAAATGACCTACCCTAAGGTCAATTTAAGGTCTATTATACCTGAAACATGAAGTATGAACATTGAATTTCATTCATTCAGCGAAGGTAGACCTTTGAACCTTATCAAGCTTGAGCTCTCGCACTTGATGTAGCTTAGTCTTGAGATATACAAAAGCTTGAACTCAAACTTCATCTTGAGTTACACTTGAGACTTGAAGTGTACTTTTGTCTTGTAATCTTTATCGAAGTAGCTTTGAACATATATTCTTACAAATGTTGACAAAGTACATGGCTTAACTTGACTTGTAGTTGATCAATGTACTTGACTTAAAGCACTTGCGAAGTAGTGTCTCGAACATATATAAATCAACAAACACAAGACAGAGATAAAGGTTTTGGCATCACAAAATTTGACAACCAAAGGAGCATGTGTGACTACTGCACTTACAATCTCCCCCTTTGTCAAATTTGTGACAAAACACTCAATAACAATATAACCAGTATGAATATAACCAATACGAAAAAATTACGCATAGGTTATAACAGAAAAAACCAGTTAGAGCCTGGTTAAAGAATCATGCACCAGTTGTCATAATACAACAACTAGCACACCTCGGATGAAATAAGCTAAACACTTCACCTTCTTACTCCCCTTGAATTACTCCCCCTGAGTAGCACAAATATATCCCAAAAAAATGCTTCTACTACTACTCACAAATCAATTCATCAATCCAAAATCATCAGAGAAATTCTCCCCCTTTTTGTCACAATATGACAAAGGAAGAACAAAACAATGAAAAACATGAGTAATCAAGGAGATAAGATATACGAAAATAAAGATAATAACTATTAAAATAGTTCGATACACAGTCAATAAACCATAGTCAGCAAACCATATAAAGTTCACAATCCAAATCAAATATAAAGTTATTACAGACCAAAGAGTTAATCAATCAATCTGAACCTGAAGAAGGAGCAAGTATGGAAGGATCAAGTTGATGCATTCCTTTGTTTAAGCGCATAAGATACTTGTGCATATATTTAAATTGTAAATCATGGGCAACAAACATGGTATCAACTTTAACATCCATATGCTCTATCTTCTCCTCTAGTGCACGCAAACGCGCATCAAACCCAGATGGGTCATAGTCAGGGTCATTAGTAAAATCAGACTCAATTTCATTAAAAATATCATCCATGTTTATGTCGTCTGGAGGAAGATCATCAGCTTCTTTTTCATTTCCAGCTTCAGCTCCACCATCACCATCCACTTGGCTAAGAGCCAAGTCCAACTTCATTTTGTTTCTATTTGTGTTGTTAAAAATCAGATTATAGATAGGAGCCTCTCCAACAGGTATAGCGACCAACATATGAGAAGCTAAAACAGTCATAAGATAGGCAAAAGGTATATCACTATGACCTGGATGGAGACAAAACTGAATGATGAAATGACATATTAAAGATGGAAGGCAGACTTTATTACCAGTAATGACAGAATGCAAAACACGAACCATAAAAGTAGTCAACTCTATTTTGTTACCAGAGTGAGGATACAGATTTGAAGTAAAAATTCTGTGGAGGACTCTTTATCTGGGTAACAAGTACTTTGAGGGGAGCGCATTCCCCTTGTGAGTCCATTACACATTCATGTTACATAATGCTCTAGTGAGCATCCATTTTTCAGCCTCGGAGGGTTTTTTAGATAGAACATGAATGGGGATACCCTCATCATTAACTGGAATATCCATAAGACCAGATATTAAATGACGGTCTACATCAAAAGGCCCTTCTCTAGCATCTATTTTAAAAGTTAAATTTTCAGTAGAGAAATCTGATATACATGTAAACATGGATTGTGCAATAGATTGGTATGCAGGCCCACCCCAATGTAAGATGTTGTCCCAACCTATAGCTTGGAGGAGAGGAACAATACCAAATAGAGCAATGTGGTTAAGATCAACAGCTTTTTCAACTATAACCTTGTGCAAACGCAAATCCCGTACATATGAAGAATCATTTTTGGGAGAACGAAGATGGCGCTGAGTAATTGGAGCTGATCTAGAGGATGATGGACCACAAGCTATTTTCTTTTTTTCTCTAGCATCCATTACCACAAAGGAATACAAAGGAGAAAAAAATCACAAGAAAATAGAGATGGGTTTTTCTAGATCAGCAAATGGAGAAGGAAAAATCTCCAAAACTAAAAAAAACTTGAAAACAAGTACTCCAATGACAATAAAGAAGAGAATAGAACTTGAATCTACTATTTTGGCCAAAAGAATGCACTAACCTTGAATATCAGGTCGGTGGGTTCGACTGGTCGAATGACGGCTCGTTAGAGAGGAGGTTAGAAATGAGGAAGATGAGATTTTCCCCAATTTTAAAACAATCAACGCGCTCCACGACCGGTCTTGGCCTGTCCACAACTGGTCGTACCAGGACCGGTCGTGTACACCCACGACTGGTCGAGTACCGACAAAAATATGCATTTATTTATAAAAATTAAAATTTAAACACATAAATTCTCAAACATATTTACACTATAATACACAACTATATGAATAATCAATTTTATATGCACATACCAAGATTAAATCTTAATTTATTAAGCCTACTTTTGTCGAGCAGTTTAGTGAAAATATTAGCAAGTTGAGTCTCGGTCGGAATATATCCTAAAGATATTATTTTTTCTTCCACTAATTCACGAATATAATGATACCTAATATCAATGTGCTTGGTACATGAATGCTGGATTGGATTTTTTAAAATATTTATAACACTAGTATTGTCACAATATAACACCATTAAATCTTATGTTATTCCATAATCACTTAACATACGTTTCATCCAAACAAGCTGAGTACCCTCATTTCCAGCTGCGATGTATTCAGCCTCAGCAATAGAAAGTGATATAGAACTTTATTTCTAGCTAAACCAAGAAACTAAATAATTTTTTATATAGAAACAACCACCACTGGTTGATTTCCTATCATTGATATTTCCAACCCAATCAGCATCAGTGTACCCTGCCAACTGAATACTAGTATCATATGGATACCAAAGACCCATATAAACTGAACTTGCGACATATCGCATAATCCGCTTAACAGCAGTTAAATGAGATTCTTTAGGATTAGACTGATATCTCGTGCAAATACCAACACTTCAAGCAATATCAGGTCTACTAGCAGTTAAATAAAGCAGACTGCCAATCATACTACGATATAACTTAGGATCAACATTTTTACCTGTAGAGTCCTTTGAGAGTCTTAGGGTTGTACTCATAGGAGTATCAAAAGTTTTACCATTCTCAAATTTAAACTTTTTAATCAAGTTCAGAGTATATTTGGTCTGAGAAATAAAAATTCCTTCAGGTTGTTGTTTTACTTACAACCCTAGAAAATAGTTCATTTCGCCAACCATGCTCATTTCGAACTTAGATTTCATTAAATCTGCAAACTCAATAGTCATGTTAGCACAATTGATCCATAAATAATATCATCAACATAGATTTGAACCATTAAGATATCATCGTTATGTTTCTTAACAAAGAGCGTCTTATCGACACTACCCATTTGAGAGTTATGACTGAGTAAGAACTTAGTCAATTTCTCGTATCATGCCCTGGGAGCTTGTTTTAGACCATAGAGAGCTTTTTTAAGACGGTATACATGATCAGTTAATTTAGGGTCTTCAAACCCTGTAGGTTGTTCAACATATACTTCTTCTTATAAATCACCATTTAAAAAGGCACTCTTTACATCCATTTGATAAATTTTAAATTTTCTATAGCAAGCAATAGATATAAAAAGTCTGATTGATTCAAGACGAGCAACTAGTGCAAACGTTTCATCGTAATCAAGTCCTTCAATTTGAGTGTACCCTTATACAACCAGTCTTGCCTTGTTTTGAATAATATTACCAAGTTCATCAGACTTATTTTTAAAAATTCACTTTGTTCCAATAATATGTTTATCTTTAGGTTTAGGAACAAGATACCAGACATCATTTCGAACAAATTGATTAAGTTCTTCCTGCATAGCAACTATCCAATTTTCATCAGAAAGAGCTTCCTTTACGTTACTCGGTTCTATCTGAGATGTGAAACATAAGTAATTACATATGTCTTTAAGTTGACTATGAGTGCGTACACCAGTGAGAGGGTTTCCAAGAATTTGAGAAGTTGGATGATCTTTAACAGTCCTCAATTCAGAATCAGTTTGATTTGATGAAGTATCTTGTTTGTCAGTCAAAAGTACTTCATCATTATCTGAACTTGGGGCAAGTGTATTCAAGTGATCGTCTATGACTACATTTATAGACTCTTAAATAACACCAGTCCTTTTGTTCAATACACAATATGCATGACTATTTAAAGAGTATCCTAAAAAGATACCTTCATCACTCTTAGTGTCAAACTTTCCCAGATTTTTTCGATCACGTAGAATATAGCACTTACTGCCAAAAACTCGAAAGTATTTGACAGTGGGCTTCTTATCAAACCATAATTCATACGTCGTTCTATTATTAGATTTACAAGTATAAACATGGTTAATAATATAATAGGTGGTATTCACTGCTTCAGCCCAAAAATTTCTAGGGAGCTTCATACTATTTAACATTACATTTCTCATTTCTTGAAGCACTCTATTTTTTCTTTTTATAATTCCATTTTGTTGTGATATTTTGGGCGCAGAGAATTCATGCGATATTCCCTGATCGCTACAGAATTTCTCAAAACTGCTATTTTCGAACTCAGATCCATGGTCACTACGGATCTTACATACTTGAGAACCTTTCTTAATTTGAATTCGTTTGATAATCTTTTTTACTTCATCAAGGGTTTCTGATTTGTCCCTTAAGAATGATACCCAAGTAAATCAGGTATAATCATCCATAATTATCAAGATGTATTTTTTACCACCATGACTCTTTGTTCTAATTGGTCCAACAAGATCCATATGAAGAAGCTTGAGTGGTCTTGATGTGGCATTGGAGTTCACCTTTTTGTGAAAGCTCCTAGTTTGTTTACTATACTGGCATTCACCACATATTTTATCTACTTTTTGCAACTTACGTAGACCTCTAATAAGTTCTCCTTTGCTCAACTTGTATAAGTTACGGTAGTGCACATGTCCAAGGCGTTTATGCCATAATTCTGTTTCATTGGTATGGACCATGTAGCATGATTGACTAGATGAGCTACCATCACTTACAATATAACAGTTTTCAGAAGTTCTGTGACCAGTTAATATTACAGAACCCTTTTTGTTTCTGATTTCACAACCTTGATTGGAAAATTTCACACTATGGTCGTTATCGCATATTTGAGATATGCTCAATAGGTTGTGTTTTAGTCCCTCAACATATAAAACATTCTTAAATAAAGGGAGGTTATAGAGTTGGACCGTACCTTGGCCAATAATCTTGCAATTGCTACCATCACCAAATGTGACTGATCCATCAGTCATATCTTTAAGATTGGTGAATAAAGTCTTATCACCTGTCATATGTCTGGAACATCCACTATCCAAGTACCACTTTGAATGACTTGTTGCTTTGAAAGTAGTGTGGGCAACCAAGCAGGCAACCTTAGGAACCCATTTTAGAACTGTTTTGGGTTTAGGAGTATAGTTGGTCTTCATATGTCTGTTGTTGTAAGAATGACCTACCAAGTTAGATTTTAAGAGCTCCTTGAGTAGATCAACTATCTTTTCAACTAGTGGGTTTCGATTCTGATTTTTGAAGTTGACATAACTGCTTTTAGGCTTTTGAAAAGATTTTTTAGAAAAACTTTGATAAGTACTTTTCTCTTTTGAGTTTGAGGACTCTCCTTTCACAAACTTAGGAGGAGTATTCTCCTATTTAGGAGGTATATTCTTATCATAGCCCAACCCAGATCTGTCACCACATTTTCCTGATCTGGATAATAGTTTCTCTAACTTTAGATCACCTTGGGCATATCTCCATGTGTCTTTTAAACTCAGAAGAGAAGATACTTCATTTTTAAGTTTCTCATTTTTAGATTTCAGATTTTCAATCAGGGAGGTTTTGAATTCTAAATTGAATTTTAATTTTTCAAAACAATCTGAAATTTGAGATTTTTCTAAAACAAGTGATTCAAAACATTCTTTGAGTTTAGAAAACTTTTCTTTTTGAAATTTAAGTTTGACAGCAATTTTACAACTTTCCTTGTATAGGGCATTGTAAGCATTTTGAAGATTATCTTCATTTTCACATTCACTATTCAGATTTTCCTCAGTAGTTGAATCATCATGATCTGAAAAAGTGAACTTGGCTAGAGTCATAAGGGCTTTTACTTCATTGTCCGACTCGGTTTCAGAATCTTCTGATTCAGAAGAGGCTTCAGAATCAGATGATTCATCCTAAGTAGCCAACATACCCTTCTTTTTGGGTTTGTCTTTTTTAGGACATTTGTTTGCTAAATGCTCATATTCTTAGCAGTTGTAACATTGACTATCATTCAAAGACTTCCAAGTTTTAGATTTAGGTTTAGATCTTCTTCTATCATTTGATTTTTAAAAATCTACCATTTTCTTGCTTTTGAAAATTTTATAAAACTTCTTTGCTAAAAGAGCCATATCATCTTCAAAATCAAAATTTTCTTTAGAAATACTTTTAGAAGATTTTAGAGCGATAGATTTACCTTTAGGAGCTTTAAAGTTTAACTCATAGGTTTGTAAAGAACCAACTAGTTCTTCTACCCTCATATTATCCGTATCACGAAGTTCCTGAATCGCGATTACTTTAAAGTTGAACCGTTTAGGAAGAGAGCGTAGTATCTTTACACACACTTTACTTTCTGGGATTTTATCGTTAAGACCCCACATCGAGTTTACAATGTCACTTAATCTTGTGTAAAAGTCCATAAACATTTCATTTTCCTCCATATGAATTTCTTCAAATTTGGTTGTGAGGAGTTGGACTTTAGATTTTTTGACAATTGTAATACCCTCATGTGTCGTTTCTAATATATCTTAAGCTTGCTTTGCAGTATAACAGGATATGATTCTTTTAAACTCATCCGGTGATAGTGCACAAGTGATTGCATTTAGTACTTTTGCATTGGCACTACTCTCATTTTTCTGAAGGGTGGTCCAAGAGAAATAAGGAGTTACTCTCATTGATTTTGATCCATCGATTCCAGTTACTTTAGTAGTAGGGGGATTCCATTCTGTCATTATGGCTTGCCACACACTCTCATCCATTGATTTTAGAAAGATCCTCATCCTGGCTTTCCAATATGCATAATTGGAGCCATCAAAGCGTGGAAGCCTAGTGACAGATAGGCTATCAAAATTTGACATCTTTATATAGCTTAGATCGTTAGCTCAGGAATTAAATCTAAATAAAAAGTAATAAGAGCGAGCTATTAAGCTCTGATACCACTTGAAATGGCCTAAGTATAAGTCCTAGAGGGGGGGTGAATAGCACTATGCCAAATTAAAAGTATTACAGCGGAATAAAACCAAGAGATAGCCAAATAGAAATAATTCAATTCTAAAAGCTGAAATAAAAGCAACCTCAATATATTAGTATATTGAGAGGTTGATACGAATTCAGTTTTAAGGACAACCTTACACCATAAAAACCAAGGATTTATGGCAAGACAACCTTATTTCTAGAACGTCCTTTGTATCAAAAAGTCAAACCAAAGAGGAATAAGTAAATAGCAAGGAATTGAAATAAATTGTAGAAATTTAAATCTAAATTATTTCAACATTCCCCACTGTGCTTGAAATGAAAAAAATTACAACATTCACATCCACACGGACATTCCACAGTAATGAATGATAAAAGATAGAAAAAAAATAAATCACACATCCAAAAAACATAAAGAGTTATAGTGGTTCGCCTGTGTGTACACCAACTGTTGTAAAACAGCCACACAATTTGCTACTCCACTCCTAATATCCTCACACAGGAGATATCAGCGTTCACTATCAAAATACGTTTCACAGGTTCACCTAAAACCTTCACAATTGTGTCTTTTTTACTTGGGCTTACACAATTCAAAAACCCCTCTGTCTGAGTTTTCTAGCTCTCCTCAGATAACCACACAATGAGATTTTTCTGGCTCAATCTCAAAATAAACCAAAAAGAAATGTAAATTACAATAAATGTAAAATACCTGAATTTCTCCATTCGTAATAGCCCGGAAGAACCAATCGGAGTAGATGATTGAATGTAGAAGTTCAAAGTCCAATACTCATTTTAAAATGGTTCTAATTTCTAATTGATTTTAAGTTAAACCAAATGGGCTAGCTGTATTTGATTTTGATTCAAAGAAGAAGGAATTACAAAATTTTCCTCTTTTCAAATCAAATTGGAATGCAAATCAAAATCAAATAACAATAAGCTAATAAAAGGAATATTAATTATACACAAAGTAGCTTAAAATGAATACAAACTTATCTCAGAGTGGATCCTTGATTTTACTTATATTTCGATATGAAACTCTAAAATTCATGCTCAATTTATAGTAGCAGAAACCTCGCCTACAACTGGTCTTGAGGACACTATGACTGGTTTTAGCAGAACGGATTTTTGAATATTTGGACGCGATCGGATAAAACTGTTCTACGACTGGTCGTAGGACCCTCACGACCGGTCGAAGGAACACTATTTTCATTGCTGAAATTTGAATCGTAGACTTAAGACTGGTCGTAGGTCAGGTCAACACTGTTCACACGACTGGTCGAACAATCTCCAGGACTGGTCGTAGCTTAACCAGAAATTTCAAAAATTTGCAACAACTTACGACTGGTCTTGAAATTTCTAGGACTGGTCAAGGAAATACTAGGACTAATCGAACAACGCCCGAAACTAATCTTAGAATAGACCAAAATCATGTATAACAATATAGCTTGAATTATGTATTCAAAATGACCTACCCTAAGGTCAATCTAAGGTCTATTATACTTGGAACATGAAGTATAAACATTGAACTTCATTCATTCAGCGAAGGTAGACCTTTGAACCTTATCAAGCTTGAGCTCTCGCACTTGATGTAGCTTAGTCTTGAGATATGCAAAAGCTTGAACTCAAACTTCATCTTGAGTTGCACTTGAGACTTGAAGTGTACTTTAGTCTTGTAATCTTTATCGAAGTAGCTTTGAACATATATGCTTACAGATGTTGACAAAGTACATGGCTTGACTTGACTTGTAGTTGATCAATGTACTTGACTTGAAGTACTTGCAAAGCAGTGTCTCGAACATATATAAATCAACAAACACAAGATAGAGATAAAGGTTTTGGCATCACAAAATTTGACAACCAAAGGAGCATGTGCGACTACTGCACTTACAGAAATTGGGATGAATTAAGAAGTTGCACACATGTAATATATTTATGCATGCAGTAAATGTATATGAAATCTAGTCCATTAATTAGGTAGGATTTCTTTTAAACATGTGAAGGACATAAATTATTATTTTTAACGATTAATGGTATGATATCTATTTACAAAAAAATGGAGCTATTAGAAATTCATTATAGTCGTACATATTTAACTTGTATGTGTGGCTTCATTAATGATGCTCGTTTATTAAATTTTAGCAGATAAAATATAATTAATAGGCCTTATTTTATGGACAGCCAGATCTTTGACATACAATTTCTTTCATACTTATGTAAAACTTGATATTACAAATCTCACATGGTATATTACTTGGGATAGAAAAGTAATTTTTTGCTATTAAATACACAGCTAGTTGGACCAATTTGATCTGTCCAACTAATTGTGTGTGAGCATTACTATATATATACATATATATATATATATACACACACACACACACACACACACACACACACATGGGAAAAGGTACGCTCGACCTCACGATAAGCTCCCGTGAGGTCGAGCTGTGTGGGCTCCACCGTGATGCGTGTCGACCATCAACACCGTGCATTTGATGGATCCCCTTTAAATTATGGGATATCCCAAAAATCAGCCGTATATGGAACTCAGGTGAGCCATACCATCTAAAATCATGTGAAGACACCGTTAAAACATATAAAAGCACTTGGTGGGGCCCACCTGAGTTTTGAATGCTGCTAAAACTTGGTATGACCCCTCATCCTAGTGGGACACACATAATGGATGGGCTGGATTTGCAAACCAAATCTCGGTAGGCCCAAAAAATGATTATGAATGTTTTAATGGTGCACGGCCCATCTGAACTTATGTATGTGGTGTGGCCCACAAAAGTCACGGATTGACTTGATTTTTGAGACCTAGGCCCATGATGGAATGGTTCATCTGACTGATGGGGTAGATGTTCGAAACACATCACAGTGGGGCCCACACAGCTCAACCTCATGGGATGGACCCGTGAGGTCGAGCGCTATATATATATATATATATATATATATATATATATATATATATATATATATATATATATATATATATATATATATATAAACCTATGATGTATTTGTTATATTCACACCGTTCATCCATTTTAAGATATCATTTTAAGTCACGAGCCAAAGAATGAGACAGATAAAATTCTGTAGTGGGCCCCACCACAGAAAACAATGGGAGGGTGATTCCCACCATTGAAACTATCCAAAGGCCCATCGTAATGTTTATTTGAAATCTAACTGGTTTAAAAGTTTTTTTTAAAAAAATGGTCGTGGGGCCATGCATCATGGTGGGGCCCACACAGCACCAACCACCAGCCATTGGATGGTGTAGGGGGAGTAGCCAATCTATTCCCCTTTTTTGTCGTGTGGTCCATTTAATCTTTGAATATGATTCATTTTATAGATAATTCTATAAAATGTCTCGAAAAATGGATGAACGGTGTGTGTTGATCCCAAATTTTCGGTAAATCCAAAACTCAAGTGGACCATGCCACACAAAACAGTGTGGAATAATGATTTCCACCGTTGATACCTTCCTTAGGCCCACAGTAATGTTTATTTGCCATCCAACATGTTCATAATATCAAAAAGACATGAATGAAGGGAAAACACAAACATCAACTTGATCTAAAACTTCTATCAAATGCACGGTGTTGATGTTTGACACACATCATGATGGGCCCTACAAAACTTACAACATTAATTCTTAGAGTCTCAGGGTGTCAATAAGTTGGGTCACAATTTTGACTAGAATATTTGACCCATTTTACATGTCTGGTCCATTCACTCTATTTCACTGATCATTACCCTCAATTTGGCTAGTTACTCACCTCGATCATGCTACATATGAGAAAGATATTTGGCAAACAAGATTGATCAACAATTTGAGTGAATTTTGATTTAAACATCTGAAGTTATTTACTCTTCAATCTGGACTGATGAAATTGTCGAAAAATGGTTAAAGGTTGTTCATAATATCAAAAATATATGAATGAATAGAAAACACAAACATCAGCTTGATCCAAAACTTCTATGGCCTTTAAGAAATTTTAAATGGTAGAGGTTCAATCACACTATTTCCTGTGGTGTGGTCCACCTGAGCTTTGGATATGCTTCCTTTTTGTTCTTTAGACCTCAAATTATCTGTTAACATGTATGAATGGAGTGGATAAAATAAATAAATAACAGTGGACCCCACAGGTTTACTCTGGTAAGGGTAACGAGTAACTCACATAAATGTAGTAGATAAGGGTTTCCTTAAAACATTCATAATCATATATTGGGCTTGCCTAAATGTGATTCGCATATCCAACCCACTCATTATGTGTGTCCCACTTGGATGAGGGGTCAGACCAAGTTTCAATCGCATCTAAAACTCATGCAGGCCCCACCAAGTGCTTTTTATATTTTTTAGGATGTCTTCACATAGTTTTAAATGGTATGGCTTACTTGAGTTTCGTTTACCGATGATTTTTGAGATATCTCATAACCTAAAGGGGACACATCAAATCCACGATGTTGATGTTCGACACACATCATGATGGTGCCCACAAAACTTACTAACATCAATTCTTAGGTTCTCACAAGGTTAGTAAGTTGGGTCACAATTTTAACCAGAATATTTGGCCCATTTTACATGTCTAGTCCATTCACTCTATTTTACTATCAATACCCTTAATTTGACTAGTTACTTGCCTCAATCAGGCTACATATGAGAAAGATATTGAGCATACAAGATTGATCAACAATTTCAGGGAAATTTGATTTAAACAACTAAAGTTATTAACTCTTCAATTTTAACTGATTAGATTGTCCAAAAATGATTAAAGGTTTAATTAGTGGATATGCCTAATAATTTAGTAATTTTATTTTTCACAAATAAATTTAACATTTTTTTTTCAAAATGTATATTTTTTTTTTTACTCTTTTAACTAAATATCATTTTTATTATAAATAAATTTAGCATTTTTTTTTTACAAAATTTAGTTTTCTTTCTTAACATATATTTTTTTTTACAATTTATCAATTTTTTCACAATTTTCTTTAATTTTTTAAATTTTCTTTTTCAAAATATCATTTTTTTATCAATTTTTTTTTTTCAAAATTATCAACATTATTCAAAGTATTTAATTTTTTTTTCAAAATCTAAATTTTTATAAAATTACAGTTTAAAAAAATATATATTTTTTTCCTTAAACATTGTTAATTATTTTTCTAAGCTTCTCAACTATTTTTTTTTTTTGAAATTCATAATTTTTTTGAGCTTTTTAATTTTTGACATGAGCATTAGAGATGGTTTAGGACCGTCTCTAATAAAGAGTGTTTGACAGTCTCTAATAGAGAGTCTTTGATAGGGCTATAAGGTGGTTTAGGACCGTCTCTAATAGTGACAGTCGTTGACGGTCTCTATTAGAGATAGTTTAGGGCCGTCTCTCTAAACCGTCTCTGATAGAGACTGTCTTTGGAAGCCGGCTAAGGACCGTCTCTAATAAAGACGGTCTTTGACAGTCTTAGATTATTAGTAAAAGACGGCCAATGACCGTTTCTAATTCAAACGGCCAATGACCATCTCAGATTACCGCATATAAGACGGTCAAAGACCGTCTCTAATGCGGACGGCCCATGACCGTCTCAGATGACCGCATATAAGACGGTCCATGACCATCCTAAACGATTTGTGGATGTTCAAATTTTTAAGACAATATTAAGGACGGTTAGGGGCCGTCTAAAATTTTAGAGAGTTTATGGACGCCTCTAAAGCATCTTTAAACTAAGCAATTTTAAAAACGGTCCAGAACCATCTCGAAATCCTTCCTTTTTTCGTTGTTTTGGCGTAGTGATACAAATGTTGTCAGTAGAAGTTGATAGAATTTTGTAATTGTTAGATTGATAGAAAAGTAACTATGATTACACCCGTCAATGGTTCCAACCCTTGAACGAAATATCATTTTCAAAAAATTATATTTTTCTAGACAAACATTTTCATTCGACAAAGGAATCATAGATAAACTTGCTGATAATAAATTAAGTTTTTTTAGAAAACCGCTAAAGGAAAATCCAAACAAACGATAGATTGGGTAAAGTAATAGTATCATTACAAAGGAATTGTAAAACCATGCACCACTCACTTATCTGTTGTAGACATTACGTTGTACTATAGGTTAAGGCATAGACAATGTAGTAAACAACATTCAAAAATATGGCTTATGCCACGAAGTACACATATTGCAGAAACATTATATTGAAGTCTTAATACCTAGTTTTCAACATAAATGAAAGTCGAGGGAAGTCTGGGTTATTGAATCAAATAATCAGAACATATATGCTTTGTTAAAGATTACATATATGCTTTGTTAAAGATTTAAACTACAAATTTATCTGAGACCCTATAAATTGTAAAAATATCTGATATAATGCAACCAACAATGATAAGTCAAGGAACAAACTTATTTATTTCACATGTAGCTGAGAGATCATAGAAATTGCAAATGCCATATGCATGATCTAACAGAGTTGAGAAATACATATATATATATATATATATATATATATATATATATATATATATATATATATATATATATATATATATATATATATATTGTAATGAAAATCAAGAACAAATTAACTTAGGTTACTCTATCCAATTTGGTGGAAATGGTTGTCTTCCTACAAACCCACTATGAAATCAAAACGACCTGCATGCACAGAAAGTCAGGTCAGAGGCTTAACCCTTGTGGTGTATTAGATAATCCATTTCAAAAATGAAAAAGCAAATCAATTTGCTTCAAATAATATACTATTCTAGTGAATAAGACCCTAATAGTTAATGGCAAAATTGATGCTGTCATACAAGCAATGGGTGAAAATGTGCACTATCATGCATGCAGGTTCCCACATTCAATATGATGAAGATTATGGTATGTTTTGGATGATTCATGCTACTGATGCATCATTGAAGCCATGGACCTATTAAAATTTAAAAAAAAAAAAAATTAAATAAGAAAACAATCATTAACTAATTATCCTTTATTCTTGAAGGGGGTTCTGATAGAAAATGAAAAGATGGTTTTTAAGGAAAAGGAAAAACAAGTACCCAATAAGCATAAAGCCCCTCTGTAAAATCCAGAAGTGATGATTGTTATCTGCTTTGGCACATGCATGTTGCATGTCCACATTGACCACATGCTTTGGACATGCAACATGCATGCCTCAATTGACCACATGCATGTTGCATGTCCACCCTCTTTAACAGATTACATGGAAATATGGAAAGGGCTTGATCTGAAGGCTTCAGAAAGATAAAGCTCACATACCATTGCCGCAAAACAGAGATAATATATAATACATGCCTCGATTAAGCACACGCATGCCTCTTGGCCATCCACTTCGACAGATGCCAACTTATGGCGTGGAAAGGGTATAATTTGAAGGAGAAGTTTTGAAGATCGTCTCCTTCTCATAGACGAAGTAATCCCACCGTTGTAGCAAAGAGGAGGTTGAATCTCCACCTGAATATCCAATGCATCCGAAGCTTTGTGCCTCATAACTTTTCTATGGCCCATAAACAATTCCTAGCCTCGATTGAGCACAAGCATGCCTCTTGTCCACACACTTCAACAGATGCAATGACAGTAGGCTTCAGGCTACTTCCGAAAGTTAGGATTTGTTCCATATGCAATCTGAAAGACGAACAACATAATCCATTAAAGGAAGACAGAGTATAGACGATACATATGTACTTTTGTAAACATTAGTGACCTCCCATTCGACAAGAAACACCGACACAGGAAAGCTTCCAAGGGAAGCTTCTCATCTTTACGAATGATATTGCAACACCTTGGGCTTTTTAGCACTCAGGTGTTATCACGAAGACATAGATTAGTATAAATATGAATCTAACTTGATCGAATAATTTTAGCCTAAATCAGACCAATAGAGTCAAATCATTGATGACTCTGATTAAAGACAGGTCCTACAAAAAAATAATTAGAATAAGTATCCATGAATACACATATAATAGTAGCATATAAGTGGTAATAGTAAAATGATATGAATAATATCATTAGAGGGATAATAATGGCAATAATGGCACTGTAAACACATAGAATAGGTGGGCCCGAATACAAAAATGATCCCTAGAGTCTATTGGCCATTGATATTCCAATCGGGATCAATCCAACCATTGAGTCAGCAAAGATCAGTATATACGAGTAAATTCATTGGTGTAGCCTACCCAAATGTTGAATCTAACTAAATCTCTAGCCAAAGGACCTAACTGGGATCTTGGAGATAAATTAATGGATTGGATTTTTCAAGATCATCATAATGGGTCCCACATGCTTTGGGTGTGTACACCACTGGGTTTGTACCTGGGAAGCACAAAACCAAGTATATGGTCAAACTGTGCTTGACCCCAGATCCTTTGACGAAGAGGCAAAAACTCCTCTTCCTTTCTGTTTTCCCACCCACACTCCGTTTAAACAGGCGTGGTGCGTCTGATCGGTCAGGTGGGCCCCACATGAGATCCGATCATTGATCTGAACCGTCCATTTGATGCGGCACCAGACCTCGAACTGAAAGATCTATGACTTTCCAGAAATAGAAAGAATGCCTCTCCCTTTTCGCTTTCCCGCCAGTGACGAACGGGGGTCATTCGTTCGAAATGTAGCCCAAATAGGATCAACCTTCTAGGTGATCTGAACCGTTCATCATGATCGGGAGAAAATTTTGACCGAATTTCAATCCTTTTTACGTGTTGAAACACGTGTTCAGAATCACAAATCACAACACAAGCAAAGGTTGTGTGTGGCCGTATTTCCAGATATGTGCTTGCTGCCAGCTGTTGCAATCCGCGTGCTCGTTCCCTTCTCCATCTTAGTCGTTGGTACAAAAATGATCCTCACCCCTCGATCGGAGCCGAAAAAGAAGGGGCAGTTGGCTGCCAGGAAAAAAGGATGTGGGGAGTTTTCCCCTTGGGGAAACTGCGCTGGCGCGATCGAAGCCCTCCGCCCAAGTTCTGCAGATGATCTCAACCATCCACGCTAGGGCAGCAATGACCCTAGCCGTTTCCCCGAGAAGAACTCCCCTCCACGCGAGAAAAGGAACTGCGACGGAATTTCTTGTGAGTTGTTTCACTTGGGTGAAATTCGATGAAGTTAATGGACCTCACAATGATCAAGGGACCCATACGGTCCATCTAGATGGTTCGGATGGCCATCTTAGACAGTTGATGGGAACTTTCCATTAACGGCACCCTCATCTTCTCCGTTTAGTAAGAGATTCCATCACGGTGTTGTGGGACCCATTTTCTGATCCAAAACGTCCATTCAGTGGGCCATAGTGGTAGGAGACCATCCCACTTAACGGATTGACACCATGCAAAAGGGAGAGCTGCGATGCATTCACCAGATCTGGATTATTTCGGTGTGAAATAACAACCGCTGGATGCGGCCCTACAGTCGACCCCAAGCCTATAAAAGAGGCGCTGATATCTCGGTATTGCAGCAAAGGTTGCTGGGAATAGAGAGATAAAACAGGAGAAAAAATCGGGAGAGAATCAGAACGAGTGTGGAACTGCACCACAGTTCCGTTGGCCAGACCGACTTGGGCCGAGTCAGGGTGCGACTAGGAGACCCAGGAGAGAACGAAAGAGAGAAAGAAGGAGAGAAACAAGGAAAGGAAAGAGAGAGAGAGAGAGAGAGAGAGAGAGAGAGAGAGATAGAGAGAGTGTGCACTGAGCTGCCGAGCTAGCGACTCGACCTTCGACTCAAGCCGAGTCTAAGTTCGTCCAGACAACGAAGTTGGCCGTTGTTGATCCCGACTCATTCCAGAGCTCCGGGGAAGGAAGAAGAAAGCAGCTATGAAGGAGAAATAATCGTTGTTGTCCTTCATTTCCTGTTGATTTGTTGTGTCGGCCATTACTGTGAGTCCAGCAGTTTGCTGGCCATGTTTTGGTTACATTTCTTTGAAGGGAAGAGGAAGGAGGAGAAAAAAAGAAAAGAAAAAAAAAAAAAAAAATTAGAAAGAAGAAGAGGAGAAGAAAGAAAGTGGGTGCAATTCGTCACACTGACTCAGCCCGAACAAGTCGTTGGACCCATGCGTGGGTTGCTGTCGCGTCTAGACCTAATGGGGTGCGGGTCTAGTCCAGTCCAAGCTTCTTAGTGGGCAATCCCAGCGGTGAGGGCAGGGGAAGGAAGCTAAGGAGAAAGGAGAGGAGGAGAAGAGGGCTATCTAGCCCGAACCGAGTCGACTCGATTGAGTCGGGGGCTGACCCGAATCCCAAACCGTTTCAGGTCGTACTCAGCCGGCAGGCCAGCAACGTCCATCAACTTCGCAGCCTAAGCACTAGCACTTACACCAATGCTAGGTGATTCTCCCAACTGGGTCCACACCAACTGAGCCAACTTAGTGGATCGACTCCCTTTGTCCCTAGTTATTTTCCAATATGAGAAAACCTTAATGCTTCCTATAGATAGATTGCATTAATCATCCTCTAAGAAATCTAACTTATTCTTGTCAGGCTTGAGCCATCGCATCTAGTTGCACCAGGTTGACTCACCCGGTTAAGTAAATAGATTCGTAATTAGCACGGATAAGCAATAGTCATTTCATGGGGTAATGATTTCTTCCCCTTGAGCTTTTCATTTTTCTATTAGTTTAAGTGATAGTTCTTGTTTTAATTACAGTTAATAATTGATATCTTTGTTACTTACGCTAGTTGTTGAATTTGATTTCTAACTTATATGTTCAACGTTTATCTTGTATAAACATATGTACAATGCACTTGCATACCTTCTCATGCTTATATATTACTTGTGGATTGCTTATGAAACTTAAACCGGTACCTCTATCAGTGAAAAACCCCACTTGTAAATGTACACCCATCATCGGGATGTAACTTGACTGATTGCGGCTATAATAGGCCCCGATCTAGTGGCCATTTTACCTAAGTTTGTGTCGACTTACCATCTTGCATATCCTTGTGCCCTATGTGGCTTTGATGTGATATCTGCCCTTTGCGCATTTGATGTGTTATCTCTTATAGCTTTGATGTAATATCTGTCATTTGTGTCTTTGATGTGATATCTTTCCTTTGTGACTTTGATGTGATATCTGCCATTTACGCATTTGATGTGATATCTACCCTTGCGCATTTGATGTGTTACCCTTGTGGCTTTAATGTGACATCTACCCTTTACGCATTTGATGGATTATATATCTATGCGATGGTAAGATCCACTTGTGGCACTATGATTGGTCACTAGTCATGGAGGTTACCATTAAACATCTTAACGTTGGAGTCTCATGGGCCGGGGATGGTGGGAATGGGATACTATGCCCGAGTTATCGGCCTACGCTGGGTGATGAGGCCCCCATAGTACCTTCGAGCTTTCTTAACTTGGCTAGTTGTAATCGGAATAATAATGGATGGGTTAATCATGCATTCATAGCATTCTGGCGATGATGGATGGCTAATTCTGGATGCTTTAGATAGCACGTGCCCTTAGGCTTAGTGGGGTATCGATTTGCTAACTCTCAAGACTATCGACTTATGTACGTGATGTACGATGGCTTGTTCATTATATTGTACGTGATGTACTGCGCTGATGACTACTCATATGCATGGGTGACAGGCCAAGTCCAACTGGATGAGCATACCCAAGTCGATGTGTATTCACGCATCCATGCATTTAAGCAAGACTGCATCATGTATTGTTTTGAATGATTTATTCTTTAAATTTATGTTTGACTAATGCGGTGGTGTATAATCTTGAGGGGAATTTACAATGAATTGGTCACTCATTCATCAAATATATAACCATACAAGTAGTACAGGTTGCATAAATGTTATGCATGTTCAGACTTGATGAGGAGCAGGGTACAAGTGTCAGGGATGCATGGCTGTATTTACCAAGAGAAGCTGCACGATCTTGCGGCTCAAGATTATGTGCATTTATTATTTCTCTTGTATAAATTATGTAATTTTTGTATTTATTATTACAAAGACATTGGTTTGTATAAGTCATTATGGGTAGTCGCTCATATATTCTTAACGTAACGTAAATTTTTCTTTATGTTTGATTTGTCCATCTTTCGCTAAACCGCTAACTCTGAAAGAAAAGGAATACACACATACATACACATGAATTTGACTATCTTTAAAGGTTAACACTCGAATTTTTAGAGAACGAGTCATATACTCGAGTTCCAAAAACTCAAGGCATTACAAATATTTTTGTGGGATGGAAGATATACTTAGTTTGTAGAAGATTATATCTCTGGTGGAAAGATGGACCACAGTAGGGGATAGTCCCTTGACCATCTTTCGTAGTATCTCTATAGTGAGATTTGATAGAGGAAGAAGGAAACAGGTGGATTTGAGAGCAATGGCGGTGAAATACAGGTTGTCATTGCGGTTGAGTTATGAGTTATCGAGGAGAGAAGGTTGGTATCAACTTGCATATCCGATCAAAGAAAATTCTTTCGTTATTCTGCATTTACCACCTTTATGGTGGATTCCATCCATCCAAACATGCCTAAAGTTGTAGTGCTCACCATGATTTATGTATTTTATCCACACCGTCCATCTATTGTAGCAGTTCATTTTAGTGAATAAGCTCAAAATTGAAGCATACCCAAAGCTCAAGTGGTCCACACCATAGGAAACTGTGTGAATTGAACGCCTACTATTAAGAATTTCTTATGGGCGACAGAAGTTTCCGAGCAAGCTGATATCGTTCTTTCCTTCATCCATATCTATGACCTCAAATAAACATCATCGTAGGCCTAAAAAGGATTTAATAGTGCACATCATTAATCCCACCGTTTCCCGTGGCATGGTCTACTTGAGCTTTGGACATAAATCAATTTTGGCATCATGCATGGTGTGGATAAGATACAAACAACTATGGTGGGTCCCATGTAGTTTAAGCATATTGAGTAACTCAGAACACAATCCACTTCCGTTCAAGGACCATAATCCCCATGATTGGCCACCCACTAAAGGTAATCATGGCTATCCATTTTACGATGGGCACACCATGAATTGACCACACCCACAAATAAAGGAGTTGGAAAATCAGACAAGGTCCCGAGTGCAGTGGGAAGTAGCCTTCTGATCTAACGGTTGAGATTGTCTGATCAAAGCCATTTCTGAATGCAACCAATCTGCAGTGGGCCCCACCGATAGAATATAAGCATAACGGTCATGATAGGAACTGATCTTTCTGACGAAGGATTCCATAAAAGAATTATGATAATATAGTTCCACATGTAAAAGACGTGGAAATGACGTGGAGTGACCCACTTACGGGCTCTCACGAGCTGTCGATGTCACGATGCCGGGACTTTACAAGAGACGAATGGCATTAGGCCACGATGAGGAATTTAGTGGCCCCCAGAATCTGTGGTTGTGCTGTCATGTCCCCGCAGGTAAGATCATTCATCTACAATAGCATTAGGCCAAGACACGGGAGGATTATTGGGTCCTAATGCATTATCATGTGAGTAGCTTCCTAATATGTATGAGTGGGGCTCATAGTCCGGTGATCCAAACCATTGATCTTGTGGTCATCTTCCATATTAGAATACCCTTATGTAGATTACAAATAGATAGTTAAGAAAAACAACCTCCAAAATTAAATAATAATCTAAAGGTTGAATATTTGATGGCTAAGATCATTCAATGTTAACGAATTCAGGGGCGCCACACTCCAATCAAGTTGGGCTCCACCTTAACATTGGTATGTAATCGGATCACTAAATCATGTGGGCCCCAATTGTACGGACAGGACGCTTGAGGTCCCTATATCCCCCTAAAGATAGGAAGATTGCTCCTGAGCAGTTCATGCCAAGTTCTTTTTGGAGAGATGCTTGTGTAAAAAAAGAGAAGACAATCCTCCTTTGGTTTCTTGTATTTGAGATAACCATAAAGGGTTGAATATATAGATATTTACAATCATCTATATAAGGTAAATGATAAAAACAAAATCATCAATCTATACATGAAAATTATGTATACAAGGCATGTGGCCTATGTAACATAGAAATTAGCTATACAAGGCATGTGGCCTGTCTAACATGTAAATTAGCTATACAAGGCATGTTTTCTATCTAACATCCCCCCTCAAACTGATGTTGGTCATCGACAAGTAATAGTTTGTTAACTAGAAATGAGTAACGTGTATAAGTGAGAGACTTCGTGAGAATGTCTGCAATCTGATCATGGGATGTGACATGTGGAAGAGAAATGAGCCCAGACTGAAACCTCTCTCGGATGAAGTGACAGTCAACCTCAATATGCTTTGTACGTGGTCGTCGTGAGTAAACCTGCAACGGACAAGGGAGTGTACCCGAGGCAAAAGGAATGTTAGGAAAAGCGAGAGGTCGGTGCGGGCAGAAGAGGAACAGATGAATGAAAGGCAATATGCTCAAGAAAAATAATATGTTGTAATACTCGAACATGACGAGAGACCGGATCATAGCAGCGAAAGCCCTTCTAAGTTTCTCCAAATCCTAAGTACATATATTTCACCGATTTTGGGGAGAGTTTGTTACGTTCACGTGATGCCGGGTGAACATAACATACACAACCAAAAACATGAAATGTGAAATATGTAGGAAGTAAACCGGTGTGAACAAAGTAAGAGATTTACTATTCAGAACTTTTATTGGCATCCGGTAAATCAAGTAGACTAAATGCATCATAGCTTCCACCTAGAAGGAACGATGAACACTCATACCTGTCATCAGGGTGTTGGTGGTTTCAACAATATGGCGACTTTTCCATTCAGTCACCCTGTTCTATTGTGGAGAATCAGAACAGGTGGTCTGATGAATAATCCCATGACCCTGAAGATACGTACGAAAATTAGTGGAGAGATACTCTCCCCCTTAGTCAGAGCAGAGAGTTTGAATTTTTATCCGAAATTGAGTGTCCACCATAGACTAAAATATCTTGAATTTTTTTAAAATGTGTAATTTAGAGTGCAAAAAGTAAATCCAATTGTAACATGTGAAATCATCAATGAATATAACATAGTATCGTAGTCCAGAGAGTGACATAATTGGTGAAGGACCCCAGACATCCATATGCACTAAATCAAACATATATGATGATTTTGTAGTACTTAGAGGAAATGGAATACACTTGCATTTTGAAAGACAATAGGAAGAACATGAATAATCCAACTTACTTTTATTAAGAGAAATATTTCCTAACATGACAGAAGAAAATAACTAAATCAACCGATCAGAATGTGGATGGCTTAAGCGAAAGTGCCAAAGTTTCCACATTTTATTTGCCGAACAAAAATCTAAGGAAGATAGAGAAAATAAACAACGAGCTAGAGTGACGGATGGGTCAAAGTACAACACATACAGACGTTCATGCCGCCTACCCCTCCCAAGCACCTTCCCCATTGTCAAATCCTGCACAAAACAACAGTTTGAAAGAAATTTGACTAAGCAGTTATTGGATGTAAGTTGACCAATAGAAATTAAATTTGAGGAGAGTTTAGGGACATGAAATACATCATGAAAGGTGAACTGGCGATGGGCAGAAGGAGAGAAAGTTAATGAACTAACGGACTGAATGGGTATCCTAGTGTCATCCGCAGTAGAAATAACTTAATTGCTAGTGTAGGGACGAATGTCGCGAAGATGTGATGCGTCACCAATCATATGATTGGAAGCACCAAAATCGAAGAACCATGTAAAAGATGAAGATATACCTGACATACCGGCAGCAGAAAGGGCCTGAACAATCTACCGGAGAATCGCAGGAGTCAAAGGTGAGGAAAGTCCTTCAGTAGAAACAGTAAATGTAGTATCACTAACAGAAGACTCGGTGAAAATAGTGGCAGAAGTGGCAGAAAGAGCACGATCACGACCACAACCTCGACCACCACATCCACGGCCTAAAGAAGATGCATAGGTACTTGAACGGCAGTCCTAAATACTATGACCAGTCCGTCAACAATAAGCACATCAATCTTTGCACTGAGCGCCGACATGTCTCACTTTGTTGCAGCTGCAACAAGTTAAAGAAGTGGAACCACGATATAGTGCAGAGGTGGATACAGTGAGTAGTAGATCAGATGGTCCCAGAATTGGAGAAAGTGGGAGAGAGAACTTTCAGTCATTGTTCCTCAGCTAATAAATCATTAATAACCGAATTCAATGAAGGAGTTGGGTTATAGCTCAGGAGAGCAGCCCTACAACGCTTAAATTTTAAACACTACTTTATAAGAAACTATCCAACTTGCGCACTATCCCGCATTGTTTGAAATATCTTAAAGTCATGAGGAAATTTTAGATCCATCATAATCATCTCTATCCAAATTGCAACAATTATAGAGTAGAATGTTTGAATACTGTTATCGCACTGAGTATGGTTAACCAGATCTTGTTCTAGGCAGTATAACCGAGCCACATTACTTTACTGATAAATTGTCTTGAGATGCTCCCACATTGCCTTAACAGTGCGGTGTGGCGTGAGGCCAACAGTAATTGACTGATCGACCAAATCAAGAATCCAGGTAATAATCCATCCATTTTTTATTTCTCACTCAACTATTTTGTCGACATCTGTGAAAGTGGGGATAATAACAGATCCATCAATTAGTCCCCACAAACCACGACCTTTGAGGAAACTCTGAAAGTGGATGGCCCATAGATTGTAGTTGGTACCATCGAAACTACATCATGGGGCCTCTGTACGGAAGGAGTCTTTGTCTATAGATCTGAAGTGATGTAAACCACATCAAGGAAGGATATACCTTGCAGCAGAAGAGCTGGTCGCAGTAGAAGGATATACCTTCCAACAGAGGCATAGAAGAGGCACAAGGGGTCGTGTCCGAACAGGGTTTCCTGACGTGGGAGGGACCGAATCTGTTAGGAGGTGGTGCCGCAGGGATTTACTGACGCAGGAGAAGCCGGATCTGTTAGGAGGTGGTTCCTGTGATGAAAGAGGTGTTAGATCAGGATGTCTAGTAGAAGATGGTGGACCAGGGTTCGATTGTTGGAGATCGGTATGGCTCTAATACCATGTAAACAAAGAGAAGACAATTCTCCTTTGGTTTCTTGTATTTGAGACAGCCCTAAAGGGTTGAATATATAGAGATCTACAATCATCTATATAACGTAAATGATAAAAACAGAATCATCTATCTATACATGGAAATTAGCTATGTAAGGCATGTGGCCTGTCTAACATGGAAATTAGCTATACAATGCATGCGGCCCGTCTAACATGGAAATTAGCTATACAAGGCATGTTTCCTATCTAACAGCTTGAGAAACACATGAAAGCGTGCGCCTCAAGGCCCAATTACTATGGCATGCATTCATTGCATGGACTATAAACACAACTGCATGATCGACATGAGTATCTATGGTGTGGGGACCACTGAACTTCCATTGACCTTAAGTACAAGTGCTTGATTTACATTTGATATGGCCCCCACTTGGTATGAGTACAAGCCTGAAATTCATGCACCGCCTCACACTTGAGATATGGACTATTGGCTTTTCTTTAAAGGTGGTATGGGAAAGATGTAGGCCCACGTATTTTGTTCATGAAATCTAAGGGCCCATTTGGATACCACTAACTAATTTACTTTTTCTACTTACAGCAATAGATAAGTAACTTATTTCAAAAAAGTAAGTTTGGTTTATGATTAGGTATAACTTTTTACTTAAAAGTACTTGATCACCTTACTTATTTTTTAGCATTTATACTTTTCATAAGTTGTTGAAGAGAGGAATAGGAGAGAAGAATGAGAGGAGAAGGATAAGTTTGTTGTTTTCCAAACATACTTATATTCTTAATAAGTAGAAATTAAGATAAGCTACATGTGGCACAAGTAACTTATCCTAAGCAATTTACGATCCAAACGACCCTTAAATGGACATTAAAATCATCTCGATCCAAACTCAGGTAGGCCATAGCATAGATGTGGATTGGATATGTTGTACCCTATTTTTGTCCATTATAGGAAACCCAATAGGAGGGCGACATCTGACATTGCATGAGGAATAATAGGCAGTGGATGAAAAGATCTTCAAGATACTTGGAGGGTTTTTGTGGGATTATAGTTGGCATCAATCTAGTTTTACACGTCAAGGGATTGTCGACGGAATGTTGTGATCAAGTTACGAGTGAAGAGAGAAATGTAGTCGAGTTGTTCAAGATATAAAAGCAACCAAGAGGAATAGAGTCTTGGTTGACATAAGAGGAACCATTGTGAAAAGAATCGTAATCAAAGAAGGATCTATATAAGAGAATGATCTAGAAAGACTTTTCGACCGTCGTAATCATTTTAGTCAAATATCAAACCAAGGCCAGGGTATCTTGGATTATGGTTTGACTCATAAGCTCTCCCAAGTTGGTCTAAAGACTACAAACTGGGTTAGCTAGAGGCTGCTTCAATCATTGGACATTTAGGTATTTGCATACATCTGGGAAGCAACTAAACATCTTTGGGAAATATCCAAAAGAAGAAAAGGAAAAGATGGAAGCATGGTAAGGAAGATGAATGAAGGCCAGAACTTGGCGAAAAGTAAGCTAAGAAAGGGTATTTGTAGGTGTTTGAGATAAATATGATATTTATTAGACTCGAGAAGAGGAAGCCATGTGGCTAAGCACCAGAGGGTTTCACTACAGATGAATCCATCTATTCCATTGAAAGGTATGTGGAATAATAATGAAGGCTTTCGTCATATCGGTAAGCGCGGTAGTCAGTGCCACGTGGAAAATTTCGATTTGACCCCACGGAGGCAATCGATAAAACCATATCGTTGTAATCAATGCATAGAAATGTATAGGGGAAGGAATATCAAGAAAAATATTTTCTTTGGATAGTTTATGAGTGGCTATCTTCCTAGGTCATATAATGATGGAAAAGATTTTATATAAGCTTGATAATATATCGTTAATTCAGATGTATAAAGAATGCATACGAAAAGTGAAATTGGTCGAGTGGGAAATCTAGCGATATAGCACCATATGACTGATGAATGATTCAATAATATGTGTGTGTGTGAAAGTAATATATATATATATATATATATATATATATATCCAATTGAAATATTGCAGGCTAGAAAAATATAAAGGATTAAAAGATTAGTTCTTCTTGAACTTGAAATCCTTAAAAGCATTGTAACTTTCGGTCGATATATCCATTTAACCGATTGATATCTTTTTGGCCTCTTGTAGCCTCCATATCTCCTGTTTTAAAGTAGTGATCTGGTTAGAAGAAGAAAAGGTTTAGTGAACCAGTAAGTCATAAGCCTCATAAGAAGCCTGCAATTTCTCACGAAGCTCCTTAGTTTTAGTCCCTAGCACTTTAATTTCTTTTACAACTGCAGCCAATTGTTTTTCCAACTCATCTTTCCGAGCTTGAGCAGCATGTCTCTTGGAGATAATCTGTCTTCACCATCGGTCATAATTTGGATTTGTTGTCACAAAGTCATGAATTGTTGAGAGGACTTATTCACTTTGAAATACAATTGCTCATGTGATTTTAGAGAAGCATCGATTCGACCAATCTCTTCTCACATCGACTTATAGCTGCAGGCATAATTTAAAGCTCTGCTTGATGGCTCCAATTCGATAAAGAGATCATTGCCTAGGGATTCCAATCTATAAACATGTGCAGTCAATATTTCCAGTAGATTGTCAACCATCAACTCAGATAGGTTAAGAGGCATCAGTTGTTCAATCTCTTTCTTCAGAAAGTCAATTTTTTATCGTTGTTTGTTGACCAGTGAAGGAGGTGAAGCAAGGATATCAAGTGTAGGATCCACCTCGAGAAGCTATGAGAAGATATTGGACGCTGCATCAAAATCGGTCAAAGATCGAAGTTTCATCAAAGGAGGATTAGATGATTCACCAAATCATGGATAATCGACTAGAGGATCAGTAGAAGGTTCATTGATCACAATTGTCTAGGAAGGATGGCCTACTAATGATACTAGCACATTGGAAGAAATTATGGGTTCAACAATGTTTGCTAGAGCCACATTTCTGTCAGGAGAACCATCAAAATTAGTTAAATTAATGATTTTATGATCCAACTGCTTAAGGGCAATAGCAAGATTCCCAACGTCGACTAGAGAGTTGAGTTGTATTGCTTCAATGTTGTGAGTAGAAGATTGAAATTGCATGGAATAGGATACCACGACTATGCATGCAAAAGCATATAAAAGCTATAAAATGAGGGTTATGTCTTAGAGGGAGGTGATTAGGACCAAATAATATTGTGCCTTTTAAACATAATTACTTAAACTAATGTAAAAATTAAACTAAGTAAGTTAACTCTAAGGTTTTCAAACCATTCATGGGTCCAATCACATAGACTACAAAAGATGTGGCACTCAAGCAACTAGTTTATAAACACGATAGTGTGCATGCATGTGGGGGACGTGCTATATATCTAATCCTAACATTCATTTAATCATGCATACACATAATTTATCAATTCGTCACATAAGCATAATTAAACAAGTGCTCAAAGATAATCTTAAACACAAGTATGTATAGTGTTCAGTTTTCTTACTCAACTCACGATGGACGCACTCAACCCATGAGTGTACTTGATTTCTTTATCAGAGGTTTTAATTCATCTTCACATCTAATCTTTGTGATCTTACACAAGGACTGACTCCCTCAGAGACTTACATAGTTTTCTATAGGCTCGCCACAAACCTCGGCCCTAATTTAAGAACCTACATTTACTCCCATTGGAGAATCTCTCAAAGTCTAACACGTACACACCCATGTCTAGTGGCCTACACAAGGACTTGATTTAGGTCCTGCACAAGAACTAAGGTCCTACACAATAACATAATTAAATTTGGCAATTTAAACTCTACACTCAATCATACATAAGAAATGAGTGTACGGACTCTTACAATTAACAACTTGTAGTATTGAGACCCTTTTGTAGTGCCTTTTTGGGTTGCATGGACTCACTAAATGACTACTCATTTGTCGAATTAATCCTTATTGATGCGTCATCTTGGGTTGATTGATCGATTCTCTCATTTGCTTCAATTAACTCCTCTTCGCTCCCTCGATCATGATGTTGATGCTTTGTCAAGGCATCAAGTCTAAGATCAAACACCTTACATGTGATGCTCCTTTAAGGTGACCAATATGATGGGAGGTTAGTAGAATCTCCTAAAACTAATTAGAAGTTGAATTTCTAAGGTATTTTATTTAATAAACACTCTAAAGATTGATAGACACTAGATTTTTTCCATATAAATGGTGTCTAAACTTTATAGAAGTCTCGATATCATAATTTTCTTGTAGAGAAGCACGGAATGCTCATTAGAGTGAATAAACACTAAGAAAAAGACATGAATCTCACTGGAATAGAGCCTATGAGGTTTAATAGACCTTGAAATCCACTAAGGTCCCTAAAATGCCAAAATTCATAAGTTGCCCAAAGATCTGAATGCAATATTTATAACAAAAAACTCTAATGAATCTTCAACGGCTATCGCTAGATCGATCGAGCTAGGCCAAAAATACTCTAGAGAACTTGCTGTACTATTTTGACCATGTTTGATTGATCAAGCTCGATCGCTCGAGAGGAACCGAGGATTCTTTGGTCAATAGAATATGTGCTTCGAGCACTCGAACTAATTCAGATTTAGGCCAGAGCTTTCTAGATGTTTTAGGCCATGTTTGGTCAATTGACTCTACCAATCGAGCTTTGCTTGAGTACACTACCAAGACTGTTGGTCTAGGCAGTTTGAATTTCTAACAGCTCTGGAACCTCTACAACCTATCTTATAATGTTTCAATAAGGCTCATAAGGCTAAGGGATGATCACACAAGGTTTACCTATTAAGGTTAAGATTATCTAAAGGTTCAAGGGTTATTTTGGGTCAAGGCTAACACTATAAAAAATTATCCTTTTACCGACGAAGTTATTGCCGACGAAATTGATTTCATCAGTAAACATGTCTTTCCTCGACGAAATATGATTTCGTCGACAAAAGATTCCCACCATGACCGAATATGTTCCTGCCACCATTTACAACGATGACCTGGAAACCTTTACCAACAAAATTAATTGTCGTCGGTGAAAAATCTTTTACTGACGATTAATTCGTCGGTAAATGTAATTTTTCCCAATGAACTAAATAGTTCGTCAGCAAAAGATCGGAGAGACTATTTTTTCAACATTATACAATATCGTTGGTAAATGAACTAACGAAAACAATCGTTGGTAAAGGATTTTTTACCGACAAAATACATACATCATCAGCAAAGATCGGCATTTTGAATTTTTTAATAAAAAATTAAATTTGATAAAAATTTTACCATCGAAAACAATCATTGGTAAAGGATTTTTTACAGACGAAATACATAAATCATCGGAAAAAATCAAAAAAATAAAATTTGATAAAAATTTTAAGATTTGACAAAAAAAAATTAGAATTTGTATTTTTTAAAAAAAAATATATTTGATAATAATATGATATTTTGTTAAAAAAAATTTAAAAAAAATTAAGAGTAAAAAAATATACATTTTGAAAAAAAACGTGATTTTTAAATTGAAATTGAGATTTATCTCTGAAAAAAAATAACATTTTTTACCAAATTATTAGGCACATCTACTAATTGAACCTTTAACCATTTTTTGACAATTCTAATTATTCCAAATTGAAGAGTAAATAACTTCAGATGTTTAAATCAATTTTCACTAAAATTGTTTATCAATCTTGTATGCCTAATATCTTTCTCATATGTAGCCTGATCGGGGTGAGTAACTAGTCAAATTGAGGGTATTGATCAGTAAAATAGAGTGAATGGACCAGATACATGTAAAATGTGCCAAATATTTTGGTCAAAATTGTGACCCAACTTATTGACCCCCTAAGAACCTAAGAATTGATGTTAGTAAGTTTTGTGGGCCCCATCATGATGTGTGTTGAATATCAACACCATGAATTTGATGTGTCCCCTTTAGGTTATGAGATATCTCAAAACTCATCCATATACAAAACTCAGGGGGCCATACCATCTAAAACTATGTGAAGACATCCTAAAAAAAATATATAAGCACTTGGTGGGGCCCACATGAGTTTTGGATGCGGCTGAAACTTGGTCTAACCCCTCATCCAAGTGGGACACAAATAATGAGTGGGTTGGATATCTGAATCACATCTAAGCAAGCACAATATATGATTATGAATGTTTTAAGGAAACCCATCTCCACTACATTTAGGTGAGTTACTTATTACCCTTAGCATACCGAGTAAATTCTATGGGGTTTACCGTTATTTATTTATTTTACCCACTCCATTCATCCATGTTAATAGATAATTTGAGGTCTAAAGAACAAAAAGGAAGTATATGCAAAGCTCAAGTGGACCACACCACAGAAAATAGTGTGATTGAACCTCTACCATTGAAAATTTCTTGGACAGAGAAGTTTTGGATCAAGCTGATGTTTGTGTTTTCTCTTCATTCATATCTTTTTGATATTATGAACAACCATTAACCATTTTTGGACAGTCTGATCAGTCCAGATTGAAGAGTAAATAACTTCAGATGTTTAAATCAAAATTCACTCAAATTGTTGATCAATCTTGTATGCCCAATATCCTTCTCATATGTAGCATGATCGGGGCGAGTAACTAGTCAAATTGAGGGTAATGATTAGTAAAATAGAGTGAATGGACTAGACATGTAAAATGGGCGAAATAATCTGGTCAAAATTGTGACCCAACTTATTGACCCCCTAAGAACCTAAGAATTAACGTTAGTAAGTTTTGTGGGGCCCATCATGATGTGTGTTGAACATCAACACCTTGCATTTGATGTGTCCCCTTTAGCTTATGAGATATCTCAAAACTCATCCATATACAAAACTAAGGTGGGCCATACCATCTAAAACTATGTGAAGACATCCTAAAAAGTATAAAAGCACTTAATGGAGCCCACATGAGTTTTGGATGCGGCTGAAACTTGGTCTGACCCCTCATCCAAGTGGGACACACATAATGAATGGGCTGGATATGTGAATCACATCTAGGTGGGCCCAATATATGATTATAAATGAGATAGGTCCAAGGCTTAAGTACTGGAGCACAAAGTGGGGATTGAACATCCACCATAAAAAACTTCTTAGGAGTTGGAGAAGTTTTAGATGAAGCTGATATTTGTGTTTTCACTTCATCCATGTCTACATGACATTATGAATAGGTTGGATGGTAAAAAAACATCACAGTGTCCCTTGTAAAGGTTTCAATGGTGGGTGTCATTATCGCTGCAGCTTCCTTTGGTGTGGTCCACAGGAGCTGTGAACCTGCTTCATTTTTAGGAGCATACCTTAAAATGATCTGAGAAAAGTGATGAACGGAGTAGATAAAATAGTTACATCATGGTGGGCCCCACAGAGTCATGCTCAGACCTACTGAACTTATTATTGACGAAATTTATTTCGTCGATAAAAATGACTTTTACCGGCGAAATAATATTTTATCGGAATAAGATTCCCAGCCATACCAAACATTTTCCCGCCGAGAGGCTATTTTTACCGACAATATACAATATCATCGGTAAAGGAGATTTTCCCGACGAAAAAAATTGTCGATAAAGGCGAACAAAATGAATGGTGGACACATAATTTCACTGTGTGGTTGATCATAGATGTTGATTCGTAATTTTATTTTATTTTTTGTAGCTAATAAGTATATTTAAAAACATACGTATGGTGTGGATGGGGCTGATAGAGCACAAGTGGGCCCAAATATTTTTACAGACTTTCACCGACGAATGGTGACAAGTATTACCGATGAAAATGTTCGTCAGCAATAAGGTTAAGTTTTAACCCGAGAAAACTCCAACGCCCATCTCTCTCTCTCTCTCTCTCTCTCTCTCTCTCTCTCTCTCTCTCTCTCTCTCTCTCTCTCTCTCCACCCATGCTCTTATTGTCGAAGCCGGACCCACGCACACCCTCTCTCTCTCTGAAGCTCGATTGAGTTATTTCTCTCTCTCTCTCTCTCTCTCTCTCTCTCTCTCTCTCTCTCTCTCAATCTCTCTCAATCTCAATGATGATTTAGGGATTTTAGGGTGGATTGTCCAAAATCCGAATTTGGAGATTTTTTGGTGGATTTGTCAATGCACATGGTAGGGCCCACCATTACGTATCCATTTCATCCACACCATCCATCCATTTTTTTTTAGATTATTTTATGTTGTGAGACTGAAAAAAGAGATTGATCTAAATCTCAAGTGGACCCATCACAAAAAACTATTGGTTGAATGACCACCATTAAAAAATTCTCAGGGGCTACAAACGCTTTGAATCAAGATAATATTTGTTTTTTCCCCTTCATCCTGGTCAGTTTAACCTAATTAATAGGTTGGATGTCAAATAAAAATTACAGTGGGCCCTAGGACGTTTTTAATGGTGGATATTCACCTGAGATTTATATCTCGAAAAATGGATAAACAGTGTGGATATAATAAATACATCATCAAAATATTTATAGGGGTTTGAATTTAATTACTAAATCAACTTTAATATCTCCAATTAGTGAACATATGTAATGTTTGTTACAATGGTTGTGATAAGCCTACTGAAATATATACTTTGCCTGAAAACGATGAAATTTCAAGTCTCAGATGGGCCACAAGCACAAGATCATGTTCGAGTGACTAATCAACGATTTTTAACTGTTGATTTACATGGACAATGGTCGAACATCGCTGATCATTATATTAAAGTAATTATAGTGATGTAATCGATAATCTAATTATTTTGAGATATCATTAGTGGGCATGTGTCCAATAGATTAATAGTCTAACGATACACATGTTACACATGCAACTCTTAGAAGGTTTTTAGATGTAATCCAAGTTTTCACAGTGAATTTCAAACCCCTGGTTGAGGGGATTTGAAACCCTCAGTTACTTTATGGTGCCAAACAACCCAAGGATTTGAAATCTCTTAAATCCCCTCAAATCCCCCCAAATCCATGGTGCCAAACAACCCCTTATTTAGTTCCAAAATTCACTAGTTCATCTCGGAACTTGGCCGAGTCAACTCAATTGGCAGGCTGTGTTGCCTTGTAGACCTACAATACACTAAATTATTTTACTCATCTAGTTCTTAGACTTTGATCTCCTTTGAATTGTTGGTACAACTCGGAGCTCAATGAGCATCAATGCTTGTATTCACACAACATGTACCCACACCAGTTATATCACTGGTGTGTGGTACACTGGCCAATCCGATTCCTCAATTTAGAAGGTTGAACAAGACAACAAGTGTTATAGTTGCTATCACTAAAGTGCCATGTGCACCAACGTGCCATCTAATCCTTATGAACTCTGCATGTGCTAGTCTTTATTATGGCATAAAAATGAACATTACCATTAAGATAAAGATTGTCATTACATGTGACATGATTTGGACAATGACATTACAGCATCACATGCTTGCATTAAATGTGCATACCATAGTAAAAATGGTACCATCATCATTTCACATTAGGGAGTCTTGCTTTTCACTACCGACCCACATCTAATATGGATGCATGATGCCTTTTCATTGGGTGATATTTTATTCAGATGACATTATTTGGACAATGCCATTATAGCGTCACCTGCTTGTATTAAATGCAGCCCTAAAGTGAAAAGGGTAACACCATCATTTCACATAGGGAGCCCTTGTTTTTCACTACTAGCTGGCATCTAATAAGGACGCACAATGCCTTTTCTTTGGGTCACATTGGGATTAAGGGGGTCCCTTAAACTATAGTTTACTGGCAATTCGCATCCATTGCACCTACATATGCAAAACAACACACATGTGCCAATGTGACACATGTACCTCTGTCCATCTTCAGTTGCTCCACCCACATATTAGAGTGTTAAAGTCCCTTAATATACGTTGATACACTATTTTTTAATGACTCAGCTTTTAAAGAAATTGATTGTTTGACATGATATCAAAACAAATAGTCAAGTATTCGAATTTATAATCTTATAAATTTAAAAAATAAAAATAAAAATAAAAATAAGGAAAAACTCCTTTCCTTTCCCACGGTATCTTAAAAATAAGGCTTTCCAAGATATTATTTTTTTCCATGCTTTTTACAAATCTCCTTAGATCTTCTGTTCTAAAATCAAGCCCTTTTAACTTCTCGGGTGGGCCATGTACTCTTCAAACAGACGGCTAAAATAACTTTCTTTAGCCATCCATTTGTTTGGTACAATATCCCCACCTAAGAAGAAAAATGGTAGGCCATTGCATGTAGAAAATGTGGCCGCTTGATGGAAAGCTCGAGATGGATCTTGCAAATATATGCAATATGCAAAGCCTTTTATTCCTATCATTCTCAATGAAATACACATTGGATCCCTGTAGTGGTACAACTTAGTGATGCTTTCACTTTGTTTTGATATTTTAAGAAACTATTATACTTTGCAAATTGTAGGAGTTGCATTTGATCTTTTCTTATTATTTCAATAAACTACTATACTTTCACTTAGTGATGCTTAATATGTATTATATTTTTTTCTTAAATTATTACTGTGTCTTGTTAGTTTATAGTTGTGACTTGTGATTGTGATTTGTAAGTTAGATAATTAGTTACCCGTTTGAGTATTTCTATATGGCCATATATAAATATGGTGTATTTTTGGTGGCATAGAAATCGCTCAAATTATCCTATTTTGGACAATTTAAGGTTAGATGGATAGTATCCTTTCATATAATTTATTTAAATGTTCTGCCTGATCTGCGATCCATCTCCTCATTTCTCTGTGGATATGTTTCTTCCGTTCCATATCCAATGCCAAATATCTTTACATTATTTTAGATATTTTATTTTGAAATGTAACGTAAGATTAACTTATCGGAAGAGGCATGGGAAGATGCTGCCGGATTTTCGATGTGGATGTTTAAATGGGAATATGAAAGTATTACAATCTATCCAATCTTAGATGGGTAACTAATTTAGAATTTAATTGAGCGGTGGTCCCTAGAAGGTGGGAACTGCTGTTATGATCATGATGAAGCGGTCCATTTCCTATGGACAGCAATATGGGTGGCATAGCCATTTGGACAGGCCCGTATTTATGTATTAGCTCGAAATTGATGGATCAAACGCAGATTACGTCGAAGCTATCCGGATGTTGACTAGGGGTCCCTAAAAGGTGGGATCTGCTGTTATAATCATAATGAAGTTGTCTATTTCATATGGATAGCAATATGGGTGGCCTGGTCATTTAGACAGGCCCATGTTTATGTATTAGCTCGAAATTGATGGAGCAGACCCCGGATATGCCTCGGATCTATCCGGATGTTGAGCGGGGGTCCCTCGAAGGTGAGAACTGTTGATATTTATTTTTTTCCCTTCATCACTGTCTATGTGATCTTGTAAACAGGTTGTCCCTATAACCCAAACCTAAACATTTAACATAAACCTAAACCTAAACCTATAACCAAAACCTATAACCTATAACCTAAACTTAATTCACTTAACCTAAACTTATACCTAACCTATAACCTATAACCTATAACATGAACCTAAACCTAAACCTAAACCTATAACATTAACCTAAACATAAACCTATAACCTAAACCTAAACCTAAACCTATAACCTATACCTATAACCTAAACCTAAACCTATAACCTAACCTAAACTTGAAAACCTAAACCTAAACTCGATCCCGAACCTGAATTCCTATACCTAAACCTAAAGCTATTCTCAAATCCCTAAACCTAAACCTACACCTAAACCTAAACCTATAACCTAAACTTAATTCACTTAACCTAAACCTACACCTAATCGTAAACCTATAACCTATAACCTATAACCTAAACCTAAACCTATTCTCAAATCCCTACACCTAATCCTAAACCTATAACCCTAACATAATCTTAAACCTATTTCCGTAAATTGACTCTAATCTTTTCATTGTATAGATGGATAAGAGTTGGATGTGAGCTAAGAACAGGTTTGGCCTAGAGTATAAACAAAGGGTTCAAGAGTTCATGGAATATGCGCGAAATCGGGCAGATTCAGGCAATATGATTAGGTGTCCATGTCAAAAATGCAAGAACATAGTTCATAAGACTTTAAACAAAGTATAAGACGATTTATTCATAGTTGGGATTGACTAGGGTTGCACTTGGTGGATCCATCATGGTGAAGATATCCACTAAAGAGTTAAAGCCACTGAAGTCCTTACCGACCCAATTATGCCAAATGACGAGGATGAAGACGTTGACAAAATGTAAGATATAGTAGGTTGTTAAGGGATGCGCAATGTCCAATTTATCTAGAGTGTGAGAACTTCTCAAAGTTAAATTTTCTTACAAGGTTACTTCATTTGAAGATAATAAATTGTTAGAGTAACAAATCGTTCGATATGTTGCTTGACTTGTTGAAAGAAGCATTACTAGATGGTGAGACATTACCTAAGTCTCATTACGAGGTAAAACCCTTGATGCGAGACTTGGGCCTTGGTTACATCTCTATACATGCATGTATAAATGATTGTGTATTGTATTGGAAAGAGCATGAAAATGTTAAAGAGTGTCCAGAATGTGGAGAGTCAAGGTAGAAGTATAACAAAGCCAAGCATAAGAAAATCGTACAAAAGGTGTTAAGGTATTTTCCATTGAAACTCAGATGGCAAAGATTGTTTACGTCTCTCAAGACACCTGAAGATATGAGGTGGCATAAGGAGAAACACGTTCATGATAATAGTAAACTGAGACACCCTGCGGACTCTAAAGCCTGGCAAAATTTTGACAAGTAATATGACTAGTTTACAGAGGATTCTCGTAATGTTTGACTAGGTCTTGTAAATGTTGGTTTGAATCCATTTAGTAATATGAGTAGCTCATACAGTATGTGGTCAATGGTACTTATGCCCTACAATTTACCTCCTTGGTTGTGTATGAAGGAGTCATTTTTCATGAT
This sequence comes from Magnolia kwangsiensis, assembly GCA_037074715.1. Lineage (NCBI taxonomy): Eukaryota > Viridiplantae > Streptophyta > Magnoliopsida > Magnoliales > Magnoliaceae > Magnolia > Magnolia kwangsiensis. Next base: position 116,846,303 of record CM073577.1, read on the forward strand.
GTCATTACTTATTCCTGGACCTAGGTCACCTAAGAATGACATTGATGTGTATTTACGACTATTAGTAGATGAGTTAAACGAGTTATGTAGTTAAAGTGTACAGACGTATGACACATTCGCAGGACAAACATTTCGATTACATGCAGCGGTCTTGTGGACAATAAATGACTTCCCCATGTATGGGAATTTGTCTGGGTGGAGCATGGAGGAAAATTTGGCTTATCCTACATGTAGTATTGAGACTTGTTCATTGTTAATGAAGCATGGTAAAAAAAATGTGTTATATGGGTCATCGTCGCTTTCTTCCGAGCGATCATAGTTGGCGCAGGAAATGATGATCTTTGATGGCAAACAAGATCATAGGTCACCACCGAAAGAGATATCTGGAGAAGATGTGATATAACAACTGAGTAATATTGGAGAAGTTGGATTTGGTAAGGCATCGCACTTGAAGAAGAGAATATGTACAATATTGGAGTATAACTGGAGGAAAAATAGCATTTTTTTAAGTTGCCCTATTCGAGTAATCTGAAATTGCAAACAACTTGGATATCATGCATATTAAGAAGAATATATGTGACAATGTCTTCAGAACATTGATGAACATAAAGAATAAAATAAAAAATAGTTTTAAGGCTCGATTGGATGTACAAACAATAGGTTTAAGGAAAGAGTTGCACTTGCAACCACATGGAAATTCATATACTATACCAGCAGCCTACGACACATTGAAAAAACTAGAGAAAAAGTGTTTATGTGAATGGTTGAGATCTGTGAAGTTTTTCGATGGGTATGCATCAAATATATCTCGGTGTGTACATATTACGGACTGTAAGGTAACAGGAATGAAAAGTTATTATTATCACATCCTTCTTTAACGTCTACTACCAGTTGCGATTCGTGGATTCATGAGCAAGGATATCAGTGCGACGCTGATTGAGTTGAGGATATTCTTTAAGGATTTGTATTCAAAATCGTTGAATGTAGAGCTTATTAAACGACTGGAGAGGGACAATGTCGTAATCCTTTGCAAACTTGAAAGAATATTTCTACCTACATTTTTTGATGTCATGGTATACTTACCGATTCACTTACCGCATGAGGTGAAGCTTGCAGGCCCAGTATAATGTCATTGGATGTATCCAATCGAAAGGTGGTAGAACTTATTAAAATTTTTATTTATTCCATAAACTACATATATCCATGTTTTCATACATATAAAACAGTGCTTTGTGTATAAATACTTTCACACACTAAAATGATTTGTGAGGAATAAGGCACGTCCAGAGGGATCTATTGTTGAGGCGTACATTGATAATGAATGCCTGATATTTTGCTCCATGTATCTTCATGGCATAGAGACTAGATTCGACCGAAAAAATTGGAATGCCAACAAAGGGCAAGAGCACGAATAAGGACTCATATCTGTATACGTACATAATGTCCATCCTTTAAGATCCCCGACATTTCAGGATATGGACCTTGAGAATTAAGTAAAAGCGAGGTGGTATGTGTTGCACAATCATGAAAAAATAAAATCATACTTAAAGTAAGTCAAATCCCTCGATAATTGTATCTCTACATACGATGATCTTAATATTTCTTATTAATGACGTGCCAATTATGTGTAGCGAACATATCGATGAGAAGAAGTCCTAATACCCTACAAATTATGATCGAATGCATCAGGATCAGTTTTCAGAATGGTTCGCAAAACGTGTAAGATTTTACCTTGTATCTCACCACACTTAGAATTTTATTGTATTGCATAATATTTAAACCTAAGAAAATTTCTAAACAATTATATTCTATACATGATAATAGATGAAGATGTTGCACGCTAGCAACTCTGCAGATGCGTCTGATGCACTCTACTAACTGGCATGTGGCCCTGATAGACATGTATCTAAATATATAGGTTGTATTGTAAACGGGATTCATTTTCACACCGAAGAGCGTGAGAAGTATAGGACCACACAAAATAGTGAGGTGGTTGTGAAAGAAACGCATGAGGAGGTAGAAATTGATTTTTATGACGTTTTAACGGATATTATTGAGCTGATTTATTATATGAGAAAGCGAGTGTACTTATTTAAATGTGATTGGTGGGACATTAGAAATAAGAAGTTGAAAATACAAACTCAGGACAACTTTATAAGCGTAAATTTATCTCGAAAGTAGTTTAAGGATGACTCATTTGTCCTCGTCAGCTAAGCCAAACAAGTATTTTACCTCGCTGACCCCAAGTTAGGTGGCCCTTGGCACGTGGTGCAAAAATAAAGCCCAGGAACATATTAGACGTTTTCGAACCAGACGTTGAAGATAGCGAGGATGGGAGAAATGAAACGTCTAGGGTTAAACAAGCATATCAAGAAGACATGTCATTTGGAGATAGAGGGATTGATCCAAATGTTGATATTGATGTGGTGTAATTGGACATAGATGATGCGCCACCTGATCATGTTGATGCCTCAATAATATATGACATTATTAGAGATGATAGCGGTTTCATTGATGACGACGTTACAGACGATGAAGAGGAAATACTGATTAGCGATAGTGATGGTGAAGAATAAATAATCCTAAGCGATAGTAATACAGACAACAAATATTAAATGTACACATGATTTACATGTCATTTTTCAATTCGAATAATTTGATTATTACATATATACATGTTTTATAAGTCATGATTTATTCCTTTAATTGACTTGTTTATAATCCACATTTATAGTTGAGTTAATTTCTGATCATGTCCTCCTCAAATCGAAGCGTAGCAGAAGCACGCAGCATACTTAGCTGTTGCAGATAGACTTTCCGGCCCTATCTTCTTTTAATAAGGCCACAGAGATGCCCAGTTTGGTCGATGAGTGTAGGGAGGAATATATCGACGATGACTCAGATGAAACGTTATACAATCTTAAAGAAATTTCAGACCTGATGGAGGAATATAACCGTAGGAAACTTTATATAGAAGATGCAGTTTTGTCACTTGCATATCTAAATGGAGTCCCGAGAGACCAAATTTCTCCTATTATGACTGGCATGTTGGCTGTAATAATGTCGAGTGTTTCTCACAGCTTAACATATACTTCTGCAGCGTACAATAACTTACACAGGGAGTACTTCGGATGGTTGATTTGAAGTTGTAGATTATTACAATGAAATACATATATTTAATATAAAATGACAATGTTTAATCAAATTTTTAAATTTTACTAGAATGTTTACAGTTTTATTATATTTTATTTGCATTATAGTGTAATGGTCTAATCATATTTTAATAATCTCTCTAAGCATAAGCACAAATTTATTCTACCATCAACATTACTTGTATAATGTTTTAGTATATTTCACTTGCACTGTAAAATTTAATGTGTTTATTATATTGATGTTCATACACTTATATTAACATTGTTTAAATTTATAAGTTCGTAGTTCGCACAGCTTAGTCATGGCACCAGATGGGAGATCAAGTCGTTTGTGCACTAGATCTGCCCCTTCCACTCGTGATACGATGAAGACAACATCAATGTCTCATGTTGCATTACAGGTGTTTGATCCCTCGGTTGAACATACACTAGGCACTACATGTAAGTGTAGACATATATTTCTTTTAACGACTTCTTTTTATGTTTAGACTAAAGTATTTCTTTTGCAACAACATCATCAAACAGCTGACAAGGACATGGACCCATGCGTGGGTTAGTTTTAGAGTGACTTAAGCGTGAGCGTAGGGTGACGATAGAGTTCACACAGGACTGTCTTAAACCTATTGATGACAATACCAAATTTTTTACATTGGAGGTCGATATCCTATGCCAATATCTGATCCCCGCCACCACCCCCCGTTGGGCAGACGTGACAGATGATGTGTGGCAGCTCATCCGTCAGCGCCTTCAGGTAAATTTTAATAAATTAAATTTTCTTTTGTGAAAGTTTATTTACGATTAAGTTATTTTCTTAATAAGTTTATTACCTTAATCTATTATTTACAAAATTATAAGATAAATTTGTCTTAGATTTGAGTGTTTTCTACATTTTTCATGTTGTCGATGACATAATCAGGGAGCAGTTTAAAGAGTACTGCGGAGAGTTACACCAATGGTACAAGCAGTACAGGACCTACAGGAGGTCGTACTGTCCGCACCGCCGCAGGTGACTACAGACAACTGGCGGATACTCTGCAACAGATTTTTATCTGAGACTTTTCAGGTAATATTTACATATTTATAATATCTTAAGTTAACAATTAAAATCATAATTAATAAGAATATATTATGAATAATGTGTTCAGAAGAGGAGAAGAATAAATTTTACGAACAGGAAAAAGTTAGAAGTGAACCACGTTGTTGGTTCAAAGTCATTTCTACAACATCATCATGACATGGTAAGAAATTTCTGATGATTATTAAGTTGATATATTCAAAGTTATTTATATTAACTTTATTATCCTTTCAATTGCGCAGCGAGATTCCTTCACCGGCCAGGAGCTTAGAACTTAGACCAGTAGACCTTTACAGAGGGACTCACTATCGGTAGGCGACGAGATCTTGGGTTCATTATAGAACCAGCAAGAATTGGATAAAAATCCTTACATTGTAAAATTTAATTGCATTGAATTATAATAATGTCATTCGCTATAAAAATTCATATGTTTTCATTACATGCAGCGATGGACACCATACGCAGTCAACCCACTCCCGATGGTAGTCAGTGGAGAGAGCTAGATATCCTGAGCGAGGTGCTTGGCATCCGTTCTGGATGTGTGCGTGGGTTTGGCCATGGTGCTAAGCTCATGGCACCCGCTAGACCTGCCTCTAGCCGATCCGTCGTTGGCGAGAGTGTCATACACCGAGCTGATATCACAGAGAAAGAGGTTTAGTAGCTACGGGTCGTCATTGATAAGATCAGAGAGCAGCTGAAGAGGCAGAAGGAGGACTAGGAGAGAAGGATCGAGGAGATGCGGGTGGAGCATGAGCGACGGATGCAGGAGACGTTTCATGCTCTCGCTGCACGCTTAGCCACCGATGCCTCACACCTCCGCCTTCATCTTCGTAATTTTTTTATTTTATTTATGATTTATTTTATATAAGAATGTTAAACTTATATGTATTCGTGCGTGGATTAATGTGATGTGAATAAGATTATTTGTGTATGTATGGATGTGGTTTATGTTTTGATGGATGTTAATGTGAATATGATGAAAATGTATTATAATAGGTGTATATCATGAATTTTTTCCTGAATTTTGACCAAAAAAACTATTATCGACGAAATATTTCATAAGCAAAAATAATTACGGAAATTTAAACTTATACTGACGAAACATTTCGTAGCTAGAAATTAATAGAAATAGTTTATATCGACGAAATATTTCATAGGTAAAAGTTTATATCAACGAAATAATTTGTAGGAAAAAGTTTAATCCACAATTTATACCAACGAAATATTTCATAGGTAAAACTTTAATCCATAGTTTTTTACCTACGATATATTTCATAGGTAAAAGTTTAATCCACATTTTTTACCTATGAAATATTTCGTAGGTAAAAGTTTCATCTACATTTTTTACCTACGAAATGTAAAAGTTTAATCCACAGTTTTTACCTAGGAAATATTTCGTAGGTAAAAGTTTAATGCACATTTTTTACCTACAAACTATTTCGTAGGTAAAAGTTTCATCCTCATTTTTTACCTACGAAATATTTTGTAGGTAAAAGTTTAATCCACAGTTTTTACCTACGAAATATTTTGTAGGTAAAAGTCAATTGTTGTGTTTACCAATGAAATATATTATTTTCTCCTACTAAAAGTAAAATATTTTACTGACAATTTTTTTCGTCGGTAATTGTTTTACCATTGCCAACGAAGTAATATTTCGTCGATAAAAGCCTTTAGCCACGGTGTTATCGCAACGATCTTTCTGACTACATATTTCGTCGATAATAATTATTACAGACAAAAAATGATGAAATAATGTCGAATTATATCATCAGTAAAAGTGCAATTTCCTATAGTGTATGGTCACAAAGGCACCTCATTTACATGTTCTTTGCTCCTTGATGCTCATGTCCTCATGTGTCTTCGGTCTTCAACTTCCAAGGACTTAACCAAATACATGACATACGAGCTCACATAATTGACAAAAAAAATGTATAAATAAATGCACTAATAGGCCCAAGATTCAAAAAAGAATCAGCAAGAAGTATGGTCGATGAAGGTCGGGATCGTGATCTATGAATCAATAGAGTGGAGTCTGGTGAAGTATCAGCTTCTTCTGCAATTGGATTGTAGATTGATGATGGTTGTTTGGCAGGTTCTGGATTTCGTGTTTCCTCAATAATTTATTCTTCTAATAGTTTAACATTTCTTAATGTTTCCTTAGCTTAATCTTGGAGAGAGATGATTTTGTTTGAAACGATAAAATGTTGAGTGATTCTAAGGGTAAACTTTGGAGGAGCCATTGCCACTGCGACCATTGTAAGAAAAAGACAACGGGTGATGATCGAATGATATTAGAATTTAAAGTGTGACATGCATGCAAAAGCTTGATATGTAGAATTTAAAGTGTGACATGCATGCAAAAGCTTGATATGTGCTCACATTGTAAGGTGGCTAAAGCTAGTATTCGTTGATCATCGACATGACCAACACGTCACTTCAGGTTTGAGTTTTCCCCTAAAACTGGGTTTGAGAATAGGGTCAGACGATGTGCGTTCAACCCAAGGAAATGATGGAGGTTCTTCATTGTATGGAGGATAAAACAAAGCCCTTCGTCTTTCAGCTTTGTAAAAATCCATGGTTAAATAGGTTTATTCCATTGTCAATCACATTGCCTTTTGTGAAGGTCTTCACAAAGCCGTAAAACTTGTTGCATGTGCGAACAATGTTCGACATAAGATTTTCGAGGGTCAAATTTCATAAGGAAGAAATGTTCGAAGCATTGTATAGTTAAGATGTGTTCAAGGTTACTTGGGATGGTCGAGATGGAAACAGTTTGGTTTTATTTATTTGTCAGTTTCCCTGGAGGTTAAGGCAATTGTGACCCACTAGTAGAAAGTCCATTTTCTTTGGATTTGGATCGTTTCTGTCAATGAATGGGCGAAGGAACTTCAGTTGATGGATTCTTAGCAGGTGGAGGAGGTGAAAGTTTGTTGAAAATGGATCGAATGAGTTCTTTCCATCTACCATTATAGTAAGCAGCCCACCAAGACTTGAAAGAGACAATGGATGATGGACATTGTGGAAGAGAAACGAGAGAATACAAATTGACATATTGGTATAAGAGGTGAGAGCAGCGATGATATCTAAAATTTCTTTGATATGATGAAGTGCATGCATGGGTTGACTTAGGGAAAGTGAGCAACATGGAAATGGAATGGTCTGGCTGAAACCAAACTAATGAGCTACAAGGCTAGTCAAGTAAAATTCAACGTTGTTCATGTTATAATTTCCTATATTCTTGTCAGAGTCGCCTACTGGAATATCCTGAGCCAATAGATAACTGGCCCAAATACGTTTCGAGTATCTATCAAATCTACATCGGCTGTGTCAAATTGTGTTAGTGAACCAGTTTGGACCAAGTTCTTTGTGCATGTACAAGCGAAATAGATAGTCAGGTCGATCAAACCTGGGATAAGAAAAATAATGCAGGCATTCATTAAAGGAAGTTGATTTTACAGGAGCCTTAATTAGGCAATATCGATAAGAAGTCATCCATTCAGTGGTCCCTACAGTTTTACCACTGAATTCATGGAAATATTCGCAAAAGCCACAAGTGTAATAAGAAAAAAGTACCACCGACCAAATGCGGACCATTGGAAGTTAATGTATACATACTACGATATAGGTGAGCAAGAAGGAAAGGAGCAAGAGCTACCAATGTGCCAGAAGCAAGAAGGTCAACTAGACTGACATACTCTTTGGTTACTTTGCCAACATTGACATAAAGGAATAATTGACAAACCCACATCAGGGGGAAAGCACAGTGCTCATGATGTTGACCTCCCCTTAAGTCTTATGTTCATGGTTCATAAACGTCGTATATGATTAATGTTAGTCGCCAACCTCAAAAGTAGATTTGTTAGATACACATCCTGGATAGAATTGGTGGTTGATGGAAGAAGATACGTTAAAGCATAGACATTCATGACAATCGAACTTATAGGGGCCACATTGAAAGTGGAAAGAGTTGGTCGAACGGCTCTAGAATCAAGCCTCTACAAGAATAAGAGCAAAATTATGTTTCGTCTCACAGGTCGCTAGATAAATACATTCGGCTATACCTATTTTGGTCCATTGAGCGAGAAATCTGCTCTTGACACATTTATACCAGTCAACCCAACCATCAAGAGGTTTCGGCCATAATCAGGGAATTTTATCCATCTCCCAGTACTTCCAATTAAACAATTCATGAGAAATCATAAATCATTCTCTTATCAGCTGAAAAGAAATCGACGATGTTAAAAAGATCAGAAGAAGAATTGGGATCAAAAGCCGGACACAAATATAAGTCAGAACTAGAACCATAAAAGAAGATTACCTCTGTGTAAGCAAGAGGAAAAATGGTTTTAAAAATGTAGCAAAGGAAGAGATCAGAGATGTCAGAATCTTGATGAGCTTTGATTTCTTCATAGCCATGACAACAAGCGGTGAAGAAGAAATTTAGGGTTTTAGGAGAAAGTAAGATGAAATAGGAATGAATTGTGAAGACGAGATACCATATACATGTCTTCCGCATGCATTGCATTAATTGTCGCATGATGATCAGAGCGAATTCTGAGACAAAAGCTGTTTTAGAGATACGAAAATGTAGACACAGAGAATAAGAGGATATCGACGTCGTTTGGTATTTGAGAAGCAGAATGTTTAACACATGGCCAGCCCATTAATGCATGACCACATTTCTAGACATTATTTGTCGAATGGTTAGAAATGTGAGGGGGTAGTGTTTGTGCCAAACTTCATATTGATTAGATAATTGTGCCGATATAGCCACGTGGCACAGAAAATATTTGAGAAGCATGCGTTAAGGATTCGGGACTATCTAATCTTTCTTTTTTTTAAAGCTGTTTTTGACATTTCAGTTTTCTCCAGATAGAAGTAAGAAGAAGTTCCAGCCACGTCAGTCCTAAAGCACATTCTAAGTGTACAATTAAGATAGGATCATGGTCGATTAAGTGTAACTGCTCATTTCCCAAGCTGGTCGCACACGAAGGTGCCACGCAGACAAGTAGTTGTTCTCTCATCTCCCCCTAGAAAGCTATAAATAGCATAAGCATATCCAAGAGAACCCCTCTCTGAATCCAAAACAACCCAACTACAAATTCAACGCAACGTTGTGTGTCTAGGTTTAGTTCTCCCCTACTCAGTAGTAGCAAATCCTTAGTGTATATCTAATTTCAGTCCATCCCTGCGCATATGTTGGATCCACTGTAGACCATAGTCATTAGCTGTAATTCCCTTCCATCTGTGCCTGCACGTCGGATCTAAATTAAGACCTTAACTTGAGAATCCATCCGCCTATGCTCATAAGCTAGGCCAACCTTAGTTATAATTCCCAGCACTGCATTTTCCTTGCTCATCAACACACTGCTCCCGAAAGCATCTCGCTGCTCTCAATCAAGTCAGTGATCTCGTTATAGTGGTAATACATTCACTTCTTTTTACAGATCCATCTTTATAATCTTTTCCATTCCAACTATATAACTGTTGCACCTTCGAAAGTCCTTGAATTTTCAAAGCAAAAAAGCACTCATTTGAATCAGACCCAATCAGCTCCAACATGCCTACAACCCTCACACATGCTCCGCACAGCCAAATTCGAGACCCAACATGTGAGCCACAACATGCTCAAGAAAAGTGGGTGAGGTCAGAAAATGGGCAATGTTTCCCATTCCACATGCATTTGTGTTGCAGTAGAGAAGTGCATCTACCTGAGAATTGGGCCAGCACAAGTTAACAGGACCCACCTGATGAATGGCCAAGAACGAAAATTTTATTCTCCTTCCCAGATATTTCCTTGGCATTTCCACAGCAGAAGTTGTCAAAGGAACAGAAAAGTTCATGTATGGCACACCCACGTGTATGATGCAAATTGACCTTTTAAATTTAATAATAATTAAACAATATATCTAAATACATATCTGCAAACGTTACAAATCTATCCATTTGGATAGAAACAAAGCCCGCATCCAACAACATACCCGACGCAGCTCAAAGAATAAGCTATTATACACACAAAATAAAAGCAAAAAAAACAAAACAAAATCACTGTGTTGTCTCCCGTGGAGGGGCGGGTATTGGATTCATTTCTATTTCTACACCTGAATGTTCTCTTGAATTGCCGAACTTCTCGGCTTCACTGGCAATCTGAATATCACTCGGCCTTACATACTGATTGAAGACCTTAATTACAAATCGTGGGACCATCGCCGTTACAAGAATGGCAAGTAAACAAGCCCAAAACAATCCCGTCGAAGCAATTTCGAAGATGGCCCTGCCAAATAACAATGACAAACATCATCACTTTTCTCAAAGATAATATATGAACTTTGCTCGAAATGCATTCATTATGTATGCATCTGTGTACGAAAATTTGGAGTAATGCAAATTCACATTTGAAGTTTTGTGCTATGATTATACATGCAACTACGAAGCGAATGTGTATTTGAGGTGTAAACACCCTTATGACCAAAACCAGGGTTTTTTTTTTTTCCTTCTTTCTTTCTTTTGTTGTGTGTTTGGATGCACTTTGCAAACTCCCGTTTCACCATCCAGCTCGACAAAATAGGCAGTAAAATGCCAACCCAATGAAGACCAATTCAACCAAGAAAGTAGGCTTGAAATCTCCTTTTGTGGAAATCCCCCTACGCACAAGTGTGTCTGAATGGGCCTTTATTATAGACATGTCGTTATGATGCAAGCTCAGATCCGCCTTGAATTACATCCTCGTGACAGTATGACATCCACACTTTCTTCAAGGATACTGAACTTTTGTATGGTACGTTTGGAAATTAGCTTGGGAAATGTGACAGGCGGACTGGTTTTCTGATAATAATACTGCGATCATTTCTAGTACTTGAAATGAAGAAAATATTATTAAAGAGAGGAATAGGGAAAAATGATAACCCACCCTTTCATATTTTTATTTCAAATGCCGCCCCAAACACTCAGCTAGCTCAAAACAAGGTCTTCCACCAAGATATTCAACCAAAATCAATTTGGGGGTTCTTCCAAGTGCTACCTTATGTGCAGATGTAGGAATGCATGCATAAATTAATGCCAACATGCAGATATGTGCATGATTAAGATGTTGGGATTCAATGTCTTGAGCAACATTCACCACTCAAATATATAAAATAATAAAAAAAAAAAAAAACCACATGCGTGCATTCATACAAGCATATATACATATACCTATAAAAACAAAGATATAAGGAGTGAGAAAGAGAGCATACCAGTAACCAGGTAAATCAGGTATGACATCAATTATGATGACACAAATGAACGTTGCAACTATAGAGCCCCATATAACCGCATGTGTAATCCATGTCCACCGGATTACATCCATGGCCAAATGAATGTTAACCAGAATCACCACCGCGAGAGTCCACAGATCTCCAATACTCGACCCAGAGATGGTACTATGCTTATATGCAAAGAAAGGGATGTAGAAAATAACCAAGCTTTGCCACACTGTATCTATCATGGTCAGCCAAAATAGCTTTGGGTTGTAGCATTCCTTTCTATGGCCAGCCCCATATAGTTGAGGATACTTGAGCAGAGTTCTCCTACTCAAGTCCTTGTCTAGAATCCCGACAATGATTGTTGGCAAGGAAGTGTAGATCACGGAGTATAATACACTACTCCATTCTGTAATCGCTGTTGTCAAACTAAATGCTGTGTAAAGCACATACCTGCAACAAATGGATGAAAACATTTATTAAATACGGTAATTATATAACACTAGATTGAAAGAAACATCATCTTTTTTTGTTTGAGCCAGCAATGGGAACAAGTTATTCGGTAAAAATAGCCGGCCATGTGACTGTTATGGCTCAAATTTTTTGAAAAAAAATGTATTGGTCACTTACGGGCCTTCTTTTTTTTCAGATCAGGTATTACAGCCTGTATCACGTAAGAGGTCCACCATTGCTGTTACATAACAGTTGAGCACCATGACTGGTCGTCCTCCATTCTTTCTTTTCCATAAGTATAACCGGAAATCGGAACAGAGCCTAGGTCCCTACAAGTAGACCAAAGAGAGTCCTAGGGATGGGAGGGCGGCTAAGCGAATCACGCATTGATTCATATTTTCCAGGGAGAAATGGATTGAGCAATTGACCCATCAATTGGCTTGGAGAGGAAACCAGAGAAAAAACTGGGATGTTTTAAAGCTGTCAATGCGTTTCCAAAAGTGAGAGAATAATGATGTTGTTTTGTTTCGCCCCCTCTTTAGCAGACCATGCCACAGTAACTCTTCTCATATCAGACTATCCTAAGCCATCCAACAATGAAAATGGCAATTACAGCTGATGCTTGGGATCATCCAATCCAAGAGATTTTTGGGCATCTCCAATCCACCACCATACAGATGATTTTGAATTACCGAAGGGATGTTGCCACATGTACAGCTTCTTGGACTGAGCAAATGCTCAATCAAGATTGTATATTTCTTCCTATTATATGGTTATAGCAGGCAAGTAAAAATTGAAATGCAATGAATGCACAATCAGCTACCATGAAGAAAAGTCAGAATACAGAGCATGGCAAGAGATGAAGGAAGAAGAAGAAGAAGAAGAAGAAGAAAGGAATAATGTAAGTAATCAAGAGAATGCTCACCAGAAAAGTATGAACACAAACACGGCGTTCCTGTAGAAGTTGTAAAGTATCATGTAGCCCATACGGTGGTAATTCCAATGACCATGTACCAATAATAGTGGCACTAAGAATCTGAACTGCCCCATGGCGAAATCAGAAGCCATTACAGCTTGCCGGCCCTCTTGACCACTGATGCCAATGCCGACGTCAGCCATTTGGATCATAGAAACATCATTTGCACCTGGATAGCATACAAATTGAGGAGATTAATGAATTTAGACATAACGCACGACAAATACATGCTTATAATGTGCTTGGATGCACTACTAAAGGTATTTGATAATGGTAGCGGCCAGCCGTATGGCTGTTACTATACAGGTCGTATGACCGTTACAGCCTTGTAATGGTCAAAAAAATTTTAATGTAAAAAAAACGTATCAGCCCCATATCGTCCTGTTACAGCCGACACAAGCTTGTTACAGGCCTCTTTTTTTCAGTTCGAGCATTACAGCCCTGTATCACATAACAGGACCAACCATTACCATTAAGCAATGGCCGTTAAGTAACCAATTTTTTAATACCTAGCTACAGAATTCAATTTAAATAATAAGGTGACTCTGAAAGGAAAAGACCAAGTTATAGTTATCTTTGTTGGGATTTATATTGAAGGACTAGCCCCAAATTGCAACTACATTGCTTACAATTTTAAGTAAATGCAATTTAAATGTGACTTATTTTGGATTCTACAATTTGATCACTTCTGCTCGATTGATAAAATTTCAGTTTTGTAATCCGAATGCAACCTTTGTATAATTGCAAGCATCAAGGTTAGTAAAGAAATAGGTTGGGGGGGGGCATCCATGGAACCACGACCCACAACATCCTTTTGAGGTTTGATCAAACAATGTAAGAAGAGGAATATGCTTACCATCTCCAATGGCAAGAGTCATGTCTTCTGTTCTGTTCTTTATAAGTGCAACAATTCCAGCTTTTTGCAATGGAGCCACACGGCAACACAGCACCACACTACATGCTGTTGCTAATTCGAACAGCTGCAGACCATCCGAGAAGAGCAAGTTCAGGTTAGCACATAAAACAGCAGCAGAACAAAATAAACAGTGTGTTGAAAATCCAGTTCATGTATTTAGGCTCTGTTTGGTATAGCCAATTGTGACTGTTCCACATTTAAACAGAACCAATTTCAAATTTGAAACTGGCTGGTGCTTGCAAAGCATGGAATCACCACTCCGCGTCGAGCAGAATGGACAAATCCCAACTGGCTTGAAATGGCAAGCTCAATAATGCACTGAAGTGCCAAGCTGAGAAAAATGGCTATTTTGTCCAGTGGCTATTCCAGTCAATGTAAATACAGTAACTTTGAAATGCAGCCTTAGGCACCCACACCTCTTCTTCAAATTCGGTTTCAAGAATGTAAACCAGGCTGGTTCCGTCGATGATCAGAGCAAGTGGAACTCTACCAGACCCCGCGCCTCCCTCGCTATTTTGTGCAGCGGCAGATATTGCTGTTATCTTCTTGGACATGGCCTTTGCATCTTCAAGACTCTTTTTACAGGATTCTCTGGAATTGATATTTATTACGATCTGGGTCATATCATTTGTTAGCAGCTTACAAGAGTAACCAATGGAAATGGCAGTTTCTTGCTTATCCCCGGTCAAAACCCACACTTTAATCCCCGCTTGCCTAAGAGACTCTATGGCTTCGGGTACCCCTTGCTGCAGCTTATCTTCAATGCCGGAGGCTCCCAATATGCTGAGATTTCTTTCAACACTGACTGCAACTGCTCGCAGTAAGCCTGCCCTTCCCATCAATGCACTGTTTGCTTTCTCATAGGCCGACTGCCATTGCTCAAACTCTGACGTGCTTAGTTCCCGCATCCCAACAACCAATGTCCGTAGACCCATAGATGAGTAGGCATGCAGATGGCCCTCCGTTGCGCGAATTATGTCAGAATTTAAGGATCTATCAATGACACCGAACATTGAACTATCTGCACCTTTGACAAAAACTTTCACGGTCTTGTCAGGACAACCAACTATAACTGACATCCTCTTGCGATCACTATCAAACTCATGCATGCCTAGAACGTTGAACCTGCACTGCCCATAATGTTGGGATTCTCATTAAAATTACAAACGTAGTAACTTCATGAAGATAGTGAGAAAGAAGGATGTTGCTACAACAACAGCATAGGCACAAATGCTACGAGTACTCAATTTGAGATTCCAAGTATAGAGACTTAGAGCCTGTTTGGAAGTTCCCCAATTTGCAACACACCCAAATTACCAGTGGACCCCACTTGCAATTTCGAGAGCAAAGGGAAAGAGATGGGGCTGCCAAAAGCCATTTTTCTTCCTGATCTACCTAAATGTGGGCGTATTTGTCGGGCTGAAAATCAGAATCAATCCCGATTTGGGTTCCGAACTGCCCTTATGCTGTGATTCTGTTTTTTAACTTCAATGGATATTCGATTGAGATTCTTCAGTAGGCAAACAGCTTTTAGTGTACAATAAGCTCCTCCCTCAATCAATTGAAGTTTTGTCACACTTTATGAAAGCCGAGCTACCCCATTTACTATTGATTGAATCAAATCAACAAAACAATTTTTCAAGTATTGAACATAGTTTTTTATTCTATTCTTATTCACAAATGGGCAATTAAAATAATAGCCACAAGAACTGCTAGTACTACTCCGACAACCACTACTGAAACCAGAGAGGACTAAACAAGATAAGCAAGCTAGATAAAATTACCTTTGCCGGTCCCCCCGCACGTCGATGACTATGTGCCCTGAAGTTCGTTCGACGAGCACAAATCCATATGCGGCAGCAGCATAAGCCAACGCCTGCTCATCAGGCGACTCACCTTGATAATCTATCAACTTCTGCATGGGGTCTGGTGTCTCCACGATTATGGGCACGATGGTATTGCAGGCAGCGAGTGCAAGGAAGAAATCATGAGCGTGCTTGCCTTCCTCCATTTCCGTGCCACTTCTCAACAGTTGAAGGAGCATAGGGTCAGTCTTCACCTTCATCTTTGGCTTCCAAACTTGCCCATCAACTGATCCAAACACATATGACCAAATCACTACAACAACTCCTTGAGACAAAATGTGCATTAAGATCAAGCAAGGCTGCATTTGGATGCTCAATTTGGTTGAAAACGATCCGGCTTGAAAAGCATGGTACCGTGATTAGGGGTTTGGGTCAACGTTCAAAATGAACCAAATGAATTCGAATTCAATTCAATCGAGCATACAAGCACACCCCAATGAAAGAAGCCATACCTATGACAGAAGAACCATCTCGCTCGCCATTGGAACGATCTTTCTCGCCGCTGTAATCCACTCCTCTCACACTCGCGCACTGGAACTCCATTTTGTTCTCCGTCAGTGTTCCCGTCTTGTCCGAGAACACATACTTTACCTGCCCGAGATCCTCATTTATGTTCAAAGCCCTGCATTGGAACCGTAAATTCGATGCCTCATCGTACAGGTGGGCGTCCCGGATCATGAAGTAGGCCTGCCCCAGCCGCACCAATTCCATCGAAATGTAGAGAGAGATCGGGATCATGATCTGGAACACTATCACCGACATCAAGAAGGCAAAGAATACCTCCATCCCGATCCCGTAGTACTTGTAGTTTTCTTCCTCATCCCCTGAGTAGTCCTTCTTCCGGTAGAACTGTGTGAAATTCAGCTCATCCAGGTGGGTCCGCAGCCATATCCCATGCAACATGGCGACCACTGTGCACAAGGTGATGAGGAACACCGAAAGGAGTATGATTTCGTAGTTCATACGTGTCTCCAATCGGCTCCTCTTTGATGGGGCGCCTGAGCTGTTCAACATCACCTTAGTGTCCCTACCGGCGTACACCACTACACCCACCGCCCACTTGGTGTTCTTGAGCTCGCACCCACGGAGCACGATATTTGACGGTCCCAGAGAGACCCGCTTCCCCTCGATCTCCATATTAGCCATGAACCCATATATGTTCCGGTTGGGCTGCTCACACCGTATCAGACCGTTCATCCCCTCTTTCTCAGGCATCCTCGAAAGGGTCTCTTGCTTTGCATAGCGGGTCTTCAAGTTCGACTCGCCATCGAGATTGATCGTCTGAATGTAGGCCACGCCAGTTGGGTCACTCGTCGACAGCAAGACCATGTCACAGGGGAGAGTCTGGTCTGCTTCAATTTTAAGAATCTCACCAACCCGAATATCCTTCCATCGCTTGGCTGTGAACTGACCATCCGACAGGACGGATGCCATCCGGTTGTTCTCGATCCTATCCGAGCGGTGCCGCCGCCAGTCCTCATAAGCATCCTTCACTGCAGTCACAAGTAGGACGAAGGCCAGCGGCAGGATCGAAGCTGTGCGGCCAAAGACAGCCAGCTGCGGGAGCTGATTTAGGATGGCGATGATGAGGAAGTAGATGTAGGCGACGCGGTGGAACTGCTCGAACAGGTTGCGGGGGATGAACGTGAGAACAGAGTACTTACTAGTCCTGATCGAATTCCCAGCGTATCATTTCATATTTTTAATTCATGTCCATTTAGTTTGCTTTGGGTGCTAGTTTAGGTACCACCAATGGTTACAAAAGTAGATGCAACAGAGTCTAAAGTACTTGAATCTAAGGCCACCACCTAATCGATTTCCATACAATGGATCAATCAACTATGAATCTCATTTTATAGATGGACCTGGATGTTAAAAGAATGTAAGTGCCTGTTGTAGTTCTCCACTCCAAGGCTTGAGAAACCTTTGACAAGGAAGTGATCAGAGATTCAATAAAGGCAGCTAATTTTAGCTTGAATTGAAAATTTAGCCAAACCTGAGAGCACAATTGCTGAAAAACCAAATGGCAAAGCCTAAAAGCAGCAGAGCAAGGAAACAAACAGCAGCAAAGCATGTGATTGCCAAGAAATCCAGCCTAACCTGCCTAACTAATGGCGCAAAAGAAGTTACTTGCATTCCTACGTAAAGCACAAGGGAGTTTATTAGGGGCACGTTGTATCGAGTCCCAGACAGTGAAGCCTCACCCTAAGGAAGCAGCAGTCTCTGCTTCAGCTCTGTTAAGAACGGAGATCCTTATTGCCTTGTCTGTGGAAATTCCAATAGAAGACAAAAATCAGGAAATATCAGAAGAGCACAAATACGTGGTCCGTACTGGTGGAACATTTTAAACCAGACAAATGGAAGAACAAATGTTGCACTGCAACTTCTTCCAGCAACCAAGCCAACTGTCACTAGACCAGGGAGAACAGATGCACAACAAATGACCTTTTTCTCTATATAGCACATAGTCAAAACTAAAAATCATAAGGAAATCAAAGTTCCACTACTACGTAAGGACCTTATGAAAAGTACCCTTGCATGTGCATGAGCAAGGGCAGATTATAACATGCACGTTCATGATGAGAGATTCTAGAAGAGGTAGCACAATCTAGACTCTGTGCAAATATGTACCTTTAACCGCCGAACAACCGATGGAAGCAGCTGGTGTGAATCCTGTGGTGTTGTATAAGGTGAACATTCCGCAAGGCTCTTTAGCAAGTCTAGTTTCCGTTCTTCAGGCAGTTGACAGAGAAGAAGTATCAGCAGACCAAAAAAAAAATGTAGAGAACTTGCAAATATCATAATTGCTGATTAAATCTTGTATAAACGATTCACATTGCATCTTCATGAACTATGACTCCCCCATAATCCTCATTGTTAATCGGGCGTGAGGGAGCGGGAGAGAAGGAGAGAGAGATTGGGTATGGCTGCAGTGAAATCAAACTTTTTTCTGTTTGAGAACGGCTTAAAAGTTGGAGGGTATATATATTCCCTGCGTTTAGAAATGTGCATGGAAAGAGTGTACACTCCCTGCATGTAGAAACGGTTTAGAACCGTGTGCAATCAGAAACGGCTTAATACCGTTTCTAAACCAAAGCACTAGCCGTTCTTGATAAACAATTTTGGTGTAGTGTGTGCAAAAGTCGCCAACAAGAAACAGAGCCAAACAGTTTCCAGTGATTAAATAAAAAATGAAAAGGAACCTGAAATGCCTGAAATAGATCTCCTTCGGCAAATCTCAAGCTGTCGATTGCCCCTTGTCTTGTTAGCTCCACAGCATGTGCAATGGAAACATAAACTCAGCATGGGTCTCGCTCCTCAAGAAGCAACCTTTCAGTGAGATCTGAAATTGGATAGATGGGAAACATAAACTCAGAAAATGACAATAATATAGCCTTTAGTCAGTACAGTACCCTACTGACTAAATGTGTTTAAAGTGAATAAAAAAATTCTGATGCATGCTTTAGTGAAATAAAACAAGCTTTTTATTTCCATTTTCAATTTTTGAAGAGCCAAAATAAGGGATGCACAATCTAAGGTCAGCCATATATAAGAAAAAGAAAAAAAGAAAAAAAACCTGTACAGTCTAAGGTCAGCCATATATACAAATTTAAAAAACTGACCCAAAACAGGGGATGCACATGGTGTCTTAGGGTGGCTCTCGCTTCATCCTCTTCTTCCTTTTCCATTAAGTTTGGCTCTAACTTTGGGGAGAGGATTCTGCTTAGGGGCCAGAAATTGCTCCTAGTTGTATTTCATAATTTTTTTAAAAAAAAGTAGTAAAATTTTTGAATGAGAAATGTGTATTGCATGATTCAACTAGATAACAAGCGATTCTATCATGTGGATTTCACAATCAATTTTCAAACTTAATCATTTGATTTAGCATGTGAATTTCACAATCAATTTGAGACGCCTTATATTAATTTGAGAGATGTAATACAAAAGATAACGCCAATGAGTGAACATACCGCCACCACAATAGGGATGCATATCACTTTCCCTTCACCATTTTTGGAGAAAACCAATTGAGCCACAATAACAGAAAAACAAGAACATGAGTAAATAATAGGAAAAACTAGTAATCCAAAAATATTTCAATTTTGATATAAAGCATATGAATGCACATGATTTGTATCAGCTTCTTGCAATAGCACCATCCAAAGCCAAATACAAACAATAAATAATGAAGATAAAAGACATATTACAGAAGCCATTATGTATCAATCCGAGTGTAAAATATGGATCTAAACTCAAAAGATACAAAATTATATACAGTTTTTTAAGGAAACAACTAGAAACCATGTAAAGTCCAAGTTGTGGTAGCATGTCCGGTATGAATTGAATAGTTTACTGCTCACTCCATTGACATGAACTACTCTAGCAATGTTTGATATAACATTGAAAAGCAGATGTACTGATTGAAGAAGAAAAAAGAATTGAAACAAACCTCTGTGCTAACCGGAAATGCAGCCTGCCATAAATCTTCCCGCAAAACAGAAACAATCATTTTTAAACAACAAAAAGAAAAAGAAAAAATAGCATACAACTGTTAGAGGACATGTAATGCCTGTACATTCTTGAAATATGCCTACTCTCATACCATCTCACCTTTTGTCACGTAACTTGGCAACATGCTACTTCCAACCAATGTCCTTGGAGCACATGCCCACCGCTAAAAGCTCTCAACTACTTGTTGGCAAACAAAGAACTGACTGCATTATTTTTTTTTCTGTATTAGTAATTAGCAAGAAATTTTTTAAAAAATAAAAAATAAAAAATGTAGAATTTCTGTTTTGTACATCTTCTGTTCATAAATACAAAAATATAGGGGTGGATGCATCCACATCAGCAACATGCAACTCCAATGCCAAAAGCTTTAACAACCATGTGCTTTACAAAGGTATTGCAACAAAAAATAAGTAAATTTTGCTAAATGTGCCCGCACTGACCAGTGCATCAATATATGAACAAAGAAAAAGGCAATAGATCAAGTTCACATATCAAAATTATTTGAAGACAAAGTACTAGAAGAATAACCATTTGTTAGTCTGATTCCAACAATAAACAAGTTCATGTTCTCAGTACTGCCTTATAGAAGCTATGATATTAAGATGGTGTTTGACAATCCTAACCTTCAACACTTGGATTTGAACATGAGCCATTAGAAGTGCACTTTTCAATGTTCCAAATTCATCAAACACCATAATCCGTTCAAAAAATATTCCTAGGATGGAGCCTGTAGTACAGAATCCACAATATGAATGGTTCATAACATCATCTAAGATACAAACCTCATTTAAGATGCAAACTGGGGTTGAAAACCCAACCCCATATGGTGGGCCTCATCCTATTAAGACCCAAAAATTAAGTGCACTTGATGCTGAGGCAAAAAAATGTGATCTACAGGCACAGGTGCAATGAATAAAAGGAATGTTCTTCAACCCCAAGTGTTTTCCTGGGTAACATCATCCCCAACTTTTTCAAGAAACATGGCACAGGTGCAATGAATAAATTAACATGGGAACTTTATTTCAATTGGATAACAAACTCAGCCATAACAATCGAATTGACAACTAAAATACATATTTAGATTTTTATTTTTTATTTTTTTTTGTTGTGAGAATTCCAAATAAACGCAGTCATATTAACAGCTAAGTAAATAGCACATGCCACTTGGAAAGAAAAGATAGTGTGCGGCACTCATGTCAGACATGTGAATATATGTGTGATTGAGAGACCCGAGATCGGGAACGTCCGTTCAGCCAGAACCATATGTATCTTTCTTTTCAATAAATACATTTTTGTAGGCATGAAACATATGAAGCAACATTCATGTAATGTATCTTCCAACACTATCAAATAACTGAAAAGTCGATTCAATGTGCCAGGCTTTCTACCTATTGTTTGTGTGCAGCACCAATGGATAGAGTTTATCTAATAGGTGTAATTTTTGAGACATAAATACAGCCCTGCTTATAGGCAGACCCATTAGCACATCACCCTGCCACATGCACCATAGAGAGATGGCTCTACCATACTCTAGTTCTTCTGGCTCCACCACCATCTCCTTCTTAAATGATCATCCATGGGGACCCCCCTACAAATGGCTCTGATCTCCTGGAGGCATTCCACATAGGCATGTGTGGTGGTGTTCATGTTTTGTGCTTGAAGATGTGCATTTAGAAATGGCATTTCTGATGGGAAAAATGTGATTATCGTCCTTCAGTATTCACAATGAGGAAGCACCCCTCTAATTGCAGTTGCATCCCTCTCAGGTCCAACTTAAAACTAACATGATCCAATTAGGAGGCCCATTGATCATGCTTTAGGTAATCCAGACCACCGGTCCATTGCGTCCCACCATGGACTGGATCAACCCCAAGGAACATCCTCAACAGGACAATCACAATCTTCCCATTAGTACCCTATGAAAAAGGACAATTAAGAAGCGAAATACAGAAACACGGACCAAAACAAGATGACGAAGGAGAGTGATATTGAGACAAAAGGAAAAAAAGAGTACCTGTAGAGCCCCAGCCCACACAATGAGAAAAGATGCGAACCAGAATCTTGTCTTTGAGGAATTTTGTGTCCATTTTCTTCTTCTGATTATCAACAAAACGAATCCAAAAACCCTAAAAAAATATAAATAATCTATGATTTTATAAGAGCTTGATTTTAAAAGAGAGGCGAAGGAACGAGCCTCAAATTGGGAAATCGAGAGAGAGAGAGGGAGAGTGAGAGGGAGATCAAGAGAGAGGGAGTAGGAGATCGCGACATTGAAATCAAGACATGATTATCATGCTATTGAATGTTCAGCAGAAAAAGTTATTGAATTTACATCAGAAGAATGGTCTGATGCCTTAACCTAAAAATAGCAAAAGTTGACTAAGAAATTGAATGGGCTGTGCAATCACATTGTTGCAAAGAACAACAAAATTAATCTAGAACTCTTAAAGAATAATAATAATAATAATAACCACCAATAGCTTGCATTTAGAATACATATCTTGCCTTCACCTAAAAATTATAATCTATCTAAAAATATCTAAATAAGAGATTCATAAGTCTGTTTGTTAAAAACCTGGCAGTAGAGCTACCATATCTAGTGCAGCACACGATCATTCACACTTATTTCGTAACATTGGTGCAGAAATACCTGAATATTGTCACTTCGAGGATGCTTACGACCTCCCTTCTCTGGAACGTTGACGACCTGGATAAAGTTGGATCGAATTTCAAAAAAGCGAGCCAAGAAAGTGAAGTGGAAATATATTCTGGATCAACAGTTTCATTGCTATTGAAAGATTAACAGCATCAATGCCAGGGAAACAAGTTGGTAGTGTCGTTAACTATAAAATAACACTCTAAATATAGAGAAGCAAACCATACATTTACAAAAAAATAAAAATAAAAAGGAAGAGTGAAGCCTTCTTAGATGCTACAATTCACCTGCTGACATGGGTCTTGTACAGAGACATTCATCACTGGCACAAAACAAGTCTCTCTTTTTGATACATTTACACAAATGAAAATTGGTGTGAGCTTCAAAGATCAAAGATACATTTCCTATCTAACCGAGCCTGCGAAGGAATGGCTCTATATCCATTTGATGTTTGCATAAAAATTTCACAGAATCTAAAGATTCTAACCATTCTGTCTCCAGCAAATAAACTGAAAAGAAATACAGCAATTGTCTACATTAAGCCAAAACAGGACCATGCCTTCGAAGGCATAGCTATATATCCATTTGATGGGGATCACATTCATATATATATATATATATATATATATATAGCCTGTCCTTTCAATTCATTGATGAGAGTAGCCCTTTCCCACTTCTCTTCTTATGTGTGTAGCCCACACATGAGCATGGTAGGAGGGGGCCGTGCAACAAAGATACTGTGAGCCCCACTATGATGACTGCATCACATCCGGTTTATGTTACAGTGTCAGCCCAAAAAATAAGACAGATCTAAAGCTCGAGTGGGCCACAACATAGGAAAAGTGGGCATTGTTGCATACTATTGAAACCTGACTCTCTTTCTTTCTGCATGTAGCCGCACCCTAAATTTTTTAAAAAAAAAAACAAACACTAATCATAGTATAGAAGAACAGTGATGATGAACTCTGCTTTTGTTCACAACATCTAATAAGCATATACCAGCTGCCTAATAGCCTAGTGGAAGAAAAAACATCACTTTGGATGAAAGGTGTTACCTTGCAGAGATGGTGCATGAGAGTCATCTTGCTGCTAAGGGCACGTGTGTCAGTGAGTTTAAGAGTTGGCAATTATCATTAGTTTGGTTTCTAGGAAGCTTTGTCAAAGAAATGTACTTACCAAAGATCACATGAATCATAAGCAATTAACGTGTCAAGAGTTAAACCTTCCTCAATTTTCACCAGTCCACTTCTTAACTTGCAACCATCCCCATCCAAACAGATAACTGCCTACAAGTTAATAAGTATATAAAAATCAGTGGTAGACAATGATTTTCCATTCTGGATACCTCCACCAAATATCACAGAACTTCAACTGCTAAAAAAAATTACATTCTTTGTATTAACTCCAAGTTAGAAGAAGAACGTTAATCTGTTGTATGACTATTCTGTACCTACATTCTTTGGTCATATATTGGCTCTTATAGTTTTTTTTTTTTTTGAGAGAGAGAGAGAGGAAGAAGAAGAAGAAGAAAAGCAACAATATTCTAAAGTTGAATAGAACTACTTCCAAGTTTCCACCCAAGATTGAAGGGAAGTTTGAATTGTCCTAGTGCATTGCCTTGTTAACATAATGGATAAACTTGTCCATTTGTTTGAACCAAGATTCAGCATATTGGTACTGAAAATCATCACCCATTGTCCACATGATGTGATTTGCACGTGTCACATTTGCCTGTTCATCAAAGCCAAATAAAATGCATGGGCTGCATTGTACTCTTATCAGAAACGACTAGGACACTTCATATGAAGAGTACACAAAATTCTTACTTGAGTCCTAGCAGCATCAATGAAATCATTTATGCATTGTTCAACATTGTAGTCATATAGATGAGGATCATCCTACAATTGTTCCATGATAGCAATGAGGAGATACAGTTATAACAAAATCCAGATGAGTACATGAGAACTGTCATAAGAAGTAGGTACCTGTATAGGTGAAGATTCATCATTGCCATCAAAATGGGTTGGGTGTACCTGTCTGCACACTGCTGCTGCTGCACTCACTCCCTCCCTTTAGTCTTCCCCATTCAACTGTGGACGACAGATATGGAGCTGCTGTTGCTGCTTCTACAATGTTAGATACCCCATGTGTTGGGGACTATCGTGGGATGGTGGATGTTGCAGGGAGAGGGAGATCGAGAGAGAGGGTTGAGATCGGGAGAGGGAGATTGAGAGAGAGGGTTGAGATCGGGAGAGGGAGATGGGGAGAGGGAGATCGAGAGAGAGGGTTGAGATCGGGAGATTGAAAGAGAGAGAGTAGGAGATCGCGTTTTGGCGTTTTGGGTATTTTGGAGGGATTTGGGCATTTTGGTGATGAAAATAATCCAATAGTCTGTGGCATATTTATATAAATGTAACTGTTGGGCAATGTGGGGTCCACATAGAGGGTTCTAATAGAATCCATTCCGTCCATCTATTTCAAAATAAAACAATAAACTATAATAATAAGAAATAAGAATATACAACAATCAATCAAGACACCAACAAAAAAGTGAAAGCAACAACGTACAACAACAACTATTCAAGTACGGTTCACTACTGTTTCAAATCAGATACGGCTTAAATGGTTTGGCCATTTAGAATCTAAAAAGAGAGATTATTAGAGATCAAGTAAAAGAATCATAAAAGTTAAATCCTCCATGAAAAAGCTTTTTATCTAAGGCTATCCAGATCTATTGGAAATGGAAAATGGATTTACATGTGCATGTAAACACAAAAACACCCCCCCTGTTATGTACGAGGCTTGGCATTCAAAATCACAGTGTAAGTAACAAAAAGGCCATGTTAATGTTATGTTACGACCTATCGTATAAAATCATGATCCCAAAATTACCACCTGTTGAAGGAAGGCAGGGTGCTGAATGCAAACAATACAATATTAGTCTATAGGAACCTGCAGACGACAACAAGTTCCAACATGCATGCATGCATGGTTATTAGAGTGAGAAGGTTCTGTGCCTTAGCATATACCAGCCCCAACACCATTTCTGTGGAGGCAAAGGCAACATATTTCCCAAAGCAGAGTCGTGTTTACTAGCACGGAATGATTGCATGCACAGGCACTTTTCCCAAAGCAGTATCATTCAGATGCAACACCAAATACGAAGTAAAAAAACTAAAAGTAGTGAAATTCAGATTTACTGCAACACATGATAGTCACTTTGCCTTATAATTTTATTCTCATTGAATTAAATATTGAGAATCGCCTAGCAGCCACATGTCACACATGGCCTGAAAAACATTGAAGTGATCATAAGAGTAGAAGCCAATGTACCTTTACAAAAACACATCATTGATCAACTAGTCGAAACCTTCCAGCCAAAGTACAAGGATTACTTTCATCAACCTTGGTTGTTTCTTTCATTTTCCTAAGGCGATGTTACTTTTTGGGATCTTCAGAATATGCATGATGGACAACAAACAGATGATTTTTTTAACCTCTAAGAGAACTGCTGGTTCAATCATACAAACCTACATCTGACATTTAGCATAGGTATGGAATGCACACACTAAATTGAAGTTTGGCTATGATTTTTGTTAGGAATTTTCGGCATAAAGTTCTTTTTTTGATGAATGTGATCGAATTATGCATAGCCACAGTTTTTAGATGAGCATACTGCAATGAAGAGATCCATTGGATCTCTTTTTTTCTTTTTTTCTTTTTTGTTGTTGTTGTTGTTGTTGTTGTTGTGGAAAATGATCAATTAGACATTAAACCTCATGCAGTCTATTGCTTTATTATTTGATTGTTTCTTGTTGGAGATGCACGAGGTCCACTTGGTTTGGTGGTAACTAGGGGTAGAGATTTTTACGGCGTGCTTCTTAGGATAAAGATGAACTTCACAGAAATTGCAACCCAGTAATGTGAGCAAGGGATCTCAATCCATGAATGCAAATGATGTCCAAGATGGCATGGCATGGACCATTGCAGTGGAGGCCCATATCATTGTTTGGATTGCTGCTCCATAGGGACCAGCTTTACTAACTTGGGAAACTTAAGCATGGGGTAGGGAGGGTTGGAGGAATCAGCCTACACAAGCAAACCCAAAGACAGGTGGGACCAGTATAGGAATGGATAAAATGGGCCTACACAAGCAAACGCAAAGACAGGTGGGAGCAGGTAAAATCCAAGCCATCTGTTAATAAGCACGCTGATTTGCGAACACCATTGATCTATATTGAAACGAAAAAATAAAAAATAAAATCTATATTTAATGTCCTGTAGAATTTCACTAAATACGAGTCATCTGTTTGTTAATAAACACATTGATTTGCAAATGCCATTGATCTATATTGAAAAGAAAGATAAAAAAATCTCATTTAGGGGCCATTAGGATAGTAAGTTACTTAAGATAAGCTACTTATGCCTCAAGTTGTTTACCCTGATTTCTACTTATCAAACTGAAGTGATCAAGTAATTTTAAATTATAAAAAAAGCTACTTATGATTGACATAAACCAAACTTATCTCAAATAAGTTAACTTAGCTATTGCCATAAGTAGAAAAAAGTAACTTATTTGGTGGTATCCAAGTGGGCCCTTAATGTCCTATAGAATTTCAAAGGTCACAACGAACTTAAAATTAATTGCATGGGAAAAAAATGTGTTATATATATATATATATATATATATATATATATATATATAGTAGACAAAATACTTTGCTGGCTATATATACTGGTGTATGGATAAGGTGCATTGGAGATTATCTGATGGCAGAGCATATAATACACATTTAATATATCTTCAGAATATGCATGATGGACAACAAACAGATGATGTATGGATAAGGTTGCACTGCTTGTTCCTAAAAAGAAGAGTGCAAATTTTACTCTCATCCTACCCCGTGAATTTCAAGCAAACCTAAGACATAATTCAAAATCTTCAATGGAAAGACCATCTAACTAATCCTACTTGTTCCTACTCTGACTTGACTGTTGTATATTATGAGAATGGAGTGCCTCAAACAACCTCTAAAGCAAGAAACTATGAACTATAAAAGCGTCGATAATTTTCATAACTAACAACTTGTGTGTATCAATACAACAGGATATACAATAGGCAACCATTAAATTTAACACCACAGTTTCTATAAGAAACTGAGACCAATCAAAACTCAGTAATAAAATACAGAACCCAAACAGTACCATCATCATAATCATCTTCGCATTTCTCACAGCAATTTGGGGTTGCCCCTTTAGATGGTACATTGTCAGAAGTTCTCAAGGTATTCCATAATAGTAACAGTGGCCTTAATGGCTACTGGCATTCGCATAAAAGAGACGCATATCCTAATGACTGGCATGAAATTTATCTACACAGAAAAAAGGTGTATCTTATCAAAACAAGGGGTGTAAATATCACATCCCTTCTAATAATAGCAATAATAATAATAATAATAATAGTAATAATAAATAAAAGGATGAAATTCTATAATGCTCGACTGATGGATGTACAGTGACTTCAGAGTGTAAACAAGCCCCATGGTTCAGCAATCCAAACAGCTGATACCGTAAGCTCCACTGCCAGATCTCCCCAGATTAGAAGAACTCCACACTTCAATCGGTAGAGAGAGAGAGAGAGAGAGAGAGAGAGAGAGAGAGTAGCAACGGTTCATGTTCAATCAAGCAATTAAGCTTTCAAATCCGGTGGTGGATGGCCCATCAATTGTGGGTCCCGCCATATCAACAGTTTAGATAATAGATCTGTGTGCCCCACTCTTACAAGCTCCATAACTCAAACGGTACTGTACAAACAACGAACAATCAGCCAGAGCATTTCATATAATATCCCAAATCAGGAAAAAAAAAAACCCCAATTTCAAAGAGAGAGATTCTAAAAACTGACCGATATGACGAGGAAAGCGCGTAAGGGGTTGAGATCGGGAGAGAGAGATCGAGGGAGAGGGAGATCGAGGGAGAGGGAGGGAGAGTGAGAGGGAGATCGAGAGAGAGGGTTGAGATCGGGAGAGGGAGATCGAGGGAGAGGGAGGGAGAGTGAGAGGGAGATCGAGAGAGAGGGTTGAGATCGGGAGAGGGAGATCGAGAGAGAGGGTTGAGATCGGGAGAGGGAGATCGAGGGAGGGAGATTGAGGGAGATCGAGGGAGATTGGGAGATGGAGAGGGAGACGCAGATGGTGATGGCATAAGGAAATGAAGGATTTAGGGCGTTTTGGGTTTAGGAAATGAAGAAAAACATTCAGTAGTCTGCGGTAATTGACAGTAATGTGGCTCTCGGGCCATGTGGGGTCCACTCAGAGGTTATTTATAGAATCCATTCCGTCCATCTGTTTCAAAATAAAACAATAAATCATAATAATAATAATAAATACGAATATCAAACACTCAATTAGGACACACCAACGAAACAATGAAAACAACAGTGTATAACAGAAAGTAGTCGAGTACGGTTGATTACCGTTTCAAAGCAGGAACGGCTTAGAGCCGTTTCTGAACCAAGCTCCCCACCGTACCAGAGAACCGATTTTGGTGTAGTGGAGCAGCGATGATATCTAAAATTTCTTTGATATGATGAAGTGCATGCATGGGTTGACTTAGGGAAAGTGAGCAACATGGAAATGGAATGGTCTGGCTGAAACCAAACTAATGAGCTACAAGGCTAGTCAAGTAAAATTCAACGTTGTTCATGTTATAATTTCCTATATTCTTGTCAGAGTCGCCTACTGGAATATCCTGAGCCAATAGATAACTGGCCCAAATACCGTTTCGAGTATCTATCAAATCTACATCGGCTGTGTCAAATTGTGTTAGTGAACCAGTTTGGACCAAGTTCTTTGTGCATGTACAAGCGAAATAGATAGTCAGGTCGATCAAACCTGGGATAAGAAAAATAATGCAGGCATTCATTAAAGGAAGTTGATTTTACAGGAGCCTTAATTAGGCAATATCGATAAGAAGTCATCCATTCAGTGGTCCCTACAGTTTTACCACTGAATTCATGGAAATATTCGCAAAAGCCACAAGTGTAATAAGAAAAAAGTACCACCGACCAAATGCGGACCATTGGAAGTTAATGTATACATACTACGATATAGGTGAGCAAGAAGGAAAGGAGCAAGAGCTACCAATGTGCCAGAAGCAAGAAGGTCAACTAGACTGACATACTCTTTGGTTACTTTGCCAACATTGACATAAAGGAATAATTGACAAACCCACATCAGGGGGAAAGCACAGTGCTCATGATGTTGACCTCCCCTTAAGTCTTATGTTCATGGTTCATAAACGTCGTATATGATTAATGTTAGTCGCCAACCTCAAAAGTAGATTTGTTAGATACACATCCTGGATAGAATTGGTGGTTGATGGAAGAAGATACGTTAAAGCATAGACATTCATGACAATCGAACTTATAGGGGCCACATTGAAAGTGGAAAGAGTTGGTCGAACGGCTCTAGAATCAAGCCTCTACAAGAATAAGAGCAAAATTATGTTTCGTCTCACAGGTCGCTAGATAAATACATTCGGCTATACCTATTTTGGTCCATTGAGCGAGAAATCTGCTCTTGACACATTTATACCAGTCAACCCAACCATCAAGAGGTTTCGGCCATAATCAGGGAATTTTATCCATCTCCCAGTACTTCCAATTAAACAATTCATGAGAAATCATAAATCATTCTCTTATCAGCTGAAAAGAAATCGACGATGTTAAAAAGATCAGAAGAAGAATTGGGATCAAAAGCCGGACACAAATATAAGTCAGAACTAGAACCATAAAAGAAGATTACCTCTGTGTAAGCAAGAGGAAAAATGGTTTTAAAAATGTAGCAAAGGAAGAGATCAGAGATGTCAGAATCTTGATGAGCTTTGATTTCTTCATAGCCATGACAACAAGCGGTGAAGAAGAAATTTAGGGTTTTAGGAGAAAGTAAGATGAAATAGGAATGAATTGTGAAGACGAGATACCATATACATGTCTTCCGCATGCATTGCATTAATTGTCGCATGATGATCAGAGCGAATTCTGAGACAAAAGCTGTTTTAGAGATACGAAAATGTAGACACAGAGAATAAGAGGATATCGACGTCGTTTGGTATTTGAGAAGCAGAATGTTTAACACATGGCCAGCCCATTAATGCATGACCACATTTCTAGACATTATTTGTCGAATGGTTAGAAATGTGAGGGGGTAGTGTTTGTGCCAAACTTCATATTGATTAGATAATTGTGCCGATATAGCCACGTGGCACAGAAAATATTTGAGAAGCATGCGTTAAGGATTCGGGACTATCTAATCTTTCTTTTTTTTAAAGCTGTTTTTGACATTTCAGTTTTCTCCAGATAGAAGTAAGAAGAAGTTCCAGCCACGTCAGTCCTAAAGCACATTCTAAGTGTACAATTAAGATAGGATCATGGTCGATTAAGTGTAACTGCTCATTTCCCAAGCTGGTCGCACACGAAGGTGCCACGCAGACAAGTAGTTGTTCTCTCATCTCCCCCTAGAAAGCTATAAATAGCATAAGCATATCCAAGAGAACCCCTCTCTGAATCCAAAACAACCCAACTACAAATTCAACGCAACGTTGTGTGTCTAGGTTTAGTTCTCCCCTACTCAGTAGTAGCAAATCCTTAGTGTATATCTAATTTCAGTCCATCCCTGCGCATATGTTGGATCCACTGTAGACCATAGTCATTAGCTGTAATTCCCTTCCATCTGTGCCTGCACGTCGGATCTAAATTAAGACCTTAACTTGAGAATCCATCCGCCTATGCTCATAAGCTAGGCCAACCTTAGTTATAATTCCCAGCACTGCATTTTCCTTGCTCATCAACACACTGCTCCCGAAAGCATCTCGCTGCTCTCAATCAAGTCAGTGATCTCGTTATAGTGGTAATACATTCACTTCTTTTTACAGATCCATCTTTATAATCTTTTCCATTCCAACTATATAACTGTTGCACCTTCGAAAGTCCTTGAATTTTCAAAGCAAAAAAGCACTCATTTGAATCAGACCCAATCAGCTCCAACATGCCTACAACCCTCACACATGCTCCGCACAGCCAAATTCGAGACCCAACATGTGAGCCACAACATGCTCAAGAAAAGTGGGTGAGGTCAGAAAATGGGCAATGTTTCCCATTCCACATGCATTTGTGTTGCAGTAGAGAAGTGCATCTACCTGAGAATTGGGCCAGCACAAGTTAACAGGACCCACCTGATGAATGGCCAAGAACGAAAATTTTATTCTCCTTCCCAGATATTTCCTTGGCATTTCCACAGCAGAAGTTGTCAAAGGAACAGAAAAGTTCATGTATGGCACACCCACGTGTATGATGCGAATTGACCTTTTAAATTTAATAATAATTAAACAATATATCTAAATACATATCTGCAAACGTTACAAATCTATCCATTTGGATAGAAACAAAGCCCGCATCCAACAACATACCCGACGCAGCTCAAAGAATAAGCTATTATACACACAAAATAAAAGCAAAAAAAACAAAACAAAATCACTGTGTTGTCTCCCGTGGAGGGGCGGGTATTGGATTCATTTCTATTTCTACACCTGAATGTTCTCTTGAATTGCCGAACTTCTCGGCTTCACTGGCAATCTGAATATCACTCGGCCTTACATACTGATTGAAGACCTTAATTACAAATCGTGGGACCATCGCCGTTACAAGAATGGCAAGTAAACAAGCCCAAAACAATCCCGTCGAAGCAATTTCGAAGATGGCCCTGCCAAATAACAATGACAAACATCATCACTTTTCTCAAAGATAATATATGAACTTTGCTCGAAATGCATTCATTATGTATGCATCTGTGTACGAAAATTTGGAGTAATGCAAATTCACATTTGAAGTTTTGTGCTATGATTATACATGCAACTACGAAGCGAATGTGTATTTGAGGTGTAAATACCCTTATGACCAAAACCAGGGTTTTTTTTTTTTCCTTCTTTCTTTCTTTTGTTGTGTGTTTGGATGCACTTTGCAAACTCCCGTTTCACCATCCAGCTCGACAAAATAGGCAGTAAAATGCCAACCCAATGAAGACCAATTCAACCAAGAAAGTAGGCTTGAAATCTCCTTTTGTGGAAATCCCCCTACGCACAAGTGTGTCTGAATGGGCCTTTATTATAGACATGTCGTTATGATGCAAGCTCAGATCCGCCTTGAATTACATCCTCGTGACAGTATGACATCCACACTTTCTTCAAGGATACTGAACTTTTGTATGGTACGTTTGGAAATTAGCTTGGGAAATGTGACAGGCGGACTGGTTTTCTGATAATAATACTGCGATCATTTCTAGTACTTGAAATGAAGAAAATATTATTAAAGAGAGGAATAGGGAAAAATGATAACCCACCCTTTCATATTTTTATTTCAAATGCCGCCCCAAACACTCAGCTAGCTCAAAACAAGGTCTTCCACCAAGATATTCAACCAAAATCAATTTGGGGGTTCTTCCAAGTGCTACCTTATGTGCAGATGTAGGAATGCATGCATAAATTAATGCCAACATGCAGATATGTGCATGATTAAGATGTTGGGATTCAATGTCTTGAGCAACATTCACCACTCAAATATATAAAATAATAAAAAAAAAAAAAAAACCACATGCGTGCATTCATACAAGCATATATACATATACCTATAAAAACAAAGATATAAGGAGTGAGAAAGAGAGCATACCAGTAACCAGGTAAATCAGGTATGACATCAATTATGATGACACAAATGAACGTTGCAACTATAGAGCCCCATATAACCGCATGTGTAATCCATGTCCACCGGATTACATCCATGGCCAAATGAATGTTAACCAGAATCACCACCGCGAGAGTCCACAGATCTCCAATACTCGACCCAGAGATGGTACTATGCTTATATGCAAAGAAAGGGATGTAGAAAATAACCAAGCTTTGCCACACTGTATCTATCATGGTCAGCCAAAATAGCTTTGGGTTGTAGCATTCCTTTCTATGGCCAGCCCCATATAGTTGAGGATACTTGAGCAGAGTTCTCCTACTCAAGTCCTTGTCTAGAATCCCGACAATGATTGTTGGCAAGGAAGTGTAGATCACGGAGTATAATACACTACTCCATTCTGTAATCGCTGTTGTCAAACTAAATGCTGTGTAAAGCACATACCTGCAACAAATGGATGAAAACATTTATTAAATACGGTAATTATATAACACTAGATTGAAAGAAACATCATCTTTTTTTGTTTGAGCCAGCAATGGGAACAAGTTATTCGGTAAAAATAGCCGGCCATGTGACTGTTATGGCTCAAATTTTTTGAAAAAAAATGTATTGGTCACTTACGGGCCTTCTTTTTTTTCAGATCAGGTATTACAGCCTGTATCACGTAAGAGGTCCACCATTGCTGTTACATAACAGTTGAGCACCATGACTGGTCGTCCTCCATTCTTTCTTTTCCATAAGTATAACCGGAAATCGGAACAGAGCCTAGGTCCCTACAAGTAGACCAAAGAGAGTCCTAGGGATGGGAGGGCGGCTAAGCGAATCACGCATTGATTCATATTTTCCAGGGAGAAATGGATTGAGCAATTGACCCATCAATTGGCTTGGAGAGGAAACCAGAGAAAAAACTGGGATGTTTTAAAGCTGTCAATGCGTTTCCAAAAGTGAGAGAATAATGATGTTGTTTTGTTTCGCCCCCTCTTTAGCAGACCATGCCACAGTAACTCTTCTCATATCAGACTATCCTAAGCCATCCAACAATGAAAATGGCAATTACAGCTGATGCTTGGGATCATCCAATCCAGGAGATTTTTGGGCATCTCCAATCCACCACCATACAGATGATTTTGAATTACCGAAGGGATGTTGCCACATGTACAGCTTCTTGGACTGAGCAAATGCTCAATCAAGATTGTATATTTCTTCCTATTATATGGTTATAGCAGGCAAGTAAAAATTGAAATGCAATGAATGCACAATCAGCTACCATGAAGAAAAGTCAGAATACAGAGCATGGCAAGAGATGAAGGAAGAAGAAGAAGAAGAAGAAGAAGAAAGGAATAATGTAAGTAATCAAGAGAATGCTCACCAGAAAAGTATGAACACAAACACGGCGTTCCTGTAGAAGTTGTAAAGTATCATGTAGCCCATACGGTGGTAATTCCAATGACCATGTACCAATAATAGTGGCACTAAGAATCTGAACTGCCCCATGGCGAAATCAGAAGCCATTACAGCTTGCCGGCCCTCTTGACCACTGATGCCAATGCCGACGTCAGCCATTTGGATCATAGAAACATCATTTGCACCTGGATAGCATACAAATTGAGGAGATTAATGAATTTAGACATAACGCACGACAAATACATGCTTATAATGTGCTTGGATGCACTACTAAAGGTATTTGATAATGGTAGCGGCCAGCCGTATGGCTGTTACTATACAGGTCGTATGACCGTTACAGCCTTGTAATGGTCAAAAAAATTTTAATGTAAAAAAAACGTATCAGCCCCATATCGTCCTGTTACAGCCGACACAAGCTTGTTACAGGCCTCTTTTTTTCAGTTCGAGCATTACAGCCCTGTATCACATAACAGGACCAACCATTACCATTAAGCAATGGCCGTTAAGTAACCAATTTTTTAATACCTAGCTACAGAATTCAATTTAAATAATAAGGTGACTCTGAAAGGAAAAGACCAAGTTATAGTTATCTTTGTTGGGATTTATATTGAAGGACTAGCCCCAAATTGCAACTACATTGCTTACAATTTTAAGTAAATGCAATTTAAATGTGACTTATTTTGGATTCTACAATTTGATCACTTCTGCTCGATTGATAAAATTTCAGTTTTGTAATCCGAATGCAACCTTTGTATAATTGCAAGCATCAAGGTTAGTAAAGAAATAGGTTGGGGGGGGGGCATCCATGGAACCAAGACCCACAACATCCTTTTGAGGTTTGATCAAACAATGTAAGAAGAGGAATATGCTTACCATCTCCAATGGCAAGAGTCATGTCTTCTGTTCTGTTCTTTATAAGTGCAACAATTCCAGCTTTTTGCAATGGAGCCACACGGCAACACAGCACCACACTACATGCTGTTGCTAATTCGAACAGCTGCAGACCATCCGAGAAGAGCAAGTTCAGGTTAGCACATAAAACAGCAGCAGAACAAAATAAACAGTGTGTTGAAAATCCAGTTCATGTATTTAGGCTCTGTTTGGTATAGCCAATTGTGACTGTTCCACATTTAAACAGAACCAATTTCAAATTTGAAACTGGCTGGTGCTTGCAAAGCATGGAATCACCACTCCGCGTCGAGCAGAATGGACAAATCCCAACTGGCTTGAAATGGCAAGCTCAATAATGCACTGAAGTGCCAAGCTGAGAAAAATGGCTATTTTGTCCAGTGGCTATTCCAGTCAATGTAAATACAGTAACTTTGAAATGCAGCCTTAGGCACCCACACCTCTTCTTCAAATTCGGTTTCAAGAATGTAAACCAGGCTGGTTCCGTCGATGATCAGAGCAAGTGGAACTCTACCAGACCCCGCGCCTCCCTCGCTATTTTGTGCAGCGGCAGATATTGCTGTTATCTTCTTGGACATGGCCTTTGCATCTTCAAGACTCTTTTTACAGGATTCTCTGGAATTGATATTTATTACGATCTGGGTCATATCATTTGTTAGCAGCTTACAAGAGTAACCAATGGAAATGGCAGTTTCTTGCTTATCCCCGGTCAAAACCCACACTTTAATCCCCGCTTGCCTAAGAGACTCTATGGCTTCGGGTACCCCTTGCTGCAGCTTATCTTCAATGCCGGAGGCTCCCAATATGCTGAGATTTCTTTCAACACTGACTGCAACTGCTCGCAGTAAGCCTGCCCTTCCCATCAATGCACTGTTTGCTTTCTCATAGGCCGACTGCCATTGCTCAAACTCTGACGTGCTTAGTTCCCGCATCCCAACAACCAATGTCCGTAGACCCATAGATGAGTAGGCATGCAGATGGCCCTCCGTTGCGCGAATTATGTCAGAATTTAAGGATCTATCAATGACACCGAACATTGAACTATCTGCACCTTTGACAAAAACTTTCACGGTCTTGTCAGGACAACCAACTATAACTGACATCCTCTTGCGATCACTATCAAACTCATGCATGCCTAGAACGTTGAACCTGCACTGCCCATAATGTTGGGATTCTCATTAAAATTACAAACGTAGTAACTTCATGAAGATAGTGAGAAAGAAGGATGTTGCTACAACAACAGCATAGGCACAAATGCTACGAGTACTCAATTTGAGATTCCAAGTATAGAGACTTAGAGCCTGTTTGGAAGTTCCCCAATTTGCAACACACCCAAATTACCAGTGGACCCCACTTGCAATTTCGAGAGCAAAGGGAAAGAGATGGGGCTGCCAAAAGCCATTTTTCTTCCTGATCTACCTAAATGTGGGCGTATTTGTCGGGCTGAAAATCAGAATCAATCCCGATTTGGGTTCCGAACTGCCCTTATGCTGTGATTCTGTTTTTTAACTTCAATGGATATTCGATTGAGATTCTTCAGTAGGCAAACAGCTTTTAGTGTACAATAAGCTCCTCCCTCAATCAATTGAAGTTTTGTCACACTTTATGAAAGCCGAGCTACCCCATTTACTATTGATTGAATCAAATCAACAAAACAATTTTTCAAGTATTGAACATAGTTTTTTATTCTATTCTTATTCACAAATGGGCAATTAAAATAATAGCCACAAGAACTGCTAGTACTACTCCGACAACCACTACTGAAACCAGAGAGGACTAAACAAGATAAGCAAGCTAGATAAAATTACCTTTGCCGGTCCCCCCGCACGTCGATGACTATGTGCCCTGAAGTTCGTTCGACGAGCACAAATCCATATGCGGCAGCAGCATAAGCCAACGCCTGCTCATCAGGCGACTCACCTTGATAATCTATCAACTTCTGCATGGGGTCTGGTGTCTCCACGATTATGGGCACGATGGTATTGCAGGCAGCGAGTGCAAGGAAGAAATCATGAGCGTGCTTGCCTTCCTCCATTTCCGTGCCACTTCTCAACAGTTGAAGGAGCATAGGGTCAGTCTTCACCTTCATCTTTGGCTTCCAAACTTGCCCATCAACTGATCCAAACACATATGACCAAATCACTACAACAACTCCTTGAGACAAAATGTGCATTAAGATCAAGCAAGGCTGCATTTGGATGCTCAATTTGGTTGAAAACGATCCGGCTTGAAAAGCATGGTACCGTGATTAGGGGTTTGGGTCAACGTTCAAAATGAACCAAATGAATTCGAATTCAATTCAATCGAGCATACAAGCACACCCCAATGAAAGAAGCCATACCTATGACAGAAGAACCATCTCGCTCGCCATTGGAACGATCTTTCTCGCCGCTGTAATCCACTCCTCTCACACTCGCGCACTGGAACTCCATTTTGTTCTCCGTCAGTGTTCCCGTCTTGTCCGAGAACACATACTTTACCTGCCCGAGATCCTCATTTATGTTCAAAGCCCTGCATTGGAACCGTAAATTCGATGCCTCATCGTACAGGTGGGCGTCCCGGATCATGAAGTAGGCCTGCCCCAGCCGCACCAATTCCATCGAAATGTAGAGAGAGATCGGGATCATGATCTGGAACACTATCACCGACATCAAGAAGGCAAAGAATACCTCCATCCCGATCCCGTAGTACTTGTAGTTTTCTTCCTCATCCCCTGAGTAGTCCTTCTTCCGGTAGAACTGTGTGAAATTCAGCTCATCCAGGTGGGTCCGCAGCCATATCCCATGCAACATGGCGACCACTGTGCACAAGGTGATGAGGAACACCGAAAGGAGTATGATTTCGTAGTTCATACGTGTCTCCAATCGGCTCCTCTTTGATGGGGCGCCTGAGCTGTTCAACATCACCTTAGTGTCCCTACCGGCGTACACCACTACACCCACCGCCCACTTGGTGTTCTTGAGCTCGCACCCACGGAGCACGATATTTGACGGTCCCAGAGAGACCCGCTTCCCCTCGATCTCCATATTAGCCATGAACCCATATATGTTCCGGTTGGGCTGCTCACACCGTATCAGACCGTTCATCCCCTCTTTCTCAGGCATCCTCGAAAGGGTCTCTTGCTTTGCATAGCGGGTCTTCAAGTTCGACTCGCCATCGAGATTGATCGTCTGAATGTAGGCCACGCCAGTTGGGTCACTCGTCGACAGCAAGACCATGTCACAGGGGAGAGTCTGGTCTGCTTCAATTTTAAGAATCTCACCAACCCGAATATCCTTCCATCGCTTGGCTGTGAACTGACCATCCGACAGGACGGATGCCATCCGGTTGTTCTCGATCCTATCCGAGCGGTGCCGCCGCCAGTCCTCATAAGCATCCTTCACTGCAGTCACAAGTAGGACGAAGGCCAGCGGCAGGATCGAAGCTGTGCGGCCAAAGACAGCCAGCTGCGGGAGCTGATTTAGGATGGCGATGATGAGGAAGTAGATGTAGGCGACGCGGTGGAACTGCTCGAACAGGTTGCGGGGGATGAACGTGAGAACAGAGTACTTACTAGTCCTGATCGAATTCCCAGCGAATTCGAACTTCTCATTCGTCCGCACAGGTTCATTGATGTACACGAGGCGAGCATCCTCATCGCTGATCTCGCGCTGGGACGAACCGTAGCCATCGGACTCGGCACCCCGCGAGCCATAGCGCCGGCGCGTCGACGAGGAAAATCCGGGGCCAATGCCAGGCCCAAGGCTCTCGATGGAGAAGCCGGAAGCGGAGTTCCCCAAATTGGCTGATGCAGGGTCGGAGGAGTCGGAGCCGCCGATCGTGACGCGGCCGGATTGTGGCTTTGATCGGCCGGAAGCGGCACGGCGGGAGGAGGAGGAGGAGTAAGGGAGGGAGGCAGAAGAAGCAGGAGGGGCAGAAGCGTAATTTTGTGTGGAAGGAGGGGCAGTCATTGTGGAGGTGGTGGTTTGAAAGAAAGGGAAGGGAGAGGGATCGGAGGGGGGTGTTCGAGGGGAAGGATCGAGGAGGGGCCGGCCGTGGGCCATGATCAACGGCCCAGAGAGCTGGAAATCATTTTGGATGGAGAAATGTTACAGTTGCAGCCACGAATTCTGGATATGATGCAAGAGGTGCAGATGAGAGAGAGAGAGAGAGAGAGAGAGAGAGATTGGTGTATGAAAGAGAAGAAGAGAAGAGGGGTTTTAAGAGAGAGAGAGTCAAAGGAGAGGAAAGGGGCGGCGAATGCAAGAAGAGATGAGAGTCATGGGAAGCAACTTATTGGCCGGATGAACTGAAAAGTCTTCAGACATGTAGAACGGGTACTCGCGAGAGTATGAATCTTATCTACTCGCGGATACACCCACGCACTATATCGGAGCCGTTCATCACGTGGGCCCAACTGGATAAGTGCATTTTGCTGTCTTGCTTAGACATGTATTGCTTGTTAACATTTTGAACCTCTGTCTGATTGCCGGATGTTTTCCACCACTGGAGTGACGGTCACATGAGAGCTAGTGATTTGCTGCCCGTGAAAAAATATATGTAAAAATATAAAAATAGCAGAGACGAGACGATAAGATACTCACTATGTAAAGTAATTCGTAATTTCGAATATATTACTTTTGAAGCGTCACTTACATGTATGCTTTTCCGTCTACAGCACATCATTTTTATTAGGCATCTTGAAATGAATTTTCATTAGAGATACATTATTCTTGTATAGATTATATGCAATATCACATGCACACAATATATAATTGTTATCAAAGTTCATCTAATGAAAGCAAAACAACTTAACATATATGAAATCAGCTTGTCTATCAGGTGTATCATCTTTTTTTGGGCTTGATCCTAATAATCATGTTGATCTCTTTTATTTTTTATTTTTTTTCACACACTCACGCCATAGTGAGATTTCATCACCTATGAATACTCAAACCCTTGACCGGGGTGTTGAAACTCCCAAGAGTTTACCACCCGGGCAAGAGTAAGGATCCTAATCATGTTGATTCAACAGGCCGGCAGGACACCAACAAAATTATGCATAAGACATCTAAATATATGTAGTGTGGCCCACCTTAGATTTGGAATACTATGACTTTGGAAATTCTTCCATCTGAATGAGTTACATTAAGTGAATGAATTGAATTGCACGTAAACACTGTGGTGAGCCAACTTTTCCTAAAGACACACATGGCACTTTGAACCTGGGTCATTTGTCCGTGATTCAAATGGCTTAGTATAAAAGTTTTATTTTACATGGTTGTTCACTCCCCAAGTGCAGAGTTGTGATGTAGTAATAACTCGGTAAGACCGAGGTCGAATCCCAAGGGACTGAAACTTGTACGTTATCTAAAACTAACCAGAACTAGAACTAGATTAAGATGAAATCTAAACTGAATGTAATTTAAGAAATAATGGTGAAATAATTATCTAAACTTGAGAGAAATCAGGAGAAGGGAACTAGGGATTCAGAGGATCCACTTGTAGAGATCAGGGAGAATTTATGCTTGCATCAAAAATCATGAAAATTACTGAACTGGCGTTGATCTAGTTTTCAAAGAGATGAAAGGTGTATGAATTAGAATGGATTCCATCACCAAACCATGCCCACAGACTATGGCAAACAACAAAATTAAACTAATTACCAACCAATCATATGTATGAAGGTTAAGAAGGGTACCGTCATCCAACCATGCCCAGGAGACTATGGTGAACAACAGGGCTTCCTAACGTCATAAACATTAAAGAGAATGGGAATATTAAAAGTCATTGCAGACCCATTGTAATTTCAGTCACAATAGACCATTAAAAACCTAAAATATTTCCATTAAAATCAAACTAAAACCAACTTCAATTCAAAAATTAAAATTAAATTAAAAGCATATAATCTCTCATCTCACTACAAGCTTCACCTCCTAGCCCTAGCTAGGAGGATTTAGCCTGCCATGGATGGGCTCAATCCAAATAAATAAAGAGAAAAAGAAAAGGAAAAGAAAAGGGAAAGAAAAAACCAAGCTCCTCTCTCTCTCCTCTGCCCA
Organism: Magnolia kwangsiensis; assembly: GCA_037074715.1. Taxonomy (NCBI): domain Eukaryota; kingdom Viridiplantae; phylum Streptophyta; class Magnoliopsida; order Magnoliales; family Magnoliaceae; genus Magnolia; species Magnolia kwangsiensis. Next base: position 116,888,238 of record CM073577.1, read on the forward strand.
CGTTGAAACCCAAGCTCGAGCCCTCTGTTCTTCCTCCCAAGACCTTCAATGAATGCTCCCCACGTCCAAAAACCTCTTTTTATAGCTGCTGGAAGGCTGGAGTCAGTGACAGAGTTGTAGCAGGACACGGAGTGCAATTTTCGCAGCCAAGTTCGGTACCATGAAACACGCCACTTTCCTCGCTCAAATTCCAAAGAAACACCGTCCCTTAGTACTTTCTTGGGTCCTCTACATGATAGACGGTTCAGATCTGCCATATGATCAAAGATGGTGGGCCAAAACCGTCCGGAAAAGTCGGTTTTCGCGGATGTGCGAAACCTTTCGCACCATTTCGCTGTTGTGGTCGGTGGGCCCCACAGAAGCATTTTCTGGAAAATCCACCCCGTCCATTGGATTCAGAACGAAATTTTAGTCAAGAATGGGTGGTTTTGAACGTCCATTGACGTGTCCCAGAGAAGAAATCACAAAAGAATCAGTTTTGAACGCTACCGAGCAGTCCTTTTGTGGCCTCTATATCTCACACGTGTGCACGCATGGGTAAAAAGTGATAACATGGTTTTGTAGTGCTCGAAGCCCTCTACACGGTGGACGGATCGGATTGAGCTTATGGGGCACGTGTGGGGCCCACAACTGATCGCAAAAACGGCCAGCGCCGTGCGTCCGCTGCACGTTTTTTTTTTTTTTTTTTTTTTTTTTTTGAGTTGTAGACGGAAACGTCGTCAGCGCAGCTGACCGACTTTTGGAAATTTTGGTGCACGGCGAGTGCACATGTGTACTGTACACACTCATTTCATATGGGGCCCATTGCAATATTTTAGAGAAATCTGCACCGTCCATCTGTTTTGACTCCTTATTTAAGGCGTCAATAATAATTTTGAGACAGTTCCAGATATCAGGTGGGCCCAGAATCAACGGTTTATGGGCTGATCTGTCAGTTGGGGCACTTTTCGAGATCTTCAATGGCTGAAATTTTATATGTACGGTTAATTTATGGTCCTCAGGCGACGTATGAAGTTTCGAGCCGAACGGATGGTGGGAACCTCGTGATCTTGCATTCTGGACGTCCTTCAGGCCACTTGAGCTTCAATTTCTAACTTTTCTCGGATTTCTGACCGTGTATATTTGTCAATCTTGATCCCCTGGAGTGTGTCCCTTGCCTTTGGCGTCATCAGATCGTTAAATCTCAACTTTTAACGTCTTTTTTCCATCCATGCTCATAAAATCACTTTGCCACACAAGAATGAGAAAACGAGCCATTAGACAGCATTATATTCGTAAATCCAGACAATATCTGGAGTCTAATATGCAATATTTGACCCTCAACACAACCCCCAACCAGCATTTTGCTAGTCCCGAGCAAAATATGCGAAAAATAAGTTGAGACTTATATGAGAACTTTCTATGAAATCGAGTGAGATTTTGAACAAGATATGAGAAATTTAATATTCATGAATGTTAGAAATTATTTTCTCCTGAGCTCAAGCGCACCGTAGATTTCATAATCAAGTGTAAAGCATTAATCCATCAATTAGAAAAATTTTAAACATTGAGATCCATGGATGTATAGTGTAATCTCAGCTAATCACATTAAGATTGAATTTGTTATTTCAGGATCTCATTGGTAACCAGCAAGAGAATTCATGATAACCAAACTTGCCTCATAAATTTCATCTTTTGATCTTTTCAACTTTTTATTTTTCCATTAATAGTCATGCCAAAAAGAGGAATCAAATCCTTACCAATAGGGAGCAAACCTATGGCAAAAGACCAATTACCTAATAAATTTTTTTTTTTTGAATGTTTAACCTTGGGGAATCAAACCTTCACCTGTAGGGAGCAAACCCATGGTGAAGATTAATTGCCCAACCTGTTCAATTTTTATACCCTGATGGCAAGATATTTTAGGCTGGTTCCTTTCATGCTTAGTGATTACCAAGTTAATCCTTCGATATGGAACTGAAATCTTAATGTGTAAGCAAGACGTGTCCTGAAATCATGATTCAATCAATGTTTACAACTTCTAATCATGGATTAATAATTCACTTAACTATGAAATCTAACAGATACGGAATCCAAGAGTCATAAATCCACCATTATGTACCTTGAAAATTTAAATTAGGGATATCTGTCAAAATCACTTCGAATTCATAAAAATTTTCAGAAAAATTCAAAATTTTTTTCACAATTGTTGCTCAAGACCAAGAAAATACTGATTAGGTTACCTAATTTCTCACCCCCAACCTAAAATCTACATTGTCCTCAATGTAAAAGATATGAGCATGCAATGCACATGGGACAATGAAAGTAAATGAGAAGTGATGGGAAGATAGTACCTGAATAACGAATCAAGAGAGTTTCCAATAGATCACGGCATGAAAGCTTGTCAGCATGAGAGAGAAAGCAGAACAAAAATAACAAAAATAAAATCCTACCTATACCACTTTCGCAGGTGCTCTCGATTGCATTTAGCGTATGCAACAAGCCTTTAAACCCCTAGGTTACCCCTAGTGGACGAGTTATAGTCTCGTGAGGGTTTGCAGTAATGTTACCCACAAACATTGAATCGATCACGCCGCAAGGTTCTCCTTCCGGCCAATATCTTGATAAGTCTCTCAGTAAGCTCCTCAACAGGATCATCCAAAAGCCCTTTTTGCAATAGGCTTGGGCGCCCTGGAGCATGACTTTCCAGAAAGACTTATGTACCTCATAAGAAATCTTCCATTGAATTGCTGGAGGTATCCGTAATATATACGATTCACCTAAGACAGAAGAAGTTTTAACGTTAGTATAACATGGTGAATCAAAGACTACAAGTAAATAAAGTTTAGAAAACTTCTTAAAAAGTAATGTAGTCTCAACATATTCCGAAGCTCCAAACTTCGGTTCTAGATTCAGCTCCTCTTCCTCTACTAGTAGACGTTTAGGATCAGGGGAAGAGAGGGTTTCAGAATAAGGGTTCGTTTGGTCAGTGATGACTACCGAGATGTTGTCTCGCAAAGTATCCACTTTGTCTTTTAACATGAAATCGTTTGAAACCGCAAAGTGTGCCAAGCAATCCCACGAGTTGGGAAATTCAGATGAGTGTGACTCGTTTTTGTGGCTTGTGATGATCTGCGCAAAGAATCCCTCATCTTTAAAAGTGGATGGAGGTGCGCTCTCTTGCTCCAGTCCTGCACAGATAGATTGAAAATCAGTAAGTGAAGCATTGATGTGATCACTCTGTTCATTGAAATTACTCAATTGAGGCGCTGAATTCTCAATTGTTTGCAGCTCAGATGGTGGCCTCAACTGAGTGGTTTCAAATTCCAGAGTCGTAGCGGGCAACTCCTCCTCCCGAATCATATCATCATTCAATTCAAGGGAGTGGTCTAAACATGCCTCACAAGAGTTAGAAGAGTCAGTTGTAAGAGGTTCATTCTCCACATTTAAATCAGGCATGTCAGATGAGTGGAGTAGATCTTCCTGACCGATCACTTCGTGCACGTCTTGATCGTTGACCTGGACCAGATTTGAGATTGATTCAGGGAGAATTTGGGCTGCACATTCATGATCATCATCCCAATACGCATCATTGTCTAGTCCAGTGTAGTGCACATTTGGGATGGGATCACTTTCCTCACATTCTACACCTAACATGGGTTGAGGTTTGCATAAACTAACTTCTTCCTCATCATTGAAATCTTGTGTGTCATGTAAGGAAACTGTGTCATCATCAATGTATTTAAAAGACACCCATGTATCTTCACCATTCTTTCGGACAGTCATCGAGATTGACTCATCGGAAAATTGAACCACATGCTCATTAACGGAATCCAACTCCTCATTCCAAATTCCAGATTCTTTTAAAAGTGAGTGCGGATCACTTTCTTCTCATTGTATTTTTAGATTAGGTCGTGACTGGGATGACCGAGCCTCCTCTATCCTATCAAGACGCGCATCGAGTCCTTTCATTGTTTCCATTACTTTTCTCATTTCCACAAGACAGGCTGAAAGATTACGCTGATATGAATCCTCTTGGATCGTTTCTGGATGGATTTCAAAGGTAGGGGATCCAAGAGAATAATCATCATAACATGTAGTTGGTTCATTTTCCCAATTTTGATGTTTCCACTGGTTATAGTCATACTGATCATAAGTGGAAGAATCTGCTGGTTGGTAATACTTATTATCACTCATGATACAATCACGCATTGTTTTATCGGATGAGTGATAATAATTCTCACAACTATAGTTATGATAACCCCAACACTCACGTACTGTTTTGTTAATCCGTGGGGTGTAATTGTTCTCCTGCATATAATCACGTAAGGACTTCTTAACCGGTGGATTTTCATATTTTGATCGGTTCTTGATGATTGTTTCAGAAAAGTTTTGAGACATAGGTTGATTTATATCATCATCATCCCAAAATAAGTTATTCTTCTCAGCATACTGACGTTGCCACTCGTGCATATACATGATGAAACCCTTAACTCGAATTTAATCCTATGAAAAATAAAAGAGAAGATCCTACAGCAAAGTGAAAAGTAAGAGGGGGAGAAGTTAGAAAGAAGTTACCCGATTAGAGATTCCTATATTAAAACCACTTTAGACGATTTATGAAGGACCCTACAAAAGAGTAAAGTTAGTTCTACGAAAGAAAAATCTAAAACTGAAAATCCTAATCTTAAACTAATCCTAAACTAGTTAATCTCAGAAAAACGTAGCCGTCAGTCCCCGGCAACGGCGCCAAAAACTTGTTCACTCCCCAAGTGCAGGGTTGTGATGTAGTAATAACTCGGTAAGACCGAGGTCGAATCCCAAGGGACTGAAACTTGTACGTTATCTAAAACTAACCAGAACTAGAACTAGATTAAGATGAAATCTAAACTGAATGTAATTTAAGAAATAATGGTGAAATAATTATCTAAACTTGAGAGAAATCAGGAGAAGGGAACTAGGGATTCAGAGGATCCACTTGTAGAGATCAGGGAGAATTTATGCTTGCATCAAAAATCATGAAAATTACTGAACTGGCGTTGATCTAGTTTTCAAAGAGATGAAAGGTGTATGAATTAGAATGGATTCCATCACCAAACCATGCCCACAGACTATGGCAAACAACAGAATTAAACTAATTACCAACCAATCATATGTATGAAGGTTAAGAAGGGTACCGTCATCCAACCATGCCCAGGAGACTATGGTGAACAACAGGGCTTCCTAACGTCATAAACATTAAAGAGAATGGGAATATTAAAAGTCATTGCAGACCCATTGTAATTTCAGTCACAATAGACCATTAAAAACCTAAAATATTTCCATTAAAATCAAACTAAAACCAACTTCAATTCAAAAATTAAAATTAAATTAAAAGCATATAATCTCTCATCTCACTACAAGCTTCACCTCCTAGCCCTAGCTAGGAGGATTTAGCCTGCCATGGATGGGCTCAATCCAAATAAATAAAGAGAAAAAGAAAAGGAAAAGAAAAGGGAAAGAAAAAACCAAGCTCCTCTCTCTCTCCTCTGCCCACGTTGAAACCCAAGCTCGAGCCCTCTGTTCTTCCTCCCAAGACCTTCAATGAATGCTCCCCACGTCCAAAAACCTCTTTTTATAGCTGCTGGAAGGCTGGAGTCAGTGACAGAGTTGTAGCAGGACACGGAGTGCAATTTTCGCAGCCAAGTTCGGTACCATGAAACACGCCACTTTCCTCGCTCAAATTCCAAAGAAACACCGTCCCTTAGTACTTTCTTGGGTCCTCTACATGATAGACGGTTCAGATCTGCCATATGATCAAAGATGGTGGGCCAAAACCGTCCGGAAAAGTCAGTTTTCGCGGATGTGCGAAACCTTTCGCACCATTTCGCTGTTGTGGTCGGTGGGCCCCACAGAAGCATTTTCTGGAAAATCCACCCCGTCCATTGGATTCAGAACGAAATTTTAGTCAAGAATGGGTAGTTTTGAACTTCCATTGACGTGTCCCAGAGAAGAAATCACAAAAGAATCAGTTTTGAACGCTACCGAGCAGTCCTTTTGTGGCCTCTATATCTCACACGTGTGCACGCATGGGTAAAAAGTGATAACATGGTTTTGTAGTGCTCGAAGCCCTCTACACGGTGGACGGATCGGATTGAGCTTATGGGGCACGTGTGGGGCCCACAACTGATCGCAAAAACGGCCAGCGCCGTGCGTCCGCTTCACGTTTTTTTTTTTTTTTTTTTTTTTTTTTGAGTTGTAGACGGAAACGTCGTCAGCGCAGCTGACCGACTTTTGAAAATTTTGGTGCACGGCGAGTGCACATGTGTACTGTACACACTCATTTCATATGGGGCCCATTGCAATATTTTAGAGAAATCTGCACCGTCCATCTGTTTTGACTCCTTATTTAAGGCGTCAATAATAATTTTGAGACAGTTCCAGATATCAGGTGGGCCCAGAATCAACGGTTTATGGGCTGATCTGTCAGTTGGGGCACTTTCCGAGATCTTCAATGGCTGAAATTTTATATGTACGGTTAATTTATGGTCCTCAGGCGACGTATGAAGTTTCGAGCCGAACGGATGGTGGGAACCTCGTGATCTTGCATTCTGGACGTCCTTCAGGCCACTTGAGCTTCAATTTCTAACTTTTCTCGGATTTCTGACCGTGTATATTTGTCAATCTTGATCCCCTGGGGTGTGTCCCTTGCCTTTGGCGTCATCAGATCGTTAAATCTCAACTTTTAACGTCTTTTTTCCATCCATGCTCATAAAATCACTTTGCCACACAAGAATGAGAAAACGAGCCATTAGACAGCATTATATTCGTAAATCCAGACAATATCTGGGGTCTAATATGCAATATTTGACCCTCAACAATGGTCGAAAAACAATTAATAAAGTTGTACTTACATTGTTTCTACATTTCCTAATTCAATTAGCTCCTATGCTTTCAATGCAAACAATCACAATAAACATTTATAAATCATGCAGCTGAGACATTCCATCTAAGTTCTCTTCTCTTTTTTCTCTTTTTTTCATTTTTTTTGTTACATTGCTATCATAGAGAAGCCTTGCCAGATAAAGGATTTGTGTGACATTGGTAATGGCTCAAATTCAACATTTATATTTGTATGTATTTTATTGTAATTTCTTAGGACATATTTAAGGAAACCTTTGTTGGGCACGGAAACAACCTCAAATCAAATCAAATAATGTAATAAAGAAATAAAAACCCAAGCAAACACAAAGAACACAAAGATTTTATATGAAAAACCTTTGCAGAAAAAATCATGATACAAAATGATGAACAATATACTATAATCAAAATAATATAAGAGATGGAACAACTTACAAATGAAACCCTAGCTTTTCCCTTCAAACCCTAGAAAATTAGTGATAGCCTTTAAAACATTTTTATCATTACCCTAATTGCATCTACGAACATACTTATATACTAACATACAAAATTAGGAAATAAAATCCTCACTTAGGCAAAAACTTACACACCCATTCGATTGACCCAACTGAACCTTTGGTTGATCGAAAACTTCAAATTGTGCTTCGTGTTAGTGAACTGATTTATGCACCTTATTTGTCAATAACGTGAGTTTATGTGTCGTGTAGTCAGTTGAGCTCTAGGAAGTTAAAAACTGAATACACAAGAGTATGTAAAGCATCAAAGGTATATGAGGTACCTTGGTGACCCTAACATTAACCTAAAACAATCATTGAACCTCTAAATGATCTTAACTTTATAAGTAAACCTAATTGATCATCCCTTAACCTTACAAAATTAATTGGAATATGATTAGTAAGGCTAGAAGATGTGTAAAGTTGTTGTGAAATCGTATGCCTAAAATAATAATTTTTTAGTGGTCTCGTTCCCATCAATAAGTTGTTGATGAGACTCGATGGAATCGAACTACTACTTGATCCGATCAAAGAATGAGTCTAACAACCGTACATAAATAATTATGAATTTTCTCAATAAAATCGACAGAGGTTTGATCATATCGAGGAGCCTTCAATCCCATTGAAGGCCCTTTCGATCCTATTGATAGAGCCGTTAACTAACAATTTTATAGTCATGGCAAATCAGTTTCTTATAAAAGGTCATTCATGTAACATCCCAAAAATCGGGGGGTCGAGCAAAAACCCAACTCCCGAGTTCCAAAATGTTATTTATGCAACATAGATATGTATGATTGAATGTTGTCTGTGATAATGTATTGAACATGAGTGAGATTAAGCTAGAACAGCATATCATACTCCAGAGACAGTTAAATTAACAAGCGGAAGACTGTGATAGTATGTATAACATATATAAACTGTTTTATGTCTCCAGAGTGTGAACATGTTACCAGGTTATATACATACATGTATACTCCAAAAGTAGACAAAACGAATATACATGAGTGCGCTAAAATAAAAATGACAAGTATCAAAGTATCTAATCAACCTCCCTGTAATCCCGTCAATCAGATCACGCATAAAGGAGGGATCCTCCTCATCATCATCAAGTCCAGCACCGCCTCGCAGGCCACGCCATCATCTGCAATCACAAAAGGGACTGGTGGGTGTCCAGGAACACCGTCCCGTAACGTGGGAGTGAGTAGCTAACTCAGTGGAATAATAGAGCAAGGATTAACATGTTCTCAAATCAATCATGCGATAATAGTAAAGCAATAAATCAAACATTCCTAATACTGTTGTTAATGCAATTATGACATGACGTGATGTATGCCCTCACCGACGATCACCCTCATGCGGCAACATCTTACGACCGCGGCATGCCACACTCCCTAGAGTGCTCCACATCTTCCAGGCACATGCAATGATATGGTGATATGAATTTCAAGTTGTTATTAGTCCATTCAAACAGCAGGATTGGAAAACTAAGGTACTTCCCTTGTATCAATCCCAACACAGATCCTGTCTAGGGTCGTCACTCCTAGTAATCTCATACGATGTATATTTTGTAGGTCGCTGCAAGGGCTGCTAGGGCTGTTGCACGCACTCGTTGCTCCGCTCCCCCATCACTTTATCAATACAGGCCTACTGTACTCTACTGCTACTGAAGGGTCGTCGCCTCCCGTAGACTCAGAATACGCTCGCGGTCACTACAAAGGACTCGTCGCCTGATCAGTGTAGGCCGACAGCTAGAATATAGTGTCCCATACCACCATAATCTGCTCACGAGTCTAGGTGCTCACTGGTCACTACGGGGAGGTTTATGGCCCCAGCGTAGGCCGACAGCTCGACCACGGTGTTCCATACCACCATGCCCGGCTCATGAGTCTTCGTGGATCAAGGTACCATGGTTAACAGGGTTGACAATGGTAAGTTCAGTACCCTAGGTTCAAGCAGTTATGACTCATACAGGGTGAACATACAATGGTCAGTCGGGTTACTTGACGGGCTCGACTAGCACGATCGCATCTCAAGTTGAACGACATGAAGTGCGTAAAACACTTCGTGTGGCCTAACCACTGCCGCCAACTCCAGAACACGGCTCGCGTTCATCGACGCGTCGTTCGTGGCGAAGATAAACTAACCACGAATTCGCTTGGTTACCGACTGCCTGGACTAAGTATAGTCCCAAACAATCAGGGAATCATGTCAGCATTCATGTAAGAGTAATGGAAATGAAATACAACCATGTGAGCATGTTAACACCTGTTATAACGTACAACTTAAGTAAATCATCCTACACATGTCTTTCACACATATAATGAAATTATGCATATCGCCAACATATAGGAAATCCTCTCCATTAGCCTATTAATTGAGAATTCAATCTCAACTAAACCATAATGAAATCATCAAGTACATGTTATAGCATACCACTTAAGTGCAACATCAAACATATGCATTTCATACGTATAATGAAATCGTACATACGGCTAACATATAGGAAATCATTTACATCAGCATATTAATTGAGAAATCAATCTCAAATTAATTCATAACACCATTTAATTCAATACATACTAATACAAGCATTTATACAAACACTTACACTACACACTTGAGTCTACATATAGTATGTCGACCCGAAATGCGCATTTAGGCGAATCTCTTCGCCAAAATAATTATGCACGCATTCCTAACATTCTAATGCGACAACAATTCATGTCAATCACATCAGCAAACTATGAATGAAAACAGTACTTCCTACAAATGACTAAAATGCCCTAAATCTCATATTCTTCGTTGATTTACGAAACAAGAAACGGACAACATGTTGTACATGTCAAACGGCGTTGCCGTCGAGAATCTACTATTAAACGACATTGAAAGCTTTGGAAACAGTCAATCAAAGCGTCTAAAATCCGCACCTTTTCCCTTATAGGTGAAGTGATTCGAACAGAGCGTACACGCTTCGTCTACGACGACTAAGGAACCTGATTTACGAGATTTATCAACTAACAAACTATAGAACTAAAGAAGCATTAAATCAGCAACTTTCTAGGGTTTTTCTTACCTTAAATCGCGGAGGAATCGCCGGGAAAGCGATCGGAGTGCGTTGCCTAAGCACGTACAGCAGCAGCAACAGGTGGCAGGAAGATCTCTCCCACCTTCTCTCACAAACTCTCACCTTTTCTCTCTCCCAATCTAGGGTTTTTGCAAATTCGGAAGGGAGAGAGGAGTGAGGGTTTCAAGCCCTTTTATAAGCCCAAACTTGCCCGAAATAGGCTCGGGAACAAGTTTCACTTGAGGGGTAACCAAATCGGGGCTGTTTCGGTCCAAAAGATGCTTTCTGGTGGTCCCCTGGTCGATTGCGATCAGACTTAAGCTCATGCGTACCAGATGTAGCACGTATTAAGTTTTCAGTCTGGTAGGGTTCGCAGATCGCACGTGGCGGACCAGTTTCAGTTCAGCGGTCACCGCACGTAAATCAGGGCTGAAAGTCTCATAATAATAAATTGAAATTTTTCCTGATCCGAGAGTGTAATCTGGATGAATTCTGACAGTCAGAACGCTTAATACTGACGTGTCAAGTCGTGTGCCAGATTTGAATTTGAAATTCCAATTCTTTCCCTATTCGCGGTCTCTTCAGTCCGGGCTCAATGAAATAGTCTGTGATTATCGGCTTGACTTGATTTTCGAAATGATTGTCAAGTCCAGCTGGGCGGTTCTAACGGTCTAAGATAGGAAGTAACGGACTTTCGACGCGCGGTCTAAATCCAATACAAGAATTCAAAGTGGTCCAGAGAACAAACCCGCTTAGAGTTTGATCCGAGGTTATAGAGTATTATGGAGTCATACGTTCTACTCGATTTGGGTCTTGTAGAACGTATTTAAAGTGATCAGGGACTGTTTCCCAGCTACTCCAGCGTTGCGCTAGCTAACTTACGCTAAATTTCCATAGGAATTAATCCTAAGTGGTTTCTTTGGCTATGAAATTGGGTTCTGAGCGATTTTTCAGGTGTTTTAGTTGACCCATTGCCTAAGGACATCAAATCCCAGATTGGCCAAAATCCGGGGTGTTACAATTCAGTTCTTGGGTAGAATTATGAATTTTTTGTGCAATATAATCTTAAGAAATTCCCCAATAATATCCCATATTACAAGCCTCTAAAATCATAAATCTAAGCCATTTCTCTTATGATTCATCACTTGAAAGTGGATTTTAACCTCAATGAAGAAGATGACTTAGTATCCACCATATTTTAGATATTAGACTTGAACCAATAGTTAAATCATTGTCTAAACCCTCTAAAACACCCATCTAAGTGAATCCCTTAGGAAATTACAACACTCTCACATGTTATAAAAGATTCACCCAACCTCCCATCACCTTGGTCATCTCAAAGAAACATCGCGTAAAATGTGTTTAATCTTAGAACTGAAGCATTAACAATCCATCACCACTGACGATCGGGGGAGGAAAATGGAAGCTAATTGAAGTACAAAAGAGCATTAATCAAGTAACTTGAGGTAATGCATCAAAGGGGCTCAATTCAACAAGTAAATATCATTAATGAGTTAATACTCTCTTTTCTTATGTATGATTGAGGGTAAAAGTTTGTAACCCAAACTTGATATGTTCTTAAATAAGACCTAAGCTCTTGTGTAGGGTTGAATTATTGGACATGGGTGCATATGTATTAGTCTCTGTGGGAGCTTCCGACAGAAGTAAACGTAATTCCTTGGACTAGGATTAATGTTGTTTGCTAGCCGATTGAAAACTAAATAAAATCTCCTACGGAGCCTCCAGAAAGTATACACTAGATAGGTTCTTGTATAAAGCTACAATCCTTGTGTAGGGCTATAGAGGTTAGAGGTGAACTTGATTTAAAGCCTTGATAGTGAAATTCGGTGCACTCATGGGTTAAGCTCGTCCAATAGGAGTGGAATAGGAAAATCGAACCAATATGCGTGCTTACATTTAGAATTGTCATTTGATCACTTGTTTAATTATACTTATGCATTTGATTAGTGAACTATATGTATGCATGGTTAGATAAATACTAAGAGTTAATAGTTATATATACTAATTGTTTAAATGACATATCTATTGTAGTATATGTGATTGGACCTACCATTGACTTAGAAGCTTTAGTGTTAAATTTCTTAATTTAAATTTGGATATTAGTTTAAATAAGCAATTGTGTGTTAATTGACAAAAAAATAATTTATCACAACGTATAATTTACCATCATTCTATATCTCCATCTCAAAAAAAAAAAACTTTAAAATATAGCCACCATTCTATATCTCCGTCAAGCTTCAGCTTATAGCCTTGGTATCCTACACCATGCGCAATTTTACTTCGATTGACCTAATTGGACCTTCAATTGGCCAAATACATCACCGCATGCAACGATCGACCGAAACATACCCCAGTTGAACCGATAAAGAAAGTTGCACCAGATCAAAGGCACTCGATCAAAAATCTCCACTATGGCTTTAATCCTTTAGCTTTATTACTCTAAGTTGCTATCATCATATCTAGCATTCTTTAATAGTAACACCATTATCATCATTTCTCATACACACTCTATATTCATTTCTTCTTTACCAAGCTCAAAGAAGTCGAGTAAAATTTGAACTTCTCTACAAGAACAACATTCATAAGCATATCCGTCAGATTCTCACTAGCGTGAATCTTCTCAAGAGTAACATCTCTTTCATTTAACATTCGTCAAATAAAATGATGACGAACATCAATGTGCTTAGTTTGGGAGTGGTACACTGAGTTTTTTGTCAAATTGATTGCACTCTCACTATCACAATACACAAGCACGACTTCCTATTGAAGCCTTAACTCATCCATCATCCCTTTCAACCAAACCGCTTTCTTAAATACTTTTGTCATTGCCGTGTATTCAACTTTGATTATTGAAAGTGTAAGCACAAACTGAAGCTTCAACATCCAACTGATGTAAGGATGATATATGGATGCTGGCGCAAATAAAATCATAATGGATATTATTCTGATTACATGAGAATATGTGTCAAAATAATCTATCATTTCTTTTTGTTTGTACCACTTAGTTACTAATTTATCTTTAAAGGTTTGGATAGTCTCATCAGTATGGTATTTCTTTTAAAATATATATTTACATCCTATGGGTTTAGAACTTGGAGGTACATCCACCAGTTTCCATGTTTGATTTAACACTATTGAGTCCATCTCATCATTAATGGCTTCCTTTCAGAAAGCCGAGTCTCTAAAAGATAGCCTCACTAAGGGCGTGTTTGATTTTCCAGTGAAGTGGTAAATACCATGTAAAAAAGTAATAATTATTTCCCTTGCATTTACAATGTACCTGATCTGACGGCTTACTTATTGACACAAATACCAAGAATATTACAAAATATCAGTGGGTCCCATTGTAATGCATTTTGTCTATCCACGCCGTTCATCCATTATTCCAGTTGAATTCATAGCATGAGTAAAAAATTGAGGCATATACAATACTTAAGTGGACCACGTCATACAAAAAAGGAAATCGAATACTTACCGTTAAAAAATTTGTGGGGCCACTATTTCTTTTGGCATGGGCCACTTGAGTGTTGGATCTGCTTCATCTTTTTTTTCTAATGCTCCAAAATATTATAATAAGTCAAATGGATGGAATGGATATATCATATGCATTGTCTTACACTTCAAAAATTAAAATTATCTCTTTTGAACTAATTTCAAAGGCATGAATTCCTATAAAATTTCACACACAGTGAAATCGTAATATTACTATTTACTGTGTATTTTCCATTGCTCTCAGAAAACAAACAGGCCCTAAAGGTTTTAGGGCCATCTTTTATAGTTATTGCTATAATTATCTTCCTAATAACATTCTTTCTATCACCCTATAAGATATGAAAAACGATATGTTAAGAGTTTATTTGTTCAAAGTTAAGATTCTTTTTTACCCTCACCCTTTGGCTCCTATAAGGTTCGTTTGGAGTTTCAACTTCTTGCCAAGCTTTACTCATTAATTCAAATTTAGGATTTTGGATTTCATTATCATTTAACTTCAAGGATAGTGAGTTCTCAAAGAACTCAATGTCTTTAGATTCTATGATAATATTTAACTCTAAGTCTAGAAGTCTATAGGCATTGCTATTTTGTGCATACCCTACAAAGGTGCATTTGATTGCTCTAGGTCTTAACTTGGTTCTTTTGGGATCAGGTGTTCTACAATACCCGAGACACCCCTACACTTTAAGATACTCTAAGTTAAGTTTCTTACATTTCTATACCTCATATGGTGAGGTTTTGATTTTTATTTTTTATTTAGATTGGATCCTATTTAGGATGTGGCACAATGCAAGTAATGCTTCACTGCATAGACTTAGTGACAACTTTTTTTGTATTAGCATTGAGTTCATCATCTCTACTAAGGTCGTGTTCTTCCTTTCTGTTATACTGTTCTATTGTGGTGTATATGGTACAATGCATTAATGTACTAAGTTGTGTTCTTCATATAAGTTAGAGAATTTCGCTTGAGAAGTATTCTCCTCCTCTGTCATTATGGAGAATCTTTATTTTCTTATTTAATTAATTTTTTTTACTTTCGTTTTATATACCTTGAACATACTCAGTGTTTCATTTTTATTCTTCAATAGGTATACATACACATATCTGGAGCAATAATCAATAAAGGTTATAAAGTACATTTTACCTCCATGAGTAAGAATGTTATTCAACTCACAGATATCAGTATACATAAGATCCAATACTTAAGATGATCTCTCAACACCTAAAAATAATTTCTTTATCATTTTGAACCGTATGCACACTTCAAATTTATCATTCTCTTTTTTAATGTATGAGATCAGGCTATTCTTAGCCATGAATCTTAAGGTATTATATCTTATATGTGTTAATCAACCATGTCATAATACTACAGATTCAACCATATGCGTATAAGTGTTACTTTCATTGAAAGAAAACTTATTAATTATGTCATTACAAGCATATCTTTTTCCAACAAAGTTTTCATTCTTTAATAGAATTAGCTTGTCTGATTCATACACTACGCATATTCCAGGTTTTCTTAGAAGAACCTTAGAAACTAAGTTTCGTCTTATGTTTGTGACATGCAGCATGTTACTCAAGATCACCTTATTACCAGATGTAAAACAGCAATTCCATGATTCCTTTGTACACGACCTTTGATAGGTCTTTATTACTAATTTGGACTTCTTGACTATTGGTCACCTCTTCATAGGTTTTGAAGGCTAACCTATCATAGTAGACGTGGACTGTGGCAGCCATATCGTACCACCAACTGATAACTTTCCCTTGGATATCATGTTAAGCTCGGTGATCATAATTAGGGGTGCACACGGGTCGGTTCGGTCCGATTTTGAGGTGAAACTGAAACCGAATCGTTCCTAACGGTTCTGCAAATATTGGAACCGGAACCGGACCGTTAGCACCCTAGAACCAAATCGGAATCGGACTGTGAAGAACGGTTCGGTCCCGGATCGGATCCACGGTTCCTGCAAGATAGGTGATCGACAGGTACGTAGGTAGGCATAATCTTTTCTCCAGATGATCTTGATGGTGTGGCACACCTCTTGCACAACTCAGATGTCAAACACACATGACATCGGGGCACTTTTTTTTACTGGAATGCACGTGATAATTCCTTGGTAAAGAAATGTCATGGGACTAAGAATAAATAGATTGAATTAAAAAAAACACAGGCTTATGCTAGGTAGTAGGATCCCTTAAGATACTACTAAGCACCATAGAATACAACCATGCAAAACAAAGGGGATCTAGAAGTTTACAACTGACGTTACTAGGTTATTGGTACCACATTTTTGTACGGTACATCTCAAGTTGTTGGGCTTTAGAACTTCAGATTAAGGGGATAAATCCAGACACTCATGCTAGATGATAACTCTACGGACCTTTTCTTACATAAGTAGTGCAAGACAGACACACCCAACCTCAAAAAGATAGGTTTCTTGCAAAAAATATGATCAATATGTATATAGCACAGGTTTGGGAGAAATAGCAGGCGATGCTATGATAAAGCATCAAATATTGGCACATGCACACAAATACCACACATGCGCATGAAATTTATCAGATACATGGATATGGAAGTCCATGCACCTGAGTAAAAAAATACATAGCCACAAATGTTCAACTTTTATAAACATTTCTTTGATTTTTTATTTTTTTTTCGTTTTAAATACATTGGATCGACGGTTCCTGTCACGGATCGGTTCTACGGTTTAGATCAACGGTTCGGATCAACGGTTCGGTTCGGTTATACAAGACCCTAAACCCAAACCGATCCGTAATTAACGGTTTTCAAAAGTTGAGAACCGGACCCGGACCGTTAGCACCCTAGAACCGGACCAAACCGGACCGATCCAAGGGTTCCGGTCCGGTTACACGATTCCAACAGTTAAATGTGCACCCCTAATCATGATATCTCTCTCATCTTCAACTACACTTACTTCTTTCTTCAATTTGTGAAGTCGACAAACTTGAGCATAATGCTTGATTTTTTCACAGACATGGCAAGTTCCTTTGAAATTTTTATTCTTCTTTTGTAATTTCTTAAAATTTTCTTTATCAGGTTTCAGGGAATCCTCTTTCTCAGGATTCCTATTTTGGGCCATTTCTACTAATTGTACCTTGGATGAAGAATTCTCATTTTCAGCTTTCTTGTCATAGTTTCATGATTTTTCCTCAATTCTCAAATATTTCTGAATTTATTCTAATGTGTAGTCTTTAGTCCTATACAACTTCTTGCTGTAGTCTTTTTACATTTGGGGTAATTTTGCGATTATAGCACCAACTTGGAATGACTCAAAGAGATCAATTTTAAAGGTCTTAATTTTATTTATAATTATCGACAACTCTTATATTTAGGGTAGCAGTGGTTTATTATCTACTATGTTAAAGTCAAAGTACCTAACTATCAAGAACTTGTTGATACTTTCCTCTTCGACCTTTTATTTGAACTCTAAGGCGGTCCAAATTTCTTTCGCAAACATAATTTGAGTGTAGATATCGTATAAACGGTCAGACAGTGTATTCAGGATATGTCCACAGCACGGTAGTTCATCTTTAGCTAGTTTGTTGTGTGTAACAACTTGTTTGGGTGTGTCCTTGCCAGTTGCTTCAGGCAGTGATCATAAGTTTAGATCCAAAGATGTAATAAATTTTTAATGTCGTCAGTAAAAACTTTATCTTGTCATGTCATCTGGTGAAGTTATTTATGTCAAACCGATCAAGTCGAATCAGATCCTACTTCATCAGGTTGATAGAAAATACACCTTCGGTTTCCATTACAATAACGCTTTAAGATTGTTGAGATTTGTTAATCTTAAATTATAGATTTATAATTATAATAAAATAAAAGGAAATTGAAAATCGAAAATATAAAAGATTAAGGACAGGCTGAAGCACATGTAACCACGCTATCCTTAAAACGTTATTTGCTCCTTCTCAATGTAATTGAGACTGCTGACAGGTTATAAGCAAATAGATTTCAACGTACGATGAGCCTATGTGTGGTTATACATTCAACAAACATGAAGAAATCATTTATGGAACTCTGTAAACACAATTTTATTAGCAAATAAAAGCTAAAAATGAAAAAAAAAAAAAATCCTAAATAGAGAGAGAGAGGCACTGGTCTAATTCTTATGGACCGTTTTGTCCTAGCAGTTTTAGATTCGTATTGATGACGATGAAATGAACTAACCAAGCTCTGTTTATATAGGCAAGGGTGACTGGGCGTTTTAGTCCAGAGTCATAAACACAATATATCATCTCTAACTATTGAGAGAGAAACTAGCCATTTTTTTGGACAATTTTTACCGTTTGAGCTCCACAGCTCTTATATAAGGCAGAGAGGTCTCTCTCTCAGATCTCTTCCCCATAGTACTCGTCAACTCCTAACCTAACTACCTAACCTATCCCTTTTAGCCATTATTGTACCATGACTCGCGCCTGTCTCGTGTCGATTCATGTAAGGTCGCCCAAGTGACTAACACCTCGTACAAACAAATTGCCTCATATACCCATGCCCTCACACCGAAGACCATGCACGTGCACGTACCTTTGCTCTAGTGGTTAGACAAGCTTCAGTACTCCTCTCCCTCGCACCAAACAAATATTAAAGTACTCAATCCCTTATAAAGTAAATTTTTTTCTTCTCTCCCATTCTGCGATTATTCTCACAGGTAAAAATAAATAAATCAAATCTTTTCACAAATACTAATATATATATATATATATATAACTCTTTTTTATTTAAAACACTTTTAACCAAAATCATTTTTCGTAACATGTGCATCACCACTAGACTGTACCCTTTTGGTTCTTGCAGGGAATTTCCTACCTAATGTTGCGTGTGAACATTAACCAACATCTTGACACAGCAGGATTTTATTGTGCCACATGCCATCGCCAAACGCATCAACGAAACATGTTTGAAAGTTGTTCCAGTGTGAGCTCCATCTCTCAGTACGGTGCATGGCCCACTCAAATCTGGCTAGCCTCCACTGAATTCTCCATGCATTGCATGGAGCCCTCGAAAGAAAACAAAAGCCTAGGAGGCTAATATGTTGGATGGCTGGGATTCCCGTCCCCATCGCCACTGTCGGTGTGGTCCATTTGATTTTTGGATCTAACTGATTTTGGGTTCACATCTAATGAAAAGTAAGTGGATGACAGGAGTGGCTGTCACGCAGACATTACAGTGACATCACAAAGCTTTCTGTTGCACTTGGTTGTATCTCGCTCAGGTCACGAGATATAAGGTTTGTGGTAGCAGCCTCAAAAACCTCATGGCTGAAAGATCAAACAGTTGATATTCAAAAGAAAAGATTTAAATAATCAAAAGGTTGAAATTGTAGCCCTGGCCCACCCCGAGCATCTTACGATTTTCTGAGATCGTTCCAATATGACCCAAATCCAACCGCTATAGTACTACCCTGTTACAATACATCAATTACCCGTTGAGCTGACCTCTTTTTAAGAATGGGATGCTGACATGCTTAGATCTAGGTCGTTCATCAGGTAGGCTTCGCTGTGAATTACATCTTCGCAAATCAGACTCGTTGAGTCACGAAATAGACCTGGCCCTTGTAGTTAATCTTTGTATGCATGGGTCGCCCACGTAAGGAGATAAAGATGGCTTTTTGGGGGCAGGTGGGGCATATGTTTTAGACCCATCTGATGTATGGCTGGCATCTCCCACGTGTTTCATCACAGTGGATGAGGAATCATGCGATGATTAGCACACATCTTTCCAATGTATAAACCGTTTTTATCTCAAATAAACAAGCACATAGTTCGTTAATCCAGACTGTTGGCTTGTTATGTCCAACGGTGGATAGAGCAGGTCCCAGAAAACCTGTCATTTGAACCCCCCAGCTACCAATATAAAAGACCTTTAGTTTTTTCAGTTGAATGCGAACCGTATATAGTAAACCAAAAACGGAAAAAGCTAATATTGTCCTATCACGTAGAATTTTGACAGGTAGTCCATCAGTGGTGGCACGCACCAGACCAATGGTCTAGATCACTGGAACATGGGCCTCACGGAAACGGATTGGCTACTCCCCTGCCACCTGCCAATGCCTGATGGTCGGTGCACTGTGGGCCCTCCATGATGTATGTGTTTCATCCATTCCATTCATCTATTTTTATAGATCATTTTATGGTATGAGACCAAAAATGAGGTATATCCCTTTCTCAAGTGGACCACATTACAGGAAACAGTGTAGAATGAACGTCAACCATTAAAAAATTTTTGGGGGCCATAAAAGTTTTGGATCAAGATGATCTTTGCTTTTCCCTTCATCTGGGTCTGTATGACCTAATCAACAGATTGAATGTCAAATAAACAGTACAGTGGGCCTTAAGAGGATTTTAATGGTGGACATCCAATCACTATTGTTTTCCTGTGGTGTGGTCGACCTGAGATTTATATCCCTCTCATTTTTTGGGTTCAAGCACTAAAATGATCTGTAAAAATGGATGAACGGCATGGATGAAATACATACATCATGGTGGGCCCACATAGCACCGGCCACCGGCCACCAGGCTGATGGCAGGGGGAGTAGCCAATCCGTTTCCGGGCCTCGCTCGTGAGAATTTAAAACCTTTTGTGCCTACAGAAAATGAGGACGATCGCGTGTAATTCGTAATTCATCGTAGCATGCATCCATGCGAGTAGGATAAGATTCATACTCGCGCGAGTAAATTAAGAAGGAGAGGGAGAGAGGTGGACTTCTAGAAGGATTCCAATTCCCCTATAAAAACTCAACTGCACGCGTGTGGGAGCTTTGCACATTCGACGCGTCCCAATATATAAAACATGTGTAAGATCAGATCTTTCCATCAAGTGGGCCATCCAACACTAAACAAACGAAAGGCTTAAATATAACCCCTCGGTTTAATTTCGTCTGCATTGTGGCCCACTTGAGGAGTAAAACTGTCTCATTTTTTTTAGTAAGAAGATCTAATAAATCCTTATTCCCAAAACAGATGGAAAGCCTATATCTCTAACACGTGTTCTATCTTAGCACGTGTGCCAGATTTTAGCTCCACACGCTTGTGAGGAATTAACAAAACTATTAGATCCAAAAACCCAGTTTCTTTGTATTTGTTTGACCGGCGACACCTTATTTGAAATCATGGAAATGG
Organism: Magnolia kwangsiensis; assembly: GCA_037074715.1. Classification (NCBI taxonomy): domain Eukaryota; kingdom Viridiplantae; phylum Streptophyta; class Magnoliopsida; order Magnoliales; family Magnoliaceae; genus Magnolia; species Magnolia kwangsiensis. Next base: position 116,909,337 of record CM073577.1, read on the forward strand.
ATGAGAGGTGGAGTCTTTCTGAGCTATTTCGTCATTGTTAACTACCGAAAAGATTCTTCTTCTTTGTATGTTCCGCAAAACCTGTTATTACTGTTATTTCTGTGGTAATTACGTATTATAGCGTTCATAATCTTTCCGTTAATATTTGGTTTTTGAGCTATTTGATACTACGGCATATGGTAATGGTTTATACTCAGGCCTATTTTAACCCAAATCAAACCTATCAAATTGTGGGTCCCAGTGTAAATAGTTCATAACACAAATTTTAGGTTCATTTGACAGCCGCAGCCTATGATAAATTGGGATTCGATTCGTTGATCTGGGACCAATGGATTTATTCATCTGGACCGTCCATTAGATATCCACCATTTAACCATTCAGGTGATCGAATCAGTGTAATTTTTTAGTATACTCGCCATCTAAACTGGGACCCAAGAATTTGATAGCCAATTAAAGATATATGTGTGCGACGTATTCAATTTCTTACTGCCCACTTATCAAGCATTAGTACTAAAAATGTTACTTGAATTTCAGGTTTTCTTATCAAGCATTAGCACTAAAAATGTTACTTGAATTTCAGGTTTTCTTGAAATGGCTATATTTTCGGGAGAACTGATCACCTGCAGGCAACGTATCACAAATTGCGGGACGCTACCATTTGGAAACGGATCGGCTGCTCTGTGGGCCCACCATGATGTGTGTGTTTCATCCATGTCGTCCACCCATTTTTTTCAGATCATTTTATGGTATGAACCTAAAAATGAAGTAGATCAAAATCACAAGTGGACCACACAGTGTTGGTTGAACTCCCAACATTAAAAACTTCTTCGAGGCTACAAAAGTTTTGGATCAAGTTTATGTTTATTTTTTCCCTTCATCCAGGTCTGTACGACCTAATCAACAGGGTGGATGTCAAATAAACACTACAATCGGCCATTGGAGGTATTAAATGGTGGACATTCAATATCAACTGTTTTCCCGTGGTGTGGTCCACATGAGATTTATATTTTCCTAATTTTTGGGATAGAGCCATAAAATGATCTTTAAAAATGGATGGACGGTGTGGATAAAACAGATACGTTACAGTGGGGCGTACAGAGCACCGACCACTAGCCACATGGCTAGTGGCGGCATCACTAACCAAACCGTGTCCGCTTTCCTCGAAAATCAAGCTGATCGGCTGGATAGCTAGGTCAGACCGTTGGTTGTCCATTTATGCCATTAGCTAGGTCAGACCGTTGGTTGTCCATTAATGCCAATGGTGTGGCCCACCTTATGGGAGAAGACCCGCATAAAATTTCTGCTAGGTGATCTTGATGGTGGGTCATACAGTTTTCATGGTACCGATGGCCAACAAAAGTGACACATGTTGAAGAAAATGATACGGTACCACAAGCCCATAGATCCTGGGTCATGTCTCGATCTTTGGACGTCTTCTATACAGAAGCCGATTACCTGGACTCGGATTGCAGGAGACCCGCGGTCCGAAGCTAGTTAGGGTCCACCATAATATGGGTGAGAAATCCACCCCATTCATCTGTTTCCTGCTCAGGTTAAGGAAGTGTCCAAAGCTCAAGTGAACAACACGTCACGAAACAGTAGAAATTGAGGACCACTATCTTACCTGTGCACCTTTTTACATGAGCACCCATGTGCACCTTTGCATAAGTGTCTTAGGCACAAAATCTAAACCGTACATATAATGCGGCACCCTTGAAAGCTCAAAAACCTAATTTAAGCCTTATACTAAACTCTTGTGAGCCATGGCGAAAGAAAATAGTTTCCTTCCTTGATTTACATTTCTCTATGCTATGAACAGCTAGAGTTTTGTATAGGCTGAAAATTAGGCCCATGTTTTCAAGGTTTGGTGCACCATTTGGACCGTTACGATTCTATGCTTAAGACACATGTGCAAAGGTGCGTATGGGTGCTCACGTAATAACGTGCTGGTGAGGTCGAGCTCGGTGGGAAATGGTATTATATAAGGTTGACTTAATTGGAACTCCTCTCGAGATACAACTGTATGAGCACCTGAGTTTTGAATGTGGTTGAAACTTAGTTTAGCCTCTCATTCAAGTGGAAAACACAATGATTTATCTGTGTTCAACCATGAGCTAATAAATAATTATAAATGTTTTAATGGGAGGATAACGTATAACAACTATTGTAAGTGATGTGGCCCACCAAAGTCATGGATAGACTTGATTTTTAAACCCAGAGCTCATGAAATGTTGCATCTGACTAATGAGGTAATGTTAGACACACATCAAGGTGGGGCCTATAGCTCATGGGAAGTTCTCATGAGGTCAACCTTATAGTACCTTATAGTACCCCCCTCTCTCTCTCTCTCTCTCTCTCTCTCTCTCTCTCTCTATATATATATATATATATATATATATAAAAGAAATGGTCACACACAGTTAGTTGGACGCTTCATTTTCATCCAACTAGCAGGGCATTTAATGAACAATTAATGCTAGTAAAAATTTCCCCAAGTTATTTCAATCCATGAAAAAGAGTTGCTTACTTAAGTGGCCCCCACTGTAGTATTATGTAAAATCTTTCTCACCATTAGGTGAGTTACCTCAAGTTAGACCCAATGCAAAACAATCAGCCCCATCCCTGGCTCACTTGAACCACATGATTGAAAATGCGTATGTAGAAAGCTCATCTTCCAAACTATTTCCCTTCTTGTGATTCACTTTAATCACTTATGTGTCAAAGTTTTAAGTTGGAGACCTAATTTTTGATGTGAGAGCTAATGGTTAGAGTGGATTTTATATTATCATCATGATAGGGCCTATAAAAATCAAGGGTGGAAGTCTCTCTCAATTGTTTCAATTGGTATGACCCACTTAAATCATTGATTAGTCTGTTTTTTTTTTGTCCCAGCCTAACATGGGATTATATAGCTAATGATCGAAGTGGATTTCTCAAAAATGTCCAGTGGGGCTCTTAAAATTTGAAGAGTAGGCGTATCTCAAACTATTGTTCGTTGTCATTATCACTACAACTTTGACCTGCCTCATTTTTAGTATCATATCTTAAAATGGTACGATAAAAGCAATTAACCTCATAGATAAAACACTTACATCACTGTGAAACCCATCTGTTCAATCGGGCGGAGGTAAGACGGCAATCCGCATCCGCAATCGAGTCTCTTATAGAAACACCACTCTTTTCTCAAAACTGGGCGCTATTTGCTTGGATCAGGTGGGAGACGGATGCCAGCATGTGATTTTTGAAGGTGTTACAGTGATGAGTGTGTGTATGAACCAAGCCGACCACTTACACGTGCGATTTACACTACGCCTAGAGTCAAGAATTCAGGTTGATTTGTGATTCAAGTGGGGTACGTTAAAAAAAACATCTATAAGAAGACGTTCACCCTTGATTTTTATGGGCTCACTACGCCCAACTATAGTAAGGATGTAAAATCCATTCTAACCATTAAATGCTTGTCCCTGAGTACTCACCAATCGTGTGGTCCAACTGAAATATTTGGGCTGATTTTTAAGCCATTTGGTCACGCTTGGGATGACTCACTTGTTTGTTGAAGTGGATTTCACATTAATACTAAGGTAGGGCCCACTTAAGCTGGACACTCCTTTTACATAGTGATGCTTCAATAACTGACATAGCTTTTTTGTAGAGGTAAACTTAGGCGGACTCATCGTGAAGTTTGTGAGAAATCGACTTTGTCGATTCAGTTTTTGAGCTCATTTTAAGGTATCAGAACCACAATGAGGAGGATAGAATTCTAAGTAAGCTATATTAAAGGAAAAGGTGGGTAGGGAAATTCTTACCATTGAAACCTTCCTAGGGCCAATAGTGATGTTTACATGTCATCCATACCATCCATAACTTTATTCCTATTAGGATGAACTGAAAATACAAATATTACGCTGATTCAAAACTTTTGTAGCCCCATTAATATTTTAACCGTGTACATTTAATCCTCATGTTTTTGGCCCACTTAAGTATTGGATTTGGCTTATTTTTTTTATTTTATTTTTATTAATCTCCTAAAATGACTCACCAAATGGATGGACAGGGTGGATTTCTCACAAACATCACAATGGGCCCCACTTAATTTACTCCCTGCAAAAGTTTTTGAAGGAAATCCACCAATTTAAATTATGTCTCCTAGCATTAATTATCATTAATTGATTCATAAATGAGGCTACTAGTTGGAGTTGTGTGTGAGCATTACTCATATATATATATATATTCACTCCATTCTCTCCACTGTTTCGTAGGGTGTGGTCTACATTAATATAATTTATTTTTCAGCGGATAAAACGCATATATCACGCGGGCCCCACAGAGTTCTGCCACCACCGAGGTGGGTGGTTGCAGGCAATCCGGTTCGGTGGCCTAAATCCACTTAGATGTGGACCATGTACAGTGATTGGAGTGGATATATGCGTGTGGGGGCCACTGGCCATTCTGAGATGACGGTACCGGTCAACCAACTCCAACTCCTGCCATGGTTGAAAGTCTTACCAGAAATACCAGCATGGGCGGTTATTTGATACTCGGGCAGAGTGTGGAGGTAAATACTCAGGCAGCCAGAATTGTAACTGTAGCATGGGTTAATTCAAATTAAGCCGCTCAAATTGCAACTATTTTTCATCTCAACCGTCCATTCCACAATCGGCCATAGCCTGTTAGCATGGATTTTGTGCCTTGATCATCCATCATGGGACCCTCACAATTTACGGCCCAGATCGAATGGATGAGGTTGGGCAGGCTAACAGTGGGTGTGTTGTTCTAGAATACGAAGACTTTTTTAACATGGACATTTACTAGAAGGTTCCAGAGGAATAATCAAAAACGTCATATGATGTTAGAACCCGAGGAAGATAATGTGCTGTTTTTTGTGCCAGCGGGTTCACATGTGCGGGGCATCCGAGCTGTAGGAAACGGTGGGCCCCATAATCGAGCTACCCAGTTAAGAAAGGTTGAAAACGAGACGGACCAAGCACGTACGGAAGCAGTGAAATTCGTAGAACACTTTCCAACGGTCCATGTTCAACTCAAACTTATGCGCGTTGACGGGCGTAAGTTTTGGGCAGGCCATTTAGATGATTAGGACGCGGATTGCGTGGAGACGAGGTCACCGGAAATATAACGGGTGACCCAGCTCTACGAGGGACGCGGATTGCGTGGAAACGAGATCACCGAAGATATAACGGATGACCCAACTCTACTTGGCCCACCGTGATGCATGTGTTCTACGTGGCCCACTGTGATGCATGTGTTTTATCCATGCCGTTTATTTGTTTTGCAAACTCGTTTGCGGCCCTGAGCTTAGATATGAGGTAAATCGGTCGAATGTTGGTCATTGGTTTTCAGTTTTATGTGTGCAGATATGTCATAATTGGAATTGCGGCTCAATCAAACCAAACAACTATAAACTTAAGTGACAACATAAGCAACCACATGATATATGACTGGGATATGATGAGATTGACTCCCTATTCAACCACTCACTCAATGTATATTCATATGGTGAAATTTGTCATCTAATAATGGATTACATATTTGCCTTATATATGAGATAGAGATTCTTATAGTCAATTAAGGATAACAACTCCAAAATATATTTTTTTAGTGAAAAATCGAATCCAACATATAAGCATAAATTCAAATTATAGATAGAATTATCGGCTAGTTGATTAACGCTACGGATTGCACTGTAAAATATAAAGAGTCGATTAAATGTAAAGAATTACATTAAGAAATATAATTTATTCGATAGAAAAAATAAATGATTATCATATAGAATGTAAAATTAACAATTAAATTGAAAGATAATATTTAGTTTAATTTGATTGGTATGAGACAAGTCTTTTTATTGAATTACTTTGTTATTTATAAACATAATCATATCATATAGGTCTTTCTCATATTTTGACAATTGTCATAACTGTTCATCACTATCAAACTTTTTCTGTTTTTTCTTCTTTCATCTCTCATGTAACTACTCTTTAACAATCGTTTCTCTATCAATCGCTCTAAACAGTGACATGACACTGTTTGATACATTTCTATTATTGTCTTTGAGAAATTTTTTATAAATATTCAAATACACTGTGCAGAATTGTATAGATCACATGTAATATATTTTAATCGGCTTTTTATGATTAATGACGATAATGGGATGAAAACCCTCTTATTGGCTTCTACCAAAGTAAAAACACAAATATCAAGTTTAGAAAGCTTTCAACTATAAGCATTAAATTCCTCTATTTTCTATAGTGTGGCCCACTTGAGCTTTAGATTTAATGGTTTTTAGGGCCATGCTTTGAAATGAGCGGACAAAATTAATAAACAGTGGATAAAACGAAAACATTACGGTGGCCGCCCTAAGAGTCGAGTCCCCATTAGTCTCCACATATTCATGCCCAATTGAGACACAGAATAAGTGGTGACCCTGTAATCTAGGACCTCTGTCGTTGCCCAATGGGACAGATTAAACATACTTTGTGTGGGCTCATATCTCAGATAGACACGCGGTCCACATGGTAAGGGGCAGGGTGATTTTACGATCCACATGGTAGGTGGCAGAGTGACTATAGGATTCGCGTTACGCATCAGAGCGGAAGACATGGTAAAGCGATGATGCGGCTACGTGTGATCAGGCGATTCTCGTGTGACTTCGCTCAGCGTGTTCTCGAGCAAGACACGGATTGCATGTAACTTTCCGCCAGAAACTAGGTGGGGCTTATGGTATGTTTTTTATAAATCTGGCCAGCACATACGTTTTTCCAGATTATGTTATAACATGGGCGCAAAAATGAGACGGGCCTGGAACTCAAGTGACCTGCATGGCAGGAAAAAGTGGGTAAGGGTCCACCATGATTTAAAAAGTGGCTAGATGTCCACCGTGATGTTTATATGCCATCCATATAGATTATAAGGTCATTCCTACTGCGATGAACTGAAAACTCAAATATTTGTTTAATTCAATGCTTATACGGTCTCAAGAATGTTTGAACGATGGATGTTCAATCATCATTTTTCTTGTCCCGTGGCTTATTTAAGCTTTGAATTTGCTTCATTTTTTAGCCATTGCGCTAATATGATTAGGAAAAATGGATAGATGGAATAGAATTCTTACAAAGATACCCTGCTTTTGTCACGCAGCTCTAGCGAAAGCGAGTTGTGTACCGCCCTACAAGCTTGGCACAGGCAGGCCTATGAGGGCCACAGCGATGTATAGATTTTATCTGCGCAAAACTAGGTAGATCCAAGGCTAAGGTGGAATACAAAGTGAGAATAAAATGCCAACCATAGGAAAGTTATTGGAGGCCACATGTATTTCTGTTTTCCCTCCATCCAGGCCTATGTGACCTTAGGAACAAGTAGGATTAACATCACAGTGAGCTTTAGAAAAGTTTCAACGGTGTAAGTCATTAATGTTGTGGGGAAATATGATCTAACTGCCCTTAGGGATGGCTCGGCCTGACGAGCATACACTCCTATACCATCTCAACTTCACATCTCCGACCGTAGTCCTAGACAATGCATATTTCCAAGCTCTCACCTATGTATCTCACAAAGATTGTCCTGAAGCCCCCGGTCAGAATAGGCCCTAGGGATTGATCAACTCAGTGAATCGAGGAGGAGCTCATTAAGAATAAAAGGTACCGATAAGCAGATATATACACCCCTTTGGTCGGAAAAGCCAACAGCCCAGACGAACGAGGATTCGGCCAGTGTCGACCAGTACAGAACTTCTGAGCTTCTCATAGCAATCCTGGCTGGTCAATCGGTTGGTTCAACTCGGCTTCGACACAAATAACTGAGAACTCAGTTATGGTCGGCTCCAACTATCCGTGATGGTCGAGCTAGGGGGATGACAGCATGTCAAAGGCACGCCGGATGATGTTTGGGAAGCTCGCCTGTGTATGCTAAACAAAGCAACGGACTTCCAGAAGGTCTTTGTGATGTCTAATTTCTATAGCCTTTAACTTCTTCATTAGTCCTAATAGCCTTCTTAGATTACTCATATATGGGTTCACCTCAGACCCCCAACCTAGAGTGAAATAAGAAGTTCGGACTGTGACGACCTACGATGCTATGATCTGGGTTGCGCTGAGCTATGATGCTTCGATCAGGGAAGGACCGACCTACCTCCATAGTTGGGCGGATGATCTTCCTTAGGTATGCGCGACCCCAAGGTAACCGTTGACATCTATCACCTGCACACAACCGTCCACTGCGTGATTTCAGGATAATTGCCAACATTCACCACTCGCTCACATCTCACCTAACGGCGAAGATCGTGCCTAAGATTAGGGACTACCCTGTCCTACATACATTATAAATAAAGAATCCACTTACACTGAAAAGGTACGCAGAATCTCTCACCCTAAAACCCATCAACATAACTAGACCCAAATTCTTACCTTGACTTTGCCATCGGAGGGTCCCTTGCTCTAGCCAGGGTCTCTTTTGTTCTTCTCTTGTACAGGTACTCGGAGGCCTGAAGAGGGTTGTAACACCCTGAAAATCGGGGGTCGTGTATAAACTCAACTCCTGAGTTCCAGACCGTCACTTATGCAATAAAAATGGTTATGATTCAATGTTGTTTGATTTAAAGCATTCACATGAGTAAAAGTATACCAAAACTGCAATTCATACTTCAGATCCAGTGATAAAAGCAAGCGGAAGACTAAACAATGTATATATATCACTGTATGGAAAAACAAAGTAATCTCATCTGTCTCCAAAGTATGACTACAACTCTGAGTCTCATATACATGTAAATAAACAAAAGAATAAGTTCAAAATAGTCCCACTGAAGTCCCCCTCGATCCAGGTCACCTACGGGAAGCCGTCGTGATACTGCATATACGAGAACTCATCCTGGTCCTCGTCAATCTCCGGCTCCACCTCCTGGATCTCGTCCTCACCTGCAGCTACAACAGGGTCTGGTGGGTGTTGCAAACACCATCCCGTAACGTGGGAATGAGTGATCAACTCAGTGGAATCATAGAGCAAAGATTAGCATGTTCACAATTCAATCACGCGATAATAGTAAAGCAGTAAATCAGACAATCCTAATACTGTTGTTTAATGCAAGATGATATGACGTGATGTATGCCCTCACCGACGATCACCCTCATGCGGCAACATCTTACGACCGCGGCATGCCACACTCCCTAGAGTGCTCCACATCTTCCAGGCACATGCAATGCTATGGTGATATGATTACTAAGTTGTTATTAGTCCATTCAAACAGCAAGATTGGGAAACTAAGGTACTTCCCTTGTATCAATCCCAACACGGATCCTGTCTAGGGTCGTCACTCCTAGTAATCTCATACGATGTACATTTCGTAGGTCACTGCAAGGGCTGCCAGGGCTGTTGCTCGCACTCGTTGCACCGCTCCCCCATCACCTTATCAATACAGGCCTACTGTACTCTACTGCACGGAAGGGTCGTCGCCTCCCGTGGACTCAGAATACGCTCGCGGTCACTACAAAGGGCTCGTCGCCTGATCAGTGTAGGCCGACAGCTAGAATATAGTGTCCCATACCACCATAATCTGCTCACGAGACAAGGTGCTCACTGGTCACTACGGGGAGGTTTGTGGCCCCAGCGTAGGCCGACAGCTCGACCACGGTGTCCCATACCACCATGCCCGGCTCATGAGTCTTCGTGAATCAAGGTACCACGGTTAATAGGGTTTACAATGGTAAGTTCAGTACCCTAGGTTCAAGCAGTTATGATACATACAAGGTGAACAAACATCGGCCAGTCGGGTTACTTGACGGGCTCGACTAGCGCGATCGCATCTCGAATTGAACGACATGAAGTGCGTAAAACACTTCGCGTGGCCTAACCACTGCCGCCAACTCTCAACACGAATCACATTCATCGACGCGTCGTTCGTGGCTATGACCAGTCAGCCACAAATTCGTTCGGTTACCGACTGCCTGGACTAAGTCAAGTCCCACACATCTATTGAATTACATTAACGCTATATACCAGGGTATTGGAATTGAAACACATCATGTAAGCATGTTAGCACATGTTATAACATTCAACTTAGGCAAATCTTCAAGGCATGCTTTCCATGTATATTCAACTTAAGCAAATCTTCAAGGCGTAGTTTCTATGCATGTAGTGTAATCATGCATAAGGTAAGCATGTAGGAAATCATTCAGGTTAGCATATTAATCATGAAATCAATCTCAATCTACTACATAACATCATTTAATTCAATACATAATAATACAAGCATTTATACAAACACATACACTACACACTTAAGTCCACATATAGTATGTCGACCCAACGTGCGCAACTTGGCGAATCTCTTCGCCAAACTGATTATGCAAGCATTCCTAACTCTCTAATGCGGCGACAAATCATGTCAATCACGTCAGCAAATTATGCATGGAGACCGTACTTCCTACAAATGACTAAAATGCCCTAAATCTCATATTCTTCGTTAATTTGCGAAACAGGAAACGGAGAGCATGTTGTACATGTCAAACGGCGATGCCGTCGATAATCTACTATTAAACGACATTGAAAGCGTTGTAAACCGTCAATCAAAGCGTCTAAAATCCTCACCTAGTCTCTTACGGTCGCGGGAATTTGAACGGAGCGTGTACGCTTCGTCTACGGCGGTAAGAGAACCTGATTCATGGATTACGTTAGCTACCATGCTCAGAATCTACATAAACCCTAAATCAGCAAGTTTTTGGGGTTTTTCTATACCTGAAAAAGTGAAAAAATCACCAGCCAGGTGATTGGAATGAAGTGTTGAAGCAGCACTGTCAGGGGCTCGGATGCGGGAAAAATCTCCTCTTCCCTTTCTCTCAATCTCTCTCTCTCTTTTCTAGGGTTTGTGAAATTCGTATGCAAGGAAGGAATGAGGGTTTCAACCCCTTTTATAAGCTTGAAAACGCCGAAAATAGGCTCCGGGACGAAGTTTACTTATTGGCTATCCATTTCGGGGCTGTTTCGGTCCAAAAACTGATTTCTGGTGGTCCCCTGGTCGATTGCGATCAGACTTAAGCTCATGGGTACCAGATGTACCTCGTATTAAGTTTTCAGTCTGGCAGGGTTCGCAGATCGCACGTGGCGGACCAGTTTCAGTTCAGCGGTCACCGCACATAGATCAGGGCTGAAAGTCCCATGATAATAAATAGATATTTTTCCTGATCCGAGGGTGTAATCTGGATGAATTCTGACGGTCAGAACGCTTAATACTGACGCGTCAAGTCGTGTGCCAGATTTGAATTTGAAATTCCCAATTCGTCCCTATTCGCGGTCGCTTCAGTCCGGGTTCAACGAAATACTCTGTGATTATCGGTTTGACTTGATTTTCGAGATGATTGTCAAGTCCAGCTGGGCGGTTCTAACGGTCTAAGATAGGAGGTATCAGACCTTCGACGCGCGATCTAAATCCAATTCAAAAGTTCAATATGGTCCAGAGGACAAACCTGCTTAGAGTTGGATCCAAGGTTATAGAGTATTGTAGAGTTGTCTGTTCTACTCGATTTGGGTCTTGTAGAACGTATTTAAAGTGATCAGGGACTATTTCCCAGCTACTCTAGCGTTGCGCTAGCTAACTTACGTTTAATTTCCATGGAAATTATTTATACGCGATTTCGGGTCAAATCGGTACTCGAACCCAAGTACGGATTTTTCACGGGCGTTACAAGGGTGGTCTAGATTCTTGCATCAACATTTTGGCATTGTTTGTGGGAACAATATCAAAGTCGTTCCTGCTTTACTAGATAACCACAATGGAAAAAGCAAGAAAGAAAGCTCCTCCCGCCACTGCTACTACCAACCCCAAGTCTGCAAGGTAGCCTGGTCATTAGGACTTGTCACTACAAGAATACCTACTTTTAGCAATGAAAATTTTTGTCTCTAAACGTCAAAATTTCATAGCTAAAGGTATTTAGCGACGAAAATTTTCGTCGCTAATTTCGTTGCTAATACACCGTCACTACAAACTTTTAGTAGCCAAAAAGTTGAAGGCGTTGGTAAATGTAAGCTTTTTAGCAACGAAAATTTCATCGCAACAAAAACTGTAGAGGACTTTTAGCAGCGAAACGTTTCGATGCAAAAAATAATTGTACCACTTTCGCTGCTAAAAAAAAGCTGTGGAAGACTTTTAGCAGCGAAACATTTCGTCCCTAAAAACTGTACAAGACTTTTAGGAGAGAAAATTTTCGCTGCAAAAAATAATTATTCTACTTTTAGCAACGAAACTTTTCGTTACTAAAAAATCTTTGGAAAACTTTTAGCAGTGCAAATTTTCGCTGCTAAAAATATTCAGTCATCTTTCTGCAATGCCACTTTTCGTCGCTAAAAAAATATTACAAGACTATTTACAACGAAAAGTTTTGCTGCTAAAAATATATTTTTATTTTTCACAGCGAATAATTTCGTAGCGAAAAATGCTTTACAAGACTTTTAGCAACGAAAATTTCGTCCCTATAATATTTTAAAAAACTTTTAACAACGAAAATTTCGTCCCTATAATATTTTTAAAACTTTTAGCAATGAAAATTTCGTCCCTATAATATTTTAAAAAATGTTTAGCAACAAAAAGTTTCGTCCCTATAATATTTTAAAAACCTTTTAGCAACGAAAATTTCGTGCCTATAATATTTGCCAAAATCTTTTAGCAACGAAACGTTTCGTCCCTATAATATTTTTAAAACTTTTTAGCAACGAAACTTTCGTCCCTATTATATTTTTAAAAACTTTTAGCAACGAAAAGTTTCGTCCCTATAATATTGTAAAAACCTTTTAGCAACGAAAATTTCGTCCCTGTAATAGTTTCAAAAACTTTTAGCAACGAAAATTTCGTCCACAAAATATTTTCATAAAAATTTTAGCAACAAAATTATTCGTCGCTAAAAACCTATAGCGGCAAAAAATTTCGTTGTTAAAAGTCTTTTTTTTTTTTTTTAAACAATGTCCAATAGAAAATTCCGTGCAAAATACCTGATAGACACCTGTTGCAATATATTTCATCATATTCATCATGATATACCTGTTATATCATCATATTCATATTCACATCCTGATATACCTGTTATATCATCATATTTATATTCACATCCTGATATACACCTGTTATATCATAAGACACCTGTCAAATTTCATCATATTCACATTCAGATCCATCTAACCCAAACTAGTAAATCCTTCTAAACATAAACTACATACATTCAAACACAACCAATCTTATACGCATCACAGTCATTCACGCATAAATACATAAAAGTTTAACATCATAAATAAAAAAGAAAAAATCATAAAGCTGAAAGCGAATGTGGTGGGGCATCGGTAGGTAAGCGTGCAACGAAAGCTTGAAATATCTCCGTCATCCGTCGCTCATGCTCCACCCGCATCTCCTCTATCTTCCTCTCCTGCTCCTCCTTCTGCCTTGCCAGTTGATCCTCCATCTTCCTCTCCTGCTCCTCCTTTTGCCTCGCCAGCTAATCCTCCATCTTCCTCTCCCGCTCCTTCCTCTGCCTCGTCAGCTCCTCCATCATCTTCCTCTCTTGCTCCTCCTTCTTCCTGTCCATTTCATCTTTGATGTCATCGACGACAACCCGTAACTGCTGAACCTCTCTCTCTGCGGTATCAGCTTAGCGTATGGCGCTGTCGCCAACTACGATGGATCGGCTGGAGGCAGCTCTAGCGGGTGCCATGAGCTTGGCACCATGGCCAAGCCCACAGACATATCCAGAACGGGTGCCAAGCACCTGACTCAGGATCTCTGGCTCACTTCGCTGAGTACCATCGGGAGTAGGCAGACTGCGTAAGGTGTCCATCTCCTCCTATAATGAAAACATATGAATTTTCATAATGAATGACATTATTATAATTTAATATAATTAAATTTTATAATATAATGATTTTTATCCAAATCTTGCTAGCTTTATGATGTACCCAAGATCCACTCGCCTACCGACAGTGAGTCCCTTTGTAGAAGTCTACTGGTCCGGGCTCCTGGCCAGTGACGGAATCTCGCTGCGCAATCGAAAGGAAAATAGAGTTTATATAAATGCATGGAAAGAATATAAAAATTACCAGTAATTTCTTACTATGTCGTGACGAAGTCGTACAAATGACTTTGAACCAGCTACGTGGTTCACTTCTAACTTTTTTCTGTTGTTGAAATTTATTTTGCTCCTCTTCTGAACACATTATACATATTGCATTGTTATTAATTACGAATTTAATTATTACGTTAAGATATCGTAAATATGCAAATATTACCTGAAAAGAATCAGATGAAAACCTATCGCAGAGTATCTGCCAGTCCTCATGGGTCACGTGAGGCGGTGCGGACTGTGTGGGCTCCTCGTGGCTCGCGAACCGCTTGTACTGCTGGTATAACTTACCGCGGTAAGTGTAACATCCCGAAAATCGGGGGGTCGAGCAAAAACCCAACTCCCGAGTTCCAAAATGTTATTTATGCAACATAGATATGTATGATTGAATGTTGTCTGTGATAATGTATTAAACATGAGTGAGATTAAGCTAGAACCGCATATCATACTCCAGAGACAGTTAAATTAACCAGCGGAAGTCTGTAATAGTATGTATAACATATATAAACTGTTGTATGTCTCCAGAGTGTGAATATATTACCAGGTTATACACATACATGTATACTTCAAAAGTAAACCAAATGAATATACATGAGTGCGCTAAAAATATAAAATGACAAATGTCAAAGTATCTAATCAACCTCCCTGTAATTCCGTCGATCAGAACACGCATAAAGGAGGGATCCTCCTCATCATCATCAAGTCCGGCTCTGCCTCACAGGCCGCGCCATCATCTGCAATCACAAAAAGGTCTGGTGGGTGTCCGGAACACCGTCCCGTAACGTGGGAGTGAGTAGCTAACTCAGTGGAATAATAGAGCAAAGATTAACATGTTATCAAATCAATCATGCGATAATAGTAACGCAGTAAATCAAACAATCCTAATACTGTTGTTAATGCAATTATGACATGACGTGATGTATGCCCTCACCGACGATCACCCTCATACGGCAACATCTCACGACCGCGGCATGCCACACTCCCTAGAGTGCTCCACATCTTCCAGGCACATGCAATGCTATGGTGATATGATTACCAAGTTGTTATTAATCCATTCAAACAGCAGGATTGGGAAACTAAGGTACTTCCCTTGTATCAATCCCAACACGGATCCTGTCTAGGGTCGTCACTCCTAGTAATCTCATACGATGTACATTTCGTAGGTCGCTGCAAGGGCTGCCAGGGCTGTTGCACGCACTCGTTGCTCCGCTCCCCCATCACCTTATCAATACAGGCCTACTGTACTCTACTGCACGGAAGGGTCGTCGCCTCCCGTGAACTCAGAATACGCTCGCGGTCACTACAAAGGGCTGCCAGGGCTGTTGCTCGCACTCGTTGCACCGCTCCCCCATCACCTTATCAGTGTAGGCCGACAGCAAGAATATAGTGTCCCATACCACCATAATCTGCTCACGAGTCATAGGTGCTCACTGGTCACTACGGGGAGGTTTGTGGCCCCAGCGTAGGCCGACAGCTCGACCACGGTGTCCCATACCACCATGCCCGGCTCATGAGTCTTCGTGGATCAAGGTACCACGGTTAATAGGGTTTACAATGGTAAGTTCAGTACCCTAGGTTCAAGCAGTTATGACACATACAAGGTGAACATACATCGGCCAGTCGGGTTACTTGACGGGCTCGACTAGCGCGATCGCATCTCGAATTGAACGACATGAAGTGCGTAAAACACTTCGCGTGGCCTAACCACTGCCGCCAACTCTAAACACGAATCACGTTCATCGACGCGTCGTTCGTGGCTATGACCAGTCAGCCACGAATTCGCTCGGTTACCGACTGCCTGGACTAAGTCTAGTCTCACACATCTATGAAATCACATTAACAATATATGCGAAGGTTTTGGAATTGAAATACAATCATGTGAGCATGTTAACACATGTTATAACATTCAACTTAAGCAAATCTTCAAGCACATACATTCCATGCATGTAATGGAATCATGCATATGGTCAACATGTAGGAAATCATTTAGGTCAGCATATTAATCAAGAAATCATTCTTAAACCACTACATAACATCATTTAATTCAATACATACTAATACAAGCATTTATACAAACACATACACTACACACTTAAGTCTACATATAGTATGTCGACCCAAAGTGCGCAACTAGGCGAATCTCTTCGCCAAACTAATTATACACGCATTCCTAACTTCCTAATGCGACAACAAACCATGTCAATCACATCAGCAAAATATGAATGTAAACAGTACTTCCTACAAATGACTAAAATGCCCTAAATCTCATATTCTTCGTTAGCTTACGAAACGGGAAACGGAGAGCATTTTGTACATGTCAAACGGCGATGCCGTCAAGAATCTACTATTAAACGACATTGAAAGCTTTGGAAACAGTCAATCAAAGCGTCTAATATCCGCACCTTATGTCTTGTAGACTCGGGAATTGAAACGGAGCGTATACGCTTCGTCTACGGCGAGTAAGGAGCCTAATACACAAGATCCATAAGCTACATCGCTATGGAAACAAGGGAGACTCAAATCAACAACTATTTAGGGTTTTTACTTACCTAGGATCGCGGTGGAATCACCGGGAAAGCGGTAGAGGTGTGTTGCTTAAGCACGTGCAACGCGTAGTACAAGTGGCAGGAAGAACTCTCCCACACTCTCACAATCTCCCACCTTTTTCTCTCTCCCAAGCTAGGGCTTCTCTCAAATTCGGATGGGAGAGAGGAGTGAGGGTTTCAACCCCTTTTATAGCCAACAACATGCCCAAAATAGGCTTGGGAACAATGTTTACTTGGTGCCTAACCAAATCGGGGCCGTTTCGGTCCAAAAGGGCATTTCTGGAGGTCCCCTGGCCAAATGCGGTCGGACTTAAGCTCGTGCATACTGGATCTAGCACGCATCCAGATTTCAGGCCGGTAGGGTTCCCAGATCGCACGTGGCGGCCCAGTTTCAGTTTAACGGTCACCGCACCAAGATCAGGCCTATAAGTCTCGTGATATGTAATAGAAATTTTTCCTGATCCAAGGGTGTAATTTGGCTGTATTCTGACGGTCAGAATGCTTAATACTGATGCGTCAAATTTGTGTGCCAGATTTGAATTTGAAATTCCAACTATGTCCCTATTCACACTCTCTTCGGTCCGGGCTCAATGAAATAGCCTGTGATCATCGGTTTGACTTGATTTTTGGAATGAGTGTCAAGTCCAGCTAGACGGTCCTAACGGTCTAAGATAGGAGGTATCGGACTTTCAACGTGCGGTCTAGATCCAATACAAAGATTCAAAGTGGTCTAGAGAACAAACCGGTTTAGAGTTTGATTCGAGGCTTTAGAGCATTATAGCACCCTTGGTTCCACTCGCTTTGGGCCTTGTAGAACGTATTTAAAGTGATCAGGGACTGTTTCCCAGCCACTCCAACGTTGCGCTAGCTAACTTATGCTTAGTTTCTAAAGGAATTAACCCTAAGTGATTTCTTTGGCTATGGAACCGGGTTTTAAGCGATTTTTCAGGTGTTTTAATTGACCCACTGTCTAAGGACGTCAAATCCCAGGTTAGCCAAAATCCGGGGTGTTACAGTAAGCCTTGAACCGCTCCTTCATCATGTCGTCGACGACATAGGATATGTGCGGAACACTCAAATCCAAGTGAAATTTATCTTGCAGTTTCGTAAATAATAGATTAAGGCAATAAACTTATTAAGAAAATAACTTAATCATAAATGAACTTTTATAAAATAAATTAGAATTCATAAGGTTAAGGTTAAGGTTTAGGTTTAGGATAAGGTTTAGGTTAAGGTTATGGTTTAGGTTTAGGTTATAGGTTATAGCTATAGGGAATTGAGAATAGGTTAAGGTTTTAGGTTTATGAAATCGAGTTCGGGTTCGGGTTTAGGTTTGGGTTTTCAAGTTTAGATTTAGGTTTAGGTTAGGGAGTTGAGATTAGGATTTGGTGTAGGTTTAGGTTTAGGGATTTGAGAATAGGTTAAGGTTTAGGTTTAGGAAATCGGGTTCGGGTTCGGGATTAGGATTAGGCTTGGGTTTTCAAGTTTAGGTTTAGGTTAAGGAGTTGAGATTAGGTGTAGGTTTTGGTTTAGGGATTTGAGAATAAATTTAGGTTTTAGGTTTAAGTTTAGGTTATAGGTTATAAGTGTAGGTTATAGGTTTAGATTTAAGTTACGTTATAGGTTAAGGTTTAGGTTTAGGAAATCGGGTTCGGGTTTGAGATCGGGTTTAGGTTTGGGTTTTCAAGTTTAGGTTTAGGTTAAGTAGTTGAGATTAGGATTAGGTGTAGTTTAGGTTTAGGAATTTGAAAATACATTTAGGTCTTAGGTTTAGGTTTAGGTTATGGTTTTGGTTTTAGGTTATAGGTTTAGGATAAGGTTTAGGTTTAGGTTATAGGTTTTGGGATTTGGAAATAGTTTTAGGTTATAAGTATAGGTTAAGGTTAGGTTATAGGTTTTGGAATTTGATAATGAGTTCGGGTTTATGTCATAGGTTTTGGTTTAGGTTATAGGTTTTGGTTTATGTTATAGGTTATAGGTTTAGGATAAGGTTTAGGTTATATGTTTTGGGATTTGAGAATGGGTTCGGGTTTAGGTTATAGGTTTTGGTTTTAATTTAGGTTATAGGTTTTTCGGATTTAAGACTGGGTTCGGGTTTAGGTTATAGGTTTTGGTTTTGGTTTTGGCTATAGGTTTTGGTTAAGGTTATAGGTTATAGGTTTAGGTTTAGGTTAAGCTTAGGTTTAGGTTATAGGTTTTGGGATTTGGCAATAGTTTTAGGTTATAAGTATAGCTTTGCATTAGGTTATAGGTTTTGGGAATTGAAAATGGGTTCAGGTTTAGGTTATAGGTTTTGGTTTTGGTTTAAGTTATAGGTTTTGGTTAAGGTTATAGGTTATAGGTTTAGGCTTATGTTAAGCTTAGGTTTATGTTATAGGTTTTGGGATTTGGCAATAGTTTTAGGTTATAAATATAGGTTTGGGATAGGTTATAGGTTTTGGTTTTGGTTTAGGTTATAGATTTTGGTTAAGGTTATAGGTTATAGGTTTAGGTTTAGGTTAAGCTTAGGTTTAGGTTATAGGTTTTGGGATTTGGGAATAGTTTTAGATTATAAGTATAGGTTTAGGTTAGGTTATAGGTTAAGGTTTAGGGATAGGTTTTAGGTTTTGGGATTTGAGAATGGGTTCGGGTTTAGGTCATAGGTTTTGGTATTGGTTTAGGTTAAAGGTTTTGGGATTTGAGAATGGGTTCGGGTTTTGGTTATAGGTTTTAGTTTTGGTTTAGGTTATAGGTTTTGGTTAAGGTTATAGGTTATAGGTTTAGGTTTAGGTTAAGGTTAAGTTTAGGTTATAGGTTTTGGTTTTGGTTTAGGTTATAGGTTTTGGTTAAGGTTATAGGTTATAGGTTTAGGGATTTGGGTATAGTTTTAGGTTATAAGTATAGGTTTAGGTTAGCTTATAGGTTTTGGGATTTGATAATGGGTTCGGGTTTAGGGTATAGGTTTTGGTTTTGGTTTAGGTTATAGGTTTTGGTTTAGGTTATAGGTTATAGGTTATAAGTATAGGTTTAGGTTAGGTTATAGGTTTTGGGATTTGATAATGGGTTCGGGTTTAGGTTATAGGTTTTGGTTTTGGTTTAGGTTATAGGTTTTGGATAAGGTTTAGGTTTAGGTTATAGATTTTGGGATTGGAGAATGAGTTCGGGTTTAGGTTATAGGTTTTGGTTTAGGTTTAGGTTATAAGTTTTGGGATTTGAGAATGGGTTCGGGTTTAGGTTATAGGTTTTGGTTTTGGTTTAGGTTATAGGTTTTGAGATTTGAGAAAGGGTTCAGGTTTAGGTTATAGGTTTGGTTTTGGTTTAGGTTATAGGTTTCGTTTTAGGTTATAGGTTATAGGTTTAGGATAAGGTTTAGGTTATAGGTTTTTGGATTTGAGAATGGGTTCAGGTTTAGGTTATAGGTTTTGGGATTTGAGAATGGGTTTGGGTTTAGGTTATAGGTTTTAGTTTTGGTTTAGGTTATAGGTTTTGTTTTAGGTTATTGGTTATAGGCTTAGGATAAGGTTTAGGTTTAGGTTTAGGTTATAGGT
Organism: Magnolia kwangsiensis; assembly: GCA_037074715.1. Lineage (NCBI taxonomy): Eukaryota > Viridiplantae > Streptophyta > Magnoliopsida > Magnoliales > Magnoliaceae > Magnolia > Magnolia kwangsiensis. Next base: position 116,929,515 of record CM073577.1, read on the forward strand.
TTTGGGATTTGAGAATGGGTTCGGGTTTAGGTTTTGGTTTTGGTTTTGGTTTTGGTTTAGGTTATAAGTTTAGGGATTTGAGAATGGGTTTGGGTTTAGGTTAAAGGTTTTGGTTAATGTTATAGGTTATAGGTTTTGGTTTTGGTTAAGGTTAGGTTTAGGTTATAGGTTTTGGGATTTGGCAATAGTTTTAAGTTATAAGTTTAGGTTTGGGTTAGGTTATAGGTTTTGGGAATTGAGAATGGGTTCGGGTTTAGGTTATAGGTTTTGGTTTTGGTTTAGGTTATAGGTTTTGGGATTTGAGAATGGGTTCGGGTTTAGGTCATAGGTTTTGGTATTGGTTTAGGTTATAGGTTTTGGGATTTGAGAATGGGTTCGAGTTTAGGTTATTGGTTTTGGGATTTGGGAATGGATTCGGGTTTAGGTTATAGGTTTTGGTTTTGGTTGAGGTTATAGGTTTTGGTATTTGAGAATGGGTTCCGGTTTAGCTTATAGGTTTTACTTTTGGTTTAGGTTATAGGTTTTGGTTAAAGTTATAGGTTATAGGTTTAGGTTTAGGTAAAAGTTAGGTTTAGGTTATAGGTTTAGGTTTAGGTAAAAGTTAGGTTTAGGTTATAGGTTTTGGGATTTGGGAATAGTTTTAGGTTATAGGTATAGGTTTAGGTTAGGTTATAGGTTAAGGTTTAGGGATAGGTTATTGGTTTTGGGATTTGAGAATGGGTTCGGGTTTAGGTTATAGGTTTTGGTTTTGGTTTAGGGATTTGGGAATAGTTTTAGGTTACAAGTATAGGTTTAGGTTAGGTTATAGGTTAAGGTTTTGGGATTTGAGAATGGATTCGGTTTTAGGTTATAGGTTTTGGTTTTCGTTTAGGTTATAGGTTTTGGGATTTGAGAATGGGTTCGGGTTTAGGTTATAGGTTTTGGTTTTGGTTTAGGTTATAGGTTTTGTTTTAGGTTATAGGTTTAGAATAAGGTTTAGGTTTAGGTTTAGGTTATAGGTTTTGGGATTTGTGAATGGGTTAGGGTTTAAGTTATAAGTTTTGGGATTTAAGAATGGGTTCGGGTTTAGGTTACAAGTTTTGGTTTTGGTTTAGGTTATAGGTTTTTGGATTTGAGAATCGGTTTGGGTTTAGGTTAAGGGTGTGGTCCCTGCAAATACAAATATAAATATAAATACGGCCTATCCAAAATACCGGGCCCTTCCAATGTCGTCCATCGAAAATGGACAGCTTCATCATGGTCATAACAGCGGTTCCCACCTTCCAGGGACCCTCGCTCTTCCGGATAGCTCCGACGCACATCTGGGTCTGCTCCATTAATTTCGAGCAATTATATAAACACGACCTGTCTAAATGGGCAGGCACCTCCAATGCCGTTCATAGGAAATGGACAGCTTCATCATGGTCATAACAGCGGTTCCCACCTTCCAGGGACCCCCGCTCTTCCGGATAGCTCTGACGCACATCCAGGTCTGCTCCATTAATTTTGAGCAATACATATATAAATAAAACACATAACATATAAATTTACCTGAAGGCGCTGACGGATGAGCTGCCGCATATCATCTATCACGTCTGCCCAACGGGAGGTGATGGCGGGGATCATAGATCGGCATAAGACACCGATCTCCGACGTAAACATTCTGGCATTGTTCCCAACAGGTCTAACACAGTCCTGTGGGAACTCTACCGTCACCCTACCCTCGCATGTAAGTCGCTGTAAAAGCAACCCACGCGTGGGTCCACGTCCTCTTCGACTGGTCGATGACGCTGCTGCAAAAGAAATATGTAAGTATAAACATAAACCAAAGTCATTAAAAGAAATATATATATAGACTTACATGCAGTGCCCGGTGTATGCGTGACTGAGGGATCCGAGGACTGTGCTGCAACATGTGGCGGCGATACTGGCTCCGTCCCATCACGGGTAGAAGGGGTAGATCCAGTGTGCAAATGACGTACTCTCCCACCTGGTGCCATCACTGAATATGTGCGAGCTACAAACTTATAAATTTAAACAATGTCAATACAAGTGAAATATATTAAAATATTATACAAGTAGTGTTCACGGTACAATGCATTTATGCTTATACTTAGAGAGATGATTAAAATATGATTAGACCATTACACTATAATGCAAGCAGAATATATTAAAATTGTAAACTTTAATCTATAACCCTGTTAAATTTCATTACACATTGTCGTTCTATATTAAAAATACATATTCGAATTGAAAAATTACATGTAAATCATGTGTACATTTGATAATCATCGTCTGTATCACTATCGCTTAGGACTATTTCTTCTTCACCATCACTATCGCTGATCAGTATTGCCTCTTCATCGTCTGCAATGGATCCCTCAATGAAACTGCTATCATCTCTAACAATGTCGCGTACTATTGAGGCATCAACATGATCAGGTGGCACATCATTTCTATCCAGTTGCACCACATCAATATCAACACTTGAATCAGTCCCTGTATCCGCAGACGGCATGTCTTCTTGATATGCTTGTTCAACCCTAGACGTGTCATTTTTCCCATCCTCGCTATTGTCAACTTCTGGTTCGAAAATGTCAAATACGTTCCTGGGCTTTATTTTCTGCACCACGTGCCAAGAGCCGCCTAACTTGGTGTCAACGAGGTAAAATACTTGTTCGGCTTGGCTGGCGAGGACAAATGGGTCGTCCTTAAACGACCTTCGAGATAAATTTACATTCCTAAAGTAGTTATCAGTCTGTATTCCCAACTTCTTATTTCCAACGTCCTACCAATCACATCTAAATAAGTACACCTGCTTTCTCATACAATAATTCAGCTCAATAATATCCGTTAAAATGCAATAAAAGTCAATTTCATCCTCCTCATTCGTTTCCTTCACAACCACCCCACTATTTTGTGTGGACCTGTACCTGTCACGTTCTTCGGTGTGGAATCGAATCCCGTTTACAATACAACCTGTATATCTAAATACACGTCTATCAGGGCCACACGCCAGCAAGTATAGTGCATCAGATGCATCCGCAGAGTTGCTTGTGCGCAACGTCTTCATCTATTATCATGTACAGAATATAATTATTTAGGGATTTTCTTAGGTTCAAATAATGTGCAATACAATGAAAATTCTAAGTGTGGAGAGATACAATGTGAAATCTTATACGTTTTTCGAACCATTGTGGAAACTGATCCTGATGCATTCGATTATAACTTGTGGGGAATTTAGACTTCATCTCGTTTAGGTGTTCGCTACACATAAATGACAAGCCATCAGCAAGAAATATTAAGGTTCTGAGTTTACAGAGAAAACAATAATCAGGTGGAAGACTTACTCCAAGTACGATTCTATTTCTTCACAATTATGCAACACATACCACCTCACCTTTGCTAGATCCCCAACGTCCATATCTTGAAACGTCGGGGATCCTAAAGGATGAACGTTATGTGCAAACACAGATATGAGTCCTTATTCATGCTCTTGACCTTCATCGGCATTCCGATCTTCTCGTTTGAATCGAGTCTCAATGCCACGAAGATACAAGGAGAAAAATGTAAGGCACTCATTATCAATGTACACCTCAGCTATGGATCCCTCCGGTCGTGCCCTGTTCCTCATAAATCATTTAAGTGTATGAAGGTATCTGTACACAAAACTAATATGTTAACGGGCTTTTAAACATGGATATATGTAGTTTATGGAATGAAAAAAATTTAATAGGTTCTACCACCTTTTGATCGGATACATCCAAAGATATTGTACTGGGCATACAAGCTTTGCCTCGTGCGGTAAATGAATCGCTAGGTGTACCATGACATCGAAAAACACAGGTGGAAATATTCTTTCAAGTTTGTAAAGTATTACGGCAGTGTCCCTCTCCAGTCGTTTAATAACATTTACATTTAACGATTTCAAATACAAATCCTTAAAGAATATCCCCAACTCAATCAATGTAGCACTGATATCCTTACTCAGGAATCCAAGAATTGCAACCGGCAGTAGGCGTTGTAGAAGGACATGACAATCATGACTTTTCAGGCCTGTTACCTTACAATCCGTAACGTTTACGTGCTGAGATATGTTTGATGCATACCTATCGAAAAACTTCACTGATCTTAACTATTCACATAAATGCTTTCTCTCTAGTTTTGTCAACGTATAGCAGGCTGCTGGTATAATATACAAATTTTCATGTGGTTGCAAGTGTAACTCTTTCCTTAAACCCATTTCTTGTAGATCCAATCGAGTCTTGACACTGTCTTTTATTTTCTTCTCTATGTTCATCAATGTTCCGAAGACATTGTCACATATATTTTTCTCAATATGCATGACATCTAAGTTGTGTCACAATTTTAGATCACTCTAATAGGGCAACTCGAAAAAGATGCTCTTCTTCCTCCAGTTATATTTAACTACTAAATGTTTCCTCTTCTTTAAGTGCAATGCCTTACCAAATGTAACTTCTCCAATGTTACTCAGTTATTGTATCACATCTTCTCCAGATAGCTCTTTAGGGGGTGGCCTATGATCTTGTTTTCCATCAAAGATCATCGTCTTTCTATGCCAACTATGATCGCTCGAAAGGAAGCGATGATGGCCCATCTAACTTGCCCTTCGTGCTCCACCCAGACAAATTTTCATACATAGGAAAGTCATTTATTGTCCACAAGATCGCTGCGTGCAATCGAAATGTCTGTCCTGTAAATGTGTCATACGTTTCTACACATTGACTCCAAAACTCATTTAATTCATCTACTAACGGTCGTAAATACACATCAATGTCATTCCCAGGTGACCTGGGTCCAGGAATAAGCAATGACATCATGAAAAATGACTCCTTCATACACCACCAAGGAGTCAAATTGTAGGGCATAAGTACCACTGGCCACATACTGTACGAGCTATTCATATTACCAAATGGATTAAAACTATCACTTGCAAGACCTAGTCGAACATTGCGAGAATCCTTTGCAAACCAGTCACGTTGCTTGTCAAAATTTTGCTAGGCATCAGAGTCTGCAGGGTGCCTCAGGGTACTATCATCATGAACGCGTTTCTCCTTATGCCACCTTATATCTTCAGCTGTCTTACGAGACATAAACAATCTTTACAATCTGGGTTTCAATGGGAAGTACTTTAACACCTTTTATGGGATTTTCTTACGCCCGACTTTATCATACTTCCACCTGGACTCTCCATATTTTTTACACTGATCATCCTTATCATGCTCTTCCCTATACAATAAACAATCATTTATACATGTATGGATTCGTTCATAACTAAGGCCCAAGTCTCGCATCAAGGATTTTGCCTCGTAATGAGACTTGGGCAATGTCTCACCAGCCGGTAATGCTTGTTTCAGCAACTCAAGCAACATGTCGAATGATTTGTTACTCCAATGATTTATTATCTTCAAATGAAGTAACTTTGTAAGAAAATTCAACTTGGAGAAGTTCTCACACCCCGGATAAAGTGAATGTTGCACATCCCTCAACAACCTACTAATCTGATTCGACATCACCTGTTGGAGGAATATCTTGGCTACTGCTTATCGTTGCAAAATCAGTATCCGCAGTTGTTTTTCTGAACACATCACCTATGATATCTTACATTTCGTCAACGTCTTCACCCTCGTCATCCGGCACAATTGGGTCTTCGTTGACTTCAGTGGCCTCATCTCTATGGGTCATATCTTCACCATGATGGACCCACCAAGTGTAACCCGGGTCAATCCCAACTATGAACAAATCATCCTCTACTTTATTTAAAGTCTTGTATATCAAGTTCATGCAATTTCGACATGGACACCTAATCCTATTCCCTGAATCTACCCCATTTCGCACAAATTCCATGAACTCTTGAACCCCTTATTTATACTCTGGGCCAAACCTGTTCTTAACTCGCATCCAACTCTTATCCATCTCTACAATGAAAAGACTAGAGTCAGTTTACGAAGATAGCTTTAAGATTAGGCTATGTTATAGGTTTAGGTTAAGGTTATGAGTTTAGATTAAGGTTATAAGTTTAGGTTTAGTTTATAGTTCTAGGTTTTGGGTATGGGAATAGGCTATAGGATATGGGATAAGGTTTAGGTTATAGGTTATAGGTTAAGGTTCGGGTTCGGGATCGGGTTTAGGTTATAGGTTTAGGTTATAAGTTTAGGTTTAGGTTTTTAAGTTTAGGGTTAGGTTTTTAAGTTTAGGTTTAGGTGTTGGTTAATGTTTAGATTTAGGTTATAAGTCTAGATTTAGGTTAAGGTTAAGGTTATAAGTTTAGGTTAGGGTTATAAGTATAGGTTTAGGTTTAGGTTATAAGTTTTAGGTTTAGGTCTAGGTTATAGGTTTAGGTCATAGGTTTAGGTTTAGGTTATAGGTTTAGGTCTATGTTTAGGGAATCAGGTTCGGTTTCGGGTTATGGATCAGGTTTAGGTGTTCTCTAGTATTATCTACTATTGAACCTAGTATTATCTACTACATACTAGTAACATACAACTTATATTGGGGCACCATACTATAAGTTACAAGAATTTCATGTCCCCCTAATCAAGGTATCCTCCATTGATAACATATATATATATATATATATATATATATATATATATATATATATATATATATATATATATATATATATATATATATATATATATATATATATATATATCATAAGTTATTTATTTTCATTTACATTTGCAAATACATTCATCATCCATCTAAGAAAATTGAAACAAGTACTGTCAGTCTATGACGAACAGTTGAAAAGGGTCAACATTCACATAGTTCTGACGCACATCCGGGTCTGCTCCAACATTTTCTAAGCTAATACAATGAAATCCTAAATTAGTTACTCATCTAAGATTGGATAGATTGTAATACTTTCATATTCCCATTTAAACGTCCACGCCAAAAATTCGACAGCATCTCCCCATGCCTCTCTAGATAAGTTTATCTTACGTTACATTCTGATGCCAAATATTTAAAGTAATGTAAAGATATTTGGCATTGGATACAGAACGGAAGAAACATATCCAGAGAGAAATGAGAAGATGGACCACGGATCAGGCATGAACATTGAAATAGATTATATGAAAATATATTATCCATCTAACCTTGAACTGTCCAAAATGGGACAATTTGAGCGATTTCTATGCCACTAAAAACACACCATATCTATGTATGGCCCCATAGAAATCCTCAAACGAGTAACTAATTATTTAACTTACAAGTTGGACCTGAAATGAAACTAGTAGCAATTTCAAGCAAGCTTATCCATTTGAGAAGTAGAAAATGTCATATCCTATTGAATGAACTGAATCAATTCAGTTGTTTATCCAAACACATCCTAAACAGACAAACTATGTAAGAGATATGCTAGCAATTTTAAAAAGAAACACACCCCACTTCTTGATTTTATAGCAAAGAACATAAATGAATTCTCTTTGATGGTTAGGATCATCCAATAGGAGAATCAGATAGAGCAAAAGTAAACAAGAACTCCAGACAATAGTAAGATGCTATACCAAGATTGTTGCCCTCTAACAGTAACACTAACAGGTTAAGTCGACACACATCTCTAGACATGGCGATACATTCAGCACATGAAGGAGACATAAACAGCTCAACTCAGCTACCATAATACATGTACTAAAATAATAGACGCTTTTAAAAGGAGTTGCCAACTGTCCACATTCAACATACAAAAATGGTCTACCTGATGAGTGTACCATCCTGAATTGGACCACTTTATCTCCATAGTTAGGCCAATCTGATGCACAGCTAGGATGGTTGTGTACACAACTCCAAACAGTAAATAGTAAACATGTTCAACAACATAACAAAGAAACAATGCTACTTGGAATATTCGAAAGTTGGAAGTATTTCTAATCTAATACAAGTAGACCCTTTTAAACACACAGGAATTTATCATTGTTTACAATTCCAGATGAATAAATGGATTACCCAAGCTATCCATTTATTGACTTTACGGATCCATCCTTAATGCGACTCCTGCATCAGATGAGAAGCTTATGAATTCAGCAATGGAACCTCTATAAACTCCCATCTTTCTATATGTAGTTGCCCTTGGTCATTCTTTATTCCCTTTCCTAAGGAAACAGACCCCTTCACTAACATCTTCATCTTCCTACAGATGGATTTCCATGATCTTTTACCATATATTCACATGCTCCATTGTAGATCCAATACGTCCCTGAAACCAAGCTTGCTTATATCAACTGGCCTGCTCAAAACCAATACCATTCACTAGACCACAACACTTGCAAGGAAGATTCTGACTTTAACAAACCTTCCCTGGTAGGGATTATAATGATGTGGCACCCATCTTCCAAATACAGGCTTTAGACAATAGCATGGGAGGATCAGTAACTACTTGTCTTAACCATCAAGGCCCACCATTCAGGATCACCGTTTTACCTATAAGAAAACACTTACACTTGATTTTTTATTTTTTCTGTTTAATGAATACTACAATGAACTTGTGGATTGTAATCAACTGGTTGATTGTCATCAGACTTATGTAATTTAGACTACTAGATATAGCTTGATTGAAAACTTATTACATAGATTTAACAGGAGTTTTGTGCTCTCATTGCTAGTCCCAGGGACAGAGGGAAGGTTGCATCACATTGGCAGCCAGCATCAAACTTATGCCATAACTAACTTCATGAATCTAGACAGAAGGGAATAGGATTCATGTAGCCGACCCCAATTAGTTAGGATAAGGCGTAGATGATGGTGCAATGAATACTGCAATGCAATTTGATCTGTTTTTCTTACCAGATTTAATTTCAATTGATAACTCCAATATATCCATTGATATTTCTCAAAGGTTACTTTTTTCACAAGCTTCAAAGACAATCATGTTACTGATTCTGCAGAATGATCTAAGCCACCTTCCAAGTTTGTTCAGGACCACAGATTCAGACACAACTTGATCAAGTGTCTAATCAATTCAAACCCAAAAACAGAAAACCCACAAATCTTTATCATCAAAATGCATAAAAATCACAAAAATCTCCTCTGAGCAACATTAAATCAACATTATTAGGGAACCAGACACTCAAGCCCCAAACACCATCAAAAGCCCACAAAATCAAAAATTCATAAATTACTAAATCCCCAAATCCATAATCGGCATTGAGAGAGAGAGAGAGTAACCGTTGTTTTGAGGAGCTAGAGATCGTAGATGGTTCGCAGGATAGATGTATGAGATGTCTAGATTTCCTCTCCTTCTTCTTCTTCTTCTTCTTCTTCTTCTTCTTTCGAGTGCTCTCCAAGTCTCTCTCACAGATCTATGGTGGGTTTGCGGTGAATGGGGAATTTTGAAACCCTACCGAGCGAGCGAGCAAGCGAGAGAGAGAGAGAGAGAGAGAGAGAGAGAGAGAGAGAGACGGTTTGGGGGAGGGGCGGGCGCGGGATTTGGGTTTTGGGAGGGGCGGGCGGGAGAATGTTTTTAACTTTTATTTTGGGCTCATTTTTAGGAAGCGGATTGCGTACTGATCTGTGGGGTCCACCTTGATTTATGTATTTTATCCACTCCGTCCATCCATTTTACCTGATAATTTTAGGGCTTGACCCAAAAAATGAAGTATATCTAAACCTTAATTGGACCACACCACAGGAAACAGTGTGAATTGAATATCTACCATTGAAAATTTCTTGGGGGCCACAGAAGTTTTGGATCAAGCTTGTTTTTGTGATTTGCCTTCATCCATGTTTTTGTGATCTTATGAACAGGTTGGATGAGAAATAAACATCACTATGGACCCTGTAAAGGTTTCAACGGTGGAAATAATTATTCAAACTATTTCCTGTGGTATGGTCCACTTGATCTTTGGGTATGCTTAAATTTTTGTCTCAACATGTAACATAAGATGGAAAAATGGATGGATGGCGTGGATGGACCAGATACATTCACGATGGACCCAATAGAGTTTACTCAGTACAATAAGAGTGTACTGAGTAACTCAGTATGCAATCCGATTTCTGTTTTTAAGTCTTGTGGGTCCCACTGTGATGTATGTGGATTAGTCCAGGCTAGACCTAAACTTAGATTGGGCTAAGCATGCTGGACTTGGTACCGAGTTGGGTCGAGTTTCGACAAGGTTTATTTCAAAATCAGGTCGAGTCAGGCCAACCCTAACTTGGGGTTTTCTTTTCTTTTCTTTCTTGCACTGGAATCAGGATTGGTTCTGATTCGGGGAGGCCGTGATAGTGGGGCCCACCTGATGTTTTGATATATCCACGCCACCTATTGGGTATGCCAGCTCATTTTAGAGCTTGTGCCAAAAAATGAAGCAAATCCAAATCTAAGGTGATTGATAGTCCACCGTTAAAAACATTTATTTTCCATTTAACAAGATCACACAAACCTATATCAAGCTTGATCCAACTCTTCTGTAGACCACAAGAAATTTTATTAGTGGATATTAATCACTACTGTTGATTATTTGTGTTAAGGTGTTGTAGGCCCACCATGTTGTGTGTTTTATCCACGCGGTCTATCCATTTTGCCAAATTGCTTCGGGACATGATAAAAAAAATGAGGCAGATCCTTAATCTAAAGTGGACCACAACATAGGAAATTAATGTTAAGTGTAGGTACACTTTCCTAGGGCTCACTGTAATGAATTTTTTAGCATATGACATGAATGAAAGAAAACATAAATATAATCTTAATCCAAATTTACACTTCGATTAGTTATTAACATGAGTAGCAAGATTGGCTACTAAAGTGACGTCACTGAGTTATATAAGCCCTACCATTGAATATGTATTTTATGCACACCATCCATCTATCTTGAGATATCATTTTAGGGCATGATCAAGAGAATAGAATGAGTGATCGAAAGCTGGATTGACTCCACCGTAGAAAATAGTGGAGAAAGTGATGCACCATTGAAACCTTCTAAAGGTCCACCGTGATGTTTATTTGAGATTCAACCTGTTCATAAGTTAACATAGACATTAAATATCTGAAAAGAGTGAAAATCAGCTTGATCGTAGACTTTTACAGCCCTTAGAAGTTTTAAATGGTGGGTGTCACTCTCTACATTATTTTCTGTGGTCGAGTCTACTAAAGATTTTGATCTGACTCATTCCTTGGCTGATGTCCTAAAATGACCTCTCCAAATGAACTTGATTTGTTTCAAGTGTGGGAATGTTGGACACTCGAAGAAAGACTGCACCAACTGGACAAATATGGACTTTCACATACATCCCCAGAAGTAAAAAGTGGGCCACTTATGAAAATCACCTGTGGCAAATCAGGTTGGTCCCCTCAATGGATAGGCCGCATCGTTGAAATCAATCGAAAGCCAATGGTCCTACTCAATGCAGGTGTGTTACTCACCTAGTGAGTCAATGGACCAAATTTTGATGACATGAAATGATCATGGTGCGACGCATATTTTGTGCGGCTGGGATGTCTTACCAGCATGATGTATTGGCATGAAAGGTGGTGGGGCCTTATGTGATATTTTCTCATGTTTATGGTTTATATCTATGTGTGAAAGATGAGTAAGCATGCTGTTAGTTTATTTACATGTATGTGTATAGATCAATAGGCATTTTACCTGTTAAAAAACAAAAAGCTCCTCATACCCAAATGTTAAACAGAAAAAAGACCTCAAGTTTTTAGTTCGTAACTTATGATTGATTTAACAAGGAATCAAGGCATGGTTTATTAGTCAAAATGCTCCTTATACAAAAGTGTTGTTTTTAACCAGAGCTGCAGCCAGATCATAAATAGGCCTTAAGCTACCATGACAAAAGAAACTAAGTTTAGGATTTTCATATCTAAAATATGAATTGGCACCAAATTATTTGAACATGTTATTGAGAACTACTGACTTGACAATATCTGTGCTAAGCTCAAAATAAATAAAATATAAAGGATCCATGGAATGCTTACCTTTGAAAACTTCTAAAGGATGCCAAATAAACAGTACAACCTTATGTCTACTTCGTTTAATAGGATTGGATGCCAAATAAATGGTACAGCCTTATGAGAATTTTAATGATGGATATCTAATCACTATTGTTTTCATGTGGTGTGGTCCACCTGATATTTTATGTACTCTCATTTTTGGGCCCCACCATGATGTAAGTTTTATATCCACACCTTCCATCCATTTGTAGAGATCATTTTAGGGCAATATCCAAAGAACGAGTTAAATCCAAAGCTCCAGTGGGCCCCAACACAAAAAACAATGGGACAGTGACGCCCACCATAAAAAACTTTTAACGGTAACAAAAGTTTTATATCAAGATGACATTTGTGTTTTACCTTATCTAAGGTATTTTTTAACGTTTGAACAAGTTTGATTTTAAATAAACATCACGATGGGCCTTAACATAGTTTCAACGGTGAGAATCACTCTCCCCACTATTTTCTGTGGTGGGGTCCACTACAGATTTTTATCTACCCTAGGTTTAGGCTCCTTACTTAAAATGATATCTCAAAATGGATGGACGGTGTGGATATAACAAATACATCATAGTGGGCCCACAGAACTTGGGGTCGTCAGTCAAAGTAGGGCGTTCAAGAGACGCCCTACACCTAAAATGACACAACTTCCTCTCTCTCTCTCTCTCTGCTCTCTCTTCCTCCAGCGCTCTCTCCCTCCTCTCCCTCTTCTCTCTCCCTGAATCTCTCTTCCTCTCTCTCTAATCTCTCCTCCTTGTCTCCTCTCTGTTTCTCTCGCATCCTCCACCTCCTTTGTCTCTCTGTATCTCTCTTCCTCTCTCTCGCGGACCGTTGCCGGACGCCCTACCCACGTACGCCCAGACATCCTCTCTCTCTCTCTCTGAAGCTTGGTTGACTGTGAGGTATCTCTCTCTCTCTCTCTCAATCTCTCTCAATCTCAATACTGATTTAGGGATTTGGAGATTTAGGGATTTAGAGATTTAGAGATTTATGGATTTGGGGATTTAGGGTTGGATGGCAAATAAACCTTACATTGGACCTAGGAAGTTTTTAATGGTGTCCATGGACCCCATGACTATCAATGGAATGGACCACGGTGGGGCCAATACATGTATACACTGTGGGGCCCACTATCCCATGTGACAATGGCCCACCATAGAGTTTATTTGCCATCCAACCTATTGTTAGTCTAAAATATGATGTTTGGTGGGATTTTTTTCCTGTTTATGACACTAGAGTAGAAGCTCAGAATGGTGAAAAGGGTGGACTGCACCAGGATGAAAAGGCCAATTGCCTGCAGCACCTGTCTCAAGGATATCCCTGGACCGACATAGCCCAAACTTTGTAGGGCCCACCATGATATATGTGTTTCTATCAGATTTTCCAGCTCATTTTAGAGCATGAGCTCAAAAATAAGGCATATCCAAAGCTCAAGTGAACTGCACCGTGGGAAACAGCTGGGAAAATGGAGCTCACTGTTGAAACCTTCTTAGGGTGCACCATGATGTTATTTTCCATCCAATCTGTTTACAAGGTCACACAGACCTAGATGAATGGAAAATGAAAATATCAGCTTGATCGAAAAATTTTATGGCAACCAAGAAGTTTTTAATGGTGGGCGTTCAATAACCCTTGTTTCTTATGGTGTGGTCCATGGAGAATGGATTATACATTTCCTAGCCATGCCCTGTAATGAGCTGGAAAAATGTATATACAGCCCGGACAAAACACATTCATGGTGGTGGGATTACAAATCCTTTCCAGAACTGACCAGTAGTGTCCGAAACCCACGCCATGCTTCATGGATATATCTGAAGGCACATGCTGCAGGAAGCTTTTATTATTATTATTATTATTATTATTATTATAGAGAAAAGAAATAGTTGAGAAATGGTTAATTATTTGGGTAATAAGGATTGGTTGGCAAACAAATGAAATCTTAGGTGTTGAGCAATGTCAATTATAAGAGCGTCGAGCATCGCGTGATTGTGAATGCGTCTGAAGAATGACTGTCCCTGGGTTTCTTTTACAACCCCAAGAGCGATATGCTTGTGGCCTGTTTTTGAGGCAAGCTTGGCACCTTATATGTGCCATGACTCAATAAGCAGGCCTTTTTCCAGTATTCGTCAGTTGGGACTTGTTTGGATGTCAAATTTGGAGTACTGGCCAATGCTTTAACCATCCATTTTCTTCATACATGCAAGGGCCTTCTGATAAACCAGCCTATTTTCTGGGCCATATGGATCTTTGCATGAAGGCACCACATTGGTGCTTTTGGAGAGAGTTGGGTTTGATATCCCACTCTACTGACTAGCCATCACATTTCTCATATTTTATACATCGCCAGTATGATCATTGCATCATACCTGCCATTGAAAGAGAAGAAAAAAAAAAGAAGAGAAAAGAAAAAAACCCTTTTGGCATCATACCTTTAGAGTAAGTTCGAGAAGATGATCTATGATATATATGTACCAAACATATTGAAAACACAACAAAGACATATACACAGACTTATGCACTAAACACAACAAAGACATGGATACTTACCTTTATGCAGAATATTCAATACACCCAAATCAAAGTACATCAAAATAGTGCCTTATGCTGTCATTGTTTTCTAGGTAGGGATGAACATCAGGCAAATTCTCACTCCATTATGAATTTCCTTGCTCTCTTATACCTATTTTTTACATTATTAGACAGGATGAAGTGTTGCATCAGTAAACATACAGTTTGAAGGGATTCATTTGATATGCTTTTGGCAGCTATTCACATCCATGCATATGCATGATTATGTGAAAGCACAATTTGAAACAATTCATTTCATATGCTTATAGGGTGTTAAAATCCATGCATGTGTGTACCCCCATTTATGTTTCTCAATTGAAACCATCCAGATAAATAGGGCCCATTATAAGTCAGCGAAAACTTAAAAATCATACCAACTGAATGATCCTAGGTGTCAAACTGTGGAAATCAAAAGGAATGGTAAATGAAAAAGAATAAGTGGTCTAAATTAGACAAAAAAATGTCCAATATTGGTGAGTATCTGAAGAGATGGTGAGTATATGCCATCCAAAATGAGGATTGCTATGGTAAGGAGAGGGTTGTCTGTCATAGTAGGCGGGAAGCAAAGGGAGCACCGTGATGTTTATGAGAAATCAACGGATTGGGTTAAGACATGGATTAAAAAATGATGCCTTTTTTTTTCCTTATCTTGTTTCTTTATGACCTGTATGAATGTAGTTTGATGGTTGTTATAGTTTGTGTGGTTGTTTAGCTAGGGGTAGATCTTCTTTATGGGTTTTGCTTCCCCTATGTGCTAGTTCAGGATCACCATCATGGGCCCACATGTACAGTTGATCCAAAGTTTGGAACCGTTCATCATATGTGTAACTATCATATATGAGCTAATAGTGGAATGACAACACCCCAAGACTGACCTTGACATTTGATTTTGTCGAGTTAATGTGATCCATTGAAATTTAGCTTCACCAATGTCACATACATATGTCTTAGCATGTGTGTCCATATATAGTCAGGACATGTTCTTTTATAAATGATAGTACACAACTACACATTATGCACAAATACATAATCCACAAATACTACACAAGGGATTTATATATATATATATATATATATATATATATATATATATATATATATATATCTTACTATATATAGATTGTCACACCATTTTAATCCTTGATTTTCAATAACAGGTGGGGTCCATGGTCTAATAATCCAAACTTATGCGTGTTTGTCCCAACAACAGATGGACTATGCCTAAGAATCTCCTCGATAGGACAATCCCAACCTATCAATTTCTGGCTTCTATATAAAAGATTACGTTCTCTTCTCTCACTCATGTACTATTTCATGTTATAAAATTTTCAAGTAAATTGTACGAGGTTTATAGTAATCTTGGAGATTAAAAAATTTTCAAGTATGTGCATTTTAGTCTGAGTTATTTCTCTAATGACGATAGCCTTGGGAGGGTTGATACGAGGGATGGGTTGATTGCAAGAGGCCGATTAAAACTATATTGGGTTATCTTGCTGGTCTAGAAATGATTATGTCCGGCAAGATAACCTAATACAGTTTTAATCAGGCCTCTTGTAATTAACTCATCCCTCGTATCAACCCTCCCAAGGCTATCATGATTAGAAAAATAACTCAGATTGAAATGCACATACTTAGAAATTTTCTAATCTCCATGATTACTGTAAACCTTGTACAATTTACTTAAAATTTTCATCAGCTGTAGGTCATATGGTATAAAGAGCTTGTCCGTCTCTACTAACCGAACATAAAACACGAACTCAATGGCAATTTTTCAGCCTATGAATCTTGTGTATATGCAGAAAAGTAACAGAAGTGGTTAATGCTTTTAATCATTCAATGTCTAAGAACTATCCATTGTAGGGATTGCCTAATGAATAGTCTTCAAGATTGGTTTTCATCCATAAAAAAATAGATGCCTACCCTATTTTTAAATGTATTTGCTCGAAATTGATGGAGCAGACCTGGATGTTCGTCGGAGCAATCCGGATGTTGAGCGGGGGTCCCTGAAAGGTGAGAACCGCTGTTATGACCATGATGAAGCTGTTCATTTCCTATGGACAACATTGGAGGGGCCTAGCCATTTGGACAGGCTGTGTTTATTTATTTACTCGAAATTGATGGAGCAAATTCGGATGTGCGTCGGAGCTATCCGGATGAGAGGGGGTCCTTGGAAGGTAGGAACCGTTGTTATGACCATGATGAAGCTGTCCATTTTCTATGGACAACATTGAAGGGGCCTGGCCATTTGGACAGGCCGTGTTTATGTATTTGCTCAAAATTAATAGAGCAGACCCGGATGTGCGTCGGAGCTATCCAGAAGAGCGAGGGTCTCTCGGAGGTGGGAACTGCTGTTATGACCATGATGGAGCTGTTCATTTCTTATGGACGGCATTGGAAGGGCCTGGCCATTTGGACAGGCCGTGTTTATATTTGTATTTACAGGGACCACACCCTTAACCTAAACTCATAACCTAAATCTAAACCTAAACCTTATCCTAAACCTATAACCTATAACCTAAACCAAAACCAAAACCTATAACCTAAACTCAAACCCATTCTCAAATCCCTAAACCTATAACCTAAACTAATACCAAAACCTATGACCTAAACCCGAACCCATTCTCAAATCCTAAAACCTATAACTTATCCTTAAATCTTAACCTATAACCTAACCGAAACCTATACCTATAACCTAAAACTATTCCCAAATCCCAAAACCTATAACCTAAACCTAACCTTAACCTAAACTTAAACCTATAACTTATAACCTTAACCTATAACCTATAACCAAAACCAAAACTAAAACCAAAACCTATAACCTAAACCCGAACCCATTCTCAAATCTCAAAACCTATAACCTAAACCAAAACCAAAACCTATAACCTATACCTGAACCCATTCTCAAATCCCAAAACCTATAACCTAAACCTAAACCTAAACCTTATCCTAAACCTATAACCCATAACCTAAACGAAAATTAAAACCTATAACCTAAACCCGAACCCATTCTCAAATCCCAAAACCTATAACTTAAACCCGAACCCATTCTCAAATCCCATAACCTATAACATAAACCTAAACCTAAACCTTATCCTAAACCTATAACCTATAACCTAAACCAAAACAAAAACCTATAACCTAAACCTAAACCCATTCTCAAATCCCAAAACCTATAACCTAAACCTAACCTTAACCAAAATCAAAACCTATGACCTATAACCTAAACCAAAACCTATAACCTATCCCTAAACCTTAACCTATAACCTAACCTAAACCTATACCTATAACCTAAAACTATTCCCAAATCCCAAAACCTATAACCTAAACCTAACCTAAACCTAAACCTAAACCTATAACCTATAACCTTAACCAAAACCTATAACCTAAACCAAAACCAAAACCTATAACCTAAACCCGAACCCATTCTCAAATCCCAAAACCTATAACCTAAACCTAAACCTAAACCTTATCCTAAACCTTTAACCTATAACCTAAACGAAAATCAAAACCTATAACCTAAACCCGAACCCATTCTCAAATCCCAAAACCTATAACCTAAACCAAAACCTATAACCTAAACCCGAACCGATTCTCAAATCCCATAACTTATAACCTAAACCTAAACCTAAACCTTATCCTAAACCTATAACCTATAGCCTAAACCAAAACCAAAACCTATAACCTAAACCTGAACCCATTCTTAAATCCTAAAACCTATAACCTAAACTTAACCTTAACCAAAAATAAAACCTATAACCTATAACCTAAACCAAAACCTATAACTTATCCCTAAACCTTAACCTATAACCTATACCTATAACCTAAAACTATTCCCAAATCCCAAAACCTATAACCTAAACCTAACCTTAACCTAAACCTAACCCTATAACCTATAACCTTAACCAAAACCTATAACCTAAACCAAAACCTAAACCTATAACCTAAACCCGAACCCATTCTCATATCCCAAAACCTATAACCTAATCCAAAACCAAAACCTATAACCTAAACCCGAATCCATTCTTAAATCCCAAAACCTATAACCTAAACCAAAACCAAAACCTATAACCTAAACCTGAACCCTTTCTCAAATCCCAAAACCTGTAACCTAAACCTAAACCTAAACCTAAAACTTATCCTAAACCTATAACCTATAACTTAAACCAAAACCTATAACCTAAACCAAAATAAAAACCAAAACCTATAACCTAAACCCGAACCCATTCTCAAATCCCAAAACCTATAACCTAAACCAATACCAAAACCTAAACCTTATCCTAAACCTATAACTTATAACCTAAACTAAAACCTATAACCTAAACCCGAACCCAATCTCAAATCCCAAAACCTATAACCTATCCCTAAACCTTAACCTATAACCTAACCTAAACCTATACTTATAACCTAAAAATATTCCCAAATCCCAAAACCTATAACCTAAACCTATAACCTATAACCTTAACCAAAACCTATAACCTAAACCCGAACCCATTATCAAATCACAAAACCTATAACCTAAACCAATACCAAAACCTATGACCTAAACCCAAACCCATTCTCAAATCCTGAAACCTATAACCTATCCTTAAACCTTAACCTATAACCTAACCTAAACCTATACATATAACCTAAAACTATTCCCAAATCCCAAAACCTATAACCTAAACCTAACCTAAACCTAAACCTAAACCTATAACCTATAACCTTAACCAAAACCTATAACCTAAACCTAAACCAAAACCTATAACCTAAACCCGAACCCATTCTCAAATCCCAAAACCTATAACCTAAACCTAACCTTAACGTACAACCAAAACCAAAACCTATAACCTAAACCAAAACCAAAACCTATAACCTAAACCCAAACCCATTCTCAAATCCCAAAACCTATAACCTAAACCAATACAAAACCTATAACCTAAACCCGAACCCATTCTCAAATCCCAAAACCTATAACCTATCCATAAACCTTAACCTATAACTTAACCTAAACCTAAACCTATAACCTATAACCTTAACCAAAACCTATAGCCTAAACCCAAACTAAAACCTTTAACCTAAACCCGAACCCATATTCAAATCCCAAAACCTATAACCTAAACGAAAACCAAAACCTATAACCTAATCCCGAACCCATTCTCAAATCCTAAAACCTATAACCTAAACCTAAACCTAAACCTAAACCTTATCCTAGACCAAAACCTATAACCTAAACCAAAACCAAAACCTATAGCCTAAACCAGGTCCCATTATCAAATCCCAAAACCTATAACCTAACCTAAACCTATACTTATAACCTAAAACTATTCCTAAATCCCAAAACCTATAACCTAAACCTAACGCCTAAACTTAAACCTATAACCTATAACCTTAACCAAAACCTATAACCTAAACCAAAACCAAAACCTATAACCTAAACCCGAACCCATTTCCAAATCCTAAAACCTAAAACCTAAACCAAAATCAAAACCTATAACCTAAACCCGAACGCTTTCTCAAATCCCAAAACCTATAACCTAAACCAAAACCAAAACCTTTGACCTAAACCCAAACCCATTCTCAAATCTCAAAACCTATAACCTATCCCTAAACCTTAACCTATAACCTAACCTAAACCTATACCTATAACCTAAAACTATTCTCAAATCCTAAAACCTATAACTTAAACCTAACCTTAACATAAACCTAAACCTATAAGCTATAACCTTAACCAAAACCTATAACCTAAACCAAAACCAAAACCTATAACCTAAACCCGAACCCATTCTCAAACCCCAAAACCTATAACCTAAACCAAATCCAAAACCAAAACCTATAACCTAAACCTAAACCCATTCTCAAATCCCAAAACCTATAACCTAAACCTAAACCTAAACCTTATCCTAAACCTATAACCTATAACCTAAACCAATGCCTATAACCTAAACCAAAACCAAAATCTATAACCTAAACCCGAACCCATTATCAAATCCCAAAACCTATAACCTAACCTAAACTTATACTTATAACCTAAAACTGTTCCCAAATTCTAAAACCTATAACCTT
The DNA here is from genome assembly GCA_037074715.1 of Magnolia kwangsiensis. Lineage (NCBI taxonomy): Eukaryota > Viridiplantae > Streptophyta > Magnoliopsida > Magnoliales > Magnoliaceae > Magnolia > Magnolia kwangsiensis. The sequence continues at coordinate 116,950,069 of CM073577.1, forward strand.
ATCCTAAACCTATAACCTATAACCTAAACCAAAACCTATAACCTAAACCAAAACCTATAACCTAAACCAAAACCAAAACCAAAACCTAAACCTAAACCTAAGACCTAAATGTATTCTCGAATTCCTAAACCCAAACCTACACCTAGTCCTAATCTCAACTAATTAACCTAAACTTAAACTTGAAAACCCAAACCTAAACCCGATCCCAAACCTGAACCCAATTTCCTAAACCTAAACCTATACCTTAACCTATTCTCAATTCCCTAAAACTATAACCTATAACATATAACCTAAACCTAAAACCTAAACCTAAAACTTAAATATATTCTCAAATTCCTAAACCTAAACCTATACCTAATCTTAATCTCAACTACTTAACCTAAACCTAAACTTGAAAACCTAAACCTAAACCTGATCTCGAACCCGAACCCGATTTCCTAAACCTAAACCTTAACCTATTCTCAATTCCCTAAAGTTATAACCTATAATCTATAACCTAAACCTAAGATAAACCTATAACCTTAACCTAAACTAAAACCTAAATGTATTTTTAAATTCCTAAACCTAGACCTACACTTAACCCTAATCTCAACTCCCTAACCTAAACCTAAACCTAAACCTAAACTTGAAAACCTAAGCCTAAACCCGATCCCTAACCCGAACCCGATTTACTAAACTGAAACCTTAACCTATTCTTAAATCCCTAAACCTAAACCTACACTAAATCCCAATCTCAACTCCCTAACCTAAACCTAAACCTAAACTTGAAAACCTAAGCCTAAACCCGATCCCGAACCCGACCCGAATTCCTAAACCTAAACCTTAACATATTCTTAAATTCCAAAGCTATAACCTATAACCTAAACCTAACCTAAACCTATAACCTAAACCTATAACCTTAACCTAAACCCAAAACCTAAACCTTAACCTAAACCAAAACTTATAACGTTAAACCTAAACCAAAACCTATAACCTAAACCTTAACCTAGGTTAAGGTTGTTTTTCTTTTCATTTGTCTGGATCATCTCTCATATGTTCTCTCTCTTTTCATTTATTTTTTTTCCATAGGATTGTTTATGTTTGGATAGATGCAGTTTATGTTTGGATGAATGTAGTTTATGTCTGGATGGATGCAGTTCATGTTTGGATGGATGCAGCTTATGTTTGGATGGATTTACATGGTTTTAGTTTAGATGGATGTGAATATGAATATGATGAAATATTTTATATAACAGATGTATATTAGGAAAAATACAATGAAAGGAAATTTGAGATGAAATTTTAAAAAAAAGACTTTAGCGATGAAAATTTTCGTCGCTAAAAGATGGAGGCACGTTCTTTAGCTATGAAAATTTTCGTAGCTACAAGCCCTTTAGATTTTCTTTCCACTCATTTAGCGACCAAAATTTTCGTTGTTAAAAGTCCCAGCCACGGTTTTTAGCTACAAAAATTTTCATAAAGCTTTCGTTTTTTAGCTACGAAAATGTTCGTAGCTAAAAGTAAGCCTTTGGATATTATTTCAAAAACTGTTCACACATTAGCGACGCTAATTTCGTCGCTAAAAGTCGTAGCCACGTTTTTCAGCTACGAAAATTTTCGTAGCTAAAAGTAAAGTGTTCAGACATTTAGCGACGGAACTTTCGTCGCTAAAAGTCTCAGCCAAGTTTTTACCTAGGAAAATTTTCGTTGCTAAAAGTAAACCTTTGCTTTCGTTCCCTTAAGTTTAAAAAATTGTTCACAACATTTAGCGACGAAATTTTTCGTTGCTAAAAGTGACTTTTAGCTACGAATTCACTATTTCGCCGCTAAAAGTAAAGTTTTAGCAACGAATCTTTAGTTCGTCGCTAAAAGTCACCTTTAACAACGAAAAAAAATTTCATCGCTAAAAGTTTCGTCGCTAAAAACCCCTTTTCTTGTAGTGTGTCTTCTAACTCTAGGTCGAGTCCACCCTTACAGGCTCGACGCAACGATCTCGAAACCGAGGAGGTCGTTACCTTTCCTTGTTGAATCAGGTCGAAACGCTAGCCAACGAGCTCGGCCAAATGAGGCTAATGCTAAAAAGACAACTCCCCCTCCCTAACCAGGAGGTTATCACTCGAGCAGCTGCTGAGGACTCTTCACCAGCAAATTCTTGGATAGACATGTTTCATAACGTATCTGACTAAGCACCATCTCATGTTTCGGGAACCTTTGTGCTAGCGCCTTCCGATTTACGTCACGAACTGGAAAAGGGGCACCAAAAAGCGTCCGAGGTAGACTCGACCCCCAGAGGTATCACCGAGAACAAAGATCCTTGGGAAGTTCAACTTGACGAGCTACGAACGCAGATCAGAGATATGCGCCAAGGTTATCGAGAAGAAGCCTCAGCTTCAATAGACACAATAATGGAAGAAAGGGAGCCACTGTTCACTGACGACATCATGAGCTATGTCCTACCCTCAAGGTTTCGGATGCCACCCATTACCCCATACTCGAATTCTAGGGACCCTACTAAGCATCTAAAATCTTTCATGTAAATGCTATCTTATCTAGCTCCTAGGTTTGTCAAATTTTGTAGTGCCAAAACCTCTTAGAATTTATATCTTGTTTAGTAGTTATTGTAAGATCAACTTCATTTCATCCTTGCCAATCTTGTCTACATTCAAGTACGAGATCAAGAAGTTCAAGTACAAGACCAAAAAGTTCAATTACAACATTAAGAAGTTTACTTTCAAGAATAAGAAGTTCAAGTATAAGATCAAGAGGTTCAAAAACAAGAAGTTTAAGTACTAGATCAAGTTTTCAAGCTTCAACTACTTCAAGAGAATGATATGTGATGAATCCATCTCACCAGTAAGGTTTGTTTGACCCTAGATTGACCTTAGGATAGGTTATACAATTTACACTTATATCAAAAGTCATTTGATAATTTTATAGGTCAGTTTTCGACCAGTCCTAGTCATGGTTCGACTAGTCCATGAAAGTGCCCTGGTTTGTCAATTAGCGTGAGTGTTGAGTCAGCTAGACATGGAAGCTCCATAAGAAGATCAATCAACTGTCTACATCAACTCGCCACAGGTAAATCTAAGCCTCACACTCATGTCCCAAAACACCAGGTACTTAAAACCCTTAAAATTGATTAGAATATCATAGGATTTTTGGGTTAGAAATTTTTTTTAAAATTTTAAAAAATCTCTAAGTTTTGTACCTCTATCAATTAATTATCGATAGACTGATCGATATAATCGAGAAGTGCTGTTGATGTCCTCGATACTTAATCGATACTATTGAAATGAAGACAAAAGTTGTCCATCAACCGCATATACTTCTGGACTGAATTATCGATGTATCGATAGCTGTATCGATATCATCAAAATTTGAATCTCGAATCTATCGAAGTTGACTCGATAAAATCGACAGTAGAGAGTTTGTGTCCCTATTTTTCTAAAGAAAATCATAAAGACCTTCGATATATCGAAGTACTCTTCGATATCCTTGGAATTCAAAAATGGATAATATCGGAAGGCCTTCGATGATATCAGTCTTGGACACACAGTTTTTCAGTAACCTTTTTAGGTGGTTTTTATCTTGGATTGAGGGTCACTTGATAGAATCGATATTCAAATATCGATGATATCGAGGCTAGATCGATTGCACTGAGAATGGATATAAACTGTCCTGCAAACTTAACTGGAAAATCCTTTTGATTTATCAATGCATTAACACGACTATCGATATCATTGACATTTAAATTCTAATGATATCGAGTGTACCTCGATCATATCCTTGATCTGAAATATTTCAAAGGCAATGTCTCTCTCATTTGCAAATGTCGAGGAAACGATCCTCTTGTCGATGAAATCGAAGTTTGAAATCTAATGACATCGACGTAGGTTTCGATTTCCTCAACCAGCTGGCAAAAGGTTTCAAAAGTGTTTGACATTTGAGTTTGTGTCATCGAGCGACCAGTCGATACAATCGAGAGTATATGCTCGATGATATCAACCATGCTCGATGATATCGAAGTCTGTCATAAATGTGACTGTTTTATATCCGTTGGAACATTTTGGCTATATATAGAGAGCTTATCTTTAGTTGTTGGTAGAGAAAGAAGAGAGTGCTTTTGAGTGTTTAACCTTAGATCATATACTCAAAGCCCTTTCTCTCTTGAAAGTTCATCCTCCAATCCACCCTCATCATTGACATTCAATAGAGTGGATTGGGGAATGAACTTTCGCATTCAAGGATCTTCCAGCTACCACCTTAATGGTAAATCATTAAGCTGGGATGCCTTGAATGCATAAATGGTTGGAATCACTCTATTTCCCTTATAGGAAAACTTTCAATAGAGTAGGATTTCATCACAATCTTAACCCAACCCGTCGCCATGCATTGGTACATCTTCTGAGTTACGGTTCAAGGAAGCAAAAGACTCTTCATCAACAAAGGAGGAGATCTTCGAGAACGAGATAAAAGGGACTCATCCGCTTATCTGTAAGTTATTAGAGTCCAGAGGACCCTTGTGATTATTCCTTTGTAAAATTGGGTCTAAGGTGTTTCTCACCCCTTGCAAGTCCTCTAAGAGGCCTTCGGCAGGAGTGTACGTGGTGGGTGCATTATGTTGACCCTTTCTCTATGGACAACATAAATAGTTAGGGCCTCGTATAAGGTCCTTGGCTAATGAGCCTAAAAGTGAGAGCCGTGTGTTGACCCTTGCTCATGAAAGCATAAAAGTGAGAGGTTTCTTGTGTGGATCCTTGGTGAGTGTGACTAAAATCGGGTGCTATGTGTTGACCCTTGCTCGTGAGAGCATAAACTGTTAGCCTAGGTGTAGGTCGTATTGGTTAGAGGTGAACCTAATTTAAAACCTCCGGTTTGAGGTAAACCAGTTGTGAAACCTTCTTAATGAAATCTGGTACACTCAAGGGTTGAGTGCAGTTGCCAGGAGTGGAGTAGGAAAGTAGTCGAACCACTATAAAAATGACTGTATTTGGGATTGTTATTATCTTCCATTTAGCTATATGATTTCCTTAAATACTTTCATATTTGATTATCTGAGATCACACCTCATACACACGCACAGTCATATCCATCATAAGCTAATTTACATATTGTTCATCTCTCAAATAGTTTGTGATTGGATCCTCTACCAGTCATGGAAGCCAGTAGAGTTTCTCTTGTGTAGTCCTAATATATGATTTCTGTTAGGATTAGAGTGATAGGATTTTAAATTGTTATAAAATTATTAACAGTCCTATTCACCCCCCTCTAGGACATATTGGCATATTCTTACTTCAACTAAAGCGGTCTTTACTACAATTTCAATTAGTATCAGAGCAGGTCTCTCTTTAAGGGCTTCATCGCCTAGAGAGTGATCTTAACTGAATTTGGGAATATAGCTAAAGAGAGGGCTCATCGATCTCTAGACCTCCAGTATTTGATGGATCAAATTATGCATACTGGAAGGCTAGAATGCACTACTTTTTAAGATCTTTGGATCATGATGTTTGGGATATAGTTGAAAGAGGATATGTGCCACCAATTGAACAGATAGTACTTAAAAATGACACAACTATCTCCAAACCAAAATCCAAAGAAAAATGGACAACATTTGATAAGAAAAATCATATTGTTGAGGCTAAAGCTATGAATGCTATCTACTGTGCTATGTCCCAAGATATTTTTAATTAAATCAGTATGTGTGGGATAACCAAAGAAGCATGGGATTGGTTGAAAACAACCCATGAAGGAACAAGCACTGTAAAATGATCCAAACTACAACTCCTAACTTCACAGTTTAAAAGTCTCAGAATGGAAGAGCATGAGACCTTTATGGAGTTTTTCACAAAATTGAATATCATTTGTAACTCCATGGGTGGATTAGGTGAGAAAGTTCTGGTCCTAAAAATTGTAGAAAAATATTAATATTATTACCAGAACGATTCGATCCTAAAGTAACAACCATTAAAAAATGTAGGAACATCGATGAAATGAAAGTAGAAGAACTTGTAAGTTCCCTACAAACATTAAAACTACACTTCAAACAAACCTCAAAATCCAAAATTACTGTCCTCAAGATTTCAAAGAAAATAACAAATGAGGATATTGAAAGTGAAAGAGAAGATGATGATGAGGAAGTAGCTTTGTTGGCTCAACGATTCAGAAAGTTCTTTCAGAAAAATCGTGGCCATCCAATTAAAGGAAGAAAGGTGGACAATAAGCATTCTGCAAATAAATTTGGTAAAAAGACCAAAAAACCATAATGTTATACCTGTCAGAAGTTTAGACACCTGTCTACTGAATGCCCAAATAGAAAATCTAAGGGTAAGGCAATGGTTGCCACATGGGATGATACAGAAGAGTCAAACTCAGAATCTAGCGACTCAGAAAGCGATGGAGATCAGAAATTTTTGAAAATCCTTATGACCTCCACTGCTCCAATCATTCCCATTGAAACTAAGAACGAGGAAGAACCACAAGCCACTGAATCATTTTCATCTGATAATGAGGAAACTGAAAAGGAAGAAGAAGAAGAACAATAAAATAAACTACAAGATGCTTACAATCAACTCTACATCCATAGCATCAACATAGTTAGAAGACTTGGTACATTTGAAAACAAAAAGGAATTACTGTAAAAAGATCTGGATAAAACCTTAGAAATTAATATACATCTAATTAATGATCTACAACAATATCATTCAGATAATGATAAGTTGGAAAAAAATTAATCTATCCCTAAAAACTGAATCATCAAAGCTTACTAAAGAAATTGAATTATTAGAAGAAGAAAATGAGCGTCTCCAAAATAAGAATTACGCACTCCGGTTTGACTTAGAGAAATCCAGAAAATATGTTAAAATAAAGTATAAATTTTCCTAGAGTGGTGAAAAGCTAGAAAAATTGTTAGGGATGGGAAGATGAGGAAAATATAAGAGTAGCCTAGGGTATGATAAAACTAAAACAAGAACCAGAAATGTAGCACAAACAGATAGATTTGTCGCTTCGGGAAGTAACACGAGAATTACTCCAGTTTGTCATTTATGTGGTGATTCGGGTCATTATAAGTTTGAATGCTTGACACCTAGGTGGACTCAACATAACTCTGGTCAAAATCATATTAGTAAATTCAAACCAACCAGAGAACCAAAAAATGTCAAGAGTCCACCTAGGAATATGAGAAATACACACCCATCACCATCTGGAATAAATGGCAGAATGAAGGAAGTATTGAATCAAGTGGTTAAATCTACCACTGTAAAAAATCCCGTCACAAAATGGGTTCTAAAAGAAAAGAAGAATTGTCTAGTCACTCATTCAAACTATATATCAAGCAATGACACTAAGTGGTACCTGGATAGCAAATGCTCGAGACATGTCATAGGTGACAAATCTCTCCTTACAAATTATTCAGATTTTAATAATGGGATAATCACCTATGGAGATGGAAGCACCGCTAAGGTAATTGGACAAGGAATTATTAAAGGAATAAATTTGCTCAAAAATGAGAATGCCTTTTGCATAAAAGGGTTAACACACAATCATCTAAGTATTTCTCAAATATGTGACAATGAACATATGATTACATTTAACAAGGAAAAATGTAAAATCCTAGACCTCTCAGGAAAATCAGTGATGAAGGGTTCTTGTACAAATAACCATGCTATATCATCAAAGGTAAAGGAAAGGATGATCCTTATGCCTAGAAATACTAAGCATAGAAAAATAAGTCTAGGTCATGCATCGAGATCTAGATATGTCTCTCACCTCAATCTTTTTGTATATAAACATTCTAATGTTTATAATTTTGATTTGAACAATGCTTGTACAAAATTTTGTTGTATATACTGCCTGATTTTAAGATATACTAAAATTATACATAATAGTCTGTTAAAATTCTGAAATATGCAAAATATTCATCTTCGATATAAGTATCAATACATCAAGTGAACGTTTCAATAACATTGAACAAGAGTCGATACCATCGATGACCTATCGAGAAGCTGAATCATCGGGTCAGTTGAGCTTCCCTCTGATCTTCATTAAAAATATCAAATAAGGTATTCCGATGTCATCGAACGTTGTTCGATGATATCGAAGGTTACAGCTCAATTACAAATGGAAGAACAGAAAAAGAGGCTCACTTGTTGATCTCAGTATGGCAGTGCATTTCTCAGAACAGTTCCTTTTTCCTTTCTTCTCAAGAAAAAATGTCTAAAGGACTGGTTCTTCCACAACGTTCCTCAACGGAGAGCAAGAAAGGTAAGAAAAATGCAATTGGCTTATCTCCACTTTTCAACTTAACCTTTGTGGCAGAACGAACAGTTCAGAGGAAGTGCATTGAACCCTTTGGGATCATCGATTTCTTAGAACAGATTGGGTGGGGAAATATCGTGAATTTTGGTAGAGGATTTCAGCATAATCTTGTGCATCAGTTTTTGAACTTAATTTACAATGTTAAAAATGATCCTCCAATCATTTCAGTAGCTATCATAAATCGGACTGAGCACGTCACTCCTAAACTGATAAGTCGTCTGGTTGGTGTAGAAGTCACTAGGATACATGCATCAAAACAAAATATGAATAATCTTCGTATATGGGGAGAAGTTACTTGAGTGCTCTGTAACGATGCTACAATACCCAGAAATGCAAAGAATGTTCTTCATGTTAAGTATCTCAATCCTGCATATAAAATTCTTCCTAGTATTTTCAGCACTAATGTCTATCCTTGTGAAGTCTCTGATAACAACCTTTCTCCATACATTCTCAATATTCTGTATGATGTTCATCTAGGTATTCTAATGTATCTACTCACTCTCATCTTACAACAGTTAATCCATGCATCTACAGAAGAATCTATCATTACACTTCCCTTTTCGTGTCTTATGTCTAAACTTTCACGTCAATTTGGGCTGCGTCCTACTAATGATCTCCCACATCTGTGTGCCTGGTTCAATTACGAAGACATCTGCAACTTGCATATCATTGACAATGTGTTTCGTGGTGAAAGAATCGATCCATCGTCAAGCAAGGATAATCCTGTGCACAGCCCCGTCTCTGTCAAGATCATTTAGGCTGTCATAGAACAAGACACTATATAGGATCTGCTTGATTGACAATCTTACATGATGAAACGGCTGGAGGACTATAAAATCTGTCTATTGGAGATCAAAAACATGTTGGCGACTCTGCAAAAAGCTACATAACAAATTCTGGATTCCCTACCTATGCAGTAAAGGCCTTCATTGTCTGTAGTACATTCTTTTCTTCATAACACACCTGGAGTCTTCGTGGAATGCCTAGGACATAAATATCTTTTTGAATGTCCTTCGCTCATATTTGTGTCCTTGTGATGAATTACTAACTTGCATAGTTTGACAAGTTTGTGTGATTTCCTCTGAATGAGGATCACATTTTTTTTTTGGGTACCCATGGATGGGTTGAATGTTATTTTGGTTTGGGATGAATGATCATATTACTACCAATCTTGGGTAGTATATATATATGTATCATTTTGGATATGGCTGGTTATCCTTCACTCCTACTTACTGCCATGCTTATGTTTTAAGATCCCCTACGTTATCTAGTTTATGATATGTGTGAATGTGACATTTTGATCTACATACTGTTTATGCATACATGGTTGCTGAAATGAGATGTTTCTGTTACATCCATCTATTGTGCTTATGCCCTGCATTTTGTTCTTCCAATTACTTCACCTTCAGTCAATATCAACTGCTATATTTTCCTTTGCCAATGATTGACAAAAAGGGGGAGAACTAGTCAAACACCCTGATGGAAAATTTGTGTATATTTGTTTATGAATGGTGATATACGTGTTAGGGGGAGCAGCTACACCAAGATAGGGGGAGTTTGCAGTTAGGGGGAGCAACTTCTGAATATTTATGTATGTGAACTAGATAGCATTGTACAATTGTGTAAAGTTCATGTACACACAATTTAGGGTGTGTTAGTATAGGAGTTTTTCTAAAGTGTTTTAGTATTTTGTCACGTAATTGACAAAAGGGGAGATTAAAAGTGTCCTGGTTTCTCAATTAACGTAAATGTTGAGTCAGCTAGATAGGGAAGCTCCATAGGAAGATCAATCAACTGTTTGCCTCAACTGAATGTGTGCCCTAACTCACCACAGGTAAATCTAAGCCTCACATCCCATGTCCCAAAACACCAGGTACTTAAAACCCTTAAAATTGATTAGAATATTATATGGTTTTTGGGTTAGAAAACTTTTATAAAATTTTAAAAAATCTCTAAGTTTTCTACGTTTGTTGATTTATTGATAGACTGATCGATATAATCGAGAAGTGTTGTCGATGTCCTCGATGCTCAATCGATACTATCGAAATGAGGATAAAAGTTGTCCAACAACCGCATATACTTCTAGACTGAATTATCGATAATTGTATCGATATTATCAAAATTTGAATCTCGAGTCTATCAAATTTGCCTCGATAAAATGACAGCAGAGAGTTTGTGCCCCCATTTTTCTAAAGAAAATCATAAAGGCCTTCGATATATCGAAGTACTCCTCGAAATTCTCAGAATTCAAAAACCGATGATATCGGAAGGACTTCGATGATATCGATCTTCGACACACAGTTTTCCAACAACATTTTCAAGTAGTTTTTATCTTTGATCAAGGGTCACTCGATAGAATCGATATTCAAATATCGATGATATCAAGGCTGAGTCGATTGCATCGAGAATGGACATAAAATGTCTAGTAAACTTAATTAGAAAATTCTTTGGATTTTTCGATGCATCGACACGACTATCGATATCATCGACATTCAAATTCTGTTGATATCGAGTGTACCTCGATCATATCCTTAACCTAAAATATTTCAAAGGCAATGTCTCTCTCATTTTCAAATGTTGAGGAATCGATCCTCTTGTCGATGAAATTGAAATTTGAAATTCGATGACATCGACGCAAGTTTCAATTTCCTCGATCAGCTGGCAAAAGGTTTCAAAAGCGTTTGACATTTGAGTTTGTGTCATCGAGCGGCCAGTTGATACAATCGAGAGTATACGCTTGATGATATCGAACTCTGTCATACATATGATCGTTTTATATCCGTTGGAACTTTTTGCCTATTATAGAGAGCTTGTCTTTAGTTGCTGGTAGAGAAAGAAGAGAGTGCTTTTGAGTGTTTAGCCTTAGATCATATACGTGAAGCCCTTTCTCTCATGGGAGTTCATCCTCCAATCCACCCTCATCATTGATATTGAATAGAGTGGATTGGGGATGAACTTTCGCTTTAAGGATCCTCCAACTACCACCTTAATGACAAATCATTAAGCTGGGATGCCTTGAATACATAAATGATTAGAATCACTCTATTTCCATTATAGAAAAACTTTCAATAGTGTAGGATTCCATTACAACCTTGACCCAACCCATTACCATGAATTGGTACATCTTCTGAGTTACGGTTTAAGGAAGCAGAAGACTCTTCATCAACAAAGGAGGAGATCTTTGACAACGAGCTAAAAAGAACTCATCTGCTTATTTATAAGTTATTAGAGTCTATAGGACTCTTGTAATCATTCATTTTTAGGATTAGGTCTAAGGTGTTTCTCACCCCTTGCAAGTCCTCTAGGAGGCCTTCCGGTGGGAGTGTACATGGTGGGTGCGCTGTGTTGACCCTTGCTCTGTGGAGAGCATAAATAGTTTGAGCCTTGTAGAAGTCCTTGGTTAGTGTGCCTAAAAGTGGGTATCGTGTGTTGACCCTTGCTCGTGAGAGCATAAACATGAGAGGTTTCTTGTGTGGATCCTTGGCGAGTGTGACTAAAATCGGGTACTATATGTTAATCCTTGCTCGTGGGAGCATAAACTGTCAGCCTAGGTGTAGGTTGTACTGGTTACAGGTGAACCTGATTTAAAACATCTGGTTTGAGGTGAACCAGTTGTGAAAGATCCTTAGTGAAATCTAGTACACTTAAGGGTTGAGTGCAGTTGCAGGAGTGGAGTAGACATGTAGTTAAACCACTATAAAAATGACTGTGTTTGAGATTGCTATTGTCTTCCATTTTCTTATATGATTTCCTTAAATACTTTCATATTTGATTATCTGAGATCACACCTCACACACACGCACAGTCATATCCATCATAAGCTAATTTGCACATTGTTCATCTCTTAAATAGTTTGTGATTGGATCCTCTACCTGGCTTGGAAGCTAGTAGAGTTACTCTAGAGTAATCCTAATATATGCTTTCTGTTAGGATTAGAGTGATAGGATTTGAAATTGTTATAAAGTTATTAAAAGTCTTATTCACCCCCCTCTAGGACTTATTGCCATATTCCTACTTCAATTAAAACGGTCTTTACTGTAATTTTAGTCTAGACACTGGCTTGACCAGTCCTAGAATTTTCTCGATTAGTCTAAGGTTTTTTATGAATTTTTAAAATTTTCTATTGGACCCTCGGCCAGTCCTAAAGACTGATTGACCAATTGTGTGAACAGTGCTTAATTTGTTGAGCAGGCTCGACTCAAAGTCCAACAACATTTCTGGGTCTCACTCGACCAGTCGAGTGCAGGGCTCAACCAATCGAGCAGGCCACTCGACTAGTCGAGTAGCGATCTTATCTTATTGTGCTAAAAATTTTGAAATGTTGTTGGTCCCTCAACTAGTCGAACTGTCCACTAGGCCAGTCGAGTGAATAGTATTTTTGCTTATAAATTGAGGACAATTTTCAAAGTTTTTTAATTCATTTAAAGCTATTCAAGTCACAACTTTGAGAAACTTGTCCCTACATTCGAGAAGCTAATTGGTTAGTATTTAAGATTCTTTTAATACCTTTTTTTCATTTGATTTTGTGATCTCTATTTAATTGTATTTCTTGTGAAAAGGGAATATTGATTTTATCCTTTTTGAGATCAGAATCAAATCAAGGTAGCCCAGGTTGATTTAATCTAAAAATCATTTAGACTTAAGAACCCTTTCATATGTGAGATTGGACATTAAACATCTATATCAAATTGGTTCTACCGGGCTTTATCAGAAGAAGAATCTTCAGAAAGTACATTTCAATTTTCTATATTTGGTTTGTAAGATTTCCAAAAAATCTTTCATTTTTAGTCTTAACTGAGATAGCTAGAAAATCTCAGTGAGTGGGATTTTTAATTGTGGTAGCCTTTTGAAAACATAATTGTAAAGGTTTTGGGTGAACCTTGGTAAACCTATTTCATAGTGAAAGTCAATATCTCGTGGGTGAGGATATTGGGAGTGGAGTAGTTGTGTGGCTATTTTCTAACAGTTGGTGTACACACAAGTGAACCACTATAATTGTTGGAGTTATGGTGAATGTTTATTATTATGTACTTGTAGTGAATGATTATAATTTATTTTTTGTACATGTACTGAATGTTGTAATAGCAATAAAAATTTATTTCTGTTTTATTCTTTATTCATCTGTATTGGTTTGAGACTTTGATACATAGACACTTCTAGAAATCAAGTTGTCTTACCATAAGCCATTGATTTTTGGTATAAGGTTATCCTTAGAACAACATCTGTATCAACCTCTCAATACTTGTGCATTTGAAGCTACTATTTATTTCTGCTGTTTGGGTTTAGTAAGCGTTATCTTGTTCTAGTTCTTTCTTAATTCTGCATTTAAATTTTTATTTGGCATAGTCCTATTTACTACCTCCCCCCCTTTCTAGGACTATTAACTCGGCCTTTTCAAGTGGTATCAAAGCTTAATAGCTCATTTATTTGGATTAATTTCCTGAGCTAACCAATCTGAGCTTATATGATGTCAGATTTTGATAGCCTTTCAATTATCAGGCCACCACCATTTGATGGCTCCAATTATGCCTATTGGAGAGCCAGGATGAGAATTTTCTTGAGATCTATCGATAAAAATGTGTGGCAATCCACAGTAACTAGGTGGAACCCACCTACCATTGAAGTTTTAGGCATTGATGGTATTAAAACTCTTAAGGTTGCACCTTATAATACTTAGTCCACTCTTCAGAAAAATTAGGGTAGTGCCAATGCTAAGGCTTTAAATGCAATTACTTGCGCACTATCACCAGATGAATTTGAAAGGATTATATCTTGTGATACTGCAAAACAAGCATAAGATATCTTAGAAATGACACACGAGGGTATAACTACTGTTAAGAAATCTAAATTGTAAATCCTCACTACTAGGTTTGAGGAAATATGTATGGAAGAAAGTAAAACATTTATAGACTTCTATACTAAGTTAAATGACACAGTCAACTCAATGTGGGGTCTTGGAGATAGCATTCCAGAAAGTAAAGTTTGTACAAAAATATTACGCTCATTACCTGAAAGGTTTAATTTAAAAGTCACTGCCATTCAGGAACTTCATGATACGGATAACATGCAGGTTGAAGACCTTGTTGGTTCTTTACAAACATATGAGTTAAAATTTAAGGCTCCCAAAGGTAAATCCCAAGCCCTAAAATCTTCTAAAAGTATTTCTCATAATTCTTCTGATTGCAAAAACTCAGAAGATGATATGACACTTTTAGCCAAGAAGGTTTATAAAATTTTCAAAAGCAAAAAGCGAGTTGGTTTTCAAAAACCCTCTGAGAAGAAAAAGGGTAGATCTAAAACTTAGAAATCACTTAAAGACAGCCAATGCTTCAACTGTCATGAATATGGACATCTAGCAAACAAATGTCCTAAGAAGGATATGTCTAAAAAGAAAGGTATGTTGGCTGCATGGAATGAATCTTCCTGCTCTAAAGTCTCTTCTGAGTCAAAAGATTTTGAAACCAAGTCAGCTAATGATGTTAAAGCCCTAATGACTCTAGCCAAGTTCACTTTCTTAGATAATGATGATTCAACTAGTGAAGAAAATCTGAGTAGTGACCATGAAAATGAAGAAGACCTTAAAGATGCTTATGATGCTCTATACAAGGAAAGTTGCAAAATAATTGTAAAGTTAAAACTTCAGAAAGAAAAGTTTTTAAAACTAAAAGAGAATCTTGATAATCTAGTCTTAGAAAAATTACACTTTTCAGATTACTTTGAAAAAAACTAAGTGTAACTTAGATTTCAAAATATCCCAAGTTGAAAACTTAAATTTTGAAAATAAAAAAACTAAAACTAGAAGTCTCTTCACTTTTGAATTTGAAGGACACATGGATGTATGCCCAAGGTGATCCTAAATTAGAAAAACTTTTATCCGGATCCATAAAATGTGGTGATCGATTTGGCTTGGGCTATGATAAAAATATTTCTCCTAAATATAAGAATACTTCACCTAAATTTGTTAAAGGGGAGTCTTCTAATTCAAAAGGGAAAAGTCTGAATTAAAATAATTCTAAAAATACTAAAACTTTTCAGACTTTAAAATCTAGAAGTAATCATATCAACTATAGAAATTAGAATCATAACCCTTTGGTCGAAAAAAATTGTGGATCTACTTAAAAAGCTTCTAAAATCCAACTCGAATGGTAGAATATATAAAAGTACAAGTATCGATAAACCAACAATGTTCCAAAACCCAAAATTATAATGAAATGGATCCCTAAGGTTACTTGTTTGGTTGCTCACACTACTTTCAAGGCTTCAAGTCAATCAAAGTGGTACCAAGACAATGGATGCTCTAAACATATGATAGGTGACAAAGGTCTGTTCATCAGTCTTAAAGACATGACTAATGGTTTAGTCACATTCGATGATGGTAGCAACTGTAGAATTGTTGGCCAAGGTATGGTTCAATTCTTTAACCTCCCTCTATTTGAGAATGTTTTATATGTAGAAGGTTTAAAACATAATCTATTAAGCATCTCTCAAATATGCGATAATCATCATAGTGTAAAATTTACCAACCAAGGGTGTGAAATTTTAAATAAGAATGGTTCTGTAATATTAACTTGTCACAAAACTTCTGAGAACTACTATATAATCAGTGATTCTAGCTCATCTAAGCTATTGTGTTATATTGTCCAAACTGATAAGACCAAATTATGGCATAAGCACCTAGGACATGTACACTATCGCAACTTGTATACATTGAGCAAAAGTGAATTGGTAAGACGTCTACCCAAAGTAAAGAAAGTAAATAAAATATGTGGTCAGTGTCAGATTGGTAAACAAATCAGGAGTGTTCATAAAAAGGTGAACTCTAATGTCACATCTAAACCACTCGAACTTCTCCACATGGATCTCATTGGACCAACTAGAATGGAGAGTCGAGGTGGCAAGAAGTATATTTAGGTCATTATAGATGACTTTACCAGGTATACTTGAAACTCTCGATGAAGTAAAAAGGATACTTAAACGTATACAAACTGAAAAAGAATCACAAGTCACTAAGATCCGTAGTGATCATGATTTCGAGTTTGAAAATAACAGTTTTGAGAAATTTTACAGTGACCAGGGAATATCACATAAATTTTCTACTCCTAAGACACCTCAACAGAATGGGGTTGTTGAAAGAAAAAATTGTATACTTCAAGAGATGGCTAATGTTATGTTAAATAACATGAATCTTCCTAAAAATCTTTGGATTGAAGTTGTTAACACTGCTTGTTATATTATTAATCATGTATATATTAGAAAATTGAATAATAAGACTGCATATGAACTATGGTTCAATAAGAAGTCAATGGTCAAATATTTTCCAGTTTTTGGTAGAAAATGATATATTCTATGTGACCAAAAAAATTTGGAAAAATTCAACACTAAAAGTGACAAAGGTATTTTCCTAGGATATGCTCTAATAAGTTGAGCGTATCATGTTCTCAATAAGAGGAACGGTGTAATTCAGAAATCCATTAATGTTGCCATAAATGATTATCTGAATACATCTACAACTAGTTGAGAAGATGATGAAGTCTCATTAATTGATAAACTGTACTCTTCATCTAGTCGAAATAATGACACTGAACTATAATCATTTAAAAACCATCCAACTGATCAAATACTCAAGAATCTTCTCACCAGTGTGCGCACTCATAAACAACTTGAAAACATATGTAATTATGTGTGCTTCACTTCCTAGATTGAGCCAGCCAATATAAAAGAAACACTTACTGATGAAAACTGAATAATAGCTATGCAAGATGAACTTAATCAATTTGTTCAAAATGATATATAACATTTAATTCCTAGACCTAATGTTAAACATATAATTGAAACCAAGTGGATCTTTAAAAATAAATCTAATAAACTTGGTAACATTATAAGAAATAAGACAAGACTGGTTGTATAAGGGTACACACAGATAGAAGGCATCGATTATGATAAAACCTTTACCCCAGTAGCTCGTCTTGAATCTATCAGACTATTCATATCCATTACTTGTTACAAAAAATTTAAAATCTATCAAATGGATGTCAAGAGTGCTTTCTTGAATGATGATCTACATGAGGTGGTATATGTAGAATAGCCTAAAGGTTTTGAAGAACCTAAACACTCTAACCATATTTATCATTTGAAAAAAGTACTCTATGGTTTAAAACAAGCTCTTAGGGCATGGTACAAAAAGTTGACTAAGTTTCTACTAAGTCATAACGTTGTAATGGGGAGTATTAATAAGACACTATTTGTAAAGAAATACAATAATCACATTCTAATAGTGTAGATATATGTTGATGACATTATCTATGGATCTACTCGTACTAACATGTCTGTTGAGTTTTCAGAATTAATGAAGTCCAAGTTTCAAATGAGTATAGTAGGAGAATTGAATTATTTTATAGGTTTGTACGTGAAACAGCTTGTTGATGGAATATTTATCTCTCAAACCATGTATGCTCTAAACTTGGTGAAAAAATTTAGATTTGAGATTGCTAAGAACTTTGATACTCCTATGAGTACGACACTTAAAAACTCTTAGAATTTAACAGGTAAAAGTGTAGATCCTAAGCTGTATCGCAGTATGATAAGTAGTTTATTATATTTAACTGCGAGCCAATCTGATATTGCATTCAGTGTAGGAATCTGTGCTAGATATCAATCGGACCCTAAAGAGTCCCAACTGATTGCTGTAAAGCGTATTTTAAAATATGTCACAAGTTCGGCCACACTTGGCCTTTGATATCCTCATGATACTAATGTTCAATTAGTCGGTTATTCGGATGCTGATTGGGCCAGTAATATTGATGATCGCAAGTCTACCAGCAGTGGATGTTTTTATATTTGGAACTGTTTAGTTTCTTAGCATAACAAGAAATAGAGTTTTGTATCTCTTTCCACAGCTGAGGCTGAGTATATTGCAGCTGGTAATGCTTGTACCCAACTTATATGGATGAAAAAAATGTTAAGTGATTGTGGATTTGCGCAAGATATTATGGTTTTGTATTATAACAACTCTAGAGCAATTAACATTTCTAAAAATCCAATTCAACATTCACGAATGAATCATATTGACATTAGATATCATTATATTCATAAATTAGTTAAAGATAAGATTATTTCAGTGGATTATATTCAGACTGAAAATCAACTTGTTGACATATTTACAAAGCCGCTTGATAGAAATAGGTTTGCTAAGTTGAAATTGGATATAGGTATGTCGAATATGAACTGAAATATTTATGTTTATTTGTACAATATTTCATGTTTTTATTTTATTTTATTTTTATAAATTTTAAATTTTAAAAAATATGCTGAATTTTTGAGGTGTTCGACCAGTAGAGTACACACTCGACCAGTCGTGGAATGACCGGTCAAGTATGTACTCAACCAGTCGGCCCGCTCGGGTTTGAGGATTTTTATTGCCTAAAAAGCAATTTCTTTTCATTTGCTTCATCTTCCCAACTAGCTCTAGCTCGATTGGTCAAACCCATCTTCGATTCCTCCATGGTTAGTGCATTATTTTCAATTTTCTTGTAGATTTGAGTTCTTTGCACTTCCATTTCCTTATTTGTGTTGTTTATTTCAAGGTTTATGGTGGTTTGTTGGATTTTATAGCTAAAAATTTGATTTTCTTGAAACTTTCTTTCCTCTTTTACAATACTTGTATTACTTAATTTTCTTGTTGCAATGGAGAGTAGAAATAAGAAGAAAGGATCTCGTGGTCCCTCTTCTTCTCGTTTCGCTCCTATCACGATCCGCCATCTTCGGTCACCCAAAGAAGATCTTGAGTATGTGCGGGATATTCGCTTACGCAACGTGATATTTGAACGGACAGTTAACACTAATCATTTAAAACCATTTGGTATTATTCCACTCCTTCAATCTGTAGGATGGGATAACATTTTACATTAGGGTGGTCCTACATACTGTTCCATTGCGTAGGGCATGTATGCTTGCATTAGTGACTTCTCTACTGAGAATCTAACATTTACAATTACAACTAGAGAAGGTCTAATTGATGTGGACCATCACTTAATTTCTAAATTGATGGATCTTCCATTCAGTGATGCTGGTATTCTCATTCATACACTTGTAGCAAAATCATCTGAATTTAAGAAAAGAATGCTCACTAGAGCTTTATGCAACATGAATGTGGAATGGAGTTTTGGAAATGCGCTCACTTCTAAGTTTATGTTACCTAGATACTGGGTTCTCCATTGAATTTTTATTTGTAATGTCTACCTTAGATTTGGTAACAAGACTGAGCTCACTACTTTCATAGCTCATATTCTTCATTCTATTGTTACTGGTGTCTCTGTTTGTCTTCCATCCCTTATTTGTTACATCATTATTCAGTTTTGTCTCCACCTAGGTCATAATGATATACCTTTTACATATCTTATGACTGCGTTAGCCATCCATAGGCTTGTGGCTATGCCTGTTGGAGAATCTCCAATTAACCATCTACCATTCAACAACTCGAACATAAATAAGATGAATTTGAGGTTTGCTCCAAGCCAATTTGAAGTATGTGCTGGAGGAGCAGCTGAAGCAATTGAAGAGGAGGATGTTTTGCCTCCAGATGATGTTAATATGGATGACATATTTAATGAGATTGAGTCTGACTCTGCTATTGATCCTAATTATTAGCCTTCTGACTTTGACACGCGTTTATGATCTCTTGAGGAGAAGGTAGAGGGTATGCATGTGTCCCAAGAAATGTAATTTAAATACATGCGCAAATATCTTAGGCACATTAACAAGGGACTACATCAAATAGATCCTTCCATACTTGCTCCTTCCTCTGGTTCAGATTAGTTTTGAATTTCTGATACGTAATAACTTTCATACTTAGATTTCTCTTGACTCTATGTGCTTGGACATGTTTTCTTATTTTTGTGGACATGTTTTTAATGGTTATCTTGACAATGTTGATGTTGTCTTGAACTTACTTCTTACTCTCATTACTCAATACTCTTATTCTACTCGTATACTTCCATCATTTATATGCTCTTTCTTTTGTCATATTATGACAAAAAGGGAGTGAATTTATGTTGGTATGTCTATTTAATGATATTGATTCTATGGAGTGGAAGATGTGGAAAATATGTGGAGAAGTGGTTATTTTTCGATAGATCTGTATTTGTTAATATACAGGTACTGCAAACAATTTCTTCCCCTCTCTTGGATTTTATGAAGTAATGTATTAAGGGGGAGTATTGATTTTTGCTGACTAGTTGTTCATTGGTGCATGATTCTTTATTAATTTAACTGGTGCATGATTCTTTATTGATCTAACCGGTGCAAGATTCTTTATTGATTTAACTAGTGCATGATTCCTTGGTCTTGGTTTGTTTTGTCACAAATTTGACAAAGGGGGAGATTGTAAATGCTATCTTATCTAGCTCCTATGTTTGTCAAATTTTGTAATGCCAAAATCTCTTAGAATCTATATCTTGTTTAGCGGTTATTGTAAGATCAACTTCATGTCATCCTTGTCAATCTTATCTACATTCAAGTATGAGATCAAGAAGTTCAAGTACAAGATCAAGAAGTTCAATTACAACATCAAGAAGTTCACTTTCAAGAAAAAGAAGTTTAAGTACAAGATTAAGAGATTCAAGAATAAGAAGTTCAAGTACAAGATCAAGAGGTTCAAGAATAAGAAGTTCAAGTACTATATCTAGTCTTCAAGCTTCAACTACTTCAAGAGAATGATATGTGATAAATCAATCTCACAAGTAAGGTTTGTTTAATCTTAGATTGACCTTAAGATAGGTTATACAATTTGTACTTATATCATAAGTCATTTAATAATTTTACAAGTCAGTTTTTTACTAGTCCTAGTCATTGGCTCGACCAGTCTAAGAATTATCTTGACTAGTTCAAGTTTTGTTGTGAATTTTCAGGATTTTCTGTTAGATACTCGACTAGTCCTGGAGACTACTCGGCCAGTCGAGTGAACAGTGCTCGACTAGTTGAGCAGTCTCGACTCAAAGTCCAGCAACATTTTTGGGTCCTGCTCGACCATTCGAGTACAGGGCTCGACCAGTTGAGGAAGCCACTTGACCAGTCGAGTAGGGATCTTATCTTATCGCACTAAAAATTTTGAAATGTTGTTGGTCCTTTGACCAGTCAAACTATCTACTAGGCCAGTTGAATGAACAGTATTTTTTCCTATAAATTGAGGATGATTTTCAGAGTTTTTTAATTCATTTAAAGCTATTCAAGTCACAACTCTAAGAACCACATTCGAGAAGCTTATTGGTTAGTATTTAAGATTCTTTTAATAGCTTTTTTGCATTTGATTTTGTGATCTCTATTTAATTTTATTTCTTGTGAAAAGAGAATATTGATTTTACCCTTTTTTGGGATCAAAATCAAATCAAGGTAGCCTAGGTTGATTTAATCTAAAAATCATTTAGACCTAAGAACTCTTTCATATGTGAGATTGGACATTGAACATCTACATTGAATTGGTTCCACTGAGCTTCATCAGAAGAAGAATCTTCAGATAGGTACATTTCAATTTTCTGTATTTGGTTTGTAAGATTGCTAGAAAATCTTTCATTTTTTATTTTAACTGAGATAGCCAGAAAATCTCAGTGAGTGGGGTTTTTAATTGTGGTAGCCCTTTGAAAACACAATTGTGAAGGTTTTGGGTGAACTTTAGAAAAGCTATTTTATAGTGAAAGCCAACATCCCGTGGGTGAGGATATTGGGAGTGGAGTAGTTGTGTGACTATTTTTTAACAGTTGGTGTACACACAAGCAAACCATTATAATTGCTGGAGTTGTGGTGAATGTTTATTATTGTGCATTTGTGGTGAATGATCATAATTTATTTTTTACACATGTGGTGAATGTTGTAATAGTAGTAGATATTTATTTCTGTTTTATTCTTTATTCCTTTGTATTGGTTTGAGACTTTGATACAAAGACCGTTCTAGAAATTAGGTTGTCTTACCATAAGCCATTGGTTTTGGTGTAAAGTTATCCTTAGAACAGCATCTGTATCAACCTCTCAATACTTGTGCATTTGAGGTTACTATTTATTTCTACTATTTGGGTTTGATATGTGCTATCTTGTTCTAGTTCTTTCTTAATTCCACATTTAAAGTTTTATTTGGCGTAGTCCTACCCCCCCACCCCCTCTAAGACTCTTAGCTCAGCCTTTTCACTTCAGAGCTTGGATGGACCTCCAGTCGGCATCTAAGCCAATCATGTGCCATTTCTTTTCCTTAACTTTGGCAAGAGCTACACGGAGTTAGTATAGGCAACTAAAGTCGAAGTCGATCAGTTCCTTTCCCAATCTCAGCAAGGCATTCCTGACACAGTTTATTGTCAAAAAAGAATGAAGAAAACCGTCCACTCACCTACTTACCATCAAGCAAAGAGAAGGTGAAACATTGAAGGACCACATCATCTGATTTAATGGGGAGGTAATGCAGGTCGATGACTACTCGAACAAAATAGCCCTGACCGCAATGATAACCAGTCTCAAGGAAGGGAGGTTCCTCTTTTCAATAGGCAAGAACCCTCTAGCAACTCTTGGTGAGCTCATGAATCAGGCGTAAAAGTACTCTAATGTCAAGGAATTTTCCAATTCAATAAAGGCTACTCGAAGCACCGAGAGCTCGACGAAGGATAAGAAACACGAAGAGAAAGCCCCATCCTGAGCGCCCTCTAGTAAAACGAGATTAGACGAGGGTATAACAAGAGGTTAGTGGCTGAGTAGACTGTTCAGAGTCAAATATTGCATATTAGACCCCAATTATTACCTGATTTTATGAACAATTACACCCCATGGATAGTATGTGAGTGTTGGGGTTATCACAACTATGGGAGTGAGAATTATTATCATCCATCTAATAAAAAGAAAACAATGCATGATTATATTATGAGTGATAATATGTATTACCAACCATCAGATTCTCCCACGTATGATCCATATGACTATAATTAGTGGAAACATTAATGTTGGGAAGATGAACCAGCAATATATCCTAGTGATAATTTTCTTAGGTCCTCTACCTTTGAAACCCAATCAGAAACAATTCAAGAGGATTCAATTCAAAAACCCATGAATGCACAAGTGCAGTTCAATCAAATTCTCATACAATCATATGAATTACTCAAATCCTCAATTCAAAGAATTCAGTTACACCTTATGAAGGAGGAAAAGGCTAGGATATCCCAGCCTTAACCCAATTTAGAAGCACAATGTGAAGAAAGTGATCATAACTCGCTTATGGAAGAAACTGAAATTATTAATGAGGAGTTGGATTCCATTAATGAGCCTATGGTTCAATTTCCCAATGAGTCGATCTCGATAACTGTTCAAAGGAATGATCAAGAGACATGGGTGTCTTTCAAATATAATGATAGTGACACACTTGACTCACATGACACACATGATTTCAATAATGAGGTAGAGGTTAGTTTATTCGAACTTCAACCTAATTTAGGAATAGAGTGTGAAGAAAGAGATCTCATCCCAAGTGTGCACTGCACTGAATTGGAAGATGATGAGTATTGGGATGATGATCATAAATGTGCAGCCTAAATTCTCCTAGAATCAATCTCAAGTATGGTCCAGGTCAGTGATCAAGAAGTATAGGAAGTGATCGGTCATAAGGATCTACTCCACTCATCTGACATGTCTGATTTAAATGTGGAGGATGAGCCCCTTACAACCAACCCTTCTAACTCTTGTCAAACATGTTTGGAACACTCCTTTGAATTGAATGATGATATGAGTCAGGAGAAGGATGAGTTGCTCGATATGACTGTGCAATTTGAAACCACCCAGTTGAGGCCACCATTTGAGTTGTACACTTTTGACGCTTCAATGCCTCTACTAAGTACCTTCAATGAATAGAGAGTTCACATCAATGCTTTCCCTATTGATTTTCAATCTGTCTGTGCAGGGTAAGAGCAAGAGAACATGCGTCCATCCACTTTTAAAGACGATGGATTCCTTGGGTAGATCATCACGAACTTCAATGTGGAAAATAAGTCACTCTCAGCTAAATTTCCTAACTCTTTGGATGATTACTTGACACACATTGTAGATTCAAACGATCCTATGATAAAAGACATAGTGAATATATACCTTGTAAGACAATATCTTGATAGTTGTTATGGACTGAGAAAACCCTTATTCTGAAGCCCCTCCTATCCTAGATCCTGAATGTATGTCATTAAACGAGGAGGAGCTGATAATGGAACTGAAGTTGGAACTTCAAAATGTGTTGAGACTAACTCACTTCCTGAATTTTTTTTGAATTTTATCTACCTGTAGTCTCTGATTTACCATGGAGTACTACCATCAAAAAAATTTCAGTTACAAGTGAATCATATATACTTTGGAAACCTCAAGTGATTCAACGACAACTTTGTGCTGAGGTCCATAAATTTCTTTAGAAATTCATGCTCCAGGGCATCTAAGCCTATTGTAAAAAGGGCTTTTAGATGATCTTGTTAAGAAACCTACTGAGAAATTTATCAAGATACTGGCCAGAAGAGGAGCCGTGCGGCATGACTGAGTAGTTTTTCCTTTACTTCCATAGGACTAGGATAGTTTGCTAGATGGTATTTTAGGTTAGTTAGTTTTATATTATTAGGTTAGTTTACTTTCCCGTCGTTTTAAGATAGTTTGCTTTTGTTGCTTAACTCTTGTGCCGACTTGCCTTCGCACTGAAATCTCTCTGGGAAAAAGCCGCTTAAACTCCATCATCAGGTACTATCGTTCCATCACTTCTCCTTTACTTACATTGTCTCATGTGCATTGCATACTCATATCTTTTACATTGAGGACAATGTAGATTTTAAGTTGGGGATGGGAGATTAGGTTACCTAATCAGTGTTTTCTCAGTCTTGATCAAAAATTGTGAAAATTTTAAAATTTTTTAGAAATTCTTGTGAATTCGAAGTGATTTTGAGTTCCATCTTGATTTTAAAAGTATAAGATATGTAATGTTGGCAATCTGTGACTCTTAGATTCAGCTATCTTTAGATTTCACAGTTAAGTTCAAACTATTAATCCATGATTAGAAGCTTTAAACATTGATTGAATCATGATTTCACATATCACACCTGGCTTACACATTATAACTTTAGTTCGATATTGAATTGTTAATTGGGTGATCATTAAGCATGGAAGGAACCAACCTGGGAAATTTATCCATCATGTTCATTCAAAAAAAATATATATACCTAGCTAAAAAATAGTTGTCTTCAGAAAGGATTGGGCAAATGGTCCTCACCATGGGTTTACTTCCTATAGGTGAGAGTTCGAATCCCATCCTTGGCTTTACCTTTAAAAGGTTGACATAGCGTGAAAGCCATTGCTGAAAAAATTAAAAGTTGGAAGAATAAAAAGTTTAACTGTAAGGTAAGTTTTGGTTTTGATTATGGTTATCCTAAATGCTCTTACGATTATCAATGTTATCATGAAAATAAAAAATTAAGCCTTTGATTGTGATAAGTTTAGGTTTCATGATACACCCATGGAACTCAATGTTTAGACTTTTTCTAATGGATGGATTAATACCTTGAACTTAACTATCAAATTTACCATGCACTTGAGTCTAGGAGAAAGAAATGCCCAACATTCATAAATCTTAGAATTTTATTAACTGGATTGCTTTTCAAAAATTACTCGGGTTTATAGAAATTGTCCCATAATTCTTAAATTATTTTTTGTATACTTTGCTCGGGAGTAGCAAAATGTTGGTTGGGGATTGTGTTGAGGGTCAAATATTGAATATTAGATCCCAATTATTACCTAATTTTACAAACATAATACTGTTTAACGGCCTATTTTAAATTTCTTTTTGTGATGTAAGGTGCATTTAGGAGCCTGGACTGAAAAAGGGTACTAAAAGCATGGATTTAATGTTAATAAATCACCAAGGCAAGGATCAGACCCAAGGGGACTGAGATTGAAGAATTAACATGCCAGAGATCTGAAAAAATCAGGCCACTCTCGTTAAACGGGCCTGAAAATCGTCCAAAATGCAAGATCACAGGGTTCCCACCATCCCTTCGGCTCAAAACTTCATATATGACCTGACGACCATAAATTAACTGTACACGTCAAATTTAATCTATTAGATCCTTATGGAAGTGGCCCAACGGACAAATCAGCCCCTAAAATCATGATTTGGGGCCTGCCTGAAATCTGGATATGCTTCAAATTCGGTCTCAACCCCTTAAACAAGGTGACAAAATGGTTGGATGGAGCAGGTTTCTCGAATACAGCATCATGGGACCCATACACGCAATACGTATACATAACATATACACGGCCGCCACACACCAAACCGTCAAGGCAGTGTTGACTACCTTGACCTGATTCATCTTGCACCAGGAGACAGCAGACGGATGTCCAACTGTGCGTTTGTGATTGTGGGCCTCACACATCACCCTTTTGGCAGATTTGGAGACCATCCATTGTTTCCATAGTGGGGGCGTGACCCTTGCCTAAGTGTCTGTTTTATCCCATGCAAACGTACATAGATTCCAGCCGTTCAAACGCATGATAGATGGCGATATGAAGAGCCCGTGGGCCACACCGAATCTGAGCCATAACAAACCATACTCGACTGGTTTTTCAAGAAGAATCCAGTGGACAATGTGGATTTTGAAAAGGGCGGATGAAGTGGACCCCACCAAGAACCAGTGCAAGACAGTTGCATAGCCTGGACGTGTTCGAACGTTGTTTGTCTATTTTTCAATAGTGGGGCCCACCCACCAGGCAGTTCCATGATCTGGACCGTCTAATATGTCCAGAGGGTGGCCACGACCCT
The DNA here is from genome assembly GCA_037074715.1 of Magnolia kwangsiensis. NCBI lineage: Eukaryota > Viridiplantae > Streptophyta > Magnoliopsida > Magnoliales > Magnoliaceae > Magnolia > Magnolia kwangsiensis. The sequence goes on from CM073577.1 coordinate 116,977,172, forward strand.
AGCCATGGAGCTAGATTACAAAAAGAGGCCATGTACTGTTCTAAAATTCCCTCAAAATGCAAGTATTTTTGGCATTTTTTTGCTGCTATGTAAAAAGAACTACCATAAGATTTTCTTATTTCCACCACCTTCACCATGCCAACATCAACCCTCTGCTGCCTATATAAAGGGGAGAGAGGACGTGGGAAGGCCATCTCTTGGACTATGGAGTGTGGGAGCACGAGAGAGAGGGCGAGATCGTGGCCGACACAAGAGGAGTCTTCCTCCTTTTTTTCTTTAGTTTATTCTTTGTTTTTATGTCTTACTGGGTCTTTATCCTGATTATGTCAGGCTAAACCTCTTAGCTAGGGCTAATAGGTGAAGCTTGTACCATAATGGGTAGTCTTTTATTACTTTGATTTATGTTACATTGAACTCTCTTTGATTATAGTTTGATATTAAGGAATGCTTTTAGTTTTTAATAGTTTGTTGTGACTTAAATTACAATAGATCTGGGATAGCTTCGAGCATGTCCTTTTCATTATTATGATTATGAAATTAGGAAGTCCTGTTGTTCACCATCGCCCCCTGGATATGGTTGGATGATGGAATCCTTCCTAACGTTCATACATCTCTTAGTTTGGTTGTATATTGGCTAAATTCTGTTGTTTGCTTTGTCTCATGGGCATGATTTTGTGATGGAATCAATTTTAATTCACATCCCTCTCATCTCTTGAAAACTGGATCAAAGGAAGTTCAGATTGGTTTTTAATGAAACATCTTCCAACTGGATGAAGATAGGAATATGATTCTAGTTGTGTTCGTGAATCAAACATAGATCTCCCTGATCTCTACAAGTGGATCCTTGGAATTCCTAGTTTCCCACCTTTGAATTTTACAAGTTTTAGTTAAATTTATTCACAATTATTCTCTTACTTCTCCTTGATTTAGATTACGTCTTTGCCTAGTCCTCAAGTTACTTTCAGATTACATACAAGGTTCAATCCTTGTGGATTTGACCTCGGTCTTACTGAGATTATTACTACATCACAACCTAATACTTGTGGTCTAAACACAGACATCCTGAGAGTCAGTTCAGTTCATACACCCCTCTCAATGCTGGAACAAGTCCTTTTGGAAGTACGAGATAAATGGCTACTGAAATGGCTGAGCTGTATGAAAACTAGTGCAGACCAGCAGGATAAGCGAAAATACTGCTGCTTCCACCACGATCATGACCACTCCACCATGACTATTTTGACCTCAAGGAAGAGATCAAGGCCTTCATCCTCAGCGGGCACTTGAGAGAATACGTCAAGTGAGAATGACCGATCGAAAAGATGAGCAGCCCAGAAGAGCCACCGATGGTAACCTTGAAATCCATACTATTTGTGGCGGGCCCGCAGGAGGTGGCGATTCAAATCAAGCCTAGAAGACCCACGCTCGAAGTGTCGGCCCGGACCATTATATTCATCTCGCCAGTAGGCCGTCTAAAGAACAACAAATGCACCCATTTAATCTTACATTTTCTAAGGAGGATGCTCGCGGTATCCATCACCTACATGACGATGCTTTTGTCTTGGCCATGACTATAGCTAACTGAAAGGTATACCTCATTCTTGTGGACACAGGCAGTTTGGCCGACATACTCTTCACCAAGATGTTTGATAAGATGGGGGTTAATAGGTCACGTCACTAACCTGTCAAGACCCCGTTGAATGGCTTTGTAAGGGACAAGGTCACCTCCGAGGGTTCTATCCAACTCCCTATCACTGTTAGGGAAGGAAAAAATTAGACCACCACGATTGTCGACTTCTTAGTAGTGGACTGCCCCTCTACCTACAATGTCATCCTCGGACGACCATCCCTTAACTTTATGAGTGTCATTGTATCTACAAACCACCTCATGATGAAATTTCCTACTGATGACAGGGTTGGTTATCTCCAAGGAGATCGGCGTGAAGCTCGACAGTGTTAGTCAACCGCTCTAAGAACTAAAACTCCCATTCAGGCCCTAATGGTTAACTCACTTTATCCTAGGAAAGATTCATCAGAGAGAGGATCTCCGATAAAAGATCTTTTGATTATTCCCCTCGACGAGTCCGACCTAATTTGATCAGTTTAGATCGGGTCATTACTAGCTCCTGACTCCCAAAGATAAATGATAGATCTCGTCCAACGCAATGCCGACATATTTGCCTCATCCTATCAGGATATCCCGGGCATTAGCCTTGAGGTGATGGTCCACAAGTTGAATGTAGACCCTGATTGTAGGCTAGTTAGACAAAAAAGGAGAGCGTTCAAGCTAGAACAATTTTTCGTGATCGCAGAAGAGGTCGGAAAACTCTTGGAGGCAGGGTTTAGTGAAGAGGTCTACTACCTTGACTGGATTGCCAACGTCGTCGTAGTAAAGAAGTCCAATGGGAAGTGGTTGGTTTGCGTTGAGTATACTAACCTGAATAAAGTCTACCCCAAGGATAGTTTTCCTCTCACCAGAATTGACCAACTAGTCAACAACATAGCCGAACATGAGCTCTTGAGCTTCATGGATGCATACTCGGGCTATAATCAAATAACTATGCACCCATGTGATAAGTAGAAAATGACCTTCATCACCGACAAAAGGCATTTATAGTTAGGAGGTCATGCCCTTCGAATTGAAGAATGTTGGAGCTACATATTAGCAGCTCGTGAATAAAATTTTTGCTTAACAGGTTGGACGATCTATGGAGTTCTACGTTGACGACATGCTATTGAAGAGCATCAAGGCCACCAACCACATGACCAACCTTGACGAGACTTTCTTGCGGCAATACCAAATGAAGTTGAACCCAACCAAGTGCGCATTCGGAGTTAGCTCAAGTAAATTCCTCGGTTTCCAGGTCAACCAAAGAGGAATCGAAGTAAACCCCAAAAAAATCAAAGCTTTGTTGGATATGAAGTCACCTTGGACAGTGAAAGAAATCCAGTGCCTCACTAGTAGAATCGTCGCCCTCAATCACTTTGTGTCTAGAGCAATCAACAAACACCTCCCCTTCTTTCAGCAACTGAAGGGTAATAAGAAGGCGTAATCAGATTGTGAGCAAGCGTTCCATCAATTGAATAGTACTTGGGATCACCCTTTCTACTATCAAAGCTAGAGAATGGAGAATCCTCGTTACTGTACTTAGCAGTCCCCCGCAACTGCAGTCAGCTCGGCCCTCAACTAGGAATCTTAAGGAAGACAATGCCTGGTGTATTACATCAACAAAGCCTTGGTCTCAGCCGAGGTGTGATATCCTGACCTAGAAAAACTGGCTCTAGCTCTAATAATTTCATCTCGAAAACTTCTCTCATACTTCCAAGCTCACACAATAGTATTAACCAATTAGCTCCACTAGGTACTTCAAAGGCTTGAGGTGTCAGAAAGGCTCACTAAATGGGCGATCATGCTCAATGATTTTGATATCAAATACTATCCAAGGATGGCCATCAAAGGTCAAGTGATGGTTGACTTCATCGTTGAGCTCACTAATCAGGAAAACAGGCCTGCCTTGAACGAACTAGGAGAATCCCCTGACCCAACTAGCAAGTTGGATTAAGGAATTGAAGCATGCCGGTCGGCCACCAGTATAGTGCCTAGAATGCAAAAAATGACTAGAGCTCCTGGACGCTGTATGTGGATGGATCATCCAACTCTAAGCGTGGTGGAGCCAGGATAGTCCTCTTAGCCCCCAACCTGACATCGATTCAGTGTGCTTTGAGGTTCAGTTTTCACACTTCGAACAGCGTGGCTAAATATGAAGCGCTGCTAGCAAGACTCAGGTTAATGAAGACTATGGGAGCTCAGGTCCTCGAGGTCTGCTATGATTCTAACTTGTCGCCAACCATATCTCCAATGAGTACCAAGTAAAGGAGGTGAGAATGATTGCATATTTTCACTAGTATCGAGAATTAACGAGCAAATTCCAGAGGTGTGGCGTTAATTTGATTCTAAGGGTGGAAAATTAGTGGGAGGATGCGCTAGGGAAGTTATCATCCGCAACTGAGGGGGACATTCCGAGGACCGTCCCGATAGAGTTTTTAGTTGAGTCGAGCATCAATCAGCTTAGGCCGAAAGTCGTTCTACCCATGCATGCAACCCCAAGTTGGATGGACCCAATCATAGAGTGCCTTGGAAAAGGAGACCTCCCCGACAACAGATTGGAGGCAAGTAGGCTCAGATCCATATCAGCCCAGTATATGATGACTGGGGATGTCCTATATATATATATATATATATAAGAGTTTTCCCTACCCTATCTCAGATGCCTTCAACTAGAAGAGGCCGAATACGTCCTGAAGAAAATTCACAAAAGAATATGTGGTAATCACTTTGGCGGCCGAGCCCTAGCCCACAAAGTTATCCGATCAGGATACTTCTAGCCGACTCTTGTTGAGTGTCAAATATTGCATATTTTTTCCTATTTATATCTTGGTTTTATGAACATGATAATGCTTAATGGTATATTTTATACATGTTTGTATTGTAAGGTGAATCTAAGAGCATGGAATGTAAAGAATGCTAAAAGTATAGATTTAATGCTCAAGAATCACCAAGGCAAAAGATGGATCTTAGGAGATTAAGATTGAAGAATTCACATGCCAAAGATCCAAGGAAATCAAGTGAGAAATGAAGAGAATCAAAGATTTTAAAGTGAAGAAAAGTAATACACGTGAAATTCGACTAGCCCAAGCTCTGGCTCGACTAGCCCAAGCTCTACCTCGACCAGCCTAAGTTCTGTCTTGACCAACCTAAGGAAGTTTGGCTCGAACTCTAGCAACATTATCTTTCAAATTCACGTGACCTTCAACTAGTCGAATATTCTGCTCAACTAGTCGAAGATGACCTTCGACCAGTCAAAGATTACCCTTGACTAGTCAAAGGTTACACAGATTTTGCATGGACTATGTAAATTTGAGGAGGTTTCCGAACTTTTCCAACTCGGTGTAAAAGTTGGAGTTCCCTAATTATAAATAAGAGTTCCTAGGATGCTCAAAAGCATCTTCTAGGGTTCAAGAAGTGGAGCAAAAGGGTAGAGAGTCGCCGCCAAGAGTTTTCTTCTTCTTCCTTAGTTCATTTTTCTGCTTTTCTTAAGAGTTCTTAGTTCAATCATGTCTATGGTTGGCTAAATATCTTAGTTAGGGCTAAGAGGTAAAGCAGGTAGCGTGATTGGGATAGTTACTTTTCTTTGATTCTTATTTATATATGTTTAACTTCATTGATTTCTAGTTTGATTTTAAGGAATATTTTCAGCTTTTTATGGTTTGTTGTGACTCAAATTACGATAAATGCTGCGATAGCTTTGAATATCTTCTTTTCTTATTTGAGATTGTGGGATTGGTAAATGTAATGCCCCATACTTTTCCACACTCAGTTATTACCGTGTAACCCAACTTAGTATGGATACTAACGTAACATAATTAAATGTTCACCTGTATTCCACCTTAAATTAGACTGATAGGAGTAACATGCATCCATTCCTTGAGCCACCCAAATATTCATCAACACTTGGACAATTATTGGACCTTGTTAGAGACAACTCAAGCCATTCATTATCAACAATAACTCTTGGATCACCAAACCCGCTGTTCAAATCTCAAGTTATACCGTGCATTTGTAGCAGGACTCCTCGGAGAAACCATGGATCAATCATCGCCCATCAGGATCCACGACATCTAGTTGATTTGTGGCCTAGTGATAGATATCCCTAATTCGACCATCAAATCGTAAGACAAACCACTAGATTTGTGGTCAGACAACCTTAAAAACCATTTAGATAGTTAACGTGGGCTATAGAAGGCCTTGACCACAAAATCATCATAAAGATGAGACTCAATTCGCCAAATCCATTAATTTAACTCAATCTTCATTCATAAAACAAACTGCCCCTCCATGTGGGCTTCAAATAATCCATCATCGCTTCAGAGGCACCTAATTTAGGGTTCCAATCCCCTTGGTAGGCAAACTTAACCATCCATTTTCAATATCAGGCTCTGTATCACCAAATCCACTGTACATCAGGCCACAGGTGTCACGTCCCAAACCCGAAAATCGGATTCACATGAATCCCGATTGCCAAATCCGGTGCCGACAGCCTCCGTAGTGCCCCATTCTCGGCTCCTGACAATCAATTGCCGGATTTCGATCCTGGGATCCTACAAGGAGGATTTTCAGAATGAATTTTTTTTTGTAATGGAGCATAACCACAAGCATAACCAAGTCACAAAACAACATCACCACATATCCACAATATCAAAAACTTTAAGTACAATGCGGAAGGGAAATACAAGGTGAACAAAAGCTCCAAAAGGTCCTGATATGCACTCCTGCCTCAGCGCTGCTGCTGTCCAACGCTACCTGCACACAACTGTCATGCATAAGCTTACAAAAGCTTAGAGGGTGGTGTAAGTGTGTGCGTAAGGCAAACGCCAAGTGTACAGTATCAGAACAATGCGGAAGTATGTGGTAGGTCCATAGAATAAAATCAACCATACCAAGGCTATGTAATGTAAGGCATGAATGCTATCGGTCATACCAAGGTCATGCGATGTGAGATATGAATGTCATCGGCCACACCGATGCAATACAAGGCCTACATAGCCGAATGTCATATGCGAAATGCAATCCAAGTAAGTCAGTACTCATCAAGTACATATATCAGTATAGTTCCTCTCTGAATATCACTGGGGTCTAATACACTTCACAGTGACTGCCACCTACTTAGCTGCACAGTCAAGAAAGAGAAATAGACCTCACTATCCGCCTGACCAGTAGTCTGCCAATACCTACCCGGCTCGTCGATAGCGGACTCATTTACGAGCTAGCAAACTCAGCCTAGTTTATAGCCCCCTCACTCAGGCGGATAAGGCCACACCCCCTTCCAACCGACCACGACACAGTGGGAGACGTGACCTACTGGTATTCGGCACTCGGGCACTCGTGTATCCACTCGGTCTAGACGTTGGAGCATCTCCTGGTACCAAAAAGGTTCTGAGACTTTCACCCAAGGACATCCTAAGTGCCCACAGTGCTAGAATCAAGTATTTCTGGTATCCGATACGGCCATCCACGATGTACCTGTGGAGCCACGGCCCTAATGTCGCTAGGGCGTGCAGTGATCAAGTCACACATGCAGGATGCATGAATCATGCCGTCAAATCATGCAGAAATCCAGCGCGTACTGTGCGATCATGTGGGCACTCCGTCTCATAACGGGTCCCATAAGTGGTCTGCCCAATGGCATATGCTATGATCAGTCGCTACTCAAACCAAGCTTACATATGATGCGTATGGGCATGAGTTATGAGATTATACTAAGCATGTTATAAGGTGATGGATAATAACAAGCATAGGCCTATCAATGGGCCCTAAGGGGAGTTACAATGCGGACATTTAACCAACATTGTACATACAATATGGACGTCAAACCAACATTGTTCCCAAGGCACGACCCGCCATATATATCATTACATGAACATGGGAAGTCACACATTGCAATGGACCCTAAGGTCATCCCGTTGTGCCTCGACCCATGAGCCTTAGATACATCAAATGGGCTGCGTTAATGGGCCTCACCAATGAGCCTTATGTACATTGCAATGGTCCATGATCCATAGGCCTTGAAATACATCAAAGTGAGCCTCACAACTTGGGCCTTAAATATATTAGATGGGCCTACTCTCATGAGTTTTAAATATACTAAATAGGCCACTCCATTTGCGCCCCATGCACATCAAATGGGCTTGATCCCATGGGCTTTAATATGTATCAAATGGGCTTGAATCTCGTGGGCCTTATATAGAATAAGTGGGCCGGATCTCATGGGCATTGCATATGTCAAATGGGCCGAAACCCATGGGCTTTAGATATGCCAAATGGGCTTAATCCCATGGGCATTACATATGCCAAATGGGATTAATCCCATGGCCTTGGATGTGCACCAAGGTGGGCCTAAATGAATGGCCATAAATGGATCAACATGGGCCCTATCTACATACCAAAGTGGGCCCATTGGAACCATAGATCTGGCTCATTTTTAGCTCAAGAAATGAGTTTACAACATAAATGGATGGTTTGGATGCAACACATGCATTATGGTGGGGTCCACATAAAGGCCCACCATCATACACATATGCATAAATAATGTATACAATATTATATATAATATAATATACATATATATACATCACACACAATTAGTGTGACTGGGTGAATAGAACACATAGATCATGGTGGGTCCCACTGTCCAAACAGAGGACAGTGGACACGTGTACATCACAGTGGGCTCCACCGTCTGCTGGACGGTGGCCTCACCGCACATACATCTCTGTGGACTCCACCGTCCAACACATACATCACGTTGGACTCCCCATGTGGGGCCCATTATAAAGTTTACATGCCATCCAACCCGTTGATAAGGTCACGCAGACCTGGTTGAAGGGAAAATACGAATTTCAACTTGATTCAAAACTTCCGTGGGCCCCAAAAACAGTTTTAATGGTAGGCTTTAAGTCACCCCTGTTTCCTCTGATGTGGGCCATCTGAGTTCCAGATCAGGCCCATTTTTGGAGATGGCTCACAACCCTATGTGGTCCACAGAATGGACGGAGTGGATATACAACATACATCATGGTGGGGCCCACGGCTTGGACCGTGGGTCCCTGCTCGTTGGCTCGCCCGCCAGCGCAGCGCTAGCGCTACCTGCTTCTCTGACAGCAGCAGCGTCAGCTGCTGCATGGTGTTGTATTTTTATTTTTTTTTTGAAATCAAAAATTTTTTTAAGGTTTTTCTTATGTGGGACTTGTTTCAGCCAAATCCATCCCGACCACTAGTTTCCACGGCCTGATACGGACCAAACAAGTCCAATATCTGATATTGTTTTGGGGCGAAGAAAGATCGAGATACGTTTAAATGGTGAAAACCATTGTTTTCTAAGTTATGGCTCGCCAGAAGGTCTGATCGAGTCCATTTTTCAGCCCAACGTCTAAATTGAGCCAGGGAATAGAATGGACGGTTTGGATTATAAACATACATCAATGTGGGGCCTCTATGAGTGGGTCACCCCAAGGCCATAAAGTAAGTTAATATTTGTGTTTTTCCTTTTTGATGTCCAGCGTCCAGGGACGCTGGACGGTTTAGGTGTGCACTAGCATTAAGGTGGGTCCCGCTTATGTGGGCCACCAATTGATGGATGGAGAGGGAACGACACATATAGAGTGGGCCCCACCCTTAGACGGCTTGGGTAAAGTACTTCATGGTGGGGCCTATTCAAGTGGGTCACACAGCCACATCAATACACAAAGAAAATAATGAAAAGGAGAAGGAGAAAGAGATAGAAGGAGAGTGGGACACGCGTGATGGAGGGACCTCGGCACTATGGGCCCCTCCCTTGCATTCAATTGTACATCGAGTGGGCCCTAATACAAGTGGACCTACCAATTCAAAGATCAATGGTGGAGATCTTTCTCCACTAAAAATGGATGGTCTAGATGACCTCTTTAATGCAAGGAAAGTAAACATCATGATGGGGTCCATGGAGAATGGCCCCATCATGGAATGATTTGATGATCAAGATGGGCCATCGGCCACATCTTAGGGTCCCAAATGAGATCCATATCATTGATCGGTGGGCCTCACTTGGCCCATCATAGAAATATGAAAATCTAGCTTATGGAAACACCCACCACTTGATCTTCTTAGTCCGTCGGGATGCCGGTCTCCTAAAGCTTCACTTTGATGGTGGAGATGGGAGATGGATGGCTAGGATGATGGGTTTTGGAGATGGGAAGTGGGCCACCAAAATGCACATTTCTCTCATGGGAAGCCTTGGACGTGGGAGGCTCTTGCTTGCTTGGAATTGTGATGAGAAGTGAGAGAGAGAGAGGTGTGATGTAATGAGAGATGGGGTGATGTGAAGTGAGTGATGGGTGAGGTGAGTGATGGGTGAAGTGAGAGGTTAGTTGACTTCGGTGGTTGCTTGACTTGTGGAGAAAGGAAGCATGGGTACTTGTACTTGACATGAGAGGTGATTGATGGGATTGATTGATGTGATTAATTTGACACTTCGTAGAGATTCTCTTGGGATTTGCAACGCGCGGTATTTTTTCTCGAACTGAACGCGGGTCTGCATCTCATCGTCTGGGTATCGGATCGGTGCGTGAGTTACGGCGTTGGAACTGCGGCGACGGTGCGGTCGCAATGATACAAGTCTCGGATTAATCCAGCTCAAATGTATAGGATATGACTTACAGTCGTGCGCAAAGTCGATTACAAGTCGCAGGTGGTCGAAATTTGACAAGAAGGATCGCGTGAAGCAACAGAACAGTACGAATTAGGATACGGGTCTTACAACAGGGCCAGGGACCTATGATATGAGCTAACTACATCCTAAACAAGCAAGTAAACCATCATACTTCTTCTAAATTAGGTGAGGAGCCCCAAGAATCACTGATGATCAAATCTGGACGAGATCGAAGCTTTGAATAGACAGATACCACCATAAGAAGCTCAGAACGCCAAATAAGGCCCACCTAAGTCTTAGAAATGCCTAATCATTGGCTGGGGGCCCTGATTTCGGCCTTATAGGAGAATGGATGGTGTAGATCACACCAGGACATTTTTGTGGGCCCCACTCTAGAGTGCATGTACACAGGGGGTGGGTGCACCAGCACCGCACCTGACTGGGAAGACCAGTCAATTGGGTTTGACCCAAAAAATCCCAAAAAGAGAGATTTCCCCCTCTTTCCCTTCTCAGTTCCTGCCCACGGACTGTTCGAAATAGGGCCGTTCGTGCATTGGATTGATGGGCCATCAGGACCGATCATCAAGACGATCGGAGCCGTTCATCATGTGCACCCCTTGGCAATAACTAAAACCCAGGCATTTACAATGACCCACGCACACATGTATGTGTTCAATAGCGGGTGCTAGTGATTGAGCAAGTGAACATGTTCGTGCTTCTAGCTGTCCTAAAACCTATATGTCGTGATCAAGGTGGGACACCTTCAGCTAATCTAAACCGTTCATCGGATAGAGGACTCCCATTTGACCAAACCTACATCGTTTGTATGTGCTTAAGCACACACGCACGTGCACAAACAAAGCCTAAACAGAGCCGTGCGGCATTTCCAAAATGGAAAGATTTCTGTTTCCATTCCTGGTTGCCAGAAGGATGATTCGCGTGAACAATCACCCTTGGATCTCAGCCGTCCATGGGAAGGGGATCTCGGCCGTCTAATGCCAAGAAACCTAGCTATGTGAATGAAAGGAAAATAAAAAGAAAAAGAGAAAAAAAATCTACCACTCTCTTCTTTGCTGGAACCCACCGGAGAAATGCATTTGGAGCTTCGAAATCTATGTTTTGGAAGCATTCACGACGCCAAAAAAGTGAAAAAAGGACGGTTGAAAACCATCTCAAATCACAATAAAGGATAGTTTTGAACCGTCGCATGGGCCATCCTATTTTGCTGTGTCGTATTACTTAAAGGATGGTCATGAACTGTCATTGTTGATGGACATTTAAAGGACGGTTATGGACCATCTATAAAGAAGGATGGTCATGGACTATCAATAAAGATAGACGTTAAAACGATGGTTATGAAACGTCTATTATGAAGGATGGTCATGGACTGTCCTTAAAGATAGACAATAAAAGGACTGTTATGAGCAGTCTCTGATGTTACATGGTTGCAATTTAAAAAGGGACGGTTATGGAACGTCTCTAAAGAAGCATGGTCATGGACTGTCATGAAAGATTAGACCTTAAAAAGATAGTTATGGACCGTCTTAGATTTGAATATTTTTAAAAAATATGGACGGCCTAAAGCCGTCAGAAAATTTCTTGCATTAAAAAATATAGAAAAAAATTAGCAACAATTTTCTTTTTTTGTCTTTCATCTAATAAAAAAATATTCAACCAATAAAACATTATAATTCAGAATTGTAGAAACTTCATTTGCTCTTTTTTTTCTTCCAAAAAAGTGGGCACACTTTTTTAAAATAAGACTCATCATTTAAATAAAATTAATGCACGCAAATAATGCAAAAAAGTGTTTCAATTCAAGTTAATAGAAACAACAACAAAAATTAAAGCTTTGTAAAAAAGGGCATGTGTTAAAGGGATACATCCTTGATTCCCATGCATGAGAGTCCAATGATGATAAGAACAAGAATCGCAGCACAAGGACCCATAAATACGGTAATGTTATCCTACAAAGGAATTGGATAGTATTAGATGTTAATGCACTTGATTAGATTGCACATAAAGTTCCGATTAGAGTTACAGTTTAGTAAAGGTTTGCAGTGCCATGCATGGATGATAAGGAAGCTTAAAAGAACTCAAAAACTAAGCCCTTTTCTTTTCCTTTGCCACAGATTATGTACAATCTTATTGAAACTAAGAAATGAATAAAAAGAGAGTTAAAAAAAAAATAGAAACAACAATAGGTTAAGGTTAAGTTTAGGTTTAGGTTTTAGGTTTAGGTTAAGGTTAAGGTTAGGTTATAGGTTATAAGTTTAGGTTATAGGTTATAGGTTAAGGTTTAGGTTAGGTTATATGTTATAAGTTTAGGTTATAGGTTATAGGTTATAGGTTATGGTTTAGGTTAAAGTTATAGGTTTAGGTTTAGGTTAAGGTTTAGGTTTAGGTTATAGGTTGAGGTTAAGGTTTAGGTTATAGGTTATAGGTTATAGTATATAAGTTATAACTTTAGAGAATTGAGAATAGGTTAAGGTATAGGTTTAGGAAATCGGGTTTGGGTTTAGGGTCGGGTTTAGGTTTGGGTTTTCAAGTTTAGGTTTAAGTTTAGGTTAGGGAGTTGAGACTAGGATTAGGTGTAGGTTTAGGTTTAGGGATTTGAGAATACATTTAGATTTTAGGTTTAGGTTTAGGTTATACGTGTAGGTTATAGGTTTAGGTTTAGGTTAGGTTATAGGTTAAGGTTTAGGGAATTGAGTTTAGGTTATAGGTTATAGGTTTAGGTTATAGGTTATACATTATAGGTTAAGGTTTAAGTTATAGGTTATACATTATAGGTTAAGGTTTAGGTTTAGGTTATAGGTTTAGGTTTAGGTTTAGGTTTAGGTTATAGGTTTTAGGATTTGAGAATAGGTTTAGGTTATAAGTATAGGTTTAGATTATTGTTGTAGGCTATAAGTTTATGTTAATGTCGTAGGTTATAGGTTTAGGTTTAGGTTTCGGGATTTGAGAATACATTTAGGTTTTAAGTTTAGGTTTAGGTTATAGGTTTAGGTTTAGGTTGTAAGTTTAGGTTATAGGTTCAGGTTTAGGTTATAAGTGTAGGTTATAGGTTTAGGTTTAGGTTAGGTTATAGGTTAAGGTTTAGGGAATTGAGTTTAGGTTATAGGTTATAGGTAATACATTATAGGTTAAGGTTTAGGGAATTGAGTTTAGGTTATAGGTTATAGGTAATACATTATAGGTTAAGGTTTAGGTTATAGGTTAAGGTTTAGGTTTAGGTTTAGGTTTAGGTTATAGGTTAAAGTTTAGGTTTAGGTTAAGGTTTAGGTTATAAGTATAGGTTTAGGTTAACGTTGTAGGTTATAGGTTTAGGTTATAAGTTTATGTTAATGTTGTAGGTTATAGGTTTAGGTTTAGGTTTATGTTTAGGGATTTGAGAATGCATTTAGGTTTTAGGTTTAGGTTTAGGTTTTACGCTTAGGTTAAGGTTACAGGTTTAGGTTTAGGTTATAAGTATAGGTTATAGGTTAAGGTTACAGGTTTAGGTTTAGGTTATAAGTATAGGTTATAGGTTAAGGTTACAGGTTTAGGTTTAGGTTATAAGTATAGGTTATAGGTTAAGGTTACAGGTTTAGGTTATAGGTTTAGGTTTAGGGAATTGAGAATAGGTTAAGGTTAGATTATAGGTTAAGGTTTAGGGAATTGAGAATAGGCTAAGGTTTAGGTTTAGGAAATTAGGTTTAGGTTTGGGTTCGGGTTTAGGTTTGGGTTTTCAAGTTTAGGTTTAGGTTAAGGAGTTGTGATTATGATTAGGTGTAGGTTTAGGTTTAGAGATTTGAGAATACATTTAGGTTTTAGGTTTAGGTTAAGGTTATAGGTTTGGGTTTAGGTTATAGGTTGTAGCTTTAGGAAATTGAGAATAGGTTAAGGTTTAGGTTTAGGAAATCGGGTTCGAGATCTTGTTTAGGTTTTAGGTTATAGGTTATAGGTTTAGGTTTAGGTTATAGGTTTAGGGATTTGAGAATAGGTTTAGGTTATAGGTTTAGGTTTAGGTTTAGGTTAGGTTATAGGTTATATGGTTTAGGTTTAGGTTATAGGTTAAGGTTATAGGTTATAGGTTATAGGTTTAAGTTTAGGAATTCGGGTTCGTGTTCGGGTTCTAGTTATATGTTTGGGTTTAGGTATAGGTTTAAGTTAAGTGAATTAGGTTTAGGTTATAGGTTTAGGTTTAGGTTTAGGTTTAGGTTATAGGTTTAGGTTTAAGTTTTAGGTTTTAGGTTATTGGTTATAGGTTATAGTTAAGCTCATTTCAAATTACATAAAATTAACTCGAGCATAAATGAAGATTTTCATAAACACGGACCTGCTCCTATAAATTCGAGCTAATACATAAACATAGATTATCATAATGGTCAGGCCACTCCAATGTTGTCCATAGAAAATAAATAGCTTCATCACGGTCATAACAGCGATTCCTACCTTCCAGAGACCCCCACTCAATATCCCGATAGCTCCGACGCACATCCGGGTCTGCTCTATCAATGTTTAATACATAAACACGGGTCTGTCCAAATGGTCAGGCCACCCATATTGCTATCCATAAGAAATAGACAGCTTCGCCATGGTCATAATAACGGTTCCCACCTTTCAGGGACCACTACTTAATTAAATTATAAATTAGCTACCCATCCAAGGTTGGATAGATTGTAATATTTAATACCGGCCCTCCATACTTAGTTCAAAAAAGGAAGAAAAAAGAGAAAGAAAAAGACAGAGAAAGAAATTGCATGTAAAATTCATTCAAGAAGGGCTAGAGTAACTTGCCCCCAAACATTGAGAGTGTGTCGGTGCAGTAGATCTTGTAATTTATTTGTAAGTGTTTTCATCCCAAAACCCTTATGGGCAGATCTGGTTGCTTGTAGGAGTGAATCTATATTATCTGTTTGAAGCAGCAAAATCTAGTTGCATGCACGAGTGAATCTATATTATCTGAAAGAAAATTAAAACAAGTACTGCCACTCTATGTCTAACAGTTGAAAAGGAAAATCATGCATCTTATCTTACCACTGCAATTGACTGCACATCTGACTAGCCTAGGGAACCATGTGATACATCCATCCCCAGGATGATTGATACGCCGAATTTGCAATTGACGGCATGATGGGCCTTATGTTCTTTACGGCTGAAGAGAAAATGCTTTTGACAGCCTCGAAGACCTCTTCAACAAGCTTTCCAGCATCAATCTAACCAAATGTAATAGCAATGAGTTGTTGCAAATAGCGTCCACGTGTTCTATAGTTTACGTGAATTTGCAACCTCATTGTACTATAGCATAAAACAATATTCATGAAGCATTTATAAAGTTATGGAAATTTATTTTCACAATATTGGCAAACTATTTTTACTAGCAAGTGTTTAACCAAATCAACTTTTAGCCAAAGTCAACTCCATAGCATCTTCCATAATCCATTATAGACCTCTAAATCACTAGCCACAATATCTGTCTTATTCCCAACCTCATACGTCAAGAATAGCACACAACGCCTTTGGTACAAGAAAGGTTCTC
Source organism: Magnolia kwangsiensis (assembly GCA_037074715.1). Lineage (NCBI taxonomy): Eukaryota > Viridiplantae > Streptophyta > Magnoliopsida > Magnoliales > Magnoliaceae > Magnolia > Magnolia kwangsiensis. Next base: position 116,992,937 of record CM073577.1, read on the forward strand.
CAACAAAGATGGCTTCTTAACACCTTCCACAAAATTATCTCATATTTATAATGTTGCATTTAGTGTAAGAATAAAATTCATATACAAGCTTCTCAACTTGGTGCAAGTCAACTCACCTTTGTTTAATGCCAATAAAATTCATATACAAGCTTCTCAAATAAAGATCTATATATATCCGCAAATATATGCACATGATCATCGATACCACATGAATTAATTAATTATAATTTCCCAAGAAGAGTACAAATCATTGAATCATTGAATTTAATCTACTCATCAATTATTTATAAAGAATTACTCGATTAGAACTAACGTTTATCATCATTTCCATATTGTATTAAGAAATCAATAAGATAAATGAATGAATATAATTAAACAATGCCTACTATCATAAAGGAAAAAGGCTTGAAGGGTGATCCTGACCTTTCAAGAGTCGGTTCAGTCTCCCAATAATGCTAAAGTTGGTTGTATACACTTTAGGATCAAGGATCTTGTTGCAAAACTCGGCCCGACTCAAACTAAAAGGGGGATTTTATATTAGCCCAAAAGCCAAGTTCCTATTTATTATTTGCATTTATGGTACTAATGTCATGCTCCCAAAGACAAGAAAAATTCTTGGAAGGAGGATGCACTAGGCCTTCTGTGCGAAATTTTCCTCCATTTCAGGTTCTTTTACTAGTAATGGTAATATTCCCATCAAGGATGTCTTGGTAGCATTATATCCATGTTAAGGTGGTCCTAATTTACATCAGTGCTAACTAATTGCCCCAATCAACCTATATAAGTAAAGAATATAGATCCCCAAACCTTAAGGACAAAACACCAACCAGGAAACCTCCAATGATATCTGAAAACAAGGCCCATGCAATCTCAAGGACACTGCACTGAGCTAAGGATAAAAAAGATCTAGAATCCAAGAATAGACTACTGTCTTGAGGCTTGAGCACATAGAAGCTCAACAAGACTTCTTGAATTTTGAAAAATAGGCTAATGATAGCAATATCATCATTTGTAACAATTAATCGTATCAAGTCAAATCAAATAGCTTGTCTATCATCTAAAGGTTTGGACAATAAGGCTAGCAATGGAGATGAATCACTACTTCTAACCATAGGTTTTCAAATTAGATTAAGGGTCCCAATTTCATAGACTTCATATATACACCACGGTGGACCCTCCATGCAAATAAAGGGTGGATGTCCCTCCCAACATGTTCTCTATGGTGTGACCCACTTGATTCACTGATCTGCCTGATTTTAAGATAGTGATGGTAACACGTGCTGAAGCATTTGATTAATGGGTTAGATCTTATGCATGCATCATGTGGGCCCCACATCAATAGAATGATCAGTTGTTTCCACACACGTCCATTCTCATATGGTTAGGTAAATCATCCTACTTCTATGATGTGTAACACCCACTTCTCAAATGATTAATCCAAACCATGGACGTGGCCCATCCATGGTTTCGACTTATGGCCCATTTCGACAATTGGGTCCTAAACATGGCCCATCTGGACTAGGCTTTCCCAGCACTTGTCCAAGTTGCTTCTAGACAAATGGACAATCACCATCCACTACACATTACACAAGTCAACTGCCTGCAAGGAAAATTCACCAACAAAAGGAACATTTCCATCTGTTCAAATACCGAATACAAATGCCTTGATCAACCGTTGATCCCAGATGGCCCACCTCAAAGGCCCATATTCATTAGGGTATTCATCAGGGTAAGGAAAAGGCACTCACTTGGAGATGGTTTGGTTGAGTTAGATCTACCTCTTGATGGCTTGGATCTTATGGTAAAGGGTCCACCTCTCTCTCTCTCTCTCTCTCTCTCTCTCTCTCAAGCTTGTTTTGCTCTTGATCTCTCTTTCACACATAAACTGGTTTTAACTAGAGATGGAGAGGGAAAAAGGAAATTGAGAGGGAACGTGCATGAATTTTCATTTTTGAGCAGCGGAAAACTTTGGCACCCGCGCCAGTCTCGTGCCATGAATGTGCATGAGTTTTGAGTGGCCATCATGATGTATGTGTCATATCTACACTGTTAATCCATTTTTTTGTATCATTTTAGGGTATTAGCCTAAAAATGATGCGGATCCAAGGCTCAAGTCGACCACACAATCGGGATTAAGGTTCAAGTGGACTACACAATCAGGATAAATTCTCACCGTTGAAAACTTCTTGGGGACCATGGAAGCTTTAAATGGAGCTAGAGCTGGGTAGAAAGGGACCAATCCAGCTGATCTGACCCGATCAGACCCAATCCTACCCGAACAGATCCGAACCGAGGGCCAGGATCGGGTCGGATCGAGTTGGCCCGGTAAGATCCGACCGTTAATCAGATCGATTTCGGATCGATGGTCAACCCAGACCGATTGGATCTTATTCGATTTGATCTAATTGGATCCAATTCGATTCGATCTGTACAATGTTTATTCACCATTATTTCCTATAATGTTGTCCACTTGAGATTGGGATATACCTCTTTTTTTTTAATACCATAAAATTATCTAGAAAAATAGATGGACGGCATGGATGAAGTAAATACATCACAGTGGGGCCCACAGAGCACCGACTTACCATCTTTGACTGGTGAGATGGGGAGTAGCCAATACATCTTCTCCAGTTACACGGCTCGAGGTGAGCAGAGCTCCCTGACGACAGCGAGCCTTTCACGTTTACTTGGGATGTTAGGTGGGTCCTGGTGTGATGTTTGTGATAAATCCAACCTGTCCATCCATTTTTTGAGTTTATTTTAGTATATATGACCAAAAATTAGGAGGATCCAAAACTCGATTAGGCCACACAAGATGAAATAGTTGGAAAAGGAATTCCTACTGTTGTAACCTTCTTAGGATCTGTCCCAATGTTTATATGCCATCCAAACTGCTTATAAGGTCTTTTTTACTGGGATGAAGTGAAAATACCGAAAACTAAAAACTTAGATTGATATAAAACTTTGATGGCCATATAAATATTTCAATGGTGAAAAATAAATCCCCACTTTTTCATCTCTTGTGGGCCATTTGAGTCTTGGATCTACCTTATTTTTTCTCATGTGTCCTAAAATGAGATCGAAAAATAGATGGACAGGTTTGATTTACCTCAGTGGGCCCCACCCAGAATACTTGCGCAGGAGATTCCTGCGAAAGCCTTTTGGAAGAAATCCACGTCCTGGATGCGAACACGTCACGTCTAACTCTCCTCGAGCTCTAGGTTGTACGAACGATTTAAAGGAGATCAAAGTTATATGGGACCCACAATGATGTATTTATTATATCTATACCGTTTATATATTTTTAGATATCATTATGGAGCATTATCCAAAAAAATGAATAATATCCAAAGATCATCTGGACCATGCCACAAATAGCGGTAGAGATAATGATTTTCACCTTAAACAATTCACGTGGTTCACTTGATAGTTAGATTTGTCTTATTTTTTGTCTCAAGCCTTAAGACGAGCTTGCCAAATGCATGAATGGTTTGGATATAAAACATACACCATGATCAAATCCACAGAACTTACTAATGTGAATACAATGCAATGCACTGCGCGTGTGTTTTCTTGTTAAGCAGGCCACCGCTGGAAGTGGACTGTATGCTGAGTAACACCGTACCCGAAGCATGCTGAGTATACTCTATGGGGTCCACCATGATTTACATGTTTTATCTACTCTGTCCATCCATTTTAAAAGATTATTTGAAGACTTGAGCCCAAAAATTAGGTATATCAAAATCTCAAGTGGACCTCACTAAGGGAAACCGATTGGTAACTATGTAGGTAACTCAGTACACGCGTACTAAGTAAACTCTATGGGGTCCACATGATTTATATATATTATCTACTCCTTTCTTCCATTTTACCAGATAAATTAAGGGCCTGAGCCCAAAAATAAAGCATATCTAAACCCCAAATGGACCACACCATAGGAAATAGTGTGAATTAAAAATCTTCCATTGAAAAACTCTTGAGGGCCACAGAAGTTTTGGATCAATATTATATTTGTGTTTTCCCTTTCATCCATATTTTTTAACCTTATGAACAGGTTGGATGACAAATAAACATCACTGTGGGGCCAGCAAGGTTTCAACGGTGGAAATCATTATTCTCACCATTTCCTGTGGTATGGTCTACTTCAGCTTTGGACATGGTTCAATTTTGGTTTCAACCCCTTGAATGAGATGGGAAAACCGATGGAAAACATGGATAAAATACATATATCATGGTAGGGTCCACATAACATCGGCCACTAGCCACCATAACTAGCCAAACCGCGTCCAGATTAGGTGTCCGGTTTAGGTGGTGTACCACACTAAGAAACCAAACGAAATTGGATTGCGTACTGCGTTACTCAATACGTTCTTATTATTCTAAGTAAACTAAGTCAGGCCCACTGTGAATGTATGTAGTTTATCCAGGCCGTCCATCCATTTTTCCATCTCATTTAAGGTGTTAAGCCCAAAATTGAAGCATATACAAAGCTCACGTGGATGATACCAAAGGAAAAAGTGGAATAAATATCAAGGTGGGCCCTAAGAAGATTTCAAGGGTGGGTGTCATTATTCCACTGTTTCCAGTGGTGGTCCTGGCCATAGAGATAGCGTCAGCAAAGCATGTTGGTAAGGGGTGCGAATTAGGTGCGGCCCCCAGCCTTACCCAACAGGTGTGGCCCAGACTGTGGCGTGTAGTATATCCATGCGAGTTAAATGCTACCCAACCTCACCTATCATGATCTGGCCCTGACCATGGGGTCCACCTTGATGTATGTGTACTATATCCACACCCTCCATCGGTGTTGCCCGCTGAGAATGGGGCATGAGCCTAAAACTAAAGTACATACAAGTCTTACATGAAAAAGTGGAATAATGACTTCCACCATTAAAACCTTTCTAGGCCCCGTAGTGATGTTTATTTGTCATCCAACCTATTCATAAGATCATACAGACATGGATGAAGAGAAAACACAAATATAAGCTTGATCCAAAACTTCTGTGACCCCCAAGAATTTTGCAACGGTAGAAGTTCATTTCACACTGTTTCTTGTAGTGTGGTCCATTTTATCTCTAGATATGCTTAATTTTTGGGTTCAAGCCATAAAATTATCTGATAAAATGGATGGACAAAGTGGATTAAATACATAAGTCATGAACTCCACAGATTTTACTCAGTACACGTACTGAGTTACCTGTACGCAATCGGCTTCTTAGGGAAACAGATTGGCTACTCCCCTACCACCAGCCATGTGGGCCCCACTATGAAGTATGTCTTTTATCCATGTTGTTCATCCATTTTTACATATCATTTTAAAGATTGATATCGAAAATGAGATGGATATAAATCTCAGGTGGACCACACAACAGGAAAACAATAGTGATCGGATATCCATCATTAAATTCCTCCTAAGGCCAACTATACTATTTATTTGACATCTAATCTGTTGATTAGTTCATACAAACATAGATGAAGGGAAAAAACTAAGATCAACTTGATCTAAAACTAAGACCTTGCCACTAACATTGTCAGCACACAATTTGTGAAGGCTTCACCTTGGGTGAGGGTGGGGTTGTAGTGGAAGGATTAGACGGCCAAGGACGGTCTCTGAAGGTCTCAAATGATTGCCTATAAGACTGCTCCCAATCGTCTCCAATGTAGACAGTTTCTGACTGTCTCGAATGACGTCTTTTATTCCAAACAGTCAGTAGCTGTCTTTTATCCATCATTACCAACAGCTTCGGACCATCTTAAATGATTTTTGGACATTCACCATAAGACTATTTATGACCATCTCTAATAACCACCATAAGACTGCTAAGGACCGTCTCTAATGCAGACGGTCTTTGACCGTCTCATATGACTGCTATAGGACCGCTAATGACCATCTCAAATACAGACGATGTTTGACTGTCTTAGATAACTGCATATAAGACAACTACAAACCATCTCTAATACAAACGGTCCTTGACCATGTAAGATGACTGCTATAAGACTGCTAATGACCGTCTCCAATGCAAACGGTCTTTGACTGTCTCAGATAACTACATATAAGACAGCTAAGGACCGTCTTTAATTCTAGATAGTCGATAGCCATCTTTTCTCCAAAGTTATTGATGGATTCTGACCGTCTTAAATTATTTTTGGATGTTCACCATTAATATGACTATTTTGCTTCATATTAAAGATGGTTAAGAGCCGTCTCTAATTTTAGAGACGGTTAAGAGCCATCTTTAAACCAAGGGATTTTGCAGACAGTTCACAATTGTCTCAAAATTTGTCTTATTTTTCCATTTTTCATGTAGTTATTGTGGGATCAATTAAAGCAGTTCAGATGCTTCGTTTTAAGGAGGGAAACTCATGTTCGAGATCCGCCATTGGATCCACCCCCTTCTCCACCGCGTTAACTAGGTTTAGGGCAAATGGTGGGTTGTGTATGCTCGAGTCTAGTTCATCTTGGACATCGCTGCAGGAAGAAGAAAGAATCTGGAAGAAGAAAGAAGGGAGAAACATAGGAAGGAGAAGAAAATCAGAGCGAGCGAGGGACTGCTGTTGTTGCTGTGAGCACCAACCCGACTCGGTCGAAACGCAACCCGAGTTAGGTCTGGTTCAGGGCCACGCTGGTGTGCCAGTAAGAGAAAAACAAAAATATGAGAAAAGAAAGAAGGAAAAGGAAAGATAGAGAGGAGGAAGGGAAGAAGAAGAAGAATGGGAAAGTGGGTGCGAGCGTGGCTGCGCCACGACTCGCTGTCGAGCCTGAGCTGCTGGCGTGAGTGTTGGTGGAGGTTTTGGGCCAGGAAAATTAGGTTGGTCAGTGCAGATAAGAAGTAAGGGGGAGAGAGAGAGAGAGAGAGAGAGAGAGAGAGAGAGAGAGAGAGAGAGAATAACTGGTCAGTTGACTTGAGACCGAGTTAATTCGCTGAACTGTGGGTCGGGGCTGATGCCCATGCTAGTTGGGTTTAGGCTCGATCCAGGTGTTGTTGGGTTTTCCAACATATGAAAAATAGAAGAAGAAGACGAAAAGAGAGGGATGCAGGTTGTCCTAGCCATCAACTCGTCGAGTCAACTTGGTTTAGAACCGAGTTAAACCACTGGCCCATGGGTTGGGCCGCATCCAACTTCCCTTGACGTATAAACTCTCTAACCTCTTGTGTTAAAATTTTAATTTGATCATTTAATTAGATGTTGCACCTATGAAGCTTGTCTTTTTTCAACCCAACCTTAGGATAAATTATAGGTCATTTATGTTAAACTAGTTGTTGCAAACAAATTCCAATTATTAAATTGTAGTACTTTATCTATCATTCTTAAATATTTGTTATTGATAGTGGATTGTACCAAATTGGTGTCATCATAATGATTATTAACTAATCTTAACTATAACACCAATGTTAATAAATATTTTATAATTATCATATTAACACTAAAATTAACAACATAAAAATCAAGCCTAAACCTAAATTTTAGGATAAAATCCTAAGTCTAAGTAACCAAAACCCTAGGCTTATACTTTAAACATGAATGGTGAGACCATAGTACCTATTATCATTACTAGATTCATGATTATGACTATATTATCACTTTCTTAATGAAATTAGTATAACACGTATTTATTAGTAGTAACCCTTATTATATTATCATTGGTAAATATTCTGTTGCTATTACTTGTATTGTTTAATAGAATATTAGCCATTTTAAGAAGAATAAATAACGTTGGTATATCTAAAGATGAACTTATGAACCACCATTATTAATATTAATGGATTAATACTTACATCATTAATATTAATTGGCCCATTGCACAGTATTAATGGTAATAATAATATTAAAAATAATTTATGATCCAAATCCTAAAATCTAAGGTTAGAAGTAAACTCTAGGACGAAAACCTAAGTAATCCAAGCCTTAGGTTATATTAATCTAAACCATGGATACCTTGTAGAACATTGATCTCACATGCAACTTCACCATTCATGGTAGGATTCGATTCTAAGGGTACACGCACTTCCTAGCAACATCAATTGGTAGTTCAATTATAAGGTGATGATTCTTTCCCTTAAGCTTTTCATTTTCCTGTTAGCTTAAGTTATAGTTTTATTTTAATTTATAAATGATATCTCCATTCTGTAATCACATGTGTTAATTGTTGGAATTGAATTACTACATCATATGCTTAACGTTTATCGTATATATTTAATTCATAATATTGGATTACTTAAGGATTAGTTTTGGGATTTAAACTACTACATTAGTGGAAAACCCCCACTTATAAATGTACACTCATACTTGGGTTGTAATTTGATTGATGGTGATTGCAATGGACCTTCGATCTTGTGATTATTGAGTGGTGGTTTAGATGGATCATTGGTGTGGGCTTACCATCCAAGGTTGTTATCTAAGTAGTTTTCAAGGATGGTCTTTATCGCATGGTTTTGATACTCACCTTATGTGGCTTATTTTGATATTTGCCTTATGTGGCTTGTTTTGATATCATCCTATGTGGCTTTATTTTAAGTATTTTCTCTATATGGGTTTGATGTTTTATATTATGCAGCATACGATGGTAAGCCCCACATACTATAATATGATTGGCCACTAGTCGACGACGTTCCATTAAACATCATAAGGTGGTAGTCTCATGAGCCAAGGATGGTGGTATAGGACCTATGCCCGAGCTGTCGGCCTACGCTGGTGATGAGCCCTCGTAGTGACCTTGAGCTTATATAAATTGGCTTATTGTATGTAACGCCCGTGAAAAATCCATACTTGGGCTCGAGTACCAACTCGACCCGAATTTGCGTAGAATTCATTCCTTTGGAAAATTTGACTAGGTTAGCTAGTGCAACGTTAGAATAGCTGGGAAATGGTCCCTGATCACTTTAAATACGTTCTACAAGGCCCGAAGCGAGTGGAACTAAGGGTGCTATAATGCTCTAAAGCCTCGGATCAAACTCTAAGCCGGTTTGTTCTCTGGACCACTTTGAATCTTTGTATTGGATCTAGACCGCACGTTGAAAGTCCGATACCTCCTATCTTAGACCGTTAGGACCGTCTAGCTGGGCTTGACACTCATTCCAAAAATCAAGTCAAACCGATTATTACAGGCTATTTCATTGAGCCCGGACCGAAGAGAGTGTGAATAGGGACATAGTTGGAATTTCAAATTCAAATCTGGCACACAAATTTGACGCATCAGTATTAAGCATTCTGACCGTCAGAATACAGCCAAATCACACCCTTGGATCAGGAAAAATATCTATTATATATCACGAGACTTATAGGCCTGATCTTGGTGCGGTGACCGTTAAACTGAAACTGGGCCGCCACGTGCGATCTGGGAACCCAACCGGTCTGAAAACTGGATGTGTGCTAGATCCAGTATGCATGAGCTTAAGTCCGACCGCATTTGGCCTGGGGACCTCCAGAAATGCCCTTTTGGACCGAAACGGCCCCGATTTGGTTAGGCACCAAGTAAACATTGTTCCCAAGCCTATTTTGGGAATGTTTTAGGCTATAAAAGGGGTTGAAACCCTCACTCCTCTCTCCCATCCGAATTTGAGAGAAGCCCTAGCTTGGGAGAGAGAAAAAGAGTGAGAGATTGTGAGAGAGTGGGAGAGTTCTTCCCGCCACTTGTGCTACGTGTTGCACATGCTTAAGCGACACTTCTCTACCGCTTTTCCGGCGATTCCACCGCAATCCTAGGTAAGTAAAAACCCTAAATAGTTGGTGATTTGAGTTTTTCTTGTTTCCATGGCGATGTAGCTTATGGATCTTATGTATTAGGCTCCTTACTCGCCGTAGACGAAGCATATACACTCCGCTTCAATTCCCGAGTCTACAAGACACTAGGTGAGGATTTTAGACGCTTGGATTGACGGTTCCCAATGCTTTCAATGTCGTTTAATAGTAGATTCTTGACGGCATCGCCGTTTGACATGTACAAAATGCTCTCCGTTTCCCGTTTCGTAAGCTAACGAAGAATATGAGATTTAGGGCATTTTAGTCATTTGTAGGAAGTACTGTTTGCATTCATATTTTGCTGATGTGATTGACATGGTTTGTTGTCGCATTAGGAAGTTAGGAATGCGTGCATAATTAGTTTGGCGAAGAGATTCGCCTAGTTGCATACTTTGGGTCGACATGCTATATGTAGACCTAAGTGTGTAGTGCATGTGTTTGTATAAATGCTTGTATTAGTATGTATTGAATTAAATGATGTTATTTGATACTTTGTGATTGATTTTTCAATTATTATGCCGACCTAAATGATTTTCTACATGTTGACAAAATGCATGATTTCATTACATGCATGGAATGTATGTGCTTGAGGATTTGCTTAAGTTGAATATGCATGGGAAGTATGCCTTGAAGATTTGCTTAAGTTGAATGTTATAACATGTGCTAACATGCTCACACGATGTATTTCAATTCCAATACCTTTTATAGTGATTCCATAGATGTGTGGGACTTGACTTAGTCCAGGCAGTCGGTAACCGAGCAAATTCGTGGCTGACTGGTCATAGCCACGAATGACGCGTCGATGAATGTGATTCGTGTTGAGAGTTGGCGGCAGTGGTTAGGCCACGCGAAGTGTTTTACGCACTTCATGTCGTTCAGTTCGAGATGCGATCGCGCTAGTCGAGCCCGTCAAGTAACCCGACTGGCCGATGTTTGTTCACCATGTATGTATCATAACTGCTTGAACCTAGGGTACTGAACTTACCATTGTAAACCCTATTAACCGTGGTACCTTGATCCACGAAGACTCATGAGCCGGGCATGGTGGTATGGGACACCGTGGTCGAGCTGTCGGCCTACGCTGGGGCCACAAACCTCCCCGTAGTGACCAATGAGCACCTTGACTCGTGAGCAGATTATGGTGGTATGGGACACTATATTCTAGCTGTCGGCCTACACTGATCAGGCGACGAGCCCTTTGTAGTGACCGCGAGCGTATTCTGAGTTCACGGGAGGCGACGACCCTTCCGTGCAGTAGAGTACAGTAGGCCTGTATTGATAAGGTGATGGGGGAGCGGTGCAACGAGTGCGAGCAACAGCCCTGGCAGCCCTTGCAGTGACCTACGAAATGTACATCGTATGAGATTACTAGGAGTGACGACCCTAGACAGGATCCGTGTTGGGATCGATACAAGGGAGGTACCTTAGTTTCCCAATCCTGCTGTTTGAATGGACTAATAATAACTTGGTAATCATATCACCATAGCATTGCATGTGCCTGGAAGATGTGGAGCACTCTAGGGAGTGTGGCATGCCGCGGTCGTAAGATGTTGCTGTATGAGGGTGATCGTCGGTGAGGGCATACATCACGTCATATCATCTTGCATTAACAACAGTTTTAGGACTTGTCTGATTTACTGCTTTACTATTATCGCGTGATTGAATTGTGAACATGCTAATCTTTGCTCTATGATTCCACTGAGTTGATCACTCATTCCCACGTTACGGGATGGTGTTTGCAACACCCACCAGACCCTGTTGTAGTTGCAGGTGACGATGAGATCCAGGAGGTGGAGCTAGATGATGACGAGGACCAGGATGAGTTCTCGTATATGCAGTATCATGACGGCTTCCCGTAGGTGACCTGGATCGAGGGGACATCAGTGGGACTTTTCTTTTTGAACATTATTCTTTTGTTATGTACATGTATATGAGACTCAGAGATGTAGTCATACTTTGGAGACAGTTGAGATTACTTTGTTTTTCCATACAGTGATATATATCTTGTTTAGTCTTCCGCTTGCTTTTATCACTGGATCTGAAGTATGAATTGCAGTTTTGGTATACTTTTACTCATGTGAATGCTTTAAATCAGACAACATTGAATCATAACCATTTTTGTTGCATAAGTGACGGTCTGGAACTCGGGAGTTGAGTTTATACACGACCCCCGATTTTCAGGGTGTTACAAGTTGGTATCAGAGCATGAATGAGAGTATACTGGGCCTGGGTTATGGTCTTGCGACGTACGCTGTCGCTTCCTTTGACTTAGGTGGGTGCGAGAAGGGTCTAGAAACACTTCTAGGATCACAGATTCGCCGATAGGCGAAGTTTATAAGGATCGATCGCAAGATCGAGTCTGTAACGTATCTCGGGTCGCGTTAAGCAACCCGAATCACTTCTAAGCTGTAGGAAGTCGGGTGGAGATGTCCTATGAGCGGTTTTAAACCGCAAAAGTGAATCCATGGGCCGTGGAATGACCACGACTCTAGTAATCAATCGCCAGGGCTTAAAAACCCCGTTTTGCCAAAAATTCTCAAAATTCCTTCTCTAAACATTTCAACCTTCAGTTCTTTTGTATCCATTTCATGTTAGGCATCAAACCTAATGTGAAAATAACACAAATTAGTACATTCACCAAATTTTACAGTGAATAGTAAAATTTCATAAAAAATGGCCATAAAGCCATTCTAACTTCACTTTCTTTAGCAACTAAGGAGCTAGAAAGATGTACTGGATCCTTCTACCCCAAATCCATATGCTGCATCATATGGTTTGGTATTCGAGACTGCGATGTGGACCCGGAAAGCCCCAAAAACATGTTTGGGCTCATAGGGACCAAAATACTATGAACTAAGGGGTGGGACCAGACTTTTTGGGACCCTGGGACCATGGGGGACCAGACCCATGGGGTCCCGCTGGCCAACCTGGAGGTTGGCCGGCGATGCCATCGCCGGCCGGGCGATGCATCGCCGGCCGGCCATCTCCGATGGTGCTGCCCTTTGGGCGCACCCACTTAAATGCCTCCCACAACACCCCTAGGTACCTCCCATCCCACGAAAACCCCTAAAACACCCCTCTCCTTCACAAACAGCCCCCTTGCATGCCCTAGATTTGATTTTCAGCGCTCCATTCCAAATCCCGGCGACCCAAACCCCTCCTAATCCCTTCCTTGGCCAAAACCGACCACCACCCATCGATTATTGGGTGTTGGCAGCCTCTTTCCTTGAAGATTTTCCCATTTGGAGCTCCAAAATCCCCCAAATAGTGCTGAAATCGTGAGCAGCTCCATTCCATCTTTTTGTTCTTATTTTTCCCTGAAACTACAGCCTTGGGAAGCTTGAAGCATCCCTCTACGACGCCTAGATTTCCTTTTGTCAGATTGGGCAGCCATTTCTCCGCATTTTCGGCGTTTTCCATGGCTTTCGTGGAAGCTATTTTGGGTCTTTTGTCACTCTCATCCATCCTGTCTTTGATGGGTAAGAGGAAAACTGCAACAGACGAGGCTGGGCCGAGCCGCCCTGCTCGATTGAGAAGACCGCGGGGTGGTGCCGCAAGTTCAAGCGCCGCCGCAGGTCCAGCTGCAGTCCTGGAGTGCCGTACGAAGCGGGATTTGGATCCCCATGCACACCTTGGACGAACCATCCTATCAGAGATGCCTCATGGTGAATACACTGATCGTAGAGTGTTATTTGAGGCGGATGTAGATGGGCGATTGTTCGGCGAATATCTGTTGTTCGAACGCATTGAAGCTGCGCACTGGGGACCGATCTTTGAAGCTCGCGCTCGTGCTAATGTGAGCACTGTTCGTGCCTTCTATGCTAGCATCCAGAGTCCTACCTTGGAGCCCTTACAGTTCAAAATCCCTTTTGGTAGAGATCGGATGGCTACGATCGACGTCCAGTTGGTTGCGCGACTTCTCAACGTGCCTCTAGGTGATGTACATCCAAGTGAGAAGAATTTGAGGACTAGACGTGAACGAGATCGCCGCACCAGGTTTCTGTGCGGTAAGTTGGTTCCATGGCAGCCTAATAATAGCCTCAAGGCGACGTACATGTCTGAGGATTTACGTCTGCTGCATCACATCTGCACGTTCAATGTTTATCCTAGGTCGACGAACCGTATTGAATGTACACGTCTTATGGTCGATTTCTTATTTCTGGTGGCCCAGGGAGAGAACGTATGTATGGCCACTTTCATCTTACGGCAGATAGTTCTCATAGCCAGGTCGAGAAGAACATCCGAATCCCTTCCCTTTGGCCGACTCATTTGCAAGATTGCGCTTGAGTTTGCCTATAGACTTGGACCCGAGTTGCCGGTATCGATTCACACCATCGATGAGTCGACGATGGTTAAGATGAAGATTGGGTCGCAATATCGTGAAAATCAACTTGAAAGGGATAGTGGGGACGACTTTGATGAAGAGGAAGATCAAAGCGAAGGAGAACCTAGTGCAGAGGTTCAGGAAGAGACTCAGGAAGAAGCAGAAGAGGAGGCTCAGGATACTGACGAGAGCCCTCCTCCTTCTGCGCAGACTACTATTGACGATCGCATTGCTCGGATGGAGGAGAGTCAGACCGCTTTGCGAAGGGAAGTCCAAGAACTTCGAGCAGAGGTCGCTGATGCCAAGGCCGTTACGAAGAAGAAATTTGGCAAGGTGACTCGCACCTTGAAGGCAATCCTGTGTTGCTTACAGGATAAGGGTGCTCCTCCTCCGTCGCCAGACTCCGACTAACAACGCGATCTTTGATGTTGTTATGAGTAGTTAGCTATTTTCTGTTTCATGTGTGTAAAGCCTATTAGGGCTAGTGCTTTGCTTTTGTCGCTGTTGCTTAACTGTCTTAATTTCCATGTCATTCTAGTCATGATGCTTGTAAGGATATATCCCTTGTATTGTGACAATTTTGATTAATTGAAATGCATGGAATGCCTTGACTCTTTAGTGAATGATTGTGGTGTATTTGTGCAATTGAGACTGACAAGGTTGCGCCCTATTTTGAATATAGGGAATGCCACCTAAGACTACGAGGAGCGCGGTTCGGCTTTCATTGTTAGAGCAGATGGATCAGGCTCCTTCTCAGTCTGGCACTCGTCCGGACCCTGCTGTGGGCCCGATTCCTGGGACTGTTCGATCGTCTCAGCCTGCTACTGGTCCTACAGATGGACCACCGCCATTTACACCATCAGTTAGAGAGCCACAGCGCGCATCTACTTCCGCACCTCATCCGCCACAGCCTGCTCCACCACCTGATAGATTCGAGCAGATGATGGCTATGATGCTACAGCAGCAGCAGCTATTGACTACTATAGTCGGGACTTTAGCCCAGGGTGGGGGTGCGACTGCACCTACTCCGCCTACACCACCTGCGCATCCAGCTGAGGATGCCTATACTTACGCCCAGGATGAGGGCATAGCACTTCCTGCGCAGCCTGCTTTCCCTGCGGGGAACCCTGCCGACACACGGGGCCTTCTGGAGCGATTTCAGCGCTTGCGGCCTCCTACTTTCACGGGTTCTCACAGACCCGAGGAGGCTGAGTTTTGGCTCGACCGAGTGTCGAAGATTCTGCGCATGTTGCACTGTACTGAGGCAGAGCAGGTAGAGCTGGCTACCTTCCAGTTTGAGAGAGAGGCCAGTATGTGGTGGGATAGTGTATTGCGGACTGTTACCGCAGACTTCGTATGGACATGGGCAGCATTCGAGTTTCGCTTCCATGAGAAGTATTATCCTCAGACCTACAGACACGAGAGGGAGAATGAGTTTCTCCGTCTCAGGCAGGCAGCGATGACGGTCACCGAGTATGAGCATCGGTTCACAGAGTTGGGCAGGTACGTCCCGACGATTTTAGCTGATGAGCAGATGCGCATACGGCGCTTTTTGGAGGGCTTGCGACCGGATATTCGGTCGAAGATGTGCTGTATCAGTTTCTCCTCCTATGCGGAGTTGGTTCACATGTCCATGCGGGCAGAGCAGGACGTGGATCGACTTGCGCGATCACGAGGCCCGACTACTTCTAGGCCGCGACCGGAGTTGCCAGATAGGCCCTTCGCGGGTAAGAGGCCTCGCATTGATCCTCCTACCAGGACCACGGCGCCAGTAGGACCGTTTCGGCGCCCTGATCTATCATGCATATACTGTGGGAGGACGGGCCACCTAGCGCCGAGTTGCTTTACGAGGATGCGGGACAGTGGGTTCTCGCCGCCGCAGAAGATTGATCGTGTACGTCCACAGGCGATATCAGCACCGCCTATACGGTCAGCTCCTGCGCAGTCCTCTTTCAGACCCACAGTATCGCAGATTCGACAGCCCCCACGGCCCTTGACACAGCGGCCGAACCGGCCACAGCAGGCTCGAGTTCATGCACTGACCGCTGAGGCAGCTACGACGCCGACTTTCCAGCATTCAGCCTTCGAGGTCACGGGCCATATCGGAGGTACTCCCGTTCTTGTCATGGTGGACACTGGTTCCACGATTTCTTTGATATCGCGTGCCGTAGTCAGACGTCTTGGGTTGCAGACTATTACTATGGATAGCGTGCGAGTCCTTGCAGCTCATGGAGATTATTCGGATGTCACCCAGATGTGTGAGGGTTGTTTACTTGATCTGGGAGGCAGGACGATGACTCTTGATTTGGTCGTCGATCCCTCGCTCGTATATCTCGACGTCATTCTTGGCATGGACTGGTTGACTGCAGCGAGAGCCGAGATTGACTGCGAGGCTCGTGTGGTGACGGTGTACGAGCCTGAGGGCACGCCTTTCACATTTTCAGTGCGGGTAAATCTTCCTTTCCGCATTCTTAGCTACGCCACCCTGTTGCGCGACGCTGGTGCCCAGGTACTTGAGCAGACGCCAGTTGTTTCTGAGTTCGGGGATCTGTTCAGGAAGATCCCTGGTTTGCCGCCCCGACGTGAGATCGATTTCACTATCGATCTGATTCCTGGTTCTACACCCGTCTCACTGCCGACGTATCGCATGGCACCATGTGAGATGGAGGAGTTGAGGACGCAGATTGATGGTCTACTAGAGCTTGGCCTTATACGGCCTAGCGTATCTCCTTGGGGAGCACCGGTCTTGTTCGTGAAGAAGAAGGATGGTTCGCTGCGATTGTGTATTGATTATCGCAGGCTGAACCAACTCACAGTGAAGAACAAGTACCCTTTGCCCAGGATCGATGACTTATTTGATCAGTTGAGAGGAGCGCAGTACTTCTCGAAGATTGATCTTCAGTCAGGATATCATCAGCTGCGCGTCAGAGATGAGGACGTGCAGAAGACAGCGTTCAGGACCAGTTTTGGTCATTACGAGTTCCTTGTGATGTCGTTCGGTCTCACGAACGCACCGGCCGTGTTCATGGATCTGATGAACCGGGTATTGCGGCCTTTCCTCTATCGATTCGTCGTTGTCTTCATCGACGACATTTTGGTATACTCTAGGAGTCGAGAGGAGCATGAGGAGCACTTGCGTTTGGTCCTTGATACGCTCAGACAGCATCAGTTGTTCGCACAGTATAAGAAGTGCGACTTCTGGAAGCAGGAGGTGAAGTTTCTGGGACACGTGGTGTCCAAGGATGGCATGGCAGTTGACCTGTCTAAGGTAGCTGCGGTGCAGGACTGGGAGCAGCCTGGTTCTGTCACTGAGGTGAGGAGTTTCTTGGGTCTCGCTGGCTACTATCGGCGCTTCATTCAGGATTTCTCGAAGATCGCGAGACCCTTATCTCAGTTGACACGGAAGGACGTGAAGTTCGCCTGGAATGATAAGGCGGAGTCAGCTTTTCAGGAGCTGAAGGACAGACTTACGTCCGCCCCTGTGCTAGTATTGCCAGAGCAAGGGGTTAAATACACTATATACACTGACGCGTCTAGCGTTGGTTTGGGTTGTGTCCTTATGCAGAGGGACAGGGTAATTTCGTATGCCTCGAGACAATTAAGGAAGCACGAGGAGAATTACCCTACACACGACCTGGAGTTGGCAGCCGTGATATTCGCACTGAGACTCTGGAGACATTACCTCTATGGAGAGGAGTTCGAGCTCTTTTGCGACCACAAGAGCCTCAAGTACATATTCACACAGCGGGACTTGAATATGAGGCAGCGGCGATGGATGGAGACGCTGAAGGACTTCAAGTTTGAAGTCTCTTACCATCCTGGGAAGGCGAACCTTGTGGCTGATGCGTTGAGCCCCAAGAAGGCGATAGAGTTTGCGGCTCCGCTGATGGTTGCCGAGTGGGATATGGTTGAGTTTTTGCGAGACTTTGAGCAGAAACTCACCGTAGAGGAGCCATTTGAGTTCATCGCACATGTTCAGGTGCGATCCCCGATCGATGACCGTGTCATCGAGGCGCAGAGGGACGACGCGCATCTTACTGAGCTTCGAGAGCAGGCCAGTGATGATGATGACGCCGACTGGCGAGTTGGCATGGATGGGGGTTTACGTTACCGTGGCCGCCTATGCGTTCCTGATGTCCCTGACTTGAGACGAGAGATTCTCGAGGCTGCGTATTCTACTAGACTCGCGATGCATCCTGGCAGCACGAAGATGTATCGTGACGTGAAGAGGACGTACTGGTGGGAAGGTATGAAGACCCACATTGCTGAGTTCGTGTCCCGTTGTCTCACTTGTCAACAGGTGAAGGCAGAGCATCGCCGACCACCTGGACTTTTGCAGCCTATGCCGATTGCAGAGTGGAAGTGGGATTTCATTTCCATGGACTTCATTTCTGGGTTGCCGAAGACGAGGAAGGGGCATGATTCTATTTGGGTGATCGTCGACCGATTGACGAAGTCGGCGCACTTCCTACCGATCAGAGTTACGAACTCTGCAGACGAGCTGGCTAGATTGTATATTAGAGAGATCGTGCGTCTGCATGGAGTTCCGTTGGAGATCGTGTCGGACAGAGACACGCGGTTCACTTCTATTTTCTGGACTCGCATTCAGGAGGCTATGGGTGTGAAGTTGAAGTTCAGTACTGCCTTCCACCCACAGACGGACGGACAGACAGAGCGAGTGAACCAGATCCTGGAGGACATGTTGCGAGCTTGCGCATTGGACTTCAAGGACAGTTGGGATGACTGTCTTGCATATGCGGAGTTTGCGTACAACAATAGCTTCCAGGCGAGTATCGGCATGGCACCTTATGAGGCGCTGTATGGGCGACCTTGTCGCGCACCGCATTGCTGGTTAGAGGTCGGTGAGCACAGCTTGATTGGCCCAGAGTTGGTGCAGGCGACGTCAGAGAAGATTGATATTATTCGACGTCGGCTTCTTACAGCGCAGAGCAGACAGAAGAGCTACGCCGATACGAGACGGAGACCACTAGAGTTCACAGTCGGGGATCATGTGTTTTTGCGAGTTTCCCCTATGAAGGGAGTCCTTCGGTTCGGAAAGAAGGGGAAGCTGGCACCGCGATACATTGGTCCATTTCAGATCCTCGATCGTGTGGGAGCAGTGGCTTACCGATTGGCTTTACCCACGCCCCTCGCGAGCGTCCACAACGTATTTCATGTTTCTATGCTGAAGAAGTATGTTGCTGATCCTTCTCATATCATCAGATGGGAGCAGGTGCAGTTAGGAGAGGATGTTACTTATATCCTGCGACCGTCACGCATCTTAGACCGGAAGGAGCAGGTACTGCGTAGCAAGGTGATCCCCCTTGTGAAGGTACTATGGACGCATCATACTGAGGAGGAGGCTACTTGGGAGACAGAAGCCGAGATCAGAAAGAACTACCCACAGCTTCTCAAGGAGTACGAAAAGGTACAAAATTTCGAGGACGAAATTATTTGTTAAGGGGGGTAGATTGTAACGCCCGTGAAAAATCCATACTTGGGCTCGAGTACCAACTCGACCCGAATTTGCGTAGAATTCATTCCTTTGGAAAATTTGACTAGGTTAGCTAGTGCAACGTTAGAATAGCTGGGAAATGGTCCCTGATCACTTTAAATACGTTCTACAAGGCCCGAAGCGAGTGGAACTAAGGGTGCTATAATGCTCTAAAGCCTCGGATCAAACTCTAAGCCGGTTTGTTCTCTGGACCACTTTGAATCTTTGTATTGGATCTAGACCGCACGTTGAAAGTCCGATACCTCCTATCTTAGACCGTTAGGACCGTCTAGCTGGGCTTGACACTCATTCCAAAAATCAAGTCAAACCGATTATTACAGGCTATTTCATTGAGCCCGGACCGAAGAGAGTGTGAATAGGGACATAGTTGGAATTTCAAATTCAAATCTGGCACACAAATTTGACGCATCAGTATTAAGCATTCTGACCGTCAGAATACAGCCAAATCACACCCTTGGATCAGGAAAAATATCTATTATATATCACGAGACTTATAGGCCTGATCTTGGTGCGGTGACCGTTAAACTGAAACTGGGCCGCCACGTGCGATCTGGGAACCCAACCGGTCTGAAAACTGGATGTGTGCTAGATCCAGTATGCATGAGCTTAAGTCCGACCGCATTTGGCCTGGGGACCTCCAGAAATGCCCTTTTGGACCGAAACGGCCCCGATTTGGTTAGGCACCAAGTAAACATTGTTCCCAAGCCTATTTTGGGAATGTTTTAGGCTATAAAAGGGGTTGAAACCCTCACTCCTCTCTCCCATCCGAATTTGAGAGAAGCCCTAGCTTGGGAGAGAGAAAAAGAGTGAGAGATTGTGAGAGAGTGGGAGAGTTCTTCCCGCCACTTGTGCTACGTGTTGCACATGCTTAAGCGACACTTCTCTACCGCTTTTCCGGCGATTCCACCGCAATCCTAGGTAAGTAAAAACCCTAAATAGTTGGTGATTTGAGTTTTTCTTGTTTCCATGGCGATGTAGCTTATGGATCTTATGTATTAGGCTCCTTACTCGCCGTAGACGAAGCATATACACTCCGCTTCAATTCCCGAGTCTACAAGACACTAGGTGAGGATTTTAGACGCTTGGATTGACGGTTCCCAATGCTTTCAATGTCGTTTAATAGTAGATTCTTGACGGCATCGCCGTTTGACATGTACAAAATGCTCTCCGTTTCCCGTTTCGTAAGCTAACGAAGAATATGAGATTTAGGGCATTTTAGTCATTTGTAGGAAGTACTGTTTGCATTCATATTTTGCTGATGTGATTGACATGGTTTGTTGTCGCATTAGGAAGTTAGGAATGCGTGCATAATTAGTTTGGCGAAGAGATTCGCCTAGTTGCATACTTTGGGTCGACATGCTATATGTAGACCTAAGTGTGTAGTGCATGTGTTTGTATAAATGCTTGTATTAGTATGTATTGAATTAAATGATGTTATTTGATACTTTGTGATTGATTTTTCAATTATTATGCCGACCTAAATGATTTTCTACATGTTGACAAAATGCATGATTTCATTACATGCATGGAATGTATGTGCTTGAGGATTTGCTTAAGTTGAATATGCATGGGAAGTATGCCTTGAAGATTTGCTTAAGTTGAATGTTATAACATGTGCTAACATGCTCACACGATGTATTTCAATTCCAATACCTTTTATAGTGATTCCATAGATGTGTGGGACTTGACTTAGTCCAGGCAGTCGGTAACCGAGCAAATTCGTGGCTGACTGGTCATAGCCACGAATGACGCGTCGATGAATGTGATTCGTGTTGAGAGTTGGCGGCAGTGGTTAGGCCACGCGAAGTGTTTTACGCACTTCATGTCGTTCAGTTCGAGATGCGATCGCGCTAGTCGAGCCCGTCAAGTAACCCGACTGGCCGATGTTTGTTCACCATGTATGTATCATAACTGCTTGAACCTAGGGTACTGAACTTACCATTGTAAACCCTATTAACCGTGGTACCTTGATCCACGAAGACTCATGAGCCGGGCATGGTGGTATGGGACACCGTGGTCGAGCTGTCGGCCTACGCTGGGGCCACAAACCTCCCCGTAGTGACCAATGAGCACCTTGACTCGTGAGCAGATTATGGTGGTATGGGACACTATATTCTAGCTGTCGGCCTACACTGATCAGGCGACGAGCCCTTTGTAGTGACCGCGAGCGTATTCTGAGTTCACGGGAGGCGACGACCCTTCCGTGCAGTAGAGTACAGTAGGCCTGTATTGATAAGGTGATGGGGGAGCGGTGCAACGAGTGCGAGCAACAGCCCTGGCAGCCCTTGCAGTGACCTACGAAATGTACATCGTATGAGATTACTAGGAGTGACGACCCTAGACAGGATCCGTGTTGGGATCGATACAAGGGAGGTACCTTAGTTTCCCAATCCTGCTGTTTGAATGGACTAATAATAACTTGGTAATCATATCACCATAGCATTGCATGTGCCTGGAAGATGTGGAGCACTCTAGGGAGTGTGGCATGCCGCGGTCGTAAGATGTTGCCGTATGAGGGTGATCGTCGGTGAGGGCATACATCACGTCATATCATCTTGCATTAACAACAGTTTTAGGACTTGTCTGATTTACTGCTTTACTATTATCGCGTGATTGAATTGTGAACATGCTAATCTTTGCTCTATGATTCCACTGAGTTGATCACTCATTCCCACGTTACGGGATGGTGTTTGCAACACCCACCAGACCCTGTTGTAGTTGCAGGTGACGATGAGATCCAGGAGGTGGAGCTAGATGATGACGAGGACCAGGATGAGTTCTCGTATATGCAGTATCATGACGGCTTCCCGTAGGTGACCTGGATCGAGGGGACATCAGTGGGACTTTTCTTTTTGAACATTATTCTTTTGTTATGTACATGTATATGAGACTCAGAGATGTAGTCATACTTTGGAGACAGTTGAGATTACTTTGTTTTTCCATACAGTGATATATATCTTGTTTAGTCTTCCGCTTGCTTTTATCACTGGATCTGAAGTATGAATTGCAGTTTTGGTATACTTTTACTCATGTGAATGCTTTAAATCAGACAACATTGAATCATAACCATTTTTGTTGCATAAGTGACGGTCTGGAACTCGGGAGTTGAGTTTATACACGACCCCCGATTTTCAGGGTGTTACATTGTAACTGGACTAATAATGGTTTAACTAATCATACATCCATAACATATTGGCGATGACGGGTGGTTAATTATAGATGCTGTAGTATGTGCTCTTAGGTTTATGGGGGTATCGTTTCGCTAACTCTCAGACCACCGATTATCGATCTATTGTTCCAATTAGATGATTTTCCTAAGTCGATGATTTGCATGGGTGACGAGCTCAAATCCTGCACGGATGAGCTTCCCCGGGGCATGACCGCATTCGAGCATCCCGGGGCGTGACTGCATTCACTCATCCATGCATCTAATAAGACCTACATCATGTATTGTTTTATATACTTTGCTTTATAACTATCCTTACCTAATGTGGCGGTGTGTAATCTTGAGAGAAATTCACACTAAGTTGGCTACTCATCCATTAAAATATATAACCATACAGGTAGCATATGTGGCCCAGGTGACATTCATGTTTATATTGATGAGGAGCAGGCTATAATTGATAAGGAAGCATGATTGTAATTGTTAAGGGTTGCTACAAGACTTCATATCCCAAAATTTTTGTAATTTACTTTATTTCACATGTAATATTATTTCATTTTAAAATTGTAAGAATGGGGGCATTGGTTTGTATAAGACATTATGGGTAGCTTCTTGCGCATTCCAAGTGAAGCGAAAATTTTTCTTTATGTTTACTTGTCCATTTTACGCTCATCTGCTTACTCTGAATGAATTTAAAAATATATGTATATTCAAATTTGACCATCCTTTTGGGAAACAAGTTATATACTCGGGTCCTGAAAAGTCGAGGCATTACAGTAAATCCTGTTGTTTACCATAATCTCCTAGGCATGGTTTGGTGATGGAAATCCCTTCCAATCTTCACGATCCTCTTCCATTGAGGCTAGATCAATGAGAAGTTCAGAGATTTAATCATCTCTCTTTCTAATTAGATAAGATAGGACTCCGATTCCAATTGGATCTCTTGAATCAAGTAACGTAGCATCTTAATTGCTACAAGTGGATTCTTAGCACCCTAGTTCCCACCTTTAAATTCACAAGTTTCAATTACATCAATTACAATTACTCTTTCTAATTATTTAGAATTAGATTTACATCTTCTTTTGGTTCTAGTTATAGATTTATTTACTTTTAGAATACGTACAAGTTTAGTCCCTGTGGATTTGACCTCGATCTCACCGAGATTATTACTACATCGTGACCCTACACTTGGGGTTATGAACAACTCTTCAGGAGGACGCTAGGAATTTTTCTCAGAAATGCGATAAGTGTCAGAGATTCGTAGTTGGTCCTAGACAACCCACTAAAGGGTTGACTCCTTTGACCGGACCCTGACCATTCACCAAATGGGGGATCGATATCATAGGGCCACTACCCCCAGGTAAAGGGTAGACTCGATACACCATTGTAGCAGTCAACTACTTCATAAAGTGGGCTGAGGCCAAACCAGTAGCCAGAAGAACCGAGCAGAAGATCACTATTTTTATTTGAAAAAATATCATCTGCCAGTTCAGCATCCCTCACACCATCATCTTGGATAATGGGAGGCAGTTTAACAACGATAAGTTTCGCGGCATGTGCCAAAAGCTGGGCATTCAAAATGCTTACTCATCACCTCAGCATCCTCAATCAAATGGGCAGGTGGAAGCGATTAACCAGATAATAAAAAACCATCTTAAGACCAAGCTCGAGAAGGTGAAAGGGGCTTGGGCAGAGGAACTCCCTTCGTGCTTTGGGCCTATAGGACTGCAGCTCAAACTTCAACTAGGGAGCTTCCGTTCTCCCTTTCATTTGGAGTTGAGGCCACCATCCCATTCGAAGTGGGACTCCCTATGGCACATGTGCAGTCTTACGACAATAACTAGAATATCGAGAAGATGACTATGTGCCTTGATCTCCTTGAAGAAATAAGGGAACTGGCCAGGTTCGGGACCACGGCTCGGCAACAACATGTCGCTCAATTTTACAATTCCATAGTCAAAATCTGAAGGTTCCGACCAGGGCACTTGTTTCTCCGTAGGACATTCCAGAACACTTCAGAACCTAGAGCAAGAACCCTATGACTGACCTAGGAAGGACTTCATTGGATAATAAGTACAGCTCAGCCTGGTTCCTATCGGCTTGAAGACTTGGAGAATCGACCTCTACCTCATCCATGGAATGTCAAGCATCTAAAGATCTAGCACTCATGAGCCAAATCATGGAGGAAGGACGACCGAGGTAAGAAATAACTTATATTGCATGTAATTTCCTATGGGTTTTCACAATAAAAACTCCTCGCCATGATAGAATTTCATCTAAACTTCATTTCTACTTATTCCCACTATCGAGGACCTCCTTCAATACAAGGAGAAACACTCCTCTAATGGCCTAGCCCTTAAAGAAGTGGTCAACCCATTAACCATAACAACACACATGTCAACAAGTAAGTCAAATCAATGTTTTCGGTGCATCTAACTGCACTACTACTACATACAAGTGCACGATCCTACAAATCTACCAAACAAATACACAGAAGAATAAAAACAACAAGATGGAGCAAAAATTTTCTATCCATTGAATCAGATCGGATTACAAAATTTTTATAACAAAAACAAAAATGCATTTAATCTGTTCAAGAAGGGGGTTACTTGGCTTCAGCCTATGAAGGTCCTTCTGAGGCTTCATCGCTGAGGAATCGGCCTCATCGGCTCTTACCTTCAAGGCCTTGTATTCTTCTACAGCCGCAGCTTTGATCGACAGAAGGGATGCCTCAGACTCGGCCAATTGGGCGACCAAGGTCTTTTCAACCTCTACCAATTTAGCCACCAAGCTGGTCTTCACCCTCTCTAACTCTTCTCTTAGCCCTATTGCATCTACCTTAATAAAAGAGAGATGCACCTTCACTCTCCCCAGCTCAGCCTTGGTGGAGATGAGATGAGATTTAGTTCTGTTAAGCTCGGCCATCACCAAGCTCTCCTTGTCCCGAGCTTCCACTAGCAGGATGTTCAGAGCATCCTGCTTCTCCTCTACAGACTTCAACCTCCCCCCTTCAAGGCCTCAACCTCAAACGTCTTCTCCTTGAGGCCCTTGTTAAGGGCCTCGACCTTAGCAGTCTTCTCCTTAGGGCCACCTCAACCACTTCGCATTCATCAGCTACACACCTCATCCTATCCCAAGTAGATAGCAGTGTAAGGACGAGCTGAGCACAGAAGATGAACGAACAAGTTAGAAAATGTAAAGAAAACTTAACAGCGAAAGAAAAGAATGTACCTTATAGCAAAGCGCCACCACGACAGTAAGGAAGGACTCCGAGTGAGAGTCCATCAGGTCCTCACCTCCTCAAGTTCCTGACGGCTCAAGGCAGTGACTCCCTCAACATCACTAGCGGCCGAAGGATCAGACTCAACCACTGAAGGGCCAGCCCCCTCAACCATCCAGATGACCTCGCCCAAGATGAGATACTCAACCTCCTCGGTAGTAAGGACGACCTTGGTCCCTTAGGCCGCGGAAGCTAGAGATATCTCCTCCACATCTAGGTTGACCACCTCCACCATGCTCGGCTATGAAGAGGCGACCAGGACAAGAGCCTCCCCTCCTCCCACCTCAGTTGGAGCTGGTTGGTCTACCAAGGGCTATTCAACCCCAGTCTCTGACCTCACCTCCACAACGAATGAGAGTATATGAGTGATGGAAGTGGTCGCCTTCTTCTGGACCACAGTCTTCTTTCGGATTATCTCCTTGATGGGAGGACGCTTCCTCTTCCTAGAGTTGTGGAGCTCGACCATACCTGCACAACACAAATCGAGTCAGCTAAGCACTAGTGCAAGAGAGTCTTAACTGATGAACAACTACTTACTAAGAGAAGAAAGAGAATGAGCCAATTTTTAGAGCCCAAATTGGTGTAGGAACTCAGGAGTGATGAGTTTGTTTCAACAGTGAAAATCCTCCTTCAACATCTTTTCCTTGTCCACTTAACTGCAGCGGAGGTTGAACAAGTCAGGCTGACCCTTAGGGAAAGCTACAGATATAAAAAAGAAAAATAAGGTCAGCATAAAGTTCAAAAATAGGAAAAGGAAACCTAGATGCTACGATGATATCCAACCTGGGGTGGCGAATTTGGTGGGCACTCTAACCCGAAGATGAGCCAGTTCAGCAGTGGGTGCCTCACATTCTTCCGATGCCTAGAACCATTTATTCTTCTAATCCTTGTTGGAACTCGGGAGATTAGGCCAGTACCAGCACGACTGCACGAGGTTGTGCTTGGTCTGGTACAAATAGACGAACTCATTTAGTGTCAGCTCTTTGTTCTTGAGCTGAAACCAAAGGATGTATGTCCTCAGCAGTGCCCTTCAAGCGTTTGGGATGAGCTTATCCAGAGCCAATCTCAGCCATGCTGTCATAGCCCTCACAAACGGGTGTAGTGGAAGCCGAAGTTCGCAGTAGAGGGCGACTATGAATATACTTATCTCCCCTTCAACTGGATCCCCAAGAACGTCATAAGGGCTGGTGCTCGGATCTATATGGCATCTGGAATCTGGTATTCCAAACAGATCTCGGCCATAACAACCTCCATTAAAATCGACCCCCCAAGATTGACATTAGAAGGCTGCTAGGCCGAAGGTCGGGTGGTCACCCTGTCGGGTCCTAACGGAACCAGAGAAGTTAGTTCCGATGAGACCTTAGACCAAGAATCCACACTTCCCCAGTCAAAATCACCCTCGAAGGTGTAAACCTCATGCTGTTCATTCAAATCGTCTGACTTACTGGGCAAAAAATTAAAAAAGAGAAGAAAACAAAGAGGATGTGTAAAGTGAGGGGGCCGGAGAAGAAGACGAGCTCAATGAAAATCGCCTGCTCTGGGAGTCCTCTTATGGTGAAAATAGTAAAAAAATAAATAGTCGAGCTAATGGCGGGCTCATTTGCTTTTATAGAATTGTCTAGTTACGGGCTTTAATGATCAACATTAAATGCCACTGATGAAGAATCGTCTCCTCGTTCGTTGTTTTACATGCGATAGTCTCTCATTCACTTTACCGATCTGCATTCTCAGCCTGTGCCATGTGTCTGCATTGCATGGGCCTGCAGTTGAAAAGCTTCCGCAACAGAGTACGGTGCCTCAACTATGACAAGCCATTATTACAAATTTTCCTCAATGTTGCTGCCCCCACTAGCTAGCAATAAATTGCTTAATGGCTCATCCACCTGACCTCATCTCATCACTTACTTCCCGAGCTCACATTGTAAACTTAAGAAGTAGGGGGCTTCTGTTGTGGGGAAATATGGTCCGACTGCCCTCGGGATCGACTCGGGCTAATGAGCATACACTTTTGTACCATCTCATCCAAAGAAGCTACATTTTGCATCCCTGAGCATAGTCCTCGGCAGTGCATGTTTCTAAGTTCTCACCTATGTAACTCACAAGGATTGTCCTAAAGCCCCCGGTCAGAATAGGCCTTAGGGATTGATCAGCTTGATGAAGTTGAGGAAGAGCTCATTGAGAATAAAAGGAACTGATGAGAAGATAGATATACCCTCTGCTAGGAAAAGCCAACAGCCCGGACGAACGAGGATTCGGCTAGTATCAACTAATATAAAACTTTTGAGCTCCTCATAGCAATCCCTAGCTGGTCAATCAGCTGGTTCATCTCGGCTTCGACATAAATAACTGAGGACTTAGTTCAGGTTGGCTCTAACGAACCATGATGATCGAGTTAGGAGGATGGCAGCGTGTCAAAGGCATGTCGAATGATGTTTGGGAAGGTCGCCTATGTATGCTAAACAAAGCAATGACCTTTTAGAAGGTCTTTGTGATATCCAATTTTTATAGCCTTTAACTTCTTCATGAGTCCTAATTGCCTCCTCGAATTACTCATATATGGGTTCACTTTGGACCCCCAACCTAGAGCGAAATAAGTAGTCCAGACTGTATGAACCTACAATACTCCAATCATTGTCGTGTCGACCTATGATGCTTTGATCAGGGCAGGACTGACTTACATTCATAGTTGGGCGGATGATCCTCCTCAGGTATGCGTGACCCCAAGGTAACCATCGATATTCATCACCTGCATGTAACCGTCCATCGCGTGATTCCAAGATAACTGCTAACATTCACCACTCGCTCACATCTCACCTAACGGCTAAGATCATGCCTAAGATTACGGACTACCTTGTCCTACATACACTATAAATAAAGGATCTACCTACACTGAAAAGGTACGTAAAATCTGTCGCCCTACAACCCTTCAACACAACCAGACCTAGATTCCTAGCCTAACTTTGGCATCAGAGGGCCCCTTGCTCCAGCCAGGGTCTCCTTTATTCTTCTCTTGTGCAAGTGCTCGGAGGTCTAAAGAGGGCAGTCCAAATTCTTGCATCAATAATTACCACCACTCCTTCCTATAGTGTGGTCCATTTGGGCCTTAAATCTAACTAATGTTTGGGCTTATATCATAAAATAATATGAAAAAATAGATGCAAAGTGTGGATAAATCAAATACATCGTGGTGGGCTCCTCAGAGCCTTTGCATGCGTTAAGCTTGGGACAGGTGTGGTTAATGCCCAATCCCCATCCCATCAAATCCAGTCCCTTCCCATGCATAGGGCATCTCTGTCATTTAAAACATGCCGCTGGAAAATTTTGTTTATTTCACATGCGTGGATGACTGCCTATCCACACATAAGCATAGGTGCCAATATGGAGCATTCGTGTGCGATCTGAGCCTTCCATCCATCTAGATGGAAACGTAGTTTAATATTTTCCTTTAAAAAGGCATTTCCATTGTTCATCCCTTTTTTCCAATTCCAAGGCAAGCCAATCAGACCGACAAAGCCAATCTGAGTGAGTTGCATGTTATTTAGATAGATTTTCATAGTGTATTTGGAGATATTTGGAATATACGAAGATAATAAAGTTACAATGCATCAATGAACACCACATTATCCAATAAGTAGTCGATTGAAGAGCGATCATGCATAAGAAATTAAATGATAGATGTCAGGAGTAGAAGCAAGAAATGTTAAGACATATTAAACATTTACAACAAACATCAGAACATAAGAAGCATAGAGATGGATGGTAGGACTAAGGCTATAACTAGCAAAGGAATTCAATAGAAAGATTTGTCTCATACCAACCCAATCTAACCCAATATCTCTTTCAATTATCCTTACCCATCATTTACATTCCTTAGTATAATCACTTTACATTTTTGCCAGTCAATTACATTTCTTAGTGTAATCCTTTACTTTTTTCTTGCTAGTTATATTCCATAGTGTAATTCACGGTGTTAATCAAGTAGCTGATAATCTTATCTATAACTTGGATCTGCCCTCATATGTCAAATTTAGTTCTTTGTTCAGGAAGGATTTTTACAGTTGCTCTTCATGACGACTATAATGTTTTTTCCTCTTTCTCTTTTATCTGTATTAAAAATGCATTTTGTATGGAAGGGAAAGGTGTAACCCATCAAACCCATCATCAGAGGATGAACCCTACCCTCTGAAGGAAGGGAGGCATAGGTTGGAAGCCATCAAAGAAGGAGGGGGAGCTTAGGTTGGAAGCCATGGATGGAGAGTCGAGGAGCTATGAAGTTTGCTTGGATTTCAGTGTGAATTCAAAATGAGGTCCAAGGTAATTTACATAAGCAATTATGAAACACATGTTCGATGCAATTATGATGGGCAAAGATGTTTCGTGTTCCAGAAAACAAGGGATGGGCAGCCGTCATGGCTATTATCTCGGAGGATCATGCATGACTCCTCGTACTTTGGGCATCATGTCATTAGTTAGTTATTTGGAGAATAGAAAAAGCAGAAAAGTGTTAAGTACAGTGATCGATGATAAAAGAAGGTTCGATTTCTGATTTTATTGATCAATAGTTACAATACAAAAGAAAGAAAAGCTACAATTTAAAGGAAGAAAATTGCTGAATCGCAGCTTCAAGTTTCTCCATTTGACCCCTCATCATGCACAAAACAACCTCATGTTTGAAGATCATTTGTCGAACTTGGCCGTGAGCCTTAGTAGACACAGCTAGGTCCTTGACCGTTTTCCTCTTTCGGTCACACTTAGCATTCTTCTCTTCAAAATCTCTCTTCAGCATCATCAGTTGTGCCTCTAGAGCAACAATCTGTATGCTCATGTCCTCTAACTTGACTTTTTTTTTCTTTAGTTTTATGTAGCTGGCCAATAGCTTATTAATGATATCACTAGCCATAGCTACTTAGGATTCTACGGTTATGTGCTCAACCTCAAAGAGTCCGCTTATAGTACAACTCTCATATTTTTCTATGATGTATTCCAAGAAATCCTTAAGTACTGGCAGTTTGGCTGAGAGGTTCTCATCTGTGAGAGAAAACAATCGATATTGATCAATGATCTCTGTAAACCTATCAATCATCTTGATCTATATAGTCCCCGACAACCCTAAATGCACAATGGTTTGGAGATCTTCCTCGAGATGTTGTAACTTAGAAGAAGGAGCAAGGGACTTGACAACTATGACATTGCTAATAAAAGCTCGTTGAAGGGAAGAGATGATGTCTCCAACCGAGAGCGAGTCTTCAGTCATTGTAGTAGAAGTTAAGGCATCATCGATCAACATCGGCGCTAATGCTGGAATTGGTGTCTAGTGAGGCAGTGAGACATTGGTTGTGAGGACCTCTTCCATTACCTGATTGAAGATAATACCTTGTGTGTTGCACTCAGTTGGAGAGGCTCTTCAATTTTTAGAGGAAGAGACTTCGTAGTCGAAGGAAGTTACTGAATGGATGGAGAAATGGGTCGAGGGCATGATCTTCTTTTGGAGCTATGAAGAGTAACGGTCAGAGGACACTCATCTTCTTCTTCATCTTCAATGGTTTGTGTCTAAGGAATGTCGACCATGAATTCAGACTCTGTAATTATGATAGTAGTTTCCAGAGAAGGATGAGAAGGAGGAAATTCATTGCGACGGTTCCTTCAGAGTCGACAGTTTTCACTTCAGCTATCTCGGGGATATCGTTCATAGGATGATGTTACTGTAATGGTAGTGCCACAATGATTTGCTTTTTGAGGGCTAATAATTCCTAAGTGATTACAAAAATGATAAAATTAGCAAAAAGATGAGGTTAAGGACTTAAAGCAGTTATACAAGTGAAAATAGTCTTCATCTAAATCAGAATGGATGGTGAATGTGATCAATCATTTGTCCATAGATTGAGAGTTTCTTTTTATAACCATCGTCATCACTTGAATAGAAGTCAGGAATAGTGGCAAATGTCCATAGATTGAGAGTTTCTTTTTATAACCATCGTCATCACTTGAATAGAAGTCAGGAATAGTGGCAAATTAGGGTGTTAGGGAGTAAGGTATTTCTCATCGAATGGAAGATAATGCTTATTTAACCTTTCCCTATACTGCTTCCATTTATTTCAACATTTATTATAACAAGCTTCTTGGTGACATTTCAGACCTTCTTCAATTTCTTTAGAATAGTTTCTGATGGAGAGCTTAGTCAATATTTGTTTTTGAAGTATTTTTCAAATGAAGACACAGCTTTGGCCGAGGAAGTACCTGATTGTAACTGTCCTTTAGTTGAGGTTGACAATGGTCGATTTGTTGTTATTGGTGAGAAGGTGGATCGGCACGTGTAAAGGCTAGAGTAGGAGGTTGTTGAGCTAGGACGAGAGAAGCTCCTAAGTCAATGATCCTCTTTAGGGCCAATAGAGTGGTCGAGTTGGTGGAGACTTTGGATGAACAGGTCCTTTCACCATAGATTTTTGACACGTTAGTTAAGAAACTATCTTGGTTGATGGAGCTTGCAGGATAATAGCGGCAGCCGATTTAGTCTTCGACTTATTTGATTTTCGACTAGGAGTTGTAGCCAATTGAGGTGTTGCTCTTTTCTTTCCTCATAGCTCCATAAAAGAGAAGAGCTGAGTTATGATAACTTGAGGAGACTTATTAACCAACTTTTTGTAGTGACTCTCCCACTAATTAGAGAAGGTGTCCATCATTTGAGGTTGATTCGGATAGATTGGAAGATTCAGAGTTAAACTGGTTGACTGAAAAGTAAAATGAAGAGAATAATAGATGTCAATTTGATCGGCAATCGGCCAAATGAAAGGAGTTTGGTTACGAGATTTCTGAATGAACGAAGAAGGAATGCACTGGACAAGACCAAATTAATGGGTAAGCAGGTTCGGACAGTACTACTTGATTCCAGCGTTGGCATTCTTGATAATGTCTATTGTTCCACCATAGGGGAGATCCCTGCAAATGAGGAAATTCTCCCAACCGAGGTGTAACTAAGATGGTTCCTAGTTGTCCTCATCCTCGTATTGGCCGGTAAACCAAGTTGGATTGAACTCTCTATCATGAAAAGGAGTAAACGACCGACTCCGTTTAGTTTTATTGAGAAAAAAAGAATAAAGAGTCCATATAAATAAAAAATGTATGGATCTCCTGAGGAGAGTGAATGATACGTTGACCGTATGAGGAATAAGTAATATCAGAATAAATGGGGGCTTTTATAAGGGAATGACAAAAATATTCATATATCCACATCTTGAGAAACCACAGTGGTCCTCCTCCAAGATACAAACCTTTAGTGGTAATTTTAAAAATACCCTTGTATAGGTGGCCAGGTACAAAAGGTGCTAGAGCGAGTTTTTGACCTTGCACAAGCACCTCAACCAGCTAAACATATTCATTTATGATCTGCAAAGCATTTACGTAAAGTAAATGTTAGCAGATCAAAGAGTAGCAGAAAGTTTGTATGTTCTTCATAATTGAACAACCCTTCATATTTGTAGTTCCTTATTCATAAAGTGCCTTGTTTCCTTTTGAACGAAGCCTGAAAAAACAGCCCCACCAAAATGAAAGAGTTGGGTTAGAGCTGCAATTTTTAAAATTGTTGGACTCATAAGGCCACATCCAAAGAAGAACGTGTTAGTGGATGGGCTCCAAAATATCGATGCTGCTATAAGAAGAGCAGGGTCTGATGGATAATCATACGTGGAGATTTTGATGCACTCATAAATGCCAGAATTCCTCCATGTCGCTTCATATTAGGGAGAAAAGCAAGTGAACCAAAATCTCATTCTGGCTTCGGGATAGATTCATATTGAATCAGTAAAGTTTCATCTAGGCAGTTAGAAAACAAATGGTCCATCATACTGACTTCATCAGTATCAATCCCAGGGAAGAATGTTGGTCCCATATAATAATAGTATCCAATCGATGATTAGATTGGAATAATTCTCAAAAAGGGTGTCCATTATAGTGACCAAGTTGTCTTGATAGAAAGATGGGGAAGAGGACGATGAGGCAACCATTATTAAGGTTAGAAAGAGAAGGAAGGAATTAGAATTTGGGAGATGAATGGTGAAGAAAGAAGTGTGGTGTGAAAAGAATGTTTTAAATGGTGCTTACATCAGCTGAAGAGATGTAGCATTTATTAGGGCTTCATTAAAATTTTATTTTGTATGATATGAGTACACATGTGGCAATAGGGTTAGCCATTGTTTTGAAAAATGGTCGTTAAAGCTGACATGTAGGGCTACATCGGTTAGAAATGGTTACTATGGTATTGCCACGTGTACCGAAGGACTGTCGCATTAATGAGGGGTCGCATGTCGCTTTCACTTTTTTTAAAAAAAGTAAAATGATTTGGGGGGACAATGTTTATCCCCCATTATCAATAATTCCTACAAAAGCCAATCAGAGCAAGTTGCATATGATTTGGATGGATTTGTGTAGTGTATTTATAAATCTTTAGGGATATACAAAGAAGATTCTACAATAATGCAACTAGAACACATCGAGCGATGCCATATCATCCACTAAGCGGTCAGCCGAAGAGTGATCGTGCAGAAGTAATTACAAGACAAATGGAAGGAATAGAAGTAAGAAGGGTTAAGATGTGTTAAACAGTTACAATAACCATCAAAACATGGGAAGCATACAGATGGTCAGATTTAAGTTATAAATAGCAAAGGATTTCAATAGAAAGATTTGTTTCAAACTAACTCAATCAAACCCAATATATCTTTCAATTATCCTTACTAGTCATTTACATTCCTTAGTATAATCACTATACTTTTTTGCCGGTTGATTACATTTCTTAGTGTAATCTTATACTTTTTGCCCATTGTTTACATTCTATAGTGTATTCCGTAGCATTAGTGAAATAGCTAATAATGTTAGTTATAATTTGGATCTACTCTCATATGCTGGATTCAGTTCTCTATCCAAGAAGGTGTTTTGCAGCTACTCTTTGTAACCGACTGTAAGGTTTCCTTTCCTGTTTCTCTTTTATCTGTATTGAAAAGTCCTTTCATAAGGAAGACAAATGTGTAACATATCATCAGAGGACAAACCTTATCATCTGAATATTGCTTGATCTTATTTACATATTGAGTGAGTGGCTGAATAGGCGACTAATCTCATTCAATCTTAATCATATATTACGTATTTGCCTATCTCGATGCTTAGGGTTGTAGGTATTCGGTTTGAATTTAGCCGCAAATTCAATTCTATCATGCCCACACTTATTGTGTGATTAGATCAAAAAATCGAGCACCAACATCCATATATCAAGTAAGCCCCATTGTAAAATGTAAAATGACTTAAAACGAAATTTACAGCCATCCACTTTGTGTATGCGTGGTGGCTCACCTGATGGTGGAATTGCCTAATATTTGGTTTGGAAAAATAAAAGCATTGGACCCCACCCAATGAAAAGATTCGATTAATACAGACTTAAGTTTTATGTTAGCATGTTTGCCTTTGTGAATGAGCATTCTAAACCGGTCATCTCACCTTGATCCGATAAAGTAAGTGATGATGTGGACCAACCATTTTATAAGAAAATAGAAAAAATCTATTTTTTACAAGGTTAGGTTCCGAACTGGGTTCCTCTACTCGCCACAATCCGAAAAAACTAGTTTGTTGCTATGTGACATTGGGCGATATCACCACAGACTGCATCTAATGCAGTAGTGCTGACAACGAGAATGATTTAGACTAATCACAATAAAAAAAACAAAATAAACCTATTTGTGGCCCGTGGATTAAGTACTGCCCCACCTGCTCAGAGTTGGGACAGACGGAGGCTCCAAGAGCTACTGAGGGGCAGAATGATGTATGAATTATATCCATACCATCTATCCATTTTTCATATAATTTTATATCATGATCCAAAAAATAGTAAAGTCATAAGGCTCAAATGAACTATACAGTGGGTATTAAATTCCTACTGTTGAAAAATTCTCAGGGATCGAGGAAGTTTTGGATCAAGAGGATATTTTTTTTCTCACTTTATCAAGGTTTATATGGCCATATTAGCAGGTTGGATGCAAAATAAACAACACGGTGGACCCTAAGAAGGCTTCAATGGTAGGCGTCCTTAGCACCGCTTCTTCATTTGGTGTGGTCCGTTTGAGCATTGGATATGCCTTATTTTTGGTCCAGTACTCTAAAATAGTATGGAAAAATGGATGAATGGTGGATAAAATTTATACACAACGGTGGCCCTCTCAGTGGCCCTCAGAGCCTCCACATGTCCGGAGCTTTGAATGGGCAAAGGCAGTACCTAATTCGTGCCCGTCTATAGCAAGCAGGGGATCCAGATTCCTTGTTCCAAGATGTAGAAAGCTTTGCTCAGATATGGTATGGATTGTGAGCCCTACTCTGATAACCGTTCACTGGGGTTTGAAAGCGAACGATGGGAACATAAGGATCATCGGATCAGTGTGTTTCTAGAAAAAATGTCCATCTTAATTAGGGCCCATAATTGGGATGGCTCTATTGGGTATAAAAATAGTAAAGTCGAATAGGTCGACTTATGAAATATACCAACTCTACAAAACAACACAGACCCTCGAAATTCGAGCAAATAGGGGCTTCTACGTCCAAGAACAAACCAACCTTCAAGGAGGTCGATGTAACTGTAAGGAACCTCAAAGAGAGTGCAACTATAAACTCACTCATATGGCTAATTATCGACCAAGCCCATAGGTCGGTAATAGATTGGCCAAAATACGACCCTGGATCGGCAACATAGCTCGGCTATAGCTCAGTAATGGCTTAGCTATAAATTGGCAAAGCAGTTGCCCATTACAGTCTATCCACCTATCAAGCAGTCTGGTAATATCTCCAACAGCCTGAAGATCTCTCCCAAGATCTTCGGGAGATAAGATCAAATCTCAAGAGCTTCGGGATTGAGATAAAATCTCTATATATATGCTGAATCTAAGCGGATTCCTTTCAAATTATTAGGAAAGATTCCTCACGACGCCTACATTCTATTCCTATAAATAAAGGTATCCATAACCCTTGAAAGGTATGTACACTCATCCCCCTTATAGACTCAAAGGCTCGACTTAAGCATCGAAGGGTCCCCTGCAGGGTCTCCTTTGTTAGTTCCTTTTTTTTTGTGCAGGTCTAAAAGGGTCAACCGGGGAGGGTCTGCAAGAAAACTGCATCAACAGTTTGGGGGCCTTTGTGGGAATGATCTCAAGCCATTCCAGTTCTATCAGCGAATACCCCAAATTCTACAATGGCTAAGGAAAGAAGAAGGCTCAATCCCCTCTAATGGCGATTCTAATCATGACCCTACCTATGCCTGATCGGGCCCCACCACCTTTAGAGCAGCCAAGACAATTGAGCGATGGGAGAGCCACCAAGATTCCTTCTCTCAGCATCAGGCCACTTCTGGCTCTGGCAAAAGCGGTCAACGAGCTCGTGCAAAGAATGGTTGATTGAACAACCTTGAAAGATAAGTCAGGGAGATAAGAGCGGACATGGGCTACGAAAAACAACTGCTGGAGCAACTATAACCCAACATGCACCAAAGGCCAACGTAGGAGATGGACAACCGAGCTATAATCCTTCCCAACCTTCCTACATCCATGTTGCCTGCTAGCCGAGCCAATAGCATACCTCGGCCAGACCTGTCCCCTCTCACGTGTCTGGAACTGTTCCTTTGCTTGCCTCCAACCTATGCCATGAGTTAGATCAGAAGAGGCACGAAAAGGCCCCAGTCGAAGCTACTGTTGAAAGTGGGGAACTATGGAAGGCTGAGCTAAAAAGCCTACGAGATCAGATTAAGGATATCAGCAAACCTACCAAGCCAACACAACAATGGCCATAGCGGAGGAAACTGAATCCTCGTTTATTGCTAACATCATGCGGGCACACGATTACTGGACAGGTTTCGGTTACCTTAGATCACCCTCTTCTCAGGGAACACCAATCCATCAGAGCACATGGAATCCTTCCAAATCTACATAGAACTCCTTGATGCATCGGATGCGGTCATGTGCTGAGCTTTCTCCTTAACCTTGTCTGACACTGCCGGCTATGGTTCAAACAGCTAAAACTGAAGTCCATCAGTTCATTCTCCCAACTCCGCAAAGCCTTCCTCACAAACTTCATCGGAGGAAAGAAGAGGCTCAAGGCACCTGCCCACCTTCTTCATGTAGTTCAAAGAGAGGGTGAACTTCTGAAGGACTATATTAAACACTTCAATCTAGAAGCGTTACAACTTCGGAAGCACTCGGACGAGGTCGTCCTGAGTACTATTATGAGCAGGCAGAGGGATAAATCATTCATATTTTCTCTGGATAAGAATCATCCTACCACAATGGATAAAATTTTGAATCGATCACAAAAATATACCAATGCCGAAGAATCTCATATCTTATGGGATGCCGCCCCAAAACAAAAACCCTTCAGCTAAGGAACAGGTGAAGGTAAAGCCCAACTTGACCAATACAAATAAGAAGAGAAAGGACGACCGATCTCGAGACAACCGCAAGCCAAATAAATGGCCTAATAGTAAGTTCAAAACTTAGTCTCCTCTCAATAAGACACCAGAACAGGTCCTGATGGAAATCAAGAATAAATGCCTTCTCCACTGACCCAACAAATTAAAGTCTAACCCTAATAAGAGGAGCAAGAACAAATACTTCTTCTTTCACCGGGATCATGGCCATAATATGAGCAATTGCTTCGACCTCAAGCAGGAAATCGAAGCACTCATTCGCAACAACTATCTTGGAGAATACGTCAGCAACAGAGGAGATCGGATGACAGCCGCAAAGGAACAACTAATCAATAATCAGCTAACTAGAGAGATCCGCACCATCTTTGGGAGCCGCAGAGGTGGAGGTGACTCGAATAATGCTCAAAAAGTACATGCAAGAAGCATTAGTCGTCCTGAGGAAGAAGTCCTACTTCTCAGGAGACCTTCAAAAGAGAAAAAGGTGGAAAAATAGAGCATAACTTTCACTGAAAAAGATGCCTGAGGTATTCAGCATAACTTTCACTAAAGAAGATGCCTGAGGTATTCACCAGCCTTACGATGATGCACTAGTAATCTCTTTAACCATAGCCAATAGAAAGGTATTTCGGATCCTTGTTGATACTAGATCATCAGCAGATGTTCTCTTCGCTTAAGCCTTCAACAAGATGGGAGTTGGTCGATCCTTACTCCGACCTGTCAAAACTCCATTGCTTGGTTTTTCAGGTGGATAGGTCATGCTCGAAGGAGTCGTCCAGCTCCCCCTTTCAGCAGGGGACGAGAATAATTAGACTACTATGATGGTCGACTTTCTTGTGGTCGACCAACCCTTTATCTACAATGTTATTCTTGGACAACCATCTCTGAACCTTTTACGAGAGGTGGTATTAACCTACCACCTGGCCATGAAATTCTCAATCAAACAAGCCATCAGGCCCATCAAGGGCGATCAACACGACTCTCGACAATGATACATGATCTCACTAAAAATCCTGCATGAGCCAATGACCATTGCTTCCCTGGATTTGGGTGAGGAGTCCGAGGAAAGAGGTTAACCTATGGAAGACCTCATTTCGATCCCATTGGACGAATCTGACCCATCCAAGACAATTTAAATTGGGTCCTCCTTAACCACGTCTTTGCGAGATAACATAATGGCGCTCCTTCGGCGATATGCAGACATTTTTGCATGGTCTCATAAAGACATGTTAGGCATTGACTCCAAAGTCATAGTGCACCAACTAAACACCGACTTTGCTCATCGGCCAGTTTGACAGAAGCAACGCACGCTCAGTCCAGAGAAATATGTTGTGATCTGGGAAGAGGTCGACAAACTCCTCAAGGCCGGATTCATCGAGGAGGTTTACTATCTAGACAAGATAGTTAACGTTGTATTGGTGAAGAAAACCAACAGAAAATGGCGAGTCTATGTAGACTATACAGACCTGAACAAGGCCTATCCCAAGGACAGTTTTCCTCTCCCCCGGATCAACCAATTGGTCGATAGCATGGCAGGACATGAATTGCTCAGTTTTTTGGATGCGTACTCAGGTTATAATCAAATTGTAACGCATCCTCATGATAAAATGAAAACTTCTTTGTCACTAAAAAAGGTCTTTATTGCTATCGAGTTATGTCATTTGGATTGAAAAATGCTGGTGCTACTTACAAGCGATTGGTCAACAAAATGTTCGCCTAACAAATAGGGCAAACAATGGAAGTTTATATCAACGACATGCTCGTCAAGAGCATCAAAGCTACAAATCATGTGACCGACCTAAAGGAGATGTTCCTCATCCTTCACAAATACCGTATGAAATAAAACTCGAGAAAATGTGCCTTTAGCGTTAGCTCAGGAAAATTCCTCAGTTTCTTGGTCAGCCAGCGAAGGATTGAGGCAAATCCCGAGAAGATTGAAGCCCTCCTTGACATGCAATTGCCAAAGATGATCAAAAATATACAGAGGCTCACTGGAAGAATAGCGGCCCTCAATCGCTTCGTGTCACAAGCTACAGATAAATATCTCCCCTTCTTTAAATAGTTGAAGGGGAAACAAGTAGTAGATTGGACAGAAGAATGCGAGGTAGCCTTCCAACAGCTCAAGCATTACCTAGGATTGCCACCCTTGCTCTCCAAACCTGAGCTAGGCGAATCTCCGTTGCTATATTTAGTTGTCTCCAACGCAACGATTAGCTCATCCTTGATTAAAGAACATGAGGGAAAACAGTTCCCAGTCTACTACATCAGTAAAGCTTTAATCCAAACAAAGACGAGGTATCCTACCTTTGAGAAATTAGTTGTCTTTGATCATCTCCTCTTGACACCTGTGGCCATATTTTCAAGCTCACACTATAGTAGTCCTAATCGATTAACTGCTACACAGATACTTCAAAAAATCGAAGCTTCAGGAAGACTAACCAAGTGGGAAATTAAGTTGAGTGAGTTCGACATCAAATACCAGCCCTAAGCCACCATTAAAGGTAGAGCAGTGGCCGACTTCATTATCGAATTAACTCATTCACCCTAGCAAGATCAGACCAAGGATCGATCTACGGCCAACCTACCTAGGTTAGAACTCGCTCCAAGTGTTACATCCGACCAATAAACTGTCGAATCGTCCGACTCCCAGGCTCTTCCCGACCCACCTAAGTGGACGCTCTACGTTGATGGCCCATCCAATTTTAAGGCAAGTGGGGCCAGGTAGTCTTAGAGACTCCTGACCATATGTGCATGCAATATGCCTTACGATTTGGATTTTAAGCCTCCAACAACACAGTGGAATAAGAGGCCTTACTCATTGGACTCAAACTAGCAACAAACATGGGGGACTTAACATCTCGAAGTCTTCAGCAACTCATAGTTGGTTGATCGAAAGGCTAAAGAATTGATCGAAAGTTTTCAGAAATACAGTGTTGCCCTGATTCCACAGGCTGAGAATTTAAAAGCTCACACATTAGAGAAGCTCGCTACAACGGATGAAGATGAAATCCCGAGATCCATTCCGATCGAGTTCCTGGCCAAACCAAGCATCAATGAAGCCGATCTGACGGCCATTCTTCCGATTAGCTCGAAATCAACCTGGATGGATCCAATTATCAAGTATCTCGAGAATGGTGAGCTACCTGAAGATTGGACGGAAGCACGACGAATGAAGGTTAAAACTGCCTGATATACTATACTAAATGGTGTACTCTACAAGAAAGGATTCTACCTTCCTTACTTGAAATGCATCCGACCAGAAGAGGTAGAATGTCTTAAGGGAGATCCACGAAGGAATCTGCATGAACCACTCTGGAGGACGAGCATTAGCACACAAGGTAATTTGACAGGGTTATTACTAGCCGACCATCCAACACGAAGCACGGAAGCTCATTCAGAAATGTGACAAGTGTCAACGATTCACGAATGTACCTCAGCAACCACTTGAAGTGCTCACCCATATGGCTAGACCATGGTCGTTTGCTCAATGGAGAATTGACATTATCGGTCTACTGCCCATCGGTAAAGGTTAGACCAAGTTCGCCATAGTGACCATCGACTACTTCACTAAATGAGCAGAAGTAGAACTGTTAGCAAAGATAATCGAGCAAAGGATCACCAACTTTGTTTTGAAGAATATCATATGCAGGTTCGGGATTCCTTGGACCATCGTCTCCGATAATGGAAAGCACTTCGATAACAAACAATATCAGGAGATGTGCAAAAACCTTAGAATTCGCAACATTTACTCATCACCATGACATCCACAAGCGAATGGGCAAGTTAAGGCAGCTAACAAGATCATCAAGCATCATCTCTGGACCAAGCTCGAGAGTGTTAAAGGAGCATGGGATGAAGAACTCCCTAAAGTCCTTTAGGCATATCAAACTACTACCCGAATAGCTACTGAGGAGACCCTTTTCTCTTTAGCATTTAGAGCAGAGGCAGTCACTCCTGTGGAGATCAGATTACATATAGTCTTGATAGACTCATTAGATGAACAAGCCAATACCGAGCTTATGGCCCTCAGTCTTGAACTTCTTGAAGAACAAAGGGAACATGCTCGCTTGTACTATTGTCCGCTAATAGCAGGTATCACGCTTTTATAATACCCAGGTCAAGTTTAGAAGGTTTTGAGTCAGAGATTTAGATCTTTGGAAGACGTTCCAGAATACTAAGGAGATAAGATCAGGGACCTTGAGTCCGAATTGGGAAGGACCCTATCGATATTAAGCACGAGCCGACCTGGTTCATATCTACTAGAGGACATGACTGGCCAGCTGATCCTACACCCATGGAATGTCAAGCATCTGAAGATCTATTACTCCTAAGTTGGTCGGTACGACACTCGCTATGTATCACTCAACTTTAAAATTATATTAATAAAGCTCCAACCAAACCGAGGTCTGACCAAGAGCTAACTAATGAATGACCTTGATCCGATCAATGCCCAAGTTATGTTTGAGCTATCTGGCTTGGACAAATTTCTGTAAAATGCCAATCAACATCCGTCCAATCGATATCCGAGTTACAACCTGAGTTCAGTTCGACCTACTCATGCAAAGTAAAAAACGACCAACTCAACTCAAAAATTCAAAATTCAAGAGAAATCTTTCAGAAAAGAAGTATTTCTATTGATAAGGCCCAAATGGCATGATTAAATCAGTTATAACCCAGAAAAATACATGTACATCGATCTACAAATGTTTGAAGTACTTAGAGCTGAAAAAGGCATAAGCGGGCAACACTTGAAGTGCTTGAAGCTGAAAAGGGGAAAGGTATTGCAGGATGAAGGAAATTCTTCTTTGCAAAAACTGACCCTCAAGCCTCCGCCTCAGGAGGCTACTCGAGAGCCGCCCCATCACCTGACCCATAGGAGCCCAACTCGGTCTCATCAAAGTTAGACAGATCTAGATTAGGGAAAGACTCCCTCATGGCCTTGATGCACTTGGCGTAACCCTGGCGAAAGAGGTAATCCTTGTCATCTGAATACATCCGAGAGGCTTTGAACTCCTCCACCACATCCTTTTAAGCCAGGACGAGAGTAGCCTTTGTCCCAACCTTAAGTTCCTCGAGCTTGCTCAAGGTCTCCATGAGCTTAGCCTGACGATCCACATACCAGGCTTAGGCCTCTTCCAACTTCACCCCCATCTCGGCCTTCTCCGCAGTAACCTCTTTAAGGGCTATCCTCGCAGCCCTTAGTTCAACCTCCGCACCCTCAACCCGAGCCTTCGACTATGCCACCTTCTGGTTAGCCCCACCCACCAGTTCACACATCCGAGTGAACTCGGCACGTGCCTTCAACACACATGGGGTGAACTACAACAAAAAAGAGAATAAGTTAGGCACGAGCATTTTTATAAAAAAAATAGAGAGAACAACAACTCAGCACTGAAAAGCATCTTATTTCGAGGAGGCCTGTTGTCACGTGGGTTGTCACGCCCCAAACTCAGAAACCGGGCTTACAAAATTCCCGATCGCCGAATCCGGCGCTGACAGCCTCCGTACTACCCCATTCTTGGTTCCCGGCACCCATATACTAGGTTCCGATCCTGGGATGCTACAAGGACGATTTCTAATATCCATTTGATTCGTAATGAGCATAACATAAGCATAACCCACAAACAATAACCACAAGAACACCATCATAAAATTCACTATGATCAAAAACTTTAGGTACAATACATAGGAAAGGAAAATACAAGATAGTGACAATAACAAAAACTCCAGAAGCTCGGCTGCACGCTCCAACGATGGCAAGACTAAGACTGCGTCCTGGCGTCACCTGCACGCATCAATCGTGCATAAGCTTATAGAAAGCTTAAAGGGTGGTGTAAGTGTGTGCGCAATATAAGCGTGCTCAGAATGCAAGGTCAGAGTAATGCGGAATCAT
This sequence comes from Magnolia kwangsiensis, assembly GCA_037074715.1. NCBI lineage: Eukaryota > Viridiplantae > Streptophyta > Magnoliopsida > Magnoliales > Magnoliaceae > Magnolia > Magnolia kwangsiensis. Next base: position 117,037,298 of record CM073577.1, read on the forward strand.
GCTGATGAATATATGAATACAATTAGTCGTACCAAGGCTATGCGGTGCAAGATATGAATGCGATCGGCCACATCCAGGCCATGCGATGTAGAATGCAAGTCAAGCATGTCAATCCTCATCCATATATCAATACAGCTTCTCACTAGAGCATTAAGTCAGTACGGTTCTCAGTCTGGATAATCACCAGGGTCTAGTACACTCTACGCCAGCTTGCCGTCCCTATCCGAACGCACAACTAGGAGAGCAAGAGAGACCTCACTATCTGCCTGCCAATATCGGGCCCGGCTCGTCGATAGCGGATCGATTCCTCAAGCTAGTCAAACTCAACCTACAAGTTGCCCCCTCACTCAGTTGAGTAAGGTCACACCCCTTTTCAACCGACCATGACATAGTGGGAGACACGGACTACAGGTATATGGCCCTCGCGCGCTCGTGTATCCGCTCGGTCTCGACGTTAGAGTCATCCTCTGGTACTATCGAGTTTAGGGATTTTCACCCAGGGACATCTATGGCGCCGGTATACTAGAACCAAAAATTTTTAGTATCCAATCCAGTTACCTACGATGCGTCTGTGGAGGCTTTAGCCCTGATGTCGCTAGAGCATACAATAACTACAATCATACAAATGCAAGTACATGAATCACACTACCAGTCATGCAACAATCCTACGTGTATCATGCGCTCATATAGGGCAACTCCGCCTATCAGGGAGCCCATAAACAGTCCGTCCGAAGGCATATGCTGTGATCAGTCACTCCTCATATCAGGCATACACATGATGCGTATGATCATGAATCATGAATCTATACTAAACATGTATATAGAGATGGGCTCGTGTATAACGGAGATGGGTCTAGACGGCCTACTCACTACAAGTACAGGCCTACCAATGGGACTCAGGGAGAGTGACAGTGCGGACATTTAACCAACATTATCCCTACAATGTAGGCGTCAAACCATCATTGCTCCCAAGGCTCGACTCACCTTAAATATCATTAAATAAATCATGGTGGAGTCACACATTGCAATGTGCCTTAGGTACATTCCATTGGGCCTCAAATACATCAAATGGGCCATATCTCATGAGCCTTATATTCATTAAGTGGGCCACCTCAATGAGCCTCACCAATGGGCCTTAGGTACTTTGCAATGGGCCATCACCCATGGGCCTTAGAATGCATCAAAATCAGCCCAAACACATAAGCTTTATGTGTATCAAAAGGGCCTAATCAAATAGGCCTTATATATATCAAAGTGGGCCTCAACGATGGGCCACAAATACATTAAATGGGCCTCATAACGTGGGCCTATATATATCAAGATAGGCCCCAACAACGGGACTATAAACACATCAAGATAGCCTACATACATGGGCCCATATATACCAAAGTGGGCCTCAACATTGGGCCTATATACACGCCGAAGTGGGCCTAAACACATAGGCCCATATGCATCCAAGTGGGCCTCAATAAGGGGCCTAAAAATACATCAAGATGGGCCTAAACACATCAGCCCATATGCATCCAAGTGGGCCTCATGTGAGGCCCGCCATAATGTTTATTTCCTATCTAATCTGTTGATAAGGTCACGTAGACCAGGGAGGGGGCTGGGGCCCACTGTAATTCTTATTTATCAACCAACCTGTTGGTGAGGGCACGTGGACCAGGGGCCCACCATAATGTTCATTTACATCAAATCTATCCAGGCGGCCCACGGTGATGTTTATTACCATCCAAACTATTCATAAAGTCACGTGGACCAGGGGCTCACGGTGACGTCTATTTTCCAGCCAACCTGTTGATAGGGTCACGTGGACCAGGGGCCCACTGAAATGTGGTTCACAAATCCAGCCCACCCATTATGTGTGTCCCACCTGGCTGAGGGTTAAGACAAAGTTTCAGCCACATCTAAAATTTAGGTAGGCCCCACCGAGTGGTTTTATGTATTTGTCTTCACATGATTTCAGATGGTATGGCCCACCTACGTTCCGTATACGGCTGATTTTTAAGGACGCCCTATAGACAAAGGGTTCCCATCAAATGCAAGGTGTTGATGTTCGAAACACATCACGATGGGGGGCCACAGCTGGGTCGTGAGGCCTAGCCGTTCGTCCGCCCGCCAGCACGCAGGCAGTGCCTACGTGTGCTCTGACAGTGGCAGCGTTAGCTGCTACTGTTTTCTTTTTTTTTTTGAAAGGTAAAAAAAATCTATGGTTTTTGATAGGTAGGGCCCACATAGGAGGAATCCATTCCGTCCATTAGCTTCCACGGCTCAAGACCATCCTAATGAGTCCAATATGCCATATATTTTTGGCGAGTGAAAACGTAAAAATGAATTTTTACGGCCAACACCACTATTTCCTATGGTATGGCCCATTCAATAATCGGATTGGCCTAATATTTGGGCTCAACGTCTAACATCATCCGGGAAATAAGATAGATGGCATAGATTAGTTCGATACATCAAGGTGGGGCCTGTATAGGTGGCCCACCCCAAAGCACATTTCTCAGTACACGCACTCCATATTAGACACCACGCCCGTCCAGCGTCCAGGGACTCTGGACGGCGTGGATAAACACTGCATCATGGTGGGTCCCACATGTACGTGACCCACCATCCACATATATATGTCTATATATGTCTATATATATATATATATATATATATATATATATATATATATATATATATATATATATATATTATGGCATGTGGGACTTCTCACCATCCCAAAAATGGATGGTGGATTTTACTTGAAATGCCGTGGGCCACATCGTTTGATGGATGGATTAGATTTAACATGTTTCGGTGGGGTCCACTTCATTCCAAGGGAAGGATAGAGAGAGAGAGAGAGAGAGAGAGAGAGAGAGAGAGAGATACGTTGAGATAGAGGGACAAGAGGCGGTGATGGTGGGGCCCCGCCACTATGGGCCTCACATGATACAAATCATACATAAAAAATGGGTCCCACCAACAAGTGGTCCCAAAAAAATGAATTTAATGGTGGATCACCTACCTCTAGGCCTTCCTCCTTGCTCCCTAAGCCTTCTATGTTCCTTGCCTTCACTTTTGATGGTAGTTGATGGGATTTTGATGGTGTGGATGAGAGATGAGAGGGTGGAGAAAGTGGGCCACACTTGTTGCTCTTAGAATGTTTGGGAAGGCTTGGACGTATGGAGCTTGGGAGAGTGTTTGAGAGTGAATGAGAGAGAGAGGGAAGTGATGGGTGAAAGATGATGGAGTGATGGGTTGAGTGATGGCTTGTAAGAGAGTGATGGGTGAAGGGATGTAAGAGTTGACTTTGGTTAGTTTATGTAAGAAAGGGGTAAGGATAAGTATGGATTGTTGTACTTGGGTATGGAGTGACTTGACTTGTACTTGACATTGATTGATTGATTGATTGATGGGACATGTTGTAGAGATTCTCTCGAAGTTTGCAACGCGTGGCGTTTTCTTCGGAATGAACGCGGGCCTACATCTTTTAGCCTGGGTACCGGTTCGGTGCGTGAGTCGCGGCATTAGAACCGCAGTGTCGGCGCAGTCGCTAAGGTATACGTTTCGATTTGAGCCGAATTTAGCATACAGTTCTCGGTTTAGGATCGCATGCAAACGTTGGATACGAGTCGAGGATTGCCAGTTTTTGACCGGAAGGACCGCGGAGGCCAACAGAACGGTACGGACTAGGACACGGGTCTTACATGGGCCAAAGCTGAGTCTACAGGGGAGTCGAATAAGATGTCAAACTCCACCTATGGCATGTGGTGATCAGCTTAGGGGAGGATCTCCTCAATAATTTGGTGAAGACCCCGTAGGCGAGTTATCCCCTCAAGGCCCAAAGACTGAGCTTCCGCGGGAAGCTTGGCAACCCCCTGCACTTCAGCAGGGACAGCCTCCTCTGGGACGACTGTCCTCCAACTGCTCTAGAGGAGGTCTCCACCTCCATACCTTCTCCCTTTACCTCTATCACAATAAGACAGGAGAGGCCGACCTTCACCTTGCTCTTGGAAGAGGCCTTGATCTTCTTCTTCTTCAGTGTCATCGCATCATCCCTAGTAGGAGGAGCGCGAAGTTTAGGAGGAGGTCGGAGCATAGGATGAGCTTCAGGCATCTCTGCATTCAAAACGTGAAGGAAAAACGTTAGCGGAATCCACAAAAAATAACCAAGTACTATGGGTCAGATGTAGATCTTACCCATGGGCTTACCGGTGAGGGTAAAGTCCAAGCCCGATTGAAGGAGCAGCTCGGGTTGAAGGAGAACCCTCTAAGACCTTTTCTCCCAAGGAACCGCTCTCACCTCCTTGATCTGAGTAAGTGTTCTGCTATCAATCAGAGGGACCTATTTGGGAACGACTGCACAAAGAAATAAACACGGTAGCTACAGTACAATCAAAAACCGACCAACTCGAAGCAAATTGAGAATGTCTGTCGTAGAAATGTTTACCTAGGTCAGAAAATGTTGTAGGAACCTACTGTTGATTAGCAAACAGAGCCAGATCGGCTACCTCCCAACACCCGGATGCCCAGAACCATTTGTCCTTCCAGTTCTTGTTGGATGTCAGTGGGTCAGTAATAAGGCTCCCCCCAGTTCCTTGTAAGGTAGAAAAATAATGCCAGACGGGTTGACTATGGTTCGGCTTGACTAAGTACAAGTGAAGGAATTCCTCCACCGTTAACTCGAGCTGTTTTAGCTCGGCCCGTAGGACAGTGCAACCGATCAATGCCCTCTAGCCATTGGGGATCATCCATCCCGGGACCAAGTTAGGCTGAGTAAGTAGTCTTCTCACCACTCCTTGCAGAGGGAGCCGCAGGCCATATTGAAGGGTGACCTGAAAAATGATGACCGATCCCTCCAGAGGTTGGTTCAGGAGTTCGTCTGGTAAGGGAAGCTGCATAATCACTGACTCAAGGATGTGGTACTCGAGCCTTATCCGATCTAAATCCTTAACAGTGAGAGTGGAAGGCACCGGACCCCCAATCCCATCCTCGTCAAACCCCTCTGGGTCATTGCTAACAGTGGAATTAGGCTTCGCATCCAACAACCTTTCTACCAGAGACAATTCTGTGGCCTGAGATGTTGAGAAATCGAAATTTTCCACCATCCTCAACAACAATGGTGGATTCGACATAACCCGAAGGCTACTAGATTCACTGTCACCGCCGGAAGCCCCCTCCCGTGAACCAAAAGAATCCAACATTGTGGTCGTTGAAAGGAAAAAGAAAGGAGGAGGAGGAAGACAAGTGATTACAATTTCACCGGAGAAGTATGTCCGTCCGAAACGCCGGCAACCACAGACGCTGGAATCCCTTTGCGGCATTTAGAAGGAGACGACTAGGAAGAAGATGAAAATCGCAAGTGGGGACGACATGCGCTAGGGCTTTCCTTATTAGGGTGGCCACGTGGTGTCATTTGAATGCGACCATCAATGATGGCCATACGATGTCCCTTCGACTTCCCCTCGACCCCATGTGTCGCATTCTCATTTGGCAGTCACCGAAACGGCAGTCTAACGCCCCACGTGACCTCGAACCGTGAAATGATATGTCATGTTCATTACTGACGCGTCTCGCGCATTGTACTGACCACCACTCCTAGCATTAATGACTCACAACCTGACCTAAATCCAACCTAAATTGGATCTGACTTACTCCTCAAACCCCTTTGTGATTGGCTTGAAGAGTAAGGGGGGCTTACTATGGGTATAAAAATAGTAAAGTTGGATACGTCAACTTATGAAATGGACCAACTCTACAAAACAACACGGGCCCTAAAAATCTGAGCCAATAGGGGCTTCTATGTCCAAGAACAAACCAACCTTCAAGGCAGTCGATGTAACTATAAGGACCCTCAAAGAGAGTGCAACTGCGACTCACCCATATGGCCAATTGTCAACCAAGCCCATAGGCCGGCAATAGATCGGCCAAAATATGACCATGGATCGGCAACATAGCTCGGCTATAGCTCGGAAATGGCTCGGCTCTAATTCGGTAATAGAACAGCTACAAATCGGCGAAGCAGTTGCCCATTATAATCTATCCACATATCAAGCAGTCCGAGAGAGATCTTCAGAAGAGTAGATCAAATCCCAAGAGCTTTAGGATTGAGATAAAATCTCTATATATATCCCATATCTGAGCAGATTTCCATTCAAATTATGAGGAAAGATTTCTCATGATGCCTACATCCTATTCCTATAAATAGAGGTATCCATAGCCCTTGAAACGTACGTGCACTCATCTTAGACTTGATTGGTGACTCTTTTCCAAGAGATCATACCTCTTATAAACCCAGAGACCTAACTTAAGCATAAGAGGGTCCCGTGCGCTACCAGGGTCTCCTTTGTTAGTTTTTTTTTCCTTGTGCAAGTACAAAAGGGTCAACTAGGACGGTATGTTGGAAAACTGCATCAACAGGCTCGATTTATACAAACCCTGCCACGTGTACAAGTCAAATTAAACTGACCAAATTATTTTCCAGTTTAGAGAGAATATTTTTTGAAGCTTATTTGATTATCTAGTAGTGGGTTTCCAATTTATACTAGTGACCATGTTTGAGTGATCCAGGCCGCTTATCTCTTGGTCCCGGTGTCAATGGACTCTGTAGCAGTAATGTTCCAGTTTATAAGATCCTAGCCACTAATTTGGGTTTTTAATTGTTAATGTGGACAGCTGTTGTATTTCTCAGCTGGATCATTTATTTCCACGAAAAAGTTAGAAAGAGTAGGATTGTCCATCTGGCAGACTGAATCCTCACTGTCCAAATTAAAAGCCCAATGTGGTTGTCCCGTTCTCCAACGATTAAATCATTAGAGTATGTTCACAAAATTCCAACGGTGGAAATTCATAAATTCCAACGGTGGAAATTCATAAATTCGCCTGCCGATTTGGACCGATGACCATTTCTTTATTCCACGTGTTCTATAATGGTTGTCCTATATATATATATATATATATATATATATATATATATATATATATATATATATATATATATATATATATATATAACACAACTAGTAGGATCATTTAAATTGGTCCAACTAGGTGTGCATTAAATATCAAGGATTCTTTTTTTCATCAACATGTGAAGATATGTGATATTGAGTTTTACATAAGTACAATGAAAATTATTTATCATAAATTCAAATTATTCATCAAATAAGCCCTATTAATGAAATTTTATTTACTCAAAATTAATAAATGATCATCACCACTAAATGCACAAATACATCTTGAATATGGACTATTGGAATAGAATTATTATTGTTCACTTTTCTTGTAAATGATTTCATAATATCAATCACAAAAAAATAATATTTTTTCATTCACATGCTTACAGTGGACCCTACCTAATTAACGAATCGGATTTACAAGGTATGTGGTGCATCACCTGAATATATCACATGTATTCAGCTTCTTTAGTCGTTCCATTTTCTTTGTAAACATTCATCCTCCTACTTTTTCTTACTTCATTTATCACATTTTTCCTTCATTTAATACTTTCCATATCCCCAAGATTACATTATTTTACAGACCTTTTCAAGTGACGCACGCGTGTGTGTATATGGAAAAGGTACTATGCGCTCGAGCTCACGATAAGCTCCCATGAGGTCGAGCTGTGTGGGCCCCATCGTGATACATGTCGACGATCAACACCATGCATTTGATGGGTCCCCTTTAAATTATGGGATATCTCAAAAATCAGCCGTATACGGAACTCAGGTGGGGCCACACCATCTAAAATCTTGTGAAGACATGCCAAAAACATATAAAAGCACTTGGTGAGGCCCACCTGAAATTTGCATGCGTTTGAAACTTGGTTTGAACCCTCATCCAAGTGGGGCACACATGATGGATAGGCTAACCACATCTTGGTGAGCCCAAAAAATGATTATGAATGTTTTAATGGTACACGGCCCCTCTCGACTTCTGTATATGGTGTGGCCCACACAAGTAATGGATTGACTTGATTTTTGAAACCTAGGCCCACGATGGAATGGTGCATCTGACTAATGGGGTAGATGTTCGAAAGGCATCATGGTGGGGCCCACACAACTTAACCTCATGGACATTCCCATAAGCTCGAGCACATAGTACCTTTTCCATATATATATATATAGAGGGAGAGAGAGTCATGCTCCCCTGCGTACTTATGCACGTGTGCACCTTTGCACACGTGTCATGAGTGTCTAATCTGAACGGTTCATGTGATGTGGAATTCCATGAAACCTCATGTGACAAATTTTCACCCCAATCTAAAATTCTAGTGGGCCAGAGCAAAGAGAAATGCAAATCAAGGGAGGAAAATATTTTCATTTTTCATGGCCCATCAAGTTTTAGATCAAAGTAAAATTTCAGCCTGGAAGTTTCACGAGGTGCTGTTTCACATGAACGGTTCAAAATTTGGACCCAAATCACGTATGATGGGTTTTCAAACAAGTTCTTACGTAGTACGTACGAACTGGTTCGCAGGTGAGCGTTTCGGCCGAGTTCGTACGTACTACGTACGAACTTTTTTTGGAACCCATCATACATGATGGGGATCCAAAATCTGAACCGTTCATGTGAAGCAGCACCACGTGAAACCACCCGGGCCCAAGTTTTACTTTGACATAAAACTTTGATGGGTCATGAAAAATGAAAATAGTTTCCTTCCTTGATTTTCATTTCTCTTTTCTATAGCCCACAAGAATTTTAGATCCGCATGAAAATTGGTCGCATGAGGTTTCATGGGATTCCACATCACGTGGACCGTTCAGATTAGACACCCATGGCACGTGTGCAAAGGTGCGCACCTGCTTGTGCAGGGGGCATGACTCATATATACACACACATCACACACACGCGCGCGCGAACACCCTGGCTGTATTGTGTTGACGTGGCTAATTCTGTGAGCCTGCCATGATGTGTGTTATATTCATACTATTTACTCTTCAATTTTTATTTTTTTTTCATATCATTTTAAGACATAAACCCAACATTCAGATAGATCAAAGCTCAATCGCCACATAAAGCACCGCTTGCCATCTTGTTTATTGCCATCTTACCTATGCTCTAGAGTCCAGCAATTAACATAACGTTAAATCTTTTATGTGTATATGACATCCTAGGTGGATTACATGGTGTAACGTCCGGCAATTACACAATACCATCATTACGGATTAATTACCACCTTGTATTACGCTATTTCTCCGCGGAAACGGATTGGCTACTCAGCTGCCACCGGTGGTGGTCGGTGCTATGTGGGCCCCACCATTGTGTATGTGTTTCATCCATTCCGTTCATCCGTTTTTACAGATCATTTTAGGGCTCTATGCCAAAAAATGAGAGGGATATAAATCTCAGGTGGACCACACTACAGGAAAACAATAGTCATTAGATATCCACCATTGAAATCCTCCTTAAGGTCTACTGCACTGTTTATTTGACATCCAATCTGTTGATTAGCTCATAAAGACCCAAATGAGGGAAAAAAACAAATATCACTTTGATCCAAAACTTTTATGGCCCCTAAAACTTTTTAATGGCCAACATTAATTCATCACTGTTTCCTGTAATGTGGTCCAGTTGAGATTGGGATATACTTCATTTTTCGTATTATATCATAAAATAATCTATAAAAATAGACATAATGCATTGATGAAACACATACATCATGGTATTGCCCACGGAGCACCGACCACTGGCTTGCAGGGAGTACTCAATCCGTTTCCCTTCTCCGCCAGCATTGACGTTAGCTGATTAGCTACAGAAATGAACGAGTCTCGCTACTGAAGTGATATCACGCTCTTAGGCGCCACCATGATGAATATGTTGCATCCACACCGTTCATTTATTTGGAAAGATCACTTTATGACATGAAACAAAGAACTAGGCAGATCCAAAGCTCAAAAGGATCCCACCCCGTAAAACAGTGGGGATTGAATGCCTACCCTTAAAACATCTTGAGGCCACATAAATTTTCGATCAACCTGATATTTGTGTTTTCCCTTATTCCATGTCCGTGTTAACTTATAAATAGGTTGGATATCAAATAGACACCATAGTGAGCCCTATGAAGGTGTTAACGGTGAGCGTCATTCTCTCCACTGTTTTCTGTGGTGAGGTTTACTTGCGTCATTCTTTTGACTCATGCCTTAAAATGATCTCTCCATATGTATGAACGGTGTGGATACAACACATACATCATCGTGGGCCCCATAGAACGTCTGACATCACTTCAGGTTAAGTAGCTAATCAGCAACAGCAAGCGTTGTGAGCATTAACTTCTGACCTTAAAATACGCGTACTATTAGTGTTTTGCGCACGCATATCTCAAGGACTTCCACTCCCTTCTTTTTTCGGGGCATGTTTGGATACGGGTTTTGCAATTTATTGTATCATATTAGAAGTTATAATTTTATGTTTACCGTATTCAGATTAGACTAAATAAGAGTTGAATTCCATATGTGCAAATACAAACTCCAGCCAAATTTTTGAACGGATGATAGAATATTGTCAGTGGGTTCTGTTGCCATCAATACTTCGTATTCATTGCGTTGTATTCGGCAACGGATGAAAGTTTAAAATTTGTACGATTACAAGATATTTGGTACCTATGTAGTGTAAGATTGGGATCGTTCATTTGGTACATTTCAACGTGAAGATCATCCGGAATATAAATTAGAAAGTTTCATACGCCAAATAGGCTACCTGACCCAATTAAGATTGTACAATACGCAAATATAATACGTCTTATCCAAACATTGATCTGTATAACGTATTGTATACTTTGTCAAACAATACCTCATATCCAAACATTGATTAGTATCTAATTGATTTGGATGTATTCTAAAAACCGTCCAATGTATACATGAACAGTACCCAAATACAATACAATACAATACTATACGCGAATCCAAACAGGCAAATGGATATACTTAAAATGTATGTAAGATCTACTCCGACCATTAGATGTATAATCAAGTAATAGGCCTAGTATCAATAAATCAGGCTAACCAGCAATTCAAATGGGCCACACCAATGAGAATAATTAGGAGAGAGACATCCACTCTTGATTTTTATAGGGCCAATCAAGACGAAACTTTGAAATCTATTCCAACCATTAGATGTCATACCAAAAGTAATCGTAGGTCTTAAAATTAGGTTTATATATTATTCATGTGAGCCACAATAGGGGTGACTATTTGATGAACCTTTCCATGTCCACTGATTCCAATAGTGTGGTCCTCTTGAACTAGGGATGGGGATAAATTTTAAGAACTTGCTCTAAAATAGAGTAGCATATGTGATGGTTGGGTTGATTTTACATTAACATCATGATGACCCACCCAAGCCCCGGCCAGTTTTCTATGCTAAAATGAAATAGGTCAGCAATGAAAGCATTTACATTAATTAATAAGAAAGTTTTCGTTAAATGCATGGCTAGTTGGAAGAAAATGTAATGTCCAATTAGTTGTATGTGAGCATTATATATATATATATATATATATATATATATATATATATATATATATATATATATATATATATATATATATATATATATATATATAATGTGTAAGCTTTCATGTAAGCCGTGAGATGAGAAGAGCGGTTGGGATTCAAATGCATTGAGAGAGAGAGAGAGACTTAAAATTATTATTATTATTTTTTTTTTAGAAAAAAAAAAAAGGCTCTCCTACACTCAAGGAGACACTCTTAAATTGCAAGCGAATTTCACGCAAAAGTCTTTTGTTGAAAGATTCTGTGTAAGGATTTTGTGTAGGACGCACTATGATGTTTATGATAAATCCAACCCGTCCATCAATTTTTCAAAATCATCTTAGGAGATGCAACCAAAAATGAGGAGGATATCCAAAAATTAAATGAGCCACGTGAGAGGAAATAGTGGAGATTTAGTGACCACAGTTAAAACATTCATATGGCTACAGAAGTTTTGTATCGGTTTATGTTCCTAGTGTTTTCATTTCATCTCAGTGAAAATGACCTTATGAATGGTTTGGATGGAATACAAATACCAAGGTAGAGCCTATGAAGGTTTCAACGGTAAACATGCTTTTCCCCACTATTTCATCTCTTATGGCCCACTTGAATTTTGGATCCTCCTCATTTTTGGTATAATGTCCTAAAATGATATCTAAAAAATAAATGGACAAGTTAGATTTCACCCAAAGATCACAGTGGGCTACACATAATCCTTCATTGGGATTTTCATGGGAAAGGGTTTAGAACGAAGCTACTCCACCGCCACCTGCCAACGGTGGGTGGTCGGTGCTATGTGGGCCCACCATGATGTATGTGTTTCATCTATTCCGCCTATTTGTTTTTCCTCTTTATCTATGTTTTTGTGATCTTATTAATAAATTGGATGGAAAATAAACGTTATGGTAGGCCCTACGATTTTTTTAACGGTGAAAATCATTGTCCTCACTGCTATTTTTGGTGTAGTCCATTTGAGCTTTGGATATGATTCATTTTTTGTTTAATGGTTTAAATTGATCTCGAAAAATGGATGAATAATGTGGATATAACAAATAAATCATTGTGGGGCCATGTAACTTTGATCTCCTCTAAACTGTTAGTACAACTCAGAGCTTAAGGAGTATCGGCACTTGTCTTCGTGCGAACACGTAGCTAGTGTGTGGTTCACCAGCCAATCTACTTCCCTCCTAGACGGAAGAGGATTGCTTAGCTTACTGAGTAAACTGTGTGAGGTCTACCATGCTTTATGTATTTTATCTTCTCCATCCATCCATTTTTCTAGATAATTTTAGGGCTTGATCCCAAAAATGAGGTATATACAATGTTCAAATGGACCACACCACAAGGAACAGTTGAATTGAACTTTTATTGTTGAAAATTTCTTGAGGGCCATGTAAGTTTTAGATCAAGCTTATATTTTTGTTTTCGGTTCATCCATGTTTGTATGATCTTATGAATAGGTTGAATGACAAATAAACATCATTATGGGGCCTAACAAGGTTTCAACGGTGGAAATCATTATTCTCACTTTTTCCCCTAACATGATCCACTTTATCTTTGAATATGTTTCAATTTTGAGCTCAACCCCTTAAATTAGATGGAAGAACGTATGGATGACATAGATGAAATCCATATAACATGGTGGGGCTCATGTAACACAAACCACTCCCACATTGGCTAATGGTGGGGGAGTAGCTAGTCCGCTTCCCGCAGGGGAGTAGATTAGATACTCAGTAGCCAAGAGGCTATTGAAGTTATGCGGTGAATTAAGATTGGTTGAATGCCAAGATTATGTTGCATTACAATTAATGCTCTCTCCGTTGAAGCTCTATTTATACTTTCCTCTCTGTTTGGCGGTGCACACACTCGACCAGGGAAGGGTAAATGCTCTTTCTGTTGGACCATGATGTATGCATTGTATCCACGACACCCATTCATTTCGTGAGATACTTTTAAGACATAATCCAAGGAGTGAGAAAGATCACCTTACCACATAAAACAATGGGACTTGAATGCTTACCATTAAATTCTCTTTGGGCCACGGAAGCTTTGATCAAGCTAATATTTATGCTTTACCTTATTTCATGTCTTTTTTAACTTGTAAAAAAGTTAGATCTCATGTGAACATCATGGTCAGCCCTGGGAAGGTTTCAACGGTGGCCATAACCGTCCCACTATTTTCTGTGGTGGGGTCCACTTATAATTTTGGATTTACTTAATTCTTTAGCTTACTCACTAAAATGTTCTCTCCAAATAGATAGGTGGTTTGGATGCAACACATATATCATGGTGGGGCTCATAGAATGCGGTGACGTCTCACGAGACTCGCCCACCCGGTTGAGTAGCCAGCCCGCTTCCCTACTCTATAGAATTTAAAGAAATAAAAATCCGATCCTATGTAAATTACTAAAATGCGATCACATATAGTCTTAAAAGTAGTAACATGTCTAGGTGGCGTCTACAGTGATGTTTTTGGTAAATCTATCCGGCCATCAGTTTACACTATGTCACGACATCGGTGCTAACAATGATATTGATCTAAACCTCGAGTGGGCCACACGGTAGGAAAAGGTGAGGATTGAGCTTTTGCCATTGAAATATTCAAGCAGCCACAAAAGCTTTGGATTATGCTAATGTTTTTATAATTTCAGTTCATCCATGTAAGAATAACCTCATTAAGCATATGGATGGCATATATACATCTTGGTCGACCCGGGAAATTTTCAACGACAGGAATTCCCCCACTTACTGTTTTCATCCGTACAGCCCACATGAGATTTAGATCTGCCTCATTTTTTGGCCAACATTATAAGATGATATGGGAAAAAGGATGGGTGGAATGGATTTCTCACAAACATCATGGTGTGCCCCACCTAGCTTGCCGTTGAAGGAAGTTCATGTTGATGGCTTTGGCCGCAATCTGCGTCCATTGGAAACGGAAGCGGGTTGGCTACTTAATCAGACGGTCCAGACCGTAGCCAGTCTGGCCACTGATGTGATGTCACCACTTTCTTTGGGCCCCATCATGATGTATGTGTTATATCCACACCATTCTTTCATTTGGAGAGATCACTTTAAAGAGTGAGCCAAAGAATTAAGCTGATCCAAAGTTTAAGTGGACCCTACCAGAGAAAAAAGTGGGACAGTGGCAACCACTGTTGAAACCTTCCTTGTGCCAACCATGATGTTTATTTAAGATCCTACTTTTTTATAAGTTGAAAAAGACATGGAAGAAGGTAAAGCATAAATATTAGCTTGATGGAAAGCTTCCATGGCCAAAGAAATTTTGATAGTAGATGTTAAATTCTCATTGTTTTCTACCGTGGGGCGCACTAGAAATTTAGATCTTTCACACTCTTTGAATTTTACCTTAAAATGATCCAATGGATGGGAGATGTGGATACAATGCATATATCATGGTGGCGCCCATGAAAAGTGGTGACGTCACTTCAGCGGGGGAGCCCTGAAAAGAAATGACTTAGAAAGGGCGTTTACCTTCACGTGGTCAAGCGCGTGCACTGTCAAACGGAGAGAGACAGGGACGTATAAGGGAGCGGAAAGAACATTAATTATAAGCTTACAACGGACTCCAATTTCACCGTGTGCGTGTTTGGGCAGTGGGATTGGAAGGGATAACGTAGGATAGAATTGCATCTGGTCTTATGTCAATTTCACTCCATGTTTGTTTGGGAAGAATGGAAAAGTTGTAGATGGAATTGCATTGACTCCGAGCCAATTTCACTCAATGTTAGCAAGTTGTGAAGGTCCCACCATGATGTGTGTGCTATATTTACACTGTCCACCCATTTTCTGAGATTATTTTAGAGCATGAGCCAAAAAATTATGTAAATCTAAAGCTCAAGTGGACCCCACCATAGAAAGCAATGGTGATTGAATATCTACTGTTGAAAACTTCTTCGGGGCCATGTAAGTTTTGGATCTGTCTCATTTTTTGGCCCATGTCATAAAATGAGGTTACCAAAAAAATGAACGGTTTAGATATAACACATGTGTGTTATTCTCAATAATTTCAAATGATGTTGGGTATATCCACTAAATATACTACTATAGTACTAACAAAGCATGAAATTAATCTTATCCCATGGCAACAGGGGACAATCCCTGCCATGGGTAATAATTATGTTTTTTGAATCCCATCCCACCTAATCTCTTCTAATCCCGCGGTGGGATTAGAAGAAATTAGGTGGGATGGGATTCATCTAGTCGTGTGTCAATTTCACTTCATGTTTGGGAAGAATGGAAAGGCATGGAATTAGATTAGATAGAATTGCATTGGGTTTTGTGCCAATTTTATTCAATGTTAGCAAGTTGTGTAGGTCCCATCATGATATTTGGGCTATATCCACACCGTCCATCCATTTTTTGAGATTATTTTAGAGCATGGGCCAAAAAATTAGGTTAATCTAAAGCTCAAGAGGACCCCACTATAGAAAGCAATGAGGATTGAATACTTACCGTTGAAAACTTCTTTGGAGCCACATAAGTTTTGGATCTACTTCATTTTTAGGCCCATACAATAAAATGAGGTTACACAACAAATGAACGGTTTACATATAATACATGTGTGCTATTCTCAATAATTTCAAATAATGGTATGTATACCCATTCAATGTACCACCATATTACCAACAAAGCAAGACATTAATCTTATCCCATGCCAGTAGGAATAATCCTTGCCATAAGTAATAATTATATTTTTTTGCATCCCATCCCATCCCATCTAATCCCACCACCCAAACACGCCCTTAGCTACTGAAGTGTTTATTATTTAATCCACTCTCGGGCATGGATTTCCTGCTAAAGCCTTTCCCACGAAGTTCCGCATAAGGATTTTGTGTGGGGCCACTGTGATCTTTGTATGAAATCTAACCCATTCATTCATTTTTAGATATCATTTAAGGACATTATACCAAAAAATGAGGATGATCCAAAATTCAAGTGGGCCATACGAGATGAAATAATGGGAAAAGGAATGCTTACCATTGATACCTTCATAGGCTCCACCTTGATGTATATATTCCATCCAAACCATTTATAATGTCATTTTCACCGAGATGAAATGAAAACACCAGGATCATAAACACATACAAAACTTTTTTAGCCATATGAATGTTTCAACGGTGGTCACTAAATTTCCATTGTTTCCTCTCATATGGCTCATTTAAATTTTGGATCCTCCTCATTTTTTGTTACATGTCCTAAAATGATTTCAAAAAATGGATGGACAGGTTGGATTTATCACAAACATCATAATGGCCTCACACATGATCTCCCAACGAAAGGCTTTTGCGTGAAATTCACTTGCAATTCCAAGATTCTCTCTATGAGTGTAAGAGAGAGTCTTTTTTTTAAGACTCTCTCTTCCTCAATAGTGCTACTCTCTTCATCTTAAGGCTTACATGAAGGCTCGCACAAATTCATTACGGTGTGGTTCACAGGAGACCATTACTCTCTCTCTCTCTCTCTCTCTCTCTCTCTCTCTCTATATATATATATATATATATATATATATATATATATAGACACACACACACACATGCTCACATGTATATGCATGCACCTTTGCACGCATGTCATGCACTTATAATCTGAATGGTCCACGTGATGCAGCCCCCATAAAAATCTCCATAGACTCATTTCCAACCTAATCCAAAGCTATAGTGGGCCATATTAAAGAAAGATGTAAATTAAGAGAGGAAATTATTTTCTTTTATCATGCCTTAAAATTTTAGAGCAAAATAAAAGTTGAGCCTGGAGGGATTCATGGGTGCTACATCACGTGGACCTTTTAAATGTTGGCCTCATATCATGTGTGCTAGGTGGATCCTTGCTCTTGCTTCGGTGGTAGAGTTACTGGAGTTTCAACACCCGGTCAAGGGTTCAAGTATCCGTAGGTGGTGAAATCCCACTACGGCATGAGTGTGTGCGTGCCTGTGTTAAAAATAATAATAATAATAATAATAATAATAAAAAATGAACAAACAAACAAACAAACGTATGTGCTAAGTTCTCAATTCTCCCATGAACTGGCTTGTGCATGTAAATACATGAGAACTTAGTTCTCCCATGAACCGGTGTGTGTGTTATGGTAATATGAGGTCAAAGTCGCGGTGTGTGGGACTCACTATGATGTGTGTCAAAAGCCAACTCAATCTATGACTTGAGTGGGTTCCACCACATTTAATAGTTGAGAGGGATTATCATCCCGTCAAAATATTCATAATTATTTATTAGGCCCACCAAAATGTAATTTACAAATCTAGCCTATTAAGTTGTGTTCCCAATTGGATGAGAGGCAAGTTTAAGCTACATCCAAAACTCAAGTGGTTCTCACCAAATGCTTTTATGTATCTTAGACATATCTTCACATAGTTTTAGATGGTATGGCCCACTTGAGTTCCATATAAGCCTGATTTTTTAGATATCGCATAACTTAAAAAGGACCCATCAAATGCACGATGTTGATGTTCGATACACATCATGGTGGGACCCATGCAACTTCCCATGAGGTCCCACTCATGGTACCATTTTCCTACACACACACACAATCGGGAACTTGCCGTTAGGTTGTGGGCTCAACTGTCTGATGCGTGTGGATCGATCATCAACACCGTGCATTTGATGGGTCCTCTTTAAATTATGAGATATCATAAAAATCAGTCATATGGTGAACTCAGGTGGATCATGCCATCTAAAATCATGTGAAGACATGCCAAAAACATATAAATCACATGGTGGAGCTTACTTAAAATTTGAATGCATCTAAAACTTACATTAACCCATTATATAAGTGGGACACACATAATGGATTGGCTGAATTTGTGAACCACATCTCCGTGGGCACAATAGATGATTATGAATGTTTTAATTGGAGGGTAGCCCCTCTCAACTAGTGTATGTGGTGTGGTCCTCACAAGTCATGGATTGACCTGATTTTCAAGTCCGAGGCCCACCATGGGATGATGTGTTTGACTGACAGAGTAGATGTTCGATACGCATCACGATCGGCCCACACAGCTTGACCTCATGAGAAATTCCCTTGGGTTGACTGCATGGAACCATTTTCCGTGAGATTTTATGGAGAGCTGCATCATCTAGATTGTTCAGATTTTATCCACGTCATGTATTTATGAGACTTCATAGGCGCCCCATCACCTCAGCTGAGCTATTCAGATTTTTATGCAGGTGAGTGCGACTCTATGTATATACAGACACACAAAATGATCATGTTTTCACTTGTACAAGTAGGTCTGTGATGATCTAAACCGTTGATACGGTGGATCCTATGGTCAGTGACCTATTCATGGGAAAACACGAGCCCTTCACTTAGATCCACGAATAACAGTTTCAAAAGAACATACATCAACGGTTTACATTCAATAGAGAAAGGTCAAACATTGGATTGCTGTGATCTTCAAATTTGGAAGATGTTTTCTATTTGAGGCATCTTTGGTGGGGTCCATAATATCTACAGTTAAGATTACTGAACCATGGACTTATTCAAACTCGAGCACACCGTAGATCTTGTCCATAATATCTATATCTTTTATTTCTAACTGTATGATGGGCACGAATTGAAGTTTCTGGATCATGGGGTCAAAGGGTCTTGCGTTATGACCAATCCTTCTGGTGTTTCATGAATTGGACGATTAGGAAGACTTAATAAATGTTCGGTAGACGTATGCATAAACGTCATCAATCATTCCATGCCAAAATACCGAATACAAGGAATGGTTTAATTATCTAATGCTTCTAGAAGTTATAGGTCGACGCAGATTGGTTGCTACCAGACGCGAACCTAGCGAGGGGCTTTGTGGGCCACTATGATATATATCTTTTATCCGCATCGTCCATCCAATTTTACCGATCATTTTAGTAAATGAGCCAAAAATAGAAGTGGATCGAAGGCTAAAGTAGACCACACCACATGAAGCAGCGGTGATTCAAAGGTTTTCGTTGAAAACTTCCCGGGGTTCACATAAGTTTTGAATCGAGTTGATATTCTAGTTTTCTCTTTATATAAGCCTGTGTGACCTGAAAAACGGGTTGGATGGAAAACAAACATCACAGTGGACCCTAAGAAGTTTTCAACGGTGGGAGTTCAATTTTCGTGTGGTGTGATCTACCTGAGCCTTAGATCTGTCTAATTTTTGAGTTAATGCCTTAAAATTATCTACCAAAATAAATGATCGGCATTGATAAAATATACACATAGCAATGGTCACCACAGAGACCCTAACAGGACGGTCCGTCTCCAGCTGGTCT
Source organism: Magnolia kwangsiensis (assembly GCA_037074715.1). Taxonomy (NCBI): domain Eukaryota; kingdom Viridiplantae; phylum Streptophyta; class Magnoliopsida; order Magnoliales; family Magnoliaceae; genus Magnolia; species Magnolia kwangsiensis. Next base: position 117,057,065 of record CM073577.1, read on the forward strand.
AGGTGGTGTAAGTATCCAATCCGCGCCGCGTTGGAAGTTAAGTGCTTCTACGTACGTGCGGAACGGGGATTTCCTGCGAAAGCCTTCTGCGAGAAGTTCCTACGCTGATTGCGTATAGAGAAACTCACCGCACATTTTGTGAGGTCCATCATGGTTTATATATTTTATCCGCTCCTGCTATCCATTTTAAAAATGAACCACAATATAATTTTATATGAAACAGTTGAATTGAACGTTTATCTATGAAAATTTCTTGAGGCCCACAAAAGTTTTGGATCAAGCTTGTATTTGAACTTTCACAAAAGTTTTGGATCAAGCTTGTATTTGAACTTTCCCTCCTTACATGCATATATGATCTTATGAATAGGTTGGATGACATATAAACATCACTGTGGGGCTTAGAAAGATCTCAACAGTGGAAATCATTATCCCTAGTGTTTCCAGTGATACGAGCCACCGGATCTATTTTTATTTTTTTTATACACACCCCCACACACTCACACCACACGCACACACACCCCACAAGCACACAGTGAGATTTCGCCACCATGGGTACTCGAACCCTTGACCTGGTGTTGGAACTCTAAGGAGTCTACCACCCAGGTAAGAGTAAGGATCCTACGAGCCACTTGATCTTTGGATCTCCTTCAAATTTTCAGCTCAACTCCTTAAATTAGATGGAAAAACGGATGGACATTTAGGATAGACCACGTACGCTCAAGGAGAGCCAGACTGAGATAAGAGCTTACTTGAGTAACTTTAAAAAATAAAAAGAAAAAAGAAAAAAAAAGATTTAGTTAGCTTGTTAGCACACCTAATGTCCAATCATACTTTATTGTTAGCCACCCCACTAGGGAGTCGATGCCAATACCACAGCGTTGAGACGCGGTATCTTTCACTCAATTAACCACTTGAGGTATGATCTAGGTGTTACTTAGTAACTCATTGCACAATTCGATTTCCCTGCGATGGAATGCTAAGTGGGCCTGCCATGATGTTTGTGAGAAATCTACGACGTCCATCCATTTTTGAGGGCTCCTTTTAGGTCATGCAACCAAAAATCTATCCATCAGTTCATTCGATCAATCCAGACCGTCCATTAGTTTCAACCTACATTTTATGGGCTATTATATGAAATCAATCTAATTGGATGATCGAATCCGTCCATCAATCATATATTCTACAGACATACGTTTTCCCAGACATGGGTGAGACGTTTAAGATGCTCTGAAAGATGTGATTCTTTATAACTACAAGCAATCCTTGATGGTCCCAACTAGATATCTCAAACGGTTGGTTAACCATATATTTTTTATTGATGATCCTGACCATCTATTTTGTAGGCTATTGACGGATGGTTAGAATTGTCTGGATCAGTGTGATTTTTACATGGTGGCCATGAAATGTGTGGCGAGCCTAATGGACACAGTCCAGATTGGTCACTTAGACCATCCAAGTGTCTAATGCAGCGAGCAGCACTACATCTGACAATGCTTCCAAAAGCACGAGATCATTTCTCCTATTTATTACTTCTATTATAAATATCTTTAAAATATTTCTTCCTTTATTATCAAAAGATGACTCGAATGCTAAATTGGTTCATTTAAACTAATTTAATATGATTGTCACGTGAATATACCATTACACGTGTTTCCTATCTTTCTAGACCCATGTGTGCGTCCTTCGTATCTTTTAAGTGATGGTGACTCATTTCCCATGCACGTTTGGTGGTGTGGATTTTGATTCCTTGATTCAGACACAAGAATCGAAATCATGGATTTTTCAAACTCAGATTTTTCATTTGATAGGTCGCATTTGGCAGTCTAGATTCTCAATTCTGTGGATTCTAGAAACTATGTTTAGAAAGGAAGTCTGTCCTTGATGAATGAATTTTATGATCTTTTTCTTCTTAGCGTTGGATTTTTATTTATTTAGATTTTTAAATTAGGTTGCATTTGAAATTCAAGATGTGAGAGTTGTGTTTTTTTAATAAAAATTAAAAGTTATTATTAGAAAGAAATATTTATATACATACACACATTAAAATACTAATTAAATTATTAGTAAAATGGTTAGGGTCCTTACATCAGTGGTAGACTCTGTAGAGTTTCAACACCAAATCTTGGGTTTGATACCCATAGGTGGTGAAATCCTGTGCGTGGGTGTGTGTGTGCCAGGTGTGTGTATAAAAAAAAAATATATTAGTAAACAATGGAATTTATACATACGAAAAAAAAACAAAAAACTAAACTATAGCAAGTCAAAAGGTCATATTGTCACATGGCAAAATGTCTGCTTCTGTAGATGAGTGTTGATGTCCTGAAAAGGTACATGAGTATCTATATTATGAAACAGCATCATGTTCCTTCAGATTTTCCATACTCTAGAGGATAAATTTCATTTTTCAGATCAGCCAATCCATTGTCTAGTGCTTTTAAATTTGTTATTTTGATGTCTTTTCTAAAATGTTTTAAAGGTATATCAATATCAAAACTAAAGATGTTTAACACTTAAATATGTGAATTTTTATGTTGAAATTCAAATTTATGAGTTTATTATATTCTGCAAATAATTTGTAATTTTATTTCTCTATACTCGCTAAAATCTTAAAAAAATAATAGTAAATTTATTTTCAGATATTATCTATACAAGTCAAGCCTTGAAATTGTTAGGTTTGATAGTTTTGTTATCAAATTCTTATATATTTGGTTGGGTAATACTTTTCTTTTTATTAAGAGTGTCAAACATGATTTGAATGTTAATTTCTAATTACCATTGCTAAATGAACACTAAGATGCTAAAACTCTTCTAATTTTGTATAATATTTTGGCCATGCACCAATTACAATAGACGGCATGACCTAGATGGTCTGAATTGATGTCCAAGTGCACAAGGTGTGTTGTAATTAAGAGAGTCAAGTGTAGAGCTAGGCAATCCTAACCCGATCTAGTGGATCCGACCCAATCCGACGACTTGGATCGGTGCGAATTGAGTAAGTTGGGCTAGATCCGAATGCTTTTTGGGTTGGGTAGATCTATGCCTACCCGGACCGATCCGACCCAGAATCCAATCCGATTGGATCCGAACCAACCCGATCCAGATGTTTGTGTTTCGTTCATTTCATTCATCCATTTTTAAAGTTCATGTCATAGCTTGGTACCAAAATTGAGAGGATTATAAATCTGAGGTGGACCACACCACATGAAAACAATAGCGGTTGGATATCCACCATTAAAATCCTCTTAAGGCCTATAATACTGTTTATTTGACATCTAAGGCCTACTATACTATTTATTTGACATCCAATCCGTTGATTAGGCATACAGTCCCAAAGGAAGAGAAAAAACAACGATCAACTTGATCCAAAACTTTTATGGCCCTCAAAATGTTTTTAATGGTCAACTCTCATTCAACACTATTTCTTATAATGTGGTCCACTTGAGAATTGGATATACCTAATTTTTAGATTCATTTTGTAAAATGATATGTAAAAATATATGGACAGCATGGATGAAACACAAACGTCATGGTGGGGCCCACATAGCACCGACCATGTTAGGGGACGTATCAGTCAATTTCCATCTCTGTGCACCCACATGATGTCTATTTGACATCCAGTTGCTATATTTCAGCGTACCACACACCAGCTATATAGCCTATATAGGTATGTGTCGTGAGAAGACGACACTGACACTCTTCGAGCTCCGAGTTGTACAAATGGTTTAAAAGATATCAAAGTTACATGGCCTATTGTGATGTATTTATTATATTTATATCGTTCATATATTTTTAGATATCATTATAGAACATTATCCAAAATATAAATAATATCCAAAGATCATCTGAACCATACTATAAATAGTTGCAGAGAATGATTTTCACCGTTAAACAATTCATGTGGTCCCCACGATAGTTAGATCTATCTTATTTTTTATCTTAAGCCTTAATACGAGCTCGCCAAATGGATAGACGGTTTGGATATAACATATACCCTCATACTTATATACAACAAGTGACGTGCTTATAATACAGAACTTATATACAGTATGAGATGTGCTTGCGTGAAAAGGATCATAGCACTTTACCGTCAACATTGTAATAGATATGGGAAAGCATGGATACTATTTTTTAGAGTTATTTGGGGCCCACCTTGCTATATATGTTTTATCTAAGCCATTCATCCATTTTAACATATCACTTTAGGCCATGAGCAAAAAAGTGTGGTATATTGAAGGCTAAAGTAAACTACACTACATTAAACAGTTAAATTAATTTTAAACGATTCGAATCGTATTAAATCCGATCTGACTCGATTTCCCTAACCGATTCAGACTCCGTTTGGGTCAAGCCAACCATGCATCAGATCGATCTGAGTCAAGTGACTTGGACTCAGTCTCGAATCGGATCAAGTTCGAATTAAGCCATAGAGATTTTGGATCGAATCGAGTTATACCCAATCCAAACAAGACCGATGCCCAGCACTAGTCAAGTGTTCAAGAACCTTGTAAAAAGTCCAATCACAGGACCCGTGACCGGATCATGTACATAGCATAGACAGAGAGAAAGAAAGGAAAAAAACGAAGAAGAAATAAATAAATAAAAGCTAGGTTTTTGGTTTGTCTAGGTGGGCCCATGTTTAGATTATCAGACTTTTGATCTTCTGGGCCCCACCATGAATCGAACATTCCCCAACCATCTCTTGATCTCCTCCATGTAACCATCCTAACCTTTCATCTTGTTAAATAGTTTGGTGAGAAGAGACTACATCCACCAGCTTCATTAAACCGGAAAAAGCAGGGTCCATTCATAGAAGATTGGAATCAGATCAATGATTCAGATCACTGGCCCACCTGTACAAACGAGAAGCTGACTTTCCTTTGCAGATTCTAGAGAGGGTCTTAATAAATGGTGGAGAACGCACGTAGAAGATTCTTTCGCGTGGTAGACGAGAACATGGTGGTTGCGTAACTTGCATTGTAGATGCAGCACACGTGCCAACCTTGCAAGCATGTAAAAAATCCGACCCGTGCATAAGATTGGACCCCACCGTGAGATGACCATGTACAAAAAATCAGGTCTTTCCGCTGACGTGGCATTCCAAAACGCATACATTGAATTTGGACCGTTGATGATTCATTTAAGCCGTTATTTTCACACTGAGGTGGTCCACCTATGAGCAGACAATCATGATTTCTTAGCCATCTTCACGTGGGGCCCACCTTATGATTCGTTCGATGTCCCACACGCTAGCCACTTTAGGATCTGTGCTGCGTGTAAGAGGGTGCGTGTGTGAAAGCCTCTTTGGAATTGGCTTCTTTCTTTATTTTTTCATCAAATGCTTTTCAATTATTTCAACCACAACCAAACCTGATATTCAATTAGCTTTGATTAAAGGCATTGACATCTACACCCACCGAGTTGATAAACACGCCCTTCTTCGGACGCGGATTGCGTCCTACCCCCGCCCGGACGGTAATCAGTCCGGGCAGGGCTCTTTGGGGCCCACCGTGATGTAAGTGTTTTATCCATGCCGTTCATCGCTTTTCTCATATCATTTTAATTATGAAACAGAAAACGAAGAATATAAAAAATTCCAATGTACCACATCAAAGTAGGCTGCAGTGATTATGACACCCACCGTTGAAACCTTTCTAAGGGCCACCGTGATTTTTTTATTTTTTATTTTACCATATAACCTATTTATAATGTTATGAAGACGTGGATGAAGTGAAAACAAAAATATCAGCTTGATCTGAAACTTATCCAGCTCGTAGGAAGTTTTTAATGGTGGAGGTCCAATCCCCATTTTGTGATCCATTAAGCTCTTTACGTGCCTAATTTTTTGGGCTATACTCTATAATGATCTGAGAAAAACGATTAACGGAATGGATAAAACATTTACATCATTTTAGGCCCCACAGAGCCCTGCCCGGACGGATTACCGTCCGTGCGGGTAGGACGCAATCCGCGTCCCCCTTCTTCTGTGCTTTTACTATTCAATTCAATTAATACAAGTTTCTAGTATCGTGTTACACAAGTAGAAAATAATAAATGGAAGCGGATTGCATCCTGTCCCCTCTTGGATAGAAATCGGTCCAGTTAGAGGCTCTGTGGGGTCATCATGACCTTTAGGTTTTATCCACGCCGTTCATCCACTTTTAAAGATTATTTTTAGATATGAGACTGAAAATAATTTAGATCCAAGGGTCAAGTAGACCACATTACAGGAAGCAGTATGATAATGATGCCTACCGTTGAAACCTTCGTAGGCCTCAATGTGATATTTATTTTCCATCTAAAATTTCCATATGGTCAAAAAAATTTAGATGAAGGGAAAACATAAATTTCAGATTGATCCAAAACTTCTGTAGCCCGCAATAAAACTTTAATGGTAATATATTAATCCCAAATTGATGGTCCACTTGAGTATTTTTTATGCCTCATTTTTTTGATCGTACCATAAAATGGTCTGATAAAATGGATGAACGTCATGGATAAAACATATAAATTACTGTGGACCCCACAGAGCCCCTGCCAGTACCGATTCTGTGCAGCGGGGCAGGGACGCAATCTGCCTCGAAAATAAATGGTGCAGCCATTAATTCTGATTGACAGATTGATTGTACGCTGGGTTTTTAAGTGCCACGAGTGGGGTCCATGGTTTTGTAATCCAGACCGTTCTCCTAATTCTCCAAGATTGGAAAAACATAGCTATCAATATTGGGACTTTTCGGAGTTGAATGTGGACTGTTGTATTATTTCTCTTTGTAACCATCTATTTGTTAGCCATAAATTTGAATGTCTAGGATGATCCTATTTAAATATTTTTAGGCTGGCCCATCTATAGAGACAAACAACAGATCAACGGTCTGGATTACTAATCCATAGACCCCACTTATTAGAACTAAAACCTGAACTACACTTTGCAAAACATCGAGTGGAGTATCCCTCAAATTCCACTCCATCAGTGAGGGTGGTGCAATAACTACCCTTCATTAATCTAACTTTTTCTTTTTTCATTTTATTTTTTTTATTTTTTATTTTTATTTAGCTTATACTGAGCTCAGGAGGTTTGCTAATCCTACGCGCCTCTGTCTTCACGCCTCTATAGTGCCAATGTGTAGTAGGCGTGGAAGATCCGAACCATCAATCAGATGGGGCCAACCATGCATAAGACTGGTTGAAAAAAATAGGCCATTTCCCTCACTATATGGTCCATAGTACGAATAAAAGAATGGACGACTATAAAGCAAGTTTTCTGTCTGTCCATTTCTTTCACGCACCCTTGTGCATTCGATGATCAGATTGGCTTGATTTTTGGGCCACGTCACCTAAGCTAACCTGATCGAAGTTTTAGATGCATTTAGGTCATGTTAGCATGTTCGGAAGCTTGTAGGTGATCTAGGCCATACATGCACATGGGATTATCAGTTAAAGGACGACATTTTGGATAATCTTGATCAAAGGGGTTCAAACACCTTCCATTGATTAAATGTGGATTTAATTTCAAGGTTGTTTGGCAGCATGGAATTGGACTGATTAGGAATTGATTTTTTTTTTTTTTTTTAGCTCATATCACGTCACACACGTCACAAACTTCTTGAATTTCAAATCCACCTTGGAATAAAAAATCTTCAGTAGGTACCTTTTAAAATCCAAGAAAACAGTTAAAAGGTGTAGAATTTTAAAATTTTCAACTCACTTCAATTATCATGATTACTCTATTCTCTTCCCTTTATGGATATTCTTATTTTCAGTTATATCATGATGATAATGAGATTCTCAATCCCACACAATCATGGTAGGGGTCACATGTTTTTTTTTTTTTTTTAAATTGATAACTACATAAATTAAATTTAAAGTTTGGTTTGATTATCAAAATAATTGAACTCATAAAAACTAGGCTGCTTGATGTTTGAAATTATCTTATTTTTGGACCATTTCTATCTAAAAATGAGCCTAGTGCAATTATTATCTTGCATGCTTTATATATATATATATATATATATATATATATATATATATATATATATATATATATATAGTCATGCTCCCCTGTGCACCTATGCACGTGCGCACCTTTTGCACACGTGCCATGGGTGTCTAATCTGAACGGTTCTTGTGATGCGAAATCCCATGAAACCATACGTGACAAATTTTCATCCCAATCTAAAATTCTGGTGGGCTATAGCAAAGAGAAATGCAAATCAAGGGAGGAAACTGTTTTTATTTTTCATGGTCCATAAAGTCTTAGATCAAAGTAAAACTTCAGGTTCGGGGGTTTCTTGAGGTGTTGCTTCACATGAACGGTTCAGATTTTGGATCCTTATAACGTATGATAGGTTTTAAAAAACGTTAATACGTAGTACGTACGAACCGGTTCGCGGGTGAGCGTTCCAAGATATATATATATATATATATATATATATATATATATATATATATATATATATATATATATATATATATATATAAAATTATTAGAATATTTGAGACAACTTACCTTATTATATTGTATTATGAATGTACATAAAATAATTTAATAATTTGAGAAATCCTCAAAGTTATGATCCCAGCAGCCAAACACATTGTTTAAACTCTTAAGGTTTTTAAAATTCAAGTTGTCAAACACAATTGAAAATTCATGGTTTAAAATTTGGGATTTAAAAACCATGGTTTGAAAAGTAGGGTTAAACAGGGTTTTGAGTTTCAAGGTTAAAATCTATGCTACGAAATGACTCCAGAAAGGGCTTTTTTTAGTATACACCACATGGGTGAACCATATCCAGGGCCTGTTTAGATACGGTTGGTTTTAAATTTGGTTGCATATGTTATATATGTACATGTATATGTCAGGCATGTCGAAGCCAATAGTTGCTTAACTTGAACCAAATACTTTGTGCCTTGAAACACCAAAATAATCGGCTTAAGCTGAGATTTATGAAGATTGTCCTGACCACTTAATCACTAATTGTGTAAAATCAAGTGATTTATGCAGAGAGGGTTAATCATTTAAATGTTTTTTTTTTTTTTTAAACATATGGAGAAAATACTCTTCAATTAAGTGTGTGATTTGTTTTACAATTTGCAACAACAAAAGAATATAATTAAAAGAATAAAATAATGCCCAAGTTGATCATTGAGTTTTAATTACACTCTGCTAGAATTATAAAGGATAAAAAGAAAAAGGATAACTAACGATAATTTGTATGCAACCAGAGAGTTGTTAGAAACGATTTTCTATTTGTAGCAAGGAGGTCATCGGGCATGAAAGCTAGATTGCTTGCTCAACCAGCTTCATTGATGGATAGTCATCGGGAACAACAATTTGATTGTTTCAGACTAGGTTTCATTATACGAGACAATCATAGTTTATGAAAATAGATGGATGACTATTTTTCACACAATTAGCTTCATGGTTTTGTGACAATTCTCTATATGTTCATGTAAGACTGGATTTTGTGGCTAAACGGTTGATGGTGGGTGGATCTTCAACAGTTTGTTCATGGTATAGTTGGGTTTTGTGGCGAGTTGATTATCGAGAAACGTCAGTCCATTTTTTACCCCGCATAGTTGAACTTTGTGGGCAAGTTGAACAATGATAGACTATACAACGCTTAGCCACACTACTTTGTAATAGGAAGGTCAGAGGGGTGATAATCTATTCACCACTTTAAGCCCTCACTTTGTGATGAGATAGACGTGAGGATGACTATCCATTCATCACTTTGGATCTTGACTTTGTGGGACGACCACCTCTTCATCGCTCAACTGGGTTACGTTTGTAGCATGACAATTGTAGTTAAACGACGAATTGTTTGTAACTAGGACAAATTTTGTAGCAAAATGGTTGAGTGGAATCTCTAGGTGCATGGTAAGAGTATCCTGCTGGTCATCTGTTCGAGACCTATATATTTTCCTAAGTTCAACAACGTAGTTGTAGATATATTGGGATCCTAGGTAACTTATTCTAACCTATTCAATTTAAGCCGATTTTGTAACATATTAGCTTGGCAGTGGAGGAATTAGATTGAAAGTAATAATAGTAAAAATGATAAAAGTCCATGGTGGATAAATGATAGATAACATTGCATTGAAAAGAGTAGTATTATGTTGTATTAGAGTGGCACGGGCTTCAACTTTTTCATTCTTTGCTGAATTTATAAATGTATAAGGTGGTTTGCTAGAGATGCTTATTGGAATTGTCCTTTGGATATTCTTTTAATTAATTGGTCAGTTAGTAGCTAGGACGGATTACACTTTTAACTTAAGATGAGTTTGAGATATTTTGTCCAATCAACCATTCGTCAAGCAAATGTAGCGAATTGTATTTCCAACCTGAAAGAATCACCTATAAATTTTGATAATAAGCTTGCTTCTAGATGTGCTTGGCCATCTATGTTACACCATATGTCCTTGTTGATCACCTCCTTGGATAATTTTTGTGTACAAGAGCTCTTTTACTTATGGCTTCATGTGTGTCCAGCCATTCACCTGCTGTCATGTATTATGAGAAGCATCATCTCTAGATAAATATAGCAACTATGACTTCCTATATATTCTTGGCCACTAAGAAATGTATGCACTCTCCCTCGTTGCCACTTGTCATGCGACAACTTTTATCCAAGTGGGATGACACATGTCTCATTGCAGCAATGTTCTTTGTGCCTCAAAATCTCCTCCTGTACGTCGGTTAATATTGTATCACTCTTGAGGATGTCATCTTGATCTTCCATACATTAGTGCTGCCATGTGTTACCTTACTGGTCGCCGGATCTAACTTGATTAGATAGGATGTAAATATATACACTTGCATTAAGTTTTTTTCACTTATGGCGACACGTTAAATTTTTCAATAAAAGTTTTGGTAACCACCTTTGTAAAAGTAGCTTATTAGATTAAACTTATTAGTTCTTTCTCTCCCTCGTCTTTCCTTTCCTATCTCTTTACATGGTGCTGATCAAAGATGACCATGCATGATGGATGGTCCACACGGAAGGTGGGGCCCACATGATAGATGATCTGCTTCAAAGGTAAGCCTCACGTGATGGATGTCCCACATCAAAGTGGGCCCATATAAGATCTACCCCACATCAAGGTGGACCCCACATAATGGATGGTCCACACCCCCATGATAAATGACCCACATCCAAGGTGGGCCTTGTATGATGGACAACTCACTTCGAAGGTGAGGCCCAATGATCGATGGACCACATTAAAGGTGGGTTCTGCATGACAGGTGGTGGACATGGAAGTTGGGCCTCAAATAAGGGACAATTAAAATTGATGGTGGGCCCCGCATGGTGGACGGTCTGCATCAAAGGTCAGCCCCTTATAATGAATGACTTACATCCAAGGTGGGCCTCAATGATGGAGACCCACTTCGAAGTTGGGCTTTACAAGAATGACTTACATCCAACATCAAAGGTAAGTCCCACACGATGGATGCTTCACATCAAAGGCGCCAAAGTGGGCCCAACATAAAGAATGATCTACATCAAATATTGGCCCTACATGATCGGCAGGTATATGATAGATGGACCCTAAATGAATAAGTAGAAAATTAGAAGAGATTTAACAGAAGGTAATTAAAAAAATTGAAAAAGGAGAGAAACAAGGGCACGAAGGATTACTTTAAAAAAATTAAAAAATTACTCATATGAGTTGGAAACTAAATAAAAGCTTTTACTTTTTTACCTGTAAGATTTAATTGTCTGTCCAATCAGTACAAATAAAAAAGAAGCAGCTTGAGGCATCAATAACTTAAAAGCAAAATGGCTTTCCATGCAAATAAGCCCCAAGATGCACTGGTATAACTTGTGAAGATGGTTGCCTACGGGGACACTTCCGTTGATAGTTACCTTTTTCGTTGGCCATTGGTCACGGGTCAAAACTATCAATTAAGTGACAGGCGGCAATGGGTTGGGTTCGGCAGGAGCCTGACGGGGTCAAACCCAACTAAGATTCATCGAGCCCATGCCAAACTAACTCATTTAACTGTAATTAAGTCTGCCTTGACCAATCCGGAAATACATCCTGGGTTTAAAGAATGGAATGTAGGGTCCATACATACAAACATTTAGACATCCTCATTTATATCTATATTTAAGGTCTATTAATTTATTTTGGACGCAATCCCCCGCCTTGACGGTAGTCTGTCTGGGCAAGGGCTCTATGGGCCCCACCATGATGTAAGTGTTTTATCCACTCCATTCGACACTTTTTTCAGATCATTTTAAGATAAGAACCAAAAAAATGAGGTACAACCAATTCAGAAGTGGACCACAAAGTGGGGATTGAGCGTGCACCATTAAAAACTTCTTGCGAGTGGGAGAAGTTTCGGATTAAGCTAATATTTGTGTTTTGACTTCATCCATGTCTACATGACCTTATGAATATGTTGGATGGTAAAAAAAAACATCACGTTGGCCCTTGGAAAGGTTTCAACGGTGAGTGTCATTATCAGTGCATCTTCCTTTGGTGTGTTTCACTGGAGCTGTGGACATACCTCATTTTTATGATCAAACCTTAAAATGATCGGAGAAAAGCAGTGAACAGTGTGGATAAAACATTTACATCATAGTGGGCCCATAGAGCCCTGCCTAGACGGACGAGGGTAGGATGCAATCCACATCCATTTATTTTGGGTTTTGGTTCAACTTGGGGAAGCCGATGGGCTGGTGTATCTAGGGGTGTACATCGAGTCAAATCGAGTCGAGTTGGCCTCAGCTCGACTTGGCTCCAACAGTGGCTGACCTCAGCTCGGTCCTCAAGCCTGGCTGGCCAGCTCGGCTCGGTTCGGTCAGCAACTCGGGCAAAGTTCGAGCGAAGATCAAGCTGAGTTTGTTATTGAGGCATTTCCACAAATACTTTAATTGCAACTTTAAAATCTCACTGTTTTATAAATAGAGGCAATAGTTTTATAGGTATTTTTTCAAATGCCTTCTAAATAACGTTTAAAAAATTAATAATAAACAAAGAGAAAAAATATATTTATTTCATGTACATACCTTCCTTGTCACCCGCCAAACTTTCCTTGCCACCTTGTCACTAACCAAACCTTCCTTGCCACCAACCACATTTCGTTGAGTCATTTTATCAAACAGTTAGTGAGCAACATTAATGGCAAAGTAACCGAATCACTGAACTAGTTCGATTCGAGTTGGATTCGATTCGAGTCGAGTCGAGCTGGAGCCTGCTCGAATTTATTTTTGAGTTCAAAAAATCAACTCGAACTCAGCTTCGAACCAAGTCAGATTAAATTATTTTCAGTCGAGTCGAGCGAGCTAACCGAGCCAGCTCGGTTCGTGTACACCCCTACGCGTTTCACACGTCATCGAATTGGCTAGTGTGTTTATGTTGCCAAGTTTTGTGGGTCACATCATGAGGTATGTGCTATATCCAAACTGTCCATCCATTTGACGAGCTAGTCTTAATGCTTGAACTGAAAAATAACACAGATATAACGATCAAGTGGACCACACTGCAAAATGTAGTGAGGAGTTGAACGTTTACCATTGAAACTCTTTTGGGGTTACAGAAGTTTTGGATCAATACAATTTTTTTTTTTCACCTCTTCATCCAGTTCTATGTGACCTCATGAATAGATTGGATGGAAAATAAATGTCATAATGGGCATTAAAATGTTTTAATGGTGAGAATTATTGTCCCACTTCTATTTGTGGTGTGGTCCACTTGATCTTGGATATGACTCATTTTTTGGTTCAAACTCTACAATGATCTCTCCAAATGGATGAACAGTGTGGATATAATAAATATATCATCGTGGGGCATGTAACTTTGATCTCTTTTGAACGGTGGGTACAACTCGAACCTCGAGGAGCGTCAGCGCTCGTCTTCGCACGAGATGTACCCACAGCAGCTAGATCGCTGGTGCGTGGTACACAGATTGGCTACTCCCCCTGCCACAGCCCGGTGGCTGGGTGGTCAGTGCTCTGTGGGCCCCACAATCATGTATGTGTTTCATCCATTCCTTTCATTCATTTTTATAGATCATTTTAGGGCTGGATCCTAAAAATAAGAAGGATATAAATCTCAAGTCAACCACATCACAAGAAACAATTGTGATTGAATATCCACCATTAAAATCCTCCAAAGGACCACTGTACTGTTTATTTGACATCCAATCTCTTGATCAGGTCATGCAGACCCAGATGAAGGGAAACAACAAAGATCATCTTGATCCAACAATTTTATGACCCCAAAAAGTTTTTAATGGTAGCCACTCGAGATTGAGATATACCTCGTTTTTTTATCTCATAGTACAAAATGATTTATAAAAATAGATGGACATCATATACGAAACAAATACATTATGGTGGGTTGCACAGAGCACCTACCATCAGCCATTAGCGACTGGCAGGGGAGTAGGCAATCCGTTTCCCTGGCACACCAGCCAATCCGCTTTCAACTTTTTCGGTGTTGAGCAGGGACTGAATCTGCACGGCTTATTTGGTCGGAAGTGACTTAGGGCCTGTTTGGTGGGCATATTAGATTTAGATTGTATTAAAGTGAATTGCACAAATTTTATAGTAATGATAGCTGCGTCAATGGATTAGTGCAAGATCTATGAGACTGTTATATTAGGTCTGTTTGGCATGCCCAGTCAATCCCAGGATTAAATCTTCCAATCCCTTTCAATCCGTCGGGGCCCAAACGGATGGATTGGATGGAATTTAAAAGTAACGATGGTGATATCAGTAATTGTCTTAAGATCCATGAAATTGCTATATCTCGGTATCAGAAACTATTTGGCACGCCCGGCCAAACAGGCCCCTGGCCATATCAAAGTGGATTTGGATAGGGCAAGTCTAATCAGGCTAGTCTGAGTCTTCAAAACATGAGCCCATTGGCAAGATATATGCGTACGTTGGGTTGAGTAGAGCTCACACCAATACGAACCATTTAATAAAATGGGCCACCGTTTTTAATTCAAAAAAGCCGTGCAGATTTGACTGGCGAGTTTGCCGTACGCATGGCGAGTTTGGCGCCCCCGTTTAAAACGACATGATTGATAGCTGCCGTTTTATTATTATTATTATTGTTTATTGCCTTATAAAGTTCCACAGTTTTTCGCAATTTGGCTCGTGTATTAATGTCGGTTTAAGAGTCGGCCGCCCACCAATAAGGTCAGAAATAAGCTGTGGATGAGTCAGGTTTGGGCTTTGAAAAAGAAAAAAGAAAAAAATTTCTAACAGGCTCAGCGCCAACTGTTCAAAATCCGGTCTAAGCCAGCACCAAACTGGGCCCCTTGACGACCCTAGTTAGAGATCTGTTCGTATGGTGGTTCGTATTGGTGGGCATGGATGGATTGTGGGGTCGAAACGGGGGCACATCCCTCACTTTTGCCTACGTCTTATTTGGATACGGTTACATGATATTGTTGGGGAAAAATGTGTCAAGCTCGGGTAAAAGTTTTGAGATTCGTATGAGAGTAGGTCGGCTTCGCCGACACTGCCTGAAGAATCCGAGACAACACCGACAGAACAGAAGGTAGGCCGAGAGGCGCAAGCAAGGATGAGTAAAGTCGCTTTGTCAGAGTGATAACCTCGCCTGCATGACCCCACTAAAGGCCGAGCGTGTGAAAGCCATTCAACCGATAGAGTAAGATCCCCTCAGGGAGTTGATTCTGTCGGGCACGGCTGGGAACCCGTCCTCCTGTATCAGCCGAGACTCCCCCGGGGTCGGTCACGACCTGGCCGAGACTCCCCCAAGTCGGTCGAGATCCAGCCGAGACGGAGAGTGGCGGAACGAGGACAGATGCTGATGTATGGAAATCCAGGGATACAGGTAGCGGATCCCGAGATTCTCGGGATCCTGAGCGATCCCAAGAGAAGAATCCTCTGAAGATAAGGATTGACAAACTGTATAAATCTCTAAGCTTGGAACAGAAGAAGGTACGCAAGACTAACTGAGACAAGCTCTTGGCTATTGACCAGATAACTGACTTAAGCATCGGAGGTTCCCCGGCTCTAGCCAGGGTTCCCTTGACATTGTTTCTGTGCAGGTGAAGGAGGGTCCGTCGCAAGGAAGCCGTCCCATAAAAACACTGCAACAGCTTGGCGCCGTCTGTGGGAATCGGACAAAAAGCCGCTTTCTCCAACCATTCAAATGGCAAGAACAAGAAGGACGGACCCAGATGAAGCTAGGGAGGCCGCCGCTAGCGTCGCTCAGGGAGCTCCCCCGGTAGCACCGCCTGCGACTACAAGCCAGCCCAACCAAGGGAACGTATACCTGGATCGCGAGGTTTAGGAAATGCGTTCCGAGATGGCTGCCATGAAACACATGCTGGAACAACTGTGCAACCAGCAGATGCAGCGCCAAGAGTCGACACCAGCTCATCCACCAGCATCTGTAGCGTAGCCTCCCGCGCCACAGTCGCCTAGACGACCGAATCGGCCTCGAGAACCAAGTCACCCAGCGCCTGCTCGTTCAGCAACAGCTGTTCTGCCTCCCTCTGATTTGAGGCATAGAATAGATCAGAGGAGAAGCGGTCGGTTACCTGCAGACGCTGAAGAAACGGCCGAGAGCGCCGAACCCTGAAAGGCTGACATATAGGACTTCAAGGACGAGGTCCGAGAGAAGATGGCGGATATAAAGCACGGTCGGAACTCAGATCCGACCAAACACGAAGAAAAGGCTTCTCCGTTCGTGGACGAGGTAATGCGGGCCCGGTTGCCGGAAAGGTTCCGCTTACCCCAGATAACTCCATTTTTCGGGAAGACCGATCCAACAGAGCATCTTGAATGTTTCAGGACTTACATGGAATTGCACGACGCCTCGGACGCTGTTATGTGCCGAGCGTTTTCTCTGACATTGACGGACGTAGCTCGACTTTGGTTTAAACAATTGCAACCCAGATTGATAAAGTCGTTCGCTGAGCTCAGTGACGCCTTCCTCAGCAATTTTATCGGCGGAAAGAAGAAACTGAAGCCTCCCGCGCATCTGAACAACATAGTTCAGAGGGAAGGAGAGCTACTAAAAGACTACATTAAACGCTTCAATTTCGAGTCCCTGCAAGTTCGAAAGCATTCTGAGGAGACAACTCTCAACGCTCTCATGCAGGGAGTCAGACAAGCCTTTTTTGGCGTCACTGGACAAAAACCCGCCTGATACTCTGGGCGAGTTTATGGTTCGGTCGGACAAATACGCCGATGCGGAGGAGACGCGACTCCTAAGAGAGAAAATTCAGAATACGAAACCATCGGCAAAAGAGTCGACCAAAAAAGAAGCCGACTCAGCCGGAGGAAGAAAGCGAAAAGACGACCGGAGGCGAGACGACAGCAGGCCAGGGAAGCGACCAGACAGAAAATTCTCTGCATATACCCCCCTGAACAAATCTCCTGAACAAGTATTGATGGAGATCAAGACCGAGGGCTTCGTCAACTGGCCTCGGAAAATGCGAGGGAACCCTGATCGTCGGAACAAGAACAAATATTGCCACTACCATCGTGATCACGGTCACAACATGAGTGACTGTTATCACTTGAAGGATGAGATTGAGCGGCTGATTAAAGAGGGCCGACTGAGAGAACATACGGTAGGGACCTGCGTCGCCGCGGGACCGAGTGAAGAGCGGCCCCAAGAAGAAATTCGAACGATCGTCGGGGGTCATCGAGGCGGCGGGGACTCAAATAACGCCCGAAGAAACCACGCCAGAAGCCTCGACCGCCCCGAGTCCGAGGTTCTCCTGCTATCTCGGCCTCCCAAGGAGAAAAAATGAGAGAAATATTGTATCTCGTTCACTGAAGAAGATGCTCGAGGCATTCATCATCCTCACGATGATGTGCTCGTAGTCACCCTCACCATCGCGAATAGAAAAGTGTTCCGGATACTGGTGGATACAGGGTCATCAGCGGACGTCCTATTCGCTCCGGCATTCGACAGAATGGGCATAGGTCGGTGGGTACTACGGCCTATCCAAACCCCGCTCATCGGTTTCTCGGGCAGACAGGTACTCCCAGAGGGAATCGTCTCGCTGCCGCTCACCGCGGGAACCCCGCCCCATCAAAGGACCGGGATGGTCGACTTCCTGGTCGTGGACCAACCATCAGTGTATAACGCCATCCTCGGCCGACCGTCTCTCAGCCTCTTTCAGGCCGTGGTGTCTACCTACCACCTTTCCATGAAATTTTCGACCGAGTCGGGAGTAGAGATATTGAAAGGAGACCAGCAAGAGTCTCGGAAGTGCCACGCCATCGCAGTAAAAGCTCCGGCTGAGATTTCAATGATTGAATCACTGGACCCCCGTATCGGGTTGCACGAGCGGGGAGAACCAATGGAAGAACTCGTCTCGGTGCCGTTAACCGAGACGAACGTTTCAAAAGTAATCCGAATCGGCTCATCCTTGAGCCAGCCTCTTAGAGAACGGATAATCACCTTGCTTCGACGGTATGCCGATGTCTTCGCCTGGAGTCATGAAGACATGCCTGGGATCGATTCCTCGGTCATAACACACCGACTCAACATCGACCCAACCTACAGGCCCATCCGACAGAAACGTCGCCCTCTCGGCCCGGAAAGGTATACTATCATAGGAGAGGAGGTTGGCAAGCTTCTTAAAGCCAAGTTTATCGAAGAGATATACTATCCGGAATGGATAGCTAATGTCGTACTCGTGAAGAAAGCCAATGGGAAATGGCGAGTCTGTATAGACTATACGGACCTAAACAAAGCCTGCCCCAAGGATAGCTTCCCTCTTCCTCGCATCGATCAGCTGGTTGATAGTACAGCGGGTCATGAACTGCTAAGCTTTATGGATGCCTATTCAGGCTATAATCAAATTGTAATGCATGAGAGTGATAAATCAAAAACCGCCTTTGTCATCGACAAAGGCCTTTACTATTACCGAGTGATGCCGTTTGGGTTGAAGAATGCCGGAGCGACATATCAGCGGTTGGTGAACAAAATGTTCGCCCGGCAAATTGGCCGAACGATGGAAGTTTACATTGATGATATGCTCGTCAAAAGTAAACAGGCGTCCGACCATGAGAAGGACTTGGAAGAAATGGTTTTGAATCTGCGTAAATATAAAATGAAGCTGAACCCCAGCAAGTGCGCGTTTGGCGTGAGCTAAGGAAAATTCCTCGGTTTCCTCGTTAGTCAGCGAGGAATCGAAGCGAATCCCGAGAAAATCAAAGCCTTACTCGAAATGGAATCTCCCAAAACGATCAAAGATGTTCAAAGGTTAACAGGAAGAGTGGCCGCGATCAATCGCTTCCTTTCCCGAGCCACAGACAAGTGTCTCCCGTTCTTTAAGCAATTGAAGGGACGACAGACGATGATGTGGACGGACGAATGTGAGAAAGCGTTTCAAGAACTGAAGGTTTACCTCGGATCTCCACCGCTGTTATCTAAGCCCGACCCTGGTGAAGTGTTGTTGTTGTATTTGGCCGTGTCTGAAGCCGCAGTAAGCTCAGCATTAATACGAGAGAGTCAAGGGAAACAGCTGCCAGTCTACTACGTTAGCAAAGCCTTACTGCCAGCCGAGACAAGGTATCCTCAGCTTGAGAAAGTAGCCTTCACTCTTGTAGTCTCATCACGACGCCTTCGGCCATATTTTCAGGCCCACACCATCGTCGTTGTGACCGACTTACCACTCCGCCAGATTCTCCAAAAGCCGGAAGCCTCTGGTCGACTTACAAAATGGGTAGTCGAATTAAGTGAATTTGACATACATTACCGGCCCAGGGCTGCTTTAAAAGGACAGGCCGTCGCCGACTTCCTTGTCGAAGTGGTTCCTAATCCCGATAATATGCCCGAACCAGAGGAAATTAATGTAGCCGAGGCTTCCTCCTCTCTCGGGCCGACACCCTGGAAGCTCTTTGTCGACGGATCATCCAACTCGAAGGCAAGCGGGGTAGGGGTAGTGTTAGAAACTCCCGACCAAACTTGTATGCAATATGCCTTGCGACTCGGCTTTCAAGCGTCCAACAATACAACAGAATACGAAACCTTATTACTAGGCCTCAGACTCGCCGCGAGTCTGGGCGTGACCCATTTGAACGTTTTCAGCGACTCACAATTGGTTGTTAACCAAGTTTCCGGTGTTTATCAGACTCGGAAAGAACAGTTAAATGCGTACATGGAAAAGGCTAAAGAATTGATCAGCGGATTTCAGAAGTATGAAGTAATTCGAATACCCAGAACCGACAACGCCAAAGCTGACCTACTAGCAAAGCTTGCCTCAGTAGATGAGAAAGACATACCTCGGTCAGTTCCAATTGAACATGTCCCTGAACCAAGCGTAAACGAGCCGACAGTCTCGGTCCTATTTCCTATCGATCGAGCGACTATTTGGTTTGACCCACTCGTCCGCTACCTCAACAACGGTGAACTGCCAGAAGACCGAGCCGAGGCACGGCGATTAAAAATTCGAGCCTCGCGCTACACTATCTTGAATGGGATTCTGTACAAAAAAGGCTTTCATACTCCTCTACTAAGGTGCGTCGACTCCCAAGAAGCCGATTATATCTTACGAGAGATACACGAAGGAATATGTGGAAACCATTCAGGAGGACGCTCGCTCGTCAACAAAGTGTTGCGGCAGGGATATTACTGGCCGACCATACAGCATGACTCCAAACGATTCGTCCAAAGATGCGACAAGTGTCAGCAGTTCGCAGCGATCTCGAGACAACCCCCCGAGGAGCTGACTCCGATGTCGGGACCGTGGCCTTTTGCGCAGTGGGGAATAGACATAATCGGGCCCTTTCCATTGGGGAAGGGTCAGACTAAATTCGCCGTGGTAGCGGTGGACTACTTCACGAAGTGGGCTGAAGCAGAACCATTGGCGAAAATTACCGAGCAAAGGGTCACCAGTTTCGTTTGGAAGAATATCATATGTCGGTTCGGTATACCCCGGACGATAGTGACAGACATTGGAAGGCAGTTCGATAACAAACAATTCCGGGAGATGTGCGGTAACCTTGGGATTCGTAACGTATACGCCTCGCCTCATCACCCTCAGACGAACGGAGAGGTCGAGGCGATCAACAAAATCATAAAGCAGCATCTCCGGACAAGACTCGACGAAGCAAAGGGAGCATGGACCGAATAACTTCCGAATATACTGTGGGCCTATCGGACCACAGCACGGACCGCGACGGGAGAAATCCCCTTCTCTCTACGTTACGGTGTGGAAGCAGTCGCACCAGTTGAGATCGGTATTGGTTCAACCCGAGTCAACATGTATAATGAACGAGAGAACGGTGAACTCCTCTCATTCGCACTTGATTCGTTGGAAGAAAGAAGAGAAAGTGCTCGATTGAAGGTGATGGCTCGATAAAGACAGGTATCTCGGTTTTACAATCTTCGAGTTAAAGTACGACGATTCCGAACCGGGGACATGGTCCTCCGAAGGACCTTCTCGAATACTAAGAAAATTGCGACGGGCACATTAAGGCCGAATTGGGAAGGCCCTTACGTCGTCTCAGGCACTATCCGACCTGGAACCTACCGGCTGGAAGACCTGAATGGGAAGCCGTTGCCTCATCCTTGGAACGCCGAGCATCTCAAGACTTATTACCCGTAAGATACAATCAAACACGTTGTAATTGAAGTCGACTCAATAAAAGTTCTATTTCATATAAGTACCCAATGTCGGGCCAGTTACAAAAAAAAAATTATTACAAAAAGAAAAGTACAATGTCCGACTCTCCCGTTTAGTCGGAATTCCAATCCTAGGTGGCGCCTGAGGGACCGGCCTCGTCGGCAGCAGCATCTCCTTCAGCGGCGTCGCCCTCGGCAGCCTCGGCGGTCGGACTGTCGACTTCAAAGGCGGAGAGATCGAGATCAGGGAAGGCCGCCCTCATCTCCAAAACGCAGTCCTTGTAACCACCTTGATAAAGGTGGTCCATCTCCTCCTCAAACTCGGCGGATTTGAGGAAGGCCTCCACGGCTCT
Organism: Magnolia kwangsiensis; assembly: GCA_037074715.1. NCBI lineage: Eukaryota > Viridiplantae > Streptophyta > Magnoliopsida > Magnoliales > Magnoliaceae > Magnolia > Magnolia kwangsiensis. Next base: position 117,078,988 of record CM073577.1, read on the forward strand.
GTCTCGCTCCTCCTTGGCTCGGCGCGTCTCTTCCTGAGCTTCTTGGACAAGGCCGGTGGCCTCGGCCTTCGCGCGGGCAAGAACACCCTCGCACTCTTCATGGACTCGGAGGAGGCGCCGCTCCCTCTCTTCGGCTTCTTGAAGGAGCAAAGTCAGACGAGCATGGTCGGCCTTGACTCCTTCGAGGGCAGCACGGGCGTCCGCGGCCATCTTCCGAGCAATAGAAAGATCGCCGGTCATGATGCCGATCCGGCCCTCAGCGATCTCTCTACGGCCCTCAGCCTCGGCCGCTACCTTCTTCGCAGTCTCTGCCTCGACCGCGAGCTTCTGGGAGGCGACCAGCTCCGAGCTTACTTTAACGAGGCAAGGAGCCAGCTGCAATACAGAGATGGTGAGCTGTGTTGAAAAACTTAACCAGAGAGCGACACAAGAATGAAGAAAAGTCTATCTCAAAAAGCAGCCTCGCTGCATGCCCGAGGGTCTGGGCCGTCGGAGCGTTGTAATAGTTGGCGAAGTCTCTCTCGCTCCCGTGGGCAAGCGCCCAAGGAACCATCCCCGCAATGATCTTCGTGAAGGGGGACTCCGGTTGAGTCATCTCTCTTCTCGGGGATTCTTCACGCGGGGCCTCCCTCGGCCCTGAGACCTCCTCAGCGGTGGGCCCCAACTCAGGTGTCACCTGAGTCACTGGATGGGTCGGCCCCGCTTCCTCGGCCCTCTCATCAGGGTCGGAAAGGACGACCACCTGGGGAACGGCGGGCGCAACAGCAGGTGGAGCGACCGTTTCCTTCCCCTTGCCCGTGGTCTTCTGCTGCTTCGAAGGTTGAGACCCGGACAGCAGAGCCGATCTTGGGGGTGCCTGCACTTTGGAAAGAGGCTTCAAGGCGGGCCGAGGCTCGGCCATGCTCTCGGGCGCAGGTCTCAGAATAGGACGAGCTTCGGGGAGGTCTGCAAGGACAAGTAATAAGATTAAAAGGTCTGCAACTGAAAACCAAGAAGACAAATATAAGGAAGAGCGAAATACCCGAGACGAACGAGTCTAAGCCAGCGAGGTGAAGACGCTCAGGTTGCAGAAGCAACTTCCAAGATCGCTCTGCCGCGCTAAGCTTCCTCAACTCTCTTATCCGAGTCAAAGCCCCGGACTCGAGCTTCCCTCTACTCTTCGAGATGTCTGCAAGACATTGTAGAGTCAAGATCAGCGGAAGAGAATATATAAACGAAGAGTAAGAAAAGGAAAGATCAGTGAGCCGAGGCGCCGAGTCACCTGTTCTACGGAATGTGCGGGATACTTGAGGCTCGTACGGCCACGAGTCGGCCGACTCCCACCGACCGCATGCCCAAAACCACCTCTCCTTCCAGAACTTGTTCGAAGTAGGTGGGTCGGTTATTAGAGATTCCCCCTTGCCTCTCCACGCGCTCAGAAAGTAGAGGCCAGGGAAGTTAGGGTTTGGTCAGACTTGGTACAGGTAGAGGAACTCGTCTACCGTGAGGGAAGGTTGCTCTAACTTGGACCAAAGCACGGCACACCCGAACAAGTTCCTCCACGCGTTTGGGACAATTTGGCCGGGGGCTATTTTGACTCGAGAAAGAAAGTCATGGGCAATGGGCTGGAGTGGCAGGCGCAAGCCACACTGCATCGAGACTTGGAAAATTGCTACCATCCCTGCGGGGGGATGGTCGGGCAAATCACCCGGACGAGGGAGGTGAAGGATGACCGAATCAGGGACATGGTAACCAGCCCTGATCCGGTTTAAATCAGATTCGGTGAGAATAGAAGCAACGAGACCGCTGGGCTCGTCTCCTTCCCCTTTCGAAGACGACCCAGAAGCCTCTGCAGTTCGAGTCACAGGGTATGAAACGACCGTTCCTTCTCCCGTGACTAAATCATCCTCTCCCTCTCCATCCTCGTCCTCCATCTGATCCGCCCAGGGGTTAGGTCTCCCTGGACGAGTCACCAGAGAAGTCCCACCGCTGGATGGACCTGTCTGGGCAGGATGCTCAGCCGATGGGCTGCCGGATTCTCTGACAAGCCAAAATGCGGCGTCAGCTCCGATGGCGAACTCCGTCAATAGGGATGGTGGGTCTGTAACGTCCCAAAGGTGTTGGGACACGCCCTCATCTACTGACATTTCCTCCCGAGGGCTTTGAGAGCCGTGTGCGGCCATTAAAGCTGATTAAAGGAGAAGGAAAAGACTCACCAAAGAAATCGACGACGATTGCAAGGAAAGGTTGACGGAGAAAGAGGCGACAGCGGAGGAGAGGGAGAAGAGAGTGAAAATGCGCTCGGGATCAGACACGGACGGGAGGAAGGAGGGCGAAAACAAAGTTCGCACTGTCCTCCCGCCCGGGCTTTTTATAGCCGCGCCACGTGGCCGGGTCATTATGGCAGAAGCGAACCAACGTTCGCCTCGGCTCCCCCATTCGACGCGTGGCGACTGCTGATTGACTCGCCGAAATCGTGGCCACGCGTCCGCCTCTTATACGCGGACGGAGCGAGTTGACGGCTGGCCGCACGTGCGACCTTGGGAGGCGCAACGACGCACGCTAGGGACGACTCAAAGAACATTAAATGCCTCATCATTGTCTCGGATGTTAATGCGAACCGACCGATAAAATCGTACTCCTTGCTGCCATAGATGACACAAGGAGCAGGGGGGCTCACTGTTGGGGAAAAATGTGTCAAGCTCGGGTAAAAGTTCTGAGATTCGTATGAGAGTAGGTCGGCTTCGCCGACACTGCCTGAAGAATCCGAGACAACACCGACAGAACAGAAGGTAGGCCGGGAGGCGCAAGCAAGGATGAGTAAAGTCGCTCTGTCAGAGTGATAACCTCGCCTGCATGACCCCACTAAAGGCCGAGCGTGTGAAAGCCATTCAACCGATAGAGTAAGATCCCCTCAGGGAGTTGATTCTGTCGGGCACGGCTGGGAACCCATCCTCCTGTATCAGCTGAGACTCCCCCGGGGTCGGTCACGACCTGGCCGAGACTTCCCCAGAGTCGGTCGAGATCCAGCCGAGACGGAGAGTGGCGGAACGAGGACAGATGCTGATCTACGAAAATCCAGGGATACGGGTAGCGGATCCCGAGATTCTCGAGATCCTGAGCGATTCCAGGAGAAGAATCCTCTGAAGATAAGGATTGACAAATTGTATAAATCTCTAAGCTTGGAACAGAAGAAGGTACGCAAGACTAACCGAGACAAGCTCTTGGCTATTGACCAGATAACTGACTTAAGCATCGGAGGTTCCCCGGCTCTAGCCAGGGTTCCCTTGACATTGTTTCTGTGCAGGTGAAGGAGGGTCCGTCGCAAGGAAGCCGTCCCATAAAAACACTGCAACAGATATCAATTATCAATGGTCTAATTGGTGGACCCCAACTTGTTTAGGTAATAGCCAATATTAGAGAAATCCAAAAATAAAATTATTTATATTTTAACACAAGGCTGAATCATGTGTAAATGCCTTGTCCTTGAAGGTTGATTTACCCATTATCAATTGTCGATGGGTTACTAGTGAACTCCTTTCTAGATACGACAAGCGTTCCCTATATATCTAACATGTAGTAATCACGAAAGAATCTACTTAGGAACTTGGTAAACGCAACTGATCGTCCGAGAGACTGGATTAATTGTCGTCTTGGTAATTTCATAGAAGGAAAGTGTTTAGAGAGATTCCATGAATTCTTATGAGATCTATTGAAGTTTATGGTTTTGGATTAAAATAGTCAACTTTATATATGCATTAGATGAGTGGATCATTGTTAAGTGGTCATCAATAGTTCAGAATGTTTGTAAAATATTTCTAACCATTAGCACTTAATTCAAGGCATTTTAGACCATTGGATCAAACAATATGATCATTGGATCATCAAAGTCTGTTCGTTTTCAAACTGTTTTGGTTTTCAAGGCTATTAGCCGTTGTTAAAACGGCTAACGATTTTGAATCCATAAACATGATGGTTTCTGGCGGCTTGTAAAACCCATGCTCATCCCATACATCGCACCGTCTCATGACGAATCATGTGAGGTTGTAAGTGAGCGACTACTTTGTAACACGATGTTCACGTGCAAATTGCACCATTTAGCACCACTGCAGCCATACTACCCTCTCATGTAGTCTCACCTACTACTTCTCCTCCCAACCTAGAAGAGTTATGGGGATCAATAATCAATGGTGGGGACCATTTGATCAATGTTTCGTGAAACCCCACTTGTACAATCTGGATGCGTCTGGATTCGGGACTATAGTTCTTCAATCCTCTGACTCCTCTCTAGCTACAAGCTGGCAGTGGGCCACGCCTTGTGATGCGCGTGGTGTCATGAGCAATACTATTGAAATAAGGGCGCATGGACCACACCTTGTGATGCACTTGATGTTTCTACCTTTACAGCACTATTATGCTTGATGCATGTGAGAGAGACTATCGTGTAGTTTTTCACCGTTTGTCAAACTGTCGCAACTCATCCACCGTTAAATATGTGGCATGCAAGTTCAATGGTGGTGAGTTTGGATGTGAAATCCAGCGAGTACACTTGTTTTGGCACTTGCCTCTCGCATGGGAAACCTGGCACTCATGATGAGATCCCAGCCGCTTATCTGTTGGGCCCGCTGTTTACATTAGTCAGCCTAGAAAAGGCCCTTCTGCTCTTTAGGTGAGCCAACATGCATTAGAAATCATCATCTAAGCCTTACCTTGATCAAGTGGGGTTGGCTGCATCAATCATTTTCTGCCATTTCACTCTACCAAGGGAAAACACTTGAGGACATTATAGGTCGCCAGCTCTTTTCTCACTGCCTTCTCCTTTCCCCTTCAGAGCCCTCAACTTACATGAACTCACTCTCAACTAGTTAGTGCCTTGTCTCTATTTCACTATACTAAACTGTGTAAGTCTATGTTGATGCTACTTCCTAATTCTCTTAAATTCATTTAGTTTCTAATTCTATGGTTTACTACTTATCCATCTCAACATCCTCATTTCAGGTACACATTTTATGAACCTGTTGTTCCTAATTAACTACTTAATATTCTGTCCCATAAAGCAGGGCTGGTCTTATAGCCATTCTATATAAATTTTCTTTTAATTGAAGTATTATACACTAATAACATAAAACTTCAAAGGTACATTTCCATTTATTCCAACTCGCGTGAATTATATGGACAACATTTTTCTCAATCCCTTCACTCTCATGAATTACTGACCTAAGATATTAAAAGTGGTCATTTGGAAAAATTTCTTAGTTAATAATCTTTACAATAAATCCTCTTTTACACTCCTATTCTTATTAAAAGTATACTCTATATACTTTATTTTAGTTCAACTAATTTTAAATTATTTAAATTCTAAAGTAACCGTGGATAAATTTAGCTTTGTGTTTACACCCTTCCTCGTCTTATCAATCAAAATTATGTCACCTACAGACAATATACATCGTGTGATCTCTTCCCCTTAAATGCCTCACTTACTCATCTATAATCAATGCGAAAGGTGTGGGTTCAATGCTAATCCCAAGTACAAGCCTACACTAATTGGAAACTCATTATTGCTCCTTGACATAGGGAATGGTGTGAGGAGGAAGATCACCATCTACCTCAAGTATGCAAAACCTTAAATCCACAATATGAAAAGGAACATTCAAAATTTTGTTATTTAATAATGCTTAGACTTCCCGATTGCATCACTTATAAAGAAAAATTTGTAGTGTGGGATACCTAGATTTTGCCACTTTGAGAGTTGATGTAGGATTCTATCAGTTTGACTCACAGAGTGTGGGTTTTCTTTGGAGCATAATATATTCTGTTGTTCAAATCGACAAGGGTTTACCAGTCCATCTGACTGAGCCATCGGTCCAATTGACGGACTCCGATTAAGTCGTGGTTTTGTAAAAATCAAGTATTTAAGCCCAATTATGATTAAGGCTTGGGGTTACGAGCGTTTTCTCTCTAAGGGTAATGGTTTTGCAAGGTGAGAGGGTTTTTTACACTTGTAAGGGTTTGGGAAGGGATTTTCCAAGGGGCTAGGGTTTTTATGGGTGTGCATCGTAAAGGAAGATCGGATGATCTTGTAATTGAATAAGGCAAGTGGCGTAAACTTTAAGGAGTTTGATTATAGTACTAGAGATCTTTATCGCTTTGTGATGTGGTTTTTTCTCCTCATGGGGTTTCCATGTAAAATATCTTGTGTTCTGTGTTTATATGCTTGATTATGTTGGTTATTCTAGTTATTGTAATTCTTCTATCTTCGTTGAATGTGCTTTCACAAAGCTCATAGATTGATGGTGGTATTAGATCTGAATTTCTAATATCTAGTGTTGATTTGGGTTTGTTGTGGCTCAGAATTACATCATAGTGGTGTGAGATAATAGTCGGTCAGCTCTAAAAAAGTGGCATCAGAGCATCGGGTTTAAGGATGTTTAAGGATTCAACGAAGATGTTAGGATTGAAGTTCGATATACAGAAATTCGATGGGGAGAACAATTTTAGTTTGTGGTAGCGGAATGTTAAGGATATTCTAGTATCATAAGGGTTAAGCAAGACGTTATTAGAGACTAAAATGGAGATGATGTCGGATGATGATTAGATAAAATTTAGGAAGACATCTATAAGCACCATCCATCTATGTCTATCGAATGAAGTTATGTATAATGTTCTGGATGAGGAATCTCCCTTAGAGATATGTAAGAAGCTAGAAAATCTATACATGGAAAAGTCTTTCACTGTTTGTGAAGAAACAACTTTTTGACGTACGGATGAAGGAATGATCTGATCTCCTGGAGCACATGAACTTGTTTATGAAGGTGTGCAGTGATTTGTTAAAGTGGTGCTACTTTTAGCATCGCTTCTCACATCATACGACCATCTCATTACTACTCTCTTATATGAGAAGAATAAAGTGAAGTTGAAAAAAATCATTGTAACTCTCGTTTCCAACGAAATGAGGAAGAACTTAAGTGATGAGGACTCTTATGTGAAAGGGTTAGTTGCGAAAGGGGGTTAAGAACTTGGGACATCTGTGGAGCAATATCGGTTTGATAGAAAGAATAAGTCTAGATCGAAATCAAATGCTAAAGACTGATACTTCTATTATGACATTAATGGGCACTTTAAGAGAGATTGCCAGAAAAGGAAAGATGACTTAGAAAACAGGGGTAAAAGGAACACGGGTGAATTAACTAGCATAACGGAAGAGAGCTCAGAAGGAGATCTCCTCTGAGTTTCCTCAGGTATGAGCCATCTTTCAGATACTTGGGTACTCAATTCATAATGTTCGTATCATACATGTTTGAATAGGACTTGGATTGGTTCTTACAAGTCCTATGATGGTGTAAGTGTTCTTATGGGGGATAACGTAGCATGCAAGGTCATCATAATAAGGACCATCAAGTTAAGAATGTTTGATGGAGTCATACGGACTATAGGTGATGTCTAGCATGTCTCAGATATGAAGAAAATTTTAATATTCTTGGGGGTTTTAAATATGAGTGGGTGCACGTTTGTAGTATTTAGTGGTGTAATCAAGGTCATTAGAGGTGCAATGATATTAATGAATGGACATATGATAGGAAATCTATATAAGTTGGTTGGGAGCACGATTATAGGCGAGGCCGCTACCACCTCACCCATAAAATTTGACACTGATGACACTAATCTGTGGCATATGCGGTGGGGGCATATGAGCGAGAGAGGAATGATTGAACTCCATAAAAAAAACTATTAAAGGGTATTAAGGTGTGTAAAGTGAATTTTTGTAAGCATTGCATTTATGAGGAGTAGTGTAAGGTAACGTTCAAGTTTGTTATACATACTAGCAATTGGGTGCTCAATTACATACGTTCCGATGTATGGGGGCCAATGATAGTACCATCAAAGGGAGGAACACGATACTTCATGAGCTTTATAGATGATTACTCGAGAAAAATTTAGGTCTACTTCTTAAAGAATAAGTTTGAGGTATTCGCCAAGTTTAAGGAATAGAAGGTAGAAGTAGAGAGGCAAACCGGGAGACAGGTTAAGCGTTTCAGGTCAGATAATGATACGAAGTATAGAGAGACATGATTTATAGAAATCTTAAAGGAGCAGGGCATCACAAGGCACTTCTTAACTCCAAAGACCTCACAACAGAATGTGGTGACAGAGATGATGAACAAAACTTTATTGGAGAGGGTGAGAAGTATGTGGTTGTATGTGGGGATACTTAAAAGCTTTCGAGAAGAAGTGGTTAACATGACATACTATATTGTGAATTGGTCACCATCTACAACGTTAGATTCCAAGGTTGCAGGGAAGGTTTGGATAAGCATGGACGTCGATTACTTAGGATTGAGAATCTTCGAGTGTACAACATACGTCCACATGCAGAGTGGACAAAGGATAAAGTTGGATCCAAAATCTAGAAAGTGCATCTTTATCGAGTATGAGAAATGTATTAAGGATTATGAGCTTTGAGATACAATGTCATAAAAGGTGGTCATTAACAGAGATGTCAATTTCGATGAGACATCAATGTTAAAGACTAAGGGATCGTTTGGACGGATGGATTGGAAGGGATTGAATGGTTTTAAGGTGGATGACATGGATTTCAAGGTAATGATGGTGTTGTCAGTGGATTATCTTAAGATCCATGAGATTGTTATATCCCGGGATTGCTATATCGAGCCTGTTTGGCACGCCCAGCCAATCCTAGGATTAAACCTTTCCATCCCTTCCAATCCCTCGAACCAAACATGTCCCAGGAAAATTTGAAGGAATTGGGTGGATTGGATGGGATTTAAATGTAATGATGGTGTTGTTAGTAGATTGTCTTAAGATCCATGGGATTGCTATATTCCGAGATCAGATCACCTAATCTATTTGGCACGCCCGGCTAATCCCGGGATTTAACTTCCAATCCCTTCCAATACCATCTAATCCCTTCCAATCCACCCGACCAAATGGGCCCTAATAAGGATGCTGTATAGAAGTCAAAAACACATGGTGATGCAGAGAGATTGTCGATACAAGTGGACCCAGTTGAGGAGGTTATTGAAGCTGAAATTCAGTAGGAGCAAGATACTGACCAAAACAATTAGCAGGATACCTAGGAAAGTATAGCCAAGAACAGGGAGAAATGAACCATTAGAGCCTCGGTTTGATATGGGTTCGAGGACATAGTTTTTTTTTTGCATTATTTATAGGGAGTGGAGATCCCTCCACTTTCAAGAAGCTAAGTTTGGAAAGGATAGTGACAAGTAAATGTTAACCATGGCAGATGAGATGAAATCTCTACATAAGAATCAGACATGGGAGTTGGTGGAGCTTTTAAAAGATCATAGGGCTATATACTTCCTAACCCTAAGGTTGTTTAATTTTGTGTTCTCCTATGAAGACATGCCTAGGCTCGATGAAGAGCTCATTGTACACCGCCTACTGACTAAGCCATAAATGAAGCCAGTCAAGCAGAAGACAAGAAGATCATGAGAAGACTTCGTTTATCATACCATGAGGAAGATTCTACTACAGGGTTATGTCGTTTGGTCTAAAGAATATATGAGATACATATTAACTAGCAATGGTAACCTTGTTTCATGACATAATGAACAAGGAAATGGAACTCTATGTAGATGATATGATTGTCAAATTTTACAAGATTGAAGGGCACTTTGAAGACATAAAAGAAGCTCTTCGATAGGTTAGAAAAATATAGGCTCTATCTTAACCCTCAGAAATGCGTCTTCGGTGTAACTGGAGGTAAGATTCTCAGCTTCATAGTAAGTGAGGAAGGCACCAGAGTTGACAAAATAAAGCAAGGGCTATCATCGAAATGCCACCTCCAAGTACTGAAAAGGAAATCCATGTCTTTCTTAACAGAATCTAGTACATCAGCTGTTTTATCGTGTAACTCATTCCTATATGTGAGCTAATATTTAAGCACATTCGAAAGAACTTGCCAAAAGAGTTGAATGATAATTGTCAAGTTACCTTCGACTGAATCAAGAAATATCTCATGAATCCTCTAGTTCTAGTGCCACAAACTCCGGACAACCTCTAGTGTTATACATCTTGGTAGTAGCGGACATTTGCGTCTTTGACCAGCATGAAGAGATCAGGAAAAAGGAGCAAGCAATATACTAAGTTACAAGTTCACCGACTATGCGACTCGGTATTCAATGCTTGAGAAGACATGCCTCACTCTAGTTTAGGAAACTCAATGACTTTGACAATACATGATTACATATCATATCTTTCTCCTTACTCATATGGACCCGCTCAAGTACCTACTCGAGATTAACCAACACTCATTAGAAGGATAACTTATTAATCCACTGATTTTTGCACCCTATTTGTTAATCACATGAATCATTGTTTAAGTAGTCAGTTGAGTCCTTATAAGATGAAGACGGAAGACACAATCGAAGATGGAGCATGGATGGAAAAATAACAAGTAAATGAGGTGCCTTGGTGTCCCTAACCTTTGACTCAAAACATCCCTTGAACCTTTAGATGATTTTGACTTAATAATAATACCTATTTGATCATCCCTTAGCCTTAGGAACCTAAGTAGATCATGATAATTTAGGCTATAAGAGGTGTGAAATTGCTGTGTAAACATAACTCAAAACAACAGTTTTTGATGGCTAATCGATCCCATTGAGCTGCCTTCGAAGGGCCTTCGATGGCCTCCTTGATGACATCAATTGAGAATCAAAACTGTCCAACAATAAAATCATATTTGTTTTGATTTTCTCCATGGCATCGAGGCCACATTCGATGACATCGAAGGTTAAGTTTGATGGCATCGAATGTCCATCGATGGCATCAAGTAAGAGGTCAGATATGTCTAAAAAAAATTCAATACATTATCTGATTTTCTTGATGGCATCGAAGTACCATTCGATGGCATCGAAGGTGCCCTCGATGATATAGAATGATCTTTCGATGACATCATTAGAACTATTATCTACGTATTTTTTTACTGTTGGAACTTAAACTTATTTTAAAGGGCATTTGACTCTTGAGAATTGTGATGGGTTTTTGGTGCAATAGAAGCTTAGGTGAATCTATATTCATATCCCTAATCCCAAGCCTCTAAACTAATGAGTTGTAAGTAATCTTCCTTGAAATTAATACTCTTATGAGGATTCCAATCTCCACATTGACGATGAGCTTGAACTCCGCCATTTTCTAGAGATTATACTTGAGTTATCTTGACATACTATAATGCCCCGAAATTTCAAGGGCCAAGAAGGTACTCGGCTCCCAACCTCCCGGGTGTCACGTATGGCCTATTGGGCTTTGAAATTTGGTGTATTTTATTCATTTCATAAGCAGTGGGGAGTATGGAAGGCCATGCAACATAGATCATGACCAATAGAATGAAATCAAGTGCAGCTAAATAAAATAAAATCTATGTTCAAATGTAAAGGCAATATAAATAACAGGAGGGACTAATCCCACAAAATATATCATCCCTAAAATATCTAGACCCATGTCGTATGCCCTGCGTCCATCCCTATAGCGGACTACGAGGATCCGCCGAAGATTTGAAAGTATGACAGCTCCTCCTCACCATCCACACTCGCTCCATCAAGTGCATAGAGCTCTGTGATCCTTGTATCTAAGACAAGTTCTGGTTGGTGTTTTAAAACACCGTCCCAGAGTGGGAGTGAGTAGCTAACTTAGTGGTTCCATTAACAATAAGTTGCACATATCATCATACACATGGAAAAATTTAGTGAAAATTAATTATTCATAGAATCCTAACTACTTTTATTAATGCAAATGCATATTTTCATGATATGATGTATACCCTTACTTCCAACACTCCCTTGAGCGACAACGTCTAACGATCACAATGCCCAATACTCCCTCAATGCAACCTCGACTGCCGAATCACCAATTCTAGCTAATGTAATGCGATGTGAGATGTTAGTCGAGTTAATTAATTACGTCCATTCATCCTACAGTTTGGGAAAACTGAGACACCCTGGAAGATCAATACCCTATTCCGATCACGCGGCCTTGATGGCCGTGTCAATATTGCTCTTGCGATCCTTGACCCGTTTTGGGTTTGTCACTCCCAATATTAAAATCATACAAAGGTAAATTTAAGAAAGAGTCCTTGCTCGCAGTCACTATGGGGAGACTCGTCACCCCAGCGTAGGCTGACAACTCGGGCATAGTGTCCCATACCACCATGCCTGGCTCTCAAGACTTGTGGGCTGCAACCAGCGGTTTGTCAGTGGGCGTAAATGGATGCGGGGTGTCTCAGGTTCAATCAAGCATGTACATACATGATTAACGAACATGGATGGCCAACTGGTGGGCCAATTCGTCCCCACTAGATGAACTACGAATTGTATGGCTTAGGAATGATGTCTCGCGTAGTCCGACTACAGCCGACAATCCGTAATTTGACTAATTGGGCCAAATTTTCTTGTGGGTGGGCCTTCCAGAAGGGTTGCCTAAGTGGGTTTTGAATTCATTGGCCGATCCAGAAGGAAACAATTTAATAGTGAAATAACTTAAAGTAGGAGTTGACCTACTTCTAATTGTGAGAGAAGTAGACAAGCATAATGATAAAACACAACCATGGTCAGCAAAAAAGGAGTCCTGTGTTTGCAATTTACAGTGTAATTTTAGAGAACATACACATAAGTCCTAAGTCATTTAAAATCATGAGAGAATTTAGTGCAAGGACTGATTTCAGAGAAAATTAGACATACATGGGATTATTTCAATAGAAAATCTACACAAATTGTGCATATGGGGACATGTAGTAGGATTCATCCCATTGAATTCAAAAATTTGGGGATATCATACTGAATTCCATAACCGACATAAAAATCAGACAATGTAAACATTGGGGTGTTTAGGGACTAACATTTCTTCCTTAACTAGAAATTAACCAAGACCAAACTCCAATTTTACAATTTTGTCACATGCAGGTAACATGCAAAGCAAATTTAATAATCACAATCACTAAAATTTGTCCTAGGTTTGATAAACGGCCACTTAAGGGTAATGGTCCATACCTGGGGTTGGTTAAAGGCTTGTAGGTTTGCTCTAATGGTGTCGGGTTTAAGAATTGATGTGTTGGGGCCCTGTGCCATTTGAATTTGCATGTTAGGACACATGCAAGTGGCCTAAACCACTTATATGGCAGTGAAGCTACGATTTTCGGCGAGTAGTTGTGGTAGGAGAGGGAGATCCCTTAAACTCTAGCTCCCCTTCCTCTCTCTCTCTCTCTCTCTCTCTCTCTCTCTCTCTCTCTCTCTTTTGCTTGAAGTTTTGTATGAGAGTGAGGGAGAGAGGGTTTAAGGTTTATATAACTTGTATTTTTGCTCCAATGGCCCTGGGGTGGCAACTCTTATTACATATGACCTTGTGAGGCTCATTTACGATCTTTGGGGTTGTCACAGTGACCCCCTAACTCATCTGTGCCATAGGATAAGTGTCACATGATCTAATGAGGGGCGCGCTGTCCAAAATTTGGTGGCAAATAGATGCAGAAATTGATTGCAGGAGTCTGATTTGCGATCAACGGTCACCATTTTTCGACCTAGGGTCTGATTTGGTGGACGAGGGCAGGGAAATATCTCTGATCTATGGTGTGAGTTTGGATGAAATTTAACGGTTGGAATGTTGTAGTTTGTTGTCTTAAGTGGTGAGACTAATTGTTTTAAATTTCAGATTTTTAGGCCATTAACTTGGAGAGTCGCGTTTGACAAGTGCCGGCTTGACGGTGTAAATTGTCCATTTCAAGGCATCGTTTGAGTCCATTGTTCGCAATGAACTACAAGCCCAGTGAGATGGACATTACTCTATAATTTCAGAATTAGTGGCTTACTAACGAGCTGTTTAGAGCTTGTTCAGGTAATGACACATTTTTAGAATAAATTAGGTAGGGAGATTTCTTGGACGTAGTTGTTAAGATTTGTGTTAACTAAGTTCATAGTGTGGCCTATTCAAAATTAGCGAAAATGGTGATTCGGTCATGATCACTCTAAACTGTCAGTTTTAAGCTAAAAGAGTAACCGGGTTTGATTTGATTTATTAATTAAGGTCCGACCTATAGCTGCCTCGGATTTGGGTAGATCTTTAATTTAGTTACGGTTATTTTGATTTGTCAGTGGTAGGTCGGTTAGATTTGGGTCGTATGTGAATAAACCATGGGGCTAAACTCGATGTTTAAGTGATCAGTTGGATTCATTAATTTTCTACGGCTGATCAATCTTATTTATATGGTTTTTTATCAGTACCAGCCGCGTATAAACTCATCTCGAGCGTCAAGGGTTAGTAAGTGATGATGTGGCTAGTTATATATAAAAAATTTAAAGGATTTTTGACAATCCAAAATAGCAAAAATTCAGGGCGTTACACATACCATTGTCTAAACCATTCAGAAGACCCATCTAGGTGAATCCCTTAGGAAATATAACTTCCCATTAGTTGTAGGAGATTCAACTAACCTCAAATCACCTTGATCACCTCAAATGAGAACAATATACAAGGTGTCTGATCTTAAAGCTGGAGCTTAAGTAAAGCATCAGCATCATGATCAAGGGAGCAACGGGGAGATGATTGAAGCATGGGAGAGAAACGATCAAGTTACCTAAGACGAAGTTACAAAAATGACTCAATCTGACAAGTTGTCAAGTATGAGAGTCTGTATACTCTTATTCCTTGTATATGATTGAGGGTAAGAGTTTGTGACCCATACTTAATTAGGTTATTGTCCAAGACCTTAGCTCTTGTATAGGGTGTCACGCCCCAAACCCGGAAATCAGATTCACAGGAATCCTAATCACCGAACCTGGTGCCGACAGCCTCCGTAGTACCCCATTCTCGGCTCCTATCGTTCATATGTCAGGATCTGAATCTGAGGTCCTATAAGGAGGATTTTTCAACGTACATTTGTCTCATAAAGAGCATGACCACAAGTATACCCAAATTATAAAGGCAACATCATCATCACATATCCATTAATATAATCATTTGAATACAATGCTGAAAGGGAAATACATATATCAAAAATTAAAGCCCCAGAGGTCCGCTGCATACTCCAAGCTCAACACTGTTGCAACTTAACATCACCTTCACGCATCTATCATGCATAAGTTTATAGAAAGCTTAGTGGGTGGTGAAAGTGTGTGCACAAAGTAAGTGCTAAGTATTCAATACAATGTCATAATCATACAATACTGGGAATACTGGTAACCCATAGATCGTACAATGTCTAAATAAGCAAAAATACTGATAAGATCATGAATCACACGATAACAGAGTAAGCGAAAGTATGGATAAGTTCATAAGTTAATCAATATCAGAATACGCAATATAGAACAGCTATGCACTAAGGGGTCATAAAGAGTCAAATATCAGATGCCGATGATGTAATGCAATATACAAATCTGGCTAAGTCTGTCTAGACCATATAAGTACAGAAATATAGCAACCCAAAATGCCATATACTTGGAGATGTAATGCAATATGCCATGCGAATGAAATGACCACGCAGGAGTGTGAAGTTGAGATGATAGTACGTAGTATCACAGGCTACGGGGTCCACCATAAGGGATTTCTATCCAAACCAGTCTCATACCTAAATTTGGATAGTTAGACTCAATGTGGTGAACTCCTGATCTCAGGTTAGTCGCGCGCCCAACCGAAATCCTTGCCATAACGAAAGTACACAACAATTAGTTACGCACCACCGGCCCGAGTGGATAGTGAATGAACGAATGAATGAACATGTAACTCCTACTCAATAAGTCCATATATCAGTACGATTCCTCTTTGGGAAATCACCGGGGTCTATTACACTTCAAACCAGATTGCCTCCCCATCACGCGTAACAAGGTGAGTGGAAGAGACCTCACTATCCGCCTGTCAATATCGGGCCCGGCTCGTCGATAGCGGACCCATTCCTCGAGCTAGTTAGACTCAGCCTAGCATTGCCCCCTCCTCTCTGGTAGATAAGGCCTCACCCCCTTCCAACCGACCACGACACAGTGGGAGACACAGCCTAACGGTATACGGCCCTCTTGCGCTCATGCATCCACTCGGTCTAGACATTGGAGCAACCTTTAAAACTAAGAGGGTTTAGAGACTTTCACCTAGGGATATCTATAGCACCCCATGTAAAATAAATTTTTAGTGTCCCATCTGGCCATCCACGAAATACCTGTGGAGGCTACGACCCTGATGTTGCTAGGGCGTACAGTAATCACAATACATAATGCAAGATGCATAAGTCATACAATCCAGTCATGCATCAATCCTACGCATACCGTGCGCTCATGTGAGATAACCTTCGCCTATCAGGGAGTCTCATAATAACCTGTCCAATGACATATGCAATGGTCAACCACATCTCATAACAAACATGCAGATGATGTGTATAGACATGCATTATGATGCTATGTTGTCACATACTCATAATCGGTATTAATAATTGACATCGACAATCAACCTCGACAATGTGGACATTTAACTAACATTGCCCTCAAGGAATGACGCTCATAAAGCCTAACATATAGTGGACCCATGACCTCATACAAGGGCCGAATATACAACACCATGAGCCTCACTCAAGCGTTTAATATACATCACGATGGGCCTCTCACATGGGCCTAACATACATCACAATGGGCTCCATCGCCTGGCCCTCAAATGAATCACAATGGGCCTCATCACATAGGCCTCATATACATCACATTGGGCCTTATACACCAGCAGAATACACATCATAACAGGCCTTAAATATGAGCCGCATATACATCACATTGGGCCTCAAACACGGGTAGAATATACATCACAATCAGAATCCACAATCGGCCACGATGATTAGCCTCAATCGATAATCGGCCAATCGGCCATGATAATTATAATTGGCAATCGGCCATGATAATCAGCCTCGATCGATAGTCGGTCAATCGACCATGACAATCATAATTGGTAATCGACCACGATAATCGGCCTTGATCGATAATCGGTCAATCGGCCACGATAATCAGAATCGGTAATCGGCCACGACAATCAAAATTGGCAATCGGTCACATCAATCAGAATCTGCAATCGGTCGCGATAATCGAAATCGATCGATAATCAGAATCAAAAAATCGGTCACATTAATCGAAATCGGTAAGTAGTCGCGACAATCGAAATCGGTCAATAATCAAAATATGTAAATCGGTCACATTAATTGGAATTGGCAATCGGTCGCGACAATCGAAATCGATCGATAATCAGAATCGATAAATCGATCACATCAATCGAAATCGGCAATCGGCCTCTACGCAGGGCGAAATCCCTGGATGAACAGTCGATAATGGACCAAACAATATTAATGGGGCCCAATCGTTTAGGGTAACCCACTAGAGAATGACAGGAATGGGTCTAACCAGGCCTAATGGAAGGTCACAATGTGGGCATTCAACCATCATTGCCCATCAATGTGGACATTCAACCAACATTGCTCCTAAGGAGTGGCCCACATAGGGTCGAACAGACAGTGGGCCCACGACCTCACACAAGGGTTTAATATACATCACCATGGGCCTTGCCCATAGACCTCGAATACATCACAATGGGCCTTACCCATGGGCCTCAGATTCAAGCAGGTGGGCCCCATCATATGGGCCTTAAAATGTAAGGCAAGTGGGCCCTGTTACATGGGTCAAAATATAAACAGGTGGGCCTCGTATACATTCTAAAAATGAATCGTTTTGAGGATCATCTAAACCACACCCTAAATAGCGATAGAGATGATGATTAGAAAATCATCTGGACCAAACCATAAATATCAATGGAGATAACAAATCACAAGGCCCACCATAAAATTTATTCTCCATCCAATCTGATCATAAGGTCACAAAGACCTGGATCAAAAGAGATAAATAAATTTCATATTGATCCAGAACTTCTTTGACCCAAAGAGGATTTCAATGGTAGACGTTCAATCTTCATTGATTTCTATAGTGTGGTCCACCTGATAGATCTGCCCAGCCTTTGGGCAAGCTCGCCAATAGGATGTATGGTGTGGATACAACAAATACATCGGGGTGGATCCCACTACCCCATTGCTGGACGGTGGGGATAAAACACATACCGTACAAGGTGGGCCCCCCACATGCTGGCAAAATAGACGGACGATGAGGATAAAGGCCAAGCATCATGTGGGGCCCCTGGATGGCAGGGATGGAATACATATATCATGGTGGGCTAGAGACGATGTGGATAGAAAACACTTGCATCAAGGTGGTCCCACCTGCCCACACGTGTCACACGTGTGGGGCAAGCCCCACACCCAAAGCAGATGGCCGAAGTACATGGAAGACATACATCATAGCTAGTCCACCGCCCAAAGGGCTGGATGGTGTGGATATATCCCACGTACATCATCAGGGCCCACCATCCATTGGATGATGCAGCCACAAATACACCAAGGTGGGTCCTATGGTTCCGTCCAGATGGACGGACGACTTGGATATACAATGCATCATGGAGGGGCCCACACGAGTGGACAGTATAGATGAAGCACATACGTCGGTGGGGTCCGCACCAAAGGACAGGTGGATGACAGTGGATATACAATACATTCATCGAGGTGGGTCCCACCCCCACATGTTTCACACATGTGGGGTGGGCCCACACCTCTAAATGGAAGGACGGTTTGATATAACAAATACCTCATAATCAGCCCACCGTCCTGGACAGATGGACGGTGGGGGTTAAATACATCAAGGAGGTGCCTACACACGACATGGTAGGCCTCATTAGTGGGCCCCATAGCCCCTAGCTGGGCTTCAAACAAAATTCATAGTGGGCCCAAAAAATGCTAAATGGCAAACGTCCTGACTGTTTCGTACGGTGTGGATTAACTGAGACCTAGATCTGTCCCATTCTCAGGCCCACGGCCTAAAATGTCATGGGAAAATGGATGGACGGTATGGATAACATACATACCACAGTGGGTCCCATCTGGGGACGGTTCATCAGAACCTGTCTAGGTGGGCCTGGCAGCTAGATAAAACAGGTGCATCATGGTGGGGCCAGTGGCTAGGCAGACCCCTGCCCACTGGACTGGCCCATCTGGTTTAGGCCCTCGAATGATTGGGAAGCTGGATGGATGGTCTGGATATACTGCACACGTCAAGATGGGGTCCACGCATGTGACCCAGTAGCTACAGGTTCAAGCTGATACTTATGTTTCCTATCAGACAGGCAAGCCACCATGGTTAGCAGGGTGGGCCTGTCTACTGGACGGCTGGATCTATCCAATCATGGACTGACGGTCTGGATGGTCTACCAAAGGACGGTGTGGGTACATTACATCCATCAGGGTGGGGTCCACGTCAGTGTGGCCCACCAACGTTTGCATCAAAATTGATGTTTGTGTTTTCTTATGTCCAGGGTAGCCTGGCAGGCTGGACAGTTGCCAATGGCTGGCCTGATCAGATTGGTGGGCCCACATCACAAAAATGATCTCCACAGATGGGCGGTGTGGATGTAGATTACATACATCAAGGTGGAGTCCACATAAGTGTGGCCCACCACTTCAAACAAAGCTGAGATTTCTGTATTCCCTGTCCAACGGTCCTGCTGCTGGACGACAGTTGACCGGCTGAATCTGCCTTGCTGGATCATGATTTGGATGATCTGAGGAGGGACGGTTGAGATCAAATACATACGTCATGGGAGGGTCCACGCAGGTGGGCCACACGCTCCCAGGATCAAGCTAATATATGTGTTTTTCCCTTCATTAGAGCCTGGGTTCGCTGGACGTCCAACAACTTGGACAGCAAGGGCATCTTTGCTGCTGGACAGTCCAAATCCCTTTTACATCCATCAGGGTGGGCCACAAATATGGGGGAGAGAGAGAGAGAGAGAGAGAGATGAGATGGAGGGACGTGAGTAGCGGAGGGACCCCGCCACTATGGGTCCCTCTTTGAACAGTTCATACATCAGGATGGGTCCCACCATATGTGGGCCCTCTAATCAACAAAATCACACAAAAATCACGCACCTATGCTTCTTGTTGGACTTCTTCTTTCATCAACACACCCTATAGCTCCAAAGGGTGCGATTCAATGGTCGAGATTGATTTTAGAGGAAGGGATTGGGTGGTAGGGAGTGGGCCATGCCAAGCTTCTCTCATGGAGCTTGGACGATGGACCCTCATGGGGTTGCTTGGGAGAATGAGAGAGAGAGATGAGAGAGAGAGGTGTAAGAGAGAGAGAGATGGGTGAGTGATAGGGTGTGATGGGTGAGTGATAGATGTGTACTTGTGTAAGAAGAGTATTGACTTTTGGGGGGGGGGATAGTTGTACTTGGGATGGAATGGAGTGATGGCTTGTACTTTGATTGATTGATGTGATGTGGCATAGAGAATCTCTCGAGACTGCAACACGCGGTGTTTTTCTCAAACTGAACACATGCTCACATCTCCTAGCCAAGGTATCGCCTCGGTGCGTGAGACGCGGCATCAGAACCGCGACGACGGTGCAGTTGTCAGGGTACAAGTCTTGAGTTGAGCCGACTCAGGAATACAGGATATGACTCGGGATTGCACGCAAATGTCGATAGCAGATCGCGGGTCGCCGAAATTTGACCGGAACGACCGCGGAGGTATATGGAACGGTACGGGCTAAGATACGGGTCTTACATAGGGCCTAAATCAAATCCTTGTGTAAGTCACCGACTCGAGTATTTGCATATCAGTCTTCATGGGAGCCTCCAGCTGAAGCGAACATAGGGCCTTATGTGGGACAGTGGTTATTGGTTAGCCTATAGAAAACCAACTAAGGCCTCTTATGAGAGCCTTCGGCGGGAGTGTGCGTACCAGGTTCTTGTGTAGGACCTTAGCTCTTAAGTAGGTCTTAAATCCAGGTTCTTGTGCAGGATATTAGCTCTTGTGTAGGGTCTAAATACAGGTTCTTGTGTAGAACCTTAGCTCTTGTTAGGTCTAAATCTTAGAGTCATTGTGTGGGGTTGTAAAGGTTAGAGGTTTTTTTTTTTTTTTTCTTTTAACACACGCACACACACCCCCACACACTCATGCCACATGCACACACACCGTGGGATTTCACCACCATGGGTACTCAAACCCTTGACCCGATGTTGAAACTCCAAGGAGTTTACCACCTGGGTAAGAGCAAGAGGTTAACCTGATTTAAAACTTTCGATAGTGAAATTTGGTACACTCATGGGTCGATTGCATTCTCCGAGAGTAGAGTAGGTAAGTAATTGAACCGCTATATATGATTGTGTTTAGGATTGTCATTTGTACACTTGTTTAATTATGCTTATGTGATTGAATGTTTAATTGTACGTATGCATGATTAGATGAATGCTAGGTGTTAATAGTTAGCACATCCCACACCCTCATGTATACTATCATATTATAAACTACTTCTTTAACTTGTAAATCATTTTTAGTCTACGTGATTGGACCCTCTAATGGCTTGGAGACGTTAGAATTAAATTCCCTTGCTTAGTTTAATTGTTAATTAGTTTAACTTAGGCAATTAAGTTTTTTAAAAGTACATTTTTTTTAAAAAAATA
Organism: Magnolia kwangsiensis; assembly: GCA_037074715.1. Taxonomy (NCBI): domain Eukaryota; kingdom Viridiplantae; phylum Streptophyta; class Magnoliopsida; order Magnoliales; family Magnoliaceae; genus Magnolia; species Magnolia kwangsiensis. The sequence continues at coordinate 117,100,525 of CM073577.1, forward strand.
GGTCTTAATCACCTCCCATATAGGACATAATTTTCATTCCTTAGCTTTGCCAAGCTTCTGCATGCACAACCGTGGTAAACCCATTACACCACAGGTGAATTTTCAAGCTAGACCTAGGCTAGGTTCTCTTTTATTTCTCTCTCCTCTTCTTAGAGGAGGGATGAGATGACTAATGCTAGGGAGGTTTCTCCTTGGATGGAGAAGCTAGACTTCTTTGAATGATTGGTGTTTCTAAGATTGTTGGATCTCTCAGATGCATTTTAGAGAAGGAGACTTATGCCTAGGAGAAGGAGAGGTCCTCGAGGCAATACTTCTCCTATGATTGGTGTTTTTAGGATTGTTGGATGCATTTCGGACCAGGAAAGCGACATTCTAATTTAGGAGAAGGAGAGGTCCTCGAGGTAAAGGACCAACCTAGGGTTCATACCTTCATCACCGTGACAAAATAAGAGAGATCCTGAGGCAAACATAATTATGACTTGAGCTTTATAAATGGCTACGTGATCAGTGTTCGGAATGATGCCTGTGAAAGTATTGGTTAGCGAATGAATCTGTAAGACCCGTATCCTAGATCATACTATTCCTTAGGCTTCTACGGTTCTCCCGGTCGAATTTCGACAACCCGTGATCTATTATTAGTGTTTGCGCGCGACCCTGAGTCGTATCTCATATTCCAGAGTTGGCTCGATCCAAGACTTGTACCCTTACGACCTCGCTATTGCTGTAGTCTTGACGCCGTGTCTCGCGTGTCGAGGCAATACCGGTGTCAGGAGATGTGGGCCCGCGTTTAGTTTGAGAAATACCGCACGTTGCAATTCTGAGAGAATCTCTACGAAACGTCACACCAATCCATCAATCAATCAAAGTACAATCCATCACTCCATCCCATCCCTAAGTACAACCAACCTCCCCAAAAGTCAACACTTGTACACATCCATCACTCACTTACCCATCACTCCCCATCACACACCCATCTCTCTCCCGTACACCTCTCTCTCTCTCTCATCTCTCTCTCTCTCTCTCTCTCATTTCCTCCCAAGTAACCCATGTCCAAGCAAGCTCCATGAGAGAGCTTTGTGTGGTTCACTTCCTATCTCCCATCCCCACCCTCCAAAACCAATCTCAACCGCTGAAGTTCATCCTTTGGAGCTCTAGGATGCTTTGACAGAAGGAGGAGGAGAAGATCAAAGGTGGGTAATCTTATGTTTTGATTTTATGATTTAAGGGCTAACTTATGGTGGGACCCATCTTGATGTATGCATTATTTAAAGAGGGACCCATAGTGGCAGGGTCTCTCTATCACTTGCCTCTTTCTTTCTCTCTCTCCCTCTCTTTCATCTTTTTTTTTTGTGATGATGTGGCCATGTGGCCCACCCGGATGGACCCCACTATGAAGTATGTATTTTATCCAAGCGATCTAGTAAGTGGGCCCACCTTATTGCCATTTTGGTTGAAAGGGAAACACTAATATCAGCTGGATCCTTAAGTAGGGTGGCCCACATGTGTGGACCCCACTTTGATGTATGTCTTAACCACACCACTCAGTCATTTAGTGGCCCACCTGGGCAGGGCCCACCCCAATGGTAGCATGTTCGTAGGTGGGGCTCACCTTAAATATGTGTTATATCCAAACCGTCTAGTGTCCAGGGACGCTGGATGTAGTCATACAGTGAAGTGTAAACTGACAGTGGGGTGTACTCACCAGCTTTAAAACAAAAAAAGATATATATATATATATATATATATATATATATATATATATATATATATATATATATATATATATATATATATGTATGTATGTTAATATAACATATTTTATATAAATATATGTTATGGTGGGCCCTACGTGGGACCCACCTGTGCTGCCTTGAAATAGCAGCAGCTGCTTATACGCAGCTATATAGTTGCTTTATTGACGTTAACAGGGTTTGTGGGACCCGGCTGTGTGGACGTCATCCACACCGTCTGTCCATTTACATGGACCCCCCTATAATGTATGTTTTGTATCCCATCGTCCATCCTTTTTTTTTTCCAGCTCGTGTGGGGCCCACCCCACATGTACTGTACGTGTGGGCTGGGACCCACCTTGATTTATGTTTTGTATTCCAATCCGTTCGTGCCTGGATGGTTCTGTGGGACCCCACCATGTTACATGCATTTCATCCACACTGTCCACATATCTGGACAGTGCTAGACAATGTTTGGATGGTGCTGATTTACATAGACAATGTTTGGTTGGTGATGAGTTACATAGACAATGTTTGGATGGTACCGATTTACCTGGATCATGTTTGAACAATGCTGATCATCATTAGTGGGCCACGTGCCCCGTGGAATGACATGTATAGTGATACACATGTTGCACCTACAACTATTTAAATGATTTTAGATGTAAACCAAGCTCCCATCCGTCAGGCCCACTTTGATATATTTTGTGGCCCATTTTTCAGGCCCACATTGATGTATTTTGTGGCCCGTCCTTCAGGCCCACTTTGATGTATTTTGTGGCCCATTTTTCAGGCCCACTTTGATGTATTTTGTGGCCCATTCGTCAGGCCCACTTTAATGTATTTTGTGGCCCATTTGTCAGGCCCACTTTGATGTTTTTTGTGGACCATCCATCAGGTCCACTTTGATGTATTTTTGTGGCCCATTTTCAGGCCCAACTTGATGTATTTTGTGGCCCATTTTCCAGACCCACTTTGATGTATTTGGTGGCCCCATCCGTTAAGGCCCACCTTGATGTAATTGGGGCCCATTTGCTAAGCATGCGGGGTCCACCTGTATGTATATTTGGCCCATGTGATTAATGTCTGGCCCCTGGGATGCGGCCTGCTTTGATGTACATGACACCCAGGTATGAGGCCCACTTGATTGTATTAGGCCCATGTGATGCGGCCTACTTGATGTGTGTATATATATATATATGCCCATGTGATATGACCCATTGTGATGTGTATTAGGCCCATGGGACGTGGCCCATCTCTGTCCCATATGATGAGGCCCATTGTAATGTATTTTCAGCCCATACGATTAGGCTTATTCTGATGTATCTCTGGCCCATATGATGAGGCCCATTGTAATGTTTCGGCCCATACGATTAAGCCCATTGTGATGTATTCCGGCCCATATGATGAGGCCCATTGCAATGTATATTAGACCTCTGTGTGAGGCCATGGGCCCACTATATGTTTGGCTCTATGTGGGCCACTCCTTGGGAGCAGTGTTGGTTAAATGTCCACATTGATGGGCGATGGAGGTTAAATGTCCACATTGTGACTTTTCCTTGGGCCTTGTTAGGCCCATTCTCGTCGATTCTGATTTATCGAGCCGATTCTGATTGTCGAGGCTAAGTATCGAGGCTGATTCTGATTATCTAGGTCGAGTATCAAGGCCGATTCTGATTTGTTGAGGCCGATTTCGATTGTCGAGGCCGAGTATCGAGGCCAATTATATAAGACGATTCCAATTGCTGAGGCTGAGTATTGAGGCCAATTTTGATTGTCTAGGCTGATTGTATAGGCCAAATCCAATTATCGAGGCGAGTATTGAGGTCGATTCTGATTGTCGAGGCTGATTGTATAGGCCGATTCCGATTGTTAAGGCCAAGTATCAAGGCTAATTTCAATTTGTCGAGGCCGATTTTATAGGGCAATTCCAATTTGTCGAGGCCGATTGTATAGGCCGATTTCGATTGTCGAGGCCGAGTATCAAGTCCAATTTTGATTCTCAAGGCCAATTGTATAGGGCGATTCCGATTGTCGAGGTCGATTTCGATTGTCGAGGTCGAGTATCAAGGCCAATTCTAATTTGTCGAGGCCGATTGTATAAGCCGATTCCAATTATCGAGGTTGATTGTATACGTCGATTTCAATTGTCGAGGTCGGGTATCGAGGCAAATTTTGATTGTCGAGGCCAATTGTATAGGTCGATTCTGACTGCCGAGGCCGATTGTATAAGCCGATTCCGATTGTCGAGACCGAGTATTAAGGCTGATTCTAATTTGTCAAGGCCATTTGTATAGGCCGATTTCGATTGTCGAGGCCAAGTATCGAGGTCGATTTCGATTGTCGAGACCGATTGTATAGGACAATTTCGATTGTCAAGGCCGAGTATTGAGATCGATTCCGAGTGTCATTTCCGATTGTTGAAGCTAATTTCAATTGTCGATGCCGATTTTGATTGCCGAGGCCCATTGTCAAGACCTATATGATGTATATGCGACCCGTAGTTGAGGCCCATTGTGATGTGTATTCGGCCTATGTAATGTATATGCAGCCCGTGTTTGAGGCCCAATTTGATATATATGCGGCCTGTATTTGAGGCCCATTGTGATATGTATTTAACCCGTGTTTAAGGCTTAATGTGATGAATATGAGGTCTATGTGATGAGGCCCATTGTGATGCATTTGAGAGCCAGGCGATGGAGTCCATTGTGATGTATATTAGGCCCATGTGAGAGGCCCATCGTGATGCATACTAAGTTCTTGAGTGAGGCTTATGGTGTTGTATATTAGGTCCTTATGTGAGGCCATGGGTCCATTATATGTTAGGCTTTATGTGGGTCATTCCTTTGGGCCAACGTTGGTCAAATGTCCACATTGTCAAGGCTGATTGTTGATGCCAGTTATTGATACCGATTATGAGTATGTGATAACATAGCATCATGATACATGCCCATACGCATCATTTGCATGTTTATTATGAGATGTGATTGACCATTGCATATGTCATAGTACAGATGGTTTATGGGACTCCTTGATAGGTGGAGTTATCCCACATGAGTACGCGGTATGCATAGGATTGATGTATGATTGGAATATATGACTCATGCATCTTGCATTGTGTGATTGTGATTACTATACGCCCTAGTGACATTAGGGTTGTGACCTCCACAGGTATGGTTGTACATCGAGCTGAGTCGAGTTGAAGTGGGGCAAGCTCGGCTTGACTCGTCCATGCTATACTTGAGTTCGATCTCGAGCTCGAGCTCGCCCTCGAGCTCAACATTGAAGCTTGGCTTGTTTGCCAAAGCTTTTGAGTTGAGTTGGAGTCGAGCTAGTGGTTCGAGTTGAGTTGAGTTTATCTCGAGTCGAGTTTACCTTAGTAAGGTAAAAGGAAAGAAAAAGAGAGAATGGGGACGGGTAGAGTCGGATAAGATTTTTTAGTAAAAACTTTTAAGTTTTAACTTCTTTTTTTTTTAAAAAAAACTTAAATATATATTATAAATATTTAATATTAATATAATATATATAATATATATTATTAAAATATATTACTCGAGCTGAGCCGAGCTCGAGCTCGATCTTTGAGTTGAGTCGAGTTCGAGTCGAGTCAAGTTGAAATACACTATGGTCGAACTTGGCTTGAACTCAACTTAAGCTTTAGTAAACAAGCTTGACTCGTCTTTAGTCGGCCTTTCAAGTTGAGTCAATTCGAGCTGAGTCGAGTGAGCTTTTCGAGCTAACTTGACTCGTGTACAGCCCTATCCACAGGCATGTCGTGGATGACTAGATGGGACATCGAAAATATTTAGTTTGAGTATCTGGGCACTTTGGATGTTTGTGGGTAAGTGTCCCTAAACCTTCGTGGCCAGGAGATGTGCCAACGTCTAGACCAAGTGGATACATGAGCACCCGAGTGTCGAATACCAGTAGGCTGCGTCTCCTACTGTGTCATGGTCGGTTGGGAGGGGGTGTGGCCTTATCTGTCTGAGTGAGGGGGCTGTAAGCTAGGCTGAGTTTGATAGCTCCCAAATGGGTCTGCTATCGACGAGCCGGGTAAGCATTGGTATACTATTGGGAGGAAGGTAGTGAGGTCTTTTCCACTCACTAGGCTACACAACCGACTGGGGCGTGTTGAGGCATAAAAAATGGTGAAAGAATCAAGCAAAAAAAGGTAAAGAGATAGGAAGAACTTTTGGAAAGAAGAAGATAGAGATAGCTTTCATGAGAGTGCGCAGGTCCGTGCAACCACTATAAGTTGCGCGGTTCCGCGCAATCAATTCCAGTTACGTGGGACATCGAAATGTACTGCACAGAGGGCTTTGTTCAAAATGATTTAAAGCACTGAAAAATAGTCCCACATCGCTAAGATCAGGATTTTCATACGTGCGAGGGTCTATAAATACCCCCTCTCCTCCTTCATTAGGGGTAATTGAAGATTTTCAAGAGGAGCAGAGCGGAGCAGAAGACAGAAGGTAGAAGAGAGTCTCCTGGCAGTTACGCAGGACCGCACAACCAGTATCGGTTGCGCGAGTCCACCCAACCATGTTGTCCTGCAGTCTGTGAAGTCCAAAGGTTGTCATGCTGCCGAAATTCGTGGGCCAGGCTTCCTTTCTCCGGGCTTTCTCCTCTTCATGGGTTCAAAGGAGAAAGATGAGTCGATTTAATCGACATTCCTCCTAAGTCCCAGAGGATGGTTGAAACAGGCGCTGTTATGCTGCTGAAATCTTTATTTCATTAAAGACTCGTCGATCGGATTGACATTCCTCCTAAGTCCTAGGAGATGATCGAATCGGGCGCTAGAAGGCTGTCGAAATGAACTTTTGATACTTAAAGCACAAGTCCTTTATTTCTAAATGATCTATCTTAGAATCAAGGGATGTAAAGAGGATGTAAATGAATTCAGTATCAATAAATATGATGAATGTTCCCAGTACTCTTTATCTGTTATGTTTGAATAAGACAATCTCCCAAATCAAATGCATTTGTTTCTTTGTCGAAATAAAATGGCGACTCTGCTGGAAAATCTTATTGTCTTATTTAAAATATTAATAGTGAAGTTGTTACGAATATTCGTCACGGTTTGATGTCATATGGAAGCCAAAATGGCGACTCTCAGTGGGAAGTCCTCCCCTTCACCTCTAAGATAGATCACTTCAATCGTTCAATTACTAATTATAACTATGTTTCATGATTGAAGGTTTTTAAAAATTCGACTACGACTTATTACCCATGGCAATCCCCGTAAGAAAAGTGAACTTTCGATTCACCTCGACAGGGTTCGTGATAGAATACGCATCGAGTCATGTGCGTAAAAGTAGCAGGGCTCAAGTAACAGCTGGGGTCATTTCTGCTTCGCCCCAGTCATCAGAAGACAATGCAAGCTAGACCGTCGTGACCTCTCGTAAGACAAGAACACGAAACTTCAGAATTTCGAGAATGAATCAGCCTTCATTAAGAATCAGAGGGCCCGTAACGTGAAGCACAGTTAGAAAAAATCTTGAACTTGCTCCTCCGGCAATTTACCCAGCGCAAATAGTTTCCCAGTTGACAACATGTGACTTCCCGGCTTTAAATGCTTCAATGGCTGAATGAACAAGAGAACAAAAGGGAAAAGCATTGGTCATTAGATCACCAACGCCATCCCGAAAAGATTCACCAGTATCGGTGTCATCCCAGTCAATTGATGCCACATGGAGCATGAAAAGGCCCGATGAAACTCTGTCTCCCTTTTCTACAAGCCCTGTCACATCAGCATTCTCTTGTTCTCCTTCGATTACTGCTTCGTCGAAAAGTGGAGAAGCTGCAGTATTCATGACTGGAACAAATCGAGACTATAGAACAACTACAGAGGATCATTTCAATGTAATGACAGAAGCCCAGAATGCATTAATGAAAGAATGCAGAAATCTCAGAGAAGCACTGGCAACCCTTGCACATAACGTAGCCCGAATGGCGATTTCTCAGAATGCAATGGAAGGGTAAGAAAATCAACCTGATGTCCTCCCACCACAGGGGGTAGGGTCACTAGGGTCTATCCCGGCGGCGAGAACTGTGACGCAAGAAGAAGTAAGGTAAGTGGTCGAAGAGGCGGTTAGAGTAGAAAGAGAACATGAAAATACCGGACGTTTTAGGTATCAAAGCCGTATCCAAGGGAAGTAGAAGACATCCCTTTTTCGGCCAATTTCAAGCATCCGGATTTTCAAAAGTTCAATGGAAAAGGATCCCCAGAGGAGCATTTGATGCACTTCATCACTAGCATGGGAAATTTTTTCATGATACCACAGTACTGCTTACGGTTGTTTGGTTCATCACTAACACACAAAGCATTTCGATGGTATTCTAGTTTGACACCTGGATCGATACGTACCTGGGAACAAATGCAGGAGATTTTCATGTCAAACTTCTTCTCCTCGGAATGTGACGTCAGTATTACAGAGCTGGCCTCTATTCAACAGAGAGAAGGAGAGCCGGTAGAGAAGTTTATAGACAGGTGAAAAACATTAGGGGCTTCATGTAGACAACTACCGGAGGAAAAAGAACAAGTTAAAATGTGTCTAAATTCTATGGGGACAGGAATTGCGTTCGGACTGACTAGCGCCGACATTAGAACTTTTCGTGATTTAGCTACTAAAGCCCACGCGTTGGAGCTGATGACTCGCAAGATCCCAGCATTTCATTATGATACAACTAGGAGAGTGTCTGGCAGGACAGCTGTGAACGCTGTCGATCATGACAGAAGAGGAAGAGACACAAAGGACTAGAGAGAAAGAAGACCAGACCGACGCGAAGAAGGTGATAAGTCAAGAAATAGGTACAACGGGAAGAGGCCTATAATGCTAAATTCTCATGAGGGGTTCATATTTGAAAAAGAAGATGTCGCCTCTATGATGGAACAGTTATTAAAAGCTGGCACGATAGTATTGCCGGAGCCTAAGTGCCCAGAAGATGTAACAAGAACCAGAGAAAGGGATTTCTGTCGTTACCATCGTCTGGTGGGGCATCCAACAGAGAACTGCTATAAATTGAAATGTATAATACAGCGACTGATCAATAGGGGCGAGATAGTATTGGGGAAAGAAAGAGAGAGGGGCTCCATGGCAACCGCAAACATGCTTACAGTTCGAAAAAAGGACCAACATGCGAATAACGCAGGAAGCAGTAAAGCTGTAAAGAAGGTTGCGGTGCTTACACTACGATCAGGTAAGAAGGTAGTAAGCCATACAAAACAGAAATCAGAAGTCACTGGGAAAGAAGCGATTACAAAGGAGAGTAATAACGGCAAGACGAAGGAGAAGAATGAGATGATGAGAGTGACTTATGATGTGGTAAATCATCTAAAAGGAATACCAGCCTGATTAAGCGTTTATAATGCAATAAAGCTATCAGAAGAATTTCGACAAAGTTTGATCCAGGCCTTATCTGATCATGACATCAGGGAAACCTTACTGGCAGAGTTAGAACATGAAAAACTCGATGAACATGAGGACTGTTTCCCGGTCATTTCTTTTTCTGATAATGATCTGATCTGCGAGGAAAACCATAACAGACCACTAATGATAGAAGGCCATATTCGTGGGAAGAAAGTCAAGCAAATTATGATAGATAATGGGTCTGCAGTAAATCTTTTGCCACTCTCAATGTTAAATGAATTAAACTATCGTCGCTCAGAACTACGCCCCAGCGGAATGATGATACAAGGTTTTAATCAAGATGGGCAACGCGCACTTTGCAAGATTATGGTAACATTGAAAATAGGAGAATTGACTACTGACGTTGTTTGTCACGTCATAAGTGCAATAACGACATACAACCTTCTCCTAGGAAGGCCATGGATACATCAATACAATATCATACCCTCTACTCTGCATCAGTGTTTCAAATACTGTAAAGACGGAGTATAACATAAAGTGATGACTGATGCAAGACCGTATACAGAAGCTGAGTCCTTCGTTGCAGATGCTAGCTATTATAAAGCATTCGCTATCGAAAAAATGAGTAAGGACGAAGGTGGTGTCTTAAAGAATGATCGAGAAAGTGTAATTACGGAGATAGCAGAAAAAGTAGTGCCATCTGAAACCGCGAAAATAAGCAAGAAGTTCTATTTTGTGCCAAAACATTTAAGGCAACCGGGACAACCGCCATTAACCCTGCTGTCATCTGAACAACTGAAAATTTTACAGTTAAATTATACGGTGCCGCTGCCTTATACTGAAAGAAATAGGCCATTTTCGGCCGCTCCAACAAGATTTCAAGTTAAGGCGAGTGAAAAATATCCTGAGCCAATTGGCTTTTATGCTTCAGAAGCAGTAAGGATAGGAGGAGAAACTCAAAATAATGACTACCGTGGTAGGCTGACGCCGTAAGACCTCCAAAAGTATAGTTCGACAAGTAAGAAAATTATGAAAAACATGGGCTTTGATCATGAAGAACCCGTTGGCTTAAACCATGGGAAGGGAATTCAGGTCCCCATTGGGGTCGATCAGGAGAAGTGTCGAAAATTTCAAGGGTTGGGGGCAAGCTAGCCAATGAATACGATTGCAATCGTGTAGCCTCCCGTAGAAATATATTGCCTCAATATCTACAATAACAGTCACAATCATATCTAGGGGGCAAGTTCAAAGCATAATAAGATAAAGTGTGTTCAATGAAAGTAAAATTCTTCAAAGAAGTAAATGAAAGCCTATGTTGGCCCATACTCGCATTGACAAAAAAAGAAATTGCTTCTAAAGGTGCTATAGATTTTGATACAGAACATTATTAAGATAATAATTCTATATTAAAAGGGGGCAAGATGAATAGGATGAATAAGGAAGAAGTTCGCAAGCATATCAAAATCATATGATAAAGCATATTAAGATAATATGATAGCAAATAAAGAAAGACGAAGAAGGTGAGTACCATCAAGAGAGTTCTATAAAATTTTACCTGAAATTGATATCACCATCAAGCTGGTATATTATAAACAATACAGATAAACGATACGGATAAGCAATTTCAGGTGAAAATACCTATCATCGTCTTTCAAGACAACATGCTAGATCATCGCCAAAAGTCTTCAGTCTTCCAAGACATTTGAAGATAGCATATTAAATCGTCACCGAACAAAAAAGTGCCGATGATCGCTATCAAGCGTTGACGCTCATCACCGATAGAAAATCTCCATTGAAATCGCATCATCAGGTATCGATGATCATAAAAAGAAAAGAGAACAGCTATCACTATTGCCGATCAATCGCTCATCAAAGTTGCCATCATCGCTAAGCTGATACATTGTTTTAAACATGATACAAAAGTCCTTATGACATTGTCAGCAGCAGCGAAATGTCAATTATTGATCAACCATATGATAATAGTAGAATGAATCATACAGTCAACTGTATATATGTAATTGGCGATAGCGATGACTGCTTATCATAACAAGGCAGCCTAGTCAAGTCCTGAAAAAAAAAAGAAAAAGAAAAAGCCAAGTCTTAAAATAACCAAATCTCAAAAGGGACCAGCTACGCATAAGACCTATGAAGATTGCCATTCGGGCAGCGGCGAGAAGCCAGTGGCCTTAAAAAGCCCGTGAAAGCCATCGTACGCATACCTATGCGGGTAGCTGACGAAGTCAATGACCAAAAGCCAAAAGGCCAAAGAGTTGACTAAAAGCCAAAAAAAAGAGCTCAAAGTCTTCAAATGACCAAAGGCCAAAAGAGCTAAAAGTCTTCAAATGACCAAAAGCCAAAAGAGGCAAAAGTCAACCAGAAGACCAAAAGCCAAAGGCCAAGAGTCAACTAAAAGCCGAAGTGCTAAAAGTCCTCAAATGACCAGTCAGCGTAACCCTATGCCGTCTGTATAGCTTTTCGGCAGCGTCACGGGGAATGGAGGACAAGCCCTCCCGTGAATGGGCCCGACCTTGCAGGGGAAGAAAATGAGGGCTGCAGTGTGCGCTTTAGATAGGCCAACCATGCATAAGACCCCCCAGATTTGTGGTTCGATTCTGGTACTAACTCATGAGGAAGGGTTTAAACCTACTCATCGATGGATCGACAACCATGGATTTGGTACCCCCAAAGGTAGCCTTGTGTGCTCTAGAGAGTTACCGTGGCCAACCCTGTGCGTAAAACCAACCGAGTTCACGGCCCCGGTAGCTTCACTGGGCCCCTCTGATGGATCGCGGTTTGTGAACTCCATAGGCAGTGAGAAGTCCAGTTAACTCTAGAGAGTTACAGAGATCATCACGTAAGACCCGACTCTAACTAGAGTCCAAGTAAATTCGCCAAGTAAATTCGCTCCACTACTCAAGAGCCTAAACTGTGTGCAACTGACTGAATTGAAACTTAGCACCGCCAATAAAATATAAACGAATGAAGTCATGTAGGAAATCCCATACTGACAAGCATAAAATATTGATGCTTTATGATTAGTTTATAGAATGTCATGATAAACTATGTGCAATGTTCAAAATACAGCAAATTCATGTTAAAGTTATGACATAGACGATATGTCTGGAATAATGCATAATGTAGAAGTGCATGAAAAAAGTTACTGAAATTTATTGTTGAAAATCAAAAGAGAACATGCACTCAAATATAAAAAAAAAGGAGAAGAAGAAAGGAAGAAGTAAAAGTATGTATACAAAAAAAAGGGAGGGATTACATGCTTATAATTCCTCTGTAATGCCTATTACATTCATATATTGCTGCAAGTTTTCCTTTAATTGAAGCTGAGATACATCATGCTTTGATTTCTCTTCAAGAATAATCTTTGTGTGATCAGGAAGGCCAGCTAATTTGTCTTCTAAAGATGTGATCATTTCCTTGCTCCTGAGTAATTCAAACTTTTCAGTGTCAGCAGATCAAATATTGACATCAAGTTTCTCTTTAACCTCCTGTATAGATAGTTCCTTCTCATGACCTTGCAGTTCCAGCTACGAAATCTCTTCTCTTAAAGCCGCAATACGATTTTGAATAAGTACCTTGTCATCAGTGAGGGTCTTCAATTGTTCTTGCAAAGATAACTGCTCCTGGTCTAATTCAGATATGGTAGAAGCAATAAGTGAAGCCCTCTCCTTAGACAAAGTTAACTGCTTTCCGTATTCCAGAACTTCTGGAGCAATCATAATATTCTCTACTGATGACAAAGAAGCTATTGAATCACGAAATCTGAGGAGGAAATCATTCAAAACAGAAATATTAATCTTCGCCATCTTTGTAGAGCTTTCCAGAATCTCGATGGCGATATCCAGGTCTGGCCATTGTTCAGGATCTTTGAAGATATGAACTACCGTTGATAAAGAGTTTTTCATCAAAAGCATTTTGTGAGCGGGAATCTTTGAAGGAAATGGTAACTCAGAGACGGTGGCCACAGATTCGGAGCTGGCCGCCCCACTACAGGGAAGAATTTCTACAACATGAATAGGAGATCGAGTTAGAGTAAGTAACACAAAATGAAGAATTTACAGCTCTTCAAATTAATATATATACCTGCCGCAGAGGTGTGACCAGCAAGCAAGGGAACTTCTGGGGCTGCAGAAGTACCAGCTTCCAACATATCAGCAAGAGAAGGAGCCCCCACTTCTGTGCTCGAATCTCTAGTAGTAGGAGTTGGTAGATCAGTAGTCTCGACAGGAAATACAATTTCACGGGCCACACTTTTCGGTGCCACCAGAGGAGCTAAAGAAACCTGTGGTGAAACCATTGGTGCAGCTGGATGAAGATCTACAGAGGGGGTAGCGCTCGTCTCGATGCAAGCCACATGAGTACCTAAAAAAGGAAATGATAGTGATGATGAGATAGTGATCACTAGACAAGCACGTAAATATTTAAGGAATTCGGGCTCCCTTACCAGGTGAATACCCATATTCCCCGCAGTTCAAGGGTTCCTCATCCTCTTCGGTTACCGCATGTGGCTTGCAAGGAATAGAAGTGGTAGGAGAAATTTCAGGAGCCGTGGGGAGATGTTCTTCCTCTACATTTTTGGTGGCCATATTTTCCTCATCATCTATGTTGACCTCCTCTTCTTCATAGTCGTCGTCCTGAGCTCCATCATTTCCATCATCATCATTGTTATCATCATCTTCAGATCCCAGGGAAGTGGAATCTCCTGATGCAGAAGATGAACTTTCTCTTGCCAGATCTTCCTCATCTACTTCTGCAACCATGACTTGTTTTCCTTTGTAGGAGACAGGCTGGTTGCTTTCTCTTGGAGATCTCCTGCCAACTGGAGTTGAGAGAGATGAAGAGACCTGTCTTACCTTTTCCTGAGGAGTGAGTGATAACGTTTGCAAATGTGCTCGTGATCTAGTCATCGGAGACGATGAGCTAAGGGGAAGAGGTTGTGAAGAAGGGGCAAGTTCATTTCGAGCTGGACCCTCCTCAGCTGTAGAAATCTCTTCAGGAATAGGGGAGGATGCTCCTACAACATCCTCTGAAGCTCGGTCACCAAGGTCGTGGGGGACATGTTCAAATTTCGCCAGGACTCCGTGGGTAAACCAACCATTTAAAGTATTAATTGGTTTTCTCTCACGGATTGGCTCTTCCGTCGAAATCTTTCTGCAAATTTTACCATGATGAGGAGCGCGACTTTTCTCTGGAATGAAGCCAATTTCGTTCTCAATTTTTCTGCCCCTAAGCCGAGGTGGATGGAGAAAAAGAAGAGAGTTCACTGGTAGGCGTTTGTTGATTAGAATTGATTGGTGGTCCCACCACCTCATCCAGCTGTAAGAAGTACGGACTATCCGGTCGGAGCTAGGGATGATGAAAGAAGAGTTGACACGGCCGCCTAATAGTTGTTTCCATATCATGGCCCAGTTCAAAGGACCTGTTCCATAACAGCGTATTCTCTTAGTAACCAGCCCACAATCTTCTGACATGGCTTGGTCATAGCCGAATTGGCGAGAAAAATGGCTGGGATAATAGGGTTCTCTCCAGAATTTCGTCCCTTCTCTAAGAGGCAAACTGCAAGAACGAATAGAAAGAAAAAAGGCCCTTTTCGCTACAGTCAGTGCCCCCTGATCCACCATGTCTGTATCTTGAATGTAGCGATGAAGGCGGAACTGGAAGAAGTCCACTTGATCAAAATCTTGGATCTTGTTGATCACCCATTCATACGATCTTCTGGCCATGGCCCTTTGTTGAAAAAACTAAAGAGGGAGATGAGAAGGGTTGACATAAGCCTTCTCTGGTGCTTTAAAAGTCCAGGAGAAATAGACTCCTAACCATCCGGTGAAGTAGTGCCAGGCAGTATACGCTGATGAAGATCCTAGGGTGGGATTTTTGACGTGTGTAGAAATTTCTCCAAAGGCCCGATAAATGGAACATAGCACAAGAGGCGCAATGGAATATTTCTGACCTTCCACTAGAGCTCCGGCGACAATGAAGGTGGTGGGGCGAACAACATCTGTCCACTTGAAACTAGGAAGAACAACTATGCTTAGCCAGTAGGCTAGGAAGGCTGCAAGTTCCCCAAAGGAACTATAATCTGGTCATTCCTTCGTATTGTCACGAAGAGTCGTTAGTTCCTTACAGCGACTGTCGCGGAATCTGTAAAACGAAAAAGGAATTAATATGCAAGAGTATGTGATGAAAAGAAAAATGCTAATATCTAGGTATGAAATACCTGAGCGTTCTAAAAAAATGAGCCAGCTATTGCAGAGGGGATAGTTTGTGAAAATTCAGAAACTTTCCCTTCTCTCTGAAAAGTTTGACGGTGGTTTCGGAGATAGAAGGTCTGCGGTCAGGAGAGGATATAAATGCCAATTCTGCATTCGTCAGGATAAACTCGTCGTAAAATCTTCCTGTAAGCGGGAGACTTGCTATGCGATGAAGATCCCATAGCGTGATGCTCATTTCCCCGAACGACAAGTGAAGAGAATTGGTGGTGGGAGACCAATATTTGAGGAATCCTTTCAGCACGGATGGTTTCTTGTAAAAGTATTTGGATGTGACCTCTATCGCATCATAAAGGCCTACTTTGGCAAGAGTACTCGCGTGTTTCTTCAGGATTGCCTCTGCCCAATCAGAATAATAGCGACGAGAAGTCAGCAGGCCCCTTGTTCGAAAATCTTTCGATCCCCAGAGAGGATCGCAATCCTTGTACCGCTGTCTGACAGTCTCGTAGAAATATGTTGGAAAGAGACTGTGCGGACTGTGAAAGGGAGTGAGGAAGATCATACGGTGGGCTTCTCCGATGATCTGTCGCGGTTTCTGCGTCTGCAGTTTCCCTTTGAGAATCCGAGATTCTCACATCGCCCACGATTTAGTATACATCAGTTTTTCTCCATCCACGTAATCTGTGGGTTCACATTCAAGGATGGACTGGTGACGATGAACGTTGATGAAAATTATTGTAATGACTTCTGAATGAGGGTTGTCGAATTTCATGACGCCCTCGATTACTCGAACGGATTTCCAAGAGTTTTGAAGCTTCTTCTTATTATGCTCCTTTATCTTTTCTTCAAACTCCTTCGCCCTATTTCAACGAGTTTTCTTGGAGCGAGAAGTAGGCGGGGTATCTTCTCTGACAGGGGGTCTATCACTATCCGTACGAATATGGGCGGTTGTCTTCAACCATTCTTCCCAATCATATTCACGGCCATGCTTCGGGGGCAGTTGTATATTTTCCATAATTAAAGCCCGGTGAATGGGAGAAGAAAGCGATTCAATGCGGTATGTAAAATCAAAAGTTAGAAGTACTGGTTCTTTGAAATATGCAGGAGTTTGAGTGGTCGTTTTGGTACGCTTAGTCGGTGGTTGATCAACGGGAGGAGACGGGCGATGAGAATATGTATCAGGTGCGTCGGGTTAAGAAGGATGGTCAGTTGGAGGGTCTATGGGACGAAGGGTCCTCTTGATGCGGGCCATGAAGAGAAGAGAGTTAAAGACTTAAGGAAGATTGTTGAGGAAAGTTTAGAAAAATAGTAAAGTCTTGGTTGCGCGGGTTCGCATAATCAAAATCAGTTGCGCGGAGTGTCGCAATACTTAGAAAACTTGCGCGGACGGAAGATCCGTTGCGCGGGTCCGCGCAGACAATATCGATTGCGCGGGAAAATCGCTAAAAGGAAAAATTTCGTCAGAGGATGAGGAAACTGCAGGTAATGAAGGAAGTGCGGTATTTATAGGCTACCGTGACCGAGTATATACATGGCCGGTTGCGCGGGTATGCGTAAGCCAAATGAAAAGTAAGAATTTTGATCCTTTTTTATTTTTTGAGAAAATAAAGAAAGGATTAAGGGGGCATCTGTTGAGGCATAAAAAATGGTGAAAGAATCAAATAAGGAAAGGTAAAGAGATAGGAAGAACTTTCGGAAAAAATAAGATAGAGATAGCTTTCATGAGAGTGCGCAGGTCCGCGCAATCAATACCAGTTGCGCAGGTCCGCGCAAAGAAAATATCAGTTGCGCGGGACCTCGAAATGTCACAGAGGGCTTTGTTCAGAATGATCTAAAGCACTGAAAAATAGTCCCACATTGCTAAGATCAGAATTTTCCCACGTACGAGGGTTTATAATTACCCCCTCCCCTCCTTCATTAGGGGTAATTGAAGATTTTCAAGAGGAGCGGAGCGGAGCAGAAGACAGAAGGTAGAAGAGAGTCTCCTGGCAGTTACACAGGACCGCACAACCAGTATCGGTTGCGCGAGTCCGCCCAACCATGTTGCCCTACAGTCTGTGAAGTCCAAAGGCTGTCATGCTGCCGAAATCCGTGGGCCAGGCTTCCTTTCTTCGGGCTTTCTCCTCTTCATGGGTTCAAAGGAGAAAGATGAGTCGATTTAATCGACATTCCTCCTAAGTCCCAGAGGATGGTTGAAACAGGCGCTGTTATGCTGCTGAAATCTTTATTTCATTAAAGACTCGTCGATCGGATCAACATTCTTCCTAAGTCCTAGGAGATAATCGAATTGGGCGCCGAAAGACTGTCGAAATGAACTTTTGATACTTAAAGTACAAGTCCTTTATTTCTAAATGATCTATCTTAGAATCAAGGGATGTAAAGAGGATGTAAATGAACTCAGTATCAATAAATGTGATGAATGTTCCCAGTACTCTTTCTCTGTTATGTTTGAATAAGACAATCTCCCAAATCAAATGCATTTGTTTCTTTGTCGAAATAGAGCGGTAGCCAGCTTGGGGTGTACTAGAGCCCGGTGATGATCCCAGAGATGTACGGTACTGATATGTGGACTTATTAAGTAGGATTTGCATACTTTTTCATTCACTATTCACTCAGGCTAGTGGTGCGCAACTATTTGTTACGTGTACCTTCACAACAGCCAGAATTTCGGTTGGGGCATGCAACTAACCTAAGATCAGGAGTTTACCACATTGAGTCTGACTATCCAAATTTAGGTATGTGACTGGTTTGGATAGAAGTCTCATGTGATGGACCCCATAGCCTGCGATAGCACGTACTACCATCCCGAATTCACTTCAACTTGTTCATTTCATTCGCACCACATATTGCATTGCATCCATAACATTTAGAATTTTGGGTTGCCATGTTTCTGCATTGATATGGTCGTTCGCATTCGTGCCTTGCATCACATAGCCTTGGTACGACTGATGACACTCATGAACTTATCAGTATATTTTCGCTTATTCTGATATCGTATGATTCATGATCTTATCAATATATTTCCGTTTACTCTAATATCGTATGATTTATGATCTTGTCAGTATTTCTGCCTATTTCGATATTGTATGATTTATGGCATTGTATTGCATACTCGACACTTATCTTGCTCACACACTTTCACCACCCACTAAGCTTTCTATAAACTTATGCACGATAAATGTATGCAGGTGGTGTTAGGTTGCAGCAACGTGGAGCTTGGAGCACGCAACGTCTTTTGGAGTTTTGATTTTCAATATATGTATTTCCCTTTCAGCATTGTATTCAAATATTTATATTAGTGAATATGTGATGATGATGTTGCCTTTGTGATTTGGGTAAACTTATGGTTATGCTTTTTATGAGACAAATATACGTTGAAAAATCCTCCTTGTACGGTCCCAGGATCGAAATTTGGCATATGCGCGCTGAGAGCCGAGAATGAGGTACTATGGAGGCTGTCGGCACCGGATTCGACGATCGAGAATTTTATGACCCCAATTTCCGAGTTTGAGGCGTGATGGAATCTTCAGCTGGTTATAGTGAAATTCACTCTCGGGAGGAATTGCGCCAAGAAGCCTCTCTCAGTCATTAACAGTGACAGGGGGCAAGCTTTGAGCATTAGGCACTTGAGGTTATATGGAATGGCAGACCAAGTTGCATATACACATCTTAGGGGTGATTCCCCACTCACCGCATGGAAGTTGGAAAGTACGCGTTTTATCTCTCCAACGCTCACAAAGGGAGCCCAATAACTGCAGGTTAGCATGGTTCTTGTCAAACCAAGGAGTCAACAATCCGGCAAAGGGGAAATCCTCCAAAATGGCATCTATGCTGTGTTAAGGCCCAGGGAACCACCCATCCCATTTTCCGCGTACACCTAACTCCTAATGAATGGAAATGATGCACCCTCATGAGTTGTAAAAGATGATCTCCAGAGCGAGGAATATGGGCTGGAACTAGCTACCGCAGGCTCAGCTGACGAACTAGAACGGCTACGGGTCCTCTCTTATCTACCTAGGATCAAAGGCAAGGTAAGTGTCTCATCCCATTTCCTCTAAAAACATTCACGTAGTTTGTTGTATCTTAGTGGGCCATGGGAAAGGCCTACATGGTTGGAACCTCAAGATCAAATGCATGAAGGCTCTCATCCCATGCCCCACGAATATGTAAAGGAACTCCACTCTCGGGTGGGCCAATTTTCACAAGTGCACGTGGATAAATGCGAAAGAAGATGGACCCATAAGATGGGATCATGAAGTGGGCAAGGAAGCACTTAAGAGCTAATCAAGACTCACTTGGGTAAAGGTTTGCAAATTTCCTTATCATACATGCATTTGGATCCCTAAAAGATGTACTAAGGGCCACATCTCTAGCTTATGTAGGACAGATGTTAATTTGGGGCCATCCAAGTCCAAAGCAGATTCACACTCTCATATGAGCTAGAGAGAACCTTCATGGCTCATTCTAAATACAAAAGGCAATAATGAGAAATTCAAGATCAATCAAACATGAGCCAAGAGGTCAACCTATGGCCCATTCATCTAAGAGACTTAGCGCTTGAACCCGAGATTCAAAAAGGGACTTGAACGCCTTTGTCCAAATGAGCCTAAAAGAGAGCTCGAGCCCACTCCAATTCCAAAAGAGTCCTAGAGGTTGCCACTTTATGCCTTTACCATCTTGGGCCTATGAAGTCATGTCAAGGACCAGAGAATGCTAGAATGAACAAGCCACTTTTATGAGTGCTTGTGTGAACTTACAAGGACAAGTTAAGGTCCATAAAGGCATAAGTCTCCTTGTTGCCATTCATATGGGCTCCAAAATGCAAAGTCGAGCCTATTCAAATCTCAAGAACAAGTAGCCAAGGAAACTTGACCACTTTTGCTCAAACCACATTTATGCGGTTCATACAAAAATTCAATTCAAGAGGCTTGTTCACTTTTTTTTTTACACACGCACACACACCCCACACATTCACGCTGGTGGAATTTCACCACCTATGGGTACTCGAATCCTTGACCCGGAGTTGAAACTCTTGAGAGTCTACCACCTGGGCAAGAGTAAGAACCCAGAGGCTTGTTCACTTGTTCATATCTATTTGGGCCCGAAATGAGATGACAAGCCCATTTGAAATTCAAAGCAACCAAGTAAGGCATGGGCCCCTCCCTCTTGGCCATGTGGATTCTTAAGAAGCCCTGGCCCACTTTGTGGAAATTTGAAAAGCAAAAATCTGATATGGGACCTACTTTCATGGGGCTTAACCAATTCCAAAGAAAAGGTAAAAAAGCACGGAAAGAAAGAGGGAAAGCACAAAAGAAAGGAATGAGGAGGAACAAAAGTGAGGCTGCTTGGGCCCACCCAAGTTCACGGGGCCAAAGGTTCATCCTTGTACACTACCTTGAGCCTAACAAATACTTGAATTTGGCATCACACTTGGCCCACCTAGTCCCTTGAAGAACAACCTACAGGAGTAGAAAAGAAAATGTAGAAAAGAAGAGGTATAAGAAAGATAAAAAGAAAATAAAAAAATGAAGGGAAATGCGTTAGAAAAGTCTTACGTTTGCACTCACCTCTCACTAAGAGGACTACCTTGTTGTCCTAAAGCTTCAAATCACCACCAAAATTAACAGGAAAGAAAGGAAGGATGGGAACCTGAAAGAGAGAGAGAGAGAGAAAAAAAAAAATTGGGAACTTCAGAGCTTGTGAACGTTGGAACGAAGTTCCAAATGAGGCGACAATTTATATCAGCGGACAAAGCATCCCATTATCCAGCACCCTAAAAAAAAACCAAGGTGCAAGAGCGGCCCTAGTGTGCCACCGGTTGATTTTGAGTGAAATGACTTGAGCCTAACTCTTCCCCTTTGGAAAGTGAGGGGCTTTGGGAAGGAAAGAAGCCAGAGAATCTGAAAAGCAAGATGAAATCATGGAAGAGAGGGGAGAGAATAAATTACAAAATGAGAGGGAAAATCGAAACAAAATTCAAAAGTTCAAAATCTTATGAGAATTTGAGGAGAATTTTGAGAGATTTTGTAAAGAGGAGAGAAACTCCTTTTGAATTTTCAAAATATCCCAATAAGGTCGGCATCGATTATGACCATCAATTCATGATTCTATAGACTAGATCATCTTTAAAAAAATTTTAAAAAATATATCAATAAAAACTGGCATCTATCCCAACTATCAATTCGCGATTCGATGGACCAAATCATCTTTAAAAAATTCTAAAAATATCTTAATAAAAATCAACATCAATCGTGATGATTGATTCATGATCTAATGGACCAATCATCTTTAAAATTTTCAAAAAAATATCTTAATAAAAACTGACATCAATCGTAACCATCAATTCACGATTTGATGGATCGGATCTTCTTTCAAAATTTCTTAAAAATATCTCAATAAAACCAACTTTGATTGTGATCATTTATTCGTGATCCAATTAGAGCTGGGCATCGATCCTGATCGGATCGGATCAGGTATAACTCGATCAGATCCGAATTTACAATGGTTAGACCCGAACTCGATCCGATCCAATACCGGATCCCCGTCATCTGATTCGGACAAACCCGATGCCTGGTTGACCTTACCCGAACCGAGTCCGCCTCGGTCAAGAAAATCGAGCCGAATCGGATTAGGTACGATTCGAACGGTACGAATCAAATCAAATTGTTTCATATGGTGTGGTCTAAGTTAACCTTTAATATATCTTCTTTTTGTGCCCAATGACTAAAATAATATTTCAAAATGAATAAACGGCTTAGATGAAATATATACATCAAGGTGGGCCCCACATGGCTCTGAAAGAACTTTTAATCTCTGTGTATATGTTTTTATTTAACTTTTAAAGTTACTTGCTCTTCACGGAATTGTTTACTTGCTTTTCACACAAGCACGGCCTGTGTAGGGTGAATTCGAATTGCGTATCCACGTTACCGAGTTCTATGGATCTGATCATAGGGTAGGTGTTATATCCAAACCGTTCATCCATTTGGCAAGCTCGTCTTAAGGCTTGAGACGAAAAATAAGATAAATCTAACTATCAAGTGGACCACACGAACGGTTTAACAGTGAAAATTATTCTTTGCTGATATTTGTGGTGTGGTCTAAATGATCTTTGGGTATTATTCATTTTTTGAAAAATGCTCTATAATGATCTATAAAACTATATGAACGGTGTAGATATAATAAATACATCACTGTGGGGCCCATATAACTTTGATCTCCTTTGAACCATTCGTACAACTCAGAGCTCGAGGAGCACCAGGATCATGAGGATGCAAGATGCGTCACGCGCCAGTACAGCTGTAGTGCTGTATTGGAAACAGACTAACTACTCCCTTGCCACCGGTCGTTGCTCTGTGGACCCCACCATGATGTATGTGTTTCATCCATGCCCTCCATCTATTTTTATAGATCATTTTATGTTATTAGGAAAAAAAATGAGGTATATCAAAATCTCAAGTGGACCACATTATAGGAAATAGTGTTGAATGAATGTTGACCATTAAAAACGTTTTGGAGGCTATAAAAGTTTTTGATCAAGCTGATATTTTTTGTTTCCCTTCATCTAAGTCCTTATGACCTAATCAACAGATTAAATTTCAAATAAATAGTACAGTGGGCCTTAGGAGGATTATAATGGTGGATATCCAAGCATTATTGTTTTCTTGTGGTGTGGTCCACCTGAGATTTATATCCCTATCATTTTTTTATATAAAGGCCTACAATGATCTATAAAATAGATGAACGAACTGGATGAAACACATACATCATGGTGGGGTCCATAGAGGACTGACCATCAGCCACGGGTTGGTGAGTAGCCAATCCTTGGACGCGGATTTCTTGCGAAAGCCTTTTGGAGGGAGTTTCTGCGCAAGGATGCTGGGTGGGCCCCATCGATATGTTTGTGTGAAATCTACCCCATCCATCCTTTTTGAGGGATAATTTTAAGATGTGCGACCAAAAAATAGATGTATCAAGCATTCAACTAGGCCACACGAGAGGAAATAGTTGTTATTCAGTGAACGCCGTTGAAACATTTTTATGGCCATAAAATTTTTGTATCAGGCTATATTTTTAGTTTTTTCACTTTATCCAATTTGGAATGACCTTATAAACGGTTTGGATTGCATATAAACATTAAGGTGGGGTCTAGGTGACCCCTTCGAGTCCTGTATCCACCTCATTTTTAGTATAATGTTGTAAAATGTGCTCACAAAATGGATGGATGGAATAAATTTCTCACATACATTGCAGTGGGCTCCACCCGGCATCCTTGCGCAGGAACTTCCTGCGAAAGGCTTTCACAGGAAATCCTCGTCCCCAATCCTTCCACTGGTACCCTATCTGCGATTGATCTAATCTTTCAAGTTCTCTTTTTTAGGGCTGAATAGATGGGATTTTGAAGTGTTGTGGTGTTTACAGTAGCTTGGGAGAGAGGATCCTACCATTTACGGGAATTCAAAGTTGGGTTTTGTACCTAACGTGGGTCTTGAGATGCCGAGGAATCGTTGGGGTGTGATGCTACTTACAGACGCCATTGCTGATGAATCTCTGTATGTGAGAGAAAGAGAGATGGGTTGGGTGGGTTTTTTTTATTTTTTTATTTTTTATTTTTGTTTTTTTACTAGTTACTACACCAGTGCGGTCCGGATCAAATCGGGTCGGATCTAAACAGATTGGATTTCGGTTCGGTCCGGTCGGATTTGCTATATACCCGAATCTGATCTGATTATCGTTCGAACCTGACCGATCCTACCCGAACCTGACCGATTCATGCCATCAGTTCTATTCGAATTGGGGCGGATCGGGGCAGATTCGCCCGATCAGGTCCATTTTACCCATCTCTAGATCCAATGGACCAGACCATCTTTCAAAAATTCTAAAAAATATCTCAATAAAGATCGACATCAATTGCAGCCATCGATTCCCAATTTGAATGGACCAAATCCTTCTCATAAATTTCCAAAAACATTTTAATAAAAATTAGAACCAATCGCAATTGTTGATTCGCAATCCGATGGACCAGATCCTTCTTAAAAATTTCAAAGAATATTTCAATAAAAATCGGCATTGATTATAACTATCAATTTGTAACCTGATGGACTGGATCATTTTCGAAAAAAAACTTTAAAAATATTTTAGTCAGAGTTGACAACTCTCAACTCTTGTAGCCCTTATCCCCAGGGAATCTGATTGACAAATGGGACGATGGATCTGATCAATCATAGATCAAGATCTTAATCAAAATTTCAGACTAAAACCACATCGTTACCGAGCCACATCGCAACCAACACTCCAAATCATCTTAGAAGTAATCCCTAGTGGTGTCTTGACCATTCAGAGCAAATCCCCAGTGAGTTTGATACACCGTTGAGATGATAGACCCGATTAATCATCTTTGACAAATTGGAATCTTGATCGCGACCAAAGATTGGATCCATAGTAACTAAGATGAATCATCGAAGGAAACGCCCCTAGTGGATCTTAACCCCCAATGTGGCCATCAAAAGCAATAATAGAAGAATCCTTAGTACAATCCAACCTTTTCATGATTGTTAAAGCACCAAAGCAATAAATTTTTTGCATCTCTAGAAGAGACGATCTCGATCACAACCATTAGGTTGTGAGACGATAGATTGGATCCGTTCACCAAATCTAAAAAATGACACTTGCAATAAGAGTCAATCCTAACCATCAGTACCTGTCCATAGAAGGATGGATCAAACCCTTGCATGTTTTCAATAAAAACTATTTTAATGAAATCCCATAGGCATCCCCAACGGAGATAACCATGTAGGTTGTATCATCTTTATAAAATTATTTTGCAATAAAAAAACTCATGGAGTATCACTCAGCATGAGGCGACTTTAACAAAAATCGCAAAAAACAATTTCAAATGAAATGCCAGACTTTCGAGGCATTAAGGGATCTTCCATATCTCTCAGTGGAAGCCAATGCAAAATCAAAATAAAATCTAACGCCTCATGGTTTCCTCGGAGCCGTTGAATTTACATGCTTACAAAGTATGGATGGTTTGTACTCCAGTGCCAGATCCGTCGTACCAAATGCTAAGGTAAGGATAGATGATAAGCCAAACCTCGGTCAGAAGAAACATCTAAAATAGTAGAAAAGACAAATTATAACCTCAATATCGAAACCAGTAGATTGCATGAAAGGAGGTCACTCGCACATATCTAATCTTAGATACTTATGGAACTTGATTAAGTCCAAGTTGGCATAGTAAGTTCCCTGTAAGGCCATAAAAAGTGTAGAGCAACTAACCACTTTGACAATCAAAGCTCAAACAAGTATTCTTGGGATGTTATGGGAAGCAACAGACTTTTCATCTCTAGTCAATATCCTCGTAAAGCCGTAGAAAGCATAGGGGCTCTACTATACTGAGTTCTTCTGATGTTAGCACTAATTGAGAGTGAAAGGATTGCAATTGGACACCCATAATGTCGTAGAAATCGTAGGGATATTTGCAACGTTTTCCCCAAACACTCATAATATTTACTAGTTATTTACTTTTAAAAATTCAACTGACATAGATATAAAGGTAGGTATTGAATCTAGACCATGTGCAAATTTGATAAAGGAAGGTGGGGTGTCCACTTTCTTTAGCATTCAGTTGTGCATAACTATTGCTAAAGAGAGGCATCTGTAGACATCCCACCCCAGGCCAACAAGTTAATCAAGCTGGATGGAAATCCTAAAACTAATCCAAACCCTAACCCTAAAAACCAAAATCTAACCTTAGGAAAAACCTAGTCAACCCATTAATTCAACCGGTCGAGTCAACTCACTTCGTCAACCTACACAATCCAACAGCCTAGTCGACTCACCTGATCAACCTACCCAATCTAACAACCCAGTTAACTCACACAGTCAAGCCCAACCATAAGACGGGCCCGATTCAAGCCCAATTCTAAGGCTCAATCAGAGTACAAAATGAAAGAGAAAAATAACACCCTTTTGAGCGGAGCCCCCACGTGAGGGAGAGCTAGTGTGTGACGAGTGGCCCCAGAGGGCCGTTAGCCATGTGGTAGATCTCTCGCCAAGGCAAGAATCCCTACAAGAGTGGTGACTCCTTTTGTAAGCCACATCTATGTGGCATTATAAACCAACTCCTGTGCCCTCCTCCTTAACCCGTATTTACCATTTTACCAACCCTTCCAGTCATCAAGATGTTGCCATGTGGCAATCTTAAATCCAGACCCTTTAAGTACCGTTTAACCCCTGATTTTGCCAGAATTACATGAAAATTGGACTGGGAGGTTATAAATAGCCCCCTTCCCTTCTCATTTCAACACACCTAATCAACCCCAAGCATCCAAGAGATCCAACAATCCTAGAAACACTAATCATCTAGAGAAGCCTAGCCTCTCCATCCAAGGAGAAACCTCCATAGCCTTAGTCATCCCATCCCTTCACCAAGGAGAAGAGAGAGAAATGGAAGAGAGCTTAACTGATGTAGAGAGGGTCACAAACAGTTTCATGGCCAAGATGGATAAAAAAGGCCTGGTTAACGACAGAAGTGATCCAGACCGACAGACCTTAGATCGGGCGTATCTCGCAATCCGGAATGAGTTATCGAGCATAAAATATGATTTTGGGGTAGAACGAGCTACTTTAGCCACCCAACCTCAGTTTGCATAAGTTGGATTTGTGAAATACCCTCAGATCGACAGTCGTTTCCCTATCTTAATTCTGTTTTTACTATAAATAATAAGTTTTAGTTTGATTATAACTCTTCATCCGTTGGGCTTTAGTAGTTGTTCCCCAATGCGAAAAGAGATTAGAATAATTAGGAGGTTAGCTTGGTGAGGCCAAATAGGACAATTACTATTTTTGGCTAAAAACCTTGTGCACTAGTAGACATCACAACCGTCTATAAATAGTAAGTTGCGAATTCTAGGAGTTTTAGTTATAATTTGCTTTTGATTTCTCTGCCGTTGCTTAGTATCCCTATTTAAAGGGTTATGAACTCATTATTTTCATTCATCAATCAAATTAAAAATTTATTAGAATTTATTTCTATTCTTCTTGCTTTCTTTCCTCATGGATTCAAGAAGTCTCTATGAGTCGTCCAGAGAAACTCCATGGATTCGGAGTAGTTATCCTTGAGGAAGATGGTGATCGACCTCATCACGTTCATCCCTACGTCAATTGGTATCAGAGCGAAGAGTCCCCTCAGGCCAATGACAAACTACAAAGGTATGAGACAAAATCTGGTGGATGGTGACCAATGATTCGTTATCTTGCTAAAAGAATGTATGCTTTCCACTGGGAGAGTCAGTTGACTATGAAAGGGCTGCAGGAAACCCTTGACCGTCTTGTAGATGCATTACTTCCGTATTGAGCCCTATGCAGTACTTCACCACCTATGGTTGCTCGACCGCTCATGGTTGCTGTATGACACAACCCCGATGATTCAAGTTCTAAGGACGAGGACTTTAATGAAGGCTTTGCTTGACACTAATCCATGAAGGTGATCATCTAGATCATGCTGAATGAGACTATCGAGGTAAGATTGAACTTCTTAGTTTTAATGGTTTATTACGCGTAAAAGATTTCCTCGATTGGCTAGCTGAAGTAGAGAGATATTTTGATTACATGAACATGCTAAATTATAAAAAGGTAAAATTGGTAGCGTTTAAATTAAAATATGATACTTTTACATGGTGGGAGCAATTATAACTCTCACGTGCTCGTCAAAACAAGGCACCTATCTCATTATAGCCACGGATGAGACGCCTTCTTCGATTAGGATTCCTCTCCAGTGGTTACGAGTAGATATTATTACAGCAATACTAGAATATTCGACAAGAAAATTGAAACGTCATAGATTACACTGAAGAATTCTAGCAGTTGGTAACACGAAACGATCAATTAGAATCTGAGTCACAGAAGGTGACATGATTTATAAGAGGGTTACAATCAACAATTCAGGATCAAGTTCAGATGCACCCAGATGGGACAGTGGATGAAGCGGTTCAATTGGTAGATAGGGTAGAAACGTAACTTGCAAGAGTCTCGAATCAGCCTTATCCTTTAGCTCGACCCCCCATAACGGGTCCTGCGTAGGAGAACGTCCTCAACTTCTAGGCCTCAATGTGTAGCACCCATAACAACGGGCCCAAGTAGGATTCCAAATCCTTATGTTCGGCCAAGGTCGAGCAATTGTTACCACTGTGGCCAACCGAGCCACTTATTAAATACCTATTATCAACGTCCCGTAACAGACTTAGCTGTAAACGAAGGGGGCACTGAAGGTTTGGTCACAAAAGAAGACCCTGACTTTGATGAACATGAGCAAGCCATTGAGGAAGGAGCATATGATGATGAGTTGACACTCCAGGATCATTGCGAATCTTTAGTTATGAGGTGATTACTATATACCCCATGGAAGGAATTACATCCACAACGACACAATATATTTCGTATGCAGTGCACTGTCAACAGAAAGGTCTGTGATCATATACAATGGTAGTAGGAAAAACCTCATCTTAAGAGTGATGGTGGAAAAGTTACAGCTACAAACGATAAAAAATCTTTCCCCGTACTCAATTGGTTGGATAGAAAAGGTATATGAGACTAAAGTAACTAAACAATGCACTGTCTCATTTTCAATTAGAAAAAATTATAAGGATAAAATCCTTTGTGATGTAGTCGACATGAAATTCTGCCATATGTTACTCTGTTGACCCTGGTAGTCGGACCGTGATACGACCCATCGAGGATGAGACAATGTCTACGTATTCATCAAGGATAGTCAAAAAATAATCATTGCCCCTATGACACCAGAGAACCACCCTAAATCCTCTAAAGTGGAGGGGAGTTTCCTCTTAACCATTTAAAATTTCATGGAGGAATCCAAGCAAACCGGTGAGGTATACGCCCTAGCGGTGAAGGGAGAGGAATCGAAAGCCTCAAACATTCCTCTAAGTTTAAGACTATTGCTAAATGAATTCAAAGAAATCTGGCTTGAAGATTTACCTGATGGATTGTTGTCACACCAAACTCGGTAACTGGACTCACAAAGAACCCGATGGCCGGTTCTGGCCACAACAGCCTCCGTAGTACCCCATTCTTAGCTCCTGAGGTAGGTTCCGATCTTGGGATCCTACAAGGAGGATTTTCATAACAGTAAATCATTCCAATACGAGTATACCCAAGATCATGACAAGTATATTTGAGAATAACTAAGGCACACATCATAAAATCCACTATGAATTTGAACTTTTACAAGTTTACATCAGGTTCAAAAGGTCATACATAAGGAAATAGGAAAAGAGGGAGAAGTATGCAACACTGGAGTCCTGAAGTTTAACTTTGCACCATGCTCTGCTGCTACGATGCCTGCTTAGAATCTCCTGCATGCATCAATCATGCATAAGCTTATAGAAGCTTAGAGGGTGGTGAAAGTATGTGACAATGGTGCATAGAAGAATAGTAGGAGGTATAAGGAGAGAAGCATAATCAATGCGAATATCACTAGCCTTACCAGGGCTTATCATGAATAGGATACAATGAGTACTAGATGCCATGCTAAGGCAATGCATGAAGGGCTTTTACGGCCAATGCTAATGTGAGGCAAGTAATGCCAATGCTTATATCTAAACTACATATCAAGTACATTTCCAATCTTAAGGAAATCACTGGGGTGCATTACACTGCTGAATGACTGCCGCTCTATAGACCCTCACAGTTGAACGAGCATAAGAGACCTCATTACCTGCCTGTGGATAGCCAATCACCAATAAGGTTTAACTGTAGTGGACCCATTTCACAAACTGTTCAGACTCAGCCTAATAATGCCCTCCATCATAGGCGGATAAGGCCAAATCCCTACCCAATTGACTACAGGACAATGGAAGTCATGGCCTAACAGTATAAGGACTTCGTACGCTCATAGTTTTCACTCAGTCATGATGTTGGGGCATTTTCTTAGTACCATAAAAGTTTTGAGAATTTCACCCATGGGCATCCTATGCATCCGGTATGCTCAATTTATATTTTCGATGTCCACACATACAACCATCCACGAACGTCCCTGTGGAGGCAAGGCCTTGATGAAGCAAGGGTAGTATCATTATGTAATGCGATGCCAATGCATGAGTCAAACATATAAATCATGCACTAGCCACAGGCACATAATGTGTACGAGGGGAGAAACTCCATCCCTCAATGACCACCATGCAATGCAATCAATTCATACAATTGATGCATATGGATCATGTAAGTGTGTTACTTATATAAAATCCCCCGTCCTAAGGAGGGATAAGGTCTAGGCACATACACAGGTGTTCTAAGGAGAAGAGAAATCCTCTAGTGGGGGCCCATTAATTTGGGACAACCCACAAGCTAAGAGAGTCATGATTCAAAAGAGGAACAGTCCTAGTCAGGCCCAAGGTAGGCCTTCAAATACCTATAAGGGCATTTATGGGCCTACCTTAGGGCCACCAAGGAGGACATTTAACCTCAACTAGGTCCTAAAAAGGTAGCTTTCTATGTATGTAAAGGAAGGTCCAAGGCATAATTAATTCATGACCTAGTGGGCCATACACTAAGCCCAATACATAGGCAACCTGGTGGGCCCTTAAGCATGGTTAGGGACTAACCATAAGGGTCATGGGTTCACTCATTGTGGTGGGCCTAATGGGTAGCCCATTTTCCCAACATATGAAAAATTCTTATATCTAATACAAGTAAGTTGGGCCTCACATTTCGGCCCAAGTATGAATTTATTATAGTGGGCAAGAAAGGGCTCAACTACTTGAAGATTTAGCCCATAAGACCCTTCATAATGACATGGTAAATATAGGATCCAAGGGTCCAACTGGCCTATCAAAAGTTCCAGCCCAACCATGGCTATAAGGCTTATAATTAACTAGGAGACTAGCCCAAGAAGAATCCAATTGGAATGGGCCTTTAATCATGCACTAATTAAGCCTAAAAATAAAAATTAAGATGGTAAGATAACTGAATTAAATTCTTCTCAAATCTAGTAGGCCATATTGCCCCAAAAGAACATCTATAGGCAACAATTATTGAGCTTAATGCCAAATTCCAGCCTATCCAAATTTTTGGGTTGGTTGGAGTCCAACAATAGAAGTATTTCTTAGTATATTTAATCCCTGATGGCCCACACACATCATTGTGGGCCCCACCATATGAGAGAGGATATGCAATACATATATCAAGTGGGCTAGGCTGTTGCAATGCAAGCCAACAAAAAAGGGATGTCTCATGTGTAGGCAGCTCTATGGGCCCTGGGGGTATCTGGCCCAAAAATCTGCCCAATAGGCCCCAATTGAATACAAAAAAGGGAAGGATGATCAATACCCTAAGGACCCCACATAGATATATGGTGAGATACACAACACATCAAATGATGTGTGTGGGCTCAAATTTATGGTGAGATACATAAATGGTGTGTGTGGTGAGATACCCCTAGCCTGGGCGTCCCTACCTGGTGGACCACTCCCAGCTGCACCACAGTCAGCTCAAATGTTCGTTGGGTTTAAAAATTTGTACAGTGACACTTCCATGGGTGGGTTACACCCTCACAAAATTTTATAAATTTTGGACACCTAAAAATATTTTAATTAATTTAAATAAAATGGTCTATCCAGAAAATCGGACTAACCTGGACGTCCTAACGTGGTGGGCTAGGCTGACCCTTTCCATGGTGTACGCAGGGGTCCATTGGCCCCAAAAATTTTTAGATGGGTCTCACCATGGGTGGGTCACCTCCCTATAAATTTTCATAATTTTTGGATACTCAAAAGTATTTTAATAAATTTCAGAATTACAATCTATCTAGGGTGAAGTATCGCTGGAAATATAACTGTCCTAAATTTGGGCCATCAAAATGGGTGGGTTCTGAGCCTCCAAAATTTCTAAAATTTGGACCCAAGGTCCCTTATCAATCCTAAAACTAGTTGGGACCTAGAAATATGGCCCAACTATGGAGAAAATATTTTTAAAATTTTATTTTTAGGGGACTATGCTGCTAGACTGCACAACAAAAATTTCTGGCAGTCCACTATGTTGGCCCACCCTTTTGGATACCCAAATGGGATCCATTAGCCCTGAAATTGTGTAGGTAAGTCCTAACATGGGTGGTACACATCTATGAAAAATTTTATAATTTTTTGGATAGT
The DNA here is from genome assembly GCA_037074715.1 of Magnolia kwangsiensis. Taxonomy (NCBI): domain Eukaryota; kingdom Viridiplantae; phylum Streptophyta; class Magnoliopsida; order Magnoliales; family Magnoliaceae; genus Magnolia; species Magnolia kwangsiensis. Next base: position 117,133,017 of record CM073577.1, read on the forward strand.
AAAAGTATTTTATTTGACTCATGCAATTTATGGATAGCAAGGTCCAAATTTTATTTTTTTTTCTGCAGCAATGCTGCTGTCCCTGACTTTTGCACCCCATTTGAGTGGGCCCAGGTCTATGTAAATTTATAAAAATACAAGGCCAAACTTTTCATACAAGTATACAGCAAGGTGAGGTCCACAAACATGACCCACTATTTTAAGATTAGGCTGATATTTATATTTTCCCATCAAACAGTGTGGCTGGACAGTACAGAAAAATTTGGACTGTCCACCCTCCTTGGCCCACCCATTTGGGTGATCAAACAAGGACATTTGAAGGTGAGGTTTAACATACTTTCAGGTGGGGTCCACACCTCAAAGAAAAGTTTAGGAAATCAGAGAAAAAGAAGCCACAAACAAGGCCTACAACCCATATATTATAGCATAAAAAAATTTCAGTAATCTGGACAGCAACATGTTGCTATCTAGATCACTCGATAAAATTAATAAATGGAAAATAAATCACAGATTTCACAAGGTGGGCTTGGAAGTCCCAAAAATCTGAAAATCCCCTTCCAAGATAATCCAAGAAATCAGGCCTAAGCCCCTTCCCAGATAATCTAAGAAATCAGGCCTAAATGTCTTCCAAATTAAGCAACAAAACTAGGCAACATAGTTGGGCTTGGAAGTCCCAAAAATCTGAAAATTCTGGTTGCATGGCACGTCATATGGGCCACACAGTCATCACATCTAAACCATAGAATGGGGAGAAAAGAATAAGAAATAAATCATGCCGTCCATAGGGAGGGCTCCACTACTACGAACCCTCCACAATGAAGGAAATAACATGTACATGCAAGATCAAAGAGGATCCCATACATGCATGGACACTAGCTAGGAATCTAAGGTCTAGATGACCCATGATGCATAGATGAAAGGAAAAATTTCATCAAGATGGGGTCCATGGAGAATGGCCCCATCAAGATCACATGCATGCAAGTAGTGGCTAAAGACCACATCCAAGGAGTGGTGTAAGACCTCCACCATTGATGTGGTGAGTCCTACACCCTCCATATGAAACAATAAAAGGTCTATGAAGAAAATCAATGTAATCTATTTTACATGCTCGCCCACATGATGGATCTTCAAGATTTTTCAACCACCATACTTCTCAAGCTTCAAGGAAGAAGATTCTATGGTTATGATGGGTCTTTGATGGTTAAATTTAGAGGGAAAAGAGAGGGAAGAGGGCTAGAAATTTCAGCAATGGTGGATGTTGGAGGGCCTTCTGCAAAGAGGAGAAGAGAGAAATGAAGAAAGAGGGAGAGAGATGAAAGAGTTGTAGAAGTGAAATGATGAAATTTCTTAGAAAAGGAGAGATTTGAAAGGAGAAACACTTAAGTGCTCATGGGATAGGGTAGCTCAAGATTACTTTGAAAAAAATAACTCATGATTATTTGTTAGAAGAAAGAAATCTCATGCTTGCTTGGTAGCTATAAGTCTATAGATTAGGCCATAGGTCATTATGAAAATGGTGATGACATTACCATTGACAAACGTGCACATGGGAAAATATGTAAATCATGTGGGTCCCACAAATAATGCGATCAATGGTTCAAATTATGTGCGGCCCATAACTTTTGATGGACGTATCAGATTTATGCACGAAACACGACATTAGAACCGCGACAACGATATGGTCACAATGGCATAGATCTTGGGTCAATCCGAGTTGGGTCTACGTGACCGAACTCAAGGGTGACCGTAATCACTATCCGAAGATTGTGGGTTGCCAAAATTTGACCGGTAGGATCGTAAGACCAAAATAAATGAAATGCTTACTCGCACACACACATGCACATGCGAACTCAAGTCAACTCTCACAATTGCCCCCGATGAGGGACATCCAACATCACATAGACCTCATCCATAGGGCTATCCTGGCTAACCATCCTCATTATCGGATGAGTTCAAAGGAGTATGAGATACTTCGGGGGCAAGTGGAGGAATTGATCCGTAAGGGTCTATTGAGAGAGCATGAGACCATGTGTCATACCATCATTATTAACGTAAAAAAAGAAGATGAAAGCTGGTTCATGTGTGTCAATAGCTAGGCAATCAACAAAATTACTATCAAATATTGGTTACTAATACTGTAGTTGTAAAGCCTGTATCCTAATCTTATCGTTCCTTAGACTTTCACGATCTTTCCTGTTGAATTTCGGTGACTCGTGAGCTATAATTGGTATTTGTGCACAACCCTAAGTCACATCCCATAGATCTGAGTCAATTCAACTCGAGACTTATACCCTAGCAACTGCACCATCGCTGAGGTTCCAATGTCGTGACTTGCACACCGATGTGATACCTAGGCCAGGAGTTGTGGGCCCGCGTATATTTTGATGGAATGCCACGCATTGCAGATTTTGAGAGAATTTTTATCTCATCCATCCTATTAATTAATCAATCACAAGTCAAGTACAACCCATCACTCACCCATACCTCTCCCACCAACTAGTCAAAGTAACCCATGCTTAACGCATTCCTCTCATCTCAAAAGTCAATGAGACCCATGCTTTCCATGTCATATCCCTTACACACCACTCCTCTCTCCCCTCTTATTTCTCACTCCATTCCAAGCAATTCCCAAGGAGAGGGCGTCCAAGCTTTTTCAAGAGAGCTAAGTGTGGCCCATCTTCCTACCCCTCTCATCTCTCATCCTAGCCCTTCAATCTCCATAACCTTCCATCAAAGTTGAAGCCAAGGAGCTTAGCACTCTAAGGGGCTAAGAATGAGTGAAATCAGTGGGTGTTTTATAAGATTAGATTTTAATTATTGTGATGGACCAAGTGGGGCTTACTGATTGATGGTATGGATCTTATTTGGGACCCATCTTGATGTATGTATTGTAATCCTAAGAGGGCTCATAGCGGCGAAGTTCCCTCCATTTCACGCCGTCTCTCTCTCTCTCTCTCTCTCTCTCTCTCTCTCTCTCTCTCTCTCTCTCTCTCTTTTATGTGTGGCCCACCTAATGCTGCATGTATGATGATCTAGACCGTTCGCTTACGGGATCCACCTTGTTGCCTATCTGTTAGGAAAAGCCTGGATGAAGGAAAGATACAAATATCAGCTGATCTAAAACTGTGTGGGCCACCCACGTGGACCCCACTGTGATGTATGGGCTTTATCTGCACCATCTGTCTAGTTGGCACGATCTAGTAGGTCCAGGTGAGCTAGGAGATGCTAGATGACCTGCTGTCCAGACCGTCTAGCAGGCCTGGATGCTGGATGTTTTTAAATATATATATATATTTATATATTACTATATGGTGGGCCCTACGTGGGACCCACTTATGTGGGAAGAGGATTAGCTGTGGTATTGACGTTAGCAAGTTCTGTGGGTTTCATCCACACCGTCCATCTGCATGGACCCTACATGATGCGCGTGCTTTATTCACATAGTCCATATATGTGGACCCCACCTATATACCTGCTATATTGGCATCAACAGATCTGTGGGTCCCACATGATGTATGTGTTACATCCAAACCGTCCATCTGCTGGGTCACACCAGTTATGTAGCTGCTGTAGTGATGTCAGCAAGTGTGGCCTGATCATGAGTTGTGTTAGATCCAAACCGTCCATCCACTGCGCAAGCTTGTCTTAAGGGTTGAGAATAAAAATAAGACAAATCTATCTATCATATGGACCACACTACAAAAACCAGTGGAGGATTGAACGCTTACCATTGAAACTCGTTTAGGGTTCCAGAAGTTCTAGATCAATATGGAATTTGTTTTCCTCTTAATTCAGGTCTTTTTGACCTTATGAATAGATTGTAATGTGAATTGTTAACGGTGAAAATCATTATCTCCATTACTATTTGTGGAATAGTCCAGATGATCTTTCGATATGATTCATTTTTGGGTAACGCTTTAAAATGATCTCTAAAAATAGATGAATGGTGTAGATAGTCCAGTTGGGATGTGGACCCCACTTATGATATATGTGATTTATATCCACACCGTCCATCCATGGTGGGAACCCACCTTAATGCATGTGTTCTCCACACCGTCCATCTATTCTGGCAGCGGGTGGGGCCCACCCAACACGTGTTGCACGTGTGGGTGGGTGGGGCCCACTTTGATGTATGTATTCTGTATCCGCATCGTCCATTGCTGGATGGTGTTGTGTGTGGCCTGCCCATGATGTATGTTTTAGCCACGCCGTCCAGTCCGCTGGATGTGCGGCCCACTTGATGTATCTGTTGAACATCCATGTTGTTCATCTGGTGGGTCCATTTAGAAGTTGTAAGCCCACCTACTAGCAGTGTAGGATCCACTTGCTGTGAGGTCCATTATGATGTATTTGAGGCCCAGATGGTGAGGCCTATTATGACGTATTTGAGGCCCATGGGCGAGGCCCAATGTGATGTATATGAGGCCCATGAGTGAGGCCCAATGCGATGTATATGAGGCCCTACATGATGTATATTAGGACCTTGTGTGAGGCCCATTGTGATATATATTGAGTTTTTATATGAGGCCCATTATGTTGTATGTAAGGCCCTTGGTGAGGCCATGGGCCCACTATATGTTTGACTCTATGTGGGCCACTCCTTAGGAGTAATGTTGGTTAAATGTCTACATCGATGGGTAATGATGGTTAAATATCTTCATTGTGACCTTCCCTTAGGCCTTGTTAGGCCTATTCTCATCATTCTTTAAGTGGGTTGACCCGAACCATTGGGCCCCATTTGCATGATCCATCTATTCGCATTGGGCTATCCCAAGATGTTGGGCCCCCATTGATTATTAGTAAGATTATCTCTTTTATCTTGAAGTCCATCTAAGACTTATTTGGGCCCCTTAGGGCATCTAATAGGGCCATATGATAGTATGGAGAAGGAACCCTTTCTGGATCCTTAGGAATGTAGGTAGGCCACCTAGGCCCGACCTTGATGTGAGGAGAGTTCATCATCATCGTAGACTGAGGGAACCGTGCTATCAGATTTTTTATATCCACAATTGAGGACCGACCTTCATATTATGGGTCTGCTGTCCATCTATGGACCCCGCCTTGTATATAGGCCAATTATCGATGCCGACTATGAGTATGTGCTAGTATAACATCATGATATAAACTATTGAGATAGAATGAGGCCCATTGTGATTGTATTAGGTTCATTCTCATGTCCCCTTAGTGGGTTAATCCAAATTGATGGGCCCCTATTATTATTAGCATGATCTATCTCACTTTATTAGTCTATCCCAATTCTTTGGGTTCCTATTGATGCCAGCAGAAGTACCCAAACCTGAAAGCCCACTCTTATGCCTATGAGTAAGCCACCTAGACCCATCCTTGTTATAAGGATGATGCATCATCACCTCTAGCCATAGGTAGAAAAATTTGTGGTATTAGATTTGGTGTATCCGCAGTTGAGGACTGATCCTCATGTTATGGATTAGATCTGCTGTCCTTCTATAGTCCCAGCCATATATAGGTCGATTATTGATTACGACTATGTTAGTATATGCATTGAGTATGTGTTAGTATAACATTATGACTGTATAACGTCATTACAAGGTTAATTGTTATATAAGGCCCGTTGTGATAATGTGAGGCTCGTTGTGATTGTATGAGGCCCATTGTGATTATATGAGGCCCATTGTGATTGTATGAGACTCATTATGATTGTATGAGATCCATTGTAATGGTATGACGCCCGTTGTGATTGTATGAGACTCATTATAAGGCTCGTTATGATTGTATGAGGCCCAATTGTGATGTAAGAGGCCCATTATATGCGTGAGGCCCATTGTATGCATGGGACCCACCATGTGTAGGTGATAATTGCACACCACCCATTCACTTATACAGGCCATGAGCTGTCTTATACTGGCCCACTATGATGTATGTGATTATAATTATGCCTGGTAGGCTTCATGATACATGCCTATATGCATTATCCGTATGCTTGTTATGAGAAGTGATTGAGCATAAGATGTGTCATTGGGTTAATTGTTTATGGGACTCCCTAAGAGATGAAGTTGCCTCACATGAGCGCGTGGTATGCATAGGTTTGATGCATGACTGGAGGGTATAACTCATGCATCTCGTATTTTGTGATATGATCATCGTACATCCTAGAGACATCAGGGACGTGACCTCCACAAGAATGTCGTGGATGGTCAGATTGGATACCGAAAATGTTTGGTTCTAGCATACGGGTGCGATAGATATCCCTGGGTGAAAATTCCTAAACCCTCGAGGCTATATATGAGCACATAAAGGCCTTATACCAATACGCCACGTCTCCCACTATGTCATGGTCGGTTAGGAGGGGGTGTGGCCTTACCCAACCGAGGGAGTAGATAATGTTAGTCTGAGTTCGACCAGCTTATAAATGGGTCCGCTATCGATGAGCCGGGCCGATATTGGTAGGCGGATAGTGAGGTCTCTTCCACTTACCTAGTTGTGCGCTTAATGGGGCTGCAAGCTGGCGTAGAGTGTACTAGAACTCGGTGATGATCCCAGATATGTACGGTATTGATATGTGAACTTATTAAGTAGGAGTTACATACTTAATATTTTATGCATTCATTCATTCATTCACTATCCACTCGGGCTGGCTGTGTGTAACTAATTTATTTATGTACCTTTACAATTGTCAGGATTTCTGTTGGGGCGCGTAACCAACCTGAGATCAAGAGTTTACCACATTGAGTCTAGCTATCCAAATTTAGGTATAGGACTAGTTTGGATACAAGTTAATTGTGATGGAAGCCATAGCCTGTGATACTACATACTATGATCCTGACTTCACACTCCCGCTTGGTCATTTCATTCGTACCACATATTGCATTGCATCCTTAACACATAGCATTTGGTTTACTATACTTATGTTTTGTATAGCCTGAATAAGGTTGATGGTATTATGGACTCGCCAGGATCTGCATATTACATTACATTTACAGTATATGACATTTGGGTTGCTATGTTTCTGCATTTATATAGCCTAGATGAGTTGATGGTATTCGTGGCTCTTCAGAATTTCATATTGTATTGCATCCTCAATATCTAATATTTAGCTCATTATGACTCTGCATTGTATAACCAATCTGCATTGCATACTCTGATATTGAATAACTTATAGCCTTGCAAGTATTCTTCTTACGCTGATGTTTCTGTGCTTGACACTTATCTTGCGTAAACATGTACACCACCCTCTGAGCTTTCTATAAGCTTATACATGTTAGATGCGTGTAGGTGACGATAAGACAAAGTCGAGCTAAGGCAGGAGCGTGTGGCAGAGCTTTTGTAGTTTTTGACATCTATCTTATATTTCTCCTTCATGTATTGTACTCAAGTTTTTTATATTAGTGGATATGTGATGATGATATTGCCTTTGTGATTTGGGTACACTTGTGGTTATGCTCATTTATTTACAAAAACAATTCACATTAAAAATCCTCCTTATAGGATTTCAGGATTGGAACCTGACATATGGGCACTAGAAGCTGAGAATGGGATACTATGGTGGCTTTCGGCGATCAGAAATTTTGTGAGCCAATTTTCTGAGTTTGGAGCATGACAGCGGCTGGATGACATGCTAGATATGCTAGAAGGGATCAAGGTGTTCTCTAAACTAGACCTAAGGAGCGGGTACCATTAGATTCGTATCGGACTTCGTGATGAGTGGAAACAACATTTAAGACCAAGAAAGGATTGTAAGAGTGGCTGGTCATACCCTTCGGTCTATCGAACCTATCAAATACTTTTATGCGTTTGATGAATTAAGTTCTAAAATCGTTCACTGGCTGATTTGTGGTAGTATATTTTGATGACATACTGATATATAACTAGGATGAAATGGAGCACAGAAAACATTTCAGACAAGTGTTGCAGGTCATACAAATTAACAAGTTGTACCTCAACTTAAAGAACCGTAGCTTTTTAACTGATAGTCTGTTGTTCCTAGGATTTATTGTAACATCAACGGGCATCTGTGTGGATGATAAAAAGGTGTAAGCTATTAGGGAATGACTTAACCCGAAAAACATTCATAAGGTGAGAAGTTTTCACAGGTTGGCAACCTTCTATTGTCAATTTGTGCGAAATTTTATCACAATTGTCGCACCTATAACAGATTGCATGGAAAAATGACCATTTTAGTGGACTGAAGAAGCTAATAAGAGCTTTCATGAAATCAAGCATTGTTTGTCCACGACACTGGTCTTTGTGCTTCCTAATTTCGATAAGCTATTTGAGGTTAAGTGTGACGCTTCATATGCCGAAATTGGAAGAGTATTATCATAGGAAGGTAGGTCAGTAGCCTACTACAACGAGAAGCTCAACAAAGCCTGAAAGAAGTGGTCGACTTATGATCTTTCATTGTACACAGTTGTTTAAGTGCTACGACATTAAAGGCATTATTTGATTCAAAGAGAGTTTGTTCTCTACATTGACCATCAAGCATTAAAGTTTATTAATAATCAGACTAATGTGAATCGTGTGCATGCTAGATGTGTTGCATTTTTACAGGAATTCACGTTTATTTTGAAGTACAAGTCAGGGTAGTAGAACAAGGTGGCTGATGCAGTTAGTCGTCGTGCATCACTACTTATTACGATGAGTAATGAGGTGGTCGGCTTCAACCATCTCAAGAAGTTGTATGCCGAGGACGACGACTTTAAAGATTCTTAGATAAAGTGCCAAGAAGGTCATCCTATTGGCCTTCATATATAAGACAGTTTCCTTTTCAAAGGAAAATGATTGTGCATCCCCTAAAGTTTTCTGAGGGTACAGATTATTCAAGAGATACATGGAGGTGGCTCGGTGGACACCTTAGGCGAGAAAAGATGTGGGCTCTTATGGAAGAGCGGTATTACTGGCCGCAATTGGTATGTAATGTGGAAAATCCATACAACATTTTCATGTTTGTCAGACCTCTAAGGGGCAATATTAGAATACGAGTCTCTACATGTAACACCCCAAAATTTTCAATACACGAGTATTGAAAGTTCTTGAGTGTTACCATGAAACTTAATTTAATATGTACATGTGTACGATACCAATCTAGCTATCTTGACCTTACATCTATTCTCTAACATGAATCTAACCATTGAAAATACTCTTCATCTATAGATTAAGCAATCAGACCATTGATTTTAAGATAAGATCATGTCTAAGTAAACCCACTCGTGATCATCTATTTACAAAAATGACAATACAACCACTTACAAACATGACTAGATTACTAACTATCAAATTTTTCTATTTTAAACGTGTCATCTGACCATCTATTACGTCGTTTGATATATGTACATACCCTTGATTAATTTGGTGAATAATTCTTTATTTATAATGATTTATATATAAGTTCTTTTGTAAGAATTACTTAGAAACATGCTTATAATCATATAGAACCATTAGATTTCATAAAACTATTAGATCAGCAATAATTATGAAAATATGATTAACTTATACTCTTGAATTCCAAATCACATAGTTCTCATGATCCATTTCATGTAAAAATTTATACCAGGATTAATTATCATAAAGTAAGCATACTGTTGAATTTTAACCCTTAGATCACTGTAGAAGTGGTCCAAATTAACAAATCAACCCTTAATCATTGATTGTGATGTCTATCGAGTGAGGAAAGCTCAAAGGTAGTTGTAGTAATATGTTCCCCTCCATATGAACGACTTGGATTGGCCATCATATGGAACAAGTGCAAAATATAAAGACCCCATTTTAGTAAGCTTTTACTTAGCCACCAAGTTATCCTTTTAGGGCTTGACAACTCTGTATAAACCTAGATCTTTAGATTTAACCACTTACTTCTTATTATCACAACTCAAATTTGGACCACACCTTGGTCTCATATGACTACGATATCATGCAATATTCAGACCCCCATTTACTATCTTACACCATCAAACGCTGAAGCCAACCCATTCTTTTTTATGCAAAAGATGATATTTTAGATTTAGGCCTTTTCCGCCATCGATTAACGACCAAAATTTGTCCAACCATTTACCTATCTTGATTACACATTTACTCCAAATTTGGGCCTTGACCATTAAGTATGAATCATTAATTTAGATTAAGTCCATTTTTAGCAACCGCTAGGAAAGTTTTCGAGATAAGCTAATCTAATACGCAGATCTCCTTCATATTAGGACCCATGGCCCAACATGACCCTATAAAACTAATGGTCGGGATGGATTTCTTGGGAAATCACCACAATGGACCTCACTTATTCAGTATAATAAAACTGGAAGAGTGAAACATTCGCACGCTGTAACAAGGTTCTGAAGAACTTGGTGTGCGAGAAATTCTCCCACTGGGGCTCCCTTACACGACTCTTCTACCATATCCAGACCATCCAAACTCCACTCTGGGAAGTTCCGATCTAACTTAGAAATTTGGAGGGGATAGGGAGTCATACACGTCCGGATTGCTAAGTGTTGCGAACTCGGGTTGCAATAGTCGAGCAAAAAAATGCAGTGGAAACGTGGTGGAACCCATTAAGGAAATGAACCGGGCCCTCCATTTGATGACCCACAAGTTCCTTGTGATGAATCTGAACCCTCCATTGAAATCGAAATGTGGAGAGGAAGTACCAATCTAAATCTTCCATTGATGCCCATTACCTTCCTCGCCAAGAAGTTGTAATTTAAGGAAGTTTTTCGACCACCATTTTTGGATCTTAACCGATCAGAAAGGCCAATCCAATATAAAGTGGAAGCACGTGTCGCTCTCAAAATTGTCAAAGGGCAAGACTTGTATCTATACCCCATATAAATTCATAAAAATCACGCATAATTAAAATTATACCTTAACCATAATTCCCAAAAAGATAAATAATTGATAATGGTAAACCAATCAATTGCATCGAAAAACACAATAATATTAAACTATACAAAAATAAGATAAATCATATGAACTCAAATTACTATAAGCTTAAAGAAATTCCTCACCGTAGCTTTATATCTAAACCCTAAGTAGATCTTGATGTAGAAAAGTTTCTATATGAATCATGACATTTCTTGAACAAGAGGGAGACACCATACGTGTGGAGGACGATGACGATGGGTGACTGGGCTTTCTCTTTCTCTTCCTTTGACTTGGGATCATGGGCCTATAAGAGGAGAAGGGGACGCACTCCTCCTTTTATAAAGGAGTGGGCGTGTGAGAGGGGGTGTGTTTCACATCCCACTTATATTGAGTTTCTTCAATTTGATTGTTTCTAGTGATCTTTATTTAAATTTAATTCATCCAGTGTGTTGAGGTCGTTGAATAGTAGTCGACATATATAATTTTCTTGGTGATCTAAAATTTAGATTGACCTATCTTGAAAATTCTCTTAACGGGTGCTAAAATGAACTGTTCTCAATTAACGGTTCACACTTAATGATCATGGCCCAATTCTAGGAAAAATGTGTAGTTAGTATAGGAAAATTGTTGAAACAAGTTGGTGGTTGATCAATGGTGGAAAAGGCTTAAATTTGAAATTTCACCTTTTACACCAAAAGGAAGGATCTAACTTCAACATTCAATGGTGTGGGATCATAGATCGGGGTCTAAATTTTATATAACCTTCTAATCATATGAGACCAAAATGTGGTCCAAATTTGAGTTACGATGGACGACATGAAGTGGTTAAATCAGAAGATCCAGATTTATAAGGAATTGGTAAGCCTCAAAAGGATAACTTCGCGCCTAAATAAAAGCTTATACTAAAGTGGGGTCTTCATATTTCACACTTGGTCTATATTATATGCAATCAAAGTCAATCATATGAAGATAAATATCTTATTACGACTATTCACAAAGTTACTTCACTCGATGGACACCAAAATCAATGGTTAATGGGATAATTTGTCAATTGGGTTACCTTTACAATGATCTAAGCGCTGAAATTTGAGATTTATGATTAATTTATGATACATAGGTATTTTATAAAATTTTATATCAAATAGATTGTGAGAACCATGTGATATAGAATTCAAAGGTATTGGTTAATAGCATTTTGGTAATTATTGTTGATATAAAAGTTTTGAGAAATCTAATTGTTCTACATGGTTATATGCACATTTCTAAGTAATTATTACAAAAGAACTTATATTTAAATTATTATGAATAAAGAATTATTCACCAAATTAATTAAGAAAATTTATATATATCAGCCAACATAATAGATAGTTATATGACATGTTAACAATAAAAAAACTTGATGGTCAGTAATCTGATCATATATGTAAGTGGGAGTATGGTCAGTTTTGTAAACGGATGATCACAAGTTGGTTTTTGGAGTGATTAAGAGATAAAATATGTATATCGTTAGATTTAAGTGACTTGATCACATGTGTAAGTTTCTCATATTGTAGTTTAGATGGTGAGTTAACATATTCATAGGTGGTGAACAAGATGAATGGATTCAAATTCTAATTTGATATGTGTACGAGCAGATGCAAATATTAAGTAGTTAGTTTACTATGATTGGGTAGTCGAAACTTAAAGGGGATGGTCAGATATCTTTACCTATCGGTGGAGAGTTGGATAAACGGTTGGTTATGATGGGTAAGTGTGATTACTTGGACATATGATGATCTTGTCTTAAATTAACGGTTAGATGGATTGATTTATGGATGGAGATCATTCTCAATGGTCAGAGTCATGTTAGAGAATAGGTGTAAGGTTAGGGTAGCTAGATTGGTATTGTACACATGTACATATTATGTGAAATTTCATGGTAACACTCGAGAACTTTCAATATTCGGGTATTGAAAAGTTTGGGGTATTACAACTTGACACCCAGTCAGTTCGAATGTATGATTTGTGGCTTGTTGACATAGTCAGATCCTATCCATCAAAAACTTAGATTGATTGGCTTTCACACATGGCAAGTGGATAGTTAGGGTGGATCTATCCAGCAAAAACTACCACTTGTCGTAAGCATTATATTTGTCATAATATTGTATGCATGCTATCACATCATTAGTACACTAGAATTAATCTCAACCCTCAGAAGTTAATTAGATCTTGCGAAGTAGAGATTGTACATTGGTACAAGTAGAGTGGGTGCTTAATGCCTTCCATCTCTGTAATTCTGATCCCTTATCCCGAATCTTAGGCCACATATTGAAGGAATCATCTTAGGATAAGAAATTCTTAGATTTTCTATCCTAATGTTTATATAGGATCTAGTCGATTATGGAATCAAATTAATTGGCTAGTGACGACTCTAATAAAATATAACACTCTTTGTGAGACCCGTATCCTTGCCCGTACCGTTCCGTGGGCTTTTGTGGTCCTCTCGATCAAATTTCGGCGACCCACGACGCGTAGATAGTAGTTGAGCGTGACCCTAAGTCGTATCCCGTATTCCAGAGTCAGCTCAACTCGAGACTTATACCCTTGCGACCATGCCATCACCACGGTTCCAATGCCGAGTCTCACACGAAGATGCGATACTAAGGCCAAGAGATGTGGGCCTGTGTTTAGTTTAAGAAAAATGACGCGCGTTACGAATACCGAAGGAATCTCTACAACACATCACATCAATCCATAAATCAATGTCAAGTACACAACCTTACCTAGCCCATCCCTCTCCCATTCCCTAAGTCAACTCTCTCTTACAAAACCCATACCCATCCTATTCATTTCTTACCACAAGTTAACAAGTACCATGCCCTCTCATCCCATCACTCTATCTCACCACTCCTCTCTCTCTCTCTCTCTCATTTTCTCACTCCATTTCGTGCTACCAAAGAGAGGAATCGTCCAAGGTAGCTCCATTAGAGAGCTTTGTGTGGCCCACTTCCTATCTCCTAATCCCACCATCCTAAGTCCATCTCAACCATTGAAATTATTTCTTTAATGCTTTGACAAGCTCCATGAGAGAGCTTTGTGTGGCCCACTTCCTATCTCCCAATCCCACCATCCTAAGTCCACCTCAACCATTGAAATTGTTTCTTTGGTGCTTTAACATGCATTGGCGGAATAAGGAAGAAGAGATCTTGAGGTGGGTGATCCACCGTTGATTTCTATTTTAAGGGTCCACTTCTTGTGGGACCCACTTGATGTATGCATTATATAGGGAGGGCCCAATAGTGGTGGGGTCCCTCCCCTTCACGTTTTTCTCTCTCTCCCTCTCTCTCCTTCCAAGTATTGTGGCCGCCATTGTGATGTATGGTTAATGTATTTTATCTAGGCCGTCTGTGGGCCACCATGGTGCACGTGTGAATCCATGTCATTCAACACCTTGGTGTGGGGACACCTTATCGTATATAGCTGGTGGGCCACGTGTATGTGGATCCCACCTTGATGGACGTGCAGCCATGGAGCTTCTAGCAGCTGAGGTTGCTGGACCCCATGTAGCTGGTGACGCTGGAAGGAAAGAAAACATCCCTCCCCTTTTTTTATAATAATAATAATTATTATTATCATTAAAATAAAATATTATATTTTATATGATGATGGGACCTACGTGGGACCCACTTAGTATGGACGATGATTGGCTGGTGTAACTCACACCAGCTCTTTAGCCGACGTCAACAAGCTACGTGGGACCCACCCATGTATGTTATATTTTAGCCATCCACCTTGATGTATGTTATATCCTAGCCGTCCACATGTGGGGCATGTGGACCTACCTTGATGATGGGCTTCATCTAGGCCGTCGGTCCGTCTGGACGTCTAGGACGCCTGGTTGAAGGCAACACAAACATCAGCTTGGTTCAGATGTGGGCCATCCACGTGGACCCACATGATATATTCATTGCATCCACCACCATCCAACAATGGACTGTGGGGTCTCATAATGTAAGTGTTATATCCTCAACATCTAGAGGACGAGAGACACTACCATGAGGTTTATCTGCGCCGCTGGACGGTGAGACTCACCTGCTGTAATCACGTCCTGCTGTAATCACGTCAGGAAGTTCCGTGGGATTCCACCATAAAGTATGGATTATAATCCACTCCATCCGTCTGACGGGCCCACTTTGATGTATGTGTTATATCCAAACCGTCCATCCGAATGGTTTAGATGGTGCGGACTGTCGATGTCTCTCATTTGATGTATATAAGGCTCATTGGTGCGGCCCATTGATGTGGCCCACTTGTTGTATTTGAGGCTCATGGGTTACGGCCCATTATTATGTACCGGGGCCTATGGGTCGTGGCCCATTAAGATGTATTTTGGGCCCATATGATGTGGCCATTGTGATATTTTTGTAGCCCATTTAATGAGGCCTATTATGATGTGCATTAGGCCCATGGGTTATGGCCCGTGTGATGTATCTAAGGCCCATCTGCAGGGCCCACCTGTTGTGTATATGAGGCCCATAAGTGAGGCCCATTGTAATGTGTTTGAGGTTCATGTGATGCAGCCCATAGTGATGTGTATGTAGCCCTTATATGAGGCCCATTGCGATGTATATTAGGCCTTTGTGTGAGGCCATGGGCCCACTTTATGTTTGGCTCTATATGGGCCACTGCTTGGGAACGATGTTGGTTGAATGTCCACATTGATGGTTGATGATGGTTAAATTTCCACATTGTGACCTTTCCTTAGGCCGATTCCGATTGACGAGGCCAATTTCAATTGTCGAGGCTGATTATTGAGGCCGGTTCCGATTGTCGAGGTCGATTCCAATTGTCGAGGCTAATTTTGATTGTCGAGGCTGATTTCAATTATCGAGGCTAATTCTGATTATCAAGGCTGATTCTGATTATCGAGGCCAATTATCAGGTCGATTATAAAGGCTGATCATCGAGGCCGATTATCGATACCGATTATCGGTGCTGATTGCCAATTCTGATTATGAGTATGTGACAGTATAACATCATGTACATGCCCATACGCATCATCTGCATGTTTATTATGAGATGCAGTTGACCATTGCATATGTCATTGGGCAGGTTGTTATCAGACTCCTTGATAGGCGGAGATTGTCTCACATGAGCGTACGGTATGCATAAGATCGATGCAAAACTAGATTGTATGATTTATGCATCTTGTATTGTGTGTTGTGATTACTGTACGCCCTAGCGACATCAGGGCCATAGCATCCACAGGCATATCGTGGATGGCCAGATGGGGACACCAAAAATCTGTTACTAGCATTGGGCTGCCATAGATGACCCTAGGTGAAAATCTCTAAACCCTCTTGGTATCAAAGGATGCCCCAACGTCGACCGAATGGATATATATGAGTGCATGAGGGTTGTATACTAGTATGCCTTGTCTCTCACTGTGTCATGGTCGGTTGGGAGGGGGTGTGGCCTTACCCGCCTGAGGGAGTAGGCATAGCTAGTCTGAGTCTGACCAACTTAAGGAATGGGTTCACTATCGACGAGCTAAGTCCGATATTAGCAGATGGATAGTGAGGTCTCTTCCACTTACCTAGTTGTGCGCTTGATAGGGCGGCAGGTGGCATAAAGTGTACTTTTACAATAATGATTTGTGGAGCAGGAGTTGCATACTTAACATTATATTCATTCGTTTATTCATTCATTCACTATCCACTCGGGCTAGTGGTGTGCAACTAATTGTTATGTGTACTTTCGTAATGGCCAGGATTTCGATTGGGGCACATGACTAACCTGAGATTAGGAGCTTACCACATTGGGTCTATCTATCCAAATTTAGGTATGAGATTGGTTTGAATAGAAGTCCTTTGTGATAGGCCCCATAGCCTGCGATACCACGTATTATCATCTCAACTTCACACTGCAGCTAGGTCATTTTATTCGTACCACATATTGCATATTGCATTACATCCTCGGCATATGGAATTTTAGGTTGCTATGTTTTTATATGACTTAGATGAAGTTGATGGTATTCGTGGCTCTTCAGGATTTGCATATTGCATTGCATCATCGGCATCTAATATTTGGTTGTTTATGATTCCGTATTTGCAAAGACGATTCGCATTGCATATTCTGATATTGTATGGTTCTTGGACTTACCAGTATGTTTTCGCTTAAGGCCTGTTTGGTTTTCTGGCTCAAGTGTAATTACATTGTAAATGAGTAATCATTATTTACCAAGGTGATTTATCTTCATCTACCTTCATCTTTCCCGATGTTGACTTGACCGACTACTTTTTAAGCACTCAAATCGAGAAATTTGTAAAATAAATATGGGGCCCACCATAATTGTGTGGCTTATCCACACCGCCCATTCATTATGCCAAATGAATTTAAGGCATGAGCCGAAAAATTAGGTAAATCCAAAGGTCAAGTGGACCACACCACATGAAATTATGAGAATTAAATGCCTATCATTAAAAACTTGTTGAGGCCCTTTGAAATTTTAGATCAGGCTTATATTTATATTTTTCACTTATCCATGTCCATGTGACCCTATGAATGGGTTAGATGGTGAATAAACCTCAACGTGGGTCCAGTAAAAGAATCAACTTTGAACGGTGGACAAATTAAGTCCATTGTTTTGTTTCATGTGGGCTAATTAAACATTAGATTTTTCTAATTTTTTCGGATAAAGTCTTAAAATATTCTAATAAAATAGATGGACGACACGAATATATTATATACATTGTGGTGGGCCCCACGAATTTAAGTCAACATTTTTGGACTGGTTTTCCAGGTGAAATTACTCACTCATTTCTAAACAGGTGAAAGAATGGAATAATTACTTTTTTACAGTGATTTTCAACAATTTACCTGTATTATAGAAAACCAAATAGGCCCTTACTCTGATATCGTATAATTCATGAACTTATCAGTATTTTCGCTTACTATGATATTTGCATGCTTGACACTTACCTTGTGCACACACTTACACCATCCTCTAAGATTTTTATAAGTTTATGCATGATAGATGCGTGTAAGTGACGTTAGGTTGTAGCAGCATTGAGCTTGGAGCCTGTAGCGGTCTTCTGGAGCTTTGATTTTTGATTTATATATTTTCCTTTCAACATTGTATTCAAATGTTTATATTAGTAGATATGTGATGATGATGTTGCCTTTGTGATTTGGGTAAACTTGTGCTTATACTTCTTATAAGATAAATGTATGTTGAAAAATCCTCCTTATAGGTCCTAGGATCGAAATCTGGCGTATGCATGCTAAGAGCCGAGAATGGGGTACTACGGAGGTTGTTGACACAGGATTCAACAATCGGAAATTTTATGAGCCCGGTTTCCGAGTTTGGGGCGTGACACTCTTTTAGACACAACGCAAAGCCTTTGAAAAAAGGCACCCATGGAAGCACGAGTTTATCCCACTTGGGGTCTGGCGTCCACAACATTATAGTCTACGATTGCGTTGTCTACAGCTAAAGTAGAATATATGGTTATGACGGAGGTGTCGAATGAGGTATTATGGTTGAAGGGTCTGATAGGAGAACTTGGGTTGAAGAAGGAAGTGATTCAGTTGCATTGTGATATTCAGAGTGCTATCTCTTTAGCAATGAATTAAGTGTATCATTTGAGAACCAAGCATATTGACGTGAGGTTACACAAGATACGGGAACTCATTGCTTCAAGAGAGATTCATTTTCAGAAGATTCACACGGACAAGAATGCATGCCTCAGACATATTGACAAAGCTGGTGACCATAGACAAGTTACAACATTACTTAGTCTTGATAAATCTTAAAATTGCACAAGGTGGTGGGCCCGTGGTGTATATGTGCAGAAGCTTGGTAGAGTTATAGAATGAAGGCCATGTCTTAAAGGGGGTAATTAGGACCAAATAAAAATTATACATTTTAAATACAATTACTTAACTTAAAGTAATGTGTAAAATAAGCTAAGTAAAATAATTTAACACTAAGGCTTCTAAACCATTAGTGGGTCTAATCACATATATTACAAAAGATATGGTAATCAAGTAACTAGTTTATAAACATAATAATTTATATGTGTGTGGAATATGCTACCTATCTAATCATAACATTCATCTAATCATGCATACATATAATCAATTAATTTATCACATAAACATAATTAAACAAGTGCTCAAATACAATCCCAAACACAATTAAGTATAGTAGTTAGGTCTCCCTACTCTACTGCGGACGGATGCACTCAACCCATGAGTGTACATTATTTTATTTTCAGAGGTTTTAAATTAAGTTCACTTCTAACGTTTACAATCTTACACAAGGATTAGCTCCCTCAATGACTTATGTGGTTTTCTATATTCCAACTACAAACCTCAGTCCTATACAAGAACTTACACGTATTCACTCATGTTGGTGAAGTATACAAAGATTTGATATAGGTCTTATAAAAGAACCAAGGTCCAACATAAGAACCTAATCAAGTTTGGTAATTAAATTCTTACACTCAATCCTACACAAGGAAGGAGTGTACATGATACTTGTTGAATTGAGCCCCGTTGATGCGTCGTGTTGGTTTTCTTGATCGATGCTTTCCCATGCTTTTAATCAGCTCTTACTTTGCTCCCCTGATCAAAATGTTGATGCTTTGTCAATGATTCAACTCTAAGATCAAACACCTTGATGTAGTGCTCTTTTAAGGTGAACAAGATGATATGTGAATCTCCTATAATTAATGGAAGGTTCTAATCCTAAAAGATTCACTTATATGGATGTTTTAGAGGGTTTAAATAAGGATTTGACTATTGATTCAAGTCCAATCTCTAGAACAAGGTGGAGATTAAGTTTATCTTCTTCATTAAGGATGTAATCCTCTTTCAAGTGATGAATCACAAGGAAGATGACTTAAATCTCATTAACTTAGAGGCTTAGGATGATGGATATGATCATGGAATCACCCATGCTTTTATTGCACCAAAAACCCATCAAGATGTCATCGAACTGAATACTTTTTTTATAAGAATTTAATTTGTAACGACTATAAAACGACTAGTTAACAATTCTTTCCATAGGATTGAAAGGTCATTTAATGGTATCAAAGGTCCTCTGATAAGATCGAACCATGTGCCAATCCCTTCAAGAAAATTCAGAATTATCTTTGTATGGTTGTTGGACTCATTCTTCGATCTGATTGAGTGGAGCTTTGATTTAATCGAAACCCATCGATAGACTATCGATAGGATCAAAATCCACTCAAAAACTGCTGTTTTGGGTATATAATTTCATAGTATCTTTGCACATCTTATAGCCTTACTTATCATGTTCTAATTAGGCTCCTAGGGCTAAGAGATGATTAACATGGTTTACCTATTAAGCCAAAACCATCTAGACCTTTAAGGGGTTGTTTTAGGTTAAGGGTTAAGGTCACAAAGACAACTTATTTATTTATTTTTTTACTCCTTAATGCTCATTTTTCTTGTGTCTTCGATCTTCAACTTCTATAACTCAACCAACTGTATGACACATGAACTTATGTGATTGATAAATAAGGTGTATAATTTAATGCACTGATAATCTCTCATTTTGTCAATTACGTGACAAAATTCTAACCTGGATAATGTCATGATCCATACCAATGACATACCAAAATAACACAAAATATTACAGAATAAGATTATAATGATTCATAAATTTAAATACAGGACTCAAGAAATGTAACATTAGCATTTCTTCCTCATAATTGTTCTCTCCATCTCATCAATTCCAGCAATAACAAGTAAATATTGGAAAACAGAATTCATTATTTTAGTGAGACTTAATCTCTCTCTCCCCTTTTTATCGGTATTTGACAAAGAGTTATTTCTACTAAATATACAATAAATTTACCAATTATAAGACACATATTAACATGCGTTTAAATGGTGCATATAATCATTAAAACTTGGAACATGCTTATTACGGTTATTTAAAAGATATACTAATCAAATTAGGAATGACCAATGATAGTCTAAGCTAAAACATACGATATTAAAAGTCAATAATTTTAACGCTTAAACTATTAATGTAGATGATGCTATAATCCTCAGATTTACCAATCAAGTATAAGATAGATGCTAGAATCCTCAGATTTTCTTATGATGCTCACTAATGAGGCTTAATTATTTGATTTAACTATATAGCACAATATTGAAGTTGAAATCCTTTAATTTTTAATTCATCCCAAAGGGACGTTCTAAGGTCACTTTCTTGAAGTGTTATGGTCTCCTAAGTTTCTGGGAAGGGATATCGTAGTGTAGGCTATTAAGACATGTAAGCGACTAAGGTCTTCAACACTAGAGAAGTTTTTTAAAGCAAATTTAGACTCTTCCATATCATCCTATTTGACACCATAGCCTTGTCTTTAGATCTTACTTTGCTAGGGTAATCAGTGATAATATGTCTATAACCCTTATAATTATAACATTGAACTTGTGTAGGTAGTTTAATAGATTTAGCTTTACGATTTTTAACCATATTGTCCTTCTTGTCATAACTCTTTCTTCTACTCTATTTGAAGAATTTCTTGAATTTTCTTTCGAAATCATCATCCTTATGATCATGATCATTATCAATTTTAAATTTAATAGCTCTATGTCTATGTGAAACTAATTGAGAATCCTAATTCGACTAAAATAGAATTTACTCAAAATATAAATTTTATTAAAAATGAAAAATCGTAATTTAATTTTGCCAGATGATTCTTTACATGATTAAAAAGAAATCCTAAGAAGAATGTATATACTAAAACTCCAAAATGAAGGATATATGTCTAAATTAAAAATTTCTAAAAATAATAATAATTTTTTTCTTAAATTTATTATTTTGAATTTAAATGAAGCATTTTCTTACAATACTAGATCAATAGTTATGGATGATTTATAGTTCAAACTTCAAACGATAATTTCTCATTTTTCAAAAGGGAATTCTTCGAACTGGACGCGCTTGAGGCCTAGTTATGTCATGCCCTATGTAGGTCTGGGCTTGGATCAGACAGATTACATTCAGTTCCATTTGGGCTTCTTTCGGTCCAGTTATGCCAATAATAAAATAGCCCGCTGTACATCACTCATTCATGCATATTCTTATTAATCATGTCAATATATTCTCTTGAAACTTCTCTCTTATAACACTCACTAAATAAGGTAATTAGAGACTATATCATAAGCTTTTCCTGAGTCAATAATGACCATGCGAATATCATTTATTCTCTTTGCATAATTCTCAATCAATTATTTAAATAAGAATATAGCTTTGGTAGTAGACCTTTCCAGTATGAAATTAAACTTATTTTCCAATGCATTCTTTTCATGCTTTAGTCTTTGCTCAATCACTTATTCCCAAAACTTGGTAACATAGTTTATAAGTTTAGGGCAACTTTACATGTCTACTCGACCAGTTGAGGTTACGCAGATTCGTTTCTGGATTTTGCATGGACTGCGGATTTTTGAGTCGGTTTTTGCAGAGGTGCGAAAGAAAAGTTGCCTAAACTATAAATAGGGGTCCCTAGGGCTTTTCTAGGTTTATGGGAGTTATTCTAAATTATGGGCCAATGGTTTTCTCTATACATCAAAGGAAAAATGTTAGTATATTGCTTGTAATCTCATTTTCTTCATAATGGAAGTTTTGCACCGTGATTTTTTACCCTTGTTTGGGATTTTTTCACGTATTTCTTGTCTTATGGTTTGTTTGGTACGCTTTGATTCTACTTTTAGATTATATTTCTTTCTATTTATCATTTATGGGTGAGACCAGAGATTGGATCTTGGTTCACTGTGTTGTTGGTGTACTATACAACAACTGGTATCAAAACTATTGGTTTAGTTCTATTGGGAGTGATGACTGAAAAAGGGAAGACTAGAATTGAGAAGTTTGATGGTTCAAACTTTACCTTCTGTAAGATGCAGATGGAGGATTATCTGTATCAGAAGGACCTCCATATTCCTCTAGGAGGAAAAGAGAAGAAACCAGAAAAGAAGACAGATGATGAATGATTTTTATTGGATCAGAAGGCTTTAGGAACGATCCAACTCTCTTTGTCTACGAGCATCGCCTTCAATATATCCAAGGTGAAAAATACAAAAGAATTAATAAAAGCCCTACCTATGATGTATGAGAAATCTTCAGCATCTAATAAGGTTCATCTCATGAAACAGCTATTCAACATAAAGATGTTAGATGGTAGGAGCGTGGGTGAACATCTAAACGAGTTTAATACAGTCATGAGCCAGTTGAAATCCGTTGACATTGTTTTTGAGGACGAGATCAGGGTGTTATTGATCTTATCTAGTTTGCTAAACAGTTGGGATGGTTTAGTAATTGCTGTGAGCAATTTTTCAGGGTCGACAAAGTTGAAATTTGATGATGTGGTCAGTATAATTCTCAGCGAAGAACCTAGAAGAAAGACATTAGGAGTTTCAGGAGATTCAGGGAATACTCTAAACGTTGAAGGGAGAGGAAGATCGTTAAATAAATGAGACAATAAACACGAACGTTCTAAGTTGACAAAGAAGTCCAAGGGACCGAAAGACAAAGATGAGTGTTGACATTATAGGAAGAAGGGGCATATGAAATGTGATTGTAGAGCGCTTAAGAAACAAGAAGGAAGCTCTTAAGGTGGGAAGAATTCAGTAAATTTATCTAAGAAGAGTAATACAGAGACATTAATCTTATCTCTTAATGCTAGGAATGAGTATTGGGTTATAGAATCGGGAGCTTCGTTTCATGCCACTTCATGTAAGGAAGTTCTGCGTGATTATGTGTCGTGTGACTTTGGGAGAGTCTACTTGAGTGATGATGAGCCATGCAGTATTGTTGGAAGGGAGACGTTTATATAAATCAGAAAGATGGAACAACCTTGAAATTGAAGAATGTCAGACATGTATCGAGTTTGAAACGAAATTTGATTTCAGTGGGACAGTTAGTCGATACCGGATATGTGACGACATTCACTAGTGATTCCTGGAAGATCACAAAATGTGCCTTAGTGATATCTCAAGGCAAGAAGGAAGGTACTTTGTATGTGACTTCAGGATCGTATAGTTCACTTGCAATCGCATCAACTGGAGTGAATGAGTAATTATAACATCAGAGGTTGGGACATGAGTGAAAAAGGGATGAAAGTGCTATTGTCAAAAGGGATGCTACCAGGGTTGAAGTCTATTGACTTGAAATTCTATGAGGACTGCGTGTATGACAAGCAGAAGAGGATAAGTTTTAAGAAGAAAGGATGTACTCCAAAGAGGCATCTGTTGGAGCTTATACACACCGATGTTTGGGGACCGACACATGTATTATCTCTTAGTAGCTCATGTTATTTTGTTTCTTTTATTGATGATGCTAGTAGAAAACTGTGGGTCTATTTTTTAAAGCATAAATCTGACGTATTTGATGTATTTAAGAAGTGAAAAGTTATGGTAGAAAATAAGATAGATAAAACAGTAAAATATCTCAGATCAGATAATGGGGGAGAGTACTGCGATAAGAGGTTTGATGAGTATTATGCAGCAAATGGAATCAAACATCAAAAAGCAATTCTAGGGACACCTAGTAGAACGGTGTGGCTGAGCACATTGACAGGACCATCCTTGAGCACGTCAGGAGCATGATGTTACATGCAGGGTTGCCCAAGACGTTTTGGGTAGATGCTGTGAATACTGCCGCATATCTCATCAATAAAAGTCTCTCAGCACCATTGGATGGGGGGCTACCAGAAGAAATGTGGACTAGGAAAGAAGTGAACTTTATACATCTTAGAGTGTTCGGTTGTACTTCATATGTTCACATTGATGCAAAGCACTTAAACAAGCTGGATGCGAAGTCCAAGAGGTGCACATTTATAGGCTAAGGGCAACATGATGTTGGCTACAAGTTTTGGGATACAGAAAATGAAAAAATCATCAGAAGCAAAGATGTAGTCTTCAATGAAAAAGTGATACATAAGGATAGTGTGCAGTAAAACATGGCTGAGAAGAAAGAATTTGTAGAGTTGTAAGAGTTACTGGACACGGGTGTTACAGCACCACAGGATGATCATGCACAAGAGCATTATGAGGCGGAGCCACAGACACCAGTTGTGAGGAAGTCTACTTGAGAGAAGAGACCTACGGTTCGATACTCACATTTCTTACATTATTTACTGCTGACAGATAATGGTGAACCAGAGTGTTTTGAAGAAGCATTACAGTTAGATACACGGGTTAAGTGGGAGCAGGACATGGATGATGAGATGGACTCGCTTGATTCAAATCGTACATAGGAGCTAGTTACTCTACCTAACTATAAGAAAGCTCTTCATAACAAGTGGATTTACAGACTAAAGGTGGAGCACGATACTTCAAAATGGTACAAGGATAGATTGGTTGTGAAAGGGTTCCAACAAAATGCAGGTATTAACTTCACCGAAATATTTTCACCAGTGGTAAAAATGTCTACGATTCGTATGGTCTTGAGTATAGTGTCTACAGAGGACTTACATCTAGAGCAGTTAGATGTTAAGACAACTTTTCTTCATGGGGACCTTGAAGAAGAGATATATATGCATCAGCCGATATGATACGTGACACCAGGAAAGGAGAACAAAGTGTGTAAACTGAAGAAGAGTCTATAAGGCCTAAAGCAGGCCCCGAGGCAGTGGTATAAGAAGTTTGATAGTTTCATGTTGGAAAATAGTTTTAGGAGTTCATGCAGACCATTGTTAATATTTGAAGAAGTTTTATACGTCGTACATCATCCTTCTTCTGTACGTTGATGATATGCTTTTGGTCGGCTCAAGCATGAAAGACATCTCAGATCTCAAAAGACAACTGTCTAGAGAATTTTTCATGAGGATTTAAGAGCTGCAAAACAAATCCTATACATGAGGATAAAACGTGACAAGGAAAAAAAGAAACTGGTTTTGTCATAAGCAGAGTACATAGACAAGGTACTTGATCGATTTAATATGGGAGGTGCTAAGCCGGTTAGCACTCCATTAGCCAACCACTTTAAGCTTTATAAGAAGTAAGGTATAAAGACACATGAGGAATGAGACTATATGGCTAAAGTCTCATACGCGTCAGCTATTAGGAGTCTCATGTATGCTATGGTGAGCATGAGGCCAGACATTGCTCAAGCAATGAAAGTTATTAGCAGGTTCAAGAACAACCCTGGGAAGGAACATTGGGAAGATGTGAAGTGGATCCTCAGATACCTAGTAGGTACTGTAGATATAGGGATGTGCTATAGTGGATCAGAAATCAAGCTACAAGGCTACATAAATTCAGATTTGGCAGGAGATATCGATAACAGAAGAAGCGCTATTGGTTATGTCTTTACTCTGGGTAGTGCTGTAGTCAATTGACTCTCTCAGTTATAGAAGATAGTATCTATCAGTACAACGGAATCAGAATATGTAGCAGCTACAGAAGCGTGCAAGAAGATGGTGTGGATGCAAGATTTCATGAAAAAGTTAGGTAAGAAGCAAGTAGAATGCAAACTGTACAGTAATAGTTAGAGTGCAATGCACTTGACGAAGAATTTAACCTTTCATTTAAGGGCTAAGAATATTGACATTAAATATCATTTCATACGTTTATTACTAGAAGATGGATCGTTGTTCTAGAGAAGATTCATATAAGTGAGAATCCTGCAAGTACGCTGATCAAGACAGTCACACGGGAGAAGCTGAAACTCTGTTCAGTTTTGACTAGTCTTCAGGCTTGAAGATGAGGAGGTGGTGCATTCTGGATGTAGAAGAAGAAGGTTTATGGTGATGTGTCTCCAAGTGAGAGATTGTTGAGATGTGAAGTCACATTTGGACAGGGCTACTCGATCGATCGAGTGCCCTACTCAACCGATCGAGGGGCCCGCTCGACCAGTCGAAGGCTAGCTCGACTCAAAGTCCAGCGAGCTATGATTTTCTAGATCCGAGGTGCTCGATCGATCGAGGCCCCTGCTCAACCAGTCAAGGGTCCGCTCAACCAGTCGAGTTTACGCAGATTCGTTTCCGAATTTTACACGGACTGCGGATTTTTGAGTAAGTTTTCACAGAGGTGCGAAAGGGAAGTTACCTAAACTATAAATAGGGGTCCTTAGGACTTTTCTAGGGTCATAGGAGTATTTCTAAAGTGTGGTCAAAGGGTTTTCTCTATACATCAAAGGGAAAAGGTTAGTATATTGCTTGTAATCTCGTTTTCTTCCTAGTGAAAGTTTTGCACCCGTAGTTTTTTACCCTTATTTACAGTTTTTTCGTGTATATATTGTCTTATGGTTTATTTAGTATGCTTTGATTCTATTTCTAAATTATATTTTTTTCTATTTATCATTTATGAGTGAGACTAGAGATTGAATCTCAGTTCACTGCGTTGTTGGCATGCTGCGCAACAACTAGTATCAAAGCTAGTGGTTTAGTTCTATTGGGAACAATGACAAAAAAATATAAAATGTTAGTATATTGCTTGCAATCTCATTTTTTTAATAGTGGAAGTTTTGCGCCCGTGATTTTTTACCCCTGTTTGGGATTTTTTCACATATATTTTGTCTTGTGGTTTTTTTTGTATGCTTTGATTCTACTCTAGATTATATTTCTTTCTGTTTATCGTTTGTGAGTGAGACCGGAGATTGGATCTCGGTTCACTGCATTGTTGGCGTACTGCGCAACAACTGGTATCAAAGCTATTGGTTTAGTTCTATTGGGAGCGATGATGGAAAAATAGAAAATGCTAGTATATTGCTTGTAATCTCGTTTTCTTTATAGTGGAAGTTTTGCACCCGTAGTTTTTTTTACCCTTGTTTGGAATTTTTCTACGTATATCTTGACTTGTGGTTTGTTTGGTATGTTTTGATTCTACTTCTATATTATATTTCTTTTTGTTTATCGTTTGTGGGTGAGATCGAAGAATAGATCTTAGTTCACTGCATTGTTAGCATGCTGCGCAACAATATTCGAAGTGCATGTGGGCTGCACCCATCTCCTCTTTTCGTTCATGAAGTATACTTATACAAAAGAAAAGAGAAAAAAAAAATCTGTGCCATCTTCCTAAATACGTTGTTCCTATACGTGCCAATGTTACATGTTTTAACGATCCGGTGGGCCCTGCGGCTCATGCATTAGGGTCCACTTGATCATCGAATGGATCTTGTTCACACGCGGGGGTGACTACTTAATTGAGTTGACATAGTATATATCATAAAGGTAGTCCGCGTTTTGCATCGTCCACGTGAAAAGAAAACCTTTGTACCGTGATGCATGAAGTGAATGTGGACCGTCCACTATATGCCCTACCACAAAGGACCTATGCCCCAAAATCATAACCATCAACGATCCTGCAAGCCTACAAATGGACAGCTGAATTTGAGGGGCCAAAGCCTTCTCATCTGGTGATTATGACCATCAAATCAAAGTGGATTTTGACATCTACACGATCGGCCATGATCCCGTCTGCATAGTCCATTTGTTGCACCAATATCTGTTCTCAAACATGTCCCGGGCTATGTTTGTCCGCTGGAGAAAATGATTCGTTTGTGCCCGGCCGGTCATCATTTGGACCAGGGTTTTAACTTTTAACTAGTTGGGTGTGAGTCAGATAAGTTGGACTCCATGGGATTGATCTAATACCAATTATAACATGAATAGCAGAGTAAACAGATCATCTCTGCATCAAAAATAAAAATTCCATAATATAATCTTAAATACGTACTTTGAAGAGAAGATAATCCTGATGTCGCTGAGGGGAGATTATGATCTTTCACACCTTACACCGTCAGGAAATAAAAAAAAAAGAAAAAAAAAGAAATTACAACGGGGATAGTGTTTTCTATCTATTTTAGTCAGGAGACCAATATATGCATTTATTAGAAAGCAGACCTGACAAGCTTGCCCATGATACTTTTGACCTTTAAAGTTTCCTTATTTTAGATTCCATATATATCTTAATAATTGTATATAAAGACCACAGTTTAAGCATCTCATCTTAGATGTATTTGTAATGATTATAGCCATAATGAGTTCTATTGAACCACTCAATTTGAATAATCTAAGGATAAAATGTAACCTGATGGAGTATATCCCACCTAATGAGAGTTTTACAAATGATTCACCCACGACTTAGGCCAGTCCTACTGATTCAGCCCTGACTTCAAGAATCGATTCAGGGATCAACCCGTCAGTCCAAGTGACTGTCTTTAACCATGTTTAGAACAGAAAGGATATTTTGCAGGCACCGCTTCCTGCACCTGGGCCCTCATAAGGTCTGATACCCCAGCTGAGCCCGGGGCTATGTGGTGCTTGACAGCCCACCAACAAGGTCCATACCAGCTAGGCCCATTTAACACTTTCAAGGTCTGGTACTCAGTTTATCTGCCGGCTTGTCTGTGGTTGCAGTTTTCTGTATCGTGCTCCAATACGGGCCAGGCTTGGGTCTACTTCTTTAACTAGTGGCTCCATCGAGCTTGATGCAGCCAGTGGGCCAAATGCCGGCTAAAAATTTCTTGGGCAATGGGCTTAATAATCAGACCCACAGTCAAGTCTAAGCTCGGCCATGGGTCTGATCAGTCCATTCCTAACCCTGTTCCACTATCAAAATGACACGTGTTATACGTTCCGCCCGTTGAGTGACAATTTCATGGAAAATGCTATGACCTAACCCGACAATCAAGTCTACAAGCTGTGACCCGATCACGTGGCCTACCTAGCTCCTTACGCACATTCACATGGGACTGCACGTACCAAACTTGCATGCCTGTAGGACTTCAATGCTGTATATCATGTGGACAAACAATGGATGGCCAAAATATCAGGTAGGCTATATACATGAATAAATAATAATAATAATAATAATAATAATAATAATAATAATAAAGAATGGTTCAAAAAAGAGGCTGAGTTTACTGATTGCGATGGACATTCCGGCTGTCAATGGGCTGGTCTGGCCCACTAGATTTGAGCCTGGTCTGATTCAGGGTGAGCCTGGGCTAGAAATTTGGCCCAAGGGCCAAGAACCAGGGCCTAAAATTTAAGCCCATTTAATTGTGATTCCGTGAGCGCAGCCTGCACGTGGTCCGGGCCTGCCTGTCCGAGATTTCAAGGGCATTTTTGTCATATATCCCGGGTGATGGGCAACAGTTAATGAACGGCCCAGATGTTGCAGGAAAGTAGGTGGCCAGGTTCTCTCTGCAATATCATCAAGGGACGGGCTTGGACCTGTTTGTTTTTGACGGGCCTGGTCCGGGTCAGGACTAAGTTTTCCTTTGATGGATGGGCTTGGACAGACCTCAGCCTGGTGGGGGTGGCTAACAGTGGAGTGTGTACCGACAGTGGGTGTGTACTAACAAGCTAACAATTTTTTATTTTTATTTATTTAAAATGCCAGAAGCTAAAAAAACTGTACTCGAAGATTCATTTTCAAGATACCAGGTAAAGCGGCATCTTGATACCCTTAGATACTGCAATAAGAAGAAATGTACCAAAAATCCACATTTAATAGAAGAAAGATTAGAGATCAAATAGTTAGGATATTTCAGTTTTTGGGTTAGTTTGGGCATGGGAGCCACCGTATCAATGTCTTGGATAAAATAATCATGGTCTGCGCATGTACAAACGTGGTGCACAAAGGGGAACTAGGGTGGTCAATGGGCTGGAATGGGCTAGACTATTAGCCCTAACCAAAATGACAGACCCTGAAGTCTAGGGCTTGGGCCATTAAACTTGGCTCGTTAACTAGGCCAGAGCTTGAAATGTAGGCTCACTGTTCAAGCCGGCTGGGCTAGGGCCAATGACTAATAGTCCAATCTGGTGTTGTCCGCCCAACTGATTTCCCTAGTGTAAGTAGGAATATTAATTACTTTGATACTAGTCGTGGTGTGATTGAAAAAGAAAGAGAATGGACCTACATTCCATGTGGAATTTTCTATGGTGACCATCACCCTCCCCAATGTCCGCAATGTTCCCTTTTGCGTAGCCCACTGGAGTTGTGAATTAGGCTGAAATTTTGGATGTAGATTTAACATAAGTAGTTTCATTTGGTGAATAAGTTGGATGACACTCACACTGTTGGGATTTGTGCTGCAGAATCACACATATCTATATTTATGATAACAATCCAATAACACCAAGCAATCACAAGAGAAACATAAAGATTTAATGTGAAAAAGCCTTGAAGAAAAAAACCACGGCACAAAGCAACAGAAATCAACTATGAAAATAACAATTACAAAGAGAGGACTTACCCGATTCAAACAACCTCGAATCTCACCCTAACTACACCCTTTGATAACCTAAGAACGCTTTTAGAAACCCTTGGAATACCTTTAGGAAGCCTTAAAATACTTTAGAATGGCCCTAAGAACTCTTATTTATAGATCCCTTCCACTTACGCACACCCCTAGAAACCGCCTCAAATTTACGCAGTCCGTGCACAAACTGCGCACCGTCTTCGTAACCCTCGACTATTCGAAGGAAGGCTTCGACCGGTTGAAGGGACCTTCGACTAGTCGAGCTAGTCCCTCAACTGGTCGAGCACCTTGGAACTTCAAATAAATCATTGTTGGACTTCGAGTTGAACGGGCTTCGACCAGTCAAAGGGGTGTTCGGCTAGTCAAGCTAGGCCCTCGACTGGTTGAGCAGCGCGGATAATCAGATTTAAGACATCTGTTTTGACAACAATCTTTACCATGTCTTCAATCTTGAATTGTGTATCTTTTTTTACCTCTTTTCTTATTTCTGCATCGTATCAGAGCTTCAATCAACGCTTCTCGTGCATACTCTGTCCTTCTTTTACGTCATTGCCAAGCCTAGAGAAGTTGTATAGAACTTAAACTTTTCTGTAGGAACAACCTTGGTGAGTATGTCTGTTGGATTCACGCTGGTGTGAATCTTTTCTAGTGTTATGTGTCCTTCATTAAGCGCCTGTTGGATAAAGTGGTGACGAACATCAATGTATTTAGTACGTGAGGGATAAACATAATTTTTAGCCAAATTGATAGCTCTTTTGCTATCACAGTTAATAAGCACGGCCTCCTTCTGAAGTCCGAACTGATTTATCATGCCTCTGAGCCAAACACCTTCTTTAAATGCTTCTGTCACCGCCATATATTCTACTTCGGTCGTGGAAAGAGTTACCACAGATTGAATCTTCAACATCCAACTGATTGTTCTAACTGCTAGTACAAATAAGTATCCTAAAGTAGACTTTCTAGAATCTATATTTCTTGTGTAGTCTGAATCCACATACCCTATCAACTTTGGTCTTGTCTTCTCAAAAGTTAAGACGTAGTCTTTTGTACCTCGAACGTATCGAAGTAACCATTTCACTGCTTCCCAAAGTGTCTTGCCGAGGTTTGACATGTATCTGCTCACAACACAGACTGCCTATGAAATATTTGGTCTCGTACAGACCATGGTATATATTAAACTACTAACCGCATTTGAATAAGACACATAAGATATAACATGTTTTTCCTTATATAATTTAGGACATTGTTATGAGGAAAGCTTGAAGTGAGCTGTGTGGGGAACGCTTACCAGCTTTGTTTGGTTCATCCCATACTTGATCAACACCTTTTCAAGGTATTCTGCCTGTGATAACCAAAGCCTCCTCTTTTTCCTGTCTCTATGAATATCTATGTTGAGAACCCACTTTGTAACTCCCAGCTCTTTCATCTCGAATGTCCCCAATAACTGAGTTTTTAGTACGTCGATTTCAGACATATCATGATTGGCGATCAACATATCATTAACATGCAATACTAGGATGATGAATTTGTCATCACTCGGTGTCTTGTAATAGACACAGTGATTATATTCACTCCAAGTAAATTCTGACTCAACATGAAAGAATCAACTTTTTTATACCACTACCTAGGCGACTTTTTCAAGTCGTACAACAACTTCATTAACCTACAAACTTTTGTCTCTACCCCTTTAACTTCGTAACCCTTTGGTTGTTTCATATAAATCTGCTTTTCCAACTCCCCGTATAGGAATGCAGTTTTGACATCCATTTGTTCCAATTCGAGATTGTATTGGGCAACCAGCCCCAACACGAATTTGATAGACACATGTTCACTCCCTAAGTGCAGGGTTGTGATGTAGTAATAAACTCGGTAAGACCGAGGTCGAATCCCAAGGGACTGAAACTTGTACGTTATCTAAAACTAACTAGAACTAGAACTAGGCTAAGATGAAATCTAAACTGAATGTAATTTGAGGAATAATGGTGAAAATATTAATCTAAAATTTATAAAAATCAGAGGAAAGGAAACTAGGGATTCAGAAGATCCACTTGTAGAGATCAGGGAGATCTTATACCTGTTTCATGAATCATGGACTTTACTGAATTGTCATTGATCTAGTTTTTAAGAGATGAAAGGTATATGAATTAGAACGGATTCCATCACCAAACCATGCCCAGGAGACTATGGCCAACAACAGAATTAAACTAATTACCAACCAATCACATGTATGAAGGTTAGGAAGGGTACTGACATCCGACCATGCCCAGGAGACTATGGTGAACAACAGGGCTTCCTGACATCATAAACATAAAGGAGAAAGAACATGCTTTAAGCCATTGCAGACCCATTGTAATTTCAGTCACAACAGACCATTAAAGACTAAAAACATTCCAATATTAATAAAACCAAAATTAACATCAATTCAATCTCAACAAAAGGCACAAGCAAGTCACTCCCATTACGCTACAGGCTTCGCCTCTTAGCCCTAGCTAAGGAGTTTTAGCCTGACATGATATGGCTAATATCCTTAAGATTCATAAAAAAAACAGAAAAAGAAAAGAGAAAACAAAACTCTCCTTGTCGCCCTCTCTCCACGTCTCCCAGCTTCAGATCCTCCTTGCTCCACAATGCCCCTTCTTTCTCTCTTTCTTCCTCCTTTTATAGCAGCAGGAGAAGGTTGGGAGTGCGTAACGAAGGTCGGCGGCTGGAGGTTTTACGCAGCAAGGTTGGTGGCTTGCGTAGCCTTACGCAGTTAGTAAACACATTCAGCCTTGCGTTTGGATGAAAGTTTTGGACAGCTGATCGTCTCAACTTCTACTTGGACCTCATGGCTAGATTTAGGATGATCTTTTGCAGCGTGTAGACGGTCCGGATCACGCATCAGAACGTGATCTTGATCACGTTACGACTGGAGAATCGGGCAGCGTTCGGACACTCGTGATACGCACGCCTAGCTGCGCTTGAAGCTTGGTGAGCCCACTTCGGCCAACATTCTGAGATATCTACGTCGTCCATTAGTCTCTTCTTCAAAAACCATTCCGAGATGGTAGGTTTTGGACGCTGATAACATGGCCCACTTGATGCATCTTGTGTCATAGCTCTGCCGTTCAACGCATTTTGCATCCGCTTGCTATCATTCTTTAGACCAAGAACCCTTAGGTATTGGTTAGGACCCTCATTTAAATCGAATGGACGGATTGGATTGACCACGTGAGGCTTTGATGGTGGCCCACAAGTTCCGACCGCAGGCTCTGTTGCGAAACAGAGCCTGCACAATCAACGATTTGATGGCTGGTGGGGCCATGGCTGATGTTAGTGGGGATATCCACTTCGTCCATTGAGATCCACTCAAAAAATCGTTTAGAGAGGGCCGGTTTTGGATCAATTTCTGGTGTGGCCCACGAGTTTCCTATTCAGCCGTCCGTCCGACATTTACATGGCTGAGATCCCATTTCCTTTGTCCTTTTCAAATTCCGTCAACTAGGCCTTAGTGGTATGGGCCGCAGAAGTCGTATGGACGGTATGGATCAACCATTCGAACCATGAGTGGGGTCCACAACTACATTAGATCTCGGACAGCGTCGCCCGCTGTAGCAAAAACAGTAACTCTATTTTTTTAAGAAAGAAAGCTCGGTCAAACTGAGCTTTGACCGAAATTTTCGTCCAGTGTACATTAAGTGCACACGCACTTTGTGTACTGGCGATGTACATGTAGCTCCATTGTAATGGTCTTGAGAAATCTGTACCATTCATCAATTTTGAAATATCATTTTAGGCATTGGGACCAAAAGTGAAGCATATCCAAGAAGCATGTGGGCCCCACTTAATGAATTAAAGGGCTGATCTATCCGTTGGGTCACTTCCAGGGCGATCCAATGGCTCATTTTTGAGATGTACAGGTAATTTACGGCCCCCATCACATGTATGAATTTTCAACTCAATCGGATGGCGAGAACTCTGTGATCTTGTATTTTTAGACCAATTCCGGGCCTTTTTAATGTAAATAACTTGATTTCCTCGGGTCCCTGACATGAAAATCTGTTGATCTTAGTCCCTGGAGTCCGTCCCTTACCTTTGGTGTCATCAAAGCGTTAAATCCATGCTTTAAGCTCCCTTTTTCAGTCCATGCTCGTAAAATCACCTTACAACATAAACACGATTAAAGCGGCCATTAAACAGTGTCATGTGCGTAAATCCATGTAAAAACTAGGGTCTGATATGCAATAATTGACCCTCAACAACACCTGCTTAATCATCGGTGCAAATAGCTTTGTGAAGTTGATTCCTTCTATCTGAGCATAACCCTTCACTACCAACCTTACTTTGTATCTATCATGTTTCCTTTTGAATAACCATTTGCATCCGATCGCTTTTCAACCCACTTGTAGCTCCACCAGCTCCCATGTGTGATTTTTGTGCAACGAGTCCATCTCATCATCCATAGTCACCTTTCACTTTTCTGCATTAGGCTCATCAAGAGCCTCCTGAATAGTAAACAAGTCCTCATCATTTGTAATGAGGGCATGTGCAATATTAGAATCGTTCTTGTATCTTGCAGGTAACCTGCGATCACGTGGTGTATTTCTTCTCACAAGTGGCTGCTCCACCTGCTCTTGTACCTCTGTTTACGCATTTGTTTCCGCTAGAGTATCATTCGTGTCAATCTGGATGTCTACGATCAATCTTTCTGGTTCTTCTTGCTCCTCTTGATTATTCTTGCGGAATAGAGAGCTTTCATCGAATTTGACATTACGGCTAGTGATGACCTTACGTGTGTGACCTTGTCAAATAACCTGTAACCTTTCACACCAATGCCATAACCAACAAAGATGTACTTTTTAGATCTATGGTCTACCTTATCTCTCTCAACTGATGGTACATGAAAGTAAGCTTTACAACTACATATATGTAGATTTGAATAATTGATTTTCTGACAACTCCATACCTCATATAGTATTTTACTTTCAATTGCTGTTGAAGGAGACCGGTTCACCAAATAACAAGCCGTGTTAATGGCTTCTGTTCATAAGTCATTGCTCAACGTAGCATTACTTAACATTCATCTGACCCTTTATAGGAGAGTCTAATTCATTCAGACAGTCTCACTGTTTTGCTTGGGCGTATAACGCACTGTGTTATGCCTAATGATCCCTTCATCCTTACAATAATTATTAAACTCAGTGAAAGTAAATTTTTCAACATTGTTATTCCTTAAAACCTTTATTTTTCACCCTGATTGTTTTTCTACTATTGTTTGAATATGCTGAAAACTTCGAATTTATGTTTCATGAAGTAAATCCAAACTTTATTGGAGTAGTCATCAATGAATGAAACAAACCATGACAACCCCCCAATGAAAACTTTTGGCGATGGCCCCCATACGTCAAAGTGTACATAATAAAGCACTCCCTTACATGCATGTTTTACAGATTTAAAAGACAATCTAGATTATTTACCATATATACAATGCTCACATATATCTAAATTAGAATTTTTTAAAAGCTAGACTCAAACATATATCAGAAAGTTCATTCATGCCCCCGCTCGCTCATATGACCCAGATGAGCATGCCACAACGTAGAGATGTGGAGTCTGCAATAGTTGCTGCCACTACACCCAATGAAATGCTCCGATCAACCTGTAAATGTTTTCGTACCTTTGTGCTCTCATAACCACGAGTGTCCCTTTTAAAACTTTAAGGACACCATCAATACTAGTGAACTTGCACCCTATAGCCTCGAGTGCATCGAGAAAAAATAAACTTTTTCATATCAGGAATGTACCTAATATCAGTTAAGGTACGCTCCATCCCATTAAACATCTTGATGCTCACCGTACCAATAGCCATAACATTACAGGCATTATCATTGCTGTAAAAACCTGTCTACCATCACATTTCTTGTAACTGACAAACCAATTCTGATAAGGAGTTATGTGATAAGATGCTCCTGTATCAAGTATCCACTTTTCTTTATGATTGTCATGTAAGTGACCAATCATTGAAACAGACAGAACATCACTATCACTTGTTTCTTCATTAGATGTGACAACATTAACCTCCTTGAAAGAAGTCGCTAAGTTTTCTTTCTTCACTTTAGGATTTCTGCATTCCTTCTTCATGTGTCCAAACATCTCACAGTTTCAGCACTTTAATTTTCCTTTGTCATTACCCTTAGATTTGGATTTAGGTCTACATGATCCTGTATCTCGCTTAGAATCTCTACTTCTTATAATTAGTGCATTAAAAGATATCCCCATGTCGCTGTTTAGCTTTCTCATGGCCTTCCCTTAAAGAGCTGAGATAACGATGTCGATACTCAAGATTTTATTTGCGGTGCACATTGTGTCCATGAATGATTCATAGGATGCAGGAAGAGAATTCAATAATATACATGCATGTTCCTCATCTTTGACCACTTCCTCTATATCCAGTAATTTACACATCAATTTATTAAAGTCGCTGATGTGAGCTTCTAGATCTCCACCATCTGTCATCTTGAAGATATAACATTACAGCTTCAAGTGTAGACGATTTTCAGAGGACTTCTTAGCATACATGTTCTCTAACTTCGCTCATAAACTTGTCGCAGTTTTCTCCCTCAAAACATTATAGAGAACTTTATCCGTGAGACATAAATGAATAGAGACTAAAGCATTACTATCAAGGTTTTTTCACTCTTCATCTTTCATGGTAGATTTTCGCTCTTTAAGAGCTTTAATCTCGCCTGCTTGGTTAATAGGCTAATCATCTTAATCTTCCATAACTAAAAATTATTTTTTCTTGAGTACTTCTGTGATGCCCCAAGCTTGGAAACCAGGCTCACAAAATTTTCGATCACCTAGTTCGGCGCCTATATTGTTCATAGTATCCCATTCTCGGCCCCTAGTACTCATATATTAGATTCTGATCCTAGGATCCCACAAGGAGGATTTTCAACATGATTTTTTTTTTTGTAAAGAGCATAACTATAAGTATAACCCAGATACAAATAATAACATCACCATATATTCTGTAATGCCCTGAATTTTCAGGACTCGAGTATATGATCCGTTTCCCAAAAATCCAAGTGTTAACCTTAAAGGATGGTCAAATTCGAGTATACATTTTTTTTTTCATTTATTCAGAGTAAGTGGATGAGCGTAGAGTGGACAAATTAACATAAAGGAAAATTTGATTTACATTTGGAATATACAAGAAACTGTCCATAATGACTTGTATAAATTAATGCTCCCATTCTTACAATTATAAAATGAAATAATATTATAAGTGAAATAAAGTAAATTACAACAATATTAGAATGTGAAATCCTTTGGCAGCCCTGTGAACAACATCGACTTGCTCTACATTTGCCTCAACTATTACGGTTTGATAGCGTCAATGGCTATTGCAGTAAGGAGCACCCTCTAAGATTGCACACTCAGTATTCATAATCCAATACAGATTGCAAGTTATTGAAATAGATATATTAAACAAGACATTTCATAATCATGATCATACACTTAAAAAATCAAGCTAATCAATAGAATCTCATCATAAGCAAAATATAATAGCAATCACAATATAAGGGGATATGTCCAGATAATCGAATAATCAATCATACGACTTTCTATTGCACCTGAAAATCGTATTGTATGTGAACTCCGCAAGATGGCTAGAAAATCAATAAGAGAACTTCAAGTCTACTCGAAAATCATGGTACAAGTGAAATTTGTAACTGAATAGAAAATCAACCTTTAAACCTCTACTTCACTCGGGAATTATATCGTATGTGAACTCCGCAAGATGGGTAAAAAATCAATAAGCGAACATTAGTTCTACCCGAAAATCATGGTACGACTGAACTCCATAAAATGAAGAGACAATCAACATGCAAACTCTAGACCACCCAAAAATCATATCGTACGTGAACACTGCAAGATGGCTAGAAAATGGATAAGAGAACTTCATCTCTACTAAAAAATCATGGTACAAGTGAACACCATAAGATGACTAGGGAACCAACATACAAACATCTACTTCAACCGAAAATCATATCATACGTGAACTCTGTAAGATGACTAGAAAATCTATAAGCGAACTTCAGCTCCACCTGAAAATCATGGTATGACTGAACTCCGCAAGATGAAGAGAGAACCAATCATGGAAACTTTGGTGTCATTCGAAAATCGTATGAACTTCGTAAGATGGCTAGAAAATCGACAAGCGAACTTCAGCTCCACCCAGAAATCATAACGAACTCTGCATAATGACCCAAAAATCAACGAGGTCTACAAATATAACCAACAAGCTACAGAATGACATCAATGTTCCATCAAAGCCACAGAGGAAAAATGAATGACCCAAGCCATGTAAGGCAAATATGCGGTCCAAGCCATGTAAGGCATATGTGCGATTCAAGTCGCGTAAGTCAAATATAGACCATAAGGTGGTGAGTTCATGAAAGGTTTCATTCATTACATCGCTTAATCACAAACAACAACCCTACAGTTAATTAACAATGTATAACTCAAGATAGCATGTTATCACCAATCATCTACGCTTGCTATAATTAAAGAGATATAATCATTATCTAACACAGGAATCAAGTGAGCAACATATTAACATCTTCACGTATTCACATATTTACATAATAAGTTAAGCAGCTCAATCAAGTAACTTAAGAGATAATAAAGAGAAAGGATTAAGGCAACATCTACGATTAAATCAATGAATTTAAGTGGGAAGCTCAAGGCATGAGTCGTCACCTTACGTGTCGAGTTATGCATTAGTGTCGCTAGGAAACGCAGGTGTTATTAGAACCAAATCCTAACACATATTGTAAAATCGTATGGTCAAATACAAGTTTTATACATTCCTTATGATTAAGATCATAACCTAGGATTTGAATAACTTAGATTTAGGGTTTCGTACTAGGGTTTAGACTACTTATGTCACGCCGCAAATCCGAAAATCGGATTCACAGGAATCTCGATCGCCGAATCCGGTGCCGACAGCCTCCGTAGTACCCCATTCTCGGCTCCTAGCTTCCATACACCAGATTTCGATCCTGGGATCCTACAAGGAGGATTTTTTTTATACATTTAACTCGTAATAAGCATAATCACAAGATTACCCAATTTACGCAGGCAACATCATCATCACATATCCACTAATATAATCATTTGAATACAATGTTGAAGGAAAAATACATAAATCAAAATCAAGCTCCAGAAAACCGCTGCACGCTCCAAACTCAACACTGCTACAACTTAACATCACCTGCACGCATCTATCGTACATAAGCTTATAGAAAGCTTAGGGGGTGATGTAAGTGTGTGCACAAAGTAAGTGCCAAGTATTCAATACAATGTCATAATCATATAATACCCAAAAATACTGGTAATTCATAATTCGTATATCATCAGAATAAGCAGAAATACTGAAAAGATCATAAATCATACGATAACAAAGTAAGCGAAAGTATGGACAAGTCCATAAGTCAATAAATATCAGGTTACGCAATATAGAACAGTTATACAATAAGGAATCATAAAGAGCTAAATATTAGATGCCGAGGATGCAATACAATATACAAATCCTGTTAAGTCTATTTAGGCCATATTAGTGCAGAAACATATCAACCCAAAATGTCATATGTCTGCAGATGTAATGCAATATGCGATGAGAATGTAATGACCATGCTTGGAGTGTGAAGTCGGGATGATAGTACGTAGTATCGCAAGCTACAGGGTCTGCCACAATGGACTTCTATCCAAACTAGTCCCATACCTAAATTTGGATAGTCAAACTCAACGTGGTAAACTCCTGATTTCAGGTTAGTCGCGCCCCCAACCGAAATCCTGGCTATAACGAAGGTACACAACAATTAGTTACGTACCACCAGCCCGAGTGGATAATGAATGAATGAATGAGCATGCAACTCCTACTCAATAAGTCCACATATCAGTACGGTTCCTCTCTGGAAAATTACCGGGGTATATTACACTCCAAACCAGATTGCCGCCCCATCGCGCGCAACAAGGTGAGTGGAAGAGACCTCACTATCTGCCAGCCAATATCGGGCCTGGCTCGTCGATAGCGGACCCATTCCTCGAGCTGGTCAGACTCAGCCTAGCATTACCCCCTCCTCTCGGACAGGTAAGGTCGCACCCCCTTCCAACCGACCACGACACAGTAGAGAGCGCAGCCATCTGGTAATCGGTACTCAATGCTCATCTACCCACTCGATCTAGACGTTGGAGCAACCTCTGGAACCAAGAGGGTTTAGGGACTTTCACCCAGGGATATCTATAGTATCCCATGTAGAACAGATTTTTCAGTGTCCTATATGGCTATCCATGAAATACCTGTGGAGGCTATGACCCTGATGTCTCTAGGGTGTATAGTAATCACAACACACAATGCAAGATGTATGAGTCATACAATCCAGTCATACATCAATCCTGTGCATATCGTGCACTCATGCGAGATAACCTCCGTCCATCAGGGAGTCTCATATCATCCTACCCAATGACATATGCAATGGTCAATCACATCTCATAACAAACATGCAGATGATGCGTATGGGCATATATCATGATGCTATGTTGTCATATACTCATAGTCAGTATCAACAATCGGCCTTGACAATGTGGACATTTAACCAACATTGCCCTAAGGAATGACCCACATAGATCCAAACATATAATGGGCCCGCAACATCACAAAACGGCCTAATATACAACATAATGGGCCTCACTTAAGAGCTTAATACACACCACGATGGGCCTCAAATATGGGTCGCATGTACACTACATTGGGCCCCTACAATCGAAATCAGCAATCGGCCACGACAAATCAAGATCGGTAATCAGCCTCAATCGATAATCGTCAATTGGCCAGGACAAATCAGAATCGGTAATTGACCTCGATCGATAATCGGCAATTGGCCATCATAATCGGCCTCGATTACTAATTGGCAATTGATCAGGATAATCGACCTTGATCGCTAATCGGTAATCGGTCATGATAATCTGCCTCGATCGCTAATCGACAATCGATCAGGATAATCGGCCTCGATCGCTAATCGGTAATCGGTCATGATAAACGGCCTCGATCGCTAGTCGGTAATCGGTCATGATAAACGGCCTCAAAAAATCAGAATCATCCTCGATAAGCGGCCTCAAAAATTGGAATCGGTGATTGATAAATGGCCTAAGGGGAGGTCACAATGTGGACATTAAACCATCATTGCCCATTAATGTGGACATCTAACCAATGTTGCTCCCAAGGAGTTGCCCACATCAGGGATTCATTCACAACGTATCAGCCACGCATACATCACGTTGGACCCCATTCATGGGCCTCTCATATACCGCGTTGGGCTTCGTACGAGGGCCTCAAATGAATCACAATGGGCCACGCCCATGAGCCTCAAATACATCATAATGAGCCTCGCCCATGGGTCTCGAGTATATCACAATGGGCCATAACCCATAGGCTTCAAATACACAATAGGTGGGCCTTACACGTGAGCCTCATACACATCAGGTGGGCTGCATCAATGGGCCGCACTAATGGGCCAATGTACTTTACGTGGGCCGTATCAAATGGGTCAATATACATCAAATGAGCTGTATCGATGGGCCGCACCAATAGGCCTCATATACCTCGAATGGACCGCATCAATGAGCCTAATATCTCACAATGGGCCACACCCATGGGCCACACATACATCTGATGGGCCTCATCGTATGGGCCAGAAATATATCATAATGGGCCACAACATGTGCAACACGTACATCATAACAGGCCCTCATGGGGCAGCCCATGGTCCAGAGAATGGATGGACAACCCGTTTATACATTGTAGTGGGCCTCACAAGTCAGCCCATGTTTCGATTAAATGGATAGGTGACGTGTATATACAACAAGGTGGGCCCAGCAAGTGGTCCTCAAGGGGTTCC
This sequence comes from Magnolia kwangsiensis, assembly GCA_037074715.1. NCBI lineage: Eukaryota > Viridiplantae > Streptophyta > Magnoliopsida > Magnoliales > Magnoliaceae > Magnolia > Magnolia kwangsiensis. The sequence goes on from CM073577.1 coordinate 117,176,016, forward strand.
AATGGTGGGCGCCAACCCACTACTTCCTACGGTGTGGATCATTGAACTTTGGATCAGCCTCATTTCCTGGCCCATGGCCTAAGTGATATGAAAAATTGGATGGGCGATCTAGACATACACATATGCAAGGTGGGCCCTACATGCCACCAATGGGTCCACACAGGAAGGCTAGCAGGGGTATACAATGCATACAACTGAGGTGGGCCAGCTACTGGGCGATCGGTCTAGCAATGCCCAGGCCCTTGCTGGACGACAAACAGGTGGGCTGCATGTATGAAACACTTACATAGGGTGGGCCCCACTTGCAGGTGGTTCTCCAGAATGGTGGGCTACTGCATAACATAAATGGGCCTCGTACGTCAGCTAATGGGTCCTGCATACAGTAGGTGGGCCTACTAAATGTGGGCCACCACAAACAGTACAATGGGCCCAGAAAGCTTTCAATGGTGGGCGTCAACACACTGCTGCCCAGCAGTGTTTGGGCTTGCTGCTGGACGGTGTGAGTACTGTATACATCATGGTGGGTTCCACATGGGTGGGCCTGAGATAGTTTCAACGGTGTGGATATAATACTTCTAGGTGGGTCCCATCGTCCAACTGCTGTGGATATCACACATACATCTCGTGGGCCCTGCATGCAGTTGGACAGCGTGGGTATGGAACACATACATCATGGTAGGTTCCACAGCTGCTAGACGTCAGTCTAGCAGCACCCTCGGATGAACGGGGTGGATACAACACATAACCAAGGTGGGGTCCACGTGAGTGGGCCACCCCACACATCCACCCATCAAGTGGGCTTGAACGATCCATCAGATACGTTTCAATGGGCCATCGGCTGAGTGTTCTGGCTCTATCTGTCCATATGTCCCACGGACGGTGTGAAACTCATACGCATGGTGGGTCCCTTTTGATGGACGAACAATGTGAATATAATACATACAACATGTGGGTCCCACGTACACGTGGGCCACTGCTATGAACCAAGCTGATATTTGGATTATCTTACCGTCCAGACGTTCAGCAGTCTGGACGGTTCTGCTGCTGCTGGTGCAGCCCACAAACATCTGATTTGGGCCGTGCAGATGGACGGCTGAGGATGTAGAACACATACATCAAAACAGGATCCACATCAGTGTGGATCAGGTACATCCCAGTGGGCCCTGCAGCTACTAGGCGTCAGTCCAGCAGCATCCATAAATGGACGGCCCTGCTGGCCTGGATAAAATACATCACGGTGGCCCAGCTGCATACAGAAGGTGGTTGGTGGGGATAAAACGTATGCATCAGGTGGGGGGGGGGGGGGGGTCCTCATGGGTGGGGTCCACGTCAGTATGGCCCACCAGCTTCAACGTTAGCAGCAGAGAAGCAGGTGTGATCTGTTGTGAAGGCATGGAGGCTGAAATGATGCAAGGGGAAAGCATCATCCACCTTGATCTGGAGTCTAAATCTTCTACAATCTGATAAACAGATCTTCTCGTAAGTATGTCCTTGATCTGTGAAGATGCAGAAGAAGGAAGTGTTGTCTGATCACTGGATGATCAGATCTTCACTGTTTACAGGGACAGTCATGAAACAGAGACTAAGCTCTGGTCTGATCTGGATCCGTGAGCATGATCCGCTTGATGAACAGCACTCACAGTCTAATCAGTGGGTTATGCGGACTGATTTGGGATGTTGATATGAGAAGATGCAGAGTTGAGAGGTCGATCATAGCTGGTGGAGTCCATATGGTGGAGTCCACATGCAGGATACAGAACATACATCAGATGAGTCCACGTACTGGACAATACCCATATTTTGGTGGATCCCTACAAGCTATAGATGGACGGTGCAGATGAAGTACATGCACAAGGTGGGTCGGCACCGTCTGGACGGTTTGGACAATCTGGACTATCTGGACGGTCTGGATAGTCTGTATCATCTGAACGATCCAAATAAAATACATATATATCAAGGTGGATCCCACGTCCTCCCATTGGACGGTGGTGGATGAAACATACCTCAGGTGGACCCTGCAGCTTCCCAAGATCAAACTGATATTTGTTTCTGCATCAGGGCCTGCTGCTGGACAGCAGACTGCCCAGCAGAAGGTGGCCCGTCTGTCCATTTCCTGGGTAAACAGGGGATGGACGGTGTGTATTCAACACATATGCATCAAGGTGGGGTCCACACATGTGGGCCACCCCACAATCAACCAGGTATTAGCATTTTCCCATCTAACGGCCCTGCATGACCAACCGGTCATGCATGCTCACAACAACCAGCAAGACAGTCCACTTGCTGGACTGTCTGGATTAAATACGTACATCAAAGTAGGGTCTACATAGGTGGCCCACTGAGTTAGGGATCAAGATAATATTTGTATGTTATTTCCCTCAACCAGGCCTGCATGGTCTGACCAGCCACGCAGGCCCAATCTTAGGTAGCAAGATAGGCCTACTTACTGGGTTGTGGGTATCCCACTGGATCGGTGGTTAGATATCACATGCATTAGCAATGGTGGGCCATTAAACCGGGGAAAAAGAGAGGGACATAAAAAAAGAAGAGAAAGAGAGAGAAAAGCACCCACATAACTTTCTTCTTCCACCAACACGTTGTAGAGCTTCAAGGGAACAAGATTCAACGGTTGAGATCAATTTTTGAGGTTGGGATTGGGTGATAGGAAGGTGGGCCACACATGGCTTCTCCATGGAAGCCATGGACGATTGCTTGGAGAGAATGAGGGAGAGAGAAATGAGAGAGAGAGAGAGAGAGAGAGAGAGAGATGTGTGAGTGATGGGTGAGGGATGGGTGAAAGGTGATGGAGTGATAGGTGTACTTGACATGTAAGGTTGCTTTGACTTTGGGGTTGCTTGGGGATGGATGTTGTACTTGACATATGAGGTGATTGATGGGATGAGATGTGATGTAATTGATTTGAAAGAATGACTTGGGTTTGCAATTGCGCAGTGTTTCCTCGAACCGAATGCGAGCCCACATCTCCTGGCCAGGGTATTGCCTCGACGCGTGAGTCACGGCATCAGAACCGCGGTGACGGCGCGGTCGCTAGGATACAAGTCTCGGGTTGAGTCGACTCGGGTTGACGGCGTGTGAATCAGGGTCGCGCAAAAATACCGGTTAAGGGTTGAAGGTTGTCGGAATTTGACCGGAAAGATCGCGAAATTCTACGGAACGGTATGGACTGAGATACGGGTCTTACAACTTAGGGTTTTGATGTAGAATTAGGGTTTTCAACCTTGAGTTTTGTCTTAAGCTTAGATCCTGGGATTTGGATCCCAATTTATTATCAATATTATTATCATTATTATTATTATTGTACAATGGGCCAAATAATATTCATATTAGGGGTATTATTTCATCCATATTAATAATGATGGTCCATAAGTTCATATCTAAATGTACTGACATCATCTAATATTTTTATAATTACTGATAATCCCTTAAATAATTTAAGTAATAAAAATAGAATATTTACTAATGATAGTATAATAAGGATTAATAATAATATTTATATAAACAAGTATTATGCTAATCCCATAAGGACAATGATAAATATTTTCGAATGCTAATATTCATAACTAAAATGAATCTAGCCATAATAATAACTACTATGATCTACCATGAATTATGAGTTTCTACACTTTGGTTGAACCTAACCCATTATCTATGTTTAGGGTATTGACCTAGAGCTTAGGTTACTTAGGTCCAGGACTTTATCCTAGAATTTAGGTCTATGATAAATTTTAGGATTTGAACTCTAGTTGGTGTATTATTAATTACAATAACTATTGTTATAATTTATACTAGCTAACATGGTAATAAAAATTATTATGATGAAAATTAACAATAGAATTATAATTGATGATAATAATATCCATAACACTAATTTGTATATTGTAGTGTCAATTATTATTCGTAGTCAATATCATTAAAATAACATTAGTTGTTGCAACAGGTAGAAAATAATAGTGATATTATTAATAACAAAATATCTGATGACGAATCTGAAAAGAAATGGAAATTCTCACCTAGATAACTCGGTTCGAGTCAATTTGACTTGGCTCAAGACAACCTTCCTCTCTTCTTCTTTCTTACCATACCTCTTCTCTACTTCCTTTCAAAGTGTGGTCCCCCCCCCCCAACACAGCCAGGGATCTGCTGGACCTAAGAGCTAGCTGGTTGGAATTTACTTATCTTGGAGAAAACCCAATCCAACCCAACACGAGTTGGATTGGTCAATCAAGGGAAGCAGCCAACCCCCTTCACCCTCTCTTTAATTTTCTTCTTCTTCTTCCTTTATTTTTCTCTTTTCCTTCTTCCTTTTCTTCACATGCTAAAATGCACAACAATGGGTGTCAGGCTTGGCCTGACTCGGCCCAAGCTCGACTCAATTCGTACTGGAGCATTAGTGCACCAGTTCTTTCCCCATTTTTTTTCTTCCGCTTCTTTCTCTACTCCCTCTCTCTACTAACTTCTTCTTGCTTCCACATACTGGAAGTCTAGTAATGACACCTAGAAAAATAGGCCCAACTTGAACTAAAACTGGGCCCAACACGTGTGTGATGCGGTCCACTGAGACTTGCATCAGGCGGGCCCACTGTGATATGTGGTTCGGCCCATTGAGATTTGCCTCAGATGCTGTCACGCCCCAAACTTGGAAACCGGCCTCACAAAATTCCTGATCGTCGAATCTGGCACCGACAGCCTCCGTAGAACCCCATTCTCGGCTCCTAGCGCCCATTCGCCAGGTTCTGATCCTGGGATGCTACGAGGAGGATTTTCAATGTCAGTTTGATTCGTAATAAGCATAACCAAAGGCATAACCCACAAATAACAACCAAGAATTTCATTACATTTCCACTATGATTAAAAACTTTACAAGTACAATAAGCATAAAGGGAAATATAATGATGATGAACAAAAACTCCGGAGTAATCTGCCACGTGCTCAAGCCTCAGCGCTGCTGCGATCCAATGTCACCTGCATGCAACGGTCGTGCATAAGCTCATAGAAAGCTTAGAGGGCGGTGAAAGTGTGTGCGCAAGGTAGTAATATAATCATGCAATATCAGAGTAATGCGGAATATGCAGATGGATCCATAATATCATGAGCCATACCAAGGCTATGCGATGCAAGACATGAATGATATCGGCCATCCCAAGGCCATGCGATGTGAAATGCAACTCAAGCATACAAATCCTCATCTATGTCCACACATCAATACTGCTCAAATCTGGGATATCACCGGGGTCTAGTACACTGTAAACCAGATCGCCACCTCATCGCACGTAATAAGGTAAGTGGAAAAGATCTCACTATCCATCTGCCAATATCGGGCGCGACTCGTCGATAGCAGACCCATTCCTCAAGCTGGTAGACTCAGCCTAGTATTGCCCCCTACTCTCGGGCGGGTACGGCCGCACCCCCTTCCAACTGACCACGACACAGTGGAGAGCGCAACCGTCTGGTAATCGGCACTCAACGCTCATCTACCCACTCAGTTTAGACATTGAAGCAACCTCTTGGTACCATAAGGGTTTAGGGACTTTCACCTAGGGATATCTATAACACCCCATGTACAATAAGATTTTTGGTATCCAATCCTGCCAACCACGATGTGCATGTGGAGGCTAAAACCCCGATGTCGCTAGGGCGTACAATAACCATGTCATACAAATGCGAAATGCATGAATCACGCTATCTAGTCATGCAACAACCCTGTGCATATCGAGCGCTCACGTAGGGCAACACCGCCTAACCGGGAGCCCATAAACAACCTGCTCGAAGGCATATGCTATAATCAGTCAATTCTCATATCAAGCATACATATGATGCGTATGATCATGAGTCATGGAACTATACTAAACATGTTATAATGAGATGAACTATCCTTACAATGCAGATGAGCCTGGACGGCCTATACACAATAAGAACGGGCCTAGCAATGGGCCCTAAGGAGAGTCGTAATGTGGACATCCAACCAACATTACACTCGCAATGTGGACGTCAAACCAACATTGCTCCCAAGGCACGATCTTCTTAAACATCGCTACTTAATCTGTGTTGGGATTACACATTGCAATGGACCTTAGGTTCATCCCATTGGGCCTTACATATATATCAAATGGGCCATATCTTATGGGCCTTTTATTCATCAGATGGGCCATATAAATGGGCCACACAAATGGGTCTTATGTGCATTGCAATGGGTCATAACCCGTGAGCCTTAGATTACATCAAATGGGCCTAATCTTATGGGTCTTAAATAAATCAAATGGGCCTAAGCCCATGGATTTTATACATAACAAATGGGCCTAAACCCATAGGCCTTATATAAATCAAATGGGCCTTACATCCACATCAAAGTGGGCCCCCAATGGACTACTACCACTGGATTAAGATGGGCCTTAAAACATGCCAAGGTGGGGTCCACTTGGACTATGGATCTGGCTCATTCAATGACTCATTCCATAAAATGATCTTTTAAAATGGATGGACGGGTTAGATGCAGCACCTGCGTCAATGGTGGGGGCCCACAAGAAGGCCCATCATCGTGTATATTACATAATATAATATAATATGTATATATATAATATATACAATAATATATATATATATTTATGTATATATATATATATATATATATATGTACACACATGTGCAACCCCACACATACACACACACCCACACGCATGCACCCATGCACCACAGCGGGCCCCATCGTCCGCTGGACGGTGGGGGTGAAACACAAACCTCAGGGTGGGTACCACCGTCCGCCTGGACGGTGGGTAAAAACACATCCATCACTGTGGGTCCCATGTGGGGCCCACCACAATGTTTATTTGAAATCCAAACCTTTGATAAGGTCACACATCCCTGGATGAAAGGGGAAAAAAAAATTCATCTTGATCTGAAACTTCTGTGGCCCAACAATGGGTTTTAATGGTAGATGTTCATTCACACTGTTTCCCATGGTGTGGGCCACCTGACTAATGGATGGGGCTGAAATTTGGAGGGGGCCCACTACTGGGGGTGGCCCACCTCGTGGACAGCTTGGATGACAAATAAACATCACGGTGGGGCCCACATGCAGGGCCGTGGGCCCCTCACGCCCGCCCGCCTAGCAACGTGCTGCTGCTGCAGCACATCAAAGAGAGGCAGAGCCTCTTTGCAATTTTTTTTTAAAAAAATATTAAAATCCTTATTTTTGGGTTTTTTCACATTTGGGCCCCACATCTAGCAGATCCACCCCGTCCATTGGTTTCTACAGGCCATGACAAGTCCAATGAGTCCAGAGTTTGTGATTTTTGGACGTACAGAAACGTTAGAAAATTCCTCAATGGTAACCACTAACGTTCCCAATGCTAAGGCCCACCAGATGCTCAGATCAGGACCATCTTTCTACTCAATGGCTAAAATGAGGCCGGAAGGGGATGGACGGCTTGGATTGTACCCCAACATCAAGGTGGGGCCTATGAGAGGACCTCCCAAAAAGCTTCATTCTTTTCTTCTTTTTTTTTGTTTATATAGGGACGTCCAGCGTCCCAGACGCTGGACCGTTCGGTCCAAATTAAAAAAAAATACACTATGGTGGACCCTATTGAAGTGGACCACCACAGATGGATGATGTGGGTACCACATATAAGGTGGGCCCCACTTGAAGAAAGCTTGGATAAAATAAATACTTCAAGGTGGGGTCCATTCAAGTGGGCCACACAAACACACCATGATAAAAAAAGAAAATAAAGTAGAGAGAGAGATAAAGGGTTGGACACACTTGATGGAGGGTCGGGCCCTCCCTTTCATGGTCTACAACATACATCATATCATATGGGCCCACCTAATCAAGGATCGATGGTGGAGATCCATTCTCCATGAAAATAAACAGTCTAGATGACCTTGTCATTGTAATGAAATAAACATCATGATGGGGTCCATGGAGAATGGCCCCATCATGGATGATCATGATGATCAAAGTGGTCCTTCGACCACAACTTAGGGTCCCAAGTGAGATCCAAACCATTGATTAGTTGGCCTCACTTGGCCCATCTCAAAAACATGAAAAACTAGCATAATCTAGCACCCACCATCCGATCTTCTTGCTCCTGGAGGTTCCTTAGCACCTTAGCTTCAATTTCAATGGATGAGATGAGGAATGGAGGATTGAGATGGGAGATGATGGGGTACGAAAGTGGGCCACCTTGGAGTTTTTTTTTTGGAAGAGAGGGAGAGACTTGGAGAATGCTCATACGTATGGAGGTGTTGCTTGGATCTTTTTACAAATGAGAAAGAAAGGAGTTGTAAAGGGAGAGAGAGTGATGGGTGATGGAGTGATAGATGGATGTGGTGAGTGATGGTTATGTACGAAAACCTTGACTTTTGTGGCTTTTTGTGTAAGAGAGGTATGGGCTTTGTAAGAAAAGCTTGGCTTTTGTAGTTGCTTGGGAATGGGTGAAAGGTGATGTGTACTTGACATGTACTTGACATGTGATGGATTGATTGATTGATGGATTGATGTGATTGATGTGACACATCGTAGAGATTCTCTTGGATTTCGCAACGCGTGGCGTTTCCTCGCATCGAACGTTGGTCTATAACTCTCAACCAGGGTATCGCCTCGGCGCGCGAGTCGCGGCATTGGAACTGCAGCGACGGCGCGGTCGCTATGGTACAGAACTCGGGTCGAGTTAAAACAGGTTGAGGTCAAATGAATCAGGGTCACGCGTGACTATCAGTTAAGGGTGGACGGTTACCGAAATTCGACCGGTAAGACCGTGAAAGTCTATGGAATGGTACGGACTAAGATACGGGTCTTGCAGTTCTCCCCTCCTTATAAAAATTTCATCCTCAAAATTTACACAATCAACGCAACTAAGCATAACTCATGAGGAAGAAGAGACATAACGTCATCATATAGAATCAAGGGCAGCATATAAAATACAATACAAGATCAATCATCAAAGAGATGAGGATAACACTCTCGAATCTCAGCCTCGCGCTCCCAAGAAGCCTCCTCTACGGAATGTGACCCTACTGCACCTTCACCAACGGAATGACCTTGGTTCTGAGGACCTGCTCCTTTCGATCGAGGATACGGACTGGCTACTCAATTTAAGAAGCGTCCTCACGAACCTCCAGCGCCTACCAATTAGTAATGGGAACAATGTCTGACCCACACTTCCTCAACATGGAGATGTTGAAAATATCGTGGACGCCAGACAACTGTGATGGCAAGGCAAGCCGATAAGCCACAGCGCCAACGCGTCCAGTGATCTCAAAAGGTCCTATGAATCTCGGAGTAAGCTTGCCCTTCGCTCCGAAACAAACTATGCCCTTCATGGGCAAGACCTTGAGATACACATGGTCCCCTACATCAAACTCTAAGCGACGACGCTGACGATCAACAAAACTCTTCTGTCGGCTCTGAGCTGTGCGTATCCTCTGCCTGATGGTGTCAATAGCCTCTGACGTCTCCTGCATAAGCTCGGGTCCTAGGAGACGACGCTCTCCAACATCGGTCCAGTAACTCAGTAATCTGCATGGTCTGCCATATAATGTCTCGAAAGGAGCCATGTCGATAGTCGTCTGATAGCTGTTATTGTATACGAACTCAGCCAATTGCAGATGCTCATCCCAGCTACCCCCGTAATCAATCGCGCGGGCCCGAAGCATATCCTCTAGTATCTAATTGACCCTCTCGGTCTGGCCATCGGTCTGCGGATGGTATGCGATGCTGAGCTGTAAATCAGTCCCCATCGCTCTCTGAAAGCTCCCCCAAAAATGAGACGTGAACCTCGAATCTCGGTTAGAAACGATCGAGACCGGAACGTCATCCAGTCTCACAACCTCCTTAATGAATAACCTCACAAGCCGGTCCATAAACTAAGTCACACGCATCGCAAGGAAATGTACCGACTTCGTCAGACAATCCACAACAATCCAAATGACGTCATGACCGCGCTAAGTCCTCGGCAAACCCATAATGAAATCAGTCGACACGTGCTCCCACTTCCACATCGGGACACTCAACGGCTGCAAAAGACCAGGAGGTCTTTGATGATCGGCCTTGACACGCTGGCATGTGTCACACTCGATCATAAAATTGGTGATCTGGCACTTCATCCTCGCCCAAAAATACTGTCGCTTCATGTCACGGTACATCTTCGTCGAGCCCGGGTGGATAGAAAACCGTGATCGATGTGCCTCTGTCATAAGATCTCTGCGTAACTCTGGAATATCCGGGACATATAATCGGCCTAACAATATCAATGGGGCCCAATTGTTTGGGGTAACCCACTAGAGAATGATGAGAATCAAGCCTAAGGGAAGGTCACAATGTGGACATTAAACCATCATTGCCCATCAATGTGGCCACTTAACCAACATTGTTCCCAAGGAATGGTGCCCATAGGGCCAATCGTATAGTGGGCCCACGGCCTCATACAAGGGACTAATATACATTATCATGGGCCTTGCTTATGGGGCATATACGCATCACATTGGGCCTCACTCATGGGCCAATATATATATATATATATATATATATATATATATATATATATATATATATATATATATATATATATATATATATATCACATTGGGCCAAATTAAATGGGTATACTACAGGGTATACTACACAACATTATGGGCCTCTACCCATGGGCTCCAAATACATAATAGGTGAGCTCTACACACGGGCCTTATACACACCAAGTGGGCTACATCAATGGGCCTCGATTACATCAAAATGGGTCACATCATAAGGGCTGAAAATATATCACAATGGGCCACGACATATGGGTCGAAATTACATTACAATGAGACACATCATATGGGCCAAGGATACAAACAGGTGAGCCTGACACATGGGCTAAAAATACATCATGATGGGTCGCATCAATGGGCCACACCAATGGGTCATCATATACATCAAGTGGGCCATATCAATGGGCTGCACCAATGGGCCATATATATCAAGTGGGCTGCATCAACGGGCCTTAATCCATGGGCCACAAATACATCAAGTGGACCGCATTAATGGATCTCATATACATCAAATGGGCCACGTACCTGGGCCTTAAATGCATCATATGAACCTCATCGCATGGGTCTCAATACAAGGCCTCATATATCGAGTGGACCTAATTACATGGCCTGAACAACACAAATGGACGGGCCCCGCCCATGGGCCAAAATACCTCATGATAGGTCATACCAATGGGCTTCATGTATATCAAATCGGGTCGCACCATTAGGCCTCCTGTATATCAAGTCGGGCCTAATCAAATGGGCCAAGTTGAATGGGCCGAGTTGATTGGGCCAATTTAAATAGGCTGAACCTAACTTAACTATTTTTAAAGATCACTATAGAGTATTGCATAAAAATGAACCATATCAAAAGATTAACTGAACCATACAACAACTAGTAGTGGTGATCATAAATTCCATGGTTAAATTCTAGTGGGTCCCATCCTAGGGTTTATTTCCCATCCAGTCTATTCATAGGGTTACAAAGACCTGGATTTGGAGGAAAAAAACAAATATCATATTGGTCCCAATTCTGTAGCCCAAGGGTTTTAATGGTGGACGTTCAAACCCATTATTTTCTACAATGTGGTCCACTTGATCCTAGATCTGTCTTATTTTTTAGCATCAAGCCTTAAGATAAGCTTGCCAAATGGTGGACGGTTTGGATGCAACACATGCATCATGGTGGGTCCCACCGTCCAAGGTCTGGATGGTGCAGGTCAAACCCACTCAGCCACTGACACCATACAGTAGCTATATAGCTGGTGAACGATAGACTAGCCTCTTCGGTTCCAAAGAGGTGGGTCCCACGTAGGCCCACCATAAAATATAATATATTATATTATATTACTATATTAATAGCAGTATTATTATTATTATTAATATATCCAATCCAGTGTCCAGACCTTGGACGCTTGGACGGACAACATAGATATAGATATAACATGCATTATGGTGGGATTCACATACGTGGCAGGTGTGAAATACATACATCAGTGGGTCCCACGTGGGGCCCACCATAACGTTTATTTTCCACCCAATCCGTTGGTAAGGTCACACGGACTTGGGTAAAGAGGAAAAACAAACTTCACAGTGATCCAAAACATCTGACCCAAAAGGGTTTTAATGGTAGACGTTCAATCCAATGTTTCCTTGCCGTGTGGGCCGCCTGAGCTCCTAATACGACTGATTTTTAGGGGGCCCCACTGCCATAAGGGCCCCATCAAAATGCAGGGTGTGGATATCAACCCCCATCACGATGGGGCCTATGGCTAGGACTCGTTGTCCTTGCCGCATCCATTCTCAGCGCAACAGCACAGACGCCACTAGCATCATCTGTTAGCAGCAGCAGACGCTGCTGCTGTTTATGTATTTTTTTTTGTAGAAAATCATGTATTTTTGGGGTTTTTCATATGTGGGGCCCGCATCAATTGAATCCACTGCAGCCATTACATTCCATGGCTCAAGACAGTCTGATCGAGCCCAATATTTGGGGTATTTTGGTGTATAGAAACATCAGGGTGGATTTCAATGGTAGAAAATACTGTTTTCTATGGTATGGCCCGCCAAAAAATCAGATTTGCTTTAGTTTTCGGCTAAACACCTAAAATGAGCTGGAGAATGGAATGGATAGCATGGATCAATTTAATGTATCAAGGTGGGGCCTGTATGAGTGGCCCGCCCAAAAATCTAAAAACCATTCACGTTATATATATATATATATATATATATATATATATATATATATATATATATATATATATATATATATATATAAAATATGATTTTTATTTTTATTTTGTTAGCTTGTTAGTACACACCCATGTCAGTACACGCACTCTGTGTTAGCCATACCCTACTTCATGTCTAGCGTCCAGGGACATTGGATGGTATGGATAAACACAACATCATGGTGGGTCCCACATGTACGTGGCCCACGTTCATTAAGGTGGGTCCCACATGAACGTGGCCCACCTAATGGGTCTGATATTTGTGTTTTCTCATCATCCATAAGGTAGGGTCCACATGACTTGGATGGTTTGAATAAGACATACATCAAGGTGGGGTGCATCCGAGTGGACCACACATCACACAAAAATGAAGAGAAAGCGAGAGAGGCACCCACCTTAGATCTTGGACTTCTTCTTCCACCAATGTGATCTAGAGCTCCAAGGAAATAAGATTTAATGGTTGGGATTGATTTTGGAGGGTTGGATATGGGGGTGGAGAGCTTGCAAAGGGTTGGAAATGGAGAGCTCTCATAGACATTGGGAGCTCTCTCTTGCTAGGAAATAAGAAAGAAAGAGGGAGGGAGAGAGATAAGAGAGAGAAAGAGGAGAAATGATTGCTTTTCTAGCTAGGCAATCATGAGTTGTAAGGGAGGAATGGGCTAAGGTCATTATGAGTTGTAAGACTATGCCTAGGGTTATGGGCTAGGGGCTATAGCTAGGGTGATGTCACCCCTAGGGTGACATCATCCTCATGACAATGGTTGCTAGGGAAATGTGTAATCTGCATAGGTGGGTCCTACAACACGCTAAGCACAACCATTATCATGCGCGGTCCATAACTTATAATCTAAGCGTTGGATTATCGCATGAGACGTGACGTTGGAACCGCGACGATAATGCAGTCATGACAGTATAAGTTTTGAGTTGAGCCGACTCAAATATATTGGACCCGACTCAAGATCGTGCACAATTATTGATAACAGATAGCGGGTCGCCGGATTTCAACTGGGAAGATCGCGGAAGCCTATGGAATGATACAGTATAGGATACAGGTATTACAGAATGGACAGTTGAAAAGGCTCTGTTTGGGATGACATGAATGATCCCTTGCTTGCTCAAGCAGATCGCTAATGTGTTGCACGAAAGATAGTTTCTATTTTTGGAACTTTTGTGTTTGTAGGGCCCATTTCCATCAAGAACCATGTGCATGTTCACGTGTTTTCGCATGCGGGAGAGGTTGGGTTTTGTTCAAAACCTAGTTGTGCACGAGATGGACAGATTAGATCACCCATTTGATTTGAGATGGTGGGCCATAGTGCATCCCAAACGGATGTTGTCTGTCGATTGGCAAAAACAAAGGGAGAGAGAAAAACCCTCCATTTTTGGGGAAGCACGGGTCAGCCCATGCTGACCGACCTGACCCATCTGGTGCACAGCAAGTGTGCACCAGCTGTATACATACACCCTGCTAAGTGGGGTCCACCATGATGTTTGTGATAAGTCCACACCGTCCATTCTATTTGGAGGGCCCTGCCATAGCCCTTTTACCAATTGTAGGGCAGATCTAGGGTCTAGGTGGGCCATATGAGTTGATTTGCTAGCTCTAACGGTGGCTTCCATTGATCTAACGGTCGGATCTTCTCGAAATCAAATGTCAATGGTTAAAAGGCCCTAGTGGCCATGTGCAAGTCTTTCGTCATATATTGTTAACTCAAATACTAATATTAACTTAGATTTTATTACTATGGTATATTACTTATAATTATAATGATTTAAAACCTTGTACACACACTCTTGCGCATACACGCACATATAATTTTAATACTAACATACTACTATATACATGTTATTGATCACTTATCTGTTAATATATAATTCAATTATATATTGTAGAATTATCATTCCTTATGTTTATTTAATATAATATTATTTTCATAATATTTTATATACATTAAATACATACATATCACTCTATTACAATACATTTTCATACATTATTTATTTGATAAATAAATTATCAAAATACATTCATAATCTTTTAATCCATGTTTGTGTAAAATTTATAATATAATAATAGATAAAATAATATACTTTGTATATATATTATTTGACTACTGGGTGGTTTGATATGTGGATAGGGATTACCTTCGATGGTCAGATTTAAACTAAGATGTGCGTGAATGTTCAGTATGCTAGGTTCTCATCCTACTAAGTCAGTTTATATAGTAACACTCGAGTACAGGAAAGTACGGGGTGTTACATATCCACTATGATAAAAAAACTATAGAGTACAATACATAAAGGAGAAAATACAAGATAGATATCAAAACTCTAGAAGCTCAACCGCACGCTCCTGCCTCAACTCGGCTGCGTCCTAGCATCACCTGCACGCATCTATCGTGCATAAGCTTACAAGAAGCTTAAAGGGTGGTGTATGTGTGCGCAATGCATGTGCCAAGCATATAAATATCAGATTAAGCGAAAATACTAGCAAGTCCATGAATTCCATCAGCCTTATCTAGGCTATGCAATGCAAAGATGTAATAAGCCAATGTCATATACTAATGAAGCAATATAGATCAACTATGTAATGCGGAGACATGGTAAGCCAAATATCATATCTAGGCCATGCAATGTAGAATCATAGTAAACCAAATGTCATATACTGAGGGTGCAATGTAATATGTAAATATAAAAGAGATGACAAAGCTAGAGTGTGCAGTTAGGATGTAGTATGTGGTATTGCAAGCTGTGGGGTTCATCACAAGGGACTTCTACCTAAACTAGTCTTATACCTAAATTTGGATGGCTAGACTCAATATGGTAAACTCCTAATCTTAGGTTGGTCGTGTGCCCAACTGAAATCTCAGCCATTATGAAGGTACATATAAATGGTTTGGTTGCACACCACCAGCCCGAGTGGATAGTGAATGAATGAATAAGTCAAATGTTGAGTACGTAATTCCTGCTCAGTAAGTCCACATATCAATACCGTACATCTCTAGGATCATCACCAAGGTCTAGTATACTCCAAACTGGTTGCTGCCCTTCTCGACCTTGTAGCCCAACAAGTGGAAAAGACCTCACTATCCGCCTGGCAAGTAGCCTGTCAATATCTACCCGGGTCGTCGATAGCGGACCCATTTCCAAGCCGGTCAAACTCAGCCTTACTTGTCCCCTACCCTCGAGCGGATAAGCAACATCCCCTTCCAACATACCCCGACACAGTGGGAGACGCAACCTACTGGTGTTAGGCACTTGAGCGCTTATGTATCCACTCGGTCTACACGTTGGAGCATCCCCTAGCCACAGGGGTTTAAGAACTTTCATCAAGAACATCAAATGTGCCCAAGTGCTCAAACCAAACATTTTTAGTGTCTCAGCTGACTATCCATATTATGCTTGTGTAAGCCACAGCCCTGATGTCGCTAGGGTGCACAGATGACATAAACCGTGAGATGCATGAGCCATACTATCCAATCATGTATCAAACCTCATGTGGGGCAACTCTGTCTCACAGGGAGCCTCATAATCAACTAGCCCAATGACATATACTACTCCTCATAACAAGTATACATATGATGCACATGAACATGCTGTAAGCCCCGTATCATAGACCGTACCGTTCCATAGACTTTCGCAGTCTTACCGGTCGAATTTCGACAACCTTCAACCCTTAACCAATATTTGCGTGCGACCCTGATTCATATGCCGTCAACCCCTATCGACTTAACCTAAGACCTTTACCATAGCGACCGCGCCGTCGCTGCGGTTCCAATGCCGCGACTTGCGCGCTGAGGAGATACCCTTGTCAAGAGATGTGGGCCAACATTCTATGCGAAGAAAACGCCGCGCGTTACGAAACCCAAGAGAATCTCTACGAGGTGTCACATCAATCCCATCAATCCATCAATCCATCACATGTCAAGTACACATCACCTTTCACCCATTCCCAAGCAACTACAAAAGTCAAGAATCTCTTACAAGCCCATACCTCTCTTACACCAAAAGCCCTCAAAGTCAAAAAGTTCTTACACCACCCATGCTTTTCTTACACAAATGGCCACAAAAGTCAACATTTTCTTACACCCATCACTCACCACATCCATCACCCATCTCTCTCTCCCTTTATAACTCTCTCTCTCTCTTTCTCATTTTCAAACTCAAAAAAAATCTAAGGAGAGAAATCCCATACGTATGAGAATTCTCCAAGCCTCTCCCTCTCTTTCAAAACTTCAAGTGTGGCCCACTTTCCTACCCCATGATCTCCCATCCTAACCATCCATTCCCTATCTCCTCCATTGGAATCAAAGCTAAGGTGCTAAGGAACTCATAGGAGCAAGAAGATCGAACAATGGGTGCTCCTCTAGATGTAAAAAATCTGATTTCTATAGCCTGGATATTTTCTCTTTTTCATGAGTGAAGTGTAGGACCCACCAATCAATGGTGGAGATCCCACACAATCCCATGGTTGTGGCCTACTGGCCTACCTTATGCATGCATGATCCATACATGGGGCCTTTCTCTATGGGCCCCATCATGGTAGTTTTATTTCATATCATATTATGTTTGGGCCATTTAGACCTTATAACCATGGTAGGGATGACATCCTCACCGTGCATTTTAATTATAGGCCATGCATGTGCAAGATCCATGTTGTAAATGTAAATCTAGGTATGATATGCGGGTGTGATTGATCTTGGGAGGGCTCAATAGTGGCGGAACTCCTTTTTCTATGGCCCGATTGTCCTTCTATCTCTCTTTTTCCTCATTTTATTTCCTGATGTGTGTGGCCCATTAATGTATTTCCCTTTTTATTTAAACTTATATAATAAATTTTATCTAAGTACATGTTGTTGTCCAGAATTTTCTGGACAGTTTCTAGTTATTTTTGTACCAGATTTTGGGACTATTTTAGGGACTATTCATACCTATTAAATATACTTTTCTGAAATGTGGGGATCTCATCTTAATGTCTCCCAAATTTCAGCTCCAACTGACCTTCATTGGGGTCCCAAAGGTGTGGTCCAAGTGAGGTGGACAGTCTGGATTTTCTGCACTGTTCCAGCAACATTTCACCATGGACAGTTGGATTTTTAAAATTTATTAAAATACCTATAGGTATTTAAAAATTATAAAAATTTTTAGGGGGGTGGCCTACTTATGGAAGGACCCACCTAAAAAATTTTGGGTCCAATGGAAGCCTGTACACACCATGGTGATGGCGGGACTGGCCCATTATAATATGGTGTCCAGATCAGTCCAATTTTCAGGACAGATTGATTTATGTAAATGAATTAAAATATTTACAGATGTCCAAAAATTTTAAAATTTTTTAAGAGTATGGTCCACTTATGTTAGAACCCACTTACCAAATTTCAGGGCCAATGAACCTCTGTACACACCGTGGTGAGGTCTGGACTGGCCCCCACGTTGGGACGTCCAAGTCTGTCCGATTTTTCTGGATAGTCTGTTTTGTTTAAATTAATTAAAATACTTAGAGATATCTAAAAATTATAAAATTTTGGGGAGGAATGACCCACCTATGGAAGTATCACTCTGTGAAATTTCAGCCTCAAGTGACCCCATTTGGGTATCCAACATAATGGGCCAAGATGCTTGGACTCCCAGATTTTTTCTGTTGTGCAGTCCAGCAATATGCCTTGATAAAAAACCATAATTCAAAAATATTTGTTCTGATGGTGGGCCACCTTTTTGGGTTTTCTCTCATTGTATGCATGATGAGGGACCTTTGCCATTAATTTTCAGAGTTTTAGAGGCCTTGGACCCACTCCAATGCAGTGCCCAAATTTAGGACAACAACATGTTATAATTATGCTGGCCTTGGGCTAAAATTTTGAGGAGTGGGGCCCACCATATTATAAAGATCTTAGAGAAAATGATTTATACCTTTAGTTCCTTAAATGTTGGGCTTAATGAATGCACTTTTGAGGCCCACCACTGTTGAATTTAATTGGGTCCATGAATGTAGCTAGTTGTTGAACTATTTAAGGCCCATAGAGTGGACCCATTTGATGTGTTTAAAGGCCCATGGGATTAGGCCCATTTGATGTAATTTAAGGCCCATAGAGTGGACCCATTTGATGTGTTCCAAGGTCCATGGGATTGGACCCATTTGATGTATTTTAAAGCCTATGGGATTAGGCCGATTTGATATGTATAAGGCCCATGGGTCGAGAACCATTTGATGCAATCTAAGGCCCACGGGTTATGACCCATTGCAATGCACATAAGGCCCATTGGTGCAGCCCATTGATGTGGCCCATTTGATGAGTAAAAGGCCCATATGACATGGCCCATTTGATCTATTTAAGGCCCAATGGGGTGTACCTAAGGTCCATTGTAATGTGTGATCCCAACCTAGTTTACGTAATGTTATTCACTACGGGCTACACAATGTTGATTTGACATCCACATTGCGAGTATAATGTTGATTAAATGTCTGCATTGCGACTCTCCCTAGGGCCCATTGGTAGGCCCGTACTGGTTGTATGCAAGCCGTTTAGGCCAGCTGCGTTTTAAGGATAGGGCATTACTTTCTAACATGCTTAGTATAACTCCATGACGCACAACCCATTTGTATCGGTCCATTTGATCGGCTTGCTCATATCGGCCATTTAATTGATTTAGCCCATATGATTGATTAGGCCCATCTTGATATATTTGTGGCCTGTTACTAAGGCCATATATGAGGCCCGTTGTTGAGGCCCATCTTGATGTGTATGAGGCCCGTTGTTGAGGCCCACCTTGATGTGTATGAGGGCCGTTGTTGAGGCCTACCTTGATGTGTATGAGGCCTGTTGTTAAGGCCCACCTTGATGCGTTTGAGGCCCGTTGTTGAGGCCCACCTTGATGTATATGAGGCCCATTGTTGAGGCCCACCTTGATGTGTATGAGGCCCGTTGTTGAGGCCCACCTTGATGTGTATGAGGTCCGTTGTTAAGGCCCACCTTAAATATATATGAGGCCCATGTTGCAAGGCCCATTGTGATGTTTACAGGGCCCATGGGTCATGGCCCATTGCAATGTATGTAAGCCCCATTGGTCCGGCCTATTCGATATATTTATGGGGTCCATGTCCTTAGGCCCATCCTGTTGTATTAGTGACCTGTCCATTGAGGCTCACCCGTGGTATATATTTGAGGTCCATGTGTAGGGCCCACCTATTGTGTATTTAAAGCCCATGGGTTGTGGCCATAGTGATGTATATTAGGCCTATGTGATATAGCCCATACTGTTATGTATTAGACCTAGGTATGTGACTCACCTGCGAAGTATATTTGTGGCCCATTGTGATATATCTGAGGCCCTTGGGTGCGACCCATCCAGATGTATTCGAGGCCTATGGGAAAGGCCCATTGTGATATGTGTTAGGCCCATGACCAGGGCCCACCTGTTTCGTATATTTGGCCCTTGTGTGAGGCCATGTGCCCATTATATATTTGATTCTATGTGGGCCATTCCTTGGGGGCAATGTTGGTTAAAAGTTCATATTGTCGACGCCAGTTATTGATACCGTTTATGAGTATGTGACATCATAACATTATGATACATGTCCATTCGCACATCTACATGTTTGTTATGAGATGTGATTGACCATTGCACATGTCATTGGGCAGGATGATGTGAGACTCCCTGATAGGTGGAGATTATTTCACATGAGCGCATGACATGCGCAGGATTGATGCATGATTGGATTGTATGACTCATGCATCTTGCATTGTGTTGTGATTACTGTACGCCCTAGTGACATCAGGGTCGTAGCCTCCACAGGCATATCGTGGATGGCCAGATGGGATAACAAAAATTTGTTTGAACATCGGGCCGCCATAGATGGTCCTGGGTGAAAATTTCTAAACACCCTCTTTGTTTAAGAGGATGCTCCAACGTCTAGAACGAGTGAGTAGATGAGCGTTGAGTGCCGATTACCAAATGGCTGGGCTCTCCACTGTGTCG
Organism: Magnolia kwangsiensis; assembly: GCA_037074715.1. NCBI lineage: Eukaryota > Viridiplantae > Streptophyta > Magnoliopsida > Magnoliales > Magnoliaceae > Magnolia > Magnolia kwangsiensis. The sequence continues at coordinate 117,196,757 of CM073577.1, forward strand.
TGGTCGGTTGGAAGGGGGTGCGGCCTTACCCGCCTGAGGGAGTATGCATGGCTAGGCTGAGTTTGACCAGCTCGAGGAATGGGTCTGCTATCGGCGAGCCGGGTAGGTATTGACAGACTACTGACAAGAGGATAGTGAGGTCATTTTCACTTACCCAGTTGTACGCTTGATTGGGGCGGCAGGTGGTGTGAAGTGTAATAGACCCCGGTGATTTCCCCAGAGAGGAACCGTACTGATATGAGGACTGACATGATATTATGACACCCCGTCACTGTTGTGCATGTGGGCGGGCGGACGTGGGCGGACGTTGATGTGGGCGGGTGTGATGTGGGCAGGGCTGGGGCCTGGGCGAGCTACCACACTGGGTGAGCTACCAGCGGTTGGTAGGCTACTGTGCTGACAGGCTACTGAGTAGGAGTTGCATACTCATTCATTCATCCATTCACTATCCACTCGGGCTGGTGGTGCACAACTAATTGTTGTGTATCTTCGTTATGGGAAGGATTTCGGTTGGACGTGCGACTAACCTGAGATCAGGAGTTTACCACGTTGAGTCAGACTATCCAAATTTAGGTATGAGACTGGTTTGGATAGAGGTTCCTTGTGGTGGACCCCGTAGCCTGCGATATAACATACTATCATTCCGACATCACACTCCAGCATGGTCATTCCATTAGCACCATATACTGCATATTCCATCACATCTTCGGCGTGTGGCATTGTGGGTTGTTATGTTTCTGTATTCCTATGACTTACATGAGAGTGATGATATTTGTTAGCTCTTTTGAATTATGTACTACATTATATCCTTATCATTCGACATTTGATTATCTATGACTCATCATTTGCATAGCTGTCCTATATTATGTATTCTGATATTGATTAACTTATGGACTTGTTCATACTTCCTCTTATTCTGTTATCGCATGATTATAATCTTGTCAGTATTTCTGTTTACACTGATAATTCCTGCTCTTATCAGTGTTTCTGCTTATTCAATCATTGTATAGTTTATGGATTAATAGCTTTCCGGTATTGTATGATTATGATATTGTATTGAATACTTGACACTTATCTAGTGCACACACTTACACCACCCTCTAAGCTTTCTATAAGCTTATGCACGATAGATGCATGCAGGTGATGTTAGGTTGCAGCAGCATTGAGCTTGGAGCGTGCAGCTATTTTCTGAAGCTTTGATTTTGACATATATATTTTCCTTTCAGCATTGTATTCAAATGATTATATTAGTGGATATGTGATGATGATGTTGCCTTTATGATTTGGGTAAACTTATGGTTATGCTTATTACTAGTTAAATGTACAAAAAAAAAATCCTCCCTGTAGGATTCGAGGATCGAAAATCTGGCATATGAATGCTAGGAGCCGAGAATGGGGTACTACGGAGGCTGTCGGCACCGGATTCGGCGATCGGGATTCCTGTAAATCTGATTTTCGAGTTTGGGGCGTGACAGTAGTTGGTATCAGATCATAACTTGAGAATACCTGGAGATAACATCACATATCTGCTAATAGCTATCCTTCACTCTATGATTGTTGAGAACTTAGAATGATTAGATCCCCGAGTTCGAATAACTTAGAGATTTTCTGATATAGTTCCCTACCGTTGAGATTGAGGCTGTATAGTGTTCCAGTTCGATCGTTTCTAATCCAAGATTTGAAGTTCTGTTGGATCATCGTAGTGTTGGCGAGGCATTTTGGGAGCAGGGGATTCGAATTCAGAGGCATTGTTCCCATCTCTTAGGTGTTTGATTATGTTGGCATTTTGTGTTCGGATAGAATTTTCCTCCCTTGGTAAGCTCTGTATTGGTTATGTTTTGGTTTAAATTTCGAGGACGAAATTTTTATTAGGAGGAGAGAGTTATAAGCCCCGTATCCTAGACCATACCGTTCCATAAACTTCCACGGTCTTACCGGTCAAATTTCGGCAACCTTCGACCCTTAACCAATATTTGCGTGCGATCCTGATTCATATGTCGTCAACCCGTATCGACTTAACCCAAGACCTTTACCATAGCGACCGCGCCGTCGCTGCGGTTCCGATGCCGCGACTTGCGCGCCGAGGAGATACCCTGGTCAAGAGATGTGGGCCAACGTTCAATGCGAAGAAAACGCCGCGCGTTGCGAAATCCAAGAGAATCTCTACGAGGTGTCACATCAACCCCATCAATACATCAATCCATCACATGTCAAGTACACATCATCTTTCACCCATTCCCAAGCAACTACAAAAGTCAAGAATCTCTTACAAGCCCATACCTCTCTTATACCAAAAGCCCTTAAAGTCAAAAAGTTCTTACACCACCCATGCTTTTCTTACACAAATGGCCACAAAAGTCAACATTTTCTTACACCCATCACTCACCACATCCATCACCCATCTCTCTCTCCCTTTACAACTCTCTCTCTCTCTTTCTCATTTTCAAACTCAAAAAAAATCTAAGGAGAGAAATCCCATACGTATGAGAATTCTCCAAGCCTCTCCCTCTCTTTCAAAACTTCAAGTGTGGCCCACTTTCCTACCCCATGATCTCCCATCCTAACCATCCATTCCCCATCTCCTTCATTGGAATCAAAGCTAAGGTGCTAAGGAACTCATAGGAGCAAGAAGATCGAACGGTGGGTGCTCCTCTAGATGTAAAAAATCTGATTTCTATAGCCTGGATATTTTCTCTCTTTCATGAGTGAAGTGTAGGACCCACTAATCAATGGTGGAGATCCCACACAATCCCATGGTTGTGGCCTACTGGCCTACCTTATGCATGCATGATCCATACATGGGGCCTTTCTCTATGGGCCCCATCATGGTAGTTTTATTTCATATCATATTATGTTTGGGTCATTTAGACCTTATAACCATGGTAGGGATGACATCCTCACCGTGCATTTTAATTATAGGCCATGCATGTGCAAGATCCATGTTGTAAATGTAAATCTAGGTATGATATGCGGGTGTGATTGATCTTGGGAGGGCTCAATAGTGGCGGAACTCCTTTCCCTATGGCCCGATTGTCCTTCTATCTCTCTTTTTCCTCATTTTATTTCCTGATGTGTGTGGCCCATTAATGTATTTCCCTTTTTATTTAACTTATATAATAAATTTTATCTAAGTACATGTTGTTGTCCAGAATTTTCTGGACAGTTTCTAGTTATTTTTGGACCAGATTTTGGGACTGTTTGGGGGACTATTCATACCTATTAAATATACTTTTCTGAAATATGGAGATCTCATCTTGATGTCTCCCAAATTTCAGCCCCAACTGATGTAAGACCCGTATCTTGGACCGTACCTTTCCGTACACTTCCGCGGTCTTACCGGTCGAATTCCGGCAACTTTCGACTCTTAAACAATATCGGCGCGCGACCCTGATTCATGTACCGACAACCCGAGTCAACTCAGCCCGAGACTAATACCATAGCAACCGCACCGTCATTGCGGTTCCCATACCGCGACTCGCGCGCCGAGGCGATACCCTGGTCAAGAGATATGGGCTAACGTTCGGTGCGAGAAAACGCCGCGCGTTGTGAAAATTAAGGGAATCTCTACGATGTGTCACATCAATCACATCAATCTCATCAATCCATCACATGTCAAGTACACATCACTTTATTCTATTTTCCCAAGCAACCACAAAAGTCTCCGAAATCCATACCTCTCTTACACAAAAAGCCACAAAAGTCTTCATCTCCCATACCTCTCTTACACAAAAGCCTCAAAAGTCAAGCTTTTCTTACACAACCATCACTCACCCATCCATCCATCACTCTCTCTCTCTCCCTTTACATCACTCTCTCTCTTTCTCTCTTTCTCATTTCAAAAATCCCAAGCAACAAAAGATTTTCAAAAACTCCATACGTATGGAATTTTGTAAGAGCTCCTAAGCTCCAAGTGGCCCACCTTCCTACCCCAAAATCTTCCATCTCAACCCTCCATTCTTCATCTTAACCATTGAAGTTGAAGCTAAGGTGCCAAGGAACCCCTAGGAGGGAGAAGATCGGACGGTGAGTGCCTCTATAGGGTAGATTTATTTATTTTTATGGTGGACTAAGTGAGGCCCACCGATCAATGGTGTGGATCTCACTTGGGACCCTAAGATAAGGCCGATGGCCTACTTGGATCATCATGATCATTCCATGATGGGGCCATTCTCCATCACCCCATCATGATGTTTATTTTCTTTAGAAAGGTCATCTAGACCATCCATATTGGTGGGGAAAGGATCCCCACCGTTGATCTTTAGTTTTGTTGGTCACATGTGAAAAATGACCCATTTGATGTATGATTTCATGTATGGGAGGGCCCAAAATGACGGGGTCCCTCCATCACAAGCCATGTCCCACTCTCCATGTCTCTCTCTCTCTTTTATTGCTTTTATTTTATTTTATTTTATTTTATTTATGAAATGGCCTTATGGCCTACTTGGATGGACTCCACCATGGAGTATGTATTAGATCCAAACCATCTAAAGGAGGGGCCCACTTTACACATGCAGTGAAATCTCATCACCCCATCATGTGGTGGCCCACCTAAATAGGGCCCACCCTAGATGTATTTGATGAGGCCAAAAATAAAAAAAAATAAAAAAAAAAGAAAACGTCCAGGGACGTTGCTGGACGGAAGCAAAGCAAATGTTTTGGCCTTGCTTTTAAAGGTCATTGGAGTAGGCCACTTATATAGGCCCCACCGTGATGTTTGTATCCAATCCATACCATCCATCCTATTCTTTGGACCATTTTAGGCGTTGAGCCAAGAGGTGGGTTTGATCGGAGTATTTGGTGGGCCATAGTGTTATAAATAACCTCGTTACCATTAAAAATCTTTTTAGATTCCTTCTACAGGTCGAAAGTGGGCCGTTAGAGGACTCATTGGCTTGGTCTTGAGCCGGGAAAACTAGTGAGCGGAGCAGATTCATGTGATGCGGGCCCCACACTCGAAAAACCTCAAAAATCGAGTTTTTCCCCAAAAATTTCAAGAAGGTTGCCTCCCTCTGACGTTGTACTGCTGCTGTACGCTGATGCGTGTAGCAACAGCGTGCGGGAGGGCGTCTGGCAGGGACCCACGGCTCCAGCCGTGGGCCCCACCGTAATGTTCGTTTGTCATCCATTCCGTTCAGGAGGTGGGTCCCCTCCTCAGGTGGGCCCCCTCCAAAAATCAGCTCCATCCATTACTTGGGTGGCCCACACCGAAGGAAAGAGTGAATTGAACCTCTACCATTGAAACTTACTTAGGGGCCCACAGAAGTTTTTGATCAAGCTGAAATTTGTTTTTTTCCTTTCTCCCTGGACCGTGTGACCTTATGACCCATCTGGATGGCATAATAAACATTTCGGTGGGCCCCACATGGGACCCACAGTGAGGTGAGGATTTTATTCCCACCGTCAGCATGACGGTGGGGCCCTATCGCCGTGTGTGTGTGTTGCATGTACAAGTGTAGTGTGTGTGCAGCGTGTGTGCATGTGCAGCGTGTGGGTAGCATGTGTGTGCAGCATGTGTGTCTATATATTTTTATATATTTATATTATATATAATATAGTATATACTATATATATATATATATATATATATATATATATTATGTAGTTTATATATATTATATAACATATCCTATACGCTATGGCAGACCCTCATGTGGACCCCGCCATGGTGTATGTGATACATTCGGACCATCCATCCTACTTGGAAAGATCATTATAAAAGGCCTATGGGTTAGGCCCATTTGATTTGTAAAGGCCTATGGGTTAGGCCCATTTGAACTATTTAAAGTCCATGGGACTAGGCCCATTTGAGGTACTTCAAGGCCCATAAAATTGGACCCATTTGTTGCATTATTAAAGCCCATGGAAGTGGACCCATTTGTTATATTGTAAGACCCATGGGACTACACCCATTTGATTATAGAAGGGTCCATAGGATTAGGCCCACTTTAATATGCATGCAAGCTCATGGATTAGGCCCATTTGAATTGTTTAAGGCCTAGGAGTTTAGGCCTATTGAACTCATATAATGCCTAAGGGTTAAGGCCCATTTGGCGTTCATATGGGACCCAATTGGTGTGAGCCATTGGTCACATATTAGACTCATGAGACTAAGCCATTTGATGCAAATCCTAGGCCCACGGGTTTTGACCTATTGCAATGCACATAAGACCCATTGGTGTGGCCCATTTATGTGGCCTATCTGATGAATAAAAGGCCCATAGGATATGGCCCATTTGATATATATGTAAGGTCCAATGGGGATAACCTACGGTCCATTGTAATGTGTAAATCCATTACAGACTAAGTACTGATGTTTACAAAGATCGTGACTTGGGAGCAATGTTGGTTTGACGTCCACATTGCGAGTGTAATGTTGGTTGGATGTCCACTTTACGACTCTCCTTAGGGCTCATTATTGAGCCGTACTTATCATGTATAGGTTGTCCAGGTCCATCTGCATTAGTGGATAGTTTATTTTATTACATCATGTTTAGTACAGTTTCATGACTCATGATCATACGCATCATATGTATGCTTAACGTGAGAATTGTCTGATCATAGCATTTGCCTTCGGGCAGGTTGTTTATGGGCTCCCGGTTAGGCGGTGTTGCCCTACATGAGCGCACGGTATGCGCAGGATTGGTTGCATGACTGGATAGTGTGATTCATGCATTCCGCATTTGTGTGACATAGTTATTATACGCCCTAGCGACATCGGGGCCGTATCCTCCACAGACAGATCGTGGTTGGCAGGATTAAATATCAAAAATCTTATTTTACATGGGGTACTATAGATATCTCTGAGTGAAAGTCCCTAAACCCTTATGGTACCAAGAGGTTGCTCCAACGTTTAGACCGAGTGGGTAGATGAGCGTTGAGTACCGATTACCAGACGGTTACGCTCTCCACTGTGTCGTGGTCGGTTGGAAGGGGGTGCGGTCTTACCCGCCCGAGTGTAGGGAGCAATGCTAGGCTGAGTTTGACCAACTCGAGGAATAGGTCCGCTATCGACGAGTCACGCCCGATATTGGCAGACGGATAGTGAGGTCTCTTCCACTTACCTTATTACGCGAGATGTGGTGGCAATCTGGTTTAGAGTGTACTAGAGCCCGGTGATATTCCATATTTTGAACTGTTTTGATGTATGGACATAGATGAGGATCTGTATGCTTGAGTTGCATTGCACCTCGCATGGCCTTGGGATGACCGATACCATTCATGTCTCACATTGCATAGCCTTGGTACGGCTCATGGTATTATGGTTCTATCTGCATGTTCCGCATTACTCTGACATTGCATGTTCATATTACTACCTTGCACACACACTTTCACCACCCTCTAAGGTTTCTGTAAGCTTATGCATGACCGTTGCGTGCAGGTGACGTTGGATCGCAGCAGCGCTGAGGCAGGAGCACGTTGCTGATCATTGGAGTTTTTGTTCTTTACCATTGTATTTCCCTTTATACTCATTGTACTTGTAAAGTTTTTTATCATAGTGGAAATGTAATGGATTTCTTGGTTATTGTTTATGGGTTATGCCTTTGGTTATGCTTATTACGAATCAGACTGACATTGAAAATCCTCCTCGTAGCATCCCAGGATCGGAACCTGGCGAATGGGCGCTAGGAGCCGAGAATGGGATTTTACGGAGGCTGTCGGCACCGGATTCGATGATCGAAAATTTTGTGAGCCCGGTTTCTGAGTTTGGGGTGTGACAACTGACCTTCATTGGGGTCCCAAAGGTGTGGTCCAAGTGAGGTGGACAGTCTGGATTTTCTGCACTGTTCCGTCAACATTCCACCAAGGACAGTTGGATTTTTAAAATTTATTAAAATACCTATGGGTGTTTAAAAATTATAAAAATTTTCAGGGAGGTGGCCTACTTATGGTAGGACTCACCTACAAAATTTTGGATCCAATGGGGCCTGTACACACCATGGTGATGGCGGGACTGGCCCATTATAATATGGTGTCCAGATCAGTCCGATTTTCAGGATAGATTGATTTATGTAAATGAATTAAAATATTTACAGATGTCCAAAAATTATAAAATTTTTTAGGAGTGTGGTCCACTTATTTTAGAACCCACCTACCAAATTTCAGGGCCAGTGGAACCCTGTACACACCGTGGTGAGGGACGGACTGGCCCACCACGTTGGGACGTCCAGGTCTGTCTGATTTTTCTGGACAGTTTATTTTGTTTAAATTAATTAAAATACTTAGAGATATCTAAAAATTATAAAATTTTTTGGAGATGTGGCCCACCTATGGAAGTATCACTCTGTGAAATTTTAGCCTCAAGTGACCCCGTTTGGATATCCAAAAGAATGGGCGAAGATGGTTGGACTCCCATATTTTTTCTGTTGTGCAGTCCAGCAATATGCCTTGATAAAAAAACTATAATTCAAAAATATTTCTTCTGATGGTGGGCCACCTTTTTGGGTTTTCTCTCATTGTATGCATGATGAGGGACCTTGGCCCTTAATTTTCAGAGTTTTAGAGGCCTTGGACCCACTCTAATGGAGTGCCCAAATTTAGGACAGTAACATGTTATAATTATGCTGGCCTTAGGCTGAAATTTTAAGGAGTGGGGCCTATCATATTATAAAGATCTTAGAGAAAATGACTTATATGTTTAGTTCCTTAAATGTTGGGCTTAATGAATGCACTTTTGAGGCCTACCACAGTTGAATTTAATTAGGTCCATGAATGTAGCTAGTTGTTGAACTATTTAAGGCCCATAGAGTGGACCCATTTGATGTGTTCCAAAGCCCATGGGATTAGGCCCATTTGATGTAATTTAAGGCCCATAGAGTGGACCCATTTGATGTGTTCCAAGGTCCATGGGATTGGACCCATTTGATGTATTTTAAAGCCCATGAGATTAGGCCGATTTGATATGTATAAGGCCCATGGGTCGAGAACCATTTGATGCAATCTAAGGCCCACGGGTTATGACCCATTGCAATGCACATAAGGGTCATTGGTGCGGCCCATTGATGTGGCCCATTTGATGAGTAAAAGGCCCATATGACATGACCCATTTGATCTATTTAAGGCCCAATGGGGTGTACCTAAGGTCCATTGTAATGTGTGATCCCAACCTGGTTTACATAATATTATTCACTACGGGCTACAATTTGGGAGCAATGTTGGTTTGACATCCACATTGTGAGTATAATGTTGATTAAATGTCCGCATTGCGACTCTCTCTAGGGCCCATTGGTAGGCCCATACTTGTTGTATGCAAGCCTTCTAGGCCAGCTGCGTTGTAAGGATAGGGCATTACTTTATAACATGCTTAGTATAACTCCATGACGCACAGCCCATTTGTATCAGTCCATTTAATTGGCCTACTCGTATCGGCCATTTGATTGATTTAGCCCATATGATTGATTAGGCCCATCTTGATATATTTGTGGCCTGTTGCAAAGGTCATATATGAGGCCCGTTGTTGAGGCCCACCTTGATGTGTATGAGGCCCGTTGTTGAGGCCCACCTTGATGTGTATGAGGCCCGTTGTTGAGGCCTACCTTGATGTGTATGAGGCCTGTTGTTGAGGCCCACCTTGATGTGTATGAGGCCCGTTGTTGAGGCCCACCTTGATGTGTATGAGGCCCGTTGTTGAGGCCCACCTTGATGTGTATGAGGCCTATTGTTGAGGCCCACCTTGATGTGTATAAGGCCCGTTGTTGAGGCCCACCTTGATGTGTATGAGGCCTGTTGTTGAGGCCCACCTTGATGTGTATGAGGTCCGTTGTTGAGGCCCACCTTAAATATATATGAGGCCCATGTTGCAAGGCCCATTGTGATGTTTGCAGGGCCCATGGGTCATGGCCCATTGCAATGTATGTAAGGCCCATTGGTGCGGTCTATTCGATATATTTATGGGGTCCATGTCATTAGGCTCATCCTGTTGTATTGGTGACCCGTCCATTGAGGCTCACCCGTGGTATATATTTGAGGCCCATGTGTAAGGCCCACCTATTGTGTATTTAAAGCCCATGGGTTATGGCCATAGTGATGTATATTAGGCTTATGTGATATAACCCATACTGTTGTGTATTAGACCCAGGTACGTGACTCACCTGCGAAGTATATTTGAGGCCCATTGTGATATATCTGAGGCCCATGGGTGCAACCCATCCAGATGTATTTGAGGCCTATGGGTAAGGCCCATTGTGATATGTGTTAGGCCCATGACCAAGGCCCACCTGTTTCGTATATTTGGCCCTTGTGTGAGGCCATGTGCCCATTATATATTTGATTTTATGTGGGCCATTCCTTGGGGGCAATGTTAGTTAAAAGTCCACATTGTCGACGCTGGTTATTGATATCGTTTATGAGTATGTGACATCATAACATCATGATATATGCCCATTCGCATCATCTGCATGTTTGTTACAAGATGTGATTGACTATTGCATATGTCATTAGGCAGGATGATGTGAGATTCCCTGATAGGTGGAGATTATCTCACATGAGAGCATGACATGCGCAGGATTGATGCATGATTGGATTGTATGACTCATGCATCTTACATTGTATTGTGATTACTGTACGCCCTAGTGACATCAGGGTCGTAGCCTCCACAGGCATATCGTGGATGGATAGATGGGATACTAAAAATCTGTTTGAGCATCGGGCCGCCATAGATGGCCCTGGGTGAAAATCTCTAAACACCCTCTTGGTTCCAGAGGATACTCCAACGTTTAGACCGAGTGGGTAGATGAGCGTTACCCGCGCGAGGGAGTAGGCATGGCTAGGCTGAGTTTGACCAACTCGAGGAATGGGTCTGCTATCGGTGAGCCGGGTAGGTATTAACAGACTACAGACAGGCCGATAGTGAGGTCTTTTTCACTTACCCAGTTGTGCGCTTGATTGGGGCAGCAGGTGGTGTGAAGTGTAATAGACCCCGGTGATTTCCCCACAGAGGAACCGTACTGATATGAGGACTGACATGATATTATGACATCCCGTCACTGTTGTGCATGTGGGCGGGCACACGTGGGCAGACGCTAATGTGGGTGAGTGTGATGTGGGCGGGGCTGAGGCCTAGGAGAGCTACCACACTGGGTGAGCTACCAGCGGTTTGTAGGCTACTGTGCTGACAGGCTACTGAGTAAGAGTTGCATACTCATTCATTCATCCATTCACTATCCACTCGGGCTGGTGGTGCGCAACTAATTGTTGTATATCTTCGTTATAGCAAGGATTTCGGTTGGGCGCGTGACTAACCTGAGATCAGGAGTTCACCACGTTGAGTCAGACTATCCAAATTTAAGTATGAGACTGGTTTGGATAGAGGTTCCTTGTGGTGGACTCCGTAGCCTACGATACAACGTACTATCATCCCGACATCACACTCCAGCATAGTCATTCCATTAGCACCATATACTACATATTCCATTACATCTTCGGCGTGTGGCATTATGGGTTGTTATGTTTCTGTATTCCTGTGACTTAGATGAGAGTGATGATATTTGTTAGCTCTTTTGAATTGTGTATTACATTATATTCTTGTCATTTGACATTTGATTATCTATGACTCATCATTTGCATAGCTGTCCTATATTGCGTATTTTGATATTGATTAACTTATGTACTTGTTCATACTTCCGCTTATTCTATTATCGCATGATTATAATCTTGTCAGTATTTATGTTTATACTGATAATTCCTGCTCTTATCAGTGTTTCTGCTTATTCAATCATTGTATGGTTTATGGATTAATAGCTTTCCGGTATTGTATGATTATGATATTGTATTGAATACTTGACACTTATCTCGTGCACGCACTTACACCACCCTCTAAGCTTTCTATAAGCTTATGCACGATAGATGCGTGCAGGTGATGTTAGGTTGCAGTAGCATTGAGCTTGAAGCATGCAGCTATTTTCTGGAGCTTTGATTTTGACATATATATTTTCCTTTCAGCATTGTATTTAAATGATTATATTAGTGGATATTTGATGATGATGTTGCCTTTATGATTTGGGTAAACTTGTGGTTATGCTTATTACTAGTTAAATGTATATAAAAAAATCCTCCTTGTAGGATCTTAGGATCGAAAATCTGGCATATGAATGCTAGGAGCCGAGAATGGGGTACAAAGGAGGCTGTCGGCACCGGATTCGGCGATCGAGATTCCTGTGAATCCGATTTTCGAGTTTGGGGCGTGACAACATGTAACATGATAAAATACACTAGCCTGATTATCAGATAAGGAAATTAACAATAGCCATAATTGTCACATCCCAAGAGTGTAAACTAAATGACATGCTCTGAGCATCAAACCTGTGCATAACGCGTGCTCATGTGGGGTAACTCCATTTCTCAGGGAGTCCCATAAATAATTAGCCCAATGGTACATGCTATGATCAATCACTCATAATGAGCATGCAATGATGCACATGGGCATGTATCATGATGTTATGCTAGCATATACTCAGTGTGTCCTACTAGCTTGAGCACACTAGCATGATTAACAGATATAACATTAATTGGCCCAATACATGACGAGGTCCACAGAAGGATGGCGTATCTATCACAAACATCAAGATAGGCCTATATAATGAATATACCCAACTTGATATCACATATTCTTCTATCTACGCCAAGGGAAATGATGATGATGTACTAATGTCAAGCATGAGCCTCACACTTGTCCTAAGAAGGTAAATCGACGGTGCAGTTGATACATACATAATACAAAGTCCTCGTAATTAATTCAAAGGTAGGGCACATCACATGGGGTGAGTCAAGTGGGTATACAACGAGTGGGCTTCCTCACTCTCTTAATCATGTAACAACCGGGCATTCTTATGGGGGTTGATATGAATACAAGGCTGGCCTTGTAAGGTCCATTCATCTAGGACTAAGTGTCCTTACAAATGGTTCGGGTAGTTCACTCATCATCTAAGTGGGCCTTGGGTTGGGTCACTAGGCTTGGGCAAATGCATGCACCTAGGTGGACCACATTTATTATGAAAGGCCTGATACAAGTTACAAGGAGGGCTTCAAAGCTTGGGGTAGTTTTATAAGGTATGGTGGAAAGCATCTTTATTAGTGGGGCTCAATGTTTTAGTGTAGCCTGATAAGGGAAGATGGGTATCATGGGGGCCCAACGGTTTATGATAACCCAACAAGGCGAGGTCTGTCTACCACACATGTAGGATGGAAAATGGGCTTATCAATGAGCCCTGGGGAGGTTTACTGTAAGGCTCATTTCCTAGTCCGTACCATTCCATACACTTTTGCGATCCTCCTCATCGAATTCCTGCAACCCGCAACCTGTAATCGGATTTTGTGTGCACCCTAAGTTGCATCTCGTATATAAGAGTCATCTCGACCTAAGGCTTGTACCATTACGACCATGTCGTCGCCGCGGTTTCAACGTCGTGACTTACGCACTAATGCGATACCCAGGCCAAGAGTTGTGGGCCCACGTTTATTTCAAGAAAAACGCCTTGCATTACAAATTTCGAGAGAATCTCTACAATCTATCAAATCAAGTACACCCATACCTATCTCATTCCTTTCTTACCAACAAGTCAATAAGCACCATACCCTCCATGTCATCCCTCCTTACAACACCACTCCTCTCTCTCTCTCTCTCATTTCTCACTCCATCCCAAACAATCCAAGACAGATGACCGTCCAAGCAATTTGTAATGAGAGGAGAAGGTAGGTATGACCCACTTCCTACCACCCAATCTCCCATCCTAGCCATCCAACCTTCGTCAACTTCAATCAAAGGGAAAGCTAAGGAGTTTAGGAGTCCAAGGAGCTAAGGAGCGAAATTGGTGGATGTTCATAACACTAGATCTTGATTCTGATTTAGGGTTTACACATTGTTGGGGCCCATCTTGATGTATACATGTACATGGAGGAACTCATAGTGGGGGAGCTCCTCCCATCTCCGTCGTTTCTCTCTCTCTCTTATGATGTACATGTGGCCCACCTGATTCAGACGGTCCACGTGTTGGGCCCCACCTTACTGCTTGTCTAATGGGTAGGCTTGCTGCCGGTTAGTTGGGATAGGCCTGGTTAAGGAAAATCACAAATATCAACTTATTTTGAAGCTCCTTGGGGCCCAATGTGTGGTGGCCAACTATTGGATGGATAGGATCTCCCATGAGGGTTCCACTTGCAAATATATATATATATATATATATATATATATATATATATATATATATATATATATATATATATATATATATATATATATATATAAACACCAACATTGATGTTGGTTGGTCAGCATTTGAGTAGCTCACCTGGCATTACTACCTGGAATGGGTGGGTGGGTCCCACGTGGGGACTACCATGATGTATATGCTTCAGATCCACACCATCCATCATCTGGAAAGTGGGTCTAATCATGATGCATGTGTAATATCTTGATCGTCCATCTGCTGGACGGCCAACACCCTCAGCTGTTGTATCATGTCAGCAAGTTCCGTGGGTCATCCAGACCATCTAAGTCATGGTCCCACACGATGTGTGTTGTATCCATCCCTATCCATCCATCTCTATGAGGCCTGCTATGCTGGATGTGTTATATCCACCGTTCAATCACTGGACGATGAGAAGTAGCTTGGCTGGAGTACCTCACACTTGCTAGGCAGCTGCTATCAACATCAGCAAGCTCTGTGGGTCCCACCAGCAGTATAAATGCCAGGATGACGTCAACAAGTTCTGTGGGCCACCAAGATGTATGTGTTCCTCTAGTCGTTCATCCATGGGGTCTGCCTAGATGATGTGGTCATCTTGGCCGTCCAGATCAGGTGGGATCCACCTTGATGTATGTGGTATACCCACACCATCCAACAAGGACGTGGGGACCACCTTGATGTATTATTTCATCCATGTCGTCTAAGGATGGGGGGACCACCGTGATGTATGTTTTATCCACACCATCAGTGGATGTGGACCAACCAGCGATGTAAGTGTTTTATCCTCACCGTCCACATGTGGACAGTGGGATCCACATGAAGTACGTGTTTCACCCATGCCGTCCAAGGACAGGGACCACCTTGATGTATGTTTCTGTCCACACCGTCCATTGGACGTGGACCCCACACCATGAGGTATGTATATCCACACCGTCCAGATTGCTGGACGGTGGGATCCATCTTTCATGTATTTGTTTTATATCTAAACTATCCCTTTTTGGGCGTGTGGCCCATCTTGATGTATGTGTTTTAGCCACGCCATCCAGTCCGCTAGACGTGGGCCCATCATGATGAACGTGTTTGACCCAAGCTTTCCATCTAATGGGGCCCATTTGAAATGTGCAGGGCCCAATATTTATGGCCCATTTACTGAGGCCCATTGTGATGTATATGTGGCCCATGAGTGAGGCCCGATGTGTTCTATATGAGGCCCATATGATGAGGCCCGATGTGTTGTATATAAAGCTCGTGTGATGCAGCCTATGTGATGTGTATTCAGCCCATGTTTAAGGCCCAATTTGATGTATATGTGACCCATGTAATGAGGCCCATTATGATGTATATTAGGCCCATGTGAGAGGTCTATTGCAATGTATATGAGGCCCATGAGATGCGGCCCATTGTGATGTAAGAGGCTCATGAGATGTGGCCCATTGAGATGTAAGAGGCTCATGAGATGTGGCCCATTGTAATGTGATGAGGCTCGATGTGATGTATATGTGGCCCATGCGATGCGGCCCACTTGATGTATATGAGGCCCTTGTGATGCTGCCCATTGTGATATGTAAGGCCTATTATGTTATATGTGAGACCCTTATGTGAGGCCATATGCCCCACTATATGTTAGGCCCTATGAGGGCCACTCTTTGGGAGTAATATTGGTTAAATGTCCACATTGTGACCTTCCCTTTGGTCTCGTTAGGCCCATTCTTGATATGAGTAGGCCATCAAGGCCCATGATACGAGCAGAGTACATCATCATCATATAACATGTTTAGTATAGCTTCACGATCCATGCCCATACGCATCACATGTATGCTTGTTATGAGGAGTGATTGATCATAGCACATGCCATTAGGTGGATTATTATGGGACTCCCTGATAGATGGAGTTACCCCTCATGAGTGCACGACATGCGTATGTTTGATACATGACTAGATGGTATAACTCATGCATCTTACATTTTATGATATGACTACCATACGCTCTAACGACATCAGCATTATGGCCTCCACAGGCATGTCGTGGATGGTTAGATGGGATACTAAAAATCTTTTTCTACATGGGTTGCTATAGATATACATAGGTGAAAGTTCTTAAACTCTCTTGGTACCAGAGGACACTCAAACGTCGAGACCGAGTAGATACATGAGTGCACGAGGGCCATATACAAGTAGGTTATGTCTCCCACTGTATCATGGTTGGTTGAAAAGGGGTGTGACCTTACCTGCATGAGTGAGGGGGTAATATCTAGGTTGAGTTTGAACAGCATAAGGAATGGGTCCGTTATCAATGAGTCGGGCTTAATATTGATAAACATATAGTGAGGTCTCTTCCACTTACCCAGTTGTGCACTCGGATAGGGGCAGCAAGCTGGCGTAAACTGTATTAGACCCCGGTGATGATCCAAGATATGTACGATGCTGATATATGAATTTATTGAGTAGGAGTTACATACTTAGCATTTTACTCATTGATTCATTCAGTTACTATCCACTCGGGCTAGTGGTGTGCAACTAATTGTTATGTGTACCTTAGTAATGGCCAAGGTTTCGGTTGGGGTGCGATCAACCTGAGATCAGGAGTTTTCCACATTGAGCCTGACTATGCAGATTTAGGTATGAGACTGGTTTGGATAAAAGTCTCTTGTGATGGATCCCATAGCCGACGATACTACGTACTATCATCCTAACTTCACACTCTAGCTTGGTCATTTCATTCGCACAATATATTACATTGTATCCCCAGTATATAACATTTTGTTTACTATTCTTTTGTATTGCATAGCCTGATTAAGGTTGATGGTATTATTGACTTGCCAGGATCTGCATATTGCATTACATCCGCGGCATATGACATTTTTAATTACTATGTTTCTGCATTAATATGGCCTAGATGAGGTCGACGTTGTTCATAGACTCGCATATAACATTGTATCCTTAGTAAATGATATTTGGTTTACCATATTTCTGCATTGCTCTGATATTGCATACTTAGCACTTACCTTGCATACACACTTACACCACCCTCTAAGCTTTCTATAAGCTTATGCACGATTGATGTGTGCAGGTAACGGTAGGATGTCATAACAATATTGAGATTGGAGCGTGTAACAGACTTCTAGAGCTTCCGATTTTGTTATTGTATTTTCCTCTATGCGCATTGTACCTTAAAGTTTTTTATCATAATCGATTTTCTGATGGTGTCTTGGTTATTGTTCATGGGTTATGCTTATTATGAAATAATTTCACTTTGAAAATCCTCCTTGTATAATATCAGGATCGAAACCTGGTATATGGGTGTTGGGATCTGAGAATGGGTTACAACGGAGGCTGTCGGTGCTGGATTCAACGATCGAGAATTTTGTGAGCCCAGTTTCTGAGTTTGGGGCGTGACATTTACTATTGCGGTTCACTTAGGGTTGAATTTAACTCACGGTGAGGCCCACAGCCTTCGAACTAACTAGGAAAGTGGATGGGCAGCGTGGGTAAAACACATATGTCAAGGTGGGCAGCCCAAAGCCTAAAAAAATGGACGAATAAGCACACATAATACGGTGGGCCGCACAAGGCAGTCCTGCAGCCTAGATATGGATGGACTATATGCATATAAAGCACCCATCAAGGTGGTCTTCAAGGTTTGGACAATCCTACAAGGCATGGTGGGAGTACCATCAATACGGGGGGGCCCAACAATTTGGGTTAGGCCACTAAGGTGAGATAGGCAATACTTATGGGGGCCCAATGATTTGGGTGGCCCAACTAGAGAAGATAAGAATGGGCCTAACAATGGGCCTAGGGAGGTTTACAACATGGACATTTAACCACTATTGCCACCTAGATTGAGGCCCGCTATGGAAACTATCTTATAATGGGGCTCATGGCCCTAATACTAGCTAGAAAACAAATGTGCAGCATACATATCATCTCATACACCATGGTGGGCTTCAAAAAAGGCGCAGGGTCTACATACATCAAGGTGGGCTCATAGCCCAGAAAATAGATGGCCAAGGGAATCATATAACATATGCATCATGGTAGGCTTCATGGGGCAGCCCACATGCCCCAGAAAATAGCTGGATAAGGTGTAGAACACAAACATCATGCTAGGCTTGTAAAAAAGCCCTTAAAATATAGTATAATGAATGGCCAACACTTACATCAAAGAGGGCTCTAAGGCTGGATGTCCATCCCATCTGGGCCTGCTAGACATCCAAAAATCTGGACAATCTAGCTGGTCATGAATTTAAGGTGGGCCTTGCATTGTAATGGGGCCCATGGCCCTGGGAATGGCATACACATCAAGGTGGGCCAGCTAGGGCATCCCACTGATAGACAGCCTGGATTAAACACATCACGGTGGGCCTACTACCACTGGACAACATGGATGAAACACACTAGTGTGGGCCGCTACCTTGGACAATGTGCATACAATACATACATCACGTGGGCCCTATAGCCGCTGGACAACATGGATATGTAACACATACATCACGGCAAGTCCCACCATCCCTGCTGGATGGTGTGGACAACACATACATCATGGTGGGTCCAGTTCACGTCCAGGGACTAGACGGCAGGGATAAAACACTTGCATCACAGTGGATCCCACCGTCCCTTGCTGGACAGTGTGGATACCACGTGTACATCATGGTGGGGGTCCACATCCCATGCATGGATGGCGTGGATACACACATAAATCATGGTGGGTTCCCACCATCCCTTGCTGAATGGTGTGGATATACATCATATACATCAAGGTGGGTCCCCATGGTGGCCCACCAAAGTTTGGATCAAACTGATATTTGTGGTTTCCCTTTGTTCAAGCCTGTTGGATGGTACCAACATGGTAGACCATCTAGGCCTACCACTGGACATTAGTAAGGTGGGCCCCACAAGTGGACGACATGGGTAAAAATACGTGTATCAAGGTGGTGTCATGTGGTGGGCCACACAGCCTCAAATCGGGTTGATATTTGTGCTTTCCCTCTGTCCAGGCTAGTCCAAAAATAGGCAGCGAGGGCTGTTAGATGGTGGACAACAAGGTCGGCTGGTCCCACTTTTTTGACAGCTATGTGGTCCACCATTTGGACAGCATGGATCACACTCCTTCATTATCAAGTGGGCCATCATATAAGGAAACAGAGAGAGAGAGAGAGAGAGAGGGAGAGAGAGAGAGAGAGAGAGAGAGAGAGAGAGAGAGAGAGAGAGAGAGAGAGAATGGTTGTGGGAGGGAGCCCCGCCACTATGAGCCCTTCTAAGCAATCCAAACCATACATGAATGGGTTCCATGTATGCATGGGCCCTACATCTGAAAATCTGAGGTGGGGATGCCATCCCCACCATGAAATCTAGGGTCTAGATGACCCATCAATGGTATGGATTCAAATAAAACATCATGATGGAGTCAATGGAGAATGGCTCCATCATGGCTTATGCATGCAACAAGGGTGGGCCATTGGCCACACATAGGGATCAAGTAGGATCTCCACCATTGATTGGTGGATCCTACATATCCCCATGCAAGAAGATTAAAAATTTAGGGAAGAAAATAAAATATCTACTCTTAGAAATGACACCCACCTAAAATCTCCTTCTTCTTCTTCTACACTTAGGATCTTATGCTTCAAAGGAAAGGTTTTAATGGTGGTGATAGGCTTGGGATGATTGGATTGGGAGGGCTAGAGCTTGCAATGGGGCGGGAAATGGAGGTTTGCTTGGGACGTTGGAGCTCTCTAGCGAGGGAAAATGAGGAAGAAAAGAGGGAGGGAGAGAGATGAGAGAGAGAGAGAAAGAGAGAGAGAGAGAGAGAGAGAGAGAGAGAGAGAGAGATAACTAGCTAGGGTAATCATTGCACATGGGGAAGACGATAACATGTCTAGCATGATTAAAAGCATGCTTGCTAGGATAGGGTGATGTCACCCTTAGGCTATAGCCTAGGGTGACATCATCCAAATGATGATTCCTAGAGAGATGTACTTTATCTGGAATAGGTATGGTCCCGCAACATGTGGTCCATAGCCGGGATGATGCGCGGGCGATAACTCTCAATCTAAGCATTGCATTGGTGCACGAGACGCGTCATTGGAATTGCGACGATGGCACGGTCGCAATGACATAAGTATCGGGTTGAGTCGACTCGGATTTACAAAATGCGACTTAAGGTCGTGCGCAAATGTTATCTACAGGTCGTGGGTTACTGGAATTCAACGGGGAGGATCACGGGATCTTAAGGAACGACGAGATACTAGGACATAGGTCTGACAACTTCTCAACATCAAACTTGTCATTTTCCATGATTAAAAGCATGCTTCCATCTAGCATCAAACTTTGCCCCAACGATTGCTTTGATATCACTTGTTGGGATTTGCATTGCGAATTCACACAGATCTAAATCTAGGATAATAATCCAATAACACCAAGCAAGTACAAGAGAAACACAAGGATTTAACGTGAAAAATCTTTGTGGGAAAAAACTACGGCACAAAACGATAGAAATCTACTATGAAAATAGCAATTACAAAGAGAGAGGATATATCCTATTCGAATAACCTCGAATATCACCCTAGCTACACCCTTTGATAACCTTAGAACCCTTTAAAAACCCTTGGAATACCTTTAAGAAGCCTTAATATACTTTAAAATGGCCTTCGGGACTCTTATTTATAGATAGGGACCTCCCACTTATGCACACCTTTAGAAACCAACTTGAATTTACGCAGTCCACCCAAAAACTGCGCACTATCTGTGTAATCCTCAACTAATCGAAGGAGAGCTTCAACTAGTTGAAGAGACCTTCGACTAGTCGAGTCAGACCTTCGACTAGTCGAGCTAGTCCCTCGACCGGTCAAATACCTCGGAACTCCAAATACATCGTTGTTGGATTTCGAGTCGAACGGGCTTCGACTAATCAAAGGAACCTTCGACTAGTTGAGTCAGTCCCTCAACTGGTTGAGCAGTGCAGACAATCAGATTTATGACATCTGTTTTGACAACACATACATAATGGTATTAATAATTATGATAGAAAACTCGCTGATTATTTTCAATGATTTTCCTTCCATTTATGCTCATTATGTATTTCTATATAAATTAGCCATATTAGGATAAAACAATATACCAAAAAAAAAAAACAAACTTGGGATGCATCAGATCTGATTTGTGACATGGACTGATTCAAGTGGAAGGCAGTGATGGATTGTTTCGGATCTTGGTTGTGCCAAAGTTGTAAGAGGAAGATGAACGAAGATGGGTTTTTGACAAGTGATTGCGTCAGGTGGTGGCAGCGGACGGTGAAGATGGTGCCGATGGGAGTTTCGGATGAAGATGAGTTTCAAGTGCAATGGTGGGTGGTCAGCGTTAGTGATTCCGATGAGGGATTGCAATGCAAACAAGGCAGTGATTAGATAATGTTGAAAAGGTACATGGAGAGGTCTCACATTACTTTTACGGTGCAAATATTTTCGCCGCCTAGCTATCCACCTGCAGAGATAATCCCCTCAGTGAATGTGGGTATATTATCCAAGAATGCAAAATAATAATAATAATAATAATAAAAGAAAGAAAAAGATTAAAGAAAACGCATACGTGATCGTGGCCGATGACTCATCTGCAAGTGCCATAGCTACTCCTCTAGGGGTCGGCATACTCCTAAGACTGTTCTTTGTTTGCAGGTGGAATATCAGGTACCTCCTTCGATCGTCTTGGTATTTCGATTCTGGTTTTTCTAACTATATCATAAGTATTGTCTCTTATCTTTATAATATCAAGCCCTGTAAAGGTATTTAGGTTATATCTTACTCATTATATTTATTGGATTATTATTTTTCTATCCTTCTCAGCAACATAAATTTACCATGATTGACGTCTTTCATATGCCTAAATTATCCGCCAAATTTATCTCTAGGGGCTAGTTTAGAATAAATGCTTTAGTGATCTGCTTTCCCGATTGTTATCATGTAAAGGATTTAGCAGTAGGAGAAATAGTTAGGAGGTACGAGGAAATGAGAATTATTCTATTTGAAGTTTGATCGCTATATTTATATATGAAAAGTGTGAAATTTCTTTTGATTATATCTTCGTATAGAAAAAGTGTGAAAACTTTGGCACTATCTTACGGGTCATCCATCATGTGGACCATACTATGGGAAACAATGGTGATTGACCATTAATAGACCACAAAAATTTAGAATCAAGCTAATATATATATATATATATATTTTTCATCCAGGCTTATGTAAACTTAGCAACAGATTGGATCCTTACTCTTGCTCGGTTGGTAGACTCTAAGGAGTTTCAACACCCGGTCAAGGGTTCGAGTATCCATAAGTGGTGAAATTCCACTAGCGTGAGTGTGTGGGGTGTATGTGTGTGTGTTAAAAATAAATAAATAAATAATAATAAAAAAACTTAGCAACAAATTTGATGGCAAATAAAAGTTAGGAAACATTAAGGTAAGGCCTAAGAAGTTTTCAATAGTTGAGTGTTCAATCACCACTGTTTTCAAGTATGGTCCACTTGGTAATTAGATCTTCTTAACTTTGGTAACGTGCTTTAAAATGATATGAAAAAACAGATGGACGAAGTGGACACGGAAGACACACATCAAGGTAGGTCCCATGGTAAGGGGTGCACCGTCTTGGGTGAGGCCCGCGTCTCACCTGATTGGCTCACTACACCACTAGCAACCGAATTTCTCGTGGTGTGAAATTCACATAGACCTACCAAGATGTATTTCTTAGATCCATAGCATCCATCCATTTTTATTCTTTTCAGATCATTCTAAGATATAAACCCAAAAACAATATACATCCAAAGTTAAAGTGGACCACACTGCTAAAGATAATAGGAATTGATGCTACTATTGAAAACTTATTAGGGTTACAAAAGGCTTTGATCATATAAACAAAACAAATGGAATATAAACCTTATAGTTGGCCCTAAGAAAGTTTCAATAATAGTTTGTTCAATCTCCATTGCTTTAGGTGGTATGATTCACCCGAGCTTTGGATATATCTCAAGTTTGGTCTTATGCTCTAGAGTTATCTAAAAAAATTAATGGACAGTACATCTTGATGGGTTTTTTTTTCCCAGGCTCGATTGGTCGTGAGCTTCACTCGACCGGTCGAGGGCTGATGCACGACCAGTCATGGACTGGCTCGACTCATTTTTCAGTGAGTTGTGGTTTTGGATTTCTGAGGTGCTCGACCAGTCATGAGATATGCTCGACCGGTCGAGGGTGCCGCTCGACTAGTAGAGGACCCTACATGACTAGTCAAGTTTACGCAGATTTGAGTTCGGATCTTATGCGGACTGCAGAAATTTGAGGCGGTTTTGCAAGGGATACGAAAGGGAGTTGCCTAAACTATAAATAAGGGTCCCTAGGGCTTTTCTAGGCTATGCAAGAGGTAATGCAAGAGAGTTTCCTGAAGCTTTGCAAGGGTTTGCCAAAGGGTTTAGGGCTATCAAGGTGAGAGAGAGAGAGAGAGAGAGAGAGAGAGAGAGAGAGAGAGCGGAGCTTGTGGAAGGGAGTCGACGTCTCAGCTCTTCTACGTCCTCTGATCGGTGAGATCTCTCCATTTTTATTTTATTCCCTTACTGTTTATTCACTCCTACATGAGTGAAGAAGATTGTAACGTTCTACTTCATAGTGGATTGTTGATCTAGATGAGGTCCCGTGGTTTTTACCTCTTTGAGGGTTTTTCACGTAAAAATCTTTTGTGCGGTGTGGTTTATGCTTTGATTTATTTCATTGCTTTATTATCCCATAATTCTGATTTGTTTTGGGAGACTAGATCCTAAGGTTTTGTGTAAGGCCCTCAATACATCTAAGACAAAAATCATGGTAAGACTTTGTGTAGTTAGCAACCCATTGTTGAGAGAAATCAGGCTTGTCGTGTTAGTTGGATTCATTGGAAATGATGTGGACCAATGAGAACATACCGCATTAGAATTTCTTCTGCCTTGATCTGCACTCATCCATTTTTTCAACCCATTTTACGATAGGGTACCAAAATTTATGTAGATCCAAATATTAGGTGGGCCACGACATAGGAAATAGTAGTGATTGAGTTACCCTTAACGTATGTCCCATCTTGATTAATTGTATATCCACACCGTCCATCTATTTTTTCCGCCCAATTTTAGGATGGGGTATCAAAATTTAACTAGATCCAAATATTAGGTGGTCCACACCACAGATACAGTAGTGATTGAATGGCCACCTTTAAAAAAACTTTTTAGGGCCCACAGTAATATTTATTTTCCACCCAACATATTGATAAGATAGACATGGATGAAACGAAAATACAAGGATCAGCTTGATACAAACTTTTGGGTCCTAAAAAAGTTTTTAACAGTCATTCACCAATATTTTCAGTAATGTGGTCCACTTAAAATTTAGATCTTCTTGATTTTTGGGATCACCAACTAAAAGAATCTAGACGCCGTGGATGTACAACATATTAATATGTTCATCAAGATATGCCCCACACGGTCAGGGCAACACCCACGCGGTCCTAGTTGTCCCATCAAAGACTGGCATACGAACAGTGGTAGCAAACGGTCAAAAGTTCCCACCTGATACGCTGAAGTCTAATCACCGTAGACCACCTTGTTTAGAGAGCGGCTTCTTTATTTACAGTGGACCCACAACGTGAACCACTCTAATCACTGTAGATGGGCCACTCCCACACCCCAAAGGCATTCTTTGCTTTCATGGTTCTCAAACCTCCAACGTGCGTTGACGGTGCGCACTGCAATGATACCAGTGCCACCATAACCTGCGGTGGGTCAAAACATACCCAGGGGCCTGAAAAACATGCCGTTCCAGAACTCTGGTAGGCCAAAACACACAACAATCTGGGAGGGGACGCCCACCTTTGATTTGTGTGGAACAATATTGAATTCTTACCGTTCAGGCCCTTTATTTGGTTGGCAACTCATGTGGGCCCACTGAAAATCAAGAGAGGTGACCGTGACATAGGATATCCCCGGTGGCAGGGACTGTCCGGCCAGAGATAATATATAGGCCGTGACATCGTTGTCATCTATCATAATTTCTAAATCAACTTAGATTTTATCATATGTAAGGTAAATAACCTTAATTATAATGTCGTATTCCTCATGTGGTGTCGTATTTAATAGATAGTAGCTCCTTATATCAAATTTAACTACTCAGGAAATCATCTTATTCTTACCATCCTTGTAGTCACATTTGCTTTTGTCGCATGCTAGCTCCCCATCATAATGGCATGATTGAGGCGGATAGCCATAATGTTCCAACTTCGTTGAACCCAAAAGGAAAATTGCTTTGAGTGTTAGGGTTGGAATTACAATATTTTCATATTTAATATTCATCTTTATTTTGCATTTCAAACAGGATCACTGTTGGTTAAGATCTGTGTATATCAAAAAATATAAAATAGATGCTACCCCAATCTTGTGAAAAAGTATTGAAAAAGTCATTGGAAACTAGCAAGAATGGAAGTAATG
This sequence comes from Magnolia kwangsiensis, assembly GCA_037074715.1. Lineage (NCBI taxonomy): Eukaryota > Viridiplantae > Streptophyta > Magnoliopsida > Magnoliales > Magnoliaceae > Magnolia > Magnolia kwangsiensis. Next base: position 117,222,429 of record CM073577.1, read on the forward strand.
ACATTGGACACATGCCGTCAACTCGCCGAAGTGGATCCCATAGAGGTGACACTAACAGACCTAACTGTCTTTTAGGGTAGTGGTCCTCACTCTCCAATATAACTTTCTCAGTGAGTCAAATGGGGCCTTCTTATCTTACATGCACCTTATGGGATCATTTTCATGGGGGCCACCATGCATCTCCGTTTAAATGCACACCAATCATTATCTCATGAAAATAATTTCAGAGCATTACCTAGAGATTGAGGGAAGAAGACATTGGGGGTGTACCATAGTAAAGAAAACAACTCCAATCAAAAAGTCACTACAAGAGATTAGGCCTTGGCCGACCGATAGGGCTACCCTTTGCCCATGGCCAGTTTTAACGGCTGCGGGCAAAGGGTCCCTATAATATTTTTTTAAAAAAAAGAAAAAAGAAAGCAGAAAGTCCTAATTAGAGCGACTCTCTCGCTCTCGCTCTTGCTATCTTTACCTATCACGATCTCTCTCCCTCTCCATCTCCGTCGTCTCGTCTCTCCCTCTCCTGTCCTCCATCTCTCTCCCCCATACTCTCTCAATCTCTCTCCCTTCCTCTCCCTTCCCCTCTCGATCTCCCGCCCCCGCACGACTCCTCTCTCTCTCTCTCTCTCTCTCTCTCTCTCTCTCTCTCTCTCTCTCTCCACCTTCTTCTTGGCAGTGTAAGAGCTTGAAGAGGTCGATCAGCCTCCATCGAGATCGAGAGACAGAGTTATCGGGCATTTGGAAGGAAAGCGCTAGGGTGCCTCTATCGATAACATGCTCACATGGAACTTATGATTCCCATTGATCTCTCTGTATAAATCATCGGATCAATGTAAAGTGGAGAAAATCGATATCTCCTGCTTCTTTTGGATTATACAGAGGATTAGGGTTTTCATGTTGGGACCTCGAGCACAACATCTAGGTCAGTGAGTTTTTCTCAAATCTGAGATCTTTTTCCTGCGATGTCTGCGTTTTCTGCCCTTCTACTTTGTCAGATCTAAGGTTCTTATGTGATATATGTTGAAGATATCTTGAAAAATCAATGATATCTTTTTATAAATCACCGATAAAATGCTCTATACCCTGTCCATTGTTTCCTACAGGGATGTTAACACTGTAATGATGTTATGGAATTTATACTTCAAAATTTCATAGAGATGAATAAACTTTGGGTCTGAATGCATCATCAGGTTAGTGGAAATTTTAGAGAACTATCTCTATTGTGTTTGGGCACAAACAGTAAGTGCTTGCCATAAATGAAAAACTGGAGCATGGGGGTTTTTGAAGGGAAGATGCAGTGCAGGTTGAATTTCATGCTATTCTACATGTTTGACGAAATTCCTCAACCAGACTCTGTTTCTCACCAATGAATTGCACCAGCTCCAAGTTGATTTCCCCCAGCATTACCTCATGGAAGCACCTCAAGTCAGAAAAAAATTCTTCTTCTTCTTTTTGTAGAAATTGATTATCTGAAATGTTGATCAATTGCTTGAAATGTCTGACCACATAAGATTTTTGAATACAAAAAATCCTGGCCAATTACTCAACTCTGTATTGGATTGTTATTGTAGGCCTCCCTAATCTCTAATCCAACAGCTTGTGGGGCCCACTCCTGGGCTTTCGTGGAACCATCTCCTGGCATCACACGTCATCAAGTTCAAAATCAAAATGGACATTTCCTATTACACATTTCTTAAGTTTCTTATGTTTTATAGTTATCTGCTCTAGGAGTTGCTAGATAATTTTTAAGACCTATGACAATCTACTTAAATATCTACATTTCTTACACATTCGGCTTGAGCTTTAGGCCATTCATGTGAGTGTGTTACTACAAACCTTAAGCTGATGAAATTGAAAATGTTGGAAAATTGCATTTACATGATGTTGATAAAACCTAATTCAATTGCAACAGTCAGTCCCAGGTTATTACTGTAACGTTCAGATTCTAGTTTTTTCTCCAGCTTTTCCTGTTTGTGTTTTTGTTTATTGAGTTCAAGTGATATATAATTGATGAAGTCTTGGAGAAATTTTCCTTTTCTATTAGTCATAGTTTTTCTGTTTCTATTTCCAACACCATCCTTCTGTGTCTTATATTAGTTACGTCCACAGAGATGTGAAGCCTAAAAATTTTCTACAGGATCGGAGAACTTGCTCAGATACCATGTTGATTGCAGACAATTTAAAGTGATAGAATAAAAGATATGATATTTCTAAACCTCTAGTACCAAATGCAGGAAGAATCTAGAATAGCTAGGAGGATTGGAGAGATCCAGAAAGCAATATAGTTGCGAGTTTTCCATCACAAAAGAATTACAGGAATGCCATTACAAATCATCCCTCAACAAGTACAGCTTTGTCTGTTAATATGCACGGGTGATTGATCTTTCTCAAAGTATCTGGGTATCATGATTCCGGGAAAATCAATACCATTTGTATGTTTACCTGGCCGTGCTTCCATTTGTATGTTCATGTGAAATGGATCGATTATACTTTACCTGGCCGTGCTTCCATTTGTATGTTTTACTTGCATTTCTAAATTTGAAATGGTGATGTATGGAGTGAAGCAGTTGTGAGGCTTCCCCTAGGATCTTGAAGAGGACCTTTGGTCATAAGGTTCTAGTTCTTACATATATGTTGATGATTTCACTGGCATGAACTTGAAGAATGTCAACGTCAGTGAGAAAGTTTATTCCTATTCTGATTTGTAGAGTAGACAAGAGACTTAATTCTCTTCAATGAATATTTCATGGTAGTTTTAGATCTTGATTTAATATCCCAAATGGGTTATTTATTATGGGTAAGTTGCAAGGAAATTGAAATTTGAGCCATAAAACTATATGTTTGTCCACTCAATGGATTAATGACTTCTAATACTTCCATTCTCTTTACATAGGCCATCTAACTGAAGGAAAAAGTGAATCCATTTCACGACTTCATGTTGGGTGTCCATAGTCGCCTTCAAGTAAGAATTTTCGCGACTTCATGCTTAGTGAGGCATGCATTTTGTGAAAAAGAGGCATTCATAACAAGTGATTTCTTGTTTAAAAGCCTGCAATATAACTTCATGCAAGCCATGTACTATTTGTTCATTCCCTCACATTTATGTAACATACTTTGTTATTCCTCTAATTGATAGCGTTTGCATTTGAGTAGTTTGTTATTCCTCTAACTGATAATGTTTGCATTTGATTTTCTTAATATTGGGGCATGTTGTTTTCTTGCGGTCGATCACAATGCATCATTAACATGAGAGATGCATTAGATTAGACTTCCTTTTTCTCTATCTAGGGTCTGTGTACAGTGGAGTAGAATTATACAAGAAGTTGTGTGGAGTATGCATTATTCAAACGTGAACTTTTATGCAAGTATTGAATTTGGATTTTTGGCATTAAAAACTAAGCGAGTATTTTGAGATAAATATGAGATTTTGTTTCAAATAGGAATGCAGTCACTTGATATCAATATTCAGCCCCTTGACTTTATAATGACATATTGAAATATGAGCATATGTGACTATTTCATCAGAGCTTTATTCTTTTAAAATGTTTGTACTATTGTGAAGCTCTTCCTGTAAGTTTGTGCTGTTTGTGTTGAACTCTTGCTAAGAACTCCAATTTCCATGAAACTCCATGGATATCAATTTCCAAGTGAATCTGTTGCTGTGGAAACATATTTCTTGTGAAAGAGATTGCCTAGGCTACTTGGGTACTGGGAAAGCCATCCTCGGGCATTCCTCAAAAGCTTATTTGGTTTCTCAAGAGCCACTTTGCAAAGCAAAAACCAACTGCATTTTTTTGCAGGCTTCTTCAGTGTAAACATAGGCTTGATTCTTCCATAACACAAATGTTGATTTCCTCCTCTTTAATTCAATTATATTTGCTAACCAATTGAAAAGGGGTTTTGAGTCTCAAGGTTCAAGATAGAAGAATTGAACTTAAGACTTTTTGGGGTTGGAGAACCAAGTATGGTAGAAAGTTGAGTTTTCTTGTTTTACCTCGTTTGTTTTATTTAGTGAAAGGAAGTAATTTTTAAATATGTGATCTTTAATTGAAATTGGCCATTTCTGTAATGGCGTTTCCATAGCCACATGTTTTTCATAGCTGATCAGGTTCATTTTCCTACTTCGTTGTGGTGGAAGACTGCTGATATTGGTTTATTTCTTCCTAGATGTGAAATTGTCTAAAACATTACCTGGATATCTGGGCCCTGTGTAAGTTTGATTCATAGATTTTTGTAGTAATCTAGAAAATTCAAAAAATAGTTGTTTATACTTGTAAAACCATGTTGTTGTTGTTGTTTTTTGTTTTTTTTTGCTTGTAGAATTATACATGCGAATGTTGAGCCTTTTAGCTATTAGTTGCTTTCTGTTCCACATACAAAACTGTTTCCTATCACTTCATATGTTGTTAGTCTCCCTATATATTGTTACATATACAATTTGTTATTGGTAGACTCTCATGTCTTATCTAATGGCACAATACACGCTAATAATTAGCCATTTGCATTGATTAGTTGGTGTCAACTGTCATAGAGTTCGTGATAGTAGAACAGCTTTACTTGCAATGGATGGATCCAAACCAGCCAATTTATCTTTACATCAATTCAACTGGAGCAACTCGTGATGATGGTGAAACAGTATGTTGGTTCTCGTTTCCAACTTGGTTTAGTCTTAGACTCAGCTGGACAAGGTTATATATGTGCTTCAAATTTAAGTTTTCAAATCTCTACTGTTCCAATTTTCAGAGCAACTGTTAAATTTGTTCAATGCAAACCTGTGTTTTAAAGAAATTGATGTTTTTTTTTGTTTATTATTATTATTATTTTTTTCTGGTCTGGCATGTCAGGTCCCTGGATGCATCAAAAGTGAGGAGTAAGATGCTAAGGAAATTGTGGCGGATTAGTTTGCTGTAAATTTGGCTAATTTGTAGTTGTAGTTTCTCTTTTCTTTGGTTTTTCTTTTCCTGTAATTCTTTTTGCTTTTGGCCTTTTGTGCAATAAAATCTTCTAAGTTAAAAAAAAAATCATCTCGTTTACCTGTTGGTAAACAAGGGGCTTGCTATCCCCATATGCACGCCCTCCACATGCAAATGCAACAGAGTGCCAACATGGCTGGTCCACTCATCAGGCAGCCACCCCTATATGAAAGCAATGGATTGTTTACGATAACTTGCCAACAATGTTAAAAAAGAAGAAGAAGAAGAAAAAAAAAGAATGATTACTTGCTAACAGTCAATTGTCAACATAGACAAATCTATAAGTCCTCTGGAGAAAATCCTTTCCTTAAAATGCTTCCTATGATGGTGGATTGTTTAAGATTAACTTGCCAACAGTCCACTGTCAACATAGACATCTGTGTAAGCCCTCTGGAAAAAATCGCTTTCTTATTATCTCTTCATGCTTCCTAAGATGGATGATTGCTATAGCCATCTATTTCATCTTTAATTGCATTGTATTTTAGTTGATATGATTCTTTTTCACCTGTGCTTACAAGCTCTACTTCAGAAAATTTCTCTATAATTCTTTGTGAAACCTTTTATCTAAACTACAAGTCATTCATTTGTTGCACCAACCTTTTGTGTACTTCATTCTTCTTGAGAACTTCTAATTTTTTTCTAGAATAATGGCAGGGTTTTGATATGAAACTAATCAATGTAAATCGGACTTGCAAAGTTACAAAGGTGATGCTCCTTTCTCTTTTATTTGGGTTCTTTCTTAGGAATAAAATTCATTTCTCTATTGTATGTGATCTTTCTCTTCACTTCATGTTTCAGGGAGGACAAGTGGTCAAGTACACTACCATGTTAGCTTGTGGCAACTATCATGGAGTTGTGGGCTTTGTAAAAGGAAAAGGCCCAGTAATTCCCATTGCCCTCCAGAAGGTATCTATTTGATGCATTTGTAGATATCAGCTCAAATTTGAAGTCCTTGTTAATTGGGAAATCGATTATTTATGGCTAATTCTGCATTGTGGCTCATCCATCAGCAAAAGAGTGACTATTTTACCTCCATTTGTTGCCATTCTGAGACACTGGCAGCCACTTTTGGCAGGTATTCATGAACTTACTTCTTCAGATGGTCTGAATCCCCTCGTTGTTGATGATCATGCTTTAGCAGCAGATGCATTGCCTCTTGAGGTGATTGACCTACCACACTTCTATCTCTTTCTAGTTCTATGGAAACTGCGAGTTGTATATACTCCCATTGAAGAGTTTTGTGATTGAATTCTGTACTCTCTCACAGTTTTAATCCACTATATTTCTTCCCTGCCATTTGTAATTGATCTTAACTGGATTAGTTGAGAGTTTTCACTGCATAAATGCTAATAAGATTGATACTTTGTAAAGAAATTTGATAAAATTGATGTAATTAGTGTTTCTTCCTGGTGCTTGTGATGTCACACTAGCGAAATCCATATCTAGATAATTAGATAAGTAGATGTAGCTATGTCTGGTAATATATAGTATACTGGAGCTTGTCATGACCATTGTGCTTGTGAAAATTTCAGGGAATTCCACAAATTATTTTGTTGATGCTATACTGTTTTATAAGTCCAACTGTTTTTGTTTTTCCTGAAAATTGGTTTAAATTTCTTGTGTATTTCATCTGCGGAGGTATTTAATTCACTTATAGAGTAGGTGCATATGTTGCATGATTAAAATCATGTTCCTCTTTCTCTCTTAGGGAGGAAGATGGTGCAACAATGTTACAACTTGCCTCTCATGAAAAGAAAACCATTTGGGTTCATCCAAGAAGACTGGGTTTGATGTCTACTTCTCCATGGCTAGGGGGAATGCCACTTTGCCTGCTATGGAAATGACCAAGTGCTTCGACATTAGCTAGTAAGCCATTGTTATTAAGGTGTCTCTTGCTTGATTTTATACATTGAGGATCTATTATCATATTCAATTTGTAAGATGCTCCAAGTGTACAAGTACGAGCTTGAGCAAAACCGAGTATAATTTCTAATCTTGATCCCATGAAAGGCGAATGTTGATGCAGCAGTAGTTAAAATAGTTGTGGCTGGAGCTGGATGTGAAAATGGTAGTAAAGTGGAACAAGTGAGAAATGTCCTTCATATTGTTATATTTAACATTGTTGCTTTGTGGAATAAAACTATAATTTGATCATCTGACTTCTATTAGATGGAACAACAATAACTACAAGTTTGTACTAGTTTTCATGAGTAGTTCTTTCAAAAACAAGGTAAAGAAATTTTTTCTCTAGATTTGGTTTTCAGAACTGAAAACCCGAGTACACTTCGGATTGAGTATCCAATAAATATAATTCTTCCTAATGTACTTGAACATGGGATGTGAATTTATGCAGTCTTTAAAGCATACATCATAGCTTCCATTGAAACTATATTAGCTTTCATTTGTTTTTGTATTTGGTGGTTGATCTTTGATGGGGTCAGCATGTTCTTACTTCCCACCATGACACTTTTAATAGCAATTAGGAAAAGTTTAATTATCCATGGAGTAATCCTTCCTTAACAGGTTGCCCGTCGAGCATATCCTTTTGAAGATGTTGCTGTTATTCGTGAAATTAGACAGAAAGTTAGGCACCTCATAAAAATTTGTGTTGATATTTTGCTTATGAGTTTCAATTTTAATTTTGTAACCGATAAAAGCTTCTCATTTCAATTGTCAAAGAAAAAGCCTTCTTAATCATCGTGCTTTAGTGCATAAATCATTGAAGACTTATATAGCCCTTGAACAGACAAAATACCAAATAAATTTGGAAGATGGATGATGAGGAACTTGAGTAGGATCTAAGCTCATAGTCTGATTTGCTTCTTTTCCAAAATATTCATCAAGGATATCCATGTGAAACTTTGGAGGAAAATACCTACTTAGGCGTATCTTTGAAGTTGGTATCGGATTCCTAATAATAACTTAATCTCCGTCTGTCATATTTAATGTTTTCATGGTGCTTGAGAAAAGAGATTTTTCGAGGCAATTACATTAAAATGCAGGTTGTTGCAGAACCAAGGAGCTGAGAAGCTTTTGTTGTTCTCTGTTTGGTTACAGCTGCATGGACTTCACTCATGACCCAATACTTGGGCTTTAGTGACATGGCTTGATAATTTGTCTGAAAGTTGTAAACTGGCTAAAACCCTGAGCTTTCCTAGCTAATGTATTTAATGAATATGTTATTATTGCATAGCTTGATGCATTTCTCAATTTGGTTTTCTTTTTGTTAGTTTCTATACTATGACTTGCATTGATCATTTTTCTTATTATGTGGAAGTTTTCTGGCACTTCTTTCTACTGTAGTTGTTTATCATTGTTATCTTATTCACTTTTCTACGCTAGATGAAAATTGTTGTTTCATGGAAGTAGACGAAATTATGAGATTATGAGATTTCAGGTGGGCTATACCATATGAAATTATGAGAAATCATGCCTAAAATATTGGATGATATGTATCTGATATGCCTGGTTCTTATGTGAGTGTTGTAGGTTCATAATCCGCTGGGTGATTTTACAATTTTCAATATAAAAAAACTTGGACACTAATAGACCAGGGTTTTTGGGAATGCTTCACTCTAAAATAGATGAGCTAGGACTCATTTTATCTTTGGACAAGTATCAAGACCCAGTATACATGATGATTGTTTTCTTGAAGGACCTGTGGCCAGATATAAAGGACTCAAATTTATTTCAGGTTTGCAGCATTTCCTCTAAAAATTTTCTGTGTATCAAGCATTCATTTAAATGATCATGATGTGCTCACAAGGAACATCCTTCTTGATCAAGTGATTCTTTCCATTGCATGAAAAAATGGTGTGGACTTTTTAGGTGTTGTGCCACAGATATCTTGTCCAAACATGATATTGCACTTCCTTATTACATTATTTCTCTTTGTTATTTCATCTTGATTAAACTAGATGTTTGCAATTCAAAAATTGTTACTTAATGTTGTATCTGGTTTTGTGGAACCTGGAACAGTAGCTAATGGCTAAGATTTGTTTTGTAGGTTAGAACTGACTGGTTAGGCTGAGTGCTTCCCTTGAAGAATATCCCAAATAACAGGTTCGTTTCCATTCCCTTGCAGCAGCTGAGTGCTTCACTCATATAATCACCTTTTAGAACCTTACTGTTAATACATTGATGAGTATTTTCTCTATCATGCTTAGCTGGGAGCTGACCAAATTCTTTTGCAGCATCAGGCTGACTACCTTTGACACTGTTAAAGGCTGACTACCTATGACTGGTTGCAGACAATCAGCATTAGGCTAAAATAACTGTTCCAACTGCCATGCCATCTTGGTTTTTTAGTTATTCTAAAAGAGGATGGGCATATTTTTATTCCAATGTCCAATCTCTATTATTTTCTAAAGGAGTAAGGGAGTCACAGTCACACGTTAATCCATATGATCAAGTGATGGATCTTGAGTCGCATGTCAATCCTTCTAATCAGCAACTAATGGACTTACCTCAATCAGAAGAAGTAGAATCAATAAATGAAGAAGTGATTACAACTTTGCATCCTAACCAATTCATCCCACAAGCACCTGATGAATTAAAATGAAATCTGGCAACTGGTTTAGAATCATCAGCACATAGGGCCAGTTCCAACTCTTCCATTTGTTCCTGAGTTGTGGTTACATAAGCTAATTTTGGGGGTCATTCACCATCAATGGCCATTGTTGTTCTAGGCCTTCCTCTAGAGTCATTTGTGCATATCATACAAAATGGTGGGTTTAGTAACAAAGCTTTTTTTATATGTTTCTTGCGAATAAGACTTGTCAGCATGTCACATGTATTGTTTTGTGAGAGCCATCCATCAGATAGATCCACCAAGCATGTTTTCTGGCCTGACTAAACTGGTTGGCATTCATGTATGGTGAAGATGTGGTTACATCACTTCTCTAATCAAAGTTGTGGCACATTATAGTTTGACTCTGTTTGATTAATAATCGCAGATTGAAGCGGTCATCGTTTGTCTACAAGATCAAGGGAAGTTACAACCCTTGAACGTGTTGTTTGCCACTTGTGTTTGAAGCTGATAGATGGGCACTCACTACTCACTAGTTAGATTCACAATCCTATCCAGATGCAGCTCCTGCTTCCAGTAGCACTTGAGACTACTGCTTCTTTTTCTTTCCTTTTTTTCCTTTGCTTTAGTTGGTGGAAATGTTAGGAACTTTTAGTTAGAAGCCTCTTCTCCAAAATGCCTGAGCAGCTTTATTATACTGAAAGTGGATGAATTATCATTCCATTCAAATGAAAAGAAGATTGAAAAAAATTGCAATTTTTGGAAATGAATAAAATGCCCATCTGTCGAGTTTCAAACCTCCAAACTAGACTTAGACAGATTGGATGAATGCAGAAGTCGAAATAACTCTACAAAATGTGGGTGGACCTCAGATTGAGTGATTTGAGTATAAAAGTCCATTTTCTATACTGATTTTTGTTATTCTAGAGTTCAAGTACCTATTTTATTCCAAATACAGATCATGCTTTATATCCTTTATTATAATTTTATCAAAATTTCAACATTTAAGTTATTAAGTTGGCAATTTGGTTATAATTTGTTAATTCAATTACTATTACCTTCATTAATCTCATTCTCTTGTGCATGATTCATGATCTAAGTACACAAACGTTGGATGTGTTTGGCTCTAATTTTAATTGTTCTGATTTTTATAGGCTGGAGATTTGTGGTTTTGAGGGTCGTGAGCGCATTCGTGACACATGAGACTTGCTTTTACAACTTAAGGAGGTATGTTGTTGTTTGTTGCAAAAATGATTTCTTTGCTTGCATGCTTTTGACATTGAGTTTTTTTTATGAGGCTTGTGTGCTTCTGAGATATGTTTTTGTTTGTTGCAAAAAAAAAAGATTTCTTTGCTTGCATCCTTCTGAGATTGTATTTCTTATGAGGCTTTGCTAAGATATGATTCACAGGTATTGTTTGTTGTGGTGAGAGACGAATGTGTGCAGTAGAAACTGAGACATCTGGTTTGGTGGGAGGAGAAACAATAAGAAAGACATGGGAGAACCTTATGGAAAATTGCGTGGAAATGAAGGAACTTGTTTCTGGTTCATATTTGCGGGAGATGTGTTTCCCTTTTTTCTTTCTCTACCTTTGAATTTCTCTCACAATCACATGTTATAAATTCATTTACCATTCATTCAAAATCTATGTGAGGCTGTGAGCGCTGAATTGGTTTGTAAAATCCATGATAATTTTTTCAGTGGAAATGTTTGAAAGCTTCTATTTTTCACTCAAACATAAGAAATCACATGTTATTTTATTTTGTTTGCATTTATGGACAACTCATGAGTTTTTCCCTTTGTTCTTTATTTTGTTCAGAGGCAGATCAATCAAAATGTATACCGCGAGGAGGAAAATTCATAAAGATAAGGATGTTGAACCTACTGAGTTTGAGGAGTCGGTTGCATAGGTTTAAATATTCTTGACTTAACACTTGCAAGCTTTTGGCTTTATTTTCTCTTCTCTGATTTTGTCGCCTTTGCAGTCATTCTTTGATTTGGAGAACACCAATCTGGAACTTAAAAGTGATTTGAAAGATCTCTATATAAGTTCTGCAGTGTAAGAGCCGCACATTACTTGCCTATGATTTTACAAAACACTTTCGGGCAAAGCATTAAATTTTCTCCTTATGTCTATTGATGCAGTCCAATGGATGTTTCTGGGAATTGGAGGGTGGTGGTTATCCATGTTCCTTACCGACTAAGGAAAGCTTTCCGAAAAATTCATGTCAGGCTTGTCAGAAAGCTGGAGAAGAAGTTTAGCGAGAAGGTTAGCTCAACACTTCCTTTTTCTATGCCTACCTTTAATGTGGAAATTGCATAATTAGATTTGGCTTGTTCATGGTAATAGAATGATCACCATGACTATGTTAATGTCAAAGCTTGCCTTTGCCATTGAATCCAATGGAGAAACTATGGGACCAGAGAAACCATGGCTTGCCTCAGCTAACTGGTTAGGCTGAGTGCTTCCATTGAAGAATCTCCCAAATAACAGGTTTGTTTCCATTCCCTTGCAGCAGCTGAGTGCTTCACTCATATAATTGCCTTTTAGAACCTTGTATTCCATGCATTCTCAGTATATTTTTACAACTCAGCTGCTGTATCCTGGAAATATTAAATGGTCTCTGTTGATTTCCAAGTCCAAGCAGCAAAAGTTTAACATCGATTTCAACTTTTAACCTTCCGTTTTCCTCACTCAAACATTTATTTTTGTTATTATTATGATTATTTTGAAATTTATCTTTAGAAGCCTTGCTGACCACAAATTTCTGGTAGAAGACCAAACTGATTTTGATGGGTTTCTGGAAACCTACATTGCTTTGTACCTGTCAGCAAGATTGTTAATACTCTTCCCATATCTTCTTATTGATGTCAAGTAGCTCTTTTCTATAGGTGACTCAGCTTAATTCAAGCTATCCAGGTGGTTTGGCATCATATATTCAAAATGCTAGGAATCTATTAGCAGATTCAAAAGCAGGGAAAAATCCATTTAATGGCTTTACTCCTTCGGTAAGTGAATCCATTAAATTTGTTTTGCAATCTGTGTTTCTTGTACATTTCTGCCAGAAATTTGTCTTCAATTTCACTTCTTTTTTTTTTTAATGAGAAAGATTTGGTCTATGGCTACGGTCGCTTTGTGGTGTACTCATATTTAGCTACGGATTTTATTCGTAGCTGTTGACCACTTTTTTGGTCATGTAGCACAAGCTGACGATTTAGCGGCATCCAGCACAACTGTCAGTAAAGGTCTTGGCCGTCGGTAAAGCCTTTACCGACTGAGGCTTTACCAGTTGTTAGCTAACCGCAGGAAAAGGCTTTGTCGGTGGTTTTCTTAGTCTTTGTTGGCGGTTTTGACCGCCGATAAAGGCCAGTTTTCTTGTAGTGAGTCTACCATATCTCTATTACAATGTCAAAGATGGCTTGGATGAATATGAAATCAATACCTACCAATGTCCCACGATTCCTTGAAACAAGTTAACAACTCAAATCAAGTAAAGAATGCGACCAGCAATCACCTCTTCCATTCAACTTTCGATGTAAGCCACTGCAATAAGGATGATGAAAGGGAGACAGAAGAAAAGGCTAAAATAGCCTTTCTCGCCCAATGGCCCCACCTATTGAACCCATCCCATATATTATGCGGGGCCCATTAACTTGTCTCATAATAAATCCAAATCATCTACATGAAAGAGGTTCTAATTTCATGTAGTAGGACGAAGTTTGAGTGTAAAACTCATGACAGGTAGACCACACTGATGGAAACAGTTTGTAATTAATGCACAACACTCATGTAGTTGTGGGCCACATATAGCTCCAATTTTTTTTGAAATGACCCTACTATTGGTTCAGAGCTGTCAAATCAAAGTTAACAGATTATATTGGCCGAGGGGTGACCCCAATTATTGATTTATTGGGGCCTACACCCCATTTCAAAAGGTCCTATCAACTTCAATGAAAAGGTACCATTGGACAAAGGGACGGCTAACAAATGGGCCTTGTCATCCTGAAAAAAGTTGAATAGTGCCCACGGGGCTAAATAATAATGGGTTCAGATATTGAGGTCATCGCCTTTATGATACCATAATTGAAGGTTATTTTAATTAATAACCCTTTACTTGAGTTGTAGGGCTTTTAGTGGGTGTAATCCTGATTGTGGGGCCTACCTTAATGTATGTTCCTTACATCAATAAAGGTATTCATTTTTACCACTCATTTTAGGCCATCGTCCCTGTTGATGCAAAAATCTGGTTCACCCTCACCGATCTTCGAGCACTCACACCGAGTATTATAAGCCTACACAAGAGAAGGACAAAGGAGACCTTGGCTAGTGCAGGGGACCCTCTGATGCCAAAGTTAGGCTAGGAATCTGGGTCTAAGTAGTATAGCTGAGCTTAGGATGGGAGATACTACCTACCTGTTCAAATGGATTTGTCCCCTATTTATACCTGTTGATGGGATAACCATGCTAGTCATTCTCGGCATGATCTCATCCATTAAGTGAGATGAACGTAACCAGTAATTTAGTCGGTTACCATATGATTGTGCGCCGGGCGTTACTCTTGTCGTGCGTTACTGGATTTGGCCTCTTAATGCTATTGCTGACCATGCTCTCATCCGAGTCGACCTCGAGGTTCAGGTCTTACTCTGCGATCCAAGCCCATGAATGAGCCGATCCCTGATGCACTTGGTAAGGAGGATTGGGTCGGAGGCTATCTGGTCGGACGTGTAATGGCTTCTTTCAGGTTTCAGGCTGACGTGTAAGTTCAGACTTACTGCTACCATTCCGAGGCCCTGCTCATCGATTTCCCTAAGCTAACCTCTGTTGGGTTTGGTTCAGATTTTCCCATAACAGAAGCCTCCTTACTCTCTGAGTCCAAGCTCGGACTTAGGGAGTAAAAGACTTGGAAAAATGAAACGACGTCCTTCTCATGATGTTAAGTTGATGAAGTTGAAGCGAACCATCGCAATGATGGTCCTTCAAGATCCATGTGCTGTACAAAAGTAGCCCGCCTTTTGAGTACGAGCCACTGAGTGATGGACATGTGGCGACTGTTGAAGATTCGTATTGGATGAGTTGGATGCTACCACGTGTCCCTCAAGACGCGAGGGGCCATCTGCGCAATAAATGTTGCTTTGTGCTAATAGCATTCGGCTCGGAGAGCATTAACTCGAACGAATAACCTGCTTCCACGTGTACAATCAAGTTAGGGACCGAGCCGTTTCAGCTTCAGAGATAGTTATCCGTTATGATTGCATCCAGTTGGCAGTGGGTATATAAGCCCTTCCCTATTTTCATTTGGGCTCTCCTACTTTCTCATTTGCGTGTCTTGTGCTTCATTTTCTCTGAGAGCTTTCGCAGTGAGAAGCCTTTTGGAGGGCAATCTCTGTGAGTCCTCCTTCCCAAAGTCCTTTTCCGTTTCCTTTTAAAGCATTATGTCAAACGATTCAGATGAAGTATAAGAGGTCTGGGCAACGAATGAGGAATCCAAGCCATAGACCACAGACTCAAAGCGTGGGGACTCTGAAGGTCCCTTTGAAGCAATACCGCTTCATCCTCCAGTCAAGAAGACCACGGGCCCAAAAGCCAAAAGCCATGGCACAGGATCAAAGTAGGTAGATCCGGCAGGAAGGGCTTAGGCCAGGTCTTTGAGAGGCCGATCCGAAGTAGTAGTTCATGGGGGCTCAGTTCTGATTGATTCTCAAATGACTCAGCTCCATGCCAAGTACCATATTCCTAATTCGGTCATATAAGGGCTCCTCCCCTCGACGCTCCGAGAGACCCAGCTGATGGGGATGTTTCCATATTCATTTGCGCCCTTCAATGCAGGCTTCAATTTTCCATTTATCCATTCGTGAGCCTAATGACCGTACACCTGAAGCTGGCTTCGGGGCAGTTGGCTTTGAATGCCTGGCGGATTTTGATCTCCTCATACATTCTCCTGCACCAGCTGAAGAACCAGAACTTGACGTTGGACGAGTTCCTGACTATATACCAGGCTAAACACAACTCATTCGAGCTGTGTTGGTACTACTTCTCAGTAAGGCCCCAATGTACCCCGAGCCTGATAACTAGACTTCCTTATTCCAATAAAGATTGGAAATGCAAGTGGTTTTAGGCTTCGAGGGAGTGGGAGGCGCTTGCTTTTGAACTCGGTGACCTACGGGTCTGAGTTCCTACTAAAATTTTCAATCCAAGTCGAGTCCGCTTTGACTTATATTGTGTTTCTTACTTTTGGCTCATTCTCCATTCTGACATATTCTTTGTTTGCAGTTTACCCAAAAGGGCTCCCCCACATCCCCCTTCCTCCAAGCTCAAATTGGTAAGGCTCGGGTACTCAAGAAAAACAGCATGTCTGGCATGATATCATCAGTCTGGATAGTCTCCTTAACTTCAAATTCTGTAGATTCAAGCCCCTCCCCATTGCTTTGGGTGAGTATTATGAACTCTTATACAATTATCTTCTTTGTAGGCATGTTTCTGAGTTGATCGCTTTTTAGTCAGGTATGGTCGAAGCTTCGGGGTCGAAGAGGAAGAGGTTGTCGATGTTGCCCCCTCCTCTAAGCGTGATGATAGCTTTTGAGCCGCGTGTTAAAATTATGACGAAGAAGAAGACTGCACCCTTTGTGGTCGAACCTCATACATTCCCTACCTTAGCTCCCACCTCAACCCCTGAGGCTCCTCCGTCTGCTCCGACCCATCCACCTCGGATCGAGAGAGAGGTTGTTAGAGAAACAGTCAAAGTGGCTCTCTCCCAAGATAGGGACGTCTTGGACGAGCCCATCAACATCAACACCAATATTACTACTGCTGAGGTAGATTTTTTGGCTGGTAGGATGAATGTCCTAGCCAGAAAAAGTGTCATCCTCGAGGCTGAGCATCAAGCCTCTGTTGCCAACAGTGTGGGGAGGACTATTGATCTGATTCCTCCCTCGGGATTGGAGTTGCTTCCACTAGGCTATCATATGTCGTTGCTGAACAACTAAGCGGCTAAACACACAGCTGAGGCGCCAATCACCAACACTCTCTCTCTCTCATCTTCTTGAGTCATTCATAAACGACTTTTTCTCAGTCTGCTACACAATAAGCTTTCAACATTATTTGCAAACCCTAATCATCATTTCTATTCTCTAACCCTTTACTTTTTCAGGCGTTATCGATGTTTGTCCAGATTCGAGAAAGGTTAAGGGAAATGACAGAGATCGAGGGGGAGAAGGATGAGCTTGAAGGGCTTTTAAAGGCCTTGGTTGTAGAACAAGAGAAGTTGAAAGGCCTAGGGGAAGAAGGCTAGCTAAGGGAGCTCATGCTTCGAGGAGAGGTGAACAGGCTTCAGTCTCGTTTAGATTCAACTGAGTTTGAACTGGCGAGCTTGAAAGCTCTCCTTGAACGCGTGAAGGAAGATAATGTTTGGCTGGTGGCTGAGCCTAGACTGGCCAAACAAAACGCCACTGAGGAGTTGGCTAAACAGCTTGCTGAGCTCGAAGCTTCAGCCACTGTACAGGCTGTTGTGGCCATCGAGGAATTCAAAGCTTCGGTGGAGAGGTCCACTGAATAAGACAGAGTTTACTACTACTCCTACAATGTCACCCACAACGCTTACTTGTGCAATGTTAGAGAACTCTATTTAAATCTCGACCTCGATTGCTTGTGTCACGCCCCAAACTCAAAAACCGGGCTCACAAAAGTCCCGATCGTCGAATTCGGCCCCGACAGCCTCCGTAGTACCCCATTCTTAGCTCCCAGTTTCCATTAGCCAAGTTTTGATCCTGGGATGCTACAAGGAGAATTTTCAACATCAGTTTGATTCATAATAAGCATAACCCACAATCAACAGCAAAAAACTCCATCACATTTCCATTATGATTAAAATTTATAACTACAATGTGCATAAAGGGAAATACAATGATGATAAATAAAAGCTCCAAAATAATCCGTCACGTACTCAAGCCTTAGCCCTGCTGCGATCCAACGTCACCTGCACGCAATGGTCATGAATAAGCTTATGAAAATCTTAGAGGGTGGTGAAAGTGTGTGCGTAAGGTAGTAATACAATTATGTAATATTAGAGTAATGCGGAATATGCTGATGAATCCATAAATACTATTAGCCGTACCAAGGCTATACAATGCAAGGCATGAATGATGTCGGCCATACCAAGGCCATGCGATGCAAGATGCAACTCAAGCATACGAATCCTCATTTAAGTCTAGATATCAATACAGCTCAACTCTGGAATATCACCGGGGTCTAGTACACTCCAACCAGATTGTCTCCCCATCCCGCGTAACAAGGCGAGTGAAAAAGACCTCACTATCTCCCTACCAATATCAGACTCGGATCATCGATAGCGGACCCATTCCGTGAGCTGTTCAAACTCAGCCTAGCTTTGACCCCTCCACTCAGGCAGGTAAGGCCGCACCCCCTTCCAACCAACCACACACAGTGGAAAGCATGACTTTCTGGTAATCGTCACTCGACGCTCATGCACTCACTCGGTCTAGACGTTAAAGCAACCTCTTGGTACCATAAGGGTTTAGGAACTTTCACCCAGGGATATCTATAGCACCCCATGTAGAGCAAGATTTTCAGTATTCAATCCTACCAACCATAATATGCCTATGGAAGATACAACCTTGATGTCACTAGGGCATACAGTAAGCATGTCACACAATGCGAAATGCATGAATCACACTATCCAGTCATACAACAATCTTTCACATATCGTGCGCTCATGTAGGGCAACAATGCTTATCCGGGAGCCCATAAACAATTTGCCTGAAGACATTTTATGATCAGTCACTTCTCATATCAAGCATACATATGATGCGTATGATCATGAATCATGAAACTATACTAAACATGTTATATGGTGATGCATTCTTGTTCGTAACGAAGATGGGCCTAGATGGCCTACACACTACAAGTATGGATCTATCAATGGGCCCTAGGGAGAGTTACAATGCGGACATTTAACCATCATTTCTTCTACAATGTGGACATCAAACCATCATTGCTCTCAGGGCATAACCGCTAAAAGCATCATTACATACATCATGGTGGAATCCCTAATCAAATTGGCCGAATCAATGGGCCGATTTAAATGGGCTAATCAGTGGGCCGATCCATGGGTCGAACCAATGGGCCGAATCAATGGGCCGATCAATGGGCCAAACCAATGGGTCGAATTAAATGGGCTGAACCAATAAGCCAAATCAAATGGGCCGATCAGTGGGCCGATCAATGGGCCGAACCAATGGGCCGATTTAAATGGGCCGAGTCGAATGGGCTTTATGTATATTAAATCAGGCTGCACCAATGGACCAAATGTATATCAAATTGGGCCATACTAATGGGCCAAATGTATATCAAATTGGGTGGTACTAATGGAACAAATGTATATCAAATCGGTCCAACCCTTATGTATTTGAGATCCGACCTATTCATAAGTTAACATACAGATAAATGAAGTGAAAGCCAAATATCAGCTTGAGTGGGAACCACTATGGCTCCTAAGAAGTTTTAAATGGTGGATGTCACTGTACCCCATTATTATTGCAAATGGTGGGGTTCACTTGAACTTTGGATGTCACTCATTTACCCCATGCCATAAAATGATCTCACAAATGGTTGGACGGTTTGTATATAACACATGCATCATGATGGGTCCTATAGATAGACGACGTGGGTGAAACGGGTGAGACCCACGGAACTTTCCACGGTGAACAGCATCTAGCGGTGGGGTCCACTTGCTGCCGTGCATAGCAGCAATATGGCTGTTGTATAGTTACCGTGTACATGCAACTACTGTTGCTTAAAAGAGGCAGAGGTGGGTCCCACGTAGGGCCCACCCTCAATACATATAAGATACTATATTATATTATAATATATAATATATATCATATATTATATTAATATAATATAATGTATTAATATTATATTTAATATGTACCTGACGTCCAGGCCTGGACAGATGCACACGCCAAGGTGGCCCCACACATGGGTTGGGTCCCACTGTCCAGGGACGGTCGATGTCCCACACGTATCACAGTGTGGCCCACCAACATGAATAGACGACGTGGGTGGGTCCCACGAACCCCATTGTCCGATCACACTTCACCGTTAGCCACCCTATTAGGGAATCAATTTCAAGACCTTAGCATTGAAACGAGGTACCTTTCACCCAGTCTACCACTAGACCTATGGATCTGGGTGTGGATAAACGCATTAAGGAGGGCCCCACATGGACGTGGGTCCCACCATCCAAGAGCGGTAGATGGTTTGGGTAAAACCCATACACTATGGTGTAGCCCATCTGAAGGGTGGAGGACGTAGATAGGTCCTATGAACCCCATTGTCAGTACACTCTTCATTGTTAGTACGCCCACTAACAGTTGACACTTCAATGTCAGCCACACCCTCCATCGGTTACGTCTAGCATTCCTGGACGGACAGTGTGGATGAACACCTCATCAAGGTGGGCCTGGCATGGGTAAAATACACACATCATAGTGGGCTATGATAATGGAGAGAGAGAGAGAGAGAGAGAGAGAGAGAGAGAGAGAGAGAGAGAGAGAGAGAGAGAGATCAGAGATAACGGAGGGGCCCCACCACTATGGGCCCCTCTTGGATACAAGCATACATCACAGTGGGTCCCACCATATGTGGGCCCTTAGATCACAAAAGACAATACAAGAAGGAATAAAAATGTGGGTCCAAGATCACCCACCGTCCACTTCTTCTTGCTTCTTAGGCTTCCTTTGATCCTTAGCTTTGATCCTAACGGAAGAGATGGAGTTTTGATGGTTGAGGTGGGAGCTGAGAGGGTAGGAAGTGGACCACACACAAAGCTCTCTTGGAGATTGAAAGAGCTTGGGCGTGTGATTTTTCTCTTACTTGGGAAAGTGGTTTGAGAATGAGAGAGAGAGAGAGAGGGTTGTAAAGAGAGAGAGAGAGAGAGACAGAGAGAGAGAGAGAGAGAGAGAGAGAGAGAGAGAGAGAGAGAGAGAGAGAGATGGGTGATGGATGTGATGAGTGATGGGTGCGTAAGAGCTTTGGGTGTTTAGCATTTCGGGGGTGTGGTAACGATCATCCTTCTAAATCTTCCAGGCGACAAGACCCTAGCTTAGCCAAACCAACTACTTGGTAGGGTCCTTCCTAGTTCGGGCCAAGGGACCACCTTAAGCTCTGTAGTATTCTTGAACACACGGCGAAGGACCAGATCTCCCTGTCAAAATCGCCTCATTTTGACTCTGGAGTTGTAAAACGGGCAACTTGCTGATGTCGAGTTGTAACTCAAAGTTCGGTAGTGTTTTGGTAGTTCTTCGAGCAAATTAAGGTTTGATTCGATTAACTTAGTATTCTACTTATCTTAATAGTTTCGTACCCGTGCGATGGGTAGTCCTATCTTAATTGGGATGATAGCCTTCAAGCCATAGTATAAAGAGAAAGGAGTTTCTCCTATAGTCGATTGAGTCGTGGTTCTGTATGCCCAGAGAATAAATGGAAGCTTGTAGGCTTAATTGCCCTTGGCTTTTTTTAGCTTTGTCTTGAGATGATGCTTTATGATTTTACTCATGGCTTCCACTTGTCTATCATAGTGGGGACAATGAGGCAATGAGTACGCATTCACAATGCTGAGCCTTTAACACATGTCCTTGAACTTGTCATTGTCAAACTGTTTTCTATTATTAGACACGATGGTGTGCGGGATGTCGATCTGACAAATGACATTCTTCCAGATGAAGTCCGTTACTTTTTGCTAGGTTATCTTTGCCACGGGCTCAACCTCTGCCCACTTGGTCAAATAATCAACCGCCACAATTGCATACTTTTTCTGCCCCTTGCCTTGTGCAGAGGCCCAATGATGTCGATCCCCCATTGGAAAAATGGCCATGGTCCACTCATAGGCGTCAGCTCTTCTGTAGACCGCCTTGGGACAATGGTAAATCTTTGACATTAACCACACCTTTAGACGAAGCTTTTGGAGTCTTCCTGAATTGTTGGCCAGAAGTACCCCTGGCAGAGTATCATTCGAGCCAAAGCGTGACCCCTGGAGTGATTTTCGCAGATTCCTTCATGAACTTCTCAGATCATGTATTCCGCTTTGTCTGGTCGGAGACATCTGAGGTACGGCTAGGAGTATCCCTTTTTGTATAGCGTGTTTTTCATTATCATGTATCGTGCTGCCTTGACCTTTAGACACCGAGCCTTTAACTTATCTTGGGAGACTTCACCAACAGTGAGGTATTTGACGATAAGATCTATCCAACATGTGGCTGCTTGTACTGGGTTAATAGTTCCTTGGTCAGCTCGATCGGTACTCAGACTATCCAGGAGCTCTATGGGGATGATCCTCGGGATCTTCCCCCCAGTTGTTAAGGCTAACTTTGCGAGGGTGCCAGTCCAAGAGTTTTTAACCCTCGGTATCTGACTGATGATGCATTCTCTGAATTTTCCCAATAATTTTCGAGCTTCGGCCAATTAAGCTATCATCGTTGCTTCCTTTGCCTCATACTCTGTTGATACTTAATTCACAACTAGCTGGGAATCACACCGCACATCAAGGAGCTGGACTCTCAGGTTAACAACTAGTCTGAGTTCACCTAACAAGGCTTCATATTCTGCCTCATTGTTGGATGCTTTGAAACTAAGCCTGATTACATATTGAATGGCAGTCGCGTCGAGCACGACCAGGATGATCCCTGCTCTACCTCACTTCGAATTGTATGAATCATCTATGAATAAGGTCCATCTATCAGATCCTAGTTCTGCCTCAGAGATCTCAAGGAGAGAAGAGGCTGGGGGGACGACAGGGCTCGCCCCCAAATTTGGTGATGCCTCTGGATCAATGCCTCCTAGTCTGCAATTTGGAGCAGTGAATTCGGCTATAAAGTCAGCCACAACTTAGCCTTTGATTGCAGTCCTCGGCCGATACTGTATATCAAATTCTCTAAGTTTCATTGCCCACTTGGCCAGATGTCCGGACACTTCCGACTTTTGGAGCACTTGCCAGAGTGGTGAATCCGTAATAACAATGATGGAATGTGCTTGGAAGTATGGGCGTAGCCTCCGAGTGGAGATGACCAGACTTAAGACCAGTTTCTCCATACTCAAATATCTAGTCTCTGATGGAACCAAAGCCTTTCCGATGCAATAGAAAGGGCATTGCTTGCCTTTAACTTCTCTGATAAGAGCCGAGCCAACAGCTGAGGTGAAAACTGTCAAGTAAAGAAACAAGGGCTCCCCCTCTTCTGGCTTTGACAGTAATGGTGCGACCCCAAATACTATTTCAGCCGCTGAAAGGCTTGCTCACAGTCTGAGGTTCACTCTACTTTCTTATGACCCTTCAACTGTTGGAAGAAGTGAAAACACTTATTGGTGGCTCTAGATATGAATCGACTGAGTGCGGTGACTCTTCCAGTGAGGCACTGGATTTCCTTTATTGTTCAAGGCGAGCTCATGTTAAGCAAGGCCCTAATCTTATAGGGATTTACTTCAATACCCCTTTGACTAACTTGGAAGCTAAGAAATTTACTTGACCCCACACCAAAATCGCACTTGGCTAGTTTCAGCTTCATTCAATACTCTCGCAGACTTAAGAAAGTCTCTCCAAGGTCTGAGATGTGATCGAATGCTTTGACACTCTTCATGAGCATGTCATTGACGTAAACTTTCATAGTCTGAACGATCTGTCAGGCAAACATATGGTTTACCAGCCTCTGATATGTCGCACCAGCATTTTTTAGGCCAAAGGGCATGACCCATAATAATAGATCCCTTGTCCATGACAAAGGTTGTCTTTTGTCTGTCAGGAGGATACATTGTTATCTGATTGTAGCTAGAGTACGCGTCCATGAAAGTGAGGAGCTGGTGCGCGGCTGTACTGTCAACTAATTGGTCGTTCCGAGGTAGGGGGAAGCTGCCCTTAGGGCATGCTCTGTTTAGGTCTGAGTAATCTACACAGACTCACCATTTCCCATTGGCCTTCTTTACCAGTACTACGTTCGTGATCCAATTTGGGAAATAGATTTCTTCGATGAAACTAGTGCCGAGGAGTTTAAAAACCTCGTTGATAATTGCCGCGTACCTCTGAAGCTCGAAAACTCTCTTTTTCTGCTTTATTGGCTTATGCTCTGGGTCCACATTTACCTTGTGAACCATGACCTCCAGAGAGATGCCTAACATGTCCTGGTGGGACCATGCGTAGACATCTTTATGCTATCACAGAAAAATTAGCATATGATCTCATTGCTCGGCACTCAATGACGAGCCGAGTTGAACTGTTCTGCTCGGGTCGGCGTCATTGAGTGGGACGATCATGAGATCCTCAATGGGGGAGCCCTCTGTAGAGGTGTCTCCCTTGGGGTCGAGCATACCTATTGTGAGGGCCTGCTTCGCTGAACCCTTTCTCACTACTATTGAATAGCACCTCCAAACTTCTCACTGATCTCCTCGGATATAGCTGACTCCTTTGTCAGTAGGGAACTTCATCATCAAGTGGTAAGTGGACATGACCGCCCTCATAACATTAAGAGACGGTCGCCCTTTGATAACATTGTGAGTTGATGGTACATTTACCACCAAGAAGTCCACTAGCAGAGTGACCTGATTCTGCCCTTCTCCAGCTGTGATCAGGAGAGAAATTGCACCCTCCGATATCACCTTATCGCATGTGAATCCTTGTAACGGAGTCTTCACGGGTCAAAGGCGTGACCTGTCTATCCCCATTTTATCAAACACCTCTCAGTACAATATGTCGGCCGAGCTTCCGATGTCGACTAGGATGTGATACACCTTGTGATTGGCTATCATTATTGTGACTACCAAGGCATCATTATGGGGTGCTGAATACCCCGTGCGTCATTCTTTGTAAATGTAAGGTTGCATAGGCTTACTCAGAGTTCCTTTCTCAGCCTATCGGCCGAGTAGATGTAGTGCTCAGGGTCGGTGCTCCGGGAATAGGCTTTATGGGCCTGGTTCAGGTCACTGCCTTCAGATGGACAACTATAAATCGTCCGGATCTTTGTACCCACATTTGTAGCCCTGCTTAGTTGGTCATCTTTCTAGGTTTTCTTCTCTTCCTTTACATACTGATGCAGATGACCCTTGCGTTTATCCCGCTGGCCTGCCTCCATCTTCATATAACTCGACCAATGCAACAGTCTCTTGTCTCGAATATCCAACAAGATCTACTTTGAAGACGTGTTAAGGGAGCGTACGAACTGAATTTGCTTTCGGGCCTCCTGCTCAGCCTTCGATCTCGGGGGCCACTATCGTCTGACCTCCTTTTGTTCATTTGAGGCAGTGCTCCATCCTTCTACCTCTTCTGTTTAGATGAGTGATCTGAGCTTTGGTTGCTCTTCCATGAGCTGAAAAACTCGTCAGCATTCATATACTTCTATGCGCAATTGATGAGCTCACCAAGCGTAGTCGGCAGATTCTTCCCTATTTAGAAGAGGAACCTCCCTTCCTTAAGCCCGCTAATCATTGCAGATAGTACTATCTTGTCAAAGTAGCCATCCACATGCAGAGCCTCCTCATTGAAGCGAGAGATGTGGTCTTTCAACGATTCTCTGCTCTTTTGCTTGAGGATGAGCGAGTGGGTCAATGGTTTCCATCTCTTCTTTCTGACAATAAATTGTGTCAGGAACGACCTGCTAAGCTTGGCGAAGGTGTTGATTGACCTCGGCTTAAGCTGTCGATACCAATTTCTCACACAGCCCCCATGAAGGTTATTGAGAATGCCCTGCGCATTATCGCCTCTAACGCCGACTGGATTTGTATCCATGAGCAGTAAGACTCCACATGCTCCGTTGGGTCCCCGGATCCTAAATACTGAATAATGGGGGGAATTCTGAACCTTAGCAGCATTGTCGCGCCCATAATGTCGCTAGTGAATGGCGCTCGATTTCCTCCATCATTGCTTCCACTGCAGTCGGAGTGGGATCTTGCTAGTTCCGTTGCAGAGTCTTGATTTGGTTCCAAAGCTCATCAAGCTGAGCTTCCCATGGATCTCGGTTCTCAGTAACGATCTCTCAAGGAACCTCGACCTCAGGCATTTTGCCCCTTCTCCTTCTCTCCAATTCATGGCGAAGCTCAGTTAGGGCTAACGCTGAAGTCTAAAATAACTAGGTTGGTGCTCGAATCGTTATATTTCTTGCAGGATTCGGAGCTTGAGCTGACAAGTTTTGGGATGTTTCGGCTCGTAAGATCACGAGAGAAGGCTCTTCCACTACAACCAGGGTGACCTCTTCCTGGTTAAGAGGCGGTTGTTGCCCCTGATGTTGCTTCACCCGATTTATTTCATCCATTAGCACCTGCACCTGGTTCTGCAAAGCCCGATACTTGCCTCCTCAGCTTCTGGTCTATTGAGACGACCCTATTGAAGTCGATTCAGTATGAAGCAATAAGGATGAGCGTGGTTGCCCATTTGGCTCATGTTCCATAGTTGCTGCTGGGAGTGCTTTCTTCTTTCCTCTAACCATCTTTGGTAAAGCTACCAAGACTTTTTGTCACAAATTTCCCTCAGACGGCAACAAAATGTTGATGCAAAAATCTGGTTCACCCTCCCTAAGCTTCGAGCACTCACGTCAGGCCCTGTAAGCCTACACAAGAGAAGGACAAAGGAGACCCTGGCTAAAGCAGGGGACCCTCCGATGCCAAAGTTAGGATATGAATCTGGGTCTAAGTAGTATAGTTGGGCTTAGGGTGAGAGATATTGCGTACCTATTCAAATGGATTCGTCCCCTATTTATACCTGTTGATGAGGGTAACTGTGCCTATCATTCTTGGCACGATATCAGCCATTAAGTGGGATGAATGCCGCTAGTAATGTAGTCGGTTACTCTATGATTGTGCATCGGGCATTACTCTTGTCATGCGTTACTGGATTTGGCCCCTTAATGCTATTGCTAACCAAACACTCATCTGAGCCTACCTCGAGGTTCAGGTCTTACTTAGCGATCCGAACCCATGAATGAGCCGATCCCTGATGCACTTAGTAAAGAGGATTGGGTCGGAGGTGATCTGGTCGGACATGTAATGGCTTCTTTCGAGTTCTAGGCTGATATGTAAGCCCTATAAAAGAACTTAAAGGCAGGTCGGTTCGGACGTACTGCTACCATTCTGAGGCCCTGCTCATCAGTTTCCCTAAGCTGACCTCTATTGGGTTCGGTTCAGATTTTCCCATAACAGTCCTAAAAATAAAGTAGATCCAAATCTTATGTGGATCACACCAGATAACTAGTGATGATTGAATACCCACTATTAAAAACTTCTGGGAGTCTATAATTGAAAGTGCCCTGGTTTGTCAAGTAGCGTGAGTGTTGAGTCAGCTAGACAGAGAAGCTCCATAGGAAGATCAATTAACCATCTGCCTCAACCAGATGTTTGCCCGAACTTACCACAGGTAAATCTAAGCCTCACATCCCATGTCCCAAAACACCAGGTATTTAAAACCCTTAAAATTAATTAGAATATCATAAGGCTTTTGGGTTAGAATACTTTTTAAAATTTTCAAAAAATCTCTAAGTTTTCTACCTCTGTCGATTTATCGATAGACTGATCGATATAATCAAGAAATGTTGTCGATGTCCTCAATGCTCAATCGATACTATCAAAATGAGGACAAAAGTTATCCAGTAACCGCATATACTTGTAGACTGAATTATCGATTTATCGATAGCTGTATCGATATCATCAAAATTTAAATCTTGAGTCTATCAAAATTGACTCGATAAAATCAATAACAGAGATTTTACATCTCTGTTTTTCTAAAGGAAAATCATAAAATCTTCGATATATCGAAGTTCTCCTCGATATCCTTGGAATTCAAACACCGATGATATCGGAAGGCCTTCGATGATATCACTCTTAGAAACACAGTTAACCAGCATATTTTCAGGTGATTTTTATCTTGGATCGAGGGTCACTCGACAAAATCGATAATCAAATATCGATGATATCGAGGTTAGGTCGATTGCATCGAGAATGGACATAAACTGTCTAGCAAGCTTAAATGAAAAATTCTTTAGATTTATCGATGCATCGACATGACTATCGATATCATCGACATTCAAAATCCAATGATATCGAGTGTACCTCGATCATATTCTTGACCTAAATATTTTCAAAGGCAAGTCTCTCTCATTTTCAAGTGTAGATGAATCGATCCTCATGTCGATAAAATTGGAGTTTGAAATCTAATGACATCGACGCAGGTTTCAATTTCCTTAACCAGCTGGCAAAAGGTTTCAAAAGCGTATGACAATTGAGTTTGTGTCATCAAGCGGTCAGTTGATGCAATCGAGAGTATACGCTCGATAATATCGACCCTGCTCGATGATATCAAACTCTCTCATAAATGTGATTGTTTTATATCCATTGGAACCTTTTGCTTATATATAGAGAGCTTGTCCTTAGTTGCTGGTAGAGAAAGAAGAAAGTGCTTGTGAGTGTTTAAACTGAGATCATATACCCAAAGCCCTTTCTCTCAAGGAAGTTCATCCTCCAATCCACCCTCATCATTGACATTCAATAGAGTGGATTGGGGAATGAACTTTCACATTCAATGATCCTCCAGCTACCACCTTAATGGTAAATCATTAAACTAAGATGCCTTAAATGTATAAATGATTGGAATCACTCTATTTTCCTTATATGAAAACTTTCAATAGAGTAGGATTCCATTACAACCTTGACCTAACCCGTCTTCATGCATTGATACATCTTTTGAGTTACGGTTTAAGGAAGCAGAAGACTCTTCATCAATAAAGGAGGAGATCTTCGGCAACGAGTTAAAAGGGACTCATCCGATTATCTGCAAGTTATTAGAGTCTAGAGGACCCTTGTGATCATTCCTTTGTAGGATTGGGTTTAAGGTGTTTCTCACCCCTTGCAAGTCCTTTAGAAGGCCTCAGGCAGGAGTATACATAGTGGGTGCCTTGTGTTGACCCTTACTCTATGGAGAGCATAAATATTTAGGGCCTTATAGAAGGTCCTTGGCCAGTGTGCCTAAAAGTGGGTCAATTGTGTTGACCCTTGCTCATGAGAGCATAAACGTGAGAGGTTCCTTATGTGGATTCTTGGCCAGTGTGCCTAAAATCAGGTGCTATGTGTTGACTCTTGCTCGTGGGAGCATAAACTATCAGCCTAGGTATAGGTTGTACTGGTTAGAGGTGAACCTAATTTAAAACCTCCTGTTTAAGGTGAACCAGTTGTGAAACCTCCTTAATGAAATCTGATATACTCAAAAGTTAAGTACAATTACTAGGAGTGGAGTAGACAAGTGGTCGAACCACTATAAAAATGACTATGGCTGAGATTGCTATTATCTTCCATTTTCTTGTGTAATTTCCTTAAATACTTTCATATTTGATTATCTAAGATCACACCTCACACATACGCACAGTCATATCCATCATAAACTAATTTACATATTATTCATCTCTCAAATAGTTTGTGATTGGATCCTCTACCGAGCTTGGAAGCCAATAGAGTTACTCTTGATTAATCCTAATATATGCTTGCTGTTAAGATTAGAGTGATAGGATTTTAAATTGTTATAAAATTATTAAAAAGTCCTATTCACCCCCTCTAGGACATTTTTGGCATATTCCTACTTCAACTAAAGCGCTCTTTACTGTAATTTCAATTGGTATCAGAGCAGGTCTCTCTTAAGAGTTTCATCGCCTAGAGAGTGTTCTTGACTGAAGTTGGGAATATGGCCAAAGGAGAGGGCTTATCGGTCACTAGACCTCCAATATTTGATGGATCAAATTATGCATACTGGAAAGCTAGGATGCACTACTTTCTGAGATCTTTGGATCATGATGTTTGGGATATTGTCAAAATAGGATATGTACCACCTACTGAATAAGTAGTACTTAAAAATGGCACAACTATTTCTAAACCAAAATCCAAAGAAAAATGGATAACATTCGATAAGGAAAACCAAACTGCTGAGGCTAAAACTATGAATGTTATCTACTATGTTGTGTCCCAAGATATTTTCAATCAAATCAGTATGTGTGGGACAGCCAAAGAAGCATGGGATTTGTTGGAAACAACCCATGAAAGAACAAGCACTATGAAGAGATATAAAGTGCAACTCCTGACATCACAGTTTGAAAATCTCAGAATAAAAGAGAATGAGACCTTTATGGAGTTTTTCACAAAACTGAATATCATTTGCAACTCCATGGGTGGATTAGGTGAGAAAGTTCCGGTCCCAAAAATCTATAGGAAAATACTAAGATCATTACCAGAACAATTCAATCCTAAAGAAACAACCATTGAAGAATGTAGGACCATTGATGAAATGAAAGTAAAAAAACTAGTAGGTTCCCTACAAACATTTGAACTACACTTCAAACAAACTTCAAAATCCAAAAATACTGTACAGAAAAAAACAAATGAGGACATTGAAAGTGAAAGAGAAGATGAAGATGAGGAAGTGGCTTTGTTGGCTTAACGGTTCAGAAAGTTCTTTTAGAAAAATCGTGGTCATCCATTTAAAGGAAGAAAGGTGGACAACAGACAGTCTGCAGGTAAATTTGGTAAAAAGACTAAAGAACCACAATGTTATGCCTGTCAAAAGTTTGGACACCTGTCTACTGAACGCCTAAATAGAAAAATTAAGGGTAAGGTAATGGTTGCCACATAGGATAATATGGAAGAGTCAAACTCAGAATCTAGGGACTCAGAGAGCGATGGAGACCAGAAATCCTTAAAAATTCTTATAGTCTCCACTACTCCGATCATTCTCATTGAGACTGAGAACAAGGAAGAGTCACAAGCCACTGAATCATTTCCATCAGACAATGAAGAAACTGAAAAGGAAGAAGAAAAAGAATAGAATAAACTACAAGATGCTTACAATCAACTGTACATCCATAACATCAACATTGTTAGAAGACTTAGAATATCTGAAAATAAAAAAGAATTGCTGCAAAAAGATCTGAAAAAAACTCTGAAAATTAATGCACATCTAATCAATGATTTACAACAATATCATTCAGATAATGATAGACTAGAGAGAATTAACACCTTCCTTAAATATGAGTCTGAAAAACTAAACAAACAGTATTTGTTTAGGATATGATAAACAAACAGTAGGTTTTCCAATTCCTCTAGAAGATCTAAAAAGGACAAGAGCGGCTTAGGATATGATAAATTTAAAACAAAGACTGGAAATGCAGCACCAACAACTGAAAAATCTGCTGCTTCAGGTGTAATATAAGAACTACTCCAATTTGTCATTTATGCGGTGATTCAGGTCATTATAAGTTTGAATGCTTGACACCTAGGAGGACTCAACATAAGTCTGGTCAAAATCATATTGGTAAATTCAAACCAACCAGAGAAATACAAAATGTCAAGAATCCACCTGGGAATATGGATAGAAGAAACACACATCCATCACCACCTAGAATTACTAATAGAATGAAGTAGTGAATCAAGTGGCTAAGATAAACAAGAAAACTAAATCTACCACAGTAAAAAATCATATCACAAAATGAATAGTGAAAGAAAAGCTAAATTGTCTGATAACTCACTCTATTCATATGCCTTGAAATATTAAGCATGAAAAAACAATTCCACGTCATGCATCGAGATCTGGATATTTGATGAAATGGTGAAATTTTTGCTGAACTCCTAATAATACATTTGAGGTCTCTCACCTCAATCTGTTTGTATATAAACATTCTAATGTTTATAATTTTGATTTGTACAATGCTTGTACAAAATTTTACTGTGTATATTGTTGATTCAAAGATATTCTATACTATACATGAAATTTGTGGAAGTGTGGAAAAATGAAAATTATTCACCTTCGATATGTCCGTCGATAAGTCATGTGGATTCTCGATTAATCGATCAAAGGTCGATATCATCGACGCCTCTTTGGAATGGAAAGAGTCATATGATCGAGAATGATATCGAAGACAGTTTCGATAACATCAGATGAGGTATCTCGATATCATCGAAACACTAATCGATGATATCGAAGATTGCCACCTGATATAAGGTGGTCGAGCAGGAAAAATCACACTTTTCATCAAAAATTCCTTTTACCTTCTGCCAGTTCACATGAAAAACCATTAAGAAGTCATCGACGTTCCTTGATACCGGCATTACCCCTATCATTCCTCCTTTTCAAGATTCCATCTTGCTTTTGGTTTGGGTATTTTTATGTTTTCAAAAAGAAATTTTGGCCAATTTTCCTCAAATCTTTCAAATCTCTATCTGTTCAAATGGGAAAGGACAAAGGTAAAGTGTCTGGTCCGAGCGAGTCTTCTAAAGCCTCTTGACAAAAAGTTCTTGCCTCAAAAGGAAGATCAAGGGCTCCTGAAAGCGGAACCCCTACATGCCAACGCACTAGACAGGATTCACGTGGTGAGTCCTAATCTGAGGGTCTAGCACCTCCTCCAGTTAGAGTGAATCCGGTTTTGGCTAAGTACACTGGTAGGAAGCTTATTCATGAGCGAAAGGTAAACAACGACTGTTTAATACCGTATAATCTGGAACCCCTTTTTACTGCAATTGATTGGTTGCTCGTTCTTGACTTTGGTGGGCCATGCCACTATGAATTCCATCACTGTGTCTGTTGATCGTGATGACGTAGAGATCACCCCTGAGTCTATTGCTAGAATTTTTGATCTTACCTTGTCACCTGATGGTCTTCAGGATATGGATCTTGAAAATATTGAAACTCGATCCATGGTCACTAAGTTTCTCTGCCATGGTTGTGACATTCCTTGGCACCAAGGAAATGCACTAAAATCCAAGTTCATGGAACCACAATTTTGGATCTTGCATGGTAACTTCGCTTCCAACATTTATCCTAGAAGTACCAACCATTTCGATCTCATTGGGTTTATGACCATGATAGTCTATTCCATAGCCAAAGGGATCAAGGTTTGCCTCCCTACCCTCATTGTACATCCGTTAATTTATGCCATTCATACATCCCGGGATGTTCACTTGCCCTATCGTTAGATTATACACACTATGTGTAATGCCATTGGCTTTCCAACTACCAACGATCCGGAACTTCCCCTTCATGTCTTCAACAAGAACAACATTCGAAGGATGGATTTAAAATTTCACAAGTTTCCTAAGGATCCACCGGAGGAAGGAATTCATGAAGAAGGAGGAGGTGACGGCGATGCTCCTGCTAAAGGGGCTGAAATGGTTGGGAATGAACCTCCTACGCCTCATCAAGCTCCGTCCACATCAGAGCCCAAGCATGCGAAACATTTTAAGCTCCATCAAGATAAGATTGGAGAAATACAGCGAGATGTCGCCCAACTAAAGGAGTCAGTGAATACATGGTTTACTGTCATGGAACATTTGGTAAATGGAGTGCAAAAAATGGTGCAGCAATTGGTAAACCTACTCACCTGCCAACGTGATGATACTGCACCATCCTCCTCTACACCTCCACCATGAAAAGACAGTCTGTGTGCCATCACATTCCCCCTACTTTCATCTCCACGTTAGGGCATGGGTATCTTTTTGTATGCCCTACGTTTACATGAGTGTATGTGATGGCTTCCTAACCCGTAAAGTCTAATAGTTTTTTTTTTTTTTTTTTTTTTTTTTTTTTTTTTTTTTTTATGGTGTATATGCCCATGGATGGGCTAAATGCTTATGGTTGGTTTTGGGTGCCCATGAATGGGCTTGTTTTGTTTGGATAATTATTATATTACTACCAATCTTGAGCAGTATATATGTCTTGAATATTTTGAACTATGATTAGTTATACTTCATATCTACCTTACTGCCATTTTGACATTTCTTGTGTTATCTAGTTTATGATATGTGTGAATGTAACATTTTGATCTACATATTGTCTATGCATACTTGGTTGCTGAAATGAGATGTTTCTGTTACATCCATCTATTGTGCTTATGCTCTACATTTTATTCTTCCAATTGCTTCAAACTTCAGTCAATATCAACTACTATATTTACCTTTGCCAATGACTAACAAAAAGGGGGAAAACAAATCAAATACAAACACCCTGATGGAAAATCTGTGTATATTTTTATGTATGGTGGTGTAGATGTTTGGGGGAGCTGCTGCACCAAGATAGGGAGAGTTTACAGTTAAGGGGAGCAGCTTCTAAATGTTTGTGGATGTGAACTAGATAGCATTGTACAATTGTGTAAAGTTCATGTACACACAATTTAGAGTGTCAGTATAGAAGTTGTTCTAGGGTATTTTGGTATTTTGTCACGTAATTGATAAAGGGAGAAATTGAAAGTGCCCTAATTTATCAATTAGCGTGAGTGTTGAGTCAGCTAGACAGAGAAGCTCCATAGGAAGATCAATCAACCGTCTGCCTCAACCCGATGTGTACCCAAACTTGCCACACGTAAATCTAAGCCTCACATCCCATGTCCCAAAACACCGGGTATTTAAAACTCTTAAAATTAATTAGAATATCATAAGGTTTTTGGGTTAGAAAATTTTTTCAAATTTTCAGAAAATCTCTAAGTTTTCTACCTCTGTCGATTTATCGATAAAATGATTGATATAATCAAGAAATGTTGTCGATGTCCTCGATGCTCAATCGATACTATCGAAATGAGGACAAAAGTTGTCCAGCAACTGCATATATTTATGGACTGAATTATCGATGTATCGATAGTTGTATCGATATCATCAAAATTTGAATCTCGAGTCTATCGAAGTCGACTCGATAAAATCGACAGGCGCAGGTTAGTAATCTTGGAGGGTATACCTTACTGGGATAGCCATTGACTCTATCAAAATGTATTCAGTTGGCGCAGATTATATAAATGACGTACAGGTTAATGTTAATGTGGAGTATGAAGAACTGGATAATCTTGTGATTCTTAATTCTACATTGCCTACTTTTGTTAAGATATTTCATTTGATTATTTTGAATCATTGGTTTGTATAAGCCCTATAGGCAACCAATTGTATAAGTTGGGATATATATTGGACATGTTCTCCATGTGTGGTTTATTTTGCTTCCATTGTAATTGCTCACTTATACTTATAAAAGAAAAGAAAAGAAAATTTATTACTGTGAAATGTGGGCTATCCTTGTAAGTTAACTCTCGGGATTTCGAAAAACGAGTACAAAACTTGGGTTATGAAATTCGGAGCATTATAGCTCGGTAAGCCTATTATATATTACCAAGATGATTTCAGATTTTTTTTTAATTTCTGCCCTCCAAGGGACTTTATTTTCAACATGATCTTTAGGGCCTTTTCTTGAGCTTGCCTCCTCTAATCTAAGTTATGGTGCAGATTAGACTCAGCAAGCTTGGTGGCTTCCGAAGTTTGCATCAGGGGCGAGAAAGCTCCCCCCCCCCCCCCCCCCCCCCCCAGTCGGGCCTTCCCTAGGCAAGGCTCAGGATGAGATGGTACTGAGCGGGACTGCTCGATTTTAGCCTCCACCTCTTCTTGTTGGTTAGTTGAGGATCTGTGATGCCTTTCCAACATCCTTATGGTACGGTCTACGTTCCTGGTTGGTACTCACACCTGATTCTCGAGGGAGATGAGCCAGCTATCCCGGTTCCGAAACCTTTGCGTTACTACTTGTGACATTAGCGAGGGGGGGGGGGGGGGGGGGGGCTGACTGCCAAGCCTAAGCGTCTTCAGGCTACTCCCGATGAGTAAATTCAGTTGTAGCTGGGGCTTTCCCCTTCTTCTTGGCCATCGAGGAGGAGGAGGAAGAATAATAACTCAAGTCAGAGTTGGTTTGAACTTGACTTTGTTGTCGTTCCCACAGACGGTGCCAATATGCTATTGTCAAAATCTGGATGAACGGACGTGATTAGTTGTAGGAGCTAGTCCACCAATCAACCTGCAAAGATAAGACGAAGCAGACAACGAAGGTGCCAATAGCAGCTATGGACCCTACGATGCCTAAGTCATACAGGTAGACTTTGGTTGAAAAGGCTTGAGGTTGGATTTTTGTCTCTTACCTCCCTTCAATCATAGTGGGGGAACTTATGGGGTCTATTATGTGGTATCAAGATATGCGTATCTTGTAGGATTCACTGGATACACTGGAAAGTCTTATATGGATATGAATCTTCCCCTGAATATATCATTGAGCTAGATTTTTGGGTACAATCATATCGGATCTGATCTTTTGGTTCGAGGCTGGATTTTCTCCAGGATCCCCATCCCACCTTGGTAGTAGTTGACCTACTTAGCTCGGGAGATGGCTCTTGCAACCGAGCTTTGCCTTCGGGGAGCTCAGCTTGGGGTCGATCTCTCTATCGAGAGGACCATTAGCTACATCCTCGGCTTTGTGCCTAACCAATTTGGAAAGTTCATCTTAATAATCTTCCTGTAGTCGGTAAAATTCCCCCGCCGTAGACCAGTTCAATTTCCTCCACAACAACCAATAAATGTTTTTGTGGGCCATGAAAGTTTTGGATCAAGTTGATATTTGTTTTCCTCCCTTCCTCCAGGTACGTGTGACCTTATCAATAGCTTGGATGGCAAGTAATGTTAAATAAATATTACAGTGGATTTTAAGAATTTTTAGTGGTGGGCATTCAATATCATTATTTCTTATAACGTTGTCCATTTGAGATTGGGATCCGTTTCATTTTTTGGCACACGTCCTAAAATGAGATAAAAACGGATGGATAGAGTGGATATACCATACATACGTCAAGGTCGACCCACCTAATCTGCACCCTGCAAGATGAGAGCGGACTGCATGCTTCCCGGGCACAGAGATATACCTGCGCGGGGCAATCTATGCCTAAAGAGATGTCCGTGATAGATCCACTCCAGCCGTCTGTTTTTAAGGACCACAACATGATATGAATCTAAAAATAAGGCGTATCCAAAACTCATGTGAATCATAACACATGAAGCAGTGGAGATTGAACGCCTAGGGTGACAGAATTTTTGTATCTTTGTGATGTTGGTTCCTACAGTTTATCTTATTAATTAGTAATAACCATACGCAGGTTTGGATTATTTCATATAAACATCGTGGTCAGCTCCAGAAAGATTTCAGCCGATGGAAGTTTCCGTTTCTACTGTTTCGTTTGTAGTGGCCCACCCGAATTTTGAATGTCTGTTTTTTACCATTCTATCCTATTGTGGTCCTTAAAAAGAGATGACCGGAGTGTATTTGCCACAGACATCTCTTTGGGACCCACACAGCCACATCGAGGCTAAACAAAAAAGTCTTGCACAGCGAAGACTCCAGTCATGCTTCTGGTTTCATTCCCACATTATTTTGGGGTTGTAACACGACTCGGATCGCGTTAGTGTACACACAGCAACGACTTTGGTCCTATGACGTGCTGGAAACGCTGTGTGAGTCCACTGTGATGTATGTGTCTTTTTCACGACATTCATCCGTTTAAAAAAAAGCTCTTCCTAGGGCATGATATAAAAAATGAAGCAGATTCAAACCTCAGGTGGACCGCTTTAGTGGAAAGTGCTGGTTGAATGCTCTTCCCTACAAACTTTCTATGAGCTAGAGTAGTAATTTTTATTTGGCAACAAATCTACTGTTGATTAGGTAACACAGACTCGGATGCACAGGGAAACACAAATATCAGCTTGATCCAAACCTCTGGTAACCACATGAAGCTTTTTATCATGGGCATTCAAATGGGACGGTTTCTAATGGTGTGGTCCACCCGAGGTTTGAACATTCCTTATTTTTATTTTTTTTATTAGATTGAGCTGAAAAATTGAATAGATGGTATGGATAAGACACGTACAGTATGGCGGGCCATATATAGGGAAGCGGATTGGCTGGTGTACCACACATCAGCTATATAGCTGGTGTATTGACCAGCAAATTCTGTGGGTCACATCCTGAGTTATGCGACGGCACGTCCTTCCATTTTTCGAGCTCGTTTTAAGACTTGATACAAAATTAAAAAATAAAATAGATGTAACAATCAAGTAGACTATATTAAAAAAACCAGTAGGGGATTGAACATCTGTCAATGAAATTCTCCTGGGATTCACCGAGGTTTTCGATCAATATAAAATTTGTTTTCCTCTTCATCCATATCTTTGTGACACCGTAAACGGATTAGATGGAAAATAAGCTGCTATTTGTGTTGTGGTCTAGTTGGTCGTTGGATATAAATCAGTTTTTAGATAGTATTTTAAAATGATTTAGAAAAATGATGAACGGTGTGGATATAATAAATACATCATTGTGGGGGCATGTAACTTTGATCTCCTTTGAACCGTTCATGCAACTCAGAGCTCGAGGAGTGTCAGCGCTCATATTGGCAGGACACGTACCTACACCTATATAGCTCGTGTGTGGTACACCAGCCAATCCACTATAGAACTCTCCATAAACCCCAATGGTTGATGGCCGGTGCTCCGTGGGCCCCACAATGATGTATGTACTTCATCCATGCTGTCCATATATTATTTTAGATCATTTCATGAAATGAGACAAAAAAATGAGGTGTTTCCCAACCTCAAGTGCACCACAATACAAGAAATAGTGTTGAACGAAGGTTGACCATTAAAAACTTTTTAGGGGCTATAAAAGTTTTGATTCAAGGTAATATTTGCTTCTTTTTTTTTTTTACTTTATCTGTTATTTATGACCTAATAAACAGATTGGATGTCAAATAAACAGTACAATGGGCCTTAGGAGTATTTAAATGGTGGGTATCCAGTCAATATTGTTTTCCAGTGGTGTGATCCACCTGAAATTTATATCCCTATAATTTTTTGTATTAACCCTTAAAATGATTAGTAAAAAATGGATAAACAGAATGGATGAAACACATACATCATGACGGGCCCACAAAGTACCAACCACAGGCCACGGGGCTAATGGCTGGGAGTAGCCAATCCGTTTCCAATCTTTCCCAGCACGACACGGTACCCGAGGTTGGTGGTTGTACAAGGAAACGGATTGCAACGATTGCTCCTGATGCCCATTATTTAAAGATCATCCTAGGGGAGGCGGATTGGTCCTACCCCCGCCCGGACGGTAATCCGTCCGGGCAGGGCTCTGAGGGGTCCACTGTGATGTAATTGTTTTATCCAAGCCTTTCAACACTTTGTTCGGATCATTTTAACGGATGAAAGTAAAATGAGGCAGGTCCACAGCTCCAGTGGACCACACCAAAGGAAGCTGCCCTGATAATGACACCCACCGTTGAAACCTTTCTAAGGGCCAACATGACGTGTTTTTACCATCCAAATCTAATTAGAAGGTCATGTAGACGTGGATGAAGTGAAAACACAAATATCAGCTTGATGCGAAGCTTTTGCAGCTCCTAAGAAGCTTTTAATGGTGGATGTTTAATACCCACTTTGTGGTCCGCTCAAGCCTTGGACCTGCTTCATTTTTAAAAATATATCTTAAAATAATCTGAAAAAGGCGTTGAACGGAGTAGATAAAACACTTATATCACAGTGGTCTCCATGGAGCCTTGCCCGGACGGATTCTTGTCCGGGCCGGGGTAAGACGCAATCCGAGGCCCATCCTAGGGCTTTACCATAAAAATAAATGGACGCTGATTGCGTCCTACCCCTTCCCGGACAGTAATCCGTCCGAGCAGGGCTCTATGGCCATGGTGATGTAAGTGTTATATCCACTCCATTTACACCATTCAAAGCTTTTTAAGATAATTTTAATTTATGAACTAAATCATTAGGTAGGCCGAAGTCTTAAATGGACCGCAAAGTCGGGATTAAACGTCTACCATTAAAAACTTCTTGCGAGTCGGAGAAGTTTCAGATTAAGCTTATATTTGTATTTTCACTTCATCCGTCTACATGACCTCATGAATAGGTTGTATGGTAAAATTTCACCACGTTGACCCTTAGAAATATTTCAACGGTGGGTGTCATTATCAGTGCAAGTTCCTTTGGTGTGGTCCAATTGAGCTTGGACTTGTCTTATTTTTTGGTTCACATATTAAAATTATATGAAAAAATCATTGAACGGTGTTGATAAAACATTTACATCACGGTGGGTCTCGTAAGGCCCTGCTCGGACGAAATCGGATTGTGTACTGAGTTACTCAGTACGCTTTTATCATACTGAGTAAACTTTGTTGGGCCCACCATGAATGCATGTGGTTTATCCATGCCATCCATCCGTTTTTAGAGATCATTTTAGGCATTGAGATGAAAATTGAAGTATATCCACACCTCAACTGGACCATACTACATGAAATAGTGAAAATATTAGTTTCCACCGTTGAAACCTTTCTGAGGCATGCAGTAATGTTTATTTATCATCCAACCTGTTACTAAGATCGAACAGAAATGGATGAAGGGAAAAAAAACAAATATCAGCTCGATCTAAAACTTCTGTGGCCCTAAGAACTTTTCAACGGTAGAAGTTTAATTCACTCTTTTTACGAAGGTGTGGTCCACTCGATCTTTTTATAGTCTTTATTTTTGGGCTAAAGCCCTAAAATTATCTGATAAAATGGATGAACAGGTTGGATAAATTGTATGAATTAAGGTGGGCCCCACAGAGTTTACTAAGTACACTAAGGGTACTGAGTTACTCCGTACACAATCCGCTTCCTGCTCGGACGGATTACCGTCTGGGCAGGGGTAGCACGCAATCCGCATCCAAAATAAGGGGGATATAAATCTTAGTTCACTGCATCACAAGAAAATAATAGTAATTGAATATCCATCATTTAAATCTTCCTAAGATCCACTATACTGATTATCTAACATCCAAAACATCCAATTTGTTAATTAGGTCATAAAGACCCAGGTGAAAGTTAAAAAAACAAAGACTAACTTGATCCAATACTTTTATAGCCTTAGAAAAGTTTTTAATGGTCCACATTCATTCAACATTATTTCTTGTAACATGATTCACTTGAGGTTGGGATATACCTCATCTTGGGGTTGGGATATATCTCATTTTTTGTGTAATAGATAAAATGATCTATAAAAATATATAAACGGCACGAATGAAACACATACATCATGATGGGCACACGGAGCACTGAACACCAGCCGATGGCTGGTGGCATGGTGGGTATCCAGTCCGTTTCCCTTGTGCAATCGATTCTCCTCGTATTCCGGTTCAATGATGATATCATGCAAAGGCTTTCGCTGTACATGTCTCCTTTTTCTGTCTCGTTCTCTAATATCAACAGGCAAAATGAAAGGACAGGATGGATTTCACAAAAGTACCATGGTGGCCCCACCTACCTTACTCTTGCAGGAAATCCCCATCTGCCTTATGAGATGTGAATGGGCTATTCTACACCATGCTTTTGCCCATTTCTTAACTAGTGGTGGTTCAAGTGGTTTACACGACAGTCTAAGTCAATCCAACGACCCAACCGTGAGCATTATTACAAATGGTATTAATTCATTTCTTAAAAAAGTGGCGATTTATCCAGTTTATACGGGGACGTAATTCAATCCAACAACCCAACGGTGAGCCTTATCACAAACGGTATATATCATAAAAATAACATTGATTGGAAGGTCGATTTTGATTCTTGCAGCATACACGTCACTTTAGCAGGCAAGACTCGCTACTCAACCTGTCGGTGACTAATCCGCGTTCAAATCAAACCCAGGACCTGAAAAACAAGCCGCTCCAAGACTCTAGAGAGCCAAAACACAGAATAATCTGGGAGCGGACACCCACCTTCGATTTGTGTGGGATCAATACGGAATTCTCACTGTCTGGGCCCTTTATTTGATTTTCAGCTCATGTGGGCCCACTGAAAATCAAGGGAGGTGATCACGACACATGATATCCCTGGGGGCAGGCACTCTCTGGTCCACCCCGATGTGTCTGTTTTATATCTACGCAGTCTGTCTTACAACTCATTTGGGGATATGAGCTCGAAAATGAAGCAATCTATAGGTCAAGTGGGACCACACTACACGAAATAGTGTGGACGATGACACCCACCGTTGAAACTTTCCTTACATTCATCGTAATGTTTATATATTGCCCATCCAACTGTTCATAAGGTCACATAGACGTGGGCTAATGGAAAACAAAAATGAAAGCAATTAGCATTTGGCTGGTGTACCACACACCACTGATGTGGCTGGTGGGTTGCTATCACCAAGTTCCATGGGTCTCATCATGAACTATGAATTATATGCAAACGGTCTGTCAACTTGGTGAGCTCATAGCCCAGCTGAGAAATAAGACAGATCAAAAAATCAAGTGGGTATTGAATAGCTGACATTGAAATCATATTGGGGTCCTAAAAGTTTTAAATCAATATGATATTTGTTTTTTTATCTCTATCCAAATGTTTTAGCGTTGATAATCATTGGTGTGCTCCACTTTAGCAGATTTACTCATAGAGTCTTCGGTACGGAAGTTCCTGGGCTGGGAGCTTAGATGGAGCCCATGATTGTGAGAAATCTATCTCATCCATCCATGTTGTGAGCTCATTTCATGACATGGGGCAAAAAATGTTTTGATAGAACACTCAAGTGAGCCAAAAAAATGAGGATTGAATATGTCCACATTTGAAATATTCATGGCGCCACATAACTTATGAATAAGGTAATATCTTTGTTTTTCATCCCAGTAGGAATGACGTTATGAAGTAGGTAAACATTTCAACGGTAAGAATTTTCCCTATCCACCTTTTCCTTGAATGAGGCCCACTTGAATACTGGATCTGACTTATTTTTAGACTCATGTCATAAAATGAGCTCACAGAATGGATGAACGGGGTAGAATTCTCAAAAACAGTATCGTAGCCCCATGTAGGTTCCCATCATAGGAACTTCCTGC
Organism: Magnolia kwangsiensis; assembly: GCA_037074715.1. Taxonomy (NCBI): domain Eukaryota; kingdom Viridiplantae; phylum Streptophyta; class Magnoliopsida; order Magnoliales; family Magnoliaceae; genus Magnolia; species Magnolia kwangsiensis. The sequence goes on from CM073577.1 coordinate 117,264,674, forward strand.
CAAAGGCTTTTGCTTTAAATCCATGTCCGACCAAGACGAAAACGGATGGGCTACTCTGAAATAGCAGTGAAGACCGCTTGAATAAAAGTAGGAATATGCCAATATATCCTATAGGGGGTGAATAAAATATTTTAAAGTTTATACAATGTATTTAAAAATCTCGTTACATTAATCCTTATATATATATATATATATATATATATATATATATATATATATATATATATATATATATATATATATATATGTAATTATCAGGATTACTCAATTGTAACTCTACTAGCTTCCAAGCTTAGTAGAGGATCCAATCATAAACTAATCAAGAGATAACAATATATATACCTTAGTTTATGATGGATATGACTGTGTATGTGTGTGAGGTGTGCTCAGATAATTAGATATGGACATAAATCATACACACATAGAAGAATAGCAATCACAAACACAGTCATTTTTATAGTGGTATGACTACTTGTCTACTCCACTTCCGGTAATCACACTCATCCCTTAAGTGTACTGAATTTCATTAAGGAGGTTTCACATGGTTCACTTATAACCTAAGGTTTTAAATCAGTTTTACCTTCAACCTTCACAACCTACACTGAGGCTGACTGTTTATGCTCTCACGAGCAAGGGTCAACACAACACACCCACTTTTAGGCATACTGGTCGAGGATCTTCCATAAGACCCTAACGGAGGTTTCTACACGGTTCACCTCAAACCTAAGGTTTTGACTGGTTCACCTTCAACCAGATGCTTATGCTCTCCACAGAGCAAGGGTCCACACAACACACCCACCACGTACACTCCCGCCGGAGGCTTCCTTGAGGACTTCAATGGATGAGAAACACCTTAGACCCAATCATACAAAGGAATGATCAAAGGGTCCTCTAGACTTCAGATACTTACAGATAAATTGATGAGTCTCATTCAGCACATGATGAAGATCTCCTCCTTGTTGATAAAGAGTCTTCTGCTCCTTTGATCCGTAACATAAATGATATATCAATAAGGCGACAGGTTAGGTCAAGGTTATGATGGAATCCTACTCTCTAAAGGTTTTTCCTATTATGAAGATAAAGCAATTCCAATCATCTATGCATTCAAGACATCCCAACTTAATGATTATCCATTAAGGTAGTAGCTGGAGGATCTTTGAATGCAGAAGTTCATTCTCCAATCCACTCTATTAAATATCAATCATGAGGGTGGATTGGAGGATGAACTCCATTAAGAGAATGGGCTTAGGGCATATGTTCTGAGGTTAAACACACAAAAGCACTCTCTTCTTTCTCTACCAGCAACAACAGACAAGTTCTCTTTATATAGGCAAAAGGTTCCAATGGATATAAAACGGTCACATTTATGACATAGTTCGATATCATCGAGCGGGTTCGATATCATCAAGCGTATACTCTTGATTGTATCGACGGTCCGCTCGATGACATAAACTCAATGCAATACACTTTTGAAGATCTTTTGTCAACTGGTCGAGGGAATTGAGACTCGTGTCGATGCCATTGGATTTTGAACTCTGATATTATCGATATAAGGATCGAGTCCTCGACATTTGAAAAATGAGAAAGACTTGCATGAAATTTTTTAGGTCATTAGATATGATCGAGGGATACTCGATATCATCAAAATTTGAATACCGATGATATCGACGGTTATGTCGATGTCATCGATAAATCCAAGGATTTAATCATTAAGCTTGCTGGACAGTTATGTCCATTCTCGATGCAATTGATCCGGCCTCGATACCATTGATATTTGAATATTGATTCTATCGAGTGAACCTCGATCAAAGTTGAAAACCACCTGAAAAATGTTACTGGAGAACTTCGCACCCATGACCAATATCATCGAGAGCCCATCGATATCATCGAGATTTAAACTCCGATGGTATCGATGAGAGCTCCGATATATCGAAGCATATATGATTTTTCTGAGTAAAAATAGGGGCGCCGGATCTGCCTGTCGATATTATCGAGCCACCTTCGATGTGCTCGAGATTCAAATATCGATGATATCGATGCGTATGTCGATACATCTATAATTTCGTCCAGATATGTATGTGGTTGCAGGACACATTAAGTCCTCATTCGATTTTATCGATCGGTCTTCTGAAGACATTGACAGCGCAGGTCGATCATATCGAGATGTATCGACATAATCAACAGAGCAAGAAAACTTAGAGATTTTCTGATTCTTTGAAAAAGTTTTCTCACCTTAAACCCTAATATGTTCTAAATTGTTTTAAGGGTTTTATTCACCTGGTGTTTTGGGACATGGGATGTGAGGCATAGATTTACCTATAGCAAGCTTCCACACATCCAGATTGAGGCAGACGCTTGAATTGATCTTTCTTTGAGGCTCCATAGTCTGACTGACTCAACACACACGCTAATTGACAAACAAGGGCACTAGCAAGGGCACTTTCAATCTCCCCCTTTGTCAATTACGTGACAAAATACTTAAAACACCTTAGGACAATATCCAGATAGACACATCTTAAATTGTATGTACATGAAATTTACACAAGTTTACAATGTCTAAAGAACCCATGTGCACAACCCGTATCTGCTCCCCCTTATTGTAAAAACTCCCCCGTTCTTTGTGCAGCTACTCCCCCTAACACCTGCAACACCATATAAGCAGATACATAATATTCCATTCGGGGTGTTAGAAACTCTCCCCCTTTTTGTCAGTCATTGGTAAAGGCATAACACGATAATAGATATTGACTGAAGTTTAGAGACATATGGGAGAACCAATCAGAGATAGATGTATATAAAGATTTAAACCAGTGTTAAGCATACATTGTTTTCAGGTATGGACGCATATTAACTAAAGCATTAACATAATCAGATAAGATAATCGTGAATGACACATGCATACCATACTACATTGGAGATAAATCAAGAGCACACATATGATAGTATGGCAGGAAAAGTGAGAGTTATATTCAGCCATGTTTAACAAAATGTGCATCATTCAAAACACGTACTACCACAAACAGCAGTAAATTCTCAGTTTATAAAAAAAACTTCAAGCCCATGCATGGGCACTCAACAATAACCATCAGCATCAGCCTAACTCAGGCATATACAAAAAAAACTATGCCGATTAGAAAGAAAGAGCAATCATATACACCTATGAGAGCGTAGAACATCCAAAAGAAAACTAATGTTCGTACGTGAAAAATAGGAGTGAGGTGTGAGTGATAGCATGCAAGGTCCAGCATCATGGAGCAGAGTGGGATGACGCTGTGTCGTCCCGATGACAGGTCATTAGATCAACCAATTGTTGGACAGCCTGTTGTACTCTATGGACCATTCATTCCAGGACAGTAAGCCTTTCTTGCATAGAGTGGACGTCCCTCTGAATCGCACCAATCCTGTCTAGTTTAAACCATTTGACATACCCAGGCATGGACGTTGACGGTGCTGGATCGGGTCAAGAAGGTTCATCTCTATCCATAACAGTTCCTTCCATGGGAACTCCACTTTCACCTCCAGTTTCTTCTGCTTGAATATCTTCCTCTGGGTCGTGAAACCTCAAGTCCATTTTACGAATGTTTCTTTTGTTAAAAACTTGAAGAGGATGTACCTCATCAGTGGTTGGTGGGAAACCAATGGCATTGCAGATCATGCTTATGATCTAGGGATATGGCAGATGAAGATCCCTGGATGTATGTATGGCATTTACCAACTGATGGACAAGCAGAGTAGGTAGACAGACCTTTATCCCTTTAGCAACTAAGTAAACTTGCATGGTCATAAAACCGGTGAGATCGGACCGGTTGGTACTTCTGGGATATATATTGGTGACAAATATACCGTGCACAACCCAAAATCTTGGTTCCATGTACCTAGATTTTAACATATTCCCTTAATACCAAGGGATGTCCCTATCATGACAAAGGTACTTAGTTACAATGGACCGAATTTCCATATCGTCAAGGTCCATTTCAGGGAGACCTTCTAAGGCCATGGTCAGACCAAGAATATTAGCCATTGTAGCAGGCGTGATCAACACATCATCACCATCCAAAGAGACCATGAAAGAGGGAGGATCAGACACAGGTGAGTGGCACACTGCAAGGAAGTTGCGTATACGTTTAAGTTGGCATGACCCACTGAAATTTAGAACGGGCAACTAGTTGATTGCAGCAAACAAAGGTTCCAGATTGTATGGCCTTAGACACTCTCTATCTCATGGATGAGCTTCCTACCCATGTATTTGGGTGGACGTGAAGTTGCTCCAACCGAAGGAGGTGCCGGTGGTTTAGACTGGGACCCGCCACGTGGGGTTTGTCGAGATCTTTGACGAGTGGGGGTCCCACGTTCGGGGGCTCTTACCTTTTCTTTTGAGGCAAGAGTCTTTCATTGAGAGGCTCTGGACAACTCCCTAGGACTTGACACTGCTTCTTTGTCTTTACCCATAACGACAGATTTGGGAAGAACGGACAAAACCCCCTTTTTGAAAAAAAAACTGAAAATACCCGACTAAAAAAAAAAAAAAAAAACCTAGAATGAAAGTAATAGAAGGATAATACCAGTTTTTGAGGGGACTCTGGGACCCACCGCTGAATCTTGCGGCGAAGGGTTTGAGCAGAGAAAAAAAACGAAAAGTCTTTTTCAGAAAGAAAATTTTTCTGCTCGACCACCTTTTATCGGGCGACATCTGTCGATAAGATCAATCCTTGTTTCGATTGTATCGATGAACCCGAATCGATTTCATCTATCCTCTCTCCAATGTCATTCTCGATCATATGGCTTTTCACATTCTAAAGAGTCGTCGATTATATCGACCATTGATCGATTAATCGAAAATGACATATCGATAATCGTATTGAAGGAGAATGATTTTACATTTTCAGCATTCAGACGATCCTGCAAGTATACTATTAGAATATTTATGAATCAAGTATACTTAGCAAAATTCATGTACAATCACTGTACACTACAAAAGTATAAACATTTAAGTGTTTATATATAAAAGATTGATGACAGGAACCTCAGATATATCATTTGAAGCTCAACAAAATTGCATCATTTTAGCAAATATCCAGATTTAGATACATGACCTAGACTTATTTCTTTTTCTTCTTGATATTTCAGGGTATATGAAAATTAATCATTAGACAATTCAGTTTTTCTTTTACTACTCATTTTGAGGCAGATTTCTTCATTTTGTCTTTTTCTTTAGGTGGTGATGGATGAGTGTTTATCTGATTGATTTGAATTTACCAATGTGATTTTAATCAGAGTTATGTGAAGTCCATCTAGGTATCAAACATTCAAACTTATAATGACCCACATCACCACATAAATGACAAACTGGAGAAGTTCTCATATTGCTACCTGAAGCAGCAAGTTTTTTTTGTTGTTAGAGCTTTATTTCCAGTTTTCTTTTTAATTTTCTTATACCCTAGGCTACTCTTGTCTCTTCCTAGTCTTCCCATCCCTAACGATTTTTCTATCTTTTTACCACTCTAAGAAAATTTGTAGTTTAGCTTGACAATTTTTCTGGACTCTTCTAAATCAAACAGGAGTGTATGATTTTCATTTTGAAGGAGCATATTTTTATCTTTTAACTGCTCAACCTGTTTGTTTAGTTTTTCGGATTCAGATTTAAGGAAAGAGTTAATTCTCTAAAGTCTATCATTATCTAAGTGATGTTGCTGATGTGTATTAATTTCTAGAGTTTTATCCAAATCTTCTTTCAGCATTTCTTTTTTATTCTCAGATATTCTAAGTCTTTTAACAACCTTGATGCTATGGATATAGAGTTGATTGTAAGCATCTTGCAGTTTATCTTTTTCTATTTCTTCTTCTTCTTCTCCAGTCTCCTCATTATCAAATGGAAATGATTCAATGGCTTGCTTCTTTTTTTTTGTTCTCAGATTCACTGAGAATGATTTGAGTAGTGGATACTATCACACCCCAAACTCGAAAATCGGATTCATAGGAATCCCGATTGCCGACAGCCTCCATAGTACCCCATTCTCAGCTCCTAACGTCCATACGCCAGATTCCAATCTTGGGATCCTACAAGGAGATTTTTTTTATACATTTAACTCGTAATAAGCATAACCACAAGATTACCTAATTCAAAAAGGCAACATCATCATCACATATCCACTAATATAATCATTTGAGTATAATGTTGAAAGGAAAATATATCAATAAAAAATCAAGCTCCAGAAGACCGCTGCACGCTCCAAGCTCAACATTGCTGCAACCTAACATCACCTGCACGCATCTATCATGCATAAGCTTATAGAAAGCTTAGAGGGTGGTGTAAGTGTATGCATAAGGTAAGCGTCAAGTATTCAATACAATGCCATCATCATACAATACCAGAAATACTGGTAATCCATAATCGTACAATATCGAAATAAGCAGAAATACTGACAAGGTTAAGAATTATTAAAGTAAACAGAAATACTGACAAGGTCAAGAATTATCAGAGTAAACAGAAATATTGACAAGATCATAAATCATACGATGACAGAGTAAGCGGAAATACCGATAAGTTCATGAGTATCATTAGCCATACCAAGTGTAACACCCGATAATTTTCTTTAATCGGGTGTTACCATGAAGATCCATCTTGACCATGAAATGAGAACCATTCGCTCAATCAACCTCAAGATTTGCCATTCATCCACCAAATTGCAAGGTAACCAACATTAAACCATCAAAGGACTGAATGATGGCAATTAAATCACACTGAAGTTTCACATAATGCTCTATTATATCATGTGAACCATACATTGTTAGTTTCGGGACCAGATCCATCTACATAACCCCATTAGACAAGTCAACCATTAAATATTATCATTAGTGCATTTTCTAGTAAATCCAACCGCTGGATCATTTGAATTGTCAAGAAGTCGAGATTTAGTAACCAAACGTTCATATATATGTTATGACCCACTAACCAGTTAAAACACTCTAAGAACTAAGCTCATGGCCCATGGACCTTGATCTACTACAAGGGTAGCTCTATTTAAAAGTAGACTCTAAAATTTTAAAATAATAATAATAATAATGGAATGATAATGATAATGAGACTTTTATAATGATAAGTAATATAAAGAATGGGAATTGGGATATCTAAACCCTAATCCACCAGTTATTTCCTAGATAAGTGGAACCTTGGACTTTTTAACCATTGATATGAAAATTTAGAAATATCTGACCGTCAGAACGGCAAAAGTACAACTAAATAACCGAAATATGGATTTATGGCCCATTTAACTACTAGATCTATTGGAAAACTGGCATAATGACCTATCAGGAATAGTAGAACAGAACGAATGGAGTAGATCCCATCAAGAACACCAGTGTGGACTCCACCTTGGATGCATGTACACAAAGTGCATGTGCTCTCGCGCAACACCGAACCGGTCAGCTCAGTCAAAGAGAGCTGACCAAATTTCCAAACAAAAAAGAGGATTTTTCCTCTCGTTTTCCTTCTTTCCTGCCGAAAAGAAGGGGCCCACTGTTTTGAATTATGGCCCATTACGATGATCGGGACCATCCATCGCAATTAGATGATGTCATCGACCAAACCCTAGCCTCTCCCACATGTTGAAACACGTGTGTATGTACATAGTATCAGGAGCAATCTGCTGCGTGCGGTGATTTTTGAAAATAGAAATCCACCTTTTTGCTGCCAGCTTGGCAACCCTAAGTGGGATTCTTCCAACCATCTTCATTTTCCGTTTTAGCAAATCCTAGCCTTTGAAGCTAGGTCTTTATAGAAGAGAGAGAGAGAGAGAGAGAGAGAATCTCGCCCACGTGTAGAGTCTCATGCGCTGGCACGATCTCAACCGCTCCCTAGTTTCTAGAAGCCTTCTCATTCAATCTACATCGTCTAGTTTAGGGCGTCAAGGAGCATATCTCGCTACGATAACGAGTTCTCGTGCGTGATCTCGTCCACACGAGTTATACCGTGTGCAATTGAAAATATCATGGACCATTGGGTATCCTTTCTGGTTGGCCAAAATGCGGGTCCCACAATGATCAATGATCAAATCCACACCATCCATAGGCATTAGATCCCCGGATCAGCCACCTGTTGAGAAACTGCCATGAAAGCTCAACTCATCTTCCCCGTCCATTCAAGAAACCCATTTCCATTAAGTGAGTCCCATCACCTGATCTGAGACGATAGATGCGTAGGCCAAGGTCCTAGAAACCAATCTTGTAGGGCTGATCTGAGTCAAGCAAGATACTTTGGACCCATATCATTCAAATGCCATCGTATTACACTTGCGTTTATGACTGACGCGGCTAACTAATCCGGTGATTAGTTAGCATTCAAAATTTCTAGAATTAGGTTAGTAGAACCGTATAAAAGGTTACCATTTAGGGTAACCCTTCCACAGATAGAAAGAGAATGAGATTTGAGAGAAAGGGCGTCGTTTCGGTGCTGCATCTAGACGAGTCGACTCGGTTCAAATCGTTACACGGTCAGGCGAGTCCTGGTCCTCTCCCACTCAGCCAAAGGGGAGAGAAGGAAAGGTGGAGAAGCAGAGGGGAAGTGGAGGAGAAGAGAAGAAGAAAGAAGAAGAGGCAAGAGAGAGAGATGCCGAATGGGTCACTACCGAGTCGGGACTTACTGGCGCGACTCAGTCTGATTCAAGTGGAAGGCATGGTTGAGCTTCCAAGGGAAAGCGAAGAAGGAAGAAAAAGAAAAAGGAGAAAGGAAAGAAAGAACGAAGGGAGAAGAACCAGGGAGGATTCAGGTTTGATGGTCGCCGAGTCAGGCTTCCTTGACTCGGTTTAAATCATTGTTCGAGCTGCTGAGTCAAGGACCGAGTCTAATGCTGGGTTCGGTATGGATTTTGCTGGAATCCCATCCAGTAAGAGAGGTAAGAGAATGAAGATAGTAGAGGAGAGGAAGAATAGGAAGAAGATCAGGGGGTGAGAGAGCCAAACTCGGACTTGAGTTCACCGAGTCGGGACTGAGTTCAACCCAATTTGGGCCGTGACTCAATGCGAGTCATGTGGTCGGACTCAAATTTGGACTGAGGTCAGGTCGGGTTTGGCTGCCAAGAAGAGAAAGAAAGAGAAAGCTAGAGGAGGAGGAAGGAGGAGATTGTAATATGTTCGGTTTTATTGAGTTGACTCGGTTGAGTTCACCACGTCCAGGGCTGAGTTGTCGACTCAGCGAGGTAACTCCTTTCTTTCAAACTTTTCTGGGATAAATTTAGGGCCAGATTGGAGCTATTTTTAGTTTTTGATATTTTAACTGAAGGAAAAATCCTATAATCCCTTTTTGGAATTCACCTCTTTCAATCATCAAGTGGTCGTCCTGTGAAGGTGAGTTAACCATATATCCCCTAATTTGGATATCAAATACAGTTTAAACGAAATTATTAAGCCCTCTTTGAATTGAATGAATGATGTCCAAATTCTCAATACAAATCTAGCTTGGAATCTAGTTTGAGGGCATTTTTGGGGTCATCTCAAATTAATAAGGTAAAGGACCTCTAGAACTATTCAACTAAACTTTTGGTAGTCAAATATACATGTTAAATGGCTGATTAAAATGTGAATTGTGGGTTTCCCAATTTTTCACATTTTAATCTACAACTGTTAGAGTACATTTGAATCCATTAAATCCTAACAATTCGTGTACGGTGTTTTAGGCTAGAATGGACATTAAGTGATCCTTAGTGATCTCTAGTCAAGCAAGGAATAAATTCACATCTTAAGGTGAGGATCACCCTTCAAGCTTTTTCCACATCTTGATAATTAGCTCTGTTATTTTTCTTTACGCATTTATCTCATTATTTGGTTAATGTAATGAATTGCTTTTATGAATTTTGATTCCTTAAAATAATTGGTGAATTGGATTCAATGTGAATTAAATGCTTCTAATCTAATGTGAAATGTATACTTTAGATGGCATGTGATTTCTCAATATTATTATACATGATTTAGTTTATCAACCATAATTACTTGATAGTGTTTCTAGGAAATTCTCAAACTAGTGGCCACATGTATTGTGGATTAAACAAATTTACATTATAGACTTATCATCTTGTGGACTGTTTGTGCCTATGTGGCTTTTGGGAGAATCATCCTTTCTTATCACACTATTAAATGGAATATTTGGCCCTTGCGGCATTTCAAGAACAATTGCCTCATGTGATTTTAATTGATTGGTTATGTATAACTTTGCGATGGTAAATCCCACTTGTACAACTATAATTGGCCACTAGTTGAGTAGGTTACCTTTAAACACCTTAACTCTTAGTCTCATGTGCCAGGGATGGTGGAATGAGACACTATCCTTGGGCGATTTATATAATATTATGGCCTTTTACAGGTAGTTAATCTACTGCGGGCGGTGTATATAGTCTTTTTTGGAAGACTAGTTATCCTTGGGCGTACCTTTATATACTTTTTCGGGTGACTAATTCTCCTTGGGCGACTTCATTATATAGTCTTTTCTAGGAGACAAATTCTCTTTGGGCGACTTCGTTATATAGTCTTTTCCGGGAGATAAATCCTCATTGGGCGACTTCGTTGCATAGTCTTTTTCGGGAGACTAGTTATCCTTGGGCATACCTTATGTACTTTTTCAGGTGGTTAGTTCACCTTGGATGACTTTTTACCAGTTGGATGTGCATCCCTAGGTCTGTGAGCATGTGCATGCGTCCATGCATTTAAACAAGATTATTTTGTGTGATTTATTTAATGAATGCATATCTGATGAACCTTATCTGATTCCCATGAAAATCATTGTGTAATATTTGTTATATACTGTAAGCCCCGTATCCTAGACCGTACCATTCCATAAACTTCCGTGGTCTTACCGGTCGAATTCTGTCAACCTTCGACCCTTAACCAATATTTGCGTGCGACCCTGATTCGTATGCCGTCAACCTGTATCGACTCAACCCAAGACCTTTACCATAGCGACCGTGCCGTCGCTGCAGTTCCGATGCTGCGACTTGCGCGCCGAGGCGATACCCTGGTCAAGAGATGTGGGCCAACGTTCGGTGCGAAGAAAACGCCATGCGTTGCGAAACTCAAGAGAATCTCTACGAGGTGTCACATCAATCCCATCAATCCATCAATCCATCACATGTCAAGTATATGTCAAGTACACATCACCTTTCATCCATTCCTAAGCAACTACAAAAGTCAAGAATCTCTTACAAGCCCATATCTCTCTTACACCAAAAGCCCTCAAAGTCAAAAAGTTCTTACACTACCCATGCTTTTCTTACACAAATGGCCACAAAAGTCAAGATTTTCTTACACCCATCACTCACCACATCCATCACCCATGTCTCTCTTCCTTTACAACTCTCTCTCTCTCTCTCTCTCTCTCTCTCTCTCTCTCTCTCTGTAACACCCCGGATTTTTACTAACCTGGGATTAGACGTCCTTAGGCAATGGGTCAACCAACCAAATTTTTGCCAACCTGGGATTAGACGTCCTTAGGCAATGGGTCAACCAAAACACCTTGGTAACCGCTCAGAACCCAATTACATAGCCAAAGAAATCACTTAGGATTAATTCATTTAGAAACTAAGCGTAAGTTAGCTAGCGCAACACTGGAGTAGCTGGGAAATTGTCCCTGAACACTTTAAAGACGTTCTGCAAGACCCAAAACTTGAAGAACCAACGACGCTATAATATCATGAAATCCAGAATCAAACTCTAAACCGGTTTATTCCCGGGAACCCTTTAAAACTTTGTATTGGATTTAGACCGCGCGTCGAAAGTCCGATATCTACCATCTTAGACCGTTATGACCGCTTGGCTGGACTTGACAATCGTTTTGAAAATCAAGGCCAACCGACGTTCAGAGGCTATTTCATTAAGCTTGGAGTGAAGAGAGTGAGAAGAGGGTTAAATTTGAAAATTTTAATCTAAATCTGGCACGTGACTTGGCGCGTTATTATTAAGCGTTCTGAACGTCAGAATTCAACCAAATTATACCCTCGGATCAGGAAAAATTTCTCATTCATATCACGAGACTTGTAGACCTGATCTAGGTGCGATGACTGCTGAACTGAAATTGGATCGCCACGTGCGATTTGCGAACTCTTTCGGTCAGAAAACTTGATGTGTGCTAGATCCAGTATGCTTGAGCTTAAGTCCGACCACGTTCGGCCAGGGGACCTCCAGAAATGCTCTTTTGGACCAGAACAGCCCCGATTTGGTTATAACCCAAGTAAACATTGTTCTCAAGCCTAATTTGGGAAAGTTTTAGGCTATAAAAGGGCTTGAAACCCTCTCATTTCTCTCCCATCCGAATTTGCTAAAAACCCTAGATTGAGAGAGAAAAAGTGAGAGTTTGTGAGAGAAGGTGGGAGAGATTTTCCTGCCACCTGCTGCTGCTGCTGCACGTGCTTAAGCGACATATTCCAATCAATTTGTTGGTGATTCCAACGCACTTCTAGGTAAGAAGAACCCTAACCACTTGCTGATTTGATGATTTCTTTGATTCAAATAGCAAAGTAGCTGATGTACGTGTGCATTAGGTCTCCTGTACGCCGTTGACGAAGCGTATACGCTCCGTTCGAAATGATACACATCTAAAGTGAAAGGTGCAGATTTTAGAAACTTTGATTGGCTGATTTCAACACTTTCAATGTCGTTTAATATTAGATTATTGACAGCAACGCCGTTTGACATGTACAACATGCTGTCCGTTTCCTGTTTCGTAAGCAGACAAAAAATATGAGATTTAGGGCATTTTAGTCATTTGTAGGAAATACTGTTTGCATCCATATTTTGCTGATATGATTGACATGGATTTTTGTCGCCTTAGGATATTAGGAATGCGTGCATAATCAGTTTGAAGAAGAGATTCACCCAAATGCGCACTTTGAGTCGACATACAATATGTAGACTTAAGTGTGTAGACTAAGTGTTTGTATAAATGTTTGTATTAGTATTTATTGAATTAAATGGTGTTGTGAAATAGTTTTGAGATTGAATTATCAAATAATATGCTGATGTAAATGATTTCCTTCATGTTGGCTATATGTATGATTTCATCATATGTAAGAAATGCATGTGCTACATGATTTACTTAAGTTGTATGTTATAACATGTGTTAACATGCTCACATTGTTGTAATGCATTTCTATTACCTTTATATGATTGATGATATGGATTTATAAATGTTTGGGACTATACTTAGTCCAGGCAGTCGGTAACTGAGTAAATTCGTGATTGACTTATCTTTGCCACAAAGGACGCGTCGATGAACGTGAGTCGTGTTTTGAGTTGGCAGCAGTGGTTAGGCCACACGAAGTGTTTCATGCACTTCATGTCGTTCAGCTTGAGATGCGCTCCTGTTAGTCGAGCCCGTCAAGTAATCCGACTGGCCATTGTATGTTCACCATGTATGAGTCATAACTGCTTGAACCTAGGGTACTGAACTTACCATTGAAAACCCTGTCAACCATGGTACCTTGATCCACAAAGACTCATGAACAGGGCAAGGAGGTATGGGACACCGTGGTCGAGTTGTCGGCTTATGCTGGGGCCACAAACCTCCCCGTAGTGACTAGTGAGCACCTTACTCTGAGCAGATTATGGTGGTATGGGACACTATATTCTTGTTGTCGGCCTACACTGATCAGGTGACGAGCGCTTTGTAGTGACCTTAAATTTATCCTGACACCGCATGGGGGCGACGAGTCCTAATGTAGTCTTAAGGATATAATAGGCCTGTATTGATAAGGTGATGAGGGAGAGATGCAACGAGTGCGAGCAACAGCCATGGCAGCCCTTGCAGTGACCTACAAATATAACATCGTATGAGATTTCTAGGAGTGATATTGGGATTGATATAAGCAAGGTACCCTAGTTTCCTAATCCTGCTGTATGAAAAGGACTAATAATAACTTAGTAATCATATCACCATCACATTGCATGTGCCTGAAAGATATGAAGCATGTGGAAAGAAAGCATGCCACGGGCGTAAGATGGTGCCGTATGAGGGAGATCGTCGGTGAGGGCATCCATCATGTCACGTCATATTGCATTAACAACAGTATTTAGGAATGTTTGATTAATTGCTTTACTATTATCGCATGATTGATTTGAGAACATGCTAATCTCTGCTCTATTATTCCACTGAGTTGATCACTCACTCCCACGTTACGGGACGGTATTTTCGGATACCTACCAGTCCCTATTGTGATTGCAGATGATGGCGCGGCCTGCGAGGCAGAGCCGGACTTGATGATGATGAGGAGGATCCCTCCTTTATGCGTGTTCTGAACGACGAGATTACAGGGAGATTCATTAGATGCCATGACACTTGTCATTTTATATTTTCAGAGCACTCATGTATATTCTTTCTTTTTATTTTGAGGCATACATGTATATGTTTAACCTGGTAACATGTTCACACTCTGGAGACTTCCCATCAATTATACATTATATGTATGTATCACAGTTTTTCGCTTGCTAATTTAACTGTCTCTGGAGTACGATATGCTTTTCTAGCGTAATCTCACTCATGTTTAATACATTATCATAGACAACATTCAATCATATACATTTATGTTGCATAAGTGATGTTCTGAAACTCGGGAGTGGAGTTTTTACTCGACCCCCGATTTTCGAGATGTTACACTCTCTCTCTCTCTCTCTCCCATTTTCAAACTCAAAAAAATCTAAGGAGAGAAATTCCATACGTATGAGAATTCTCCAAGCCTCTCCCTCTCTTTCAAAACTTCAAGTATGGCCCACTTTTCTACCCCATGATCTCCCATCCTAACCATCCATTCCCCATCCCCTCCATTGGAATCAAAGCCAAGGTGCTAAGGAACTCATAGGAGGAAGAAGATCAAACGGTGGGTGCTCCTCTAAATGTAAAAAATTTGATTTCTATAGCTTAGATATTTTTTTTATTTCATGAGGAAAGTGTAGGACCCACCAATCAATGGTGGAGATCCCACACAATCCCATGGTTATGGTCTTATGGCCTACCTTATGCATGCATGATCCATGCATGGGGCCTTTCTTTATGGGCCCCATCATGGTAGTTTTATTTCATTTCATATTATGTTTAGGTCATCTAGACCTTATAACCATGGTGGGGATGGCATCCTCACCATGCATTTTAATTATGAGTCATGCATGTGCAAGATCCATGTTGTAAATGTACATCTAGGTATGATGTGCAGGTGTGATTGATCTTGAGAGGGCTCAATAGTGGCGGAGCCCCTTTCCCTATGGCCGGATTATCCTTTTATCTCTCTTTTCACTCATTTTATTTCCTAATGTGTGTGGCCCATTAATATATTTCTATTTTTTATTTAACTTATATAATAAATTTTATCTAAGTACATGTTGCTATCTAGAATTTTTTGGACATTTTCTGGTTATTTTTGGAGCAGATTTTGGGACTGTTTGGGGGACTATTCATAGCTATTTAATATATTTTTCTGAAGGGTGAGGATCTTATCTTGATGTCCCCCGAATTTCAGCCCCAACTGACCTTCATTGGGGTCCCAAAGGTGTAGTCCAAGTGAGGTGGACAGTCTGGATTTTATGCATTGTTCCAGCAACATTCCACCATGGACAGTTGGATTTTTGAAATTTATTAAAATACCTATGGGTGTTTAAAAATTATAAAAAATTTTAGGGGGGTGACCTACTTATGGTAGGATCCACCTATAAAATTTTGGGGCCAATGAACGCCTGTACACACCATGGTGATAGCGAGACCAGCCCATTATAATATGGTGTCCAGATCAGTCCGATTTTCAGTACAGATTGATTTATGTAAATGAATTAAAATATTTAAAGATGTCAAAAAATTTTAAAATTTTTTAAGAGTGTGGTCCACTTATGTTAGAACCCACCTACCAAATTTCAGGGCTAATGGACCCCTGTACACACCGTGGTGAGGGCCGGACTGGCCCACCACGTTGGGACGTCCAGGTCTGTCTGATTTTTCTGGACAGTCTGTTTTGTTTAAATTAATTAAAATACTTAAAGATATCTAAAAATTATGAAATTTTTTGAAGGTGTGGCCCACCTATGGAAGTATCACTCTGTAAAATTTCAGCCTCAAGTGACCCCGTTTGGGTATCCAAAAGAATGGTCCAAGATGGTTGGACTCCCAGATTTTTTCTGCTATACAGTCCAGTAATATGCCTTGATAAAAAACCATAATTCAAAAATATTTCTTCTGATGGTGGGCCACCTTTTTGGGTTTCCTCTCATTGTATGCATGATGAGGGACCTTGGCCCTCAATTTTCAGAGTTTTAGAGGCCTTGGATCCACTCTAATGGAGTGCCCAAATTTAGGATAGCAACATGTTATAATTATGCTGGCCTTGGGCTAAAATTTTAAGGAGTGGGGCCCACCATATTATTAAGATCTTGGAGGAAATGATTTATACCTTTAGTTCCTTAAATTTTGGGCTTAATGAATACACTTTTGAGGCCCACCACAGTTGAATTTAATTGGGTCCATGAATGTAGCTAGTTGTTGAACTATTTAAGGCCCATAGAGTGGACCCATTTAATGTGTTCCAAGGCCCATGGGATTAGGCCCATTTGATGTAATTTAAGGCCCATAGAGTGGACCCATTTGATGTGTTCCAAGGTCCATGGGATTGGACCCATTTGATGTATTTTAAAGCCCATGGTTTTAGGCCCATTTGATATGTATAAGGCCCATGGGTCGAGAACCATTTGATGCAATCTAAGGCCCACGGATTATGACCCATTGCAATGCACATAAGGCCCATTGGTGCGGCCCATTGATGTGGCCCATTTGATGATTAAAAGGCCCATATGACATGGCCCATTTGATGTATTTAAGGCCCAATGGGGTGTACCTAAGGTCCATTATAATGTGTGATCCCAACCTGGTTTACGTAATGTTATTCACTACGGGCTACACCTTGGGAGTAATGTTGGTTTGACGTCCACATTGTGAGTATAATGTTGGTTAAATGTTCGCATTGCGACTCTCCCTAGGGCCCATTGGTAGGCCCGTACTTATTGTATGCAAGCCGTCTAGGCCAGCTGCGTTGTAAGGATAGGGCATTACTTTATAACATACTTAGTATAACTCCATGACGCATAGCCCATTTGTATCGGTCCATTTGATCGGCCTGCTCGTATCGGTCATTTGATTGATTTAGCCCATATGATCGATTAGGCCCATCTTGATATATTTGTGGCCTGTTGCTAAGGCCATATTTGAGGCCCATTGTTGAGGCCCACCTTGATGTGTATGAGGCTCGTTGTTGAGTCCCACCTTGATGCGTATGAAGCTCGTTGTTGAGGCCCACCTTGATGCGTATGAGGCCCGTTGTTGAGGCCCACCTTGATGTGTATGAGGCCCGTTGTTTAGGCCCACCTTGATGTGTATGAGGCCCGTTGTTGAGGCCCACCTTAAATATATATGAGGCCCATGTTGTAAGGCCCATTGTGATGTATGCAAGGCCCGTGGGTCATGGCCCATTGTAATGTATGTAAGGCCCAATTGGTGCGGCCTATTCGATATATTTGTCATTAGGCCCATCCTGTTGTATTGGTGACCCGTCCATTGAGGCTCACCTATGGTATATATTTGAGGCCCATGTGTAGGGCCCACCTATTGTTTATTTAAAGCCCATGGGTTATGGCCATAGTGATGTATATTAGGCCTATGTGATGTAGCCCATACTGATGTGTATTAGACCCAGGTATGTGACTCACCTGCGAAGTATATTTGAGGCCCATTGTGATATATCTGAGGCCCATGGGTGCGACCCATCCAGATGTATTTGAGGCATATGGGCAAGGCCCATTGTGATATGTGTTAGGCCCATGACCAGGGCCCACCTGTTTCGTATATTTGGCCCTTGTGTGAGGCCATGTGCCCATTATATATTTGATTCTATGTGAGTCATTCCTTGGGGGCAATATTGGTTAAAAGTCCACATTGTCGACGCCGGTTATTGATACCGTTTATGAGTATGTGACATCATAACATCATGATACATGCTTATTCACATCATCTGTATGTTTGTTATGAGATGTGATTAACTATTGCATATGTCATTGGGCAGGATGATGTGAGACTCCCTTATAGGTGGAGATTATCTCACATGAGCGCATGACATGCGCAGGATTGATGCATGATTAGATTGTATGACTCATGCATCTTGCATTGTGTTATGATTACTGTACGCCCTAGTGACATCAGGGCCGTAGCCTCTACAGGCATATCGTGGAGGGCCAGATGGGACACCGAAAATCTATTCTAGCATCGGACCGCCATAGATGGCCTTAAGTAAAAATCTCTAAACACCCTCTTGGTTCCAAAAGATGCTCCAATGTATAAACTGAGTGGGTAGATGAGCGTTGAGTGTCAATTACCAGATGGTTGCGCTCTCCACCGTGTCGTGGTCGGTTGGAAGGGGGTGCGGCCTTACCCGCCTGAGGGAGTAGGCATGGCTAGGCTGAGTTTGACCAGCTCGAGGAATGGGTCTGCTATCGGTGAGCCGGGTAGGTATTGACAGACTACCGACAGGCGGATAGTGAGGTCTTTTCCACTTACCCAGTTGTGTGCTTGATTGGGGCGGCAGGTGGTGTGAAGTGTAATAGACCCCGATAATTTTTTCAAAGAGGAACCGTACTAATATGAGGACTGACATGATATTATGACACCCCGTCACTGTTGTGCATGTGGGCTGGCGCACGTGGGAGGACGTTGATGTGGTCGGGTGTGATGTGGGCGGGGCTGAGGCATGGGCGAGCTACCAGCGGTTGGCAAGCTACTGTGCTGACAGGCTACTGAGTAGGAGTTGCATACTCATTCATTCATTCATTCACTATCCAATCGGGCTGGTGGTGCGCAACTAATTATTGTGTATCTTCGTTATGGCAAGGATTTCGGTTGGGCGCACGACTAACCTGAGATCAGGAGTTTACCACGTTGAGTCAGACTATCCAAATTTAGGTATGAGACTGGTTTGCATAGAGGTTCCTTGTGGTAGACCCCGTAGCCTGCGATACTACGTACTATCATCCCGACATTACACTCCAGTATGGTCATTCCATTAGCACCATATACTGCATATTCTATTACATCTTCGGCGTGTGGCATTGTGGGTTGTTATATTTTTGTATTCCTGTGACTTAGATGAGAGTGATGATATTTGTTAGCTCTTTCGAATTGTGTATTATATTATATCCTTGTCATTCGATATTTGATTATTTATGACTCATCATTTATATAGCTGTCCTATATTGCGTATTCTGATATTGATTAACTTATGCACTTGTTCATACTTCCGCTTATTCTGTTATCGCATGATTATAATCTTGTCAGTATTTCTGTTTACGCTGATAATTCCTGCTCTTATCAGTGTTTCTGCTTATTCAGTCATTGCATGGTTTATGGATTAATAGCTTTTCGGTATTGTATGATTATGATATTGTATTGAATACTTGACACTTATCTCGTGCACACACTTACACCACCCTCTAAGGTTTCTATAAGCTTATGCACGATAGATGTGTGCAGGTGATGTTAGATTGCAACAGCATTGAGCTTGGAGCGTGCAGCTGTTTTCTGGAGCTTTGATTTTGACATATATATTTTCCTTTCAGCAATGTATTCAAATGATTATATTAGTGGATATGTGATGAGGATGTTGCCTTTATGATTTGGGTAAACTTGTGGTTATGCTTATTACTAGTTAAATGTATAAAAAAAAAATCCTCCTTGTAGGATTCCAGGATCGAAAATCTGGCATATGAATGCTAGGAGCTGAGAATGGGGTATTACGAAGACTATCGGCACCGAATTCTGTGATCGGGATTCCTGTGAATCGGATTTCCGGGTTTGGGGCGTGACATATACTGCTTCTGATAACTACGCTTAATTATCTTGATGATGCGATAAATCTTGGGAGGTATACCTCACTAGATAGTCATTGATGCTATCGAACCGTATTCAGTATGCAGGAGATGCAGATGATACGTACGCTAGTGCTCAGGTGGAATGGGAGGAGCCAGATGACCTTGCAACTCTCCATTTCCAACTTTATTTGTGTTTTAATTTATACTATTATGTTTGTAAAGGTTAAGACATTGGTTTGTATAAGTCTGGGGTAACCACTTAAAATCTTGGTTTTGAATATTAGACTCCCTCTTATGCTTGATTTGCTTCTGTCCAGCTAGTTCATTTACTCTGGTAATAAAAGAAAAAAAAATGTACGTGGAATTTGGGATATTTAAAGGTTAACCCTCGGGTTCTTGGAAAACGAGTAGTATACTCAGGTTTCGGGAACCGAGGTGTTACAAGATAGTATCAGAGAGAGTCTAGACAAACCTTGCCTTTGGAAAACGAACTTATACAGAATATGTCTTAAGTTAAAATGTTGAAATTAGAGATTTGAACCTAGGTGAATCTCCCTTAGACTTAGAAAGTTTGAAAATGTAGATACCCAGACTTAAGTTTCCGATAGAATTGATAAGATAGCCATTGAATTCATTTAGAATTCCCTTAAAAAATAAAAAATAAAAAATTAGAGATGCAAAATTTTAGACACCTTAGGAAATTTCAAATTTAGTCATTTGAACTTAGAAATTAAATTTAAGTCCCCTTTGGAAGTTTAGGATTTGAACTGTTTCTATAATTTTCCTTGGTTGAAATAACATTGTCACGTCACTCAGTGAATGAACTAAACTTGGACATCTTAGGAAATTTCAGGTTTAGTTGTTTGAACGTAGAAATTAAATTTAGATTTCCATTATGAACTACTAATTGTCGGAACTCAGAAACCAAATGCTAGGTTCCCTTAGAAAATTATTTGAAATGTCATTCGGATTCATGATAAATTCCATGGAAATTTGAAACCTTAGCCTCCTTCAAACTTTTTGGGACAAGTCATTTGAACATAAGAACGAGAACTTTGATTTCCATGTGAATTACTAGAATAGTTACCTAGACATGGAAACTACCTAGGCACCAAGGGAAAACCAATCCCAACTATGATATATTTAAGGTCTGAAAAAAAAAAAAATAAAAAAAAATCCTTGAACTTGACGTCTAGGGAACATTTTTATAAATCTAGGATTTGAATTTGTTAGAAATAATATTTTCCACAATTTCACCACGGGTTCTTGGAAAACGAGTAGTATACTCGAGTTTCGGGAACCGGGGTGTTACACCAAGGCTATACGATTTAAAAACATAAACCATTATCACGTATTAAGGAGGCAATGTAGATCTATGCAATGCGAAGACATAATAAGATAAATATCGGGAATCGAGGATGCAATGCAATACAATATGAAATTCGAAAGAGTTACGAATAATATCAACCTCATCTAAGTCATATAAATACAGAAATAGAGCAACCCTAAATGTCATATGCCGTGGATGTAATGCAATATGCGGTGTGATTAGAATGACCATGCTAGAGTGTGAAGTCGGGATGATAATATATAATATCACAGGCTATAGGGTCCATCACAAGGGACTTCTATCCAAAACAGTCTCATACCTAAATTTAGATAGTCAGATTCAATGTGGTAAACTCTTGATCTCAAGTTAGTCGCGAGCCCCAACTAAAATCCAGGCCATTGCGAAGGTACACGTAACAAATAGTTGCGCACCCCCAACTCGAGTGGATAGTGAATGAATGAATGAATGAGTATGCAACTCCTGCTCAATAAGTCCATACATCAGTACTGTTCATCTCTGGGATCATCACCGGGGTTTAGTACACTCCAAATGACATTTTCCCTCTCTCAATAGCACAGTCCAAGTGAGTGTAAGAAACCTCACTATCCACCTGACCAATAGTCTGTCAATTCTTATCCCGCACGTTGATACACTACGCCAAAATAGCGAAAAGAGGACGGTCGAAAACCGTCTCAAAAGTTCAAAAAAGACGGTCCTGGACCGTCGCAACGGCCGTCAAATTTTGACATGTAGTATTTTTTAAAGGACGGCCATAAACCGTCTCTAAAAAAGGACGGTCATAGACCGTCTTTAAAGAAGGACGGTCATAGACCGTCTATAATGATACGTAATTAGTGGACTTATATGAAGCTAAAAATGACGGTTTATGACTGTCTGTAAAAAGGACGGCCCATGAACGTCAATAAAAAGGACGGTTATAGACCGTCTCGTATGACCTGCAAAAAGATAGTCATAAACCGTCTCTTGTGAGTTTAAAAAGGACGGTCATAAACCGTCTCTTATGGACGGTTATAAACCATCTTTTATGAGTCTAAAAGGGACGGTCATGGACCGTCTCTTATGAACGTGAAAAGGACAGTCATAAATTGTCTTTTAAAATGACGGTCTTCAACCGTCTCGTATTTCCATATATACCTATTCATATCATATTCTTTCTAATATACACCTGTTACAATATCATATTCTTCCTGATATACACCTATTATATAATATATTTCATCAAATTCACATTCACATCCATCTAAACCCAAACTACATAAATCCATCCAAACATGAACTACATTCATCCAAACATAAACTACATCCATCCAAACACAAACAATCTTATCCATATTACATTCATCCACGAATAAATACAATCACACCAACCCTACAAAACTCTAAATCATGAGCCAAAATACCAAACAGTTTCTCATCCAACAAAAACCAAAACTAAATCATAATATTAAAGACAAATGCACATATATTAAAGACAAATGCACATGTAATCTATGATTGTGAGCTCTACCTCTTTACACATTATATTAAAGACAAATGCACCACATATGCATGTTCCTTATAGTATTTACAAACATGCCACTATATGCAACATTGACATGTGTAGGAACATAGATTAACCAAAAACATTAGAGAAGGGGAAAAATAACTGAAGCAATGGTAAAAACGTGATTGGGACCAGACCCATTGCATTTGAATTGGCATTTCACTTAAAAATACTATATAGCATCTGCACGGACCAATTTCCACTTTCGTTGCAATGTGCTGCAGGTGCTCCCAATTCAAGCTGTCTGATAAACCCCCACAATGGAGATCCTTCCACATAGTAACTCCCTATTTTCATCCACTGACATAGAGCTCAGACCCTATATTTGCATTCAGATGTCGCCCATTTATCTTTCCTGAAGCTGGCTTTGCAGAAGGAAATAACAAGGTTGCAGTTGCTTCTTAGGCTTGTACATGTCTTGTTGTTTCTTAGAAGATTGCTCGTTTTTGTCAGAATATCTTGTCACTTGAGCTGCATTTTTCAATATTACCACAGGACTGATGCCTTTAAGAAACCATAACCAAGGAAGATTGCTATAGCCAAACACACAGAAACCGTTGTTGGCTTGAGAGACTAGTTTTCTGAATTACAACTGGATAATGCAGTACGACCCAACCAATCAAACACGACGAGAAAGGTGGGACACGTTTCTGGAGAGAGGAAATGAATCTGGGGCATCCCGTTGCCAGTTGGGTCGCCCATCCATAAATGATGGGAGCCATCTAATGACAGAAGATGTTTCTCATTTAAGGGTAAGTCAATACCACTCACATATTTTTACTTTCTAAACTATTGTTGGATTCAAGTACATACCCACGAATTATAGCAAGTCCAGTTTCTGGCATGCTAAAAACTGCATCCTCTCCTAGATAATCCAATGTGAAAGCAAGTGTTTTTCAGAATCAGTCCCCCATAAGCAAATTGATTTAATTGTTATAGACATCTTGCAAATCTAACAAATTTATATCTGAAATTCAATTAAATCAAGAAATACCACTCAAAAGACATATTTTTACTTTCTAAAATATTGCTGGATTCAAGTACGTACCCAGGAAAGCACATTGACTGTGAAAAGGCTTCACCAACACTAGGAGTTCGATGCGATCAGGTCCCACCATCACAACTAAGATCAAAAGATGGGACCAATTAGATTATCAGATTGGTGACCCATAGATCTCTGATCAGTGGATTTTTCCCAATGTCTGACCAGATCAATGGGCCTGATATTTGGTCTTGAAACATATCCACAATTAATACATTTGCATTGTTAATTGATGATATGTACACATGGTTAAGGATATTCAAAGATACCTTCCCATTTATGTTGAAAGGAAAGCTATTAGCGAACAGGTTACATATGCATAGATGTAGCCATAGGTATGGACGATTTTTATGAATATATGAGAGACCTCCGTTTTTCTGCTTCCGTGTGAGTGGAGATTGACAAGAATGATTCTATGAGAAGGCTGCTGGAATACCATTCCAGCGTCCTGCATCATATTCTCTATCCCTATGGCTATTTATTGTATTGTATTTCATTATCCTGCCTGAGATTAAGTTCTATTTGATGGAGTTTGTATCTACATAAATTTTCAGGTATATTTTCTTTATAGCTGGCCATAAATGCCCAAAAAACTCAAATCTGTGTTGTCCGATATCAGAATCCTAACAGAGGAGGTATACCAATGGAAAGGATAAAAGAAGAGAAAAGGAAATAAATAGAAACTGTCATCAAGTGGCCTATGCCATTCCTGATAATGCTCATCACAAAGTTGGTTCCCGAGCTAGCATGAAAGAAATGGTAACGATAACAATGAAATGCTTACAGTGGACTCAATGGAACAATCTAATGATCCATGACAAAGTTAGACAACTAGATAAAAATGTATCAAACAACATCCATGTGTGCGTATCAATACAAAGAAGAATCTGATATGAGAGTACATATGTTAGGATATACTTATCTACTACAAAATTTGAATAAATTGAAATCCATTGGAATTGGAAATACTTACTGTAGCTAAAGGACCTAACTGAGAATGGAGGGATGAAAAATCTAATTCCTGGACTGCGCTTGGAATTCCCTCAGCAACACGAGAAACTGCATCTTCCACCTGGGATAAAATAAAAAAAATAAAAAAATAAAAGAAGAAGAAGAAGAAGAAAAAAGAGAAGAACAAAGAAACAAAAGACACTTTACTCATCCCAGAAATGGCAGTAAATGTAAAACAATTTCTCCTACTCCGTCCATGGAAAATCACATGCAAGCAAGCATTGCAGTAAAGAAAGCTATGATGCAAATAAATAGCATCTAAGACAGTACACACGCAATTAATAAATTATGAACATGGAAAATGCAACCCAACATTACACAACATGGAACAATAAGAATTTTTCTTTTTTTCTTTTTTGAATGGGAAAATGTTTCTATAGTAACATACATTTTATTAAAGTGAAAAATGAAAGATCTGTAAAGAAGAATTCACCAAAGATAATTGAAGGAAGATCCTACACAACAGTGTTGGTACTCCTTCCTTCCCTGGCTTATTCCACATTGTTTACCTCCATAGTAAGGTACAACACAATAGCATGCAATACATGAATGGGAGAATTTTCAATTGTAAGTATGTAATATCCATTTTATTAAAGTGAGAAGCAAAAGATCTATAATGAAGAATTCACCAAGATAATTGAAGGAAAATCCTACACAAACAGTCTTGGTATTCCTTCCTTCACTGACCTAATCCAGATCGTTTGCCTCCCTAGTAAGGTATAATACAATATCATGCATAAAGTAAATGATAAAGAATCCCATATTGGCAAGCAAAACCAGAAACAATACCAGAACAGAGAAACAAACAGATCAAATTTAATAATGAATCCATATAGAGGGAAGGGAATACACAACTTTCAGGGTCATCGTGAAATTATTTTAGCGGCTAGAAAATGTAAGATGGCATAAGACATCCTACACTACTGTTATTAGGAAGTATGAGTATCATAGTGTAGGCTAATGATTCCAAAAATAAATAAAGTGCTGCAATTGCTGTAGTACTTTTTTTAAGAGAGTGACTTGGTTCAAGTTGCCTCGAGTTACCGAGTCATTGAGCCAACTCAACAAAGCACACCAAGTTGAGACTTAGTCACTCTCCCAATCGAGTTTCACTGAGTCAAAGCCTGAGTTTTAGAACTATACTGTTAAATGTGGAGCACTAGTCATAATTTTCATCAGATGGCCGCAAGCATCTAATAAGGGGAGATAACAAAGCACATCCAATCTATATGATGGGACACACCAATTCAAGTGCGGGGTTGCCAATAGTTGGGTCCCATTTCTGTTGGGAAAAACAGAAAAATACCATTCATTTCAATCACAATAGGCAACCATTAGATATAATTCAACCATCGATGTTTTTGTGGTACAAGAATTGTAAGAGAGATGAAAACTTGCATAGATACAGCTATCGATGTTTTCCTTGGATAATGAAAACCATCTTGTCTATTGGAACTCCTTGATATAGTACCTTGCTTCCTTGTATATACAGTTTTTGCTTCAATCTTTCATAGATAGCATCTAAGATGGGATCCTCCATTTCTGTGAAAATACGCACCTGCAAATCAATATGGTTTTAGGTTCTTTGAACAAGTAGGAGGGATTGGAAAAATGCCATCAAACAGCTGCACATTCTGATTTTGTGATACATGACTTGTACAAGAACATATCCAATCGCATTTAACTTATTTTGTGTCCATATTCATGGTTTAGGCCAGAAACAAGCATGCTAGGATATTGTGAACTCTCATGCACATGAACTTTACTCATGGATATCTTACATACAATGAGCAGAAAGGATAAATGGAGGCATAAAACTCAAAGAGAATAGCAAGTTGGGAGCACCCATATACAGATAAGAATGATATGCCTCGTCACAGGTGTGCATTTATTTGTGATCTCATTCAGTGGGTCCTTGTGATACAATGCGAGTTTGTCTTTCTAATAAGGCACAAAATTAGGAAAATTCATGATGTTCTGTCCAATGCATTGTTTGTCATCAAATAATACATAACAAGACTTTATCACAGGAGCCACTTAAACCATGATGAAATATGGTTTGAAAAATCATCCGATGCAACTCAGTAAATGTCTGAGTTATATCGTTTTGGGTCCAAATGAAATGAGTTCCCACACTTATATGGGGCCAAGTACCAGTTTCGATCTCCAGGTGAGTCACACTCCGAACCCACTACTTAAATCCATGGCTTAAACACAATATACTTAGTTGTAAGTTTGTAGAACCATGTTCCAAATCAAAAGACATTGTGGCAATAAGTGGTAGTGTGAAGGAATCGTACAAGCATTGATGAAGAAGATGGTTCATAATTTGATCACCCAAAAAAGCTTGATTGGACCCATGGATCAATTATCATCACCAAACCACAATAAGCAAGCTTTAAATGCTATGGCTCAAAAATCAGATTATTATTAGGCAAGGTATTCCGTTATGTTACGGTAGTAATTATGGCCATACACAATGGTAATTGTGGTAACAATTATGCCTTACAAAAAAAAAAAAAAAAAATTTCCTGGGATAGTCTGGTATGGGGTTAAAACTTTTTTTTTTTTTTCAAAAAAATAAAAATAAAAATTGTAATGCCCATTACAGCCCATATTGTAAAAGTTGTAACAAGAAGAAGAAGAAGAAGAAAATAAAATCAAAGAAAAAGTGCATACTCTTAGTGATAGATTATATATTTGAGACCATTGGACATGTAGTGGTCCAGAAACATCATGCAGTTTTTATTCATATATGTGTGGCCCACATGATAAGTCAACTCCCTGAATTTTGGCTTTGGGCCAGGTCAACCACACAGCACGACCCATCTAATGAAACATCTCCGATGTCACACATGCATGCTGGGTTGGCATGTGAGGCTACATGTGGGCTTGGCATAGCAATAATTAATGATTGAACAATTAAAGAGAGGAACAACAGTATAAAATTCTTGGTGAATAACTTTTGTGCCTCCATCCGAGTGATTGTAAAAAATTCTACATATTTCCAATGACTAAAGCAAAAAGAAACAGGCCCAGTCCAATAATGCACATAGTGAATACAACTTCCCCAAGAAAGGTGCTGGGCACTTGGTTTCCTGCTAGAGTGCTGATTTGCTGTGGCATTACCATCATCATGAAAAGAGAATGTCATTAAGAGTTTTGATGACCTACTTAAAGAAAAAAATAAATAATCAGAAATCTAAAGGCATTTATATATGGATTAAATCAATCACTTCATGACTATGTAAAATCAATGCCATTAGCAAATATCACACCAAAATTGACCATGAGCACCTCTATAATCTATAATAATTAATTGGCATGACAATTCATCACCACAACCAGTTTCATGTGATCATCACATGGAAACTTGTTAAAATTCCATTGCAACAAACATGTAGGAATTAGGAAATTTGGGACATGTTTAGGGTGGCACAACCATGATCACCCAGGACAGTAATCAGGGACTCTTATTTAAATCATGTGTTGTTTTCATATAGGCTGTTCCCCTGATGAGCAACAGACCTGATTTGCATGCCAGGAGATCTTCATGATGGAGCATATGTAACACACGGCTCGAATGTCCTATATACATGCAACGTAAGCATTGGAGAAGGTTGCAAGCAACATTTCAGTTGCAGATGATGAGTCCTCATCTAACATTATTCTGCCTTGTTATATGTACAACTATAATAAAAAGTGAAAGTTCTTCAGTTTACACAAAGAGATCAGGCTTTGATATTACAGATAGAATGCTACATAGAGTCAACAATACACTTGTGGTGAAGCATGATTCAGAGCATTTTTTATGATATAAAGATAGCTTTGCCATAGAAATACACATGTCACTACACGTGGCAAACATTCCAATGATCTGGTTGGCCACAATATGGGTAATCTATGGGCATAAACATTTTTCAACAAATTTGACCACCAAATTATTGCAAGTTTTGCCCACTGAACATGTACGTACAGTTGCTCTTTATGGGCTGAATTTATTTGCGGGCTTGGGAGTTGGATTAGAGTGAATATACCTTTCAAAAAGAGGATCCAAAGGTTTATGCTGACTCAAATTGATGTTGGCCATGAGATGGTTGAGGAATTAGTTACTTACATATTGCCAAGGAGAATTGAAAATAAAACCAAGCCATGGATGGAAATGAGAATTACTGCTAACCTGCATATTACCAATGAGAAGTGAAAATAAAACCAAGCCACAGATGCCGCTGCTGCAATTGTTGGTGCCTGCATATATAAAATACATTTTACAGCATTATATTGGCAATTATCAAATAAAATCAGACCATAAAATTCTGGCAGTTGTACTTTATTCATGATGGAATTATTCAGCTATTTGCCAAAGAGAAAGTGCACCAGCATTGCATGAGAATCAAGATCCCTATGCACCAAATGTTCATAAAGATTTAATATTTTTCAATGAGAAGAAACATGTCAAACATACCTTTCCAACTAAAATAAACAAAACACATGTTAGATTTCCCAAAACAGAATGAAATCCTTTCCTCAAATCATCACAAACAGATATCGAAGAAATTAGGGCCGAAAAAGATAAAATAACGAAAGAGAAAGTGAAAATTACTTTTATCCAACATAATTTATCATCATAATCATCTTCATAATCTAAACCTTATCCTAACAAACTGGGTCAGCTACATGAATCCCGTTCACGCCATTCCACTCTATCAAGGAGCATATACTCAGTTAAACCATTGGTTGTCAAGCCTATATTAAATAATCTACTTGATCCAAAACCTTTGCAGCCCACAAGAAGTTTTCAATGATTAAACACCACTGTTTCATGCGGCTTGGTATTACCTGATATTTATATCTACTTTATTTTTAGGTACACACATTACAATCATTTTAAAAATAGATGGACGACGTGGATATACAGTACATATATCAAGGTGGGCCCCACAGTCAGGGCCGTACCTAATCCACTCCCTGATATACAACCTTTAATGGTTATAATTGAGATTAAAAAAAAAAAACTTGATGTGGCATCGACTTGCCACCGACCTTTTCTTATCCAAAACAGGCGCGACCAGGATGGAAAATAAGCATTCGATTGGCTCCAATAAGTTTTAACGTTGGGTATTCAATCAACACCATTTCTTGTAGTGTGGCCCACCTAAGATTTTATCTGATTTATGTTTTGGATTATCCCTTAAAATAGCCTGTAAAAACAGATAGACGGAATGAATGCAAGGAAATACATTGATGTGGATCCGAGGGATCCACCCAACCTAGTTGATCCCTGTATCCACCGAAGCCATGCTCATCCAAAACATGCCTAGCCACATTTTAACCTAAACCCAATTAAAAATTAAGAGAAAAAATTAAAAAAAAATAATTCAACATTTTCATTCCACCAACCGTACAGAATCTTCTATAAATAAATAAAAACTTCCTGGTTATAAAATTATATATTAAAAAAAAAAAACTGAAAAATACACTCAAAACCCGTATAAAATGAAAGAAAAGAAAAGAAAAAAAAAACAAATTCCTAAAAACCCAACAAATCTCACGTCAGATTTAACAAGACCCATATCCCCAAATCCAACAAAAATCAAAACCTATATACCAAAATCCCACAAAAACCCTTCCAAACCCTAAAAACCCCAATCTGGAGAAAAAATGGGGAGGGAGAGAGAGTACCGTTCTGCAAACCGATGCTGGATTCATCGGTGTTGATGTTGTAGAGGATGCCTTCGTATCTGATTTCGCATTTGGATGTCAAGCTAATCACGCTCCCGATGTAGGAATCTGCGGATCCTCCTCCACCGCTAGATCCTGAAGAAGGTTCTGCTGCAGCTGTTGCTACTGCTGCTGCCATGGCTTTTCACAGAAGAGAGGGTTTCTCGTCGATGGAAGATGAGGAAGAGAGGGAAAATAGGAAAAGAAGAGTGGGCGTTTGATGGTTTTCATCCGGTAAAGAAGATAAAAATTTTAAATCCGTATATTGTGAGCTTACCATTATTTATAACACCAACTCTATTAACGGTCATACATGCATGGGACCATTTTCTAGATGGTTAGGATCGTTTTACAAAATAAAATTATAAATATTTACTATTTACAACTATACCGATTATTTCGATGGTCTGGATAACTCTATATTTTATCCACTAATGTTATGGACGAGTCAACACCATTTTGCATAAAATGCAATACTCACAATGAAAATCCAATGATTGAAAACGTTCACTTGAAATTTGGATGGTTATCGCTCTATGGGCCCCACCATGATCTATTTGGTTCATCCACGCCGTCCATACATTTTATAACATCATTTTGTATACGATTTCAAAAAATGAGCATGAAATAAGTCTTGAATGGACCACACATCAGAAAACACTATTGAGCGTCAACCATTAAAAACATTTTGGGGGCCATAGAAGTTTTAGATCAAGCTGATTTTTGTTCTTTACTTTAATCTAGGCCTGTATGACCTAATCAACAGATTAGATGTCAAATAAACAGTACCATTCGCCTTAGGAGGATTTTAATGGTGGATATCCAATCACTATTGTTTTCATGTGGTGTGGTCCACCTGAGATTTATATCCCCCTAATTTTTGGATCGAGCCTTAAATTATCAGTAAAAATGGATGAACGGAATGGATGAACTACATACATCATGGTGGGGTCCACAGATGGCCGGTGGTAGGGGGAGTAGCCAATCCGTTTCCGAGAGGGAGAGAGAGTGCGGACGCTCCTCGAGCTCCGAGTTGCACGAACGGTTTAAAGGAGATCAAAGTTAAATGGGCCTCACAATGATGTATTTATCATATCTACACCATTCATCACTTTGGAGAGATCATTTTAGATCTTGATCCCAAACATTTAATGGTTGGAATGGATTTCACTTATGATCATAGATACTGTAAAAATCAAAGGTAGATGTCTCTCCTCTACGTTTTCTATCGGTGTGTCCTACCCAAAATCAAAAGTCATCCTAATATTTTGTCTCTATATGTAGAATAAGATCACACATTTGATGGTCGTAGTGGACCTAACATGCACGTTAAGACATCATGGTGGCCTAATAAAAATAAGGTTAGACCTTCCTCTTCCACCGTTAACCTTCTTCCAGCTTCCTTATAAGAAAAAAGAGCCACGTTAGGAAAAATATCAAGAGTGGATTAAGTGCAGTCCATTACTTATGCAACACAATTTGTCCCTGACCATGTAACCCACCTTCATGTATGTATTGTATATCCATGCGGTCCATTGGTTTTTTAGGCTCATTTTAGAACATTGATCCAAAAACGAACCAATTATAAATCTCGAGTGGTCCACACCAAATATAAAATGGTGAAAATTGAACTTTTACCATTAAAATTTCCTATCGCCCACCGTAATTTTTTACATGCCACCCAACTTATTGATAATGTCACAGAGACCTTGATGAAGGAAAATAAAATTAAAAATAAATTTCAGCTTAATCCAAAACTTTTGGCCAACAAAAAGTTTTTAATGGCCAATCACCACTATTTTTGTGGTGTGGTCCACCTGAAATATGTATCTATTTCATTTTTGGAATCCTTTCTTATCATTAGCTAAAAATATAGATGTAGAGAATGGATATACAATACCTTTATCAAGGTAGGCCTAGGATGAGGGATGCACGGAACCGTATATGTATAGGCTGCACCCAATGTACTCCCACTTTTTTGGGAACAGGCACCTTTTCTCTCGCGAAATACAAAGAAGTTTAACGGTAGCGGAGAAAGCTTACTTCGATTTTTATATGGCCCACCTTATCATGTAGGTAAGATCCACTCCGACCATTAGATGTGCAATCTCATTGTAAGTCTAAAGAGAAAATATAAGGTAGATTTGTAATTAAGGTGAGCCACAGCAATGGAATATTTGAAGGGAAGACATCCACCTTTGATTTTTACCGGACCCCAATCATGAGCATGTGATATCAGCTCCAACCATTAGATGCGAAAGTAAAGACTAGGTGTGGGACTTGAAAATCATATCCATAAGTGATTCAAGTGGGCCTCATCAAACAATCATTTTGGAGGGTGAGCTTTTTTAGCATACTGTTTCCAATTGTGTGTTCCATCCGAGCTAACAATGGGGTTTATTTTTAGTCTATAAGTTTAACATGATGTGACACACATGATGGTCGGGATGGATTTTACATTAACAGCTCCATAGGGCCCCCCAAGCCAGAGATCATTTTCAAAAGACCTCTTAAAAGGCCCACGTAAAACAAAGCCCATCTCCCTTGACATTAATTAGCATTAAATGCCCAGCTAGTTGGACCAAAACTCACGGTCCAACTAGTTGTGTGTGAGCATTTGTCATATATATATATATATATATATATATATATATATATATATATATATATATATATATATATATATATATATATATATATATATATATATATATATAAAATTTAAAGCCTATGATGTATTTGTTATATCCACACCGTACCTCCATTCTGAGATATCATGTTAAGTCATTAGCTAAAGAATGAGACCAATAAAAATCTGTAGTGGACCCCATCATAGAAAACAACGGAGAGGGTGATTCCCACCGTTGAAACTATCCTAAGGTCCATCGAAATGTTTATTTGAAATTCAACTGGTTCAAAAGTTTTTTTTTTTAAAAAAAAGAAAACCATAAAATAAGGGAACACATAAATATCAACTTGATCAAAAAATTTCGTGGCCTTTAGAAGTTTTTAGGCAGGAACAAGGCTTGAGTGGACTACAAATTGGGCATTGCACTACCATCATTAAAAACTTCTTGGGAGCTGGAGAAGTTTTGAATCAAGCTCATTATGTGTGTCCCACTTGGATGAGGGGTTAGACCCAGTTTCAACTGCATTTAAAACTCATGTGAGCCCCACCAAGTGCTTTTATATTTTTTTAGATGTCTTCATATAGTTTTAGATGGTATGGCCCACCTGAGTTTCGTATACGGATGATTTTTGAGATATCTCATAAGCTAAAGGGGACACATCAAAACTATGTGTATGTCCCACCTTATTCCATGTCTGTATTAACTTATAAATAGGTTGGATCTCAAATAAACATCGCGGCGGGCCCTAAGAAGGTTTCAATAGTGGATGTCACTATCCCACTCTTTTCTATGGTGGGTCCACTTGAACTTTGGATCTGCCCCGTCAGTCAAATGCACCATTCCATGGTGGACCACGACCTTAAAAATAAAGTCAATCCATGACTTGGGTGGGCCACACCACATACTATAGTTGAGAGGTTTACCCTCCTATTAAAACATTCATAATCATTTATTGGGCCCACCTAGATGTGGTTCATAGATCTAGCCCATTCATTATGTGTGTCCCACTTGGATGAGGAGTCAACCCAAGTTTCATACACATTCAAAACTCATGTGGGCCCCACCAATTAAATGCTTTTATATGTTTTAAGGATGTCTTCACATAGTTTTAGATGCTATATGGCTCACCTGAGTTTTGTATATGACCGATTTTTAAAATTAAAGGGAACACATCAAATGCATGGTGTTGATGTTCTACACACATCATGGTGGGGCGCACACAGACTAACCTCATGGGAAGTTCTCTAATACCATTTCACTATTTAGGTAACTCCTTCATGGGTGTTACTGTAACTGTGTAGGGCTCACCTTGATATATTTTATGTATATCGACATTGTCCATATATTTTTCAATCATATTTTAGGACGTGATTTCAAATCACAAGAACTCTATAATCTCAGGTGGGCCATATCAATCAAAACAATGATGAATAACCATTAAAAACCTTTTGAAGGCCACAAAAGTTTTGGATCAATTTGATCTTTGTAGTTTACCTTCCTCTAGATCTCTTTTACATTATCAACAAGTTGGATTGCAAATAAACATTACTAAAACCTTACGATGGGCTCTTTATAATTTTTAACGGCGAGGTTCTATATTATCATTCTTTCCAATGGTGTGGTCCACTTAAGATTTAAATCTACACAATTTTTTATACCCGGCCCAAAAATGGGTTGGAGAAACGTATGGGTGGCAAGGATATACAACACATTATCAAAATCTCACTTTTGTTATCTAACTTTTCAATTTTTCTTATCAAAATACAAAATCTAGTTTTCTTTTTTAAAAAATATATATTTTTTACAATTTATCAATTTTTTCACAATTTTGTTTAATTTCTTAAATTTTCTTTTTCAAAATATCATTTTTTGATCTCACTTTTGTTATATAACTTTACAATTTTTATTGTCAAAATATAAAATTTAGTTTTCTTTTTCAAAAAAAAAAAATATAATTTTTACATTTTATCAAAATTTTCACAAATTTTTTTAATTTTTTAAAATTTCTTTTTCAAAATATCATATTTTTATCGATTTTTTTTTTTTTTTCAAAATTATCAACATTATTCAAAGTTCTTAATTTTCTTTTTCAAAATCTAGATTTTTATAAAATTACAGTTTCTTTTTTCAAAATTTAAATTTTTCTTAAACATTGTTAATTATTTTTTAAGCTTCTCAACTATTTTTTTTTTTTTTTTTAAATTCATAATTTTTTTGAGCTTTTTCATTTTTGACCCGAGCATTAGAGACAGTTAAGGACCGTCTCTAATAGAGACGGTCTTTGACTGGGCTATAAGACGGTTTAGGACCGTCTCTAATAGAGACAGTCCTTGACAGTCTCTATTAGAGACAGTCCTTGTCCGTCTCTAATAGAGACTATCCATGATAGGGCTATAAGACGGCTAAGGACCGTCTCTAATAGAGATGGTCTTTGATAGTCTCAGTTTGCAAGTAAAAGACGGCCAATGACCGTCTCTAATGCAGACGGCCAATGACCGTCTCAGATGACGGCATATAAGACGGTCAAGGACCGTGTCTAATGTGGACGGCCAATGACCATCTCAGATAACCCATATAAGACGGTCAACGACCGTCTTAAATGATTTGTGGACGTTCAAATTTTTAAGACAAGATTAAGGACGGTCACGGGCCGTCTAAAATTTTAGAGACGGTTTACAGCTGTCTCTAAAGCATCTTTAAACCAAGCAATTTTAGAGACGGTCCAGAACCATCTCTAAATCCGTCATTTTTTTTCATTTTTCACGTAGTGATAGCGGACCCATTTATGAGCTAGTCAAACTCAGCCTACTTATACCCCTTACGCTCTGACGGGTAAGGGCACACCCTCTCCCAACCGACCACGACACAGTGGAAGACGCGGCCTCTTGGTATTCGGCAGTTGGGCGCTCATATATCTACTCGGTCTTGATGTTGGGGCGTCATCTGGTACCAAGAGGGTTTAAGAATTTTCACCCGAGGCCATCTATGGTAGCCCGATGGTAGAACAAATTTTTGGTGTCCCGTCTTACCATCCAAGACATGCATGTGGAGACTACGGCCCTGATGTCGCTAGGGTGTACAGTAATCACAATACAATGCAAGATGCATGAGTCATACAATCCAATCATGCATCAAACCTGTGCATACCGTGCACTCATGTAAGATAACCTCCTCCTATCAAAGAGTCTCATATCAACCTACCCAATGACATATGTAATGGTCAACCACATCTCATAACAAGCATACATATGATGCATATGGGCATGTATAATGATAATATGTTGTCACATACTCATAATAGGTATTAATAATCGGCATCAACAATTGGTTTCGACAATGTGGACATTTAACCAACATTGCCCCCAACGGATAGCGCACATAGAGCCAAACATATAACGGGCCCACGACCCCACACAAAGGCCTAATATATAATACAATGGGCCTTACTTAAGGGCCGCATATACACAACAGGTGAGCCCTGCTCGTGGGCCTCAAATACATGACATGTGAGCCCTGCACATGGGTCATGAATACATCAAATAGGCCATGAATCATGGACCTAATACATATCACAATGGGCCTTTCCCATAGGCCACGAATACATCACAATGGACCTTGCCCATGGGCCATGAATACATCACAATGGGCCTCATCACATATACCTCCTATTCATCACATTAGGCGTTAAACATGTGCTGCATATACATCACACAGGCCGAATACACATCACAATGGGCCTCAACTACAGGTCGCATATACATCATATAGGTCTCGACAAATCGGAATCGGCCTCGACAATCGATCGGTCAAGGCTTAAGGAAAGGTCACAATGTGGACATCTAACCAACATTACTCCCAAAGAATGACCCATATAAGGGATTTATACACAACATAACGACCACACATACATCACATCGGGCTTCGCCCATGGGCCTCGAATACACAATAGTTGGGCCTTGCACCTGGGCCTCATCATATCAAGTTGGGCCATGTTAATGGGCCACACCAATGGGCCTTGTCACGCCCCAGACTCGGTAACCGGTCCTCACAAGGAACCCGATGACCGGTTCTGGCCGCAACAGCCTCCGTAGTACCCCATTCTCGGCTCCTAAGACAGGTTCCGATCCTGGGATCCTATAAGGAGGATTTTCATAACAATGTAATCATCTCCAATACGATCATACCCAAGATCACATCAAGTAAAATCTGAGAATAACAAAGGCACACATCACAAAATCCACTATGAATTTGAACTTTTACAAGCTTACATCAAGTCCAAAAGGACATACATAAGATAACAGAAGAAAGATGAAAGAGAATCTGCAACACTGGATCCTCAGATCGCACACCTATCCAAGCTCCACTGCTAAGACATCAACTTACGATCTCCTGCACACATCAATCGTGCATAAGCTTACAGAAAGCTTAGAGGGTGGTGAAAGTGTGTGACAATGGTGCTCAGAAAAGATAGAGAATGCAGAAGGGGGTCACTATCAATACTAATACCACGAGCCTTACCAAGGCTATCATGAACATAAAAAGATATACCAAGGCAGTATGATACTGCAGGAAGCCATACCAAGGCTATATAGTGCAATGCGTAATGTAATGCAATGAGTACTGGGCGTCATGCCAAGGCGATGTAATATGAGGCTTACACAGCCGATGCAAATGCAATAATGCGAAGTAATGCCAGTGCTCATATCCAATCCACATATCAAGTATATTTCCATCATAAGGAAATCACTGCGGTCCATTACACTGCTGGATGACTGCCGCTCTACAGAACCCGCACAGTCAAACGAGCATAAGAGACCTCACTACCCGCCTGTGGACAACCAATCACTAGTAAGGCCTGAAAGTAGTGGACCCATTCACGAGCTGGTCAGACTCAGCCTAGCAATGCCCTCTTACATTAGGCGAGTAAGGCCACACCCCTATCCAACCGACTATACGATAGTGGGAGTCGCGGCCTAACGGTATAAGGCCCTCGTGTGCTCATATATACCACTCGGTCACGGCGCTGGAGCAGATCCTTGGTACCATGGAAGTTTTGAAAATTTCACCCATGGGCATCCTATGCACCCGGTATGCTCAAGTAACATTTTCGGTATCCAATCATGGCCATCCACGATGTATCTGTGGAGGCTACAACCCTGATGAAGCAAGGGCGATAATGCTCATATGGTATGCAATACTAGATGCATGAATCACGCAATCAACCATGCATCAATTCCAAGCATCCAACGTGCTCAAGAGGGGATACTACGTCCCTCGGGGAAAGTATCATGCAATGCCCAATGACATAATATGACCACACACATAGTGTCAACCAAGCATACAATGATGTACATGGGCCATGAAGATGGGTCTAAACGCATTATGCAGCGATATACAAAGTAGTACACTCCTCTTATCCAAGAAGGGACCAAGACTAGGTACTTAGACAATATCCTTAAGGAATCCAACCTCTAGTGGGGGTCCATTTACCTGGGGTAGCCCACGAGACTAAGCATACAAACTATGTGTCTAAGTAATACAGAAGTGAGTCTAGCAAGAGTTTAAGATGAGTATCTAATCACATTTAGATACAACCGGGCCTAAAGGGGTCCATAATGGGAATATTCAACCGCTATTCCCCAAAAAGGCATATCAACCATGAACTATATGGATAGAAGGCCCAAGGCCTACATTTAGATAAAAACACAGGTAACCACATACATATATATTTCTCATAATAGGCCATGAGAAAAGGATATAATACCACCTTTAACAACATGGGCCCCAAGAGGAAAATCAAGGCCCAATGCTCAAATTCCAATAGCCATAGAATCCATGCATTAAGTTGGACTTGGTGGGCAACCTGCGTACACAATATACGGCCCGAAAATAAGTTTAAGTTTGGAGGAAATGGGCCCAACTACATCAGCCCAATAACTAACAAATTAAGTGGAAAATCAAGGGCCCAATATTATCCTTATCTTAACCCACAAGTCCATCAAAATGGTGGAAGTCGGCCCAATATATGGTTGGGCCAAGCTAGGACGTTCCAACCCACTCTGGGCTAATGGGATGCCTCAAAAATCTGATCTAAGATGGGGTCCTCATGTGATCACTAAAGGTGACCCAAAAGAATGCATTGATTAAGCCCAAAGATTAAAAGAAAACATAAGCATGTAATACGTACACAAGTTCTCAATATGGTGGGCCCCATAGCCAAACAAAGTTTTAACCATACAATTTTAATTTAAGGCCCTTTGATAAACTTTTGGCCCGTTTGACTTCTTAGGCCTGCTAAGGTCTAGAAATTAGTCAAATAATCTCATGAAGGCCAACAATGCTCACAGTGGGCCCCACCAGATGGAGGTGTGCATACATCATGAAAAGGTCAAGTGGGCCTGCTAATGGACTGGGAGTCCAACAGCAACCCAAGGCAGAGAGTGCCTCCATGATCGGGCAATCCAAGGCTTAGACAACCTGGACCAAACATGTGTTGAGGTAGGCTCCATATGCATTCATATTTATCCTCAAATAAACAGTCAAGGGTCTATGGTGGGCCTTTAACTATCCATAGAGGAACCCATGGGCCTACCCTAGGATCACCCAGGAAGACATCCAACCTCAACTGGTTTCCAACAGATAGCCCGCCACTACTCATATAATGTAAGTTCTAAAGCCTATGCAATGCATGACCTAATGGGCCATACACCGAGCCCAACTCATAGGTCATATAGTGGGCCCTCAAGTAAGGTTTGGGCCTAACCACAAAGGCCATAATTCCACATATTGTGGTGGGCTTCATGGGTAGCCCAGTAATTCATTTACATGGCAAGTTTCACATTTAACACAAGTGAGTTGGGCCTCACTTTTGACCCAAGTACAGGGTCAGTTTAGAGGGCAGCCAATGGCCCGACTTCTTGTGTATAATTGCCCCTAAGACCATCACAATAGATAGGAGAGTACAGGCCTAAGATCAATGGACCTATCCAAAAGAATTGAGTCCACAAGGCCTACTTGCTAATACAAACATGCATATACTATATCACATAATGGGTCCTAAAGAAATGGCCCAAAACAAAAGTCATCCAATTCATACATTATAGTGGACTTGAGGGTAGCCCATAAGTCTAAGAATACATAAGGGCAAGACTTATACCGATAGGGTGGGCCTTGCCTCATTAGACAAAGACTTAACAAGGCCCTCCATAATATGCATTTATGTGGGCTTTGCAAGTCAGCCCACAATTAAACACTTCATGAGGGCATCAAGGCCCATTAATACACATGATCAGCTTATAGATAGTCCATTGGAATCGTAATCAATAAGGTCAGCCCTTGCATAATCTTGAGCTCAAGAAAGAAGTTTCCAGCCCATTGAGCCTATAAAACTATTAAAAATTCTGGTTAAGGCTAGCCCACAAAATCACCATAAAGATGGGCCTCAAGGGGGTACTCATTAAGCCTAAAATGTCTAAGGAAAGAAAGCAAGGAGTGTGTACAACACTCTCTCAAATCTGGTGTGCCACAATAGTTCCTAAACAATCAACCATGTAGCAAATTTTGGGCCCCTTGCTGGAATTTCAGCCCACCCATTTCTTGGGCCTAGTGGAGTTCAAAAATTTATATTAATTTAGATGGGTTACTGACCCATGGTGATTCACATATATCATAGTGGGCCCCACCAGATAAGAAGGGAGATATACAACACTTACTTCAAGTGGGCCATGCCATTAGAATGCAGGCCCAGCAACCCAAGATAAGGGTGTGCCTGGGTATTTGACCCAAAACTGGTCCAAATTGCAGGCCACACCATGATCGGTAAAGAGGCCCGATGGCCCTGAAAATTTATAGGGTGGTCCTTCCATGGGTATACCAAACCCCCATAAAATTTTATAATTTTTGGACATCTAAAACTATTTTAATTAATTCAAATAAAATAATCTGTCCTGAATCTCAGACTGATCTGGACACCATATAATAGTGGGCCAGTCCAGCCACCACCATGGTGTGTACAGGCGTCCAATGGTTTCAAAATTTTTTAGATAGGTCCTAACATGAGTTTAACATATCTCCATAAATTTTTATAATTTTTAGACACTCAAAAGTATTTTAATAAATTTTAAGAATGTAATCTGTCTAGGGTGAACTATTGCTGGAATGTAACTGTTTTAAATTTGGGCCACCCAAATGGGTAGATTCTGGGCCTCCAAAATTCCTGAAATTTGGACCCAAGGTCCCTCATTAAGCCTACAACAATTTTAGACTTAGAAATATGGCCTAACTTCTTACAACGTATTTTTAAAATTTTATTCTTTTGGGACTATGCTGCTAGACTGAACAACAGAAATTTCTGGCAGTCCAGTATGTTGGCCCACCCTTTTGGATGCCCAAATGGGATACCTTGGCCCTAAAATTGTGTATGTAGGCTCTACCATGGGTGGAACACCTCCCTATAAAAATTTAGAATTTTTGGAAAAGTAAAAATATTTTATTTAAGCCCTGCAATCTGTGTACAGATAAGTATTCCTGAAGAAATCGACAGCTAAAAAAAATATTGCTGGAAATGTGACTGTCCCTATGTTTGGGACCACATGGGGTGGGCCTGGACCCACCCAAACCCTTGGAAAATTAGGAAAAAGGTGTTCCTACATCTGAATAACAAGTGGGGTCCAGTGGGATGGTCCACTTATTTCAGAAACTCAGGTAAAAATGTTCATTTTCAACTTATAGTGTTGCTGAACTGTGCAGAAATTTCTGGACAGTTAGCCCACTTTGGCCCATCTCATGGGTCTCAATCATGAGGGAAATGGTGTGGGCCCTATTCCACATCAAAGTGGGGTCCATGCACTGCAAAATCCTCAAGAAAATTTTGGAGAAAAGGGCATGTAAACAGATCCAAACATTAGCTCAAAAGTCATGTTCCAACTAGGCCTGGAATCTGGATAGCAACATATGTTGTCCATATTTTAGCCCATATAAATTAATCAAAGGGTTTATGGCCCTCATTCAACATGTGGGGTCCAGCTTGATGGGTTAACAAAATTTTAGACCCATGAGCTCACTCAGACCTCCATGAAAATGTCATTTTAGAGGTCACCCAAACCATGCATGCATGGTGGGCTTGGACATCTAGTCAAAGTGGGCTTGGACTTCCCATCTAGCTAAGGGTCTGAGATGTTTCTGACCTCTCCTTGGTGGGCCACACATCATCATAATACACAGGAAAAAAAAAGAGAAAGGGAGAAGGAAGAAGCAATCGGCCATTGGTGGAAGGTCCCACCACCAATGGACCTTCCACTCCACAATCTACACCATCCACCATATATATACTTACATGCAAGCTATTATGTATCAAGATAATTTGCCGGAGGATAGGGACACCCTCTCTTCATGCATGCAAAGGCCTAGATGGCATATGAGATGCAAGAATAAAGGAGAATACATCATGGTGGGTCCATGGAGAATGGCCCACCATGGAAGGGAATGAGTAGGATCTAGGCCCATGGCCTTCATCTTAGGAGCCATGTAGGACCTCTGCCATGGATTGGTGGGTCCTACATGCTTCCATACATGTAAAAAAAAGGAAGGGACAAAGGAAAGAAGAAAAAGCACCCACCTAGATCAACCTTGAAATTTACATCACCATCATCTAGAGGCTCCAAGCAACATGGATCAATGGTTGGGATGAGTTTTCAATGGAGGGATTGAGAAGAAAAAGGAGGAGACGGGGCTGGAATGGAGGGGAGAGGTGCTGGATTTTTGCAAGGGAGAAAGAAGGAGAGAAAATGAGAGAGAGAAAAGGGAAAGAGAGAGTTGTAGGGAGGCAATCATGGCCTCTCTCTCCTTGGATAGAGAAACCATAATGGCCTATGGTGACAATAACAAAGTGCTATGCTTAGTAGGCCTCTTGGTGGTATTTTTGGTTAGTGGTGTTTGTTATGGATATTTGTGTAGTGTGTGGGTAGTGTACCTTGAAACTTGTGCCAAGGGAGGTGGTGGTCCACACATGCACTCCACCTAAGTGGGCCATATGATCAATGGTCATATAATGAAATGTACACAACTTTTGATATACATATCGGATGGACGCACAAGACGCGGCGTTGGAACCACGGTGACGATACGGTCGCAATGACATATGTTTCAACTCGATCTGAGTCAGGTCTTCATGACTGGACTTATAGATGACTACAAACACTATCCAAGGTCACGGGTCGCCGGGATTCGACCGGTAGGACCGCGGAACCAAGATGGACGGAATGCATACTTACACACACATGCACACATGCGAACTCGGGTCGGATCTCACAGGCCTCATGTACAACAAGTGGGTTGCATCATTGAGTCGTACTAATGAGCCCCATAAATATATCAAGGTAGGCCACACAGATAAGTCACAAGTATATCAAGGTGGGCACCTCGAATGGACCATAAAATACATCAAAGTGGGCTTAACGGATGGGCCACAAAGTACACCAAGGTGGGCTCGACATGTCACGCCCCAAACCCGAAAATCAGATTCACATGAATCCCGATTGTCGAATCCGGTGTCGACAGCCTCCGTAGTGCCCCATTCTCGGCTTCTGATAATCTAATGCCAGATTCCGATTCTAGGATCCTACAAGGAGGATTTTCAGAATGAATTTTTTTTGTAAAGGAGCATAACCACAGACATAACCAAGTCACAAAACAACAGCACCACATATCCACTATAACAACAATTTTAAGTACAATGCAGAAAGGGAAATACA
Organism: Magnolia kwangsiensis; assembly: GCA_037074715.1. Classification (NCBI taxonomy): domain Eukaryota; kingdom Viridiplantae; phylum Streptophyta; class Magnoliopsida; order Magnoliales; family Magnoliaceae; genus Magnolia; species Magnolia kwangsiensis. The sequence goes on from CM073577.1 coordinate 117,308,595, forward strand.
AGGTGATCAAAAAGCTCCAAAAAGGGTCCTGATGTGCGCTTCTGTCTCAGCGCTGCTGTCGTCCAACACTACCTGCACGCAACTATCGTGCATAAGCTTACAAAAGCTTAGAGGGTGGTGTAAGTGTGTGCGTAAGGCAAACGCCAAGTGCACAATATCAGAACAATGCGGAAGTATGTGGTAAGTCCATGAAAATACCAAGGCTATGTAATGCAAGGCATGATGCGAGATATGAATGCCATCGGCCACACCGATGCAATGCAAGGCCTATATAGCCAAATGTCATATGCGAAATGTAATCCAAGCAAGTCGGTACTCCTCAAACGCGTATATCAGTACAGTTCTTCTCTGGGTATCACCGGGGTCCAATACACATGCAGAGACTGCTACCTCCTTAGCTGCACAGTCAAGCAAGCGGATGAGACCTCGCTATCCGCCTGACCAGTAGTATGCCAATATCTACCCAGCTCGTCGATAGCGGACTCATTTGCGAGCTAGTCAAACTCAGCCTAGCTTATAGCCCTCTCACTCAGGCGGATAAGGCCACACCCCCTTCCAACCGACCACGACACAGTGGGAGACGCGACCTACTGGTATTCAGCACTTGGCGCTCGTGTATCCACTCGGTCTAAACGTTGGAGCATCTCCTGGTACCAAAAAGGTTCTGGGACTCTCACCCAAGGACATCCTAAGTGCCCACAGTGCTAGAATATGCATTTCCGGTATCCAATACGGCCATCCACGATGTACCTGTGGAGCCACGGCCCTGATGTCGCTAGGGCGTGCAGTGATCAAGTCATACGTATGCGAGATGCATGAATCACGCTGTCAAAACATGCAGCAATCCAGTGCGTACTGCTCGATCATGTGGGGCGCTCAGTCACATAACGAGCCCCATAGATGGTCTGCCCAATGGCGTATGCTATGATCAGTCATTACTCATATCAAGCATACATATGATGCGCATGGGCATGAGTCATGAGATTATTCTAAGCATGTTATAAGGCAATGAATAGCAACGGTTATGGACCTATCAATGGGCCCTAAAGAAAGTTACAATGCGGATATTTAACCAACATTGTACATACAATGTGGACGTCAAACCAACATTGTTTTCTAGGCACGACTTACCATAAATATCATTTCACGATCCAGGATAGACGTACATTGCAATGGACCCTAAGGTCATCCGTCAGGCCTCGATCCCTGGGCCTTAGATATATCAAATGGGTCGTATTACATAGGCCTCACGTTCACCAAATGGGTTGCATTAGTGGGCCTCACCAATGAGCCTTATGTACATTGCAGTGGTCCATGATTCATGGGCCTTGAAATACATCGAATGGGCTTACACACATGAGCTTTAAGTATGTCAAATGGGCTTGAATCTCGTGGGCTCTTTATGTATCAAATGGGCTTAGTCCCATGGATCTTGCATATGTCAAATGGGCGTAGTCCCATAGGCTTTAGATATGTACCAAAGTAGGTCTCAATGAGTGAGCATAATTTAAGTAAATTTTGGGCACTAATCACACACCAAGGTGGGCCCATTTGAAACATAGATCTGCCTCATTTTTAGCTCATATTATGGAATGAGCTCTCAAAATAGGTGGTCAGTATGGATGTAGCATGTGCATCATAGTGGGGAGGGGTGAGTCCACATGGGGGCCCACCATCACACATATACAATACAGTATATATATATGTAATATAATATATTTATATATAGATATATATATATATATACACACACACACATATATATATATATATATATATATATATATATATATATATATATATATATATATATATATATATGTATATATATCAACACATATGCACACACACACACATACATACACGCACACACATACCTGCATACACACACACACGTGCACTCACACACCTGTATACACACACTCACTCACACACGCACTCACATACCCTCACACACTCACTCACACACGCACTCACATACCCTCACACACCGTCCCCTGGACGGTGTGGATATATCATATATATATATATATATATATATATATATATATATATATATATATATATATATATATATATATATATATATATACAGTGGGCTCCACCGTCCGGGCGGACGGTGGAGTCAGGCATATACATCACTGTGGGTCCCATGGGGGGGGCCCACCATAATATTTATTTTCCATCCAACGCGTTGATAAGGTCATGCAGACCTGCATGAATAGGGAAAACAAATTTCAGCTTGATCCGAAACTTGTGTGGACCCCAAAAAGGGTTTCAATGGTGGAATTCAATTCACACTATTTCAGACGGTGTGGACCACCTGAGCGTTGGATTTCTCTGAAATTTGGAGGGGAGCCACGTCAGTGGGTGGGCCACCTGATGAACGGTGTGAATACAAAATATACGTCATGGTGGGGCCCGCCCGTGGAGCCGTGGACGGCCTGGCGTCCGCCCGCCAGCAGCCGCAGGCGCTGTCTGCACCGTCTGCAGCAGCAGACGCCACTCCCTCCCTTTCTTGTTTTTTTTTTTTTTGAAACCCGATTTCCTGAGGATTTTCAGGTGTGCGGGCCACCCCAAGTAAATCCACTCCGTCCATTGTATTCCCAAGCACAAAATACATCCATCAAGACCAATATCGGTCATTTTTCAGCATGTAGGAAGAGTTTTGGTACAATTCAATGGTAATGATACCATTTTTAAAACTATGGCCCACCAAAAGCTCCGATCAACCCCATCTTCCATTTCAATGCTCAAAATGGAGCTCTTAATGGGATGAACGGCATGGATTGAATACCTACATCAAGAAGGGGCCTAAACAAGTAGTCTTCTCCAAAGGCTTAGAAATAAGCCATGGTTTGTGCTCTCATCCCAGTGACGTCCAGCGTCACTGGACTCTTTTGGCTGGATACAAATGTTAAATGGGCCTTACCTAGGTGGGCCACCACATAGTAGGTGGTGTGGTTACACTGCATATAAGGTGGGCCCACACATGGATGACTTGAGTAAAAATACTTACTTCAAGGTGGGGTTCATCCAAGTGGGCCATACGGCCATTTCATCGCATACAAGTAAGTAAATGGAAAGAGAGGGAGAGAGAAATAGAGTGAGACACGCGTGATGGAGGGACCCCGGCACTATGGGCCCTCCGTTTCAATCATCCAATCATACATCAAAGGTCCTCTTGCATATGGACCATCAATAAAAGATCAAGAGTGGAGATCCCACTCCACTAGAAATGGACGGTCTAGATGACCTCCTCAATACAAGGAAAGTAAACATCATGATGGGGTCCATGGAGAATGGCCCCATCATGGAATGATCTTGATGATCAAGATGTGCCATTGGCCACATCTTAGGGTCCCAAGTGAGATCCAAACCATTGATCGGTTGGCCTCACTTGGCCCACCTTAAAACATAAAAACCACTCTATCAAAGCACCCACCTCTTGATCTTCTTGGTCCGTTGGATAGCCGGTCACCTAGAGCTTCACTTTGATGGTGGAGATGGGAAATGGATGGCTAGGATGATGGGATTTGGAGATGGGAAGTGGGCCACTAAAATCACTTCTTTCTCATGGAAGAGAGCTTGGACGTGAGCTCTCTCTTGCTTGGAGTTGGAGTGTTGAGAAATGAGAGAGAGAGGTGTGATTAATGAGAGATGGAGTGATGTGAGGTGAGTGATGGGTGAGGTGAGTGATGGGTGAAGTGAGTGATGGGTGAAGTGATGTGTTAGTTGACTTGGGTGGTTGCTTGACTTGTGGAGAAAGGAAGTATGGGTGCTTGTACTTGACATGAGAGGTGATTGATAGGATTGATTGATGTGATTGATGGGACACTTTGTAGAGATTCCTTGGGATTTGCAACACGCGGTGTTTTTGCTCAAACTGAATGTGGGTCCGTATCTCATCGTCTGGGTATCGGATCGGTGCGTGAGTTGCGGCGTTGGAACCGCGGCGATGGTGCGGTCGCAACGATACAAGTCTCGGATTAAGCCGGCTCAAATGAATAGGATATGACTTACGGTCGTGCGCAACGTCAACCATAAGTCGCGGATTGCCGAAATTTGACGAGAAGGGTCGCGGGAATCAATGGAACAGTGCGAATTAGGATACGGGTCTTACACGACAAATGGGCCACCAAATACATTAAAGTGGGCTCGACAAATGGGCTACAAAAATACATCAAGGTGGGCCCGACAAATGGGCCACAAAATACATCAAGGTGGGCCCAAAAAATGGGCCACCAAATACATTAAAGTAGGCCCGACAAATGGGCCACCAAATACATTAAAGTGGACCCGACAGATGGGCCACAAAATACATCAAGGTGGGCCTGACAAATGGGCCACCAGATACATCAAGGTGGGCCCGACAAATAGGCCACCAAATACATTAAAGTGGGCCCGACAAATGGGCCACAAAATACATCAGGGTGGGCCTAATCACATGGGCCTCATATATATCAAAGTGGGCTGGATCAATCATATGGGATAAATCAATCAAATAGGCCGATACAAGCGGGCCGATCAAATAAACCGATATAAATGGGCCGAATCAAATGAGACAAGTCAAATGGGCCTCCAAATACATTGAATCGGGCTTCATCGAGTGGGTCCCAAATACATCAAATTTGCCTCATCAAGTGGGCCCCAAATACATCAAATGGGCCAATTCAAAATCGTTCATCCATTGTTAGAAATCATTAAAGAACTAAATATGAATCATATCTAGAGGATCAACTAGACCATATAACAAATGGAAGTGGTGACAATGATTCACACTGTTAAAATTTAGAGGGCCCACCATAGTGTTTATTTTCCCATCTAGTCAATTCCCAGGGTCACAAAGACCTGGACAGGGGAACAAACAAATATCATATTAATTCAAAACTTCTGTAATCCAAAAATGGGATTTTAATGGTAGGCGTTCCACTTCACTGCATTCTGTAGTGTGGCCCACATGATATTAGATCTATTTCATTTTTGTCTCAAGCCTTAAGACGGGTTACCAAATGGGTGGACGTTTTATATATAACACATAACTCAGCGGGGCCCACAGAATTTACTACCATTAATCAAGTAGCTAGGACGGCTAAGATATAATACGTACATCGTGGTGGGACCGTGCTGCACCCAGCACGTCACTAAGATGGGCCCCACATCCGCACATAGGTGGGTGGTAGGGATACAACATACTCATCATGGTGGAGTCCAGGAGCACGTCCAATGGATGGACCGCCTGGATATCATACGTGTGGAAGGAGGGGTCCCACCATCCTTAGGTGTGGAGGGTGAGGTAAAACACATACATCGTTGGTGGTTCCCACCAAATGGATGATGGTGGGGGGTATGCATACATACATCAGTGGGTCCCACGTGGGGCCCACCATAACATTTACCTTCCATCCAAACTATTCATAAGGTCACACAGACCCTTACAGAGAGGAAAAACAAATTTCAAATTAATCCAAAACTTCTGTGGAACCCAATGGGTTTCAATGGCAGATGTCCGGTCCTCACTGTTTCTGGTGATGTGGGCCACTTGAGCTGTGTATGTGGTTGATTTTTAGAGGGGGCCCGCTTCCATAAAGGGCCATCAAATACACGGCGTTGATGTTCACATACATCATGGTGGGGCCCACGGCTGGAACCGTGGGTCCCAGCCCGTCCATCTGTCCGTCAGCGTAGCAGACACCGTCTACCTTCTGGCAACAGCAGCATCAGCTGCAGCATCATTTTTTTTAAAAAAATATTTTCCTGTGGTTTTTCACAGGTGGGGGCCCACATCAATAAAATCCACTCCATCCATTAGTTCCTGCAGCCTATAACAAATGCAACAAGTCCAATATTGGGCATGTTTTGGGGTACAGAAACAGTAGGGTAGTTTTCAACAGTAATAAATAAATAAATAAATAAAATAAAATAAAAAATAAATCTGTTTTCTATGCTATGGTCCACCAGAACTTCAAATTGGCTCCATTTTTTGGCTCAATGCCTAAAATGAGTTGGGGAGTGGAATGGACGGTGTGGATTAGGCCGATACATCAAGGTAGGGCCTATATAGGCGGCCCTTCCCAAAAACCTTAAAACCCCTCCCTTTTTTTTTTTTTTTTTTTTTTTTTTTGCAGATGGTGCACCTCACTGTCTGTTCACTCTTCAGTGAAGACGTTCAGCGTCCAAGGACGCTAGATGGACCGCGTACACATATTAATCAGGGTGGGTCCCATGTAGATGTGGCCACCCCACACGACATAGAAGAAATACATCAATCATGGTGGGGTCCACACGGACCAAGCCGATATTTGTTACATCCTAGCTGGCCCAAAACGGGCAGCAAGACGGGCCCCATTCACTGGACGTCCAGAAAATCTGGACAGTCCAGATTGTTGATCAGGTGGGTCATACACACATATCATCATATCATAAAAGAAAATAAAGAGAGGAGGGAAAGAGGGAAAGATGGATCTAACCATAGAAGACACCCACCATAAGATCTTCTCTTCCTTCTTCTGCCAACACGATCTAGAGCTCCAAGGGGTGGATTTTAACGGTCGAGATTAATTTTGGAGGATGGAATCGGGTGGTAGGGAGTGGGCCACACCAAGATTCTCCATGGAAGCCATGGACATTGGAGCTCTTGGGATTATTTTTGGAGAATGAGAGAGATGAGAGAGAGAGAGAGAGTGTGTGATGTAAAAGAAGTGATGGGAGAGAGAGGGATGGTGAGGTGATAGGAAAGTTGACTTTTGGGAGTTACTTTTTACTTGGGAATGGGGAGAGTAAGGGGTTGAATGATGAGTGTACTTTTGACAAGTGAGGTGACTGATGTGATGGATTCTCTTAGGATTTACAACATGTGGCATTTTTCTCGAATTGAACGTGGGTCCACATCTCCTGGCCAGGATATCACATCAGTGTGCAAGATGCGACATGGAAACCGTGACGACGGTGCGGTCGCATTGGTATAAGTCTCGGTTCAAATTGATTCTAATATACGAGACATGACTCAGGATCATGCGCAAATGTCAATAATAGATCACCGGTCACCAGAATTCAACCGAGAGGACTGCGAAGGCATATGGAAGGTACGGGCTAAGATACAAGTCTTACAGAGACCATAAGGATTTTCAATGATTTCTAATCTCCATCACTCTCTGAGTCACTGAATTCTGAATTTGACTCTTCTGTATCATCCCACGTGGCAGCCATTGCCTTACCCTTAGTTTTTTTATTTGGGCATTCGGTTGATAGGTGTCCATACTCATGATAGGCATAACATTGTGGTTCCTTGGTTTTTTTTACCAAATTTGCCTTTAAAAGGTTTGTAGTTCACCTTTCTTCTTTTGGAGGGATGACCACGATTCTTCTTAAAGAATCTTCTAAATCTGTCCCAGCAAAGCCAGTTCCTCATCTTCATCTTCCTTTTCACTTCAACTGTCCTCATGTATTGTTTTCTTGGAGGTTTTTAGGACAATATTTTTAGATTTTTGGGATTGTTTGAAGTGTAGTTCAAAAGTTTGTAGGGAACCTACTAGTTCTTCTACTTTTATCTCATCAATATTCCTACACTCCTCTATTGTTGTTACTTTAGGATTAAATCGTTCTAGTAGAGATCTTAGAATTTTTCTACAAATTTTCAATACCGAAACTTTCTCTCCCAATCTACCCATGGAGTTACAAAACTATTCAACTTGATGAAAAACTCTATAAACGTTTCATGCTCTTCCATTTTGAGACTTTCGAACTGTGAAGTTAAGAGTTGGAGTTTGGACCTCTTCACAGTGCTTGTGCCTTCATGGGTTGTTTTCAATAAATCTCATGCTTCCTTGGATGTCCCATACAACTTATTTAATTGAATATATCCTAGGACACGGCCTAGTAGATGGCGTTCATAGCTTTTACTTCAACAATTTATTTTTCTTTATCGAACATCATCCACTTTTCTTTGGGTTTGGATTTTGTGATGGTTGTGTCACGTTCAAGTGCGTTTTGTTCATATGGTGGCACATATCCATTTTCAACGATATCCCAGACTTCATGATCCAAAGATCTTAGAAAGTAGTGCATACTAGCCTTCCAGTATGCATAATTTGAGCCATCAAATACTGGAGGCCTAGTGGCTGATGAGCTCTCTCCTTTGGTCATATTCCAAACTTCAGTCAAGATCACTCTCTAGGCGGTGAAGCCCTTAAAGAGAGACCCGCTTTGATACCAATTGAAATAGCGATGAAGATCGCTTGAATAAAAGTAGGAATATACCAATATATCCTAGAGGGGGATGAATAGGACTTTTTAAAGTTTATACAATGTATTTAAAAATCTCGTTACACTAACCTTATATATATATATGTAATTATCAGGATTACTCAATTATAACTCTACTGGCTTCCAAGCCTGGTAGAGGATCCAATCACAAACTAATCAAGAGACAACAATATATATACCTTAGATTATGATGGATATGACTGTGTATGTGTGTGAGGTGTGCTCAGATAATTAGATATGAAAACATTGACATAAATCACATACACAGAGGAATAATAATCGCAAATACAGTCATTTTTATAGTGGTTTGACTACTTGTCTACTCCACTGTCTACTCCACTGTCTACTCCACTCCCGGTAACCGCACTCAATCCTTGAGTGTACTGGATTTCACTAAGAAGGTTTCACATGGTTCACCTCTAACCTAAGGTTTTAAATTAGGTTCACCTTCAACCTTCACAACCTACACTGAGGCTGACTGTGTATGCTATCACGAGCAAGGATCAATACAACGCACCCACTTTTAAGCACACTGGCCAAGGATCTTCCATAAGACCCTAACGGAGGTTTCTACACGGTTCACCTCAAACCCAAGGTTTTGACTGGTTCACCTTCAACCAGATGTTTATGCTCTCTACAGAGCAAGGGTCCATACAACGCACCCACGACGTACACTCCCGCCGAAGGCCTCCTTAAGAACTTCAAAGGGTGAGAAACACCTTAGACCCAATCCTACAAAGGAATGATCAAAGGGTCCTCTAGACTTTAGATACTTACAGATAAGTTGATGAGTCACATTCAGCACATGACGAAGATCTCCTCCTTGTTGATGAAGAGTCTTCTGCTCCCTTGATCCATAAAATAAATGATGTACCAATAAGGCGACAAGTTGGGTCAAGGTTATGATGGAATCCTACTCTCTAAAGGTTTTCCTATTAGGAAGATAGAGCAATTTCAATCATCTATGCATTCAAGGCATTCTAGCTTAATGATTTACCATTAAAGTAGTAGCTAGAGGATCCTTAAATGCGGAAGTTCATTCCCCAATCCACTCTATTGAATATCAATGATGAGGGTGGATTGGTGGATGAATTTTCTTGAGAGAAAAAGCTTAGGGTATATGATCTGAGGTTAAACACACAAAAGCACTCGCTTTTTTCTCTACAAGCAACAACAGACAAGTTCTCTTTATATAGGCAAAAGGTTCCAATGGATATTAAATGATCACAATTATAACAGAGTTCGATATCATCAAACGGGTTCGATATCATCGAGTGTATACTCTCGATTGTATCGATGGTCCGCTCGATGACACAAACTTAATGTCATACGCTTTTGAAGATCTTTTACCAGCTAGTCGAGGAAATAGAGACTCATGTCGATGCCATCGGATTTCGAACTCCGATATTATCGATACAAGGATTGAGTCATCGACATTTGAAAAATGAGAGAGACTTGCATAAAATTTTTTAGGTCATTAGATATGATCGGGGGATACTCGATATCATCGGAATTTGAATACCGATGATATCGAAGGTCATGTCGATGCCATCGATAAATCCAAGGATTTAATCATTGAGCTTATTGGATGGTTGTGTCCATTCTCAATGCAATCGATCCGGCCTCGATACCATCAATATTTGAATATCGATTCTATGGAGTGACCCCCGATCAGAGTTGAAAATCACCTGAAAAATGTTGCTGGAGAACTTCGCGCCGATGACTGATATCATCGAGAGCCCACCGATATCATCAAGATTTGAACTCTGATAGTAACGATGAGAGCTCGGATATATCGAAGCATATATAATTTTTCTGAATAAAAATAAGGGCGCCGGATCTGCCTGTCGATATTATCGAGCTACCTTTGATGGGCTCGAGATTCAAATATCGATGATATCGATACGTGTGTCGATACATCGATAATTCCGTCCATATATGTATGTAGTTGCTGGACACATTAAGTCCTCATTCGATTTTATCGATTGGTCTTCTAAGGACATCAATAGTGCAGGTTGTTCATATCGAGATGTGTACCGATATAATCGACAGAACAAGAAAACTTAGAAATTTTCTGATTCTTTGAAAAAGTTTTCTCACCTTAAACCCTAATATGTTATAACTTGTTTTAAGGGTTTTATTCACCTGGTGTTTTGGGACATGGGATGTGAGGCTTAGATTTACCTATGGCGAGCTTCTACACATCTGGATTGAAGCAGTCGCTTGAATTGATCTTCCTGTGAGGCTCTGCAGTCCGACTGACTCACAACACACACTAATCGACAAACAAGGGCACTTTCATACTCCCCCTCCACCAGCCAATGGCTAGTGGTCGGTACAATGTAGGCCCCACTATGATGTTTGTGTTTCATCCATGCTGTTCATCTATTTTTCTAGATTATTTTATTATATGATACCAAAAATGAAATATATCACAATCTCAAGTGGATGATATTACAAAAAACGATGTTGATCAAATGTCAACCATTAAAAAACTTTTGGGGGGCCATTAAAGTTTTGGATCTATTAAATAATGTGAATAAGGGCTAAGAGAGACACTAACTGAGAGGAGTCCAGTGATAAACAGAACGCTGCCGGTCGTTTTAGACTGGTGACAACACTAGAAGGTATTAACCTCAGTGTTATCTGGACGTCACACCCAATGATGCCCTCTCTAACCGTTCCGATATTCCCAACATGAAGTGGAGTTCTAAGACACACGGACTGCATAACACAGCCCGACGCATCACTTGAACCACCCACATCACGCCTGAAAAGGCGATGTACTGTGGATCAACCGCATCACGGATACGTCAACCCAAGTTGATCTTTGTTTTTTTTTCCTTTATCTAGGTCTGTATGATCTAATAAATAGTACAGTGAGCCTTAAGAGAATTTTAATGGTGGATATCCAATCACTATTGTTTTCCCCTGGTGTGGTCCACATGAGATTTATGTCCCTCTCATTTTTTTGTATCAAGCCCTGAAATGATTTGTAAAAATGGATAAACTGCATGGATGAAACACATAAATCATGGTGGGGTCACAAAGCACCGACTAACAGCCACCAGGCTAGTGGCAGGGAAGTAGCCAATCCGTTTTCGAGCAATAGAAGCGTCAGCGGAAATCGGATTGCATAGAGTATGCCCTCATCACAATGTGTAAACTCAGTTGGCCCACCTTAAATGTAGGTGGTTTATCCATGCCGTCCATCTGGTTTTTCATATAATTTAAGGGGTTAAGCCCAAAATTGAAGCATATCCAAAGATCAAGTGGATCATACTACAGGAAAAGTGAGGATAATGATTTTCAACACTGAAACTTTGCTAGACCTCACATTAATGCTTATTTGTCATCCAACTTATTCATAAGATCATATAGACATAAATGAATAGAAAACACAAATATAAGCTTGATCCAAAACTTTTGTGCCTTCAAAGAAATTTTCATTAATAGAAGTTCAATTCAATTGTTTCATATGGTCTAGTGCATTTAGATATTTTATAAATTATATTTTTTGTTTTAAGCCTTAAAATTATTTGAAAAAAATGGATGGCTGAGGTGGATAAAATACATATATTATGGTGGAGCTCACGGAGTTTACTCAGTACCCTAAGCACCGATGAGCTTCCGCGCCACCGGTAGTCTTCGCACGACACGTACCCATATCAGCTAAGTTGGTGGTGCGGGTACCAAGACACCAGCCATCCTGTTCCTTCCCTGCGGCTAAATATGTGAACCACCGGTGGATACAGTACTACCCCAGGTGCAGAGGCTCCAAGGGCCACCGAGGGACCAAAAATGACGTATAAATTCTATCCACATTGTCTATCCATTTTTCCATAACATTTTATAACACGGAACTAAAACTAAGGCAGATCTACCTCTCAAGTAGACCACACCACATGAAGCAGTGATGCTAAGGATACCCACCATTGAAATCTTTTTCCAGTCCAGGTGATGTTTATTTTCCATCCAACCTGTTGATATGATCATATACAAATAGATGATGTGAAGAAAGCAAATATCATTTTGATCCAAAACTTCTGTAGCCCCAAGAAATTTTCAACGGTAAGAATTTAATCCCCACTTTATGATCCATTCGAGGCTTAGATATTTGTTATTTTTGATTTTATAATTTAAAATGATATTTAAAAATGGATGAACTGTGGATAAAATTAATACGTCATTTTGGCTCATCAATGGCCCCAAGAGGCGATACTAGTACCTAATCCGCGGAACAGGCGCGCTAGTGATGTTGCAACCCACGTGGCTAATGGTCGGTGCCATGTGAACCCATCATAATGTATTTGTTTTATCCACGCCGTCCAACCAGTTTAAAATATAATTTAAAACTTTCTCTAAAAATTAGGTAGTTCTGAATCTCAGTGGATCACACCAGGGAAAAAAGTAGTGACTGAATGTACACTGTTAAAAACTTCCTAGGTCCCCTGTAATGGAGGTCATATAGACTTGGACGAAGGGAAGAAATATACTAGCTTGATACAAAACTTTTGTGACCTCAAGAAGTTTTTAATGGTGGGCATTTAATCAACATTGTGCAGTCCACTTTAGATTTGGATCAAACTCATTTTTGTCCCATATTATAAAATGAACTAGAAGAATGGGTAGATGTCGTGAATGACACACATACATCATGGTGGAGCCCATAGAGCACTGCCCACTAGCCATTGGCCAATGAAGGGCCACTGCCCAGAAAGCGGTTTGCGTAGCCAGTAAGTCACTCGGCCCACTAGCCATTGGTGGACCTCGTAGAGCCCATAAGTAAACCCTATGAGGTCCACCAGGATTTATTCTCTGAATGATTCTAGGTGCTCAATAGGGCCTAGTGAGCATGGATATGGTGATATTGAGGGCATTAGAAACCTAAGTGGTGGTTGGGCTTACTTGATGTCCTTTGTAAATGATGACTCGGTTTGTAGGAGTGGAGCATCGATAAAAGTAGGCGCCTTTGCTCAGTAAGCCTACTACATATTACCAAACTGATTTTAGATTTTTTTAATTTCTTCCCTCTAAGGGACTTTATTTTCAACCATGATCTTTAGGGCCTTTCCTTGAGCTTACTTCCTCTGATCCAAGTTACGGTGCAAATCAAACTCAACAAGTTTGGTCGCTTTCGGAGTCTGTGTCAGGGGTAAGAAAGCTCTCCCCCCACCCCAGTCAGGCCTTCCCTCGGTGAGGCTCAAGATGAGACGGTACTGAGCGGGACTGCTCAGTTTTAGCCTCCACCTCTTCTTGTTAGTTAGTTGAGGATTTGTGCTTCCTTTCCAACATCCTTATGGTATGGTCTACGTTCCTGGTAGGGACTCACACCTGATTCTTGAGGGAGATGAGCTGGCTACCCCAGTTTTGAGACCTTTGCGTTACTACTTGTGACAGTAGCTGGGACCGGGGGCTGACTGTGAAGCCTAAGTGTCTTCATGCTACTCCTAATGAGTAGATTCAGCTGTAGTTGGGGCTTTCCCCTTCTTCTTGGCCATCGAGGAGGAGGAAGAATAATAACTCAAGCCAAAGTTGGTTTGAACTTGACTTTGTAGTCGTTCCTACAAACGGTGCCAATATGCTATTGTCAAAATCTGGATCGACGGATGTTATTGGTTGTAGGAGCTAGTCCACAAAACCCGCAAAGATAAGACAAAGTAGACAACGGAGGTGCCGATAACGGCTATGGACCCTACGATGCCTAAGTCATATAGGTAGACTTTGGTTGAAAAGGCTTAAGGTTGGATTTTTGTCTCTTACCTCCCTTTAATTGTAGTGGGGGAACTTATAGGGTCCATTAGGTGGTATCGAGATCTGCATATCTTGAAGATTCACTGGATACACTAAAAAGTCTTATATGAATATGAATCTTCCCCTGAATTTATCACCAAGCTAGAATTATAGGTACAATCATATCGGATTTGTTCTTTTGGTTCGAGGCTGGATTTTCTCCAAGATCCCCGTCCCACCCTGGTAGTAGTTGACCTGCTTAGCTCAGGCGATGGCTCTTGCAACCGAGCTTTGCCTTCAGGGAGTTCAGATTGGGGTCAATCTCTCTATCGAGAGGACCATTAGCCACATCCTCCAAGCTTTGTGCCTCACCAATTTGAAAAGTTCATCTTAATAATCTTCCTGTAGTTGGTTAAATTTCCCTAGACCAGTTCAATTTCCTTCACAACAACCATTAAATGTTTTTGTAGGCCATAAAGTTTTGGATCAAGTTGATATTTGTTTTCTTCCCTTCGTCCAGGTCCGTGTGACATTATCAATAGCTTGGATGGCAAGTAATGTTAAATAAATATCACAGTGGATTTTAAAAATTTTTAGTGGTGGGCATTCTATATCATTATTTCTTATAACGTTGTCCATTTGAGATTGGGATCTGTTTCATTTTTTGGCATACGCCCTAAAATGGGAGAAAAACGGATGGATACATACGTCAAGGTGGACCCACCCAATCTGCACCCTGCGAGATGAGAGCGGACTGCATGCTCCCCGGGCACAGAGATATACCTGCGCGGGGCAATCTATGCCCAAAGAGATGTCCGTGGCAGATCCACTCCAGCCGTCTGTTTTTAAGGACGACAGCATGATAAGAATCTAAAAATAAGGCATATCCAAAACTCATGTGAATCATAACACATGAAGCAGTGGAGATCGAACGCCTAGAGTGACAGAATTTTTGTATCTTTGTGATGTTTGTTCCTACAGTTTGTCTAATTAATAATAACCATATAAACATCGTGGTCAGCTACAGAAAGATTTCAGCCGTGGAAGTTTCCGTTTCCACTGTTCCGTTTGTAGTGGCCCACCCGAATTTTGAATGCCTGTTTTTTTAGCATTCTATCCTATTGTGGTCCTTAAAAAGAGATGACCGGAGTGTATTTGCCACAGACATCTCTTTGGGACCCACAGCCACATCGAGGCTAAACAAAAAAGTCTTACACAGCGAAGACTCCGGTCGTGCTTCTGGTTTCATTTCCGCATTATATTGGGGTTGTAACCCGACCCGGATTGCGTTAGTGTACACACAGCAACGACTTTGGTACTGTGACGTGCTGGAAACGCTGTGTGGGTCTACTGCGATGTGTGTCTTTTCCACGACATTCATCCGTTTTAAAAAGGCTCTTCCTAAGGCATGATATAAAAATTGAAGCAGGTTCAAACCTCAGGTGAACCGCTTTAGTAGAAAGTGCTGATTGAATGCTCTTCCTTACAAACTTTCTATGAGCTAGACTAATTTTTATTTGGCATCAAATCTGCCGTTGATTAGGTAACACAGACTCAGACGAAGGGAAACACAAATATTAGCTTGATCCAAAACTTTGGTCACCTCATGAAGCTTTTTACCGTGGGCATTCAATGGGGACAGTTTCTTATGGTGTGGTCCACCTGAGGTTTGAACGTTCCTCATTTTTTTTATATCATAATGAGCTGAAAAAAAGAATAGATGAAGTGGATAAGACACATGCATTATTGTAGGCCATACCGCACATCAACCAGCTATTGACCGCAATAAGTTTTATGAGTCTCATCATTAGGTATGCGTTATATCCGTTATATCCAATCGGTATGTCCATCCATTTTTGGAGCTCGTTTTAAGGCTTTAGAAAAAAAAAAAAAAAAAACAAATCTAAAAATCAAGTGGACCACACTGAAAAATACAAAACGGTGGGGATTGAACTTCTACTATTGAAATTTTTTTGGATTTCAAAACAAATCTAACAAATCTAACAATCAAGTGGACCACACTGAAAAACAAAAAAATAAAACAAATTTAACAATCAAGTGGACCACACTGAAAAAAACAAAACAGTGGGGAGTGAACTTCTACTATTGAAATCTTTTTGGGTTTCACAGATGTTTTGGATCAATAAGAAATTTGTTTTCCTCTTCGTTTAAATCTTTGTAATATTGTGAATAGATTAGATGGAAAATAAACATTACGATGGCCCTATGAAATTTTTAATGGTGAAAATCATTATCTCAGCTGCTATTTGTGTTGTGGTCCAGTTAATCGTTGGAAATGATTCATTTTTTTAGATAGTATTCTAAAATGATTTAGAAAAATGATGAACGGTGTGGATATAATAAATACATCATTGTGGGGCCCATGTAACTTTGATTTCCTTTGAGCCGTTCATGCAACTCAGAGCTCGAGGAGTGTCAGCGCTCATCTTTGCAGGACACGTACCTACACCTATAAAGCTGGTGTGTGGTACACCAGCCAATCGACTTTCCTTGTATAGAACTCTTCGTAAATGGCAATGGTTGATGGTCGATGCTCCATGAGCTCCACAATGATGTATGTGCTTCATCGATGCTGTCCATCTATTATTTTAGATCATTTGATGGTATGAGACCCAAAAATGAGTTAAACCCCAATCTCAAGTGCACCATGAGACAACAAATAGTGTTGAATGAAGGTTGACTATTAAAAACTTTTTGGAGTCTATGAAAGTTTTGGTACAAGCTAATATAATTTTTTTTTTCCCTTTATTTGTTATTTAACAACAGATTGGATGTCAAATAAACAGTACAATGGGCCTTAAGAGTATTTAAATGGTGGATATCTAGTCACTATTGTTTTCCTGTGGTGTGGTCCACCTGAAATTTATATCCTTATAATTTTTGAGATGAACCCCTAAAATAATCCGTAAAAATGGAAGAACAAAATGGATAAACCACATACATCATGATAGGCCACACAGTATCGACCTCCGTACACGAGGCTGATGGGGAGGAGTAGCCAATCCCTTTCCATACTTTCCCAGCATGACACGGTACCGAGGTTGGTGCTTGTATAAGGAAATGGATTGCTGCTACTCCTAACATTGGCCCGTCTTTGCGGGCCCCACCATGATGTATGTGTTTCATATATTTCGTTCATCCATTTTTTAAGGTCATTCCTGGGCTTTATCAGAAATATAAATCTTAGTGCACTATACCACAAGAAAATAATAGTAATTAGATATCCATCATTTAAATCCTCCTAAGATCCATTATATTGTTTATCTGGCATCCAATTGGTTGATTAGGTCATAAAGACCTAGATGAAGGTTAAAAAACAAAGATCAGCTTGATCCAATACTTTTATAGCCTCCAAAAAGTTTTTAATGGTCCACATTCATTAAACATCATTTTCAATAATATGGTCCACTTGAGGTTGGGATATACCTCATTTTATGTGTAATAGATAAAATGATTTATAAAAATATATGGATGACGTAGATGAAACACATACATCATGGTGGGGCCACAAAGCACCGAACACCAGCCAATGGCTCTGGTGGCAGGGGGAGTAGCCCATCCGTCTCCCTTGTGCAATCGGATTGTGTTTTTACATTCTCCTCGTATTCCGAGTCAATGATCATATCATGCAAAGGCTTTCGCTGAACATGTCTCCTTTGCTGTCTCATTCTCTGATATCAACCGGCAAAATGAAAGGACAGGATGGATTTCACAAAAGCTCTTTCGCAGGAAATCCCCATATGCCTTATGAGATGTGAATGGGCTATTCTATCCCGTGCTTTTGCCCATTTCTTAAATAGTGGTGATTAAGTGGGTTGCACGTCGGTCTAAGTCAATCCAACGACCCAACCGTGGGCATTATCATAAATGGTACGTATTCATTTCTTAAAAAAGTGGCGACTTACCCAGTTTACACGTCGATGTAATTCAATCCAACAACCCAACGGTGAGCCTTATCATAAACGGTACATATCATAAAAATAACATTGATTGGAAGGTCGGTTTTCTTTCCTGCAGAATAGACGTCACTTTAGCAGGCAAGACTCACTACTCAACCAGTCGGTAACTAATCCGCGTCCAAATCAAACCTGCAGGACACGAAAAACAAGCTGCTCCAAGAAGCTAGTGAGCCAAAACACAGAATAATCTGGGAGCGGACACCCACCTTCGATTTGTGTTGGATCAATACGGAATTCTCACTGTTCGGGCTCTTCATTTGGGTTGCAGCTCATGTGGGCCCACTGAAAATCAAGGGAGGTGATCGCGACACATGATATCCTTGGTGGCAGGCACTTTTTGGCCCACCCTGCTGTATCTGTTTTATATCTACGCAGTCTGTCTTACAGGTCATCTGGGGATATGAGCTCAAAAATGAAGCAATCTATAGGTCAAGTGGGACCACACTACACGAAATAGTGTGGACGATGGCACCCACCGTTGAAACTTGCTTACATTCATTATAATGTTTATATATTGGCCATCCAACTGTTCATAAGGTCACATAGACCTGGGCTAATGGAAAACAAAAATGGAAGCAATTGGCATTTGGCTGGTGTACCACACACCACAAATGTGGCTGGTAGGTTGATGTCACCAAGTTCTATGGGTCTCATCATGAACTATGAATTATATGCAAACGGTCTGTCAACTTGGTGAGGCCGTTGCCCAGCTGAGAAATAAGACAGATCAAAAATTCAAGTGGGGATTGAATGGCTGACATTGAAATCATATTGGGGTCACAACAATTTTAGATCAATATGATATTTGTTTTTTATCTTTATATTCTAGATGTGTTTTAGCATTGATAATCATTGGTGTGCTCCACTTTAGCAGATTTACTGAGAAAGCCTTCGGTACAAAAGTTCCTACATGTGTTTTAGCATTGATAATCATTGGTGTGCTCCACTTTAGCAGATTTACTGAGAAAGCCTTCGGTACGAAAGTTCCTGGGTTGGGAGCTTAAATGGGGCTCACGATTATGAGAAATCTATCTCATCCATCCATGTCATGAGCTCATTTTATGACATGGGCTACAAATGTTTCGATAGAATACTCAAGTGAGCCAAAAACATAAGGATTGAATATGTCCACATTTGAAATATTCATGGAGCTATATAACTTATGAATAAGGTAATATCTTTATTTTTCATCCCAGTAGAAATGACGTTATGAGTAGGTAAATATTTCGATAGTAGAAATTTTCCTATCCACCTTTTTCTTTAGTAAGAATCACTTAGTCACGTCCCAAAATTCGAGTACCCGAATAAGATCTTTAGGACTCGAATCCCAAGATTCATGAGTTATAATATAATGACATTTATTACAATCCAGTTGATTTAATCAATACTCAACGTCATCTAAAAAAAAATATAGCTGAAATGTTTATTAAATTAAACTCTTTTGATAGTTTTTCCTTTCTACATTGAAATTTGAACATAAGCTAAATCTAAATAACAATATAATAATAATAATAATATATATATATATATATATATATATATATATATATATATATATATATATATATATATATATAAACTGAATTAAATTAAAACTAAATCTAATTTTTTAGAAAATAAAACTAATAGTAGAGGCTTGTCTGCTCGTAGTATTCTAGCTTTGCATTTGTGTATTTTTTTAAGTAGGATAAGCGTAACAGTCCAGTGGAGTCATTTCTTATCCAAAATTTAACATGTCCAAATAATATTAATTTTATAACAATAAAGGAAAATAAAATACAGATAATGAAATTTAACAACATAATTGTGAAAATATGATGCATGTGATATTTTCATAAATACTCATAACATTTATATCATTTCTTACAACACCGTACCCAAGTAAATGGTCACGTTGCATTAATGCTTACGTTAAATTACTGCTCTAGTTGTACATCTGACGTATGTTCACGCACACGATTGTACTAATATGCCGTACATAAAAGGGACTTTAATGGATCCAGTGGGTTCTAAAGTTTTTCACCCAAGGGACACAATTGTCTTACTTTCTAGATTTATGGTCTCTCACTCAAGGGACATGATTGCCCTACTTGCTAATTTAGGGTCTTTCACCTAAGAGACACAATTGTCCTACTTGCTTATGTTACATCCAACATATTAAAATTGATGCTTAATGAATGGTAGGCATACATGTAAGATGAATAATTATTTTATAATAAAAAAATATCAACAATATAATTCTAATTAATAATTATATATTTAAATTTTGTTAAAACTTTAATAATTCAAATACTTAAATAAAATATTATTTTACTATTATTTAATTTAGAAATTTTTGTGAGATAATGTACAAGAAATTTTAGTTTCAATTTTCAAAATTTTGAAAATTTTCTTAAACTTAAGTTCATTTCAAACTTAAATTTAATTTAATTAACTCTTTAAAATTTTAGAATTAAAATTTTTATCTAATTATTTTAAATCTAAATTCTGGATTTTATTATTATTTATTTTTATATCTAAATTTAATAAGTATAAGGAAGTTATTAATTTGGACTTTGGATGCTATTATTATTATTATTAATTTTTTTTTTTACATTCAAATTTTAAATTATTATTTTTATTATAATTAATTCTAAGTATTATAAATTATTGGAATTTAATTTTTTTTTGTTTACTTTTTAACTTGAATTAATTTTTTTTATATATATATATATAATTCAGATTAATTAAATGATTAAATTTAATAACTAACATACTCATTAATTAAAAATATTTTTAAAATTAATTCAAATTTACTAATTTAAATAAATTCTAAAATTAATTCGAATTTAATTTATTTTTAATTTACTTTCATATTAATTAATTTTTAAAAATTTAGGAATAATTCATATTTAATTTTTAATCTTAACAAAAAATATAATAATTAATAAATTAAAATATAAACTTAGATAAATTATTTATTTTATTCTGTAAATTTATTTTATTTTATTTATATATACATATATATAAATTATTTCAACATTAAATATTAGAAATTTATAAAATAGAAATTCATAAATAAGTAGGATTCCCAATATAATAATCAACTGACAATAATATTCCTATCAAAATTTTGGAATAATAAGCATAATAATTAATTGAAAATGATAAATCTCAAGATAAGATACCTACCTTAAAAGTTTGATGATCTGGCCCTGTTCTAATCTATCTCTCTTGATCTATAGAGCTCTCTCTCTCTCTCTCTCTCTCTCTCTCTCTCTCTCTCTCTCTCTATTTTTGATTAGATTATTTCCTGTGTTTCTTTTTTATTTTTTTTATTTTTTATTTTTTATTATTATTTATAAAGGGGTGCGTAATGGAATGGAGGAGTGGGGATTATGGGACGGTTTCATTTAGTGGGAGGGTTCGGCACCATATGAAAAGGAAAGAAGAATAGAGAAAGTAGTTTAGTCGTCATGCAGAAGATATAATTTTTATTTTTATTTTATTATTATTTTTTTAAGATATGGTGGGTCCCATTAACGATAATATAGATTTTCTCTGTCCATCATCTCGGCCTGCCCAAGAGAAGATGTAAGGCAAAAAATCAGGCTGATCCAAAACTCAGGTGAGCCACAAGGAAGCGAACAGTGGAGTTAGTTCCCACAAAAAAAAATAAAAATAAATTGTTACACACTTGAGTACTGGATGTGGCTTATTTTTAGACTCATGTCATAAAATGAGCTCACAGAATAGATAAACAGGATAGATTTCTCAAAAATATTATGGTAGCCTCATGTGGGTTCCCATCATAAGAACTTGTCAAAAGCTTTCACTTTAAATCCGTGTCCAGCCAAGATGGAAACAGACGGGCTACTCCCCCTCCACCAGCCAATGGCTAGTGGTCGGTACTATGTGGGCCCCACTATGATGTTTGTGTTTTATCCATGTTGTTCATCTATTTTTCTAGATTATTTTATTATATGAGACCAAAAATAAAATATATCACAATCTCAAGTGGATGGAATGGAACAAATGTCAACCATTAAAAAACTTTTTAGGGCCATTACAATTGTGGATCAAGTTGATCTTTGTTTTTTTTCTTTTTTCATTTATCTAGGTCTGTATGATCTAATAAATAAGATGTCAAATAAATAGTATAGTGGGCCTTGAGAGAATTTTAATGGTGGATATCCAATCACTACTGTTTTCCCCTGGTGTGGTCCACACGAGCTTTATACCCCTCTCATTTTTTTGTATCAAGCCCTAAAATGATTTGTGAAAATGAATTAACGGTATGGATGAAACACATACATAATGGTGGGGTCATAGAGCACCGACTAACAGCCACCCAGCTAGTGGCACCAATCCGTTTCCGAGCAATAGAAGCGTTAGCGGAAATCAGATTGCGTACAGAGTATGCCCGCATCGCAATGGGTAAACTCAGTTGGCCCACTTTGAATGTAGGTGGTTTATACACACCGTCTATCTATTTTTCCACCGTCTATCTATTTTTCCATACAATTTAACGGGTTGAGCCCAAAATTAAAGCAGATCCAAATACAGGTGAATCATACTACAAGAAACAGTGAAGATAATGATTTCCAACACTGAAACCTTACTAGACCCCATATTAATGTTTATTTGTCATCCAACCTATTCGTAAGATCATATAGACATAGATGGATGGAAAACACAAATATAAGCTTGATCCGAAACTTTTGTGCCCTCAAAGTAATTTTCAACACTAGAAGTTTAATTCAACTGTTTCACATAGTCTGATGCATTTAAATATTTTATACCCTTCATTTTTTGTTTCAAGCCCTAAAATTATTTGAAAAAATGGATGGCCCATGTGGATAAGATATATAAATCATGGTGGGCCTCATAGAGTTTAATCGGTACCTAAACGCAGATCAGCGTCATCGGTAGTCTTCGCACGACACGTACCCGGATGCGGATTGCGTCCTACCCTCACTTAGACCGTAATCCGTCTGGGCAGGGCTCTGTGGGGCCCACTGTGACGTAAGTGTTTTATCCACGCCGTTTAATGATTTTTTCAGAAAATGTTAATATATGAACCAAAAAATGAGGCAGTTCAAAGGCTTGAGTGGACCACAAAAGGGGGATTGAACGTCCACCATTAAAAGCTTGTTGGGAGCTGGAGAAGTCTCGGATCAAGCTGATATTTGTGTTTTCGCTTCATCCACATCTACAAGACCTTATGAATAGGTTTTATGGTAAAAAAAAATAAATCACGTGGGCCCTTAGAAAGGTTTCAACGGTGGGTGTCATATCAGTGCAGGTTCCTTTGTTGTGGTCCATTTAAGCTTTGGACTTACCTCATTTTTTGGTTCATATTCTAAATTTATCTGAAAAAAATCGTTGAACGGTGTGGATAAAACACTTACATCACAGTGGGCCCCACAGAGCCCTGCCTGGACGGATTAGGGTCCGGGCGGGGGTAGGACGCAATCCCCGTTCCACGTACCCATACCAGCTAAGTTTGTGGTGCGAGATGGTGCGGGTAACACATGACACCAGCCATACGCTTCCTTCCTAAGGCTAAAAATGTGAACCGCCGGTGGATACGGTACTACCCCAGGTGCAGAGGCTCCGAGGGCCACCGAGGGACCAAAATGATGTATGAATTCTATCCACACTGTCTATCCATTTTTCCATAACATTTTATAAGACGGAGCTAAAACTAAGGCAGATCTACCTCTCAAGTGGACCACACCACATGAAGCAGTAATGCTAAGGATACCCACCATTGGAATCTTTTTTCAGTCCCGGTGATGTTTATTTTCCATCCAACCTGTTGATATGATCATATACAAATAGATGATGTGAAGAAAGCAAATATCATTTTGATCCAAACCTCTTGTGGCCCCCAAGAAATTTTCAACGGTGAGAATTTAATCCCCACTTTATGATCCATTTGAGGTTTGGATATTTGTTATTTTTGATTTTATAATCTAAAATGATATTTAAAACTGGATGGACCGTGGGTAAAATTAATACATCATTTTGGCTAATCAATGGGCCTGAGAGGCAGTACTAGTACCTAATCCGCGCAACAGGCGGGACTAGTACCTAATCCGCGACCATGTGAACGCGGACGCGGTTTCGCTAGTGATGTTGCAACCCACGTGGCTAATGTTCGGTACTATGTGGACCCATCATAATGTATTTGTTTTATTCATGCCGTTCATGTATTTTATAATATAATTTAAAGCTTTCTTCAAAAATTTAGGTTAATCTAAATCTCAGTGGATCACACCAGGGAAAAAAGTAGTGATTGAATGTACACCCTTAAAAACTTCCTAGGTCCGTTGTAACGAAGGTCATGTAGACTGGGATGAAAGGAGGAAATATACTAGCTTGATCCAAAACTTCTGTGACATCGAGAAGTTTTTAATGGTGGGCATTCAATTAACATTGTACGGTCCACTTTAGATTTCAATCAAACTCATTTTTGTCTCATATTATAAAACAATCCAAAAGAATAGGTGGACGGCGTGAGTGACACACATACATCATGGGGAGCTCAGAGAGCACCGCCCACTGGCCATTGGCCAGTGGAAGGTCACTGCCCAGAAAGCGGATTGCGTAGCCAGTAACTCACTAGGCTAGGTAAACTTTGTGAGGTCCACCAGGATTTATGTATTTTATACTCTCGGTCCATCTATTGTACGGAATAATTTTAGGGCTTAACCCAAAAATGAGGCATATCCAATGTTCAAATGGAACACACAAGTGAAAACAGTTAAATTAAATGTCTGTCATTGAAAAATTCACAGAAGCTACAGTAGTTTTGGATCAAGCTTATATTAGTTGACGTAGGGATGAACGTGATGAGGTCGATCACCGTCTTCCTCAAGGATAACTACTCCGAATCCACGGAGCTTCTCTGGACTCCTCACAGAGACTTCTTGAATCCACAAGGAAAGAAAACATGAAAATAGAAATAAATTTTAATAAAATTTGAAATTAATTGATGAATAATTGATAAATTGTCTAATGTGTCTCCTTATCCCATTAATATAGAAAAAAATAAACTAAAATTCGTAATTATCAAAAATAGCAAAATTCTAACTCTAATAAAAATCCTAATTCTAGTAAAACTCTTCTAAGGCCTAATTTCTAAAAATAAAAATTACAAATAAACTTTCTCTAGAAGAGTCCTAGTATAACTAAAAGTTATTTTTAAAAGGAAAGAAAATCTAAAACTCTAAAAAATATTAAAAAATCAGAATTACTAAAAATAGTAAAATTTTTCTAAAAATTCGTTTTTAAGCTGAAAGCACGCATTTTCTGACGAAATGGACAGATGCGACCCACTTTGTGGGTCGATTCACCTCGGATGGCCCGTTTCAGTAAAGATTGATAGGTTGTACGCCTTATAACGATATCCGGATCAAAAGCTATGGTCAATTCACGGTTCATCTCCTTGTGACTCAACTATGTTGGGAATATCTCTGTGATACGTTCGACATCAGACCCCTCCACTTGAACAAAACTTGTCCTCGAGTTACGCAAGAGACTTGGCACATGAGTCTGAGATAACTTCTGATGCCGATATTCATTAGCCCTTTTTTTATACTTGACATTAAGCTCTTGAGCTGACACAATACATGTACTCATGCTTTCCTTGACTTGACTAATATTGATCAGTTCCTTCACATTTGACACAATACATGTACTCATGCTTTCCTTGACTTGACTAATATTGGTCAGTTCCTTCACATCCATCTTTAAGATCTCATATTTTTTCTGATAATGTGGGCAATTAGGCGGATTTGTCCCTAAGACAGGATCAATGTGATTTTGTATATCTCGTATGGGAGGCAATTTATTGGGGGGGTTCATCGAGCACAATCTCCTTGAACTCTTGCAACATCGGCTTTAAATCTTTTGGGATATTCACAGGCTCCATATATTCTTTCTTTTCAACTAATGAATATATATCTCTTGTTTCCTCAGATTATTTAACAAAAGCCTGTTCAGTTGTGAGAGACTGATCTTCAGCTTTAGAAGTCTTGAGTTGATTCTCTCTTCCTATAGGGGCGAGGATAATCTTTTTGTCATCTTTAATAAAGAAGATAAATAGGTTATCCCGATCCATATGTGTAGCATTAATATTATTTTACCAGGGTTGACCAAGTAACATGTGACAAGCTTCCATGTTGACCACGTCACACATTACTTCATCCTTATAATATTTACCAATGGCATCGTTCAGTTGCCTCTGTTTTGTTAATCTCCTTGATCCATCCAATCGTGTATGAAGATGGGTGTCTTTTTGTTTTTAGTTGAAGCTTTTCCACCATTATTTTCGACACGAAATTCTTATCGCTCTTGACATTAATGATCACATTGCAGACTTTTTTGTATGCAGTGCACCTTGTTCGAAAGATGTTGTCTCTCTGTAATTCTATTTCTACCTTTGGCATGTATAACGGTTCCCTCATAATCGAAGTTGTGGCCTGTGATTTACCATCATTTGATGGTACCTTGCAGAATTAGGGTTGTGTCGTACAATGGTGTAACACCCCGGATTTTGGCCAACCTGGGATTAAACGTCCTTAGGCTATGGGTCAATTAAAACACCTGGAATTCGCTTAGAACCCAATTCCATAGCCAAAGAAATCACTTAGGATTAATTCCTTTAGAAAATAAGTGTAAGTTAGCTAGCGCGACGTTAGAATAGCTGGAAAATGGTCCCCGATCACTTTAAATACGTTCTATAAGGCCCAAAGCGAGTGGAACCAATGGTGCTATAATGCTCTAAAGCCTCGGATCAAACTCTAAACCGGTTTGTTCTCGGGACCTCTTTGAAACTTTGTATTGGATCTAGACCGCGCGTCGAAAGTCCGATGCCTACCATCTTAGACCGTTATGACCACTTAGCTGGGCTTGGCAATCGTTTCGAATATCAAGTCCAACTGA
The DNA here is from genome assembly GCA_037074715.1 of Magnolia kwangsiensis. Taxonomy (NCBI): domain Eukaryota; kingdom Viridiplantae; phylum Streptophyta; class Magnoliopsida; order Magnoliales; family Magnoliaceae; genus Magnolia; species Magnolia kwangsiensis. The sequence goes on from CM073577.1 coordinate 117,335,504, forward strand.
CGATCACAGGCTATTTCATTGAGTCCGGACCGAAGAGAGTGTGAATAGGGACATAGTTGGAATTTCAAATTCAAATCTGGCACACAAATTTGACGCATCAGTATTAAGCATTCTGACTGTCAGAATACAGCCAAATTACACCCTTGGATCAGGAAAAATTTCTACTACATATCACGAGACTTATAGGCCTGATCTTGGTGCGGTGACCGTTAAACTGAAACTGGGCCGCCACGTGCGATCTGGGAACCCTACCGGCCTGAAATCTGGATGCGTGCTAGATCCAGTATGCACGAGCTTAAGTCCGACCGCATTTGGCCAGGGGACCTCCAGAAATGCTCTTTTGGACCGAAACAGCCCCGATTTGGATATACTTTAAGTATACCTTGACTTGGAGCCTATTTTGGGCATGTTTAGGCTTATAAAAGGGGTTGAAACCCTCACTCCTCTCTCCCATCCGAATTTGCAAAAATCCCTAGATTGGGAGAGAGAAAAGGTGAGAGTTTGTGAGAGAGATTGGAGGAGAATTCCTTGCCGCTTGTGCTACCTGTTGCAAGTGCCTAAGCAACGCAACTCAATCACGTTGCCGGTGATTTCTCCGCTTTTCTAGGTAAGAAAGCACCCTAAATAGTTACTGATTTGAGTTTCCTTTGTTTCCATAGCGATGTAGCTTATGGATCTCGTGTATTAGGTTCCTTATTCGCCGTAGACGAAGCGTATACGCTCCGTTCGAATTCTCATCCCTAAAAGGGAAAAGGTGCGGATATTAGACGCTTTGATTGACTGTTTTCAAAGCTTTCAATGTCGTTTAATAGTAGAATCTTGACGGCAACGCCGTTTGACATGTACAACGTGCTCTCCGTTTCCTGTTTCGTAAATTAACGAAGAATATGAGATTTAGGGCATTTTAGTCATTTGTAGGAAGTACCGTTTACATTCATATTTTGCTGATGTGATTGACATGGTTTGTTGTCGCATTAGGAAGTTAGGAATGCGTGCATAATTAGTTTGGCGAAGAGATTCGCCTAGTTGCGCACTTTGGGTCGACATACTATATGTAGACTTAAGTGTGTAGTGTATGTGTTTGTATAAATGCTTGTATTAGTATGTATTGAATTAAATGATGTTATTTGATAGTTTGTGATTGTTTTTTTTCAATTATTATGCTGACCTAAATGATTTTCTACATGTTGACTAAATGCATGATTTCATTACATGCATGGAATTTATGTCCTTGAGGATTTGCTTAAGTTGAATGTTATGACATGAGTTAACATGCTCACATGATTGTATTTCAATTCCAATGCTCTTACATAACTTGTTGACGTGATTCCATAAGTGTTTGGGACTAGACTTAGTCCAGGCAGTCGGTAACCGAGCGAATTCGTGGCTGACTGGTCATAGCCACGAACGACGCGTCGATGAACGTGATTCGTGTTTAGAGTTGGCGGCAGTGGTTAGGCCACGCGAAGTGTTTTACGCACTTCATGTCGTTCGACTTACGATGCGATCGCACTAGTCGAGCCCGTCAAGTAACCCGACTGGCCGATGTATGTTCACCTTGTATGTGTCATAACTGCTTGAACCTAGGGTACTGAACTGACCATTGTAAACCCTGTTAACCATGGTACCTTGATCCACGAAGACTCATGAGCCGGGCATGGTGGTATGGGACACCGTGGTCGAGCTGTCGGCCTACGCTGGGGCCACAAACCTCCCCGTAGTGACCAGTGAGCACCTATGACTCGTGAGCAGATTATGGTGGTATGGGACACTATATTCTTGCTGTCGGCCTACACTGATAAGGTGATGGGGGAGCGGTGCAACGAGTGCGAGCAACAGCCCTGGCAGCCCTTTGTAGTGACCGCGAGCGTATTCTGAGTCTACGGGAGGCGACGACCCTTCCGTAGCAGTAGAGTACAGTAGGCCTGTATTGATAAGGTGATGGGGGAGCGGAGCAACGAGTGCGTGCAACAGCCCTGGCAGCCCTTGCAGCGACCTACAAAATATACATCGTATGAGACTACTAGGAGTGACGACCCTAGACAGGATCTGTGTTGGGATTGATATAAGGGAGGTACCTTAGTTTCCCAATATTGCTGTATGAAAAGGACTAATAACAACTCGGTAATCATATCACCATAGCATTGCATGTGCCTGGAAGATGTGGAGCACTCTAGGGAGTGTGGCATGCCGCGGTCGTAAGATGTTGCCGCATGAGGGTGATCGTCGGTGAGGGCATACATCACGTCATGTCATAATTGCATTAACAACAGTATTAGGATTGTTTGATTTATTGCTTTACTATTATCGCGTGATTGATTTGAGAACATGTTAATCCTTGCTCTATTATTCCACTGAGTTAGCTACTTACTCCCACGTTACGGGACGGTGTTCCTGGACACCCACCAGACCTTTTGTGATTGCAGATGATGGCGCGGCCTGCGAGGCGGAGCTGGACTTGATGATGATGAGGAGGATCCCTCATTTATGTGTGTTATGATCGACGGGATTACAGGGAGGTTGATTAGATGCCTTGACACTTGTCATTTTATATTTTTAGAGCACTCATGTATATTCTTTTGTTTACTTTTGAAGTATACATGTATGTATATAACCCGGTAACATATTCACACTCTAGAGACATACAACAGATTATATATGTTATACATACTATCACAGTCTTCCGCTTGTAAATTTAACTGTCTCTGGAGCGTGATATGCTGTTTTAGCTTAATCTCACTCATGTTTAATACATTATCACAGACAACATTTAATCATACATATCTATGTTGCATAAATAACATTTTGGAACTCGGGAGTTGGGTTTTTGCTCGACCCCCCGATTTTCGGGATGTTACAGATGGTATCAGAGCATGATTTGGATTAAACCGGGCCTGGGTTATGGTCACGCGACGTACGCTGTCGCTTCCTTTGACTTAGGTGGGTACGAGAAGGGTCTAGAAACACTTCTAGGATCGCAGATTCGCCGATAATCGAAATCTATTAGGATCGATCGCAAGATCGAGTCTGTAACGTATCTCGGGTCGCGTAAAGCAACTCGAATCACTTCTAAGTTGTAGGAAGTCGGGTGAAGACGTCCTATGAGCGGTTTTAAACCGTAAAAGTGAATCTTTGAGCCGTGGGATGACCACGACTCCTGTAATCAATCGCCAGGGCTTAAAAACCCCGTTTCACCAAAAATCTTCAAAATTCCTCCTCTAAACATTCCAATCTTCATTTATTTCTTATCCATTTCATATTAGGCATCAAACCTAATGTGAAAATAACACAAATTAGTACTTTCACAAAATTTTACAGTGAATAGTAAAATTTCATGAAAAATGGCCATAGGGCCATTCTAAATTCACTTTCTTTAGCAACTAAGGAGCTAAATAGGTGTACTGGCTCCTTCTACCCCAAATTCATATGCTGCATCATATGGTTTGGTATTCAGAATTGCGATGTGGACCCGAAAAGCTCCGAACACATGTTTGGGCTCATAGAGACCAAATTAGTATGAACCAGGGGGTGGGACCTAACTTTTTGGGACCCTGGGACCATGGGGGACCAGACCCATGGGGTCCCACCGGTCAACTTGAGAGTTGACCGGCGATGCCATCGCCGGCCGGGCGATGCATCGCCGGCCGGCGAGCTCCGATGGGGCCGTCCTTCGGGCGCACCCCCTTAAACAGGGTCCACATCACCCCTATGCACCTCCCACCCCAAGAAAACCCCAAATAGGGGTACTTCCTTCACAAACAGCCCCTTCCCTAGCCCCATTTTCATTTTTCAGCAACTATCTCCAAAAATCCGTGATTCCAAACCATCCTAGACCCATCCTTGGCCAAAACCGACCATCATCTATCACTTATTTGGAGTTTGCAGCCCTTCCTCTTGGAGATTTCATCATTTGGAGCTTCAAAAACCCCCAAATCGAGCTGAATTCGTGAGGTGCTCCATTCCCCTTTTTCGTTTCCATTTCTCTCTGAAAATGCATCCTAGGGGAGCTTGAAGCATCCCTCTACAATGCCTAGATCTCCCTTTTCTAGTTTGGTTAACCATTTTCTTGCATTTTCCCCATTTTCCATGGCTATTGTTAAGCTGTTTTAGCCTTTTTCTCTCTTTTCACCATCCTCCCTCTCAATCCTATTTCTCCATTTTCTTTGCTTAAGGAATACTGAAAATATATGGCCGAGAGAGCTCTAGTGAGCAACAGACAGTATTAGACTCGACAGGGATAAAGAAGGTAAGTCGGGACTGTGGTAAAGTCCTTTGGTAGAGTTAGGCATCTATGCCTTTGCCCTGTAGATTGTTTGATTTTTATTTTAAGGATTTCTGTGTTTGTTGTTGTTAGGTTTAGTGAAGTTACAGGTAGAAACTGTGTTTGTGTTGTGGTTTGGCCTTATCATAGCCGAATTTTGTTGAATGAAATGCATGCCGATTCATTTTGTTGTGAGGTATTGTCCCTAGATTGGGAGTATTATAACTCCCGGGATTCAGCCTACAAATTAGATTTTTATCCCACCCCACCCTCCAACCAAGCATGCCACTCCCTATCCCGCTATGGGACTAGGAATGCGGTTCCATTTAATACAACTAAGCGCTACCGGCCACATAGGCCCTAGGCGTTTGGAACCTAGTGTTAGTACTCCTAGATTTGAAGGATCTGACGACATAAGAAATCCAATTTCATTTAGATAATCTTGACCCTAAGCAATAGGAGAATTCCCTGTAGTAGAAATGGAATGGAAAGCCATTTACCGTATAATTTTAGGCTTTGAATTATAGCTACAGAGTTACAGACTAGGCTACTAGTTGTCTTAGGCAGTGTAAGGCCTATATATGCTAAGGGACAGTAGGTTAGATTTGGTTGGAATGGGACTCCCTTCCTTCGGTAGATTCCTTTATGGCTTATAGACTTCTGTTGTTTCCCATAGGAAGGAACCATACACTCTCAGGGAACATTTATAACTCCCTCAGATTGAACTTAGAATGTACTAGCATGCCCCTTAGAATTGCCTTCCCCAAGGGCTTATTGCATTCGGGAATGCAGAATAAAGGAACTACATGTAAGCGATGTATTCGCGGTTTGAATCGACTTCCTAATCCTAGTGGTTACCAATAAATCCAATGCTCATGGGCCCATGGTCTCACACAAGGGCCACATATACATTACATCGGGCCTCGACGCATGGGTCGAGTATACATTATATTGGGTCTCATATACATCAAGTGGACTGCTCAAATATCATATTGGGCCGCATATACGTGCCAGAATTACATCTCAATGGACCTCATCCTACGACCGAATGCACACCACAATGGGCCTCACTAAATGGGTCATAAATTCACAACAAGAGGGCCCTGCACATAGGCCTCAAATACATCACACTCGCCATAACCCATGGGCCTAATACATGTCACAGTGGGTCTTTCCCATAGGCCACGAATACATGACTACACTAATTATGAAAAGTCTTATATTACAACCACTTCACACATCACATAGTTAATGGCTCATATTTGGTGTCGCATGGTTAAGGGCCAAGAGCCACATTTCATCGTACCACTTACGGTTTAGAGATCACAGCATATAGAATCCAGGACCTTGATAGCATTAGCTTGGGGAACATAACCCTACATCACATTCGGTTTAGTGTACAACTTAGTTATATGTGATTCAAGTGGCGGTATCTATATCGATAAGCATAAACCTACGTTGTTAAATGACCATCAATGCTACTTGATTTCATATGGTTAGGTGGCCTTATACGTATTTCACATTCATACAATTAGATGACTACATATACTACATATACTCCACGATTGCCTATGATTAAGTGGCTATATATACATCAAATACCTACATGATTAATGAACTAAACAGGTATATCACACACTCACACCACTAGAGTCTATATATTTGTTATAATTAAACATGTTTAAGAGTTTAAGCATAAGTCACATGATTCTATTACTTAGGATCGTACTCTAACCAAAGTGCCAAGTGATCAAGGGCTGTCCACAATCGGCCCATTAAAGGGATTAATCATCATTACTTCAAAAATTACAATACCAGTTCGTCATATGTTCAATACATGGAGATTACAAATTCTTGTCGAAGAGGCCCAATGGTTGGCCCAAACAAGGCTACCACTGATGGGCCCACATGACGTTCACTCAAAATGGGCCTTAACATTCTTGGGCTCACACATCAATGGAATTTACAATGAGTTCTATGTGGTGGAGCTCATGGGGTTTTTCCATGAGGTTAAGTCGTGTGTGACCCACTTAAGACTTAGGTTTGCTTTGATTCTAGTCCAAATCCTAAAATGATACGAGGAAGTGAATGGTCCGCTTGTATTAAATAGATGCACCATGGTGGCCTTAGGTTGGATTTAATAGTCAAGTTCTTATTCTCACAACCTCGTATTGCATGGTCCAATTCAGGTTGGATTGATTGATCTTTGGGACAATGGCCTAAAGGGGACCCTGTACATGGGCTAGATGGGTTAAATATCTATATATCATCAGGATGACCCATAACAAATTTTCAATGATGAGAGTTCAATTTGCATATTTCAGGATGTACGACTATTTAATCATTGAATGGGCCTAAGTCTTGGTAACATATCGTAAAAAGGGGTTGATAAAATAAATGAATGACGGGAATCTTAAATATATATCATGTCATAACCATGGTGGATTAAGTAGTTTAACACCTACATCAAAGTGGGTCATACCACACACAAGTTGAGAGGTTTACCCTCCATTAAATAGTCATAATTATGTGTTGGGCCCATAGAGATGTGGTTCATAAATTCAGACCATCCATTATGTGTGTCCCACTTGGTTAAGGTGTCAGACCAAGTTTCAGATATATCCAAATTTCAAGTGGATGCCGACAAGTGTTTTTATATGATTGGGCTCGCTTTGAGTTGTACAAACAGTTCAAGGTGATCAAAGTTACATGGATCCTAGAGTGATGTTTTTGTTACATTACACAGTTCATTTATTTTTATTTCTTTTATTTTTATTTTATTTTATTATTTTTATTATTTTTTTAGAGATCATTTATAGCATTATCCAAAAATGAATCATATTTAGAGATTATCAAGACCTCACCACAGACAGTAGTGGAGATAATGATTTCACCGTTAAATAATTTATAGGGCCCACCATAATGTTTATTTTCCATTCAATTCATAGGGTCACAAAGACCTGAATTGAGGGGAAATACAAATTTCATATTGGTCCAAAACTTCTGACCCAAAAAGGTTTCAATGGTAGATGTTCAATCCTTACTTCTTTTGTAGTGTGGCCCGCTTGATAGTTAGATCAGATCTATCTTATTTATTATTATTATTATTATTATTATTATTATTATTTTTAAGCCTTAAGCCATACTCCCCCAAATGAATGGACGGTTTGGATACAATACATACCTCATGATCAGACCCCAATTTTTATTTATTTACTTATTTATTTATTTTTAATGGTGTGGGCCACCTGATTTCCATGTGCGGCTGATTTTTGGAGGTGACCCGTTTCTAAACGGAACCCATTAAATGCACGGTGCTGATGTTCGAAATACATCATGGTAGGGCCTGTGATAGGGCCCACTTTCAACCAGCGTTAGCAGTAGACGCTGCTTGCTGCAGCGTCAGACACTGGCAGCAACGTCAATGTAAATTTTTATTTTTTTTATTTTTTATTTATTTTCAGATATGGGGCCCACAACAGGACGATCCAGTCCGACTGTTGTGTGTGTCCCACATGGTGGACTGGTCAGTTCAAGTTTTAGATGCATTCAAATTTCAGATGGGCCCCAATGAGTGCTTCTATATGTTTAAGCATGTCTTCACATGATTTTTGATGGTGTGGCCTAACAGAGAACTAGATTGACTTTATTTTTCTACTCAACGCCTAAAATGATCTGAAAAATTGAATGGACGGAGTGGATTTAATACATACATTATGAGTAGGGCCCGTTGTAGACCCACACCCTCTTCCCTTCTTTTTCTTTGAAGCGGCAGGGGCGTCTGGACGCTGCAGCAAGCAGCGTCCAGCCTTCCTCTTTGGTTTTTTTTTTTTTTTGGTTTTAATAATGGTGTGTATGCACGGGTGTGCTGTGTGTGTTTGGCCAGCCCAATGGCCTCACTTGGGCAGTTTGGATGACTTATAAAATATTCTGGTGGGGCCCACCAACAATGGGTCTCACATAAAGTCTATAATAATTTATTTATTTATTTATATATATGTATTCTCCCGTGAACCCATACCATTAATCACAACATTATCATCATATCATCACCACTATAATCAACCAAATAATCAAAATAAAACAAACCAAGAGTGGAGTGGGTGTACTCACCTTAATGGATTAGATGGATGGATGAGATGGAATTGATAGTGTTGATGGCCCACCAAGATCACTCTCTCTCTCTCTCTCTCTCTCTCTCTCTCTCTCTCTCCATGGAAAAAAATGGTGAAATGCTTAGGGGTGGAGGGGTATATGTAGGGAAATTATAAAAATGTGGTTAGATTCACTTAATGTGATCTTGGTTAGCTTAGACTAGGATTATATCAATTAATTCATGATTTGCAATTAATGGTGGATTAAAGGAGCATTGGATGGCATGGTGTGATGATGTCATGCTTAAGGTGTGGCATGGGAAAGAGTTGACTTGGGGAGACATGAGAGATGGGAGGTATGGGTGGGTGACATCACACACATGGGTAGAGATTCTCTCACCCATGTGTGGCATGTGCATGTGTGTATGACATGTGTGGTGCACATGTGTGGAATGGAATACATGGCGCCTTGCGCACATGATACATCAATGATTCTTCACGGCGTATTTCACTAACGGAGTATCGTATAAATGCACGGGTGATACCTATGCGATCGTAGTGACGGGGCGGTTGATATGAGATGAGTTTCGAGGTCATGGGGTTTCGGTCAGTCGGGTGTGTACTATAAATGGTCAATCCAGGTCTAACTAAGCGCATCGATCATCGTATACATACGCATCGAAAATGGTGCGGAAGGGATGAGGTGTTACAGATGCGACCCACTTTGTGGGTCGGTTCACCTCGGATGGCCCGTTTCAGTAAAGATTGATAGGTTGTACGCCTTATAATGATACCCGGATCAAAAGTTATGGTCAATTCACAGTCCATCTCCTTGTGGCTCAACCATGCTGGGAATATCTCTATGACACGTTCTACATCATTATTTTTTTCATTTTATTTATGTCTTTAAGATATTATGAATAGGCTAGAAGACAAATAAACATTACTAAAGGATTAGAAAGTTTTCAATGGTAGAAATCATTCTTCCCACTGTTTCCAGTGGTATGATCCATTTGATCTTTGTATATGCTTAAATTTTTTATCTCAATTCCTTAAATTAGATAAAAATATAAATGGACGGCGTGGATAGACCACATACATTCAAGGTGGGCCCAACTGAGTCTACTCAGTACAATAAGAGCATACAGAGTAAGTCAGCATGCAATCCGATTTCCACCGGGCAATCTGTTTCCGTGGTCGCTGGCCTATGTTATTTTTGAGAGAAATTTACGACTGTACGACCCATTTATGGCCTATTTACCCGACGAAGTCCACCTCATTTTACCTTACCAGAATAAGCCCCAGATGTACGGACACCTTTCCCAAGGTCGAAAATGCCCCCTGCTTTTTCCTTCAAGCGGATAGGCTGGTGCTCAAAGACGAGCGATGATGCTCCTCGAACTCCAAGTTGTACGAACGGTTCAAAAGAAATCAAAGTTAATGGCCCCATAGTTATGTATTTATTATATCCACAAGGTTCATACATATTTGGAGATAATTTCGGAGCATTATAAAAAAATGAAATCATATCCAAAGATCAACTGGACGACACCATAATGAGTAGCAGAAAATTGATTTTCACTGTTGAAACTTTTGTAATGCCCACCATAACATTTATTTTCCATCCAATCTATTCACAAGGTTACAAAGACCTGAATGAACAAAAAAAACAAATTTCATAATGATTCAAAACTTCCATGGACCCTAAAGGGTTTCAACAATAGACATTCAAAGTAGAATGGTAATGTCATAAGCTACGGTCAGACCTATAGTTACAGATTATAACCGTATCTATAGATACCAAAATTCGTAGCCATAGAAAACTATCAGGAGTGGACTCGCCGAACTAATGGACCTCGCGCCAGTTGCTGGCCTGTCTGGGAGCCATGCCCATCTAGCGGTCGCTATAGCTACGAATTATAACCGTAGCCATAAACTGAAACTGTAATTTTTTATTTTTTATTTTTTTTAAAAAAACATGGAGAACTTTATTGTCATTCCCCAAACCTGAAAATCAGATTCATAGGAATCCCGATCGCCGAATCCGGTGCCGACAGCCTCCGTAGTACCCCATTCTTGGCTCCTAGCATTCATATGCCAGATTCCGATCCTAGGATCCTAAAAGGAGAATTTTTTTTTTGTACATTTAACTAGTAATAAGCATAACCTCAAGATTACCCAATTCATAAAGGTAACATCATCATCACATATCCACTAATATAATCGTTGGAGTACAACATTGAAAGGGAATACATAAATAGAAAATCAAGCTCCAGAAGACCACCGCACGCTCCAAGCTCAACACTGCTGCAACCTAACATCACCTGCACACATCTATCGTGCATAAGCTTATAGAAAGCTTAGAGGGTAGTGTAAGTGTGTGCACAAAGTAATTGCCAAGTATTCAATACAATGTCATAATCATACAATATCAAAAAAACTGGTAATTTATAAACCATACAATGTCTGAATAAGCAGAAACACTAATGAGATCATGAATTATTAGAGTAAGCAGAAATATGAACAAGTACATAAGTCAATCAATATCGGAATACGTAATATAGAACAACTATGTGATAAGGAGTCATAAAGAGCTAAATATCAGATGCCGAGGATGCAACGTAATATACGAATCCTGTTAAGTCTGTCTAGGCCATATAAGTACAGAAACATAGTAACCCAAAATGCCATATGCCTGCAGATGTAATGTAATATGCGATGTGAATGAAATGACCATGCTAGAGTGTGAAGTCGGGATGATAGTACATAGTATCGTAAGCTACGGGGTCTACCACAAGGGACTTCTATCCAAACCAGTCCCATACCTAAATTTGGATAGTTAGACTCAATGTGGTAAACTCCTGATCTCAGGTTAGTCGCGCGCCTAACCGAATTCTTTTCCATAACGAAGGTACACAACAATTAGTTACGCACCACAAACCCTAGTGGATAGTGAATGAAATGAATGCATGAGTATGTAACTCCTACTCAATAATCCACATATAAGTACGGTTCCTCTCTAGAAAATCATCACTGGAGTTTAGTACACTCCAAATGGCACTGCCGCTCTCCCTAGCCGCACAGTCCAAGTGAGCGTAAGAAACCTCACTATCTGCCTGGCCAATAGTCTGCCAATACCTATTCGGCACGTCAATAGCGGACCCATTCCTCGAGCTGGTCAGTCTTAGCCTAGCAATGCCCCCTGCGCTGGGGCGGGTAAAGCCACACCCCCTCCCAACCGACCATGGTACAGTGGGAGACGCGGCCTCCTAGTATTCGGCACTCAGGCGCTCATCTATCCACTCGGTCTCGACGTTGGGGCATCCTTTGGTACCAAGAGGGTGTTTAGGAATTTTCACCCAGGGCCATCTGTGGTAGCCGGATGCTTAAACAGATTTTTGATGTCCCATCTGGCCATCCACGATATGCCTGTGGAGGCCACGACCCTGATGTCACTAGGGCGTACAGTAATCATAACACAATGTAAGATGCATGAGTCATACAATCCAGTCATGCATTAATCTTGCGCATGCCATGTGCTCATGTGAGATAACCTTCGCCTATCAGAGAGTCTCATAACAACCTGACTAATGACATATGCAATGGCCAATCACGTCTCATAACAAACATGCAGATGATGTGTATGGGCATGTATCATGACGCCATGCTGTCACATACTCATAATCGGTAACCACAATCAGCCTCGACAATGTGAACATCTAACTAACATTGCCCCAAGGAATGACCCACATAAAACTAAACACATAATGGGCCCACAGCCTTAAAAAGGCCTAATGTACAACACAGTGGGCCTTGTCCAAGGACCACATATATACAACAGGTGGGCCCTGCTCATGGGCCTTAAATACATGACATGTGGGCCCTACACATGGGTCTCGAATACATCAAATGGATCATGCATCATGGGCCTAATACATATCACAACGAGCCTTGCCCATAGGCCACGAATACATCACAACAGGATCCAACTATGGGTCGCACATACCTTATATAGGTTTCGATAATCGGCCTCGGCATCGACAATCGGAATCGACAATCGATCACGATAATCGGCCTAACAAGGCCTAAGGGAAGGTCACAAGGTGGACATTGAACCATCATTGTTTAAAGGAGTGGCACACATAGGGCCGAACATACAGTGGGCCCACGGCCTCATACAAGGGTTTGATATACGTCACAATGGGCTCTATACAAGGGCTACATACACAACAGGTGGGCCCTGTATAAGCAGCAAGTGGGTCTACGCATAACATACCCATCTAGATGGGTCACAAGTATATCAAAGTGGGCCTCATATATGGCCTTAGCACCAGGCCACGAATACATCAAGATGGGCCTAATAAATCATATGGGCTAAATCAATCAAATGGGCTGATACAAGCAGGCCGATCAAATAGACCGATACAAATGAATTAAATCAAATGAGCCAAGTCAAATGGGCCCCCAAATACATTGAATCGGGCTTCATCAAGTGGGCCCCAAATACATTAAATGGACTACGCGTCATGGAGTTATACTAAGCATGTTATAAAGTGATGAACTGTCCTTACCATGAAGATGGGCCTGGATGGCCTATACACAACAAGTACAAGCCTATTAATGGGCCTTAGGAAAAGTCATAATGTGGTCATTTAACCATCATTAATCTTACAATATGGACGTCAAACCAACATTGCTCCCAAGGCACGACCCGCCATAAACATCATTCATAAACCACGGTGAAATCACACAATGCAATAGACCTGGTATACATCCCATTGGACCTCGAACCATGGGCCTCAAATACATCAAATGGCCTTCACCCACAGCCCCTAATACATCACAATGGGCCTTAACCCATGGGCTCCAAATACAGCACAATGGGCCTCAGCCCACGGGCCCTTATACATCAAAGTGGGCCTCAACAACGGCTCCATACACATCAAGATGAGCCTCAACAATGGGCCATGATTATGACAGATGGGCCTAATCACTTGGGCCTTATATATATACCAAGGTGGGCCTCAATGGACAACCATAAATAAATCAAGGTGGGCTTCATCCACATACCAAGGTAGGCCTTAACAACGGGCCTTATACACATCACGACGGGCCTCAATAACAGGCCTTGAATACATCACAATGGGCCTCAACCCATAGGCCCTTATACGTCACAATGGGCCTCAACCCATGGGCCCTAAATACATCATTTTTGGGCCTCTAATAAATTACAATGGGCCTTATCCCATGGGCCTTATATGTACACCAAGGTGGGCCTCAATGAATGGCCACAAACAAATCAACATGGGCCCTATACTCATACCAAGGTGGGCCCACTTGAACCATAGATCTGACTCATTTCCTTAGCTCATGAAATGAGCTTTTAAAATGGATAGACGGTTTGGAAGCAACTCATGCATCATGGTGGAGGTCCACATGAGCTAAGGATCTGGCTCATTCTTTAGCTCATAAAATGAGCTTTCAAATTAGATGGACGGTTTGGATGCAGTACCTGCATCATGGTGGGTCCCACCATCCACACGTGGATGGTGTGAATAAAACACATACACCATGGTGGGCTTCCACACTGTCCGCTGGACGGTGTAAAAAGAACACATACATCGAGGTGGGCTCCACCATCTTCCTGGACGGTGGGAGAGAAACACATACATCACTGTGGGTCCTATGTGGGGCCCACCATAACATATATTTTCCATCCAACCGGTTGATAAGGTCACATAGATCTGGATGAGGAGGAAAAATAAATTTCATTTTGATCCAAAACTTCTGTGGCCCAGGAAAAGGGTTTCAAGGGCAGATGTTCAATCACACTGTTTCCTATGATGTGGGCCACCTGAGCGTTGGATGTGGCTGAAATTTGGAGGATGGCCCATTTCCCTAAGGGCCCACCATATGAACGGATTGGATGACACATAAACATCGATGTGGGGCCCACGGTTGGAGCCGTGGGTTGCTGCCCAACCGTCCGTCCGCCTGGTGCAGGCAGTGCCTGCACGTCCTCTGGACTGATAGTAGCAGGCGGTTGCTGCTTATTTATTTATTTATATATTTTTTTAAAATCACGTAATCCCATGATTTTTCGCATGTGGGGCCTGCATCAAGTAAATCTAACCCGTCCATTGCACTCTGTGGCTTAAGACCGTCCAAACGAGTCTAATATCCGAAGTATTTTCGACGCATAAGAATGTCAGGGTGACTTTCAACTGTAGGGACCACTGTTTTACCTGCTATGACCCTCCTGAAGATCGGATGGACTTCATTTTTTGGCTCAACGCTTAAAATGATTAGGAGAACAGAGTGGGCGGAGTGGATTGAATACATACATCAGTGTGGGGCCTACATGAGCAACCCTTCCCCAAGCTTTGAAACAAAGCTATTATTTGTGATTCCCTTTTGATGTCCAGCGTCCAGGGGACGCTGGACGGTTTTGTACGTTGAGGTGGACCTTGCTGAGGTGGGCCACCACTGATGGATGGACACATATAAGGTGGGCCCCACTTATAAATGGCTTGGGTAGGATACAAGCCTCATGGTGGGGTCCATTCAAGTGGGCCACATGACCACATCAATGATACAAAGAAAATAAACAAAAAGGAGAGGGAGAGAGAGAGAGAAAGATAGAATGGGACACGCATGATGGAGGGTCCCCGACACTATGGGCCCTCCCTTCCATGATCTACAACATAAATTATTGCATATGGGTCCACCTAATCAAGAATCAATGGTGGAGATCCATTCTCCACGAAAATAAACGGTTTAGATGACCTTATTTACAAGCTAGGAAAGGTAAACATCATAATGGGATACATGGAGAATTGCCCCATCATGGAATGATATGGATAATCAAGGTGGGCCATCGGCCACATCTTAGGGTCCAAGGTGAGATCTACACCATTGATCCGTGGGCCTCACTTGACCCATCATAAAAATAAGTAAACTACCCTATAGAAGCACCCACCTTATGATCTTCACGGTCCGTTGGAAAGCCGGTCTCCTTGTGCTTTACTTTGATGGTGGAGATGAGAAATGGATGGTTAGGATAAGAGCTTTTGGGATGGGAAAATGGGCCACACAAGGTCACTCTTTCTCTCTTGAAATGGTTGGACGTGAGCACCTTTGGTTGCTTGAGGAATGAGATGAGAAATGAGAAAGAGAGAGAGAGTTGTAAGGAGATGTGAGGTGATGGGGTGATGGAGTGATGGATGGGAGGGAGATGGGTGTGTAAGACTTTGTTGACTTTAGGGAGGGATGATGTAAGAAAGGTATGAGAAGGTGTAAGAAACTTTTGACTTATGGGTTGCTTGGGGATGGGTGTGAGGTGATGTTGTACTTGACATGAGGTGATGTGATTGATTGATTGGACATATCGTAGAGATTCTCTTTGGATTGCAAATGTGTAGCATTTTTCTCGCACCGAAAGTTGGCCCACATCTCCTGACTAGGGTATCGCCTTGGCGCGCGAGTCGCGGCATCGAAACCGTGGTGACGGCGCGGTCGCTATGGTAAAAGTCTGGGGTTGAGTCGACTTAGGTTGATGGCGTGTGACGCAGGGTCTCACGTGAATATCGGTTAAGGGTCGAAGGTTGCCGGAATTCGACGGGAAGGATCACAGGAGTTGACGGAACAGTACGAACTAGGATACGGGTCTTACATTTATTCTACCTATAATTTTCCCTAACACATTTATATAAATATGTATATATAAGCATATAAAAATTTCTTCGCTCTCTGTTTTTTTTTTTGTTTTTTCATTTCTTTCTTTATACATTAAATAAGAATATCTTATAAACTAAAATTAGTTACTTGATGTACCCTATATGATTTTGGGGTAGGAGAAGATACTTAAACCGACTAACCTAGTTATTTTTCAAGATTTCATCAGGTGGGTGGTCGAAAATCCATTTCATTCACTTAGTGTTTAATTTCATTCATTTCATTTACTTTATGATCAATTCCATGCATTTCACGATCAATCCTGACGATTTCGGTTTGATTCATGGTCATTTCCACACATTTCACAGTCAATTCCCTTGACTTCACGGTCATTTTTATGCATTTCACGGTCATTTTCCTATACTTCACGGTCATTTCCATGCATTTCACAGTCACTCTCAACGATTCGATTTTGATTCACGGTCATTTTCAATGCATTTCATGGTCAATTCCCTTCACTTCACGGTCATTTTCATGAATTTCACGGTCATTTCCATGCATTTCACGGTGAATTCCCTTCACTTTATGGTCATTTCCATACATTTCATGGTCAATTTTACTTCACTTTATGGTCATTTCTATGCATTTCATGGTCAATCTCACTGATTTGACCGTGAAGCGAAGCGAATTGACCGATAAAATTCATGGAAATGACCATGAAGTGAAGGGAATTGACCATGAAATGCATAAAAATGACCGTGAAGAGAAGCAAATTGACCGTGAAATGTATGGAAATGATAGTGAAATGAAGGGAATTGACCGTGAAATGCATGGAAATGACCGTGAAACAAAACGGAATCACCGGGATTGATCATGAAATGCATGGAAATGATCTTGAAGTGAAGCGAATTGACCATGATATGCATGGAAATGACTGTGGAGTTAAAAGAATTGATCGTGAAATGCATGGAAATGACCATGAATCAAAACGAAATCACCGGGATTGACCGTGAAATGCATGGAAATGACCGTGAAGTGAAGGGAATTGACCGTGAAATGTATGGAAATGACTGTGAATCAAAACGGAATCGTCAGGATTGACCGTGAAATGCATGGAAATGACCTTGAAGTGAAGCGAATTGACCGTGAAATGCATGGAAATGACCATGAAGTGAAGGGAATTGAACGAGAAATGCTTGGAAATGACCGTGAAGTGAAGGGAATTGACCATGAAATGCATGGAAATGACTGTGAATCAAAACGGAGTTGCCGGGATTGACCGTGAAATGCATGAAAATGACTGTGAAGTGTGGGGAAATGACCATGAAATGCATAAAAATGATGATGAAGTGAAGGGAATTGACAGCGAAATGCATGGAAATGACCATGAAGTGAAGCGAATTGACTGTGAAATACATGAAAATGACCGTGAAGTGAAGGGAATTGATAGTGAAATGCATGAAAATGACCGTGAATTAAAACGGAATCGCCGGGATTGACCGTGAAATGCATGGAAATGACCGTGAAGTGAAGCGAATTTACCGTGAAATGCATGAAAATGACCGTGAAGTGAAGGGAATTGAACGTAAAATGCATGGAAATGATTGTGAATCAAAACGGAATCGCCGGGATTGACATGAAATGCAAGGAAAAGACCTTGAAGTGAAGCGAATTGACCGTGAAATGCATGGAAATGACCGTGAAGTGAAGCGAATTGACCGTGAAATGCATGGAAATGACTGTGAAGTGAAGCGAATTGACCATGAAATGCATGGAAATGACTGTGAAGTGAAGGGAATTGACCGTGAAATGTATAGAAATGATTGTGAATTAAAACGGAATCGTCAGGATTGACTGTGAAATGCATGGAAATGACCTTCAAGTGAAGCGAATTGACCGTGAAATGCATGGAAATGACCGTGAAGTGAAGGGAATAGACTGTGAAATGCATGGAAATGACCGTAAAGTGAAGCTAATTGACCGTGAAATGCATGGAAATGACCGTGAATCAAAACGGAATCGACGGGATTGATCGTGAAATGCATGGAAATTACCGTGAATCAAAACGGAATCGACGGGATTGACCGTGAAATGCATGGAAATGACCTTGAAGTAAAGCGAATTGACTGTGAAATGCATGGAAATGACTGTGGAGTGAAGGGAATTGATCGTGAAATGCACAGAAATGACCATGAATCAAAACGGAATCACCGGGATTGATCGTGATATGCATGGAAATGACTGTAAAGTGAAGCGAATTGACCATGAAATGCATGGAAATGACTGTGAAGTGAAGGGAATTGACCGTGAAATGCATGTTAATGACCGTGAATCAAAACGGAATCACCAGGATTCACCGTGAAATGCATGGAAATGACTGTGAAGTGAAGGGAAATGACAGTGAAATGCATGAAAATGACTGTGAAGTGAAGGGAAATGACAGTGAAATGCATGGAAATGACCTTAAAGTGATGCGAATTGACCATGAGATGCAAGGAAATGACTATGAAGTGAAGAGAATTGACTGTGAAATGCATGAAATGACCGTGAATCAAAATGGAATCGCCGGGAATCACTGTGAAATGCATGGAAATGACCATGAAGTCAAGCGCATTGACTGTGAAATGCATGGAAATGACTGTGTAGTGAAGGGAATTGACCATGAAATGTATGGAAATGACCATGAATTAAAACGGATTCATCGGGATTGACTGTGAAATGCATGGAAATGACCGTGAAGTGTAGGGAAATGATCGTGAAATGCGTGGAAATGACCGTGAAGTGAAGGGAATTGACCGTGAAATGCATGGAAATGACCGTGAATCTACACGGAATAGCCTGGAATTGTCGTGAAATGCATGGAAAATGACTGTGAATCTACATGGAATCGCCAGGAATCACCGTGAAATGCATGGAAAATGACCGTGAGTTAAGCGAATTGACCGTGAAATTCGTGTAAATGACCGTGTAGAGAAGGGAATTGACCGTGAAATGCAGGGAAATGACCGTGAATCAAAAAAAAATTCCAAGGATTGACAGTGAAATGCATGGAAATGACCGTGAAGTGTAGGGAAATGACTTTGAAATGCATAAAAATGACCATGAAGTGAAGGGAATTAACTGAGAAATGCATGGAAATGACCGTGAAATAAAATGGAATCGCCGGGATTGACCGTGAAATGCATGGAAATGACCTTGAAGTGAAGTGAATTGACTGTGATATACATGGAAATGACCGTGGAGTTAAGGTTATTGACCGTGAAATGCATGGAAATGTAACGCCTCGAAAAAATCTGTACAGAGACTCGAGTACCAACTCGATCAGAAATCACTTAGGATTAATTCCTTTAGAAAATAAGTGTAAGTTAACTAGAGCTACGTTAGAGTAGCTGTGAAATTGTCCCTGATCGCTTTAAATATGTTCTGCAAGACCCAAACCTTGTAGAATCAATGACGCTATAATACCCTGAAACCTTGGATCAAACTCTAAACCCGTTTGCTCTTAGGAACCCTTTGAAACTTTGTATTTGATTTAGACCACGCGTCGAAAGTCCGATGTCTACAATCTTAGACGGTTATGACCGCTTAGCTGGACTTAACAATCGTTTCGAAAATCAAGCCCAACCGATGTTCTGAGGCTATTTCATTGAGCCTGGACTGAAGAGAGTGAGAATTGGGTAAAGGTTTAGAAAATTAATTCTAAATTTGGCACGTGTCTTTGCGTATTATTATTAAACGTTCTGACCTTCAGAATTCAGCTAAATTTCACCCTCGAATCAGAAAAAATTTCTCTTTCATATCATGAGACTTGTAGACCTGATTTAGGTACGATGACCGCTGAACTAAAACTGGACCACCACGTGCGATCTGGGAACTCTACCGGTCTGAAAACTTAGTGTGGACAACATCCAGTGACCATGAGCTTAAGTTCGACCGCGTTCGGCCAGGGGACCTCCCGAAATACTCTTTTGGATCGAAACAGCCCCGATTTGGCTATAACCCAAGTATACTTTGTTCCCAAGTCTATTTAGGTTATGTTTTAGCCTATATAAGGGCTTTAAACCCTCTCACAACCCTCCTATCCGAATTTGCTTTAAACCCTAAAAAGAGAGAGAGAGAAAGTGAGAAATTGTGAGAGAACTTCCTGCCGTTTGCTCCATCCTTTACACGTACCAAAACAACGTATTCAAATCACTTTTTCGGTAATTTCCAATGCACTTTTAGGTAAAAAAACCCTAACCACTTGCTGATTTAGGGATTCCTTTGATTCAATAGCGAAGTAGCTTACGTATCGTGTGCATTAGGTCGCATTTATGCCGGTGACGAAGCGTATACATCGTATTCGAATTGATACGCGTCTAGGGAAAAAGGTGAGGATTTTAGACGCTTAGATTGACTGATTTTAAAGTTTTCAATGTCTTTTAATAGTAGATTATCGACGGCAACGCCGTTTGACATGTACAACATGCTGTCCATTTTTCGTTTCGTAAACGGACGGTAAATATGAGATTTAGGGTATTTTAGGCATTTATAGAAAATACTGTATACGTCCGTATTTTGCTGAAATGCTTGACATGTAAATTTATCATGTTATGATATTATGTATGCGTGTATGATCTGTTCGGCGAAGAGATTCACCCAAATGTGTACTTTGAGTCGACATATGCTAGGTAGACTAAAGTGTGTAGGCTAAGTGTTTGTATAAATATTTGTATTAGTATGTATTGAGTAGATGGTGTTGTGAATGAGTTTTGATATTGAATTCTCAAGTAATATGCTGATGTAAATGATTTCCATCATGTTGGCTATATGTATTGATTTCATTATATACATGAAATGCATGTGTTGGATGATTTGCTTATGTTGTATGTTATAACATGTGTCAACATGCTTACATTGTTGTATTTCATTTCTGTTACTCATATATGATTACCGATGTTAATATTCAAGTGTTTGGGGCTATACGTTAGTCCAGGCAGTCGGTAATGGATTGAATTCGTGGTTGGCTTCTATTTGCCACGAAGGACGCGTCGATGAACGAGAGTCGTGTTTTGAGTTGGCGGTAGTGGTTAAGCCACACGAAGTATTTCATGCACTTCATGTCGTTCAACTTGAGATGCGCTCGTACTAGTCGAGCCCGTCAAATAACCCGACTGGCCATTGTATGTTCACCCTGTATGAGTCATAACTGCTTGAACCTAGGGTACTGAACTTACCATTGGAAACCTTGTTAACCATGGTACCCTAATCCATAAAGACTCATGAGCTGGACATGGTGGTATGGGACACCGTGGTCGAGCTGTCGGCCTACGCTGGGGCCACAAACCTTCCCGTAGTGACCAGTGAGCACCTATGACTCGTGAGCCGATTGTGGTGGTATGGGACACTACATTCGAGCTGTCGGCCTACTCTGATTGGTGACGAGCCCTTTGTAGTGACCGCGAGCGTATTCTGAGCCTACGGGAGGCGACGACCCTTCCGTAGCGATGAGAGTACATTAGGCCTGTATTGATATGGTGATGGGGGAGTGGTGCAACGAGTGCGAGCAACGGCCCTGACAGCCCTTGCAGTGACCTACAAATACAACATCGTATGAGATTTCTAGGAGTGACAGCCCTAGACAGGATCTGTGTTGGGATTGATATAAGGGAAGTACCTTAGTTTCCCAATACTGCTGTATGAAAAGGACTAATAACAACTCGGTAATCATTATCCATATTGCACTACATGTGCCTAAAAGATGTGGAGCACTGCGGGAAGAAAGCATGGCGCGGACGCAGATGGTGCCGCATAAGGGAGTATGTCGGTGAGGGCATCCATCATGTCATTTCATGCTTGCATTAACAACAGTACCTTGGGATGGTTGATTGTTTGCTTTACTATTAACGCGTGATTGATTTTATAACATGCTAATCTTTGCTCTATTATTTCACTGAGTTGATCACTCACTCCCACGTTACGGGACGGTATTTGCAACACCACCAGACCCTATTTTTAGATGCAGGTGATGAGGCGATTCAGGACGCAGAGCCGGATTACTACGAGGATCAGGGTGAGTTCTCGTATGTGCAGTTCTCCGACGGTTTTGCGTAGGTGGCCTGGATCGGCGGGACATGCTAGTGGACTATCACTTGACATTTATTTCTTGCTTTATGACATGTATATGAGACTCAGTGATGTATTCATACTTTGGAGATAGTTTGAGATTATTTTGTTTTCGTACAGTGATATATAATTTTTCAGTCTTCCGCTTGCGTTTTATCACTGAATCTTGAGTATGAATTGCAGTCTTGGTATAATCTTACTCATGTGAATGCTTTAACTCAGACAACATTGAATCATAATCATATTTATTGCATAAGTGATGGTCTGGAACTCGGGAGTCGGGTTTCTACACGACCCCCGATTTTCAGCGTGTTACAGGAAATGACCATGATTCAAAACGAAGATTGACCATGAAATGCATGGAAATAACCGTGAAGTGAAGGGAATTGACTGTGAAATGCATGGAAATGACCGTGAATCAAAACGAAATCGTCAGGATTGACCATGCAATGCATGGAAATGACCGTGAAGTGAAGCGAATTGATCGTGAAATGCATGGAAATGACCGTGAAGTGAACGGAGTTGACCGTGAAATTCATGGAAATGACTGTGAATCAACACAAAATCACCGGGAATCATCATGAAATTCATGAAAATGACCGTGAAGTGAAGCAAATTGACCGTGAGTGAAGAGAATTGATCGTGAAATGCATGAAAATGACCGTGAATTAAAATGGAATCATCGGGATTGACTGTGAAATGCATGGAAATGACCGTGAAGTGTCGGGAAATGACCGTGAAATGCGTGGAAATGACCGTGAAGTGAAGGGAATTAACTGTGAAATGCATGAAAATGACTATGAATCAACACGGAATCGCCAGGAATGACCATGAAATGCTTGGAAATGACCGTGAATCAACACAGAATCGCCAGGAATGACCGTGAAATGCATGGAAATGACCGTGAAGTGAAGCAACTTGACCGTGAAATTCGTGGAAATGACTGTAAAGTGGCAGGAATTGACCTTGAAATGAGTGAAAATGACTGTGAATCAATATGGAATCGCCGGGAATCACCATGAAAATGACTGTGAAGTGAAGCGAATTGACCATGGAATGCGTGGAAATGGCCGTGAAGTGAAGGGAATTGACCATGAAATGCATGGAAATGACCGTGAATCAACATTGAATCTCTAGGAATCACTGTGAAATACATGAAAATGACCGTAAAGTGAAGTGAATTGACTGTAAAATGCTTGAAAATGACCGTGAAGTGAAGGGAATTGACTGTGAAATGCTTGAAAATGATTGTGAAGTGAAGGGAATTGACCGTGAAACGCATGAAAATGATCATGATTCAACACGGATTCGCCGAGAATGACCGTGAAATGCATGGAAATGACCATGAAGTGAAGCGAATTGTCACGCCCCAAACTTGGAAACCGGGCTCACAAAATTTTTGATCACCGAATCCGGCGCCGACAGCCTCCGTAGAACCCCATTCTCAGTTCCTAGCTCCCATTCGACAGGTTCCGATCCTGGGATGCTACGAGGAGGATTTTAAATGTCAGTTTGATTCGAAATAAGCATAACCGAAGGCATAACCCACAAACAACAACCAAGTAATCCATTATATTTCCACTATGATAAAAAACTTTACAAGTACAATGAGCATAAAGGGAAATACAATGGTAAAGAACAAAAACTCCAAAATGCTCTGCAACGTGCTCCTGCCTCAGCGCTGCTGCGAACCAACGTCACCTGCACGCAACGGTCGTGCATAAGCTTACAGAAAGCTTAGAGGGTGGTGAAAGTGTGTGCGCAGGGTAGTAATATGAACATGAAATGTCAGAGTGATGCAGAATATGCAAATGGAACCATGATATCATGAGCCGTAACAAGGCTATACAATGCCAGACATGAATGTATCGGCCATCCCAAGGCCATGCGATGTACAATGCAACTCAAGCATACAGGTCCTCATCTATGTCCACACATCAATACAACTCAAATATGGGATATCACCGGGGTCTAGTACACTCTAAACTAGATTGCCTCCACATCACGTGCGATAAGGTAAGTGGAAAAGACCTCACTATCCGTCTGCCAATATCGGGCGCGACTCGTCGATAACGGACCCATTCCTCGAGCTGGTCAAACTCAGCCTAGTATTGCCCCCTACTCTCGGGTAGGTAAGGCTGCACCCCCTTCCAACCGATCACGACACAGTGGAGAGCGTAACCATCTGGTAATCGGCACTCAACGCTCATCTACCCACTCGGTCTAGACGTTGGAGCAACCTCTTGGTACCATAAGGGTTTAGGGACTTTCACCCAGGGATATCTATAGTACCCCATGTAGAACAAGATTTTTGGTATCCAATCCTACCAACCACGATCTGTCTGTGGAGGGTACGGCCCCGATGTCGCTAGGGCGTATAATAAACATGTCACACAAATGCGAAATGCATGATTCACGCTATCCAGTCATGCAACAAATCCAGCACATATCGTGTGCTCATGTAGGGCAACTCTGCCTAACCGGGAGCCCATAAACAACCTGCCCGAAGGCATATGCTATGATCAGTCAATCCCCATATCAAGCATACATATGATGCGTATGATCATGAGTCATGAAACTATACTAACAGGTAAATGAGTGATGAACCATCCTTACAACGCGGATGGGCCTGGACGGCCGAAATACAACAAGTACGGCCCAGTAATGGGCCCTAAGGAGAGTCGTAATGTGGACATCCAACCAACATTACACTCGCAATGTGGACGTTAAACCAACATTGCTCCCAAGGCATGATCTTCTTAAACTTCGCTACGTAATCGGTATGGGATTACACATTGCAATGGACCTTAGGTTCACCCCATTGGGCTTTTCATATATATATCAAATGGTCATATCCTATGGACCTTTTATTCATCAGATGGGTCACATAAATGGGCCACACCAATGGGTCATATGTGCATTGCAATGGGTCAAACCCGTGGGCCTAGGATTGCATCAAATGAGCTTAGTCTCATGCGTCTAACATGTGACCAATGGGCCACACCAATTGAGTCCCACATGTAGATCAAGTGGACCTCAACCCATAGACCTAACATGAGTTCAATGGGCCTAAACCCCTAGGCCTTAATCAAATAAAATGGGCCTAACTCATGGGTCTCAAATAAGTCCAGTGGGCCTAATCCCATTGACCCTTTTTATAATCAAATGGGTTCACTCCCATGGGCTTACAATATATCAAATGGCCTAGTCTCATAGCCTTAGAACATATCAATTGGGCTTACTTCTATGGGCTTTAAAATACCTTAAATGGGTCCAAAACCATGGGCCTAACAAAATGTTCATTTTCCAACAAAACTAGGCCCAACATGAGGTTCATTTGCAATACAAACTGTTCATAGGACCCACAACAATATTTATTTGCAACCTAATCCTTTCATAAGGTCACGTGAAACATGGGCCTATTGCAATATCTATTTACAATCCAAACTGTTCATAGGGCCCACGGTCAGGGGCAAGTCTCACCGTTCCAAATGAACGACGCGGATGTAACACATAAAACATGGTGGGGCCCACCGTCCCGGGATGGACGGCGCGAATAGAACACATACATCACGGTGGAGACCACATAAACATAAGCGGACGGTGGACTTAACACATGAATCATTGTGGGTCCCAAGTGGGGCCCACCCTGTAATATTTATTCGCCATCCAACTCGTTCATAAGGTCACTCGGACCTGGATGAAGGGATAACATAAATTTCAGCTTGATCCAACACTTCAATGGACCCCAAGAAAAATTTCAATGGCAAACCTTCAATTCTACTGTTTTTTATGGTGTGGGCCACCAGAGCCTTGGATGGGCTTGAATTTTGGCAGGGGCCTACTTTAGGAGGTGGCCCACCACATGAATAGATTGGATCTCAAATAAACATCACAGTGGGGCCCACGAGCATGGCCGTGGGTGGCCAGCGGCCGCCCGCCCGCCAGCCTTCACGCCTGCACGCAGCAGCGTGCAGCGCTGCCCCTCTGACGCCACAGAGGCTCTGCCACTTTTCATTTTGGGAAAAAAAATGTTTTCCTGGGGTTTTGTGTGTTTGGGGCCCACAAAACTGAAATCCGCCCCGATCATTTCGTTCTGTGGCCCGCAATAGTCGAAATGAGTCTAGAGTTCAAATTTTAAAATGCTACGGAAGTGAAATAAAATATGAAAATGATGTTTGAATGGTGAGGGTGCGATCTTTGACGCTATGGCCCACCAAGTGATTGGATCAGTTCTAAAATTCTACCCAACGGCTAAAATACCGTGGGTAAGAGGATGGACGGCTTGGATCGAACATAAACATCAGGGTGGGGCCTAAGCAAGGGGACCACCCAAGTCCCTTTCCTTTTTCTTTCTTCCTTTTTCTCTTTTCTGTTGAAACGTCCAGCGTCCCAGACGCTGGACGGTCATTCATTATTTTATTATTATTTTTTTTTGAGTGTGGGCCCTGATGGAGTGGGCCACTACTGATGGGTGCCATGGGCTCAATGTCCAAGGTGGCCCCCACTTGAATAAAAATTACATCAAGGTGGGATCCATTCAAGTGGGCCACACCATCCTATTGCAATAAAAATAAAATAAAATAAAATAAAATAAAGGAGAGAGAAAGAGAGACATGGAGAGTGGGACATGGCTTGTGATGGGGGGGACCCCGTCATTATGGGCCCTCCCATGTAATGAATCATACAATATACGGATCCCGTTGAACATGGGACCATCAAAAGTGTAAATCAACGGTGGAGATCCATTCCCCACTGATATGGACGGTCTAGATGACCTTTTGCAATGAAATAAACATCATGATGGGGTCCATGGAGAATGGCCCCATCATGGAACGATCATGATGATCCAAGTGGTCCATCGGCCACATATTAGGGTCCCAAGTGAGATCCACACCATTGATCGGTGGGCCTCACTTGGGCCACCATAAAAACAAGTAAAACTACTCTATAAAGGCACCCACCGTCCGATCTTCTCGCTCCTAGGGGTTCCTTGGCACCTTAGCTTCAACTTCAATGGTTAAGATGAAGAATGGAGGGTTGAGATGAGAGATTTTGGGGTAGGAAGGTGGGCCACTTGAAGCTTAGAGGGACTTGGAAAATTCCATACGTATGGAGTTTTTTGGAAATCTTTTGTTGCTTGGGATTTTTGAAATGAGAAAGAGAGAAAGAGAGAGAGTGATGTAAGGGAGAGAGAGAGAGTGATGGATGGATGGGTGAGTGATGGTTGTGTAAGAAAAGCTTGACTTTTGAGGCTTTTGTGTAAGAGAGGTATGGGAGATGAAGACTTTTGTAGTTGCTTGGGAAAATGGAATAAAGTGATGTGTACTTAACATGTGATGGATTGATGGGTGATTGATTGATGGGATTGATGTGATTGGTGTGACACATCGTAGAGATTCTCTTGGGTTTCGTAATGCGCGGCGTTTTCTCGCACCGAATGTTGGCCCATATCTCTTGACCAGGGTATTGCCTCGGCGCGCGAGTCGCGGTATCGGAACTGCAACGACGGCGCGGTCTCTATGGTATTGGTCTCAGGTTAAGTCGACTTGGGTTGTCGGCATATGAATCAGGGTGGCGCGTCGATATCGATTAAGGGTCGAAGGTCACCGAAATTCGACCGGTAAGACCGCGGAAGTCTACGGAAAGGTACGGACCAAGATACGGGTCTTACAGCTCTCCCCTCCTTATAAAAATTTCATCCTCGAAATTTACACAAGCATCGCAACTAGGCATAAATCGCGAAGAATAAGAAATATAACGTCATCATATAGAATCATGGACAGCGTACAAAATATAATACAGGATTAATTGTCAAAGAGATGAGGGTAACGCTCTCGAATCTCAGCCTCACGCTCCCACGAAGCCTCCTCTATAGAATGGTGACCCCACTGCACCTTCACTAATGGAATGACCTTGGTTCTGAGGACCTGGTCCTTCCGATTAAGGATACGGACTGGCTGCTCAATGTAAGAAGCATCCTCACGAACCTCCAACGACTGCCAATCAATGACGGGAACTATGTCTGACCCACACTTCCTCAACATAGAGATGTGGAAAACGTCATGGACGCCAGACAACTGTGATGGCAAGGTAAGCCGATAGGCCACGGTGCCAACGCGCCCAGTGATCTTAAAAGGTCCTATGAATCTCGGGGCAAGCTTGCCCTTCGCTCCAAATCGAACTACGCCCTTCATGGGCGAGACCTTGAGATACACATGGTCCCCTACATCAAACTCTAAGGGACGACACCGACGATCAGTAGAACTCTTCTGTCGGCTCTGAGCTATGCGCATCCTCTGCCTGATGATGTCAATAGCCTCTGAAGTCTCCTGCACAAGCTCGGGACCTAGGAGACGGCGCTCTCCAATCTCGGTCCAACAACTCGGTGATCTGCATGGTCTTCCATATAGTGCCTCAAAAGGAGCCATGCCGATGGTCGCCTGATAGCTGTTATTGTACGCGAACTCAGCCAATCGCAGATGCTCATTCCAGCTACCCCCGAAGTCAATCGCGCAGGCCCGAAGCATATCCTCAAGTATCTGATTGAACCTCTCAGTCTGGCCATCGGTCTGCGGATGGTACGTGGTGTTGAGCTACAAATCAGTCCCCATCGCACGCTGGAAGCTCCCCCAAAACTGAGACTTGAACCTTGAGTCTCGGTCAGAAACGATCGAGATTGGAACGCCATGCAGTCTCACAATCTCCTCAATAAATAGTCTCGCAAGTCGGTCCATAGACCAAGTCACACGCATCGCAAGGAAATGTGCCGACTTCGTCAGACGATCTACAACAACCCAAATGGCGTCATGACCCCGCTGAGTCCTCGGTAAACCCATAATGAAATCAGTCGACACGTGCTCTCACTTCAACGGCTGCAAAAGACCAGGAGGTCTCTGATGATCGGCCTTGACACGCTGGCACGTGTCACACTCAGCCACAAAACTAGCGATCTGGCGCTTCATCCCCGCCCAACAATACTGTCGCCTCATGTCACGGTACATCTTCGTCGAGCCCGGGTGGATAGAAAATCGTGATTGATGTGCCTCGGTCATAAGATCTCTGCGCAACTCTGGAATATTCGGGACACATAATCGGCCTCTGAAGCGAAGTCCACTGTCTGTACCGATCTGCCAATCTTCCTGCCCCTCAGATGCCGCCTCAGCCATATAACTCTGCAACGACTGATCAGCCTGCTGAGCCTCGATCACCCTAGCGACAAGAGAGGGTTGAATCGACAGGCTCGATAACTGTACAATGGAAGACTGCAGGCCGAACTCAAAGTCATATGCTGCAATATCCTCAAGCATCCGCCACTCCTGAATCATCATTTGCGCCACTAAGCCTCGTGGCTGACGGCTGAGGGCATCTGCCACCACGTTCGCCTTGCCCGGGTGGTACTGGAGGTTGAAATCATAGTCCTTCAGGAGCTCCATCCAGCGCCTCTGTCTCATATTCAACTCAGACTGCGAGAAGAGGTATTTCAAACTCTTGTGATCAGAGAAGAGCTCGAACCTAACCCCGTAAAGGTAGTGCCTCCACACCTTCAATGCGAAGACAACTACAGCCAGCTCCAGATCATGTGTAGGATAGTTCAGCTCATGGACCTTGAGCTGACGAGACGCAAAGGCCACTGGTCTCCCGTGCTGCATCAGGACAGCACCCAAACCGATATGCGAGGCATCAGTGAATACAATAAAGCCGTCACTCCCAGAGGAAAGAGTGAGGACAGGAGCGGACGTCAGACGGTCTTTCAACTCCGTAAATGCTCGCTGGCAGGCGTCACTCCAAATAAACTCTGCACCCTTCCGAGTCAACCTGGTCAGCGGGGCCGCAATACGAGAAAAGCCCTCAATGAAACGTCGATAATAGCCCGCTAGACCAAGAAAACTAGGGATCTCTGTCGCAGTCGTGGGCTGGCCCCACTGACGCACTGCCTCGACCTTCGAGGGGTCCACTGCGACACCCTCCCTCATCACCACGTGACCGAGGAGCTTCACCTCCTCCTGCCAGAATTCGCACTTCTTCAGCTTCGCATACAGCTGGTGTGCGCGGAGGGTCTGTAGAGTAATCTCCAAGTGCTGCTCATACTCCTCACGGGTCCTCGTGTAGATCAGAATGTCGTCGATGAAGACTACAACAAACTGATCTAGTTATGGGCGGAAGACCTCGTTCATCAGCTGCATGAAGACCACGGGTGCATTGGTCAGTCCGAAAGACATGACCTGAAACTCAAAATGACCGTAACGCGTCCTGAATGCCGTCTTCGGAATGTCCTCATCTCGGACCCGAATCTGATGATAACCGGAACGCAGGTCAATCTTCGAAAAGAACTGTGCACCCTACAACTGGTCGAACAAATCATCAATCCTAGGGAGCGGGTACTTGTTTTTGATGGTGACTTTGTTGAGCTCGCAGTAGTCAACGTAGAGCCTCAACGAGCCATCCTTCTTCTTCACGAAGAGTACCGGTGCTCCCCATGGAGAACTGCTCGGACGGATAAATCTCAACTTTCACAACTCGTCCAACTGCTTCTGCAGTTCCCGTAACTCTAACGGTGCCATACGATACGGGGCCTTCGAAATAGTCATGGTACCGGGCACGAGATCGATCTAAAACTCGGTGAGTCGACGAGGCGGTAATCCCGGAATCTCCTGGAACACATCGAGAAAATCACAAACCACAGGCAGATGGTCGATGCAAACGGCAACAGGCTCCTCAATGGCGCAAGACATTAAACAAGACAACCGCTCCCCTCTGGCCTCTGCAACGAACTGAAACTGTGGCACGCCAGGTATATAGAACGTGACGGTCCTCGCGGTGCAGTCCAATATGGCATAATACTCAGCGAGCCAATCCATGCCTAGGATGACGTCGAACTTGAACATCGGCAAAACGAACAGATCGGCAGGCAAAAAGGTATCCCCAACTAGAACGGGGCATGACGAGCAAAATAGTCCTAATGCTACAGTCCTCCCTAAGGGAGTCGATATTGATAGGCTCTCATCAGCAGACTCCGATGGTAAGCCAGCCGATCGACAGAAGCTCTCGGCCACAAAGGAGTGCGATGCACCGGAATCAAACAACACTCGTGTAATGCATGCAGAAACTAGAAGTATACCCTCAACAACTCCTCCAGAAAACTGAGGGTCCTGCTGAGCTACATAAAACCTAGCCTGAGCCGGCTGGGGAGGTGCCTGTCCCCTCTGAACGTGCTGCTGCTGTTGCTGGGGTCGCTGAGGCGGTCGAAACTGCTGCCTCTGCTGCTGTAGCCTCTGAGGCTGGTGATGATGTTGATGCTGCTGCTGAGGTGGCTTCGGTGGTAGAGGCTGCTGTCGCTGCTGCTGTGGGGGTCTTTGCTGCTGCGGTGGAGGTCTCTGCTGCTGTGGACCTCTCTGCTGCTGCTGGGGGCTGGGACAGTCCCATGAACGGTGTCCCGTCGCACCGCACCTGAAGCAAGTGCCGGTGAACTGCCTTTGAGGTGGTGGTGGAGGTGCTGCTGGTGCTGATGGTGCTCGAAAAGTTGGGCGACCTGTGCATCTCTCCTGATGTGGTCGACGCTGCTGGGAAGGACTGGAAGAAGCCTGCCTCTTCCGGTCTCTCCTCTGACCACGCTCAGACTGAGAACCGACCCACTCAGTCTCATAAATCTGAGCTCTCCGCACTACTGCCTGGAAAGTAGGGAGCTCATGCCCAATAACACGACCTCGAAGGCTGTAACGTAAACCATACTCGAAGCGGTGGGCCTTCCGCCCCTCGTTATCAACCATATATGGTGTAAAACGCAATAGTGCCACAAAACGGGCCGTGTACTGTGCCACCGTCATGTCTCCCTGCACCAGAGTCTCGAACTCTAAAGCTCGCTGACGACGGATGTGGTCGGGAAAGTACTGCTCCTCGAATCGATCTATAAAGTCCTCCCATGTCCAGACGTACTCAGGCCCGACAACACGGGTAATAGAGGTCCACCAATGCTCGGCCTCACCCTGGAAGAGAAATACAGCTAGCCGGATGCGCTGCTCGATCGTACATGACATAGTATTAAAAATCTTTTTCACATCGGAGCGCCATCTCTCTGCTGCAGTCGGATCTGACTCACCCTGGAAAGGTGGGGGATCAAGCTGTCTGAACTCACGAAGTAAGGTGCTCGTGCGCTCCTGCTCTGCCTGAGCTGGTGAAACAGCTGGGCGTCTACCCTGCCCCTGGAGCGTGGCTGTCACAGCTTGTAACATCTGCTGTAACTGAGAGGCACTCACAGTCACGGTCGGCTCCTCATCGGCCTCAGGTGGAGGAATGTCATCCTCAGGGAAAGAAGCAGGGATCTCTGAGGGTGGAACGGGAGATGCAGGGGGTAAAGCTGGAGCCTCCGATGGCGAAGCAGAATCCTCCGGTGGTGGTGCGGGAGTCGATCGGGTAACTCTCCCAGGCGCCATGTCGTACAGAAAAGAGAGAGACGCCTATCGACTTCAAAACTCTCGAAGGTACACACGTTAATGGTCTGTATCGGAAGGTCGCGAAGCTATCCAAATTTCAGAACTTAGTCATTCCACAATCATAGCAGACATGTAATGTTGTTCTCGGTTATTCCCAAGTTATGCTCTGATACCAACTTCTGTCATGCCCCAAACTCGGAAACCGGGCTCATAAAATTCTCGATCACCGAATCCGGCGTCGACAGCCTCCGTAGAACCCCATTCTCGGTTCCTAGCTCCCATTCGACAGGTTCTGATCCTGGGATGCTACGAGGAGGATTTTAAATGTCAGTTTGATTCGAAATAAGTATAATCGAAGGCATAACCCACAAACAACAACCATATACTCCATTACATTTCCACTATGATAAAAAACTTTACAAGTACAATGAGCATAAAGGGAAATACAATGGTAAAGAACAAAAACTCCAAAATGCTCTGCAACGTGCTCCTGCCTCAGCGCTGCTGCAAACCAACGTCACCTGCACGCAACGGTCGTGCATAAGCTTACAGAAAGCTTAGAGGGTGGTGAAAGTGTGTGCGCAGGGTAGTAATATGAACATGAAATGTCAGAGTAATGCGGAATATGCAAATGGAACCATGATATCATGAGCCGTAACAAGGCTATACAATGCCAGACATGAATGTATCGGCCATCCCAAGGCCATGCGATGTACAATGTAACTCAAGCATACAGGTCCTCATCTATGTCCACACATCAATACAGCTCAAATATGGGATATCACCGGGGTCTAGTACACTCTAAATCAGATTGCCGCCACATCGCGTGCAATAAGGTAAGTGGAAAAGACCTCACTATCCGTCTGCCAATATCGGGCGCGACTCGTCGATAGCGGACCCATTCCTCGAGCTGGTCAAACTCAGCCTAGTATTGCCCCCTACTCTCGGGTGGGTAAGGCCACACCCCCTTCCAACCGACCACGACACAATGGAGAGCGTAACCGTCTGGTAATCGGCACTCAACGCTCATCTATCCACTCGGTCTAGACGTTCGAGCAACCTCTTGGTACCATAAGGGTTTAGGGACTTTCACCCAGGGATATCTATAGTACCCCATGTAGAATAAGATTTTCGGTATCCAATCCTGCCAACCACGATCTGTTTGTGGAGGCTACGGTCCCGATGTCGCTAGGGCGTATAATAAACATGTTACACAAATGCGAAATGCATGATTCACGCTATCCAGTCATGCAACAAATCCAGCACATATCGTGCGCTCATGTATGGTAACTCCGCCTAACCGGGAGCCCATAAACAACCTGCCCGAAGGCATATGCTATGATCAGTCAATCTCCATATCAAGCATACATATGATGCATATGATCATGAGTCATGAAACTATACTAACATGTAAATGAGTGATGAACCATCCTTACAACGCAGATGGGCCTGGACGGCCGAAATACAACAAGTACGGCCCAGTAATGGGCCCTAAGGAGAGTCGTAATGTGGACATCCAACCAACATTACACTCGCAATGTGGACGTTAAACCAACATTGCTCCCAAGGCATGATCTTCTTAAACTTCGCTACGTAATCGGTATGGGATTACACATTGCAATGGACCTTAGGTTCACCCCATTGGGCTTTTCATATATATATCAAATGGCCATATCCTATGGGCCTTTTATTCATCAGATGGGTCACATAAATGGGCCACACCAATGGGTCATATGTGCATTGCAATGGGTCAAACCTGTGGGCCTAGGATTGCATCAAATGAGCTTAGTCTCATGCGTCTAACATGTGACCAATGGGCCACACCAATTGAGTCCCACATGTAGATCAAGTGGGCCTCAACCCATAGACCTAACATGAGTTCAATGGGCCTAAACCCCTAGGCCTTAATCAAATAAAATGGGCCTAACTCATGGGTCTCAAATAAGTCCAGTGGGCCTAATCCCATTGACCCTTTTTATAATCAAATGGGTTCACTCCCATGGGCTTACAATATATCAAATGATCTAGTCTCATGGCCTTGAACATATCAATTGGGCTTACTTCTATGGGCTGTAAAATACCTTAAATGGGTCCAAAACCATGAGCCTAACAAAATGTTCATTTTTCAACAAAACTAGGCCCAACATGAGGTTCATTTGCAATAAAAACTGTTCATAGGACCCACGACAATATTTATTTGCAACCCAATCCTTTCATAAGGTCACGTGAACCATGGGCCCATTGCAATATTTATTTACAATCCAAACTGTTCATAGGGCCCACGGTCAGGGATAAGTCCCACCGTTCCAAATGAACGGCGCGGATGTAACACATAAAACATGGTGGGGCCCACCGTCCCAGGATGGACAGCGCGAATAGAACACATACATCATAAGGGTCCCACCGTCCGCTGGATGGTGGAGACCACATAAACATAAGGTGGGTGCCACCGTCCAGCGGACGGTGGACTTAACACATGAATCATTGTGGGTCCCAAGTGGGGCCCACCCTATAATATTTATTCGCCATCCAACTCGTTCATAAGGTCACTCGGACCTGGATGAAGGGACAACATGAATTTCAGCTTGATCCAACACTTCAATGGACCCCAAGAAAATTTTCGATGGCAAACCTTCAATTCTACTATTTTCTGTGGTGTGGGCCACCAGAGCCTTGGATGGGCTTGAATTTTGGCAGGGGCCCACTTTAGGAGATGGCCCACCACATGAATAGATTGGATCTCAAATAAACATCACAGTGGGGCCCACGAGCATGGCCGTGGGTGGCCAGCGGCCGCCCGCCCGCCAGCCTTCATGCCTGAACGCAACAGCGTGCAGCGCTGCCCCTCTGACGCCACAGAGGCTCTGCCTGTTTTCATTTTGGGAAAAAAAATGTTTTCCTGGGGTTTTGTGTGTTTGGAGCCCGCAAAACTGAAATTCGCCTCGATCATTTCGTTTTGTGGCCCACAACAGTCGAAATGAGTCCAGAGTTCAAATTTTAAAATCCTACAGAAGTGAAATAAAATACGAAAATGATGTTTGAATGGTGAGGGTGCGATCTTTGACACTATGGCCCACCAGGTGATTGGATCAGTTCCAAAATTCTACCCAACGGCTAAAATACCGTGGGTAAGATGATGGACGGCTTGGATCGAACATAAACATCAGGGTGGGGCCTATGCAAGGGGACCACCCAAGTCCCTTTCGTTTTTCTTTCTTCATTTTTCTCTTTTCTGTTGAAACGTCCAACGTCTCAGACGCTGGACGGTCTTTCATTATTATTATTATTTTTTTTTGAGTGTGGGCCCTGATGGAGTGGGCCACCACTGATGGGTGCCATGGGCTCAATGTCCAAGGTGGGCCCCACTTGAATAAAAATTACATCAAGGTGGGATCCATTCAAGTGGGCCACCACTGATGGGTGCCATGGGCTCAATGTCCAAGGTGGGCCCCACTTGAATAAAAATTACATCAAGGTGGTATCCATTCAAGTGGGCCACACCATCCTATTGCAATAAAAATAAAATAAAATAAAATAAAATAAGAGAGAGAGAGAGAGACATGGAGAGTGGGACACGGCTTGTGATGGGGGGACCCTGTCATTATGGGCCCTCCCTTGCAATGAATCATACAATATACGGATCCCGTTGAACATGGGACCATCAAAAGTGTAAATCAACGATGAAGATCCATTCCCCACCGATATGGACGGTCTAGATGACCTTTTGCAATGAAATAAACATCATGATGGGGTCCATGGAGAATGGCCCCATCATGGAATGATCATGATGATCCAAGTGGTCTATCGGCCACATATTAGGGTCCCAAGTGAGATCCACACCATTGATCGGTGGGCCTCACTTGGCCCACCATAAAAATAAGTAAAACTACTCTATAGAGGCACCCACCGTCCAATCTTCTCGCTCCTAGAGGTTCCTTGGCACCTTAGCTTCAACTTCAATGGTTAAGATGAAGAATGGAGGGTTGAGATGAGAGATTTTGGGGTAGGAAGGTGGGCCACTTGAAGCTTAGAGAGACTTGGAAAATTTCATACGTATGGAGTTTTTTGGAAATCTTTTGTTGCTTGGGATTTTTGAAATGAGAAAGAGAGAAAGAGAGAGAGTGATGTAAGGGAGAGAGAGAGAGTGATGGATGGATGGGTGAGTGATGGTTGTGTAAGAAAAGCTTGACTTTTGAGGCTTTTGTGTAAGAGAGGTATGGGAGATGAAGACTTTTGTGGTTGCTTGGGAAAATGGAATAAAGTGATGTGTACTTGACATGTGATGGATTGATGGGTGATTGATTGATGGGATTGATGTGATTGATGTGACACATCGTAGAGATTCTCTTGGGTTTCGCAACGCGCGGCGTTTTCTCGCACCGAACGTTGGCCCATATCTCTTGACCAGGGTATCGCCTCGGCGCGCGAGTCGCGGTATCGAAACTGCAACGACGGCGCGGTCGCTATGGTATTGGTCTCGGGTTAAGTCGACTCGGGTTGTCGGCATATGAATCAGGTCGCGCGTCGATATCGATTAGGGTCGAAGGTCGCCGGAATTCGACCGGTAAGACCGCGGAAGTCTACGGAAAGGTACGGACCAAGATACGGGTCTTACACGAATTGATTGTGAAATTCGTGGAAATGACCATGAAGTGAAGGGAATTGATTGTGGAATGCATGGAAACAACTGTGAATCAAAACGAAATCGTCGGGATTGACCGCAAAATGCATTGAAATGACTGTGAAGTGAAGGGAATTTCCATGGTCATTTCCCTAAACTTCACGGTCATTTCCCTACACTTCACGGTCATTTCCATGCATTTCACGGTCAATCCCGGTGATTTCTTTTTGATTCACGATAATTTTCATGCATTTCATGACCATTTCCCTTCACTTCATGGTCATTTCCATGCATTTCACGGTCAATTCACTTCACTTCATGGTCATTTCCATGTATTTCACGGTCAATTCACTTCACTTCACGGTCATTACCATGCATTTCACGGTCAATTCGCTTCACTTCATGGTCATTTCCATGCATTTCATGGTCAATCCCGGCAATTCCGTTTTGATTCATGATCATTTTCATGTATTTCACCTTCAATTCCCTTCACTTTACGGTCATTTTCATGTATTTTACGGTCATTTACCTACACTTCACAGTCATTTCCATGCATTTCAAGGTCAATCCCGGCAATTCCGTTTTGTTTCATGGTCATTTCCATGTGTTTCACGGTTAATTCTCTTCACTTCACGGTCATTTCCATGCATTTCACGATTAATTCGCTTCATTGCACGGTCATTTCCATGCATTTCATGGTCAATCCCGACGATTCTGTTTTGATTCACGGTCATTTCCATGTGTTTCATGGTCAATTTCCTTCGCTTCATGGTTATTTTCCTGCATTTCACGGTCAATTTTCTTCACTTCATTGTCATTTCCAAGCATTTCATTATCATTTTCGGCAATTCCATTTTATTTCACGATCATTTCCATGCATTTCACGGTCTATTCCCTTCACTTCATGGTCGTTTCCATGCACTTAACGGTCATCGACCTAATGGAATCTTGGAGAATAACGAGGTTGGTTGGCTAAAGTAGCTTCCCCTACCCAAAATCATATAAGGTTCATCATGTAACTAATTTTAGCTTAGATGATATACTTTTTAAATGTATAAAGAAAGAAATGAAAAAAAAGTGAGGAAATTTTTTTTATATGCTTATATATACATATTTATATAAATATGTATTTGAGAAAATTGTAGGTAGAGTAATGTTCTCCATGTAAATAAAATAAAATAAATTAAATTACATATAATGTTGTCACGACAGTCTATCTATGACTATGGCTATAATCTGTAGCTATAGGGGCCACTAGGTGGGTATGACCCCACCAGATAGGCATGGCCCCGCCGGATAAGGTAGCAACTGGCGTGAAGCCACCAATTTGGTGAGCCCACCTAAGACAGTCATCTATGGCTACGAATTTTAGTATATATATGGCTATGGGTATAATATATAGCCCTAGGGAATGACTGCTTTTTGTTCAAAAGCTGAAAAAGCACGGGCATTTTTATCCTTTAGCAAGTCACCCGCACATAGGGCACTTATTCTGGTGAGGTAAAATGCAGTGGGCTTCAACGCGTAAACGAGGCCAACAGTCGTAAATTTCTCTTTTTTAAATAAAAGTGAAGAAAACGATAACTGCTTTGATCCTTCTGTGAAAGTCCATGGACTCTTATCGTTTCTTTCAGTCGCTTTCAAGCGAAGTAACGAAGCCGAGGACCGAATCGGCTGCAACATGTTTTACGCAATGGGAAGTTACTCCCTCGGAATCTAGGTGGGGCTAATTTCGATGTTTGTAAGAAATTTACCACGTCTATCCGTTTTGTGAGCTCATTTTAGTATCTACTGACAAAAACTTAAAATGAACTGAATCCAATATTTAAGTGGCCGAAAACATGAGGATTGAATGTCCACGGTAAAAATATTCACGGGCCATAGGAGTTTTGAATCAGGATAATATTTGTGTTTCCCGTTGACACCAGGAAGGTTTCAACAGTAGGAATTTCCCACATTTTCCTTTATTGCGTCCCACTTAAGTCATGAGTTTTTTAACTTTTGAGATCAAGCTTTAAAATGAGCTCAAAAAACGGATGGACGGGTTGGATGTCTCAAAAACATCACGTGGCCCACTTAGTTTACTTGGCAGGAAATCCACGTCCGGAACAAAGCGGTGGACCTGTCGTTACTTGCGGAGCGGGTTACGTGCGGCCCAGGCCTCACGCAACACGGTGTGAGCCTGATCGTGGGGCCCACCTTGATGTATATGTTCTATATCCACTCTGCCCATCGGTCTTTCCAGCGTATTTTAAGCGTGAGCCCAGAAAATATGTAGATTCTTTGGTGGGCCATGCTACGCCAAACAGTGGTGATTAACTATTAAAAATTTCACGTGGCCGTAAAGTTCTCGATCAAGCTGATATATATATATATATATATATATATATATATATATGGAAATGGTGTTACGAGGTAGACCTCATGGACCATGAGGTAGAGTTGTGTGTGCCCCACTGTGATGGGGGACGAACATCTACCCTATTAGTTAGATGCACCATTCAATGGTAGGCCAGAGGCTTAGTTAATCTATGACTTGGGTGCGACACACCACATACAACAGTTGAGAGGGGTTACCGTCCCTTTAAAACATTCATAATCATCTATGGGCCCAGCAAGATGCTTTTCATAGATCCAGACCATTCATTGTGTGTGTCCCACAGACCAAGTTTCAGAAGCATCCAAAACTCAAGTGGGCCCCAAAAAGTGATTTTATATGTTTTAAGCATGACTTCACATAATTTCAGATGGTATGGCCCAACTGAGTTTCGTATATAACTGATTTTTGGGATATGTCATAGACTAAATGGGACGCATCAAATACATGGGGTTGATGTTAGACACACATTGTACATATATATACTTTCATTCAGTTCTGTATAACCTTATAAATTGGCATTCAATCACCACTGTTTCCAATGGCGTGGTCTATCTGACATTTAGATGTTCTTCAATTTTTCATTAAAGTCTGTATAACCTTATAAAATAGGTTGGAAGGAAATAAAATTTACGGCTGCCATTAAACCGGGCCCTAGGAAGTTTTGAGTAGTTGGCGTTCAATCACTACTGTTTCCAATGGGGTGGTCTATCTGACATTTAGATGTTCTTCAATTTTGGGCTCATACCCTAAACTGACCTGGCAAAACAGATGCAAGGCATGGATATACAATAGGTACCTCAAGGTGGGCCCCACGTCAGCTCCGCACCTTGTTGGGTGAGGCCGGGGCGGCACCTAATCCGCTCTCAGACATTTGGGGCAAGCCTTTACATATGTCAAATCCAATCCGTCCATCAGATGTAGTGCCCTTATTTCGCCGTACATACAAAATATCATACGATAATTAAGATCTCATATAGATCGTATCATAACAATGTAACGTTTTGACCTGCCTAAATTTTGGATCGGGATGATTTTTTTTTAATATTTTTTAAAATTTTTAATTTTATTTATTTATTTATTTTAGTAAGGCACACCTGATGAAAACACAATGGTGGTTAACATACACTAACCAAAGGTTGGCGTCTCATCTCCATTGCTCGTGTGGCCCACCTGAGTGGTGGGTCTTGCTGGTTTTAGGCTCAATGTCTAAAATTAAGGAACGCAGCAGATGAATTTTCACATAAACAATACGATGAGGTGCAAAGAGATTCGGTATTTTAGAGATATCCCTGAGGAAACTTCCTCTCCACTGTCAGTGGAATTACCATACATTTGCATCTTCACTACCCCATCAACTATTTATTGTGCATTCGCTAGATCTCTACAATACAAAGAGTAATTCTCTCTCTCTCTCTCTCTCTCTCTCTCTCTCTCTCTCTCTCTCTCTCTCTCTCTCTCATCTTCTTCTTGCGTTGAAAACTTAGTGGCAAAACTAAGGAAAAGCTACTCTCTCTCTCTCCCACAACTGAAATGGCCAAGAAACTGATCCTTTACACCTGTTCAATCCTAAATTTTGTTGGGTCCATGATGTTTTGCGGTATAATCGATCTCCTCATAAAATTCAAACAGTTCCACAACCGATTTCTACATACACACATAGAGCTAGTCCCTCGAGAAGAATCTCTCGCAATCGTTCCTGAAAACTTGTACTCCGACAGTAACTCTTCCAACAAGCAAATATTATCTAAACAAACAAACGGTACCCAAGAAGTAATGTTGGATGGTGATGACGTTGAGATAGTCATCAAGAAGCTCGGGATGGGGAGCTTAGGCAAAGAGATCCAAAAGCAGTGCAAAGGGAAGCACGTGGACTGCAGCCTTGTAGAAGCTGTATCAGTGTTGCTGGAAGAGAAAGAAGCAAGCATAGATGAACTGGATGGAGCTTTCTCCATCTTCGACGAGAACAGAGACGGGTTCATAGATGCTGCCGAGCTACAACGAGTCATGGCAGTGTTGGAGTTCAAAGAAGGAATGGAATTGGAAAATTGCAAGAAGATGATTGGAGTGTTCGATGAAAATGGCGACGGTAGGATTGATTTCGGCGAGTTTAAGAATATGTTAGAAGATGTTTAATGTTTTTTTTAATTATTAAATTTTAACACTTGAACTTTCAATTTTAATGCTGCAACATATCTGTGTTAGTCTTCTATAGGGATTATAAGTAATTTTCCAGTCATGTATGGTTGCATGCATTAGTATTTGGAAGAGAAGATGATAGGTTGAGAGCAAGAGGAAATGGAGAATGGTAGATTGATCTCTACACAGTACATGTGGAACCATGATATACGATCATGTCCATCCATATAGTGGGCCTTAGCACGGATGGCTAATGTCTCCAATGTCACACCTAGTAGATAATCTTATCCATCAGATCTGTGGACATCAAATTAAGGGTAGGAACATTAATGGTTGGCATTAAATATGCAGCGGTGTAAAGTGCAGTAAGTAGCAGATAAGATTAGCTGTCTAATAGATGGATGGACCCATTGGTAAATTGGCGTGCCACATGCAACACGAATGGTGAATCAGACGGCCACGTGTTCAGTGGAGAGAGGGAGCGGATTAGGTGCGCCACGGCCACAACCAACACGCTGCGGCTCTGACGGGCCCACCCTGATGAATGTATTATATGTCCACGCTGTCCATCCGTTCTGCCAGATCATTTCAGGTTGGACAAAAAAATGAAGCAGTACCCTAAGAAACAACGGTGATTACCGTTGTTATCACCAAAATTTGGATGAACGGATGCGATTGGTTGCAAGAGAGTCCAAACAGACAATGGAGCGCCGATAACGGCTATGTATCGTGGGTAGATTTTGGTTGAAAAGACTCTTGGATTGGTGTAGCTTACCTGCCTTCAATCACAACGGAGGTACACGATTCATCATGCTGTGTCGAGATTTGCGTATCTCGTGGGATTCACGGGATAAGCAAGACTTACTTGGAAATGAATCATCTCTTGAATTCATTGCAAGCTCACATTGGCGTGCTCTTCGGGTAGAACCATATCGGATATGATTTCTTGGATCGAGGCATTATTTTCACCAAGATCCTCATCCTGCCCTGGTTGCGGTTGACTTGCGCAGCTCAGGAGATAGCTCTTACAACTTAGCTCTACCTTCAGCTACCTTAGCTTAGGGTTGGTCTCTATGTCGAGAGGACCATTAGCCACATCCTCAAGCTCTGTTCCATACTGATTTGGGAAGCTCATTTAGATATTCTTCCTTTAGTAGGTTACACTTCTCACGTGGTAGAGTAGTTCGGTTTTCCCTACAACAGTTATTTTCTGCTCTTGAACATGTCATATAGACCAGTTCGGTTTTTCCTACAACAGTTATTTCCTGTTCTTGAACATGTCATGTACGTTCTTGAGAAATTTAAAATTCAAGTATCCCAACCTTCTTGAAATCTTAAATCGAGCCCATTTTTTATTTTTTATTTTTCGTTTGCTGGTGAGGGTGAGAGCTGAAAAGGCAGTGCCTAATATGAATTTCAAAAAGGGAATAATTATAGTCGCGAGATCGAGGGGTCGTGCATTAATGGCAAGACATCATTCAAACTTTAGATGAATTGTGAATTGACAACTGTCATTTGAGTCATCATATTTCTACTCGGGCCAGCCTTGTACTGCCACATGGAGGGGCATGTCAGTCGAAGCATCACCTTGGGCTCACGTGGTACCACATAGGAATAAATGTGCTGCCAGGGGGATTTTATAAATACTACCATCTCTCCTCTTTTGCTCGTTAATCTATTTTGTGAAGCCCGAGCTTTGTCTAGCTCCATCTACCTTCCACCTTTCCACTTCGATCCAAGAGTTTTCTTCTTCTCCGGTGTTTGTCAATTCAAAGTCCCTGTGCTGAAGCTTCTTTCGGTATACCTAAAATCTACCTCTTCTCTTCTTCTTTTCTATTTTTGTTCTTTGTCTTCTGAGGGAGATTCTGGGGCCGCCACTATCTTCGATGCATTATGTGTAGAGTTAGTAGGAAGTAGCTTGGATTCCCGATTTGCACCATCTTTGGGGTTCAGGTCTCAAGAGCCCACCCCTTCTCTTAGGGCAGAACCACAATTAGGGGTGGAGCCACGTGAAAGTTCCCTAGTTTGTCAATTAGTGTGAATTAAGAGTCTTATAGTCAAGTGAGCCCCAAAGAAGAATCAAGATTGAAGACTCGAAGGTTTGAAGTCATTTCACTCAAGACAAGGGAAGAAAGTCATAAGACCTCATCAAAACCTATTCCAAAACCCACCAAACAAAGTCCTATACTTAGATGTCTGAGTTAAAAATTCAACTCTAAAAACAAACATTTTCGATGGCATCGAAGTGTCATTGAACTACCTTCGATTATATCGAAGGCAACTCGATGAGATTGTTTCGAATAAGAAACAAATGCATTCGATTTGAGAGATTATCTTATTCAAATACACTAGCAAAAAAAGGGGCAAAGGATATAGACCACGTTAGTTTTTTGCTATGGATATAAACCTTAGCTATAGTTGTTACGGTTTTAATTCGTAGCTAAAAAGTTGACACACCATGAATAATTAATGGTGTTGTAAGGGGCTCTATGAGGCTTAGAAAAAACTATATGTTATATCTAAGCCATCTATATATATTTGAAAATATTACTTTAGAGGATGAAAAAAATCAGCTAGATCAAAGGCTTAAGTGGATCACACGGTAGGAAACATGGATATTAAATTACAGTTACTTCTTATGGTGTGGTCCACTTGGGCCTTCAATATGCCTGAAATTTGGTATCATAAGTTATAATAATTTATTAAAATTATGTATTGGAATGGATAAACCAAATACATCATTGGTGGCCCCACGGAGCTCCTTTCCGGACGTCTTCGTCCGTCCGTGAGAAGACGCCCAAAATTTGGGCGCGTGCTCAAAATAGAGCCGCGCCCAAAGATGGGTATTTCACACACACAAACACAAACTCTCTCTCTCTCTCTCTCTCTCTCTCTCTCTCTCTCTCTCTCTCTCTCCATTCCCTAATTAGAGAATTCCCAAAACTCCTTTCCCTAATCC
Source organism: Magnolia kwangsiensis (assembly GCA_037074715.1). NCBI lineage: Eukaryota > Viridiplantae > Streptophyta > Magnoliopsida > Magnoliales > Magnoliaceae > Magnolia > Magnolia kwangsiensis. Next base: position 117,380,167 of record CM073577.1, read on the forward strand.
TTTCTCTCCCTCCCGATCTCTGTTCCATCTCTCTATTCTCCTCCCTCTCTCTCCAATGCATCAGTCGTGAAGCACACAGGCCGTGAACGCCCTCTTCTCTCTCTCTCTCTCTCTCTCTCTCTCTCTCTCTCTCTCTCTCCATTGCAGTAGCCGTGAATCTCCTACCTGAAGAAACAAACGCCGTGAAGCTCCTCTCCATAGGTTTGATATATTCTCATATTTCTATCTCTTTTCCCATCTTTCAGATTTGATATACGCTAACTATTTGATTAAATGAGATGCTATCTGTTTGTTGAAATGGTTGGATGAGATTTTTTTTAATCTTCTTTAATTTTAGATACATGCTAAAGGTTGTTCATGCTCTTTAAATCTTCTGTAATTTTTTTGTGCATGATCTTTATTTTAGAGAATTTGAGATGATTTTCCTTTTCGCTAATTGCTAGAGAAGAGAAAAATACAAAATAAAAAGAAAAAAATTATTAAGTCATGTGATACAGATCATGTGTTAGGATCGTAAATATATACATTATCAATCCATATATAATCACATGGCACAAATGGGATAAAGTGACTGCATCAAAATAATCAATTTCATGTTTCCAGTAGTGAGTGGGCCAAGTTCCAAAATTCAGAGGGCTTGTTTGGCCAGTGGTATTAAGTTGTATTAAACGAGATTGCATTGCTAATCCCACCTCGAGATTAGGAATGACATGTTTGGAAGGAGTGTGAGATGGGATTAAAATTAAATTTATAGGCTTTGAAAAATGAGCCTTGTGTTGGAAAGTGTGAGATGGGATTTTCAAATCCCATGGATGATGAAAATTTCCTTTACCTAAGTGTAATTTGAAAGGAAATTCTAGGATTTACTTTTAATTGCATACGTTCCAAACATGGTATTAGAAAACATGGGACACACCCAATCCAAAGACAATACCTTACACATGCATTTATTGTAACTTTTACAATTTCATCCACCTTAATCCCATCTAATGCAGTTGACCAAACGACCCAGGATATTTGAAAAATTTAGAAGACAAGCACGGACAGACGTTAAGCATGGAGAGGCCCATTTATTAAATAGTTCAGATAGTATAATTAGTTAGGGGCCAATCAAAGACAGTGTGCCCTTTGTGCCCTTTGATGGTCGAATGAAGTTTCAGCCGTAGCCAAAACTCAGGTGGGCCTTAACAACTAATTTTAGATATTTTAGGCATGATTTCACAGTGCCTCAGATGGGGTGGCCCACTTGTATTTTAGATATGTATATATGTATATATATGTCAAAAAAATCACAAAAATTTCAAGAGTCTATTTGTTCTCCACAGTTAAAGTCTAAAGCCTTTGCCAGAACATGAATGTTAGCCTGCCAAGCTCTAATAAGCATTCTTTCAAGATAATCCACAAAAATAAAATTCTAATCCACAGATCAAGTTATTTTTAGATCTGAAAGTCTAGCGGGACTTTGAATTTGTCGATGGAACATTAGTTATTTTTTCCCTTTTCCCAGTTTTCCTTTTAATCATCTCTAGTTAGCCTTCATTGCAGAAGGAAAATGAACTCTCTAATGGAGAAAAGAATGAAAGAAGGCTGAAAGAAATTAGATTTGAAATACTAGAGGTGAATTTTCCACCGGTAAGGTGTGAGACCCGACCCGAGTTCGCATGTGTGCATGTGTGTGAGAGTATGCATTCCATCCATCTTGGTTCCGTGGTCTTACTGGTCGAATCCCGATGACCCGTGACCCTTGGATGGTGTTTCCAGTCATTCTTGAGTTCGATCACGTAGACCTGACTCGAACGAGCTGAGACCTGTGCCATTGTGATCGCATTATTGCCACGGTTCCAATGCCGCGTTTTGTGCATCCATCTGATGTGTGGATCATAAGTTGTGTACGTTTCATTCTATGACTCTTAATTTTGATCAAGTGGCCCACCTTGGAGAGGTGTATGTGGCCCACACTCCCTCTTTTGCACAAGTTCCAATACACACTACACACACCACTTAAATCTCCATAACTCACACTACCAAGACCTCACACACCACCAACACCTAACCTACCCTAGCAAATATTATTTGTATCACCATAGGTTAATGATTACTTTCCTTAAAAAAAGCTTTTCTCTCTCTTTCCCTCTCATTTTTCTCTCTTCTCTTCTTCTCTAGCAAATTTTCTCCATTTCTCCAGCCCATTTTCCTCCATTTTTTCAGCCACCTTCCTCCTTAATCCCCCACCATCTAACCCTTGAAACACCATCTCCACCATTGATCCATCTCCCTTGGTGCTAAAGGATCTTAGTGTGAAATTTTGGTGGTTATCTTCAAGGTGGGTGCTCTCCATATTATTTAGATTTTCTCTTCATAATGTAGATCATTTCCTCCTTCTCATTTTGGATGTGTAAGACCCATCAATCAATGGTGGAGATCCTACATAACCATCTAGATGTGACAATGAGGCCCACATTGTACATGCATGTCCATGCATGGGATTCTTCCCTTGATGGACCGCTTGCATGTGGATTTTTTCTATTTTTCTAGGTATGATGGGTCATTTAGATCCTTACATGTGGCTGGGATAACATCCCAACCATTTATCTCAAAGATCTAGACCATGCATCAAAATATCTAGTTGTACAATGTCTTTTTAATTGATGTTTGTGGTTGTGATTGTGTGGGGATGGCTTAATAGTGGCGGATCCCTCCCCTGATGGCCGGATTCTCTTCCTTCTCCTTCTTTATTTCATAATCTGATGATATTATGTATGGTCCACTTAGTGGGCCTGTATTGCTTAGAAAAGCCCAGTAAGGAAGGGACATCTATACTCAACATACACCATGGTTTAGATGCCCTTTTTTTCTCCACCTTAAATGTTCTTGCAAGGGTGAAAATTTGAGAGTTTGTTCTGGACAATTGTGGGGCCCACTAGGATGGGCCATGATACCCAACTTATGGGCCAATCCTTATCTTAATAAGCCCATACATTCATTTTATTTCATGCATGTATTGCTGTTCAGAAATTTCTGGACAGATTTCTGTTGGACTTGGGCTTGAATTTGGGACTGATTGGGGGACCTTTTATACCTATAAAATATAATTTTTTGAAAAGTGGGGATCTCATCTTGATGTTTCCTAAATTTCAGCCCCATCCAATCTTGATAGAGGTCCCAAAGGTGTGGTCCAATTGAGGTGGACAGTCTGGATTTTCTGCACTGTTCCAACAATATTCCACCCTAGACAGGTTTGAATTTCAAAATTTATTAAAATACTTTTAGGTGTCTAAAAATTTTAAAAATTTATAGAGAGGTGGCCCACCCATGGTAGGACCTACCTACCAAAATTTGGGGCCATTGGACGCCTATACACACCATGGTGGTGGCTAGACCGGCCCACTATAATATGGTGTCCAGATCAGTCCGAGTTTCGGGATAGAATGTTTTATTTAAATTAATTAAAATATTTATAGATGTCCAAACATTCTGAAATTTTGTAGGGGTGTGGCCCACCCATGAAGGGAGCACCTTACAAATTTTCAGGGTCATTGGGTCTCTGTATCGACCGTGGTGTGGCCTGTAATTTAGATATGTTTTGGTCCAAATACCCAGGCACGCCCCTACCTTGGGTTGCTGGGTTGCATTCTAATGGCATGGCCCACTTGAAGTAAGTGTTGTATATCTCCCTTCTTATCTAGTGGGGCCCACTATGATATATGTTGATCACCATGGGTTAGTAACCCATCTAAATTAAATAAATTTCTGGACTAAAGCAGGCCCAGGAAATGGGTGGGCTGGAATTCCAGCATGGGGCCCAAAATTTGCTACATGGTTGATTGTTTAGGAACTATTGTCGCACACTAGATTTGAGAAAGTGTTGCACACACTCCTTGATTTCCTTCCTTAGACATTTTTAGGTGTAATTAGTGCCTCTTAAGGCCCATCTTTGAGGTGATAAAATGGGCTAGCCTTAACTAAATTTTTGGTAATTTTATGGGACATTTGGGCTGAAAACCTATTCCTTGAGCCCAAGACTGTGCAGGGGCTGACCTTATTACTTTATGGGCCTAATGGTCCGTCTACAAGTTGATCATGTGTATTTATTAGCCTTGATGCCCTCATAAAATGCTTAATTGTGGGCTGACTTGCAAGGCCCACATAAATGTATATTGTGGAGGGCCTTGCTAAGTCTTTGGGTTGATGTGGCAAGGCCTACATTGTCAATATAGGCCTTACCTATGTGTCTTCTTAGGCTTATGGGCTAACCTCAAGTCCACTATAATGTATGAATTGTTTGACTTTTGCTTTGGGCCATTTCCTTAGGGCCCGTTATGTAATATAGTATATGCATGACTACCCCTTTTGTGATAGTGATTAGGCCTTTTGGACTCAGTTCATTTGGATAGGCCCATTGATCTTGAGGCTATACTCTCCCATCTATTGTGATGGGCTTAAGGGCAATAATATGCAAGAAGTTAGGCTCTTGGCTGCCCACTAAATCGACCCTATACTTGGGCCAAAAGTGAGGCCCAACTCACTTGTGTTAAATGTAAAACTTACCCATGTAAATGAATTATTGGGCTGCTCATGAAGCCCACCAAAATATGTGAAATTATGACCTTTGTGGTTGGGCTCAAACCTTACTTGAGGGTCCATCATCTGGCCTATAAGTTGGGCTTGGTGTATGGCCCATTAGGCCATGCATTGCGTGGGCGTTAGACCTTATATTATATGAGTAGTGACGGGCTACCTCTTGGAAGCCAGTTGAGGTTGAACGTCCTCTTGGGTGATCCTAAGGTAGGCCCATGGATTTCTCTATGGATGGTTAAAGGCCCACCATAGACCCCATGCCATTCGTTTAGGGCTTAATGTGTATGTATGTGGAACCTACCTTAACGCATGTTTGGTCCAGGCCATCCAAGCCTTGGATCACCCGATTATGGATCTACTCTTTGCCTTGGGTTACCGCTGGACTCACAATCCAGTAACAGGCCCACTTAATCTTTTCATGATATATACGTACTCTCTATCTGGTGGGGTCCCCCAGCGAATATAGTTGGCTTTCATGAGATTATTTCCACATATTAACTAATTTCTGGACCTTAGCAGGTCTAGGAAGTTAAGCTGGCCAAAAGTTTATCAAAGGGCCTTAAATGTAAAATTTTATGGTTAAAAATTTATTTGGCTGCAGGGCCCACCATATTGAGAACTTGTGTACATGTTACATGCTTATATTTTTTTATAATCTTTGGACTTAATAAGTGTATTCTTTTGGGTTGCCTTTAGTGATCAGATGAGGACCAAATCTTAGATCAATTTTTTTGGGGCATCTCGTGGGCCCAGAGTGGGCAGGGTCGTCCCAGCTTGGCCCAACCATATATTGCGCCAACTTCCACCATTTTGATTGACTTGTGGGCTAAGACAATGATAATATTGGGCCCTTGGTCGCCTACTTAAATTGCTAAGATATTATGCTGATGTAGTTAAACCTATTTTATCTAAACTTAAACTTATTTAGTCATATATATATTGTTTACGCGGGCTGCCCACCAAGTCCAACTCAATGCATGAATTCTATGGCCATTGGGAATTGAGCCTTGGGCCTTAATTCCCCTCTTAGGGCCCATGTTGTTAAAAGTGGTATTTTATCTTTTTATGGCCAATTATGAGAAATATATATGTCTATGGTTATCTTTATTTTTATCTTAAATATAGGCCTTGGGCCTTCTATTCACATCATTCATGGTTGATATGCCTTTTTGGAGAATGGTGGTTAAATGTCCCCATTGTGGACTCCCTAGACCCGGTTGTATTTAAGAGTGATTGGATGATCATCTTAGACTCTTGTTAGGTTCATTTCTATATCACTTAGACCCATAGTTTATATACTTAGTCTTGTGGGTTACCCCAGGTAAATGGGCCCCCACTAGAGGTGAGATTCCTTATGGATATTGTCTAAATACTTAGTCTTGGTCTCTTCTTCGATAGGAGGAGTGTACTACTTTGTATATCACCGTATAATGCGTCTAGACCCATCTTCATGGACCATGTATATCATTGTATACTTGGTTGACACTATGTGTGTGTGGTCATATTGTGTCATTGGGCATTGCATGATACTTTTTTCGAGGGACGTAGTATCCCCTTTTGAGCATGTTGGATGCTTGGGATTGATGCATGGTTGATTGTGTGATTCATGCATCTGGCATTGCATAACATATGAGCATTATCGCCCTTACTTTATCAGGGCTGTAGCCTCCACAAATACATCGTGGATGGCCATGTTTAGACACCGAAAATGTTATTTGAGCATACCGGGTGCATAAGATGCCCATGGGTGAAATTCTCAAAACTTTCATGATAGCAAGGATCTGCTCCAGCGCCGTGATCGGGTGGAATATATGAGTGCACGAGGGCCTTATACCGTTAGGCTGTGACTCCCACTGTCGTGTAGTCGATTGGATAGGGGTGTGGCCTTACTTACCTGATGTAAGAGGGCATTGCTAGGCTGAGTCTGACCAGCTTGTGAATGAGTCCGCTACCTTTAGGCCTTGCTGGTGATTGGCTATCCACAGGAGGGTAGTGAGGTCTCTTACGCTTGTTTGATTGTGTGGGGTCTGTAGAGCGGCAGTCATCCAGCAGTATAATGGACCCCGGTGATTTTCTTATGATGAAAATGTACTTGATATGTGGATTGGATATGAGCACTGACATTACTTCGCATTGCATTTGCATCAGCTGTGTAAGCCTCATAATGCATCGCCTTGGCATGACGTCCAGTACTCATTGCATTACATTACTCATTATACTATATAGCCTTGGTATGAATTCCTGCATTATCATACTGCCTTAGTATAGCTTCTTGTGATCATGATAGCCTTGGTAAGGCTCGCAGTATTAGTATTGATCGTGACTCCCTTCTGTATTCTCTATCTTCTTCTAAGCACCATTGTCACATACTTTCACTACCCTTTAAGCTTTCAATAAGGTTATGCACGATTGATGCGTGCAGGAGATCGTAACTTGGCGTCTTAGCAGCAGAGCTTGGATAGGTGTGCAAGCCAAGGACCCAGTGTTGCAGATATTCTTCCTTCTTTCTTCTGTTATCTTATGTATGTCCTTTTGGACCTAATGTAAGCTTGTAAAAGTTCAAATTCATAGTGAATTTTGTGATGTATGCCTTTGTTATCCTTAGATTTACTTGCTATGATCTTGGGTATGCTCGTATTGAAAACGATTATATTGTTATGAAAATCCTCCTTGTAGGATCCCAGGATCGGAACTAGCCTCAGGAGCCAAAAATGGGGTACTACGAAGGTTGTTGTGGCCAGAACCGGCCATCGGGTTCCTTATGAGTCCGGTTACCGAGTCTGGGGCGTGACAAAAGGTGTCTACTTTAGCTACTTTGCTTAAATTTTGTACGGTTTCCATCATTTTATTTGGTTAAATTAGAATGAACTCTCTGCTTACAATGGTTTGTTTAGTTTTTAGGAGTAGAGTGTTTGCTCCTATGATGAAGAGGATGGACGAGTTCACTTTGAAATTCCAGATTTCAAAATTCCTGTGGTAAAATCTCTACTCCTTCGATGAAGATTCACACATGCGCACACACATGGAGAGTTCTCTGAGCAACTTTTGTGGAAGTGCTATCTTGTGCATTTATTTCTCCTATCGGAAGAAATAGATTGCTAATGCCATTCTTTTTTTTCAAAGAAATGTGTGACACCAAAAATTTCCAGTCGTAATTATATATAGCTTGATGGTTAGCACTGTTATTTACTTGCAAAGAGTCAGTCTTAATCCAAAAATCAACAGTAAAATAGAAAAATGCAATTTATGTAAGTAAAGAGAATCCTTAAAGCTTCACATTGATTTACCCAAGACTTAAAAAAAGAGTGTCGACTGATTAACATCCTTTCAGTGGGTATTACTACAATTCTCTATTTGATGTTCTATCATTTTTGGTGCTCAATGGAGAGCAGAATTGAAAGTTGTTGTCCATATGTTAAATTTTCAAACAAATTTCTAAGTTCTATGTTAGTATCTTCTAGAATTTCTGCTGTAGATTTTTTTCCCCTTTTTAGATGAAATTCAATATGATGTTCCAAATTATATATCTTTAATTCTTAAAACCAATGCAAGCAATCTCTTCCTACATAGATCTATAAAGTAAGTCAGAGGGTTTCTCTCCATCTGTCTGTGATGCCCCAAAGAATCCAACTTCAAAACTTATTTAATCAATTCAACAAACTCAGAAGCATCCATACAATTTTGTCATTCTTTTGTTAGTCAATGGACTAAGGCAGATAAGCCAGTCGTGTCTTCTAAGCATTTTTGGACTATGACATGTCTTGCTTCTTAGTTGCCATGGCAAATTGAATAGTTGTACATCTCACAAATTCTCAACTAGATGGAATGATTACTAAGACTAGGTGTATAGATATTGTTACTCCACATTTACTAACTACACACCACATTAAAATTATCCAAAAATAGGTCTAGCCAAAATGTTTTGTAAGATTTTGGCATCAGCGGAGTAAGCGGTTAGTATTAAACATTAATTTGAGTCCCTAACTTCCTATCTTCATTATAATATTTTTTTACTTAACGATATGGTGAATCTTGTGAACCTTGGCAGATTTTTGAAGGTTCTTCCTTAGTAAGTAACCTTGGATCTATGGATATTTTTTGAAGGTTCTTCCTTTGTTGCTTTTGCACTTGCAAGCATAGTAACCCTAGATCTATGGATATTTTTGTTATGTTTTTCTGCCGTATGTGTCTTGTTGTTTGAGATTGCATGTTTAGTTAACGGATTTTCTGTTGTTGTATGGCACATTTTTTGGCTCATTGAAGCACAAAAGTGGTCAATAGAAATGTATTTACCACATTTTGTTTTCGGCTACAAATGAGCATACATTGCACTTGCTTATTTTGTTATGCTTATTATTGAAGATCCGTAACTTCCCTACATATTTTTCATACTTTAGTCTTCACAAAATTCTATAGGAGTTTTTTGGTGCTCATGTAGTGTGTGATTGGTAGCAATCTTACAAAGTACAGACTAAGGAATAATTTACCAAGGTAATAAACTGTGGTTTGCAAGAAACTTGGGAAAATTTTGGGAAGAATTTGTTAAAAAATGGGATTGTTCTCCTCTGAAAAAGAGAGGTAGAATATACGTTTATTAAGGTTTTCAAACATTCATTAGATAATTGAACATTTCATGAATTTTTTGTAATTAGTTTGCTTATTAATTTTTGATACTCTTATGTTATGAAGAATTCATGAATTATTTGGGAAGATTTCTTTTTCTATAAAATTTGCTAATAGTTGGCAATTTTATTTTATTTTTTTCAAAAAGTTGGTGAATCTTGTTAGAAGGTGGTAATAGAACAAAATCTGTATGGGTTGCGTTGCTTTCCACCTACCATTGGTCTCAGATTTTGTTAGTTTATACATGTTCTTATAGCTCAATTAATGAGAAAAAGTCATTAAGTATCTTGCTGTCTCAGATCAGTGGCTGATGATTAAAAAAACACTATGGCCTCAAATAATCTTAATCTTGGCAAGAATGGCTGATAAACTTCAATTGACTAGAAGTCAATGAGCCAAATAGATCTATTCTTGAGACTGTTGGATCTTGGTTGAGAAAGAGTTTAATGACTTCACACTCTGGTAGCACGTGATATGCTGAAGGATTATTTCCACGTACTCCTCTTTTCCTCTTATGTGGAGAGAAACAAAATGGAGAAAATGTATCAAAATTAGCTAGTCCTGGTACTTGATTTCATTTTGTAAACAAATCTTGAAATAAAACTGAGTGAATCAATGACCAATATAACAAATCTTCATTTCATTTCCTTTTAGAATCAGTTTCCAATTGGAAAATAGATGCTATTGACTTAGTTGTACTATGGCAATGGTCTTATAAAACTGTACTCTTTCTTTTAAATGTTTAAGGCAATATCTACTAGGATTCAACCTGGATTGGAACAAAAGATTGTTCTTCTGCGAGATTCGTATCTTCAGGTGGTGTACATATGCTCTTTCATGTCTTCTTTGAATCTGCATGGATGCTTTGTGGAACCATTTGATGTACATTTCATGCAGGGTTATTTCGATAATGTTTCAGAGCATCTTAGAGTAGGACCACCATTATATTTCGTTGTGAAGAACTTCAACTATTGGAATTATGATAAATGTTATTTTACTCATTTGCCATTCTTTTGATTTCTATATTTCCCATATGATGGCATTTCATGGGAATTTAGCATTAAGAACTGTCCAACAGTTGTGATATTAACACTTTTATTCTTTTTGTTTATGTGAATCATTAAAATTAACTGATTCTATTGAGCATTCACTACAAGGGTTTTGGAAGAATTATGAGAATATTGATGCATACATAATCAGACCTATTGGATCATAATGCTGTCTTGGATAACTAATTTTTCTTTGACTTGGAAGTCATTAAGTTGAACAAAAAAAAATTATATAAAAAGGAAAAAATGAAAGAAAATGATTTGAACCTGGAAACACCAATATTCCCTCTCCTGCTGCACTCTACATCACCTCTTGCACACAAATATTTATTATCTCGAAGTTGATGAAGCACTGGAAGTGCGTCGGAGCTATCCGAATGTTGAGAGGGGGTCCCTGGAAAGTGGGAACCACTGATATTTATTTTTCCCCTTCATCACTATCTATGTGATATTGTGAACAGGTTGGATGATAAATAAACATCACTACAGGCCTGAACCCGAACCCGAATTCCTAAACTTATAACCTATAACCTCAATCCAAACCTGTAACCTAAACCCATAACTTATAACCTATAAACTAGACCTATAACCTATAACCTAACCCTAAACCTATTCTCAAATCCCAAAACCTAAACTTATAACCTAAACCTATAACCTATAACCTAAACCCAAACCTAAACCTAATCCTATAACCTATAACCTATTCTCAAATCCCTAAATGTAAACCTATAACCTTAACCTTAACCTAAACTTAAACCCGAACCCAAACCCAAAGTCAAATTCCTAAACCTATAGCCTATAACCTCAATCTAAACCTATAACCTATAACCTAAACCTAAACCTAAACCTAAACCCAAACCCAAACCTATAACCTATAACCTATAACCTATAACTTATAACCTACACCTAAACCTATAACCTATAACCTTAACCTAAAGCTAAGCCTATAAACTAAACCTATAACCTATAACCTAAACCTAAACTTAAACCTAAACCTATTCTCAAATCCCTAAACCTAAATTAATTTTCAAATCCCTAAACCTGTAACCTATAACCTAAACCTAAACCTATAACTTATAACCTCAATCTAAACCTATAACTTATAACCTAAACCTAAACCGAAACCCAAACCTATACCCTATAACCTATAACCCACTTATAACCTACACCTAAACCTAAACCTATAACCTTAACCTAAACTTAAACCTATATCCTATAAACTAAACCTATAACCTAAACCTAAACCTAAACCTAAACCTAAACCTATTCTCAAATCACTAAACCTAAACCTATAACCTAAACCTAATCCTATAACCTATTCTCAAATCCCTAAACCCAAACCTATAACCTTAACCTTAACCTAAACTAAACCTAAACCCGAACCTGAACCCGAACCCGAATTCCTAAACCCATAACCTATAACCTCAATCTAAACCTATAACCTAAACCTAAATCTAAACCCAAACCTATAACCTATAACCTATAACGTACACCTAAATCTAAACCTATAATCTTAACCTTAACCTAAACCTAAACCTATAACCTATAAACTAAAGCTATAACCTATAACCTAAACCTAAACCTAAATCGAAACTTAAACCTATTCTCAAATCCCTAAACCTAAACATAAACCTAAACCCAAACCTATAACCTAAAACCTAAACCTAAACCTATAACCTCTAACCTATAACCTAAACTTAAACCTATAACCTATAACCTCAATCTAAACCTATAACCTATAACCTAGATGTAAACCTAAACCCAAACCTATAACCTATAACCTATAACCCACCTATAATCTACACCTAAACCTAAACTTATAACCTTAACCTAAACCTATACCTATAACTTATAACCTATAACCTAAACCTAAACCTATTCTTAAATCCCTAAACCTAAACCTAAACGTAATCCTATAACTTATAACCTATAACCTATTCTCAAATCCCTAAACCTAAACCTATAACCTTAACCTAAACTTAAAACCAAACCCAAACCTGAACCTGAATTCCTAAACCTATAACCTAAACCTATAACCTATAACCTAAACCTAAACTTAAACCTAAACCCAAACCTATAACCTATAACTTATAACCTACATATAACCTACACCTAAACCCATAACCTATAACCTTAACCTAAACCTAAACCTATAACCTACAAACTAAACCTAAACCTATTCTCAAATCCCTAAACTTAAACCTATAACCTATAACCTAAATCTATAACCTATTCTCAAATCCTGAACCTGAATTCCTAAACCTATAACCTAAACCTATAACCTATAACCTAAACCTAAACTTAAACCTAAACCCAAACCTATAACCTATAACCTATAACCTACATATAACCTACACCTAAACCCATAACCTATAACCTTAACCTAAACCTAAACCTATAACCTACAAACTAAACCTATAACCTAAACCTAAACCTATTCTCAAATCCCGAAACTTAAACCTATAACCTATAAACTAAATCTATAACCTATTCTCAAATCCCTAGACCTAAACTTATAACCTAATATATATATATATATATATATATATATATATATATATATATATATATATATATATATATATGAGAAACATTTTGGTTTCTCTCCTCTTTTTCTTACTCATGTCTTTCTCTCTTACTATGTAATGTTTCTACAAGTATGTTCCAATTTTGTTAGTTATATATGTAATAACTTATTGAGGACATACAGAAAGCAAAGGAAGAGATGGAAAAACTGAAAGGGAAAGCACAAGCCAATAAAATAACACAAGTGAATTAAGTTGCATTGAAGCAAATTGAATTTGCTCACAAAAAATTCAAGGCTGAGGTACATCCTTATATCCTGAACCTCATTTATTTAAAAGTTGCAAACAATGTTTTTTTTTATCTTTCTTTCTTTTGAGATGTGTACAAAAGCATGCTTGTTTGATTGTGTCTACAAATGCTGTTTTATACAGGCTGATAAGCTAAAGAAGTCACTAGAGGATGAAATTCACTTTCTCAAGGGAAGGGTTTCAAAACTTGAAAGTGATCTTGTGTCAAAGTCCACAGAAGTTACATCTGTAGTTTCAGGGAAAGAAGAAGCTCTATCTTCTTATGATAGGTTGAGTAAAGTGGAGTATTGTTTATTTATAAATGTGAATGTGGGATGCATTGCATGATTTGATTGCTATTTGTAATAAATGTATCATTTTTTTCCTGATTGCATTTTATATACTATTCCTATCAGCATTAAGCTTAGATGAGTTATCAATCACAACAGGTTCTTGCAATGGAAACAGGCACCATTATTATATATATTTTTTAATTTTTTAAAAAATAGCTATGAATTTTAGTCGTAGCTATTGTTCTAAAAACCGTAGCTATTGATAACTACAACATATTGCTACAGATTTCATTCCACTTTTAGCTACTGATATTATCCGTAGCCGTAGGTACATTTCGCTATAGAAATTATAGCTACTGCTTTTTTTTGTAGCTAGTGATATCTACTACTATGGATGTGATCTGTAACCGTAGGTATGTTTCTCTACATATATTATAGCTACAGCCTTTATCTGTAGCTATTGATATCTATGCTACGGATTTAATCTGTAGGCATAGCTACATTTCGCTACAGAAATTCTATCTACGGCTAAGTGACTGATCTCTATTGCTACGGATTGAATCCGTAGCCATTGGTTTTTGGACCTTTAGCTGCACCACCAATAGCTACGGACTAGATCCATAGCAAAGGGCCTTTAGCTATGGTTTTTGTTCGTAGCCTTTGCCCGTTTTTCTTGTAGTGATATAACAGAGAAAGAGTATATTAAGAACAATCATCGTATTATTAATACTGAGTTCATTTACATCTTCGGGTGTCCCTTGATTCTAAGATAAATTATATAGAATACGAAATTGACAAAGTTTAAATGTTGAATCCGGATGTCATATTCGGAAACACTTTGACTCATGATTTGATCATCTCTTTAAGAGGAATATTGTGAGGATCCAATCAGTTGTTTTCTCTTCTCGAAGCTTGGATAGAGGAAGAACTAAAGCCTGATAATTTTGACAACATTTCGACCCCTTTGTCAATATTGATTGCATGGCAGTCTGGTTGCATGGACCTAAGTAACCGACATGGTTTGTGTGGGTTCGCGCAAACCATGGGCTTCTCTTCATTCCCACCTTCAATCTTCTCTACTACTCTGCACTTCTTTCAAAATCTTCAATCCTCCTCAATGAGTGGGGGAAGGGGGTATTTATAGGCCTCTACAATCCGCCCGTCATCCCACTTACTTCAAGGAGCCCATGCTCCCAACCTTTGATTTTTTCGATCGCATCTCTTCACTACCTTCTCCTATTCATTGGGCAATTTCGATGGGAGACGTAGAACGACCCTAAAACATGGTCATAAGTACGACTAAGATGAGTGGCTGAAATTGACCGCCCACATTCATACTGATAGCCAAGGACCTCCTGCTCAAGAGGATACACCTCTCGCCTCTCGATCAAAGAAAAATCGTCATAATAAGGCTAAGGAATTTGAAGAGAAGATTAAGGAGCATAACAAAAAGAAGCTTCAAAACTCATGGGAGATGGTCAGAGTGATTGAAGGTATCATAAAATTCGATAACCTGCACTCGAAGGGTATGACAGTGATTCTTCTCAGTCTTCATCGCCATCAATGCATGCTTGACTGTGAACCAAGAGATCATATAGATGGAGAGAGGCTGATGTATACTTCTTCCTAGACATCAAAAGAATGATGCATTCTCGAGGGGATCTTGCTAGAGCACAAGTTGCAGCAACGCATCGGCCAGGTCTAACCAATGATTTTCCTCGTCCCTTCTCACAATCCCCATAACCTATTCCCTACATACTTCTATGAGACGGTCCAACAACGTTTCTGAGACCGTGAGCTGCTTTGGGAACAGAGGAATTTCGGACAAGGGGTCTCTTAACTTCACGTTGTTATTACTCAGATTGGGCGAAAGCTGTCTTGACCAAACACGCGAAGATGTTGTCAAGACGGGCTTGTATAATGCCATCGAAGTTACGTCCTAGTATTTCTATAGAGAGTCGACTGTGATAAAAGGCTTTCTCGACTACTGCTCTCCCACCACCAACTCTTTTCATTTGCCAGTGGGTGAGATGAACATTACACTCTGGGATCTCCACCGAATAGTGGGCCTTCCACTAATAGGAAAATTTTATGATGAATTTTTCCCATCTAATAAGGAGTTGGCATTCATTTCTTCTCCTAACCACAAGCCTTCCATCTTAGAAACCACCATCGAACTTTTCAAGGAAATGTCGAAATTTCTAAACATCCACAAGATTTCTCCTCTGCAATGGCTTGCACATTTTTTCAAAGCTCTCAGGTAATTTTAAGTCTATGAATCAACTATTTTCTTCAATTGCCCCTTTTCTCACCCATTCTTATTTCTCCTATAGATTCTGCAACTGCCATTCTCCAGAATTAACGGGACTTTGCGACAACATCAAAGAGAGAGCAAAGTACAGCTTATATGGGGAGTTCGTAGCATTCTTAGCTTATTGGCTAAGCATTGTAGTGCTTCTTAGTTCAAAATGGGAAAATGCCATTTTCTCCACGGTCTTCATCGTTGCTGGTGCCTTAGTGGAAGGCCATAAGCATTCACTTGCACCTCCAGTGTTATGCTCTATTTATAAAGACCTTGGGGAAGTAGCCACTCATGTCAATAATCCTACCATTGGGGCTTCCTCGGCATATACTCCATGGAATTATATTACTAGTTAGATGGGGGTCTACTTTCCTTGGACTTTTGAAGCCCCCAAAAAAGCATACTTTCATCCTTTGCACCTTCCACTCTGGTTTTTTCAACAAATGGCTATGGAAAAAAGATCATATAACTGGGTAGCCAATAAGATTTGGGGCACTGATCAGGTTGATTTCTTTCAATTCTATCTCTATCGCTACATTGAAGATACTGATATGGTAGACACCATGACACGCAGTATAGGAGACAGCATTCTTTCTCTCCATACGCTCTTGCACTTACCACTGTGGTAAGGAACATAGTTTTGGAGAGAACCGTACTATCCCAGTCAGTTTGCTCGTTAGTTCAGTTTCGATTAGGTCGTTCCAGAAGACTGGATTAGTTACCAGAAGAATGCGCTGTTATGACACTGCTCCTTACAATTGGGCCACTGTATGGAAACAACTACTAGGCGGTCGTGTTGATTCTACTTTCGTAATTCCAAGTTGTGGTCACATAGTTCACACTTCTTATAGCTGGATGTGATGGTGGGGTCACCAATCATACTTGGTCAATAATCATTTACCAGTAGATGAACCCATCTAGTTTCTCCCGTCCAAGCTAAGAGGTAGGAAGCTCGAAAGCTAAGAGGTAGGAAGCTCGAAGACGGAATTGGTTATATATCAGAGAAGAGCAGCGCACCTTTTCATGACTAGATTTGCAGAAGAATATCTTTAGAAGATCCAATTCGTGAAAAGAAGGTCATCAATACCTTGGAAGTTTGGATTGCTCATGGGGTTATTGCGGAATTTGAATAAGTCTCTTGTGACTTCGTTGGCCAGGTTGCAAATGATGTTGAAGGAATATCTTCTCCCATTTTGGCAAACACTACTGTAGCTCAAAATAAACCAGCTCCTTCTTCACACCCTACTCCTCCTAGTTCATCTTCTCCCATGACTAGGTCTTAGGCACACTTGTAAGTGTCTTCGTCTATTCCTCAAGAAGGAGGTAGTCAGGCTTCTCCATCCCCTTCGATTCTGGTTCACAAAGACTCTCAACCAGAAGGTAGTCGAGCTCCTCCTTTTAAAGGTAAATAGGTCATGGTTGAGGAAGTCAGTGAAGAAGACTTAGGGGATGAAAGTCTAGCCTCTTCATCGGCAGGTATTGCTTCTGTCACATACGAAGATGATGAAGACGATGAAAATGATGAAGATGATGATGATTTTGAAGAAGGAGAAGTTGACATCGACGACGAGGAATATGTCATTGCAAAAGGTACTAACAAAGAGCATCCCCCACTGATTTCCGAGACTCTTCCTAGTATCAATATTCCTGCAAAATCTCCTACAGTAATAGAAGAGAAAGAAGATAAGCCTTTGGATTATGAAGAGTATGGATATTCACCAAGTAAGGATTTCTCTCTCTCTCTCTCTCTCTCTCTCTCTCTCTTATTTTATTTTATTTTATTATTATTATTTTTGTTTTCAAATTCCATATATATATATATGTATGCATTTTGTGATAGTTATCTCATTATAATTGTTATATCTTTATGTTAGGTGCTCATATTGTTAATGCTAGGATGAGTGATACTCCTCCCATGAATCCTTCTTTGACTGCACTGGTGATTTCACCGAGGGCTCCTCTGGTTCCTTTGGTAGCACCAAAAGCAGTGGCTCGTGAAATTGTTTTTCAAGTAGAGACCACTGATCTGTTAACCCCAACTACCAGAGATTCAAGCACAGAGGCCAAAGCGCCTTCTTTTATCGATATGTTAGGAGCTGGTCCTTCTTCTGTTAAGGAAGTTCCACCTCCTGTCAGTCGTACTTCCGTAGCAGGTATATATATATATATATATATATATATATATATATATATACATCAATTACTTTATTGAGATTTTCACATCCTTTAGCCCTGTTATTACTACTCTAACTTCTTTTCTTCTTTATATTATAGGAACTCCTACTTGTAGTGGTGCACCAAGCTCCGAATCTGTAGCCACTGTGTCTGAACTATTGTCTTTTGTGAAGATTCCTACACACAAAATGCTTTTGATGAAGAATTCTATGTCGGCGATAGTTCATATTTTCAAAGATCCTTAGCAATGGTCAGATTTGGACATCGCCATCGAAATCCTATAAAGTACTGTAAGGATGGTGAATATTAACATTCCGCCCTACATGACTCTCTTCTCATATTCTGTGATCAATAATTTCTCTAGCCTCAGTGAAAAATGTCACCGTTGTACCTGAGATTTTGGAATACGGGAGACAGCTAGCTCTTTCCAAGAAAAATGCTTCCCTCATCACTTCTGCTATTTCTGAATTTAATCAAGAACAATTAACTCTTTAGGAACAGTTGAAGGCTTGTGCCAATGACAGAACGATTATTCAGAACCACATCGCTGTCCTAAAAGAGGAAATCTTGCAACTGGAGTTGAAAGATCATTTAAAGGAATTAACCATGAAGAAAATCGAAGAAAGAATGCAGAACAATATCCAATCTACTGATGCTAAGAAATCTGAATTACTTAGAAGTGAAGAGATAATCACATCCTTGGAAAACAAGCTAGCTAGAATTCCTGATTAGGAAAATATCATCCTTGAAGAGAAATCAAAACATGTTGCAGCTCAGATTCAGTTAAAGGAAGATTTGTAAAAGTACATGGGCATATTAGGAATCATGGACGAGATTTAAAGAAGTCATTTCATTTGTGTATATTGCCTTTTTTTAACATGTAATTTCTTTTGATTTTAACCGTATATTAATGAAGACATGATGATATTTTTGAGATATTTTGCTCTTTCATAAATTTCTAAATCATGGATCATTTCAAGCATATTTATTTATGCAATAATCTCGACATGATATTTAATGAATAATTGAGAAAAAAAATCAACATATTATCATTGTCAGTATGGGATTTCCTATATGATTTTTTTATAGGCGGTACTAAATTTCAATTTAGTTAGATGATCACACATAATTTAAGCTCTTGAGTAGTAGAGCAACGCAGTTTTTTAAACTCTTGAGTAATGGAATCGGGTCTCATGTGATAGTCTCTATAACTCTCATGAGTTCACTGAACTTCTCACAGCCTGATGAGTTCACAAACTATGATCCATTAGAGGGTCTCATTGAAGCTACCGGGGCCGTGAACTTGGTTGGATTTAGGCATAGGGTTGGCCGCAGTAACTCTCTAGAGTTTATGGGGCGCACAAGACAACCTTTGGGGTACTAAATCAAGGGCCACCAGTCCATCAATGAGTAGGTTTAAGCCCTTCCTCATGAGTTACTATTGAAATCAAGCCAAGAATTTAGGGGGACTTATGCACGGTTGGCCTATCTATGAACAATGACTAAAGAGCACACAGTATAGCCCATGTTTTCTTTGTCTGTAAGGTAGGACCCATTCACGGGAGGGCAATTTCATCCGTTCCCCGTGACGCTGTAGGAAAGTTATATAGATGGCATGAGTGTTATGCGTGATTGGCCATTAATGACTTTTTGGCCTTTTTAGGGCTTTCAATCACTGGGCTTCAACCATTGCCTGCATGGGCATGCATACAATGACATTCATGGGCTTTTTAGGGCCATTGGCGTCTCATCGCTGCCGGAATGATGATAGTGATAGGCTTTATTCATAGTTGACCATATAGTTTGGCTAGTCTACCTTAAATGATGATAAGTTACCATCATTGTCGTAATAGTAATAGGCGTCTTGATTGATATATCACCATTACTGATAACATTGACGATATTCGCATTATGTCCATAATACATATATATATATATATATATATATATATATATATATTATATCGGCCTGGTGTTGATACCAATTTTGACGAGTTTCATTGAAGCTTATTTGATGACGACAACGATGGTTACTCTCTTTTAAGAAATCACTGATATGTAATCTTTGATGATATATTTGAAATTCCTCTTTTATTCAATCATTTGATAAAGAATATATGAACATGACTTCACTTGTCTTTGCCCCCTTTCGATATAGAAGCATTATGGTGATAATCTTCTGGATTAAAATCAGGACCATCTTCAGAGATGATACTTCTTAATGAAGCACGCATTGACTGGTATACTGATACCTCATCCATCTTGATCAACCACTCTGTATGCTTCGTTTGAATATACTTCTTTTATGATGTATGACCCATCCCATTTAGGCTCAAACTTGCCCCTGTTCCACGGGTCACCACTATTGGTCTTTTCAACATTAATAGCATATCCTCTTTCTTGAAAGAGCGATATCTTATCTATTTATCAAAGGCAGTCAATATTCTTGCCTGATACAGCTGTAATCGCTGTTGGGCCACCAAACGCTTCTCATCGAGTAGGTCTAGTTCTTTCAATCTTATCTTTGCATTTCATCATCTGTAATCAACTGATGCACTACTACTTTGAGTGACATGACTTGTGTTTCAATTGAAATGACTGCCTCTACACCGTAAACTAATGAATACGGTGTTGCGTTTACTGTTGTTCGGTGGGTAGTCCTATATGCCCATAATGCTTCTTGTAACTTTTCGTCCCAGTTGCACTTATTTCCACCGTCTTCTTCAGTACTGTCATAATTGTTTTGTTAAATGCCTTTGCTAACTATTTACCGATTGATAATAAGGGGTTGAAAATGAATGGTGAATACCAAACTTTTGACATAGTTTTTTCATGCCTCTGTTCTTAAAAGGGGTACATTATCGGTAACAATCTTCTTCGAGATGCCTTGACGATATATTATTGCATGTCGAATGAAATTGACCACATCTTTCTCTTTGACATTGCGTAATGCGATCGCTTCTGTCCACTTGGAGAAGTAGTCTGTTGTTGTTGAATATATTATTTTCCCTTGGATGAAGGTGGATTTATGGGCCTGATAACATTAAGTCCTAAAAAGGCCTAGCTATAGCTATATGTCCTAAGGGGGGGGGGGGGTTTGAATAAGACTATGCTAAATAAAATTTATAACAGTGAAAACTAATAAAGCTGATAGCCAATAAATGAAATAAACAACCCATAATGCAAGAATGTAAAGCAACCTCAAAATTTAGATCTTGAGAGGTTGATACAAATGTTATTCTAAGGATAACCTTACACCAAAAACCAGAGTTTATGGTAGGACAACTTTATTAGAATAAATAATGAAACTGATAAAGGAATAACAAGAAATAAATTCTAAACTATTATAACATTCACACCCGCATATATATCCCACAAACGAATAATTAAAGATATGAAATATAAATCATTCAACCACAAAACACAAGGGATTATAATGGTTCGCCTGTGTGTTCACCAACTGTTAAACAACAGCCACACACAATGCTACTCCACTCCTAATATCCTCACACAGGGGATATTAACGTTCACTATCAAAGTAGGTTTTCACAGGTTCACCCAAAACTTTCACAATTGTGTCTTTTTCTATGGGCTTAAACAATTAAAAACAACCCCACTTCTGAGTTTTCCTGGCTCTCTTCAGATAACCAATACAATGAGATTTTTCTAGCAAATCCCAAAAGAAATCAAAACAGAAAGGAATTTACAATAAATGTAAAATACCTGATTTTTTTCTTCATTGTAGCAGCCCCGAAGAACCAAGTTAGAGTAGATGATTGAATATCCAAGTTCAATGTCCAAACTCACATTACAATGGTTCTAGTTCTAATTCATTTTAAATTAAACCAAAATTGACTAGCTTTAATTGATTTTGATTTCAAAGAAAGAAAAATAGCAATTCCTCTTTTTAGATTAGATTGGAATACAAGAAACAAAATCAATTAATAAAGCTAATGAAAGAGAATATTAAATATGCACACTTAGCTTAAAATGAAGCACAAACTTATCTCTCAGAAGGTCGAATTAATTAGCTTAAATTGTGTAAATTATTGTGAGATTCGTGCTCTATTTATAGTTGAGAAAAACACGTCTTCGACTGGTCGTAGAACCAACTGAAATTTAAAATTTCAAGTGTGATAGGATAGGACGGTTTCACGACTAGTCGTAGGTACCCTATGACTGGTCATAGATCCCCTTTGACTGGTCGTAGGTTGCATACGACTAGTCGTAGACAGATGAAATTCAATGCTGGACTTTGAGTTGAAGGTCTACGACTGGTCGAAGTCTCCAGGACTGGTCTTAGAGTAACCAAAAAATTCTGAATATCTTCAACAACTTAGGACTAATCGTGAAATTTCTTGGACAGGTCAAACTAGTGCTAGGACTAGTTGAACAAAATTCAGGACTAGTCTTAGAACAGACCAAATTCACTTATAAGACATATATGGATTATGTATCTGAAATGTCCTACTCTAAAGGTCAACCTAAGGTTCGTCGTACCTCAATAGTGAAGCAAGGTTCAATAGTGAAGCAAGGACATTGAAACTTGAAGATAAGTGACCTTTGAGTATAATTAGGCCTGAGATTTTGAACTTGAAAGCTTCTGAGATCTTGTTAGACTATCATCATGACTCTTCATGTCTTGAATCGTTCTTTTGTTCATCATATACACAGCTTCAAAGCAGTGTCTTTGTCACTACAAATTTGACAATAACAAGGGGCTATAAACTATAGCACTTACAATCTCTCCATTTGTCAAATTAGTGACAAAACACATTTCCAAGATATGATACAAAACACAGAATATTTGATTAAAGAATCATGCATCAGTTGTAATTAACTGGAACACATTAATGAACCTGCAAATCAATATTCAACATACAGTCCACCTCTGCACCTATAGACACATACTCCACATCTCCCCCTGAGTAAACATATATCACAAAGAAATGTCAAAAAAAAAAATATTATGCATAATGCGACTCAATCCTCATAGGCAAGGCAATCCAATCCAAACATGAGGAGCATAAGAATCATTATCTATTCTCCCCCATTTTGTCATAATATGACAAAGGAAGCACAAAACAAATAACTAAGGAGTAATAAGTATGGAGATAAAAAAGAGGTAAGATAAGATATGAGAACATAGTGATGAGGGTCGAATATTACATATTAGACTCCGAGTATTGCCTAATTTTACGTATATGATAATGCTTATTGCCATATTTTAATTGTGTTTTTATTACAAGATGAAATCAGGAGCGTTGATTGAAAAAGGATATTAAAAGTATGGATTTGATGCTCTAAAGTAAGAGAAGCATGGGACGGACTCTAGAGGACCAATATTGAAGAATTTACATGCCAGGGATCCAAGGAAATCAATCCGTTCACGTTAAAGAGGCCTGAAATTGGTCCAAAATGCAAGATCACAGGGTTCCCGCCATCCGATTGACCTGAAACTTCATACATGGGATGAGGACCATAAATTAACCGTACACGTAAAATTTTAACTATTGGATCACTACGGAAGTGCCCCAACTGACAGATCATCTCATAAACAGTTGATTCCGGGCCCACCTGATATTCAGAACTGCTTTAAATTTGGTCTCAATGCTTTAATTAGGAAGACTAATCGAAGGACTGGATTGGATTTTGTAAAAATGTCACAGTGGACCCCACATGAATAGAGTGTGCATAGTGCACAAGTGCACTAGGCGTGCATGGCAAACGGCAGAGACGGTTGACCGTCTCTGACCGAAAAGGAAAAAAGAAATTGAAAACTTCTGTTTCCAGAGCCAGCGTAACGGACGGTCGACGTCAGTTTTGCGGACGGTAGTGGGCCACCATCGTGGCGCTTTCGAACGATCCAATCTACCCACTGTGTAGAGGGCCTTGAACCCTTCAAACCCATGTTGAATTTTTACACCCATGTATACACACGTGGGTGGTACAGAGGCCACAAAAGGGCTGTCCTGCAACATTCAACTCTGATCCTTTAGTGATTTTTTCTCTGGGACACGTCAATGGATGTTCAAAATCACTCATTTTTAACTAAAATTTCATCCTAAATCCAATGGACGGGGTAGATTTTTATAAAAACACCTCTATGGGGCCCATGGATCACGAAAGTGAAAGAGTGTGAAAGGTTTCGCACATCCGTAAAAATTAAATTTTTCAGAAGGTTTGGCCCACCATCTTTGATCATATGACAGATCTGAACCGTCTATCTTGTAGAGGACCCAAGAAAGTCCTAAGGGATGGTATTTCTTTGGAATTTAGCGAGGAAAGTGACAATTTTTGAAGCCTCGAGCTTGGCTGCAAAAAGGCTTTCGCTGTGCATGCGATAGCTTTCCAAATCCGATTCAAATCTGATTTTCACCACTCCAGTAGCTATATAAGGAGGTTTTGGATGTGGGGAGCATGCATTTAGACCTTGAGAAGATCCAGAAAGAGAAGAAAGAGAAGAGAGAAAGAGAGAGGAAGGATGAAGAGAGATGTTCTTACTGTTTAAATTTTATTTTTTCTTCATTATAATTGATTTTATGGATTGCTGAACTCTTAGCTAGGGCTGAGATGAAGCCCCTAATTTGAATAACTTTTGTTTATGTTGAATTCTTCTAATTCAATTGATTTGTTTCTTTCTCTAGTGTGCTTAACTGTAATTTTCATGATTCTCCATTCTATGAGCTCGACCAAAGTCTAGATATGGATGTTGTTTGGAATCTTAACTAGGTACTTATGTCTGACCATGAACAGGTTTCCTACAGAGGAAGAAACAGGAATCTACATCTCTCCATGCCTGACCATGGATGGAAAGTTGTGATCCATATGCTTTAAGAGATTATACATTCTGTGTGCCCGACCAAGGACATGGAGTGTGCTTTGTTTATTTTGATATCAATCTGAATTAGGGTGAATCAGCAGGTAAAACACGGGTTAAGATAATTAGGGGTGGATTCGAAAGTCCTAGTCTTCTCATTGATTAGATTTTACTCACTACTCTCAGTTACTTTTTCAGTGATTTTTGTTTAGTTTTCTTAATCATTACATAAAATCTTTGTTGGATTAGTTAAGAAGAATCATAACATTCAAATTATGACAACCAGTCCTCGTTGGAATGATCTCGTAATACGTACTATATCTACATCTGATTCGTATACTTGTGAGTTAAATTATTTAAATCAGATTGATTTAAATTAAAACATCAAGTTTTTGGCGCCGTTACCGGGAATTGTTTCAATCCAATTAGATTTAGGATTCTCTCTTATCATAATTCATAGCCTCAGAATTTTACTAACTTTAGGTGAAAGTTTTTTTAATTTTATTTTAGAAACTAACCTATTTCCTATTTTGTAGGGTCCTGACTTGAAATTTGGTAATCCCTTTCTAAATTCTCTACTGTTTCTAATTTCTATTTTTAGAATTAGTGCTTTCCTTTTTAGAAATTTTTTATTTTCTAATTTTAGATCTAGATTCTTCTGTCAAGTAGCTTTTTATTTTCTAGTTGTAGAAATTTTTTCCTTTTTAGAAACTAACTTGGATTTTTAGTTCTAAGATTAGAAACTTTCTTTTTTTAGAAACTAACCATTGCTTAGGATTTTTTCTAACATTATTTTAGGGAATTTAATTTGTTTTTATTTTTTTATTTTTACAGGAATTGAAGAAGGAAGCTGTTAAATAAGATTGTCTTCAAAAGGAGAAGCTACCAAATCTTCAGACATCCATTATCTCCTTTTCCGGGTTCTTTCTTCCAATTCTTGTTTACTTAGTTTTCTCTTGTTTTTAGAAATTCATAATTTTTAGTTCTAGTCTTATTTCTCTTAGGTTGCATCTTAGTTTAGTTTAGTTTTCTTTCCTACATTTCAGTTATTCAGTTTATGCTAGGGCGTAGATCTCTGAACATAGAACTAGCACCCTTTGATCCTGAAATAGAAAGAACCTTTCATAGAAGATTCAGAAACATCTTATTTGAAATGATATACGAGAATGAAATTAAAGCGCTTAGATATTATTCAGCTCCTGTTCAATTTAATGCGCCTTCATGCATAGTGATGCCAACCACCACGACAGCACACTTTGAACTTAAACCAGGGGTCATACAGTTGTTACTATCTTTCTATGGTTTAGACAAAGAGGATCCATATCATCACGTAAAAGAATTTCTAGACATTTGCTCGACGTTTAGGTTCTAAAAATTTTCAGACGATTCGATCCGTTTGGACCTTTTTCCTTTTTCTTTGAAGGATAAGGAAAAAGCATGGTTGAATTCTCTAGGAGTTGAGACGATCACTACATGGGACCAACTATCTAAGAAGTTCTTAAATAAGTTCTTCCCTATTCACAAAACGAATGCTCTCCATAGAGAAATCACTAATTTTATGCAAAAAGAGGGAGAGCACTTTCATGAATGCTGGGAAAGATGGAAAGATTTTCTCCTTAAATGTCCACACCATGGTTTTGAGAAATGGCAACAAGTTTAATACTTGTATGACGGTTTGACACCCTAAAACTGTCGCATGGTTGATGCCACCAGTGGAGGGTCATTCATGACCAAAAGTGATATCGAAGCGTGGAATTTCTTTGAAACCTTGTGTGAAAATTTCTAGCAATGGGATTACTCAAATAGAGGTGAAAGAAGTCTCCTACTACCAAAGAAAGGTGGTATGTATGAGATAGCAGTCACACCAGATCTTTATTCCATAATTGATAGCTTGACACAAAAAGTTGATGCTTTGATGTTGAATAATGGACCTCCACAAACAACTTAAATTGAGTCGTGTGCCATATGTTCTAGTCCTGGCCATCCTACGCAGTCGTGTCCATCTGGTGCAGCTTTCTCAGAATTTCTCTCTGAACAAGTACATGCTATGAACACCTTTCAGAGACTTGGGAATGATCCTTACTCAAATACATACAACCCAGGGTGGGCTATACATCCAAATTTTTCTTGGACAAAAGGACCATAACAAGGAGGACCATTTAAAAATCCTCCTATGTAACCTTACCCCCAAGTTGGTAATCAACAACTTCAACAGTTTCCTCAATATCAGCAGATTCCTTAACAATCACAGAAACCATCTCTTGAAGATATACTTAATCTTTTTATGCAGAGTTCACTTCAATTTCAAAAAGACACCCAACAAAATTTCCTAGCTAACCAGTAAAGCTTACATGCAAATGTGCAATCTATTGTCAAGCTGGAAGTACAATTAGGTTAACTTGCTGCCACATTGAGTGAGAGAGAGAAGAACAAGTTTTCTAGCCAACCTGTGGCAAATCCAAAGGGAGAGTATGAGATTGGCTCTATTTCAAACTAAGAACAATATCATGAACAAGCCAAATCAATCATTACCCTTAGGTCCGGTAAACAAATCGAGAACAAAGTAGAGATGCCTAGGGAAGAATCAAATTCTGAACTGGAAGACCAAAATGAAGCAGATAAACATACTAATACATTCGAAGTCCAAAAGCACTCTAACTCTCCAGGAACCACTCCTATCCCATCCTAAGTGCCTAAAGCACCTTTTCCTCAACGTCTAGCACCAGTAAAGAAAGGAAACAACTTTAATGAGATATTGGATATGTTTAAGCAAGTGTAAATTAACATTCCATTGCTTAATGCTATCAAGCAAGTCCCTGCTTACGCTAAGTTTCTTAAAGATTTATGCACTCAGAAGTGTTAGATGCATGTTCACAAGAAGGTCTTCCTTATAGAGCAACTCAACTCCATGATTCAAAACAACACCCCTCTTAAATTTAGGGATCCAGGAGCTCCTACCATTTCTTGTGTCATAGGAGATCATAAAATTGAGAAGGCATTGCTTGATTCAGGGGCGAGCATTAATTTGTTACCATATTCTGTATATGAGCAGCTAGGACTTGGTGAGCCAAAACCAACTAAAATAATACTACAACTATCTGATAGATCTGTCAAGGTACCCTGTGGTGTTATTGAGGATGTGCTAATCCAGGTTGATAAGTTTTATTTTCCAGTGGATTTCATCATTCTAGATACTCAGCTTGTCCAGAATCCTACTAGTCAAATTTTGGTTATTCTGAGACGTCCATTCTTAGCCACATCCAATGCTATCATAAATTGCAGAGATGGAGTCATGAAGTTATCTTTTGGTAACATGAAGATAAAGCTCAGTGTTTTTAATGCTGTACAACAACTAGCAGACTCAGATGATTTATTTGAAGTGGACATGATTGAGAGTCTAGTGCAAGAAACTTTCATTCAGTCTTTCGAAGATGCACTTGAGACTTGCATAACACATTTTGGAATGGATTTTGATATGAAAATTTCCATCGAAGAAGTCAATGCATTGCTTGATTCTACTCCTATAATGGAGACTTCAAAATGGAAAGCTAAAGTGGAACCTCTTCTACCCTCTAAGTCTAAACTGGTTCCGTCTGTTGAGAAATCACCTGATCCTGACCTTAAACAATTACCTAAAAATCTCGAGTATGCATTTTTAGGTCCTTCTGAGACCCTGCCTATCATCAAAGCTTCTAACCTCAAGAAGGAACAGGAGAGCAGGTTGCTTAAAGTACTTAGAGAATATAAGGGAGCTATTGGGTGGATGATAGAAGATATGGAAGGAGTAAGCCCCACTATGTGTATGCATTATACTGTTCTTTAAGAAAGTACAAAAACGTCGCGTGAAATAAAAAGGAGGCTTAATCCTAACATGAAAGATGATGTTCGAGCGCTGGTGCTTAAATTGTTGGATATTTAACCCATTTTAAATAGAATAGTTCAAGTTGTTTCCGAAAAGTCTGGGATTGGTTAATCGAGATGTTGCTTGTCTGGCTGAAGATGTTAAACTTAGCGCTCCTGGGAGGCAACCCAACTTTTCTTTTTATTTCTTTTTTCTAGTTAGTTAGTTCAATGTTTGTGAGTAACATTGCTGCAAACCCTCACGAGACTATAACTCGTCCACTAGGGCAACCTAGGGGTTTAAAGGCTTGTTGCATACTCTAAATGCAATCGAGAGCACTTGCAAAAGTGGTATAGGTAGGATCTTCTTTTTGTGATTTTTTTTTTGTTATTTTGCTTTTGTTGATTTTTCTCTTGTGCTGACTCGTTTTTACGTTGATATTTTGGGAAAGCCTCTTGATTCTTCATCCAGGTACTATCTTTCCATCACTACTCTTTTACTTTCGTTGTCCCATGTGTATTGCATATTTATTTCTTTTACATTGAGGACAATGTAGATTTTAGGTTGGGGGTGGGAGATTAGGTTACCTAATCAATATTTTCCTAGTCTTGAGCAAAAATTATGCAAATTGTGCAATTTTTAAAATTTTTAAAATTTTAAATTTCTTTTTGAAGGATAGTTGTCATTTTAATATTATAAGATACAGAATGTTAGGAATTTATGCCTCTAGAATTCCGTCATATGTTAGATTTCACAGTTAAGTTTGATTTGTTAATCCATGATTAGAAGTTGTAAACATTGATTGAGTCATGGTTTCGCATATCACATCTCGCTTACACATTAAGGTTCTGGTTTGATATTGAATGATTAACTTGGTAATCACAAAGCATGAAAGGAACCAGCCAAAATAAAATTCATGTTCAGTAGAAAAATTAAAAGGGTAAGTCGCATAATCTTCACCATAGGTTTGCTCCCTATAGGCGTAGATTCGATCTCCCATATTTGATATTTAAGAAAAGTTAGGTGACAAGTTTTCACCATAAGTTTGCTCCCTATGGGTGATGATTTGATTCCTCTACTTGGCGTTACTGTTCAAGAAAATCAAAGGCTAGCAGAATGAAAAGTTAATCTATAATGCTAGTGTTGGTTTCAGGTTTGATTGTCATGAATTCCAATGATATCATGAAATTGACAATCAGATCTCTTAATGATTATGAGCCGAGATTACGCTATATACTCATGGAACTCAATGTTTAGAATGTTCTAATTAATGGATTAATATTTTGAACTTGATTATGAAGTTTACCATGAGTTTGATTCCAGGAGAAAATATTATTCACCATGCATGAATCTTAGAATTTTTGCATCTCAACTATCCGTTCACAAGTCACTTGGGTTTAAAGGAATTGCCGTTTATTTCTGAAATTATATTTCACATGTTTGGCTCGGGACTAGCAAAATGCTGGTTGGGGGTTGTGATGAGGGTCGAATATTGCATATTAGACTCCGAGTGTTGCCTAATTTTACGTATATGATCATGCTTATTGCCATATTTTAATTGTGTTTTTATTACAGGATGAAATCAAGAGCGTTGATTGAAAAAGGATATTAAAAGCGTGGATTTGACACTCTGAAGTAACAGAAGCATGAGATGGACTCTAGAGGATGAATATTGAAGAATTTACATGCCAGGGATCTAAGGAAATCATGCCGTTCACGTTAAAGAGGCCTGAAATTGGTCCAAAATGCAAGTTCACAGGGTTCCCACCATCTGATTGACCTGAAACTTCATACATGGGATGAGGGCCATAAATTAACTGTACACGTAAAATTTTAGCCATTGGATCACTACGAAAGTGCCCCAAATGACAGATCAGCCCATTAACCGTTGATTCTGGGCCCACCTGATATCCGGAACTGCTTTAAATTTGGTCTCAACGCTTTAAGTAGGGAGACTAATCGAAGGACAAGATTGGATTTTACAAAAACGTCACAGTGGACCCCACATGAATAGAGTGTGCATAGTGCACAAGTGCACTAGGCGTGCATGACAAACAGCAGAGACGGTTAACCGTCTCTGACCGAAAAAGAAAAAAAAGCAAGTGGAAACTTCTGTTTCTAGAGCCAGCGTAACGGACAGTCGGCGTCAGTTTTGCTGATAGTAGTGGGCCACCATCGCGGCGCTTTCGGACGATCCAATCCTCCCATCATGTAGAGGGCCTTGAACCCTTCAAACCCATGTTGAATTTTTGCACCCATGTATACACACGTGTGTGGTACATAGGCCACAAAAGGGCTGCCCTGTAACGTTCAAATCTAATCTTTTATTGATTTCTTCTCTGGGACATGTCAATGGATGTTCAAAACCCCTCATTCTTGACTAAAATTTCATCCTGAATCTAATGGACGGGGTAGATTTTTATAAAAACACCTCTGTGGGGCCCACGGATCACGATAGCGAAAGAGTGCGAAAGGTTTCGCACATCCGTAAAAATCAAATTTTCCAGGCGGTTGTGGCCTACCATCTTTGATTATATGGCAGATCTGAACCATCTATCATGTAGAGGACCCAAAAAAGTCCTAAGGGATGGTGTTTCTTTGAAATTTGAGCGAGAAAAGTTACAATTTTTGAAGCCCCGAACTTGGCTGCGAAAAGGCTTTTGCTACGCATGCGATAGCTTTCCAAATCCGATTCAAATCCGATTTTCACTACTCCAGCAGCTATATAAGGAGGTTTTGCACGTGGGGAGCATGCATTCAAAAGGCTTTCGCTGCACATGCGATAGCTTTCTAAATCCGATTCAAATCCGATTTTCACCACTCCAGCAACTATATAAGGAGGTTTTGGACATGAGGAGCATGCATTCAGACCTTGGGAAGATCCAGAAAGAGAAGAAATAGAAGAGAGAGAGAGAGAGGAAGGAAGAAGAGAGATGTTCTTACTGTTTAAATTTTATTTTTCCTTCATTATAATTGATTTTATGGATTACTAAACTCTTAGCTAGGGCTGAGATGAAGCCCCTAATTTCAATAACTTTTGTTTATGTTGAATTCTTCTAATTCAATTGATTTGTTTCTTTCTCTAGTGTGCTTAACTATAATTTTTATGCTTCTTCATTCTATGAGCTCGACCAAAGTCTAGATATGGATGTTGTTTGGAATCTTAACTAGGTGCTTGTGTCTGACCATGAACAGGTTTCCTATAGAGGAAGAAACAGGAATCTACATCTCTCCATGCTTGACCATGGATGGAAAGATGTGATCCATATGCTTTAAGAGATTATACATTCTGTGTGCCCGACCAAGGACATGGAGTGTGCTTTGTTTATTTTGATATCAATCTGAATTAGGGTGAATCAGCAGGTAAAACAAGGGTTAGGATAATTAGGGGTGAATTTTAAAGTCCTAGTCTTCTCATTAATTAGATTTTACTCACTACTCTCAGTTACTTTTTCATTGATTTTTGTTTAGTTTTCTTAATCATTACCTAAACTCTTTGTTGGATTAGTTAAGAAGAATCGTAACATTCAAATTGTGACAACCAGTCCTCGTGGGAACGATCTCGTAATACATACTATATTTATATCTGATTCGTATACTTGTGAGTTAAAAATTATTTAAATCAGATTGGTTTAAATTAAAACATCACATAACATAAGCAACACACATAATTCATAAATGGAGCTAACTCAACTAAAGCTACAGTAGCAAATCCGGTTAAGTGAGCATAATAGTAAGATAGTTATTACAGACCTGAAAAAGAGCTAATCGTTACCAGATGAAAGAGCCTTGATGAAAGGATCAAGTTGATGCATGCCCTTATTCAATCGCCTAAGATACTTGTGCATATACTTGAATTGTAAATCATGGGCAATAGACATGTTTTCCATATTAACATTTATATTCTTAACTTTCTCCTCCAATGCACTTAGTCGAGCATCAAAAGTAAAAGGCTCATAATCTGGATCATTTATTGAGTCAGATTCAATTTCTTCAAAAATATCATCAGGAGGAAGATCACCAGCTTCTTCCTCATGTTCAGCTTTAGCCTCATCAACACCATCTCTTTAGCCAGAAAGAAATTCCAGCTTCATCTTATTAATATTAGAATTGTTAAATATCAGATGATTGATAGGGACTTCTCCAACAAGCATATTGACTAACATATGTGTAACCAACACAGTCATCAAATAACCAAAGGGGATGTCACTGTGACCTGGATGGAGTTTAAACCGAATAATGGAATAACAGATTAAGGATGGTAAATAGATATGAATACCTCTAGCAACACAGTGAAGAACACGAACCATGAAGGACATCAATTTAGATTTATCACCAGATTTAGGATACAAGTTAGACACAAAAATTTTGTGAAGAACTCTGTATTTGGGTAACAAAAACCTTGAGGGGAGCGCATTTCCTTTATGCGTCTATTGAATGTTCAAATTGCATAAGTCCCTAGTAAGCATATGTTTTTCAGTTTGAGAGGGTTTTTCAGACAAGGTATGGATTGGAATACCCTCATCATTCACAGGAATCTCCATAAGAGCTGCAATCAAATGACGATCAATGTTGAATGATCCTTCTCTTGTGACAATTTTAAATGTTAGATTTTTTAGTGAAAATTCACATATGTAAGCAAACATGGACTGGGCAATGGACCGGTATGCTGGCCCACCCCAATGCAATAAGTTATCCCAACCTACAGATTGGAGTATAGGAAGAATATCAAAAGGACTAGTATGATTAATATCAACAAGATGTTCAATAATAACATTACGTAATCTGATGTCCTGAACAAACGACGGATCATCCTCGGGAGCCCTAAGATAACGCTTAGTGATAGAGGCCGATCTGGAGGAAGATTGACCACGGGATGTTATTTTTCTCCCCCTAGAAGTCATTTGCAACAAAGTTTTCAAGAAGACAAAGAGTTGCAAAGGATTGAGAAGAGGGTTTTTCAAATTAAATTTTTGAAAAGAAAAACCCTAAATCTCAACCAATTTCAATATAGATAACTTCAATAGATAAAAGGAAGTAATCTAGATACAAATCTACAAGAAAAATGTAAATGGAGCACTAACCATGAAGATTTAGAAGGTTCGCTTCGACTAGTCAGACGTCTGCTCATTGGAGAGTGAAAAAGAAATGAGGAAGATGAAGTGTTTTCCCCAAATAAAGTGATTTAATGAGTTTCTCGACTGGTCGTGGATGTACATGACCAATCGTGTATATTCACGATCGGTCGAGGACCAGCCAAAAATGTAATTTTCTTTTAAGTTTTATAAAATTTACTGCATGATTTACAAAAATTGAAATCTAAACCGGCAATAATATACAATATGATATAAAAGGCATAAATTATCATCTTAAAATGCACATGTCAAGATCAAATTTCATTTGGTTAAACCTGCTTTTGTCGAACGATTTAGTGAAAATGTCAGCACGTTGATTCTTGGTAGGTATATATTCCAAAGATATAACCTTTTCTTTTACTAATTCACAGATATAATGAAATCTAATGTCAATATGCTTAGTACGGGAATACTGAATAGAGTTTTTCGAAATATTTATGGCATTGGAATTATCATAATATAATAACATCGAATCCTATTTAATTTCATAATCACTTAGCATTCTATTCATCCAAACAAGCTGCGTACACGCATTACCAGCTGCGATGTATTTAGCTTTAGCTGTTGAAAGTGATATAGAACTTTGTTTCTTACTAAACCAAGAAACTAAACAGTTTTCGATATAAAAGCAATCACCACTAGTTGATTTTCTTTCATCAAGATTACCAGCCCAGTCAGCATCTGAATACCCAATAAGTTGAACACTAGTCTCCTGTGGATACCAGAGATCGAGATTAACAGTACTTGCAACATATCACATAATCAGCTTGACAACAATCAAGTGTCATTCTTTAGGATTAGATTGATATCTAGCACAAATACCAACACTTAGTGCAATATCAGGTCTACTAGTAGTTAAATACAATAGACTACTAATCATACTCTGATATAATTTCGGATCAACATTTTTACCTGCAGAATCTTTTGAGAGTTTCAAGGTAGTACTCATAAGAGTATCGAAGTTCTTACTATTCTCAAATCTAAATCTCTTAATTAAATTTAAAGCATATTTAGATTGAGAAATGAATATTCCATCAGGTTGTTGCTTTATTTGTAACCCTAGGAAATAATTCAATTCCCCAACCATGTTCATTTCAAACTGTGATTTCATCAAATCTGTAAACTCAGTAGTCATGTTAGTATAAGTGGATTCATAAATGATTTCATCAATATAAATCTGTACCATTAAAATATGATCATTATTTTTTTTTTAACAAATAGAGTTTTATCAACAGATCCCATTTGAAAATTATAGCTTAACAGAAACTTTGTTAGTTTCTCATACCATGCCATAGGAGCTTGTTTTAATCCGTAAAGTGCCTTTTTAAGACGATATACATGATCAACATTTTTGGGATCTTCAAAACCCATCAGTTGTTCAACATAGACTTCCTCATGCAAATCACCATTTAAGAAAGTACTTTTCAAATCCATTTGATAAATCTTAATCTTTCTAAAATATGCAATGGATATAAACAGTCTAATTGATTCAAGACATGCTACTGGTGCAAAGGTTTCATCAAAATCAAGACCTTCAATTTGAGTTTAACCTTGTACAACTAGCCTAACCTTGTTTCTAATTAAATTTCCAAGCTTGTCAGACTTATTTTTGAAAATCTATTTTGTTCTAATGAAGTGTTTATCTTTGGGTCTAGGTACGAGATACCAAACATCATTTCTTACAAATTGGTTAAGTTCCTCTTGCATCACAACAATCCAGTTTTCATCAATAAGAGCTTCTTTTAGGCTAGATGGTTCTATCTGGGATGTGAAACAAACGTAATTACATGTCTTTAAGTTATTTATGGGTGAGTACACCAGTGAGAGGGTTTCCAAGAATTTGAGTGGTTGGATGATCTTTAACAGTCCTCAATTCAGAATTCGTCTGATTAGATGAAGTATCTGATTTATCAATTACAGGAACTTCATCATTATCTGAACTTGAGACTGGTGTGTTTAAGTGATCATCAATGACCACATTAATGGACTCTTGAATCACACCGGTCCTTTTTTTCAGAACCCTATAAGCACGACTGTTTAAAGAACACCTTAGAAAGATCCCTTCATCATTTTTTCATATCAAATTTTTTCAGATATTCATGATCTCGTAAAATATAGCACTTACTACCAAAAACTCAAAAGTATTTGACAATAGGCTTTTTATTGAACCACATTTCGTAAGCCATTTTATTATTACCTTTACTAGTGTAAACTCGGTTAATAATATCGCAAGCTATATTGATTGCTTCAGCCCAAAGATTCTTAGAGAGCTTCTTGCTATTCAACATGACATTAGTTATTTCTTGAAGCACTCTATTTTTCCTTTCCACTATACCATTTTATTGTAGAGTTTTAGGCACTGAGAATTCATGTAATATTCCTTGGTCGCTACAAAACTTCTCAAAACTGCTATTCTCAAATTCAGATCCATGATCACTATGAATCTTACTGATTTGAGAACCTTTTTTAGTTTGAATGCTTTTGAGAACTTTTCTTACTTCTTTAAGGGTTTCTGATTTGTCCCTTAAGAAGACTACCCATGTATATCTGATAAAGTCATCTAATATTACTAAGATATACCTTTTGCCTTCTCGACTCTCCGTTCTGGTAGGTCCTATTAGATCCATGTGGAGAAGTTCGAGTGGTCTTGATGTGGTATTGGAATTCACCTTTTTATGTGAGTTCCTTGTTTGTTTGCCAAACTGGCATTTACCACATATCTTATCTAATTTTTAAAGTTTGGATAGACCTCTTATAAGTTCTCATTTGCTCAATCTATATAAATTTTGGTAATATACATGTCCAAGACGTTTGTGCCACAATTCAGTCTCGTCTGTATGGACCATGTAACATGTTTGATTAGATGAGCTGGATTCACTAACCATATAACATTATTCAGATGTTCTACTTCCAGTTATTATTACATAACCCTTGTTGTTTAGAATCTCACAGCTTTGATTAGAAAACCGAACACTATAGTTATTATCGCATATTTGAGATATGCTTGGCAAATTATGTTTTAATCCTTCAACATATAAGACATTCTTAAATAGCTTAAATCGTTAGCTCAGAAAATAAATCCAAGAATTAGGAATTAAAATGAGCTATTAGGCTTTGATACCACTTGAAAAGGCTTAGCTATATGTCCTAGAGGGGGGGGGGGGATGAATAGGACTATGCCAAATAAAACTTATAACAGTGAAAATTAATAAAGCTGATAGCCAATAAATGAAATAAACAACCTACAATGCAAGAATATAAAGTAACCTCAAAATTCAGATCTTGAGAGGTTGATACAAATGTTGTTCTAAGGATAACCTCACACCAAAAATCAGAGTTTATTGTATGACAACCTTATTAGAACAAATAATGAAACTGATAAAGGAATAGCAAGAAATAAATTCTAAACTATTACAACATTCACATCCACATATACATCCCACAAATGAATAATTAAAGATATGAAATATAAACCATTCAACCACAAAACATAAGGGATTATAGTGGTTTGCCCGTGTGTTCACCAACTGTTAAACAACAGGCATACAAAATGCTACTCCACTCCTAATATCCTCACATAGGGGATATTAGCACTCACTATCAAAGTAGGTTTTCACAGGTTCACCCAAAACCTTCACAATTGTGTCTTTCTCTATGGGCTTACACAATTAAAAAAAAACTCCACTTCTGAGTCTTCCTGGCTCTCCTCAGATAACCAATACAATGAGATTTTTCTGACAAATCCTAAAAGAAACTAAAACAGAAAGGAATTTACAATAAATGTAAAATACTTAATTTTCTCCTTCGTTGTAGTAACCCCGAAGAACCAAGTCAGAGTAGATGATTGAATGTCCAAGTTCAATGTCCAGACTCACATTACAATGGTTCTAGTTCTAATTAATTTTAAATTAAACCAAAATGGGCTAGCTCTAATTGATTTTGATTCCAAAGAAATGAAAATAATAATTTCTCTTTTCAGATTAGATTGGAATACAAGAAACAAAATCAATTAATAAAGCTAATGAAAGAGAATATTAAATATGTACACTTAGTTTAAAATGGAGCACAAACTTATCTCTCAGAAGGTTAAATTAATTAGCTTGAATTGTGTAAATTATTCTGAGATTCATGCTCTATTTATAGCTGAGCAAAACACGTCTTCGACTAGTCTAGAGATCTCTACGACTGGTCGTAGAACCAATTGAAATTTAAAATTTCAAGCGCGATAGGATAAGACGGTTTCACAACTGATCGTAGGTACCCTACGACTGGTCATAGATCCCGTTCAACTGGTCATAGGTTGCATACGATTGGTCATAGACAGATGAAATTCAACGCTAGACTTTGAGTTAAAGGTCTACGACTGGTCGAAGAATCAGTCGACACTGTTTCTACGACTGGTCGAACAGTCTCCAGGACTGGTCGTAGAGTAACCAAAAAATTTTAAAAATCTTCAACAACTTAGGACTGATCGTAGAATTTCTTGGACAAGTCGAACCAGTGCTAGGACTAGTCGAACAAAGTTCAGGACTAGTCTTAGAATAGACCAAATTCACTTATAAAACATGTATGGATTATGCATCCGAAATGGCCTACTCTAAAGGTCAACCTAAGGTCCGTCATACCTCAATAGTGAAGTAAGGCACAATAGTGAAACTAGGACATTGAAACTTGAAGACAGGTGACCTTTGAGTATAATTAAGCTTGAGATCTTGAACTTGAAAGCTTCTAAGATCTTGTTAGACTATCATCATGACTCTTCATGTCTTGAATCGTTCTTTTGTTCATCATATACACAGCTTTAAAGCAGTATCTTTGTCACTACAAATTTGATAATAACAAGGGGCTATAAACTATAGCATTTACATGTCCCCAAGCAACGAAGGACTAAGAAGCGATTTTTTTATGGAGATCTTTAGGGGAAATATGCATGACATCTTCGTGGATTTGACATTCATGGCACCTTTTTGAATAATCTATTGTATCTTTGAACATTGTGGGCCAGTAATACCCCATTCAATTTATCCAATGAAATAAATTTCTTGCAGCCTTGTGTGCCCCACATTACCTAGAATGAGCTTCTTGCAGCATATGATTTTCTTCTTCTTTATCAAGACAATGTAGCAGTATCCCATTGTAAGATTGTCTGTAGAGCACTTCACTATAGATGATGAACCTGCCAGATCTTTGCCTAATTTGCTGGATCTTCTGGAAAAATATCATATTTGTGGTAATCTATGAACGACTGTCTCCAATCACCTGCTGTCACATCTAAACATGATA
This sequence comes from Magnolia kwangsiensis, assembly GCA_037074715.1. Lineage (NCBI taxonomy): Eukaryota > Viridiplantae > Streptophyta > Magnoliopsida > Magnoliales > Magnoliaceae > Magnolia > Magnolia kwangsiensis. The sequence continues at coordinate 117,419,079 of CM073577.1, forward strand.
TAAGAAGCGCTTTGATGACTTCATCGACAACTTCGGAAGAGGCTAGGAATCTTCTTTCTTCTATAGTCACTTGGAGTGGACTTCAGTTTGGGCAAGATAGGGCTGCCACTAAACTAGCCAGGGCATCTTCCTTTGCATTTTCGAATCGAGGTATGTGTGATTTTGACATGACAGAATTGTTCCAATAATTGCTGGACTTTTCGACAATATGGCAAGAGTTCTTACTTTCTTATTTCAAACTCAGCTGTTAGCTGATTTATAATTAGCTTGGAATCTCCAAAAATCTGCAACGTCTTTATTTTCATTTCTTGGACAATTTCCATTCTAATGATGAGGGCTTGATATTCAGCTTCATTGTTCATGCAAGTGGTGCCCAATGTGAAAGAATAGGGTAATAGATCACCCTGAGGAGTGATGAAAATAACTCCTGCCCTCTCTCCTGACTTTCGAGAAGCACCATCAAAATATATCTACCATTGACCTTGTGACTCAATCATCATTACCTGCTTATCGGGAAAATCATCGTTAATTGTTTCACTTTCCATTACGGGATGTGCTGCCAAGAAATCTATCATTGTTTGTCCTTTCACTGCTTTTGCTGGCTCATATGTAACTATGTATTCCAAAAGCAGCAACATCCATTTGCCCAATCTTCTCAATAACATCGGCCTTGTCATTAGAAACTTTATTGGATTTTCCCTTTAAATTAAACTTATATCATGAGAGAGGCAATAATATCTCAATATCTATACTATAAATATCAGTGCCAGACATTCTTTCTCGATCGAAGAGTAGTTACGTCTCGCGCCTATCAGAGTTCGACTCAGATAATAAAGAGCAGTTTCTTTCCCATCTTCATTCACCTGTGCTAACAAGGCCCCCAATGAGTTTTCAGCCGCAGATATATATAAAATAACTGGTTTACCTTTTATAGGAGCTGTCAATACTGGAGGCTGTCTTAACAATTCTTTTATTGAATCGAATGCATTCTAATAGATTTTATCCCACAGGAACTCTGTTCCTTTCTTCATCAAATGGGAAAACAGCTGACATCTCCCTGCTAGGTTTGAAATAAAGCGGCGAATATACGCCAGTTTCCCTTGTAAGATCTTCAGTTCCTTTAATGTTTTTGGAGATGGCATATCTTGGATGGCCTTGACTTTCCCTGGGTCAATTTCGATACCCCTGTGCCTGATGACGAAGCTGAGAAACTTTCTTAACAGCACTTTAAAAGAACATTTAGCCGCGTTCATCTTTAGCTGGCTTTTTTGAGCCGATGGAAGATCGATGCTAAATACTTGCGATGTTCCTGATGATTACCTAACCTAACTATTAGGTCATCAACATAACATTCAACATACTTATTCATCATATCTTGAAAGATACTTTGCATCGCCCTTTGGTATGTTGCCCTAACATTCTTAAAATCGAACAACATAACCTTGTAACAGTAAATTCCTAACGAGGTTCTGAATGTTGTTGCTTCTTCATCTTTAAGAGCCATTTTAATTTGGTTGTAACTAGCATAGCCATCCATGAAAGACATAATGGAATACTGTATCGTACTGTTAATCAACAGTTCTGCTATTGGGAGGGAAAAGTCATCCTTCAGGCAAGCCACATTCAGGTCCCTGAAATCTACGCACACTCTGATTTGCTCATTTTTCTTCTTTGCTAGAACAATATTTGATATCCACTTAGAATATTTGACCTCCCTGATAAATTTGACTTTGATCAGCTTACCCACTTCTTCTTCTATTAGAGGGACTAAATCTGGATGAAATTGCCTTTGCACTTGTTTAATCGATCTTTTGTCTTTAGAAATATTTAATCGATGCACTGCCACTGAAGGTTCCAAACCTGGCATCTCCGCATATGTCCAGTTAAAAACATCTTTATTTTCTTTCAACAGTTGGATATATTATTCTGCTTCTCACTTTAGAAGACCAGTGCTTATAAATGTATTTCTCAGCTCCTCTTCTGTGCCTAAATTTACCTCTCGCAAACTGTCTATTATCAGTTGCCCCCTGTCTTCTATCTGCTTTGGAACTGTCTCAGGATGCTTAATTATCTCGAGATCTGTCTCTGATGGCCGATCAACAGTGACCATATTAACTGAAGACTCTGCCCCCAATCCTTGAAAATTCTCTCCTCTTCTGCCCAACTCCGATAGGGATCTGAATTCCTTTCTCATGATTCAAACTAGTTGGTTCTTCATCATTAAAACCCATCCTTTTCATCATTTTTCTTCTTGCTGAACTTTACTTCTTGAGATTATGAGATGTTAGCTTTTCGTTATACACATTATTTTCAACCCTTGCTTCTACCTTTACTTCCGAAGAGGTGTAAAATTCAATCGGCTCCAGATATTTTGCATTGGCTTCAACATGAAATTTTCCCGGAACAGCCAGGAATGGCTTGTTTCTTTCAGCATATAGTAATGGTACTATATAATTTGACTGTAGGATTTTCAACTGTTCAGGCGATAATAATGTTAAGGGTAGTTGTCCTGGCTACCTCAGATGTCTTGGCACAAATAAAATTTCTTCTTTGCTTCTGAAGTTTCGGATGACCCTGCCTTTTTGAATTTCCCTTTTATTGCTTTCACATGAGTGTTTTTTAGAGTCTTGTTTTCATCGTTCTTTTTCTCTTCTCCTCTGGTAAATTCATTGTAATAACTGACATCTATAAAGAAGACTTCAGCTTCGTATATGGTCTTGCAACGGCCATTACTTTATATTGTATTCCATCCTTACAGTATTTGAAGCAGTGATGAAGGGTAGAAGGTATAATACTGTACTGATGTATCTATGGTCTTCCTAAGAGAAAATTATATGTCATGACTACATTGATCACATGACAAACAACATCAGTAGTTAATTCTCCTATTTCCAATGTCATTGTAATTTTGCCAAGCGCACGTTGCCCATCTTGATTAAAGCCTCGTATCATTATTCCACTAGGGCGCAGATCAGAAGGATGGTAACCTAATTTATTCAACACTTTTAACGGTAACAGATTCACCACAGATCCATTATCGAGAATAATCATTTTTACTTCTTTACCGTGAATGTGGCCTATTATTCTCAGTGGCCTATTATGCCCCATATCACAAGCTAGATCATCATTAGAGAAGGAAACTACTAGCATACAGTCCTCCTAATTTTTGTGTTCTTCATTTTTCATTTTCACCAGTAATATTTCTTTGATATTGTGGTCGGATAGCACTTGAATTAGACTTTGCCTGAAATCTTCTGATAACTTTAACACGTCATAAATGCTTAACCGAGCCGGTATACCTTTCAAATGATTCACAACATCATAAGTCACCTTTGCTGTTTCATCCTTCTCTTCTCTTATCACTATTGCGCTGATCCCTGATGTTCTTCATCCTTGTAGTTCTGACTTTCTGCCTTGGGGGACTTACCATTCTTTTTCCCGACCATATCGTAATTATTGCGACCTTCCCTGTCATCTTACGATTTTCTTTCTCTGCTCTTTCATGAGCACTTTTTCGATCTGCTAACACATTCACCGTCACCTTTGCATCCCTTTCTTTTTCTTTTTCGATCACTATTTCGCCCTTGTTTATCATTCTTTATATTATGCACTTTCATGTGTAGCAATTTTCTATTGGATGCCCTACCAAATGATGGTAGCGGCAAAAATCTCTTTCTCTTGATCTTCCTGCATCTTTAGGGCGCTTGGATGCACGTAATTCTAACGTACCGGCTTTGAACAACTGGTTCATCATAGAGATAACATCTTCTCTATTGAATGCAAACCCTTCGTGGGAATTAAGCTTGATTCCTCCTTTTGCACTGTCCTTTTTTCTCCCAAATCCCTTGTTTCCTAACTGCTTTTTTCTTTGTGGTCTATAGCATTTGCGATTAACCTATTGGGTCATCTTCTGTTCATTTCATAATGAAACACTGACATTTTTTGAGTCATCAGTTCTAGCGTGGGCTTTGGTGGCCATGTCACGGAAAGTCTTAATATCAGTGCTTGTGAGTCCAAACGCAATTCCCATTTTCATGAAATTTAAGCACATCTTGACCTGTTCTTTTTCTTTTGGCAACTACCTGCATAAGGCTCCGGATGTCTTCCATCTGTCTATAAACTTCTCCACTGGTTCCCCTTCTCTCTGCCGTACTTAAGCCAACTCCGTGATGTTGACATCGCGCTCTGAAGAGGAGAAGTTTGACATAAAGGCATCCTACATCTACTCCCATGTGCGTATCGATCATTGAGCCAGATTAGAATATCATTGGAACGCTTTACTTATCATGATTGATCCAAACAAACGTAGGCAGTACTATGGTATCGTAGAAAAATTTTCCATACTGGTAATAAAGTGTATCAAATGCTCCTCCGGCGACTCCTCTCCATTAAACTTTTAAAAATTCGAGTGCTTGAAGTTAACAGGGAACGAGACATCCTCTTCTTCTCGTGGATATGGTGTTTGATATCTGAATTGACCAACATTATCGTGTTCTCTTTCCACTCTGACGGCTTCCTCAACAACTTGTCGTACTTCATCTTGAGTTATGGTCCTCACTGCCGAAGCAGATTTGAGTGATCCTGCCCCTTGTGGCTTAAAACCTTCAGGTTAATGTTCTTATTCTTTCATCATGCCCATCATTGGAGGAGCTGCTACTAGGCTACATTGTACGCGAAGGTTGTTAGAGCCTCTCTGAGATTTCCACATTCTTCCATTAATGTCCTCTATGCTTGTGCCATTTCATTCATACGGTCCTCCTAGGTCGGCATAGTTCCCTAATCTATCCTGGCCATGTGTACTGTAGCTTCCCCACTTTCTGATTAAGCTATAGTTGGAGTGGTATAAGAATATGTTGATGTGATGGGGCTTACAAGGAGGGGAGTTCTGTTCGATTTTCCCATACTTCCACTGCAACTGATTGATCAAAATGATATAGAAGTAGGTGATCCCACGAGTAACGCCTTTCCCTTTTGTTCTTTTGTCCATCGGAATCTTGGAGCAATTAGAGCCTGGAAGTCACAAGATGTTAACTGAGGAACTGTTTGCCCAAGATATATAGCAGGAGGGGCCAATTTGAGATTCTTTTTAGGGGCGTTCCATGTTATTGGTCCCCTGTTTCATGGTGAAGGTAGACTTATTCTGAAGCTCCTTACATTTCAAGCCCTGGTTCTTCGAGATGTCATGACAGTCCAATTCTCATCATTATCTAGTACTCGAGGTGAAGCAGACACGACTCCAACCATTGTTCGGGTTGAGTCATTTTTTCTTACGGGAGACTGGGTTTGCCTCAGAGGCTGATGCAATGCATATTCCACCATGAATCCAGTTGTGGTGAAGTAAAAGTTTACTTTCATCGTTGAGTTTGTCATTTGAACGTAGTTCATAATTTTATATTCTTACCTTCAAAATAAAATACAAAATTGTAATTATTATTTGAAAAACAATATAATTTATCTCAGAGATGAAGAGGAGGATGTTCCCACTGAGAGTTGCCATTTTGGCGATAAAAAGAAGCTAAACTACAATGATGGTCCTGTAACTATCTTAATGTTAACGATGAATAAGATAAAATCCCCAATGGAGTCACCATTTTATTTTGAAAAAGAAACAAATGCATTCGATTTGGGAGATTATCTTATTCAAATATAACAGAGAAAGACTATATTAAGAATAATCATCGTATTATTAATACTGAATTCATTTACATCCTTGGGTGTCCCTTGATTCTGAGATAAATTATCAAGAATATGAAAATTGACAAAGTTCAAATATCGAATCTGGATGTCAAATTCGGTAGCACTTCAACTTGTGATTTGATCATCTCTTTAAAAGGAATATTGTGTGGATCTAATCGGTTATTTTCTCTTTTCGAAGCTTGGACAAAGGAAGAACTAAAGCCTGATCATTTTGGCAGCATTTCGACCCCTTTGTCAATACTGACTGCATGGGAGTCTAGTTGCGCGGACCTAGGTAACTGACATGGTTTGCGTGGGTCTGCGCAAACCATGGGCTACTCTGCATTCCTACCTTCAATCTTCTCTACTACTCTGCACTTCTTCCAAAATCTTCTAAGAAATTGCGGTAATGACCGCTTTAGTCCTAGAGGGGGCTGAATAAGACTTTTTAAAACTTTATGAGTATTTTAAAATCCTATCAATCTTACCCTGAGTAAATATGCATGTATTAGGATATCTTTAAGGTAACTCTAATGGCTTCCAAGCGAAATAGAGGATCCAGTCATAAAACTATTTGAAACATAAACACGATGCAGATCATAGTTTATGATGGACGTGACTATGTGTGAGGTGTGATCTCAGATAATCGAATATGAAAAGATTCAGGGAAATCTCACAATTAATAGAAGAAAATAATAATCTCAAATACAGTTGTTTTTATAGTGGTTCGACTACTTACCTACTCCACTTCTGGCAGACACACTTAACCTTTGAGTGTACCGGATCTTACTAACGGAGGTTTCACAACAAGTTCACCTCAAATCGGAGGTTTCAAATCAGGTTCACCCCAAACTAGTACAACCTACTCTAGGCTGACTCTAACGTGTCTACACGATACAAGTTTATGCCCCACATAGGAGTAGGGGTCAACACATAACACCCGAATTTTAGGCCACACAGGCCAAGGATCCACAGAAGGAACCTCACCAGTTTATGCTCCCATAAGCAAGGGTCAACACACAGCACCCAACTTTTAAACCACATAGGTCAAGGACCTACATAAGGACCTAAGATTTCATGCTCTCCACAGAGCAAGGGTCAACACAAAGCACCCACCACATATGCCCCCATCGGAGGCCTTCTATGAGGACTTGAAAGGGGTGAGAAACACCTTAGACCCAATCCTATGGAAGGAATGATCACAAGGGTCATCTGGACTCTAATGACTTACAGATAAGTAGATGAGCCCCATTCAGCACGTTGATGAAGATCTGTTCTTTTGATGACGAAGAATCTTCACCTTTCTTGAACCGCAACTCAGATGATTTACCAATGTAAGGCGACGGGTTTGGTCAAGGTTATGATAAAATCCTAGTCTATCAAGTATTTTTCTATAAAGGAGAGAGCGATTCCAATCATCTATACATTCAAGGCATCCCAACTTAATAATTTTCTATTAAGATGGTAGCTGCAGGATCCTTGAATGCAGAAGTTCATTCCCCAATCCACTCTATTAAATGTTAATGATGAGGGTGGATGGGAGGATGAACTTCCATGAGAGAAAAGGCTTAAGTTATATGATGCGAGGTTAAACACTCAAAAGCACTCTCTATTTTCTCTACAAATAACCAAGGGTAAGCTCTAATTACATAGGCAAAAGGTTCCAACGGATATAAAACGGTCACATTTTAACAGAGTTCAATATCATCGAGTAGGGTCAATATCATCGAATGTATACTCTCGATAGCATTGACTATCTGCTCGATGGTATGAACTCAACCTGTCAAACACTTTTAAAACTTTTTACCAATTGGTCGAAGAAATCGAACATGCTTCGATATCATCAGATTTTGAACTCCAATTTTATTGACATAAGGTTCGATTCCTCAACATTTGAAAGTGTGAGAGCGCTTGCCTTTGAAACAATCGAGTATAAGAAATAATCGAGCATCACTCGTTATCATTGGAATTTGAATATCGATGATATCAATGACATTGTTGATTCATCGATAATTCCAAGGAATTTTCCTATAAGTTTGCTAGACAGTTTATGTCCACTTACGATGACATCGACCTTACCTCGATATGATCGATATTTGAATATTGATTTTATCGAGTGACTTTCGATCCAAGAAAAATAACCTGAAAACTTTGCTGGATAGATTTGTGTCCCAATCCGGTATCATCGAAGGTCTACCAATATTATCGAGATTTGAATTCTGAGGATATGGAGGAGCCCTTCGATATATTGAGAATCACATGATTTGTCTTAGAGGCATTTTGGACACTACTGTCCAGATGTCGATTTTATCAAGTCGACTCAATGGACTCGAGATTTAAAATTCGATGATATCGAACAGTCTATTGATTCATCAATAATTTAGTCCAGAGATCTTTGTAGTTGCTGGACATCTTAAGTTTTCATTTCGATAATATCGAGTGAGCTTCGAGGACATCGATAGCAGGGTTTGATTTCATCGAACCATGTATCGACAAATCAAAAAAGGTAGAAAACTTAAAGATTTTTCTAATTTTATAAAATAGTTTTCTTATTAAAAGCCCTAGGATGTTCTATTTAATTTTAAGGGTTTTATATACCTAGTGTTTTAGGACATGGGATGTGAGGCCTAGGTTTACCTTTGGCGAGTTCGGGCACACATCCTGTTGAGGCAGACGCTTAATCAATCTTCCTATGGGGATTCTTTGTCTAGCTGAGTCAATGCTCACGGTAATTGACAAACCAGGGCACTTTTAATCTCCCCCTTTGTAAATTACGTGATAAAACACAAAAACACAAAAACACCCTAGAATAACTTCTAGACTGACACCCTAAATTGTGTGTACATGAACTTTACACAAATTTACAAAGCTATCTAGTCCACACACACAAATGACAATTTTCATTCAGTAACTTCTCCCCTTTGCACCAATCTTCCCTTGTCTTCTTACAACTACTCCCCCTATCACCTATACAACCATTCATAAACAGATACACAATTTTCCTTTGGGGTGTAAATTTGTTCTCCCCCTTTTTGTCAGTCATTAGCAAAGGATAATATAACAATGGATATTGACTGAAGTTGAAGCATATAGGAGAGCCAAGACCCAAATAAAATGCATAAGATGTAATAGAGATAAAGACATGTATGCATATTAGGTCAAGGGAGAGCTATGATTTTTACGGACACTAATAGTATGGATATAAATATCAAACATCATAGACCAATCAAGAAATATGCAGGAAGAGGCATTCACAGTTCATATCATCATTCAAGGAAAATCAGTAATTATACCAGATAAATAGGGCAGTAAATATGAATTATAATCAACCATGAATCAAAATATCCAAAATAGGCACTGCCCAAGGTTGGCAGTAGTATAACATCCATACCAAAAAAAATAGCCCATCCATGGGCATATAAATATCTAAAAAAAAACTTGTCAGACTTTGCAAGTTAGTAATCCATCACATACACTCATACGATCATAGGGCATTCAAAAAGATACCCATGCCCATACACTGAGATGTGAATAGGGTGTATGTGACAGCACACAGATTGTCTAAACTATGGTGGAGGGGTGGAGTAAGATGGTGTTGTATCGTTGCGTCGGCAGGTGATCAAATCCGCCAATTGCTGCACCGACTGCTGCACCCCGTGCACCAAATGTTCCAGGACAATGAACCTGGAATTCATTAACTCCTTCAGCTGAGTGACTTCTCGCAGTGCAGTTTCAATCCGATCCTGATCTAGCTTGAAACTTTTTACATGCACGGGGTCGGATGAAGATGGAGCTTATTGTGATGCGAGAGGGTCACCTTCAGCCATTCTAGTGCCTTTGGCTTGTGTAGCCCCTTCACCATGTTCACCTTCTTCGTGAATCCCTTTCTTGAGTTGGTCTTTGGGAAATCAGTGGAACTTTAAATCCATCTTTCTAATTTTATTCTTGGTGAAGTGTTGAAGAGGAAGTTTCGAATCGTTTGTTGTCAGAAGACCAATCACATTGCACACAATGTGAATAATCCAAGGATAGGGTAAATGGACATCTCGAGAAGTGTGAATTGCATACACTAACTGGTGAACAATTAGAGTAGGAAGACAGATTTTGATCCTAGTTGCTACAGAATATACTACCATGGCCATGAATCCTATAAGGTCCGAGCGATTGGTATTTCGAGGATATATGTTGGAGGCGAAGATGCCTTGCAGAACATGATACCTCGGTTCTATGAATTTTGATTTTAACTCATTGCCTTGGTGCTAGGGAATATCATGATCATGGCAAAGAAATTTCGTAACCATGGATCGAGTATCAACATTCTCAAGGTCCATGCCAGGGAGACCGACAGGTGATAGAGTAAGGCCAAAAATTTGTGCAGTAGATTCAGGGGTAATCTCTACATCGTCACCCCCAACAGAAACAATGATAGAAGGAGGTTCAACAACTGGAGAGTGACTAGAAGACAAAAAGTTATAGGTTCGTTCATAGTGACACGACCCGCTAAAGTTGAGGAGAGGCAACCAGTTAATTGTGGCTAAAAGGGGTTCCAGATTGTATGGTTTTAGACACTCCCTGTCTATCTTCCTTTCATGGACTAGCTTTCTTCCAATGTATTTGGCCAGAGCCGGATTCACCCTAGAAGGAGGAGGGGTCGGTGCTTTAGGTTGGGACTCGCCACGCGATGTCTGTCTTGTTCACTGATAAGTAGGAGTCCCATGCTCAGGTGCCCTTGCCATTTTCTTCGGAGCAAGACCTTTTTCCTAGAGGATCTAATAGATTCTCTAGGACCAGACATTTTACCCTTGTCTCTTCCCATTTACCGGTACTCACAGAGAGAGATTTGATGAATTTGAGGTTTTACGGACAAAACTTCTCTCGAAAATTGAGAAATACCCCAAAAGCACAAGATGTAATCTTGAGAAAAGGAGGAAATAGAAGGGGTATTACCAGATTTAGATGACTTTATTGGACTCTCAGCTGAAGCTTCATGTAGAACGGCTGAGAGAAATGAGCGGAGGAGAGAAAAATGGCCTTTGAGAGGTGAAATGAAAATTTTCCTGCTCATCCGCCTTTTATTGGGTGATAGACTTCGATATCATTAAACCTAGTTTCGATGATATCAATATACCCTATTCGATGTTATCGAAGGAGGCCTCGATAACATTCTTGATCATGTGCCTCTTCTAATTCTAAAGGGGTGTCGATGATATTGATTCAAGTCGATTTAATCAGGAATCCACACAATTCATCGACAGACATATCGAAGATGTATATCTTTCATATTTTTTAACATTTCGACAATCTTTCATGCTTGTATAACATAATATATCTTCATATTGAATAGTATACACATCAAAATTTGTACAAGCATTATACAATCTAAAATTATAAACATCAGGATGTTTATGTACAAAAAGATTGAGGTGAGGGACCTCAGATATATAGTTAAAAATTCATCAAAATTGCATCTTTTTAACAAATATCCAGATCTAAATGCATGACCTGGACATGTTTTTCCATGCTCAAATGTTTCTAGGCATATGGATCGGCCCTTCCTTTGCCTTTAATGACATAGCAGTGGTTATTTATGTGACAACCCTTCATCATTGGTTTACCTGATAGGTATAGGATCTCGCATTCCTGCTTGTTGAATGTAACCACATGCTCATTGTCACATATTTGAGAAATACTCAGAAGATTATGTGTCAATCCTTTAATACAAAAGGCATTCTCATTTTTGAGCATATTTATTTCTTTGATAATTCCCTGTCCAATTACCTTAGCAGTGCTTCCATCTTCATAGGTGACTATCCCATCATTAAGATTAGAATAATTTGAGAGAAGGGATTTGTCACTCGTGACATGTCTTGAGCAATCGCTATCCAGGTACCATTTAGCATCATTTCCTGTTATATGATTTGAGTGAGTAAAAAGACAATTTTTCTTTTCTTTCACTACTCATTTTGTGACAGGATTTCTTATTGTGGTAGTTTTTGTTTCTTTAATCAAGGTTGGTAACTAAATTGTTTGTCTCACAAATTCGTTAGTTTTCTTATTTAATCCAGCCACTTAATTCAATAACTCCTTCATTCTGTTAGTCATTATGGGTGGTGATGAATGTGTATTTCCTCTATTCATATCCCTAGTTGGACACCTGACCGCTTGTATTGTCTTTCTGGTTGGTTTGAATTTACCTATATGCTTTTGACCAGAGTTGGGTCGTGTCCTCCTGAGAAATATGCATTCAAACTTATAATGACCAGAATCACCACACAAATGACAAACATGAGTAATTTCTGTTTTGCTTCCTGAAGCAGTAGATTTTTCAGCTGTTGATACTACATTTGCAGATTTTGTTTTAAACTTATCATTCCTAAGTCACTCTTGTGTTTTTTGGGTCTTCCCATCCCTAAGAGTTTTTCTAATTTTTCATCACTTTGGGAAAATTTATAGTTTAGTTCAGCAGATTTTCTGAATTTTTCTAGATCAAACAGGAGTGTGTGATTTTTATTTTGAAGGTGCATGTTTTTATCTTTTAATAGATCAATCTGTTTGTTTAGTATTTCAGACTCAGATTTAAGAAAGGTGTTGATTCTTTCGAGTCTATCATTATCTGAGTGGTATTGTTGTAGATCATTAATTAGGTGTGTATTGATTTTCAATGTTTTATCTAGATCTTTTTGCAATAATTTATTTTTATTTTCAGTTACTCCAAGTATTTGAAGGATATTGATGCTATGAATATAGAGTTGATTATAGGTATCCTGTAGTTTATCCTTTTCTTCTTCTTCTTCTCTCTTTGTTTCCTCATTATCTGATGGAAATGATTCAATGGCCTAAGGTTCTTTAACGTTCTCAGTTTCAATAGGAATGCTGGAGGTAGTAGAGACCATAAGAATTTTCAAATATTTTCGGTCTCCATCGCTCTCTGAGTCACTACATTCAGAATTTGACTATTTAGTATCATCCCATGTGGCAGCCATTTCCTTTCCTTTGGTTTTCCTTATTTGGGCATTCAGTGGATAAGTGTCCAAACTTTCGACAGGTATAACATTGTAGTTCCTTGGACTTTTTACCAGTTTTGCCTGTAGAACGTTTGTTGTCCACCTGTCTTCCTTTAAATGGTCGGCCATGATTTTTCTTAAAGAACTTTCTGAACCGTTGCGCCAATAAGGCCACTTCCTCATCTTCATTTTCTCTTTCACTTTCATCTTCCTCATTAGTTTTCTTTGAAGTTTTAAGGACAGTATTTTTGGGTTTAGGAGTTTGTTTGAAGTGTAGTTTAAATGTTTGTAGGGAACCTACTAGTTCTTTTGCTTTCATTTCATCCATGTTTATACACTCTTCAATGGTTGTTACTTTGGGATTAAACCATTTCGCTAATGATCTTAGTATTTTCCTACAGATTTTTGGGACCAAAACTTTTTCGCCTAATCCACCCATGGAGTTGCAGATGATATTTAGTTTTGTGAAAAACTCCACGAAGGTCTCATGCTCTTCCATTCTGAGACTTTCAAATTGTGATGTTAGGAGCTATAGTTTGGATCTTTTCACTGCGCTTGTTCCCTCATGGGTTGTTTCCAACAAGTCCCATGCTTCTTTGGTTGTCCCACACATACTGATTTGATTGAAAACTTCTTGGGACACAGCACAGTAGATAACATTCATAGCTTTAACTTCAGAGGTTTATTTTTCTTCATCGAACGCTGTCCACATATCTTTGGATTTTGGCTTAGCGATAACTGTGCCATTTTCAAGTACTATTTGATCAGTTGGTGGTACATATCATCTTTTAACAATATGCCAAACATCATGAGCCAAAATCTCAGAAAGTAATGCATTCTAGCCTTCCAGTAGGCAAAATTTAATCCATCAAATACTAGAGGTCTAGTCACCGATGAGCCTTCTCCTTTGGCCATATTATCAACTTCAATCATGATCACTCTCTAGGCGGTGAAGCCCTTAAGAGAGACCCGCTCTGATACCAATTGAAATTGAGGTAACGACCGCTTTAGTTGAGTATTTTAAAATCTTATCAATCTTACCCTGAGTAAATATGCGTGTATCAGGAAATATTCAAAGTAACTCTAATAGCTTTCAAGCCAAATAGAGGATCCAGTCACAAAACTATTTGAAACATAGACACGATGCAGATCATAGTTTATGATGGATGTGACTATGTGTGAGGTGTGATCTCAGATAATCAAATATGAAAAGATTTAGAGAAATCTCACAAGCAATAGAATAAAATAAAAATCTCAAACACAGTTATTTTTATAATGGTTCGACTACTTGTCTACTCTACTTCCGGAGACGCACTCAACCTCTGAATGTACTGGATCTCACTAATGGAGGTTTTACAATAAGTTCACCTTAAATCGGAGGTTTTAAATTAGGTTCACCTCAAAACAGTACAACCTACTCTAGGTTGACTTTATTGTGTCTACATGACACAAGTTTATGCCCTACATAGGAGTAAGGGTCAACAAACAACAACTGAATTTTAGGCCACATAGGCCAAGGATCAACACAAGGAACTTCACCAGTTTAGGCTCCCATGAGCAAGGGTCAACACACAGCACCCAACTTTTATACCACACAGGTCAAGGACCTACATAAGGACCTAAGAGTTTATACTCTCTACAGAGCAAGGGTCAACACAAAGCACCCACTACGTACACTCCTGTCGGAGGCCTCCTATGAGGACTTGAAAGGGGTGAGAAGCACCTTAAACTTAATCCTACAGAAAGAATGATCACAAGGGTCCTCTGGACTCTAATGACTTATAGATAAGTAGATAAGCCTCATTCAGTACATTGATGAAGATCTCCTCCTTTGATAATGAAGAATCTTTAGCTTCCTTGAACCACAACTCAAATGATTTACCAATGTAAGGTGACGGGTTGAGTCAAGGTTATGATGGAATCCTACTCTATTAAGTATTTTCCTATAAAGGAGAGAGTGATTTCAATCATCTATGCATTCAAGGCATCCCAGCTTAATGATTTACCATTAAGATGGTAGCTATAGGATCCTTGAATGCAGAAGTTCATTTTTCAATCCACTCTATTGAATGTTAATAATGAGGGTGGATTGGAGGATGAACTTCCATGAGAGAAAAGGCTTAAGGTATATGATATAGGGTTAAACACTCAAAAGCACTCTCTATTTTCTCTACTAACAACCAAGGGCAAGCTCTCATTACATAGGAAAAAGGTTCTAATGGATATAAAAAGGTTACATTTTTTATAGAGTTCGATATCATCGAGAAGGGTCAATATCATCGAGCATACACTCTCGATAGCATCGACTGTCTGATCGATGGTACAAACTCAACCTGTCAAATGCTTTTAAAACTTTTTTCCAACTGGTTGAGGAAATCGAACATGCTTCGATATCATCAGATTTTTAACTCTGATTTTATCGACACGAGGTTCGATTCCTCAACATTTGAAAATGTGAGAGTGCTTGCCTTTGAAACAATCAGGTATAAGAAATGATCGAGCATCACTTATTATCATCGGAATTTGAATGTCGATGATATCGATGACATTGTCGATTCATCGATAATTCCAAGGAATTTTCCTATAAGCTTGCTGGACAGTTTATGTCCACTGCTGATGACATCGACCTTGCCTCGATATGATCAATATTTGAATATCGATTTTATCGAGTGACTCTCGATCCAAAACTTTACTGGATAGATTTGTGTCCCAATCCGATATCATCGAAGGTCTACTGATATCTTTGAGATTTGAATTTCAAGGTTATCGAGGAGCCCTTCGATATATTGAGAATCATATGATTTATCTTAGAAGCATTTTGGACACTACTGACCAGATTTCGAGTCGACTCAATGGACTCGAGATTTAAAATTTGATGATATTGAATAGTATATCAATTCATCGATAATTCAGTCTAGAGATCTTTGTTATTGTTAGACATCTTAAGTTTTCATTTGATAATATCGAGTGAGCTTCGAGGACATCAATAGCTGGGTTCGATTTCATCGAACCATGTATCGATAAATCGACAATGGTAAAAAACTTAAGAATTTTCCTGATTTTGTAAAATAGTTTTCTTACCAAAACCCTAGGATGTTCTATTTAATTTTAAGGGTTTTATATACCTGGTGTTTTTGGGGCATGGGATGTGAGGCTTAGGTTTACCTTTGGCGAGTTCGGGTTCACATCCTCTTGAGGCATGCACTTGATCAATCTTCCTATGGGGCTCCTTTGTCTAGCTGACTCAACACTCACGGTAATTGACAAACCAGGGCACTTTCATTCAATCCTCCCAAATGAGTGGGGGAAGGGGTATTTATAGGCTTCCACATGTGCAAAACCTCGATCTTGGTGCCAAGGGACATACCTTTCATCAATTTTGAACATTTATGAACAATAAGTCCATAAATCAGTTACACAACCCTGCACAACTGATGTTACTGGTTGCGCGAACCTGTGCAGTGAATATGGTTTGCACGGACCCACGCAAACCCCTTTGAAGATACTTTTTCTTCTTATCTTCTATTTCTCTCCATATTTTTTATATTTATCTTCTTATTCTTTAATTCTTTCTTCTCTTTTTTATGCCTCAATCGAGCTTGAGCACAAAACTATACATCAAGAATTCAAGAAAAAAATGAATTTTTACCATGACATCGAAACTAATTCGATGGCATTAACTTAAACTTCGATGACATTAAACTTAGCTTCAATGATATCGAAGAAGTGCTCAAACTGTCCAATAAAAAAATCATATAAATTGTGGATTTTTTGTGATGCCTCGATGACATCGAAGTGACCTTCGATGATATTAAAGGTCATCTCGATGGCATCGAAAATAGACTCAAATTGTCCAGTTACCTCATTGTCAAAATTCGGGTACGATGGCATCGAGCCAATCTTCAATGGCCTCGATGATCTTCTTTGATGACATCGAAGGATATTAATGGCATCATCAGAAGGTCAAAAACTGTCTAGCAACATTTTGAATATTTTCACTCATTTTAGCGATGACATCGAACCTAATAGTTTTTTGTACAATTTTTTACTATTGAAAATCTTATATATATATATATATATATATATATTTGTGTGAAGTGTTTCTTGGTAATTTGGTGAGTTATTAAGAGAGTTTTATGAGAATTAATACTTAGATTTAATACTCACATTCTTAAGCTCTCTTTCCTCATAGAGTTAATCATTCAATCCTTGTCTTAAAGGCAATCATTGATACATTCAAAGCTTGGATTGAACAATAAAGTCCAACATTCATGGATGCTCTAGTAATCAATTTAATTGGTAAATTTGTATACTAGCGAGCATTAAATGCTCAACCATGGGGATCCTTACTAGCTCTTAAAGACCCATCAATACCTTGTTAGGATCCATCGAACCCTTGACCCAACAACCTTGACATCTATAACGGAGCATAATCATAAAGTTGCGGTTCAAGGGAGATAAAGATTATTCATCATCCAAGAAGATCTTCGTCAAAGTGCTTAATGGGGCTCACTCAGTTTTAGGTAAGTACCAAGACTTCATAGTGTCTGAAAACCATTCCTGATGTAGGTTTGGGTTTCAGAGTTTGCATATCCAAACTCGATAAGTCCTTGCGTAGGGCTTCGACTGAGAGTACGTTTTGTTGTCCTTGTGTTGGACTTCTCATGTTCTTATGTAGGACTTGATGAAACCCTGTGTAGGTCATTAATGGATGAAAAATGTTTGACTCTGTGTAGGTTGTGAAGGTTTATGATGAACCTTATTTAAAACCATCTGAATAGTGAAATTTGGAACACTTTAGGAGAGAGTGGGTCAACCGGGAGTGGAGTAGTAGGCACATAACTAAACCACTATACATCATGTGCATTATTGTGAATGATATTTGTGATGATTGTTTGAATACTATACGTTGCTTATCTTCTACAACTAACATGTTTGACTTAATACATAAATGATGTGTTTCATTGAATAGACTATGTTTATGTACTTCCTCTTACTTGTAATTTTTTACGTGTGTATTTAGAAGTACTGCAAGTTATTAGTTTAAGTTAATTTTTAAATGTCCAATTCACCCCTTATAGGACATTAGACATATCTTCAAGCTTCGCTTATAGTGGAAAAAATGCAATTTAACCATGAACGAGGGATGCCTCGTTGTGACAGGCAGTGTCAGCCTCTTCATCCTCCAAGTATATGGCCTATATGGCCAACATTTTTGTATCTAGGCTAAGGACAGTCGACCTATAGGCTTTTAGATCAGAGTACACGATTCCCAACCAGCTCAATGGGGCTTTGGATTCCTCAGGCTGGAGAGCTCCCTAGCCAACCTCGCACGAGGGAGGTTGCCTTATGCCCAATATTCTTTGCTTGCAGTCTTTGCTTGCCATTCCATTCGGTGGTGAAAGAAATGCTCCACTGGCTCAGGGAGCCCTAAGATAGCTGAACCCAAATGTGTGGTGAGTTGTCTTTGGGTACTGCATTCTTTGGTAGTAGGTCGGCAACTATGACCTCACTGTGGATGAGCTCTTTTTCTTGTACCAAGCCAAGAGAAACCCTAGATCTCGAGGCTGGTATTATTTTTCTTCATGGTGAGGCTATGGTCGGGCCATTATCACTAATAATCCATCATCCAACAAAGGTTAGAAGGTCAAGTAGTTTTTTATATCTGGAGAATGGGAGGCCCCTACGACAGACCTAGAGGGATTACAAGCTGGAGTTCCTACCTCCTCCGTACTCCCAGGTCGGAATACGTGTTGAGCCACTGTATTTAGTTTTTTTTTTTTTTGGTTTTCTTGTTCATTTCGTGTTGTTATTTGACTTTTTTTTTTGCTCTTTTTACAGCCATTGCCATATCTTGGTCTAACCTCCCTACACTACAAGAAAACCCACTTTTACCGACGAAAATTTTCATCGCTAAAAGTCATTTTTTCATAGGTAAATTTGTTAGTAAAAGAGGGTCGGTAAAGGTTTTTGTCGATGAAAAAAAATTTTCATCGTTAAAGGTAAGATTTTTACCCATGAATTTTTTCGTCGGTAAAAAATGATTTTTTCGTAGGTAAAAAAAATTTACAAAACTTTTACCGACAAATATTTTCATCGGTAAAAAATAAGCAAAACACTTTTTATCGATGAAATTTTTCGTAGGTAAAAATATTTACAAAACTTTTACCAACGAATTTTTTTTGTCAGTAAAAAATAAGTGTAAAACTTTTACCAACGAATTGTTTCATTGATAAAAAATAAGTAAAAAACTTTTATCGATGATGTTTTTCATAGGTAAAAATATTTACAAAACTTTTCCCTACGAAAAGTTTCATAGGTAAAAAACGTGGATGAGACTTTTACCTATAAATTATTTCGTTGGTAAAAGTCCTTTTTTTTTCACAAAATTCCTGATTTACACCTGCACAATATATTTCATCATATTCTTCCTAGTATACACTTGTTATATAATATATTTCATCATATTCACATTCACATCCATCTAAGCCCAAACTATGTAAATCCATCCAAACATACACTACATCCATCCAAACACAAACAATCTTATCCATGTCACATTGATCATCCACGTATAAATACATATAAGTTTAACATCATAAATAAAATACAAAAAATTCTTCATAGCCTATTTCCTAGTGGGGCTCACAAAATTCAGTATGGTGAACACATCGTCGATTATGCACACACATCTAGGTCCTTACTCATGCCTTCATGGTAGATTCAAAATAGTTTCAATACAAGGTCATGAGTTCAAGTACCCATTGTGGCGATAAGCGACTCTAGTGTGTGAGTGTGTGTTAAAAGAAAAAGAAAGAAAGAAAATGCTGATTTATCTTTTGGGTTAAGCCTGATGGTACTTGGTGATTTCTCATCAAGTAGAAATTATTATTAGTTATTTTTCAAAAGGTGAGATTAGGCCACTTATAATTATATTAACATGATAAAATGTTGTACGTAGGTTTGAGTAGACACCAAAAAATAACAATCTTATGGAAAAGAACAAATGAAAAGAGATAAAACATATCAGAGGTGATCCTTATCTCCTTTGATGGATTTAAGCTGCATGTGCCCTACGCAACTTCCTATAAGGAGAAGTTATATGGGTCTTGGAATAATATTGGTGACAAATCCACCTTGTCTATTAATATTATCATCTTGTGTTAGGACATGACTCTAAAAATGAGATAAATCTAAATCTCAAATAATCTATGCTATAAGAGATAGTGGAGATGTAAATAGATGCATTGTGATGCTTGAGTTCGAGTATATATGCTTGCTAATAAAGCAAGATTTTCTTGTTTGTTGCCATATGATTGGGCTACATTATTACATCAATCAGGTTCGGGTTTGGGATCGGGATCAGGTTTAGGTCTGGGTTTTCAGTTTAGGTTTAGGTTAGGGAGTTGAGATTACGATTAGGTGTAAGTTTAGGTTTAGTGATTTGAGAATACATTTAGGTTTTAGGTTTAGGTTTAGATTTTAGGTTATAGGTTTTGGTTTAGGTTAAGGTTATTGGTTTAGGTTTAGGTTATAGGTTTAGGTTAAGGTTAAGGTTTAGGTTATAGGTTATAACTTATTGGTTATAGCTTTAAGGAATTGAGAATAGGTTAAGGTTTAGGTTTAGGAAATCAGGTTCAGGTTCGGGATCGGGTTTAGGTTTGGGTTTTCCAGTTTAGGTTTAGTTTAGTTTAGGGAGTTGAGAATATGATTAGGTGTAGGTTTAGGTTTAAGGATTTGAGAATACATGTAGGTTTTAGGTTTAGGTTTAGGTTATAAGTGTAGGTTATAGGTTTAGGTTTAGGTTAGGTTATAGGTTAAGGTTTAGGGAATTGAGTTTAGGTTATCGGTTGTCGGTTATAGGTTATACGTTATAGGTTAAGGTTTTGGTTTAGGTTATAGGTTTAGTTTTAGGTTAAGGTTTAGGTTTAGGTTATAGGTTTTGGGATTTGAGAATAGGATTGGGTTATAAGTATAGGTTTAGGTTAATGTTGTAGGTTATAAGTTTATGTTAATGTTGTAGGTTATAGGTTTAGGTTATAAGTTTAGGTTTAGGTTTAGGTTTAGGGATTTAAGAATACATTACGTTTTAGGTTTAGGTTTAGGTTTTACGTTTAGGTTTAGGTTTAGGTTATAAGTGCAGGTTATAGGTTTAGGTTTAGGTTAGGTTATAGGTTAAGGTTTAAGGAATTAAGTTTAGGTTATAGGTTATGGGTTATGGGTTAAGGTTTAAGTTATAGGTTAAGGTTTAGGTTTAAGTTATAGGTTTTGGGATTTGAGAATAGGTTTAGGTTATAAGTATAGGTTTAGGTTAATGTTGTAGGTTATAGGTTTAGGTTTAGGGATTTGAGAATACATTTAGGTTTTAGGTTTAGGTTTAGGTTTTATCTTTAGGTTAAGGTTACAGGTTTAGGTTATAGGTTTAGGTTTAGGTTTAGGTTATAAGTGTAAGTTATAGGTTTAGGTTTAGGTTAGGTTATAGGTTAAGGTTTAGGTAATTGAGAATAGGTTAAGGTTTAGGTTTATGAAATTAGGTTTGGGTTCGGTTTCGAGTTTATGTTTGGGTTTTCAAGTTTAGGTTTAGGTTTAGGTTTTGGGATTTGAGAATAGGTTTAGGTTATAAGTATAGATTTAGGTTAATGTTGTAGGTTATAAAAAAAGGTGAGAAAAGACCACTATTTATAGGCTGAAAATCAGTTCACTTGACTAGTCTAAGGTCTGCCTCAACTAGTCCTAGGAGCAACCAAATTTCAAAAATTCTGTCACGATTGGATAAAATAGACACTCGACTGGTCGAGCAAGGTACACAACTGGTCGAGTGGGGCTCAAATTAGTTATTGGAGTTTGAGTTGAGCCCTGCTTGACTGGTCGAGCCAATCTCCACGATCGGTCAAGAAGGGTACTCGATTGGTTGAGGACCTACCAGAAAAAATTTAAAAATTTGAGTTAAAACCTGGACCGGTTGAAAAAAATGCTTGACTAGTTGGGCCAGTGCCTAGACTAGTTGAACAATGACTAGGACTAGTCAAAACAAAGCCTAAAATAAGCATAATGACCCATATTAAGTAACCAACATGAATGACCTAAACTTATGGTCTTTCTAGGGTCGATTATACCTCAAATGATGAACATTGAACTTGTCGCTATGGTAGATTTAGTAGATAGTATACTTGAAGTACTTGTAGCTTGAACTTATTTACTTGTAGCATGCTCTTGACCATGTAATGCACTTGGACTTTAATCTTACATTTGAAGTAGTATTTGCACTTGAACTTTAAGCAGTTCTAGAACTTGAACTAGAACTAGAACTTGATCTTGAAATAGAACTTGAACATGAATCTGAGCTTGAACACAAACATTAACTTGAACATGACATAGATGTAACGCATGAAATTGATGTAGGACTTGAAGGTGAACTTTCCATCTCTTGAAGAAGTCCATCTTACCAAGGTGGTTTTTCACTATAAAATTTAACACTACAGGGTGTTTGATATAGATCATACCACTTACAACCATTGCCATAGTGGAGGATAAGTTTCATTGGCAAGCCTCAAGCAAGACGTGACCAAAATTATAGGGCAATGTCGTACTTGTCAACTGATAAGCAAAAAATAATAATAATAATAAAATACAGGATTATACACACATTTGCCAATTCCATTCATTGCTTGGAAGGACATCAGTATGGACTTCATGCCTAGACTCCCTAAGACTATTCGAAAACACGATTCCATATTTTTTGTCATGGTCCATTTTTCTAAAATAGCCCTCTCATTCCTTGTTCTAAGACCTCTGATGCATCTCATGTTTCCAAGTTATTCTTTATTAAGGTTGTCAAACTACATGTGTTACTAAAAACCATAGTGTCTGACTATGACATGCGATTCATAAGTTACTTTTAAAAAATACTATGACACATGATGAATACTAAGCTTTAATTTTCTTCTGCCTACCACCCTCAAACTGATGGTCAGGTTGAGTTGGTCAATAGGAGCATAGGGAGTTTACTCAGATGTTTAGTGGGGGAGTACACTAGGACATGAGACATCATACTACCTATAGCCAAGTTTTCATTTTATAGTTCTGTCAATAGATCCACAAGTCTAAGTCCTTTTGAACTCGTTACTGGTTATAAGCTTAGGAAGCCTATTGATCTTGTCCTTATATCACTGTCCCATAGGCCATCAGAGTCTGCAGAGTCCTTTGTGCATCACATTCATTCATCGCATCAAGAAATCGGGCGAACGATCACTACTAGTAATGAACATTATAAATTTTCTGCAGACCAATATAAATATTTTAAAGAATTCAATGTAGGGAACTCTGTGGTGGTCCGTATTAGGCTCAAGCGGTAACCACAGGAGGTCGTTCGTAAATTACAGGCGCGTAGCGATGGACCCTTCAAAATTTTAAAACAAAACGGTCTCAATGCGTATGTGGTAGATCTTATACCATTCATGAGAATTAGTTTCACATTCAATGTAGAGGATTTAGTTACTTTTCAGGGGGCAACTAATACTTTGTCCAGCCCTTCGCCCAGCCATCTTGATTCCCCAAACCCATCCCTTGATCCATGGCCTCTTATTAACCCTTCTTCTTAGCCTCTACCTCCCATGCATACCCTTCCCACACTAAGAGAGGAAATATAAGATATTCTAGACCATCAGATAGTATCAACGTCGGACAACAGGTTTCAGAAGTACCTGGTTAAGTGAAAGTCATGCCCAGTTTCAGAAAGTATGTGGCTCACTGAAGAGGAGCTTCAAAGACTTGATTCTAACATTTTGGAGCGATTTGAGAGTTTTGTTTCGCCAGTAGTGAAATCTTTATAGCCAATGAGAGTTGATGGGGACATCACGTGCATACGCATGCCCCCCTACACACATACACAAGGAGGAGGAGGACCCCACCATCGACTAGATTAATTATAACGTCCAGGGAGGGCATCCTAGCTAAAGAATTGCATTTTAGTTCAATGGAGTGGACGCGATAGTCATGTGAATCACACCATGGGTTCTCATGATCATGACCCACTATTCTAATTAATCTAGTACTTTGGGTTGCTCTTATTATTATTATTAAGAATATCATGAACGGTTTATATTACTTTGATTAGTTATTATTTTTTATTACTTTGTCTCTAAGTAATAGGTTACATGGCACGAGTTTTGGGGTATACGGTTTTATTATCAATAAGCATCCCTTGTAGTCTTTTTCTCATTGAAGATTAATAAAATTTCTACTTTTGTTTCTACTCATTTGAGTTTCTAAGTTATGAAAATCTAATTGGGTGTGAAACTCTCACTTCCTCGAAGGGCAGACTATCGTGGTGCGAAGCCACACTCATCTCGATTCATCCCCACCTTCTACCACCCATATTACTCTTCTCTTACAGTCATCCCACCTACAAATCCATCAATATTTTGCAAACCTTCTCTTTTAGAGCAAATTTCTTGAATCAGCCATGTAAGAGGGCTAAACTTCGGCGGAGCACCACACACAAACCATATATTAGATCAACCCAAAATTCAGGGGTTTTGGAGTCCACCCCTGTTCGATCAAACTTAAGGAGTTGCTTTTTAGGTTTTTGTGCCCCACGCACGTGCGAACAAGGCCCTATGCACGTACATCAGGTCTGGTCCGTTGTCCACACACGTGGATTGTCGTCAGGTCCCATCTCTCCTCTTCTTCATTCCTCTCTTAATTTCTCTAACCCTAATCCTAGGTTGCCTTAAATTTTAATTTATTTGTCCTTTTTTCTAATCTTAGGGTTCCTTGATTTGAAGCTTGTGAATCCCTTAGATTGGAAAATTATTCCTGTGCATGTGTGGATGAATTTATCCTTCTCTAATTATCGTTTAGTCCTTAATTTTGATTGATTCAGCCTTTTCTTGTGTAGGCATGGGCCTACATAGATTCCCCTTGATTGAGTGCTTGAACTTTTGTATGGGATATTGAATTTTGTGTAATTGTTTATGAACTAGTGTGATTTAAAGCCTGAAAATCTTGCACATCATATTTGAATTTCATATCCCGCATCACCTACCTTTTGTGGACCATCTATCATGTGGGGCCCACCTTCAAAGTGGACCATCCATCATGTTGTACCACCTTAGATTTAGACTATTCATCACGTAGAGTGATGATTGAGAGAGAGAGAGGCCCTAAAGTGTCCCTGAAAGCACGATAAGTTATAACTCTCAGAGTGCACTAAATCATTTTTCATTAAAATTCCCTCTCAAATCCAATCTAAAACTTGTAATAACATCCGAGAATTTTATGATCATTTTGGGCCAAATGGCTGACATGCTAGGTCCATGACACAGGGATGGGTATGATGAGGTCAAATACCATCTTCCTCATGAGATAATTACTCTAAATCCACTGAGCTTCTCTAGACTCCTCATAAAGATTCCTTGAATCCATCAAGAGAGATAGAAAATAGATGTAATTTCTAGTAAAATCATAAATAAATTTATTGATGGATAAAAATGAATTTACAATCATTGAAATAGTAATACCAAACCTAGGAAAAAGTTTTAAAAATAAACTCTAACTCAAAATCCTTAAAAATTGTGACTTACTATAACTATTAAACTTACCATTTATAGATGGTCATGATTTCCACTAGATTTCCTGGTTTTCAGCCAAAAATAGTAAGTGTCCTTTTTGGCCTTTCCACGTTGTTCTCCTAAATTTTTAAAGCCTTTTTCATGTTACACACATCTCCTAAAGCTTAATGGGACCGTCCATCTGATGAAATCTCAAAAATTAGGAATGTAAAACCCATCATAGCGTGGTTGGTTGGCTAAAGTATCTTATCCCACCAGAAAATCATATATGGTACATCGAATAACTCATTCCAGTTTATGAGATACACCTATTTTAAGGTTCTGACAGTCCGGATCACTTCCGCCTCCTATCAGGCTTTCTCTATGTAAGACCCAACCCGAGTGCATGTGTGTGCATGTGTGTGTATGAGTGTGCATTTCATTTGTCTTACCAGTCGATTCTCGATGACACACAACCCTCGGATAATGTTTGTGGTCATCCTTAAGTCCATTCATGTAGATCCGACTTGGATCGTGCCAAAACCTATGCCATCTTGTTTGCATCATTGTTGCGGTTTCAACATCGTGTCTTGTGTGTCCATCCGATGTGTGAATCATAAGTTGCGTGCATCTCATTTATAGCCTTTGATCATGATCATGCGGCTCACCTAGTGTGGAGAGCATGTTTTTTAAGGTGGCTACCATCTTTTGTGTAAATTTCAACAGACACCACCCATACACTACCTAAACCCCCATATCCTACACCACCCACCACCCACACACTACCCATCCCTACTCTAGCCTAGCAACATAGATTATACCACCAAAGGTTATGATGATTTTTCTCTTATCTAGGAGAGAGAGTGATGATTGTACTCTTACAACCTCTCTCTCTCTCTCTCTCTCTCTCCCTCCCCCCCCCCCCCCCCCTCTCTTTCCCTCTCATTTCTCACTTTCCTATTCTCACTCTTTCCCTTGTAAGAGGTGGGACTTCTTCCTTTTTCTGGCCCCTTCTCCTCATTTTCCCTCTCAATCCCTCCATTAAAAACCCATCTCACCCATTGATCTTACTTCCTTTGGAGCTTTGGAGTTAGCCCTTGAAGAAGGAAGGAGTGATCTTAAGGCGGGTACTTTTTCTTGGCTTCATCTCTCCTTCTTCTTCTTCCCTTTCTTCCTTTATCTTTTGCTACATGCATGGAAGCATGTAGGGCCTACCAATCCATGGTGGAGGCCTTATATGGTTCCTAGGATGAAGGCTGAGGGCCTAGATCCTTCATAATCCATTCCATGGAGGGCCATTTTCTATGGACCCACCATGATGATATCCTCTTATTTCTTGCATCTCATGGGCTATGTAGGCCTTTGCATACATGTAGGGAAGGGATCTCTCCCATCCAACAACTTATTTTGATATATCTTAGCTTGCATGTAAGTGTATAATATAGTGATGGTGTGGATTTGTGCGTGGCTGGTCCATTAGTGGTGGGACCTTCCACCTATGGTCAATCTTGCTCCTTCTCTCTCCCCTTTTCCTTATCTTCTTCTATGCATTCTCTGATGATGTGTGACCCACTAAAGTAGGTTAGCAATATCTCAGGCCCTTAGCAAGATGGGACGTCCAAGCCCACCTTGATTGGACGTCCAGGCCCAATCATGTATTCATGGTTTGGATGGCCTCTAAAATTGATTTTCATGGAGGCTTGAGAGCTCTGATGGGTTTAAAATTTTTTGAACCAATCAAGGTGGATCCCACATAAGGAATCAAGGCTATAGACTCCTTTGATTTATTTGCATGGGAAAAAATATGGACAGCCTATGTTGCTGTCTAGATTTCAGGCCCATTTGGAGCATATGCTTTGAGCTACTGTTTAGACCTATTTGCAGGCCTTTTTATCCTAAATTTCTTTCGAGGTTTTGTAGATTGTGGACCCCACTTTGACATGGTATGGGGCCCACACCCTACCTCTCAAGTTTGAGGCCCATGGGTTGGGCCAAAGATGGCTAGCTGTCTAGAAATTTCTGGACAGTTCAACAATATGGCAGAAAACACTATATTAACTTGACTTTCTGGAAGAAGTGGGCCACCTCAGTGGACCCTACTTATTGTACAGATGTAGGGCAACCTTTTCCCCTAATTTTCCCAAGGTTTGGGTGGGTCCAAGCCCACTCCATGTGGTCCCAAATATAGGGACAATTATAATTCCAGCAACATTTCACACTGGACAGATTGTAATTCTGAATTTAATTAAAATAGTTATGAGTATTCAAAAATCATGAAAATTTACAAAGAGGTTACCCACCCATGGTAGGACCCACATATCAATTTTTGGGGCCAAAAGACCCCTTTGCACATCGTGCCAAGGGCTGGACCAGCCCACCACGTTGGGACGTCCTGGTCAAGTTGATTTTCTGAACAGACTGTCTTCTTTAAATTAATTAAAATAGTTCTAGTTATCCAAAAATCACAAAATTTTTTGGAGGTGTGACCCACCCATAAAAGTATGAAATTGAAAAATTTCAGGGCCAACAGGCCCCTGTACCATCCGTAGTATGAACTGGAGTGGCCCACCAGGCTGGGACGCCCATGCCAGGGCGTCCAGCCTTGGCTGGCCGTTCAGGTCACTTTGTAGGCCCACCTTAATGTATTTTATATCCCACCATTTATCCATGTGGGGTCCATAGGAGACTTGATCATCCTCCCCTTAAGTAGAATTCAATTAGGGACCATTGGATGAGTTTTTGGGGAGAAATACTAAGGCCCATAGAGCTACCTATGCATGGGACACCCAACCCATTGGGTTGCTACTGGACGTCCAGTCCAGCAGCATGGCCCATCTGGTTTATGTGTTAAATCCACTCCCTTTATCTGGTGGACCCCCCTGTGACATGTATGGGTCACCAAGAATAAAAATAAATTTACGAATTAATTATTTTGAAATTTCCAACAAACCCAAATTGTGGGTGGGCTGGAATTTCAGCAATAAGCCCATGATTGCTGCTCATAAATGAATATTTTAGGGCAACAAGGTCCACTAAATTTGGGGACATTATTACACATATCTCTCCCCATTTTTGTTAGATTTTTTTAGGCTTAATTAGTGTATATTTAAGGCCCATTCCAATTGACTTTTAATTGGACTAGTCTTCTTAGCTATTTGTTGGGTTTTCCTAGGCCCATTATCTTGAAACTCTTGATAGGCCCATTGGACATTTATTTATTTATGCCATTATGATTGGTTTTATGGGCCAATATTTAAGTATTGGGGCCCTTGCTTGCCCATTGAAATAAATCCATACTTGAGCCGAAATGTGAGGCCCAATTTACTTATTTTAAATATGAGGGTTACTGTCATGCCCCAAATCTGGAAATCGGATTCACAGGAATCTCAATTGCCAAATCTGGTGCTGACAGCCTCCGTAGTACCCCATTATCGGCTCCCAGCATTCCATACGCCAGATTTCTATCCTAGAATCCTATAAGGAGGATTTTTTTAAGGTACATTTAACTCATAATAAGCATAACCACAAGATTACCTAATTCACAAAGGCAACATCATCATCACATATCCACTAATATAATCATTTAAGTACAATGCTGAAAGAGAAATACATAAATTAAAAATCAAGCTCCAGAAGACCGCTGCACGCTTTAAGCTCAAAACTGCTGCAACCTAACATCATCTGCACGCATCTATCGTGCATAAGCTTATAAAAAGCTTAGAGGAT
Organism: Magnolia kwangsiensis; assembly: GCA_037074715.1. Taxonomy (NCBI): domain Eukaryota; kingdom Viridiplantae; phylum Streptophyta; class Magnoliopsida; order Magnoliales; family Magnoliaceae; genus Magnolia; species Magnolia kwangsiensis. The sequence continues at coordinate 117,448,036 of CM073577.1, forward strand.
AGTGTAAGTGTGTGCACAAAGTCAGTGTCAAGTATTCAATATAATGTCATCATCATATAATACCAAAATTATTGGTAATCCATAAATCGTACATTATTGAAATAAGCAGAAATACTGTCAAGATCATGAATTATCAGAGTAAGTAAAAATACTAACAAGAGCAGGAATTATCAGAGTAAATAAAAATACTGACAAGATCATAAATCATACGATAACAGAGTAAGCGGAAGTATGGACAAGTCCATAAGTCAATCAATATCAGAATACACAATATAGAACAGTTATGCAATAAGGAGTCATAAAGAGCCAAATATCAAATGCCGATGATGCAATGCAATATACAAATCCTGCTATGTCTGTCTAGGCCATATAAGTGCAGAAACATAGTAACCCAAATGTCATATGCCTGCAGATGTAATGCAATATGTGATGCAAATGAAATGACCATGCTGGAGTGTGAAGTTGTGATGATATTACATAGTATCACAGGCTACGGGGTCCACCACAAGAGACTTCTATCCAAACCAGTCCCATACCTAAATTTGGATAGTCAGACTCAACGTGGTAAACTCCTGATCTCAGATTAGTTATGCGTCCAACTGAAATCTCATAATGAAGTTACACAACAATTAGTTGCGCACCACCAGTCCGAGTGGGTAGTGAATGAATGAATGAATGAGCATGTAACTCCTACTCAATAAGTCTACATATCAGTATGGCTCCTCTCTAGGATTATCACCGGGGTTTAGTACACTCCAAATGACACTGTCCCTCTCCCAGTAGCACAGTCTAAGTGAACGTAAGAAACCTCGCTATCTGCCTGGCCAATAGTTTGCCAATACCTATCTAACACATTGATAGCAAACCCATTCACGAGCTGGTCAAACTCAGCCTAGCAATGCCCCTATGCTCGGGCGGGTAAGGCCACACCCCCTCCTAACCGACCACGACATAGTGGGAGACATGGCCTCTTGGTATTCGGCACTTCGGCGCTCATGTATCCACTCGGTCTTGACGTTGGGACGACCTCTGATACTAAGAGGGTTTTAGATATTTTCACCCTGGGCCATCTATGGCAGCCCGATGCTCGAACCAAATATTTCGGTGTCCCATCTGGCCATCCACGATATGCCTGTGGAGGGCCCTGATATCGCTAGGGCGTATAGTAATCATAATGCAAGATACATGAGTCATACAATCCATTCATACATCAATCCTGTGCATACCCTGCGCTCATGTGAGATAACCTCCACCTATCAGGGTGTCTCATAACATCATGCTCAATGACATATGCAATGATCAGCCACATCTCATAACAAACATGCAGATGATGCGTATGAGCATGTATTATGATGCTATGTTGTCACATACTCATAATCGGTATCATCAACCGGCATTAACAATCATCCTCGAAAATGTGGACATTTAACCAACATCGCCCCCAAGAAATGGTTCACATAGAGCCAAACATATAACAGGCCCACGACTTCACACAAAGGCCTAATATACAACACAATGAACATTACTCAAGAGCCGCATATACATAATAGGTGGGCTGTGCTCATGGGCCTCAAATACATGACATGTGGGCCCTGTACATGAGTCTCGAATACATCAAATAGGCCATGCATCATGGGCCTAATACACATCACAATGGGCCTTGCCCATGGGCCACGAATACATCATAATGAGCCTTGCCCATGGGCCTTAAATACATCACAATAGGCCTTATTACATAGACCTCTTATTCACATTAGGCCTTAAACATGGGCTGAATACACATCACAATAGGCCTTAACTATGGGTCGCGTATATATCATATAGGTCTCGACAATCGGTCTCAGCATTCGAAATCGACCTTAGCGATCGGAATCGACACTCGAAATCGGCCTCGATACTCGGCCTTATATACATCAAATGAGCCACGACAATCAGAAATCAGTAAATTGGCCACATCAATCAGAATATACAATCGGTCAAGATAATCGGCCTCGATCGCTAATCAGCAATCGACCACGACAATTGGAATTGATCAATAATCGACCTTGATTGATTATCGGCAATCGATAATCAAAAATTGATAAATCAGCCACATCAATCGAAATTAACCTCAAGACGGGGATTCATAGATGGATGGCCGATGATGGTCTAAGAAATATTAATGGGGCCCATTTGTTTGGGGTAACGCACTAGAGGATGACGAAAATGAGCCTATCCATGCCTAAAGGAAGGTCAAAATATGGACATTTAACCATCACTGCCCATTAATGTGGACATTTAATCAACATTGCTCCCATTCAGTGGCCCACATGGAGCCAAACGTATAGTAGGCCCGCGACCTCACATAAAGGCCTAATATACATCGAATGGGCCTCATACAAGGGCCACATATACACCACATCGGGCCTCGCTAGATGGGCCACAAATACTTTACAATGGGCCACATACCTGGGCTTATATACATCACGATGGGCCGCATCTTATGGGTCGAAAATACACCTCATTGGACCTAACCAAATGAGTCTTCGATACATCATACCAAGCCTCATCATATGGGTCACAATTACATCGTAATAGGCCTCATATCTGGGCCTCAAATATACATCATAATGGGCTACGACCCATGAGACTCAATATACATTAGTTGGGCCGCATCAATGGCTGCACCAATGCACAATAGGTGGGCCCTGCCCATGTGGCAAATGGGCCTCCACCAGATGGTCGACGTGGATATAGGATGTATACATCAAGTGGGTCACACGTCTGACGGACAGCGTGGATAAGGCATACATCATGGTGGTTCTTTGTCCCTAGACAGCGTGGATGAAATCATATATTAAGGCGGACCACACGTCCATCGAGTGGACAGACAGTGCGAATACAACGCCTCATGGGCCTAATAGATTTCACAATGGGCCTTATACATATCAAGGTGGGCATCAACGGATGGGCCATAACCATATCAAGATGGGCCTTATACATATCAAGGTGGGCCTCAACGGATGGGCTATAACCAGATCAAGATGGGCCTCCTCAATTGGGCCTTATACATATCAAGGTGGGCCTCAACGGATGGGCCATAACCATATCAAGATGGGCCTCCTCAAATGGGCCTTATACATATCAAGGTGGGCCTCAACGGATGGGCCATAACCATATCAAGATGGGCCTTCTCAAATGGGCCTTATACATAGCAAGGTGGGCCTCATATTAGCAAGTGGGTCGAGCAAATGGGCCGAGTCGAGTGGGCTGAGTCAAATGGGTCAACTCGAATGGGCTGAATCAATCATCGTCAATAGAGATCATCATAGAGCATTAAATAAATGAATAAATAGATAAAATAAATCATATCCCCAAAAAAAATGAATCATATTCAAAGATCATCTAGACCATACTACAACTAACAGTGATGATATTAATTTCCCACTTTCAAATTCCAGTGGGCCCACCACAACTTTTAATTTCCATCTAGACTATTCCCATGGTCACAAGGACCTGGGGAGAAACAAATATCATATTGATCCAAAGCTTTTGTAACACAAAGGGAGTTTTAATGGTAGGCATTCACTCCACTATTTTCTGTAGTGTGGTCCACCTCACAACTAGATCTGTCTCATTTTTAGTCTCAAGCCTTAAGATGGGCTTTCAAAATGGTTGGACGGTTTAGATGCAACACATGCATCATGGAGTGGGTCCCACCATCCAGGGGTGGATGGTGGATAAAACACATAGGCCATGGTGGGGTTCCACCGTCCACAGCTGTGGACGGTGTAAATAAAACACATACATCAACGCACGCTCCACCATCCATAGCCGTGGATGGTGTGAATAAAACACATGATTCATGGTGGGTTCCATGTGGGGCCCACCGCAATGTCTATTTACAATCCAACCCGTTAATATGATCACACGGCCCTGGATGAAAAGGGGAAACAAATTTTATATTAATCCAAAAATTCTATAATTCCCAAATAGGGTTACAATGGCTGACGTTCAATCCTACTGTTTCCTATGATGTGGGCCACCTGAGTATCATATAAGGCTGATATTTGAAGGTGACCCATTTTTAAATGGAACCCATCAATGCATGGGGCTGATGTTCGACACACATCATGGTGGGGCTTGTGGTGGGGCCCACCTCCTTCTAGCATCAGCAGAGACGCTGCTTGCTGCAGCATCAGATGCTGGTGACAACGACGTCAGTGTTGTTTTAGTTTTTTTCATATATGGGGCTTATAACAGGACGATCCAGTCCATCTGTTGTGTGTGTCCTATGTGGTGGAGGGGTCAGTCCAAGTTTCAGATGTGTAAAAATTTCAAGTGGGCCCCAGTAAGTACTTTTATATGTTTTAGCATGTCTTCACATAATTTTTGATGGTGTGGCCTACCAGAGAACTGGATTGGCTTCATTTTTCGGCTCAACGCCTAAAATGAGCTGGGGAACGGAATAGATGGCTTGGATTAGAAACATATATCAAGGTGGAGCCTGCATGAGTGGCCCACCCAAAATCCCTTCTTTTTAGACGTCAATACACCCACTGTCAGCTCATACTTCAAGTTGCAACGTCCAGCGTCCCTAGACGCTGGATGGTTGCTTAAAACATACATTTAAGGTGGGCCCCACCTACGGACATGCTACCCATGTGGGCCACCTAAATGGTTGGATGATGCTAGTAATACACACATCAAAGTGAGGTTCATTTGATGAACGATTTGGACATCTCACAACTCATTAAGTCGGCCACATAATCACATCTTCACACACAAAACAAAGGAAAAAAGAGAGGGAGAGAGAGAGAGAAGCACCCACCTTTGATCTTCTCTTCCTTCTTCGGCCAATGAGATCTAGAGCTCAAATGGGTGTGATTCAACGGCTGAGATCGGCTTTGAAGGATTGGATTGAATGATAGAGAGTGTCCACACAAAGCTCCTCCCATGGAGAGCCATGGACGTGGGTTGCTTGGAGAGGAAAATGAGAGAGAGAATGAAAGAGAGAGATGATGGAGTGTGTAAGAGATGGGATGGAAAGGTTGACTTTAGGGATGGTGTTGTGTACTTGGGGAATGGGATAGGGTACTTGACTTGATGGGTGTACTTTAACAAGTGAAGTGATTGATGTGATGGATTCTCTATGGATTTACAACATGCAATGTTTTTCTCGAATTGAACGCGGGCCTACATCTCCTGGCCCGAGTAGCGGATTAGTACGTGAGTTGCGGCGTTGGAACCGTGGCAACGGTGCGACCACTAGGGTACAAGTTTCTGGTCGAGCCGACTTTGGTATACAGGACTCGGCGTAGGATCCCGCGTAAATATTGAATAAATGTCGAAGGTTGCAGAAATTCGACGGGAAAGACCGCGGAAGCCTATGGAATATTAGGGGCTTATAGTTACCCATATGATGAAATAATGGGCTATCCATTAGGCCCACCATAATGAGTAGTCTTATGATCTTTAAGGTTAGGCCTAAACCTTGGTTAAGGGCCCACCATCTTGCTTAGGTATTGGGCTTAGTGTATGGCCCATTAGGCCATGGATTGCTTGGGTCTTGGACTTTACTTTATATGCTTAGCGGGCTACTTTTTGGGCCTAGTTAAGGTTGGATGTCCTCCTTGGTGGCCCGAAGGTAGGCCCATAGGGCCCTTATAGGTAGTTGAAAGCCCACCTTGGAACTTGTTAGGACCGTTTCCTTCATTGAGACTTTATGACTCTCTTATCCTGTGGGCCACTCCAAAGTATTAGACCCCCACTAGAGGACTTGACTTATCCTTAGAGTACCTGTCTATGTATCTAGACCTTGTCCCTCCTTGGAAATGAAGAATATATTCTACAAGTAGCGCACTTACATCATTGTCACCCATATGAATCATCTGTGTGAATTGATTGCATTGTGTGGTGGTCATAGAGGGATAGAGTTTCTCCCCTTGTGCACATTAATTGCATAAAGCTTGTGCATGATTTGTATGTTTGACTCATGCATTGACATCATATTTTATGATGATACCACTCTTGCTTCACCAGGGCCTTGCCTTTATAAGGACATTCGTGGATGGCCGTATGTGTGGATACTAGAAATATTACTTGAGCATACCGAGTGCATAGGTTGCCCATGGGTAAAATTTCTAAAACTTTCATGGTACTAAAGATCTACCCCAACGTCGTGACCGAGTGAAAACTCTGAGCGCACAAGAGCCTTATACCGTTAGGCCGCGACTCCCACTGTCATGTAGTCAGTTGGGTAGGGGTGTGGCTTTACTCACCTGATGTAAGGAGGCATTGCTAGGTTGAGTCTGACCAGCTCATAAATGGGTCCGCTACTGTTAGGCCTTGCTGGTAATTGGTTGTCCACGGGTGGGTAGTGAGGTCTCTTACGCTCGTTTGACTGTACAGGGTCTGTAGAGTGGTAGTCATCTAGCAGTGTAATGGACCCCGGTGATTTTCTTATAATTGAAAATGTACTTATTGTGTGGATTGAAGATGAGCACTGTTATCACTTTGCATCTCATTCGCATTGGCTGTATAAGCCCCCTTTATGCATCACCTTAGTAGGGCATCCAATACTCATTACATTGTATTCATGATAAGCCTTGGTAAGGCTAGTGATATTGTCATTGAGTATATTTCCCTTCCTATACTTCCTACTATTCTTCTGTTCACCATTATCACACACTTTTATCACCCTCTAAGCTTCTAGAAGCTTATGCACGATTAATATGTGCAGGAGATCCTAGGCAGGCGTCGTAACGATAGAGCTTAGATTAGAGCTAAGATTGAGGACCCCAGTGTTATAGACTTTTCTCTCTTTCTTCTATTATCTTATGTATGCCCTGTTGGACTTTATGTAGACTTGCAAAAGTTCAAATTCATAATGAATTTTGTGATGTGTGCCTTGGATATTTTCAGATATACTTGTTGTGATCTTGGATATGCTCGTATTGGTAATGATTATACTATTATGAAAATCCTCCTTGTAGGATCTAAGGATCGGAATCTGCCTCAGGAGCCGAGAATGGGGTAGTATGAAGGCTGTTGCGGCTAGAACCGACTATCGGGTTCCTTTTGAGTCTGGTTACCGAGTCTGGGGCGTGACATGAGTTGGTATCAGAGCATAACAAGTAATTTTGGAATAACTTGGAATAACATCACATGTCTACTAAAAGCGTAGGACAAGTAGTGTCCCAAGATCCTTCTTTCGCTTCGTATTGAGTTTGTAATTGTCCTGATTCCTTGCATCATCATTATTTTGTAGATGATGCCACAAACATGGCACCCATGGTCATGATGCCCATCGATGAGGTAACCGAGATACCTGTTCTACTCGAGCACATCTCGTTCCCATCGTAAAGGATCTGATTCTCGAGGTCCCGATTCACCCTTTTCCTCCAGTTGAGCTTGTAGCGCTCGTTCCTTTAGTTGCTCTAGTTCCCCCACCGGTTCCCCCTCCTTAGCATGTTGTTCCGGTTATAGAGGCTCTTGTTCTGCCAGTCGCACCCGTACCTCCGCCCGAGGCGAGCGCCAGTCCTGTTTTCCCGACAGTGCTAGTGGGTGCTGAGCATTTTCACCAGCTGATGCAGCTTGTCACTGCAGTGTTGCAGACCCGTCAGCCTACTACCACCGAGGTTCCTGGGCAGTCTGACTTACCGCATGCGAGCGCTATATCTTGAGAGTTTCGACAGCATGATCCCCAGAGGTTTAGTGATGACCCTGACCCTTCCCCTACTGAGGCATGGGGCACTGATATGGTGAGAATTTTTGACACTATGCAATGTCCTCCGGATCAGAGAGTTTTCCTTACAACCTATCTTCTTCAGGGTGAGGCCTGTCATTGGTGGTTGTCCATATCCAGGATGGTGGGGTCTTAGTTTGTTTGGACTTGGGAGGAATTTCTTGTCTGTTTCGATTAGAAATTCTTCCCGAGCATGTTCAATTCAGAGGGTGATCGAGTTTGAGACCCTAGTTCGGGGAGATTTTTTAGTGTCACAGTACGAGGCCTGTTTCTTGGCCTTGTCTAGATTTACTCCTCATCTCACCAATGATGAGAAGATAAGGGCTCATCATTTTGTGACTAGCTTGTGTCTTGCCCTTCGTAGCTATGTGGTGGGACATTGTTTGGAGACGTTCGATCAGGTTGTCCATTGAGCATTGGTCTATGAGGAGGACTGGTCTATGACACAGAGATCAAGAGAGTAGAGTTCCGGTGGAGACTAGAAGAAGAGAGCACCAGCTGACAGTTCCAGGCAGCACCGTCAGAAGAGATGGAGGGGCAGATCAGAGTATCGACAACCCATGGCTCAGTCAACAGCTCCATTAAGATCATCAACACCGGTAACTGATCTATCTTCCGGCCCCTTTTCCGGTGTTTACTTCGGTTTTGGGCTAGCTGGGCATTAGAGGCGTGAGTGCCCTCTCCCTATACAGCAGCAGAGGTCACCGCAGTTGCTTCCTCCTCGTCCTCCTCAGTAGCAACAATAGCAGCAGCGAGCACAGCTTCCAACCATTGCTCCTAGGGCTCCTCCTCAGCAGCAGAGGCAGTCAAGTAGACCTCCCCAGCAAAGACAGCAACAGCAGAGGGGATATCCGTATGTCCAGTCCCGAGGTCGAGTATGTATTATAGACCAGCAGGCACAAACTCCAAATCCATAGTCTTCCGGTTTGCTCCCCTTGCCACCTTAGGGCTGATTTTATTCTACACAGGACCCACACTCATCGACCGGAGGAGTCAAAAAGGGTATTCTTCTTATTTCTGCTTACGTCGCCCATGTTTTATTTAACTCTGGTGTCTCCCATTCTTTTATGGCCGAGTAGTTTTGCCGATCGACCGGTATTCCATCGGACTTGGCCGTTTCGACTCCCATGGGGAAGTCCGTTGTGTTAACCCGTCGCTGCCCTTCTTGCCCAGTGTTAGTGGGCGAGATGTTTCTTCTTACCGATCTTCTTGTGATGCCGATGACATGTTTTGACGATATTTTGGGTATGGATTGGCTTACGGAGTATTATGCCATCTTAGACTGTACCGTAAGGACGGTTATGTTTCACAATCCAGGCTTGCCAGTATTACAATTTGTCACCGAGCCTAGAGGAGGGATGTTATCTAGCTTCTTGGCTTTTTTCATTGAAGATTCTGTGGCAGGGTGTATTGAGCAGCTATCAGTTGTTTGTGAGTACCCGGATGTGTTCATGGAGATCCCAGGTTTGCTGCCGTGTCAGTAAGTGGAGCTTCAGATTGATTTGGTGCCCAGTACCATACCTATCTCAAAGGCCCCCTACTAGATGACACCATTAGAGTTGACGGAATTGCAGAAGCAGTTGGGGGAGCTCTGGGAACTAGGTTTCATTCGTCCCAGCAGTTCACCTTGGGGAGCCCGGTATTATTTTTGAAGAAAAAGGATGGCTCGTTGCGGATCATAGTGGATAATCGAGAACTCAACAGAGTCACCATCAAGAACTGATACTCACTTCCCAGTATTGATGATCTGTTCGACCAGTTATAGGGTGCACAATATTTTTTCAAGATAGACTTGAACTACGGTTACCATCAGATTCGAGTCCGAGAGGAGGATATTTCGAAGATGGCTTTACAGACACGTTATGGTCACTTTGAGTTTCTGGTCATGTCATTCGGACTGACCAATGTGCCCACCGTATTCATGCAGTAGATGAATGAGGTCTTCCTACCATTCCTCGATCAATTTGTGGTGGTATTCATTAATGATATTCTGGTATACTCGAGGACCCAGGAGGATCATGTTGAGTACCTGTAGATTGTGCTTGAGACCCTCTGTGCGCATCAGCTGTATGCGAAGTTGGAGAAGTGAAAGTTCTGGTAGTAGGAGGCGAAATTCCTCGATCATGTGGTGATGAAGGAGGGTGTCGCCGTGGACCCCTCGAAGGTTGATGTAGTGCATCAATGGGGCCAGCCCACGAACACGTCCAAGATCCATAGCTTCTTTGGTTTAACGGGATATTATTGTCAGTTTATTGAAGGTTTCTCCTGTATTGCTACACCGCTGACCCGATTAACGTGGAAGGGCGTCCAGTTCATCTGGAGTGATGCATGTGAAGAGGCATTTACGAAGTTAAAGGACCATCTCATGTCCACTCCTATTCTCACTTTTCCTGATAGGAGTGAGGGTTTTGTTGTTTTCACCGATGCTTCTAGAGTTAGCTCGGGTGCTGTCCTGATGCAGCATGGGAAGCCAGTGGTGTATGCCTCGCGCCAACTCAAGGTCCATGAGATGAACTACCCCACCCAAGATTTGGAGCTTGCAGCGGTTGTCTTCGCACTAAAGGTGTGGAGGCATTATATATATGAGGTCAGGTTCGAGCTCTTCTCGGATCATAAGAGCTTGAAGTATTTATTTTCGCAGTCTGAGTTGTACCTGCATCAGAGGTGATGGATGGAGCTACTGAAGGACTATGATTTTGATTTCCAGTATTACCCGGGCAAGGCGAACGTGGTGGCGGACGCGCTCAGCCGTCAGCCATGAGACCTGGTGGCACAGATGATGGTGTGTGAGTGGAAGATGCTCGAGGATGTTTTAGAGTTTGACTTTGAGTTCTATCTACAATCTTCCATTGTTTAGCTTTCGAGCTTGTCGATTCAACCCTCTTCGGTGGCTAGGGTGATCGAGGCTCAGCAGACGGACAAGTCACTTTAGGAGTACTGAGCAGAGGTCGCATCCATGGAGCAGTCAGACTGACAGATTGGTCCTGATGGTGGATTATGCTTCAGAGGCCGATTGTGTGTCCTGGATGTGTCAGAGTTGTGTCGTGATATGATGATCGAGGCACACTGATCGAGACTTACTATTTACTCAGGCTCCACGAAGGTATATCGTGATATGAGGAGGCAGTACTTTTGATAGGGGATGAAGTGCCAGATTGCTAGTTTTGTGGCTGAATGTGATACATGCCAATCTGTCAAGGTTGATCACCAGAGACCCCCTAGTCCCTTGCAGTCGTTATGCGTTCCAGAGTAGAAGTGGGAGCATGTATCGATGGACTTCATCGTGGGTTTACTGAGGACTCATCATGGTCATGATATCATCTGGGTTATCGTCGATCATCTGACGAAGTCGGCTCATTTCATCCGGTGCATGCTTCCTGGTCTATGGACCCATTTGTAAAGGTGTTCATTGAGGAGATAATGAGACTGCACAGCATTCCAGTTTCGATTGTTTCAAATCGAGACTCTAGATTTAAGTCTCAGTTTTGGAGAAGTTTTCAGTAGGCGATGGGGGTCATTTTGCGTCTCAGCACCCCTTATCATCCATAGACGGATGGGCAAACCAAAAGGGTCAACCAGATCCTTGAGGACATTCTCAGAGCTTACGTGATTGACTTTACGAGTAGTTGGGATGAGCATTTGCGCCTCACCGAGTCCGCGTACAATAACAACTATTAGGCGACTATTGTTGAGGGTCTAATAATGTATCTTAAACCCTAGTTATTGCCTGGATTTACGAACATGGTACTGTTTAACGGCTCGATTTAATCGTGTTTGTGAGGAAGGGTGTATTTACGAGCTTGGACTGAAAAAGGGTGCTTAAAGTATGAATTTAATGCTCTGATGACACCAAAGGCAAGGGATGGACCCCAGGGGACCAAGACCAATGGATTTACCCACCAGAGAACTCAGAAAATTGAGAAACTGAAGTTTAAGTGGCCTAAAAGTCGTCCAGAATGTGAGATCATAGGGTTCTCACTATCCGTTCGGCTTGAGATTTCATATATGGCCCGAGGACCACAAATTAACCATACACGTCAATTTTCAATCCTTGGATCCCTGTGGAAGTGGTCCAATGGCTAGATCAACCCCTGAAATCTTTATTTGGGGCCCACCTGATACCTGGATATACTTCAAACTTGGTCTCAACCCCTTAAAAGGGATGAGAGAGGGCAGGGACAGAGTAGATTTCTCACAAGCATCACAGGAAACCCTACATGTACAATGTGTGTACATTATGTACAGGCATTGGACGCACATCGGACGATCAGCCCGATCAAAGATGAGCTGACTTGTCTTTCTTCTTGCATAGGGACAGCGAGCAGACGTGGGTCCGTCGATTTCACTCAGTGGGGCCCACCCTCACTCCTTTGGATGATCTGAGCCATCCATCTGCTCCAGAGGGGGGGGGGGGGGGGTGTGACCATCGCCAAGCTTTCTCTTTGGACTCATGCAAATGTAAATGTGTAAGAGCACTGTTAAACGCAGAATAAATGGTGGAAGCAAAGATTCAAGAGGCCACATCAAAGGACGTCAAAAAATAGTTTTATCCAACCAATTTTTTGAGGTGAATGCAATGGACGTAATGGATTTCTCTGATGACATCAATAATGGACCCCACCATCTCACTCAGGTGGGCCACCACAGCTGGCTGATGAAAAGATCTGATCCCTTCATTGTGTAGGCCATCAAAAACTGTCCTAGGGGATGTTAATTCTTTGGAAATCATTTGGAAAGAAAGCAGGGAAAAAGGAGTCTTCTGAACTGCCTTTTGCTGCAAAAGGTGTTGCGTGCGCGGCCTGTTTGCATATAAGCTTTGTACGATGTCCGATTTTCACCTACTCTAGCAATCCTTATGCACTCCCAGTCGACTTGACTACTCTTATAAAAGAAGAGAGAGAGAGAGAGATAGAGAGAGAGAGAGAGAGAGAGAGCAAGGGACTATCCAATTTTAGGCTGGATGTGGAGCAGAGAGAGGAAGAGAGTAATATTTAATATTTTTTATTTCTACTATTTTTTTATTTCTTTCAAGATGTTTAGCCTAATCATGTCTATTCTAGGATAAACTTCTTAGCTAGGGCTAAGAGGTGAAGCTTGTAGCATGATGGGAGACTTTTTTCTTGTGCCTTTTGTTTAGACTGAACTGAAGTTGATTTTGGGATAATTAAGGGAATGTTTTTAGTTTTTAATAGTCTGTTGTGACTAAAATTGTAATAGGTCCGCGATAGCTTTGAGCATGTTCCTTTCCTTTTTATGTTTATGACGTCAGGAAGCCCTGTTGTTCACCATCGTCTCCCGGGCATGGTCGGATGACAGTACCCTTCCTAACCTTCATACATTGTTGATTGGTTGGTAATTAGTTTAATTATGTTGCTTACTTTGTCTTCTGGGCATGGTTTGGTGATGGAATCTATTCTAATTCATATACCTTTCATCTATTGAAAACTATATCAAAAGAGTTTAGTTTGATTTTCATGGTTATACCCTTCAACTAGATGAAGATGGGACTCTAAGTCTAGTTGAGTTCTTGAAGCAGGCATAAGATCTCTCTGATCTCTACAAGTGGATCCTCTAGATCCCTATTTTTCTGCCTCTGATCTCTCTAAATTTTAGAAAAATATATCACAATTACTACTTAAATTTATTTGATTTAGATTTTGTCTTAGTTTAGCTCTAGTTCTACCTAGTTTCAGATAATGTGCAGGTATCAGTCCCTTGGGATTCGACCTCGGTCTCACTGAGTCTATTACTACTTCACAACCCTATACTTGGGGAGTGAACAAGTTTTTAGCGCCATTGCCAAGGATTAACGACTATGTATTTTTGAAATTAATTAGTTTTAGAATCAGTTTAAGACTAGGATTTTACTAAATCTAGTTTTAGATTTTTCTTTCTATTTAGTTTTTAGAATTAACTTTCCTGTTTTGTAGGGTTATTGATAGATCTTCTAAATTGGTAACTTCGTCCTAATTTTTTTTTACTTTCTCTATTTTCTAAACTAGATTTTTTTCATCAAAATACTAACTTGGTTTGTTGTGTTTTACAGGATCTTAACTTAGGACTTTGTGTTTGGTAACTTCTTTCCATCTTTCCTCTTTATTTCTTAAATTTCTTTCTATTCTTCCTCTTAGGTCTCAGTTTAGAAGCTAAATTGAGGGCTGTGAGTGTTTCATGCCCAAGTAGGTTCGTGATAACACTCGATGTCTCTTGACCGAAGGAGGATTGTTGAGGGGTTGACTGTCCATCACAAGACTAGATACCACTAGAGGTCCCCAAAGTTAATTAAAGTAATGACTATAAATCAACCAGAAACACTACCCCCACCTAGGGTGGAGGACATTCAAGAAGAGAATGAGGTGCATCAAACACCCCCGCCTTGTACTTTATAAGATTATTTACAACCGGCAGGGGTGAATACCCCCTCATGCATAATTTTTCCTGAAAATACAGGACATATGAACATCAAGCTAAAGGTTATCCAACTCCTTCCGAAATTTCATGGGCTTAAATCAGAAAGTCCATACTTACATCTGAAAGAGTTCGATGAGATCATAACCACTTTATTCTTTCCAAATGTATCTGAGGATACAGTCAGGCTGAAACTCTTCCCCTTTTCCTTGAAAGAGAAGGCTAAGACGTGGTTACATTCACTGCATCCTATATCTATTGGCACATGGAATGATATAAGAGGGAATTCATAAAGAAATTTTTTCTACATCATAAAATGATTACCCTTAGAAAAGCAATCATAAAATTCACCCAAAATGAGGATGAAACATTCTTCTAATATTGGGAAAGGTTCAAGGATCTTGTCAGTTCATGCCCACAAAACGGTTTTGAAATGTGGCGCATTACAAACTTTTTCTATGATGGACTGACATCTTTCATGCGCTAATTGGTTAAGATAATGTGTAATGGAGAATTCATGAATAAAGATGTTGATGAGGTATGGGATTACCTCGATAGCCTTGTTGAAAAAACACAATCATGGGACCATTACCCAATTTCAAACACCACGTCTAAGCCGAATCAATCTAAGGAGAAAGGTGGATAATATCTCTTGAAAGAAGAGGATGATCTCAATTATAAAGTGACTAATCTCATAAAAAAATTTGAGGACATAGAAGGAAAGAAAGATAAGGTTAATGAAATTGTTTGCGACATCTGTGATTGCAATATTCACACAATTGAAAATTGGCTTATAATACCTGCCTTTCAAGGAGCGTTGAATGAATAAGCCAATGTCATAAATAACTATCAAAGACCTTTCAATGGACCTACCTCTATTATGTACAATCTTGGTTAGAAAAATTATCCAAAATTTAGTTAGAGGAATGGATAAACTGTTACCCCTCAAGGTTTCTTCGATCAAACTTCACAACAACAACAAGAGAAACATCAAGAGGGTCCGATTCTAAAACATTTTGAAAAGTAAGATCTTTTCAATTAGAGAATGCTACAAACCCTGCAAGACCTAAATAAAACATTACAAGGACTTAAGATTGAAAACACGATTGGGAATAAGGGGAGCCTCCTAGCTCAACCTCTTCCCAATCCAAAGCTACAATATGAAGTTGACAACCCAAGCTCTTCAAATCAGATGGAGCACGCTAAATCCATCACCACTCTTAGGAGTGGGAAGATTATTGATAAAACCCTTCTGGTTAGTGTCACGCCCCAAACTCGGAAACCGGGCTCACAAAATTCCCGATCGCCGAATCCGGCACCGACAGCCTCCGTAGAACCCCATTCTCGGCTCCTAGCTCCCATTCGCCAGGTTTCGATCCTGGGATGCTACGAGGAGGATTTTCAATGTCAGTTTGATTCGTAATAAGTATAACCAAAGGCATAACCCACAAACAACAATCAAGAACTCCATTACATTTTCACTATGATAAAAAACTTTACAAGTACAATGAGTATAAAGGAAAATACAATGGTAAAGAACAAAAACTTCAAAATGCTCTGCGACGTGCTCTTGCCTCAGCGCTGCTGCGAACCAACGTCACCTGCACGCAACGGTCGTGCATAATCTTATAGAAAGCTTAGAGGGTGGTGAAAGTGTGTGCACAAGGTAGTAATATGAACATGCAATGTCAGAGTAATGCAAAATATACAGATGGAACCATAATATCATGAGCCGTACCAAGGCTTATGCGATGCAAGACATGAATGGTATCGGCCACCCCAAGGCCATGCAATGTGCAATGCAACTCAAGCATACAGATCCTCATCTATGTCCATACATCAATACAGCTCAAATATGGGATATCACCGGGGTCTAGTACACTCTAAACCAGATTGCCGCCACATCGCGCTCAATAAGGTAAGTGGAAGAGACCACACTATCCGTCTGCCAATATCGGACGCGACTCGTCGATAGCGGACCCATTCCTTAAGCTGGTCAAACTCAGCCTAGCATTGCCCCCTACACTCGGGCGGGTAAGGCAGCACCTCCTTCCAATCGACCACGACACAGTGGAGAGCACAACCAACTGGTATTCGGCACTCAGTGCTCATCTACCCACTCGGTCTAGACGTTAGAGCAACCTCTTGGTACCATAAGGGTTTAGAGACTTTCACCCAGGGATATCTATAGTACCCCATGTAGAACAAGATTTTCGGTATCCAATCCTGCCAACCACGATGCGTCTGTGGAGGCTACAGCCCTGATGTTGCTAGGGCGTATAATAACCATGTCACACAAATGCGAAATGCATGATTCACGCTATCCAATCATGCAACAAGTCCTGCGCATATCGTGCGCTCATGTAGGGCAACACTGCTTAACCGGGAGCCCATAAACAACCTGCCCGAAGGCAAATGCTATGATCAGACAATTCTCACGTCAAGCATACATATGATGCGTATGATCATGAGTCATGAAACTTTACTAAACATGTAAATGAGTGATGAACCATCATTACGACGCAGATGGGCCTAAATGGCCGAAACACAGCAAGTACGGCCCAATAATGGGCCCTAAGGAGAGTCGTAATGTGGACATCCAACCAGCATCACACTCGCAATGTGGACGTCAAACCAACATTGCTTCCCAGGCATGATCTTCTTAAACACCGCTACATAATCGGTATTGGGATTACACATTGCAATGGACCTTAGGTTCCTCCCATTGGGCCTTACATATATATCAAATGGGCCATAGCTTATGGGCCTTTTATTCATCAGATGGGCCACATAAATGGGTCACACCAATGGGTCTTATGTGCATTGCAATGGGTCAAAACCCGTGGGCCTTAGATTGCATCAAATGAGCTTAGTCTCATGAGTCTAATGTGTGACCAATGGGCCACACCAATTGGGCCCCACATGTAGATCAAGTGGGCCTCAACCCATAGACCTAACATGAGTTCAATGGGCCTAAACCCCTAGGCCTTAATCAAATAAAATGGGCCTAACTCATGGGTCTCAAATAAGTCCAGTGGGCCTAATCCCATTGACCCTTTTTATAATCAAATGGGTTCACTCTCATGGGCTTTAGGAATGCAACAAATGGGTCCAATTTTATGGGCCTTGGAACACATCAAAAGGGCATATTCCTATGGAATTGAAACATATCAAGTGGGCCTAAACCCATAGGCCTTAAATATCAAGTAAGCCTAAGCTCATAGGCTTTACATATCAGGTGGGCCCAAGTTCATAGGCCTTAAATGAATCAAATGGGCCTAGCCCATAAACATTTCATAGATCAAATGGGCGTAGCCCATAAATGAATGGCCCACCCCACCACTAGCTCAAGTCTTAAAATGGTCCCATCAAGTGGATGGACGGTCTGGATGCACTACAGGCATCATGGTGGGTCCCACTGTCCAATGGACAGTGCAGGTAAGGCACATACATCACCCAGGGCCCCACCGTCCGTGGACGGTGGAGGCAGCACGTGTGCAAGGAGGGTGAGTGCCACCGTCCGCCTGGACGGTGGACTACCACACATACAACATCGTGGGTCCCATGTGGGGCCCACCCAGTAATGTTTAAAAGCCATCCGACCCGTTCATAAGGTCACGCGGACCTGGATGAAGGGGAAACATAAATTTCAGCTTGATCCAATACTTCAGTGGTCCCCAAAAAGATTTTAATGGTAAAATTCAATTCACACTGTTTCACTTGGTGTGAGCCACCTGAGTTTTGGATCTGTTTCATTTTTAGAGGGGGGCCCGCCACTGGGGTGGCCCACCTCATGACCAAGTTGGATGACAAATAAACATTATAGTGGGGCCCACACGCAGGGCCGTTGGCCCCCCCCACGTCCGCCCGTTACAAGGCCTGCACGCGCCTGCGTGCAGGCGCTGCCTGCTGACGCAGGAGGCAGAGGCTGCCTCATGAATTTTTTATTTTTAGGAAAAACCATTTTCCCGGGGTTTTTCATGTGTGGGGCCCGCTAAAATGAAATCCGCTCCGGCCATTGCGTTCAGCGGCTCGAGGTCGTCCAAATGAGTACAGAGTTCAAATTTTAAAATGCTACGTAAATGAAATAAAATACGAAAATGATGTTTAAATGGTGAGGGTGCGATCTTTGACGCTATGGCCCACCAGGTGCTCCGTTTAATCTCATTTTCTGGCTCAACGCCTAAAATGAGATGGTGAAAGGAATGGACGGCTTGGATTAGAGCAATACATCAGGGTGGGGCCTATGCAAGTGGGCCACCAAAAGTCCTCTTTTTTCTTTCTTCCTTTTTTCTTCTTTCCCTTGAAACGTCCAGCGTCCCAGACGCTGGACGATTTATTTTTATTTTTTATTTTTTTGAAAATGGTGGGCCCTGATGAAGTGGGCCACCACATGATGGGTGACATGGGTTTAACATTTAAGGTGGGCCCCACTTGAATAAAAATAATTCCATCAAGGTGGGATCCATTCAAGTGAGCCACAATCCTATAGCATAAAAATAAAATAAAATAAAATAAAATAAAATAAAAGCAATAAAAGAGAGAGAGAGACATGGAGAGTGGGACATGGCTTGTGATGGAGGGACCCCATCATTATGGGCCCTCCCTTACATGAAATCATACATCAAGTGGGTCATTTGCTCATGTGATCATCAAAATTGAAGATCAACGGTGGGGATCTTTTCCCCACCAATATGGATGGTCTAGATGACCTTTCTAAAGAAAATAAATATCATGATGGGTCCATGGGGAATGGCCCCATCATGGAATGATCATGATGATCCAAGTGATCCATCGGCCACATATTAGGGTCTCAAGTGAGATCCACACCATTGATCGGTGGGCCTCACTTGGTCCACCATAAAAATAAGAAAATCTACCCTATAAAGGCACCCACCGTTCGATCTTCTTGCTCCTAGAGGTTCCTTGGCACCTTGGCTTCAACTTCAATGGATGAGATGAAGAATGGAGGGTTGAGATGAGAGATTTTGGGATGAAGAGGTGGGCCACTTGGAGCTTAGGAGAGTTGAAAAATTTTCATATGTGGGGGCTCTTATTGCTTGGGATTTTTAAAATGAGAAAGAGAGAAAGAGAGAGAGTGATGTAAAGGGAGAGAGAGAGAGAGTGATGGATGTATGTGGTGAGTGATGTTTGTGTAAGAAAAACTTAACTTTTGAGGCTTTTGTGTAAGAGAGGTATGGGTGGTGAAGACTTTTGTGGCTTTTTGTGTAAGAGAGGTATGGGTTTGGGAGACTTTTGTGGTTGCTTGGGAAAAGGGATGGAAGTGATGTGTACTTGACATGTGATGGATTGATGGGTGATTGATTGATGGGATTGATGTGATTGATGTGACACATCATAGAGATTCCCTTAGTTTTCGCAACCCACGGCATTTTCTTGCACCGAACGTTGGCCCATATCTCTTGACTATGGTATCGCCTCGGCGCACGAGTCGCGGTATCGGAACCGCGGCGACGGCGCGGTCGCTATGGTATTGGTCTCTGGTTGAGTCGACTCGGGTTGTCGGCATATGAATCAGAGTCGCGCATCAATATCGATTAAGGGTCGAAGGTTGCCGGATTCAACCGGTAAGACCGCAGAAGTCTATGGAAAGGTACGGAAAAAGATACGGGTCTTACAGTTAGGCTCGAAAGGCTTCAAGAATCAAAAGAGGACAACAATGATTGATCTAGTGATGCCTCATAAAAATTAGAATCGAAACTTCTTGAGAAGTCAATTGCTCCATTTTCTCAACGGTTGGTTGCACTAAAACTTCTCTCTAACTCTCAGGATATTCTAAAAGAGATGAAATAAGTGAAAGTCAACATTCCTCTACTTGATCCCGTCAAAAAAACACTTTATATGTCAAATTCCTGAAAGACATGCACGACCAAACGACGATAGAGTATTCAAAAGAAGATCTTTTTGACTAAGAAAGTGAGTGTCATCCTGAAACAAGACGTGCCGCAGAAATTTAAAGATCCCGGTAGCCAACCATATCATGTGTAATTGGAGACTATCGAATTGATCACGCACTTCTTGACTTAGGAGCGAGCGTCAATCTGATTCCCTACTCGGTATACAAACAGTTAGGTTTGGGTGAATTAAAACCCACCCTAACCACACTGCAACTTGTTGATCGCTCTATTCGTGTATCAAGAGGGATAATTGAGAATATGTTGGTCCAGGTTGATAAATTTTACTACCCTGTAGATTTTATTATCCTGGACATCGAACCCATCAGTAACATAAGCACTTAGATTTCTGTCATTCTTGGTCACCCATTCCTTGCCACTTCAAATGCAATTATCAATTAAAGGAATGGTGTTATGACTATGTCTTTTGGGAATATGACATTAGAGTCAAACATCTTTTTCAATAATGGAAGAAACTTAGAGGATGATGACGATGTCTATGACATTAACACGATTGACTTTTTCGTGGAAGATATGACACCTCTAACCTTATCCTCTGACCCTCTAGAGACGTGTCTGGTCCACTCCTATGATTTTGATGATGACATGATTAGGGAGATGTGTGCCTTGCTCGATACTGTGCCAATACATGAAGTTAACCAGTGGAGGCCACAATTTGAAGAATTGCCCCAAACTAATTTCGTGCCTCTATTATCTAACCTTAAGCCACTGAAGCTTGACCTAAAACCTTTACCCTCTGATTTAGAATATGCCTATTTAGGTCAAGAAGAGACATACCTAGTGGTGATTTCATCTCACCTTGAGAACAAACAAGAGAGTATGCTTATTTCTACTCCCAAAGAAGATAAAAGAGTTATTGGACATATCATCACAGATCTCGATAGGATGAATGAGATCCTTTCAACTTTTGACTCTATGAAGGATTGCTTGGCACACTTTGCAGATTCAAACGATCCCATGATATAAGAAATAATAGATGCCGCACAAGATAATACCTCGGTAGTTGTCACGGACTGAGAGAACCTTTATTCTAAAATAGCTCCTCTCCCAGATCCTGAATGTTTACCACTAAAGGAGGAGGAATTAAAAATTGAACTAAAGAGTGAAACTTCGGCGTGTGTTGAGACTGCACCACCTACTACAAATTTTTCTGAACTTTGTCTACTTGTAGTCTCTGATTCACCATGGGATACTGACATTGAAACTTCTTTTGTCGCAAGTGAATCGTATATACTCCGGATACCTCAAGCAATTCAACAAAAAATTTCTTATGAGGTACATAGGTTTCTCTGAAAAGTCATGCTTAAGGGCATCCAAGCCTATTGCAAACAGGGCTTTTGGATGATCCTGCTGAGGTACTTACTGAGAAACTTATTAAGATATTGGCCAGAAGAGGAACCTTGCAGCATAATTGACTAGTTTTTCCCTGCTTTTATAGGATTAAGGTAGTTTTCTTTATGATAGACAGTTTTCTCATGCTAATCGGCTTTCATGTCGCGATCTCTTGAAAATTCTCTCTCTCGATTCGTTATCTAGGTATTATCTTCCCATCACTTTTCCTTTACTTTTGTTGTGTAACATCCCGAAAATCGGGGGTCAGGTAGAAACCTAACTCCCAAGTTCCAAAACGTCACTTATGCAACATAGAGAATGATGAACGCATATTGTCTATAGAATGGCATTAAACAAGATTTAGATTAAGCCGAAACAACATATCATACTCCAGAGACAGTTAAATTAGTAAGCGAAAGACTGTAATAAATATATAAAATATACAATTGATTGTAAGTCTCCAGAGTGTGAACATGTTACCAGGTTAATTAAATACATGTATACTCTAAAAATGGAAAGAAAAGAATATACATGAGTGCTTCAAAAATATAAAATGACAAGTATCAAGGCATCTACTCAACCTCCCTGTAATCCCGTCGATCAGAACATGGAGGAAAAATCCTCCTCATCATCATACAAGTCCAGCTCCTCTTCTCAAGCAGCGCCATCATCAGTGAGTAAAATAGGGACTGGTGAGTGTCCGGAACACCATCCCGTAACGTGGGAGTGAGTGTTTAACTCAGTGGGAGAATAGATCAAAGATTAGCATATTATCAAATCAGTCACGCGTTAATAGTAAAGCAAACAATCAAATATTCCTAGATATTGTTATTAATGCATGCATGAAATGACATGATAGATGCCCTCACCGACATACTCCCTCATGCGGCACCATCTTACACCCGCGGCTTGCTTTCTTCCCGCAATGCTCCACATCTTCCAGGCACATGCAATGAGATATGGATAATGATTACCGGGTTGTTATTAGTCCTTTTCATACATCAGGATTAGGAAACTAAGGTACCTTCCTTATATCAATCCTAACACAGATCCTGTCTAGGGTCGTCACTCCTAGTAATCTCATACGATGTTATATTTATAGGTCGCTTCAAGGGCTGTCAGGGCTGTTGCACGCACTCGTTGCTCCTCTCCCCCATCACCTTATGAGTACAGGCCTATTTATATCCTCAAGACTACATCAGGACACGTCGCCCCCATGCGGTGTCAGGATAAACTCAAGGTCACTACAAAGGGCTCGTCACCAATCAGTGTAGGCCGACAGTAAAAATATAGTGTCCCATACCACCATAATCTGCTCAGAGTAAGGTGCTCACTGGTCACTATGGGGAGGTTTGTGGCCCCAGCGTAGGCCGACAGCTCGACCACGGTGTCCCATACCACCATGCCCGGCTCATGAGTCTTTATGGATCAAGGTACTATGGTTGACAGGGCTTTCGATGGTAAGGTCAGTACCATAGGTTCAAGCAGTTATGACTCATACAAGGTGAACATACAATGGCCAGTCGGGTTACTTGACGGGCTCGAGCAGTACGAGCGCATCTCAAGCTGAACGACATGAAGTGCAAGAGACACTTCGTGTGGCCTAACCACTGCCGTCAACCCAAAACACGACTCGCGTTCATCGACACGTCCTTCGTGGCAAATAGAAGCTAACCACGAATTCGATCCATTACCGACTGCCTGGACTAGGTCATAGCCCCAAGCATTTGTGTATCAACATCAGTAAGCATATGTGAGTAACAGAAAAGAATATAAACAATATAAGCATGTTGACACATATTATATCATACTACGTAAGCAAATCAACCAACACATGCATTCCACATACATAATGAAATCAATTTATATAACTAACATGGTGGAAGTCATATACATCAGCATATTAATTGAGAATTCAATCTCAAAACTAATTCACAATACCATTTACACAATACATACTAATAAAAACATTTATACAAACACTTAGTCTACACACTTTAGTCTACATAGCGTATGTCGACTCTAAGTGCGCATTAGGGCAAATCTCTTCGCCAAAAAAATCATGCATGCATTCCTAGTATCCTAACACGACAAATAACCATGACAAACATTTCAGCAAAATATGGACGTAAACAGTATTTCCTACAAATGACTAAAATACCCTAAATCTTAAATTTTCCATACGCAGTCGAAATGGAAAACGGACAGCAAGTTCTACATGTCAAACGGCGTGCTCGTCGATAATCTACTATTAAACGACATTGAAAGCTTTGAAATCAGTCAATCAAAGCATCTAAAATCCGCACCTTTCGCCAGACGTGTATTATTTCGAATAGAACGTATACGCTTCGTCAACTGCGTAAAGGCGACCTAATGCACAAGATACATAAACTATTTCGCTATTTGAATCAAAGGAATCTCCAAAACAGCAAGTGGTTAGGATTTTCTTACCTAAAAGTGAGTTAAAAATCACCGAAAAAGTGATTGGGATGCGGTGCTTCGATATGAGCAAAATCTAGTGCAGGTGGTAGGAATTCTTGCCCACAACTCTCTCACAATCTCTCACTTTCTCTCTCTCTCTCTCTCTCTCAATCTAGGGTTTGAAGTAAATTCGGATGGGAGAGATATGAGAGGGTTTAAAGCCCTTATATAGGCTAAAAATTAACCTAAATAGACTTAGGAACAAAGTATACTTGAGTTATAACCAAATCGAGGCTGTTTGGATCCAAAAGAGTATTTCGGGAGGTCCCCTGGCCGAACGCGGTCGGACTTAAGCTCATGTATATTGGATCCTACTCACACCAAGTTTTCAGTCCGGTAGAGTTCCCAGATCGAATGTGGTGGTCCAGTTTCAGTTCAGCGGTCATCGTACCTAAATCAGGTCTACAAGTCTCATGATATGAAAGAGAAATTTTTCCTGATCCGAGGGTAAAATTTGGCTGAATTCTGTTGGTCAGAACGCTTAATAATAACGCGCAAAGACTCGTGCCATATTTGAATTAAAATTTCAAATCTTTACTCATTTCTCACTCTCTTCACTCCAGGCTCAATGAAATAGCTTCAGAGCATCGGTTGGGCTTGATTTTCGAAACGATTGTCAAGTCCAGCAAAACGGTCCTAATGGTCTGAGATTGCGGATATCGGACTTTCGACGCGCGGTCTAGATCAAATACAAGATTTCAAAGGGTTCCTGGGAACAAACTGGATTAGAGTTTGATCCTGGATTTCAGGGTATTGTAGCGTCATTGGTTCTACAAGTTTTGGGTCTTGTAGAACGTATTTAAAGCGATCAGGGACAATTTCACAGCTAATCTAACGTAGCGCTAGTTAACTTATGCTTAATTTCTAAAGGATTTGGTTCTACATGATTTCTTTGGCTTTGAAATTGGGTTCAGAGAGGTTATGAAGGTGTTATGGTTGACCCATTGCCTAAGGACGCCTAACCCCAGGTTGGCCAAAATCTGGGGTGTTACAATCTACCCCCCTTAAAATAAAATTTTATCCCCGAAATTTGTCTAAGTGTAATGAGTCCCTAGAGGGACTTTAGTATTAACATTCTAAGGAAGGTTCAAATTCTATTTAATGACCTAACCTTACGTATAACCTAAACTAACTGTTTCGATCCTGGGCCAGTGGGGAAGAGGCTAACCACGCTTCCGCTGCGCCACTCTGGTCTAACGGTTGCATTGGCTGATCTAATTTGATTGGGCTCAAAATGTTCTACCCCCCTTAAAACTTAGTTCTACTTAAGGTTCAAGAATCTATGTCTCGATTCGTATATCGGAACGAGGTGTAACTTAGGACCTATCCTTGACATGAAATAAGAAACCACTTCTCACTACATTGGTCTTCCTTTGCTAATGATGCGTTCTATGGCATTGGTACCTATGATTATAGGAAGGAGCCTATTCTCTAGTGTGATTGAGTTCAGGGGCAAGTGTGAGCTTGCGGCAAGATGTCTAATCTCTATTGGCTATATGTCCTCAACATTTCTCAAAGAAAAAGTAAAAACTTTTGGTTGTAGGTGGTCGGGCCAACACGAAAGAAAAGTTGTGTAGTGGGTCTGAGCCGGATACATTGACCTTCTGTCTAATCAGGACAGAAAACTCATTGTATAAGTTCTTAATCCGAGACGATGTCGATCTTCTACTTGATCAGAGCATTGAGTTCATTGGTAACTACTAGGATTAAGAATGCAATTCAAACCGCGAATACTTCTCTTACGTATACAGTTCCTTTACTCTGCGTTGCCGAATGCAATAGGCCCTTGGGGAAGGCAATTCTAAGGGGCGTGCTGGTTCAATCTTAGGGATGTATAAGTTTTCCCTGAGAATGAATGGTTCTAAGTTAAAACAACTTTTCTAAGGGTTATAACAGAAGTCTATAGTTATTAAGGGGATCTATCGAAGGAATGAGGTTCTACTTTAACCAAATCTAATTTACTATTCCTTAGCATATACAGGCTTTAGACTAGTTAAGGTAACTAGTAGACTAGTCTGTAACTCACTAGCTATAATCCAAAACCTAAGCCTATACGTGTAACACTCCGGATTTTGGCCAACCTGGGATTAGACGTCCTTAGGCAATGGGTCAACTAAAACACTTGGGAAATTGCTCAGAACCCAATTCCATAGCCAAAGAAATCACTTAGGATTAATTCCTTTAGAAAATAAGTGTAAGTTAGCTAGCGCAACGCTAGAGTAGCTAGGAAATAGTCCCTGATCACTTTAAATACGTTCTACAAGACCCAAATCGAGTAGAACCAATGACTTTATAATACTCTAAAACCTCGGATCAAACTCTAAGCCGGTTTGTTCTCTGGACCTCTTTGAAACTTTGTATTGGATCTAGACCGTGCGTCGAAAGTCCAATACCTACTATATTAGACCGTTAGAACCGCCTAGCTGGACTTGACAATCATTTCAAAAATCAAGTCCAATCGACATACACAGGCTATTTCATTGAGCCTGGAGTGAAGAGAGTGAGAATAGGGCTAGATTTGGAATTTGAAATTTAAATTTGGCACACGACTTGACACGTCAGTATTAAGCATTCTCACCGTCAGAATTCAGCCAAATTACACCCTCGGATCAGAAAAATTTTTTATTTCATATCATGAGACTTGTAGGCCTGATCTACGTGCGGTAACCGCTGAACTGAAAATGGACCGCCACGTGCGATCTGCGAACTCTGCCGGACTGAAAACTTGATGTGTGCTAGATCCAGTATGCATGAGCTTAAGTCCGACCGCGTTAGGCCAGGGGACCACCAGAAATGTACTTTTAGACCGAAACAGCCCCGAATTGGATATGCATCAAGTAAACTTTGTTCCCGAGCCTATTCTGGGCATTTTTGTGCTTATAAAAGGGGTTGAAACCCTCACTCCTCTCTCCCATATGAATTTGAGAAAAACCCTAGATTGGGAGAGAGAAAAAGTGAGAGTTTGTGAGAGAGAGTAGGAGAGGATTTTCCTGCCGTTGCCCTACCTGTTGCACGTGCTTTAGCAACACGCTCTGATCACTTGGCCGGTGATTTCTCCACATTTTTAGGTAAGAAAATACCCCAGAAAGTTGCTGATTTAGTGTTCCTTTCGTTCCATAGCATGTTAGCTGATAGATCTTGTAAATCAGGTTGTCTAGTCGTCGTAGACGAAGCGTATACGCTCCATTCGAAACCACACGCTTCTAGGAGATAAGGTGCGGATTTTAGACGCTTTGATTGACTGTTTCCAACGCTTTCAATGTCGTTTAATAGTAGATTATCAACAGCAACGCCGTTTGACATGTACAACATGCTGTCCGTTTCCTATTTCGTAAACCGACGGAGAATATGAGATTTAGGGCATTTTAGTCATTTATAGGAAGTACTGTTTTCATTCATAATTTGCTGATGTGATTGACATGGCTTATTGTCGCATTAGAATGTTAGGAATACGTGCATAATTAGTTTGGCAAAGAGATTCGCCTAAATGCGCACTTTGAGTCGACATACTATATGTAGACTTAAGTGTGTAGTGTAAGTGTTTGTATAAATACTTGTATTAGTATGTATTGAATTAAATGGTGTTATGAATTAGTTTGAGATTGATTTCTCAATTAATATGCTGATGTAAATGATTTCCTACATGTTAGTTATATGCATGATTTCATTATATGTATGAAATGCATGCGTTGGAAGATTTACTTAAGTTGTATGTTATAACATGTGTTAACATGCTCAGATTGTTGTATTTCATTTCCAATGCTCTCATATAATTGCTGATGTGATTCCATAATTGTTTGGGACTATACTTAGTCCAGGCAGTCGATAACCGAGAAATTTCATGGTTGGCCTATCTTTGCCACGAACGACGCGTCGATGAACGCGAGCCGTGTTTTGGAGTTGGCGGCAGTGGTTAGGCCACGCGAGGTGTTTTACGCACTTCATGTCATTCGACTTGAGATGCGATCGTACTAGTCGAGCCCGTCAAGTAACCCGACTGGCCGTTGTATGTTCACCCTGTATGAGTCATAACTGCTTGAACCTAGGGTACTGAACTTACCATTGTAAATCCTATCAACCATGGTACCTTGATCCATGAAGACTCATGAGCCGGGCATGGTGGTATGGGACACCGTGGTCGAGCTGTCGGCCTACGCTGGGGCCACAAACCTCCCCGTAGTGACCAGTGAGCACCTATGTCTCATGAGCAGATTATGGTGGTATGGGACACTATATTCTTGCTGTCGGCCTACACTGATCAGGCGACGAGTCCTTTGTAGTGACCGCGAGCATATTCTGAGTCTACGGGAGGCGACGACCCTTCCGTAGCAGTGAGAGTACAGTAGGCCTGTATTGATAAGGTGATGGGGGAGCGGTGCAACGAGTGCGAGCAACAGCCCTGGCAGCCCTTGCAGCGACCTACAAAATATACATCGTATGAGATTACTAGGAGTGATGACCCTAGACAGGATCTGTGTTGGGATTGATATAAGGAAAGTACCTTAGTTTCCCAATCCTTCTGTTTGAATGGACTAATAACAGCTTGGCAATCATATCACCATTACATTGCATGTACCTGGAAGATGTGGAGCACTGAGCGGGATGCACGCATGCCGTGGGCGTAAGATGGTGCCGTATGAGGGAGAACGTCTGTGAGGGCATCCATCATGTCATGTCATATTGCATTAATAACAGTATTAGGAATGTTTGATTTACTGCTTTACTATTATTGCATGATTAATTTGAAAACATATTAATCCTTGCTCTATTATTCCACTGAGTTAGCTACTCATTCCCACGTTACGGGATGGTGTTTCTGGACACCCACCAGTCCCTATTTTGGTTGCAGATGATGGTGCTGCTTGAGAAGTGGAGCTGGACTTGATGATGATGAGGAGGATTTCTCCTTTATGAGTGTTTTGATTGACGGGATTACAGGGAGGTTGATTAGATACCTTGACACTTGTCATTTTATATTTTTAGAGCACTTATGTATATTCTTTTTGTTTACTTTTGGAGTATACATGTATGTATATAACTTGGTAACATGTTCACACTCTGGAGACATATAACAGTTTATATATGTTATACATACTATCACAGTCTTCCGCTTGTAAATTTAACTATCTCTGGAGTATGATATGCTGTTCTGGCTTAATCTCACTTATGTTTGGAACTCGGGAGTTGGGTTTTTACTCGACCCCCCGATTTTCAGGATGTTACAATATGCTAAATGGTTTCATACCATTTCTAATACAGGAAATTGTTCTATCGCTTAGGGTCAAGATTGTCTAAATGGAATTGGATTTTCCTATATCGTCAGATCTTTCAAATCTAGGCGTACTAAGTCTAGGTCCAAAACACTAGATGTCGTAGCACCAGATGGCCATTATAGCTACCGTATTTGGTCTCGAGCCCGACAGTAAAGCAGAGAGATCGAGAAGACGGCTATAACTAGCTCGAAAGAGCCATGGAAAATGAAGAAAATGAAGGGAAAGGCTGAGGTCTTTGGGTCTCCACGACTTTGGACCTGACATGGGAGTGTAAAGGGTCTAATAAAAGGGGCATGAGAGAGACCACAGCTGTAGGAGGGAGTTTTCGAATGGGTGACGACGGTGGAAAAGGGAGAAGAGAGCTAAAATTGCCTCTAGAATGGCCATGAAAAATAGAGGAAAGGGGGAGAAATGGCTACCCTAATGGGCTGAAACATATCTAGGACCTATAGAGGGGTGGAATAGACTCTCAAAGGCTGGATTTTCAAAGGGAGAAGAGCAAGATAGGTAGGAATGGAGGCTCACACGAATTCTAGCCTCCAAGGGAGGATGAGAGAGCTCCAACGGACAAAAATGGAGAGAGAGGGGAGTGTGTCTTGCTGTAAATGGTGGAGTGGCGTGGGTTAAGACAAAAATGGATTGTGGGAGTGATTAAAACTGGGATTTAAGAGAGAAATCAGCAAAAATGTGAGAAAGGGAGAGCTTGGGGGGTAATTTGTGAAGGAGGTACTAGATCGGAGGGGTTTTAACGGACGGCCCACATACCAGGGGGCTACCCTAGCCCCCAAACACCTCCGGCCCGAAGCCCGGACCCAACCGAGTATTTTGACCGGCGATGCATCGCTGATGAAAATCATTTCCGGTGAGGCCGGCCATATGGGCTGGGTCCCCCCTGCCCTAGGGGCCCCAAATATGTATGGTTCCCACCTTGGTACATTCTAAAATAGCGTGGATAGGCCCACGAATCCATTTGAAGCGTTTCGGGGCCAATTTTCAAACCGGAATGAGTTTATGCATCATGTAGCATATGATTTTGGGTTAGGAGAGGCTAATCCATCCAACTAATCCATTTATTCCACAAGATTCCCTAATTGAAATGAACAAAAGTCTAATTTTTACCTATATTTACTATTTATAGTAAAGTTTTGTTTAAGTATGATTCTCCATCATTCACACATTATAATTTATGTCTAGTGTGAAAGGACTTAGAAAAAGTTGAAGAATGGGGTGGTGGAAGGAGAGATTCCGAAGGAATTGGATGAAAAGGGGTTTTAGGCCTTGGGATTGAGTCTAAAGGTGTTGTGGTTGCCTCGCAACCCAAGGACATCTATTTTTAGGTTTGGACTTCTTCAGGGAATGACCCAAACCCGTTGACCGATGGCCTAAAGGCGACTTAGGTCGCTTCATGCGACCGAACATATGTTACGGCCTAAATTATCGTATAGCGTCACCTGTCGGCGAAACTTGGGATTCTAATGTAATTTCTAAGTTTCCATCACCCTCTTACTAAGTCAGAGTGCGTCAGTGTGCGTTGTGTTACCATAACCCAGGTCCAGTTTAATCTAAATCATGCTCTGATACCATCTGTAACATCTCGAAAATCGGGGGTCGGGTAGAAACCTAACTCCCGAGTTCCAAAACGTCACTTATGCAGCATAGAGAATGATGAATACATATTGTTTATAGAATGGCATTAAATAAGATTTAGATTAAGTCGAAACAATATATCATACTCCAGAGACAGTTAAATTAGCAAGCGGAAGACTGTAATAAATACATAAAATATACAATTGATTGTAAGTCTCTATAGTGTGAACATGTTACCAGGTTAATTAAATACATGTATACTCCAAAAATGGAAAGAAAAAAATATACATGAGTGCTCTAAAAATATAAAATGACAAGTGTCAAGGCATCTACTCAACCTCCCTGTAATCCCGTCGATCAGAACACGGAGAAGAAATCCTCCTCATCATCATACAAGTTCAGCTCGGCTTCTCAAGCAACGCCATCATCTGCGACTAAAATAGGGACTAGTGGGTGTCCGGAACACCATCCCATAACATGGGAGTGAGTGTTCAACTCAGTGGGAGAATAGAGCAAAGATTAGCATGTTATCAAATTAGTCACGCGTTAATAGTAAAGCAAACAATCAAACATTTCTAGATACTGTTATTAATGCATGCATGAAATGACATGATGGATGCCCTCACTGACATACTCCCTCATGCAGCACCATCTTATGCCCGCGGCATGCTTTCTTCCCGTAGTGCTCCACATCTTCTAGGCACATGCAATGCGATATGGATAATGATTACCGGGTTGTTATTAGTCCTTTTCATACATCAGGATTGGGAAGCTAAGGTACCTTCCTTATATCAATCCCAACACAGATCTTGTCTAGGGTCGTCACTCCTAGTAATCCCATACGATGTTATATTTATAGGTTGCTTCCAGGGCTGTCAGGGCTGTTGCACGCACTCGTTGCTCCTCTCCCCCATCACCTTATCAATACAGGCCTATTTATAACCTTAAGACTACATCAGGACTCGTCGTCCCCATGCGGTCTCAAGATAAACTCAAGGTCACTACAAAGGGCTCGTCACCAATCAGTGTAGGCCGACAGTAAAAATATATTGTCCCATACCACCATAATCTGCTCAGAGTAAGGTGCTCACTGGTCACTACGGGGAGGTTTGTGGCCCCAGCGTAGGCCGACAGCTCGACCACGGTGTCCCATACCACCATGCCCGGCTCATGAGTCTTTATGGATCAAGGTACTATGGTTGACAGGGTTTTCAATGGTAAGGTCAGTACCATAGGTTCAAGCAGTTATGACTCATACAAGGTGATCTAATGATGCCCCATAAAAATTAGAATCAAAACTTCTTGAGAAGTCAATTGCTTCATTTTCTCAACGGTTGGTTGCACTAAAACTTCTCTCTAACTCTCAGGATATTCTAAAGGAGATGAAATAAGTGAAAGTCAACATTCCTCTACTTGATCCCGTCAAAAAAACACTTTATATGTGAAATTCTTGAAAGACATGCACGACCAAACGATGATAGAGTATTCAAAAGAAGATCTTTTTGACTAAGAAAGTGAGTGTCATCCTGAAACAAGACGTGCCGCAGAAATTTAAAGATCCCGGTAGCCAACCATATCATGTGTAATTGGAGACTATCGAATTGATCACGCACTTCTTGACTTAGGAGCGAGCGTCAATCTGATTCCCTACTCGGTATACAAACAGTTAGGTTTGGGTGAATTAAAACCCACCCTAACCACACTGCAACTTATTGATCGCTCTATTCGTGTACCAAGAGGGATAATTGAGAATATGTTGGTGCAGGTCGACAAATTTTACTGCCCTGTAGATTTTATTATCGTGGACATCGAACCCATCAGTAACATAAGCACTTAGATTTCTGTCATTCTTGGTCGCCCATTCCTTGCCACTTCAAATGCAATTATCAATTAAAGGAATAGTGTTATGACTATGTGTTTTGGGAATATGACATTAGAGTCAAACATCTTTTTCAATAATGGAAGAAACTTAGAGGATGATGACGATTTCTACGACATTAACACGATTGACTTTTTCGTGGAAGATATGACACCTCTAACCTTATCCTCTGACCCTCTAGAGACGTGTCTGGTCCACTCCTATGATTTTGATGATGACATGATTAGGGAGATGTGTGCCTTGCTCGATACTGTGCCAATACTTGAAGTTAACCAATGGAGGCCACAATTTGAAGAATTGCCCCAAACTAATGTCGTGCCTCTATTATCTAACCTTAAGCCACTGAAGCTTGACCTAAAACCTTTACTCTCTGATTTAGAATATGCCTATTTAGGTCAAGAAGAGACATACCTAGTAGTGATTTCAACTCACCTTGAGAACAAACAAGAGAGTATGCTTATTTCTACTCCCAAAGAAGATAAAAGAGTTATTAAACATATCATCACAGATCTCGATAGGATGAATGAGATCCTTTCAACTTTTGACTCTATGAAGGATTGCTTGGCACACTTTGCAGATTCAAACGATCCCATGATATAAAAAATAATAGATGCCGCACAAGATAATACCTCGGTAGTTGTCACGGACTGAGAGAACCTTTATTCTAAAATAGCTCCTCTCCCAGATCCTGAATGTTTACCACTAAAGGAGGAGGAATTAAAAATTGAACTAAAGAGTGAAACTACGGCGTGTGTTGAGACTGCACCACCTACTACAAATTTTTCTGAACTTTGTTTACTTGTAGTCTCTGATTCACCATGGGATACTGACATTGAAACTTCTTTTGTCGCAGGTGAATCGTATATACTCCGGATACCTCAAGCAATTCAACAAAAAATTTCTTATGAGGTACATAGGTTTCTCTGAAAAGTCATGCTTAAGGGCATCCAAGCCTATTGCAAACAGGGCTTTTGGATGATCCTGCTGAGGTACTTATTAAGAAACTTATTAAGATATTGGCCAGAAGAGGAACCTTGCAGCATAATTGACTAGTTTTTCCCTGCTTTCATAGGACTAAGGTAGTTTTCTTTATGATAGACAGTTTTCTCATGCTGATCGGCTTTCATGTCGCGATCTCTTGGAAATTCTCTCTCTCGATTCGTTATCTAGGTATTATCTTCCCATCACTTTTCCTTTACTTTTGTTGTGTAACATCCCGAAAATCGGGGGTCAGGTAGAAACCTAACTCCCGAGTTCCAAAACGTCACTTATGCAACATAGAGAATGATGAATGCATATTGTCTATAGAATGACGTTAAACAAGATTTAGATTAAGCCGGAACAACATATCATACTCCAGAGACAGTTAAATTAGTAAGCGGAAGACTGTAATAAATATATAAAATATACAATTGATTGTAAGTCTCCAGAGTGTGAACATGTTAGCAGGTTAATTAAATACATGTATACTCCAAAAATGGAAAGAAAAGAATATACACGAGTGCTTCAAAAATATAAAATGACAAGTGTCAAGGCATTTACTCAACCTCCCTTTAATCCCGTCGATCAGAACACGGAGGAGAAATCCTCCTCATCATCATACAAGTCCAGCTCCACTTCTCAAGCAGCGCCATCATCTGTGACTAAAATAAGGACTGGTGGGTGTCCGGAACACCATCCCGTAACGTGGGAGTGAGTGTTCAACTAAGTGGGAGAATAGAGCAAAGATTAACATGTTATCAAATCAGTCACGCGTTAATAGTAAAGCAAACAATCAAACATTCCTAGATATTGTTATTAATGCATGCATGAAATGACATGATTGATGCCCTCACCGACATAATCCCTCATGCGGCACCATCTTACGCCCGCGGCATGCTTTCTTCCCGCAGTGCTCCACATCTTCCAGGCACATGCAATGAGATATGGATAATGATTACCGGGTTGTTATTAGTCTTTTTCATACATCAGGATTGGAAAACTAAGGTACCTTCCTTATATCAATCCCAACACAGATCCTGTCTAGGGACGTCACTCCTAGTAATCTCATACGATGTTATATTTATAGGTCGCTTCAAGGGCTGTCAGGGCTGTTGCACGCACTCGTTGCTCCTCTCCCCCATCACCTTATCAGTACAGGCCTATTTATATCCTTAAGAATACATCAGGACTCGTCGCCCCCATGCGGTGTCAGGATAAACTCAAGGTCACTACAAAGGGCTCGTCACCAATCAGTGTAGGCCGACAGTAAAAATATAGTGTCCCATACCACCATAATCTGCTCAGAGTAAGGTGCTCACTGGTTACTACGGGGAGGTTTGTGGCCCTAGCATAGGCCGACAGCTCGACTACGGTGTCCCATACCACCATGCCCGGCTCATGAGTCTTTATGGATCAGCGTAGGCCGACAGCTCGACTTGGGAACAAAGTATACTTGAGTTATAACCAAATCGAGGCTGTTTCGATCCAAAAGAGCAATTCGGGAGGTCCCCTGGCCGAACGCGGTCGGACTTAAGCTCATGTATGTCGGATCCTACTCACACCAAGTTTTCAGTCCGGTAGAGTTCCCAGATCGAATGTGGTGGTCCAGTTTCAGTTCAGCGGTCATCGTACCGAAATCAGGTCTACAAGTCTCATGATATGAAAGAGAAATTTTTCCTGATCCGAGGATAAAATTTGGTTGAATTCTGACGGTTAGAATGCTTAATAATAACGCGTAAAGACTCGTGCCAGATTTGAATTAAAATTTTAAATCTTTACTCATTTCTCACTCTCTTCACTCCTGGCTCAATGAAATAGCCTCAGAGCATCGGTTGGGCTTAATTTTCGAAACGATTGTCAAGTCCAGCAAAGCGGTCCTAATGGTCTGAGATTGCGGATATCGGACTTTCGACGCGCGGTCTAGATCAAATACAAGATTTCAAAGGGTTCATGGGAACAAACCGGTTTAGAGTTTGATCCTGGATTTCAGGGTATTGTAGCGTCATTGGTTCTACAAGTTTTGGGTCTTGTAGAACGTATTTAAAGCGATCAGGGACAATTTCACAGCTAATCTAACGTAGCGCTAGTTAACTTATGCTTAATTTCTAAAGGATTTGGTTCTACATGATTTCTTTGGCTTTGGAATTGGGTTCAGAGAGGTTATGAAGGTGTTATGGTTAACCCATTGCCTAAGGACGTCTAACCCCAGGTTGGCCAAAATCTAAGGTGTTACATGTTGTCCCATGTGTATTGCATGCTCATATCTTTTACATTGAGGACAATGTAAATTTTAGGTTAGGGGTGGGAAATTAGGTTTCCTAATCAGTGTTTTCTTGGTTTTGAGTAAAAAAATTGTGAAATTTTTTAATTTTTTTTCAAATTTCTTGTGAATTCGAAGTGATTTTTACGGCCATCTAGGGCACTTAGAATTTCAAGATACGTGATGTTGATAATTTATGACTCTTGGATTTAGTATCTGTTAAATTTTACAGTTAAGTTTGAATTGTTAATCCGAAATTAGAAGTTATAAACATTGATTGAGTCATGATTTCACATGTCACATCCCGCTTTCACATTAAGGTTTCAGTTTGATATTGAAGGGTAAACTTGGTAATCACTAAGCATATAAGGAACTGCTTAAAAAATTTATCCATCATGATCAATTGAAGAAAAAGAAAGTACCTAGCTAAAAAAGACAGATACCTTTGGAAATAGTTAGGAAAATAATCTTCACCATAGGTTTGCTCCCTATAGGTGTAGATTTAATTCCCCATGGATGATATGTGAAAAGGGTTGGGTATACAGTCTTCACCGTAGGTTTGCTCCCTATAAGTGTAGATTTAATTCCCCATAGATGATATGTGAAAAGGGTTGGGTGTACAGTCTTCACCATAGGTTTATTCCCTATAAGTGAGGATTTGATTACCCTTCTTGGCATTACTTTTAAAAGAAAAAATTAAAAGTTAGAAAATTGAAAAGATGATCTGTGAGGCAAGTTTTAGTTTAAGTCTTGGTTATCATGAATTCTCTTATTGGTTACCAATGATATCCTGAAATAAAGAAGTGAATTTTAATGATGATTAGCCAAGATTAGACTATACACTCATGGATCCTAATGTTTAGAATTTTTTCTAATTGATGGATTAAGACTTTGATCTTCATTATGAAGTCTACCGAGTGCTTGAGTATAGGGAATGTAATGCCCAACATTCATGAATCTTAGACTTCTGATATCTTGATTGTTTTCAAAAATCGCTCGAGTTTTGTAGAGATTATCCTGTAGTTCTCAACTTATTTTTTGCATAATTTGCTCAAGACTAGCAAGATGCTAGTTGAGGGTCAAATATTGCATATTAGACCTCAGTTATTTCCCAGATTTATGAACATGGTACTATTTAACAGCCCGATTTAATTGTGTTTGTGATGAAGGGTGTATTTATGAGCTTAGACTAAAAAAGGGTGCTCAAAGTATGGATTTAACGCTCTGATGACACCAAAGGTAAGGGATGAACCCCAAGAGACCAAGACCGACGAATTTATACGCAAGAGATCTGAGAAAATCAAGAAACTGAAGTTTAAGTGGCCTGAAAGTCATCCAGAATGCGAGGTCATAGGGTTCTCACTATCCGTTCGGCTCAAGACTTCATATATGGCCTGAGGACCACAAATTAACCGTACACATCAATTTTCAATCCTTAGATCCTTGTGGAAGTGGCCCAATGGCTAGATTAGCCCCTAAAATCTTTATTTAGGGCCCACCTGATACCTGGATATACTTCAAACTTGGTCTCAACCCCTTAAAATGGATGAGAGAGAGGATGGACGGAGCAGATTTCTCACAAGCATCATTGGGAACCCTACATGTACAGTGCGTGTACATTATGTATATGCACTGGACACGCATCGGACGGTCAGCCCGGTCAAAGACGTGTTGACCCATCTTTCTACTTGCACAGGGACAGTGAGCGGACATGGGTCCGCTGATTTCGCTCAGTGGGGCCCACCCCGCACTCCTTTGGATGATCTGAGTCGTCCATCTGCTCCAGAGGGGGGCCTGACCATCGCCAAGCTTTCTCTTTGGAGTCATGCAAATGTAAACGTGTAAGAGCACCATCAAACGTAAAATGAACAATGGAAGCAAAGATTCAAGGGGCCACATCAAAGGACGTCCAAAAATAGTTTTTTCCAACTGGTTTATTAAGGAGAACGCGATGGACATGGTGGATTTCTCCAATGACATCAATAATGGGCCCCACCATCTCACCAATGCGAACAAAGTTGTGTAAGCTCTGTTCTGCGGCTGGATCTGTCGACCCAGGTGGGCCACCATTGCTGGCCGATGAAAAGATCTGATCTATTCATCGTGGAGGTCATCGAAAACCGTCGTAGGGTACGTTAATTCTTTGGAAATCCTTTGGAAAGAAAGTAAGGAAAAGGAGTCTTCTACGCTGCTTTTCGCTATAAAAGGTGTTATGTGCATGGCCTGTTTAAGTAAAAGCTTCTCACGACGTTCAATTTTTACTAACTCCAACACCCCTTACGCACTCCCAGTTGACTTCACCACTCTTATAAAAGAAGAGAGAGAGAGAGAGAGAGAGAGAGAGAGAGAGAGAGAGAGAGAGAGAGAGAGAGAGAGAGAGAGAGAGATTGAGAAAGGGAGCATCCAATTTTGGGTTGGACGTGAAATAGAGAGTGGAAGAGAGTAATATTTAATATTTTTTATTTTTACTATTTTTTTAAATTTTTTTCAAGATGTTTAGCCTAATCATGTCTATTCTAGGCTAAACTTCTTAGCTAGGGCTAAGAGGTGAAGTTTGTAGCGTGATAGAAGAGTTTTTGTTTGTGCCTTTTATTTAGACTGAATTGATGTTGATTTCAGTTTAATTAAGGGAATGTTTTTAGTTTTTAATGGTTTGTTGTGCCTAAAATTATAATGGGTCTGTGATAGCTTTGAGCATGTTCCTTTCCTTTTTATGTTTATGACATCAGGAAGCCCTGTCGTTCACCATCGTCTCTTAGGCATGGTCGGATGACGATACCCTTCCTAACCTTCATATATTATTGATTGATTGGTAATTAGTTTAATTATGTTATTTACTTTGTCTCCTGAGCATGGTTTGGTGATGGAATCCATTCTAATTCATATACCTTTCATCTCTTAAAAATTATATCAAAAGAAGTTCAGTTTGATTTTCATGGTTACACCCTTCAACTGGATAAAGATGAGACTCTATGTCTAGTTGAGTTCTTAAAGCAGGTATAAGATCTCTACAATTAAATCCTCTAAATCCTTAGTTTTCGACCTCTGATCTCTCTAAATTTTAGATAAATATTTCTCCATTATTCCTTAAATTTATTTGATTTAGATTTTGTCTTAGTCTAGTTTTAGTTCTACTTAGTTTCAGATAACATATAAGTATCAGTCCCTTAGGATTCGACCTCGGTCTCTTTGAGTTTATTACTACATCACAACCCTATACTTGGGGAGTGAACAACTATTGACATAGCTCCTTTTAAGGCACATTATGGTAGACCGTCTATATCTCCTAGCTATTAAACTGAGGTTGGAGAGCGTCGTCTCTTAGGTCCTGAGCTTGTGCAGCAGACGTCGGAGGCTATTAATGGTATCAGGCAAAGGATGCGCACAGCTCAAGGCCGGCAGAAGAGTTTTACTAATCGTCGGCATTGACCCCTCGATTTCATAGTTGGGGACATGAAATATCTTAAGGTCTCACCTATGAAAGGCATGATTCATTTTAGTGTGAAGGGTAAGCTTGCACCAAGATTCATTAGACCTTTTGAGATTACCAAGGGTGTGGGTGCTGTGGCCTATAAGCCTGCCTTATCTCCTGAATTGCCCGTAATCCATGGCGTATTTCATGTTTCTATGTTACGAAAATGTGGATCGGACACTATCCCTGTGGTTGATTGGCAGCCACTCGATGTCCGTGAGGATGCTTCCAACATCGAGCAGCCGATTCGTATTCTTGATCGGAAGGAGCGGGTTCTCAGAACTAAGATCATTCCCTTAGTAAAGGTGCAGTGGGGTCATCATTTGGAGGCCGATGCATCTTGGAAATGCGAGGCCAAGATTAGAGAGCATTATCCCCATTTGTTTGATGATTGATTAATGTATGATTGTTTGTATTATCTTCTCTTTGATGATTGCTATATGATGGTGGTATTTTTCCTTGCATTTTATTATAGGATTGGTCAAGTTTGAGGATGAAATTACTTTATAGGTGTAAGTGCTATGATTTCATATCCCTTTGGTTGTCAAATTTTGTGGTGCCAAAACCTATATTTATGTCTTGTATATCTTGTGTTTTATGATTGAAGACTATTCATTGCAATCAAGTCATCGCATTTCAAGAAAAGATCTTAAATGAAGAAAGTTTTCAAGACAAGGATGAAGAATTCAAGTATTGAAGTCTTCAAGTTTGCATGTTCAAGATTCAATCAAGTTCAAATATATTAGAAGACTTTGTCAAGTTAAGATCAAGCTCAAGAAGGCCTACTACAAGATTTATATATTCTCAAGCTTCGCTTAAGGGTCATCTGAGTGTACAGACTTTCAATGTCCATCTCACTTTTAAGGTTTGTTTGACCTTAGATTGACCTTAGGATGGGCTTTACAATAGGTCATTCTAGATACATAAATCATATATTTTAATATGCTTGTTTAGAGTGTTCTAAGACCAGTCTTAGGGACTTCAAGACCAGTCCTACCTCTGCTATGACCAGTCTTAAGTTTTTCATGACCAGTCATAGGTTGTTGAAGATTTTCAGATCTTTCTGGCTGTCCTACGACCAGTCTTTGACATCTTACGACCAGTCCTGTGAGTTCTACGACTCATCCTTCGACCGATTATAGCCCTATGACTCAAACTCCAGCAACTAATTTTGGGGTCCTATGACCGATCGTAGGTGGCCCACGACCGGTCGTAGACCGCTCAGGACCGGTCGTGGAATAGAAAATCCAATCCCGTGAAAATCTTTAAAAATATTTGGAGCTACGACCAGTCCTAGGATCCAAAGACTAATCGTAGATGGGATTTTTTAGCCTATAAATAGAGCACGAACTTCAGAGTTTTAGCAATTCAATTCAATTCTATTCAAGAAATCTTTAGGTTATTCTCTGAGATAAGTTTGTGTTTATTTTAAGCTACTTTGTGCTTATTTAATATTCCTTTTGCTAGCTTATTTTTATTTAATTTTGATCTACATTCCAATCTTATTAGAAAAGCGAAATTTCTGATATTCCTTCTTCTTGGATTCAAAATCAAATAGAACTAGCCCTTTTGATTTAAAATCAATTAGACTTAGAACCATTCTTAAAGTGAGTATTGGACTTTGAACGTTGAATCGAACTTCTACTCCGATTGGTTCTACCGGGCTTCTTTAAAAGGTGATTAAGGTATTTTACATTTTTGTAATTTACTTTCTTTGGTTTTGTTTGAGATTTTTCAGAAAAATATCATTGTATTGGTTATCTGAGGAGAGCCAAAAAACTCAGATTATGGGGTTTTTGGATTGTGTAAGCCCGAGATCAAAGACACAATTGTGAAGGTTTTAGGTGAACCTGTGAAACCTATTTTAATAGTACATACTAATATCCCCTGTGTGATGATATTAGGAGTGCAGTAGCATTCTGTGTGGCTGTTGGATAATAGTTGGTGTACACACAGGCGAACCACTATATATCGTTGTGTTGTGGATGTATTTTACTCTTTCATTCTTTTATTCTTTCTATTTTGTGGAGAGTGTTTGTGGATGAATGTTGTAATCACTTCAAGCAAGTGTGGATGAATGTTGTAATAACTTAGGATTTATTTTCTACAAGTTATTTTGATTTCCTTACTTTTTATTCCTCATTAATTTGTGATACAAAGGACATTCTAAAAATAAGGTTGTCCTACCTTAAACCTTTGGTTTTTGGTGTAAGGTTGTCCTTAGAACTGATATAGTATCAATCTCTTTATTTAGGTTACTTTAAATTCAGCATTATGCTTTATTTCTTTTATTATTCCACTGTTATAAGTTTTATTTGGCATTGCCCTATTCACCCCCCCCCCCCCCCCCCCCTCCTAGGATATAGCTAGGCCCTTTCAAGTAGTATCAGAGCCTAATAGCTCGTGCTTATTGTTTATTTATTGGATTTATTTCCTGAGCTAATAATCTAAGCTATTTTAAGATGTCAAATTTTGATAGCTTATCAGTCACTAGACCACCACCTTTTAATGACACAAACTATGCTTATTGGAAAGCCAGGATGAGGATCTTCCTTAAATCCTTGGATGAAAGTGTGTGCCTGGCCACAGTGAATGAATGAAACCCTCCTATCACTGAAGTAACTAATAGCGATGGTTCAAAATCAATGAAAGTAACGACTTATTCTCTTTGGACCACACTTCAGAAAAGTGAAAGTAGTGTCAATACAAAAGCACTAAATGCAATTACTTGTGCATTATCACCAGATGAATTTAAAAGAATCACCTCTTGTGAAAATGCAAAACAAGCATGGGATGTATTAGAAATGGCACATGAGGGTACATCAATTGTCAAGAAATCTAAATTCCAACTCCTCACAACTAAATTTGAAGAAATTCATATGGAGGAGAATGAAATGTTTATGGACTTCTACACTAGATTAAATGACATTGTGAACTCTATGTGGGGTCTTGGTGATAGAATCCCCAAAAGTAAAGTGTGCGTAAAAATACTACACTCACTTCCTGAACAGTTCAATTCTAAAGTAACCGCGATTAAGGAACTTCGTGATGAAAGTGCACCTACTACATGCCCTGGTTTGTCAATTACGTTGTTAAGTTGAGTCAGTCGGACAACAGCGCCTAACAGGAAGATCAAGTCAAACGTCTGCCTCAACTGGATGTGTCGAAGCTCGTCATAGGTAAATCATAGCCTCATATCCCATGTCC
This sequence comes from Magnolia kwangsiensis, assembly GCA_037074715.1. NCBI lineage: Eukaryota > Viridiplantae > Streptophyta > Magnoliopsida > Magnoliales > Magnoliaceae > Magnolia > Magnolia kwangsiensis. The sequence goes on from CM073577.1 coordinate 117,490,578, forward strand.
TAAAACACCAGGTGATTAAAACCTTTAAAAAGAACTAAAACATCTTAGGGTTTTTGTGTAAGGAAACTTTTTATCAAAAGGAAAATCTTTATAATTTTTCTTACACGGTCGATTATATCGATAACCCCTTCTATATAATCGACCAGCTCTGTCGATGTCCTTGGGATCTCAATCGATACAATCGAGTGAGGACAAAAAGCGTCCAGCAATCAAATAATCATCTGGACGATTTATCGATATATCGACTTGGTTGTTGATATCATCGATATTCAAATATCGATCATATCTGAAGCGGATCGATAATATCGACAGATTGCTTTACGGCGCTCCTATTTTTCTAAAGAAAACTAACATATCGATATATCGATGACTGTCCGATTCAATCTAAACTCAAATATCGATCATATCGGAACTCAGTCGATCATATCGATTGTGGGCGCTTATTTTCACCAGCATGAATTTCAGGTTATTTTTTATGTTGATCGGGGTGCCTATCGATAAATCAATATTCATATATCGATCGTATCTTGACCTCGTCGATTGGATCGAGTCCGGACATAAATCGTCCAACAGCCTAAAGGTAAATCTATACGATTTATCGATCCCATCGACATGGTCTTCGATATGATCGATGTATAAATTTCGATGACATCGACCATCCCCCGATCATATCTGTTAAACCTGAAATTCTTCAAGGCTTCTTTCTTGATTTCATCTGCCGATAGATCGATCCATCTCTCGATGGAATTGGAATTTGAAATCCGATAACATCGATGTGTGTCTCGATCCCATCGACCAGTAAGAGGAAGGTTTTTAAAAGTGAAATGACAATTGAGTTTGTATCCTCGAGAACTCTGCCGATACAATCGAGAGTATACGCTCGATCATATCGACGACTGCTCGATGACATCGAACTCTGTCATAAATATGACCGTTTATATCCGTTGGAACCTTTTGCCTATATATAGAGAGATTAATCTTTATTGCTGGTAGAGAAAGGAGAGAGTGCTTTTGAGATTTCTAACCTTCCTATCATTTACCTAAGCCCTTTCTTTCAGGAAGTTCATCCTCCAATCCACCCTCATCATTGATATCTCATAGAGTGGATTGGAGAATGAACTTCCGCATTCAAGGATCCTCCAGCTACAACCTTAATCATTAAGCTGTGATGCCTTGAATGCATAGATGATTAGAACCACTCTATCTTCCTAATTGAAATATCTTTTGAGAGTGGTATTCCATCATAACCTTGACCCAACCTAAAGCCTAGTATAGATATATCTTTGTGTTGCAGTTTAAAGGAGCTGAAGACCCTTCAACATCAAGGAGGAGATCTTCAACATTACGCTGAATGGGACTCATCAACTTATTTGTAAGTATCTAGAGTCCAGAGGACACTTGTGATCATTCCTTTATAGGATTGGGTTTTAAGTGTTGCTCACCATTTGAAGTCCTCGAAGGAGGCCTCCGACGGGAGTGTACGTGCGGGGTGCATTGTGTGGACCCTTGCTCTGTGAAGAGCATAAACATCTAGTTAGGAGTACGTCAGTAAAACTCAAGGGTTAGAGGTGAACCGAGTAGAAACCTCTGGGTGCGTTGTGTGGACCCTTGCTCTGTGGAGAGCATAAACATCTGGTTAGGAGTATGCCAGCAAAACTCAAGGGTTAGAGGTGAATCGAGTAAAAACCTCTGGGTGCGTTGTGTGGACCTTTGCTCCGAGGAGAGCATAAACATCGATTTAGGAGTACGCCAGTAAAACTACAGGGTTTGAAGTGAACCGAGTAGAAACCTCTGTAAAGGTAGAAGGCGAAGCTGATTTAAAACCTTAGATTTGAGGTGAACCATGGGAAACCTCCTTAGTGAAATCCGGTCACTCAAGGGTTGAGTGTGGAAGCCGGGAGTGGAGTAGACAAGTAGTCAAACCACTATAAAATGACTGTGTTTGAGATTGATATTGTCTTTCATTTATGTGATTGCCTTACATGTCTTTATATATGATTATCTGAAATCACATCTTATGCATACACAGTCATATCCATCACAATCTAATTCATAAATTTGGTTATCTTACAAGTAGTTGTGATTGGATCCACTATTAGGCTTGGAAGCCAGTAGAGTTAATTATTTTTGAGTAATCCTAGTCTGTACTCTTTGATAGGATTAGTGTGATAGGATTGAAAAATAATTTATAAATCTTTAAAAAGTCCTATTCACCCCCCCTCTAGGACATATTGACATATTCCTACTTCAAAGCGGTCTTCATCGTTTTTTCAATTGGTATCAGAGTGGGTCTCTCTTTAAGGGTTTCACCGCCTAGAGAGTGATCTTGACTGAAGTAGAAATATGGCTAAAGGAGAGGGCTCATTGGTCACTAGACCTCCAGTATTTAATGGATCAAATTATGCTTACTAGAAGGCTAGAATGCACTACTTCCTGAGATCTTTAGATCATGAAGTTTGGGATGTAGTTCAAAAAGGATATGTGGTACCTTCTGAACAAATTGTACTTGAAAATGAAACCACAATCACTAAACCCAAACCGAATGAGAAGTGGACGGCGTTTAACAAAGAACAGCGAAATGCTAAAGCAAAAGCAATGAACGCCATCTACTGTGTCGTGTCCCAAGATATTTTCAATTAGATATGTGTGGGACCTCTAAAGAAGTATGGGACTTATTGGAAATAACCCATGAAGGCACAAGCACTATGAAGAGATCTAAACTACAAATCCTAACTTCCCAGTTTGAAAATCTCAAGATGGAAGAACATGAGACATTTATGAAGTTTTTCACAAAATTAAACATCATTTGTAACTCCATGGGTGGATTGGGAGAGAAGGTTCCGATACCTAAAATATGTAGAAAAATCTTAAGATCCTTACCGGAACGCTTCAATCCCAAGGTAACAACAATTGAGGAGTGTAGGAATATTGATGAGATGAAAGTAGAAGAACTAGTAGGTTCCCTACAGACCTTTGAACTACACTTCACACAACCCCAAAAATCTAAAAACACTGTCCTAAAAACTTCTAAGAAATCAAAACATGAGGACAGTGAAAGCGAAAAAGAAGATGAAGATGAGGAAGTGGCCTTGCTGGCACAAAGATTCAAAAGATTCTTTCAGGAGAATCGCGGCCATCCTTTTGGAGGAAGAAAGGTAAACTATAAACCTTCTGCAGGCAAATTTGATAAACAAACCAAAGAACCACAATTTTATGCCTGTCATGAGTATGGTCACCTATCTACTGAATGCCCAAACAGAAAAACCAAGGACAAGGCGATGGCTGCCACATGGGATGATACGAAAGAATCAAAATCAGAAAATAGTGACTCAGAAAGTGATGGAGATCAAAAATTCTTGAAAATACTTATGATCTCCACTACTTCGATCATTCCAACTGAATCTGAGAAAGAACAACAAGCCACTGATCATTTTCATTTGACAATGAGGAAATTGAGAAAGAAGAAAATAAAGAGCAAAATGAATTACAAAACGCTTATAATTAACTTTACATCCATAGCGTTAATATTGTCAAGAGACTTGGAATAGTTGAAAACAAAAAGGAATTGCTACAGATAGAGTTGGATAAAGCTTCAAATATTAATACTCATCTAATCACTGATTTACAGCAATACCACTCAGACAATGATCGACTTAAAAGAACTAAAAACTCACTGAAATTTGAGTCGAAGAAATTAAAGGAACAAGTCAAAGAATTAAATGAGAAAAACGTGATTCTTCAGAATAAAAATTATACACTTCAGAATGATATAGAAGAATCTAGAAAAATTGTCAAAATAAACTGTAAATTTTCCCAGAGTGGTGAGAAATTTGAAAAGCTGTTAGGAATGGAAAAATATGGAGAGGAACCAATTCAAAAATCTGTTGCATCCAGTAGTAACACCAAACCTATCTCAGCTCATTACAAAAATGAGGAGTTAGTTTATGAGCTAAATAATAGAAGTATGCAAGCATCACCACTTGAGATAGTTGACAGGATGAAGGAGCAGTCAAGTCAGAAGGACAAATCAAAGAAGAAGAATGAATCTACCACAAGTAAAACTCCTGTCACAAAGTGGGTGATTAAGGAAAAGACAAATTGCCTTGTTACTCAATCAGATCATTTATCAGGAAATATGGATAAATGGTACCTGGATAGTGGTTGCTCAAGGCACATCACAGGTGACAAATCTCTCCTTTCAAACTATAAGGATCTTCACAAAGGGATAGTCACCTATGGAGATGGAACCACTGCTGAAGTAATTGGTCAGGAAATTATAGAAGGAATTAATCTGTTTAAGAATGAGAATGATCTTTGCATAAAAGGCTTGACACAACCTATTAAGCATCTCTCAAATTTACGATAATGGGCATGTGGTAAATTTCAACAAAGAAGAATGTGAGATTCTAGATCAATCAGGAAAATCAATTATAAAAGGTCTTCACACAAATAACCACTGCTACATTATTGAAGGAAAAGGAAGGAGTGATATTGAGAAAAGCTGAGAATGAAGAAATTGGTCCAGGTTATGCATCAAAATCTGGATATTCGTTGAAATGATGCAATTCTGCTGAGCTTTCAAAGAAACAATCTGAAGCACCCCACCTCACCTTTTGCACATTAAACATCCAAATGTTTATACTCTTTAATGTACAGAAGCTATAAAAAATTTTGCTGATATTCTCTGCTGGGAAATTCAGTAAGATACTATTCTGTATATGAACAATCGTTAGACTGAAGAAAAACTTAAAAAGATTCACCTTTGATAGGAGTGTCGATTGGACACTTCTAAATGTCGATCACATCGACTGATTAATTGATATCATCGACGACTGTTCAGAATAGAAAAAGTCTTGTGACCATTGATAACATCGTGGGCTGTCCCGATGGCATCAATCAATAACTTCTCGATACAATCGACATTTTTGTCGATATGTTCGACAGATGGCGCCCCAAATAAAAGGCTAATCATAAAGATTTTTTCTCTCGTCAAAGGCCAGTCCTATTTCTCTTCCCTGATCAGTTCTTTTGGTTGATCTGTTCGAAGTCCAAATAAAATCTCAGCACCCAAGTGACACAAGAAAGATGATTAAAGGAAAAGGTAAGGCTCTCTCATCCACAAAATCTTCCAAGAATAAGAAAGAGGAATATTCTGGACCACCTCAAAACCAGTCAGACTGGGAACAAGTCACAATAGTCGATCGTACTATTCTCATTAGTATTGTCAAACTCTATGGGGTGGATCTCATGATGGAAACCATTGGATGGAAGAATATGTTTAATATGGGCGGGCCATATCAGTTTGAAATGATCCAGCAGTTCTTCAACTATTGTCATGTTGTCCAAGATTACCCACCTTGCATATGTCTGAAATTCATGCAACACACCAAGCACATCACTCCATCAGTTCTTGGTCATGTTCTAAACATTGAATTAACGCAAATCCCTGTCACTAGCAGAAATCTAAACGATTTTGGTAAATGGATGGACATTACACAAGCACTGTGTCAGTGTATGACAATTCCTAAAAATGATAGCACTATTCTTCCAGTAAAATACCTAGGAATCTTGTGCCAACTCCTTCACAGTATTTTCAACACGAATGTGTACCCATGTGATGCAAATGACACATATCTGAGTCCCATTGCACTCAATATTCTGTATGATGTCTATCAAGAGATCCCTGTATGCTTACTGACCTTCATATTAGACCAGTTAATAAAGGTAATCAGAAGTGACCATCTTGAATTTCTGCCTTTTTCATCTCTTATCTGTAAGCTCGCACATTGGGTAGGTCTGCCAGAAACAACTGATAAGGTATATCCTGAAGTTTGGTACGACCATGATGCAGCGCAACAACTGTATCTCTCTGTCTCATCACATGCTAAGATTTCTCCACCTGTTGAAGATAGTGGTCCCATGCTTAATGAAGAAATTCTTTGGGAATCCAATCGAACTCCTGATTATAGTCCTGCTTCTGTCACAAATTATCAGCATCATGTGTTTGAGCGCTAACTTTTAAATAATCTCACTAGAATTGATGAGCGACTCCAACACTGCGAACAACAACTATTAGGAATACAAAATAGGATGGAAGCTCTCCAACACTCTGTGCAGCAGATTCTTGAGCTACTAACAACTGGCGGGCCCTCTATGTGTTAGAAAGAGACAGTTCTAGTAGAACCATGTGTCTAATCAAAAACATTTGATTTTGCATCCATCTCTGCTTACTTGTTTTGGGTATCCATACATATGGCTGATATCTTGGTCTGATGATAAAACTTTTTATTGATATGGCTGAATTCAATTCCTATTTCATTGTCATTCTTGATGCTATTGAAATGACTATGCTGTTTGTCTTCATTGATGTATGCTTTACAGTGTTCTCCTTTATATACATTTATCTATCTGAGTTCTCCCATAAGCTTCAATCTTCAGTCAATATCACGTCTTATACCTTTACCAATGACTGACAAAAAGGGAGAGAACAATTCAAACACCCCGACCGAAAATTATATATCTGCATTGCAGGTGTTAGGGGGAGCAACCGCAACAAGAAAGGGGGAGGTTTTTAAAGTAAAGGGGAGAATTTATTGGGTGTGTACATGGGAGTTTAGAATTTGTAAAATTGTGTTAATACATGTACACATAATTTATGATGTATCTGTCTAGATATGTTCCTAGGGTGTGTTTGGAAATTTTGTCACGTAATTGACAAAGGGGGAGATTGAAAGTGCACCTACTACGTGTCCTGATTTGTCAATTACGTTGTTAAGTTGAGTCAGTCGGACAACAACGCCTAACAGGAAGATCAAGTCAAGCGTCTGCCTCAACTGGATGTGTGGAAGCTCGCCATATGTAAATCATAGCCTCACAGCCCATGTCCCAAAACACCAGGTGATTAAAACCCTTAAAAAGAACTAGAACATCTTAGAGTTTTTGTGTAAGGAAACTTTTTATCAAAAGAAAAATCTTTATAATTTTTCTTACACAGTCGATTATATCGATAACCCCTTTGATCTAATCGACCAGCTCTGTCGATGTCCTCGGGATCTCAATCGATACAATCGAGTGAGGACAAAAAGCGTCCAGCAATCAAACAATCATCTGGACGATTTATCGATATCGACTTGGTTGTCGATATCATCGATATTCGAATATCGATCATATCTGAAGGGGATCGATAATATCGACAGACTGCTTTACGGCGCCTCTATTTTTCTAAAGAAAGCTAACATATGCTTCGATATATCGATGACTGTCCGATTCAATCTAAACTCAAATATCGATCATATCGGAAGTAAATCGATCATATCGATTGTGGGTGCTTATTTTCACCAGCATGAATTTTAGGTTGTTTTTTATGTTGTTCGGGGTGTCTGTCGATAAATCGATATTCATATATCGATCGTATCAAGACCACGTCGATTGGATCGAGTCCGGACATAAATCGTCCAACAGCCTAAAGGTAAATCTATATGATTTATCAATCTAATCGACATGGTCTTCGATATGATCGATGTACAAATTCCGATGACATCGACCGTCCCCCGATCATATCTGTTAAACCTGAAATTCTTCAAGGCTTCTCTCTTGATTTCATCTATCGATAGATCGATCCATCTCTCGATGGAATCGGAGTTCAAAATCCGATAACATCGAAGTGTGTCTCGATCCCATCGACCAGTAGGCGGAAGGTTTCCAAAAGCGAAATGACAATTGAGTTTGTATCATCGAGAACTCTACCGATACAATCGAGAGTATACGCTCGATCATATCGACGACTGCTCGATGATATCGAACTCTGTCATAAATATGACCGTTTATATCCGTTGGAACCTTTTACCTATATATAGAGAGATTAATCTTTATTGCTGGTAGAGAAAGAAGAGAGTGCTTTTGAGAGTTCTAACCTTCCTATCATTTACCTAAGCCCTTTCTCTCAAGAAGTTCATCCTCCAATCCACCCTCATCATTGATATCTCATAGAGTGGATTGGAGAATGAACTTCCGCATTCAAGGATCCTCCAGCTACAACCTTAATCATTAAGCTGGGATGCCTTGAATGCATCGATGATTAGAACCACTCTATCTTCCTAATTGAAATATCTTTTGAGAGTGGTATTCCATCATAACCTTGACCCAACCTAAAGCCTAGTATAGATACATCTTTGTGTTGCGGTTTAAAGGAGCTGAAGACCCTTCAACATCAAGGAGGAGATCTTCAACATTGCGCTGAATGGGACTCATCAACTTATTTGTAAGTATCTAGAGTCCCAAGGACACTTGTGATCATTCCTTTATAGGATTGAGTTTTAAGTGTTGCTCACCATTTGAAGTCCTCGGAGGAGGCCTCCGACGGGAGTGTACGTGCGGGGTGCATTGTGTGGACCCTTGCTCTATGGAGAGCATAAACATCTAGTTAGGAGTACACCAGTAAAACTCTAGGGTTAGAGGTGAACCGAGTAGAAACCTCTAGGTGCGTTGTGTGGACCCTTACTTTGTGGAGAGCATAAACATCTGGTTAGGAGTACGCCAGCAAAACTTAAGGGTTAGAGGTGAACCGATTATAAACCTCTAAGTGCGTTGTGTGGACCTTTGCTCCGAGGAGAGCATAAACATCTGGTTAGGAGTACGCTAGCAAAACTCCAGGGTTTGAGGTGAACAGAGTAAAAACCTCTATAAAGGTTGAAGGTGAACCTGATTTAAAACCTTAGGTTTGAGGTGAACCATGGAAAACCTCCTTAGTGAAATCCAGTCACTCAAGGGTTGAGTGTGGAAGTCGGGAGTGGAGTAGACAAGTAGTCGAACCACTATAAAATGACTGTGTTTGAGATTGATATTATCTTTCATTTATGTGATTGCCTTACATGTCTTTACATATGATTATCTGAAATCACATCTTATGCATACACAGTCATATCCATCACAATCTGATTCATAAATTTTTTAATCTTACAAGTAGTTGTGATTGGATCCTCTATCAGGATTGGAAGCCAGTAGAGTTAATTTTTTTGAGTAATCCTAATCTATACTCTTTGATAGGATTAGTATGATAGGATTGAAAAATAATTTATAAATCTTTAAAAAGTCCTATTCACCCCCCCTATATGACATATTGACATATTCCTACTTTAAAGCCGTCTTCATCGCTTTTTCACGTGATACGGATACCATGAGGGTTGAGGAATTAGTTGGTTCACTTCAAACCTATGAGTTGTCCTTTAAAGCTCCTAAAAGAAAGTCAATTGCTCTCAAATCATCTAAAAATGTTTCACAAGAGAGCACTTCAGTTTTAGAAAATTTCGAAGATGATATGGCGCTTTTAGCAAAAAAGTTTTACAAAATTTTCAAAAACAAGAAAAAGTTGATTTTCAAAAATCAAATGATAAGAGACGATCTAAACCTAGAACATGAAAATCCTTGAAAAATAGTCAATGTTACAACTGTCAAGAATATGGGTACTTAGTTAACAAATGTCTTAAAAAGGATAAATCAAAAAAGAAAAGCATGATGGCTACGTGGGATGAATCGTTTGATTCTGAATCCTCTTCTAAATCAGAAGATTCTGAATCCGAGTCAGGCGAAGATATTAAAGCCCTTATGACTCTAGCCAAGATCACCCTTTCAGATAATGATGATATATCTAGTGAAGAAAATCTGAATAGTGATTGCGATAATGAAGATGATCTTCAGGATGCTTATAATGCCCTTTATAAAGAAAGTTGTAAAATTGCTATCAACCTTAAATTACAAAAAGAAAAATTTTCTAAGCTTAAGGAAGATTATGAGTCTCTTGTTTTAGAAAAGTATCATATTTCTGATTCCTTTAAAAAAATCAAATGTGATTTAGATATCGAAACCTCTAAAATTGAAGATTTGAGATCCGAAAATGAGAAACTCAAAAATGAGGTAGCTTCTCTTCAGAGTTTGAAAGACACATGGAGATATGCCCATGGTGATCCTAAATTGGAAAAATTATTGTCCGGATCAAGAAAATGTGGCGATTGATCCGGGTTGGGCTATTATAAGGATACATCTCCAAAATAAAAGAACATTGCTCCTAAATTTGTAAAAGGAGAGTCCTCAAACTCTAAAGAAAAGAATACCTATCAAGGTTTTTCCAAAAATTCTAGGACTTTTCAAAAACCTAAAAGTAGTCATGTCAGCATTAATTTTCAAAACCGAAATCCATTGGCTGAAAAAATAATTGATCTTCTCAAGGAGCTATTAAAGTCTAACTCTATAGGTCTCTCCTATAACAACAGACAGAAAAAGACCACCTATACTCCTAAACCTAAAACAGTTATGAAATGGGTTCCTAAAGTTGCTAGCTTGGTTGCCCATACTGCTTTCAAAGCTCCAAGCCATTCAAAGTGGTACCTAGATAGTGGTTGCTCCAGGTATATGACAAGTGACAAAGCTTTATTCACCGATCTTAAAGATATGACTGAAGGGTCAGTCACATTTGGTGATGGAAGTAATTGTAAAATCATTGGCCAAGGTACGGTTCAGCTCTATAACCTTCCCCTATTTAAGAATGTTTTATATGTTGAGGGCTTAAAATACAACCTTCTTAGCATTTCTCAGATATGTGATAACAACCATAGTGTAAAGTTTTCTAATCAAGGTTGTGAGATAGTTAATAAAAAGGGTTCTGTTATATTAACTGGTCGCAGAACTTCTGAAAACTGCTACATCGTTAGTGATGCAAGTTCATCTACTCAATCATGTTACATGGTCCATACTGATGAGACTGAATTATGACATAAACGCCTTGGACATGTACACTATCGAAACTTATTTAGATTGAGAAAAAGAGAATTAATTAGAGGTCTACCCGAATTACAAAAAGTAGACAAAATATGTGGTGAATGCCAGTTGGGCAAACAGACTAGGAGCTCTCACAAGAAAGTGAACTCCAATACCACATCTAGACCACTCGAGCTTCTCCATATGGATCTTATTGGACCAACCAGATCGGAGAGTCAAGGAGGTAAAAAATACATCTTGGTTATCGTAGATGACTATACCAGATTCACTTGGGTATCATTCTTAAAAGATAAAACTGAAACCCTAGATGAAGTGAAAAATATCATCAAACGAATCCAAAATAAGAAAGGTTCTCATGTTAGTAAGATCCATAGTGATCATGGATCCGAATTCAAAAACAGTAGTTTTGAGAAATTCTGTAGCGATCAGGGAATATCACATGAATTCTCTACGCCCAAAACACCGCAACAAAATAGTATAGTTGAAAGAAAAAATAGAGTGCTTCAGGATATGGCTAATATCATGTTGAATAGCATGAAGCTCTCTAGAAATCTTTGGGTTGAAGCAGTTAATACCACATGTTATATTATTAATCGGGTTTATACCAGTAAATCTGATAATAAAACTGCTTATGAATTATGGTTTGAAAAGAAACCTACTGTCAAATACTTTCAGGTTTTTGGCAGCAAGTGTTATATTTTACGTGATCGTGAAAATTTGGATAAGTTTGATACGAAGAGTGACGAAGGTATTTTTCTTGGTTATTCTTTGAACAGTCGAGCTTATAGGGTTCTAAATAAGAGAACTGGTGTGATTCAAGAGTCCATCAATGTGTTCATTCATGATCATTTGAATACACCAGCTCCGAGTTCAGATGATGATGAAGCTCTTATTATTGACAATCAAGATATCTCATCAAGTCAAAAAGAATCTGAATCAAGGACTGTCAAAGATCATCCAACCAATCAAATACTTGAAAACTCTCTCACTGGAGTTCGTACTCGCAAACAACTTGAGAACATATGTAATTATGTTTGTTTTACATCCTAAATAGAACCGGTCAATGTAAAAGAATCACTTTCTAACAAAAATTGGATTGTTGCTATGCAGGATGAACTTAATCAATTTGTTCATAATGATGTCTGGTATCTTGTTCCCAGACCTAAAGATAAACACATTATTGGAACAAAATGGATCTTTAAAAATATATCTGATGAGCTTGGAAATATTATACGAAACAAGGCTAGACTGATTGTACAAGGGTACACTCAAATTGAAGGCATCGATTACGATAAAACCTTTTCTCCAGTCGCTCGCCTTGAATCAATCAGACTTTTTATTTCCATCGCATACTTTAGAAAATTTAAAATTTATCAGATGGATGTAAAGAGTGCTTTCTTGAATAACAATTTATATGAAGAAGTGTTTGTTGAACAACCTTCACGGTTTGAAGACCCTAAGTTATCTGACCATGTATTTCTTCTCAAAAAGGCTCTCTATGGTCTAAAACAAGCACCCAGAGCATGGTATGAAAAATTGACTAAATTCTTACTTAGTCATAGCTTTTAAGTAGGAAGTGTCGATAAGACACTGTTCGTTAAAAAGAATAACAATGATATTTTGATGGTTCAAATATATGTTGATGATATTATTTATGGATCAACTTGTTCTAACATGTCTATTGAGTTTGCAGAGTTAATGAAATCAAGGTTTGAAATGAGCATGGTTGGCGAACTTAACTATTTCTTAGGGTTGCAAGTAAAACAACAACCTGATGGAATTTTCATTTCCCAGACCAAATATGCTTCAAACTTGGTTAAAAGGTTTAGATTTGAGAATGGTAAGAACTTTGATACTCATATGAGTACTACGTTATGACTCTCAAAAGACTCCTCATGTAAAGATATAGATCTTAAACTATATCGCAGTATGATTGGTAGTTTATTGTATCTAACTGCTAGTAGACCTGATATCGCATTTAGTGTTGGAATTTGTGTGAGATATCATTCTAATCCTAAGGAATCACATCTTACTACTGTTAAACGGATTATTAGATATGTCGCAAGTACTATAAATTTGGGTCTATGGTACCCTTTTGATACTAGTGTTCAATTAGCCGGGTACTCAGATGCTGATTGGGCCGGTAAAATCGATGATAGAAAATTAACCAGTGGTGGTTGTTTTTACATTGTAAATTGCTTAGTTTCTTGGTTCAGTAAGAAGCAAAGCTCGATATCGCTCTTCACTGCTGAGGCTGAGTATATTGCAGCTGGATATACATGTACTCAACTAGTTTGGATGAAACGCATGCTAAGAAATTATGGAATTAATCAAGATTCAATGATCTTACATTGTGATAATTCCAGTGTTATAAATATTTTCAAAAATCCAATCCAGCATTCACGTACAAAGCACATTGACATAAGGTATCATTACATACGTGAGTTGGTTGAAGAAAAAGTTATTTCTTTGGAATATATATCAACCGAAAATCAACTTGCTGATATATTTACTAAATCGCTCGACAAAAGCAGGTTTAATAAATTAAAATTTGATCTTGGTATGTGCATTTTACGTTAAATATTCTTTCTTTCATGTATCACAGTGTATTATATTTCATATTATATTTGTTTAAATTTTAATTTTTTGCATTAAAATATGATTTTTGGTCGATACTCGACCGGTCGTGGATGTACACGACCAGTCGTGGTACGACCGGTAGTGAACCGCACTCGACCGGTCTTGGAGCTCGTGAGCATGTTATAATTTGAGAAAAATCTCCTTCTTCTTCATTTCCATTCCGACCTACGACGAGTTGTGGCTCGATTAGTCACAGGATTTCTTATTATTCTTCAAGGTAAGTCCTATTTCATCATTTTTCTTGAAGATTCATGCTCTCTATGCTTTGATTTGTTCATAGTATAGCTTGATTTCATCTCTTGTTGGGTTTTTCAAGAGTTTTCTCTCAATTTGCTGATCTAGAGAAAACACATCTTTCTTTTGTGTATTTCTCTTGCTCTTTGTATATCTTTTTGAATATGGATGCTAAGGGAAAAAAGAAAACATCCTGTGGTCCATCTTCTTCTAGATCTGCACCAATAACTAAACGGCACCTTCGGTCACCCGAAGATGATTCTCAAGATGTAAGAGATCTACGTGTCCATAACATTATCGTTGAGCATATCGCTGATCTCAATCACATTGCTCCATATGGTATTGTCCCCCTCCTTGAATCTGTTGGCTGGACTAACATTTTTCTTTGGCGTGGGCCTGCATACCAGTCCATTATCCAATCAATGGTAGCATGCATCTCAGAATTTTCTCTTGACAATTTAACATTTTCAATTAATACTAGAGAAGAAAAATTTGAAGTAGACCGTCATTTGATATCAGGTATTATGGATATACATGTTAATGATGAAGGTATACCGATTCATACTTTATACGACAAACCATCTGAATCGAAAAAATGCATGTTAACACGAGATTTATGCAAAATTGATGCGCAATGGACACACAAAGGGAATGCGCTCCCTTCAAAGTATCTGTTACCTAGATACAGAGTGTTACATCGTTTCTTCATTTCCAATGTGTATCCTCGGTCTGGTAATAAAACCAAGTTGACTTCTTTCATGGTTCTTGTGTTGCATTCTATTACTTCTGGTATCATGGTCTATCTTCCTTCTTTAATTTTTTATTTCATTATTCAGTTTCATCTACATCCGGATCATGGTGATATTCCATTCGGTTATCTTATGACTGTTTTAGCCACTCGCTTGCTTGTCGACAAACCTGTTAATGAGGCACCAATTCATCATCTTATTTTCAACAATTCCAATCTTAATAAGATGAAATTGGATCTGCTTCCTAGCCAAGTTGATGAAGGTGGTGACGGAGGTGTTGGTGGTAAGGCTAGAAATGAAGGGGAAGCTGGAGATCTTCCACAACAAGATGTTAATATGGATGACATATTTGATGATATAGAAACTGATTCACCTAATGATCCAGATTATGATCCTTCTGGTTTTGATGCACGCCTTCATGCATTAGAGGAAAAGGTTGATAATATGAATATAACCCACGATATGCGATTTAAGTACATGCGAAAATATCTTCATCGCATCAATAAGGGCTTAAACCAGATTGATCCGACTATGCCTGCTCCCTCCTCTAGATCAGATTAGGTGAATTATCTTCTGGATAGTACAACATTATATTTTATTTTGAATATGTATTATGGATTATGGTTTGATAACATTGTCTTTTGGATATTTTATTTTGGATATGTATTATGGATTATGGCTTGATGCTTTAGGTTTATATTATGTCCTTTCATATCTCTTTCTCATTATCTGCTTTTTACTCTCTATGTTTTCCTTCCTAGTGTGACTTTCCCTTGTCATTTTGTGATAAAAAGGGGGAGTAGTATGGAAAGGGGGAGTAATTTGTTTGAATTGTTTGATTGAAGGATATGTGGATTGAGAATATGGAATCTTGAGGTTTTCATGTTGTTTACTATTTATATGAGCAGTACTCGTATTACTCAGGGGGAGTGGAGTAATTTATGATTTTATGACTTATGATTCCTTATTATCTTCTATGCTATGTGTTTTGTCACAAATTTGACAAAGGGGAAGATTGTAAGTGCTATGATTTCATATCCCTTTGGTTGTCAAATTTTGTGGTGTCAAAATCTATATCTATGTCTTGTATATCTTGTGTTTTATGATTGAAGACTATTCATTGCAATCAAGTCATCGCATTTCAAGACAAGATCTTAAATGAAGAAAGTTTTCAAGACATGGATGAAGAATTCAAGTATTGAAGTCTTCAAGTTTGCATGTTCAAGATTCAATCAAGTTCAAGTATATTAGAAGACTTTGTCAAGTCAAGATCAAGCTCAAGAAGGCCTACTACAAGATTTGTATATTCTCAAGCTTCTCTTAAGGGTCATCTGAGTGTACAGACTTTCAATGACCATCTCACTTTTAAGATTTGTTTGACCTTAGATTGACCTTAGGATGGGCTTTACAGTAGGTCATTCTGGATACATAACTCATATATTTTAATATGCTTGTTTAGAGTTTTCTAAAACCAGTCCTAGGGACTTCAAGACCAGTCCTATCTCTGCTACGACCAGTCTTAAATTTTTTAGGACCAGTCATAGGTTATTGAAGATTTTTAGATCTTTCTAGCTGTCCTACGACCAGTCTTGTGAGTTTTACGACTCATCCTTCGACCAGTCGTAGCCCTACGACTCAAACTCCAGCAACTAATTTTGGGGTCCTACGACCGGTCGTAGGTGGCTCACGACCGGTCGTAGACCACCCAGGACCGGTCGTGGAACAGAAAATCCAATCCCGTGGAAATCTTTGAAAATATTTAGAGTTACAACCAGTCCTAGGATCTTAAGACCAGTCGTAGACGGAATTTTTTAGCCTATAAATAGAGCACGAACTTCAGAGTTTTAGCAATTCAATTCAATTCTATTTAAGCAATCTTTAGGCTATTATCTGAGATAAGTTTGTGTTTGTTTTAAGCTACTTTGTGCTTATTTAATATTCCTTTTGCTAGCTTGTTTTTTATTTAATTTTGATCTACATTCCAATCTTATTAGAAAAGAAAAATTTCTAATATTCCTTCTTCTTGGATTCAAAATCAAATAGAACTAGCCCTTTTGATTTAAAATCAATTAGACTTAGAACCATTCTTAAAGTGAGTATTGGACTTTGAACGTTAAATCGAACTTCTACTCCGATTGGTTCTACCGAGCATCTTCAAAAGGTGATTCAGGTATTTTACATTTTTGTAATTTACTTTCTTTGGTTTTGTTTAAGATTTTCCAGAAAAATCTCATTGTATTGGTTATCTGAGGAGAGCCAGAAAACTCAGATTGTGGGGTTTTTGGATTGTGTAAGCCCGAGATCAAAGACACAATTGTGAAGGTTTTAGGTGAACCTGTGAAACCTATTTTGATAGTGCATGCTAATATCCCCTGTCTGAGAATATTAGGAGTGGAGTAGCATTCTGTGTGGCTGTTGGATAACAGTTGGTGTACACACAGGCGAACCACTATATATCGTTGTGTTGTGGATGTATTTTACTCTTTCATTCTTTTATTCTTTCTGTTTTGTGGAGAGTGTTTGTGGATGAATGTTGTAATCACTTCAAGCAAGTGTGGATGAATGTTGTAATAACTTAGGATTTATTTTCTGCAAGTTATTTTGATTTCCTTACTTTTTATTCCTCATTAATTTGTGATACAAAGGACATTATAGAAATAAGGTTGTCCTACCTTAAACCTTTGGTTTTTGGTGTAAGGTTGTCCTTAGAACTAATATAGTATCATTCTCTTTATTTAGGCTACTTTAAATTTAGCATTGTACTTTATTTCTTTTATTATTCCGCTGTTATAATTTTTATTTGGCATTTCCCTATTCACCCCCCCCCCCCCCCCCCTCTAGGGCATATAGCTAGGCCCTTTCAATAGGTGGGGAAGATTGTAAGACCTGACCCGAGTGCATGTGTGTGCATGTATGTGTATGAGTGTGCATTTCATTTCTCTTGTTTCAACAGTCCTACCTGTCAAATCCTGGCGACCCGCGACCCTCGAATAATGTTTATGGTCATCCTTAAGTCCAGTTATATAGACCCGACTTGGATCGAGCCGAAACCTATGTCATTTTGTTCACATCGTTGTTGTGGTTCCAACGTCGCGTCTTGTGCATCCATCCGATGTGTGAATCATAATTTGTGTGCATCTCATTTATAGCCTTTGATCATAATCATATGGCCCACCTAGTGTGGAGAGCATGTTTTTCAAGGTGGTCACCCTCTTTTGTGTAAATTCTAACACACACCACCTATAGACCACCTAAACCCCCATATCCTACTCCACCCACCACCCACACACTACCCATCCTTACTCTAGCCTAGCAACATAGTTTATATCACCATAGGTTATGATGATTTTTCTCTTATCTACGAGAGAGTGTAATTATTGCACTCTTACAACCTCTCTCTCTCTCTCTCTCTCTCTCTCTCTCTCTCTCTCTCATTTCTCCCTTTCTGATTCTATCTCTTTCCCTTGCAAAAGGTGGGACTTCTTCCATTTTTCAGCCCCTTCTCCTCCTTTTTCCTCTCAATCCATCCATTGAAAACCCATCTCACCCATTGATCTTGCTTCCTTTGGAGCTTTGAAGTTAGCCCTTGAAGAAGGAATGAGTGATCTTAAGTTGGGTGTTTTTTCTTGGCTTCATCTCTCCTTCTTCTTCTTCCCTTTCTTCATTTCTCTTTTGCAACATGCATGGAAGCATGTAAGGCCCACCAATCCATGGTCGAGGCCCTAAATGGTTCCTAGGATGAAGGCCAAGGGCCTAAATCCTTCACAATCCATTCCATGGAGGGCCATTTTCGGTGAACCCACCATGATGATCTCTTATTATTTCTTGCATCTCATCAGCCACCTAGGCCTTTGTATGCATGTAGGGAAGGGATCCCTACTATCCAACAACTTATTTTGATATATCTTGGCTTGCATGTAAGTGTATGATATAGTGATGGTGTGTATTTGTGTGTGGGTGGTCTATTAGTGGCAGGACCTCCCACCTATGGCTGATCTTGCTCCTTCTCTCCCCCCTTTTCTTTATCTTCTTCTATAGATTCTCTGATAATGTGTGGCCCACCAAAGTAGGTCAGTAACATCCCTGTCCCCTAGAAAGATGGGACGACCAAGCCCACCTTGATTGGATGTTTAAACCCAATCATGCATGCATGGTTTGGATGGCCTCTAAAATGGATTTTCATGGAGGCTTGAGAGCTTTTATGGGTATGAAATTTTATGAACCTATCAGAGTCGACCCCATATGAGGAATCAGGGCTATGGACCCATTTGATTTATTTGCATGGACTGAAATATGAACAGCCTATGTTGTTGTCCAGATTTCAGGGTCAGTTGAAGCATGTGTTTTGAGTTACTATTTAGAGCTATTTGCAGGCCTTTTTATCCTAAATTTCTTTGAGAAGTGTTGTAGTATGTGGACCCCATTTTGATGTAGTATGGGGCCTATACCCTACTTCCCATGTTTAAGGCCCATGGGTTGGGCCAAAGATGGCTAACTGTTCAGAAATTTCTGGACAGTTCAGCAATACAGTATGAAAGAAAACACTATATTCACTTGACTTTTTGGAAGAAGTGGGCCACCCCAGTGGATCCCACTTATTTTACAGATCTAGGGCCACCTTTTCTCCCAATTTTCCAAGGGTTTGGGTGGGTCCAGGCCCACTCCATGTGGTCCCAAACATAGGGATAGTTATAATTTCATCAACATTTCACCTTGAATATATTGTAATTCCAAATTTAATTAAAATACTTTTTAGTATTCAAAAATCATGAAAATTTACAGAGAGGTGGCTCACCCATGGTAGGACCTACGTACCAATTTTTGGGGCTAACAGACCTCTGTGCACACCGTGGCAAGGGATGGACTGACCCACCACCTTGGGACATCCTAGTCAGACAAATTTTCTGGACAAATTGTTTTCTTTAAATTAATTAAAATACTTCTAGTTATTCAAAAATTACAAAGTTTTTTGGAGATGTGGCCCACTTATGTAAGTACCGACTTGCAAAATTTCAGGGCCAACAAGCCCCTGCACCGTCCGTGGTACGACCTCGAGTGGTCCACCAAGCTGGGACGCCCACGCTGGGGCGTCCAGCCTTGGCTGGCTGTTCAAGCCACTTTGTGGGCCTACCTTAATGTATTTTATATCCCTCCATTCACCCATGTGGGGTATATAGGGGACTTGATCATCCTCCCCTTTAATAGCATTCAATTAGGGCCCATTGGATCAGTGTTTAAGGCCAAATACCCAGGCCCATAGAGCTACCTATGCATGGGACGCCCAACCCATTGGGCTGCTGCTGGACATCCAGTCTAGTAGCATGGCCCATCTGGTTTATGTGTTAAATATACTCCCTTTATTTGGTGGACCCCCTATGACATGTATGGGTCACCAAGAACTAAAATAAATTTATGAATTAATTATTTTAAAAATTCTAAAAAATCCATATTGTGGGTGGGCTGGAATTTCAGCAATAAGCCCATGATTGTTGCCCATAAATGAATGTTTTTGGGTAGTATGGTCCACCAAATTTGGGGACATTATTACACATATCTTACCATATTTTAGTTAATTTATTTTTAGGCTTAATTAGTGTATATTTAATGCTCATTCCAATTGAGTTTTTATTATACTAGTCTTCTTAGTTATTTGTTGGGTTTTCCTATGCTCATTATCTTGAAACTCTTGATAGGCCCATTGGACCCTTGAGGCCTATATTTATTTATGCCATTGTGATGAGTTTTATGGGCTAATATTCAAGTAGTGGGACTGTTACTTGCCTATTAAAATAAATCCATACTTGGGCCGAGATGTGAGGCCTAACTTAGCTGTTTTAAATATAAGGGTTATCCATAGGTTGGAATAATGGGCTGCCCATTAGGCCCACCATAATGAGTAGTCTTATAATCTTTACGGCTAGGCTCAAACCTTACTTGAGGGCCCACCATCTTGCTTAGGTATTGGGCTTAGTGTATGACCTATTAGGCTACGGATTGCTTAGGCCTTGGACTTTACTTTATATGCGTAGCGGGCTACCTTTTAGGACCCAGTTGAGGTTGGATGTCCTCTTTGGTGACCCGAAGGTAGGCCCATAGGGGCCTTATAGGTAGTTGAAGGCCCACCTTAGACCTTGTTAGGACTATTTCCTCCATTGAGACTTTATGACTCTCTTATCTTGTAGGCCACCCCAAAGTATTGAACCCCCACTAGAGGACTTCACTTCTTCTTGGAGTACCTGTACATGTATCTAGACATTATCCCTCCTTGGGAAGGAGGAATATATTTTACAGGTAGCGCACTTACATCATTGTAACCAATTTGCATCATCTGTGTGAATTGATTGCATTTTGTGGTGATCATAGAGGGATGAAATTTCTCCCCTTGTGCACATTAAGTGCATAAAGCTTGTGCACGATCTCTATGTGTGACTCATGCATTGGTATCGCATTTCATGATAATACCGCCCTTACTTCACCAGGGCCTTACCTCCACAGGGACGTTTGTGGATGACCGTATGTGTGGACACCGAAAATATTACTTGAGCATACCGGGTGCATAGGATGCCCATGAGTGAAATTTTCAAAACTTCTATGGTATCAAGGATCTGCCCCAATGCCCTGACCGAGTGAAAACTATAAGCGCACGAGGGCCTTATACTATTAGGCCGCGACTCCCACTGTCGTGTAATCGGTTGGGTAGGAGTGTGGCCTTACTCGCCTGATATAAGGAGGCATTGCTAGGTTGAGTCTGACCAACTCGTAAATGGGTCCGTTATCGTCAGGCCTTATTGATGATTGATTGTCCACATGTGAGTAGTGAGGTCTCTTGCGCTCGTTTGACTGTACGGGGTCTATAGAGCGACACTCATCAAGTAGTATAATAGACCCCGGTGATTTTCTTATGATTGAAAATGTACTTATTATGTGAATTAAAGATGAGCACTGACACACTTTGCAGCGCATTCGCAGCGGCTGTATAAGCCCCCTTTATGCATTGCTTTGGTAAAGCGCTCAATACTCATTGCATCGTATTTATGATAAGCCTTGATAAGGCTAGTAATATGTTCATTAAGCATGTTTCTCTTCCTATACTTCCTACTATTCTTCTGTGCACCATTGTCACACACTTTCACCACCCTGTAGGCTTCTATAAGCTTATGCACAATTGATGCGTGTAGGAGATCCTAGGCAGCGGTCGTAGCGGCAGAGTTTGGATTAGAGCTGAGCTTGAGGACTCCAGTGTTGCAGACTTTTCTCTCCTTCTTCGATTATCTTATGTATGCCCTATTGGACCTTATGAAGACTTGTAAAAGTTCAAATTCATAGTGAATTTTGTGATGTGTGCCTTTGTTATTCTCAGATATACTTATTGTGATATTGGGTATGATCGTATTGGAAATGATTATACTGTTATGAAAATCCACCTTATAGAATCTCAGGATCAGAACTTGCCTCAGGAACCAAGAATGGGGTACTACGGAGGCTATTGCAGCTAGAACCAGCTATCGGGCTTCTTGTGAGTCCAGTTACCGAGTCTGGGAGGTGATACTCTGGTCCATCTTGGACATGAAAGTGTCCACGACCCTCTCTACATCAGTCCAGGACTGACATTTTCATCAATAAGCAATCAGAAAATTCAAGCCTGACTCTGTACAAGATCCGATGGGTCATCCTGGCCCGGTGCCTGGTCTGGCTTAATTAACCCTGTCGGGTAGAGTAATGGAAATACAACATCGAGCAAGCATGGGCCGAGATGCAGTGCTAGTGTTTTACGCAGGTTCCAAGTCAAGGGTGCTTCTGGCTGCATCAGGATAAACGTGAGCCTTATCTGAGTGTTAATTGTGCCAAAAATTCAGGCCAGACCAGCCCTTTGATTAGTAATCGTGCTTTCCATTTGAGGGCTAAGCCCACCCACTAACATCATAACGTGTCCTTTCTCAGGCCCAATTCAGGAATTGAGCTTCAAATCAGCCCCATACCAGATTCAATGGCCTTTATTACAGGCTCAATCCCAGCCCATATTGGGTTGGGACCCAAAAGCTAATGGGCTGTTCTAGTCCATTTCCACCCTTGGTTGAAACTGGGCCAAGCTTGCTTGTAATCATCACATGCAATAAAAACAGAACTATGAAACATGCATATATACTTCTTTGTACTCTTAAGTTGAATCGCAATAATTACTCAAAAAAATAATTAGAAATAGCTAAATTGGAACTTCCTTCCTTGAGAGGCTCTAGCTACTCATCAGTTATGGGTCATGATGTACATGCCTCGGCCCCAAAATCAAGAACATCTGCTCATCATATGACCACATTTGTATGTATATGAGACTGTTGATTTCTTAATGGCCCAAATGAAAAGAATGGTACTACGATGGTTTTAAGCTTGTACGATTCCTGAACTCTCTTGCGACATGTCCGAGTTGACTCAGACTGGGTCGCACCCAATCCAGTTCAACACGCCCCTGACTGAGGCGAGTTGGGCTGCTTCATCCCTGACCGAACTCAGTCACGCCTCTTCTTGAGATCAGATGAGTTGGCATATGTGGCATAATCTTAAATCCACAGGTACTACTAAGGGTGGCAATCCATTCTGCACGGGTTGGCCCTAACCTGGCCCAAGTACCCTAAGCACCGGCCCTAATAGGGTTACAAAAGCTAAAATTTAGAATGTTTTGGGCTCATCACTCTCATCTACGATGAGTCCCACTATATAAAGTGTTTTGATCTTTAAAAACATAACACTCAGATCTATGAATGTTCTAAAATACGCATGTATTTTGAATTGGAACTATTCACTAGTGCCTTAATCATTCATTCTTTCTACTTGATAATTAGATAATTGGGCCAATGGGCCAGGCTAGGCCATTTATCAATAATAGCTACGGCGTGCCCAGCCTAGACACGATTTTAAGCTAGGTTCTGCACCAAGCCTAGTTTAAGGACCCAAGTCATTGCCCTATAGGGGTAGCCGGCCTGGCCGGACCTTGCCACCCCTACTAGCATATCGTTGTAGTAAGGAGGTTGGAAAAAAAGTTTTGCCTACCCTAATCACAGCTATGATAGATGACCAGCCAGGCTAGAAATAATGATATTTGTCTAACCATATACCTTTTTATCATACATGTCTGCCCCTTATCAGTAGAATCATGTGCCTCATTAGCAGATTGCCTATATGCCATCTCTTCAACCTCCTGACAGAACAGCCCCGTAACATATCCAGAGCACTCTGATTGATGGTGTCACGTACAATAATACTTTGTAACATCTCTCTCTCTCTCTCTCTCTCTCTCTCTCTCTCTCTCTCTCTCTCTCTCTCTCTCTCTCTCTCTCTCTCTCTCTCTCTCTCTCTCTCTGTGTGTGTGTGTGTGTGTGTGTGTGTATTTTAGAAGGTGAGAACATAGCCCTTAAACTCTACAGCTCTCTACTAGAGGGTGAGAACATAGCTCTAAAACTCGTCCCAGTTAGCTTGGTTCAACAAGATTTCAAGCTGAGCCACTGGGGAACCTGATTTTAAAGTATGACTTGATCCGGACTCATCCAGTCTACTTGTTGAACTGATCAACTCAAACTAATTCATTCCCTTAGACTAATCATTTCCAAAGTCAGATCCACTATAAAGCTAAGGCTAGCAATGGGCCAGCCCTAGTCCAACAAAAGGCAATTTTGAATAGGCCGGCCTAACGCCTGACTGAACCAGTTCAAAATCCGGGCCTGAGCCCAAAGCGATGTGTGAAGCCCACCGCCGCAAGTGAATCACACTCAACATGTCCATCACGCAGTCCCCCTCACATTCTCTTACGAACCCAAAAATCAGGCCGATCCAAAACTCAGGTAGGCGAATGATAGGGAATGGTAGGGATGTGGCCACCCATCATTAAAAACTCCTAAGTTGTGTGTGGGGCCCGCCTTGTTTCATTTATGCCCTCCAATCCATTCAAAAGATGCTCCCCACACATGGAAGAGTAGACACGCCAAAAATAAGCCATTCCAAAGCTTACGGGGGAACTCATAAAGGTAGGCATGATATTACGTGTTAAACACATGAGTTTTGGATTGATCTGCTCTTTTAGCATCAAGGAGAGCACAAGGGGACATGCACTGTAGACGAAATGGGTATCATGCACACCTAACAGAGGGCCCCACAAATGGCCATGTAGGTTAAGCTTAGCGTACAATCGTGGGCCCCATATGTTCCAAAAAGTAGAAGGAAGTCTAATACAGTTCTTAACCTTTCATTTTAATCTCAATCTCCAGAGCTCAAAGTAAGAATATTATACACACCTCCACATATAAGCCTCAATTCTTCTCCTTTCATTTTCGATGTGGGATAAGAGTACAAACCACACATTATCATTAGAAATCTTCAAAAAATATTTTAGCGGCAAAACAAAAATTTTGAAATTTTTGAAGCTAATTTTTCAAAAAAACCACAAATTTCAGCGGAAGGTCCGTCCGAAGGCTATGCCTGATGTACCAAAGGCATGACCTGATGGCATAGCCCAATGGCCAAGTATGCGGCATTCCTTATCACGTGGATTGGACTAGACCTCACTCTATCCACGTCATCAAAACATCATCAAAATGGGTGTATCTGTAACGTAGTGTGGCCCTTATCCAATGTTGTTGGCCCAGACCTCACTCTAGCCACGTCATCAAAACGTCATCTAAATGGGTGCATCGTGGTGTGGCCATTATCCAGTATTGCCACATTATTGGTTGGGCTCCAAGAAAGTCTATAAATAAGCCTCTAAATACCCTGTGAGCGCCTTTCTTTAGACACTTGGTTATTTCATTTTGGCATTCCCATGAGTTTTGAGCTCTTAGGATGGAGAGGCTTTTCCATGGTAAAACTCTAAGGAAATGCACTAAATCCACCATCTCTAGTCTCTAGTGAAGGCATAGCCATGCTACCAACTCGACCCAGAGAAAAAGTCATGCTACCCCCTGTGGATCCGAGAAAAGCCGTGCTACCCCTTTTATGTTGTTTCATTAGCATTCAAGTGAATCTCCTTCGTCATCATGCCATCCAAGGTGATGGCATAGCCACGCCAACCTCCAAATAGCTCATATTTAATACTTTCTCTAGTATTAATTGCTTATTTTCTTATTCATTCACAATACAAAACTATCAATGTACTAAAATATAGCTCAATAACGACTACTGTGGTGATCCAAATAGATTAAGATGGGATGATGGCCTCTATTCCTCAATCCGATTTGTGGATACTTGCCACATGCAATATTCAATATAGTGCTTTAGTATTATCCTCTAATGCGAGGACAACAAGTTCTCCAATAATAGAAATAGTGATACACTACCTATCTACCCGGGTGGTTGACTCCTTGGAGTTTCAACACCGGGTCCAGGGTTCGAGTAGCCATGGTGGTGAAATCCCACGGTGTGTGTGCGTGTGGCGTGAGTGTGGGGGGGGTGTGTAAAAAAAAAAAAAAAAAAAAAAAGGAGACCGATACATGACAAACGTAAATTCCCTTATCCTAAATCCCATAAATAATCCTAAATTTGTAATGGAAAGGAGAAAAAGGACCCTTTCACTCATATATGTTTGTACCCATTTTGGCCGAGCCTTGTTTCAGCCAACCAGATTCATTCATGTGTGATTTATATGAATATACATAGAACGGTCAGAGGATTTCTTGTAGATATGTACAGCTGTCTAGGAAAGCGAAGCCATAACATATCAATTGTGGCCTAGCGCTAGAGAAGCGATCAAGAAGACAATGACCAAACTCGGATGACTATGTGACAAATGGCAAGAGTAGGAGCGATCGAATTCGCACAGTCATTTGACAAGTGGTGAAAGAGAGGCCAATGAAGCAGAATGTGAGAAGTATCCAGAAGCAGAGTAATGGTGAATGGTTACCATAACCGTCAAAACGTGGGAAAGATCCAAATTGACTGGATTAGAGCTATAAATAGAAGAATATTATGGCAAAATAATTCGTCTCATACCAATACAAAACAAACCAAACTTATCTTTCAATTATCTTTTCTGTTATCTTCTCAATTTACATTTCGTAGTATAATCTTTTACTTTTCTTATTAAGCAAATTACATTCCTCAGTGTAACCATTTACTTCCCTAACTTGCTATTTACATTCCCTATATTATAATCAGTAGCTAATAACTTAACTATAATATTGGGTCTATGCTCATATACTAGATTCGGTTCTACATCATAGAGACGTTCTTCAACAATTTGCAGAGGTCGACTATAAGGATTTCTTTCTCATTTCATTTAATATGTATCAAAAAGTCCTTTCGTACGGAAGGCAAAAGAGCAACCCATCTTCAAAGGACGAACCCCACCCTCTGGCTATCACCTGATCCATTTACACACTGAGTTACTGGCTGAATAGGTGATCACTCCCCAAGTGCAGGGTTGTGATGTAGTAATAACTCGGTAAGACCGAGGTCGAATCCCAAGGGACTGAAACTGTACGTAATTTAAAATTAAGTAAGATTTGAACTAAAATAAGATAAATTCTAAATCAAGTAACAATTGTGAAATAATTGTGGGTTAATTAATCTAAAACTAAGGAGATATCAGAGAAGGGTAACTAGGGATTCAGAGGGTCCACTTGTAGAGATCAGGGAGATCTTATGCCTGCTTCAAGAATTATGGAATTTACTGAACTACCGTTGATCTAGTTTTCAAAGAGGTGAAAGGTATATGAATTAGAATGGATTTCATCACCAAACTATGTCCAAGAGACTATGGCAAACAATAGAATTAAACTAATTACCAACCAATCACATGTATGAAGGTTAGGAAGGGTACCGTCATCTGACCATGCCCAGGAGACTATGGTGAACAACAGGGCTTCCTGACGTCATAAATATAGAAGAGAAGAGACATGCTCAAAGCCATTGCAGACCCATTGTAATTTCAGTCACAACAGACCATTAAGAACTAAAAACATTCCCATAATAATCAACTAAAATCAACGTCAATTCATAAATTAAAATTAAATTGAAAACATAAAATAAAATCTCTCATCTCACTACAAGCTTCACCTCTTAGCCCTAGCTAAGAGGTTTAGCCAGACATGATGTGGCTAGATCCCATGGGAAAATAAAATAAAATAAACTTTAAACCAAAAAAAACTCTCTGTACTCCCTATCTCTCTCTCTCTGCTTCACATTCCAGCCCACGTCCCAAGATCTCCAGCCGTGAATGGATTTTCTTTTTCTTTTTTTCCTCACGTTCTCTCTCTCCCTTTTTATAGTTCTCAAGGATGGTGGGGAGGAGCTTTTCGCACCCAGCGGCGGTGAGAATTTTGAATCCGCACAGCAGCAGGACTCCCTGTTTACGCAGGAAAAGGAAAAGAACACGGCATTTGTGATGATTGGTAGGCCTAAGATTGATGTCAGACGAAAAATCTGACCCGTCCAATGAATTCCTCTCAAGATTTCAGTCAGGAAAGAGTATTTTTGTTTAAGTTTAGTGTAGTACATTGAATCAAATCTTCCCACCGTCAGTCCACCGTTTGGACGATCGAAAACCGATCTTTGCTGCCAACTGAAAACTGCCACCTAGGCAGTGGTAAAAGAACCTTTACAATTCTTATGGACGGTTTGGATTGTCCATTTGGACAATGGATGGGTCCCACAACTGCAAAAGGTAGGTCTCTGTTGCGAGCGCTAGAGAAAGAAACGGTTCTTTCTGTTTTTGTGAAGAAAAGTCGGTGGGGTCCACGTTGCTCTGGTATTAAGAAATCCACCCCATTCATTATCTTCTTCTCGAAATTTCGTCCGGAGATGGATGGTTTTGGTGGCCCTTTGAGTATGAAATATTTGATTTCAGACCTACAGTCCATTGTACATTTTGAACTATTGGAAGTCCACATCTGCTGTGCCTTGCAATTTTTCCACCTAGGCAGTGATAAGAGAGGCCACGTGGAGCTAATGAACGGTCTGGATCGGACCTTTGATCAGTGATGGTGGCCCACAAGCAACCACCGACGGCCACTGTTACGTAATCTGTTTAAAAATAGATATTTCTGTTTTTGAGTTTCGACAGAGACGGTTTGACTGTCTCTGGTTTCAGCCGTGCACGACTAGTGCACACATGCATTACTCACATGCACCTTAGATGGAGTCCACTATGATGCTTGTGAGAAATCTGTACCGTCCATCTATTTTGTCACCTCATTTAAGGTGTCAACTCCAAATTTGAGAGAGTTCAAAATATCAAGTGGGCCCCACTTAATGAATTAAGGGGCTGATCTGACTGTTGGGACACTTCCTCAGTGATCCAATGGTTGAAATTTAATATGTACGGTTAATTTGTATCCTGCAAGCCATGTATGAAGTTTCGAGCCAATTGGATGGCGAGAACCATGTGATCTTGCATTTTGCACCAATTTCGGTCTCATTTAATGTGAACGACTTGATTTTCCCAGATCCCTGGCGTGTGAATCTACTGATCTTGGTCCCCTGGGATCAATCCCTTGCCTTAGTGAATCTTGAGCGCTAAAACCATTCTTTTAATACCCAATTTCAGTCCAAGCTTGTAATTACACCTTGCAGCACAAACACGGTTAACATGGGCCATTAAACAATATCTTGTTCATAAATCTAGGCAATAAATGGGGTCTGATATGCAATATTTGACCCTCAACACAACCCCCAACCAACATTTTGCTAGTCCCGAGCAAAATATGCGAAAAATAAGTTGAGACTTATATGAAAATTTCTGTAAAGCCAAATGATTTTTGAGAAATAATCCAGGTACTAGAATTTTGAGATTCATGACTGCTAGGTTTTACTTTCTCATGGACTCAAGCGCACGATAAATTTCTTAGTCAAGCTCAAAATATTAATCCACCGATCAGAAAAATCTTAAACATTGAGGTCCATGGTTGTATAATCTAATCTCAACTTACCATCATTAACATTCACTTCTCTATTTCAGGATGTCATTGGTAACCAGCAAGAGAATTTATGAAAATAAAAATTTGCCTCACAGATCGTCTTGTCATTCTTTCAACTTTTTATTTTTTCATTAATAGTAATGCCAATGAGATGAATCAAATCCTCACCTATAGGGAGCAAACCTATGGGTGAAGACTAGTCATTCAATATTTTTCGAGTGTCATTCTTGGGGAATCAACCTTCACCTGTAGGGAGCAAACCTATGGTGAAGACCATTCACCCAACCTTTTCAATTCATCTTTATAATCATGATGGTAAAATTTCTCAGGCTGGTCCCTTTCTTGCTTACTGATTACTAGGTTAATCCTTCAATATTGAACTGAAACCTTAATGCGAAAGCGACATGTGACATGTGAACTCATGACTCAATCAATATTTATACTTCTAATTCTGGATTAACAATTCAAACTTAAACTGTGAAATCAAATAGATACTAAGTCCAAGAGTCATACATTACCAACATCACGTGTTGTGAAATTCTAAATTAGGGATATCTGTCAAAATCACTTAAAATTCACAAGAATTTTAAAAAATTTCACCATTTTTGCTCAAGACCAAGAAAACACTGATTAGGAAACCTAATCCCCCCACCCCCAACCTAAAATCTACATTGTCCTCAATGTAAAAGATATGAGCATGTAATGCACATGGGACAACGAAAGTAAATGAGAAGTGATGGGAGGATAATACCTGATGACTAATCGAGAGAGATTTTTCAAGTAATCACTGGGAGAGAGTAGGTTAGTACGAGAGAGAAAACAGAACAAAAATAACGAAAATAAAATCCTACCTATACCACTTTCGCAGGTGCTCTCGATTGCATTTAGCATATGCAACAAGCCTTTAAACTCCTAGGTTACCCATAGTGGACGAGTTGTAGTCTCATGAGGGTTTGCAGTAATGTTACCCACAAACATTGAATTATCTAACTAGGAAAATGAAATGAAAACTGGGTTGCCTCCCAGGAGCGCTAAATTTACCGTCTTCAGCCAGACAAATAAAGCAACTATCCTAGTCCTATGGAAGCGATAAACCTACCTATACCTCCATCAGACTAGGAGATCAGTCTTAGTAAATAGGAGTAATCAGAGGCATGGACATGTCCTCTGAATCAAATTTCTCGACAAATGATTTTAATCGATGTCCATTTACTTTAAACTCTTTACCATTGTCGGGATCTCTTATCTCGACGACCCCATGAGGATAAGCAGTGACCACAATGTAAGGGCCAGTCCAACGAGATCGAAGCTTACTCGGAAAGAGATGTAGTCGAGAATCGTACAGAAGGACTTTCTGACCTGGCGTGAATGATTTTCATAAGATATGCTGATCATGAAACGCCTTCATCCTGTATTTATAAATTCTCGAGTTCTCATACGCATCGTTCCGGATTTCTTCAAGTTCATTTAATTGAAGTTTGCGTAGCAAGCCAGCGTTGTTCAGATTGAAATTCAGATTTTTGATCGCCCAATATGCTTTATGTTCCAATTCCACAAGCAAGTGACAAGCTTTCTCATAGACAAGTCTAAAGGGAGATGTTCCAATAGGAGTTTTAAAAGCAGTACGGTACGCCCATAAGGCATCGGTCAATCAGATTGACCAATCCTTACGGTTAGGGTTAACCATTTTCTCTAAGATATGTTTGATCTCCCTATTGGAAATCTCAGCTTGTCCACTTGTCTGTGGGTGGTATAGGGTGCTCACCTTATGAGAGATACCGTATTTCTTCATTAAGCTCTCAAATGGTCTATTGCAGAAGTGTGAGCCCCCGTCACTAATAATGGCTCGAGGCGTTTCGAACCGCGACAGGATATTTTCTTTCAAAAATTTAATGACCGTGCGATGGTCATTTTTGCGGCACGGAATTGCTTCGACCCATTTAGTGACATAGTCTATGGCGAGCAAAATATACAGATTTTCAAATGATTGGGGGAATGGTCCCATGAAATCAATGCCCCAGCAATCAAATGCTTCAATGATAAGGATGGGATTCAAAGGCATCATATTTCGACGGGACAATGCTCCCAATTTTTGACAACGCTCACAAGCTTTGCAAAACTCATGAGTATCCCTGAACATAGTGGGCCAGTAAAAGCCACACTTTAGAATCTTGGCCGTGGTCTTTTTAGAAGAAAAGTGACCACCACAGGCCTGTGAGTGACAGAAGGAAATGACACTCTGATGATCATCGTCTGGGACACATCTCCTTAAGATTTGGTCTGGACAATATTTAAACAAATATGGATCGTCCCAGAAAAAGTTACGCACCTTGGTAAAGAATTTCTTCTTATCTTGTGATGTCCAATGTGTCGGTATGAAACCTGTAGCAAGATAATTAGCAATATCAGCAAACCAAGGTGAATGGGAGACTCTAAACAGTTGTTCATCAGGGAACATATCATTAATATGAGTCACTTCAAGGGAATCAGAGGTATTAAGGCGAGAAAGGTGATCGGCCACTACATTCTCTACTCCCTTTTTGTCTTTAATTTCCAAATCGAATTCTTGGAGTAGAAGGATCCATCGTATCAGGCGGGGCTTAGAATCATTCTTAGAAAGAAGATACTTAAGTGCCGCATGATCTGTGTAGATGATGATCTTAGATCCGATCAGGTAGGATCTAAATTTGTCCAAAGCGAACACTACGGCTAAGAGTTCCTTTTCCGTAGTCGAGTAGTTCACTTGGGCAGGATTTAGAGTCCTACTTGCGTAGTGAATAACGTAAGGCCGTTTATCTTTTCTCTGGCCTAGAACCGTTCCAAGAGCATAATCAGAGGCGTCGCACATAAGTTCAAAAAGAAGACTCCAGTCGGGTGGCTGCATGATAGGTGTAGTGGTTAACATGCCCTTAAGCTTAGTGAAAGCTTCTTGACACTATTCAGTCCACTCGTATGGTGTAACCTTTTGAAGAAGATTACATAAAGGACGATAGAGGAGACTAAAGTCCTTTATGAATCGTCTGTAAAAGCCTACGTGTCCTAAAAAGGATCGCACGTCTCTGATATTATTGGGTGGAGGTAGGTTAGAGATAAGATCAATTTTTGCCTTATCTACCTCGATTCCTTTTGACGAGATAATATGTCCAAGGACAATTTCCTTTTGAACCATAAAATGGCACTTCTCCCAGTTAAGTACCAAATTTTTTTCTTCACATCTTTTCAGCACACATTTAAAACTTGCTAAGCATTCACTGAAAGATGAACCAAAAATAGAGAAATCATCCATGAAGACCTCTAGATATTTCCCCACCATGTCAGAAAAGATACTAATCATGCATCGCTGAAAGGTGGCAGGGGCATTACATAACCCGAATGGCATCCTTCTGTAAGAAAAGGTGCCATAAGGATATGTAAATGTGGTTTTTTTCTGATCCTCAGGGGCGATTTCAATCTGATTATAACCTGAATACCCGTCAAGGAAACAATAGTAGGAATGACCAGCTAGCCTTTCTAGGATTTGATCAATAAAGGGCAAAGAAAAGTGATCTTTCCTTGTGATGGTATTCAGCTTTCTGTAGTCAATGCACAGTCTCCAACCAGTAGTAACTCTGGTTGGCACGAGTTCATTATTGGCATTGGCTACGATGGTGATCCCGGACTTCTTAGAAACCACCTGAGTTGGACTCACCCATTGACTATCGAATATGGGGTATATGATCCCCACTTCCAATAGTTTGAGAACCTCGGCCTTAACCACTTCCTTCATGTTTGGATTCAGTCTACGTTGTGATTGCCGAACAGCCTTTGCAGTGTCCTCAAGATATATGCGGTGAGTACAAATCGATGGGTTAATTCCTTTGAGGTCCGCTATCGTCCATCCAAGAGCTCCCTTATGCTCAATGAGAGTAGATATCAGCATACTCTCCTGTTCTTTCTCCAGGTAGGCAGAGATCACCACCGGGTACGTCTCATCTTGACCTAAATAGATATATTTTAAATCAGAGGGCAAAGGTTTTAGGTCAAGCTTCGGTGGCTTGAGGTTAGACGGTAGAGGCACTACATCGGTTTGGGGTAATTCTTTAATTTGTGGCCTCCACCGGTTAACTTCAAGTACCGGTGCAGTATCCAGTATGGCACACGTCTCCCTAATTATATCATCATCAAGATCATGGGAGTGGGCCAGGCACGTCTCTAGAGGATCAGAGGATAAGGTGAGAGGTGTTCTGTCTTCCACAAAAGAATCAATCATGTTAACATCGTGGAAATCTTCATCATCCTCTGAGTTGTTGCCGTTATTGAAAAAGATATTCGATTCCAATGTCAAATTTCCAAAAGACATAGTCATGACACCATTCCTGCAGTTGATAATTGCATTTGAAGTGAACAGGAATGGGCGACCAAGAATGACGGGAATCTGAGTGCTCGTGTCATTGATGGGTTCGGTGTCCAAGATGATAAAATCAACAGGGTAGTAGAATCTATCAACCTGGACCAACACATCCTCGATGATCCCTCTTGGTACACGAACAGAACGATCAGCAAGTTGTAGTGTGGTTCGAGTGGATTTTAATTCACCCAAACCTAACTGTTGGTATACCGAATATGGAATCAGATTGACGCTTGCTCCTAAGTCAAGAAGTGCATGATCAATTCGATAGTTCCCGATTACACATGATATGGTTGGGCAACCGGGATCTTTAAATTTTTGTGGCACATCTTGTTTCAGGATGGCACTCACTTTCTCAGTTAAAGAAATTTTCTTTTGAACACTTTTTCGTCGTTTGGTCGTACACAAGTCTTTCAGGAATTTAGCATATAAAGGTATCTGTTTTACAACATTAAGTAGAGGAATGTTGACTTTTACTTGTTTCAACACCTCTAGGATATCTTGAGAGTTAGAGAGACGTTTTGGTTCAACCAACCGTTGGAGAAACGGAGCAACTGGCTTTTCTAGAGGTTCTGGTTCAAATTTTTGTGGGGCGTCACTAGATCCATCATTGTTGTCCTCTTCTGGTTCTTGAGGCTTTTCGGGCCTAACCGGAAGGGTTTTATCAATAACCTTCCCACTCCTAAGAGTGGTGATGGATTTAGCATGCCCCATTTGATTTGAAGAGCTGGGATTACCTGTCTCGTATTGCGGTTTAGGATTGGAGATTGGTTATGTAGGAAGCATCCCCTTTTCTATAGCCGTCATACGTGAATCTATCTTTTGTATAAAATCTCGCATTATCTGCGTTAGCTCTTGCACAGAATTTTGAGCCGGTTCTTCTTGAGGTCTACCCTGATTTGGATTTTGGTTGAAGAAACCTTGAGGGGTAGCAGTTTGTCCGTTCCTCCAACTAAAATTCAGATGATTTTTCCAGCCAGGATTGTACGTATTAGAGGGTGGTCCATTGAAAGGTCTTTGATAGTTATTTACGGCATTAGATTATTCATTCAATACTTCTCGAAAGGCAGGTATTAAAGGACAATTTTCGGCAGTATGAATGTTGTAATTACAGATGCCACAAACACTTTCATTAACCTTTTCCTTCTTTCCTTCCATGGCCTCAAATTTTCTGGTGAGATTGGCCACCTTAGCGTTAAGATCATCATCCTCTTTCAGGAGATATATTCCTCCTTTTTTCCTTGAATGAGTCGGCCTAGACGTAGTGTTCGTCCTTAGGTAATAGTCCCATGATTGTGTTTTTTCAGCGAGACTATCGAGGTAATCCCATACCTCGTCGACATTTTTATTGATGAATTCTCCGTTACACATTGTCTCGACCATTTGGCGCATGGAAGATGTTAGCCCATCATAGAAAAAATTCATAATGCGCCATATTTCAAAGCCATGTTGTGGGCATGCATTAACCAGATCCTTGAACCTTTCCCAACATTGGAAGACTGTTTCATCTTCCTTTTGGGCAAACTTCATGATTGCTCTCCTGAGGGTAATTGTCTTATGATGTGGGAAAATTTTCTTTATAAATTCCCTTTGCATATCATTCCATGTGCCAATGGATCTAGGACGCAGTGAATGTAATCACATCTTAGCTTTTTCTTTTAAGGAAAATGGAAAGAGTTTCAGCCTAATAGTATCCTCAGATACATTAGGAAAGTATAAGGTGCCTATGATTTCATCGAACTCTTTCAGATGCAAGTATGGTTCTTCAGACTCAAGCCCATGGAACTTAGGAAAGAGTTGGATAACCCTTGGCTTGATGTCCATATGTCCTGTATTCTCAGGAAAAATCATGCATGAGGGCGTACTCACCCCCGCCGGTTGTAAATAATCTCGTAAAGTACGAGGCGGGGGTGCCTGTGCACCTCATTCTCATCATCTACTTCCTCAACCCTTGGTTGGGGTAGTACTTGAGGTTGATTTTTAGCCATAACCTCCTCTAACTCAGGAGAATTCAAGTGGTGTCTAGTCCTGCGGTGGACAGTCAACCCCTCAATTAATCCTCCTTCAGTCACGAGACGTCGAGTGTTGTCGCGTGCCCACTGGGGCATAAAACACACTCAGCCCTCAAATTCTAACTTAAACCTAAGAGAAAGGAAGAAGTAGAAATCTAGAAAATAAAGGGGAGAGATGAAAAGAAATTACCAAATTTGAAGTCCTAGGTTAAGATCCTGCAGAATAAACAAAACAAGTTAGTTTCTAAGAATAGAAAGTTCTAATTAAAAGTAAACTAATTTCTAAAGAAAAGAAGAAATTCCAAAGAAAGAGAAATTAGAAAGAGCTTACTAAATTAGAGGTTTCCTATAAAACAGAAAAATTGGATTAGTTCTAAAAATCAGATAAAATGAAGAATAGTAAGTTTAGGAAAAATTTCGAACAAGGAAAATAACTAAGCCTAGAATTAGAAAATTCTAAAAAGAAAATATAATCTTAAACTAATCCTGGAACTAATTAATTTCAGAAAAGCGTAGCCGTCAATCCCCGGCAACGGCGCCAAAAACTTGATCACTCCCCAAGTGCAGGGTTATGATGTATTAATAACTCGGTAAGACCGAGGTCGAATCCCAAGGGACTGAAACTGTACGTAATCTAAAATTAAGTAGGATTTGAACTAGAATAAGATGAATTCTAAATCAAGTAACAATTGTGAAATAATTGTGGGTTAATTAATCTAAAACTAAGGAGATATCAGAGAAGGGTAACTAGGGATTCAGAGGCTCCACTTGTAAAGATCAGGGAGATCTTATGCCTGCTTCAAGAATTATGAAATTTACTAAACTGTCGTTGATCTAGTTTTCAAAGAGATGACAGGTATATGAATTAGAATGGATTCCATCACCAAACCATGCCCAAGAGACTATGACAAACAATAGAATTAAACTGATTACCAACCAATTACATGTATGAAGGTTAGGAAGGGTACCGTCATCCGACCATGCCCAGGACACTATGGTGAACAACAGGGCTTCCTGACGTCATAAATATAAAAGAGAAGAGACATGCTCAAAGCCATTGCAGACCCATTATAATTTCAGTCACAATAGACCATTAAGAACTAAAAACATTCCCATAATAATCAACTAAAATCAACGTCAATTCATGAATTAAAATTAAATTGAAAACATAAAATAAAATCTCCCATCTCACTACAAGTTTCACCTCTTAGCCCTAGCTAAGAGGTTTAGCCAGACATGATGTGGCTAGATCCCATAGGAAAATAAAATAAAATAAACTTTAAACCAAAAAAAACTCTCTGTACTTCCTATCTCTCTCTCTCTCTCTGCTTCACATTCCAGCCCACGTCCTAAGATCTCCAGCCATGAATGGATTTTCTTTTTTTTTTCCTCACGTTCTCTCTCTCCCTTTTTATAGCTCTCAAGGACGGTGGGGAGGAGATTTTCGCACCCAGCGGCGGTGAGAATTTTGAATCCGCACAGCAGCAGGACTCCCTGTTTACGCAGGAAAAGGAAAAGAACACGGCATTTGTGATGATTGGTAGGCCTAAGATTGATGTCAGACGAAAAATCTGACCCGTCCAATGAATTCCTCTCAAGATTTCAGTCAGGAAAGAGTATTTTTGTTTAAGTTTAGTGTAGTACATTGAATCAAATCTTCCCACCGTCAGTCCACCGTTTGGACGATCGAAAACCGATCTTTGCTGCCAACTGAAAACTGCCACCTAGGCAGTGGTAAAAGAACCTTTACAATTCTTATGGACGGTT
Organism: Magnolia kwangsiensis; assembly: GCA_037074715.1. NCBI lineage: Eukaryota > Viridiplantae > Streptophyta > Magnoliopsida > Magnoliales > Magnoliaceae > Magnolia > Magnolia kwangsiensis. The sequence goes on from CM073577.1 coordinate 117,528,037, forward strand.
TGGATTGTCCATTCGGACAATGGATGGGTCCCACAACTGAAAACGGCATGTCTCTGTTGCGAGCGCAGGAGAAAGAAACGGTTCTTTCTGTTTTTGTGAAGAAAAGTCGGTGGGGTCCACGTTGCTCTGGTATTAAGAAATCCACCCCATTCATTGTCTTCTTCTCGAAATTTCGTCTGGAGATGGATGGTTTTGGTGGCCCTTTGAGTATGAAATATTTGATTTCAGACCTAATGTCCATTGTACATTTTGAACTGTTGGAAGTCCACATCCACTTTCCCTTGCAATTTTTCCACCTAGGCAGTGATAAGAGAGGCCACGTGGAGCTAATGAACGGTCTGGATCGGACCTTTGATCAGTGATGGTGGCCCACAAGCAACCACTAACGGCCACTGATGCATAATCTGTTTAAAAACAGATATTTCTGTTTTTGAGTTTCGACAGAGACGGTTTCACTGTCTCTGGTTTTAGCCGTGCACGGCTAGTGCACACATGCACTACGCACATGCACCTTAGATGGAGTCCACTATGATGCTTGTGAGAAATCCGTACCGTCCATCTATTTTGTCACCTCATTTAAGGTGTTGACTCCAAATTTGAGAGAGTTCCAAATATCAAGTGGGCCCCACTTAATGAATTAAGGGGCTGATCTGACTGTTGGGACACTTCCTCAGTGATCCAATGGTTGAAATTTAATATGTACGGTTAATTTGTATCCTGCAAGCCATGTATGAAGTTTCGAGCCAATCGGATGGCGGGAACCATGTGATCTTGCATTTTGTACCAATTTCGGTCTCATTTAATGCGAACGACTTGATTTTCTCAGATCTCTGGCGTGTGAATCCACTGATCTTGGTCCCCTGGGATCAATCCCTTCCCTTAGTGAATCTTGAGCGCTAAAACCATTCTTTTAATACCCAATTTCAGTCCAAGCTTGTAATTACACCTTGCAGCACAAACACGGTTAACATGGGCCATTAAACAATATCTTGTTCATAAATCTAGGCAATAAATGGGGTCTGATATGCAATATTTGACCCTCAACAATAGGCGGCCGATTCCATCGGGTCTCGGTTATATTTAGCGTTTGCCTATCTTGACGCTTGGGGTCATTATTGTTCATTTTGAATTGGAGTCGCAAATCCAATTCAAGCATGTGAGCACACCATGTGAGATAAACAACATTTGAACCATTTTTTAGCACGCCCAATGGAACCTTATCTAATGAATTACAAGTTTGGTTGTTACCAAAAATGCAAAGAAGAAGTGCTCAAACTATTGAGACCGAACTCGCGACATCAACCGCACACACCTCCAAGTGATGGGGTGCATGTTCAAGCGCCCGTAGAGTGGCTTAATTTAAATGTTAGCCAGACTAGAAATTAAGCCGGACCGTCCATGTCCCGTGCCGTGCTCCTGGACAAGGTATCTATTGTGCTTTGGGATGTTAAAATGAGCATGCAAATGGTACAGGAATATGAAAGGACCCAGGTGGAGCAGTTCCACGTCCAATCTGAGACTACCAATTTTTACATGACTAATCAGACTGAAGTTATGCAATGATTATTGGTTGTAATAACAAAATGGATGCTGCCCACACCCAACATAATGGAATCTCGGTTGGCCACTGATTCCTCCGCCAGAGGTCAGGAACGCGCCACCTCTTATGGAAGTTAGACAACCTGAACAGGAGGCCAGGGAATTCATGTATGAAAATAGAAATCACGGACCTTTAGTCAGTTTTAATCTGCTTTAGGGCCCTAGATTTCAAGATAATCCTAATCACTTTGGACCAGATCAACCGCCGGTCGTAGAACCCCATCAGATCGATCGAGACCAGATAGTGCAACTCATTTAAGAAGTTACTTGCCAAGTGTTAGGCGGCAATGTTATCCCCATCTATCACAAACCATACAACAAGTGGGTAGATCGGTAACAACCATTGCTAAGGAATTATCAACTTTCTCCTTGTTTTTGGCTGATCCCGGTCAGTCGACCATTGAGCACGTTAGCTGATTTATTATGCAATATCATGAGTTAGATGATAATGACTATTATAAGCTACAGTTGTTCGATCACTCGTTGACCACCGTGACCTATACATGGTATTAAAACTTGCTACCATATTCAATACATAGTTGGTAGGAGTTAGAGGAGAAGTTTCATGCTCAATTTTTCTCTAGAAATAGGAAAATAACCATGGACGATCTCGTACAGTTCCGACAGTTGCCCAGGGAACCATCTGAGAGCAATATAATACAATTCAAGCGCGCTAAAAGCCGTTACAAGATAGTAATGACTAAGCTCGAATTCGTGTAGCTTGCACAAGATGGTCTAGAATACAAGCTCCGTAAAAAGTTTATTGGCACGGAGTTTATGGATTTATATAATCTAACAAAGAAAGTCTCTCTCTATGAGGAACCGCTTCAAGAAGGAGCTAGACGAGAAAATTTATCATTAGGGATGTATTACAACAATCCTAACTGTTAATGATGAAATTTGGTTAATCCTACCTCACCTCCTGTGAGCCACTGAGTACCTGCAATTAATGGAGGAACTAGAGAATATATTGGGGGTGTCGATTAAGGCCGAGGACCCTCTGATGCTTAAGTCAAGCATATGTACTCATAGTAGGGGTAGTAGAATTGGTGTATTTATTGTGTACCTTGTTCATGGTGGAGGGTACATTTATAGGCTTTCTAGGAGTTATCGTATTTCAGTTAATTTGTTAGATAAACTGGATGTACTCGTATTGGAGTCGGACTTTAATTTCAAGAATATCTTTGACTTTACTTCAATTAGCATGATTTTTGGCGGAGATCTTGGGATATAACACCTCGTATTTTTGCGTGCTCGGGCGTTACTATTATAATATAGATTAGCATGTTTGTGTGATGATACAAATAACCTATGTTACCCACCACTAGAGGTGGGCAATTTAGGTCCGATCTGGTGGATTCGACTCGGTACCGTTCCGAACAGAACCGACGGTCTAATCGGACCTGATCGATTCTAATGGTCCAGATCCGAAAGCATTTCGAATCAGGTTCGGATAGCACTATATCCGAACAGATCTGGTCCGTATATTCGAACCGAATGGGTCCGAACCGACCTGAACAGACCCGACCCAGTTTTGATGTCGGGTATACAATAAATATCATTGTTTACTCAACATTGTTTCGTACAGCGTGGTCCACATGAGATTTCTATGTACCTCATTTTTATTCTCATAACATAAAATGACCTATAAAAATAGATGTAGGGCATGGATGAAACACATACATCATGGTGGGGCCCACAGATCACCAACCACAGGTCCATTAAAATCAAGTCGGGTCAGGTCCTCCTAACCAGAGAGCCGGTTGAATTTCCAAGGTGATTTGACCGCCACCTTTCATTTATAGCACTCCTCACGTCACCACCGAAAAAAAAAAAAGTTAAATTTTGGGGCCTACCTTGATGTTGGTATATCATCCACACCGTCCATCCCTTTAACCAACTCATTTTAGGACACGAGCCAAAATAAAGGAAGATCCAAACATCAAGTGGACCACACTACTAGAAACAATGGGAATTGAACTCCTACCATTGAAAGCTTCTTAAAGACCCCAGAAGTTTTGGATGAAATTGATATTTTTGTTTCCACTTTATCCATGACTGTATGACCATATTAATGGGTTGGATGACAAATAAACATCACTGTGGACCTTAGGGAGAAAACGACTTTCAACCATTGACGTTTTAATGATCATTGTTTCCTAAGGTGTGGTCCACTTCAGCTTTTGATTTTCCTAATTTTTGGACTCATGCCTTAAAATGTATTTTTTAAAAGGATGAATGGTGTGGATAACTCGTATATATCATGGTGGGGCCCACATATTTAAATCAGTAATAACAAAACTGATTTTTAAAACTTAATTCCTGGTGGCTTTCCAACAGGTGTGGTAAGTAGTAATCAAGTAATTCAGGTAATTTCATGTATTTACCGGTGAAACTAAAAAATCAAATAGCCCGAGTTCTAGGCGCATTAATGGTCAATGTTCACTCAACACTATTTCTCGAGCTCCGGGCGTTCCTCGAGCTCCGAGTTGTGCGAATGGTTCAAAGGAGATCAAAGTTATATGGCCCCCACAGTGATGTATTTATTATGTCTACACCGTTCATATACTTTTAGAAATCATTATAAGACATTATCCAAAAAATGAATAATATCAAAAGATCATCTCGACCACACCACAAATAGCAGCAGAGAATGATTTTTGTCGTTAAACCATTTGTGTGGTCTACTCGATTGTTAGATCTGTCTTATTTTTCGTCTCAAGCCTTAATACGAGGTCACCAAATGAATGGACGGTTTGGATATAACACATACCCTATGATTAAACCCCCACAACTCGCTAATATAAATTGAAAATCAAAACTGTGCTGTGCATGTGCTTGCGTGAAAAGCAAGTCTTATTGCCGTGCACGTTAACATCCAGTGAAAACCTAAATACACAGGTGAAAAGCTCCTTCAGGGTCATGTGGGGCCCACCTTAATGTATACGTTTTATCTAAGTCGTTCATCCATTTTGACATATCAATTTAGTCTTTGATCCGACTTGGTTTTTCTAACCGAATCAGACTCGGTTCGGGTCAGACGAATCATATATCGAATCTGTTCGGATCAGGTGACCCGAATTTGATTCCGGATCTGATCGAATTCGGGTCACACCATTGCCATTTCGGATTTGATCAGGTTGAACCCAATCCGCTCCGATCCGGACCATTGCCCACCTCTACCCACCACCCAGTTTTCCAATAACCCCGATGGGGTGATTACAAACTAATAGAATAATCAATCCATAGATCTAACCATCTGACTGTCTAATTATAAATCAAAGTTGGATTCCCCCTAGATAAGATTTAGAACCATTAGAAACAATGAGAATCGATTTTATGATAGTTTTATAGTAGGGCTTCACGATCCGTTCATCAAATATTCAATTGATCAAGGGGGGTTGAGATTGGTTATTAGAACTGCACCTCGCATTATTCGATAAAGAGGTCTAACCATTAGAACCAGTCGTTAAATTCATCTAGATTGTTTAAAGGACCCCGAGACCATAAAGGATGAATTCTGAATTGTTCTAATCATTTAAACTCGAAATTGGCCATTTAATCAAGTTGTAGGCTTACCTAATCTACTCTAAATTAGACTACAAACCCAGATGACCGATGACGATAAAATCAAATGCAATCTAAACCGTCAAATCGATGAAAACCTACAATCAGATGGCTAAAATGCAAATGTATGGACCATTGAGCTTTGGATCTGCCTGATTGCTGGTCAAGGGCCCTGATTGGACCCTTAGTATCAAATGGATGGAGTGGATTCGAATATGCAACACAGTGGACCCCATACAAGTGCGCATGTGCACAGAATCGTGCACGCCCGCCGTGCACTGGACGGCCTAGCCAGTCAAACCGGGCGCTGACCGGATAAATCTCAAAAAAGGAGGAATTTTTCCCTCCTTTCTCAGATTCAAACGGACAGCGTCCATGTACGATGATCTTGGCCCACCTTTTGCAACTGTATAAGAGATCCAAACCGTCCATCTACTTTGTACGGGAGATCCGACCGAAAAATAGTCTGTCCTACTGTAGAAACACGTGTTCATACACACGATCTCCTGTATAAGCAGGTGGGTGCGTGCGGATGTTTCCGAAATCGGGAATCCGTTTCTATCGCCTTGCTGCCAATTCAGATGCGCCTACTCTCTCTCATCTTGACCGTTTGTTTGGAAACATCCCAGCCTTCCATTTGTTTCCTTTTAGGGTTCTTTTCCTTACCTAGAAGAAAAGGCGGAAAGAATCTTTCCGTTAAAGGAAAGGATCAATCCTAGCCACTGGAAAGCCTATAAAAGGCACTCCGGATGCATTGAAGACGTCCATTTTAGGGTATGCAGCAACCTTAATGAACGGAATGGGAAGTTTCAAGGAGAACTTCGTGCCGCACGAGAAACCGCTGCTGGTCGAAAATATCGAGAACGGTCATTAGTAAAAGGACTTTGGCAGCATTTGGTGGGACCTACAGTGGTCATTGGACCCATCCAATCCGTCCAGAAGCACCGGATCAAAGGATAATGCTGTAAATGAAGAATCGCCATGTGTGGCCACCTCTTCTTCTCCGTCCGAGCAAGAAACCCATCATCTGACGATGGGGTCCATTCACTAATCCAAAACATACATCTGGTGGCCCATGTTTCCAGGAAACCACCTATGGAGTTGGATTGAGGCAATGCTAACAAAATCCCAGTTTAACAACTAAAACTCCTTAGCTAAAATAACCAACCCGTAATCACCCGAATAGTTACGCCCGAACTTTCCAGAATAGGATTAAGGATAGCCTATTAAAGGCGTCCTTTTAGGGCAGCCATTCCAAAGAAAAGAAAAGAAAGAAATCAGAAAAGAGAGAAAAAGAGACGTCGCCTTGCCACACCACTGACTCGAACCGAATCTCACGCCGAGTCGAGTGCTGCCCGAGCTGTTCCGAGACCTTTGCACTCCAATGAGAGCATGAAGAGTAGTAGGAGGAAGGCGGAGGGTCGTGAGAAGGGAGATTATCCCGAATCCAAGCCACGGTTGCTCCAATAGGTCAAGCTGCTGGGGAGTTGCGGTTCACTCTTTGTAGACTTGACTCAGTCGGAGTCACGTAGGGGTGAAACCATCTCTGCCCAGCAGAGGAGGAAGAAAAGAAGAAAAAGAAAGAGAAAAATAGAAGACAGAAGAAAAGAAATAGAGAATGAAGGAAGAAGTCGAGTACAAGGCATTGTACTGAGTTAACTCAGTCTAGTCACTGAGTCTATCAACGAGTCAGCCGAAGTCAACTTGGGTCAGGATCTCACTGGTCACGCCCTGCGCAGAAGAGAGAAAGCTGAATGATGAAAAGAGAGGAAGGATAGGAAGATAAGAAAGAAGAAGAAAGTTTGAGAGGTGGTCGGGTTCGGCTGAGTCTCGACTCGCTGACTCGTTAAACCGAGTTGGGTCGAGTGGTTACTGGCCTTTTTACTGAAGAGAGAAGGACAATAGAAGGAAAGGAAGAGAAAGGAAGGTACAAGAGAGAGGGAGAGAAGAAGAAGACAGGAAAATGAGAAAAAGAAAAGGAGAGTGAGAGGGAGAGAGAGAGAGAGAGTCTAGATGAGTTGACTCGGTGAGTCAAACTACTAGTTCAATGACAAGTCAGACCTTGTCGGATTAAGTTTCACATCAAGGGTGTGTACAACTAACTCTAGCACCATCGGGAGACGAACCGACTCTTGAAAGGTGAGAATCACCCTTCAAGCTTGTCTACATCTTGATAGTTAGCATTGTTATTTATTTCATCTATTGCTTAACATGATACCCAGTTAAATTGATGATAAATGCTAGTTTTATTTGAGCAATTCTTCCTAATGATTGATCGTTGGATTTACATTCAAACAAGAATAAGCGATGGTCTTAAATATCTCACTTTATATGTGTATGTGCTTTAAATATTATGTATAGTCTTGCTTTACCACTTACGGTTATTTATTGGTGTTTTTGGAAGTGCTTAAACTAGCGGCCATTCTTTCTAATAGATTAAATGGAATTTAGTTGTGGTGGACTCATCATCTAACGTATCGTTGCGCCTTTGTGGCTTTTGGGGTCAATCTCTTTCACTGTATCCTGAAATGGATCATTTATGCCTACGCGACTTGTGGGGAATAACCCCTTCTTATCGTACCATCAAATGAAATATTTGGCCATTGCGGCTTTATGGAATAATTGCCTCATGTGGCTTAAATTGATTGTCTCTGTATAATTTTGTGATGGTGAGTTCTACTTGTTGGACTATGATTGGCCACTAGTTGAGTAAGATACTTTAAATCATCTTATTTGTTAGTTTCATAAGCCAAGGAAAGTGGAATGGGACACTATGCCTGAGCTGTAAGCTTATGCTGGGTGACAAACCCCCCATAATGACCTATAAATTTTCTTAAATTGATTGGTTAAAATTGGAATGATAATGGTTGGGCTAATCATGTATTTTCATGGCATATGGTGTTTTTCAGGTGACTAGTTTTCCTTGGGCGTACCTTGACTACTTTTTCAGGTGGCAAGATCTCTTTGGGCAATCTATATATTATTATGGTCTTTTTCGAGTGGTTAGTTCTCATTGGGCGTACCTTTGTGTACATTTTCGGGTTACTAGTCCTCCTTTGGCGATCTATATATCATAGTCTTTTCTGGGTGGCTGGTTCTCCTTGGGCGTACCTTTGAGTACTTTTCAGGGTGGCTGATTCTCCTTGGGTGACATTTTTTTACCAGTTGGATGTGTATCCCCAGGTCTGTGAGCATGTGCATGCATCCATATATTTAAACAAGATCATCTTTACGAAATTTATATAATGAATGCGTATCTGATGAACCTTATTTAATTTCCATGATAATCATTGTGTAATATTTGTTATACACTGCCTTGGTTAATTATGCTTAATTATCTCGATGATGTGATAAATCTTGAGGGGTATACCTCACTGCGATAGCCATTGACGTTATCAAACCGCATTCAGTGTGCAGGAGATACAGATGATGCATATACTGGTGTTCATGTGGATTAGTAGGAACCAGAGGACCTTGCGACTCTCTTTCCTGATTTCATTTCATTTTAATTTGTGCTGTTATATTTTGTAATAAGTTAAGACAGGGGTTTGTACAAGTTTTCGAGTAACCACAAGAATGTTTAGCTATGTATATTTGGACTCCCTCTTATACTTGATTTGTTTCTATCCCACTAGATTACTAACTCTGATAAAAGAAAAAAAAAGTACATGGATCAGAATTTGGATGTTTTCAAAGGTTAACGCTTGGGTTTTTCAAACACGAGTAATGTACTCAGGTTTTGGGAACTGGGGTGTAACACGGGATGTAATTAATGCCACCCACATACGAAGAGGATTCTTCATTCTATTCCGAGATCGAGGTCAGTACATGAGGTCGAGCCAGGTGGAGAAAGTGACAATTGAGGCCGAGGTAGAAAGTAGCCAAAATGAATGGTCAGAGTGATTTTTCGGCCCACAAGTAATACATAGTCATCGAGTCTTGCTGCTCAGCTCATCTGTCTCACACATTTGTTTAGCCCATTTTACCCATAGTAGTGACCCCTTGCTTCCGAGCTCTATACTTTATAAGCTCGGGAAGTAACTTTTGAACTAGTGTATGAGAAGGTCAGTTAGTTCCATGCATGTTCCTAGATTTTTTTGCCTTTACGTGTGGGTGGTCGGGCATATAGATTTATAATTGATAGTCGAGCATATAGTGATAGGTCGTGTATGGTAGAATCAATAGGTTGATCACATATTAGTAAGTCGATCACTCGGTAGAAGGACTTTCTTCCCTTAAATTGAGGGAAGTCCTCATGGTTGGTCATATAGCTCGGATAGTCAGGATAATAATGTTAAAAGAAATTTCCTTCCCCTGACTTGGAGAAGTTCTTTTATTGTAAAATTCATAAAATAGTGGAGGAGAAACGGTAACAGTATCACAAGCATTTTTTTTCCTTTTACATAGGGAGGTCACTTACATTCGAATATGTGGATAAAAACAATAGATAAAACAGTAGAAATAAACTAGAGAATTTTATTCCCTTTAATTGAGAGAGATTTCTCATAATCAAACAAGAGTAGCTTCTATCGAGGTGATCAGTCAAGCACAGTTGTTTCACTCATTGGAGTTCTTCATGGGTAGTAGATCTTTAGATGATTAGTGTTTCATGGGTGAGGTAAGAGCTTACTCTCCATGACTTTTTCTATACATCCCTCAGTACTTGAGGTTAAGGTCGAGGTTGGCCAATGAGCCATATTACTGAGCTTGGTTGACTGGTTCATTTCAATCATCAAGTTTCTTTGTTTAATCTAGCTTCCTTAAGTACCTTATTTGGCTTGGTGTTCAAGGGAGTGTACAGCTGAAAGTGTCTTTTTAGATTTTAGTTATTACACTGACCTTGGTTTTGGTCGTCCTCCTTTCTTTTGGTATTAGCAGTAAATGGCTCTTCATCTTCCATTCGCTTCCTATCCTTAGTCTAGTTGTTTCCTCCTTGAGTAGCTCTTCGTGAACTAAAGATCTCCTTGACATTGGAATATCTTTGAGCTCGGTTAAGTAGGTCGGCAAGGGTAGTCGGGGGGTTCTTATGAATAGAAAAGAGGATCTTTCCTTATTTAAGGTCGACTACCATGGCGATCAGAGCTATCTGGTCGAAGTAATCGTTGACCTCCACCGCTTCCACGTTGAATCGAATGATATAATCCGTTAATAACTCATCCTCCTTCTGTGCGATTATGAGAAGATAAGTTGATGGCTTTCTTTTATCTTCCCCACCAATGAACTATCTGATAAAGGCTTTGCTAAGTTGAGTGAAGGGCTGATGGACTTTGGCTTTAATTATTTGTACCATTTTTGTGCAGGCCCCGACAAAGTTAGGAAAAATGCTCTGTACATCACGGACTCATAGGCATCGTGAAGTTGCATCCAAGCTCTAAATGATTCTAGGTGTTCGCACGGGTCCTCGACTCCAAAGTAGGGGGTGATTTGGGGCACTCGAAACTTAAACGATAGTTGATATCTCATGATTTCATCAATAAATGGGGGCTTGATTTCCTCGAGCATGGCTTTGATGAAGGCCGGAACTTTTGCTTAATCTGCCCATTGGATGTCGCCGAGTTAATCTTGGATCTCTTTCAGCTCAGCCCTCCATGTGACCTCACTCTTTGCGACGACCTCAGGAGTCTTCCCATGCCTTCTCTTCTTTAGAGTGTGGCGCAGGTCACACTTAGTGAGCTCAATTGTTCCCATTGTTTGCGTAGGGACTCACATGCATCGTGTCAGTCAGTCCTTTACCTCATACGAACTGTGAGGTACATGTGGAGGTCCAGATTGCTCGGTTGTTGCCTCCACTTCCATGCCTTGGTCAGGAAATAGTTGTTGTCTCTCCGATATCCGTATTATTCGATTCACATTGTTAATTAGGGCCTCGACTTATTTTTCCAGGGAGATAAGTCAACCAACTCTGTTATGGGGCTTACACGAGACCACTACTAGAATAGGGTCGGTATGATGTTCCGAAGGTGATTCCTCAGGCTACTCATCTAGTGTAGGGATTGGCATAGTAATGACGGCCAAAGCCCAGTTTCTTCTGAAAGTGCTCTAGTTTGTCAAATTACGTGAATATTGAGTCTATCTTTAAGTGAGTCCCAAGAATAAAGATTTCAAGATGAAGACCTTGACCAGAGAGAAGCTCGAGTGCTCTAAACAGGTAATGAAGTCTCACTTCCCTAAACCAAATCTTAAGGTATGTAACTGCCATCCAACTTAAAACTTACCTCTAAACTCATTAGAAAACACCTTAGTAAGCTTAAGTAAGAAAGACACTTGAATGTCAGAGGAATTAAAAATGCATTATACTGGCAAGTCAATTATATCGATTTGCATTAGAAGACATCTTCGATATTATTGAAGATGGTTTAAGACTATCGATACATAGTCCCATTCTGTCCAGCAACAAAATAATCTATCTGCTAAAAATCTCGATAATATCGAATATAGTGCAATATCAAAATTCAAACTTCGTTACTATCGAACCCTTTTCAATAATATCAACTCAAGGACTTCCTCTAAATAGAAGACATTCTCAAAAGTGTTCATCGATCGAATTGAGTCACCCTCCATTACATCGAGAGTAAGTTCTTGATAGTTTCAAATCAGACGCAATTGCATTGAACTTGAGGAACATTGTATCCAACAAGCTTTCAAAGAAAATACATATATTTTCGATCATATCGAATAATATTCGATGTAATCGAACTTCTAAATTCGATAACATTGAATAATGATCAATTACATCGAACTTCTGGACAAAATCTTCTAGCAGCCTAAAGCATATTTCTAAAGAGAATCCAAAAGGGATCGAACTACCCTCGATAACATCGAAGTGCACATCAATGGAATCGAATGGTATTCGATAAAATCGAGCAAAGTCTATTCCACACAAAAACGAACATATATGTGTAGAAAGTTGATACAATCGAATGAGACTTGATATAATCGAAATTCAAATTTTGAGAATATCGAAGATTATTTGATAGTATCGAAAATAACAGATTTCTACCCATTTTATTATCGTTGGGATTCTTTCTCTATAAATACCTCAGGTTACTTCTTGTTAAAATGATCTAGAATCCAAGAGAGTTTGAGCCTGCTATTCCAAGATCTAGCTAGCATCTTACTCGCTCTCTCTTTCCCATTAGAGTTCATCATTCAATCCTTTGTTTAAGCATCAACTCATATCTTATATGCTTAGACTGAATTATGAACTCTACCATTCATGAAGTTTTCAACTAATCATACTATCCTTAAAACTTTTGAATGCCTAGCTCATGAGAACCTTCTCTATTGATTTAAATCTTACCATTTTAATAGAAAAAATAAAAAGCTCTAAACCTCACAACCTCAGATCTTCTGCGAAAACATCATCAACAGGTAGCAAATCAAGGGAGCTAAAGATTCTTCGTCATCATCGAAGATCTTCACATTGTGCGAGAACGGGACTCACCAATTTACTTTCTAAGTATTTAGAGTCTAAAGTGTCTAAAGCCTTTTCCTTTTATACGATTGGGATTTAATAGGCATCCGACGGGGGAATATGTTGTTCTTGTGTAAGACGTGTAGCCTTACATAGGTTATGCCTTGTGTGGGCTTGGGTTGCCTTGTGTAGGCTCCTAGTATCGTGTCCTTAGGTAGGACATGTTGCCTTGTGTAGGCATCTAGGAACCTCGTATAGGTGTCCTAGTTTAACTTTATGTAGGTTGTGAAGGTTCACAGTTAACTTGATTTAAAACCATTAGATAGTGAAATCCGATACACTCTAAGAGAAAATGCATCCGTAGGAGTGGAGTAGGCAAGTAGCCGAACCACTATAATTGATTTTTTTGGAATTGTTTTGAGTACATTTATCTAATTATGCTGATGTTCGTCGTATGTTCACATTGATGCATGATTTAGTTTATGTACAAGTATTGATAGAAGTCACACCTCACACACAATACACAATCCTTATATGCTTTGATTTTACATATTGTCACGCCCCAAACTCGGAAAACGAGCTCATAAAATTTTCGATCACCGAATCTGGCGCCGACAGCCTCTGTAGTGCCCCATTATCAGATCCCGATACTCACATGTCAGATTCCGATCCTGGGATCCTACAAGGAGAATTTTCAGTATGATTTTTTTTTGTAATGGAGCATAACCAAGTCATAAAACAACATCACCACATATCCACTATATAAAAAAAAACTTTAAGTACAATGTGGAAAGGGAAATACAAAGTGGTCCAAAAGCTCCAAAATAGTCAAATGCACACTCCTGCCTCAACGCTGCTGCTGTCCAACGCTACCTGCACACAACGGTTGTGCATAAGCTTACAAAAGCTTAGAGGGTGGTGTAAGTGTGTGCGTGAGGCAAATGCCAAGTGTACAATATCAGAGTAACGCGGAAGTATGTGGTAAATCCATGAATAAAATCAGCCGTACCAAGGCTATGTGATGCAAGGCATGAAAACTATCAGTTATACCAAAGATATGTGATGCAAGGCATGAATGCTATAGGTCATACCAGGACTATGCGATGCGAGGCCTATGTATCTAAATGTCATATGTAAGATGCAAAGCAAGCATGTCAATACTCATCAAGTATAAATATCAATACAGTTTCTCTCTGGATATCATCGGGGTCTAATACACTTCGCAGTGATTGCCTCCTCCCTAGCTGCACAGTCAAGCAAGCAGAACAGACCTCACTATCCTCCTGACCAGTAGTCTACCAATATCTACCTGGCTCATCGATAGCGGACTCATTTGTGAGCTGGTCAAACTCAGCCTAGCTTATAATCCTCTTACTAGGGTGGATAAGGCCACACCCCCTTCCAACCAACCACGACACAATGAGAGACATAGTCTACTGGTATTCGGCACTCGGGAGCTCGTGTATCCACTCGGCCTAGATGTTAGAGCAATTCCTGGTACCAAAAAGGTTCTGGGACTTTCACTTAAGGACATCGTAAGTGCCCACAGTGTTAGAACCAAGTATTTTTAGTATCCGATATGACCATCCACGATGTGCCTGTGGAGCCACAGCCCTGATGTCGCTAGGGCGTGTAGTGATCAAGTCACACATATGTGGGATGCATGAGTCACATCGTCAAATCATGCAGCAATACTACGCATACCACGCGCTCATGTGGGGGCACTCCGTCTCATAAGGAGTCCCGTAAGTGTCTCAGCCTAATGGTTATGCTATGATCAAACATTCCCCATATCAAGCATACATATGATGCGTATGAGCATGAATCATGGGGCTATACTAAGTATGTTATAAAGTGATGAATTATTAACAAGTATGGGCCTATCAATGGGGCCTAAGGAGAGTTACAATGTGGACATTTAACCAACATTGTACTTATAATGTGGACGTCAAACCATCATTGTTCCCTAGGCATGACCCGCTATAAATATCATCACATGAACCATGGGAAATCATACATTGCAATGGACTCTAAGGACATCCCGTTGGGCCTCGACCCATGAGCCTTGGATATATTAAATGGGCCGTATCACATGGGCCTTACATTCATCAAATGGGTTGTATTAATGGGCCTCACCAATGAGCCTTATGGACATTGCAATGGTCCATAACCCATGGGCCATGAAATACATCACAACGGGCCTCAAAATATGGGCCTTACATTTATAGAAAAGTGGGCCTCAACAACGGCCTTATACACCTCAAGGTGGACCACAACAATGGGCCATAAATATGGGCTACAAATGCATCAAGGTGGGCCTCCATGGATGGCCACAAGTACATCCATATGGGCACCATCACATGGGCCTTATATAAATCAATGGGCCACAACAATGAGCCCAACATATACTTCAAATGGGCCATACCAATGGGCCCTACATATACTTCAAATGGGCCATACCCTAAATATAAGTGGGATAATGATTTTCACCATTAAAATTTAGAAGGCCAACCATAACATTTATTTCCATCCAACCTGCTGGATGACGTGGAAGTGAATATTAGTTTATAGGAAGCTACTATGGCCCCTTTGGAATTTTGAACGGTGGACGTCATTGGCCACTACTTTAGGTGGTGGGGTCCATTTGAACTTTAAATCTACCTCATTCTTTAACTCATGCACTAAAATGATCTTTCAAAATGGTTGGAGGGATGGGATGCAGCACGTGCATCATGGTGGGTCCCACCATCTGTCCAGCAGTCAAAGAAAATGGTTGGACGGCATGAAAAATACATACATCACTGTGGCCTCCACCATTCGTCCGGACGGTGGTAAGAAAACACATATATCATTGTGGGTCCCACGTGGGACCCACCATAGCATTTATTTTACATCCAAACTATTGATAGGGTCACACGGACCTGGCTGAGGAGGAAAAATAATTTTCATATTAATCTGAAACTTCTGTGGCCCAGAAAAAAGGGTTTCAATGGTATACATTCAATCCTACTGTTTTTATGGTGTGGGCCACCTGAGCTTTATATGTGCCTCATTTTTGGAGAGGGCCCACCTCAGGGGGTGGTCCACCTCATGGACGGGTTAGATGGCAAATAAACATCAAGGTGGGGCCCATGGTTGGAGCCATGGGTCCCTGTTCGTACCCCCACCTGCCTCAATAGCGTATGCATTACCTACGCCTCTGGCAGCAGCCCTGCTGCTTCCTTTTTTTCTTTTTTCTTTTTTTAAAAAACCTGATTTTTTTGAGGTTTTTCGTGTGTGGGGCCCTCTGCAAGTGAATCCACTCCAACCATTGGATTCCAAAACTCATAACAAATCCAATAAGTCCAATATTGAGTATTTTTTCGGTGCAAGGAAATATAAGGGAAGATTTCAACGGTGAAAACCACCATTCGCTATGCTATGGCCCGTCAGAACATCGGATAAGCTTCATTTTTTGGCTCAACGCCTAAAATGATCTAAGGAAAAGGATGGACGGCGTGGATTAAAAAAAATACATCAAGGTGGGGCTCATATGAGTGGTCCACACAAAGCTTTAAACCAAGCTTATATTTATGTTTTCCAGATGACGTGCAGCGTCCAGGGACGTTGGACGATTTAGCGTCCTAGGTGCCAAAGATGTGGGCCTGCTCAGGTGGGCCACCGGATAATGGATGGTGTCGATGCAACACCTATAAAGTGGGCCCCAGTTCTAGATGACTTAGATAACATACATCCTTCATGGTGGGTCCATCCAAGTGGGCCACAAGGTCATATTATCGCAAGAAAAAGAAATGAAAGAAAGAGAGGGAGAGAGAGAAAAAGAGTGGGAGTGGGACACGAGTGATGGAGGGACCCTGGCACCATGGGCCCTCCCTTCCATGATCTACAACATAAATCAAGTGGGTCCCAAAACATGTGGGCCCATAAAATTGAAATCTAATGGTGGAGATACCTTCTCCATAAAAATAGATGGTCTAGATGACCCATATACAAGCTAGGAAGGTAAACATCATAATGGGGTCCATGGAGAATGGCCCCATCATGGAATGATATTGATGATCAAGATGGGCCATCGGCCACATCCTAGGGTCCAAAGTGGGATCCAAACCATTGATCGGTAGGCCTCACTTGGCCCATAATTAAAAAAAAATATGAAATTTAGGCTATGGAAGCACCCACCGCTTGATTTTCTAGGTCCGTTGAAAAGCTACTCTCCATATGTTTCACTTTGATGGTGGAGATGAGAAATGGATGGCTAGGATGAGAGCTTTTGGGATGGAAAAGTGGGCCACACAACACACTTTCTCTCTTGAAAATGGCTTGGACGTGTGATGCTCTTGCTAGTTGGGAGTTGAGATGAGAAATGTGAAAGAGAGTGAGAGTTGTAAGAGAGATGAGGGATGAGTGTGATGGGTGAAAGGCTGAGGTGAGTGATGGATGTGGTACTTGACATGTAAGGTAGTGTAAGAGAGAGGGTGAGAAAGAGTTGACTTTGGAGAGAGAAAGCATGGGTTACTTTGTACTTGATATGAGGTGATTGATGGGATGGATGGGACATGTTGTAGAGATTCTCTTAGGATTTACAATGCGCGGTATTTTTCCTTGAACTGAATGCGGGTCTACATCTTCTCATCTCGGTATCGGATTGGTGCGCGAGTCATGGCGTTGGAACCGCGGTGACTGTACGGTTGCAATGGTACAAGTCTCAGATTAAGCCAACTCAAATCTACGGGGTACGATTTAGGGTCATGCTTAAACATCGATTACTGGTCGTAGATTGTCGAAATTCGATGGAAAGGATCACGGCAGTCGACGGAACAGTACGGACTAAGATACGGGTCTTACAGCTCTGCCCACCTAATAAAAATTTTGTCTTCAAAATTTATACTACCGTCGTAGCTAAGACATAACTCATGAGGGAATATAAAACATAACATCATATATAATCATAACACCATACATCATACAATCAAACATAAAAAAGATAGGGATAACACTCTCGAATCTCCGCCTCGTGCTCCCAAGACGCCTCATCCACACTATGATGGCTCCATTGCACCTTCACCAAGGGAATGACCTTGGTTCTGAGGACCTACTCCTTCCGATCAAGGATGCGAATTGGCTGCTCAATGTAAGAAGCGTCCTCACGAACCTCCAACGGCTGCCAATCAATAACAGGAACGACGTCTGACCCACACTTCCTCAACATAGAGACATGAAAAACGTTGTGGACGCTAGACAACCGAGGTGGCAAGGCAAGCCGATACGCCACTGCGCCAATGCGCCTGGTGATCTTAAAAGGTGCTATGAATCTCGGGGCAAGCTTGCCCTTCGCTCTAAAATGAACTACACCCTTCATGGGTGAGACCTTAAGATACACATAGTCCCCAATGGCAAACTCCAAGGGACGACGTCGACGATCAATAGAACTCTTTTGTCGGCTCTGAGCTGTGCGCATCCTCTGCCTGATGATATCGATGACCTCTGATGTCTACTGCACAAGCTCCAGACTTAGGAGACGCCACTCTCCAACCTCGGTCCAACAACTCAGAGATCTGCACGGTTTATCATATAATACCTCAAAAGGAGCCATGCCAATGGTCGTCTGATAGCTGTTGTTGTACGAAAACTCAGCTAATCACAGGTGCTCGTCCCAGCTACCCGAGAAATCAATCGCGCAGGCCCAAAGCATATCCTCAAGGATTTAGTTGACCCTTTCGATCTGTCCATCGGTCTGCGGATGATACGCAGTGCTGAGCTGCAAATCATTATCCATCGCTCTCTGAAAGCTCCTCCAAAACTAAGACGTGAACCTCGTATCTCGATCTGAAATGATCGAGACAGGAACACCGTGCAGTCTCACGATCTCATCAACAAACATCTTAGCGAGCCGGTCTGTATGCCAAGTCTCACGAATTATAAGAAAATGTGTCGACTTCTTCAAACGGTCCACAACAACCCAGATGGTGTCATGACCGCGCTGAGTTCTCAGCTAACCCATGATAAAATCGGTAGATATGTGCTCCCACTTCCACATCGGGACGCTCAATGGCTGCAATAGACTAGGGAGTCTCTTATGATCGGCCTTGACATGCTGGCACGTGTCACACTCGGCCACAAAACTAGCTATCTGGTGCTTCATCCCTGTCCAAAAATACTAACGCCTCATATCGCGATACATCTTCGTCGAGCCAGGGTGGATAGAGAACCACGATCAATATGCCTTGGTCATACGATCTCGGCGTAACTCAGGAATATCCAGGACACATAATCGGCCTCTAAAGCGAAGTCCACCATCAGAACCAATCTGTCAATCTGTCTGACTCTCAGATGCTGCCTTTACTCGGTAATCCTGTAACGACTCGTTTGTCTGTTGAGCCTCGATCACCCTTGTAACAAGAGAGGGTTGAATCGACAAGCTCGATAGCTGAACGATAGATGACTGTAGACCAAACTCAAAGTCATACTCTATTATATCCTCGAGCATCCTCCACTCCTAAACCATCATGTGTGCCACCATGCCTCATGGTTGATGGCAGAGAGCATTCGCCACCATGTTCGCCTTGCCGGGTGGTACTGGAGATCAAAATCGTAGTCCTTCAGGAGCTCCATCCAATGCCTCTGCCTCATGTTCAGCTCGGACTGAGAGAACAAATACTTTAATCTCTTGTGCTCGGAGAAGAGTTCAAATATCACCCCATAAAGATAGTGCCTCCACACATTCAATGCAAAGAAAACTGCTGCCAGCTCCAAATCATGCATGGGATAGTTCAGCTCATGGACCTTGAGCTAGCGAGACGCATAAGTCACCGACTTCCCGTGCTGCATCAGGACAACACCTAAGCCAACTCGTGAGGCATCCGTAAACATGACAAATCCATCACTCCTAGAGGGAAGAGTGAGGACAGGAGCGGACATGAGGATGTCCTTCAGCTCCATAAATGCCTGCTCACAAGCATCGCTCCAAACAAACTCAGCACCCTTTCAGGTCAACCTGGTCAACGGGGCTGCAATACGAGAGAATCCCTCAATGAAACGTCGATAGTAGCCCGCCAAACCAAGAAAACTGCAGATCTCGGATGCGTTCATGGGCTGGCCCCACTGAGGCACGACATCAATCTTCAAGGGGTCCACTGCGACACCTGCCTCGTCACTACATAGCCGAGGAACTTCACCTCCTCCTGCCATAATTTGCACTTCTCCATCTTCGCATAAAGCTGGTGTGCACGGAGGGTCTGTAAGGTAATCTCCAGATGCTGCTCATGCCCCTCACGGGTCCTCGAATATATCAGAATGTCATCGATGAAGACTACGACAAACTGATTGAGATACGGATGAAAGACCTCATTCATCAACTGCATGAATACTGCGGGTGCATTGGTCAGTCCAAAGGACATGACCTGAAACTCAAAATGACCATAGCGCGTCCTGAAGGCTGTCTTCGGGATATCCTCATCTCGAACCCGAACCTGATGATAACCGGACCATAAGTCTATCTTTGAAAAGAACTGCACTTCCTGCAGCTGATCAAACAAATCATCGATCCTCGGAAGCGGGTACTTATTCTTGATCGTGACCTTGTTGAGCTCGCGGTAATCTACGGAAGGCCTCAACGAGCCATCCTTCTTCTTCATGAAGAGTACTGACACTCCCCACGGTGAATTTCTCAGACGAATAAAGCCTAACTTGCGTAACTCATCCAACTGCTTCTGTAGTTCCCGTAACTCCAATGGTGTCATACGATACGGGGCCTTTCTAAATAGGTGCGGTACCGGGCACGAGATCAATCTGGAACTTAGTATGCCAACGAGGTGGTAACCCCGGAATCTCTTGGAACATAGAAAAAATCATAAACGACAGGAAGATGATCGATACTCAAAGCAGTTGACTCCTCAACGACACCCGATAACAGGCAAGAAAGCTGTTGTCTTATGGGCTCGGCAACAAACTGAAACTATGGTACGCCAGGTATATAGAACGTGACTGTTCTCATGAAGCAGACTAATATGGCGTGGTACTCGGCGAGCCAGTCTATGCCCAAAATGACATCAAAATCGGACATCAGCAATATGAATAGGTCGACAGGCAAGAAGATATCCCTAATTAGAAAGGGGCAAGACGGACAAATTTGGTCTAATACTGCAGTCTTCCCCAAGGGCGTCGATACTGACAAACCCTCGCAGGAAGACTCCGTCGGCAAACCGGTCGATCGACAGAAATCATCGGCTACAATGGAATGCAATGTAACAGAGTCAAATAATACACATGCAATGCATGCAGAAACAAGGAGAGTACCCTCGATGATCCCTCCTGATGACTGAGGGTCCTGCTGGGCGGCATAAAATCTACCCTGGGCTTGCTGGGGAGGTGCAGGTCCCATCTGAGGTCTCTCCTAATGCTGCTACCGCTGTGGCGGCCTAATCTGCTGCCTCTGCTGCTGTGGGGGAGGGCCCTGAGGTTGGTACTGCAATCATTGCTGCTACTGTAGTGGTTGCCACGGAGGTGGATGCGGTGCCCTCGGCTGCTGCTTCTGCTGCTGCGAATAGGGACACTCGTGCCTACGATGTCCTGTTCGACCTCATCCAAAGTAAGTACCTGTAAACGGTCCAGAAGGTGGTGCTAAGGGTACCACTGGTGCTCGAAATGCTGGGCGGGTCGTGCGTCGCTGCTTTGAACGATGTTGTTGCTGCTGGGAACTACCAGAGGGTGCCTTTCTCTTCTTATCTCCCCTCTGGTCACAGGCTCTCTGCAAAATGACCCAATTTAACTTTTAAATCTGTGCCCTCTCCACGATCTGCTCAAATGTTGGAAGCATGTGTTTGATCACACGGCTCCTGAGGGTAAGACGCAACCCGTTCTCAAAACGGTGGGCCTTTTGCCCCTCATCGTCAATAAGATACTTCGTGAAGCTCGATAGTGCGATGAACCGAGCCTCATACTGGGACACTGTCATGTCTCCCTGGACTAGAATCTCAAACTTTAGTGCGCGCTGCTATCTTACATGCTCAGGAAAGAACTTTCGGTCAAACCGGTTTACAAAGTCCTCTCAGGTCCATTAAAAATTAGCCGCTACCGATCGGGCCACAAATGCCTACCAATGCTGAGCCTCTCCCTGGAGAAGGAATAACGCTAATGGAACTCGCTGCTAGGTCGTACATCTCATGGTGTCGAATATCTTCTCCACCTCGGAGCACCATATCTCTACAGCAGTAGGGTCTGGCTCACCACAGAAACGCGGGGGATCGTGCTGTTAGAAGTCCTTGAGAAGGGCGCTCACACGCTCCTGCTAAGCCTCGGCTGGTGTAACAGCAGGTCGCCCGCCCTGTCCTTGAAGGATGGCGATCATCGTCTGCAGCATCTGCTGAAGCTGCTCTACAGTCACGGGTTCTGATGGGGCTGCGCAAGGCTCACCCGGGGGAGCGGGAGTCGCTTGGGTAGCTTTCCTACGTAGCATTTCCTACAGGAAGGAACAAGGGCTTATCAACCTTGAGAATTTTTGAAGGCTAAGGGTTTATGTCGAAAATCGCCAAGTTATCCAGACTTAGAACCTATTTATTCTAAGTTCATAGCAGATATGTAATGTGATCTCAGGTATTCCCAAGTTATGCTCTGATACCAACTTCTGTCACGCCCCAAACTTGGAAAATTGACTCATAAAATTTTCGATCGCCGAATCCGGCGCCGACAGCCTCCGTAGTGCCCCATTCTCGGATCCCGACACTCACATGCCATATTCCAATCCTGGGATCCTACAAGGAGGATTTTCAATATGATTTTTTTTTATAATAGAGCATAACCACAAGCATAACCAAGTCACAAAACAACATCACCACATATCAACTATATCAAAAAAAACTTTTAAGTACAATGCGGAAGGGAAATATAAGGTGGTCCAAAAGCTCTAAATAGTTAGATGCACACTCCTGTCTCAGCGCTACTACTGTCCAATGCTACCTGCACGCAATGGTCGTGCATAAGATTACAAAAGCTTAGAGAGTGGTGTAAGTGTGTGCATAAAGCAAACACCAAGTGTACAATATCAGAGTAACACGGAGGTATGCGATAAATCTATGAATAAAACTAGCCGTACCAAGGCTATGTGATGCAAGGCATGAAAGCTATCGGCCATACCAAAGATATGTGATGCAAGGCATGAATGCTATTGGTCATACCAAGACTATGCGATGTGAGGCCTATGTAGCCAAATGTCATATGCAAGATGCAAAGCAAGCATGCTAGTACTCATCAAGTATAAATTTTAATACAGTTCCTCGCTAGATATCACCAGGATCTAATACACTTCGCAGTGACTGTCTCGTCCCTAGCTGCACAGTCAAGCAAGCGGAATAGACCTCACTATCCGCTTGACCAGTAGTCTGCCAACACCTACCCGGCTCGTCGATAACGGACTCATTTGCGAGCTGGTCAAACTTAGCCTAGCTTATAGCCTCCTCACTCAGGCGGATAACGCCACACCCCCTTCCAACCGACCACGACATAGTGGGAGATGCGGCCTACTGGTATTTGGCACTAGGGCGCTCGTGTATCCACTCGGTCTAGACGTTGGAGTAACTCCTGGTACCAAAAAGGTTTTGGAACTTTCAACCAAAGATATCCTAAGTGCCCACAGTGCTAGAACCAAGTATTTCGGTATCCGATATGGCCATCCACGATGTGCCTGTGGAGCCACAGCCTTGATGTCTCAAGGGCGTGCAGTGATCAAGTCACACATATGCGGGATGCATGAGTCACATCATCAAATCATACAGTAATCCTGCACGTACCACGCGCTCATGTGGGGAGACACCATCTCATAAGGAGTCCTGTAAGTGTCCCAGCCTAACGACTTATGCTATGATTAAACATTCCTCATATCAAGCATACATATGATGCGTATGAGCATGAATCATGGGGCTATACTAAGCATGTTATAAAGTGATGAATTATTAACAAGATGGGCCTATTAATGGGCCCTAAGGAGAGTTACAATGTGGACATTTAACCAACATTGTACTTACAATGTGGATGTCAAACCATCATTATTCCCTAGGCACGACCAACCATAAATATCATTACATGAACCATGGGAAATCACACATTGCAATGGACTCTAAGGACATCCTGTTAGGCCTCGACTCATGGTCCTTGGAAACATTGAATGGGCCGTATCACATGGGTCTTACATTCATCAAATGGGCTGCATTAATGGGCCTCACCAACGAGCCTTATGTACATTGCAATGGTCCATAACCCATGGGCCTTAAAATACATCACAACGTGACTCATAATATGGCCCTTACATTTATAGAAAAGTGGGCCTCAACAATGGCCTTATACACCTCAAGGTGGACCACAACAATGGGTCATAAATATGGGCTACAAATGCAACAAGGTGGGCCTCCATGGATGGCCACAAGTACATCTATATGGGCACCATCACATGGGCTTTACATAAATCAATGGGCCACACCAATGGGCCCTACATATACTTCAAATGGGCCATATCAATGGGCCCTACATATACTTCAAATGGGCCATACCCTAAATATAAGTGGGGTAATGATTTCCATCGTTAAAATTTAGAAGGCCAACCATAACATTTATTTCCATCCAACCTGCTGGATGACGTGGAAGTGAATATCAGTTTATAGGAAGCTACTATGGCCCCTTTGTAATTTTGAACGGTGGACGTCATTGGCCACTACTTTAGGTGGCGGGGTCCATTTGAACTTTAAATCTGCCTCATTCTTTAACTCATGCACTAAAATTATCTTTCAAAATGGTTGGAGGGATGGGATGCAGTACGTGCATCATGGTGGGTCCCACCAGCTGTCCAGCAACTAAAGAAAATGGCTAGATGGCATGAAAAATACATACATCATTGTGGCCTCCACCGTTCGTCTGGACGGTGGTAATAAAACACATATATCATTGTGGGTCCCACGTGGGACCCACCATAGCATTTATTTTACATCTAAACTATTGATAGGGTCATACAGACCTGGGTGAGGAGGAAAAACAAATTTCATATTAATTTGAAACTTCTGTGGCCCAGAAAAAAGGGTTTCAATTGTATACGTTCAATCCTACTGTTTCTACGGTGTGGGCCACCTGAGCTTTATATGTGCCTCATTTTTGGAGAGGGCCCACCTCAGGGGGTGGTCCACCTCATGGACGGGTTAGATGGCAAATAAACATCAAGGTGGGGCCCACGGTTAGAGCCGTGGGTCCCTGCTCTTACCCCCGCCCGCCTCAACAGCACGGGCATTGCCTGCGCCTCTGGCAGCAGCCCTGCTGCTTCCTTTTCTTCTTCTTTTTTTTTTTAACAAAAAACTTGATTTTTTTGAGGTTTTTCGTGTGTAGGGCTCGCTCCAAGTGAATCCACTCCAGTCATTGGATTCCATTGTTCATAACAAATCCAACGAGTCCAATATTAAGTATTTTTTTGGTGCAAGGAAATATCAGGGAAGATTTTAATGGTGAAAACCACCATTCGCTATGCTATGGCCCGTTGGAACATCGGATCAGCTTCATTTTTCATCTCAACGCCTAAAATGATCTAAGGAAAAGGATGGACGGTGTGGATTAAAAAAATACATCAAGGTGGGGCTCATATGAGTGGTCCACACAAAGCTTTAAACCAAGCTTATATTTGTGTTTTCCAGATGATGTCCAGCGTCCAGGGACGCTGGATGATTTGGTGTCCCAGGTGCCAAAGATGTGGACCTGCTCAGGTGGGCCACCGGATAATGGATGGTGTCGATGCAACACCTATAAAGTGGGCCCCACTTCTAGATGGCTTAGATAAAATACATACTTCATGGTGGGTCCATCCAAGTGGGCCACAAAGTCATATTATCGCAAGAAAAAGAAATGAAAGAAAGAGAGGGAGAGAGAGAGAAAAAGAGTGGGAGTGGGACACGCGTGAAGGAGGGACTCCGGCACTATGAGCCCTCCCTTCCATGATCTACAACATAAACCAAGTAGGTCCCAAAACATGTGGGCCCATAAAATTAAAATCTAACAGTGGAGATCGCTTCTCCATGAAAATAGACGGTCTAGATGATCCATATACAAGCTAGGAAGGTAAACATTATGATGGGGTCCATGGAGAATGGCCCCATCATGGAATGATATTGATGTTCAAGATGGGCCATCAGCCACATCATAGGGTCCAAAGTGAGATCCAAACCATTGATCGGTAGGCTTCACTTGGCCCATCATTCAAAAAATATGAAATTTAGGCTATGGAAGTACCCACCGCTTGATCTTCTCAGTCCGTTAAAAAGTCACTCTCCTTATATTTCACTTTGATGGTGGAGATGAGAAATGGATGGCTAGGATGAGAGCTTTTGGGATGGGAAGGTGGGCCACACAACACACTTTCTCTTTTGAAAATGGCTTGGACGTGTGATGCTCTTGCTAGTTGGGAGTTGAGATGAGAAATGAGAAAGAGAGAGAGTTGTAAGAGAGATGAGGGATGGGTGGATGTGGTACTTGACATGTAAGGTAGTGTAAGAGAGAGGGTGAGAAAGAAAGAGAGAGTTGTAAGAGAGATGAGGGATGGGCGGATGTGGTACTTGACATGTAAGGTGGTGTAAGAGAGAGGGTAAGAAAGAGAGAGAGAGTTGTAAGAGAGATGAGGGATGGGTGGATGTGGTACTTGACATGTAAGGTGGTGTAAGAGAGAGGGTGAGAAAGAGTTGACTTTGAAGAGAGAAAGCATGGGTTACTTTGTACTTGACATGAGGTGATTGATGGGATTGATTGATGGGATAAATGGGACATGTTGTAGAGATTCTCTTGAGATTTGTAATGCGTGGTGTTTTTTCTTGAACTGAACGCTGGTCTACATCTCCTCGTCTGGGTATCGGATCGGTCGCGAGTCGCTACGTTGGAACCGCGGCGACTGTGCGGTCACAATGGTACAAGTCTTGTATTAAGCCGATTCAAATCTAAAGGGTACGACTTAGGGTCATGCGTAAACATCAATTACTGGTCTAGGATTGCTGAAATTCGACGGGAAGGATCGCGACAGTCGATGGAACAGTACGGATTAGGATACAGGTCTTACACATATGAAGCTTGTATAAGCCTATATCAATTAGACCCTTTAATGGCTTGGAAGCCATAGATTTACTTTTCCTTACTTCCCTATTTTAAAAGTTAGGCATAGGTTGTTATTAAAAGATAACAATTTTTTTTTTTTTTTAAAGAGTCTTATTCACCCCCCTTTAGAACACAATCATATTTCATACTTCAATACTAGTGGTTCTACTGCAATTTTATCTTCTTTTAGTCATTGCAGGGTAGACGGAGACACGATAGTGATGACATTACCGTCGTTCCCATAGACGATGTCAAATTGTTGATGCTAAAATCTGGTCGATCCTACCTCTGCTCTTGTGAACCGCTAAGTACATGTAATTAATGGAGGAATAAGAGAATACACTGGGGGCACCAGTTAAGGTTGGAGACCCACTGATGTTTAAGTCAGGTGTATGTACTCACAGTAGGTGTATTAGAATTAGTGTATTTGCTATATACTTTGTTCCATGGCAGATGGTGTATTTATAGGCTTTTTAGGTGGTCTTGTATTCGAGTTGATTTGATGGATATGTTGGAGGTTGAAAAGGCCGAGCTATATATCCTAAAGGGAGGGGGTGAATAGGACTATGCCAAATAAAAAATTGATAAGCAGAATATAAACACCAAATAGCCAAAAAGAATTCAAATAACAAAAGGAAATAACAACCTCAAAAATTCAGCATTGAGAGGTTGATACAAACTTGGTTCTAAGGACAACCTAACACCAAAAACCAATGGTTTCTGGCAGGACAACCTTACTACAATGTGGGTGAGTATTAAAAACTCAAACTCAAGAGGATATGAAAGAAATAGAAACTAATTTATTACAACATTCACCACATAATGTTAAAATATAAAGATTACAACATTCACATCCACAAACACATCCCACAATCTTAAACCATAAAAGATAAAGAAATAAATTACACAACCACCAAACACAAAGAATTATAGTGGTTCGCTTGTGTGTACACCAACTGTTAAACAATCACTATGTGAAAAATAAAAAAAAATGACGAATTTAGAGACGGTTCTAGACCGTCTCTAAAATTGCTTGGTTTAAAGACGCTTTAGAGATGGCCGTAAACCATCTCTAAAATTTTAGACGGCCCCTGACCATCCTTAATGTTATCTTAAAAATTTGAGCGTTCACAAATAATTTAAGACGGTCATTGACCGTTTTATATGGGTCATCTGAGACGGTCATTGGCCGTCTACATTAGAGATGGTCATTGGTCGTCTTTTACTTGTAATCTGAGACTGTCAAAGACCGTCTCTATTAGAGACGGTCCTTAGCTGTCTTATAGCCTGTCAAAAAGTCTTTATTAGAGACGGTCAAGGACCATCTCTATTAGAGATGGCCCTAGACCATCTCTATTAGAGACTGTCAAGGACCGTCTCTATTAGAGACTGTTCTAAACCGTCTTATATCCCTATCAAAGATCATCTCTATCAGAGACTGTCAAAGACTGTCTCTATTATAGACGGTCCTAAACTGTCTCTAATGCTTAGGTCAAAAATGAAAAAGCTCAAAAAAATTATGAATTTGAAAAAAAAATAAAAATTATTGAGAAACTTGAAAAAATAATTAACAATGTTTAAGAAAAATTTAAATTTTGAAAAAAAAATTATAATTTTATAAAAATCTAGATTTTGAAAGGAAAAAAAATTAAGAACTTTGAATAATGTTAATAATTTTGAAAAAAAACAATTTGGATAAAAATATGATATTTTGAAAAAGAAAATTTTAAAAATTAAACAAAATTGTGAAAAAATTGATAAAATGTAAAATATATATATATATATATATATATATATATATATATATATATATATATATATATATATATATATATATATATATATATTTAAAAAGAAAACTAGATTTTGTATTTTGACAACAAAAATTGAAAAGTTATATAACAAAAGTGAGATTTTAAAAAAATGATATTTTGAAAATGAAAATTTAAGAAATTAAACGAAATTGTGAAAAAAATTGACAAATTGTTAAAAAATATATTTTTTTAAAAAAGAAAACTAGATATTGTATTTTGATAAGAAAAATTGAAAAGTTAGATAACAAAAGTGAGATTTTGATGATGTGTTGTATATTCTTGCCGCCCATATGTTTCTCCAACCCATTTTTAGGCCGGGTATAAAAAATTGTGTAGATTTAAATCTTAAGTGGACCACACCATTGATAAGAATGATAATATAGTACCTCACCATTAAAAATTATAAAGAGCCCATCGTAAGGTTTTAGTAATGTTTATATGCAATCTAACTTGTTGATAATGTAAAGGAGATCTAGATGAAGGTAAACTACAAAGATCAAATTGATCCAAAACTTTGTGGCCTTCAAAAGGTTTTTAATGGTTATTCATCATTGTTTTGATTGATATGGCTCACCTGAGATTATTGAGTTCTTGTGATTTGAAATCACATCCTAAAATATGATGGAAAAATATATGGACGGTGTTGATATACATAAAATATATCAAGGTGGGCCCTACACGGTTAGAGTAACACCCATGAAGGAGTTACCTAAAGAGTGAAATGGTACTATAAGGTCACCTCATGGGAACTTCTCATGAGGTTAATCTGTGTGGGCCCCACTATGATGCGTGTAGAACATCAACACCATGCATTTGATGTGTCGCCTTTAAGTCCAAAAATCAGTCATATACGAGACTTAGGTGGGCCATAGCATCTAAAACTATGTGAAGACATCCCTAAAATAAATTAAAGCATTTGGTGGGGCCCACATGAGCTTTAGATGTGTATGAAACTTGGTCTGATTCCTCATCCAAGTGGGACACAC
Organism: Magnolia kwangsiensis; assembly: GCA_037074715.1. Taxonomy (NCBI): domain Eukaryota; kingdom Viridiplantae; phylum Streptophyta; class Magnoliopsida; order Magnoliales; family Magnoliaceae; genus Magnolia; species Magnolia kwangsiensis. The sequence continues at coordinate 117,557,526 of CM073577.1, forward strand.
ATAATGAATGGGTTGAATCTATGAACCACATCTAGGTAGGCCCAATAAATGATTATGAATGTTTTAATGGGAGGGTAACTCTCTCAACTATAGTATGTGGTGTGGCCCACCCAAGTCATTGATTGAGGCCTACCATGGAATGGTGCATCTGATTGACGGAGTAGATCCAAAGTTCAAGTGGACCCACCATAGAAAAGAGTGGGACAATGACACCCACTATTGAAACCTTCTTAGGGCCCACCACGATGTTTATTTGAGATCCAATCTGTTTATAAGTTAATACAGACATGGATACAGTTGACACTTGATGTGATCCCTCATCCAAGTGGGACACATACAATGAGTGGGCCGGATATGTGAATCACATTTAGGCAGGCCCAATATATGATTATAAATGTTTTAAGAAAACCCTTCTCTACTACATTTAGGTGAGTTACTCGTTACCCTTACCAGAGTAAACTCTGTGGGGTCCACTGTTATTTATTTATTTTATCCATTCCATTCATCCATGTTAACAGATACTTTGAGGACTAAAGAATAAAAAGGAAGAATATCCAAAGCTCAAGTGGACCACACCACAGGAAATAGTGTGATTGAATCTCTACCATTTAAAATTTCTTGGAGGCCATAGAAGTTTTGGATCAAGTTGATGTTTGTGTTATTCATTCAGATATTTTTGATATTATGAACAACCTTTAACCGTTTTTGGACAATCTGATCAATCTAGATTGAAGAGTAATAACTTCAGATGTTTAAATCAAAATTTACTCAAATTGTCGATCAATCTTGTTTGCCCAATATCTTTCTCATATGTAACATGATCGGGGCGAGTAACTAGTCAATTTGAGGGTAATGATCGGTAAAATAGAGTGAATGGACCAGACATGTAAAATGGGTTAAATATTCTAGTCAAAATTGTGACCCAACTTATTGACACCCTGAGACTCTAAGAATTAATGTTAGTAAGTTTTGTGGGGCCTATCATGATGTGTGTCGATCATCAACACCGTGCATTTGATAGAAGTTTTGGATTAAGCTGATGTTTATGTTTTCACTTCATTCATTTCTTTTTGATATTATGAACATGTTGGATGGAAAATAAACATTATTGTGGGCCCAAGGAAGGTATCAACAGTGGAAATCATTATTCCACACTGTTTGGTGTGGCATGGTCCACTTGAGTTTTGGATTTACGAAAAATTTGGGATCAACACACACCGTTCATCCATTTTTGAGATCGTTTTATAGAATTATCTAAAAAATGAATCATATCTAAAGATTAAATGGACCACACCACAAATAAAGGGATAGATTGGCTACTCCCCCTAGACCATCCAATGGCTGGTGGTTGGTGTTGTGTGGGCCCCACCATAATGTATGGCCCCACAAACCATTTTAGATTTATTTTTATTATTTTTTTTTACTTTTGAACCAGTTAGATTTCAAATAAACATTACGATGGGTCTTAGGATAGTTTCAAGGGTGGGAATCACCCTCTCGTTGTTTTCTGTGGTGGGGTCTACTACAGATTTTTATCTTCTCATTCTTTTGCTCGTGACTTAAAATGATATCTCAAAATGGATGGACGATGTGGATATAACAAATATATCATAAGTTTATATATATATGGAAATGGTTCTATACGTCGAGCTCATGGGAACTCCCCATGAGGTCGAGCTGTGTGGGCCCCACCATGACGTGTGTCAAAAATCAACACCTCGCATTTGATGGGTCTCATTTAAATTATGGGATATCTCAAAAATCAGCCATATACAGAACTCTGATGGGCCATACCATCTAAAATCATGTGAAGACATGCCTAAAATATATAAAAGCACTTGGTGGGGCCCCACTTGAAATTTGGATGCGTCAGAAACTTGGTATGCCCCTTCATCCAAGTGGCAACACATAATGGATGGGCTAGATTTTTAATGGTCGATGTCCAATCACTATTGTTTTCACATTGTGTCGTCCACCCAAGTTTTAGTTCACGCTCATTTTTTGGGATCGATGATAAAATTATGTTGAGAAATGGATGAACGGCATGGATGAAACAAATCAATCATGGTGGGGCCACAAAGCCATACTAGATCCAAAGATTAACTTATGTTTTCATTTTTCTATTTTTCGCTGTGAGTTTTGTATTTAATGTAAAATAGTGGTAACTGGTTCATAACAATAGTGGTTAAGATATAGAGTTATCCAAACCATCCGAAAAATCTGTATAGTTGTAAATGGTAAATATTTATACATTTTTATTATATAAAACAATTTTAACCATCTAGAAAATTTATCCCATACATGTATGACCATTAATAAAGTTTGTGTTATTATTTAGTGGAAAACTCACATCATACGAATTTCAAAATTTTATCTTATTTGGAAGAGGATTTCCATTTCCATCCCAAATCGATCGAGTGCCCCTCCTTTCCCTCTTTCTCTTTTCCCTCTTTCATCTTCCATCGAGCGCCCACATTCAAATGGCCCCATCGATCTCTTTTTTTGACACCAGATCGGCATTCTTCGGCGTCAGTGCTCAGCTCCCATGTTTGATCTCAATCCCAAGACCGAGATCTCGTTCGCAGGAACGTTCTCCAGTAATGCTTTCGCCGCCTATGTTGCAGAGGTATCGATCCTTTTCTTTTCCCTATTCTATTTGATTTCGAAGTTAGATTGAGTGGAATTTAGTTATGTTTGCTTGATCTTGTTGTTTTGATCTTGATCTTGTATTTTTGGACTTCTTTTTTGCATTTTTACTGTAAATTTTTGGTGATTCATTTTAGTTTGATTTGAACTAATGTTCTTGTTTAATTTGGTTCTTTTGACCTTGAATTTATATATTTTTATAATTTTTCTTGCATTTTCTGCTCATCTAGTCGAATTTAATCAGTTTGGATTTTCTTTTTCCTTTTTTCCTGTTTTGCAAGATCTTTGGGTTGATTTGTAATAGTTTGATATTTTTAATTGTAGAACTTTCGATCTTCATGCCACATTTGCCTAAATTTTTAGCATTTTCGTGTTACATTTGCTGTTTAATTAGCGAATTTTGAAATGCATGAATTTTCTAGTTTTCTTTTTCTATTTCTTTTTGCCTTTGATAGACAGTAAAGAGGGAAATGGCTTACATTTGATAGACAGCAGAGGGTGCCTGGATTTATGGAGGCTTGCATTTAGGAAATCCACGGATTTGACAATCCCTGCAAACAATAAATAGGGGAGATTTGAAATCCATGGATTTCACAAATCCCTACTAAAAATCCCTCGCCCCAAATAGCCCCTAAGTAATCAAAGTAGAAAAAATAGTGAACACGTTGATTAAGTGATGACACATGGAAAAAAAAAAAGAAAAAAGAAAAGAAAAAGAGACTGTGACATCAAAAAGATCTCAAACCCGAGTCAATAATGCTAGTTCAGAAACATCCTCTGTGCATGAGTCACTGAGACTAGACCGCCTTGTCTATCTCCAAATGTACACAGTGGAAAGAAGTAATCAAGGTGTTGCAAGAATCCATACTTCCGCTTATATTTTCATAAATCTTCATGTTTTTAGATACCTTTCAAGACGTTGTCTGGTGTGTATCATCTTTAAGGCCTAGCTGTCCTTTATAATATGGTTTTGAAGGGTGTGCTCTTTGGTGAGCATGGGTGTGACTTGTGAGGATCAACTATGGAAAGGTTGAGTCAGGGGTCCTCTAAACTCTAATTTCTTAGGACATTTATGGCAAGGATTAGTTACAATTCACAACTATAGTTGTGGAAAATGTTTTCCGCAACAAAATTTACATGCATGATTAACCCAGCTTGTATGTACCTGTATCTTGGTTGCATTTTGAACATTTCACTAGTCAAAAGATTCTTCTCCAGTGTTCTTGATCAGATGCTTACAGAAGGGGAGAGAGATCTTAGTCCAACTTTAGAAGGGCATGGAGCAGAACCCTCATAGAAGCATTGTAGTAATGTTACTGATCCTTAGCTAAACCCTGATCAACCATGGTTCTGTATTTCATATGATAAATATTTTTTAGAGGTTTTTGCATATACAACCCTTCCTTTTAGCAATACAAGACAAAGCCCCCTCTAGTTTTCATATTTGTAATAACACCATTCCTTTTTGTCCTTTATAAACAAATCCCCAAACTGTGATTGTTTTAAGATGATAGCATAACTAGTGTTAGCTAAGCTATCAAATTAAGTTTTTGCCCCTTTTGATTTGGAAAACGTTAGTTACTCTACTAGGTTGTTAAGGTGATATTCATGATGTCAAAAACTGCACAAGTGGCATGGTCACAACTTAAAATTGTTTATATTGCTGATCCTATTTTAGCAGTAACTTAAACTAATAATTACAATAGTTTGATTATTAATCAGCTGATTGATCTTCATTTTTTTGGATGATCAATGAAAGGAAGTGGGTGGTCATTTGTAGTTCCCTCCGCTTCTTTGGGCCATGCTTCTTAAGCTAATAAATATTTCATTAATCATTTTAGAGTATTGCAGTGGCCTTCATGTTTCAGTCCCCTCCGCTTCTTTGGGCCATGCTACTTAAGTTCCCATTCGGAAGTGCATATTCAGTTGATGTAAGATCATTTAATCTTTTTATTTATTTATTTATTTTACCATGATTTAGAAAGGAATTATAGATAGTGAATGTCATTTACAGTTCATAAGATGGAAACAAAGGGTAACCATGCCTTGGTTATTTTACTGACATCTTTAATATTTGACCAAAAAACAAAGTAGTAAATGAATGTGCATGAAATGAAAAATCAAGGTGAATGCTTCTCATAAGGTCTGCTTTATTTAGAGTAGAATTAGATAGATCAAAAACTGATTACCAAAATCAACTCATAAAAAAAAAAAAATCATTTACATATTAGTTTTGAAGGAAGATCTAGAATGCATTCAACTAATGCTTTTGAAGTAGAAATTGCATTATTCAAGAAGTGAGTAATGAGTATTTTAATTCACATATAAGAATGCTTTTGCATAAGAATTTTTCCAATTCTAGGATAAGCACCTGATGACCCAATGCCATAAGGGTGATATAGTATTCAAATTCACAAGTTACCAAGGATATTGTGCATATGTGTTGTTGTTTTTAGATACATACATACCAAGACATGTATTCTATGTTATTATGTAAAACATCAATGATCAATAATATTTGTTGTGTCCCCACATGATATTCAGTGATTGAACTAGTATTGAACTTACAGATGTTAAGCCCTTTTAAAAAATCTAACCTCCATTCGAAACCCTCTTAGAAATGTTTAAGCTCCCTTAATAATACCCTATTCTGCATTACATGTATATATATATATAATGTTACACCCAGAATAAGAAACAAATCATGCAATTATGAAACTCCCTAACCTAAATCTTTTTTTCCTTTTTGGGTATATAGGCAGCTGTTCGTAATGTACTAGAATATCGGTGCAGCCACAAATCTTTTTTCTCATTTGAATTGTAACAAAATGTATCAGTTGCATTTTTCTCTATCATACAGGTTGTGGCTATCAAAGATATAATATCACCTCCTTATAGGGAAACATTTAATGATGTGTACAGGTAAATTCATTTTTTCTTATTCCTTATAATGTTTCCTAGTTATATTTGTGTTGGTTTCAGAGTACAGGTTGCGATAGAAATTTTTGGTAAATTGTGGCTTGTAGACAAAGGGATGAGTAACCAATAATACAAATATGGAATGCCTTCCCCAGGTATCCAGATGTTTTTAGATATATTTATGTTGTTTTTAAATGTATTAGCTCGAAATTGCTGGAGCATACCCAGATGTGCGTCGGATCTATCCGGATGAACGGAGGTCCCTGGAAGGTGGAAACCACTGTTATAACCATGATGAAGCTGTCCATTTTCTATGGATAGCATTGGAGGGCTCTGGCCATTTGGATAGGCTGTGCTTATGTATTTGCTCGAAATTAATGGAGCAGACCCAGATGTGCGTCGGAGCTATCCGGATGAGTGGGGGTCCCTGAAAGGTGGGAACCGTTGATATGACCATGATGAAGCTGTCCATTTTCTATGGACAGCATTGGAGCGGCCTGGCCATTTGGATAAGCCGTGTTTATGTATTTGCTCGAAATTAATGGAGCAGACCCAGATGTGCGTCGGAGCTATCCGGATGAGCGGGGGTCCCTAGAAGGTAGAACCGCTGTTATGAACACGATGAAGCTGTCTATTTCCTATGGACAACATTGAAAGGGCCTGACCAATTGAAGCAGGCCGTGTTTATATCTGTATTTACAGGGACCACACCCTTAACCTATAACCTAAACCTATTCTCAAATCCCAAAACCTATAACTACAGCCTAAACCTTAACCTAAACCTATAACCTACAACCTAAACCTATAACCTAAACTCAATTTTCTGAACTTTCACCTACAACTTAACCTAAACCTATACTTATAACCTAAACCTATTCTCAAATCCCAAAACCTATAACCTATAACGTGAACCTATAACCTAAACTCAATTCCCTAAACCTTAATCTATAACCTAACCTAAACCTATACTTATAACCTAAACCTATTATTAAATCTCAAAACCTATAACTATAAACTAAACCTTAACCAAAAACCAATAACCTAACATAAACCTAAACCTATAACCTTAACCTAAACCTTAACCTTAACCAATAACCTTAACCTAAACCTATTCTCAATTCCCGAAACCTATAACCTAAACCTAAACTTGAAAACCCAAACCTAAATCTGATCCTGAATTCGAACCCGATTTCCTAAACCTAAACCTTAACCTACTCTCAATACCCTAAACCTATAGCTTATAACCTAAACCTAAACCTTAACCTAAATGTAAACCTATAACCTTAACCTAAACAAAAACTTATAACCTATAACCTAAACTTATAACCTATAACCTAACCTTAACCTAAACCTAAACTTAAAACCTAAATGTATTCTCAAATCCCTAAACCTAAACCTACACCTAATCCTAATCTCAACTCCCTAACTAAACCTAAACCTAAACTTGAAAACCCAAACCCAAACCTGATTTCCTAAACCTTAACCTTAACATATTCTCAATTCCCTAAACCTATAGCTTATAACATGAACCTAAACCTAAACCTTAACCTAAACCTAAACCTATAACCTAAACCTAAACCTAAAACCTAAATATATTCTCAAATCCCTAAACCTAAACCTACACCTAATCCTAATCTCAACTCCCTAACCTAAACCTAAACCTAAACTTGAAAACCTAAACCTAAACCTGATCCTGAACATGAACCCGATTTCTTAAACCTGAACCTTAACCTATTCTCAATTCCCTAAACCTATAGCTTATAACCTAAAACCTAAATGTATTCTCAAATCCCTAAACCTAAACCTACACCTAATCCTAATCTCAAATCCCTAACCTAAACTTGAAAACCTAAACCTAAACCCTATCTCAAACCTGAACCTGATTTCCTAAACCTAAACCTTAACCTATTCTCAATTCCCTAAACCTATAGCTTATAACCTAAACCTAAATCTAAAACCTAAATGTATTCTCAAATCACTAAACCTAAGCCTACTCCTAATCCTAATCTCAAATCCCTAACCTAAACCTAAACCTAAACTTAAAAACCCAAACCTAAACCTTATCTCGAACCCAAAACCGATTTCCTAAACCTAAACCTTAACCTATTCTCAATTCCCTAAACCTAAACCTTAATCTAAACCTAAACCTAAACCTATAACCTAAAACCTAAAACCTAAATGTATTCTCAAATCCCTAAACCTAAACCTACACCTAATCCTAATCTCAACTCCCTAACCTAATCTTAAACTTGAAAATGCAAACCTAAACACGATCCCGAACCCGAACCCGATTTCCTAAACCAAAACCTTAACCTATTCTAATTTTCCTAAACCTATAGCTTATAACCTAAACCTAAACCTTAACCTAAACCTATAACCTATAACCTAAACCTAAACCTAAAACCTAAATGTATTCTCAAATCCCTAAACCTAAACTTACACCTAATCCTAATCTCAACTCCCTAACCTAAACCTAAACCTAAACTTGAAAACCCAAACATAAACCCGATCTCGAACCCGAACCTGATTTCCTAAACCTAAACCTTAACCTATTCTCAATTCCCTAAACCTATAGCTTATAACCTAAACCTAAACCTTAACCTAAGCCTAAACCTAAACCTATAACCTTAATCTAAACCAAAACCTATAACCTATAACCTAAACTTATAACCTATAATCTGACCTTAACCTAAACCTAAACCTAAAACCTAAATCTTAACCTATAACCTAAAACCTAAACCTAAACCTAAAACCTAAATCTTAACCTAAAACCTAAAACCTAAACCTAAACCTAAAACCTAAATGTATTCTCAAATCCCTAACCTAAACCTACACCTAATCCTAATCTTAACTCCCTAACCTATACCTAAACCTAAACTTGAAAACCCAAACCTAAACCCGATCCCGAACTCGAACCTGATTTCCTAAATCTAAACCTTAACCTATTCTCAATTCCCTAAACCTTAACCTATAACCTAACCTAAACCTAAACCTATAACTTGCACTTATAACCTAAAACTGAATTGTATTCTCAAATCCTTAAACCTAAACCTACACCTAATCCTAATCTTAATTCCCTAACCTAAACTTAAACCTAAACTTGAAAACCCAAACCTAAACCCGATCCTGAACTCGAACTCGATTTCCTAAACCTAAACCTTAACCTATTCTCAATTACCTAAACCTTAACCTATATCCTAACCTAAACCTAAACCTATAACTTGCACTTATAACCTAAACCCATAACCTAAACCTAAGCCTAAAACCTAAAACCGAATTGTATTCTCAAATCCTTATACCTAAACCTACACCTACTCCTAATCTCAACTCTCTAACCTAAACGTAAACCTAAACTTGAAAACCCAAAATCCGAACCCGATTTTCTAAACCTAAACCTTAACCTATTCTCAATTCCCTAAACCTATAGCTTATAAACCTTAACCTAAACCTTAACCTAAACCTATAACCTATAACCTAAACCAAAACCTATGACCTAAAACCTTAACCTATAACCTATAACCTAAACTTATAACAAATAATCTAACCTTAACCTAAACCTAAAACCTAAACCTTAACCTATAAAGTAAAATGTAAACCTAAACCTAAAACCTAAATGTATTCTCAAATCCCTAAACCTAAACCTATACCTAATCCTAATCTTAACTCCCTAACCTAAACCTAAACCTAAACTTGTAAACCCAAACTTAAACCCGATCTCGAACCTGAACCCAATTTTAACCTATAACTTAACCTAAACCTAAACCTATAACTTGCACTTATAACCTAAACCTAAACCTATAAGAAAAAAAAAAGTAAATGAAGTTTCTGCAATTCTTCATGATTCTGAATTATAATGTTTTGTTGGTTGAATATTTTTTTATTAGATGAAAGACAAAAAGAAAATTGTTGCTGATTTCCATTTTTATTTATGATGTTAATGTATTTATGCGTGAATGAATGTAATGTGGAAGATTGTTTGTATTTGGATGGATGTCATTTATGTTCGGATGAATACAGTTTATGTTTGGATGGATTTATGTAGTTTGGGTTTAGATGGATGTGAATGTGAATATAATGAAATATACTATATAACAGGTGTATATCAGGAAGAATATGATGTTGTAACAGGTGTATATTAGGAAGAATATGATATTGTAACAGGTGTATATTGTTTGTTTTTGGATGGATGTAGTTTATGTTTAGATGAATGTAGTTTTTGTTTGAATGGATTTACGTAATTTGGGTTTAGATGGATGTGAATGTGAATATGATGAAATATATTATATAATAGGTGTATATCAGGAAGAATATGATATAAACAGGTGTATATGCAAATACAAGACGGCTGAAGACCATCCTTTTTAGGTTCATAAGAGACGGTCCATGACTGTCCTTTTTAGACTAATAAGAGACAATTCATGACCGTCCTTTTTATTGACAGTCATGGGCCATCCTTTTTACGGATGGTCTAAGACCATCCTTTTATAGACGGTCATAGACTGTCCTTTTAAGCTTCATATAAGTCTACTAATACCTACCATTATAGACGGTCTATGACCGTCCTTCTTTAAAGATGGTCCATGATCGTCCTTCTTTAGAGACGGTCCATGACCGTCCTTCTTTAGAGACGGTTTATGGCCGTCCTTTAAAAAATATGTAAGACACGTATCCTAATCCGTACTGTTCCGTCACTTCCCGCGATCCTTCCCGTCGAATTTCGGTGACCTACGACCTGTAATCAATTTTGCGCACCACCGTAAGTCGTATCCTATACATTTGAGTCAGCTTAATCCGAGACTTGTATCATTGCGACCGCACCGTTGCCACGGTTCCAACGCCGCGACTCATGTACCGATTCGATACCCTGACTAAGAGATGTAGGTCGGCGTTTATTTTGAAAAAATGTCGCGTATTTACATTCCCAAGAGAATTTCTACAAAGTGTCAAATCAATCCCATCAATCAATCACCCATCAATCACTTTATGTCAAGTACAAAGCAACCATGCTTTCTTTCTCCACAAGTTAAACAAACCCAAAAGTCAACCAAGCTCTCACCTCACCCATCACTCACCTCACATCCATCACTCACATCTCTCCTTACATCTCACCTCTCTCTCATTTCTCATCACAATTCCAAGCAACCAAGAGAGGCTCCCACGTCCAAGCTCTCTTCCATGTGAGAGAGTGATTTTGGTAGCCCACTTCCCACTCCAAAACTCATCATCCTAACCATCCATTTTTCATCTCCATCATCAAAGTGAAGCTCTAGGAGATAGGCTATCCAACGGACTAAGAAGATCAAGTGGTGGGTGTTTCCATAGACTACTTTTTCATATTTTTAAGATGGGCCAAGTGAGGCCAACTGATCAATGGTTTGGATCTCACTTGGGACCCTAAGATGTGGCCGATGACCCATCTTGATCATCAAATCATTCCATAATGGTGCCATTCGCCATGGACCCCATCATGATGTTTACTTTTTCTTACATTAAGAGGTCATATAGACCGTTCATTTTGGATGGAGAGGGATCTCCACCATTGATCTTTTATTTGGATGACCCATATACAATGGGACCCATTGATGTATGATTGGATGGTTGAACGGAGGGCCCATAGTATCGGGGTCCCTCCATCACACATGTGTCCCACTTTTCTCTCTCTCTCTCTCTGCCTCTCATTTTTATTTATTTTTCTTGAATGTTAATGAGGCCATGTGGCCCACTTGAATGAGCCCCACATGAAATATGTATTTTATCCAAGTTGTCCATGAGTGGGGCTATCTTAGATATATCATCCATCTTGTGGTGGCCCACCTAAAAAAAAAAAAAAAGAAAAGGAAAGAAAGGAAACATCCAGATGCTGGACGCAGAGAGGAAAACACAAATATTGGCTTCTTCCAAAGCCTTTGGAAAAGGGGTCACTTGTATAGGCCCCACCTTGATGTATGTTTCTAATCCATGCCGTCCATCCTCTTTCCCGACTCATTTTAGGCGTTGAACGGAAAAATGGTGTCGATCCGATATTCAGGCGGGCCATAGCATAACAAACATCGTCCTTACCATTAAAAATTGGCTAGGGCCCACCTTGAGTCAAAAAAATACCGTATATTAGACTTGTTTGATTTGTATTGAGCCATGGAATCCAATGGCTGGACTGGATTCATCAGCTGTGGACCCCACACGATAAAAACCCCAGAAAAATGGGTTTCACAAAAAAATAAAAATAAAAATCTCACAACAGCCACTGCTGCTGTGTCAGAAGCTGGCCGCGCCAGCGGCTAGCGGGCGGACGTGGGCAGGGACCCACGGCCCTGCACGTGGGCCCTACCTTGATGTTTATTAGCCATCCAACCCGTTGATCTGATGGGTCCCCTCCTCAGGTGGGCCCCCTCCAAAAATGGAGTATATCCAACGTTCAGGTGGCCCACACCATCTGAAATAGTGTGAATTGAATTCTACCATTGAAACCCTTTTGGGGTCCATGGAAGTTTTGAATCAAACTGATATTTTTTTTCCTATTCATCCAGGTCTTTGTAACCTTAGCAGCAGATTGGATGGAAAATATAAGTTATGGTGGGTCCCACGTGAAGCCCACAGTGATATATGTGTTATATTGCCACCGTCCGTCTGGACGGTGGACTCCACTGTGATGTATGCGACTATCCACACTGTCCACCGTTTGGACAGTGGGACCCACCATGATTTATGGGTTCTATCCACTCTATCCACGTGATGTGTATATATATATATATTATATATATAATATTGTATATATTATATATATTATATATATATATATATATATATATATATATATATATATATATATATATATATATATATATGTATATATGTATGATGGTGGGCCTCTATGTGGACCCACCCCCCACCATGATGCATGTGTTGCATCTCACCATCTATCCATTTTGAAAACTCATTTCTTGAGCTAAAAATGAGTCGGATCTGTGTTCAAGTGGGACCACCTTGGTATACACTGAGGCCCTTGTGTTTCGGCCCATTTGACATATGTAATGCCCATGGGTTTCAGCCCATTTGACATATATAATGCCCATGGGATCCGGCCCATTTAATATATATATAAAGCGTATGGGAATTAGGCCCATTTGATAAAGCCATAAGATTAAGCCCATTTGATACATATACGGCCCAAGTTGTGAGGTCCACTTTGATGTATTTCAAGGCCCATGGGTCATGGACCATTGCAATGCACATAAGGCTCATTGGTGAGGCCCATTAATGCAACCATTTGATGAATGTAAGGCCCATGTGATTCGGCCCATTTGATGTATCTAAGGCCCATGGATCGAGGCCCAACGGATGTCCTTAGAGTCCATTGCAATGTACGTTTCTCATGGTTCATTTAATGATATTTATGACGGGTCGTGCCTAAGGAACAATGTTGGTTGACGTCCACATTGTAAGTACAATGTTGGTTAAATGTCTGCATTGTAACTCTCCTTAGGGCCCATTGATAGGCTCATACTCATTACTATTCATCACTTTATAACATGCTTAGTATAATCTCATGACTCATGCCCATACGCATCATATGTATGCTTGATTTGAGTAGTGACTGATCATAGCATATGCCATTAGGCAGACCACTTATGGGACCCGTTATAAGATGGAGTACCTCAGCCCTACATGATCGCGCAGTACACGCTGGATTTCTGCATGATTTGACGGCGTGATTCATGCATCTCGCATATGTATGACTTGATCATTGCACGCTTTAGCGACATCAGGGTCGTGGCTCTACAGGTATATCGTGGATAACCGTATTAGATACCGGAAATACTTGGTTCTAGCACTGTGGGTACTTAGGATGTCCTTGAGTGAAAGTTCCAAAACCTTTTTGGTACCAAGAGATGCTCCAACGTCTAGACCAAGTGGATACACGAGTGCCCGAGTGGCGAATACCAGTAGGTCGCGTCTCTCACTGTGTTGTGGTCGGTTGGAAGGGGGTGTGGCCTTATCCGCCTGAGTGAGGGGGTTATAAGATAGGATGAGTTTGACCAGCTCGCAAATGAGTTCGCTATCGACGAGCCGGGTAGGTATTGGTAGACTACTGGTCAGGCGGATAGTGAGGTCTATTCTGCTTGCTTGACTGTACAACTAGGGTGGTGGCAGTCATTGCGAAGTGTATTAGACCCCGGTGATATCCAGAGAGGAACTGTACTGATATGTGTACTTGAGGAGTACCGACTTGCTTGGATTGCATTTCGCATATGACATTCGGCTATATAGGCCTTGTATTGCATCGGTGTGGTCGATGGCATTCATATCTTGCATCATGCCTTGCATTACATAGCCATGGTATGGTTGATTGTATTTATGGACTTACTGCATACTTTCGCACTACTCTGATACTGTACACTTGGCGTTTACCCTACGCACACACTTACACCACCCTCTAAGCTTTTGTAAGCTTATGCACGATAGTTGCGTGCAGGTAGCGTTGGACAGCAGCAGCACTGAGGCAGGAGCACATATCAGGACCTTTTGGAACTTTTTAATCACCTTGTATTTTCCTTTATACATTGTACTTAAAGTTCTTGATATAGTAGATATGTAGTGATGTTGTTTTGTGACTTAGTTATGCTTGTGGTTATGCTCCATTACAAAAAAAAAAATTCATTATGAAAATCCTCCTTGTATGACCCCAGGATTGGAATCTGGCATTTGATTGTCAGGAGCCGAGAATGGGGTACTACGGAAGCTTTCGGCACTGGATTCGGCAATCGGGATTCATATGAATCCGATTTTTAGGTTTGGGGCGTGACAAAATACGACACGTCAAAATTTGATGGCCGTTGCGACGGTCCAGGACCGTCCTTTTTGGCCTTTTAAGATGGTTTCCAACTGTCCTTTTTTCGCTATTTTGGCGTAGTAAACAGCCACACAACTACTTCACTCCTAATATCCACTCCCTCAGGATATTAACATTCACTAATCAAAATAAGTTTTTCAAGGTTCACCTAAAACCTTCACAATTGTGTCTTTAGATGGGCTTACATAATTTAAAAAATCCCACGCTCTGAGATCTTCTAGAGCACATCAAACAAAACCAAAATAGAGATTTTCTAGAACAATCTCACAAACCAGAAATAATTGAATTACAGAAAAAGCAAAAACTTATGTGTATGACGATTCTGAAGCATCTCGATAGAACCAACTTGATGACGGCGTAGATGTTTAACGTTCAGTCTCATAAGTGTATAGGGTTCTAAGTCTAGATAATTTTTAATTAAATCAGTAAGGGATTTATATTGATTTTGATCTCAAGGAAGAATAAATCAAATATCCCTATGCAAAATGAGAATGGAATAGAGAATCAAAATCAAATTACAAGAGCTACTTTAAAGAATCTTAAATATGCACAAAATAGCTTAAAATGTACTCGAAATAATCTCAGAGTGATTGATTAAGAATGATAAGAATTGAATTAGAAAACTTGAAATTTGAGCACTATTTATAGGTAAAAAATTGGTTCACACGACTAGTCTTTAGTTAGATACAGCTGGCATTATCCAAACATATTTTCAAAAATTCTGGCACGATAACATTTTTCAGTTGCACGACTGGCCTTGTAGGTCCCACAACTGGTCGACTGGCCTGCTCAACTAGTCGTGGACACTACACGACTAGTCATGTGAGTCCAGATTAATTGCTGGAAAATGAGTCGATCACAACACGACTGGTCGAGCATGATTCACACCACTGGTCGAGCAATTTTCAAAACTGGTCGTAGACCAACAGAAAATTTTTTAAAATTCATAACAAATCTTGGACAGGTCGAGGAAATACTAGGACTGGTCGAGCTAGTGCTAGGGCTAGTCGAAAGAATAAAATTTTACACTTTTAAAATAACCAAAATGATTGATCGAAAGTATGAAATGATTTAATCATGATCTATGGTCAATCTAGGTCAATCATACCTTGTGAGATAGAACATATGAACACTTAATCTATCGATTACTTCAGTAGGTTTAATTCTTGCGATCTTCAAAGCTTGAACTCAACATATTAAACATAATCTTCAACTAGGTCTTGAGTTTTTTGACTTTTTTGGTTCCATATCTTGAACCGCAATGTTCTTGAAAACTCTGTCTTCACTCAATATATGAAAGTCTTCATTTTCTTCCAATTTGAAGATTCGATAAGTCTGTCGTAGATATCGGCAAGATAGATTCAGCATGAACAAAATGAACGTCGAAGATTCAATGTGAACAGATGCATAAGCTTGATACAAATCAAGATACAAACTTAAATTGGTTTATCAAGCCAAAATTTCACAATACTTACTTTCAATCTCCCCCCTTGTCAAATTTGTGACAAAATCAAAATTACAATGTGCAATAGATATTCAAATAACACATTGCACAAACATATTGCAGTAACATGTGCACAAACATGCATACACATATATGATATGATCCATAATAGATATCATGCACAATAATTAACTCTTCCCCTTAATCCACTACTCTTTGTAAAAAATAAAAATAAAATTAGTCACATTTCATCATATCATATCCTCATTCACATATCACATATCGTTCAATATTACAAATCTCCCCCTTTTTATCACAACATGACAAAAGAAGCAAATAAGGATAAATGAAGAGAATAAAAGAGCATGTAGAATTAATAACTACTCATCCAAATAAAATAAACAGAGTATCTGAACTGAATAGATAAGAGTTTGAACAAAATTATCCAAGCAGTCATAGGGAAAAGAGTTAGAATAAAGTTATTACAGATACCATCAAATCAAAACGAAACTAGTCAGATCCTGAAGAGGGAGTAGGAATAGATGGATCAATTTGACGCAAACACTTATTAATGCACCTCATATATTTGCGCATCTAAGAAAATTAAGAATCCTGTGTTATACGAATTTGAGCCACCTGTTCCTCAAGATTATGCAACCTCTCATCGAAATCAGAAGGCTGATAATCAGGTTCAGCCTCAGAATCTTATTCAAGTTCATCAATTAAATCATCCATGTTAACGACTTCTTGAGGTAAAGCATCAGCTTCTTCAGCTTCTTCATCTCCTCTAACATTCCCATCAACTTGACCATGTGCCAAATCCAGGTTTATCTTGTTGATATTAGAATTGTTAAATGGACGGAGATTAATAGAACCTTTTCCAACAGGCATATCAAAGCATGATTAGCTAAGGTAGTCATAAGATAAGTGAATAGAATATCGCTATGACTAGGATGGAGACGAAACTGAATAATATGATGATAAATAAGAGAAGAAAGACAAATATGGATGCCAGATACAACTGAATGCATAATATGAGCCATAAAAGTGGTCATCTCAATCTTGTTACCTGAGCGAGGATAGACATTCAAAATAAAAATTCAATGCAAGACCTTGTATCTGGGCAACATATATTTAGAACTGAGCGCAGTGCCGGCATTCTATTCTGCATTCATGTAACAAAGAACTTTCATAATCAATTGTTTAGCATTTTTAAAAGATCTAGATTGTAAAGTAGATATGGGTATGCCTTCATCAACAATAGGTATATTCATAATTGCTGAAATTAAATAACAATCTACCTTAATTGGACCTTCTCTAGTTGACACAGTAAATGTCAAATCTTCTAGAGATAACTCAATAATGTAAGCGTACATGGCCTGCGCAATGGATCGGTATGCAAAACCGCCCCACGATAATATGTTTTTCCATCCTACAGCTTGAAGGAGAGGGACAATGTTGAAGCGCTTAAGATGATCAACAATGACAACACGCTCAACAATAACATTTCTAAGTGGGAAATCCTGCACATACTCGGGATCCTCTTTAGGAGGCCGAAGGTGACGCATGGTAATGGGTGCAAAACAGGATGAAGAGGGACTACAAGTGGTTCTCTTCCTATTTCTTCATTCCATTACAACAAGAAAATAATGAAACAAAGGATTGCAAAAAGAAATGAAAGGATTCTAAGCAAATCAGATTTTAAGGAAAAACCCTTTCAAACTACCATAAATCTTGAAACAAGAAGCAAAATCAAGATTAAGGATGATCAAAGAACTTATATCCACAAGGTAATAAAAAATGAAGCACTAACTGGAGAGTAATCGAGAGATGGGCTCAACCAGTCGTGGTTGGGCTTAATGGAGAAGCAGAAAGAAATGAAGAAGAATGACTTTTCCCCAAATAAAAACCCAATTCACAAGTTTCATGATTGGTCGTGTACATACTCGACCAGTTGTGCCACGACTGGTCGAGTGTGTACTCGACTGGTCATGTAACATTAAAAATGTGCAATTTGGCATATATTTAAATTTTTTTTAAAAAATGCAAAATAATATATACATACATTATGATATAAATGAAGAAAAATCATCAGTTCATATTGCACATACTAAGATGAAATTTCAATTTTACAAATCGATTTTTGTCGAGCAATTTTATGAATATGTTAGCTAGTTGATTCTCGATCTGAATATATTCTAATGAAATTATCTTTTCTTCCACCAATTTACGAATATATTGATACCTAATGTCAATGTGCTTGGTTCGTGAATGCTGAATAAGATTTTTAAAAATATTAATTGCGCTTGATATCACAATATAACATCATATATTCTTGCACAATTCTGTAATCGCTTAGCATTCTCTTCATCCATACTAGCGGAGTGAATGCATTACCTGCAGCAATATATTCAGCCTCAGCAGTGGAGAGCGATATAGAATTTTATTTCTTACTTAGGCAGGAAACTAAACAGTACCCTATAGAGAAACAACCACCGCTGGTCGATTTACTATCATCAATGTTATTAGCCCAATCAACATCCGTATAACTAGCTAATTGCACACTAGTATTATATGGATACCAGAGACCAAAATTAGTTGAACTAGCAACATATCATAAAATTCGCGTAATAACATTCTCTTCATCCATACTAGCTGAGTGCATACATTACCTGTAATAATATATTCAACATCAGTAATGGAGAGTGATACAAAACTTTATTTCTTACTTAGCCAGGAAAGTAGATAGTTCCCTACATAGAAACAACTATCACTGGTCGATAAATGATTGTAAGACCCGTATCCTAATCCATATTAATCCGTCGACTCCCGTGATCCTTCCCGTCGAAGTCCGACATCTGTGACCTATAATCGATATTTGTGCATGACCCTAAGTCATATCTTGTAGATTTGAGTCAGTTTAATCTGAGACTTGTACCATTGCGACCGCACCATCGCCGCGGTTCCAATGCTGTATCTTACATATCAATCTGATACCCTGGTAGGGAGATGTGGGTCGGCGTTTATTTTGAAGAAAACATCGCGTGTTTGTAATTCCAAGAGAATCTTTATAACATGTCAAATTTAATCATATCAATCATCTCATGTCAAGTCAAAGCACCCATGCTTCCTTTCTCCACAAGTTAAGCAAACTTAAAAGTCAACCAATCCATCACCTCACCCATCACTCACATCCATCACCCATCTCCCATCACTTCTCTTACAGCCACCCTCTCTCCTTCTCTTTCTCTTTTTTGAGGGTCAAATATTACATATTAGACCCCAGCTATTGCCTGGATTTACAAGCATGATACCATTTAATGGCCCAATTTAATCGTGTTTGTGATGTAGAGTGTCTTTATGAGCTTGAACTGAAAATGGGTATTAAAAGCATGGTTTTAGCACTCAAGATACACCAAGGCAACTTACGGGACCCTAGGGGACCAAGATAGACAGAATTACATACCAGAGATCCAAAAAAATCAAGTGATTGAAGTTCAAGTGGCCTAAAAGTCGTCTAGAATGAAAGATCACAGGGTTCCAACCATCCGTTCGGCTCAAAACTTCATACATGGCCTGAGGACCATAAATAAACCATACACGTCGTATTTCAACCATTCGATCCCTGTAGAAGTGGCTCGATGGACAAATCAGCCCATAAATCTCTGATTTGGGGCCCACTTGATCACTGGATATGTTGTCAACTTGGGCTCGACCCCTTAAACTAGCTGAAAGAATGGATGGATGGAGTGGATTACTCGAAACATTACGGTGGGACCCATTTACATGGGATGAGTGTGCATAGCACACGTGCACTGGAGGTGCACTGAACGCAAAGTCGGTTTGACTCGACTTTGACCCGCTCCCGCCCTACTTTCCTGTATAGAGAAGGAACGCCTCTGTTTCCTTCGCAGTAGGGCCGTCCACTGTGGGTTTTAATGGCCCACCATCACTACTCTGATGAAAGATCTGGACCATCCATTAGACCTATGTGGCCCATTTACCACTGCCTAGGTGACAGTTTTTCAATTGCCAGCTAAGATCAGTTGTCCAAATTGAAGATGGATGGTGAACTGAACCAGAAGTGGGCCGCAACAAAAATAGTCCAAAACTGACCATTTCTGAATGGTTTTAGGTGAGGAATTCGTTGGACGATGTGGATTTCTAAACCACCAACGATCATGGGCCCCACCGTGCATCAGTGCAAGAAAGTTTCATAGCCTGTACACGTTCGTGGAAGCCGGACGTCCTGGGCCGTTTGCTGATCATGGTCAGGATTGGACCCATGACCATCCAAATCTTCGAGAAGGTGGTCTCGACCACACCCAAGAAATTGGATTGGATGCACGGACGGTCAGCCACATCCAAGATGTTTTCTACGCAGGAACAGGGACGGTTCCACAATCCACCGACCCCAGCTGTCTACGCACATCTCTTGTATGGAAATTCTCCACCAACTCCTGCCATGTATAAAGAGAGAGAGAAAGAGAGGCCAGCAACATCATCATCTTGGAGGCTTGGGGGTTAGACGTGGAGCAGGGAAACTGTTTTATTTTTTTCTTCTTATTTTCTTTTAAGATTTAGTTAATCAAACTATGGTTAGCTAAACCTCTTAGCTAGGGCTAAGAGGTGAAGCTTGTAGCATGATGGGAGATATATTATTTATACCTTTGATTAATTTTTAAATGACATTGATTATAGTTTGATTAATGGGAATGCTTGTAGTTTTTAATGGTTTGTTGTGATTGAAATTACAATGGGTCTGCAATGGCTTTGAGCATGTTCCTTTCCTTTTCATGTTTATGACGTCAGGAAACCCTGTTGTTCACCATCGTCTCCTGGGCATGGTTGGATGTCGATACCCTTCCTAACCTTCATACATGTGATTGGTTGGTAATTAGTTTAATTCTATTGTTTTCTTTGTCTCACGGGCATAGTTTAGTGATGGAATCCATTCTAATTCATATACCTTTCATCTCTTGAAAACTATATTAATGGCAGTCTAGTTTAATTTTCATAAAGTAGGCATAAGATCTCCTTGATCTCTATAAGTGGATCCTCTGAATCCCTAGTTTCCTACCTCTGAATTCTTTAGATTTTAGATAAATTATTTCACCGTTATTCCTCAATTTATAGTTGATTTAGATTTCATCTCATTCTAGTCCTAGTTCTAGTCAGTTTTAGATTACGTACATTTTTTAGTCCCTTGGGATTCGACCTCGGTCTTACCGAGTTTATTACTACATCACAACCCTGCACTTGAGGAGTGAACACTCTTCACATTTTCCAAGCACCAAATGAGCTCACATCTAAGCTCTTCCCATGGAGAGGAAAGTGCATGTGTGAGGCCCACTTTTTCATCCCAAGATCTCTCATCCTAGTCGTTCAATCTGATCTTCCACCATTAAAGTGAGACACAAGGAGATCGGCTTTCCAACGGACCAAGAAGATCGACGGTGGGTGCTTTTATAGGTTAGTTTTTCATGCTTTTATGATAGGCCAAGTGAAGCATACCGATCGATGGTATGGATCTCACTTGGACCCTAAGATGTGACTGATGGCCCACCTTGATTATCAATATCATTCCATGATGGGCCCATTCTCCATGGACCCCATCATGATGTTTACTTTCCTAGCTTGAATAGAGGTCATCTAGACCGTCTACTTTAGTGGAGAAGAAATCTCTACTATTGGATTTTGATTTAATGAATCCACTTGCATTGGGACCCACTTGATGTATGGTTGGATGCTTGAAATGGAGGGCCCATAGTGCCGGGGTCCCTCCATCACGCGTGTCCTTCTATCTTTCTCTCTCTCTCCCTCTCTTTTTCATTTGTTTTGGGTGTGAAGATGTGATTGTGTGGCCCACTTTATGAGCTATGAGGTGTCCAAATCATTCATCAAATGGACCTCACCTTAATGTGTGCCTCATCCAACTATTTGGTGGGCCACCCTAGTAACACGTCTATGGGTGGGGCCCACCTTAAATGTGTTATATGCAACCGTCCAGCATCCCTGGATGCTGGACGGGCTACATAGTAAAGAGTGCACTGCCAGTGGGTGTACTAACGTCAGTAGCAAAAAAAGAAGAAAGAAAGAAAAATGGTTTTGGGAAGGGCTATCCATGTAGGCTCCACCTCGATGTATAAATTCAATCCACGCCGTCCATCCCTTTCCTCAGACTATTTTAGGCGTTGAGCCAAAAAATGGGGCTAATCTAACTTTCTAGCGGGCCATACTTTAGAAAACAGTGATTTTCACCATTTAAATGCACCTACATTTTTCTATAGGCCAAAAGATGTCCAATATTGGACTTGATGGATTGGTTATGGACTGTAGAATCCATTGGGTGGGGTGGATTCATCAGATGCGGGCCCCACGCATGAAAAATCGTGAGAAAACACGATTTAAAAAAAAAATAACAAAACATATAAGCAGCAGCCTGCTGCTGTTGTTAGTAGTGAGGAAGCGCAGGCATCCTGCGCCACGGGCGGACAACAGACACACGGCCCAGCGGTGGGCCCCACCATGATGTATATTTGATATCCACACCGTTCATCGGGTGGACCACTTGCTAAAGTGGACCCACTCCAAAAACTAGCCTGATATAGGACTCAGGTAGCCCACACCATAGGAAATAGTCGGATTGAGCGTAAGCCATTGAAACCCTTTTTGGGTTGATAAAAGTTTTAGATTAATATGAAATTTGTTTCCCCTTTTCATCCAGGCCCGTGCGACCTTAATTAGCGGGTCAGATTGTAAATAAACATTACGATGGGCCCCATGTAGAATGGGCATGATGTATGTGTTTTATTCGCACCGTCCACTGTTGTGGACGGTGTAGCCTACTGAGATTCATGTGTTTTATTCTCACCATCCACAGCTATGGACGGTGGAAACCACCATGATTTATGCGTTTTATCCACACCGTCCACACCTGAATGGTGAACCCACCATGATGCATGTGCTGCATCCAAACCGCCCAACCACTTTAAAAGCTCATTTTATGGCATGGGCTAGAGAATGAGTTAGATCCATAGTCATGGGCCCCGCCTTGATGCATGTGTTGCATCTAAACCATCTAACCATTTGAGAACTCATTTTAAGGCTTGAGCTCAAAGAATGAGGCAGATTTAGGATGAAGTGGACCACATAGTAAAAGCAGTGGGGATTGAGCGTCTCTCCTTGAATCCTTTTGTTTCCCAGAAGTTTTAGATCACTAGGAAATTTGTTTCCTCTTAATCCAAGTCTGTGTGACCTTATGGCCAGATTAGATAGAAAATAAATAATACAGTAGGCCTTGAGAATTTTAATGGTGGAAATCATTATCACCACTTGCTTTTAGGTGTGACCCATTTAATGCACATATGGGGCCCGTTGGTGTGGCCCATCTAATATACATAAGGCCCATTCAATGTGTTTGTGGCCCATTATTGAGGCCCACTTTGATAGATATAAGGCCCATGTTACAAGGCCCATTTTGATGTATTGTAAGACCCACGGGTTATGGCCCATTGCAATGTACATAAGGCCCCTTGGTGCCGCCCATTGATGTGGCCTACTTGATGAATATAAGCCCCATGTGATATGGCCCATTTGATGTATTTAAGGCCCAATGGGATGTACCTAAGGTCCATTGCAATGTGTGATCCCAACATGGTCTATGTAAAGATGTTTACGACGGGCTATGCCTTGGGAGCAATGATGGTTTAACGTTCATATAACAAGTATAGTGTTGGTTAAATGTTTGCATTATGACTCTCCATAGGGCCCATTGATAGGCCCATACTTGTTGTGTGTAGGACCGTCTAGGCCCATCTGCATTTTAAGGATAGTTCATTACTTTATAACATGCTTAGTGTAATTCCATGCCTCATACCATATGCATCATATGTATGCTTGATATGAGGAATGTTTGATCATAGCATAAGCCGTTAGGTTAAGACATTACGGGACTCCTTATGAGACGGAGTGTCCCACATGAGCGCATGGTACGCGCGGAATTACTGCATGACTGTACGGTTTGATTCATGCATCTTGCATATGAGTGACTTGATCATTGTACGCCCTAGCAACATTAAGGTCATGGCTCCACAGGCACTTCATGGATGACCGTATCAGATATTGAAAATACTTACTTCTAGTACTGTGGGCACTTAGAATGTCCTTGAGTGAAAGTCCTAAAACCTTTTTGGTACCAAGAGTTTCTCCAACTTCTAGGCCGGATGGATACACGAGCACCCGAGTGCCAAATACCAGTAGGCCGCGTCTCTCACTGTGCCATGGTTGGTTGAGAGGGGATGTGGCCTTATCCGCCCAAGTGAGGGGGCTATAAGCTAGGCCGAGTTTGACCAGCTCGTAAATGAGTCCGTTATCGACAAGTCGGGTAGGTATTGGTAGACTACTGATCAAGCAGATAGTGAGATTTATTCTGCTTGCTTGGCTGTGCAGTTAGGGAGAAGGTAGTCATTGCGAAGTGTATTAGACCCCGGTGATATCCAGAGAGGAACTGTATTGATATTTGTACTTGATGAGTACTGGCATGCTTGCTTTGCATCTTGCATATGACATTTGGCTACATAGGCCTTGCATCGCATGGTCTTGGTATGACCGATAGCATTCATGTCTTTCATTACATAGCTTTGGTACAGCTAATAGCATTCATGGACTTACCGCATATTTCCGCATTACTCTGATATTTTACACTTAACGCTTGCCTTGCACACACACTTACACCACCCTCTAAGCTTTTATAAGCTTATGCATGACAGTTGCGTGCAGGTAGCATTGGACAGCAACAGCGCCGAGGCAGGAGTGCGCATCTGACAATTTTGGAGTTTTTTTTATCACCTTGTATTTTCCTTTCCGCATTGTACTTAACGTTTTTGATATAGTGGATATGTGGTGATGTTGTTTTGTGACTTGGTTATGCTTGTGGTTATGCTTCATTATAAAAAAAATCATTATGAAAATCCTCCTTGTTGGATCCCAGGATCAGAATCTGGCATATAATTTCCAGGAGCCGAGAATGGGGCATTACGGAGGCTGTCGGAGCTGAATTTGGCGATCGAGAATTTGTGAGCCCATTTTCTGAGTTTGGGGCATGACAGAAGTTGGTATTAGATTGTAACTTGGGAATACCTAAGGATCACATCACATATCTCCTATAAATAGGTTCCGAGTCTGAATGACTTAACAATTTTCTGATATAGACCCTTAATGCTTATGCCTTCAAGAATGCTCAAGGCTGATAGGCCCTTGTTCCTTCCTATAGGACGTAATGGCTAGAAGAGCGACCCGAGCGAATCCCGCTCCACCACATGCAACTCCCGCTCTACCACATGCAACTCCCGCTCTACCACCTATGATTCCTGCTCCACCACTGGATATTCCTGCTTTCTAGCCTGAGGATGTTACTCCTTTACCTGAGACCGGTGTGTATCCGACCGTACCTGTGAGTACCGCCCAGCTTCAGCAGATGTTGCAGGCGATGACCGCTATCCTTCAGGGGCAAAGAAGGCATCCCACTGTGACACTAACTGAGGCCGAGCAGGAGTGTGTGAGCGCCCTTCTCAAGGACTTCAATCAACATGATCCCCCACGTTTCCGAGGCGATCCAGACCCTACAGCAGCAAAGATATGGTGCTCTGAGGTAGAGAAGATATTCGACACCATGAGATGTACGACCCAGCAACGAGTCTCATTAGCTGTATTCCTTCTTCAGGGCGAGGCTCAGCATTGGTAGGCATCTGTAACCTGATCGGTAATGGCCAATTTCGAGTGGACTTAGGAGGGCTTTCTAAACCGGTCCAATTGGAAGTTCTTTCCTGAGCATGTGCGCCAGCAGCGCGGATTAAAGTTTAAGACTCTGGTCCAAGGAGATATGATTGTGTCCCAATATGAGACACATTTCATCGCATTATCGAGATTAGTGAGGTATCTCGTTGATGAGGAGGGGTGGAAGGCCTACCGTTTTGAGAACGGTTTGCGTCCTACCCTCCGGAGTCTTGAATCGGACACATGCTTCTGACATTTCAGCAGATTGTGGAAAGGGCTCGAATCTACGAGTCAGATTGGGCCAATTTGCAGAGAGCCCGTGACTTGAGGGGAGATCAGAAGAGGAAGGAGCCCTCAAGTAGCTCCCAGCCACAACAGCATCGTCTACAACAACGACGCATGACCCGCCCAGCATTCTAAGCACCAGTGGCACCCCCAGCACCACCTTCAGGACCGTTCACTGGTACCTGCTTTGGATGTGGTAGGATAGGACATCATATGCATGAATGTCCCCATCCATAACAACAGCAGTCGAGAGCAAGGCATCAGCCTCAGCGACAGCCCCAACAACAACAACAATGACCACAGTATTAGCTTCCGGGACCTCCCCCGCGGTAGCAGAGACCTCAGAGGGGACCTGCACCTCCCCAATAGGCTCTGGACAGATTTTATGCCATCCAACAGGACCCTCAGTCATCAGGAGCAGTCATCGATGATTCATGTGACTTGACCCCTACACTGTCTTGCTAGATTGCTCATGAATGACACGTCTTGAAAGTTAAAGCTTGAGATTCATGAGCGTTATCCCCATCTCTAAGGTATTTGATTTTGATGATATGTTGTGTTTTGATCATATATAATGCTAAGTTCCCTATCCCCTTATGAGTTGTGTTTAGCTGCGATGGTAGGGTAAATTTTAAGGATGAAATTTTTATTAGGTGGGGAGAGCTGTAAGACCCGTATCCTGATTCATATTGTTCCATCGACTCCCATGATCCTTCCCGTCGAAGTTTGGCAATCCGCGACCTATAATCGATGTTTGAACGTGACCCTAAGTCGTATCGTATGTATTTGAGACGGTTTAATCTGAGACTTGTACCATTGCGACTGCACCGTCGCCGCGGTTCCAACGCCGCATCTTACATACCAATCCGATACCCTAGCAGGGAGATGTGACTCGGTATTTATTTCGAAGAAAACGTCACGCGTTTGTAATTCAAAGAGAATCTCTACAACATGTCAAATCAATCCCATCAATCATCTCATGTCAAGTACAAAGCACACATGCTTCCTTTCTTCACAAGTTAAGCAAACCCAAAAGTCAACCAATCCATCACCTCACCCATCACTCACATCCATCACCCATCTCCCATCACTTCTCTTACAACCACCCTCTCTCCCTCTCTTTCTCTTCACATTGTCCAAGCACCAAATGAGCTCACGTCCAAGCTCTTCCCATGGAGAGAAAAGTGCATGTGTGAGACCCACTTTTCCATCCCAAGATCTCTCATCCTAGCCATTCAACTCTCATCTTCCACCATTAAAGTGAGACACAAGGAGATCGGCTTTCCAACGGACCAAGAAGATCGACGGTGGGTGCTTCTATAGGCTAGTTTTTCATACTTTTATGATGGGCCATGTGAGGCCTACCGATCGATGGTATGAATCTCACTTTGGCCGATGGCCCACCTTAATTATCAATATCATTCCATGATGGGCCCATTCTTCATGGACCCCATCATGATGTTTTCTTTCCTATCTTGAATAGAGGTCATCTAGACCATCTATTTTAGTGGAGAAGAAATCTCCACCGTTGGATTTTGATTTAATGGATCCACATGCATTGGGACCCGCTAATGTATGATTGGATGCTTGAAACGGAGGGCCCATAGTGCCGGGGTCCCTCCATCACGCATGTCCCTTTATCTTTCTCTCTCTCTCCCTCTCTTTTTCATTTGTTTTGGGTGTGAAGATGTGATTGTGTGGCCCACTTAAGGAACTATGAGGTGTCCAAACCATTCATCAAATGGACCTCACCTTGATGTGTGCCTCATCCAACCATTTGGTGGCCCACCCTAGTAGCACGTCTATGGGTGGGGCCCACCTTAAATGTGTTATATGTAACCGTCCAGCGTCCCTGGACACTGGACGAGCTACACAATAAAGAGTGCGCTGTCAGTGGGTGTACTAACATCAGTAGCAAAAAAAAGAAGAAAGAAAGAAAAATGGTTTTGGGAAGGGCTGTCCATGTAGGCCCCACCTCGATGTATAAATTCAATCCACGCCGTCCATCCCTTTCCTCAGACTATTTTAGGCGTTAAGCCGAAAAATGGGACTGATCTAACTTTCTGGCGGGCCATACTTCAGAAAACAGTGATTTTCACTGTTTAAATGCACCTACATTTTTCTATAGGCCGAAAGATGTTTAATATTGGACTTGATGGATTGGTTACGGACTGTAAAATCCATTGGGTGGGGTGGATTCATCAGATGCGGGCCCCACACATGAAAAACCGTGAGGAAACATGATTTTAAAAAATAAAAATAAAAATAACAAAACATATATGCAACAGCTTGCTGCTCCTATCAGTAGTGAGGACGCACAGGTGTCCTGCGCCACGAGCGGATGGGCAGACACCAGACCCACGGCCCGCCATGATGTATATTTGATATCCACACCGTTCATCGGGTGGACAACTCGCTGAAGTGGACCCACTCCAAAAACCAGCCTGATCTAGGACTCAGGTGGCCCACACCACAGGAAACAGTGGGATTGAGCATCCGCCATTGAAACCCTTTTTGGGTTGACAGAATTTTTGGATTAATATTAAAATTTTTGCCCCTTTTCATCTAGGCCTATGTGATCTTATTAGCGGGTCAGATTGTAAATAAACATTACGGTGGGCCCCCTGTGGAACGGGCATGATTATGTGCAGCCTACTGAGATGCATGTGTTTTATTCTCACCGTCCACAGCTATGGACGGTGGAGACCACCATGATTTATGCGTTTTATCCACACTGTCCACACCTGGACGGTGGGACCCACCATGATGCATGTGCTGCATCCAAACTGCCCAGTCACTTTGAAAGCTCATTTTACGGCATGGGCTAGAAAATGAGTCAGATCCGTAGTCATGGGCCCCACCTTGATGCATGTGTTGCATCCAAACTGTCTAACCATTTGAGAACTCTTTTTAAGGCTTGAGCTCAAAGAATGAGGCAGATTTAGGATGAAGTGGACCACATAGTAAAAGCAGTGGGGTTTGAGTGTCTCTCCTTGAATCCTTTTGTTTCCCAGAATTTTTGGATCACTAGAAAATTTGTTTCCTCTTAATCCAAGTCTGTGTGACCTTATGGCCAAATTAGATAGAAAATAAATAATATAGTAGGCTTGAGAATTTTAATGGTGGAAATCATTATCACCACTTGCTTTTGGGTGTGATCCATTTAATGCACATATGGGGCCCGTTGGTGTGGCCCATCTGATATACATAAGGCCCCTGTTATGAGGCCCATTCGATGTGTTTGTGGCCCGTTATTGTGGCCCACTTCGATAGATATGAGGCCCATGTTACAAGGCCCATTTTGATGTATTCTAAGACCCACGAGTTATGACCCTTTGCAATGTACATAAGGCCCATTGGTGCGGCCCATTGATGTGGCCCACTTGATGAATATAAGGCCCATGTGATATGGTCCATTTGATATATTTAAGGCCCAATGGGATGTACCTAAGGTCCATTGTAATGTGTGATCCCAACATGGTCTAGGTAAAGATGTTTACGACGGGCTATGCCTTGGGAGCAATGATGGTCTGACATCCACATTGCAAGTATAGTGTTGGTTAAATGTCCGCATTATAACTCTCCCTAGGGCCCATTGATAGGTCCATACTTGTTGTGTGTTGGACCGTCTAGGCCCATCTATGTTGTAAGGATAGTTCATTACTTTATAACATGCTTAGTGTAATTTCATGCCTCATGCCATATGCATCATATGTATGCTTGATATGAGGAATGTTTGATCATAACATAAGCAGTTGGGTTAAGACATTACGGGACTCCTTATGAGACGGAGTGCCTCACATGAGCGCATGATATGTGTGGGATTGCTGCATGACTATACGGTTTGATTCATGCATCTTGCATATGAGTGACTTGATCATTGTACGCCCTAGCGACATCAGGGCTATAGTTCCACAGGCACATCGTGGATGACCGTATCGGATACTGGAAATACTTAGTTTTAGCACTTTGGGCACTTAGGATGTCCTTGGGTGAAAGTTCCAGAACCTTTTTTGTACCAAGAATTGCTCCAATGTCTAGACTGAGTGGATACACAAGCGCCCGAGTACCGAATACCAGTAGGCCACGTCTCCCACTGCGTTATGGTCGGTTGGGAGGGGGTGTAGCCTTATCCGTCCGAGTTAGGGGGCTATAAGCTAGGTTGAGTTTGGCTAGATCGTAAATGAGTCCGCTATCGACAAGCCGGGTAGGTATTGGCATACTACTGGTCAGGCGGATAATTAGGTCTATTCCGTTTGCTTGGATATGCAGCTAGGGAGGAAGCAGTCATTGTGAAGTGTATTAGACCCCCGTGATATCCAGAGAGGAACTGTATTGATATTTGTACTTGATGAGTATTGGCATGCTTGTTTTGCATCTTGCATACGACATTTAGCTACATAGGTCTCGCATTGCATGGTCTTAGTGTGACCGATAACATTCATGTCTTACATTACATAGCTTTGGTATAGTTGATAGCATTCATGGACTTACCGCATATTTTTACATTACTCTGATATTTTACACTTGGCGCTTGCCTTACGCACACACTTATACTACCCTCTACGCTTTTGTAAGCTTATGCACGACAATTGCTTGCAGGTAACATTGGACAGTAACAGCGCCGAGGCAAGAGTGTGCATCTAAATATTTTGGAGTTTTTTTTTATCACCTTGTATTTTCCTTTCCGCATTGTACTTAAAGTTTTTGATATAATGGATATGTGGTGATGTTGTTTTATGACTTGATTATGCTTGTGGTTATGCCCCATTACAAAAAAAAAATCATTCTGAAAATTCTCCTTGTAGGATCCCAGGATCGAAATCTAGCATATGATTTTCAGGAGTCGAGAATGGGGCACTACGGAGGCTGTCGGCGCCGGTTTCGGCAATCAGGAATTTTGTGAGCCCGTTTTCTGAGTTTGAGACGTGATAATGATTATCAATGATATTAGCCCAATCAGCATCTATGTAACCAACTAATTGAACACTAATATTATGTGGATACCAGAGACCAAAATTAGCTGAACTAACGACATATCGCAAAATTCGCTTAACGGCAATCAAGTGGGACTCTTTAGGGTCCGATTATATTTGGTACAAATTCCAACGCTAAAAGAAAAATCAGGTCGACTCGTAATTGAATAAAATAAACTTTTTATCATACTACAATACAACTTAGGATCCACACTCTTACCTGTTGAATCCTTAGAGAGTTTTGAAGTGGTACTCATTGGAGTATCAAAATTTTTTCCACTCTCAAATCCAAACATTTTAACTAAGTTCAGATCATATTTGGTTTGAGAGATGAAGAATCTATCAAGAAGTTGTTTGACTTGCAACCCTAGAAAATAATTTAGTTCTCCAACCATGCTCATTTCGAATTTGGACTTCATAAGATCTGCAAACTCAATAGTTATGTTAACATAAGTAGATCCATAGATAATGTCATCAACATAGATTTACACTATTAAAATATTATCATTATATTTCTTAACAAATAATATTTTATCTACACTCCCCATAACAAACTTATGACTTAACAAGAATTTAGTTAATTTCTCATACCATGCCCTCGGAGCCTGTTTCAAACCATAGAGTGCCTTTTTTAGGCGATAAACATGATTAGTATGCTTAGGGTCTTTAAAACCCTTTGGTTGTTCAACATATACTTCTTCATACAAATCACTGTTTAAAAATGCACTCTTTTGATATATTTTAAATTTTTTAAAACACACAATAGATATAAACAGTCTAATTGATTCAAGACGAGCTACTGAGGTAAAGGTTTCATCATAATCAATACCTTCAATTTGTGTGTATCCTTGTACAACTAGCCTAGCCTTGTTTCTAATTGTGTTACCAAATTCATCAAATTTATTCTTAAAAATCCATTTTGATCCTATAATATGTTTATCAGTTGGTTTTGGAACTAAAAACCAAACATCATTTCTCACAAACTGATTGAGCTCTTCTTGCATAATTACAATCCAATTTTTATCAGTAGGGGCTTCTTTTACGTTAGCCGATTCCATCTGAGATGTAAAGCACACGTAGTTACATATATCTTCTAATTGTTTACGAGTGCGTACACTAGTGAGGGGATTTTCAAGGATTTGATCAGTAGGATAATCTTTATTTGTTCGTAGTTCAGTGTTATTTTGATTAGATGAAGAGTCTGGTTTATCAATTAGAAGAACCTCACATTTTCTAAACTTGAGACAGGTGTATTCAAATGATCATCAATGACCACATTAATAGATTCTTGTATTACACCAATTCTCTTGTTAAGTACCCGATATGCTCGACTATTTAGAGCATACCTTAAAAATATCCCTTCATCACTTTTGGTGTCAAATTTACCCAGTTGTTCTTGGTCATGCAAGATATAACATTTACTGCGGAAAACTTGAAAGTATTTGACAGAAGGCTTCTTATCAAACCACATCTCATAAGTCATTTTATTATTATATTTTCTAATATAAACACGGTTAATTATATAAAAAGCAGTATTTACAGCTTTAGCCTAGAGATTTTTAAGAAGCTTCATACTATTTAACATTTCATTTGTCATTTCTTGAAGCACACTATTTTTCCTTTCCACTACCCTATTTTGTTGTGGTGCTTTAGGAGTAAAATATTCATGTGATATTCCTTGGTCACTACAAAATTTCTCAAAACTGATATTTTCAAACTCAGAACTATGATCACTACAGATCTTAGTGACTTGTAACTCTTTTTCATTTTGGATATATTTAAGTACCATTTTTACTTCATCGAGAGTTCCTGATTTTCCTCTTAAGAAGACTACTCAAGTATACCTAGTAAAGTCATCTACAATGACCAAATATACTTCTTGCCACCTTGACTCTCCATTCTAGTTGATCTAACGAGATCCATGTAGAGAAGTTTGAGTGGTTTAGATGTGGCATTGGAGTTTATCTTTTTGTGAGCACTCCTGGTTTGTTTACTAATCTGACACTCACCACATATCTTATCCACTTTCTTTATTTTGGCTAAACCTTTTACCAATTCACTTTTACTCAATCTATACAAGTTACGGTAGTGTACATGTCCTAGGCGCTTATGTCATAGTTCGGTCTCATCGTTATGGACCATGTAACACGATAGCTTAAATGAGCTTGAGTCACTAACTATATAACAATTCTTAGAACTTCTATGACCAGTTAATATTACAAAACCATTCTTATTTAAGATTTCACACTTTTGGTTTGAAAATTTTACACTGTGATTATTATCGTAAATTTGAGAAATGCTCAATAAATTATGTTTTAAACCTTCTACATATAAAATATTCTCAAATAGAGGGAGGTTAGGGAGTTGAACCGTACCTTGGCCAACAATTTTTCAGTTGCTACCATCATCAAATGTGACTGAACCATCAGTCGTGTCTTTAAGACAACTGAACATACTTTTATCACCTGTCAGATGTCTAGAGCAACCACTATCCAGGTACCACTTTAAATGGCTCATGGCTTTGAATGTGGTGTGTGTAACCAAACAAGCAACCTTAGGGACCCATTTCATTACAGTTTTGGGTTTAGGAGCATAGTTGGTCTTCTTCTAATTATAATTGTTATACTTCCTACTCACTGATTTAGATTTTAAGAGCTCCTTAAGCAAGTCTACAATTTTCTCAGCTAAAGGATTATAGTTCTGATTTTTATAGTTAATATGGTTCTTTTTAGGATTTAAGGACTTAAAAGTTTTAGTCGTTTTAGAAATATTTTGATTCAGACTTTTTCCTTTTGAGTTAGAAGACTCATTTAACAAATTTAAGAGTATTCTTATATTTGAGATGAATATTTTTATCATAGCCCAATTCAGATTGATCACTACATTTTATGGATCTGGATAGGAGTTTTTCTAATTTAAGGTCACCTTGGACATACCTCCATGTGTTATTCAAACTCAAAAGTGAAGAGACTTCTAATTTTAGGTTTTCATTTTTAGATTTTAAGTTTTCAACTTGGGACATTTTGAAATCTAAGTCACACTTAATTTTTTCAAAGCAATTTGAAAAGTGTGATTTTTTCAAAACCAAATTATCAAAATTCTCTTTCAATTTTAAAATTCTTTTTTTTCTATAGTTTTAATTTAACAACTATTTTACAACTTTCCCTGTATAGGGCATCATAGGCATCCCGAAGATCTTCTTCATTCTCATGATCATTTCCTAGATTTTCTTCACTGGTTGTATCATTATCTAAGAAAGTGAACTTGGCTAGAGTCATTAGGACCTTAACATCATAACCCGACTCGGTTTCAGAATCTTCTAACTTAGAAGAGACTTTAGAGCAGAAAGATTCATCCCATGTAGCCAACATACCTTTCTTTTTAGGACATTTGTTTGCTAGATGCCCATATTCATGGCAGTTGTAGCATTCGCTATCTTTTAATGATTTCCAATTTTTTAATCTTGATCTTTTCTTTTCAATAGTTTTTTGAACATTAACCCTCTTTTTATTACTTTTAAAAATCTTGTAAAACTTTTTAGCTAAAAGGGCCATATCATCTTCAAAATTTTCTAAATCAGAATTATATTTTTATGAGACATGCTTTTAGAAGACTTAAGGGCGATAGATTTACCTTTTGGAGCTTTAAAGTTTAACTCATAGTTTTGTAAAGAACCAACTAGTTCTTCAACCTACATATGGTCTGTATCACGAAGTTCCTGAATGACCGTGACTTTTGAATTGAACCTTTCAGGTAGTGAGCGTAATATCTTTGCACGAACTTTGCTTTCTGAGATGCTATCTCCAAGACGTCACATACAATTGACTATGTCATTCAACTTAGTATAAAAGTCCATGAATTTTTCATTTTCTTTCATACATATTTCCTCAAACCTAGTGGTGAGGATTTATAGTTTAAATTTCTTAACAGTAGTCATACCCTCATGTGTCATTTCTAAGATATCCCAAGCTTGTTTTGTAGTATCACAAGATATAATTCTTTTGAATTCATCTGGTGATAGTGTGCAAGTTATTGCATTTAAAGCCTTGGCATTGGTACTATTCTCAGTTTTCTGAAGAGTGGTCTAAGTACTATGGGGAGCAACCCTTAGAGATTTAGTTTCATCAAGGCCTAGAACTTCAATAGTAGGTGGAGTCCATTTAGTTACTCTGGCTTGCCACACATTCTCATCAAGAGACCTGAAGAATATTCTCATTCTGGCTTTCCAATAAGCATAATTAGAGCCATCAAAAGGTGAAGGCCTAGTTATAGAAAGGCTATTAAAATTTGACATCTTAAAAGCTCAGATCAGTTAGCTCAGGAATTAAATCTAAATAAATAAGCGATTAGGCTCTGATACCACTTGAAAAGGCCGAGCTATATGTCCGGGGGAGGGGGAGGGGGGGGGGGGGGGGGGGGGGGGTGTGAATAGGACTATGCCAAATAAAAAATTGGTAAGCGGAATATAAACAATATATAGCCAAAAAGAATGTAAATAACAACCTCAAAAATCAAATATTGAGAGGTTGATACAAACTTGGTTCTAAGGACAACTTAACACCAAAGACCAATGGTTTATGTTAGGAAAACCTTACTAGAACGTTGGATAGTATAAAAAACTCAAACTCAAGAGTATATGAAAGAAATAGAAACTAATCTATTACAACATTCACCATATAATACTGAAATATAAATATTACAATATTCACATCCACAAATACATCCCACAATCTTAAACCATAAAAGATAAAGAAATAAATCACACAACCACCAAACACAGAGAATTATAGTGGTTCACTTGTGTATACACCAATGTTAAACAACAGCCACCCAACTACTCCACTCCTAATAACCACTCCCTCGGGATATTAGCATTCACTAATCAAAATAAGTTTTTCAAGGTTCACCTAAAACCTTCATAATTGTGTCTTTAGATGGGCTGACACAATTCAAAAAATTCCTCACTCTAAAATTTTCTAGATCACCTTAGACAAAATCAAAATAGAGATTTTCTGGAACAGTCTCACAAACCAGAAATAAATTGAATTACAGAAAAAGTAAAAACTTATCTGTATGACAATTCTAAATAAGCCCAGTAGAACCAACTTGATGACGACATAAATGTTCAACGTTCAGTCTCACAAGTGTATAGGGTTATAAATCTAGATGATTTTTAATTAAATTAGCAAAGGATTTGTATTGATTTTGATCTCAAGGAAGAGTAAATCAAATATTCCTTTTCAAAATGAGAATGGAATAGAGAATCAAAATCAAATTACAATAGCTACTTTAAAGAATCTTAAATATGTACAAAATAGCTTAGAATATACTCAAAATAATCTTAGAGTGATTGCTTAAGAATGATAAGAATTGAATGAGAAAACTCTGAAATTTGAGCAGTATTTGTAAGTAAAAAATCGGTTCACACGACTGGCCTTTGGTTAGATACGACTGGCCTTATCCAAACAGTTTTTTAAAAATTCTGGCACGACAAGATGTTTTAGTTGCACGACTGGCCTTGTGGGTCCCACAACTGGTAGAGTGGCCTACTCGACTTGTCGTGGACAACACACGACTGGTCGTGTGAGTCCAGATTACTCTCTGAAAAATGAGTCGAGCACCGCACGACTGGTCAAGCACTATTCACACGACTGGTCGAGCAATTTCCAGGACTGGTCATAGACCAACAAAAAAAATTTTAAAATTCATAACAAATCCTGGACAGGTCAAAGAAATACTAGGACTGGTCGAGCTAGTGCTAGGGGTAGTCGAAAGAATAAAATTTTACACTTATAAAATAACCAAAATGACCGACCAAAAGTATGAAATGATCTAATCATGATCTAAGGTCAATGTAGGTCAATCATACCTTACTTGTGAGAT
Source organism: Magnolia kwangsiensis (assembly GCA_037074715.1). Lineage (NCBI taxonomy): Eukaryota > Viridiplantae > Streptophyta > Magnoliopsida > Magnoliales > Magnoliaceae > Magnolia > Magnolia kwangsiensis. The sequence goes on from CM073577.1 coordinate 117,594,307, forward strand.
AGAATATATGAACACTTAATCTATTAATCACTTCAATAGCTTTAATTCTTGCGATCTTCAAAGCTTGAACTTGACATACCAAACATAATCTTCAACCAGGTCTTGAGTTTTGGACTTTTCTGGTTCCAAATCTTGAACCGCAATGTTCTTGAAAACTCTGTCTTTACTTAATATATGAAAGTCTTCACTTTCTTCCAATTTGAAGATCTCGGTAAGTTCGTCGTAGATATCGGCAAGATAGATTCATTACGAACAAAACGTACATTGAAGATTCAATATGAACAAATGTACAAGCTTGATACAAATCAAGATACAAACTTGAATTAATTTTTTACACCAAAATTTGACAATACTTAGGGTTTATCAACATAGAACTTTCAAAGGTGCACTATTAAAGTCATACTCTAATTTTAAGAATATATTTTACTTTACGTCAGTCAGCATGATTTTTAACAAAGATCTTGGGAGGTAATCCCACCCTATATGGAGAGGATTCTTCTCTGTATTTTGAATTTAAGGTCAATACCCGAGGCCAAGGTCAGTATCTAAGGTCGATGTTAGTACCTGAGGCCGAGGTCGGTATACGACGTTGGGTCGGGGGCCAAAGTAACAACTGAGGCCAAGGTGAAAAGTAGCTAAAACCAAAGGTCAGGGTGATTTTCTGGCCCTCAAGAAATATATAGTCATTAAGTCTCTCTTCTGGCTCATTTATCTCATACATTTGTTTAGCTCCATTTTACCCATAACAACTCACATGGCGACCGTCCATTCGCAGGCCAACCCGATCTCTAAAACAAGGACACATGCTCGCACGCCATCAGTCGAGAACCAAAGAGGTGCCATTCTAGCACACGTCTATTCGAGTGCGTATGTGATCATTACGGGATCTCCCTCGATCCTCGTGCTAACCGCCTTTCTCCCTAATACAATGATGACAAGAAAATCCGATCTACTGACCTCTCCAGCCAAAGCATTTATAAGTTTCAATCCACACCGAATTATTGTACTCGGAAGTAGGGGGCCTATTGTTGTGGGTAAAAATGGATTGATCAAGATAACCATAATAAGAGATAATACAAAGCACAAGTAAATGAGGTTGGATAAGAGCTCAGCCCCAACAGTCGAGAACGACCTCCACGATTGGTTTGAGGATTGACCACGGGTAGTAATTTCGATTGTGGTCAAGATCTTAACACAACCAGCTAATGACTATCAATATGGACCTAACCGGCCCCCCCCCCCCCTCATGTAATCAACAATTTAGCTCAGTCTATGGGACCTCAACCCTTCGAGCTAGAGGTCCTCAGATCTCCTCGGATCCCTGATCACTTTGAGATCTTATCAAAAGAAGATCTCTTCGAGGATCTTAGGAAGACGACTATGACACGTCTAGAGGGAGATCCCTTCCATATTACACTTCTACCATACAAAGGCATTTCCATATATGTTATTGGCATGAAAAAAGATTATAAATAAGAGCATCATCTATGGTGAAAGATACGCCCAAATATAGCCTAAGTTTTACTAGACCCAGAGTCCCTATCTTAACTTTGGCATCGGATGGTCCCCTGCTATCACTACAAGAAATATGATTTTTACTAACAAAACTTTAACCGACGAAATTAATTTTTGTAGGTAAAGATGACTTTTACCAACGAAATTATTTTCGTAGGTAAAACTAAACTTTTACTGACGAAATTAAATTTCATAGGTAAAAGTCATCTTTACCTACGAAAATTTTCGTAGTTAAAGGGTGTTTTCACTTTTTCAACTCATGGAGAAACGAAAAGTGTACTTTTGCCAACGAAACATAATTTCATAGGTAAAAGACATCTTTACTTGCACAACTTTTCGTAGGTAAAGGGTGTTTTAAATTTTTAAAATAAATTAAAAATTAAAAAGTTTACTTTTACTGACGAAATTTAATTTTGTAAGTAAAAGCTATCTTCACCTACGAAATTTTTTGTAGGTAAAGGGTGTTTTCAATTCAAAATAAAAGAAAAGTTTATTTTTACCTACGAAATATAATTTCATAGGTAAAAGCCATCTTTACCTACGAAAATGTTCATAGGTAAAGGGTGTTTTGAATTTTTTAAATAAATTAAAAATTGAAAAGTTTACTTTTACCGACAAAATTTAATTTCGTAGGTAAAAGCTATCTTCACCTACAAAACTTTTTGTAGGTAAAGGATGTTTTCAATTCAAAATAACCGAAAAGTTTAGTTTTACCTGCGAAATATAATTTCGTAGGTAAAAGCCATCTTTTTCTATGAAAATGTTCGTAAATAAAGGGTGTTTTGAATTTAAAACTCGAAAAGTTTACTTTTACTGACGACATTTAATTTCGTAGGTAAAAGTGAACTTTACCTATGAAGATTTTCATAGGTAAAGGTGTTTTAAATTTTTGAAAAAACCAAAAATCAAAAAGTTTACTTTTACCTACCAACGGTTTCATAGGAAAAAAAATGTGTATGAGGCTTTTACCTACCACTATTTTTGTAGGTAAAAACATATATGAGAGACTTTTACCTACGAACGATTTCGTAGCTAAAAAATGTGTATGAGACTTTTACCTACACAATTGTTCGTAGATAAAATTATAATCTCTAACTTAAATTTCAAATGTAGTTGAGACCTTTACCTACGAAAATGTTCGTAGGTAAAAAACGTGTATAACACTTTTACATACGAAATGTTTCGTAGGTAAAAATATAACCTCTAACTTTAATTTCAAACGTATTTGAGACCTTTACCTACAAAAATGTTTGTAGGTAAAAAATGTGTATCAGACATTTACCTACGAGATGGTTCGTAGGTTAAAATATAATATTTAACTTAAATTTCAAACGTTGAGACTTTTACATACGAAAATTGTCATAGGTAAAAAATGGTTTTGAGAATTTTACCTACGAAATATTTCATTGGTAAAGGGTTTTACCTACAAAAAATTTCGTAGGTAAAAGTCTTTTCTTTTTTTATATTTTCCAGCTTAAAATTCTTGATATACACCTGTCACAATATAATTCATTATATTCTTCCTGATATACACCTGTTATATAATATATTTCATCATATTCACATTCACATCTATCTAAACCCAAACTATGTAAATTCATCCAAATATAAACTACATTATCCAAACATAAACTACATCCATCCAAACACAAACAATCTTATCCACATGACATTCATCCACGCATAAATACATATAAGTTTAGCATCATAAATAACATATAAAAAATTATTCATAGCGTTAGGGAATTGAGAATAGGTTAAGGTTTAGGTTTAGGAAATCGGGTTCAGGTTCGGGATCAGGTTTAGGTTTGGGTTTTCAAGTTTAGGTTTAGGTTTAGGTTAGGGAGTTGAGTTTAGGATTAGGTGTAGGTTTAGGTTTAAGGATTTGAGAATACATTTGGGTTTTAGGTTTAGGTTTAGGTTTTAAGTTATAGGTTAAGGTTTAGGTTTTAGGTTTAGGTTAAGGCTAAGGTAAGGTTATAGGATATAAGTTTAGGTTAAGGTTTGAAATAGCAGTGAAGACCGCTTGAGTTGAAGTACGAATATGCCAATATGTCCTAGAGGGGGGTGAATAGGACTTTTTAAAGATTTATGAGTTATATTAAAAATCCTATCACTCTAATCGTAACAAGTATGCAATTTTCAGAATTACTCAAATGTAACTCTACTTGCTTCCAAGCCCAGTAGAGGATCTAATCACAAAACTATTCAAATTAATAAGCACGAAGCAGTTATAGTCTATGATGGATGTGACTGTGTGTGTGAAGTGTTAGCAGATATGAATTTAATTAACATAATCACACAAATGATCAAGCATAAGAATTAATCACAGACACAGTCATTTTTATAGTGGTTCGACTACTTGTCTACTCCACTCCCGGCTGCCACACTCAACCCTTGAGTGTACTGAATTTCACTAAGGAGGTTTCCCATGGTTCACCTCAAACTTAAGGTTCTAAATCAGGTTCACCTTCAACCTTAACAACCTACACAAAGGCTGACTGTTTATGCTCTCACGAGCAAGGGTTAACACATAGGACCCGGTTTAGGCACACTGACCAAGGATCTTATCCTAAGACCCTAACAGAGGTTTTACATGGTTCACTTCATAACCCAGAGTTTTACTGCTTCACTCCTAACCAGATGTTTATACCCACACAAAGAAAGGGTCCACACAACGCACCCACACGTACACTCCCGCCAGAGGCCTCCTTTAAGGACTTCAAAGGGTGAGCAACACTTAAGACCTAATCCAATAAAGGAATGATCACAAGTTGCCTCTGGACTCTAGATACTTACAGATAAGTTGATGAGTCCCTTTTAGCGCAGTGATGAAGATCTCCTTCTTGTTGATGAAGAGTCTTCAGCTCCCTTGATCCGCAACACAAAAGATATACCAATGTTAGGCTTTAGGTTGGGTCAAGGTTATGATGGAATTCCACTCTCTAAAGATTTTCCTATTAGGAAGATAGAGTGATTCCAATCATCTATACATTCAAGGCATCTCAGCTTAATGATTTACCATTAAGGTAGTAGCTGAAGGATCCTTGAATGCGAAAGTTCATTCCCCAATCAACTCTATTGAATATCAATGATGAGGGTGGATTAGAGGATGAACTCCCTGAAAGAAAGGGTTTAAGATAAATGATATGAAGTTTAAAATACTCAGAAGCACTCTCTTCTTTCTCTACAAGCAATAAAGACAAGCCTTTCTTTAAATAGACAAAAGGTTCCAACAGATATAAAACAGTCATATTTATGACAAAGTTCGATATCATCGAACAATAGTCAATATGATCAAGCGTATACTCTCGATTGTATTGATGATCCACTCGATGGCACAAACTTCATGTCATTCGCTTTTGAAAGCTTTTGCCGGCTTATCGAGTAGATCGATACAGGTGTTGATATGAAATCTACCGAGTACTTGAGTCTAGGAGAAAGCAATATCTAACATTCATGAATTTTAGAATTCTGAGATTTGGATAGTTTTTCAAAAATCATTTAAGTTCATAGAAATCGTCCTATAATTCTCAACTTATTTTTTGCATACTTTGCTCAGGACTAGCAAAATACTGGTTGGGGATTGTGTTAAGGGTCAAATATTGTATATCAGAACCCAGTTATTTCCTGAATTTACGAGCATGATACTGTTTAATGGCCCGTTTTATCATGTTTATGTTGCAAGATGATTTTACAAGCATAAACTGTAAAAAGGTGTTAAAAGCTGAGATTTAACTCTCAGAATTCACCAGAGCAAGAGACAGACTCCATGGGACCATGATCGACGAATGTACATGCCAGAGACCCGAGGAAATCACACTACTCATGTTACATGGGTTTGAAGATCATCTAGAATGCAAGATCACAGGGTTACCACCATCTGTTTGACTTGAAACTTCATACATGGTCTAAGGGCCATAAATTAACCATACATATAAAATTTTAACCTTTGGATCACTATGAAAGTGCCCCAACTGACAGATCAGCCCATAAACCGTTGATTCTGGGCCTACCTGATATCTGGAACTACCTCAACTTTGGTCTCGACGGTTTAAACATGGAAAAAAAATGAATGGATGGTTTGAATTTCTGAGAAACATCACAATGGGCCCTGTATATGCACGTGTGCATACACAATGCACACGTATCCGCCGTACACGAGAAAACCAAAAACGTCTTCCTCTCCCCATTGCAAAAGAACGGAAAGCGTTTACGCTGTCCGCCCATTTTTTCCTTAGTGGGCCCCACTCATGGCCTGGATCGGTGATCTGTACCATTCAATACGTCCATACGGGGGTCGTAATCATCTCCAAGCTTTCTTTTCGGTCTCATGCAAAAGTAAGCATGTAAAAGCACCGTCAATCGCAGAATGGATGGCGGAATAGAAAACGACGTGGGACACACCGATTCTAATAAAAAAATAGCTATTTTCAATTGGTTTTTTGAGTACAGTTCAATAATCGGTGTGGATTTATCAACCGATATTGATTATGGGTCCCACCATTATCACTGCGTAACGTTTATGCAGGCTCTGTTTACAACAGAGCCTGCAAGCGAAGCTCCGTGGGCCACCATGGTCCATGATTCAGCTAATCCGAACCGCTCATCATGCAGAGGGATGGAAACCAGTCAAATCCATGTTGACTTTGGTTAACCATACACGTACATGTGCAGATGACAACTATCACAAAAGGACCGTCTGTTACCTTTACAGCGGAATTTCTTCCCTGGGCCACATCAACTGTAACGCCCGGGAAAAACCCGTACTTGGACTCGAGTACCAACTCGACCAGAAATCGCGTAGGATTAATTCCTTTAGAAAATAAGTGTAAGTTAGCTAGCGCAACGCTAGAGTAGCTGGGAAATAGTCCCTGATCACTTTAAATACGTTCTACAAGACCCAAAGCGAGTAGAACCAATGACGCTATAATACTCTAAATCCTCAGATCAAACTCTAAACCGGTTTGTTCTCAAGACCTCTTTGAAACTTTGTATTAAATCTAGACCGCGCGTCGAAAGTCCGATACCTACAATCGTATACCGTTATAACCGCCTAGCTGGACTTGACAATCATTTCGAAAATCAAGTCCAATCGACATTCACAGGCTATTTCATTGAGCCTGGAGTGAAGAGAGTGAGAATAGGGTTAGATTTGGAATTTGAAATTCAAATCTGGCACACGACTTAAAGCGTCAGTATTAAACGTTCTGACCATCAGAATTCAGCCAAATTACACCCTTGGATCAGAAAAAATTTCTATTTCATATCATGAGACTTACAGACCTGATCTACGTGCGGTGACTGCTGAACTGAAACTGGACCGCCACGGGCAATCTACGAACACTACTGGTCTGAAAATGGGATGAGAGCGACATCCGACGTGTATGAACTTAAGTCCGATCGCGTTCGGCAAGGGGACCACCAGAAATGTCTTTTTAGACCGAAACAGCCCCGATTTGGTTAGGTATCAAGTAAACATTGTTCCCAAGCCTTTTTTGGGCGAGTTTTAGGTTATAAAAGGGGCTTAAACCCTCACTCCTCTCACCCATCCGAATTTGCTAGAAACCCTAGAAAGAGTGAGAGAGAAAGTGAGAGTTTGTGAGAGAGAGTGGAAGGGAATTTCCTACTGCTTGCACTACCTGCTGCACGTGTTTAAGCCACGCAATCCAATTACTTTACCGGTGATTTCACCGTGATTCTAGGTAAGAAAATACCCTAAATACTTGCTGATTTGAGGTTCCGTCATTTTCATAGCGAAGTAGCTTATGGATCTTGTGTATTAGGTTGCCTATTCACCGTAAACGAAGCGTATACGCTCCGTTCGAATTGATACGCTTCTAGGAGAAAAGGTACAGATTTTAGACGCTTTGATTGACTGTTTTTAATGCTTTCAATGTCGTTTAATAGTAGATTATCGACGACAACGCCGTTTGACATGTACAACATGCTGTCCGTTTCCTGTTTCGTAAGCAGACGAAGAATATGAGATTTAGGGCATTTTAGTCATTTGTAGGGAATACTGTTTTCATCCATAATTTGCTGATGTGATTGACATGGATTCTTGTCCCATTAGGATATTAGGAATACGTGCATAATTAGTTTGGCGAAGAGATTCGCCTAAATGCGCACTTTGAGTTGACATACTATATGTAGACTTAAGTGTGTAGTTTAAGTGTTTGTATAAATGTTTGTATTAGTATGTATTGGATTAAATGGTGTTATGAATTAGTTTGAGATTGAATTCTCAAATGATATGCTGATGTAAATGATTTCCTATATGTTGGCTATATGCATAATTTCATTATATGTATAAAAGGCATGTGTTAGATGATTCACTTAAGTTGTATGTTATAACATGTGTTAACATGCTCACATTGTTGTATTTTATTTCCAATAATCTTACATGATTGCTGATGTGGATTCATAATTGTTTGGGACTATACCTAGTCCAGACAGTCGGCAAATGAGTAAATTCGTGGTTGGCTTATCTTTGCCACGAACGACGCGTCGATGAACGCGAGCCGTGTTTTGGAGTTGGCGACAGTGGTTAGGCCACACGAGGTGTTTTACGCACTTCATGTCGTTCGACTTGAGATGCGCTCGTGCTAGTCGAGCCCGTCAAGTAACCCGACTGGCCATTGTATGTTCACCCTGTATGAGTCATAACTGCTTGAACCTAGGGTACTGAACTTACCGTTGTAAACCCTGTTAACCATGGTACATTGATCCACAAAGACTCATGAGCCAGACATGGTGGTATGGGACACCGTGGTTGAGTTGTCGGCCTACGCTGGGGCCACAAACCTCCCCGTAGTGACCAGTGAGCACCTATGACTCGTGAACAGATTATGGTGGTATGGGACACTATATTCTTGCTGTCGGCCTACACTGATCAGGGGATGAGTCCTTTATAGTGACCGCGAGCTTATTCTAAGTCTACGGGAGGCGAAGACCCTTCCGTAGCAGTGAGAGTACAGTAGGCCTGTATTGATAAGGTGATGGGGGAGCGGTGCAACGAGTGCGAGCAACAGCCCTGGCAGCCCTTGCAGCGACTTACAAAAATATACATCGTATGAGATTACTTGGAGTGACGACCCTAAACAGGATCTGTGTTGGGATTGATATAAGGGAAGTACCTTAGTTTCTCAATCCTTCTATTTGAATGGACTAATAATAACTCGGTAATCATATCACCATCACATTGCATGTGCATGGAAGATGTGGAGCACTATGGGATGAAAGCATGTCCCGGGCGTAAGATGGTGCCGTATGAGGGAGATCGTCGGTGAGGGCATCCATCATGTCATGTCATATTACATTAACAACAGTATTAGGATTATTTGATTTACTGCTTTACTATTATCGCATGATTGATTTGAGAACATGCTAATCCTTGCTCCATTATTCTACTGAGTTAGCTACTCACTCTCACGTTACGGGATGGTGTTTACAACACCCACCAGACCCTGTCTTAGATGCAGGCGGGGCGTCGATTTAGGAGGCAGAGCCGGACTATGATGAGGACCAGGACGAGTTCTCATATATGCAGTACCACGACGGCTTTGCTTTGGTGGCCTGGATTGGCGGGACTACTCAGTGGGACTATTTTGACATTTCGATTTCTGTTTATTTACATGTATATGAGACTCAGAGATGTATTCATACTTTGGAGACAGTCGAGATCTACTTTGTTTTCCTTACAGTGATATATATATTCTTTAGTCTTCCGCTTGCTTTTATCACTGGATCTGGAGTATGAATTGTAGTTTTGGTATACTTTTACTCATGTGAATGCTTTAACTCAGACAACATTGAATCATAATTATTTTTGTTGCATAAGTGGCGGTCTGGAACTCGGGAGTTGGGTTTATACACGACCCCCGATTTTCAGGGTGTTACAAGTTGGTATCAGAGCATGAATGAGATTATACCGGACCTGGGTTATGGTCACGCGACGTATGCTGTCGCTTCCTTTGACTTAGATGGGTGTGAGAAAGGTCTAGAAACACTTATAGGATCGCAGATTCGCCAATAGGCGAAGTCTATTTGTATCGATCGGGCGATCGAGTCCGTAATGCATCTAGGGTCGCGTGAAGTGACCTAAGTAGCTCCTAGGTTGTAGGTAGGTGGGTTGAGATGTTCTTTGAATGGTTCTAAACCCGTAAATATGAATCCTTGGGCTGTGGGACAACCACAACCCTTACATTCAATCGCTAGTGCTTAAAAACCCCGTTTCACCTAAATTCTTCAAAATTCTTCCTCTCACCACTCCATTCTTCAATTATTTCTTATTCTTTTCATGTTAGGCATTGATACTAATTTGAAAATGATATAAAATCATACTTCGATAAAATTTTACAGTGAATAGTGAAATTTTATGAAAACTGGCCATTAGGCCATTCTAAGTTTGTAATATTTAGCAACTAATGGGTTAGATGGATGTATTAGCTCCATATACCCCAAAATCATATGACGCATGATAGAGGAATACATTCAGGTTTATAAATTGGCCCCGAAAAGCCCCGAATAGATGTTTGGACCTCCCTAGGTCAAATTACAATGATCTGGGGTGGGGACCATACATATTTGGAGTCCTTGGAGAAGGGGGGACCCAACCCATGGGGTCCCACCAGATGGATTGAAGACCGGTCGGCGATGCATCGCCCATGGGTGGGGCCCACTTACTGTGAAATTTTGGCGCACGTGTTGTTTTGGCTAGTATACCCCTCCCATGTGTGGGCCGACCATAGAAAACTCCTAAATGGGGTACTTCCTTCACAAACAGCCCCTCCCAATCCTCCATTTTCATTTTTCTTGCTGCCCATCTCAAAATCGTGACCCCAAATCACTCCTAAATCCTCTCATTGCTAAAAATGACTCTATCCCATACCTCCAACGTGATTAGCAACCCTCTCCCTCTCCGATCTCGTCCGTTGGAACTCCTACAACCCCCAAAACGTGCTGAAATCATATGGAGCTCCATTCCCCTTTTTCCTTCTTTTTTTTTTTGAAAATCCATCTTAGGAGAGCTTGAAGCATCCCTCTACAACACCTAGATCTCCTTTTTTCTGTTTGGACAGCCATTTCTCTACATTTTCCATATTTTTCATGACTTTTGTTGAAGTCATTTTGGGATTTTTCTCTCTCTGCACCATCCTCTCTTTGATGGGAAAGAGAAAGACCGCAGCGGATGAGGCTGGGCCTAGTCACCCTGCACAATCAAGAAGACCGAGGGGTGGCGCCGCTAGCTCAAGCACCGCCATAAGTCCAAGCACAGCCCGAGAGTTCCATACAAAGTGAGATTTGGATCCCCATGCTCAACTTGGGCCAGTGATATTAGCAGAGATGCCTCACGACGAATATACTGACCGTAAGCTGTTGTTTGAGGTGGACGTGGAAGGGCGACTCTTCGGAGAATTCCTGTTATTCGAGCGCATTGAAGCTGCACATTGGGGTCCGCTCTTTGAAGCTCGTTCTCGTGCTAATGTGAGCACCGTTCGTGCCTTCTACGCTCATATCTAGAGTTCTACATTGGACCCATTGCAGTTCAAGATTCCTTTTGGTAGAGACCGGATGGCTACGATCGATGTTCGGTTGATAGCGCGACTTCTAAACGTGCCCCTTGGTGATGTTCATCCCAGTACGAAGAATTTGAGGAGTAGGCATGAGCGAGATCGCCGTACCAGGTTCCTATGCGGTAGTCTGGTTCCATGGCAGCCTAACAGTAACCTCAAGGTATCTCATATGTCTGATGATTTGTGCCTGCTGCACCACATTTGCATGTTCAACGTGTATCCCAGGTCTACAAATCGCATTGAGTGTACGCACCTTATGGTTGATTTCTTGTATCAGGTGGCCCAGGGAGAAAATGTGTGTATGGCTACTTTCGTGTTGCGACAGATTATCCTCATAGCGAAATCAAGAAGAACGTCTGAGTCGCTTCCTTTTGGCCGGCTTATATGCAAGATTGCGCTTGAGTTTGCTTACAGACTTGGGCCGGAGTTGCCAGTTCCGATTCACTGCATTGATGAGTCTACCATGGTCAAGATTTAGATCGGGTCTCAGTACCGTGAGACTCAGCTTGAGGAGGATAGCGAGGATGATTTTGATGGTGAAGAGGATCCAAGTGAGGGAGAACCTGGAGCAGAAGTTGCGGAAGAAGTCTAAGAAGAGGTAGAAGAGGAGGCTCAGGATACAGATGAGAGCCGTCCTCCTTCTGCTCAGGCTACTGGTGATGATCGCATTGCCCGAATTGAGGAGAGCCAGGTCACCTTGCGAAGGGAAGTTCAGGAACTTCGGGCTGAGGTCGAGGATACCAAGGCCGTTATGAAGAGAAAATTCGAAAAGATGACTCGCACCTTGAAGGCGATCCTGTGCTGCTTGCAGGATAAGGGTGCTCCTCCTCCGTCTCCTGACTCAGACTAACGATGAGATCTTTGATGTTGTTGTTAGTAGTTAGTTGTTTCCTGCTTTATGTTGTGTAAGCTTGTTAAGGCTAGTAGTTTGCTTATGTTGTTGTTGCAGATTTAACTGTCTTAGTTCCCATGTACTTCCTGTCATGATGCCTGTAAGGAGATATCCCTTGTATTGTGACAATTTTGATTAAATGAGATGCATGGAATGCCTTTGACTCTTTATGTGAATGATTACGGTGTGTTTGTGCTATTGAGACTGACAAGGTTGCGCCCTATTTTGAATATAGGGAATGTCGTCGAAGGCTACACAGAGCACAGCTCGGCTTACATTGGGTGAGCCTATGGATCAGGCTCCTTCTCAGTCTGATGCTCATGCGGACCCTGCTGTGGGCCCGATTCCTGAGACAGCATGTGCGTCTCAGCCTACTACTGGTCCTGCAGTTGGACCACCGTCCGTCAGAGAGCAGTACCGCGCGTCTTCTTTGACTCAGTACATGTCACAGCCTACTCCACCTCCAGATAGATTTGAGCAGATGATGGCCATGATGCAGCAGTAGCAGCAGCTCCTGACTACTATAGTGGGGGCTCTAGCCCAGGGTGGGAGTGTGCCTCCACCTGCACCACCTGCGCATCCAGCTGAGGATGCCGATACATATGCTCAGGATGAGGGCATGGCTCATCCTGTACCACCTGGTTACCCTGCGGGGAATGCCGCAGACACACGGGGCTTGCTAGAGCGATTTCAGCATTTACGGCCTCCCACTTTTACGGGTTCTCATAGACCCGAGGAGACCGAGTATTGGCTCGACCGTATGTCAAAGATACTACGGATGCTGCATTGTTCAGAGGATGAGCAGGTCGAGTTGGCTACGTTCTTGTTCGAGCGGGAGGCCAGCTTATGGTGGGACAGTGTGTTGCGGACCATTGCCGCTGATTACATATGGACCTGGGCAGCGTTCGAGTTCCACTTCCATAAGAAATACTATTCCCAGACGTATAGGCATGAGCGGGAGAACGAGTTTCTGTGCCTCAGACAGGGGGGCATGACGGTGACTGAGTATGACCATCGGTTCACTGAGTTGGGCAGGTACGTCCCGACTATACTGGCAGATGAGCAAATGCGCATACGACGCTTTTCTGAGGGTTTGCGACCGGATATTCGGTCGAAGATGTATTGCGTGATCATCCCCTCCTATGCAGAGTTGATTCACATGTCCATGCGAGCAGAGCAGGATGTGGATCGACTTATGCGATCTCGTGGCCTTAATGCTCCTAGGCCACGACCGGAGTTGCAGGACAGGCCCTTTGCGTGCAAGAGGCCTCGCACCGACCCTCCTTCTAGGGACACAGTGCTAGTACCACCATTGCGGTGTCCCGATTTATCGTGTACCTATTGTGGGAAATTGGGCCATTTAGCACAGAGTTATTTTGCTCGGATGCGGGACTGTGGGTTCTCGTCGCCGCAGAAGATCGACCGTACACGCTCATAAGCTATATCAGCACCGCCTTTACAGTTGGCTCCTGCGCACCCTTCCTTCAGACCTCCTGTATCTCAGTTCAGGCCGCCTCTACGGCCCATGGCACAGCGGCCGAACCGGCCACAGTAGGCAAGGGTGCATGCCTTGACAGCTGAGGCAGCTGCAACAGAGACTTCTCAGCATTCGGCCTTTGAGGTCACTTCCCACATCGGAGGTATTCCTATTCTTGTGATGGTGGACACAGGGTCCACGATTTCATTGATATCACATGCCATAGTCAGGCGCATTGGGCTACCGACTATTAGGATGGATGGGGTGCGAGTTTATACAGCTCACGGGTCCTTTACAGATGCCACCCTGATGTGTGAGGGCTGTTTGGTGGATCTGGGGGGCAAGACGATGGCTCTTAATCTTGTCGTCGACCCCTCTCTTGTTTATCTTGACGTTATTCTTGGCATGGACTGGTTGACTGCAGCGAGGGCCGAGATTGACTGCGAGACTCGTATAGTGACTGCCTACGAGCCAGAGGGCGCATCCTTTACATTCCCAGTGCGGGTAAATCTCCCCTTCCACATACTTAACTACGCTACTTTGCTACAAGACGCTGGTGCCCAGATGCTTTAGCATACGCCAGTCGTTTGTGATTTTGGGGATCTGTTCAGGAAGATCCCTGGTTTGCTGCCTCGACGAGAGATTGATTTCACTATCGATCTGGTGCCTGGTTCCACGCCCGTTTACTGCCGACGTATCGCATGGCACCATGTAAGATGGAGGAGTTGAGGACGCAGATTGATGATCTGTTGGAGCTTGGCCTTATTCGACTTAGTATGTCTCCTTGGGGAGCACCAGTCCTATTTGTGAGGAAGAAGGATGGTTCGATGCGATTGTGTATTGATTATCGCAGGCTGAACCAGATCACGGTGAAGAACAAGTACCCTTTACCCAGGATCGATGACTTGTTTGATCAGTTGAGAGGAGCGTAGTACTTCTCGAAGATTGATCTTCAGTCAGGATATCATCAGTTGCGCATCAAAGATGAGGACGTGCAGAATACAGCATTCAGGACTAGCTTTAGCCACTACGAGTTCCTTGTGATGTCGTTCGGTCTCACGAACGCACCAGCCGTGTTCATAGATCTGATGAACCGGGTATTTCGGCCTTTCCTCTATCGATTCATCGTTGTGTTCATTGACGACATTTTGGTATACTCCAGGAGTCGAGAGGAGCATGAGGAGCACTTGCGCTTGGTCCTGGATACGCTCAGACAGCATCAGTTCTTCGCACAGTACAAGAAGTGCGACTTCTGGAAGTAAGAAGTGAAGTTCCTGGGACACGTAGTGTCCAAGGATGGCATGGCAGTTGACCTGTCTAAGGTAGTTGCAGTTCAGGACTGGGAGCAGCCTGGTTCTGTCACTGAGGTGAAGAGTTTCTTGGGTCTCGCTGGCTATTATCGACGCTTCATTCGGGATTTCTCGAAGATCGTGAGACCTTTATCTCAGTTGACACGGAAGGACGTGAAGTTCGCCTGGAATGGTAAGGCGGAGTCAGCTTTTCAGGAGCTAAAGGACAGACTTACGTCCGCCCCTGTGCTAGTATTGCCAGAGGAAGGGGTTAGGTACACTATATACACTGACGCGTCTAGCGTTGGTCTGGGTTGTGTCCTTATGCAGAAGGACAGGGTAATTTCGTATGCCTCAAGACAATTAAGGAAGTACGAGGAGAATTACCCTACACACGACCTGGAGTTGGCAGCTGTCATATTCGCACTGAGACTTTGGAGACATTACCTCTATGGAGAGGAGTTCGAGCTCTTTTGCGACCACAAGAGCCTCAAGTAGATATTCACGCAACGAGACTTGAATATAAGGCAGCGGCGATGGATGGAGACTTTGAAGGACTTCAAGTTCGAAGTCTCTTACCATCCTGGGAAGGCGAACCTTGTGGCTGACGTGTTGAGCCGCAAGAAGGCGATAGAGTTTGCGGCTCTGCTGATGGTTGCTGAGTGGGATATGGTTGAGTTTTTGCGAGACTTTGAGCAGAAACTCACTGTAGAGGAGCCGTATGAGTTCATCGCATATGTGCAGGTGCGATCTCAGATCGATGACCGGGTCATCGAGGCGCAGAGGGATGATGCGCATCTGACTGAGCTTCGAGAGCAGGCCAGTGATGATGCGGACCCGGAGTGGCGAGTTGGCATGGATGGGGGCTTACGTTATCGTGGCCGCCTATGCGTCCCAGATATCCCTGACTTGAGACGAGAGATTCTCGAGGCTGCGCATTGTACCAAACTCGCGATGCTTCCAGGTAGTACGAAGATATATCGCGATGTAAAGAGGACCTATTGGTGGGAAGGTATGAAGACCCACATAACAGAGTTCGTGTCCCGTTGTCTTACTTGCCAGAAGGTGAAGGCAGAGCATCGCCGACCACCTGGACTCTTGCAGCCTATGCCGATCGCAGAGTGGAAGTGGGACTTCATTTCTATGTATTTCGTTTCAGGGCTGTCGAAGACGAGGAAGGGACATGATTCCATATGGGTGATCGTCGACCGTCTGACGAAGTCGGCGCACTTCCTACCGATCAGAGTTACGAACTCTGCAGACGAGCTGGCTAGACTATACATCAGAGAGATTGTGCGTCTGCATGGAGTTTCGTTGGAGATCGTGTCGGACAGAGACACGCGGTTCACTTATATTTTCTGGACTCGCATTCAGGAGGCTATGGGTGTGAAGTTGAAGTTCAGCACTGTCTTCCACCTACAGACAGACGGACAGACAGAGCGGGTGAGCCAGATCTTAGAGGACATGTTGCGAGCTTGCGCATTAGACTTCAAGGACAGTTGGTATGACTGTCTTGCATATGCGGAGTTCACGTACAACAACAGTTTTCAGACGAGTATCGGTATGGCACCTTACGAGGCGTTGTATGGGCGACCTTGTTACGCACCGCATTGCTGGGCAGAGGTCGGTGAGCGTAGCTTGATTGGCCTAGAGTTAGTGCAGGCGACGTCGGAAAAGATTGATATTATTAGACGTCGGCTTCTCACAGCGTAGAGCAGACAGAAGAGTTATGCTGATACGAGACGACGGCCGCTAGAGTTCACAGTTGGGGATCATGTATTTTTGTGAGTTTTCCCTATGAAGGGAGTCCTTCGGTTAGGGAAGAAGGGGAAGCTGGTACCGCGATTCATTGGTCCATTCCAGATCCTCGATCGTGTGGGAGCAGTGGCATACCGTTTGGCTTTACCCACGCCTCTCGCGAGCGTTCACAACGTATTTCATGTTTCTATGCTGAAGAAGTACGTTTCTGATCCTTCCCATATCATCAAATGGGAGCAGGTGCAGTTAGGAGAGGATGTTATATATATCCTGCGACCGACACGTATCCTAGACAGGAAGGAGCAGGTACTGCGTAGCAAGGTGATTCCCCTTGTGAAAGTATTGTGGACGCATCACTCTGAGGAAGAGGCTACCTGGGAGACAGAAACCGAGATCAGAAAGAACTACCCACAGCTTCTCGAGGAGTACGAAAAGGTACTAATTTCGAGGATAAAAATTTTTTGTTAAGGGGGGTAGATTGTAACGCCCTGGAAAAATTCGTACTTTGACTCGAGTACCAACTCGACAAGAAATCGAGTAGGATTAAGTTAGCTAGCGCAACGCTAGAGTAGCTGGGAAATAGTCCCTGATCACTTTAAATACGTTCTACAAGACCCAAAGCGAGTAGAACCAATGACGCTATAATACTCTAAAACCTCGGATCAAACTCTAAACCGATTTGTTCTCAGGACCTCTTTGAAACTTTGTATTGGATCTAGACCGCGCGTCGAAAGTTCGATACCTACAATCTTGGACCGTTATAACCGCCTAGCTGGACTTGACAATCATTTCGAAAATCAAGTCCAACCGACATTCACAGGCTATTTCATTGAACCTGGAGTAAAGAGAGTGAGAATAGGGTTAGATTTGGAATTTGAAATTCAAATCTGGCACACGACTTGACGTATCAGTATTAAGCGTTCTGACCATCAGAATTCAGTCAAATTACACCCTTGGATCAGGAAAATTTTTTATTTCATATCATGAGACTTGCAGACCTGATCTACTGCGGTGACCGCTGAACTGAAACTGGACCGCCACGGGCAATCTACGAACACTACTGGTCTGAAAATGGGATGAGAGCGACATCTGATGCGCATGAAATTAAGTCCGATCGCGTTCGGCCAGGGGACCACCAGAAATGTCTTTTTGGACCGAAACAGCCCCGATTTGGTTAGGTATCAAGTAAACATTGTTCCCAAGCCTGTTTTGGGCGAGTTTTAGGTTATAAAAGGGGCTTAAACCCTCACTCCTCTCACCCATCCGAATTTGCTAGAAACCCTAGAAAGAGTGAGAGAGAAAGTGAGAGTTTGTGAGAGAGAGTGGAAGGAAATTTTCTGCTGCTTGCACTACCTGCTGCACGTGTTTAAGCCACGCAATTCAATCACTTTGCCGGTGATTTTGCCGTGATTCTATGTAAGCAAATACCCTAAATACTTGCTGATTTGAGGTTCCGTCATTTCCATAGCGAAGTAGCTTATGAATCTTGTGTATTAGGTTGCCTATTCACCGTAAACGAAGCGTATACGCTCCGTTCGAATTGATACACTTCTAGGAGAAAAGGTACGGATTTTAGACGCTTTGATTGACTGTTTTCAATGCTTTCAATGTCGTTTAATAGTAGATTATCGACGACAACGCCGTTTGACATGTACAACATGCTGTCCGTTTCCTGTTTCGTAAGCAGACGAAGAATATGAGATTTAGGGCATTTTAGTCATTTGTAGGGAATACTGTTTTCATCCATAATTTTCTGATGTGATTGACATGGATTCTTGTCTCATTAGGATATTAGGAATACGTGCATAATTAGTTTGGCGAAGAGATTCGCCTAAATGCACACTTTGAGTCGACATACTATATGTAGACTTAAGTGTGTAGTTTAAGTGTTTGTATAAATGTTTGTATTAGTATGTATTGGATTAAATGGTGTTATGAATTAGTTTGAGATTGAATTCTCAAATGATATGCTGATGTAAATGATTTCCTACATGTTGGCTATATGCATAATTTCATTATATGTATGAAAGGCATGTGTTAGATGATTCACTTAAGTTGTATGTTATAACATGTGTTAACATGCTCACATTGTTGTATTTCATTTCCAATAATCTTACATGATTGCTGATGTGGATTCATAATTGTTTGGGACTACACCTAGTCCAGGCAGTCGGCAAATGAGTAAATTCGTGGTTGGCTTATCTTTGCCACGAACGACGCGTCGATGAACGCGAGCCGTGTTTTGGAGTTGGCGACAGTGGTTAGGCTACACGAGGTGTTTTACGCACTTCATGTCGTTCGACTTGAGATGCGCTCGTGCTAGTCGAGCCCGTCAAGTAACCCGATTGGCCATTGTATGTTCACCCTGTATGAGTCATAACTGCTTGAACCTAGGGTACTGAACTTACCATTGTAAACCCTGTTAACCATGGTACCTTGATCCACAAAGACTTATGAGCCAGGCATGGTGGTATGGGACACCGTGGTCGTGCTGTCGGCCTACGCTGGGGCCACAAACCTCCCCGTAGTGACCAGTGAGCACCTATGACTCGTGAGTAGATTATGGTGGTATGGGACACTATATTCTTGCTGTTGGCTTACACTGATCAGGCGACGAGTCCTTTGTAGTGACCACGAGCGTATTCTGAGTCTACGGGAGGCGACGACCCTTCCGTAGCAGTGAGAGTACAGTAGGCCTGTATTGATAAGGTGATGGGGGAGCGGTGCAACGAGTGTGAGCAACAGCCCTGGCAGCCCTTGTAGCGACCTATAAAAATATACATCGTATGAGATTACTAGGAGTGACGACCCTAGACAGGATCTGTGTTGGGATTGATATAAGAGAAGTACCTTAGTTTTCCAATCCTGTTGTTTGAATGGACTAATAATAACTCGGTAATCATATCACCACCACATTGCATGTGCATGGAAGATGTGGAGCACTGTGGGATGAAAGCATGCCGCGGGCGTAAGATGGTGCCATATGAGGGAGATCGTCGGTGAGGGCATCCACCATGTCATGTCATATTGCATTAACAATAGTATTAGGATTGTTTGATTTACTGCTTTACTATTATCGCATGATTAATTTGAGAACATGCTAATCCTTACTCTATTATTTCACTGAGTTAGCTACTCACTCTCACGTTACGGGATGGTGTTTGTAACACCCACCAGACCCTGTCTTAGATGAAGGTGAGGCGGTGATTCAGGAGGCAGAGCCGGACTATGATGAGGACCAGGACGAGTTCTCATATATGCAGTATCACGACGGCTTTGCTTAGGTGGCCTGGATTGGCAGGACTACTCAGTGGGACTATTTTGATATTTTGATTTCTGTTTATTTACATGTATATGAGACTCAGAGATGTATTCATACTTTGGAGACAGTCGAGATCTACTTTGTTTTCCTTACAGTGATATATATATTCTTTAGTCTTCCACTTGCTTTTATCACTGGATCTGGAGTATGAATTGCAGTTTTGGTATACTTTTTCTCATGTGAATGCTTTAACTCAGACAACATTGAATCATAATCATTTTTGTTGCATAAGTGACGGTCTGGAACTCGAGAGTTGGGTTTATACACAACCCTCGATTTTCAGAGTGTTACATCAGCGAACAACAAAAAATCGTCCATCTCTGGCCTAAATTTCGAGATGAAGACAATGAATGGAGTGGATTTTCCATTAGAATTTGATCATGGATCCCACCCATCAATCAGCGCAAGTCGACGTTATGCCGACTTTGTTTATTTGGCGAACGGAACTGACATTCCAGGTGGTTCACCACGGCTGGTTGTCTAGGAAATCCAAACCGTTCATCGTCTTAGAAATTCAAAACATACCACGGATGAGTATCATGAGTAGATGTGTAAACAAAACAACGAACTTGCTGTCTTTCTTGGTTGCGTAGAATGTCTCCGGCTATGAAACGACCTACTGGCTGCGTAAGATTATTTGGAGGCAGCTTCTAAAAATAGCCTTTCGACCGGCTCTATCAACAACCAACCTCAGCAGCTATAAAAGGAGAGAGCTTTGGACGTGCAGCTCGATTTTTGACGTGGATCGACGGTGGAGACGTGAAGGGAAGAGACAGGGAGAGAGAGAAGTGTTTGTTTTTTTTCTTTCTTATTTTTTTCTTTCTTTCTTTTGTTTTCATTTAGGGGATCCAGTCCATTCATGTGGGGCTGAACCTCTTAGCTAGGGCTAAGAGGTGAAGCTTACAGCGTGATGCGAGAACCATGTGCTTGTGCCCTTTTGTTTAAACTGAATTGATATTAATCTTAGTTGAGTTTATGGGAATATTTTTAATTTTTAATGGTCTGTTGTGACTAAAATTACAATGGGTCTGAGATGGCTTTGAATATTTTCTTTTCTTTTTTATGTTCATGACGCCAGGAAGCCCTGTTGTTCACCATAGTCTCCTGGGCATGGTCGGATGACAGTACCCATCCTAGCCTTCATACATGTGATTGGTTGGTAATTAGTTTAATTCTGTTATTTACCATAGTCTCCTAGGCATGGTTTGGTGATGGAATCCATTCTAATTCATATACCTTTCATCTCTTTAAAAACTATATCGACGGTAGTTCAGTTGAGTTTTTGATGCGGGCATAAGATCTCCCTGATCTCTACAAGTGGATCCTCTGAATCCCTAGTTCCCTTCCTCTAAATTCTCTTAAGCTTTAGATAATAATTTCACAATTAATTCCTTAAATTGATTTGATTTAGATTTCATCTTAGCCTATCTCTAGTTCTAGTTAGTTTTAGACAACGTACAGGTTTCAGTCCCTTGGGATTCGACCTCGGTCTTACCGAGTTTATTACTACATCACAACCCTGCACTTGGGGAGTGAACAGTGTTCATACTCATGACAGGCATAACATTGTGGTTCTTTGGTATGCTTACCAAATTTCCCTGTAAGAGGTTTGTAGTTAACCTTTCTTCCTCTGGAAGGACGGCCGCGATTCTTCTGAATTTCTATGTCAGCAAAGCCACTTCCTCATCTTCATCTTCCTTTTCACTCTCACTGTCCTCATGTTTTGGTTTCTTAGAAGTTTTCAGGGCAGTGTTTTTGGATTTTTGGGGTTGTGTGAAGTGTAGTTCAAAAGTTTGTAGGGAACCTACTAGTTCTTCTACTTTCATCTCATCAATATTCCTACACTCCTCAATTGTTGTTACTTTGGAATTGAACCGTTCCGGTAGAGACCTCAGAATTTTCCTACATATTTTTGATATTGGAACCTTCTCTCCCAATCTACCCATGGAGTTACAAATGATATTCAATTTGGTGAAAAACTCCATAAATGTCTCATCCTCTTCCATCCTGAGATTTTCAAACTGTGAAGTCAGAATTTGTAATTTAGACCTCTTCACAGTGCTTGTGCCTTCATGGGTTATTTCTAATAACTCCAATGCTTCTTTAAATGTCCCACACATACTTATTTGATTGAAAATATTTTACGACACGACATAGTAGATGGTGTTCATTACTTTTGCTTCAGCAGTTCGTTGTTCTTTGTCAAACGCCATCCATTTTTCATTAGGTTTGGGTTTAGTGATTGTACTTTCATCTTCAAGTACAGTTTGTTCAGATGGTACCACCTATCCCTTTTCAACTACATCCCAAACATCATGATCCAAAGATCTTAGGATGTAATGCATTCTAGCCTTCCAGTATGCATAATTTGAACCATCAAATACTGGAGGTCGAGTGACAGATGAGCCCTCTCCTTTGGCCATATTTCTTAACTTCAATCAAGATCACTCTCTAGGCAGTGAAGCCCTTAAAGAGAGACCCTCTCTGATACCAATTGAAATAGTAGTGAAGACCGCTTGAGTTGAAGTAGGAATATGCCAATATGTCCTAGAGGGGGGGTGAATAGGACTTTTTAAAGATTTATGAGTTATATTAAAAAACCTATCACTCTAATCCTAATAGGTATGCAATTTTTAAGATTACTCAAATGTAACTCTACTTGCTTTCAAGCCCAGTAGAGGATCCAATCACAAAACTATTCATATTAATAAGCATGAAGCAGTTATAGTCTATGATGGATGTGACTGTGTGTGTGAAGTGTGAGCAGATATGAATTCAATTAACACAATCACACAAATGATCAAGCACAAGAATCAATCACAGACACAGTCATTTTTATGGTGGTTCGACTACTTGTCTACTCCACTCCCGACTGCCATACTCAACCCTTGAGTGTACCAGATTTCACTAAGGAGGTTTTCCATGGTTCACATCAAACCTAAGGTTTTAAATCAGGTTCACCTTCAACCTTTACAACCTACACAAAGGCTGACTATTTATGCTCTCACGAGCAAGAGTCAACACATAACACCCGGTTTAGGCACACTACCCATGGATCTTACCCTAAGACCCTAACAGAGGTTTTGCACGGTTCACCTCATAACTCAGAGTTTTACTGCTTCACTCCTAACCAGATGTTTATGCCCACACAGAGCAAGGGTCCACACAACGCACCCACACGTACACTCCCGCCGGAGGCCTCCTTTGAGGACTTCAAAGGGTGAGCAACACTTAAGACCCAATCCTAGAAAGGAATGATCACAAGTGTCCTCTGGACTCTAGATATTTACAGATAAGTTGATGAGTCCCTTTTAGCGTAGTGATAAAGATCTCCTTCTTGTTGATGAAGAGTCTTCAGCTCCCTTGATCCGCAACACAAAAGATATACCAATGCTAGGCTTTAGGTTGGGTCAAGGTTATGATGGAATTCCACTCTCCAAAGATTTTCCTATTAGGAAGATAGAGTGATTCCAATCATCTATGCATTCAAAGCATCCCAGCTTAATGATTTACCATTAAGGTAGTAACTGTAGGATCCTTGAATGCGGAAGTTCATTCCTCAATCCACTCTATTGAATATAAATGATGAGGATGAATTGGAGGATGAACTCCCTGAGAGAAAGGGCTTAAGATAAATGATATGAAGTTTAAAACACTCAGAAACACTCTCTTCTTTCTCTACAAGCAATAAATACAAGCCTCACTTTAAATAGACAAAAGGTTCCAACGGATATAAAATGGTCATATTTATGACAAAGTTCGATATCATCAAGCAATAGTCAATATGATCGAGCGTATACTATCGATTGTATCGATGATCCGCTTGACAACACAAACTTCATGTCATTCACTTTTGAAACCTTTTACCGGCTTATCAAGTAGATCGATATAGGTGTCGATGTTATCAGATTTCGAATTCCGATTCCATCAATACTGGGATCGAGCTATCGATATTTGAAGCATGAGAGAGACTAGCTTAAAAATATTTCAGGTTTCTAAGATATGATTGGGGAACAGCCGATGTCATCAAAATTTATATATCGATGATATCGGAATCTGTGTCGATGGGATCGATAAATCGTATAGATTTACCTATAAACTTGCTGGACGGTTTGTGTCCGGTCTCGATCCAATCGAGCAGGCCTCGATATGATCAACATATGAATATCGATTTCTCGACTGGCCCCCCGATCAAAGTTTAAAACACCCTGAAATATTTGTTGGAGAAAATATATCTCCACTATCGATATGATCGAATGACTTCCGATATGATCGATATTTGAATTCAGATTGAATCGGACAGTCATCGATATATCAAAGCTTATAGTAGTTTTCTTTAGAAAAATAGGGGCGCTGAAAAACTGCTGGTTAATATTATCGATCCATTTTCGATGGGCTCGATATTTGAATATCAATGATATCGATTGAAACGTCGATATATCGATAAATCGTCCAGATGAATGTTTAGTTGCTTGACGCTTTTTGTCCTCACTCGACTGCATCAATTGAGATGCTGAGGACATCGACAGAGCAGGTCAATATATCGAAAGGTGAATCGATATAATCGATAGGGTAAGAAAACTTGAAGATTTTTCTGTTTGGTAAAAAGTTTTCTTACAATAAAACCCTATGATGTTCTACTTAGTTTTAAGGGTTTTAATCACCTGGTGTTTTGGGACAAGGGATGTGAGGCTATGATTTACCTATGGCGAGCTTTCACACATTCAGTTGAGGCAGACACTTGAATTGATCTTCCTGTTAGGCGTTGTTGTCCGACTAACTCAACTTACACCGTAATTGACAAACCAGGGCACTAGTAGGTGCACTTTCAAGGTTCAGCTCATAGGTTTTGGTTTAGGTTATGGTTATAGGTTTATGTTTAGGTATAGGTTATAAGTTATAGCTTTAGGGAATTGAGAATAGGTTAAGGTTTAGGTTTAGGAAATCGGGTTCGGGTTCGGATTCGGGATCGAGTTTAGGTTTGGGTTTATAAGTTTAAGTTTAGGTTTAAGTTAAGGACTTGAGAATACATTTAGGTTTTAGGTTATAGCTTTAGGGAATTGAGAATAGGTTAAGGTTTAGATTTAGGAAATCAGGTTCGGGTTCAAGATCAGGTTTAGATTTAGATTTTCAAGTGTTGGTTTAGGTTTAGGTTAGGGAGTTGAGATCAAGATTAGGTGTAGGTTTAGGCTTAGGGATTTGATAATACATTTAGGTTTTAGGTTTAGGTTTTCATTTTAGGTTATAGGTTATGGTTTAGGGTTTAGGTTAGGTTTAGGTTAAGGTTAAGTAATAGGTTATAGGTCAAGGTTTAGGTCATAGGTTTTGGTTCAAGTTAAGGTTATTAGTTTAGGTTTTGGTTTAGGTTCAGGTTTAGGTTTAGGTTATAAGTTATAGCTTTAGGGAATAAAGAATAGGTTAAGGTTTAGGTTTAGGAAATCGGAGGTTCAGGATCGGGTTTAGGGTTTTCAATTGTTGGTTTAGGTTTAGGTTAGGGAGTTGAGATCAAGATAAGGTGTAGGTTTAGGTTTAGGAATTTGAGAATACATATAGCTTTTAGGTTTAGGTTTAGGTTTTAGGTTATAGGTTAAGGTTTAGGGTTTAGGTTTAGGTTGAGGTAAAGGTTAGGTGATAGGATATAAGTTTAGGTTATAAGTTATAGGTCAAGGTTTAGGTCATAGGTTTTGGTTCAGTTTAAGGTAATAGGTTTAGGTTTAGGCTTAGGTTTAGGTTAAGGTTAAGGTTTAGGTTTAGTTTATAAGTTATAGCTTTAGCGAATTGAGAATAGGTTAAGGTTTAGGTTTAGAAAATTGGGTTAGGGTTCGAGATCGAGTTTAGGTTTGGATCATAGATATAGGTTTTGGGATTTGAGAATAGGTTTAGGTTAAGGTTATAAGTATAGGTTATATGTTAAGGTTAAAGTTTAGGTTTCGGCTATAAGTATAGGTTTTGGGATTTGAGAATAGGTTTAGGTTAAGGTTATAAGTCTAGGTTTAGATTATAGGTTAAGGTTTAGGTTTCGACTATAGGTTTAGGTTTAGGTTATAGGTTAAGGTTTAGGTTTAGAAAATCGGGTTCAGGTTTGGGATCGGGTTTAGGTTTGGGTTATAGGTATAGGTTTTGGGATTTGAGAATAGGTTTAGGTTAAAGTTGTAAGTATAGGTTATAGGTTATGGTTAAGGTTTAGGTTTCGGCTATAAGTATAGGTTTGAGATTTAAGAATAGGTTTAGGTTAAGGTTATAAGTCTAGGTTTAGGTTAAAGGTTAAGGTTTAGGTTTAAGTTATAGGTATAGGTTTAGGTAATAAGTTAAGGTTTAAGTTTAGGAAGTCGGGTTCGGGTTCGGGATCGGGTTTAGAGTTGGGTTATAGGTATAGGTTTTGGGATTTGAGAATAGGTTTAGGTTAAGGTTGTAACTATTGGTTATAGGCTAAGGTTAAGGTTTAGGTTTCAGCTATAAGTATAGGTTTTGGGATTTGAGAATAGTTTTAGGTTAAGGTTATGAGTCTAGGTTTAGGTTATAGGTTAAGGCTGTAACTATTAGTTATAGGTTAAGGTTAAGGTTTAGGTTTCAGTTATAAGTATAGGTTTTGGGATTTTAAAATAGTTTTAGGTTAAGGTTATGAGTCTAGGTTTAGGTTATAGGTTAAGGTTTAGGTTTATGCTATAGATTTAGGTTTAGGTTATAGGTTAAGGTTTAGGTTTAGGAAATCGGGTTTAGGTTCGGGATCAGGTTTAGGTTTGGGTTATAGGTATAAGTTTTGGAATTTGAGATTAGGTTTAGGTTAAAGTTGTAAGTATAGGTTATAGGTTAAGGTTAAGGTTTAGGTTTCGGCTATAAGTATAGGTTTTGGGATTTGAGAATAGGTTTAGGTTAAGGTTATAACTCTAAGTTTAGGTTATAGGTTAAGGTTTAGGTTTATGTTATAGGTATAGGTTTAAGTAATAAGTTAAGGTTTAGGTCAAGGAAATCAGGTTTGGGTTCGGGATCGGGTTTATGTTTGGGTTATAGGTATAGGTTTTGGGATTTGAGAATAGGTTTAGGTTAAGGTTATGAGTCTAGGTTTAGGTTGTAGGTTAAGGTTTAGGTTTAAGCTATAAGTATAGGTTTAGGTTATAGGTTAAGGTTTAGGTTTAGGAAATCGAGTTCGAGTTCGGGATTGGGTTTAAGTTTGGGTTATAGGTATAGGTTTTGAGATTTGAGAATCGATTTAGGTCAAGGTTGTAAGTATAGGTTATAGGTTAAGGTTTAGGTTTAGGTTTCGGCTATAAGTATAGGTTTTGGGATTTGAGAATAGGTTTAGGTTAAGGTTATGAGTCTAGGTTTATGTTATAGGTTAAGGTTTAGGTTTAGGTTATAGGTTAAAGTTTAAGTTTAGGAAATCGGGTTCGGGTTCGAAATCGAGTTTAGGTTTGGGTTATAGGTATAGGTTTTGGGATTTGAGAATAGGTTTAGGTTAAGGTTGTAAGTATAGGTTATAGGTTAAGGTTAAGGTTTAGGTTTCGGGTATAAGTATAGGTTTTAAAATTTGAGAATAGGTTTAGGTTAAGGTAATAAGTCTAGGTTTTGGGCATAGGTTAAGGTTTATGTTTAGGTTATAGGAATAGGTTTAGGTTATAGGTTAAGGTTTAGGTTTAGAAAATCAGGTACGGGTTTGGGATCGGGTTTAGGTTTGGGTTATAGGTATAGGTTTTAGGATTTGGGAATAGGTTTAGGTTAAGGTTTTGAGTCTAGGTTTAGGTTGCAGGTTAAGGTTTAGGTTTAGGCTATAGGTATAAGTTTAGGTTATAGGTTAAGGTTTAGGCTTAGGAAATTAGATTCGGGTTCAGGATCGGGTTTAGGTTCGGGTTATAGGCATGGATTTTGGGATTAGAGAATAGGTTTAGGTTAAGGTTGTAAGTATTGGTTATAGGTTAAGGTTAAGGTTTAGGTTTCGGCTATAAGTATAGGTTTTGGGATTTGAGAATAGGTTTAGGTTAAGCTTATAAGTCTAGGTTTAGGTTATAGTATAGGGTTAAGGTTTAGGTTATAGATAAAGGTTTAGGTTTAGGAAATTAGGTTTGGGTTCAGATTCTGGATCAGGTTTAGGTTAAGGTTATGAGTCTAGGTTTACGTTATAGGTTAAGGTTTAGGTTTAGGCTATAGGTATAGTTTTAGGTTATAGGTTAAGGTTTAGGATTAGGAAATCGAGTTCGAGTTCGGGATCGGGTTTAGGTTTGGGTTATAGGAATAGGTTTTGGGATTTGAGAATAGGTTTAGGTTAAGGTTGTAAGTATAGGTTATAGGTTAAGGTTAAGGTTTAGGTTTCGGCTATAAGTATAGGTTTTGGGATTTGAGAATAGTTTTAGGTTTAGGTTATAAGCCTAGGTATAGGCTAGAGGTTAAGGTTTAGGTTTAGGTTATAGGTATAGGTTTAGGTTATAGGTTAAGGTTTATGTTTAGGAAATCGGGTTTGGGTTTAGGTTTGGGTTATATGTATAGCTTTTGGGATTTGAGTATAAGTTTAGGTTAAGGTTGTAAGTATAGGTTATAGGTTAAGGTTAAGGTTTAGGTTTCAGCTATAAGTATAGGTTTCAGGATTTGAGAATAGGTTTAGGTTAAGGTTATATGTTTAGGTTTAGGTTAGAGGTTAAGGTTTAGGTTTAGGTTATAGGTATAGGTTTAAGTTATAGGTTAAGGTTTACGTTTAGGCAATCGGGTTCGGGTTCGGGATTGTGTTTAGGTTTGGGTTATTGGTATGTGTTTTGGAATTTGAGAATAGGTTTAGGTTAAGGTTATAAGTATAGGTTTAAGTTATAGGTTAAGGTTTAGGTTTCGGCTATAAGTATAGGTTTTGGGATTTGAGGATAGGTTTAGGTTAAAATTATACGTCTAGGTTTAGGTTAAAGGTTAAGGTTTAAGTTTAGGTTATAGGTTTAGGTTTAGGTTAGGGTTTAGGTTTAGAAAATCAGGTTCGGGTTCGGGTTCGGGTTCGGGTTCGGGATCGGGTTTAGGTTTGGGTTATAGGTATGGGTTTTGGGATTTGAGAATAGGTTTAGGTTAAGATTATAAGTATAGGTTATAAGTTAAGGTTAAGGTTTAGATTTCGGCTTTAAGTATAGGTCTTGGGATTTGAGAAAAGGCTTAGGTTAAGGTTATAAGTCTAGGTTTAGGTTATAGGTTAAGGTTTAAGTTTGGATTATAGGTATAGGTTTAGGTTATAGGTTAAGGTTTAGGTTTAGGAAATCGGGTTTGGGTTCGGGATCTGGTTTAGGTTTGGGTTATAGGTATAGGTTTTGGGATTTGAGAATAGTTTTAGGTTAAGGTTATGAGTCTAGGTTTAGGTTATAGGTTAAGGTTAAGGTTTAGGCTATAGGTATAGGTTTAGGTTATAGGTTAATGTTTAGGGTTAGGAAATCAGGTTCGGGTTCGGGATCGGCTTTAGGTTTGGGTTATAGGTATAGGTTTTAGGATTTGAAAATAGGTTTAGGTTATGGTTATGAGTCTAGGTTTAGGTTATAGGTTAAGGTTTATATTTAGGATATAGGTATAGGTTTAGGTTATAGGTTAATGTTTAGGTTTAGGAAATCGGGTTCAGGTTCGGGATTGGGTTTAGGTTTGGGTTATAGGTATAGGTTTTGGGATTTGAGAATAGGCTTAGGTTAAGGTTGTAAGTATAAGTTTAGGTCAGAGGTTAGTGTTTAGGTTTACGTTATAGGTATAGGTTTAGAGATTTGAGAATAGGTTTAGATTAAGGTTATAAGTCTTGGTTTAGGTTATAGGTATATGTTTAGGTTTAGGTTAAGGTTGTAAGTATAGGTTATGGGTTAAGGTTAAGGTTTAGGTTTCATCTGTAAGTATAGGTTTTGTGATTTGAAAATAGGTTTAGGTTAAGGTTATAAGTCTAGGTTTACGTTATAGGTTAAGGTTATCGGTTTAGGTTTATGTTATAAGAAAAGTCTTGGTTTAGGTTTATTTTATAAGTATAGGTTGTAAGTTTAGGTTAAGGTTGTAAGTAAAGGTTGTATAGGTTAAGTTTAAGGTTTAGGGTTAGGGTTAGGTTATAGGTTATAGCTTTAGGGAATTGAGAATGGGTTTAGGTTATAGGTTTAGGGTTATAAGTTTAGGTTAAGGGTGTGGTACTTACAAATACATACATAAACATGGCCTGTCCAAATGTTCAGGCCCCTCCAATGCTGTCCATAGGAAATGGACAACTTCATCATGGTCATAATAGCGGTTCCCACCTTCTAGGGACCCCTGTTCATCCTGATAGCTCCGACGCACTTCCGGGTCTACTCTATTAATTTTGAGTAAATATATAAACATGGCCTGTCCAAATGGTCAGTCCCCTCCAATGTTGTCCATAGGAAATGGACAGCTTCTTCATAGTCAAAATAACGGTTCCCACCTTTCAGGGACCCCCGCTCATCCGGATAGCTCCGACGCACATCCGGGTCTACTCTATTAATTTCGAGCAAATACATAAACAATATCCACAGTATGAGCAGTTGAGAATATAAACAACACGAGAATATGAATTTTCTATATCCATGAACTTGTCAAATTCATGAGTTCGCATTGGGTTTGAATTTGACAAACTCCAAAGTCCACTATTTGGGAATCAAGCTACAATCTATGAATTTGGGAGCATTTATTGTAATGAAGTAGCTTCTATCACCTTTTAAGGTCTCTCATTTTGTAGATTTGCAAAGTCTTTACTTGAAACATGAATAGAGATCAAGTTACTAAACAAGAAAGGCATCTACTAAACAAGAAAGGCATCTTTTCTTTTGCATTGAAGGAATTTCAGTTTAAGCCATGCTTGAATCTAAGGTTACTTCAAACATGAGGAATTTGAATTCACAAAAATATTGTTTAATTTTCTGTATACCTTTTTAAACTCTAGAAATTCAGTTTATTTTACTTATTTTTAGCTGGTGAATCTCTGATTTCAATTTTTCCAAAAACCCATTTTAGGATTCTTTTCCTTATGCTTGGCTGATCAACTGGATTCCATGTTTTAATCCAATCAAAATTACATGGCACACAACTGGAGTTGAAGAATGTAATATCAAAAGATTCTCTTCTCAAGAGTGTAATATAAAACATGACAGAAAAAAGGTCCTAGAATGTATATTTGTTGGAATTTCACTACAGAAAATGGTAGGTTCTGGGAATATTCTCCCATTGAATTAGGTGTGAAATATTCCTTTTCACTATCTATTTGAAGGTTACCAATCAGATAAAGCAGGGCATGATTTTAGAAATCTATAAAATTTGCATTTAAAAAAAGAGGAGCCAAGCTAGCATTGTAAGGCCCAACACCCTTTCACATTTTTTTTTACTGAAATTTCTATCCAAGCTATCCCTAAATCATGTGGTTAGAAAAACTTTTAGGAAACAAGTCATCCATGGGCACCTTAGAATAGGAATAATTCATAAAGAACTCACATTTAATAAAAAAACCAAAAAAAAAAAGAAAAAGAAAAGCCTATAAAATAGTGGCATGGCTCTGGATCATTTGGTTTTTATGATTTCGGACATATGGAGTATCCACAGTTAGGTATAATAGATGAATGGTTTGGATCTCATACATATGTGCCTTACGTACCTGACATGAGATATTAGCATCTAGCACTGGATACTTGATGATTCATACAACAATGAAGCACTTTGGCATCTGCAAAAAACAAAATGACAAGTGGAATTCTGCATATTACTGGTTTGCATTGGAACAAATAACCAACCAAATGGACTATAAAATGAAAATTAAAGAATGAAACACATTGAAAGAATAAATTTTCATTAGTTATAGGTTAAAACTTATAATTTCCCAAACAATCTTAATTTGAGGCCCTACCCCATCTAAAGATGGGCCCCCATGGTTTGAGTTTGGATCAGTACATGTATTCCCATGATTTGAGCCTAACTTGTTTTAGGCTGAAGTGTCTTGTTACTTGTTACAAGTGTGGCCGGTAGTTGTGAGATATAAACTTTAATTTTGATAAGCTCTGTCAAAGAATATAGAATATAAATATCAATTGTTTAGGAAAAAGATGGACAACGATTAGAGAGAATCATGATCTACAAGAGGTCTGTGCACTCCACATGGGCAATTACACACAACTTGTGCCAACTTGGAAAATTTGAGGCTGTACAAGCTGCAATGTATCTCAGCTTAGTAAACACCCATTCTCAAAGCAAACAACAATGTCAGGAACCTAGAGAAAGAAGCCCTGGTAGTTACATTGTTGAAGGAAAGAGGCCACTATTTTGACAAATGCATCAAAACATCAATACACAGCACTTGTTTAAGCTCACCAGGACAGTTGACTTGATAGGCAATCATGTGGATGGATCATATCTCAAAAAATCATGTGGAGGAAACTCATCAAAACATCAATACACATTTATACTTTTTTCTTTTTTTCTTTTGTTTCTTGAAAAATGATTATTGTTCAGTTTTCATAGGAAAAAAATAGATCTTCTGAAATATACAAACTTTTAAACATAAAAGCAATTATACAAGTATTTCTCAAAGACACAAGTTTAAAAAGGAGTTCTACTAACTATGACTATAGCAACAAACTCTAGGACATTTA
Organism: Magnolia kwangsiensis; assembly: GCA_037074715.1. Classification (NCBI taxonomy): domain Eukaryota; kingdom Viridiplantae; phylum Streptophyta; class Magnoliopsida; order Magnoliales; family Magnoliaceae; genus Magnolia; species Magnolia kwangsiensis. The sequence goes on from CM073577.1 coordinate 117,626,722, forward strand.
TAGTGAGTGGATCTGGAAAGGGATAGAGCCATCTACCATGTTCTTCTAAGAATAAAGATAAACTCCAACTCACTCATTGCAGAAATGCAGATTTCTTGAGTAATATTGAGATTTAAATCTCCATCTTCATCCAAGCCATGAAATTGCTACTACAAATTCTGCTCATATTGAAGGGAAGAATAATCCTACTAATTTTCCTCCCCACATCACTATGGTAGACCGTAGACCCAAGAGACCAAGTCATTAATGATCTCCAAAAATAAGTGGTTGCTCTTATAGCATTGGTTCAATTCACAACTACAAATTAGCAGCCAGGGACATCTACTTCAGAAAATTATGCCTCTTAATTCTACTCTCATTCCTCCACACCCTTTAGGGGCCTCAGATCCTATGACTAGTAAGAAAGATGAGTTTATTTCATATATTCCTATCCCTAGTGGGATCAAACTTGCTGATGGGTCATTTTCCAGTGCAATTGAAAAAGGGACTTATCAACTTTCTTAGTCACTGTCATTACCTTCGACTGCACACGCTTCTCTATTCAAAAGCCAATCCCAAAATGCAAGTAAATGGTTCCACAAAGAATTGGTACCATGTAGTTTTCCAAAATGTCCACTTTAGATAGCTTGGGTCAATAATTCATGACAGTGGATAGACTAAATGGATATTGTCCATAGAATTCAAGCTAGTTGGAAAAAGGTGTAAATAGAGTTTTATGTGATCGTAAAGGGAAATTTTATAGGATTACTATGAGGCCAGCCATATTTTATGGGAAATAATGTTGGGCAGTTAAAGAAGAACATGATCTTAGGCAGTGTAGTATGAGTAGCAATATGAGAAATTATAAAATTATAAATGAAGCATTCAACGAAACTTAGAAACATGTCAAACATAAGAGAAAAAGAAATTCAAAGAATTTAGAAACATAGGTGGAAAAATAAGATGTTTCACATGTCAAACATTACTTACATTTCATAACATATAAGGCCTTTATTCTATTTCCTTTAATCAAACTCGTACGAGTATAGATTCGAACTTGTGCAAGGATGACAAGAAGTCTAAAGTTTGAATGGGGGCTATGTGGGGATTCCATACAATGAAATGTGGACCAACATCAAAATGATATAGCAGAATGATAGCAACAACAAATGACTGCAGGTCTTACCTGAAATCTTTGAGAAGGTAGATATATGATATGGAATGTGAACAATCCACAGAAGATTGGGGACTTCACTTGGTGATGGTAATTATTTTCTGTTTGAGATCAATTGCACCTCGGGTGATAAAGGAATCAACCTAGCCAGCTCCAAGCTACCAACTTATAATATCAGAAAATCCTCGATTCGGGGTCCACATTCAAATCTACAAGCCCTAAAATCTCCAAATCCCAAAATGAGGGTCCACATTGAATCAGGAATCCATAAATTGCTAAATCCCCAAATCCCTAAATCAGTATTGAGATTGAGAGAGATTGAGAGAGAGAGAGAGATACCTCATGGTCGTGAATGAGCTAGCCTTCAACCAAGCTTCAGAGAGAGAGAGAGGGCGTGCGTGGGTAGGGCATTCGGCAACAGTAGTGGAAAGAGAAAGAGAGAGAGGAAGAAGAGAAAACACAAAGAGAAAGAGGAGGGAGAGGGTGCGAGAGAGATAGAGAGAGAGAAGAGAAGGTGCGAGAGAGACGGTTGGATTAGGGCAAGAGAGAGAGATAGGATGCGAGAGAGGAGAGGGTGAGAGAGAGAGAGAGACAGAGAGACATAAGAGGGTGCGTGAGACGGCTTAGAGCATCTCTGGATGCGGCTTAGATAACGACGCCACCAAGTTGGGCCCCACTATGATATATGTGTTATATCTACACCATCCATTCCTTTTTAGATATCATTATAGGATATGATCAAAAAAATGAGGCAAAATAAAAATATGTAGTGGACCCCACCAAAGAAAACAATGGGGAGAGTGATTCCCACCATTGAAACTATCCTAAGGCCCCTCAAAATGTTTATTTGAAATCCAACCTGTCCAAAAGTTTTTTAAAAAAAAAAAACATAAAATAAGGGAAAACACAAATATCAACTTGATCTAAAACTTTTGTGGCTTTTAGAAGTTTTCAATGGTGGGCATCATTGTCCCACTGTTTTTTGTGTTGGGGTCCACTTGAGCTTTGGATTTAACTCGCTCTTTGGATATTGCCCTAAAATGATCTCTTCAAATGGAAGGAAGGTATGGATATAAAACATACATCATGGTGGGGCCCACGGAACTTGCTGACATCACTTCAGTAGCCAGTCTCGCTACTCCCCCTGGCACCAGCCTCGTGGCTGATGGTCGGTGCTCTGTGGGCCCCACCATGATGTATGTATTTCATCCATTATGTTCATCTATTTTTAAATATATCATTGTGGGCCACCATGTGGTATATATTTATTCAACTCCATTAGTAACTCCATTAATCAAGTTTACATTTCAAGGAAGCTCTTTCACAAATTGTGTTGAATCCAATCTCCACCATAGACATGTGTGCGATCTTGATCACAACTAATTAGTTGATGGGGCCATCTGGTTAGGCTTTCTTGCCATGAGTTTGGTGAGGGACACAATTTGAGGTACCACCATAGACATGTATGGTTCATCTCAGGTGGTGGGCCATGGCCCAACTCTCTTCAGCATAAACGGCTAATTGTCTTAAATGTAGCACATATACAGTGATTAAAATTTTTGGTCTGGTGGGCCATAGATTCCCTAATTGCCTGATATGTGTAATTTTTTTATTTAAGGAAGTTGCTGGTGATTTTCTCAAGGACTGACTTAACCTGTTGATCTTTACAAAATCTCATTCTATGTGAATGAGGCTTTTGTGGATCCTTGACTATGGGGTGTGGTGGGCCCCACAGTCAGGGATCCGCCTAATCCATGTCCATTCTCTATGCATCTTTTTCTTTGAGGAAGTTGCTGATGATTTTCTTGTAGTATGGCTAACCGAAAGGACGCGTTCTTCGCTTGACTTGTCGACCTTTGCATGAAAGGATATTAAAAATAAAATAAAATAAAAATTGAAAAAATTCCTTCTTGTCTAAGTACATAAACAATGTACACTTACAATAATTTAAAAGTAGTGATACAGACAACCACCAACCTGTAAGGCCCGCTGAAGTTAGGAAATGATAATATCTTGCTAGTTGCTATCTCCTGAAATTTCCAATATCTCGTGATGAGATGACTACGTACATTTTTGCTAATTGGCTTGGCCCACTAGATGGATAGACTGGATCACCACATGCACATTTAACACTAGAACAAGGACCTTGCAAGTTACAACATTTTTGGATAGATGCCACTACCTTAACCATTCACTCATTCATATAATTAGGAACAAGCCATGGTGTAATAATCACAGCGGTCAGATGATCATAACCCTTTAAATGGACCCAATTTTCTAACAACCATCCATTATTTGTGAGCCATAATTCACATGGTGCCCCTATCCATAATTGGCAATGGACCTGGATGGCTTCAAGCATAACCATCAATTAGGGTTGTCCAAGGGCCTTGGCTCGATCAGTCTGTTCTCAAGTTTTAAACTACAGGTGACAATGTATTGGGTCAGTTAGCAGGTTAACAGACCTGAGCTGTTCCTAATGAAGGTTGGAGTAAGCCAAATGGGTATTGTAAGACCCGTATCCTAGACCGTATCGTTCGGTAGACTTCCACAGTCTTCCCGGTTGAATATCAGCAACCTCGACCCTTAACCGGCATTTGCACGTGACCCTGATTCACACGTCGTTAACCCGAGTCGACTCAACCCGAGACTTGTACCCTAGCGACCGCGTCGTCGCCGCGGTTCCAATGGCGCGTCTCGCGCGCCGTGGCGATACCCAGGCCAGGAGATGTGGGTGCGCGTTCAGTTTGAGGAAACACCGCGCGTTGCAAGTATCAAGGGAATCTCTAAGAAACATCCCATCAATCCTATCAATCAAAGTACACATCACCAATTAATGCCAAGTACAACCACCCCTCCCTAAAAGTCAACATTTTCTTACAACAAAGTACATGCTTACATCACTCACCATTACTTCTCTCCCATCACTCTCTCTCTCTCTCTCATTTCTCTCTCATTCTCCATGCAAGAATAGTCCAAGCCTCCATGAGAGGCCATCTATGGCCCACTTCCTAACTCCCATCTCCACCATCCATGATCTATCTCGACCGTTAAATCTCAACCACTGGAGCTTTAAAAGGCGTTCATGGAAGAAGAAATTCAAGAAGATCAAAAGTGGGTGCTTCTCTCTCTCTCTCTCTCCATTTAATGTCATGTGGCACACCTGATGCGTGTGATATATCCACGCCACCCATCACGTTGGGCCCACTTTGATGTGTGTGGTGTGTCCACACCATCCAGCAACTTGGATGGTGAGACCCGCCATGACATATGTGAATCATCTACACCGTCCATCCACGGTGGAGCCCATTGGTGTATGTGTTGTATCCATGGCTGCCCAGCCCGTGGGGCCCATGTAATATATGTACTATATCCTGGTCGTCCGCCATCCAGACAGTTCTGGACGTGGACCTCAGCGTGATGTAGGTGTGATTTATGCACACCGTAAATGGTGGAAATCCTACCTTGATATATGACTCATGCCATCCAGCAATCAGGCCTAGATGGAGGAAAATACAAATATCATCTTGATCTAACACGTGTGGCCCACTGGATGTGGGACCACAACGATGGAAGTGTTTTTTCCACCGTCAAAAAAATGCATACCTCTGATGATCCAGGCCACCCGTCCGGGGCTGGACGCTGGTTTGTGTAAAGGAAAAAAAAAGATAGAGGAGAAGAAGATATATATTATAATATAATATAATATTATATATTATGATGGCCCCATGTGGGGCTCACCACGGTGTACTTATTCCATATCCACGCTGTCTGATTACATGGGGGTGGGACCCTGCGATGTATGTGGTATATCAAAACTGCCCATCCATTCTAGCAGTGTGGGGCCCACCCCACACATGCTGCACGTGTGGGATGGGACCTACCTTGATGTACGTATCCTGTATCCTGCCGTCCGACCGTTTTGGACGGGCAGGATCCACCTTGGTGTATTTGTTGTATGCTCACCATCCATGTAGACAGTGGCTTTATGTGGGCCCACCTCATGTATGTATTTTGCGTCCACATCGTCCATCTGGACAGTACGGAGAGGGTGCACCGTGATGTATGTTTTCCTCCATGCTGCCCATCTATTTTCTGGTGTGGGGTGCACCGAGACGTATGTATTTCATTTGAGCCGTCCAGATCGTGTGGGCCCACCTTTATCTCCACGTGGGACCCACCTTAAATGCATGTGTTGTATTCGTACCGTCCAGCGTCTAAGGACGCTGGATGTGTTACAGTGAAGTAGGTGCTGACAGTGGAGGTGTCCTAGCCAACTATCAGATAAAAAATAATAATAATAATAATAATAATAATATATAATGGTGGGCCCTACGAGGAACCCACCATGATATATGTGTTTTAAATCCTCTGCCCAGCACGTGGCCCCACACATGTGAGGACTCCACCTTGAGGCATTGTTTTATCTTGGCCGTTCATCCATTTATTGGTGGGGCCCACCCTATGCTTTGTATCCACGCCAACCACCCATCTCTGGGCCCTATCATGAGGTATGTGTTAAATCCATACCGTTCAACACTTTGGACAGGTGGGACCCACCCCTATGTATTGCACCATCACCGTCCAATCTCTAAACGGTGATTGGCCAGACGCTATTCTATATATAGTGTTATACATCATATATAATATAAAATAATATATATTATAGTGTATCTGGTGGGGCCACACCACGTGGAACCCACCTGATGAATGAATTGCCTGGCGAGCCTCAAGCCAGCTATATAGCTGTTGTATTAATGTCCCAAGTACGGTGGGTCCCAGCTGATGACGTCAGCAAGTGTAATGGGTCTGGTGATCTAGACCATCCATTTAGTGGACGAGTGGCCCAGGGGTTACTGTATTGGCACCAGTCCCATAAGTTTCATCCACACCGTCCACTTGAATGGACCTCACATTATGCCTGTGCTTTATTCATACCGTCCATATTTTTGCACCCCACCTGTATACCTGTTGTACTAACATCCGTAAGTTTCGTGGGTCCCGTTGATGTATGTGTTACATCTAAACCATCTAACCATTTAGCAACCTCGGCTCCAGGCTTGAGAGTAAAAGTAAGACAGATCTAGTTATCAAGTGGACCACACTGCAAAAATAGTAGGATTGAACGTCTAGCCTTGATACGCTTTTGGGTCACAGAAGTTCTGGACCAAAATTGTAATTGTTGTTTTTCTTTTTATTGGTCCAAGTCTTTGTGACCTCATGATCAAACAGGGTAGAAAATAAACGTTATGGTAGGCCCTAAAAATGTTTAACAATGAAAATCATTATCTACGCTGTTATTTGTGGTATGGTACAGATGATCTTTTATTCGATTCATTGTTTGGATAATGTTTTCAAATGATCTTTATGGATGGATGAATGGTGCGACTCGTTGGTGCGGCTCTTTAATGCGGCCCATTTGATGTTTATGAGGCCCATTGGTGTAACCCGTTGATGCGGCCCACTTGTTATGTATTTAAGGCCCACGTGCAGGGTTCACCTATTGTGGATTCGAGGCCCATGGGGGAGGCCTGATGTGATGTATGTGTGGCCGTTATGTTGTGTATGAATTCCTTATGAAGGCCACTCCTTGGGAGCAATGTTGGTTAGATGTCCACATTGATGGACAATGATGGCTAGATGTCCTCATTGTGACATTTCCCTAGGCCTTGTTAAGCCCATTCTTACCGATTTCGATTGTCGTGACCGATTGTCGATTTCGATTGACATGACCGATTTGCTGATTTTGATTATCGATCGATCCCGATTGTCGTGACCGATTGTCGATCCTGATTGATGTGACCGATTTTTCGACTCTGATTATCGATCGATCCCAATTGTCGTGACTGATTTCTGATCCCGATTGTCATGACCAATTTGTCGACTTTAATTATCGATCGACCCCGATTGTCGTGACCAATTTTCTGACTTTGATTATCGATCGATCCCAACTGTCGTGATCGATTTCTGATCCCAACTGTCGTGACAGATCTGCCGACTTTGATTATCAATCGATCCCGATTGTCATGACCGATCTCCAATTCCTATTATCGTGGCGGATTTTTGCCAATTTTTTATAATCAATCGAGGTCGATTAGCGATCGATTCTGATTGTCGTGGCCGATTGCCGATTAGCGATCGAGGTCGGTTATCGTGACCGATTGTCGATCCCGATTGACGTGGTCAATTTACCGATCCCCATTGTCATGGCCCATTTGATATATATGAGACTGAGTATCGAGGCTGATTCCAAGCATCGATTCTGATTGTTAAGGCCGATTTCGAATGCCGAGGCCAATTGTCGAGACCTATATGAAGTATACGCGACCCATAATTGAGACCCATTATGATATGTATCCAGCCCGTGTTTAAGGCTTAATGTGATGAATAGGAGGTCTATGTGATAAGGCCCATTATCATGTATTTAGGACCCATGGGCGAGGCCCATTGTGATGTATTCATGGCCTATGGGCAAGGCCCATTGTGATATGTATTAGGCCCATGAGCAGGGCGCACCCGTTGTGTTGTGTATATGTGGCCCTTGAGTAAGGCCCATTATGTTGAGTATTAGACCCTTATGTGAGGCCGCGGGCCCATTATATGTTTAGATCTGTGAGGGTCACTCCTTGGGACAATGTTGGTTAGATGTCCACATTGTCGAGGTCGATTGTTGATACCGGTTATTGACACCGATTATGAGTATGTGATTACATAGCATCATGATCCATGCCCATACGCATCATCTACATGTCTGTTATGAGATATGATTGACCATTGCATATGTCATAGTGCAGGTTGTTATGAGACTCCCTGATAGGAGGAGATTGTCTCACATGAGTGCACGATTTGCGTAGGATTGATGCATGACTGGATTGTATGACTCATGCATCTTGCATTGTGTGCTGTGACTACTATACGCCCTAGCGACATCAGGGTCGTAGCCTCCACAGGTATTTCGTGGATGGCCAGATGGGACACCAGAAAATCTGTTCTACATGGGGTGTTATAGATATCCCTGGGTGAAAGTCTCTAAACCCTCTTGGTTCCAGAGGTTGCTCCAACATCTAGACCGAGTGGGTAGATGAGCGCCGAGTGTCGATTACCAGATGGCTGCGCTCTCTACTGTGTCGTGGTCGGTTGGAAGGGGGTGCGACCTTACCTGCCCGAGAGGAGGGGGCAAAGCTAGGCTGAGTTTGACCAGCTCGAGGAATGGATCTGCTATCGACGAGCCAGGCCCGATATTGGCAGGCGGATAGTGAGGTCTCTTTCACTCGCCTTGTTGCGCGCGATGGGGCGGCAATCTGGTTTGGAGTGTAATAGACCTCAGTGATTTTTCAGAGAGGAACCGTACTGATATGTGGACTTATTGAGTAGGAGATGCATGCTCATTCATTCATCCATTCACTATCCACTCGGGCTGGTGGTGCGCAGCTAATTATTATGTACCTTCGTTATGGTATGGATTTCGGTTAGGCGCACGACTAACCTAAGATCAGGAGTTTACCACATTGAGTCTGACTATTCAAATTTAGGTATGGGACTGGTTTGGATAGAAGTCCCTTGTGGTGGACCCCAGAGCCTGCGATACTACGTATTATCATCCCGACTTCACACTCCAGCATGGTCATTTCATTCGCATTGTATATTGCATTACATCCTCGGCATTTGATATTTAGCCCTTTATGACTCCTCATCGCATAACTATTCTATATTGCGTATTCTGATATTGATTGACTTATAGACCCGTTCATACTTCCGCTTACTCTGTTATCGTATGATTTATATCTTGTCAGTATTTTTGCTTACTCTGATAATTCCTGCTCTTGTCAGTATTTCTTCTTATTCAGACATTGTATGGTTTATGGATTATCAATTTTTCGGTATTGTATGATTATAGCATTGTATTGAATACTTGGCACTTACCTTGTGCACACACTTATACCACCCTCTAAGCTTTCCATAAGCTTATGCATGATAGATGCGTGCAGGTGATGTTAGGTTGCAGCAGTGTTGAGCTTGGAGCGTGTAGTGGTCTTCTAGAAGATTAATTTTTATTTATGTATTTTTCTTTCAGTATTGTACTCAAACGATTATATTAGTGGATATGTGATGATGATGTTTCCTTTGTGAATTGGGTAATCTTGTGGTTATGCTTATTACTAGTTATATGTAAAAAAATAAAAATAAAAATAAAAATAAAAATAAATCCTCCTTGTAAGATCCCAGGAGCGAAATCTAGCATATGAATGCTAGGAGCCGAAAATGGGGTACTACGGAGGCTGTCGGCACCAGATTCGATAATCGGGATTCTTATGAATCTGATTTCCAGGTTTGGGGCATGACAGGTATGGGTCTGAGTGGGGTTGAACCATATCCAACCTAACCCAACCCAGCCATATAAATAACCAATGGGATGGTCAAGATGAATCAATCCAACCCGGACCATATAGCCCAATGTTTCATTGTTAAACTTAGGGCTACAAATTGTGTTCGAATTGAACCAAACCTATAATCAGATCAGGTTGCCAAGGTCATCGATTTGGGTTAGGATTGGAAAATACCAACCTAATTTGCATTTGGGTTGAGCATATTCGGGTCAGGTTAAGTCAGGTTGAGAAAAATGATTCACATGCAAGCCCAATATAATGAGTTGGAACTAATGCTTAAGTTGACCACATAGTGGGGATTGAATGCTCACCATTAAAAACTTACTGGGACCTGTAGAAGTTTCCGATTAAGTTGATATTTATGTTTTCATTCCATCCGGGTCTACATAACCTTATGAATAGGTTGGTGTGTTGAAAAAACCATCATGGTTGCCCTTCCAAAGGTCTTAACCATGTGCATCATTATCACTGATGCTTCCTTTGGTGTGGCTTACTGGAGCCATGGACCTGCCTCAATTTTTGCATACTACTGTATATAGATGTAATAAAATGGTTATCATTTTTTACATATCATTTTATGACTTGATCCCTTGCCACTAGCCATTGGTTGGTGGTCGGTGCTCTGTGGGTCCCACCATTACAAGAAACAGTGTTGAATGAACATTACAAGAAAAAATGAGGTATAACTCAATCTCAAGTGGACCACATTACAAGAAACGGTGTAGAATGAACATTGACCATTAAAAATGTTTTGGGGACTATAAAAGTTTTGGATTAGTTTGATATTTATTTTTTCCCCTCATCTGGGTCTTCATGACCTAATCAACAGATTAGATGATAAATAAACAGTACAGTGGGCCTTAGGAGGATTTTAATGGTGGATATCTAATCATTACTATTTTCCTGTGCTGTAGAATGAACATTAACCATTAAAAACGTTTTTGGGACTATAAAAGTTTTGGATTAGTCCGATATTTATTTTTTCCCTTCATCTAGGTCTTCATGACCTAATCAACAAATTGGATGTTAAATAAATAGTACAGTGGGCCTTAGGAGGATTTTAATGGTGGATATCTAATCATTACTATTTTCCTATGGTGTGGTCCACCTAAGATTTATATCCCTATCATTTTTTGTAACAATCCCTAAAATGATATGTAAAAATGGATGAACGAAATGCATGAAACACATACATCATGGTGGGCCCACAGAGCACCGACCATCAGCCACGTGGCTAGTGAGTAGCCAATCCGTCTCCGCCCAATTCACGCCCAAAATTTGAGCGCGCACCCAAAAAAACCTAAACCTATCTCTCCCTTTCTCCCTTCCCTTATTCCCTCTCTCACGCACCCGATCTCTGCTCCCTATTCCTCTCTCTCTCTCTCTCTCTCTCTCTCTCTCTCTCTCTCTCTTTCTCTCTCTCAATCTTCGTCCCAATCTCCTTTCCCTTTCTCTCTCAAGCCCTTCAAGCAGAGGAAGTAAAAGAAGAAAGTAGAAGACAAGGTTCGTCTCTCTATCTCTCTCTCTCTCTGTGTGGTTCTCGGAGCTCTGTTCTACTGTATATGTATGGATGTATGGATGTATGTATTGTATGGTGAATGCTAACATTCCCACCTTCATGCGACATTAGCAACATTCGCAGGGCTTTTGTCCATGGACAGCTATGTACCAGCCTCCCCCTCAAGCAACACAATATTCAGTTTTTCTCGACAATTGAGGATATACCCAATGGATGCATTTATCTTAAGTAAATGTTGTATACAAACACTGGAAATTAAGCTCCCATGGACATGGACATCCATGTTTTAAGTGAAGCTTTCTTCACATCACAACCCTGTCATTCCTCTTTATTCTTTATGTGAACAAAATAGAGATACCAATGGGTCCTACAAAGGCTACAATCTCAATAACACCCATGCCATTTTGGCAAGTGATTGTCAGATCCAAGTTATTCCCCAGGTGGGCCCACAAGGTGACATGGCCTGAAAATCATGTTGGTCTCATGTAGGATGCACAAGTAGATCAAATGTGGACAGTTGGTTAAAAATTTTTAACTTCTTAATTTTTCCATAGTCTTGTGACCCATCTTTATTTCACACACACACACACACACACACACACACACACACACACACACACACACACACACACACACACACACACACACACACACACACACACACACACACACACACACACAATTTTAACTTCCCAATTTTTTCATATTCTTGTGACCCACTTGATGACCTGATTGGTCCTATTTTAGGGCAGTCACACATACTCAATGGGGACGTCGAGCTGATGAACAGCCAGGATTGAAAAAACTTGAAACATTGGCATGTGTGAAGTCCTGTTCTAGTGAATCATTCTCTTTAACTTCTCATTACTAATACTAATAATGATGTCAAAGGATGTGTTTGGATGCACTATCAAATTGAATTACAATTTAGAGACTGATAGTGTGGAAATACGGAAACTGGAATTTCCTTATCATTCATACTGCGAATCTTGCACCAACATGCAATGACATTACTTCTCAAATTGGACTTGAAAACGAAAAGGAAAAAAAAAAATCTAAAGTGCAATTTTAGGTATAGTTGTTCATTGTGAATGCTTGGAAACACTATTTATCTGTCTGTTCCTCTTAGATGAAACTGAATGTTCAAATTTCAAATCAATTGTGCATCAAAACATAACATAAGTGTTTTGGTGCAATTGCAGAGTTTGTTTTGGAGTTGCTGAGGTCTTGTTGGTGATTGGAGTGGCCGTTGAATCTAATCACATGAGAATATGGAGAGAATCTAAGAAGAAACTGCCTAGTTATCAACTAGATGGCATTTTTTACCTCTTGACAGTATTTCTAGCAACCGCCTTTTATTTTGTGGTATTGCAAATGCTGAGAGTGAAAGATGGTGGAAGTGGCTCTCTGTTAACTCTGTACTCCATGTATCTTATTTGTCTTGAGGTTTTCTCTCTGTTAACTCTCTGCTTTAATTTTATTCAATTTCTCACCTAGGTCCCTTCTTTCAATTCACACTATTGGTTATTATCTCGTTGCATGGATCAGTCGACTTTACATTTTGATGAAAGAGCCAGATCTCAACTTGACTTGTTTATTTTGCCTTGCCCCTTTAGTTGATTTCTCTGCCTTTATTAGTGAACTTTTTTTATTTGGTGAAATAAAGCACTCATTCATTAAAACAAAGTGAAGTTTTATTAGTAAAAAGAAAGTAGTCACAGTTTGGTGGTTTTTTAACCTTCTTTGGTAACTTAAAATTTCATTAATTCATGAAAGGCATAACTGCAAGATTATAGAGATTGCCCATTATTTGTTTTTTTGGTAACCTAGCCATCAATTTCAGCTATGCAGTCACCGTTCAAAAAAATAAAATAAAATTCCCTACAGTTGTGCCTTGTGAGTTTGTCTAACATTTTGTATGCTAGTGGCTTTAATTGTTTTTCTTTTTGATAAGACATTAATTGTTTCAAATTTTCTTCTCTGATATGGTGCAATAATCAAGCTAAACTGCAATGTTAGGTATGATTGTGTTAACATGTGAGTTGTGTGGTAAACATTTGTCGGTTAGCTTCATATATTTCCTATAACCAACTATTTGAGCACGTTCCTTCCACTTTTGCTCCAATTGCGTTACATTTGTGCATAATTATGCTTAGTGGGCTGGTTTGGGACTACATGCTCTAAGCATCAACTGTTTGTCAATCTCCTTTTGACTTTTGGTCCAATGGAAGTACATTTATGCATTTCATGCTTTATGGGCTCGTTAGGCATTGTCACCATGCTGTTGTCATCAACTGTTTACAAATCCCCCATCTAGCACCATATGCTCCAGATATCAACTGCTTGTAAATCCCTTTTCCACTTTTGGTCCTACGGTGGTGTGTATGTAGAAAAGATGCTTATTTTTATTTTTCCTATGCGAATGAATTACAATCAGTGCACCCACAGCCTATGGACAACATTGGAAGGTGGGAACCGTTGTTATGATCATGATGAAGTTGTCCATTTCCTATGGACAACATTGGAGGGGCCTGGCCATTTGGACAGGCCGTGTTTATGTATTTGCTCGAAATTAATGGAGTAGACCCAGATGTGCGTCAGAGCTATCCGAATGAGCAGGGGTCCCTGAAAGGTGGGAACCACTGTTATAACCATGATGAAGCTGTTCATGTCCTATGCACAACATTGAAAGGGCCTGGCCATTTGGACAGGCCGTGTTTATGTATTTGCTCAAAATTAATGGAGCAGACCCGGATGTGCGTCGGAGCTATCCGGATGAGAGGGGGTCCCTGGAAGGTGGGAACCACTATTATGACCATGATGAAGCTGTCCATTTTCTATGAACAACATTGGAGGGACCTGGCTATTTAGACAGGCCATGTTTTTTTATTTGCTCAAAATTAATGGAGCAACCTGGATGTGCGTCGGAGCTATCCAGATGAGCGGGTTCCCTGGAAGGTGGGAACCGCTGTTATGACCATGATGAAGCTGTTCATTTCCTATAGATAGCATTAAAAGGGCCTAGCCATTTGAACAGGCTATATTTATATCTTATTTATATCTGTATTTGTAGGGACCACACCCTTAACCTAAATTACACCCTATACTTATAACATATAACCTTAACCTAAACCTAAACCCAATCCCAAACCCGAACTTGATTTTCTAAACCTAAACCTATAACCTATAACCCAAACTTATAACCTTAACCTATACTTATTCTCAAATCCCACAACATTAACCTATAACCTAAACCTAAACTTATAACCTATACTTAACCTATACTTATAACCTTAACCTAGACCTTAACCTTAACCTATAACCTATACTTATAACTTACAACCTAAACCTATACCTATAACTTATACCTATACCTAAACCTATACTTATAACCTTAACCTAAACCTAAACATTAGCCTAAACTCAAATCCCTAAACCTTAACCTATAATCCAACTTAAACCTATACTTATAACCTAAACCTATCCTCAAATCCCAAAAACTATAACCTAAACCTAACCTTTCCCTAAACCTATAACCTACACTTATAACCTATAACCTAAACTTAGACCGTAACCTTAACCTATAACCTATACTTATAACCTATAACCTAAACCTATACCTATAACCTAAACCTAAACCTTAACCTATAACCTAAACCTAGACTTATAACCTTAAACTAAACCTATTATTAAATCCTAAAACCTTAACCTATAACCTAAACCTGAACTTAAAAACTATACTTAACCTATACTTATAACCTTAACCTAGACCTTAACCTATAACCTATACTTATAACCAATAACCTAAACCTATACCTATAACCTATACCTATACCTATACCTAAACCTTAACCTATAACCTAAACCTATACTTATAACCTTAACCTAAACCTAAACCGTAACATTAACCTAAACCGTAACCGATACCCAACCTGTAACCCAACCTATAACCTAAACGCAAATCTAAACCGTAACCGATACACAACCTATAACCCAACCTAAACCTTAACCTATAACCCAACCTAAACCTATACTTATAACCTAAACCAATTCTCAGTTCCCATAAAGCTATAACCTTTAACCTAACCCCAACTTATAACCTTAACCTATACCTACAACCTAAACCTAAACATATACCTATAATCCAACCTAAAACTATACTTGTAACCTAAAACCAAACCTAAACCTATACTTATAACATAAACTTAAACCTAAACCTATACTTATAACCTAAACCTATTCTCAAATCCCAAAACTTATACTTATAACTTAAACCAAAACCTTAACGCAAACTCAAATCCCTAAACCTTAACCTATTATCCAACTTAAACCTATATTTATAACCTAAACCTTAACCTATAACCTAAACCTAGACTTATAACCTTAAGCTAAACCTATTCTCAAATCCTAAAACCTTAACCTATAACCTAAACCTTAAACTTAACCTATAAACTATAACCTAAACCTAAACCTTAACCTATAACCTAAACATAGAATTATAACCTTAACCTAAACCTATTCTCAAATCCCAAAACCTTAACCTATAACCTAAACCTAGACCTAAACCGTAACCTATAACCTATATATATAACCTATAACCTAAACCTATACCTATAACCTAAACCTAAACCTTAACCTATAACCTAAACCTATAACCTAAACCTAAACCTTAACCTATAACCTAAACCTAGACTTATAACCTTAACCTAAACCTATTCTCAAATCTCAAAACCTTAACCCATAAACTAAACCTTAACCTATAACCTAAACCTTAACCTATAACTTAAACCTATACTTATAACCTTAACCTAGACCTTAACCTTAACCTATAACCTATACTTAGAACCAATAACCTAAACCTATACCTACAACCTATACCTATACCAATACCTAAATCTTAACGTATAACCTAAACCTATACTTATAACCATAACCTAAACTTACAACCTTAACCTAAACCTAAACATTAACCTAAACTCAAATCCCTAAACCTTAACTTATAACCCAACCTAAACCTATACTTATAATCTAAACCTAAACCCAATTCCCATAAAGCTATAACATATAACCTAACCCCAACTTATAACCTTAACCTATGCTTATAACTCAAACCTAAACTCAATCCTGAACCCAAACCCGATTTCCTAAACCTAAACCTTAACCTATAACCTAAACCTATACCTATAGCCTAAACCTAAACCTTAACTTAAAACTTAAACCTATACTTATAACCTTAACCTAAACCTATTCTCAAATCCCAAAACATATACCTATAACCCAAACCTAAACCTGAACATGATTTCCTAAACCTAAACCTTAACCTATCAACTAAACCTCTACCTATAACCTTAACCTAAACCTATTCTCAAATCCCAAAACCTATACCTATAACCCAAACCTAAACCCGATCTCGAACCTAAACCCGATTTCCTAAACCTAAACCATAACCTATAACCTAAACCAATACCTATAACCTTAACCTAAACCTATTCTCAAATCCCAAAACCTATACCTATAATCCAAACCAAAACCCGATCCCGAACCCGAACTCGATTTCCTGAACCTAAACTTTAACCTATAACCTAAACCTATACCTATAACCTTAACCTAAACCTATTCTCAAATCCCAAAAACCTATACCCCAAACCTAAACCCGATCCCAAACTTGAATCCAATTTTCTAAGCCTAAACCTTAAACTATAACCTAAACATATTCTCAAATCCCAAAACCTATACCTATAATCTTAACCAAAACCTATTATCAAATCCCAAAACCTATACTTATAGCCAAAACGTAAACCTTAATGTTAACCTATAACATATACTTACAACCTTAACCTAAACCTAAACCTTAACCTATAACCTAAACATATACCTATAACCTAAACCTATACTTACAACCTTAACCTAAACCTATTCTTAAATCCCAAACCCTATACCTATAACCCAAACCTAATCCTATAGCCTTAACACATAACTTAAACCTATAACTATATCCTAAACCTACACCTTAACCTACAACCTAAACCAAGAATTATAACCTTAATCTAAACCTATTCGCAAATCCCAAAACCTATGCCTATAACCCAAACCTAAATCCGTTCTCGAACCCGAACGCGATTTCCTAAGCCTAAACCTATACCTATACCTTAATCTAAAACCTTAACCGAGAACCAAAACGTATGAAAATAACCTTAACCTAAACCTATTCTCCAATCCCAAAACCTATACCTATAACCCAAACCTAAACCCGATCCCGAACCCGAACTCGATTTCATAAACCTAAACCTATACCTATAGCTTAAACCTAAACCTTATCCTATAACCTAAACCTATACGTATAACCTCAACCTAAACCTATTCTCAAATCCTAAAACCAATACCTATAACCCAAACCTAAACCCGATCCCGAACCCGAACCTGATTTCCTAAACCTAAACCTTTACCTATGAGCCAAACCAACACCGATAACCTTAACCTAAACCTATTCCTAAATTCCAAATCCCAAAACCTATACCTATAACCCAAACCTAAATCTGATCCCGAACTCGAACCTAAATTCCTAAACCTAAACCTTAACCTATGACCTAAACCTATACCTATAGCCTAAACCTAAACCTTAACCTATAACCTAAACGTATACTTATAACCTTAACCTAAACCTATTCTCAAATCCCAAAACCTATACCTATAACCCAAACCTAAACCCGATCCCGAACCTGAACCCGATTTCCTAAACCTAAACCTTAACCTATAACCTTAACCTAAACCTATTCTCAAATCCCAAAACTTAAAGCTATAACCCAAACCCAAACCCGATCCTGAATCCGATTTCCTAGACCTAAACCTTTACTTATAACATGAACTTATTCTCAAATCCCAAAACCTATACCTATAACCTTAACCAAAACCTATTCTCAAATCCCAAAACCTATACCAATAACCCAAACCTAAACCCGATCCTGAACCCAAACCCGATTTCCAAAACCTAAACCTTAACCTATAACATAAACCTATACATATAAACTTAACCTAAACCTATTCTCAAATCCCAAAACCAATACCTATAACCCAAACCTAAACCCGATCCCGAACCCGAACCCGATTTCCTAAACCTAAACCTTAACCTATAACCTAAACCTATACCTATAGCCTAAACCTAAACCTTTACCTATAGCCTAAACCTATACTTATAGCCTTAACCTAAACCTATTCTAAAATCCTAAAATATATACCTATAACCTAAACCTAAACCCGAACCCGATTTCCTAAACCTAAACCTTAACCTATAAACTAAACCTATACCTATAACCTTAACCTAAACCTATTCTCAAATCCAAAAACCTATACCAATAAACTAAATCTAAACCCAATCTCGAACCCGAACCCGATTTTCTAAACTTAAACCTTAACTTATAACATAAACCTATTCTCAAATCCCAAAACCTATACCTATAACCTTAACTTAAACCTATACCTATAACCTAAACCTAAACCCGATCCCGAACCCGAACCCGATTTCCTAAACTTAAACCTTAACCTACAACCTAAACCTATACCTATAGCCTAAACCTAAACCTTAAACTATAACCTAAACCTAGACTTATAACCTTAACATAAACCTATTCGCAAATCCAAAAACCTATAGCTATAACCGAAACCTAAACCCGATCCCGAACCCAAGCTCGATTTCTAAATCCTAAACCTTAACTTATAACCTAGACTTATACCTATAACCCAAACCTAAACCTTAACCAATAACCTAAACCTAAACTTATAACCTTAACCTAAACCTATTCTCAAATCCCAAAACCAATACCTATAACCCAAACCTAAAGTCGATCCCAAACCTGAACCCGATTTTCAAAACCTAAACCTTAACCTATAACCTTAACCTAAACCTATTCTCAAATCCCAAAACCTATACCTATAACCCAAACCTAAACCCAATCCCAAACCCGAACCCGATTTCCTAAACCTAAACCTTAACCTATAACCTAAACATATTCTCAAATCCCAAAACCTATACCTATAACCTTAACCAAAACCTATTCTCAAATCCCAAAACCTATACTTATAACCGAAACCTAAACCTTAAGCTTAACCTATAACCTACACTTACAACCTTAACCTAAACCTAAGCCTTAACATATAACCTAAACATATACCTATAACCAAAACCTACACTTACAACCTTAACCTAAACCTATTCTCAAATCCTAAACCCTATACCTATAACCCAAACCTAATCCTATAGCCTTAACCCATAACCTAAACCTATACCTATATCCTAAACCTAAACCTAAACCTATAACCTAAACCTAAAATTATAACCTTAACCTAAACCTATTCGCAAATCCAAAAACCTATACCTGTAACCTAAACCTAAACCTGATCCTAAACCTGAACCCGATTTCATAAACCTAAACCTATACCTATAGCTTAAACCTAAACCTTAACCTATAACCTAAACCTATACTTATAACCTCAACCAAACCTATTCTTAAATCTCAAAACCTATACCTATAACCCAAACCTAAACCCGATCTCGAACCTGATTTCTTAAACCAAAACCTTAACCTATGACTAAAACCTATACCTAAACCTTAACCTAAACCTATTCTCAAATTTCAAAACCTATACCTATAACCCAAACCTAAATCCAATTGCGACCCTGAACCCGAATTCCTAAATCTAAACCTTAACATATAACCTAAACCTATACCTATAGCCTAAACCTAAACCTATACCTATAACCTAAACGTATACTTATAACCTTAACCTAAACCCATTCTCAAATCCCAAAACCTATACCTATAACCCAAACCAAAACCCGATCCCGAACCCAAACTTAATTTCCAAAACCTAAACCTTAACCTAAACCTATTCTCAAATCTCAAAACCTAAACCTATAACCCAAACCTAAACCCGATTCCAAACCCAATTTCCTAAACCTAAACCTTTACCTATAACGTGAACCTATTCTCAAATCCCAAAACCTATACTATAAGCTTAACCAAAACCTATTCATAAATCCCAAAACCTATACCTACATCGCAAACCTAAACCCAATCTCGAACCCAAACCCGATTTTCAAAACCTAAACCTTAACTGATAACCTAAACCTATACATATAACCTTAACCTAAACCTATTCTCAAATCCTAAAACCTATACCTATAACCCAAACCTAAACTTGATCCCAAACCTAAACATGATTTCCTAAACCTAAACCTTAACCTATAACCTAAACCTATACCTATAGCCTAAATCTAAACCTTAACTTATAACTTAAACCTATACTTATAACCTTAACCTAAACCTATTGACAAATCCCAAAACCTATACCTATAACCCAAACCTAAACCCGATCTCGAACCCGAACCCAATTTTCTAAACCTAAACCTTAACATATAAACTAAACCTATACCTATAACCTTAACCTAAACCTATTCCCAAATCCCAAAACCTATACCTACAACCCAAAACCTAAACCCAATCTCGAACCCGAACCCAATTTTCTAAACCTAAACCTTAACCTATAACCTAAACCTATTCTCAAATCCCAAAACCTATACTTATAACCTTAACCTAAACCCAGACCTATAACCCAAACCTAAACCCGATCTCGAACCCGAACCCGATTTCCTAAACCTAAACCTTAACCTACAACCTAAACCTATACCTATAGCCCAAACCTGAACTTTAACATATAACCTAAACCGAGACTTATAACCTTAATATAAACCTAAACCCTATCCCGAACCCGAACCCGATTTCCTAATCCCAAATCTTAACTTATAACCTAAACCTATACCTATAACCTAAATCTAAACCTTAACCTATAACCTAAACCTATACTTATAACCTTAACCTAAACCTATTCTCAAATCCCAAAATCGATACCTATAACCGAAACTTAAAGTCGATCCCAAACCCGAACCCAATTTCCTAAACATAAACCTTAACCTATAACCTAAACCAATACCTATAACCTTAACCTAAACCTATTCTCAAATCCCAAAACCTATACCTATAACCCAAACCTAAACCCAATCCCGAACCCGAACCCGATTTCCTAAACCTAAACCTTAACCTATAACCTAAAAGTATACCTATAGCCTAAACCTAAACCTTAACCCATAACCAAAATCTATACTTATAACCTTAATCTAAACCTATTCCAAAACCCTAAAACCTATACCTATAACCCAAATATAAACCCGATCCGAAACCCAAACACGATTTCCTAAACCTAAACCTTAACCTATAACCTAAACCTATACCTACTATCTTAACCTAAACCTATTCTCAAATCCCAAAACCTATACCCATAATCCAAGCCAAAACTCGATCCCAATCCCGAACCCGATTTTCTAAACATAAACCTTAACCTATAACCTAAACCTATACCTACAACCTTAACCTAAACCTATTCTCAAATCTCAAAACCTATACCTATAACCCAAACCTAAACCCGATCCCAAACCCGAATCCAATTTCTTAAACCTAAACCTTAACCAATAACCTAAACCTATTCTCAAATCCGTAAACCTATACCTATAATCTTAACATAAACTTATTCTCAAATCCCAAAACCTATACTTATAGTAGAAACCTAAGCCTTAACCTTAACCTCTAACCTATACTTACAACCTTAACCTAAACCTAAGCCTTAACCTATAACTGAAACATATACCTATAACCTTAACCTATAACCTAAACCTATACTTACAACGTTAACCTAAACCTTTTCTCAAATCCCAAAACCTATACCCATAACCTAAACCTAATCCTATAACCATAACCTATAACTAAAACCTATACCAATATCCTAAACCTACACCTTAACCTATAACCTAAACCTAGACTTATAACCTTAATGTAAACCTATTCGTAAATCCTAAAACCTATACCTATAACCCAAACCTAAACCCGATCCCGAACCCGAACCCGATTTCCTAAACCTAGACCTATACCTGTAGCATAAACCTAAATCTTAACATATAACATAAACCTATACTTATAACTTTAACCTAAACCAATTCTCAAATCCCAAAACCTATACCTACAATCCAAACCTAAGCTCGATCCGAAACCTGAACTCGATTTCCTAAACCTAAACCTTAACCTATAACCTAAACCTATACCTATAACCTTAACCTAAACCTATTCTCAAATCCCAAAACACATACCTATAACCCAGACCTAAATCCAATCCCAAACCCGAACCCGATTTCTTAAACCTAAACCTTAACTTATAACCAAAACCTAAACATATAGCTTAAACCAAAACCATAACCTACAACCTAAACCTATTCTCAAATCCCAAAACCTATACCTATAACCCAAACCTAAACCTGATCCCGAAGCAGAACTCGATTTCCTAAACCTAAACCTTAACCTATAACCTTAACCTAAACCTATTCTCAAATCTCAAAACCTAAACCTATAACCCAACCCTAAACCCGATCACGAACCTGATTTTTGACACCTAAACCTTTACTTATAATGTGAACCTATTCCCAAATTCCAAAACCTATACCTACAACCCAAACATAAACCTGATCCCAAACCCGAACCTCGATTTCCTAAACCTATACTTTAACCTATAACCTAAACCTATTCTCAAATCCAAAAACCTATACCTATAACCCAAACTTAAACCCGATCTCGAACCCGATTTCTTAAACATAAACCTTTACCTATAACCTAAACCTATTCTCAAATCCCTAAACCTATACCAATAACCCAAACCTAAACCCGATCCCGAATCCAAACCTGATTTTCTAATTCTAAACCTTAAACTATAACCAAAACCTATACCTATAGCCTAAACATAAACATTAACCTATAACCTAAACCTAGACTTACAACCTTAACCTAAACCTATTCACAAATCCCAAAACCTAGACCTATAACCCAAACCTAAAGTCGATCCAGAATACGAACCCAATTTCCTAAACCTAAACATAAACCTTAATCTATAACCTAAACCTATACCTATAGCCGAAACCTAAACCTTAACCTATAACCTAAACCTATACTTAGAACCTTTACCAAAACCTATTCTTATATCCCAAAACCTATACCTATAACCCAAACCTAAACCCGAACCCGATTTTCTAAACCTAAACCTTAACCTTTAACCTAAACATATTCTCAAATCCTAAAACCTATACCTATAACCTTAACCAAAACATATTCTCAAATCCCAAAACCTATACTTATAACCGAAACCTAAACCTTAACCTTAACCTATAACCTACACTTGCAACCTTAACCTAAACCTAAGCCTTAACATATAACCTAAACATATACCTATAACCTAAACCTATACTTACAACCTTAACCTAAACCTATTGTCAAATCCCAAACCTTATACTTATAACCCAAACCTAATCCTATAGCCTTAACCCATAACCTAAACCTATAGCTATATCCTAAACCTAAACCTCAACCTATAACCTAAACCTAAAATTATAACCTTAACCTAAACCTATTCGGAAATCCCAAAACCTATATCTATAACCCAAACCTAAACCCGATCCTAAACCTGAACCTGATTTCATAAACCTAAACCTATACCTATAGCTTAAACCTAAACCTTAACCTATAACCTAAACCTATACTTATAACCTCAACCAAACCTATTCTTAAATCCCAAAACCTATACCTAAAACCCAAACCTAAACCCGATCTCGAATCCGAACCTGATTTCTTAAACCAAAACCTTAACCTATGACTAAAACCTATACGTAAAACCTTAACCTAAACCTATTCTCAAATTTCAAAACCTATACCGATAACCCAAACTAAATCCAATCCCGAACCCGAATTCATAAACCTAAACCTTAACATATAACCTAAACCGATACCTATAGCCTAAACCTAAACCTATACCTATAACCTAAACGTATACTTATAACCTTAACCTAAACCCATTCTCAAATCCCAAAACCTATACCTATAACCCAAACCAAAACTTGATCCCCAACCCGAACATGATTTCCAAAACCTAAACCTTAACCTAAACCTATTCTCAAATCTCAAAACCTAAACCTACAACCCAAACCTAAACTAGATTCCGAACCCAATTTCATAAACATAAACCTTTACCTATAACGTAAACCTATTCTCAAATCCCAAAACCTAAACCTATAAGCTTAACCAAAACCTATTCTCAAATCCCAAAACCTATACCTATATCCCAAACCTAAACCCAATCCCGAACCCAAACCCGATTTTCTAAACCTAAACCTTAACTGATAACCTAAACCTATACATATAACCTTAACCTAAACCTATTCTCAAATCCCAAAACCTATACCTATAACCCAAACCTAAACTTGATCCCAAACCTAAACCCGATTTCCTAAACCTAAACCTTAACCTATAACCTAAACCTATACCTATAGCCTAAATCCAAACCTTAACATATAACCTAAACCTATACTTATAACCTTAACCTAAACCTATTCACAAATCCCAAAACCTATACCTATAACCCAAACCTAAGCCCTATCTCGAACCCGAACCCGATCTTCTAAACCTAAACCTTAACATATAAACTAAACCTATACCTATAACCTTAACCTAAACCAATTCCCAAATCCCAAAACCTATACCTATAACCCAAACCTAAACCCAATCTCAAACCCGAACCTGATTTCCTAAACCTAAACCTTAACCTATAACCTAAACCTATTCTCAAATCCCAAAACCTATACTTATAACCTTAACCTAAACCCAGACCTATAACCCAAACCTAAACCCGATCTCGAACCCGAACCCGATTTCCTAAACCTAAACCTTAACCTACAACCTAAACCTATACCTATAGCCCAAACCTTAACCTTAACCTATAACCTAAACCGAGACTTATAACCTTAATATAAACCTAAACCCGATCTCGAATCCGAACCCGATTTCCTAATCCCAAATCTTAACTTATAACCTAAACCTATACCTATAACCTAAAACTAAACCTTAACCTATAACCTAAACCTATACTTATAACCTTAACCTAAACCTATTCTCAAATCCCAAAATCGACACTTATAACCCAAACTTAAAGTCGATCCCAAACCCGAACCCGATTTCCTAAACATAAACCTTAACCTATAACCTAAACCTATACCTATAACCTTAACCTAAACTTATTCTCAAATCCCAAAACCTATACCTATAACCCAAACCTAAACCCAATCCCGAACCTGAACCCGATTTCCTAAACCTAAACCTTAACTTATAACCTAAACGTATACCTATAGCCTAAACCTAAACCTAAACCTTAACCCATAACCAAAACCTATACTTATAACCTTAACCTAAACCTATTCTCAAATCTCAAACACGATTTCCTAAACCTAAACCTTAACCTATAACCTAAACCTATACCTACTATCTTAACCTAAACCTATTCTCAAATGCCAAAACCTATACCCATAATCCAAGCCAAAACCCGATCCCGATCCCGAACCCGATTTCCTAAACATAAACCTATAACTTAAACCTATACCTATAACCTTAACCTAAACCTATTCTCAAATCTCAAAACCTATACCTATAACCCAAACTTAAACCCGATCCGAAACCCGAACCCGATTTCTTAAACCTAAACCTTAACCAATAACCTAAACCTATTCTCAAATCCGAAAACCTATACCTATAACCTTAACATAAACCTATTCTCAAATCCCAAACCCTATACTTATAGTAGAAACCTAAGCCTTAACCTATAACCGAAACATATACCTATAACCTTAACCTATAACCTAAACCTATACTTACAATGTTTACCTAAACCTTTTCTCAAATCCTAAAACCTTTTCTCAAATCGATAGAGGAAAGGCCGAAATACCCGGTTCATCAGATCCATGAACACGGCTGGTGCATTCGTGAGACCGAACGACATCACAAGGAACTCATAGTGGCCAAAGCTGGTCCTGAATGTTGTTTTCTGCACGTCCTCATCCCTGATGCGCAACTGATGATATCCTGACTGAAGATTAATCTTTGAGAAGTACTGTGCTCCTCTCAACTGATCAAACAAGTCATCGATCCTGGGTAAAGGGTACTTGTTCTTCACTGTGATCTGGTTCAGTCTGCGATAATCAATACACAATCGCATCGAACCATCCTTCTTCCTTACGAACAGGACTGGTGCTTCCCAAGGAGACACACTGGGTTGAATAAGGCCAAGCTCCAACAGACCATCAATCTGCATCCTCAACTCCTCCATCTCACACGGTGCCATGCGATACGTCAGCAGTGAGACGGGCATGGAACCAGGTACCATCTCGATAGTGAAATCAATCTCTCGTCAAGGTAAAAAACCAGGGATCTTCTTAAATAGATCCCCAAACTCACGGACGACTGGCGTATGCTCAAGCATCTGGGCACCAGCGTCCCGTAGTAAAGTAGCGTAGCTAAGTATGCGGAAGGGGAGATTTACCCGCACTGGGAATGTAAAGGATGCACCCTCTGACTCGTAGACAATCACTATACGAGTCTCGCAATCAATCTCGGCCCTCGCTGCAGTCAGCCAATCCATGCCAAGAACGATGTCGAGATAATAGAGAGAGGGGTCAACGACAAGATCAATAGCCATCGTCCTACCCCCCAGATCCACCAAACAGTCCTCACACATCAGGGTGGCATCTGTAAAGGACCCGTGAGTTGTATAAACTCGCACCCCATCCATCCTAATAGTCGGTAGCCCAATGATCCTGACTATGGCATGCGATATCAATGAAATCGTAGATCCTGTGTCCACCATCACGAGAATAAGAATACCTCCAATGTGGGCAGTGACCTTAAAGGCCCAATGCTGAGAAGTCTCTGTCTTGGCTGCCTGTGCTGTCAGAGCATGTAGTTGAGCCTGCTGTGGCCAGTTCGGCCGCTAGACCATGGGCCGTAGAGGCGGCCTGAACTGAGAGAGGGGAGGTCTGAAGGAAGGGTGCGCAGGAGCCAACCGTAAAGGCGGTGCTGATATAGCATGTGAGCGTGTACAGTTGATCTTCTGCGGCGGCAAGAACCCATTGTCCCGCATCCGAGCAAAACAACTCTGTGCCAAATGGCCCGATCTTCCACAATAAGTACATGATAAATTGGGGCACCGCATCGGGGGTACTGGAGTTGTAGCCCTAGGAGGAGGGTCGACGCGAGGCCTCTTGCCCGCAAAGGGCCTGTCCTACAACTCTGGTCATGGCCTAGGGGCAATAGGGCCACGAGATCGCGTAAGTTGATCCACATCCTGCTCTGTCCACATGGACATGTGAACCAGCTCTGCGTTGGAGGGAATGCTCACGCAACACATCTTCGACCGAATATCCAGTCGTAAACCCTTAGAAAAGCGTCGTATGCGCATCTGCTCATCTGCTAGTATAGTCGGGACGTATCTGCCCAACTCAGTGAACCGATGCTCATACTCAGTCACCGTCATGCCTCCCTATCTGAGGCACAGAAACTCATTCTCCCGGTCATGCCTATATGTCTGGGGATAGTATTTCTCGTGGAAGCGAAACTCGAATGCTGCCCAGGTCCAGATGTAATCAGCGGCAACGGTCCACAACACACTGTCCCACCATAAGCTGGCCTCCCGCTCGAACAAGAATGTAGCCAACTCAACCTGCTCAGTCTCTGAGCAATGTAGCATCCGTAATATCTTCGACACACGGTAGAACCAATACTCGGCCTCCTCAGGTCTATGAGAACCCATAAAAGTGGGAAGTTGTAAGCGCTGAAATCGCTCTAGTAAGCTCCGTGTGTCTGCGGCATTCCCCGCAGGGTAAGCAGGTGGTGCAGGATGAGCCATGCCCTCATCCTGAGCATATGTATCGGCATCTTCAGCTGGATGCACAGGTGGTGCAGGTGGAGTCATACTCCCACCCTGGGCTAAAGCTCCCACTATAGTAGTCAGGAGCTGCTGCTGCTACTGTATCATGGCCATCATCTGCTCAAATCTATCTAGAGGTGGAGCAGGCTGTGGCATGTACTGCGTCGAAGAAGACGCACGGTACTGCTCTCTAACGGGCGGTGTGAAAGGCGGTGGTCTAACTGCAGGACTAGTAGGAGGATGAGACTCACGTGCTGTCTCAGGAATCGGGCCCACAGCAGGGTCCGAATGAGCACCAGACTGAAGGGGAACCTGATCCATAGGCTCACCCAATGTAAGTCGACCTGTGCTCCGTGTAGCCTTAGGCGGCATTCCCTATATTCAAAATAGGGCGCAACCTTGTCAGTCTCAATAGCACAAACACACCGCAATCATTCACATAAAGAGTCAAAGGCATTTCATGCATTTCATTTAATCAAAATTGTCACAATACAAGGGATATCTCCTTACAGGCATCATAACAAGAAGTACATGGGAACTAAGACAGTTAAAGCTACAACAACAACATAAGTAAACCACTAGCCTTAATAGGCTTACACAACATAAAGCAGGAAACGACTAACTACTAACAATACAACTAAAATCTCATCGCTAGTTTGAGTCGGGTGATGGAGGAGGAGCACCCTTATCCTGCAAGCAGCACAAGATCGCCTTCAAGGTGCGAGTCACCTTGCCGAATTTTCTCTTCATAACAGCCTTGGTATCCTCGACCTCGGCCCGAAGTTCTTGAACTTTCCTTCGTAAGTCGACCTCGCTCTCCTCAATTTGGATAATTTGAGCATCATTAGTAGCATGAGTAGAAGGAGGAGGGCTCTCATCAGTATCCTGAGCCTCCTCTTCTATCTCTTCCTAGACTTCTTCATCTACTTTCGCTCCAGGTTCTCCTTCACTTAGATACTCTTCGTCATCAAAATCATCCTCGCTATCCTCATCAAGCTGAATCTCATGATACTGAGACCCGATCTTCATCTTGACCATGGTAGACTCGTCAATGCAGTGAATCAGAACTGGTAACTCCGGCCTAAGTCTGTAAGCAAACTTAAGCACGATCTTGCATATAAGCCAGCCAAAAGGAAGCGACTCAGACGTTCTTCTTGATTTCGCTATGAGGATAATCTGTCGCAATACGAAAGTGGCCATACACACATTTTCTCCCTGGGCCTCCTGATACAAGAAATCAACCATAAGGCGCGTACATTCAATACGATTTGTCGACCTAGGATACATATTAAACGTGCAAATGTGGTGTGGCAGGCACAAATCATCAGACATATGAGGCGCCTTGAGGCTATTGTTAGGCTGCCATGAAACCAGACTACCGCATAGGAACCTGGTACGGCGATCTTACTCATGCCTACTCCTCAAATTCTTTGCACTGGGATGAACATCACCAAGGGGTACATTCAGAAGTCGTGCTATCAACCGAACATCGATCGTAGCCATCCGGTCTCTACCAAAAGGAATCTTGAACTGCAATGGCTCCAATGTAGGATTCCGGATACAAGCATAGAAGGCACAAACGGTGCTCACATTAGCACGAGAACGAGCTTCAAAGAGCGGACCCCAACGTGCAGCTTCAATGCGCTCAAACAATAGGAATTCGCCGAAGAATCGCCCTTCCACGTCCACCTCAAACAACACCTTACGGTCAGTATAATCACCGTGAGGCATCTCTGCTAATAGCACTCACCCAATTTGAGCATGGGGATCCAAATCCCACTTTGTATGAAACTCTCGGGCTGTGCTCAGAGTTGCGGCGACGCTTGAGCTAGTGGCGCCACCCCTTGGTCTTCTTGATTGTGCCGAACGACTAGGCCCAGCCTCATCCGCTGCGGTCTTTCTCTTTTCCATCAAAGAGAGGATGGTGGAGAAAGAGAAAAGACCCAAAATGGCTTTAACAATAGCCATGGAAAGTGAGGGAAATGGAGAGAAATGGCTGCCCAAATGGACAAAATGAAATCTAGGCATTGTAGAGGGATGCTTCAAGCTCCCTAGGGCTGGATTTTTTTTTAAAAAAAAGAGAAGAATAAAGGGAAATGGAGCTCCACCCGATTTCAGCCACAAATGGAGGTTGTAGGATCTCCAACGGATGAGATTTACAAGAGGAGTTACAAACAGTAATGGAGGGATGGAATGGGTTCGGTTTCAGTAGGAAATGGGATTGGGAGAGATTTGGAGCAGCGATTTGAGAAGGGGCAGCAAGAAAAACGTGAAAGGAGCTTGGGAGGGGATTGTTTGTGTAGGAGGTACCCCTTTTAGGGGTTTTCGACGGATGGACCGCACATGGGAGGGATGCCCTACCCAAAAAAATCCGTGCGTCAGAATTTCAGCCCACGTGGGGCCCACTGTACGGCGATGCATCGCCGGATCGACGATGGCATAGCCGGCCGGTGACCAATCTGGCTGGTGGAACCACATGGGTTGGATCCCCCTGCCCTAGGGACCTCAAATATGTATGGACCCCACCTTAGTTCATTGTAAATTGGCCTAGGGAGGCCCAAACTTCCTTCCGGGGCATTTTCGGGCCAATCTATAAACCTGAATACATTTCCCTATCATGTAGCATATTATTTTTGAATAGAAGGAGCTAATACATCCATCTATCCCATTAGTTTCTAAATATTGCAAATTTAGAATGGCCAAATGGCCAGTTTTCATGAAATTTTACTATTCACTATAAACTTTTATCGAAGTATAATTTTATATCATTTTCATATTAGGATCAATGCCTAACATGAAAATACTAAGAAATAATTAAAGAATGGAGTGGTGAGAGGAAGAATTTTGAAGAAATTAGGTGAAACAGGATTTTTAAGCCCTAGCGATTGAATGTAAGGGTTATGGTTGCCCCACAGCCCAAGGATTCACATTTACGGGTTTAGAACTGTTCAAAGAACGTCTCAAACCACCTACTTACAACCTAGGAGCTACTTAGGACGCTTCACGCTACCCTAGATGCGTTACAGACTCGGTCAAGCGATCGATACGAGTAGACTTCGCCTATTGGCGAAACTGCAATCCTATAAGTGTTTCTAGACCTTTCTTACACCCACCTAAGTCAAAGGAAGGGACAGTATACGTTGCGAGACCATAACCCAGGCCCGGTATAATCTCATTCATGCTCTGATACCAACTTGTAACACCCTGAAAATCGAGAGACATATATAAACCCGACTCCCGAGTTCCAGACCGTCACTTATGCAACAAAAATGTGTATGATTCAATGTTGTCTGAGTTAAAGCATTCACATGAGTAAAATTATACCAAAACTGTAATTCATACTCCAGATTCAGTGATAAAAGCAAGCGAAAGACTAAAGGATATACATATCACTATATGGAAAACAAAATAGATCTCAACTGTCTCCAAAGCATGAATACATCTCTGAGTCTCATATACATGTAAATAAACAAAATCAAAATGTCAAAAATAGTCCCACTGAGAAGTCCCGCCAATCCAGGCCACCTAAGCAAAGCCGTCGTGGTACTGCATATATGAGAACGCGTCCTAGTCCTCATCATAGTCCGACTCTGCCTCCTGAATCGCTGCCTCACCTACATCTAAGACAGGGTCTGGTGGGTGTTGCAAACACCATCCCGTAACGTGGGAGTGAGTAGCTAACTCAGTGAAATAATAGAGCAAAGATTAGCATATTCTCAAACAAATCAATACAGGCATACTGTACTCTCATTGCTACGGAAGGGTCGTCGCCTCCTGTAGACTCAGAATACGCTCGCGGTCACTACAAAGGGCTCGTCGCCTAATCAGTGTAGGCCGACAACAAGAATATAGTGTCCCATACCACCATAATCTGCTCACGAGTCATAGGTGCTCAATGGTCACTACGGGGAGGTTTGTGGCCCCAGCGTAGGCCAACAGCTCGACCACGGTGTCCCATACCACCATGCCCGACTCATGAATCTTTATGGATCAAGGTACCATGGTTAATAGGGTTTACAATGGTAAGTTCAGTACCCTAGGTTCAAGCAATTATGACTCATACAAGGTGAACATACAATGGCCAGTCGGGTTACTTGACGGGCTTGACTAGCACAAGCGCATCTCAAGTCAAATGACATGAAGTGCATAAAACACCTCGTGTGGCCTAACCACTGCCGCCAACTCTAAAACACGACCCGCGTTCATCGACGCGTCGTTCGTGGTGAAGATAAGCCAACCACGAATTTATTCAGTTACCGACTGCCTGGACTAGGTATAGTCCCAAATAATTATGAATTCACATCAGCAATCATATAAGAGTAATGGAAATGAAATACAACAATGTGAGCATGTTAACGCATGTTATAACATACAACTTAAGTAAATCATCTAACACATGTATTTCATACATATATTGAAATCATGCATATAGCCAACATGTAGAAAATCATTTACATCAGCATATTATTTGACAATTCAATCTCAAACTAATTCATAACACCATTTAATTCAATACATACTAATACGAACATTTATACAAACACTTATACTACACACTTAAGTCTACATATAGTATGTCGACTCAAAGTGCGCATTTGTGCGAATCTCTTTGCCAAACTGATTATGCACGCATTCCTAATATCCTAATGTGACAAGAAGCCATGTCAATCACATCAAAAAAATATGGATGAAAACAGTATTTTCTACAAATGACTAAAATGTCCTAAATCTCATATTTTTCGTCTGCTTACGAAACAGGAAACGGACAGCATGTTGTACATGTCAAACGGCATTTTCGTCGATAATTTACTATTAAACGACATTGAAAGCGTTGAAAACAGTCAATCAAAGCGTTTAGAATCCGCACCTTTTATCCTAGAAGTGTATTGATTCGAACGGAGCGTATACGCTTCGTCTACGGTGAACAGGCAACCTATTTCACAAGATGTATAAGCTACCATGCTAAGGAACCAACGGAACCTTAAATCAGCAAGTGTTTGAGGTCTTTTCTTACCTAGAAATGCGGCGAAATCCCCGAAAAAGTTATTGAGGTGCGTTGCTTAAGCACATGCAACAGGTAGTGCAGGCAGCAGGAAGATCTCTCCCACTCTCTCTCACAATCTCTCACCTTTTCTCTCACACCACCTAGGGTTTCTAGTAAATTTGGATGGGTGAGAGAAGTGAGGGTTTAAGCCCCTTTTATAACCTAAAACATGCCCAAAACAGGCTTGGGAACAATGTTTACTTGATGCCTAACCAAATCGGGGCTGTTTTGGTCCAAAAAGACATTTCTGGAGGTCCCCTGGCCGAACACGATCGAACTTAAGCTCATGCACGTCGGATGTCACTCACATACCATTTTCAAACCAGTAGTGTTCGTAGATCGCACGTGGCGGTCCAGTTTCAGTTCAGCGGTCATCGCATGTAGATCAGGTCTACAAGTCTCATGATATGAAAGAGAAATTTTTCCTGTTCCGAGGGTATAATTTGGCTGAATTCTGACGGTCAGAACTCTTAATAATAACGCGTCAAGTCGTGTGCCAGATTTGAATTTCAAATTCCAAATCTAACCCTATTCTCACTCTCTTCACTTCAGGCTCAATGAAATAGCCTCTGAACGTCGGTTGGACTTGATTTTTGAAATGATTGTCAAGTCCAGCTAGGCAGTTATAACCGTTTAAGATTGTAGGTATCGGATTTTCGACGCGTGGTTTAGATCCAATACAAAGTTTCAAAGAGGTCCTGAGAACAAACCGGTTTAGAGTTTGATCCGAGGTTTTAGAGTATCATAGCGTCATTGGTTCTACTCGCTTTGGGTCTTGTAGAACGTATTTAAAGTGATCAGGGACTATTTTCCAGCTACTCTAGCGTTGCACTAGCTAACTTACACTTATTTTCCAAAGGGATTAATCCTACGCGATTTCTGGTCGAGTTGGTACTCGAGTCCAAGTACGGATTTTTCCAGAGCGTTACAAAGCCTTAAAGGATAACTCATAGGTTTCAAGTGAACCAACTAATTCCTCAACCCTCATGGTATCCGTATCACGAAATTCCTGAATCGCGGTCACTTTAGAATTGAACCGTTCAGGAAGTGAACGTGGTATTTTTGCGCACACTTTACTTTTTGGGATTCTATCACCAAGACCCCACATAGAGTTCACAATGTCATTCAATCTAGTGTAAAAGTCCATAAACATCTCATTCTCCTCCATATGAATTTCTTCAAATTTAGTTGTGAGGAGTTGGACTTTAGATTTCTTGACAATAGATGTACCCTCGTGTGTCATTTCTAATATATCTCATGCTTGTTTTGCATTTTCACAAGAGATGATTCTTTTGAATTCATCTGGTGATAATGCACAAGCAATTGCATTTAGTACTTTTGCATTTGCATTACTTTCACTTTTCTGAAGTGTGGTCGAAAGCGAATAAGCTGTTACTTTCATAGATTTTGAACCATCGTCATTAGTTACTTCAGTAATAGGAGGGTTCCATTCATTCACTGTGGCCAGCCACACACTTTCATCCAAGGATTTGAGGAAGATCCTCATCCTGGCTTTCCAGTAGGCATAGTTTGTGCCATTAAAGGGTGGTGGCCTAGTGACTAATAGGCTATCAAAATTTGACATCTTAATATAGCTTAGATCGTTAGCTCAGGAA
The DNA here is from genome assembly GCA_037074715.1 of Magnolia kwangsiensis. Lineage (NCBI taxonomy): Eukaryota > Viridiplantae > Streptophyta > Magnoliopsida > Magnoliales > Magnoliaceae > Magnolia > Magnolia kwangsiensis. The sequence goes on from CM073577.1 coordinate 117,661,280, forward strand.
ATAAATCCAGTAAATAAACAATAAGCACGAGCTATTAGGCTTTGATACCACTTGAAAGGGCCTGGCTATATGACCTAGAGGGGGGATGAATAGGGCAATGCCAAATAAAACTTATAACAGCGGAATAATAAAAGATATAATGCACAATGCTGAATATAAAACAATCACAATAGCCTAAAATAAAGAGATTGATACTTTATCAGTTCTAAGGACAACCTTACACCAAAAACCAGAGGTTTAAGGTAGGACAACCTTATTTTTATAACGTCCTTTGTATTACAAATCAATGAGGAATAATAAGTAATCAAATCAAAATAACTTGTGAAAAATAAATCCTAAGTTATTACAACATTCATCCACACTTGCTTGAAGTGATTACAACATTCATTCACAAACAAAAACCACAAAACTAAATGAATAAAGGAATGAAAGAATGAAGCACATCCACAACACAACGATATATAGTGGTTCGCCTGTGTGTACACCAACTGTTATCCAACAGCCACACAGATTGCTACTCCACTCCTAATATCATCACACAGGGGATATTAGCATGCACTATCAAAATAGGTTCATAGGTTCACCTAAAACCTTCACAATTGTGTCTTTGATCTCGGGCTTACACAATCTAAAAACCCCACAATCTGAGTTTTCTGGCTCTCCTCAGATAGCCACTACAATGAGATTTTTCTGGCGAATCTCAAACAAAAACCAGAGAAAGTAAATTACAAAACATGTAAAATACCTGAATCACCTTTTGAAGAAGCCCGGTAGAACCAATCAGAGTAGAAGTTCGATTTGACGTTCAAAGTCCAATACTCACTTTAAGAATGGTTCTAAGTCTAATTGATTTTAGATCAAACGGGCTAGATCTATTTGATTTTGAATCCAAGAAAAAGGAATATCAGAAATTCCCCTTTTCTAATAAGATTGGAATGTAGATCAAAATCAAATAAAAATAAGCTAGTAAAAGGAATATTAAATAAGCACAAAGCAGCTTAAAATAAACACAAACTTATCTCAGAGAATAGCCTAAAGAATGCTTGAATAGAATTGATTTGAAGTACTAAAACTTTGAAGTTGGTGCTCTATTTATAGCCTAAAAAATTTCGTCTACGGTCTTAGGATCCAAGGACTGGTCGTCGCATCAAAGATTTTTGAAAGATTTCCACAGGATAAGATTTTCAGTTCCACGACCGGTCGTGGGCCATCTACGACTGGTCGTGGGACACCTACGACCGGTCGTAAGATCCTAAAAATGGTTGCTTGAGTTTGAGTCGTAGGGCTATGACCGGTTGAAGGATGAGTCGTAAAACTTTCAAGACTGGTCGTAGGATGTCCAGGACTGGTCGTTGGACAGCTAGAAAGATTCAAAAATCTTCAACTACCTGGGACTGGTCCTAAAAAACTTAAGACTGGTCGTAGCAAAGCTAGGACTAGTCTTGAAGTCCCTAGGACTGGTCTTAGAATACTCCAAACAAGCATATAAAAATATATGAGTTATGTATCCAGAATGACCTACAGTAAAGCCCATCTTAAGGTCAATCTAAGGTCAAACAAATCTTAAAAGTGAGATGGACATTGAAAGTCTATACACTCAGATGACCCTTAAGAGAAGCTTGTGAATATTCAAAACTTGTAGTAGGCCTTCATGAGCTTAATCTTGACTTGACAAAGTCTTCCAGTAAACTTGAACTTGATCAAATCTTGAACATGCAAACTTGAATACTTCTATTCTTGATTGCTTCATCCAAGACTTGAAAACTTTTTTCATTTCAGATCTTGTCTTGAAATGCAATGTCTTGATATGTCTTGATTGCAATGACTAGTCTTCAAACATAAAACACAAGATATACAAGAAATAGATATAGGTTTTGGCACCACAAAATTTGACAACTAAAGGGATATGAAATCATAGCACTTACAAACCTAAACTTATTCTCAAATTCCAAAACCTATACCTATAACTCAATCCTAAACCCAAGCTCGAACCCGAAGAAGATTTCCAAAACTTAAACCTTAACCTATAACCTAAACCTATTCTCAAATCCCAAAACCTATACCTATAACCCAAACCTAAACCCAATCCCGAACCCGAACCCAAGTTCATAAACCTAAACCTTAACCTACAAACTTAACCTATACCTATTGCCTAAACCTAAACCTTAAACTTATAACCTTAACATAAACCAACTCGTAAATCCCAAAAACTATACCTATAACCCAAATTAAAACCCGATCCCGAACCCGAACTCGATTTCCTAATCCTAGACCTTAACCAATAACTTAAACGTATACCTATAGCCTAAACCTAAACCTTAACCTATAAGTTAAACTGATACTTATAACCTTAACCTAAACCTATTCTCAAATCTCAAAACCTATACCTATAACCCACACCTAAAGCCGATCCCAAACTCAAACCGGATTTCCTAAACCTTAACCTATAACCTAAACCTATACCTATAACCTTAACCTAAACCTATTCTCAAATCTCAAAATCTAGACCAACAACCTAAACGTAAGCCCGATCCTGAACATGATTTCCTAAACCTAAACTTTAACCTATAACCTAAACCTATACCTATAGCCTAAAACTGAACCTTAAACTATAAGCTAAACCTATACTTATAACCTTAACCTAAACCTATACTCAAATACTAAAACTTATACCTATAACCCAAACCTAAAGCTGATCCCGAAGCTGAACCCGATATCCTAATACTAAACCTTAACCTATAACCTAAACCTATACCAATAACCTTAACCTAGTCCAATTCTCAAATCCCAAAACCTATACCTACAACACAAACCTAAATCTGATCCCGAACCCGATTTCCTAAACCTAATCATTTTCCTATAACCTAAACCTATTCTCAAATCCCAAAACATATACCTATAACCTTAACCTAAACCTATTCTCAAATCTCAAAACCTATACCTATAACCCAAACCTAAACCTGATCCCGAACCCAATTTCCTAAACCTAAACCTTAACCTATAACCTAAACCTATACTTATAACCTTAACCTAAACCTATTCTCAAATCCCAAAACCTATACCTATAACCCAAACCTAAACCAGATTCCAAACCCGAACCCGATTTCCTAAACCTAAACCTTGACATATAACCTAAACCTATACCTATAGCCTAAACCTAAACCTAAACCTATACTTATAACCTTAACCTAAACCTATTCTCAAATCCTAAAACCTATACCTATAACCCAAACATAAACCCGATCCTGAACCCGAACACGATTTCCTAAACCTTAACCTATAACTTAAACCTATACCTATAACCTTAACCTAAACCTATTCTTAAATCCTAATACTTATACCTATAACCCAAACCTAAACCCAATCTCAAATCCAAACCCGATTTCCTAAACCTATTCACAAATCTCAAAATCTATACCTGTAACCTTAATCTAAACCTATTCTCAAATCTCAAAACCTATACCTATAACCCAAACCTAAACCCGATCCTGAACCCGAACCCAATTTTCTAAACCTAAACCATAACCTACAACCTAAACTTATACCTATATCTTAAACTAATCCATAACCTACAGCCTAAACCTAGACTTATAACCTTTACATAAATCTATTCGCAAATCACAAAACCTATACCTATAACCCAAACCTAAACCTGATCCCGAACCTGAACCCGATTTCCTAATTCTAAACCTTAACCTATAACCTAAACCTTCACCTATAGCCTATACCTAAACCTTAACCTATACCCTAACTTATACTTATAACCTTAACCTAAACCTATTCACAAATCCCAAAACCTATACTCATAACACAAACCTATACCCAATCCCAAACCTGATTTCCTAAACCTAAACCTTAACCTACAACCTAAACCTATACCTATAGCCTAAACTTAAACCTTAACCTATAACCTAAACCTATACTTATAACCTTAACATAAACCTACGCGCAAATCCCAAAACCTATACCTATAACCCAAACCTAAACCCGATCCCGAACCCGAACCCGATTTTCTACTCCTAAACCTTAACCAATAACCTAAATGTATACCTATAGCCTAAACCTAAACCTTAACCTATAACCTAAACCTATACTTATAACCTTAACCTAAACCTAATCTCAAATCCCAAAACCTATAGCCATAACCCAAACCTAAAGCCAATCCCAAACCCGAACCCGATTTCCTAAACCTAAACCTTAACCTATAACCTAAACCTATACCTATAACCTTAACCTAAACCTATTCTCAAATCTTAAAATCTATACCTATAAACCAAACGTAAGCCCGATCCTGAACCCGATTTCCTAAAGCTAAACCTTAACCTGTATCCTAAACCAATACCTATAGCCTAAAACTAAACCTTAACCTATAACCAAAACCTACACTTATAACCTTAACCTAAACCTATTCTCAAATCCTAAAACCTATACCTATAACACAAACCAAAAGTCGATCCCAAACCCAATTTTCTAATCCTAACCCTTAACCTATAACCTAAACCTATACCTATAATCTTAACCTAGACCTATTCTCAAATTCCAAAACCTATACCTTTAACTCAAACCTAAATCCGATCCTGAACCCAATTTCCTAAACCTAAACCTTTTTCCTAAAACCTAAACCTATTCTCAAATCCCAAAAAATATACCTATAACCTTAACCTAAACTTATTCTCAAATCCCAAATCCTATACCTATAACCCAAACATAAACCCAATCCTGAACCCGAACCTGATTTCCTAAACCTTAACCTATAACCTAAACATATACCTATAACCTTAACCTAAACATATTCTCAAATCTCAAAACCTAAACATATAACCCAACCCTAAACCCGATCACGAACCAGATTTTTGACTCCTAAACCTTTACTTATAATGTGAACCTATTCTCAAATCCCAAAACCTATACCTATAACCCAAACATAAACCCGATCCCGAACCCAAACCTCGATTTCCTAAACCTATACCTTAACCTATAACCTAAACCTATTCTCAAATCCAAAAACCTATACCTATAACCCAAACCAAAACCCGATCTCGAAACCAATTTCTTAAACCTAAACCTTTACCTATAACCCAAACCTATTCTCAAATTCCAAAACCAATACCTATAACCTTAACCTAAACCAATTCTCAAATCTCAAAACCTATACCTATAAACCAAACCTAAACCCAATCCTGAACCCGAACATGATTTTTTAAACCTAAACCTTAAAATATAACCTAAACCTATACCTATAGCCTAAACATAAACATTAATCTATAACCTAAACCTAGACTTACAACCTTAACCTAAACCTATTCACAAATCCCAAAACCAAGACCTATAACCCAAACCTAAAGCCGATCCAAAACACGAACCCAATTTCCTAAACCTAAACCTTAATCTATAACCTAAACCTATACCTATGGCATAAACCTAAACTTTAACCTATAACCTAAACCTATACTTAGAACCTTTACCAAAACCTATTCTTAAATCCCAAAACCTATACCTATAACTCAAACCAAAAGCCGATCCCGAACCCGAACGTGATTTCCTAAACCTAAACCTTAACCAATAACCTAAACCTATACCTATAACCTTAACCTAAACCTATTCTCAAATCTCAAAACCTATACCTATAACCCAAACCTAAACCCAACCTCGAACCCGAAGAAGATTTCCAAAACCTAAACCTATTCTCAAATCTCAAAACCTATACCTATAAGCTTAACATAAACCTATTCTCAAATCCCAAAACCTACACCTATAACCCAAACCTAAACCTGAAGCCGATTTCATAAACCTAAACCTTAACCAACAACCTAAACCTATACCAATAGCCTAAACCTAAACCTTAAACTATAACCTAAACCTAGACTTATAACCTTAATAAAATCCAACTCGCAAATCCCAAACCCTATACCTATAACCCAAACCAAAACCCGATCCCGAACCCGAACCCGATTTCCTAATCCTAGACCTTAACCAATAACCTAAACGTATACCTATAGCCTAAACCTAAAACTTAACTTATAAATTAAACCTATACTTATAACCTTAACCTAAACCTATTCTCAAATCCCAAAACCTATACCTATAACCCACACCTAAAGCCGATCCCAAACCCGAACTCGATTTCCTAAACCTTAACCTATAACCTAAACCTATACCTATAACCTTAACCTAAACCTATTCTCAAATCTCAAAATCTACACATATAACCCAAACGTAAGCCCTATCCTGAACACGATTTTCTAAAACTAAACCTTAACCTATAACATATACTTATACCTATAGCCTAAAACTAAACCTTAACCTATAACCTAAACCTATACTTATAATTTTTAATGTAAACCTATTCTCAAATCCTAAAACCTATACCTATAACCCAAACCTAAAGCCGATCCTGAACCTGAACCCGATTTCCTAATGTTAAACATTAACCTATAACCTAAACCTGTAACTATAACCTTAACCTAGTCCTATTCTCAAATCCCAAAACCTATACCTACAACACAAACCTAAACCCGATCCCGAACCCGATTTCCTAAACCTAATCCTTTTCCTATAACCTAAACCTATTCTCAAATTCCAAAACATATACCTATAACCTTAACCTAAACCTATTCTTAAATCCCAAAACCTATACCTATAACCCAAACCTAAACCTGATCCCGAACCCAATTTTCTAATCCTAAACCTTAACGTATAATCTAAACCTATACTTATAACCTTAACCTAAACCTATTCTCAAATCCCAAAACCTATACCTATAACCCAAACCTAAACCAGATTCTGAACCCGAACCCGATTTCCTAAACCTAAACCTTGACCTATAACCTAAACCTATATCTATAGCCTTAACCTAAACCTAAACCTATACTTATAACCTTAACCTAAACCTATTCTCAAATCCCAAAACCTATACCTATAACCTAAACATAAACCCGATCCTGAACCCGAACCTGATTTCCTATACCTTAACCTACAACCTTAACCTAAACCTATTCTCAAATCCCAATACTTATACTTATAACCCAAACATAAACCTAATCTCAAACCCCAACCCGATTTCCTAAACCTATAACCTAAACCTATTCTCAAATTTCAAAACCTATACCTGTAACCTTAATCTAAACCTATTCTCAAATCCCAAAACCTATACCTATAATGCAAACCTAAACCCGATCCTGAACCCGAACCCAATTTCCTAAACCTAAACCAAAACCTACAACCTATACCAATACCTATATCTTAAAACTAAATCTTAACTCTAAGTGCTATGATTTCATATCCCTTTGGTTGTCAAATTTTGGGGTGCCAAAACCTATATCTATGTCTTGTATATCTTGTTTCATGTTTGAGACTATTCATTACTTCAAGACATCGGACTTCAAGACAAGAACTTAATTGAAGAAAGTTTCAAGTCATGGATGAAGAATTCAAGAATAGAAGTCTTCAAGTATGCATGTTCAAGATATAATCAAGCTCAAGAAAACTTTGTTCAAGTCAAGATCAAGCTCAAGAAGACTTTGTTCAAGTCAAAATCAAGCTCAAGAAGGCCTATTACAAGATTCGTATATTCTCAAGCTTCTCTTTAAGGTCATCTGAGTATACAGACTTTCAATGTCCATCTCACTGTTAAGGTTTATTTGACCTTATATTGACTTTAGGATGGGATTTACAATAGGTCATTCTGGATACATAATTCATATATTTTAATATGCTTGTTTGGGCTGTTCTAAGACCAGTCATAGGGACTTCAAGACCAGTCATAACTCTGCTACGACCAGTCTTATATTTTTCAGGACCAGTCATAGGTTATTGAAGATTTTTGGATCTTTCTGGCTATCCTACGACTAGTCCTGGACATCCTACGACCAGTCCTGTGAGTTCTACGACTCATCCTTTGACCGATCGTAGCCTTACGACTCAAACTCCAGCAACCAAATTAAGGGTCCTACGACCGGTCGTAGGTGACTCACGACCAGTCGTAGGTGGCCCACGACCGGTCGTAGACCACCCAGGACCGGTCGTGGAACCACAAAATCTTATCCCGCGGTAATTTTTAAAAATCTTTGAAGCTACGACCAGTCCTAGGATCCTAAGACCAGTCGTAGACGGGATTTTTCAGGCTATAAATAGTGCACGAACTTCAGAGTTTTAGTAATTCAATTCAACTCTATTTAAGCAATCTTTAGGCTATTCTCTGAGATAAGTTTGTGTTTGTTTTAAGCTACTTTGTGCTTATTTAATATTCCTTTTGCTAGCTTATTTTTTATTTGATTTTGATCTACATTCCAATCTTATTAGAAAAGGGGAATTTCTGATATTCCTTCTTCTTGGATTCAAAATCAAATAGAACTAGCCCTTTTGATTTAAAATCAATTAGACTTAGAACCATTCTTAAAAGTGAGTATTGGACTTTGAACGTTGAATCGAACTTCTACTCCGATTGGTTCTACCGAGCTACTTCAAAAGGTAATTCAGGTATTTTACATTTTTATAATTTACTTTCTTTAGTTTTGTTTGAGATTTGCTAAAAAAATCTCATTGTATTGGTTATCTGAGGAGAGCCAGAAAACTCAGATTGTGGAGATTTTTAGATTGTGTAAGCCCGAGATCAAAGACACAATTGTGAAGGTTTTAGGTGAACCTGTGAAACCTATTTTGATAGTGCATGCTAATATCCCCTGTGTGAGGATATTAGGAGTGGAGTAGCATTCTGTGTGGCTGTTGGATAACAGTTGGTGTACACACAGGTGAACCACTATATATCGTTGTGTTGTGGATGTGCATCATTCTTTCATTTATTTATTCATTAAGTTTTGTGGTTTGTGTTTGTGGATGAATGTTGTAATTATTTTATTTCAAGCAAGTGTGGACGGATGTTGTAATAACTTAGGATTTATTTCTGCAAGTTATTTTGATTTACTTGCTTTTTATTCATCATTGGTTTGTGATACAAAGGACGTTCTAGAAATAAGGTTGTCCTACCTTAAACCTTTGGTTTTTGGTGTAAGGCTATCCTTAGAACTGATCAAGTATCATTCTCTTAATTTTAGGCTATTGAGATTACTTTAAATTCAGCATTGTGCTTTATTTCATTTATTATTCTACTGTTATAAGTTTTATTTGGCATTGCCCTATTCACCCCCCCTCTAAGGCATATAGCTAGGCCCTTTCAAGTGGTATCAGAGCGTAATATCTCGTGCTTATTATTTATTTATTGAATTTATTTCCTGAGCTAACGATCTAAGCTATATTAAGATGTCAAATTTTGATAGCCTATCAGTCACTAGGCCGCCACCTTTTAATGGCACAAACTATGCCTATTGGAAAGCCAGGATGAGGATCTTCCTAAAATCCTTGGATGAAAGTGTGTCGCTGGCCACAGTGAATGAATGGAACCCTCCTATCACTGAAGTAACTAATGGCGATGGTTCAAAATTAATGAAAGTAACGGCTTACTCTCTTTGGACCACACTTCAGAAAAGTGAGAGTAGTGCAAATGCAAAAGTGCTAAATGTAATTACTTGTGCATTATCACCAGATGAATTCAAAAGAATCATCTCTTGTGAAAATGTAAAATAAGCTTGGGATGTATTAGAAATGACACACAAGGGTACATCAATTGTCAAGAAATCTAAAGTCCAACTCCTCACTGCTAAATTTGAAGAAATTCATATGGAGGAGAATGAGATGTTTATGAACTTCTACAGTAGATTAAATGACATTGTGAACTCTATGTGGGGTCTTGGTCATAAAATTTCTGAAAGTAAAGTGTGCGCAAAAATACTACACTCACTTCCTGAACGGTTCAATTCTAAAGTAACCGCGATTCAGAAACTTCGTGATACGGATACCATGAGGGTTGAGGAATTAGTTCGTTCACTTCAAACCTATGAGTTATCCTTTAAAGCTTCTAAAGGAAAATCAATTTCTCTCAAATCATCTAAAAATGTTTCACAAGAGAATACTTCGGATTCTGAAAATACCGAAGATGATATGGCGCTTTTAGCAAAAAAGTTTTACAAATTTTTAAAAACAAGGAAAAAGCTGATTTTCAAAAGTCAAATGATAAGAGACGACCTAAACCTAGAGCTCAAAAATCATTGAAAGATAGTCAATGTTACAACTGTCAAGAGTATGGGCACTTAGCTAACAAATGTCCTAAAAAGGACAAATCAAAAAAGAAAAGCATAATGGCTACTTAGGATGAATCGTCTGATTCTGAATCCTCTTCTAAATCAGAAGATTCTGAAACCGAGTTGAGCGATAATGTTAAAGCCCTTATGACTCTAGCCAAGATAACCTATTCAGATCATGATGATATATCTAGTGAAGAAAATCTGAATAGTGATAATGAAGATGATCTTCAAGATGCTTATAATGCCCTTTATAAAGAGAGTTGTAAAATTGCCGTTAAGCTTAAATTATAAAAAGAAAAATTTTTGAAGCGTAAGGAAGATTATGAGTCTCTTATTTTAGAAAAGTCTCATATTTTCAATTCTTTTGAAAAGACCAAATGTGATTTAGATTTCAAAACCTCCCAAATTGAAGATTTAAAATCCGAAAAAGAAAAACTCAAAAATGAGGTAGCTTCACTTTTGAGTTTGAAAGACACATGGAGATATGCCCAAGGTGATCCAAAATTGAAAAAATTATTGTCCGGATCAAGAAAATGTGGCGATCGATCCGGGTTGGGCTATGATAAGAATACATTTCCTAAACAAAAGAACATTACTCCTAAATTTATAAAAGGAGAGTCTTCAACTTCAAAAGAAAAGAATACCTATAAAGGTTTTTATAAAAATTCTAGGTCATTTCAAAAATCTAAAGGTGGCCATGTCAACTTTAATTTTCAAAACCGAAATCCTTTAACTGAAAAAATAATTGATCTACTCAAGGAGCTATTAAAGTCTAACTCTATGGGTCACTCCTATAACAACAGACAGAAAAAGACCATCTATACTCCTAAACCCAAAACAGTTCTGAAATGGGTTCCTAAAGTCGCCGGCTTGGTTGCCCACACTGCTTTCAAAGCTACAAGCCATTCAAAATGGTACCTATATAGTGTTGCTCCAGGCATATAACAGGTGACAAGGCTTTATTCACCGATCTAAAAGATATGACTGAAGGCTCAGTCACATTTGGTGATGGAAGCAATTGCAAGATCATTGGCTAAGGTACGGTTCAACTTTATAACCTTCCCTTATTCAAGAATATTTTATATGTTGAAGGCTTGAAACACAACCTATTAAGTATTTCTCAGATATGCGATAACAACCATAGTGTAAAGTTTTCTAATCAAGGTTGTGAGATACTTAATAAAAAGGGTTCTGTCAGAACTTCTGAAAACTGCTACATTATTAGTGATGCAAGCTCATCTACTCAATTGTATTACATGGTCCATACCGATGAGACTGAATTATGGCATAAACGCCTTGGACATGTACACTACCGGAACTTATTTAGATTGAGCAAAAGAGAACTAATTAGAGGTCTATCCAAATTGTAAAAAATAGATAAAATATGTGATGAATGCCAGTTGGGCAAACAGACTAGGAGATCTCACAAGAAAGTGAACTCCAATACCACATCTAGACCACTTGAGCTTCTCCATATAGATCTTATTGGACCAACCAGATCGGAGAGTCGAGGAGGCAAAAAATATATTTTAGTTATCGTAGATGACTATACCAGATTCACTTGGGTATCGTTCTTAAAAGATAAAACTGAAACCCTGGATAAACTGAAAAAGGTCATTAAACGAATCCAAAATGAGAAAGGTTCTCATGTTAGTAAGATCCGTAGTGATCATGGATCTCATTTCGAAAATAGTAGTTTTGAAAAATTCTGTAGCGATCAGGGAATATCGCATGAATTCTCTGCGCCCAAAACACCGCAACAAAATGGTATAGTTGAAAGGAAAAATAGAGTGCTTCAGGATATGGCTAATGTTATGTTGAATAGCATGAAGCTCTCTAGAAATCTTTGGGCTGAAGCAGTTAATACCGCATGTTATATTATTAATCGGGTTTATACCAGTAAATCTGATAATAAGACTACTTATGAATTATGATTTGAAAAGAAACCTACTGTCAAATACTTTCGAGTTTTTGGCAGCAAGTGTTATATTTTACGTGATCGCAAAAATTTAGGAAAGTTTGAGATGAAGAGTGATGAAGGTATTTTTCTTAGTTATTCCTTGAACAGTCAAGCTTATAGGGTTCTAAATAAGAGAACTGGTGTGATTCAAGAGTCCATCAATGTGGTTATTGATGATCATTTGAATACACCAGCTCCAAGTTCAGATGATGATGAAGCTCTTATTATTGACAATCAAGATATCTCATCAAGTCAAAAAGAATCTGAACCAAGGACTGTTAAAGATCATCCAACCAATCAAATACTTGAAAACCCTCTCACTGGAGTTCGTACTCATAAATAACTTGAGAACATATGTAATGATGTCAGTTTTACATCCCAAATAGACCGGTCAATGTAAAAGAAGCACTTTCTGAAGAAAATTTGATTGTTGCTATGCAGGATGAACTTAATCAATTTATTCGTAATGATGTCTGGTATCTTGTTCCTAGACCTAAAGATAAACACATTATTGGAACAAAATGGATCTTTAAAAATAAGTTTGATGAGCTTGGAAATATTATATGAAACAAGGCTAGATTGGTTGTACAAGGGTACACTCAGATTGAGGGCATCGATTACGATGAAACCTTTGCTCTAGTTTCTCACCTTGAATCTATCAGACTTTTTATTTTCATCGCATACTTTAGAAAATTTAAGATTTATCAGATGGATGTAAAGAACGCCTTCTTGAATGGTGATTTATATGAAGAAGTGTATGTTGAACAACCTTCAGGGTTTGAAGACCCCAAGCTATCTAACCATGTATTTCGTCTCAAAAAGGCTCTCTATGGTCTAAAACAAGCACCCAGAGCATGGTATGAGAAATTGACTAAATTCTTACTTAGTCATAGCTTTCAAGTAGGAAGTGTCGATAAGACACTCTTTGTTAAGAAGAATAACAATGATATTTTGATGGTTCAAATTTATGTTGACGATATTATTTATGGATCAACTTGTTCTAACATGTCTATTGAGTTTGTAGATCTTATGAAATCAAGGTTCGAAATGAGCATGGTTGGTGAACTAAATTACTTCCTAGGGTTGCAAGTAAAACAACAACCTGATGGAATTTTCATTTCCCAAACCAAGTATGCTACGAACTTGGTTAAAAGGTTTAGATTTGAGAATGGTAAGAACTTTGATACTCCTATGAGTACAACGTTAAGACTCTCAAAAGACTCTACAGGTAAAGATATAGATCCTAAACTATATCGTAGTATGATTGGTAGTTTGTTATATCTAACTGCAAGTAGACCTGATATCGCATTCAATGTTGGTATTTGTGCGAGATATCAGTCTAATCCTAAGGAATCATATCTTACTGCTGTTAAACGGATTATTAGATATGTCGCAAGTTCTATAAATCTGAGTCTATGGTACCCTTTTGATACTAGTGTTCAATTAGTCGGGTACTCAGATGCTGATTGGGCCGGTAATATCAATGATAGAAAATCAACCAGTGGTGGTTGTTTTTACATTAGAAATTACTTAGTTTCTTGGCTTAGCAAGAAGTAAAGCTTAATATCGCTCTCCACTACTGAGGCTGAGTATATTACAGCTGGATATACATGTACTCAACTAGTGTGGATGAAACGCATGATAAGCGATTATGGAATTAATCAAGATTCAATGATCTTATATTGTGATAATTCCAGTGCTATAAATATTTTTAAAAATCCAATCCATCATTCACGTACTAAGCACATTGACATTAGGTATCATTACATTCGTGAGTTGGTTGAAGAAAAAGTTATTTCTTTGGAATATATATCAACCGAAAATCAACTTGCTGATATATTTACTAAACCGTTCAACAAAAGCAAGTTTAATAAATTGAAATTTGATCTTGGTATGTGCATTTTACATTGAGTATACTTCCTTGCATGTATCATAGTGTATTATATTTAATATTCTTCCTCAACAAGATGTTAATATGGATGAGATTTTTGATGAGATAGAATCCGATTCACCAAATGATCCAGATTATGATCCATCTAGTTTTGATGCACGCCTTTGTGCATTGGAGGAGAAGGTTGATAATATGAATATAGCCCACGATATGTGATTTAAGTACATGTAAAAATATCTTCGTCGCATTAATAAAGGGTTACACCAGATTGATCCGACTATCCCTGCTCCCTCATCTGGATCAGATTAGGTGAATTATCTTCTAGATAGTATAACATTATCTTTTATTTTGGATATGTATTATGGATTATGGTTTGATAACATTGTCTTTTGGATATTGTATTATGGATTGATGATGGCTTGATGCTTCAGGTTTATATTATGTCCTTTCATATCTCTTTCTCATTATTTTCTTATCACTCTCCAAGTTCTCTTTCCTTTTGTGACTTTCCCTTGTCATTTTGTGACAAAAAGGGAGAGTAGTAAGCTAAAAGGGAGTAAACTAAAAGGGAGTAGTATGGAAGAAAGGGGGAGTAATTTATTTGTTTGAATTGATTAATTGAGAAGGATATGTGGATGGAAATATGTTATTGATTGTTTACATGAGCAGTACTCATATTACTCAAGGGGAGTAGAGTAATAGTAATTTGTCTTCTTTACTATGTGTTTTGTCACAAATTTGACAAAGGGGGAGATTGTAAGAGTTATGATTTCATATCCCTTTAGTTGTCAAATTTTGTGGTGCCAGAACCTATATCTATGTCTTGTATATCTTGTTTTATGTTTGAGACTATTCATTACTTCAAAACAAGAACTTAATTAAAGAAAGTTTCAAGTCATGGATGAAGAATTCAAGAATAGAAGTCTTCCAGTATGCATGTTCAAGATATAATCAAGCTCAAGAAAACTTTGTTCAAGTCAAGATCAAGCTCAAGAAGACTTTGTTCAAGTCAAAATCAAGCTCAAGAAGGCCTATTACAAGATTCGTATATTCTCAAGCTTCTCTTTAAGGTCATCTGAGTATACAGACTTTCAATGTCCATCTCACTGTTAAGGTTTGTTTGACATTAGATTGACTTTAGGAAGGGCTTTACAATAGGTCATTCTGGATACATAATTCATATATTTTAATATGCTTGTTTGGGCTGTTCTAAGACCAGTCCTAGGGACTTCAAGACCAGTCCTAGCTCTGCTATGACCAGTCTTATATTTTTCAGGACCAGTCCTAGGTTGTTGAAGATTTTCGAATCTTTCTGACTGTCCTACGACCAGTCTTGGACATCCTACGACCAGTTCTATGAGTTCTACGACTCATCCTTCGACCGGTCGTAGCCCTACGACTCAAACTCCAGTAACCAAATTAAGGGTCTTACGACCGGTCGTAGGTGACTCACAACCAGTCGTAGGTGGCCCACGACCAGTCGTAGACCACCCAGGACCGGTCATGGAACCGTAAAATCTTATCCTGTGAAAATCTTTGAAAATCTTTGAAGCTATGACCAATCCTATGATCCTAAGACCAGCCCTGGACGGGATTTTTCAGGCTATAAATAGTGCACGAACTTCAGAGTTTTAGTAATTTAATTCAACTCAATTCCAGCAATCTTTAGGCTATTCTCTGAGATAAGTTTGTGTTTGTTTTAAGTTACTTTGTGCTTATTTAATATTCCTTTTGCTAGCTTGTTTTTTATTTGATTTTGATCTACATTCTAATCTTATTAGAAAAGGAGAATTTCTGATATTTCTTCTTCTTGGATTCAAAATCAAATAAAACTAGCCCTTTTGATTTAAAATCAATTAGACTTAGAACCATTCTTAAAAGTGAGTATTGGACTTTGAACGTTGAATCGAACTTCTACTCCGATTGGTTCTACCGAGCTACTTCAAAAGGTGATTCAGGTATTTTACATTTTTGTAATTTACTTTCTTTGGTTTTGTTTGAGATTTGTCAGAAAAATCTCATTGTATTAGTTATCTGAGGAGAGCCAAAAAACTCAGATTGTGGAGGTTTTTGGATTGTGTAAGCCCGAGATCAAAGACACAATTGTGAAGGTTTTAGGTGAACTTGTGAAACCTATTTTGATAGTGCATGCTAATATCCCCTGTGTGAGGATATTAGGAGTGGAGTAGCATTCTGTGTGGCTGTTGGATAACAGTTGGTGTACACACAGGTGAACCACTATATATCGTTGTGTTGTGGATGTGCATCATTCTTTCATTTATTTATTCATTAAGTTTTGTGGTTTGTGTTTGTGGATGAATGTTGTAATTATTTTATTTCAAGCAAGTGTGGACGGATGTTGTAATAACTTAGGATTTATTTCTGCAAGTTATTTTGATTTCCCTGCTTTTTATTCATCATTGGTTTGTGATACAAAGGACGTTCTAGAAATAAGGTTGTCCTACCTTAAACCTTTGGTTTTTGGTGTAAGGTTGTCCTTAGAACTGATAAAGTATCATTCTCTTAGTTTTACGCTATTGAGATTACTTTAAATTTAGCATTATGCTTTATTTCATTTATTATTCAGCTATTATAAGTTTTATTTGGCATTACCCTATTCACCCCCCCTCTAGGGCATATAGCTAGGCCCTTTCAAAAACCTACAACCTAAACCTAGACTTATAACCTTAACATAAATCTATTCGCAAATCACAAAACCTATACCTATAACCCAAACCTAAACCTGATCCCGAACCTGAACCCAATTTCCTAATTCCAAACCTTAACCTATAACCTAAACCTTCACCTATAGCCTATACCTAAACCTTAACCTATACCCTAAATTTATACTTAAAACCTTAACCTAAACCTATACTTATAACACAAACCTATACGCGATCATGAACCCAATTTTCTAAACCTAAACCTTAACCTACAGCCTAAACCTATACCTATAGCCTAAACAAAAACCTTAACCTATAACCTAAACCTATACTTATAACTTTAACATAAAACTACGCATAAATCCCAAAACCTATACCTATAACCCAAACCTAAACCCGATCCCGAACCCGAACCTAATTTTCTACTCCTAAACCTTAACCTATAACCTAAATGTATACCTATAGCCTAAACCTAAACCATAACCTATAACCTAAACCTATACTTATAACCTTAACCTAAACCTATTCTCAAATCCCCAAACCTATAGCTATAACCCAAACATAAAGCCAATCCCAAATCCGAACTTGATTTCCTAAACCTAAACCTTAACCTATAACCTAAACCTATACCTATAACCTTAACCTAAGCCTATTCTCAAATCTCAAAATCTATAACTATAAACCAAACGTAAGCCCGATCCTGAACCCGATTTCCTAAACCTAAACCTTAACCTATATCCTAAACCTATACCTATAGCCTAAAACTAAACCTTGACCTATAACCAAAACCTATACTTAAAACCTTAACCTAAATCTATTCTCAATTCCTAAAATCTATACCTATAACCCAAACCAAAAGCCGATCCCAAACTCGAATTCCTAATCCTAAACCTTAACCTATAACCTAAACCTATACCTATAATCTTAACCTAGACCTATTCTCAAATCCCAAAACCTATACTTTTAACCCAAACATAAATCCGATCCCGAACTAGCTTTTCCTAAACCTAAACCTTTTCCTAAAACCTATACCTATTCTCAAATCCCAAAACATATACCTATAACCTTAACCTAAACCTATTCTCAAATTCCAAAACCTATACCTATAACCCAAACATAAACCTAATTTTGAACCCGATTTCCTAAACTTAAACCTTAACCTATAACCTAAACCTATACTTATAACCTTAACCTAAACATATTCTCAAATCCTAAAACCTATACCTATAACCCAAACCTAAACCCGATTCCGAACCCGAACTCAATTTTCTTAACCTAAACCTATACCTATAGCCTAAACCTAAACCTTAACCTATAACCTAAACCTATACTTATAACCTTAACCTAAACCTATTCTCAAATCTCAAAACCTTTACCTATAACCTAAACTTAAACCCGATCCCAAACCCCATTTCCTAAACCTAAACCTTAACCTATAACCTAAACCTATACCTATAACCTTAACCTAAACATATTCTCAAATCTCAATACCTATACCTATAACCCAAACCTAAACCCCATCTCGAACCCGAACCCAATTTCCTAAACCTATAACCTAAACCTATTCTCAAATCCCAAAACCTATACCAGTAACCTTAATCTAAACCTATTCTTAAATCCCAAAACCTATACCTATAACCCAAACCTAAAGTCAATCCTGAACCCAAACCCAATTTCTTAAACCTAAACCTTAACCTACAACCTAAACCTATACCTATATCCTAAACCTAAACCTTAACCAATAACCTAAACCTAGACTTATAACCTTAATATAAACCTATTCACAAATTTCAAAACTTATACCTATAACTCAAACCTAAACCTAATCCCGAACCTGAACCCTCCTAATCTTAAACCTTAACGTATAACGTAAACCTTTACCTATAGCCTAAACCTAAACCTTAACCTATAACCTAAACCTATACTTATAACCTTTACTTAAACCTATACTTATAACCTTAACCTAAACCTATTCCCAAATCCCAAAACATATACTTATAACAGAAATGTATACCCAATCCCGAACCCTATTTCCTAAACCTAAACCTTTACCTATAACCTAAACCTATTCTCAAATCCCAAAACCTATACCTATAAACCAAACCTAAAGCCAATCCCAAATCCGAACCCGATTTCCTAAACCTAAAAATTAACCTATAACCTATACCTATAACCTTAACCTAAACCTATTCTCAAATCCCAAAACCTATACCTATAACCCAAACCTAAACTCGATCCTGAACCCGAACCCAATTTTCTAAACCTAAACCTTAACATATAACCTAAACCTATACCTATAGCCTAAACCTAAACCTTAACCTATAACCTAAACCTAGACTTACAACCTTAACCTAAACCTATTCGCAAATCCCAAAACCTACACCTATAACCCATACATAAACCCGATCCCGAACACGAACCCAATTTCCTAAACCTAAACCTTAACATAAAACCTAAAACTATACCTATAGCGTAAACCTAAACCTTAACATATAACCTAAACCTATACTTATAACCTTAACCTAAACCTATTCTCAAATCCCAAAACCTATACCTATAACCCAAACCTAAACCCGATCCCAAACCCGAACCCGATTTTCTAAACCTAAACCTTAACCTACAACCTAAACCTATACATATAGCTTAAACCTAAACCTTAAGTGTAACACCCCAGATTTTTACTTACCTGAATTTAGATGTCCTTAGGCTATGGGTCAACTATAACACCTTGGTAACGTCTCATAACCCAAGTTCAAAGCTAAAGAAATCATTTAGAACGAAATTCTTTAGAAATTTAATGTGAATTAACTAGCGCTACATTAGATTACCCATGAAATAAGCACCAACCACTTTAAATACGATCCGTAAGACCCAAAACCTGTAGAATTAGTAGCGCTACGCTATCCTAAAATCTAGGATCAATCTCTAAACTCAGTTGCTCTCTGAAGCACTTTAAAACTTTGTATCGGACCTGAACTGCCCGTCGAAAGTCCAAGAGCAATGAACTTAGACCATTATGACCGCCTAGTTGGACTTGACTACCACCGTGAAAATCACATCCAAACGATGCTCTGGGACGATTTCCTTACGTCCAGAGTAAAGAGAGTGAGAAAAGGAAGATATTTAGAAAATTAATTATATTTTTATGAAATCTGGCACGTTTTACTTGCGCGTTATTTCTAAGCGTTCTGACCATTAGAATTCGACCCAAATTCACCCTCGGATCAGGATAGGTGGCCCTTACATGTCAAAGTACTTGTAGCCTTGATCGAAGTTCGGTGACCGCTGAATTGAAACTGGTCCGCCACGTGCGATCTGAAAGTCCGACTGGGATGAAAACTTAACTCCACCTAGATCCAATATTGGTGAGCTTAAGTCCAACCGCATTTAGTAACAGGACATCCAGAAGTGCTCCGTTAAGATGGAACAGTCTGTATTTGGACATAACCTAAGTATACCATGGCCCTGAGTCTAATTTGGAGAGTTTTGGGCCTATATAAGGACCTTAAACCCTCACTCTCTTATCCCATACAAATTTGGAAAAACTTAGGAGAGAGAAGAGAGAAAATAGAGAGAAAGTGTGAGACAAGTGGGAGGATCTTCCTGCTATCCTACCCTGCTATCCTACGTGCTTAACCATCACGATATAATCACTTTTTCGGCGATTCTAATTTTGTTCTTAGGTAAGAAAGCTAACCCTAACCTATTATAGGGTTTCAATTGGTGCAAGTGGTAAAGTAGCTAACCTAAATCATACTGTAGGTTGTCAATCAGTCATTGACAAAGACTTAGAGTATCTATTGAATTCGTTACACTTCTACGGCGTAGGGTGCGGATTTTAGACACTTAGGTTGTTATGTTTCAAAGCTTTCAATGTCAACTAATGATAGATTATTGACGAGGATGCTATTTCACATGTAGAACATGTTGTCCTTTTTTCATTTCGAATATATACGAAGTATATGGAATTTTATGTATTTTAGGTATTTGTAGAAAATACCGTATATGTATAAATTTTATAAATGTGATTGCCATGAGTATTTGTCGTATATACATGCGAGTTATGGATGCAGTATCTGTTTGGCGAAAGGATTCTCCCTAATACAAGTTTTAGCAAGCATATGATATATAGGCTAATATGTGTAATCTAAGTATTTGTATAAATGCTTGTATGAATATATACGTAGTAAATAATACTTGGGTGTTGAGATAGGATTCTCAACTACCTTAGCGATGTTTATGATTTCTTTCATGCAAGTTGTTTAACTTAGTCGCTTTACTTTGAAATGCGTGCGTATGGATTCATATTCATGTTGTATCTTATAACATGTTGGAAAATATACTTGAATTATTTGGTTATTTCTGTTCTGGCTACTGTACATGTTTACTGATTAATATAGAATATGTTTGGAGCTATGTTATGGTCTAGGCAATCAGTAACAGATTTGAGCTCGTGGTTGGTCTCTATTCGCTACGCAAGACGTGTTTGACGAACCTGAGTCCTGCGTTGCTTGTCGGCAGTGGTTAGGCCACACGAAGTGCTTATGCACTTCATGTCGTACAACTTAACGGGCGCTCGTACTAGTCGAACTCGTCAAGTAACCCGATTGACTGTTGTATGTTCACCTTGTATTGGTCATAACTGCTTGAACCTAGGGTACTGAACTTACCAGTGAAAATCCTGATAACTGTGGTACCTTGATCCATTAAGGCTCATGAGCCGGGCATGGCGGTATGGGACACCGTGGTCGAGCTGTCAGCCTACGCTGGGGCCACGAGCCTCTCCATAGTGACCAGTGAGCAATCCAGACTCGTGAGCCGATTATGGTGGTATGGGACACTATATTCGAGTTGTCGGCCTACACTGATAAGGTGATAGGAGAGCGGTGCAACGAGTGCGTGTAACAGCCCTGACAGCCCTTTGTAGTGACCTCGAGCATATTCTAAATCTGCAGAGAGGCGACGAGCCTTCCCATAGTAAACAGAGTATAAACTAGGCCTGTATTGATAAGGTGATGGGGGAGCGGTGCAACGAGTGCGTGCAACAGCCCTGGCAGCCCTTGCAGTGACCTAGAACCGCATCATCATATGAGATTAACTAGGAGTGATGACCCTAGACAGGATCCTTATTTGAGAATGATATAAGGGAGGTACCTTAGTTTTTCAATCCTGCTGTATGAAAAGGACTAATAACAACTTGGTAATCATGCCCATATCGCATTTCATGTGCCTAGAAGATGTGGAGCACTTGAGGGATGAAAGCATGCCGTGAATTTTAGATGGTGTCGCTGAGGGAGTATGTTGGCGAGGGCATGCATCATTATTGCATCTCATCCTTGCATTAATTACAGTATTTAGGAATGTTTGATTTACTTACTTTATCATTACTACTTGACATAATTGATAACATGTTAACCTTTTCTTTATGATTCCACTGAGTTGATCACTCACTCCCACGTTACGGGACGGTGTTATACACACCAACCAGTCCTTATTTTAGTTTCAGATGATGGCACTGCTTGTGAAGCGGAGCCGAACTTTCATGATGATGAGGAGGGTTTCTCCTATAGGCAGCTATCAGGCGGGTCTATGTAGACCTTGTTCTGATCGATGGGATTACAAGGAGGTTGATTAGACACCATGACACTTGTCATTTTATACTTTTGGAGCACTCATGTATATTCTTTTTGTTAATTTTTGGAGTATACATGCATATATTTAACTTGGTAACATGTTCACATTCTGGAGACTTACAATAGTCTATATATGTTATATATACTATCACAATCTTCCGCTCGTATAATTTAACTGTCTCTGGAGTATGATATGTTGTTTTGGCTTAATCCCACTCATGTTTAATACACTAATATAGACAACAATCAATCATAAGCATTTATGTTGCATAAGTGATGTTCTGGAACTCGGGAGTGGCGTTTATGCTCAACCCCCTATTTTCAGGGCGTTACATTAACCTATAACCTAAACCTATACTTATAACCTTAACCTAAACCTATTCTCAAATCCCAAAACCTATACCCATAACCCAAACCTAAACCTGATCCCTAACCTGAACCCGATTTCCTAAACCTAAACCTTAAACTATAACCTAAACTTATACCTATAACCTTAACCTAAACCTATTCCCAAATCCCAAAACTTATACATATAATCCAAACCTAAACCCGATCCCGAACCCGAACCAAATTTCCTAAACCTAAACCTAAACCTTTAACCTAAACCTATTCTAAAATCCTAAAATTTATACCTATAACCTTTACCTAAACCTATCCTCAAATCTCAAAACCTATACCTATAACCCAAACCTAAACCCGATCCCGAACCCGATTTTCTAAACCTAAACCTTAACCTATAAGTTAAACCTAAACCTTAACCTATAACCTAAACCTAGACTTATAACCTTAACCTAAACCTATTCACAAATCTCAAAACTTATACCTATAACCCAAACCTAAACCAGATACCGAACACGAACCCGATTTCCTGATCCTAAACCTTAACGTATAACCAAAACCTATACCTATAGCCCTAACCTATAACCTAAACCTATAATTATAACCTTAACATAAACTTATTCTCAAATCCCTAAACCTATACCTATAACCCAAACCTAAACCCGATCCCAAGCCCAAACCCGATTCCCTAAACCTAAACCTTAACCTATAACTTAAACTTATACCTATAACCTTAACCTTAACCTATTCTCAAATCCCAATACCTATACCTATAACCCAAACCTAAACCTGATCCTGAACCCGAACCCAATTTCCTAAACCTAAACCTTAACCTATTCTCAAATCTCAAAATCTATACCTATAACCTTAACCTAAACCTATTGTTAAATCCCAAAATCTATACTTATAGCCGAAACCTAAACCTTAACCTTAACCTATAACCTATACTTACAACCTTAACCTAAACCTAAGACTTAACCTATAACCTAAACATATACATATAACTCTAACCTATAACCTAAACCTATACTTATAACCTTAACCTAAACCTATTCTCAAATCCCAAAACCTATACCTATAACCCAAACCTACACCCGATCCCGAACTCGAACCCGATTTCCTAAACCTAAACCTTAATCTACAACCTAAACCTATACGTATAGCCTAAACATAAACCTATACTTATAAACTTAACCTAAACCTGTTCTCAAACCTAAACCCGGTACAAGCAATGCATGAGCCACGAGGAGGGCGCACTGTCTGCACCACCGCACGTGACAAATGATGACTGGCTGATACTCTGTGATAGATTTTTGTCTGATTCTTTTCAGGTAATATTTACATGTTTACGATATCTTAATGTAACAATTAAATTAGCTATTAATAACATTATATTATGAATAATGTGTTCAGAATAGCAGCAAAATAAATTCTGACAACAGGGAAAAGTTAGAAGTGAACCATGTAACTGGTTCAAAGTCATTTGTAAAAATTCATCACAACATGGTAAGAAATTGCCGTAATTATTAAGTTGATATATTCTTTTCATACATTTATATTAACTCTATTGTCCTTTCGATTGCGTAGCGAGATTCCGTCACTGTCCAGGAGCCCGGACCAGTAGACCTCTACAGAAGGACTCACTGTCACAGGCGATAGGATCTTGGGTACATCCTACAGCCGGCCAGATTTGAGTAAAAATCATTACATTGTAAAATTTAATTGCATTAAATTATAATAATGTCATTTTTTAAAAAAAAATCATATGTTTTCATTACAGGTGGTGATAGACACCTTACACAATCAGCCTACCCGCCATGGCACCCGCTAGAGCTACCTCCACCCAATACATCGCCATTGGCGAGAGCACCACCCGCCAATCTGATATTGCAGAGAAAGAGGTTCAGCAGTTACGGGTTGTCATTCATGACATCAGAGAGCAGCTGGAGAAGAAGAGTGAGCAGCTGAAGAGGCAGATGGAGGAGCAAGAGAGGAGGATGGAGGATCTGATGAGGTAGAGGGAGGAGCAGGAGAGGAGGAGGATGGAAGAGCAGGCGAGGGAGAGAGAGGAGGAGGAGAGGAGGATGGAGGAGATGCGGGTGGAGCATGAGCAACAGATGACGAAGATGTTTTAGGCTCTTGCTGCACGCTTACCCACTGATGCTCCACCTCCTCCGCCTTCATCTTTGTGAATTTTTGTGTTTTATTTATAATGTTAAACTTATATGTATTTATGTGTGAATAAATGTCATGTTGATGGATGTAGTTTATATTTGAATGGATCTACGTACTTTGGGTTTAAATGGATGTGAATGTGAATATGATGAAATATTTATATATAACAAGTGTATATCAGGAATATTATAACAAGTGTATATCAGGAATACTGTAACAGGTGTATATCAGGAATATTTCATTGGAATATTGAAAAAAAAAAAAAAAAACGGATACTTTTACCAACGAAAATTTTCGTAGGTAAGAGTATCATACAGGTTTTTTACCTACGAAACTTTTTGTAGGGAAAAGTTCAGTAAACTTTTTTAGCTACGAAAATATTCGTAGGTAAATGTTTTGAAAATATTTTTACCCACAAAAATTATCGTAGTTATATATTTTAAAAATAGTTTTACCTACCAAACAATTCGTAAGTAAACGTTTCTAGCTATGAGAAGACTCGTAGGCAAAAGTTCTATAAATATTTTTGCCTATGAAAATATTCTTAGGTTAAAGTTTTGTAAATATTATTAGCTACAAAAGTATTCGTAGGTAAAACTTTTGTAACAATTGTTACTTACAAACGAATTTGTAGGTAAAAGGTTTGTCATAATTTTTACCTACGAAAAAAAAATCATAGGTAAAACTTTTGTAATATTTTTAGCTACGAAATTATTTGTAGGTAAAAATTTTGTCATAATTGTTACCTACGAGAAAAATTCGTAGGTTAAACTTTTGTAAATATTTTTAGCTACGAAATTATTTATAGGTAAACATTTTGTAAATCTTTTTAGCTATGAAAATAATCGTAGGTAAAAGTTTTGTAAATCTTTTTTAGCTACGAAAATAAGGCATAAATATTTGTCAATATTTTTTCCAGCAAAAAAAAAAATGTTGGTAAAAGATTTTACCTACGAACGAAAATCGTCGGCAAAAGTCTTATTTTTGCCAACGAAATTTTTTTTTTTTTTGTTAGTAAAAGTTTTCTCCATCGGTATTTTAACAATGAAATTGCCGACAAAAATTTTCGTCAGCAAAAGTTTTTGCCTACGAAAAATAGGCTTTTACCTACGAAAATTTTCGTAAGTAAAAAATCTCTTTTCTTGTAGTGTATAGCTTGGGTATCTATTGTTATTTACTTTTGTAGGTACACAGCGGTCTAGTGAGGACAACCCAATAATAACAACAACACTATCTATGAAATTGCAATTGCTAAAGTAGTGGCCAAGAAACCATTGATATGCTCGGCGTTAGTCAAAATGGAATCGACTGCTCCAACCATACAAAAGGCCTAAAAGGTATATACTTTCAATATAACATAAGCTAAAGAAATATTTGATATATTATTAGCTAGAGAGAGAGCTAGGGTTTTGAAAGGGGAATTCATATGAAGAGACGAGGGTTGTGAATCTGTAAGTTGTTTCGTCTTTCGTATCTTTCTTATTATAGTGAATTGTTTGTCGTTTGGTGATGTAGTTTTTTTTTGGAAATATTTTTTTCATGTAAAATCTCTGTGATTACTTAATTTTTATTTCTCTATTTTTGTGTTTGATTCGTTCTAAGGTTGCTTCTACGCCTTACATGTGGCGGCTGTGCACAACAATTACAGGTTGCAAATCTTGGTTCTCGCTCCTACCAAGCATGTGAGATTAACTTGGTTTTGTCATTCCATTGCCACATATTTCATAAGTTGAATCCATTGTTGTACTTAAAATAACAATTATTATGTACCCGTATATTTATCTCAAAATATATTGGAGAGAATAAGAGTATAGGTTTAGATATATTTTACCAAAGTTATAGGTATGTGTTTATTACAGTTAGCGGGTTGTATTTCTCTGGAATGAAAACCGTTTAGAATCGATGGACAACTAATAGCTTAGATTAACTTACAAGTATGACCCATATGATGAATGGATCAGATTCGTTTACTGGAGGATGGTCTTCAGATTCGTCAAACCAAATATGAATATTAACAGTTTTATTAATCCATTTTAATAGCACTGTTGATATGTATCTAGAATTTGGCACCGTTTTTTCGTTGCAATTTTTTAAGTGAAAATCATTTAAGTCTAACATAGATTATTTTATAATATTTATTTAAACAATTGAAAATTCTATTAATTTATAAAATACATATTTTTAATATTTCATTTTCAGAACCATCTTCAAAGAAATTGTCAAGAACCAGACTTGTCACAATGCTTACACCTTGCTCAGAGATGATCGTACCTAATCCATATTGTGGAGGAGATCATCATACCAAATCTAACCCATTGTCAAAATAAGCAGGCTCACTTCAACTTGGACCAGATCATTTATTAAATGGGTTGGGACCCAGTCTGAAACCCAAGCCGATAATCAAGTTGGTCAGGTACGATGGTCTTCTTTGACTTATTCCACCCATTTGTTACCTCTGTTTTCCCTACTCATCACTGCGCATGTGGCTAAGGTCATTTATTAGTATTTATTTATTTATTTATTTCTGGGGCCATGCTCTAGATCTTGGGGTTGGTGTTCATGCATAGCCCATTTTCGCAGAGTGAATTTGGACCATTTAATAGTAACCATAATGTAATATTTAAATAAACAGTCTTATGCAGTGGTTAGAATGCAGTTGTTAGAACGAAACCTGTAAAATATGGTTTGGGTTCTTTTGTTTGTGCAAGTGGGAGCTGTGGTTTAGTTGGAAAATGCAGTTCATATTACAGGCCCCATTGTTGCTGGCCCATATGCTGAAGATTTGTTCCTAAGGTAGCCACAATTGTATTATTATGGAAGGAGATGTGTGTATACTCCATCCAAACCACTCATCAGTACCTCCTTAGGACCATGAACATGCAGACTAAAATTTAGTCCTAATACAAAAATCAGGGCGCTTTTATTTTTTTGGTATCTTGTTCTATGCCACAGTTTCCACACAAATTCATGAGAACTAGATATGTCACTACAATCAGACCTCGGTTGAAGATCGAGCAAACCTAACCCATATATACAATCAACGGCCAAGCCTAACACATTATCAAAATAAATAAGATCGCTTCAACTTCGACCCTGCTCATTTAATGAATAGCTTGGACCGAGTGTGGAACCAGAAATCGGCGATCAAACGGGTCCGGTATAGAACTCATCTTCACTTGATTCCATCTATTTGTATCCCTACTTCACTACTCATTAGTACATATGCACAAAAAAATTCCAGATTGGAGGATACTTGCCCATGATCTTAGATTATTATTTTTTTCTCTGATGCAACAGAAACTATTTTAATGGTTGAACTGCATTTTGATGATAGTGCGTCCAAAGTGCATTCCACATGTGAAATTCTACCAGAAGGAATTGTATTTGTAAATAAGAGAGCATTCATGTATGAGAAGTATATCCTGTAAAGAGCAGACATTCTATATGTAAAATCCAAATCCAATTGGCAATCTATCTCTTTGGCATGGCTTCTTTTAATCCTACCACTCCATGAAGTCGTTTGGACGTCCTTTATATGTATATATGGGAAATGGTATTATGAGCTCTGTGGACCCCACTGTGATGTGTAACGGTCATCCACACTGTTAATCAGATGCACCCTTCCACACTGAGCCATGGACCTAAAATTCTGGCCAATCCATGACATAGGCTGGCCACACCACAGACAACAGTTGAGAGTAGATGCCCACCCTTTGAAATCTTCCAGATTGTATATAGGGCCCATTGAGATGTTGTTTATCCATCCAGACCATCCATCGTGTGTGTCCCACTTGGATGATGGGTCACTAAATTTTAGGCTATTCCAAAACTAAGGTGGCCCCCATAAAGTGATTTTATATGTTTAGGCATGATTTCCCATTATTTGAATGGTGTGGCACACCTAAGTTCTTGATATTGCTGTTTTGTTGTACTTCCCATAACTTAAAAGCGACCTACGAAATGTATGGCATGGATTCATGGTGAGGTCCATAGAGCTCGACCTATATATATATATATATATATATATATATATATATATATATATATATATATACACGCGCGCGCACACATTGTGGGCTAGAACTGCAGTAGGGCCCACAGTAAAACGAGCTGAGCTTAGGCCCAGATTTAGAAACGTTTCTGCTGAGGCCGGTCTCAAAAACTGCTCTAACCCATTTATCACGAATGGATCGAGCTACAGTCTGGCAACATTTTCTGTTGGCGCCTGGTTAATAAATTAGTTTTTGGTGGGCTCAGTCTTAAGGCCCAAGCCAGGCCCATTTCCACTATTACAATCATTCATTTTCAGCGTAGAGGTTTGCTACAATACATCCCCACGTATTGCATTTCTTAGTTGAGACATAAGAAGTTGAATCTATGGTGGTGTTTCAGTGATCTAAACCGTTCATATGATGGGCCTCACAATCCTTAAGGTACCCAGAAAAGCATTTAGAATTGGAAGATTCTTATACGTGGCCCACAACCCAACAGCTAAAGAGACGATCCATATTCAAAGTAAATTTTAATGATATAAGTATTTAAAAATACCCGTCTTGTTTTTTCATCGAACTAACACTGCAGGTGCATTGTACAGACAGTTAGATCATGACCTCAGATACAACGGCTATAGTCCCATACGTGAGGATGTAGTTGCCCTCTGGTACACGTGGTGAAAACTTCTGGTGATTGGGACCGTTGATCTGATGGACTGCCATGTGAGAGGGGCAGGTAACAAATTGTTCTAGTGATTGGACAACCTTGGCCACCTAATACTTGTGAGTTTTGCTTATATGATGTGGACCACTTCTCGACCATTCATGTTTTAGGTGACTTATCGAATAGCCATTACTTTGAATTTCCTTGCCTGTGTGGCACGTGGTGACAGACCAAACAACAGTCCCATCTCTAACATGTTTGCCACGTGTACATTGGAGAGGAAACTGCAACCCTCACGCTGGCAGGGATAGCTGGATGATACGCACCCTCTTAGAAATTACTAAGCAATTGAATACCTGTGCCATACAATTAAATTCAACCGTCCAAATTATATTTACCAGTTCGATGTATCATGGACCAAAAATTATTCTTATTGGACCATCTGACCATCAGATTGATGGACATTTATTAGGAAGGTGAAATTAAAATAATCCCATGATCCTATTGCAACAAATGTCCATGAATTGAAGGGTAGGATTGTCCAAATATTCTGATTTTCGGACCGTGACTTAGAAACAGTGAGCTCCACAATTTAGTGTTTTAAATTTGAGTTAGCCTATTCCACGTGTACAATTTATGAGTGCCTGCATATCAAGCTCTGCTGCTCGAGTATCAAATAACTCTCTTCAGAATTAACACTACGTTGTGTAAAAGCTTATCTGTTTGGATAGCAATGTGCCAGCGGCCCAGTCCTGCAAGATAGGCCCAGATTTAAATCTAGGCCCAGTGAAAAAATGGCCCAGCCAGCCACTAGCCGAGATAATTTGTTAAGTGGGCCCCCATTATAAAAGAAGGGCCCAATCAATCGACGAATGTGTGGTTAAAGGCACTTGTTGGCTCTGGACCTTGTTCCAATGATCCAAACCGTTTAACAGTGTAACTCATAGCGGATAGCATTGAATGAACGTCTCGGATGCAAAGATAATATCGTAAGCTTACCGTGTTACCGACCCCACAAGACATTGGAGTCATGTAAAAGTTCAGCCTCAGCGTTAGAATCACTTACAGTGAAACTCAGTCTTATCCACTCATCTGGTGACCTACACCGTTGCGTTGATCCAAACCATCAGCTGCCCATCAAATTCAATAGTGTCACCGACATGATGAACGGTTTGGATCATCATACGCATAAGACGTGTAAGATTAAACATGGGTATATGAACTTTTGTCCTCCTAGGTCCCACCAAACGTAATTTACTGATGTGCAGATTCTATATACGTTGGCCCAAATCCAAGTGATCCAAACCGTCAACTCGATCGGCCCAAGGATCCCCAAATTAGAAAGAGATCCTAACCTTTGATTAACCGATATTATGAACGGTTTGGATCATCATACACATAAGCCATATGTAACATTAAACGTTGGAATATGAACTTTTATCCTCCTAGGTCCCACCAAACGTAATTTACTGATGTGCAGGATTCCATATACGTTGGCCCAAATCTAAGTGATCCAACTTGATCAGGCCAAGGATCTCCCAAATTAAAAAGAGATCCTAACCTTTGATTAACCGATATTATGAATGGTTTGGATCATCCTACACATAAGCCATATGTAACATTAAACGTAGGAATATGAACTTTTGTCCTCCTAGTTCCCACCAAACCTAATTTACTGATGTACAGGATTCCATATACGTTGGCCCAAATCTGAGTGATCCAGACCGTCAACTTGACCAGCCCAAGGATCCCCCAAATAAGAAAGAGATCCTAACCGTTGATTGGGCTTTAAAATATATAATTAAGAATAAAATAAAGAAATGATCCACATACATCGTAAAAAAAAAAAAAAAAAAGGGGGGTCAAACAGTTAGATGGCTTGGATCATCAAATCTGGAAGTTTTTTGGGATCATCCCACCATCCACGTTGGACAGCATCAAATGGTCGGGCTCGATAATCGACCCATGGGCCCACATGCACGTGACCAAATGCCTTTTGCCGACCCCATAATTCCTCATGCATGACATCAGTATGATATTTTTGACCTTTCACTGTCCTAGCCACCAGAGAGTAAGCTGTGATCATAGAAATCTATACGTCTTTGTCTCAGTTGACATCGACCGACCAAAAAGTGGGCCATACTAGAAAACAGCATAAACCTAACTACTCTTAGGATGTTCCTCCTTTTTTTAATTCAAATAAAGACCGTTAATCCAAGAAAATTGTATAATATTCTTCGAACTAAACGATGCGTCGTATGGAAAATCCAAAGACTAGTCTTAATTTAGGATACATGCACTTGCAAATAAAAAAATACACATGCATCAGCAACTTCTGTTATAGGAGAATCCAATATTACTTATTTTTAGGTACTGTTTAGTGGTCCAGTAATCAATGATCTTCAGTCAATTTTCTATATACGTTGATGTGAATAAAGTCTGTGTAATTAGAACCATTTGTTCTTCTTCTAGGATGTCGATCTCGATCTTTTGAATTCGATCAACCGCCATGATGGCGACTAGGACGGTGGGGCCGCCCCACGAATAAAACATGGACTTGATGCATATAACTAATAAGATAAGCAGGCAACATTATTGAGATTGAGGATTAAGAAATGAATTTGGGATAGTTGGGTGGATAAGTCTAAGGGTTAAGATCCTTTGTTTGTCATGTACCATTTTTTAGATGGTGGTGACTTATCCATCATATCCATGGTATACATGTACATCTATCCGGACATCCCAAATGGTGGGATCCATTGTGGATGGAGCATATGCCAAAGCAGCCTATGTCTTTATAGTGGAAAAGAGAACAATCGACGGACCAAATTCAACGGGTGGGGTAAAAGGTTTAAGAACTTGAGATGGTTATAAATTTTACGATATATGTACATCTACAATGATACACATGATTTGAACGGTTCAGATTAACGTATGTGTAGGTGTTATTTACGGTGGATGGCCCACCGTCAACAAGAAAATGGTGGAGAATGTATATGGGTGTGTGGTCTTTTATTTTAGGCCATACATCAACATCAAAGAAAATGTATATAGGTATGTACGCTGACCTCGTGCTTAGGAAGGGTGTTTTGGCACATGGGGAATGGACATGGGCCTGATATTCTTTTCCATCATCTCTTCCCTCCATTTCCAACTTTGTTAGCTAGTTTTGTCGATTACTGTTAGGAATTGGGGAGTGTTTGGATGTATTGGAAAATGCGATTTGAAGGGACGTGAGTGGGACATAAAGAGCCAAGGAGAGGACAAACGGTTGTTAGCTAACCCTAACCCTAGAATTTATTAAAAACTAGGTTTAAGGAAAATGTGGGGGCATGGATTGATTCTCTTTGCTTTGGTGGGTCCCACTCTTTCTTGATCAATGCACATGTGTTCAGGCCTTTTAGTTACACGTGCGGTGCACATGTGAAGGAGTATGAGAAAAAAGGGTTTTAAGTAGGGTTTGATACCGAGTCAACTCGGGCGAGTCATCTGGTTTTGGTGGGCAAGAAAGGTAGTCTATTGACCTGTTGGAATACTCCATGTATGGTCAGTGCCTCAAAATGCTGCATTAAATTGAGAATTCTAACACTTCCATCAATGGTTATAAATCAGCTTAAGTGGTTAACAGAAAAGGAAGAAAGAAAAAGTTCCAGATCTTAGATGACTTAGTCATTGCAATCAGGAAGATTTTGGGCACTGCCCATCCACATCAGGGCTCATCAGACCAACGGTCTAGATCATGATCATGATCATGAACGCGGATTGCATGCTAACGCTACTGGTCGCAGGTCACTACTAGATTGCGCTCTATAGCCCGTGCCATGATGTGCGTATTTTATCCGCAATCCATTTTTGGATGAGATTAGATGGTATTAGAGTGGATTATACGGATTTTAAGGTAATGATAGCTGCATCAGTGGATTGGTGCAAGATCTATGGGATTGTTATATTGGGGATTGTGATATCCAGTCCGTTGGACATGCCCGGCCAATCCTAGGATTAAACCTTCTAATCCCGAGCAATTTAGAAGGAATTAGGGTGGATTGGATGGAATTTAAAGGAAATGACAGTGATGTTAGTGGATTGTCTTACTATACATTGAATTGTTATATCTCAGGATTAGGATCCCATGTCTGTTTGGCACACTTGGCCAATTCCTGAATCTATCTTCCAATCTGTCTAGCCAAACAGGCCCTTAGCAGTTTATTTTAGTGCATAGCACAAAATGAGGTAGATCCAAATCTTAGGTGGACCACTTCATACAAAAAAGTAGTGATTGAACCACCACTAGTAATTGCCTAGGGCCCACAAAAAGTTTTGGATTAAGCTGGTATCTGTGTTTTCACTTCATCCACGTCTATGCCAGATAATCAATGGGTTAAATATTACATGGAACTTGATGTAGAACGTGTCACAAAGATATTCCCAGCATGGATGAGCCACAAGGAGATGGACCGTGAATTGACCATAACTTTTGATCCGGGTATCGTTACGGGGCGTACAACCTGTCAATCTTTACTAAAACGGGCCATCTGAGGTGAACCGACCCACATAGTGGGTCACATCTGTCCGTTTCATCAGAAAACGCGCGCTTTCAGCTTAAAAACGAATTTTTAGGAAAATTTTACTATTTTTAGTAATTCTGATTTTTTTAATATTTTTAGAGTTTTAGATTTTCTTTCTTTCTAGAAAGAAACTTTTAGTTATACTAGGACTCTTCTAGAGAAAGTTTATTTGTAATTTTTATTTTTAGAAATTAGACTTTAGAAGAGTTTTACTAGAATTAGGATTCTACTTAGAGTTAAAATTTTGCTATTTTTGGTAATTACGAATTTTAGTTTATCTTTTTTCTTTATTTAATGGTGTAAGGAGACACATTAGATAATTATCAATGAATCATCAATTAATTTCGAATTTATTAGAGTTTATTCCTATTCTCTTGCTTTCTTTCCTCGTGGATTCGAGAAGTCTTTGTGAGGAGTCCAGAGAAGCTCCGTGGATTCGGAGTAGTTATCCTTGAGGAAGACGGTGTTCGACCTCATCACGTTCATCCCTGCGTCAATTTGGTATCAGAGCGAGATTTTCCCTCGGGCCGATGGCAAATAATGAAGGTATGAATCAAAATCCCGTGGACGGTGATCAAGGGATTCGTTATCTTTTGGAAAGAATGGAAGCTTTCCACCGAGAGAGTCAGTTGACCATGCAAGGGCTGCAGGTAACCCTCAACCGTATTGCAGATGCGCTGATTCCGCCTCGAGCTCAAAGTGATGCTTAACCACCTATGGCCGCTGTACAACACAATCCCAATTTTTGCAAGGCACCATCAGATGATGGTTCATCACAGGCCACCACTTCGATTATGAGGAAGTCGTTATACATGCCAAAGGTAGAGATAGAATTAGAGAGAGACAACATCTTTCGAACAAGATGCACTGCATACAAAAAAGTCTGCAATGTAATCATCGATGTAAGGAGCGATAAGAATTTCATGTCAAAAATAATGATGGAGAAGCTACAACTGAAAACAGAAAGACACTCATCTCCATACACGATTGAATGGATCAAAGAGATCAACAAAACAGAGGTAACTGAACGATGTCGTGTATTTTTTTCCATTGGTAAATATTATAAGGATGAAGTAATGTGTGACGTGGTCGACATGGAAGTTTGTCACCTATTACTTGGTCAACCCTGGCAAAATAATATTAATGCTACACATAGGGATCGGGATAACTTATATATTTTCTTTATTAAAGATGGCAAAAAGATTATCCTCGCCCCTATGGGAAGGGAGAACCAACCCAAGACTTCTAAAGTTGAGGAACAGTCTCTCACAACTGAACAGGATTTTGTTAAACAATCTGAGGAAATAAGCGATATATATCCATTAGTTGAAAAGAAAGAATATATGGAGCCTGTGAATATCTCAAAAGATTTGAAGCCGATGTTACAGGAGTTTAAGGAGATTGTGCTCGATGAACCCTCTAATAAATTACCTCTCATACGAGATATACAAAATCACGTTGATTCCGTCTCAAGAGCAAGTCCGCCTATTTGCCCACATTATCAGAAAAAATATGAGATCTTAAAGAACGATGTGAAGGAACTGACCAATATTAGTCAAGTCAAGGAAAGTATGAGTACATGTATTGTGTCAAATGTGAAGGAACTGATCAATATTAGTCAAGTCAAGGAAAGCATGAGTACATGTATTGTGTCAGCTTAAGAGCTTAATGTCAAGTACGAAAAAAGGAATAATGAGCATCGGCGTCAGAAGTTATTTCAGACTTATGTGCCAAGTCTCTTGCGTAACTCGAGGACGAGTTTTTTTCAAGTGGAGGGGTCTGATGTAGAACGTGTCACAGAGATATTCCCAGCATGGATGAGCCACAAGGAGATGGACCGTGAATTGACCATAACTTTTGATCCGGGTATCGTTACGGGGCGTACAACCTGTCAATCTTTACTGAAACGGGCCATCTGAGGTGAACTGACCCACTTAGTGGGTTACATCTGTCCGTTTCATCAGAAAACGCGCGCTTTCAGCTTAAAAACGAATTTTTAGGAAAATTTTACTATTTTTAGTAATTTCGATTTTTTTAATATTTTTAGAGTTTTAGATTTTCTTTCTTTCTAGAAAGAAACTTTTAGTTATACTAGGGCTCTTCTAGAGAAAGTTTATTTGTAATTTTTATTTTTAGAAATTAGACTTTAGAAGAGTTTTACTAGAATTAGGATTCTACTTAGAGTTAGAATTTTGCTATTTTTGGTAATTACGAATTTTAGTTTATTTTTTTCTTTATTTAATGGTGTAAGGAGACACATTAGATAATTATCAATGAATCATCAATTAATTTCAAATTTATTAGAGTTTATTCCTATTCTCTTGCTTTCTTTCCTCGTGGATTCGAGAAGTCTCTGTGAGGAGTCCAGAGAAGCTCCGTGGATTCGGAGTAGTTATCCTTGAGGAAGACGGTATTCGACCTCATCACGTTCATTCCTGCGTCAGAACTAAGGAAGGTTTTATTGGTGGGCGTTCAGTCACCACTATTTTCTGTCATGTGGTCTACCTGATACTTGAATTTGTCTCATTTTTAAGTTTATGCCCAATAATAATCCAAAATGAATGGACAGTGTGGATAAAACATACACATCATGATGAAGCCCACATAGCACCTCCAGTAGCGAAGTGGCTACTCGCAGTATCAGTATACAATCCACATCCGTCCATCACTAGACCACGAGCACCACTTACACAAAGACGGCCCCACGCCAACTTGCACTCGATCAGACAGCACCACTGACCAGTCAAGGAGATTTCACCCAACTCAGCCGAGTCAGGACTCGACTCGAGACCGTATAAGTGGGTCGAGTCTTAAGCGGTCCCACGTGCAACCCAAGTCAGATAAACTCCTGTTACACTGTTGGATTGTCTAGCCTTTCCTCAGACGGTCCACACCCAACATGACACGTGTCAACCATCAGGCACCACCAGCCTTTGTAACACGTGCATGGAAACCAGGCACACAGAAAGAGATGTGGCCGTAAACCACGGGAGTGAAAGGGAAAAAGAGCATCTTTATAACAATAATATCAACAGCTAATGGTGATGTGGACATTCACTTTACTTAGTTACACTGTGCATTTTCCAACTAATATCTAATATTAAAGTGGGTTGATCTGGTGTATCAAAATTCTCCCATGTTGGTTGTCCACTATTAGGTCTCTTTTCATTCCGATGTGGACCTTTTTGTCTTTCTTTATATGATTATACGTTTGAAGGATTGAAATGTTCCAACTAGGGAGATTTCGAGAACATGCTCGATCAGCAATGGACCCGACGTGATCAACGGTCCGGATCTCCCATCTGTGATCATCGTTGTAAAAACTGCAGACCCGAGGATATCTGCATGTCCTTGGGTTGGAGGATCGTATAAAATGTTTTCAATATCAGGTAAGAAAACTAAGTGGTTGTCGAGGGTGATGATGTTCATGTGGGCTCATGTCTGTAGTGATGACGTGGCACAACAGGAAGTTATGGGAATGATGCGGATTGGGTCCTGGATTTGGAATTTTGTGTCACAAGTACAACGTGGGGGGATGAGAGACGAAAAAAGGGGCGAAAAGAAAGCAAACCACTAATTAGTGGACATTATTTCATTGGGATGCTGTACTTTTTCTTATATTTTCAAAAAAGGAAGGCCCACCTAAGTTGAGAAATACAATTTGGAAATGTACAATGGCCATGTGCATGCTTAAGGACTGAAAGTAGTTTGCTGGTGACCATGAGTGCAGGTATATTCCCATGTTCGAGGTTGGGTGAATCCCACCCTGATGTTCATGACAAATCCACTCCATCAATCTAATTTGCAATACCACAATAGAAAATGATTGAAGGGTGATAAATGTTCCGTATTAAGATGATGATATTTGTGCCTATAGTTAATCTAAGTAATAAAAATCTTATGAACAGTTTGGATGGCATAAAACATCATAGTCAGCTTAATGGGGGATGTTTCTGATCCCACCATTTCATTGGTATGCTTACATTAAGTTTTGGATCTAACTTATTTTTAAATTCCAAACCCATTATGGTAGTCTTTCAAAATGAACAAAGTGGATTTATTACAAATATTCTAATGGACCTCGTACAACCTCAGGCATAAGTATACCTATGTAAGGTCGTTGACAATCTCCTCCCTTGAAGGACGGTCAAACTCTCAACTTAAAATCATTTTACTTGCATATGGCAAGTATAATGCATATACAAAAAGTAAGAGAAAGCAAACGGGGAAGAAATGCAGTAAAGAATACGACTATTTTTTTTTTTTTTCACTAATGTCTTAATATGAGCTGATGCAGCAAAAATAATTATGAATGTTCGAAGATAATCATCATAAAAAGATTTGATGAGCCTCAATCAAGAAATCCCTCTCATTCCATGCTTACATGCAGCCTGTATGCAAGGTGGAAGAAAAGTAGGAGTGGACTACTCTCGTTAATGAACTTGAAAGGACCAAATACTCCTTAGATGAAGGGCTGCCATGCCCAAAAACTACTAGTTAATGCTCCTCATAACTAGTTACAAGAAATAGCCGGCCAAATGCTACTCATGTTATATATAGATAATTACACATTAAAAAATGAGATAAAGAAAGAAAATGCAACCTAGGTAATGAGGGTCACATCAGACTGGGCCCATGTCTGCCTCGTGGGCTGTTTGGATTGAAATGTTATTTGGTTTTATCATAAAAGGAAACAAAAAAGAGCTTGGAGCTGTGTGTTGATGATGAAGTAGGTTGGTGTCTGGGAAGAGGTTCTCTCTTTTGTGGATACCTTTCCAAAGTTTGGTCAAAAAAAGTTGGTCCTTGGTGATGCTCTCAGAGCTCTTCTTTTTCAACAAAGACTGCATTCGCTTTTCCTTGTTTTGCTTGAAAAAAGGGACAGCCCCAACTAACCCTAACTAAGGATCTCGAGGGGGGATTTTGGATGTCTGCCCTGCTCACAAATGCCACACGTCTCTTGTACCATGATTGGTCGTGGCCGACACTCCCATGTGGGCCCCACATGATGGACGGCTCGAATTCGATTGATGGAGTTACACGTATGGGATATTCCAGGTGATTAACATCATGTGGTGGTTATGGTTTTCAGTACCGGTTCTAGTCTTTTCGTGACCGAAATCTACAATTGGAGTTGGTGTGCTTGTTCGGTTTCTGTCCCCTGACTGTTTCATAGGCTAGGTCAACTCAGTTGGGATGATATTTAGAACCATGACAGCTATTGGTGGCATGCTTGGTTGTCATTGGTGGAAAAAATCTTGTTAAAAACAGGCATGCTAAAAAAATCTTGTTAGAGACAGGCGTGCCACAGTTTATGTGGAGCTATGTTTTGTTATACCGGTTTTGGTTCTTTAAAATTTATTGATAGAATTATAACATAAAAATTCAAAATATGGTATCAAAAATAATAAAAGAAAAATTTAGAGAGTTGATGTTAATGTCGTTGTCTTAAAGACAAATTTGCCCCCAATGGAAGACTATGGAACATGGAGGAAAAATTAAAAAAGAGAAATTTTGAATGGATTTTACAAAAGAGAGGAGGTGTCTTTATAAAAGAAAAGTATGTAGCCATTGAGGCTGAAGGCGCATGTGAGCGGTGTTGGGGGATCGTGGAATCACATAGAGATGAATTAATCCAATTACATCAATCAAGCATAATGCAAACTCACCAAATTTAACATGGAAAAACTTTTTTGGAGAAAAAACAACGGCACAAAATGATAAATAATCACTATGAAAGAAAAAAATCATAAGAGTTTAGAAAATACCTGATCTAAACAATCTCAAATCAGCCCAAGCTATACCCTTGAAACCTTAGGAATGAATTGGAAAGTTCTCGGATACACCTCAATCTCGATTACATCCCTATATATAGCTTTAGGAAGAATCATAATCGAATCGAAAAATAAATCCCGCCAATTCGCAACTGAGCGTAACTCCGCGATATGCTCGATAACACCTTCAATAGGACTTCAATGTCATCAACGGAACTTCGATGTCATTGAACCCACTTCGAGTGCATTGAAATAACACCAAAAAAGTCCAAAGAAAAAATGTGAAAAATCAGAATTTTCTCAATTGCACTTCGATAGGTTTTTCAAAACTAAGTTCGATGGCATTGAACAGGTACCCAATTAGTCCAACAAATAACTGGAAAAATTTTGAAATTCTCGATGGGATCGAGTAGCTATTCGATGGCATCGAACAATGCTTAATGACATCAAATGATCTGTCGATGACATTAACAGGCCCTATTTCTAAATAGATTTAAGACATCAAAAATAACAACCGACATTATAAATGCATGCCCGCGCATGCCTGCTCATTAATAATTGAACAGGTGTACAACAACTCCATCTTCATATGTAAAACATACGTATAAAAAATAAAAAGTGCACAATCATCAAAAATACAACACATTACATCACACCGTACCTCGCCATGCCACATTCATGGCCCCGGCCTCAACTGCGACTACGTGCAAGGTTGCTCCCATAGCATATCATTGTTTTCTAATACAAAGAATAAGTGAAGGGTTTTAATATAAATGGTTAATTTTCCTAACAAGTTTTAATATATGAAAAAACTAAATACAATTAAGGCAAGTTGGTTAATAAAGGTAAATTTTAATTTTCATAGATTTTGCAAATCTTTCTGACCCTCTCAAAATAACAACTCAAACACATCATACACACAAGATTTCAAAGAAACTTGAATTTTTAAAACTAACACATTACAGTCATGTGCTTTATCTTAGTTTCATAAGTGCTTTAAAGAATGTTCTAATTCTCACAGGAAGCGGCCCAACTTCCACACTTATATAGGTGAGTCCGTCATGATGTACTTGTAGCTAGATATATTACTGTATCTCACCTATATAACTCATTAAGGACATAGTCCAACCTTCCTCATTACAGGTCATAGCACTGCTACACCATAGGAATGGGGTTCACTATTTTCATATACAGTGTCATTACTAAATCACTTAACCTGTTGTTACCCATTAAACCCAATTCTTAAGATCTCTAGTCATATAGTTTAGGTTTCCATTGTAGGTAATTTATCTAAGTGGGACCCAACTTCATTCCCCTCAATGTACTCATCACTAACTCTCTAGCTTATGCTTTAATTAATGGATCAGCTAGATTCTCTTTGGACCTTACAAAGTCAATTGTAATTATTTCATCTCAGATGAATTGCTTGGCTAAGTTATGTCTTAGACTTAAATATTTAGACTTTCCATTATAATTCTTATTGTTTGCCTTACCAATCTTACATTAGCTATTACAATACAGTGTAATTGCTGCCACTGGTTTATCCCACAAGGGTACATCTGAAAGTAGGTTTTTTTAACCATTCGTCATCCTTGCTTCTAGTTGTAAGAGCAATAAACACGGATTTTATTATGGACTGAGATTTAACTTTTATTTTTTAGACTTCCAAGAGTAAACACAAAGACATTAGTAGACTTGCATTCCATTGAATATGATATCTAATTCGCATCACTATACCTCTCTAGTACAACTAGATATATGGTATACCTGAAACTATAGCTGCAAGTCTTTTTCAAGTATATTAGTAATTTATTTACAACATTCTAATAATCTTCTTCAGGATTGCTAGTGTATCTACTTAGCTTATTAATTTCATATTTAATATTAGGTATAGTGCAGTTCATTATACACATTAAATGTTCAATGACACCAGAGTACTTAAGTTATGATATACTATCATCTTCATTTGTACACAATTTTACATGTGGATCAAAGGGAGTGCTTGTAGGTATACTATAATTTGAGAAGAATTGAAGAAAATTAGAGATTGTTGATCCCATCAACAAATCATTGATAAGACTCGATGAGATTGAGCTTCATATCGAGAAATTCTTAATTTCCAAATTGCTTGATAGACTGATTCTTCAATGCCATCGAAGACACGTTGAAACCATCAAGAAAATAATGAATTTAGAAAGCTCATTGCTAGGCAGTTTTTATACATTATTCGATGTGATCGATCACGTCTTTAATCATATCGTCGGGTCCTCGATATGACTCAATCCTATCGAAGCTTTTATTGGTAAAGGTAATTAATATGTAAGTTCTGTGAAATTTTCAAGTCAGTGTGAAAGTGCAAGTCTCATATGTATATAAGGAGTCTATTTAGAAGTTCTTAGGCATCTTCTAGGGTTTTGAGAGAGAGAGAGAGAGAGAGTTGAAAATACTTTTTCTCCTCAATTTCCTTTAGGGTTCTAGTAGTTTTCTTCTTTTATTTTATTTTTAGAGTTAGTTATGTGTAGTTAATCTATTAGATAAGGTTAAGGGGTGAAGCTTGTAGTTAATTACAATGTTATAGTTTGTTTGATTCATACTTTAGATTTGAATGATGAATATTTAATTGAAATTTCTTTAAATCCTTGAGTTATTTATCTCTTAATTTGTTATGAACTTAGGTTATAATGGATGCTTTGATTTACCAATTGTTTAGCTTGATTAGAGAATGAGTCAAACTGTATAGTTCCTTGATCTATTGTAGATTATGGGTACAATAGATGATTGAATTCCTTGTGACTGATATGTAAGTGCTTTATGAGAAAATCGTTTAATTGAAATCATACATTGTTAGATGTTTGTAATTAGTTTAACAAAATTATCTTCCGATTAGAACGAATTGAAATTCGATTATAAATGAGTTATAAAAGATTAATCAACGAATTATACATTATGATTGTTAGATGTACATCCATGGATCCTTAGTGTTTTCTAATTATTATTTTTATCCCTAATTATTTGTCAGATTCTCAATTTTAGAAGTAGCTTAGTTCTAATGGTGCTCTTAACCACAAATCCATGTAGAATGATCTTAATCTCACCAAGTTATAACTATATCACAACCCTACATTTGGGGTTGTCAATGCTTGAGTTCAATCATCATCACTGAGATATAATAACTCTCCTCCAAGATGAATAGTTTAGATATGGTTCACTCTCGATCATAGCCAAGAATACTCGAACGGATTTGCTCGGAAAGAACACAAAGAAAAAACTAGAAAATAAATTTTTAGATGAATTTTGCAAAGAAGAAGATATGTCTTTAGAAATGAAAAGTAGGTATCTTTGTACAATAGCTATTGTGAGAGGTTTTAATATAAAGACATAGTTTTCCTAATAAGTTTTCAATGCGGGACAAAACTAAACACAGTTAAAATAAGTTGGCTAATAAAGGCAAAATCCAAAATTTCTAGATTTTTCAAATCTTTTTTTTATTAACACTTTAAATCTAACAAAAATCCTTGTAAAATAAACTTATTCTACAACAGTTCACATGGATCCCCTTTGGTGCCCACTTTAGTGGAATGTGGTTCAAGTAATGACCCTAACTTGTCAAAGCTCTATGGGCCCCATAATGATGTATGTGTTTTATCCACAGTGTCATCCAATTTATCAGCCCTAAAATGAGACACATCCAAATCTTAGGGGGACCACACCACTGCGAATTATGGGAATTAAATGCTTACTTCTAAAATGAGGCACATCCAAATCTTAGGGGGACCACTCCACTACAAATTGTGGGAATTGAATGCTCACTGGTGAAAGAGGCTAAGTTTAAAATCAAGCTAATATTTGTGTTTTCCCTTCATCTAAGTTTTTTTAGGATCAAATATTGCATATTATCTCTCATTTATATCTTGATTTATGAACATGATAATGTTTAATGTTCTATTTTACTCATGTTTATATTGCAAGGTGAATTTAAGAGCTTTGATTGAAAAATATGTTAAAAGCATGAATTTGATGCTCAAGAATCACCAAGGCAATGGATACATCTTACGAGATTAAGATTGAAGAATTCACATACCAAAGTTCCAAGAAAACTAAATGAGG
This sequence comes from Magnolia kwangsiensis, assembly GCA_037074715.1. Lineage (NCBI taxonomy): Eukaryota > Viridiplantae > Streptophyta > Magnoliopsida > Magnoliales > Magnoliaceae > Magnolia > Magnolia kwangsiensis. The sequence continues at coordinate 117,705,179 of CM073577.1, forward strand.
AATGAAGAGAATCAAAGATTTGAAGTAAAGAAAATGAATTCTGAAATCGTCTTGAAAAAATATATTCTGAAACTTTGGGTCATTTTATGAAATTGTGTAGAGTGAAGTATATTTTGAAAAACTGCGCAAAGTAAAATCTATTTTAGCAAACTATGTAAATTTGAGGTAGTTTCCAGAGTTTTTCAACTAGGTACAAAAGTTGAAGTTCCACAACTATAAGTAGGACTCCCCGGTATGCTTCAAAGTAAATTCTAGGGTTTGGAGGAGTAAAGCACAAGGGTGGAGAACCATCGTCAAGCATTTTTCTTCCTTAGTTTTTTAAGTTTTCTTCTAGGATTTTAGTTCCAATCATGTCTATGGTTGGTTAAACCTCTTAGATAGGGCTAAGAGGTGAACCTTGTAGCGTGATGGGGATATTTTTATTGCTTTGATTCATATTTATGTTGAACTTACTTTGATTCTAGTTTGATATTTAAGAAATACTTGCAGATTTTAATGATTTATTGTGACTTAAATTACAGTAGATTTGCAATAGCTTTAAGTATCTTCTTTTCTTGTTTTGAGATTATGGGATTGGTAAATCTTGTTGTTTGTCATTATCTCTTTGGCATGGTTTGGTGATGAAATCTCTGCCAATTTTCATAATTTTTCTCTTTTAAGAATTAGGTCAAAGGAAGTTCAGAGTTAATCTTAATTGCTATATCTTCCAATTGGATAGGATAGGATTCCAATTCCAATTGTGTTACTTGAATCAAGTAAGAAATCTCCCTGATTGCTACAAGTGGATCCTTGAAAATCCTAGTTCCCAACCTTAAAGTCTTAAGTTTCTAATTACACACTTTACAATGTAACATCCCGAAAATCGGGGGTCGAGCAAAAACCCAACTCCCGAGTTCCAAAATGTTATTTATGCAACATAGAAATGTATGATTGAATGTTGTCTGTGATAATGTATTAAACATGAGTGAGATTAAGCCAGAACAGCATATCATACTCCAGAGATAGTTAAATTTGCAAGCGGAAGACTGTAATAGTATGTATAACATATATAAACCATTGTATGTCTCCAGAGTGTGAACATGCTACCAGGTTATATACATACATGTATACTTCAAAAGTAACCAAAAGAATATACATGAGTGCTCTAAAAATATAAAATGACAAGTGTCAAGGTATTTAAGCAACCTCCCTGTAATCCCGTCAATCAGAACACGCATAAAGGAGGGATCCTCCTCATCATCATCAAGTCCAGCTCCGCCTCATAGGCCGCGCCATCATCTGCAATCACAAAAAGGTCTGGTGGGTGTCCGGAACACCGTCCCGTAACGTGGGAGTGAGTAGCTAACTCAGTGGAATAATAGAGCAAAGATTAACATGTTATCAAATCAATCATGCGATAATAGTAACGCAGTAAATCAAACAATCCTAATACTGTTGTTAATGCAATTATGATATGACGTGATGTATGCCCTCACCGACGATCACCCTCATGCGGCAACATCTTACGACCGCGGCATGCCACACTCCCTAGAGTGCTCCACATCTTCCAGGCACATGCAATGCTATGGTGATATGATTACCGAGTTGTTATTAGTCCTTTTCATACAGCAATATTGGGAAACTAAGGTACCTCCCTTATATCAATCCCAACACAGATCCTGTCTAGGGTCGTCACTCCTAGTAGTCTCATACGATGTATATTTTGTAGGTCGCTGTAAGGGCTGCCAGGGCTGTTGCACGCACTCGTTGCTCCGCTCCCCCATCACCTTATCAATACAGGCCTACTGTACTCTACTGCTACGGAAGGGTCGTCGCCTCCCGTAGACTCAGAATACGCTCGCGGTCACTACAAAGGGCTGCCAGGGCTGTTGCTCGCACTCGTTGCACCGCTCCCCCATCACCTTATCAGTGTAGGCCGACAGCAAGAATATAGTGTCCCATACCACCATAATCTGCTCACGAGTCATAGGTGCTCACTGGTCACTACGGGGAGGTTTGTGGCCCCAGCGTAGGCCGACAGCTCGACCACGGTGTCCCATACCACCATGCCCGGCTCATGAGTCTTTATGGATCAAGGTACCATGGTTAACAGGGTTTACAATGGTAAGTTCAGTACCCTAGGTTCAAGCAGTTATGATACATACAAGGTGAACAAACATCGGCCAGTCGGGTTACTTGACGGGCTCGACTAGTGCGATCGCATCTCGAATTGAACGACATGAAGTTCGTGAAACACTTCGCGTGGCCTAACCACTGCCGCCAACTCTCAACACGAATCACATTCATCGACGCGTCGTTCGTGGCTATGACCAGTCAGCCACGAATTCGCTCGGTTACCGACTGCCTGGACTAAGTCAAGTCCCACACATCTATGGAATTACATTAACACTATACAAAGGTGTTGGAATTGAAATACATCATGTGAGCATGTTAGCACATGTTATAACATTCAACTTAAGCAAATCTTCAAGGCATACTTCCCATGCATATTCAACTTAAGCAAATCCTCAAGCACATACATTCCATGCATGTAATGAAATCATGCATTTTGTCAACATGTAGAAAATCATTTAGGTCAGCATAATAATCGAAAAATCAATCACAAACTATCAAATAACATCATTTAATTCAATACATACTAATACAAGCATTTATACAAACACATACACTACACACTTAAGTCTACAAATAGTATGTCGACCCAAAGTGCGCAACTAGGCGAATCTCTTCGCCAAACTAATTATGCACGCATTCCTAACTTCCTAATGCGACAACAAACCATGTCAATCACATCAGCAAAATATGAATGTAAACAGTACTTCCTACAAATGACTAAAATGCCCTAAATCTCATATTCTTCGTTAGCTTACGAAACGGGAAACGGAGAGCATTTTGTACATGTCAAACGGCGATGCCGTCAAGAATCTACTATTAAACGACATTGAAAGCTTTGGAAACAGTCAATCAAAGCGTCTAATATCCGCACCTTATGTCTTGTAGAGTCGGAAATTGAAACGGAGCGTATACGCTTCGTCTACGGCGAATAAGGAACCTAATACATAAGATCCATAAGCTACATCGCTATGGAAACAAGGAAAACTCAAATCAACAACTATTTAGGGTTTTTACTTACCTAGGATCGCGGTGGAATCGCCGGGAAAGTGGTAGAGGAGTGTTGCTTAAGCACGTGCAACACGTAGCACAAGTGGCGGGAAGAACTCTCCCACTCTCTCACAATCTCTCACTCTTTTTCTCTCTCCCAAGCTAGAGCTTCTCTCAAATTCGGATGGGAGAGAGGAGTGGGGGTTTCAACCCCTTTTATAGCCTAAAACATTCCCAAAATAGGCTTGGGAACAATGTTTACTTGGTGCCTAACCAAATCGGGGCCGTTTCGGTCCAAAAGGGCATTTCTGGAGGTCCCCAGGCCAAATGCGGTCGGACTTAAGCTCATGCATACTGGATCTAGCACACATCCAGTTTTCAGACCGGTTGGGTTCCCAGATCGCACGTGGCGGCCCAGTTTCAGTTTAACGGTCACCGCACCAAGATCAGGCCTATAAGTCTCGTGATATATAATAGATATTTTTCCTGATCCAAGGGTGTAATTTGGCTGTATTCTGACGGTCAGAATGCTTAATACTGATGCGTCAAATTTGTGTGCCAGATTTGAATTTGAAATTCCAACTATGTCCCTATTCACACTCTCTTCAGTCCGGGCTCAATGAAATAGCCTGTGATTATCGGTTTGACTTGATTTTCGGAATGAGTGTCAAGTCCAGCTAGACGGTTCTAACGGTCTAAGATAGGAGGTATCGGACTTTCGACGCGCGGTCTAGATCCAATACAAAGTTTCAAGGAGGTCCCGAGGACAAACCGGCTTAGAGTTTGATCCGAGGCTTTAGAGCATTATAGCACCCTTGGTTCCACTCGCTTTGGGCCTTGTAGAACGTATTTAAAGCGATCAGGGACCATTTCCCAGCTATTCTAACGTTGCACTAGCTAACTTAGTCATATTTTCTAAAGGAATTGATTCTAAGTGGTTTCTTTGGCTATGGAATTGGGTTCTAAGCAATTTTCCAGGTGTTTCAATTGACCCATTGCCTAAGGACGTCAAATCTCAGATTGGCCAAAATCCGGGGTGTTACAATCTACCCCCCTTAAAACACAATGTCGTCCCCGACATTGGCGAAGGACAAGGAGTACTTTCTCTAAGGAAGGTTCAAATCCTATTTAATAACCTAATCGTACATACACCCTAACTCAAATGTTTCGATCCTGGGCCAGTGGGAAAGAGGCCAACCGCTCTTCCGCTGCGCCACTTTGATCGAACGGTAGCGTTAACTAATCTAACTGGATTGGACTTAATTCCTTCTACCCCCCTTAAAACTTGGTTTTACTTAAGGTTGAAGAATATTTGCATCGATCAGTATATCGGAACGAGGCGCAACTTAGGGGCTATCCTTAACCTAAAATGGAAACAGCCTTTCTCTATATGGTCTTCCTTGCTAATGATGCGTTCTATGGCATTGGTATCTATGATCATAGAGATGAGCCTAATATCTATTGTGGTTAAGGTCTGGGGCAGGTATGAGTTGGTGGCAAGATGCCTAATTCTCTACTGGCTTTAAGTCCTCGCCATTTCCCAAAAGGCAATGTGATCCCGTTTGGTTGTAGGTGGTTGGGCCATCACAGAATAAAGGTTATGTAGTAGGTCTGAGCCGGATACATAGACTTTCTGTCTAGCTAGAACAGAAGATTTATTGTATCAATTCTTAATCCGAGTCGATGCCGATCTTCTGCTTGATCAGAGCATTGGATTTATTGGGAACCACTAGGATTAAGAAGTCGATTCAAACCGCGAATACATCGCGTACATGCAGTTCCTTTACTCTGCGTTCCCGAATGCAATAAACCCTTGGGGATGGCAATTCTAAGGGGCGTGCTAGTCCATTCTAAGTTCAATCTGAGGGATTTATAAATGTTCCCTGAGAGTGAATGGTTCCTTCCTATGGGCAACAACAGAAGTCTATAAGTCATAAGGGGATCTGTCGAAGGAATAAGGTTCTACTTCAACCAAATCTAACCTACAAGTCCTTAGCATATACAGGCTGTACACTACTTAAGGTAACTAGTAGGCTAGTCTGTATTTCATTCGCTATAATTCAAGACCTAAGCCTATACACTAGACGGTTTCATACCATCTCTAATACAGGGAATTGCTCTATCGCTTAGGATCAAAATTGTCTAAATGGAATTGGATTTCTTATGTCGTCAGACCCTTCAAATCTAGGAGTGCTAACACTAGAACCAAAACACCTAGAGCCTATGTGGCCGGTAGCGCTTAGTGGTATTAAATGGAACTGCATTCCTAGTCCCATGGCAGGATTGGAAGTGGTATGCTTGGTAGGAGGGTGGGTGGGGATAAAAATTAATTTGTAGGCTGGATCTCAGGGAGTTATAATACTCCCAATCTAGGGACAATATTTTATAGCGAAATGAAACAACATGCATTCCATTCGACAAATTTTGGCTATATTATGCCCAAACCACAACACAAACACATTTTTCTACCTAACAACAAAACAACACAGAAATTTTAACAGTAGTCAAACAAGCTAAAGGGCAACGACATAGATGCCTAATTCTACCAAAGGACTTCTACCAGGGTCCCGACTGACCTTCTTGAATACTATCAAGTTCAATACTGTCAGTTGCCCATTAGAGCTCTATCGGCCATGTGTTTTCAATACTTCTCAAACGGAGAAAGTTGAGAAATGGGATTTGAGGTTAGCATGATTCTGAGACCCAAAAAGAGGGTAAAGGCTCAAATAAAAGGGACATGAGAGAGAGAACGATGGAAAGGGAGGAAAAAGGCTGAAACAGCCTTAACAATAGCCATGGAAAATGGAGGAAATGCGAAGAAATGGTCGCCCAAAGGGACAGAATGAAATCTAGGCGTTGTAGAGGGATGCTTCAAGCTTCCCTAGGATGTATTTTCAGAAAGAAATGAAAATGAAAAAGGGGAATGGAGCACCTCACGATTTCAGCTCGATTTTGGGGTTTTAGGAGCTCCAACGGATGAAATCTTCAAGAGGGAGGGCTGCCAACTTCAAAGGAATGACGGAGGGTGGTCGTTTTTGGCAGGGAATGGATCTAGGGTGGTTTGGAATCATGAATTTTTGGGATAGGGCAGCTGAAAACGAAAATGGGGCTAGGGGAGGGGCTGTTTGTGAAGGAAGTACCCATATTTGGGGTTTTCTATGGACGGGACCTACATGGGAGGGGTACACGACCCAAAATAGGGCGTGCGCCCAAAAATCACTGCAAGTGGGCCCCACCGGTCGGCGATGCATCGCCCGACCGGCGATGGCATCGCCGGCCAACTTCCAAGTTGGCCGGTGGGACCACATGGGTCTGGTCCCCCATGGTCCCAGGGTCCCAAAAAGTTAGGTCCCACCCCCTGGTTCATACTAATTTGGTCTCTATGAGCCCAAACATGTGTTCGGAGCTTTCCGGGTCCACATCGCAATCCCGAATACCAAAACATATGATGCAGCATATGAATTTGGGGTAGGAGGAGCCAGTACATCTATCTAGATCCTTAGTTACTAAAGAAAGTGAAGTTAGAATGGCTTTATGGCCATTTTTCATGAAATTTTACTATTCACTGTAAAATTTTGTGAAAGTACTAATTTGTGTTATTTTCACATTAGGTTTGATGCCTAATATGAAATGGATAAGAAAGAAATGAAGATTGGAGTGCTTAGAGGAGGAATTTTGAAGATTTTTGGTGAAACGGGGTTTTTAAGCCCTGGCGATTGAATACATGGGTCGTGGTTGTCCCACGGCCCAAGGATTCACATTAACGGGTTTAAAACTGCTCATAGGTCATCTCAACCTGACTCCCTACAGCTTAGAAGTGATTCGGTTTGCTTTACGCGACCCGAGATACGTTACAGACTCGATCTTGCGATCGATCCTAATAGACTCCGCCTATCGGCGAATCTGCGCTCCTAGAAGTGTTTCTAGACCCTTCTCGCACCCACCTAAGTCAAGGGAAGCGACAGCGTACGTCGCGTGACCATAACCCAGGCCCGGTTTAATCCAAATCATGCTCTGATACCATCTGTAACATCCCGAAAATCGGGGGTCGAGCAAAAACCCAACTCCCGAGTTCCAAAATGTTATTTATGCAACATAGAAATGTATGATTGAATGTTGTCTGTGATAATGTATTAAACATGAGTGAGATTAAGCCAGAACAGCATATCATACTCCAGAGATAGTTAAATTTGCAAGCGGAAGACTGTAATAGTATGTATAACATATATAAACCATTGTATGTCTCCAGAGTGTGAACATGCTACCAGGTTATATACATACATGTATACTTCAAAAGTAACCAAAAGAATATACATGAGTGCTCTAAAAATATAAAATGACAAGTGTCAAGGTATTTAAGCAACCTCCCTGTAATCCCGTCAATCAGAACACGCATAAAGGAGGGATCCTCCTCATCATCATCAAGTCCAGCTCCGCCTCATAGGCCGCGCCATCATCTGCAATCACAAAAAGGTCTGGTGGGTGTCCGGAACACCGTCCCGTAACGTGGGAGTGAGTAGCTAACTCAGTGGAATAATAGAGCAAAGATTAACATGTTATCAAATCAATCATGCGATAATAGTAACGCAGTAAATCAAACAATCCTAATACTGTTGTTAATGCAATTATGATATGACGTGATGTATGCCCTCACCGACGATCACCCTCATGCGGCAACATCTTACGACCGCGGCATGCCACACTCCCTAGAGTGCTCCACATCTTCCAGGCACATGCAATGCTATGGTGATATGATTACCGAGTTGTTATTAGTCCTTTTCATACAGCAATATTGGGAAACTAAGGTACCTCCCTTATATCAATCCCAACACAGATCCTGTCTAGGGTCGTCACTCCTAGTAGTCTCATACGATGTATATTTTGTAGGTCGCTGTAAGGGCTGCCAGGGCTGTTGCACGCACTCGTTGCTCCGCTCCCCCATCACCTTATCAATACAGGCCTACTGTACTCTACTGCTACGGAAGGGTCGTCGCCTCCCGTAGACTCAGAATACGCTCGCGGTCACTACAAAGGGCTGCCAGGGCTGTTGCTCGCACTCGTTGCACCGCTCCCCCATCACCTTATCAGTGTAGGCCGACAGCAAGAATATAGTGTCCCATACCACCATAATCTGCTCACGAGTCATAGGTGCTCACTGGTCACTACGGGGAGGTTTGTGGCCCCAGCGTAGGCCGACAGCTCGACCACGGTGTCCCATACCACCATGCCCGGCTCATGAGTCTTTATGGATCAAGGTACCATGGTTAACAGGGTTTACAATGGTAAGTTCAGTACCCTAGGTTCAAGCAGTTATGATACATACAAGGTGAACAAACATCGGCCAGTCGGGTTACTTGACGGGCTCGACTAGTGCGATCGCATCTCGAATTGAACGACATGAAGTTCGTGAAACACTTCGCGTGGCCTAACCACTGCCGCCAACTCTCAACACGAATCACATTCATCGACGCGTCGTTCGTGGCTATGACCAGTCAGCCACGAATTCGCTCGGTTACCGACTGCCTGGACTAAGTCAAGTCCCACACATCTATGGAATTACATTAACACTATACAAAGGTGTTGGAATTGAAATACATCATGTGAGCATGTTAGCACATGTTATAACATTCAACTTAAGCAAATCTTCAAGGCATACTTCCCATGCATATTCAACTTAAGCAAATCCTCAAGCACATACATTCCATGCATGTAATGAAATCATGCATTTTGTCAACATGTAGAAAATCATTTAGGTCAGCATAATAATCGAAAAATCAATCACAAACTATCAAATAACATCATTTAATTCAATACATACTAATACAAGCATTTATACAAACACATACACTACACACTTAAGTCTACAAATAGTATGTCGACCCAAAGTGCGCAACTAGGCGAATCTCTTCGCCAAACTAATTATGCACGCATTCCTAACTTCCTAATGCGACAACAAACCATGTCAATCACATCAGCAAAATATGAATGTAAACAGTACTTCCTACAAATGACTAAAATGCCCTAAATCTCATATTCTTCGTTAGCTTACGAAACGGGAAACGGAGAGCATTTTGTACATGTCAAACGGCGATGCCGTCAAGAATCTACTATTAAACGACATTGAAAGCTTTGGAAACAGTCAATCAAAGCGTCTAATATCCGCACCTTATGTCTTGTAGAGTCGGAAATTGAAACGGAGCGTATACGCTTCGTCTACGGCGAATAAGGAACCTAATACATAAGATCCATAAGCTACATCGCTATGGAAACAAGGAAAACTCAAATCAACAACTATTTAGGGTTTTTACTTACCTAGGATCGCGGTGGAATCGCCGGGAAAGTGGTAGAGGAGTGTTGCTTAAGCACGTGCAACACGTAGCACAAGTGGCGGGAAGAACTCTCCCACTCTCTCACAATCTCTCACTCTTTTTCTCTCTCCCAAGCTAGAGCTTCTCTCAAATTCGGATGGGAGAGAGGAGTGGGGGTTTCAACCCCTTTTATAGCCTAAAACATTCCCAAAATAGGCTTGGGAACAATGTTTACTTGGTGCCTAACCAAATCGGGGCCGTTTCGGTCCAAAAGGGCATTTCTGGAGGTCCCCAGGCCAAATGCGGTCGGACTTAAGCTCATGCATACTGGATCTAGCACACATCCAGTTTTCAGACCGGTTGGGTTCCCAGATCGCACGTGGCGGCCCAGTTTCAGTTTAACGGTCACCGCACCAAGATCAGGCCTATAAGTCTCGTGATATATAATAGATATTTTTCCTGATCCAAGGGTGTAATTTGGCTGTATTCTGACGGTCAGAATGCTTAATACTGATGCGTCAAATTTGTGTGCCAGATTTGAATTTGAAATTCCAACTATGTCCCTATTCACACTCTCTTCAGTCCGGGCTCAATGAAATAGCCTGTGATTATCGGTTTGACTTGATTTTCGGAATGAGTGTCAAGTCCAGCTAGACGGTTCTAACGGTCTAAGATAGGAGGTATCGGACTTTCGACGCGCGGTCTAGATCCAATACAAAGTTTCAAGGAGGTCCCGAGGACAAACCGGCTTAGAGTTTGATCCGAGGCTTTAGAGCATTATAGCACCCTTGGTTCCACTCGCTTTGGGCCTTGTAGAACGTATTTAAAGCGATCAGGGACCATTTCCCAGCTATTCTAACGTTGCACTAGCTAACTTAGTCATATTTTCTAAAGGAATTGATTCTAAGTGGTTTCTTTGGCTATGGAATTGGGTTCTAAGCAATTTTCCAGGTGTTTCAATTGACCCATTGCCTAAGGACGTCAAATCTCAGATTGGCCAAAATCCGGGGTGTTACATACAATTACTCCATTTAATTTCATATTTAGATTTATATCTTTTTCTAGTTCTACTTCTAGTTGCTTTAAGAATACACACGAGATTAGTCCATGTGGATTTGACATCGGTCTCACCGAGATTATTACTGCAGCGTGACCCTACACTTAGAGTTGTGAACAAGTTTTTGGCACCATTGCCAAGGACTAATGGTTGTGTTCTTCTAAAATTAACTAGTTTTGGAATTAGTTTAAGATTATGGTTTTTCTACTTTCTATTTTTAAGTTAGATTTTTTTCGAATTATTTTAGAAATTAACTTATCTTTCTATTTCCAGGTAAAGAAACTTTCCTTTTCTATTTTCATAAACTAATTTACTTTCTAATTCTATGATAGAAACTTTCCTAATTTGTTTTTATAAACTTTCGTAATTTATTTTTAGAAACTAATTTCCTTTCCTTTTTTAAAAAAACTAGTTTACTTTCCTTTTTCTTTTCTAGAAACTAACTTACTTTCTATTTTTAGAAACTTTCTTTTTTCTTTTTTTAGAAACTAGGTTGTTTTCTTAGTTCTTTTTTTAGAAACTAAATCACTTTCGTTTTTCTAGGTTTAGAAACTTTCTTAATTTATTTTTAAAAACCTTTTTTTTTCATTTTTGAAAACTAGGTTGTTTTGTTTTTAAAAACTTTCCTAATTTGTTTTTACAAACTAACTTATCTTTCTATTTTTCTTTTTAAAAACTAATTCACTTTCCTTTTTCTTTTGCAGGATCCTAACATAGAAACTTCTAATTTGGTAACTTCTTTCTAATTCTCTCTCTTTCTATTTTTAAATTTTTATTTTCCTTTTTCTTTTTAGGTTTAGGTTAGATTCCGAAATTGAGGGCTAAGAGTGTTTCATGCCCAAGTGGGTCCGTGACAACACTCGATGTTTCTTAAGTGAAGAAGGATTGGTTGAAGAGTTATTTATCCATCACAGGATTAGACACCACTCGAGATCCATAGAGTTAACAAAAGTTATGGTTGCAAATCAACTGGCCAATCAATCTCCGAATCCACCCTAACCTAGGGTGGAAGAATTCAGGATGAAAACAAAGTGCATTGAGCACCCTCGCCTCGTACTTTACGAGACTATTTACAACCATCAAGGGTGAGCACGATTTTTCTAAAAAATACAAGAAACATAAACATTAAGCTAAGAGTGATCCAACTCTTTCTAAAGTTTCTTGGCTCGAATTTGAAAATCCATATTTACACTTAAAAGAGTTTGATGAGATCATAGCCACTTTATACTTTCCTTATGTGTCTGAGGACATAATCCAGTTGAAACTCTTCCCTTTCTCCTTGAATCAAACACCCCGGCGCAGCCTGATTATGCTCCGAGCGTGGGTTGTCATCCGGGTCTCGTTGGGATCAGTCGGGCTTTGAAAATAATGTTCCAATTCTTAGGGCGTTGAGTAAGGTTAGTCCTACATCGGATGGATGGGCGCCCTAACCCTGAGCTATATATGGAGCTCTGACCTTTCCTATATGAGGCCTTTTAGGGGAAAACCCTGAGATTAAAACCGTGCGGGCGTGTCCAAAGCGGACAATATCGTACAGTGTCGGTGGGGCTATTACAAATGGTATCAAAGTCAAGGGCGGCTCTGCCCTGAGGATGGGAGATTCTAACACCCCGGTGTAGCTGGCTATAGTTCGAGCGTGGGTTGTCATCCGAGTCCCCTTGAGATCGGTCAGACTTTAAAAATAACGCTCTAGTTAGTAGGGCGCTGGGTAAGGTTAGTCTTACATCGGATGGATGGGCGCCCTAATCGTGGGCTATATGTGGAGCTCCCACCTTCCCTATATGAGGCCTTTTATGGGAAAACTCTGAGAAAAAAATCATGCGGGCACACAAGCATGCCCAAAGCAGACAATATCATACAATGTCGGTGGGATTGTTACACTGAAATAAAATGGTAAAACATAGTTACATTCATTACGTCCACGATCTATTGGCAGATAAAATGACATGACAAGGGAGTTCATAATGAAATTCTTCCCATATCATAAAACAAACACTATCAGAAAGTCAATCATGAACTCACCCAAAGGGAAGATAAAACATTATTCCAATGTTGGGAGCAGTTTAAGGATCTTATCAGTTCATACCCACAGCGCGATTTTGAAACATAGCTCATAACAAATCTCTTCCATGAAGGACTGACATCTTCCATGCTCCAATTTATTGAGACAATGTACAATGAGAAATTCCTGAATAAGAATGTTGTTGAAGTGTAGGATCGCTTTGATAAATTTGCTAAAATCGTACAATCATGGGACATCTCCCAAAGAACGAGCATCACGTCTAAGCCTACTCAATCAAAGGAGAGAGGTGGAATATATCTTTTGAAAGAGGAAGATATCAATGGTAAAGTGGCCAATCTCACATGGAAACTCGAGGCCATGAAACTTAGAAAGCATAAGGATAAGGAAGTTGTCTATAGTATTTATGCTTGTAACATTCATACAACTTAAAATTGCCCACAAATACTTGCGTTTTAGAAAATATTGAATGATCAATCAAATACTGTAAACAACTACCAAAGGCCTTTCAAGGGACTCACTTCGAACACATACAACTCCAGCTGGAGAAATCATCTGAATTTTAATTGGAGGAATGGACAATCTGTTACACCTTGAGGAATCCCTAATCAATTCTTAAATCAAAGGAAAACTCAAGAGGAATTGGTTCAAAATCCTCAAGAGCTTATCTAGCAAAGTACTCTTCAAATCTTACAAGAACTCACAAAAGCTATATAAAAGATAGATTCATGCGTTATGAATATGGAGAAAGAGATGCTTCTAGCCCAACCCATCCCCAATCCTAAACTGTAATACGAAGTTAGTGAACCAAGCTCTTCAAATCCAATGGAACAAGCTAAGTCTATCACCACTCTTAGGAGTGGAACGATAATTGACAAATCTATTCCAGTAAGGGCTGACAAGCCTAAGGACTTGGATGTAGATGAGACCAATATATCTAACAATGCTCCACATGAGGTAGAACCGGAACTTCAAAGCAAACCGATTGCTCCATTTTTCAAACGATTGATAGCACCAAAACTTCTTTCTAACTCTCAGGATATTCTAGAGGTGCTTAAGCAAGTGAAGGTCAACATTCATCTACTAAATGCAGTAAAACAGATACCTTCATATGTGAAATTTCTAAAAGATTTATGTACGACGAAAAGATGATAAAATATTTGAAAGAAAATCTACTTAATAGAAAAAGTGAGTGTCATCCTAAAGAAAGATGTGTCATAAAAGTACAAAGATCTTGGTAGCCCAACCATCGCCTGTGTAATTGGAAATTACTGGATTGAGCATACATTTCTTGTCTTAAGAGCGAGTGTAAATCTGATTCCATACTCGGTTTACAAACAACTGGGTCTAGGTAAATTAAAACCCACCCGGACCACATTACGACTGGCTGATCACTCAATTCGTATGTCGAGAGGGATAATTGAGGATGTGTTGGTACAGGTTGACAAATTCTACTATCCAGTAGATTTTATCGTCTTGGATACTCAACTCATCAGGGATATGAACACTGAAATTCTTGTCATCCTTGGTTGCTCATTCCTTGCTACGTCAAATGCAATCATCAATTGTTGGAATGAAGTCATGAATTTATGTTTTGGGAACATGATATTGGAGCTCAATATCTTTTACAATATGAGCAAACATGCAGAGGATGATGACGATGCCCACGATATTAACTTAATTAATTCTTTCGTGGAAGATAAAACTCTTATGACCTTATCTTCTCACCCTCTAGAGACGTGTTTGGCCCACTCCCATGATTTTGATGATGATAATATTAGGGAGATGAGTGTTTGCTTGATACTGTGCTGATACTTGAAGTTAACCGATGGAGGCCACAATTTGAAGAATTACCCTAAACAGATATATTGTCTCTACAGTTTAACCTCAAGGCACCGAAGCTTGACCTAAGACTTTTACCCTCTGATTTGAAATATGTCTATTTAGGTCAAGATGAGACATACCCAGTAGTGATTTCTTCCCACCTTGAGCGAGAACAAGAGAGTGTGCTTATTTTTACTCTCATTGAGTACAAAAGAGCCCTTAGATGGTTGATTATAGACCTCAAGGGAATTGACCCTTCGATTTGTACTCATTGCATTTATCCAGAGGCTAATACGAAGACCTTCTGGCAACCATAATGTATATTAAATTTAAACATGAAGGAAGTGGTTAAGGCTGAGGTTCTTAAGCTATTAGATGTGGGTATCATATACCTTATATCTAATAGCCAATGGGTGAGTCCAACTCAAGTGATTCCTAAGAAATTCAGAATCACCATCATAGCCAATGCCAACAATAAACTCGTGTCAACTACAGTTACTATTGGTTGGAGAATGTGCATTGACTATAGGAAATTGAATATCATCATAAGGAATGACCACTTTCCTTTGTCCTTTATTGATCAAATCTTGGAAAGCCTAGCTGGTCATTCCTAGTACTATTTTCTTAACGGATATTCGGGCTACAACTAGATAGAAATAACCCCTGAAAATCAGGAAAATACCACATTCACATGTCCCTTTAGTACCTTTGCTTACCGAAGGATGCCA
This sequence comes from Magnolia kwangsiensis, assembly GCA_037074715.1. Classification (NCBI taxonomy): domain Eukaryota; kingdom Viridiplantae; phylum Streptophyta; class Magnoliopsida; order Magnoliales; family Magnoliaceae; genus Magnolia; species Magnolia kwangsiensis. Next base: position 117,720,218 of record CM073577.1, read on the forward strand.
TTTGGACCGTGTAATGCCCCCGCCACTTTTCAGTGATACTTGATGAATATTTTTTTTAACATAGTAAGACAATATTTAGAGGTCTTCATGAATGACTTCTCTATCTTTGGTCCATCATTCAGTGATTATTTGGAGAATTTTAAATGTGTGTTGAAGCGATGTGAGGAAAAGAATTTGTTACTAAATTAGGACAAGTGTCATTTCATGGTTCGTAAGGGGATTATCCTTGGACATATCATCTCGTCTAAAAGAATTGAGGTAGATAAAGCTAAGATTGATCTTATCTCTAACTTACCTCCACCCAAGAACATACGAGACATGCGATTTTTTTTAAGACATGTCAAATTTTATAGGAGATTCATAAAGAACTTTAGTCATCTCTCTCGTCCTTTATGCAATCTACTTCAGAAGGATATACCATATGAGTGAACTAAGCAATGTCAGGAAGCTTTTTTTAAGCTCAAGGGCATGTTAACCATTATACCTATCATTCAGCCACCCGACTGGAGCATTCCTTTTAAAATTATGTGTGATGCATCCGATTATGCACTTGGGGCAGTGTTAGGCCAGAGAAAAGAGAAGAAGCCCTATATTATACACTACGCAAGTAGAACTCTAAATCCTGCCCAAGTAAATTACTCAACTACGGAGAAGAAACTCTTAGTTGTAGTATTCGCTTTAGACAAATTTAGATCCTACTTGATTAGATCCAAGATCATCATCATCTACACATATCATGCGGTGCTCATCTTCTTTCTAAGAATGATACTAAGCCTCGCTTGATAAGATGGATCATCCTACTCGAAGAATTTTATTTGAAAATAAAAGATAAAAAGGGAGTAGAGAACGTAGTGGCTAACCATCTTCTCGCCTTGACCTCTCTGATTCCCATGAGACGACGAATATAAATGACATGTTCCTTGATGAACAACTGTTTAAAGTCTCTCATTCACCTTGGTTTGTGGATATTGTTAATTATCTTACCACATGTTTCACGCTGACACATTGAACTACGTGAGATAAGAAGAAAATTTTCGTCGAGGTATGCAAATTCTACTGGGATGATCCGTATTTGTTTAAATATTACCCAGACCAAATCTTAAGGAGATGTGTGTCAGGCAATAAACACCAAATTGTCATCTCCTTTTATAATTCTCAGGCCTATGGTGGTCACTTTTCTGCTAAAAAGACCAAGGCCAAAATTCTCCAGTGCGGCTTTCACTGGCCCACTATATTCAAGGACACTCATGAGTTTTGCAAAACTTATAAGCATTGTCAGAAATTGGGAGCATTGTCCCGTCGAAATATGATGCCTTTGAACCCTATTCTGATCATTGAAGCATTTGATTGTTGGGGCATCGATTTCATGGGACCATTCCTTTAATATTTTGAAAATTTGTATATTTTGCTAGTGATAGACTATGTCACTAAATGGGTCGAAGCAATCTTGTGCCAGAACAATGATCATTAAACGGTCATTAAGTTTTTAAAAAAGAACATCCTTTTTCAATTTGGAACACCTTGAGTCATCATTAGTGATGGAGGTTCATTTTTGTAACAGGCCATTTACGAACTTAATGAATAAATATGGCATCTCCCATAAAGTAAGCACTCCATACCACTTATAAACAAGTGGGCAAGCCAAATTTTTCAATAAAAAAATTAAACATATTTTGAAAAAAAAAACAGTTAACCCTGACTGTAAGGACTAGTCAATCCGATTGACCGATGCTTTATGGGCTTATCGTACTGCATTTAAACCCCTATTGGAATGTCTCCCTTTAAAATTGTCTATGGGAAGGCTTGTCACTTGCCTGTAGAATTGGAACATAGGGCCTACTAGCGATTAAAAATCTGAACTTCAATTTGGACAACGCTGGCTTGATGCGCAAACTTCAGTTGAATGAATTGAAAGAAATTAGGAATGATGCATATGAGAACTCGAGAATTTACAAGGACAAGATGAAGGTATTTTATAACTAATACATTCTTCAAAAATTATTCACATAAGGTCAGAAAGTCTTTTTGTATAATTCTCGATTACACCTTTTCCTGGGTAAACTCCGATCTCGTTGGACTGGCTATTTCACTATTCTAATGTTTATCCTCATGGGGCTGTCAAGATTTGAAATCCAAATAATGGCAATGAATTCAAAATAAATGGACATCATTTAAAGCCATTTATTGAAAATTTTAATTCAAAGGACATGTCAATACCTCTAATTGACCCTGTTTATTAGGATTGACCTCCTAGTTTGACAGAGGTATAGGTAGATTTATTTTCTTTCATATGATTTAAGATTAGGATGGTTTGCTTGCCGGTGTTTAAGATATTTTGCTTTCTATTGTTTAAGATAATTTATTTTTTTATTAATTTAATGCTTTTCTTAACCCATCTTCACACTAGACCATTTTAAAAGCCTTAAAATTCCTCATTCAGGTATTACCTTTCCATTACTTCCCTTCTCTTTTCATTACCTCTTATACATTAAATGCTTATTTCTTTCATATTGAGGGCAATGTAGAATTTTTGGTTGGGGATGTGAGATTAGGTAAGCTAATCAGTTTTTCTTAGTTTTGAGCAAAAATTTTAAAAAATTTCAATGTTTAAAGTTGATATCTGTTTAGAAAGTGATGAATTATGTATTTAAGAATGCGTTGCATATGATAAAAATAAAGATTGAATTTTGGATTATTGGAGTTTAATTAACTAAGTAATCTATCACCTAAGTTCTTGCGCTCAATTGATTAAGACATAATTTGAATATCATGTTAATTTAAATCACAAAACACATTCAATTTGTCTTCTGTAAGACATGCTAGAAGTTCTGATTGTTCGTATGTGAATCATTGATAAATGGTGAGAATCGAGTTTGGAGAATTTTATCCACCTTAAAAGAAGAAAATAACCGGTTAAAAAAGTAAGAGATCAACAAAGAGGTCATGAAAAGGAACAAAAAAAAAAGAATAAAAAATTGATCGTTGATATAAAATCAAAGACTAGAAAAAGAAGAAAAATGGGATAAGTTCGGAATCAGTACTTTAGTTTCAAACTAACCTTGAAGTAATGAGTATGGCTAACATGATGAACTAATATTATTCGTACAAGAAGTAAGTTGATTTTCACTAAGCACATCGAAAAACTTGATATGCAAATTAAGTTCGATTTAATGGACAAAGAATTTACTTAATCGGTTGCTTATGTGATTCGACTCTAAGTTTTCAAAACTCCACTTTCATATCTTAATTCTACTCATTCATACTTAAGTATATAAAAGACTATTTTTCTAGAGAGGTTTTGAACATTAAGCATTGAGATTTATTTCATGCATACTTTGCTCGGGACTAGCAAAATGTTGGTTGGGAATTGTATTGAGAGTCAAATATGGCATATTATCCCCCATTTATATCTTGGTTTTATGAGTATGATAATGCTTAATATTTTCTTTTACTCATATTTGTATTACAAGGTGAATTTAAGAGCTTGGATTGAAAGAGTGCTAATAGCATGGATTTGATGCTCAAGAATCATTAAGGCAATGGATGGATCTTAGGAGACCAAGATTGAAGAATTCACATGTTAAAGATCAAAGAAAACCAAATGAGGAATAAAAAGAATCAAAATTTTAAAGTAAAGAAAATGAATCCTGAAATCGTCTTGAAAAAACATATTCTAAACCTTTAGGTCATTCTGTGAAATTACATAGAGTAAAGTCTATTTTAAAAAACTATACAGAGTGAAGTCTATTTTAGCAAACTGCGTAAATTTGAAGCGGTTTATATAGTTTTCCAACTAGGTGCGAAAGTTGGAGTTCCACAACTATAAATAGAACTCCCTAAGATGCTTCAAAGCATATTCTAGGGTTTGCAAGATTAAAGCACAAGGGTGAAGAGCCGTCGTCAAGTATTTTTCTTCCTTTATTCCTTAGTTTTTTATATTTTTTTTTCTAAGGTTTTAGTTTCAATCATGTCTATAACTGGCTAAACCTCTTAGCTAGGGCTAAGAGGTGAAGCTTGTAACGTGATGGAATGTTTTTATTACTTTGATTCGTGTTTATATTAAACTCACTTTGACTCTATTTTGATATTTAAGAAATACTTTCAATTTTTAATAATTTATTGTGACTTAAATTACAGTAGATCTGCAATAACTTTCAGTATCTTATTTTCTTATTTTGAGATTATTGGATTGGTAAATCCTGGTATTTGCAATTGTCTCTTGGGCATGGTCTGGTGATGAAATATCTGTCAATTATCATAATTCTCCTCTTTTTAGAATTACATTAAAGAAAGTTCAGATTTGATCTTAATTGTTATATCTTTCAATTGGATAGGATAGGACTCCAATTCCAACTGTGTTACTTAAATCAAATAAGGAATCACCCTGATTGCTACAAGTGGATTCTTGGAAACCCTAGTTCTCATCTTTGAATTCTTAAGTTTCTAATTATACACTTCACAATTACTTCATTTAAATCTATATTTATATTCATATCTTTTTCTAGTTATACTTCTAGTTGCTTTCAGAATACACAGGAGATTAATCCTCGTGGATTCAACCTCAATCTCATTGAGATTGTTACTGCATCGCGACCCTACACTTGGGGTTGTGAACAAAGTTCATATGATCTTATCAACAGGTTGTATAAAAAGTTGGGCCCTATAATATTTCTAATGATGAATGTTCAATTAACACTATTTTTCATGGTAGGGTCTACTTGAGATTTAAATTTATCTCATTTTCAAGCTTATGCTTTAAAACAAGATGGTAAAATGGATGGATAGTATGGGTAAAATGCATACATCACAGTAGGGTTCATAGAGCTTTGACAAATTGTGTCCACTTTGGTGTATGGATGGTATCTAACCTTCCCAATAGGGTTGCCAATGGGATGGGCCAAGGCTAGGTCTTGGCTAAGATTTTGAACTGTTTTAGGAGTGCTGTGTATTCAAAATTCTGATTTTTCAAACCCAAGCTCAGCCCATTAACACTCCTAGTTTTATAAAGGATAACCGAGTGGATTGGACTCTCCCAAGATCAGTAAAACACAAAGTTTTGAAGTGGTTATCAATTATTTGCTTTTAAATCTACTTGATTATGAAGGCAGATTGCGTCCTACCCCCGCCCGGACGGTAATCCGTCTGGGCAGGGTTCTGTGGGGACCACCGTGATGCAACGATGTTATCCACACCTTTAATAATTTTTATACGGTCATTTTAAGATGTAACACAAAAAATTAAATAGTTATCCAGCTCCATTGGACCACATCAAAGGAAGATGCAGTGATAATGAAAACCACCGTTGAAACCTTTCTAAGGGCCACCGTGATGTTTTTTTACCACCCAACTTCTTAATAAGGTCATGCGGACTTGGATGAAGTGAAAATACAAATTTCAGCTTGATCTGACACTTCTCCACTCCCAATAAGCTTTTAATGGTAGATGTTCAATCCTCACTTTGTAGTCCACTTAAGCTTTGAAAATACCTTTATTCTTAAATTATATCTTAAAATGACCATATAAAATTATTAACAGTGTGGAAAACGTACCAACATCACTGTAGGCCCCACAGAGCTCGGACGGGGGCAGGACGCAATCCGCTTCCTTTGATTATTAGTTAGGCCTAATTTTCAAAGCATTACGTCATCATAGCTGGGTGCAATTAATGCGGTTGGACTTATTGAATATTTTAAAGGCAGTTGGTGTTACACGAATGCTCCTACCAAGAATTGCAGAGGATCTATTGCCTTAGCATTAAACAGGTTATTTGCCAATTCCACACGCTTGTTGGAGCCATACCTATCCACTAGTTAGAGTGCCTATCAAAATGTGGCAGTTTGACCAGCGACTCTGACACCAGCCGGGTAGTTGGTGTCAAATCTCCGTGAACCCCGCAATGTTGTATAGGTTTTATCCACGCTGTGATCCATTTAGTCAGCTTATCATTTCAGGGCATAACTCCAAAATGAGAGAGACCCAAATCTTAAGTGGACCACAACACGCAAAACAGCGTGTATTAAATACTTATAACTGAAAATTTTTTAAAAGCTGCACAAGTTTGGATTAAGCTAATATTTGTGTTTTCCCTTGATTCATATTTGTGTGATCTTATAAATAGGTTGAATGGTAAAATTAAAAACATTACAGTGAGCTTTATGAAATTTTAATGGTTGACATTCAAGCAACACTCTCGTTATATGGTGTGGTCCACTTGACATTTGAATTTTTCTCATTTTTTAGCTTATGCCTTAAAATGAGTTGACAAAATAGATACATGATATGGATAAAACACATACATCATAATGAGGCCATAGAGCTTCAACTAATTGACTAGCGTTAGGTCACTAGCCAAACAACCTCCACTTTGGTGTGTGGCTGACATCTAACTTCCTAGACGAGGTAGCCTCATCTTGAAAGTGGACTCCCGAAAAATCAGTACGACCCAACCAGCAATGGAGATGGGATATGGACGTTTGTCAATTGTTAATATTTAGGCCTGATTTTTAAAGCATTACATCATCACGGTTGGATGCAATTAGTCCTGTTGGTTAGATTATTAATTTTTTCTTTGTGGCCCACCTAAAGATTTGATGTAGGAAAGGACGTGTAGAGGCCGAGCACCTGTCTATCTCAAGGGTATAACTACTGTAAATCCACTAGGCTTCTCTAGACTCCTCACTAAGAAAGGAAAAGAAGAAACTATAAAATAATTTCTAAAAATTTCAAATAAGTTGATTGATCGTCTCTTACCCGTGTGGTAGATTCCTTAGAGTTTTAACACCGGGTCAAGGGTCCGAGTAACCATGGTGGTGAAATCCCAAGGTGTATGTGTAGTGTGAGTGTGTGGGGGTGTGTGTGCGTGTGTAAAAAAAAAAAAAAAAAAAAAAAAAAAAAAAAAAAAAAAAACTGACTATTTATATTTGGTCATGATTTTTACTAGACCTCATGGTTTTCAGCTAAAATTAGAAAGTGTTCTATTTGGCTCAACCATATTATTCTTTTAATTTTTTTTAAACACTTTTTATATTGGACACAACTTAATTTAAAGCCCAACCGATGAAGAGTTACAATCAAACTAAAGCTTACTATAAATAGTAAAAATGAAAATAAAATCGAATTTCGACCGTCGATTTGATAAAATCTCGCAAAGTCAGTATGGGCAACCCGGTAAAGCGGGTTGAGTTGCTAAAGTAGCTTCTCTTATCCAAAATCATATATGACATGCCGGATAACTCATTCTAGTTTGTGAGATATGTATGTTTTAAGTTTCTATCAGTCTGGATCACTTTCACCTCCAGTCAGACCCTTTCTAGTTCATCTTGGCCATTAAATTGTTTGTGAACCGCTTTACATCAAAATTGAAGTTATTTTTTTTATAGAGAGAATATCCAAGCATTATTTCCAACCTCATAGAAGCTCAAATGTTTTTTCATATTTGCTCGTGTGCTTATAGGTGGACTGTGTACTTCTCTTGCATGTGAAATTAACAAACCTGAAGGTTATGCGTGTATTGTGTTCTTCTCTTCGTGCATGTGAAATTAACAAGCATAACCGATATGTGGGTGGATTGAATTATGATAGAGAGACCCTCTCATATTCACACACGTGGTAGTCGGATGGTGAACTGGGCCCATCCATGTTGTGGACCCCACCGTGGATGTATCATGGTTTGAAAAAATCGCAGCTTGCAGGATGCTATATAGTTAGGAGTGATGGCCTTGTCGTGGACGGCAGAAAAGGGGTTTAAAGGTTGACATCGAGTGAGAAAAACTGAAGAAAATAATGGCTAAAGTAGTCCGACCAATGTGGAATTTGAACAACGGACCATTCAAGGTGGGGTCCACATGGTAGGCAAACTTGACCCGTCCGCCGTCTGGTCTGTCCTCACATGAAAGGTTGGACTGAGATGTCCTAATCACATATCAATCCAACAGGCATGAGACGTGGAAATCCCATGTCCACATTGTGTAGTGTTACATTTGGACAGTCCAATGGAATGATCATGATCATCCACTCAGTCAATCTGAACATTTCATGGATCATCATGAAAGAATTAATCTTATCCATACAAATATCGATCTTCTCTCTTGTAGCCCTTCATTTTCTAGGATCATTCAAATGAATTAATTCTTTAGAAATGCAAGTATTGGATGGCCCAATTGATTATTGGACCTATTTTTATAAAAATGATCTTGAGTAATGTCCAAAATGTAGACGGGTGATTAGGACTGTCTAATCTATTTGACTATTTTTTAGGGCCCATAAAGAGAATGTTGACACAGGTGATGGCTAAGATTGGGCTCTACAAATGCAAAGCAAGTACGTCTCTCTACTTGACTCGAAACAAATATAGCTTAATGGTCAGGATGTAAATGCGATGGATGGTAATAATTTGAGTTTGTTTCTCCCGTGGCCGAAAAATATATTAGACTCATTTTCTTGCCGTAAGCATTGATAGCAGCAAACCGCGATACGAGGAAGTACTAGCATGGCATGCCTAGCCTGTAAATGATGAGAATAATGCAAAGGAAATGTGTTACTGTTATAATTTTACTGCCTTCAAACAAAATAGTAAAATTATCCTTCAAATACAGACGAGGAAGAGACAAAGGCCAAAAAGGAATTTGTAACTATTATATTTTTCTATGGCATTGTTATAAAAACTTAAAGAATTTGTAGTCATTGTATTTTTTTATAATATTATTATTACGGAAACTTCGTAAGCTCAAAGTTAAAAATTTATAATCATTGTATTTTTTTCATGACATTATCTTATAAAGCTTAAAACTAAGTAGTAGGATCGGAACCGTTTGTATTAACTATTACAGTTGTGTGCTGTATGAATGAATAATAGTTGTTATTATCACCAAAGTTGGAAGTAAAACAGGGTATTCGTTTATACTTGACACTACTCTCACATGTCTGCTTCCACCGTGAATATGCTGTTAAACAGCTACTGTAGTTGAAACCTTCCTAGGGCCCACCATCACCATGATGTTTATTTTCCATCCAACTTATTCATAAGGTTACGCAGACGAAGAAGCTTTCAATGGTAAGCATTCAATCCCACAACTTTCAAACTTATTTTTAAACTCATTACAAAAAATAAAAAAAAAAAAAAAAGGATTTTCACACCATGGATGGAAAGCATGGTTGTGATGTTGGATAAAATGTTGAATTAAATAGACTATAAAAATCGAGAATCAAAAAAGGAAAATAAATTTAGAGAAAGAAAAACTTATTGAATTGAGTCGAGGCGTGACTGAGTCACTCGGCTTGAAATCGAATTTGCTCCCCTTGGACAGCGTCCCAAGTGCAACAGGTTTCCAGAGCAATCGACCTCCAGGATACAACGATTATGACCCGGTCTCAGCGGTGCACTCACTGTACACGGGCTCGAACCACTTGCAGTTTAATCCGAAAGTGCTGAGTTGACTCAGCAATGAACTCAGTAACAATGGTAAAACCGTATCAGAGAGAGTTTTATAAGACAGTAATTTTTCGTATGTTGAAACTGGAATCGGAAGTCTTTATATAGACTCCGAAATGGTGCATAAGCACCCTTTACAAAAGGTTAGGTCCGTTGGGTTTAAACTCAACAGGGGCGACCAACCGGAAGGGAAGCATCTCTCTGGTTTAAAAACGAAAAGGCGCAAGTGCGAGTACACTCTCGCACATACAGTCCTGCGAGTACCCATACACACACACACCCACGCGAGTACACTTACACCGCACCCGCACCCGCGCCCAGCCCAGCCCAGCCCGTCCCGTCCCGTCGCGTCTCGCACGCGGACGCGGACACGGACTCGGACTCGGCTCGGCTCGGCTCGGCACGGCACGACTCGCTCGGCGCGCGCGCGCGCGTGTGTAGTTAATGGCATATATTAGAGCTATTGGCATAGCCCCCCCACAGGACCAAATTCACATGCCCCCTGAAAGGGGCTCAAGCCCTAGGCAAAAAGCCTATCATATAAACAAGAGAATTTCTTTTGTCAAATCCGATCTGGGACAAAACCAACACCTCAAAAACACCAAAATTTAAATGTGGAGGAAAAACACCGAAATTTGAAAATTCAAATTTTTAATATTATTTTAAAACAAATACAACATATGACACATACATTATGGTGGGGCTTAAAGAACTATGCTATGTTAACACACCTTCACCAATCCATTGATAAATAAGGATTACATGATTTGACCCAAGCAATAAATGTAATGATGTAAGTTTTCTACTACATTATTTTAGTAGTCAGGGATCCAAAGAGATCATTGGTGTATTATAGCAATGAATTAACAAAAATGTCATCATTATGATTTTATGCTAATAAACCAAACATAAGAATCCACATCAAGAGATAGATACAGTCATTTGCAATTATTAGGGCGTGTTTGGACGGTCAGTAGATATCGTCTTACGATGATATACGGCGGTTATCCCATATCTTCCTATCTCACCAGCTGTTTGGGTAGTCTGTGTACGGACGATGGCGCCACCATTGTAAAGGGTGCGTTGGATTTCGATCGGATTCGGCGAATCTCTTCCCCTCTTTTCTCCATCCTACCAAATCTCATGGGATTCGCGATGGGATTGAAGGCTCTACTTCAGACGGCGGGCATAGGCATAGGCAATTCGGTCGGCTGATGGAAGAGACGCAGCACTGCGGCCTTCCAGTGGTGCATGTCCATATAAGGTTCATGGCCGGTGAGGATAGGCAGATCTACCAGCTTCAGGGTTTCGCCATCTGACTCCCTCATCGGCGTCGAGGTGGGTGTTCTTCGGTCGTCTTCATCACTCGCGGGCATAGGCGATTCGGTCGGCTGATGGAAGAGACGCAGCACTGCGGCCTTGCAATGGTGCATGTCCATATAAGGTTCATGGCCGGTGAGGATAGGCAGATCTACCAGCTTCAGGGTTTCACCATCTAACTCCCTCATTGGCGTCGAGGTGAGTGTTCTTCGGTCGTCTTCATCACTCACGTTATACAGACATATTATACATTTCCTTTGCATTATAATAGTAGTTGGTGAAATATATTTGCAGCATCATGCTTTCAAGGTAAGGCATGATATTTGGACAGTTTAGATTATGCATATATTCAATTAGTTGACAGGTGTGCATGATGGTGTAAAAACATGCATTCGAAAAGAGTCTTTTTCCATAATAGAGATCAAGATGTTTCCAGAGACACACAGCATTGCAACAGATTTAAAATTAAGTGCACCACATAACATCTCTAAGCTACAAAGAAGATTTCTTATGATAGCAAAACTTCTGCACTTGATTACTGAAGCAGTCCATGTGAGCCCCACTTATCTGGAGGTTTGACAACGACCTGAACCTGATCTTATATTTCGTATATGGTTTAAATTATTATGATGTTCATATGGTATGAAATACTTTACTAATATTAGTAGATTGCATTATCTGACCTAACCCAACCAACTTGACTCAACCTGGCAACCTGATGCAACCCAGGTGGGTTAATATTAGGAATATGGTACATCAGGTTGGGGTCAGGTAGAGCTCCGGTACGGGAGCTTGGGTTTGGTATCAGGTTCGGTCCGGCCATAAGTTGTCCTATTTGATGTGGGGCTGGCCGTTGACACTTCATCTGACCTGCCTAAGTTAGGCACTGGACTAGGCCTAGTGGAGTGTTGACGTGGCTAAGCTCTATGGGCTATGTATTATCTCTGCACTTAATTTCGATCTATTTTTTTAGAGATCATTTTAAGGCATGAGCCCAGAAATGGGGGTAGATTCAAAGCTTAAGTAAACCTTATCACAATCGAGATAATAATGCCTACGTTGAAAACTTTTTAGGGCGCCCGTGATGTTTATTAGCCATCTAACCTGTCCATAAGGTGTCACAGACCTGAACAAAGAAAACATAAATATCAGCTTGATCAAAAACTTATGACCCCAAGAACCATTCAATAGTAGGCGTTTGAACCCCACCGCTTCTTCTACTTTAGCTTTGGATCTTCCTCATTTTGCTCCCACGGAGGCGGTTTGGCTAGTGATGTTACGCCTAGCCAGGTGGCTAGTGGTTGGTGATTTATGAGACCCATCATAATGTATATGTTTTATCCACACCGTTCATCTTTTTTTTTTACATAATTTTAGGACTTGATCCTAAAAATGAGGTAGATCTAAATCTCAAGGGGACCAGGCCATAGAAAAATACTAGTGATTGAATGTCCACCGTTAAAAACCTCCTAAGGTCCACTGTAAGGTAGTTTTGATATCCAACTTGTTGATTAGGTTATACAGACCGGATGAAGGATAAAAATTATATCATCTTGATCCAAAACTTTTGTGGCACTCGAGAAGTTTTTAATGATAGGCGTTCCTTTAACAATGTTTTCTATGACGTGGCCAACTTGAGACTTATATTTACCTGTCCTGGACTCATTGAAAAAAAAAGATGTACGAAACACATATAGCATAGCGGGGCCCACTGAGCAAGACCAGGGTCACTGGTCAATCCCGTCCGCTCATGCCCTAAAATGATCTCCCAATATGAAAATGGTGCAGATAAAACACATAAATCACGGTGCATCTGGAACGGATTGGCTACTCCCCCTGCCACTAGCCCCGTGGCTGGTGGTTGGTACTCTGTGGGCCCCACCATGATGTATTTGTTCCATCCATTCCGTTCATCCACTTTTACAGATCATTTTATGGCTTGATCCCAGTCATGAGAGGGATATAAATCTCAGGTGGACTACACCATATGAAAACAATAGTGATTGGATATCCACCATTAAAATCCTCCTAAGGCCCACTGGACTGTTTATTTGACATCCAATATGTTGATTAGGTCATACAGCCCAGATGAATAGAAAAAACAAAAATCAGCTTGATCCCAAACTTTTATGGCCCCCAAAATAATTTTAATGGTCGACGCTCATTCAACACTTTTTTCTGTAATGTGGCCCAGTTGAGATTGGGAAATGCTTCGTTTTTTCATTTCAAATAGTAAAATGATCTGTAAAAATAGATGGACGGCATGGATGCAACACATACATCATGGTGGGTTCCACAGAGCACCGCCCACCAGCCATTGGCTAGTGTCAGGGGGAGTAGCCAATCCGTTTCCCGGTGGATCCTACAGAACCTCGCCAGATCAACACACCACCGAGGGCGGCGTCCCAAGCAACATGTATTGTTATATCCACCACTTCTAGGATGAGTATGTGTCGATGTTGTTAACATGCATTATATCCCCACCGTCCATTGGGTAGGCTGCATGATGTAGATGCATTGTCCTAAACTTTACACGTGTCAACTCATCAGTTTCACCATTTAATGAAACAAATGAATTTGGACACTTGTATGACCTGAGATCTCTATATTAGGTGACTTCGGTATGTCGATTTCGTGTCTTAAATTCATGCTGGCCAATCATATGGCGAGCTAATGCCCTATTCTCGCCCAAGTGAGACATTTTGGAAACCATCTATGTCAAGGAGATGATGTTAGATGCTCATTTATCAAATGCACTGTGGACCATTGATTATACTGGTTTGGCCAGTAATCTAAGTGGGGTACTTCACACTTGGGGAACTGACATATCCTCCGCCATCCACGTGAAAGGGTAAAGTTACGGTTTAGGGATCATCCAAATGATCAATCAAACCGTTGATTTAGAAACGCTAGCAATGGATGGCCATGTAAGGAAAAAGGATCACTTAATAGTGTTTATACCCGCTTGACGCACATCAAATCATGTCTCGGCAAACCTCACTAAAGAAGAGAGAAAAATGATCGCATGAAGAGAGACCGTTATCACCTTCACTACACCAAAACTGTTGGAGAGGAACGGCTGGGGTTTTGGTTTGAAAACGGCTCTAAGCTGTGTTTAATTTGAAATGGTTATAAACTGTGTTCAAATTTGTACCTGTTTTAACAACACATTTCTATTTCTGATATTTTGTTTGTGTCCCACTTGCATTTTGGATATTCTTAATTTTTAGGATTATGTTCTATTGTTATATTTTAAAACAGATGGACGGATTGGATTTGTTTTGGAGACCTCGCTGGACCTCACACGGCCCTAGAGGCACGGTAGTTTTTATTTACTGCAGACTACCCAATCCATTTTACCTATTTTTTGGGCTGAAACCCTCATTCGCAGTGTCACACGACCTCCCTCCCTCTCTCTCTCTCTCTCTCTCTCTCTCTCTCTCTCTCTCTCTCAATCTCTCGATCTCCCTCTTCCTCTCCCGATCTCATATTTCCTTTTACGGAATAGATTTTCCCGAATTTTCTTTTACTATTCGGATTGTGAAATCCATTGAATCTCCTCTTTGAAAACAAATGCCTATTCTTTCATTCCCCTTTTCCCTTAAAATTTTAGGGTTTTATTGCTTTTTCTCGAGCTGAAAACTGCTTTTTCCTTGAAAATTTTACTTTAAACTATCTAGGAAGACATTAATTCAAATAAGAATATTCTTCTTTCCCAATATTCTTCACTGGTAACTAATTCCCTTGCAAATGGGAACTGAATTGTCCTCCCTATTTTAGCTGTTAATTATTTCAAAATAGTTTCCTATTTCTAAACGATTTGGATCACCAGAAGGTCTGCTGTCTATGCAACTCTGTGTAACTCATTTCTAAACATCGTAGCCCCGCTTGGTTTAGAACGAGCTGATTACGTCTCCTTTACCATTCATAGCCCTGTTTGGTCTAGAACGAGCTCCTCTCGGGTTAGGAGTGCATTGAGCATATCCAAAAACTAGGTAAGTCAATTAACAACAGTCCTTCATATGTATGTTCAATTGTCACAATTTTTTTCACACTATTTTGATAGTTGATTGTTCTTTCAATCTATTCACTTGTTTTTGTTCTTATTTTTTACTTGTTGCTTATAGTTGGGTACATGAAAGGCCATCACATTGTGGAGCTCTTCATCTGCTTGACGGACTTTCACTGAATTCTCTTTTTATTTTGAAGTCTTCCATTGTAGATTTTAGTTTTTACTGTCAGGTTTGCAAGTCCGATAAATAATGTTTCAAATTACATCATGGTTGTTTTTACTATCTTTTGATTCTTAAATGAATAAGGCTTAAATATATTTTATTTTATTTTATACAGCAGGTTTTTTTTTTGTTTAAAATCATTCCGAAATAAGAAAAAAAATACCCAATACCGTTTTCAAATATGACTGTTGGCACCAGAACGGTTTTAAACCGTTCCTAAAATTCTGTTTTCAAACGGTATCCAAAACGGTTCTAAACCGTTCCTGATTTTCTGCGACGCCTCACTTAGGAACGGTATTAAACCGTTCCTGAAGAATTTAGAAACGGCTTAAAACCGTTCCTAAATGACGATTTTGGTGTGGTGCTCATCTCTTGAAGACATCTATTTTGACAAAAGAGTCATATGCTTGGAGTTGTACGTATGGCTATGATATAGAAGATTGTCATCTATTACATGATATATGACCGATGGACACAAGGCATGAATGATCTTTAGCGTATACAAAAAGCTTCTCTAAGAGATCAGTAATTTCTGAACTCTCTGTGACGTGCATACGCATGATATAGCTGTCTGATTAACCAAAAAAAAAAAGAGTTAGAAAATGTGTAATCTTTTCAAAAGTTGTAAGAAAGGTTGGAGCAAACAATGAAAAGCCATCTGAAAATTATTGGGGATTTGTGCTGCAAAATCACACAGGAGTACTAAGCAAACACAAAAGAATACAAAGATTTAATATGAAAAACTTTTTTGAAAAAAACCATGATACGAAGCAACAGAATTTCACTATGAAAATAGAAATTACAAAGAGAAAAGACTTACCTGATTCAAACAACCTTAAATCTCACCCTTATTATGCCCTTTAAAAATCCTAAAACCCTTTTACGAACCTTTAGAACCCTTTTAGAAAGCCTTGACATTGCTTAGAAAAGCTCTAGAGACCCATATTTATAGTTGAGGAAACTCCACTTACGCACCTCTCTAAAACCATCTCAAATTTACGCAGTCCACACAGAATCCACGTTCCATCTGTGTAACCTTCGACTGGTCATGCTTAGGCTTCGACCGATCGGTCAAAGGGCACCTTCGACTGGTTAAGTATGTCTCTCAATTGATCGAAGACCCCAGGATTTTTGGAAATACCATTACCGGACTTCGAGTCTAGCAGGCTTCGACCAGTCGAAGGACCCCTTCAACTAGTCGAGTCAATCCCTCGACTGGTCGAACAGCGCGGTGAAAACTAGATTTAAGACATCTATTTTACAACAATCTCCACTATGTCTTCAATCTTTAACCGTGTAACTTATTGACCTCTTTTCTTATTTTTACATTACATCATAGCTTTTCGTGCATACTCCGTCCTTCTTTTTCACCATCCCCAAACCAAGAGAAGTTGCACAGAATTTGAACCTTTCTATAGGAACGTTCTAAGTGAGCATGTTTGTCGAATCAGAATCCACGTGTCTAACCACCTTTGCTCTTGTCTTCTCAAAAGAAAAGACATTGTCTTCTTATCATCTCACCACTATCCAACATTGTTTGTCAGGGTATTTACTCACAACACTGATAGCCTGTGAAATAACCAGCCTAATACGGACCATGACATGCACTATCAACCGCATTCGAATAAGGCTCATGAGATATATCCTACTTTTCCTCATTTGTTTTGGGACATGTCCTAAGGAAAACTTGAGGAGAGATGTTTAGGGAACGCTCTCCGGCTTTGCCTGGTTCATCTCATACTTGATCAATACCTACCTAAGGTATTCTACTTGAGATAACCAAACCTACTCCTCTTTCAATCTTAATGTCGAGAATCATCTTTGTAGTCCCCTGATCCTTTATCCTGAATGTCCTACTTAACTGAGTCTTCCGTATATTGATTTCAGACATATCATAATTGACGATCTACATGTCAATAGCATATAATTTCTGACTCAACATTAAGGAATCAAACTACTACTTAGGTGATAGGTCGTACCATGATCTTCTGTAAACTTTTTTCTTAGCCTCTTTAAACTTCAAATTGCTTTGGTTGCATCTTGTAGATCTCATCTTCCAATTTTCCTTGCAGAAGTGCAGACTCAACATCCATCTTTCCAGCTTGAGATCACATTAGCCAATCAGCGTCAATCACGGATCTAATAGATACCTGCTATATTGTTGTCATGAATATCTCTGAGAAGTCAATCCCTTCCTCTAAACATGACCCTTCGTTACCAACCTCGCTCTGTATCTATGTTGCATCCCCTTGAATATCCGCCTGCATCCAATCACTTTCCGCCCAACTGGAAGCTCTACTAGCTCTCATGTGTCAATCTAGTACAACGAGTCCATCACATCGCCTGTAGTCACCTTCCACTTCTCAGCCCCAGGCTCACCTAAAGCCATCTGAATAGAAGACGGATCCCCTATGATATTAGAATCGTTTATATACCTCGTCGATATCCTACGATTATACTGTGTGATTCTTCTCACAGGTGGCTATTCCACCTGCTCTGCATATCTATCCGCGCATCTCAGCCTTCATGCCCTGCCCACTCATGTGGTCATGCTGAACATGTCACACATGTGAAGATATGAAATCCACCTATTGAAGTGTTCCCAATCAACCTGTAAACATTATCGAGTCGTTGCGCTTTTATGATTACTCATGTCCCCTTAGATACTTTAAGGACACCATCAATACTTGTGAACCTGCACCCTATAGCCTCGAGAGAAATCAGGCTCTTCTTCATGTCAGGAACATGCCTCACCTCAATCAGGGTACGCTCTGTCCCATCAAACATCTTAACACACACTATACCAATAGCCACAACATTACAAACACCGTCATTGCCCATAAATACATGTCCACCATCGCACTCTCTGTAGCTGGTGAACCAACTCTGATAAAGAGTCATTTGAAATGATGCCCCCGTGTCTAGAATCCACTCACCCCTATGATCATTGTATGGCCGTCTGATTGTAGACACGGAGACAACATCACCATCACATCCACTTGATTCATCTGACATAACAGTATTGGCCTCCTATATGAAGCCTCAGATTCTTCTCTCTTAAATTTAAGATTTGTATAATCCTTCTTCACATGTCCTTTCATCCCACAATTTCAGCACTTTGCTTTTCCTTTGCCCTTGCCTTTATATTTGGATATAGAAACTGAAGAACTTATACCATATTCATAATTCTTATTCATTGTCAATAGTGCATCAGAAGATATCCCAATGTCAATGTTAAGGTTTCTTGAACCTTCCCTTGAAGGGCTGAGATAACAGTGTCAACACTTAGGGTTTTATTCATGGTGCACATTATATCCTTGAATGACTCATATGATGTTGGAAGAGAATTCAGCAACATACATGCTTGTTCTTCATCTTTCATCATTCCCTCTATATTCAGCAATTTACAAACCAATTTATTAAAGTTACGGATGTGAGCCTCTAAATCTCCACCCTTTGTCATCTTGAAGTTATACCACTGTCGCTTCAAGCTTAGGCGATTTTCAGAGGATTTTTTGCATAGACATTGTCTAACTTTACCCATAACTTAGCCGCAGTTTTCTCCCTCGTGACATTTTAAAGAACCGTATCTGTGAGATATAAACAGATCAATGATAAGGCCTTCTTATTAAGAGTATTCCAATTATCATCAGTCATAATAGACTTTCACTCATCAAGAGCATTATCTTCACCTTACTTGATTAAGGAACTGATCATCTTAATCTTTCAGAACTAAAAATTATTTTTCCCTAAACACTTTTCAATCTCATACCTAGTGCTTCCCAATGATGTTAATCCCTCAGATTCAGATCTATGCCCCAACAATTTCTCTAATACCACTTGTTGGAAATTTTTGCTACGGAATCACACAAATTTGAATCTAGGATAGCAATCCAAGAGCATTAAGCAAAAATAAGAAAACACAAAGATTTAACGTGGAAAACCCTTTCTGAAAAAAACTAAGGCACAAAGCGACAGAATTCCACTATGAACATAAAAATTACAAAGAAAAAGGACTTACCCAATTCGAACAACCTCGAATCTCACCCTTGTTATACCCTTTAGAAACCCTAAAACCCTTTTAGGAACCCTTGGAACCCATTTAGAAAGCCTTAGCGTTTCTTAGAAAATCCCTAGGGACCCCTATTTATAGTTTAGGAAGCTGTACTTACGCACCTCTCTGAAACCGTCTTAAATTTACACAGTCCACGTAGAATCCAAGCACCATCTACGTAACCTTCGACTGGTTGAGCCTAGGCTTCGACCGGTCAAAGGGCACCTTCGACTGGTCAAGCCTATCCTTTGACTGGTCGAAGACCTTGGGATTTTTAGAAACACCATTGCTGGACTTCAAGTCGAGCAAGCTTTGACCAGTCAAAGGACCCCTTCAACTAGTCGAGTCAGTCCCTTGACTGGTCGAGCAGCGCGGTGAAAATCAGATTTAAGACATCTATTTTATAACAAAAATATAAGTAGATAGTCTACAAAAGCATAATAAAGCAAGGACTTCAAATTTGAGTAGTATTCAACCAATGTATAATCAAAATTTTCATGTGCAGGTCATATAATCTTATGCACTGCCACTGTCTCTTAAAAGCCTATAAAAGCGGTCCTCAAAGAAGAGCTCTGTGCTTTCGCCAAAACAAATCAATTGATTCTCTTTTCAACTCTACATTGTTTATCTTCTTTTTTTTCATCCATGGACACTTACTAATTTAGCTTCTTAGATTAGTTTCTCCATTTCTATCTAAACATGTTGTAGCAGGTCCAAAGTCATTAATTTTTACCTTAGTTTTTTACTACTTTTTAGCACAATACTGCAACACGCATGTATGAGTAGTTTAAATATCCATGACTCAGTCGTCGGATCCGCAAAATACTGAGTCCTTAGTATATTTATGGTCATGTCCTACAGACCTTGTTCACACCCCAAGTATAGGGTTATGATGTAGTAATAAACTCGGTAAGACCGAGGTCAAATCCACAGGGACCGAAACCTATACATAATCTGAAAATAATCAGAACTAGAACTAGAATAAGATGAAATCTAAATTAAGTGAATACGATAGTATAATGGTAAAATAGGAAACTAAAATATGTAGAATTCAGAGGTAGGAAACTAGGGATTCAAAGGATCAACTTGTAGAGATCATGGATGTCTACGCTTGATTCATAAACTCAACTGGACTTCGAGTCCCATCTTCATCCAGTTGGAAGATATATCACTAAAGCACAATCTAAACTTCTTTTGATCTAGTTTTCAAAGAGATGAAAGGTATGAGAATTAGCATTGATTTCATCACAAAACTATACTCATGAGACAAAGTAAACAACAGAATTAAACTAATCCTCAACCAATCAGGAAGATGTATGAATGTTAAGAGGGATTCCATCATCGGACCATGTCCGAGGGGTGATGGTGAACAACAGGGCTTCTTATCTTCATAATCATAAAAGGAAAAGGAAATACATAAAGCCATCGCAGATCTATTGTAATGGAAGTCACAACAAGCCATTAAAAACTAAAGGTAATCCTTAATCAAATTAGAATCAAACATCAGTTCATCATACGAATCTAACCATTGAGATCTCCCATCACGCGATAAACTTCACCTTTTAGCCCTAGCTAAGAGGTTTAGCCTGACATGATTAGGCTAATCTCTCATAAACATTAATAAATAGTAAAAAAAATATTCTAACCAGTTTCTCTCTCTCTCTCTCTCTCTCTCTCTCTCTCTCTCTCTCTCTCGCAATGTCCTCACTTAGATGGCTCTCTCTCTTTCTTCTCTTTTTTTTTATAGCAAGAGAGGGCGATGGAGAGCTGTCGGTGGAGAACCAACCTTGCTGGAGTTGGTGGAGTGTGTAAAGACTTACGCAGCAAGAGAAAACCATAATACCTTTGTGTGGTCTAGAACGAATGGTGATTGTTGTCCACTGGAGCACTTTCAATCCAATCTACCAGCATGGGGACAGCCGAAATCTCCTTCCCTACCATCTGGATGGTTCAGATCATGGTGTTGATTTGAGCTTTGATCATGCAACTCCTTGCACGAGACCCTGTTTCCGCACTGACTTCTCTGCCTTCCGTAATTGCTATGGGCAGTCTCCTTGCATGATTGATGGAGCCCACGATCACCAATCTGCGAGGAATCCGCTCCATCTACTAAATCGACGTATAGCTTTGGCCTAGGAAGAGTTTTTTTGGTGTGGCCCATCAGTTTATCTCACCGTGGAGATTCGATTGCAGAGAATTGATGTGGACGCTTGCTGATTCGGTTACATTTGGCCAGGTTATGGCAAAGATATTGTCTGCTCCCAATGGATGGTGTGGATCGACTACATGAATGATCCAGGTGGGCCCACAACTTCCAACAAACGGATAGGATTCATTGTTCACGCACGGCTGCTAAAACGGGAAAGAGAAAACTTCCTATTGCAAATACGGTTTAGGTCAAAGTTGGTTTGACCCGACCATTCGTCCAATGCACGTCAAGTGCGCAGGTGTTGTGCACATGCACAAGTAAATGTAGGGTCCATCGATATGCATATGCCAAATCTACTCTGTCCATTCATTTTGTTATCAGTTATAAGGAGTTGAAACCAAAATTGAAGCCTTCCTATTACAAATATGGTTCGGGTTAAAGTTGGTTTGACCTGACCATTCGTCCAGTGCACGTCAAGTGCGCGGGTGCTGTGCACATGCACAAGTAAATGTAGGGTCCATCGATATGCATATGTCAAATCTGCTTTGTCTATTCATTTTTTTTTATCAATTATAAGGGGTTGAAACTAAAATTGAAGCATATTTAGAGATCAAGTGGGCCCCAGATAGGAGTTTTAAGAGTTGATCTGTCCGTTGAGCCACTTCCATCAGGATCCAATGACTGAAATTTGACATGTATGGTTAATTTATGGTCCTCAGGCTAGATATAAATTTTTGGGCCGAATGGATGATGGGAACCTTGCGATCTTGCATTCTAGACAACTTTGAAGCCACTTGAACTTCAGTTTCTTGATTTTCTTGAATCTCTGGCATGTAAATCCTTCGATCTTAGTCCCATCAAATCCCGTCCATTGACTTGGTGATGCTTGAGCGTTAAATTCATACTTTTAAAACCCTTTTTCAGTCTAGGCTCCTAAATACACCCTGCATCACAAACATGATTAAAATAGGGCGTTAAACGGTATCATGTTCATAAATCTAGGTAGTAACTAAGGTCTAATATGCAATATTTGACCCTCAACACAACCTCTAACTAGCATTTTGCTAGTCCCAAGCAAAGTATGCGAAAATTAAGTTCAGAAATACGAGACAATTCCTGTAAACCCAAGTGAATAGTGAAAAAGAATATAGATACAAGAATTCTAAGATGCATGAATGTTGGGCAATACTATCTCCTGGAATCAAGCGCATGGTAAACTTCATAATCAAGTTTAAAATATTAAACAATTCTAAACATTGAGTTCCATGAGTGTATAGTAAAATCTCAGCTTATCATTAGGGTTTACTTCTCTGTTTCATGATATCATTGGTACCCAAAAAGTGCATTCAGGATAACCAAAATTGTCCCATTCTTCCAGCTTTTGATGACTTTCCCGCTATATCAACTTTTTAAAAGTAACGCCAAATAGGGGAATCGAATCCTCACCTATAGGGAGCAAACCTATGGTGAAGACCGTACACCCAACCCTTTCCACATATCATCCATGGGGAATTAAATCCACACCTATAGGGAGCAAACCTATTGTGAAGACCATTAACCCAACCCTTTCCAAAGGTAGTTATTTTTTTAGTTGGGTATTTTCTTTTTCTTCAATTGATCATGATGGGTAAAATTTTCAGGCTGGTTCCTTATATGCTTAGTGATTACCAAGTTAACCCTTTAATATCAAATTGAAAAAAAATATTAATATGTAAGCGAGATGTGACATGTGAAATCATGACTCAATCAATATTTACAACTTCTAATCTTGGATTAACAATTTAAAGTTAATTGTGAAATCTAATAGATAACTAAATCCAAGAGTGACAAATCCAATATTACGTATCTTATAATTTTTTGCTCAAGATTGAGAAAACACTAATTAGATAACCTAATCTCTCATTCCCAACCGAAAATCTACATTGTCCTCAATGTAAAAGATATGAGATATGAGCATACAATGCACATGAGACAATGAAAGTAAATAAGAAGTGATGGAAAGATAGTACCTAGACGAAAGAATCGAGAGAGGCTTTTCCATAGAGATCTCAGTATGAAAGCAGGTTAGCACAAGAGTGAAAATAAACTATCCTAATGGCTTAAAACCGTCTAACCTAAAATAATATAAAGAAAACTACCCTAGTCTTATGAAAGCAAAAAACCTACCTATACCTTCGTTAGACTAGAAGATCAATCCTGGTAAACAAGATCATTTAGAGGCATGGACATGTCCTCTAAATCAAATTTCTTGACAAATGGCTTTAATCGATGTCTATCTACTTCAAAGTCATGGCCATTGTCTAGATTCTGAATCTCGACAGCTCCATGAGGATAAACATTAATAACGGTAAAAGGGTCAGTCCAACGAGGTCGAAGCTTACCCGGAAAGAGGTGTAGTCGAGAATTATACAAAAGGACTTTCTGACCAGGCATGAATGATTTTTGTAGAATATGTTGGTCATGAAACACCTTCATCCTATCCTTGTAAATTCTCGAGTTCTTGTATGCGTTATTCCGGATTTCTTTGAGTTCATCCAACTGAAGTTTTCATAGTGAGCCAGCGTTGTCCAGATTAAAATTCAGAATTTTGATCGCCCAGTAAGCTCTATGTTCCAACTCCACAGGCAAGTGGCAAGCCTTTCCATAAAAAAGTCTAAAGGGAGACATTTCAATTAGGATTTTAAAAGTAGTACAGTAAGCCCATAAGGCATCGGTCAATCGAATTGACCAATCCTTACGATCAGGGTTAACCATTTTCTCCAAAATATTTTTGATCTCCCTACTGAAAATCTCAGCTTGCCCACTTGTCTGTGGGTGGTATGGGGTATTCACCTTATGAGAGTTACCGTATTTCTTCATTAAACTCTCGAATGGCCTATTACAAAAGTGTGAGCCCCCATCATTACTGATAGCTCGAGGTGTTCTGAATCGAAAAAGGATGTTCTTTTTTAGGAATTTAATGACCATACGAAGGTCATTATTCCAACACAGAATCGCTTCGACCCATTTAGTGACATAGTCTACGGCAAGCAAAATATATAGTTTTCAGAAGATTGGGGGAATGGTCCCATGAAATCAATGCCCCAACAATCAAATGCCTCTATGATAAGAATGAGATTTAAGGGCATCATATTTCAACGAGACAACTCTCTTAATTTCTAACAATGCTCACAAGCTTTGTAAAACTCATGAGTGTCCATGAACATAGTGGGCTAGTAAAAGCTATACTGCAGAATCTTGACCGTGGTCTTTTTAGTAGAAAAGTGACCACCATAGGCTTGTGAGTGATTGAAAGAGATGACACTCTGATGCTCATCGTCTGGCACACATCTCCTTAAGATTTGATCTGAGCAATATTTAAACAAATATAGACCATCCCATAAAAATTTGCACACCTCAGTGAAAATTTTCTTCTTATCTTGCACAATCCAATGTGTCAATATGAAACATGTGGCAAGATAATTAACCAAGGTGAATGGGAGACTCTGAATAACTGTTCGTCAGGGAATATATCATTAATATGTATCGTCTCAAGGGAAGGAGAGGGATTAAGGTGAGAAAGATGGTTAGCCACTACATTCTCTATTCCCTTTTTATCTTTTATTTCTAGGTCAAATTCTTGGAGTAAGAGGATCCATCTTATCAGGCGGGGCTTAGCATCATTCTTAGATAAAATATACTTGAGCACTACATGATCTGTGTAAATAATGATCTTAGATCCAATCAAGTAGGACCTAAATTTGTCCAAAGCAAACACTACGGCCAAGAGTTCCTTTTTCGTAGCCGAGTAGTTCACTTGGGTAGGATTTAAAGTCTTACTCACATAATGAATAACGTAGGGTTTCTTATCTTTTCTTTGGCCTAGAATCTCCCTAAGAGCATAATCAAATGCGTCGCACATAAGTTTAAAAAGAATACTCCAGTCAGGTGCCCTAAAGCTTAGTGAAAGCTTCCTGACATGGCTCAGTCTACTCGTATGGCGCATCCTTTTGAAGTAGATTACATAAAAGATAAAAGATGAGGCTAAAGTCTTTTATGAATCTTCTGTAAAACCCGGCGTGTTCTAAGAAGGATCGCAAGTCCCGTATGTTCTTGGGTGGAGGTAGGTTAGAGATAAAATCAATTTTTACCTTATCCACCTTGATTCCTTTGGATGAGATGATATGTCCAAGGATAATTTCCTTATGAACCATGAAATGGTACTTCTCCCAATTAAGTACTAAGTTCTTTTATTCACATCTTTTCAACACACATTTAAGACTTTCTAAATACTTGTTGAAAGATGGACCGAAGAGAGACAAATCGTCTGTGAAGACCTCTAGATATTACCCCATCATGTCAGAAAAGATACTCATCATATATCGCTGAAAGGTGACAGGGGCATTACATAGTCCGAATGGCATCCTTCGATAAGTAAAAGTGTCATAAGGACATGTAAATGTAGTCTTTTCCTGATCTTCAGGGGCTATCTCTATCTGATTATAGCCCGAATACCCGTCAATGAAATAGTAATAGGAATGATCAGCTAACCTTTACAAGATCTGATTAATGAAGGGTAAGGAAAGTTGTCCTTCCTCATAACGGTATTCAACTTCCTGCAGTTAATGCACATTCTCCAACCAGTAGTAACTCTAGTTGGCACGAGTTCATTATTGACATTAGTGACGATGGTGATCCTGGACTTATTAAGAACCACCAAAGTTGGACTCATCTATTAACTATCAGGTATAGGGTATATGATACTCACATCCAATAGTTTAAGAACCTCGACCTTAACTGCTTCCTTCATGTTTGGATTTAGTCAACGTTGTGATTGTCGAGCGGTCTTCGCATTATCCTCAAGATAAATGCGGTGAGTATAAATCGATGGGTCAATTCCCTTGAGGTCCACAATCGTCCATCCAAGGGCTCTCTTATGCTCAATGAGAGTAGATATGAGCATACTCTCTTGTTCTTTCTTAAGGTAGGCAAAAATCACCACCGGGTATGTCTCATCTTGACCTAAATATGCATTTTTCAAATCAGAGGGTAAAAGTTTTAATTCAAGCTTCAGTGACTTGAGGTTAGATGGTAGAGGCACAACATTAGTTTGGGGTAACTCTTCAACTTGTGGACTTCACCGGTTAACTTCAAGTACCGGCGCAGCATCAAGTATGACACACGTCTCCCTAATCATCTCATCATCAAAATCATGGGAGTGGGCAAGGCACGTCTCTAGAGGGTCAGAGGATAAAGTCAAAGGTGTCCTATCATCCACAAAAGTGTCAATCATGTTAATATCGTAAAAATCGTTATCATCCTCCAACCGTCTTCTTATATTGAAAAATATGTTTGACTCCAATGTCATATTCCCGAAAGATATAGTCATGACACCATTCCTACAATTGATAATTGCATTTGAAGTGGCAAGGAATGAGTGACTAAGAATGATAGGAATCTGAGTACTCATGTTACTAATGGCTTCGGGATCTAGGATGATAAAATTTAAAGGGTAGTAAAAATCTATCGACTTGGACCAACACATCTTCAATTATCCCTCTTAGCACACGAACAGAGTGATTAGTAAGTTGTAGTGTGGTTAAGGTGGGTTTTAATTCACCCAAACCTAATTATTTATATATCGAGTAGGGAATCAGATTGATGCTCGCTCTTAAGTCAAGAAGTGCGTGCTCAATTCGATAGTCCCCAATTACACATGATATGGTTGGGCTACCTGGATCTTTGAATTTTTACGGCACATCTTGCTTTAAGATGGTACTCACTTTCTTAGTCAAGAAGATTTTCTTTTGAATATTATGTAGTCTTTTGGTTGTATATAAGTCTTTCAGAAATTTGACATATGAAGGTATTTGTTTTACGACAAGTATAGGAATTTTGACTTTCACTTATTTCAATACCTCTAGAATATCCTGAGAGTTAGAGAGAGGTTTTGGTGCAACTAACTGTTAGGAAAATGGAGCAACCGACTTCTCTTAAGGTTCCAGTTTTACCTCTGGTGGGACATGGCTATATCCATCTTGTTTGTCCACTTCCGAGTCCTAAGGCTTTTCAGCCCTAACCGGAATGGTTTTGTCAATGATCTTCCCAATCTTAAGAGTGGTGATGGTTTAGCTTGTTCCATCTGATTTGAAGAGCTAGGGTTACTTATTTCATATTGTGGTTTGGGATTGGGGAGAGGTTAAGCAGGAAGCATCCCCTTTCCTATACTCGTTAATTGTGACTTTATCCTTTGAATAGACGATGTAAGCATTCCTAATACTGTATAGATATTATGGAACGCTTATGCCGAATTCTGATTTAGTAGCTCTTGTTCTCGAATATGTTTTTAAACTGGATCCTCGTGAAGTTTCTCTTGATTTAGAGTTAGATTGAAGAAACCTTGAGGAGTAGCCGTTTGTCCATTCATCCAACTGAAGTTTGGATGATTTCTCCAACTGGGATTGTATGTATTAGAGGTAGGTCCATTGAAAGGTCTTTGATAATTATTTACGGCATTGAATTACTCAGTTAGTACCTCTTCAAAGGAAAATATAGTTGGACATTTTTCAATTGTGTGACTGTTACAAATACAAATACCGCAAACAACTTTCTTACCCTTATTCTTCTTTGATTCTATGGCCTCGAATTTCCTTATGAGATTAGCCACTTTAGCATTGATATCATCATCCTCTTTCAGAAGGTATACTCCGTCCGTTTCCTTTGATTGAGTGGGCCTAGAAGTGGTACTTGATTTTGAGTATGTGTCCCATGATTGTGCATTTTCAGCAAGTTTATCCAAGTAGTCCCACACATCATCGACATTTTTATTCATGAATTCCCCATTACACATTGTCTCAACCAATTGACGCATGGAAGATGTCAGTCCATCATAGAAAAAGTATGTAATGCGTCACGTTTCAAAACTGTGTTGTGGGCAAAAACTAACAAGATCCTTGAACCTTTCCTAACATTGGAGGAATGTTTCATCCTCCTTTTGGAAAAAGTTCATGATTGATTTTCTAAGGGTGTTCATTTTATGATGTGGAAAGAATTTTTTTATAAACTCTCATTGTATATCATTCCATGTGCTAATAGATCTAGGACGTAGTGAATGCAACCACGTCTTAGCTTTCTCTTTTAAGGAAAAGGGAAAGAGTTTCAACCTAATTGTGTCCTCAGACACGTTTGGAAAATATAAAGTGGTTATGATCTCATCAAACTCTTTCAGATGTAAATATGAATTTTCTAATTCAAGCCCATGAAATTTAAGGAGTTGGATTATCCCTGGCCTGATATCTGTATGTCCCGTATTCTCAGAAAAAACCATGCATGAGGGCGTACTCACCCCCACTGATTGTAAATAATCTCGTAGAGTGTGAGGTGGGGGTGCTTGATGCACCTCATTCTCATCCTGAATGTCCTCCACCCTAGGTTAGGTTAGAAGAGGTTGGTTTTCAGCCATTACTTCAATAAACTCAGGGAATTTCGAGCGATGTCTAGTCCTGCGATGGATAGTTAACCCCTCAACTAATCCTCCTTCAATCAAGAGACGTCGAGTGTTGTCACGAGCCCACTTGGGCATGAAACACTTAAGCCCTTCATGCAGATTCTAAACCTAAACCTAAAAGAAAGAAAGGAAATAAAAATCTAAAAAGAAGGAGAGGGTAGAAAAGAGGTTACCAAATTGAAGTCCCTAAGTTAAAAACCAGCAAAATAAACCAAAACACATTAGTTTCTAAAAATAGAAAATCTAAGAATAGAAATTTCCTAAAACTTAAACTAGTTTCTAAAAGAAAATTTTCTAAAAAGGAAAATAGAAAGTTTGTATAAACAAATTAGGAAAGCTCTAAACCCAAATTAGAAAGTAAAAATTAAAAATAAAAATTAAAAAATTAAAGAAAATCTAAAAATAGAAAGTTATAAGACTAGAAAATTAGAAAGAAATTAGTAATTTAGAAAGTATATGTCAGAATCCTACAAAATAAGAAAAGCAAGTTAGTTTCTAAAAATCAAGAAAACCTAAACCTAAAATCTAAGGTTAGAAAAATCCTAATCTTAAATTAATCCCAAAACTAATTAATTTTTGAAAACGTAACCTTCAATCCTCGACAACGACACCAAAAAATTGTTCACACCCAAAGTATAGGGTTGTGATGTAGTAATAAATTCGATAAAACCGAGGTCAAATTCACAGGAACTGAAACCATTACGTAATCTGAAAATAACCAGAACTAGGACTAGAATAAGATGAAATCTAAATCAAGTGAATATGAGGATATAATGGTGAAATAGGAAACTAAAATATGTAGAATTCAGAGGTAGGAAACTAGGGATTCAGAGGATCCACTTGTAAAGATCAGGGATGTCTACGTTTGATTCATAAACTCAACTGAACTTCGAGTCCCATCTTCATCCAGTTGGAAGATTATTGCTAAAGCACAATCTAAACTTTTTTTGATCTAGTTTTCAAAGAGATGAAAGGTATGAGAATTAGAGTTGATCCCATCACAAAACCATGCCTATGAGACAAAGTAAACAATAGAATTAAACTAATCTTCAACCAATCAGGAAGATGTATGAATGTTAGGAGGGATTCCATCATCCGACCATGTCCAAGGGGCGATGGTGAACAACAGGGCTTCTTGTCTTCACAATCATAAAAGGAAAATGAAATGCTTAAAGCCATCACATATCTATTGTAATGGAAGTCACAACAAACCATTATAAACTAAAGGTATTCCTTAATCAAACTAGAATCAAACATCAGTTTATCATATGAATCTAACCGTCGAGATCTCCCATCATGCAACAAGATGCACCTCTTAGCCCTA
Source organism: Magnolia kwangsiensis (assembly GCA_037074715.1). Lineage (NCBI taxonomy): Eukaryota > Viridiplantae > Streptophyta > Magnoliopsida > Magnoliales > Magnoliaceae > Magnolia > Magnolia kwangsiensis. Next base: position 117,750,216 of record CM073577.1, read on the forward strand.
GCTAAGAGGTTTAGCCTGACATGATTAGGCTAATCTCTCATAAATATTAATAAATAGTAAAAATAATTTTCCAACAAGCTTCTGTTTTTCTCTCTCTCTCTCTCTCTCTCTCTCTCTCTCTCTCTCTCTCTCTCTCTCTCTCGCAACGTCCTCACTTGGATGTCTCTCTCACTTTCTTCTATTTCTTTTATAGCAGGAGAGCACACAGCCAGCGAAAACTGTAACACCTTCGCGCAATCCAGATCGGACGACGATTGTTGTCCACTGGAGCACTTTCAATCCAATCTACCAGCATGGGGATGGGCGAAATCTCCTTCCCTATCATTCGGATGGTTCAAATCATGGTGTTAATCTAAGCTTTGATCATGTAACTCCTCGCACAAGACCCTGCTTCCGCACCGAATTCTCTGCCTCCCATAATTGCTGCGGGTAGTCTCCTTGCATGATTGATGGGGCCCATGATCACTAGTTTACAAGGAATCTGCTCCATCTACTAAATTCGGCGTATAACTTTGGCCTAGGAAGAGTTTTTTTCGGTGTGGCCCATCGGTTTATCTCACCGTGGAGATTCGATTGCGGAGAAATGATGTGGACGCTTGCTGATCCAGTTACATTTGGCCAGGTTATGATCGAAGATCTTGTCCGCTCCTAATGGACGGTGTGGATCTACTGCATGAATGATCCAGGTGGGCCCACAACTTCCAACAAATGGATAGGATCCGTTGTTCGCACACGGCTGCTAAAACGGGAAGGAGAAAACTTCCTATTGCATATATGGTTCGGGTCAAAGTCAGTTTGACCCGACCATTCGTCTAGTGCACTTCAAGTGCACAGGTGTTGTGCACATGCACAAGTAAATGTAGGGTCCATCGATATGCATATGACAAATCTTCTCTGTCCATTCATTTTGTTATCAATTATAAGGTGTTGAAACCAAAATTGAAGCATATCCAGAGATCAAGTGGGCCCTAGATAATAGTTTTAAGGGTTGATTTGTCTGTTGGGCCACTTCCATTAGGATTAAATGGCTGAAATTTGACGTGTACATTAATTTATGGTCCTCAAGCCAGATATAAATTTTTGGGCTGAACGGATGATGAGAACCCTGTTATCTTGCGTTCTTGATGACTTCCAGGCCACTTGAACTTCAGTTTCTCGATTTTCTCAGATCTCTAGCGTGTAAATCCTTCGATATTGATTCCATGGAATCCCGTCCATTGCATTGGTGATACCTGAGCGTTAAATCCATGCTTTTAATACCCTTTTTTAGTCCAGGCTCCTAAATACATCTTGCAGTATAAAAACGATTAAAATAGGGTGTTAAACAATATCATGTTCGTAAATCTAGGTAGTAACTGGGGTCTAATATACAATATTTAACCCTCAACAGACCTCACACCATAACCATCTCACGACTGTCTAGTCTTTTGTCATTTTACTAGCATAGACTTTTGTAGGTACTTTTTAAAACTTATTTTCTCTCTTATTTCCAATTATATTACTCTAACATTAATCAATAAATTAGCAGCCCAACTTTTATTTTTATTTTATCTTTTATTTTATTGCTTTATTAAGAAACATGATCCAAACAATCATTATTAAAAGAAAAGTTATCGTCTTCTAGTTTATATATATATATATATATATATATATATATATATATATATATATATATATATATATATATATATATATATATATATATATATATATATATATATATATAAAAAGATCATATTAAGAAGGACTAACCATTCCCTTCTAAAATTGCTTGATTACTATAATAATCGGTGGTTGCACAGTCATACCAATCTTCTCAGATTTGATCTTAATCCAGCTAGTTTGATGCCTAAGGTAACAAGTGTAGTTTAATTAAATTCGAACACCACTATGACATGCCCTACACCTAATCTAACCACACACACTTAACCTAAATCAGGTTTGTCCTTACACATGTGGCCATGAGTCCAAATTGAATAACAAAAAAATAGGATGTGGACTAGGTGGCGTTACCAACACTACCCCCACTGTGGTGTATTGATGTGTTGGGAGCCGTGGAGCTTAACACATACAACATGTTCTATGTGTTTTATATCCATCCATGACCCTCATCTATTTTTTATAGCTCATTTTAGGGCATGAACCCAAAACTAAAGCACATCCCAAGATCAAGTAGATCAACCCATCAGAAATGGCACTACAAGAAAAGGGGTTTTTAGCGAATTTTTTTTTTTCGTTGCTAAAAGTGACTTGTACCAACGAAATAAAAATTCGTTGCTAAAACTTTACTTTTAGCGGCGAAATCATGATTTCGTAGCTAAAAGTCACTTTTAGCAACGAAATATTGCGTCGCTAAATGTTGTGAACAATTTTTTAAACTCAAGGGAACGAAAGCAGAGGTTTACTTTTAGAAATGAAAATTTTCATAGCCAAAAACTTGGTTGGGAGTTTTAGCGATGAAATCTCCGTCGCTAAATGTCTGGCTACTTGACTTTTAGCTACGAACATTTTCGTAGCTGAAAAACGGGTCTGCGACTTTTAGCGATGAAATTAGCGTCACTAATGTGTGAACAATTGTTGATATAAAATCCCAAGGTTTACTCTTAGCTACAAATATTTTCGTAGCTAAAAAATTGCTTAATGAAAATTTTTGTAGCTAAAAATCCGTAGCTGAGACTTTTAGCAACCAAATTTTTTGTCGCTAAATGAGCGGAAAGAAAATGCAAGGGCTTTTAGCTACGAAAATTTTCGTAGCTAAAAACGTGCCTACAGCTTTTAGCGACGAAACTTTTCGTCGCTAAAGTCTTTTTTTTTTTTTATTTCATCTCAAATTTCCTTTCATTGTATTTTTCCTGATAGACACATGTTATATAAAATATTTCATCATATTCATATTCACATCCATCTAAACTGAAACCACGTAAATCCATCCAAACATAAACTGCATCCATCCAGACATAAACTGCATCCATCCAGACATAAACTGCATCCATCCAAACATAAACTGCATCCATCCAAACATAAACAATCCTATGAAAAAAAATAAATGAAAAGAGAGAGAACATATGAGAGATGATCTAGACAAATGAAAAGAAAAACAACCTTAACCTAGGTTAAGGTTTAGGTTATAGGTTTTGGTTTAGGTTTAAGGTTATAAGTTTTAGTTTAGGTTAAGGTTTAGGTTTTGGGTTTAGGTTAAGGTTATAGGTTTAGGTTATAGGTTTAAGTTATAGGTTATAGCTTTGGGATTTGAGAATATGTTAAGGTTTAGGTTTAGGAATTCGGGTCGGGTTCAGGATCAGGTTTAGGCTTGGGTTTTCAAGTTTAGGTTTAGGTTTAGGTTAGGGAGTTGAGATTAGGATTTGGTGTAGGTTTAGGTTTAGGGATTTGAGAATAGGTTAAGGTTTCGGTTTAGTAAATCGGGTTTGGGTTCGGGTTCAGGTCGGGTTTAGGCTTAGGTTTTCAAGTTTAGGTTTAGGTTAGGGAGTTGAGATTAGGGTTAGGTGTAGGTCTAGGTTTAGGAATTTGAAAATACATTTAGGTTTTAGGTTTAGGTTAAGGTTATAGGTTTAGCTTAGGTTTAGGTTATAGGTTATAGGTTATAGCTTTAGGGAATTGAGAATAGGTTAAGGTTTAGGTTTAGGAAATTGAGTTCGGGTTCAAGATCGGGTTTAGGTTTAGGTTTTCAAGTTTAGGTTTAGGTTAAGTAGTTGAGATTAAGATTAGGTGTAGGTTTAGGTTTAGGAATTTGAGAATATATTTAGGTTATAGTTTTAGGGAATTGAGAATAGGTTAAGGTATAGGTTTAGGTTTAGGAAATCGGGTTCGGGTTTGGGATCGGGTTTAGGTTTAGGTTTTCAAGTTTAGGTTTAGGTTAAGTAGTTGAGATTAGGATTAGGCGTAGGTTTGGATTTAGGAATTTGAGAATTCATTTAGGTCTTAGGTTTAGGTTTTGGTTTTAGTTTTAGTTTAGGTTATAGGTTTTGGTTTAGGTTATAGGTTATAAGTTTATGATAAGGTTTAGGTTTAGGTTATAGGTTTTGGGATTTGAGAATAGTTTTAGGTTATAAGTATAGATTTAGGTTAGGTTATAGGTTTTGGGATTTGATAATGGGTTCTGGTTTAGGTTATAGATTTTGGTTTTGGTTTAGGTTATAGGTATTAGTTTAGGTTATAAGTTATAGGTTTAGGATAAAGTTTAGGTTTAGGTTATAGGTTTTGGGATTTGAGAATGGGTTCAGGTTTAGGTTATAGGTTTTGGTTTTGGTTTTGGTTTTGGTTTTGGTTATAGGTTTTGGGGTTTGAGAATGGGTTCGGGTTTAGGTTATAGGTTTTGGTTTTGGTTTTGGTTTTGGTTATAGGTTTTGGTTAAGGTTATAGCTTATAGGTTTAGGTTTAGGTTAAGGTTAGGCTTAGGTTATAGGTTTTGGGATTTGAGAATAGTTTTAGGTTATAGGTATAGGTTTACGTTAGGTTATAGGTTAAGATTTAGGGATAGGTTATAAGTTTTGAGATTTGAGAATCGGTTCGGGTTTAGGTCAAAGGTTTTGGTTTTGGTTTAGGTTATAGGTTTTGGGATTTGAGAATACGTTCGGGTTTAGGTTATAGGTTTTGGTTTTGGTTTTGGTTTAGGTTATAGGTTTTGGTTAAGGTTATAGGTTATAGGTTTAGGTTTAGGTTAAGGTTATAGGTTTTGGGATTTGGGAATAGTTTTAGGTTATAAGTATAGGTTTTGGTTTAGGTTATAGGTTTTGGGATTTGATAATGGGTTCGGGTTTAGGTTATAGGTTTTGGTTTTGGTTTAGGTTACAGGTTTTAGTTTAGGATAAGGTTTAGGTTTAGGTTTAGGTTATAGGTTTTAGGATTTGAGAATGGGTTCGGGTTTAGGTTATAGGTTTTGGTTTTCGTTTAGGTTATAGGTTTTGGGATTTGAGAATGGATTCGGATTTAGGTTATAGGTTTTGGTTTTGGTTTAGGCTATAGGTTTTGGTTAAGGTTATAGGTTATAGGTTTAGGTTTAGGTTAAGGTTAGGTTTAGGTTATAAGTTTTGGGATTTGGGAATAGTTTTAGGTTATAGGTATAGGTTTAGGTTAAGTTATAGGTTAAGGTTTAGGGATAGGTTATAGGTTTTGGGATTTGAGATTAGGTTCGGGTTTAGGTTATAAGTTTTAGTATTGGTTTAGATTATAGGTTTTGGGATTTGAGAATGGGTTCGGGTTTAGGTTATAGGTTTTAGTTTTGGTTTAGGTTATCGGTTTTGGTTTTGGTTTAGGTTATCGATTTTGGTTTTGGTTATAGGTTAAGGTTAGGTTTAGGTTATAGGTTTTGGGATTTGAGAATGGGTTCGGGTTTAGGTCATAGGTTTTGGTATTGGTTCAGGTTATAGGTTTTGGGATTTGAGAATGGGTTCGGGTTTAGGTTATAAGTTTTGGTTTTGGTTTAGGTTATAGGTTAAGGTTAAGTTTAGGCTATAGGTTTTGGGAGATGAGAATGGGTTCGGGTTTAGGTTATATGTTTTGGTTATGGTTTAGGTTATAGGTTATAGGTTTAGGATAAGGTTTAAGTTTAGGTTTAGTATATAGGTTATGGGATTTGAGAATGGGTTCGAGTTTAGGTTATAGGTTTTGGTTTAGGTTATAGGTTTTGGGATTTGAGAATGGGTTCGGGTTTACGTTATAGGTTTTGGTTTTGATTTAGGTTATAGGTCATAGGTTTAGGATAAGGTTTAGGTTTTGGGATTTGAGAATGAGTTCAGGTATAGGTTATAGGTTATGGTCTTGGTTTAGGTTATAGGTTTTGGGATTGGAGAATGGGCTCGGGTTTAGGTTATAGGTTTTGGTTTTGGTTTAGGTTATAGGTTTTGGGATTTCAGAATGGGTTCCGGTTTAGGTTATAGGCTTTGGTTTTGGTTTAGGTTATAGGTTTTGGTTAAGGTATTAGGTTATAGGTTTAGGTTTATGTTAACCTTAGGTTTAGGTTTAAGGTTTTGGGATTTGGGAATAGTTTTAGGTTATAGGTATAGGTTTAGGTTAGGTTATAGGTTAAGGTTTAGGGATAGGTTGTAAGTTTTGAGATTTGAGAATCGGTTCGGGTTTAGGTTAAAGGTTTTGGTTTTAGTTTAGGTTATAGGTTTTTGGATTTGAGAATGTGTTCGGGTTTAGGTTATAGGTTTTGGGATTTGGAAATGGGTTCGTGTTTAGGTTATAGGTTTTGGTTTTGGTTTAGGTTATGGGTTTTGGTTAAGGTTATAGGTTATAGGTTTAGGTTTAGGTTAAGGTTAGGTTTAGGTTATAGGTTTTGGGATTTGAGAATAGTTTTAGGTTATAGGTATAGGTTTAGGTTAAGTTATAGGTTAAGGTTTAGGGATAGGTTATAGGTTTTGGGATTTGAGATTGGGTTCGGGTTTAGGTTATAGGTTTTGGTTTTGGTTTAGGTTATAGGTTTTGGGATTTGAGAATGGGTTCCTGTTTAGGTTATAGGTTTTGGTTTTGGTTTAGGTTATAGGTTTTGGTTAAGGTATTAGGTTATAGGTTTTGGTTTATGTTAAGCTTAGGTTTAGGTTTTAGGTTTTGGGATTTGAGAATAGTTTTACGTTATAGGTATAGGTTTAGGTTAGGTTATAGGTTAAGGTTTAGGGATAGGTTATAAGTTTTGAGATTTGAAAATCGGTTCGGGTTTAGGTCAAAGGTTTTGGTTTTGGTTTAGGTTAGAGGTTTTGGTATTTGAGAATGCGTTCGGGTTTAGGTTATAGGTTTTGGTTTTGGTTTAGGTTATAGGTTTTGGGATTTGGAAATGGGTTCGGGTTTAGGTTATAGGTTTTGGTTTTGCTTTAGGTTATAGGTTATAGGTTTAGGTTTAGGTTAAGGTTAGGTTTAGGTTATAGGTTTTGGGATTTGAGAATAGTTTTAGGTTATTGGTATAGGTTTAGGTTAAGTTATAGGTTAAGGTTTAGGGATAGGTTATAGGTTTTGGGATTTGAGATTGGGTTCGGGTTTAGGTTATAAGTTTTAGTTTTGGTTTAGCTTATAGGTTTTGGGATTTGAGAATGGGTTCAGGTTTAGGTTATAAGTTTTGGTTTTGGTTTAGGTTATAGGTTTTGGTTAAGGTATTAGGTTATAGGTTTAGGTTTATGTTAAGCTTAGGTTTACGTTTTAGGTTTTGGGATTTGGGAATAGTTTTAGGTTATAGGTTTAGGTTTAGGTTATGTTATAGGTTAAGGTTTAGGGATAGGTTATAAGTTTTGAGATTTGAGAATCGGTTCGGGTTCAGGTTAAAGGTTTTGGTTTTGGTTTAGGTTATAGGTTTTGGGATTTGAGAATGCGTTCGGGTTTAGGTTATAGGTTTTGGTTTTGGTTTAGGTTATAGGTTTTGGGATTTGGAAATGGGTTCGGGTTTAGGTTATAGGTTTTGGTTTTGGTTTAGGTTATATGTTTTGGTTAAGGTTATAGGTTATAGGTTTTGGGATTTGAGAATAGTTTTAGGTTATAGGTATAAGTTTAGGTTAAGTTATAGGTTAAGGTTTAGGGATAGGTTATAGGTTTTGGGATTTAAGATTGGGTTCGTGTTTAGGTTATAGGTTTTGGTTTTGTTTTAGCTTATAGGTTTTGGGATTTGAGAATGGGTTCGGGTTTAGGTTATAGGTTTTGGTTTTGGTTTAGGTTATAGGTTTTGGTTAAGGTTTTAGGTTATAGGTTTAGGTTTATGTTAAGCTTAGGTTTAGGTTTTGGGTTTTGGAATTTGGGAATAGTTTTAGGTTATAGGTATAGGTTTAGGTTAGGTTATAGGTTAAGGTTTAGGGATAGGTTATAAGTTTTGAGATTTGAGAATCGGTTCGGGTTTACGTCAAAGGTTTTGGTTTTGGTTTAGGTTATAGGTTTTGGGATTTGAGAATGCGTTCGGGTTTAAGTTATAGGTTTTAGTTAAGGTTATAGGTTATAGGTTTATGTTTAGGTTAAGGTTAGGCTTAGGTTATAGGTTTTGGGATTTGAGAATAGTTTTAGGTTATAGGTATAGGTTTAGGTTAAGTTATAGGTTAAGGTGTAGGGATAGGTTGTAGGTTTTGGGATTTGAGATTGGGTTCGGGTTTAGGTTATAGGTTTTAGTATTAGTTTAGGTTATAGGTTTGGGGATTTGAGAATGGGTTCGTGTAACATCCCGAAAATTGAGGGGTCGAGCAAAAACCCAACTCCCGAGTTCCAAAATATTATTTATGCAACATAGATATGTATGATTGAATGTTGTCAGTATTAATGTATTAAACATGAGTGAGATTAAGCCAGAACAGCATATCCTACTCCAGAGACAGTTAAATTAACCGGTGGAAGACAGTGATAGTATGTATAACATATATAAATTGTTGTATGTCTCCAGAGTGTGAACATGTTACCAGGTTATATGTATACATGTATACTCCAAAAGTAAACAAAATGAATATACATGAGTGCGCTAAAAATATAAAGTGACAAGTGTCAAGGTATCTAATCAACCTCCCTGTAATCCCGTCAATCAGAACACGCATAAAGGAGAGATCCTCCTCATCATCATCAAGTCCAGCTCCGCCTTGCAGGCAGCGCCATCATCTGCAATCACAAAAGGGTCTGGTGGGTGTCCGAAAACACCATCCCGTAACGTGGGAGTGAGTAGCTAACTCAGTGGAATAATAGAGCAAGGATTAGCATGTTCTCAAATCAATCATGCGATAATAGTAAAGCAGTAAATCAGACAATCCTAATACTGTTGTTAATGCAATATGACATGACGTGATGTATGCCCTCACCGACGATCTCCCTCATACAGCACCATCTTACGACCGCGGCATGTAATCGACCCTCAAGTGCTCCACATCTTCTAGGCACATGCAATGGTATGGTGATATGATTTTTGAGTTATTATTAGTCCATTCAAACGGCAAGATTGGGAAACTAAGGTACCTCCCTTATATCAATCCCAACACAGATCCTGTCTAGGGTCGTCACTCGTAGTAATCTCATATGATGTATATTTTGTAGGTCGCTGCAAGGGCTGCCAGGGCTGTTGCTCGCACTCGTTGCACCACTCCCCCATCACCTTATCAATACAGGCCTATTGTACTCTACTGTTACGGAAGGGTCGTCGCCTCCCGTAGACTCAGAATACGCTCGCGGTCACTACAAAGGGCTGTTAGGGCTGTTGCTCGCACTCGTTGCACCGCTCCCCCATCACCTGATCAATGTAGGCCGACAGCAAGAATATAGTGTCACATACCACCATAATCTGCTCACGAGTCATAGGTGCTCACTGGTCACTACGGGGAGGTTTGTGGCCCCAACGTATGCCGACAGCTCGACCACGGTGTCCCATACCACCATGCCCGGCTCATGAGTCTTCGTGGATCAAGGTACCATGGTTAACAGGGTTCACAATAGTAAGTTTAGTACCCTAGGTTCAAGTAGTTATGACTCATGTAGGGTGAACATACAACGGCCAGTCGGGTTACTTGACGGGCTCGACTAGCACGATCGCATCTCAAGTTGAACGACATGAAGTGCATAAAACACTTCGTGTGGCCTAACCACTGCCGCCAACTCTAAAACACGGCTCGCGTTCATCGACACGTCGTTCATGGCGAAGATAAGCTAACCATGAATTCGCTCGGTTACCGACTGCCTGGACTAAGTATAGTCCCAAACACATGTGAATTCACATCAGCAATTCGTGCAAGGGTATTGGAATTGAAATACAATCATGTGAGCATGTTAACACATGTTGTAACGTACAACTTAAGCAAATCACCTGATACATGCCTTTCATACATATAATGAAATTATACATATCGCCAACATATAGGAAATCATTTCCATCAGCAAATTAATTGAGAATTCAATCTCAAACTAAATCATAATGAAATCATCAAGCACATGTCATAACATACAACTTACGTGAATCATCAAGCACATGCATTTCATTCATATAATGAAATCATGCATATAGCTAACATGTAAGAAACCATTTACACCAACATATTAATTGAGAAACCAATCTCAAACTAATCCATAACATCATTTAATTCAATACATACTAATACAAGCATTTATACAAACACTTACACTACACACTTAAGTCTACATATAGTATGTCGACCCGAAGTGCGCAATTAGGCGAATCTCTTCGCCAAACTAATTATGCACGCATTCCTAACATTCTAATGTGACAATAAACCATGTCAATCACATCAGCAAAATATGCATGAAAACAGTACTTCCTACAAATGACAAAAATGCCCTAAATCTCATATTCCTCGTCGGTTTACGAAACAGGAAACGGACAGCATATTGTACATGTCAAACGGCGATGCCGTCGATAATTTACTATTAAACGACATTGAAAGCTTTGGAAACAGTCAATCAAAGTGTCTAAAATCCGCACCTTGTCTCTTATAAACGTGTCATTTCGAACGGAGCGTATACGCTTCGTCTACGGCGAATAGAGATCCTGATTTACGAGTTCTATCAGTTTGCATGTTATGGGACGGAAAGAATCCCAAATCAACAACTTCTAGGGTTATTCCTTACCTGAAAATGCGGAGAAATCACAGGCCAGGTGATCGGAGTGTGTTGCTTAGGCACTTGCAGCAGGTGGCACGAGCAGCAAGAAATCCTCTCCTACTCTCTCTCACAAACTCTCACCTTTTCTCTCTCCCAATCTAAGAATTTTTGTAAATTCGGATGGAAGAGAGGAGTGAGGGTTTCAACCCTTTTTATAAGCCCAAACTTGCCCGAAATAGACTCGGGAACAAGTTTCACTTGAGGGGTAACCAAATCGGGGCTGTTTCGGTCCAAAAGGACATTTTTGGTGGTCCCCTGACCGAATGTGATCGGACTTAAGCTCACGCGTACCAAATCTAGTACGTATTAAGTTTTCAGTCCGGCTGGGTCCGCAGATCGCACGTGGCGGACCAGTTTCAGTTTAGCGGTCACTGCACGTAGATCAGGGCTGAAAGTCTCATGATATACAATAGAAATTTCTCCTGATCCGAGGGTGTAATCTGGCTGAATTCTGACGGTCAGAACGCTCAATTCTGACACGTCAAGTCGTATGCCAGATTTGAATTTGAAATTCTAATTCTGTCCCTATTCGCACTCTCTTCGGTCCGGGCTCAATGAAATGGCCTGTGATTATCGGTTTGACTTGATTTTCGAAATGAGTGTCAAGTCCAGCTAGGCGGTTCTAACAGTCTAAGATAGGAGGTATCGGACTTTCGACGTGCGGTCTAGATCCAATACAAAATTTCAAAGTGGTCCAGAGAACAAACCTGCTTAGAGTTTGGTTCGAGGTTATAGAGTATTATAGAGTCATTGGTTCTACTCGATTTGGGTCTTGTAGAACGTATTTAAAGTGATCAGGGACTGTTTCCCAGCTACTCTAGTGTTGCGCTAGCTAACTTACGCTTAATTTCCATAGGAATTGATCCTAAGTGGTTTCTTTGGCTATGGAATTAAGGTCTGAGCGATTTTCCATGTGGTTTAGTTGACCCATTGCCTAAGGACGTCAAATCCCACATTGGCCAAAATCCGGGGTGTTACAGTTCGGGTTTAGGTTATAGGTTTTGGTTTTGGTTTAGGTTATCGGTTTTGGTTTAGGTTATAGATTAAGGTTAGGTTTAGGTTATAGGTTTTGGGATTTGAGAATGGGTTCGAGTTTAGGTCATAGGTTTTGGTATTGGTTTAGGTTATAGGTTTTGGGATTTGAGAATGGGTTCGGGTTTAGGTTATAGGTTTTGGTGTAGGTTTAGGTTATAGGTTTTGGTTAAGGTTATGGGTTATAGGTTTAGGTTTATATTAAGGTTAGGTTTAGGTTATAGGTTTTGGGATTTGGGAATAGTTTTAGGTTATAAGTATAGGTTTAGGTTAGGTTTTAGGTTTTGGGATTTGATAATGGGTTCGGGTTTAGGTTATAGGTTTTAGTTTTGGTTTATGTTACAGGTTTTAGTTTAGGATAAGGTTTAGGTTTAGGTTTAGGTTATAGGTTTTAGGATTTGAGAATGGGTTCGGGTTTAGGTTATAGGTTTTGGTTTTTGTTTAGGTTATAGGTTTTAGGATTTAAGAATGGATTCGGGTTTAGGTTATAGGTTTTGGTTTTGGTTTAGGCTATAGGCTTTGGTTAAGGTTATAGTTTAGGTTTAGGTTAAGGTTAGGTTTAGGTTATAGGTTTTGGGACTTGAGAATAGTTTTAGGTTATAGGTATAGGTTTAGGTTAAATTATAGGTTAAGGTTTAGGGATAGGTTATAGGTTTTAGGATTTGAGATTGGGTTCGGGTTTAGGTTATAGGTTTTAGTATTGGTTTAGGTTATAGGTTTTGGGATTTGAGAATGGGCTCGGGTTTAGGTTATAGGTTTTGGTTTTGGTTTAGGTTATCGGTTTTGGTTTAGGTTATAGGTTAAGGTTAGGTTTAGGTTATAGGTTTTGGGATTTGAGAATGGGTTTGGGTTTAGGTCATAGGTTTTAGTATTGGTTTAGGTTATAGGTTTTGTGATTTGAGAATGGGTTCGGGTTTAGGTTATAGGTTTTGGTTTAGGTTTAGGTTATAAGTTTTGGTTAAGGTTGTGGGTTATAGGTTTAGGTTTATGTTAAGGTTAGGTTTAGGTTATAGGTTTTGGGATTTGGGAATAGTTTTAAGTTGTAAGTATAGGTTTAGGTTAAGGTTTAGGGATAGGTTATAGGTTTTGGGATTTGAGAATGGGTTCGGGGTTTAGGTTATAGGTTATAAGTTAAGGTTATAGGTTATAGGTTTAAGTTTAGGTTAAGGTTAGGTTTAGGTTATAGCTTTTAGGATTTGGGAATAGTTTTAGGTTATAGGTATAGGTTTAGGTTAGGTTATATGTTAAGGTTTAGGGATAAGTTATAGGTTTTGGGATTTGAGAATGGGTTCGGGTTTAGGTCATAGGTTTTGGTATTAGTTTAGGTTGTAGGTTTTGGGATTTGATAATTAGTTCAAGTTTAAGTTATAGGTTTTAGGTTTAGGATAAGGTTTAAGTTTAGGTTTAGGTTATGGGTTTAGTTTAAAGGTGCGGTCCCTGTAAATATAAATACAAATATAAACACGGCCTGTCCAAAATGTCATGCCCTTCCAATGTTGTCCATAGGAAATGGACAGCTTCATCATGGTCATAACAGCGGTTCCCACCTTCTAGGGACCCCCGCTCTTCCAGATAGCTCCGATGCACATCCGAGTCTGCTCCATTAATTTCGAGCAATTACATAAACACGACTTGTCCAAATGGCCAAGCCCCTCCAATGTCGTTCATAAGAAATGGACAGCTTCATCTTGGTCATAACAGCAGTTCCCACCTTTCATGGACCCCCGCTCATCCGGATAGCTCCGACGCACATCCCGGTCTGTTTCATCAATTTCGAGTAAATACATAAACACGGCCTGTCCAAATGGTCAGGCCCCTCCAATGCTGTCCATAGGAAATGGACAACTTCATCATGGTCATAACAGCGGTTCCCACCTTCCAGGGACCCCCGCTCAACATCCAGATAGCTCCGATGCACATCCAGGTCTGCTCCATCAATTTCGAGCAAATAGATTTAAAAACAGGGTAGGAAGCTATTTTTTTTATGGATGAAAACCAATCTTGAAGACTATTCATCAGGCAGTCCCTACAATGGAGAGTAGTTAGACATTGAATGATTAAAAGCATTAACCACTTCTGTTGCTTTTCTGCATATACACAAGATTCATAGGCTGAAAAATTGCCATTGAGTTCGTGTTTTATGTTCGGTTAGTAGAGACGGACAAGTCTTTATACCATATGACCTACAGCTGATAAAAATTTCAAGTAAATTGTACGAGGTTTACAGTAATCATGGAGATTAGAAAATTTTCAAGTATGTGCGTTTCAATCTGAGTTATTTTTCTAATCATGATAGCCTTGGGAGGGTGATACGAGGGATGGGTTAATTACAAGAGGCCTGATTAAAACTGTATTGGGTTATCTTACCGGACATAATCATTTCTAGACCAGCAAGATAACACAATATAGTTTTAATCCGCCTCTTACAATCAACTCATCCCTCGTATCAACCCTCCCAAGGCTATCGTCATTAGACAAATAACTCAGACTGAAACGCACATACTTGAAAATTTTTTAATCCCCAAGATTACTGTAAACCTTGTACAATTTACTTGAAAATTTTATAACATGAAATAGTACATGAGTGAGAGAAGATAACGTAACCTTTTATATAGAAGCCAGAAATTGATAGGTTGGGATTGTCCTATCGAGGAGATTCTTAGGCATAGTCCATCTGTTGTTGGGACAAACACGCATGGGTTTAGATTATTAGACCATGGACCCCATCTGTCATTGAAAACCAAGGATTAAAATGGTGTGATAATCTATATGTAGTAAGATATATATATAAATCCCTTGTGCAGTATTTGTGGATTATGTATTTGTGGATAATGTGCAGTTGTGTACTATCATTTATATAAGAACATGTCTTGACTATATATGGACACACATGCTAAGACATACGTATGTGAGATTGGTGAAGCTAAATTTCAATGGATCACATTAACTCGACAAAATCAAATGTCAAGGTCAGTCTTAGGGTGTTGTCGTTCCACTATTAGCTCATATATGATAGTTACACATATGTGTTTTGTCCGGGCTATATATACATTTTGTCAGCTCATTACAGGGCATGGCCATGAAATGTACAATCCATTCTCCGTGGACCACACCATAAGAAACAAGGGTGATTGAACGCCTACCATTAAAAACTTCTTGGTTGCCATAAAAGTTTTCGACCAATTTTGATATTTGTGTTTTCCATTCATCTAGGTCTGTGTGACCTTGTAAACAGATTGGATGGAAAATAACATCATGGTGCGCCCTAAGAAGGTTTCAACAGTGAGCTTCATTTTCCTAGCTGTTTCCCACGGGGTAGTTCACTTGAGCTTTGGATATGCCTTATTTTTGAGCTCATGCTCTAAAATGAGCTGAAAAATCAGATAGAAACACATATATCATGGTGGGCCCTACAAAGTTTGGGCTATGTCGGTCCATGGATATTCAAATTTCAGGTGCTGCAGGCAATTGGCCTTTTCATCCTGGTGCAGCCCACCCTTTTCACCATTCTGAGCTTCTACTCCAGTGTCATAAACAGGAAAAAAAATCCCACCAGACATCATATTTTAGACTAACAACAGGTTGGATGGCAATCTAGTAGGGCCCACCATGATATATGTTAGACTAACATATTTTAGACTAACAACAGGTTGGATGGAAATCACTTGTCATGGCAATCTAGTTGGGATGTTATGATATTTATCCTCTGATGGCATATGTGACCCAAATCACTTGTCATGGCAATCTAAATGGTTGGACTAGTCAGATCTTTCAGGGGCTGTTTTGCATCAAAATAGATAGATGGGTTCCAACCGGTTATTCTTGGTCTATGATCAAGGTGTAAGATTTTATTTATTTATTTATTTATTTTAATATTTGAATTATTTTTCTTCTAAGAAGCCATTATCCTACTTATGAACCTATAAATAAGCATCTTACCTTGTTATGCTATGAATTTGTATGTGGCCCAAGTAAGCTCACCTACAATCAACAAGACCAACAAAGTACATAGATTTCACATGGCCCAAAAATAACTAGGATTCATTAATCACAACCATATAATTATGGGGCCCACAAAAATGGACAGTGAGAGATAAAATGGCATTACCTTTACAGGCCCTCAGTCAATTGGGTTTGACAATAAGGTAGTCTGTAATCGTAGTCCATAACCCATTGTATGCAACAACCCACACGATCCACAAAATCAGAGGGCCTTAAGAACTACCTAATTTAATTGTAAACTTTGCATGCCAGGAGATGGTCTGTCACTATTACAGTGAAGTAGATTAGATTAATCAGTTGCCAATGTGAAGCAAGATTAGATTAGTCAATTGGTGCCTATTTGGGTACCACTTAAAAATGAGTTCATCTAATTTTTTTTTACTTATAATCATGTATTAGAGACTGTGATTGTTAGTTACCAAGAAACTTTTCATATAATCAAGTAAGTTCATTTAAGGGCCTGCTTTGTAAAACTTATTCCCAGCACTTATCACTAAAATAAGCTATTTTCTAGTGAATTTTCTATATTTAGATGATTTTTTGCTTTCTTGACTTTAGGATCTGAAAAATGTGGGACTTTTGATATTAATCATTCCTCTGATTCTACGGTTGAGATGGCCCCCAGATAATGATCAATGGCTTAGATCATCCAAAGGTGGGCCAAATGAACATATGAGTATGATCTCTCTCAGGTATTTTTCTTGGAATTTATATACCTTATATGAGGGATTGCCACCTAGGAGGCTTTGGATGAGAGAGAGATTATCCCACTTCATCCGAATCTTCCCCTCTTCCCAATCATACTTATGTTGAATCTGAAATTCAACTCAAAAATACAAATAATAGAGTGGTGACATTAATTAGAAGGAAACTTGAGTGGGACCCATCCTCTAATGGTTGCCCACAAGAGGGCCCCATGGGTTGGTCCCATATACAACATATCACACCAATTAAACAACCACAATCATCTTATTCCGGCTATTGAAGTTAGACCCAGCATGTAATACAATCCAGACCGTCCAAATAGGCAAGCCCATTGTGGATGGATCAACATATCCTGAAAAATCACACTAATCAAACAGTCCCAAACATCTGATTCCAGCCATTATCTGGTCGGCATCAAATGGTTATGGTTGTTTGATTAATCTGACTTTGAGGCTATGCACCATTTACAACCTGCTCCACAATTTAGACGGTTAAGATCCATGCCACATGCACGGTGATCAAACCACCACCATTATGAAAATCACGACATACTATTACCATAGTCAGCACCCATATAATACCAAATTATCCAATTTGAGCATTCTTCAAAAATAAATAAATAAATAAATCCATTTTTATGAAATGCAATTAATGAAAAATCAAATTAACTTTCTACACTTATGATCTCTAATGCAGAATAAAAAGCATTAAAAATCAAACATATAAATAGTATGAAAAATCATAAGAACTTTCACTCAATTCCAGCAGAAATTTCAGTTCAATTTCTATAGAAATGAAGAACATCACCATGCAAAAACCTCTATTATCTCCTAGAAATCCTGGGAAAAAGAGAGCAAGAACAAAAAACTTTCGTGGGATAGTGGGCCCCATAGCGTATACATGTATTGGCCCCACCGTGGTCCATTCCATTGATAGTCATGCGGTCCATGGACACCATTAAAACTTCCTAGGGTCCAATGTAAGGTTTATTTGCCATCCAACCCTAAATCCCCAAATCCCCAAATCCCTAAATCCCCAAATCCATAAATCCCTAAATCTCAAAATCCCTAAATCCCCAAATCCCTAAATCAGTATTGAGATTGAGAGAGATTGATAGAGAGAGAGAGAGATACCTCACGGTCAACCGAGCTTCAGAGAAAGAGAGAGAGAGAGAGAGAGGATGTCTGGGCGTGCGTGGGTAGGGCGTCCGGCAACGGTCCGCGAGAGAGAGGAAGAGAGATATAGAGAAACAGAGGAGGTGGAGGATGCGAGAGAAATAGAGAGGGGACAAGGAGGAGAGATCAGAGGAAGAGAGAATCAGCGAGAGAGAAGAGGGAGAGGAGGGAGAGAGCGCCGGAGGAAGAGAGAGCAGAGAGAGAGAGAGTCGCAGGGAGGGGTGTCGATTCGGTATTTAGGTGTAGGGCGTCTTTTGAACGCTCTACTTTCCCAAGTTTTGTGGGCCCACCATGATGTATTTGTTATATCCACACCATCCATCCATTTTGAGATATCATTTTAAGTCAGAAGCCTAAACCTAGGACAAAAAAAAATCTGTAGTGGACCCCACCACTGAAAACAGTGGGGAGAGTGATTCTCACCGTTGAAACTATGTTAAGGCCCATCGTGATGTTTATTTGAAATCAAACTTGTTCAAACGTTAAAAAATACCTTAAATAAGGTAAAACACAAATGTCATCTTGATATAAAACTTTTGTTGCCGTTAAAATTTTTTAATGGTGGGCGTCACTGTCCCACTGTTTTTTGTGTTGGGGCCCATTGGAGCTTTGGATTTAACTCGTTATTTGGATACTACCCTAAAATGATCTCTACAAATGGATGGAAGGTGTGGATATAAAACTTACATCATGGTGGGGCCCAAAAATGAGAGTACGTAAAATATCAGGTGGACCACACCACATGAAAACAATAGTGATTAGATATCCATCATTAAAATTCTCATAAGGTTGTACCATTTATTTGGCATCCAATCCTATTAAACGAAGCAGACGTAAGGTTGTACTGTTTATTTGGCATCCTTTAGGGCCTGTTTGGCCAGGCAGATCCCATGGTATTAGGAGGGATGGGATCAATTTTAAGGTAATGATGGTGGTGTCAGTGGATTGTCAAAAGATCCATGGGATTGCTTATATCCCGGGACAAGTTCACTGGGTCTGTTTGGCACGCCCCACATGTCCCGGGATTTTACCTTTCAATCCATTCAACCAAGGGATAGGATCAATTTTAAAGTAATGATGGTGATTTCAGTGGATTGTCTTGAGATCCATGGGATGGCTTATATCCCGGGACAAGTTCACCGGACCTGTTTGGCTCGTCATGCCTATCCAAGGATATTGCCGATCCCATCCCTCCTAATACCATGGGATTTGCCTGGCCAAACAGGCCCTTAGAAGTTTTCAAGGGTAAGCATGACGATGGATCCTTAATATTTTCTTTATTTTCATCTTAGCACATATATTGTCAAGTCAGTAATTTTCAATAACATGTTCAAATAATTTGGTGCCAATTCATATTTTAGATATGAAAATCCTGAACTTAATTTCTTTAGTCACCTCAAGCTTAAGGCCTATTTATGATCTGGCTGCATCTCTAGTTAAAAGCAACACTTTTGTATAAGAAGCATTTTGACTAATAAATCATGCCTTGATTCCTTGGTAAATCAATCATAAGTTACGAACTAAAAACTTGAGGTCTTTTTTTTGTTTAACATTTGGGTACGTATGAGGAGTTTTTTTTTTTTTTTTTTTAAACAGGTAAAATGCCTATTGATCTATACACATACATGTAAATAAAATAATAGCATGCTTAGTCATCTTTCACACATAGATATAAACCATAAACATGAGAAAATATCACCTAAGGGCCCACCACCTTTCATGCCAATACATCATGCTGGTAAGACATCCCAGCCGCACAAAATATGCGTCGCACCATGATCATTTCATGTCATCAAAATTTGGTCCATTGACTCACTAGGTGAGTAACACACCTGCATTAAGTAGGACCATTGGCTTTCGATTGATTTCAACGATGCGGCCCATCCATTGAGGGGACCAACCTGATTTGCCACAGGTGATTTTCATAAGTGGCCCACTTTTTACTTATGGGGACATATGTGAAAGTCCATATTTGTCCAGTTGGTGCAGTCTTTCTTCAAGTGTCCAACCTTCCCACACTTGAAACAAATCGAGTTCATTTGAATAGGTCATTTTAGGACATCAGCCAAGGAATGTGTCAAATCAAAATCTTTAGTAGACTCGACCATAGAAAATAATGTAGAGAGTGACACCCACCATTTAAAACTTCTAAGGGCTGTAAAATTCTTCGATCAAGTTGATTTTCACTCTTTTCACATATTTAATGTCAGTGTTAACTTATGAACAGGTTGAATCTCAAAGAAACATCACGGTGGACCTTTAGAAGATTTCAATGGTGCATCACTCTCTCATTCTATTCTCTTGACCATGCCCTAAAATGATATCTCAAGATAGATGGACGGTGTGCATAAAATACATAATTAATGGTAGGGCTTATATAAGTCAGTGACGTCACTTTAGTAGCCAATCTCGCTACTCATGTTAGTAGCTAATCCAAGTGTAAATTTGGATTAAGATTATATTTATGGGAGAGGTAGAAGATGGATATTTTGTGGGAGTAGACGCTGGAATATGGAAAGTAATACGCAATGGAAGAAATGAAGAAATTCTAAAAGAACAAATAGTATACAATGGAAAAAAAGAAGATATTTAAATGAAAAAAATAGATTTGTGAGTTTCCTTTCTTAAATATTCCAACAAGTGTAAAAGAAAGAAGATGACAAATTGTCTTTATAATACAATGAACTTATAAATTTGAAATTCAACACAAAGATTTGCACTGCTAAGTGTTGAAAAGGTTTTCAAGAGTTGATCATTGATATGCCTCACAAAAACTTTCTGACTTAAAATGACAATTACAATAAAGATAAAAGCACAAGTTTATGGATGGCTTGATCTAGGAATGGCGTTACCTCTCAAATGATGATGTCCGTAGTACACATGGAGTTAGGAGGGACATGGTGTTCGAGAGAAATATCTATTAAAGAAATCCATATACTCATTCACACACATCAATTATTTTGTCGGGAATGGATATGACCTTGCATTTGAAAAAAATTTTTGTCACTTTTAGATAAAGATAATTAAACAACATGAGAAATTTATTAACATATGACAACACATGGAACTGCCACCTAAATCATTAATCAATTCTATTGTTGCCACGCGTTCAACATATAAAACCAATTCAACGTGTACACCCATATGTCAAACACACTCAACCAACAATATAACTAGAACCGTAGACACTAGTGGGCTAGCAAGACCTTCGGTCACTCCCTAAGTGTACTATAGCGCAGATGGATCAGAACCAAGTTCCAAAAAGATTAGGCACTTTAAGCTTCTTACAAATGTGAAGTCCTATGATACACACCACATGCGTATGTAGGAATGGTGCTTCACACCATCCTTGTGATCCCGAAGTAATCTGGAAAAATGGATAGACCGCATGGATAAGACACACAACATGGTGGGCCTACAACACCTTGACACAAATAAGCAACAGTGGTGATTAATATCCACCAATAAAATTTCTTGTGGTCTACAGAAGAGTTGGATCAAGCTTGATATAGGTTTGTGTGATCTTGTTAAATGACAAATAAATGTAACGATGGACCTTAAGAAGTTTATAACGGTGGACCATCAATCACCTTAGATTTGGATCTGCTTCATTTTTTGGCACAAGCTCTAAAATGAGTAAACTTTGTTGGGTCCACCGTGAATTTATCTGGTCCATCCACACCATCCATCCATTTTTCCATCTTATTTTACATGTTGAGACAAAAATTTAAGCATACCCAAAGTTCAAGTGAACCATACCATAGGAAACAGTTAGAATAATTATTTCCACCGTTGAAACCTTTATAGGGTCCACAGTGATGTTTATTTCTCATCCAACCTGTTCATAAGATCACAAAAACATGGATGAAGGCAAATCACAAAAACAAACTTGATCCAGAACTTCTATGGCCTCCAAGAAATTTTCAATGGTAGATCTTCAATTCACGCTATTTCCTGTGGTGTGGTCCAATTGAGGTTTGGATATACTTCATTTTTTTGGGTCAAGCCCTAAAATTATCAGCTAAAATGGATGGACGGAGTGGATAAAATACATAAATCAAGGTGGACCCCACAGATCAGTTCGCAATCCGCTTCCTAAAAACGAACCAGAATGAAAACTTGTGAAAACATTCCCTGCCCGCCCATCCCAAAACCCAAATCCCGCGCCCGTCCCTCTCCCAAACCATCTCTCTCTCTCACCCGGCCATCGGTTTCCAACCCCTCCCCCACAAGCAAATGCGCCCAGCCCTCTGTTTCCCAACACGTTTCTCTCTCTCTCTCTCGCTCGGTAGGGTTTCGAAATCCCCCATTCACCACAAACCCACCATAGATCTGTGAGAGAGACTTGGAGAGCACTCGAAAGAAGAAGAAGAAGAAAGAGAGGAAATCC
Organism: Magnolia kwangsiensis; assembly: GCA_037074715.1. Lineage (NCBI taxonomy): Eukaryota > Viridiplantae > Streptophyta > Magnoliopsida > Magnoliales > Magnoliaceae > Magnolia > Magnolia kwangsiensis. The sequence continues at coordinate 117,772,104 of CM073577.1, forward strand.
AGACATCTCAGACATCTATCCTGCAAACCATCTACGATCTCTAGCTCCTCAAAACAACGGTTACTCACTCTCTCTCTCTCTCAATGCCGATTTAAGGATTCAGGGATTTAGCAATTTATGGATTTTTGATTTTGTAATTTGCTGTTTGGAGTTGTGTACACAACCATCCTAGTTGTGCATCAGATTGGCCTAGCTATGGAGATAACGTGGTCCAATTCAGGATGGTACACTCATCAGGCAAACCATTTTTTAATGTTGAATGTAGACAGTAGTCCACCTAATGAGTGGGACCAAACCTTTTAAAACTGGGGTGATTTGACCCAGTTGAGTTTTACGAGTCGGTTCAACTGAGTCACCATTCAAAACTCGTTGCAATTGAAGTTTTGTGACCCACAATATCATTAATGCCTAAAAACATGCTCGTTGAACAATCTTAGAATGGTAGAGTCATCCAACGACTGCAGTTTTTGGGCAATGGCTTGAAGGATTCCTTAGAATCACATAAACTCTGTAAGATGATTAGGGCCATTTAATTAAAAGACCTTTCAATGGACATAACTAGAAAATTGAAAATAGCTGCCATTATTTCGAGAGCAACAGCATTTCTTCATTATACAACACGATATAGAGTGACCTTCTTTCTGTAAACCTTGCTCCATAGTTCTAAAACTTGGTGACTCAACTCGACCAAAAATCAAGCTGAGTTAGTGGAACTCAGCTAGTACTCAGCTGTATTAGTGCATTTAATGGAGGGATTAAATGGAATATTCAGCAGTCGGATTGTTTTAGGACTGTTCCAGAAATTTACTATAAACTGGGGTTAATGCATGCCACGTATACAATTGCTTAGTGCTCAAAATCAATTATTGCCCCCGTATTTTTCTCATTGAGGTTTGGCTTTGGGACAATAATCTTCCCATATTTTCTCATTTCTTTTACTCCCCACAACCATCATGGTAGGATGAACTGAAAGAAGGCTGCAGGCGCTGGCCTGTTTGTCAGCAGAGAACCCATGAAATCCATTTTTCAGTCTATCTGCAGGTTAGCTAGAGCTAGTGATCAGGCCTCTTGGCAGTGATTAGACATTTTTAGCCTTCCTAATAATCAAACAGGTTGTATTCTATCATCTAGTGATCTCACTGGTGAGGCTCATATTTTGCATGGCCTGGATGTGGTATAACTTTATATGTTGGAACCTGTTGTCGCCTCTAGATTAACCGAAATTATGACTGTTTGCAGGTGATCATCCCTTTCAAACAAAATGGAATTTGAATGAAATAATGAAAAAGATGGAAACTACAATGAATCATGATACCATCCCCTACATATGTACGTCTTTTGATCCTACCGAAGCATGGGTGCATCCTGTCTAAAATGGACCGTGTCTGTTTGTAACTAGAACCTTGGATTAAGTTCCATGAATGACTCCTGCTCAAATCTTCTAAATGTAATCTGTACAACCTCTAAAAAACGGCAATGTTTTTCATCCTCAAAGAATTTGTACCCCATACTCTATGAGTGATCGGCTTGATCATATCCTAGTTGCTGATACATCATTATCATGAACGGGCACTGTTGCAAGGCCCCAATGGTGGTATCAGTAAAAGATCTTTATGTGTATATAAGGAGACCTGACCATTGGGTTGGTCCCACTCATCAGGTGGACTACTGTGCACACGACATGTATTATGGTACTGTCCACATTCAGCATATTATTTTGGTACATGTATTATGGTAGCTGACTTGACCTGTTTATGTCTCCTTCATGTGCTGAATGTATCGCCATGTCTAGAGATGTGTGTCGACTTAACCTGTTAGTGTTACTGTTAGAGGGCAACAATCTTGGTATAACATCTTACTATCATCTGGAGTTCTTGTTTGCTTTTACTCTATCTGATTCTCCTATTGGATGATCCTAACCATCAAAGAGAATTCATTTCTGTTCTTTGCTATGAAATCAAGAAGTGGGGTGCGTTTCTTTTTAAAATTGCTGGCATATCTCTTGCATAGTTTATCTGTTTAGGATGTGTTTGGATAAACAACTGAATTGATTCAGTTCATTCAATAGGATATGACATTTTCTACTTCTCAAATGGATAAGCTTGCTTGAAATTGTTACTAGTTGCGTTTTAGGTCCAACTTGTAAGTTAGATAATTAGTTACTCGTTTGAGAATTTCTATGGGGCCATACATAGATATGGTGTATTTTTGGTGGTATAAAAATCGCTCAAATTGTCCTATTTTGGACAGTTCAAGGTTAGACGGATAGTATGCTTTCATATAATCTATTTCAATGTTCATGCCTGATCCGTGGTCCATCTCCTCATTTCTCTCTGGATATGTTTCTTCCGTTCCGTATCCATTGCCAAATATCTTTACATTGCTTTAGATATTTGACATTAGAATGTAACGTAAGATAAACTTATCTGGAGAGGCATGGGGAGATGCTGCCGAATTTTCGGCGTGGACGTTTAAATGAGAATATTAAAGTATTACAATCTATCCAATCTTGGATGAGTAACTAATTTATGATTTTATTGTATTATCTTAGAAAATATTTTAGTAGACTCGGATGTGCGTCAGACTATCTGGATGTTGAGCGGGGGTTCCTGGAAGGTGGGAACCACTACTTATGTTCGGGTAAGATAAGATGCATGATTTTCCTTTTCAACTGTTCGTCATAGACTGACAGTACTTGTTTCAATTTTCTTGGAAGGATGATGAATGTATTTGCAAATGTAAATGAAAATAAACAACTTATGATATATATATATATATATATATATATATATATATATATATATATATATATATATATATATATATATATATATATATATATATATATATATATATATATATATATATATATTATCAATGGAGGATACCTTGGTTAGGGGGACATGAAAATCTTATAACTTATGGTATGATGCCCCAATATAAGTTGTATGGTACTAGTATGTAGTAGATAATACTAGGTTCAATAGTAGATAATACTAGAGAACACCTAAACCTGATCCATAACTCGAAACCGAAACTGATTCCCTAAACATAGACCTAAACCTATAACCTAAACCTAAACCTATGACCTAAACCTATGACCTAAACCTAAACCTATGACCTAAACCTAAAACTTATAACCTAAACCTAAACCTATACTTATAACCTTAACCTAAACTTATAACTTATACTTATAACCTAAACCTATACTTATAACCCTAACCTAAACTTATAACCTTAACCTTAACCTAAATCTAGACTTATAACCTAAACCTAAACATTAACCAAAAACTAAACCTAAACATAAAAACCTAACCCTAAACTTAAAAACCTAAACCTAAACTTATACCTATAACCTATAACCTAAACCTGATCCCGAACCCGAACCTTAACCTATAACCTATAACCTAAACCTTATCCCATAACCTATAACCTATTCCCATACCCAAAACCTAGAACTATAAACTAAACCTAAACTTATAACCTTGACCTAAACTCATAACCTTAACCTAAACCTAAACATATAAGCTAAACCTATAACATAGCCTAATCTTAAAGCTATCTTTGTAGACTAACTCTAGTCTTTTCATTGTAGAGATGGATAAGAGTTGGATGCGAGCTAAGAACAGGTTTGGCCCAGAGTATAAACAAGGGGTTCAAGAGTTCATGGAATTTGCGCGAAATGGGGCAGATTTAGGGAATAGGATTAGGTGTCCATGTCAAAAATGCATGAACTTGATATACAAGACTTTAAACAAAGTAGAGGATGATTTGTTCATAGTTGGGATTGACCCGGGTTACACGTGGTGGGTCCATCATGGTGAAGATATGACCCATAGAGATGAGGCCACTGAAGTCAACGAAGACCCAATTGTGCCGGATGACAAGGGTGAAGACGTTGACGAAATGCAAGATATCATAGGTGATGTGTTCAGGGGAACAACTTCGGATACTGATTTTGCAGTGACAAGCAGTAGCCAAGATAATCCTCCAACGGGTGATGTCGAATCAGATAAGTTTAGTAGGTTGTTGAGGGATGTGCAACATCCACTTTATCCAGGGTGTGAGAACTTCTCCAAGTTAAATTTTCTTACAAAGTTACTTCATTTGAAGATAATAAATCATTGGAGTAACAAATCGTTTAACATGTTGATTGAGTTGCTGAAAGAAGCATTACCGGCTGGTGAGACATTGCCCAAGTCTCATTATGAGGCAAAATCCTTAATGCGAGACTTGGGCCTTGGTTATGAACGAATCCATGCATGTATAAATGATTGTTTATTGTATAGGGAAGAGCATGATAAGGATGATCGGTGTCAAACTTGTGGAGAGTCTAGGTGGAAGTATGACAAAGCTGGTCATAAGAAAATCCCGCAAAGGGTGTTAAGGTTCCATTGAAATCCAGATTGCAAAGATTGTTTATGTCTCGTAAGACACTTGAAGATATGAGGTGGCATAAGGAGAAACGCATTCATGATGATAGTACCCTGAGGCACCCTGCGGACTTTGAAGCCTGGCAAAATTTTGACAAGCAACATGACTGGTTTGCAAAGGATTCTCGTAATGACTAGGTCTTGCAAGTGATGGCTTTAATCCATTTGGTAATATGAGTAGCTCGTACAGTATGTGGCCAGTGGTACTTATGCCCTATAATTTACCTCCTTGGTGGTGTATGGAGTCATTTTTTATGATGTAATTGCTTATTCCTAGACCCAAGTCACCTGGAAATGACATTGATATGTATTTGCGACCGTTAGCAGATGATTTAAACGAGTTGTGGAGTCAAGGTGTAGAAACGTATGACACATCTGCAGGACAGACATTTCGATTGCACGCGGTGGTCTTGTGGACAATAAATGACTTTCCTGCATATGAAAATTTGTCTGGGTAGAGCACGAAGGGTAAGTTGGCTTGTCCTACATGTGGTATTGAGACTTGTTCATTGTCATTGAAGCACGGTAGAAAAATATATTATATATCGTCGATTCCTTCCGAGCGATCATACTTGGCGCAGGAAGACGATGATCTTTGATGGTAAATAAGATCGTAGGCCACCCCCGAAAGAGCTATCTAAAAAAGATGTGATACAACAACTGAGTAACATTGGAGAAGTTACATTTGGTAAGGCATTACACTTAAAGAAGAGGAAACGTACAATACTGGAATATAACTGGAGGAAGAAGAGCATCTTTTTTGAGTTGCCCTATTGGAGTGATCTAAAATTGCGACACAACTTAGATGTCATGCATATTGAGAAAAATATATGTATAACATCCCGAAAATTGGGGGTCGAGTAAAAACTCCACTTCTGAGTTCCAGAACATTACTTATGCAACATAAATGTGAATGATTGAATGTTGTCTGTGTTAATGTATTAAACATGAGTGGGATTAAGTCAGAACAGCATATCATACTCCAGAGACAGTTAAATTAACAAGAGGAAGACTGTGATACATACATATAATATATAATTGATTGTAAGTCTCCAGAGTGTGAACATGTTACCAGGTTAAACATATACATATATACCTCAAAATAGAAAGAAAGAATATACATGAGTGCTCTGAAAATATAAAATGACAAGTGTCATGGCATCTAATGAATCTTCCTGTAATCCCGTCGTTCAGAACACGCATAAAGGAGGGATCCTCCTCATCATCATCAAGTCCGGCTCCGCCTCGCAGGCCGCGCCATCATTTGCAATCACAATAGGGACTGGTGGGTGTCCGGAAACACCATCCCATAACGTGGGAGTGAGTGATCAACTCAGTGGAATAATAGAGCAGAGATTAGCATGTTCTCAAATCAATCATGCGATAATAGTAAAGAAATTAATCAAACATTCCTAAATACTGTTATTAATGCAATATGACATGACATGATGGATGCCCTCACCGACGATCTCCCTCATACGGCACCATCTTACGCCCGCGGCAAGCTTTCTTCCCACAGTGCTCCACATCTTCTAGGCACATGTAATGTGATGTAGATATGATTACCAAATAGTTATTAGTCCTTTTCATACAGCAGGATTGGAAAACTAAGGTACCTTCCTTATATCAATCCCAACACAGATCCTGTCTAGGGTCGTCACTCCTAGTAATCTCATTCGATGTTATATTTATAGGTCGCTGCAAGGGCTGCCAGGGCTGTTGCTCGCACTCGTTGCACCGCTCCCTCATCACCTTATCAATACAGGCCTAATTATCCTTAAGACTGCATCAGGACTCGTCGTCCCCATGCGGTGTCAGGATAAACTCAAAGTCACTACAAAGGGCTCGCCACCTGATCAGTGTAGGCCGACAGCAAGAATGTAGTGTCACATACCACCATAATATGCTCAGAGTAGGGTGCTCACTGGTCATTACGGAGAGGTTTGTGGCCCCAGCGTAGGCCGACAGCTCGACCACAGTGTCCCATACCACTATGCCCGGCTCATGAGTCTTTATGCATCAAGGTACCATGGTTAACAGGATTTTCAATGGTAAGTTCAGTACCCCAGGTTCAAGCAGTTATGACTCATACATGGTGAACATACAATCGCCAGTCGGGTTACTTGACGGGCTCGACTAGCACGAGTGCATCTCAAGCTGAACGACATGAAGTGCATGAAACACTTCATGTGGCCTAACCACTGCCGCCAACCCAAAACACGACTCGCGTTCATCGACGCATCCTTCGTGACAAACAGAAACCAACCACGAATTCAATCCATTACCGACTGCCTGGACTAGGTCATAGCCCCAAACATTTATAAACAACATCAGTAAGCATATAAGAGTAGTAGGAATGAATATAAACAATACAAGCATGTTGACATGTGTTATAACATACAACTTAAGTAAATAATCCCACACATGCATTTCATATAAACAATGAAATCAATACATATAGCCAACATGATGGAAATCGTTTACATCAGCATATTACTTGAGAATTCCATCTCAAAACTCATACACAACACCACTTACTCAATACATACTAATACAAACATTTATACAAAGACTACACACTTTAGTCTACATAGCGTATGTCGACTTAAAGTGCGCATTTGGGCGAATCTCTTCACCAAACTGATTATGCACGCATTCCTAATATCCTATTGCGACAAAAAGCCATGTCAATCATTTGAGCAAAATATGGATGTTTACAGTATTTCCTACAAATGACTAAAATGCCCTAAATCTCATATTTTTCATATGTTTACGAAACGGAAAATGGACAGCATGTTGTACATGTCAAACGGCGTTGTCATCGATAATATACTATTAAACGACATTGAAAGCATTAAAAACAGCCAATCAAAGCGTCTAAAATCCGCACCTTTTACTCTAGATGTGTAACGTTCCAAACGGAGCGTATACGCTTCGTCTACGGCGAACAGGCGACCTATTTCACAAGTTATATCAACTACTTTGCTATTTAAATTGATGAAACGCTAAATCAGCAAGTGGACAGGGTTTTTCTTACCTAGAAAAGCGTCGGAATCACCAACAAAGTGATTGGAATACGTCGCTTAAGCACGTGCAGCAACAGCAGCAGGTGGCAGGAAAATCTCTCCCACCTTCTCTCACAAACTCTCACTTTTTCTCTCTTTCAATCTAGGGTTTTAACCAAATTCGGATGGGAGAGAAATGAGAGGGTTTCAATCCCTTTTATAGCCTAAAACCTTTCCAAATTAGGCTTGGAAACAATGTTTACTTGGGTTATGACCAAATCGGGGCTGTTCTGGTCCAAAAGAGCATTTCTGGAGGCCCTCTGGCCGAACGCGGTCGGACTTAAGCTCATGCATACTGAATCTAGCACACATCAAGTTTTCAGACCGAAAGAGTTCGCAGATCGCACGTGGCGGTCCAATTTTAGTTCAGCGATCATCGCACCTAGATCAGGTCTACAAGTCTCATGATATGAAAGAGAAATTTTTCCTAATCTGAGGGTCTAATTTGGCTGAATTCTGACGGTCAGAACGCTTAATAATAACGCGTCAAGTCACGTGACAGATTTGAATTAAAATTTCCAAATCTAACCCTTTTCTCACTCTCTTCACTCCAGGCTCAACGAAATAGCCTCTGAACGTCGGTTGGCCTTGATTTTCGAAACAATTGTCAAGTCCAGCTAAGCGGTCATAACGGTCTAAGATTGTAGGTATCGAACTTTCGACGTGCGGTATAAATCCAATATAAAGTTTCAAAGAGTTTCTGAGAGCAAACGGGTTTAGAGTTTGATCCAAGGTTTTAGGATATTATAGCATCATTGGTTCTACAAGTTTTGGGTCTTGTAGAATGTATTTAAAGCGATCAGGGATAATTTTACAACTACTCCAGCGTAGCGCTAGCTAACTTATGCTTAGTTTCTAAAGAAATTAATCCTAAGTGATTTCTTTGGCTATGTAATTGGGTTCTGAGCGGTTACCAAGGTGTTTTGGTTGACCCATTGCCTAAGGACGTCTAACCCCATGTTGATAAAAATCTGGGGTGTTACAATATGTGATAATGTCTTCGAAACATTGATGAACATGGAGAAAAAAACAAAAGATAGTGTCAAGGCTCGATTGGATCTACAAGAAATGGGTTTAAGGAAAGAGTTACACTTGCAACTACATGAAAATTCATATACTATACCAGCAGTCTGCTATACATTGACAATACTAGAGAGAGCATTTATGTGAATGGTTGAGATCGGTGAAGTTTTTCGATGGGTATGTATCAAACATATCTCGGTGCTTAAACGTTACAGACTGTAAGGTAACAGGCATGAAAAGTCATGATTGTCATGTCCTTCTGCAACGCCTACTGCCGATTGCTATTTATGGATTCCTGAGCAAGGATATCAATGCTACGTTGATTGAGTTGGGGATATTCTTTAAGGATTTGTGTTCGAAATCGTTAAATATAGATGTTATTAAATGACTGGAGAAGGACATTGCTGTAATCCTTTGCAAACTTGAAAGAATATTTCCACCTGCATTTTTCGATGTCATGGTACACCTAGCGATTCATTTACCGCACGAGGCGAAGCTTGCAGGCCCAGTACAATATCGTTGGATGTATCCGATCGAAAGGTGGTAGAACCTATTAAATTTTTTTTTTTTCATTCTGTAAACTACATATATCCATGTTAAGCCTGTTAACATATTAGTTTTGCGTGCAAATACCTTCACACACTTAAACAATTTGTGAGGAACAGGGCACGTCCGGAGGTATCCATAGCTGAGGCGTACATTGATAATAAGTGCCTTACATTTTGTTCCTTGTATCTTCATGGCATTGAGACTCGATTCAACCGAGAAGATCAGAATGCCGATGAAGGGTAGGAGCATGAACAAGGACTCATATCTGTGTTTGCACATAACGTTCATCCTTTAGGATCCCTGATGTTTCAAGATATGGACGTTGGGGATCTAGCAAAGGCGAGGTGGTATGTGTTGCATAATTGTGAAGAAATAGAATCATACTTGGAGTAAGTCTTCCACTTGATTATTACTTTCTCTTTAAACTCAAAACCTTAATGTTTCTTGCTGATGGCGTGTCATTTATGTGTAGCAAACACATAGACGAGATGAAGTCCAAATTCCCCACAAGTTATAATCGAATGCATCAGGATCAGTTTCCACAATGGTTTGAAAAACATGTAAGATTTCACATTGTATCTCTCCACACTTAAAATTTTCGTTGTATTGCACATTATTTAAACCTAAGAAAATAACCTAAATAATTATATTATGTACATGATAATAGATGAAGACGTTGCGCACAAGTAACTCTGCGGATGCGTCTGATGCACTATACTCGCTGGCGTGTGGCCCTGATAGACGTATATCTAGATATACAGGTTGTATTGTAAACGGGATTCGATTCCATACCGAAGAATGTGACAAGTACAGGTCCACACAAAATAGTGGGGTGGTTGTGAAGGGAACGAATGAGGATGATGAAATTGACTTTTATGGCATTTTGACGGATATTATTGAGCTGAATTATTGTATGAGAAAGCAGGTGTACTTATTTGATGCGATTGGTGGGATGTTGAAAATAAGAAGTTGGGAATACAGACTGATAACTACTTTACGAGCATAAATTTATCTCGAAAGTAGTTTAAGGACGACTCATTTGTCCTTGTCAGCCCAGCCGAACAAGTATTTTATCTCGCTGACACCAAGTTAGGCGGCTCTTGGCACGTGGTGTAGAAAATAAAGCCCAGGAATGTATTTGATGTTCCCGAACTAGAAGTTGACGATAGCGAGGATGGGAAAAATGACACGTCTAGGGTTGAACAAGCATATCAAGAAGACGTGTCGTCTGTGGATACAGGGACTGATTCAAGTGTTGATATTGATGTAGTGTAACTGGACAGAGATGATGTGCCACCTGATTATGTTGATGCCTCAATAGTACGTGACATTGTTAGAGATGATAGTAGTTTCATTGAGGGATCCATTGTAGACAATGAAGAGGAAATACTGATCAGCTATAGTGATGGTGAAGAAGAAATAGTCCTACGCGATAGTGATACAGACGACGATTATCAAATGTACACATGATTTACATGTCATTTTTCAATTTGAATATGTACTTTTAATATAGAATGACAATGTGTAATGAAATTTAACAGGGTTATAGATTAAAGTTCACAGTTTTAATATATTCTGCTTACATTATAGTGTAATGGTCTAATCATATTTTAATCATCTCTCTAAGCATAAGCATAAATGTATTGTACCGTGAACACTACTTGTATAATATTTTAGTATATTTCACTTGTATTGACATTGTTTAAATTTATAAGCTCGTAGCTCACACATATTCAGTGATGGCACCAGGTGGGAGAGTACGTCGTTCGCGCACTGGATCTATCCCTTCCACCGGTGATGGGACGGAGCCAGCATCGCCGCCACATGTTGCATCGCAGTCCTCGGATCCCTCAGTCATGCATACACCGGGCACTGCATGTAAGTCTATATATATATATATATATATATATATATATATATATATTAATGACTTTGTTTTATGTTTATACTTACATATTTCTTTTGCAGCAGCGTCGTCGACCAGCCGATGAGGACGTGGACCCATGCGTGGATTACTTTTACAGCGACTTACATGCGAGGGTAGGGTGATGGTAGAGTTTTCATAGGACTGTGTTAGACCTGTTGGGAACAATGCCAGATTGTTTATATCGGAGGTCGGTGTCTTATGCCGATCTATGATCCCCGCCATCACCTCCCGTTGGGCAGACGTGACAGATGATGTGCGGCAGCTCATCCGTCAGTGCCTTCAGGTAAATTTATATGTTATGTGTTTTATTTATATATGTATTTTTCAAAATTAATGGAGCAGACTCGGATATGCGTCGGAGCTATCTGGAAGAGCGAGGGTCCCTGGAAGGTGGGAACCGCTGTTATGACCATGATGAAGCTGTTCATTTCCTATGGACGGCATTGGAGAGGCCTGACCATTTGGATAGGCCATATTTATGTAATTGCTCGAAATTAAAGGAGCAGACCCGGATGTGCGTCGGAGCTATCCGGAAGAGTAGGGGTCTGGGAGGTGGGAATCGTTATTATGACCATGATGAAGTTGTTCATTTTCTATGAACGACATTGGAAGGGCCTGACATTTTAGGCAAGCCATGTCTATATTTGTATTTGTATTTGAAGGGACCACACCCTTAACCTAAACCTGAACCGATTCTCAAATTGAAAAACCTATAACCTAAACCAAAAGTAAAACTTGTAACCTAAACCCGAACCCATTCTCAAATCCCAAAACCTATAACCTATACCCAAACCCATTCTCAAATCCCAAAACCTATAACCTAAACCTAAACCAAAACGTATAACCAAAACCAAAACCTATAACCTAAACCCGAACCCATTCTTAATTTTCAAAACCTATAACCTAACCCAAAGCTATACTTATAACCTAAAACTATTGTCAAATCCCAAAACCTATAACCTAAACCCAAACCCATTCTCAAATCCCAAAACCTATAACCTAAACCAAAACCTAAACCTCATCCTAAACCTATAACCAATAACCTAAAACAAAACCTATAACCTAAACCAAAACCAAAACCTATAACCTAAACCCGAGCCCATTCTCAAATCCCAAAACCTATAACCAAAACCAAAACCTATAACCTAAACCCAAACCCATTCTCAAATCCCAAAACCTATAACCTAAACCCGAACCCATTCTCAAATCCCAAAACCTATAACCTAAACCTAAACCTAAACCTAAACCTTATCCTAAACCTGTAACCTATAACCTATAACCTAAACCAAAACCAAAACCTATAACTTAAACCCGAACCCATTCTCAAATTCGAAAACCTATAACCTAAACCTAAACCTAAACCTTATCCTAAACCTATGACCTAAACCAAAACCAAAACGTATAACCTAAACCCAAACCCATTATCAAATCCAAAAACCTATAACCTAACCTAAACCTATACTTATAACCTATAACCTTAACCAAAACCTATAACCTAAGCCAAAACCAATAACCTAAACCGGAACCCATTCTCAATTCCTAAAACCTATAACCTATAACATTAACCAAAACCTTTAACCTAAACCCGAACCCATTCTCATATCCCTAACCCTATAACCTAAACTAAAACCAAAACCTACACCTAAACCTAAACCCGAACCCATTCTCAAATCCCAAAACCTATAACCTAAACCTAAACCTAAACCTAAACCTTATCCTAAACCTATAACCAATAACCTAAAACAAAACCTATAACCTAAACCAAAACCAAAACCTATAACCTAAACCCGAACCCATTCTCAAATCCCAAAACCTATAACCTAAACCAAAACTAAAACCTATAACCTAAACCTGAATCCATTCTTAAATCCCTAAACCTATAACCTAAACCTAAACCAAAACCTATAACCTAAACCCGAACCCATTCTCAAATCCCAAAACCTATAACCTAAACCTAAACCTAAACCTTATACTAAACCTATAACCAATAACCTAAAACAAAACCTATAACCTAAACCAAAACCAAAACCAATAACCTAAACCCGAACCCATTCTCAAATCCCAAAACCTATAACCTAAACCAAAATCAAAACCTATAACCTAAACCCGAACCCATTCTTAAATCCCTAAACCTATAACTAAAGCCAAAACCAAAACCTATAACCCAAACGCGAACCCATTCTTAAATCTCAAAACCTATAATGTAAACCTAAACCTAAACCTTATCCAAAACCTATAACCAATAACCTAAAACAAAACCTATAACCTAAACCAAAACCAAAACCTATAACCTAAACCCGAACCCATTCTCAAATCCGAAAGCCTATAACCTAAACTTAAACCTAAATCTTATCCTAAACCGATAACCAATAACCTAAAACAAAACCTATAACCTAAACCAAAACCAAAACCTATAACCTAAACTCGAACCCATTCTCAAATCCCAAAACCTATAACTTAAACCTAAACCTAAACTTAAACCTTATCCTTAACCTATAACCAATAACCTAAAACAAAACCTATAACCTAAACCAAAACCAAAACCTATAACATAAACCCGAACCCATTATCAAATCCCAAAAGCTATAACCTAAAAACAAACCCATTCTCAATTCTCAAAACCTATAACCTAACACAAAGCTATACTTATAACTTAAAACTATGGCCAAATCCCAAAACCTATAACCTAAACCTAACCTTAACCAAAACCAAAACCTATAACCTATAACATTAACCTAAATCTATAACCTAAACCCGAACCCATTCCCAATTCTCAAAACCTATAACCTAACCCAAAGCTATACTTATAACCTAAAACTATTACCAAATCCCAAAACCTATAACCTAAACCTAACCTTAACCAAAAGCAAAACCTATAACCTATAACATTAACCAAAACCTATAACCTAAACCCGAACCCATTCTCGTATACCTAAACCTATAACCTAAACCAAAACCAATACTTAAACCTAAACCCGAACCCATTCTCAAATCCAAAAACCTATAAGCTAAACCTTATCCTAAACCTATAACCAATAACCTAAAACAAGACCTATAACCTAAACCAAAACCAAAATCTATAACCTAAACCCGAACCCATTCTTAAATCCTAAAACCTATAACCTAAACCCGAACCCATTCTCAAATCCCAAAACCTATAACCTAAACCTTATACTAAACCAATAACCTATAACCTAAAACAAAATCTATAACCTAAACCAAAATCAAAACCTAAACCTAAAGCCGAACCCATTCTCAAATCCCTAAACCTATAACCTAAACCAAAACTAAAACCTATAACCTAAACCCGAACCCATTCTCAAATCCCTAAACCTATAAGCTAAACTAAAACCAAAACCTATAACCTAAACCTGAACCCATTCTCAAATCCCAAAACCTATAACCTAAACCCGAACCCATTCTCAATTCTCGAACGCTATAACCTAACCCAAAGCAATACTTATAACCTAAAACTATTGCTAAATCCCAAAACCTATAACCAAAGCTAACCTTAACCAAAAGCAAAACCTATAACCTATAACATTAACCAAAATCTATAACCTAAACCCGGACCCATTCTCAATTCTCAAAACCTATAACCTAACCCAAAGCTATACTTATAATCTAAAACTATTGCCAAATCCCAAAACATATAACCTAAACCTAACCTTAACCAAAAGCAAAACCTATAACCTATAACATTAACCAAAACCTATAACCTAAACCCGAACCCATTCTCATATCCCTAAACCTATAACCTAAACCAAAACCAATTCCAAAACCAAAACCCGAACCCATTCTCAAATCCAAAAACCTATAACCTAAACTTTATCCAAAACCTATAACCAATAACCTAAAACAAGACCAAAAACCTAAACTAAAACTAAAACCTATAACCTAAACCCAAACCCATTCTCAAATCCCTATACCTATAACCTAAACCAAAACCAAAACCTATAACTTAAACCCGAACCCATTCTCAAATCCTAAAACCTATATCCTAAACCCGAACCCATTCTCAAATACCAAAACCTATAACCTAAACCTAAACCTAAACCCTATCCTAAACCTATAACTAATAACCTAAAACAAAACCTATAACCTAAACCAAAACCAAAACCTATAACCTAAACCCGAGCCTATTCCCAAATCCCAAAACCTATAACCAAAAACCAAAACCTATAACCTAAACCCGAACCCATTCTCAAATCCCAAAACCTATACCCTAAACTCGAACCCATTCTCAAATCCCAAAACCTATAACCTAAACCTAAACCTAAACCTTATCCTAAACGTATAACCTATAACCTGAAACAAAATCTATAACCTAAACCAAAACCAAAACCTAAACCTAAACTCGAACCCATTCTCTAAACCTATAACCTAAACCAAAACTAAAACTTATAACCTAAACCCGAACCCATTCTCAAATCCCTAAACCTATAACCTAAACCAAAACCAAAACCTATAACTTAAACCCGAACCCATTCTCAAATCCCAAAACCTATAACCTAAACCCGAACCCATTCTCAAATCCCAAAACCTATAACCTAAACCTAAACCTAAACCTTATCATAAACCTATAACCTATAACCTAAAATAAAATCTATAACATAAACCAAAACTAAAACCTAAACCTAAACCCGAACCCATTCTCTAAACCTATAACATAAACCAAAACTAAAACCTATAACCTAAACCCAAACCCATTCTCAAATCCCTAAACCTATAACCTAAACCAATACCAAAACCTATAACCTAAACCCGAACCCATTCTCAAATCCCAAAACCCATAACCAAAACCCGAACCCATTCTCAAATCCCAAAACCTATAACCTAAACCTTATCCTAAACCTATAACCTATAACCTAAAACAAAATCTATAACTTAAACCAAAAGAAAAACCTATAACCTAAACCCGAACCCATTCTCAAATCTGAAAACCTATAACCTAAACCTAAACCTTATCCTAAACCTATGACCTAAACCAAAACCAAAACCTATAACCTAAACCCGAGCCTATTCTCAAATCCCAAAACCTATAACCAAAAACCAAAACGTATAACCTAAACCCGAACCCATTCTCAAATCCCAAAACCTATAACCTAAACCCGAACCCATTCTCAAATCTCAAAACCTATAACCTAAACCTAAACCTAAACCTTATCCTAAACCTATAACCTATAACCTAAAACAAAATCTGTAACCTAAACCAAAACCAAAACCTAAACCTAAACCCATTCTCTAAACCTATAACCTAAACCAAAACTAAAACCTATAACCTAAACCCGAACCCATTCTCAAATCCCGAACCCATTCTCCAATCCCAAAACCTATAAGCTAAACCCGAACCTATTCTCAAATCCCAAAACCTATAACCTATAACCTAAAATAAAATCTATAACCTAAACCAAAACCATAACCTAAACCTAACCCGAACCCATTCTCAAATCCCTAAACCTATAACCAAAACCAAAACTAAAACCTATAACCTAAACCCGAACCCATTCTCAAATCCCTAAACCTATAACCTAAACCAAAACAAAAACCTATAACCTAAACCCGAACCCATTCTCAATTTCCAAAAACTATAACCTACACCCGAACCCATTTTCAAATCCCAAAACCTATAACCTAAACCTAAACCTAAACCTTATCCTAAACTTATAACCTATAACCTAAAATAAAATCTATAACCTAAACCAAAACCAAAACCTATAACCTAAACCCGAACCCATTCTCAAATCCAAAAACCTATAACCTAAACCTAAACCTTATCCTAAACCTATGACCTAAACCAAAACCAAAACCTATAACCTAAACCCGAACCAATTCTCAAATTCCAAAACCTGTAACCTAACCTAAACCTCTACTTATAACCTATAACATATAACCTTAACCAAAACCTATAACATAAACCAAAACCAAAACCAATACCTAAACCTAAACCCGAACCCATTCTCAAATCCCAAAACCTATAACCTAAACCTAAACCTAAACCGTATCCTAAACCTATAACCAATAGCGTAAAACAAGACCTATAACCTAAACCAAAACCAAACCCTATAACCAAAATCAATAACCTAAACCCGAACCCATTCTTAATTCTCAAAACCTATAACCTATCCCAAAGTTATACTTATAACCTAAAACTATTGCCAAATCCCAAAACCTATAACCTAAACCTAACCTTAACCAAAAGAAAAACCTATAACCTATAACATTAACCAAAACCTATAACCTAAACCCGAACCCATTCTCATATCCCTGAACCTATAACCTAAACCAAAACTAATACCTAAACCTAAACCCGAACCTATTTTCAAATACAAAAACCTATAACCTAAACCTTATCTTAAACCTATAACCAATAACCTAAAACAAGACCTATAACGTAAACCAAAACTAAAACCTTTAACCTAAACCCAAACCCATTCTCAAATCCCTATACCTATAACCTAGACCAAAAGCAAAACCTATAACCTAAACACGAGCCTATTCTCAAATCCCAAAACCTATAACCAAAAACCAAAACCTATAACCTAAACCCGAACCCATTCTCAAATCCCTAAACCTATAACCTAAACCCGAACCCATTCTCAAATCCCAAAACCTATACCCTAAACCCGAACCCATTCTCAAATCCCAAAACCTATAACCTAAACCTAAACCCATTCTCAAATCCCAAAACCAATAACCTAAACCTAAACTTAAACCTTATCCTAAACCTATAACCTTTAACCTAAATCAAAATCTATAACCTAAAACAAAATCAAAACCTATAACCTAAACCCGAACCCATTCTCAAATCCGAAAACCTATAACCTAAACCTAAACCTTATCCTAAACATATGACCTAAACCAAAACCAAAACCTATAACCTAAACCCGAACCCATTCTTAAATCTCAAAACATATAACCTAACCTAAACCTATACTTATAACCTATAACATATAACCTTAACCAAAACCTATAACCTAAAACAAAACCAAAACCAATACCTAAACCTAAACCCGAACCCATTCTCAAATCCCAAAACCTATAACCTAAACCTAAACCTAAACCTTATCCTAAACCTATAACCAATAACCTAAAACAAGACCTATAACCTAAACCAAAACCAAAACCTATAACCTAAACCCGAACCCATTCTCAAATCCCTAAACCTATAACCTAACCTTAACCTATACTTATAACCCATAACATATAACCTTAACGAAAACCTATAATCTAAACCAAAACCAAAACCTATAACCTAAACCCGAACCCATACTCAATTCCCAAAACCTATAACCTAATCCAAAGCTATACTTATAACCTAAAACTATTGCCAAATCCTAAAATCTATAACCTAAACCTAACCTTAACCAAAACCAAAACCTATAACTTATAACATTAACCAGAACCTATAACCTAAACCCGAACCCATTCTCATATCCCTAAACCTATAACCTAAATCAAAACCAATACCTAAACCTAAACCCGAACCCATTTTCAAATCCCAAAAACTATAACCTAAACCAAAACCTAAACCTTATCCTAAACCTATAACCAATAACCTAAAACAAGACCTATAACCTAAACCAAAACCAAAACCTATAACCTAAACCCAAACCCATTTTCAAATCCCTAAACCCATAAACTAAACCAAAATCAAAACCTATAACCTAAACCCGAACCCATTCTCAAATTCCAAAACCTATAACCTAAACCCGAACCCATTCTCAAATCCCCAAACCTATAACCTAAACCCGAATCCATTCTCAAATTCTAAAACCGATAACATAAACCTAAACATAAACCTAAACCTTATCCTAAACCTATAACTAATAACCTAAAACAAAACCTATAACCTAAACCAAAACTAAAACCTATAACCTAAACCCAAACCCATTCTCAAATCCCAAAACATATAACCTAAACACGAACCCATTCTCAATTCTCAAAACCTATAACCTAACCCAAATCTATACTTACAACCTAAAGCTATTGCCAAATTCCAAAACCTATAACCTAAACCTAACCTTAACCAAAAGCAAAACCTATAACCTATAACATTAACCAAAATCTATAACCTAAACCCGAACCCATTCTCAATTCTCAAAACCTATAACCAAATCCAAATCTATACTTATAACCTAAAACTATTGCCAAATTCCAAAACCTATAACCTAAACCTAACCTTAACTAAAAGCAAAACTTATAACCTATAACATTAACCAAAACCTATAACCTAAACCCGAACCCATTCTCATATCCCTAAACCTATAACCTAAACCAAAACCAATACCTAAACCTAAACCCGAACCCATTCTCAAATCCAAAAACCTATAACCTAAACCTTATCCTAAACCTATAACCAATAACCTAAAACAATACCTATAACCTGTAACACCCCGGATTTTGGCTAATCTGGGATTTGACGTCCTTAGGCAGTTGGTCAATTAAAACACCTGAAAAATCGTTCAGAATCCAATTCCATAGCCAAAGAAACCACTTAGGATTAATTTCTTTAGAAACTAAGCATAAGTTAGCTAGCGCAACGTTGGAGCGGCTTGGAAACAGTCCCTGATCACTTTAAATACGTTCTACAAGACCCAAATCGAGTAGAACAAACAACTCTACAATACTCTATAACCTCGGATCAAACTCTAAGCGGGTTTGTCCTCTGGACCACATTGAATTTTTGTATTGGATTTAGACCGCGCGTCGAAGGTCCGATACCTCCTATCTTAGACCGTTAGAACCGCCCAGCTGGACTTGACAATCATCTCAAAAATCAAGTCAAACCGATAATCACAAACTATTTCATTGAACCCGGACTGAAGCGACCGCGAATAGGGACAGATTTGAAATTTCAAATTCAAATCTGGCACTCGACTTGACGCGTCAGTATTAAGCGTTCTGACCGTCAGAATTCATCCAGATTACACCCTCGGATCAGGAAAAATTTCTATTTATTATCATGAGACTTTCAGCCCTGACTATGTGCGGTGACCGCTGAACTGAAACTGGTCCGCCACGTGCGATCTGCGAACCCTGTCAGACTGAAAACTTAATACGAGCTACATCTGGTACGCATGAGCTTAAGTCTGATCGCAATCGACCAGGGGACCACCAAAAAGTAACTTTTGGACCGAAACAGCCCCGAAATGGATAGGCACCAAGTAAACTTCGTTCCGGAGCCTATTTTTGGCATTTTTAAGCTTATAAAAGGGGTTAAAACTCTCACTTCTCTCACCCATCCGAATTTGCTAAAAACCCTAGCAAGAGTGAGAGAGAAAGTGAGAGTTTGTGAGAGAAGGTGGGAGAGCTTTTCTTGCTGCTGCTGCACGTGCTTAAGCGGCGTATTCTAATCACTTTGCCGGTGATTTCTCCGCGTTTCTAGGTAAGAAATAACCCTAATAAGTTGATGATTTGAGATTCTTTCCGTTCCATAGCTTGTTAACTCATAGATCTTGTAAATTAGGTTGCCTATTCGCCGTAGACGAAGTGTATACGCTCCGTTCGAATTTCAACATCCGTAAGAGACTAGGTGAGGATTTTAGACGCTTTGATTGACGGTTTACAACGCTTTCAATGTCGTTTAATAGTAGATTATCGACGGCATCGCCGTTTGACATGTACAACATGCTCTCCGTTTCCTGTTTCGTAAATTAACGAAGAATATGAGATTTAGGGCATTTTAGTCATTTGTAGGAAGTACAATCTACATGCATATTTTGCTGACGTGATTGACATGGTTTGTCGCCGCATTAGTGAGTTAGGAATGCTTGCATAATCAGTTTGGCGAAGAGATTCGCCAAGTTGCGCACTTTGGGTCGACATACTATATGTGGACTTAAGTGTGTAGTGTATGTGGTTGTATAAATGCTTGTATTAGTATGTATTGTATTGAATGATGTTATGTAGTTGTTTGAGTTTGATTTCATGATTAAAATGCTGACCTAAATGATTTCCTACATGCTTACCTTATGCATGATTGCACTACATGCATAGAAAGTATGCCTTGAAGATTTGCTTAAGTTGAATATGCATAGAAAGTATGCCTTGAAGATTTGCTTAAGTTGAATGTTATAACATGTGCTAACATGCTCACATGCTGTATTTCAATTTCAATACTATTGTATATAGTGTTAATGTAATTCCATAGATGTGTGGGACTTGACTTAGTCCAGGCAGTCGGTAACCGAGCGAATTCGTGGCTGACTGGTCATAGCCACGAACGACGCGTCGATGAACGTGATTCGTGTTGAGAGTTGGCGGCAGTGGTTAGGCCACGCGAAGTGTTTTACGCACTTCATGTCGTTCAACTCGAGATGCGATCGCGCTAGTCGAGCCCGTCAAGTAACCCGACTGGCCGATGTTTGTTCACCTTGTATGTATCATAACTGCTTGAACCTAGGGTACTGAACTTACCATTGTAAACCCTATTAACCGTGGTACCTTGATCCACGAAGACTCATGAGCCGGGCATGGTGGTATGGGACACCGTGGTCGAGCTGTCGGCCTACGCTGGGGCCACAAACCTCCTCGTAGTGACCAGTGAGCACCTAAACTCGTGAGCAGATTATGGTGGTATGGGACACTATATTCTAGCTGTCGGCCTACACTGATCAGGCGACGAGCCCTTTGTAGTGACCACGAGCGTATTCTGAGTCCACGGAAGGTGACGACCCTTCCGTTGCAGTAGAGTACGGTAGGCCTGTATTGATAAGGTGATGGGGGAGCGGTGCAACGAGTGCGAGCAACAGCCCTGGCAGCCCTTGCAGTGACCTATGAAATATACATCGTATGAGATTACTAGGAGTGACGACCCTAGACAGGATCCGTGTTGGGATTGATACAAGGGAAGTACCTTAGTTTCCCAATCCTGCTGTTTGAATGGACTAATAACAACTTGAAAATCATATCACCATAGCATTGCATGTGCCTGGAAGATGTGGAGCACTCTAGGGAGTGTGGCATGCCGCGGTCGTAAGATGTTGCCGCATGAGGGTGATCGTCGGTGAGGGCATACATCACGTCATATCATCTTGCATTAATAACAGTATTAAGATTGTCTGATTTACTGCTTTACTATTATCGTGTGATTGAATTGTGAACATGCTAATCTTTGCTCTATGATTCCACTGAGTTGATCACTCATTCCCACGTTACGGGATGGTGTTTCCGGACACCCACCAGTCCCTTCTGTGATTGCAGATGATGGCGCGGCCTGTGATGCGGAGCTGGACTTGATGATGAGGAGGAGGATTCCTCCTTTATGCGTGTTCTGATTGACGGGATTGCAGGGAGGTTGATTAGATACTTTGACATTGTCATTTTGTATTTTTAGTGCCCTCATGTATATTCACTTTGTTTACTTTTGAAGTATACATGTATGTGTATAACCTGGTAATATATTCACACTCTGGAGACATACAATAGTTTATATACGTTATACATACTATTACAGTCTTCCGCTTGCAAATTTAACTGTCTCTGGAGTATGATATGCTGTTCTGGCTTAATCTCACTCATGTTTAATACATTATCACAGACAACATTCAATCATACATATCCATGTTGCATAAATAACATTTTGGAACTCGGGAGTTGGGTTTTTGCTCGACCCCCGATTTTCGGGATGTTACATAACCTAAACCAAAACCAAAACCTATAACCTAAACCCGAACCCATTCTCAAATCCCTAAACCTATAACCTAAACCAAAACCAAAACCTATAGCCTAAACCCAAACCCATTCTCAAATTCCAAAACCTATAACCTAAACCTGAACCCATTCTCAAATCCTAAAACCTATAACCTAAACCCGAACCCATTCTCAAATCCCAAAATCGATAACCTAAACCTAAACCTAAACCTAAACCTTATCCTAAACCTATAACCAATAACCTAAAACAAAACCTATAACCTAAAGCAAAACCAAAACCTATAACCTAAACCCGAACCCATTCTCGAATTCCAAAACCTAAAACCTAAACCCGAACCCATTCTCAATTCTCAAAACCTATAACCTAACCCAAAGCTATACTTATAACCTAAAACTATTGCCAAATCCCAAAACCTATAACCTAAACCTAACCTTAAACAAAAGCAAAACCTATAACCTATAACATTAACCAAAATCAATAACCTAAAGCTGAACCCATTCTCAATTCTCAAAACCTATAACCTAACCCAAAGCTATACTTATAACCTAAAATTATTGCCAAATCCCAAAACCTATAACCTAAACCTAACCTTAACCAAAAGCAAAACTTATAACCTATAACATTAACTAAAACCTATAACCTAAACCCGAACCCATTCTCAAATCCAAAAAACCATAACCTAAACCTTATCCTAAACCTATAACCAATAACCTAAAACAAGACATATAACATAAACCACAACCAAAACCTATAACCTAAATCCAAAATCATTCTCAAATCCCTAAACCTATAACCCAAACCAAAACTAAAACCTATAACCTAAACCCGAACCCATTCTCAAATCATAAAACCTATAACCTAAACATGAACCCATTCTCAAATCCCAAAACCTATAACCTAAACCTTATCCTAAACATATAACCAATAACCTAAAACAAAACCTATAAAATAAACCAAAACCAAAACATATAACCTAAACCCGATCCTATTCTCAAATCCCAAAACCTATAACCAAAACTAAAACCTATAACTTAAACCCGAACCCATTCTCAAATCCTAAAACCTATAACTTAAACCCGAACCCATTCTCAAATCCCAAAACCTATAACCTAAACCCGAATCCATTCTTAAATCCCAAAACCTATAACCTGAACCTAAACCTAAACCTTATACTAAACCTATAACCTATAACCTAAAATAAAATCCATAACCTAAACCAAAACCAAAAGCTAAACCTAAACCCCGAACCCATTCTCAAATCCCTAAACCTATAACCTAAACCAAAACTAAAACCTATAACCTAAACCAGAACCCATTCTCAAATCCCTAAACCTATAACCTAAACCAAAACTAAAACCTATAACCTAAACCCGAACCCATTCTCAAATCCCAAAACCTATAACCTAAACCCGAACCCATTCTCAATTCTAAAAACCTATAACCTAATCGAAAGCTATACTTATAACCTAAAACTATTGCCAAATCCCAAAACCTCTAACCTACACCTAACCTCAACCAAAATCAAAACCTATAACCTATAACATTAACCAAAATCTATAACCTAAACCCAAACCCATTTTCAATTCTCAAAAACCATAACCTAAACCAAAGCTATACTTATAATCTAAAACTATTGCCAAATCCCAAAATGTATAACATAAACCTAACCTTAACCAAAAATAAAACCTATAACCTATAACATTAACCAAAACCTATAACCTAAACCCGAACCCATTCTCATATCCCTAAACCTATAACCTAAACCAAAACCAATACCTAAACCTAAACCCGAACCCATTCTCAAATCAAAAAACCTATAACCTAAACCTATAACCAATAACCTAAAACAAGACCTATAACCTAAACCAAAACTAAAACCTATAACCTAAACCCAAACCCATTCACAAATCCCTATACCTATAACCTAAACCAAAAGTAAAACCTATAACTTAAACCCGAACCCATTCCCAAATACTAAAACGTATAACCTAAACCCAAACCCATTCTCAAATCCAAAACCTATAACCTAAACCTAAACCTAAACCTTATCCTAAACCTATAACCAATAATCTAAAACAAAACCTATAACCTAAACCAAAACCAAAACCTATAACCTAAACCCGAGCCAATTCTCAAATCCCAAAACCTATAACCAAAAACCAAAACCTATAACCTAAACCCGAACCCATTCTCAAATCCCTAAACCTATAACCTAAACCCGAACCCATTCTCAAATCCCAAAACCTATAGCCTAAACCCGAACCCATTCTCAAATCCCAAAACCTATAACCTAAACCCGAACCCATTCTCAAATCCCAAAACCTATAACCTAAACCCGAACCCATTCTCAAATCCCAAAACCTATAACCTAAACCTAAACTTAAACCTTATCCTAAACCTATAACCTTTAACCTAAAAAAAAATTTATAACCTAAAACAAAATCTAAACCTATAACCTAAATCCGAACCCATTCTCAAATCTGAAAACCTATAACCTAAACCTAAACCTTATCCTAAATATATGACCTAAACCAAAACCAAAACCTATAAACTAAACCCGAACCCATTCTTAAATCCCAAAACATATAACCTAACCTAAACCTATACTTATAACCTATAACATATAACCTTAACCAAAACCTATAACCTAAAACAAAATCAAAACCAATACCTAAACCTAAACCCGAACCCATTCTCAAATCCCAAAACCTATAACCTAAACCTAAACCTAAACCTTATCCTAAACCTATAACCAATAACCTAAAACAAGACCTATAACCTAAACCAAAACCAAAACCTATAACCTAAACCCGAACCCATTCTCAAATCCCTAAACCTATAACCTAACCTTAACCTATACTTATAACCCATAACCTATAACCTTAACGAAAACCTATAATCTAAACCAAAACCAAAACCTATAACCTAAACCCGAACCCATACTCAATTCCAAAAACCTATAACCTAACCCAAAGCTATACTTATAACCTAAAACTATTGCCAAATCCTAAAATCTATAACCTAAACCTAACCTTAACCAAAACCAAAACCTATAACTTATAACATTAACCAGAACCTATAACCTAAACCCGAACCCGTTCTCATATCCCTAAACCAATAACCTGAACCAAAACCAATACCTAAACCTAAACCCGAACCCATTCTTAAATCCCAAAAACTATAACCTAAACTAAAACCTAAACCTTATCCTAAACCTATAACCAATAACCTAAAACAAGACCTATAACCTAAACCAAAACCAAAACCTATAACCTAAACCCGAACCCATTTTCAAATCCCTAAACCCATAAACTAAACCAAAATCAAAACCTATAACCTAAACCCAAACCCATTCTCAAATCCCAAAACCTATAACCTAAACCCGAACCCATTCTCAAATCCCTAAACCTATAACCTAAACCCGAATCCATTCTCAAATTCCAAAACCGATAACATAAACCTAAACATAAACCTAAACCTTATCCTAAACCTATAACTAATAACCTAAAACAAAACCTATAACCTAAACCAAAACCAAAACCTATAACCTAAACCCAAACCCATTCTCAAATCCCAAAACCTATAACCTAAACCCGAACCCATTCTCAAATCCCAAAACCTATAACCTAAACCTAAACCTAAACCTAAACCTTATCCTAAACCTGTAACCTATAACCTATAACCTAAACCAAAACCAAAACCTATAACTTAAACCCGAACCCATTCTCAAATTCGAAAACCTATAACCTAAACCTAAACCTAAACCTTATCCTAAACCTATGACCTAAACCAAAACCAAAACGTATAACCTAAACCCAAACCCATTATCAAATCCAAAAACCTATAACCTAACCTAAACCTATACTTATAACCTATAACCTTAACCAAAACCTATAACCTAAGCCAAAACCAAAACCAATAACCTAAACCGGAACCCATTCTCAATTCCTAAAACCTATAACCTATAACATTAACCAAAACCTTTAACCTAAACCCGAACCCATTCTCATATCCCTAACCCTATAACCTAAACTAAAACCAAAACCTACACCTAAACCTAAACCCGAACCCATTCTCAAATCCCAAAACCTATAACCTAAACCTAAACCTAAACCTAAACCTTATCCTAAACCTATAACCAATAACCTAAAACAAAACCTATAACCTAAACCAAAACCAAAACCTATAACCTAAACCCGAACCCATTCTCAAATCCCAAAACATATAACCTAAACCCGAACCCATTCTCAATTCTCAAAACCTATAACCTAACCCAAATCTATACTTACAACCTAAAACTATTGCCAAATTCCAAAACCTACAACCTAAACCTAACCTTAACCAAAAGCAAAACCTATAACCTATAACATTAACCAAAATCTATAACCTAAACCCGAACCCATTCTCAATTCTCAAAACCTATAACCAAATCCAAAGCTATACTTATAACCTAAAACTATTGCCAAATTCCAAAACCTATAACCTAAACCTAACCTTGCAAAACTTATAACCTATAACATTGACCAAAACCTATAACCTAAACCCGAACCCATTCTCATATCCCTAAACCTATAACCTAAACCAAAACCAATACCTAAACCTAAACCCGAACCCATTCTCAAATCCAAAAACCTATAACCTAAACCTTATCCTAAACCTATAACCAATAACCTAAAACAATACCTATAACCTAAACCAAAACCAAAACCTATAACCTAAACCCGAACCCATTCTCAAATCCCTAAACCTATAACCTAAACCAAAACCAAAACCTATAGCCTAAACCCGAACCCATTCTCAAATTTCAAAACCTATAACCTAAACCTGAACCCATTCTCAAATCCTAAAACCTATAACCTAAACCCGAACCCATTCTCAAATCCCAAAACCGATAACCTAAACCTAAACCTAAACCTATAACCAATAACCTAAAACAAAACCTATAACCTAAAGCAAAACCAAAACCTATAACCTAAACCCGAACCCATTCTCGAATTCCAAAACCTATAACCTAAACCCGAACCCATTCTCAATTCTCAAAACCTATAACCTAACCCAAAGCTATACTTATAACCTAAAACTATTGCCAAATCCCAAAACCTATAACCTAAACCTAACCTTAAACAAAAGAAAAACCTATAACCTATAACCTATAACATTAACCAAAATCAATAACCTAAACCCAAACCCATTCTCAATTTTCAAAACCTATAACCTAACCCAAAGTTATACTTATAACCTAAAACTATTGCCAAATCCCAAAACCTATAACCTAAACCTAACCTTAACCAAAAGCAAAACTTATAACCTATAACATTAACTAAAACCTATAACCTAAACCCGAACCCATTCTCAAATCCAAAAACCCATAACCTAAACCTTATCCTAAACCTATAACCTATAACCTAAAACAAGACATATAACATAAACCAAAACCAAAACCTATAACCTAAACCCAAACCCATTCTCAAATCCCTAAACCTATAACCTAAACCAAAACTAAAACCTATAACCTAAACCCGAACCCATTCTCAAATCATAAAACCTATAACCTAAACATGAACCCATTCTCAAATCCCAAAACCTATAACCTAAACCTTATCCTAAACATATAACCAATAACCAAAAATAAAACCTATAAAATAAACCAAAACCAAAACATATAACCTAAACCCGAGCCTATTCTCAAATCCCAAAACCTATAACCAAAACCAAAACCTATAACTTAAACCCGAACCCATTCTCAAATCTTAAAACCTATAACTTAAACCCGAACCCATTCTCAAATCCCAAAACCTATAACCTAAACCCGAACCCATTCTTAAATCCCAAAACCTATAACCTAAACCTAAACCTAAACCTTATACTAAACCTATAACCTATAACCTAAAATAAAATCCATAACCTAAACCAAAACCAAAAGCTAAACCTAAACCCGAACCCATTCTCAAATCCCTAAACCTATAACCTAAACCAAAACCAAAACCTATAACCTAAACCCGAACCCATTCTCAAATCCCAAAACCTATAACCTAAACCCGAACCCATTCTCAATTCTAAAAACCTATAACCTAACCCAAAGCTATACTTATAACCTAAAACTATTGCCAAATCCCAAAACCTATAACCTACACCTAACCTTAACCAAAATCAAAACCTATAACCTATAACATTAACCAAAATCTATAACCTAAACCCGAACTCATTTTCAATTCTCAAAAACTATAACCTAAACCAAAGCTATACTTATAATCTAAAACTATTGCCAAATCCCAAAACGTATAACATAAATCTAACCTTAACCAAAAATAAAACCTATAACATATAACATTAACCAAAACCTATAACCTAAACCCGAACCCATTCTCATATCCCTAAACCTATAACCTAAACCAAAACCAATACCTAAACCTAAACCCGAACCCATTCTCAAATCCAAAAACCAATAACCAAAACCTATAACCAATAACCTAAAACAAGACCTATAACCTAAACCAAAACTAAAACCTATAACCTAAACCCAAACCCATTCACAAATCCCTATACCTATAACCTAAACCAAAAGCAAAACCTATAACTTAAACCCGAACCCATTCTCAAATACTAAAACGTATAACCTAAACCCAAACCCATTCTCAAATCCCAAAACGTATAACCTAAACCTAAACCTAAACCTTATCCTAAACCTATAACCAATAACCTAAAATAAAACCTATAACCTAAACCAAAACCAAAACCTATAACCTAAACCCGAGCCTATTCTCAAATCCCAAAACCTATAACCAAAAACCAAAAACGTATAACCTAAACCCGAACTCATTCTCAAATCCCAAAACCTATAACCTAAACCCGAACCCATTGTCAAATCCCAAAACCTATAACCTAAACCCGAACCCATTCTCAAATCCCTAAACCTATAACCTAAACCAAAACGAAAACCTATAACCTAAACCCGAACCCATTCTCAAATCGCAAAACCTATAACTTAAACTCGAACCCATTCTCAAATCCCAAAACCTATAACCTAAACCTAAACTTAAACCTTATCTAAACCTATAACCTATAAACTAAAATAAAATCTATAACCTAAACCAAAACCAAAACCTAAACCTAAACCCGAATCCATTCTCAAATTCCTAAACCTATAACCTAAACCAAAAGTAAAACCTATAACCTAAACCCGAACCCATTCTCAAATCCCTAAACCTATAACCTAAACCAAAACCAAAACCTATAACCTAAACTCGAGCCCATTCTCAAATCCCAAAACCTATAACCTAAACCCGAACCCATTCTCAAATCCCAAAACCTATAACCTAAACCCGAACCCATTCTCAAATCCCAAAACCTATACCCTAAACCTTATCCTAAGCTTATAACATAAAACGTAAAACAAAATCTATAACCTAAACCAAAACCAAAACCTATAACCTAAACCCGAACCCATTATCAAATCCGAAAACCTATAACCTAAACCTATGACCTAAACCAAAACCAAAACCTATAACCTAAACCCGAACCCATTCTCAAATCCTAAAACCAATAACCTAACCTTAACCTATACTTATAACTTATAACCTATAACCTTAACCAAAACCTATAACCTAAACCAATACCAAAACCAGTACCTAAACCTAAACCCGAACCCATTCTCAAATCCCAAAACCTATAACCTAAACCTAAACCTAAACCTTATTCTAAACATATAACCAATAAGCTAAAACAAGACGTATAACCTAAACCAAAAACAAAACCTATAACCTAAACCCGAACCCATTCTCAAATCCCTAAACCTATAACCTAACCTAAACCTATACTTATAACCTATAACATATAACCTTAACCAAAACCTATAATCTAAACCAAAACCAATACCTATAACCTAAACCCAAACCCATTCTCAATTTTCAAAACCTATAACCTAACCCAAAGCTATACTTATAACATAAAACTATTGCCAAATCCCAAAACCTATAACCTAAACCTAACCTTAGCCAAAACCAAAACCTATAACCTATAACATTAAACAGAACCTATAACATAAACCCGAACCCATTCTCATATCCCTAAACCTATAACCTAAACCAAAACCAATACCTAAACCTAAACCCGAACCCATTCACAAATCCCAAAACCTATAACCTAAACCTAAACCTAAACCTTATCCTAAACCTATAACCAATAACCTAAAACAAGACCTATAACCTAAACCAAAACCAAAACCTATAGCCTAAACCCGAACCCATTCTCAAATCCCTAAACCTATAACCAATAACCAAAATCAAAACCTATAACCTAAACCCGAACCCATTCTCAAATCCTAAAACCTAAACCTAAACCCAAATCCATTCTCAAATCCCAAAACCTATAACCTAAACCTAAACCTAAACCTTATCCTAAACCTATAACCAATAACCTAACACAAGACCTATAACCTAAACCAAAACCAAAACCTATAACCTAAACCCGAACCCATTCTTAAATTTGAAAAACTATAACCTAAACCTTATCCTAAACCTATGACATAAACCAAAACCAAAACCTATAACCTAAACCCGAACGCATTATCAAATACCAAAACCTATAACCTAACCTAAACCTATACTTATAACCTAAACCCGAACCCATTATCAAATCCCAAAACCTATAACCTAACCTAAACCTATACTTATAAACTAAAACTATACCCAAATCCCTAAACCTATAACCTAAACCTAACCTTAACCTAAACCTAAACCTATAACCTATAGCCTTAACCAAAACTTATAACCTACACCAAAACCAAAACCTATAACCTAAACCCGAACCCATTATCAATTCCCAAAACCTACAACCTAACCCAAAGCTATACTTATAACCTAAAACTATTGCCAAATCCCAAAATCAATAATCAAAACCAAAACTAAAACCTATAACCTAAACTCGAACCCATTATCAAATCCCAAAACCTATAACCTAACCTAAAACCTATACTTATAAACCAAAACCTATAATCTAAACCAAAACCAAAACCAAAACCTATAACCTAAACCCGAACCCATTCTCAATTCTCAAAACCTATAACCTAACCCAAAGCTATACTTATAACCTAAAACTATTGCCAAATCCCAAAACCTATAACCTAAACCTAACCTTAACCAAAATCAAAACCTATAACCTATAACATTAACCAGAACCTATAACTTAAACCCGAACCCATTCTCATATCCCTAAACATATAACCTAAACCAAAACCAAAACCAAAACCTAAACCTAAACCCGAACCCATTCCCAAATCCCAAAACCTATATCCTAAACCTAAACCTAAACCTAAAACCTATAACATAAACCATAACCTATAACCTAAACCAAAACCAAAACCTATGACATAAACCCGAACCCATTATCAAATCCCAAAACCTATAACCTAACCTAAACCTATACTTATAACCTAAAACTATTCTCAAATCCCAAAACCTATAACCTAAACCTTATCCTAAACTTATAACCTATAACCAAAACCAAAATCATAACCTAAACCTAAACCTAAGACCTAAATGTATTCTCAAATTCCTAAACCTAAACCTACACCTAATCCTAATCTCAACTACTTAACTTAAACCTAAACTTGAAAACCCAAACCTAAACCCGAACTTGATTTCGTAAACCTAAACCTTAACCTATAACGTAACTTAAATTTAAACCTATAACGTACACTTATAACCTATAACCTAAACCTAAACCTAAAACCTAAATTTATTCTCAAATCCCTAAACCAAAACCTACACCTAATCTCAACTCCCTAAACTAAACCTAAACATGAAAACCCAAGCCTAATCTTGATCCCGAACCCGAACCCGATTTCCTAAACCTAAACCTTAACCTATTCTCAAATCCCTAAACCTAAAACTACACCAAATTGTAATCTCAACTCCCTAACCTAAACCTAAACCTAAACTTGAAAATCCAAACCTAAACCCGAACCCGAACTCAATTTCATAAACCTAAAACCTTAACCTATTCTCAATTCCCTATAGCTATAACCTATAACCTAAACCTAAACCATAACCTTAACTTAAACCTTATCCTAAACCTAAACCTTAACCTTAATCTTATGAATTCTAATTTATTTTATAAAAGTTTATTTATGACTAAGTTATTTTCTTAATAAGTTTATTGCCTTAATCCATTATTTATGAAACTGCAGGATAAATTTCACTTGGACTTGAGTGTTCCGCACATATCCTATGCCGTCGACGACATGATGAAGGAGCGGTTCAAGGCTTACCGCGGTAAGTTATACTAGCAGTACAAGCGGTCCACGAGCCATGAGGAGCCCGCACAGTCCACACCGCCTCACGTGACCCGTGAGGACTGGCAGATACTCTGTGATAGGTTTTCATCTGATTCTTTTCAGGTATTATTTGCATATTTATGATATCTTAACATAATAATTAAATTCGTAATTAATAACAATACATTATGTATAATGTGTTCAGAAGAGGAGCAAAATAAATTCCAACAGCAGGAGAAAGTTAGAAGTGAACCACGTAGCTGGTTCAAAGTCATTTGTACGACTTCGTCATGACATGGTAAGAAATTACTGATAATTTTTATATTCTTTCCATGCATTTATATTAACTATATTTTCCTTTCGATTGTGCAGCGAGATTCCGTCACTGGCCAGGAGCCCGGACCAGTAGACTTCTACAAAGGGACTCACATCGGCAGGCGAGTGGATCTTGGTTACATCCTAAAGCCAGCGAGATTTGGGTAAAAATTATTACATTGTAAAATTTAATTGTATTAAATTATAATAATGTCATTTATTATGAAAATTCATATGTTTTAATTACAGGAGGAGATGGACACCTTACGTAGTCAGCCCACTCCCGATGGTACTCAGCGGAGTGAGCCAGAGATCCTGAGTCAGGTCTTGCCACCCGTTCTGGATATGTCCGTGGGCTTGGCCATGGTGTCAAGCTCATGGCACCCGCTAGAGCTGCCTCCAGCCGATCCATCGTAGTTGGCGACAGCGCCGTACACCGATCTGATACCGCAGAGAGAGAGAGGTTCAGCAGCTACGGGTTGTCGTCGATGACATCAAAGATCAACTGGACAGGCAGAGGGAGGAGAAGGAGAGGAAGATGATGGAGGAGCTGACGAGGCAGAGGGAGGAGCAAGAGAGAAAGATGGAGGATCAGCTGGCGAGGCAAAAGGAGGAGCAGGAGAGGAAGATGAAGGATCAACTGGCAAGGCAGAAGGAGCAGGAGAGGAAGATAGAGGAGATGCGGGTGAAGCATGAGCGACGGATGACGGAGATGTTTCAAGCTTTCGCTACACGCTTACCTACCGATGCCCCACCACATTTGCCTTAAGCTTTATGATTTTTTCTTTTTTATTTATGATGTTAAACTTTTATGTATTTATGCGTGAATGACTGTGATGCGTATAAGATTAGTTGTGTTTGAATGCATGTAGTTTATGTTTGGAAGGATTTACTAGTTTGGGTTAGATGGATTTGAATGTGTATATGATGAAATTTGATAGGTGTCTTATGATATAACAGGTGTATATTAAGATGTGAATATGAATATGATGATATAATAGGTATATCAGGATGAATATGATGAAATATGTTGCAATAGGTGTTTATCAGGTATTTTGCATGGAATTTTCAATTGGATATTGTTAAAAAAAAAGAGACTTTTAGCAACGAACTTTTTCGCCGCTATTTTGTTTTAGCAATGAAAGATTTCGTTGCTAAAAGTTTTTTAAAATACAAAATTTTCGTTGTTAAAAGTTTTTGAAATTATTATAGGGACGAAATGTTCGTTGCTAAAAGATTTTTACAATATTATAGAGATGAAACTTTTTGTTGCTAAAAGTTTTTGAAAATATAATAAGGACGAAAGTTTCGTTGCTAAAACATTTTAAAAATATTGTAGGGACGAAACATTTGGTTGCTAAAAGATTTTGAAAATATTACAGGCATGAAATTTTCGTTGCTAAAGGGTTTTTAAAATATTATAGGGACGAATCGTTTCGTTGCTAAAAGATTTTGAAAATATTATAGGCACGAAATTGTCGTTGCTAAAAGTTTTTAAAATATTATAGGGACGAAAGATTTCGTTACTAAACGTTTTTAAAAATATTATAGGGACGAAATTTTCGTTGCTAAAAATTTTAAAAATGTTGTAGGGACGAAATTTTTGTTGTTAAACGTTTTTTAAAATATTATAAAGACAAAATTTTCGTTGCTATAAGTCTTGTAAAGTATTTTTCGTTGCGAAATTATTCGCTGTAAAAAATAAAAATATATTTTTAGCAGTGACAATTTCTGCTGCTAAAAGTTTCCCAAAGATTTTTTAGTAATGAGAATTTTTGTTACTAAAAGTTGCATAATTTTTTGCAGCGAAAAATTTCGCTGCTAAAAGGTTTTTATAGTTTTTTAGGGACGAACTATTTCACTGCTAAAAGTCCTCCACAACTTTTTTAAGTAGCGAAAGTGGTACAATTATTTTTTGCATCGAAACGTTTCGCTGCTAAAAGTCCTCTACAGTTTTTGTTGCGATAAAATTTTCGTTGCTAAAAAGCTTACATTTAGCAACGACTTTAACTTTTTGGCTGCTGAAAGTTTGTAGTGACGGTGTATTAGCAACGAATTGAGCGATGAAAATTTTCGTCGCTAAAAATATTTAGCTACTAAATGTTGACCTTTAGAGACGAAAATTTTCGTTGTTAAAAGTAAGAATTCTTGTAGTGTGGTGCAGATAGTGAGCTATTGTTAAATCCTTTTTAGGGTCCATCATATTGTACCGTATTCTTAACTGTTGTTGGAAACTCAATTGGAAAGGACACATGTTATAGTAAGGAAAAGATATTACAAACTAAAAATCTTCAAGGATGCTTTAAGTGTTTTTTATAAAATCACGATTGCTAGGATGACAAGACAAGGAGCAGTTAAGAGGAATTCAAAAGCAAACCAAGCTGCCGATCAAACGGTCGATAATCATCCAAGAGGCCGACTAAGCGGTCGTTAGTCATTTAGGAGGTCGATAAAGCAGTCAATAGTCATCTAGGAGTTTGATTAAGCAGTCGATAGTCATTTAAGAGCTCGACTGAGCAGCTAAGTGAAATGTGGTCGATTCAGCAAGGAGGCTTAGAGCAATTATGAGGATAGGTAGCAAGGAAGTTTCCAAAAGGTCGTGTAGTGCTGAAACAATTATAGCAACTGTCAAAAGTGAAAGCATATAGAAGATCAGTAGTGCTTAAACGATTATAATAATAGTTAGAACGTGAGAAGCATTCAGATGGCCAATTTAGGGTTATAAATACCAAAGGAATTTAGCAAAGCAAATCATCTTATACCAAACCAATCAAACCCAATATATCTTTCAATTACTTGTCACTTACATTCCTTAATGTAATCTCTCTACTTTTCTGCCAGTCAATTACATTTCTTAGTGTAATCTTTTACTTTTCACCTACTATTTACATTCCATAGTATAATCTGTAGTGTTAATCAAGTAGCTAATAATCATAGCTATAATTTGGATTTACGCTCATATGCTAAATTCAGTTTTTCATTCAAGAAGGTGTTTTGCTGCTGTTCTTCACAACCGACTTTAAGGTTTCCTTTCATGTTTTTCTTTTATCTGTATTAAAAATTTCTTTTATATTGAAGTCAAAAGTGTAACCTATCATTAGAGGACGAACCTTACCATTTAAATATTGCTTGATCCGATTTTCATATTGAGCGAGTGGCTAAATAGGCTACCGATCTCAGTCATCTACTACGTATCTGCATATCTCGGTGCTTGGGATCATAGTTGTTTAGTTTGAATTGAGTTATTAACTAAATTTTGGCATGTATGCACTTATCATGTGAATATAACTATAAATCAAGCACCAATAGATTTTTAACATGCCCGGTGGGACACTCAAAAGAAAAAAAAATAATAACTTGGCTATTAGAAATATTCATGGAACATCGGCCGGTAACTATTTTGGCTAGCAACCAATAGGTTTTTGGCATGCCTGGTGGGACCTTATCTCTAATTTATCGACGCGACATTTCTAATTTGAAATATGAATAAAAGGAGTAATCAAATTGCTGAGGTCAAACCCTCCACACCAACTGCACCACTTTCGAATGAGTATGTGCTAATTCAAGTGGCCCACGAAGCTTTAAATTTGAATAGTAGTCTGACACTCAGTACTAAAAATCAAGGAGCCTCAACCTCTTGGACTATTTCTCTTGAAGAGATAATGGCCATAATTCGATATGTACAACTGAGTATCTAGCATGTTCAAGAATATGGGAGAACTCATGCCAAATAATTTCGTATTCAAACTGAGAACATTAATGGATACATGGCTAGCCAGACTGAGGTTATGCATCAATTAATGGCTATGATGGCCGAGAGAATGACTACAACACAATATCATGTCGACGGAAGTTCTATCCGTAATGTAATTCAACTGCCACTTATGCCTCCCCCACAAAAAAAAAATCCATTACTAATTCCAATTCAGGAGGTATGGAATGCTCCACTACCCACCGAATTCAGACGAACAGAGTAGGTGGCCAAGAATTTTGTTCCCAAAGTTCGGAATAAGGGTTTATCAGGAAGACAAAATTTTCAGCAATTACCTAAGAATCTGTTGTTCCATGAGGGACCAAATTGAGTAGGTCCTAATCCATTGTCGATGGCTGAACCTTAGCGAGAGGATCACAACCAACTTATGCAGATAGTTCAAGAGGTAGCAAACCAAGTTATCGGCTACAATACTATCCCAGTCTACCATAAGTCATATACAAAATAGATTGACTAACAACACTCATTAGATTGGAACATCCTTCCTGTTCTGATCCAAGATGGGTGGAACACTCCATTGTTCGCCGAATTCAGATGACTCAGGATTTTATTCCTAAAGAAGGAAACCAGGATATACCTAGGAAGCGGCCCTTCTTTGGGAATCCACTGTATCATGGAAGATAAAAACAAGTAGGCCCTAAACCACCTACAATGGTCGAATCATGCCATTTGAATTGTGACCAAATTATTCAAATGGTTGGCTAAGTCAGTTGAAATTGATATTTTCTAATCAAAATTATCAATTTCGACTAAGATGGCTGAAATTGATATTTTTACACAACTAAACAATTATATTTATTATGTCAAACAACAAATTAATATCGCATTCACCTTTTACAAAAGGCGAACGATATGGGGACAATTTTATCCCGTATTCCTAACTGTTCTTAGAAACCCAATTAGAAAGGAGGTGTGTTATAAAAAAAAAGGGAAAGATATTGCAAGACAAACCCTATCCTATGAATATAGCTCATCCTATTTACATAATGAGTGAGTAACTAAATATGTGATTGATATCATTCGATCTCAATCACATATTATGTATATGCTTATCTCGATGCTAGGGTCATAGTTATTCAATTTGAATTGAGCCGCAAATTCAATTCTAATACCCCTCGCACTTATCACGTGATTATAATAAAAAAATCGAGCACCAATGCACTGTTATGTTTATTTGTCCTCTAACCTATGAGTAAGGCAACTTAAAACGAGATGAAAAAGCTCACTCATATCTGGATTAAGGGAAAACACATACACACCACCACTGGGGGTGGTGTTGTGACACAGGGATGAACGTGATGAGGTCGATCACCATCTTCCTCAAGGATAACTACTCCGAATCCACGGAGCTTCTCTGGACTCCTCACAGAGACTTCTCGAATCCACGAGGAAAGAAAGCAAGAGAATAGAAATATATTCTAATAAAATTTGAAATTAATTGATAAATCACTAAAAATGAGTTTACATCCCTTTAAATAAGAGTACCAAGCAATAGGAAAGAAATCGGACTCAAACTACAACTAAAACTCCTAGAATCCACGACTTACTATAAATAGTAAACTTACTATTTATAGACACTCGTGATGTCTACTAGTGCACAAGTTTTTCGGCCAAAAATAGTAAGTGTCCTATTTGTCTTCACCAAACCATTCTTCTAATTATCCTAAGAACTTTTCATGTTGGACACAACTCCTAAAGCCCAACGGATGAAGAGTTATAAGCAAACTAAAACTTACTATTTACAGTAAAAATGAAATTAAAACGGGGAAACGACCTTCGATCAGGGATTTTCTCACAAATATGGGTGCGCAACCCAGCATAGCTAGGTTGGTTGGCTAAAGTAGCTTGTTCTACCCCAAAATCATATATTTTACATCAGATAACTCATTCCGGATTGCAAGATACGCCCGATCTAAGGTCCAACAGTCCGGATCACTTATGTTGTCGACCGTGCCTTTTCTGATCCATCTTGGCCATGAAATTGTCTGTGAACCGCTCTACATCATATTGGCAATGCCATCTGATCCGTGTCCCACTTCTTAGAGATTCCATAATCCACGCGAAGCGAAATTCAAACCAAACGTCTAAATGGCCAGTAATAGTTTTTCGATGTGGGTTACTGTTATAAAAAAAATTATAGATTTACAATTTTTGTAAAATAATTAAGAAACTGAAAAGTTAAGGATAGGCTGAAGCACATTTGATCACAATGTCCTCAAAGGATTATTCACCCCTTCTCAAAGTGATTAAGAATGCTAATAGGTTGCAGGAAAATTGCTTTTAGGATACGATGATCCTGTATGTGGTTCTATGTTCAGCAAACACGAAGAACCACAGATGAAACTATGTGTACACAAATTCTTCTGATAGATAAATAAAATAAAATCTCAAATTAGAGAGAAAATTAGAAAATTTATTGTTAGTTTAAACCACTACTTTGGTCTATTTTTTAGGACTGTTGGTTAATGTTCGTATTGAACTTGGCTAGCTTGATCTTGTTATTCTTGTTGGATCATATGTGAGAGTGGTTCGAGTTGTTGGTGATGGTCTGATGAACCACACAGACATTATATATATAGGCAAGGGTTGTTGGCCATTTTGGTCTAGGGTCATAACTTCATACGACCCTTGTTTTTGGACGTTATGCATGTGGGACAACCAGCTACTGTATACTCGCTATTTAGACTTACAAGCTAGTTGTTTTATGATGTTGGGCTAGCCACATGCAGCAATTGAAATTGTGTATCTGTGGCGTAATGAGATTAACACGGCTGTGCTTGCGGAAGCTTAGCGGATTTAAGGAATGAAGGCTATGTCCTAGAGAGGGGGGGTGATTAGGACCTATTTAAAAATTTTACCTTTTAAAACAATAATTGCCTAACTTAAACTAATAAACAATTAAACTAAGTAAGAAAATATTAACTTTAAGGTTTTCAAACCAATAGAGGGTCCAATCACATAAATTACAAAGAATTTGCAAATAAGCAACTAATCTATATCAAGATAATATATATGTGTGTGTGGGATGCAATAACTATCAATCATTAAGCATTCATCTAATCATGCATATAATTCAGTATTCAAGCACATAAGCATAATTAAACAAGTCGCGAATGATAATATCAAACATAATCATATATAGTGGTTCGGCTACTTGTCTACTCCACTCCTGGCGAATGCACTCAAACCATGAGCATACCAAATTTCACTATTGGATGCTTTAAATTAGGTTCATCTCTAACCTTTATGCCTCTATACAAAAACTCTAAATTTAGGCTCCCCGAGCCAAGGTTCTACACAAGAACTCAAGTTTTAGGCCCTACGTAAAGGCGAAGGTCCTATACAAGAACATGAAGATTTAAACTTTACTCCCAAGCCAAGGTCCTACACAAGAAACCAAAGGTTTAAGCCCTACACAAGAACCAAAATCCCACATAAGAACCTTAAGATTTAGGCCTTACATAAGAACATAGTCGAGTTTACTTTTACAAACTCTACCCTCAATCCTACATAAGGAAAGAGAGTAAAAATGAACTCCTAAATATGAAAACTTGTCGAATTAAACCCCTTTTGTAGTATCTTTTTGGGTTATTTGATTGCTTCTCTCCCATGCTTCAATTAGCTCCCCGATACTCCCCCGATCATAATGTCGCTATTTTGCCAAGACTTCAGCTCCAAGATCAATCACCTTGCATGTGATGCTCCTTCAAGATGACTAAGGTGATGGGAGGTTGGTTGAATCTCCTACAACTAGTAGAAAGCAGTATTTCCTAAGGGATTCAACTAGATGGGTTTTTTAGATGATTTGGACAATGGTATGCTAAGATTGTTTAAGTCCAATCTGTAAAAAATGAAAGGCTTCAAGCATATCTTCAATTTAGAGATTGAAAACCTCA
Source organism: Magnolia kwangsiensis (assembly GCA_037074715.1). Classification (NCBI taxonomy): domain Eukaryota; kingdom Viridiplantae; phylum Streptophyta; class Magnoliopsida; order Magnoliales; family Magnoliaceae; genus Magnolia; species Magnolia kwangsiensis. Next base: position 117,813,013 of record CM073577.1, read on the forward strand.
TATGAGTATGAATCTCAAGGAATAGTGCTTAGAACACCATGGAATAAAAGCAAGGGATGAGGGATATGAATATGGAATCGCACTAACTTCTATTCCTCCAAAAACCCATAAAAATGCCCAAGAATCGATTGCCCTTTATAAAAATTTCAAGCTCCAACGGTTAAAAAATGGGTAGAAAATGACTCTTTCGATATCATTGAAGATAGTTTCGATGTCATCAAAGGTTTTCTCGATGTCATCGATGAAATCCAAACATTAATGTTGATTTGTCGCTAGACATATCTGGATCATTTCCGATGTTATCGAATGTCCTTCGAAGTCATCGAACTTACCCTTCGATGTCAACGAAGGTGTCCTCGATGCCATCGAGAAAGTCAGAATAATATCCGATTTCTTGTTGGACTTATTCTATTTCTCGATCGTTGTCATCAAAGGGTACTTCAATGTCACTGAAGGTACCTTGATGCAATTGATAAAATTGAAACAAAATACTAAATCTTGTTGGACAGTTTTAACTCTTGATTGATTCCATCGAACAGGTTTTTGAAGTCATCAAAGGCACTTCGATGGCAGCTCGATGCTATTGAAAACTCATTGAAAATTGTTGTTTTGGGTTGTCTTTTACACAGCAGCTTCGCACATCTTCTAGCCTTGTTTATCATGTTTCTCTTGGTTTTCTAAGGCTAAGGGATGATCAATTAGGTATTCCTTATTAAGTTTAAATCATCTAGAGGTCTAAAGTTGTTTTAAGTCAAAGATTAGGATCACTAAGGCACCTCCTTTACCTATTCTTTACTCCTTGATGTTCCGTCTTCAATTATGTTTTTAGTCTTCACTTTTCAAAGGCTCGACCGATTACATGACACAACATCTCACGGGATTAAAAAAAAGGATGCAAGAATCAGTGCACTAATAGTAGTTTCTGCATGGTCTGGTTTAATTTTGCATGTGCAGTTAAACTCCTCTCAAACAGTTAGTTTTCAGCCTCTATAAGACATAGAATTGTCTCATTCAGACTATTCACCCACTCCAGCCACTTGACCCATATTCTTTGTCACACCGCAACTCGCATCGGTTCGTATAGGTCGCGAGGGAGTGACTCATTTGCGACACAATGCGCACATGCGAAGTGCGCCACTAGCGCCTCTACAGTCACACTATTTCACATGCCCACACCCTTCCATCGACACTGATCCTATGTCCAGGCTTTTTAAACAAACATTATATATATATATATATAAATGGTACTATGAGGTTGAGCTAAATGGGCCCCACCATGATAACTTTCAAACATCTACCCCATCAGTCAGATGCACCATTCCATGGTGGGCCATCGGCTTAAAAATCAAGTCAATCTATGACTTGGGTGGGCCACACTTCATACAACAGTTGAAAGGCAATGGCTTAAAAATCAAGTTAATCCATGACTTCGGTGGGCCACACTACATACAACAGCTGAGAAGGGTTACTCTCCCATTAAAACATTTATAATCATTTATTGGGCCTACCAAGATGTGGTTCACAAATCCAGCTCATTCATTGTGTGTCTGACTTGGATGAGGGGTCAGATAAAGTTTTAACTGCATCTAAGATTCGAGTGACCCCAACCAAGTGTTTTTAAATGTTGTAGGCATATCGTCACATGATTTTAGATGGTATGGCACACACTTGTGTGTATATATAATATTTTGCTAGGTTAATCTATTAAACGTTGTAACACATAAGTCGCGGTGCTTCGTGGATCTACCAAGCAAATAATAATATACTACACATAATAATATATATAATAATATATATATATATATATATATATATATATATATATATATATATATATATATATAAAATCAAAATTTTTACAACAGCCACAAGTTAAGAGACCTTAAATGAACGGTTCTTATTTTTCCAATACGCGGGCAGAAGCGGCGTGGTGAAATCCGTGAGCGTGTGGCCCTGTGTGTACGTTGTTAAACCCAAAAAACAAAAGAAAAAAACCGACCTCTTTCGCTATCAATTTATTGTGGCACGAATTCCGTAACACCTCCTGCCAAACTATTTGAAAAGTTCGCTGGAACCGAAATCACGAATTTGCAACGACATGTCCGTCCACATTAAAATGGACGGTGATAGATGTTCCACAGCCAATGGGAGCACGTGAGCGGCTCGTCGGCGGTTGCTTGGAGATGCGTCACGTGAGTTTGTTCTCTCGGTCGGCGGCCGCACGTGCGGAACGAACCGACGCTTTGTCCATGTGGTAAAAGGTCGGAGCTTTAGGAGACCAACGCCCTGTCTCCAGCGTAAACTCCGAGATTTAAAAGGAAAACCTTCTAACTATTAAATTACGAAAACATCCTCCAATTCTTCATAGCTAGTTTCATAGAGAGAACCTCGACCGTCCAATTTCTGAGACTTGAGGTGGATTGATTCTTCCTCAAGATCTCACGGATGGAACAATCTTGACCGTTAGATTTGTGGGTCTACAATTGGTGGGTACGATATTTTCCAATCTAGGAGAACTCTATAGTGTTTTCCGTACAGATGGTGTGGACCACGCCTCAAAAGGTACGGGTTGAGGTCCTGTAATCGTCATGAAAATTGAACCGTCCATCTAATTGCTCCCGCAGTGGATGGTAAATGCTTCAAAATCCACAGCGACCAGATAAGAAAAGCCATCTGATCATGACCCTTCAAATCAGTCGTAGCATAATTATCAATTTTCTATCGATGGTCAATGAGAATTTTTTACTAGTGATCCATTCATGATGGGCTCCATCAAATGGATGGTTCTGATGGATGATTTCCAGTGCCATATGTTCATCGGAGAGAAGGCTCTATCCTACCCATGATTGTGTGGACAAACCCCACCGGTGTCCCATCTCCCATACAACGTGGGAAACAGACTATCTTAACTGTTTAAGAATAGAAGATCTTAACCATCAAATCTAGTACGGAATTTTCTGTGAACATCAAAAGTCCGGATCACTTTAACAAAACGGTCCACGTTGTACACATGAACGTGAGCTCTTGCTAGAGTATGGCCATTGAATTCAAGGAAAATGATTAACGGTCAATATTCGGTAACGCGGGTCCCACCTGATGAGAGTTGAACATCATCGCCCAGGTGGACCACCCGATGAACGGATCAGATCAAGCACACGTGCAAGGTTTGCCGAACCCGTGTACCGTGTGTTACCTCCCATATCAAGTAAGCACGTTCATCGAGAACCGCAGTGAAAACTGCAAAACCTATAAAGAAAGAAGCCCCTGCCTGTGCGTTGGGAATCATGCCGAAGGCAGGATAATCACATTCCAGCGATTCGCAGCGGTTGTACGATTGCGTACTGCTGTAGTGGCCATCCTCGCGTCACCTCACCTCAGATGGTAACAAAATAAATGGAGGTTTTAACGGAGTATACAAAAAAAAAACAAAAAGAGTAAAAGATACGGGAGCGGCTGAGGTGCTGTCCGGGTAACACGTCCGTAGTTGTTCCAGTGACCGTAGGATACTCGTTGATGTATATGTTATATATCGACGCCGCCCATTTACTTTTCTGTATCATTTAATGCGCAGCGCTAAAAATTAAATAGATTCAAATCTCAAATGCATCAGACGATAGGGATTAAATTTTCACCATTAAAAACTTATTAAAAAAAGTTTTGAATAAAGATAATATTTATGATTTACCGCATTAGTTATGTACCAACTTATCAACCGATTGGACGGCTAATAAACCACGCATGTATGAATTTATTAACAGGTTGATGATAAATAAACATTAGATGAGCCTTATGAAGTTTTTAATGGGTGGTGTTTGATAACTGCTCCATTTATACGGTCAATTACATATTTTTGTATTTTCAGGGCCTGTTTGGCTGGACCGATTCCACGATATCAAGTGGGATGGGATTCAAAAAAACATAATTATTATCCGGGGCAGGGATTGTACCTCTTGCCGTGGGATAAGATTAATGCCCTTCTTTGTCGGTAATACGGTGATACATTTAATGGATATACCCACCGTCATTTTAAATTACTGAGAATAACACACATGTATTATATTTAAACTGTTCATTTATTTTGTAACCTAATTTTATGGCATGGGCTTTAAAATGAGGTAGATTCGAAACTTACGTGGCCCCAAAGAAGTTTTCAACGGTTAAGTATTCAAACCCCATTGCTTTCTATGGTGGGGTCCACTTGAGCTTTAGATTTACCTAATTTTTTTGGCCCGTGCTCTAAAATAATCTTAAAAAATAGATGGACGATGTGGATATAGCCCACACATCATGGTGGGATCTACACAACTTACTGACATTGAGTAAAATTAGCACGAGACCCAATGCAATTCCATATGCAGCTTTACCGTTCTTCTCAAACATGGAGTGGAATTAGCACGGACCAGATGTAATTCCATACCACCTAATCCCTTCTAATCCCAAGGGTGTGTTTGGGCCGGCAGATCCATAGTATTAGGAGGAATGGGATCAATTTTAAGGTAATGATAGTAGTGTCAGTGAATTGTCTTAAGATCCATAGGATTGCTTATATCCCGGGACAAGTTCACTGTTCTGTTTGGCACGCCCCGCATATCCCGGGATTTTACCTTCCAATCCAACCAACCAAGGGATAGGATCAATTTTAAGATAATGATGGTGTCAGTGGATTGTCTTAAGATCCATGGATTGCTTATATCCCGGGACATGTTCACCGGATCTCTGTTTGGCTCGTCATGCCTATCCAGGATATTATCGATCCCATCCCTCCTAATACCATGGGATCTGCCTCGCCAAACAGGCCCTAATGAATTGTGATCCTCAGTTTTTCATAAGCAGTAAAATCTTGATTGTTGCAATCTAAGGGCCTGTTTGGCCAGGAATATTGGATGGAATTGGAAGATAGATCCTGGATTGGTAGGCCTGTCAAACACATGGATCCTCGTCTGGGGTATAGCAATCCCATGGATCTTAAGATAATCCACTGACATCACCATCATTACTTGTAAATCTCATCCAATCCACCCTAATCTCTCCAAAATTGCTTGGGACGTGTTTGGTCCGAGGAATTGAAAGGGATTGGAAGGTTTAATCCTGGGATTGGCCGAGCATGCCAAACAGACCGGATATAGCAATCCCAGGATATAACAATCCCATAGATTTTGCACTAATCCACTTATGCAGCTATCATTACCTTGCAATCCACTCTAATACCATCTAATCTGCCCGGCCAAACAGGCCCTAATTGAAACACACTATATCTAATGTTATAGTGTTGACAATGTCATGTGGACCAATAACAATGAGGGAAATTAGAAATTTTGTGCTTATGGCCAATGGAAGATACAAATACAAAGGTTAGTCACATAATCAATGACACACCCACTAATGACTTATCAAGGTAACATCTAATCAGCTTCTCCAAAGGGAAGTGCGGATTGACATTGGGGAATTTCGATTGCCTGCTACTCTTGATGCACAACCTGTTTGGGAGCGTGGATTTGGAACCCCTTGCTTCCTAAACCCTTTTTATTTAAAACCCTTTGGATTTGAAAGCCTCATAGTGTTTGGCACCCTTGATTGGGAATCAACTTTAATCCAAAAGTAGCTATGAATGATACATTTATCGGGTTTGAATTTAATTACTTAATCAATTTTAATATATTTAATTAGTGATGTATGTAATATTTGACACAATGTTTGTAATGAGCCCATTAAAATATATGCTTTACCCGAAAATGATGAAATTTTAAGTCTTAGATGGCCACAAGCACAAGATTATGTTTGAGTAACTAACCAATGATTTTTAGTCCTTGATTTACATGGACAATGTTCGGACACAACTAGTCATTATATTAAAGTAATTATAGTTATGCATTTGATAATCTAATTGTTTTTGGATATCATTAGTGAGTCATGTGCCCAGTAAAATAATAGTAAAGTGACACATGTTACACATGCAACTATTAAAAAGATTTTGGGTGTAATATAAGCTCTCACCCTGGATTTGGAAACCCCTAAATTTGAAACCCCATGTACTTCATGCTGCCAAACAATTAGGGCCTGTTTGGCCAGTTGCATTGGAAAGGATTAGGTAGGATGGGAATTAAAAAACATAATTATTACCCATGACAGGGATTGTTCCCTATTACCATGGGATATGCTTAATTCCATGCTTTGTTTGTAATAAGGTGGTACATTGAATGAATATACCTATCATAATTTGAAACTATTGAGAATAACAACATGTGTTATATCTAAACCATTTATTTGTTTTGTAACCTCATTTTATGGCATGAGCCTAAAAATGGGGTAGATCCAAAACTTATGTGGCCCTAGAGAAGTTTTCAACGGTAAGTACTCAATCCCCAATACTTTCTATGGTGGGGTCCACTTAAGCTTTAGATCTACCTAATTTTTTGGCCCATGCTCTAAAATGATCTCGAAAAATGGGTGGACGGTGTGGATATAGCCCACGCATCATGGTGGACCTACGCAACTTGCTAACATTGAGTGAAATTGGCATGGGAGCTAATGCAATTCCATCTAATCTACTTCCAAGTTCTCTTATTATTATTATTATTATTATTATTATTATTATTTATTTTATGCATGCACACACACCCCCACACACCGTGGGATTTCACCACCACGGGTACTCAACCCCTTGACCCGGTGTTGAAACCCCAAGGAGTCTACCACGCGGGTAAGAGCAAGGACCCAATCTACTTCCAAGCTTTTCCATTCTTCCTATACATGTAGTGGAATTAGCATAAGACCAGATGCAATTCCATCCCACCTAATCCTTTCCAATGCAACTGGCCAAACAAGCCCTTAGAGGATTTGGTAGGTAGAATTGAATGGTATCAAATTGTATTAGATGAAATTAAAATCATTATTGTACAATGATTGTATGTTTGGAAATACCATGGTATTGTAGTTATCCAATCCTATGTTTGGGATAAAAGTTTTGCCACGGAAAACACCAAATTAAGCAAAATCATGTTTGGTAGACTTTGAAATTGGAATCAACAGTCCAAATTCTCAACGGATGTCATTCACTTGTACACATATAATTAGAATATTAGGTGTAAATAGTATATATGGATGAACGGTATGGATAAACGCACGCATCAATGTGAGGCCCACATGCATAGTAAATTTCAAAATCCACTAAATTCCTAGGCACCTAATCCCAACCTTTCCCATCCTTTCCAAATGGCGGATGGAATTGCATGGACCAAATGCAATTCTACCACACCTAAACTCATCTAAAACTCTCCACATAAGGCTCCCAAGGTTAGGAAGCTAGATAAGGCCTGCGGTGATGTTTGTGAATAGCCTAACAGGTCCATGCTCATGTTAGGAAAAAGTGGGAGGGAAATGCTTAAGGTTGAAACCTTCCCGAGGTCCACCTTGAAGTTTATATGCCATCCAAACCGTTGAAAGGTCCATTCCTATGTGGATGAATGGGAAACACAAAAATATGCCATCCAAACCGTTGAAAAGCTCATTCCCATTTGGATGAATGGGAAACATAAAAATATGCCATCCAAACCGTTGAAAAGCTCATTCCCATTTGGATGAATGGGAAACATAAAAATATGCCATCCAAACCGTTGAAAAGCTCATTCCCATTTGGATGAATGGGAAATATAAGAATATGCCATACAAACCGTTGGAAAGCTCCTTCAAGGTCCACCTTGAATGTTTTAACGGTGGATATTCAATCCCCACTGTTTCCCGTCACTTGGCTCGGTTGAGTTTTGAGTCCTCAATTTTGTTCTCGTGTCCTCCTACAAGGTGAGAAAATGGATGGCCTGGTGGATTTCTGGTAAACACCGTGGCCAGCCCCACGTAGCTTCGGATGCCAAGACTTAGTACGGGGTTCGCATCGCAGGCAATCCCTATCCTAGCAGAGAGAGTTGGACGGGGTTTGTCTGGTGACCCAACAATCAAGGGACGCGGATTGCGTCCTGGAAGCTGTTTGGCTAGTGACGCTGCCACCAGCCAAGCGGCTAGTGCTCGCTATGTGTCACGCCCCAAACTCAGAAATCGGGCTCACGAAATTCCCGATTGCCGAATCCGGCGCCGACAGCCTCCGTAGAACTCCATTCTCGGCTCCTAGCTCCCATTCGCCAGGTTCCGATCCTGGGATGCTACGAGGAGAATTTTCAACATCGGTTTGATTCGTAATAAGCATAACCAAAGGCATAACCCACAAACAATAACCAAGAACTCCATTACATTTTCACTATGATCAAAAACTTTACAAGTACAATGAGCATAAAGGGAAATACAGTGGTGTAGAACAAAAACTCCAAAACACTCTGCAACGTGCTCCTGCCTCAGTGCTGCTGCGATCCAACGTCACCTGCACGTAACGGTCGTGCATAAGCTTACAGAAAGCTTAGAGGGTGGTGAAAGTATGTGCGCAAGGTAGAATATGAATGCAAAGTCAGAGTAATGCGGAATATGTAGATGGAACCATAACATCATGAGCCGTACCAAGGCTATGCAATGCAAGACATGAATGGTATCGGCCATCCCAAGGCCATGCAATGTATAATACAACTCAAGCATACAGATCCTCATCTATGTCCACACATCAATACAGCTCAAAGTATGGAATATCACCGGGGTCTAGTACACTCTAAACCAAATTGCCGCCACATCGTGCCCAACAAGGTAAGTGAAAAAGACCTCACTATCCGTCTGCCAATATCAGGCGCGACTCGTCGATAGCGGACCCATTCCTCAAGCTGGTCAAACTCAGCCTAGCATTGCCCCCTACACTCGGACGGGTAAGGCCACACTCCCTTCCAACCGACCACGACACAGTGGAGAGCACAGCCAACTGGTATTCGGCACTCAGCGCTCATCTACCCACTCGGTCTAGACGTTGGAGCAACCTCTTGGTACCATAAGGGTTTAGGGATTTTCACCCAGGGATATCTATAGTACCCCATGTAGAACAAGATTTTCGGTATCCAATCCCGCCAACTATGATGCGTCTGTGGAGGCTGCGACCCTGATGTCGCTAGGGCGTACAATAACTAAGTCACACAAATGCGGAATGCATGAATCACGCCATCCAGTCATGCAACCAATCCTGCGCATACCGCTCACTCATGTAGGGCAACACCGCCTAACCGGGAGCCCATAAACAACCAGCCCGAAGGTAAATGCTATGATCAGACAATCCTCACGTCAAGCATACATATGATACGTATGATCATGAGTCATGAAACTGTACTAAACGTGTAAATGAGTGATGAACCAATCTTACAACGCAGATGGGCCTGGACGATCTATACACAGCAAGTACGGTTTAGTAATGGGCCCTAAGGAGAGTCGTAATGTGGACATCCAACCAGCATCACACTCGTAATGTGGATGTCAAACCATCATTGCTCCCAAGTCACGATCTTCGTAAAACATCAGTACTTAGTCTGTAATGGATTTACACATTGCAATGGACAGTAGGTTGTCCCCATTGGACCTTACAGATATATCAAATGGGCTATATCCTATGGGCCTTTTATTCATCAGATGAGCCACATAAATGGGCCACACCAATGGGTCTTATGTGCATTGCAATGGGTCAAAACCCGTGGGCCTTGGATTGCATCAATTGGACCTAGTCACAAGAGTCTAATATGTATCAAATGGGTCACACCAATTGGGCCCCCCAAATGTATATCAAATAGGGCTCAACCCAGAGGCCTTATATGAGTCGAATGGGCCTAAATCCTTAGGCTTTAAATAATTCAAATGGGCTTAATCCATGAGCTTACATGCATATCAAAGTGGGCCTAATCCCATAGACCCTTTTTTTTTTATCAAATGGGTGTAGTCCCATGGGTCTTACAATATAACAAATAGGTCCACTTCCATGGGCTTTAAGAATGCGACAAATGGGTCCAATTTTATGGGCCTTGAAGTACATCAAATGGGCCTAGTCCCATGGACTTACAACACGTCAAATGGGCCTAAGCTCTTAGGCCAAAAATGAATCAAATGGGCCCAAATTCTTAGGCCTTAAATGAATCAAATGGGCCCAGCCCATAAGTATTTTATAAATCAAATGGGCCTAGCCCATAGCCCTTTTGAAATTAAGTGGGTCCCGACTCATGGGCCTTACAAAACATTTATTTCCATCCAAACTATTCATAGGGACACATGGTCTAGGGCCCACTACAATTTTCATATTATAAAATATACATTTAAACTATATAACATACATAAATATATAATGGTGGGTTCCACAGAAAATAATATGGGTAGCTGGCAGTGGGCCCCATCATCAAGACAGATGGACGGCGTGTGTAAAACACATGCAACAGGGTGAGTCTCACCGTCCACGGGCTGTGGACGGTGAAAATGAAATATATACATTAACGTGGGTCCCACAAATGTGGCCCACCGTAATATTTATTTGAAATTCAACCCGCTCATAAGGTCACCCAGACCTGTATGAAGCGAGGATAAAAATTTCAGATTGATCTGAAATTTCTGTGGGCCCAAAAATAGATTTCAATGGTAGTTGTACAAACTCACTATTTCATGTGGTGTGGGCAACCTGAGTTTTGGATCTGACTCATTTTTGGAGGGGGGCCACTTTAGGGGGTGGCCCACCCGATGAACGGTTTGAATGTCATATAAACATCAAGGTGGGGCCCACGGCTGGAGCCGTGGGTCCCTGGCTTGGACGCCGTCCGCCCGTCTGGACGGCTGCACGCAGCAGCGTGCAGCGCTGCCAGCCCACTGACAACCAGAGGCTCTGCCTCTTGAATTTTAAAAATTTGAGAAAATACTGTTTTCTCGAGGTTTTTCACATGTAGGGCCCGCTAAAGTGAAATCCACCGCGGCCATTGCGATCAGTGACCCGAAACAGACGAAATGAGTCTAGAGTTCAAATTTTTTTGAGCTTAGGAAGTGAAATAAAATAAGGAAATAGAGTTGAATAGTGAGGGCGCAATATTTGACGCTATGGTCCACCAGGTGATTGGATCAGCTCCCAACTTCTACCCAACGGCTAAAATGCCGTGGGTAAGAGGATGGACGGCTTGGATCGAACATAAACATCAGGGTGGGGCCTATGCAAGGGGACCACCCAAGTCCCTTTCATTCCTTTTCCTCTTTCATTGAAACGTCCAGCGTCTGGGACGCTGGACGGTTTTGATTTTTTTCTTTTTTTTTTCTTTCTTTCTTTTGAAAATGGTGGGCCCTGATGAAGTGGGCCACCACAGATAATTGTCATGGGTACACATATAAGGTGGGCCCCACTTGAATAAAAATTTGAACCAAATGAATTTCAAGGCGGGATCTATTCAAGTGGGCCACACCATCCTATTGTAATAAAATAAAATAAAATAAAATAAATAGAAGAGAGAGAGAGAGATGGAGAGTGGGACACGGCTTGTGATGGAGGGACCCCGTCATTATGAGCCCTCCCTTACATGAAATCATACATCAAATGGATCATTTTGCACATGTGACCATCAAAACTAAAGATCAACGGTGGGGATCCTTTCCTCACCAATATGGATGGTCTAGATGACCTTTCCAAATGAAAATAAATATCATGATGGGGTCCATGGAGAATGGCCCCATCATGAAATGATCATGATGATCCAAGTGGTCCATCGACCACATATTAGGGTCCCAAGTGAGATTCACACCATTGATCGGTGGGCCTCACTTGGTCCACCATAAAAATAAATAAATCTACCCTATAGAGGCACCCACCGTCCGATCTTCTTGCTCCTAGAAGTTCCTTGGCACCTAAGCTTCAACTTCAATGGTTAAGATGAAGAATGGAGGGTTGAGATGAGAGATTTTGGGGTAGGAAGGTGGGCCACTTGGAGCTTGGGAATTTGGAGAAATTCCATACGTATGGACCCTTGTTGCTTTGGAATTTTTGAAATGAGAAAGAGAGAAAGAGAGAGAGTGATGTAAAGGGAGAGAGAGAGAGTGATGGATGGATGGGTGAGTGATGGTTGTGTAAGAAAAACTTGACTTTTGAGGCTTTTGTGTAAGAGAGGTATGGGAGATGAAGACTTTTGTGGCCTTTTTGTGTAAGAGAGGTATGGTTTGGGGAGACTTTTGTGGTTGCCTGGGAAAATGGAATAAAGTGATGTGTACTTGACATGTGATGGATTGATGGGATTGATGTGATTGATGTGACACATCGTAGAGATTTTCTTGGTTTTCGCAACGCACGGCGTTTTCTCGCACCGAACGTTGGCCCATAACTCTTGACCAGGGTATCGCCTCGGCGCGCGAGTCGCGGTATCGGAACCGCGGCTACGGTGTGGTCGCTATGGTATTGGTCTCGGGTTGAGTCGACTCGGGTTGTCGGCACATGAATCAGGGTCGCGCGTCGATACTGGTTAAGAGTCGAAGGTTGCCAGAATTCGACCAGTAAGACCGCGGAAGTGTACCGAAAGGTACGGACTAAGATACGGGTCTTACAGCTCTCCCCTCCTTTTAGAAATTTCATCCCCAAAATTTACACAAGCATCGCAACTAAGTATTACTTATAAAAAGAAACGACATAATATCATCATATAAAATCAGAGACAACATACAAAATACAATACAAGATCAATCAACAAAGAGATGAGGATAACGCTCTCGAATCTCAGCCTCACGCTCCCACGAAGCCTCCTCTAAAGAATGGTGACCCCACTGTACCTTCATCAAAGGAATGACCTTGGTTCTGAGGACTTGTTCCTTCCGATCAAGGATACGAACTGGCTGCTCAATGTAAGGAGCGTCCTCACGAACCTCTAACGACTGCCAATCAATAACGGGAACTATGTCTGACCCACACTTCCTCAACATGGAGACGTGAAAAATATCATGGACGCCAGACAACTGTGATGGCAAAGCAAGCCGATAGGCCACAACGCTAACGCGCCCAGTGATCTCAAAAGCTCCTATGAATCTCGGGGCAAGCTTGCCCTTCGCTCCAAATCGAACTACGCCCTTCATGAGCGAGACCTTGAGATACACATGGTCCCCTACATCAAACTCCAAGGGACAACGCCGACGATCAGCAGAACTCTTCTGTCGGCTCTGAGCTGTGCGCATCCTCTGCCTGATGATGTCAATAGCCTCTGAAGTCTCCTGCATAAGCTCGGGACTTAGGAGATGACGCTCTCCAATCTCGGTCCAACAACTCGGTGATCTGCATGGTCTGCCATAAAGTGCCTCAAAAGGAGTCATGCCGATGGTCGCCTGATAGTTGTTATTGTACGCGAACTCAGCCAATCGCAGATGCTCATCCCAGCTACCCCTGAAGTCAATCGCGCAGGCCCGAAGCATATCCTCAAGTATCTGGTTGACCCTCTCGGTCTGGCCATCGGTCTGCGGATGGTACGCGGTGCTGAGCTACAAATCAGTCCCCGTCGTACGCTGGAAGCTCCCCCAAAACTGAGACGTGAACCTCGAGTCTCGGTCAGAAACGATCGAGACTGGAACGCCATGCAGTCTCACAATCTCCTCAATGAATAGTCTCGCAAGCCGGTCCATAGACTAAGTCACACGCATCGCAAGGAAATGTGCCGACTTCGTCAGACGATCCACAACAACCCAAATGGCGTCATGACTGCGCTGAGTCCTCGGCAAACCCATAATGAAATCAGTCGACACGTGCTCCCACTTCCACATCGGGACGCTCAACGGCTGCAATAGACCAGGAGGTCTCTGATGATCGGCCTTGACACGCTGGCACGTGTCACACTCGGCCACAAAACTGGCGATCTGGCGCTTCATCCCCGCTCAAAAATACTGTCGCCTCATATCACGGTACATCTTCATCGAGCCCGGGTGGATAGAAAACCGCGATCGATGTGCCTCGGTCATAAGATCTCTACGTAACTCTGGAATATCTGGGACACATAATCGGCCTCTGAAGCGAAGTCCACCATCTGTACCGATCTGCCAATCAGCCTGACTCTCAGATGCCGCCTTAGCCATATAACTCTGCAACGACTCATCAGCCTGCTGAGCCTCGATCACCCTAGCGACAAGAGAGGGTTGAATTGACAAGCTCGATAACTGTACAATGAAAGACTGCAGGCCGAACTCAAAGTCATACGCAGCAACATCCTCAAGCATCCGCCACTCCTAAATCATCATGTGCGCCACTAAGCCTTGTGGCTGACGGCTGAGGGCATCTGCCACCACGTTCGCCTTGCCCGGGTGGTACTGGAGGTCGAAATCATAGTCTTTCAAGAGCTCCATCCAGCGCCTCTATCTCATATTTAACTCATACTGTGAGAAGAGGTACTTCAAGCTCTTGTGATCAGAGAAGAGCTCGAACCTAACCCCGTAAAGATAGTGCCTCCACACCTTCAGTGCGAAGATAACTGCAGCCAGCTCCAGATCATGTGTAGGATAGTTCAGCTCATGGACCTTGAGCTGACGAGATTCAAAGGCCACTGGTCTCACGTGCTGCATCAGGACAACACCCAAACCGATATGCGAGGCATCAGTGAATACAATGAAACCGTCACTCCCAGAGGGAAGAGTGAGGACAGGAGCGGATGTCAGACGGTCCTTCAACTCCATAAATGCTCACTCACAGGCGCCACTCCAAATAAACTCTACGTCCTTCCGAGTCAACCTAGTCAGCGGGGCTGCAATACGAGAAAAACCCTCGATGAAACGTCGGTAATAGCCCGCCAAACTAAGGAAACTACGGATCTCTGTCGCAGTCGTGGGCTGGCCCCACTGACGCACTGCCTCGACTTTCGAGGGGTTCACTGCGACACCCTCCCTCGTCACCATGTGACCGAGGAACTTCACCTCCTGCTGCCAGAACTCGCACTTCTCCAGCTTCGCATACAGCTGGTGTGCGTGGAGGGTCTGTAGAGTAATCTCCAAGTGCTGCTCATGCTCCTCACGGGTCCTCGAGTAGATCAGAATGTCGTCGATGAAGACTACAACAAACTGATCTAGATATGGGCGGAAGACCTCGTTCATCAGCTGCATGAAGACCGCAGGTGCATTGGTCAGTCTGAAGGACATGACCTGACCTGAAACTCAAAATGACAGTAACGCGTCCTGAATGCTGTCTTTGGAATGTCCTCATCTCAGACCCGAATCTGATGATAACCGGAACGCAGGTCAATCTTCGAAAAGAACTGTGCACCCTGCAGCTGGTCAAACAAATCATCAATCCTACGGAGCGGGTACTTGTTCTTGATCGTGACTTTGTTGAGCTCGCGATAGTCAACGCAGAGCCTCAACGAACCATCCTTCTTCTTCACGAAGAGTACTGGTGCTCCCTATGGAGAACTGTTCGGACGGATAAAACCCAACTCACGTAACTCGTCCAACTGCTTCTGCAGTTCCCGTAACTCTAACGGTGCCATACGATACGGGACCTTTGAAATAGGCGCGGTACCGGGCACGAGATCGATCTGGAACTCGGTGAGTCGACGAGGCGGTAATCCCGGAATCTCCTAGAACACATCGGGAAAATCACATACGATGGGCAGATGGTCGATGCAAACGACAACAGGCTCCTCAATGGCATAAGACATCAAACAGACAACCGCTCTCCTCTGGCCTCTGCAACGAACTCGAACTGTGGCAAGCCGGGTATACAGAACGTGACGGTCCTCGCGGCGCAGTCCAAAATGACATAATACTCAGCGAGCCAATCCATGCCTAGGATGACGTCGAACTCAAACATCTGCAAAACGAATAGATCGGCAGGAAAAAAGGTATCCCCAACTAAAACGGGACAAGACGAACAAAATCGTCCCAACGCTGCAGTCCTCCCCAAGGGAGTCAATACTGATAGGCTCACATCAGCAGACTCCAACGGTAAGCCGGCCGATCGACAGAAGCTCTCCGCCACAAAAGAATGCGATGCACCAGAATCAAACAGTACACGTGCAATGCATGCAGAAATTGGCAGTATACCCTCAACTACACCTCCAGATGACTGCGGATCCTGCTGAGCAGCATAGAATCTAGCCTGAGCTGGCTGAGGAGGTGCATGTACCCTCTGAACGTGCTGCTGCTGCTGCTAGGGTCGCTGAGGCGGTCAAAACTGCTGCCTATGCTACTGTGGCCTCTGAGGCTGGTGCTGATGCTGTTGCTGCTGCTGAGGTGGCCTCGATGGTGGAGGCTGCTGTCGCTGCTGCTGTGGGGGTCTCTGCTGCTGCGGTGGAGATCTCTGCTGCTATGGACCTCTTTGCTGCTGCTGGGGCCTGGGACACTCCCATGAACGGTGTCTCGTCGCACCACACCTGAAGTAAGTGCCGGTGAACTGCCTCTGAGGTGGTGGTGGAGGTGCTGCTGGTGCTGATGGTGCTCGGAAAGCTGGGCGACCTGTGCGCCTCTGCTGCTGTGGTCGACGCTGCTTGGAAGGACTGGAAGAAGCCTGCCTCTTCCGGTCTCCCCTCTGACCACGCTCAGACTGAGAACTGGCCCACTCAGTCTCGTAAATCTGAGCTCTCCTCACTACTGCCTGGAAAGTAGGGAGCTCATGCCCGATAACACGACCTCAAAGGCCGTAATGTAAGCCGTGCTCGAAACGGCGGGCCTTCCGCCCCTCGTCATCAACCATATATGGTGCAAAACGTGATAGTGCCACAAAACGGGCCGCGTACTGTGCCACCGTCATGTCTCCCTGCACCAGAGTCTCGAACTCTAAGGCTCGCTGACGACGGATATGGTCGGGGAAATACTGCTCCTCGAATCGGTCAACGAAGTCCTCTTATGTCCAGATATAATCAGGTCCGGCAACACGGGTAACAGAGGTCCACCAATGCTCGGCCTCACCCTGGAAGAGAAATACTGCAAGCCGGACGCGCTGCTCGGTTGTACATGACATGGTATCGAAGATCTTCTCCACATCGGAGCGCCATCTGTCTGCTGCAGTCGGATCTGGCTCACCCTTGAAATGTGGGGGATCAAGTCGTCTGAACTCACGTAGTAAGGCGCTCGTGCGCTCGTGCTCTGCCTGAGCTGGTGAAATAGCTGGGCGTCTGCCCTATCCCTGTAGTGCGGCTGTCACAGCCTGTAACATATGCTGTAATTGAGAGGCACTAACGGTCACAGTCGGCTCCTCATCGGCCTCAGGTGGAGGAATGTCATCCTCATGCGAGGAAGCAGGGATCTCTGAGGGTGGAACGGGAGACGCAGGGGGTAAAGCTGGAGCCTCCGATGGTGAAGCAGAATCCTCAGGTGGTGGTGCGGGAGTCGATCGAGTAACTCTCCCAGGCGCCATGTCCTACAGGAAAGATCGAGACGCCTATCAACTTCAAAACTCTCGAAGGTACGCACGTTAACGGTCGGAATTGGAAGGTCGCGAAGCTATCCGAACTTTGGGACTTAGTCATTCTTCACTCATAGCAGATATGTAATGTTGTTCTCGGTTATTCCCAAGTTATGCTCTGATACCAACTTCTGTCACGCCCCAAACTCAGAAATCGGGCTCACAAAATTCCCGATCACTGAATCCGGCGCCGACAGCCTCCGTAGAACCCCATTCTCGGCTCCTAGCTCCCATTCGCCAGGTTCTGATCCTGGGATGCTACGAGGAGGATTTTCAATATCAGTTTGATTCGTAATAAGCATAACCAAAGGCATAACCCACAAACAATAACTAAGAACTCCATTACATTTCCACTATGATCAAAAACTTTACAAGTACAATGAGCATAAAGGGAAATATAGTGGTGTAGAACAAAAACTCCAAAACACTCTACAACGTGCTCCTGCCTCAGCGCTGCTGGGATCCAACGTCACCTGCATGCAACAGTCGTGCATAAGCTTACAGAAAGCTTAGAGGGTGGTGAAAGTGTGTGCGCAAGGTAGAATATAAATGCAATGTCAGAGTAATGCAGAATATGCAGATGAAACCATAACATCATGAGCCGTACCAAGGCTATGCTGTAAGACCCGTATGATAATCCGTACTGTTCTATCACTTTCCACGATCCTTCTCGTCAAATTTCGATAATCCGCGACCTGTAGTTGATGTTGCGCACGACCGTAAGTCGTATCCTATTCATTTGAGCCGGCTTAATCCGAAACTTGTATCATTGCGACCGCACCGTCGCCGCGGTTCCAACGCCGCAACTCACGCACTGATTCGATACCCAGACGATGAGATACGGACCCACGTTCAGTTCGAGCAAAAACACCGCGCGTTGTAAATCCCAAGGAATCTCTACAATATGTCCCATCAATCCCATCAATCAATCCCATCAATCACCTCTCATGTCAAGTACACACACCCATGCTTCCTTTCTCCATAAGTCAAGCAACCACCTAAGTCAACTAACCTCTCACTTCACCCATCACTCACCTCACCCATCACTCACCTCACATCACTCCATCACTCTTACAACTCTCTCTCTCCCTCTCATTTCTCAACACTCCAAATCTCAAGCAAGGAAGCTCTCCCACGTCCAAGCCTTCCATGGAGAGAAAATGTGCATTTTGGTGGCCCACTTCCCATCTCCAAATCCCATTATCTTAGCCATCCATTTCCCATCTCCACCATCAAAGTTAAGCTCTAGGAGACCGGCTATCCAACGGACCAAGAAGATCAAGTGGTGGGTGTTTCTTTAGGCTACTTTTTATATTTTAAAGATGGGCGAAGTGAGGCTAACCGATCAATGGTTTGGATCTCACTTGGGACCCTAAGATGTGGCCAATGGCTCATCTTGATCATCAAGATCATTCCATGATGGGGCCATTCTCCATGGACCCCATCATGATGTTTACTTTCCTTGTATTGAGGAGGTCATCTAGACCGTCCATTTCTAGTGGAGTGGGATCTCCACCGTTGATCTTTTGTTGATGGTCCATATGCAAGGAGACCTTTGATGTATGATTGGATGATTGAAACGGAGGGCCCATAGTGCCGGGGTCCCTCCATCACGCGTGTCTCACTCTATTTCTCTCTCCCTCTCTTCTTTATTTATTTTTCTTGTATGTTAATGTAGCTATGTGGCCCACTTGGATTAGCCCCACCATGAAATATGTATTTTATCCAAACCGTCCATGGGTGGGGCCCATCTTAAATGTACATCCCTTTGGGGTGGCCCACCTAATCAGGGCCCACCTTGAATGTATTTCATACAACCCACAAAAAAAAAAAAAGAAAGAAAAGACGTCCAGGCGCTGGACGTCACTGGAGAAAATAAAAAAATAAATAAATAAATGAAGGCCAATGGGGTGGGCCACTTGTACGGGGCCCACCTTGATGTATGTATACAATCCGTGCCGTCCATCCTCTTCCCCAACTTATTTTAGGCGTTGAACCGAAAGATGAGGAAGATCCGGATATCTAGTGGGCCATGGTGTTGAAAATACCATCAATACCATTGAAATCCTTCCAGATTTCTGTTTACACGATGAAAGAGGCTCGATATTGGACTCGTTGGATTCGTTGTGGGTTGTAGAATCCAATGGCAGGAGTGGATTCTTCAGACGTGGGCCCCACGCGATAAAAACCCTGAAAAAATGGGTTTTCAAAAAGAAAAAAAAAATCAGTTTTGAGGCAGCTGAGGTTGCTGCCTCTGCTCACGTCAGACGCCCCCATCGGGCGGGCGGACAGCGGACGCCAAGGGGGGTCCCACGGCTGATAGTGTGGGCCCCACCTTAATGTTTACTTACCATCCGATCTGTCCATAAGGTGGCCCACCCTCTGAGGTGGGCCCTCTCCAAAAATGAGGCACATCCAAAGCTCAGGCGACCCACACCACAAGAAACGGTGGTGATTATATTCTACCATTGAAACCCTTTTGGGGTCCACACAAGTTTTGGATCAAGCTGAAATTTGTTTGTCCTATTCATTCAGGTCTGCATGACCTTATCAACGTATTGGATGGAAAATAAATATTATGGTGGTCCCCACATGGGACCCACAGTGATGTATGTGGCTACACTCCACCGTCCGCACGGACGGTGGAGCCCACTGTTGCTGTGTGTGTGCGTGTGTGAGTGAGTATGTGTATGCAGGTGTGTGAGTGCACGTGTGTGTATGCGTGTGTGTGCATATGTGTTGATATATATATACACATATATATATAAATATATATATATATATATATATATATATATATATATATATATATATATATATATATATATATATATATATATATATATATATATATATATATACTGTATTGTATATGTGTGATGGTGGGCCTCCATGTGGACCGACCCCCCCCCCCACTATGATGCATGTGCTACATCCATACTGACCACCTATTTTGAGAGCTCATTCCATAATATGAGCTAAAAATGAGGCAGATCTATGTTTCAAATGGGCCCACCTTGGTGTGTGTTTAGTGCCCAAAATTTACTTAATTATGGTCACTCATTGAGACCTACTTTGGTACATATCCAAAGCCTATGGGACTAAGCCCATTTGACATATGCAAGGTCCATGGGACTAAGCCCATTTGATACATAAAGAGCCCACGAGATTCAAGCCCATTTGATGTGCATGGGGCACAAATGGAGCGGCCCCTTTGACATATTTAAAGCTCATGTGTGTAGGCCCATTTGATGTATTTCAAGGCCCATGGATCATGGACCATTGCAATGTACATAAGGCTCATTGGCGAGGCCCATTAATGTAACCCATTTGATAAACGTAAGGCCCATGTGATATGGCCCATTTGATGTATCTAAGGCCATGGGTCGAGGCCTAACGAGATGACCTTAGGGTCCATTACAATGAGTGATCTCTCATGGTTCATGTAATGGTATATATGGCGGGTCGTGCCTAAGGAACAATGTTGGTTTGACGTCCACATTATATGTGCAATGTTGGTTAAATGTCCGCATTGTAACTCTCCTTAGGGCCCATTGATAGGCCCATACTCGTTGCTATTCATCGCCTTATAACATGCTTAGAAGAATCTCATGACTCATGCCCATACGCATCATATGTATGCTTGATATGAGTAATGACTGATCATAACATACGCCATTGGGCAGACCATTTACGGGACTCGTTATGTGACTGAGTGCCCCACATGATCGCGCAGTACGCGCTGGATTGCTGCATGTTTTGACAGCGTGATTCATGCATCTCGCATACGTATGACTTGATCACTGCACACCCTAGCGACATCAGGGCCGTGGCTCCATAGGTACATCGTGGATGGCCGTATTGGATACCGAAAATACTTATTCTAGCACTATGGGCACTTAAGATATCCTTGGGTGAAAGTCCCAGAACCTTTTTGGTACCAGAAGATGCTCCAGCGTCTAGACCGAGTGGATACACGAGCACCCGAGTGCCGAATACCAGTAGGCCGCGTTTCCCACCGTATCGTGGTCGGTTGGAAGGGGGTGTGGCCTTATCCGCCTGAGTGAGAGGGCTATAAGCTAAGCTGAGTTTGACTAACTCGTAAATGAGTCCGCTATCGACGAGCCGGGTAGGTATTGGCATACTACTGGTTAGGCGGATAGTGAGGTCTTATCCGCTTGCTTGACTGTGCAGCTAGGGAGGTGGCAGTCTCTGCGAAGTATATTAGACCCCGGTGATATCCAGAGAGGAACTGTACTGATATACGTACTTGAGGAGTACCGACTTACTTGGATTGCATTTCGCATATGACATTCGGCTATATAGGCCTTGCATTGTATCGGTGTGGCCGATGACATTCATATCTCATCGCATAGCTTTGGTATGGTTGATTCTATGGACTTACCACATACTTCCGCATTGTTCTGATACTGTACACTTGGCGTTTGCCTTACGCACCCACTTACACCACCCTCTAAGCTTTTGTAAGCTTATGCACGATAGTTGCGTGCAGGTAGCGTTGGACGACAGAAGCGCTGAGACAGGAGTGCATATCAGGACCTTTTGGAGCTTTTTGATCACCTTGTATTTCTTTTTCTGCATTGTACTTAAAATTTTGTTATAGTGGATATGTGGCGATGTTGTTTTGTGACTTGGTTATGCTTGTGGTTATGCTCCATTACAAAAAAAAAATCATTCTGAAAATCCTCCTTGCAAGATTGCAGGATCGGAATCTGGCATTTGATTGTCAGGAGCCGAGAATGGGGCACTACGGAGGCTGTCGGCACCGGATTCGGCAATCGGGATTCATGTGAATCCGATTTTCGGATTTGGGGCGTGACATATGTAATGCAAGACATGAATGGTATCGGCCATCCCAAGGCCATGCGATGTATAATGCAACTCAAGCATATAGATCCTCATCTATGTCCACACATCAATACAGCTCAAAGTATGGAATATCACCGGGGTCAAGTACACTCTAAACCCGATTGTCGCCACATCGCGCGCAACAAGGTAAGTGGAAAAGACCTCACTATCCGTCTGCCAATATCGGGCGCGACTCGTCGATAGCGGACCCATTCCTCAAGCTGGTCAAACTCAGCCTAGCATTGCCCCCTACACTCGGACGGGTAAGGCCGCACCCCCTTCCAACCGACCACGACATAGTGGAGAGCACAGCCAACTGGTATTCGGCACTCAGCGCTCATCTACCCACTCGGTCTAAACGTTGGAGCAACCTCTTGGTACCATAAGGGTTTAGGGACTTTCACCCAGGGATATCTATATTACCCCATGTAGAATAAGATTTTCGATATCCAATCCCGCCAACCACGATGCGTCTGTGGAGGCTACGGCCCTGATGTCGCTAGGGCGTACAATAACTAAGTCACACAAATGCGGAATGCATGAATCACGCTATCTAGTCATGCAACCAATCCTGCGCATACCGCGCGCTCATATAGGGCAACACCGCCTAACCGGGAGCCCATAAATAACCTGCCCGAAGGTAAATGCTATGATCAGACAATCCTCACGTCAAGCATACATATGATGCATATGATCATGAGTCATGAAACTGTACTAAACGTGTAAATGAGTGATGAACCATTCCTACAACGCAGATGGGCCTGGACGATCTATACACAGCAAGTACGACCTAGTAATGGGCCCTAAGGAGAGTCGTAATGTGGATATCCAACCAGCATTACACTCACAATGTGGATGTCAAACCATCATTGCTCCCAAGTCACGATCTTCGTAAAACATCAGTACTTAGTCTGTAATGGATTTACACATTGCAATGGGCCGTAGGTTGCCCCCATTGGACCTTACACATATATCAAATGGGCCATATCCTATGGGCCTTTTATTCATCAGATGGGCCACATAAATGGGCCACACCAATGGGTCTTATGTGCATTGCAATGGGTCAAAACCCGTGGGCCTTGGATTGCATCAATTGGACCTAGTCACAAGAGTCTAATATGTATCAAATGGGTCACACCAATTGGGCCCCCCAAATGTATATCAAATAGGGCTCAACCCAGAGGCCTTATATGAGTCGAATGGGCCTAAATCCTTAAGCTTTAAACAATTCAAATGGGCCTAATCCATGAGCTTACATGCATATCAAAGTGGGCCTAATCCTATGGACCCTTTTTTTTATCAAATGGGTGTAGTCCCATGGGTCTTACAATATAACAAATGGGTCTACTTCCATGGGCTTTAAGAATGCGACAAATGGGTCCAATTTTATGGGCCTTGAAGTACATCAAATGGGCCTAGTCCCATGGACTTACAACACGTCAAATGGGCCCAAATGGGCCCAAATTCTTAGGCCTTAAATAAATCAAATGGGCCCAGCCCATAAGTATTTTATAAATCAAATGGGCCTAGCCCATAGCCCTTTTGAAATTAAGTGGGTCCCGACTCATGGGCCTTACAAAACATTTATTTCCATCCAAACTATTCATAGGGACACATGGTCTAGGGCCCACTACAATTTTCATATTATAAAATATACATTTAAACTATATAACATACATAAATATATAATGGTGGGTTCCACAGAAAATAATATGGGTAGCTGGCAGTGGGCCCCATCATCAAGACAGATGGACGGCGTGTGTAAAACACATGCAACAGGGTGAGTCTCACCGTCCACGGGCTGTGGACGGTGAAAATGAAATATATACATTAACGTGGGTCCCACAAATGTGGCCCACCGTAATATTTATTTGAAATTCAACCCACTCATAAGGTCACCCAGACCTGTATGAAGCGAGGATAAAAATTTCAGATTGATCTGAAATTTCTGTGGGCCCAAAAATAGATTTCAATGGTAGTTGTACAAACTCACTATTTCATGTGGTGTGGGCAACCTGAGTTTTGGATCTGACTCATTTTTGGAGGGGGGCCACTTTAGGGGGTGGCCCACCCGATGAACGGTTTGAATGTCATATAAACATCAAGGTGGGGCCCACGGCTGGAGCCGTGGGTCCCTGGCTTGGACGCCGTCCGCTCGCCTGGACGGCTGCACGCTCCAGCCGTGGGCCCCTGGCTTGGACGCCGTCCGCCCGCCTGGACGGCTGCACGCAGCAGCGTGCAGCGCTGCCAGCCCACTGACAACCAGAGGCTCTGCCTCTTGAATTTTAAAAATTTGAGAAAATACTGTTTTCTCGAGGTTTTTCACATGTAGGGCCCGCTAAAGTGAAATCCGCCCCGGCCATTACGATCAGCGGCCCGAAACAGACGAAATGAGTCTAGAGTTCAAATTTTTTTGAGCTTAAGAAGTGAAATAAAAATAAGGAAATAGAGTTGAATGGTGAGGGCGCAATATTTGACGCTATGGTCCACCAGGTGATTGGATCAGCTCCCAACTTCTACCCAACGGCTAAAATGCCGTGGGTAAGAGGATGGACGGCTTGGATCGAACATAAACATCAGGGTGGGGCCTATGCAAGGGGACCACCCAAGTCCCTTTCATTCCTTTTCCTCTTTCATTGAAACGTCCAGCGTCTGGGACGCTGGACGATTTTGATTTTTTTCTTTTTTTTTTCTTTCTTTCTTTTGAAAATGGTGGGCCCTGATGAAGTGGGCCACCACAAATATTTGTCATGGGTACACATATAAGGTGGGCCCCACTTGAATAAAAATTTGAACCAAATGAATTTCAAGGCGGGATCTATTCAAGTGGGCCACACCATCCTATTGCAATAAAATAAAATAAAATAAAATAGAATAAAATAAAATAAATAGAAGAGAGAGAGAGATGGAGAGTGGGACACGGCTTGTGATGGAGGGACCTCGTCATTATGAGCCCTCCCTTACATGAAATCATACATCAAATGGGTCATTTTGCACATGTGACCATCAAAACTAAAGATCAACGGTGGGGATCCTTTCCCCACCAATATGGATGGTCTAGATGACCTTTTCAAATGAAAATAAACATCATGATGGGGTCCATGGAGAATGGCCCCATCATGGAATGATCATGATGATCCAAGTGGTCCATCGGCCACATATTAGGGTCCCAAGTGAGATCCACACCATTGATTGGTGGGCCTCACTTGGTCCACCATAAAAATAAATAAATCTACTCTATAGAGGCACCCATCGTCCGATCTTCTTACTCCTAGAGGTTCCTTGACACCTAAGCTTCAACTTCAATGGTTAAGATGAAGAATGGAGGGTTGAGATGGGAGATTTTGGGGTAGGAAGGTGGGCCACTTGGAGTTTGGGAATTTGGAGAAATTCCATACGTATGGACCCTTGTTGCTTTGGAATTTTTGAAATGAGAAAGAGAGAAAGAGAGAGAGTGATGTAAAGGGAGAGAGAGAGGGAGTGATGGATGGATGGGTGAGTGATGGTTGTGTAAGAAAAACTTGACTTTTGAGGCTTTTGTGTAAGAGAGGTATGGGAGATGAAGACTTTTGTGGCCTTTTTGTGTAAGAGAGATATGGTTTGGGGAGATTTTTGTGGTTGCTTGGGAAAATGGAATAAAGTGATGTGTACTTGACATGTGATGGATTGATGGGTGATTGATTGATGGGATTGATGTGATTAATGTGACACATCGTAGAGATTCCCTTAGTTTTCGCAACGCGCGGCGTTTTCTCGCACCGAACGTTGGCCCATAACTCTTGACCAGGGTATCGCCTCGGCGCATGAGTCGCGGTATCGGAACCGCGGCGACGGTGCAGTCGCTATGGTATTGGTCTCGGGTTGAGTTGGCTCGGGTTGTCGGCACATGAATCAGGGTCGCGCGTCGATACTGGTTAAGGGTCGAAGGTTGCCGGAATTCGACCGGTAAGACCGCGGAAGTGTACCGAAAGGTACGGACCAAGATACGGGTCTTACACTATGGGTGTACATCGAGTCCAACCGAGTCGAGCTGAGCTCAACTCAGCGCGGTCACTAGCTGACCTCAGCTCAAACTCGGCTCGGCTTGGTCCTCGAGCTTGATTGGCCAGCTTGGCTCGGTTTCGTTAGCAACTTGGGCCAATTTGAGGTGAGTTCGAGTCGAGCTCGCTTGTGCAGCATTCCACGAACACTTGGGCTGCACCTTCAAAATCCTACTCTATGAAAAATAGCAGTAAAGGTTTTTCAGGTATTTTATCAAACACCTTTTAGGCAACATAAAAATCAAGAAAAAAAAGAGTATTTGTTTCATATACATACCTTTTTTTGCCACCAGCCACACTTCATTAAGTTATTTCATCAAACACTTTGTTGATGCAAAAAACTGGATCCGCCTCTTCCCGACTCTGCTTTTCTGAAACACAAAGAATAAAGAACCCTGGCTAAAGCCGGGGAACCTCCGATGCTTAAGTCAATAAGAGTTTAGGAAGAGGAGTTTCTAGGATTTTTTCTTACGTACCTTTGCTTCTTGGAGAACCTTCTTTATATAAGCATGAGAAGTCCCGACGTACGGGGATTCTCTCCCATATTTTTGGGATATTTGATTTAGTTTCCGATTGTTTAGGGATATTTTCCAATCTCGAATTTTTCGGGGTCAGATCCTCTTACAATACATAATACAGTATTTAATATTACACCGCATCTTCTTTACTTGGCTCGCCCTCAGCGTATATTATTGTCTCGACTGGCTTACAAAGGGGGAGCTTTGCCTACTGTCGGACGAAACAGAATCAGGTTAATCCTGATGTCCCTTCTTAGTCTGAAGCCGACACTAACTACCCTTTCGTGGGTTAGTTTTATGGTCGGTCATTTGGCTTTTAGCTTCTACGACCTCACTAGGTCTCTTTAGACGTTGCTGATTCTTTGTCCGAGTCAACTTCATGCATCTTTCATATTATGCCTTTGGCCGAGTCAACTCCAAGCTAAGTCTCTCCTTTGACATTTTAGTCGGTTTTATCTTGCTTCGGACAATGTAAGCAATGTTGGTTCATTCAGTACTGAGTTTCCAAACTTGTCATTTTTTCTTCCCAACAATAAGCCCTCTACTCCTTGTGTTAGCTGTGTTAACACAAAGGAGTAATGATTTGCTTAGTCAGTTTGTCTTGGGAACCGAAGTTATGATGGAACATTTATTTCTTCTTGTCTCATCCTTAACATGCGACGTTTCGTTACTCGAGGTCGCACGAGCGAATAGCCATCAGGTCGCTTCACTGATCTATGAGCATTGGATATGTAGCGAAGACGTTACCGGCGTCAGTCGGCGTGCGCCACGTGTTGAGCAGGGGAGTCAATGCAGGTGTCAATTCGACTTCTCCTTTAATACTCCTCGCCACGTAGCTTGGCTATAAAAGGTCGGGTGGGCCCAAATTTCCCATTTTCGCGCCTGCGCCCAATCTTCTTCTTCGTTTCTCCTTCCTTTTTCTTCCATTTCCCTCATCGTTGTGCCTTTCTTGTGCTAGCAACCCACTATTTCATTTCATCATTTCTTCCTTTTCCTTCGTGCGCCTTCCGCCTTTCCGGTGAGTCTTCTCCCTTCCCTCTGTCTTAATTTCTAGCAATAATGCAACCTTTGAGTCCTCGGGAGGGAAATTCCGGTAACGAGGGTGAAACGAGTCACCTTTGGAATGTCTCGGAATCACCTTCCCTATTGGCGGAGATGATAATAAATGCTAACGAAGTTTTCCAGCTTAATGCTAAGCAGTCCAATGGGGCTTTAGCGGAATGTTCTGCTCTAGCAGGATCTTCTAGCTTGAGACATGCTCCTGGTAGACGTACTCCTTACTTTTTTGGGGATAATGCGGAAGAGAAAATAGAATCGGAAGAGATGGTTGAGTCGTCCTCTTTCAGGAGGTCGGTACGGACCGAGCATAGGGGAAGGCGGTTCCCCTATGGAGATCAGCTCGGTTAGTAGAACCAATAGCTGAAGGAGGGGCTACCTGTAACACCCTGAAAATCGGGGGTCGTGTATAAACTCAACTCCCGAGTTCCAGACCGTCACTTATGCAACAAAAATGATTATGATTTAATGTTGTCTGAGTTAAAGCATTCATATGAGTAAAAGTATACCAAAACTGCAATTCATACTCCAGATCCAGTGATAAAAGCAAGCGAAAGACTAAACAATATATATATCACTGTATGGAAAAACAAAGTAGATCTCGACTGTCACTAAAGTATGAATACATCACTGAGTCTCATATACATGTAAATGACCAAAAATAAATGTCCAAAAGAGTCCCACTATGAAGTCCCGTCAACCCAGGTCACCTATGTAAAGCCATCATGATACTGCATGTACGAGAACTCATCCTGGTCCTCGTCAAAGTCTGGCTCTGCCTCCTGTTTCTCAGCATCACCTGCATCTACAACAGGGTCTGGTGGGTGTTGCAAACACCATCCCGTAACGTGGGAGTAAGTGATCAACTCAGTGGAATCATAGAGCAAAGATTAGCATGTTCACAAATCAATCATGCGATAATAGTAAAGCAGTAAATCAGACAATCCTAATACTGTTGTTAATGCAATATGACATGACGTGATGTATGCCCTCACCGACGATCTCTCTCATACGGCACCATCTTACGACCGCGGCATGCAATCGACCCTCAAGTGCTCCACATCTTCCAGGCACATGCAATGTTATGGTGATATGATTTTTGAGTTGTTATTAGTCCATTCAAACAGCAAGATTGGGAAACTAAGGTACTTCCCTTGTATCAATCCCAACACAGATCCTGTCTAGGGTCGTCACTCCTAGTAATCTCATACGATGTATATTTTGTAGGTCGCTGCAAGGGCTGCCAGGGCTGTTGCTCGCACTCGTTGCACCGCTCCCCCATCACCTTATCAATACAGGCCTACTGTACTCTACTGCTACTGAAGGGTCATCGCCTCCCGTAGACTCAGAATACTCTCGCGGTCACTACGAAGGACTCGTCGCCTGATCAGTGTAGGCCGACAGCAAGAATATAGTGTCCCATACCACCATAATCTGCTCACGAGACTAGGTGCTCACTGGTCACTACGGGGAGGTTTGTGGCCCCAGCGTAGGCCGACAGCTCGACCACGGTGTCCCATACCACCATGCCTGACTCATGAGTATCGTGGATCAAGGTACCATGGTTAACAAGGTTTACAATGGTAAGTTCAGTACCCTAGGTTCAAACAGTTATGACTCATACAGGGTGAACATACATCGGCCAGTGGGGTTACTTGACGGGCTCGACTAGCGCGATCTCATCTCAAGTCGAACGACATGAAGTGCGTAAAACACTTCGCGTGGCCTAACCACTGCCGCCAACTCCAAACACGGCTCGCGTTCATCGACGCGTCGTTCGTGGCCAAGACTAGCCAACCACGAATTCGCTCGATTACCGACTGCCTGGACTAAGTATAGTCCCAAACGCATATGAATTCGCATCAGCAATTTATGTAGGAGTATTGGAATTGAAATACAATCATGTGAGCATGTTAACACATGTTATAACATACAACTTAGGCAAATCTTCAAGCACATACATTTTATGCATATAATAGAATCATGCATATAGTCAACATGTAGGAAATCATTTATGTCAGCATATTATTTGAGAAATCAGTCTCAAACTAATTCATAGCATCATTTAATTCAATACATACTAATACAAGCATTTATACAAACACATACACTACACACTTAAGTCTACATATAGTATGTCGACCCGAAGTGCGCATTTAGGAGAATCTCTTCGCCAAACTAATTATGCACGCATTCCTAACATTCTAATGCGACAACAATTCATGTCAATCACATCAGCAAAATATGAATGAAATCAGCACTTCCTATAAATGACTAAAATGCCCTAAATCTCATATTCTTCGTTGATTTACGAAACAGGAAACGGAGAGCATGTTGTACATGTCAAACGGCGATGCCGTCAATAATCTACTATTAAACGAGATTGAAAGCGTTGGAAACCGTCAATCAAAGCGTCTAAAATCCTCACCTTTTTCTCCTAAAAGTGTATTAATTCGAACGGAGCATCTAGGCTTCGTCTACTGCGAATAGGGAACCTAATACACAAGATCCATAAGCTACTTCGCTATGGAAACAAAGGAACCTCAAATCAGCAACTATTTAGGGTATTTGCTTACCTTGAATCGCGGTGTAATCGCCGGGAAAGCGATAGAGGTGCGTTGCTTAAGCACGTGCAACACGTAGCACAAGTAGCAGGAAGAACTCTCCCACTCTCTCTCACAATCTCTCACCTTTTCTCTCACACAAGCTAGGGTTTCTTGCAAATTCGGATGTGTGAGAGAAGTGAGGGTTTCAACCCCTTTTATAACCTAAAACATGTCCAAAATAGGCTTGGGAACAATGTTTACTTGGTGCCTAACCAAATCGGGGCTGTTTCGATCCAAAAGAGCATTTCTGGAGGTTCCCTGGCCAAATGCGGCCGGACTTAAGCTCATGCATACTGGATCTAGCACACATCCAGTTTTCAGACCGGTAGGGTTCCCAGATCGCACGTGACAGTTCAGTTTCAGTTTAACGGTCATCGCACCAAGATCAGGCCTATAAGTCTCGTGATATGAAATATAAATTTTTCCTGATCCAAGGGTGTAATTTGGCTGAATTCTGACGGTTAGAACGCTTAATACTGATGCGTCAAATCGTGTGCCAGATTTGAATTTCAAATTCCAATTCTAACCCTATTCTCACTCTCTTCATTCCAGGCTCAATGAAATAGCCTCTGAATGTCAGTTGGACTTGATTTTCGAAACGATTGCCAAGCCCAGCTAAGTGGTCATAACGGTCTAAGATGGTAGGTATCAGACTTTCGACGCGCGGTCTAGATCCAATACAAAGTTTAAAGGAGGTCCCGAGAATAAACCGGTTTAGAGTTTAATCCGAGGCTTTAGAACATTATAGCACCATTGGTTCCACTCGCTTTGGGCCTTGTAGAACGTATTTAAAGTGATTAGGAACCATTTCCCAGCTATTCTAACGTTGCACTAGCTAACTTAGTCATATTTTCTAAGTAATTAATTCTACCCAATTTCGGGTCGA
Organism: Magnolia kwangsiensis; assembly: GCA_037074715.1. Classification (NCBI taxonomy): domain Eukaryota; kingdom Viridiplantae; phylum Streptophyta; class Magnoliopsida; order Magnoliales; family Magnoliaceae; genus Magnolia; species Magnolia kwangsiensis. The sequence goes on from CM073577.1 coordinate 117,844,284, forward strand.
GTTGGTACTCGAGTCCAAGTATGGATTTTTCACGGGCGTAACAATCTACCCCCCTTAACAAATAATTTCATCTTCGAAATTTGTACCTTTTCGTACTCCTCCAGAAGCTGTGGGTAGTTTTTTCTGATCTCGGCTTCTGTGTCCCAGGTAGCCTCTTCCTCAGAGTGATGCGTCCACAATACCTTCACAAGGGGAATCACCTTACTACGCAGTACCTGCTCCTTCCTGTCTAGGATACGTGTCGGTCGCAGGATATATGCAACATCCTCTCCTAACTGCACCTGCTCCCATCTGATGATATGGGAAGGATCAGCAACGTACTTCTTCAGCATAGAAACATGAAATACGCTGTGAACGCTCGCGAGAGGCATGGGTAACGCCAATCGGTAAGCCACTGCTCCCACACGATCGAGGATCTGGAATGGACCAATGAACCGCGGTGCCAGGTTTCCCTTCTTCCCGAACCGAAGGACTCCCTTCATAGGGAAAACTCGTAAAAACACATGATCCCCAACTGTGAACTCTAGTGGCCTCCCTCTCGTATCGGCATAACTCTTCTGTCTGCTCTGCTCTGTAAGAAGCCCAAATGATATCAATCTTCTCTGACGTCGCCTGCACCAACTCTGGGCCAATCAAGCTACGCTCACCGACCTCAGCCCAGCAATGCGGTGCGCGACAAGGTCGCCCATACAGCACCTCATAAGGTGCCGTACCGATACTCGCCTGAAAGCTGTTGTTGTACGCAAACTCTGCATATGTAAGACAATCATCCCAACTGTCCTTGAAGTCCAATGCGTAAGCTCGCAACATATCCTCTAAGATCTGGTTCACCCGCTCTGTCTGTCCGTCTGTCTGTGGGTGAAAAGCAGTACTGAACTTCAACTTCACACCCATAGCTTCCTGAATGCGAGTCCAAAAAATAGAAGTAAATCGCGTGTCTCTGTCCGACACGATCTCCAATGGAACTCCATGCAGAAGCACAATCTCTCTGATGTACAGTCTAGCCAGCTCGTCTGCAGAGTTCATAACTCTAATCGGTAGGAAGTGCACCGACTTCGTCAGACGGTCGACGATCACCCAAATGGAATTATGTCCCTTCCTCGTCTTCGGCAACCTAGAAATGAAGTCCATGAAAATGAAATCCCACTTCCACTCTGCGATCGGCATAGGCTGCAAAAGTCCCGGTGGTCGGCGATGCTCTGCCTTCACCTGCTGACAAGTGAGAAACGGGACACGAACTCTGCTATGTGGGTCTTCATACCTTCCCACCAATAAGTCCTCTTCACGTCACGATACATCTTCGTACTGCCTAGATGCATCGTGAGTCTAGTACAATGCGCAGCCTCGAGAATCTCTCGTCTCAAGTTAGGGATGTCTGGGATGCATAGGCGGCCACGATAACGTAAGCCCCCATCCATACCAACTCGCTAGTCGGCGTCAACATCATCACTGGCCTGCTCTCGAAGCTCAGTCAGATGCGCATCGTCCCTCTGCGCCTCGATGACCCGGTCATCGATCTGAGATTGCACCTGTACATGTGCAATGAACTCATACGGCTCCTCTACGGTGAGTTTCTGCTCAAAGTCTCGCAAAAACTCAACCATATCCCACTCAGCAACCATCAGCGGAGCCGCAAACTCTATCGCTTTCTTACGGCTCAACGCGTCAGCCACAAGGTTCGCCTTCCCAGGATGGTAAGAGCTTCGAACTTGAAGTCCTTCAACGTCTCCATCCATCGCCGCTGCCTCATATTCAAGTCTCGCTGCGTGAATATGTACTTGAGGCTCTTGTGGTCGCAAAAGAGCTTGAACTCCTCTCCGTAGAGGTAATGTCTCCAGAGTCTCAGTGGGAATATGACGGCTGCCAACTCTAGGTCATGTGTAGGGTAATTCTCCTCGTGCTTCCTTAATTGTCTCGAGGCATACGAAATTATCCTGTCCCTCTGCATAAGGACACAACCCAGACCAACGCTAGACGCGTCAGTGTATATAGTGTATTTAACCCCTTACTCTGGCAATACTAGCACAGGGGCGGACGTAAGTCTGTTATTCAGCTCTCAAAAAGCTGACTCCGCCTCGTCATTCCAGGAAAACTTCACGTCCTTCCGTGTCAACTGAGACAAGGGTCTCGCGATCTTCGAGAGGTCCTGTATGAAGCGTCGATAGTAACCAGCGAGACCCAAGAAACTCCTCACCTCAGTGACAGAACCAGGCTGCTCCCAGTCCTGCACCACAGCTACCTTAGACAGGTCAACTGCCATGCCATCCTTGGACACCACGTGTCTCAGGAACTTCACTTCCTTCTTCCAGAAGTCGCACTTCTTGTACTGTGCGAACAACTGATGCTGTCTGAGCATATCCAGGACCAAACGCAAGTGCTCCTCATGCTCCTCTCGACTCCTGGAGTACACCAAAATGTCGTCAATGAATACAACGACGAATCGATAGAGGAAAGGCTGAAATACCCGGTTCATTAGATCCATGAACACGGCTGGTGCGTTCGTGAGACCGAACGACATCACGAGGAACTCGTAGTGGCCAAAACTGGTCCTGAATGCTGTCTTCTGCACGTCTTCATCCCTGACGCGCAACTGATGATATCCTGACTGAAGATCAATCTTCGAGAAGTACTGCGCTCCTCTCAACTGATCAAACAAGTCATCGATCCTGGGTAAAGGGTACTTGTTCTTCACCGTGATCTGGTTCAGCCTGCGGTAATCAATACACAATCGCATCGAACCATCCTTCTTCCTCACGAACAAGACTGTTGCTCCCCAAGGAGACACACTAGGTCGTATAAGGCCAAGTTCTAGCAGACCATCAATCTGCGTCCTCAACTCCTCCATCTCACACGGTGCCATGCGATACGTTGGCAGTGAGAGGGGCGTGGAACCAGGAACCAGATCGATAGTGAAATCGATCTCTCGTCGGGGCGGCAAACCAGGGATCTTCCTGAATAGATCTCCGAATTCGGAAACGATGGGTGTATGCTCAAGTATCTGGGCGCCAGCGTCTCTCAGCAAAGTAGTGTAACTAAGTATGCGGAAAGGGAGATTTACCCGCACTGGAAATGTGAAAGATGCACCCTCTGGCTCGTAGGCTGTCACTATACGAGTCTCGCAGTCAATCTCGGCCCTCGCTGCAGTCAACCAGTCCATGCCAAGAATGACATCGAGATAAACCAGAGCGGGGTCGACGACGAGATCTAAAGCCATCGTCTTGCCTCCCAGATCCACCAAACAACCCTCACACATTTGGGTGGCATCTGTAAAGGACCCGTGAGCTGTAAAAACTCACACCCTGTCCATAGTAATGGTCTGTAACCCAAGACGCCTGACTATAGCACGTGATATCAAAGAAATCATGGAACCAGTGTCCACCATCACGAGAATAGGATTACCTCCAATATGGGCAGTGACCTCGAAGGCCGAATGCTGAGAAGTCGGTGTCGCAGCTGCCTCAGCTGTTAATGCATGAACCCATGCCTACTGTGGCCGGTTCGGCCGCTGTGTCATGGGTCGTGGAGGCTATCTGATCTGCGATACCGGAGGTCTGAAAGAAGGGTGCGAAGGAGTTAGCCGTATAGGCGGCGCTGCTATCGCATGTGGATGTGCACGGTCAATCTTCTGCGGCGGCGAGAACCCACTGTCCCACATCCGAGAAAAATAACTCTGCGCCAAGTGGTCTGACCTCCCACAGTATGTACATGATAACTCGGGGCGCCGAAACGATGGTGCTGGCGCTAGAGCCTAAGTAGGAGGATCGACACGAGGCCTCTTGCCCTCGAAGGGCCTGTCTGGCAAGTCTGGTGGTGGCCTAGAAGCAACAGGGCCACGAGATCGCGCAAGTCGATCCACATCCTGCTCTGCCCACATAGACATGTGAATTAATTCTGCATATGAGGGAATGCTCACGCAGCACATCTTCGATCGAATATCCGGTCGCAAACCCTCCAAAAAGTGTCGTATGTGCATCTGTTCATCAGCCAAAATAGTCGGGACATATCTGCCCAACTCCGTGAATCGATGCTCATACTCTGTGACTGTCATGGCTCCCTGTCTGAGGCGGAGAAACTCATTATCCCGATCATACCTGTACGTCTGGGGATAATACTTCTCGTGGAAGTGAAACTCAAACGCTGCCCATGTCCATACATAATCGGCGGCAATGCTCCGCAATATGCTGTCCCACCACAAGCTGGCCTCTCGCTCAAACAGGAATGTAGCCAACTCTACCTGCTCAGCCTCTGTACACTGTAACATCCGCAGTATCTTCGACACACGGTCGAGCCAATACTCGGCCTCCTCGGGTCTATGAGAACCCGTAAAAGTGGGAGGCCATAAGCGCTGGAATCGCTCTAACAAGCCCCGTGTATCTGCGGCATTCCCCACAGGATGAGCAGGTGGTGCAGGATGAGCCATGCCCACATCCTGGGCGTATGCATCAGCATCTTCAGCTGGATGCGCAGGTGGTGCAGGTGGAGCCGTACCCCCACCCTGGGCTAATGTCCCCACAAGGGTAGTCAGAAGCTGCTGCTGCTGCAGCATCATATCCATCATCTGCTCAAATCTGTCAGGAGATGGAGCAGGCTGTGGCGCGTGCTGCGTCGAAGTAGACGCACGATAAGGCTCTCTTACTGGCGGTGTGAACGGCGGTGGTCCAACTGTAGGACCAGCAGTAGGCTGAGACGCGTGCACTGTCTCAGGAATCGGGCTCACAGCAGGGTCTGCGTGAGTATCCGACTACGAAGGAGCCCAATCCATAGGCTCATCCAATACAAGCCGAGCTGTGCTCCGTGTCGCCTTCGGCGGCATTCCCTATATTCAAAATAGGGCGCAACCTTGTCAGTTTCAATAGCACAAATACACCGCAATCATTCACACAAGAGTCAAAAGCATTCCATGCATTTCATTTAATCAAAATTGTCACAATACAAGGGATATATCCTTACAAGCATCATGACGAGAAATACATGGGAACTAAGACAGTTAAAATTGCAACAGCAACATAAGCAAAGCACTAGCCTTATCAGGCTTACATAATAAAAGCAGAAAATGACTAACTACTGATAACAACATCATAGATCTCGCTAGTCTGAGTCGGGTGACGGAGGAGGAGCACCCTTATCCTGCAAGCAACACAGGATCGCCTTCAAGGTGCGAGTCACCTTGCTAAATTTTCTCTTCGTAACGGCCTTGGCATCCTCGACTTCAGCGCGAAGTTCCTGAACTTCCCTTCACAAGGTGATCTGGCTCTCCTCAATTCGAGCAATGCGATCATCGCCAGTAGCCTGAGTAGAAGGAGGAGGGCTCTCATCTGTATCCTGAGCCTCCTCTTCTGCCTCTTCCTGGACTTCTTCCTGAACTTTTGCTCCAGGTTCTCCCTCACTTGGATCCTCCTTATCATCAAAGTCATCCTCGCTATCCTCCTCAGCTGATTTTCACGGTACTGTGACCCAATCTTCATCTTGACCATAGTCGACTCATCTATACTATGAATCGAAACTGGCAATTTCGGCCCAAGTTTGTAAGCAAACTCAAGCGCGATCTTGCATATCAGTTGGCCAAAAGGAAGCGATTCGGATGTTCTTCTTAACTTGGCTATGAGGATTATCTGTCGCAAGATGAAAGTGGCCATACATACATTCTCTCCCTGGGCCACCAGATACAGAAAATCAACCATAAGGCGCGTACACTCAATGCGATTCGTCGACCTGGGATACACATTGTACGTGCAGATATGGTGCAGCAGGCACAAATCATCAGACATATACGTCACCTTGAGGCTATTATTAGGCTGCCATGGAACCAGTTTACCGCACAGAAACCTGGTACGACGATCTCGCTCACGCCTACTCCTCAGATTCTTCTCACTAGGATGCACATCACCAAGAGGCACGTTCAGAAGCCGCGCAATCAACCGCACATCGATCGTAGCCATCCGATTTCTACCAAAAGGGATTTTGAACTGCAATGGCTCCAAGGTAGGATTCTGGATACGAGCGTAGAAGGCACGAACGGTGCTCACATTAGCACGAGCGCGAGCTTCAAAGATCGGACCCCAATGCATAGCTTCAATGCGCTCGAACAACAGAAATTTGCCAAATATTCATCCTTCCACATCCACCTCAAACAACACTTTGCGATCAGTGTATTAGCCGTGAGGCATCTCAGCTTGAATCACTCGCCCAAGTTGGGTATGGGGATCCAAATCCCGCTTTGTATGGAACTCTCGGGCTGTAGTTGGACCCGCGACAGCGCTTGAACTTGCGGCACTACCCCGCGGTCTTCTCGATTGAGCAGGACGACTTGGCCCAGCCTCATCTGCTGCGGTTTTTCTTTTACCCATCAAAGATAGGATGGTGGAGAGTGACAAAAGGCCTAAAATGGCTTCCACGAAAGCCATAGAAAATGGACAAAATACGAAGAAGTGGCTGTCCAAACTGGAAAAGGGAGATCTAGGCATCGTAGAGGGATGCTTCAAGCTTCCCTAGGATATATTTTTAAGGAGAAATGAAAATGAAAAAGTGAAATGGAGCACCTCACGATTTCAGTTCGATTTGGGAGTTTTTAAAGCTCCAAAAGATGAAATCTTCAAGAGGGAGGGCTGCCAACTTCAAAGAAACAATGGAGGGTGGTCATTTTTGGCCAAGGATGGATCTAGGGGTGGTTTGGAATCACGATTTTTGGAGATGGTAGCTGGAAAATGTAAATAGGGCTATGGGGAGGGCTGTTTGTGAAGGAAGTGTATGATTTAAGGATTTTCTACCCATGAACCACACATGGGGAGTGTGTAGTACCCAAAATACCCACACGTGCCAAAGCACGCATCCAACGGAGCATGGTGGTCGGTGATGCATCGCCGATCAATTCTCAGGTCAGGCGGTGGGACTACATGGGTTTGGTCCCCCATGGTCCAGGGACCCCAAATAACTATGGGCCCCACCTTGGTTCATTGTATTTTGACCTATATAGGCCCAAACATGTGTTCAGGGCTTTCCGGGGCCAATCTGTAATTCCGAATACAAAACTGTATCATGCAGCATATGATTTTGGGATAGAAGGAGCTAGTACATCTATCTAAACTATTAGTTGCTAAAGAAAGTGAAATTAGAATGGCCTTATGGCCATTTTTCATGAAATTTTACTATTCACTATAAAATTTTTTGAAAGTATGAGTTTATGTTATTTTCATATTAGGATTGATGCCTAACATGAAACGGATAAGAAAGAAGTGAATATTGGAGTGTTGAGAGGAAGAATTTTGAAGATTTTTGGTGAAACGGGATTTTTAAGCCCTGACGATTGAACACGGGAGTCGTGGTTGTCCCACGGCCCAAGAATTCATATTAACAGGTTTAAAATCATTCCATGAATGTCTCAATCCACTCACCTACAACCTAAGAGCTATTCGGGTTGCTTCATGCGACCCTAGACGCGTTACGGACTCGATCGTGCGATCGAAATGAATAGACTTCGCCTATTGGCAAATCTGTGATCCTATGAGTGTTTTTAGACCCTTCTCGCACCCACCTAAGTCAAAGGAACTGACAGCGTACGTCGCGTGACCATAACCCAGGCCCAGTATACTTTTATTCACGCTCTGATACCAACTTGTAATACCCTGAAAATCGGGGGTCGTGTATAAACTCAACTCTCGAGTTCCAGACTGTCACTTATGCAACAAAAATGATTATGATTTAATATTGTCTGAGTTAAAGCATTCACATGAGTAAAATTATACCAAAACTGCAATTCATACTCCCCAGATCCAGTGATAAAAGCAAGCAGAAGACTAAACAATATATATATCACTGTATGGAAAAACAAAGTAGATCTCGACTGTCACTAAAGTATGAATACATCACTCAGTCTCATATACATGTAAATGACCAAAAATAAATGTCCAAAAGAGTCCCACTATGAAGTCCCGTCAACCCAGGTCACCTATGCAAAGCCATCATGATACTGCATGTACGAGAACTCGTTCTGATCCTCGTCAAAGTCTGGCTCTGCCTCCTGGATCTCAGCATCACCTGCATCTATAACAGGGTCTGGTGGGTGTTGCAAACACCATCCCGTAACGTGGGAGTGAGTGATCAACTCAGTGGAATCATAAAACAAAGATTAACATGTTCACAAATCAATCATGCGATAATAGTAAAGCAGTAAATCAGACAATCCTAATACTGTTGTTAATGCAATATGACATGATGTGATGTATGCCCTCACCGACGATCTCCCTCATACGGCACCATCTTATGACGCGGCATACAATCGACCCTCAAGTGTTCCACATCTTCCAGACACATGCAATGGTATGGTGATATGATTTTCGAGTTGTTATTAGTCCATTCAAACAGCAAGATTGGGAAACTAAGGTACTTCCCTTGTATCAATCCCAACACAGATCCTGTCTAGGGTCGTCACTCCTAGTAATCTCATACTATGTATATTTTGTAGGTCGCTGCAAGGGCTGTCAGGACTGTTGCTCGCACTTGTTGCACCGCTCCCCCATCACCTTATCAATACAAGCCTACTGTACTCTACTGCTACTGAAGGGTCATCGCCTCCCGTAAACTCAGAATACGCTCGTGGTCACTACAAAGGACTTGTCGCCTGATCAGTGTAGGCCGACAGCAAGAATATAGTGTCCCATACCACCATAATCTGCTCACGAGACTAGGTGCTCACTGGTCACTACGGGGAGGTTTGTGGCCCCAGCGTAGGCCGACAGCTCGACCACGGTGTCCCATACCACCATGCCCAGCTCATGAGTATTCGTGGATCAAGGTACCATGGTTAACAAGGTTTACAATGGTAAGTTCAGTACCCTAGGTTCAAACAGTTATGACTCATACAGGGTGAACATACATCGGCCAGTGGGGTTACTTGACGGGCTCGACTAGCGCGATCGCATCTCAAGTCGAACGACATAAAGTGCGTAAAATACTTCGCGTAGCCTAACCACTACCGCCAACTCCAAACACGGCTCGCATTCATCGACGCGTCGTTCGTGGCTAAGACCAGCCAACCACGAATTCGCTCGATTACCGACTGCTTGGACTAAGTATAGTCCCAAACGCATATGAATTCGCATCAGTAATTTATGTAGGAGTATTGGAATTGAAATACAATCATGTGAGCATGTTAACACATGTTATAACATGCAACTTAGGCAAATCTTCAAGCACATACATTTTATGCATATAATAGAATCATGCATATAGTCAACATGTAGGAAATCATTTATGTCAGCATATTATTTGAGAAATCAGTCTCAAACTAATTCATAGCATCATTTAATTCAATACATACTAATATAAGCATTTATACAAACACATACACTACACACTTAAGTCTACATATAGTATGTCGACTCGAAGTGCGCATTTAGGAGAATCTCTTCGCCAAAATAATTATGCACGCATTCCTAACATTCTAATGCGACAACAATTCATGTCAATCACATCAGCAAAATATGAATGAAATCAGCACTTCCTACAAATGACTAAAATGCCCTAAATCTCATATTCTTCGTTGATTTACGAAACAGGAAATGGAGAGCATATTGTACATGTCAAACGGCGATGCCGTCAATAATCTACTATTAAATGAGATTGAAAGCGTTGGAAACCGTCAATCAAAGCGTCTAAAATCCTCACCTTTTTCTCCTAGAAGCGTATCAATTCGAACGGAGTGTATAGGCTTCATCTACGGCGAATAGGGAACCTAATACACAAGATCCATAAGCTACTTCGCTATGGAAACAAAGGAACCTCAAATCAGTAACTATTTAGGGTATTTTCTTACCTAGAATCACGGTGTAATCGCCGGCAAAGCGATAGAGGTGCGTTGCTTAAGCACGTGCAACACGTAGCACAAGTAGCAGGAAGAACTCTCTCACTCTCTCTCACAATCTCTCACCTTTTCTCTCACACAAGCTAGGGTTTCTAGCAAATTCGGCTGTGTGAGAGAAGTGAGGGTTTCAACCCCTTTTATAACCTAAAACATGTCCAAAATAGGCTTGGAAACAATGTTTACTTGGTGCTTAACCAAATCGGGGCTGTTTCGGTCCAAAAGAGTATTTCTGGAGGTCTCCTGGCCAAATGCGGTCAGACTTAAGCTCATGCATACTGGATCTAGCACACATCCAGTTTTCAGACCGGTAGGGTTCCCAAATCGCACGTGGCCGTCCAGTTTTAGTTTAACGGTCATCGCACCAAGATCAGGCCTATAAGTCTCGTGATATGAAATTAAAATTTTTCCTAATCCAAGGGTGTAATTTGGCTTAATTCTGACGGTCAGAACGTTTAATACTGATGCATCAAATCGTGTGCCAGATTTGAATTTCAAATTCCAATTCTAACTCTATTCTCACTCTCTTCACTCCAGGCTCAATGAAATAGCCTCTGAATGTCAGTTGGACTTGATTTTTAAAACAATTGCCAAGCCCAGCTAAGTGGTCATAACGGTCTAAGATGGTAGGTATCGGACTTTCGACGCGCGGTCTAGATCCAATACAAAGTTTCAAGGAGGTCCCGAGAATAAATCGGTTTAGAGTTTGATCCGAGGCTTTAGAGCATTATAGCACCATTGGTTCCACTCGCTTTGGGCCTTGTAGAACGTATTTAAAGTGATCAGGGACCATTTCCCAGCTATTCTAACGTTACACTAGCTAACTTAGTCATATTTTCTAAAGGAATTAATTCTACCCAATTTCGGGTCGAGTTGGTACTCGAGTCCAAGTATGAATTTTTCACGGGCGTTACACTACCGAAGAAGAGGCTGCAGAGAGTGAAGGGGCCGAAGATGAGCGAAAAGGATCGATCCCCTCGGTTTTGACTGAAGCGGATTTGGATAGGATCAGAGTCGGGTATCATGTTCCCGACTCAGTAATTCTTCAACTTCCACTCCCAAATGAATTGCCTGACCATCCCCCTCCTGGGATGGTCTCAATTTTTCAAGTCGCCATGCAATGTGGCCTGCATTTGCCCTTGCAACCTGTTGCTCGGGATTTCCTCTCCCGACTCCGAATCGCTCCCGGACAGTTAGTTCCGAATGGATGGAGGAACTTGTTTGGATGTACGGTATTGTGGGCTGAGGCTGAACAGCCCTCGCTGTCCATGGATGAGTTCCTTTATCTATACCAAGTACGGCCGCACGTTTAGCATTTAGGTTGGTACTTTTTAAGCACTTAGCGGAACAAGGGCGACTCTTAGATAACCGACCCTCCTACTTTCAACAAGCACTGGAAAGAAAAGTGGTTCTGGGTCTGTGGCCATTGGGAGACTGCTGACCCTGGGCTTTTCGAGCCTCTTGTCTCTCAGACCTTCTCTGAAGCAGGTGACTCGGCATGTTCTTTTATCTGTCTTTTTACTTTACAATCCTTTTGAGCCTGATTAAGCTCATTCTGCAGTGATCTCAAAAAACAGCCAAGGCTAAAAGAAAATAATTTAGCTCGGATAAAAGATTTGTAGAAGATAAGTTCTGAGGACCGGTCTTAGAAGTCTCTCTTACAACCGGAGCGTCTTCTTCTCTCAGGCTTGGACTTATTCGTGACAGGTACCCTTGGGTTACTCTAGTTACATCAGTCATTCTCCTTAAACTTTTCTTATCTTTCACTTTGCCTGACGTAGAGATGGCTGAAGCTCGTCCTCTCCTGAGGCCGACATCCAAGTCGAAGGCACCTTCTAGATCGGTGCTTCTGTCGGAGCCTCGTCCTCTAAAGAGGGCAAAAACCGTTCCTTCAGTTGCATGGCCATCCGTTTTGACCTCTTCTGCTCCATCTGTCCAGACCGTTTATGTTCTCTCTGACCACGAAGTGAGGGCTGACGATGCGAGCATTCTTGTCTAGTCCCGGGCCACTCCCGAGCCAGGACCTGTTGCAGAGCAAGTCTCGGGACGGAGAGAAGATCAGAGGGGTGAGACTTCAAGGGGGGAGTCGGACCCATAGGACCAGTCGTTCTTTCAAAGGACTCTGATGGATATGGTCCCTTGGGCTATCTCTCATGGGAGCAGGAAAGAGTTCGGCTCTCTTTTCGAAGCTCCTGGGAGTCGGATACTTGCTCATTCTGCGAAGATTCTGCTTGAGGTGAAACTCGAACTTGTATCTCAGCTCTTCATACTCGATATCGCTTTCCTGGCTTGACCCCGCCCCCCTGTTTTTTTTACACAGCTTGTTCCTTACCTGTTGAGAGCTAGCATAGATCCGTCCGAGTCCGAAAAGGTCCAGAGGGCAATGGTGGAGGTTGAAGCAGCTCGAAAACGAGCAGCAAAGGTGGAGGCTCGACTAGAAATTTCCTCGGGTCAGTCAGCCGTTTGACGGGCGAGTTGAGCATTGTCAGAAAGGCAGCTGAAGATGGTAAGGCTGAGTGCGCTCGGATGACTCTCTTGCTGAAAGAAGCGCAGGATGAGAGTTTGTGGCATCGGCTTGCTTGTAAGACTCCGAGGAAAAACTGACTCGGCTTAAAATCGAGACAAGAGGGGTGCTCGAGATGGCCAAGAAAGAGGCCGGGGAGAAGGCCATAAAAGAATTTCTTGAGTCTCCTCCGAAGTTTGAGGATGAGAGGGATTGCTTATATCAGAGTGGATATTCTACTTGCATCCAAGTGATGACACAGTATTTTTTTAACCTTTATCTCTCGAGATATGAAGAAGGCCTTACCAAGGATCCGACGGAGTCTGCTGAGACTATTACCGGTGTCGTAGCAGAGGTTACCCCAAGTGATGCCTGATGAGTCTCGGAGCTCGATCTTTTAGTACCATCATGAGCTCCATTTTGGTACCATCATCAACTCTATTTTTGACACTCACACCAGCATCGGTCCAGCCCCATCATCGGCTTCATTTTTGGCACTCACACCAGCATCGTTTAGCCTGTGGGCAGTTTTGGCCGAAGGAATAATTTACTCGTTATGTCCGATCTTTCTTTTGCTTGTAACCCTTTCCTGATCTAGTTTATGTATTGTTGAAGAAAGATATAACTCGATGTAATAAACAGTCTGATAAATGAACTCATACAGTTTTTCTTTTATTCATTGAATCAGTTTACATGTGCGTTATCTTTGAGTCTTTTTCATTGCTTCGCCATACTGACTTTAAGGGTAATAGATCTTCAGATGTTCGACATTCCATGGATGAGGCAACAGCTGCCCTGTCAAGTCCTAAAATCGGTATGTCCTTGGCCGAATAGTGCTCGAAACGACATAAGGTCCTTCCCAATTGGGCCCTCCTGAACCGACTTCCTTGGTGTTTAGGAAAGATTTCTGGAGAATCATGTCTCCGACTCGAAAATGTCTAGCTTTAACTTGGTCATTATAAAATCGAGTCACTTGTTGTTACCAAGTCATCATATGTAGTCGAGCTTTTTCCCTCTGCTCATCCACAAGGTCAAGTCCGAGTGCTAGGAGTTCTTCATTTTTCCCCTCATTGAATGAGCTGACTCAGGCCGAAGGCATCCCGATCTGAACTGGTGTGACGACCTCAGCGCCATAAGTAAGGGAGAAAGGATTTTCTCCTGTGGCGGTTCGAGTTATAGTTCGGTAGGCCCACAATATCTTTGGAAGTTCCTCAGCCCATGCTCCTTTGGCTCGGTCTATCTTGGTTCGAAGATGTTACTTAATAATCTTGTTGACTGCTTCAACTTGCCCATTTGTTTGAGGATGGTGTGGTGAGGAATACACATTCCTTATTCTAAGGTTATCACACATCTCGCGATAACTCCTGTTGTCGAACTGCTTTTCATTGTCGGTTATAATAGTCTGAGGTATGCCAAACCGACAGATAATATTCTTCCATACGAAGTTAGTAATCTTCTATTCGGTTATTTTTGCCAACGGTTCTGCCTCGGCCCACTTTGTGAAGTAATCTACTGCCACAACTGCGAACTTAGTTTGACCCTTCCCTATAGGGAGAGGTTCAATGATGTCGACTCCCCATTGTGCAAAGGGCTAAGGACCGGTCATGGGAGTCAACTCTTCAGGAGGTTATCTCGGAATGACCGTGAATCGCTGGCATTTATTACATCGTTGGAAGAATTTACGAGAGTTGTACTGGATTATCGGCCAATAGTACCCCTGACGTAAGACTTTGTGTGCGAGAGACCGTCCGCCCGAGTGATTCCTGCAAATTCCTTCGTGGATCTCACGTAATACATAATCGGCTTCACTGAGGTTTAGGCACCGTAATAAAGGAGTATAGTAACCTTTCTTATATAGTGTTCCATTGAGCATGGTATAACGGGAAGCTTAGATTTTCAATCGCCGAGCCTCGACACGATCTTCAGGCAACTCTTCACTGTCGAGATATCGAATGATTGGGTCAAACTAAGTAGATATCGGATCAATGGTGAGTACAGTCGAGTCATCTGATTTAGAGATACTCAGTTTAATAACGTACTCAATCGGGACAGACCTGGGTATGTCGTCTTCATCGACAGAAGCAAGTTTCACTGGTAGGTCGGCTTTGACGTTTTTTGTCTGAGGGATTCGAGTGACGATACAACGCTGAACGCTGCCAATCAGTTTTTTAGCTTTCTCCAGATACATTTTCAACTGTTCTTTCTGTGTTTGATATACACTGGTGACTTTATTGATAACTAATTGAGAATCGCTAAAAACGTCGAGATGAGTTACACTTAGACTGACCGCCAGTCGGAGGTTGAGTAAGAGTGCTTCATATTCTACTGTATTGTTCGAGACTTAAAATCCAAGTCTTAAGGCATATTGCATGTAGGTTTGATCGAAAGTTTCCAATACCACTCCTACCCTGCTTGTCTTAGAGTTGGAGGAGCCATCAATAAATAGCTTCCAAGGGGTTGGATTGGGCGCTAACTCGAGTACAGCGATCATCGATTTGTCAACCAGGGCGGTCAGACTTGTATCGGTATGTGCTGTGACTTTAACAATAAAATCTGCTACGGCCTGGCCTTTAATTACCACTCTCGGCTTTATTAAATATCAAACTGACTAAGTTCAATCGCCCATTTTGTAAGTCGACCGGATGCTTCTAGTTTCTGTAGAATTTATCGCAGCGGAATGTCGATCATAACGACAATAGTATGAGCTTGAAAATATGGCCGAAGTCGACACGAGGAGACGACTAAGACCAAGGCCACTTTTCCAAGAGTGGATACCTTATTTTTACTGGTAAGAGCGCCTTACTGACATAGTAAACCGGTAATTGATTTCCTTCATGTTCTCATATCAAAGCTGAGCTAACCATTGCCTCGGATACCGCAAGGTATAACAACAGAGATTCTCTTGGTTCGAGCTTTGATAAGAGAGGTGGAGACCCGAGGTATGACTTTAATTGCTGGAACGCAGCTTCACATTCTTCTGTCCAATCCAATGTTTGTCATCCCTTCAACTATTTGAAGAATGGGTGACATTGATCAGTGGCTCGGGATAGGAAGCGATTAAGTGCTGTAACTCGTCCAGTCAATCTTTGTACGTCTTTAATACTCTTTGGAGAGTCCATATCGAGCAATGCTTTGATCTTCTCTGGGTTTGCTTCGATCCCTCTTTGGCTGACTAAGAATTCAAAAAAAATTTCCAAGCTTACACCAAAAGCACATTTATTCGGATTCGACTTCATGTGGAACTTGCGCAAGATCAGGAACATTTCTTCTAGGTCGGCTATATGGTCGGCCGCATGTATACTTTTGACGAGCATGTCATCTATGTATACTTCCATGGTTCGACCGATTAATCGAGAAAAGATTTTGTTCACTAATCTCTGGTAAGTTGCTCCAGCATTTTTCAAACCAAAAGGTATCACTCGGTAACAATAAAGATCTTTGTCTGTGATAAAGGTAGTTTTTGATTTATCAGATTCATTCATTATAATTTGATTATACCCCAAATATGTATCCATAAAACTAACTATTGCCCCACAGTACTATCCACCAACTGACCTATCCTCAGTAGAGAAAAGTTATCCTTCGGGCAGACTTTGTTTAGGTCGGTATAATCAATGCAGACCCGTCACTTCCCGTTGGCTTTCTTCACAAGTACGACATTAGCTAACCATTTAGGATAGTAAATCTCTTATATGAAGTTTGCCTTGAGGAGCTTGCTGACTTCCTCTTCAATGATGGAGTACCTTTCTGGGTTGAGAGGACGTCACTTTTGTCGCACAGGTCGATATGTCGGATTGATATTAAGTCGGTGAGTGATTACTGAAGGGTCGATCCTCGGCATGTCTTCATGACTCCATGCGAATATGTTGGCGTATCGTCGGAGCAGAGATATTAGACGGTCTTTCAATGGTGATTGCAGAGATGAGCCAATCTGTATCATTTTCGATGTATTGGTTCCATCCAAGGGTACTCAAATGAGATCTTTAACTAGCTGCATGTAAGTGCTATGGTTTGAATCCTCTTTGGTTGTTAAATTTTATGTGTCAAAACCTCTATATGTGTCTTGTGTTTGTATCTTGTTAAATATGCTTGAGACACTACGTCAACACTTTAAGACAAGAAGATGAACTCCTCAAGCTAGTTCAAGTTACAATATTGACGATATTAAAGAAGTGTTCAAGTTGAAGACTCTAGCTCGAGTTCAAGGTCAAGACTCAAAGTTCACATATATTCAAGATCAAAACTTAAGCATAGTTAGGGAACTGAACGCAACTTAAATTGACATTGACTTCAAAGCTTGTGAAGTGTTCAAGCTACATCAAGAAGAACTCAATCTTCGTAAAGTTCAAAGTCTAAGCAAAGGAAGGTTTAATGTCCTTACTTATTGAGGTTTGATTGACCTTAGGTTGACCTTTAGAGTAGGTCACTTTCGATACATAATTCATATATCTTTTACAAGTGATTTTGGTCTGTCCTAAGACTAGTCCTGGACCTAGTTCGACTAGTCCGAGCACTGGTTCGACCAGTCCAAGATATTTCAAGACCAGTCATAGTTTTGTTGTAAATTATCAGATTTTTTCTGTTTAGCTACGACCAGTCCTGGAGTCTGCTCGACCGGTCGTGAGATGGTCTCGACTCGACCTTCGACCAGTCGTGGAGCTACGACTCAAACTCCAGCGACTAAATCAAATGTCGCACAACCAGTTATAGAGGGGTCTCGACCGGTAGTGGACTGCCTTCGACCAGTCGTGGACTGCCTATGATCGGTCGTGTAATGGTTTTATCCGATCACGCTCGAAAATTTAAAAATTCATTTCTTCTTCGACCAGCCAGTCGAAGATGAATTTCTGTAGATATAAATAGCACATGAATTTCAGAGTTAATCATAAAAAATTAAGTGAATTTGAAGCTCCACTCTGAGATAAGTTTGTATTTGATTTTAAGCTATATTGTTCATAATTCTATTTCCTTTTGTTAGCTTTTTACTAATTGATTTTATTCTATATTCCAATCTGATTTGAAAAGAGGAATTATTGTTTTCCTCCTTGAAATTAAAATTAAATAGAGTTAGCCCAATTTGATTTAATTTAAAATCAATTAGAACTTAGAACCATTATAAAGTGAGTATTGGACATTGAACTTTCATATTCGAACATCTACTCCAATTGGTTCTTCCGGTCTGCTACAAGAGGAGAAATCCTGGTATTTTACAATTCTGTAAAATTTTCATTCTTTTGATTTTTGTTTGAGATTCGTTAGAAAAATTTCATTTGTATGGTTATCTGAGGAGAGCCACAAAACTCATAATAGTGTGGGTTTTTGGATTGTGTAAGCCCAAGTTAAAAAGACACAATTGTGAAGGTTTTAGGTGAACCTATGAAACCTATTTTGATAGTGAACGCTAATATCCCTGTGTGAGGATATTAGGAGTGGAGTAGCATTCTATGTGGCTGTTGTGAAACAGTTGGTGTACACACAGGCGAACCACTATAAATCTTTGTCTTGTGGATTGAATGCTTGCTTAATTTTTATATTTTTATCATTCAGATTTGTGAAATGTACGTGTGGATGAGAATATTGTAAAGATTTACATTTCAAGCAAGTGTGAGAATGTTGTAATAAATTAGATTTAAATTTCTATAATTTATTTCAATTCTTTGCTATTTATTTATTTCTATTGAGATTGAGTTCTTGATTCAAAAGACGTTCTAGAAATAAGGTTGTCCTACCATAAGCCCTTATTTATTATGGTGTAAGGTTGTCCTTAGAACTGAATTTGTATCAACATCTCAATGCTTGTTTGTTGAGATTGATTTAATTTCGGCATTGTGAATTTATTTATTATTGTAAGGTATTTCTTTATTTTATTACGTTGTGTTTAATTTTAATTTGGCATAGTCCTATTCACCCCCCTCTAGGACATATAGCTTGACCATTTCAAGTGGTATCAGAGCCTAATAGCTCGCTCTTATTACTTTTTATTTGAATTTTTTTCCTGAGCTAACGATCTAAGCTGTATAAAAAGATGTCAAATTTCGATAGCCTTTCAGTCACTAGGCCTCCACCATTTGATGACTCCAACTATGCCTATTGGAAAGCTACAATGAGGATCTTTCTAAAATTAATGGATGAGAGTGTGTGACAAGCCACAGTGACCGAATGGAAAACCCCTACCACTGAAGTGACTGGAACCGACGGTTTAAAAACAATGAGAGTGTCTCCTTATTTCTCATGGACTACACTTCAGAAAAGTGAGAGTAGTGTCAATGCTAAAGCACTAAATGCTATCACTTGCGCACTATCACCGGATGAGTTCAAAAGAATCATATCCTGTGATACTGCAAAGCAAGCCTGGGATATATTAGAAATGACACACGAAGGTACATCAATTGTTAAGAAATCTAAAGTCCAACTCCTCACAAGTAAATTTGAAGAAATTCATATGGAGAAAAATGAAATGTTTATGGACTTTTACACTAGACTGAATGACATTGTAAACTCAATGTGGGGTCTTGGCGATAAAATCCCAGAAAGTAAAGTGTGTACAAAGATACTACACTCTCTTCCTGAATGGTTCAACTCTAAAGTAACCGCGAACCAAGAACTTCGTGATACGGATAACATGAAGGTAGAAGAACTAGTTGGTTCTTTACAAACCTATGGATTAAATTTTAGAGCTCTTAAAGGTAAATCTATTGCTTTAAAATCTTCTAATGGTTTTTCTCAAGAAAACTCGGATTTAGAACATTTAGAAGATGATATGGCGCTTTTAGCAAAAAAGTTTTATAAGATTTTCAAAAGTAAGAAAATGGTCAATTTTCAAAAGACAAACGAAAAGAAACGATCTAAACCTAAGTTTAGAACTTGGAAGTCTTTGAAAGATAGTCAATGTTACAACTGCCAAGAATATGGGCTTTTAGCAAACAAATGTCCTAAAAAGGACAAACCCAAGAAGAAGTGTATGTTAGCTACTTGGGACGAATCATCTGATTCTGAAGCTTCTTCTGAATCAGAAGATTCTGAAACTGAGTCAGGCAATGAAGTAAAAGCCCTTATGACTCTAGCCATGTTCACTTTTTCAGATCACGACGATTCAACTAGTGAAGAAAATTTGCATAGTGATCTTGAAAATGTAGAAGATCTTCAAGATGCTTGTAATACCTTATATAAGGAAAGTTGTAAAATTGCTGTCAAGCTTAAACTTCAAAAAGAAAAGTTTTTGAAACTCAAAGAATGTTTTGAAACACTTGTTTTAGAAAAATCCCAAATTTCAGATTGCTTTGAAAAGTTAAAATGTGATTTGGAATTCAAAACCTCCCTAATTGAAGATTTGAAATATGAAAATGAGAAACTTAAAAATGAAGTATCTTCTCCTCTGAGTTTGAAGGACACATGGAGATATGCCCAAGGTGATCCAAAGTTAGAAAAATTATTATCCGGATCAAGAAAATGTGGCGATCGATCTGGGTTGGGCTATGATAAGAATATACCTCATAAATAGAAGGATACTCCTCTTAAATTTGTGAAAGGAGAAGCCTCAAACTCAAAAGAGAAAAGTACTTATCGAGGTTTTTCTAAAAATATAAAAACTTTTCAAAAACCTAAAAGCAGCTATGTCAATTTCAAAAATCAGAACAGAAACCCGCTAGTTGAAAAGATAGTTGATTTACTCAAGGAGCTCTTAAAATCTAACTCTGTAGGTCATTCTTACAACTACAATCAAAAGAAGACCAACTATACTCCTAAACCTAAAACAGTTCTGAAATGGGTTCCTAAAGTTGCTTGCTTGGTTGCTCACATTGCTTTCAAAGTAATAAGTCATTCAAAGTGGTACTTAGATAGTGGATGCTCCAGGCATATGACAGGAGACAAAGCTTTATTCACTGATCTTTAAGATATGACTGATGGGTCAGTCACATTTGGTGATGAAAGAAATTGCAAGATTATTGGCAAAGGTACGGTTCAACTTTACAACCTTCCTTTATTTAATGATGTTTTATATGTTAAGGGATTAAAACACAACCTGTTAATATCTCAAATATGCGATAACAACCATAGTGTGAAATTTTCCAATCAAGGTTGTGAGATTATAAATAGAAAGGGTTCTGTAATATTAACTAGTCGCAGAACTTCTGAAAACTGCTATATAGTAAGTGATGGTAGCTCATCTAACCAAAAGTCCTACATGGTTCATACCAATGAGACAAAACTTTGGCATAAATGACTTGGACATGTACACTATCTGAATTTATACAGATTGAGCAAAGGAGAACTAATTAAAGGTCTACCTAAATTGCAAAAAGTAGAAAAAATATGTGGTGGAAGCCAGTACGGTAAACAAACTAGGAGCTCTCACAAAAAGGTGAACTCCAATGCCACATCAAGACCACTCGAGCTTCTCCACATGGATCTTATAGGACCAACTAGAATGGAAAGTCGAGGTGGTAAAAAATACATCTTGATTATCGTAAATGATTATACAAGATACACTTGGGTTTCATTCTTAATAGATAAATCAGAAACCCTTGATGAAGTGAAAAAGATCATCAAACGGATCCAAACTGAAAAATGTTCTCAAGTCAGTAAGATCCGTAGTGATCATGGATCCGAATTTGAAAATAGTGGTTTTGAAAAATTCTGTAGTGATCAGGGAATATCACATGAATTCTCTACGCCCAAAAAACCATAACAAAATGGTATTGTGGAAAGAAAAAATAGACTGCTTCAAGAAATGGGAAATGTTATGTTGAATAGTATGAAGCTCCCTAGAAATCGATGGGCTGAAGCAGTGAATACTGCCTGCTACATTATTAACTGATGCTTGTAAATATAATAATAAAATAGCTTATGAAATGTGGTTTGACAAAAAGCCTACTGTCAAATACTTTCATATTTTTGGCAGCAAGTGCTACATTTTGCATGACCGTGAAAACTTGGAAAAGTTCGACACTAAAAGTGACGAAGGGACCTTTTTAGGATATTCTTTAAACAGTCGTGCTTATCGTGTATTGAACAACAGGACCGGTGTGATTCAAGAGTCAATTAACGTGGTCATTGATGATCACTTGAATACACCCGCTCCTAGTTCAAACAATGATGAAGTTCATGTAATTGAAAAACCAGATACTTCATCAAGTGAAATTAATTCTGAATTAAGGACTATTAAAGATCATCTAACTACTCAAATTCTTGAAAACTCTCTCACTGGTGTGCGCACTCGTAGACAATTAGAAGACATATGTAATTACGTATGTTTTACATCCCAGATTGAACCGGTAAATGTAAAAGAAGCACTTTTTGATGAAAACTGGATAATTGTGATGCAGGAAGAACTTAATCAATTTGTTCGTAATGATGTCTAGTACCTTGTTCCTATACCTAAAGATAAACACATAATTGAAACAAAATAGATTTTTAAAAACAAGTCTGATGAACTTAGAAATATTATTTGAAATAAAGAAAGACTAGTTGTACAGGGGTATACACAGATTGAAGGTATTGACTATGATGAAACCTTTGCCCCTGTAGCCCGTCTTGAATCTATCAGACTTTTTATATCCATCTCATGTGTTAGGAAGTTTAAAATTTTTCAAATGGATGTGAAGAGTGCCTTTTTGAATGACGATTTACATGAAGAGTTATATGTGGAACAACCTACAGGGTTTGAAGACCCTAAGTTTACTAATCATGTATATCGTCTTAAAAAATATCTCTATGGTCTGAAACAAGCTCCCAGGGCATGGTACGAAAAATTGACTAAGTTTTTACTGAGTCACAATTTTCAAATGGATAGTGTCGATAAGACGCTCTTCGTTAAGAAGCATAATGATGATATTCTAATGGTTGAGATTTCTGTAGACGATATTATTTATGGATCAATGTGTGCTAACATGACTGTTGAGTTTGTAGATCTAATGAAATCTGAATTTAAAATGAGCATGGTTGGTGAATTTAATTATTTTCTAGAGTTGCAAGTAAAACAACAACCTGATGAAATTTTTATTTCACAAACTAAATATGCTTTGAACTTGATTAAGAGGTTTGGATTTGAGAATGGTAAGAATTTTGATACACCTATGAGTACAACTCTAAGACTTTCAAAAGACTTTACAGGTAAAGATGTAGATCCTAAATTGTATCGTAGCATGCTAGGTAGTTTGCTTTACTTAACTGCTAGTAGACCTGATATTGCTTTAAGTGTTGAAATTTGTGTTAGATATCAGTCTAATCCTAAAGAATCTCACTTAACTGCTGTTAAGCGAATTATTAGATATGTCGCAAGTTTAGTTAATTTGGGTCTTTGGTATCCTTATGATACTAGTGTTCAATTGGCTGGGTATTCAGATGCTGATTGGGCTGGTAATATCGATGAAAAAAAATCAACTAGTGGTGGTTGTTTTTACATTGGAAACTACTTGGTTTCCTGGTTTAGAAAGAAGCAAAGTTCTATATCATTCTCAACTGCTGAGGCTGAATACATTGCAGCTGGAAATGCATGTACACAGCTGGTTTGGATGAAACGTATGTTGAGTGATTATGGTATCGCACAGGATTCAATGGTTTTATACTGTGATAATTCCAGTGCGATGAATATTTCGAAAAACTTAATCCAACATTCACGTACTAAGTACAATGACATTAGATTTCATTATATTCGTGGATTAGTGGAAGAAAAAGTAATATCCTTAGAATATATTCCTACTGAGACTCAACTTGCTGACATGTTCACTAAATTGCTCGATAAAAGCAGGTTTAATAAATTAAAATTTGATCTTGGTATGTGCAATTTAAAATGATTGATTATGCATCTCTGTAACATAGGGTGTATATATTAATATATTAATGATCTATATTTCAAAATTTGATGAAAAATGCATTTTTTTGGTACACGACCAGTTGAGGACGTGCTCGACCAGTCGTGACATGACCGGTCGAGGACGTCCACCGACTACTCGTGTAGCGCGTGATTGTTTTTATTTTGAAAAAAATTTCTTCCTCTTCATTCTAACCCTCCTCACCAACGAGCCGAGCTACGACTAGTCGAACCCTTGTGTTCGATTCCTTCAGGTTAAAGTATTTTTCCTTACTTTCTTAAAGAATCATAGTCTTTTCTCTTCAATTTCTTGATTGTTGTTGTTTATTTCAACTCTTTCTTCAAGTTTTTTGGGTTTTCTTCCTTATTTGCTGATTCTAGAGAAACCCATCCCTATTTTCTTGATATCTCTTGTATTTCTTCAAGAAAATGGACTTTAGAGGTAAAAAGAAAAATTCTAGAGGTGCTTCTTCTTTTAGATCAGATGTTATCATTAGACGCCATCTTAGGGCTCCTGAAGATGACCCACCCGATGTACATGATCTGCGTACCCGCAATGTGATTGTTGAAAAAGCCATTAATTTAGGCCATATTGCTCTTTTTGATCTCCTTCCTCTCCTTCAATCTGTAGGATGGGAAAACATTTTACATTGGTGTGGGCTGGCATACCAGTCCATAGCACAGGCTATGGTTGCGTGCATTACTACATTTTCTACTGAGCAACTGACTTTCTCTATTGCTACTAGAGAAGGGCGTTTTCCTATTGATCGACATTTAATTTCAGGCCTTATGGACATATCAGTAAATGATGATGATATTCATCCTAGCACACTTGCTGAGAAAGTGTCAGAATCTGAAAAACGCGTTTATACTAGAGCATTGTGTAACATGGATGCACCATGGAATGAAACTGAGAATGCCCTCGCAACTAGATATTTATCGCCCAGATAAAGAGTCTTACATCGTATCTTTATCTCTAATCTATATCCCCGCTCTGGAAATAAGACTGAGTTGACTCTGCTTATGGTTCGTATTCTGTACTCAATCGTTACTAGTGCTAATATCTATTTTCCCTCTTTGATTTGTTACTCTATCATTCAATTCCGCATTCATCCTAGTCATAGTGATATTCCATTTGGGTATCTGATGAATGTATTAGCCTCTAACATATTAGTCGCTATGCCCGTTGGAGAGGCTCCTATCAAACACCTCATATTCGACAACTCCAACCTAAACAAAATGAAGTTGAAATTGACTGATGGCCAAGTTGATGTTGGAGAAGGTGGAGCTGCTGCTGAAGCCGGAAATGATGAAGAGGGTGATGCTCTTTCTCCAGATGATATCAATATGGACAATATTTTTAATGAAATTGATTCTGACTTTGGGAATGATCCTGACTATGAGCCATCTGATATTGGCGCACGTCTGAGTGCATTAGAGGAGAAGGTGAAGAATATGAATGTTGGCCATAATCTGTAGTTTAAAAATATACTCAAGTATTTTAGGCGCTTACAAAAAGGCCTTCATCAAATTGATCCTACCATACCTGCTCCTTCTGGATCAGATTGAGGATTTTACTCTTTGGTTTGTAATAACTATAAGACTTTATTTTATCTCTGTTTGTGTGACTGAGTTTCTTTGACTTGACTTAATAATGTTTTATGATATGATATGTATTCTGACGCCTTTATTTATTATCCTATTTTTGATTCTTCCTTTGTCATATTTTTGACAAAAAGGGGGGGAATTATGAGATTGATTATGATTAGTACACATATTATGTATGATTGGTCATCATATTATGTATGATTGGTACACATAATTGGTACACATATGATGATTGGTAGGTGTACTACTCAGGCGGAGTTGGTAAACTTACAGGATGTATTATGCTTGGTTATCTCATATGACGACTGATGCATGATTCTTTATTGATGCTTGGGCTCTGCTTCTCTTATTGTATTTTGTGCATTAAAATATAGGAGTGTGTTTTGTCACAAATTTGACAAAGGGAGAGATTGTAAGTGTTATGGTTTGAATCCTCTTTGGTTGTCAAATTTTGTGTGTTAAAACCTCTATATGTGTCTTGTGTTTATATCTTTTTAAATATGTTCGAGACACCATGTCAACACTTATTTTTCTTATTTTTGTGGAAGTTCTTCAGCCCATGCTCCTTTGGCTCGGTCTAGCTTGGTTCGAAGATGTTACTTAATAATCTTGTTGACTGCTTCAACTTGTCCATTTGTTTGAGGATGGTGTGGTGAGGAATACACATTCCTTATTCTAAGGTTATCACACATCTTGCGATAACTCCTGTTGTCGAACTGCTTTTCATTGTCGGTTATAATAGTCCGAGGTATGCCGAACCGACAGATAATATTCTTCCATACGAAGTTAGTAATCTTCTGTTCGGTTATTTTTTCCAACGGTTCTACCTCGGCCCACTTTGTGAAGTAATCTACTGCCACGACTGCGAACTTAGTTTAACCCTTCCCTATAGGGAGAGGTTCAATGATGTCGACTCCCCATTATGCAAAGGGCCAAGGACCGGTCATGGGAGTCAACTCTTCAGGAGGTTATCTCGGAATGACCGTGAATCGCTGGCATTTATCACATCGTTGGAAGAATTTACGAGAGTTGTGCTGGATTATCGGCCAATAGTACCCCTGACGCAAGATTTTGTGTGCGAGAGACCGTCCGCCCGAGTGATTCCTGCAAATTCCTTTGTGGATCTCTCGTAATACATAATCGGCTTCACTGAGGTTTAGGCACCGTAATAAAAGAGTATAGTAACCTTTCTTATATAGTGTTCCATTGAGCATGGTATAACGGGAAGCTTAGATTTTCAATCGCCGAGCCTCGACACGATCTTCAGGCAACTCTCCACTGTCGAGATATCGAACAATTGGGTCAAACTAAGTAGATATCGGATCAATGGTGAGTATAGTCGAGTCATCTAATTTAGAGATACTCAGTTTAATAACGTACTCAATCGGGACAGACCTGGGTATGTCGTCTTCATCGGCAGAGGCAAGTTTCGCTGGTAGGTCAGCTTTGACGTTTTCTGTCTGAGGGATTCGAGTGACGATACAACGCTAAAAGCCGCCAATCAGTTTTTTAGCTTTCTCCATATACATTTTCAACTGTTCTTTCTGTGTTTGATATACACTGGTGACTTTATTGATAACTAATTGAGAATCGCTAAAAACGTCGAGATGCGTTACACTTAGACTGACCGCCAGTCGGAGGTTGAGTAAGAGTGCTTCATATTCTACTGTATTGTTCGAGACTTAAAATCCAAGTCTTAAGGCATATTGCATATAGGTTTGATCAAAAGTTTCCAATACCACTCCTACCCTGCTTGTCTTAGAGTTGGAGGAGCCGTCAATAAATAGCTTCCAAGGGGTTAGATTGGGCGCTAACTCGAGTACAGCGATCATCGACAGAGTCAAATTTTATGGAAGCTCGCCATAGGTAAATTATAGCCTCACATCCCATGTTCAAAAGCACCAGGTGATTAAAACTCTTAAAAATAAGTAAAAAATTTTAGGGTTTTAAGTTAAGAAAACTTTTTACCAAACAGAAAAATCTTTAAGTTGTTCTTACCCTGTCGATTATATCAATTCCATTTTTGATATGATCGACCTGCTCTGTCGATGTCCTCGGCATCTCAATCGATACAATCGAGTGAGGACATAAAATGTTCAGCAATCAAAACTTTCATCTGGACAATTTATCGATATATCGACGGTTCAGTCGATATCATCGATATTTGAATATCGATCCTATCAGAAGAGGATCGATAATATCGACAAACAGTTTTTCGACGCCTCTGTTTTTCTAAAGAAAACTTTTATGTGCTTCGATATATTGATGTCTATCCGATTCAATCTGAACTCAAATACCGATCATATCAGAAGTCAGTCGATCATATCGATAGTGGGCGCTTGTTTCTTTTAGCATAAATTTCAGGTTATTTTTAATGTTGATCGGGGGGCTAGTCGATAAATCGATATTCATATCTCAATCATATCGATACCTGGTCGATTGGTTCGAGACCGGACACAAACCGTCCAGGAAGCTTATACGTAAATCTATACGATTTATCGATCCAATCGACAAGGTCTCCGATATCATCGATATACAAATTTCAATGACATCGACTGTTCCCCGATCATATTTGTAGAACCTGAAATTCTTCAAGGGATGTCTCTCTTTTTTTCACTTGTCGATAGATCGATGTCTCTCTCGATGGAATCGGAGTTCAAAATCCAATAACATCGATGTGTGTCTCGATCCCATCGACCGAAGTGATGGAGATCAGAAATCATTGAAAATTCTCATGGTCTCCACTACTTCGATCATTCCAACTGAACCTGAGAAAGAACAGCAAGCCACTGAATCATTTTCATCTGACAATGAGGAATTTGAAGAAGAAGAAGATAAAAAGAAAAATGAATTACAAGACGCTTACAATCAACTTTACATCCATAGCGTTAATATTTTCAAGAGACTTGCAACAGTTGAGAACAAAAAGGAATTGTTGCAAATAGATCTGGATAAAGCCTCAAATATTAATACTCATCTTATTACTGATTTGCAGCAATGTCACTCAGATAATGATAGACTTAAAAGAACTAACATTTCCTTAAAATCTGAGTCAAAAAAATTAAAGAAACAAGTCAAAGCTGTAAATGAGGAACACCTGATCCTTCAAAATAAAAACCATACACTTCAAAATGAACTAGAAGAATCTTGGAAAATATCCCAACTAAACTATAAATTTTACCAGAACGGTGAAAAGTTAGAAAAAATTCTAAGTATGGGAAAATCTGGGAACAACAAATATGGCTTGGGATATGAAAGAGCTGGAATAAAGACTAAACATAGAGTACATGGAAAAACTGATATTTCAAACAAAGGCAAAAATCCAGCTTATCAGATGATTGGTGATTCAAAGGATGTGATGAACAAAGGATATATACAAATATCACCATCCATACCTGACAAGATGAAAGCTCCTGTCACAAAGTGGGTGATTAAGGAAAAGAAAAATTGCCTTAATACTCAATCAGATCATTTATCAGGCAATATGGCTAAATGGTACCTAGACAGTGGGTGCTCAAGACATGTTACAGGTGACAAATCTCTCCTTTCAAACTATAAGGATCTTCACAAAGGGGTAGTCACATATGGAGATGGAACCACTGCTGAAGTAATTGGACAGGGAATCATAGAAGGAATCAATTTGTTTAAAAATGAGAATGCTTTTTGCATAAAAGGTTTAGCACATAATCTCCTAAGCATATCTCAGATCTATGATAATGGGCATGTGGTAGAATTCAACAAAGAAGAATGCGGGATCCAAGATCAATTAGGAAAATTAGTAATTAAGGGTCGTCGTACAAATAACCATTGCTACATCATCGTAGGAAAAGGAAAGAGTGATATTGAGAAACACTGAGTGTGAATGCTATACAAAATTTTGCTGATAATTTTTGCTAAAACCTTTAATAGATATACTATTCTGTACATGAATGATCATCAGATATCAGAAAATTTTGAAGAGATCCATCCTTGATATAAACCTCGATTGGGCACTTGAGAATGTCGATCACATTGACTGAGGATCGATACAATCGACAGCTCTTCAGAATATGAAAAGCCGTAAGACTATGGATGACATCGTGGGCAGTCTCGATAGCATTGATCGACAACTTCTCAATACAATCGATACGTTGGCCGATATGGTCGACAGATGACGCCTAAATAAAAGGGTGATTGAAAGGAAATTTTTCATGTCTCAATAGCAAGTCCTATCTCTCTGCCCTGGTCGGTTCTTTTGGTTGATCTGCTCGAAGTCTTAATGAAATCTCAACATCCAAGTGACACAAGAAAGATGATTAAAGGAAAAGGTAAGGCTCTCTCATCCACAAAATCTTCCAAGAATAAGAAAGAGAAATATTCTAGACCACCTCAAAACCAGTCAGACTGGAAACAAGTCACGATAGTCGATCGTACTATTCTCATTAGTACTGTCAAACCCTATGAAGTGGATCTCATGATGGAGACAATAGGATGGAAGAATATGTTTAATATGGGCGGCCATATCAGTTTGAGATGATCCAGCAGTTCTTCAACTGTTGCCGTGTTGTCCAAGATTACCCACCTTACATATGTCTAAAATTCATGCAACACACTAAGCACATTACTCCATCAGTCCTTGGTCATGTTCTACACATTGAAGTGACACAAATCTCTGTCACTAGTAGAAATTTAAACGATTTGGGTAAATGGGTGGAAATTACACAAGCACTGTGCCAGGGTATGACAATTCCTAGAAATGATAGTAATATTCTTTCAGTAAAATACCTAGGAATCTTGTTTCGATTCCTTCACAGTATTTTCAGCACGAATGTGTACCCATATGATACAAATGACACATACCTGAGTCCCGTTGCACTCAATATTCTGTGTGATGTCTATCAAGAGATCCCTATATGCTTACCGACTTTCATATTAGACCAGTTAATAAAGGTAATCAGAAGTGACCATCTTGAATTTCTTCCTTTTCCATCTCTTATCTGCAAGCTCTCACACTGGGCAGGTCTGCCGGAAATAACTGATAAGGTATATCCTGAAGTTTGGTTCGACTATGATGCAACGCAACAAGTGTATGTCTCTGTCTCATCGCATACTAAGATTTCTCCGCCTGTTGAAGATAGTGATCACATGCCTAATGAACAAACCCTCTGGGGATCCAATAGAACTCCTGAATTTAGTCCTGCTTCTGTCACAAATCGTTAACGTCATGTGTTTAAGCGTTAGTTTTTGAACAATTTCACTGGAATTAAAGAGCGACTTCAACATTGCGAAGAATGACTATCAAGAATAGAAAATAGGATGGAATCTCTTCAACACTCTGTGCAGTAGATTCTTGAGTTACTAACAAGTGGCGGGCCTTCTATGTGCTAAAAAGGAGACAGTTTTGATGAAGTTGTGTGTCCAGTTATAAAATACCTGATTTTGCATCTATCTCTGCTTACTTATTTTGGGTATCCCTACCTTAGGATGATATTTTATTTTGTCGGATGATTAAGATACTGCAGTCTGGGGCAGTATTGGATATTTCTGCCAATCTTGGGCAGTTTATTTTGTTTATGGCCGAATCTAGTTCTTATCTTCCTGCCATTTGAATTTATGCCTCCCTAGTTTAATGAAGTTTTGGGATTATGGATTGCATGTTTATCTTATGCCTTTAATGCTTTATTAAATCCCTACTATCTGCTCATGATGTATGCTTTCCATTGTTTTATTTCTATGCATCTATCTGACTATGGTTCTCCCATATGCTTAAATTCTTCAGTCAATATCACTTGTTATATCTTTTTCAATGACTGACAAAAAGGGAGAGAAAAATTACAAACACCCCTGTGGAAAATTGGATATGTTCTCTTATATGTTGTGAGTGTTAGGGGGAGCAGCCGCAACAAGAAAGCGAAAGTCTTTGAAGTAAGGAGGAGAAATTACTTGTTGTGTACATGGGTGATTAGAATTTGTAAACTTGTGTTAATGCATGTATACACAATTTAGGATGTATCTATCTAGATATTTTCCTAGGGTGTTTTGGGTATTTTGTCACGTAATTGACAAAGAGGGAGATTGAAAGTGCACCTACTAGTGCCCTAGTTTGTCAATTACGGTGCAAGTTGAGTCAGTCGAACAATAGCACCTAACAGGAAGATCAAGTCAAGTGTCTGCCTCAACTGGATGTGTGGAAGCTCGTCATAGGTAAATTATAGCCTCGCATCCCATGTCCCAAAACACCAAGTGATTAAAACCCTTAAAAATAAGTAAAATATCTTAGGGTTTTAGGTTAGAAAAACTTTTTACCAAACAGGAAAATCTTTAAGTTTTTCTTACCCTCTTGATTATATTGATTCCATTTTCGATATGATCGACCTGCTCTGTCGATGTCCTTGGCATCTCAATCGATATAATTGAGTGAGGACATAAAACGTCCAACAATCAAAACTTTCATCTGGACGATTTATCGATATATCGACGGTTCAGTCAATATCATCGATATTCGAATATCGATACTATCGGAAGAGGATCGATAATATCGACAGACAGTTTTCCGACGCCCCTGTTTTTCTTAAGAAAACTTCTATGAGCTTCGATATATCGATGTCTGTCCGATTCAATCTGAACTCAAATACCGATCATATCGGAAGTCAGTCGATCATATCGATAGTGGGCGCATGTTTCTTTCAGCATAAATTTCAGGTTGTTTTTAATGTTAATCGGGGGGCTAGTCGATAAATCGATATTCATATCTCGATCATATCGATACCTGGTCGATTGGATCGAGACCAGACACAAACCGTCCAACAAGCTTATAGGTAAATCTATACGATTTATCGATCCAATCGACAAGGTCTCCGATATCATCGATATACAAATTTCGATGACATCGACTGTTCCCCAATAATATCTGTAGAACCTAAAATTCTTTAAGGCGTGTCTCTCTTGTTTTCACTTGTCGATAGATCGATGTCTCTCTCGATGGAATCAGAGTTCGAAATCCGATAACATCGATGTGTGTCTCGATCCCATCGACCAGTTGACGAAAGGTTTCCAAAAAGTGAAATGACATTTAAGTTTGTATCATCGAGAGGTCAGTTAATACAATCGATAGTATACGCTCGATCATATCGACCCTTTCTCGATGATATTAAACTCTGTTATAAATGTGACCGTTTTATATCCGTTGGAACCTTTTGCCTATATATAGAGAGATTAGTCTTTATTGCTGGTAGAGAAAGTAGAGAGTACTTTTGAGTGTTTTAAACTTCATATCATTTATCTTAAGCCCTTTCTCTCAGGGATTTCATCCTCCAATCCACCCTTATCATTGATATTCAAAAGAGTGGATTGGGGAATGAACTTCGGCATTCAAGGATCCTTCAGCTACTACCTTAATGGCAAATCATTAAGCTGGGATACCTTGAATACATAGATGATTGGAACCACTCTATCTTCCTTATAGGAAAATCTTTAGAGAGTGAAATTCCATCGTAACCCTGACCTAACTTAAAGCCTAGTATAGGTACATCTTTGTGTTGCGGATCAAGGAAGCTGAAGACTCTTCATCAACAAGAAGGAGATCTTCATCACTACGCTAAAAGGGGCTCATCAACTTATCTGTAAGTATTTATAGTTCAGAGGACATTTATGATCATTCCTTTTTAGGATTGGGTTATACGTGTTGCTCACCATTTGAAGTCCTCAAAGGAGGCCTCCGATGGGAGTGTACGTGCAGGGTGCGTTGTGTGGACCCTTGCTCTGTGGAGAGCATAAACTCTGGGTGCGTTGTGTGGACCCTTGCTCTGTGTGGGCATAAACATCTGGTTAGGAGTGCGCCAACAAAACTCTAGGGTTTAAGGAAAATCGAGTAGAAACCTCTGTAAAGGTTGAAGATGAACCTGATTAAAAACCTTTGGTTTGAGGTGAACCATGGGAAACCTCCTTAGTAAAATTCAGTCACTCAAGGGTTGAGTATGAAAGCCGGTAGTGGAGTAGACAAGTAGTCGAACCACTATAAAATGACTGTGTTTGAGATTGGTATTGTCTTTCATTTATGTGATTTCCTTACATGTCTTTATATCTGTTTACCTGAATTCACATCTTATACACTCACACAGTCATATGTATCACAATCTTATCTATAAATTATTTACCTTTTTGAATAGTTTGTGATTAGATCCTTTACCAGGCTTGGAAGCCAGTAGAGTTAATTTTGAATAATCTTAATCTGTACTTTGTGATAGGATTAGTTTGATAAGGATATTTTAATAAATCATAAAAACTTTTAAAAATCCTATTCAGTCTCCTCTAGGACATATTGACATATTCCTACTTCAATTCAAGAGGTCTTCACCGCTATTTCAGTGGTGACCCTAGGACCAGTCGAAGACAAATTTCTGCAGCTATAAATAGCACCTGAATTTCATAGTTAATCATCGAAAATTAAGTGAATTTGAAGCTCCACTCTGAGATAAGTTTGTGTTTGATTTTAAGCTATATTATTCATAATTCTATTTCTTTTTGTTAGCTTTTTATTATTTGATTTTATTATATATTTCAATCTGATTTGAAAAGAGGAATTATTGTTTTCCTCCTTCTTGGAATTAAAATCAATTAGAGCTAGCCCAATTTGATTTAATTTAAAATCAATTAGAACTTAGAACCATTATAAAGTGAGTATTGGACATTGAACTTTCATATTCGAACATCTACTCCAATTGGTTCTTTCGGGCTGCTACAAGAGGAGAAATCGAGGTATTTTACAATTCTTTAAAATTTTCATTCTTTTGGTTTTTATTTAGGATTCGCCAGGAAAATTTCATTTGTATGGTTATTTGAGGAGAGCCAGAAAACTCAGAATAGTGTGGGTCTTTGGATTGTGTAAGCCAAAGTCAAAAAGACACAATTGTGAAAGTTTTAGGTGAACCTATGAAACCTATTTTGGTAGTGAACACTAATATCCTTGTATGAGGATATTAGGAGTGGAGTAGCATTCTGTGTGGCTGTTGTGAAACAGTTGGTGTACACACAGGCGAACCACTATAACTCTTTTTCTTGTGGATTGAATACTTGCTTAATTTTTATATCTTTTATCATTCAGATTTGTGGAATGTATGTGTGGATTAGTATATTGTAAAGATTTACATTTCAAGCAAGTGTGGGAATGTTGTAATAAATTAGATTTAAATTTCTGTAATTTATTTCAATTCCTTGCTATTTATTTATTTCTATTCAGATTGAGTTCTTGATTCAAAAGACGTTTTAAAAATAAGGTTGTCCTACCATAAGTCCTTGTTTATTATGGTGTAAGGTTGTCCTTAGAATTGAATTTGTATCAACCTCTCAATGCTTGTTTATTGAGATTGATTTAATTTTAGTATTGTGAATTGATTTATTATTGTAAGGCTATTTCTTTATTTTATTCCGCTATATTTAATTTTAATTTGGCATAGTCCTATTCACCCCCCCTCTAGGACATATAGCTTGGCCATTTCACTGGCCTCGCTCATGAGTCTCGGCTCGAGGATCCAGTGATTCGATGGTCGATATCTCGGCTTGAGCTTTCTCGACAGGTACCTTTACAATTGTTTCATAGCATCGCCTTGCATCTTGTTGATCTCCCTTGACAACTCATATGCTTGAATCGGTTGGGAACTTCATGGAGAGGTGATATATAGATACACTACGGCCTGGAGTAAACTCAATGAAGGTCGAATAAGTATAGCATTGTAGAAGGACAATTGATCAACTACTAGGAAGTCGACCATTATAGTCATCTGATGTGGAAGACTCCCGACAGTGAGCGGCAGTGAGATGATTCCTTCTGAGAGTATCTGCCCTCCTGAGAATCCGATTAATGAAGTGCGAACCAATCGCAGCACCGATCGTTCAACTCCCATTTTATCAAATGCCTGGGTAAACAGTACATCCGCTGATGATCTTGTGTCAACTAATATACGCAATACCTTTCGGTTAGCGATCGTCAGAGTGACGACTAGGGTATCGTCATGAGGATGATGGATGCCTCGAGCATCTTCATCAGTGAACGTGACACAATACTTTTCTTTCTTTCTTTCCTTTAAAGGCCGAGCGATGATTAGGAGTTCCGACTCAGGTCGGCTTATACTCCTGACATGATTCTTTCGGGCATTATTCGAATCGTCTCCACCTTGGGGACCACCGACGATAGTTCGGATTTCTTCCGTCGGTCGGTTGTTAACTGGGCGGACCTCTGACGCTCCAGCCTTTTCGATATACTCTGTGAGTCGGCCTTCTTGGATGATTTGCTCAATTTCTTCCTTCAAATGAATACAATCGCTCGTGTTATACCCATAATTACGATGGTAGTGACAATACTTGTCTTTGTTTCGTCGGTTGGGATTGGTTTGAAGCTTGTCAGGCCAATTAATGAATCCTTCACCCTTTATCTCCATCAACGCTTCCTCCTATGGTTCGTTGAGTGGAGTATAAGTGGAAAATATTCTATCTGGACGTTTGATTGATTTTCACTCGTCTCGATTTCGGTCATCCTTACGCTTCTTTCCCCCGGCCGAGTCAACTTCTTTCTTAGCTGACTCTTGGCCGAGGTTTTTATGTTTTGCGCAGCCTCTCGTAAGATCCTTGTTTCCTCGGCATCAGAATATTTGTCTAACCGAGCCATAAACTCAGCCAATGTTATCGGTGGATTTTTATCTAATGATGCCAAGAAGGGCTTGTCTCTCACACCCTGCATAAGTGAATTGAGTGTTGTTTCTTCCGAATGTTTCTGAACCTGTAATGATTCGAAATTGAAGCGCTTAATGTAATCTTTTAGTAGCTTTCCCTCCTGAATTATATTGTTCAAATGGGCAGGGCTTTAACTTCTTCTTTCCAGAGATGAAGTTGGTGAGGAAGGCATCACTGAGTTCGGTGAACAAACTGATCGACTTTTGTTTTAACTATTTGAACCAAAGCCGAGTCACATCTGTTAAGGTAAGAGAAAAAGCCTAACACATCACGGCGTCTGAAGCATTGTGCAATTCCATATATGTCCGAAAGCATTCGAGATGCTCTGTCAGGTTGGTCTTGCTGGTGAAAGGTGCAATTTGTGGTAAATGAAACCTTTCCGGTAGCCAAGCCTGCATTACTTCATCAATGAAAGGAGATGTTTTTACTTCGAGCAGGATTTTCGTATATCTTGACCCTGTTTCATATCCGCAATCTCCTCTCGTACCTCTTTCTTGAAGTCCTAGAATTCACTTTTCAAGGTTCGTCACTCTCCACCACACCCTCATCCGGAAGTTGGTTACGCCTCCTCCGATCTATTTCATGTCAGAGATCAGTGGGAGGCAACACGGTGGTTGTCGAATAAGCAGGTGGTGTCTCGATCGGACCATAGGGCTGACTTGGCTGAGGGAGAGATCGTGGACTAGTGGGCTGAGGGTCAGCCACTTGATGCGGTGCGTTTACTGCTTGACTTTGATGAAATTGTTGCATTTGCTGATGGTGCATTTGTACCAGTAGTTGCTTCATAACAGCCATGTTAGCTCTGAACTCTTTGACTTCTCGATACAACCATTCGTTCTCTTGGTTTCTCTGAGTGTTAGCTATCACGGAATCGACGGGACGAGGGATGGGAACTTGGTTGCCGAGTTGATTCTGAGTTCCCTGGATTGCACTAGTCGTGCTTGTCCCTGCTTGTCCAGGGTCGGCTCCAACGGTGGGAGTGTCACTTGGCTCTTCAAGGCCCGTTCTTCTCATAGTTCTCGCTATTAAAGATGGTTTACACAGCCCTTTGGGTAGAATGCAAAGAAATGACTTTTTATATCGTTTCCCACAGACGACGCTAAACTGTTGATGCAAAAAACTGGATCTGCCTCTTCCTAACTCTGCTTTTCTGAAACATAAAGAATAAAGAACCCTGGCTAAAGCCGGGGAACCTCCGATGCTTAAGTCTGTAAGAGTTTAGGAAGAGGAATTTGTAGGGTTTTTTCTTGCGTACCTTTGCTTCCTGGAGAACCTTCTTTATATAAGCATGAGAAGCCTCGGTGTACAGGGATTCTCTCTCATATTTTCAAGATATTTGATTTAGTTTCCGATTGATTAGGGATATTTTTCGATCCTGAGTTTTTCGGGGTCGGATCCTCTTACAATACGTAATATGGTATTTAATATTACACCACATCTTCTTTGCTTAGCTTGGCCTCAGCGTATATTGCTGTCATAACTGGCTTATAAAGGGGTAGCTTTGCCTACTATTGGCTGAAACAGAATCAGGTTAATCTTGATATCCCTTCTTAGTTCGAAGCTGACACTAACTACCCTTTCGTGGGTCAGTTTTATGGTCGGTCATATGGCTTTTAGCTTTTAGGACCTCACTCGGTCTCTTCAGACGTTGTTGACTCTTTGGTCAAGTTAACTTCATGCGTCTTTCATATTATGCCCATGGTTCTCGACTTTTTAGCTTCGGTTGGGATTTAAATCACATAGATCCGAGCTAAGTCTCTCTGACATTTTAGTCAGTTTTGTCTTGCTACGGACAATGTAAGCAATGTTGGTTCATTCAGTACTAAGTTCCCGTACTTGTCATTTTTTCTTCCCAACACACTTAGTGAGCAACATCAATGTCGAAGTAACCGAGTCACCAAATTGGTTTGATTCGAGTTTAATTCGAGCTGGGTTCAATCTGCGTCGAGTCGAGCTAGGGCCAGCTCAAACTCATTTTCGAGCTTAAAAAATTAGCTCGACTCGACTCGAACTCAGCTTCGAACTGAGTTGAATCGAGCTTTTTTGAGTCGAGTCAAGCGAGCTAACTGAGCTAGCTTGGTTCATGTACACCTCTAGTGGTCGGTGCTATGTGGACCTTATCATGATGTATGTGTTTTATCAATTTTGAAAGATAATTTTAAGGCTTGATACCAAAAATCAGGTATATCTAAATCTCTTGTGGACCACACAATGGTAAAATAGTAGTGATTGAATGTTCACCATTAAAAACCTCCTAGAGCTCACTATAATGGGACGTGGATTTCTTGCTAAAGCCTTTCATTAGAAGTTCCTGCGCTAGAAACTGAGGTAGTGCCCACTGTGATGTTTGTGAGGAATCCACTCTATCCATCTGTTTTGTGGATTTGAAATAAAAATTGAGTAGGATTCAAGACTCAAGTGGGTCGTACTAAAGGAGAAGGTGGTTAGGAAAATTCCTACCATTGAAATCTCCCTGGGGCCTACAATGATGTTTACATGCCATCCATACCATTCATAACGTTGTTCCTACTAGGATTAACTGAAAAATAAATAAATTAACATGATTCAAAACTTCTATGGCCCCACAAATATTTCAACTGTGGACATTCAATTCTCATGTCATCAACCCACTTAAGCATTGGATCCACTTCATTTTTTTCCTTAATATCCTCAAATTAACTCACAAAATGGATTAACAGTATGGATTTCTTATAAACATCACAGTGGGCCCCACTTGGGTTCCCATCCCCGTAATGGTTATTTGACATATAACCTTTTTATTAGGTCATAGAGACTCGGATGAAGGAAAAAGAAAAATAAAAAAAGCTTGATCCAAAACTTTTGTGGGCCCAAAATTTTTTTAATGGTGGGAGTTCAATCAACACTATAGTCTACTTGAGATTTTGACCAACCTCATTTTTGAGCTCATGCCATAAAATGATATGGAATAAGGGGTGGACAGAATGGATGAATCACATACATCATGGTGGAGCATTGCTCAAAGCACCGACCACTAGCCATTGGCAAATGGCAGGGTGAGTAGCCGATCCGTTTCCATGAGTCCTACCCCTGCACATCTCCAGCTGGGAATGGGCAGCAGTTTTGAGTGGCCACCGTGATATATAGGTCTTATCAACATCGTCTAACCTCTTCTTCTTCTTCTTGCTTATTTATTTATTAGTATTATTATTTTTTGTCTTATTTTAGGTTGTAGCTCAAAAAATAAGGCAGATCCAAGGGTCAAGTGGTGTTGGATACGGTGGAGGATTTTTTTGCAAATCCAAAACCGTATATGTATCTTTTGAGCTAGCTGTGCATGCTAGCTGTGAGATTTCTTCTAAAATTAGTTTGCTAGCTGGTGAAGATATACAGTAGATATTTTTCTAAATTTTTTTCATTCTTTAGCTGCCCCTAGGATGTATCTAGACAGGGACAGATTAGTCATTTTACATAATAAGCAATGCCTATAAAAGGTACCGTGTATTCATTCGTTTTCATTCAATTCCAATACAGCAGCAATAGTTCTTTTTCTTCTTCCAAGAGTTTCTGTTCTACGGTGGCTGTAGCCACACATTAGCAAGTTGTTGGGTTGTACACCCAATAAAGTGGTATCAAAGTGACTGATCCTCGGGCCACATCAGCAGTGAGAAGGTTCCAGCAGTTTTCAGCCAAAATAGAAAAATCTGTTTTTCAAAAATCTGTTTTCAACAGTTTCAAAATCTGTTTTTCAAAATCTGTATTCAAAATCTATTTTCAGCCACAACAAAAAAATATGTTTTTCAGCAGTTTTCAATCAGTTCGAAACGTCTAGATCCGCCATTTCAGCAAAAATCTGTTTTCAAAAATTAGATTGTTTTTTTTTTCAGATTGTTGTGAAAAAAAAATCTATTTTTTTTTTAAAATTAAATTGCAAATGGCCAAGAATCTGTCCACGATTCCACTGTTTTAAAAAAAAAAAAAAACAGCCATTTTATAAATAGGAAAAGATGGCCAGCACAATCCAGCCGCAGGTTCCTAAGTTGTCAAAGGATAAGTATGAAAAATTGTGCATCCAAATGAAGGCATTGTTTGGGTCACAAGAACTATGGGAGATCGTCACCGATGGGTATGAAGAACCCACTATGGAAGAAGAAGCCGCCTTCACCAATGAAGGAAATATTGCTCTTAAAAATCAAAGGAAGAGAGACAATAAAGCTTTATTTCTCCTCTATCAAGGGTTGGATGAATCCACCTTTGAAAAGAATGCTGAAGCAATATCAAGCAAGCAAGCATGGGATACCCTTGACACCATCTTCAAGGGTATAGATCGAGTGAAGCGGGTTCGTCTTCAGACATTAAGAGCCGAGCTCGAAGCAACTCACATGAAGGAAGGTGAGAATATTACTGATTACTTTTCGCGTTTACTTGTAACTGTCAATAATTTGAAAATGAATGGTTAAAAGATTGAAGATGTCCGAGTTATTGAAAAGATACTTCGATCCCTCACAACCAAGTTTGAGCATGTGGTTGTGGCGATCGAAGAATCAAAAGATATTGAGAAACTATCCATTGAGGAGTTGATGGGATTGTTGTAAGTTCATGAGCAACGAATGTAAAAGAATGCCAGTTTCATGCTAATGGAACAGGCTTTGGAGTCAAGATTGACTCTAAATGATAACAATGGTGGACGTGAAAGTTCACAATGTAGTGGACATTTTGTTAACAATTGCGCAAGAGGAAGAGGGCGCGGATACCAACAAAGCCATGACCAAAGCCAAAACTAGCAGAAAAATATCAATTTTCATGGAAGAGGAAATGGTAGAGGTAGATCTATGCATGAATGAGGAAGTACAAAGAATGTTTAATGTTACAATTACAACAAGCTTGACCACTATGCATCCGATTACTGGAGCAAGCCGGTGACTCAAGACGAGCTATAAAACTATACCGAAGCATCAGGCCATGAACAAGAAAGCTCCACACTTCTCCTTGCACAAGAGAAATGTAGTGATTAGCAGGATATATGGTATCTCAACACAGGTGCAAGTAATCACATGTGCGCCGATAAGAAACTATTTATGGAACCCACAGAAGGAGTTCATGGTGATGTAACGTTTGGAGACTCAAAATCAAAATGCCAGTGAAAGGTAAAGGTAAAATTAAAATTTTTCAGAAGAATGATGTTCCAAACTATATCTCTAATGTGTACTACGTGCCCAACATGAAAAGTAACATACTGAGTCTCGGACAACTCCTCGAAAAATGGTATGTCATACACATGGAGAACTCTTCTCTTTCCATAAGAGATATGCATGGACGTTTGATTGTAAAAGTTCAGATGACGAAGAATCGTATGTTTCCTCTCCATATAAACACAATGCTTGAGAAGTGTTTTTATGAAAAAGCAAAGAATGATTCCTGGATGTGGTATCTTTGCTTTGGTCATCTAAATTTCAGTGGCCTGAAACTTTTGTCCTCATCAAGCATGGTGCATGGCTTACCTGCTATAGAAGCTCCAGAACATGTGTGTGAGGTGTGTACACTTGGAAAAAAAATAAAGGAACTCCTTTCTGAGTGGAGTATCCCAAAGAGCAAGAGTACCGTTGTAGTTGGTCCACACTGACATCTGTGGACCATAAGAGTCAATCTCTCTTGGAGGTAATAAATACTTTATTACCTTCATTGACGATTTCAGTAGAAAATTATGAGTGTATGTAATCAAAGAGAAGTCTGCTGTTGTCATTAGAATGCAAAAAAGAATACATCATGTGGAAAAGAGAAACTCGTAAAGTATGATGAAAAGAATGTGATTGGCGATCGATTCAATTGAATGTAACTAACACAATTGGCAATCGGTCAACGGTGTTGGGGGCCTTGCACAAAACCATAGGATCTAGCCTCCCAAAACAAACTAGAATTATGGATAATAAAAAAATAAAATAAATTAAAGCATAAATCACACACTACACAAGAGATGTTTACGTGAAAAACCCTCAAAAAGTTAAAAACCACGAGACCTCATCCAGATCAATAATTCACTATGAAGTAGAACGTTACAACTATCTTCACTCACGTAGGAGTGGATAAAAAATGAGAGAATAAAAGAAAAACAGAGATATCTCACTAATTATGAGGATCTAGAAGCACTAAGATATAAATTACACAGTAGATAACCTCCATGAGCATAACCTCCCTTTTACAAGCTTTCTCTCTCTCTCTCTCTCTCTCTCTCTCTTTCTCTCTCTCTCTCTCTCTCTCTCTTTATCTCACCTTTGATAGCCCTCTTGTATTTTTCATCTCCTTAGAAAAATCTTAGGAACCCCTATTTATAGTTTTAGGAAACTCCTTTCCGCATCCCAGTTGCGAAAGGACTCAGATTTTTGCAATCCACAAAATCGCGGAACGAATCTGTGTAACCATGATCAGTCGAGACAACACCGCGACCGGTCGAGAACCACCTTCAACCGGTCGAGCACCCCGGAGAAAAATAACCCAAAGTCGTTGGACTTTGAGTCGAGTCAGGGCTCAACTCCATGACTAGTCGTGCACTAGCCCTCGACTGGTCGTGTAGGGCTCATGACCGGTCGACCATGGGAAAAAAACCCCATCAAATGGTCCTTGAAAGATCACAATCAGTAATTGTTCGTTTCGATCATAGGGAGCAGAGATTTTATTTGTCTATAATACCCATCAAGGGGTCATTTTTCAGATTGATCTTCAAATTCTTAGGTGAAGAATCATTCTTTTGTAACAAAGTGCTTTCGATAAAATTAGATCTCGCTCCCTCTCCCTTTATTGGTGCGAATAGTGCATATTTGCTATGTTACATGAAATGCACTCACACCAATGCCTCTAAAGCTTAAAGGTCGCATCGTACAAGGAAGTGATTTGTACAGAAGCCAAGCACCGTGCCATGTACTTCATGATAGCACAAGTCTGTTTATAAAGAAGTTTCTTTGGTGCGCTCTTATAATGTTGGAAGACATTTTGGCATTATCTTAGGCCTTGCAACCTTTCTATTTGCCAGCAACAGATATAGTTCCATGCCCCTCATGTGGAATGAATGTTCTAAAGTAGTTAGTGTTCTCCCTCATGTTGCACTCTCTAGCAACCTGGTTTGCTTTCCTCTTAGACTACATAACATATTTTATAAATAGATACAACCTAAGGCTTTTTGTCGAATGAGGTGCACGTATTATTGTTCATTTAGCCACTTTTT
This sequence comes from Magnolia kwangsiensis, assembly GCA_037074715.1. NCBI lineage: Eukaryota > Viridiplantae > Streptophyta > Magnoliopsida > Magnoliales > Magnoliaceae > Magnolia > Magnolia kwangsiensis. The sequence continues at coordinate 117,886,969 of CM073577.1, forward strand.
CCTTTTCAACCCATTTTCTTCTCACTGTGTTAAGGGTTTTACATGAGAGAGAAGTATGCGTGACATCCTTCTCTACATAAGGGGTGCAAACTCTCTTTTGCCCATTAATAAAGGGGCATGATACCTTAATATTCATTTATTATTGTCTTATAATCAATGGTCACTCTATATAGTATAATTAAGGGCTTGTGAAATATCACGGCCTGCAATGTAGTAAGAACCTAAGATACTTATAAAAGCATTACAACTATATACTTTTGTCTCTATTACGTGAATATGGCAATAACTTTGAAATTGCACGTGATGTAAGATACCATGTTTACATGTAGAGGCTTGGCCTAATTATAGAATGGAGGTTATGTCTGAGAGAGAGAGAGGGAGAGAGAGAGAGAGAGAGAGAGAGAGAGAGAGAGAGAGAGATTATTAGGACCAAATAATTTTTTTACCAATTAAACGCATAATTACTTACTTAAACTAATATGCTAATTAAACTAAGTAAAACAATTTAACAGTAAGACTTTTAAGTCAATAGTGGGTCCAATCACATAAACTACAATAGATATGTCGTTTAAGCAACTAGTTTATATATGATAGTGTACATGTGTATATGTGATGTGCTAACTATTAACTTCCATCATTCGTCTAATCATACATACATATAATTCAATAATAAATCACATAAGCATAATTAAAAAAGTGCTCAAAAGATAATCTTAAACATAAGCATGTATACTGGTTCAGTTTCCCTACTCCGCTCTCGACAAATGCACTTAACCCATAAGTGTACTGGATTTCACTATTGGAGCTTTCAAATCGACTTTACCTCTAACCTTTATAGACCTACAAAAGGACCTAGCGTACACTCTCACCAGAGGATCCTGCAAGAAAATTTAGTTGGTTTTATATTGGTTAACCAACAAGCTTGGTCCTGGTCCAATTACCTAAGTTTACTCCCACCAGAGGCTCCCACGAATATTAATATGCACAAACCCATGTTTGATAAATTTGGCCCTACACAAGAGCCTAAGTCCTACAGAAGAACCTATTGAGTTTGGGTTACAAAATCTTACCCTCAATCACACGCAAGGAAAGACAGTATGAACTCACTAATTGACACTTACTTGTCAAACTAAGCCTCAATTGACGTGTTTTGTTTGATTTACTTCTTCAAAGCTCTCCCAAGATTGAATTAACTCTTCAATTACTCTCCTGATCTTGAATTAGCTCGTCAATTGCTCCCCCAATCATTAAGGACAATGTTTACTAATGTTTCAGCTCTAAGATTAAACACCTTACATGCAATATTCCTTTGAGTTGACTAAGGTGATAGGAGTTGGGTAAAATATTTTACAAGTTACTACTAATGAAAATTTGAATGCCTAGAGGATTCCTATTAATAGACACTCTAGAGATTGATAGACTCTAGGATTTGCCAATAAAATTGGTGTCTAAACCCTAAAGAAGGCTTGGGATCATTATCTTCTTGTATGGGAGCTTGGAATATGTATTATAGTGAATAATCACTAAGAAGAGAGCATAGATCTCACCAGGATAAAGCCTAGGTAGTTTGGTTGAACTTGAGATGCACTGAGGTCTTTAAAATGCCAAAATTATCGATTTTCTATAGATTCAAATGTAATATATAATAAAGAGGGTCCAACGATTCTTTAATGGCTAGGCCCCTTGATTAATCAAACTAGGCTCAAAATGGTCTAGTGAACTCGTTGAACTATTTTGGGCATGTTTGATCGTTCGAACTCAATCACTCAAGAGGAATTGAAGATTCCTTGATCGATCAAGCGCGTACCTTGAGTGCTCATAATAAATCATATTTAAGCCAAATACTTGCTAGACATTTTTTCGTCATGTTCGGTTGATTTACTCGATTAATTGAGCTCTGCTTGAGCACACCACTAAATCTACTGGTTTAGGCTGTATGATTTCTAGTAGTTCGGGACCTCTATAGCCTATTTTATTGTGCTTCAATAAGGCTCTCAAGGATAAGGGATTATCACTTAAGGTTTTCCCAATAAGGCAAGAATCACCAAGAGGCTCAAGGGTTGTTTTGTGTCAAGGTTAGGGTCACCAAGGCATATCATTTACCTATTCTTTACTCCTTGATACTCTGTGTCTTCTTATGTCTTCATTCTTCCACTTCCAAGGGCTCAACTGTCTATATGAACATGGACTTATATGATTGATAAACAATGTGCACAAATCAGTGCGTTAATAATTTTGTGAATGAATGTTAGTAAACGTAAATGTATCTTATTTATTTATTCGATACAAAAATGAGTTAACAAAGTTACAACTCTATTAAGGATCAAATTTAAAATCTCTAGTTGGAAAAATCAATTGATATATATTCATGAAATATGGTTACAGTCACATAAAAGGTACATATAGTTGGGATGTTTTTGATGCTATATGACATCAAAGAGGTGACTCATATCAAGTGCACTCTGCCCTTTATTTTTAGGTAATATATAATAATCCAACAAAATAGAATGTGATGTTCTGACAATTTCTTGAGAAAAAAAAAATTCTCCCTTCACAGGAAATTACTCAATAAGTGATTACCATGGACTCACTGAATGCTCTATATTTCCTTCTCCATAAGGGAGGGTTTTATATCACTTTCTTACCAAACTATGATATTAATAAAATGTATGAGTTATGGCTTAAAATAAATAATAAAATACGAAGGATCTGAAAATTCACTTAATTCAATTCTTATTACTCACTAATTCACTTAATAAAATACGAAGGATCTGAAAATTCATTAATTCAATTCTTATTACTCAATTGGAATCGGAGTTTTATCCTATTTAATCAGAAATTAATTCTATTAAACAAATTATTAACACCAATAAAAAATGAATTCAATTGAACGATTCTCTCATTTAACACTCAGATATCAATCGTAAGGAATTAAGAGTATGTATTGTAACATAAGTTTACAATAGATTAATCAATTATACAAATTGATTCATTTTCTTAAATAACCTAAGCAATTGTTAAATCAAAGTATTCATTATAAGTGTAGTTCACAACAAATACAGAAGTAAATAACTCAAAGATTTTAAAGTAAATTCAAATATATTCAATATACTATCTTCCATCAAATTATTGTTGTTGAATCAAATAAATTAAATAATTTAATTAACTATAAGCTTCATCTCTTAGCCTAAGCTAAGAGATTAGCATAACATGGCTAACATCATAAAATAAAATAAAACATAAAAGTTGAACTAGAACTGAATGATTAAAAAGGAAAGATGACTCCGTAGAAGCCTTGCCACCCCTTGATCTCTCTCCCAAGTTCTAATTCATACTTAGAATATAGCCTAAAACATCCCTTTAATATGAAAAATCCACAATGATTTCACACGAACTTCAATTCCCTCAATTTTATTATGCTTCGATCACATCAATGATAACCTTCAGTCGTACTGAAATCTCTTCGGTTACAACAAATGGGTCTTTCAGTTGTAACCAGATTTCATAAAAATTCTTCTGAAGTCTCCATCTCCCTCAGGCCGGACCAAACTCTCATTTGGTGGTGCCGAACTTAAATTCCGTCACACCTAAGTATCGAGCTGAATTAAGTATGAAAATAACTGTTTCTTGCTGGAGTGTTTTGGACACTTTTGACCAAACTAAATCAACATTAGGTGGGGCGGAACAATTTATTATTTTTATTATTCAACTATGTGATTTTTTGTACTTTTTTTTTTAAAAAAAATGTGGTGCTTGGTTTCCTTTGATCTTTTGCACTTAAAATCTTCAATACTGATATTCAAACATCCAATTCTTCATCGCCTTTGAGTTTAATCCATTTTTAAACTTTAACTATTCCTTTAAGCATGATTTCATCATTATATCAAAAATTACCTCACATGTAAAAAATATATAGTTAATTTAGATCAATTATGTAATTGAATGCTAGGAAAGTTAATGGAATTGATAGAATAAATATACAATATTTAGGCTTTATCACACCCCAACCAAAATTTTGAGCAAATTCTAAGAAAAATTTGTCAAAGATATTTCAAAACTAAATGAAAAAAGTCCTATAAACTCAAGCAATCTAAAAGCAATCCAGATTATAGAAATTTAACGTATATTAATGGAGAGCACAACTTTCACCTAAACTCTAGCTTTTGGTAAATAGCTTAATCAAGTTTAAAGGATTAATCCTATAATTAGACAAATTCTAAACATTGAGTTCCTTGTGTGTATAGTAAAATCTAGACTTAACACCACCAAAGATTTAGTTATCTACATTCATGTTAACATTGATAATCAAAAGGGTACTCAGGATAACTAAAGTCTAAACTAAAACTTGCCTTATAGGTCAACACTCTACTCTTCCATCTTTTGATTTTTTCATCGACGGCTCTCACACTATTTTGCTTCTTTTCTTATCCATTCAAACATTTTTTTCTTAATTTTCTTTTCACGGACATTAATAGGTAGCCCTTTTCAACGACAATTATGATTTTTTAATCGAGTATTACTCTCTTTCAATTCATTTCATTAAACATGATCAAAAAATTCCCTAGGTTTAGCTCATAACATTCTCAATCATCATCAAGTTTACAATTCAATATCCAATTAAAACTCTAATGTATAAACTAGATGTGACATATAAATTACATGACTCAATGAATTTAAACTTCCAATTAGAAATTAATAACTTTGAACTCAACTTTGAAATCTATCAAATAAATAAAATTCAGGCTTAAAAATTTTTTAATATTAATTATCTTATCATTCTAATCTTTGAATTATCTTCAAAATCACTAAAATTCGTAGGAAAAAAATTCAAAATTTTGATTGTTTTTTAATCTCATCTCAAAAATTCAAAAATTCAATATAAATAAAGAATATCCAAAGGAAACCCTATCCCCCAACCTAAATTTTACATTGTCGTCAACATATAAACATATGTAAGAAAGCATAATTGAGTGTAACGAAAATAAAGAGTAGATGAAAATTATCTAAGAGATGACGATTATATAAGTGCTAGTATGAACTTTCTATCGGTTAGTGTTTCAACAACTAAACAAAACCAGTAAAGAAAAATGATCCTAAGAAAGTAATAAAATCCTAATCCTAAATTGATTAATCATTAATAAACAAGATCACCCCGAGACACGGGTTCTTCTTTTGGCAAGTATCTTAGCAAATTTCTTAATAAACTTTTCAACAAGGATATAAGTACTGGCATTTATAACTAGGTGTATATCCAAGACAATAAAGTCTAGTCTACTGGGTAGTATAACTTATCAACTTGGACCAATACATCTTCGACCACTCATTTTAGAATTCTAATCAAGCGGTCATCCAATTATAATGTTGTCTTGGTAGGTTTCAACTCACCAAGGCTTAATTGCTCATATACTGAGTGTGGTAGTAAATTAACACTTGCCCCAGAATTTAAAAGTAGTTTTTCAACTTAGAATTTTCTTTAAAAAAATTATTCTGTCTAAAAAGTTTTCTTATGTACATTCAACTTACACTATGCCACACATAAAACCCATTAGGAATTTGGCATAAGGTGAAATCTGTTAATTACACCCAATAAGGGGATGTTGATCTTGACTTGTTGCACAACCTCTAAAATGTCTTGACTTTCACTTGGTCATTTTAATGAGGCAAGATGTTGGGGAAACGGGGCCACAGGACTATACTCATGCACCAACACTTTGTCATGTAGAGCATTGCTAGATTCGCCGTCATCATTTGAATATCTAGATTCCTTAGTATGCTTTATAGTTTTCCCTTTTGAGGATATTCTATATTAAAAAGAAGTGTTTAAAGGGACAACCAAAATTTTAGTGTTAGAATCATTTTCTTTTTCCTAATTTCTTTTTTTTATTATTGATTTTTTATTTGATTCATACCTACACTTTGCTTTAGATTCTTTTTTAGTTTAACTAGGCTATTATAGGCTAATATATTACTTTGGTTTTCTTTAGTTCATTAGAAGTTCCTTGGATCCCCTTTTAAAACGTACAACTTGACAGAGTAGAGATCATGCTCTCCACGGGTAGAAAATGGTATCTAACTCCTTCCTTTTCCGTAACTAATGCCCTTACCCAGAATCCATAACTCAAACCAAATCAGGAGTCACTGGAGTCGGGAACTCTTTGGATTTCCTACTCCTTAGGCAATTATATAGATTCTAGCCAACCATGGACTGTGGAACCTTTTTTGTCTAGTAGCAACTCCTTAAGTGCTTAGATGAGCAAGTTTGTTAACCTTGGGAAAGGTATTGCACAACTAAGGAAAATAAGTTAATTGAATCTTTCACACCCTTGGGTTCTACGTCAAAGGAAACGAGTGGGGTGCATTTGATGTGAGCGACATTCATGACATCATTACTTCCCTTCTCAAAACCCTTTTCGCTAGCTATCCATTTGATGTATACTCTGTGACTTGTTGGAATCTCAAATACTGTCTCATCAAATGACTAATGGTAGCCTAGTTCGTGCATTTGCATTCTAGGTCCACTAGTTCGAGTTCTATAATTTTTCGGATTCCTGGATCATGACTCATCTAAAGCCAGTGGTTGTCTAGATCATCACACATCACATGCTAGACATTCATTGGTGTATGCTTTGTGACTTACTGGATTCCCCGGATCCTATCACATCAAAAATATGTGTGTCTAGCCCTATACTTATTATTCTATTATAATGCCCACTCTCGGCACGTCCAATCGCAACCGATTCAACTAGGGGCTCGGGAATGCCCTTGGTGTCCATCTTTTCCTAGCATTCACTAGACTATACCTTCTAGAATGGACAATTTGGTCCCTATGATGACTAATTGATGTTGTAAATCACTTATATTGCTAGAAGTGAGTAGGGATATAGATCTTGGCACCATCAAGGGTCAAAAGTATTGTAAATATCATCATTTTACAGGGCATACCACTGAGGAATGGTATATCCTTAATGTACAAAAAATGATAGATGGCAGGGACATTACTTTTAGCACAAAGAAGGTGGAAGACTAAACAACCACCACTAATTCAGTCCTTTTTGAACTATTACCTTATATTTCTATTCGCGTAGTAAGTGATTTGAAGGTGTTAATACCATTAGTATCACTTTCTGAACTTACAAGCGTGGGGTGTCAAGATGAAATTGAAAACCAACCAGGTCCAAGGTAGATTGCATTCAGTGAGAAATGTTTAAATAATCAAAGTCGTCTGAAGAACTATTAGGATCAAGAGAGACACCTATGACATCTGAACTATAAACCAAAAGGCTAGTAATATCAATGTGAAAAGGTAAGGACATGCCATCCAACATGATGCAATTATGAATAAGAGCACACCTTGCTATAATATAGATGAACAAAAGTCTCCTTACATGCTTATGTTACAAGATTTCATGCCACAGGAATATCCCATGTTGTAGATTCGGTGTCTACTCTAGGAATTGATAAAAAGACTGACATTAAGGTTAGTAATGATATAATGCCTGATATACAAAATATAAAAGAGACTTCTACTATGGATCAAATAATGACAGCATTTTCTAAATAGCCTTAGTAGACGAAGGAGAATCTTTAAAGATATTGAGAAGAAGAAGCAATAAAGATGGGGTCCGCTCATAACTTTTTAACATTTCAACTCAATTTTCGAGTGTCGTATCCCCACTTGGGCATCTACTAGATTTTATCAAAAGTGAATCGGATTAAGGGTACAACCCAGGGATACTTGTACAAGAAATTAGATGATCTTTGATTGGTGTTAAAAATGCATAATATGATTAAGGTATATTAAGGAAAATAAAGACATGGGAACACTTATTTGATTCCTTTTTTTGTTGTTTCTTTATACCTCGAAGGGCAATATCTTTATTTAGATTGGTAAGATTGAGCATTTATCCTGGTAAATTCCCACATAGGTATGTGCTGAAATAACGAAATTTGGTATACTATTTATCTAAATTGTTGAATCTATTAGAGAATGGCATCGCCAAAGCATATAGATGTAGTGTGAACCTGTATACAAACCAAAAGGGTACTGAAAACAATTTCATGCAATTATTCCATGTTGGGGGCCTTGTACAAAACCTTAGGATCTAGCCTCCCAAAATAAACCAGAATTATGGATAATAAAGCAATGAAATAAATCAAAGCAGCAATTACACACCACACAAGATATTTTTATGTGAAAAATCCTTAAAGAGGTAAAAACCACGGGACCTTGTCCAGATCAACAATCCACTATGAAGTAGAACGTTACAATCAATCACAAGCACACCCTGTTATGATCAAACCTCCATCACTCATGCAGGATTGGATAAACAGTAAGAGAAACAAAGAAAACGTAGAGATCTCACCGATTACGAGGACGTAAAAGCGCTGAGATATAGATTGCACAGTAGATAACATCCACGAGCATAACCTCCATTCTAGAAGCTTCCTCTCTCTATCTCTCTCTCTCTCTCACACACACACACACCTTTGTTAACCCTCTTATATTTTTCCTGTACACCATACCCTAGAAAACTCTAGGGACCCCTATTTATAGTTTCAGGAAACTCCTTTCTATATCCTAGTTGTGAAAGGACTCAAATTCGTAATATACACAAAATTACGAAACGAATCTGCGTAACCATGACTGATCGAGACGAGGCCACGACCGGTCGAGCGCCACCCATGACCGGTCGAGACCCATCTTCGACTGCTCGAGTACTCCGGAGAAAAATAGCCCACATTCACTAGACTTTGAGTCGAGTTAGGGCTTAACTCCACTACTGGCCGTGCACCAGCCCTCGACCTGTCAAGCATAGGATAAAAAATCTCATCAAATCTCTCTCTTTTTATCTTAGGAGGGATTCACCTTCTTTAAGCCAGCCTGGTTTCTGCAAATCTCAAACTTTTCCTTAAGTAAAGCCTTGGTTATCATGTCTGACCCATTATCATCCATGTGGACCTTCTCAAGCTGTAACACCTTCTGTTCCAAAACATCCCTGATCCATTGATACCAAATCTCTATGTGCTTCGACTTGAAATGCTAACTTGAATTCTTGCTCAAGTGTATAGCACTTTGACTATCGCAATAGATCACGTGCTGCTCCTACTTCAGGCTAAGTTCTTGTAGGAACCTTTTCATCCAAATCATCTCTTTACATGCCTCTGTGACTACAATGTACTTTGCATCTATCGTCGATAATGCTATGACCTTCTGTAGCTTGCTCTGCCAAGAAACTGCTCCGCCTGCAAATGTGAATATGAACCCCAATGTAGACTTCCTGGAGTCTATGTTGCCTGTCATATCTGCATCTGTGTAGCTGTAACACCCCGAATTTTTACCAACCTGGAATTAGACGTCCTTAGGTAATGGGTCAACCATATCACTCTTAGAGATCAATCCTAAAGTCTAGAAATCGCTTTTCAACCCATTTCCTTCAAAATCTCACCTTTCTCCACCTCATTCTTCAAATTTCTCCAAGTACTTTTATATTAGACACAAACCTAAAGTTTAAAAGGTGAGGAACTATACTTAAACTAAAACTTACTATAAATGGTAAATACATGCGTAAAATGGAATTTTGACTATTTAATATTTAAAATTTCATGATGTAGATAGGTTATTTGGATGGATTAGCATCTTTTACCCCAAAATCATATATTGTACATTACGTAATTCATTCCAGTTTACAAATGAGACTCGATAAACGCCTTGATGGACTCGTGGGCCTAAACGACTCAAATCGGGGGGATCAAAGGTGGGCCCCACATGTTTCTGACATCCTTGGGGGGTGAGGACCTCACTCATGGGACGATTCCTCACCAAATAAGTTAGTGACAGGAGAGGTCCTCGCAGCATCGGCGAGGCCTCGTCCGTACAGCAGACAGGCAGCCCGGTTTCTGTATTTTTTTTACATTTTTATCAAACTTTGAAAAATTATATCTCCTTCGTTATAACTCCAATTTAGGTGATTCAAAAATTAGATTGAAGCTAAATGAGTCTACTTATATATAAAAATATGTGAAAAATATAATAAAATATTTAATAAGGTTTAAAGTAGGACATTGTGACAACTATTCAAAAATCACTTGTTAGACAGCTGCTGCTTCAGGAATTTTTATAATTTTTATACAACTCGAAATCTCATGAAATTTGGTGGAGATAGGGTAAACTTGATGATGAACCACCAGAAAAATAATAAGAATAATACGATAACTAGAAGTGTCCAAAATGGGGCATAGAATGGCCCAAGGACCGTATTCTGCCCTATTAGGATAGTATTCGGTTAAGTACTAAACTGAATACTCAGCAGAACTAACTTGAATCACTTTAAATATAAACTACAAGATCCAAAATTAGTAGGACCGCTAACGCTATGTTACCTAGAAACCTAGGATCAATCTCTAAACCCAGTTGCTCTCGGGAGCATTCAGAAACTTCGTTTTGGACCTGGACCGCACGTCGAAAGTCTGATGGGGATGAACTTAGAAGATATTGACTGTGTTATTGGACTTGACATGAACCATAAAAATCGTACCCAAACAATGTCCTGAGACCATTTTATTGCGTCCAGAGTGAAGAAAGTGAGAAAAGAAAGATATTTAAAAAATTAATTATAATTTTAAGAAACCTGGCACGTTTCACTTGCGCGTTATTTTTAAGCATTTTGACTGTTAGATTTTGACCCAAATTCACCCTCGGATCAAGATAGGTGGCCCTTACATGTCAAAGTACTTGTGGCCTTGATCGAAGTTCAGTAACCGTTGAATTGAAACTGGTCCACCAAGGACGATCTGGAAATCCGATCGGACTGAAAACTTAACTTACTAAAGATTCGTTGCTAGTGAACTTAAGTCCGACCGCATTTGATAAGAGGACCTCTAGAAGTACTCCTTTGGATTGGACCAGACCCGATTTGGTTATGACTTAAATATACCTTGACTTCAAGTCTGTTTTCGTTGTGTTTGGGCTTATAAAAAGGCCTTAAACCCTCTCTCACAAATCTCATACGAATTTCAAACCCTACCCAAATCAAGAGAGAGAAAAGAGAGAGAAAGTGGGAGAGAAGTTGGTGATTCTTCCTGGGATTCTTCCCAGCTTTGTTACGTGCCTAATCCACCCCTCCGTATCGCTTTTTCGGGGACCCCGACTTCGTTCTTAGGTAAGAAAGCCTAACCCTAAACTGTTATAGGGTTTCAATTGGTGCAAGTATTGAAGTAGCTAACCTAAATCATATTATAGGTTGCCAATCAGTCGTTGACAAAGAATTAGAGTCTCAATTGAATTCGTTACACTTCTACGGCGTAAGGTGCGGATTTTAGATGCTTAGGTTACCTGTTTTCAAAGCTTTCAATGCCGTTTAATGGTAGATTGTTGACAAGGATGCTGTTTGACATGTAGAACATGCTGTCTGTTTTTCATTTCGAATACGTACGAAGAATATGAGATTTAGGATATTTTAGGAATTTATAAAAAATACTATATACATACGTATTTTGCTGATATGATTGCCATGAGTATTTGTCCTGTACTTATGCTAGTTATACGTGTATGATCATTTTGGCGAAGAGATTCACCCTAATGCACATTATCGGCCGACATATGCCACGTAGACTAATGTGTGTGGACTAAGTGTTTGTATAAATATATGTATTAGTAAGTATTGAGTAAGTGGTGTTGTAGATTAGCGTTGAGATTGGATTCTCAACTAATTTGATGATGTACATGATTTCCTCCATGCTTGTTGTATTTGAATTGATTACCTTATGTGTGCAATACTCGTGTATGGTTAACTACTTATGATGTACGTTATAACATGGTGGAATTACTTGTATTTCAATTCTGTCTCTCTCATATGATTATTGATTTAGATTACAAGTGTTTGGGGCTATACTCTAGTCCAGGCAGTCAGTAACAGATTTGAATCCGTGGTTGGATTCTATTCACCACAAAGGACGCGTCGACGAATCCGAGTTGTGCTTTGGTTGACGGCAGTGGTTAGGCCACACGAGGTGTTTATACACTTCATGTCATTCAGCTTGAGGTGCACTCATACTAGTCGAGCTCGTCAAGCAACCCAACTGACCACTGTATGTTCACCTTGTATTGGTCATAACTGCTTAAACCTAGGGTATTGAACTTACCAGTGATAACCCTGATAACCGTGGTACATTAATCCATTAAGACTCATGAGCCGGGCATGGTGGTATGGGACACCGTGGTCGAGCTGTCGGTGTACGCTGTGGCGACGAGCCTCCCCGTAGTAACCAGTGAGCACTTCAGACTTGTGATCCGATTATGGTGGTATGAGACACTATATTCGAGTTGTCAGCCTACTCTGATTGGTGACGAGCCCTTTGTAGTGACCTCGAGCGTACTTTGAGTCTACGTGAGGCGATGACCCTTCCGTAGCAATAAAACTATAAACTAGGCCTGTATTGATAAGGTGATGGGGGAGCAGATCAACGAGTGCGTGTACAACCCTGACAGCCCTTGCAGCAACCTAGAAATATATCATCGTATGAGACTAGTAGGAGTGATGACCCTAGACAGGATCCTTGTTGGGAATGATATAAGGGAAGTACCTGCTGTATGTAAAGGACTAATAATAACTCGGTAATCATATTCATATTGCACTGCATGTGCCTGGAAGATGTGTAGCACTGAGGGAAGAAAGCATGCCGCAGACGTAAGATGGTGTCGCATGAGAGAGTATGTTGGCGAGGGCATGCATCATGTCATTTCATCCTTGCATTAATTACAGTAATTAGAAATGTTTGATTTGCTTGCTTTATCATTATCGCTTGATTGATTTGATAACATGTTAACCTTTGCTCTATGATTGCACTGAGTTGGCCACTCACTCCCACGTTACGAGATGGTGTTGTACACACCAACCAGTCTCTATTTTAATTTTAGACGATGACGCTGCTTGTGAAGCGGAGCCGGACTTGTATGATGATGAGGAGGATTTCTCCTATAGGCGGTTATCAGGCGGGTCTATGTAGACCGTGTTCTGATCGACGGGATTACGGGGAGGTTGATTAGACGCCATGACACTTGCCATTTTATATTTTTAGAGCACTCATGTATATTCTTTTGTTCATTTTTTTGAAGTATATATGTAGATATTTAACCTGGTAACATGTTTACACTCTGGAGACTTACAACAGTTTATATATGTTATATATCTAACACAGTCTTCCGCTTACATAATTTAACTATCTCTGGAGTATGATATGTTAATTTGGTATAATCTCACTCATGTTTAATACACTAAAATAAACAACATTCAATCATAAGCATTTATGTTGCATAAGTGATGTTCTAAACTCGGGAGTGGAGTTTATACTCGACCATCGATTTTTAAAATGTTACAGATGGATCAAAGCATGATTTGAATTAAACCAGACCTGGGTTATGGTAACGTAACACACACTGACGCACTTTGACTTAGGAAGGGGGCGATGGAATCTAGAAACTACATTAGAATCCCAAGTGTTGCCGACTGGCGAGATTAACTACCGTAGAACAATCCATACGTAACCGAGACCATGTAAAATAATCTCATATCCCCGCTTCTATTCACTCAAGCTTCCATCTTCTTCTACATCTTACAGATTTTAATCTCTTCCCACCCTCCTACCAAACATGCCATTTCCAATCCCGAGGTGGGATTAGCAACGCAATCCATTTAATATCACTTAATACCATTGGCCACATAGGCCCTTGGTGTTTTGGACCTAGAGTTGGTACTCTTAGAATTAGAATGATCTGTCAGTATAGGAGATTCGATAAAGTAATAACATGAACCCTATGACCTCCTTAGCTAGTATGGACATGTGTATAGTGCTTGAGTGTAATTAAATTCAAATTCGGACAACAGATAGTTAGGAATTAGATCCTGAATCACAGGCCATTTTGGCTTACATATGGACTTAGAAAGTTAATTTGCTCGTTAACATATTTTGCGTCCAAATGCATTACGTACTAATAATGTATAGATTATCTTATAGTATTAAACTGTACATGATTAAAGAGGGTAAGTCAAGACCCTAGTAAGAGTCCTTCTTTGGTAGAAATAGGCATCTTACCACCAAGTCACACCCGCCCCTGAAAATGACCGTAATAGAGACTAGGCTCATTTCTATAACCATAGGTGCCAATGCCATAGTATACATCGTCAATGAAAGAAAGACTAATGTATTGGGAGATTGTATCCCATATCATGTCAAGGATAGGTCCTAAATTATACCTCGTTCTGGCATACGGATCGAGATATAGAATCTTGAGCTTTGAGAGTAGAAATAATTTTTAAGGGGGGTAGAACCTTATAAGCCCAATCTAGTAAGGTCAGCTAATACAATAGTTGAGTTAGAACTGCGCAGCGAAGCGTGGTTGGCCCTTTCCCTACTGGCCCAAGATCGAAGAAAGTGATTCAGGTTATACGTAAGGTTAGGTCATTAAATTAGGATTCTGAATCTTCCTTAAAATGTCAATACTGAAGTCTTTATAGGGAAACAATTAGGGCTTTAGTGTTGAACGCATTCATATTAAATCATATGCCTAACAGTAGGAGTGAGCGAAGGTTAGTGTATCCATAAACCTACTTGTTAAATACGAACATAATAGAAGCATTGGCCAATTCTATACGATTAGAAATCCTTTTAGGATGATCTATTAGGGTACATATTAACCCCTACCTTGGACATAGATTCAGACGAGGACTCCCTTAGACCAAGACCCAAAGAGAAACCTTATAAATAGGAAATTGGAACCTTTCAATGATGGGCATTTCCTAAGCTTTGGAGTAATCGGATTATACGGAGTTACTGAAATATACAATGGCGAAGCATTCGCGGCTTGACTCATTTCTCAATCCTGGGAGACTACCAATGGACTCACTTCTTTGATCGAGTAGAAGACTAGGATCTAATAGGACTAGGAAGGGATACAACGTTGTCTACCCTGGTCAGGCGGACATTCGACGTATTAGGGATCAAGCCACTACAACCGTCTCTCCGTATTGGTCGACCATTTAAAACATATATCTTACTCTAAGTAAATGGGACTCATCGTCAAGATTCCAAATAGATAAAGAAATCAATTGTAGCCAGCCATCAGGGTATAAGCAAGAGATAAAGAGTAAATTTTTAAGGAGGATAGACAAAGATACGCCAGACTAGTATATATGTATATATCCCACCACGCATATAAACTTGAAATCAGTATAGTTTAGGCAAAAGGCATAATAGAATATTTACTCATTACCCTTCGCCAATTTCGGGGACGAAATTATTTTTAAGGGGGGTAGATTGTAACACCTCAAATTTTTACCAACCTGGAATTAGACGTCCTTAGGCAATGGGTCAAGCATATCACTCTTAGAGATCAATCCTAAAGTCTAAAAATCATTTTTCAACCTATTTCCTTCAAAATCTCACCTTTCACCACCCCAATCTTCAAATTTCTCTAAGTACTTTCATATTAGACACAAACCTAAAGTTTAAAAGGTGAGAAACTAAACTTAAACTAAAACTTACTATAAATGGTAAATACATGCGTAAAATAGAATTTTAACTATTTAATATTTAGAATTTCATGATGTAGATAGGTTATTTGGATGGATTAGTTTCATCTACCCCAAAATCATATAATGTATGTTGCGTAATTCATTCCATTTTACAAATGAGACTCGATAAACGTCTCGATGGACTCGTGGGCCCAAACGACACAATTTGGGGGGATCCTGTAACACCCTGAAAATCGGGGGTCGTGTATAAACTCAACTCCCGAGTTCCAGACCATCACTTATGCAACAAAAATGATTATGATTCAATGTTGTCTGAGTTAAAGCATTCACATGAGTAAAAGTATACCAAAACTGCAATTCATACTCCAGATCCAGTGATAAAAGCAAGCGGAAGACTAAAGAATATATATATCACAGTATGGAAAAATAAAGTAGATCTCGATTGTCTCTAAAGTATAAATACATCTCTGAGTCTCATATACATGCAAATAAACAAAATCAAAATGTCAAAAGTAGTCCCACTGAGAAGTCCCGTCAATCCAGGCCACCTAAGCAAAGCCGTCGTGGTACTGCATGAATGAGAACTCGTCCTAGTGTTCATCATATTCCGGCTCTGCCTCCTAAATGGCTGCCTCACCTGCATCTAAGACAGGGTCTGGTGGGTGTTGCAAACACCATCCCGTAATGTGAGAGTGAGTAGTTAACTCAGTGGAATAATAGAGCAAGGATTAACATGTTCTCAAATCAATCATGTGATAATAGTAAAGCAGTAAATCAAACAATCCTAATACTGTTGTTAATGCAATATGACATGACATGATGGATGCCCTCACCGACGTTCTCCCTCATACGGCACCATCTTATGCCCGCGGCATACTTGCGTACCGCTCAGTGCTCCACATCTTCTAGGCACATGCAATGTGATGGTGATATGATTACTGAGTTATTATTAGTCCATTCAAACAATAGGATTGAGAAACTAAGGTACTTCCCTTATATCAATCCCAACACAGATCCTGTCTAGGGTCGTCACTCCTAGTAATCTCATACGATGTATATTTTGTAGGTCACTGTAAGGGCTGTCAAGGCTGTTGCTGGCACTTGTTGCACCGCTCCCCCATCACCTTATCAATATAGGCCTACTGTACTCTCACTGCTACGGAAGGGTCGTCGCCTCCCGTAGACTCAGAATACGCTCGCGGTCACTACAAAGGACTCATCGCCTGATCAGTGTAGGCCGACAGCAAGAATATAGTGTCCCATACCACCATAATCTGCTCACGAGGCAAAGGTGCTCACTGGTCACTACGGGGAAGTTTGTGGCCCCACCGTAGGCCGACAGCTCTACTACGGTGTCCCAAACCACCATGCCCGGCTCATGAGTCTTTATGGATCAAGGTACCATGGTTAACAGGGTTTACAGTGGTAAGTTCAGTACCCTAAGTTCAACCAGTTATGACTCATACAGGGTGAACATACAACGGCCAGTCGAGTTACTTGACGGGCTCGACTAGCACGAGCGCATCTCAAGGCGAACGACATGAAGTGCGTAAAACACCTCGTGTGGCCTAACCACTGCCGCCAACTCCAAAACACGGCTCGCGTTCATCGACGCGTCGTTCGTGGTAAAGATAAGCCAACCACGAATTCACTCTGTTATCGACTTCCTGGACTAGGTATAGTCCCAAACAATTATGAATCCACATCAGCAATCATGTGAGAGTATTTGAAATGAAATACAACAATGTGAGCATGTTAACACATGTTATAACATACAACTTAAGTGAATCATCAAGCACATGCATTTCATACATATAATGAAATCATGCATATAGCTAACATGTAGGAAATCATTTACATCAGCATATTAATTGAGAAATCAATCTCAAACTAATTCATAACACCATTTAATTCAATACATACTAATACAAACATTTATACAAACACTTAAACTATGCCCTTAAGTCTACATATAGTATGTCGACTCAAAGTGCGCATTTAGGCGAATCTCTTCGCCAAACTAATTATGCACGCATTCCTAATATCCTAATGCGACAAGAAGCCATGTCAATCACATCAAAAAATTATGGATGAAAACAGTATTTCCTACAAATGACTAAAATGCCCTAAATTTCATATTCTTCGTCTGCTTACAAAACAGGAAACGGACGGCATGTTGTACATGTCAAACGACGTTGCCGTTGATAATCTACTATTAAATGACATTGAAAGCGTTAGAAACAGTCAATCAAAGCGTCTAAAATCCGTACCTTTTCTCCTATAGGTGTATCAATTTGAACGGAGCGTATACGCTTCGTCTACGGCGAATAGGCAACCTAATCCACAAGATCCATAAGCTAACATGCTATGAAAATGAGGGAACAACAAATCAGCAAGAGTTAGGGGTATTTTCTTACCTAGAAATGCGGCGAAATCACCGGCAAAGTGATTGAGGCGCGTTGCTTAATCACGTGCAACACGTGGCACAAGCAGCAGGAAATTCCCTTCCACTCTCTCTCACAAACTCTCACTTTCTCTCTCACTCTTGATAGTGTTTCTAGAAAATTCGGATGGGTGAGAGGAGTGAGGGTTTAAACTCCTTTTATAACCTAAATCTTGCCCGAAATAGGCTCGGGAACAATGTTTACTTGGGGTCTAACCAAATCGGGGTTGTTTCGGTTCAAAAGGGCATTTCTGGTGGTCCCCTGGCCGAACACGATCGGACTTAAGTTCATGCATGTCGGATGTCGCTCACATCCCATTTTCAGACCAGCAGTGTTCGTAGATCCCACGTGGCGGTCCAGTTTCGGTTCAGCGGTCACCGCACGTAGATCAGGCCTACAAGTCTCATGATATGAAATAGAAATTTTTCCTGATCCAAGGGTGTAATTTGGCTGAATTTTGATGGTCAAAATACTTAATACTGATGCATCAAGTCGTGTGCCAGATTTGAATTTCAAATTTCAAATCTAGCCCTATTCTCACTCTCTTCAGTCCAAGCTTAATGAAATAGCCTGCAAATGTCGGTTGGACTTGATTTTCGAAATGATTGTCAAGTCCAGTTAGGCGGTTCTAACGGTCTAAGATTGTAGGTATCGGACTTTCGACGTGCGGTCTAGATCTAATACAAAGTTTCAAAGAGGTTCAGAGAACAAACCGGTTTAGAGTTTAATCCGAAGTTTTAGAGTATTATAGCGTCATTGGTTCTACTCGCTTTGGGTCTTGTAGAACGTATTTAAAGTGATCAGGGACTATTTCTTAGCTACTCTAGTGTTGCGCTAGCTAACTTACACTTATTTTCTAAAGGAATTAATCCTACGCGATTTCTGGTCGAGTTGGTACTCGAGTCTAAGTACGGATTTTTTTCGGGCATTATAATCTACCCCCCTTAACAAATAATTTCATCCTCGAAATTAGTACCTTTTCGTACTCCTCGAGAAGCTGTGGGTAGTTCTTTCTGATCTCGGCTTCTGTTTCCCAGGTAGCCTCTTCCTCAGAGTGATGTGTCCATAATACCTTCACAGGGGGAATCACCTTGCTACGTAGTACCTGCTCCTTCTTGTCTAGGATACGTGTCGGTCACAGGATATATGTAACATCCTCTCCTAACTGCACCTGCTCCCATCTGATGACATGGGAAGGATCAGAAACGTATTTCTTCAGCATAGAAACATGAAATACGTTGTGAACGCTCGTGAGAGGCGTGGGTAAAGCCAAACGGTATGCCACTGCTCCCACACGATCGAGGATCTGGAATGGACCAATAAATCGCGGTGCCAGCTTCCCCTTCTTCACGAACCGAAGGACTCCCTTCATAGGAAAAACTCACAAAAATACATGATCCCCAACTGTGAACTCTAGCAGCCGCCGTCTCGTATTGGCATAACTCTTCTGTCTGCTCTACGCTGTGAGAGGCCAACATCTAATAATATCAATCTTTTCCGACGTCGCCTGCACTAACTCTGGGCCAATCAAGCTACGCTCACCGGCCTCTGCCCAGCAATGCGGTACACGACAAGGTCTCCTATACAACGCCTCGTAAGGTGCCATACCGATACTCGCCTGGAAGCTGTTGTTGTACGCGAACTCCGCATATGCAAGACAGTCATCCCAACTGTCCTTAAAGTCTAATACGCAGGCTCGCAACATGTCCTCTAAGATCTGGTTCACCCGCTCTGTCTGTCCGTCTGTCTGTGGATGAAAGGCATTACTGAACTTCAACTTCACACCCATAGCCTCCTGAATGCGAGTCCAGAAAATAGAAGTAAACTGCGTGTCTCTGTCCGACACGATCTCCAACGGAACTCCATGCAGACGTACGATCTCTCTGATATATAGTCTAGCTAGCTCGTCTGCAGAGTTCGTGACTCTGATCGGTAGGAAGTGCGCCGACTTCGTCAGATGGTCGACGATCACCCATATGGAATCATGTCCCTTCCTCGTCTTCGGCAGCCCTGAAACGAAATCCATGGAAATGAAGTCCCACTTCCACTCTGCGATCGGCATTGGCTGAAAGAGTCCAGCTGGTCGGCGATGCTCTGTCTTCACTTGCTGGCAAGTAAGACAACGGGACACGAACTCTGCTATGTGGGTCTTCATACCTTCCCACCAATAGATCCTCTTCACGTCGCGATACATCTTCGTACTGCCCGGATGCATCGCGAGTCTGGTATAATACGCAGCTTCGAGAATCTCTCATCTCAAGTCAGGGATATTTGGGACGCATAGGCGGCCACGATAATGTAAGCCCCCATCCATGCCAACTCGCCACTCAGTTTCTGCATCATCACTGGCCTGCTCTCGAAGCTCAGTCAGATGCGCATCATCCCTCTGCGCCTCGATGACCCAGTCATCGATCTGAGATCGCACCTGTACATGTGCGATGAACTCATACGGCTCCTCTACGGTGAGTTTCTGCTCAAAGTCTCCCAAAAATTCAACCATATCCCACTCAGCAACCATCAGCGGAGCCACAAACTCTATCGCCTTCTTGCGGCTCAATGCGTTAGCCATAAGGTTTGCCTTCCCAAGATGGTAAGAAACTTCAAACTTGAAGTCCTTCAAAGTCTCCATCCATCGCCGCTGCCTCATATTCAAGTCTCGCTGCGTGAATATGTACTTGAGGCTCTTATGGTCGCAAAAGAGCTCGAACTCCTCTCCATAGAGATAATGTCTCCAGAGACTCAGTGCGAATATGACGGCTGCCAACTCCAGGTCGTTTGTAGGGTAATTCTCCTCGTGCTTCCTTAATTGTCTCGAGGCATACAAAATTATCCTGTCCCTCTGCATAAGGACATAACCCAGACCAACGCTAGACGCGTCAGTGTATATAGTGTATCTAACCCCTTGCTCTGACAATACTAGCATAAGGGCAGACGTAAGCCTGTCCTTCAGCTCCTGAAAAGCTGACTCCGCCTTGTCATTCCAGGCGAACTTCACGTCCTTCCGTCTCAACTGAGATAGAGGTCTCGCGATCTTCGAGAAATTTCGAATGAAGTGTCGATAATAGCCAGCGAGACTCAAGAAACTCCTCACCTCATTGACAGAACCAAGCTGCTCCCAGTCCTGAACTGCAGCTACCTTAGACAGGTCAACTGCCATGCCATCCTTGGACACCACGTGTCTCAGGAACTTCACTTCCTGCTTCCATAAGTCGCACTTCTTGTACTGTGCGAACAACTGATGCTGTCTGAGTGTATTCAGGACCAAGCGCAAGTGCTCCTCATGCTCCTCTCGACTCCTGGAGTATACTAAAATGTCATCAATGAACACAACGACGAATCGATAGAGGAAAGGCCGAAATACGCAGTTCATCAGATCCATGAACACGGCTGGTGCGTTCGTGAGACCGAACGACATCACAAGGAACTCGTAGTGGCCAAAGTTGGTCCTGAATGCTGTCTTCTGCACGTCCTCATCCCTGATGCACAACTGATGATATCCTGACTGAAGATCAATCTTCGAGAAGTACTGCGCTCCTCTCGACTGATCAAACAAGTCATCGATCCTGGGTAAAGGGTACTTGTTCTTCACCGTGATCTGGTTCAGTCTGCGATAATCAATACACAATCACATCGAACCATCCTTCTTCCTTACGAATAGGACTGGTGCTCCCCAAGGAGACACACTAAGTCGAATAAGGCCAAGCTCCAACAGACCATCAATCTGCGTCCTCAACTCCTCCATCTCACACGGTGACATGCGATACGTCGGCAGTGAGACGGGCGTGGAACCAGGCATCAGATCGATAGTGAAATCAATATCTCGTCGAGGCGGCAAACCAGGGATCTTCCTGAACAGATCCCCAAACTCGCAAACGACTGGCGTATGCTCAAGTATCTGGGCACTAGTGTCCCATAGTAAAGTAGCATAGCTAAGTATGCGGAAGGGGAGATTTACCCGCACTGGGAATGTGAAGGATGCGCCCTCTGGCTCGTAGGTAGTCACTATACGAGTCTCGCAGTCAATCTCGGCCCTCGCTACAGTCAACCAGCCCATGCCAAGAATGACGTCGAGATAAATAAGAGAGGGGTCGACGACTAGATTAAGAGCCATCGTCTTGCCCCCCAAATCCACCAAACAGGCCTCACACATCAGGATGACATCTGTAAAGGACCCGTGAGCTGTATAAACTCACACTCCATCCATCTTAATAGTCGATAGCCCAATGCGCCTGACTATGGCACGTGATATAAATGAAATCGTGGATCCTGTGTCCACCATCATAAGAATAGGAATTCCTCTGATGTGGGCAGTGACCTCAAAGGCCGAATGCTGAGAAGTCTCTGTCGCAGCTGCCTCAGCTATCAAGGCATGCACCCGCGCTTACTGTGGCCGGTTCGGCCGTTGTGCCGTGCGCTGTAGAGGTGGCCTGAACTAAGATACCTGAGGTCTGAAGGAAGGGTGTGCAGGAGCCAACCGTAAAGGTGTGCTGATATATCTTATGGGCGTATACGGTCGATCTTCTACGGCGGCGAGAACCCACTGTCCCGCATCCGAGCAAAACAACTCTGTGCCGAGTGGCCCGATCTCCCACAATAGGTATATGATAACTCGGGACGCCGCAACGGTGGTACTGGCACGGCAGCCCTAAAAGGAGGGTCGACACGAGGCCTCTTGTCTGCAAAGGGCTTGTCCTGCAACTCCGGTCGTGGCCTAGGAGCAATAGGGCCACGAGATCGCGTAAGTCGATCCACATCTTGCTTTGCCCGCATGGACATGTGAATTAGCTCTGCATAGGAGGAAATGCTCACGCAGCACATCTTCGACCAAATATCCGGTCGCAAACCCTCAGAAAAGCGTCGTATGGGCATCTGCTCATCTGCCAGTATAGTCGGGACATATCTGCCCAACTCAGTGAACCTATCCTCATACTCAGTGACTGTCATGCCTCCCTGTCTGAGGCGCAGAAACTCGTTCTCCCGATCATGCCTATACGTCTGGGGATAGTATTTCTCGTGTAAGCAGAACTCGAACGCTGCCCAGGTCCATATGTAATCGGCAGCAACGGTCCGCAATACACTGTCCCACCATAAGCTGGCCTCCCGCTCAAACAAGAACGTAGCCAACTCAACCTGCTCAGCCTCTGAACAATGCAGCATCTGCAGTATCTTCGACATACGGTCGAGCCAATACTCAGCCTCCTCGGGTCTATGAGAACCCGTATAAGTGGGAGGCCGTAAGCGCTGAAATCACTCTAATAAGCTCCGTGTGTCTGCGGCATTCCCCGCAGGGTAAGCAGGTGGTACAGGATGAACCATGCCCTCATCCTGAGCATATGTATCAGCATCCTCAGCTGGATGCGCAGGTGGTGCAGGTGGAGTCACACTCCCACCCTGGGTTAGAGCCCCCACTATAGTAGTCAGGAGCTGCTGCTACTGCTGTATCATGGCCATCATCTGCTCAAATCTATCTGGAGGTGGAGTAGACTGTGGCATGTACTACGTCAAAGAAGACGCGTGGTACTGCTCTCTGACGGGCAGTGTGAAAGGCGGTGGTCCAACTGCAGGACTAGCAGTAGGTTGAGACGCACGCGCTGTCTCAGGAATCGGGCCCACAGCAGGGTCCACATGAGCATCGGACTGAGAAGGAGCCTGATCCATAGGCTCACCCAATGTAAGCCGAGCTGTGCTCCTTGTAGCCTTCGGCAGCATTCCCTATATTCAAAATAGGGTGCAACCTGTCTGTCTCAATAGCACAACACACCGCAATCATTCACATAAAGAGTCAAAGGCATTCCATGCATTTTATTTAATCAAAATTGTCACAATACAAGGGATATCTCCTTACAAGCATCATGACAAGAAGTACATGGGAACTAAGACAGTTAAAGTTTCAACAGTAACATAAGTAAAGTACTAGCCTTAATAGGCTTACACAATTTAAAGCAGAAAATGACTAACTACTAACAACAACATCTAAAATCTCATCGCTAGTCTGATTCGGGTGACGGAGGAGGAGCACCCTTATCCTACAAGCAGCACAGGATCCCCTTCAAGGTGCGAGTCACCTTGCTGAATTTTCTCTTCATAACGGCCTTGGTATCCTCGACCTCAGCTCGAAGTTCCTGAACTTCCCTTCACAAGGCGACCTGACTCTCCTCAATTCGGGCAATGCGATCGTCACTAGTAGCCTGAGCAGAAGGAGGAGGGCTCTCATCTGTATCCTGTGCCTCCTCTTCTACCTCTTCCTGGACTTCTTCCTCAACTTCTGCTCTAGTTTCTCCCTCACTTGGATCCTCTTCATCATCAAAATCATCCTCACTATCCTCCTCAAGCTGAGTCTCACGCTACTGAGACCCGATCTTCATCTTGACCATGGTAGACTCATCAATGCAGTGAATCGAAACTGGCAACTCCGGTCCAAGTTTGTAAGCAAACTCAAGCACGATCTTGCATATAAGTCGGTCAAAAGGAAGCGACTCAGACATTCTCCTTGATTTTGCTATGAGGATAATCTGTCGCAATACGAAAGTGGCCATACACACATTTTCTCCCTGGGCCACCTGATACAAGAAATCAACCATAAGGCGCGTACACTCAATGCGATTTGTCGACCTGGGATACACATTGAACGTGCAAATGTGGTACAGCAGGCGTAAATAATCAGACATATGAGACGCCTTTAGGCTATTGTTGGCTGCCATGGAACCAGACTATTGCATACGAACCTGGTACGGCGATCTCGCTCATGCCTACTCCTCAAATTCTTCGCACTGGGATGAACATCACCAAGGGGCACGTTCAGAAGTCACGCTATCAACCGAACATCAATAGTAGCCATCCGGTCTCTACCAAAAGGAATCTTGAACTGTAATGGCTCCAGTGTAGGATTCTAGATGCCAGCGTAGAAGGCACGAACGGTGCTCACATTAGCACGAGAACGATCTTCAAATAGCGGACCCCAATGCGCAGCTTCAATGCGCTCGAACAATAGGAATTCACCGAAGAGTCGCCCTTCCATATCCCCCTCAAACAACACCTTACGGTCAGTATATTCACCGTGAGGCATCTCTGCTAATATCACTCGCCCAAGTTAAGTATGGAGATCCAAATCCCGCTTTGTATGGAACTCTCGGGCTGTGCTTGGACTTGCGGCGGCACTTGAGCTAGCGGCGCCACCCCTCGGTCTTCTTGATTATGCAGGGCGACTAGGCCCAGCCTCATCCGCTGCGGTCTTTCTCTTTCCCATCAAAGAGAGGATGGTGGAGAAAGATAAAAGACACAAAATGGCTTCAACAAAAGCCATGAAAAATGGAGAAAATGTAGAGAAATGGCTGCCCAAACTGAAAAAGGGAGATCTAAGTGTTGTAGAGGGATGCTTCAAGCTCCCTTAGGATAGATTTTCAAAAAGAAAAGATAATGAAAAGGGGGAATGGAGCTCCTCACGATTTTAACTCATTTTGGGGGTTGTAGGAGCTCCAACGGATGAGATTTGCAAGAGGGAGAGTTGCAAACTGCAATGGAGTGATGGAGTGGGGTCGTTTTCAGTAAGAAATGAGTTTGGAAAGGATTTGGAGCAAGGATTTGAGAGAGGGCAACAAGAAAACGAGCAAGGGGCTTGGGAAGGGGGCTGTTTGTGAAGGAAGTACCCCATTTAGGGGTTTTCTATGGATGGACCATACATGGGGGGGGGGGTGTACTACCCAAAAAACTCACACGTGCCAAATTTCACAGCAAATGGGGTCCACCGGGCAGCGATGCATCACCGTCCATCTTGCATGGTGGCCGGTGGGACCACATGGGTCGGGTCCCCCTGCCTCAAGGACTCCAAAAATATATGGGCCCCACCCTAGTTCATCCTAGATTGCCCTAGGAAGGCCCAAACATGCATTCGGGGCTTTCCGGGGCCAATCTACAAACCTGAATGTAATCTCCTATCTTACAGCATATGATTTTGGGGTATAAGGGACCAATACATCTATATGGCCCATTAGTTGCTAAATATTGCAAACTTAGAATGGCCTTATGGCCATTTTTCATGAAATTTTACTATTCACTGTAAAATTTTGTCGAAGTGTGATTTTATATCATTTTCACATTAAGATCAATTCCTAACATGAAAATAATAATAAAGAATTGAAGAATGGAGTGGTGAGAGAAAGAATTTTGAAGAATTTAGGTGAAACGGGGTTTTTAAGCCCTAGCGATTGAATGTAAGGGTTGTGGCTGTCCCACAGTCCAAGGATTCACATTTATGAGTTTAGAATCATTCAAAGAATGTCTCAACCCACCTACCTACAACTTAGGAACTACTCAGGTCGCTTCACGCGACCCTAGATGCGTTACAGACTCGATCACGCGATTGATACGAATAGACTTCGCCTATTGGCGAATCTGCGACCCTATAAGTATTTCTATACCTTTCTCGCACCCACCTAAGTTAAAGGAAGCGACAGCGTACGTCCGTGACCATAACTCAGGCTCGGTATAATCTCATTCATGCTCTGATACCAACTTGTAACACCCTAAAAATCGGGGGTCGTGTATAAACTCAACTCCCGAGTTCCAGACCGTCACTTACGCAACAAAAATGATTATGATTCAATGTTGTCTGAGTTAAAGCATTCAAATGAGTAAAATTATACCAAAACTGCAATTCATACTCCAGATCCAGTTATAAAAGCAAGCGGAAGACTAAAGAATATATATATATCACTGTATGGAAAAACAAAGTAGATCTCGACTGTCTCTAAAGTATGAATACATCTCTGAGTCTCATATACATGTAAATAAAAAAAATCAAAATGTCAAAAGTAGTCCCACTGAGAAGTCCTGTCAATCCAGACTACCTAAGTAAAGCCGTCGTGGTACTGCATGTATGAGAACACGTCCTGGTCCTCATCATAGTCCGGCTCTGCCTCCTGAATCGCTGCCTCACCTGCATCTAAGACAGGGTCTGGTGGGTGTTGCAAACATCATCCCGTAACGTGAGAGTGAGTAGCTAACTCAGTGGAATAATAGAGTAAGGATTAACATGTTCTCAAATTAATCATGCGATAATAGTAAAGCAATAAACCAAACAATCCTAATACTATTGTTAATGTAATATGACATGACATGATGGATGCCCTCACCGACGTTCTCCCTCATACGGCACCATCTTACGCCCGTGGCATGCTTGCGTACCGCTCAGTGCTCCACATCTTCTAGGCACATGCAATGTGACGGTGATATGATTACCGAGTTATTTTTAGTCCATTCAAACAGCAGGATTAGGAAACTAACGTACTTCCCTTATATCAATCCCAACACAGATCCTGTCTAGGGTCGTCACTCCTAGTAATCTCATACGATGTATATTTTGTAGGTCGCTGCAAGGGCTGCCAGGGCTGTTGCTCGCACTCGTTGCATCGCTCCCCCATTACCTTATCAATACAGGCCTACTGTACTCTCACTGCTACGGAAGGGTCGTCACCTGCCGTAAACTCAGAATACGCTCGCGGTCACTACAAAGGACTCGTCGCCTGATCAGTGTAGGCCAACAGCAAGAATATAGTGTCCCATACCACCATAATCTGCTCACAAGGCAAAGGTGCTCACTGGTTACTACAGGGAGGTTTGTGGCCCCATCATAGGCCGACAGCTCGACCACGGTGTCCCATACCACCATGCCTGGCTCATGAGTCTTTATGCATCAAGGTAGCATAGTTAACAGGGTTTATAGTGGTAAGTTCAGTACCCTAGGTTCAAGCAGTTATGACTCATACAGGGTGAACATACAACGGCCAGTCGGGTTACTTGACGGGCTCGACTAGCACGAGCTCATCTCAAGCCGAACGACATGAAGTGCGTAAAGCACCTCGTGTGGCCTAACCACTTCCGCCAACTCCAAAACACGGCTCGCGTTCATTAAAGCTTCATTCGTGGCAAAGATAAGCCAACCACGAATTCACTCGGTTACCGACTGCTTGGACTAGGTATAGTCCCAAACAATTATGAATCCACATCAGCAATCATGTGAGAGTATTTGAAATGAAATACAAAAATGTGAGCATGTTAACACATGTTATAACATACAACTTAAGTGAATCATCAAGCACATGCATTTCATACATATAATGAAATCATGCATATAGCTAACATGTAGGAAATCATTTACATCAGCATATTAATTGAGAAATCAATCTCAAACTAATTCATAACACCATTTAATTCAATACATACTAATACAAACATTTATACAAACACTTAAACTACACCCTTAAGTCTACATATAGTATGTCGACTCAAAGTGCGCATTTAGGCGAATCTCTTCGCCAAACTAATTATGCACGCATTCCTAATATCCTAATGCGACAAGAAGCTATGTCAATCACATCAGAAAATTATGGATGAAAGCAGTATTTCCTACAAATGACTAAAATGCCCTAAATTTCATATTCTTCGTCTGCTTACGAAACAGGAAACGGACGGCATGTTGTACATGTCAAACGGCGTTGCCGTTGATAATCTACTATTAAACGACATTGAAAGCGTTGAAAACAGTCAATCAAAGCGTCTAAAATCCGCACCTTTTCTCCTATAGGTGTATCAATTCGAACGGAGCATATACGCTTCGTCTACAGCGAATAGGCAACCTAATACACAAGATCCATAAGCTAACATGTTATGAAAATGATGGAACAACAAATCAGCAAGAGTTAAGGGTGTTTTCTTACCTAGAAACGTGGCGAAATCACCAGCAAAGTGATTGAGGCGCGTTGCTTAATCACGTGCAACACGTGGCACAAGCAGTAGGAAATTTCCTTCCACTCTCTCTCACAAACTCTCACTTTCTCTCTCACTCTTGCTAGGGTTTCTAGCAAATTCGGATGGGTGAGAGGAGTGAGGGTTTAAGCCTCTTTTATAACCTAAATCTTTCTCGAAATATGCTCGGGAACAATGTTTACTTGGGGTCTAACCAAATTGGGGTTGTTTCGGTCCAAAAGGGCATTTTTGGTGGTCCCCTGGCCGAATGCGATCGGACTTAAGTTCATGCATGTCGGATGTCGCTCACATCCCATTTTCAGACCAGAAGTGTTCGTAGATCGCATGTGGCGGTCCAGTTTCAGTTCAGCGGTCACCGCACGTAGATCAGGCCTACAAGTCTCATGATATGAAATAGAAATTTTTTCTGATCCAAGGGTATAATTTGGCTGAATTCTAACGGTCAGAATGCTTAATACTGATGCGTTAAGTCGTGTGCTAGATTTGAATTTTAAATTCCAAATCTAGCCCTATTCTCACTCTCTTCAGTCCAGGCTCAACGAAATAGCCTGCGAATGTCGGTTGGACTTGATTTTCGAAATGATTGTCAAGTACAGCTAGGTGGTTCTAACGGTCTAAGATTGTAGGTATCGGACTTTCGACGCGCGGTCTAGATCCAATACAAAGTTTCAAAGAGGTCCAGAGAACAAACCGGTTTAGAGTTTGATCTGAGGTTTTAGAGTACTATAGCGTCATTGGTTCTACTCGCTTTGGGTCTTATAGAACGTATTTAAAGTGATCAGGGACTATTTTCCAGCTATTCTAGCGTTGCGCTAGCTAACTTACACTTATTTTCTAAAGGAATTAATCCTACGCGATTTCCGCTGGAGTTGGTACTCGAGTCCAAGTACGGATTTTTCCCGGGCGTTACAGATCCAAGGTGGGCCCCACATGTTTTCGGCATCCCTGGGGGGTGAGGACCTCACTCAAGGGGCGATTCCTCACCAAATAATTCAGTGACCGGCGAGGCCTCGTCCGTACAGTGGACAGGCAGCCCGGTATCTGTATTTTTTTTACGCATTGTATTAAACTTTGAAAAATTATATCTCCTTCGTTATAACTCCGATTTAGGTGATTCAAAAATAAAATTGAATATAAATGAGTCTAGTTTTATATAAAAATATGTAAAAAAAATATAATAAAATAATTAATATACTTTAAAGTAGGACGTTGTGACAATTATCCGAAAATCACTTGTTGGAAGCTGCTGCTTTGAGAATTTTTAGAATTTTTATACAACTCAAAATCTCATGAAATTTAGTAGAGACAGGATAAACTTGATGATGAACTACCAAAAAAATAATAAGAATAATATTATAAGTAGAAGTGCCTAAAATGGGGCATAGAATGGCCCAAGGACCGTATTCTGCCCTATTAGGGTAGAATTCGGTTAAGTACCAAACTGAATACTCAGTAGAACTAACTTGAATCACTTTAAATATAAACTACAAGACTCAAAATTAGTAGGACCGCTAATGTTATGTTACTTAAAAACCTAGGATCAATCTCTAAACCCAGTTACTCTGGGGAGCATTTAGAAAATTCGTATCGAACCTGGATCGCACGTCGAAAGTCTGATGGCAATGAACTTAGAAGATATTGACCGTGTTATTGGACTTGACAAGCACCGTAAAAATCATACCCAAACGATATCCTGAGACCATTTTATTGCGTCTGGAGTGAAAAGAGTGAGAAAAGGAAGATATTTAGAAAATTAATTATAATTTTAAGAAATCTGGCACGTTTCACTTGCGTGTTATTTTTAAGCGTTCTGACCATAAGATTTCGACCCAAATTCACCCTCAGATCAGGATAGGTGGCCCTTACATGTCAAAGTACTTGTGGCCTCGATTGAAGTTCAGTAACCGTTGAATTGAAACTGGTCCACCACAGACGATCTGAAAATCCGATCGGACTGAAAACTTAACTTGCTCAAGATATATTGCTAGTGAGCTTAATTCCGACCGCATTTGATAAGAGGACCTCCAGAAGTGCTCCGTTGGATCAGAACAGACCTGATTTGGTTATGACTTAAGTATACCTTGACTTCAAGTCTATTTTCGTGGTGTTTGGGCTTATAAAAAGGCCTTAAACCCTCTCTCACAAAGCCCACACGAATTTCAAACCCTACCCAAATCAAGAGAGAGAAAAGAGAGAGAAAGTGGGAGAGAAGTTGGCAATTCTTCCTGGGATTCTTCCCAGTTTTGCTACGTGCCTAATCCACCCTCCGTATCGCTTTTCCGGCGACCCCGACTTCGTTCTTAGGTAAGAAAGCCTAACCCTAACCTGTTTTAGGGTTTCAATTGGTGCAAGTGGTGAAGTAGCTAACCTAAATCATACTGTAGGTTGCCAATCAATCGTTGATAAAGACTTAGAGTCTCTATTAAATTCGTTACACTTCTACGGCGTAAGGTATGGATTTTAGATGCTTAGGTTACTTGTTTTCAAAGCTTTCAATGCCGTTTAATGGTAGATTGTTGACAAAGATGTTGTTTGACATGTAGAACATGCTATCTGTTTTTTATTTTTAATACGTACGAAGAATATGTGATTTAGGGTATTTTAGGTATTTGTAGGAAATACTATATACGTACGTATTTTGCTAATATGATTGTCATGAGTATTTATCATGTACCTATGCTAGTTATGCGTGTATGATCAGTTTCGCAAAGAGATTCGCCCTAATGCACATTATTGGCCGACATATGCTATGTAGACTAATGTGTGTAGACTAAGTGTTTGTATAAATGTATGTATTAGTAAGTATTGAGTAAGTGGTGTAGTAGATTAGCGTTGAGATTGGATTCTCAACTAATTTGATGATGTACATGATTTCCTCCATGGTAGTTGTATTTGAATTGATTACCTTATGTGTGAAATACTCGTGTATGGTTAACTGCTTATGATGTACGTTATAACATGCTAATAACATGGTGGAATTACTTGTATTTCAATTCTGTCTCTCTCATATGATTATTGATTTAGATTACAAGTGTTTGGGGTTATACTCTAGTCCAGGCAGTCGGTAACAGATTTGAATTCGTGGTTAGATTCTATTCACCATGAAGGACCCGTCGACGAACTCGAGTCGTTCTTTGGTTGACGGCAGTGGTTAGGCCACACGAGGTGTTTATACACTTCATGTCGTTCAGCTTGAGGTGCGCTCATACTAGTCAAGCTCGTCAAGCAACCCGACTGACCACTGTATGTTCACCTTGTATTGGTCATAACTGCTTGAACCTAGGGTATTGAACTTACCAGTGATAACCCTGATAACCATGGTACCTTAATCCATTAAGACTCATGAGCCGGGCATAGTGGTATGGGACACTGTGGTCGAGCTGTCGGCCTACGCTATGGTGACGAGCCTCCCCGTAGTGACCAGTGAGCACCTTAGACTCGTGACCCGATTATGGTGGTATGAGATACTATATTTGAGTTGTCGGCCTACTCTGATTGGTGACGAGCCCTTTGTAGTGACCTCGAGCGTACTTTGAGTCTAGCTGAGGCGACAACCCTTCCATAGCAACAAGAGTACAAACTAGGCATGTATTGATAAGGTAATGGGGGAGCGGAGCAACGAGTGCGTGCAACAGCCCTGGTAGCCCTTGTAGCGACTTAGAAATATATCATCGTATGAGACTAATAGGAGTGACGACCCTAGACAGGATCTTTGTTGGGAACGATATAAGGAAAATACCCTAGTTTCCCAATCCTGTTGTTTGAAAAGGACTATTAACAACTCGGTAATCATATTCATATCGCACTGCATGTGCCTAGAAGATATGGAGCACTGAGGAAAGAAAACATGTTGCAGACGTAAGATGGTGTCGCATGAGGGAGTATGTTGGTGAGGGTATACATCATGTCATTTTATCCTTGCATTAATTATAGTATTTAGGAATGTTTGATTTATGTGCTTTATCATTATCGCTTGATTGATTTGATAACATGTTAACCTTTGCTCTATGATTCCACTGAATTGCTCACTTACTCCCACGTTACGGGACGATGTTGTACACACTAATAAGTTCCTGTTTTAGTTTAAGATGATCTCGCTGCTTGTGAAGCAGAGCCGGACTTGTATGATGATGAGGAGGATTTCTCCTATAGGCGGTTATCAGGCGAGTATATGTAGACCGTGTTCTGATCGACGGGATTATAAGGAGGTTGATTATACGTCATGACACTTGCCATTTTATATTTTTGGAGTACTCATGTATATTCTTTTGTTTAATTTTTTGAAGTATACATGCAGATATTTAACCTAGTAACATGTTCACACTTTGGAGACTTACAACAGTTTATATATGTTATATATCTAACACAGTCTTCTGCTTACATAATTTAACTATCTCTGAAGTATGATATGTTAATTTGGTATAATCCCACTCATGTTTAATACACTAACATAGACAACATTCAATCATAAGCATTTATGTTGCATAAGTGATGTTCTGGAACTCGGGAGTGGAGTTTATACTCGACCTCCAATTTTCGAGATGTTACAGTAGCCCTCTAACACAGGTTTACCGTCACCATAGCATATGCTTAACCCGGATGAGCCTCTTAGATACTGCAGTATCTACTTCACCGCTGCCCAATGCTCATTACCAAGATTGGCAAGATACCGGCTGACAACACCAACCACATATGCTATGTTTGGGCGTGTATATACTATAACATACATCAAACTTCCTATAGTAGACGCGTAGGGTATCTTTTGCATCTCTTTCACCTCTGCCTTCATCTTGGGATACTTCTTGTCACTCAATCTGAAGTGACCATCCAGTGGAGTACTGACCAGCTTCGTTGCATTCATATTGAACCGCTCTAGGACTTTCTCAATATACCTCTCTTGTGATAGCCAAAGCTTCCTGCTGCTTCTGTTATGGGTTATTTCCATTCTTAGGATCTGTTTAGGTAGGATCAAGTCTTTCATCACAAAAGACTTGCCCAACTCCTGTTGCAGCCTGTCGATCTTCTTAATGTTTTTTTCCATGATGAGCATGTCATCAATG
Source organism: Magnolia kwangsiensis (assembly GCA_037074715.1). Classification (NCBI taxonomy): domain Eukaryota; kingdom Viridiplantae; phylum Streptophyta; class Magnoliopsida; order Magnoliales; family Magnoliaceae; genus Magnolia; species Magnolia kwangsiensis. The sequence continues at coordinate 117,920,767 of CM073577.1, forward strand.
TATAATAGCAGAACTAAGAAATCATTATCTAAGAACTTGCGCATGAACACATAGTGGTCCGACTCCATACTGTCATACCCATGCTGTAACATGAACGAATCAAACTTCTTATACCATTATCGTGGAGCTTGTTTCAACCAATAAAAGCTCTTTCTTAGCCTACACGTCATATGCTCTTTGCCTTTGACTTCGAAACCTTCTGGTTGGTGCATGTAAATCTCTTCTTCTAGGTCATCATGGAGGAAGACAGTTTTAACATATAACTAATCTATATCCAGATCCATACTAGCCGTCAACCCAAGCAACACCCATATGTATATCATCTTCACCACTGGTGAGAATATCTCCTTGAAGTCTATACCTTTTTTCTAACCGACTGCTTTTACCACAAGTTTGGCCTTGAACCTCTTCTATGAATTCTTTTGCTCAACCTTCTTTCTGAACACCCACTTGTTGCTCAAAGCTTTCTTGTCCTTAGACAGTTTCACCATGTCATTAGTGTGGTTCTTATGCAAGGATTTCATCTCCTCTTGCATAGCTTTCAACCATTCCTCCTTATGCTTGTTTGCTAGGGCCTCAGAATAATCTTATAGCTCTCCTCTATCAGTCAGCGTAATGTACTCATGCGGCAAGTATCTCTTAGACGACTATCTGTCCCTAGATGAGCTCCTCACCTATGGCTCAATAGGTGGATCAAGTGGAGGTTACTCCCCTAGTCCATCTTCTGAAGGAACTCTCTCGTCCTCTGCACCTTACTGAACTCCCCCGTCATTAGGCACTATGGGGCAAATAATCAGATCCATGTCTTCTAGCTCTCCTGAACTAGGCTGGTTCTTCTTTGGCTTATCAATGTCTTCTATACACTGATCTTCAAAGAAAATCACATCTTTGCTCTTGACGAGCTTCTTCTCGATCAGATCCCATAATTTATAACCAAACTTTTCATCACCGTACCCTAAGAACACGCACTGCTTGATCTTTATATTAAGGTTGGACTTCTCGTCCTCTGATACGTGAACAGATGCCCTACATCCAAACACCCTGAGATGACTGTATGATGGATCCTATCCAGTCCACACCTTCTCAGGTACTTCTCCATTCAATGGGGTTGATGGAGACCTATTTATCAAATACACCGTCGTGTGCATTGCTTCTCCCCAGAACATCTTAGGCAATTTCGCATGGGATAACATGCATCTGATTCTCTTAATAATGGTGTGATTCATTCACTCAGCTACACCATTATGCTGGGGGTCTTGGGAACCGTCTGTTCATGCTGTATACCCTGAAACTTGCAGTACTCATGAAAGTCCCAAATGTATTCACCATCATTGTCAGTGCGGATGCACTTCAATGATCTGCCTATCTCTCTCTCGACTATAGCATGAAATAATTTAAACATACCAAAGACCTCGTCCTTAGATTTCAAAGCATAAACCCAAACCCTCCTAGATGCATCATCTATAAAAGTAAAAAAACACAATGCCCCACCAAAGGTTTTTGTCCTCATAGGACCACAAACATCAGAATAAACCAAATCTAATGCATGCACTTTATTAACATGAGAAATAGTTTTAACAAATGAAACTCTATGCTATTTTTCTGATAAACAATCAAGACAGATTTTGAGAGGTATACCTGTCACGTCTAGAAGGAGTCGCTTCCTCGCTAGTAGATGAAGCCCTTTTTCACTCATGTGGCCTAGACGCTTGTGTCACATGTCAATAGTTGAATCTTCCGCTGTGCTCAACCCACCCTTGTAGACACTGACACTTGCCTTATAAAGGGTGTAACAATTCTTTCCTCTAGCTGCGATCAACGAACCCTTAATGAGCTTCTAGCGCCCACCAGCAAACTGGCTTTCATAACCATCATCATCCAACCTTCCCGTTGACATCAAGTTAAGGCGAAGATCTGGGATATACCTCACATCCCTAAGAACCAATGTATAGCCCACTTCGGTCTTCACACAAATATCACTGACCCCTACAATCTTTGATACGCCAGAATTTTTCATCTTCACTATCCCATAGTCACCTGACTTGTAGCTTGTGAAGAAGTGCCTGCGTGGAGTCGCATTAAAAAAACTCCTGAGTCAATCACCCAGTCAGTGTATTAACTCATAGCCGTGAGACAAACATCATGATCTGCTGAAAGAATAACTACAACGTCGCCATCTGAAGCGACTGCAGTGGAGTCTAATTTATCTTCCTTCTCCTTTTCTTTTTCCCTCTTGTCGTTCTTAGCCTTACGACATTCATGCTTATAGTAACCTTTCTTATTACAATTCCAGCATTTAACATCTTTTCTGTTACTCGACTTGCCTCTTGATTTATCTTGAGCCTTCCCGTCCTTCCTGTTCTTTCCTCTCCCTCGTTTCTATGTTACAAGGGCCTCTTGCTGAGTAGACCCCTCTAACTTCCTACTTATCTCCTCATTGAAGAGACAATTAGTTACCTGTTTCATGGATATCTTTCTGTCTGGGGCAGAGTTAGAGACACCACCAATGTCTCCCAACTGTCAGGTAATGAACTAAACAATAACAAAGCCTGCAATTCATCATTCAAGACCATCTTCATAGAGGAGAGCTGGTCCACTATATTGCTGATCTCATTCATGTGCTTGGCCATAGAACCACCATTCTTGAACTTGAGATTCACAAGTCGCCTTATTAGAAAATTTTTATTACCGGTTGTCTTCCTCTCATATAGCCCTTCTAGTTTCAGCCATAGGTTAGCGGTAGAGGTCTCTGTAGACACATGGTGGAACATAGAATCATCCAACCATTGTCTAATAAACCCCACCACCTTTCCATCTATCTTTTTGCAATCATCATCAGACATATCCTTGTATTTTGTTGATATGCCTAACATTGAAGAATATAGGTCCTTACAATAAAGCAAGTTCTCAATATTAACCTTCCATATGGTCTAGTTAGAAACATTGAAGCTTATCATCCTTGATGAGGTACCTTCCATAATTCCAAACCGATCCTACCCGTTCAATGAACTTAGCTTTGATACCACTTTATTGAGGGCCTTGCACAAAATCTTAGGATCTAGCCTCCCGAAATAAACCAGAATTATAAATAATAAAGCAATGAAATAAATCAAAGTATCAATCACACACCACACAAGAGATTTTTACGTGGAAAACCCTCAAAGAGGTAAAAACCACGGGACCTCGTTTAGATTAATAATCCACTATAAAGTAGAACGTTACAACTGAACACAAATACACCCTGCTATGATCAAACCTTCATCACTCACGCAGGAGTGGATAAATAGTAAGAGAAATAAAGAAAACGGAGAGATATCACCGATTATGAGGATGTAGAAGCACAGACATATAGATTGCATAGTAGATAACATCCATGAGCATAACCTCTCTCCTACAAGCTTCCTCTCTCTCTCTCTCTTTCTCTCTCTCTCACACCTTTGATAACCCTCTTGTATTTTTCTTGTACACCATATCCTAGAAAAACCCTAGAGATCCCTATTTATAGTTTTAGAAAACTCCTTTTCGCATCCTAGTTGCGAAAGGACTCAAATCCGCAATCTGCATAAAATCACGAAACGAATCTGCATAGCCACGACCGGTCGAGCGCCACCCATGACTGGTCGAGCACCCCAGAGAAAAATAGCCCATGACTGGTCGTGCACCAGCCCTCGACCGGTCAAGTGGGGCTCACGACCGGTCGAACCCGGGACAAAAAATCCCATCATTCCAGGCAATGGACACAATTCTTTTCGAGGGAACATGCTAAGCAAGTTAAACGCTTACTATCTTTATTAGGACATTTGTCACAAAATGGAGGGATGCCTATTTATCCCACTTTCAAATTGTTTGAAGAGAGATATTGTTACCCTCTTGACTACCTTTTCTATATATGAGAAAGTCACTTAGCTATATGGGAAAGTATCTCAGGATTATCTATAAATAGCCATATTCACTCGGATTGGGTAGCTAAGCAACAACTTTGTGTGTAAGTATGCCACCATAGACCTTTTTCTAAATGGTGTGACTTAAAAAGGGTATTCATTGCAAGGTTTCATGATTATAGCTTTCAAATGACTCGATGGAAATTATAAGAAGTAACTTAGTACCTGGATGAAGATATTTTCGATTTTGTTAGACGTTGGTAGAGGTTAATAAACAAGTTGTTTGGATTCATAGGTCATGAATCGTGATCAGGCAAGTTTAGGGTAATATCAACAGTTAGATTTTGGCTATATTATAGATGAATAGATATTTTCTAAGTACAGGAGGTGAGAGTGATCATATACTCATAAAATTATATAATTGATAATTAGTGGTTCGTACTAAATAGATTGATAAAATGCTTTAAGAATCATACCTTGCTTGGATTAATGGACACAAGTGTGCTTAAATGCTTAAATGGATTGATGGATTTACACATGCATACTTGAAATTAATGTAAGCGTACATGCTCACATACATATGTATATGCATTAAAATAACTGGTCATTACAGGGAGAGCCAAAGTAAGGATAAGGGACTAGCTGCAAAAGGAGAATGTGTGAATTTGCAAGAAGTTAAAATCCAACGAAATTGAAAGAAAGGAGAAGTACTTATGTCTCAGGCAATCATTTTGTCAACCGGCAACCTCGAAACATTGTCACTTTAAGACTAGTAGCTTGCCAAATTACCTCGGTTCCACAATTGCATGCATGGGTAAGCAGGCTCGAGTCCATAAGCTCTAGGGCTCATTAGGGGAAATGGTCGAAGGAGCACGCCTGCCAAAACATATCAATGTTAGCAACATAGATATTTCAAGAAAACATCTAAAAGAGTAGAGCAGGTAGTAAAATACCTCAACCAATGGGTAGAAGCCAATGATTCAAGCCATGAAGTGGGCTATCAATGCTATGCCCCAATTGAGCCGATGACAAAATGAGAAGTTAGACACCAAGCGAAGGTACTAAAAATGGACCTGCTCGTTCACCATGCAGAAGATAGTACTCCCAAGGAAGTATAAGAGCAAAGCGTGAATCTTCTATTTCAGGGCCTCTGGAGTTGACATGTTAGGAAAGATGGAAGGTGTGATGAGACCATGTGTAAGGAGGAGAATATGCATCTTGATAATGCTTGAACATGTTGAGCGTCGGGATAATCAGGTCATCGAAGGATAGAATGGGCCCATCAGTGATAAGGAGCCTTAGTATAGACATATGCATCATGGAGTGAGATCCCATACTCCCTAAATGTCATATGGAATGCGTGTCTCACATCTCAACCTCTCCAACAATGTCATGAGAAGGCCACTACCTAGTGAAGACATGCACTCGTAGCAGGTGGTCAAAAGGAGTTTGATTCAAAATGACCTTCTCATGCATGATCATGGCTTATGTTCACATGTTTAGCTTCAGCCAGATGCCTAAAAAATACAACTTCAATGTTGATTGTCCGACCTGGCTCCTATGATTGTTGACTATAATGATGTGACATGTACAAGCATGCCCTACTCGTGGAGGCTCGCGTATCATCAACTCGGTGCTTCGACATCCTGTGAGGAGGAGAAAGAACTAAATCATGAGTGGTGCACAAATTCAAGTAACAAAGAAATTTGAAAGTGGGTCCTCGCATCAAATATGGTCAAGTAGGCATGAAGATTAAGCGAAGTCACCCACTAGTAGTGGAACCAATGCCCAAATGCACATGATTAGGCAAATCATAAGATCAATGGTTCTGATCAATTTATAAGCTGCTTATAAGCTGCATTGGATTAGCCCCGCACTATTAGAAACACTAGAGGCAAGTGATAAGTGCTAAATATTGTATCTTTAACCCTTATTTTGCAGTGCCTTCCCATGCAAATGCATACTAAAGTGGACTAATTAGATATATTTTTGATGAACAGGAAAGAATGAAAGGTTCATGAGAATCCAAGCTATTTGTGGAGAATTAGAGCCCAAAATAGATGATGATCAAACATGTTGAAGTTATGGAGTAGTCGAGGAGGAAGATCATTGAACTGATGTGCTGAAGAATCAAAGAAAAACCAAGTCAGAGAAGTCCAGTAAACCCTAGACAGACCAGGTCGACCTTGACTTGCTCGACAACTGAACCATGTTGGAAGAACATAGTATGGTCGACGATGGATAAGGTCGATCGACTGGAACTCCTTGAACAGTTCAGGGTTGAGACTGAACTCAGTCCAGTTGACCGTGCAGTGCACTGATTTGTGTGTTTTTTGTCGATCACGTGAGTCATCCTTAGAACTTTCTAGATCTTGAAAATTTAAAATCTCATAAAATAAAAAACCACACTTTATATTGGCAGAAAAAGGTATCTCATTATTTCCTTTTCCGTTACCGAGGCCGCTACTTAAAATCTTAGATTGTAGACCTATTGCAAGAGTCATTCAATTCAACAGATTTTTGAATCTTATGACTCCAAAGTGATTCTAAGGTTTCTATCCAGCTGCACATCCCGAACTAATTTGGCTAATGACAACTCTAAAAATAAACATTCCAATATTAGAGATTCTGTAACACCCTGTACTTTTCTGTACTCGGGTGTTACCATGAGAACCCGACTTATTCGGGTGTTACCATGAAAACCCGACTTAGTATAAATACAACCCCGATTTATGTGAACATTCACACTCTGACCTAAATCCTACCGTCAATATGGTGGAGCAACTACGGGTTCGAGATCTACCGTCCAATTGATATGTAGGGAATCTAATTTTAGGTGATCGTCAGATCTAGAGCTATGGATCTACCTCAAGTCAGATGGGTGGCTTATCTTAAGTTGATACCTTAATAATTCATTTTAATGTGATGTAATTATACATTTATACTATAATACAAAGTAATGTTATAATTATTCGTACGTTACACGAATTATTTAAATCATGTATCTTATTTAAACTATATACAAATCAAATTGTAGACCAACACATTGTTATATAATCAATGTATATTAATTAACATTTACATTCTATAACTCTAACTATATGCTAATGTACTATACTAAACAAATATAAAATATATATATATATATTTATTTATTATGTAATTTAAAACATTATTTACTAATATTATTATAATGAATGTATAAGAATATTACATAAATTAACTATAGTACACTTGGAATATTCTTAATGATAATTATGGATATATACACACACACACACACACACACATATATACCATTACCAATTAAAATTTATTAATTAATAAATGAATATAAATATAAGATGTTAGTAATTATATTTTAATGCAATATATATATGTATATATACATATTCTTATGTAAGATAATACCTACATAAATGGACTGTGGACCTGATTGGCCCACTAGTTAGATGAACGGTCCTGTTCTCATAAGTGAACCATAGATTATCATTGGATCAACGATAATTGGCACTTATGTGCCACGATTTAAATGATATGGCCCACCTAAGACATGGATCCACCTCATTCTTCGTGCCGGGTCCTAAATTGACATGGCAAAATGCATGGACGGAGTGGATCATATCACAGACATCAATGTGGACCCCACAATTGTTGAGTGTGCACAGCAGGTACGTGTACCCGCTGTGCACTGGAACATGGAGACCGGTCAGAGCAGCTCTGACCAAAATTTCTAAAGAAGGAAATTCCTTCTTTCCTTTCTCCCGCGCCAGGCGCATTTTTGAACGAACGCAGGACCGTCCGTTTGATCGAATCATGGGCCACGATCAAGACCTTGATGGACGATCTGAATCGTCCATATTGTAGAAGACCTAAAGCCGTGCAAATCTTGCCAAGTTTCAGCCGTTGGATTGCACTCACATACACACAATCTCAGCCACAAATCAAGGTGAAAGCACATACTTTCCAAAAAATGGGAACCTGTCTCCATGCGACAGGTTGGCGATCCACGCGGCTATCCTTCTTTCCATCTCAGTCGTCCACCACCACGAAATCCTGGCCCTCTATTCAAAACCAGGCGGATTGGGGTTGTCAGTGGAAAACCGGCACCAGCAAGCAAACCGTGGCCGGTTTTGTGCGCCAACGGATTTCTCCCTACCACAGAATGAATCCGGGCCATCCATCCTCCATCCAATGATCACAGGAGGCTTAGGGTTTTAGAAAGAAAAGTGCATAAAACTGGAGGTTCGTTGCCTCCATTTCCTTCCAGCCACACCCTCCTAAAACTCACCGTTTCTTCCAAAACGCAAACCCACCATTAAAACCAATCTAGAGATTCAAAATAGCCCACCTACTAGCCTCCCTAGACCGTTCTCTGACAAACACACAGAGTGGATCGAAGCTAGAGTCACCAGATATCAAGTTGCCATTAACGGCCAACTTGTCTTCCTCATTTAATCGGCACCGACTTGGTCCGAGTTGGGTGCAATTTTGGTCGAGACCAGGCCTTGTGAAGGTCTAAAAATAAATGAGGGAGGAAGGAGAAGAAAGGAAGGAAAGAAAAAAATATATATAAAGGTATTGTTGCTGCTGTCAAACCGTTGTCGCACCAGACGAGTCATCCCTATGCTAAACCGTTGCTCCCGACGCACCTGTTCTCGTTGATAGGTAAAACCTCCATTTCTACACTCAAGATCATTTAAATGACACTCTCTAATCAGGTCACTAAATGCAAAATTGGTCTGATAAACAAAGGCAAGCTCTGGCACCGTCCAAACTCTGCTGGCCTCGACTAAGATGCATCTCAGTGGGCCACACCACATCATACACGTGATGGGTTGCAACCGTGTGGCCCACACCCGCGTGGGGTCACTGGAGCATGTGTTTCTCCAACTGTCCATCTGTGTAGATCTCACCTTGATGAGTACACGTCCACACCCTCCAGTACAGTGGGGAACTAACATCCACCGTTGAAACCTTCTCAAGCCTCTGGGCTGTTCATGAGAGGCCCATGGCCTGGCCCACAACCAGTGGGGCCATGCATATGTGATGTACCTAGGCCGTCCAGCCATTTACATAAATCATTTGATGGCACTACAACATAAATGAGGCAAATCTAAATTTCATGTGGATCCCACCTGGATGTAGTATGGTATCCACTCCAATCTTCCATGGGTCACACGTGAGGCCACCATGATTTATGTATTCTACATCTCCACTGTCCACTTGATTGGGACGGTGGGATGCCACTGCAATACATGTGTTTTACAACCTCACCGTCCATCTAGACGGTGCTCGGTGAAGTCAACCACGATGTATCTGCCTTGCAGCCACTTGACGATAAACAGGTGCACCCATACTCCACAGGCTAGCCCCTTTGAAAAATGTAGTGGGCCAAGAAGAGCCCAACATGGTGCTCCTATGCACACTACTAGGCCAGAAAATGGCCCAGTCCGTGAGTTTATGGGGGTGAATGTATGGGTGAGCCAACTTCATATAAATTTCATGTTAAAACATATCTAACCATATTATTATTTACTAAATCTCTATTTAATTGGTAACGGTTCAAATCTCATATGCATAGATCCTCTTTGCTTGGACTAACTCAAGTCCAAAACGGTTTAGTGTGGGTACTGAGTAGAGTTTGTGCATATTGAAGTAATTCAAGTTGATGGCATGTCACGCCCCAAACTCGGAAACCGGGGTCATAAAATTCTCGATCGCCGAATCCGGCGCTGACAGCCTCCGTAGTACCCCATTCTCAGCTCCCGGCACCCATATACTAGGTTCCGATCCTGGGATGCTATAAGGAGGATTTCTAATATCCATTTGATTTGTAATGAGCATAACATAAGTATAACCCACGGACAATAACCACAAGAACACCACCACAAAATCCACTATGATAAAAAACTTTTGAGTACAATACGTCTGAAGGAAAATACAAGATAATACAAATATGGAAACTCCAAAAGCTCGGCTGCATGCTCCAACGACGGCGAGACTAAGGCTGCGTCCTGGCATCACCTGCACGCATCAATCGTGTATAAGCTTATAGCAAGCTCAGAGGATGGTGTAAGTATGTGCGCAATATAAGCGTGCTCAGAATGTAAGGTCAGAGTAATGCAAAATCATGCTGATGAATATATGAATATAATCAGTCGTACCAAGGCTATGCGGTGCAAGATGTGAATACGATCGGCCACATCCAGGCCATGCGATGCAGAATGTAAGTCAAGCATATCAATCCTCATCCACATATCAATGTAGCTCCTTACTAGAGCATCAAGTCAATACGATTCTCAGTTTGGATAATCACTGGGGTCTAATACACTCTACGTCAGCTTGCCATCCCTATCCAAACGCACAACTGGGAGAGCAAAAGAGACCTCATTATTTGCCTGCCAATATCGGGTTCGGCTCGTCGATAGCGGACCGATTCCTCAAGCTGGTCAAACTCAACCTAGAAGTTGCCCCCTCACTCAGGTGGGTAAGGTCACACCCCTTTCCAACCGACCACGACACAGTGGAAGATACGGCCTACTAGTATATGGCCCTCGCGAGCTCGTGTATCCACTCGGTCTCGACGCTGGAGTCATCATTTGGTACCATCGGGTTTAGGGATTTTCACCCAGGGACATCCATGGCGCCCGTATGTTAGAACCAAATATTTTCGGTATCCAATCCAGCCACCCGCGATGCATCTGTGGAGGTTATGGCCCTGATGTCGCTAGGGCATACAATAATCATAATCATACAAATGCTAGTGCATGAGTCACACTACCAGTCATGCAACAGTCCTACGTGTATCATGTACTCATGTAGGGCAACTCCGCCTATCAGGGAGCCCATAAATAGTTTGCCCGAAGGCATATGTTATGATCAGTCACTTCTCATATCAGTCATACATATGATGCATATGATAATGAATCATGGATCATGTATATAGGAATGGACTCTGTGTATGACGATGATGGGCCTAGACGGCCTACTTACTACAAGTATGGCTTATTAGTGGGCTTTAGGGAGAGTGACGGTGTGGACATTTAACCGTCGTCATTCTTACAATGTGGGCATCTAACCATCATTGTTCCCAAGGCATTACTTGCTATAAACATCATTATATGCCATGGAGGGATCACACATTGCAATGGACCCAAATTCATATCACTGGGCCTTAAGTACATCAAATGGGCCGTATCACATGGGCCTTATATTTATCAAGTGGGCCGTATCAATGGGCCACACCAATGGTCTTTATGTACATTACAATGGGTTATAACCCATGGGCCTTGCATACATCACAATGGGCCTCACAACATGTGTCTGCAATACGTCAAAGTGGGCCTCAACAATGGGCCACCAATGCCTCAATATAGGCCTAGTCACATGAGCCTCATATATATCAAAATGAGCTTTGACAATGGGCCACAAATGCATCAAATGGGCCTACACACATGGGCCCATATATAACAAAGTGGGCCTTAGGCGGGCCACAAATACATTAAGATGGGCTTAATCACATGTCAAGATGGGCTTAAATACATCAGCCCATATATACCGAAGTGAGCCTCATGTGAGGCTCACCATAATGTTTATTTTCCTATTCAATCTGTTGATAAGGCTACATAAATAGGGGCTCACCATAATATTTATTTTCCATCCAGCTCATTGATTGGGGCATGGAGGCCCACCATAATATTTATTTTCCATCCAAATTGTTTATAAGGTCATATGGACTAGGGAAGGGGTTTGGGGCCCACTGGAATGTTTATTTCCAACCAACCTGTAAATAAGGTCATGTGGACTAGGAAGGGGCCCACTATAACATTTATTTTCCACCTAACTTGGGCCCACTGTAAATGTTTATTTTCATCCAACCTATTCATGAGGCCACGTGGGCCCCAAGTTGGATCACGTGAGGCAGGGGCAGGGGCCCACCGTAATGTTTATTTACATCTAAACTGTTCATAAGGTCCCTGGACCAGGGGGGCCACCATGTTGTTTATTTTCCAGCTAACCTATTTACAAGGTCACTTGGACCTGGGGTGGGTGTGGGGCCCACCGAAATGTGTTTCACAAATCCGGCCCACCCATTATGTGTGTCCCACCTGGTTGAGGGTCCAAACCAAGTTTCAGCTGCATCCAAATTTAAGGTAGGCCCCACCAAGTGTTTTTATATGTTTTAGGCATGTCTTCACATGATTTTAGAAGGTATGGCCCACCTGAGATCCGTATACAGCTGATTTTTTGCAGACGGCCCACTGCCCTAAGGGGCTTCCTAATGGACGGCGTGGATGTTTAAAACGCCTCACGTGGGGCCCACAGCTAGGTCTGTGAGCCCCAGCCGGTTCCTCCGCCCGCGCCAGCCCCAGGCGCTACCAGTGTTGTGTCAGCAGCAGCAGCAATTGCTGTTGCTTGTAATTTATTTTTTGTTAAAAATCATAATCTTCGTGGTTTTTCTCATGTGGGGCCCATATATAAAAAATCCAACCCATCCATTAGATTCTATGGCTCTCCAGACAAGCCAAACAAGACCAATATGTGAGATATTTTTGATGAATAGAAGAATCCAAATGGGTTTTTAATGGTAATACCAGTATTTCCTATGGTACGACCCGCTTGTTTATCAGATCAGCCTCATCTTTTGGCTCAACGCCTAAAATAATTTGCAAAAAAGGATGGACAGCTTGGATCATATAAATACATCAGGGTGGGGCCTGTATGTGAGGTCCACCTCAAAAAAATTCCCCTTTCACTGACGTTAGCACATACCCATGTCAGTTCACACTTCACCGTTAGCAGCCCCACAACGTCCAGCATCCCTTAAACGCTGGACAGTTGGGTGCAAATGCATCAGGGTGGGTCCTTCATCACATGTATCATGGTGGGTCCCACATGGACGTGGCCCACCATGGATATACCTATATGTACATTATATTATTATAATATATTGTATAGTATGATGGGTTTCTCCCAAAATGCGGTGGCCGCATCGTTTGATGGATGGATAGAGTAGCTTTGACACAATTGGTGGGGCCCACTACTTTTTAGGGAAAGATAAAGAGAGAGAGAGAGAGAGAGAGAGAGAGAGAGAGAGAGAGATACACGGTGAGATAAGAGAGGAGGGTCCCCGCCACTATGGGCCCTCCATGGTTATAACACATACATCGAGTGGGTCCCACAACAAGTGGGCCCTTAAAATTTGAAATGAAGGATGATCACCCACGTCTTGGCTTCCTTCTTGCTCCCCTAGCCTCCTTAGCTCCTTGCCTTCACTTTGGAAGGTGGATGATGGACCTTTGATGGTGTGGATGAGAGATGAGAGGTGTAGATGGAAGATGAGAAGGTGGGCCACACTTGAGATTTGGGAGAAGGAGCTTGGACGTGTGAAATTTTTGGGTTGCTTGGGAAAATGAGAGAGAAGGAGTGAGATGATGGGTTAAAGGGATGGGTGATGGATGTGAAGTGTAGTTGACATGGTATGGGTGTGTAAGAGAGAGGGTGAGAAAGAGTTGACTTTGGGTAGCTTCTATAAGAGAGAGGTATGGGCATGGCATGGGTTAGTTGTACTTGACTTGATGTGTGATGTATACTTGATTGATGGGACATCTCATAGTGATTCCCTCGTAATTTGTAACGCGTGATGTTTTCTTCGAATTGAACGCGGGCCTACATCTTCTCCCCTGGGTATCGGGTCGGTGCGCGAGTCGCGGCGTTAGAACCGCGGTGATGGCGCGGTCGTTAAGGTACAGGTTTCGGGTCGAGTCGACTCTGATAAACGGGACTCGGCTTAGGTTCGAGCGTAAACGTCGAATACAGGTCGAAGGTCGTCGAAATTCAACCAGAAGGATCGCGGAAGAATACGAAACGGTACGATCTAGGACACGGGTCTTACATGGCATCCTGAATTGACCAAGGTGAGGACTCACCCTTTGAGCTTCCCACTTAATTTTATCAATCTGGATATAGGTGATGGCATGATTCCCCTAAGTGAGTTGCTTACCTTACTATTAAATATACTAACTTGTTTGTACAATTAATTCATGTGTTAAACGATAGACATCTCTTTAATTGTAACATGCATAAATGATTTGATGATAACATGCTATCTTTTATTGTACCTATAATAATTAACTATATGCTACCCCTTGAGCCTAAATGATGAATTCAGTGGAACCTACCTTAGACTTACTATCCTGCGACCCACATATGCCTAGCCATCTTGCGGAGTTCACATATAATGTGATTCCGGGCATAATAGAAAATCATATGTTTGATTTGTTTGGTCATCTGGACATGTTTCCTTAAATTGTGACTGCCATGATATTTGCTTATGATAAAACCCTATTGATTGGTTTGATTCTCTTAAAGCATGAGTATGACTATGAAATGCCCTGTTTAGTGTATCTAACTTCATGACTTGTGATCTATATTGGATTATGAATTATGAGTGTGTAATCTTAGAGGGTGCTCCTCACCGCGATAGCCTTTGACGCTATCAAACCGTAATAGTTGATGCAGGTATAGGTTGAGCCGATGTTGTTCACTATGTTGCTGGAGCAGATCGAGTAGCTAGGGAGTTAGGTGGAGTCCTTGCGGCCTGCATTGATCTCCACTATTAGTTGATAGACTCATACTTTCACTTACTTGAACTTTATTTTCTGAAATTGTATAAGTCCTGTATGGGCGCTACATTTAGAATTTTGTAATGAACAGAATATTTTTATACAATGCATGGTTTACTCTAGCTTCGTTGCTGTTAACTCTGATTAATGATAAACGGTTCAAATTTACACTGAATTTTATAAGCTAACACTCGGGTTTTTGGGAAACGGGTTATATACTTGGGTCCTGAAAACATGGGGTGTTACAGATTCAATACCACAAATTAACACTCATTGTTGCGTAGCACGCCAATAACACAGTGAACTGAGATCCAATCTCCGGTCTCACTCACAAACGATAAACAAAAAGAAATATAATTTAAAAGTAGAACAAAACATACCAAACAAACCACAAGACAAGATATACATGGAAAAACTCCAAACAAGAGTAAAAAACCAAGGGCGCAAACTTCCACTATGAAAAAAATGAGATTATAAGCAATATACTAACCTTTTCCCTTTAGATGTATAGAGAAAACCCTTTGCCCATACCTTAGATTACCTTTTGCATTCATACTCTAGAATAACCCTACGACCCCTATTTATAGTTTAGGTAGCTTCATTTTCGCACCTTTGCAATACTGACTCAAATTTTCGTAGTTTGTATCAAATTCGCACAATGAATCTGCATAACCTCAGCTGGTCAAGCACCGCGGACTCAAAAAATTGATGCTCGCTGGACTTTGAGTCGAGCCAACCCTCGACTGGTCGAGTGGGCTACTAGACCGGTTGAGCAGTGCACTTGACTGGTCGAGTGGCCCTATCCAAATATGGCTCCACATCTCAAGAATCTCCCACTTGGAGAAACATCACCATAAACCTTCATTTTTTACATCCGTAGTGCACCACTTCACCGTCTTCAAGCTTAAGACCAATCAAAGCTGAACACAATGTTCAAAATATCGGTATCGCACCATGTATCGCATCCTTTGGATACAGATACGTATTGGTTATCGTACGGGATATATCATTCATATTACATAATTTATCGCACTTTTGGGGAAACATGGGGAAACATTGAGAAAATGGTTGAATTTTTTAATGAAACTTTGGGATTGTTAAAAAAGCCTTTAATACACACTTTTAAATCATAAGATCTCAAAAAAATGCACATAATAAATTTCCTTTGTATAGGGTCTTAAGGTATACGTTGTTTAACTAAACTAATGCAACTATATTTAAATTGAATGCATGATATTTATAAATATATTAAAGTCATGTACGAAAACACAATCAATTCATTGAAAAACAAAATAAGAAGTAAAAATTAAAAAATATACATATCAATGATGGGACTGGTTGTGGCCTAAACCCACATAGAGTAGTGCAGTGGCTCGTAATCATCGTCTCAATCTTATTGGGCCTGGGAATAGTACTGCTACTCCACAAGTTGACAATATTATGCCCAGGTCATAGTAGCATGGTACCAGCTAAGATACTCCCTAACATAACCTAGTACTCATCCTCACCGAACTGAATCAATACGCTCATTCGTGGGTACTGCGTAATCGTCACAGTCTGTAATTGATATGGATCTGGGAAGGGCACATATGAAGCTCTCCGGTATCCATATTGTTGGTTATATCCATATTGTTGCTCATATCCCTACCCATATGCAGAAGGAAACTCCTGACCATACTTGAAAAATGATGTGTCGTAACTGTTGGAGTCACTCGCCGCATATCCACTAGGTCCATATCCATGCCCATACTATGGTACAGAACATGAGCTACTCTTATATATTTGTGATCTGGATTCATGTTGTGGCCTGTAACTCGAGCTCCCCTCCCTCATCTATGATGCAAATCTAAAGTCACCTCGCCTGTCACGAACGTTTGTATCCCTCATGCATTTTGCCAGCAGCTCCTTAAAATCTGAAAGTTTTCGAATCTTTTTTTTTGCAATAGCTTTTGATGCGTGTATGTCTTATTGTAAATAAGACGGGGTCGTGGTTCTCCTGGACGAGAACCATGGTTAGGGTCTTGCGTGGAATGATCAAAATTCTTCGCTCCAGTGAAAAGGTTAAGAGGCCTCTTATCCTGACTCCCACTCGTACTGCCATCATCCCCGTCGCTGCCATCATCATCATCATCATCCTCCTTACTGTCATCAGAGTCATCTTCACCCTTATCGCTGCCATCACCATCACCAGACTCATTCCCCGCATCACTGTCTGACTCAGTCTCGGTGTCAGACAATGTCTCCCCACCACGTGTCCCGCGTGATAGTGACTGACGCGGGCTACCCACCAGACTCCTCGTCAATGGGTCGAATGCCTCATCAGGAGACCTCTGTTGCTCCACACGTGCGTCAACATCAATCCCTTGTGCCTCTGCTTCCACCAGAACATGTGGATCTGGTCGCCCATCCAAGGTATCCAAGTCATCTGACCTAATCCACTGGTAAACTGGATCATCATCCTCATCCCCAATATATGCATGCTGTCTAACCCTCGTCAAGTCCAGTGGGTCTTCCTGCGCTTTTCTTCTTCATTTTGCATGGAGCAGCCCCTCTTGTAACTTCATATTGTAGTCACAATACACTAGCTTTTGAAGCTTTTCATATCCTATTCTATTACGTTTACTTGTGTGGATGAGGGAGAATGTACTCCAATTCCTTTCATAGGGTGATGAGGACACCATTTGTGCAAGCACACGGACAACCAGTCACTGTAAAACCTCGCAGTCAGTTCCATACATGGACCACCATTCGCCTACATATCATAAATTTCTTTCATTATTTTAGAAATTCCAAAATAATATGAAATTTATGTTTATCACATTAACTCACATGCCATCATGGTGTTCCTTGACATCACCGTAGGGTGGCACCCAAATGTTCCAACCGCGTCGCGGAATCTAACAATCTGTTGATGACGTACAACAGCCAGGATAAGTATGAAATGATTAAGATAAAGATATGGAGAATGTAAGTGTGGAACATATTTACCTCAGTACCAAAGGTGTCTTTCCCAGGACAATGGGAAAATAAGTGATCTACACCTCATGTACAACCCTCTTTAATGAATTATCTTCATAGAGTTTTCGGCTATAATGGTATTTGGGATTCAGGAAATACGCTGAAAACCAACATTTATACATCAGTACAACCCTCGCTTATTACTACATATACTAAAAAAATGGTAAATTAAGTACTTACGAGCCTGATGTAATGGGTGAGAAAGCATCTTTTCCCAGCAGTCGTCTATTATTGCATGTACCCACTTATAAGCGTTGGGAGCTTTAGCCATGATGACATCTTTCATCAGCTGTATGGATGGATACAGTGACCCCATCGATGGATTTGTCTCATTGTCCACCATCCTCAACACTATATAAATGGGTTCTAGAATACCCAACACGTTACGCACGCGATCCCAGAATTCATTTCTCAGCACCAGCTCCTCGATTCTTCAGGTTACTTTCGTGTCACACGCCAAACTCGAAAACCGGACTCATAGAATTCCTGATCGCCGAATCCGGCGCCAACAGCCTCCTTGGTACCCCATTCTCGGCTCCCGACACTTATACGGAAGGTTCCGATCCTGGGATGCTACAAGGAGGATTTATAATCATCAATTTGAATCGTAATAAGCATAAATATAAGAATAACCTACGAGCAATAACCACAAGAACACCATCACAAAATCCACTATGATCAAAAACTTTGGGTACAAGGCGTATGAAAGGGAAATACAATATACTGAAAGTAACAAAAACTCCAAAAGCTCAGCTACACACTCCAACTGCGGCAAGACTACGGCTGCGTCTTGGCGTCACCTGCACGCATCAATCGTGCATAAGCTTATAGAAAGCTTAGAGGGTGGTGTAAGTGTGTACACAATATAAGCATGCTCAGAATGTAAGATTAGACTAATGCGGAGACATGCTGATGAGTACATGAGTGCAACTAGCCGTACCAAGGCTATGCGGTGCAAGATATGAATGCTATCGGCCATAATACGGCCATGCGATGCGAGATGCAACTTAAGCATGCCAATCCTCATCATATATCAGTACAGTTCTCATTCTGAATAATCACTAGGGTTTAGTACACTCCAAATGGTACTGTCGCTCTCCTAGCCGCATAGTCCAAGTAAGCATAAGAAACCTCACTATCCGCCTAGCCAATAGTCTGTTAATGCCTATCCGGCACGTCAATAGCAAACCCATTCACAAGCTGGTCAAACTCAGCCTAGTATTGCCCCCTACCCTCGAGCGAGTAAGGCCACACTCCTTTCCAACCGACCACGACACAATGGGAGACGCGGCCTCCTAGTATTCGGCCCTCGTGCACTCATATATCCACTCGGTCTCGACGTTGGAGTCATCCTCTGGTACCATCGGGTTCAGGAATTTTCACCCCGGGACATATACGACGTCCCAATTATAGAATTACTATTTTTGATATCAAATACGGTCATCTACGAAGTGTCTGTGGAGCCACGACCCTGATGTCACTAAGGCGTACAAGGATCACAAAACACAAATGCGATATGCATGAATCACACTATCCAATCATGCAATAATCTTGCGTATACCACACGCTCATGTGAGTAACTCCTATCAGTGAGTCCCCTAAATAATCTGCCCAATGACATATGCTATGATCAGTCACTACTCATATCAAGCATACATATGATGCGTATGGCATGAGTCATGAAACTATACTAAGTATGTTATAAGATGACAAACTATCGACAAGAATGGGCCTATCAATAGGCCCGAAGGAGAGTTACAATGTGAACATTTAACCAACATTGTACTTACAATGTGGGCATCAAACCATCATTGCTCCCAAGGCATAGCCCACCATAAACATCCTTTCATAAACCATGATGGGATTACATACAACAAACTTGTATAAGTCCCAATGGGCCTCGACCCATGGACCTCGAATACATCTAATGGGCCATATCATGTGGGCCTCATATATATCAAAGTGGGCCTCAACAACGGGCCATAAATACATCAAGTTAGACCTCTTCAAATGGGCCTTATATGTATATACCAAGGGGGGCCTCATGAATATATGAATCAAATCAAAAGATCAACTGGACCGCACTTCCAATACAATGGTGACAATGATTTCCACCGTTAAAATTTTTCAAGGCCCACCATAACATTATTTTTCTCATACCATGAAGTGATCTTCCAAAGGTTGGACGGATTAGATGCAACACATGCATCATGATATGGGTCCACTTGAACTCTAGATCTGACTCATTCTTGGCCTCAAGCCATAAAATAGGCTTATAAAATGGTTGAACGGTTTAGATGCAACACATGCATCATAGTGTGGGTCCACTAGCAATCTAGCAGTCCGGCTCATGGCTGGACGACATAGATAAAACACATGTCATGGGGGGTTCCACCATCCACAGCAGTGGATGGTGTGGTTAAAGACATACACCATGGTGGGCTCCCACCGTTTGCTTGGACGGTGTGTATAAAACACACATATCACTGTGGCTCCCACGTGGGGCCCACCATAACATTTATTTTCCATCCCAACCGTTGATAAGGTCGCACGGACCTGGATGAAGGGTAAAAAAAATTTCATATCAATCTAAAACTTCTGTAAACCCAAAAAAAAATGGGTTTCAATGGTATAAGTTCAATCACATTGTTTCCTGTGATGTGGGCCACCCGAGCCTTGGATGTGGCTAAAATTTGGAGGAGGCCCACTTCAAGCAGCGGCCCACCTCGTGAATGGGTTAGATGGCAAATAAACATCAAGGTGGGGCCCACATGCGGGGCCGTGGGCGCCCTGGCATCCGCCCGCCCGCCAGCGCTGGCATGGCCTGCCCTCTGACAGCAGCAGCAGCAATGCTGTTGCATGTTATATATATATATATATATATATATATATATATATATATATATATATATATATATATATATATATATATATATATATATATTTTTTGAAACCTAAATTTTTGAGGTTTTTCTCATGTGGGGCCCACATCAGGTAGAACCGTCCCAACCATTGGTCGCTAGGGCTCAAGACAAACCCAACGAGCCCAATATTGGGTATCTTTTAGCGTATTGAAACGGTAGGGTAGATTTTCAACAATATAAACCATTTTTTTAGGTACTGTGGCCCGTTAGAAGATCAGATGAACTTCATTTTTCGGCTCAACACCTAGAATGGCATGAGGAAAGGAATGGACAGCTTGGATTGAATACATACATCAAGGTGGGGCCTACATAAGCGGTCCTCCCCAAGCTGGTTCACCAAGCTAATATTTGTGTTTGCAGTGACATCCAGCATCCTTGGACACTAGACGGTCTTGACAGCACATGCAAGGTGGGCCTTGCTCAAGCGAGCCACCAAATGATGGATGGTGTGGGCACAACGCACATATAAAGTGGGCCCCACCTATGGATGACTTAGATAAAATACATGATTCATGGTGGGGGGGGTCCATCCGGGTGGGCCACAAGGCCATATCATCTCATACACAAAATAGAAAGAGAGAGGGAGAGAGAGATTGAGGGACATACGTGCATGGAGGGCTCCGCCACTATGAGCCCTCCCATCCATATCTTCAATCATACATCAAACGGGTCCCACTACATGTGGGCCAATCGATCAAAATCAACGGTGGAGATCCTTTCTCCACCGAAATGAACGGTCAAAATGACCATATTTATGCAAAGAAAGTAAACATCATAATAGGGTCCATGGAGAATGGCTCCATCATGGAATGATCTTCAAATCAAGGTGGGCCATCGGCCACATCGAGGGTCCAAAATGAGATCCATACCATCGATCGGTAGGTCTCACTTGGCCCATTATCAAAATAAGAAATCTACACCTATAGAAGCATCCACCGTTCGATTTTCTTGGTCTGTTGAAAAGCTGACTTCCTTGTGCTTCACTTTGATGGAGGGAGATGAGAGAAGAATGGCTTGGATGATAGGTTTTTGGGATGAAAAGTGGGCCACACAACTCACTTCCTCTTTTTCTCTCCTTGAAAAATTATGGATGTGTGAAGCTTGTTGATTGCTTGGGAATTTTTTTTTGAATTAAGAAAGAGAGAGGTGTGATGGTTAAGAGAAGTGATGGGTGATGGATGTGAAGTGTACTTGACATGTATGGGTGTGTAAGAGAGAGGGTGAGAAAGAGTTGACTTGTGATGTTGCTAGACTTGTGGAGAAAGAAAGCATGGGTGGCTTTGTACTTGACATGAAGTGATTGATTGATTTGATTGATAAGACATGTTGTAGAGATTCTCTTGGGATTACAAACACACAGTGTTTCTTCAAAATAAATGTTAACCAACATCTCCTAGCCAGGGTATCAGATCGGTGCACGAGTCTCGGCGCTGGAACCGCAGCGACGGCGCGGTCACTAAGATACAGGTTTCAGATTGAGTCAAGTCCGGTATGCAGGACTCGACTTAGGATTACGCGTAGATATCGAATATGGATCGAAGGTTGCCAAAATTCGACCGGAAGGACCGCAGAAGCCTACGGAACGGTACGGTCTAGGATACGGGTCTTACATTTTGTCAATCTCTTTTTTTCATTTTTAATAATCATGAGATGTGAAAAGCTCCCATAACCCCTGTCTGTGTTTGAGGGGCTACTTAAGGCGATATAATTTGTGACGAATCATATCACCTCGGGGCGCACTATATCCCCACCACACCTCTCACGTATCGCAGCTAATAACCAGGTGTGGTTGTATATGAAGTTTGTAATGAACCATGCATTAGTAATTAGGTCTTCATCGATGGCCTATCCTCGATTGCCTTCAACATGAGATCGATGCAATGAGCTGCAAAGGGGGTCCAATACATATGATAATTCGCATGAATATCCTTTCCCGCCTTGACAAATGCACTCCCATTTTCTGTAATAAACTGCATAATGTTTCTCCTCCCAACATCTCGCATGATGTTATGCATTAGTTTATAGATGCAGTCACCATCTTTAATTTTATTACTCGCATCTATAGACTTTAGGAATATTGTCCGTCCCCTGCAATAGACTATAAAATTTATAATCGACATCTTCATCGGTCTGGTCCAACCGTCACACATGACGGAACAACTGTACATCTCCCATGACTGTCAATACATGTCTTCATTTCTGCATATTTATCATCCAAGTATTTTCTCATGATTTGTGCAGGTGTGGACAGTTACACACCCTCACCCCCATGTTGCACTTCACTTATCATATTTTTGAAGTGTGGGTTTGCTGCGGCATTTGTGAGGATTTGATCGTATATAAAAAAAATTGCTATAAATTTTTCAACTTTTTTTCTCACATCCCCTCCACTAAATATCTCCTTTATTTTCTTTTGTGTCCTTCCTTCCTCTTTATACATCCTCGGATCTGAAGGTAGATCCAGCACCCGTATGCTACTACTCCTGCCCATGCCCCATATTCCTCTTCGCCTACTACTCTCCCCTGATCCACTCCTAACACTCTCCCCTGCTCCACTACCCCCTGTCATACTCCCCCCTGCTCCACTACCCCCTGCTATACTCCCCCTTTCTCCACTCCCCCCCCACCACGCTCATGGATAGACGCCTCAAATCTAGGCCTATTCGTGTCCCACCTCCTATCCTGATCTCTCTCCCACTGATCCAGGATGGATTCTTGAATTACGCATCTATAATTGGGTTCATCATCGCCATCGAGATCCATGACATCCTCCTCACCTACATATGCTAGTTGCCCCAACTCCTCTCTAATCTCCTTGTCCCGTGCATGTCGTTCATTTTTTATCTTTACATTTTTTTCAATATATCTATCATCTCATCTCGCACATCCTGTGGGCACTTAGGGTAATCCACAACATTGCGATACCCTCCTGTTGAATGCTCCTTTAAGCAGGTTACCCCCCACTCCTTGATACATGGCCACATAAATTACATATACTCCCGAATCGATTATCGGGAGTGGGCCGGCCATATTGCCACCCTTTATCTAGTTGTCTCCCTCCTCTACCTCCTGACATTTTATCTGTAAAAGAATATTATATTGTGTATGTCCATCATGACATTTCATGAAAGCTTGTTTACCAAGTGTCCATATTATACAAGTGGGCCATATTTCATGGTACCTTTTGACAATCACATGGTCTATGTTGGTTATCACATGTTTCACGTATTGAAAAAAAATAAAATTAAAAACATGATGAAAAAACAACATAATAGAAAATTGGAAAAAAAAAAAAAAAACATTATGAAAATGACAAAGGCTACGTCATAGGGTGGATGAGATGTTTATATACAATAGGAATGTGTATAATAGAAAATTGCATGCTGGCATGCATGAGTATGAATAAGAATAATATTATATTTTTCAACTGAAAACTACTTCAAGAATCCATGTGCGGTCCACCTTAAGATTATTTTTTATATCCAGGCCGATCATCTATCTTACTACCTGCTATTTTTCAAGTTATGGTCCATCTACAGTGGGCCTATGATTTGGATTGTGAGGATTGAATTAAATGCAGGCCAGGTGCACAGAAGTGTGCATGTATGTGGATCAGCGTACTCTGTCATGCAATACACATTTGGCCCAGTAGATGATGGTACATAGTGATCCAAACCGTTCATGTGATGGGCTCCAGCTTGGATGGGAAATAGCCTGAAAAATCTCTCCCATTGATCATCCTGGCCATCTGATTTGCCTGCCATTAAACGTGGAGCCTTGGATGCACTGTTTTTGGGTTAAATAATAAATCTACACCACTGACTTTGGATCTTTTGATCCATATATGCTAAGTCAATCCGATCCGGTCATATAGTATCAGTTTGAGCTTTGGATATGCTTAAATTTTTGGGTTCAACCCCTAAAATGATCTAGAAAAATGAATGGACGGTGTGGATCAACCACATGCATTCACGGTGGGCCACGTGTATTGGCCGTATATCAAAAGCAACTTTGCCCGATTGAATTCAAAATTTTTCTTGTGTCCCACATAAGCTAGTACAAAAAGATTGACAGTGGTGACAGGTTGAGTACCCAGCAGGGCTCTCTGTTAAAGTGACGTCACTAGGTTCTATGGGACCCACCATGATGTATGTGTTGTATCCACACCGTCCATCAATTTGTTGAGATCATTTTAGGCCATGAGAGAAGGAATGAGTCAAAACTAAATTTGGAGTGGACCCCACCACAGAAATCGATCACGTCACTCAACCAGTAGCTAATGGCATCCCCCGCGGAAACGGATTGGCTACTCCCCCTGACACAGCTGTGGGACCCACTATGATGTATGTGTTTCATCCATGCCATCCATCTATTTAAACAGATCATTTTACAGTATAATACCAAAAATGAGTTGTATCCCAATCTTAAGTGGACCACATTATAGGAAACAGTGTTGAATTAGCGTCGACCATTAAACCTGTTGGATGTCAAATAAACAGTATAGTGGACCTTAGGAGGGTTTTAATGATGGATGTCCAATCACTATTGTTTTCATGTGGTGTGGTCCAACTGAGATTTATATACCTCTCATTTTTGGGATCGAGCCATAAAATGATCTATAAAAATGGATGACCGGAAAGGATGAAAGATATACATTATGGTGGGGCCCATAGAGCATCGACCACCAGCGACGAGGCTGGTGTCAGGGGGAGTTTCCAATCCGTTCCTGTCCCATGTGGATGAGGAATTCCTGCGAAAGCCTTTTGCAGGAAGTTCCTGCACAAGGATGCCGAGTGGGACCCAGTGCAATGTATGTGAGAAATTTATTCCGTCCATCCATTTTGCGAGCACATTTTAGGACGTTATACCAAAAATGAGGTGGATACAAGACTCAAAGGGGTCACACGAGAAGGGAAATTGGGGAAAGAAATTCCCACCATTGAAACCTTCCTGGACCCCACCTTGATGTTTATATGCAATCCAAATCGTTTATAAGGTCATTCCAAATTGGATGAAGTGAAAACACTAAAAATATAGCCTGATACAGAAATTTTATGGCCATAAAAATGTTTCAACAGTGCTCACTGAATAACAACTATTTACTCTCGTGTGGCCTAGTTGAGTGCTTGATACATCTATTTTTTGGTTACACATCCTAAAATTATCTCTTGAAAAGGATGGATGGGGTAGATTTCACACAAACATATTAGTGGGGCCCACCCAACATCCTTGTGTAGGAAATCACGTCCGTCCCATGCAAGCCAGTTGTACACAGTTGTGGTAGGTATGTGTCGTGCGAAGATGAGCGTGTACGCGCCTCGAGCTCCGAGTTGTAAGAACGGCTCAAATGAGATCAAAGTTATATGGGCCCCATCATAACGTTAATTTTCCATCTAATCTATTAATAATGGTAAAAATATATGAATGAAGTGGAAAAATAAAATTCATATTCTTACCATTGAAAAATAGACCACACCACATAAAACAGAGTGAATTGAATGTTACCATTTAAAAATTCTTGGGACCCATAAAAGTTTTGGATCAACATTATATTTATTTTTTCCCTTCATCCATGTTTAACTTGATCTTATGAGCCATTTAGATGACAAATAAACCTGATTTATAAGCCTAGTAATGTTTCAACAATGAAAATAATTTTTCCACTGTTTCCTGTGGTATGGCCCACTTGAGCTCTTGATAAGCTTCAAATTTTTATCAACCCCTAAACTGATATGGAAAAACGGATGGACGGTGTGGATAAACCATTAACATTTATAATGGGCCCAGCAGAGTTTACTCTGCACGATAAGAGTGTACTGAGTAACTCGTCCGCGTCCCTCTCCCTCTCATCCGATTTCTCCTCGACAGTCAAAGGACAGAAAACCTCATCCACATCCCTCTCCCTCTCATCCGCATCCTTCTTCTTCCCTTTTGAAATGAAAGATGGCCGCGACGGTTACGACAGCAAGATTTCCGGGAGGGTTCCGAACGTGAAGGGTTTCGAAAGGAAGTGGATTCCTCAATCGCATTCAATCCAGCCCGATTTCTCGTCGAAATCTCCGAGATATCCTATTTCGAAGAAAAAATAGAAGAAAATCGGTGAAAGGAGGGAAATCAAACTTACCTCCGTCAATCGATGGAATGGCCCACTTCCGAATCTCCGATTGTTATGGCCACAGGTACTCTTACGATTTTTCCTCTTTTTTCTTCTATTTCTTTTTTTTATTTTCTGGTAAACATGCAGCCCCTTTTTATCGTCGATGCGGGTTGTTGGCTACAGTGGACTCGTGAGTCCTCTTTAATGAACCCATGACTCTGTCAAGCTGAGGATATCGTGAAGATATCGATGATATCACGAAATCTATGATATATTGCATGATATCGGCCGATATATCGTGTGATAACTGAAATTGCAAAATTTTTTAGGCTTTCGGTCGAAATATTAAGGGTTTTGTATCGCTGGGCTGCGATACCAATATTATCGGCCGATATTATCGATATTGTGAACACTGGCTGAACAAAGCTTGAGTTTCTCTCATATGACCACCTTGGTAAGCATATCTGTAGGATTCTCACTTATATGAATTTTTTCTAGAGCAATCGATCAATCTTCCAGTAACGAACATATGAAGTGATATCTAATATCAATATGCTTGGTCCTTAAATGAAAGACGGAATTCTAGCCAAGTGTATTGTACTCTGACTATCACTATACAGCTTGCAATCTGCTTACTTCTTACCCAACTCTTCCGTGAAACCTTGCATCTACACCATCTCCTTGCAGGCTTCTATAGCTGCAACATATTATGTTTCCATCGTATTGATAAATACTATCTTCTGTAACTCAGAGACTCAACAGATTACAGCACTACCCAGAGTAAAGACACAACCTTCAATACTTCTTTTGCAATCAATATCTCCTGCCAAATCTGAATCTACGTAACCTTGTAGCTTGATTTCTGATCCACTATAGCATAACCCTATATCCATAATACCTCCCAAGTATCTGATGATCCACTTTACAGCTTCTCAATGTTCCTTCATGGGGTTGTTCATGAACCTGTTAACAATTCTCATATCTTGAGTAATGTCTGGCCTCGGGCTCACCATAGCATACATGAGACTCCCAATAGCTGACGCGTATGAGACTTTAGCCATGTGGTCTCATTCCTCCTACGTATATGCACCTTGCTCCTTAGAAAGCTTGAAGTAGTTAGCTAATGGAGTGTTAACTGACTTAGCACCTTCAATATTGAATCGATCAAGTATCTTGGGTATGAACTCTGCCTATGATAAAACTAGTTTCTTATTTTCCCTGTCATGTTTTATCCTCATATCTAGGATTTTTTTTGTAACTCTTAAATCCTTCATGGAAAATTCTCTAAACAATTGTCTTTTGAGATCTGAAATGTCCTTCATACTTGAACCGACCACAAGCATATCATTAACGTACAAAACAAGGATGATGTACGACATATCAAACTTCTTCGAATAGCAATAGTGGTCTGCATGACATCTCCTAAAAGTGTTTTTCGACAGAAAACTATTGAACTTCTTGCACCACTGCCTCGGGTCCTGCTTAAGGACATATAGACTCTTCTTCAGTCTACACACCTTGTTCTCCTTTCCTGGTGCCACGTTTCTTATTAGCTGATACATGTATATCTCTTTTTCAAGGTCCCTATGAAGAAAGGCTATCTTAATATCTAGCCACTCTAGATTGAAGTCCTTTGTAGCCACTATACTCAAGACCATGCGAATCATAGACACTTTCACTACAGGTGAAAATATTTCAGTAAAGTCGATACCTGCCTTTTGTTGAAACCCTTTCACAACCAATATAGCCTTGTACTGTTTCGAACTATCATGCTTCTCCTTCAGTCTGTAAACTCACTTGTTATAAAGAACTTTCTTACCCTTAGGTAGAGTGACTAGTTCCCATGTATGATTAGACTCAAGAGAGTCTATCTCATTATCCATAGCCTATTCTCACTTAACCTGTGTATCTGACTGTAATGCATCTTTAAAATACTTTGGTTCACTATTATCTGTTAGCAGTAAATAATGTAAGGAGGGTGAGTATCAGACTGTGGGTCTCCTCTCCCGAGTAGACCTCCTCAGAATCAGTGTTTGTTGATCTGCCTCATAATGCTCCTTTGCATGATCATCCTGTGGCGTTGTAACACCCATGTCCAGTAACTCTTCCAATTTTACGAATTCTTTCTCCTCGACCTTGTTTTGCTGCACACTATCCTTATGCATCACTTTTTTATTAAAGACTACATCTTTGCTTCTAATGATTTTCTTATTTTCTATATTTCAAAACCTGTAGCTAAAATCATATTGCCCGTAGACTATAAGCGTACATCACTTAGACTTCGCATTCAGCTTGTTTTTATGCTCAGCATCAATGTGAACATATGAAGCGCAATCGAACGCTCTAAGATGTGCAAGGTTCACTTCTTTTCCAGTCCATGTTTCTTTTGGTAGCCCACCATCTAATGGTGTTGAGGGACTTCTATTGATGAGATAAGTGGTAGTATTCACAGTATTTGTCCAAAACGTCTTAGGCAATCCTACATGCAACCTCATGCTTCTGGCACGCTTAAGGATGGTCCTGTTAATGCGATTAACCACACCATTTTATTGTGGTGTCCCTGGAATCATTTTTTTATGTTTGATTCCATTTGTTACACAATACTCCTCAAACCTCTTATCACAGTATTCCCTCCCATTATTTGATCTGAGACATTTTACTATTTTACCTGTCTCATTTTTTACCATTACTTTTCACTTCTTAAATACATCAAATACATTAGATTTATACTTTAAGAAATAGACCCACAGTTTTCTACTAGTATCATCAATAAAAGAAATAAAATAACGTGAGCCACCAAGAGATAATACCTATGTCGGTCCCCACACATCAGTGTGTACAAGCTCTAACAGATGCATCTTTGGAGGGCACCTGTCTTCTTGAAACTTACCATCTTTTGCTTGTCATACACGCAGTCCTCACAGAATTCCAAGTCAATAGACTTCAACCCTGGTAACTTCCGTTTTAACAATAGAACTTTCATCCCTTCTTCACTTATATGTCTCAACCTCTGATGTCATAACTGCCCATTCACTCCAGTTGTTGCGATTGGGAGTGAAGTATATGATCCTTAAGTCACGTATAAAGTACCATCCTTCTTACCTCAAGATATCACCAAGACCCCTTTTCTGATCTTCCAAGAATCACTAGTGAATGTCATCACATATCCGGTATCGGCCAACTGTCCCACTGAGATTAAATTTTGTTTCAAACTCGGTACATGTCTAACATCCTTCAATTTTAAAGTATTTCCTTCTTTCTAATTTATATGAACGTCTCCCTTTCCAACAATACTATACGGCTCATCATCACTCAGGTAGAATCTCCTGAAGTCTCCTGACACATAATCTCATAGAACTTACTTACATGAAGTGACATGAAATGAAACACCCGAGTCTATAACTCAAGACTCATTCCTTGCATCAAGGGACAAGATCAATGCCACTGTATCACTCTCCTCTGATAGATTCATTGTATCCTTCCCACCTTGAGAGCTTCCTTCTTATTTCTTAAGCGCTCTGCGATCACATTTCATGTGTCCCTTCTTCCTACAATGCCAACACCCGTCTTAATTTTTTGGTCCCTTGGACTTCTTCCTCGAGTTAAAACGTATGTGTTTATTGACTCATTTGCTCAACGATCTTCCTCTTCCTTCAACGTTTAGAGTATTCCCTAAATTCCTAAAACTCCTGATGGCATTCTTTTAAATTCTTCATTGAGAATTAGACCAGCCACATCATTAAATTTTAGCTTTATTTACCCTGAAGAATTGCTCGCAGCAATTACCAAACCATCCAACTGTCCGACAAACTTGACAAGATCAATAACACCCTGACCTCGTCCTAAAAAATAATGTCAAATGATTTCAACTAGCTCGTGACTATCTTGAACTCGTTTAGATGTTCAGGCACACTCCCACCATTTGACATCTTCATGTTGAATAGCTGTTTCATGAGATGAACCTTGTTGGATGCTAAAGGTTTCTCATATATTATAGCTAGGGCTTCCATTAATTCTTTTGTGTTTTTTACCTCGGATATATTGAAGGTGACGCTCTTAAACAAAGAGAGTCAAATCGTTCCTAAAGCCTTCCAATCCAATAAAAATCATTCATCATCTGTCATATTTTCTGGTTTCCTCTCTTTTCCTCCTAGAGGAATATAGAGGTCCTTCTGATACAGATAATCCTCCATCTACATATTCCAGAAGGTAAAGTTTGAACCATCAAACTTCTCAATTTTAGTCTTCCCTTCTCCGTCATCACTTCCAATTGAACTAAATTAATAACTTTGATACCAGTTGTTATGTAGCACGCTAACAACGTAATGAACCAAGATCCAATCTCCGGTCTCACCCACAAATGATAAACAGAAAGAAATATATTCTAGAAGTAGAATTAAAGCATACCAAACAAACTACAAGACAAGATATACGTGGAAAAACTCCGAACAAGGGTAAAAAACCACGGGCGCAAACTTCCACTATGAAGAAAACAAGATTACAAGCAATATACTAACTTTTTCCCTTTAGATGTATAGAAAAACCATTTACCCATACCTTAGAATACATTTTTCATTCATACCCTAGAATAACCCTAGCACCCCTATTTATAGTTTAGGCAACTTCCTTTTCGTACTTCTGCGAAACTGACTCAAATTTCCACAATCCGTATCAAATCTGTAAAACGAATATGTGTAACCTTAACTAGTCGAGTAGGCTATTCGACTGGTTGAGTGGATTCTCGACCGGTCGAGCAGGAACCTTGACCAGTCGAGCACTGCGGACCAAAAAACTAATGCTCACTGGACTTTGAGTCGAGCCAGCCCTCGACTGGTCAAGTGGGCTACTCGACTGGTCGAGCACGGCAGCCAACTGGTCGAGTGGCCCTGTCCAGATGTGGCTCTACATCTCAACACTCATATGATCTAGGCGCTTGAAGAGAAAGAGCTACAGTGGGTCGAGTCATCCCCACCCGTGGAACTAGGTTCCACAAGCTCAAAATAGGCCTATGCAAGGTTCAAGTGGACCACAATACAAGTAATCTCAGTGATAATGATACCTGCAGTTGAGACCTTCCTAGGACACGTAAAGTTTCCCCAACTGCTCATAAGGTCAAATGGACGGAGGCTGCTTGGGTTCTACCCGGGAACCTAGATAGAGACAGATGGTCCTAGTAGGAGCTTTATGTCCGTGCATCCATTTTGAAAGATCACTTTAGGGCATCAGCCCAAAAAGGAGTGAGATGGAAGTCTCAGGTGGACCACACCATAGGAAGCAGTGGTGACAATGACACCCATCGTTGAAACCTTATTAGGGCCCTCCATAATGTTTATTTGCC
Organism: Magnolia kwangsiensis; assembly: GCA_037074715.1. Classification (NCBI taxonomy): domain Eukaryota; kingdom Viridiplantae; phylum Streptophyta; class Magnoliopsida; order Magnoliales; family Magnoliaceae; genus Magnolia; species Magnolia kwangsiensis. Next base: position 117,952,653 of record CM073577.1, read on the forward strand.
ATCCAACCCGTTCATTGGGCCAGGTAGGACTGGATGAAGTAAAAAATAAATATCAGCTTATCCAAAACTTCTATCACCCTCGAGAAGTTTTGAATGGCAGATGTTTAATATCCACTGCTTCATGTCGTGTGGTCCACTTTGATCCTTCTTTTAAGGTTCATGCCATAAAATGATTTGTTAAAATGGATGAATGGTGAGCCCCCACAAGCACCGTCTGTATATAGCTCGATCCTGGTGGGGTTAGTACCCAATCTGTGTCCCACGTGTGGACGCGGATTGTGTCCTACCCAATCCCCATCCCACGTGTGGGGCCCACCATGATGTAAGTGTTTTATCCATGCCGTTCATCATTTTTCTCAGATTATTTTACGGTAAGAGCCAAAAAATGAGGTAGGTACTGGGTGTAAGTGGACCACAAAGTGTGGATTGAACGTCCACCATTAAAAACTTCTTGGGAGTTGGAGAAGTTTCGGATTAAGCCGATATTTGTTTTTTCACTTCATCCACGTTTACATGACCTTATGAATAGGTTGGATGGTAAAAAAAAAAAAACATCACGGTGGCCCTTAGAAAGGTTTCAATGGTGGGTGTCATTATCATTGTTGCTTCCTTTGGTGTGGTCCATTGGATCTGTGTACCTACTTCATTTTTTGAAAGACATCTTAAAATGACATGAGAAAAGCAATGAGCAGTAGGGATAAAACACTTACATCACAGTAGGCCCCTCAGAGCCCTGGAAGTTCCTTATTTTTTGAACTCCTTACTTAAAAATATCCATAAAAATGAATGGATAGCATGGATAAAACCCATACTTCATGGTGGGGCCCACAAAGTCACTGTGAAGCAAGACACAATCCACTTCCATGTCCTTAAACATTCATTTGTTTGATACATAACACCCATGTCAGCCTGGCAGGGCTGACCTCATAGGTGGTTGATCTCGCACACGTGTGGCATTAGAAAACCCTCCAAAACCATCTAGGCAATATTTGTGTTTTCCCAGCATCGAGATCTGTGTGACTAGGGTCCTTGCTCATGCTTTGGTAGACAGTAGGCTCACAAGAGGTTCAGCACTAGGTCATGGGTTCAAGTATCCATTGTGGTGAAATCTTATATGGTGTGAGTACGTGTGAGTTTTTATAAAATTAAAAGGATCCTAATGACATTAAAAGGAGTAAGTGTGACCTTAAAACAAACGACATGAGACCTTGACCTTAGGGATCACTTTAACATACGCATTGTATATCTAGGTATGCATACACGAAAAGCTTGCTTAGCTTAGCTCGATCTAGCTCAACTTGACTGGATTGGAACAACGAATCGAGACAAGCCAAACTTCATATGACTCAGCTCATTTTGAAAATGAACCAAGTTCGAACATGGTGGAACTTGACTCGATTCGACTCGAACTCAGCTCGAGCTCGAGCTAAACTCGACTCAAATATATATTATATTATATTTAAAAATTTAAAAAGTTAAAACTTAAACCCTATCCTAATATACACACACACATTATATTATTATTATTATTATTATTAGTTGAATATTTAATTTGGGGGTTGGGTCGGGTGGTTGGGTTGAGTCGAGTGTAGGTTGAGTCAGGTTACTGGGTTGAGTTAGGTACGGGTTGGGTGTCGAGTTGGGTCAGGTTGGGAGTAGGCTCGGCTTAACTCAAGGTAAGCTCAGCTCGCCTCAATCCACTAGCTCGCTTCGAGCTCGACTTGAAAGGTTTGACAAACAAGCCAAGATGTAATGGCAAGCTCAAGGCCTTATGGTCAAGATCTCATCCACATTGCTTAGTCGCATCCAATTCTTGCTCATGAACAGGCTGGATGACAAATAAACATCAATGTGGGCCTTAGGCAGATTCCAAGTTCATTATCCCAATATTATTTGTGATGAGGTCCACTGGAGCACTTGATAATCTTCAAGTTTGGCCTCATGTCATACAACGAGTTGAAAAACACATATATCATGGTGGGCCCCATGGTGTCTTCCAACCCCAGTAAAGGGTGGTGAGCACCTCACCACACATTTGCCCTCCCACAATGAGACACAAAAATTGCCTGCAACTTTTGGGTCTGATTTTAGATTTGCCCACCACAATCTTGGTGAGAAATTCATTCATTTCTCTGGCTCATGTTAGGATACTCAAAAAATAGGTTGATCTAAAACTCATATGGGCTACACTGCATGAATAAGTGAGGGAAATGCCTGTTGTTTGGGTCAATCATCCTGCTTATATGTTATCTAAACCATTTAAGGGGATGAAAGAAAACATATATATTAGTGTAATCCCAAACATTTGTGGCTAAGGAATGTTTCAATGGTGGGTGTTCTAGCTTTGGATCTGATCTACTTTTGGGCTCAACTCAAAACATGAGCTGGCAAAACAGATGGATGGATGAGTTTCTTGTAGGCTTCAACCATCTAATCTGGATGCAAAGCTGAGGCAGCTATTGAAAATAGTGTTGATTTTATAAATATATATTTATATAATATACATAAATTATTTGAAAAATGTTTGTAAAATACCCTTTTCATGTTTTTGGGAATAGTCCCACACGGGAAAGGGAAGAGAAGAAAAGGATATTTATATGAAAACAGTGGAGTACCTTAATATTTGCTCCCATAGTCCACGGACCATGGGACACTCGCGCTCGGTCTCGAACTCAGACTCGGACTCGGATTCGGTCTCTATCTCGGGCTCAGTGCGAGGGCGTGAGCATGTGAGACAATGTGGCTTGCACTTTGTACATGCGCATCGTGTCGCAGAGGGTCGCTCACTTAACCGGAGCGAGACGAGTGTGAGTCGTGGTGCAACAAAGTGGCTAAGGCAGATGGGTGGGTGATGGAGAGACTAGAGGACTGAATGAGAGTCCTCCAGAAAATATAGAGGGTTGAAAAAAGTGTTGTTATAGAAAATTTGTAACAGTTGTGAAATAATTGCAGGGTCCAGCTGACGCTGCTGCATGCCTAGCCCCAATAGGTAGAAAATGACTAGCTGCTATCTCACAACAGTCAGCATGCAGCAGCTTAATGGCCCATGCACAACAGTCAGAAAATGGCCATAAAACAGCTAGTTTTTTCCAACAGCCAGAAAACGGTCATGGGATTTATTTTCCTGGACCATAACCCTCAGCCACTATAGCCTATAAAAGGAGGGCCTGGATGGATTTCCAAACCATCTCACAACTCATCCAGTACTTCCATACGAAATTGAGACAGTCCACTACTTCTCTCTCTATACTCCAGCATTTCCAACAAGATAGCAACGGTTAAACCCTTTGCAAGAAGAACAGACCAACGGTGTGGTCTAGAACGGTTCAAAAGAACCACTGGCTAAAGATTTGACCAGTGCAGTGGTCTCAAACAAACTATTCTTCTTCTCTTCTTTCTTATTCTGTGATATTTCCTTTTTTATGTATTTCTACCAGACTGTGTAACAGAGTTCCATTAGTGGGCCTTCGTGTTTACTGAATGTAGACCCACATCAGGCTCGTCGTATCCTAGAAGTGGTTTGCCTATAACCTATTAACATACTCAATTCACTTGAGTAGGGGCAAATAACGCTTTAAGGACAGTGTGTTTCAGACGTGCTTCAACCTGTCCTTAGATCAGATAATTTTTATTTTTCGATTTCCAAATTATACAGAATTTATATTAATCTGTATAAATTTCTAACAATCTTAAAGCGTTATTTTAAATGGAAGCCGACGGTGTTTCGTCCATCAAGTTGATGAATCAGGACTTGATACGTCTTGATCGGTTCGATGGAACCAATTTTATGAGATGGAAAGACAAGCTGAAATTTTTCCTGACGGCGTTAAAGATCTACTACATACTAGATCCAAATTTACAAGCACTACCTAAAGCAACCGATAAAGACACACCGGAACAAATAGCTGCACATGCCAAACAAGCCGAAGATGAACTCTTGTGTCGAGGACACATACTGAAAGTGCTCTCCGACTATTTGTACGATTTGTACCAACAGACATCATCAACAAAAGAAATCTGGGCCGCTCTAGAGTTCAAGTATAAAGCTGAAGAAGAAGGAACCAACAAATTTCTCATTACCAGGTATTTTGACTTCGGCATGGTAGATAATAAACCACTACTACCCCAAATCCAAGAACTGAAGCTAATAGTAAACAAAATCAAAGCGATTAAGATTCATCTTCCTAAATCATTCCAAGTCGGGGCTATAATCATTAAATTGTCACCGATGTGTAAAGACTATATAAAGAAGTTGCTACATAAAATCGAGGACTACACACTGGAACAAATTTAAAAACACCTTAGGATTGAGGAAGAATCCCGTAACCGTGACAAAAAGAATGATAACGGGAATGCCTCGTCCAAGGTACATGCAGTAGAGAACACCAATAATAAGAATCCCGAGAAGGATGATTCTCTAAAACCCAATAAAGAAAATTTTAAGAAAAACGCCCAAAAGAAGAATGGAAAGTTCAAACGCCCATGCCATGTCTATGGAAAAACCGGGTACTATGCTCGAGTATACCGATATTGCAAATCTAAAAAAGAGGCAAGTGCAATAGAAGAAGGCGATATTGTGGCAATGATCACTAAGGTGAATACCATCCAAGGTAAAGTTCTATGATGGTGGTATGATACTGCAACTACAGTACATGTATGTTACGACAAATCAGCCTTCAAAACCTATGAGGAATTGATCGATGGTCAAGAAGTTCAAATGAGAAATGAAGTCCGATCAAAAGTCGTCAGCAAAGGAACTGTCGAACTGATATTCACCTCTGGAAAGAAAGTGATTCTCATAAATGTACTGCATGTCCTAAACATGAGGCGAAACTTAATTTTTGGGGATCTTCTGGAAAAATCAGGTATAAGGGTAGTGTACGAGTTAGGAAAACTGATTCTGTCTAAGAATGGAAATTTTATCGAAAAGGGATATGCTTGTAATGGAATGATTAAGTTTTCTCTAAATGAAAGTAGCACTTCTACGTATATGGTTGAATCCGCTTGACTATGGCATGATAGACTAGCCCATATAGGGTATAATACCTTGAAGTTCATGGCTAAGAATGGTTTAATCTCATACACAGATAATGAAACCAATAAATGTGAAGTGTGCATACGATTCAAAATGACGAAGAACCTTTTCGAAGTGTTGATAGATCGTCTCAAATATTGGATCTTGTGCACAGTAATATCTGTGAGTTAAACGGCATTCTTACTCATAGAGATAAACAGTACTTCATAACCTTTATAGATGATTATTCTAGATATGTGTATGTTTATCCATTAAAGAGCAAAGATGAAGCATTAAACATATTTAAGATATATAAAGCAGAAGTAGAGAATCAACTAAATAAGAAGATAAAAATTCTCTGTAGCGATAGAGGAGGAGAATACTTTTCGAATGAATTCGATAACTTCTGTGAAGAACATGGACTGGTACATCAATGTACAGCTCCATATACACCTCAACAAAATGGAATAGCAGAAAGAAAGAATAGAACATTAGTAGAAATGATCAACTCAATACTGATAAGAGCAAAGTTGCTACTAAGTCTATGGGGTGAGGCACTGCTTACAGCATGCTATATAATAAATAGAATTCTGTCTAAAAAATATAAAATATCTTCATATGAAACATGGAGAGGTAGAAAACCTAACCTAGGATATCTTAAAGTGTGGGGGTGTCTTGCATACTACAGAACCCTTGATCCAAAAAGAACCAAGTTAGGACCAAGAGCTATTAAGTGCACCTTCGTAGGGTATGCATAAAATAGTAAAGCTTATAGACTTCTAGACATGGAGTATAATACAATAATAGAATCTAGAGACGTTGAATTCTTTGAGAACTCACTATCCTTGGAGTCAAAAGATAATAAAATCTAAAATCTTAATAGAGAACTAGATAGCACAACTTCACAAATAGTGGAAGCTTCTATTGAACCCCATACGAGTCAAAGAACAAGAATAGAGAAGAGTCTAGGAGATGACTACATAGACTCACAACGCATCATGTTTCATCTAGTAGAAGTAGATAGAGAAAATGTTACTAGACAAATACCTATAGTAATGACTATAGAAGATGATCATAAAACATATAAAGAGGTTGTATCCTCTAGAGTTTAGCTTTCTGGAAAGAAGCTATAAATGATGAAATGGAATCCATAATATTAAATCAAACTTGAAAACTAGTAAACTTACCTCCAGGTTCTACACTCATAGGTTGTAAGTGGGTATTTACGAAGAAATATCACACTGATGGGACTATCCAAACCTTTAAAGCTCGACTAGTAGCTAAGGATTTTAGATAAAAAGAAGGGATAGATTACTTTAATACATATTCACCTATAGCTAGGATTACATCTATTAGAATATTATTTGCGTTAGCTTCCATACATCATCTTGGCATCCACCAAATGGATGTAAAGACCGCATTCCTGAATGGTGACCTTAATGAGGAGGTATATATGGAACAACCTGAAGGTTTCGTTTTACCGGAAAATGAAAACAAAGTATGTAGATTAGTCAAATCTTTGTATGGATTAAAACAAGCATCAAAACAGTGACATGAGAAGTTTGATTCCAAAGTATTATCTCATGGTTTCATGCATAATAAGCTGACAAATGCATATATTTTAAAGTAGATGGTAGTTATATTGTTATTATCTATTTGTATATTGATGACATGTTAATAATAAGTAATAAAATAGAAGGTGTGACTGAAACAAAGAGGTTTCTTTCTTCCGTATTTAAAATGAAGGATCTTGGACAAGTTGATATCATCCTAAGTATTAAAGTTAAAAAATATTTTTGGAGGTTATGCTTTGTGTCAATCTCATTATATTGAGAAGATACTATACAAGTTTAACTATCTAAATATAAATGAAGCAAAAATCCCATTTGATCTAAGTATCGAGCTAAAAGAAAATACTGGAAGAACAATTGCACAATTAGAATATGCGAATGCTATAGGAAGTCTTATGTATGCTATGCAAAGTACTAGACCTGATATCGCATATGCTGTGAGTAAACTTAGTAAGTTTACTCGTAACCCCAGTATTGAACACTGGAATGCAATCAGTAGATTCCTTAGTTACTTAAAAGTAACCAAATTTTAAGACTATTTTATTCAGAGTTTCCTGCCATATTGGAAGGATATACCGATGTGTTGAGGGTCAAATAGTGCATATCAGACCCCATTTACTGCCTAGATTAACGAACAAGATACTGTTTAATGGGCCGTTTTAATCGTGTTTGTGATGCAAGGTGTAATTACGGACGTGGACTAAAATTAGGTGCTAAAAGTATGAAATTAACGCTCAAGATTCACCAGAGCAAGGGACGGACTCCAAGGGACCGCGATCATCGGATTTACATACCAAAGATCCATGAAAATCAAGAAACTGAAGCTCAAGGGGCCCGGAAGGCGTCCATTATGTAAGATCAGAGGGTTCTCACCATCTGTTCAGCTCAAGACTTCATGCATGGCCTAAGGACCATAAATTAACTGTACACGTAAAATTTCATCCATTGGATCACTATGGAAGTACCCCAACTGACAGATCAGCCCATAAACCGTTGATTCTATGCCCACCTGATATCTTGAACTGCCTCAAAATTATTATTGACAGTTTAAATGAGATGAGAAATAATATGGACGGTGAAGATTTTAAAAAATTATCACAGTGGGTCCCATACATGGTGCATGCACACCTTGCATATACAAAGCCGACGTGCACTAAAAGCGCTGACCGTGTTAGCGCCTTCCAAAGCACATTGCCAACGACCGTCTTCAAAAAAATAAAAATTTTCATTTTCGTCCAGCGTAACGCACGGCCGCTGGCCGTTTTGCGAAAGCTAGTGGGCCCCACACGTGCCTTGTAAGCTCAATCCGAACCGTCCACCGTTTAGACGGCATTGAATACTTCAAAACCATGTTGTCACTTTTCACCCATGCGTGCACACGTGTGAGATACAGAGGCCACAAAAGGGCTACCCTGCAACGTTCAAAACTGATCCTTTTGTGATTTCTTCTCTGGGCCACGTCAATGGACGTTCAAAACTACCCATTCTTGACTGAAATTTCGTTCTGAATCTAATGGATGGGGTGGATTTACATAAAATGCTTCTGTGGGGTCCACCGATCACAACAGCGAAATGGTGCGAAAGGTTTCGCACATCCGCGAAAACTGACTTTTTCAGGCAGTTTTAGCCCACCATCTTTGATCATGTGGCAGATCTGAACCATCTATCATGTAGAGGACCTAAGAAATTACTAAGGGACGGTGTTTATTTAGAATTTGAGCAAGAAAAGTGGCGTGTTTCGAGGCACCGAACTTGGCTGCGAAAAAGCTTTCACTAGGCATGCATAGCTTTCCAAATCCGATTCAAATCTGATTTTCACCACTTCAGCAGCTATATAAGGGTTTTGGACATGGGGAGGAGGGAATTCAGACCTTGAGAGATAGAGGTTCAATCCACGGCTGGAGGGAGAGCAAGGAGCTCTTGGCTTGGGTTTCAACGTGGGCAGAGGAGAGAGAGAGGAGCTTGGTTTTTCTTTCCCTTTTCTTTTTCTCTTTATTTATTTGGATTGAGCCCATCCATGGTAGGCTAAATCCTCCTAGCTAGGGCTAGGAGGTGAAGCTTGTAGTGAGATGAGAGATTATATGCTTTTAATTTAATTTTAATTTTCGAATTGAAGTTGGTTTTAGTTTGATTTTAATGAAAATAGTTTTGGTCTTTAATGGTCTGTTGTGACTGAAATTACAATGGGTCTACAATGCTTTAAATATTTTCTTATCCCTTTTATGTTTATGACGTCAGGAAGCCCTGTTGTTCACCATCGTTTCCTGAGCATGGTCAGATGGCGGTACCCTTCCTAACCTTCATACATGTGATTGGTTGGTAATTAGTTTAATTCTGTTGTTTGCCATAGTCTCTTGGGCATGTTTGGTGATGGAATCCATTCTAATTCATATACCTTTCATCTCTTTGAAAACTAGATCAACGACAGTTCAGTAAATTCCATGATTCTTGAAGCAGGCATAAGATCTCTCTGATCTTTACAAGTGGATCCTCTAAATCCCTAGTTTCTCACCTCTGATTTCTCCTAAGTTTTAGATTAATATTTCATAATCCTTCTTCAAATTATAACTCAATTTAGATTTCATCTCATTCTGGTTCTAGTTCTAGTTAGTTTTAGATAACGTACAGGTTTCAATCCCTTGAGATTCAACCTCGGTCTTACCGAGTTATTACTACATCACAACCCTGCACTTGGGGAGTGATCAAGTTTTTGACACCGTTGCCGGGGACTGTCGGTTACGTTTTTCTGAAATTAATTAGTTTTAGGATTAGTTTAAGATTAGATTTTCTTTTTAGAATTTTCTAATTCTAGGTTTAGAAGCTTAGTTATTTTCCTTGTTAGAAATTTTTCCTAACTTTAGAAACTTGCTATTCTTCATTCTATCTGATTTTTAGAACTAATCCAATTTTTTTATTTTGTAGGAAACTTCGAATTTAGTAAGCTCTTTCTAATTTTTCTTTCTTTAGAATTTCTTCTTTTCTCTAGAAATTAGTTTACTTTTAATTAGAATTTTCTATTCTTAGAAACTAACTTGTTTTATTTATTTTGCAGGTTCTTAACCTAGGACTTCAAATTTGGTAATTTCTTTCCATCTCTTCCCTTTATTTTTTAGATTTTTACTTCTTCCTTTCTCTTAGGTTTAAGTTAGAATTTGAGGGCTGAGTGTGTTTTATGCCCCAGTGGGCACGCGACAACACTCGACGTCTCGTGACTGAAGGAGGATTAGTTGAGGGGTTGACTGTCCATCACAGGACTAGACACCACTTGAATTCTCCTGAGTTAGAGGAAGTTATGGCTGAAAATCAACCTCAAGCACTACCCCAACCAAGGGTTGAGGAAGTACATGATGAGAATGAGGTGCATCAGGCACCCCCGCCTCGTACTTTACGAGATTATTTATAACCGGTGGGGGTGAGTATGTCCTCATGCATGATTTTTTCTAAGAATACAGGACATATGGATATCAAGTTAGGGGTTATCCAACTCCTTCCTAAGTTCCATGGGCTTGAGTCTGAAGAACCATACTTGCATCTGAAAGAGTTCGATGAAATCATAGGCACCTTATACTTTCCTAATGTATCTGAGGATACTATTAGGCTGAAACTCTTTCCATTTTCCTTGAAAGAAAAAGCCAAGACGTAGTTACATTCACTGCGTCCTAGATCCATTGGCACATGGAATGATATGCAGAGGGAATTTATAAAGAAATTTTTTCCACATCATAAGACAATTACCCTCAGGAGAGCAATCATGAACTTTGCCCAAAAGGAAGATGAAACATTCTTCCAATGTTGGGAAAGGTTCAAGGATCTGGTTAATACATGCCCACAACATGGCTTTGAAATATGGCGCATAATGAATTTTTTCTATGATGGGCTAACATCTTCCATGCGCCAAATGGTCGAGACAATGTGTAATGGAGAATTCATCAATAAAAATGTCGATGTGGTATGGGATTACCTCGATAGTCTCGCTGAAAAAAACACAATCATGGGACTATTATCCTAAGACAAACACTACGTCTAAGCCGACTCATTCAAGGAAAAAATGAGGAATATATCTCCTAAAAGAGGATGATGATCTTAACGCTAAGGTGGCCAATCTCACAAGAAAATTTGGACCCAGGGAAGGAAAGAAGGAAAAGGTTAATGAAAGTGTTTGCGGCATCTGTGATTGCAATATTCATACTACTGAAAATTGTCCTTCAATACCTGCCTTTCGAGAAGTATTGAATGAACAATCTAATGCCGTAAATAACTATCAAAGACCTTTCAATGGACCACCCTCTAATACGTACAATCCTGGCTGGAAAAATGATCCGAATTTTAGTTGGAGGAACGGACAAACTGCTACCCCTCAAGGTTTCTTCAATCAAAATTCAAATCTAGGGAGACCTCAAGAAGAACCGGCTCAAAATTCTATGCAAGAGCTGACACAGATAATGCGGGATTTTATACAAAAGATATATTCACGTATAACAGTTATAGAAAAGGGGATGCTTCCTGCACAACCAATCCTCAATCCTAAACCGCAATACGAGACAGGTAATTCCAGCTCTTCAAATCAAATGGGGCATGCTGAATCCATCACCACTCTTTGGAGTGGGAAGGTTATTGATAAAACCCTTTTGGTTAGGTCCAAAAAGCCTCAAGAATCAGAAGAGGACAACAATGATGGATCTAGTGGCACCCCATAAAAATTTGAACCGGAACCTCTAGAAAAGCCAGTTGCTCCGTTTTCCCAACGGTTGGTTGAACTAAAACGTCTCTCTAACTCTCAGGATATTCTAAAGGTGTTGAAACAAGTGAAAGTCAACATTCCTCTGCTTGATGTTGTAAAACAGATTCCTTTATATGCTAAATTTTTAAAGGACTTATGCACTACCAAACGACGGAAAAGTGTTCAAAAGAAGATCTCCTTGACTAAGAAAGTGAGTGTCATCCTAAAACAAGATGTGCTCCAAAAATTCAAAGATCCCGGTTGCCCAACCATATCATGTGTAATCGAAAACTATCGAATTAATCACGCACTTCTTGACGTAGGAGCAAGTGTCAATCTGATTCCCTACTCGGTATACCAACAGTTGGGTTTGGGTGAATTAAAACTCACTCGAACCATACTACAACTTACTGATCGTTCTGTTCATGTACCAAGAGGGATCATCGAGGATATGTTGGTCCAGGTTGATAGATTTTACTACCCTGTTGATTTTATCATCTTGGACACCGAACCCATCAACGACACGAGCACTCAGATTCCCATCATTCTTGATCGTCCATTCCTGTCCACTTCAAATACAATTATCAATTGCAAGAATGGTGTCATGACTATGTCCTTTGGAAATTTAACATTGGAATCGAATATCTTTTTCAATAACGGCAGCAACTCAGAGGATGATGACGATTTCCACGATGTTAACATGATTGATTCTTTTGTGGAAGATAGAACTCCTCTCACCTTATCCTCTGATCTTCTAGAGACGTACCTGGCCCACTCCCATGATCTTGATGATGATATAATTAGGGAGACATGTGCCATGCTTGATACTGCACCGGTACTTGAAGTTAACCGGTGGAGGCCACGAATTGAAGAGTTTCCCCAAACTGATGTAGTGCCTCTACTGTCTAACCTCAAGCCACCGAAGCTTGACCTAAAACCTTTGTCCTCTGATTTAAAATATGTATATTTAGGTCAAGATGAAACATGTCCGGTGGTGATCTCTGCCCACCTGGAGAAAGAACAGGAGAGAATGCTGATATCTACTCTCATTGAGCATAAGGGAGCTCTTGGATTGATGATAGCGGACCTCAAGGGAATTAACCCATCGATTTGTACTCACCGCATATATCTTGAGGATAATGCAAAGGCTGTTCGGCAATCACAACGTAGATTAAATCCAAACATGAAGGAAGTGATTAAGGCTGAAGTTCTCAAACTATTGGAAGTGGGCATCATATACCCCATATCCGATAGTCAATGGGTGAGTCCAACTCAGGTGGTTCCTAAGAAGTCCGGGATCACCATCTTAGCCAATGCCAATAATGAACTCGTGCCAACCAGAGTTACTACTTGTTGGAGAATGTGCATTGACTACAGAAAGCTTAATACCGTCACAAGGAAAGACCACTTTCCTTTGCCCTTCATTGATCAAATCTTAGAAAGGCTAGCTAGTCATTCCTATTACTGTTTCCTTGACGGGTATTCAGGTTATAATCAGATTGAAATCGCCCCTGAGGACCAGGAAAAGACCACATTTACATGTCCCTATGGCACCTTTGCTTACAGAAGGATGTCAATCGGGATATGTAATGCCCATGCCACCTTTCAGCGATGTATGATGAGTATCTTTTCTGACATGGTGAGAAAATATTTAGAGGTCTTCATGGACGATTTCTCTGTTTTCGGTTCATCTTTCAGCGAGTGCTTAGCAAGTCTTAAATGTGTGCTGAAAAGATGTGAAGAAAAGAATCTGGTACTTAATTGGGAGAAGTGTCATTTCATGGTTCAGAAGGGAATTGTCCTTGGACACATCATCTGGTCCAAAGAAATCGAGGTAGATAAGGCAAAAATTAATCTTATCTTTAACCTACCTCCACCCAAGAACATCAGAGACGTGCGATCCTTCTTAGGACATGCAGGATTCTACAGACGATTTATAAAGGACTTTAGTCTCCTCTCTCGTCCTTTATGTAATCTTCTTCAAAAGGATACACCATACGAGTGGACTGAGCAGTGCCAAGAAGCTTTCACTAAGCTTAAGGGCATGTAAACCACTGCACCTATCATGCAGCCACCCGACTGGAGTCTTCCTTTTGAACTTATGTGCGACGCCTCTGATTATACTCTTGGAGCGGTTCTAGGCCAGAGAAAAGATAAGCGACCTTACGTTATTCACTACGCAAGTAAGACTCTAAATCCTACCCAAGTGAACTACTCGACTACGGAAAAGGAACTCTTAGCCGTAGTGTTCGCTTTGGACAAATTTAGATCTTACCTGATCGGATCTGAGATCATCATCTACACAGATCACGCGGCACTTAAGTATCTTCTTTCTAAGAATGATTCTAAACCCCGCCAGATACGATGGATCCTTCTACTCCAAGAATTCGACTTGAAAATTAAAGACACAAAGGGAGTAGAGAATGTAGTGGCCGATCACCTTTCTTGCCTTAATGCCTCTGATTCCCTTGAGGCGACTCATATTAATGATATGATCCCTAATGAACAACTGTTTAGAGTCTTCCATTCACCTTGGTTCGTTGATATTGCTAATTATCTTGCTACAGGTTCGATACCGACACATTGGACATCGCAAGATAAGAAGAAATTCTTTACCAAGGTACATAACTTTTTCTGCGACGATTCATATTTGTTTAAATATTATCCAGATCAAATCTTAAGGAGATGTGTGCCAGACGATGAGCATCAGAGTGTCATCTCCTTCTGTCACTCACAGGCCTGTGGTGGTCACTTTTCTGCTAAAAAGACCACGGCTAAGATTCTACAGTATGGTTTTTATTGGCCCACCATGTTCAAGGACACTCATGAGTTTTACAAGGCTTGTGAGCATTGTCAGAAATTGGAAGCATTGTCCTGTCGAAATATGATGCCCTTAAATCTCATCCTTATTATAGAAGCATTTGATTATTGGGGCATTGATTTCATGGGACCATTCCCCCAATCATTTGAAAATTTATATATTTTGTTTGCCGTAAATTATGTCACTAAATGGGTTGAAGCAATTCCGTGTCGCAACAATGACCATCGCACGGTCATTAAGTTCTTAAAAGAAAATATCCTGTCGCGGTTCGGGACGCCTCGAGCCATCATTAGTGACGGGGGCTCACACTTTTGTAATAGACCATTTGAGAGCTTAATGAAGAAATACGGTATTTCTCATAAGGTGAGCACCCCATACCATCCATAAACAAGTGGACAAGATGAGATTTCCAATAGGGAGATCAAACATATCCTAGAGAAAACGGTTAACCCTGATCATAAGGACTGGTCAATTCGATTGACCAATGCCTTATGGGCATACCGTACTGCTTTTAAACTCCTATTGGAACATCTTCCTTTAGACTTGTCTATGGAAAGGCTTGTCATTTGCCTATGGAATTGGAACATAAAGCATACTGGGCGATTAAAAATCTGAATTTCAATCTGGACAACGCTGGCTCGCTATGCAAACTTCAGTTGAATGAACTTGAAGAAATCCGGAACGATGCATATGAAAACTCGAGAATTTACAAGGATAGGATGAAGGCGTTTCATGATCAACATATGCTCCGAAAATCATTCACGCCAGGTCAGAAAGTCCTTTTGTACGATTCTCGACTATATCTCTTTCCGGGTAAGCTTCGATCTCGTTGGACCGGCCCTTACATTGTGGTCACTGCTTATCCTCATGGGGCCGTCGAGATAAGAGATCCTGACAATGGCAAGTAGTTTAAAGTAAATGAACATCGATTAAAGCCATTTGTCGAGACATTTGATTCAGAGGACATGTCCATGCCTCTGATTGCTCATGTTTACCAGGACTGATCTCCTAGTCTGATGGAGGTATAGGTAAGTTTATTACTTTCATAGGTCTAGGATAGTTGCTTATTTGTCTGGCTGAAGACGGTAAATTTAGCGCTCTTGGGAGGCAACCCAGCTTTTTTATTACATTTCATTTTTTTTAGTTAGTTAGTTTAATATTTGTGGGTAACATCACTGCAAACCCTCACGAGACTACAACTCGTCCACTAGGGGTAACCTAGGGGTTTAAAGGCTTGTTGCATACGCTAAATGCAATCGAGAGCACCTGCGAAAGTGGTATAGGTAGGATTTTCTTTTTATGATTTTATTTTTTTTATTTTGTTTTGTTGATTTCTCTCTTGTGCTGACTCGCTTGTACGTTGATATTTTTGGAAAAAGCCTTCTGATTCTCTATTCCAGGTACTATCCTCCCATCACTTCTCATTTACTTTTGTTGTTCCATGTGCATTGCATGTTCATATCTTTTACATTGAGGACAATGTAGATGTTAGGTTGGGGGTGGGAGATTAGGCTTCCTAATAAGTATTTTCTTGGTCTTGAGCAAGAAATTGTGAGAAAATTGTGAAAATTTTTAAAATTTTTTTTGAAAACTCTTGTGAATTCGAAGTGATTTTGACAATTATCCCTAATTTAGATTTTCAAGATACGTGATGTTGGTAATGCATGACTCTTGAATTCAGTTATCTATTAGATTTCATAATTAAGATCGAATTATTAATCTATGATTAGAAGTTGTGAACATTGATTGAGTCCTGATTTCACATGTCACGTCTCGCCTACACATTTAGATTTCAGTTCCATATCGAAGGATTAACTTGGTAATCACTGAGTATGAAAGGAACCAGCTTGAAATATCTTGCCATCAGGGTATAAAAATTGAAAAGGATGGGTAATTAATCTTCACCATAGGTTTGCTCCCTATAGGTGTGGAGTTAATTCCCCATGAATGATATATGAAAAAGGTCTAGGAGTATGGTCTTCACCATAGGTTTGCTCCCTATAGGTAAGGATTTGATCCCCCTTCTTGGCATTACTGTTAATGGAAAAATAAAAAGTTGAAAAGATCAAAATATGGAATTTATGAGGCAAGTTTGGTTTTCATAAATTCTCTTGCTGGTTACCAATGAGATCCTGAAATAGAGAAGTGAATTTTAATGTCGATAAGCCGAGATTACACTATACACCCATGAAACTCAATGTTTAGAATTATTCTAATTGATGGAGTAATACTTTGAACTTGATTATGAAATCTACCGAGTGCTTGAGTCTAGGAGAAAGCAATATTTAATATTCATGAATATTAGAATTTTGGGATTTGGATAGTTTCTCAAAAATCATTTAAGTTCATAAAAATCGTCCTATACTTTTCGACTTATTTTTCGCATACTTTGCTCAGGACTAGCAAGATGCTGGTTGGGGGTTGTGTTGAGGGTCAAATAGTGTATATCAGACCCCATTTATTGCCTAGATTTACGAACAAGATACTATTTAATGGGCCGTTTTAATCGTGTTTGTGATGCAAGGTGTAATTACGGACGTGGACTGAAATTAGATGCTAAAAGCATGAAATTAACGCTCAAGATTCACCAAAGCAAGGGACGGACTCCAAGGGACCGCGATCGTCGGATTTACACGCCAAAGATCCACGAAAATCAAGAAACTAAAGCTCAAGTGGCCCGACAGGCGTCCATTATGTAAGATCAAAGGGTTCCCACCATCCGTTCAGCTCAAGACTTCATGCATGGCCTAAGGACCATAAATTAACAGTACACGTAAAATTTCATCCATTGGATCACTATGGAAGTACCCCAACTGACAGATCAGCCTATAAACCGTTGATTCTGGGCCCACCTGATATCTGGAACTGCCTCAAAATTATTATTGACGGTTTAAATGAGATGAGAAATAATATGGATGATGAAGATTTCTAAAAATCATCACAGTGGGTCCCATACATGGTGCATGTACACCTTGCATATATAGAGCTGACGTGCACTAAAAGCGCTAACCGTTTCAGCGCCTTCCAAAGTACGTCACTAACGACTGTCTTCAAAAAAATGGAAATTTCCTTTTTCGTCCAGCGTAACGCACGGCCGCTGGCCATTTCGCAAAAGCTAGTGGGCCCCACACGTGCCCTGTAAGCTCAATCCGAACTGTCCACCGTGTAGACGGCATTGAATACTTTAAAATCATGTTGTCACTTTTCACCCATGCGTGCACACGTGTGAGATACAGAGGCCACAAAAGGGCTACCCTGCAACGTTCAAAACTGATCCTTTTGTGATTTCTTCTCTGGGCTACGTCAATGGACGTTCAAAACTACCCATTCTTAACTGAAATTTCATTCTGAATCCAATGAACGGGGTGGATTTTCCATAAAATACTTCTGTAGGGCCCACCGATTACAACAGTGAAATGGTGCAAAAGGTTTCGCACATCCACGAAAACTGACTTTTCCAAGCGGTTTTAGCCCACCATCTTTGATCATATGGCAGATCTGAACCGTCTATCATGTATAGGACCCAAAAAATTACTTGGCTGCGAGAAAAATGGTGTTTATTTGGAATTTGAGTGAGAAAAATGGTGTGTTTCGAGGCACCGAACTTGGCTGCGAAAAAGCTTTCACTAGGCATGCATAGCTTTCCAAATCCAATTCAAATCCGATTTTCACCACTCCAGCAGCTATATAAGGAGGTTTTGGACGTGGGGAGGAGGGGATTCAGACCTTGGGAGATAGAGGTTCAATCCACGGCTGGAGGGAGAGCAAGGAGCTCTTGGCTTGGGTTTCAACGTGGGCAGAGGAGAGAGAGAGGAGCTTGGTTTTTCTTTCCCTTTTCTTTTTCTCTTTATTTATTTGGATTGAGCCCATCCATGGCAGGCTAAATCCTCCAAGCTAAGGCTAGGAGGTGAAGCTTGTAGTGAGATGAGAGATCATATGCTTTTAATTTAATTTTAATTTTTGAATTGAAGTTGGTTTTAGTTTGATTTTAATGGAAATATTTTTGGTGTTTAATGGTCTGTTGCGACTAAAATTACAATGGATCTGCAATGATTTAAATATTTTCTTATCCCTTTTATGTTTATGACGTCAGGAAGCCCTGTTGTTCACCATCGTCTCCTAAGCATGGTCGGATGACGGTACCCTTCCTAACCTTCATACATGTGATTGGTTGGTAATTAGTTTAATTCTGTTGTTTGCCATAGTCTCTTGGGCATGTTTGGTGATGGAATCCATTCTAATTCATATACCTTTCATCTCTTTGAAAACTAGATCAACGACAGTTCAGTAAATTCAATGATTCTTGAAGCAGGCATAAGATCTCTCTGATCTCTACAAGTGGATCCTCTGAATCTCTAGTTTCTCACCTCTGATTTCTCCTAAGTTTTAGATAAATATTTCATAATCATTCTTCAAATTACAACTCAATTTAGATTTCATCTCATTCTAGTTCTAGTTCTAGTTAGTTTTAGATAACGTACAGGTTTCAGTCCCTTGAGATTCGACCTCGGTCTTACGGAATTATTACTACATCACAACCCTGCACTTGGGGAGTGATCACGATACGAGCTGGATATCGAGTGCAGGGGACAACAAGTCTACTATAGGGTGGGTATTCACCCTAGGAGGTGCAGCTGTATCTTGAGGATCCAAGAAACAGACTTGCATAATGCACTCGGCTATGGAGTCTAAATTTATAGTCTTGGCTGCAACAGGTAAAGAGGCTGAGTGGCTAAGGGATCCTCTATTAGAAATTTCTTTCTGTGTAAAGCCTATATCGGCTGTGTCACTACATTGTGATAGTGAAGCCACATTAGCTAGAGCTTATAGCGGCACTTATAATGGTAAGTCTAGACATATCAGTCTTCGACATGATTATGTCAGACAGTTGATTTGAGATGGAATCATTATTATTTTTTATGTGAAATCAAGCAATAATTTAGCAGATCCTTTTACTAAACCTCCATCGAGAGAAGTAGTAAAGGCTACATCTAGAGGGATGGGGTTGAAACTCTTCAACCAAAGTTCAACCAATGATAGTAACCTAACCTAAAGTCAGAAAATTTCTAATCTGGGTTTAATGGGTACGAACAAGTCACTAATATGTGAAAAGTTTTCAGCACTAAATTATAAAACTTCATCCATAATAGATAAGTGCTGAGCGTTACAAAAGAGGGTTGAGTCTTAGAACTCTTAATGAAATCCAGTCTTTAGCACAAGTGTCTTATAGTAACAGAGACATTGGAAGGCTTTCACCTATGTGAACGTAGAGATGGTGCCGTCTCTCATGAGAGTTAGGAGTTTTCTCTCGGGATCGTTCATGAATTAGGATAAGAACATGGCCATTAATTGTGCTGAGCAAAATTGTGGGAACTCTAACAACATATAGCGAATATGCGTGTGGTATCTCTAACTTTGTTATCTAGGAATAACTAATTCAAAGCTGCAGCTACCAGACATTTTGACATAGTTTTGAGATACTTACACTAAGGAAAGATTAAAATCGAAAGATATCTTTCTTTATGCATATAAGCTGATTATTCTGGCAGAAATGTTTAATCGAGAAAAACTATATTTTTATAAAAATTAAGTGGAGGATTGTTGAAAATAGTGTTGATTTTATAAATATATATTTATATAATATATATATATATATATAATATTTGAAAAATATTTGTAAAATACCTTTTTCATGTTTTTGGGAATAGTCTCACATGAAAAAGGGAAGAGAAGAAAAAGATGTTTATATGAAAACAGTGGAGTACCTTAATATTTGCTCCCATAGTCCATGGACCATGGGACTTGCGTGTTCCAGTACGATGCACTGAAACACCACGCAAGCGCACGCGCTCACGCTTGGGCTCGGGCTCTGTCTCGGACTTGGACTCGATCTCGGGCTCGGTGTGAGGGCGTGGGCATGTGAGGCAGTGTGGCTGTAGAGGCGCTAGTGGAGCACTTTGCACTTCGCACTTCGCACGTGTGCATCGTGTCGCAGAGGGTCGCTCACTTCGGGAACCGGAGCGAGACGGGTGAGAGTCGCGATGCGACAAAGTGACTAAGACAGATGGCTGAGTGATAGAGAGACTAGAGGACTGAATGAGAGTCCTCCAGAATATATAGAGGGCTGAAAAAAGAGCTGTTGTAGAAAATCTGTAACAGCTGTGAAATAATTGCAGGGTCCAGCTGAAACTACTGCATGGCTAGCCCCAACAGCTAGAAAATGGCTAGTTGCTGTCTCACAACAGTCAGCATGCAGCAGCTTAATGGCCCATGCACAACAGTCAGAAAATGGCCATAAAATGGCTAGTTTTCTCCAACAGCTAGAAAAAAGCCATGGGATTTATTTTCCTGGACCATAACCCCCAGCCACTATAGCCTATAAAAGGAGGGCCTGGATGGGTTTTCAATCTCACAACTCATCCAGTACTTCCATATGAAATTGAGACAGTCCACTACTTCTCTCTCTATACTCCAGCATTTTCAGCAAGATAGCAACGGTTAAACCCTTTGCAAGAAGAATAGACCAATGGTGTGGTCTAGAACGGTTCAACAAAACTAATGGCTGAAGATTTGACCAGTGCGGTGGTCTCAAACGAACTATTCTTCTTCTCTTCTTTCTTATTTTGGGATTATTCCTTTTTTATGTATTTCTGTCAGACTGTGTAACAGAGTTCCATTAATGGGCCTTCGTGTTTGCTGAATGTAGACCCACATCAGGCTCGTCATATCCTAGAAGTGGTTTGCCTGTAACCTATCAGCATACTCAATTCACTTGAGTAGGGGCAAATAATGCTTTAAGGACAGCGTGTTTCAGATGTGCTTCAGCCTGTCCTTAGATCAGATAATTTTTATTTTTTAGTTTCCAAATTATATAGAATTTATATTAATCTGTATAAATTCCCAACAACAGCTGTATTCTTCTAGTGGGCTGCACCCACCAAATTCATCTAAGCTATTAGTTGGTTTCATATACAAATTGCACGGCAGCGATGGTAATTGAATGCCTGTGGTTGAAACTTATCTGGGGCCACAAAAGTTTTGTATCAATCTGATATATGTGTTTTGCGTTTCTCCGTGTTTGTGTGTCTTATGAATATGTTAGATAATAAATAAATACAATTGTGAGCCCTAGGAAGGTTTTAACAATGGATCTCATTATGTCTACCTTTTCATGTTGTGTGGTCCACTTGAGCTTTTGATATGTTTCAATTTTGAGCTCATGCCTTAAAATAAGCTGGAAAAATGAATGGACTGCATGAATAAAACACATTCATCACCGTTACAGATGTCACCCATTAATTGCTACCCACGTGGACTTAGCTAGCTAAGAGAAGATGGGTCCTACCAAGGGCTCAGTTGAAACCTTCTTAGGCTCACCATAATGTTTATTTTCTGTCCAACTTGTTCATGAGATCACATGAACCTGGACGAAAGGAAAAAATAAATATTTTCTTAATCCAAAAACTTCCATTACCCTAGAGAAAATTTCATCCGTAGACTTTCAATCCACATCTCTCGTTGTCGTGTAGTCCCCTTGAGCCTTTTATTTGCCAGTTTTTTTGGACTCTTGCCTTAAGATGGTATGTAAAAAAATGATGAAAAAATGGATATACATCAAGGTGGGACCCACAAAACAAGTGGACTATCCAAGGGGTATTCCAAATCTGCATCCCATGATAAGTTGATCAGCCAATCTTTAGGTTGGGTCATCTTGCAAGGCAGGCCCACCTTATACACAGCTCTGATGGCCCACACAAGTGCCAGGCTGGCAAGTGTGCTGCAGGTGGTTTGGATGCATGTAGGCAAGTAAAAATTAGGATTAGGGTCCTCTGTTTGATAAGAATAGGGATTTATTTTTTTACCATTTATTGCATATGATTAGAGGTGGGCACAGGACAACCCGATCCGGCTAACACGATTCGTCCAACTCAGTCTGATCCAACTCGACCCAAACCAAATGTGTGAGTCGGTCCGAACCAAGTAAGATTCGCCTAATCGAAACTCAAAACCGAGTCAAGTTCGAGTTATCTAGTAACTCGAGCCGAAACTCGATCTGGTTAGACTCGACTCGATCCGAAACCCAATTCGACCCGACTCTCTAACCTTACCCCGACCCAATCCCAACCTCTCTCTCTCTCTCTCTCTCTCTCTCTCTCTCTCTCTCTCTCTCACTCTCTCTCTCTCATCATCCTCTTCTTCCAAGCCCAGCAACCGCCCACCACCATCACCCTCCTCTCCACTCCCTCACTCCCTCCCTCCCTCATCCTCCTCCTCCTCTTCCTGTTCCTCCTCCAAGCCCGGCAACCACCCACCACCATCACCCTCCTCTTCCTCCTCCTCTCTCTCCTCTCCACTCCTTCCCTCCCTCATCTCTCAATCCGACTCGATGCCAACTCGACTCAACTCGATACTTCAAATAGATCGGATCGAACTTGGTCCGGATCAGTCTAGGCCAGGCCGAACTCAAATCAAGTCAGGCATGTTGAACTTGGTATCGAGTTGGATAGAGTTCGGGTCAGGCCTATTTCAAAACCGGATCGAGTCGAGTCAGCCCTAACACGGTCTGACTCGACTCAATGCCCAACTCTACTAATGATGTAGCCCAACCACACTGTAGATATCAGGAAAATCTTATTCCCAACCCACATGGGATTAAGAAAAGTAGTAGTTAAATAACACATAAGCTTCTACCTGTACTCAAACGGTCGGGGTACCATGGGGCTACCTTGATGATTTGTTGTATATCCATGCCATCCGTTTCTCAGGCCAATGTTAGAATGTTATTCCAAAAACTAATAACATCCAAATATCTGGTGGACCACACTATAGATAACAACAGTGGTGATTGAACAGAACCCCTTGATAAGGTTAAACAGGACTGGATGAAGGTACAATAATATATCAGCTAGATCTAAAACTTTTGTGGCCTACAATTTTTATTTAAACGGCAATGTATCAGCTTTTACAATATTGTGGTCCACATGAGATTTCGATCTGATTAGATCTTTGCATGTATTAAAATGAGCTGACGAAACGTATGGACGGCGTTGTATAGAAAACTTTCATAAATGTGGGTCCCACACGATAAGGGTAACACCCACTACCATCTAATCCACTCCCCGAGCAGTCGCCCTCTTTTCAGTAAGAAGGGCCCCCCTATCTACGTTTCTGAACAGGTAATAAAAATAAATAATATAAAACAATAAGGGCAAAAGAGTCAGAGTCCGCTTTTATTAAAGGAGCGGGGACCACGTCCCGCGTCCAGCCAACGACCAAATCCCGTCCGTCCCGATTTTATTCCCCCGCGCCTTTCCGGATCGTTACGTTTCTGCAGAGGTCTCCAGTCCTTTCAGCCGTACACGTGGCCGGTCCAGATTGCAGCAGCGCCATGCACGTGTAACGGATTCTCGCCATGCAAAAGCAGAAACCGTTTCAAAAGCAGAAAAAAGTCAGGAAAAGTAGGTTTGGATTTACGTTGAGGAAATGAAAAGGGCCTTCGAACGGTTCTATTTCACAGAGACGTTTTGCATGCGTGGGAATCGCACGTGCATCACTCCCACTGGAGTTATTCCGAAAATATGCCAGTAGATGCTCGGATACCTGCACAGGCAATCACCAAATGTCCTTATCACATACACGTGTCTTAATCCACGCCTTTGAAATTGTGGGCCCACTTTGGACAGGTTATTACCAAATAACTACATTGAACGCGTGATCCAAACCGTCCGTAAGGAGGGCAACTGAGGAATGCAGAAAAATAAAAGAAATCAACGGTTAGAGTAACATATATTATTTTGTATAGCATTCTGCCATGGGACCGATGATATGGACGGTCAGATAGAGGTATCTACCTTTTTTTTTTTTTTTTTTTTTTTATTTGTACATAAGGGGGCACGATTAGGTGTTACGTGTGTAACAGATTAGTGAGAGTTACTCTTGTTGTTTTAAATCCACTCCGTCCATCCCGTTTTACAGCTCATTTTAGTACAAGATTCCAAAAATTAATCATATTAAAATCTCAGGTGGGCCACACCACAAGAAACTGATGATTGAATGCTCACCATTAAAATTTTGACATGGCCCACTTTTAACAGATCTGAATTGTCTACTTTCCATCCAACCCGTTGATAAGGTCAATCAGAACTGTGTGAAGGGATAATACAATTATTAGCTTGATCCAAAAATTGTGTGGCCTAAAACAATATTTTAATAGTCACTTACAACGTTTTACTGTGGTGTGGTCTACTAGAAATTTGGATCTACTTAGGTTTTGAATTAAAATCCTTAAATAATCGGATACAACGGATGGACAGCGTGGATATGAAAAAACTTAATCAAAGTGGTACCCACACGGTAAGGGTAACACCCACTAGTATTTGCTAACAAACTCCTGCAGACTACCGAACAGTCATTCGTTTTCCTTTTTTTTCAGACTACCGTGTGCGTTCTTCTTCATTTTTTAGATGGTGGCGAACGGGAGATCACGACCACACACGTGGCAGAATTCCATCAGTTCTGAGCACAATGAAGTCGTGGGTCCCACTGAGAATCGAGCACAGCGCAACCAACCAATCAGATGGGGGTATACTAAAATAAGAAAAGTTTCTAGGATATGATCTCTGAGTGTAGCCCATTATACGGACGGCCTGGATTAAAGTCCGTGTGGAAAGTCACCACCATGTTATAATAATGAGAAAAGCATATAGTACTTTTATTTTCTTTTATCTCTCCTCTGCGGCTGAGATTCGGAGCAATGAAAACGAGATCTTTCCATCTGTCTTTGGCCTTTTTCCGTTTTACTTATCTGCTGCAAAGGAAACAGCTCCCACTGCTGTCTCCCTGTCCACCTGCATTGATCCTGCTTCAGTCAAATACGCAATCATCATAGCCGTTGAAATTACATCTCCAAACTGACACACTTGATTCCACAAGGGTTATCTTCATTTTTTAACTAATTTGAGGGTATTTTTGTCATTTCAAAAAATGTGTCTTTTTTGTCACGAACGGCCAGCTAAGACATGGCCCATCTTGGCCATTTTGGTCATTTTAAAAAGTGGTTCTTTGGGGTCCTGCCATCATTGCCGTTAAAAAGTAGCACAAAATTGAGCAAATTTCATTTATTCTCTCTGACATCAGAAGGGCACTTTCGTCATCAGAGCACTATTTCATTGCCTTGCCCTGCCCACGGTAAAACAGAACCAAAGGGTCTTCACACCCCGACTTGTAACATGAAGCGGATTGCTAGTGAATACAGGCACAGAGATATTACTGTGAGCGGGGCTGTGTAGGGCCCAAAGAGATGTCTGTGAGAAATCCACTCCGCCCATCTGCTTTGTAGGATCACAATAGTACAGAAATCTAAAAATCAAGCAATTCCAAATCTCATGTGGGCTATAACCACGAAACAGTGGAGAATGAACGCCTGGGAGAGACAGAAGTTTTATATCAGGATGATATTTGTTCGTGCATTTCATCTGAGCGGAAATAACCCTATGAATGGTTTGGATGGCATATAAACATCATGGTCAGCTCCATGAAGGTTTCAACAGTTGACATTTCCGTTTCTGCTGTTGCGTTTGGTATGGCACACCTCAGTTTTGACCTACCTGATTTCTAGACTCATCACCACCTGAGTTTTCGATCTGCCTCGGATTCTTAAACTCATGTCCTGGTGTGGTCTTTCAAGACAGGTAGTGCTGTGTATCATCTAAGTGGCCCACGAGTAACAGTAGTGCATTACATGACAGGTGGCAAACAGAGTAGCAAAGTAAGCTGGATGTGGGAAGCATCCATACAGTAGTAATGGTAAAGGTTACAGCAACCGTTACATCGTGGGAAGAATTTAGAATTTCCGGATCAAATTTATAAATATGAGAAGAATTTAACAAAGAATAGGTCTCACACCAACTCAAACAAGTTAAATTTATCCTTTAAATTACTATGTTGATTTATATTCCATAGTGTAATCATTTACTTTCCTTGTTAAGCCAATTACATTCATTAGTGTAAATTTTTACTTTCCAAGCTTGTCAATTTACATTCCTTAGTGTAATTTGTAGTGATAATCAATTAGTTGATAATCTTTAGCTGTGACTTGAATCCACGCTTGCACGTTGGATTTAATTTATTTATCGAAAAGGCGTTCTTTAATTGTTCTTTGTGATCGACTGTAATGATTTCTTTTCCATTTCATATTATCTGTATTGAAAAGTCCTTTTATACTTAAGGAAAATGTGTAACCTATCATCAGAGAACAAACCCCACCCTTTGAATATCGCTTGATCCAATTTACACATTAAGCGAGTAACTGAATAGGCGAACGATGTCTTTGGATCTCGGTCATACATTACGTGTCTACCTATCATGGCGCTTGGGATTATTGTTGTTTGGTTTGAATTGGAGTTGTAATCTCAATTCTGGCACGCCCGCATACCCAGTGCAGAAAACAACAATGAATAATTTTCTAGCATGCCCAGTGGGACTCTGTCTCTAAATTACCGATGTGATATTGTCAATAATGCATTGAAGGAGCGTTTGTATTGCCGGGGTCAAGCCCTCTACACTAACTGCACCACCTCCAGCCAAGGATGTGTTGGTTCCTACAACCCTCTAGGCATTAAATTTGAATAATACCCGACAACAACTATTAGAGATACAAGGGGGCCATCCACGACCTGAATTGTGCTTCCGGATGAGGTAGTTATTGCGCTCCAGGATGTTCAGATGAGCATTTAGCTTATGCAAGAATATAGAAGAGCCTAACGGAAACAATTTTGTATTCAAACTAAGAACATTAATCGATACATGGCTAGCCAAATCAAGGCCATGCAACAACTAATAGCTATAATGACTGAATGAACATCATCGGTGACTCAACATAATGCCAAGGGAAGTTCGATCGGTAATGTGGCTCATTTATTACCTATTCCGCCTTTGCAACATACCCACCCACGGTTCCTGCCCTGGAAGTAAGAAATTCACCACCTCCTATGGAAGTTAGGTGACCGGAGCGAGATGCTAGAAATTTCATACCTAAAAATAAGAATCAAAGACTACCGTAAGGATTCAATCCACAATAGTTCCCTATATCCAGGATAATCTTAATTAATTTGGTCTGAATCACCTGCCAGCTTTAGAGCCACAGCGGATGGATCATGACCATATAGTAAAAATTGTCCAAGAAATTGTTAGTCAAGTGCTCGGCCGCAATACTATCCACGTGTATCATAACCCCTACCTCAAGTAAATAAATTGATAACATTCATTGCAGAGAAATTATAGACCAGATTTATTTATTTATTTTGAACGAGCTTGGCCTGTCGACCGTTAAGTATGTTGGCTGATTCACAGTGCATTGTGGGGAATTGGCCAAGAATGATTATTATAAGTTATAGTTATTCGGTCCCTCATTGACTGCAGCGGCATTCACATGATACTTGAATTTACTGCCAGACTCGATACATGGCAGAAGATGGAAGATAAATTTCATGCTTAGTTCTTCTCTAAGAACAAAGAAATTACTATGGCCGATACATAACATATTCAATACATACTCAAATTTATGGCTACTCTCATGCGATTCCGACAATTTCTTGGGGAATCATGAGAGAATTATATTACACAGTTCAAGTGAATGAAGATCTGTAGTAAAGTTGTCATGACTAAGGCCGAATTTGTGCAAGTCACATAAGATGGTCTTGAATATAAGCCCAGTAAGAAATTCATAGGTACGTAGTTTGTTGATTTGTATGACATGACTAAAAAGGCTTCTCGTTACAAAGAACTTTTGTAACAAGGAGCCAACGAAAAGAACTCATCATTAAGGACATATTATAACGACCTTGATTATAAGGTTTCATTGTTAAAGTAGTGGCTAAAAAGTCATTAGTATGTTCAGCATTGGTCAAAGCGAAATCGACCGCCTCAACCGCACAAAAAACTCAGACGGTCTACACCTTTGATATCACCTGAGCCGAAGAAATATTTAATATTTTTTTGGCCAAAAAAATCGTTAAAATTCATATGAATCATATGATACATTCAGTCGATGAATTATAGAAGATCAAGTACTCTAAGTGGCATGAAAATTAGTCCCACTCAACTAACAAGTATGTCATGTTCAAGAACGTCGTTCAGGACCACATCAGCCGTGGGCTACTGAAATTCCCATAAAAAGGCGATGAGGCAATGCTGATTGACATTGACTCGTTCCCATCTAATATCGGAGCAAACATGGTCACCGCCAATCTGAGGAATCAACCGTGGCTGAAGATCAATCTCGATCCAGGTGATCTAGAAGGAACGCTCAGCCGATCCACATAAACACTGATGGGTCTCCCGTCCAAGAAATGATCGGTCGAATGCTATCAGAGGAGCCCATCAAGCCCCTCGAATTTACGACTAATGCGCTCGAGAGACTGTATCTTGGTCGGAAGATTCTCCTAAGCGAAGATGGGAGCGTCACCATGTAGCGATCCAGCCAAATAATGGCCTCAACAGTGGCCAACTGCTGTAGCCTACCTCCAATCGCCGTTCACGATGGGGTCCACTTTTGTCAAGGATGGTGCAACCCCCTACCACACATGATGGGGTATGAAAATGATTCATTTACCCAAAGTTTCCAGCAATACCGGAGGCATTGATGAGGACTTAAAAGCATTGATGATAAAGACAATGAGCTGTCGTAAGGAGAGAAGAAAAGACGATGCTTCCTCAACCAGAAACAAAGATGCCCCGGCCTTTTTAGAGGATCCATGTCCCTAATGAACAGTTGGCAGTGAACATGGTCAAAGTGGTGCTACTTGGTGCAACATAGGAAGATTCAAATGCTCTTGACAACATGGATTGGTCGATGAACCTCAAAGAGGAAGACAACTGTGGTAATTTGTCAGATTACCTCAGTGAGGAATACTTCCCAATAAATCAATGGTTAACCAACGAATTGTCATTGACCACAAATGCATTGAAAATTACTACGCCTATCGATCTGTTAGTCGAGCTTGCTATTGATGAATACACTAATCAGATCGAGAAGATAGAATCTAGAACACTGGGGGGAAATGTTTGAGTAATGAAATTTTGTTCGAAATGTTGCCACCAGTGACATTTCATTGCAATATGGGTTTTACATTACTGTCTAGCTTTCATGCTAGACCTACTTAGCTGAACAGGATGGCCGGCGACATGGAAGAATATACTCATCTAATGATCATACAACAAGCCTCTTTCCCATTTGAAGAAAGAGTGGGAAATGAGTTTAATAGTGACGAAGCACCATATGTTAACATGGTTACCGTAGCAGCCGGGGATGTATCCGAAAGGGGTGATTATTAATAAACCCACCCATGACATGACACAACACTACAAGCCATTGTATATATCGGCTCATCTGGACGGATGCCCTGTTATAAGGACCCTAGTTGATGACGAGGTTCCAATGAACCTGTTGCCATGGAGAATAATGGCCAAGCTAGGAAAAATCACGGTCGATCTAATTATGTCAGAAGTGACTATTAGTAATTTTATTGGTAATGTCACAAACACACATGGTGTCTTGCTGGTCGATTTGATCGCATGCACCAAAGTAATCTTGGCGTCATTTTTTTTATGGACACCTCGTCAAGTTATAATGCACTATTAGAGAGAGATTGGATCCACTCATTTGCTTGCATCCCATCCCCTTTATACTAGTTTGTAATCTTTTGGAACCAGAATGTTCACTCCCCAAGTGCAGGGTTGTGATGTAGTAATAACTCGGTAAGACAGAGGTCGAATCCCAAGCGACTGAAACTTGTACGTTATCTAAAACTAACTAGAACTAGAACTAGGCTAAGATGAATTCTAAATCAATTAGCAATGGTGGAATACTTGTAGAATAATTAATCTAAAACTTAGGAAACAAATCAGAGATAGGAAACTAGGGATTCAGAGGATCCAATTGTAGAGATCAGGGAGAACTTATGCTTGCATCAAAAATTATGAAAATTACTGAACTGCCGTTGATCTAGTTTTCAAAGAGATGAAAGGTGTATGAATTAGAATGGATTCTATCACCAAACCATGCCCAAAGACTATGGCAAACAACAGAATCAAACTAATTACCACCCAATCACATGTATGCAAGTTAGGAAGGGTACCGTCATCCAACCATGCCTAGGAGACTATGGTGAACAACAGGGCTTCCTGACATCATAAACATTAAAGAGAACGAAAATATTCAAAGCCATTGCAGACCCATTGTAATTTCAGTCACAACAGACCATTAAAAATCTAAAACATTCCCATAATAATTAACTAAAATCAACGTCAATTCATGCATTAAAATTAAAATAAAATCAAATCTCCCATCTCATTACAAGCTTCACCTCCTAGCCCTAGCTAAGAGGTTTAGCCAGACATGGATGGCTAAATCTCCACAATTGAAATAAACTAAAAAAATAAAAAGAAAATACTCTTTTTTTTTCTTCTGCTTCACGTCCCTGCC
This sequence comes from Magnolia kwangsiensis, assembly GCA_037074715.1. Lineage (NCBI taxonomy): Eukaryota > Viridiplantae > Streptophyta > Magnoliopsida > Magnoliales > Magnoliaceae > Magnolia > Magnolia kwangsiensis. Next base: position 117,983,262 of record CM073577.1, read on the forward strand.
CGAGCCTCCACGTCTCTCTTTTTCTTCCTTCCTAGACCTGAATGAATGCTCCCCACGTCCAAAACCTCCTTTTATAGCTGCTGGAAGGCTGGAGTCAGTGACAGAGTTGTAGCAGGACACGGAATGTAATTTTCGAAGCCAAGTCCGGTGCCTCGAAACACGCCACTTTTCTCGCTCAAATTCCAAAGAAACACCGTCCCTTAGTACTTTTTTGGGTTCTCTACATGATAGACAGTTCAGATCTGCCATATGATCAAAGATGGTGGGCCAAAACCGCTTGAAAAAGTCAGTTTTCGTGGATGTGCGAAACCTTTCGCACCATTTCGCTGTTGTGATCGGTGGGCCCCACAGAAGCATTTTCTGAAAAATCCACCCCGTCCATTCGATTCAGAACGAAATTTCAGTTAATAATGGGTAGTTTTGAACGTCCATTGACGTGGCCTAGAGAAGAAATCACAAAAGAATCAGTTTTGAATGTTGCAGGGCAGCCCTTTTGTGGCATCTGTATCTCACACATGTGCACGCATGGGTGAAAAGTGACAACATGGTTTTGTAGTGCTCGTGGCTTTCTACACGGTCGACGGTTTGGATTGAGCTTATGGGGCACGTGTGGGGCCCACAGCTGATCGCAAAAATGGCCAGCGGCCGTGCATTACACGGACGCGAAAGCGGAATCTTCTTCCACTGTGATGATCGGTGGGGCCCACTTAGCTTTCTTTTTGAAAATTCACACCGTCCATTGGCTTCAAGACGAAAAACCGTCCGGGAAGGGGTGTTTTTGGAGCATTTTCGGTGTGGTCCACAGAATCTGTAACCCAGTCGTCCATCCTACATTTTCCATCCATCTACGTCCGTACCTGTGCATGTGATCAAAAGGACAGCTAGATGAGGGTTGTGGCCCTGCCCCTGAGCGAATGGACGGTCCTGATCTCTTAAAATGATGATGTGTGGACCCCACTGTATGAAACCAGCGGCCGGCGAAGGAACGTTGTTGCGTTCATGAGAAAATTCAAGGAAGAAAGGAGAAAAAAATCGGTCAGCAATGCTGACCGATTTCTCCAATTCTGGTGCACGGCTGGTGTAAAGAAGATTTTGCACACGCATGTGTACATGTGGGATCCACTGTGATGTCTGTAGGAAATCTGCTCTGACCATCCTCCTTTTCATATCATTTGATGCATTGAGACCAAAATTGAAGCATCCTGAGGTACCAGGCAGTCCCCACTTAATGAATTAAGGGGCTGATCTAGCCGTTGGGATACTTCCACAGGGATCAAACGGATGAAATTCGACGTGTACGGTTAATTTATGGTCCTCAGGCCACGTATGAAGTTTCGAGCTAAACTGATATTGGGAACTCCATGATCTTGCGTTCTGGATGCGTTTCAAGCCACTTGAGCTTCAGTTTCTTAGTTTTCTCGAATTTATGACTGTGTATATCTGTCAATCTTGGTCCCATGGAGTGTGTCCCATGCTTTGGTGAATTTGGAGTGTTAAATCCATGCATTTAGTATCCTATTTCGATCCCAGCTTGTAAAATTAACCTGCAACATAAACACGATTAAATCAGCCGTTAAACACTATTATGCTCATAAATCCGGACAATATTTGGGGTCTAATATGCACTATTTGACCCTCAACACAATCCCCAACCAGCATTTTGCTAGTCCCGAGCAAAATATGCGAAAAATAAGTTGAGAATTATATGAGAACTTTTTATGAAATCAAGTGAGATTTTGAAAAAGATACGAGAAATTTAATATTCATGAATGTTAGAAATTGTTTTCTCCTGGACTCAAGCACACATTAAACTTCATTAATCAAGTGTAAAGTATTAATCCATCAATTAGAAAAATTTTAAACATTGAGATCCATGGATGTATAGTCTAATCTCGGCTTATCATCATTAAGAGATCCAATCGTCAATTTCATGATATTATTGGTAACCAACAAGAAAATTCATGACAACCAAAACCTAATCCAAAACTTTCCTCATAGATTAACCTATTAACTTGTGATTTTTCTATTCAAAGTAATGCCAAGAAAGGGGAATCAAATCCTCACCTATAGGGAGCAAACCTATGGTGAAGATCGTACACCTGACTCTTTTTCACATATCATTTATGGGGAATTAACTCTACACCTATAGGGAGCAAACCTATGGTGAAGATTAATTATCCAACCTTTTCAATTTTTATACCATGATGGCAAGATATTTCAGGCTGGTTCCTTTCGTGCTTAGTGATTACCAAGTTATTCCTTCGATATGGAACTGAAATCTTAATGTGTAAGCAAGACGTGTCCTGAAATCATGATTCAATTAATGTTTAAAATCTCTAATCATGGATTGATAATTCAAACTCAACTGTGGAATCTATCAAGTAGCTAAATCCAAGAGTCATAAATTACCAACATCACGTATCTCGTAATTCTAAATCAAAGATAGATGTCAAAATCACATTGAATTTACAAGAAATGTCAGAAAAATTTTAAAATTTTTTCACAATTTTCACAAATTTTGCTCAAGACCAAGAAAATACTGATTAGGAAGCCTTAGGAAGCCTAATCTTCCACCCCCAACCTAAAATCTACATTGTCCTCAATGTAAAATATATAAACATACAGTGCACATGGGACAAAGAAAGTAAAGTGATGGGAAGATAGTACCTGGATAACGAATCAAGAGAGATTTTCCACAAGATCACAGTATGGAAGCTGGTTAGCATGAGAGAAAAAGAAAAACAAAAATAACGAAAATAAAATCCTACCTATACCACTTTCGCAGGTGCTCTCGATTGCATTTAGCGTATGCAACAAGCCTTTAAACCCCTACGTTACCCCTAGTGGACGAGTTGTAGTCTCGTGAGGGTTTGCAGTAATGTTACCCACAAACATTGAATCATCTAACTAGAAAAATGAAATGAAAAGCTGGGTTGCCTCCCAGGAGCGCTAAATTTACCGTCTTCAACCAGACAAATAAAGCAACAATCCTAGACCTATGAAAGTGATAAACCTACCTATACCTCCATCAGACTAGGAGATCAGTCCTAGTAAACAGGAGCAATCAGAGGCATGGACATGTTCTCTGAATCAAATGTCTCAACAAATGGCTTTAATCGATGTCCATTTACTTTAAACTCCTTTCCATTGTCGGGATCTCTTATCTCGACGGCTCCATGAGGATAAGCAGTGACAACAATGTAAGGGCCGGTCCAACGAGATCGAAGCTTATCCGGAAAGAGATGTAGTCGAGAGTCATACAAGAGGACTTTCTGACCTGGCGTGAATGATTTCCATAGAATATGTTGATCATGAAACGCCTTCATTCCGTCCTTATAAATTCTCGAGTTCTCATATGCATCGTTCCGAATTTCTTCCAGTTCATTTAATTGAAGTTTGCGTAGCGAACCAGCGTTGTCCAGATTGAAATTTAGATTTTTGATCGCCCAGTATGCTTTATGTTCCAATTCCATCGGCAAGTGACAAGCCTTTCCATAGACAAGTCTAAAGGGAGATGTTCCAATAGAAGTTTTAAAAGTAGTACGGTACGCTCATAAGGCATCGGTCAATCGGATTGACCAGTCCTTATGATCAGGGTTAACCGTTTTCTCTAGGATATGTTTGATCTCCCTATTAGAAATTTCAGCTTGTCCACTTGTCTGTGGATGGTATGGGGTGCTCATCTTATGAGAGATACCGTATTTCTTCATTAAGCTCTCAAATGGTCTATTGCAGAAGTGTGAGCCCCCGTCACTAATGTTGGCTCGAGGCGTGCCGAACCGCGACAGGATATTTTCTTTCAAAAATTTAATGACCGTGCGATGGTCATTTTTGCGGCACGGAATTACTTCGCCCATTTAGTGACATAGTCTACGGTGAGCAAAATATACAGATTTCTAAATGATTGGGGGAATGGTCCCATGAAATCGATGCCCCAACAATCAAATGCTTCTATAATAAGGATGGGATTCAAGGGCATCATATTTCGACGGGACAATGCTCTCAATTTCTGACAACGCTCACAAGCTTTGCAAAACTCATGAGTGTCCTTGAACATAGTGGGCCAGTAAAAGCCACACTGTAGAATCTTGGTCGTGTTCTTTTTAGCAGAAAAGTCACCACCACAGGCCTGTGAGTGACAAAAGGAGATGGCACTCAGATGCTCATCGTCTGGCACACATCTCCTTAAGATTTGGTCTGGGCAATATTTAAACAAATGTGGATTATCCCAGAAAAAGTTACGCACCTTGGTAAAGAATTTCTTCTTATCTTGTGATGTCCAGTTTGTCGGTATGGCACCTGTAGCAAGATAATTAGCAATATCAGCGAACCAAGATGAATGACAGACTCTAAACAGTTGTTCATCAGGGAACATGTCATTGATATGGGTCGCCTCAAGGGAATCAGAGATATTAAGGCGAGAAAGGTGATCAGCTACTACGTTCTCTACTCCCTTTTTGTCTTTAATTTCTAAATTAAATTCTTGGAGAAGAAGGATCCATCGTATTAGGCGGGGCTTAGAATCATTCTTGGAAAGAAGATACTTAAGTGCCGCATGATCTGTATAAATAATGATCTTGGATCCGATCAGGTAGGACCAAAATTTGTCCAAAGCGAACACTACGGCTAAGAGTTCCTTTTCCGTAGTCGAGTAGTTCACTTGGGCAGGATTTAGATTCCTACTTGCATAGTGAATAATGTAAGGCCGCTTATCTTTTCTCTGGCCTAGAACCGCTCCAAGAGCATAATCAGAGGCGTCGCACATAAGTTCAAAAGGAAGACTCCAGTCGGGTGGCTGCATGATAGGTGCAGTGGTTAACATGCCCTTAAGCTTAGTGAAAGCTTCTTGGCACTGCTCAGTCCACTCGTATGGTGTATCCTTTTGAAGAAGATTACATAAAGGACGAGAGAGGAGACTAAAGTCCTTTATGAATCGTCTGTAAAAGCTTGCGTGTCCTAAGAAGGATCGCACGTCTCTGATATTCTTGGGTGGAGGTAGGTTAGAGATAAGATCAATTTTTGCCTTATCTACCTCGATTCCTTTGGACGAGATGATATGCCCAAGGACAATTCCCTTTTGAACCATAAAATGACACTTCTCACAATTAAGTACCAAATTTTTTTCTTCACATCTTTTCAGCACACATTTAAGACTTGCTAAGCATTCGCTGAAGGATGAACCAAAAACAGAGAAATTGTCCATGAAGACCTCTAGATATTTTCCCACCATGTCAGAAAAGATACTCGTCATGCATCGCTGAAAGGTGGCAGAGGCATTACATAACCCGAATGGCATCCTTCTATAAGCAAAGGTGCCATAGGGACATGTAAATGTGGTCTTTTCCTGATCCTCAGGGGCGATTTCAATCTGATTATAACCTGAATACCCGTCGAGGAAACAATAATAGGAATGACCAGATAGCCTTTCCAGGATTTGATCAATGAAGGGCAAAGGAAAGTGGTCTTTCCTTGTGACGGTATTCAGCTTTCTGTAGTCAATGCACATTCTCCAACCAGTAGTAACTCTGGTCGGCACGAGTTCATTATTGGCATTGGCTACGATGGTGATCCCGGACTTCTTAGGAACCACCTAAGTTGGACTCACCCATTGACTATCGGATATGGGATAAATGATCCCCACTTCCAATAGTTTGAGAACCTCGGCCTTAACCACTTCCTTCATGTTTGGATTTAGTCTACGTTGTGATTGCCGAACAGCCTTTGCATTGTCCTCAAGATATATACGGTGAGTACAAATCGATGGGTTAATTCCCTTGAGGTCCGCTATCGTCCATCCAAGAGCTCCCTTATGCTCAATGAGAGTAGATATCAGCATACTCTCCTGTTCTTTCTCCAGGTGGGCAGAGATCACCACCGGGTATGTCTCATCTTGACCTAAATAGACATATTTTAAATCAGAGGGCAAAGGTTTTAGGTCAAGCTTCGGTGGCTTGAGGTTAGACGGTAGAGGCACTACATAAGTTTGGGGCAATTCTTCAATGTGTGGCCTCCACCGGTTAACTTCAAGTACCGGTGCAGTATCAAGCATGGCACTCGTCTCCCTAATTATATCATCATCAAGATCATGGGAGTGGGCCAGGCACGTCTCTAGAAGATCAGAGGATAAGGTGAGAGGCGTTCTATCTTTTACAAAAGAATCAATCATGTTAACATCGTGAAAATCGTCATCATCCTCTGAGTTGCTGCCATTATTGAAAAAGATATTTGATTCCAATGTCAAATTTCCAAAGGACATAGTCATAACACCATTCCTGCAATTGATAATTGCATTTGAAGTGGACAGGAATGGGCGACCAAGGATGATGGGAATCTGAGTGCTCGTGTCATTGATGGGTTCGGTGTCCAAGATGATAAAATCAACAGGGTAGTAGAATCTATCAACCTGGACCAACACATCCTCGATGATCCCTCTTGGTACACGGACAGAACGATCAGTAAGTTGTAGTGTGGTTCGAGTGGGTTTTAATTCACCCAAACCTAACTGTTGGTATACCGAGTAGGGAATCAGATTAACGCTTGCTCCTAAGTCAAAAAGTGCGTGATCAATTCGATAGTTCCCGATTGCACATGATATGGTTGGGCAACCGGGATCTTTGAATTTTTGCGGCACATCTTGTTTCAGGATGGCACTCACTTTCTCAGTCAAGGAGATCTTCTTTTGAACACTTTTCCGTCGTTTGGTAGTGCATAAGTCCTTTAGAAATTTAGCATATAAAGGAATCTGTTTTACAACGTCAAGCAGAGGAATGTTGACTTTCACTTGTTTCAACACTTCTAGGATATTCTGAGAGTTAGATAGACGTTTTGGTTTAACCAACCGTTGGGGAAACGGAGCAACTGGCTTTTCTAGAGGTTCCGGTTCAAATTTTTGTAGAGCGCCACTAGATCCATCATTGTTGTCCTCTTCTAGTTCTTGAGGCTTTTCGGGCCTAACCGGAAGGGTTTTATCAATAACCCTCCCACTCCTAAGAGTGGTGATGGATTTAGCGTGCCACATTTGATTTGAAGAGCTGGGATTACCTGTCTCGTATTGTGGTTTTGGATTAGGGAGTGATTGTACAGGGAGCATCCCTTTTTCTGTAAGACCTGTATCTTGGTCCGTACCTTTCTGTACACTTTCGCGGTCGTACCGATCGAATTCTGACAACCTTCGACCCTTAATCGATATCGACGCGCGACCCTTATTCATGTGCCGACAACCCGAGTCGACTCAACCCAAGACCAAGACCATAGCGACCACACCATCGCCGCGGTTCCGATACTGCGACTCACGCCCGAGGTGATACCCTGGTCAAGAGTTATGGGCCAACGTTCGGTGTGAGAAAACGCCGCGCGTTGCGAAAACTAAGGGAATCTCTATGATGTGTCACATCAATCACATCAATCCCATCAATCAATCACCCATCAATCCATCACATGTCAAGTACACATCACTTCCATCCCTTTTTCCAAGCAACCACAAAAGTCTTCATCTCCCATACCTCTCTTACATAAAAAGCCACAAAAGTCTTCACCACCCATACCTATCTTACACAAAAGCCTCAAAAGTCAAGCTTTTCTTACACAACCATCACTCACCCATCCATCCATCACTCTCTCTCTCTCCCTTTACATCACTCTCTCTCTTTCTCTCTTTCTCATTTCAAAAATTCCAAGCAACAAGAGTCCATACGTATGGAATTTTACAAAAATTCCTAAGCTCCAAGTGGCCCACCTTCCTATCCCAAAATCTCCCATCTCAACCCTCCATTCTTCATCTTAACCATTGAAGTTGAAGCCAAGGTGCCAAGGAACCCCTAGGAGCGAGAAGATTGGATGGTGGGTGCCTCTATAGGGTAGATTTACTTATTTTTATGGTGGACCAAGTGAGGCCCACCGATCCATGGTGTGGATCTCACTTGGGACCCTAATACGTGGCCGATGGACCACTTGGATCATCATGATCATTCCATATGGGGCCATTCTCCATGGACCCCATCATGATGTTTATTTTCATTTAGAAAGGTCACCTAGACCGTCCATATCGGTGGAGAATGGATCTCCACCATTGATTTACATTTTCAATGGTCCCATGTGCAAGGGATCCATTTATTGTATAATTTTCTTGTAAGGGAGGGCCCATAATGTCGGGGTCCCTCCATCACAAGCCGTGTCCCACTCTCCATGTCTCTCTCTCTCTCTTTTATTTTATTTTATTTTATTTTTTTAATGCAATAGGATGGTGTGGCCCACTTGAATGGATCCCACCTTGATGTATTTATTTTATTCAAGCGGGGCCCACCTTAAATGTTAAACCCATGTCACCCATCATGTGGTGGCCCACTTCATCAGGGCCCACCATTTAAAAAAAAAATTATATACTGAACCCTCCAGCGTCTAGGATGCTGGACGTTGTAAAGGAAAAAGAAAAAAAAAGAAAGAAAGAAAGGAAAGCTTTTGGGATGGCCCACTTGCATAGGCCCCACCCTGATGTATTGCTTTAATCCAAGCCATCCATCCCTTTCACCATCTCATTTTAGGCGTTGAACCAGAAAATGAGATTGAACAGAGCACCTGGTGGGCCATAGCGTCAAAGATCGCACCCTCACCATTCAAACATCATTTTCTTAATTTATTTCATTTCCTTTCATTAAAAAAATTCGAACTCTAGACCCATTTCGACTATTGCGGGCCACTGAACGCAATGGCCCGAACGAATTTTGGCGCAGTGGGCCCCACGTGCGAAAAACCTCAAAAAAACTGAATTTTTCCAATTTTTGCAAAGGCCATGCCCTCTGCCTCGCTGACACTTGCAGCGCTGCACGCTGTTGCGTGCAGCCGTGTATGGCGGGCGGTGGCGTCCAGCAGGGACCCACGGCTCCAGCCGTGGGCCCCACCTTGATGTTTGTATACCATCTAAACCATCCATGAGGTGGGTCCCATTCTCAAGTGGGCCCCCTCCAAATTTTAGGACGATCAAAAACTCAGGTGGCCCACACCACAGGAAATAGTGAATTGAATATCTACCATTGGAAGTTACTTCTGGGCCCACAGAAATTTCAGATCAACATGAAATTTGGGTTACCACTCATTTCAGGTCTAAGTGACCATATGAATGGGTTGGATGTCACCTGAGTATTTCAGGGTGGGCCCCACTTGGGACCCACAGTGATTCATGTGTTAAGTCCAGCGTCCAGCGGACGGTGGCACCCACCTTATGTTTATGTGGTCTCCACCGTCCAGCGGACGGTGGGACCCTTATGATGTATGTGTTCTATTCGCGCCGTCCATCCCGGGACGGTGGGCCCCACCATGTTTTATGTGTTACATCCGCGTCGTTCATTTGGAACGGTGGGACTTACCCCTGACCGTGGGCCCTATGAACAGTTTGGATTGTAAATAGATATTGCAATGGGCTCATGGTTCACGTGACCTTATGAAAGGATTGGGTTGCAAATAAATATTGTTGTGGGTCCTATGAACAGTTTGTATTGCAAATGAACCTCATGTTGGGCCTAGTTTTGATGGAAAATGAACATTTTGTTAGGCCCATGGTTTTGGACCCATTTAAGGTATTTTAAAGCCCATAGAAGTAAGCCCATTTGATGTGTTGCAAGTCCATGGGACTGGGCCCATTTGATGTACTTCAAGGCCCATGTAATTGGACCCTTTTGTTGAAATTTAAAGCCCATGAAAGTAGGCCATTTGATATATGTAAGGCCTAGGGGTTTAGGCCCACTTCGATATGCATACGAGGCCTATGGGTTAGACCCACTTAATTTATTAGAGGCTCATGGGTTAGGCCTATTTGATATATGTAAGGCCTAGGGGTTTAGGCCCATTTGACTTATGTTAGGCCTATGGGTTGAGGCCCACTTGACCCACATGTGGGACTCAATTGGTGTGGCCCATTGGTCATATATTAGACTCATGGGGCTAAGCTCATTTGATGCAATCCAAGGCCCACGGGTTTGACCCATTGCAATGCACATAAGACCCATTGGTGTGGTCCATTTATGTGGCCCATCTGATGAATAAAAACCCATTGGATATGGCCCATTTGATATATATGTAAGGTCCAATGGGGACAACCTACGGTCCATTGCAATGTGTAAATCCATTACAAACTAAGTACGATGTTTACAATGATCGTGCCTTGGGAGCAATGTTGGTTTGACGTCCACATTGTGAGCGTAATGCTGGTTGGATGTCCACATTACGACTCTCCTTAGGGCACATTACCAGGCCGTACTTGCTGTGTATAGACCGTCCAAGCCCATCTGCGTTGTAAGAATGGTTCATAACTCATTTACATGTTTAGTATAGTTTCATGACCCATGATCATACGCATCATATGTATGCTTGATATGAGGATTGACTGATCATAGCATATGCCTTCGGGTAGGTTATTTACGGGTTCCTGGTTAGGCAGTGTTGCCCTACATGAGCGCACGATATGCACAGGATTGGTTGCATGACTGAATAGCGTGATTCATGCATTCCGCATCTGTGTGACATGGTTATTGTATACCCTAGCGACATCGGGACCGTAGCCTCCACAGACAGATCGTGGTTGGTAGGATTGGATACCGAAAATCTTGTTCTACATGGGGTACTATAGATATCCCTGAGTGAAAGTCCCTAAACCCTTATGGTACCAAGAGGTTGCTCCAACGTATAGACCGAGTGGGTAGATGAGCGTTGAGTGCCGATTACCAGAAGGTTACGCTCTCCACTGTGTCGTGGTCGGTTGGAAGGGGGTACGCCCTTACCCGCCTGAGTGTAGGGGGCAATGCTAGGATGAGTCTGACCAGCTCGAGGAATGGGTCCGCCATCGACGAGTCACGCCCGATATTGGTAGACGGATAGTGTGGTCTCTTCCACTTACTTTATTGCGTGCGATGTGGTGGCAATCTAGTTTAGAGTGTACTAGACCCTGGTGATATTCCATACTTTGAGCTGTATTGATGTGTGGACATAGATGAGGATCTATATGCTTGAGTTGCATTATACATTGCATGGCCTTGAGATGGTCGATACCATTCATGTCTTGCATCGCATAAGCCTTGGTACGGCTCATGGTGTTATGGTTCCATCTGCATATTCCGCATTACTCTGACATTGCATGATCATATTACTACCTTGCGCACATACTTTCACCACCCTCTAAGCTTTCTGTAAGCTTATGCACGACCGTTGCGTGCAGGTGACGTTGGATCGCAGCAGTGCTGAGGCAGGATCACGTTGCAGAGCATTTTGGAGTTTTTGTTCTTTACCATTGTATTTCCCTTTATGCTCATTGTACTTGTAAAGTTTTTGATCATAGTAGAAATGTAATGGAGTTCTTGGTTGTTGTTTGTGGGTTATGCCTTTGGTTATGCTTATTACGAATCAAACTGATATTTAAAATCCTCCTCGTAGCATCCCAGGATCGGAACCTGACGAATGGGAGCTAGGAGCCGAGAATGGGGTTCTACGGGGGTTGTCAGTGCCGGATTCGGTGATCGAGAATTTTGTTAGCCCGGTTTCTGAGTTTGGGGCGTGACATTTTCCATAGCCGTCATACGTGAATCTATTTTTTTCATAAAATCTGAAATTCCTTACATTGTCCGAGTCAGCTCTTGTATGGAAATTTGAACCGATTCTTCTTGAGGTTTCCCTTGATTTGGATTTTGATTGAAGAAACCTTGAGGGGTAGCAGTTTGTCCGTTCCTCCAACTAAAATTCGGATAATTTTTTCAGCCAGAATTGTACGTATTAGAGGGTGGTCCATTGAAAGGTCTTTGATAGTTATTTACGGCATTAGATTATTCATTCAATACTTCTCGAAAGGCAGGTGTTGAAGGATAATTTTCAGTAGTATGAATATTGTAATCACAGATGCCGCAAACACTTTCATTAACCTTTTCCTTCCTTCCTTCCATGGCCTCAAATTTTCTGGTGAGATTGGCCACCTTAGCGTTAAGATCATTATCCTCTTTCAGAAAATATATTCCTCCCTTTTCCCTTGAATGAGTCGGCCTAGCCGTAGTGTTCGTCCTTGGGTAATAGTCCCATGATTGTATTTTTTCAGCGAGACTATCGAGGTAATCCCATACCTCGTCGACATTTTTATTTATGAATTCTCCGTTACACATTATCTCGACCATTTGGCGCATGGAAGATGTTAGCCCATCATAGAAAAAATTTGTAATGCGCCATATTTCAAAGCCATGTTGTGGGCATGCATTAACCAGATCCTTGAACATTTCCCAACATTGGAAGAATGTTTCATCTTCCTTTTGGGCAAAGTTCATGATTGCTCTCCTGAGGGTAATTGTCTTATGATGTGGGAAAATTTTCTTTATAAATTCCCTCTGCATATCATTCCATGTGCCAATGGATCTAGGACGCAGTGAATGTAACCACGTCTTGGCTTTTTTTTTCAAGGAAAATGGAAAGAGTTTCAGCCTAATAGTATCCTCAGATACATTAGGAAAGTATAAGGTGCCTATGATTTCATCGAACTCTTTCAGATGCAAGTATGGTTCTTCAGACTCAAGCCCATGGAACTTAGGAAGGAGTTGGATAACTCCTGGCTTGATGTCCATATGTCCTATATTCTCAGGAAAAATCATGCATGAGGGCGTACTCACCCCCGCCGATTATAAATAATCTCGTAAAGTACGAGGCGGGGGTGCCTGATGCACCTCATTCTCATCATGTACTTCCTCAACCCTAGGTTGGGGTAGTGCTTGAGGTTGGTTTTCAGCCATAACATCCTCTAACTCAGGAGAATTCAAGTGGTGTCTAGTCTTGCGATGAACAGTCAACCCCTCAACTAATCCTCCTTCAATCATGAGACGTCGAGTGTTGTCGCATGCCCACTGGGGCATAAAACACACTTAGCCCTCAAATTCTCACTTAAACCTAAGAGAAGGGAAGAAGAAATCTAGAAAATAAAAGAGAAAGATGGAAAGAAGTTACCAAATTCGAAGTCCTAGGTTAAGAACCTACAGAATAAACAAACAAGTTAGTTTTTAAACAAAAAGTCTATAAAATAGAGAAATTCTAAGAATATAATAAGAACCAAAGTTAGGATTTTTAAAAAAGATTTAGAATTATCAACTACTAAAAAGAAGAAATAAATCCTAATCTAGAATAGAGAGGAAGAATTTAAGAAAGAATTTACCAATTTTGAAACTATCTTAGAAGCCTACAAAACAGGAAAGACAAGTTAGTTTCTAAAAATTAAGAAAATCTAAACCTAATCTTAAACTAATCCTAAAACTAATTAATTTTAGAAAAACGTAACCGACAGTCCCCGGCAACGGCGCCAAAAACTTGTTCACTCCCCAAGTGCAGGGTTGTGATGTAGTAATAACTCGGTAAGACCGAGGTCGAATCCCAAGGGACTGAAACTTGTACGTTATCTAAAACTAACTAGAACTAGAACTAGGCTAAGATGAATTCTAAATCAATTAGTAATGGTGGAATACTTGTAGAATAATTAATCTAAAACTTAGGAAAGAAATCAGAGATAGGAAACTAGGGATTCAGAGGATCCACTTGTAGAGATCAGGGAGAACTTATGCTTGCATCAAAAATTATGGAAATTACTAAACTGCCGTTGATCTAGTTTTCAAAGAGATGAAAGGTGTATGAATTAGAATGGATTCCATCACCAAACCATGCCCAAAGACTATGGCAAACAACAGAATCAAACTAATTACCACCCAATCACATGTATACAAGTTAGGAAGGGTATCGTCATCCAACCATGCCCAGGAGACTATGGTGAACAACAGAGCTTCCTGACATCATAAACATTAAAGAGAACGGAAATATTCAAAGCCATTGCAGACCCATTGTAATTTCAGTCACAACAGACCATTAAAAACCTAAAACATTTCCATAATAATTAACTAAAATCAACGACAATTCATGCATTAAAATTAAAATAAAATCAAATCTCCCATCTCACTACAAGCTTCACCTCCTAGCCCTAGCTAAGAGGTTTAGCCAGACATGGATGGCTAAATCTCCACAATTGAAATAAACTAAAAAAAAAAAAAAGAAAATACTCTTTTTTTTTCTTCTGCTTCAGGTCCCTACCCGAGCCTCCACGTCTCTCTTTTTCTTCCTTCCTAGACCTGAATGAATGCTCCCCACGTCCAAAACCTCCTTTTATAGCTGCTGGAAGGCTGGAGTCAGTGATAGAGTTGTAGCAGGACACGGAGTGCAATTTTGGCAGCCAAGTTCGGTGCCTCGAAACACGCCACTTTCCTCACTCAAATTCTAAAGAAACACCGTTCCTTAATACTTTTTTGGATTCTCTACATGATAGACAGTTCAGATCTGCCATATGATCAAAGATGGTGGGCCAAAACTGCCTGAAAAAGTCAGTTTTCACGGATGTGCGAAACCTTTCGCACCATTTCGCTGTTGTGATCGGTGGGCTCCACAGAAGCATTTTCTGAAAAATCCACCCCGTCCATTGGATTCAGAACAAAATTTCAGTCAAGAATGGGTAGTTTTGAACGTCCATTGACGTGGCCTAAAGAAGAAATCACAAAAGAATCAGTTTTGAACGTTGCAGGGCAACCCTTTTGTGGCCTCTGTATCTCACACGTGTACATGCATGGGTGAAAAGTGACAACATGATTTTGTAGTGCTCGCGGCTGTCTACACGGTGGACGGTTTGGATTGAGCTTATGGGGCACGTGTGGGGCCCACAGCTGATCGCAAAAATGACCAGCGGCCGCACATTACGCGGACGCGAAAGCGGAATCTTCTTCCGCTGTGAAGATCGGTGGGGCCCACTTAGCTTTCTTTTTGAAAATCCACACCGTCCATTGGCTTCAGGATGAAAAACCGTTCGGGAAGGGGTGTTTTTGGAGCATTTTCAGTGTGGTCCACAGAATCTGTAACCCAGCCATCCATCCTGCGTTTTCCATCCATCTACGTTCGTACCTGTGCATGGGATCAAAAGGACAGTTAGGTGAGGGTTGTGGCCGTGCCCCTGAGCGAATGGACGGTCCTGATCTCTTAAAATGATGATGTGTGGACCCCACTGTATGAAACCAGCGGCCGGCGAAGGAACGCTGTTGCGTTCGTGAGAAAATTTAAGGAAAAAAGGAAAAAAAATCGGTCAGCAACGCTGACCGATTTCTCCAATTCTGGTGCATGGCTGGTGTAAAGAGGATTATGTACACGCATGTGTACATGTTGGATCCACTGTGATGTCCGTAGGAAATCTGCTCCAACCATCCTCCTTTTCATATCATTTGATGCATTGAGACCAAAATTGAAGCATCATGAGGTACCAGGCGGGCCCCACTTAATGAATTAAGGGGCTGATCTAGCCCTTGGGACACTTCCACAGGGATCAAACGGATGAAATTCGACGTGTACAGTTAATTTATGGTCCTCAGGCCACGTATGAAGTTTCGAGCTAAACTGATATTGGGAACCCCGTGATCTTGCGTTCTGGATGCGTTTCAAGCCACTTGAGCTTCAGTTTCTTAGTTTTCTCGGATTCCTGACTGTGTATTTCTGTCAATCTTGGTCCCCTGGAGTGTGTCACATGCTTTGGTGAATTTAGAGCGTTAAATCCATGCATTTAGTATCCTATTTCGATCCCAGCTTGTAAAATCAACCTGCAACATAAACACGATTAAATCAGCCGTTAAACACTATTATGCTCGTAAATTCGGACAATATTTGGGGTCTAATATGCACTATTTGACCCTCAACACAGAACAAAGTTGAGCTAGTCGTAGCTGATAATAAGCCCTTCTTGGTCACTTCAAATGCCAATAAGGCTTACTAATATGACAAGGAAGTGGGGCCTATTATATCCACTTGGAGAAATAAATTCGGCCACCCTATTGGAATTATAGTAAAAAATATTGTGCAGGCTATCCCAGAAATTACATGAGCCAATGACACTAAGCCAAGGGACATTGTTCCATGTCGGCTGGTCCCACACTGACCATTAAAGAGATCTCAATGTTGGGATGCCAAAGGAGAAAATAAATTGGGTTGACCTCACATCCAGAATAAGAAGGCTTAAAGAAAGCTTGAGGGAAATGGACGATGGTTGTTTTATGAATCTGGTTGAGATGGAGGAAGTGGTCAAGGAAGACGATGTCAGATCCAAATAAGCATCAGAAAAGATGGAAGATTCTCGACCTCAAGTTCAGGACCCACTAGCGTACATCAATTTGGGAATAGAGCTCGACCCAAAACCAACATTCCCTAGCGAATTGTTAAAGTCGTCTAAGATAGAGTGATTAGTGGAATTTTGATTGTTTCGTGTGGGATTATCATGAAATTTTAGGGCTCGATTGGTCCCTGGTTGAGCATATATTACCCACTAAAGAAGGTTATTGACTGTACAAACAACTACCTAGGCGAATGACGACTGAAGTCACCCTCAAATCAAATAAGAAATAGAGCGATTGCTGAAAGTCAAGTTTATTTAGCCAATTAAGTATGCTAAATGAATGTCAAATATGTTCCCAATAATAAAAAAGAATGGTAAGTTGAGGGTCTGCATCGATTTTAAAGATTTAAACTTGCCTACACCAAAGGATGAATATCCCATGTCAGTGGCTGATCGGCTTATCGACCGAGCTTCCGGACTTGGAATTGTGTCCTTTGTAGATGGGAATTCAAGGTACAATCATATCTACATTACATTGGATGATGTGTCCAAAACAACATTCACGTTGGGAACCTACTGTTGGTTCATGATGCCCTTTGGACTTAATAATGCATTGACTAAATATCAAAGAGTCATGAATGCCATCTTTCATGACATGATCGGTCGTTTCATGAAAATTTATGTGGATGATGTGGTATTTAAATCAACCGATGAGGATGAGCATCTAACCCACCTGCATAAGTCCTTTGAGCAAGTGAAAATGAACCCCTTGAAATGTGCTTCCAAGGTCTCAACTGGTAATTTTCTTGGGTTCCTCATACACCAAAGATGGATCGAAGTCGACTAGAATAAAGCTCAGGCTATAGTCAATGCTCGGCCACCGAAAAAACATCAGAATTGCAAAGGTTTTTAGGCCAAGTTAATTTTATGATGAGATTTATCTCTAATTCTGTAGATAAGACTAACGTATTTTCTCCACTGGTAAAATTAAAGCAGGGGTCTGAATTTGTTTGGGAAGTAAAGCATCAATTGGCTTTTGATAGGATCAAAGAATATTTGATGAAGCTACTCATGCTAATGCCACCGGTCGAGGGTTGACCATTCAAGCTATATGTTGCTGCTTCGGTAGAATCAATTAGACCTCTCTTGGCACAGGACGATGATATGCAGAAAGAGTGAGTGATCTACTATTTGAGCCAAACATTACTCGATGCCAAGAAACGGTATTCCATTATGGAGAAATTATGCTTGTCATTGTATTTCACAACCACTAAGTTAATGCATTACTTACTGGTTGAACGAGTTAATGTAATAGCAGTGACCGATTTGGTAAAATATATGTTAAATCAACTAATATTGAACGACCGAATTGGTAAATGGGTGTTGGCTTTATCTGAGTTTGATCTCCATTATATTCCATAGAAGTTAATAAAGGGTTGGGCCATAGATGACTTTGGTCAATCACCTTTCAGTTCTTGAGGAACAAATTTCCCCATGCATCTTGGATCTGTATTGCATACAGCTAACACCATGGAAGTTAATCTTCGACGGATTAAGGACACATGATGTGTTTGGGGCTGGGGTGATTTTTGTTACTCCCAATGGGAACTAGCAAGAATTTTCATTTCAATTAGAGTTTAACTATACTAATAACCAAGCCAAGTACAAAGCAATGATAATTGGACCAGAGATACTATTGGAGTTTGGGGAAAAAACTGTGATTATCTTAGGGGATTCATAGTTAGTGATAAATCAAATGACATGACTATTCGAATGCACTAGTCCAACTTTGATGCCATACTACACCCTAACAATCTAGATGCTTGACATGTTCGACGAAGTCAAATTAATGCACATTACTAGATAACACAATGAAGATGCTAATGAAACGGCGTAACTAGCCGCGGGGCTCGATGCCCTTGGAGGCTTGATTGAGCGGATGATTATCATCCAAAAAAGGTCCTTGCCCTCTATTTTTCAGAGAGGGAGTGCCATATAAGTGTGTCAGGAAGACATAGATGAAGGGGATTGGAGGGCTCCCCTTATGGGTTATTTACAAAGCCCTTGCACTAAGAACAATAGGTATATATGAAGATCAACCGCTAATTACATCATAATTGATAGTGAGCTGTACCGTAAATGTGTTGATGGAGTTTTACTTTGGTGTTTGTAAAAAAAAAAACCACGTTAGCTATGGACGAGGTCCATGAAGGGATATGTGGCGCCCACTAGGCTGGGAAAATGATGAGGCTTACAGTTAGATGTTATGGTTGTTTTGGCCAACAATGATGGCCAATTGTGTCCAGTACACTAACGATTATGAAGCTTATCAAAGGAACGGGCCAGTCCAACATGTGTTTGTGACCAAAATACATTATATAATAGAATCATGGCCATTTTAAGCTTGAGTGATCAATTCAATCGGTCAGATTTACCCACATTCGACTCGCATGGATTCGTTTATCATCGTAGCAACTAATTACTTCACTAAGTGGGTAGAAGCTAAGCCCATGAAGGGAGTCAGTCACAGAGAGATTATTGAGTCTATCGAGACTAATATCATCCACCACTTTGGGATCCCAGAGTCCATCACTATGGACCAGGGTGCAGCATTTTTGGTCAATGATGTGTGGAAAATGGCCGATAGATACGACATAAAAATTATATACTCAACCCTGCACTATGCCCAAACTAATGGCCAGGTCGAAGCCAGCAACAAGGTAATTAAGAACATCCTAAGGAAGTGATTGAAGAAAATTTTCAAGAATAGGATACCAAGCTGTCTAAGGCTCTCTAGGCCTATAAAAATTCACTCCATACCAGTATTGGGGTGAGCCCATTCGTGCTAACATATGGACATGATGTGGTCATGCCCTTGGAGGTCACGATACCATCACTCTAAACCACTTATTAGGCCAAGTTGACCATTCTAGAGTTCATAGAGGGAATGCTAGCTGCCGAGTTTAAAGGACTAGATGAGGTCCAAATGAGAGCCTTGGACTCAATCATTTCCCACAAAGTGACCATAGCATGTGTATAAACAAGAAAGTGAAAAGAAAATCTTTTGGAGTAGGCAATACAATCTAGAAAATGGAATTACCAATCAGTCAGAATGACGAATCCCTTAGTAAAAAATGGTCACCACATGGGAGGGGTCATATATCATCATGCAAGTCTTTAAAGGAGAAGCTTATGTATTGAGAGATATGAACAAAAAAGTTGTAAAGGCCCCCATAAATGGCCAATTCTTGAAACCTCGTTTCCCTTCACTGTGGGAAGTTGTCAAGGGACAGATTGAAGGGAATTAGCAAGAAAATGATGAATAATTCATTTAATAAAAGTCTTAAAATAAGGGCTAGTTGATTACAAATAAATGCAAGGAAAATAAGATATGGCTAGCTGAGCAGTCAAATTACAAATGGGCCGAATTGAGCTCTTTAAATCTCTTGGTGGCTAATGCCTTCGCCTTCATTACCATCCTTCACTTCTCCCTCCATGACAGTTTTTGGGTCGTGAGCTGGTCGGAGAGGCGAGCGATTGACTAGAGGCACCGGTCGAGGTTTACACACTCTATATTGGCCGATTTCTTTTCGACCCTACTAAAATCCATGCACCCTCGATAAAGCGTTATCTATGACTCGATGAAGGTGACCAAATATTTATTTGCAAGCCTATCACGGTATGGATAGATCTGTTGGGCCTCATGGAGATTAGTGAAGAGGTTGCCAAGTATAACCTCCATCGACTGTAACATCTTATCGAGGCAATATTCATGAGTCCAACGCAACTAGTTTTTCAAGCAGCTTCATAGTGGGCAGAGAGATTTTTAGATTTTGTACAATGGACCGATATCTGCATCAGTGGAGCAGAGCACCGTTCGATCTCTTGGTCAGCCCTAGAGTAGGCCTCTCCAAGCTGCTGAAGTTCTAAAATGATCTTCAATACCTCCTATGGAGGTCTATCATTCATAGATGATCCAACAGCAATTCTTGAGGAAGGGATAAGGATCACGTAGAAAATAGGAATGAGAGAAAGAGTTAAGCCCCTCTGTAAAGATTTCCTACATGATTTGAATGGATAAAGATAAGGGTGAGAAAGAATTCATGACGTTTGAGATAACATTGAAAGAGTTTCTCATTTGAAATACACTCATTGTAATGTATTTTGAATCGTAATGGGTGTTTTTATAGACGTGATGTTCAGAAATTAATGCACACCTTGGATAAAGTGTGACGGTTGAGAGCTGGAGACCAGCGAATGGTGCAAAGATTCATTTCCAAGATCATGCAAGAATGTAACAAAGTAAATGTGATTGTTCTGGGAAATGTGGTGTTGTTATTCCTACTAAGTTAGCACATGCATGAAAAGAAGAAAAAATGGTTAAGTATAACGCGACTGATTGGTGACCCAGGAGCCCGATCAATGTTTAAAATATCATCAAACATCCTTAGATGAACATTCAAGTTACATTAGTGAAAGGAAAGTACATTCTACAGCCTATGCAAAAAAATTACAATTTTATTAGCATCAAAATGTATTCAATGCTCTACAGGTCATCGATCGTAGCACGTTGAAAGGGAAACACAACAATAAAAGGGGCCAAAGGTGATCAAGCAACCTAAATCTTCTTCCCCTCGAACTCCTTAAGGAGGGCTTGTATCTCAACTTCACTCTTCTCGTATGATGCAACCCAACTTGCTCCCTTTTTAATGATAAGTGACTAAAAATGAAGTGGCTAATTGACGAGAAGAGCATTTGAAGAAATTACATCCTTGGCCGCTTGCTTGGTGTTGAAGCTTGCCTTCGATCGCGATTGATATAGAACGATCTATTCATTCAGGAATGAAAGATCTTTAGGGTCACCCATTTTCTTGGCAAAAAAGGTATATTCTTGTTCTTTTAGCTCTTCTACTGGCCCTACCCGATAAGACTTCAACATTCTCAGCATGGTTTGTTTGAATTGGTGCATTTAAATGCATTGCAATCGATCGTACCAAGCTAGTTCATGTGTCCTACTCATCGCTATGGATTCTTCCATGGCAAAGGCTTGTTGCTGAAGGCATTCTGAGTTCATAGAACCTTTTTCTCATGATGTACAGACACTTCAACATTTGAACAAGCTCCCCAAGCGTGGTTTCTGATTCATCCAAAGATGATGCATGCATCGCAAAACCATTGGCATAAAAAAGTAATGAGGAATGATAATATTCTCTCAACCTCCGTTCAAGAATCTCTTTTAGATAGTGTTCAATGCTTGCAATGAGGAAAGTAGGATTGGAAGTCATTAGTGTAGAGTGGGACTATTAGAGGAAAATGTTGTGAATTCGAGTATACCATAGACGTTATTTAAATAGGCAATGCAAGCACCCAGGATCTAGAGTGATTGTGGCAACAAAATCGTTACAGGTTCGAACAATTGAGAGCACAAAATAGTTAAGGCACAAAGTTCATAGCTGGCCCACATTCCATTGAGTTTTTAGGGACAAGTCGGTAGTTGATTACAAACATAAGAAGTGGAAATTAAAGGGATGACAAGGTTCAAAAATGGCTAAGCGGCCGCTTATATTGATAAAAGATTATTCAAAGTTACAGTTTGAAAGATACAAAGCATTACATTGAGCCATTAACTACTTCTAATTGGCTTTGTACAACATGTAAGGTAACCTCCATTTTATCTGTTGATTGAGATAGTCGACCAATAACTACTATTCAGGAATGCACATCAGTTTCCAATTAAGTGACCCTCCTCTTACACTGAAGATGTTCAACGTACTTCCCCACAAACTCCTGCTTCAGAGTGGTCAACTCCACCTCCAAAGCCGTGATTCTAACTTCCAAGTCCTCTAATTCAGTCTCAGAAGCCCTCAATTCAGTGGCATCAGTGGCGAAGTCCTGGGCAATGGTTCGTACAGAGGTCCTCTCGAATTTGATGGTAGAACGCTCGGCCTCGAGTCGATCGATGATAACACAAACGTGATAATGTGTCTTGATCAGCCTCGGAAGCTCTTAAAGACCCAATACTTTTTCTACTAAAGCAGAGTTTGACGAAGAATAAACACGGTATGACTCAACCAATCGATCGAATTTGTTGATTGACTTAGCATTGAGAGACCCTGCAAATCCTATCTATGAGAGACCTTGGAGCTCCGCCTTGACATCCTGCAGGTTGCTCGCTAATGAATGAGAATTGGCCACAGCTATTTCTCTAGTAAGGGCCCTTTCGAATGAAGACATGATATCTTTGAAGGAAGGGAGATCCTCACTATTGAAGGTGAGAGCATCATCTGCGAATGTGGATTCTGGGGTAGATGGTGGATAAGACCCGAGCTCAATGGTCTCGACTGTCGTGGTTTCCTCGGTCTCGGCCATGGTCTCGACCACCATTGCCTCTACGGTTGTAACCTTAACCTCTTCCAAAATAGGGATCTCTTCGATCGTTAAAGGAGCTGGTACCATGGAAAGGATCATCAACATGGAAGAATGTTTTTCGGCTAATTGGTGAAGGAGAGGTGCTTCATCTACCTTCTGACCAATCAGTGGACGGGATCATGAGGAATCTGAATAATGTATTCTAAGCCAGTATGTAGAGTATTAACTTTAGGAGGGCTCCATTACCATAGCTACAAACATAGGCACGATGCTCTACCTTATATCTCTTAAAATCCCAAACTCATAATAAAGAAATCAAACCACTTATGCCAACACCTTGGCACCTACTTTAAACCATAAAAAATGTATTCAGTTGATAAATAAGATTCTTCTTATTTTCTTCAATAAATTGTTGCACTTGATGTCTTAAATCTTAATTTTTGGTATGCTCGACTGGTTGAGGGACTGGCTCGACCGGTCGAGGGAGCTGCTCGACTAGTCGAGGCTTGCACGAGTCCAAGTCCGGCAAGCATAGGTTTTGGGTGTCCGAGTTGCTCGACCAATTGAGGGTTAGGCTCGACTGGTCAAGGGTGCCCTTTAACTAGTCGAGGCCTCAGCTCGACCAGTCAAGGTTAGGCAGATTCGAGTCCAGATCTTGTGCGGGCTGGTAAAATCTGAGGCGGTTTTCACAAGGGTGCGAAAGTGAAGTTTCCTAAACTATAAATAGGGGTCCCTAAGGCTATTCTAAAGTATTCTAAGGCTTTCTAAAGGGGTTACACGGGTTTTTAAAAGGGTTTTAGGGTTTCTAAAGGGTGTAGCAAGGGTAAGATTCAAGATTGTTCGAATCGGGTAAGCCCTCTCTCTTTATAATTGATGCTTTCATAGTGAAATTTTTTCGCTTTGTGCTGTAGTTTTTTCCCATAAGGGTTTTCCATGTTAAATCTTTATATTCTCTTGTGTTTTCTTGGTGTCATTGTATTGCTATCATAGATCTAGATCTGTGTGATTCCACAGGCAAAAATCCCAGCAAGTGGTATTAGAGCAATTGTTGGGGCACAGATCTGAATCTAAGGGATTAACATCAATGAGAAGCACTAGGTATGATATTGAGAAGTACTCAGGGAAAAATAATTTTGAGTTATGGAAGATCAAGATGATGAGTTCCTTAATCAAGCAAGGCGAAGATGGTGCTCTTGAGGAGCGAAAGTCTACTATGACTGATGATGATTTGAATACTCTTGATAAGAAGGCTTTATCATCGAACCGTTTATGTTTCACAGATGAGATTTTCTACAACGTCATGAGGGAGAAAACTGTGACTAAGTTATGAGTGAAGTTAGAGGATGTCTATACAATAAAATCCTCTGAAAATTACCTACACTTGAAGTGGCGATTGTGTAACTTCAAGATAGTAAAGGGTAGAGATTTGGAGGATCACATCAGCAACTTTAAAAAATTAGTTTGCAAATTATTGGATATGGAGGAAGTGATGAAAGATGAAGAACAAGCATGTATATTATTGAATTCTCTCCCGACGTCGTATGAGTCATTCAAGGACATGATAAGGCCATGAGAAAGCTCAAAGTCGACATGGGGATATCTTCTGATGCACTATTTACAAGGGGTAGGAATTCTAAATAAGGTACATGTTTTTCAGGTTCTAAATCTAACTTTAAGGGCAAGGACAAAGGAAATGTGAAGTGCCGAAATTATGGTAAGGAAAAACATGCGAAGAAGGATTGTGAAAATCTTAAATCTAAGAGAGAAGATTCTGAGGCTTCATATAGGGAAGCCAATGCTGCCACGCCAGATGGATTGAGTAGATGTGATGGTAATGTTTTGTCTGTCTCTACTATCAAGTAGTCATATGATGATCGTAAGGAAGAGTGGATGCTAAAACAGGAGGGTCTTTTCACATGACTCATCATCGGAGTTGGTTCACCAGCTATAGGGAGTATGATGATGGATAGGTATTTATGGGTAATGACATTGTCTATAATATTGTATCTGTTGGTTAGGTGCACATCAGGATGTTTGATGGGGTGGAGTGTACCTTGACTGATGTCAGGCACGTTTCTGATTTGAAGTAAAATCTGATTTCTCTTTGTGTACTTGAGGCAAAAGGATGCAAGTACACAGATATTAATAGTTCTCTTAAAGTATCTAAGGGGGCACGGGTAATCATGAAAGCGCAACGACTCGGTAACTTATACATATTGATTGGGAGGCACTTCAAAAGGTGGAGCTGCCATGGATGTATCGGATTCCACCTTTGTACATGTGTGGTATGTTGGGTATGACCACATGAGCAGGTAGGGCAGGAAGGCTGAGACGTGCTGATAGGGATACAGAACAGGTGGAACACCCACTTGTGAGAAAAATAACACGGCATAATCGTATGATATCGACGAGGTATATGGACGACTCCAATATCACAGGAGGATCCATCTTCTATTTTAATGGCTTTAGGTGAGCCTAGTGCTGAAAAGTAGAAGGTGACTATGGGCGATATGATGGATTCGTTGTACTAGACCGACATATGGGAGCAAGTGGAGCTTCTAGTGGGCCAGAGAACGGTTAGATGTAGTTGGATCTTCAGGAGTATACAACATAGATACAAAATGAGGTTGGCAGCGAAAGGTTATGCTCAGATAGAATGGATCAACTTCTTAGAGATATT
This sequence comes from Magnolia kwangsiensis, assembly GCA_037074715.1. Taxonomy (NCBI): domain Eukaryota; kingdom Viridiplantae; phylum Streptophyta; class Magnoliopsida; order Magnoliales; family Magnoliaceae; genus Magnolia; species Magnolia kwangsiensis. Next base: position 118,008,458 of record CM073577.1, read on the forward strand.
TACGTCGACGGTATGGCAAGTATCTATTAGATCCGTGATTGTCACTGGTTGGCCAATATGATCTTGAGCTAGAAGGATGGATATGAAGTCTGTACTTCTGTAAGGAAAATTAGAAAAGTAAATCTACATGAAGCAACTAGAGCTGTTTGAAATTAAAGGGGCTGAGAAAAGACTTTGCAGGAGGTCGTGGTTTGACCTGTCGCCTAGGCAGTGGTTTAATTCCTTCATGGTGAGTCAAGAATTGATGACATGTAGATCACCAACTATGACATGTCTGAAATCAATGTACTGAAGACTCGGTTAAGTGGGACATTCAGGATGAAGGATCAGGAGGCTTCAAAGATGGTTCTTGGCATTGAGACTGAAAGAGGAGTAGACTTTGGTAATCATAGGAGAAATACCTTGTATGTAGGTATTGATCAAGGATGTGATGGGCTAGGTAAAGTTGGAGAGTGTTCCTTACACATCCCTCCTCAAGTTTTTCTCAGGACATGTCCCAAAACAGATGAGAAAAAACAGGATATCTCATAAGCCTTATTCGAATGTGGTTGGCGGTGTATATCATGGTCTGGATTAGATCGATTATTCTATGGCCTATCAGTGTTGTGTGCAAGTACTCCAGCAAGCAATATTAGGTAGCAGTGAGATGGTAAGAAGACTACATCTTTCCTTTTGAAAAGACAGGAGCAAAGGTGGTTGAGTACGTGGATTTTGATCCTTCAGACATACTCACCTAGATCATTCCTACAGAGAAGTTCAAGTTCTATGTAACTTCTCTGGGCTTGGAGATGGCGTAAAAGAAGGACGGGGTGTGCAAGAGAAGCTATGATGTGATGTAAAGATAAAAGAAGAGGACAAGAAGCTACATGGTTGAAGATTGAAGACATTGTAGAGATTGTTGCACTTGATGTCTTAAATCTTATTTTTTGGTATGCTCGACCGGTCGAGGGACTGGATCGATTGGTCGAGGGAGCTGCTCGACTAGTCAAGGCTTGCTCGACTCGAAGTCCAGCGAGTACACGTTTTGGGTGTCCGAGCTGCTCGACCAGTCCAGGGTCAAGATCAACCAGTCAAGGGTGCCCTTCGACCAGTCGAGGCCTTGGCTCGACTAGTCAAGGTTATGCAAATTCGAGTCCGGATCTTGTGCGGACTGCAGAAGTCTGAGGTGGTTTTCGCAAGGGTGCGAAAGTGAAGTTTCCTAAACTATAAATAGGTCCCTAGGGTTGTTCTAAAGTATTCTAAGGCTTTCTAAAGGAGTTCCAATGGTTCCTAAAAGGGTTTTAGGGTTTCTAAAGGGTGTAACGAGGGTGAGATTCGAGGTTCTTCGAATCAGGTAAGTCCTCTCTCTTTGTAATTGATGCTTTCATAGTGAAATTCTGTCACTTTGTGCCATGATTTTTTCTCACAAGGGTTTCCATGTTAAATCTTTGTGTTCTCTTGTGTTTGCTTGGTGCCATTGTATTGCTATCCTAAATCTAGGTCTGTGTGATTCCACAAGATAAAACCCCAACATAAATCACTTAGGTCGAGTCGTATAAATTTCTTCATCAAGATTCATAAATATAAAAAAATAGTTTTAACATTTAACTGTCCAAATTCGAAGTCAAATACCATTGTCATACTATATTATAGTACTTAAACAGATAATTAGAGAGAAAATTTCATTAAAGTCAACACCTAATTTATGAGCATATTTTTTTTTTACCACTAATCAAGCTTTGTCTCTTTCAACATTGTCGTTGGTATCTTTTTTCAGCTTGTAAACCCGTCTGTAACCAATAGCCTTCTATCATTTGAGTAATTCAAATAATTTTTAATTTTTTATGTAAAGCTTTCATCCTCTCCTCTAAGGACACCCTCCATTGCTGGCATCCACAAATTTACATACCTCTAAGTATAAAAAAGGCTTACGCTCTTCTTTCATGCAAGCATAAGTTGAAACATAATTCTTAAGCTAAATAGAAATTTTTATAGCTCTCTTCATTCAACTTTGATCACTTTGAGTTTTAGCACCCAATATCTCATATGCATGCTCTTTATCAGCTTCATCTTTAACAATATCACTAACTTGTTGACCTTTTAAGTAAGTCAGTTGATTTTAAAAATCATTTGAAGATTCTAATTCAATTATCTCTTCTAACTCTGAGTTCGACAATTCTTTATCTTTCTTTATCTAATTTTCATTAAAAACAATATCTCAGCTAATCAATAACTTATGGATATTAGGGTCGCACAATATGGACTCCTCTGTTCCATTTCTATAGCTAAGAAAAAAAAAATTTGGACCTCGCATCCAACATTAGTCCTTTTTCTCATTGAAAATGCACACATAAGCATCATAACCAAAACTATAAAAGAATGATAATTAACAGATTTTTCAAACCATGCCTTTTTAGAGATCTTGCTATCAAATGCAGTCATAGGAGAATGATTTATCAAGTAATAAGTTATGTTAACGGCTTTGGCTTAAAAATATTAGTTGAACTCAGTATACTCCTAACACATTTAATAAGCATACGATTCATACATTCAGTTAGTCTATTTTGCCATGAAGTACTGGGAACCATGTAGTACTTCTTAATGCCATGCTTAATAGAAAATTCTTGAATTCTTTTGATATATATTCTCCTTTATTATCGATTCTTAGAAACTTAATCTTTTTTCTTTTATTTTTTTATTATTACTTTAAACTTGATAAAATAAGTAAAAGTATCACTATTCTTCTTCAATATATATACTTTTGTGGAGAAATTATCAATAAAAGAAATAAAATAATTCAAACCCTCAAAAGATTTGATAAGAGCCTTCTAAGTGTCAGAACAAATTAGATTTAAAACATCCTTACTTTTAGTAAGAAACGAACAAAAATTAGCTTTATTGAGCTTTTTAAATAAAGATTTCTCATAAAAATTTAAATTTATAGACTTTAAATTAGGAAGTAAATTTTGATCAAGAAATACTTTTGTTCTTTCTTGCTCATGTAGCCCAATCGCCTATGTTAGATTGTAGTAAAGTCTGTCATGGCATTGGCAACAATAGCATGGCCACCATAATATCTATTATTAAATGATATAAAATGCCCAAAAACTCTCATTTCATCATCACCATCACCCCTTTTATAATCTTCGATCAACTCTTTTCACTAAAAAAGTATAGCCATCTTTATCGAATTTTTCCAATGATAGAAAACTCTTCCATAGTTCCAATGCGTGTCTCAGACTAGAAACTATACATGTGATACCATTAAGCATAGTAATTCTGATATATCTATTTCCCACAAATTTACATATGTTATCATCACCTATGTAAATTGTGATGCCATCACATATAATTAATATGCATAGAAATAGTCTCTATATAGAGTCATATGGAACAAAGTGTCCGAATCTAAAATTCATTGATGACTCAACTTTTCTCATCAAATAATGACCTACAACACTTTTCCGTCTTCAAATGAATCGCATTTCTCAATTAAGTTTCCTAAGAAACCCTTTGAATTTGATGTTTGATTATGTGAATCGGGTTAGAAATTTACTTGATTTTCTTTTATGCATTTACAATTTTTGAGCAAGTGATCATTCTTTTAATAATTCGATTAATTTCTTGCTTTATTCCATTTTTACTTGGATCCCATTAGATATCTCCTACTAGTACATTTCTTTGTACTTTTTTCCTCTGACCACATTGCATCACCTGAAGATCCCTCCTTTGTTTTTCTATAGGATTCTTTGGTAAATAATGTGCACATGACTTACTCTATATTAAAATTTGGACAATTATTGAAATTCATAAACAAACCATCCCACAAATCTCAAATCAAACAAAGTAGAAGTACAAACTTTTCTTCATCATTATCTTCACATTGACCACCATCAATCTACTAATCAGGTGTTAAGCCCATTCAAGTGTAACATTCCTTCATCTTTAAGTTGTGCAGTTTTTTTTTTTTTTTTCGAAAAAATATCTTTTTACATTAATTTTCCTTCATATAGTTTTTTGCAATTTATCCCATAAACCTTTTGCAATAGTTTGATTAGAAAAGTTAAACAATATTGAATCATTCAATGTCAGAAGAAGATTTGCTATAATTAATTCATTTTCTCCTCAAATATCTCATTTTTCATCTCTATAGGCTTCTTTTCTTTCTCTTCTATCATAATTGCATAGCCTTCTTTTACTAACATTGTATTCATATTTAGTTTCTATAATGTGCAATTTGATTTATTGAATTCTCACACCTCAAATCTAATATAAGTCAATCCAACCATCTAAAACACAATCATAACACAAAAGTTAATACCAATCTTATGTTAAAAGGCTTCTTAACCTTTATCTCTAATATCAATTGTCGTAAATAAAAATAAAAATAAAACACTATATGATTTATGCAAGCAATACAATACAATGCAAAAAAAAAAAAAAAAAAAAAAAGGATAAACCAATACCCAAAAGGCAAAGAGAGGAAATAAAAATTAGAGACAAGACAGATTTATGTGGCTCGACAATATATCAACTCTATGGGACAAAACAACGGAGCTTTCTACTTTACTAAAAGAAAAAGAAAGAGAATACAAGAGTCACATCTCTCCTACTTTTCTACTTTAGAAGAACTTTCCACCAAGAAATACTCTAGAAGAATAATGAATGACATGAATACTATTTATACCTGTGGTCCTAGTTATATAGATAACACTAGTGAGGAGGTGCCAAATCTTAGAGGAATTGGGCTTCACCTTAGAAACCTACATATGTACATACATCTCCATGATCAGGAGAGACGTCTCCTTAGCTATAAGGAGATGCCATAATCAACTCTGTAGCTTTTACCTTCTCCATAAGGAACTTTTGTTTCATAACATCCAATCAAAGTGATTTGAGAGAGATGTGTGATTAAAGGTCAACTCCATATGATGGATGGTCCACATCAAATTAGACAAGTCCAATATACATAATACGGACTTTCCATTTCCAAACCAATAATATAATATTTAGGTTCATCCAATCAAAGTAATTTAAGAAGGATGGGCATTCAAAAGTGATTATCACATGACAGATGGTTCACATTAATGCTTAGGCCTCTTTGGTGTAATTTATATAGACTGTATATTTCTCAAATCACTAATCCTTTGTTTAGGCTCAGCTAACTGAAGTAATTTGAGAGGATGGGCAATAAAAGTTGGTCCCCAACAATGGATGGTCTACATTATTGTTATAAGATGTCTTAAATCAATTTTATCACCACGCTGCTCGACCAGTCGAGAGGCCTGCTCGACCGGTCGAGGCTCGCTCGACTCAAAGTCTAGCATTTTTCCTTTTAGGTGTCCGGGCCACTTGACTAGTCGAGTGTCAGGCTCAACCGGTCGAGGGTGCCCTTTGACCAGTCGAAGCTTTGGATCGACTAGTCGAGGGTTATATAAATTCTGCGCAGATTTTGAGTGGACTACGTAAATTTGAGGCAGTTTTTAAACTTTTTCATAAGAGGTGCATAAGTGGAGTTTCCTAAACTATAAATAAGGGTCTCTAGGGCTATTCTAAAGTATTCTAAGCTTTATAAAAGTTTTCCAAGGGTTCCTAAAAGGATTTTTAGGGTTTGTAAAGAGTGTAGTAAGGATGAGATTCGAGGTTGTTCCAATTGAGTAAGTCCTCTCCCTTTGTAATTTCTATTTCATAGTGGAATTCTGTCGCTTTGTGCCGTAATTTTTACCCGAAAGAGTTTTTCACATTAAATCTTTATGTTCTCTTGTAATTGCTTGGTGTCATTAGAATATTATCCTAGATCTAGATCTATATGATTCTTTAGCACAAATCCCTAACAAGTGGTATCAGAGCAATCGTTGGGGCAGAGATCTGAATTTGAGGGATTAATAATAATAAGAAGGTCATAATTTTGAGTTATGAAAGATCAAGATGATTAGTTCCTTAATCAAACAAGGCGAAGATAGTGCTCTTAAGGAGCGAAAGACTGCTATAACTAATGATGAATGGAATACTCTTGATAAGAAGGCTTTATCATCGATCCATTTATGTCTCAAGGATGAGGTTCTCTATAATGTCATAAGGAAAAAAACTGCGGCTAAGCGATGGACGAAGTTAGAGGATGTCTATGCAAAAAAATTCTCTGAAAATCGCCTAAAATTGAAGCAATAGTGGTATAACTTTAAGATGGCAGAAGGTGGAGATCTGGAGGCTCACATCAGCAACTTTAATAAATTGGTTTGTAAATTGCTGGATATGGAGGAAGTGATGAAAGATGAAGAACAAGCATGTATGTTGCTGAATTCTCTTCTGGCCTCTTATGAGTCATTCAAGGACACAATATGCACCATGAATAAAACCCTGAGTGTTGATAGCATTATCTCAACCCTTTGAGAGAATGCTATAAGAAAGCTTAACGGCGACATGGAAATATCTTCTGATGAGCTGCTTATAAGGGGTAGGAATTTTGAATAAGGTACAGGTTCTTCAGGTTTTAGGTCCAAATCCAAGGGTAAGGGCGAAGGAAAGGTAAAATGCTGAAACTGTGAAATTGAAGGACATGTGAAGAAGGATTGTACAAATCTTAAATCTAAGAGAGAAGATTCTGAGGCTTCATACAGAGAGGCCAATGATGCCACATCAGATGGATCGAGTAGATGTGATGGTGATGTTTTGTCTGTGTATACGATCAGATGCCTATATAATGATTGTAAGGGCGAGTGGATTCTAAACACTGGGGCATCTTTTCATATGACTCGTCATCGGAGTTGGCTCACCAGATGCAGGGAGTGCAATGGTGGACAGGTGTTTACGGGCAATGATAGTGCTTGTAATGTTGTAACTGTTGGTACGGTGCGCATCAAGATGTTTGATGGGGCAGAGCGTACCTTGACTGTTGTTAGGCACGTTCCTAATTTGAAGAAGAATCTAATTTCTCTTGATCTACTTGAGGAAATGGGCTGCAAGTTCATTGGTATTGATGATGCTCTTAAGGTATCTAAGGAGACATGGGTAATCATGAAAGTGCAATGACTCGATATTGTTTACAGGTTGATCGGGAGCATTTCAACAAGTGGAACTGCAGGGGCTGTAGCAGATTCCACCTCTGCACGTGTGTGGCATGTTGGGCATGGCCACATGAGTGAGCAGGGTAGGAAGGCTGAGACACACGTACAAAGATACAGTGCAGGTAGAGCAACCACTTATGAGAAGAATCATATGGCATAATTGCAGGATATCTGCGAGGTACATGAACGACTCTAATATCGAAGGGGATTCATCTTCTATTTAGATGACTCTAAGTGAGCCTGGTGCTGAGAAGTGGAAGTTGACTATGTGCAATGTGATAGACTCATTGTACCAAATCGACATGTGAAAGCTACTGGAGCTTTCAGTGGGCCTAGAAGCGGTTGGATGCATGTGGATCTTTAGAAGGATACAACATAGATACAGGACGACGTTAGTAGCGATGGGTTATTCTCAGAGAAAAGGTATTAGCTTCTCAGAGATATTCGCACTGACGGTATAACATGTGTCTATTAAATTCGTAATTGGCGCTTGTTAGCCAATGCAATCTTGAGCTGGAAGGATGGATGTGGAGTTTGCACTTCTACAAAAAAATTTGGAAGAATAGATTTATATGAAACAACCAGAGCAGTTCGAAGTTAAAGGGACTGAGAAAAAAGTTTGCAGGAGGTCGTGGTATGACCTGTCACCTAAGTAGTAGTTTGATTCCTTCATGGTGGGTCAAATATTTTATATTGATGATATGTAGATCGCCAATTATGACATGTCTGATATCAATATACTAAAGACTCGGTTAAGTAGGACATTCATGATGAAGGATCAAGGGGCTACAAAGATGGTTCTTATCATTGAGACTAGAAGAGGAGTAGGTTTTAGTAATCACTGGCAGAATACCTTGGATAGGTATTAATAAAGTATGTGATGGACTAGGCAAAACCAGATAGCGTTCCCTACGCATCTCTCCTCAAGTTTTCTTTAGGACATGTCTTAAAAATAGATGAGGAAAAGCATAATATATCTCATGAACCTTATTCGAATGTAGTTGACAATGCATGTCATGGTCTATATTAGACAGGTTATTTCACAGGCTATCGGTGTTGTGAGACAATATCCCGGCAAGAAACAATGAATGGCGGTGAAATGGAAAGAAGACTACATCTTTTCTTTTGAGAAGACAGGAGCAAAGGTGGTTGGACATATGGATTCAAATCTGAAAAACATACTCACTTAAGTCATTCCTGTAGAGAAGTTCAAGTTTTTTGCAACTTCTCTGGGCTTGGTGATGACGTAAAAGAAGGACGAAGTGTGCACAAGAAGCTATGATGTAATGCAGAAATAAGAGAATGGGTCAAGAAGTTACACGGTCAAAGATTGAAGACATAGTGGAGATTGTTATTATAAGATGTCTTAAATCTGTTTTGTCACCGCGCTACTTGACTAGTCGAGAGGCCTGCTCAACCGGTCAAGAGGCCTGCTCGACTCAAAGTCCAGCGTGTTTTTCTTTTGGGTGTCTAGGGCGCTCAACCAGTCGAAGGTTAGGCTCGATCAGTTGAGGGTTACGCAGATTATGGGCGGATTTTGTATGGACTACGTAAATTTGAGGTGGTTTTCATACTTTTTCAAAGGAGGTGCGTAAGTGGAGTTTCCTAAATTATAAATAGGGATCCCTAGGGCTATTCTAAAGTATTCTAAGGCTTTCTAAAAGTTTTTCAAGGGTTCTTAAAAGAGTTTTTAGGATTTTTAAAGGGTTTAGCAAGGGTGAGATTCGAGGTTATTTGAATCGGGTAAGTCCTCTCTCTTTGTAATTTTTATTTTACAGCGAAATTTTGTCGCTTTGTGTCGTGGTTTTTTCATAAAAGGCTTTTCCATATTAAATCTTTGTGTTCTCTTGTAATTGCTTAGTGCCATTGGATTGCTATCCTAAATCTAGATCTGTGTGATTCCACAGCACAAATCCCCAACATACATTAATGTTTAGAGCTCTTAATTTAGGATTCTGAAATCGACTATCAATTTTCCAAACCACTAATTTCATGGTTCGGCTCATTCAATCAATGTGATTTCAGAGGGGTGGGTAATCAAAGGTGGACACCGCATATATGATTACACCTCTCTACAATACTTAATATGAATTGTACATTTCCCAAATCACTAATTTGATCTTCAGGCTCATACAATGAGGATGGACTATTAAAAGTGTGCCTCATATGATGGATGGTCCACGTCATTCTTAGACCCCTCTAATATATTCAATATGCCCTCGCTTCATCAAGCTACAAATCCAAATGGTCAAGATCATCCAATTAAATGAGGAATTGACAATTAAACGTGGCCCCCATGTGATGATAATCCACATCAATGCTAGACCTCCTAGTATACTCAATTGGGACCATTCATTTCCTAAACCACTAGTCTGATCATGGTTAGGATCGTTCGATCAAAGTGACTTGAGAGGGATGAGCAATCGAGGCTGGTACTCATGATATACAGTTTGCTTCAATAATAGACCTTTTCTACTGTAAATAATATAAATTTTCCATTTTTCCCTCGAACGATGGCTAGAAGCATCATGTCAAAGTGATTTCAGAGGAATGGACCATCAAGGATGGGCCCTATACAACGAATGGATAACGTGATGGATGTATCAACAAATTATATCATTTGTTATACACATACTTTGAACACAAATAGATTCTCACTCCCATATGTAACAGTGCAAACAAACATAGGAAAATGACCTGCATTGGGTTAATAAAACAAAAACACAAATATGGTAAACTACTTATAGACTAAAGTATTTTACTTGGAATCCGTTTCCATATATAAATAATTTATTATATAAAAGCATATACTTGTGTAAGTAGTTTGCAGACAACCAAACACTCTCTAAAAAGATCTTACATGGGCTAGACTTTTATGTTGGTTTTCTACCATTTTAAATTTGGTGGAACCTGACGACTTTATACTGTCTCGATATCTCACTGAATTATGAATGGAGCATAATCAGAAAACTGCATTGAGAAGATAATATTAACCTTCTGATTTTCCCTCCAAATTTGAATTGATCACTATTGGTAGCCATTAATTGGATGGTCAAGATTGTTTGATTAGTGTGATTTTAAAGAAATGATCAATCCACTGGGACCCACAATTTAAATGGTCTATATGGTCTAAATGAGCCAGTGCTGTTTTCTATATATTTGATGACCTTGGGAAATTGGATACACAATAAATAATTGTATTAAGTTAATTCTATGTCATATCTAGTGCATCCAGACTGTATAAAAGGTTGGAACTGAAATAAAGATTTCGCTTGTAATGAAATCATGTTTATCTACATTTAAACTAGCCACACATACTGTGGGACCACCTTGAGATACTAAGAGGGGGAAAAAAAAAAAGATGTAACCATCCTAATCCTAGCCGTCCATTTAACATCCAAAAAATAGATGTTTGGACAAATTGTTCCAGTGTTGAAATCCAATATTCAAAAGCTGCAAGTTAAAATAATTAGAAGGCATAATTTTAGAACATGCTGGATTTGCAAATAATCTCCACTTATTCATTTGTTAATTAAACAAATGTTCTAAACCAAATGAATATCTTGGCTGATTTTAATTTAACTGGTGTTTTTTTAATTGAATTGCGCTCATCAAATGGGACCCACATTTAAATGAATCAATTATCAGACATTCATAACCTTAAAATAAATAAATAAATAAATAAATAAAAACGTGAGATAGAGAGAGAGAGAGCGAGAGAAAGATGATCATTAGGCTATGTTAAATATAAAACGGGACATACCACCTATTTATGATGTTATTCGGTAGGAAAAGGTGACGTCAACACTAGATATAATATTAGTACCTTTTGGATGTTTTGTTCCTTTCAATCGGCTTGATTGGCAGAAAACTTTGAATGTATAAAACATATAGAAATATACTTAGAAAGAAGCTAGGAGTATTTTGTTTAGTGTACATTTCAAATTTCACTTGTAAAAGTATGCAATAACTTGGGTGGATTATACAAATAGGAAATGATGGGGATTACACCACCAGCATATTGAAACATTAGTATGGCTATAGAAGTTTTCTATAGGATATATCGTTTTATATTCTCAATTCTTCCCCATAAAAATGACCTTATAAACAATTTTGATCGTATAATCATCAAGGTTGACCTCAGGAAGGTCTCAATGTAGGCATTTCTTTCACCACTTTTTCCTGTTGTCCTACTAAAGTTTTGGATCCGCCTCACATTTTGTATAGTGTCCTAAAATGAGTTGGAAAAATGGATGGACCAGGTGGATTTCTTACAAACATCACAGTGGGCCCACCTAGCTTTCCTATGCGTGGAAAAGCCTTCCCTCAATTGAAAGGACCGTGGATTTAGTGCGACTTCAGCAGCAACCAAGAGAAGAGTGTGCAGCCCTTACTGTGGGGCCTACCTTGATGTATCTACTCTACATCCATGCCGTTCACATGTTTTTTCAAGTTGTTTTAAGCATGAACTAAAAAATGAATGACATCCTAACCTTAGGTAGACCAAACGGTGAGAAACAGTGGTGATTGAATGCTCCACCATTAAAAACTTCCTAAGGCCTAATATTTATTTTATATCCAACCTGTTGATAAGGTCATATAAGCTTAGATGAAGAGAAAAAGATAAATATAAGCTGATTCAAAAATTTTGTACCTATATAATAAGTTTTTAATGGTTAATTACTATTATTTCTTGTGCTACAAGTTTCTTTCATTTTTTAGCTCATGCCTTCAAATAATATAGTAAACTTAATGCATAGCATAGATAAAGAATACATGCATCGAGCTTGGCCTCACAATAAGGGACGCACTGTCTTGGGTAAAGCCGGTGCCGCACCTAATGAGCTCCCAATTGGAATGATTGCGTGGTGTCTCACACCAGTGACCTCCTTAGTGTGTTGCCGTCACCAAGCTTTATGGGCCGCACCAGCATGTATGTGTTATATCCAAATTGTCCATTCATTCAATGAGTTCATTTTAATGCATGAGCCTAAAATTGAGACATCCAAAGCTCAAGTAGGCCACACCAAATAAAACAGTGGGGACATGATGTCCACGAATGAAACCTTCCTGGGGATCACCATGATGTTTATTTGTCATCAAACTTATTCATAAGTTCACGCGGACTTGGATGAAAGGAAAACAAAAATATTAGCATGATAAAAACAATTTTATGGCCCTAGGAAGCTTTCAATGGTAGGCATTCAATCTCCACTTCTTCATATGGTAGGGTCCACTTTAGCCTTGCATGTGCCTCATTTTTAGCATGAAGCGCTCTAAAATTATCTTGCAAAATAGATGGACAGTTTGGATATAACACATATATGATGGTGGGGCTCATGGAACTTAGTTACATCAACACAGGAAGGAGGTTATCAACATCCGGTCCACCAATGGTGGAGAAAATCCATACATGAATTGTTAAAAATCCACTCCATTTGTCAGTTTTTCTGGCTCAATTGAAGTCACAGGACAAAATATGAGGTAGACCCAAAACTCTAGTGGGCCACATGTTGGGAAAATAGTGCAAAAGAAATGGTCGCCATTGAAACCTTTTGGGGTCCACCTTGATGTTTACATGCCATCCAAACTGTTTATAAGGTCATTCCCCACTAGGATGAACCGAAAATATAAAAAACTTAGCTTGATAGAAGACTTCAATGGCCATAGAAATGTTTCCATGGTTGTCATATAACCCCACTGTTTCCTCTCATATGGCCTGTTGTTCACAACCCCAAGTGTAAGGTCACGATGTAGTAATAATCTCAGTAAGACCGAGGTCGAATCCACAGGGATTGAAACTTATACGTTTTTAAAATTAATTAGAAGTAGAACTAGAAGAAGATGTGAAACTAATTCTGAAGTATTTGAGAGAGTAATTATAAATAGAATAATTAAAACTAAGAATTTAAATGTGGGAACTAGGGTTCCATAGATCCACTTGTAGTGATCAGGGAGCCCTCTTGTTTGATTCAAGTAACATAATTAGAATTGGAGTCTTATCCTATCAAATTCAAAAATATATCAATAAAACTAAATCTGAACTTCCAATGACCTAATTCTCAATAAAAGAGAACTATAATAATTGGCAAGGATTCCATCACCAAACCTTACCCAGGAAACAATGACAAACAATGGAATTTACCAATCTCATAATTTTAAAGCACGAGAATTGTAAAGATTATGAAAGATTCCATCACCCTACCATACCCAAGGGATAATAATGAAAAACAAGACTTACTAATTTCATAATCTCAAATCAGGAAAAGAATATATTCAAAGCTATTGCCGATCAACTGTAATTCGAGTTATAATAAACCATTAAAAATTAAAAGTATTCCTTAAATATCAAATTAAAATTCATGGAGTTCAACATAAACATGAATCAAAGCAATGGAAACATCTCATTATACTACAAGCTTCACCTATTAGTCCTAATTAAAAGGTTTAGCCAACCATATACATGATTGGATATAAAACCCTAGAAGAAGGCATAAAAATAACTAAGTATAAGAAAAACTCTTGGCAACAGCTTCTCCACCGATTTGCTCTACTTCTTAAACCTTATAAGATGCCTAGGAACATCATAAGGAGTCCTATTTATATTTGTGGAACTCCAACTTTCGCACCTAGTTGAAACACTCTATAAATGCCTCAAATCTACTCAGTTTGTTAAAATACACTTCACTCTGCCCACTTTTTCAAAATAAACTTTACTATGCGCAATTTTACAGAATAACCCAGAGTTTCAGAATATGCATTTTTAGGACGATTTCGAAATTCTTTTTCTTCATTTCGAATTTTTGATTCTCTTCTTTCCTCACTTGATTTTCTTGGATCTTTTTCATGTGAATTCTTCAATCTTGGTCTCCTAAGATCTATCTCTTACCTTGTTGATTCTCGAGCATCAAATTCATGCTTTTACCACCCTTTTCAATCCAAGCTCTTAAATTCACCTTGCAATACAAACATAAGTAAAATAAAATATTAAGCATTATCATGTTCATAAAGCCAAGATATAAATGGGGGATAATATGCAATATTTGACCCTCAACACCTACCTAAGTTTTATATCCACCTCAATTTTTATCTCGTTTCCTATAATAAATTGAAAAAATGAATAGACAGTTGGTTTTCTCATAAACATCACCAAGCCCCTGCCTAAGAACTTCCTTGCATTTGATCAAGAGAGTCTTGCGAATATATATATATATATATATATATATATATATATATATATATATATATATATATATATATATATATATATATATATATATATAAAGGTTCGCACATGAACCTTGACATCAACCATAGGATATGACATATGGTTTGGATGAAGGCACGATGAAGTACGAATTTGAGCATGAGTTTTCGTCATGCTCACCTCATGGAGAGAGAAAGACGTTCTTCCACCTGCACAATGGGTCCTTACTCTTGCTCGGGTGGTAGACTCTCAGTAGTTTCAACTCCCGATCAAGGGTTCGAGTACCCATAGGTGGTGAAATTCCACCAGCGTGAGTGTGTGGGATGTGTGTGCATGTGTTTGAAAAAAAAAAAAAAAACACTTACCATTAAAAACTTTATAAGGGCCACAAAAGTTTTAGATTAAGCTGATATTTTCATTTTCTTTTCATCCAGGTGTGCATGACTTAACCAATAAGTTGAGTGACAAATAAACATTACAGTGATCCTTAAGAAGTTTTTAAGAGTGGGCATTCAATCGCTACTATTTTCTAACGGTGTGGTCCACTCGAGATCTATATCTCCCTCGTTTTTAGGCTATTAATCTATAATGATTTGAAAAAATAAAAGGACAGCTTTAATAAAATACATATATGTCATGCAGGCCAACAGAGTCACCTCACTACAAATGTTGTTAGTACGCAATCCGCCTCCTGATTCCCTAGACGCGTTGATTTCCGTGAAAACCTTTCATAGGAAGTTCCTGCACTAGAAACTTAGGTGGGGCCCACTATGATGCTTGTGATAAATCTACCTCGTTCATCCGTTTTTTTTAAAAAAAATTTTATTATTATTTTTTTAGCATGTTTTATGACTTGAGACCAAAAGTGAGCAGGATACAATACTCAAGTGGGCTGTACTAAAGGAAAAAGTGGGTAGGGAAATTCCTACTGTTGAAACCTCCCTGGGGTCGGGAGCGATGTTTACATGCCATCCATATAAGTTCAATCCTCACATTTTTGGCCAACTTGAGTATTGGATCCAGCTCATTCTTGGACCCATGTCCTAAAATGAACTCAAAAAATGGATAGATGGGTTGGATTTCTCACAAACATCATGGTGGGACCTACCTATTTTTCTAGCATAGGAATTTCCTATTAAAGGTTTTCACATGAAATTTGCACCCTGGTTCTCTCACACGCATGCTCCCCCCATCTCTTGGATTCTCTTTAACTTAAAAAAAAAAACAAAAAAAAAAAAAAAAAAAAAAAAAAAAACCCTCTCCCAATGAGAAATCTACCCAAATCTCGGTCGTTCCTTACATCCAACTGTTGTGGATGTGTGTCAAACATCAATATTGTGCATTTGATGGTCCCTATTGAGTTAGGGGATACCTTAAAAATCAGTCATATACGGAACTCGGGTGGGTCATATCATTTAAAATCATTCAAAGATATGCCTAAAACATATAAAAGCACTTGTTAGGGCTCATGTGAGTTTTGGATGTGGCTTAGTCTGACCCCTCATCCAAGTGAGACATACAAACGATGGGCTAGATTTGTAAACCACATCTAAGTGACGTGACGGAGAAATCTTAAAATTTTAAAATCTCCCAAAATTTGCTGGCAACCAGATTTGTTACCATGGTTATTAAAAGCCAAACGTACCTTTTCATCTTTTTTTTTTTTTTTTTTTTTGGGGGCGGTGTACAAGGTAAGAAGACCAGGTCGAACCTGGACCGGTCAGGAACCCCACGGTCTCTGCCAGCTCTACTAATGAGCCAGAGACGACTTCTCTGTAGATCAACAAGTATACCCTAATCGTAGCCCTTGATTTCGTAGATATAGTACCCAGATCAAAGTTCTATATAACGTGGCGAGTGGGAGGGAATAAAGATGTATTGTACAATGCTCTGTCCACATTGTACAGTACTCTTTGGGTTTTCCGTCAATAAAACTAGGGCCCATTGGAAAGTGATCCAGGAGGTTGATATGGTGGGAATTGCCGTGGACGGCCCATAATAAATTATATTCCAGATTGGAAAATCCTAGCTCTTGAAACTTTGCTTTTTATATGGTGAATGAGAAGAGGTTAAATATTTCTTTCTTAACCATTTCTTTTCTAGTCAGTCATTTGGATCCATAATATCAACGGTTAGGATTACTCAAAAATGGGCTAGTTTGTACGTAATTTGAGGTGTTATTAATTGTTCGGGCTGAAGGATCGAATGATACTTTTCAGTTTTGAGTTTTGTACAAGTAGAACCCATTATTTAGAAATCAAGACCACTAATTATATGGCCCTGTGATGCAGGGATGAACGTGATGAGGTTGATCAATATCTTCCTCAAGTATAACTACTTTGAGCCCCGCTAAGCTTGCCTGGACTCCTCGAAATGATCACAAGGAAAAATAAAATAAAATAGGAATAATATTCGTAAAAATTTCATTGATAATGTATAAATAAGTTTACACCCCTTTAAAAGGTATACTAAGCCATCGAAGAAGTTTTGGAATTAAATTATAATTAAAATTCTTAGAAAATCATGACTCACTCTAAATAGTAAACTTGTATTTATAGACTGCCATGATTTCCTAGGAATTAAACTATAATTAAAATTCATAGAAAATCATGACTCACTCTAAATAGTAAACTTGTATTTATAGGCTGTGATGATTTCCTACTAGTATGCATAGTTTTTGGCCAAAAATAGTAACCTATTTGGCTGAACTATTATTTTCTCCTAACTATTATGTTGGGCACAGCTCGTACAGCCCAACTAAACGAAGAGTTATACAAAACTAAAACTTATTATAAATAATAAAAATGAAATTAAATTAAAAATTTGACCGTCCATACGATGGTATTTTGCAAATTTACCATGTGCAACCTACGTAGTAGGATTGGGTGGATAGAGTAGCTTGTCCTAATCCAAAATCATATATGGTATGTCTAATAGTTTGTTTCGGTTTGCAAGATACGGCCGTTTTAAAATCTGATGGTCCAAATCACCTCCATCTCTGGTCAGGTCTGGTTCATCTTGGCCATGAAATTATCCGTGTCCTGCTCTACGTCACCCCCACATCAATCCATGTACCTAATGTGTATACTTTTAAATAGGTTGCCAAAGAAAGAAGCGGTTGAAAACTGAGTACTACACCCATGGTTTGGTTTGCATTCAAACGGTAAAGGGATGCTAGGATTTCCCAGTATAGGGGTTCTAGGTACATAGGCCATCTATAGTGGATACTATGACACCAACATTTCGGATCACGGAACAATGGGCCGCACCAGTACATAGTGAAGAAAGAACGTGCAGCGGCCACGTTGGGACTGATCATATGGTATGATATCTCACGTAATTATTTGATCTGTGGGACCGACATGCACCTACTGTTGAGGGTCAAATATTGCATGTTAGACCCCAGATATTGTCTGGATTTACGAATATAATGCTGTCTAATGGCTCGTTTTCTCATTCTTGTGTGGCAAAGTGATTTTATGAGCATGGATGGAAAAAAGACGTTAAAAGTTGAGATTTAACGATCTGATGACGCCAAAGGCAAGGGACACACTCCAGGGGACCAAGATTGACAAATATACATGGTTAGAAATCCGAGAAAAGTTAGAAATTGAAGCTCAAGTGGCCTGAAGGACGTCCAGAATGCAAGATCACGAGGTTCCCACCATCCGTTCGGCTCGAAACTTCATACGTCGCCTGAGGACCATAAATTAACCGTACATATAAAATTTCAGCCATTGAAGATCTCGGGAAGTGTCCCAACTGACAGATCAGCCTATAAACCGTTGATTCTGGGCCTACTTGATATCTGGAACTGCCTCAAAATTATTATTGACGCTTTAAATAAGGAGTCAAAGCAGATGGACGGTGCAGATTTCTCCAAAACAGTGCAATGGACCCCATATGAGATGAGTGTGTACAGTACACATGTGCACTCGCCGTGCACCAAATTTGCGCTGACCGACGTTTCCGTCTACAACTCAAAAAAATGCAGCGGACGCACGGCCGCTAGCCATTTTTGCGATCAGTTTTGGGCCCCACACGTGCCCCATAAGCTCAATCCGATCCGTCCACCGTGTAGAGGGCTTCGAGCACTACAAAACTATGTTATCACTTTTTACCCATGCTTGCACACGTGTGAGATACAGAGGCCACAAAAGAGCTACTCGGTAGCGTTCAAAACTGATTCTTTTGTGATTTCTTCTCTGGGCCACGTCAATGGACGTTCAAAACTACCCATTCTTGACTGAAATTTCGTTCTGAATCCAATGGATGGGGTGGATTTTCCAGAAAATGCTTCTGTGGGGCCCACCGATCACAATAGCGAAATGGTGCGAAAGGTTTCGCACATCCGCGAAAATCGATTTTTCCAGGCGATTTTGGGCCACCATCTTTGATCATATGGCAGATCTGAACCGTCTATCATGTAGAGGACCCAATGAAATCCTAAGGGACGGTGTTTCTTTGGAATTTGAGCAAGGAAAGTGGCGTGTTTCGAGGCACCGAACTTGGCTGCGAAAAAGCTTTCAAAGGGCATGCATAGCTTTCCAAATTCGATTCAAATCCGATTTTCACCACTCCAGCAGCTATATAAGGAGGTTTTGGACGTGGGGAGCATTCATTCAGGGTCTTGGGAGGAAGAACAGAGGGCTCGAGCTTGGGTTTCAACGTGGGCAGAGGAGAGAGAGAGGAGCGTGGTTTTTTTCTTTCCCTTTTCTTTTCCTTTTCTTTTTCTCTTTATTTATTTGGATTGAGCTCATCCATGGCAGGCTAAATCCTCCTAGCTAGGGCTAGGAGGTGAAGCTTGTAGTGAGATGAGAGATTATATGCTTTTAATTTAATTTTAATTTTTGAATTGAAGTTGGTTTTAGTTTGATTTTAATGGAAATATTTTTGGTCTTTAATGGTCTGTTGTGACTGAAATTACAATGGGTCTGCAATGCTTTGAATATTTTCTTATCCCTTTTATGTTTATGACGTTAGGATGTCCCGTTGTTCACCATAGTCTCCTGGGCATGGTTGGATGTCGGTACCCTTCCTAACTTTCATACATGTGATTGGGTGGTAATTAGTTTAATTCTGTTGTTTGTCATAGTCTTTGGGCATGGTTTGGTGATGGAATCCATTCTTATTCATACACCTTTCATCTCTTTGAAAACTAGATCAACGGCAGTTCAGTAATTTTCATAATTTTTGATGCAAGCATAAATTCTCCCTGATCTCTACAAGTGGATCCTCTGAATCCCTAGTTTTCCATCTCTGATTTGTTTCCCAAGTTTTAGATTAATTATTCTACAAGTATTTAACCATTGCTAATTGATTTAGAATTCATCTTAGCCTAGTTCTAGTTCTAGTTAGTTTTAGATAACGTACAAGTTTCAGTCCCTTGGGATTCGACCTCGGTCTTACTGAGTTATAACTACATCACAACCCTGCACTTGGGGAGTGAACAAGTTTTTGGCGCCGTTGCCGGGGACTGTCGGCTACGTTTTTCTGAAATTAATTAGTTTTAGGATTAGTTTAAGATTAGGATTTTTACTAACTTCAGTTTTAGGTCTAGATTTTTCTGATTTTTTAGGAATTAACCTAACTTTCCTGTTTTGTAGGATTCGGAGATAAAAACTTCTAATTTAGTGATATCTTTTCTAATTTCTTTATTTTTTCTCTATTAGGATTTTTAAAAATTTTCTAATCTTAGACTAACTGTTTTAGAAACTAACTTGTTTGTCTTATTTTGCAGGATTTTAATATAGGAATCTCTAGTATGGTAACATCTTTCTAACTTCTCCCCCTCTTACTTTTCACTTTGCTGTAGGACCTTCTCTTCTATTTTTTATAGGATTAAATTCGAGTTAAGGGTTTCACCATGTATATGCATGAGTGGCAACGTCAGTATGCTGAGAAGAATAACTTATTTTGGGATGATGATGAGATAAATCAACTTATGTCTCAAAACTTTTCTGAAACTATCATTGAGAACCGATCAGAATATAAAGATCCACCGGCTAAGAAGTCCTTACGTGATTATATGCAGGAGAATAATTACACCCCACGGATTAACAAAACAGTACGTGAGTGTTGGGGTTATCATAACTATGGTTGTGAGAATTATTATCACTCATCCGATAAAAAGAAAACAATACGTGATTATATTATGAGTGATAATAAGTATTACCAACCATCCGATTCTCCCACCTATGATCCGTATGACTATAACCAGTGGAAACATCAATGTCGGGAAGCTGAACCAGCTATATATCATAGTGATAATTCTCTTGGGTCCTCTACCTTTGAAGCCCAACCAGAAATAATCCAAGAGGATTCACTTCAGAAACTCATGAAAGCACAAGAGCAATTCAATCAACTTGTCATACAATCATGTGAACTGCTCAAATCCTCAATTCCAATAATTCAGTCACACCTTATGGAGAAGGAAGAGGCTAGGTTATCCCAGCCTCATCCAAATCTAGAAGTACAATAAAAGGAAAGTGATCCTCACTCTCTTTTGAAAAACTCTAGAATTTGGAATGAGGAGTGGGATTCCCTTAATGAGCATGCGGTTCAATTTCCCGATGAGTCGATCTCAATGACTGTTCGAAAGAATGGTGAAAATACATGGGTGTCTTTTAAATACATTGATGATAACACAGTTTCCTTACATGACACACAAGATTTCAATGATGAGGAAGAGGTTAGTTTATACGAACCTCAACCCATGTTAGGTGTAGAATGTGAGGAAAGTGAACCCATCCCAAATGTGCACTGCACTGGACTAGATAATGATGCGTATTGGGATGATGATCATGAATGTGCAGCCCAAATTCTCCCTGAATCAATCTCAAATCTGGTCCAGGTCAACGATCAAGACGTGCACGAAGTGATCGGTCAAGAAGATCTACTCCACTCACCTGACATGCCTGATTTAAATGTGGAGAATGAACCTCTTACAACCGACTCTTCTAACTCTTATGAGACATATTTAGACCACTCCCTTGAATTGAATGATGATATGATTCGGGAAGAGGAGTTGCCCGCTACGACTCTGGAATTTGAAACCACTCAGTTGAGGCCACCATCTGAGTTGCAAACAATTGAGAATTCAGCGCTTCAATTGAGTAATTTCAATGAACAGAGTGATCACATCAATGCTTCCCTTACTGATTTTCAATCTATCTGTGCAGGACTGGAGCAAGAGAGCGTACCTCCATCCACTTTCAAGGATGATGGATTCTTTGCGCAGATCATCACAAGCCACAAAAATGAGTCACGCGCATCTGAATTTTCCAACTCGTGGGATTGCTTGGCACACTTTGCGGTTTCAAACGATTCCATGTTAAAAGACAAAGTGGATACCTTGCGAGACAACATCTCGGTAGTCATCACTGACCGAACGAACGCTTATTCTGAAACCCTCTCTTCCCTTGATCCTAAACGTCTACTAGTAAAGGAAGAGGAGCTGAATCTAAAATCGAAGTTTGGAGCTTCGGAATATGTTGAGACTACATTACTTTTTAAGAAGTTTTCTAAACTTTATTTACTTGTAGTCTTTGATTCACTATGCAATACTAACGTTGAAACTTCTTCTGTCTTAGATGAATCGTATAAATTATGGATACCTCAAGCAATTCAATGGAAGATTTTTTATGAGGTACATAAGTCTCTCTGGAAAGTCATGCTCTGGGGCGCCCAAGCCTATTGCAAAAAAGGTTTTTGGATGATCTTGTTGAGGAGCTTACTAAGAGACTTATCAAGATATTGGCCGGAAGGGGAACCTTGCGGCGTGATCGATTCAATGTTTGTGGGTAACATTGCTGCAAACCCTCACGAGACTACAACTCGTCCACTAGGGGTAACCTAGGGGTTTAAAGGCTTGTTGCATACGCTAAATGCAATCGAGAGCACCTGTGAAAGTGGTATAGGTAAGATTTTATTTTTGTTATTTTTGTTCTGCTTTCTCTCTCATGCTAACAAGCTTCTATGCCGTGATCTATTGGAAACTCTCTTGCTTCGTTATTCAGGTACTATCTTCCCATCACTTCTCATTTACTTTCATTGTCCCATGTGCATTGCATGCTCATATCTTTTACATTGAGGACAATGTAGATTTTAGGTTGGGGGTGGAAAATTAGGTAACCTAATCAGTATTTTCTTGGTCTTGAGCAACAATTGTGAAAAAAATTTTGAATTTTTCTGAAAATTTTTATGAATTCGAAGTGATTTTGACAGATATCCCTAATTTAAATTTTCAAGGTACATAATGGTGGATTTATGACTCTTGGATTCCGTATCTGTTAGATTTCATAGTTAATTGAATTATTAATCCATGATTAGAAGTTGTAAACATTGATTGAATCATGATTTCAGGACACGTCTTGCTTACACATTAAGATTTCAGTTCCATATCGAAGGATTAACTTGGTAATCACTAAGTATGAAAGGAACCAGCCTGAAATATTTTGCCATCAAGGTATAAAAATTGAACAGGTTGGGCAATTAATCTTCACCATGGGTTTGCTCCCTACAGGTGCAGGTTTGATTCCCCAAGGTTAAACATTCAAAAAAAAAAAAAATTTAGGTATTTGGTCTTTGCCATAGGTTTGCTCCCTATTGGTAAGGATTTGATTCCTCTTTTTGGCATGACTATTAATGGAAAAATAAAAAGTTGAAAAGATCAAAAGATGAAATTTATGAGGCAAGTTTGGTTATCATGAATTCTCTTACTGGTTACCAATGAGATCCTGAAATAACAAATTCAATCTTAATATGATTAGCTGAGATTACACTATACATCCATGGATCTCAATGTTTAAAATTTTTCTAATTGAAGGATTAATGCTTTACACTTGATTATGAAGTCTACGGTGCGCTTGAGCTCAGGAGAATACAATTTCTAACATTCATGAATATTAAATTTCTCGTATTTTGTTCAAAATCTCACTTGATTTCATAGAAAGTTCTCCTATAATTCTCAACTTATTTTTCGCATACTTTGCTCGGGACTAGCAAAATGCTGGTTAGGGGTTGTGTTGAGGGTCAAATTTTGCATGTTAGACCCCAGATATTGTCTGGATTTACGAATATAATGCTGTCTAATGGCTCGTTTTCTCATTCTTGTGTGGCAAAGTGATTTTATGAGCATGGATGGAAAAAAGACGTTAAAAGTTGAGATTTAACGATCTGATGACGCCAAAGGCAAGGGACACACTCCAGGGGACCAAGATTAACAAATATACATGGTCAGAAATCTGAGAAAAGTTAGAAATTGAAGCTCAAGTGGCCTGAAGGACGTCCAGAATGCAAGATCACGAGGTTCCCACCATCCGTTCGGCTCGAAACTTCATACGTCGCCTGAGGACCATAAATTAACCGTACATATAAAATTTCAGCCATTGAAGATCTCGGGAAGTGTCCCAACTGACAGATCAGCCTATAAACCGTTGATTCTGTGCCCACCTGATATCTGGAACTGCCTCAAAATTATTATTGACGCCTTAAATAAGGAGTCAAAGCAGATGGACGGTGCAAATTTCTCCAAAACAGTGCAATGGACCCCATATGAGATGAGTGTGTACAGTGCACATGTGCACTCGCCGTGCACCAAATTTTCCAAAAGTTTCCGTCTACAACTCCAAAAAAAAAAAAAAAAAAAAAAACCTGCAGCGGACGCACGGCCGCTGGCCGTTTTTGCGATCAGTTTTGGGCCCCACACGTGCCCCATAAGCTCAATCCGATCCGTCCACCGTGTAGAGGGCTTCGAACACTACAAAACCATGTTATCACTTTTTACCCATGCTTGCACACGTGTGAGATATAGAGGCCACAAAAGGGCTGCTCGGTAGCGTTCAAAACTGATTCTTTTGTGATTTCTTCTCTGGGCCACGTCAATGGACGTTCAAAACTATCCATTCTTGACTGAAATTTCGTTCTGAATCCAATGGACGGGGTGGATTTTCCAGAAAATGCTTCTGTGGGGCCCACCGATCACAATAGCGAAATGGTGCGAAAGGTTTCGCACATCCGCGAAAATCGATTTTTTCAGGCGGTTTTGGGCCACCATCTTTGATCATATGGCAGATCTGAACCGTCTATCATGTAGAGGACCCAATGAAATCCTAAGAGACGGTGTTTCTTTGGAATTTGAGTAAGGAAAGTGGCGTGTTTCGAGGCACCGAACTTGGCTGCGAAAAAGCTTTCAATGGGCATGCATAGCTTTCCAAATCCGATTCAAATCCGATTTTCACCACTCCAGCAGCTATATAAGGAGGTTTTGGACGTGGGGAGCATTCATTCAGGGTCTTGGGAGGAAGAACAGAGGGCTCGAGCTTGGGTTTCAACGTGGGCAGAGGAGAGAGAGAGGAGCGTGGTTTTTTTCTTTCCCTTTTCTTTTCCTTTTCTTTTTCTCTTTATTTATTTGGATTGAGCTCATCCATGGCAGGCTAAATCCTCCTAGCTAGGGTTAGGAGGTGAAGCTTGTAGTGAGATGAGAGATTATATGCTTTTAATTTAATTTTAATTTTTGAATTGAAGTTGGTTTTAGTTTGATTTTAATGGAAATATTTTTGGTCTTTAATGGTCTGTTGTGACTGAAATTACAATGAGTCTGCAATGCTTTGAATATTTTCTTATCCCTTTTATGTTTATGACGTTAGGATGTCCCGTTGTTCACCATAGTCTCCTGGGCATGGTTGGATGTCGGTACCCTTCCTAACTTTCATACATGTGATTGGGTGGTAATTAGTTTAATTCTGTTGTTTGTCATAGTCTTTGGGCATGGTTTGGTGATGGAATCCATTCTAATTCATACACCTTTCATCTCTTTGAAAACTAGATCAACGGCAGTTCAGTAATTTTCATAATTTTTGATGCAAGCATAAATTCTCCCTGATCTCTACAAGTGGATCCTCTGAATCCCTAGTTTTCCATCTCTGATTTGTTTCCCAAGTTTTAGATTAATTATTCTACAAGTATTTAACCATTGCTAATTGATTTAGAATTCATCTTAGCCTAGTTCTAGTTCTAGTTAGTTTTAGATAACGTACAAGTTTCAGTCCCTTGGGATTCGACCTCGGTCTTACCGAGTTATAACTACATCACAACCCTGCACTTGGGAAGTGTCCCAACTGACAGATCAGCCTATAAACCGTTGATTCTGGGCCCACCTGATATCTGGAACTGCCTCAAAATTATTATTGACGCCTTAAATAAGGAGTCAAAGCAGATGGACGGTGCAAATTTCTCCAAAACAGTGCAATGGACCCCATATGAGATGAGTGTGTACAGTGCACATGTGCACTCGCCGTGCACCAAATTTTCCAAAAGTCGGTCAGCGCAGCTGACCGACGTTTCCGTCTACAACTCAAAAAAAAAAAAAAAAAAAAAAAACCTGCAGCGGACGCACGGCCGCTGGCCGTTTTTGCGATCAGTTTTGGGCCCCACACGTGCCCCATAAGCTCAATCCGATCCGTCCACCGTGTAGAGGGCTTCGAGCACTACAAAACCATGTTATCACTTTTTACCCATGCTTGCACACGTGTGAGATACAGAGGCCACAAAAGGGCTGCTCGGTAGCGTTTAAAACTGATTCTTTTGTGATTTCTTCTCTGGGCCACGTCAATGGACGTTCAAAACTACCCATTCTTAACTGAAATTTCGTTCTGAATCCAATGGACGGGGTGGATTTTTCAGAAAATGCTTCTGTGGGGCCCACCGATCACAATAGCGAAATGGTGCGAAAGGTTTCGCACATCCGCGAAAATCGATTTTTCCAGGCGGTTTTGGGCCACCATCTTTGATCATATGGCAGATCTGAACCGTCTATCATGTAGAGGACCCAATGAAATCCTAAGAGACGGTGTTTCTTTGGAATTTGAGCAAGGAAAGTGGCGTGTTTCGAGGCACCGAACTTGGCTGCGAAAAAGCTTTCAATGGGCATGCATAGCTTTCCAAATCCGATTCAAATCCGATTTTCACCACTCCAGCAGCTATATAAGGAGGTTTTGGACGTGGGGAGCATTCATTCAGGGTCTTGGGAGGAAGAATAGAGGGCTCGAGCTTGGGTTTCAACGTGGGCAGAGGAGAGAGAGAGGAGCGTGGTTTTTTTCTTTCCCTTTTCTTTTCCTTTTCTTTTTCTCTTTATTTATTTGGATTGAGCTCATCCATGGCAGGCTAAATCCTCCTAGCTAGGGCTAGGAGGTGAAGCTTGTAGTGAGATGAGAGATTATATGCTTTTAATTTAATTTTAATTTTTGAATTAAAGTTGGTTTTAGTTTGATTTTAATGGAAATATTTTTGGTCTTTAATGGTCTGTTGTGACTGAAATTACAATGGGTCTGCAATGCTTTGAATATTTTCTTATCCCTTTTATGTTTATGACGTTAGGATGTCCCGTTGTTCACCATAGTCTCCTGGGCATGGTTGGATGTCGGTACCCTTCCTAACTTTCATACATGTGATTGGGTGGTAATTAGTTTAATTCTGTTGTTTGTCATAGTCTTTGGGCATGGTTTGGTGATGGAATCCATTCTAATTCATACACCTTTCACCTACACCCTAGTCACACTTACCAATTTTATTCGTACGTGAGAAACCTCTGAGCGTACTTAACCTAGCGCAAATATTTCCAGACAGCTCATCGGGTCAGCCACATGTACAAAAATACTAGACAGATCTTTTTTATTATTATTACTTTTTTCACACGTACACACCCACACACACTCACACACTCACACCCTAGTAAGAGTTCACCCAATCGGTGGTGGAACTAGAGTTGTAAATGAACTGAGTTAGCTTGGTCTGCCTACTAGACTTTACTCAATAAAAAATGCAAGTTGACTCAGTTGGAAGCTAAGTTTGACCCGGGTCGAACTGATTTACTGAGCTCAAAAAATTTCAAGCTTGCCTGAGCTCAACTTGACCCAGTTCGAATCCCAAATCAAATTGAACTCGAATTGAATTAGTTCAGTGACTTGGTTATTTTGATAATGATGTTGTCCAACAAGTGTTTAATGTAATGACTAAACAAAGTGTTGGCCGGTGGCGAAGAAGGTATGGATATGATGAAACAAATACCCTCATATCTTAATTTTTATGTTGCCCATCAAGTATTTGATAAAATACCTGTAAACTGATACTGCTGCTTTATATTACATTAGAAAAAAGTGCACTTCATGTGTTTGAAAAAATATCACAAAGACTCGATTTCAAGATTGAACTCTACTCGAACTAACCTCGGATGCTTACCAAAACAAGCCGCTCAAGAATCGAGCTGAGCTGAGTTCAAGATGGAGTCAACTAGCGGCTAAGCCGAGTCGAGCTTAACTCGGTTCAACTGGTATACACCTCTACATGGAACCCTTGACCTTGACCTGTTGTTTAAACTCTTGGGAGTCTACCACCAGGCAAGACTAAGGACCCAAAAATAATGGACAGTTTAAAACTTACCCAACAGTCCACATTCAACATAAACGTGTGTTCCACACGATGACTGGAACTGCCTGATATAACGGCCAGGCTATCTGACCGATGTGGTTCACCTGGCGGACAGTTATTACATATTTGTTCGTCAAAATTCAAGACCCCCACCGCACATAAAGTCTTAAGTGGTGGATGGTCCCAACCATTCAGTTTCTAAATACTTTTAGAATACATTAGTTTATATTCTAAATTTAAATACTAAGTCATCTATCAAGAATAGCTTAAACCTATCAGTATTCCCACCAGCCAGCACATCTCTAGAAACCACCCAAACCTTGCTACCAATCGAACCATGTCTTGTTATAGGGGACCAGGTGATGTAAGTACGTGTACACGCAGATGCATTCTTATCAGGGATGAACCAAGATAAGTCCAAACACAAGTGAAAGTAATCAATGGAAACCGAATCCAGTATCACACAGGGCATGACGTAATTGGGTCCATGCATATTTGTTTAAAAGAAATTCATTTAGAATAGCAAAATATTATCATTCAAAGTGTGAAGTAAATTATTTGCAACTTTTAATTTAAACATCATCACAAAATGTACAACTTGTCAATCTTTTATGTAACAATGGTTCCAGAGTCAACAGGCTTGGAAAGCACACTTCTAGTTCAAAATTATCATTTTAAGAAAAAATTATTATTTTTAATAATTTAGATTTCTTTTCGTATCTCATTATTTTAAAATTTGAAGGGTTTCAATTTTTTATATAAAAATTACTTGTAATTATATTAGGAATCGTTGGGTAAGGTTTGTGCACGAACAAATATATAGACTCTCATATACACCTTGTCATGCATCCCTAACCCTATCTAACCCTGTACGCTTAATCTACCTTCGATCTAAACCATTGATAATACTCCTTAAGAATCATCTAAGCAATCAGACTGCCTAATTTCATAATGGACTCCTACATCATGATAAACTAAATGATAATTAAATCAGAACCATTCACTCAAGTTTCAGATCTACTTCATTTTTGGACCCACATCCTCCTAGGACTCATCGTAGCTGATGAACGGTGTGGATGCCCCGCTTCAAATCACGTATGATGGGTTTTCAAAAAAGTTCGTACGTAGTACGTACGAACCGGTTCGCAGGTGAGCGTTCCACTATATATATATATATATATATATATATATATATATATATATATATATATAACAGCTAGCGTTGTTGATCAGTGCTGAACTGAACACCCAACTCGACTCCATCTCTTCTTCCTCACCGTTTCTATTTGAAATAGCTAACACAACTGCTCACACCCATTTGTGCCCGATTGTCCACAACCGCCCTTACCCATTTGTGCTCGATTGTCCATCATGGAGGGACCCACTACCGGATCCAATCGGTCCATCAGAACCGGACCTTGTCATGTTTCCAGTGGTAGAAAGTGCTCTCTTAGATCCTCCTGATGCGACACACATGATCGATAGATCTACCACATTTTTGAAATATCGACCAACTCAAAACTGTAGAACCTAAAGAACGGTTTGGATTCCACCAAATCATCAAGGTGGACCTCACTCATCATCTTTAAGAGAGAGGTGCCTATCTGAAATGGGACTCCTATTTTGTCTCTACACTAGCGGCAAAGACGCATTCAACTTCTGTGTCGTCAATCTGTGTAAAGCCTCCCCAACTAATCACAACCGTCTAAATAATTTATAACTAATACCAATCAATGGTTATTTTTCCTTTCAAAAAAACTCCTCCCCAACGGCCAATCAGAGGACTCTCCATAACACATTTTTTCTTTATTTTTCTCCTTTTCACGCAACTAGTAGTCGCAACAGTTTTCTCATGAACCCACAGGCAAAAAACTCTAGAACTTTGATTTCTTACTTCAGCAAGCTCCTTTAGACCTATCTACACTATTCAAAAGAAACAGCTTGTGAAGATCTGCCCAAAATGAGAGTCTGCCATTATAGCCACATGTCTTCTCCGCCACAAAACAACCATCGCTGATATAATAAAGGCCCTAATTTCCAAATCCAATCTATCCATTATCTGTCGATAGACACTTGATCACCAAGTTCTTGTCCAAATCTGCTCAATGACTTGTAATAGATAACATCACGCATACAAAACCAAACTCGATAACTCATTGCGGAAACCCTAATGTGTTGCCTTCGAACACCCTTGTGCATTACCAACTTCAGAACAAGGATAAGGGATCTGAAGACTATAAAACTCCCCAAACATTAGAGTGAAATCGTAAATTGAAATAGAACAACAACCAGAGAAGCGAGTTCAAGAGATCAAGAGAACAAAGTGAATCAGTGAGTCATTGATTCTTTGAAGTCCTTGTTCAACTGTTTTTGAGAGACATTTTGAATTAGAAAAGAAAATCAGAAGAGAGGAAGAAGAGACGGAGAATAATAGAGAAAAGATGACTTGGCCATTTATTGAGTCAACTCGGGGGTCTAACCTAGAAAGCACCCTCTTATTGTTTGATCTTAGGCCGAGTAAATTTCCTTTGGGACATCTCTAAGCCGGTGTGTTAATAAACTCATTTCGGTTAGCAATCATGTAGTGTAATACTCATGCCGCATCTCTAGTGAGTAATTGTGGATGTTGGATCCTCATGATTAGGGCGGGTCTCGCTTATGTGTGCCTTTTTTGAGAGGTGTGTTTTATTTGATTGAAATGGGGGGTGTTATGTTTGACTGAAGTTGCCACTAACTAGTTACTCCGATTCTACAGCCGAATAGTATTTGAAAACCCCAAGTGTAGGGTTGTGATGTATTAATAATATAAGTGAATTCGAGGCCGATTCACAAGGACTATGAGAACACAACTAGTTTAAAATTAAGTCTAAGGTTAATTATTCCAACGGATAATTAAGGGTTAAAATAATAATTAAAAAGAAACTAAGGATCCAAAGATCCACTTCTAATCAATCACAACATCTAGTTCATTTATTTATCTCGATAACTTAGTTAGAACCGAATTCCATTCATTCAAATCAAAAGAAAATTCCGTTAAACCATTCACAAACATCTAATAATATATGAATTTAATTGAATGATTCTCTCATAAAGCACTCGATAATTAATTAGAGGGAATTTAAAGCATATATCGTGCCTAGAGTCTACAATAGATTAATGAATTTTACAGGTCGATTCCTTCGCTAATCAAGTTAAGAAATTACTACTTCAAAGTATCCGATGTACCCGGAGTTCACAACGGATCTAGAAATAAATAACCCAAAGGCTTATAAAAAAAATTCAAATCTAATTTAATTAAATAATCATCATGGAATCCAAAGTATGAATTAAACAAACTTAACCATTGTAATCAACTAGAAGCTTCACCCATTTGCCTTAGCTAAGAGATAGTTAGATATAAAAACTCTAAAGAAAAATAAAAACAAACTGGAACATAAGATCGGGGAAGAAGAATGATGTTGTCAAACCTATCCCTCCACTTTCTCTCTCTCTCTTCTAAACCCTATATTGATGATTAGAATCGTATAAAAGCCCTCATTAAATAGGAAAAATTCCACCAACTTGGAAATTTTATGAACTTACGCAGTTACGCGCATAGTTGATTGATTAATCGACTGAAGATGCCTAAAAATGTCCAACAAAGAATTCAAAAATCCATTGCATTCTCGATCAATTGAACTCTCACATTCAATCAACTAAACTTGGCAAAAAGTGTCTATCAAGCTTTTTATAAATTCTAAATTTCCTTAATGTAATGCTCAATCAATCAAGATCATTTAAAGGTTTGTCAATCGATCGAACCCTCTGCTCGATTGCTCGAAACTTGCTATTTTTCTTCAATTTAAGCCTCATTAGATAGGCCTTGTAAAAATGCTAGGAGAGAAAATTCAAAGGTTCTCTATTCTAAAATGACTCATTGATCTCTGCGAGTGGAAACTCGAATAAGGGATTAAGGTTACAAAGAGAGAAGGTGTTAGGAATCCTCTCTGGCCATACAAATGTACAGTCTTTACTTCACAAGATTAAACAAACTATTAAGGACTAAAGTTAACTCTTGTATACTAAGGATACACAAGTGTGTGAGGTGCCATGTTAATGCACCATCGTCGTCAAGTAATAGCCTGGGTCAAATAAATATACCTTAATTCACTCACTTGTCAAAGCGAAAATAGGACTAGTCAGCTCAAGCTTTTGATAGGCAGGATTTGATATCTCAGCAAGACATAGAGCATACACTCCAATTGACTGGGTGGAAATGCTATGTATGAGATGCTATACTAGTAACAATGAGGGAGATTAAGAAGAAAGTGAGCATTTCCTAATGCTAAATGTGGTTTGGAAGCTAATCAAGGTTGGGTAGTAAGATGGATGATTATGTCGGAAGGAATGGATCGAGTGGCTTAGATTGGGGTTTCGGTTGCTTAAGAGACTAGAGGATGTGCTTAATTGGGCTAACTTGGGTTGAACTCCATTCCTTCTACTCTCTCTTCTCCTTAGGGGAGGGATGGAGACTCTCTTGGGACAAATTTTAAGTGCTTAAAAATCTAAGGGATGATTTGAAATGAATAGGGAATGGGCTATTTGTAGCCTAGTCCAGTTTTTTTCATAATTGCTAGAAATCTGAGGGTAAAAAGGCTTAAATAAGATCTCTGGATTTGAGATTTTTATGTGACAAGATCTCAACGGTTAGATGGGGTGATAAGATTGTAAACAACAGAGTCATTTCTCATTTTCACATGATTACAGCTAGCTTTAGGGCAACTACACATGCTTTGCACCCTCTCTTGCCAAGGCAAGAGAGCTGCCACGTGACGGGTCATGCCCTAGGTGTTGGTAGCCACGTGTCTTGCTTCCTGCTTTGGAAGGGAGGCCACTAGCATGCGGTGCAGCCCATTGGTCCTCCTAAGTTTGTTTTGAATGGGTCTAGTTTAACTAGGTTGAGTTAACTAGATTAAGTTGATTGAGTTTGACTGCGTGAGACTAGGTGAGTTTAATTAGCTTGTCATCCTCAAATGAGGTGTCTATAATAACCCACTAAGTCGACTCAGTGAGTCAGTAGGCCATTCAATCCAAATCTCATCCCTAAGGATGGAACACCCTATGGAATAGACAGATAATAGTCTGATATTTTATTTACAGAAGTATCGATACTCGCTTTTGACTCAACTGAATACATCTCGCTTCATTTTGATCAATCGAGTAAAAATTAGTCAAAGTTGCATTAATCTCTAAAACCACTCTCGTAAAATTCAAAACTCACATCAGATTTCTCACGTGAAAACGGTAGGTGATCCTCCTACATTGGTAACTTCTATTACAAACAAATTATGTAGAGACATGTCCTAATTATTGATGATTTATATTTGTTTTTTTTTTATTCCTATCTTAGAATGTATGAACTCATGTGAATCAATACCTATGTTACATCATAATATGTGTATCGAATCTGATTCTATGATTTTTGTTACATATGTAACTATAGTGAATTAAATTTGTGAACCACCTTAACATGTTGTAGTTGTATGGAGTTTAGATCTATGTCACATATAATCATATCATACTTGTTGGATTTTGATCCATGCCATGTATAGGAGTAATATCATGTGTGACAAATCTAGAGTAAGTGGCAGTGTATCTCGCATTTTAGAAAGTAATATAAATTAAGTTTCCAAATAAGAGTGTTGTAAGTGCTATAGTTTATAGCCACTTGTTATTGTCAAATTTGTGGTGATAAAGACACTGTTTTGAAGCTGTATATATGATGAACAAAAGATCCATTCAAGATCTCAGAAGCTTTCAAGTTCAAGATCTCAGATCTCAGAAGCTTTCAAGTTTAAAACCTCAGAGGCTTTCAAGTTCAAGATCTCAGGCTTAATTATACTCAAAGGTCACTTGTTTTCAAGTTTTAATATCCTTGCTTTACTATTAAGGTATGACTGACCTTAGGTTGACCTTTAGAGTAGGTCGTTTTGGATACATAATCCATATTTGTGTTATAAGTAAATTTAGTCTGTTCTAAGACTAGTCCTAGACCTCGTTCGACTAGTCCTACACCTCGTTCGACTAGTCGTAGCACTAGTTCGACCAGTCCAAGAAATTTCATTACCAGTCCTAAGTTATTAAAGATTTTCAGAATTTTTTGGTTACTCTACGACCAGTCCTATAGACTGTTTGACTAGTCGTAGGAACAGTGTTGACTGGTTGTTCGACCAGTCGTAGACCTTCGACTCAAATTCCAGCGTTGAAAAACTTCTGTCTACGACCAGTCGTATGCAACCTACGACCGGTCGAAGGTGACCTACGACCAGTCGTAGAGTACCTACGACCAGTCGTGAAACTGTCAGATCTTATCGTGCCAGAAAATTCAAATTTTTGTTGGTTCTTCGACCAGTCGTAGAGGTCCTAAGACCAGTCGAAGACGTGTTTCGCTTAGCTATAAATAGATTAGGAATCTCAGAATAACAGAGACAATTCAAGCTAATTAATTCGGCCTTCTGAGAGATAAGTTTATTCTCTAATTTAAGCTAAGTGTGCGTAATTCATATTCTCTTTCTTTAGCTTTTTTAATTAAATTTTTTTCTGTTATTTCAATCTAATCTGAATAGACGAATTGCTATTTCCCTTTCTTTGGAATCAAAATCAATTAAAGCTACCCCATTTTGGTTTAATTTAAAATCAATTAGAACTAGAACCATTGTAATGTGAGTTTGGACATTGAACTTGGACATTTAATCATCTAATCTGACTTGGTTCTTCGGGGCTGCTACAACGAAGGAAAAAATTAAGTATTTTACATTTAATTGTAAATTCTTTTCTGTTTTGATTTCTTTTAGGATTTGCCAGAAAAATTTCATTGTATTAGTTATCTGAGGAGAGCCAGGAAAACTCAAAAGTGGAGTTTTTAATTGTGTAAGCCCACAGAGAAAGATAAAATTGTGAAGGTTTTGGACAAACCTATGAAAACCTAATTTGATAGTGAACGCTAATATCTCCTGTGTGAGGATATTATGAGTGGAGTAGCATTCTGTGTGGCTGTTGTTTAACAGTTGGTGAACACACATGCGAACCACTATAATCCCTTGTGTTTCATGGTTGAATGATTTATATTTCATATCTTTAATTATTCATTTGTGGGATGTATATGTGAATGTGCATGTTGTAATCATTTATTTCAAGTATTGTGGGAATGTTGTAATAGTTTCGCATTTATTTCTTGCTATTGCTTTATCAGCTTTCTTAATTGTTCGAGTAAGGTTGCCCTGTCATTCATATGGTGTATGGTTATCTCTAGAACAAAATATATTTGTAATTGCAATTTATTCTTCAGTGCAGTTTGTATTTAATTTTTTATTATTCCTCTTGGATTTGAGATTTGATACAAAGACCTTTCTAGAAATAAGGTTGTCCTACCATAAACTCTTGTTTTTATTATAAGGTTATCCTTAGAATAACATTTGTATCAACCTCTCAACATCTGAATTTTCAGGTTACTTTACATTCTTTCATTATGGTTTGTTTATATTATTTGTTAGCTATCATATTTATTTAATTTTCGTTGTTATAAGTTTTATTTGGCATAGTCCTATTCACCCCCCTCCCCTATAGGACATAGCTATGCCTTTTCAAGTAGTATCAGACCTAATAGTTCGCTTTTAATTCTTAATTCTTGGATTTATTTCCTAAACTAACGATTTAAGCTATTTAAGATGTCAAATTTTGATAACCTATCAGTCACTAGGCCACCACCCTTTGATGGCTCCAAATATGCTTATTAGAAAGCCAGGATGAGAATATTCTTAAAATCCATAAATAAAAGTGTGTGGCTGGCCATTGTGAATGATTAGAACTCTCCTACCACTGAAGTAACTGGAGTTGATGGTTCAAAATCTATGAGAGTAACATTTCGTGGACCACACTTCAGAAAAATGAGAGTAGTGCAAATGCTAAAGCATTAAATGCAATCACTTGTGCACTATCACCGGATGAATTAAAAAGAATTATATCCTGTGATTCTGCAAAGCAAGCTTGGGATATATTAGAAATGACACACGAGGGTACATCAATTGTCAAGAAACCGAAAGTCCAACTTCTTACAACCAATTTTGAAGAAATTCATATGGATGAAAATGAAATATTTATGGACTTTTATACACAATTAAATGATATTGTAAACTCTATGTGGGGTCTTGGTGATAAAATCTTAGAAAATAAAGTGTGTGCAAAAATACTACGCTCACTTCCTGAACGGTTCAACTCTAAAGTAACCGCAATCTAAGAACTTCATGATATAGATAATATGAGGGTTGAGGAATTAGTTGGTTCTTTACAAACCTATGAGCTAACTTTTAAAGCTCCAAAAGGAAAATCGATTACCCTTAAAACTTCTAAAAATAATTTTTAAGAAAATTTTGATTTAGATAACTCTGAAGATAATATGGCCCTTTTGGCTAAAAAGTTTTATAAAATCTTCAAAAGTAAAACGAGAGTTGATTTTTAAAAAGGAAATGATAAGAAAAGATCTAAACCTAAATCTAAAACTTAAAAATTTTTGAAAGATAGTTAATGTTACAACTGTCAAGAATATGGGCATTTAGCTAACAAGTGTCCTAAAAAGGACAAACCCAAGAAGAAGGGTATGTTGGCTTGGGATGAATCCTCTGATTCTAAAGCTTCTTTTGAATCTGAAGATTCTAAAACTGAGTCGGGCAATGAAGTGAAAGCTCTTATGACTCTAGCCAAATTCATATTTTCAGATAATGATTCAACAAGTGAAGAAAATCTGAACTGTGAATGTGAAAATGAAGATGATCTTCAAGATGCCTATAATGCCCTATAAAAGGAGAGTTGTAAAATTGTGGTAAAACTGAAACTTCAAAAAGAGAAATTTTCAAAACTCAAAGAAATTTATGAATCTCTTATTTTAGAAAAGTCGCATATTTCAGACTATTTTGAAAAGACAAAATGCGATTTGAATTTTAAAGCTGCCTAAGTTGAAAATCTTAAATCTGAAAACGATCAACTAAAACATGAAGTCTCTTCTCTCTTGAGTTTAAAAGAAACTTGGAAATATGCCCAAGGTGATTCTAAATTAGAAAAACTCTTATCAGGATCGAAAAAATGTGGCGATCGATCTGGTCTGGGTTATGATAAGAATGTTTCTCCTAAACTGAAAAATACACCTCCTAAGTTTGTAAAAGGAGAACTTACATTCAAAAGGGAAAGATCAAATATTTTCTAAAGATTCTAAATCTTTTCAAAAACCTAAAGAAAATTATTTCAACTATAAGAAGCATAACCAAAATCCTTTAGCTGAAAAGATAGTTGATTTACTTAAGGAGCTTCTAAAGTCTAACTCAATAAGTCATACTTATAAATCTTACAATCGAAAGAAGACCAACTATCCACCTAAACCCAAAATGGTAATGAAATGGATTCCAAAGGTCGCTTGCTTGGTTGCCCACACTTCTTTCAAAGCTATAAGCGATTCAAAGTGGTACCTAGATAGTGGATGCTCCAGGCATATGATAGGCGACAAGGTTTTATTTACCGATTTAAAAGATATGACTGATGGTTCAGTCACATTTGGTGATGGCAGTAACTGCAAAATTATGGGCCAAGGTACGGTTCAACTTTATAACCTTCCATTATTTAAGAATGTCCTATATGTTGAAGGACTAAAACATAATTTGCTAAGCATATCTCAAATATGCGATGATAACCATAGTGTTCAGTTTTCTAATCAAAGCTGTGAGATTCTAAACAACAAGGGTTCTGTAATATTAACTGGACATATAATGTCTGAAAACTGCTATATTGTTAGCAAATCCAGCTCATCTAATCAAACATGTTACATGGTCCATACAGACGAGACAGAATTGTGTCACAAATGTCTTGGACATGTACACTACCGAAATTTATTTAGATTAAGCAAACGGGAACTTATAAGAGGTCTACCCAAACTTTAAAAAATAGATAAGATATGTGGTGAATGCCAGTTTAGCAAATAAACAAGGAACTCACACGAAAAGGTGAATTCCAATCCACATCAAGACCACTCGAACTTCTCAACATGGATCTGATAAGACCTACCAGAGCGGAGAGTCGTAGTGGCAAAAGGTATATCTTAGTAATAGTAGATGATTATACCAGATATACATGAGTAGTCTTCTTAAGGGACAAATCAGAAACCCTTGAAGAAGTGAGAAAATTTCTCAAAAGGATTCAAACTGAAAAAAGTTCTCAAATCAGTAAGATTCATAGTGATCATGGATCTGAATTTGAGAATATCAGTTTTGAGAAGTTCTGTAGCGACCAAGGAATATCACATGAATTTAGCACCCAAAACTCCACAACAAAATGAGATAGTGGAAAGAAAAAATAGAGTGCTACAAGAAATGATTATGGTTGAAGAATTAAATTATTTCCTAGGGTTGTAAGTAAAGCAACAACCTGATGGAATATTCATTTCTCAATCTAAATATGCTTTGAATTTAATTAATAGATTTGGATTTGAGAATGGTAAGAACTTCGATACTCTTATGAGTATTACCTTGAAACTCTCAAAAGATTCTGTAGGTAAAAATGTTGATCCGAAATTATATTGGAGCATGATTGGTAACCTATTGTATTTAACTATTAGTAGACCTGATATTGCACTAAGTGTTAGTATTTGTGCCAGATATCAGTCTAATCCTAACGAATCACACTTGATTGTTGTCAAGCGAATTGTATGATATGTCGTAAGTACTATTAATCTCAGTCTCTGGTATCCACATGAGACTAGTGTTCAATTAGCTGGATACTCGAATGCTGATTGGGCTGATAATCTTGATAATAGAAAATCGACTAGTGGTGGTTGCTTTTATATCGAAAACTGTTTAGTTTTTTGGTTTAGCAAGAAACAAAGTTATATATCACTTTTAACAGTTGAAGCTGAATACATCGCAGCTGGTAATGCATGCACACAGCTTGTTTGGATGAATCAAATGTTAAGTGATTATGGAATTAAAAAGGATCCTATGTTATTATATTGTGATAATTCCAGTGCCATAAATATTTTAAAAAATCCTATTCAACATCTCATACTAATCACATTGACATTAGATTTCATTATATCCATGAATTAGTAGAAGAAAAGGTTATATCTTTAGAATATATACCTACAGAGAATCAACGTGCTGATATTTTCACGAAACCTCTCGACAAAAGCAGGTTTAACCAAATGAAATTTGATCTTGGCATGTGCATTTTAAGATGATTATTTATGCTTGTTTGTATCATATTGTATATTCTTACTAATTTAGATTTCAAATTTTATAAATTATGCAAAAAAAATTTGTAAACTCAAAAGGAAAATTACATTTTTGGCTGATCCTTGACCGATCGTGAATATACACGACCAATCATGATACGACCAGTCGTGTACATCCACGATCAGTCGAGAAACTCGTGAATGCCCTTTAATTTGGAAAAAACACTTCATCTTCCTCATTTCATTTTCACTCACCAACGAGCCGACGTCCGACTAGTCGAAGCCAACCTTCGAAATCTTCATGGTTAGTGCTCTATTTATATTTTTCTTGTAGATTTATGTGTACATTACTTCTTTTTATCTCTTGAAGTTATCTATTTTGAATTTTGTTGAGATTTGGGGTTCTTCTTTTAAAAAATCTGTTTTGAGAAAACCCTCTTCTCAATCCTTTACAACTCCTTATCCTCTTGAAATCTTTGTTGCAAATGGCATCTAGGGGGAGAAAAATAACTTCCCGTGATCCATCTTTTTTCAGATCGGCCTCTATCACTACGCGTCATCTTAGGGCTCCCGAGGATGATTCATCCTTTGTTCGATACATCAGATTGCGTAATGTTATTATTGAACATCCTGTCGATATTAATCATACTGCTCCTTTTGATATCCTTCATATGCTCCAAGTTGTAGATTGGAATAACTTATTGCATTGGGGTAGGCCAGCATACCGGTCCATTGCCCAGTCCATGTTTGTTTGCATATGTGAATTTTCACTAGAAAATCTAACGTTTAAAATTGTCACAAGAGAAGGACCATTTGACGTTAATCGTCACTTGATTTCAGCTCTTATGAAAATTCCTGTGAATGATAAAGATATTTCAATCCATACCTTGTCTGAAAAACTCTCTCAAACTGAAAAACAATACTCACTAGAGACTTATGCAATTTGGACGTTCAATGGACACATAAAGGAAATGCGCTCCCCTCAAAATTTTTGTTACCCAAATACAGAGTTCTTCATAGGATCTTTATGTCGAACTTGTATCCTCGATCGAGCAATAAAACTGAGTTAACGGCTTTCATGGTTTGTGTTCTTCATAATATTTCCAGAGGTGCTCATCTTTGCTTACCATCCTTGATTTGTCACTCTATCATTCAATTTAGACTTCATCCTGATCATAGTGATATCCCTTTTGATTATTTGATGACTGTATTGGATACGTATATGTTAGTCGATATGCCAGTTGGTGAAGCCCTTATCCATCATCTGATATTTAATAACTTTAATATCAATAAGATGAAGTTGAAATTTCTTCCAGGCCAAAGAGATGGTGTTGATATGGCTGAAGCTGAACATGAGGAAGAAGCTGATGATCTTCCTCCGGACGATATTAACATAGATGATATTTTTGAAGAACTTGATTCTGACTCTACGAATGATTCAGATTTTGAGTCTTCTGCTTTTAATACAAGTTTGCATGCATTGGAAACTAAGGTTGAGAATATCAATGTTATGATGAAAAACATGTCTGTTGCCCATGATTTACAATTTAAGTATATGTGCAAGTATCTTAGGCATTTGAATAAGGGCATGCATCAACTTGATCCTTCCATCCCTGTTCCTTCATCTGGTTCAGATTAGTTTCTTTTTATTTTTTGGTTTATAATAACTATCTTACTTAACCTGACTTGTTACTGTAGCCTTAGTTGACTTGTCTCCGTTTATGAATTATGTGTGTTGCTTATGCTATGTTCTCATATCTTGTCTTCTCTCTTATTTATCTCCTTACTTATTACTCCTTAGTCATCTATTCTTTTCTTCATTTGTCATATTATGACAAAAAGGAGGAGAATGGATAATGATTCCTATACTTCTCTCATGTTGGATTGGATTGTATTGCCTATGAGGAGTGAGTAGCATTGTGCATAGTGCATATTTTTTGTGATATATGTTACTCAGGGGGAGTATGTGGAGTATGTGATTGTATGTGCAGAGGTGGATTGTATGTTGAATATTTATTTGCAGGTTCATGAATATGTGCCAGTTAATAACAACTGATGCATGATTCTTTAATAAGATACTCTGGGTTATGTATCATATCTTTGAAATGTGTTTTGTCACTAATTTTACAAAGGGGGAGATTGTAAGTGCTATAGTTTATAGCCCCTTGCTATTGCCAAATTTGTGGTGACAAAGACACTGTTTTGAAGCTATATATGTGATGAACAAAAGATCCATTCAAGATCTCAAAAGCTTTCAAGTTCAAGATCTCAGATTTCAGAAGCTTTCAAGTTTAAGACCTCAGAAGCTTTCAAGTTCAAGATCTCAGGCTTAATTATACTCAAAGGTCACTTATTTTTAAGTTTCAATGTCCTTGCTTCACTATTGAGGTATGACTAACCTTAGGTTGACCTTTAGAGTAGGTCATTTTGGATATATAATCCATATTTATGTTATAAGTAAATTTGGTTTGTTCTAAGACTAGTCTTGGACCTTGTTCGACTAGTCCTAGCACTGGTTCGACCAGTCCAAGTTGTTGAAGATTTTTAAAATTTTTTGGTTACTCTACGACTAGTCCTGGAGACTATTCGACCAGTCGTAGACCTTCGACTCAAAGTCCAGTGTTGAAAAACTTCTGTCTACAACCAGTCGTATGCAACCTACGACCGGTCGAAGGTGAGCTACGACTAGTCATAGGGTACCTATGACCAGTTGTGAAACCGTCAAATCTTATCGCGACTAAAAATTCAAATTTTTATTGGTTCTTTGACTAGTCATAGAAGTCCTAAGACCAGTCGAAGACATGTTTCGTTCAGCTATAAATAGATCTCGAATCTCAGAATAACAGAGACAATTCAAGCTAATTAATTCGACCTTTTGAGAAATAAATCTATGCTCTATTTTAAGCTAAGTGTGCATAATTCATATTCTCTTTCTTTAGTTTTTTTAATTGATTTTGTTTCTGGTATTCCAATCTAATCTGAATAGACGAATTGCTATTTCCCTTTCTTTGGAATCAAAATCAATTAAAGCTACCCCATTTTGGTTTAATTTAAAATCAATTAGAACTAGAACCATTGTAATGTGAGTTTGGACATTAAACTTGGACATTCAATCATCTACTCTGACTTGGTTCTTCGGGGCTGTTACAACGAAGGAGAAAATCAGGTATTT
This sequence comes from Magnolia kwangsiensis, assembly GCA_037074715.1. Taxonomy (NCBI): domain Eukaryota; kingdom Viridiplantae; phylum Streptophyta; class Magnoliopsida; order Magnoliales; family Magnoliaceae; genus Magnolia; species Magnolia kwangsiensis. The sequence continues at coordinate 118,050,559 of CM073577.1, forward strand.
TACATTTAATTATAAATTTCTTTCTGTTTTAGTCTCTTTTAGGATTTTCGAAAAAAATCTCATTGTATTAGTTATCTAAGGAGAGCCAGGAAAACTCAAAAGTGGGGCTTTTAATTGTGTAAGCTCACAGAGAAAGACACAATTGTGAAGGTTTTGGGTGAACCTGTGAAAACCTAATTTGATAGTGAACGCTAATATCCCCTGTGTGAGGATATTAAGAGTCGAGTAGCATTCTGTGTGGTTGTTGTTTAACAGTTTGTGAACACACGGGCGAACCACTATAATCCCTTGTGTTTCGTAGTTGAATGATTTATATTTCGTATCTTTAATTATTCTTTTATGGGATGTATATGTGGATGTGAATGCTGTAATCATTCATTTCAAGCATTGTGGGAATGTTGTAATAGTTTAGCATTTATTTCTTGTTATTCCTTTATCAGCTTCCTTAATTGTTCTAGTAAGGTTGCCCTGTCATTCCTATAGTGTATGGTTTTCCCTAGAACAAAATATATTTGTAATTGCAATTTATTCTTTCGTGCAGTTTGTATTTAATTTTTGATTATTCCTCTTCGATTTGAGATTTGATACAAAGACCTTTCTAGAAATAAGGTTGTCCTACCATAAACTCTGATTTTTGGTGTAAGGTTCTCCTTAGAACAACATTTGTATCAACCTCTTAAGATCTGAATTTTGAGGTTGTTTTATATTCTTGCATTATGGTTTGTTTATATTATTTGTTGGCTATCATATTTATTTAATTTTCACTGTTATAAGTTTTATTTGGCATAGTCCTATTCACCCCCTCTCCCTATAGGACATATAGCTAGGCCTTTTCAAGTGTGCCTTGATCATTAGACTTGATTACTTATTTAAGCATGTAGATAGTTTGGGATAAAATACATACATTCGTACAAGTGCCTTGCCCAAGGTCATTTCCAAAATGATGTTCATGAGTGCTCTGCCCCTGGATTTTCCTAAAATGGTTGCATGAGTGCTCTTCCCAAGGTCATTCTCAAAAGAATGTTTCTATGGGTGCTTTGCCCTAACTCCTTAAAATGTTTGATGTACGATTCTCTGCCTTAGTACATCTGAAATAGTTATGGTGCTTTGCCTTGGATTAATTTTTAAAATTATTGCATGGGTGCTCTACCCTTGGTCATGAACTAAAATGGTCAGTATAAGTGTTTTGCCTTGAGTCATTCACTAAAAGGATCGAAATAGTACTAGAATTACTTACATTCATCCCAAAGGATCTTACTGTTACTCATTGATTATAAGGTATATGCATATCAGACTTTAAAGTACTTATTATAGTTCATGTTCTTTATAGTTGCCTAGCTTTATCTTATAAATTTGTAAACTTCTATTATATGTTAGAATATCATGTAAACTTGGAACTTCCCAACTCATGGGTGCGAAGTGATCCAACGAGCTTTCAAGTTCAAAGTTAATAAACTTTCAGGTACATGATTGGAGTACTACGAGGATGTTGGTTACTATTGTTAGTGTTGTGGAATATTGGGTATGGTTGGTTTCATATAGTAACTTTCTTTATGTTCAAGAATTATTTTGATTTTCTTAAGTTATTTCATGTAATGGGATTTTTCAAACTTTAGTTATAGTACCTTTACTTTCAAAATGTAATTGGTATTGAGAGTGGATATAATAGAGAATTTGGAGTTATTTCTTAATAGTGCATGATTGGTTTTAGTTTACAAAATATTAATGGAATGATCTATTTTTGCATTAAAATTCAAAATATTTAGTTCACGAGCTTAGGATTCAGTTCTATAATTATAATATTCGGGTACTTGAATTTATGGGAGGGACAAATTGGTATCAAAGCATAGGTTTAGAATCAACCTGACCTAGGGCAGTGATCAAATTAGAAATCCAAAATTAGGAGCCCTTACATCTATGATGAGTGAGAAGTAAAATTAGAAATTCAAAATCTAGGATCCCTGTTTTATCTTTGATAATATAGAATTTCCTCATATCTAGACTATATACGGGATTAACCATTCAAATTTGGACCTTAGTGAAATTTTAAGAAATTTAAAATATTACGGTGTATTGGACAACAATAGAAAACATAAATTCCTGATTTTAGAAAAACCTATCTTTAAAACTACAACTTCAATCAATGCAATTCAAAAACATAATCAAAGTTTGATGAGTCTAGTTTAATAGAAAAATAATTAGAAAATAAAAATCTAGACTCTTATAGTACCTATTTAGAATATTAATGTTGGATTGGTCACAAAATCATTTACTTTTGGACAACATTCAATGTTAAAATGTTTTTTTATTATTATTTTAAAATTATAGAACTCGGAGTCATGCAAAAATTTTAGTATGTTAGTAGGCCTAATCTAACATCTGAAAATACCCAAAACATCAGTGGAAACAACACCTTCAAAACTTAAAACTTCTGCACTCAATCTTAATATGTATCTCAACATAGTTCTTCTTAAATCTTTGTGTGGACCCTCTCCAATCTCCTGATCTTCTTTACAACTTAGTGAATCATTCGGAGTACTTAGATTTTTTCCTTTATCAATTGTAGGTCATGTTGAACTAAAGTGTAAATAATATATCCACATTAGAGACTCATGTACTTGATGCAGCCAAGAAATTTGTAGTATTCAATAAGATTTTTCAGGCAATGGAAGGATTCACAACTCTCATAGGTACCCAAATGCTTAGACCTCACATCCAGGAATAAGTCTAGCATGCACTTGTAGCCCATGAAGGAACATGATTTCTATACCTAAGAAGTTTAAAAGGCAGAGGCTGCCTACCTTTAAGGTTGTCCTGCCCCAAGCGAAGCCAATGAATAAAAGAGACAAATAGAGAAAATATTCACAGTGATGAAATTCAACGAGCACTAAGAAGCTGAACTAACTGTATACATGCTTGAAGGAGAAGCTAACCACTAGTGGGAATCGACTGTTAAGGAGAACCCAAAAATTGAAACATGGACATGGACTCAAATTTGTGAGAAATTCAACGAAAAGCATTTTCCTACTCATATACGCAATCAGAGCATAGTGGAATTTACGAGGCTAGAGCAAGGCCATACGATGGTACATCAGTACGACATGAAATTTATAAAGTTGTCACGATTCACAACATTTTTAATATCCGATGAACTCCGCAAGGCACAAAAATTCGTTAATTAACTAAGACCCTCCACTCATAGCCGGCTAGCACCATTTTTAATAAAGACATATGGCGAAGTATTGAAGCATCTCATAACAATAAAAAAAAAAAAAAAAAACGAATGAATATTGGAAGAACCACGAGCCCAAAAAAGGTATGAAGAGTGGTGTCTGGATCACATCTCATGCCCCACCTACCAAATACGAAGAGCTAAGAGGTAGAGGATGATGACAATATCGATGACCAAATGACTAATACGCAACCTCTAGCACCATTCATGGGAATTTGTCATAACTATAGAATTTTAGGTCACCCCGCTTGAAAATTCCATTATCAACCACATTTCTAGAATTTGCATAATCAAGGATCATCACAACAATATTATAAGTCACCTCCATAATATATGCCAGAAATCACTTATCAGAGACCTCTACCACTTCCTCTGGTGAGGCTACCAAATTCGAGGCCACCATAACCTTATCCTTAAAGGGCACCTCAGCTATATTCGAGACTATAGCTGTAAGCCCCATATCGTAGACCGTACCGTTCCATAGACTTCCGCGGTCTTACTGGTCGAATTCCGGCAACCTTCGACCCTTAACCAATATTTGTGTGTGACCCCGATTCGTATGCCGTTAACCCGTATCGACTCAACCCAAGACCTTTACCATAGTGACCGTGCCGTCGCTGCCGTTCCGATGTCGTGACTTGCGCGCCGAGGCGATACCCTGGTCAAGAGATGTGGGCCAACGTTCGGTGCGAAGAAAATACCGCGCATTGTGAAACTCAAGAGAATCTCTACGAGGTGTCACATCAATCCCATCAATCCATCAATCCATCACATGTCAAGTACACATCACCTTTCACCCATTCCCAAGCAACTACAAAAGTAAAGAATCTCTTACAAGCCCATACCTCTCTTACACCAAAAGCCCTCAAAGTCAAAAAGTTCTTACACCACCCATGCTTTTCTTACACAAATGGCTACAAAAGTCAAGATTTTTTTATACCCATCACTCACCACATCCATGACTCATCTCTCTCTCCCTTTACAACTATCTCTCTCTCTTTCTCATTTTCAAACTCAAAAAAATCTGAGAAAAATCTCATACGTATGAGAATTCTCCAAGCCACTCCCTCTCTTTCAAAACTTCAAGTGTGGCCCACTTTCAAAACTCGAGAGGATGCTCCAACGTCTAGATCGAATGGGTAGATGAGCGTTGAGTACCGATTACTAGATGGCTGCGCTCTCCACTGTATCGTGGTCGGTTGGAAGGGGGTGCAGCCTTACCCGCCCGAGGGAGTAGGCATGGCTAGGCTGAGTTTGACCAGCTCGAGGAATGGGTCCGCTATCGGTGAGCCGGGTAGGTATTGGAAGAATACTAACTGGCGGATAGTGAGGTCTTTTCCACTTACCCAGTTGTGCACTTGATTGGGGCAGCAGGTGGTGTGAAGTGTAATAGACCCCGGTGATTTTCCCAGAGAGGAAACGTACTCATATGAGGACTGACATAATATTATGACAGCCCGTCACTGTTGTACATGTGGGTGGGCGCACGTGGGCGGACTCTGATGTGGGCGGGTGTGATGTGGGTGGGACTGAGGCCTGGGAGAGCTACCAGCGGTTGGTAGGCTACTGTGCTGACAGGCTACTGAGTAGGAGTTGCATACTCATTTATTCATCTATTCACTATCCACTCGGGCTGGTAGTGCGTAACTAATTGTTGTGTATCTTCGTTATGGCAAGGATTTCAGTTGGACGCGCGACTAACCTGAGATCAGGAGTTTACCACGTTGAGTCAGACTATCCAAATTTAGGTATGGGACTGGTTTGGATAGAGGTTCCTTGTGATGGACCTCGTAGCCTGCGATACTACGTACTATCATCCCAACATCACACTCCAGCATGGTCATTCCATTAGTACCATATACTTCATATTCCATTACATCTTCGGCGTGTGGCATTGTGGGTTGTTATGTTTCTGTATTCCTATGACTTAGATGAGAGTGATGATAATTGTTAGCTCTTTCGAATTGTGTATTACATTATATCCTTGTCATTCGACATTTGATTATCTATGACTCATCATTTGCATAGCTGGCCTATATTGCGTATTCTGATATTGATTAACTTATGGACTTGTTCATACTTCCGCTTATTCTGTTATCGCATGATTATAATCTTTTCAGTATTTCTGTTTACGCTGATAATTTCTGCTCTTATCAGTATTTCTGTTTATTCAATCATTGTATGGTTTATGGATTAATAGTTTTTCGGTATTGTATGATTATGATATTATATTGAATACTTAGCACTTATCTCGTGCACACACTTACACCACCCTCTAAGCTTTCTATAAGCTTATGCACGATAGATGCGTGCAGGTGATGTTAGGTTGCAGCAGCATTGAGCTTGGAGCGTGCAGATATTTTCTGTAGCTTTGATTTTGACATATATATTTTCCTTGCAGCATTGTATTCAAATGATTATATTAGTGGATATGTGATTATGATGTTGCCTTTATAATTTGGGTAAACTTGTGGTTATGCTTATTAATAGTTAAATGTACAAAAAAACATCCTCCTTGTAAGATCTCAGGATCGAAAATCTGGCATATGAATGCTAGGAGTCGAGAATGGGGTACTACGGAGGCTGTTGGCACCGGATTCAGCGATCGGGATTCCTGTGAATTCGATTTTCGGGTTCGGGGCGTGACAGAAGTTGGTATCAAATCATAACTTGGGAATACCTGGAGATAATATCACATATCTACTAATAGTTATCCTTCACTCTATGATTGTTGAGAACTTAGAATGATTAGATCCCCGAGTTCGAATAACTTAGATATTTTCTGATATAGTTCCCTACCGTTGAGATTGAGGCTATATAGTGTTCCAGTTCGATCGTTTCTAATCCAGGATTTGAAGTTCTGTTGGATCATTGTAGTGTTGGAGAGGTGTTTTGGGAGCAGGGGATTAGGATTCAGAGGCATTGTTCCCATCTCTTAGGTGTTTGATTATGTTGGCATGTTGTGTTCGGATAGGATTTTCCTCCCTTGGTAAGCTCTGTATTGGTTATGTTGTGGTTTAAATTGTAAGGACGAAATTTTTATTAGGAGGAGAGAGCTGTAAGTCCCGTATCCTAGACCGTACCGTTCCATAGACTTCTGAGGTCTTACTGGTCAAATTTCGGCAACCTTCGACCCTTAACCAATATTTGCATGCGACCCTGATTCGTATGCCGTCAACCCGTATCGACTCAACCCAAGACCTTTACCATAGCGACCGCGCCGTCGCTGCGGTTCTGATGTCGCGACTTACGCGCCGAGGCGATACCCTAGTCAAGAGATGTGGGCCAACGTTCGGTGCGAAGAAAACACCGCGTGTTGCGAAACTCAAGAGAATCTCTACGGGGTGTCACATCAATCCCATCAATCCATCAATCCATCACATGTCAAGTACATGTCAAGTACACATCACCTTTCACTCATTCCCAAGCAACTACAAAAGTCAAGAATCTCTTATAAGCCCATACTTCTCTTACACCAAAAGCCCTCAAAGTCAAAAAGTTCTTACACCACCCATGCTTTTCTTATACAAATGGCCACAAAAGTCAAGATTTTCTTACACCCATCACTCACCACATCTATCACCCATCTCTCTCTCCCTTTACAACTCTCTCTCTCTCTCTTTCTCATTTTCAAACTTAAAAAAATCTAAGGAGAGAAATCTTATACGTATGAGAATTCTCCAAGCCTCTCCCTCTCTTTCAAAACTTCAAGTGTGGCCCACTTTCCTATCCCATGATCTCTCATACTAACCATCCATTCCCCATCTCCTCCATTGGAATCAAAGCTAAGGTGCTAAGGAACTCATAAGAGCAAGAAGATCGAACGGTGGGTGCTCCTCTAGATGTAAAAAATCTGATTTCTATAGCCTAGATATTTTCTTTCTTTCATGATAGAAGTGTAGGACCCACCAATCAATGGTGAAGATCCCACACAATCCCATGGTTGTAGCCTAATGGCCTACCTTATGCATACATGATCCATGCATGGGGCCTTTCTCTATGGGCCCCATCATGGTAGTTTTATTTCATATCATATTATGTTTGGGTCATCTAGACCTTATAACCATGGTGCGGATGACATCCTTACCGTGCATTTTAATTATAGGCCATGCATGTGCAAGATTCATGTTGTAAATGTAAATCTAGGTATGATGTGCGGGTGTGATTGATCTTGGGAGGGCTCAATAGTGGCAGAGCCCCTTTCCCTATGGCCGGATTGTCCTTCTATCTCTCTTTTTTCTCATTTTATTTCCTTATGTGTGTAGCCCATTAATGTATTTTCCTTTTTATTTAACATATATAATAAATTTTATCTAAGTACATGTTGTTGTCCAGAATTTTCTGGACAGTTTCTGGTTATTTTTAGACCAGATTTTGGGACTGTTTGGGAAACTATTCATACCTATTAAATATACTTTTTTGAAAGGTGGAGATCTCATCTTGATGTCTCCCAAATTTCATCCCCAACTGACCTTCATTGGGGTCCCAAAGGTGTGGTCCAAGTGAGGTGGACAGTCTGAATTTTCTGCACTGTTCCAACAACATTCCACCATGGACAGTTGAATTTTTGAAATTTATTAAAATACCTATGGGTGTTTAAAAATTATAAAAAATTTTATGGGGGTGGCTTACTTATGGTAGGACCCACCTACAAAATTTTGGATCCAATGGATGCCTGTACACACCATGGTGATGGTGGGACCGGCCCATTATAATATGGTGTCCAGATCAGTCCGATTTTCAAGACAGATTGATTTATGTAAATGAATTAAAATATTTACAGATGTCTAAAAATTCTAAAATATTTTAGGAGTGTGGTCCACTTATGTTAGAACCCATCTACCAAATTTTAGGTCCAATGGACCCCTATACACACTGTGGTGAGGGCCGGATTGGCCCACCACGTTGGGACGTCCAGGTCTGTACGATTTTTCTGAACATTCTGTTTTATTTAAATTAATTAAAATACTTAGAGAAATCTAAAAATTATGAAATTTTGTGGGGGTGTGTCTCACCTATGAAAGTATCACTCTGTGAAATTTCAGCCTCAAGTGATCCCGTTTGGGTATCCAAAAGAATGGGCTAAGATGGTTGGACTCATAGATTTTTTCTGTTGTGCAATCCAGCAATATGCCTTGATAAAAAATCATAATTCAAAAATATTTCTTCTGATGGTGTGTTCACACCCCAAGTGCAGGGTTGTGATGTCGTAATAACTCGGTAAGACCAAGGTCGAATCCCAAGGGACTGAACTTGTACGTTATCTAAAATTAACTGAAAATAGAACTAGAATGAGATGAAATCTGAATTGAATTATAAATTGATGAATAATTGTAAACTATTAATCTAAAACTTATATGAGAAATCAGAGGTAAGGAAACTAGGGATTCAGAGGATCCACTTGTAGAGATCAGGGAGATCTTATACCTGTTTTATGAATTATGGAATTTACTGAACTACCATTGATCTAGCTTTCAAAGAGATGAAAGGAAGATGAATTAGAATGGATTCCATCACCAAACCATGCCTAAAGACTATGGCAAACAACAGAATTAAACTAATTACCACCCAATCACATGTATGCAAGTTAGGAAGGGTACCGTCATCCGACCATGCCCAGGAGACTATGGTGAACAATGGGGCTTCCTGACGTCATAAACATAAAGGGAAAAAGGACATGCTCCAAGCCATTGCAGACCCATTGTAATTTTAGTCACAACAGACCATTAAAGACTAAACAAAACATGCCATTAATAATCAACTAAAATCAACATTAATGCAAGAATTAAAATTAAATTAAAGATATAAAATAAAATCTCCCATCTCACCACAAGCTTCACCTCTTAGCCCTAACTAAGAGGTTCAGCCCATCACAGACATGATGAAGCTGGACATGTTAAAAGAAAATATGAAGAAGAAAAAAATTAAAAATAACAAAATTTCTCTACTCCCTCTGCCCACGTTTCCAGCCCAAGCCTCAAGCTCTCCACCTCCTGATCTCCTTCCAAGACCTGAATGAATGCTCCCCACGTCCAAAACCTCCTTTTATAGTTGCTAGAAGGCTTGAGTCAGTGACAGAGTTGTAGCAGGACACGGAGTGTAATTTTCGCAGCCAAGTTCGGTGCCTCGAAACACGCCACTTTCCTCGCTCAAATTCTAAAAAAATACCGTCTCTTAGTACTTTCTTAGGTTCTCTACATGATAGATGGTTCAGATCTGCCATATGATCAAAGATGGTGGGCCAAAACTGCCTAAAAAAGTCAATTTTCGCGGATGTGCGAAACCTTTCGCACCATTTCACTGTTATGATCGGTGGGCCCCACAGAAGCATTTTATGAAAAATCCACCCCATCCATTGGATTCAGAATAAAATTTCAGTCAAGAATGGGTAGTTTTGAATGTCCATTGACGAAGCCCAGAGAAGAAATCACTAAAAGATCAATTTTGAACGTCCTAGGGTAGCCCTTTTGTGGCCCCTGTATCGCACACGTGTGTACGCATGGATGCAAAAGGTCAGCATGATTTTGTAGTATTCGAACCCCTCTACAAGATGGACGGTTTGGATCAGACGTACAGTCAATGGGTAGGGCCCACAACCGTCCGCAAAAACGGCCAGCGGCCGTGCGTCCGCTGCACGTTTTTTTTTTTTTTTTTAATTGTAGACGAAAACGTCGGTTAGCTGCGCTGACCGACTTTTGGGAAATCTCGTGCACGGCGGGCGTGTGTACACTATGTACACACGCTGTACATATAGGGTCCACTATGAAGCTTATGTGAAATCCATTCTGTCCATCCTCTTCACCATCTCCTTTTAACCGTAGGGACCAAATTTGAAGCGTATTCAGATAGTAGGTGGGCCCCAAATTGAAGATTGATGGGCTGATCTGCCCGTTAGGCCACTTCCGCCATGATCCAATGGATGATTTTTGACGTGTACGGTTAATTTATGGTCCTCAGGCCACGTATAAAGTTTCGAGCCGAATGGATGGTGGGAACCTCGTGATCTTGCATTCTGGACATCCTTCAGGCCACTTGAGCTTCAGTTCTTTGATTTTTGTGGATCTCAGGCGTTGATCTTGGTCCCCAGGGGTGTATCCCTTACTTCTGGTGTCATCAGAGTGTTAAATTCATGCTTTAACGTCCTTTTTCCATCCATACTCATAAAATCACCTTGCAACACAAGAATGAGAAAACGAGCCATTAGACAGCATTATATTCGTAAATCCAGACAATATCTGGGGTCTAATATGCAATATTTAACCCTTAACATGGTGGGGCACCTTTTTGGATTTTCTCTCATTATATGCATGATGAGGGACCTTGGCCCTCAATTTTCAGAGTTGTAGAGGCCTTGGACCCACTCCAATGGAGTGCATAAATTTAGGACAGCAACATGTTATAATTATGCTGGCCTTGGGCTAAAATTTTGAGGAGTGGGGCCCACCATATTATAAAGATCTTAGAGGAAATGATTTATACCTTTAGTTCCTTAAATTTCGAGCTTAATGAATGCACTTTTGAGGCCCACCACAGTTGAATTTAATTGGATCCATGAATGTAGCTAATTGTTGAACTATTTAAGGCCCATAGAGTGGACCCATTTGATGTGTTCCAAGGCCCAGGAGATTAGGCTCATTTGATGTAATTTAAGGCCCATATAGTGGACCCATTTGATGTGTTCCAAGGTCCATGGGATTGAACCCATTTGATGTATTTTAAAGCCCATGGGATTAGGCCCATTTGATATGTATAAAGCCCATGGGTCGAGAACCATTTGATGCAATCTAAGGCCCACGGGTTATGACCCATTACAATGCACCTAAGGCCCATTGATGCGGCCCATTTAATGAGTAAAAGACCCATATGACATGGCCCATTTGATGTATTTAAGGCCCAATAGGGTGTACCTAAGGTCCATTGCAATGTGTGATCCCAACCTAGTTTACGTAATGTTATTCACTACGGGCTACACCTTGGGAGCAATGTTGGTTTGACGTCCACATTGTGAGTATAATGTTGTTTAAATGTCCACATTGAGACTCTCCCTAGGGCCCATTGGTAGGCCTGTACTTGTTGTATGCAAGCCGTCTAGGCCAGCTGCGTTATAAGGATAGGGCATTACTTTATAAAATGCTTAGTATAACTCCATGACGCACAACCCATTTGTATCGGTCCATTTGATCGGCTTGCTCGTATCGGTCATTTGATTGATTTAGCCCATATGATTGATTAGGCCCATCTTTATATATTTGTGGCCTGTTGCTAAGGCCATATATGAGGCCCGTTGTTGAGGCCCACCTTAAATATATATGAGGCCCATGTTGCAAGGCCCATTGTGATATATGCAAGGCCCATGGGTCATGGCCCATTACAATGTATGTAAGGCCCAATTGGTGCGGCCTATTCGATATATTTATGGGGTCCATGTCATTAGGCCCATCCTGTTGTATTGGTGACCCGTCCATTGAGGCTCACCCGTGGTATATATTTGAGGCCCATGTGTAGGGCCCACCTATTGTGTATTTAAAGCCCATGAGTTGTGGTCATAGTGATGTATATTAGGCCTATGTGATGTAGCCCATACTGTTGTGTATTAGACCTAGGTATGTAACTCACCTGTGAAGTATATTTGAGGCCTATTGTGATATATCTGAGGCCCATGGGTGCGGCCCATCCAGATATATTTGAGGCCTATGGGCAAGGCCCATTGTGATATGTGTTAGGCCCATGACCAGGGCCCACCTGTTTCGTATATTTGTCACTTGTGTGAGGCCATGTGCCCATTATATATTTGATTCTATGTGGGTCATTCCTTGGAGGCAATGTTGGTTAAAAGTCCACATTGTCGACGCCGGTTATTGATACCGTTTATGAGTATGTGACATCATAACATCATGATACATGCCCATTCGCATCATCTGCATGTTTGTTATGAGATGTGATTGACCATTGCATATGTCATTGGGCAGGATGATGTGAGACTCCCTGATAGGTGGAGATTATCTCACATGAGCGCATGACATGAGCAGGATTAATACATGATTGGATTGTATGATTCATGCATCTTGCATTGTGTTGTGATTACTGTACGCCCTAGTGACATCAGGGCCGTAGCCTACACAGGCATATCGTGGATGGCCAGATGGGACACCGAAAATCTATTCGAGCATCGGGCCGCCATAGATGGCCCTAGGTGAAAATCCCTAAACACCCTCTTGGTTCCAGAGGATGCTCCAACTTCTAGACCGAGTGAGTAGATGAGCGTTGAGTGCCGATTATCAGATGGCTGCGCTCTCCACTGTGTCGTGGTCGGTTGGAAGGGGGTGCAGCCTTACCCGCCCGAGGGAGTAGGCATGGCTAGGCTGAGTTTGACCAGCTCGAGGAATGGGTCCGCTATCGGTGAGCCGGGTAGGTATTGGCAGAATACTAACTGGCGGATAGTGAGGTCTTTTCCACTTACTCAGTTGTGCGCTTGATTGAGGCGGCAGGTGGTGTGAAGTGTAGTGATTTTCCCAGAGAGGAAACGTACTGATATGAGGACTGACATGATATTATGATACTCCGTCACTATTGTGCACGTGGGCGGGCGCAAGTGGGCGGACGCTGATATGGGCGGGTGTGATGTGAGCGGGCTTGAGGCCTGGGCGAGCTACCAGCGGTTGGTAGGCTACTGTGCTGACAGGCTACTGAGTAAGAGTTGCATACTCATTCATTCATCCATTCACTATCCACTCGGGCTGGTGGTGCACAACTAATTATTGTGTATCTTCGTTATGGTAAGGATTTCAGTTGGGCGCGCGACTAACCTGAGATTAGGAGTTTACCACGTTGAGTTAGACTATCCAAATTTAGGTATGGGATTGGTTTGGATAGAGGTTCCTTGTGATGGACCTCGTAACCTGTGATACTGCGTACTAACATCCCAACATCACACTCCAGCATGGTCATTCCATTAGCACCATATACTCCATATTCCATTACATCTTCGGCGTGTGGCATTATGGGTTGTTATTTTTCTGTATTCCTGTGACTTAGATGAGAGTGATGATATTTGTTAGCTCTTTTGAATTGTGTATTACATTATATCCTTGTCATTCGACATTTGATTATCTATGACTCATCATTTGTATAGCTGTCATATATTGCGTATTCTGATATTGATTAACTTATGGACTTGTTCATACTTTCACTTATTCTGTTATCGCATGATTATAATCTTTTCAGTATTTTTGTTTACGCTGATAATTCCTGCTCTTATCAGTTTTTCTGTTTATTCAATCATTGTATGGTTTATGGATTAATAGCTTTCCGGTATTGTATGATTATGATATTGTATTGAATACTTGACACTTATCTCGTGCACACACTTATACCACCCTCTAAGCTTTCTATAAGCTTATGCACGGTAGATGTGTGCAGGTGATGTTAGTTGCAACAGCATTGAGCTTGGAGCGTGCAGCTATTTTCTGGAGCTTTGATTTTGACATATATATTTTCCTTTCAGCATTGTATTCAAATGATTATATTAGTGGATATGTAATGATGATGTTGCCTTTATGATTTGGATAAACTTATGGTTATGCTTATTACTAGTTAAATATATAAAAAAAAAATCCTCCTTGTAGGATCTTAGGATCGAAAATCTGGCATATAAATGCTAGGAGCCGAGAATGGGGTACTACGGAGGCTGTCGGCAACGGATTCGACGATCGGGATTCCTTTGAATCCGATTTCCTGGTTTGGGGCATGACAATAGCAGTAAGGAATGCCCATTGCTGATCTAAAGCAGCCTCAACAACCACAATAGCAAGTTAAGCCTCCCCTATACTGGTAGCTAAGGCTAGGAAGTCAGGCACCACAAGCTCAAGGATGCGTCTACACCTTAACATCATCTATAGTCAATCCAGTCCAGCCTTAAGAGTATGCACCTGTATGAAGACCCAACTCGTGGGTATGGCGAACTAACACTACCACATAATCATGCAACACAGGCATATAAAGTCACCGCACCACTATACAATGACCCAATATCACCAATGGATTATGCTCCACCAATAGATGTTGAGGCTTCAAAAGGTACTAGTGTTAACTTGCATCCTTATCAAGGTGATAATTTCTACTATATGAAATGTTTTTTTAGGTCTATCACATGATGAAAGCTAGTAGTAGTGACCCTTAGTAGATTTATCGGCTTAGGTTAGATATATAAACCCTACCTATCGTAAAAGAGAATATAGAACTCAAATAGTTAATTTCATAATCATACTAATGGATGTCCATGAGGATTTCAGGAAGAGATGGAAGCAACCACTGCATCTATTAGTTCGAAAATACATCATTGCATTACTAGTGTAAGAGAAAGCTTCAACACCTAGAAATGCAACATCATACCTTCACAAATGTGCTACTCGAATTTGAGTATAGTTATGCATGTAATAAATTTTAAGAAGAAATTTTGTTAAGGAGAGTAGAATATAATACCTTAATTTTTTTGGTGCTCGTGTATGTTCATGAGAAATTAACCTTATGTATATCCCATTAAGAACCCATATTTTAAAAAAAAAAAAAAAATGACACTTGAACTTCCGTACACAAACATACACATAGACTCTCATACACACCTTAGCATGCATCCCGAACCCTATCTAACCCTATTCGCTTGATCTACCTTCAATCTAAACCATCAATTATACTCCTTAAGAACCATCTAAGTGATCCGACCGTCCGATTTCATAAGGGACTCATACATTATGATAATCTAGATAATAGTTAAATTAGGACCATCCACTCGAGTTTTAGATCTATTTCATTTTTGGACCCACGTCCTCCTATGACTCAACGTAGCTTATGAACGGTGTGGATGCCCTACTTCATCTCACAAGTGGGTCTCACAAAACCCTTATATATATATATATATATATATATATATATATATATATGCAGTGCTATTGACCAGCATTGACCTGAAGACCTAACCTGAATCCATCTCTTCTTCCTATTTGTTTTTGTTTAAAAAAGCTACCATAATTGCCCGCACCATATGTGGTTGATTGTCCATCATAGTAGGACCCAATCTGATTGGTCCATCAGAACTGAACCCTGTCATGTTTCTAGTAGTAGAAAGCTCTCCCCAAGATCCTCCTGATGTGGCCCACATGATTGAAAGATATGCCTCATTTTTTACATAACAACCAACTCAGACCTATAGAATCTAAATAACATTTTAGATTCGACTAAATAATCAAGGTAAACCCACTCATCATCTTTAACAAAGAGGAGTATGTTCGAAACGGGACTCTTTTTTTTATTTCTGCACTACTGGCATAGCCAAATTTGACTTTTGCATCGTCAATTCGTGTAAAACCTCCCTAACTAATCATAGTTGTCTAAACACTCCACAACAAACTTTAATCGACAGTTCTTCTCCTTCCCAACTGCCAATCAGAGGACTCCCCATAATGCATGTTTCCTCATTTTTCTCATTTTCACACAACTAGCAACGAAATAGTATTCTTGTAAACCCACCAACAAAACAACCTCAAAGCTTTGATTTCTTACTTTGGCAAGCTCTTTTAGACTTATCTACACCATCCAAAAGAAGCGTCTTGTCGAGATATGCCCGGAATGAGAATATGCCATTACTGCCACCCATCTTCTTTGTCACAAAACAACCACCATTGATCTAATAAATGCCCTGATTCCCATATCCAATCCGTCTACTATAAAGCCCGCTAATAAACACTTAATCACCAAGTTTTTTGCCAAATATGTTCAATGACTTGTAATAAATAGCATCATGTATACAAAACCGCGCTTAGTAACTAGTTGTGGAAACCATAACATGTTGCCTTCAAACACCCTTGTGCATTACTAACTCCAAACCAAGATAAGGGATCTAAACACTATAAAATTCCCCAAACATTAGAGGGAAATTATAAACTGAAATAAAATAGATACTAGAGAAGTGAGTTCGAGAAATAAATTGAAGAAAGTGAATTAGTGGATCACCAACTTGCTAGAGCCATTTTTCGCTATTTTTGATAGACATTCTGATTTAGAAAAGAAAAACAAAAGAGGGGAAGAAAAGAAGGAGAATAACAAAGAAATGAAAAATAGAAGAGAAAAAGAAGTAGGAACAAGAGAAGGAGCGATTGGAGATTCGACCGTCTTCCTAGTCGACTTGACTATCGAACCTCGAAAGCACTCTCTGATCGTATAATCTTAGGCCGAGTTAATTTCCTTTGGGCCAACTAGAGGGTTGGTATGTTACTGAACCCATTTTTGTTAGCAATCATGCAATATGATGTTCATGTCACATCTCTAACAAGTAACCCATATTGTCAACTTAGCAAGTGGGCTATTCAATCTAAATCTCATCCCTTAGGACAGAACACCCTATGGAATAGATAGTTAACTATTGAATGGTATACTCTACAAAAGTGTCAATACTTGCTTTTAACTCAACTAAATACATCTCGTTTCATTTTGATCAACTAGATCAAACTTAGTTGAAGCCAGGTTAATCTCTAGAACCGTTCTCATGAAATTCAAAATTTACATAAGATTTCTTAGGTGTAAATGATAGATAATCCTCCCATGTCGGTAACTTCTATTTTTACGGATTGTGTAAAGAGATGTCCTAATTACTAATAATTTACATTATTATTTTTTCAAATTATATCATAGTATGTATGAACTTGTCTAAATCTGGACTCATGCTACATCATAATATGTATATTGAATTTGAATTTGTAATTATTTTTTTATATACATATTGTGCTTGTAGTTAATTAAATCTGTGAACTACCTTAACATATTGTAAACGTATGGAATTTAGATCAATGATGGATACTATCATATCATGCTTATTGGATTTTGATCTGTGCCATGTGTGGGTGTGATATCACGTGTGACAAATTTGGAGTATATTATAGTATATCACACATTTAAAAGGTGATATAAATTAAGTTTCCACATGTGATTATAAATTGATCATTAGACTTTATTGTATGGCAAATTGATTGTGATTCCTTGTTTAAAGGTGGTAAATAGTTCGGGATAAAATACATACATTCACACGGGTGCCCTACCTAGGGTCGTTCCTAAAATGATGTTCACGAGTGCTCTGTCCTGGGTTTTCCCTTAAATTGTTGTATGGATGCTTTGCCAAGGGTCATTTTTAAAAGGATGTTTACTTGGGTGATCTGCCCAGACTCCCTAAAAATTCTAATGCACGGTGCCCTATACTAGGAGATCCAAAATGGTCATGGTGCACTATCTTGGGTTAATACCTAAAATGGTTGGTGCTTTGCCCTTAGTTATTTCTTAAAATAATCAACATGGCTACTCTACCTTGGTTCATTCCCTAAAATAGTCAGCATGGCTTCTCTACCCTAGGTCATCCCCTAAAAGGATTGAAATTGTAGAATTACTTACATTCATCCCAAAGGATCTTACTGTTACTTATTGATTATAAGACATGCATATTAGAATTTGAAGTGCATATGGTAGTTCATATTATTTATAGTTACCTAACTTTTTCTTTTAAATTTATAAACTGTGATTATATGTTAGACTGTCATGTAAAACTAGAACTTCCCAACTTGTGGGTAGGAAGTGACCCTACGAGCTGTTAAGCTCATGGTTAATAAACATTTTAGGTACAGGATTGGAGTATTGCAAAAATGATAATTACAATTGTTAGTGTTTTAAAACATTAGGCATGGTTGGTTCCATATAAAAAAAATTTATGTTTAGGGATTCGTTTAATTTTCTTAAGTTATTTCATGTAATGGGATTTTTTAGACTTTGATTATAATACTTTTACTTTCAAATTTTAATTGATATTGGGAGTGGATGTGATAGAGAATTTGGAGTTATTTCATAATAGTGGATGATTGATTTTAATTTACAAAATATTAATGAAATGTGAATGTGCAAGGAATGGAATGACATATTTTTGCACTAAAATTCAAAATATTTAGTACACGGGCCTACGACTTAGGTCTCGAATTAAACTATTTAGGTACCCAAAATTTGTGGCATGACATATGTAATTTTATCATAGATTTCAAGAGTAGTGAGAATATTGTATCAATGACTATGGTGAAAAAGTTATAATTGAAGACAAAAAATCACCCATCTCCATACAAGTTTGGATGGATTAAAGAAGTCAACAAAACAAATGTAACTAAACAATGTCATATTCCCTTCTACATTGGTAAATATTATAGGTCAAAGTAATGTGTGATGTGGTTAATATGAAAACTTGTCATATGTTACTCGACCAAACATGCTAGTACTATATTACTACTAAACATAGATGCCGGTATAATATATTTGTTCTTTGTTAAAGATAATAGAATGATTAGCATCACCCATATAAGAATGGAGAACCAATATAAGACTTTTAAAGTGGAGGGGCGGTCTCTCATAATTGTACGGGATTTCGTTAAAGAATTTGAGGAGACAAGGGAAATCAATACATTAGTTGTAAAGGGAAAAGAAGTAGAACCCACGAACATTTTAGATAAGTTAAAACTAATATTGAAGGAGTTCAAATGGATTATGCCCGATGTACTTTCCTACGAGTTTTTCCCCATACATATTATCCAGTGCCATATTGATCTTATTCTAAGGCCAAGTATGTGTAATAGCCTACATTATCAGATAAGTCAGAATGAATGAGAGATCTTGCAAGAATAAGTGGAGGAACTAATCTGTAAGAGTCTAGTGAAGGAGAGAATGAGTTTGTGTAATGTGACAGCTCCATTGATGCCTTAGAACTTATATGAATCTAATATCACATATAAGAAAGGGGCCGCGAATAAACATCAGCACTATAAAGTGTTTAAAGTAGATGATAATGTACTAATTTACTAAACCTCAAGAAACTCAATGATAACGCCTATGTTATTAATTTTCCTAAGGGTATGAGATTTATTGGCAACCCCAAGTGTAGCGTTGTGTTGTAGTAATAATCCCAGTGAGACCGAGGTCATATCCATAAGGACTTATTATATGCGTGCTTTTTAAAATAAACTAGGATTAGAACTAAAATCTAAGCTAGACTGAAATCTGAAATAGGAGAGATCAATGGTGAGAAACCGTCAATAATAATGGGAAATTAGAGAGGCAAGGGTCTACTTGTAGTTATTATGATGCTACTTTACTTGATTCAATTAAACACAATGTTAAGGGTTAAATATTACATATTAGACCTTAGTTATTACTTAAATTTATGAACATGATACTGTTTAACGACCATTTTAATCATGTTTGTGATGCAAGGTGTATTTAGAAGCTTAGACTGAAAAAGGGTACTAAAAGCATAAATTTAATACTTAAGAATCACCGAAGCAAGGGACGGACTCCAGGGGACCAAGATCAAAGAATTTTCACGCCCGAGATTCGAGAAAATCAAGTGTTTGGGTCCAAAGGGGCCTGAAAGTCATCCTAAATGCAAGATCACAAGGTTCTCATCATCCATTTGGATCAAAACTTTATATTTGGCTTGATGACCCTAAATTAACCATATATGTTGAATTTCAACCCTTGAACCCCCGTGGAAGTGGCCCAATAGTCAGATCATCCCATGAATCATCAACCTAGGGCCCACCTGATATCTGGATATGCTTCAAATGTGGTCTCAACCCCTTATATGAGGTGACAAAATGGATGAACGGAGCGGATCTCCCCAAATACATCTCAGTGGGTCCTATCTAGGAGGGCACGTGCGCACCATGCACAAGCTCTTGAGGTGCACCGAGTCAGTGAAGTCGGTCAACAGATTGTTGACCGACTCAAATTGGAAACCTTTGTTTCCATCCGTGAAACATGAAACAGGGGGTGCAGATGAAACTCAGTGGGTCATCATCATGGTTCAAACGCCCAATCTGAGCCGTCCATCATGCAGAGGGGCTCGATCTTGTCAAACCAATGTTGACCTTGGGCACTCATGCATGCACACGTGCTGGTTTCAACGGTCACAAACAGACTACCCTGCACCGATTGCAGCGTGATTGCTACCTTCGGCCATGTCAATGACATTCCAAAACCGGCCATCTCCAACTGAAATTTCATTACAAGTTTAAGGGACAGAGTGGATTTCTGGGACAGAACTGATCATAGACCCCACTAGCACCACCATCTCCAACAGAGAGTTCAATACACAAGGAACGGCCAGACGCTGCCCAATTTTTGCAGCAGTTGTGCGATCAAGGAAATGATCGGATGGCCGATTTGGACCGTCCATTGTGTAGGCCATCCCAAAATGTCCCATGGGACGTTGTTTCTTTGGAAAGAAAGCAAGGGAAGCGGGAGTTGGGACGCTATCATTCTAGCTGCGTAAACAGGACCTGCGCATACTGCCTGTTGCTACGTAGACTTCCACTGACTTCAACACACACAGCCTCTTGTGCGTGAAATCTCTCCACCACCTCACCACTCTTATAAAAGAAAGAGAAGAGAGAGATCAAAGCATCGATCATCTTAGCCTTGGACGGGGGTGTACAAGAGAGAGAAAGGGAGAGATAGTAGAATTTTGTTTCTTGTTTTTCTATTTTTCTAATGAATTTCGGAGAGTTAGCCTAACCATGTCAGGCTAAACCTCTTAGCTAGGGCTAAGAGGTGAACCTTGTGGACTGATGGGTAGATTTTTACGGGTATGATTCATGTTTATGAACTGACTTTGATTCTAGTTTGATTATAAGGAATTACTTTAGTTTTTATAGTTTGTTGTGAATTAAATTACAATAGATCTACAATGGCTTGAGTATTTCCTTTTCATTATTTTGATTGTGAAGTTAGAAAGTCTTGTTGTTCACCATTACTCTTTGGACATGGTTGGATGATGGAATCCTTCTTAACGTTCTTATATCTCTTAGATTGGTTATGAATTGGTTAAATTTTATTATTTGCTTTATCTCATGAGCATGGTTTTGTGATGGAATCAATTTTAATTCTCATTCTTCTCATCTCTTAAGAACTAGATCAAAAGAAGTTCAGATTGAGTTTTAGTGATATATATTCCAACTAGATGAAGATGAGATTCGAAGTCCAGTTGAGTTCATGAACCAAGCGTAGATCTCCTTGATCTCTACAAGTGGATACTTGGTACCCTAGTTTCTTACCTTTGAATTTACAAATTTTAGATTAATATTTCACCATTACTCCTTCATATTCACTTGATTTAGATTTCATCTTCTTCTAGTTCTAGTTCTAGTTACTTTCAGAATACGTACGAGGTTTAGTCCTTGTGGATTGATTTTGGTTTTATTGAGATTATTACTACATCGTAACCATATACTTGGGGTGTGAACACACAACTAGAATTAGAGTCTCATACCATTCAATTGGATGATAGAGCAGTTAAAATAAAATCTAAACTTTCATTAGTTTAGTTCCCTCATGAAATATCATGCAATGCTCACAGGAAATTCAAGCATCTAGCATGCCCATAGACGATGGTGGATTATGAATTTTACATATCATATAATTACAAAACAGGTAAGAATATATCTAAAGTTTTTCAAGTATCTACTGTAATTGCAATCACAATAAATCATAGAAAATTGAAAATATTTTTATTTAAAAATAAAAAAATAGACGTTTAACATAAACTTGAATCAAAGTAAAATAAGCATCAAAATAAACTACAAGCTTCACCTCTTAGCTCTAGCTAAGAAATTAACTAACCAAAGATATGATTGAACTAAAACTCTCAAAAGAAAACATCAAAAACTAACTAGAAAAGGAAGAAGAACTCCTTGGAGGCAGCATCACCCTTTACTATACTCTTCCAACCTTAATTTGTACTTAGGAGGCCTAAAAAACCACTATTTATAAACAATATTCCAACCAACTTTAGAATCGATATCAATTTATGCAACTTTATGCAACTTCAATGGCATATCCAATGGGATATCAATGACGTTGAAGCCTTATCTTCGAGTTCGATTCAAATTTGAAAATTGACAGTAACTGTTTGCGTAAGTCCTTCGATGAGATCGCTCGACCTTCGATGACATCGAGCGTGTCTTCGATGGAATCAAGAATTGTATTTTTTGTCTAGTAACCAAACTTGAGGATGGAAGGAGTCTTCAATGGAATTAAGAATTACATTTTTTTTTTTTATCCAGCAACCAAACTTGACTTTCTCTGAATTTCCAATAGGATCGAGCCTCCTTCAATGACATCAAACACTTACTTTAATGGCATTGAAGTTGTGTTCGATGTCATCAAACTGTCAAGTTCAATCGTTCCAGATTTTTATACTTTACAATCTTAATTTTCTTCCTTTTTTACTTAGTTTTCTTGGATCTTGGACTCTTGAAGTCTTCAATCTTGGCCACCAAAGATACGATCCTCACCTTGGTAATTCTTGAGCATCAAATCTATGCTTTTAGCATCTGTTTCACCTTAAGCTCTCGAAAGCACTTCGCAATAGAGAATACACGTAATAAGTTCAATTATGTATATTAATTCTCAGAAAACCAAGTTACAACAGGGAGAAATTATGCAATAGTTCACAATCAACAAGATCTTACGGACTTTCAATGTGACAGACCTTTATAAGTATCACGATCCGAGTCTGGTGAATAACTCGAGGATAAATTCTTTTCAAGTGGAGTGGACTAATTATGTAGGACATGCCATAGATGAATTTTAAGCACAAATGGACCAAAAGAAGCCCAAACGAAAGTGAAAGTAATCCATCATAACTGGACCTAGTCCTTTATAAGGCATGACATAATTGGGTCCCGGGCATATTTAATTCAAAGAAATTCATTATAGAAGAGGAAAAATTGTTGTTTGAAGCATGGATTGTAAATTAGTCGTAACTTTTGATCCATGCATTGTCATAAAATGTATAGCTTGTCAATTTTTATTTAACAACGGTTCTAGGGTCAATAAACATGTGAAGCGGGTTATGTCTGTCTGTTTCACGAGAAAACGCATCCTTCTAGTTCAAAATTACAGTTTTAGGAAAAATATTATTTTTAATAATTTCGATTTTTGTTGTATCTCGTTATTTTTAAAATTTTAGAATTTTCATCTTTTTGGAAATTACCTGCAATCATGTTAGGAATCTTTTGATAAGGTTTTTCTTGACTTTCTATTTTTTGCAAAATTAGGTTTTAGAAGAGTTTTACTATTTTTGATAATTAAGAGTTTTGGATAAATTTAAATTAGGGTTTGGGTTTTCTTTATTAATGACTCTCCTTGTGGATTTAAGGTTTAATTACTTGAGAAAGGCGGTGATCTCTCTTATTGTTTCACGTTCTTCCCGACATCACCAAATTTTCAATCGCATAACACAACCCATAACAAATTTTTGCCATTGGTCTATTCCCTAAATTAAAAGGAAAAAATTCCATCCACTCGGCTTCACCCAATTAATCCACTGCATTTAGAACCATTGAACCATCCTATTATGGTAGGAATGCTGGAGTTATAATCATGTATGCATCAGCACTTAAGGGGATGTGATGGGCTCTCCTATTTGCTTCCTCTTCCCTTGGATAAGATCATGTATATGTATGGAGGTTGGATTTAATGCTGCACTTAAGGGGAATTTAGTTACAAGCATGGGGCCCAAAATTTATAGCTTATTGTGAAAGGCTCAATTAACCATTAATTTATCTTATATATATATATATATATATATGGGAAAAGGTACTATGTGCTCAACCTCACGATAAGCTCCCGTAAGGTCGAGCTGTGTGGGCCCCACCATGATGCGTGTCGACCATCAACACCGTGCATTTGATGTATCCCCTTTAAATAATGGGATATCCCAAAAATCAGCCGTATACGGAACTCAGGTGGGCCATACCATCTAAAATCATGTGAAACACTGTTAAAACATATAAAAGCACTTGGTGGGGCCCACTTGAGTTTTGAATGTTGCTGAAACTTGGTCTGAACCCTCATACAAGTGGGACACACATAATGGATGGGCTGGATTTGCAAATAACATCTTTTGTGGGCCCTAAAAATGATTATGAATGTTTTAATGGTGCACAGCCCCTCTCCACTTGTGTATGTGGTGTGGCCCACAAAAGTCACGGATTGACTTGATTTTTGAGACGTACGCCCGCGATGGAATGGTGCATCTGACTGATGGGGTAGATGTTCGAAACACATCACGGTGGAGCCCACACAGCTCGACCTCATGGGACGGACTCGTGAAGTCAAGCGCATAGTACCTTTTCCCTATATATATATATATATATATATATATATATATATAATTGAATCCTACCGTTGTCATAGCCATCCAATGGAGATCTATATCCCATGCTAATCAAATAGTGTACAAATTTCGACCATAAAATTATCAACAGGTGCAAATGAAAATATTTTAATTGCTGAAAACCTTTGAAAAACTGTTAAAAACCTTTCAAGTGATGAGCCTAACGATAAAATCACTTAATGTGTCTAGGCTAATCAAATCTACTTGTAAATGTCTCTAAATAAACATGACCAATTTTTTATTGGCCTAAGCGAGAACTACCAAACCTTGATAGAAGTACTCAACAAAGCTAACTTTTACAAGGCAGCATTACCTCATTAGAAAAGGAAAAAATGACTAATTAAAATCATGCCCTTAACTTCTCTTATTTAAGAATTAGTTATTTTCACATAAAATCAAATTCCGACTACATTTATCATAGTAGTTAAATTCCGACTACATTTATCAAACTAATGGGCCCCATGCTTGTAACTAAATTTCGATTACATCAATATAAGTATTTAAAGGTCCACTCCAAAATCCCATATCCACAGCACATGGCACATGCACTTATGTGAGTAGTTAAGCTGGGGAAACGGATTGACTACTCCCCATCCCACCAGCCCAGTGCTGGTGGTCGGTGCCATGTGGACCCCAAAATGATGTATGTGTTTCATCCATTCCGTTCATCCATTTTTACAGATAATTTCAGGGCTTGATACCAAAAATTAGATGGATATAAATCTCACATTGACCGCATCACAGGAAACAATAGTGATTGGATATTCACCATTAAAATCCTCCTAAGGCTGAATGTACAGTTTATTTGACATCCAATCTGTTGATTAGGTCAAACAGGCCCAGATTAAGGAAAAAACAAATATCAGATTGATCGAAAACTTTTATGTCCCTAAAAAGTTTTTAACCGTCAACGTTCATTCAACATTGTTTCCTGTAATGTGGTCCACTTGAGATTGGGATATACCTCAGTTTTGGTCTCGTATCATAAAATGATCTAGAAAAATAGATGAACGGCATGGATGAAATACATATATTATGGTGGACCCCACAGAGCATATAGCACGGACCACCAGCCATTTACTGGCGGCAGGGGGAGTAGCCAATCCGTTTCCTAAATCCGGAGCCTAGGCAGAGTCAAAACCCGAGGGTCTGGTCCAATTTGTGCTGTGGCCCACTGGAGCCCACGTGCCGACAGTTACTATGGTTGGAACTGTCCCTTTTGTGCTAGAGCGTGAAAACTAGAAATCTCATGGAGCCATCTACCGACAGTACATATAGTTGGCAGCTTATCATTTTGGCCGTCCATTTTGTTGCCCTTGATGTGGATGGAAAATGATCCAAAATCCATCTAGATCATATGGCCCCACTCACTTGATAAGTGGTCTTCACATTAACGGTAGAAAAACAAGAATTCTTCATAGTTTTCCACCATTTAAAATGGTGGTGATTCCTCCTCAGTCACACGTGTCCTTTATTTTCGGCTATCCAGACCATCAAATTTCTGAGGAAAACCTATGGATGGAGTGCATCTCTAAACAAAACTGAACAGGCAATCCCACCCATTCAATTGACAGGCATTTGAATGAATGGTTGAAAGTAAAATACTGAATGGTCTAGCTTTCAAAGGAAAATCCAGTATGATTTTCGTTCTAGTTCTCCATCGAGAATTGGTTCAAAGGTTTGGACGGTTTGGATTTCTCTTCGACCATGCCATGTCTATGCTTGAAGAGTCACCACCATTTTTAAATGACCGTGTGTGAAAACCGGCTCTTGCTTTTCCCTTTATACATGCAGGTAATGTGTCCACAAGCAGGTGACACGTGTGTGCGTGTGAGAGAGAGTCTATAAATGCAGGCCCTCAGCCGTTTCTCTATTTTTTTCAACAGATGGTTACTTGGTTTAATGCTCGCAATGAAACGGACGCGGATTTTCGTCCTATCCCCGCCATGAACTCCTTCCACGCAGGTTCTCGATCGGGCTCACCATGATATATGTGTTTTATCCCCGACACTCCATCAATTTTTCCAAATTAATTTAGAATATGAATCCAAGGAGATAGATCTAATTCTCAAGTGGGCCATGCTATGATAAATAGTGTTAATAAAATAACTCTTATTGGAACCTTCTTCAAGCCTACAATGAAGTTTATCTTTCATCCTTAATAAGGTCACGCAAACATATACGATGAGCAAAATACGAATATCAGCTTTATACAAAACTTTTGAAGTTCCACCTAAGTTTTTAATGGTGTGCATTCAACGCCCATGTGTGGTTCACTTGAACCTTAGATCTATCTGTTTTTTTACTTCATATTCTAAAATAATATCTAGAAATGGATGGATGACATTGGATAAAACACATAATGGCGCCCTGGCCCCTCTACGAATGGGTTCAGGCAGGGCCTATGTGGGACCCACCATGATGTATCGGTTTCATCCATGCTGTTAATCCTTTTTTCATTGATTAATATTTTAAGACATGGACCGAAAATGAGGCAAATCTAAGGGTTAAGTGGACAACACAATGGGAATTGAATGACCACAACTGAAAACTTCATTGTGGTCAGCTGATTAATTTTTTCTTCTTTTAATCCAGGCTTTCTGGACCTTATGAACGAATTGGATGGAAAATAAACTTCATGGTGGGCCTAGGAAAGTTTCAACGGTAAGCATCATTATCACCGCTGCTTCCTTTGGTGTGGTCCACTTGAGCCTTGGATCTACTGCTTTGTTTAGGTTCGTAACCTAAAATGATACAGAAACATAGATGAGTGGAGTGGATAAAACTTATATATCACGGTGGGCCCCGTACAGCCTCTGCCTGGACCGATTTGGGGTGGGTCGCAATATGCTTCTCGCTAGGGCCGGCCCCACGGTGAAAGTCAAATACTCCTTTCTAAGCTGTGGTGATTCATGGCATACATATCTGGAAATCCATAACTATGGAAACAGTGGGGCCCGTTATGGATGAAGTTCTTGCTAATCGATTTTTGTTCCTATTTTGGACAGTTGATTTTATAGCAGTCAATTGGATGGTTAGGATTGTTTTTAAAATCACTTTTAGGACATCCTAACATGGGCCTCGTTTTGACTGCCGGATCAACATACATGGCCAGTGGATGTTTCACGGTAACTTAGGACACGGTGGTAAACTATTACTCTATTTAAGTCATTCTACTTGGTCAGAGATGGGATCTGTGTATGGAAACCGTCGGATGCAGCTGGTTGCATTTGGACATCACCTATCTACACCGTCCATTAGATTCAATCGAAGGTTGGTCCCCTACTCGACAGAACTCACGTTAACCTGTCTTGCCAGGCGGATTAAGAGGGATGGGATGCGTAGAATCCCGGGATATGCCAAACCAGCTAAACAGATGAACTTGTCCCGGATATGCCAGACGAGCCAAATAGACCTGAAGAACTTGCCCCGGGATATAGCAAACCCAGGGATTTTAAACCAATCCACTGATATCACCATCATTACCTTAAAATTAATCTCATCGTTCCTAATCCTGTTCAATTGCGCCTGGGGCATGTTTGGTTAGACGAATTGGAAGGAATTAGAAGGTAAAATCCAAGGATATGCCAGGCATGCTAAACAGATTCAATGAACTTGTCTCGGGATATAGCAATCCCATGAATCTTAAAACCACCATTACCTTAAAATCAATCCCATCCCTCCTAATCGCATGGATCTATGTGGCCAAACAAGCCCTGAAGATACGGTGTTATCGTGGGATGGAATTGCATTTGCTACCCTCCAATTTTCATCTCACGTTTGGGGAGGACTAAGGAGGATTGGGATTAGGATGGAATTGGAATTATTGGTCTCATACTTTATTTTTAGGAATAAATAAATAAAATGCACTATTCGAATTAATACATGTGTTTTATCTATGCCATCTATCCAGTGACATTTTAGTTATATATGTGTACAAGTTATGGCATCCATTGTGAATTTGATTTGTCGATTACAATTTCATAGTCCACTGAATATAATTTTGTTTAATCCAATGTTTTTCTCATTGAAAGAATTTTATTTTGAATATAGGATTGGATGGCCAAAATACCATGGTATTTCCATACATATAAGCATTGTACAATAATAATGTTAATCCCATCTAATGCAATATCATATCATTTAATCTTATAGACTTCTTGTAGTTCCATTTCTAATTTGATCATGTGTTTAACACATGCATGCTATAGTTGAATGTATGACTAATTCAAATCAAACAATTATAATCCCAAGTGTCAAGATAGACATATATGTTGAAAATCGATTGGATATGATCGAGTTCTAATAAGATCAGTCACATATTCAGTCACTTGCATAATATTACTTTTGATAATCAAGTGATAGTTAAAAAAGTAAGTTCATCCTTTGAAAATGGGTCACACATCTGTCTTCTATACAAAAAGATTTTTTTCTTTTCAGTATAAATAAAATGAAAAGGAAATTCTTATAGTTGACCACGGAGAACAACTGCGGAATGCTTCTCTGGATGGAGAACTTTTTCTGATGTTTGAACTGAATCCAACGTATAAACATAAACTTTGATTACTGCTAAAGTTAACAACTACTTTGATTACTGTTATGATTTATACTAAGAAATGTAAATAAAAGGTAAAAGTAAATGATTACACTATGAAATACGAATGACTAATAAAAATAATGATTACACCAATAAATGTAAATGACCGATAATTGATAGGATAATTAAAAGATAGATTTGATTTAGTTTGATTTGATTTTGTTTAGTACAAAATTATTTTTCTTACTGAATTTCTTTGCTATTTATAATCTTAAACTAACTATTTGAATGCTTCCCATATTTTGATATTTGCTATAACCATTTTAGTACTATTGACCATCCTTCTAATCCTACCACCTATATCGATAATGGCTTCAAGCCTCCTTACCGACTTGACATGTTTTGCTCAGTCACTAGTGCTTTATGGATGATGTGACACCATTTAATAAATGTTAACTGTGTACACACGAAATTCTCTTTAGATATCTCAACATATTTTAGAGATACTATGCATCTCTAGCAACATTACTTGTATCTCTATCTAATTGATTCCTGAGAGAATGGATAG
This sequence comes from Magnolia kwangsiensis, assembly GCA_037074715.1. Taxonomy (NCBI): domain Eukaryota; kingdom Viridiplantae; phylum Streptophyta; class Magnoliopsida; order Magnoliales; family Magnoliaceae; genus Magnolia; species Magnolia kwangsiensis. The sequence goes on from CM073577.1 coordinate 118,080,152, forward strand.
AAACATAATATAATAGAACCAAACATGTCCTTATTCGTGAGTGGGTCTATGTTTTGCTATCAATCTTGTCTATCCATTTCTGCATGCTACTAGGTTTATGGTTTTGGGTGAGCCGATCAATATGATTTGTTTTCAAGGAAGCTGGTGAAAAGTGGAATTGGATTCAACCGACCATCACTGGATTAGTTATACGTTGGTGGATTGGGATTGGGTGAGTCCAGGGTAAGGATGCGGACTGCCTACTAACATCAGTAGTAGTAAGTTTGTCTTCTGGACAGTGCTTTGTATGACCCATTAGGATATATGTGTTTTATTTATGTTGTCCTTCTATTTTTCTATATCATTTTAGGGCATAAGCCCAAAAATAAGATAGATCCAAATCTCAAGTAGACCACACGGCAAGAAGACAATGGTAATTGAATGACCACGATTAAAAACTTCCTAAGGCTCATTGCAATGTTTATTTGCAATCTAACATACTGATTAGGTGACAAAGTTCTAGAATAAGGGAAAAGACAAATATCCTCTTCATTCAAAACTTTTATAACATCCGATAAGTTTTTAATGGTGGGCCTTCAATCACCTACGTTTCTTGTGGTGTGGAAAACATGAGATTTGGAGCTGCCTCAAGTTTTTGAGATCATGCCTTAAAATGATCTAAAAATGATAAAACACATACATCATGGTGGGGTCCACAGACCACCATCCAGTAGCTATGCAAATAGGCAATTCGGGTCTAGTATTTAGCTGAGTAACTCCCTGATGGTGGGGCCCACCTTGATAAATGTGTTGTATATCTACGCCATTCATCAGTTCTTTTCTTTCTCATCTTAGGGCCTGATCTACAAATTGATACAAATCCAAATATCATGTAGACCATCAGGGGAAAACGTGGTCATGAACGTCCATCGTGGAAAAAATTCCTAGAGCCCACCATAACGGTTATTTTCCATCCAGATAACGTAAATAAGGTTGTACCGAAAATAAACAATCCTTGTAACCATATTAACAACCTGGCTGGAAAATAAACATAATTTTAGGCCCTAGGATTTTTTTGCATTGTGGACCATTCGATGACCAATGTTTCCTCAGATGTTATTTACTTAAAATTTAGATCTACTTGATTTTGAACATGTGGAGAATGAGATGTAAAAACTGATGGGTGGAGGGATATACAACACATATATTAAGGTGGGCCCGTAGCAAGAGAGTCCCCACTAAGCTGTTACCCGGACTCTCTTAATCCACGCCCATAAATTAAACGTTTGACAATCCTAATTAAAATGCATTTGGGGAAAGAAAAATAGAATTTAAATAACATTACTTTGGCCGTTTATCAATTTCACGAGAATACAAATAATCTACGGTTCCCAAGAATACAAATAATCCAAGGGTCATGAGTGTCCGTTCATTGTGAATTTTGGTACACGGCCCACTCAAGTGAATGCATACCTGATGATCAGTTTGGATCTTATACACGTGTCCGAAAAGAGAGTTCCTGATAAACTGATGGAAAGAAAGTCACAGTCATACACTGACAACCATGGTGTGAGTTTCTCACCACTTTTTAAACTGTGGTGGATCATCCACTATACATGTGGAATACACGGACGCCAATCGAGACTGGCCAGGAGACTGATTGTAGATCAAGCGGATGCGGACTTTGTACTGTACCGAGTAAACTCTGTGGGGTCCAAAATGATTTATTTTTATTATCCATGCCGTCCATCCATTTTATCAACTCATTTTATTACACTGGCCCAAAATCGAAGAATATCCGAAGTTCAAATTCACTACACCACAAGAAACAGTGGGAAAATGATATCCACCGTTGAAACCTTCAAAGAACCTAGAGCGATGTTTATTTGTCACCCAACCTGTTCGTATGGTCACACAGACATGGACCGAAGGGAAAACACAAATATCAGTTTGGTCTGAAACTTCCTTGGCCTCAGGAAGTTTTCAACCGTTGGGATTGAATTCCCACTGTTTCCTCTGATGTGGCCCAATTGAGTATTATATATGCTTCGATATTTGGCCCATGACTTAAAATGATCTGAAAATATTGATGGACGGCATGGATAAGACATATACATCACAGAAGATCGCATGGAGTTTAGTCAGTACGCTATAGCGTAGTGAGTTACTATACACCCAATCCCTGTACAGATCATGCAGCTATTTAAACGGCACTGGTGGATAATCAGAACCGTCCAATTTGGAGTCTATCAAATGGGCCATTGCATGTAGGCATCTGATATTGAGAAATTAAACGATCAACGGCTCCGATTCAATTTATAGTAAAATCGTCTATGTATTTTCTGTGACAGTAGCTACCACTGTTTGCTGATCCAGGCCATCAATCCAATCTGTCCCACAACGGCTCCAAGGATTGGAAGGCTAAGATCATCGATGAATTTGTTTTTGGCCCAGCACATGGTGGAAGGAATAAACGCGCATGTAGAGCCCAGCATATACACAAGCGGCAAAATGCAGCGTACGTGTGAGATCTGCGGCTTCTATCAGGTGGGTCACACTGATTAGATCTTCTGATCCCCTGAGAAAAAAATGGACGGCTAAAATAAGATTTCCAAAACATCCAAGTGCCCCACCTGAGAATTCAAATTCCTAATTCTCACGTGGGCTTAGCAAACATCCACCTGAAATCGAAGATGAGAAGAGTAGTTAACATTTTCACCCCTAAAAATAACCATTCCAACCCCTCCAAAATACTGTATCTAAAGCAGACTGTAAAAAACATAACTTGCTCTGACCAAAATTACGAAATCGAGGTTGAAACTATCAATTCGAGGGGTGTAAATCAATTCCCTAGAAATCGTACATGATACTATATTTTTGATAAACTCGCCCTGTTTTGCTACTTCTGGTATAGCAGTGCCAGAAATGGACTGCTCCAAATACAAAAGCAGAAAACCTGGTGTCCTTATCAAAAGAAAAGGGTGTACTTATCATTTAGTATTTCTTTACTACTTCTGATAAGATGATAGTACCAAAAAAAGCACTTTAGCATTACCAACCATTGAGAGAAAAAGGTGTATTTAATAAATTAATTGGGTGTAAATGTCAAAATTTTCTATTAAAAAACAAGAGATTAAAAAAAGGAGTTTGGAACAGACAATCAAAGTTCTGGTTGCTTTGTCAAGGTCGAGAGAGACAGGGCTGCAACACAATGCCCTTATAAGGAGACTCACACCCGCACACGAGCGGTTCTTGATTTGCATGCAAGGTGGAGAGAGAGAGAGTCAGAGAGAGAGAGAGAGAGATTTCTGACTTGAAAGAGAGGTTGGAAGAAATAAAATCGACTGGTTTTTTCTCAATCTAGCATTTTTTTTCTTCAAAAGATTTCATCTTTCGTCTTTCTTCTCTCAAATAACAGACCCACAAGAGAAAAAGAAAAATCTGATCGTTTTTTCATCAAAATCGTTTCTTTTCATGATCTGAGAGAAACCCACAAAGTAAAAAATGCCAAGAGCTCAAAATCCCATCTTTCTGCTTCTGTAACGGGTTTTGAGAGAAAATAGGCAAAACCCTCTTGAGATTTTTGAGAAAAATATCTTTTTTCTTGTTCTTCTTCAGCTGTAACAGGTTTCAGGAGAATCCCATTTGGGTCTCTGCATTTTTGCGAGTTTTTGGTGAGAATGAGCCTGCAGCTGCAACAGTTTCAATCAACTGACTGTCAGATGAGAGATGGGGACGGTTTCAGGAAGTATAATGGGATGGTGAGCTTTCTCCCTCCTCCACCTCCTGCCTTTGGGGTGTTTGGTTCTTCTGGAGAGAGAGAATACAAAAGCAGAGAGATGGGTTTTCAAGAAGAAACGAAAGGTTGGAGCTTTCAGTCCTTTAAGGGGAATGATGATGGGTGTGAAGGGTTTGGGAATGGGAGAAATGAGATGGAAGAGGAAGAGGTGGAAGAAGGGGAGAGTTTTGTTGTAGCTGGGAAAGAGCATGACAGCAATGGGCAGCATCAGTCCAAGCTCTGTGCTAGAGGCCATTGGAGGCCAGCTGAAGATGCGAAGCTCAAGGAGCTTGTTGCTCAATATGGCCCTCAGAACTGGAATCTCATTGCTGAGAAACTTGAAGGAAGATCAGGTGAAAAAACCAGCCTAAGAAAATAATTTTTGATTTTGAATCTTTTTATGGTTTTCTTTATCTCATTGCTATGGTATATATGAAAAAAAAAAAAACAAGGATGTTTCTTTTGATTTTATCATTTTGGATTTTGATGTTTTATTTTCTTCATTTTGATTTTTTTTGGGATCCAACCAAGTAGAGATCTTGATGTTTGATTTTCATGGAATCTGTGGTTTGTCTGAACAGGAAAGAGCTGCAGGCTGAGATGGTTTAATCAGCTGGATCCAAGGATAAACAGGAGAGCTTTCACTGAGGAAGAAGAGGACAAGTTGTTGGCTGCTCATAGGCTGTATGGGAACAAGTGGGCTATGATAGCCAGGCTCTTTCCTGGGAGGACTGATAATGCAGTGAAGAACCATTGGCATGTGATCATGGCCAGGAAGCATAGAGAGCAATCTAGTGCTTACAGAAGGAGGAAGCCCTCTTCTTCTCAGGCCTTGAACAAGAGGTTGGAGATGAACAGCAAAAATGCATGTAGTGATTCTACCAACAGCAGCAATAGGGATGAGTCTGCATCCACCTGCACTGATCTCTCCCTAAATTCACCATCAAATAGGATGGTTGTTGGGGGTTTTACCAGATTAAACCCATCACAACAACATCAGCCCTTTCAATTTCTCATGGGTATGTTTGATTTTGTGAAATTGCATTTGATTTCTTGTTTTGAGTTATTTTTCATGGCTTGTTCCTCTTTGTTTGTTGAATGATTTTTTTCTCCTTTTTATTTTCCTTTTGTTGTGCAGGCACTAATGAAAAGGTGGTACCTTTCAGCAATGGGTGTTATGAGAAGTTTGGTGATTCAAGCAATGGTTTCTATCCTGGTGGTCCAGTGATGATGATGATGGGTGGTGTTGATCAATCAGGCCATTCAGATTCTAATTCCGAAGTATCAGTTTCTGCAGCTGAATCAATGATGGCCCACAAAAGAAACAGGCTCTATTTTCATGGAGAGAGTGATCATGAGAGAGAGAAGATCAGCATGCCTTTCATTGATTTCCTTGGTGTTGGAGCCACATAGAGAAAGAGAGGATTGGAGTGAGAAAAAGGGAGATTTCCATTGTAGCTTTTTTACATGGTGAGAGGAAAAAAAGGGGCTGTTTACAGTGCATGTACAGGTAGTTTTCAGAAAAGGAAAAAAGAAAAGAAAAGGTGGTAGAGTAAAAGAAAAGGAAAAAAAGGAAAGGCAATTGAAGTCGGTAGCAGGTCGGAGAGAATTTTTGTTTCATCAGCAAGAAAACAGCAATGCAACATGAAAATATAGATGTATTTTTGCTGCAATAATCTGAAAATCTCTTTTGTATGGCCTTTCTCTTTCTTATTTTTGATCTGGTGCTGATAATGAGGGTGTTATCTTTTCACAGAGTTCAGATCATTTGCTTCTTTCTACTCTGTTACATTGGAATAACTACTCCACCGGTGAAAATCAGAAGATAGTTAAATATCACTATTTTGATTACAGATGCTAATCTCCTTCGATTTCACTTAATTTCATTCTTTAATCACACATTTTTCCTTGGGGAGAAGATCACATGAGCTGATTAGTCATTGTAACTGGATTTGTTTTTGACTGAATTGAGGTTAGAACTAAGATCATGGCGTGCTTGGATGAGGCCTAAAATGTGAAATAAAGGATCTCATCATGGCCGGTTATTTTGGAATTTGGGTATTTTCCATTGCATGACGAAGTGCAAGGCAATCCTCTTTCCGAGGGCTTACTCGCAGAATCCAAAATGCCACTTGTTTGGGTCTCATTCCAAACATCATTTTGTTTTGGGTATGCCAAACAGGGCCTTTGACACTCGCATTTGAAAATGTAGTGTCCAACATCACTCTCCCGTCTGGAAGACCCTCAATTCCTTGATATTTGAAAATGCTCCAATCTCCATCTATTAATGGCCTTGGAGAAAATCCTATGTAATTTGCATCAGAAAATCCAACTAAAACAGTAGGTCCGCTGCTTCACCTTGGATTTCAAACTAATGAATCCTTTATGCATCTTAGGGACTCTTTGGAAGCTAGATTCTGAACCTCATGGATTTGAAACCCCTTGGATTTGAAATCCTCCTCCTGTGTTTGGCACTCAGGATTCAGAATCTGGTAATCCAAAAGTAGCAATGCATGATATATTTGCAGGGGTTTAAATGTAATTACTAAATCAACTTTAATATCTCTAATTAGCGTAAGGATGCAATGTTTGACACAATGGTACTAATAAGCCTATTGAAATATATACTTTGCTAAAAAATGATGACATTTCAAGTCTCAAATGAGCCACAAGCACAAGATTACATCCTACTGACTAATCAACAATTTTTAATCGTTCTTTTACATGAACAATGTTTGAACACGAAGATCGTTCTATTAAAGTAATTATAGTGATACAATTGTAATCTAATTGTTTTGGGATATCATCAATGGGCCATGTGCCCAATAAATTAATAGTCTAGTGACACGTTACACATGCAACTCTTGAAAATATTTTAAATGTAATTTAAGTTTTCACCCTAGATTTGAAACCCCTTGGATTTGAAACTTTTAGTTACTTTAGGGCAAGTTTGGGAGCATAGATTTGGAAACACCCCCACACACTCACACATTAGTGGGATTTCACCACCTATGGTTGCTTGAACCCTTGACCGGATGTTGAAACTCCCGAGAGTCTACCATTGGAGCAAGAGTAAAGATTCTTAATATCTCTAATTAGTGAACATATGTAATGTTTGACACAATGGATGTAATAAGCCCGCTGGAATACTTTCCCCACAAATGATGTATTTCTAAGTCTCAAATGGGCCACAAGCACAAGATCATGTAACCAACGATTTTCAACCATTAATTTATACGGACAATGTTTGGATGGTGCTGATCATCGTATTAAAGTAATTATAGTGATGCAATTGATAATCTAATTATTTTGGGGTATCACCAGTGGGCCATGTGTCAAATAGATCAGTAGTCTAGTGACACACACGTTACACATGCAACTCTTGGAAGGATTTTAGATGTAATCCAAGGGGGTGTTTGGCACATGGAATTAAATGGTATTAAGTGGGATGAAATTTTAAATTCCTTGGTTTGAAAAATCATTCCTATTTGATTCATCATAGGTTTTCAACATTGGATCTTGTGCATGGAGTAGAGAGGGTTAGGGAGGACTTTCCGAATTTAATAGGATTTGCGAAATCGATGGGATTTTCTCCTAAAAGCATGAGTTAGGAAGTTCTTATGCTAGGAATGGAGGTACGGCCCACCTTGATATTTGTGAGGAATCCACCCCATCCATCTATTTTACAAAATCATTTTAGAGTAAGTGACCGAAAATGAGTTAGATTTAAAACTCAAGTGAGCCACATAAGAGAAAACAGTGGGGATTGAGTGACCACCATTGAAAAATTCATATGGCCACAAAAGTTTTATATCATGATAAAGTTTTTTATGTTGTCAGCTCATCTCAATAGAATAGGAATGAACTTAGAAACAGTTGGGATGACATATAAACATCAAGGTGGAGCTCGAGAGGGTTTCAACAGTAAGAAATTCTTTCCCCACTATTTCCTCTCATATGGCCCACTTGAGTTTTGGATCTGCTTGACTTTTGATAGTATGTACTAAAATGATCTCACAAAACGGACGGATGGGGTATATTATTCACAAACATCAAGGTGGGCCCCACCTTACTTCTCACTGTAGTTATCAAACACGATTTTCGAGATTGACAGTTATTTTTCATGTACAACCAAACATTATATGAATCAAAACATGTATTTAAGCCCTACATCTTGCATGATCCAAATACCAAAGTGAATAGCTCAATCCCATGGCATTAACAGACAATAAGTGCATTTATTGCAAAAAAAGCAATTTCATCCTACTTAATACCATCTAATTCCATGCGCCAAACACCCCCCAAGGTTTCACCATGGACTTTAAACCCCTCTTTGAGGGGATTTGAAACCCCGAGTTACTTTATGATGCCAAAAAACAACCAGGGGATTTAAAATCCCCTCAAATCCGTGGTGCCAAACAACCCCTTAAGGGATTAGAAATCCCCTTAAATCCTCTCAAAACCCTTCAAATCCACAACCCCTTAATAAACAGGCACATCATTTTCTTTTAAGGATGGTTGGAGCATGCATGAACCGGTTGACGACGTTAATCAGTTTGGCTACATGCATCCAACAAGTATGATGCCATACATACCATAACTTCCTGAGGGTCATTTTTTTTATTTTTTTTCTTCTGAGTGAGAATTATTAAAACATGCATGAACTGACTGGCCGTGCCAATTGGTTTGACCATATGCCACCAATAAGTGTCTTGAATCTCAGCTCTTCTATGCGTTAATGGACAGTTGGTCAAGCCATAACAGTCCTATGGCTAACAATAAATAAATAGCGAGAACTCTTTAACGCCGGCTCATGTGTTCATGTTCTGTCAACATCTCTTTCATTTTATCGATATCTTTATATATATATATATATATATATATATATATATATATATATATATATATATATATATATATATATATATATATATATATAAACCATGTGATAGTTCAGTTTTTGTAAATTGTGGGTTCAATTCATCACATGAAAGTCATGCCATTGTGTTTGCATGTGTAAATTCACATTCTCCAAAGTAATTTTAAGAGACGTGATTAAGCTGCCTACCATTCTAGAAAAGGAGGAGCAAAAGAAAAGAATGGACATTGTAGGTAAAGATAAAAAGGAAGAAAAGGACAAGTTTATATAGCACTATGAAATTTCTTTGATTTGGTCCTCTTTTCTATGTATTCAACCAGGATACATGACCAGGTTAGTTAAGGAATTCAGGTAAGTGAAGGAAGCCACAGTCCTTTTCATCTTGGCCCACCCATTTTTCTGCTTTACCCCATGCGTGAAGTATAAGAACTCTATTTGGTTGGCCTTATTGATCAACGGTCTGGATTGTCATTCAGTTAGACTCATTTCACTCACAGATATTAAGTGTCTTAGATTTACATGACTGACATCGTTTAGCTTCATGTTTAGGAGGATCACTGACATGTTATTATTACCACCCACAGGAAGAATGATAATGATGTAACAGATTCTCACCAGGATGTGATGGTTGGGCCCATCTTCATTTTGGATGATTCAGTTGATGCCTTCCTTAGCAACTGAATTGATTAATTTTGCTTAATATTTTGCTTAAATTTATTAAATTACTTTATGAAATTATGAACTAATGTGAGTATATATATGTATTTCAGTATCAATTCCAACTAATCAGAATCAAGTCCCTGCCCTGAATGGATCAAATTATGCTTAATGGAAGAACGCCATTGAAGTTGTACTAAGCTGTCTTCAATTGGATCTGACCCTGATAACACTAGAACCACCAGAACCATCTGATAATGCCACTGAAGCTGAGTATTATCGATGAGTTGCATAGTTTAGGTCAAATAATACATGCCTGAAAGTCATTAAGTATTCAATTTCTGAATCAATGAAGGGTGTCATGCCTGAAACAGATAAGTCTAAAACTTTCCTAACTGAAATGGAAAAACGATTCAAGAAATCTGATAAGTCTTAAGTGGGCATTTTTTTGAATAAATTGACTCGCTCATCCTATGATGGAAAAAGCAATATTTGTGAATACATTATAGAACAGATCGATGTTGTTTCTAAGATCCGTTATTTAGGGCTTGTACTCACTGATGATCAACTGGTTCATTTGATCATGAACAACCTACCTCTCCAATTCGGCACGTTCTTGGTAAACTATAACACTCTGAAGGACATGTGGACATTGGATGAACTTATCACTCAGTGCGTCCAAGAAGAAGACAGGATCAGACGATGGCTAAAGTTCAAAATGTTAATATGGTGACCTCCAGTCATGGGCGTGGGCAAGGGATTAAAGGTAAAAAGAAAAGGAAATAAGGTTCTAATAATGGATTCTCTGGTTCTCCATCTCGAAACCATGAGAATCAATCTGAAAATGGGTCTAAATGCATACAGGTTAAAGGCAAACTGTGCTTCTTTTGCAAAAGGCAGGACATCTAAAGAAAGACTGTGAAGGGTTTCAGAATTGGCTTATAAAGAAAGGCAATCATTCTGTTCTTGTTTGTTTTGAATCTAATCTAACTGATGTATCAGCGGATTCATAGTGGATGGATTCAGGAACTACTATTCACATATGCACTTCTATGTATGAATTACTATAGGCCAAGCTACTAACTGATGCGGAGCGCTCAGTATACGTAGGCAATGGTGTTAAGGTTGACGTGGAGGCAATAAGAGTCTATAGGCTTAAGTTGAAGTTTGGTCATTTTTTGGATTTAGCAGATACATTCTGTGTGCCGTCTATAAGGTGCAATTTAGTTTCAATTTTCTATTTGGATAAGTTGAGATATTCATTCCACTTTAGAAATAAAAGTTTTAATATTTACTTTAGTTCTATTAAAGTTGGAATCAGCTCTATAGTAAACAATTTATACCAGTTAGACTCGATTGTCTCTCACGTCTATAATATTAATACCTTGTATGAAAATAAAGAGAGATCCAAGCGAAGAGTAGACTATGAGAATTTCTCCATGTTGTGGCACAGGTGGCTATGCCATATATCTTGTGAGACACAGGCTTGTGCGAGAAAGAATTTTGCATTCTCTAGACTTCTTTGACTATAAAGTATGCATTAATTGCATAAAAGAAAAATAAACTAGAACGAGAAAGAAATGTGCAATCAGGAGTTTAGGTCTATTAGAGGTTATACATACAGATATCTATGGACTATTCCCTACAGCCTTATGAAGTGGCCATAAATATTTTATTACCTTTATAGATGACTACTCTCACTTCGGATACCTATACCTTATTAGTGAAAAATCAGATGCCCTAGATGCTTTTAAAATCTATAAGGCTGAGGTTGAAAATTAACTCGATAAGAGAATTAAAGTTGTCATATCTGACTGTAGTGGTGAATACTGTGGCAAATATGATGAATTAGGATGCAATCCAGGGCCATTCGCTAATTACTTGTAGGATTATGCCATTGTCACTTAGTACACTATGCCTGGTACTCTAGAGCAGAATGTAGTGGCTGAGAGATGCAATCGCACCCTTATGGATATGGCGCGGAGCATGGTTAACAATTCGACATTGATAGAATCTCTATGGGGTGATGCAATCAAAACCGCAGTTTATATATTGAACAGGTTTCCAAGCAAAACAGCAAGCAAAACTCCTTTTGAGTTGTGGAATGAGAGAAAACTAACTCTCTGATATCTACATGGTTGGGGTTGTTTTGCTAAGACCAAAATTTATAACCCGCATGAAAAGAAACTTGATCCTAAAATCGTAAGTTGTTTCTTCATTGGATATCCAGAAAGATCAAAAGATTATCGATTTTACTGTCCTTCCTACTCTATCAAGATTGTTGAGATTGAGAATGCCAGATTCATTGAGGACACTGAAAACAGTGAGAGTACGAACATAAGAAATTTTGTATTTGAAGAATAAAGGACTGTGACTCCTGTCATAGTCAATCCAGATCATGTGAAGATTAATGATGCAGTTAATCCTACAGTGTAACACACAGAACTTTTCAATACCCGAGTATTGAAAGTTCTCGAGCGTTACCAAGAAATTTACTTAATATGTCACGTGTACGATGTCAATCCCACTATCTTGGCCTTACATCCTTGTCCTGACACAAGCTTAACCATTGGAAATAACCCTCCTTCATGAATCAAGCCATCTGACCGTTGATTTCCCGGTAGGACCATCCCTCACATGATTTGATGTAAATACCTTCCCACGAAGGGCGTGACAAATAACTCACTATCCTTAGTGATTTAGATATGTCATCCTTTATAAGAAATCCTTAGAAATGTGCCTAGAACCCTGTGGAGCCATTAGATTCTCCAAAACTCTAAGATCAACAATAATTACGAGAATGCCACTGCCTTAGACCCTTGAATTCTAAATCACACAATTCTCACAATCCAGTTAAGAAGAAAAGTTATACCATGCTTAGGGATCATAAATTAGACATTCACGTCAAAATTTAGCCCTTATATCATTGTAAAAAGGTCCCTGTGGACAGATCAGCCAGAAAACACCAAGTTTGGGCCCGCCTGACCTTTGGATATGGGTCGAACTTGGGCTCAATGCCTCAAATTAGATTGGAAAATGAATGGACGGAGGAGATTTCTTACAAGCATCACAAGTGGACCCCACTTGCATTGTATGCACACCAACGCCTGGGCACCAGCAGTGCACCAGAATTTGGAAGGTGGGTCAACCACGATTGACCCGACTCCTACCCCAACGAGGAGACAACTCTCTCTCTTCTTCCCTTCCGCCCGCAACAGACGGACGACGTCCGTTTGAGGGACGTTGTGGGCCCACCACATGGGACCCCCTCTTTGATCAAGACCATCCATCAGGTACCCCAGATGAAACCGTCTCAACCCATGTAGTATCATGTAAGAAGGTACCCGGATGTGCTCGAAATCCCTGACCAAAAGAGGGCCTCTGAGCTGTGATGCTAACAAACAAGGTCCGTTTGAGAATCAATATGGCCCACCATGATCATCCATCAGGATGATCAGATCTGTACATCATGTTCGTGACCCACTTACGTCTAAATCCTAGGTATCCTCATGTGAGGTTTGGCACGCGTGGGCGCACTATTTTCGACAATAGAAGGACCTTAGCACTGCTATGTACATGGTCGGGGGCCGTTTGTGAGACGTTGTGGCCCACCAGTCGCAGCCATTCGAGAAATATGAACTTTCCATCTCGTATACGGAACGAAACCGACCGAAACATGATCTTTTGCATTCCCAAACTGACCGAGAAACTAAGCGCACCTTGCCCTGTTTTCTCTCTGCATGCAGCGTTAAAAATCGAAACAGATTCGAACTCTACTACGTTTGAAACCTGAAAATAATTCCTTGGCCGTGATCGAAGCTGAGGTGGGGCACTTCTGCCCCAATTCGAGATCACCGGTCAGCCAATCCAGACCGTTCAGGAAGGCCGATCAGACAAAACTGCAGCCTTGTTTCTCAGATTATGCAGAACTGCTGATGCGTATGGGCTGCTGCGTAAGGACTTTGAGTCCGTTTTCTCCTTGCTGCGTAAATGAGAATTACGCACGGAACTTTCTGGATGCAGACCACCTATAAAGAGGAGTCTACTGCCACGAGAAAGAGAGAAAAATGAGGAAGAGGGAGGAGACGTGCAACACAGCAACTAGTTCGGTCAGGCAGACCCGCTGCCATTCAGTAGAGGAAGAAAGAAAAGAGGAAAAGAAAGAGGAGGAGAAAGAAAAGAAAAGAAAATAAAAGGAAAAGAAAGAAAAGAAAGAGAAAGAGAAAGGAAGAAAGGAAAGAAGAAAGCCAAGTTGGGACGAGTCGACTCACTGAGTTGACTCGAGGCCCGGGTGAGTTTCGATTTTCTTGGTTTTTCTTCTTTATTTTCTTATTTTGTCAGCAATAGAAGATGAAAACAACCCCACTAGACTATAACCTCACAACCCAACTGAAATAATAAAGAGAAACTCCATGAAAAAGGCCCTACAGTATCCTTCAAACTTAGCTAAAGATAATAATAGTGTAAGCCACTTCTAACCCTAACTCTCTAAATTCCATGAATTAGGATAAGGGTTAGCCAGAAGATATATCTTCTGAAATCTAATCTGATAGAGGATCTTCAAACTACTGGAGGTGAGGGTTTTATCCTTTAAGCTTACAATAATTTAAGTTGATTTAGTTATCCTGCCATATATGTGCTTTCATGATCTTGATACTAGGTTATCTTGTCTTCTATGCATACTTTCATGAATTTGATATTTCCTTTACATGTATTCCTTTGATACATCAATTTAAATCTTTTATGTTATTATATGTTTCACCATCCATTATGGCCTTTTCGTGCCTCTTACGATATGAATCATCATGTATTCTATGTTTACATGTTCCTTGGGAATTATCCTATCAATTGATTTATTGGCCCTTTTGGGATTATGACATGATGTCAAATATATATGAATTTCTCTAAATTTATGTGAGGCCATGGATGCGAGCCTTGCCCTGCCTCATCTCTTTATTTGAGTTGGTTCTGCCACTCGTCTCTATATTTGAGTTGGGTCTCCCACTCGTCTTTATATATATTTGAGTTGGCTCTGTCACTCTCCTTTTGTTGAGTTGACCATTGTCACTCTTCTTTTATTATGTTGGCCATTGCCACTTTTGCTGAGTTGACCATTGTCACTCTTCTCTTATTATGTTGGCCTTGTGCCGTTTATCTTTCAAAGCATGGGCATGTGTCTTGTTATTCTAGAACCTCCATGATTCAGTTTATATTCTTGATGATTCATCTATATTCTCTATAAGTGCAAGTGATGTGTAAGATGTATCACAACTAGTGATTCAAATATTTTATCATGGACGTAATGCGCTCTGGGTAGAGACCCTCTTGGGGCACGTAAGTCCTTGGGCCTTCGGGTAGTGGTTCACAAATTAATGTGTGTAATTCTCTATTGTAGTGTCACATCACCTCAGGATTAGATATCGCAAATAGTCTCTCCATGAATAAATCCTTGCACGTAATTCACCTAGCTCATGTTGTTGTGCGCTCTGAGGTCCCCTCATAAATCCACGGTAACGTTGGCCATGCCGGCGAATATCCGTAGTTATGGGATGCGGGTCGAGCCGGTTATCTATAAATCGTACTCCACATTGTGATGGTCACTATGTATGATGAACCCCACATACTTTGCTAGGCATGCATCTCATGTAGGTTGTTTGTGCATGCTGATACCTCGTGTTAGTGGAGCACGGGACATATCAGACCCTTACTTTGCCTGTTATGTATTTCTTAAATTATTGTTAATTTTGAAGGATAACCTTCACTATGAGTAGGGCATTGACCCTCTCCCAACCGTACAGATTATACAGGTGACGTACAGATTGAAGACCTAGCGAACATTCTCCATAAGGAAGATCATATTGAAAGGATAGAAAAATAAGTTCAGATTTAGTTTTATATTTTCGCTATAAACTCTGATGTTGTAATAAACCTCCCTTTATGAGGTCATTTGATTATTTTTTTATTCTGATGAAATATAATCAATACAGTTGATTTACTTCTTGTGGATGTTACCTTCATGAATGTATCTGGATGTGAACTAAATGAAAAAAAAATGTTGCGATTTTCTAAAGCATCCAATTTATACATCATTAACACCCGGTTTCCTCGGGCACGAGTATAAACTCTAGCCGTGAAAATTTAGGCTGTTACATGCAGTCACTGCAGAACACCACGTAGAACCTTATGTACAAACCACTAATGAAGAAAATCAAGATCACACCCAATAAGCTAAACCATTAAAAAGATCTGAAAGAGAGAGAAGGCCTATAAATCGAGACGATTACATCGTATACTTACAGGAGCATGACTTTGACATAGGTGTGGAGAAGGATCCTGAATCCTTTACACAAGTCAAAAAAAGTGATGATCCTTCTTGTTGGTTTGATGCCATGAAAGATGAATTGAAATTCATGGGGGACAATAAAGTATGAGATCTTATAGAGTTACCCTCTTGAATAAGACTAATTGGCTGTAAATGGATATTTAAAACTAAAAGGGACTCCAAGGGTAATATCGACAAATATAAAGCTAGACTTGTTGCCAAGGATTTTAACCAACATGAGGGCATCAGCTTTAATGAGACTTTTTCACCAGTATCCAAGAAATACTCATTCAGGATCATAATAACTCTTGTAGCTTATATGGATTTAGAGTTACATTAGATGGATGTAAAGACTACATTTCTCAATGAAGATCTGAATAAGAATGTTACATGTTGCAACCCGAAGGTTTTGTAGTTATTGGCTCAGAATATTTGGTTTACAAACTAAAGAAATCCATCTATGGGTTGAAACAGGCATCGCGACAGTGGTACCTAAAGTTTCATGAAGTAATTTTCTCATATGACTTTATAGAAAACACTGCAGATGAATGCATTTACGTTAAAACCAGTGGGAGTAAGTTCGTTATGATGATTTTATATGTTGATGACATTCTATTAGCTAGTAGTGATACCGGGATGTTAAGCGACACCAAGAAATTCTTATCTCAAAGATTTAAAATGAAAGGCTTTGGTGAAGCTTCTTATGTTATTGGCACTGAGATTCACCGTGACAGAACACTTGGACTGCTTAGCTTGTCACAGAGAGCCTATATTACCAGGGTACTCGAAAGGTATGACATGAAAAATTATGTTTCAGGAAAGTTGCCCATTGTGAAGGGTGGCAAATTTTATCTATTTCAGTGTCCAACGAATGATTTGAAAAAGAATCGAATGAAAGAATTTTCGTACACATCAGTAGTAGGGAGCATCATGTATGCTCAAGTCTGTACGTGATCAGACATTGCCTTTATTACTGAAATATTAGGAAGATACTTATCTAATCTAGGAATGCAACATTGGATAGCTGTAAAGAAAGTATTACGGTATCTACAAAAAACGAAAGACTTTGAACTCACATACAAAAGATATGATCAGTTGGAGCTGATCGGATATTTAGACGTAGACTTCGCAGGCTACGTTAACACTAAGAAGTCTACTTCAGGATACATCTTCATGATAGTGGGAGGAGCTGTATCGTGGAAAAGTGTGAAATAATCTACCACAGCCTCATCCACTATGGAAGCTGAATTTATTGCCTGCCATGAGGCATCTAATCAGGCACTTTAATTGCAAAGTTTCTTCTCAGGTTTGTGGGTATTAGAGCATATCTCGAAACCATTGAGAATATATTGTGATAATTTGGCTGCTATTTCCTTATCTATTAACAACAAGTATTTGTTAAGGTCGAGGCATATCGACATTAAGTATCTTGTTTAAAGGAAAGGGTTCAGAATCATCAAGTGTCCGTGAAATTCATCAGCACTAAGCAGATGATTGCAGATCCGCTCACTAAAGGGCTCCCTATCATGCCATTTCAGGAGCATGTAATGTCCATGGGAGTCATTGATCCCACAGATGTTTTCAGTTAGTGGGAGTTAGGCATACTTTGATTTTCACAGACGCTTAGAGATCTCATTTTATACAGTTTATTTGGATGATTTTGATATAAAGCTTTATTTCTACTTCTCTATATATGTGCGTAAATTTTAAGTAAGTAGAACTCCAGTCGTGTCTCGTTGTTGACAGATAAAAGCTTCATGACCTCGTAAGGATAGGC
Organism: Magnolia kwangsiensis; assembly: GCA_037074715.1. Lineage (NCBI taxonomy): Eukaryota > Viridiplantae > Streptophyta > Magnoliopsida > Magnoliales > Magnoliaceae > Magnolia > Magnolia kwangsiensis. The sequence goes on from CM073577.1 coordinate 118,097,544, forward strand.
ACATATTATTACACTAAAGTGTGTAATCTTTATACCACATTACCTAGTTCCTAATCTATGTAGTTAAGATTGAAAGTATTTGTTATTGTGCTTAGACTCACTTCACCTAAATTAAATGTTGTGATGACTACCGTGTTTCGATACTGACTGTCTTGATGGACCAGATTGAATAGCATTACTCATACTGTCCAACTATTTCATTAGTTAACCATTTGGATATTTTCTTAATAGATCAAAACTTATTTTCAAATGTTATTCTAAATGACTATCATTGACGTTGCTTAATGAGGCTCAAGTGGGAGAATGTAAGAACTCTATCTGGTGGGCCTTACTGATCAACGGTTTGGATTTTCACTCAGTTGAACTAGATGATTGAGTAGACCAGTGGGCCCCACTTCAAGTGATTCGCTACCCAACTCTGATTGCGCAACAATGCATATTAGGGCTAGAATGCTGTAGTTATTTATGTATAAAACAATTTGAGTCGAACTAGGACACAACAATGTAGACCGTGGGAGAGGGAGTTTTGATGGGTTTCAAACTCCTCCTCTACAGTCTCTATATAAGAGAGCTAGGTCCCCGATCCTAAACCACGACAGAATTCGAGTCCCATCTTTTGAGTTACAGAAAGGGTGTGAAGGAGAGGAAGATCTTAAGGTCTATCGGCATTCCGGTATTATTATCCGGTTTCTATGGCGGTGTCACAACTAGGTACACTATCTGAACCCAATTGATCTGCATGTCCTATGCACAGATAGATCTGTGGGCCTATTCCGCATATAGATTAAGTCCCACATGAAGATAAACATGATTAGAATCACAATTTTGTCAATCAATATCACTTGTCCATTCCATTCTATAAACGATCACATAAATGTATTCTCATAGGTAATTAGAATTAATTTTTTTTCCAGTTTCTATTAATTTATAAAGGAGAGTTGAGTACAAATATGGTATGTAAACAAACAAATACTGTAAGTACAAACTTGGTATATGAATCCTACGGTAATCCATAAGATCAACAATATGTACATTAACACTTCCATTCAAGATAGATTATGAATGCCAATCATTCCCCAATTTGATGCAATGTTGGTGAGTGATGTAGAGCGGGTTGCGGACAATTTCATGGCTAAGATGGATCAGAAAAGGCATGGTCGGCGACAGAAGTGATCCGGACCATCGGACCTTAGATCGGGCGTATCTCACAATCCGGAATGAGTTATCCGACGTAAAATATATGATTTTGGGGTAGAACGAGCTACTTTAGCCAACCAACCCTGCTATGCCGGGTTACACAGCCCGGATTTGTGAAAAACCCCCTGATCGACGGTCGTTTCCTCGTTTTAATTTTGTTTTTACTATAAATAGTAAGTTTTAGTTTGAGTATAACTTTTCATCCGTTGGGCTTTAGGAGTTGTGTCCAACATGAAAAGTGCTTAGGATAATTAGGAGAACGGTTTGGTGAAGCCAAATAGGACACTTACTATTTTTGGCCGAAAACCTTGCGCACTAGTAGACATCATGACCGTCTATAAATAGTAAGTTTACTATTTATAGTAAGTTGCGAATTCTAGGAGTTTTAGTTGTAGTATGAGTCTGGTTTCTTTCATGTTGCTTGGTTCCCTTATTTAAAGGGGTGTAAACTCGTTTTTATTTTTTCATCAATTAATTTTGAATTTATTAGAGTTTATTCCTATTCTCTTGCTTTCTTTCCTCGTGGATTCGAGAAGTCTCTGTGAGGAGTCCAGAGAAGCTCCGTGGATTCGGAGTAGTTATCCTTGAGGAAGACGGTGTTCGACCTCATCACGTTCATCCCTGTGTCAGTGAGTTGTTCATGGAACGATATGTAAGGATTGTAATGAATACCATTCGATAATTTTTCTCATAAGAAATGAAAAATAACCTTAATATACTTGGTTTATGCATGAAAGACTGAATTAGAGGCATCATGGATGGCTGCTTGATTGTCACAAAATAAAGGGACATAAATTGAAATGTCATTGCCAAGACGAAGGAAATGAATGAAGCAAGAAAATATCACCTATGTCATGTTCCATGGATCTATAGTCAATTTCAGCAGATGAACACACAACGACAAAATGTTCTTATTTTTCCTTGCGACTAGATTGTTTCCTACAAAAGTAGAAAAGCTACATATGGACCATTAATCAGTAGAACAATCAACTCGATTAGCATCATAATAAACATGAATGTTAAAATGACCATGATTAGAATATAAAATTTTCTCCCCAAGAGCTCACATGAGATAGCAAAGAATGCATTAAATTGCTTCAATGTAGTGAGGGCATTACATTAATTGACATCAACAATACTCATAGCATAAACAATGTTTGGGTGACTAATAGACAAATAGATAAGCTTTCCAACTAGATGATAATAACGATATGCATCATCGAGAGGAGAGGACTAAATAGCAAACAACTAATAATTAGCTTCAATAGATGTATCCAAGGGATGATAACCCAACATATCAATGCTATGAAGAAGATTTAATGTGTAATTCTTTTGAGATATGAAGATTTCTTTTGATATATGAAGATTCTCTAGGTAGAGTGAGTAACCTCAATCCAAGGAAATATCATAAATATCCCAAATCTTTAATTTCAAAGGAATAAGTAAGAAATTTATTAATTGAGGCAATATATATCATTAGAATTACTTCCAATCATCACAATGTTATCAATATACACTATAATAATTGTAATAGAATTCCCTCTTCTTTTTTAAAAAGTAAGAAATGACTAACTCTGTTATTACTAACCCAAGGCATAGATCAAAGAGTACAACTTAAAATGGAGTCTTGAGGCTAAAAGAAGAGAAGAAAGAGAGGAAAAAGAAAAAAACCCCATACACTGGGTTAGGGACACCAAATAAAAAAGCACAAGAAAGAGAAAGAGGCCCTCACCCAATATTGGAGAAAAACCTACACCCGAGGTCAAGCAAATAAAGGACCCCACACCATGGGAGAGAGAACAACACCCTAATTAGGAGGAAGTATAATATATTAGCTAACTCACTAATAGAGACTATTTGATTGGGGACTTGCATAAGTCCATCAATAACCTTCACAATGACGTGCTTTCGACGAGCATTAATGAGTTAATTAGGCTCAACACTTGAAGTGGGAGATGAAAGAGTGCACTATGTGGGCAAAAAGTACATCTCCCACGTCAACGAGGTTGGTTTAAAAATAGCAAAGAGAACTTCTTTAATGTGGACTTTGACGATGACACCAGAAATGTAAGCCATAATAATTTTAGAGATGTCACGCCCCAAACCCGAAAATTGGATTCACAGGAATCCCGATCGTCGAATCCGGTGCCGATAGCCTCCGTAGTACCCCATTCTCGGCTCCTAGCATTCATATGCCAGATTTTCGATCCTGGGATCCTACAAGGAGGATTTTTTTTTGGTACATTTAACTAGTAATAAGCATAACCACAAGTTTACCCAAATCATAAAGGCAACATCATCATCACATATCTACTAATATAATCATTTGAATACAATGCTGAAAGGAAAATATATATGTCAAAATCAAAGCTCCAGAAAACAGCTGCACGCTCCAAGCTCAATGCTGCTGCAACCTAACATCACCTGCACGCATCTATCATGCATAAACTTATAGAAAGCTTAAAGGGTGGTGTAAGTGTGTGCACGAGATAAGTGCCAAGTATTCAATATAATATCATAATCATACAATATCGAAAAACTATTAATCCATAAACCATACAATGACTGAATAAGCAGAAACACTGATAAGATCAGGAATTATCAGCGTAAACAGAAATACTGACAAGATTATAATCATGCGATAACAGAATAAGCGAAAGTATGAATAAGTCCATAAGTTAATCAATATCAGAATACGCAATATAGGACAGCTATTGTAAGACCCGTATCTTAGTCCGTACCATTTCATAGACTTCCGCGGTCTTACCGGTCGATTTTCGGCAACCTTCGACCCTTAACCGATATTGATGCGCGACCCTGATTCATATGCCGTCAACCCGAGCTGACTCAACCCAAGACCACTACCATAGCGACCGCGCCATCGCTGCGGTTCCGATGCCACGACTTGCGCGCCGAGGCGATACCCTGGTCAAGAGATGTGGGCTAACGTTCGGTGTGAGAAAAATGCTGCGCGTTGCGAAACTCAAGAGAATCTTTATGATGTGTCACATCAATCCCATCAATCCCATCAATCATATGTCAAGTACATGTCAAGTACACATCACTTTCACCCTTTCCCAAGCAAGCCATAAAAGTCCTCCAAGCCCATGCTTTTCTTACACAAAAGGCCACAAAAGTTAAAAAGTTCTTACACCCATCACTCACCACATCCATCCATCACCCATCTCTCTCTCCCTTTACAACTCTCTCTCTTTCTCATTTCAAACTCATTTTTCCAAGCAACCAAACCCTCCCATATGTATGAGCCTCTCCCTCCCTTTCCAAAACTCCAAGTCTGGTCCACCCCTCCATCTCAAGATCTCTTATCCTAGCCATCCATTTCTCATCTCCTCCATTGAAATCGGAGCTTAGGTGCTAAGGGACTCATAGGAGCAAGAAGATCAATGGTGGGTGATATTTGATCTTTGTTTTCATTCATTTTATTTGATTAAGGGTCCATGTATGTGGGACCCACCTTGATGTATATTTTATTTCAAAGAGGGGCCCATAGTGGCGGGGCCCCTTCGTCACCTCCGTTGTCTACTATCTTTCTTCCCCTCTCTTTTTCTTTTTTTTCTTCTCTTTCCATGATCATGGCCCACCTATATCATGTGTATTGAATCCATGCCATCTACCTAAATGGGCCATCTTGACCCTTTTTGGGGCCTACATGACCGGAAGGTCACAAAGGCCTAGATAAAAAGGAAACACTAATATTAGGTTGATTCCAAGCAGGTGGGCTATGTGGGACCCACCACAAGGTGGGTCAGACTAACGTGGGTGGGACCCACCATGATGCACGTCCCTGTGGGACCCACCGGAATGCTTCTATTTATGTATGCCGTCCAACGTCTCTGGACGCTGGACTGGCAGTGTTAACACGTTGCATGTTTTTTTTTTTTTAAAAAAGAAATTCTTTTGAATGGGGCTGCCCATGTAGGCCCCACCTTGATGCTTGGACTCAATCCAGGCTGTCCATCCTCTTTCCCATATCATTTTAGACGTTGAGCCCAAGAATGAAGGTGATTCGAGTTTTTGGTGGGCCATAACATAGCAAACTTTGGTGGTTACAGTTGAAAGGTCGTCTAGTGTTTTTATACGCCCAAAAATTTCAAACTTCGGACTCTTTCAGTTTGTTACCAGCTGAAGAATCTCATGGACGGGTTAGATTAACTTGATATGGGCCCCACCTATGGAAAACCACAGTATTACAAAAATCAAGGAGAGAGAGAAAGGAGGGAGTCGCCGGTGTCAAACCAGCGTAGGCGCTGCCTGCGCTGTTGCCAGGCGGCGGGCGGTCGGTCAGCCACCCACGACTGCTACCGTGGGCCCCACCATGATTTATATGTTTTATCTACGCCGTTCATATGGAGGGCCACCCCCTGAGGTGGGCCCCCTCCAAAAATGAGGCTGATCCGACGCTCGGGTGGCCCACACCATAGAAAATAGTGTGAATGCACATATACCATTGAAACCTGTCCTGGGGTCCACAGAAGTTTTAGATCAAGATGAAATTTGTGGTTTTCCTTCACCCAGGTCCATGTGACCCTTTGAACGGTTGAGATGGAAAATATACACTGTGGTGGGCCCCACAGGGGACCCACAGTGATGTATGTGTTGTATTCATACCGTCCATGGACCGTGGACGGTGGCACCTCACCATGATTTATGTATTCTATCCCACCGTCCTCACTGGACGGTGGGGCCCACCCTCCTGTGGCACGCTGGGTGCAGTGTGTGTGTGTATATATATAGATATAAAATATTATATATATAATATTATATATATACACACACACACACACACACACACACACACACACACAAACACACTATATGTAATGTATATATATATATTATACTATTTATAATATATATGATGATGGACCTTCATGTGGGCTCCCACCCTTGATGCAGGTGCTGCATCCAACCTGTCCATCCATTTTAAAAGCTCATTTTATGGATTGAGCTAAAGAATGGGCCAGATCCATAGTCCGAGTGGACCTCACCTTAACATATTATAGGGCCCATTTGATTTATATAAGGCCTATAGGATTAGGCCCATTGATATGTATGAAACCCATGGGATTAGGCCCATTTAAGACACACAAGGCCCATGTGATTAGACCCATTATGATGTAATCTAAGGCCATGGGTTGTGACCCATTGCAATATACCTAAGGCCCATTGGTGTGGTCCATTTATGTGGCCCATTTGATGAATACAAGGCCCATATGATATGGCCCATTTGATGTATTTAAGGCCCAATGAGATGTACCTAAGATCCATTGTAATGTGTTATGCCAACACAGATTATGTAACAATGTTCACGACGATGGTTCCTTGGGTGCAATGTTGGTTGGACGTCCACATTGTAAGTGTAATGCTGGTTGGATGTCCACATTACGACTCTCCCTAGGGCCCATTAATAGGCCTGTACTTGTTGTGTATAGGCCGTCTAGGCCCATCTGCCTTGAAAGGATAGTGCATTATTTTTTAACATGTTTACTATAGCTCCATGACTCATGATCATATGCATCATGTGTATGCTTGATATGAGAGGTGACTGATCATAGCATATGCCTTCGGGCAGGTTATTTATGGGCTCCCGATTGAGCGGTGTTAACCAACATGAGCACACGATATGCGCAGGATTTGCTGCATGATTGGATAGTGTGATTCATGCATTTCGCATTGTGTCATATGGTTGTTGTACGCCTTAGCGACATCAGGGCTGTAGCCTCTACAGGTGTATTGTGGTTGGCGGGATTGGATACCAAAAATCTTATTCTACATGGGATGCTATAGATATCCCTGGGTGAAAGTCCGTAAACCCTTATGGTACCAAGAGGTAGCTCCAACGTCTAGACCGAGTGGGTAAATGAGCGTTGAGTGCCGATTACCAGACAGTTGCGCTCTCCACTGTGTCGTAGTCGGTTGGAAGGGGGTACGGCCTTACCCGCCCAAGTGTAGGGGGCAAAGCTAGGTTAAGTTTGACCAGCTCAAGGAATGAGTCCGCTATGAATCGAGTCCGATATTGGCAGACGGATAGTGAGGTCTCTTCCACTTACCTTATTGCGTGCGATGTGACGACAATCTGGTTTAGAGTATACTAGACCCCGGTGTTATCCCAGAGTTGAGCTGTATTGACATGTGGACTTAGATGAGGATTGCATGCTTAACTTACATCTTGTATCGCATAGCCTTGGTACGACTCATGATATTATGGATCTATCTACATATTCCGCATTACTCTGATATTGCATGATCATATTACTACCATGCGCACACACTTTCACCACCCTCTAAGCTTTCTATAAGCTTATGCACGACCGTTGGGGCGCAGCAGCGCTGAGGCAGGAGCGCTTTGCAGATCATTTGAAGTTTTTGGTTCTTCATCATCGTATTTCCCTTTATGCTCATTGTACTTGTAAAGTTTTTGATCATAGTGGAAATGTAATGGAGTTTTTGGTTGTTGTTTGTGGGTTATGTCTTTGGTTATGCTTATTACGAATTAAACTGACATTAAAAATTCTCCTCGTAGCATCCCAGGATCGGAACCTAGCGAATGGGCGCTAGGAGTCGAGAATGGGGTTTACGGAGGCTGTCGGCGCCGGATTCGACGATCGAAAATTTTGTGAGCCCGGTTTCTGAGTTTGGGGCGTGACATCTATGCAAATGATGAGTCATAGATAATCAAATGTCGAATGACAAGGATATAATGTAATACACAATTCGAAGGAGCTAACAAATATCATCGCTCTCATCTAAGTCACAGGAATACAGAAACATAACAACCCACAATGCCACACGCCGAAGATGTAATGGAATATGCAGTATATGGTGCTAATGTAATGACCATGCTGGAGTGTGATGTCGGGATGATAGTACATAGTATCGCAGGATACGGGGTCCACCACAAGGAACCAGTCCCATACCTAAATTTGGATAGTCTGACTCAACGTAGTAAACTTCTGATCTCAGGTTAGTCGTGTGCCCAACTGAAATCCTTGCCATAACGAAGATACACAATAATTAGTTGCGCACCACCAGCCTGAGTGGATAGTGAATGGATGAATGAATGAGTATATAACTCCTACTCAGTAGCTTATTAGCACAGTAGCCTGCCAACCGCTGGTAGCTTGCCCAGTGTGGTAGCTCGCCCAGGCCTCAGCCCACCCACATCACACCCACCCACATCAGCGTTCGCCCACGTGCGCCCGCCCATATGCACAAAAGTGACGGGGTGTCATAATATCATGTCAGTCCTCATATCAGTACGGTTCCTCTCTGGAGAAATCACCGGGGTCTATTACACTTCACACCACCTGCCGCCCCAATCAAACGCACAACTGGGTAAGTGAAAAAACCTCACTATCCGCCTGTCAGTATTCTGCCAATACCTACCCGGCTCTCCGATAGCGGACCCATTTCTCGAGCTGGTCAAACTCATCCTAGCCATGCCTACTCCCTCGGGCGGGTAAGGCCGCATCCCCTTCCAACCGACCACGACACAGTGGAGAGTGCATCCATCTGGTAATCGGCACTCAATGCTCATTTACCCACTCGGTCTAGACATTGGAGCATCCTTTGAAACCAAGAGGGTGTTTAGAGATTTTCACCCAGGGCCATCTATGGCGGCCCGATACTCGAACAGATTTTCGGTGTCCCATCTGGCCATCCACGATATGCCTGTGGAGGCTACGACCCTGATGTCACTAGGGCGTACAGTAATCACAACACAATGCAAGATGCATGAGTCATACAATCCAATCATGCATCAATCCTGCGCATGTCATGCGCTCATGTGAGATAATCTTCACCTATCAGGGAGTCTCACATCATCTTGCTCAATGACATATGCAATGGTCAATCACATCTCATAACAAACATGCAGATGATGCGAATGGGCATGTATCATGATGTTATGATGTCACATACTCATAAACGGCATCAATAACCGGTGTCGATAATGTGGACTTTTAACCAACATTGCCCCCAAGGAATGGCCCACATAGAATCAAATATATAATGGGCACATGGCCTCACACAAGGGGCAAATATACGAAACAGGTGGGCCCTGGTCATGGGCCTAACACATATCACAATGGGCCTTGCCCATAGGCCTCAAATACATCTGGATGGGTCGCACCCATGGGCCTCAGATATATCACAATGGGCCTCAAATATACTTCACAGGTGAGTCACATACCTGGGTCTAAATACATCAGTATGGGCTACATCACATAGGCCTAATATACATCACTATGACCACAACCCATGGGCTTTAAATACAAAATAGGTGGGCCCTACACATGAGCCTCAAATATATACCACGGGTGAGTCTCAACGGACGGGTCACCAATACAACAAGATGGGCCTAATGACATGAACCCCATAAATATATCGAATAGGCCGCACCAATTGGGCCTTACATACATTACAATGGGCCATGACCCATGGGCCTTGCATACATCACAATGGGCCTTGCAACATGGGCCTCATATATATTTTAGGTGGGCCTCAACAATGGGCCTCATATACATCAAGGTGGGCCTCAACAACGGGCCTCATACACATCAAGGTGGGCCCCAACAACGGGCCTCATACACATCAAGGTGGGCCTCAACAACGGGCCTCATACACATCAAGGTGAGCCTCAACAACTTACCTCATATATGGCCTTAGCAACAGGCCACAAATATATCAAGATGGGCCTAATCAATCATATGGGCAAAATTAATCAAATGGCCGATACGAGCAGGCCGATCAAATGGACCGATACAAATGGGCTGTGTGTCATGAAGTTATACTAAGCATGTTATAAAGTAATGCCCTATCCTTACAATGCAGCTGGCCTAGACGGCTTGCATACAACAAGTACGGGCTTACCAATGGGCCCTAGGGAGAGTCGCAATGCGGACATTTAACCAACATTATACTCGCAATGTGGATGTCAAACCAACATTGCTCCCAAGGTGTAGCCCGTAGTGAATAACATTACGTAAACCAGGTTGGGATCACACATTGTAATGGACCTTAGGTACACACCATTGGCCCTTAACTACATCAAAAGGGCCATGTCTATGGGCCTTTTACTCATCAAATGGGCCACATGAATGGGCCACACCAATGGGCCTTACGTGCATTGCAATGGGTCATAACCCGTGGGCCTTAGATTGCATCAAATGGTTCTCGACCCATGGGCCTTATACATATCAAATGAGCCTAATCCCATGGGCTTTAAAATACATCAAATGGGTTCAATCCCATGGACCTTGGAACAAATCAAATGGGTCCACTCTATGGGCCTTAAATTACATCAAATGGGCCTAATCCCATGGGCCTTGGAACACATCAAATGGGTCCACTCTATGGGCCTTAAATAGTTCAACAACTAGCTACATTCATGGACCCAATTAAATTCAACTGTGGTGGGTCTCAAAAGTTTATTCATTAAGCCCAACATTTAAGGAACTAAAGGTATAAATTATTTCCTCTAAGATCTTTATAATATGGTGGGCCCCACTCCTCAAAATTTCAGCCCAAGGCCAGCATAATTATAACATGTTGTTGTCCTAAATTTGGGCACTCCATTGGAGTGGGTCCAAGGCCTCTAAAACTCTAAAAATTGAGGGCCAAGGTCCCTCATCATGCATACAATGAGAGGAAACTCAAAAAGGTGGCCCACCATCAGAAGAAATATTTTTGAATTATGGTTTTTTATCAAGGCATATTGTTGGACTGCACAACAGAAAAAATCTGGAAGTCCAACCATCTTAGCCCATTCTTTTAGATACCCAAACGGGGTTACTTGAGGTTAAAATTTCACAGAGTGATACTTTCATAGGTGCGACACACCCCCACAAAATTTCATAATTTTTAGATATCTCTAAGTATTTTAATTAATTTAAACAAAACAGACTGTCTAGAAAAATCGGACAGACCTGGACGTCCCAACGTGGTGGGCCAGTCCGGCCCTCACCACGGTGTGTACAGGGGTCCATTAGCCCTAAAATTTGGTAGGTGAGTTCTAACATAAGTGGACCACACTTATAAAAAATTTTAGAATTTTTAGACATCTGTAAATATTTTAATTCATTTACATAAATCAATCTATCCTGAAAATCGGACTGATCTGGACACCATATTATAATGGGCCGGTCCTGCCTTCACCATGGTGTGTACAGGCGTCCATTAGCTCCAAAATTTTATAGGTGGGTCTTACCATAAGTAGGTCACCCCTCAAAATTTTTTTATAATTTTTAAACACCCATAGGTATTTTAATAAATTTTAAAAATCCAACTGTCCATGGTGGAATGTTGTTGGAACAGTGCATAAATTCAGACTATCCACCTCACTTGGATCACACCTTTGGGACCCCAATGAAGGTCATTTGGGGCTGAAATTTGGGGGACATCAAGATGAGATCCTCACCTTTCAAAAAAGTATATTTAATAGGTATGAATAGTCCCCCAAACAGTCCCAAAATCTGGTCCAAAAATAATCAGAAACTGTCCAGAAAATTCTGGACCGCAACATGTACTTAGATAAAATTTATTATATAAGTTAAATAAAAAGGGAAATACATTAGTGGGCTACACACATCAGGAAATAAAATGAAGAAAAAGAGAGATAGAAGGACAATCTGACCATAGGAAAAGGGGCTCCGCCACTATTGAGCCCTCCCAAGATCAATCACACCCGCACATCATACCTAGATCTACATTTACAACATGGATCTTGCACATGCATGGCCTATAATTAAAATGCATGGTGAGGATCCCATCTCCACCATGGTTATAAGGTCTAGATGACCCAAACATAATATGATATGAAATAAAACTACCATGATGGGGCCCATAGAGAAAGGCCCCATGCATGGATCATGCATGCATAAGGTAGGCCATTAGGTCACAACCATGGGATTGTGTGGGATCTCCACCATTGATTGGTGGGTCCTACACTTTCCTCATGAAAGAAAGAAAATATCTAGGCTATAGAAATCAGATTTTTTACATCTAGAGGAGCACCCAACGTTCGATCTTCTTGATCCTATGAGTTCCTTAGCACCTTAGCTTTGATTCCAATGGAGGAGATGGGGAATGGATGGTTAGGATGGGAGATCATGGGATAGGAAAGTGTGCTATACTTGAAGTTTTGAAAGAGAGGGAGAGGCTTGGATAATTCTCATACGTATGTGATTTCTCTCCTTAGATTTTTTTGAGTTTGAAAATGAGAGAGAGAGAGAGAGAGAGAGAGAGAGAGAGAGAGAGAGAGAGAGAGAGAGAGAGAGTTGTAAAGGGAGAGAGAGATGGGTGATGGATGTGGTGAGTGATGGGTGTAAGAAAATCTTGACTTTTGTGGCCATTTGTGTAAGAAAAGCATGGGTGGTGTAAGAACTTTTTGACTTTGAGGGCTTTTGGTGTAAGAGAGGTATGAGCTTGTAAGAGATTCTTGACTTTTGTAGTTGCTTGGGAATGGGTGAAAGGTGATGTGTACTTGACATGTACTTGACATGTGATGGATTGATGGATTGATGGGATTGATGTGACAGCTCGTAGAGATTCTCTTGGGTTTGGCAATGCGCGGCGTTTTCTTCACACCGAACGTTGGCTCACATCTCTTGACCAGGGTATCGCCTCGGCGCGCAAGTCGCGGCATCGGAACCGCAGCGATGGCGCGGTTGCTATGGTAAAAGTCTTGGGTTGAGTCGATACGGGTTGACGGCATACGAATCAGGGTCGCACGTAAATATTGGTTAAGGGTCGAAGGTTGCCAGAATTCGACCAGTAAGACCGCGAAAGTCTATGGAACGGTACGGTCTAGGGTACGGAGTTTACAAGAGATACCGAGAAAGATATCATGTAAGCACTTGTCTCTTGGCCCATGCACAATCACCTATGAAATGATTCCCCAAATAGGTTTGAATGATGGATTAAAAAAAAAAAAAGAAAAAAGAAAAAAAGAAAAGGGAACACACCACATAGGAGACCAACTCTATGATTGTTAATTTTTGTTTATGTTATAGTCCAGTAGTACTACATTACATTTAACATGCATCTTTAGGGCACGAGATGGGGCAAGCTAGAGTAAGACATAGGAAGGTCCCAAGCTATATATAGAGATATCAGGAGGGGCAGTGGTACCAATTGCTGGGCCTAAGTTTCCTAAGGGCTTAAGGACAGAAATGTGGAATGTTTGGATATGTGATGTATGAAAACCCATTTGATTCAATAACTCATATTAGGTGGCTCTGATACCATGTAAACTCACAAAATTGTAATCTCACAAAATTTGTGATTGATTCTCTTCCCAAATTTCATTAATTTATAAAGAATAATATAAGTATGGTGTGTAAACAAGCAAATTCGGTAAGAGTACAAATATTGTATATGAGAAGCCTGGTCAGTAGTACAACCCAGTGTTTGAAATATCGGTATCGCGCTATGTATCGTACCCTTGGGATACAGATATGTATTGGTTATCGCACGGGATATATCGTTTGCATCGCATAATGTATCACACTTTTTGGGAAACATGAGACAACATTGGAAAAATGGTTGAATTTTTTAATGAAACTTCATGATTGTTAAAAAGGACCTTAATACACACTTTTAAATCATAACATCTAAAAAAAAGGTGCACATAATAAATTTTCTTTGTATAGGGTCCTCAGTTATGCGATGTTTAATTGAACTAATGCAATTATATTTAAATTGAATGTATGAAATTTATAAATGTATGAAAGAAATGTATGAAAACACAACCAATTGATTGAAAAACAAAAGAAATAAAAATGGAAAAATATACATATAAATGATAGGGACATTGTGGCGTATACCGTTTCATGCCCTAAAAACTTAAATAGGGCCCACCGTGATGTTTGTGAGAAATCCATCCTACCCATTTGTTTTGTGAGCTCATTTTAGGACATGGTACCAAAAATGAGCTGATCAAATACTCAAGTGTGCTAAAAACGTGAAGATTGAACATACACGGTTGAAATATTCGTGGGACCACAAAAGTTTTGAATTAGGTAATATTTGTCTTCTTAGTTCATCTCAGTAGGAATGATGTTATAAATGGTATGGATGGCATTTAAACATCACTGTTGACCCAGGTAGGTTTTAATGGTATGAATTTCCCTACCCACCTTTTCCTTTAGTGCGGCCCACTCGAGTCCTGAAACTTGCTCACTTTTGGTCCCAAGTCCTAAAATGAGCTCACAAAAAGGATGGACGGGGTAGATTTCTTACAAACTTTATGGTGGGCCCACCTAGGTTTCCAATGCGAATTTCTTGCCAAAGGCTTTCCTTGGAAATCTAGGGAAGTGGATGGGCTTGTGTACCACACATTACCCTGGTGTGTTGACGCCAACAAGTTTTGTGGGTCCCATCATGAGGTATATTTTATATCCAAACTGCCCATCCATTTGGCAAGCTAGTAGTAACACTTGAGCCGAAAAGTAAGATAAATCCAATTATCAAGTGGACTACACTGCAAAACGTAGTAGAGGATTGAACGTCTACCATTGAAACTATTTTGGGGTCACAAAAGTTTTGGATCAATATGATATTTTTTTTTCCTCTTCATCCAGGTATGTGTGACCTTATGAACAAATTGAATGGAAAATAAATGTTATGGTGGGTGCTACAAACATTTTAATGGTGAGAATCATTGTTCCCACAAATATTTGTGGTGTGGTCCACTTGAGCTTTGGATATGAGTTATTTTTAGGGTCATGATCTAAAATGATCTCACCAAATAGATGAACGGAGTGGATATAATAATACATCATTATGTGCCCACGTAACTTTGATCTCATTTGAACCATTTGGATAACTCGGAGCGTCAGCACTCGTCTTCTAACCACACAAACTCTGTGGCACATCTGCCAGTCTCATGGGGTCCACCTTGCTGTATATATATTTTATCCAAGCCGTCCATTTATTATTTCATATAATTTAAGAATATTATTCCAAAAATTAAGCAGATTTAAATCTTGGGTGGACCACACTAGAAAAATTAAGCAGATCCATATCATTTGTGTTCATTAATCACTATTTGATGTGGTGCGGTCCACCTGATATTTTAATGTGTTTGATTTTTAGGATGACATCATAAAATGGGCTATAAAAATGAATGAACGGAGTGGATCTACAACATATCATCAACATGGTCCTTATAGCAAGCATAACACCCAATAAGTTAGTTTCTCATGTAGCACCAATCCAGCAAGTGCATTTTATTTTATGAACTTAGTAAAAACCATGGGATCCACTGTGATTTATATATTTTATCCACTCCTTCAATCCATTTTAACAAATAATTTTTGGGCTTGATCCCAAAATTGAAGCACATTTAAAGCTCAAATGGACCACACCATGGGAAACAGTGTCAATTGAACATATAACATTGAAAAATTCCTGAGGGCCACTGAAGTTTTGGATCAAGCTTATATTTATGTTTTCCCTTCATCCTTATTTCTATAATCTAATGAATAGGTTAGATGACAAATAAACATCACTGTGGGGCCTGGAAACCTTTCAACGGTTGAAATCATTATTCCCACTATTTCATATGGTGTGGTCCACTTCAGCTTTGGATATGCTTGAAATTTTGGATCAACCCCTTAAATGATCTGTAAAAACGGTTGGACGGCATGGATAAACCACATACATTCACAATGGGCCCCACGAAGTTTCATCAGTACGTTAAATTGTACGAGTAACTCAGTACGCAATTGGATTTCTAAAGGGATTTCAGTGGAGGAAGCCACATTTTGAAAGAGGGAAGAGGGTTCCGGAGATTCCGAACCCTAAAAATATCAAATCTTGTCTTCAATACGCCTGATTTCTCGCTGAAATCTCGGTTGCAGAAATCCCTTTGTCAAAATCTTCGTTTTAAAGAAAAATCTCCATTGGATTCAAAGAAAAAATAAAGAGGGAAATCGAAATTACCACTGTTGATGGAGTGGCCCATCAAATTCAACCTCCAATCATGCAATCTAAGTCTACAAGTACTAAAATCCTCCCTCCAGCTTTTCATCTTTCTTTCAAAAAAATAAAAATAAAAATTCTTTTTATGATTTTTTGGTAATTACGAACCCCACATATCTAACGATGAGTGATGGTATTGATGATATCCACGATATCGATCATAATGGGGTGATATCCTACGATATATCGCACGATAAAATCATTTTTTCTCTTTTTTTGAACTTTCGAGTGGTTTCATGCGGGTTTCGTCTCGCTGGACAGCGATAACGATAATATCGGCCGATATATCAGCCAATAGTATCAATATTGCGAACAGAAGTACAACCAATATTTACTTTATAGATTTATTTCAACTACATACACATCATGAACTAATTCAAAATGGTTGGATGATTCTAACCACTGTCATTTGGCCAGCTGCTAGAAATCTTAAGAGGATTTGATAAAGTGATCTTTAGAACCATGATCAATCCATGATGACAACACTAATGGATGGTTCTGTTGAGATGTGAAGCCACATCTGGACAGGTTTGCTCGACCGGTCGAGTGCCCTGCTCGATCAGTCGAGTGACCCACTCAACCAGTCGAGGGCTGTCTTGACTTAAAGTCTAACGAGTTATGATTTTTTGGGTCCAAGGTGCTCGACCAGTTGAGGGTCCACTTGACTAGTCGAGGAGCCTGCTTAACCAGTCGAGGTTACTCAAAATCGTTTTGCGGATTTGATACAGACTGCAGAAATTTGAGGCGGTTTCACAAGGGTGTAAAAGGGAAGTTGCCTAAACTATAAATAGGGGTTCCTAAGGTTATTCTAGGGTATGCAAAAGGTATTCTAAGGTGTGGAAAAAGGGTTTTCTCTATACATCTAAAGAGAAAAGGTTAGTATATTACTTGTAATCTCGTTTTCTTTATAGTGAAATTTTGCACCCGTGATTTTTTTTACCCTTGTTTGGAGTTTTTCCATGTATATCCTATCTTGTGGTTTGTTTGAAATGCTTTGATTCTTTTTGTATATTATATTTCTTTATGTTTATCATTTGTGGGTAAGACCGGAGATTGGATCTTGGTTCACTAGCGTTGTTGGTATGTTGCGCAACAACTGGTATCAAATCTATTAGTTTAGTTCAAGTAGGAGCGATGACGGAATAAGGGATGACTAGAATTGAGAAGTTTGATGATTCAAACTTTGTCTTCTGGAAGATGTAGATGGAGGATTATCTATATCAAAAGAACCTCTATATTCCTCTAGGAGGAAAAGAAAAGAAATTAGAGAAGATGACAGATGATGAATGATTTTTATTGGATCAAAAGGCTTTAGGAACAATCTAACTCTCTTTGTCTAAGAGTGTCGCCTTCAATATATCCAAGGTGAAAATTACAAAAGAATTAATGGAATCCCTAGCTACGATGTATGAAAAACCCTCGGCGTCTAATAAGGTTCATCTTATAAAACAACTATTCAACATAAAGACGTTAGATGGTGGGAGTGTGGCCGAACATCTAAACGAGTTTAATATAGTTACGAGCAAATTGGAATCCGTTGGTATTATTTTTGAGGAAGAGGTCAGAGAGTTATTGATCTTGTCCAGTTTGACAGACAGTTGAGATGGTTTGGTGATTGCTGTGAGAAATTCTTCAGGGTCGACAAAGCTGAAATTTGATGATGTGGCCGGTCTAATTCTCAGCAAAGAATATAGAAGAAAGGCATCAGGAGTTTTAAGGGATTCAGAGAATGCTCTAAACGTTGAAGGAAAAGAAAGATTGCTGAACAAAGGAGGCAATAAACATAGATGTTCTAAGTCGAGGAAGAAGTCTAAGGGAGCGAAAGACAAAGACGAGTGTTGGCATTGCGGGAAGAAGAGACACATGAAATGTGATTGCAGGGCACTTAAGAAATAAGAAGGAAACTCTCAAGGAGGAAAGAATTCAGTAAATCTATCTGAGGAGAGTGACACAGAGGTGTTGATCTTTTCTCTTAATGCAAGGAATGAGTCTTGAGTTATAGACTTGGGTGCTTCATTTCGTACCACTTTTTGTAAGGAAGTTCTGCGTGATTATATGTCAGGTGACTTTCGGAGAGTCAAACTGTGTGATGATGAGTCATGCAGTATTTTTGGAAAGGGAGATGTCCATATAAATCAGAAAGACAGAACGACTTTGAAATTAAAGGATGTCAGAAATGTACCGAGTTTGAAATAGAATTTGATTTCAGTGGGGCAGTTGGCCGATACCTGATATGTGAGGACATTCACTAATGATTTATGAAAGATCACAAAAGGTGTCTTGGTGATATTTCAGGACAAGAAGGAATGTACTTTGTACTTGACTTCAGGATCATATAGTTCACTCACAGTCGCATCAACTGGAGTGAATGGGTAGTTATGACATTAGTGGTTGGGACATATGGGTGAGAAATGGATGAAAGTGCTATTGCCAAAAGGGAAGCTATCGGGGCTTAAGTTTATTGACTTAAAATTTTACGAGGACTGCATGAAGGACAAGCAGAAGAGGGTAAGTTTCAAAAAAATAGGAAGCGCTCCAAAGACACATCTGTTGGAGCTTGTACACACTGATGTGTGGGGACCGGCACAGGTATCATTTCTTGGTGGCTCACTTTATTTTGTTTCTTTTATTGATGATGTTAGTAGAAAACTGTGGATCTATTTTTTAAAGTACAAATCTTTTGTATTTGATGTATTTAAGAAGTGAAAAATTATGCTAGAAAATGAGACAAGTAAAACAGTAAAATGTCTCAGATCAGATAATAGGGGAGAGTACTGTGATAAGAGGTTTGAGGACTATTGTGCAGCAAATGGAATCAAACATCATAAAATAATTCCAAGGACACCGCAACAGAACGGTGTGGCTGAGCGCATTAACAGGACCATCCTTGAGTGCAGTGCACCAGGAATACGAAGTTATATGTAGGGTTGCCCAAGACGTTCTGGGCAGATGCTGTGAATACTGCCGCATATTTCATCAATAGAAGTTCCCCAAAATCATTGGATGGTGGGCTACCAGAAGAAACGTGGATTGAGAAATAAGTGAACCTTGCACATCTCAAAGTGTATGGTTGCACTTCATATGTTCATATTGACGCAAAACATAAAAATAAGTTAGATGCGAAGTCCAAGAAGTGCGCATTTATAGACTACGAGCAGCATGATTTTGGCTACAGTTTTTGAGATACAAAGAACCAAAAAATCATCAGAAGCAACGATGTAATCTTCAATGAAAAAGTGATGCATAAGGACAATGTGCAGCAAAATAAGACCAATGAGAAAGAATTCGTAGAATTGGAAGAGTTACCGGACACGGGTGTTACAGTGCCACAGGACGAACATGCACATGAGCATAATGAGGCAAAACTACAGACACTTGTTGTGAGGAGGTCTACTCGGGAGAGGAGACCCACGGTCCGATACTCACCCTCCTTACATTATCTACTGCTGACAGATAATAGTAAACCAAAGTATTTTGAAGAGGTATTACAGTCAGATACATAGGTTAAGTGGGAGTAGGCCATGGATAATGAGATGGAATCTCTTGAGTCTAATCATACATGGGAGCTAGTCACTCTACCTAAGGGTAAGAGAGCTCTTCATAACAAGTGAGTTTACAGACTAAAAGAGAAGCATGATAGTTCGGAACGGTACAAGGCTAAATTGGCCATGAAAGTATTCCAACAAAAGTCAGGTATCGATTTCAATGAAATATTTTCACCAGTGGTGAAAATGTCTACGATTCGTATGGTCTTAAGTATAGTGGCTACAGAGGACTTGCATCTAGAACAACTAGATGTTAAGACAGCTTTTATTCATGGGGACCTTGAAGAAGAGATATATATATGCCTCAACCGATAGGATACATGCCACCAGGAAAAGAGAACAAGGTGTGAGACTAAAGAAAAGTCTATATGGACTGATACAGGCCCCAAGGCAGTGGTACAAGAATTTTGACATTTTTATGTCGGGAAACGGTTTTAGGAGATGTCATGTAAACAACTATTGCTCTTTGATACGTCGTACATCATCCTTCTTTTGTACATTAATGATATACTTGTGGCCGGATCAAGCATGAAAGACATCTTAGATCTCAAAAGACAATTATCTAGAGAATTTACCATGAAGGATTTAGAAACTGTAAAATAAATCCTAGGCATGAGGTTAAAGCGTGACAGAGAAAATAAGAAACTGATTTTGTCATAGGTAGAGTACATAGTTAAAGTACTTGATTGATTCAGTATAGGAGATGCTAAGCCGGTTAGCACTCTATTAGCCAACCACTTTAAGCTTTCTAACGAGCAAGGTGCAATGACGCAGGAGGAACGAGACTACATGGCTAAAGTCTCATATGCGTCAGCTATTGGGAGTCTCATATATGTTATAGTGAGCATGAGGTCAAACATTGTTCAAGCAGTAGGAGTTGTTAACAGGTTCATGAATAACCCCAGGAAGGAACATTGAGAAGCTATAAAGTAGATCCTTAGATACCTGGTAGGTACTGTAAATGTAGGGTTGTGTTATGGAGGATCGAAAATCAAGCTACAAGGCTAGTAAATTCAGATTTGGCAGGAAATATCGACAGCAGAAGAAGCACTACAGGTTATGTCTTTACTTTGGGTAGTGCTGCAGTCAGTTGGATCTCTCAGTTACAGAAGATAGTATCATCAGTACAACAGAAGCACAATATGTTGCAGTTACAGAAGCATGCAAGGAGATGATGTGGATGCAAGGTTTCATGGAAGACTTGGGTAAGAAGTAAGTAAATTGCAAGTTGTACAGTGATAGTCAGAGTGCAATACACTTGGCTAAGAATTCAGCCTTTCATTGAACGACTAAGCATATTGATATCAGATATCACTTCATGCGTTTATTACTGGAAAATGGATCGATTGCTCTTGAGAAGATTCATACAAGTGAGAATCCTGTGGATATGTTAACCAAGGCAGTCACACAGAAGAAGATGAAACTTTGTTCAGCTTTGATTGGTCTTTAGGCTTGAAGACAGGGAGGTGGTGCACTCCGGATGTAGAAAATGAAGGTTTATGGTGATGTATCTTCAAGTGGGAGATTGTTGAGATGTGGAACCACATCTGAACAGGGTTGGTCGACCAATCGAGTGCCCTTCTCGATCGATCAAGTGGCCCACTCGACCAGTCGAGGGCTGGCTTGACTCAAAGTCTAGTGAGATATGATTTTTTGGGTCCGAAGTGCTCAACTGGTCGAGGCCCATGCTCGACCAGTCGAGGAGCCTACTCGACCAATCAAAGTTACGCAAATTCATTTTGCGGATTTGATATAGACTGCAAAAATTTGAGGCAGTTTCACAAGGGTGTGAAAGGGAAGTTGCCTAAAATAAAAATAGGGGTTCCTACGGTTATTCTAGGGTATGCAAAAGGTATTCTAAGGTGTTGGCAAAGAGTTTTCTTTATACATCTAAAAGGAAAAGGTTAATATATTGCTTGTAATCTCGTTTTCTTCATAGTAGAATTTTGCACCCACGATTTTTTTTTAAAAAAAAAAAAAAAAAAAACCTTTCTTTAGGATTTTTTCATATATATCTTGTCTTGTGGTTTGTTTGGAATGCTTTGATTCTTTTTGTAGATTATATTTCTTCTTGTTTATCGTTTATGGGTATGACCGGATATTGGATCTCGGTTCACTAGCGTTGTTGACGTGCTGCGCAATAGGTTCAAGTACTTGTTATAATTTGACCTACTAAAATATACTTTTTTTTTTTTTTTTTTTCTGCATGATGGTTATGAAGTATGGTTGGACTAAATAGCTCGTCCAAATTAATTGATTAGACCGTCCACATTTGTCCCTCTGCAAGTATGAGCATTGTAGTTTATAGCGCTTTGGGAGCAGTAATTAATAAAAAATCAAAGTTACCAAAAGGGTCTGTTTGATTTTTAGGCTCAACTGTAATTACCTTGTATGGGTAATATTTATTTA
Organism: Magnolia kwangsiensis; assembly: GCA_037074715.1. Lineage (NCBI taxonomy): Eukaryota > Viridiplantae > Streptophyta > Magnoliopsida > Magnoliales > Magnoliaceae > Magnolia > Magnolia kwangsiensis. The sequence goes on from CM073577.1 coordinate 118,119,698, forward strand.
CCTAGGTAATTATTGCATTTTTCCCTATGCAGACACTTACTTTTTTAACACTAAAATAATAAAAAAATTGTGAAATAAATGTGTGGCCCACCGTGATTTATGTGGCTTATCCAAACCGCCCATTCATTATGCCAAATGGATTTAGGGCACGAGACCAAAAATGAGGCAGATCCAAAGCTTAAGTGGAGCATACCATATGAAACAGTGGGATTTGAATGCTTACTGTTAAAAACTTCTTGAGCCCTAGAAGTTTTAGATCAAGATAATATTTATGTGTTTCCTCTTATCCATGTCTATGTGACCTTATGAATTGGTTAGATGATGAATAAACCTTAATGTAGACCCAGTGAAGGAATCAACTTTTAACGGTGAATGAATTAAGGCAATTGTTTCGTTTCACGTGGGTCATTTGAGCATTGAATCTGCCTGATTTTTTGGTTCATGCCCTAAAATGTTATGATAAAATAGATGGACAAGACAAATATAATATATACATTGCAATGGGGCATACGGATTTAAGTCAACACTTTTGGACTAGTTTTGGAGATGGAATTACTCACCCATTTTCAAACAAGATGAAAATAAAATAATTAGGCATTTACATGTAGCATGAAAAATCAAATAGGCCCTAAATCTATCCATCTCTATCAAACTTCCAACCATTGTCAAATAGCATATCTATCAGGCAATAGATTCCCACTAAGAGAAGGTAATTGTTATCCAAGTGGCCAAAATTGTTCACTTATTTAGCTTAAATTGTGCCAAAATAAGATTCTTATCAAAACTTGGCAATGATTCTCAACCCTAACCTCATCTTTGACCATTCATTATAAATTCCATCTCTTGGTTTAGAAAGTAAGCAAGCTTATCTTGACAAATTGGCCATCTTAACATTGGTAAGCCTAAATCCGCATATTAATCATGCAAAATTAGTTTATCACGCAATTACTAAGATGACTTTGTTTAGGTTAAACCGTTGGGAATCTAGAATTTTATCATGCTAAGGAATAATTCTCGACACTCCCTCATATTTGACCATCTATTATAAAATTCATTTTTCGTTTTAAACGCTAATGAAGCATATATTGACAAAACTGACCATCCTCCCCAAATGAGCAAATTGACTATTGTGGTAATCACACATCAATTTTTAGGATTTCACATTTAATACATGTGAATTGACTTGTGGATATTGTAATCTGGAAATTTTACCATAATGGATCTAGGTTAGATTCAATGTAATGATGATAACATTCAAGTGCATGACCATAAATTAAGAATATTTGTGATCTTAGGCCATGAGGAAGTCCATCTAAAAGAGGAAGGTTAATGTTTGGTGGGGAGTCGATGATGAAAACTTTTCCATCTATCATTTAAAAGCTGGCCCTTGATATTTTTGAGTGGCTAAGATGCCGACTATGATGAACCATAGTCCTCGGACGATGATTATTGAATATGATATGCGGCATATTCATTTGTTATAGTGATTTTGTGAAAATGTCCTTTTCTATTATCTATTGGCCGATAAGACAAATGGATCTATGATAATTATGGGGGGTTTAATTGTACATGCTTATGGTTAGCTCATTAGTGTAGAATATTCCACTGAGCATCTAAGGGTTTGGTCTTCTATAATCATAACAAACTTACAACTAGCTACTAGAAATTTTCTTTTTATGCTTGTGCTTGCAATAAGGAACAACAAACAAAAGGACTTTAAGATGTCAATTTGAAAATTGTAATGAATAGTATTGAATAGTATGGAATTTCTAAAGTGTGCAGTAAACATGGGCATGTTTGGATGCCACCCATTTTACAATATTTTTTATTAAATCTGCAATGGACTTGCATTTGTTAGGAAAGCTGCCCCCTCCCTATCTTTCTTTCTTTTAATGTGGCTAGTGAGGGATTGATTGACCATGTCTGGCATCAAAATCCCCGTCATGCAAAAAAGAAAAAAGAAAAAGAAAAAGAAATTCCCTAATGAAATTTCAGGCATGTTGGATTCTTAGATGGGTCAAAATCTTGAGAGTTCATCCTAGGTATATATATTTTCAACAGGTATTAAAACCTTTTGTCACCGCCAGGAGAAAAAAATGCATTAAAAAACATTTTTAATGGCACCCAAGCATGTATGGGATCTGAATTCAGATTTTGGGCCTGATTAAAAAAACGGTTGGTTTTATGTCGACGGTTCAAATGATTAAAACCCAGGTTGGTTTAGCTACTCTAAGTTTATATATTATGTAATTAAATAATTTATTTAATTATATTTATTATTTAAAACTAAAAAGAATCATGATTGTAACTTAGATTGAATCTGAATACAGGCCTGAATATAGACCTAATTGTGAAAAATCCTAACTTTCATTCCAATTCTTAATTTGTGCTGGAAGTCAGATCCAAATAGGATGCAATGACTTGATTAATCTTACTGGGCTTGGGATGGGCACCTCATTTCTAGATAGGCTTAATAATGGGTTGTGCAGGTGTGTGGATGAAATTCTCAAATAGTCCATGTCTTCTCCTAGTGTGTAGTGTAAAGATCCAAGGAGTTAAATTAAAATGCATGATGCTTGAAACACAAGCCACTGCTGGCATAGTTATTGTTCGTTTAAAATCCTAACATCACTTTGTGATATATGGCCTAAGTGTGGTTTTTTCCTATTCAGGTTGACATTCTGACTGACATTCCAACGAGCATCTCAATAATATCTTTGGTTACATAAACTCATCTCATTTGGTGACTATGCGATTGCGTCCTGCCTTGGCTGAAAGGGGCTATAAGGGCCCCACTATGAACTTGGCCCATTTATGTTGAGGAATCATTGTAGGGTATAAGCTAAAAAATAAGGCAGATTTAAGATCAAGTGGACTACAACCGGTATTGAATGCCCTCATTAAAAACTTCTTAGGAGCAGTAGAAGTTTTGATCAAGCTGATATTTATGTTTTTCTTTATTAATATTTATGTGACTTTGTGGACATGTTGGATGACAAATAAGCATCATGGTGAACTATGAAAGGTTGAAACAATGGGTCTCATTATCATGACTACATCCTGTGTTGTGATTCACTTGAGTCTTAGATCTATCTTCTTTTTGACTCATGTATTAGGGCCTGTTTGATTTTTAAAAGCTTATATAATTATCCATGTAAATGAGTAATTATTACCATTTTGAAAATCAAATGAGCTTCTATACTAGAAATCGATTCAAAAGAGTTAATTTAAAATTGTGGACCTCAATGTGATGTGTATTATATATCCATTCCGTCCATCCCTTTTACTACAATATTTTGATGCATGATCCGAAAAATGAGACATTCAATACTCAAGTGACCCACATCAAAAGAAACAGTGGCTCCAAGAGATTTTTAACTGTAAGTTTTCGATGTACTTTTTCCCATGGCGTGGTCCACTTGAGGTTTGGATATGCCTCAGTTTTTTGGTTTATGTCATAAATTCAGCTGGCATAATGGAGGAACAGTCTAGATAAGTAATATCCATCATGGTGGGACCCACAAACATTTTGTGGCCTTCTTAGTTTTTGCGTATAAGGAGCAGCTAGTCAAATAAGCACAAGAATAGTGCTGTATACACAAGATGAAATAATTATTACTACTGAATTAAAAATTCAAACAAGCCCGTTAAAAAATATGTCAAAGTGGATGGACACCGTGAATAAAACACATACATCGTGATAGTCCCCACAGAGCCCTTGCCAGGACCGAGCTTGTCCTAGTAACGGCAAGATGCAATCTCAGCCCCTTGTTGACTGCCCTAATAATTACTTGCACTTATCTTAGAGGTTTGCTAGGAAATATTCCCATGCTATACCATAAAATAACTTGGGACTATAGCTGTTGGGTGTGGGCCAGATTCATTGATCTAACATGCTGATCTAACGATATAGAACTATGAAGGTGGTTGCCACACAACTTCAAAGATCCGAAATCCAAGACTTTCAAGTCAATAATCAACAAATACAAAGGTCAGCAAATAGTCCATATTCAAAGGATAAAGCTAAATAATTCAAGTGCTAAAGTAATCCAACTAGAGATCTCTTTATTGGATATTCTACATTGACATTACGGCCAATCTTTTAAACCGTTTAAATCACCTGACGTGACCCGGGTGCAACAACTAAAATCTTGATGCATCGGTTGCAATAATTTAGGATGTATTATAGTAAAACTCCTCATTTGGGCTCATTTGGATGATTGTCATTGGATTACACTGAAATCCAAATCACATGATAAATGAAATGGATACAAATCAAAATCCTTGATTATGTTTGGATGTTTTTAATTAGAATATGCTAGAATTCAAAAATTATGTTTGGATACCTGCAATTGAAATGCATCAAGTAAATTAATTTTAATGCCCTAAATTAGTGTCTGTAGCGTTTGACATATTAGTTACAATAAGCCCATTGAAATATATACTGTAGCAAAAAATAAAGAAACATGGGCTATTAAAGTGGGTCTTCTTTTAAAAATCCAACCGTTTCCATTTACTTGAGCCTTAGAGGTCATTTGACACCATGGATTGAAGAGGAATTGGGGGTTTTAAATCCTCTCTTTGAAGGGGTTTTAAATCCATGGTGAGAGCTAGGATTAGACCTAAAATCATTTCAATAGTTGCAGATGTAACAAGTGTGTCACTATATTATCTTTCTATTAGACACATGACCCACTAATGATAAACAACATCGTCCAAACATTGTCCATGTAAATCGGCATTGTCCAAACATTGTCCATGCAAATCAATGATTAAAAATCATTAGCTGATCACTTAGACATGATCTTGTGCTTGTGGTCCATTTGAAACTTGGAATTTCATAATTTTAGGGCAAAGTATATATTTCAACAAGCCTATCACAACTAATATGTCAAAAATTACATATCTCACTGATTAGAGACACTAAAGTTGATTTAGTAATTAAATTCAAACCCATATAAATACACCATGCGAAGCTATTTTTGGATTAAAGTTAATTCACACTCAATCGGAGGATTTCAAATATAGGGGGTTCCAAATCCACCTCCCAAACATGCCCTTGGCATTTTGAGAGGGTTTTAATTCACATGATTTTGCCAAATTACATTTCATATTGATCCTATTAAACCTTAATTACAACCCTCTCTCAACGACCAAAAGCCCTAAAATTGGGAGTCCAAATTTTCTAGACCCAAATTTTGAGGAGAATGTGATATTTAACAATACTGAATTGGAAGCCTTGAATGTGCAATTCCAAAAATGCCCTTTAGTAAATGACTAAAATGCCCATAATTTATTTCTTCAATTTAAAGATTAAAAAATAAAAGAAAAAATCATGGACCCATAAATAAGCTAGCTAGGTGTGGCAGCCAAGCAAAACCATCATGCCCTAAGCCATAGGCCTTCCTGGACAGTAATAACTGTTCTGAGGCCTGCTGACGTGGCGCAGCAGTTTCTGTAGATGGGCCATGATTCCTTTGGCCTAAAAATAGGAAAAAAGAAAAACTGAGAAGGCATCGCAAGTAAGAGTGTCTATGTCGCAGGCCTGACTACTTCAATCATGGCTGTGACTTGTTATATCAAGACATAAAGGAAGAGAAGATGAATTTCGGAGAGAGAGAGAGAGAGAGAGAGAGAGAGAGGAGGAAAGGAAAGAGAATAGATGCCGTCTGTGAAATTCGGCTGAGTTGAGAAGGATTTGGGAAATGGGTTTCTCTTCAATGGCATTGTTGTAGTTGCTTGTTTGACTGAACTTCAAAGCATCAGAGGCTTCAATGCCCGTGAAATCACATACCTCTATCTGGAAATTGTAGGTGGCAGATGAGACAGCAGTATCCACTGTTTGTTTCCTGGATAAGTGGGATAGAGAGAGAGAGAGAAGAGAGACATACTCGCGGGAGTAGCCTTTTATCCTACACTCCCAGTTTTTCCAACGTGGCAGATGTGTGTTAGATCCCAATCGTTCATCTAGTGGGCTTTATCATTCCACGTTGAAGTTAGTGGGCCATTAAATTATAAAGCAGTCATTGTGTGTGGCCCTGATGACTGACCACACATTTCCAGTACTGGGACCCACTCATGAACCCTGTGATGTATGTGTCAAAGCTCTCTGGGCCCACCATGATGTATGTGTTTTATCCACGCTTTCCGTCCATTTTCCAGATCATTTTAGTGCATGATCTAAAAAATGAAGCATTTCCAAATGTCAAGTGGACCACACCACAGCAAACATTGGGATGAATGGTTACCGTTGAAACCTTCCTAATGGTCACAGACGTTTTGGATCAAGCTGATATTTATGTTTTCCCTTCATCTAGGTTGATGTGACTTTATGAACAGTTTGGATGGTAAATAAACATTGTGATGGGCCTTCAAGAAATTTTCAACGGTAACGATTCAATCCCCACTGTCTCATGTGGTGCGGACTCCTTGATCTTTGGATCTCCTTCATTTTTGGACTCATGCCCTAAAATGAGCTGAAAAAATGGATGGACGGCATGGATAAAACGCATACATCATGGCGGGGCCATAAAGCTGTGGCACCAGTTAGATGGCTGATCCAAACCGTCAGCACCAAATGCGTGGAATATTGTTGATCGATGGTCCCCACTGAAAGTAAAAGAGTGGGCCACTCGATGTTCTTGCTAACATGATTTTCTATTCCGTGATATACATTCCCAGCGGAGTCCACCTATGAACGGTTCAGATCTATTTCATACACCCACGCGAGGAGCCGTAAGGCTCAGTCACGAAAAAATCAACGGCAGATTTGGGTGTTGATGGGAGAGAATCTCATTACATCGATTGCAAGGAAAACAAAAAGATGTTTGGCGCGTGTTAATGCATGCATGGGATTTTGAATCTTCCCCCCTCTCTCTCCTCATTCAATCCATAGCTTCCGTATCTCACCGTCTTTTCTTTTTTGGGTGCTTTTGAAACTGCTTATCTAGAATCACGTGGGCCGTTGAAACGTGTGTGGAGGAAGAAGGGAGCGGTTAGAAAATTACTAACGATTTGTAACGATCTTTGACCGTCAAAATACTTTGGGTTGCACGAGTTTGAGACGAGTCACCCTGTGTAGCAACTCATTACCGTACACGTGGCATACATGCATGACCGATCATGCATGCATGTGGAAGGAGCATATCCTTATAAAAATCTCACAATCGTCACGGGTCATCTACCAATCAGGCCCAACATTTGGACTGTCCCAGTTGCTTTGCATGGATGTCGCTCTACGCATGTGATGGAAGTATTTGCACATGTGCTTGGCTATATGGCATACATGTAAATCAATCCATGCCGTTCAGATTGCGAGCTAGTTCCTCGTGGTGCATATTCCAAAAATCAAACAAATCAGATGAATCTTTGACACGCAGGACCATAAAATTGACCGCTTTGATTGACTTCAGAAATGCCACGTGTACGTGGAATGTTTATCCAGAGCCGAACGCATGCCACGTGTTTTGTGGAACAGTCATGGAAACGGATTGGCTACTCTCCCTGCCACTAGCCTGGTGGCTGGTGGTCGGTGCTCTGTGGGCCCCACCATGATGTATGTGTTTCATCCATCCTGTTCATCCATTTTTACAGATCATTTTGTAGCTTCATCCCAAAAATGATGGGTATATAAATATCAGGTGGACTACACCACAGGAAAACAATTTCTATTGGATATCCACCGTTAAAATTCTCCTAAGGCCCACTGTACTGTTTATTTGACATCCAATCTGTTGATTAGGTCATAAAGACATAGATGAATGGAAAAAACAAAGATCAGCTTGATCCAAAACTTTTATAGGCCCCAAAAAAATTTTAATGGTCGATGTTCATTCAACATTGTTTCCTGTAATGTGGTCGAATTGAGATTTTTATATACCTAATTTTTGGTCTCATTCCCTAAAATGATCTAGAAAAATAGATGGACGGCATGGATGAAACACATACATCATGGTGTAGCCCACAGAGCACCGACCACATCCATTTGCTGGTGGCAGAGGGAGTAGCCAATCCGTTGTCATTTCAGAAAGATGTATGGCCCCGAATTTCTTTGACAGGACAATCTAGGGCTACTGATTTGTGGCCATAAGATATACGGCTATGAAAAAGAAATGCAGGTAGAGACCACGCTCAACTGCTGATAGCGTGACAATGGTCGCTGAGTTCTTCTAACTTAGTAGATCGTTATTATTATAATTAGTATTTATTTTATTTTATTTTTGCCATTGTGAGCCTTCGCCGACCAACAATCTAGATCATCGAATAATGGGCCACAAGTCTCAGAATTCAAACGCATGTGAAAATAAGCAGCTCGAACATGATAATGCATCCATGGACAATGGACGGAGGTGATTTTAAGGTTCAAGCACGCTTCTGTGGTACCGGTACCATAGTAAGGGTACGCTGGTACCTGCTAGATGTGGGACCCACGTAGTTAATTCACACCATCCAACCCATCCATCGGATGCGTCACTTTATAAAACCCCTGAGACCCAATACTCGTCCTGACCCAAAACTGAAGTGGGTCATAGCAAAGGAAACAAGCTGGGAGTGCATGCCTACCGTTGAATTTAATAGAGGCACATCTGAGTTGTTCATTTGTCAGAGTTGAAGAATCTGAACAGACTGGATTCGATGTATAAAACACAGTAGGGCCACACTGTAATCAACGGTGGCGGTTACCTCTCAACATGTTTCACGTGCTATGGCCCACATGACTCTTGGAGAGGCTGATTGTCGGGGCTGACGTTTTTCAGGAAAAGCATCCGATGGATGGGTTGAATTTCGTCAATACATTACTGGGGCCCACATCCGGCCGGTACCATTGGCTCTCGTGATAATTGGTGCACTCCCTTTGTACCAATACCGCCACAATTAAAGGTGGTACCTAGCAATTGTGGGGTCCATGTTGTAGCTGCATTTGGTCCAACCCATTAGATGTGCCCCACCATTATAGCTGGGCATTGAGTCGAGTCGGGTCGAGTCGGTCAGGCCTGACTTGACTTAAACTGGTTTTGAAATCCGACTTGATCCAACTTGATACCGAGTCCAACATGCTTGGCTCGATCTAAGTCCCCTTGATTGATCTAGATCAAGTCTAAACCAGTTAGAAGTATCTAATCAGGTCAAGTTGGTACCAAGTCGGATTAAAAAATGAGGGAGTGAGAGATCGAGAGAGTGGAGAGGAGAGAGGCAGTGAGGAAGAGAATGATGGTGGTGGGTGGTAGATAGGCTCGGGGAAATGAGGAGGATGAGAGAGCAAGATAAAGAAAGAGGTTAGGCTTGGAAGATGAGGAGGACGAGGGAGGGAGAGAGATTTTAGGATTGAATCGAGGTAGGGTGTGGTAAGTAGGGTTAGAGTATTAAGCTTCGGATCAATTCAGGTCTAATCAGATTGAGTTTTGGGTCGGATTACTACGTAACTTGAACTTAACTCGGTTTGAGTTCAAATTGAGAGAAATATATTCGGTTTGGACCCGACTCACCCATTCAGTTTATGTTGAGTTGTACTGGAATGAGTTGGATGAGTGGATTATCACATGAAAAATTAGACCGATCCAACCATCAATGGGCCACACTATAGAAACCAACGTCCCAAAAATCTTCAATTCTTGAGGCCCACCTGATAATTAAATTGCCTGATTTTTGAGATGTCCCATCATTACGATGGATTTCCCCGATCGATTGGGTTTGGACACCATGAACACTTGAATTTGGAGGCTTTCGAGTGGTCATGCATTGTTTTGATGATACGGCCCACCCGATTATGTGATTGGCCTAATTTATGCGCTAAGTGTATATCATGGTAGTGGAAATCTACCGGATGAATTGAATGCCATGGATGCTCCAATAGGTTGGTCCCATTGCTAGTGCCAGGTAAGCGTTCTCCTGTGTGTTCTTAGGTTAAGATAGGACCACGCATTAGAAAGTATGGCCCATCCAATCTGATAAAGTCGAATGCATACTTATAAAATCCTTACAAGCACTAAAACTTCTCACGCGGACATATATTCTTATCAAAACATATGACGTAGGGAAGAACGTACTGGGGTCGATCATCGCCTGGATGATAATTACTCTGAATCAACGTAGCTCTTTGAACTGGTCGGAGAGTTTCCTTGAATCCATGATGGATAAAATTAAAATAATTTTTAATAAATTTGAAAATTAATTCACTAATGATAAAAAAACAAAATTATAATAATTTATATGATGAAACGTCAATCTGATGGAATCTTGCAAATCCGGCGTGGGTAACCCAACGTAGTGGGGTTGGTTGGGTAAAGTATCTTCTACTACTCCAAAATAATACATGATATGTTGAAAAACTCATTTCAATTTGCGAGATAACAACTATTTTAAGATTTTGATGGTTTGGATCATTTCTGTCTCCGATCAGGCCTTGTTTGGTCCATCTTTGCCATGAAAGTATCCACGACCCACTCTACATCAACATGCCACACTTTGGCAGGATATCAGTACCATGGAAATGGGCCAGTTAGACTTTTGGAGGTTCATTGATTCTAATGGAGTGGCCCACCTAATGAGTGTAACAGGCACATCTTCACGATGGGCATGCCATTTGCATGGTATAGATGTCTTACACAAGTGGTATTTTAAAAAAAAAAAAAAGAAGAAAAAAGATTAGCATGTCTCATAAATTAAGGTGTTGGGGCATGTAGCTGATAACAATTTTGTTTCCTTAGGAAACAAATTCCTTCAAGGAAACTTATTGATGAGATATATTGTCCTATGCTCGACCGGTCGTGGGCTGCTGCTTGACCAGTCGTGGGTTGCACAACTCAAAGTCCAGCGACTTTGAGTTAATTTTCTCCAGGGTGCTCGACCGGTCGTGGGTGTGCTTGACCGGTCGTGGACTCGACACGACCAGTCGTAGTTACGCAGATTCGTTTCACAATTTTACGCAGATTTCATTTTGCAAGTCCTTTCACAACTGAGATGCGGAAATGAATTTTCTAAAACTATAAATAGTTATCCTTAGGATTTTTCTAAGTGTATGAAAAACACAAGAGGGCTATCAAAGGGGTGAGAGAGAGAGAAAGAGAGAGAAGATGCTTGTAGAAGGGACTTTATGTTCGTGGAGGTGATCTATCATATCTCAGCGCTTTTACGTCCTTGTAATCGGTGAGATCTCTCAGTTTTCTTTATTTCTCTTATTGTTTATTCACTCCTGTGTGAGTGAAGGTTTGATCATAGCAATGTGTGCTTGTGATTGGTTGTAACGTTCTACTTCATAGTGGATTGTTGATATAGACGAGGTCCCATGGTTTTTACCTCTTTTAGGATTTTTCACGTAAAAATCTCTTATGTGGTGTGCGATTGATGCTTTGATTTATTTCATTGCTTTGTTATTCCATAATTCTGGTTTATTCTAGAGGGCTAGATCCTAAGGTTTTGTGCAAGACCTCCAACAAAGTGGTATCAGAGCTAAGTTCATTGAACGGGTAGGATCGGTTTGGAATTATGGAAGGTGACTCATTAAGGATGATCAGCCTTAATGGTTCTAACTAAACCATATGGAAGGCTAAGATGGAGGACTTGCTTTATTGCAAGGACCTATATTTTTCAATTTTAGGCATATGAGCAAAATCTAAGGATATATCTGATGATGATTGGAAGAAGATGGACCGAAAGGCAGTAAGGTTTATTAGACAATAGCTGGATGAATCTGTGTTCCACCATGTGTCTACAAAGACCTCAACCGTTAGCCTATGACTGAAATTAGAAGGGCTGTATGAGAGGAAGACAACAGGTAATAAGGTTTTTCTGATAAGGAAACTTATGAATCTCAAGTTCAAAGATGGTGGTTCTATGGCCGAGCACATGAATGAAGTCAGCAATATAGTGAACCAGCTCTCCGCTATGAAGATGGTCCTCGATGATGAATTGCAGGCTTTGCTATTGCTTAGTTCGTTGCCTGACAGTTGAGAGACATTAGTGGTGTCTCTAAGTAACTTCACGCCAGACGGAAAGATATCTATGGAACAGATGACTAGCTGTCTCTTCAATGAGGAGACAAAGAGGAAGTCTTAGGGGTCTACTCAGCAAGAGGCCCTTGTGGCACAGGAACGAGGGATAAGAAAGAACAGGGAGGGTGAGAAGGCCCGAGATAAATCAAGAGGCAAATTGAGTAACAGAAAAGATGTTGATTACTGGAATTGTAGCGAGAAGGGTCACTACAAGCATGAATGTCGTGGTAAGAAAAACGACAAGAAAGGAAAAGGAAAGGAGAAGGAAGATGAATCAGATTCCACTGTGGTCGCTTCAGATGGCGACGTTGTAGTTATTCTTTTTGCAGATCATGATGTATGTCTCACGGCTATGAGTCAAGATCCAGACTGGGTGATTGACTCAGGATCTTCTTTTCATGCGACTCCACGTAGGGACTTCTTTACAAGCTACAAGTTAAGTGACTATGGGACTGTGAAGATGAGAAATTCTGGCATATCGAAGATCGTAGGGGTCGGTGATATTTGTGTGAAGACTGATGTAAGCTGCACATTGGTTCTTAGGGATGTGAGGCATATCCCAAACCTTCACCGCAACTTGATGTCGACGGGAAGGTTGGATGATGATGGCTATGAAAGCCGGTTTACTGGTGGGCACTGGAAGCTCATTAAGCGTTTGTTGATCGTAGCCAGAGGAAAGAAGTGTTACACCTTGTACAAGGTAAGTGTCAGTGTATGTAAGCGTGAGTTGAACGCAGCGGAAGATTCAACTATTGACATGTGGCACAGGCGTCTAAGCCATGAGTGAAAAAGAGTTTTAGCTACTAGCGAGGAAGCAGCTCCTTCCAGACGTGACAGGTCTTGATTGTTTATCAGGGAAACAGTATATAGTTTCATTTGTTAAATCTGTTTCTCTTGTTAATAAAGTGTATGCATTAAATTTGATTTATTCTGATATTTATAGTCTTATGAGGACAAAAATCTTGGATGGGGCATTGTATTTTGTCACTTTTATAGATGATGTATCTAGGAGGGTTTGAGTTTATGCTTTGAAATCCAAGGACGAGGTCTTTGGTGTGTTTAATTGTTTCATGTTATGGTCGAGAGAGAGAGATAGGTAGATTATTGAAGTGCATCGGCACTAACAATGGTGGTGAATACATTGGCTACTTTCATAAGTACTGCAAGTCCCTGGGTATATGACATGAACAGACGGTTCCCAAGACTCCCGAGCATAATGGTATAGCTGAGCGAATGAATCACACCATTGTAGAGAGAATCAAATGCATGTTATCTCATGCGAAGTTGCCTAAGACGTTCTGGGGAGAAGTAATGCACACGGCGGTGTATTTGATAAACAGGTCTCCATCAGTCCCGTTGAATGGAGAAGTACCTGAGAAGGTGTGAATTGGACAAGATCCATTGTACAATCATTTCAGGGTGTTTGGATACAGGGCGTCCGTTCAGGTACCAAAGAATGAGAGGTCCAAGCTCGATATGAAGATCAAACTGTGTGTTCTTGGGGTACGGTGATGAAAGGTTTGGTTACAGATTGTGGGATTCGACCGAGAGGAAGCTCTTCAGGAGCAGAGATGTGGTTTCTTTGAAGATCAGTGTATAGAAGACATTGGTAAGCCAGAGAAGAACTAGCCTAGTTCAGGTGAGGCAGAGGACATGGATCCGATTATTCCTCCTATGGTGCCTGATGACGGGAAAGTATAAAAAGGTCTAGAGGACGAGAGAGTTCCTACAGAAGATGGACCGGGAGAGCAGCCCCCACTTGATCCACCTATTGAGTCATAGGTAAGGAGGTCATCTAGGGATAGAAAATCGTTCAAAAGGTACTCGTCGCATGAGTATATTATGCTGACTGATGGGGGAGAGCCAGAAGACTATTCTGAGGCCTTAGCCGACGAGCTTAAGGAGGAGTGGTTGAAAGCTATGTAAGAGGAGATGAAATCCTTACATAAGAACCACACCTATGATATAGTGAAACTGCCTAAGGGTAAGAAAACTTTGAGCAATAAATGAGTGTTCAAAAAGAAGGTTGAGGAGAAGAATTCAAAACGAGATTCAAGGCCAGACTTGTGGTAAAAGGGTTTAGTTAGAGGAAAAGCATAGACTTCGAGGAGACATTCTCACCAGTGGTGAAGATGACATCCATACGGGTGTTGCTTGGGTTGGCGGCTAGCATGGATATAGAGATAGAGCAGTTAGATGTTAAAATTTCCTTTCTCCATAATGACCTGGAAGAAGAGATCTACATGCACCAACCAGAGGGGTTTGAAGTCAAGGACAAAGAGCATATGATGTGTAGGCTGAGGAAGAGCTTGTATGGAGTGAAACAAGCTCTATAATAATGGTACAAGAAGTTCGATTCGTTCATGTTATAGTATGGGTATGACAGAATGAAGTCGGACCACTGTGTGTTCTCGCGCAAGTTCTCAGATGGTGATTTCTTAGTTCTGCTGTTATACGTTGATGACATGTTTATCATGGAAAAAGATATCAAGAAGATCGATTAACTGAAACAGGAGTTAGGCAAGTCATTTACGATGAAAGACTTTGGCCCGACTAAACAGATCCTAGGAATGGAGATAACCCGTGACAGAAGCAGCAAGAAGCTTTGGTTCTCACAAGAGCGGTATATTGAGAAAGTCCTAGAGTGGTTCAATATGAATACAACGAAACTGGTCAGTACTCCACTGGATGGTCACTTTAGATTGAGCAACAGACACTGTCTCAAGACGAAGGCAGAGGTGGAAGGGATGAAGAAAATACCCTACGCGTCAGCCGTAGGAAGTTTGAGGTATGCTATGGTATGTACACGCCCAGACATAACATATGCGGTTGATGTTGTCAGTCGATATCTTGTCAATTCTGGCAAAGAGCATTGGGCAGCGGTGAAGTGGATACTACGGTATCTAAAAGGCTCATCTAGGTTGAGCATATGCTATGGTGATGGTAAACCTGTGCTAGAAGGCTACATAGACGTAAATACGGCATGCGACATAGACTCCAGGAAGTCTGCATCGGGGTTCATGTTCACGTTTGTAGGGAGAGCGATTTCTTGGCAGTGCAAGCTACAAAGGGTCGCAGCATTGTCGACGATAGAGGCCGAGTACATTTCAGTCATAGAAGCATGTAAAGAGATGTTTTGGATGAAGAGGTTCCTACAAGAACTTAGCCTGAAGCAGGAAGATCACGTGGTCTATTGCAATAGTCAAAGTGCTACACACTTGAGCAAGAATCCAAGTCAGCATTCCAAGTCGAAGCACATATAAATTCCATATCACTGGATCAAGCATACTTTAGAACAGAAGGTATTACAGCTTGAGAAGGTACACACGGACGATAATGGGTCTGACATGATGACCAAGGCTTTACTCAAGGGCAAGTTTGAGGTTTGTAAAAATCAGGCTAGCTTGAAAGAGTTGAATTCCTGCTGGGTCAAAAAATGGGGAGATTTGATGGGATTTTTTGTCCCGTGTTCTACCGGTCATGAGCCCTGCTCGATCGGTCGTGAGCTGGTTCTCGACCAGTCGTGGGTTGCACAACTCAAAGTCCTGCGACTTTAAGTTAATTTTCTTCAGGGTGCTCGACCGATCGTGGAAGGTGCACGCAGATTCGTTTCACGATTTTTTATGGATTTCATTTTGCAAGTCCTTTCACAACTGAGATGCAGAAATGAATTTCCTAAAACTATAAATAGGGGTTCCTAGAATTTTTCTAAGTATATGAAAAACACAAGAGCGCTATCAAAGGGGTGAGAGAGACAGAGAGAAAGAGAGAGGAAGCTTGTATAAGGGAAGTTATGTTCGTGGAGGTGATCTACCATATCTTAGTGCTTCTACGTCTTCATAATCGGTGAGATCTCTCAGTTTTCTTTGTTTCTCTTATTGTTTATCCACTCCTGCGTGAGTGAAGGTTTGATTATAGCAAGGTATGCTTGTGATCATTTGTAACGTTTTACTTCATAGTGGATTGTTGATTTGGATGAGGTCCCGTCGTTTTTACCTCTTTGAGGGTTTTTCACGTAAAAATATCTTGTGTGGTATGTGATTGATGCTTTGATTTATTTCATTGCTTTGTTATTCGATAATTCTAATTTGTTCTAGAGGGCTAGATCCTAAAGTTTTGTGCAAGATCCCCAACACTTATCACATCATGTAGTGGTTGGAAAAAAAATAGAAAATACATAATGAAAGAAATGATCAAGTCTGAAATGAATATATTAGATTTGGTCTTGACTTAAATAGTTAATATGTAAGAGATTTACTAATCTAGTAAGCCAAAAGAAAATTGAAGGTGACAAATTGTCTTCACCATACATTGAACATGGCTCATGTCTAAGATCTAAAATAAAACAATCAGGCTTCTAACAAGTTCAGAAGAAAGAAAGTTACAAATTGTCTTCACCATACATTAATTGAACATGGCTCATGACCAAGTGCCAAAACAATCAGGTTCCTTATGATGAAACGTCAAAAATAGCATGCTCAATAGTCCGTTCTTATGGAGATTTGAACACATTTTTATTTTTATGGTAAAAACTCATTTTACCACTAATTTATATTAGTACTTTTAATAAAGCTTTCGCATATAATATATTTATTTACTTTTAAAAATATTTTATATTTAAATTTATTTTTATTATGAAAACACAACAATAGTTGCAATACTCGGGCTCTTAGGCACTTGGTTGCGCGGTATCCAATTATTTTATTGCATGTGACCTTTATATTCACCATGGAGCCAAAAATATAAGCATGATGAAAATTTAAGTACGGCATAATGTGAAAAATAATGTAAAATCAGGCTTAAAACCTCTAAATTCATCGTGTTACACACCTGAGGTACGAATTACGATGATTTTTTTTGGAATGTTGTCACTTGTCCTGGTTATTCACACCGAATAAGCCGGACGCTATATGTATTCTACGGTGGACCCACATGTAATCTGAAAAGTTTTCATGGCATGTGTCCTTCCTGTGGTGTAGCCATTCAAGCTTTGGATCATGCTAATTATGTTTGATCCATGGCACGGGGTGGATAGCAAACAAACAGGTTAGTGGACCCAAGGAGTGATGGGTTCTTGACGCAAGAATAGGCGTGATGAGGTAGACCACTATCTTTCGGGAATGATAAGCACCTTAAATTTATAAGGTTAATCTCCAATGTACAAGTGATATAAAAAGAAATTTAAAAAATATTATTAAAAATTATCAAAATAAATGAGTTTGCATCCTTGAATAACCCTAAATAAGTCTTAAGACGAATTAGAAGAGACCTAAACAAATAAGAAAATAAAAATTAAAAAATGTGCAAATTTCTGCATTTTTTTGATTGATCAGAAGGGTGCAAAAATGCCAAGAGATTATATAAAATCGAATTTGTGTTGATCGAATGATCCGACTTGTCGATCAACCGGACTAAGCACAAAAGTGTCCAGCAAGCTTTTCATTTAAACTTTAATTTCTATCGATTGATCGAATTATGTTGAATTTTATTGATTTCCTTCTTGGACTTCTTCTCATCCATTTTTTTTTAAATAAAAATAAAAAAATCAATGTGTGCTTGCTTCATGTCCTACATTAGATCCCCTTTAATTGAAAAAAAAAAAAACTTGTCCTCGAGTTGTCCTCCAATTCCGATTTTGGTTCATAATACTCATATAGGTTTGCCCTGTTGAATGTGTTAGAGATCCCCACATCGTCATGAAGATCAATGACATAAGCGTTGTCATTGATCTTGAGTATAGGTACCGATCCAATCTTCTTATTCCTCTAACTTGTTGTACATCCTAGTTGGAAACCTCTACTTACGCAGGTGAACCATAACGTTGTCGCCCACATTTAACACCTTCAGATGTTGATGTGTGTTAGACCTTTCTTTACACTTATCGTTTGATGCTTTCAATTGAGCCTATACATCAGCGTGCACACTTATGATTCGGTCCACCATATGTTCTACAGCAATGCTCAGACCTAGTAGCTTAGGCAATGGAACCAAATCAACAGTATGTTTAGGCACTCATCCGTACAAAACTTCAAATGGGAACTTGTTAGTGGAACCATTCTGCATATTATTGAATGCAAATTCTAACTGAGCCAAGGTAAAATCCCACTATTTGGGCTTATCACTCGAGATACATCATATAAGGTTCCCGAGTGAACAATTCACCACCTTAGTTTTCTCATCTGTTTGCATGTGATATGCATTGTTGAACTGTAGCTTGGTATCAAATCGCCTCCACAAAGTCATTCAAAAGTGGTTGATGAACTTCACGATAGACGAACAAGCTCTCGAAACAATAAATTTACAACATGTGTAGCGTTAAGGGTCTTCTTGCACGGTATGAAATGAGAAATCTTGAAAAACATATCGACTACGACTTGAGTCCATTCCATGCTAGGTCCTTTGGAGACCTAGCACATAGTTCATAGATAAATCCTCCTAAGGGCCGTTAGGGACATGTAATGGAGTGTATAGCCATGCGTTCTCTAACCGACCTTTACATGCCTGATATGTATGGTACCATTACATTGCTTTTCCCACATCTCGTTTTAGCTGTGGCCAATAGTAACATTCCTCCAAGAGTTGTTTTCTTGTCTCACCTCAGGTGACCATCAAGGCCATGACCATATAAGCCTTGGATGACATGGCCTCGCAGCGAATTCGGTGGAATGCACAACCAATTTCCTTTGAAAAGAAAGTCATCCTGAATATGGAGGTCATTGGACTGACCCTCTTGACATCTACCACATCCTTAAAGTCATCATTTTCGACATATAGGTCTTTGAGGTACTCGAAGTCGATAACTTTTTTACTTATGGTAACCAATAAAGTTGTAAGATAGTTAAACACATCAACCATCTTTCTTTTTTTTTTTGGCTGGCCTTATGCTTCAGCACAAATGTGAATTCCTATAAGAAAGAAATTCACCCAACATGTACATGGTTAATGTTAGCATGACTGTTAATAAACTTGAGGGCTTGATGATCCATATAGAGCATGTTAAGGTTAAATATTGCATATTAAACCCCAGTTATTACTTGGTTTTATGAACATGATAATGTTTAACGCTCTATTTTAATCATGTTTGTGTTGCAAAGTGAATTTAGGAGCTTGGACTGAAAAAAGTACTAAAAGCATATATTTGATGTTCAAAAATCACCAAGGCAAGGGATGGATCTTAGGAGATCGATATTTAAGAACTCACATGCCAAAGATTCGAGAAATCAAGTGATTGAAGATAAAGAAGCCTGAAAATCATCTTGAATGCAAGATCACAAGGTTCCCACCATCTGCAACTTTATATCTGGCCTGAGGATCATAAAGTAACCGTACACATAAAATTTCAGCCATTGAATCTTTGTGTAAGTGGCCCAACGGAAAGATCAGCCACAAAACCACCAATTTGGGGCCCATCTGATCTTTGGACATGCTTCGATTTTGGTCTCAACCCTCAAATTAGATGGAAAAATGAATGGATGATGTAGATCTTACATTACATTATTGTGGACCTCACCTTGAGTGGCGTGCGTTGCACCGAACTTGGGGTCGGGTCAAACGCAGCTTGACTCGACCCATCTCCTTCTCTTATGCAGCGTGTGCATGGGGTCCTCGCTGGGACATGTGGTGGCCTACCACTTTCGATCATTTTGGTGATTCGAACTGTCCAATGTGTCCAGAGCGTGGGGTCGACTATAAGCACGGAGCCCACATGTAACCATGCACGCAATCACATGAATACCACATCAAACATAAGATGAACGAAAGGAAGATTTGATCCCTTGGGCCACACTAAACTCGAGCAAAACCATCCATTCCTTACTAAAATTTCATCGCGAATTCAATAGATGGAGTGGATTTCTCCGTTAACACCGATCAGGGGCCCACCGAGCATCTCAACGCAGCCACGTGCATAAGCATGCAAGTACGGACGCACCTGGCCACCGTGGGTCGTTGTGCGACCATGGACACGGTTGGATCAGTGATCTAGATCATCCAGAAGATGCAGAGGGTGGTCACGACCACAACCATGGAGCCAAATTAGGAGCTGGGACAATCAGCTATCTCGAAAACCAATTCAAACTAGCCGCTTTCGCTGTACAGTCTGGTTTGCTATGAATTGCACTTCATAAGTCTCTCCCACCGACTTCTCTCCAGCTGACCTACACCTACTATAAGAGGAGAGAGAGAGAGAGAGTGAAGGAGAAATCATCTTGGGATATGAGACGTGAAGAGTAAAGAGAGAGAGAGAGAGAGAGAGAGAGAGAGAGAGAGAGAGAGAGAGAGCCGTGGACAACTGACTATCAGCAGAGTTTTCTTCTTCTTCCCCTTTCATTATTTTTTTACGCTTTTATTTAGATATTTTTAGTTGATCATGTTCATGGTTGGCTAAACCTCTTAGCTAAGGCTAAGAGGTGAAGCTTGTAGCGTGATGGGATGCTCTCTAAGGCTTTGATTCATGTTTGAGTTGAACTCTCTTTGCTTCTAGTTTGATTATAAGGAATGCTTTTAGTTTTTAATGGTTTGTTGTGACTTAAATTATAATGGATTTGTGATAGCTTTGAGCATGTTCTTTTTATTATTGTGATTATAAAATTAAGAACCCTGTTGTTCACCATCGTCCCATGGGTATGGTTGGATGATGGGCCCTTTCGTAACGTTCATAATTCTCTCAAATTGGTTGTGGATTGGTTAAATTTCGTTGTTTGCTTTGTCTCATGGGCATGGTTTTATGATGGAATCACTTCTAGTTCTCATACCTATCATTCATTGCAAACTAGATCAAAGGAAGTTTATGATTGAATTTTAATGAAATATCTTCCAATTTGATGAAGATGTGACTCTGATTCCAATTGTGTTCGGGAATTAAGCATAGATCTCCATGATCTCTACAAGCGGATCCTTGGAAACCCTCATTTCCCACCTTTGAATTTTACAAGTTTTAGTTAAATAGTTTATAATCATTCTCTTAAATTCTCCAGATTTATTTTACATTTTCTTATAGTTCTAGTTTTGGTTAATTTCAGAATACGTACAAGGTTTAGTCCCTATGCATTCAACCTTGGTCTTACTGAGATTATTACTACATCGCGACCCTATACTTGGGGTTATGAATAGTGAAATAGCGGTGAAGACCGCTTGAGTTGAAGTCGGAATATGCCAATATGTCCTAGAGGGGGGTGAATAGGATTTTTTAAAGTTTTTACAATGTATTTAAAAATCATATTGCACTAATCCTATGGATATGCAATCATTAGGATTACTCAAATGTAATTCTACTGGCTTCTAAGCCTGGTAGAGGATCCAATCACAAACTATTCAAGGAATAATTATATATAACCTAGTTTATGATGGATATGACTGTGTGTGTATGAAAGTTGTGATCTCAGATATATAGGTATGAAAGTAATGAAGTAAATCACATACATAAGAGAATAACAATCGCAAATACAGTCATTTTATAGTGGTTCAACTACTTGTTTACTCCACTCCTGGTAACCGCACTCAACCCTTGAGTGTACCGGATTTCACTAAGGCGGTTTCACAGTGGTTCACCTCAAACCTAAGGTTTTAAATGAGGTTCACCTTCAACCTTTATAACCTACACTGAGGCAGACTATTTATGCTCTCACGAGCAAGGGTCAACACAACACACCCACTTTTAGACACACTTCCCAATGATTTTTCATAAGACCATAACGGAGGTTTCTACATGGTTCACCTCAAACCCGAGGTTTTATACGGTTTACCTCAAACCCAAGGTTTTACACGGTTCATCTCAAACCCAAGGTTTTACTAGTTCACCCCTAACCAGATGTTTATGCTCTCCACAGAGTAAGGGTCCACACAACGCACCCACCACGTACACTCTCACCAGAGGCCTCCTTGAGGACTTCAAAGGGTGAGAAACACCTTAGACCCAATCCTACAAAGGAATGATCAAAGAGGTCTTCTAGACTCTAGATACTTACAGATAAGTTGATGAGTCTCATTCAACACGGTGGCAAAGATCTCCTCTTTGTTGACGAAAAGTCTTCAGCTCCCTTGATCCGCAACACAAATGATGTACCAATATATGGCTAAAGGTTGAGTTAAGGTTATGATGGAATCCTACTCTCTAAATATTTTCCTATTAGGAAGGTAGAGCGATTCTAATCATCTATGCATTCAAGGCATCCCAGCTTAAAGATTTACCATCTTTGAATGTGGAAGTTCATTCCCCAATCCACTCTATTGAATATCAATGATGACGGTGGATTGGAGGATGAACTCTCATAAGAGAAAGGGCTTAGGGTATATGATCTAAGGTTAAACACACAAAAACACTCTCTTCTTTCTCTACCAGTAGCAACAGACAAGTTCTCTTTATATAGGAAAAATGTTCCAATGAATATAAAATGGTCACATTTATGACAGAGTTCGATATCATTGAGCAGGTCCAATATCATTGAGCGTATACTCTCGGTGCTGTCAATGGTCCGCTCAATGACACAAACTCAATGTCATACGCTTTTGAAAAGCCTTCTGCTAACTGATTGAGGGAATCGAGACTCATGTCGATGTCATTGAATTTTGAACTCCAATATTATCGATACAAGGATCGAGTCCTCGACATTTGAAAAATGAGAGAAACTTGAATGAAAATTTTTAGGTCATTAGATATGATCGGGGGATGCTCGATATCATCGAAATTTGAATATCGATGATATCAAAGGTCGTATTGATGCCATCCAAAAATTCAAGAATTTAATTGTTGAGCTTGCTGGACAGTTTATGTCCATTCTCGATGCAATCGATCCGGCCTCTATACCATCGATATTTGAATATCGATTTTATCGAGTGACCCTCAATCAGAATTAAAGAACCACCTGAAAAAAATGTTACTGGAAGAAAACACGCCCATGACCGATATCATCGAGAACCTTCCGATATCATCGAGATTTGAACTCCGATGGTATCGAGGAGAGCTTCGATATATCAAAGCATATATGATATTCTTAAGAAAAAATAGGGTCACCGGAACTGCCTGTCGATATAATCAAGGCATCTTCGATGGGCTCGAGATTTAAATATCGATGATATCGATAAGTGTATCGTTATATCGATAATTCCATCCATATATGTATGTGATTGCTGGACACATTACGACTTCATTCGATTTTATAGATTGGTCTTCCGAGCACATCGACAGCGCAGGTCGATCATATCGAGTTGTGTATCGATACAATTGACAGAGCAAGAAAACTTAGAGATTTTCTGATTTCTGAAAACGTTTTCTTACCTAAAACCCTCATATGTTCAAACTTATTTGTAGTTATTCACTTGGTATTTTGGGACAAGGGATGTGAGGCTTAGGTTTACCTATGGCGAGCTTTCACACATCCGGTTGAGGTAGACGCTTGAATAGATCTTCCTGTAAGGCTCTTCATTCCGACTGATTTAACACACACGCTAATTGACAAACCAGGGCACTTGCAAGGGCATTTTCAATCTCCCCCTTTGTCAATTACATAACAAAATACCCAAAACATCCTAGGACAATATTTAGACAGACACATCCTATATTGTGTGTACATGCATTTTACACAATTTTACAAATTCTAATGAACCCATGTACACAACCAGTATCTGCTCCCCCTTACTGTAGAACTCCCCCATTCTTGGTGCAGCTGCTCCCCCTAACACCTGCAACACCATTCTAGCAGATATACAATTTTCCATTCGAGGTGTTTGAAACGTTCTCTCCCTTTTTGTCAATCATTGGCAAAAGCATAGCATTATAACAGATATTGACTGAAGTTTAAGGACATGTAGGAGAACCAACAGATATAGATGCAGAAGGATGAGATCAATTAAAACATACATTCTTTTCAAAAGATAAGGATGCATATTAGATTAGATAAAGCAATTACAAAAGCAGATAAAGTAATCATTAAGACCACATGCATTCCATAGCAGAGAGTAAATATCAGAAACTCCACTTACCAGGGGGCATATATATTAGAGTGGCCATAAGAATAAAATTATATGCAGCCACATTTAACAAAACATCCAAACAATCATACTGCCCCAGACAACAGTAGATTAACAGATAGCCCAAAAAAATCATCAAACTCATGTATGGGCACAAAAAAATAAAAATCAAAAGACTATGGAAAATCATAGTATGCCAGATCAACAAAGTATGCGGGTTTTTCAAAAAGTGATTACACTATCTACACATTATTTTCTAATGCTGCCACCTCCTATTGCATACTAGATCCACCCTTCGTTTGTAATTCAAGAATCTGTTGCACAGAGGGTGTGAGAGCTTCTAGCTTGTCTTCTATCCCTGATAAATGTCGTTCACAGTTATGGAGCTGCTCGTCAATTCCAGCAAGGCTGTTCAGTAGGTGACACTCAAGTACATGACGCCGACGATTTGTGACTGATGCAGGACTACAAAGAGGTGTCCGATTGAATTCCCATGGTGTTTCTTCATTTGGTTGCTGGTTGCTCATACCAACAGGTGGAGGACTCTTTGCATGAGAAGAAACGGAGACATATACCTGTTGAACTGCATCATGGTCGAACCACACTTCAGGATATACTTTGTCTGATGTTACCGACAATCCTACGTAGTGTGTCAGTTTGTAGATGAGGGACAGAAATGGATGTATTTCAAGATGGTCCCCTCTAACTACCTTAATCAGTTATTCTAGGATAAGAGTTGACAAACACACAGGAACATCTTGATAGACATCATACAAGACATTAAGTGCAAAGGGACTCAGGCCGATGTCATTGACGTTACATGGGTAGACATTCGTACTAAAGATACTGTGGAGAATTCTGAACAGGGTTCCTAGATGTTTTTTAGGAAGTATATTGTGATTGTATCTAGCAATTGTTGCACCTTGGCATAGTGCTCGAGTGATCTCCCCCCACCTGCCTAATTCATGAATTGTATCAAGGGTGGATGATTTTACATTTTCAGCATTTAGATGACCCTACAAATATACTATTAGAATTTCAATGAATCAAGTATACTTAGCAAACTTTTGTACAGTCACTGTACACAATAAAAGTATAAACATGTGAATGTTTATATACAAAAGATAGAGGTCAGGAACCTCAGATATATCATTTGAAGCTCAACAAAAAAATTGCATCATTCCAGCAAATATCCAGATCTAAATGCATGACCTGGATTTATTTTTCTATGCTCAGTACTTCTAGGCATTAGTCTCTTCTTTGCCTCTGATAATGTAGCAGTGGTAGTTTGTGTTATGACTCTTCATTACTAATTTTCCTGATTGATTTAGGATTTTGCATTCTTGTTTGTTGAATTTGACTACATGCCCATTATCACAAATCTGAGATATGCTTAGGAGATTATGTGCCAAACCTTTTATGTAAAAAGCATTCTCATTTTAAGCAGATTAATCCCTTTTATGATTCCCTGTCCAATTACTTTAGCAGTGGTTCCGTCTCCGTAGGTGACTATCCCATTGTACAGATTTTGATAGTTTGACAGAAGGGACTCGTCAGCGGTGACATGTCTTGAGCAACCAGTATCTAGGTACCACTTAATGTCATTGCCTGTTAAATGATTTGAGTGATCAGCAAGATAAATTTTCTTTTCTTTAATTACCCATCTTGTGACAGGATTCTTACTTTTAGTTTTATTCGAATCAACTCTTTGATTAGTTTTTGTGTTGCTACTGGAGGCATCATATTTTTTAAATATTTGTATTCCATTCCTAGCTCTAACTTTCTCATATCCTAAGCTGTTTTTGTCATTTTCAGATTTTTCCATACCTAAAATTTTTTCTAACTTTTCACCACTTTGGAAAAACTTACAGTTTAGCTTGATAATTTTTCTGGACTCTTCTAAATCAAACAAGAGTGTATGATTTTCATTTTGAAGGAGCATATTTTTATCTTTTAACTACTCAACCTGTTTGTTTAGTTTTTCAGATTCAGATTTAGGGAAGGAGTTAATTCTCTTAAGTCTATCATTATCTGAGTGATGTTGCTGCAAGTCATTGATTAGATGTGTATTAATTTCTAGAGTTTTATCCAAATCTTTTTGCAGCAATTCCTTTTTATTCTCAAATATTACAAGTCTTTTAACAACTTTGATGCTATGGATATACAGTTGATTGTATGCATCTTGCAGTTTGTCCTTCTCTATCTCTTCTTCTTCATCATCAATCTCCACATGATCAGATGGAAATGATTCAGTGGCTTGTTGTTCTTCGTTATTTTCAGATTCCATGAGAATGA
Source organism: Magnolia kwangsiensis (assembly GCA_037074715.1). Classification (NCBI taxonomy): domain Eukaryota; kingdom Viridiplantae; phylum Streptophyta; class Magnoliopsida; order Magnoliales; family Magnoliaceae; genus Magnolia; species Magnolia kwangsiensis. Next base: position 118,145,950 of record CM073577.1, read on the forward strand.
TTGGTTTGATGGAGGCCACAAGAATTTTCAAGGATTTTTGATCTCCATCGCGTTCTGAGTCACTAGATTCTGAGTTTGACTCTTCTGTATCATTCCAAGTGGCAACCATTACCTTGCCCTTAGTTTTTCTATTTGGGTATTGAGTAGACAGGTGTCCATACTCCTAAAAGGCATAGTGTTGTGGTTCTTTAGTCCTTTTTCCAAATTTGTCTGCAGAATGTTCGCAGTTCACCTTTCTTCCTTTGGAGGCACGGCCACGATTCTTCTGAAAGAATCTTCTGAATCTTTGTGCCAGCAAAGCCACTTCCTCATCTTCATCTTCCTTTTCACTTCCACTGTCCTCATGTGTCATTTTCTTTGAAATTTTTTGGACAATATTTTTGAATTTTTGGGATTGTTTGAAGTGTAGTTCAAAGGTTTGTAGCGAACCTGCCAGTTCTTCTACTTTCAACTCGTCTATATTTCTACACTCCTCAATTGTTGTTACTTTGGGATTAAATTGTTCAGGTAGTGATCTTAGGAATTTTCTACAAATTTTAGGTACCGGAACTTTTTCTCCTAATCTACCCATGGAGTTACAGATGATGTTTAATTTCGTGAAAAACTCCATAAATGTCCCATGCTCCTTCATCCTGAGACTTTCGAAATGTGAAGTCAAAAGTTTTAATTTAGACCTCTTCACAGTGCTTGTGCCTTCATGGGTTGCTTTCAATAGATCTCATGCTTCTTTGGATGTCTCACACATACTGATTTGATTGAATATATCCTGGGACACGGCACAGTAGATGGCGTTCATGGCTTTTTCTTCAGCAATCTGTTTTTCTTTTTCGAACGTCGTCCAATTTTCTTTGGATTTGGATTTTGTGATGGTTGTGCAACTGTAAAGTACAATTTGTTCAGATGGTGACACATATCCACTTTCTACTATATCCTAAACATCATTGTCCAAAGATCTCAGGAAGTAGTGCATCTTAGCCTTCCAGTATGCATAATTTGAAGCATCAAATACTGGAGGTCTAGTGACTAATGAGCCCTCTCCTTTGGCCATATTCCAAACTTTAGTCTAAATCGCTCTCTAGGCGGTGAAGCCCTTAAAGAGAGACCTGCTCTGATACCAATTGAAATAGCGGTGAAGACTGCTTGAGTTGAAGTCAGAATATGCCAATATGTCCTAGAGGGGGTGAATAGGACTTTTTAAAGTTTTTACAGTGTATTTAAAAATCCTATTGCACTAATCCTATGAATATGCAATCATCTGGATTACTCAAATGTAACTTTACGGGCTTCCAAGCCTGGTAGAGGATCCAATCACAAACTATTCAAGGAATAACTATATGTAACCTAGTTTATGATGGATATGACTGTATGTGTAAGATGTGATCTCAGATATACAGGTATGAAAGTAATGAAGTAAATCATATACACAAGAGAATAACAATTGCAAACACAATCATTTTATAGTGGTTCGACTACTTGTCTACTCCACTCCCGGTAACCACACTTAACTCTTGAGTGTATCGGATTTCACTAAGGAGGTTTCACAGTAGTTCACCTCAAACCTAAGGTTTTAAATCAGGTTCACCTTCAACCTTTAAAACCTACACTGAGGCTGACCGTTTATGTTCTCATGAGCAATGGTCAACACAACACACCCACTTTAGGCACACTGGCCAAGGATCTTCTATAAGACCCTAACGAAGGTTTTTACATGGTTCACCTCAAATCCGAGGTTTTACACGGTTTACCTCAAACCCAAGGTTTTACACGATTCACCTCAAACCCAAGGTTTTACATGGTTCACCTCAACCCAAGGTTTTACCAGTTCACCCCTAACCAGATGTTTATGCTCTCCATAGAGCGAGGGTCCACACAACACACCCACCACGTACACTTCCGCCGGAGGCCTCCTTGAGGACTTCAAAGGGTGAGAAACACCTTAGACGCAATCCTACAAAATAATGATCAAAGGAGTCCTCTGGACTCTAAATACTTACAGATAAGTTGATGAGTCCCATTCACCACGGTGACAAAGATCTCCTCCTTGTTGACGAAGAGTCTTCAGCTCCCTTGATCCGCATTCAATGATCAAATGATGTACCAATATATGGCTGAGGGTTGGGTCAAGGTTATGATGGAATCCTACTTTTTAAATGTTTTATTATTAGGAAGGTAGAGCGATTCCAATCATCTATGCATTCAAGGCATCCCAGCTTAAAGATTTATTATTAAGGTAGTAACTAGAGGATCCTTGAATGCGAAAGTTCATTCCCCAATCCACTCTATTAAATATCAATGATGAGGGTAGATTGGAGGATGAACTCCCATAAGAGAAAGGGCTTAGGGTATATGATCTAAGGATAAACACATAAAAGCACTCTCTTCTTTCTTTACCAGTAACAATAGACAAGTTCTCTTTATATAGGCAAAATGTTCCAACAGATATAAAATGGTCACATTTATAACAGAGTTCGATATCATTGAGCAGGTTCGATATCATCAAGCATATACACTCGATCGCATCAATGGTCCGCTCGATGACACAAGCTCAATGTCATACGCTTTTGAAAAACCTTCTGCTAACTGATCGAGGGAATCGAGACTTGTGTCGATGCCATCAGATTTTAAACTTCGATATTATCGATACAAGGATCAAGTCCTCGACATTTAAAAAATGAGAGAAACTTGCCTAAAATTTTTTAGGTCATTAGATATGATCGGGGGATGCCTGATATTATCAGAATTTGAATACCGATGATATCAAAGGTTGTGTCGATGCCATCAAAAAATTTAAGGATTTAATCGTTGAGCTTGCTGGACAGTTTATGTCTATTCTCGATGCAATCGATCCAGCCTCGATACCATTGATATTTGAATATCGATTCTATCTAGTGACCCTCGATCAGAATTAAAGGACCACATGAAAAAAATGTTACTGGAAGACAACGTTCCCATGACCGATATCATCGAGATTTGAACTCTGATGGTATCGAGGAGAGCTCCGATATATTGAAGCATATATGATATCCTTAAGAAAAAACAGGGTCGTCGGAACTGCCTGTCGATATAATCGAGCCATCTTCAATGGGCTCGAGATTCAAATATCGATGATATCGATATATCGATAATTCTGTTCAGATATGTATGTGGTTGCTGGACACATTACGTCCTCATTCGATTTTATCGATTGGTCTTTCGAGGACATCGACAGCGCAGGTCGATCATATCGAGTTGTGTATCGATACAATCGACAGGCAAGAAAACTTAAAGATTTTCTAATTTTTAAAAATTTTTTCTTACCTAAAACCCTCATGTGTTCTAACTTGTTTTAAAGGTTTTATTCACCTGGTGTTTTTGGATAAGAGATGTGAGGCTTAGGTTTACCTATGGAGAGCTTCCACATATTCAGTTGAGGCAGACACTTGAATAAATCTTCCTGTGAGGTTCTGCATTCCGACTGACTCAACACACACACTAATTGACAAACCAGGGCACTTTCAAATAGAGCACAAGCTCCCACTAAATTAAGTAATGCATTTATGTCGTAAGGCTTAAACCACCGCGTACAATTCTAACTCATACATCAATCATTTCTTATAGGCATCTCCAAGTTTCTTACTGTATAAGGCCACTGGTCAGTGCTCTTGAGGAAACACACTCTCAATGTCAACATACAAAGCATCGCACTTTACTTCAAATAATTTATCAAAGTTGAAAAGTACAAGGACCGGAGTGGTGGAAAACCTCTACTTAATTATAGAAAAACTTCTATCGATCTCGTTAGTCCATTGAAAATGTCCTTTTTTCTTGTTGACGGTGATCAGTGGCACAATGGTACTGATGTTCTTTACAAGCTGACAATAGAACATCACCAATCTTGAAAATTTTGCACTTCATGAATGTTATTCAAAACTGCCCATTCTCTGATAGCCCTTACCTTCTTGCTGTCCACACGAATGCCAGTAGACGTCACGACTAAGACAAAAAATATAGGCTCTCCATAAAAAAAATTAAAATTATTTTTTTAAAAAAAAACTACACTTCTTTAGATTGAGGTACAACTTACTTTTAGCAAGCACTTGGAGCATGTATTTCACATCTTTTATATGTTTGCTTTGTCTTCACTGTATAACAATATCTCATCAAAATAAACTACCATGAATTGTTGAGGGTCAAATATTGCATATTAGACCCCAGTTATTACCTGATTTTATGAACACGATGTTGTTTAACGTCCTATTTTAATTTTTTGGTGTTGTATGGTGAATTTAGGAGTCTAGACTGAAAATGGTTACTAAAAGCATAGATTTAACGCTAAAAAATCACCAAGGTAAGGGATGGATTCCAGGAGACCGAGATCGAAGAGTTTACACGCCAAAGATCCGAGAAAATCAAGCAATTGAAGTCCAAGAGGCTTGAAAGTCATCCTGAATGCAAGATTACATGGTTCCCACCATCCTTTTGGCCTGAAACTTTATATCTGGTATGAGGACCCTAAATAAACCATACACGTCGAATTTCAGCTCTTGGATCCCTGTGGAAGTGGTCCAACAGTCAGATCAGCCCATGAACCATCGATCTAAGGCCCACCTGATATCTAGATATGTTTTAATTTTGGTCTCAACCCCTCAAATGAGATGGAGAAACGAATGAACAGAGTAGATCTCTCATGAACATTATAGTGGAGCCCACATGGGAATGGCATGCACAATGTGCACGCACACCAGTTGTGCACCAAACAAGGAGTTGGGTCAAACTCTATTTGGCTTTGACGAAATAAGGAAGCAGAGAGAGAGAGGGATGGTAGCGTTCGCACGCACGTCCGACTGGGACATGTAGTGGGCCACCACCATCCACCATTTGAATGATCCAGACCGTCCATTCGACTCAAGGGGTGGGCACGACCGTACCCATAGTGTCTTCTTGGTCCCATGAACGCGTACACATGAAAATCGTCATCAAATGAAGGACGAACAGTGGGGTGATTTGATACAGTGGGTCGTACCAAAACTCGACCAAAATCACTCCTTTCCAACCGAAATTTTACCAAGAATCCAATGAATGGGATGGATTTCTCCGAAAACATCACTGTTCAGCCCACCAAGCATCTCAACGCAATAAATTTCGCATATAACGCACGTCCGGGAAAATCGGACGCTGTGGGTTATTGTGTGATCTTGGGCATGGTCGGATCTGTGATCCGAACTATTCAAAAGATGCAGAGGGGGGTCTTGAACCCCACCAAAGAGTCAGAATCCACGTTTGCAACGATCACTGTCCCAAAATCTCATCCAAACGCGGCTGCTTTCGCGCTTTTGCTGCGTCACCACCTCTTGCTGCGAAAGTGGAGTCGATTCTCCACTCCAACCGACCTAAACACCTATAAAAGGAGAGAGATAGAGGGCGTAGAGAGGTCATCTTGGGATGTGAAGACGCAAGGAGGAAAGAAAGAGAGCGTGGAGCACGGGCTGACAGAGTTTTCTTCTTCCCCTTCTTTAGTTTTCTTTGTTTTCTTTGATATTTTTTTGAGTTTTAGTTTGATCATGACTATAATGAACTAAACCTCTTAGCTAGGGCTAAGAGGTGATGCTTTTAGTGTGATGGGCTGATTTCTGTGCTTTGATTCATGTTTAAGTTGAACTGTCTTTGAATTTAGTTTGATTATAAGGAATGCTTTCAGTTTTTAATGGTTTATTATGACTTAAATTACAGTAGATCTGTGATAGTTTTGAGTATGTTATTTTCATATTGAGATTATAATTTTAGGAAATCCCGTTGTTCACCATCGTCCAATGGGCTTGGTAGGGTGACAGAATCCTTCTTAACGTTCATACATCTCTCAAGATTAGTTGTGGATTGGTTAAATTCTATTATTTTCTGTCTCATGGGCATGACCTTGTGCTAGAATCCATTCTAATTCACATCCTTCTCATCTTTTGAAAACTAGATCAAAGGAAGTCCATAGTTGATTTTTAATGTTATGTCCTTCATCTGGATAAATTTAGGACTCTGATACCAGTTGTATTTATGAATCTAGCATAGATCTCCCTGATCTCTACAAGTAGATCCTTGGCACCCTAGTTTCCCACCTTTGAATTTTACAAGTTTTAGTTTAATATTTCACCATTATTTCTCTTAAATTTTTCTGATTTAGATTATATCTTCTTCTATTTCTAGTGCTGGTTACTTTCAGATTACGTACAAGGTTCAGTCCCTGTGCATTTGACCTCGGTCTTACCGAGATTATTACTACATTGCAACCCTATACTTGGGGTATAAACAAGTTTTTGGCGTCGTTGCCGGGGAGTGACGGTTACATTTTTCTGAAATTAACTAGTTTTAAAATTAGGTTAAGATTAGGGTTTTCTAATTTTAGGATTAGGTTTTATTTTTCTAATTTTAATTCTAGGATTTCTTTTAATTTTAGAACTTACTATTACTTTCTAATTTTAGTTTAGAAACTTTCATTTTTAGGAACTAGTTTATTTTCAGAAACTCTCTAATTTTAGGTTTTATTTTCTCTTTTTAGAAATTTTCTATTTCTAGGTTTTTAGAAACTAACTTACTTTCTAAATTTAGGTTTTTAGAAGTTTCCTAATTTAGTTTTTACAAACTTTCTATTTTCGGTTTTTAGAAGTTAACTTTCTATTTTAGAAATTTTCTAACTTTAGCCTTTCTATTTTTAGAAACTGACTTGTTTTGTTTCGTTTTATTTTGTAGGTTTTTAACTTAGGAACTTCAAATTTGGTAACTTCTTTCTAACTCTTTTCTCTTTATTTTTAGATTTCTATTTATTTTCTTATTTTTTTAAGATTTAGATTAGAATCTGTGATTGAGGGCTGCGAGTGTTACATGCCCAAGTGGGTCCGTGATAACACTCGATGTCTCTTGACTGAAAGAGGATTGGTTGAGAGGTTGATTATCCATCGAAAGACTAGACACTGCTCGAGAGCTCCAGAGTTAATTGAAGTGATGGCTACAAACCAACCTCTTCTACCCTAACCTAAGGTGGAGGACATCCAGGATGAGAATGAGGTGCATCAAACACCCCCGCCTCGTACTTTATGAGATTATTTATAACTAGTGGGGGTGAGCATGCCCTCATGTATGGTTTTTCCTAAAAATATGGGACACATGGATATCAAGCCAGGGTTGATCCAACTCCTTCCTAAATTTCATGGGATTGAGTCAGAAAATCCATATTACACTTGAAAGAGTTTGATGAGTCATAGCCACTTTATATTTTCCAAACGTATCTAAAGACATAGTTAGGTTGAAACTCTTTCCCTTTTCATTGAAAGAGAAAGCTAAGACGTGGTTGTATTTACCTCGTCCTATATCTATTGACACCCGAAATGATATGCAAAGGGAGTTCACAAAGAAATTTTTTCCACAACATAAAACGAACACTTTTAGAAAATCAATCGTAAACTTTGCCCAAAAGGAGGATAAAATATTCTTTCAATGTTAGGAAAGGTTCAAAGATCTTATCAGTTCATGCCCACAACATGATTTTGAAACGTGGTGCTTTACATACTTTTTCTATGATGGACTAACATCTTCCAAGCGCCAATTGGTTGAGACGATGTGCAATGGGAAATTCATGAATAAAAATGTCGATGATGTGTGGGACTACTCGGATAGACTTGCTAAAAACGCACAATCATGGGACACATACCCAAAATCGAGAACTATGTCTAGGCCAACTCAATCTAAGGAGAGAGGTGAAATGTATCTCCTGAAAGTGGACGATGATATCAATTCTAAAGTGACTAATCTCATAAAAAAATTTGAGGCCATGGAATTAAAGACGGATAAAGTTAATGAAACTGTTTGTGGTATTTGTGATGGCAACATTCACGTAACTGAAAATTATCCAACAATACCTGCCTTCCAAGGGTTGTTGAATGAGGAATCCAATGCCGTGAACAAGTACCAAAGACCTTGTCACGCCCTAAACTCAGAAATCGGGCTCACAAAATTCCCGATTGCCGAATCCGGCACCGACAGCCTCCATAGAACCCCATTTTCGGTTCCTAGTGCCCATTCGCCAGGTTCCGATCCTGGGATGCTACGAGGAGGATTTTCAACGTCAGTTTGATTCCTAATAAGCATAACCAAAGGCATAACCCACAAACAACAACCAAAAACTCCATTACATTTCCACTATGATAAAAAACTTTACAAATACAATGAGCATAAAGGGAAATACAATGATGAAGAATAAAAATTTCAAAATGATCTACAAAGCGCTCCTGCCTCAGTGCTGCTGCGCCCCAACGTCACCTACACGCAACAGTCGTGCATAAGCTTATAGAAAGCTTAGAGGGTGGTGAAAGTGTGTGCGCAAAGTAGTAATATGATTATGTAATATCAGAGTAATGCGGAATATGCAGATGGATCCATAAATATCATGAGCCGTACCAAGGCTATGCGATGTAAGATGCAAGTCAAGCATACAATCCTCATTTAAGTCCACATGTTAAAGCAACTCAACTCTGGGATATCACTGGGGTCTAGAACATTCTAAACCAGATCGTCGCCATATCGCGCGCAATAAGGTAAGTGGAAGATACCTCACTATCCGTCTGCCTATATCGGGCTCGACTCGTCAATAACAGACCCATTCCTCGAGCTGGTCAGACTCAGCCTATCATTACCCCCCACACTCGGGCGGGTAAGGCCGCACCCCCTTCCAACTGACCACGACACAGTGGAGAGCATAATCATCTAATATTCGGCACTCAACGCTCATCTACCCACTCAGTCTAGACGTTGGAGCAACCTCTTGGTACCATAAGGGTTTAGGAACTTTCACCCAGGGATATCTATAGCACCCCATGTAGAACAAGATTTTTAGTATTTAATCCTGCCAACCACGATGCGTCTGTGGAGGCTAAGACCCCGATGTCTCTAGGGCGTACAGTAACCATATCACACAGTGTTAGATGCATGAATCACACTATCCAATCATGCAGCAAATCCTTGCACGTAATGTGCGCTCATGTAGGGCAACACCGCCTAATCGGGAGCCTATAAACAACCTGTCCGAAGGTATATGCTATGATTAGTCAATTCTCATATCAAGCATACATATAATGCGTATGATCATGAGTCATGGAACTATACTAAACATGTTATAATGAGATGAACTATCCTTACAATGCAGATGGGCTTGGACGGCCTATAGACAACAAATACGGTTTTAACAATGGGCCCTAAGGAGAGTCGTAATGTGGACGTCCAACCAACATTACACTCACAATGTGGATGTCAAACCAACATTGCTCCCAAGGCGCGATCATTACATAATCCGTGTTAGGTACATCCCATTGGGCCTTTAAATATATCAAATGGGTTACATCCCATGGGCTTTATATTCATCAAGTGGGCCACATAAATGGACCGCACCAATGAGCCTTATGTGCATTGCAATGGGTCAAACCTGTGGGCCTTAGATTGCATTAAATGGGCCTAATCTCATGGGTCTTATATGAAACAAATGGCCACACCAATTGGGTCCCATGCACATCAAATGGACCACACCCAAACATAAGTGGTGGTAATGATTTCCACCATTGAAATCCCTAAGGCCTACCATAACATTTATTTTTCATCCAATCTGATCATAAGGTCACACAGACCTGAATAAAGGAAAACAATTTTTATGGTGATGCAGATTCCCTGTGATGCCCAGAGAATTTCAATGGTAGACATTCAATGCTCCACTGTATTTAGCAGTGACTCACCTGATGAGTAGATCTGTCTTATTTCATCCCAAGCTTAGATGAAATCTAGCCAACTAGATGGATGGCTTAGATGTACCACATAAATCAGTGGTGGGTCCCACTCAAGAGACGAATGGGTATGGAGGACATAACAAATGCCACAATGGGCCCACAGAACTTGCTGGCATAATAGAGCAGCTATTTAGCTGCTGCAGGTGCGCCAGCCAACCTGCTTCAATAGTAGGTGGGGTCCACACTCACCAAATGGATGGACGGTTTGGATGTTGCACATGCATCGAGGCGGGTCCCACTGTCACTGGACAGTGGAGACAAAACACATGCATCATGGAGAGCTCCACCGTCCGCTTGACGGTGGATGTAGAAAACATCAAGGTGGGTACCACCGTCCGCCTGGACGGTGGATGAAAATCACATACATCATTGTGGATCCCATGTGGGGCCCACCATCATGTTTAAATGGCATCCAAGCTGTTCATATGGTCGTACGGACTTGGATTAGGAGGAAAAACAAGTTTCATCTTGATCCAAAACTTCTGTGGCCCATAACAGGGATTTCAATGGCAGAGGTTCAATCCGACTGTTTCCTGCTGTGTGGGCCACCTGAGCGTCGAAGGGGGCCAAAATTTGGAGGGGGCCCACTGCTGAGGGTGGCCCACCTCATGAACAGGTTGGATTTCACATATGCATCATGGTGGGGCCCACGGCAACAGCCGTGGGACGCTGCTAACACGCCCGTCCGCCAGTGCTGGCGCTGCCAGCGTCACTGACAGCAGCAACAGTAATGCTGCTGCATGCCTTATTTTTATTTTTTGAAAAAAAAAACTGATCTCTGTGATTTTTCACAGGTGGGGCCCACCTCGAGTTAATCCAATCCGTCCATGGGATTCTGCGGCTCATAATAGGCGCAAAGGGTCCAAAGTTTGAGATTTTTGGGGTATAAAAATATCAAGGGAGGTTTTAAGGGGTAGAAAATACTATTTTCTATGTTATGGCCCGCCAAATGATCGGATTGACCACATCTTTTGGCTCAACGCCTAAAATGGGCTTGGAAAAGGAATGGATGGCATGGATTGAATACATACATCAAGGTGGGGCCTAGGTGAGTGGGTCACCCCAAAAGCTTGAAAACAAGCTTAAATTTGTGTTTCCCAACCCACGTCGAGCGTACGCTGGACGTTGCATGAGACAAATACATTAGAGGTGGGCCCTATATAGGTGGGCCACCTCATGGAGTATAGAGTGGATACAACATACAAAATGGGCCCCACTAGTAGGTGGTTGGGTAGAATACATGCCTCATGATGGGGTCCATTCAAGTGGGCCACACAACCTTAACATGATTTCATAAGAGAAATGAAATAGAGAGATAAAGAGTGGGACACGCGCGTGATGGAGGGACCCCGGCACTATGGGCCCTCCCTTGTAACCGATCATACATCAAGTTAATCCCTTAACATATGGGACTACCAAAATTGAAAATCAATGGTGGGGATCCTTTCCCCACCAATATGGACGGTCTAGATGACCTTCATAATGCCATGAAATAAACATCATGATGGGGTCCATGGAGAATGACCCCATTATGAAATGATCATGATGATCCTAGTGGACCATCGACCACAAATTAGGGTCCCAAATGAGATCCAAACCATTGATCGGTTGGCCTCACTTGACCCATCTCAAAAACATGAAAAACTAGTATTAACTAGCACCCACCGTTTGATCTTCTTGCTCCTATGGGTTCCTTAGCACCTTAGCTTCAATTTCAATGAGTGAGATGAGGAATGGATGGCTAGGATGGGAGATGATGGGGTAAGAAAGTGGCACCTTTGTTGTTTGGAAATACTTGGAGAGCTCATACGTATGGATTTCTCTCCTTTGGATTTTTTTTTTTTTGAGTTTGAAAATGAGAAAGAGAGAGTGTAAGACCCGTATCTTGGTCCGTACCTTTCCGTAGACTTCCGTTGTCTTACCGGTCGAATTCCGACAACCTTCGACCTTTAACCGATATCGACGCGCGACCCTGATTCATGTACCGAAAACCCGAGTCGACTCAATCCGAAACCAATACCATAGCGACTACGTCGTCGTTGCGGTTCCGATGCCGTGACTCGCGCGCCGAGGCGATACCCTGGTCAAGAGATGTGGGCCAACGTTCGGTGTGAGAAAACGCCGCGCGTTCCGAAACTCAAGGGAATCTCTACGATGTGTCACATCAATCACATCAATCCCATCAATCAATCAACCCATCAATCCATCACATGTCAAGTACACATCACTTTCATCCCTTTTCCCAAGAAACCATAAAAGTCTTCCAAACCCGTACCTCTGTTACACAAAAGGCCATAAAAGTCTTCACCACCCATCCCTCTCTTACACAAAAGGGCCACAAAAGTCAAAGATTTCTTACACCCCCATCACCACATCCATCCATCACTCTCTCTCTCTTTCCCTTTACAACTCTCTCTCTCTTTCTCTCTTTCTCATTTTAAATCTCCAAGCAAAAATTTCAAGCTCCATACGTATGGAATTTTTCAAGTATCCCTAAGCTCCAAGTGGCCCACTTTCCTACCCCATCACCTTCCATCTCAACCCTCCATTCCTCATCTCATCCATTGAAGTTGAAGCTAAGGTGCCAAGGAACCCATAGGAGCAAGAAGATCGGACGGTGGGTGCCTCTATAGGGTAGTTTCTTTCTTGTTTTTATGATGGGCTAAGTGAGACCCACCGATCAATGGTGTGGATCTCGCTTGGGACCCTAAGATAAGGCCGATGGCCCACTTGGATCATCATGATCGTTCCATGATGGGGCCATTCTCCATGGACCCCATCATGATGTTTATTTCTTTAGAAAGGTCATCTAGACCATCCATATTGGTGGGGAAAGGATCTCCACCGTTGATTTTAAGTTTTGATGGTTCCTTGTGCTAAATGACCCACTTGATGTATGATTCATTGCAAGGGAGGGCTCATAGTGGCGGAGCCCTCCATCACAAGCTGTGTCCCACTCTCCATGTCTCTCTCCCTTTTTGTTTCTTTTATTTTATTTTATTTTAATTTATGCAATGGGATTGTGTGGCCCACTTGAATGGACCCCACCTTGAGATATTTATTGTGTACAAGTTTTATTCAAGTGGGGCCCACCTTATATGTTGTACCCACGTCAAACATCAGTGGTGGCCCACTTCATCAGGGCCCACCACAATATATATTTTTTTTTGTGAGAACCACACCGTCCAGCGTCTGGGACGCTGAACGTTTTAAAAAAAAAAGAAAGAAGAGAATGGAACTTTGGGGTGGTCCTCTCATAGGCCCCACCTTGATGTATATATCCAATCCAGGCTGTCCATCCTCTTTCCCTCATCATTTTAGGCGTTGAGCCAAAGAATGAGTTCAATCCAATGATCAGGCGGGCCGTAGCAGAGAAAATGGTACTTTTACTCTTCCAAGACTATTAGTGCTCATTTTATTTTTTCTACACGCCAAATCAGTACCAAAGATGAGATTGGTATGGCCTGTTTGGGCCCTAGAATCAAGTGGGCGGAGTGGATTTCCCATCAGTGGGCCCCACATGATTTTTTTACAAAAAAAAAAAGAAAGAAAAAAAAAATGGCAGCAGGCCTGCCACCGTCAGAAGGCAGCAGGCACTGCCTGCCTGCGCACGCACGGACGGGCGGACGGACGCAGGGGCCCACGACCCTGCGTGTGGACCCCACCATAATGTTTATTTGTTATCCAACCTGCTCACGAGGTGGACCACCCCAGTAGTGGGCCCCCCTCCAAAAATGAGATCGATCCAAAACTCAGGTGGCCCACACCACGTGAAACAGTGGAATTAAATGTCTACCATTGAAATCTTTTTGGGGCCCACAGAAGTGTTGGATCAAGCTGAAATTTATGTTTTTCCTTCATCCCGGTCCAAGTGACCTTATGAACGGGTTGGATGACATCTAAACATTTGGGTGGGCCCTACATGGGACCCACAATGATGTGTGTCTTAAGTCCACCGTCCAGTGGACGGTGGCGCCCACCTTGCTGTTGTATTGCTTCCACCATCCGCTGGACGGTGGAGCCCTCTTGATGCATGTGTTTTATGCACGCCACCATCAGCGTGCGTGCAGCGTGTGTGCAGAGTGTGTGCGTACTGTGTGTGTAGTATGGGTGTGCATGCGTGTGTGTGTGTGTATACATACATATACATACATACTTATATTATATTGTATATATATATAATATTGTATATATATATTATATACATTGTTTATATACTATATATTTACACAACATTCACAATGGTGGGCCTTCACGTGGGCTCCACCCGTGATGCAGATGCTGCATCCAATCTGCCCTTCCATTTTAAGCAGATCATTTTATGGAATGAGTCAAGTATGAGCCAGATCCACGGTCCAAGTGGACCCCTTCTTAGCATGATTTGAGGCTCATCTTAATGTAGTTGTGACATTTATTGGGGCCCACTTTGATGTGGATGTATGGCCCATGGGATTGGACCATTTGATATATTCCAAGGCCCTTGGGTCCAGACCCATTTAAATTATAAAAGAGCCTATAGGTTAGGCCCATTTAACTTGTAAAAGGCCTATGGGTAAGGCCCATTTAAATTGTATAAGGCCTATGAGTTTAGGCCCATTTAAATTGTATAAAGCCTATGAGTACAGACCCATCTGATTTGTAGAAGGCCTACGGGTTTAGGCTCACTTGATGCATTCTAAGGGTCAACGGGTTATGACCCATTGCAATGCGCATAAGGCCCATTGGTGCGGCCCATCGACGTGGCACATTTGATAAATAAAAGGCCCATTGGATGTAGCCCATTTGATGTATTTAAGGCCCAATGGGATGTACCTAAAGTCCATTGCAATGTGTGAGCCCAACATGGTTTATGTAACGATGTTTGCGACAATCGTACCTTGGGAGCAATGTTGGTTTGACGTCCACATTGCGAGTGTAATGTTGGTTGGATGTCCACATTACGACTCCCCCTAGGGCCCCTTGGATAGGCAGTACTTGTTGAGTATAGGCCGTTTAAGCCCATCTGCATTGTAAGAATGGTTCATCACTCATTTACATGTTTAGTATAGTTTCACGACCCATGATCATATGCATCATATGTATGCTTGATATGAGGATTGACTGATCATAGCATATGCCTTCGGACAGGTTGTTTATGGGCTCCCGGTTAGGCGGTGTTGCCCTACATGAGCGCACGATATGCACAGGATTTGTTGCATGACTGGATAGCGTGAATCATGCATTTCGTATTTGTGTAACATGGTTATTGTACGCCCTATCGACATCAGGGCCGTGGCCTCCACAGACGCATCGTGGTTGGCAGGATTGGATACCGAAAATCTTATTCTACATGGGGTACTATATATATCCTTGGGTGAAAGTCCTTAAACCCTTATGGTACCAAGAGGTTGCTCCAACGTCTAGACCGAGTGGGTAGATGAGAGTTGAGTGCCGATTACCAGAAGGTTACGCTCTCCACTGTGTCGTGGTCGGTTGGAAGGGGGTGCGGCCTTATCCGCATGAGAGTAGGGGATAATGGTAGGCTGAGTCTGACCAGCTCGAGGAATGGGTCCGCTATCGACGAGTCGCGCCCGATATTGGCAGACGGATAGTGAGGTCTCTTTCACTTACCTTATTGCACGCGATGTGGCGGCAATCTGGTTTAGAGTGTACTAGACCCCAGTGATGTCCCATATTTTTAGCTGTATTAATGTGTGGATATAGATGAGAATCTGTATGATTGAGTTGCATTGCACATCGCATGGCCTTGGGATGGCCGATACTATTTATGTCTTGCATCGCATAAGCCTTGGTACGGCTCATGATATTATGGATCCATCTGCATATTTCGCATTATTCCGACATTACATGTTCATATTACTACCTTGCGCACACACTTTCACCACCCTCTAAGCTTTCTGTAAGCTTATGCACGACCGTTGCGTGCAGGTGATGTTGAATCGTAACAGCGCTGAGGCAGGAGCACGTTGCAGATCGTTTTGGAGTTTTTGTTCTTTACCATTGTATTTCCCTTTATGCTCATTGTACTTGTAAAGTTTTTGATCATAGTGGAAATGTAATGGAGTTCTTGGTTGTTGTTTGTGGGTTATGCCATTGGTTATGCTTATTACGAATCAAACTGACATTGAAAATTCTCCTCGTAGCATCCCAGGATCGGAATCTGGCGAATGGGAGCTAGGAGCCGAGAATGGGGTTCTACGGAGGCTGTCGGCGCCGGATTCGGTGATCGAAAATTTTGTGAGCTCGGTTTTCGAGTTCGGGGCGTGACAGAGAGTTGTAAAAGGGAGAGAGAGATGTGTGATGGATGGATGCGGTGAATGATGGGTGTGTAAGAAAATCTTGACTTTTATGGCCATTTGTTTAAGAAAGGCATGGGAGGTGAAAGAACTTTTTGACTTTGAGGGCTTTTGTTGTAAGAGAGGTATGGGCTTTGTAAGAGATTTTTGACTTTTGTGGTTGCTTGGGAATGGGTGAAAGGTGATGTGTACTTGATATGTACTTGACATGTGATGGATTGATTGATGGGATTGATGTGACATCTCGTAGAGATTTCCTTGGGTTTCGCAATGTGCTGCGTTTTTCTCGCACCAAACGTTGGCTACAACTCCCGACTAGGGTATCGCCTCAGCGCGCGAGTCGCGGCATCGGAACCGCAGCGACGGTGCGATCGTTTTGGTAAAGATCTTAGGTTGAGTCGATACGGGTTGACGGTATACAAATCAGGGTCGCGTGTAAATATCGGTTAAGGGTCGAAAGTTGTCGAAATTCCACCAATAAGACCGCAGAGGTCTACGGAACGGTACAGACTAAGATACGGGTCTTACAGCTCTCCCCTCCTAATAAAAATTTCATCCTCGAAATTTATACAATCATCGCAACTAGGCATAACTCATGAGGAAGAAGAGATATAACATAATCATATAGAATCAGAGACAGCATACAAAATACTTCACATGATTAACCATCAAACAGATGAGGATAACGCTCTCGAATCTCAGCCTCACGCTCCCAAGAAGCCTCCTCTACAGAATGGTGACCCCACTGAACCTTCACCAAAGGAATGACCTTGGTTCTAAGGACCTTCTCCTTCCGATCAAGGATACGGACTGACTGTTCAATGTAAGAAGCGTCCTCACGAACCTCCAGCGGCTGCCAATCAATAACAGGAACAATGTCTGATCCACACTTCCTTAACATGGAGACGTGAAAAATGTTGTGGACGCCAGACAACTGTGATGGCAAGGCAACCCGATAGGCCACGGCGCCAACGCGCCCAGTAATCTCAAAAGGTCCTATGAATCTTGGGGCAAGCTTGCCCTTCGCTCCAAATCGAACTACGCCCTTCATGGGCGAGACCTTAAGTTACACATGGTCCCCTATATCAAACTCCAAGGGACGACGCCGACGATCAGAAAAACTCTTCTTTCGGCTCTAAGCTGTGCGCATCCTCTGCCGAATGATGTCAATAGCCTCTGAAGTTTCCTGCACAAGCTCGGGACTTAGGAGACGACACTCTCCAACCTCGGTCCAGTAACTCGGTGATCTGCATGATCTGTCATATAGTGCCTCAAAAGGAGCCATGCCGATGGTCGCCTGATAGCTGTTATTGTACGCGAACTTAGCCAATCACAGATGCTCATCCCAGCTACCCCCGAATTCAATTGCGCAAGCCCGAAGCATATCCTTAAGGATCTGATTGACCCTCTCGGTCTGGCCATCAGTCTGCGGATGGTACGCGGTGCTGAGCTGCAAATAAGTCCCCATCGCTCGCTGGAAGCTCCCCCAAAACTGAGACGTGAACCTCGAGTCTCGGTCAGAAACGATCGAGATCGGAACGCCATGCAGTCTCACGATCTCCTCGATGAATAATCTCGCAAGCCAGTCCATAGACCAAGTCGCATGCATCGCAAGGAAATGTGCCGACTTCATCAGACGATCCACAACAACCTAAATGACGTCATGACCACGCTGAGTCCTCGACAAACCCATAATAAAATTAGTCGACACGTGCTCCCACTTCCACATCAGGACGCTCAACGGCTGCAATAAACCACGAGGTCTTTGATGATCGGCCTTGACACGCTGGCACGTGTCACATTCGGCCACAAAACTGGCGATCTGACGCTTCATCCCCGCCCAAAAATACTGTCGTCTCATGTCACGATACATCTTCTTCGAGCCAGGATGGATAAAAATCACGATCGATGTGCCTCGGTCATAAGATCTCTGCGTAACTCTGGAATATCTGGGTCACATAATCGACCTTTGAAGTGAAGTCCACCGTCTGTACCAATCTGCCAATCTTTCTGACTCTCAGATGCCGCCTCAGCCATATAACTCTGCAACGACTCATCAGCCTGCTGAGCCTCGATCACCCTAGCGACAAGAGAGGGTTAAATCGACAGGCTCGATAACTGTACGATGGAAGACTGCAGGCCGAACTCAAAATCATACGCTGCGATATCCTCAAGCATCCGTCACTCCTGAATCATCATATGCGCTACTAGGCCTCGTGGCTGACGGCTGAGGGCATCTGTCACCACATTCGCCTTGCCCGGGTGTTACTGGAGATCAAAATCGTAGCCTTTCAGGAGCTCCATCCAGCTCCTCTGTCTCATATTCAACTCAGACTGCGAGAAGAGGTACTTCAAGCTCTTGTGATCAGAGAAGAGCTCGAACCTGACCCCATAAAGATAATGCCTCCACACCTTCAGTGCGAAGACAACTGCAGCCAGCTCTAGATCATGCGTAGGATAGTTCAGCTCATGGACCTTAAGCTGACGAGACGCGAAGGCCACTGGTTTCCCGTGCTGCATCAGAACAGCACCTAAACCAATATGCGAGGCATCAGTAAATACAATAAACCCATCACTCCCAGAGGGAAGAGTGAGGACAGGAGCGGACGTCAGACGATCCTTCAACTCCGTAAATGCTCGCTCGCAGGCATCACTCCAAATAAACTCTGCGCCCTTCTGAGTCAACCTGGTCAACGGGGCTGTAATACGAGAAAAGCCCTCAATGAAATGATGGTAATAGGCCGCCAAACCAAGGAAACTACGGATCTTTGTCGCAGTTGTGGGCTGGCCCCACTGACGCACTGCCTCAACTTTCGAGGGGTCCACTGCGACACCCTCCCTCGTCACTACGTGACCGAGGAACTTCACCTCCTCCTACCAGAACTTGCACTTCTCCAGCTTTGCATACAGCTGGTGTGTACGAAGGGTCTGTAAAGTAATCTCCAAGTGTTGCTCATGCTCCTCACGGGTCCTCAAATAGATCAGAATATCGTCGATGAAAACTACAACAAACTAATCGAGATAAGGGGGGAAGACCTCGTTCATCAGCTGCATGAAGACCATAGGTGCATTGGTCAGTCCAAAGGACATGACCTGGAACTTAAAATGACTGTAACGCGTCCTGAATGCCGTCTTTAGAATGTCCTCATCTCGGACCCGAATCTGATGATAACCGGAACGCAGGTCAATCTTTGAAAAGAACTGTGCACCTTGCAGCTGATCAAATAAATCATCAATCCTCAGGAGCGGATACTTGTTCTTGATCGTGACTTTGTTGAGCTCGCGGTGGTCTATGCAGAGCCTTAATGAGCCATCCTTCTTCTTCACGAAGAGTACCGGTGCTCCCCACGGGGAACTACTCGGACGGATGAAACCCAACTCTCGTAACTCGTCCAACTGCTTTTGCAGTTCCCGCAACTCCAACGGTGTCATGCGATACAGGGCCTTCGAAATAGGCGCGATACCGGGCACAAGATCAATCTGAAACTCGATGAGTCGACGAGGAGGTAATCCCGGAATCTCCTGGAACACATTCGGAAAATCGTAAACCATGGCCAAATGGTCGATACAAGCGGCAACAAGCTCCTCGATGGCATACGACATTAAACAAGACAACCGCTCTCCTCTGGGCTCTGCAACGAACTAGAACAGTGGCACGTCGGGTATACAAAACGTGACTGTCCTCGCAGCGTAGTCCAATATGGCATAGTACTCGGCGAGCCAATCCATGCCCAGGATGACATCGAACTCGGACATCAGCAACGCAAACAGATCGGTAGGAAAAAAGGCATCCCCAACTAGAACGGGGCAAGACGATCAAAATCGGCCCAACATTGCAGTCCTCTCTAAGGGCGTCGATACTAATAGGCTCTCACAAGAAGATTCCAACAGTAAGCCAGTCGATCGGCAGAAGCTCTCGGCCACAAAAGAGTGCGATGCACCGGAATCAAACAACAGTGCAATGCATGTAGAGACTGGAAGTATACCCTCAATGACTCCTCCAGATGACTACGAATCCAGCTGAGCCGCATAGAATCTAGCATGAGCCGGCTGGGGAGGTGCCTGTCCCCTCTGAGCGTGCTGTTGCTGCT
Organism: Magnolia kwangsiensis; assembly: GCA_037074715.1. NCBI lineage: Eukaryota > Viridiplantae > Streptophyta > Magnoliopsida > Magnoliales > Magnoliaceae > Magnolia > Magnolia kwangsiensis. The sequence goes on from CM073577.1 coordinate 118,166,134, forward strand.
GATGGGGTCACTGAGGCAGTCGAAACTGCTGCCTCTGCTGCTGCGGCCTTAGAGGCTGGTGCTGATGCTACTGCTGAGCGTCGGATGGGGCCAAAATTTAGAGGGGGCCCACTGCTGGGGGTGACCCACCTCATGAACAGGTTGGATTTCACATATGCATCATGGTGGGGCCCACGACAGCAGCCGTGGGATGCTGCTAACACGCCCGTCCGCCAGCGCTGGCGCTGCCAGCGTCACTGACAGCAGCAGCAGTAATGCTGCTGCATGCTTTATTTTTTAAAAAAAAAAAACTAATCTCTGTAATTTTTCACAGGTGGGGCCCACCTCGAGTTAATATAATCCATCCATGGGATTCTGCGGCTCATAACAGGCGCAAAGGGTCCAAAGTTTGAGATTTTTGGGGTATAAAAACATCGTAGAAAACACTATTTCCTATGCTATGGCCCGCCGAATGATCGGATTGACCCCATCTTTTGGCTCAACGCCTAAAATGGGCTTGGGAAAGGAATGGATGGCATGGATTGAATACATACATCAAGGTGGGGCCTAGGTGAGTGGGTCACCCCAAAAGCTTGAAAACAAGCTTAAATTTGTGTTTCCCAACCCACGTCCACGTACGCTGGACGTTGCATGAGATAAATACATTAGAGGTGGGCCCTATATAGGTGGGCCACCTCATGGAGTATGGAATGGATACAACATACAAAATGGGCCCCACTAGTAGGTGGTTGGATAGAATACATGCCTCATGATGGGGTCCATTCAAGTGGGCCACACAACCTTACCATGATTTCATAAGAGAAATGAAATAGAGAGGGAAATAGAGAGATAGAGAGTAGGACACGCGCGTGATGGAGGGACCCCAGCACTATGGGCCCTCCCTTGTAACCGATCATACATCAAGTGAATCCTTAACACATGGGACTACCAAAATTAAAAATTAACGGTGGGGATCCTTTCCCACCAATATGGACGGTCTAGATGACCTTCATAATGCCATGAAATAAACAACATGATGGGGTCCATGGAGAATGGCCCCATCATGAAATGATCATGATGATCTTAGTGGACTATCGACTACAAATTAGGGTCCCAAATGAGATCCAAACCATTGATCGGTTGGCCTCACTTGGCCCATATCAAAAACATGAAAAACTAGTATTAACTAGCACCCACCGTTCAATCTTCTTGCTCCTATGGGTTCCTTAGCACCTTAGCTTCGATTTCAATGGGTGAGATGAGGAATGGATGGCTAGGATGGGAGATGATGGGGTAGGAAAGTGGGCCAGCTTTGTTGCTTGGGAATGCTTGGAGAGCTCATACGTATGGATTTCTCTCCTTTGGATTTTTATTTTTATTTTTAGTTTGAAAATGAGAAAGAGAGAGTTGTAAAAGGGAGAGAGAGATGTGTGATGGATGGATGTGGTGAGTGATGGGTGTGAAGAAAATCTTGACTTTTGTGGCCATTTGTATAAGAAAGGCATGGGAGGTGTAAGAACTTTTTGACTTTGAGGGCTTTTGTTGTAAGAGAGGTATGGGCTTTGTAAGAGATTCTTGACTTTTGTAGTTGCTTGGGAATGGGTGAAAAGTGATGTGTACTTTACATGTACTTGGCATGTGATGGATTGATTGATGTGACATTTCGTAGAGATTCCTTTGGGTTTCGCAACATGCGGCGTTTTCCTTGCACGAACGTTGGCCTACAACTCCTGATTAGTATCGCCTCGGCGTGCGAGTCGAGGCATCGAAACCGCAGCGACGGTGCGGTCACTTTGGTAAAGATCTTAGGTTAAGTTGATACGGGTTGACGGTATACAAATCAGGGTCGCGTGTAAATATCGGTTAAGGGTCGAAGGTTGCCGAAATTCGACCGGTAAGACCGCGGAGGTCTACAGAATGGTACGGACTAAGATACGGGTCTTACAGACCTTTCAATAGACCTACCTCTAATACATACAATCTTAGTTGAAGAAATCATCTAAACTTTAGTTGGAGGAATGGACAAACTGTTACTCAAGAGGATCCGGTTCAAAAACATATTCGATAATAAAAACTACTTAATCAAAATTCGACACAAATGTTCCATGATATCAGATAAGCATTAAGAATGCTTGCGTCATCTATTCAAAGGATAAAGTCACACTTAAAGATTGGGGGAAAGGGGATGCTCCCTGCTCAACCTCTTCCCAATCCAAAGTCATAATATAAGATAAGTGATCTAAGCTCTTTAGTTCAGATAAAGTAAGCTAAATCTATCACCACTCTTAGGAGTGGGAAGATCATTGACAAAACTATTCCAATTATGGTTGAAAAGCCTAAGGAACTGGAAGAGGACAATAATGATGGATCTAACTATGACCCACAAGAATTATAACCAGAACATCAAGGAAAGCCGATTGTGTCATTTCCTCAATAGTTGGTTGCACCAAAACATCTCTCTAACTCTCAGGACATTCTAGAGGTGTTGAAATGAGTGAAGCTCAATATTCCTCTACTTGATGCTGTAAAACAAATACATTCATATGTCAAATTCCTAAAAGAGTTGTGTACGACCAAAAGATGGTAAAATATTCAAAAGAAAATCTTCTTGACTGAGAAAGTGAGTGTCATCCTAAAACAGGATGTGTTGTAGAAATTTAAAGATCTTGGTAGCCTAACCATATCATGTGTAATCGTGGACTATCGAATTGTGCATGCACTGCTTGACTTAGGAGCGAGAATCAATCTGATTCCCTACTCGGTGTACAAACAGTTAGAATTGGGAGAATTAAGACTTACCTTAACCGCATTACAACTTGCTGATTGCTCTGTTCATGTACCGATAGGGATAATTGAGGATGTGTTGGTCCAGGTTGACAGATTTTATAACCTTGCAGATTTTATCATCCTAGATACTGAACCCATCAGTAACATGAGCATTCAAATTCCTATCATTCTTGGTTGCCCATTCCTTACTACTTCAAACGCAATTATCAATTGTAGGAATGGTGTCATGAGTATGTCTTTGGGAAATATGATATTGGAGTTAAACATCTTTTTCAACACGGGCAGACGGTTAGAGGATGATGACGATTTCCACAACATTAACATGATTGACTCTTTTATGGAAGATAAGACACCTTTAACCTTATCCTCTGACCCTCTAGAGACGTGCCTGGCCCACTCCCATGATTTTGATGATGACATGATTAGGAAGATGGTTTCCATACTTGATACTGCACCGGTACTTGAAGTTAACCGGTGGAGGCCACAATTTGAAGAATTGCCCCAAACCAAAGAAGTGCCTCTCTCGTATAACCTCAAGGCACTGAAGCTTGACCTAAAACCTTTACCCTCTGATTTAAAATATGTTTATTTAGGTTAAGATGAGACATATCCGGTGGTGATCTCTACCCACCTGTAGAAAGAATAGGAGAGTATGCTCATATCTACTCTCATTGAGCATAAGGGAGCCCTTAAATAGACGATTGCAGACCTCAAGGAAATTGACCCTTCAATTTATACTCACTGCATTTATTTTGAAGATAATGCGAAGACCTCTCAGCAATCACAACGTTGATTAAATCCAAACATGAAGGAAGTGGTTAAAGCCGAGGTTTTTAAACTATTGGATATAGGTATCATTTACCCTATATCCGATAGTCAATGGGTGAGTTCAACTCAGGGGTTCCTAAGAAGTCCGAAATCACCATCATAGCTAATGCCAATAATGAAATCATGCCAACTAGAGTTACTACTGGTTGAAGAATATGCATTGACTACAAAAAGTTGAATACCGTTACAAGGAAGGACCACTTTCCTTTGCCCTTCATTGATCAAATTCTGGAAAGGCTAGCAGGTCATTCCTATTAATGTTTCCTTGATGGGTATTCAGACTACAATTAGATAGAGATAACCCTAAAGATTAGGAAAAGACTACATTTACATGCCTTTACGGTACATTTGCTTACCAAAGGATGCCATTCGTATTATGTAATGCCCCTACCACTTTTCAGTAATGCACGATGAGTATTTTTTCTGATATTGTAACACCCCGGATTTTGGCTAACCTGGAATTTGACGTCCTTAGGCAGTGGGTCAATTAAAACACCTGAAAAATCGTTCAGAACCCAATTCCATAGCCAAAGAAATCACTTAGGGTTAATTCCTTTAGAAACTAAGCATAAGTTAGCTAGCGCAACGCTGGAGTAGCTGGAAAATAGTCCCTGATCACTTTAAATACGTTCTACAAGGCCCAAAGCGAGTGGAACCAATGGTGCTATAATGCTCTAAAGCCTCGGATCAAACTCTAAACCGGTTTGTTCTCAGGACCTCTTTGAAACTTTGTATTGGATCTAGACCGCGCGTCGAAAGTCCGATACCTCCTATCTTAGACCGTTAGAACCGTCTAGCTGGACTTGACACTCATTCCAAAAATCAAGTCAAACCGATGATCACAGGCTATTTCATTGAGCCCGGACCGAAGAGAGTGTGAATAGGGACATAGTTGGAATTTCAAATTCAAATCTGGCACACAAATTTGACGCATCAGTATTAAGCATTCTGACCGTCAGAATACAGCCAAATTACACCCTTGGATCAGGAAAAATATCTATTATATATCACGAGACTTATAGGCCTGATCTTGGTGCGGTGACCGTTAAACTGAAACTGGGCCGCCACGTGCGATCTGGGAACCCAACCGGTCTGAAAACTGGATGTGTGCTAGATCCAGTATGCATGAGCTTAAGTCCGACCGCATTTGGCCTGGGGACCTCCAGAAATGCCCTTTTGGACCGAAACGGCCCCGATTTGGTTAGGCACCAAGTAAACATTGTTCCCAAGCCTATTTTGGGAATGTTTTAGGCTATAAAAGGGGTTGAAACCCTCACTCCTCTCTCCCATCCGAATTTGAGAGAAGCCCTAGCTTGGGAGAGAGAAAAAGAGTGAGAGATTGTGAGAGAGTGGGAGAGTTCTTCCTGCCACTTGTGCTACGTGTTGCACGTGCTTAAGCAACACTCCTCTACCGCTTTCCCGGCGATTCCACCGTGATCCTAGGTAAGTAAAAACCCTAAATAGTTGTTGATTTGAGTTTTCCTTGTTTCCATAGCGATGTAGCTTATGGATCTTATGTATTAGGCTCCTTACTCGCCGTAGACGAACCATATACGCTCCGCTTCGATTCCCGAGTCTACAAGACACTAGGTGAGGATTTTAGACGCTTTGATTGACGGTTCCCAACGCTTTCAACGTCGTTTAATAGTAGATTCTTGACGGCATCGCCGTTTGACATGTACAAAATGCTCTCCGTTTCCCGTTTCGTAAGCTAACGAAGAATATGAGATTTAGGGCATTTTAGTCATTTGTAGGAAGTACTGTTTACATTCATATTTTGCTGATGTGATTGACATGGTTTGTTGTCGCATTAGGAAGTTAGGAATGCGTGCATAATTAGTTTGGCGAGGAGATTCGCCTAGTTGCGCACTTTGGGTCGACATACTATTTGTAGACTTAAGTGTGTAGTGTATGTGTTTGTATAAATGCTTGTATTAGTATGTATTGAATTAAATGATGTTATTTGATAGTTTGTGATTGATTTTTCAATTATTATGCTGACCTAAATGATTTTCTACATGTTGACAAAATGCATGATTTCATTACATGCATGGAATGTATGTGCTTGAGGATTTGCTTAAGTTGAATATACATGGGAAGTATGCCTTGAAGATTTGCTTAAGTTGAATGTTATAACATGTGCTAACATGCTCACATGATGTATTTCAATTTCAATACCTTTTTATAGTGTTAATGTAATTCCATAAATGTGTGGGACTTGACTTAGTCCAGGCAGTCGGTAACCGAGCGAATTCGTGGCTGACTGGTCATAGCCACGAACGACGCGTCGATGAATGTGATTCGTGTTGAGAGTTGGCGGCAGTGGTTAGGCCACGCGAAGTGTTTTACGCACTTCATGTCGTTCAATTCGAGATGCGATCGCGCTAGTCGAGCCCGTCAAGTAACCCGACTGGCCGATGTTTGTTCACCTTGTATGTATCATAACTGCTTGAACCTAGGGTACTGAACTTACCATTGTAAACCCTATTAACCGTGGTACCTTGATCCACGAAGACTCATGAGCCGGGCATGGTGGTATGGGACACCGTGGTCGAGCTGTCGGCCTACGCTGGGGCCACAAACCTCCCCGTAGTGACCAATGAGCACCTTGACTCGTGAGCAGATTATGGTGGTATGGGACACTATATTCTAGCTGTCGGCCTACACTGATCAGGCGACGAGCCCTTTGTAGTGACCGCGAGCGTATTCTGAGTTCACGGGAGGCGACGACCCTTCCGTGCAGTAGAGTACAGTAGGCCTGTATTGATAAGGTGATGGGGGAGCGGTGCAACGAGTGCGAGCAACAGCCCTGGCAGCCCTTGCAGTGACCTACAAAATATACATCGTATGAGATTACTAGGAGTGACGACCCTAGACAGGATCCGTGTTGGGATTGATACAAGGGAAGTACCTTAGTTTCCCAATCCTGCTGTTTGAATGGATTAATAACAACTTGGTAATCATATCACCATAGCATTGCATGTGCCTGGAAGATGTGGAGCACTCTAGGGAGTGTGGCATGCCGCGGTCGTAAGATGTTTCCGTATGAGGGTGATCGTCGGTGAGGGCATACATCACGTCATATCATCTTGCATTAACAACAGTATTAGGATTTGTCTGATTTACTGCTTTACTATTATCGCGTGATTGAATTGTGAACATGCTAATCTTTGCTCTATTATTCCACTGAGTTAGCTACTCACTCCCACGTTACGGGACGGTGTTCCTGGACACCCACCAGACCCTTTTGTGATTGCAGATGATGGCGCGGCCTATGAGGCGGAGCTGGACTTGATGATGATGAGGAGGATCCCTCCTTTATGCGTGTTCTGATTGACGGGATTACAGGGAGGTTGATTAGATACTTTGACACTTGTCATTTTATATTTTTAGCGCACTCATGTATATTCGTTTTGTCTACTTTTGGAGTATACATGTATGTATATAACCTGGTAACATATCCATACTCTGGAGGCATACAACAGTTTATATATGTTATACACATTATCACAGTCTTCCGCTTGTTAATTTAACCGTCTCTGGAGTATGATATGATGTTCTAGCTTAATCTCACTCATGTTTAATGCGTTATCACAGACAACATTCAATCAGACATATCTATGTTGCGTAAATAACATTTTGGAACTCGGGAGTTGGGTTTTTACTCGACCCCCCCGATTTTCGGGATGTTACAGATATGGTAGGGCGATATCTAAAGGTCTTCATGGACAATTTCTGTCTTCCGTCCTTCTTTCAGCGAGTGCTTAGAAAGTCTTAAATGTGTGATGAAAAGATGTGAAGAAAAGAATTTGGTACTCAATTGGGAGAAGTGTCATTTCATGGTTCGGAAGAGAATTGTCCTTAGACATATCATCTCATCCAAAGAAATCGAGGTTGATAAGGAAAAAATGAATCTTATCTCTAACCTACCTCAATCCAAGAACATACGGGACATGGGATCCTTCTTAGAACATGCTGGTTTTTACAGATGATTCATAAAGGACTTTAGTATTATCTCACATCCTTTATGTTATCTACTTCAAAAAGATGCACCATACGAGTGGACTGAGCCATGCCAGGAAGCTTTCACTAAGTTAGAAGGCATGTTGACCATTACACCTATCATACAACCACCCGACTAGAGCCTTCCTTTTGAACTCATATGCGACGCGTCTGATTATGCTCTTGGGGCGGTGTTAGGCCAGAGAAAAGATAAGAAGCCGTATGTTATTCATTGCGCAAGTAGAACTCTAAATCCTGCCCAAGTGAACTACTCTACTATGGAAAAAGAACTCTTAGTCATAGTGTTCGCTTTGGACAAATTTAGGTCCTACTTGATTAGATCTATGATCATCGTTTACACAGATCATGAGAGGTGCTCAAGTATCTTCTTTCTAAAAATGATGCTAAGCTCCACTAGATTAGATGAATCCTCCTACTCTAAGAATTCGATTTAGAAATAAAAGATAAAAAGTGAGTAGAGAACATAGTGGCTAACCATCTTTCTCGCATTGATCTCCCTAATTCCTCAGATGTGACACATATCAATGATATGTTCCGTGATGAACAATTGTTCAGTCTCCCATTCACCTTGGTTCGCTGATATTGCTAATTATCTTGCCACATGTTTCATAGCGACACATTAGACTGCGTAAGATAAGAAGAAATTTTTCACTAAGGTGTGTAACATTTTTTAAGACAATCCATATTTGTTGAAATATTGCCCAGACCAAATCTTAAAGAGATGTGTACCAGACGATGAACATTAGAGTGTCATCTCCTTCTGTCACTCACAGGCCTGTGGTGGTCACTTTTCTGTTAAAAAGATCACGACCAAGATTTGTAGTGTGACTTTTACTGGCCAACTATGTTCAAGGACACATGACGTTTAGAAGTCTTGTGACCGTTGTTAGAAATTGGGAGTATTGTCTCGTCGAAATATGATGCCCTTAAACCCCATTCTTATTATAAAGGCATTTGATTGTCGGGGCATCGATTGCATGGGACCATTCTCTCAATCCTTTGAAAATTTATACATTTTGCTTGCCATATACTATGTCACTAAATGGGTTGAAGCGATTTCGTGCCGGAACAATGATCATCGAACGATCATTAAATTCTTAAAAGAGAACATCCTTTCCTGGTTTGGAACGCCTCGAGCCATCATTAATGATGGGGGCTCACAATTTTGTAATTGACCATTCAAGAGTTTAATGAAGAAATATGGTATCTCTCATAAGGTGAGCACCCCATACCACCCACTGACAAGTGGACAAGCTGAGATTTTCAATAGGGAGATCAAACACATCTTGAAAAAGACGGTTAACCCTGACCGTAAGGATTAGTCAATCCAATTGACCGATGCTTTATGGGCTTACCGTACTGCATTTAAGACCCTTATTGGAGTGTCTCCCTTTAGACTTGTCTATGAGAAAGCTTTCCACTTACTTGTGGAGTTTGAACATAGAGCCTACTGGTTGATACAAAATCTAAATTTCAATCTGGACAACGCTGGCTCGCTGTGCAAACTTCAGTTGAATGAACTTGAAGAAATTTGGAACGATGTGTACAAGAACTTGAGAATTTATAAGGACAAGATGAAAGCATTTTATGACCAACATATTCATCAAAAATCATTCACGCCAGGTCAGAAAGTCCTTTTGTATGATTCTTGGTTACATTTCTTTCCAGGTAGCTCTGATCTCGTTGGACCGACCCTTTCACTGTTATCAATGTTTATCCTCATGAGGCTATCGAGATTCGGACTCCAAACAATGGCAATGAGTTTAAAGTAAATGGACATCGATTAAAGCTATTAGTTGAGAAATTCGATTCAGAGGACATCTCCATGCCTCTGAATGATCCTGTTTACCAGAATTGATCTCCTAGTCTGATGGAGGTATAGGTAGGTTTATTGCATTCATAGGATTAGGGTAGTTTGTTTTTTATCGTTCTAGGTTAGTTGGCTTTATGCCGTTAGGTTAGTTTGCTTTCTCGTTGTTTTAGGATAGTTTATTTTTGTTAGATTAACTCTTGTGCTGAACCGCCTTCATGTTGAAATCTCTTTGGAAAAAAGTCGCTTAATTATATCATCAAGTACTATCCTTCCATCACTTCTCCTTCAATTTCGTTGCCTCATGTACATTACATGCTTCTATCTTTTACGTTGAGGACAATGTAGATTTTAGGTAGGAGATGGGAGATTAGGTTACCTAATCAGCGTTTTCTCAGTCTTGAGCGAAAATTGTGAAAATTTTAAAATTTTTCTAAAATTTTTTGTGAATTCAAAATAATTTTGACGACCCTCTTTGATTTTGAAGTATAAATATGTAATGTTGGTAATTTATGACTCTTGGACTCAACTATCTTTAGATTTCACAATTAAGTTCGAATTGTTAATCCATGATTAGAAGTTTTAAACATTGATTGAGTCATGATTTCACATGTCACATCTAGCTTACACATTAAGGTTTCAGTTCGATATTGAATTATTAACCTAGTAGTCACTAAGCATGGAAGAAACCAACCTGGGGAATTTCTTCATCATGGTCATTAAAAAAAAGAAGAAAAGAATATCTAGTTAAAAAATAGTTGTCATCGAAAATGGTTATCTTTTAAAGATCTTTAAAAAAGGTTGACACAGCATGAAGCCATTAATGGAAAAATCAAAAGCTGAAAGAGTAAGAAAGCTGAACTGTAAGGAAAGTTTTGGTTTAGGTTAGGATATCTAGGAATGCTCTATTTGATTATCAATGTTATCATAAAAATTAACGATTAGACTCTTAATGTTGAGAAGCTGAGATTACACTATACACCCATGGAACTCAATGTTTAGAATTGGCCTGAGGACTATAAATTAACCGTACACATCGAATTTCAGCTCTTGGATCCCTGTAGAAGCAGCCCAATGGTCATATTAGCCCATGAACCATCGATCTGGGGCCCACCTGATATTTGGATATGCTTTAATTTTGGTCTTAACCCCTCAAATGAGATGGAGAAATGAATTAATGGAGTAGATCTCTCACGAACATTACAGTGGACTCCACATGGGGCTAGGCGTGCAAACACCATTGTGCACCAAATAAGGAGTCAGGTTAAATTCTTTTTGACCCGACAAAATAAGGAAGCAGAGAGAGAGAGGGACGCCTGTGTCCGCACCCATGTTCGACTGGGACATGTAGTGGGTCACCACCGTCCACCATTTGAACGATCTGAACCGTCCATTCAACATAGGGGGTGGGCATGACTGTACCCATGGTGTCTTCTTGGTCCCATGCATGTGTACACACGTAGATTGCCGTCAAACGTAGAATGAACGGAGGGGTGATATAAGACAATGGGCCGCACTAAAACTTAACCAAAATTAATCATTTCCAACAGAAATTTCGTTATGAGTCCAATGAACTGGGTGAATTTCTTCGAAAACATTACTGTTGGGCCCATCGAGCATCTTAGCACAATAAATTTCACATGTAATGCATGTCTGGGAAAATCAGACGTTGTGGGCCGTTGTGTGATCTTGGGCACAGTCGGATCTATGATCCGAACCGTTCAAAAGATACAGAGGGGGGTCTTGAACCCCACCAAGGAATCAGAATCCACGTTTGCAGTGATCACCATCCCAAAATCTCATCCAAACGCTGCTTCCGTGCTTTTGCTACGTCACCGCCTCTTACTGTGAAAGTGGAGTCGGTTCTCCACTCCAATCGACCTAAACACCTATAAAAGGAGAGAGAGAGAGGGTTTGGAGAGGCCATCTTGGGACGTGAAGAGGCAAGGAGGAAAGAAAGAGAGCGTGAAGCATAGGCCAGCTGAGTTTTCTTCTTCCCCTTCTTTAGTTTTCTTTGTTTTCTTTGATATTTTTTTGAGTTTTAGTTTGATCATGACTATGATGAACTAAACATCTTAGATAGGGCTAAGAGGTGAAGCTTGTAGTGTGATGCACTGATTTCTATGCTTTGATTCATGTTTAAGTTGAACTATCTTTGAATTTAGTTTGATTATAAGGAATGCTTTCAGTTATTAATGGTTTATTGTGACTTAAATTACAGTAGATTTGTGATAGCTTTGAGTATGTTCTTTTCATATTGAGATTATGATTTTAGGAAATATCGTTGTTCACCATCGTCCCATGGGCATGATAGGGTGACGGAATCCTTCTTAACGTTTATACATCTCTCAAGATTAGTTGTGGATTGGTTAAATTCTGTTATTTTCTTTGTCTCATGGGCATGACCTTGTGATGGAATCCATTCTAATTCACATCATTCTCATCTATTGAAAACTAGATCAAAGGAAGTCTATAGTTGATTTTTAATGTTATATACTCCATCTGGATGAAGATAGGACTGATTCCAGTTGTGTTTATGAATCAAGCATAGATCTCCCTGATCTCTACAAGTGGATCCTTAGCACCCTAGTTTCCCACCTTTGAATTTTACAAGTTTTAGTCTAATATTTCACCATTATTTCTCTTAAATTTTCCTAGTTTAGATTACATCTTCTTCTAGTTCTAGTGCTGGTTACTTTCAGATTTCGTACAAGGTTCAATCCCTGTGGATTCGACCTCGGTCTTACTGAGATTATTACTACATCGTAACCCTATACTTGGGGTGTGAACATGAATCAACCAATGAATGGTTTCATTACCGACTTCATCATCCTCATAAACGTATCACATGCATTCGAGAGCCCAAAAGGCATGAGCAACCATTCTTATAAATCCTCATTGGTCTTAAATGTTGTCTTCTACTTATTGTCTGGCCGATTTGGACATGATGGTAGCCGCTTCTCAAATCTACTTTGGAAAATATTTTTACCTCTTCTCGCATGTCTAATATATCATCTAGTAGATGTATAAAAAATATGTACTTCACAATGATTTTATTTATGACTCTGTTGTCAACACATATGCAACTCCCATCCTTCTTAGGCACTAAAAGAGCTAGGACGTCGCATGGGCTCATGGTCTCTCGCATTAAACCCTTATGGATCAACTCTTTCACTAGTCTCTACAGAATATCACATTCTTACTGACTCATCCGATAATGAGGGTGATTGGGCAAGCTAGTCCATAGGACAAGATCAATATGGTGTTGAATATCTCGCATGGGAAGCAACCCGTCGGGAAGTTCATTTGGCCAAATTACTTTAAATTTTTATAACAATAGTTTCGATTTCTCAGGAATAATTATGGACTCTATCTCTTTGCCTTTATAATCAATGTATAGACTTATCCTGTCTCCTTGAATTCATTCACAAAGTCTCATATGGTTAGGAGAGAACGCCCTTTACTTTAAAAGCTTCGAGTGGCTCATCTAGGTCCCATAAGGGCGAGTATAGTTTTTCAGCCATCCTTAATGAAAATATATACATTATCTCATCCTCTATCAATGACGTCATGATCTGATTGCCACGACTAATTGAGTAATATGTGACAGGCCTTCATGTCAATTTCGTCACAAACTACTTAGTCCTTATAATGTTTACCAATTAAAGAGATATAGTGCATTGTTCAATTACTTACGTCTTGCTAACATTCTTAATCCGGCTAATTGTATATGGGGAGGAATGTCTTTTCGTTTTTAGCTGCAACTTTTGCACCATGACCTTGGATATGATGTTCTCATTGCTCCTATTGTTTATGATCACATAAAAATTTTTAGATTCACTATACACCTTGTTCAAAAGATGTTATGTTGTTGCAGATGTGCCTCTCTCTTTGGCGAATACAATAGGCGCCTCACTATTAGGGACTCACCATGATATTGTGAAACCCAATCTGCCTCATCTGGTTCATCCTTTGTGGCGTGATCCACTTCATCAACATTTAAGTCTTGCTCTGTGTTTTTAGTGCTTCCATTATTAATGATGAGGTTCTTCACTTACCGTTGGGGGTAAGTGTTTGATAGGTGATCTGGTTGGCTACATCGATAACAATGGCCTGGCCTTGGCCGACTGTAGGGGTTAGGGATTTTGTTTGCACCGGCAACAGTGGTTACACCCCTTTGGAGTCTTACTTGCCCTCTTCCTGACTCTCGGTTCATGGATATATGAGGTTGAAGGCGCCCCTTACAAGTTCTTTTTCCTTGGCTCGTGATGCTCCTTGTGAAGAACTTGCAATGGATACCTTATTAGCAGGGTAGGCCTGTGCGCTTCTGCTTAACTAGCCAGCTTAATCACTTCCTTCATCATCCAAACAGGTTGCATCTGAATTCGATCTTGCATCACAACACGCAACCCGCTGTTAAATCGAGCGATTTGTTGTGATTTAGTCTTAACTAAATCGTTCTGCACCATCAAACAGTAGAACTCATCTGCATAATCTCTCACTATTTGATTATCCTGCTGACAATTTTTGTATTATTGGAACAATACATAATCGTAGTTGCTAGGGAGGAATCACATACGCATTAGTTGTTTCATTCGCTACTATGCACGAATTAGTGCCTTCATCTGTCTCGTTCGTGTAAATTGAAGTTTTTCTTACCAAGCTAAAGCTTTGTCCTTCAACTTATAAGCAACTAATTTAACCTAATTCTCTTTAAAAATTTTCATGTAGTCGAAGATAAACTCAACTTCAAGAAGCCAATTGAGGAAGTCTTCGATGTAGAGTTGGCCATTGAAACTGGGAAGATCGACTTTCATATTGAATTCTCCATCCGTCTGATGTACTCGAACGCCACCTCGGCCAGGGTGTTGAAGGATCATGTCGTCGATCTTCTCCTTGCTGGATCATACATTCCCAAGAATGATCCAATGATTCCTCGGGGGCATCACCTTGCAATCAGCACAATTGCAAAATCCAACGGCCATGGGAGGTAGATTATCACCACGAATATACAGCTGCCCTAGGGCTTCCATCATGCAGTAAAAAGCAGCCTGCAGCCCATTGCATGACTTGCTAATTCTCCCATTGTGTCGCCTCAAAAGCCTGAAGCATCATCATGTTGCCCGATCCATTATTAAAAGACATCGATCCGAGGAGAAACCTCACTCTGATACTAAACTGATGCAGGGGTGGGTGTGATGAGGTCGATCACAATCTTCCTCGAACGATAAGCATTTTGAATTCACAAGGTTTTCTTGAATCCACAAGAGAAAATTTTCGAATCAATGATAGAAATAAAAATAAAATTTGAAAATATTATTAAAAGTTATCAAAATAAACAAGTTTGAATTCTTAAATAACCTTAAACAAGTCCTAAGAAGCAATTAAAAAATACCCAAACAAACAAGAAAATAGAAACTTAAAAATGCACAAATTTATGTATTCCACCGATCTATAGGTTGATCGTTCAATCGGAAGAACAAAAAATGTTGAAAGAATAAAACCATAAAATTGAATTTGTTTCGAATCGAACTAAGCAAAAAAATTCGACTGAACTAAATAAAAAAGTATGTGACAAGCTTTTCATCTAAACTTATAGTTATAAAACTTGGTGGCCCAAAACTTAGATGACTCAACTTGACTATCAAGCTCTGAGTCACCTTGAAATTCGGTTGTAATCATGACTCAGCCTCAACTTAGCATGACTCGTGTACCTTTACATCTTTTTCCATTTTTATTATTTCTATCTACATACGATTATTTAAAATATTTATAAACAGTAAATATTGAGTCTGAGTCAGGGAAAAACCTGTCCAACTTTTTTAAGTTCACCTGATCCAGTTAGCATCCAGCAGAGTCTTCCAGTCTTTGAACCATGGACCAACGTATCAAATCATATCGAGAATGTGCCCTGAACATTCTATATATGAGGCCGTGATACGTTGAAATGGCATGATTAAACCTTTCATAGAAATATAACCTTCCTCTCCACGTTCCAAAGCACGTGGGTAGATGCCCACCTTTCCAGAAGCCTAAACACACGGTCGCAACACGCGACCAAAACACGGTGGATTTATTTGACCCGTTGGTTAGTATGATTGTGACCCACCATCCGATATTACCATCCAAAAGGTACTTATCAAAAGGACTAAAATATTTAGGGAATGGTAGAATACGTACCATACGTTTGAGTTGTTCAGGGCCCACCTGTGATATTTACGTGGAATTGAAACTGTGAAGCCAATGGTTATCCATGTTTAGCGACTGTGGGGCCACTTGATGTATTTTTCTTATATCCATTCTGTCCATCGGTTTTTCAGCTCATTTTAAAGCATTTAGCCAAAAAATATAGTAGATCCATATCACACCATAGGAAACAATGGTGAGTAACCATTAAATTCTTCTTGTGGGCTATAAAAGTTCTGGATCAAGCTGATATTTTTGTGGTAATTTCATCTAGGTTTTTTTGACCTAATCAATAGGTTGGATGGAAAATAAAAATTATCGTAGGCCTTAAAAAGTTTTTAATGGTGGACATTCAATCACCACTGTTTCCTATGGTGTGTTTCACCTGAGATTTATCTAGATTTGCAGCATATTTGGAATCATATTCTAAAATAAGCTGGTAAAAGGTATTTACTGCATGGATATAAAAATTTTTTACATCAGTGGACCCAACAGTAAGGAATTCACCAAAGTGGCAACGGGCGCATTCTAGAATTATACGAAACTTGTCAGTGACACCACAGCGGTCAATGTACCATCATCCCTAACAACTACAGAGTACAGCCCACCCGTGGAAGGACTTGGGTGTTAGTGTCCCTTCATCCTGGGAAAGTGCACCCGCTTACTTAGAATGTGGGCCTAGTGTTCACAGAACGGCAGGACCACATTGTATTTGCTAGTTTCTATTGTGAGCATCGCACACCAGTGTCCTCATCATTTCTTTTTTGGTGTGGCGCACTTGTTTTGGGAATCAAGCTGAATTTTAGGATCTATGCCTAACATGGCTGGTGCACATTAATGATTGTATTAGATTGTAATCGGACATCAAGATGGGCCGCACGCAACCTTGAACCTAAGATTATTATCATACATTTCAATGTATGTGATTATTCCCAAATATATATATATATATATAGAGAGAGAGAGAGAGAGAGAGAGAGAGAGAGGAATGCTCACCTGTGCACCTTCTCATGTGAGTACCCGTGCACACCTTTGCACATGAGGAATGCTCACCTGTGCACCTTCTCGTGTGAGCAACCATGCACACCTTTGCACATATATCTTAGGCACAAAATCTGAACAGTTCACGTGTTAGGGCCCAATTTTCAGCTTGATGCAAAAGTCTAGTGGGCCATAGTTAAGAAAAATGCAAATCAAGGGATGAAACTATTTCCTTTTTTGATAGCCCACCAGAGATTTGTATCAGGCTGAAAATTGGAGCTGTAAGGTTTCAAGGGGTGCCTCATCGTGTGAGCCGTTCAGATTTTTTTATGTAAGACCGTATGCTCACATAAAAAGGTACACTGGTGAGCATTACCTATATATATATATATATATATATGGAAAAGGTACTATGAGCTCGACCTCACAATAAGCTCCCGTGAAGTCGAGCTATGTGGGCCCCACCGTGATGCGTGTTGACCATCAACACCGTGCATTTGATGGGTCTCCTTTAAATTATGAGATATCCCAAAAATCATCCGTATACGGAACTCAAATGGGGTATATCATCTAAAATAATGTGAAGACACCGTTAAAACATATAAAAGCACTTGGTGGGGCCCATCTGAAATTTTAATGCGTCTAAAACTTGGTCTTAACCCTCATCCAAGTGGGACACACATAATGGATGGGATGGATTTTCAAAACACATCTCGGTGGGCCCAAAAAATGATTATGAATGTTTTAATGGTGCACAGCCCCTCTCCACTTCTGTATGTGGTGTGGCCCACACAAGTCACAGATTGACTTGATTTTTGAGACCTAGGCCCACGATGGAATGGTGCATCTGACTGATGGGGTAGATGTTCGAAACGCATCACGGTGGAGCCCACACAGCTCGACCTCATGTGACATACTCGTGAGTTGGATCGCATGGTACCTTTTCTATATATATATATATTCATTCTGGGCACCTGCACACTTTCACACTTTTGCACACTTGTTGTGGGCCTAAAATACGAACGATATATGTGATGAGGCACTCCATGAAACCTAAGGCCCAACTTTTAATCTGATCCAAAACTGTAGTGGGCTGTAGCAAAGAGAGGCAAATCAAGGGAATGAAACTGTTTCCTCTTCCCATGTCCCACCAAAGCTGTGGATCAAGATAAAAGTTAGGCCATAGAGATTGCATGGGGTGCTGCATCGCCAGTGGTACCAAGCCAGATAGGTCCGACTTAGTACGATCCGAGTTGGAAATGACACTCATCTTATAACTGTGAATGGCTCCGTCGTAGCTTGTCGACCCTCCTCATGGGAACCCTCCTCATCTTTCCCATTGGTACTGTGAAAAGGCCAAGCCCTACAGTGAAGACCGGATGGTTCAGCCCATCAAATGGGTCACACTATTGGAATCGATGGACAACTGGAAATCTGACTCAACATAAGTGGATTAACCTGATTTTTTAAAAGGGTGATTGAGTTGTTGGGTCCACTATTTTCATGGTATTGATATCCTACACAAGCGGAGTACCAGCCGGGAGAGATGGTGGCAACAGTACCACTTGGCACATGCGGTGATGTTGCCTGCATGCAGGTAATCAGTTCTCATAATATAAAACAAAGGAAGAAGGGCACTCTTTTTCTCTCTTGGATGTAGCCCACCGGAAGTTGAAGTGGGCCACACTCCACTTGTTGAATGCACGAGGGTTGAATCTTTGAAGAGGAATCATTTGACACTTTGTCCGTACGTGCGGGTGATATGCATGCACTCATCGAATGTACACGTGGAATACGTGTAACTTATTTGTGTATATCAGATGCACGTGTGATGTGGTATTATGTAAATATATGTGTTATTTGGCTGCACACGTGTGATATGTACGGATAGGGATTAGGCAATAGCCCCAAAACTAGATGGATCCTCACCTCTACTTAAACATCCATGTCTTTTAACTATCAAATTAGGACATCAGTTCAATGTGATTTCTGGCTTATGGCCCACCAAAAGTGGGGCACGGTACCAAAACACAAAATCTTAAATCTTATGAAGGCCAGCTTAAATTCGTGGTAAGGAAAGGAAAGGAAAGGAAATAATGTTTCCTTATGCTCCACACGTTTCACTATCCCACGTGCCCTATTCATCTTCTCTTGCGCTCAGGTTCTATATTTGCTAATGTGCCACATGCACCACCATTCATTTTCCATTCCACGGGACATGTGATAATGTGCCACATGTGCTATTTCTTTTTTCTTACACCACACATGCAAAGCACCACGCATGTACTATTGTGCTATGTATGTCGTTGTCCATCTTCCATCTCTCCAAATATGCCATTTATGCAAATTGTGTTAATGTGCACAAGTTCTGTCTTCATACGTGGTAAATGTGTTCCACTGTACAACCTCAAATACCTCACATGTGGCATGTGTGATACAATTCAATATTAATGGCTCCAAATATGCTACATGTGCCATGTGCACAAGGTCTGCTATCTGGCTTCAAGTGCCTTCATGTATCAAATGTATCGATCAATGACTTGTGTTACATGGCACTGAACTGCTACGAGTACCTCACGTGTGCCACGTGTATGACAATTCAACTTCAAGCACTCACATATGCCAGGTATGTCACATGATCATATCCATCTTTAAGCATCCCTCATGTATAACATGAGCTAATGTAGAGATTCCAATTATTACATATAAAATTTTCTCAATAATTTTTTGTTGCCAAACAATAAATTTGAAAATAAATTTTAAATAAAAAAAAGTGTTGAAAGACAAATAAGTAAAATAATGTTTTCTTTCCTATAAGTTTTTGTAAAAAAGGTTTATTAAGAAATATTATTTTCTTTCCGATGTTTTCCCCACATCTAAACATGCCCTTATCGAATTTATAACAGATGTTATTGATTGGTCATTGGTGTGGATCTATTACACTTCAGAAGAAGACAAAATCATATATAACAAAATCAAGAAAAAACTCCACATTGATAGAAACCAATTAAATGATAGTGGCCAAAATCTTTGAATAACAGAAGTTAGGTTTTCAATTTTGAAAAATGGAGCCATGGTTCAATCTATAATGAGATATCTTAAATCTGTACATGAAATAAGGGTTCGATCGATTGATCACCCCGTTCGATCTATCGAGTGAACTCCGAATTATGTAGATTGGTATGTGGACAGTTTTGGACATCTTTGATCGATCAGCTCGATAGTTCGATCGATTAACAAAAATTCGAATATACCTCTGAACTCTTTGGACACTTTTGAGCATATTCGATTGCTTGAACAAGTTGACTTAGTCGGTGTAGATCGATCAATGCTTCGATCGATGGCGTACGCGATTTTGCAGAATTGCATTGATTGTTTTCTATTCCGGGTGTGACACTATATCTGTGTGTGTGTGTGTGTGTGTGTGTGTGTGTGTGTGTGTGTGTGTGTGTGTGTGTAAACCGGATTAGGGGTATTCCAATTAGATTTTAATCGAGGGCTAAAGGTTTCTAGGTTTAAGGAGGTGAAAATGAAGGCTTTCTGAGCTTTGTAAGTGATTCTATTTCTTGTACTTTTGATTTTATATTGATTCGTTATCGCTTTGTGTAATGGTTTTTCCCGCAAGGATTTTTTCACATAAAATTCGTGTCCTTATAATTATTATTATTATTATTATTATTTTGGAAAGTGGGCACATGCCACTAAAATTTCATTGATCTGAGAAATATACATGCTTTCGAGAGGGTCCGAACAAAAAGACTACGGACCTCTTCTATCGTGTCACCCCTCTAGAGACAAAAGCAAGACAAAAATAAGGCTCTAAGAGGCCTCAAAGTAGATAATTACAACCCATATACAACCAGATTAAGGTCTTCTCATGGAGCCTAGTCTCGTGTTGTTTAGGACTAGAGCTCCTCTGTAATTATTTTGTTTACGTTTGCTTAATCTCGTGTGATCCGAATTTGAGGTTTACTTATGTGGATTACTAATAGGTTATATCAAAGAAAATGTTGGGTTCGAGTTTGGATTGACATCATGATGATTAAGGGATCAAAAGTGAAGTATGGAATAAAGAAGTTCATTAGGAAAAATAACTTCAAACTATGGAAGTTGAAGATGAGAGGCTTTCTAGTTTAACAAGGGCTGTCACATGCACTCCTTGGTGTTGAGAAGTGTCTAACGTCTATTAGCCATGAAGAGTGGGAAGAGTTGGATGAAAGAGCGAAAACCTCAGTCCAATTAGTTTTTACGGATGATGTCATTTACAATGTCCATAATCAAAAGATCACTGTGAGACTTTGGAAGAACTTAGATACTTTGTACATGATGAAATCACTGTCGAATCATCTGTACCTGAAAAAATAATTCTATAACCTGAATATGATGGAAAGGTCACATCTTAATGAACATATCAGGGCATTTAATCATATCATTTACAAAATAACGAGCGTGAAAATGAAGATGGGCAAGGAAGATCAAGTTTTAATTCTGTTGAACTCTCTTTTAGAGTCTTATGATAGCTTTGTAAACACTGTGTGCCATGATAGAGAGAATATTGTTGTTGAGATTGTCATCTCAACCTTTCAATCGAGAGTGTTGAGAAAGAATGACAGAAATGTATGTTCTCCTATGGATGTGTTAGTAACTAGGAGAAGGAATTTAGAGAGGGAAAATGAAAATTCATCGTGTTCATGGTCCAAGTCTAAGGGCAAGTGAAAGATGAAGTGTTGGAACTGTGGAAGACAGTGATGTATGAAAAAGGATGGTTGGAAACCTAAAGCTCAAAAGGAAGATAAGGTAGATGAAGCCATGAAGGAAGCCATGACAACATAACCGAGTGAGGATGTGGACACTAGTGATGTTCTAACTGCATCCAAATCTATCTATCTCAGTAATGAGTGGATTGTAGATATGGGTGTGTTATACCATATGGCGTCGCATTGGGATTGGTTCACCACATACAGTGAGCATGATGGTAGCCAGGTGTTTATATGTAATGATTTTGTCTATAATGTTTGGTGTCGGATCGGTGCACATCAAGATGTTTAACTAAAAGATATGAGACATACACCTAACATATGAAAGAATCTGATATATCTTGAAGCTCTTGAGGCAATTGGGTGCAAGTTTACCGGTTTTGATTGTTTCCTAAAGGTTTCAAAGGTGGCACTAATAGTGATAAAATCACAGTGGAACGGTAACCTTTACATGTTGATTGTGAGTACCGTATTGGATGGAGCTGCAATGTATATAACGAAGTCTATGTCGGCATGTTTATAGCATATACATCTGGCTAAATGAACAAGTGTAACATCCCGTCTAACCAACACTGCGTCTTAGGGCGTCCACGTAGGACTTACCGCAGGACCGTTCGATTAAAGCCACTTGTGGTGGGGTATCACACCTAAATTAATCTAGGATTAGTCCTACAGAGTAGTTTAGACAGGTCATGATAGAACCTAATGCGGGCCGTCAAGGCAGATGACCGTTTATACTTAGCAACAGTCCGTGCGGGCCACACCGCGACGCAGGAAGGTCAGAAAATTATAAAACTTTAGGGAACACTAGATCTCACTGGGCTTGAGGTCCATCGCGGACCTCCGACCCAGTGGACACCCAGAACTGGGATCTGGCACTGACCAAATTCACCCCACCAATCCCAGAATTTGAATCTAGCACTTACAAATGAAATCGAGACTTTAGGCTTTTCAGCCGTCGAATTTCTTCTAAATTTACGGTGAAGGTCTAATGTGCGGGCCTACCCACGTCAACGAAACCTGGGCCCCGATTGTGGCACGATAACCGTTGATCGCACATCGGACCCGTACGATCATACCAAATATCCTATCGATCCCAAAATTTGTATAATCCTTCATCTAACCATGGACCACCTACCCTATAAATTTCATAACCAGGGGACCACCAGAACTGCCCCAACGACCGAAATGGACCCTACAGGGCCATTTAAAAGATCGAGATCACTTACTTAGATCCCATATTCGTTCATCCGATTGTTTTCAAATTTTATATGGCCCCTCATTGGGCCATGAGACACGTGCACACCAAATTTGGTGGCCACAGGAGTGTTGGGGCCACCACAACAACAATAGTAGCTCTAAGAGACTATTTTGAGAATTCATTGAAACCCAAGGCCAAGGGACCCAACTCTAGAAAAATAAACCCTAGCTCCCTCTCATAACCCCTCCATTCTCCCAACAACAAACCCTCTCCCCATCATAACTTTCTTCAACTCCCAACAACCCATCTCCCTCCTTCATAACTCCTTCCAACCTTCCACAACTAAATCTCCCATCCTCATAACTTCCACCACCATCCGACAACAAGCCTCCCTTCGTAACTTCCACCTTTCTCCAATGACCAAGGTGAGCAAAGGGAGTAGGAGAGGGTGGAGAAGTGCTTGTGTGGACCCTAAATCAAGGTGGGGCCAAGGGCATCAACCCTTTCAAACTCTCTAATCCTCCTCTAAGAAGAAGCTCTCCACCTCAACCCCAAAATCGACCGTTGGCCATCTAGGTAAGAACCTCTCCCCATTTCTTCTTGAAATCCAAGTATCAAGATGGGATTGGCATGGAATTTCTCACATGCAAGGATTGGTTTTAGGGATTCCGGCCGATCTACCCGAAATCCACATCTCCTAAGCCATTTCCAAGCCTCCATCGAATCCGAAGGTGCGGACTATTAATCCTAGGTGACCTAGCACCAATCATAACATGAGTTTAATGATTTTGCTTATTTGGATGAAGCATGTGTGGAATCTAGAGAGACCTTAGGATTTGAGTGTTTGATGAAAATGTATGGAATTGCATGTTTGTTAGTTTTTCTTCCTCATGATCGTATTTATGCTTCTCACATGTTTGATGATATAACCGATGATCACATGCTCATATGTTGTGTGATTCCTTCTTATGATGATGCGTATGACATGTTTGATGTTCTGTCTTTACACATTTTAATTCCTAGGTGCGTAGGAGACGTTTCGTTTCCTCGCCCACTCACACTTCTCACATGCACTCTAATTACGGTATTGTAACATGCTTATTAGGAACATTGATATGTATGATAGGATGAATGCAACATGATATTATATGTTGGATAATAACCTTGATGTTGGTATGCTATGAATCATTGTTAAACCGTGGATTGGTTAGGAACATGAGGTTAGACGGTAGTCTCGTTGGTTGGACTACACTGAGACTAACCCGTGAATTGGACGGATGTGTATGGGCGGTAGTAGTTCGACTACATGGGTCTATCGTACCCTATGTCGTTCATCCCGTACTCGCCTGACTTGTGCGGTTTAGCCTACATACTGAAAAATCCTGATTGTTAACCATGTTTTCTCACACATGTATGGAACCTGGAACACCCTACTACCGTTGTAGCTACCGATAACCACTTGAATTTTAATCCACTGTCTCGTGAGCCGGGCATGGTGGAATGGGACACTGTCTCCGAGTTGTTGGCCTACACTGGGGCGACGCGCCTTCCCGTAGTGACCGCGAGCGATCCCAGTTCTCAGCACTCCCCATGTGCTTGAAGTCGGGGATGGGAAATTCGACGGGATCAAGGTCGTGAGGACTAAGCCCCACACGTTGGGGGGTCTTGGCCTCGCAACTAGTTTATGGCATTTGATTTGTGGGGTGTATCAGATTCCCAAATCTACTGGATGAATGGACCTAACTAATAACTCGGCTAACACGATTGCACTGCATCCAATAGTTAGGGTGGCGACTCAGAAGTCGAGGTCGCAATGAGGGAGTGTTGACATATGTGATCGTTAGACGGAGTCGCTCGAGGGAGCGTTGTGGTGAGGGCATGCATCATATCATCTCGCATCCATGCATTTAATTAAGAGTTTTTAGGAATTAATGAATGACTGTATTTCATTAAATTCATATTATAATTGATACCTGTTGTAACTTAAGACTAATAGCACCCACTGAGTTGATCACTCACTCCCACTCTGGGACGGTGTTTTAAAACACCAACCAGACTCTCTCATAGATGCAGGAGATGCGGAGCAGGGGGAGCTTGGCGATGCTACTCTCGACAAGGAGGAGCTGTCATACTTCCAGCTGATGGAGGGTTCTCCACCAGTATGAGTGGCAGGTTGGATCGCCGAGCGTGGACTACGCCTTATATTTTTGAATATATATATATATATATATATATATATATATATATATATATATATATATATATATATTCTTTTGTGATTTTGATGGGTGGCGCCATGTGCGTTCCCCTTATTCTTTTAGACATGTACATATACGTATGTTAGATTTCTTTCATTTCTACAGACTCGTTGCTGTGTTTCATGATATCAAAAAATTTCACGTTACATAATTAAACCGGATTAAATGCTTAATAATGAAATCGGTTGTAAGTGACTCTCGGGAACTCGGGAGTTGAGCGTATGCGCAACCCCCGATTTCTAGGGCGTTACAAAAAGCATGACATTATTGTATTTTCTAATCATTTATTGATTCTTACATTTAAAAGTGTTGATTTTAATATATGCGAGCATTGTATATATGGTAAATAGTCAAGGTTATCTTTTAAATCTGAAAAGCATATTAGTACGTGTGCTTTGGATTATGTGCATCATGATGTATAGGGTCGTCACTTGTAGTTTCTAAAAGGGGTTCATTATTCTTTATATCATTCATAAATGACTACTCTATAAAAGTTTGGGTATACTTTATAAAGTACAAGTCATATGCTTTTGCTACCTTTAAAGTGTGGAAAGCAATGATAGAGAAATAGTCAGGGTAAAAGTAAAAAATTCTTAGGGAAGATAATGGCGGTGAATTCACTTCGAATAAATTTAACTAATTTTATAAAGATGAAAGGATTGTACATCAAAATACAGTCAGGCATACACTAAAGAAAAATTCTTAGAGAGAGTCTGAAACATGTTGAGTAATGCTATGTTAGGCAAGGAGCTATGGACTTGTTACTTATTAAATCAGTTCTCATCTATGGCGATTACATGTAAAATTATACAAGTGTGAAGTGTTCATGATGTTGAATACTCGGTGTTGAGAGTACTTAGTTGTGAAAGTGACTCTCATGTACTGTTATTTGAGAGAGATAAGTTAAACTAAAGGAATAAGAAGTGTAACTTTCTTAGCTATGGTGATAATATGAAAGAATACATTTTATATGATCGGATCACATATAAGATCACGATTAGCCATGACGTTAGGTTTGATGAGGATTGTTTGTTTTGTAATGAAGAACATAAGGAATAAAAAAAATTAGTGGTGACAGACGCTGAAATTGATAAGGGTGAAACACAGGTTGAAGTTGAGCAGCAACAAGAGGTATAAGAGAAGGTAGAGCCACTATCTATGAGGAGATACACCTAAAGATTAGAGATTACTAGTGAGATAAAGTTATGACTCAAATATTGCATTCACTCTTATTACATATTGGTGGGGGGGGGGGGGAGGGGATGAATGATCTAGATGCCGAGAAGTGGATAACGACGATGCATGCCGATTTGGACTCTCTGTATAAAAATAAGACATAAAAGTTGATAGAGCTTCCTATTGGACGCGAAGCGATTAGATGCAAGTAGATTTACAAGAAGAAACATAATAGACACAATGTAAGATTGATTGTGAAAGGATATATATAGAATAAGAGTGTCTACTTCAGTGAGATTTGTACGCCTATGGTTATGCATGTATCTATCAGGTTTGTGTTGGCACTGATTGCCTAATATAACCTTGAGCTGAAACAGATGGATGTGAAGATTGTTTTCCCATATGGAGGATTAGAAGAGTAGATCTATATGAAGCAATCTGATGAGTTCGAAGAAAAAGAGTTATAAAATAAGGTTTGCATGTTAAGGAGGTTGTTGTATAACCTGAAACAGTTGCCTAGGTAGTGGTATAAAAATTTTGATACTTTCATGGTGAGATAGCAATTTACTAGGAGTTAATATGGTCACTATGTTTACTTTAAGACACTAAGTGATGGAGGATTCATTCTATTGGTATTTTATATTGATGATATGCTTACCGCCAGCCAAATCGCATTTGAGATCAATTTATTAAAGACTTATTTGTTATGGATATTTGAAATGAAAGATCTGAGGGTTATAAAGAAGATTCTCAGTATAGACATATAGAGATAGAGAGAGGAGCATGTTACAATTATCTCAGTCAGAATATCTTGCGAAGGTGTTGATGAGGTTTGGGATGGACAAGGCTAATCCAGTTAGCACACCCCATGCTACTCTTTATAACCTTTTTCATAACAATGTCCCATTACATATGAAGCAAAACCAGCTTATGTCTCGTGTGCCATGTTCAAGCATGGTTGGCAGTTTGATGTATGTCATGGTCTCTATGAGATTAGATATTTCACATGCAGTCAGTGTTATAAGCAGATATATATCGAACCCTTGCACACAACAATTAGAGGTAATGGAATGGCTACTTTGGTATTTAGGAGGTACAATGAACTGTCTTAACATTTCAAAAATTAGAGGAAAAGTTGGTAGACTACGTGGATTCAGATTACGTAAGGAATGTGGACAACATGAGGTCGACTTCCTATTATTCATTTGTATTAGTGAGTGGAGTGGTAAGTTGGATGTCGAGGCTTTAGTTTGTGGTTACTCTTTCTACAACAAAAGTTGAGTATATGATAGTGACAAAAACATTTACGGAAGGCGTTTGGTTGAGAGGAATGATAAATAAAGTTTGGCTTTGGAAGGAGATCGTGCCGATTAATTGTAACAATGAAACTACGATCAATTTGATGAAGAGTTTACCATTCTCATGCTAAGCATATTAATATTCATCATTTTATCCGATAGGTTCTTAAGGAAGGTGGTATGACTCTTAAGAAGATTCATACGAACTTGAATTTGACAGACATGCTTATAAATGTCGTTCTCACAGAGAAGTTACGATTATGTTTAGTTTCTCCAGGTCTGATGAAAGGTTCACTATGCCAAAAAAGTGAAAAAAGGATGGTCGAAAACTGTCTCAAAAGACCATAAGGACGGTCTTGGACCGTCGCAAGGACCGTCATATTTTGGGGTGTCGTATTACTTGGACAGCCATAAACTCTTTAAAGAAGGACGGTCATGGACCGTCTTTAAATAAGGACGGTCATGGACCGTCTATAAAAGTAGACATTAAACGTCTGTTATGAAGCTTAAAAGGATGGTCCTGGACTGTCCGTAAAAAAGACTATTATAGGTAGTCTCTGATGAACCATAAAACGACGGTCATGGACTGATCATCGACCGTACTTAAAAAGGACGGTTATGAGCAGTCTCTGATGAACCTCAAAAGGACAGTCTAAGACCGTCCTTAAAAGGACTATTTTGGACCATCCTTTTAAAGGACTGTTACAAGCCATCTCTGATGAACCTAAGAAGGACAGTTACGAACCGTCTCAGATTTGAATATTTAGGAAAATATGGATGACTTAAAAGCCGTTAGAAAATTTATTGCATTAAAAATTAAAGAAAAAGAAAAAATATAGCAACAATTTTCTTTTTGTGTCTGTCATCTAATAAAAAAATATTCAACCAATAAATAATCATAATTCATAATCATAAAGAATTGCAGAATGTTCATTCAGGTTTATGTTTGGGTTTTCAAGTTTATGTTTAGGTTAAGGAGTTGAGATTAGGATTAGGTGTAGGTTTAGGTTTAAGGATTTGAGAATACATTTAGGTTTTAGGTTTAGGTTTAGGTTTTAGGTTTAGGTTTAGGTTTTAGGTTTTAATTTAGGTTTAGGTTAGGTTATAGGTAAAGGTTTAGGGAATTGAGTTTTAAGTTGTAGGTTTAGGTTATAGGTTAAGGTTTAGGTTTAGATTTAGGTTATAGGTTTTAAGATTTGAGAATAGGTTTAGGTTAAGGTTATAAGTTCAGGTTTAGGAAATCGGGTTTGGGTTTAATTAGGTTTGGGTTTTCAAGTTTAGGTTTAGGATTTAGGTTGGAGTTGAGATTAGGATTAGGTGTAGGTTTAGGTTTAGGGATTCGAGAATACATTGAGGTTTAGGTTTAGGAAATCGGGTTCGGATTTGAGATCGTGCTTATGTTTGGGTTTAAGGTTACGTTCAGGTTATAAGTGTAGGTTTAGGTTTAGGTTTTAGGTTTAGGTTTAGATGATAGGTTATAAGCACTACATGAAATAGGATTTTTACCAACGAAATTTTTACTGATGATTTTTTTTCGTAGGTAAAAAGGACTTTTACCAACGCAAATTATTTTCGTTGGTAAAAGTTTACTTTTACCGATGAAATTTTAATTTCGTACGTAAAAGTCGACTTTTACCGACGAAAAGTGTAATTTTGTAGGTAAAAGTACTTTTACCAACATCAATTTTCGTTGGTAATGGCTATTTTTATTTTTTGAAAAAAATAATTTCAAAAAATTTACTTTTACCAACGAAGTTTCCTCATTTGTAGGTTAGTATTTTTTCCGACGGACATGAACCGTCGGCAATAATCTGGAACACTAATTACCAACAATCTATCTTCGTTGGCAAGTGTTTTTCCCGATGGACATTACACGTCGGCACAAATCCTATACTGTTAGTACCGATCAAATACAGTTTCGTTGGTAAATGTATTTTTACCGACGGACATGAACCGTCGGCAAAAATCAGATACAGTGTTATTGCCGTTGAAAACAAACTTGTTCACTTAAAGTGCTTTCCCCAGACTTGGAAGTGCCAGAAAAACTCTGGTAGGTTGTTAATACCAACAAACACAGTCGTC
The DNA here is from genome assembly GCA_037074715.1 of Magnolia kwangsiensis. Lineage (NCBI taxonomy): Eukaryota > Viridiplantae > Streptophyta > Magnoliopsida > Magnoliales > Magnoliaceae > Magnolia > Magnolia kwangsiensis. The sequence goes on from CM073577.1 coordinate 118,195,500, forward strand.
AGTAAAATTACTTTCCCGACGGATATCGACCGTCGGCGTAAATCCTATACAATGTTATAGCGAACGAAAACTAGTTTTGTTGTGTCAGTAATTTTGCTTTTTACTGATGAATTAAAACCGTCAAATAAAGGTTCCTGCCATTGACCAAATTTTTGTAGCATGACTGAAAGCACAACAGTTTTGCCGACGAACTAAAACCATCGGTAAAGGGTTCCCGCCAAAGCATGTTTTGCCTACAAACAAATCGTCGGGAAACGGTTCCCGCCGAAGCAGGTCAGTTTTTTGGATGAACTAAAACCGTCGGGAAAAGGTTCCCACCAAAGCATGTCAGCTTTTCTGACGAACTAAAACCGTTGGGAAAAGGTTCCCCCCAGGCTTCTAAGTTCCCCGCCGTGAGAGAAAGCATGACAGTTTTTCCGACGAACGAAAACCGTCGGGAAAGGGGTCCCCGCCAGGTCCCAAAAATTCCCGCCACGACTGAACACACATTTACCGAAAAGTGTTTTTACCAACGATTAATTTTGTGGGTAAAAATAAATATAAAATTTTTTCCCGACGGCAGACAACCGTCGCTAATTGTTTTTACGCACGAAAAAAAGCCGTCTGTATTAATCCTCTATTTTTCTGTATATATATATTTATAGTTTTTATATCATATAAGTGTGAATTTTTTAATTTTTTGTTATTAAAAAGTAATATTTTAATGATAAGTAATGCTCACACAAAGTTGGACCATGTGTTTTGGTCCAACTTGCTGGGCATTCAATGAAAAAATTTCTCCTTCCATATAATGCATACACGTATATTGAGGGGATTTTAGAATGCATGTCATAGTTATGTAAAGTGGCATATTTGCTAAGATCCAAGTCATTCACCAGTTAGGATCCACCAAGGAGAACTTATATAGGGACAAAATTCAGATCCATTTATCTTTCTAGTAGGCCATGCCAACGTAAATAGTTTAGAAGGTGAACTTTTCTTTATCAACTATTTCCAGTTGTGTAGTCCACCTGAAGTATGGATGGGCTTGAAATTTGAGCCCTAGGTGTAAAGTGAGGTTGAGGTGACCCATCAAATGTTCGGGATAGATTTAAAATTAACACTATATTTGTCCTACACGACAGGGCCACTCTTTTTCAAAGCTGCTTTTAAATCACTCGTGGATCGGCATTACGAGGATTAATTACCAAAACAACATACCCAGATTTCCTGCAAAAGCCTTTCCAGGAAGTTCCTGTGCAAGGATGCTGGGTGGGCCCCACCGATATGTTTGTGTGAAATCTATCCCATCCATCCTTTTTTAAAGATAATTTTTAGGATGTGAGACCAAAAAATAGATATATCAAGCACTCAAATGGGCCACACGAGAGGAAATAGTTGTTATTTAGTGAGCACCGTTGACATATTTTTATAGCCATAAAATTTTTGTATCAAGCTATATTTTTAGTGTTTTCACTTCATCCAATTTGGAATGACCTTATAAAGGGTTTGGATTGCATATAAACATCAAGGCGGGGTCAAGGTTTCAACGGTGGAAATTTCTTTCCACAATTTCCCCTCTCATGTGACCCCTTTGAGTCTTGTATCCACCTCATTTTCGGTATAACGTCCTAAAATGTGCTCACAGAACGGATGGACAGAATAAATTTCTCACATACATTGCACTGGGCCCCACCCGGAATCCTTACGCGGGAACTTCCTGTAAAAGGCTTTTGCAAGAAATCCTCGTCCACAACGCCACCTCTATGCCAGCATTGCATTAATTACGCCAAATGGTAATATTTTGGAAACAGGTACCACACGCACTCTCACCTCAGATTTTTTTCACGGGCCCACTCCATGTATGTAAGATTCACTCCGACCATTAAACTTGTAATCTAGTGATAGGCTTAAAGCAAAGAAATTAGGCTAATCAGTGGTTCAGATGGGCTACACCAATAGGAACAATTAGGAGGAGAGACATCCGCTTTTTATTTTTTTCAGGGCCCATTGTAAAGAAACTATGAAATCCGTTCCAGCTATTAGATATCACACCAAAATTAAGCCTGAGTCCCAAAAATGAAGTCCATATATGATTCATGTGAGGCACACTGATGGAAATAGTTTAGAGGGTGAACCTTTCCATATACATTGTTTCTAATAATGTGATTCACCTTAACTAAGGATGGGAATGAAATTTGAGACCTTGATCTAACATGGGGTGACATACCTAATGGAAGGGGTTGATTTTATATTAACGCAATAATGGGCCCAATCAAGCTGTGGGCCCTTTTCCATGCCAAAATGTAATTAGTTTACCATGGAAGCTTTTGCTTACATTAATTACGAGTGGGTTTTTTTTTTTCATTAAATGTAGAATGGACTACACATTTATTATAGATTTGGACCATCCAATTAAAAATCAGATCTGTACATTAGATAAATTACATTATTAACTTGTTAGGGGCAAAAAAAAGAAAGATGATGATCTTATGATCAAACATGTCAAATACTTATGAAGATAATGGGTTGTTAATAAAATAGTCCAATGATCTAGATTTAACATGCACACTTGTACTTTTCTTGAAAGTGTAGTTTCTTAGTTTTTAGCATATAAGTTCTCCCTAGTGGATCTTAACTGATGAATGGCTTAGATCTTATCACATATGTCACTTTACATAACTATGACATGCATTCTAAAATTCATCAATATAAGTGTATGCAGGGGGGATTTTTTCATTAAATGCCCAGCTAGTTGGACCAAAACTCACGGTCCAACTAGTTGTGTGTGAGCATTTCTCTTTAATGATTTTTAATATCACATGAAAAAGAATATTGAGAAGTTTAGAATTTTAATAATTTTTGAAAAAATTTTTGAAAATAAAATGATGCTTTTGAAGAAAAGAAAATTGGCATTTTGAAATTATTAAGAAAAAATTTTAAATATGAGAAAATATTTAGAAATTTTGAAAATAAAAATTCAGAATTTGTATTTTTTTTAGAAATAATTTATAATAAAAATGTAATTTTGTTAAAATGATTTCAAAAATATATGTTTTATAAAAGAATGTTATTTTTAAATGGAAATCGAAATTTATGTTTGAAAAAAAATTACTAAATTAATAGGCACATCCACTAATTGTACCTTTAACCGTTTTTGGACAATCTAATCAGTCCAAATTGAAGAGTAAATAACTTCAAATGTTTAAATTAAATTTCACTAAAATTGTTGATTAATCTTGTATGCCCAATATCTTTTTCATATGTAATCTGATCGGGATGAATAACTAGTGAAATTGAGTATTGATCCGAAAAATAGGGTGAATGGACCAGATAGGTAAAATGGGGCAAATATTTTGGTCAAAATTGTGACCCAACTTTATTAACCTCGTGAGAACCTAAGTGTTGATGTAAGTTTTGTGGGCCCCATCATAATGTGTGTCGAACATCAAGACCGTGAATTTAATGTCTCCCTTCTAGGCCTGTATGACTTAATAAATAGATTGGATGCCAAATATATGGTACAATGGACCTTACGAGGATTTTAATGAAGGATATCTAATCACTATTGTTTTCATGTGGTGTGGTCCACCTAATATTTATATACCTCTCATTTTTGAGCCCCACCATGATGTATGTTTTATATCCATACCTTCCATCCATTTGGAGATATCATTTTAGGCCAATATCTAAAGATAAATCCAAAGCTCCAGTGGACTCCAGGATAGTGACACCCACCATTAAAAACTTCTTAAGGCCACAAAAGTTTTAGATCAAGCTGATATTTGTGTTTTAACTTATTTCATGTATTTTTAAACTTTTGAACAATTGGATTTCAAATAAAAATTATGGTAGGGCCTTAGGATAGTTTCAACGGTGGGAATCACTCTCCCCACTGTTTTCTATAGTGAGGTCCACTACATCTTTTTATCTGCCTCATTCTTTGGCTCGTGCCCTAAAATAATATCTCAAAATGGATGGATGGTGAGGATACAACACATACATCATAGTGGGGACCACAGAACTTGGTGACATCACTTCAGTAGCCAACTCGATACTCAACCGGTATCTAAGCCGCGCCCGTGAGACTGCGGCGTCTCTCTCTCTCTCTCTCTCCCTCTTGCACCCTCTCCCTCCTCTCACTCTCTATCTCTCTCTTCCTCTCTCTCTGATCTCTCCACCCTGTCCTCTCTCGGTCTCTCTTGTAGCCTCTCTCTCTCTCTCTCTCTCTCTCTCTCTCTCTCTCTCATCAGAGCTCGAAAACCCGATTGGAGATCTCTCAACGCAACTCTCTCAATCTGTCTCCTCAAAGCTGGAAAACCGGATTGGGGCTCCAACTCAAACCCTCCTCTCGTTCTCTTCCTCTCACCTCGAAAGGTAAAAACCCTAATCCATGCCCCAAGCACACATCAACAAAATGAAGGTGGGCCTTAATCTCATTTTGAATTTGGGAATTTTGGTACCATAATCCCAAATCGAATTTGGTGGTTTTGAAATTGGGGATTTGGGTACCCAATTCCCACTTCGAATTTGGGGATTATGGTACCCTAATCACATTTCGAATTTGGGTGTTTCGAAATTGAGGATTTTTGAATCTGGGGGTTTTAACATTGGGGATTATGGTACCCTAATCACATTTCTAATCACATGCTGTAATGGATCCAACCATATTGAGTATTCTGATTTATGCATTTGTTTGAATCCGTTCGCTGACAGATCTCATCTCGATTTTAGAATGCTGATTGAGGACTTTTGAATATGAGTGTGTTTCTTGATTTGTATTGTATGTCATCTCTGTTGGCCCGCCTGTTCAGACCTGAAATGATAAATGGAGCAGATGGCTTTGGAGGTCTTAGACAGTGTGATCCTCAACCTGAGATATGAACATCTTTGTACAAGTGGGTGCCCATGTTTCAGTGCATCCAGAGCACTTCTCTGTTGGTGTTACCTTTTGATGGGCCATGCACTGTAATTCTCCTTCATTTGACAATCATAACCATCTGTGGGCAGATTGTAAACAGGCCGTTAACAGAGAAGTTTGAGCAATGGTCCACTTTCAACCGATAAAAGGGCCAAAGATTGAATTGTCTAGATTTTTAATTGGGAGGCTTTTGGTGCTACCATTTCAACGGTCTGGATCACAGGACCTTGGCCTCACTTGTACAAACTGAAAATCTAAGTATACTATCTATGTCCCATCATCCTATCGTAAATGATCATATGATTTTTAATCTTCCTTAGTGTTGTTTGGATGCAACTTGCAAAAGCAAAATCAGTGTTTTCATTTAGTAGGTGAAAACCAATCTGATTAATTTTCAGATGGGTGACATTTTAATTCCTATTTCATCAGTTGATCTTGAAAACTATGTTTTCAAGTGGATTTTCCTATGACTGCCAATTAACCCTTGTTTCCCATCAAAATGAGGTTTTCTTCTCCAAACATGGGTTTTGATAGTGCACGAAAGGGGCCCTTAGAGTTTGTTTGGACCTGAGGATTATCATAATACATCATAATAATGTAATAAAAAGTTATGTGTGTGTGTCTATTATCTATCTTCTGAAAACATTTGCATTTGGGTTAACATTGTTATGTTTTCATCGGTGTTAAAATTGTAATAATGGCACTTAAAAAAAAAACACAATCAATTGAAAAACACAATAATTCTAAATTTCTTTATCCATCAACCAGCAATTGTCGTGCTTGATTTTCAATCAATATATTACTATGGTTATTTTCAATCTTTGTCTAGATGTTCGAGTTTTGAGGGTTCATTCCCCAGGTAAGATTTTTGCTGGAGAAACTGCTGGTTAGGATTGGGTAGTGTGTTGCGGGCCAGTGTTTGGCAATTTTGCTGTGGGTTTGTTTTGTTTTATTTTTTGTGGTTGTAGATCATGTACATCTCTCTATATCAAGATACGGTATCTGGGAAACGATGAATGTTGAGTGTGGCATGTGAGTTTTTGCCTAGATATTGTTAGCTTTTACACCATGAGTAAAAAAGGGCAGATTTTAGTGTATGTGTGTGTGGTTTTTATTTATTTATTTTTATCTATAAGGTTAATATCGGATCATAGGGATGATGTTTAAAGAATGATCAGGATGGAGCATATCTTGCTTGGATATGGTGATTCATTTATCTGGGGTGTGCCACATGTAACACTGGACTCTGTTGGATCACAAAATGGACATGTGAACTCAAAATCTTCCAAACATTCTCCAAGCTATTTTCTTTTCTGCCCTTTTATATCATTTTGTGATAAAAAATGATACAAAAGGGCAGAATCTGCTGAATCTACCACATATTCAGCAATCTGCTTATTAGCATCCCCATTTTGTGATTTTTGGAAATCTACTAAGAGTAGAAATTCCAAAATCACAAATTAGTATAGCCGCAAGTGCAGCTTTTCACTCAATTTTAAATGATGAAAATGTGTCCTACTATTATAATGAGGACAGAGCCCTCAAAATGCAGTTATGTTTCTTTTGACTCCAACTGAGTGTAAGGTGGTTTCAATATGGAGATCATTTGAATGCACAATTCAATTGAACTGTGTTTGGCTCAACCCATTAGAAGAATAATTTATGATTTTGGGATTTCTACCCTTAGTAGAATGACCAAAAATTGAAATCACACAAAACATCCCCATATTGTTGGGATGTTTGATTCACTCAAAGATGCCCCATGCATGTGTTTTATGCAAGAATGTTGGCGATCGTAGGCCCCAGTTTTATTTTTGGATGGCGATCGTAATTTACGAGCTTGGTTTTGTCAAGCTGCCATTCCTGCTAATTTTGTGCTACAAAAGTATAGGTCATTTTGGATTTCAATCTTCTGTCATTCAGATTGAGTTATATAATAAAGTATTCTTCATGTATAAAATAGCTCACCAAAATATACTAACACCATCTAAATTACCTGGTGCTTTCACAAGATTAGGGACTTCATTGAATGGGCTCAGTGTCTTTTACTTGACTTGGTCTCCAGATATATGTCCTTGGATAGCAATGAGATATTTAACTTTACCAGTAGTGTCTGATTACTTCTGTTTGACTTTTCAAATGGGTAGTGCTATGGCCGCTTGTGATTGTAGTAATTCGAATCCTACTTTCCCCAGATTTGTCTTGATTCAGGTTTTTGGTCATGTTGATTCAAGTTTTTATTTTTATTTATATCTATATTTTGTTGTTGAAGCATGTATGTTTCTGGATCTGTTCATCTATTTGTACATTTAGTTTTCTTAGCTTGATTCTATTGCCACTTTTTTTTGTCATGTCTTCTATATGGAACTAATTAGCACAATATGATCCAACAGTCTATCCCAAGACACCCTCACTGCCTAAGCAATACAAGCACATCACCACAATATGATCCAACAGTATCCAAACACACCTTCATTGCCTATGCAATACAAGCACATCAATTCTTTTCATTCCAAACCAACAGTCACCGACGTCCTCGACTTCCCAGACACATTCACGAAAAAAGAAAAAACCTTAGGCGAAAAAAGAATGCGAAAATGCACACAGGTTGCTGAGGTGCCATGATTTGTCATTGTCGGTGTATCCATGGTTCTAATAATGAGCCCAAGACTAGTCTTCCCACAACTCATTGCAGCATATGATTTTGCAAACCACATGAACCAACTAGTCCATTCATCTAGAATACGTTCTTTAGAAAAATGTGATTACAATTAATGGTTGAGATCGTATGCAACAATATGTCCCATGCAACCGAATTCGATCAACCTGCCAGGCAACTGCAAACTGCAATAGAGCTCCATATCTATAGCCTGCAACTCTACTCTCCTGGCCCAGCTGTAATTAGACATCTCTAAGCTGCTGAACCGAATTGATTCTATTGCCACTTGTATGCATGCCATCATCAGCTCTTCATTATTACATACACCTGAGATTGAACATGGATCCAGGGTGGCGTGGCATCAAGGCACGCATACATAAAAATCTATTTGTTACCATTGATTTATTCTCTCCTATTTCTTCTTTAGCTCTGGAATCTTTATGCAACTCTGACTGCATGAGAATTTCAAAGGTTATTCTTTCTGATGCCAATGTGCCGGGTGAGGGGAACCACAAGATAATGTTGTACATTCGCTTGTAAAGAAATCTACCAGGGTTTGACCTGAATACACAACATTGCTTGTATGGGTTGGTAAATGTCTCCTCCTTTTGTCTCAGATATCTAGCTGTCTGCAAGCTTTATGTTGATTTTCTTGGCTTCTTGACATGACTTTCTGCATTTGTCATTTCAGGATGCTGACTTGATCATGCTAGCACTAGCAACACATGAAGTGCATTTTGCAATTCTTAGAGAGGTTGGTATGTTAGAAGCTTTGCTCATTAAATTTTGGTCGGTTGATTCCAATTTGATGCTGGATCATTCTTTGGTGAGATTCTGGTTTCTAAAATTCTGTCATCTCACTAAGAAATGTATAGATGGTGGATTAGGTTGTTTTTCTTGGGCCACATGATGTTGCCCTTTATTTAAGTCATTAATATCCCTAGTATTTCAATATCTTGGAAACACATCTCACATTCAAAGCGTTTTGGGATCCATTGTGTAGAGAATATCAAAATGGGAGCTGATCGAGGTTAATCCGTTGGCAATTACTCAATCTGATAATAGATGCAAGGTACGACACTTTCGTAGGGGCTCAATTTTGTTGCATTTCTCATGAATGAAATGTTAGTATTGTTTACTATACTATGTATTCTTTTGTTGTTTCAGGGCCGATGTCGGCCTCATGGGACTGATTCATTACCAAAAAGGTATAATCCGTGAGACCTCCAACTTAGAGACGCGACCATTATGGGGTTTCCCAAAGAAAAAGGTGTGAAACAAATGCAAATTTCAATTGGCAATGGAACCAAAACTGAATTTCTATTTTCCTCTCTTGATGCTTTAGCTGCATGGCCTTCGGACTTTTTTTAAACATGCTTGATATGGTTCTCTTGTATCAATTTGTGGATCAGCATGTGTATACTTCTTTCTTTTTTGTAAATTTCCTGATGAGTAATACTTTCTTAAAAATTTCTAATGTTTTTTATGCTGAATCTAGGTACATGGCGTTGTTTGTTGTCTCACTTGTTTGTTATGTGGCAACATTTTCCTTCTCGGGGCTACTCTTCCACTGGTTTGCTCCCTCAGGACAAGATTGTGGTCTTAACACCTTCTTTATCGTTATGACTTTGATTCTGGTTTTCATTTTTGCTATTGTGGCGCTGCATCCAGCTGTAAGTTGTTACCTTTTGTATCTAAATCATATGGAACATTCTTTTTACCCATTTTTTTTATCTGTTGTACTTAGAAATTTGGGCTATTCTGATCACCCTGTCAAGCTTTTCATTGACTATTTAGTGTCGCACATATTACTTATAGTGCTTTTCGAATAATATAACTTTAATATTCTTGGCCTAATTATGGCTGTGAAGTTGATATGGGCTTGAGGATGGTTGTAAATTGTTGCTTTTTTGTCTTTCTGATGATTCTGTTTCTTGAGTATTTGGTGGATTATTTGCTATCTTCTCCACTAGCCTGCTTTCTGTCTTGAAATTTTTCGAGTAGTCTCGATTGCATGTGTAGCTGTAATAGATTTAAAGGTTGCTGTGGAAAAGTGTGCTATAAAAGAAGTTTCGTTGTTTATCAATGCATTTTTTCTTGAATAATTTCATTTTTATTTAAATAAATAAAAATGTTATTCATCGCTGATTCTTCACCATCCCTTGTAAATGGATACATAGTCAAATATAACACTAGAGTTACTGAGGGAGTCCAATACTTGACTAATACCTTGTAACTACATCTGTAGCGAATGTATCTAAAATCAAATCTTGCTTTCTTCCTTGTGAACAAGATGCCAGGAGATAGCCAGCCACTGAGTTAGGTCATTCAAGACACTAATCTCCAGTCCTCAAAAGCCACAAGTCCCAATCTGATAACATTCATCAATTCCCCTTGCTGAATACGAGGACATGTGCATACCGCATAATTAGTAATTGGTTCTAATAGGACCTAGAACAAAACTTTTCACTGTCATCAACCAAAAATGCAAAAATGAGGAATGTCGTTCCAGACATGCCAGAATCATCCTTGAAGGGTCTTGCTTATTGCCAGATTATTAATTCAAGGTTCGCAGATGTGCAATGAGTATGCTCCTACGTTTTGGTGTTTATACGTGAACCCCAAAGCCAAAATTGTTATACAGATACCTAGACAAGTATCTTATTTCAACTATCAATTTCAAATGAAGCCTTGTCTCTGTAATTGTTTCTTCTGAAGTTGCAATTCTAATAGTCAAGCTTGGTTTGGCTAATGTTTAAGACTCCGGTTCTAGAGCCTTCCTCTAAAACTCCAATTTAGCATTTTCCTCCTTGGTCTTGTCTACCAACACCATGTCATCTACAAAAAACATACACGTAGGGACCCCATCTTTTGAAACTAGTGGTTTATTTATCTATAACAATTGCAAAAAGGTAATGGTTTAATGCACCCTTGATGAAGAGCCACTCCTACTAGGAACTCGTCATACTCGTGAGCATTCTTGCTCTTGTAATAGCCCTGGCCTCATATATGTATTTAATGATGTTGATTTATCTTCTTTGGACCCCTTTCCTCCTCATCACCTCACCACATAGCCTCCTTAGGTACTCTAGTGTTGGCAAAACAGGTTTTCACATTGATGTCTTCTGATATTTTTGAATCAGGGGAACGTGAAAACTTCAAATAACTTACTGGCCGTTGCAGTTGGAATAAAACAAAAAGAAAATGTGAACCAGATTGTTGAAAAGGTATGTAAAGCTTCAAGAGCTTTTCTCTAAGAGTACAAGTATATGCAAAATAACAATCCACTTAGATATGCTTGGTCCTTGGGAAACCAGATTATTTGCAATATGGATGGAGCTTGACTGTCACAGTGAAGAGTTTGATATCTAGCTCTCTTCTTAAATTTATTTCTTTTTGCTTTCTTTTTTTCATGATTGTCCCTAGTTAGAACAAGGCCTTAACCTGGACAGTTGCAATATCTGATCTGTAATTTTTTTTTGGCTATGACACTCCATGGCAGGGCCCAATGGATGGCCAAAATGGATCTTAAAGAGGCACAAGATTGTCTCTCTAAGAGTTCTATATATCCTAGATATTATAATCTAGAGACACGAGAACCTTCCTAGAACAAGCTATCCATACCCTTGTACTCACATCTTTGCACTCTTGAACTTGTCCTCTTGAGAATGTTTTTGTGAGGCATATGGATGTCCACACTCTGAGATTTGTTCAACACTTGGATGTGCAAATATTTCTGGTGAATTTTGGATCCATCTAAAGAAAAATAGGTCCAATCATTCTAGTTTTGGGACCTCTCTTGGATTCGTATGGTTCTAAAGAATTGCATTGTTAAGGTTATGCTCCCATTCGATTGATTGCTCCAAAAATAGAAATTATAAGAAAAATGGTCTATATTTAGATGATGGGAATCGTCTGGTTGGTCAGGATTCTGCACTGTAACCTGCAAAGAGTTTGATTCCTTCATTGTTCATTGTAGACCTGTAACAACTTGTTGTATATGATCGTTCTTCAAACGCAAAATTCTATTTATCTGCAAACTAACCAAGTTATCTTTAGGTTGATTTTATGGGTTTATGGGATGCGTGGATGGATGGGTTGCATTGATGAAGCCAAGACTGTGAACTTGCATGCCTGTTGCTACATTTATTCCTTTTACTGAAAGTTTTATGTTGCTTGAAGTCTAATTTGTGATATATTCTTATTCATGACCAGGGAAGTGGATCCGTGTACCAGTGAGCGGAGGATCCTATTTTGCGCCCAATATGTAAGCTATGTAACTTCTTGACTATGTTGCACTGATGATTCATTCCAGTATACACATCACAATTCATCCCCACCACATCAGCATTAAAAGTAGTTATTTTTACCTACGCAGACTTTCGTAGGTAAAAGTACTAACACAGATATTAGCTACGAAAACGTTCGTAGGTAAAAGTCTTAACACAGTTTGTACCTACGCAAAATGTCGTAGGTAAAAGTTTTAACGAAGTTTGCAGCTACGAAAACGTTCGTAGGTAAAAGTCTTAACACCGTTTCTACGTACGAAACATGTCGTGGGTAAAAGTTTTAACAAAGTTTGTAGCTACGAAGAAGTTCGTAGGTAAAAGTCTTAACACCGTTTGTACCTACGAAAACATTCGTAGGTAAAAGTTTTAACAAAGTTTTTAGCTACGAAAACATTCGTATGTAAAAGTCTTAATACAGTTTATACATACGAAACATGTTGTAGGTAAAAGTTTTAACAAAGTTTGTACATACGAAAACGTTCGTAGGTAAAAGTCTTAATACAGTTTGTAGCTATGAAAACGTTCGTAGGTAATAGTCTTGACACAGTTTTTACCTACGCAAATGTTCGTAGGTAAAAGTCTTAACAAAGTTTTAAATTTCGTTGGTAAAAGTCTTACTATTGCCGATGATGACATTTTTCGCAGGTAAAAGTCTTTAGCCATGGCTTTTTACCAACGAATTTACCGATGAAATTTTTCGTAGGTAAAACTCTTTACCTACGAAATAATATCATTTACCTACGAAATCCTTCGTAGGTAAAAGTGAAATTTCTTGTAGTGAAGTGTAGGTTTAGGTTTAGGTTTTAGGTTTAGGTTAAGGTTAAGGTTTAGGTTATAGGTTTTGGGATTTGAGAATAGGGTTAGGTTATAAGTATAGGTTTAGGTTTAGGTTTAGGTTTTATGTTTAGGTTAAGGTTATAGGTTTAGGTTTAGGTTTAGGTTTAGGTTAGGTTATAGGTTAAGGTTTATGGAATTGAGTTTAGGTAATAGGTTTAGGTTATAGGTTAAGGTTTAGTTTTACGTTATAGGTTTTGGGATTTGAGAATAGGTTTAAGTTAAGGTTATAAGTTTAGGTTTAGGAAATCGGTTTTGGATTCGGGTTCGGGATTGGGTTTAGGTTTGGGTTTTCAAGTTTAGGTGTAGGCTAGGGAGTTAGGATTAGGATTAGGTGTAGGTTTAAATTTAGGGATTTGAGAATACGTTAAGGTTTAGGTATAGGAAATTGAGTTCAGGTTCGAGATCAGGTTTACGTTTGGGTTTTAGGTTTAGGCTAAGAGTTTAAGGACTCAGATTTGGGTTCAAGATTGGGTTTAGGTTTGGGTTTTCAAGTTTAGGTTTAGGTTTAGGTTAAGGAGTTGAGATTATGATTAGGTGTAGGTTTAAGTTTAGGGATTTGAGAATACGTTAAGGTTTAGGTATAGGAAATCAGGTTTAGCTTCGAGATCGGGTTTACATTTGGGTTTTAAGTTTAAGATAAGGGTTTAGGGATTTAAATTCGGGTTCGGGATCGGGTTTAGGTTTAGGTTTAGGTTTAGGTTTAGGTTTTACGTTTAGGTCAAGGTTATAGGTTTAGGTTTAGGTTATAAGTGTAGGTTATAGGTTTAGGTTTAGGTTAAGGTTAGGTTATAGGTTATCGTTTAGGGAATTGAGAATAGGTTGAGGTTTAGGTTTAGGAAATCGGGTTCAGGTTCGGGTTTGGGTTTTCAAGTTTAGGTTTAGGTTAAGGAGTTGAGATTAAGATTAGGTATAGGTTTAGGTTTAGGGATTTGAGAATACATGTAGGTGTTAGGTTTAGGTTATAGGTTTATGTTTAGGTTATAACTTTAGGGAATTGAGAATAGGTTAAGGTATAGGTTTAGGAAATCGAGATCGAGTTTATGGTTTGGGTTTTCAAGTTTAGATTTAGGTTTAGGTTAAGGTTTAGGTTTAGGTTATAGGTTTTGGGATTTGAGAATAGGTTTAGGTTATTATAATAGGTTTAGGTTATAAGTATTGGTTTAGATTTAGGTTTTATATTTAGGTTAAGGTTATAGGTTTATGTTTAGGTTAGGTTACACGTTAAGGTTTAGGGAATTGAGTTTAGGTTATAGGTTAAGGTTTATGTTTAGGTTTAGGTTTAGGTTTAGGTTTAGGTTTAGGTTATAGGTTTTGAGATTTGAGAATAGGTTTAGGTTAAGGTCATAAGTTTAGGTTTAGGAAATCAGGATCAGGTTCGGGTTTGGGCTTAGTTTTGGGTTTTCAAGTTTAGGTTTAGGTTTCGGTTAGGGAGTTGAGATTAGGATTAGGTGTAGGTTTAGGTTTAGGGATTTGAGAATACGTTAAGGTTTAGGTTTAGGAAATCGGGTTCGGGTTGGAGATCGGGTTTACGTTTGGGTTTTAGGTTTAGGTTTAGGTTATAGGTTATAAGTGTAGGTTTAGGTTTAGGTTTTAGGTTTAGATTATAGGTTTAAGTTTAGGTTTTAGGTTTTGGGATTTGAGAATAGGTTTAGGTTATAAGAATAGTTTTAGGTTATAAGTATAGATTTAGGTTTAGGTTTAGGTTTTATGTTTAGGTTAAGGTTTAGGTTTAGGTTAGGTTATAGGTTAAGGTTTAGGGAATTAAGTTTAGGTTATAGGTTTAGGTTTGGTTTAGGTTAGAGGTTAAGGTTTATGTTTAGGTTAAGGTTTAAGTTTAGGCTTAGGTTATAGATTTTGAGATTTGAGAATAGGTTTAGGTTAAAGTTATAAGTTTAGGTTCAGGTTGTAGGTTTAGGTTAAGGTTTAGGGATTTGAGTTTAGGTTTAAGTTATAAGTTTAGGTTTAGCTTTAGGTTTTAGGTTTAGGTTATAGGTTATAGGTTATATGTTTAGGTTAAGGTTTAGGAATTCGGGTTCGGATTCGGGTTTGGAGTTGGATTTAGGTTATAGGTTTTGGAATTTGAGAATAGTTTTAGATTATAAGTATATGTTTAGGTTGGGTTATAGGTTAAGGTTTACAGATTTGAGTTAAGGCTATAGGTTTAAGTTTAGGTTTTAAGTTTTAGGTTAAGGTTTAGGGATTTGAGTTTAGGTTATAGGTTTAGGATTAGGTTATAGGTTTAGGTTTAGGTTTAAGTTATAGGCTTAGGTTATAGCTTATAGCTTATATGTTTAGGTTAAGGTTTAGGAATTCGGGTTTGGGTTCGGGTTTGGATTCAGGTTTAGGTTATAGGTCTTGGGATTTGAGAATAGTTTTAGGTTATAAGTATAAGTTTAGGTTGGGTTATAGGTTAAGGTTTAGGGATTTGAGTTAAGGTTATAAGTTTAGGTTTAGGTTATAGATTTAGGTTTAGGGAATTGAGTTTAGGTTATAGGTTTAGGGAAAGGTTAGGTTAAGGTTATAGGTTTTGGAATTTGGGAATATTTTTAGGTTATGAGTATAGGTTTAGGTTAGGTTATAAGTTAAGGTTTAAGGATTTGAGAATAGTTTTAGGTTATAAGTAAGGTTTTAGGTTTGGGTATAGGCTTAAGTTATAGGTTATAGGTTATATGTTTAGGTTAGGGCTTAGGAATTTGGGTTCGGATTTAGGTTATAGGTTTTGATTTTGGTTTAGGTTATATGTTATCGGTTATAGGTTAAGGTTTAGGTTTAGGTTATAGGTTTTGGGATTTGAGAATGGGTTCGGGTTTAGGTTATAGGTTTTGGTTTTAGTTTAGGTTATAATTTTTGGTTTAGATTATAGGTTACAGGTTTAGGTTAAGGTTTCGGTTATAAGATTTGGGATTTGAGAATAGGTTTAGGTTAAGGTCATAAGTTTAGGTTTAGGAAATCGGGATCGGGATCGGGTTTGGGTTTAGGTTTAGTTTTGGATTTTCAAGTTTTAGTTTAGCTTTAGGTTAGGGAGTTGAGATTAGGATTAGGTGTAGGTTTAGGTTTAGGGATTTGAGAATACGTTAAGGTTTAGGTTTAGGGAATCGGGTTCGGGTTGGAGATCGGGTTTACGTTTGGGTTTTAGGTTTAGGTTTAGGTTATAGGTTTAGGTTATAGGTTATAAGTGCATGTTTAGGTTTAGGTTATAGGTTTAGGTTTAGGTTATAGGTTTTGGAATTTGAGAATAGGTTTAGGTTAAGGTTATAAGTTTAAGTTTAGGTTAAGGTTTAGGGATTTGAGTTTAGGTTTAAGTTATAGGTTTAGGTTTAGATTTAGGTTTTAGGTTTAGGTTATAGGTTATAGGTTATATGTTTAGGTTAAAGTTTAGGAATTCGGGTTCGGGTTCGGGTTGAGGTTTGGATTCAGGTTTAGGTTATAGGTTTTGGGATTGGAGAATAGTTTTAAGTTATAAGTATAGGTTTAGGTTGGGTTATAGGTTAAGGTTTAGGGATTTGAGTTAAGGTTATAGGTTTAGGTTTAGGGAATTGAGTTTAGGTTATAGGTGTAGGGAAAGGTTAGGTTAAGGTTATAGGTTTTGGAATTTGGGAATAGTTTTAGGTTATAAGTATAAGTTTAGGTTAGGTTATAGGTTAAGGTTTAAGGATTTGAGAATAGTTTTAGGTTATAAGTAATGTTTTAGGTTTAGGTATAGGCTTAAGTTATAGGTTATAGGTTATATGTTTAGGTTAAGGTTTAGGAATTCGGGTTCGGGTTCGGGTTTAGGTTATAGGTTTTGGTTTTGGTTTAGGTTAAGGTTTAGGTTTAGGTTATAGGTTTTGGGATTTGAGAATGGGCTCGGGTTTAGGTTATAGGTTTTGGTTTTGGTTTAGGTTATAGGTTATAAGTTTAGGTTTAGGTTACAAGTTTTGGGATTTGAGAATAGGTTTAGGTTAAGGTCATAATTTTAGGTTTAGGAAATCAAGATCAGGTTTGGGTTTGGGTTTAGTTTGGGTTTTAGGTTTAGGCTAAGTGTTTAGGGATTCAGATTTGGGTTCAGGATCGGGTTTACGTTTGGGTTTTAGGTTTAGGCTAAGCGTTTAGGGATTCAAATTCGGGTTCGGGATCGGGTTTAGGTTTGGGTTTTCAAGTTTAGGCCTAGGTTTAGGTTACAGAGTTGAGATTAGGATTAGGTGTAGGTTTAAGTTTAGGGATTTGAGAATACGTTAAGGTTTAGGTATAGGAAATCAAGTTTGGGTTCGAGATCGGGTTTACATTTGGGTTCTAGGTTTAGGCTAAGGGTTTAGAGATTCAGATTTGGGTTCGGGATCAGGTTTGGGTTTAGGTTTTACGTTTAGGTTAAGGTTACAGGTTTTGGTTATAGGTTTAGGTTTAAGTTATAAGTGTACGTTATAGGTTTAGGTTTAGGTTAGGTTATAGGTTACGGTTTAGGGAATTGAGAATAGGTTAAGGTTTAGGTTTAGGAAATCGGGTTCGGGTTTGGGTTTGTGTATGGATTTAGGTTTGGGTTTTCAAGTTTAGGTTTAGGTTAAGAAGTAGATTAGGATTAGGTGTAGGTTTAGGTTTAGAAATTCTCTAGTATTATCTACTACATACTAGTAACATATAACCAATATTGGGGCACCATACCATGAGCTACAAGAATTTCATGTCCCCCTAGACAAGATATCCTCCATTGATAACATATATATATATATATATATATATATATATATATATATATATATATATATATATATAATAAGTTTTTTATTTTCATTTACATTTCTAAATACATTTATCATCCATCCAAGAAAATTGAAACAAGTACTGTCAATAAATGACTAACAGTTGAAAAGGAAAATCATGCATCTTATCTTACCAAGCGCCTTATGTTTCTTTTCACCTTTGTAACTCTCGTATTTGTTGCAGCTGCTAGTTCACCATCAATAGTTTTCCTAACCAAATCTTTGTACAGTCACTCCATTTGAAGCAGTGGCTGAAGTTATAAGAAGTAGGACTGATTAGTCTTTCCATGTTTTGAAAAAAAATCAAATTCGTTATTTTTAGCTACAAGTCTACTTATAATTATAATTAACTCTTAATCTATTTATAATGAAAATCTTAAATATCACCTGATAGTGCTCCTTTGATAAATGTCCTGTTTGGAACAAATAATTTGTTTTATCATAAATGTCCTGTTTGGAACAAATAATTTGTTTTTATCATAAATGTCCTGTTTGGAACAAATAATTTGTTTTTATCATAAATGTCCTGTTTGGAACAAATAATTTGTTTTATCATAGTGATTACTAAATGGAGGAAATCATATACATCTGTTACGACATCTAGATTTGATGCCACCTAGCAAAAAGAAGAAAGAAGGTGATTCATATTTATGCTTATGAAACAAAGTCTAATAGTTTACATAGCTAAGTTATTAAACTAATAAATTCTAAGAAAAATAGCAAGTGCCAAGACTTATGGCATTAAAAAATAATCGTTGCATGAATTAAAAATCAAACAACAATGGTAAAGGGAAGAAAACTAACTTCTTTCTTGCTCCACATAATCTAGTTGGGGCGTCGTATTAGTTCATGTAAGACCTGCGGACACCACATGCATATAAATTAGTTCATGTAAGACCTGAGGACACCACATGCATATAAATACAATCATTAAAATCTGAAAAACATTAAAATCAATCAACATGCATCAGATAACTAGAAAAGGCCCCTAATTACCTTAGTTCCAATCAAAACACCTGAAAACAAGTATCCGGCATCCTGAACTCCCATTGATTTCATCAAATAAATACAAACTTCAAAAACTAATAAACAGAAAAGTATCTACATGACCACTCCATTTTTCAGATAATCCAAGTATGAAGAACATCTGGGTCAATACATATGCGTTAAATTGCTTGAGAACATCCCAAGTTCCCTTTATTTTGGTCCTAAAAAAAATTAAAACCCCAGAAACAAGTACCCATCATCCTAAATTCCCATCAATTAATATAACATGATCACATAAACTTCAAAAACTACCAAATGCAAAAGTACCCACATGAGCTTCGCTTACATGTAACATAAATGATGTGTACAATACTCCATTAATTATGCCAAGTCCAAATAACACTAAAATCAATCAACTAGCATCAAATAACTTGAAAGTGCCCCAAATTTCATTGGTTTCGGTCCAAGAACACCCAAAAGCAACTACTAATCATCAAAAACTCCCATTGATTCACATCAAGTAATCCCACAAATTTTAAGAATTGATAATTGCAAAAGCACCCATACGAGATTCCATCATCTAAACCACAAAAATGATAATAAATCTGCATAACACTTCATTTTTCAACCAATATTATGCATCAAACTGCTTAAGAACATCCCAAATTTCATTGGTTTTTCATCCCAAAACAATTGAAAACAGCCCACACATCATCCTAAAGTCACATTGATTTTCACCAAATCAAAGAAAGTTCAAAAGGAGAGATACCCATATGAGATTTCCTTCTTGACAATAGAAAATTATTACAATAGAATCCAAATGGATTCATATTAAATGATTACATAGACTTGAAGAACTGATAAATGCAAAAGCACTCAAATGAGATTCTGTTACGTATAATAGAAAAAACCCACATAATACTCCTTTTTAAAACTAATCCAAATTTGATGAACATCAAAATCAAAAAATATGCATAAAATTGCTTCAAAACATCCCAAATATCACTGATTTTCCAAAAAGAAAAAAAAAGAAAAAGAAAAAAAGAACTACACATCTACTAAAATCAAATTGATTTTCGCCAAAAAAAAAATCAAAGAAACTTTAAAAACAGAGATACCCATGTGAGATTCACTTCTGTAAATAGAAAAGTAATTACAACAGAATCCAAACAGATTCACATAGGTGTAAAAAAATTTATATAAAAAAATTCCAGCCAAACCGTACTAAATCCTCATTGATTTTCACCAAATAATAAATAAATTTTAAAAAGAGGCACGCCCATATGAGAGTGTAAGAGAAAAATAATCTGCAATAGAATCCAAACTGATTCAAATCTAAATTACCACAAATAACCACACAGACTTCAAGAACTAACAAATGTAAAAGCACCCCACATGAGATTCCCTAAAATATAACATTAAAAATAAAAATAAAAATAAAAAATCAAATAACGCTCCATTTTTACAACAATTCCAAATCCTAAGAACATCAAAATCACTATTTTCACCCAAATCAAATAACACTCCATTTTTACAACAAATCCAAATCCAAATCCCAATTGCAATTACAATTGCACAGGACCAATTACAATTCCCAATTGCAATTGCACAGGACCAATTGCAATTCCATCCCACCTAATCCATTCTAATTCCACTGCCCAAACACGCCCTAAATCCCCAAATCCCCAAAAAATCCCTTCTCACAACTTTTCTAACAGTGAATCAGTCATTTCAATCCTGTAAGGGTCTCTTGGATTGATTTGCTTCAAAATGTTTACAAGCTTTTGCACCATCCGACATATACTTGAATATCTGAAAATCAAGGACACAAGCAAAATCTATATAACTACCTCCATAGTCCATAGCTCATCTAGAAAAAAAAAAACATTACTTCAAATTAAGAGGTTATCTATTTGGTGCACCAGTGCTCCTTACTATTATCTTCCACTATTGCTCGACCGCATTAAAATAATAATAATAACATTGAACAGATAATCTTAAGAATCTTATTGGGAATGCTTGTAACAAATTAATCCTGCAAAACAATACAGATGCATTATGTACAGGATCATCGATACATCCCAATACAAATGTCATATACTATCAGAATGCATCTCCTATGCCATCCAAATACATCCTCCACGAATGCTTCTAAGAGAATCCAATACCCCAATCAAGGTAAATAAAATCAACATGAACCAAGTTCATCTAGTGGTAGGGAGAAACAGCTTAGCTGAAGAACACACCTACCAGAATGTATTCCATAGAAGAAGTATCCAAGCCCATCTCTACATTGTTGCATCACCATCAACCCATCTCTGCATCTCTGTTATAAAAACACCTTCTTTAGATAGCTGAAATCCACCTAACAGCAAGCCATCCCACTACCGGATGCCCAAATCTCTTTACTCATTCATCTCAAAACCGGCAATCTCCATTGCAACCCCTCCCCAAAAATAAATCTTCCATCTTCGGTCCCTTCTTCTCTATCTCCGTCGACCACCATGCATCAACAGCCGTACCATTGTGGCTGTCAAATAGGGCGATCTCTGCTTCTGGAAGTGATCAGTTGATTGGGAGAGAGATCTAGATTTTGAGGATAGAGAGCGCAAGATTTTAGGGATTTTTTGAGTTTGGGGGGAGAGAGAGGGAGGGAGAAAGATCTGGATTTTAGGGTAGAGAGCGCACGATTTTAGGAATTTTTTTTTAGTTTGGGGGGAGAGAGAGGGAGGGAGAAAGATCTGGATTTTGGGGTAGAGAGAACACGATTTTAGGGATTTTTTTTTACTTTGGGGGGAGAGAGAGAGGGGTTTGGATTTTCGGGGCAGGGAGTGTGTGATTTTGGGAATTTTTTTTTGTTTTGGGGAGAGAGAGAGCGCCACGCGGATTAGGGAAACAGATTGATTACTCCCCTTGACACCTGTCGATGGCGGGTGGTCGGTGCTTGTGGGCCTCACCATGATGTATGTGTTTCATGCATGTCGTCCATCTATTTTTAAAGATCATTTTATGGTATAATAAAAAAAATTACATATAACCCAATCTCAAGTGAGCCACATCACAGGAAACAGTGTTGAATGAGTGTCGACCATTAAAAACATTTCGGGTGCTATAAAAGTTTTGGATCAAGCTGATTTTTGTTTTTTTTCCCTTCATCTGGGCCTGTATGGCCCAATCAACATATTGGATGTCAAGTAAATGATATAGTGGGCCATAGGAGTATTTTAATGGTGGATATCCAATCATTATTTTTTTCA
This sequence comes from Magnolia kwangsiensis, assembly GCA_037074715.1. Taxonomy (NCBI): domain Eukaryota; kingdom Viridiplantae; phylum Streptophyta; class Magnoliopsida; order Magnoliales; family Magnoliaceae; genus Magnolia; species Magnolia kwangsiensis. The sequence continues at coordinate 118,217,165 of CM073577.1, forward strand.
TGTGGTGTGGATGGCCTTAGATTTACATCTCTTTCATTTTTGGAAAAAATCCCTAAAATGATCTGTAAAAATGGAAGAAACATATACATCATGGTGGGGCCCAAAGAGCACCGACCATCAACCATGTAGCTGGTGGCAGGGGTAGCCAATTCGTTTCCGCGGATTAGGGTGCAGATTTCCTACACTGGGATGAAGATGGGGTCCACTGTGATGTTTATTAGAAATAAAATCCGTCCATCCATTTTTTGAGCTCATTTCAGGACAAATGGCCAAAAATGAGAAGGATCCGAAATTCAAGTAGGCCATACGAGATGAAATAGTGGGGAAAAGAATACCTACCATCAAAACCTTCCTAGGCTACACCTTGATGTTTATATTCCATCCAAACGGTTTATAAGGAATACCTAATCATATATTGGGTCTACCTAAATGTGATTCACATATCCAACCAACTCATTACGTGTGTCCCACTTGGATGAGGGGTCAGAAACATATACATCATGGTGGGGCCCAAAGAGCACCGACCATCAACCATGTAACTTGTAAACAGGTTGGATCTCAAATAAACATCGCGGCGGGCCCTAAGAAGGTTTCAATAGTGGGTGTCACTATCTCACTCTTTTCTATGGTGGGTCCACTTGAACTTTGGATCTGCCCCGTCAGTCAGATGCACCATTCCATGGTGGGCCAGGACCTTAAAAACAATCATTTATTGGGCCCACCTAGATTTGGTTCATAGATCCAGCCCTTTCATTATGTGTGTCCCACTTGGATGAAACACATACATCATGGTGCGACCCATAGAGCACTAACCAACATCCACCAAGTTTTGTGGGCCCCACTATGATGTATTTGTTATATCCACACCGTCCATCCATTTTGAGATATCATTTTACGTCATGAGCTAAAGAATGAGGCAGATAAAAATCCGTAGTGGACCCCACCATAAAAAACTTAGGTGCACCACACCACATGAAATCAATAGTAATTGGATATCCATCATTAAAATCCTCCTACGGCTTACTGTACTATTTATTTAACATCCAATATGTTGATTAGGTCATACAGGGCCAGATGAAGGGAAAAAACAAAAATCAGCTTGATCCAAAACTTTTATGGCCCCAAAATGGTATGACATCCAATATTGTACTGTTTATATTTTTTTAGATGTCTTCACATAGTTTTAGATGGTAATTAACACCTGAGTTTCGTATACAGATGATTTTTGAGATATCTCATAAGCTAAAGGGGAGACATCAAATGCACGATGTTGATGTTCGACACACATCATGATGGGCCCATTTTACATGTCTGGTCCATTCATTCTATTTTACTGATCATTACCCTCAATTTGACTAGTTACTCGCTTCGATCATACTACATATGAGAAAGATATTGGGCAAACAAGATTGATCAACAATTTGAGTGAATTTTGATTTAAACATCTGAAGTTATTTACTCTTCATGTCCAGACTGATCAGATTGTCCAAAAATAGTTAATGGTTGTTCATAATATCAAAAATATATAAATGAATAGAGAACACATCATCTTGATCCAAAACTTCTATGGCCTCCAAGAAATTTTAAATGGTAGAGGTTCAATCACACTATTTCCTATGGTGTGGTCCACTTGAGCTTTAGATATGCTTCCTTTTTGTTCTTTAGACCTCAAATTATCTATTAACATGGATGAATTGAGTGGATAAAATAAATAAATAACGGTGAACCCCACAGAGTTTACTCTGGTAAAGGTAACGAGTAACTCACTTAAATGTAGTGGAGAAAGGTTTCCTTAAAACATTCATAATCATATATTGGGCCTACCTAAATGTGATTCACATATCCAACCCACTCATTATGTGTGTACCACTTGGATGAGGGGTCAGACCAAGTTTCCACTGCATCCAAAACTCATGTGGCCCCACCAAGTGCTTTTATATTTTTTAAGATGTCTTTACATAGTTTTAAATGGGGACACATCAAATCCATGGTGTTGATGTTCGACACACATCATGATGGGGCCCACAAAACTTACTAACATCAATTCTTAGGTTCTCATGAGGTCAGTAAGTTGGGTCACAATTTTAACCAGAATATTTGGCCCATTTTACATGTCTAGTCCATTCACTCTATTTTACTATCAATACTCTCAATTTGACTACTTACTCGCCCCAATCAGGCTACATATGTTGACTACATACTCTCAAGATTGATCAACAATTTCAGTGAAATTTGATTTAAACATCTGAAGTTATTTACTCTTCAATTTGAACTGATTAGATTGTCCCAAAACAATTGAAGGTTCAATTAGTGGATGTGCCTAATAATTTAGTAATTTTATTTTTCACAAATAAATTTAACATTTTCTTTTTCAAAATGTATATTTTTTTTCTCTTTTAACTAAATATCATTTTTATTATAAATAAATTTAACATTTTTTTTACAAAATTTAGTTTTCTTTTTTTAAATATATATTTTTTTTACAATTTGTCAATTTTTTCACAATTTTGTTTAATTTTTTAAATTTTCTTTTTCAAAATATCATTTTTTTATCGATTTTTTTTTTGGTCAAAATTATCAACATTATTCGAAGTTCTTAATTTTTTTTTCAAAATCTAGATTTTAAAAAAAATTACAGTTTTTTTTTTCAAAATTTAAATTTTTCTTAAACCTTGTTAATTATTTTTCTAAGCTTCTCAACTATTTTTTTTTTTCAAAATTCATAATTTTTTTTAGCTTCATTTTAGACCTGAGCATTAGAGACGGTCTTTGACAGGGCTATAAGACAGTTTAGGACCGTCTCTAATAGAGACGGTCTTTGACAGGGCTATAAGACGGCTAAGGACCGTCTCTAATAGAGATGGTCTTTAACAGTCTCAGATTACAAGTAAAAGATGACCAATGACCATTTTTAATTCAGACGGCCAATGACCGTCTCAGATGACCACATATAAGACGGTCAAAGACCATCTCTAATGCGGATGGCTAATGACCATCTCAGATGACCGCATATAAAATGATTCATGGACGTTCAAATTTTTAAGACTATTAATGATGGTCAGGGGCTGTCTAAAATTTTAGAGATGGTTTACGACCGTCTCTAAAGCGTTTTTAAACCAAACAATTTTAGAGACGGTCCAGAACCGTCTCGAAATTCGTCCTTTTTTTCTATTTTTCATGTAGTGGTTGATGAAGACAGTGTACATGAGAAGTGAAGATAGTGAAGCTATAATAGAGCCAATTAAAGATGAAGAATGAAGCTTGGACCTATGACTCATGAAGGAAGATTGAAGCCATGGTGGATATTTCTATTAGATATCTTGAATCTATATATGAAACAGGGGTTTGATCTATCAATCACCCCGGTCGATCAATCGAGGGAACTCTGAATTATGTAGATTGGTCTCTTGACAGTTTTGGACATCCTTGATCGATTGATCCGACTGTCGGATCGATCGATCAAAATAAAATTGGAAATATCTCTAAACTCTCTAGACTCCCTTGGGCGTGTTTAATCGAACATGCTGGCTTGATCGATCGATGATACGCACAATTTTATAGAATTACGTGAATTGTTTTTTATTTCAGGTGTGGCACTACACACACACACACACACACATGAGATTCAGGGTATTCCAATCAGATTCTAATCGAGGGAGAAATGCCTCTAGGGTTTGAGATAAAAATGAGGGTTTTTCGAGCTTTGTAAGTTATTCAATCTCTTATACTTTTGTTTTCTTAGCAATTTTTTCTCTTTGTGCCATGATTTTTTTTTTTCCTCAAGGATTTTTTCACGTGAAATTTGTGTGCTTGTGATTACTTTATTTACATCTGCTTATCTCGCGTAATATGAATTAGAGATTTACTTTTGTGACTTCCCGACACAATCAACCAGATCATTGACTTGTGCCTGAAGGCAAATGGACCATAATAATAAATCTTATTCTTAGCAAAACTCATAATGGGATTTTCAACCGAGAACTTAAGATTTGGATGTTTTTCTTGTAACTAATTGAACTTATTGAGAAAATCTCACCAAAAATAAAATAACCAAATTATTTATTATTAATTAATAAATAATTTTCATATTCAAAATGTATAAGTGCAAAATGATTTTTTTTAACATTTAAATATTCTTTTTGTGTTAAACTCTTGATAAAATCGTAATACAAAACTGGTGGGATTTTGAAAATATCACAATATTATCTTGCTAATATCATGCTGACAATTCACTACAAGAAAAAGATGCAGAGCCGATGGTTGGGGTTACCCTTTGCTAGCCGCCAGTTTTACCGTTCACAGGTAAAGGGGCTGATAAAAAGAAAAAAGGGACGCCCTAATTCATTTGTCTCTCTGATCGACTCTCTCTCTCTCTCTATTTTAAAATGAAGAGAAAAAGACTCTCATTCTCTCTCTCGATTGCAGAATCGACGAATAACAACAGTCAAAAATAGTAAACCTAACCCTAGAAATCTCTCTCCACTCTCTCTCTCTCTCTCTCTCTCTCTCATTCTCTCTCTTGAAACCCTAATTCTTTCAAAATTAGGGTTACTGAAGATCAGGGTTTTTGGATGGTTTTTGGATGTGATATCATTCGGATCCGTCATCGCCGATCTTCCCGGCGGCGTAGCGGCAGCAGCGAGGGCTTCTCCCTGGAAACGCTGAACAATGGCCGTACGGATGCGCCACTGCTGACGGTGTCGGGATCAGTCAAGGGGTTGAGGAGGCGAACATCAGTCCGGTTGAACCTTGACTCAGATGAGTTCATTTAGTTTGTTTAGATTTCAAAGGGAAGTTGGGATTCTGCCTGGATCCAATTTTGAGCCAAATCTAACCTCTGTAGTCCCTGGAGCTGACCGATTTCAGGTGGAATTTCTCCGGAGATCTAATTATGGCTTAAGTTCAAGAAAGCCAAGTTGGTAAGTCAACAGATTGAGGCAGGTATGCTTCCATAGATGCGATTCCTTCCCATGTACAAACTCTTGAGATTGGTTGAAAGATTGTTGATTGTTTCAAGATTAGGATGTTGAGATGTTAGGATGTGTTGGAATAAAATCAGTTCCTTTTTATATTTTGTTTTTGTTTTTTTTTTTTTAGGATCTATTGGAATAAAATCTGTTCCATTTTATATTTTAAATGATTTTTTTGTCAGGATCTTTTAGAATAAAATCAGCTATTTCTCTTCTTTGTTTTTTTTTTTCCCCTTAAATAGGAATATGATTCTTTTCTTAATTGAATGGCCACAAACATTGCATCGAAAATTCTTTTTAATGCATTTTCTTTTTCTTTTTCATTTCCCTTGTATTCATGCAAATAAAGGCCACAACAGTTGAAGTGCTACGCCACCATTCACAAGAAGAAAAGTTAAAAAGTGTTAAAGGGAAAATTGGGCCCTCTTTCTTGTCATTGAAAAATACAAAGGGCCAATTTTGTCATTTCAGAGCAGCCCTCTTTCCCATTGGAAGAGAAGATGTCAAAAGCACATGGATGTTCTTCTCATGTCCTCATGTTGGAAAGGAAGCTGCAATTGACTTTATGTTCTTTTTTTTTTTTTTTCTAATGACAGCATGCATTGGTTGATGAATCTTTCTCCAATCAAATGTTACAGATTCTAGTTTCATTCTACCGTTGATTTACGCATGCATGGGGAGTTCGCGTGGCATTGCCATCAGGACCAGTAACAGTTGTGTCTCTCCTTCTGGGGACTTTGCTACAAAATGACGTTGATTCGGTTAAAAATCCAGATGAGTATCTCTGGCTTATATTCACTGTAACATTCTTTGCTGGGATCACTCAAGTCACACTTGGATTTTTTAGGTAATTGAACGATCTGTTTTACAAGTTTTCCATATCCTTGTTAGCTTAAAAGGTCGGTATTCTTTGTTATAACATTGACGATTTTGGTAATGTTTACATATTAGGATTCTTAATTGACTTCCTATCTCATGTGGCCATTGTTGGGTTCATGGGTGGGGCAGCCATCACAATTGCTCTGTAACAACTCAAAGGTTTCCTTTAAGTAACATTATGCAATGATTTGTGGATTGGGAATTTTTGAGTTTCGAATCCCTAATTAGGGATTTGTAGTGTCGATTCCCTAATTATGGATTAGTGTAGAGGTGTTGTCTAAGAGAAGAGAGTCATGTATCAGAGGTCCATTTGCATGAAGATGCTGATATCTTAGTCCATGGCCTGTAACATTCATTTGGTTATGCATTATATAAGATGCTAAAGTTGGTGGGCTATCATTGATCAAATAGGCTGCATTGTCTGGATCGGTGGCCCATGAGATAAGAGGATTATGCGTATCCAGCGGGCCTGATTGGTAGATATATGGGTGCTTAAAGTAAAGAGACCATATTGGTTTCTTGTGTTGTGCCTGATTTGTTAGCTTTTGTGAGAAATGTTGTTGTTGCTATGCAAGAGATTCTAGCTGTAAAATCTTTTGTTAATAGGCAATGTTACATGGTTTATCAATTCTTCTCTGTTGTATACTTAGTTTTCATTGGTTTCTACTGTGTTTGGTTATAGTTAACGACAAGAGGTACAAGTGGAACTGCGGGCACTCGGATTCCATCAATGCCTGGAAATGCAAGCTTGCTTGGGTGAGTTGCTTGTCTTCTCTTGTTGGATTCCTGAGTTCCTTATGGTAATAGTGGTAATTGCCTCTAATATGTTATTATCTTGTTCTTTTCCTTCTTGTTTTCTTAGTATAGTTAGACAAATTCCTCGGCATAAGGGGTGACTGCTTGTCATTTGTTGCTCACCCCTTATGCCTCACGACATGGTGAACCAGTGTTCATCAAGTAGTCCTCACCATGAATGAGCCATAGGGAAAAATCCCATTGATCAGTTTGGATTGCCCTACAGCGATGCCAAGCAAGCAACCATGGGAGAGTGACATGGGCGAGCAATGGTAGTGAGTCTCTACTTGGACTCAGATATCATTGTTTTCTTTTTCCATTTCAGTGCTAGAAATTTTGAGTGTTGACATATTACACAATGACTAGAATTTCTTTCCAATGTTTTATGTTCTTAGTCATTTTAAAATTAAAATAGTGTCGTATAAGGATGGATATAACCTAGGCTGTCATCTTACTCCAAATACATTAGGAAGTAGACCTCCAACTATATTTGAAATCTTACCTGATGCTCTATAGTGAGTGGCGTATACCCTATCATTAGGAAATGACTTCTTGGAGTCGGGATCAAAGAGGCAAGAAGACCAACCAAGTCATTGTTCATGTATCCTAGATATCGAAGAGTAGTAGTGCTTGCGGACATTACAGTAGAAACCAATGAATTTTTTTGTGCAAAGGTAGGATTACTTAGATGAAAGCATTCCACAACAATCCTGTTTAGTGCAGTGTTGTCAAGAACAACAACACAATCAACATTTAGAGTCAATCGTTTGAGAGTCAAAAGCGAGTTGTATGGTTGGACGACAACCCACTCGTCTCCATCGTGGGGATGCTGGCTATCCTTAGTCAATCATTGCTTCCCTCTTTTGGCCCATTCCTTTAATGATAGAATAGAGAGATGGATGCTTGATGTAGCTCACCAACATCATGTCATACTTTTTGCTTATCACCAGCTGCGTATACAATGCCTCATTTACTTCATCAGTCAAACTAAACCAAAACACATTTTGGGAAAAGTATCTTCATAATAAAGAAAATTACAAGAAAAGAATGCCAATTTTTGTCATAGACATCTTAGACATGAATTAAGCAAACTGTAGAAGTCTGATGAAATATAAAAGGTAAGATTAAAATCCAATGTTCAAACACATTGTAGAAAAGGCAAGGAGAACCATGACTGTACCAAAGGTGCTAGTGTGCTTCTTGCACTTAAAACAGGGCAACCTTGGCTAAAAAAGGGTCGGCTGACCCCACGTCTAACCAAAGCCATTGTCACCGGTCCCTACATCCTCTACTACACAGGATGTGGGTAGAGGCGCATTGACTCATTTATGCAACGTGTTAAATACTTAAGCTTTTTAACATCTTCGAAACTAGGAACTCTTCCTCGTAGAACTTTGTCAACCTCTAGTTGTGCTCTTGTCAAAGAGGATGGATTCTGCAAAAAAAAAAAAAAGGAAGGAAGAAGAAGAAGAAGAAGAAGATGCATGGAGGCAACAGTACTCATTTCACTAAACTCATCAGACATCTCATTAGTGCAAGACTTGGTAGCAAAAGTATGAGAAGAAAAGCATGAAAGAGAATATGTGACATACATCCAAGAAGCTCATACAAAAATCCAAAGACACTAAATGTTCATTGGCAATGCGGTCATTCATGTAAGAACAACATCAAGAACTGAGGTCAAAATTTCAAAAAATGTTGACCTATTGCTTTGTACATTTCTTCATTCATACATTTACCACTACCAAAGAAAATAAGTTTTTCTCTAGATTTCTACAAAATGGCATTATTTTTTTATTTTAGTTCTCATGTAATTTAGTACATGCTAAGCAATGATTTATAGATCATGGCATTCTCGTAATATTGTATATATAGGAGAATTCCATTATCATCATTTGATATTCTAGAAAATCCCCTAGAATATCTTTTTTTACTACATAAAATAATTGATAATAAGAGGAAAATATAAGGAAGGCTACTAAAACTAAAGGTACCTCAACAAGATTCTTGTACAATCATCAACTCCAAAACTAGAAAAACCAGTAGCAAGTAGAGAGGGATCCTAAGACAACTAATCCAAGGCCAAAGGCCCACAACTAGCAAAAAAGCAATCCAAAGAGACTGGACCTTGAGCATGAAGGCAGGCTCAATAGTTATGGTGCATGACGGTTCCTAGTAGGTTAAGATTTATGACTCTTCTAAGAATTTTAGGTCTAATTAGGATTCCACCCCATAAATGTCACTAACAGTAACATGTTATTGTATATAGTTGGTACTACTTAATGAATTTTCTATAATCCATGTATATGTATTAAATGCCTCGATCTCATATTTGAATCATTGAAATTCCATCTAACCAGACCATGATCAAAATGTACCCTTGTGTTCAGTTTCTATGCAGGTAAGTAGATATTTACAAGAAAAAGCTTGTGTGGTTGATAGGTTGCAATCACTTGAGTGGTTTTGTTAAGATTTGTTCAACTTTAGGTTGCTTGCATGAGTAGGTTTTTCTTGATGTTTCATATGTTGACTATTACAAAATGATTTAATAGTGTTTTGAATTTCTTTGAATCCTTCAGGTACATTTAAATTGACACTTTAGTTTACAGAGGATTATCCAAATAAGCCACCAACAGTTCGGTTTGTTTCTAGAATGTTTCATCCAAATAGTATTTTGAAGAGACAAGTACACATTATTTCTGTTTTCCTTTAAAATTTTTTTTTTTTTTTGCCTTTTATGTATTTAGATCAGACCAGCAGTGTTCATTCTTATGCATGTCTGTACATCAACTGATTGGGAATGGTATGAAATCATTTGACCTTGTTCCTAGCATTGGAAACTTTTTCATTACTTGTACTCTCACATATGATATTTGCTAACTATCAGTAGATTGAATTGTTGGGCATTTCAGTTTTTCCATTTGAATTGTACCATTATTTGCCCTTTTACTTCCCATCAGATTTTATACCTCTTGATTTAAATAAGAAAATCTTACATTCTATTGCACCCATATTTGCTATTTACATCTCGAAGCATGTCTCTAGCCTCCTTTTCATTTCCTGGAAATTCAGGTTTTCATTTTCCATTGTGTATCAAACTGAAAATGAAGATTACAAGGCACTTCTTGATTAAAATGTTATTGTTTTAATTGGCATTGGCAATTGAATGTTCTATTAGAATAAAAGTAAAGATAGTTAGGACACTTCTTTCCTTTGTACAACTTACACAGGCTCCAGTTTTTAAGTTGTCCCTTGACTTAATTCTTGCTAGTCCAGGTTAGGGTACAACCTAAACAATCAAAACTTGAAGTTGATTTGGGGATGAACATTGATCCGGACATATATGATGAGGAGGTTCCAGAGCCTTTGAGGATTCGAAAGCAGGTTGATTTTAACTCTCTTCTCTATTTAACCATTGATACATGTAATTGATGTGGATGGACCATTCCTTTTTGTGGATTTTACCCTATTATGTTTCTTCAACAAGATGTATCCAACACTTTTCTTGTTTGTGTGCTCTTTGAAGGCCAGGAATCTTCTTTTCTTCCTTATTTGTTTTTTTGTTTTTTTTTTGGATTCTCCATAGACATTAGTTTTCTTCTTGTTGTTGGTTTTTTTTAATTCTTCGTATGAAATTATGAGAAATCATGCCTAAAACATTTAAAAGCATTTGTTGGAGTCCACCTAAGTTTTGAAATAGCCTAAAATCTGTTGTGACCCCTTATCCAAGTGACCCTTTATCTAAGTCACAATGAATGGCCTAGATGTATAAGCCACATCCCTTTGGGTCCGCTGTACCAAAAAACAAAAAAAAGGATTCAATGGATGTGCATCTACCCTTAACCATTGTTTATGTTGTTGCTCACCTAAGTTGTGGATTGGCCTCATTTTTAAGCCCATGGCTCACCATGAAAGGGTATATCTAATTCATGGGATTAGATGTCTTCAAATTTTGAGGATGTGTTGCAAGAAGAAAACCTTTACTTGATTACTGAGGTAAGTTGCTGATTTTTTATTTTTATTTTTCTGTTGATGAAGTGTATTAAATAACATGATTTAGGTCTTCATCAAGTTGTTGATACAGTTACATTTGTTGCCAGGCTATTATTATTTTGCAAATATATTTTAGACCAATGAAATTTTAATATGATTGAAATGGACGGACAACTGAAGGAAGCTGGTTTTCATTTTCATTTTCTAAAATTTTGTTTGTCTTTTGCTTTTTGAACATGCATAGAATCCTATAAGGAATTGGGAAAATAAAGACCAATCTTAGACTTCTTAGTGACATTCTATCTGGTTGTAAACAGGGACACTTTCTATGATTTGAGGCTTCATCTCATCATTAATAATGTCTGGTTTGCTCTTTTAAGTCACTAGATAAAACTCAAGATTTCTACACCCATATTCATTCTACAACCGTCATTAGTGTTTGACTACTGCACCCTTCATGTATTCCAGATCATATAAATGATGGGCCACATTCAAATATTGCATCAGTTGTAAAAGTAGATATAACATTTACATACCAATTCATGCATTAATTTTGAATTCTTTCCTCTCTAGCTTTTCTTAATATACTGATGAAGGCATTGCCTTCTTTTATTGTGATTGGTTCATTTTTAAAGATCCTTCTGGTGTTGTTGTTACAACCCAGGCTGAAAAATGTAAAGATTCTTCTTTTGTGGGTCACAAATATCTGATGTGGTTGATGAGGAAGTCTGCGAGCTGGATGAAAAGTTCAAGGAAGAGAGTCATGTTCGAGTTCATGTTCTTGGCTTTAGGCATCTATAAGGATTGACAATAGATGTTTTAAAGGTAACCTAGTTTATTTTCTCCTAGAATAGAAAAAAGTGAGTTTGGTCCGGTCCCATCCACTATCGGTCCATTAGATCGGCAGTTTGGATTATCTACATGGACACCACTTCTCCAAAATCAATGGTCATAGTATTACTCTAGAAAAAAGTTATATTTTTGTTTGATTTTCTAACTTAGTCATTGAATCTTTTCTTTTTTATTTTTGTGTGTATGTAGTGTTTCTAATTGTCTTACAAATTCCCTGCTTTATCTTCAAACAGGTGACATTGGTACACTCACTACAACAAAAAAGGGAATAGTCGGCACTTTCGGAGTCGCATGGTACTGGTGCTGAACCGAACAGGCGCTATTAAATGATGTAAAACGGGCACTTAGGGTGCATCATGCACCGGCGCGATTTAAAAGCGGGCCACGGATGTTATATGGTGTTAACAACGAGAGAGCGATTTCCATCTAACTTCCTGCCCTAATCTCTCTCTCTCTCTCTCTCCCTCTCCCGACGACTCTCTCTACCACTCTCTCTCTCTCTCTCTCTCTCTCTCTCTCTCTCTCTCTCTCTCTCTCTCTCTCTCTCCCAACGACTGTCTCTCTCCCGACTCTCAGCTTCTTCCTACCCCCGACTCTCTCTCTCTCTCTCTCTCTCTCTCTGTCTCTCTCTCGCGGGACTCTCAGCTCCTTCCTACCCCCGACTCTCTCTCTCTCGCGCGAGCTGCCATTAATTTTAGGGCTTAGATGAAGATCTGAAACAGGTAAGTCATCAATTTCAACCTTAGTGATTTCCTAATTAGGGATTTACAATGTTGAAACCCTAATTAGGGATTTACTATGTTGAAGCCCTAATTAGGGATTTTCTATGTTGAAACACTAATTCAATGTTGAAACCCTAATTAGGGATTTTTCTATGTTGTTTGATGCGAATACATAGAAACGATTTGTTGTGTGATACAGTTCTGATTTGTTTGATAATTCGATTTGCAGTTTTTTGATCCGAATTCTGTTGGATTTCGTGACGGGTGGAGTTTTTCAATCTGAATTCTGTTCGATTTGCAGTTTTATAACCCATTAGGTATGTAGATCTGCTACTCTCTTATTTCCTAGGGTTTTGGATCTATTTTCTGTACTTTGCAAGGTTTTGGATCTCAGCCATTCTGGGGCCTCATGTACTTATCTTTCTATTTGAATTCTTTCTCTATTCTTTAGTTCTTATCAAATACCATTGATCTTTAAAAAAAAGAAGAAGTTTACATTCTCGTGGTATAGAATGGAACAGAGACCATAATAGTAATTGAATTTTTTATTCAACAGGAGTATAAATATCAGAACCTACATGCATGGACTTCACACACCCAGCTCAGTATCCCAGTTGGCTTTGTATCACTCTCCTGACATGGTGTAGCCTGGGATTAAGTCTTAACATGGGCATTTAGTTAATGCCCTATCATGGAAAAAATAGGATATGACATTAACAGATCCAGGCATATATTGGTAGCATACACTAGACGTCCATATGAAAAATGAAAAAGTAGTTAAAGAACATTATTAAGTTGACCAGAATCATTGATAAACCAAAGTGAGACCAATGAAGATCAGACAATGCATGCTTTGGTGGATCGTGCCCTATTTTTGAGAAAAAAAAAAAAGAAAATTGATGAGAAAAAAATGAAAATAGTGTTTCTACCCCTCATGAAAATTTCCTCAAAGATTGTTAGCAGCTCCAATTTATTGATGTATCATGTATGCTTCAATCTGTGGCTTTTGATGCACAAATTTGGTAGGGAATTGCAAAAATGGGTGTTCAGCCATCATTTGTGAAAAAAAAAGGGCAGAAGAGGTGTAACAAAAACATTAGGTCATAGTTGTGCTTTTCAAAGCTATTTTTTCTTTGAGTTTCTAAGCAATGAGTCACAACCATAATGTTTGGGGAGATGAATCTTCCTATTCCTTGATTGGCTAGTTGTTTGAACGTGTAGTATGATCGCAATGTGGATTTTTATTTTTATTTTTTTGAATGGAAAGGTGTTCTGTTTTTTTCTTATGTTCTGAGCTTAGATGCTTCGTGAAAGTAGGATTTCTTGGATTAAGTGAGTTGGGTATTCACAACCCTTTTTTAACTGTGATATAGTTGGATAAACTGATGATTTCTAGTGGTTGTCACATTGACTTGTAGGTAAATTTAGTTTAAGAGGAGCCAACGGTATTCTTGGTTGAATGCTTTCATTGTTAGATAGATGTGTTTGCAATTGAAAGATTCCTAACCCCAACAATACCTGTCAATTCCAGGGACAGTTTTTGCCTATGGCGTTACAAGTAGTGGGAAGACCCACACTATGCATGTAAGCTCCTAATTCTTCAAGATAATTTTCTTTCCATTTCTTGGTAAGTATTACAAAATGCCGAATCAAGATTGCACTACTGTCAAAATGATTAAGTCCAATAATGGGATTTTCTTTCTACTATGAAGATAATTAATCACTTGGTCTATGCAAGACATGTTCCATAGTAATAAAAAGCAAATGCAATGGATAGGGGGGCTATAATCTTTATCCTATGAATGCTTATTTAAGGTCAGAAATCCTATTTATGGCATCGAAAGATGCATGATTTTTTTTTTTTTGAATTTAAAATTTTTAATCTTTACTTTGGTATAAGGGGGAATGCTAGTTATTAGCTGTCTTTCATGTTCATGTTTAGCGTAGTTGTGTGTGATTATTTGCATAGCTTACAGTCATTGAACTGGTTTTATTTATTTCATAGAATAAATACCTATCGAGATAATAGTGAAAGAGTCAAAACTTCTCTCTCTCTCTCTCTCTCTCTCTCTCTCTCTCTCTCTCTCTCTCTCTCTCTCTCTCTCTCTCTCTCTCTCTTCCCAATTACTCAGTTTTCTATTGAAGTTTGCACTAAATTTGGTTGCTGGGGTCTTTAATTAAGAAAATTTGCTCTTGATCAGTGAAAATCAATTGATCTACTTATTGTAGGTTTGTAGTGTGTCAACTAAGGAGAATGTCTATCTAATAACATAATGAGTGTTCCCTTAAACCACCAGACACTGGAGAAGGAATTCGTAACTAATTTCTTTTTAAAATTTCTGACACTGGTGTCTAAGATTTTGAACAGTAATTGGAAGATGGTTTTCTCAGAATTCTAATTCCATTTCCATTAAGAGAGTTCGTTGACTCCATCTGACACTTTTCCTTTTTATCCCTTTCTTACTTATTAACAACATCAGGATTTTGAGTGCACTTTTTCTTTCTGCTACTTTCCCTTTTCATGTGTTTTATTTCCTTGCCCTTTTCCTTCCCCCAAACTTGATTTTATTTTATTCTTTGTCATTTTCCCCCACAAAAATATGCAAGTTAGATTGAACTGGAGCCAACTGTACTGTCTTGCTTCGGTTCAGATTTTCCTAGGTTTGTGCTGCATTTCTTGTTGGTTATCCTTTGACAGTTTACCTTTTTTTTCGTAAATCAATTTGATTTTTTTTTTTTTTTTGTTGAATCTTATTTTTTTATGTTGATACCCATTGAATTATTTCTTTAATTTTCTTTAATTATTTTTTCCCCCTTGTTTATACTTCTAGCCATTTGATCTGATTCTTCAATTCTTGAAGCATTCAAGGAGAACTTTTATGCATACTGTTTTCTTGTATCCTCTTTTAACTCAATAATCTTTTCAGGGAGACCAAAAATCCCCTGGAGTAATACCTCTAGCAATCAAGGATGTTTTCAGCATGATCCAGGATGTAAGTGCAGTTATATCGGAAGTCTTTTCAAGTTTCAAATGATGTTCTTTTTAATTATATTACCATTGTAAGAAACCAATACCTGCCTATATAGCTACCTTCGTTGTACAGTTAATAGTATTCCCTTCAATATTGAAGGTATGAATATCATGCCAACATCAGAAAATTTTGGATATCTACTGTCCATTGTGTGAACTAGGTTCAATGTCCAAACTGATAAACTGAAAATGGTAAAATTTCCTGTTATGTGTTACAAATGGGAAGTTTCCTTCATGTAATTGTGTTTACCTTTTGAATTTATCTTATATCTTTTACTGGCATCAGGAAACATGGGTTTTTCATTAGGTCTGATTGTAAAAGTGAATTTTGATTGTCTAAATCTTTCTTTCAAACATCTTAGTTTTCTTTGCTTCACACTGTCATGATAATTATCATGCTAATTTTTAGATGAACTAGTCACTGCAGAGAGCTTGAACCTCATATTGAAATGTTACTATCCCTATTCATCTTCTATGATTTCATTTTCTCAATTTTCTTAAAAGTATCCAATATGTGAGGGATTGGATGATAATGTGGATCTTTGCCCTTGGCCTTGGCAGACTCCAGGACGAGATTTTTTACTCCGGGTGTCTTAATGACGGTATGTTGTTATAGATCTGAGTATTAGAGGTTTCTGATTATGTTGGTTTCCTAGTTAGGTAATGTTTGTGGTTTCTAAATTTTTTTGTTGAGTTAATGCGTTGTGCTTAACAGTTTCTTATATGTTTGGATTCCTTTGTGCTTGGCATGTTGGTTCTGTAGAGATTATCTGTTACTTGTTTCTGTCTTGTTCACCTTGTTAGATATGCCAAGAGTTTTGATTTGCAGGTTAGACACTTACAGCTACATATGTTTTTACAGGTTAGAGATTTTTTTACTGGTTAGCGTTCAAGAGTAAGACGGCTTGTTTAACTTCACGGGAGAAGACAATTAGATTTAGTCAGCAGGTTTCTCTCCATCTGTTTGTTTTTGTTTGGTAGTCTTATTTTATGCTTATACCTATGAAGACACTTAATTTAATGGATTTGATATTGAATTTGGTATGCTTATAGGAGTTGAGACTAGGGGCTTTATATTCGGGCCTCCAATTGTGTTAGTGTTTGGTGCAAAGTTTGTTCCCTTAAGAAAATTAAGAAAATTGCCAGGTATTATTCATCAATCTCTTCCATAAATAATTGATCTTGGTTAATTTTGTCACTTCATTTATATGCTTTCCTAGAGGCCCAACTTGTAACTCCTCAGAACCCGCTCTGCCGTAAGATATTACGGTGTATGACGGTTCCCAGCAGGTTAAGTTACAAGTTATTATATAGAGTTGGTTGGATGTCTTTTATTTTTATAAATGCTATTAATAGTTAGTTGGATGATGAATGATACTTGTGATTGTTTAAGTATAGGACAATCAGTTGCCCATTTGAGAATTTTTATGTGGCCAAGCATAGATATAGTGTGCTTTTGGAGGCATAAAATTTCTCAAATTATCCCACGTTTGGACAATTCAAGGTTGGATAGATTAGAATGCTTTCGGTTCCCTGATTTAAATGCACATGCTAGTTCTGCGTTGTATCTGTCCTTTTCTCTCTGGTTACGTTTCTTATATTTATTTCTAATGTCAAATATCCTCACATTATATGGATACTTGACATGGGAATCAAATGCAAGATCAACGTATTCGGAGAGACATGGGGAGATGCTGCCGAAATTTCGGGGTGGGCATTTAAATGGGAACATGAAAATATTACAATCTATTCAGTCTTAGATGGGTGACTGATTTAGTTAGTCAGTTAAAGATACCGTTAGAGATTCTATTAGATGCCTAAATCGTCGTCACTTGTGGGGTGAGCAATAATGGTGCTTGTTTTATTATAATTTATCTCTTTAATACTATTCCTCAAATTTCTTTTAAACCCATTTTAGTTTATCTCTCCTAGGAAGCTTTGTCAGGCTCACGTTGTATTTCAACTAACTTGTCGAAGTACCCAAGGAACATAGTGATGGATAAGAGTTGGATTCATTTGTCAAGGTATCTCAGTAACTTCTCCTTCCAGTTGTTGTTGCCCAATGGTTAAGATGCATTGTTTGATATGTCCTCCAATTGCATTGAATGATTTAGGATAAGCAATGCATACTTAAGTGGAGCCACGAAATTCCTAGACTTTGCATTTACAAATGCAAGTGATAGAGGGAGGATCCTATGTCCATGTAAGAATTGCAATAACAACTTCTGGGTATCTCGACAAGAAGCATACGATCATATCGTGTGTGATGGATTTAATACAAGTTATACTCATTGGCGTTTTCATGGGGAAGCCACGTCTTCTTCTATGCCTAATCTGGATCCAAATGATGATATGCGCGAATTGTTACATGATGCATTCGATTTTTCGGGTCCGGATGATCAAGAGAGTGATGCAACATATAGACCTACACAGGGGCTTAATTCTGAAGCACAACAATTTTTCAAATTAGTAGAAGACGCCGATAAAGAATTGTACCCAGGCTGCAAGAAGTTTAGTTAGCTCTCTTTCATTATTCGACTATATCACATAAAGTGCCTTGGTGGATGAAGCGACAAGTCATTCACGATGTTACTTGAATTGTTAAAGGATGCACTTTTCGAAGGTGAAACCTTACCAAGGTCTTTCTATGAAACCAAGAAGATTATTGGAGACTTAGGCCTAAAATACAATAAAATTGATGCTTGTCCCAATGATTGTATGTTATATTGGAAAGAGGCTGTCGACGAGCAATCATGTGGTATATGTGGTGCTTCTAGATGGAAAATATTTGAACATCAATCAGATGACGAGGCGACTTCTTCGACTACCAAAGAGAGAAAAATTTTAGCTAAAATATTACGTCATTTTCCTTTGAAACCAAGGCTCCAGAGGTTGTACATGTCATCTAAAACAGCGTCCTCTATGAAATGGCATTACGAGTGTCGCACTGAAGATGGAGTGTTAAGGCATCCGGCTGACTCCTCGGCATGGAAAACTTTTGACTACTACCATCCGACCTTTTCATCGGATAATCGCAATGTTAGACTTGGGTTAGCAGCTGACGGTTTTAATCCATTCAAGACAATGAGTATTGCTCATAGCACATGGCCGGTTATTCTGATACCATATAACTTGCCACCATGAATGTGCATGAAGCAATCTTATTTCATGATGTCCTTGCTTATTCCTGGTCCTTTTGGACCTGGTAATGATATTGAGGTGTATTTGCAACCTTTAATAGATGAGTTGAAGGAATTGTGGGAGGTTGGCATAGACACTTATGATGCCTCAAGCAATGAAATATTTCGAATGCGTGCAGCATTGTTGTGGACTATCAGTGACTTTCCTGCATATGCGAACTTGTCTGGATGGAGCACTAAAGGACGCCTTGCTTGTCCTTGCTGTAACAAGGATACTTCGTCTAAATACTTGAAGCATGGTCGAAAGTTTTGTTATATGGGCCATCGTCGATTCTTGAAACTTGATCATAGATTTAGAAGTAATAGCAGATCTTTTGATGGTACAGAAGAATTTAGTGAGGCACTAACTTTGCTATCTGGGTCTGATGTGTTGGATTAGTTACAAGGAATTAATGTCACATTTGGGAAGAAGACTCCTGGAAATTATGGGCACAAGAGAAGACGAGAGGATAATGCAAAAGATCGATATAACTGGAAGAAGTAGAGTATCTTTTTTGATTTGCCGTATTGGGAGCATAATTTGCTGCGGCACAATCTGGATGTGATGCATATTGAAAAGAATGTGTGTGACAATTTGCTCGGGACACTGTTGAACATTGAAGGAAAAACAAAGGACAATTTAAAGGCACGTCTCGACATGCAAGATATGGGTATAAGACAAACATTGCACCCAAGGCAGCTTTCATCGAACAAAACATATTTGCCACCCACATGCTTTACCATGTCATCCAATGAGAAAGATGATTTCTGCAAAGTTTTGAAGCGAGTGAAAGTTTCAGATGGTTATTCAGCCAATATTTCACGATGTGTGCATCTCAAAGAGCGCAAAATTTCAGGGCTCAAGAGCCATGATTGTCATGTTATGATGCAACAATTACTTCCGGTAGCGATACGAACAACATTGCCTAAGTGCGTGAGCTCAGTATTGCTTGAATTGTGCAATTTCTTTAGGGAATTGTGTTCCAAAGTTGGTCGAGTAAAAGATTTTGATCGACTGGAATCTCAAATTGCGGTAACACTTTGTCATCTAGAAAAGATTTTCCCGCCAGCTTTTTTTGATATTATGGTGCATTTGCCCATTCATTTATCGGGCGAGGCTAAAATTGCAGGACTGGTACAATACCGATGGATGTACCCCATCGAGAGGTGCGTGTTAATGTTTATAAATTAATTTTTTTTTATCATGTTGTTTCGGTTGCGCTAATCAACGATGTATTTCTAAACTATATAATATTGATAATCATAGGTACCTGCTCACATTGAAGTCATATGTGCGTAATAAAAGTCAGCCTGAGGGTTCAATTGCTGAAGGGTACTTGGCGGAAGAATGCTTAACTTTCTGCTCGAGGTACTTGCATAATGTGGAGACAAGGTTCAATCGACCAATACGAAATGACGACTATGGTAACACCGTTATAGAACAATCCGCTATTTTCCCACGAATAGGCCGTGCATTAGGGAAGCCTGGGGATTGTGTACTAGATAAAGTTACATTTACACAGGCACATCGATATGTTCTGTTTAACAGCAACGCACTCATCCCATTTCTTGAGTAAGAAAACTATAACACTTATTTTATACATAATGAAAAATAAGTTACTATCACGTGTCTTACTGAAATCAATTCATATGCGCAGAGAACACATGAATGTTGTTAAGAAGAAGAATCCTCGCGCACGACCAAGGGATATAGAACGCATTCACAATGAAACATTTCATAAATGGTTTAGCGATCATGTAAGTAGTTGATACAATAAGTCGATCGATGTGTGCATGTTCATTTATTTTCATTGTCCAGACATGTGCTTCTGTTTTAACATTTTTTAAATAGGTTGAACAGTTGTGCCAGGTAGAGAATGAGCAGGTCTCAGAAGACCTTAGATGGCTAGCTCGGGGTCCTTGTGCAACAAGAAGATACAAGGGTTTTATCATAAACGGCTTCAGGTTTCACACTAAAGATCGAGAAAAGAAAAGAAAAACTTAACATAGTGGAGTTGTGGTGACCGCAAAGACATCAAGCTTTACGACTGTCAACGATAGAAACCCTATTGTAGGAGATGTAACTTACTATGTTGTCTTGATAGACATAATTGAATTGGAATATTGTGGTGATCGAAAAGTTGTATTATTTAAGTGTGATTGGGTTGATGTTCTATCTCAGGGCAGGGGTGTCAGGAAGGATGGGTTGGGGTTCACGCTCGTGAATTTGAAACGGTTATGCCATTCTGGTCGACAGTTGTCTGATGAACCGTTTGTGTTTGCATCTCAAGTTGAGCAGGTGTTCTATGTGCAAGACCCTGTCGAGAAGGATTGGCATGTTGTGGTGAAGGTGAAACCTAGGGACTTGTTTGAGATGCATGGGGAGGACTTTGCAGATGATGTTGATGCATACTTGGGAAGCTCGCCATGCAATGATCAAAGTTTGGAAGATCCGAGTGATGACATTGATAGTTGGGAAAGGACAGATATCGATGGTACAACAATTATTACACCTTTACCACCCACCCAAACAATGGTAGATGACCAAACAGATGATACTGAGTTTTCTGATTGTGATGAAAATGATATTATGTACAATAATTGATTTCATTGTATATGGTTGAGTTATTATTATTTTCATATGTTCATTTATTTTCATTATATAGAAATTCACATGTCTTTTGATTGATATGATTTTGGAATATGTTCCATTGATAATGGGATTCGCAATTTGTATATGTTGAGAAGAATGAGGGGGCGGCAACCATTATCAAACAGGATCTTCATATGTGGGGATTTTCAGGGCATGCCCCATCCACAGCGGAGCCTGTGAAATCAATGGTATTTATCACAGAACCGCTGGTCCCACATGAGCAGGACCCTGTTATTGATCGCAAACAGGAGCTGACTAAGGAAAAGTTACTGGTTGTTATCCGTTTTGTCAGTGTTCTGAGCAACGGTCTCCCCATCCAAAACGAAAACATCTATTGTCGCTGAATCCTCATGAAAATCAATCATGCACTGCATGTGCTTGTCATTGGATACTGTGATTGGAATCCATCTGTTGCTTGGGAGGAAGTACTTTATCAATAAGGTACTTGCATCACTATTGCACATTTCTGCTATCTCTGACTTGAATTCATCAAATTTCATGTTGGGAACAACCGGTATTGCATATGCTTCTCAACAAATCAAGTTGTTTATTTTATGAATCTGCATTTAAATGAGAAATATTTAATTATCATACTGCTAGACATATACAGGTGTTAAACATGAGTACTAGACGCAGGGTTAGGAAATCTGTAGGCCCTATGACTGATAGCACCAGCCAGCCTCAGCTGCCCCAAACTAATGTTGGTCCTGCCCAGCCTCAGCTGCCTCAGGCTACTAGTGGTATAACAAAAATGTGTTCCTCTCTCGTGGACAATATGTGTTTTACCATGTAATTTGCTTTTGTTAATTAGTTTTATATGTACTATTGTGATTTTATTCAACAGATTCAACGTCCAAGAAACCAAGGACTCGAGGCCCCATGCGATGCTTTGATGTATGAAAAATACGTGAAGGTCAACGGATTTCTATTTCCGTCAACGATCTAGGGCAGCCCGTTTGTGACAATACTAGTAAGCTGACAAATTTTATTGGGACAATAGCACGCAATGGGGAATATGCTCCCCTTACATTTAATGATTGGAGGGCGGTGCCGAATGCGAAGAAAGATGATATGTGGGGGCTTGTCATGGTAATGGTTACGATGCTTCTTTTTTTTTAAGTTTTTTTTTTTTGTTCATTATGTGATTATCTACTTTTAACATGTGATGCAGTCCAAGTTTGAGTTTGATGGTAATGCTAAGGCTTGGGTGCTGAAGTTAATTGGTAAAAAATGGAGGGAATGGAAGGGCGAGCTGAAGAAACTCCACTACTCTTCTCATGAGACTGATGAGGAGCGGCTCGCAGATCTTGATGAGGGGGTCTAAGAGGATCAATGGAAGACTCTTGTTCAGTTTTGGAACTCTAAAGAGGGGAAGGTATGCCTCATTCAGTTATATAATTATACAAAATCTTTTGTTGATATCTTATGATTTACTTTGTTGGTGTGTTACATATAGGCTCGTTCTAAAGCAAATATAGAGCATCGAAAGAAACAACTGATTAACCACGTGGCAGGCACGAAGAGTTTTGCGCGAATACGTGAAGAAGAGGTAAATTTTATTAATAACCTGATTAACCATGTTAGTATATTTGTGTTATATAACTTGTTTACATAATAATAGAGGAAAAATGCCAACGAGGAGGGTCTAAGCCGAGCAGATATGTTTATATTGACTCATACATGCAAAGATGGAAACCCTGTGGATGAGGCCTCATCAGTAGTAATGGTATGTTTATGTATTTACATGCAATAAGAGCTCCATACAAATGTGTAGCAGCAACTATAGTATTTACACATTAACTGTTACCATGTCATAATTATTATTGTAGGCAAAACTCAATGAAGAATTATCTCAGCAACCTGGAGCCTCACAGAATAGCACAACAAAGAATGACCTATTATCTCAAGTCATGGGAGAAGATAGGCATGGTCGTGTCCGCACTTATGGGTTAGGACCATCTCCATCTTCTTTGTGGGGCGCAACATCCAGCCAGCAAAGGATGGCCTCCATTGCTCAGAGGAGAGATGAAAGATATGAGGAACTACATGCCGACATAGTCTCTCTAAAAGAAAATATAGCTGCACTCTTATCCTCGAGAGAAGCTGAAATGTCATCCCTTAAAGAAACTATGGTTGAAATCTCGTCTGCAAGAGATGCTAAAATTTCTTCCTTAAAAGAAACTCTGATGAAATTGATTGCCACTATCAACAATGCAAACAATAACCCACCCATAGTATTTGGTGTTGCAGCTAGTTCTAATATGAACCAACCGTCCTCATCATCAAGCCATTGGGTGACCTCTCGGGTAATTATATTATATACATGTATATATTTACATATGCACTATGCCCTAGATTATATATAGTTTAATTGGTATATAATGATTGATATTGAGTTATCATTTGTAGAAACACTCGATGAATAAGGTGAAGACCACGAGTTGCACTAGTGCCGGGATAATTCCTTATACCAAGTGAATAGTTCTTTAATTATATTTTGATGTTATTGTGTTCTTAATTAGATGGTATATTTTATTTTCTAGGATGTGACTGGAGTTAGTCTTACAAGTATCACAAAACCCGGGGTTACTATTGCTAAAGGAGTTGTTTTGAGCAAGGATCCGCTCACAAAAGTAGGGGGATATGAACTTGGAATTGGTTTCTGGGAAGTATTAATTCATGTGGCAATAGTACGGGATGAGGTTTTGATAAGACCCTATGGACGATATAAAACAATTGGGGATGCTATTGGAACGAGTATTGTTTGGCCCTCTATTTTGTGTAAGGTAAGATAAGACTCTATGGACGATACAATAGAATTTCTTGTACAAAAGATTGCGAGTACTAATTAATTTCTTTTTATTATTTTGTTTTACAGGTTTAAGGAGAGATGGATTGAGCTAAATGAAAGATCCTAGCCCTAGCTGGAGTGTCATCCCTGTTTGGTAGCATTCTCCCCTGTTTTTGGTGCAACAGAGAAGGCTTAGTTGGGAGTTGTAGCTTTTCCCAAGTGAAGTGAGCTCCTTCTAGGCCCATGAAGAGATGGTGGAAGGGCTGTTTTTTTTTCCGCGATGAGTACTTGTGCCATGGTTATGGAAATTGTTAATACCTGTTGTTAAAACCTCAGTTTTAGAAGTCTTACATTTTCATGTTTGCATTTTGTTTACTGATTCTCACTATATTTTAGCTTCTCTCTTCTTCTTCTTCTTCTTCTTTTTTTTTCCGCTTTTGTGAGGCAGATTTCCAGATTAGGCATAGAAGAAGACTCTTGTTCTTTCTATGTTTCTTTACAACATTGATAGGAGGGCATCACATCAATCTTGATGATGGAAGCCAAGCGAAGGAAAACAACTACATTTATGTAAGTATTGCTGTTGTTATCCTTGGTACATATTTGTAGTATTATAAGTCTTAAGCTCCATTTGGTCATCACATCAATCTTGATGAATATAATTTTTTATCAAACCAAATGGATCTTAAGCCCTTTTTTAACTCCGCCAATGCAACTACTTGCATTGCCGGTCCCAAGCCCGGGCAAAGGAGGAGGGAGAAGGGCTTGATTGGCAGTTGCAACTGCAACCTTCCTTACTATTCATAATGAGGAAGTAGTCCTCAATTGGCAGATGGAAAAAGAGGAACTGTCTGATTCATTTTTCACCGATATTGCCAACTATGCATTTGGATGTCTCAACTTTGTTAGACTTGCTGGATGCTCCAAATTTGGGTGGTAGGTTCATCTCATATCAATGAACAATCCTCCCAATTCAGCTTTTTCTTTTGAGTCATCATCCTCCAATGAGCGTGGGGCATGCAGAAAATGATCATTTTACCATTTAGTGGGGAGTTTCAGTTGTCAGGCTGGCTTCACTTGTTGTCAGAAGCTGTCCATTTACAGCTATAAGTACATGTTTTCTGTGTACACAATTTGACTGCCTTTGTTGATGCTGGTGTAACTCGAGTGGATAAATGCCACACATGTATCATTTCATTTCAATTCTAATGAGGTTGGAAATTGGACTCTGGTTAGCATGTATTAAGTTGGTTAAATTTTCAGTAATTCAACTTGAACTGACCATACATATGTTGTATTTGCTGTGCACATGCATATAAAGCATCCTATGCAAAGTTAGTTATGAATGCAGATTTGAGATTATCTACAGATCCCAAATGCAATAAACTGTGTAGATCCCTTTGTTTGAATTCTAATCAAAGTGGAATGGGATTTACAATCCTCTGCCATAATGTAAGAACTGTTTCTTTCAAGGGTGCTCATGCTATGACAGCATAAGCTTTGATAATCATACACTTTTGGCATCACTCATATATTTTTGTGTGCAGGTTACAATGAAATTCAATCGCAGAGCATCGCAAAGTCAATAGTAGAGGAAGCTGGTAATTACACTTGACTATCTCATTTTTTGGTTTTATTATTAGATGTCGTTTGGCTGCATGGATTTGGATTCCAACTTACTAGATTTTCAAACCTGAATTTTGGCAGGATATTGCTGAAGCTGTAATTTTTTAAGGTAAGCTGGATCGAGCCCGTGACCTCAAGGTCGTGACACTAAGCACCATTCAGTTGAACTATGTGCTCGACTCCTTGTCTTTTAATTACCTCATCTTGTAACAGTTTGAGATGCAGTATTTGCTGGCAGATTTAAATGGTGCCTTGATAATTCTGCAGGCTTCAGTTTCAGGGGCTTCAGTGAAAGGTCTGAAAGGGTGCAAGACATTGAACAAGGATCCTGACCCTTCTAATCCGTTGGAGGGGAAGGAAGAGAGGTCTGTTTTTCATCTCACATGGATCTTATCTTAGGTGTAAATCATCCAAATGTAATAGAAATATAAATGCTTGCCAACGCATGGTTTCACTAGGAAATTTTCAAAGTTTCCACACTAAACTGTTTCTAGGTTCTGATCAGTTTAATTGCAATTCAGGGAGGTGATCACTTTTCCTGGATTTGTGGACTACATTTACCTTGATGCACCTAATGAACTACACCTTGACAATGGATTTGGTGATAAAATTTCCGTCAAGAAAAGTGCGTGATCTGTGACTGTCCTTTGATGCTTTGGCTTGGTTTTGGCCCCATTGTTTGTAGATATTCCTACAGCTATTATTCTATATTTTTTTTTAAAGGTGTATCTTACCTTTGCAGCTGGACAGATGCTGTTTTGTGGAACCCACACTTGCAGATGGAGTCCTGCTATCAGGACTTTGTCTGTGTTGAAAATGCAAAGGTACTGAACTTCCCTTTTACTTATAAAGCAAAGGTATCTGGATGTTCTGCTTTAGTCATCTAAATGCAACAACTTTCCATCATTTAGGTTGCAGTTATTGGTTGAGTTATAGAGCCCTGTTTATGTCTATCTACCTGACTATGCATGTATTGGATATGATCCCTTTGGAGATGATCAAAGAACTAGTTTGAACGGATGGTGAAAAGCTACTTAAATTCCCCATCCCTCAGGTTATTCAAGGTATGCATCTTACCCAAACCTGTACAAGATGCAACATGCATCCACACATCAGTTTTCTTATCTCACACCCATTGGTCAAGCGATCCTAACCATTAAATATATAATAGTTGAAGAGCAGGTCCAATCAACTACTTGAGCCATCCATCTAGTGCACCCATTATGGATTCCTTATGGTTTGAAAGAATCATATTGATTAGATGTAGTGATGACAACAGGCAGCAGTTCTGGACCATCCGATCAGTGTGCCTTTTGCTCAGCTGACTGTGAACTGTGGAGCAGATCTAATGGATGGTCCAGATCCGATTGATTGAACTGTCCATATGTCCCTATTCAATTAAGAGCACTGTAATATGTAGCCCTCACCAATCGCCACATGAGTCAATGTCTCTGATCTCTTCTATGGTGTTCGTATGCTACTACGACAGCTGACAGATTTGCTTGGAGGACAGACGAAGAATTCACACGAGAAATGCTTGCTGGAGTGAACCCTGTCAGCATCAGTCGCCTCCAGGTAAACCAAAGCTTCTATGGTTTGATTATCTTCTCTAATTACTCATTTAGTCCATAATGGTTTCAGATATTTTGAAATTAAGAATCATTAATTTGCAGGAATTTCCACCAACAAGCAATCTGGACCCAAAAGTATATGGCAATCAGAACAGTTCAATAACAGATGAGCACATTAAGAACAACTTGCAAGGTTTAACAGTAAAAGAGGTAAGACTGATTAATGTTAATATTTTGATTGACTGATCTTTTGTGTTTAAATTATACCAATAAATTCGTGTATACTCATTGATCCTGACCGTCTAAATGATGGTTATTGAACTGGTTACCATCAATTTTTCGGCAGCATCATAGATTGGATGAGGCCCATTTGGATGGGCCATTTGATTATTAATGTCCTTATCACGATCCAATGGTTGGAATAATGCAGGCACTTGAGAAGAACAAGCTATTCATCTTGAACCATCACGATGTAATGATGCCATATGCGAAATTAACTTATGAGTAGAATGTTTTGCTCACATATAGTTTGCCATTTGGATCCTATGATCTAATTGAAATCTCATGGAATATGATACAAGAGTCAGTTTAGAAAGCCTGAAATGGCATATTCTTTCATTGTCATTAATGTTTTTAATGTTAGTTTTATCTTATCGATATACTGAAGCATGTTGAAATGTAATTGCGGTTAAAATTCATTTGGATGCCTGTAGGGTACATTCTCCTTCCCCCATGGATGATCCTAACCATCTGACTGCACTTTTTTTTAAAGGACATCTGACTGTGTGCTATTAACTATTTGTTTTTGGCTACATCAAATCTCTTAGTGCCCCAGGAAGTTAGTACGGAGTTCAAACATGTAATGAATGGTAATGCCTGGGGCAAACAAAAATCAAAACTACAATGGAGAAAAAAGTTGGAGCATACCATTGAATCATGGAAATCTCCTCTCCTCCTCTTTAGGCAATCTCAGCCACATACCTTAGTATGGCCTTAGAGGATGATGGATTCCCAACCACCAAAACCTAAATTTTGAGGATGGGGAGGATCCACAAGTGTTTAGGGCATGGAACCCATGGGCCGTTATATAGCTCCATAGGGTAAATACCTTGTAGCCTCATGTTAATAACAAAAGATGCCATCAATCTCCTTTGTATTAAGGTCTTCTAACACACAAGCTCTAACCCATTTGCAATATTGTCTGTCCATTCCTCCTCTTGACCATCACTGTTCCATCAGGCGGGTCAGGTCTTAAAGTGAACCCCACCTTTTGAAACTTGCAGATCAACAGTTAGATTTGCAATCGGCCTCAACTTGAAAAAGAAAACTTCTAAGATTGCATGATAACTTCCAAATTTGTTTTCAAAACTTCCTTTAGACACAAAAGATGGCAGCCAGCATTATGACTCATTGGAAATGATTGCATACAATCTTCTTCTTTGGTGAAACAGTCCTCATAAAAGAGCCACCGAGTGGATCCCATTCGGGAGACTGTGGGCATACACAGTTTCCCTTAAAAAGACATAATAACACCTAGGTATTGGCCCTCATTGGAGCTCACTTTACACACATCAAAGTCTTATCCACACACTACCCTCTAGTCAGGGGACTGAAGTGTGGGTAGTAGACATGAAAGACCCCTTGTCGAGAACAAAAAGCATTCATCCATACTGATCCATGTTCAATGTTCCAATTAAACCTATTTTGGGTACTCATGTACTGATATGAGCAGCCATCTCTAACTAGCTATGGCTTAGCCAGACATCGCCATGGCAATCATCCAGCATCGGGACAAAAATCCTGATGCACTGGCCAAGCACTTCACTGGTTGCAAGTTTGTCTCTGATGTCAAGGAACTGCAAGCCCAAGTCTCTTTGCATCACCATTGATCGAATCAATGCATTTGGCTCTATAATGGCATCAATGGACTCACTGGACATTGAATTCAATCAATCTATCTAATAGTGCATAACCCTTAAGGTGCATTTATATCAGAACGAGAATGATTATTAACCTGAACAGTGTAGTGTGAATAGGCTCTAAGCAACAAACAGATTGGCTTCCCAGGGCACATGAGCCAACAATGACTTGGCAGTAGTTGGTTGACTACATTGACTGAGCAACTCAGTTGTAGTGGAGAGGTCCAATGCCATACTGTTGTATTTATATGCAACTGTTGTAGAGAGCAATACATTGGTGATTTTTTACAGTGGATGTTAACAACTGTAGTGTATGATGTGGAGGATTGTTGTGACTAGCCTGTTTCTTGTTATTGATGTGGAGAATTTTGTGACTAGCCTGTTTCTTGTTGTTTATGTGGATGATTGCTGTGACTAGCTTGTTTCTTGCTATCTCGGTAGCCCAAGATCATTTCTTTCCTTCAAATGGCTTGGTGCTTCTATTTACCATTTGTAACTTTCGATTATTGGGCATGGTGTCTCTGTGGATGGTCTTTCAAATGTGGTTGGTCATTGTATCATGTTAGTCTGAATTTTGCTGTTCATGCCTGTCATGTGTATGTGATTTAGAGCACAGGTTAATAGGACAAATCTTCTCTTGCAAAGGTTAAAGCATTTCAGTTTTCTCATTTCAATTGATTATGATGTGATAGTTTCCTAATTTGCAAATAAGCTTGAGAGTTTGTTCGCCAGAGCTCTTGTAAGCATTCTCTTTTGAGTGCTAGATCTTCGCCTCCATCTGGAATGGACTTTCATTGAATGGTGCTTTTTATTTTTTTATTCAAGACCATTTTTAATTTATTGTAATAAATGTTATATTTTTTTATTATGATGTAATATAAATTTTATTTAATATTCAGTTTTAATTGTATTGCATCATTTTTAATGGTTTAAATATTTAAAAAAAATGCAGGGTTTTCAATTGAATTATTGGCCTACCGGCGCTTTTCTGTGAAAAAGTGTTGTGAAGACTAATTTAACGGCGCTTCTTTTGGTTCTACCGGCGCTTTTGTCAGAATACCGCGGTCACTAAAATCGCCGCTAAAAACCAAATGAGCGCCGCAGAAGGCAATAAGTTAGCGGCGCTCAGACAAATGCCGCTAAAAGTCACTCGCGCCGCAATAACTTTTAGCGACACCCCTATTTAGCGGCGCTTGTCTAGCGCCAACAAGCGCCGCTCATGTAAGCTGCGGCGCTTTTGTTCTGTTTAGCGGCGCTTCTTCTTGTAGTGACTTCCTCTTCTCTGCCGTTATTATATTATGTCAAGGTAAATTCAGGACGGATCCATGTTTTACATGTCACAGTCACTCAAAACACAATGAATGGTGATTTGGAGTGTGAGTTAATTTTAACTGCTAATTGATGCTGATGCCTTTTACTGCTACCCAGCTCACCAAAGATCGATAGAAGAAACAAGTCCCCTGGAAACAATGTCAATCATTGGCAACAAGGAGATCATTGACATTAGCCAAGGCATGTTAGCTGTTTAGACTGGTGTAAAAAATAAAAATAAATAAATAAACTAGGATACATGCATGTGGGTCACCTTTTCTTTTTCTACTTTTTTTTTTATAAGAAAGATTTCCTCTACAGCTACAGATTGTCGGAGACCATGACATCTATGGCTACGGATTTAATCCGTAGCAAAGTTTTAAAGAGGTACGGTACCAATGACTATGGTCATATTGTGGGCTAGTTATCTTTAGCTATGGATTTTATCCGTAGCTTTTGCCAATTTAGCGGCGCCCAGTACAACCGTCAATAAAGGTCTTGACTGCCAGTAAAGCCTTTACTGACCGAGGCTTTACCGGCTGTTAGCCGACCGCGGGTAAATTATTTGCTGGCGGTTTTGACCGCTGGTAAAAGCCAGTTTTCTTGTAGTGATTTATGCAAAAATATGCAAGAATTACAAAATATCAGTGATATTTGTCACAACGGAGAGGGACTATAGCTAAAAAATGCTCATAATAGAACAACCCCAACCGTCTGATATGAAGCAATAGGGTTTAAATTCTGAATAAAATTGTGAAAAAAGATAAATTAATAAATAAATAAATAAAAACTGGTGGAATTTTGATAATATCACAATATTATTTCACTAATATCATGTTGACAATTTTATGCGGAAATATGCAAGAATTTCAAAATATCAGTGATATTTGTCACAATGTAAAGGAACTATATATAGCTAAAAAAATGCTCTGAATAGAACAATCCCAACCGTCTGATATGAAGCAACAGTGCACATTCAATCACAAAAGGTTCTAATATTGGCTTTTAGGACCTTCAAATGTGGGGCATTTTTGGTGCATTGTCCCATGCCTTTTTCTTTTCTAAACCCAAATAATTAAAGGAAAAGAAAGAAGCTTAAAATACTAATATTTGAATTAGAGAAGTGATCCAATGCTCTCAGAATTCTTTAAGATATAGTGCTCCTATTTGCATCAGGATATTTAGACAGTTCGACCATTCGATCTGAGCTGTCCACTAGGTCCAGAATGCATTTCGTAGGCTATCAACTAAAAATCACACTAATATGACACTTCTTACCATCTGCTCAATTGCCTATAGGATGGATGGTCAACATTACATGAAAAATAGATCTAATCAATAAATTGAGCGATATATATGTATGTTGGGATCCATCATTGATTGCTTATGGTGCAAAGAATCACTTTCATAAAAATAATCTTATCCATTCCATCATGGCACACATAAGAGTTCAAATAATAAATAAATTAGATCATAGGATCATTATTATTTTCACATTATAGCCCAAGAAATGTATGATGAACGTAATAGATGGTCTGGATCAATTGATTGGACTTTCAACTGTCCCATTGCAACTAGAAGTGGATGGACTCGACTGGCCTTGACCAGGTATATGGGCCCAGCTTTTTCCGATACCTACTTTGTGCGAACAGTTGTTAGATAAGCTACTTGTATCTATTGTAAACCTGGCTAAGGGGCAAGATGACAGTGGTTATTAATATTAATATTATTATTATTATTATTTATTTTATTTTTTTGGTTGGACAAACAATCCATCAATTCATGACCCTAAACAGATTGTTAATGTGACAAAAGATATTCCTTCTTTAATATTCAAGGGGGGAGATTAGATATCAAACAATGCCCCTTGATGTGTTCAATATTCCATTGGGATCACCAGATGGATGGTCAGATTTTTGAGATAATGCAGTTAAGGGCACGTTTGGATCATAAGCTATTTTGCTTAACCTACTTATGTCTGAGGTAGCCTATCTTGGTTTCATTCAACCAATAAATATGTCTGGTAAATAACATACTTACCAGTATAATTTTTATTTTTATTTTTATTTTACAACGTTATTTTTAAAATCTCTTCCACTAATCTTTCTATGCTTGTCATGTCTTTTCTTTTTTCTAATATGTTCCACTAAATTCTCTTTGAATTTTTTTTTTTTCTTATTCATGTGAGATTCACCTTTAATATCCACTGCACATTATGAACTTTTGAGGTGGCCCTTTCATCATGTTAGTCTTACCTTGGCTCTGCCTTCTATGTGAACTGCCCATTGTGAGCCGACCTTCAATATGGACTATCTAGGCTATTTATCATGCAAGGCCACCTTAGATGTGGGTTATCTATTATGTTTGATATTGGATGTGGATAATCTATCATGTGGGGCCCATCTTTAATGTGGATGGTTGATCAAGAGGGACCTAACTTTGAAGTGGGCGTCCACATGCCGGGACTACCTTAGATGTAGGCTATTCATTACATGGGGCAACCTTGATGCGTGTCATCCATCATATGGGGTCCACTATGAATTTTAATTATCCATCATATGAAGCCCATCTTTAATGTCCACTGCCCATCATGTGGACCACACCTTTGATGTTGACCGTTCATCATGTGGCCTCCACCTTCAAAATTTGACATCCATGATGGGCATGCCTTGGAAATGGGTCATTTACTATTGGGAGCCGACCTTTGATGTAAACCATCCATTATGTTGGCCACCTTTGATATGGACCTTCCATCACGTGTGGAGAGAGAGAGAGAGAGAGAGAGAGAGAGAGAGAGAGAGTAAAAAAGGTAAAAAGTAAACAAAGCAAATTTTTATTTTTTATTTTTTATTCTTATGATGGTAAATTAAAGCAGAGAGTAAAAAAGTAATTTTTTTATGCTTATGATGTTAAGCTAACGCTAATAAGCTACTTTTATAAAAGTGGACCAACTTTTATTAAATAAAAGTGGTTACGAAAACAACTTTTTTTTAAAAGCTTATTTACTACCCTAAGTAGACAAAAACAAGGGGAAAAAAGAAGAAGCAAGTTACTCATGGGGGTTTATCCAAATAGGCCCTAATTGCCTCATTTTGGCTGTACAACAACACTATACACCACCCTGCATTATTTTTAATGAGACATTTGTGGTATGAAAACTCAGATTTCCTCTCTTCTCTCTTCCTGTTATTGACATAAAAAACATATGGTGATCCAAAGGACTACACTAATATGATATATAGCTACTAACACCCTGATGCAGGGAAGGACGTGAGGTCGAGCACCGTCTTCCTCAAGATGATAAATATTTTGAATCCACGGAACTTCTCTGGACTCCTCACAGAGACTCCTCGAATCCACGAGGAAAGAAAGAAGAAAATAGAAAAGAATTTCTAATAATTCGAATTGATTAATGAATCCATAAAATCGAGTTCACAACCCTTTAAATAAGGGAACCAAGCAATAAGAAAGAAATCAGACTCAAACTACAACTAAAACTCCTAGAATTTGCAACTTACTATAAATAGTAAACTTACTATTTATAGACGGTCGTGATGTCTACTAGTGCGCAAGGTTTTCGGCCAAAAATAGTAAGTGTCCTATTTAGCTTCACCAAACCGTTCTCCTAATTATCCTAAGCACTTTTCATGTTGGACACAATTCCTAAAGTCCAACGGATGAAGAGTTATACTCCAACTAAAACTTACTATTTATAGTAAAAACAAAAATAAAATGGAAAAATGACCGTCAATCAGGGGGTTCTCGCAAATTCGGGCTGCGCAACCTGGCGTAGCGGGTTGGTTAGCTAAAGTAGCTCGTTCTACCCCAAATTCATATATTTTACATCGGATAACTCATCCCGGATTGTGAGATACGCCCGATCTAAGGTCCGATGGTCCAGATCACTTCTGTCGCCGACTGTGCCTTTGCTGATCCATCTTGGCCATGAAATTGTCCGCGACCCGCTCTACATCACACCCCCCCTCAAGTTGGAGCTTATATATCAATCATGCTCAATTTGGACACAATGTCAGTTAAATGAGAATAACAAATAACCTTAATGAAGACATCCGCTAACTAATAATTAAATGAACAAAAATAAGGAGTGCAGATGACACATAATGCAAGCTTCTTGAGAGCAAACTAATAATTAAACTCAATATGATTTGTTTCACCACTAGAAAAAGGGTTAAAAGCAACGAATAAAATCTGTTGCTAAATATCTATGGCTACGGTTATAGTTTGTAACAAGACCATAGCCATTGGGACCATAGTCATTGCTTTTGAACCATAACTACGAATTAAATCCGTAGTCATAGAACCAATGCCAATATATCTAATTTGTAGCTATACTTTCTGTAACGAAATGCACATAAAGCTACAGATAATATTTGTAGCTAAAAGTGGAACGAGATCCATAGAAATATGTAGCTTAACTGGCAGACTAAGTGAAGATACCTCGTTTCAACAGTTAAGGTCTTGGTATCAATCCCCAACGAGGGTGGTTAACATGGAGTGTGTGTACTAACACGGGTGTGTACTAACACGCTAACCCCCCCCAAAAAAAGTTGAAGTTAGCAATAACTACAATTTCCAAAACTAGGGTTATAGTCAATATCCGTAACTACTGCCTTTAAATATAAATATAAATATGTGTGTGTGTGTGTGTGTGTGTGTGTGTGTGTGTGTGTGTGTGTGTGTATATTAATTAATAATGGTGTCTCTTACCATTTCTACTACATACCCTGATAGATCAACTCATCTAAGGCTAAAATAGATAAAGACCTCATGGCTTACAAACCCATCTGCCCATCTAAACTAATACAAACAAACATGACCAAAAGGAATAAAAAAAAAAAAATCAATGGAAGAAAAAGTCCCATGTGAAACTTACTGCATAAGAGTATCTATATCTCAGCCAACATTGCTGCCTCTAAGGAGAAGCAGAATCCTGGGTGTTGCACAGTGTGCCTCCATGACATACATAAGAACCATTACCCTCTTTAAAAAGCTTTCACACACACACAGACACACACACACACACACACACACCCCTCTGCAATGGTATTATTAGGTACTTCTTCGTGACATGCATAATGGATAAACACTCATTTAACATCAACATTCCAGATTGAATTAATACTTGGGTTTGGGAATTTCAGTTCTGAGCAAATGTTTCATAGTTTTCAATCCAAATTTCAAGATCGAGTCAATACAATAGTTCTATGGTTTAATCTCTATTATTTCCTATGGTGTTGTCCACTTGAGCCTTCAATATGCCTCCTTTTCTGGGTTCATGCCCTAAAATGAGCTTTCAAAATGAGTGGACAGCTTAGATAAAATACATACATTATGGTGAGACCCATATGGGATCGTTAGTTTCTAACTATGTCTTGGTGGGGTAGTAACTTTTAGCTATGGATTTAATCTTAGTGAATTAGCTACGGTATATATTTGTAGCCAATGACCCTCATAGTCTGTAGCGTTTGCTCCTCTTTTTTTTTTTTTTTTATAACATCTAAGGAACAATCATATAATAACAATATTATTTGAAGCTTTTCAGCAGAAGAATCATCATGCCATATAAGGATTGTAGGTATAAATCAATCTTTTGACGAAAACTAGTACAAACATGTATTCATAACTATGAGAAATGTGAGATTGGAGATGGAGCTTGCGGTCATTCATGTTTTTGGTGTGACACTAATGATGAATTGTAGGTCACCACCCGATGATGGTGAATTGTAGGCCACTACTCTGATCATGAGGAAGTTGTTGTACACGCCAAAGGTAGAGATAGATTTACAATAGCACAACATCTTCCAAATGAGGTGCAATATAAACTAAATTTTCTATAATGTAATTATCAATATTATGAGCAGTAAGAATCTCATGTCAAAAATAATGATGGAAATACTACAATTGAAGACAAAAAATCACTCCTCTCCGTATACGATTAAATGGATCAAAAAGGTTAATAAAACAAAGGTAACATAATAATGTCGTATTTCATTCTCGATTGATAAATATTATAAGGACAAAGTAATGTGTGACGTAGTTATCACTAAAGCTTATCATATGTTACTTAATATACCATGGAAGTGTAATGTTGATGCTATACATAGAGGACATGATAACATATTTATATTTATTAAAGCTGGTGGAAAGATTATCATTGCCTTTGTGAGCATGGAGAACCAACCAAAGATTTCTAAAGTGGAGTGGTGGTCGCTCATAACCATGCTAGATTTTGTCAAAACTCTGAGACATGGGAGATCAATGCATTACTTATAAATGAAAAATATGTATAAATTAAACATTTCAGGAATTATTAAAGAATTTGAGAAGACGAGGGAGATCAATGTATTAATTGAAAAGGACAAAAAAAGTAGAGGTCGTGAATAATGTTAATGCTATGCATAAAGGTCAGGATAATATATTTAAATTTATTAAAGATGTTGAAAAGATTATCCTCACCCTTATGAGCATGGAAAACTAACCCAAGACTTCTAAAGTAGAGACGTGGTATCTCATAACCATGCCAAATTTTATCAAAAATTATAAGGAGATAGGAGAGATCAATGCATTACTTATAAATGAAAAAGAAGAAAAACTTTAAAATCCCAGAGATCATTAAAGAATTCGAGGAGACAAGGGCGGTCAATGTATTAGTTGAAAATGGGAAAAAGAAGCAGAGGCGACGAATAGTCTAGAGAAGTTAAAGCCAACGTTGCAAGAATTCAAGGAAATCATGCTCGATGAACTTTCCGATGAATTACTCTCCATGTGGGATATACAACACCACATTGATATTTTCATAGGAAAAAGTCTTCCTAATCTCCCACATTATCAGATTAGTTCAAAAGAATGCGAGATCTTAAAGGAATAAGTGGAAAAACTAATTCATAAGGGTCTAATGGAGGATAACATGAGTTTGTACGTTGTGCTAGCCTTATTGACCCTAAAACATTATATGAGTCTAATGCAAAGGAAGATGTTAATAAACATCGTCGCCAGAAGGTGTTTGAAGTGAGTGATAATGCATTAGTTCACTTGCACAAGGAGAGGTTTCCAATTGGAACATATAAAAAATAATGGAATAAGAAGATCAATGTCTATGTTATTGATCATCCTGAGGACGTGGAGGTGACATGGACTTTCATTGTGGAAGATTTATAAGAATGTAATGAGCTGAGTCCGATGGATAACTCGGGGATATCTTTTCAAGTAGAGGAGACTAATGTAGAGCAGGCCACATATCTATTCATGGCATAAATGGGCCGAGAGAAGCTCGAATAGAAGCAAACATAATCCATCAAATTCGGGTTCAATCCTATGTCGAGCATGACGTAACTGGGCCCTAGGCACATCTGATCAAAGAAATTCATTCCGGATAAAGAAAAATTATCATTCGAAGTGTGAACCATAAATCAGCCATAACTTTTGTTTAAATATCATTGCAGGACGCACAAAATATTAATTTTGAATTTAACAGGCCATTTGAGGGCATCCAAACCATAAAGTGGGTCACTTGTATCCATTTCGTGAGAAACCGTATGGTTCCAACTCAAAAACGAGATTTTAGAAAAAAATTATTATTTTTAATAAATTTAATTTTTGTGGTATTTCCTTATTTTTAGAGTTTTACCTTTGCATCTTTATTTAGAAATTACTTGTAATCATGATAGGACTCTTGTAGTAAAAATTTATCTAGCATTTTTATTTTTAGAATTAGGCTTTATGAATTTTTTACTAGAATTAAGACTTTTACAAGGGTTAGAATTTCTCTATTTTAGTAATTACAAAATTTATATTATTTTTCTTTATTAATGGTGTAATTGAGAAAGATACACAATCGACATTATTTAATTTTTTTAATAAAAAACTCAAATTTTATCTCTTTTTTCTTCTTGATTCAAGAAGGTACGCTTGTGGATTTGATGTTTTAATCACTTGAGGAAAATGGTGATCTTCTTCATCACTTTCTCATGCTC
The DNA here is from genome assembly GCA_037074715.1 of Magnolia kwangsiensis. Taxonomy (NCBI): domain Eukaryota; kingdom Viridiplantae; phylum Streptophyta; class Magnoliopsida; order Magnoliales; family Magnoliaceae; genus Magnolia; species Magnolia kwangsiensis. Next base: position 118,255,451 of record CM073577.1, read on the forward strand.
TTCCGAGCGCCAGCTACACTTCAAACTCAAAGTAGAAAGAACTGTAGATGAACTAGCCTCATCACTTCTCTAGACATAAGGATGTGTCAATGGAGATGACTTTTTTTTTGTTAGCATGTTAGTACACACACCCCACTTGGGAATCGATACAAAGGCCTCAGTGTTAAATAGATGGAGGGGTTTTAACTAATCATATTTTATCTAATTTTATGAGGGTACCACGTGGCCAATAAACGAGGGTGTGGCTGGATGTTTTCACTAAAATTTTGAAGTGTATATATTCAATAAGGGATCCACTTGCTTTACCTAAGACTTGATTAGTGGGATGATTTTATGATTTGAAACATCTTTCAATCGTTTTAAAAGCTGACCGACACCTTTAAGGTTTTTAATTGTTTAAATCTTAATTTTAGTTTTAGCCGTTGATTTATTTTAAATCCTACTTGATGGGTATTTAATGGTTGAGATCTGTTTAATTAATTCCTTGGGCTAACATGGGTATTGGCTAAGTATGGTGATCATGGAATGTAGAGAGATTTGAACAATTAGGGTGCATAAAAAGGCAACTAAATAGACTTCCTTCACAGTGGGGTATAACGAAATCTACCAGTTGGTGGAACACCATACTTGGTGGACCTCTTAATACCCTGATGTACTACTTGTATATAGAATCTATATCTTAGAAGGAAGAGAGCTATCATAGAGAGAGAGAGCTATCATAGAGAGAGAGAGCTTAGATGACCAAACCCCTTTTGGGCATCAACTCATAGAGCTGAGAGAGAGAGAGAGAGAGAGAGAGAGAGAGAGAGACCCAATTCTCCACACTTGCGTTCGCATATCTAAGGTGTGTGTGAGGTCTACTTTGTGGATGGCTCAAGTTAGCCCTTAGCCTCTACTAGAGGTCTTAATGTGGTTATTCACTCTCCTTCACCTGTGATAGATCAATGAGAGATTTCCTCCATTGAAAGATTCACAACAACAAAAATGAATTAATTTCTATATTTAATTATAAATAAAAATTATGATTTTTTGCATTTCTAGAAATATAGCTTTCATCAAAATAGAGATCCTTAGGTTAAGATTAACAATTGGTTTTTTTATTTAAAAAATAAAAAAAATAAAAACCTTAAATTCTTCTCCTTTTCGTAATACATATTTATTGGAACAAAAATAAAAGAAAGAAGGAGAGAGAGAGAGAGAGTGAGAGAGAGAGAGCGAGAGAGAGAGAGAGAGATTTCATGCCTATCATGAAATCAACCCCCGAGAATCAGGCCAATGCAAGCATAAAGAGGATCATGATTTGGTTGTGACCTCGAAACCAATGATGTGAGTGAGATTCTAACCGTAGAGCCCACCTCAATGTATGCATTGTATATCCATGCCATACATATATTTTTTTCGATTTATTTTAGAGCGTGATCCAAAAAATGAAGTAGATACAAATTTCAGGTGTACTAGACCACAAGAAAAGTGATTATTGACCACTAAAAACTTTTTGTGGGCCACAAAAGTTTTGGATCAAGCTGATATCCATTTTTTTTCCTTTCATCTAGATTTGTATGCCCTTATCAACATGTTGGATGGTGAATAAATATTATGGTGGGCCCTAGGAAGTTTTTAATGGTGGGTGTACAATGGCCAATATTTCTTGTTGTGTGGTCCACCAGAAATTTGTATTTGCCTCAGTTTTAGGGCGTGTCTTAAAATAAGCTGGAAAAACAAATGGACAGCATGGATATACATTGCATACATCAAGGTGGGCCGTATTGTTAGTGTTCCACACCTACATCACTGGTTCCAGGTTGTAGCCAAGTTACCCTCCATGAGGAGGGCCATATCTAAACTTCAGGCTTTGAGGCAGTTTTCGGTTGTTTTCTATCATGGCCCTACTTATGATTCAATTAGCCTGATTTTTAGGGCATCTCATGGTAAGAGCGATTATAGTTAAGTATCATAGATATATGTGTTAGAGGGGGGTGTGTGTGTGTGTGGGTCGAGCTGTCTGGGCCCTACTATGATGTACATGTCGAACATCTACCCCATCAGTCAGATGAGCCATTCCACTGTGGGCCTAGGGCTTAAAAATCAAGTCAATTCATGACTTGTGTGGGCCACACCACATACAAAAGTTGAGAGGGGTTACCTTCATTAAAACATTCATAATTATTTTTTGGGACCACCGAGATATGGTTCAAAAATTCAGCCCATCCATTATGTGTGTTCCACTTGGATGAGGGGTTAGACCAAGTTTCAGACACATCCAAATTTCAGGTGGGCCCACCAAGTGCTTTTATATGTTTTAGGTATATCTTCACATGAGTTTAGATAGTATGACCTACCTTAGTTCCATATACGGCTGATTTTTGGGATATCCCAAATTTAAAGGGGACCCATCAAATGTACGGTGTTGATGTTCGACATACATCATAGTGGCGCCCACACAGCTCAACCTCATGGGGAGTTTCCATGAGCTCGACAGCATAGAACCTTCCCCCGCCCCCACACACACAGACACACACACACACACACCTGTCGTATTGATGTGGGCAGCATTTGGTACAAGTCAATTTCCAACATTGATCTTTAGACTGTCCATAGTATTAGTGTTTAAAGGCCTGTGGTTTCTACACACAACATAGAATCGTCATTATCTCTACTCTTAACGTACTCCAACACACACCTATTGGATGATTTGATGTCGTATTGGATGACAGTGAGAGGTATCGGATCCTCTAGTTAGGGATTAGCTTTCTTTAATTATTTATTCATATAATAAACATAAAAGGGCAGCCTTTTTTGACTTAATGAGTGGACCGCTGTATCATGAAATGGTATGCAATGACCCAATGCTAAGCACTCACTAATTATAAAAGTAAAACAGAATTAGGAGAGGATATGCTTTTCTTGCTCTTGTCAATCTCTGATAATAACGTAGATAAAGCCTCAAACCCTGCCCTATTACCATTCCATGTGCTTTTTCTTACTTTGTTTGTTTGTGTAATGACACATCATTATAACTTAGGTAGTGGTAAGTGAAGTCGACAACCAATATCGTCCGTTCAAATGGATCGGTCAGTTGCTTTTGGATTTTAATTAAGTAGCACATTATCATTATTAGGTGCTTTAGAATCTTTATATGTATCATTAAGAAAAAGAGATCATCTTGCCCTAATGCATGGTGGTGATAGCTGAGGAAGTGTCGATTACTTACACGTGTGGCACGTGGGCTCGTGATCCATACTATTGGTTCAATGGGTCCCACCACAGATGGGATATGTCCCAAAAACCTTCATCATTGGAACATCCCAACTATTCAATTGATGACCTGTAAATAGACGTCTGTGATACATATGAATGATCAGAAAAATGACCACAGAACGGATAGTGGGAACTCTCATACAGGATGAATTTTGAGTAATTAATCAACCATCCACGGTGTAGCCCATTAGATCAATGGGATGGATGATTGAACCATGGTCATGCTACGGATATATGAGGACATCTATTCAGGTCCTATGTGATCAGGACCGATAAATCCCTTAAGAAAGGGACCTAGGCATAGGGAGCACAGGTGGGGTCTGCGTAAGATATGATAGAGTTCCTTTGCAGCCGTTAGAAGATCAAAACGTCATCTCCTCAATAATTTTGTCTAAAAACCACTAATTGGGACCACATCCGTGGACCATCATGTGCATGACCCTATAGTCACGGTTGCTTTAATTCACCAGATGATTTAATAAAAAATGGTTCGGTCAGGCTACATGCATATACATACCATTTCGTCCCACATCACCACATGTGCTACCATGGCACTGAGGTGCAAGATCCAAGCCGTATATCAGGTGGGTGACACCATGTTGTCTATCAGGCACAAAGAAAAATCATCTTGTCGACACATCAGGCACATCAGGTGTGCTACACTATCAGAAACGGGTGGATATTTCAAGGCCACACATTTGCTTCGTAAACTGTAGCCCAGCTGATGAGTTGGACGGTTCTGATATTTGGCCCACCACATCTACGTAATGGGACCCACATGATAGATGGCTTGGATCTCATCCCTTGTGCCTTGATGGTATAATAAGTAGTGTCATATGCAGATGCATTGCCTTGGGTCTTTCTAGTGTTCTAAAAGTTAATGCACGGCCTACCGATGCTTAGTTCGATAGCGACGAATATGAAGAAAATCATTATTTTATGGGGATATATCAAAGTGACATGCACAAAGGCCAAAAGAAAATCATGCATCTAACGTTCGAGAAATGATCTATTGCTCGTTGGGACTATAGCTGACGGTGCACCTAGTGGCATAGGTACATCTGCAATCAAGCGACGTGGACTGTCGAACTATACACACTTCATGCAGCTCGCTGGTGGAAGATTCAAAGCATAAGATCAATTGTCTATAAAAATGGATGGCCAGGAATGTTCTATTGAAAATAGGCCCAAATTAACAATCTGAACCGTCCATTTGGTGGGGCTTTCATTGATGTCTTATGGTTTAGAAGAATTAGTTTGATCATTATGATCCTAATCATCCTATCCATGGATATGAAATTGGAAAATGTATGTCTATAAAATTACATTTTTTTCATGGACAAGATCATTAGATTAATGGGTGGAAAATCACTTAACATGCATGAAACTCACCCAGTTCATCAGTTTCATCACTCCTTGTTTAGCCTTCATCACACAAATCCAGCTGAGTCAAAACTCAGGTGGGCCAGCCCAAATTATTGTACCTAAAAACATCTAAATTCACATGGTACGCCCACTTGAGTTTTGAATATTGTGATTTTATGGTAGTTTTTTCATTCAGATGATGGAAATTGGATGAATAGATCGTATGACATATCAACACCATGGTGGGCTCTACACAAAATTAGTGGTGGGTGCCCCACATCAACTCTTTTATTAATGTGTTGCCAACTCGAGTTTTGGATGGTCATGATTTTCTCGGGTCCAAGGTAAATAAGAGGAATTATATCCAATGGACCGGGTGTATTTTACGAAAGTTTCGCCATGATGAGATATGGTTCTTTGTAGCATGGGTTTTACCTAATGAGCACTTTATATTAATGATTAGATGGTTAGAGATGTCCTTATACAACTATAGAACTATAGCACTAACAATGCTGGAGCATTTCTCGTTAAACATCGGCGATGATAGTGGGTGATGATGATGAAGATAAGTCATGATTTAGGCTAAGAAAATGTACAACTGCCAGCAAGGCAGAGTAGTTATTTTGTTTTTTCCCTTCTTTTTTATATTTTTTTAGAGAAAAGTACCCTTTACGGATGTGACACGTTGGATTTCGAAAGCAAAAGTATATATATAGTAATATGCATGATGTGTAAAGACTAACAATAATGATGAAGAAGATGAAGAATGGTTGATATTAACATGTTTAATTGATCATGAACATGCATGCGTCCATACTTGTGGGGACTGCTTGAACCGTTGATGTTAACTAAAGTTAGAAAACCTAGAAAAAGGTCTCTCTAGCTAAGGGTGACGTCTTTTTGTTAATAATATTTAATATTTTAAATAAAAGAATTCTTACATGTTAATGGGTCTTGCTAAGTTAGTCTATAGTTCCTTTGAGATTTTATTTTTATTTATTTTCAATTGTGAGTTTTCTCTTGAGTCCTGCATAAATTTAGTTCTTCTCCAGTGGTGATGAAATTAAGCATAGTTCTTGGGTTGAGTTGGTTGAATTTATTTTTTATTTCTTTCCAAAATTTCAAACTATGGTCTTTATCACAAACACACAGTGCAGAGCAAGTAGATTTATCCATGAAATAATGTGTGGTTTGTAGCTAGAGTGGGGGGCAAAATTTTCATTCTAGCCGTTCACTTAATGTGTTCAGGAACTTTTGTTGAGTTGGATAAAGTCGGTATGGGTTTGTGTTTCATGCATTAGCATCATTTGCATGTCTTGGACTCCGTTGCATGCCATGAAAATTGGAAAGGTATTGTGTGGATGTCACCAAGTTCCGTCGGCCCTGCCATGATGTATGTATGATATTCACACCATTCATCCATTTGAATGATGATTTTATGCCATGAGCCTAAAAATAAGACAATCCGAATCTCAAGTGGATCATACCATAAAAATCAATGGGGACCATGATTCCTAACATTGAAACCTTCCTAGGGCCCACTATGATGTCTATTTGTCATATAACTTGTTCATTAGATCACAGTAACATGGATGAAGGGGTGTGTGTGTGTGTGTGTGTGTATATCAGATTGATCCAAAATTTCCATGTACCCAAGAAGTTTTCAATGATAGACATGCAATTTCCATTGCTTTCTGTAGTGTGGTCCACTTGAGGTTTGGATCTGCCTCAATTTTGAGCCCATGCCTTAAAATGATCTCATAAAATGGGTGGATAATGTGGATATAACACATACATCATGGTGGGCCCCATAGAACTTGGTGACATCAACACACCAGGAAGTCTGCATTTCCATGAAAATTGTAGTGACCTTTTATCATGATCTTACCTGTCCTGGAACTTCAATTAGGTTTAATATTTTGGTTGTTGGCAAGTGGAAACCACATTGTTCTTGGTAATATTCGGGTAATAGGTTTTGATATCTTAAAAGTGCTCTAATGCCCCAGATATAAGTGATCCTAGTTGCACAATGACATTTAGACAGTCCAATCCACCGACTGTACTTTGTTAGGTTGAGTGTACTTGGGTAACATGCAAACATCATAATGATTTGACGAATATTGACCATTTGATCAATGGTCTTTAATACAGATTATCACAATATTACATAAAACTAGGCCTAATCAACAATTTGATACATACGTATTTTAGGTCCCATTATTGATTGCTTATGATTCTATAGAATCACTTTTTTTTTGGCATTCATAACCATCTTATTTATATATGTATTAGAAAAATAGATTTTATAGAAAAAGACCAAATCAAGGTTGGATTGTACCATCTGACCAGTGCAATACTGTCGAAGTAAACCTACGCATCTAGGAGCACCGCAACTTATAAAGCGCTGGGGCATTTCTCTTGATAACTAGATTTGTCTATCTTCTCTAATTTTGAATTCAATTCCTTTGTTAGGTATGTTACATTTAGAAAGTAGTTGGGTGTCTTATAAAATATCAAATTCTACTTTCCTTTTAATCAAGAAAAGCTTGTGGGTGTTGGTGGGAATCTTTCAAAATTATATGAAACTTTCATCCTCAGGGATAGCATATGATGGTTGTTTCATTTGTAAATAATGAAATATTAATTTTCTTTGGTTGAAATAAACATCGGATTTTTAAAGTCTATCATTAGTTGAGCTTATATTTCTAATTCCGCCATTACCATTTTTGTTGTCTTTGTCATCATCATCCTTGTCACTGCTGTGTGGGGCTGGCTTAAATTTCATGATTATATGGTAGAAATTCAAGGGGTGTGATTCAACGAGGATATCATCAGGTGAGGGGCACAAAACAAGTGTTAATAGAGATCTAGGCGGACAACACACAAGTTAGAAATCTTAGCCATTCATTAGGCAGTGTGATCATAAACATCTGAACATCCAATGGACCAAACATATGTGGGTCCACCTATCAGGCAAGTGAAATTTGTATGAGAAAAATAAGCAATTCGAGAATAAAGCTCAAAAATCAAAATTTAACGTCCATGTGTGCCCCGAAGTGATAAGACTACAACCTTAATTTGGTGTATGCATGTTCATAGCGCCCGTTGTATGATGAATGGACTGTATCATGCGTCATTCACTCAAGTCTCCAACACATACTCCACCCCTAACTAAATAACTACCTAAACTTCGACCACCTATTATATTACACCAAGTGAAAGCCATCTATAATTTTAGTTAAAAAAAATATTTTTTAGAATGTGAAATTAGTATTTAATGAGTATGATATCTTGCGTATTTACTAAACTTAAACAATATATTTAGTGGTGGATGTGAACATGAAACTGATAAATACACTAAAACATGACCTTAATGTTAAATAAATCTTAGATATTAGTGCCATTCAATTTCATCTTTGACAAGCTTAAAGCTCTCAACCATATCTTTGATATTCTTTGGCTACTTTATCCTCATCATTATCATCGCCACGTCATTGCCTTTCAACCCTAAAAGGCAAAGTCAATCCGGCCATAGTGGCACCCTTGAACACTCTTTGGCTACGCTATAACCTTCCTCTTGTCCCTTGTCCTTGTTAAAACAAAGGGGACCTTGGAAAAGAATAACCAGATGGCCCATTTACTTCCATGGAATAATGAAAAAACTCTACTTTGATGCACACAAGATAAAATAGGGTATCCAACTCCATTTATAAATCATTGAAAATACTTGAAAAAATGTGAACATTTTTTAAATGGGATTCTCATTTGCACTCACCTTGATTGATTGCATACACATGGTTGTATGGAAATCAATGAAGGTGACTGTAAATTTCAATTCTCTTAAAATAGGTATATGCAAATCAATGAGAGTAGGTGTGATTTTGGGTGATTCACTTCCCTTTACAAGGATCATCCCAGCTCATTATTAGTAGGAAGCTTTGCAAGTTAAAGTGATACATTGCTAAACTGTCTTTTAATTATTCATTTGCACGACACCAATTAAATGGTTAGGATCATCCAATAGTTTTACTTGTCAGTTACGGCCCATTAGCAATTGAACTTGCAGAATGTATGGCGCAATTCATTTCCCTGCCTGCAGTGTAGATGGTGTAGACTGCATAATCTTCATGCCTTCTGAAGCACTGAGACAACCTCAAAGGTGGGCTGCTACTGATCCGGGCGAGGCTCGGGCCACATGACAAGTGAGATAGCAAAAAACAAAAAAAAAAACCCTGCGTTCGGCCATGCTGGGCCAATTAAGCAAATACAGTGGTATTTAAGTTTCTCAATTGAGCTTTTACATAGACCCAACTCATGAATAGACTAATTAGTTATTGGGCCTGAAATCTAGGCTTACTCTGGACCCATGGGCCTGTAGTTTCAGCTCAAATGAAGCCCAACATGGGCCAGACTAGAGGTTTTGACACCCACCCTTGTAGCAAAACTCCTCCAAGCTCAGGTTTGGAAGTTAGTCAGTCTTTAGGCATCATTATCTGTGGGGGTGTACATCAAGTCGAACCGAGTCAAGCTGGCCTTAGCTCGGCTCGGCCGCTAGCTGACCTCGGCTCGGCTTGGTCCTTAAACCTGATTGGTGTTCAGTCAACAACTTGGGCCAGCTCGAGCTGTGTTCATCATTGCAGCATTTTCACAAACACTTGAATTGCACCTTTAAAAACTCACTGTATTTGAGATAGCAACAATGGTTTTACAAATATTTTATCAAACACCTCTTAAGTAGCATAAAAATCGAGAAAAAAAAGGCGTTGGTTTTATATACATACCTTCCTTGCCACCGGCCACACTTCTTTGAGTCATTTCATTAAACACTTGACGAGCAACATCAATATCAAAAGTAACCTAGGTTTAATCCGAGTTCGATTCGAGCTGGGTTCGATCTCAAGTCAAGCTGGGCCGGCTCGAACTCAGTTTCAAGCTCAAAAAATCAACTCGACTTGGCTTCGACTCAGCTTCAAACCGAGTCGAGTTGAGCGAGCTAACCGAGCTAGCTCGGTTCGTGTACACCCCTAGTTATCTGATGTTGTGGCACTTTGCTACAGCATCAGCTCCTGCAGTTATGAGGGCATCCTTGTTGTCCCTTTGGGCTCCTAGTTTTCGACTGTCTACCTATGCTCTAGTCTAATTTCTCTATTTTGTATAGTATCCCGTAGTGGCTTGGATTCTTTATCGGGCCTACCCATAGAGTGTTAAAGAGCTTAGGATAGGATAGGATAGGCCTGGCACTCTTCTTTTTTGCAGTGTTCTGAATTAAAAAGTTATAGGTGGTGTGTGCCCGTATTGCTCAGATTAACCAGAGGCAGGCTCAGTTCAGTTGCAACCTTCAATCCAGGAATTAAATATGTACAGGGTAAAATATGTTAGACTGTTCATGCAATGACGAGAAGAGCAAAATCCAAGTACAGTAGGATGTACGGACAGGAAGCCGATTGGCTGGTGTACTGAGGCTACCAAGTTCTGTGGGTCCCACCATGAGGTATTTGTTATATCCAAATCGTACGTGCATTTGGTGAGCTCGTTGTAAGGCTTGAGACAAAAAGTAAGACAGATCCAAAGATCAGGTAGACCACACTACAAAAGCAATGGGAGATTGAACGTCTACCAATGAAACCGGGTCACAGAAGTGTTGGATCAATATGATATTTTTTTTCCTCTCCATCCAGATCTGTGTGAGATTATGAATGGATTGGATGGAAAATAAATGTTATGGTAGGTCCTATGAATGTTTTAAAGATGAGAATCACTATCCCCACTGCTATTTGTGGTGTGGTCCAGTCGAGCTTTGAATATGAAGCATTTTTGGGATAATATTCTAAAATGATCTCGCCAAATGGATGATCGGTGTGGATGTTATAAATACATCATTGTGGGGGCCCATATAACTTTGATCTCCTTTGAACGGTTCGTACAGCTCAGAGCTCGAGGAGCGTCAGCGCTCGTCTTCGCGACACACGTACACACATTAGCCAGGTCAGCGGTGTGTGGTACACCAGCCAATCCGCTTCCGTGCATAAGGTGGCCACTACGTGGCACAGAAATCAGTACTCGCAAGGCAATGGGCCCTGGGTCTAAACCCGACCCGACGAGCGAAACCCGGCATTGGGTTGGAATTTAACCTACTGGCTTGGCCTCTGGCCTGGGCTTAGCCTCTGCATGCATGGCCTAATCAATATTCGGGTTAATCTTGGCTCTCATTTTAACCGGCCTTAACAGGCCCAGATCAGCCCAGCCTGGCCCAACCCATTTTTATATGGACGAGTGTTAATAGATTAGGAACGGGCAAGTGAGAAATAAAGGTCTTATCAATTTTAGGGCTGGAATGGCCAGGCAAGATCGTCAGCCCAGGCCCAGCAATATTTTTAGGGTTGGGCCTACTGTGTTAGGCCCATTTGAGGTATTATTATTATTATCATCATCATCATCATCATCATCATCATCATCATCATTATTATTATTATTATTATTATTATTATCATCATCATCATCATCATCATCATCATCATCATCATCATCATCATTATTATTATTATTATTATTATTATTATTATTTCGAGTTCTCAAACCTAGCTATAACATCAAAGTAAATATAACAAGCAATTGCAAGAAATTTTCACAATAAGAAAAGATTGCAATTTGAAATAGCATCTAACTCAAAATTATGAGGAAAGAGTGGCAGGAGTGCAAATCATGCTCCATTTGGATGCTCTATTGATTTGAATTGTAATAATTTGTTCAATTTTGTGGAAATGACAGAAAAAATAAAAATAAAAATTACACTTACAAGTACTTAAGAGCCCATTATTTTTAGCACTCAAACGAAAAATTCAGGATCAATAAGCCCACCATGAAAGTTTAACTCTGACTTTGGCTGCACTATTGGATCGGATGGTAATGACCCTAGTGAATTTTAGGGTTATAATTTGTTTTTTCTAGACATTTGATCTGTACATTTATATAACTAAGCTTCATCCATCCACCCATAAATGCATATGATCATATAATTATTAGATATTTGATCTATACATCATCCATCCATTAATCATGACATCAAACTGTTAGATTATTCATTGATGCAGATAAAATTGAACATCCACACATTTAGTCATCCATCCATCCATCCATTGATTAATATGATCATGCATTTCTATATCAAACCATCCATTCATTTAGCAAATCTAACCATCCATTTAGTTATTTATCTAATTATCGGATTATTCATCCCTCCATTTATCAATCCACCCATTCGATTTACTATCCAATCATGCATCTAACCATCCATTCATTTATCTATCCATACGTTCATTCATTAGTCTAATTGACCGTTCATCTATTAGATTATTAAGCCATCGTTTTAATTTACAATCCAACTGACAAATAGTTTTCGACCTTACATGTACATAGATAAGTGACATCGATCGAGCATGATCAACCTGTTCATAATATACTTGTGATCACACACATTCCGTCACATGTACTATACACATTTATGTATACATGTTATGCTCACTACAAATACAATTCTACATATACACATGTACATGCTACATGCAACACGCACACCTCACACGTGTGCACTACGTGCCTAAAACTAAAAGGATGCTTCCATGAACCTTTTCTCCATCCACAAAACTTAAGAGGCATGCTAGCTTCTTAGACAGTTGGTAGACTGGACGTGTTTAGGGTTAAAAACCATCTAAATGTGCAACCCGTTTAAGCTTTTAAAAATTCCTTAATTTGGGTAGCTTATTTAGTTATATATCACCACAGGAATTGGATACATGAAAGGTCTTAAGCTCCCACCATTTGATTGTACCAAAAAGTGCTCAATACAAGTCACCCTTGTGTACAAACAGGCCCAAAACTAACTAGTTGATGTACAATACGAGCCCACTTTCACCATCTTGTACATGCCTATGTATTAACCCATTTAGGTCCTCTAGTTGTACAAAATTATTTCTGAATTATAAAAACCTTTATTGTCCAGAGAACGGCCCAAGAAATTGATCATTACATGCCCTTTAATCGCACCATTGTAGGCTAATGTCGAGCATCAAATCGGTCCAATTATGGATCTTTAAACAAACCCGAATAACCAACCATAAGCCACTACATTTTTTTAAAACTTGAAATTTCTTTCATACACACTTTATATTTCCCCTACTTGTTCAACACCAACCATCTCCCTAGTTAGATACTCTTAAGGACTTCAACATCCAGCTAAGGTCACAGACTTTCATAGAGCATGTCTCTCTAGCTTAGTAGTTTAGCCTACCCTGATGGACAGTCTAGGAGAGTGAACCAGATTCTCAAATGTATTTCATATCTTCAAGGGAAGCTATGATAAGTATTTTTTCCTGATTGAGTTTACTTGTAACAATAATTACCGGGTAAGCATTAGTGACACCCTATGAGGCTCTATATGAAAGACCTTGTTGGTCCCTGAATTGTTTGACAGAAGTTGAGAAAGTAGCTTGTTTAAGCCCAATTGGTGCAAGAAATGGCCCAAAAGATTGCCAACAACAGAGATCATTTGTGCACTACTTAGAGCTGCTAAAAAAGCTATGCTTATCAACAAAAAAAGGAGTCTAGAGTTTGAAGTTGTTGACTATGTATTCTTGAAATTGTCTACAATAAAGGGTGTCATGAGGTTTGGCAAAAAAGAAAAGCTCGCATCAAGATTTATCAGATCATTCAAGATCATAAAGAGGGTTAGATTTGTAGCATATAGATTCACATTGTTACATTAGTTGGCCAACATTCACAACATCTTTGATATGTTTATGTTGAGGAAATATGAATAAAATATCTACGACGCGATAAATTGACAGCCATTAGAGATGAAAGAAGATGCTTCTTATATGGAGCAACCTGTACTCAATACTTGATTGGGAGCACACTCTCAAGTCCAAAGTCATACCATTAGAAAAGGTCCAGTGGAGACACCGCGGAGAAGTGTTCTAGGAGCGTGGAGCGAATATCAAAGAGAAATATCTACACCTATTCACCCATTACGTACGTTAGATTTGGTGGGTAAATTTTTTTTGGAGAGTAGAACGTAATACCCTACTGAATTTTAGAGTTTTAAAATTTTCTTTTAGAAATTTTGGTCTACCCATTTATAGATCCGACTATTCATCCATCCACCCATATATGCATAGGATCATACAACTATTAAATCCTTAATCAATGCATCATCCACTCATTAATCATGGCATTTAACCATTAGATTATCCATTCATGCATATATTTACCAGTACATCCATACATCCAGGCATCCATCCATCCATCAGTCCATCGATTATTATGATCATACATTTCCTATGTCAAACCACCCATTCATTCAACAAATGTAATTGTCAATTTAGTTATTCATCTAATTTTCAAATGATCCATCCGTTCATTTATCAATCACATTCAGTTAACTCCAACTGTGCATCTAAGCATCCATCTGGTATCTAACTATACATACATTCATTCATCAGTATCATTGATCATTCATTCATTATATCATTAAACCATCCTTTTAATTCGCAATTCAACCAATAAATATAGTTTTAAGTTATGCACGTAAATAGATTAGTGACTTCAAGTATGATCAACCCTTTCACTGTATACTTGTGATTATACACATTCCACCACGAGTATATGTATCACACATATATGTACACATGCATGTTATACTCACCTTACATGCAACACACCTCACACGTGTGCATAAAAACCCAAGACAAGCTCCCATGAAGCTTATTTCCATCGACAAAAGTAAAAGGTTTGCTAGGTCCTTAGATTGTCTATAGATGAGTTGAGTTAGGAGTGATCTAAGGTCCCCAAATTTGTCCAAATGTATACAGTACTTGGGGTCAATTCTGACCTAAAAATAGACAGCGTGGTGGGGATCCAAATTGACGAAATTTGAACAACTTGATTGGTGCTAAAAATTATTTAAATATGCAGTCTGTTTGAACTTTAAAAATTCCTTAATTTGGGTAGCTTATTTAGTTGCATATTAATACATGATTGGAAACAAGAAAGGTCTTAAGATCCCACCATTTAATTGTACAAATAACGGGCTCAGCACAGGTTGGCCCTTGGTATATATAAACAAGCCCAAAACCAACCTGTTGATGTACAATAAAGGGCCCAATTTTACCATCTTGTAAATGGCCATGAATTGACACATTACAAAATTATTATTGAATTAACATTTATGGTCCAGAGAACAGCCCCAGAAATGGATCATTACAAGCCCTTGACCCGTACCATTATGGGCTAACAATTGGACCTCAAATTGACCTTTGAACAAATCCAAATCTAACCAATTGGGAACTAATCTATGGTCCATAAACTACTACATTTTTTAGAACTTGAAATCTCTTTCATCCACTGTTTATATTTATTTCGTCTACTTGTTCAATACCAACCATGATTATTGTTATGTAAGGTCCATTTTTTTGTCACTTGTTGGATTTCAAGAATAGTTATGGATTTGTGTATACAAGGCCTTGTTGTAGTATGAAAATTCCATGCAAGCATGTCCTAGATCAAATGGAAACAACTTGTTTTCTATATTCATTAATTTGAAAAATGATGTATAAGTCATGAGAGCATTTTTTGGTTATCAATGAAAAAGGATAGTGATATTATGGCACTGATTGATTTTGAATGTCAAAAATGATGTTGATCCTAAAATAATTAGAAATTTGAATTTTATGTAAGTTATATTTTCATGTTCATAGGACCTAAAAACTAAATTAAAAAATCAAAAAATATGTGGGGTAATTGAGTCTCCTAGGTTGAAAGTCCCTAAAGCAAAAAATGGTGGGGCAATTGAGACCCCTATGTTGAAGTCCCTAACCCCCAAATTGGTACCATTTGAACCTCCATTGATTAAGGCTTGGTGAGTGACCATAATGAATTGAAGAGTGCAACAGACCACTTACGAAGGCAGGGTGAGGTAGTAATATGACTTGTAAAACTCCATTAGGTGGGCCGAACATGATCATTATTTTTTATATCTAATGATTGGATTATTCAAATTGAGTGATTCAATGGGGCCCACTATAGTTTTGATCATTACAGATAGGTTTTGGAGAGGGATGCTTAAACCATGGTCCCTATACATGGTTATAATATAAATAAGGAAACCTACACACAAAGGGAAGAAGTGTGATGGGAAAGCTTGTCCGACCCTCTTTGTTTATAAATATGTCTTAATCTCCTCACCCACACAAACAAAATCCTAGTTCCATTTATGGGTTTTATTAAGGGTGCAAGGTGCGGAAGGCTAGGTATCATCTCTTGACAACATCGCGACTTCAGGAATGAGTTCTCAACAAGGTACGCGTTAAAGCTTATAGTATAGGATCTCTATTATTGATGCATATACAATCTGTTTATTTCGCTATTCATATCATAATTGGTATCAAATTGACCTATGCATAAATATGGTGGATTTAGAGAATCTCTCCGCTTATAGTTGGGATTTTGAATACTATTTGGTTCGGTGATTTTGGGTCTTTTCCATTAATGATTTCCATAGATTGGGATCTACCAGCAAATTGGTATGGTATTGTGACTAGCACACGCTTGCCACCCATAGATAGCAAGTTAATTATTGCCATGTTCACAAACCTAGAATTGCGACCTATTCCAGCAACCATAACTAATAGATGTGAAATCCACTAAGAATTAAACACAGTTAGAAGGGTTTGCAATCGTCGGGAAGGAGCATGCAAATTCATCACCAATTGTAAAAATAAAAATAAAATATCCTAACACACCCCTATGCGTGGAGAAGACAATCAATGTTGTGATTAGGGCAACCAGGGACTCTAGCATCGTTGCTGGTTGACAACTGGAAGAAATCCATGGTCGTCGTCTCCATTCAAAGACAGTCGATCGTAGCTATAGCCCGGTGTCAAACCCACCTATTCTTCTGAATATCATCAGCGTTAGCTGCAACATTAGTAAGGGGCCACAATAGCCATTATCAATAGCATTAAGCAATTAAAAAAACCACTTTTCTTCATCGTTGCCGGTGTGCTCCATTGGAGCCATTGATGTCGGCACGAGTGTAGCATCAATGGTGGGCCACAAATTAGAGGGAGAAGAAGCAGAGAAGCTCTACATTGCCATTAAAGGTTGATGCCCAAGAGGATCCCCACATTCAAATGATGCATTCTTACTATCTTACACAAACAGATAATATCAGTTGATTAGCAAGAGGGAGGCATTATTGACAACTGACTCTCGTAGTTCCTAAGATGGCGCTGCCGTTGGTGCTAAGGAAGATGACAGGGGCTTAAGTCTCATCTGAATGTGGTGAGGGCTTGTGGCGGCCATGGCTTTTTTAACTTGTAAAAGAGTAGAAATGGCTAAGGTTTTTCGGCCGGGGAAGAGCAGCAAGGGTTTTAGGCAAGTGGGGTGGTTTGCATTCTGGGCCTATGCTGAGCTTTGGTATTGGGCATGTACACATTAGGTAATGGTTTTTTGGACCCTCCAATGGGCCCCTTTGGGGTTGCTTGCTGCCCTTTTAGGCATAGTTTTAGGCCCACCCCATGTTGCTCAAGGGCCCATCTCATTTCATTCAGGGCATATTTCCTAACCCTGTTTTGTATATATTTGGGACATTGTGTTGTCCCTGACAATGACCTCCCTTGAATGGTTGAGCACGGTCCATGAATTGGGCCCCTTTTTTTTTTTCTTTTTTTTTTTTTCAATTCGTCTTATATGAAAGATATGTTGTAGGTTGTAATTGGGTCAAGCCTTTTGGGCTTGTTTGGTTGTTTTTTAATGGGTCAGCCCTTGGGCCTATTCCCTTTGTTTCTAGAGGGCGTGGGGCCTTTAAGCCTATTTAATGTTGATCTTGGGCCCAATTTTGAGGCGTATTTGTTTTTTATTTATTTATTTATTTATTATTATTATTATTTTTGGAGGGGGGGGGGGGGAGGGGCATGTGTGGGCTGTTTTGATTGGGTTTAGGCCCATATGTAAGCCTGTATTGCTATAAGTCTTAGTCCTATTATATTTCATCAAATTATTTTATTATCGTTCGGGCTTGATTTGGGTTCTGCATTATGATTAATTTAGGCCCCTATTTAGTGCATATTTGGTACTCATTATAGGCCCAACCTTAGGGCTAATGTTATATTCATTCTTTGGACCTTTTGGGGGCTATTATCCCATAATGAAGATTTAAGCCATTTAGTGAGCCTAGTTTTTTTTGTGCACTTATTCGTGCATCTTGTTTGTCAAACACGCAAGTACATGTATCATGTAATCGGTTGAGTACATGCAAGCTGAAGACAAAAGACATGAGATGACATGTAGCATCAAAGAGTAAAGAATAGATAAATGAGTTACATTAGTAAACAACGGGATTTACCAATCTTATTATCTCAAAATAGGAAAAGAAGATATCCAAAGCTATCACAACATTTATTATAATTTGAGTCACAATAAATCATAGAAAATTAAAAATATTTCCTTAATATCAAACTAGAAATTAATGAAGTGTAATAAGAACAAGAATCAAAGAAAAATAAACATTCAAATACACTACAAGCTTCACCCACTAGGCCAAAATCACAAATTTGCAACAGATTTGGTCTGTCGCAAAAATGGCTTGGTTTAACGACGGATTTAATCCATCCACTAACGGAAAGTGTACGTTGCCCACACTAGTTTTCGTGAAAAAACATAAGTCGAAAGTCGTGGAATTTAGCGACGGATTTTAGTCTGTCACTAAAATCGAAATTTGGTCTATTGTAAATTTGCGACGGATTTAATCCATCGCAGATTTTGATTTTGCAACAAATTTTGATTCGTCGCAAATTACCGCCCAAAATAATACTTGGCGATAGATTTTAATTGCTTTTGCGATGGATCAGGTTCCATCGTAAAATAATTTTTGCCTTTTAACATTTGTTTTTCTCTTATTTTCCTTTTTTTTAAGAATATGGTGCAAAATCATGTTTTCTTATAGTATAAGAATTGTTTTTTAATAGAATTTCGATGCTTTAATTGTATCGAATAAGTGCAAAGAATTTTTTATTTTGTTTTTATATCAAATGAGTGGAAATTATTATTAATTTTTTTCTTTAAAACTAATACTTAAATGATTTGTAATATCACATGAAAAAGAATATTGAGAAATTTAAAAATTTTGACAATGTTTGAGAAAAATTGAGATTTTGAAAAGTAAAAAACCACAATTTTATAAAAATCTATTTTTTGGGAGAAAAAAAAAAGAATATTGAATAAAGTTGATAATTTTGAAAAAAGAATTTGATTTCGAGAAAAAACAATGATATCATGAAAAAGAAGATTAAAAAGATTTTTTAAAATGTGAAAATTTTGACAACTTTGAAAAGCGAAAATATTTTGAAAAAGAAAATGAGAGTTTGTATTTTGGAAAATTGTTTTTTGAGAAGTTTGATAAAAATTGACAAGTTCGAAAAAAATACTTTTAAAAAAATGAAGAAGTTTGAAAGAATTGAAATTTTTAAGATAAAACGATATCAAAAAATTGATACTTTAACAAAAAAAAAAATGACATTTTGAAAAGGAAAATAAAGAAGTTGAAAAAATTTGTGATATTGAAAAATAAGTGAAAATGTTCGAAAATTGAAATTAAAAGAAAGTGATTTATAAAAACACTGAGATATATATATATATATATATATATATATATATATATCATTTTGAAAAAGATAATTGAAAAGTTGAAAACAAAATCGTGCTTTTGAAGAAAAAAAAAAAATACTCATCTTAAAATTTTTATGAAAAAAAAAAAGATTTTGGGAAAATTTTTAAGATTTTAAAAATAAAAATTCAGAATTTGTATTTTAAATTTATTTTTTTTTTGTAAAGTTTGATAATAAAAATGAGATTTTGTTAAAAGTTTTGTAAGAAAATTTAAGATTTAACAAATATACATTTTGAAAAAAAAAATGTGATTTTTAGAAGGAAATTGAGATTTATCTGGGAAAAAAAATATAAGATTTTTTACTAAATTACTAGGCACATCTACTAATTGAACCTTTAACTGTTTATGCACAGAAAGATTCACTTGTGAAAAAATCATAGCCCAAGTATAATCAAGTGTAATTGGGACATGCTAAGGTTGATTTGAACGGTTAAGTATGTTCGAAACGTGCATGATATTAGGATAGACAACAAAACTTGGCTCAATATGATTTGAAATAAATTAGATTTATCCAAAACACTCTTTAAATGGGCATGATTAGTTTATCTAGATCTAAACTAATTTTGGACAATTTGAATTGACCCTCAAATCTGACCATTGGATCGCAAGATTGACCCATCATATTGTTGATCAATCTTGTCTACCCAATATCTTTCTTATCCAAAACCCGATCGTGGCGAGTGACTAATTAAATCGAAGTTTGAATATAAAAAATTTGTATTTTCAAAAAAATTGAGAAGTTTCAATAAAATTAATTAATAAGTTTGAAAATTTTTGAGAATTTTATATAGAAATTGAGATTTTGTATTTTAAAATAAATTAAGAAGTTTTATAAAAGAAAATGAGGTTTAAAAAAAAAGAATTGTTATTTTGAAAATAAAAAATTTGAAAACAATGATAGATTTTGAAAAAAATAAAAAATTTGAAAAAAAAAATGATAATGATTGAGAAAGATTCAGATTTTGAAAAAGAAAATGAGATTTTAAAAAGATTGAGATTTTTGGCAAAATTTTTACATTTTGAAAATGAAAATTGGAATTTTTTTTTTAAAAAAATTTGTGATTATTGAAAAAAAGTTCAAAATTTTTTATTTTAATTTGACAATGTTTGAGAAAATATGAGGGGGGGGGGGGGGGGGGGGGGTGGGGTTGAAAAGTTTGGTAAAATAAAAAAAAGAAAAAAAAAAGAGAGATTTTGCAAGAATAACTTATAATGAATTGTAATGACAATAATAATTTATAATAACGAGATTGTTCTAATTATATGATAAAGCTATTTTAAAGTTGACTTGAAAAGAACCTTCAAATGTATTCATAACGTGCAAATTAGGATATACTACAAAATTCAGCCTATTATGACTAGGCGCACAAGTCTATGTGTGTGCCTAGGGTAACACATGGAAAATGCGAAGTGTGAATATATAGAAAATATATAAAGGTGGGGCCTACACAGTACCCAAGTTAACTAAATAGGAAAATGGTACTATAAGGTAGCCTCACCATACTTTCAGTAAGGTTGAGCCATCCTAGTCCCATCATGATGTGTAGAACATCGACACCATGCATTGATGTGTTCCATTTAGGTCATATGATATCAAAAAAATCAGCTATATTCAAAACTCAGGTGAGCCATAGCATCTAAAACTATGTGAAGGCATCATAAAATATATAAAAGTTTTAGTAGGGCCCAATTGACCACTAATTCTTGGATTGACTTTATTTTTAAGCCCATTTCCCACCATGGAATGGTACATCTGACTGATTGGGCAGATCCAAATTTCAAGTGGACCCCACCATAGAAAAGAGTGAGAAAGTGATCAAAAACTTCTATGCCCAAAGAAGTTTTTAATGGATGGGTCTACTCGAGCATTAGATCTGCCTCATATTTTGACTTATGCTATAAAATTATGCGGTAAAATGGATGGATGAAGCGGATAAACCCGACGTATTCATGGTTGGCCCCCATAAAGTCTACTTAGCATGCTTATGCGTACTTGGAGGCTTGGTTTGCAAGCCAAATGTTGAGATGCGCCTGGGCAGATTGCATAGTAACTCATTATGCATATGGTACTGAGTTAACTCTATGAGGTACACCATGAGTTATGTATTCTATCTGCTCCGTCCAATCATTTTATCAGGTAATTTTAGTACTCTAGCCCAAAAATGAAGCATACAATGATCAAATGGACCACACCACAGGTAACAGATGAACTGAATGTCTAATGTTGAAAATTTCTTGGGGGCCAAATGAGGTTTTGGTTCAATCTTATTTTGTGTTTTCCCTTTATCCATTTCTGTATGATACTGTGAACAGGTTGGATGACAAATAAACATTACTATGGGGCTTAGCAAGTTTTCAACAGTGGAAATCATTACCCCCATTGTTTCCTGTGGTATGATCCACTTGATCATTGGATATGCTTCAATTTTGGGTTCAACTACTTAAATTATATGAAAAAATAGATGGACGGCATGGATAGATGATATACATTCAAGGCAGGCCCAAATCAGTTTACTCAGTACGAGAGCACACTGAGTAACTCAGTATGCAATCGGATGCCGCCCACGACGGCGGTAACTCTGGAAGCGTACTGTGTAAACTCTGTGACGTCCACCATTATTTATTTATTTAATCTACTCCGTTCATCCATGTTAACGCATAATTTTGGGGCTTGAACCCGAAACGGAAGCATTACATAGCTAAAGTGTACCACATCACACGAAACAGTGTGATTGAACCTTTACTATTGAAAATTTCTTGTAAGCCACGGAAGTTTTAGATCATGCTGATGTTTGTGGTTGCTCTTCAACTATGTCTTTGTGATCTTATTAACTGGTGGATGACAAATAAACATTAACGTGGGTCCCAAAAAGGTTTCAACGGTGTAAATCATTATTCCACACTGCTTCCTGTGGCATGGTCCACTTGAGCTTTGGATTTACTTCAATTTGGGATTAACCCCTGAGATTTGCAGGAAAAATGGATGGACGGTGTGGATAAACCACGTAAATTTACAGTGGGCCCAACTGAGTTTACTCAGTACGATTAAAGCGTCCTGAGTAACTCAGTACGCAATCCGATTTCGGTATCTCTCTCTCTCTCTCTCTCTCTCTCTTATATTAGCCGGGGCGTGCGACGGCCCTAACTCTCCTCTCTCTCTCTCTCTGTCATACCGTCCTACTTCCTCCCCTTCTTCCATTCTCCTTCCATTCTTCCATTCCCCTTCCATTCTCATACAGATAGAGGGACAGACGTGGAGAGGAGCTCAACGAGAAGAGGCCAGCCCATCCGGCCATCCAACCTTCCACTGGCCGAAGTGAGTCCACGCCCCTTGTTCCCTTCTTCCTTCTCCCCCATTCTTTTTTTATTTGATTTAATGTAAGGCCTGATGTGTGGGGCCCCTGTTTATGTGCATTGCTGGCCTACCGGACCAATCTGACTGAGTCTGAGCCTCATGGGATTCTAAATGTTTTTTCTCAAACCATTTAGATGGGCCAATAATCCCAGGGTTATAATAATCTAATCACGCGTCTATTCTGGATTCCTTTAGATCAAGGGTCGGGATTCCTGAATCAGGGCTCCTTCTTGTACATTGCAGAAGCAAACAGGAATGGAATGGTAAAAAAAATGATTGAGCAATTGGGATCATCTAATCTGCCTGATTTTTGGTTATGTCTCACAGACAGTTGGGACATCCAGATATGCAATCCTGATCTTGTAAACGTTTTCCAATTTCTCTCTATCTAATAATTAAAATCTAGCTCGTTTAAAATCAAATGTTCTCTACTAATGTATCAAACATCTGGTGATATTGTTGATTATCTTTTGAAGTGGATACATGGCGCCAAAGTATGCCATGCACGGACAATTCTTTGTTAAATCAGATGTATTCAGCTAGGGTGTTTTACTTCTGGAGATGGTGACCGGTCAGAAGAACCGTGATTTCTACCAGTCAGACGACTCTGAGGATCTTCCCAGCTATGTAAGTAGAATGTCTTGATGATTTTTTTATCAACAATTTGAATTGAAATTTGTAAAATGGTTGAGAGAATGTTGTGGCTACTCTCGAACGAGAAGCCAGGGTTTCGTTCCCTGTGCACTTGTCAACATGGCACACATGTGCAAGGTGAGTTCCATCCATTGTGAGGGCTACGATAAACATGCTCATCCAAAAAT
This sequence comes from Magnolia kwangsiensis, assembly GCA_037074715.1. Taxonomy (NCBI): domain Eukaryota; kingdom Viridiplantae; phylum Streptophyta; class Magnoliopsida; order Magnoliales; family Magnoliaceae; genus Magnolia; species Magnolia kwangsiensis. The sequence continues at coordinate 118,278,972 of CM073577.1, forward strand.
CAGGACCCATGTTTGCTCACTAAATATATACTGTTGGTTATTAATTTTCTTAATTACCATTAGATTCACAGTGGCCCCACCTGATGAATGGCTTGGATCTTGCACTATGGGGAGATTAGAATTTGGATGGATCTTGCAAATGAGTAGGACAGCATTCCTCTTGTTATGAATCCATCACATCAATACTTCCATTCTAAAAGCATGTTTTCTGTAATGGGGCACTTTTTGTAGGTATGGAAGCACTGTAAAAATAGCACAGTTTTAGAGCTGATTGATCCAACTATAAGTGAATCTTTCTCAAGCAGCGAAGTGATGAGATGCATCCACATTGCATTGCTATGTGTTCAAGAAAATGTGATTGATAGGCCCACCATGCCTCTGATTGGTCTGTGCTCCCTGTTTCTAGCATAGTTACAGATTGTGATGGATTGCAGAGTGTGCTACTATTCCTATTTACATATCTATCAATTCTGAAAAATGCTCCCATCAGTACAAGTATTGGGCAAGTTGGTCTTGTTTGTTCATGTTGATCCCTAGCAATTAGTGCAAGTATCTTATTTGCCTTTGGTGTTAGCAAATCATGTTGATCTTGGGAACTGAGATCTTCCGGATGAGCATCGAATTGCTTGCCTTAGAGCTTTTATTCTAAGTTCCCAATGACCATTATTATCTGAGTTCATGACCATTTTCTGCTGCAAATTGCTTCCTGGGCTTGTTCAATGTGAATCATCCCTTCTTTATTGATCTTTATTATTTCAATTGTACAGGCACTGTTGTAGACAAATGTAGTAGTATTATTGAATGGGCAGCACTTTCTTACACTTACAGATTAATGCGAATGAGCCTCAATGACATACCATATGTGCGTTAGATTAGATTAATCGCACATATGGTATGCTGTGAAGCTCGTTAATCTGGCTATCAGGTTTGTTTTTTCTTCTTCTTTTTTATTTTTTTATTTTTTATTATTGGTAACTTCTCTTTTATATAGATTTTGTATTTTAAAAAGCTCTGATTTTTATTGGTAACTACATTCAAGTGAATGGTCAGACACTTGGAGCTGATGGGACTGCAATTTAAATGCTACTTCCTCATGAAAGAGTTCCTATAAGTTAGTTACAAATTTCTCAATTCTTTTCTACGAAACTATTGCAATTTGATCCAGGTAGTGCTTCCAAATGCAGTCCTAATTAACACAATTTTGATGGAAGATTTTGAATTTTGTTGGAATTTCTATTTCCTACAGCCTTTATATCCACGGTTCGATTTTCACGGAGGGCCACATGTCCTCATGGAAATTGGTTGCTCCATCACACGTGGAATCTACTGTCCATCCACTTCCAACTCTATTCAAATTTCCTAAGATGAAACCCTTTACGTCTGATTTCCTTCTTTGTTTCTCCTTTTTTATTTAAAATACATATTACCAACCTGATCTTGTTGATGACAATGTAAGACTCCATTTGGACTTTATGGCATTGGGTTTGGATTACAAAACTAATAATTCTGCCTCCATTTTTAAATGCACTAGGCTGACTCCACTTCAGAGGAGCTTCATACTTGGAAGGTTTCGATAAATCTCAATGTATTTGAGGCCCTTCTCTTTTGTTTAATGGAATTCTAGTAAGCAACAAGCATGTCAAGTGTTTGATGCAATTCCTGAAACAAATGTGTATGGTATTATCAGGTTGATTGAAGATTCCTGAATTGGACTGCAATGCATCGATCTTGTTCATCTCTGTTTCTCTCCATAAATGTATATATGTATGTATGTAGTATATATGTATTCTTCTCCAGATAACTGAAAACATAAAAGGCAGAAAGAATCTCTATCATTTACTGTTTAAGAGTCTAACCATCCACTGAAAATTTTCCTGCATGTTTTTTAATCCTTTTAGGTTTCCTGATGCTGAAGCGGGTGAGGTTCGTGTCGCATATGCCATCCGCTCACCCAAGAACTCACTGACTGAAGAACATTTTAAGGAATTTATCGCAAAGCACATCTTCTCACCTTTGTTCTAGATCATCACTATTTTATTTACTGCTTGTTTGCCCAATGTCAGGCCTATTTGTGCTTCTTCTGGTGCATGAGTGTTTGGCACATGGTAATTTTGTAGGAGATGTGAAAAAACTGAAAAGATGTGCACCTCTGGTTTTAACAGGATCTTGACTTTGGTGTTAGCCAAGAGTCGGTTACATCAATCTCATGTTGTCCATTGATGTCAGATGGGAATCTCAAAAATGCATTTGAAAATGGAATTTGAGATGTGTTGGGATTCCCTATCATCACAATGAACAGTGGGAAATTGGTGTACATTGATCACTAGCCTACCCCATTTTGTCATCAGATGTCAATATATAATGCTGGCAGTTTTGGTGGATTTTAAACACTATGCCTTGGGCAACATTGGGTCATGAGCCCTTTGGTTGTGTGCCCTTTTATTAATGGGTTTATTAATTTGTTTACATTCTTCAACTCTAGTTGTGTGTCCTTTTATTAATGGGTTTGAAATTTTGTAATTGGTTAGGGATTCTTTCTGCTTTGTGATTTTTGGTTTGCTTCTATTGTTGAATGCTCATTACCACCAACGTCCAGCCAGTCGACAGATCAGATGGGTCATCTGATACGTCTCTTGCTATGCGTGACACTTGATACGCCAGCACTCATAAATTGTATTTAAGGCTCACATTAATTCAAATTAAACTGAATAAATTGTGGGATTGACCATCACTAAGTCACAGTTCCAAATATTTCTAACCTCTGATTTGCAGGTGCTTGTTTGTTGAAAAAGGATGGTTTGGATATTTTCTATTTTAATTGTCCAATAAATGTCAGTCAATCAGACAATGAGCTAATAAAATGAGTGTAATATTTGGTTGATGACCCTAGAATTTGGACAGTTCAATTTGATTTTTATTTTTATTTATTTATTTATTTTGCATTCCATGTATGTTTGGAGAAACCTAGGATTGTCTGTCAGTTGCAGTGCCTTCAATCCCTTTCTGGAGTATCTGAAATTCTTCCTGGCATTGTATATTCCATTTCAGTAGTCAAAATTATTCCCTGATATACCTTAATACATCTCCATTGTTTGAGATGGTAGCAAGAACATACAAGTGACAATGGAAAAAAAAAAAAAAAAAAACTAAATATCTAAGGGAGTTGTTTGAAGCTTCTGTTGTCCTCTCCACTTATGTTGATACCATTGATGATAGCTTTGCATTGGCGTGGACTGCAGTCCTAGTAGTGTAAGTTAGCGATAACTTTTCTGTTTTCCCCGGTTCTTCAGTTAATCTACTCACTCTTTTTCTATTTCGTGCTTCTGCTGGATTTCACATCTGTCCATTTCAATTCTCAACAACAAAATACAACTCTAATAACATTGATACGCTGCAGGGATTGATACCAATCTATCAGAATCTCTGAAGCTCAAAGATGACACAGTTCAATTTTGTCTCAGTAAGAAAGAGGAGATTTCCCGAATGATGGAAGATCAGAACATGCCTTCAGATAGGCTCGAAGAAGCAACCATGGGGCATGCATTTCCTCATGAAAAATGAACAGAAATTGCATTCCAATTGAGTGATGTAATCTCATTGTTGCAGAAAAACAGGTTAGGTGTATATATTTTCAGGTGTATCCTTTATCTATTTCTTTCGTCAGCAGATGAACTGCTACCTGTAATTGATAAACTTCACCCATTAGATTTAAGGAACTTGGATGGGATTTCTAGCATCCCACAAGTTTAGGAACAGGAGAAACCAAATTGCAGAAAAGAACTTCAAAACCTCCATTATGAAGATTCCTGGCAAAGAGATCTACTCAATGCAAGCGTATGATCCAAAGGCTTTGATTTCTTTCATTCTTTTTATAGTGACTGAGCATAAAGATGCAATGTTTCTCACCATACTTGTCCAATTTGAATTTGGTAGCTTTGAGATGCAATGAGCATAGAAACATGAGCATAGATTGATATGCTCCTTTTTTGTTTTTCCAAGATGACAGAGTTAGAAAACAGTAGCAATGATTTGGATTTAAGATCTGGTGAGCCATCATATCGATGACCCGTCATAATATCGTAAAAGCAACTGATTGGAATGTAGTAGTCATCCCATCAGTGATGTCTGAATGGAACGGTTAAGCTTCAGTTCATCCAACAACAATCAAAACTAGATGCTCAGAGATGTCCAATCACTACAATTTTTGCCAGCAGGCTCACCGGCGCAGCCCCACATAGGACCTTGATCTTCTTTTTTTTTTTTGCTTTTTTTCTTTTTGGTAATTTTATTTTCTAAATAATTCTATTCTCTTTTTAGATTCTAAATAACTAGTCGGGCTAGAGTATGAAACAGAAGTGAAGTCTAGAGTTTTTCTTAGGGAATTGATGCAAACAGATGAATTCTGGGCTGATTCTAGTCACTATCTTCTACAAATTTAGATTTGAAATTGCTGTGAAAGTAATCACAAGAAAGTGGAAAAGAAAATATCTAAGATTGTGGGAGTTATCCCAACAATCCACTAGCCCAAAACTAGTTATCCCAAAGAAAATCTCTCTTTTGTTTATGGGGCACTTGTCTCTCTTTTATTGCTTCATTTATGTTATGTAGTTTTTCTTTCAATATGTTGTGGCAGATTTGATGTGGTTTCCATTGGAGGAAGAATATTTGTCCTTTTTAAGAGTTGTTGATTGCAACAGATATTCAACCATGACCTTGTTTCATCTAAGAAAGGGAGTCTTTTAATGGGCCAATGCACAAGGTGGGCTTCACCATGACGATCACCTGGAAATAAAATCAGGCTAGTGCACTTTTTGACCATGCCCCATGGCCAAAATCAATGGACAACACTACAAGGTGGTTTTCCAATCTTCCAATTTGTTTCTATTGCAAGATTTAGATTTCACTGCCTTTTTTTTTCTCTTCCAAATTGTTGATCAATTGAGGAAAAATTGAGGCTAAAGGCTTTAGCCTCAATTTTTACACTTTTTAGTTACAGTTTTGAACTGAGGCTAAAGACCTTTTTTGTTGTAGTGGATCAGTGGCGTTAACATTGATTGGAGGTGTGCAACACATTGACGCTTCTAGGACAAAGGTTCGTGGAGTCTTATCTTCTTCTAGTTGGTGACCCAGGTGTGTTTTTATTTGTAATCCCTTGTTATTTGAAGCTGCAGCCTTACCATGGAATTGGATTGCCAAAATGCAATGGAATTTCCAGACATGCGACATCAATGGAAGCAACTTATAGGTTCTATATATCATCTTTAACATTTCTCTTGTTTCAATCATGCTATGTTTTATTTGGATGCTTGTGCAAATATTGAGAATAAAAGTATCTCTTGGATTTGTATTTTAATTGATGGGGCATAATTATGATGATCATTTGTTTAGTTTTCAAGACATGATATTCTTTACATTACCTTATTTCATTAGTAGCTGACCTAATTTTGGCTATTAGCATATATTTAGTTCAGTTCTTATCAAGGCCTACAAAGAATCCAAGCACCAATATATTTAGTCTAGTTTCATATTCAGCCAAATTTTTTGAATTTTTAAACAATCGTGTGAATTATTTTTTGAATGACTACCAGGTGTAAGATTCAAAATAAAAATAAAAATAAAACTGACATTTTTTTAAAAAAAATTTCAGATATTTAAGCGACGGACCAAATCTGTCGCTAATTTCTGCACTAGCTTCATATGTACAAACGAAGTTGTCCGCATCTTTCTTCATATTAGCAATAGACCATATCCGTCACCAATATTTTTAATGACGAATACTTCAGGTTTATTAGAATTGTAGTGACAGATTTTTATTTTTTACGAATTTTTAATTTTTACGACAGATAAGATTCATTACAAAAAAATGACCCAGCAAACACCGAAGGACCAAGCAACGGATATTTGGTTTTGGTTTTGCAACGGATCTGGTCCATCGAAAATTCGTGATTTTTCCATAGTGACCTTTTAGCCTTAGCTAGGACGTATAGCCAACCATAGACATTATTAAAACCAAATCTCTTAAATAAAGTATGAAAAATAAACTAAGAAAGAAGAAAAACTCTTTGGCTGATACTCCACCCTTATGTATGCTCCTTGAGACCTTTCCAAACCCTAGAAGCTTATGAGCATCCTAAGGAGTCTTATTTATAGATGTGGAACTCCAACTTTCACACTGAGTTGAAAAATTCTAGAAATCGCCTCAAATTTACTCACTATGCGCAGTTTTCCAAAATAGCCTTGAAGTTTAAACCGTCTCAAATTTACGCACTCTACGTAGTTTTTTAAAATAGAGTCGGAGTTTCAGAATATGCTTTTTTAGGACAATTTCATAAATATGTTTGTTTTCAGGATAATTTCAGGATTCATTTTCTTCACTTCAAATCTTTGATTCTCTTCATTCCTCAGTTTTCTTGGATCTTTGGCATGTGAATTCTTCATTAATGATTTCAAAATTTTTAAATTTTCATTTAGTAATCTTTTGAGAATAAATCTTCATTTTACCATCAATTTCACCTTAAACTCTCAAAATCACCATGCACATGAAAACATTCATAATTAATCGATTAAGTACTATTATGTTTATAAAACCAAGGTATAAATACGGAAAAATATGTAATATTTCACACTCAACACACCCCCCAATCAGCATTTTTCTAGTCTTGAGTAAAACATGCGTGAAGTGATCTTTAATCTTCAATATTCAAATCACTTTTAGAAAATAATCTTTTGTGCAATCAAGTATGAATGAGTACAATCTAAAGAAGCAAGAGTGCACTTTTGAAAATGTAGAACCAAATTACCTGAGCAATCAATCAAAAAATTTCTTTATCAATCATTTAAGAGCATAAATTTATAGATCAAAAATTTTCAATGTGTTTAGTGAATTCTATTTATTTTTCATAGCATACTACTATTTCATAATGTTAGTCATGATCTTCACCTCAAGTTTTATTGAATAATCAAGTATTGATTCCGAACTTATCACATTTTTCTTCTTTTTCTAGTTTCTGTTTATATATCAACGGTTCCTTTTATTTATTCATTTTTTTCAGATTATTTATTCATTTCCAATCTTTTAATCGTACATGACCTTTTTGTCAATCTCTCTGTTTTTAACTGGTTCTTTTTATCTTTTTAAGGTGAATAAAATTCTCCAGACTTAATTTTCAATATCTTTCAATGATATAAATACTAACAATTAGAAATTTTAGTACTATTCATAGAAAGAAAATTGAATGTGTCTTATAACTTAGATTAACATGATATTCAGACTTCTTCTTAATCAATTAAATGAAAAAACTTAAGTGATAGTCTTACTCAGTTGATCGAACTCCAACAATTTTAAATACAATCTCTTATGTTATCATCATACTCAAAACATTCTTAATTCCATAAATTATTATTCCCTAAACATATTTTTAGGTAGAAAAATTGAAAATTTTCACAATTTTTTTATCAAAACTAAGAAAACACTCATTAATTTAACTAATCCACACCCCAACCTAAAACCTACATTGTCCTTAATGTAAAAGATATGAGTATGCAATACACATGAGACAATGAAAAGAAATGAGAAGTGATGGGAAGATAATACCTGAAGAAGGAGAATTGAAGTTTTTCCAAAGTTTTTAACATGTAAATGGGTTAGCACGAAGACTAAACAAACTGAAATCAAACTATTCTAATCCTAAAACATATGAAAGTAATAAACCTAACTACACCTCCACCAGACTAGGAGATCAATCCTGTTACACAGGATTAGTCAGAGGTATGGTCATGTCCTCTGAATCAAACTTCTCAACAAATGGCTTGAGACGATGTCCATTCACTTTGAAAATATTGTCATTTTTTAGATTCTTTATCTTAACAGCCCCATGAGGATAAACATTAATAAAAATGAAAAGGCCGATCCAACGAGATTGAAGTTTTTTCAGAAAAAAGATGTAACTGAGAATTATACATAAGGAATTTTTGATCGGCTATGAATGATTTTCAAAGGATGTTCCTGTCAAGGAACACCATCGTCATGTCCTTGTAAATTCTTGAGTTCTCATAAGCGTCATACCGAATTTCTTCGAGTTCATTCAATTGAAGTTTGCACAGTGAGCCAGCATTGTTCAAATTAAAGTTCAAAGTTTTGATAGCCCAGTAGGCTCTATGCTTTAGCTCTACAGGTAGGTGACAAGTTTTCGCATAAATGAGTCTAAAGAGTGATTCCAATGGGGGTCTTAAAAGATGTACGGTAAACCCATAAGGCATTGATCAAGCAAATTGACCAATCCTTATGGTCAAGGTTAACCATTTTTTCTAGAATTTGTTTAATTTTCCTGTTGAAAATCTCAACTTGCCCGCTTGTTTACGGGTGCTATGGAGTACTTACTTTATGAGATGACATATTTCTTCATTAAGTTCTCAAATAGCCTATTATAAAAGTGTGAACCTCCATCACTAACGATGGCCTGGGCGTTCCGAATTGGAAAATGATATTTTCTTTTTAGAATCTAATCACCGTTTTATGATCATTGTTTTGGCTCGGGACCACTTCAACCCATTTAATGACATAGTCTACTGCCAACAATATGTAAATATTTCCTAAGGATTAGGGGAATGGCCCCATGAAATTAATTCCACAACAATCGAATGCCTCAATGATAAGAATTAGGTTTAGTGGCATCATATTTTGACGGGATACCCAGATCCATATCTTAACTAGCAGATTGAGTGGAGATACCTCGTTTCAACAGTTGAGGTCTTGGTATCGATCCCCAGCGAGGGTGGTTAACATGGAGTGTGTGTACTGACATGGGTGTGTACTAACAAGCTAACCCAATATATATAACAATGCTCACAAGCTTTGCAAAATTCACGAGTATTTTTAAACATCATGGGTAAGTAAAAGCCACACTGCAAAATTTTGACTGTGGTCTTTTTAGTAGAAAAGTGACCACCACAGGCCTGAGAATGACAAAAGGAGATGACACTCTGATGTTCATTGTCTGGCACACATCTTCTTAGAATTTGGTTTGGACAATATTTAAACAAATAAGGATCGCCCTAGAAGAAATTACGTACCTCAGCGAAGAATTTTTTTTTTCTTATCTTGGGCAGTCCAATGTATCAGCGTGAAACCTGTGGCAAGATAATTTGTAATATCAGTAAACTAAGGTAGTTGGGAGAGTTTAAACAATTATTCATCAGGGAACATATCATTTATAAGTGTTGTCTCAAGGGGATCTGGAAGATCAAGTCTCGAGAGATGGTCAGCCACTACGTTCTCTACTCCCTTTGGCCTCATATTTTTAAGTCAAATTCTTGGAGTAGGAGGATCTATCTTATCAAGTAGGGCTTAACATTATTCTTAGAAAGAAGGTACTTTAGCATCGCATGATCAGTGTAGATGATGATCTTGGATCTGATCAAATAATACCTAAATTTGTCCACAACGAACACTACGGCTAAGAGTTCTTTCTCCATAGTAAAGTAGTTTGCTTGGGTAGAATTTAGAGTTCTACTCGCATAGTGAATAATGTAGGGCTTCTTCTCTTTCCTTTAGCCTAGCACCACCCCAATAGCATAGTCAGACGCATCACACATAATCTCAAAAGGTATGCTCCCTTGAGCTTAAAAAAAGCTCTCTGACATTCTTCACTCCACTCGAATGGGGTATCTTTTTGGAGAAGATTACATAAAGGACGAGAGAGATAACTAAAGTCTTTTATGAATCGTCTATATAATTTGGCGTGTCCTAAGAAGGATCGCACGTCACGTATGCTCTTAGGTGGAGGCTAGTTAGAGATAAGGTCAATTTTAGTCATGTCTACCTCAATTCTCTTGGAAGAAATCATGTGTCTAAAAATAATTCCTTTAGGAACTAAGAAATGACACTTCTCCCAATTCAGAATCAAATTCTTTTCCTCACATCGCTTCAACACATTTTTCAGATTTTCTAGACATTCCTGAAGGATGTACCAAAAACAAAGAAGTCGTTCATGAAGAACTCCAAATATTGCCCCACCATATCAAAAAAATACTCAACATGCATCGCTGAAAAGTGACGAGGGAATTACACAGATCGAATGGCATCCTTCGGTAAGCAAAGGTGGCAAAAAGACATGTGAATGTTGTCTTTTTCTTGATCTTTAAAGGTCATCTCTATCTGGTTGTATCCTAAATATCCATTAAGGAAGCAGTAGTAAGAATGACCAGCTAGCCTTTCCAAATTTTGATTAATGAAGGGCAAAGGAAAGTGATCCTTCCTTGTGACAATATTTAATTTTCTAGTTAATGCATATTCTCCAACCAGTAGTGACTCTAGTTGGCATGAGTTCATTATCGGCATTAGGTACAATGGTGATTTCAGACTTCTTAGGAACTACCTGAGTTAGACTTACCCATTGACTGTCGGATATAGGATATATGATATCCACATCTAACAACTTAAGTACCTCAGGCTTAACCACTTCTTTCATGTTTGGATTGAGTCAACGGTTATCGGGAGGTTTTCGCATTATCCTCAAGATGAATGCAATGAATACAAATCAAAGGGTCAATTCCCTTGAAGTCCGCAATAGACAATTTAAAGGCTCATTTATGCTCAATGAGAGTGGAGATAAGCACACTCTCTTGTTCTTTCTCAAGGTAGGAAGAAATTACCACCGGGTATGTCTCATCTTGACCTCAAAAGATATTTAAGATCAGAGGGCAAAGGTTTAAGGTCAAGCTTCTAAATTAATTAATTAAGTACTAAACTAAATTAATCGGTGAATTTTCTTGAACCGTTATCTATACGAACTGCGAGACCAAAACCATTAACTATTAGTATACTTGTGGCCCTAATCAATTGAGTAATGACAACCGTTGATTTGATGCAGGTCCTTCATGGCCGATCAGTTTGTCAGATCACACCATAAACATAGTCTTGGCGTAGATCCATTGTCAGGAAACTTACTCCATGACTTAGGTGAGAAATGGACCTTCCTAAAGGCCATATTTGTCAAAAACAGGCACCCTTTGGTTATAACCTAAGTATATCATAGCCTTGGGGCCATTAACACCATTTTTGAGCCTATATAAGACCCTTAAACCGCCTATCTCTTATTCCATACAAATTTGTCTAACCCTAAGAGAGAAGAGAGAGAAAAAAGGAGAAAGGAGTGAGGAGAAGAGAGAGAGATAGGGAGATTGTTGTTGGGATTCACTCCCACTACTGCATTGGCCGAATCACCTCTCCCGTTTCGCCACACCGTTGATTCCAAATATGATTTGGGTAAGAAATCATAACCTTAATCTCGTTGTAGAAATCGAGGTTGGTAGTTTGTCAAAATAGCTTACCTATTTCGATGTTTAGGTACTATTGTTCTGTGTATAGGGATATAAGATTTGAAACAAGGAATCCAATGCAAAGTGCAGAGTATAAATGTTTAGGTTATGGTTTTCAAGGCTTTCAATATCAGCAATGATTTATGTCTGACTTGATTGCTGTCATATGATCTTAGTTACGATGTATTTGATAAACTATACATGTGTGTGAACCATGTGAATATATAATGCATTCCATGTGTTTGTTGAAATGTTTGAATGAAAGTTAAATTATGATTTATGCTTGCCATGACTATTAATTTAGAATACATGTTTGTTGTGTGTATGACAACTCCTTTATGAAAATATTTGTCATAAAATGTGTTATAACTAATTTAGTTTATGTATATAGTATTATGTAATCTAAGTGTTTGATAAAATGTTTGAATGAGAAATTGTTTGATGAATTACTTTTAACAAGGGTGTTAAGATGAGATTCTCAACTACCTTATCCATATTTATAGTTTTCTTCATATAAATATGAATTGCTATTATGTGATTTATGGACAAAATATATATGTATATTAATATGTTTAATGTGTTTGATAAAATGCTCAAATGAGAATTATGTTTGAATTGTTTGTTAAATGTTGTTATGAGTAATGTATGTGACTATCTATTGCATTTGAGTATTTTAGGACTACCACGTAGTCCAGATAATCGGTAATGGTTTTCGATTGAGTGGTCGGACTAGTTTCGCTACATTAGATACGTTTGATGAATTTGAGCCGTACGCTAATTGTCGACATCTGTTAGGCTACACGAAGTGCTTACGCGCTTCATGTTGATTAATTCAACGTGTGCTCGTACCAATTGCACTTGTCAAATAACCCGATTGGCCTCTTATGTATTTACGATGTATGTACACTACTGCTTGAATCTAAGGTACCACTTACCAATGTAAAACCCATCTCAACCATAGTACCACAATCTACTAAGATTCATGAGCCGGTCGCGGTGGAATGGGACACTGTAGTTGAGTTGTCGGCCTTTGCTGAGGTAACAAGTCTCCCCATAGTAACTAGTGAGCAACCCAAACTCGTGAGTCAAATATGGTGGTGTATGAGACACTGTATTCGAGTTGTCGACCTACGTTCAGGTGACGAGCCTCACATAGTGACATCGAGTATAAACTAGGCCTAATTGAGGTGACGAGCATCTCCGTAATAACCTTGAGTGTAAACTCGTGAACTTACCTATCCACTATTTTCATCAGGAGTGATGCCCTACAACTTGCCTATCATATATGACTAACTAGGATTGATGACCCTAGATGAATCCTTGCTTGGGTAAATGATAAAAATGGAGGTACCTTAGCTTCCCAAATCTGTTATATAAATAAGCTTAATCATTTACTTGGCTAACACAATCATGCACTACATTACATGTGCTTTGGCAAGGAAGCACACTTTTCGGGAGATTGTCATGCACGATCGTAAGATGAAGTCGCTGAGGGAGTGTAGGAGAAGGCATGCATCATTACAACATATCATCCCTGCATTAACAAAAGTACTTAAGATATAATTATTGTACTGCTTTATCATTACTGCTTAACTGAATTGATAACATGTTAACTTTTGTCTTATAGTACGACTGAGTTGATCACTCACTCCTACTCTGGGACAGTGTTTTAAAACACCAACCAGACTTTAATTTAGATGTAGATTATGGTGAGGCTTACGTGACGGAACCAGACTTCTTTGACGAGGAGTACTCCTATGTTCAACTCTCAGGCGGGTTTGTGTAGACCTAGAGTTGTGTCGCCGAGATTACATAGATATATGGATTAGTTGAACATTTACATTTTGACATTTTGTATATTTTTGAGGTAAAATATGTATGTATTTAGCCCGGTAATACTTTCTACTGTGGAGGTTATGAAACATGTATATACTGTATACGTTTATCTCAGTCTTTCACTTGCTCAACCACTTTAACTCTGGAGTATGATATATTGTTTTAGTGTAATCCCACTCATGTTTAATGCACTAATATGGACAACATTTAAACATCATTATCTATGTTGCATAAGTGATGTGTTGGAACTCGGGAATTGATCTTTGCTCGACCCTCGATTTTCGGGGCGTTATATGGTGGGACCCACCCCTGACGTGTTTGTAATCTAGATCGTCCATCTGGACGGTGGGCGCTGACTGGTTGGCCTACTGCACACTAGTTATATCGCTGCTGTAATGTGGGGTACATCCACACTGTCCGTCCATCTCGACGAGGCCCCACATGACGCTTATGTTTTATCAACGCCGTCCATCTGTACTGGAACGCCGTCCATCTGTACTGGACGTCACCAAGTTCTGAGGGTCCTACCGTGGTATGTGTCTCATCTAGACCATTCATCTGGACGGTGGGCCCTGGTCATGAGTTGTGTGTTATATCCCTACCGTCCATCTGTTTGGCATGGTGGGCCTATTCATGATGGATGTGTTAGATCCCAACCATTCATCTGTGGGAGCCCACCATGATTCATGTGTTTCATCCATGCTGCCCACCATTCAGACCTTAGACGGTGGGGCCAGCCACTATATACATGTTTTATTCATTGTCCGCGTGGACGTGTTGACTCCACCTTGGTGTATTGTTGCATCCACACCGTTCATCCATTTCTGGATCATGTGGCTAACTATTAGGATCCACCATGATGTATGCTTCAATCCACACTGTCTGATCAAGAGGCCCATGTTGTTGCTGCCCTGATAATTTGGACCCACCTGTTGTATCTGTGTGGCCCACCATGATGTGTGTGTTATGTGCACACTACCCATCCATTTCTCTGGGCAATAAGCTACCTTATGAGACCCACATGATGTATTTATGGCCCATTGATGCAGCCTACTTAATGTATATGCGGCCCACTTGATGTATATGAGGCTAATTGGTGCAGCCCATTGATGTGACCCACTTGATGTATATGAGGTCCATTATGATGTATTTGAAGCCCATGGGTTGAGGCCCAATGTGATGTATATAAGGACCATGAGTGAGGCCCAATGAGACGTATGAAAGGCCTTTGTGTGGGGACCGAATGTGATGTATATGAGATTCATTGCGATGTGTGATTCCACCATGATGTATATAATGATGTTTATGGCAAGTCATGCCTTAGGAGCAATGATAGTTTGACGTCCACATTGTAAGAGCAATGATGGTTAAATGTCTACATTATAATTCTCCCTATGACCCATTGTTAGGCCCATACTTGTTGTGTGTAGGCCGTCTAAGCCCATCTTCGTTATGAAGATAGTTCATCGCTATATAACATGCTTAGTATAACTCCATGATTCATGCTCATATGCATCATATGCAAATGTGATATGTAACATCCTGAAAATCGGGGGTCGAGTAGAAACCTAACTCCTGAGTTTCAAAACATCACTTATGCAACATAGATAATGATGAATGAATGTTGTCTGTAGAAGGGCATTAAACATGATTGGGATTATACCAAAAATAATATATCAAACTCCAGAGAGTTAAATTACGTAAGCGGAAGATTGTGATAAATATATAAAATGTATAATTTATTGTAAGTCTTTGGAGTGTGAACATGTTACCAGGTTAACTATATACATATATATTTCAAAAATGAACAAAAAGAATATACATGGGCATTTTAAAAGTGCAAGATAACAAGTGTGATGACATCTAATCAGTAACCCTGTAACCTCGTCGATCAGAATCTGTATATAGGAGAAATTCCCCTCATCATCATAAACTCCGGCTCTGCTTCGTAAGCAATGCCATCATCTGAAACTAAAATAAGGACTGATTGGTGTGTACAACACCGTCCCGTAACGTGGGAGTGAGTAGCTAACTCAGTGAAATAATAGAGTAAAGATTAACATGTTATCAAATCAATCAAGCGATAATGATAAAACAAGCAAATCAAACATTCCTAAATACTGTAATTAATGCAAGGATGAGATGCAATAATGATGCATGCCCTCGCCAACATAGTCCCTCATGCGACACCATCTCACGTTAGCGGCATGCTTTCATCCCTCAGTGCTCCACATCTTCCAGGCACATGCAGTGCGATATGAACATGATTACCGAGTTATTATTAGTCCTTATCATACAGCAGGATTGAGAAGCTAAAGTATATCCCTTATATCATTCCGAAACAAGGATCCATTATAGGGCCGTCAGTCCTACATAATCTCATACGATGATGCGGTTCTAGGTCGCTGTAAAGGGCTGCCAGGGCTTTTACACGCACTCGTTGCACCACTCTCCCATCACCTTATCAATATAGGCTTAGTTTATACTCTGTTTACTACGGGATGGCTCGTCGCCTCACCGCAGATTCAGAGTGTGCTTGAGGTCACTACAAAGGGCTGTCAGGGCTGTTACTCGCACTCGTTGCACCACTCCCCCATCACCTTATCAGTGTAGGCCGATAGCTCGAATGTAGTATCCCATACCACCATAATCAGCTCACGAGTCTGGGTTGCTCACTGGTCATTATGGGGAGGCTCGTGGCCCCAGCGTAGGCCTATAGCTCGACCACGGTGTCCCATACTACCATGCCTGGCTCATGAGTCTTAGCGGATCGAGGTACCATGGTTAACGAAATTTTCACTGGTAAGTTTGGTACTTTAGATTCAAGCAGTAGCGTCCATACATGGTTAAAATACATCGGGCTAATCGGGTTACTTGACGAGTTCGACTAGTACGAGCGCCCGTTGAGTTGATCGACATGAAGTGCATAAGCGCCTCGTGTGGCCTAACCACTGTCGACAAGCAACGCACGACTCGGGTTCGTCAATGCGTCCTTCGTGGTGAAAAAATTCAACCACGAGTTCAATTCTGTTACCGACTGCCTGGGCTATAGCATAGCCCCAAGCACTTGCAATCTAAATCAGTAAGCATATGAGAGAGATGGAATTGAAATATCAAATAATCCAAGCCTGTTATCAGTATGTTATAAGATACAACATATGCAGTTAATCATACACAAACATTTCATATATAAGGCAATCAATTCAAACAACCTACATGGAGGAATTCATACACATCATCAAAGTAGTTGAGAATCCTATCTCAACACTAATCTACAACATCATTTACTAAATATTTACTCATGCAAACATTTATACAAACACTTAGACTACACACATTAGCCTACATAACCTATGTTGGCCAAAATGTGTATTTGGGCGAATCCTTTCGCCAGACAGGTCATACATCCATAACTATCATATATACACGGAAAATACTCATGGCAATCATATCAGCAAAATTTATACGTATACGGTATTTTCTACAAATACTCAAAATATCTAAAATTTCATATACTTCGTACGTATTCGAAATGAAAAACGGATAGCATGTTCTATATGTGAAATAGCATCTACGTCAGGAATCTATCATTATCCGACATTGAAAGCTTTGAAAAATGATAACCTAAATGTCTAAAGTCCACACCTTACGTCGTAGAAGCGTAACGAATACGTTAGAAACTCTAAGTCTTCGTATACGTGGAATATCAACCTATAATACAAGCTAGATTAGCTAACTAGCTACTAGCATCAATGGAAACCCTAAAACAAGCTAGGGTTAGGTTTTTCTTACCTAAGAACGATGCCAGAATCGTTGGTATAACGATCCAAATACGGTAGATGTGCACGAAGAATGACAGAAGCAATTGCCCAGAACAAATCTCACTCTCCCTCTCTTTCTCTCTTTCCTTCTCTTTCTTTCTTCCCTCTCCCTTAGGTTTAGAAAATTCGTATGAGATATGAGAGTGGGGGTTTAAGCCTCTTATATAGGCTCTAAATCGATGAAAATAGCCTTATGGCTAAGGTATACTTAGGTTATAATCAAATCGGGTCTGTTCCGATCCAATGGAGCACTTCTGGAGGTCCTGTTACTAAATGCGGTCGGACTTAAGTTCTCTAATATTGAATCTAGGTCAAGCTAAGTTTTCAGTTCGATCGAGTTTCCGGATCGACCATGGCGGACCAGTTTCAGTTCAACGGTCATCGAGAGTCGATCAGAGCCACAAGTGTTATGACACATAAGGGCCACCTATCCTGATCCGAGGGTAAATTTGGATCAAAATTCAACGGTCAGAACACTTAGAAATAACGCGCAAGCGACACGTCTCAGATTTCTTAAAATTATATTTTAATTTCTTACAAATCTTTATTTTCTCACACTCTTCACTCCGGACTCAAGGAAATCGTCCCAGAGCATCGTTTGGACCTGATTTTCACAATGCTTGTCAAGTCCAACTATGCGGTCAATATCTTCTAAGTTTATCGTTATCGGACTTTCGACGTGCGGTTCAGGTCCGATACAGAGTTTCAAAGTGCTCCCGAGAGCAATTAGGTTTAGAGTTGGATTCTAGATTTTAGGGTAACCTAGCGTTAACAATTCTATAGGTTTTGGGTCTTACAAATCGTATTTAAAGTGGTTAGTGCTACTTTCGCAGGTAATCTAGTATAGCGCTAGTTAATTCATGTTAAATTTTTAAGGAATTTAGTTCTAAATGATTTCTTTGGCTTTAGAATTGAGCTTTAAGAGTGATATGGTTGACCCATTGCCTAAGGACGTCTAACTCCAGGTTGGCAAAAATCTGAGGTGTTACATGATATGAGGAGTGTTTGATCATAACATATATCGTTAGGCTGAGACCTTGACGAGACTCCTTATGAGACAGTGTCCCACATGATCACGCAGTATGTGCAGGACTGATGCATGACTATATGGTATGACTCATGCATCTCGTATTTGTGTGAAATAATCACTGTACACCCCAGCGACATCAAGGGCGTGGCCTCCACAGGCACATAGTAGATGACCGGATTGGATACCGAAAATGTTAACTCTAGCACTGTGGGCACATAGAATGTCCTTGGATAAAAGTCTCAAAATCTTTTTGGTACCAGGAGATGCTCCAATGTCTAGACCGAGTGGATACATGAGCGCAGAAGTGTCAAATACCAGTAGGCGTCACTCCAATGTCTAGATCGAGTGGATACATGAGCGCAGAAGTGTCAAATACCAGTAGGCATCACTCCAATGTCTAGACCGAGTGGATACATGAGCGCAGAAGTGTCAAATACCAGTAGGCGTCACTATGTCGTGGTCGGTTGGAAGGAAGTGTAGCCTTATCTGCCTGAGTGAGGGGGTTATAAGTTAGGCTGAGTTTGACCAGCTCACAAATGGGTCCGCTATCGACAAGTCGGGTAAGTATTGGCAGACTACTGGTCAACAGTCAGTGTGGAGTATACTAAACCCCGGTGATATTCTAGAGATGAGCTGTATTGTTATGTGGATTCAAATGAGGACTGACATGCTTGCGTTGCATCTCGTATATGATATTTGGCTACGTAGGCCTCGCATCTCATGACCTTAGTATGACTAATAGCATTCATACCTCGCATCGCATAGCCTTAGTATGACCGATAGCATTCATGCCTTGCATCGCATAGCCTTGGTATGACTGATAATATTCATCGACTTACCAGCATATTTTCGCATGACTCTAATATTGCATACTTGGCACTTGCCTTGCGCACACACTTACATCACCCTCTAAGCTTTTCGTAAGCTTATGGACAACCATTGCGTGCAAGTGACGTTGGATCGCAACAGCGCTAACGCAGGAGCGTGTAGCTAAATTTTTAGAGTTTCGATATCTATATTTGTATTTCTTTTTCCGCATTGTACTCAAAGTTTTTAATATAGTGGATATGTGGTGATGTTATTTTGTGACTTTGTTATGCTTGTGGTTATGCTCTGTTACGAAAAAAAAAATCATATTGAAAATCCTCCTTGTAGGATCCCGGGATCGGAATCTGATGACTATCGGGAGCCGAGAATGGGGCATTACTGAAGCTGTTGGCACCGGATTCAGTGATCAAAAATTTTGTAAGCCCGGTTTCTAAGTTTAAGGCATGATGATTTTCCATGGCATATGTCGGCATTTCATGACATTTGAACTAAGCCTGGGTTGTCAGGAGCCTTTTACTGATGCCATCGTAGATTTACACTGATGTATACCGATGCTTTGATATGTCTAAATGACACTTCAGCATGCCTTTTCTGGTGTTTTTGCATATCTTTCCCAGTGTTTTGGCAACTTTATTGCGGCAATCAAAAATACTTTTACTAGCACTTTGATATGTCTAAATTAATGACTTTTCGTTAAGCCTTTTCAAGCGTTTTTGCATATTTTTCCCCGACGTTGTGGTAACCTTTTGTGGCGCTTTTTTCATCTTTTATCAGCGCTTTTTCCATTTTTTATCAGCACTTTTTACAGCTTTTACTGACGCTTTTTCCATCTCTTACTAGCACTTGTTACAACTTTTATTGGTGTTTGTTACGGATTTTATCGACATTTGTTATAGGTTTTACCAGCATTTCTTATAACTTTTACCGCTATTTTTTACAGCTTTTATTGGTGTTTCATACAGTTTTTACCTGCGCTTTTACAGTTTTTACTAGCAGTCACAGAAGCACCAATAAAGGATAATAAGTGCTGGTAAAAGTCTATTTTAGCGACAGTCATAAAAAACATCGATAAAGATGTGTGACTGCCGGTAAAAGATACAACGACGCCCCCTTTAACGGCTCGAGTACAACCGCCAGTAATTTCTTTACTGATAGTTTTTTGGACTTTTAGGGGCATTTTTGACTGCCGGTAAAGCCCAATTTTCTCGTAGTGCGTCCATCCATTTTACAGGATCATTTTAAGACAGGAACTCAAAATGAGGTAGATCCAATCCTGAAGAAAACCACGCCTTACAAACTATGAAGATTGAATGTAACACCCTGTACTTTTAGTACTCGGGTGTCACTATATAACCAAACTTAGAAATAAATATAAGTCTAGCTTGAGCAAACATTCACGTGCATTCTAGCCTAAATCTGATGGTTGAATGTAATCCATATCCATAGTTAGGTCGTCCATCCACTTCTTTTAAGGATTGATCGCTACATCATCAGGTAACTCTATCTTTAGGATTCCAACCACCCTAATATATTGATATCAAACCCCGAACCCTCAGGCTTACCATTTATCAGGCCATGCTACTCAATGTTGGAATCCCTTACTTAACCTCTACAACCAAACCATTCATTAGCAACATCAGGTAGACCATACATTTACACTAGGACTCCCTAGATAAACAATGAATCAATCACAACGCTCCATTGATCGATTTAATGTTCAATTCCCCTAACTCGACCATCTAATTATAAATTTAACCATAAACCGTCCAAGTAGTAGTCGTGCCTGAGATTTGGACACATGGCTTAACAAGACGTAAATTCAAACCGTTGATGACCCTAATCAAAGGTGGGTCCCACATAAAATCCCACCACTAATAAAGATAAATAAATAAATAAGCGAATATCTATGTATGCATAATATAGTAATAAGGTGAGAAGAAATAATTAATGCAAATAATATTATCATAGGCTTTAATGACACTGAGAAGGATGGACTACTTAAACAAATTACAGAGAAGTAGAGGAAATTGTATAAAATAATAATACTAATAATAATAATAATAATAATAATAATAATAACGAATGTTGAAATTTATTCTAATAATAGCACTTAATGTTCTAAATTCATAGAACAGGTGGTCCCAGTCACCTAAATGAAGACTTAGGGTCCTTTTAACCGTTGACGTTCGATTTCGGGATGATCGGATCATCGGATCGATGAGAATCCACAAGTAGGACCCTAAACCAAAATGTATGGCCCAACTAAAACCTTAGATCTATCCCACCACTGATAAAAGGCCATAGGAGGGCCTACCGAATAAAATGGACTATGTGGATTTACCGCAAACATCATGGCACGTCCCACTTAGTGATGCGCCTGTGCATAAGCTGGTGTACACCCGAGGTGCTCCAAACTGCCTGCACGGTCAGAATAGCTCTAACCCGTGCCTAGCTTGAAATAGAGAGATTTCCCTCTCTCTCTCTGTTTGAAAACAGCGGACGGACAACTTCCCTGAGATTTTGATCGGTGGCCCACCCACATTGACTGTGATGATGATCCAAACTATCCATCATGTGCTTCCTTCAGCCCTGACCAAAACCCAACTGTCAAAATTAATTTTCATGCACATACAGACACACGATCCTAGCTGCAATCCAGTCTTGCAAACACGTCATTTCCAAAAGAGGAAACTGCTCTCCCAGCCAGCTCAGCGATCCGCGTGAGCTGCTCCTACACCATCTCAACCCTCCATCCTAGAGAGATCTCGGCCATCCGACTGTTTAGGGCTTTCTAAGAGAAAAACCAGACTAGTTTTGTTTCCTACCCACCATTTGGAGAAAACCGCATCTGCCATATCAGATCTGGCCGTCCGTTGCCCATCCAACGATACTAGGGAATTAGGTTTTAGTAAAAAGGAAGGAAGCAACCAGGCTACGAGGCCTTCCTTCCTTCTTTCATCTTGCACCAACACGAGAGAAAACAGCCGCATCCTTCAAACTCGAAACCCACCGAGAAAACCTTCATAGATCTTCGATTTGAGGCATCCATAAGCTCCAAAGGGATGATACAGACCCTCCAGCAGCATCGTTTCGAAGGGAGATGCTCGACATTTGGATCCGCCATTAAAGTCGGGTCTTCTTCCTCAGCATTTTGTCACACCAAGTCAGGCTCGACTCGTCATGCTGCTGGGCCTGGTTCGGTCTAGTTCACCTCAGGAAGAAAGAGAGAAAGAGAGAGGAAGAAGAAAGAAAACAGAAAAAAAAAAAAAAAGAAAGAAAGAAAGAAAGAAGAAGAGAGAAGAAGGACATGCCGATGTGTAGTTGTTGCACCGCACCTCCACGACCCCGCTCGCCACTGCATCTTGAGTCAGGCTACAGTCAGATAACTCTCTAGCCTTCCACCTTCATAAGCTCCCAATCCAAGCTGAAAATGGTGTCTGATGGGGCTGTGAATGCGGTTTTCAGCTGTTACCGATAGCAGGTCCGAAACCAGCCTCAGATCGGGACTAAAACCAGCCCACATTCTGGGCTAAAATTAGTTCAAAGAATGGGTTGGGACCAACCCTTCGGTTGGACCAAGACCAACCTAGAGGTGGGACAACTACAGCCACAAGCATAGGCCACACCATGTACACGACGGCCCTCACATGGACAGTGCAGGTGGGCCTCACCCAAGCCGAACTCAGTGGGCCTCACCAAGCAGTTTCTGGGCCTAGATGCATTGAGTCCAGGCCCAATGTTGGACCCCCATGGGACAGCCACCACTGGACCAAAACGTGCCAAACCCAGAAACATAGTGGATCAATCAATGATAAACATAGCAGGTCACTCAATGATAGTGATGCATGTGACATGGGGCGTGTGAAAACGGGCCTTATCGCCGTTGTTACCATTACTACCATCATTAGGACTATTAATATTACATACTAATGTTAGTTATTACACACAAAAATGGTCAATATTAAATATTAATATTTCATTTTGCCACTCTTAAATATGATCATTAATAGCTTATCATAATATTAATTATCACCATAAGGATTGCTAATAACGTATTACACTAATAATAGTTGTCATGAACGAAACTACCATTAATGATATTAGCATGGTATTCATCACTTGAAAATATTATCTTTAATAATAGATTATATTGTCTTATTACAATTGTAGTGCAAATTACTCCCGTGGTCACAAATATTAGAGGTATCATTAATATTAAATTATAGTTAACTATATTATTATATTGTATTTAAATTGCATATACATCATAACTCAAATCCTAGAATCTAAGCACCAAATTAAAAGATAAAACTCTAACCCTACATCAGAACCCTTAAGATAAATAATCCAAACCCTAGGTTATAATCTTAACTATAAATAGTGTGTAGAACTCGATCTAACCATGTAATTTTTTAATTTATGATAGGACTCAATTATAGGGGACCACACGTCCTCTAGCCATGCGGGTAGGCGATTCATAGAATAAGGTGATGATTCTTTCTCTTGAGCTTTCCATCTTCTTATTAGCTTAAGTTATAGTTTTAATTAAAAATTGTAATGTCTCTCCTATAATCACATGTGTTAGTTGGTGAAAATTGAATTGTTATATTGCCTGCTTAATGTTCACCCTATATATTTGTTCATGCTTGTAGATTATTTGTGTATTGCTTATGGACTTTCAACTGATATATTAGTGAAAAACCTCTACTTATAAATGTACACCCATACTTGGGATGTAACCCGACTGGTTGTGATTAAAATGAACATTCGACTTAGTAGTTATTGAGTGGTGGTCTCAATGGATTATTAACGTGAGTCTACCATCCAGGGTTGTTGTGTCCAATGATTTTTAAGGATGACCTTTTATCGTATGGTTTTGATACTTGCCCTATGAGGCCTATTTTGATAATTGTTCTATGTGGCTTGTTTAATATCGCCCTATGTGGTTTTGTTCTAGTATTTTTCCTATATGGGTTTGATGTTTTATACCATGCAACCATGCGATGGTAAGCCCCATATATTTTAATATGATTGGTCACTAGTCAATGAGTTTCCATTAAACATCCTAAGAAGGTAGCCTCATGAGCTGGGGATAGTGGTATGGGACCTATGCCCGAGCTGTCGGCTTACGCTGGGCCATGTGCTCCCCGTAGTGACCTTGAACTTATTTAAAACTGGCTGATTCTAACTGGACAAATAATAGTTTGGCTAATCATGCATACATGGCACAGACCAACGTCTATCGCTAGGCAGTCGTTACGCCGCACTTAGTATATTTTCGCTGACGACTAGCCTCTTTCCGATTGGATGTTTTTCCCAGGTCGTTGATCGCATTCCGCATGGTTGAACCCCAGAGTGTTGATTGCGTATTTGCATGGGCGATGAGTCCAAATTTCGCACGGATAAGCATCCTCGGGACGTGACTGCATTCACGCATCCATGCATCTAATAATACTTGCATCATGTATTGTTTTGTATGTTTTATTTTATAATTATGTTTACCTAATGCGGCGGTGTGTAATCTTAAAGGGAATTCACACTGAATTGGTCACTCATCCATAAAAAATATAACTGTACAGGTAGCACAGGTGGCTTAAGTGATATGCAGGTTCAAACTGATGAGGAACTGTTATGACGGTTAAGGACACGTGATTGTACCTATTAAGGAAGCTGCGCGAGCTTGCGGCATTTATTTGTGTTTCATATGCTTTTAAAATTCCTTATGTTTGTAATCTTGTATTTGTTATTATAGATACATTAGTTTGTATAAGTCATTATGGGCAACCACTTGTATATTCTAAATAAAACGAAAATTTTCCTTTGTCCATTCTACGCTCATCTGCTTACTTTGATAAACGATGAAAGAAAAAAAAATGTATACTAGAATTTGACCATCCTTTAAGGTTAATATTCGGATTTTTAGAAAATGGGTCATATACTTGGGTCCTGAAAACACGGGGCGTTATATTGAATGCCTACTATTGAAAACTTCTTAGGGCCACAAAAGTTTCGGATCAAGCTGATATTTGTGTTTTCCCTTTATTCAGGTCCATGTGAATTTATGAACAGGTTCGATGGCAATAAACATTATAATTGGCCGTAGGAAAGTTCTAGTGCTGGGAGTCATTTTTCCAGCGCCCTTTCTTTAGTGTAGTCCACTTGAGGTTTAGATTTGCCTTATATTTTGAGCTCATGACTTAAAATGATCTGACAAAATAGATAGATAACGTCGATATAACATATATATATATATATATATATATATATATATATATATATATATATATATATATATATATATATATATGGTACGTCTACAAAACTTGGTAAGATCAACACACCATTGAGGTCTATGGTCCACTTCCCTGGTGAAACCACAGTCCTGGAAAAGTTGAAAATTATGTAGGGCTACTGTGGTGTTTATATGTCAGTCAATTCATGTTCTGATGTGACTCATCACTTTAAATAATAATAATGATGATGATAAGTAGCAAAAAATCACAGTATTAAAAAAATCATGTCAGCTATAAGATGTGAATTTAGAGGTATTTTAGGTATAATTTTATGGAGCGGCCCATTTCAGTATTGGATCATTCTTACTTTAAGAATCAAGACTAAACAAATGGGAGATGCAGCTAACTAACATTGAGAATTTTATGCCTGTTAGAAACGTTAGAGGAGCTAACCCCAGCCAGTAATCTGACCTGAGATAATTGTGCAACTCCTGCTGGATGCAGCCTCAAGACAACCCAGCCTACAGAGAAGCGGATCGCATGGTGACCTTGCACCCACTGAAGCAGAACTGTGTGGACCCTACCATGATATATGTTTTTAATCCACACTGTCCATCCATTTTTTTCACCTCATTTTAGGTGATAATCTCAAAATTGAAGCATAACGAAAGCTGAAGTGGACCACACCACCGAAAACAATGGAATAATGATGTCCACCATTGAAACTTTCTTAAGGTTCGCATTAATGTTTATCAGTCATCCAACCTGTTCATAAAGTCACACCGGCCTAGATGAAAAGAAAACATAAATATCAGCACAATCCAAAATTTCATTGGCCCCCCATGAAACGCAAACCGTTGAAATTTTTTGAAGGGCCACAAAAGTTTTAGATCATGCTGATATTTGTGTTTTCCCTTCAAAGTATGGACAGCATGTATAAAACACATAGATCACGGTGGGCCCCACAAAGTTCCACCACTGGTCACCATGCAATCCTTGTGTCTAGGCAAGACCTCAATTGGAACCGTATTACAAACCCAAAGACACCTAACACAAACCTAACCAGACTTCCTCTTGTACTCAACCCTCAGCTGACCTAATCCAACAAAAGAAATTGTGATTATTTCTAACCTGACATAACCCAACCCGAACTTTGTCAATGCTCACTTAACCCCGTTTCAAATGGAAGCGGATTGGCTATTGACCCTGCCACTAGCCAATGGCTAGTGGTCAGTGCTCTGTGGGACCCACCATGATATATGTGTTTCATCCATGCCGTCCATCCATTCTTCCAGATCATTTTATGGTATTGGCTCAAAAATGAGGTTGATCCAAATATCAAGTGTACTGCACAGTGTTGATTGAACGCCCACCATTAAAAACTTTCTGGGGGCCACGAAAGTTTTGGATCAAGCTGATATGTTTTTTTTTTCCTTCATCCAAGTCTGTATGACTTAATGAACAGGTTAGATGTCAAATAACCATTACAGTGGACCCTAGGAGGTTTTTAATGGTGGACATTCAATTACTACTGTTTTCCCATGGTGTGGTCCGCATGTGAATTAGATCTAACTAAATTTTGGGTTCAAGCCTAAAATTATCTTTCGAAATGGATGGACGGCGTGGATAAAAGACATACATCATGGTAGGGTCCACATAGCACCGACCACTAGCCACCTGGCTGATGGCAGCGTCACTAGCCAAACCCAGCCCGGACACGAACCCAAGTTGCAGCCCTTACGCGAGGTACCGAAGCATCTTGCCTCTAAAAGACCTGGGGGCATTACGGGAATACAAAAAGAAAAAAAAAATGGCATTTTTGTAATTCTCTTCCTTTCAGGAATATAATACGTGGACCAACGACAGACGCAACCTCTCACTACAAAATCCAAAGCCTCATCTTTCTTTCCACCAAAAAAACAATGCTTGGAATCCAATCCATTTCTGCCAGAAAATGGATGGAGAAATCTGCAAATTCTCTTGTTTCAGCAATCAGCTTCCTTGTTTTTGCATTTTTGGATTTGTTAGATTGTATTTTGTGCATTTTCTACAGATGGGTTGATGAGTTCATGGAAGGAAACACCTCTACATGTTACTGTCAAAGCATTGAAAAACAGGGGAAAACAGAGGAAGATGAGAGAGAAAGCCGAGTCTCGGAAACTTTGTATTTGAGGAAAAACGTTTTCCGGGATATGGGTGTCCTTGAAATGAGTAGAACGAGAGAAGGTGGCCAGAAACACAGAAGTTCAACCGCTGCGAGGTGGTCGGACTGTAGCTGTGAGTCATGTGTTTCATGGCATGGGAAGGCAGAGAAGCTTCATTTCGTTGTTCAAGAACCAAACCAAGGTATTCTATGTTAGTTCATTTGATTTACATTAATATAACATAGTGAGACTAGTTGTCAATGATCAGACCGTTCATTCATTTGTGTGGTCCAGGACTATTAAATTTCTACACTACATCTAGATGAATGGTTAGGGTCATCTCATCGAAGTGACTTTTGCCCTAGGTTTAGTCTATGATGGTGCCCATTCAATGACCAGTCTGGATCTTGGGCCGGCAGTATGAAATGTACTAATCAAGACTAATTTCTTTTTTCTTTTTTAATTTTTTTTCTAATGAAGTGGGCCATCATTGTCATGAATCCATCATAAAGTATCAAAATGAGAAACTTTGATACTATGGCAAAGTGTGAAGGAAATGCACGCTTACTCATAAAGTAATTAAAAATTGCATCCTAATCCAAACAAAATTGTCCAAAAATTACGAGGATTGGTGGACATTTATTGGACGGCTAAAAAATGAAAAATATTTGGATATTTATATTTGAATAAATGAGTGTCTAACAAATCAGAGGTTAGGATTGTTTACCCAATCCAGTTTTAGGATGGAGACAGAGGAACAGTGAGTTCCAAAGTTTTGTCTATTTAATTTGAGTTATCCTGCTTGTATAATTTCAGAGTGCCTGCTTATCAAGCATAGTATGTAAGCAGAGTATTAAATAACCCCACTATATAAATAGCTTAGCTTTAATTATTTGCTTATTTCATTTTTTTGGGTTGATTAAGTACTTAATGGATCTTGGCTTTTAGGACTTCCTATCTTGGTTCTTGTCACGAAAGTTAAATAGCTTCTCTTTATTCGAAATGAGTACAATAATTTGTCATCCAAACAGTTATTTCCCACTACATGCCACCTGTGTAGGAAATCCATGCCATGCAAACAGAAGGCCCCACCGTGAAGATCTACTAGGACTACAAAAATCAGGACAGTCTGCTCATCAGGTGGGCCGTACTGTTATTCTGTCTAGGGCTGTATATCGAGTTGAGCCGAGCTGAGCTTGAGCTTCAAGCTGAGCCAAGTTCAAGTGAGTCGCGTCAAACTGCACTATATTCGACCTTTGCTCGTTTTCAAAACAAGCTCAGTCATGTGAAGTTTGGCTCACTTGGAGTCGTCCTTCAAGCCAAGCTAGATTGAGCCAAGCTGAGTGAGCTTTCCGAGCTAGCTTAGCTCGTGTACAGCCCTAGTTCTGTCTGATCCTCCATATGCATCTCAAAGAGCTAGACATTCCTTTTGGCCCAAAACAGTATCCCAGTCCTTAATCAGGCCGGCCGCACATGTAAATATAAATGTGGACTGTCGTCAGTTCTTCTAAACTATCCATTGTTTAGTACATTTCATACAATTTGTTTTTCTATTCTAATACCAAATTACAGAAATGGTCTGTGGATGAAAAGATGTATTGGATATCAGTTCTTGGTAACTGTAAAAATCAAGACTTACTAGAGAGTTGTTGAAAAGAAGATTGATAGTTCTTTTTTTTTTTTTTTTTTTTTTTTTTTTTTTTTTTTTTTTGGATTTTTTTCAGCTGCAAACGAGGATGGCAAAGAAAATTCAGCTGAAAATGTGATCTTCTTACATGGGTTCATTTCATCTTCATCGTTTTGGATAGAGACAGTGTTCCCAAATCTATCAGATTCCACAAAGCTAAATTACAGGTTTTTTACCGTCGATCTTTTGGGTTTCGGTAGAAGCCCAAAGCCTAAGGACTGTTTGTACACACTAGATGACCACTTAAGAATGATAGAGAAAACCGTAATTGAACCATTTCAATTGAATTCTTTCCATCTGGTAGCGCATTCGATGGGGTGTATTATCGCCTTGGCCTTAGCTGTGAAGCATCAAAATTCAGTGAAATCAATCACACTAACTGCACTGGTGAGCATTCTTACATGTTTGTAATTTGAGCTTTGCTTTGTGTGTGAATGTGGTAGAATCGTTTCTCCCTGCATGTATGAGATATGGATCATTCATTAGGTGGGCCCCACTATTATTGTCTGCATCCAGATATCATGCCAGTCTGATTGTCATGTGGGTCATATGTGTGCATGGTGGTCCACCTTATGGAGGGCCTGGATTTCACACATTGTAGTAATTAAAATCTATTTATGACGGAGGCTTGCCTTTTTTCAGCCATACTTCCCTTCGTCAAAAGAGAGAGCGAGTCAGACGGCGCTCAACCAATTGGCTGAAAGGAGAGTGTGGCCACCATTGCTGTTTGGTTCATCTATTATGTCATGGTATGAACATTTGGGAAGAAGCATTTGCTTCCTTGTTTGCAGAAACCACAGGACTTGGGAATGGATTCTCCAACTACTTACTAGGAAAAGGTAATGAATATATGTTTTTGGCTCAGTAAGAGCGTTTGGATTCTCTATTGAAGTAAATTGAAATCCATCAGGCCACCATTTGTATTCATAATGAAAACCAAACCCCACTTGGGTTCAATTCGATTTGATTGGAGAAGACAAACAAAATCCTAAAAGATTGATACAAGGTGTGGCTAAACACTACCAAATTACATTTCAAGAAATATCCATTTGATACGGTTTGTGTTGTTGCAGGGATCTCCGCTTCACAATCGTAGACTTGCCTAGACATACTCATCATTCAGCCTGGCATACCATGCACAACGTCATATGCGGCGGGGCCAGATTGATGGATGATTACTTGGAAATTTTGAATAAATCAAGGGTCATGATTACACTAATTCATGGTGACAAAGATCAAGTGGTACCATTGAAGTGCAGCTACAATGCGAAGGTGAAGGTTCCACATGCAGAGGTTAAAACCATCACCAATGCTAACCATTGCACTGTAATCTTTGGTAGAGAGAAGGATTTTACAAGGGATTTGGAAAAAATATGGTCCTCCTCTTGAGAAAATCAGTCACAAATTCATGTAATGGATCCAAGTGAGGAGTGGAGTTTGAATCCTCTGTTTCATGGAAACAGTGAGCAGCTGATTCCACCTTTATTATTGGTCCACGTCGGTGTATTGCCACATTACCAGTTTTTCAAATGTATTAAAAAAATTACATTCCAGAAAAAGTCTAAAGGAAACGTTATACGGTTTCCATTTGGAGATTCAGTGCATGGGTTTGAGTAGCAAGACTCGTTACAGCTAGTTACGTGGGTCCCACCATTATGTATGTTTTGTTTGAACACCTTCCATCCATTTGGAGATTCATTTTAGGGCACGAGCCAAAGAATGAATCATATTCAAGCCTCAAGTGGATCCCATCATAAAAAACAGAGGAGAGAGTCACGCCAACCATTAAAAACTTTAATGGGCACGAAAGTTTTCGATCAAGCTGATATGTGTTTTTCCTTCTTTAATGTCTGTGTTAACTTATGAATAGGTTGATCTCAAATAAAAATCATAGTGAACCTTAGGAAGGCTTTAACGATGGACATCACTCTCCTCACTGTTTGTTGTGCTGGGGTCCACTCCAGCTTTGGATCTGACTCATTCTTTTGATCATGCCCTAAAATGATCTCTCCAAATGGATGAAAAGTGTAAATACAACACATACATTATGGTGGGCTCCACAGAACTTGGTGGCGTCACTTCAGTGGCAAGTCCAGCTACTCAACTTGTCAATAGCTAATCCGCCTCCAATTTCTTTCTTCTGAAATTTAATTAGGCCACATCATCTCACAACAATTTTATAAGATAAAAAAAATATTTACAAAATCTGTCTGATTAGCAAAGAATATTAGTTGTGACCCATGATGAGTGATGTCTATAGGATCTTCACCATGGGCCCACCTTGATTTATGCATTGTATATCTATCCTCTCCATCCGTTTTCTCATATTATTTTAGAAAATTGTACAAAAAATGAAGCAGTTACAACTCTCAAGTGGACCACAATATTCACAACTCCAAGTGCAAAGTCGCGATGTAGTATTAACTCGGTGAGATCGAAGTCGAATTCACAAGGAATAAGGAGCACAGTCTGAAACTAATCTAAATCTAACTTTGTTATCTGAGATTTTAATCCAGCGATGAAGAAAAAATATTTCAATTAATAAAGATAAAAGGACCAAGGATCCAAGAATCTATTTATAGCAATTTTAATATTCAATCTACTTGATTCAACGAAAACTCGATTAGAATCGAAGTCTTATCATATCCAATCGGATGATAAAATAGTTAAAATAGAATTTGAGCTTTCATTGAATTAATTCGCTCATGAAGCAACAATGTAATGATCACAGGGAATTCAACCATCCACCATGCCCATGAGATAATAATAAATCATAAATTTTATAGATTAAAAATATCAAAAGCTTTCCGAGCATCTACTGTAATTGGAGTCATAATAAACCACATGAAACTAGAAATATTCTTTTATCAAACTAGAAATCAATTAAAGTTTAACCATAAACTTAAATCAAAGCAAACTAAACATCAAAATAAACTACAGCTCTACCTCTTAGCCATAGTTAAGAGATTAGCTAGTTATAATTAACTCAAAAATAAAATAAAATCTACTAGAAGCATAAAGAAATTGAAGTGGAAGAACGTTGTTGGCGCTCCACACAGGCCTTCTCTCTCTTTCCAAACCCTACAAGATGATTTGGAGTAGCCTAGGAACCCATTAAAATAATTTTGCAACTCAAACTTTCGCACCGCTTCGAAAAAGTTCACAAACCACTTCAAATTTATGCAATCTGCGCATCTTCGATGACAAATTTCGATGTCATCGAAAATCGTCCAAAACTATACAACGAGTTGAGCCAAAATTCAAGAAATTGTCGATGTCATCGAAGTTTATTTTGAAAATTATTTTAAGAATTTCTCTTTTAGATTCAAAGATTTAGAATGTCATTTTTTTAAATCAATTTTCAAGATTCATTTTCTACACTTCAAACCATCAATTCTCTTCATTCCTTACTTGGTTTTATTGGATCTTTGATATGTAAATTCTTCATTTATGACTTCTAAATCTCCTATTCTTTATTATCTTCTTTTGAACTCTAAATTCATTCTTTTAAGCATATATTTATTATAAGCTTCCGAATAACCTCGCATGACAAAAATGTATATAATTAAATCAAATTATCAATTAAATACTAGGAAAACTAATGTAATTGAAGGGTTAAATATGTAATATTTGAGTCTCAGTACACCCTTCGACTAGCATTTTGCTAGTCTCGAGTAAAACATACGAATAATATTTTGAAAACCAATGCATAATTTCTATAAGCTCAAGCAATTCTAAAAGCAATCCAGATTATAAAAATATAAAATACATTAATGTTAAGCACCATTTTCTCCTAAACTCTACTAATTTGTAAATTTTCTAATCAAGTTCAAAGTATTAACCCTTTAATTAGAACAATTTTAAATATTGAGTTCCATGGGTGCATAGTGAAGTCTAGACTTATAACAACTAAAGGTTCAATTCTCTATTTGCATGATAAAATTGATAATAAAAAAGAGTTCAAGATAAAAAAAAATTTAAAACAAAACTTGCCTTACAGTTCAACATTCTATTCTTCCAACTTTTGATTTTTTCATCGATGACTTTCACAGTATTTCACTTTTTTATTCTTTTCAACAGTTTTTAATGAGCTTTAATGATAGCTTTTTTTTACGACAACTATTTTTTTGCTAGGATTTTCTTTTTATCTTTCTTTCTTTTCAATTCTTCTCATTGAACAAGACAGACAAATTTTCCTAGTTTAGTTCATATCATTCTTAATAATCATCAAAATAATAATGTAATATTAAACTTAAACTTTAATGTGTAAGCTAGATGTGATATGTGAAATCATGACTCAATTAATGTTTAAAACTTCTAATTATGAATTAATAATTCAAACTTGACTTTGAAATCTACTAAGTAATTAAAATTCAGATTTCAATAATCCTCAATAATAAGTATCTTATCAATCTAATTTCAAAGAAATTTCTAAAATTTTTAAAAAATTTTATAACTAAAAAATTCAATAATTGTACTCAAATTTGAAGAATTTTCAAGGGAAACCAATCCCCCCAACTTAAAATTTACATTGTCCTTAATATATAAACATATGTAATAAAAGTAAAATTGAGAACAATGAAAATAAATGAAAGTACATGAAGAGTACTTGCGAAGTGAATACGATCTTCCAATAAAATGTAGTTCTAGTGACTAAACTAAACTACGAAAAGAAAAAAAATTATATTAAAAAAATAAATAAATCACCTAATCCTAAACTATGAAAGCAAGGGAAAACTACTAATTCATGTAACAAGGTTCCTTCTCCAACCAGTATCTCAATAAATTTCTTTGTAGATTTCTCAACAAGATCATATAAAAGCCCTTTTTTGCAATAGGCTTGAGGTTTCTAGAGAATATACGATTCACATATATAAAAAAAGTTTTAATGTTAGTACACCACGGTGAATTAGACACTCTAAGTTGACGAAATTCAGAAAAATTCTCACTAAGTAGTTTCAAAACATTCCGAAGTTTTAGACTTCGGTTTAATTTTCAACTCATCCTCCTTTAATGGTAAACATTCAGGATATATGGAATGAAGTTTTTTAGAATAATGATTCTCTCTAGTAATAACTATCGAGATATTGTCCTGAAAGGTATTTACTATTTCTTTTATTATATTCACTACCAAAAAATGACCAAAGCCGACGAATGTTTGGAGTTTCGTCGACAGGTTTTTGTTGTTGGCAATGCCAACAGCCAAAAGCTGTCAGCGAACTACAATAAACTATCGGCAAAAGCAAATAAGCTTTTAATGGTGGACATTCAGTCACTATTATTTCCTATTGTGTGGTCCACATGATATTTAGTTCAGGCTCATGTTTTAGATCAAGCACTAAATTGATATTAAGAAATGGATGGACGGCATGGATAATATACATACATTATGGCGGAGCTCACAAAGCACTGAACATTAGCCAAGCATGAATGGGTTATGCCGTTCAAAATGGACTTGCATACCGAGTTACTTCAGCGAGCTTTTATTGTACCGAGTAGACTCACTTGGGCCTATTGTGAACGTATTTGGTTCATCTACACCATCTATTCATTTTTTTCCCTTACTCTTTAGGGCTTCAGCCTAACACTGAGGCATATCCAAATTTTGAATGGACCATATCACATGAAAAAGTGGGAATACTGATTTCCACCATTAGACCCTCCTAGAGCTCACGGTGCTGTTTATTTATCATCTAACCTGTTCATAAGATCACAAAGATATGGATGGAGAGAAAAACACAAATATCAGCTTGATCTAAAACTTTTGTGGCCTCCAAGAAATTTTCAACACCGTTTCTTGTGGTGGGTCCACTTAAGACTTGGATATGGTTCATTTTTGGGCCGAAGCCCTAAAATTATCTTTTAAAATGGACGAACGGAGTGGATGAAATATATTAAATGAACTGGGGCTTACTCGGTACGCAATCCGATTCTCGTCTCATCTCTCTCAAAACCCTTTTTTCATTGAATCCCTCGAAACCCCTTTCCTCTCTTTCACTCTCCCAATCCCGAACTCGATCTCTCTCTCTCTCTCTCTCTCTCTCTCTCTCTCTCTCTCTCTCTCTCTCCCTCTCGCTCGCACTCTCACATTGCCTGCCTCTCCCTGTCTCTCTCCACCAATTGAAGAATCTCCCAATCTTCAAGTTCTGTCAATGTAAGTTCCGAAAATCCTAATACCATTTTTTATTTTGTAGATTATGCTTTCGTTTGGATTCATCTATTGGATAATTTAGATTTTTGTGCCGTTCATAGCTGAGTTCTAGGGTTTATTGCTCGAATCTGATGAAATTAGGGCTTTTTTTGGTACTTGTTTAATCAACACCTATTCGTAAAGGAAGCATAATCAAGTTGAAAGCTTTGGGAGAAAGATGGTCTTTTTGGAGGGAGAACATTGAGAAAGATGGGTTTTTGATGAGGAAGGAGAAAAATTGGAAGAGGGTGGTTTTGGTTAGAGTAAACAAAGGGTTTGGATTTAATGGTGGTGGTGGGAGAGATAGCAGCAACGCCGCAAGGATGTTGGGGAATCTTGCTTTGGCTATTGGGCATACCTATCTTTCAATGAGAAGGCAGCTTGGTTGGGTTTTGGATGCAATTGCTTTTGTTTGAGTAGGCTTTTCTATAGGGAAATGATATGTACACACCTGTTTTTTTTTTTTTTTTTTTTGGTACAGGACCCTTATTTTACCTTTTGGTATGATGGTATGAGAAAGATTTGGCTTTTGTGCTCTAATTA
This sequence comes from Magnolia kwangsiensis, assembly GCA_037074715.1. NCBI lineage: Eukaryota > Viridiplantae > Streptophyta > Magnoliopsida > Magnoliales > Magnoliaceae > Magnolia > Magnolia kwangsiensis. The sequence continues at coordinate 118,314,603 of CM073577.1, forward strand.
TACCAAAACTAGAAGAAAGGGTTATTTGCATATAAAGAGAGGGTATCACCCTTTTCTGTTTGGTATGTTAGTATGATGAGTTTTTAAAAATGTATCTGGTTTTTTTTTTTTTTTTTTTGGATGTACGATTGAATAGAATTGCAATTTATTAGTCTAATGAAGAGGCACTGGCCAAATTGTGATTACCTTTGCTAGTATCCATGTTGAGGCACTGAGATTCAAATTGAAATTACATTCTGTCAAGTCAAACTTGAAAGGAATGCATCTGCAATCCAAGGATTGCTTCCTCTTTATCAATACCAGGAAATGTCAGTATTCCTGTCACTTCCCCTTGATTGGATGTTCACTCCCCAAGTGCAGGGTTGTGATGTAGTAATAACTCGGTAAGACCGAGGTCGAATCCCAAGGGACTGAAACTCGTACGTTATCTAAAATTAAGTAGAATTTGAACTAGAATAAGGTGAAATCTAAACTAATTGTGTTTTGAGGAATAATGATGGAATGATTATCTAAAACTTAAGAAAATTCAGAAAAAGGGAACTAGGGATTCAGAGGATCCACTTATAGAGATCAGGGAGATCTTATGCTACTTCAAGAATCATGAAATTTACTGAACTGCCGTTGATTTAATTTCAAAGAGATGAAGGGTATATGAATTAGAATGGATTCCATCACCAAACCATGCCCAGAAGACTATGACAAACAATAGAATTAAACTAATTAACAACCAATCAACATGTTATAAAGGTCAGGAAGGGTACCGTCATCCGACCATGCCCAGGAGACTATGGTGAACAACAGGGCTTCCTGGCATCATAAACATAAAAGGAAAAGGACATGCTCAAAGCCATTGCAGACCCATTGTAATTTCAGTCACAACAGACCATTAAAGACTGAAAACATTCCATTAATTAAACTATAATCAACATCTATTCAGTCTAAACAAAAGGTAAGCAAAGAGTTCCCATCACGCTACAAGCTTCACCTCTTAGCCCTATCTAAGAGGTTTAGCCGAGCATGAACATGATTGTGCTAAACCTTACAATCAAATAAAAAAATAACAAAAAAAACCTCTACTCCCTATTTCTCTTCCACGTTCCATGTCCAAGCCTAACTGCACGTCCAAAAAGCTAAGATGATCCCCCTCATCCCATTCTCTCTCTCTTTTATAGCCTTAGGAGTCGGTGGTGCTGGAGTCGGTTTAGAGTCGGACCGACTCTGTTTGTGTTTTCGCAGGAACACAAACTGCCTTGTGTCTGACTGAGATTTTGGAATGACTGACTATCCCAAACCCAGTTTTGGCTCCTTGGTTGGGGTGAAGACTCACCTGTGCATCTGCTGAACTGATCAGATCATCGATCCAACGGTGATCACGAACGCAATGGGGCCCACAACGGTCGAATTTTGCGGATGCCTGCGAACAGGGCCTGCGTATGCGTTATGCTGGACCTTAGTGGGGGCCTTGATCACGTTTTGATGATAAATTCATGCCGTCCATTTGATTCCCAAAAGAATTTCAGTCGGAAAGGGTCGTTTTTGAAGCGCTGATCATACGGCCCACTTGATTTCTAAACCGGCCGTCCATATTACATTTAATGGGCTGAAAATTCATCTTTGCAGTCTTTTGAAATTATGCCACCTAGGCATGCATTGTTGCTGCCACACGGGATGACTGAACGGGTCGGATCATCAAATAAGACGGTGAGTGGGACCCACAAAGATCGTCCGTAGGCTTTTTGCGAACAGAGCCTGCGCAATGCTGCGCTGTGATGTTGATGGCCCTCACCTTGATGTTTATGGAGAAATCCATACTGTTCATTGGACTCATGGCGAAAAATCACTTAGAATTGTGTATTTTTTCTTGATTTTAGTGCGACACACCGTAGTGAACATTTTCACCGTCAAACCTGCGATTTCTGATGATCAGCGCGCGTACACGTGCATGGGATCAAAATTCCACCTAGGTGAGAGTTGTGACTGCGCCCTTGAGTGAATGGACGGTCTGAATCATCCATTTGGATGATGAGTGGGGCCCACAATAAAAAAACAGACGGATGCTATTCGTTCGCTGGTGCGAAAAAGCAGGAAGAAAGATTTGAGTCGGTCAGGGCAATGCTGACCGACATTACTTTGTTCGGTGCACGGTGAGTAGTGTACAAACAATGCATACGCATCGCGTGTGTAGGTCTCACGGTGATGTATTCCAAAGATCTGATCCGTCCAACCATTTCATCATTTCATTTAAGTCGTCGAGTCCAAAATTGAGGCGTATCCAGAGATCAGGTGGGCCCCACCTCAGAATTTAAGGGGCTGATCTGCCCGTTGGGCCACTCCCACAAGGATCCGGGAGCTGAAATTCACTTTGTACGGTTAATTTATGGTCTCCATCATGTGTATGAAGTTTCAAGTCAATCAGAGAGCGGGAACCCTGCGATCTTGCATTCTGGACCAATTTCAGGCCACTTGAGCTTCAGTTTCTCGATTTTTGTAGATATCTGGCATGTAAATTCCATCGATCTTGGTCCCCGGGAGTCCGTCCGTTGCCTTGGTGAATTCTAAACGTTAAATCCATACTTTTAATATCTTTTTGCAGCTCATGCTCTCAAATACACTATGCTTCACAAACACGGTTAAAATTGGGCGTTAAACAGTATCATGTTCGTAAATCCGGGCAATAACAGGAGTCTGATACGTAATATTTGACCCTCAACATTAGACTGAATGCCAAAAATTCAATTTCATGTGCATCCAAATGCACCGTTATAGATTTGATAGATATTCTTGTTGTTATTCATATATTGGATATGAGATTCTTCTTCTTTTAATGTCTTTCTTCTTGTATTGCAATACATAATTTGGATACGCCTTTTCCTGCACGTACAACAGATTTTCTTCTTCAAGTTCTTATTCTGCACATAGATGTACACCTCTTTTTCTATATGTTTTGTAACGTGTTCTTTACTGAGAATTGATGTTTGCACCCACCCTTATGGATATCTTTTTGCCCCATCCATTCTACTTTTTGGAATACAACAGCACAACTTTATACACATGTAGTACCAAGAGTAGAGATCATGTAGTAGTAAGGGTGCACACAAATAGTAGCTACCACTTGTTGTAGTCGTTGCTCTTGATTTGCTGCTATTTATGCTTGTCCAATCAAATTCCTAGCCTTTTTAAAAACCAAATCAATGGTTTTATTTTATTTATTTATTTATTTATTTCTATTTCAGTGATAAATGCTTGATATTGTGCATGCTTCTGGATAAAGTTGCGTGCCCTCTCCTTTATTTTTTTTCTTCGTGTGATTCATATACCATGTACATGACTATATCTCATGGTTGTTTTTCTTTCATGGAAGTAACACCCAAACAAATATTAGTGTTTCCTTTTTCAACTGAGTGCCATTATATATATATAGCCAATGCTGACTCATCGTTGATTCATTAAACTCTTGAATTTGATGTGAATTTTTAATACATTGGTATCCAAGCTTGCCCGATTACTTACATGTCATATGCAAACAACTGCTTGCATTCCTTCTACCGATTGCAGGGTTGGGTGCTTTCTTGTGGTTTACGGGATGAGATATTGTTCAACGAAGTGTAAGGACTCTTTCGTCTTTTTTTTTTTTTCTCTCTCTCTTGCAAGGATCAATTTTACTTTTGTCTTTAGACTTCGGATTTAACAAACGAGTCCGAAGTCCCGCACCCATTCGTTTTTCCCACCGAACCACTGTGTGATGTGTGATCCACCTATGAGGGTCCACTCGAAAAATCCAAACCATCCATCATCGGCAATTGGGCCCACTGATCAAGCCAGGGCGGGATCTCATGTTATAAAGCACATACATGCACACGAACTAAGAAACCACCCATTGATTCAAGTCTATGTAAAACTTCATGATTCCCTGCCTCGCTGGCAAATCCGATTGGCTAGGAATTTCCAAAATTCTGGCCACATGTATCTTATAATCCGAATCACCACCCCCATTTTAGGAAATACTTCCACCATCAGCTGAAACGTGGAAGGAATCTTTCCATTCCATGAGCTGGTAAAATCTCAGCCATTCTCCATCTTCTAGAAGCCTCCCATAAGCAATCTGGAACGCTGAGTCTGGGGCAGCCCAAAAATACTGTAGCAAACTGGGATTTTGGCGAGATTTTGCCACGGCGCGAGTCGTTCCCATTATAGAAGAAATGTTGTGATCAACGGTCCCTGCTTCACCATAAATAGGGACCCATGAGCCTCCTGAGTGGCATCTGGACCATCTAAATGTCCTGGATCATTGGATCAACCAACCAATGCTCTCGGCTGGCTGGTCATTTTGAAAAAAAATTTAACAGTTGATAATCTTAGGAAGAGAGGGATGTGTCTGGTGAATGTTTGTTTGTGTTGCAAGAAGACGGAGGAGACGGTAACCATTTGCTGCTTCACTGCCCGTTTATCTCCTCCATTCTTGCCTATTTTCGTCGTCATTTTGATGTCAATTGGTGCCCTCCTCAGTCCGTCTCTTCTCTCTTTATGGATTGGAATGGGGTGAAGCTTGACAAGATTCGATCCATTTTGTGGTAAATGGCTCCCCTTGCCACGTTGTGGTGTGTTTGGTTGGAAAGGAATGGCAGATGCTTTCAGAACACTTCTAATTCAGCGGATTGGGTGCTTTCTAGAGCTAAATCTCTTATCATTGAATGGGCTACCTATATTGAGTCCATGAAGGAGTGTAATCTTTTGTTTCTCGGCTTCTAAGCTGTTGAGGGTCAAATATTGCATATTAGACCCCAGATATTATCTGGATTTACGAATATAATGCTATCTAATGGCTTGTTTTCTCATTCTTGTGTTGCAAGGTGATTTTATGAGCATGGATGGAAAAAGGACGTTAAAAGTTGAGATTTAACGATCTGATGACACCAAAGGCAAGGGACACACTCCATGGGACCAAGATTGACAAATATACACAGTTAGAAATCCGAGAAAAGTAAGAAATTGAAGCTCAAGTGGCCTGAAGGATGTCCAGAATGCAAGATCACGAGGTTCCCACCATCTGTTCGGCTCGAAACTTCATACGTCGCCTGAGGACCATAAATTAACCGTGCACGTCAAATTTCAGCCGTTAGATCTCTTTAGAAGTTGCCCAACAGTCAAATCAGCCCATAAATTCTCAATTTTGGGGCCCACTTGCTATTCGGATATGCTTTAAAATCGGTCTGAACGACTTAAATGAGATGAGAAAAGAGATGGACGGAGCAGATTTCTCATATACATCACTGTTGGACCCACCTGTGCATTGCACGTGTACAACGAGGGTACTCTAGCCGTGCATGGCAAGTGTCAAGCCGTCTCTGACCGAAAGAAAGGAAAAAAAAAAAAATATATTTTCTTACGCACCACGTCAGCGCACGGACGACCGGTGTCCGTTTTGCGGACGCTAGTGGGCCCCACCCATTACTCGTATGGACGATCTGATCCGTCCACCGTGTAGAGGGCTTCGAGAACTATAAAACCATGCTGACCTTTTACACCCATGCATGCACACGTGCGAGATACAGAGGCCACAAAAGGGCTGCCCGGTAACGTTCAAAACTGATCCTTCTGTGATTTCTTCTTTGGACCACGTCAATGGACGTTCAAAACCACCCATTCTTAACTGAAATTTCGTTCTGAATCCAATGGATGGGGTGAATTTTCTAAAAAAATTCTTCTGTGAGGCCCACCGATCACAACAGTGAAGTGGTGCGAAAAGTTTCGCACATCCTCGAAAACTGACTTTTTCAGGTGGTTTTGGCCCACCATCTTTGATCGTATGGCAGATCTGAACCGTCTATCATGTAGAGGACCCAAGAAAGTACTAAGGAACGGTGTTTCTTTAGAATTTGATCGAGGAAAGTGGCGTGTTTCGAGGTACCGAACTTGACTGCGAAAATTGCACTCCGTGTCCTGCTACCACTCTGTCACTGACTCCAGTCTTCCAGCAGCTATAAAAGTAGGTTTTGGACGTGGGAAGCATTGATTCAGGTCTAGGAAGGAAGAAAAAGAGAGACGTGGAGGCTCGGGTAGGGACTTGAAGAAGACGTGAGGGAGAGAGTATTTTCTTTTCTTTTCTTTTATTATGAGATTTAACCCATTCATGGCGGGCTGAACCTCTTAGCTAGGGCTAAGAGGTAAAGCTTGTAGTGAGATGGGAGATTTTATTTTATTTTTATTTTAATTCATGAATCGACTTTGATTTTAGTTGATTATTATGAGAATATTTTTAGTTCTTAATGGTCTGTTGTGACTGAAATTACAATGGGTCTGCGATGCTTTGAATATTTCTATTTCCTTTTCATGTTTATGACGTCAGGACGTCCTGTTGTTCACCATAGTCTCCTGGGCATGGTTGGATGACGGTACCCTTCCTAACTTTCATACATGTGATTGGGTGGTAATTAGTTTGATTCTGTTGTTTGCCATAGTCTTTGGGCATGGTTTGGTGATGGAATCCATTCTAATTCATCTTCCTTTCATCTCTTTGAAAACTAGATCAACGGCAGTTCAGTAATTTCCATAATTTTTGAGGCAAGCATAAGTTCTCTCTGATCTTTACAAGTGGATCCTCTGAATCCCTAGTTTCCTTACCTCTGATTTCTCCTATAAGTTTTAGATTAATAGTTTACAATTATTCCTCAATTTATAATTCAATTCAGAATTCATCTCATTCTAGTTTTATTTCTAGTTAATTTTAGATAACGTACAAGTTTCAGTCCCTTGGGATTCGACCTCGGTCTTACCGTGTTATTACTACATCACAACCTTGCACTTGGGGAGTGAACAAGTTTTTGGCGCCGTTGCCGGGGACTGTCGGGTACGATTTTCTGAAATTAATTAGTTTTAGGATTAGTTTAGGATTAGATTTTCTTTTTAGAAATTTTTAATTCTAGGTTTAGAAGCTTGATTATTTTCCTTATTAGAACTTTTTCCTAACTTAAGAAATTTGCTATTCTTCCTTCTATTTGATTTTTAGAACTAACTTAATTTTTCTGTTTTGTAGGAAACTTCTAATTTAGTAAGCTCTTTCTAATTTTTTTCTTTTTTTAGAATTTTTTTTCTTTTCTCTAGAAATTAGTTTACTTTTAATTAGAACTTTCTATTCTTAGAAACTAACTTATTTTGTTTTGTTTTGCAGATTCTTAACCTAGGACTCCAACTTTGATAACCTCTTTCCATCTTTCCCCTTTATTTTTTAGATTTCTTCTTCCTTTTTTTTTAGGTTTAAGTTAGAATTTGAGGGCCGAGTGTGTTTTATGCCCCATTGGGCACGCGACAACACTCGACGTCTCGTGACTGAAGGAGGATTAGTTGAGGGGTTGACTGTCCATCGCAGGACTAGACACCACTTGAATTCTCCTGAGTTAGAAGACGTTATGGCTGAAAATCAACCTCAAGTACTACCCCAACCAAGGGTTGAGGAAGTACATGATGAGAATGAGGTGCATCAGGCACCCCCGCCTCGTACTTTACGAGATTTTTACAACCGGCAGGGGTGAGTACGCCCTCATGCATGATTTTTCCTGAGAATACAGGACATATGGACATCAAGCCAGGGGTTATCCAACTCCTTCCTAAGTTCCATGTGCTTGAATCTGAAGAACCATACTTGCATCTGAAAGAATTCGATGAAATTATAGGCACCTTATACTTTCTTAATGTATCTGAGGATACTATTAGGCTGAAACTCTTTCCATTTTCCTTGAAAGAAAAAGCCAAGACGTGGTTACATTCACTGCGTCGTAGATCCATTGGCACATGAAATGATATGCAGAGGAAATTTATAAAGAAATTTTTTCCACATCATAAGACAATTACCCTCAGGAGAGCAATCATGAACTTTACCCAAAAGGAAGATGAAACATTCTTCCAATGTTGGGAAAGGTTCAAGGATCTGGTTAACGCATGCCCACAACATGGCTTTGAAATATGACACATTACGAATTTTTTCTATGATGGGCTAACATCTTCCATGTGCCAAATGGTCAAGACAATGTGTAACGGAGAATTCATCAATAAAAATATCGACGAGGTATGGGATTACCTCGATAGTCTCGCTGAAAAAACACAATCATGGGACTATTACCCAAGGACGAACACTACGTTTAGGCCGACTCATTCAAGGGAAAAAGGAGGAATATATCTCCTGAAAGAGGATAATGATCTTAACGTTAAGGTGACCAATCTCACCAGAAAATTTGAGGCCATGGAAGGAAGGAAGGAAAAGGTTAATGAAAGTGTTTGCGGCATTTGTGATTGCAACATTCATACTACTGAAAATTGTCGTTCAATACCTACCTTTCGAGAAGTATTGAATGAACAATCTAATGCCGTAAATAACTATCAAAGACCTTTCAATGGACCACTCTCTAATACGTATAATCCTGGCTGAAAAAATCATCCGAATTTTAGTTGGAGGAACGGACAAACTGCTACCCCTCAAGGTTTCTTCAATCAAAATCCAAATCAAGGGAAACCTCAAGAAGAATCGGTTCAAATTTCCATACAAGAGCTGGCTCGGACAATGTAAGAAATTTCAGATTTTATGCAAAAAATAGATTCACGTATGACGGCTATGGAAAAAGGGATGCTCCCTACACAATCACTCCCTAATCCGAAACCGCAATACGAGACAGATGATCCCAGCTCTTCAAATCAAATGGGGCACGCTAAATCCATCACCACTCTTAGGAGTGGGAAGGTTATTGACAAAACCCTTCCAGTTAGGCCCGAAAAGCCTCAAGAACCAGAAGAGGACAACAAGGATGGATCTAGTGGCGCCCTACAAAAATTTGAACCGGAACCTCTAGAAAAGCCAGTTGCTCCGTTTCCCCAACGGTTGGTTGAACCAAAACGTCTATCTAACTCTCAGGATATCCTACAGGTGTTGAAACAAGTGAAAGTCAACATTCCTCTACTTGACGTTGTAAAACAGATTCCTTCATATGCTAAATTCTAAAGGATTTATGCACTACCAAACGACGGAAAAGTGTTTAAAAGAAGATCTCCTTGACTGAGAAAGTAAGTGCCATCCTGAAACAAGATGTGCCGTAAAAATTCAAAGATCCCGGTTGCCCAACCATATCATGTGTGATCGGAAACTATCGAATTGATCACGCACTTCTTGACTTAGGAGCAAGCGTCAATCTGATTCCTTACTCGGTATACCAACAGTTAGGTTTGGGTGAATTAAAACTCACTCGAACCACACTACAACTTGCTGATCGTTCTGTTCGTATACCAAGAGGGATCATCAAGGATGTGTTGGTCCAGGTGGATAGATTCTACTACCCTGTTGATTTTATCATCTTGGACACTGAACCCATCAATGACACGAGCACCCAGATTCCCGTCATTCTTGGTCGCCCATTCCTGTCTACTTCAAATGCAATTATCAATTGTAGGAATGGTGTCATGACTATGTCCTTTGAAAATTTGACATTGGAATCGAATATCTTTTTCAATAACGGCAGCAACTCAGATGATGATGACGATTTCCACGATGTTAACATGATTGATTCTTTTATGGAAGATAGAACACCTCTCACTTTATCCTCTGATCCTCTAGAGATGTGCCTGGCCCACTCCCATGATCTTGATGATGATATAATTAGGGAGACGTGTGCCATGCTTGATACTGCACCGGTACTTGAAGTTAACCGGTGGAGGCTACAAATTGAAGAATTGCCCCAAACTGATGTAGTGCCTCTACCGTCTAACCTCAAGCCACCGAAGCTTGACTTAAAACCTTTACCCTCTGATTTAAAATATGTCTATTTAGGTCAAGATGAGACATATCCAGTGGTGATTTCTGCCCACCTGGAGAAAGAACAGGAGAGTATGTTGATATCTACTCTCATTGAGCATAAGGGAGCTCTTGGATGAACGATAGCGGACCTCAAGGGAATTAACCCATCGATTTGTACTCACCGTATATATCTTGAGGACAATGCAAAGGCTGTTCGGCAATCACAACGTAGATTAAATCCAAACATGAAGGAAGTGGTTAAGGCCGAGGTTCTCAAACTATTGGATGTGGGGATCATATACCCCATATCCGATAGTCAATGGGTGAGTCCAACTCAGGTGGTTCCTAAGAAGTCCGGGATCACCATCGTAGCCAATGCCAATAATGAACTCGTGCCGACTAGAGTTACCACTGGTTGGAGAATGTGCATTGACTACAGAAAGCTGAATACCGTCATAAGGAAAGACCACTTTCATTTACCCTTCATTGATCAAATCCTAGAAAGGCTAGCTGGTCATTCCTATTATTGTTTCCTTGACGGGTATTCAGGTTATAATCAGATTGAAATCGCCCCTGAGGATCAGGAAAAGACCACATTTACATGTCCCTATGGCACCTTTGCTTACAGAAGGATGCCATTCGGGCTATGTAATGCCCCTGCCACCTTTCAGCGATGCATGACGAGTATCTTTTCTGACATGGTGGGAAAATATCTAGAGGTCTTCATGGACGATTTCTCTGTTTTCGGTTCATCTTTCAGCGAGTGCTTAGCAAGTCTTAAATGTGTGCTGAAAAGATGTGAAGAAAAAAATTTGGTACTTAACTGGGAGAAGTGACATTTTATGGTTCAAAAGGGAATTGTCCTTGGGCATATCATCTCGTCCAAAGGAATCAAGGTAGATAAGACAAAAATTGATCTTATCTTTAACCTACCTCCACCCAAGAATATCAGGGACGTGCGATCCTTCTTAGGACACGCAGGCTTTTACAAACGATTCATAAAGGATTTTAGTCTCCTCTCTCGTCCTTTATGTAATCTTCTTCAAAAGGATACACCATACGAGTGGACTGAGCAGTGCCAAGAAGCTTTCACTAAGCTTAAGGGCATGCTAACCACTGCACCTATCATGCAGCCACCTGACTGGAGTCTTCCTTTTGAACTTATGTGCGACGCCTTTGATTATGCTCTTGGAACGGTTCTAGGCCAGAGAAAAGATAAGCAGCCTTACGTTATTCACTACGCAAGTAGGACTCTAAATCCTGCCAAAGTGAACTACTCGACTACGGAAAAGGAACTCTTAGCCGTAGTGTTCGCTTTGGACAAATTTAGGTCCTACCTGATCGGATCCAAGATCATCATTTACACAGATCACGTGGTACTTAAGTATCTTCTTTCTAAGAATGATTCTAAGCCCCGCCTGATACGATGGATCCTTCTACTCCAAGAATTTGATTTGAAAATTAAAGATAAAAAGGGAGTAGAGAACGTAGTGGCCGATCATCTTTCTCGCCTTAATACCTCTGATTCCCTTGAGGCGACCCATATCAATGATATGTTCCCTGATGAACAACTGTTTAGAGTCTCCCATTCACCTTGGTTCGCTGATATTGCTAATTATCTTGCTACAGGTGCCATACCGACACACTGGACGTCACAAGATAAGAAGAAATTCTTTACCAAGGTGCGTAACTTTTTCTGGGACGATCCATATTTGTTTAAATATTGCCCAGACCAAATCTTAAGGAGATGCGTACCAGACGATGAGCATCAGAGTGTCATCTCCTTCTGTCACTCACAGGCCTGTGGTGGTCACTTTTCTGCTAAAAAGACCACATCCAAGATTTTACAGTGTGGCTTTTACTGGCCCACTATGTTCAGGGACACTCATGAGTTTTGCAAGGCTTATGAGCGTTGTCAGAAATTGGGAGCATTATCCCGTCGAAATATGATGCCCTTGAATCCCATCCTTATTATAGAAGCATTTGATTGTTGGGGCATTGATTTCATGGGACCATTCCCCCAATCATTTGGAAATCTGTATATTTTGCTCGCCGTAGACTATGTCACTAAATGGGTCGAAGCAATTCCGTGCAGCAAAAATGACCATCGCACGGTCATTAAATTTTTGAAAGAAAATATCCTGTCGCGGTTCGGAACACCTCGAGCCATCATTAGTGACGGGGGCTCACACTTCTGCAATAGACCATTCGAGAGTTTAATGAAGAAATACGGTATCTCGCATAAGGTGAGCACCCCATACCATCCACAAACAAGTGGACAAGCTGAGATTTTCAATAGAGAGATCAAGCATATCCTAGAGAAAACGGTTAACCCTGATCATAAGGACTGGTCAATCCGATTGACCGATGCCTTATGGGCGTACCGTACTGCTTTCAAAACTCCTATTGGAACATCTCCCTTTAGACTTGTCTATGGGAAAGCCTGTCACTTGCCTGTGGAATTGGAACATAAAGCATACTGGGCGATCAAAAATCTGAATTTCAATCTGGACAATGCTGGCTCGCTACGCAAACTTCAGTTGAATGAACTTGAAGAAATCCGGAACGATGCATATGAGAACTCGAGAATTTACAAGGACAGGATGAAGGCGTTTCATGATCAACATATTCTACGAAAATCATTCATGCCTGGTCAGAAAGTCCTCTTGTATGACTCTCGACTACATCTCTTTCCGGGTAAGCTTCGATCTCGTTGGACCGGCCCTTACATTGTTGTCACTGCTTATCCTCATGGGGCCGTCGAGATAAGAGATCTCGACAATGGCAAGGAGTTTAAAGTAAATGGACATCGATTAAAGCCATTTGTTGAGACATTTGATTCAGAGGACATGTCCATGCCTCTGATTGCTCCTGTTTACCAGGACTGATCTCCTAGTCTGATGGAGGTATAGGTAGGTTTATCGCTTTCATAGGTTTAGGATAGTCGCTTTCATAGGTTAGTTAGTTCAATGTTTGTGGGTAACATTACTGCAAACCCTCACGAGACTATAACTCGTCCACTAGGGGTAACCTAGGGGTTTAAAGGCTTGTTACATACGCTAAATGCAATCGAGAGCACCTGCGAAAGTGGTATAGGTAGGATTTTATTTTTGTTATTTTTGTTCTGCTTTCTCTCTCATGCTGACAAGCTTCCATGCCGTGATCTATTGGAAACTCTCTTGATTCGTTATTCAGGTACTATCTTCCCATCACTTCTCATTTACTTTCGTTGTCCCATGTGCATTGCATGCTCATATCTTTTACATTGAGGACAATGTAGATTTTAGGTTGGGGGTGGGAGATTAGGTTTCCTAATCAGTATTTTCTTGGTCTTGAGCAAAAATTGTGAAAATTTTTTTTTTTTTTAAAAATTTCTGAAAATTTCTACAAATTCGAAGTGATTTTGACAGATATCCCTAATTTAGATTTTCAAGGTACATAATGGTGGATTTATGACTCTTGGATTCTGTATCTGTTAGATTTCATAATTAAGTAAATTATTAATCCATGATTAGAAGTTGTAAACATTGATTGAATCATGATTTCAGGACACGTCTTGCTTACACAATAAGATTTCAGTTCCATATCGAAGGATTAACTTGGTAATCACTAAGCACGAAAGGAACCAGTTTGAAATATCTTGCCATCATGGTATAAAAATTGAAAAGGTTGGATAATTAATCTTCACCATATGTTTGCTCCCTATAGGTGTAGAGTTAATTCCCCATGAATGATATGTGAAAAAGAGTCAGGTGTACGATCTTCACCATAGGTTTGCTCCCTATAGGTAAGGATTTGATTCTCCTTCCTTGGCATTACTTTGAATAGAAAAATCACAAGTTAATAGGTTAATTTATGAGGCAAGTTTTGGATTAGGTTTTGGTTATCATGAATTTTCTTGTTGGTTACCAATGATATCATGAAATTGACGATTGGATCTCTTAATGATGATAAGCCGAGATTAGACTATACATCCATGGATCTCAATGTTTAAAATTTTTCTAATTGATGGATTAATACTTTACACTTGATTATGAAGTCTACCGTGCGCTTGAGCTTAGGAGAAAACAATTTCTAACATTCATGGATATTAAATTTCTCGTATTTTGTTCAAAATCTCACTCGATTTCATAGAAAGTTCTCCTATAATTCTCAACTTATTTTTCGCATATTTTGCTCGGGACTAGCAAAATGCTGGTTGGGGGTTGTGTTGAGGGTCAAATATTGCATATTAGATCCCAGATATTATCTGGATTTACGAATATAATGCTATCTAATGGCTTGTTTTCTCATTCTTGTGTTACAAGGTGATTTTATGAGCATGGATGGAAAAAGGACGTTAAAAGTTGAGATTTAACGATCTGATGACGCTAAAGGCAAGGGACACACTCCAGGGGACCAAGATTGACAAATATACACGGTCAGAAATTCGAGAAAAGTAAGAAATTGAAGCTCAAGTGGCTTGAAGGACGTCCAGAATGCAAGATCACGAGGTTCCCACCATCCGTTCGGCTCAAAACTTCATACGTCGCCTGAGGACCATAAATTAACCGTACACGTCAAATTTCAGCCGTTAGATCTCTCTAGAAGTTGCCCAACAGTCAAATCAGCCCATAAATTCTCAATTTTGGGGCCCACCTTCTATTCAGATATGCTTTAAAATCGGTCTGAACGACTTAAATGAGATGAGAAAAGAGATGGACGGAGCAGATTTCTCATATACATCACTATTGGACCTACCTGTGCATTGCACGTGTACAGTGAGGGTACTCTAGCCGTGCATGGCAAGTGTCAGAGACGGTCAAGCCGTCTCTGACCGAAAGAAAGGAAAAAAAAAAATAAAAAATAAAATTTTCTTACGCACCACGTCAGCGCACGGACGGCCAGCGTCCGTTTTGCGGACGGTAGTGGGCCCCACCCATTACTCGTATGGCCGATCTGATCCGTCCACCGTGTAGAGGGCTTCGAGAACTACAAAATCATGCTGACCTTTTGTACCCATGCATGCACATGTGCGAGATACAGAGGCCACAAAAGGGCTGCCCGGTAACGTTCAAAACTGATCCTTCTGTGATTTCTTCTCTGGACCATGTCAATGGACGTTCAAAATCACCCATTCGTGACTGAAATTTTGTTCTGAATCCAATGGATGGGGTGGATTTTCCAGAAAATGCTTCTGTGGGGCCCACCGATCACAACAGCGAAGTGGTGCGAAAGGTTTTACACATCCGCGAAAACTGACTTTTTCAGGCAGTTTTGGCCCACCATCTTTGATCATATGGCAGATCTGAACTGTCTATCATGTAGAGGACCCAAGAAAGTACTAAGGGACGGTGTTTCTTTGGAATTTGAGCGAGAAAAGTGGCGTATTTCGAGGTACCGAACTTGGCTGCGAAAATTGCACTCCGTGTCCTGCTATAACTCTGTCACTGACTCCAGCCTTCCAGCAGCTATAAAAGGAGGTTTTGGACGTGGGAAGCATTGATTCAGGTCTAGGAAGGAAGAAAAAGAGAGACGTAAAGGCTCGGGCAGGGACTTGAAGCAGACGTGAGGGAGAGAGTATTTTCTTTTCTTTTCTTTTATTATGAGATTTAACCCGTTCATGGCGGGCTGAACCTCTTAGCTAGGGCTAAGAGGTAAAGCTTGTAGTGAGATGGGAGATTTTATTTTATTTTTATTTTAATTCATGAATCGACTTTGATTTTAGTTGATTATTATGAGAATATTTTTAGTTCTTAATGGTCTGTTGTGACTGAAATTACAATGGGTCTGCGATGCTTTGAATATTTCTATTTCCTTTTCATGTTTATGACGTCAGGACGTCCTGTTGTTCACCATAGTCTCCTGGGCATGGTTAGATGACGGTACCCTTCCTAACTTTCATACATGTGATTGGGTGGTAATTAGTTTGATTCTGTTGTTTGCCATAGTCTTTGGGCATGGTTTGGTGATGAAATCCATTCTAATTCATCTTCCTTTCATCTCTTTAAAAACTAGATTAACGACAGTTCAGTAATTTCCATAATTTTTGAGGCAAGCATTAGTTCTCTCTGATCTCTACAAGTGGATCCTCTGAATCCCTAGTTTCCTTACCTCTGATTTCTCCTATAAGTTTTAGATTAATAGTTTATAATTATTCCTCAATTTATAATTCAATTTAGATTTCATCTCATTCTAGTTCTATTTCTAGTTAATTTTAGATAACGTACAAGTTTCAGTCCCTTGGGATTCGACCTCGGTCTTACCGAGTTATTACTACATCACAACCCTGCACTTGGGGAGTGAACATAAGCCTTTGTCTGCCTCCTCAGCAGACTTAGCTGCTGCTTTTTGTTTTTTTCTGTTTCTTTTTCTTTCCTAATAAAATTCTGTTGCCTTTCAAAAAAAAAAAAAAAAAAAAAAAACCAACCAATGCAAAAACACCATGACCAGTGGGTCATCTCCTCTAAGATAGTCGTGGAACCCATTTCTCTTAAGAACGACCCATTCGCCAATCTGAGTCGTTCATTGTGTGGCCTATCCAGTCATAAATACATTAAGAACAATCACTAGAACCCATGCAATCATGAAACCTAACTTAAAGACTCCTAAGCTAGGATTCTCGATTCTTCCACCGCTAACAACACGGCTAATCTATGATTAGACTAGAAATATATAGAAGCGGGTCGGGGCCTTTATATAGCCGGTTTTAGGGAAAGTTTCAAGAAAGTGTAAGCAAGGAATAGAAAGAGAGAGAGAGAGAGAGAGAGAGTCCCATGTTCACGAAGAAAACGGCCGCACCCCGACTTGGCTTGAATCACCGAGTTAAATGAGTCAGGGTTGAGACTGGCTCTGCTCGTTAGCAGAGAAAGGAGGTTGAGAGAAAGGAGAAGAAAGGAAGAAAGAGATCCTCCCCTTCTGCTCTGCCGTTCGACTCCCTACCACCTTTCCACTGCCCTACCACCTTTCCACCATCCGCATTTAGATCGAACTCAATCTGGGTCGCCAGGAATCGACCCAGCCATTACTGAGTCCAGAAACATTCCCTCTAGTAGAGAAGACTCGATGGTGACTCGACTCCCTCAACGTTCTGTGCCAGGATTGAGTCGACTCGATTGACCAATGTTAACTTGCCAACGCGCCCCTCCCGAGTTGAATGATCTCAGTAGATTTATGTGCAGCAGATTTTCTATTTGCAACAGAGTCATCAGAGAGAGAATTGGAACTCCTTTCTCTTAATCAGCAGGAGGTAATACCATAACCCCCTTTTGTTTTTTAAAAGAGCTTGAATCCGAGTCACTCGAATCGTTCCCAAGCCAGACTCGGTAATGGTTCGATTTCCATCATCATCAAGTTGGGGTCAGGGCATCTCGACCAACCAGCAAACTGCGGAGGTTGACTCACCAAGTCTCCACCCAACTTTCCCCTCGATGCAGCCAACTTCGGTTCAATCCGAGTCACTGAAAGTTGACTCAGCTGCTTAGCTAAGTCATGGAGCCAACTTCCTGACTCGGTCAGAGTCGGTGAAAGCCTTGTTCGAATCACCCACCTCAAGGGACAACTCCCATTCAGGTATTTCATCAGACTCTGTTCATCCAGCAATTTTCACTACCTTGGCGAGTTAACTCGGCCCATACTCTACTGAGTCAGGCTTATTTTGCTCCAAATTCTAGCGTCAAGGATTACTTGATGGGAATTTGAGAACACTCATCGAATTCAAGAATCGAGTAATTGTATAACCACATGAAGTATTTTCCTCAACTCTGGTTAAGTCAGTCTATTGAATAGAAATCTCAACTGAGTTGACTCAGTTGTAACTCACTGAAATGTTGAAATGATTCATCCAGGTATTACCCACAGCTGTCTATCTTGAAGGATAACCCTTCCCCGAACCAAGATTGAATCAAGTGAGTAATTGACAAAACCCACCTAGTCATCGGTCCAAATGTGAGTTAGAAGTAATTTAGACTATTACTTTGATTCTAGGACCCTTGAGCTCATTTCGTAAGAACTTTCATACAAGGAGGACATCCACACAAGGTGAGGAGTCACCCTCTTTGCTTTCTACATTCATTTAATTCCATTATACCCTCACCTGATAAGTGAGTTAAATTTTAGAATATAATTACTATAGACTTAGCAAACTATAAGACCTTATGAACACGATTATACTCTTACCAATCTTACTCCATGTTGATGAATCTTGTGAACATAGTTATATTTTTATTGTTCTTACTTCATGTTGATGAATCTTTGTAAACATACTCATACTACTCTTACTTCATGTTGATGAATCTCGTAAACATGATTATGCTCTTATGATCCTCACTTCTTATTGATGAACCTTGTGAGCATAAATTTACTTCTTGTATTATTGATAGTGAGTCTTGAAGCCATACTTATTCTTCTAAAGTCTTACTCCTTATGACAATCTTGTGAGAATGATAATATTGTAACATTCTTGTCCTTTTAGGGAATTTGGAACTGTTTTATAAATTTTACAAAGATTATTGACATTCTTTACTTACAAGTTCCTTTCCAATCTAAGAATGGGGGATTGTAAAGAGTTACATTGAAGCCAAATCAAGACTTATGGCTAGATGCTGAAGATCTTATTAAGAACTTTACGATTGGATGATGACAATTAAATAAGAAACATTAACACAAATCTAATGTTTGTGCATTAGAGTCATTACTCATAACATCCATACATAACATTTGAGCTTTACCGGGTGGTTGATGTAAGACATGTCCTGTTGGGTCTACTAAGAACTTTATTTGGAAGAATTATTCTAATGTAACCCTATTGAGTGTGAAATATTGCATGTTTTTTCTAATTTATACCTTGGTTTTATAAACATGATAGTGCTTAATCGATCTAATTATGCATGTTTTCATATGTCAGGTGATTTCGAGAGCTTAAAGTGAAATTGATACGAAAATGAAGATTTATGCTCAAAAGATTACTAAATGAAGATTTAAAAGTTATTAATGAAGAATTCACATGTCAAAGATCTAAGGAAACCAAGTGAGGAATGAAGAGAATCGAAGATTTGAAGTGAAGAAAAAGAAAATGAATCCTTAAATTTGTCCTTAAAAACATATTCATGAAAATTATTTTGAAAAAAAACATATTCTGAAACTTCGAGTCTAAAAAAGGGAAGTTCTGGAAGTGTATTTTGAAAAACTGCCCAGAGTGTGCAGAGTGTATAAATTTGAAGCGATTTCTAGATTTTTCCAACTCGGTGTGAAAGTTGGAGTTCTACAACTATAAATAGGACTCCCTATGATACTCTAAAGCATCTTCTAGGGTTTGGAAAGGTCTCAAGGAGCATAACATAAGGGTTGAGTAGTCGCTAAAGAGTTTTTCTTCTTCCATAGTTTATTTTTCATACTTTGTTTAAGAGATTTGGTTTCAATCATGTCTGTAGTTGGCTAAACCTTTTAGCTAGGGCTAAGAGGTGAAGTTCGTAGCGTGTTTGAATGATTATATTGCTTTGATTCTTATTATTATTGGACTTAATTGACTTCTTTTTTTTTTTTTGATTAAAAGATAGTATTATATTCAAGACCAAAACTATACAGATGAGAGCTCCCAACCTAAAAACAGGAGACCCCACCTGAGACCGAAAAGATACTTACAAGGAAGGCCCAACTTGCAATCATGCCCCTCTAGTCGAGCCTAAACCAAGTTTGTTCAGAAAGGAATATTATTGGACCTCATTGATTTTTAATTTGATAGTAAAAGAATATTTTCAATTTTCTATGATTTATTATGGCTCAAATTACAATAGATATTGTGATAGCTTTGAATTTTTTTTTTCCTGTTTTAAGATTGTGAGATTGGTAAATTCTATTGTTCACTATTCTCCTGGGCATGGTAGGGTAATGGAATCTCTTCTAATCATCACAAAACTCCTTCATTGAGAATTAGGTCATCGAAAAGTTTAGATTTGATTTAAATTGCTTTATCTTTCAATTGGATGGGATAAGACTCCAATTCCAATTGTGTTTTTTGAATCAAGTAAGGTAGCATCTTGATAGCTACAAGTGGATCCTTGACACCCTAGTTCTCACTTTTAAATTCATAAGTTTTAATTAACATTATTCACCATTACTCGCAATTATTCAGATTTCAATTTAAATCTTTTTCTAGTTCTAGTTGTAGTTATTTTCAGAATATGTACAAGTTTAGATCATGTGGATTTGACCTCAGTCTTTTCGAGTTATTACTACATCGCGACCCTACACTGGGGGTTGTGAACAAACCCTCAGATTTAAGTGCATTCATATCACTATGGGCTGCTTTCATTGCATGAGGCTTTTCTAGGTATTTGGGTCCTCCTGAAGTGTATCCTGAATGCTTTTCCAGGGGACTCAAATTACCTTGGGTGCACTCACCATGTGATCTTTCTTCCAATTAGCAAATCTTCTTGGGTTGATCTCTTACCCTTGGGACTGATCATGACCATACACCCATACATCCATGTACTAGAATAAATAAATTGGTCTCTTTATAAATTATTAACTTGATTCAAAACTATCTTGGAATGTTATGATATGCACGAAATCTTAGAGGAAAATTCACACTGAGTTATCACTTACCCTATTGTGTGGTTGTACTAAACAAATGCAGGTTTAAAGGTTTCGTGTTGGAGGAAGACCCCCCAGTCGGGATCCCAAACGAGAGGAAGGATACTATGACAGTATGGTTGAGCCGTTTGAGCTCAACTAGTAGTCTATGATTTACATGGTTTCGTCATTAGAACTTTATACTTTTAATTTTACGATTTGTAATTAAATTCCCCGACTGAGGGATTTGATTTTGCTGACATTTACATGTGTTAAACTTTCTTTTTAATGCTCTTAAAATCTATGGCTTGTATGGTAATTGTCTTACATTATATCATGGGATCTTCTATAATTAAGATTTATTGTAGTAGACTTCATAATATAATACTTGGGTTTTCGACAAGGAGTGATCACCCTCGAGCCATGAGAACCAGGGTGTTACATTCATACCCGTTGGCTATGGCTCTTAATACTCATGCACTTAGAAATGGTATGCATTTCAAATATTAAGCTAAGCCATGAACCGGCTAAATTTTCAAACCTATCATTTTTCAGTTGTAGTATAAAAATAAGGTTGCTTGAACAATCCTAGCTTGCTTTTAAAATATAACCATTAGATACTTTTTTTGTTTATAAATATTTGGTAAATGTCCATTAATTTTTTGTTCATGATAAAAGAAATTGGAAGATTTAATTTGAATTATTTGTATGCCATGGAAGAACTTTCTGTGTAATTTCAATCTGCTTGCTTATCATCTATCACACTCGGCCAGATTATCAAAGTATTTCTGATTTAGAACTATATTAGCTGTGAGGTTAACTTCCCATTGCTAGTCAACTTAGACTTCCAGATAATTTAGTCATTTAATATCAGAAGTTGGTACCTGTCATCCATCATCATCCTTCAAAGACTTCGATAGATTATAAAATGAAAGAAACTCATTACATTCATTGCAAAAATGCAAGAAACGAAATATGAAGAGAGGGCATGTTGATCTAGACCTTCCAACTTGTGGCCCCTATTGTGTACGGAGCAAAGCCTAAAATCCATAATGATGATCCAATCTTTTCTACTTGATCTCACCCATTGAATTTAGATCAGTGGCTGTCTTCGTATTAATAACCCATCCGACGACAACCAAGCGGAACATTAGGATTATCCGATCCACATAATTTTTTTTTTTTTAATTTTAATCTATGCTCCATCCATTATGTCCACATGGTCCTACTAAATAATTCTTTTTCTGTGTTGTTTCTTGAAGTAGAGCCTCATATTGAGATTCTTTTTTTAGTTAGATTGTAAAGATCTGTGAATTATGTTCTAATAAACAGATCTTTATAGAAGTTTAAACTCTAAATCATCCTTGGTCAATTGATTAAATTCTACCTCGATCGTAACTATCTTGTATTGAATTTTTTCTCTTTTGAACTGAGCAATATATTTTTCAATCAATTCTCCTGAAAATTGCTAAAATCGTTCAAGTTCAGGCATAAAAAATTTTCTATCCTTATAAAAGAATCGGGCAAGAAACTTTTCTTCCATTTTCTGCCAAGTTTGGATCTAATTTATAATAAATTAGAATACCAAGTAAATGTTACCCTAGTTTGTGAATGGCCGAATAATTGTAAATTATATTAACCATTATTTTCCAATTCCACACATTGTATAATCAAGTGACCTATATGTTCTATGATCAACTGACTAGTTTCACATGTAAATAGTGTCAAATTGTATCGATAATTCCTCGATAATGGATATTGTTGGTCGACCCAATCAGAATAAGGCTTATGATACAGTGGATTAGTAGTTTAGTAAAGAACCCGGCCTGCTATCTCCTAGACTAGCTACACAATTTGATTACGGTTCTAATGTTGTTGCCCACTCATTAGAGGTGACTTTAAACTAATTGGGTATTGCTCCTTATTATAAGGTTAATTTCTGGGTAAAGGTTGCTCCTAAGTATCCGTTGATTCTTAGCTTTGGGGATAAAATTCTTATTATCATATTCAGATTGCCTAAAATCCATAAGTAGTGGTGTATTTCACACGTCCTAAACTGAAATAAGGGTAGGATGTGCATTTCATTGTAAAGTAGGTGCCTATAGTATTGGCTATACCAGAGGTACTAGTGCCAGATTTCCTACTAAACTAGTGTCAACTTATTGGTGAGGTGTGATAAGTGCTATTTCAGCAAACATATCCATCAACCGATTCATGCTTTTAGCATGGCTACCTATCTATCTATTAAATGTTTCATTTTGAATATGTGACAATTCCGCGGTGTGTTGAATTCTCCTTTATATGTTGACCATCTTGGCTGGCAGAATCTCAAAGGGTTCAACATGAGATGTCAACGATCTATCTGAATTTGGTAGAGCAAGCACTGGACTGGGTGATGGATTCACTTGCTCGAGTGCTTGCCAAATCTATGACTACCTTAAAAACATGATATTCATTAGCTATAGCATTACTTGCTAAAGAAGCATTTCGACCACCTCGTTGGCACATAGTTCCACAGAACTTTGACACGGGTAAGTATAATCATTGTCCCACCATTATATCAAAATTTATTTTTTTTACGGCTGGTACAAAATGAATATTTATGATAGCCAAGTATTTGTTTGAGTCCCAGTGGATGTAACATCCACATCCTTCTCTTGTTACATTTCTTCTCCTTCTTCTTCTTCTTCTTATTATTATTTTTAATGTTCTTCTCAATCACTTCTTGCTCTTCGACCACATTCCACTCCTTGATGCCTTGGCTACACACCTAATGACACGTACCATAAATTGATGTCACTTATGGTTCCGCAGAAATTACTCTAAATATCTTATAAAAGCTTTTAAAACACGTATCTCTCGTCTAATACCACATGTCGCCTTTTCTATTAGCTTTTTCCGAAACTGTACAAAATAGGGTACAACGGTACGTGATCATACTCTTTTTCTGAATTTCATCTTAAAAGACAAATGCGTTAAAGACCTAAAATTTGCCGGTTTATTCTATGAATATAGACATCCGAAATTTAAAAATTCTGATTTCTCCTTTCAACCAAACGCTACCAAACCATGTACTAAAATCTCTATCTACGATGTGCTGACGGAGAGCTTTTTTCATACTCTGGCTGCCTATGGCACTTGATACTCATGCACTTGCAAATGGTATCCATTTCAAATACTAAGCCAAGAACCGGTTAAATTTTCAAACCCATAGTTATAAGTTGTAGTATAAAAATAAGGTTGGTTGAACGATCCTAAACTCTATTTGGCTTGTTTTTTAAATGACCCTTAGATATTATTTTCATTTCTAAATATTCCTTAAATGTCCAGTAATCTAATGTTTAAGTTTTTGTTCATGATAAAAAGAAAAGTGTGCCCATAATTTAGAAGGTTTAAATTGAATTATTTGTATACCATGGAAGAGCTTTCCGTGTAATTTCCAACTGCCTGCTTATCATCTATCACACTGGGCCAGATTATCGAAGTATTTCTGATTTAAAACTATATCAGCTTGTGAGGTCTACTTGCTATTGCTAGTCAACTTAGACTTCCAGATAATTTAAGTAATTTAATATCAGAAGTTGGTAGCTGTCATCCATCATCATTCTTCAAAGACTTCAATAGATTATAAAACCGAAGAAACACACTACATTCATTGCAAAAATGCAAGCAAGGAAATACAAAGAGAGGCCATGCTGATCCAGACCTTCCAAATTGTGGGCCTTATTGTGGACGGAGCATAGCCCAAAATCCATAATGATGATCCAATCTTTCCTGCCTGATCTGACCCATTGAATTTGGATCAGTGGCTATCTTTGTACTAACAAACCATCCGACGACAACCAATTGGAAACGTTAGGATTATCCAATCCACATAATTTTTATTTTATTTTTCAAAATCTATGCTCCATCCACTATGTCCATATGATTTAGACGGTCTGGATCTGTCTACATGTATGATTTACCATAATTTAGATCTGACATATCTACATTGTAGCTTACCCCTTTATTCTATTTATTTCACACATTACTAACTAGGATCATGCATCAACCGTTCATTGTAGGCAACATCAGTAGACAGGAGCTTTGGTTGCAAAGATGGCTTCTTTACGAGCACTGAAGATTGCAAGTAGCTTTTCTCTAGGGGGCATGCTTTCTTTCACAACACTATCGCTCATGAAATCTTCAATCCATTTGCATAAGATGGGAAACTTCTCTCCATCCACCAATGTGATTCCTACTACTTCTTGAAGTGCTCCAAGCCAATGAGCCATGTAGCAAGCAGCAATATCAACCAATCCTATTGAATCTCCTCCAAAAAACTTCCCATTAAGAGCAGACTCTAAGGTCTTTAAGTTCTCCCAGGACTCTTCAATGAACTTCTCTTGCTCCTTCCCTTCACTCCAACAAGCCATCCATGTTGCCAACATGCACTGCCAGAATCATAACAAACATGGTGTTTGAAGATTGTAGATAATACATAAAATAATGGAATTTGTTAAAATACACCTAAACCACATGGACAGTCGAACCCATAACCCCATTGTTGAAACGCACTGTCTACCACCATATTGTGGTCTTACTTACATGCTAAAAATCACAACAATTAGGCAATCATAACCATCCAATTTGTGGTCCACCTATCTGTATATTGTATCTTGACCATTCATTTGTGAGGTCCCACCTATGGTCGACCATGGATCTTTAGAATCATTTTGATACCATGCAATCGAACATTGGATCACTATCCTCTGTTTGTTTCCCTTAACTTCTAAGGGGTTGTTTGGGGTGAGGATTTGAGGCATGAATTTTTGAAATCCATAGATTTAATTTTCATTTTTCATTTTTCATTTCTTTTTTCTCCGAGCATTTGTCAAATTTGTGGATTTCACAAATCCCAAATCCACAGCCCTTAGATTCACGGATTCGGGGCAAATCTAAATTCCCCAAATAACTAAGACTTTGGAAATACACAAAGGAGCTTAAAAGTAAAGAAAAGTTATTCCATTACAATGAATATCCCGACATTACTACAAAGGCTTCGAAATCCAGGCATTTGTAGCTTAGTTACTAAACAACAGAATTTGAAATTTGCCAAATCTATATTCAATGCAAAATCAGTGACAAGTTGGCCAATTTATCAAATCCATAGTCTCATTTTGCTAATCCCAAATAAAACCTAGATATAAAAAGTTATTAACATTTAACATTGTATGTGAATTTTCACAAGTCTACTTACTGATATGGAACACCCAAACCATGCAACAGTTTGTCTCCAACATAAAGATTTGGCTCGAGCTTTTAGAGCAAATGGTTATTTGATATAGTATCATAGCAATAGGTCAATTGTTTGAATCCAAGGGGTAGCATATAGAACTCACCAATCCAATCACATATTATGCATGACTTATATATAACAATTTTAGATTACATATTCTTGGGTCCTTACTCATGCCTTAGTAGTAGACTCAAAACAATTTCAACTCGAGGTCATGGGTTCCAGTGCCAATTGTGGTGAAATTCCACTGGCGTGAGTATGTGGGTGTATGTGGAGAATGGTCCAATAATCAGGTAGGCTACATCGGCCAAATCAACACATAGCCAACGGTCTGATTCGTTCTACCATACTGTCCACATAATAATTGTATTGATTCGATTCCTAAGGTCATCTGTACTGTGTGCAATATTTAGCATGGATTATATGTTCTACACCAATTACCTCATAAGCTGGAAATAAAGAATTGCATGTGAAAGTTCACATACAACATTGTAAGTGAACATTTCTCCAAAAACAAAAACCAGAAATAAATTGGAAACTAGCAGGGAAGCTTGGTTGTTGGTGAACATTATGAGTGCCTAGAAATGATCTGACGCTGCTAACATTCACCAGCAACAAACTACCGGTATTGGTGTTGAATCCTTCGTACCTTCTCATCGATGAACTTGGCCCAAAACCGTGCCGTTGCTCTCTCTAAAGGATTTTCCGGCAGTATTGGATTCTCCTTCCATATTTCATCAATGTATTCAAGGATCACAAGCGACTCAGCGATCGGTTTTCCGTTGTGCAAGAGCACCGGAACCTTCTTGTGCACAGGGTTGTATTGTAGAAGCAGTGGGCTCTTGTTGGAGAGATCTTCTTCAATGTACTCGTACTCAATGCCTTTGAGCTGGAGAGTTAGCACTACTCTACGACTAAAAGGGCTCCCCCAGTTACCAAACACCTTCAATGCTACCTCAGCCATTGCTCCTTTGCACTCACTAAAAAAATGATGTTATTTTAGTGTGTTCTTTTTCTCCTAGAAGATGGTGCATTTTATAGAAGAATTGGATAGGCTCTAGTGTTCTGAGAGCACCATGAGTTATAGTGCTCCTAGTTGGATTTCTTGCTTGAAAGTCCAATCAATCGATCTGAACCATCAATTAAGTCTAGAACACATTTCGTGGGCTATGATGCAAAAAATCTCACTGATTGAATGATCCAATCTATCCTTGATTTGGACTTACTTTTATAGCCATCCATTTTCCAAGCCAAGGTTTGGGTGGATATAATTGCCTAAGGAAAGTGATTATTTAGAATTATAAGGATTCCATTATGGTTCCTGACAAATAGATGGATCAAATTGTGAATGATCTTGACGGTACATCCACATTAAAGGAATTGATCAAATGGCTAGTTTTGTTCGATCAATATAACGTTTGAATGATAGCTAATGAAATGTGGTATGGACCTTATGAATAGCCTGATCAATGGTTTGTACTGTGCAACTATCCCAATAGAACTAGTAGCACTATAACTTATAAGTCTCACAGAGCACTGGCTCTCTACTCTTGCTCCAGTTGTCGACGGTCGGGAGTTTCAACACCTGGTCAAGGGTTCGAGTACCCATAGGTGGTGAAATTCCAGTGTGTGGGGCCAAGTGTGGGTGCGTAAAACAAAAAGATTATATGCCATGGAATGGGTTTTGTTTTAGTGGGGGTGAGTGTGCGTGTGTAAGAAAATAAATAAATATCATGGAATGGCTTTCTTTTATGGTAAGTTTCGAGGACGACTTATCTTTAGGAGTTGATTAATACTAGTGGTGAAATTCCACTAGGGGTAAGTATGCGTGTGTAAAAAAAATAAAAATAAAATTTAAATATCATGAAATGGGTTTCTTCTATGCTAAGTTTCATGGACGACTTATCTGTAGGAGTTGATTAATACTCCATAGGTGGTGAAATTCCACTATGGCGGGAGTGTGTGGGGGTTAAGTGTGCGTGTGTAAAAAAAATAATTAAATATCATGGAATGGGTTTCTTCTATGCTAAGTTTCGTCGACGGCTTTTCTTTGGGAGTTGATTAATACTCTGGCTGCGTATGATGCTTGACACACATCAACAAAGAAATGATACACGTGGCCCTATTAACTGAAATTAAACCGACTAAATTGTGTAACCCACTGTTGGTAAGCTATATTCTAAAAATGATATTGGGTGAACCACTCTATTCATGGACACGTTGTTTGAAATAAGAACATTAGATACTTTTCATTTTTAACCGTCCAATGTATGTCCTGCAATCTAGTAAAGTTAAATGGCAAGATATTAGAAACTTTTTTTTTTTTCCCTGGAATCTAAACGTCTGTCCTTAATTTGGATGGTTACTTTGAATTAATTAGTACGCCGGTATTTAATTCCTAGACAGTATCTAACTGCTTGCGTGTATCCTCCATCAAACTTATCAAAAGTAGCAATCAGTTTCTCTCTCTCTCGTCACGGAAGAAAAAGTCAACTACCGGACAAGGATGCCCTGCCGAAGCCTTTCGCAGGAAGAAATCAAATCCGTACATCCGTTTTTTGAGATTACTTTAAGACATGAAATAAAAAATGAGCAGGATCCAACACTCAAATGGACCGCACTAGAAAAGGTGGGTACGAAAGTTAAGTGGTGTTTTCCGGGCAGGAAGTTACCGCGCTATATACTTGGCTGGGGCACACCGTGATGTTTGTGAGGAATCAACCCCGTTCACCCGTTTTATGAGATCATTTTAGGACAAGAGGCCAAAAATGACCCCAATCTAATCCTCAACCGACCTGAAATTGAAAATGTGAGTACTGAAGGTTCACAGTTGAAAATATTCGTGGGGCCACGGAAGTTTTGAATCAGTATAATATTTGTGTCTTCTTTTCATTCCAATGCAAATAACATAGGGCCACGGAAGTTTTGAATCAGTATAATATTTGTGTCTTCTTTTCATCCCAATGCAAATAACATATGAACGGGATGGATGGAATGTAAACATTACCGTAGACCCACGGAAGTTTCAACGTTATGAATTATTACTCTTCACCTTTTCCCTTATTGGAGCCAACTTAGAGACTTAGATATGCTCACTTCTAGTCACATGCCTAAAATGATCTTAGAAAATGGATACATGGATTTGATTTCTATAAAACCCAATTAGGATTTGGACACAACAACTTCTCCCCTTAACGCTTTCACACACTACAGGAAAAGGGAGCTTTAGCCTCGGTTCAAAACAAGGCTAAAAGGGTTAAAAACTGAGGCTAAAGCTTTTAGCCTCAGTTTTGCCTCAATTATCCAAACCGAGGTTGAAACTCCCGTGACTAAAGGCTTTAGCCTCAGTTTTAGCAACTGAGGCTAAAATGACTTATAGCCTCGGTTCTTCAAGTGAGGTTGAAAACCTTTTTAACTTCAATTTTCTTGAAATGAGGCTAAATCAAAATTTTAACCTCAGTTGCTAAAACTGAGGCTAAATCTAAATTTTAGCATCAATTGTCTCCAACCGAAACTAAATCTATTTTTAACCTAGGTTCTCAATAACAGAGGTTAAATCTTTTAGCCACGGGGATTTTAACCTCGGTTTGGATAACTGAGGCAAAACTGAGGCTAAAGATAAATTTAGCCTTTGTTGGCATCAACTGAGGCTAAATTCAATTTTTAACATCATTCTACCCAAAGCAAAAGCCGATAAAGATTGAGTCTAGTTCACCATATAAAGTGAAAGTATATCACTAAAGAGAAATCAAAACTATAAAACACTAAAAAACCACATACCACATTGGAATCAATGGCTTCAGAAGAAGAATCTACTTTTAGATTATGGACAATACCAGTTAAGGCAATGTCTGCTTGATATCCTTTGGAAACAACAAAGATGGAAGATCACCAAAGCTTTCAATCAGTCAGCATCAGTCAAAGGAAGATGCTGAAATAGGACTCAAACAATACAACAACAGTTTGACCACCAAATAACAAATTGTCTGTATCATCAACAACTCCCATAAAAGGAGAAAAGAAAAAGGCCATACAGATGAAATGATCCCAAGATGTCTGCACACACAGTGCCTCTCTCAACTCTGCTCTTTTCAATTAATGACATCAACAACTCTACTTGAAAATTTCATAACCTCTATCACTTAAACAGGACAACAGGAGGAAAAAAGAAATGAAAATCAGAATTTGATATATTACAATAGAATAACAAAATATGACACCATAAACCAAGTTGTGAGTTATACAACAGCCACCAACCCAACTCTATGAATTGGATTAACAACGAACTGAGAATTGCAACAAAAACTAAAGTTGAATTCAGATGTTCCACATAAGCTGGCAGAACAAATAATCAACCATTGTCTACACATGTTATTCTAAGTTGGTGCAGAAAATAGAAATACCATCATGTGGGTTTCAATTTTCCTCTTTTTTATTTTTTATTTTTTTTTATCCCAAATAGGTATCAGACGCATCTCAGGCTAGTCCAAAAAAAATTATCCAATATCAATTTGCATAGTAAAAGTATCCAGTCCACACCACATGGCAATGAACACCCAAACAAGCCCCAAAACACAATAAACAAAGTTAATGGAAATATTCCATCACCCAGGATAACAAATATTTGAGATTCTTTTAGTTGAATACAAAGGCAAAGAGCCATTCCCAATGGAAAAGAGGACCATCCATTACTGAAAAGAAATGGGCAAGTAGGACGACAAGTGCAGGACTATCAGAACTAGCAACTAGCAAGTCAAAGTTAACAGAAATATTCCATGACCCAGGATAACAAATATTTGTGATTCTTTTAGTTGAATACAAAAGCAAAGAACCATTTCCAATGGAAAAGAGGGCCATCCATTACTGAAAAGAATGGACAAGTAGGACGACGAGTCCAGGACTATCAAAACCAGCAACCTGCAAATCCTAATTTTCCACTGGTGAGAAACTCATGAAATAGGGAATCAGAACCTTGCTCTTCCATATGAAAGAATAGAAAACTTGAACTCACGGCAGTGCAGCGAAGACTAGGCAAGTATTGGAGAAGTCGTGAAGCAAGATCGATCGCTTCTGGAGGCATTCGTTTATGGAAAACCTGAAATAAAGAACTTGATAGTAAGAAAAGGAAAACTGATAATATCCAAAGGTAAAAAATAAATAAATAAAGGCAGAAATCTTAGGATGATTTTGTGAAAAGCCACATAGCTGCTCTAATTAACCATCACCTGATGGGAAAAAAAATAACTATTTTAAACATGGAAGGATGCATGAATTATGATATAGAACAACACCCAATTGCAAAAGGGTTCAAAGCCTCAGATCAAGTACAGTAAATTACTAAGATTTTCACAGAAGAGAATTAAACCATAGGTTCGGCATGACCAACATTTTCCTGCTTTTAAAAGTTTATATAGCATTTTGTGCGGCATATAAAAATGCAATACAAAAGTTTACATAGAAGCGTCCATACCATAAGGAATGTTAGTATTTCAACCAAGAAAAATAGAAGTTCTATGTAATTAATTAACTATCACCATGCAAAACTCAAATTTTCAGATTCTTTTCATAGTACTAGATATAAGGGGTTCCTTTTGCTCTATGAACAGGAGTTACCAATGAAATTAAAGAAACTTATGCATTTAATTACCTTGTGCCAAGGGCAAGCTTTTATCTGAGGAAACCTAAAATCAGTATAATTAGGATTCATGCACCGAATTTTCTCCCGAGTTGGAGTACCAAGAACCTGCGAAAGTAACCAATCAGCAGTCAAGATTCACAAAAATGCAAGATCCCCTATATCACCAAACATGAATAGGATGTACCTTGATGATTTCAACCAGCTGGTCTACTGTGCTTTCTCCGGAAAATAACGGCTAAAATAAATTGTGTAAATTAAAAAAAGTCAGTAAGTTAAAATCACAGCTTCCACTGTGCTAAGACATGTAACAAGAAATGTCCAGCATCACGCTTAAATGCAATAATCAGAAGAACATAAATCTCATAAGCACACTTGATAAAGCTGAATCTAAAGGCTTCTTATCACAAAATTCAAATAAAATTTCCTCACCAAATTATCCCCAAATAATTCAAAATTTCCACCAATAATCCCCACAATATTTGGTTTGTGCATGTCAAGCACACAACAATGCTTGAGCATAAAAAAAGGAGAGTGTTCAGAGAGAAATTAGCAAGTGCCTATTAATATTCAATTCTGGTAAAAAAAAAAGAAGTGTAACTCAAACCACAGAATAGTACATTACCATTTCACTGGAAAACAGAATAAAGTTTTGCAACTGGGAGCTTGTTTGTGCATAGGAGTATGTTGCAGCATTCATTTTTGTAGCGTTTTCAAATGCATAGCCAGGTAAGGAAGACGGAAAAGGGTACTGATGCCCATGTGCTGCTTCTGTAGCAGTGTCATGTTTTATGACCTCAGGCTGTGAAGACAAAGGGTAATCAATGCTCTCATTTGAAGCAGATGTCACTTGCTGACTGTCATAATATTCAGGATTTCTGCCAGGAATGAGGCATACAAACACAATGAATATATAAAACATCAAATTGACAAGGGCATTTACAGTTGAAGTGACTGAAGACATGCCTTGTATCTGGGTGTTCGACAGATGAAGCATCAGCTAAGACGTGCCTTTTATCTGGGCGTTCGACAGATGAAACATTAGCTACTAAAGAGGTTTCTTCCACGTTACTCTTCGAGGTCTTAGATGCAAATGATCCAAAAAATGTACCACTAATGCTAGACCTGAAGCTACCAAAGCTCAAATGTGAGTAGTTCGTAGTTGGGACCTGCAGATGATCTGGAATTATGACTGCTGGGTTATTCTCCATAGGTGGTGAACCAAGATCTTCCTTATGGAAGCTCAGCTTCTGCAAGCTTGCAGCAACTGAGCTTACATTGACATCCTCAAGTGAAGAAGGTGCAGAATATTCCAGAACACCTACATTTGAGCAACCCCCAATTCCTGAAAAGAAATCGACAAACATCCAGAAGTCAATATGGCAGAAAATATTCATCTTTTTCCCATCAGCCCCCAATTTGGTTCTCATAGTTCAAACCATCAAACATTCCTAGATCTCCAAGTTCATTAGCAAATAAAGCATGAAGCAAAAAAGCATGGCCCACCTTTTTCCAATCTGCAACCCTCATTTCAAGACAGCTCTTGGATTCTTTAGCATGTTAAACACATAAATACACATAAATACAACTTGACCTAAAAAAGAAAGGATCAACTATTCAATGATGATGAACTACAAAAAATAAAGGGATCACAAAACCCATGATGGTAAACTACCAAAAACTCATGAAATGTAATAAAACATAACTATATATCTAAAAGATCACACATAAATGAATCTCAGCAAAAAATTACTATTGATTCTTCGGAACCTTCGACTGAGGTCCCTCAGCCTCAGGTCTATCCCTAGGAGTGGATACTGAGTCAGCCTCTACATTTAGTACATTGCCCGAAGTTTGGTCCGTTGCAGCCAATGAGTTCATAGTATCTCTCATTCGT
The DNA here is from genome assembly GCA_037074715.1 of Magnolia kwangsiensis. NCBI lineage: Eukaryota > Viridiplantae > Streptophyta > Magnoliopsida > Magnoliales > Magnoliaceae > Magnolia > Magnolia kwangsiensis. The sequence continues at coordinate 118,347,742 of CM073577.1, forward strand.
GCCATCATCTCCTTTGTTATTCGCTCTGTCCACCGTTGCTCCATCTGCTATGTTATTCGCTCTGTCATCCGTTGCTCCAGCTGCTCTAGATACTTAGCTATTTGTTCTTTCATCTGCTCCTCCACCAGTTGCTCTACCTGCTCATTCATGTGTCATCGCAACTCATCAGTCTCCCTCCTGAGTTCTGTAATGGTATTTCTTGTGCCCCATAACGTGGAAGCTGTGGGACCTAACCCCATTATGCGGACCCGACCTGGATGCTCTGGTCCCAATATCTAGGATAAGAGATCGTCTCGGGCAATGCTACTCTGAGAGGACTCAGTAGTCTGAGTTGCCCATAACTCCTCGATCATTTCCTGTAGTGTAGAAAAACATTAAATAAGTTGTTCAATATCATGACTTAATGCAAAATATTAACTAAGATGTCAATGATTGATAAATTTCTACATACAATAACATGAGTCGACTCCTCGTTCACAACACTCCCATCTTTCTTCCGATGGGTCATTATGAATAATGTTGCCCAATCAGGAGACTCTCCACCAAGATTCTTTGCCCGTTTTTTTCATGTAAAAACAAATGAGTTGGTAACAATCATATTAAAGCAGAATGATGGCATTTCAATTTTAAAAATTAAAGAAGAATTTACCTCTTCTTCACGCACTTGAGCAAAGCTCCTTGAGCCGGTAGTGTGGGCTATACGATGCTTGTTGCGGTTGATTTTATTCCTTTGAGTGCAGGCCTACAATGTGACATAGTAAAATAACTAAATTTTAATATAAATAACAATATACACCAACATGAATATAATTTTTCGTTATGTTTAATTTTTACCTGTCCTTCATCACTTGACCAATAGGTGACGAGCCACTTCTAGTGTGTCAGCTCCACTCGATCAGGACAGTGAGCTAGTCGTTCCTCATTAGTCAAATATCGGTTGTAGTGTTCTTTTTTTAACCTCTTCTTCCACTCTTTCCATGAAGCTCCGATGGACATCATTATCCAATTTCGATGCTCCTCGTTGATATTCCATTTGATTTGCAATACATCAATTATCGATTATACTTAGCATACAAAAATACAAAAAGAGTAATTGAATTTTTGATTTCATATTACCTTCACTTCATTCCAAATCTCGTTCTTGTTAGATAGTGGCACATGATGCCAACTATCGTGATCAAGAGGCGCTAAGCGCCCATTCTTAGATAAAATGCCCAGCCACCTTGTAAACTCGGTGTACTTATGTCTAATGGGCTGCCCATACTTATTCCAACTGATATTCAGCTGCTTATTGGGTGGCAAGTTCGCTACCTCGCTGATGACTGTAGGGCCTCAAAATCATCTATTATGAATATCACCCCCTTTATGAAACAAAAGAATAGATATGAGTATTCTAAATATTTGAAATATAATATCTACATTTAATTAAATCAAGAACAGAACAAAACTATAAAAGTTACAAGCTTAACTTCACTTCACTTAAATTATATATTTACATACCCGGAGTCAGTGCTAAACTATCTGAACTCTGTCCAACCTAGTTGGTGGTCGGGTCTGGGTCAATAAAGCTCGAATGATGATTGTCGGAGGTCGACATCTTCATTTCCTTCACAATATGAAAATAATATATGTAATGAGATTGGAGTTAACCAAATAATTGTGAGCATAAAAGAAGAAGAAGCATGCATCACATTTGTGTTAGGCATCAATACCTAATCATCAGATTGCGACCCAGAATCGTGGTCCTCTTTAATCAAATTAGATAAGTTTTGTGGAGTGTTAACTTCATTTCCCTCCGCATTCGTCCTATCCCAACTCACATTATCATCATTGGCAAGCATAGTCGCTTTCAATGTATGATTAATGCAAGGCAAGCTCTAAAGATATGTATCATTATCAACAAACGAATCATTCATGCCCATTTCGAACAAATTCCTTGGTTTTGACCTGATAACAACATGCCAATCACGATCTATGGGATCGGGGACATAGAATACCTGTTGTACTTAGGTTGCTAAGACATATGGTTCATCATACAAGTTCCGACCAGTATGCCATAATTGTTTGAAATTCACGAGCGTGAACCCAAACTCATCCTTCTTGATTCCCCTGCCCTGAGTTCTTACATCCACCCAATCACACCTAAATAATATAAGTTTCTTGGACCCACAATAATCCAACTTGATAATGTCTGTTTAAACACCATAGTAATTGAAATCCCCTATAACAGGGTTTTTATCACTTGTACTTGCAAAGCTTGATGTCTTTGCCGTCACTACAACTCCACTATTCTGTGTTTTCAAGTCCCACTCACGGTTTCTTGTACGAAACCTGAAACCATTAATGATGTATCCTTTAAATCTTCTTGCAACAGTGTTTTTCGAAACTTGATCATTCCCAACATGGTCCACATGCTTCCCAAGCCAATCTGGAAACTTCTCATTGTGGATGCGTTCTAGGAGCGTCGGTGCTCTTCTGGGCATCTCCTTCTTAATCACTTTCCTGTGTTCATTGCATTTTATTCAATTCGATGAATAAGTCGTAAACAAGTGAGATTCTTATGAATTAATGTTACAAATAAAACTACTCTTACTCAATGAATGGTGCGACCACATTGGTGTTGAACAACACATATCTAAGTGCCTGTGTCCTATCAACATATTCGATAATAAACACGTCAATCTTTCCCAATGGATGACCTACTGCCGCATTCCTAAAGTCCTCATTTCGAACTGGTCTGTTGAATCTTGTCTCAACATCATGTAAGTACCGAGAACAGAATGTTAGGCATTCTTCAGCTAGGTACCCCGCTACAATCGAACCCTCTGGCCGACTTCTGTTTTGAACGTAGGACTTTAGTCTCTGTAGGTACCCATAGTCACATAATAGACATATAAGTATACATGATTTTATCTATTACAATAAGATAAATGAAAGTTCATATTGAGACCTTAAAACACACCTTTCGATTGGGTACATCCAGTGGTACTGCACTGGCCCAGCTAACATTGCCTCACTGGCTAAATGTATAGGCAAATGCACCATGATATCAAAGAATGACGGCGGAAAGATCCTCTCTAAATGGAAAAGCGTTAAATCAATTTGAGATTTAAGCAACTTGAAATCCTGCATCCAACCAACCTTGGAACACAAATCTCTAAAAAATTCACTTAATTCAATTAGGATTGAGCTCACGTTTGGAGGTAATGTCCTTCGCACGACAATCGGAAGTATTTGTTGCATCAAAACATGAGTGTCATGGCTCTTGAGTCTTAAAATCTTCTTCATTTTGAGATTGGTATATCGTGAGATATTACTCGCATAGCCATCTGGTACCTTCATGTTCTTTATGACTCTGCAGAAATCATCCTTCTCCTTATTCGCCACTGTAAAGCACGTAGGGAGCAAATATGTTTTGCTTGATGGTCTCTGCTTTGGGTGAAGTGTTCGTCTTATCTTCATTTCTTGGAGGTCCAGACGAGACTTCACATTGTCTTTTTTCTTCCCGTCGATATTCAACAACGTCCCAAGAACATTGTCGCATACATTCTTCTCGATGTACATCACATCAAGGTTGTGACGCAACATATTACCTGCCCAGTATGGTAAATCGAAGAAGATACTTCTCTTCTTCCAAAAAGATGTCTTTCCCTTTTCCTTATTATCATCTCGAGAAAGTATTGCTCAACACATTACCTTGACTTTTGCATCCAACTCTTATCCATCACTTGTATCCAACTTTGAACAATGCAATACTCTACCCAAAATTCATATGGTTACTTGTGCGATAATATATGTAGTAGTCATTTGTGACTTGTATTTTCCATCATGAACATAACAATTGGAAGCAGAATGAATCCACTTCATTGATTTTGGCTAGAAGATTGGGTAATGGATATTTGGTATTTGAAAATATACAATGTCTGTGATGTTACCTTTAGTTTTACTCAAAATTGAAGGATTCTTGGTAATCGAATCTGGTGTATGCCTTGGTTGTTTAGTTGGCTTGATATTAATTCTAATAATTCACTCACAATCCCGTGTTGCTTTTGCAGCTTCTTCCAGAAACTGCTGCCCTTGTTGAGGACATTGTTGTCGAGTATATCACAGATTTGGTAACTCCTTTACTTCTTTTCTGCATGCTTTATGATCAACTAAGACTTTGTGTAGCTCACATGCGTAACCCGTGGGATTCTCATGTAGTAGCTAGCTTACATATTTACCAACTTTTTGTTAGCAAAGTTTATTTATTTGATAGTTATAGAATGATCCTACTGAGGTCAACCTCCCAATGTAATTCTTGACTGTCTTTATTGATTTGAAAGGCCAGCTCAGTTCAGTGCTTTTCATTATTTTTAATTATTTTTATAACCTTCTTTTTGCTGTGTGACTTTCCAAAGGTGCATAAAGCCCAAGACATTGCATCGAAAAGGGGAAAGCTTCTGACAGAGGATTTCCTAATTCTAATTCGTAAGGTACTTTCTAAAGTTTCATAGCATCATTATTTGTTTACAGGCCCTTTTCCACTTTTCTGATACGTGGACAGCTGAACGTTCAAATGTGTTATCGTATAATTTTCACTCGATGATGCATCTTTGTTTCCACGGCTATGCAATGGAATCATGTATGAAATTCATAAAATACTTCTTGCATATTTCAGTCATAGATTTGCTCCCTTTTTTTTCCATGTGAGAACTATGTTTCTAGTTAGGCAGTAATCTTAACACTCCTTTGTTTTAGGATTTGGTCGTTGAAAGAATGGAAAAGAAGCTACTGGTGTGGAGAGAAGTACCTCTCCTTTGGTGGTAGAACTACCTCTTTAATCCACTATGGCTAACCTCCCAGTATGTTTTCTTTCCTCTTTCAAGTTGCCAGTGTCGGTGGCTAGGCAGATTGATTGCATTGAAAGGAATTTCTGTTGGGAATGTGGGGATCACAAATTCCATCCAATAAACTGGAGGGATGGTAAAACCAAAGAAGTAAGGGGGACACAAATTGGGTAGAATGTATGAAAGAAATTGGCCACTCAGCAAATGGTGGTGGTGTTTTGGGGAGGAGCCAAATGCATTATGGAAGAAGGTCATTGGAAAAAAAAAAGGTATAGCTTTTTAGAGAGGGGATGGTTCTTTCGGATGGCCTCTAGAGGGGAGGGTCAGATTTTCGGAAATCATGAGATGATGGGTATGGATATTACATGCGAGGTGGGTGGTCTTATGAGTAGTGGTCTCTGGTTCTAGCTTTGATTGGATCGGGACAAATTGCATTTTCAGGAAGGTTTATTGGCTTCACTTCCTTCTCTCTAACTCTCTATCCATGAGAAAAGGGGCTAGGGTAAAGGGTTGTCATATGTACTATCAGGGGCAATATTTTTTGTAACTTCTCTTCTTCTTCTTCTTCTTCTTATTCTTCTTTTTTTTTCTTTTTTTTTTTAAAATTTAAATTTTATTGTTATTATTATTATTATTTTAATTTTTCCGTTTAACATTTTGTTTTGTTGGAATCTAGTGGATGAGGTCTTATGTTTCGAAGAGCTGATGGTCATGCTAAAGGAGGTATCTGTTGATATGAATGAGAGTCCCATGATTTGGAAGGGCACATTGAATGATAACTTCAAGTCTTCCAGGTGCAAAGGTGTTAGGAAATTGCTCTGAGAGTGGAGTCTTTTGCTTGGGAGGAAGAATAAACTATCAATCTTATTTTCATTTTTTCCAAGTTGGAGTGTGGAAGAACTTTGATTGCTATGGGATAAGTTGGGCTGTATATGGCTCTTTGACTTAATAAAAGATCGGTCAGATGGATTCTTTGCAATTGGAGGTACCATAATTTGGAGAATGATTGCTAATCCTATAACATCGGATTTGTGGGGGAAAAAAATCACATGATTTTCTCAAATAAGTTTTCTTTGGGGGAAGTTGTTAAAAGCAGTTTTCAAAGTGTCATATGTATTGGCGGTATTCCCAGATCAGCAACATGTCAATATATCAAGATATTTTCAATATTTGCACAATGTTTGATATTTTGCTGAACATGGTTATTTTTGGGTGATATTTGCAATAGTTCGACCGTAACCAGTGTGGAGGTTTTTAAGAGGGCCAAATTTCTTGTGAAAGAGTGGGTCAGTCGTATTTTCACTTCTAGCGATAGGTAGTGGCTAGAAGAGGCTGGGTGGTGGTTGTTGTAAGTTTGTCACATGTTGGTGTTCTTTTAATGAAAGTTGTTTTATCTTTGTTATAAAAAAGAAAAAAAAATTTGGGGGGTGGGGGGGCGGCAATGCATTATTTTGTTTTTTGTTTTGTTTTTTTTTATTTTTTTAATATGATGTTTATGGTTCCAAGTTATGGCCGTTGATAGTGTAGTGGAATGGAGGAACAGGATTCATGTAGCCGACCCCAATTATCTGTGGTAAGGCTTAGATAATGATGATAAAGTTCTGAGTGTGTGATCACGTGTATATGAACTTTTCCAGAAGTTTCACTGAAAAGTTCAACAGTTCTGCTAAAGTTCAACACAGGCTCTCTCATTTTTGGATCCATGGTGCCTTCAGTTCTCTTCGGCCTTTTTATTTCCCTTCAATAAGTTCATCATTATGATATATTCCACTAACCTGGCATTCAAAAGCTATGAGGTCTTTATATTTATCTATTTCAATTGATCTGCGTTTTTTTTTATTTTTATTTTTATTTTTTTTTTTATTTTTTTTTTGTTGTTGTTGTTGTTATTTACTCCCTTGCTGCCGCCTTCCAACCTGCCATACCAGGAGAGCTTTTCTTCCATTGTTAACATCAAGCAATATATTCCAGCATGAGAATTGCTAGGGATATTTGCATGGAGAAGTTTGAGATCGCTTGCACATGTGCAAGTGTTGCAACTGTATGCAAGACTCAGGCTGTTCATCAGGGCTTGTAGGTGGCACGTCCATGTTGCATGTAGCTTGTGCCTGAGCTCATTAACAGAAATTCTGCAGCAACCAGTATGGGGGATTTTTATTTTTTTTTTAATTTTTATTTTTTTGCATGTGTCTAAAATCTAATTCCTAGAATAAATCTCCGTCAGAAATATGCACATATAAAAATGCACTGTGTTCTACCATATTAGACTTATCTGGCATAGAAAATGCGCCGCTGGACATAACTTTTTTTTAGATATACTTTTGTAATGCATAAATCCCCATTTCAAAAAACAGCAGACACGGGGCCTCAAGTTCAGAAGAGTGAAAAGAATAAATGAGAAATGGTATTAGCTCAATGTAAAAGTCATGTAGTGCACATGCCATCCTGCATAGACAACATGTAAGTAGTTATCCACAACCATAAAGAGAAAAATCAGTAGATTATACAGTTCTAGAAATCTAAATTGAAGAGCAGCACAACAACTAGAAAATTGGCTCAGCTCTAGGAAGAAAACAAGGGAAAAAAATAGCTGGGAAGACAGATAAATCTAAGATCTACAAGGTTAAATAAAAATAGATCACTCCTGTCATGCTACAGCTAGTTATCCACAACCACTCCCAAATGCAAAAACATAATACATAACAGATCTTTCTCTATTCTCCTAATCTGATCAAATTTGAGATCGAGAGAAAGAGAGTGGAAGGAGAGAAATGAAAAGAATTGAGCTTACCTTGAACTGATTTGGATTTGGATCTGAATGATAAGGAGGTCTTCTAGCAGCTCTCCTTCTTCCAATCGAGAGAGAGAGAGAGAGAGAGAGAGAGAGAGAGAGAGAGAGAGAGAGAGAGAGAGAGAGAATGGATTTGGATCTGGATCTGAATGATAAGGTCTTCTAGCAGCTCGAAAACATGCGAAAAGAATCAAAATCTGCAAATAAGGAAATCGCAAAGGTCTTCTTTATGGGAATCCGACAGAATTCCACAAAAAAAAAAGGAAAAAATCTCTGCATTCCTCTCTAAACCAGACGATCTAGGGTTCTCGATCTAGAAAAAATAGAAAAATAGCAAAGAAATTCCAAACGAATCAATAAAAATGAAATTGAGAGCTAGAACATCCGATCTTCGATGAGATTTAACGAGAAAATGCGGGAACAAGAGCAATACTGACCTGCATGTCTGAGAAACGAGAATTCCGAAGCTCCTTTCGCCATTAATCGACGAAATGGTTGGAACTGAAGAAAGAAATGGCGATTTCCGAGCAGAAATCGAGAGAAATGAGGGTTTAGGGAGACTTGCTTGGACTCGCTAAGAGACCTTTTGCCCGAGTAAAAATCGAGAATTCCGAAAAGCCTCTGAGTGAGAGGAATGGTCTTGCTTTTGTAGCTGGACATTACTGGAAATAACGAAAACGCCACTGGAAGGTCGAAAGTATCCTTACTACTTTGGATATTGGCCTCAGTTTTCAAACCGAGGTAAAAAGGCCTGGCCGGGTAGATATTGGCCTCAGTTTTCAAACCGAGGCGAAAAGGCCTGGCCGGGTACGGATTCCCTACATCATTCCCTGTAGTAATAGCCAGTGAAGCAAAGAGCTCTGTAGGGCCCACCATGACATGGCATCCGCTCCATCCATCTCTTATGACAAGTTATTTTAGAATGAGATCCAAAATAATAGGCTGATTCAACACTCTAATGGGCTATAATGCATGGATTAGTGGTAATGGGACCATTTATCTTTGAAATCTTACCGTGGCCCACCGTGATGAGTTCAGTAGCCTCAAGAAGGCTTTAATGATAGACGTCTTCAAGAAATAATTTTTCGGCCCACTTCCATAAATGAGTTTCCAAAAATGATGGACAGACTTTTAGCCTCGGTTACTAACCAACTGAGGCAAAATGACAGGCTTTTGGCCTCAATTACTCACCAACCGAGGCAAAAGGGTAGACATTTGCCCTCAGTTATTCACCAATCGAGGCAAAAGGGCAGACTTTTAGCCTCGGTTGCTCACCAACTAAGGCAAAAGGGCAAACTTTTAGCCTCAGTTTCTCACCAACCGAGGAAAAATGATAGACTTTTAGCCTCAGTTTTCAATAATCGAGGCAAAAAGGTAGACTTTTGGCCTCAGTTTTCAATAACTAAGGCAAAAAAGCAGGCTCTTGGCCTCAATTTTCAATAACCGAGGCAAAAGGGCAGACTTTTAGCTTTAGTTGCTTGCCAACCAAGGTAAAAGGACAGACTTTTGGCCTCAGTTTCTCACCAACCAAGGCAAAAAGGTAGACTTTTGGCCTTAGTTTCTCACCAATCGAGGCAAAAAGGGTAGACTTTTAGCCTCAGTTTATTAATAATCGAGGCAAAATGGCAGACTTTTGGCCTCAGTTTCTCACCAATCGAGGCAAAAGGGCAGACTTTTAGCCTTAGTTTCTCACCAACCGAGGCAAAAGGGCAGACTTTTGGCCTCAGTTCTCAATAACTGAGGCAAAAGGGTAGACTTTTAGCCTCAGTTGCTCACCAACCGAGGTAAAAGGGCAGACTTTTAGCCTCAGTTGCTCACCAACTGAGGCAAAAGGGTAGACTTTTGGCCTCATTTTCTCACCAACCAAGGCAAAATGACAGACTTTTGGCCTCAGTTTCTCACGAACCGAGGTAATAGGGCAGAGTTTTGGCCTCAGTTTTTCATCAACCGAGGCAAAAAGTGAATTTTTAACCTTAATTCCTTTACAACCAAGGCTAAAAACCATATTTAGCCTCATTTTTTTGAACCGAGGCTAAAAAATTGAGGCTAAAGGCCTACTTTCTTGTAGTGACAGGAAATATGCGTCCAAGCATGCTAAAGTTTCTGGAAGTGGATTAGCTGGTGTACCACGCACTGCCCACTTGGGGTGTTATTGGGACTCAATATTGCATAATTTTTCCATTTATATCTTAGTTTTATGAACATGAATCCGTTTAATATTCTATTTTACTCATGTATGTATTGCAAGGTGAATTTAAGTTCTTAGATTGAAAAAGGGTGTTAAAAGCATGATTTGTTGTTAAAAATTCACCAAATTAAGGGATAAATCTTTGAAGAACTAACTATGACATAAGGTTGCCCTTCTTGGGATTTTATCACCCAAGTGTTATGGTTGTCCTACAATTGTTGTTTCATCACAAAGATCATCCGCTGAATCTATTTTTCAGATTAACATAGTTTAATTTCTACATTAGTTTTACTTTTATTGATTTATTTTTTTATTTTCACTTTATGGACTGAACCCTCATGGTCGGCCCTACCGCCTAGATTGTTAATTTATTTTACTTTGTGGATTGAACCCTCATGGTCGACCTTACTGCTTAGGTTGTTGATTTATTTTGCTTTGTGGATTGAACCTTCATGGTCGGCCCTGCTGCCTGGGTTGTTGGTTAAGTTTTTATTTTTATTTTAAGTATCATACTTGCTATTTGAATTAGTGGTATTTATTGTGTTGTGTGGATGGTTTATGTCCCGTTGGAGTAGGGATCAAAACAATCGACTCTCTTTTGAAGGTGGGCTAGTTTCAGGCTTTGATCCTTTACTTAGAAGAGGCACTTAACATCACTTGGATTCCATGACAGACCTAGTTGATAATCCAAATCCAAATTTGCCAGATCCAACTATAAATCAAAACAGAGAAAATCAACCCAATCCTCTTCTTGAGGATGAAATTGAAGTTCATAGGAATGTGTTAAATCAACCATGGACTTTCTGTGAACATCTACACCCTGAGAGATCAACTTTACCATCTTGTATAGTGTTCCCTGCTCACACAGGGAACATTGATTTTAAACCAGGTATGATTCAATTGATTCTTAAATTTCATGGCTTAGATTTTAAAAGCCCCTACTTGCACCTTAAGGACTTTGAGGAAGTAATTGTAACGTTACAAGTAAACAATGGTAATAGGGATGTACTTAAGCTTAGGTTATTCTCATTTTCTCTAAAGGATCGGGCTAAAGCATGACTCAACTCTCTAAGACCTAATACCATCACTACATGACAAGCCTTAAGTAGAGAGTTTTTGAAAAAGTTCTTTCCCAAGCCCAAAATAAACGCACTAAAATAAGAAATCATGTTATTCTCTCAAAAGGGGAATGAACCATTTTTTCAAGTTTAGGAGCGATTTAAAGACCTTCTAATTACTTGTCCACATCATGGTTATGAACCATAACACGTGATTAATGCATTCTGAAAGGGGCTCACCATGGATACCCGTCAGTTTATAAAGATGAAGTGTGGTGGAACCTTTCTTGACAAAGATCATAATGAGGCTTGGGATTTTCTAGATATGTTAATAGAGAATACGCAGACATGAGATGTCTCTACTAAATCAGACCAAACTAGACCCATTCCTAGAGAGAAAGCATGCATGTATTCCTAAGAGAGGAAGACGACCTTAATGCAAAATTCGCTGCATTAGCTAGAAAGGTCGAAACCTTGGAAATTAGGAAGGTTGATATGGTTAAAACAAACACTTCCTTAGGTAATTTTTATAGCATTTGTATTGGTACAGACTATGATACAAAATATTGTCTAATAATCTTAGTTGTACAAAATATCACGCATGAGCATGATCAAGCAAATGTTATAAATAACTACCAAAGGTCAGTTATGCAATTAATAGAAAATACGTATAATCCAAATTGGCATAACCATCCTAATCTCAATTGGAGGAATAGACCACAAATTAATGTGCCCAATGCACCTCAAATGCCTCCACAAAATAACTTCTTTGGAGCACCTAACAATACACCATATGTGCCCCTGCTAAAGTGATCATTTGTGAAGGATGCATTGACCGCATTCATGAACTCTCAAGCTCAAATGAATTAGTCTCTAATCCAATCAAATCAGGAATTAAAAACAGTTGTGGTTAGGATTGAGACTCAACTAAATGCTAGGGAAGAGGACACCCTTCCTTCTCAACTTGTGCCAAACCCTAGAAATACACATTTCATTAGAGACTCAAATCTAAGTGAGCTACATCATGAACAAGCTAAGGCCATCATTACCTTGAGAAGCAGAAAAAAGGTCGATAATAAGATAATGCAACCAGTAGAAATACTAGAGGATGAGCCACTGTCTCAAGAGAATGATGAACCGGCTATGGTTCAAGAACTATAACAACCAAAGGATAAAAAAACTAAGTCATATGAGCCTCCACTTGCATTCCCATCTAGACTTCAGAATCCAACTGTCCCATAAAATATCAAGAGGTGTTGGATGTGCTCCAAAAGGATACTGTCAATATTCCTCTGCTTGATGCCATTAGACAAATTCCATCATATGCCAAATATCTCAAAGACTTGTGCACTGTAAAGAGAAAATTAAATGTTCACAAAAAGGCATTCCTTACAGAGAAAGTGAGTGCTATCATTCAACAAAGGGCCGTACCCAAATATAAAGACCAGAAAGTCCCACTATTCCTTATATTATTAGGAATTTTCAAATTGAGCATGCTTTGCTAGATTTGGGTGTAAGTGTCAACTTAATACCTTATTTGGTTTACAAATAAATGGGGTTAGGCGAGCTTAAACCAACCACAATTACACTCCAACTCGCTGACTGCTCCATTAAGGTACCAAGCGAAAATTTAGAGGATGTGCTAGTTCAAGTGAAGAAATAATACTTCCCCGTGAATTTTATTGTACTAGATATTGAACCATGTGTAAACGCTAGCGCTCAAGTTTCCATCATTTTAGACTGCCCATTCCTAACAACTTTAAACACAATCATAAATTGTAGGAATGAAATGATAAACTTGTATTTTTGTAAGATGACTTTTGAGCTAAATATTTTCAATCTATGTAAGCAGCCCATTAATAATAATGAAATCCATGAGCTGAATTTCATGGACTGCTTGATATAAGAAGAGGAATTGGAACCTAGTATGACTAAGGAATTGATTCAAGTCTTTGGAGACTTAAAAAATTTTGATTTTAAAAAAGTGATTGCTGAAATTTGTGATGATAATGAGAGCACTACCATCTAGGACATTGGTATGTACCAATGGAGACTGCGCACTCAAATCCTATCTATCGAGGACTCGTAATCTTTGTCATTCCAAATCTTGATTTAAAACTACTACCAAATGAGCTTAAGTATGTATACTTAGGTGAAAATAAAACTTATCATGTGGTGATCTCTTCATTTTTAGACAAGGATCAAGAGATTAAATTGTTGAATGTTCTAAGGGACCACAAAGGAGCCTTGGGCTGGACCATTTCTGACATCAAGGGTATAAGCCCTTCCATATGCACCCATCGGATCCACCTCGATGAGGACGCCAAACCAATTAGACAACCTCAAAGGCATCTCAATCCAAACATGATGAAAGTTGTAAAAAATGAGGTGATCAAATTATTGGATGTGGGAATCATCTACCTAATATCCGATAGTGTTTGGGTGAGTCCAACTTAAGTATTCCCAAAGAAATTCGAAATAACTACTGTGTAAAATTCTAATAATGAACTCATACCAACACGTGTCACCACTGGTTGACATATTTATATTGACTATAGAAAATTTATGAGGTTATAAAGAAGGACCATTTCTCTCTAACATTCATTAATCAAGTTTTAGAGAGGGTCGCACGTCACTCCTATAGTTTTCTTGATGAATATTCTGGATGTAACCAAATAGAGATAGCCCTGGAAGACTAAGAGAAAACCACGTTCACTTGTCCATTTGACACATTTGCTTTCAAACTGATGCCATTTGGATTGTGTAACGCCCTAGCAACTTTTCAATAGTGTCTGTTAAGTATTTTTTCAAATATGGTTGGGAAGTTTCTTGAGATTTTCATGGACAAATTCTTTGTATTTGGGAATAGTTTTGAGGAATGCCTCAATAATTTATCTCTTGTCTTGTTTAGGTGTGAAGAGAAACACCTTGTCTTAAATTGGGAGAACTGTCATTTCATGGTTCAAAAAGAATTGTTCTGGACCGTGTTATCTCAAAAAATGGAATCGAGGTAGATCGCTCAAAACTCGATATTATTGCTAATCTACATATCCTCCGAATTGTTAGAGATATTAGATCACTTTCAGGGCATGCTAATTTTTATAGAAGATTCATCAAGGACTTTAGTGCCATTACTAGACCCTTGACTAATATTCTTCAAAAGGATGTTCCATTTAAGTAGACAGATGAGTGTGCAAGTGCCTTTAATAAAATTAAATCATCCCTTACCAGTGCATCTATCATGAGTTTACCAGATTGGACACTTCCTTTTGAACTAATGTGCGATGTCAGTGATTATGACATAGGGGTTGTTTTAGGCTAAAAGAAAGATAAACGGCCTTACTTTATTCACTATGCGAGTAGAACTCTAAACTCGAACCAAGTGAACTACTCAACAACTGAAAAAGTGTTACTTGCAGTAATTTTTGGATAAGTTTAGGTCCTACTTACTGGGATCTACAGTAGTCATTTTTTCGGACCACTCGGCTTTGGAATATTTGTTATTTAAGAAGGATGCAAATTTGAGACTTTTGACATGGATCATCCTACTCCAAGAATTTGACTTAAAGATAAAATATAAGAAATGAGTAGAAAACATAGTGGCCGATCACCTTTACAGATTGGTGTTAGATGATTCCACTGAAGAGATGCATATCTAGGACACTTTTCCTGATAAACAATTATTTGCGATCTCTAAATTGCCTTAGTATGCGGATAGAGTGAACTATCTTGTAATGAAAAAACTATCATATCATTGGAAGTCACAAGATAGGAAGCGTTTTGAAACCGAGGTTAAGAACTTCTTTTGGGATGACCCGTATTTATATAAATATGGGACTGATCAAATTGTTAGACATTGTGTCACAGATGATGAAGTTTAGAGTGTTATTTCTTTTTACCACATGGAAGCATGTGGTGGCCATTTTTCTGCTAAGAAAACCACTGCCAAAATCCTGCAGTGTGGTTTTTACTGGCCTACCATGTTTAAAGACACCTTTGCTTTCTATGTTGCTTGTGATATATGTCAAAGGTTGGGAAGAGTATCCTGCCGCAACATGATGCCTTTATCCCCAATTTTACCATTAGGGATTTTTGATTGTTGGAGTATTGATTTTATGAGACCATTTCCATCTTCTTTTGGATTTCTTTATATATTGGTTGGTGTGGACTCGATTTCAAAGTGGATTAAGACAGTTTCAAGTAGGACCAATGATAGCAAAGTGGTTATATGATTCCTCAAGAAAAATATTTTTTTTAGATTTGGAACTCCAAAGGTCATCATTAGTGATGGTGGGTCTCATTTTTGCAATAGAAAATTTGAGGCTTTGATAAAGAAATATGTTATCAAGAATAAAGTGAGCACCTCATACCATCCATAAATGAGTGGACGATCTGAGATTTTTAATCAGAAAATCAAACACATTTTAGAGAAAACTATAAGGCCAGATAGGAAGGATTGGTCCCTCAGACTATCCGACGCTTTATGGGCTTATAGGACTGCTTATAAGACCCCGATTGGAATGTCTCCATACAGATTGGTGTATAAGAAGGCTTATCACTTGCCTGTGGAATTGAAATATAGAGCCTATTGGGCAATAAAGAAATTAAACTTTGACATGGACCAAGCAAGTGGAAAAAAGAAATTAGAGTTGAATGAATTAGAGGAGCTAAGGAGAGACTCCTATGAAATTTTTAAAATCTACAAAGAGAGGACTAAAACTTTTCATGACAAAAACATCCCGAGGAAGAATTTTGAACCTCAGCAAAAGGTCCTATTGTATAATTCCCGCCTCTAGTTCTTTTCGGGAAAGTTAAGATCAAGATAAACATGCTCCTTCATTGTGAAGAATGTTTATACTCATGGGGCTGTTGAAATTGAGAATCCACGTAATGGTAACGTGTACAATGCTAAAGGTCAGAGATTGAAGCCTTATGTGAAAAACTTTCATTTGGGAGAGGAGCTCGTCCCTCTTCATGAGCTAGAATATTCAGATTGATGCTCTTAGTTTGACGGAGCATTTGTGTAGGATTTGTATCATATTCAATTTTTTTAGTGTCACCTAGCAGGTGAGTTCTTCATGATAGATACTATTAACTCTTTCTTTTATTTTTATTTTTCTCTGCATTACATTATCATTACATTGGGAACAATGTAGATTTTAGGTTGGGGGTGTGGATAGCCATCGATGTGAGGTTTTTTTTTTTAATTTTTTAATTTTTTTTAAAAAAATTTTAAATTTAGGTTTATGGGGAAATTTTTTCAACATTTTTAAAATAATATATACAAGAATGTGAACATGATATTATGCGAATTTCAAAGGTAAAGCTAATACTTAGTCTAAGTCGATAATAGTCAGAATTTTGATAACTGAAAATTATAGACTTAAGTTCAATTATCTAATCACTAGTTTAAAGTGAGTTATAATTTGATGTAATAAATTCACAATACACCTTAGCTAACTAAGTAAGGAATATGATATGTGAACTAAAATAACAACTTTTGATTCAAATAAGGTTGAATGAACTAGTACCATTGAGATATGCTTTAAAAAGAGAATATTGAAGGAAAAAAAAAGAGTGATGGAATTTTTTTTTTATTATTATAAAGCATGAATGCAATGACCATAACAATCGTGTCAGTAATCCAGAGTAAGGACACTTAAGTATCCATTACTGTTACTATTATAAGTATGATACCTTATGTTATGAAGTAAACCTAGTGGGAATCTTCATCTAAGAGTGGTCTATAATAATGATGATATGATGATAAAAAAAAGAAATATCATGAAGAAAATAAGATAGCTAGAGATTTCATATTCTTGGGATGATTGAAAGGAGTTAGGATAGGGAACGTGTATATTTCTCAAAGTTAGACTAGTGTCATAAGCACCTAAGTATATTGGATCATAACTATTCTAAATTTTGATTAGGTCTCTGAACTCAAGGATGTAATGGATTAAGAAATTGAAATTTTAACTAACTTTAGGCTTAGGATAAGTATTATTTTGTTTTAGAATTCATATGATGAATGAAGGCATAATTGTATAAATTTCTGAGTGTTAAACTATTTTTTATGTTTTCAATGTTTGTGGGTAACATTTCTGAAAACCTTTACGAGACTATAACTCGTCCACTAGGGGAAACCTAAGGGTTTAATGGCTTGTTACATATGCTAAATGCAATCGAGATTACCTGCGAAAGTGGTGTAGTTAGAGTTTTTTTCGTTTTAATTTTATTTTTAGAATTAGTTTTTATTCTTATTTTTATTTTTCTTCATTTATTTTGCTCGGGACTAGAAAAATGCTGATTGAGAGGTATGTCGGGACTCAAATATTGCATAATTTCTCCCATTTATATCTTGATTTTAAGAACATGAATTTGCTTAATATTCTATTTTACTCATGTATGTGTTGCAAAGTGAAGTTAGGTGCTTGGATTGAAAAATGGTGTTAAAAGCATGAATTTGATGCTAAAAAATCACCAAGTCAAGAGATGGATCTTAGGAGACAAAGATTGAAAAATTCACATGCCAAAGATCCAAGAAAACTAAGTGAAGAATGAAGAAAATCGAAGATTTGAAGTAAAGAATCTTGAAATCGTCCTCAAAAAGTGTATTCTAAAGCTCTGAAGTATATTTTGGAAAACTACACAGTAGAAAATCTATTTTAAACAAACTGTGCAGCGAGAAGTCTATTTTGAAAAACTGCATATATTTGAGACAGTTTCTAGGGTTTTTCAACTTTGTACGAAAATTGGAGTTCCCTACTTATAAATAGGGCTTCCTAGGGCATTCCTAAACATCATTAGAAGCATTCAAGAGCAATATTTAGGGTTTTTAAAGGGTTTTCAATTTTATAAGTTATTTTTTTCCTTTTAGATCTTTTATATTTGTATTTATTTATTTCTTGTTGCTTTCTTTCTCTATTCTAGTTATATTTTTCTAAGTTTCCTCTTGCCCAAGCTAGAAGGGAAGCACATGGGGTTAATAATTCTTTAAGTTATGATGATTGATTATTTTAATGATGAGAAGAGTGGCATATGCATGTTATCTATTATTTAGGTTTTATTTTTAATCCTCTTGTGAGAACTATATGTTTCCATCATATGAGATCCATATTGATGGATAGGCTTACCCTGAATCAAGCAAATTTCTTAGATAGGAGAGCTTCTCAACCTGTTATATTTCTTTGATTTACATTATCTTATTGATATTGAATTCTTAAAATCACTGATGCTTGAGAATATATATCAATGGTGCAAATCCAATATTTTATAATATTTTATATCATTTATTAAAATATTTAAACTAATTTATTTTCTGACTAGGCTGACCATAATGCTCAGTTCCTAGTTTTTGTAACACCTCAAATTTTTGCCAACCTGGAGTTGGATGTCCTCATGAAATGGGTCAACCATATCACTCTTAAAGCTCAATTCCAAAGCCAAAGAAATCATTTAGAACTAAATTCTTTAGAAATTAACGTGAATTAACTAGCGCTACACTAGATTACCTGTGAAATTAGTACCAACCACTTTAAATACGATCTATAAGACCCAAAACCTATAGAATTGTTAACGCTATGTTACCCTAAAATCTAGAATCCAACTCTAAACCCAGTTGCTCTCAGGAGCACTTTGAAACTCCGTATCGGATCTGGACCGCACATCCAAAGTCCGAATAATACGAAGTTATAGAATTAGGACTGCCTAACTGGACTTGACAATCACTTCGAAAATTAAGTCCAAACGATGTTCTGAGACCATTTTATTGCGTCCGGAGTGAAGAGAGTGAGAAAAAAATGATATTGGAAAAATTAATTATATTTTTATGAAATCTGGCACGTTTCACTTGGGCATTATTTTTAAGCGTTCTGACTACTAGAATTCGACCCAATTTTACCCTCGGATCAGGATAGGTGACCCTTACATGTTAAAGTATTTGTGGCCTTGATCTAAGTTCAGTAACCGTTGAATTGAAACTGGTCCGCTACGTGCGATCTGGAAGTCCGGCTAGGACGAAAACTTAAATCCACCTAGATCCAAGGTTGGGGAGCTTAAGTCCGACCGCATTTAGTTACAGGACCTCCAGAAGTGCTCCGTTGGATCGGAACAGACCCAATTTGGTTATAACCTAAGTATACCTTAGCCATAAGTCTATTTTCCTCAGTTTTAAGCCTATATAAGAGGCTTAAACCCTCTCTCATTCAGCCCATACGAATTTGAGAGAAACCCTAGGAGAGAGAAGAGAGAAAAGAGAGAGAAAGTGTGAGAGAAGTGGGAGAACATTCCTGCTATTCTTCCCTGCCTATCTATGTGCTTACCCATTGCTTTACGATCGCTATCCCAACAATTCTAGCTTCGTTCTAGGTAAGAAAATCCTAACCTTAATCTATTTTATGATTTCTATCGATACAAGTAGTGAAGTAGCTGACTTCCCTTGTGTAATAGGCTGTCATATCGACGTTGACGGAAGCGTAGAGTACCTATTCAATTCGTTACACTTCTATGGCGTAAGGTGCGGATTTTAGACGCTTAGGTTACGATTTTTCAAAGCTTCTAATGTCGTTTAATGGTAGATTGTTGATAAGAATGTTGTTTCATATGTAGAACATGCCGACCGATTTCTATTTCAAATACATACGAAGAATATGAGATTTATGGTATTTTAGGTATTTGTAGGAAATACCGTATACGTATAAATTTTGCTGATATGATTGCCATGAGTATTTTCCATGCATATATGCTAGTTATGGATGTATGATCTATTTGGTGAAAGGATTCACCCTAATACATGTTTCGGCCAACGTACGCTATGTATGTTATTAAGTGTAGTCTAAGTGTTTGTTAAAATGCCTAAATCAATATGATTTATGCCTGCCATATGTGTTGAATGTAAGAACATGATTGTTGTGTATTAGACATCTCCTTAATATAAGGATCTATCATATTATATGTTGAAATCAACATACGTCAAGTACGTTGGAGTTGTGTAGTCTAAGTGTTTGTATAAATGCTTGCGTGAGTAAGTACTTAGTAAATGGTGTTGTAGACTAGTGTTGAGACAGGATTCTCAACTATGTTGACGATGTGTATGATTTCCTCCATGTACGTTGTTGAATTAATTCCTTATATATGAAATGCTTGTGTATACTTAACTGCGTATGTTGTACCCTATAACATGTTGATAACATGCTTGGATTACTTGATATTTCAATTTCATCTCTCTCATATGCTTACTGATTCAGATTGCAAGTGTCTGGTGCTATGCTATAGTCCAAGCAGTCGGTAACAGACTTGAACTCGTGGTTGAATTCTATTCGCCACGTAGGACGTGTTTGACGAACCCGAGCCATGCATTGCTTGTCGACAGTGGTTAGGTCACACGAGGTGCTTATGTACTTCATGTCGATCAACTTAATGGGCGCTCGTACTAGTTGAACTCGTCCAGTAACCCGATTAGCCCGATGTATGTTAACCATGTATGGACGCTACTGCTTGAATCTAAAGTATCAAACTTACCAGTGAAAATTTCGTTAACCATAGTATCTCGATCTATTAAGACTCATGAGCCGGACATGGTGGTATGGGATACCGTGGTCGAGCTGTCGGCCTACGATGGGGCCATAAACCTCCCCGTAGTGACCAGTGAGCACCTTAGACTCGTGAGCCGATTGTGGTGGTATGGGACACTACATTCGAGCTGTCAGCCTACTCTGATTGGTGACGAGCCCTTTGTAGTGACCTCGAGCGTATTCTAAGTCTACGTGAGGCGACGACCATTCCGTAGCAACAAGAGTACAAATATTCCTGTATTGATAGTGATGGGGGAGCTGTGCAACGAGTGCGTGCAACAGCCCTGACAGCCCTTGCAGTAACCTAGAACCATATCATCGCATGAGAATACTAGGAGTGACGACCCTAGATTGGATCATTGTTGAGAATTGATATAAGGGAGGTACCTTAGCTTCCCAATCTTGCTGTATGCAAAGGACTAATAACAACTCGGTAATCACGTTCATATCACACTGCATGTGCCTAGAAGATGTGGAGCACTGAGGGAAGAAAGCATGCCGCGGATGTAAGATGGTGTAGCATGAGGGAGTATGTTGGCGAGGGTATACATCATGTCATTTCATTCTTGCATTAATTACAGTATTTAGGAATGTTTGATTTGCTTTCTTTATCATTATCGATTGATTGATTTGATAACATGTTAATCTTTGCTCTATGATTCCACCGAGTTAGCTACTCACTCCCACGTTATGGGACGGTGTTGTACACACCAACCAGTCCCTGTTTTAGTTTCAAATGATGACGTTACTTACGAAGTAGAGCCGGACTTTATGATGATGAGGAGGATTTCTCCTATATGCAGGTTCTGATCGACTGGGTTACAGGGTTACTTGTTAGATGTGATTACACTTGTTATCTTACACTTTTAAAATACCCATGTATATTCTTTTGTTCATTTTTGAGTATACACGTAAATAGTTAACCTGGTAATATGTTCACACTCTGGAGGCTTACAATAAATTATACATTTTATATATTTATCACAGTCTTTCGCTTGTAAAATTTAACTATCTCTGGAGTATGATATGCTATTTTGGCTTAATCCACTTCATGTTTTATGCACTATTATGGCCGACATTCATCTATCATTGAAAATGTTGCATAAGTGATGTTCTGGAACTCGGGAGTGGAGTTTATGCTCGACCCCCAATTTTTGGGATGTTACAGATGGTATCAGAGCATGACAGGCGATAAAACTTAGAAACCACATTAAAATCCCAAGTTTCGCCGACAGGCGAGACTGAATATTGTAATTTAGTCCACATTTTTAATTTTTTTTTTGTTATGATTCATATACCCAGCTGCACCCCAATCTGACCACCACCACAGACCGGATCTCTATTGTTACTAAGTAATTCAGTAGGCCACACAAAGGATCGCAACAATAATAAAATCTAGGACCATAAAGGAAAGAAAACGTTTAAGTTCATATGTTCCACCATTCCACTCTATACAGGACCATCCTCAGTTAAACCATAGATCATCAAATCATTTCCTTGTGCCTCCAAGCACATCCTTTTGGGCCTTCTCTTTACACTTTTTGAACCTTCAACTTAAAACCAACTCACCCCCAACCAGTGTTGTTCTTGATCTCCATCTCACATGACCAAAGCATCAATGCCTACGTTACCTGTGAATGATACCCCAAAGTTCCCTCGAATGCATTCATTTCTATATCTGTCATTCCTCATCTTGACATCTATCCATCTCAACATCCCCATTTCAACTACACATCCTATGAACATGTTGTCGGTTGACAGCCTAAGATTCTGGTCTATAAAGCATGAATGGTCTTATAGTTATCCTAGACGATCTCGCCATTCGTTGATTTGGTATGCGACTATCACATAAAACTCCAAAGGGCACATCTCCACTTCATCCATCCATCTCTTACTCTACAGGTAACATCCCTCATCAATCTCACCACTTTCATGAAGTATCAACCAAGATATTGAAAATAACTTCTCAGAACTCAATCCTAATGTCTAACCCATTTCCTTCAAAATCTCTCCTTTCACCACCTCATTCTTCAACTTTTTCTAAGTCCTTTCATACTAGACATAAATCCTAACGTATAAATGATGGAGAATAATACTTAAATAAAATTTTACTATAAATAGTAAATATATATATAAATTAGACTTTTGACCATTCAAATTATGGAATCTCATGAATTAAATTGATTAGTTGGATAGATTAGCATCTCCTACCCCAAAATCATATGCTACATGTTGTAAAAAATCATTTCGGTTTACAAATTGGCCCCAAAAATATCTCAAATGGAGTCAGGAGCCAAACAGAGCACTTACAGGGAGACCCAGGGTGAGACCCACATACATTTGGGGTCCAGGGGGCAGGAGGACCTCGCCCAAATGGTGAGACCTCGCCAGATTGTCCAGAGGGTGGCGAGGACCTCACCGAGTCGGCAAGGCCTTGCCGGTCAACGGGCTCGGTCGGGTCGGGCCTTCGGGCCGATCGACTTTGGGGTGTAGTGTAACCCCTTGGTGTACGGTCGGTCGTGTAAAACTCCCTAAAAGATGCCCCTCCTTCACAAAACACCCCTCCAAGCTCTCCTTTCTCCACAAGTTTCTGATTTTTCATAGAATACGCCCCTCCAATCACTGCTTCCGTTTATTGCACCACCGTCGTCACCCATTCGAAAACTCCCTCTTATAGCTGCGGTCTCTCTCATGCCCCTTTCATTTGAGCCTTTACACTCTCTTTTTGGTCTCAAAATCGTGCAAACCTCAAATCCCATTTTCTCCTTCCTAGGAAATTGATTTCCTTCATCATTTTATGCTTCCAACTGGCCTCCATTGTTGCATACATCTCCCATCTCCTTCTTTTCACTTGTCTTGAGTTCACAAACCCCTCTTTGCTGCTCATTTCCTCACAACTCAACAACCCATCAAACCCCATTCCTTTTATCCCTTTCTTCCACTTCCTATGGCTCTATTTGAGTTCATTACGGCCGTATTTTCGATTTTCACTTTTTTTTCTTTCAAATTACACTTAGAAATTCTTCATCATGGGGTTTGGAAATCTCATCTCACTCTTTCCAGCACAAGGCCCATTTTCCAAAGCCCATAGAATTGATTTTTAATCCCACCCCACCCCCGTACCAAACATACCATTCCCAATCCTGAGCAATGCAGTCCCGTTTAATACAACTTTATACCACTAGCCAAACAGGCCCTTAGAGTTTTGGACCTAAAGTTGGTATTCCTAGATTTAGAAAGATCTGACAGTGTAGGGGATCCGATAAAGTGATAACATGAACCCTATGACCTCCTTAGCTAGTATGGACATGTGTGTAGAGCTCGAGTGCAATTAAATTCAAATTCGGGCAACAGATAGTTAGGAATTAGATCCTGAATCACAGACCATTCTGGCTTACATATGGACTTAGAAAATTAGTTTGCCAGTTAACATATTTTGTGTCCAAATGCATTACGTACTAATAATGTATAGATTATCTTATAGTATTAAACTGTACATGAGTAAAGAGGGTAAGTCAGGACCCTAGTAAGAGTCCTTATTAGGTAGAATTAGGTATCTTTCCACCAACTCATACCTGCCATTCAGCTCAACCACAATAGAGATTAGGCTCATTTCTATAACCATAGGTACCAATGTCATAGTATATATCGTCAATGAAAGGAAGACCTATGTATTGGGTGACCATATCCCATTCCATGTCAAGGATAGGTCATAAATTATACCTCATTCTGACATACGGATCAAGACAGATTCTTGAGCCTTGAGAGTACACATAAATTTTTAAGGGGGGTAGAACCTTATGTGCCCAATCTAGTTAGGTCAACTAATACAACCGTTGGATCAGAGTTACGCAGCGGAAGCGTGGTTGGCTTCCCCACTGGCCCAGGATTGAAGAAAGTGATTCAAGTTATACGTAAGGTTAGGTCCACAAATCTACTCGCTAAATACGAATATAATAAAAGCCCTGGCCAACTCCATACGACTAGAAATCCTTTTAGGATGATCTATTAAGGTGCTTATTAACCCCCACCCTTGGACATAGATTCAGACAAGGACTCTCCGAGATCAAGACCCAAAGCACAACCTTAAAAATAGGAAATTGGAACCTTTTAGTGATAGGCATTCCCTAAGCTTTGGAGTAATCAGATTCTACGGAGTTACTGAAATATACAATAGCGAAGCATTCGTGGCTTGACCCAATTCTCAATCTTGAACGACTACCAATGGACTCATTGCTTAGCCGAGCAGAAGACCAGGATCCACCAGGATTAGGAAGGGATACAACATTGTCTACCCTGGCCAGGAGGATATTCGACATATCGGGATCAAGCCCACTACAACCGTCTCTCTGTACTGGTCAACCACTGAAAACATATATCTTACTCTAAGTAGATGGAAATCGTCGTCAAGACTTCAAATAGATAAAGAAATAAATTGCAGTATACCATCAGGGTGTAAGAAATGGATAAAGCAGTAAGTTTTAAGGGGGGTAGACCAAAAGGAACCAGACTAATATAGATCGTATACACCCTACCACGTATAGAAACTTGAAATCAACAAAACTTAGGCAAAAGAAATAATTAATCTTTCCTTATTACCCTTAGGCAATTTCGGGGATGAAATTTTATTTTAAGGGGGGTAGATTGTAACACCCTAAATTTTTGCCAACCTGGAGTTAAACGTCCTCAGGCACTGGGTCAACCATATCACTCTTAAAGCTCAATTCCAAAGCCAAAGAAATCATTTAGAACTAAATTCTTTAGAAATTAACGTGAATTAACTAGCGCTACAGTAGATTACCTATGAAATTAGCACCAACCACTTTAAATACAATCTGTAAGACCCAAAACCTATAGAATTGTTAACGCTATATTACCCTAAAATCTAGAATCCAACTCTAAACCCAGTTGCTCTCAGGAGCACTTTGAAACTCCGTATCGGATCTGGACCGCACATCCAAAGTCTGAATAATACGAAGTTATAGAATTAGGACCGCCTAACTGGACTTGACAATCACTTCGAAAATCAAGTCCAAACGATGCCCTGAGACCATTTTATTGCGTCCGGAGTGAAGAGAGTGAGAAAAGAAAGATATTTGAAAAATTAATTATATTTTTATGAAATCTGGCACGTTTCACTTGGGCATTATTTTTAAGCGTTCTGACTGCTAGAATTCGACCTAATTTCACCCTCGGATCAGGATAGGTGACCCTTACATGTCAAAGTATTTGTGGCCTTGATCGAAATTCAGTAACCGTTGAATTGAAACTGGTCCGCTACGTGCGATCTGGAAGTCCGGCTAGGACGAAAACTTAAATCCACCTAGATCCAAGGTTGGTGAGCTTAAGTCCGATCGCATTTAGTTACAGGACCTCCAGAAGTGCTCCGTTGGATCGGAACAGACCCGATTTGGTAATAACCTAAGTATACCTTAGCCATAAGTCTATTTTCGTGAGTTTTGAGTCTATATAACAGGCTTAAACCCTTTCTCATTCATCCTATATGAATTTGAGAGAAACCCTAGGAGAGAGAAGAGAGAAAAGAGAGAGAAAGTGTGAGAGAAGTGGGAGAACCTTCTTGTTATTCTTCCTTGCCTATCTACGTGCTTACCCATCACTTTACGATCGCTATCCCGACGATTCCAGCTTCATTCTAGGTAAGAAAACCATAACCTTAACCTATTTTAGGATTTCTATCGATTCAAGTAGTGAAGTAGCTGACTTCCCTTGTGTAATAGGCTGTCATATCGACGTTGACGGAAGCGTAGAGTACCTATTCAATTCGTTAGTCTTCTATGGCGTAAGGTGCGAATTTTAGACGCTTAGGTTACCATTTTTCAAAGATTTCAATGTCGTTTAATGGTAGATTGTTGATAAGAATGCTGTTTCATATGTAGAACATGCCAACCGATTTCTATTTCGAATACATATGAAGAATATGAGATTTATGGTATTTTAGATATTTGTAGGAAATACCGTATACGTATAAATTTTACTGATATGATTGCCATGAGTATTTTTCAAGCATATATGCTAGTTATGGATGTATGATCTATTTGGTGAAAGGATTCGCCCTAATACATGTTTCGGCCAACGTACGCTATGTATGTTATTAAGTGTAGTCTAAGTGTTTGTTGAAATGCCTAAATCAATATGATTTATGCCTTCCATATGTGTTGAATATAAGAACATGATTGTTGTGTATTAGACATCTCCTTAATATAAGGATCTGTCATATTATATGTTGAAATCAACATACGTCAAGTATGTTGGAGTTGTGTAGTCTAAGTGTTTGTATAAATGCTTGCGTGAGTAAGTACTTAGTAAATGGTGTTGTAGACTAGTGTTGAGATAGGATTCTCAACTACGTTGACAATGTGTATGATTTCCTCCATGTACGTTGTTAAATTGATTTCTTATATATGAAATGCTTGTGTATGCTTAACTGCGTATGTTGTACCCTATAATATGTTGATAACATGCTTGGATTACTTGATATTTCAATTCCGTTTCTCTCATATGCTTACTGATTCAGATTGCAAGTGTCTGGTGCTATGCTATAGTACAGGAAGTCGGTAACAGACTTGAACTCGTGGTTGAATTCTATTCGCCACGTAGGACGTGTTTGACGAACCCGAGCCGTGCGTTGCTTGTCGACAGTGGTTAGGTCACACGAGGTGCTTATGCACTTCATGTCGATCAACTCAACGGGCGCTCGTACTAGTTGAACTCGTCCAGTAACCCGATTAGCCTGATGTATGTTAACCATGTATGAACGCTACTGCTTGAATCTAAAGTACCAAACTTACCAGTGAAAATTCTGTTAACTATGGTACCTCGATCCGATAAGACTCATGAGCCGGGCATGGTGGTATGGGACACCGTGGTCGAGCTGTCGGCCGACGCTGGGGCCATAAACCTCCCCGTAGTGACCAGTGAGCACCTTAGACTCGTGAACCGATTGTGGTGGTATGGGACACTACATTCGAACTGTCGACCTACTCTGATTGGTGACGAGCCCTTTGTAGTGACCTCGAGCGTATTCTGAGTCTACGTGAGGCGACGACCCTTCCGTAACAACAAGAGTATAACTAGGCCTGTATTAATAGTGATGGGGGAGCGGTGTAACGAGTGCGTACAACAGCCCTGACAGCCCTTGCAGCAACCTAGAACCATATCATCGTATGAGAATACTAGGAGTGATGACCCTAGACTGGATCATTGTTGGGAATTGATATAAGAGAGGTACCTTAGTTTCCCAATCTTGCTGTATGTAAAGGACTAATAACAACTCGGTAATCACGTTCATATCACACTGCATGTGCCTGGAAGATGTGGAGCACTGAGGGAAGAAAGCATGCCGCGAACGTAAGATGGTGTCGCATGAGGGAGTATGTTGGCGAGGGCATACATCATGTCATTTCATTCTTGCATTAATTACAGTATTTAAGAATATTTGATTTGCTTGCTTTATCATTATCGCTTGATTGATTTGATAACATGTTAATCTTTGCTCTATAATTTCACTGAGTTAGCTACTCACTCCCACGTTACGGGACGGTGTTGTACACACCAACCAGTCCCTGTTTTAGTTTCAAATGATGACGTTGCTTGCAAAGCAGAACCAGACTTTATGATGATGAGGAGAATTTCTCCTATATGCAGGTTCTGATCGACGGGGTTACAGGGCTACTTATTAGATGTGATTACACTTGTTATCTTACACTTTTAAAATACCCATGTATATTCTTTTGTTCATTTTTGAGTATACATGTAAATAGTTAACCTGGTAACATGTTCACACTCCGGAGGCTTACAATAAATTATACATTTTATATATTTATCACAGTCTTTCACTTGCAAAATTTAACTATCTCTGGAGTATGATATGCTATTTTGGCTTAATCCACTTCATGTTTTATGCACTATTTTGGCCGACATTCATTCATCATTGAAAATATTGTATAAGTGATGTTCTGGAACTCGGGAGTGGAGTTTATGCTCGACCCCTGATTTTCGGGATGTTACAGTTGTGTTATCCAAGTCATCATGATTTTGAAACATTAACCTATGTGTGGAACTTTGAAGCATGAGTGTTATTTTAATTTAGTTGAATTACATCCATTCAAAAATCTCAAATTCAAATCATCAGTTTAGTTTTTATTACTTAGTTAGTTTTGCATTTGATTTTCTCCTTTTGGCAATTCATCTCCCCGTGGGATTGACCCTGTATTCACAGGATATTACTTACGAACCTCTGCACTTGGAGGCAAGTAACCAGGTGTGTTGACGTCACCAAGTTTTGAAGGTCTCATCATGAGGTATGTGTTATATTCCAACTGTCCTTCTATTTTGTAATCTCGTCTTAAGGCTTGAGCCGTAAAATATGATGGATCCAATGGTCAAGTGGACCACACTTGTAAAAAGAAGCAGGGGATTGAACATCTACCATTGAAACCCTTTTAGGGTCACAGAAGTTTTAGATAAATATGATTTTATTTTTCTTCTTCATCCAGGTCTTGGTGATCTTATGAGCAGATTATATGGAAAATAAAAGCTATAGTGGGCCCTACAAATGTTTTAACGGTTAGAATCATTCTCCCACTTTAATTTTTGGTGTGGTCCACTTAAGATTTGGATATAAATCATTTTCGGTATCATGGACTAAAATTATATCGAAAAATGGATGAATGGTGTTTATTTTATAAATACATATCATTTTTGGGGCCTATGTTACTTTGATCTCCTTTAAACCGTTTGTACAAGTCAGAGCTCGAGGAACGATTGCGCTTGTCTTCCCAGAAACCCCAGATTAGGAAGCGGATTGGCTAGTGTACCTCACACTAGCTATATAGCTACTCTATTGACGTCAATAAGTTTTGTGGGTCTAATCATGAGGAATGTGTTATATCCAAATCGTCCATCCATTTGGCTAGTTCGTCCTAAGGACTGAGATGAAAAATAAGACAGATCTAACTATCAAGTGGACCATGCTGTAAAAAAGCAGTGGAGGATTGCATGTCTACAATTGAAATCTTTTTGGAGTCACAGAAGCCTTAGATCAATATGAAATTTGTTTTTCATCTTCATTCAGGTCGTTGTGACCTTATGAATAGATTGGATGGAAAATAAACGTTATGGTGAGCCCTACGAATTGTTTAACGGTGAAAATCATTATCTTCGCTGTTATTTGTGGTGTGGTCCATATGATCTTTGGATATGATTCATTTTTTGCATAGTGCTCTAAAATAATCTCTAAAAATAGATGAACGGTGTAGATAAAATAAATACATCACTGTGGGGCCCATGTAACTTTGATCTCCTTTGAACCGTTCATACAACTTGAAGATTGAGGAGCGTAAATGCTCGTCCTCGCATGACACGTACCTACAACAGCTCTACAGCTGGTGTGGGATACACTAGCCAATCCACTTCCACCGATTGGCTACTCCCCTTCCCACTAGCCCGGTGGTTGGTGTTCGGTGCTCTGTGGGCCCCACCATGATGTATGTGTTTCATCTATTCTGTTTATCCACTTTTAAAGATCATTTTAGAGTTTGATCCGAAAAATGAGAGGTATATAAATCTCAGGTGGAACACACCACAGGAAAATAATAGCGATTGGATATCCACCATTAAAATCCTCCAAAGGCCCACCGTACTGTTTATTTTACATCCAATCTATTGATTAGGTCATATAGACCCAAATGAAGGAAAAAAACAAAGATCAGCTTGATCCAAAACTTTTATGGCCCCCAAAAAGTTTTTAATGGTTGACGTTCATTCAACACTCTTTCCTGTAATGTGGTCCATTTGAGATTAAGATATACCTCATTTTTGGGAAATATCATAAAATGATCTAGAAAAATAGATGGAAGGTATGGATGAAACACATACATCATGGTGGGGCCCATAGAACATAGATAACCAGCCATTGGCTGGTGGCAGGGGGAGTAACCAATCCATTTCCCATTGGGGGGGGGGGGGATGGTTGGTGCTCTGTGGGCCCCACCATGATGTATGTGTTTCGTTTTCAACCGTTCAACTAAATATCCATCAATGCCATAGTTAACTTATACGAATATATTTTGGTAATTGCAAATCTAAACTGGGACTCGTAGGTTTACAACTTAAGTAAGCTCAATTATATACGCCACTCGTAATTTCTAAGTACTACTTAATTACATGAGTATTATCCATCACGCTTTGCCAATGCATTATTGAATATTTTCTATTTTGGAATTGGTAAACCGCTCTTGGAGTCATTGATCTTATATGAAGTCAATGGACTCAGATTGGGTGGTGACACCAACATCAGCCGACTCGCTGATAGAAAATTAATCTCCGTGGGCCTGATCATGATATACGTATTTTATCCACACTATCTATCCATTTTCCATCCCATTTTAGGGTTAAGGCTGATTAAAAGTTCAAGTGGACCGCACCACATGAAACAGTGGGGATTGAAGGCTTACTGTTGAAATCTTCTTCTGAGTGCAGAAGTTTTGGATCCAACTAATATTTATGTTTTCCCTTCGTCCAAGTTTGTATGAAGATATTTATGTTTTCACTTCATTCAAGTCCATATGAACTTTATAAATATGTTGGATGGCAAATAAATTAACATCATCGTGGCCTAGAAAGGATTTGAAAAGTGGGTGTCTTTTTCCATAGTTGGGTGATGTTGGGGTCACCACCCAATTCGAGGGATGTGGATTGGATACTACTCCACCAGGACCTAGATAGAGATGGATGGTCCTATCAGGATCTTTATGGGCCCATTGTGACGTTGGGAAGGATGTGATGAGGTTGTCCATCATGGTTATCATCGAGGATAACAACTTTGAATCCAAGGATTCTCTAGACTCTTCACATAGATTCTTTGAATCCAAGCATTCCCTGGACTCTTCACATAGATTCTTTGAATCCATTCGGGATGAAAACAAAAGTAACTTCTAACAATTCAAAATAAATTGATTAATGATATTAAAAAAGAAGAAGAAAGAAGTGTAATATTATATGTAATAAACTTAAACTTAGCATGAAATTTTAAACCGAAAACTCCCTGAAAACGTGACTTACTATAAATAATAAACTTACTATAAATAGTAAACTTACTATTTATAGACGGTCATGATCCCTACCAGACTTCATGGTTTTCGGCGAAAAATAGTAAGTGTCCAATTTAGCCTAACCATGTTATTCTCCTAATTTCTCTAAGCCCTTTTCATGTTGGGCACGACTCCTAAAACTCAAAAGATCAAGAGTTGCGATTGAACTAAAAGTTAATATTTATAGTAAAAATGAAATTAAAATAGACTTTCAACTGTTGATCTGATGGAATCTCAAAAATTTGGCAAGGGCAACCCGACATAGTAGGTTGGTTGGCTAAAGTAGCTTCTCCTACCACAAAATCATATATGACATGTTAAAAAAAATCATTCTTGTAAGACTTGTATCCTAGTCTGTACTGTTCCGTTAACTCTCGCGATCCTCCCAGTCAAATTTCGGCAACCTGTGACCGATGATCCACGTTCACGCTCGACCCTAAGTCGTATCCTGTATATCTGAGTTGGTTCAATCCGAGACTTGTACCATTGTGACCATGTAAGACCCGTATCTTGGTCCGTACCTTTCCGTAGACTTCCGCGGTCTTACCGGTCGAATTCCGGCAACTTTCGACCCTTAACCGATATCGACGCGCGACCCTGATTCATATGCCGACAACCCAAGTCGACATAGCACGAGACCAATACCATAGCGACCGCGCCGTTGTTGCGGTTCCGATGCATCGACTCGCGCGCCGAGGCGATACCCTGGTCAAGAGATATGGGCCAACGTTCGGTGCGAGAAAACGCCGCGCGTTATGAAACCCAAGAGAATCTCTACAATGTGTCACATCAATCACATCAATCCCATCAATCAATCAACCCATCAATCCATCACATGTCAAGTACACATCACTTCCATCCCTTTTCCCAAACAACCACAAAAGTCTCCCAAACCCATACCTCTCTTACATAAAAAGCCACCAAAGTCTTCACCACCCATACCTCTCTTATACAAAAGCCTCAAAAGTCAAGTTTTTCTTACACAACCATCACTCACCACATCCATCCATCACTCTCTCTCTCTCCCTTTACATCACTCTCTCTCTTTCTCTCTTTCTCATTTCAAAAATTCCAAGCAACAAGAGTCCATACGTATGAAATTTCTCCAAATTCCCAAGCTCCAAGTGGCCTACCTTCCTACCCCATCATCTCCCATCTCAACCCTCCATTCCTCATCTTAACCGTTGAAGTTGAAGCTAAGGTGCCAAGGAACCCCTAGGAGTAAGAAGATCGGACGGTGGGTGCCTCTATAGGGTAATTTTTATTATTTTTATGGTGGACCAAGTGAGGCCTAACGATCAATGGTGTGGATCTCACTTGGGACCCTAAAATGTGGCCGATGGCCCATTTGGATCATCATGATCGTTTCATGATGGGGCCATTCTCCATGGACCCCATCATGATGTTTATTTCATTTAGATAGGTCATCTAGACCGTCCATATCGGTGGGGAATGGATCTCCACCGTTGATTTACATTTTTAACAGTCCCATGTTCAAAGGGATCCGTTTATTGTATGAATCATTGCAAGGGAGGGCCCATAATGTCGGGGTCCCTCCATCACAAGGTGTGTCCCACTCTCCATGTCTCTCTCTCTCTCTTTTATTTCTTTTTATTTTATTTTATTTTATTTTATTTTGTGTTTATGCAATAGGATTGTGTGGCCCACTTGAATGGATCCCACCTTGATGTATTTATTTTATTCAAGTGGGGCCCACCTTAAATGTTAAACCCATGTCACCCATCATGTGGTGGCCCACTCCATCAGGGCCCACCATTTAAATATATATATATAATGAACCGTCCAGCGTCTGGGACACTGGACGTTGTAAAGGGAAAAAGAAAAAGGAAGAAAGAAAGGGAAGCTTTTGGGTGGTCCCCTTGCATAGGCCCCATCCTGATGTTTATGTTCGATCCAAGCTGTCCATCCTCTTACCCACGGTATTTTAACCGTTGGGTAGAAGATTGGAGCTGATCCAATCACCTGGTGGGCCATAGCGCCAAGTAATGCATTCCCACCATTCAAAAATAAATTTCTTATTTTATTTCACTTCCATGCATCAAAAAAATTCAAACTCTGGACTCATTTGGACGGCCTCGGGCCACTGATCGCTATGGCTGGAGTGGATTTCCATAAAACGGGCCCCACACGTGATTTTTGTCAAAAATTAAAATTTAAGGAGAGAGAGAGATGGAGTGAGGCAGCAGGTTGCTGCTGCGTCAGGTGTTTGCAGCGACTGCGCGGCTGCCAGGCGAGCGGGCGGGCGGACGCCGTGGACCCACGGCCACCAGCCGTGGGCCCCACCTTGAATTTTATATGCCATCCTAACAGTTCATGAGGTGGGTCCCATCCTCAGATGGGTCCCCTCTAAGTTTCAGCGGATTCCAAGTCTCAGGTGGCCCGTACTACAGGAAACAGTGGAATTGAATGCCTGCCATTGAAATCCTCTTTGGGGCCCACTGAAGTTTTGAATCAAGCCGAAATTTGTGTTTTTCCTTCAACCGGGTCTGTTTGACCTTATAAACGGGTTGGATGCCAAATAAACATTACAGTGGGCCCCACATGGGACCCACAATGATGTGTGTATTGTAAGTCCACCGTCCAGTAGACGGTGGCGCCCACCTTTGCATTGTAGCGTCTCCACCGTCCAGCGGACGGTGGAGTCCTCCTTGATGCACGTGCTATCCCCACTGTCCAGCAACAGTGGGACCCACCATGTTGCATGTGAGCAAAGGCCCATTTGACTCATGTTAGGTCTATGGGTTGAGGCCCACTTGATCTACATGTGGGATCCCAATTGTTGTGGCCCGTTTGATACATATTAGACTCATGTGATAAGGTCCAATTAATGCAATCTAAGGTTCACGGGTTATGACCCATTGCAATATACCTAAGGCCCATTGGTGTGGCCCATTTATGTGGCCATCTGATGAATAAAAGGCCCATAGGACATGGCCCATTTGATATATATATATGAAAAGCCCAATGGGATAAACCTAAGGTCCATTGCAATGTATAATCCTAATACCGATTATGTAGCGATGTTTAAGGAGATCATGCCTGGGAAGTAATGTTGGTTTGACGTCCACATTGCGAGCGTAATGCTGGTTGGATGTCCACATTACGACTCTCCTTAGGGCCCATTACCAGGCCGTACTTGTTGTGTATAGACCGTCCACGCCCATCTGCGTTGTAAGAATGGTTCATAACTCATTTACATGTTTAGTATAGTTTCATGACCTATGATCATACGCATCATATGTATGCTTGATATGAGGATTGACTGATCATAACATATGCCTTCGGGCAGGTTGTTTATGGGCTCCTGGTTAGGCAGTGTTGCCCTACATGAGCGCACGATATGCACAGGATTGGTTGCATGACTGGATAGCGTGATTCATGCATTCCGCATTTGTGTGACATGGTTATTGTATACCCTAGCGACATCGGGGTCGTAGCCTCTACAGACAGATCGTGGTTGGAAGGATTGGATCTCGGAAATCTTATTCTACATGGGGTACTATACATATCCCTGGGTGAAAGTACCTAAACCCTTATGGTACCAAGAGGTTGCTCCAACGTCTAGACCGAGTGGGTAGATGAGCATTGAGTGCCGATTACCAGACGGTTACGCTCTCCACTGTGTCGTGGTCAGTTGGGAGGGGGTGCGACCTTACCCGTCCGAGAGTAGGGGGCAATGCTAGACTGAGTTTGACCAGCTCGAGGAATGGGTCCGCTGTCGACGAGTCGCGCCCGATATTGGCAGACGGATAGTGAGGTCTCTTCCACTTCTCTTATTGCCCGCGATGTGGCGGCAATCTGGTTTAGAGTGTACTAGACCTCGGTGATATTTCATATTGAACCGTATTGATGTGTGGACATAGATGAGGACCTGTATACTTGAGTTGCATTGTACATCGCATGGCCTTGGGATGGCCGATACATTCATGTCTGGCACTGTATAGCCTTGGTACGGCTCATGATATCATGGTTCCATTTGCATATTCCGCATCACTCTGACATTGCATGTAGATATTACTACCTTGCGCACACACTTTCACCACTCTCTAAGCTTTCTGTAAGCTTATGCACGACCGTTGCGTGCAGGTGACATTGAATCGCAGCACCGCTGAGGCAGGAGCACGTTGCTGAGTGTTTTGGAATTTTTATGCTTTACCATTGTATTTCCCTTTATGCTCATTGTACTTGTAAAGTTTTTGATCATAGTGAAAATGTAATGGAGTTCTTGGTTGTTGTTTGTGGGTTATGCCTTTGGTTATGCTTATTACGAATCAAACTGGCGTTGAAAATCCTCCTCGTAGCATCCCAGGATCGGAACCTGGCGAATGAGAGCTAGGAGCCGAGAATGGGGTTCTATGGAGGCTGTCGGCGCCGGATTCGGCGATTGAAAATTTTGTGAGCCCAGTTTCTGAGTTTGGGGCGTGACAGACCGCACCGTTGCCGTGGTTCCAACGCCGCGACTCGCTCACCGATCCGATACCATGGCAGGGAGATGCAGACCTGCGTTCAGTTTGAGGAAAACATCGTACATTACAAATCCTAAGAGAATCTCTACAACATGTCAAATCTATCCCATCAATCAATCCCATCAATCACCTCATGTCAAGTACAAAGCAACTCATGCATTCTATCTCCAAAGTCAACTCTTTCTCACCCTCTCCCTTACACCATCATACATGTCAAGTACCACATCCATCACTCACCTTACCTTTTCACCCATCACACCCATCCCTCATCTCTCTTACAACTCTCTTTCTCTCTCACATTTTTCCAAGCAACATTCCAAGGGAGAGAGTGGTGGACGTCCAACATTTCTAAGGGATAGAAGTGGGTTGTGTGGCCCACTTTTCCATCCCAAAAGCTCTTATCCTAGCCATCCATTTCTCATCTCCACCATCAAAGTGAAGCACAAGGAGACCGGCATTCCAACGGACTGAGAAGATCATAAGGTGGGTGCTTCCATAGACTAGTTTTTCATATTTTTTTAAGATGGGCCAAGTGAGGCCTACCGATCATTGGTATGGATCTCACTTTGGACCCTAAGATGTGGTCGATGACCCATCTTGATCATCAATATCATTCCATGATGGGGCCATTCTCCATGAACCCCACCATGATATTTACCTTCCTAGCTTGTATATGGGTCATCTAGACCGTCTATTTTCATGGAGAAGGGATCTCCACCATTAGATTTTAAATTTTTTTTTGGGCCCACATAATTGGGACCCACTAGATTTATGTTGTAGATCATGGAATGGAGGGCCCATAGTGTCGGGGTCCCTCCATCACTCGTGTTCCACTCTTTCTCTCTCTCTCTCCCTCTCTTGTTATTCATTTACTTTATGTATGATGGAATGGCCATGTGGCCCACCCGAATGGACCCCACCATGAAGCATGGTTTGGACCCAATCCATTTGTGGGTGGGGCCCACCTCACATGTGTATATGATCCACACCACCTAGCCATGTGGTGGCCCACATAAGCAGAGCCCACCTTAAATGCATTGCTGAGCCCAAAAATGTCCAGCATCTGGACGTGAATTGGGAAAGCCTATATATTTGTTTGATTATTTCTTTTGGCTTTGGAGAGGGCTACTTGTACAGGCCCCACCTTGATGTATGTTTATAATCCAAGCCGTCCATTCCCTTCCTAAGATCATTTTAGGCGTTGAGCTGAAAAATGGGGCTAATCCGACTTTCGAGCATTGAAAATGGTAGTTTTCACCGTTAAAAAAGCCACCTGATAATTATACGCACTAAAGCACCTTGGATATTGGACTCGTTTGGTTTATCTCTAACCATAAAATCCAATGGCTGGGGTGGATTTGGTTGATGCGGGCCCCACGCCTGAAAAACCATGAGAAAATGCCATTTTCAAAAAATAAAAAACAAAAAATAAACAGCAGCTGCTGCTGCTGTTGTCAGCAGCGCAGGCCGCGCTAATGGCGGACGGGTGGACGGTGGGCAGGGACCTATGGCCCTGTGCGTGGGACCCACCATGATGTATATTTTATATCCACACCATCCATGAGGTGGACCACCCCCTGAGGTGGGTCCCCTCCAAAGATCTGGCTGATCTGATGATCAGGTGGCCCACACCACAAGAAACAACGGTGATTGAATTCTACCATTGAAGCTATTTTTGGGTCCACAGCAATTTTAGATCAAGCTAAAATTTATATTTCCCCTTTATCCAGGTCTGTACGACCTTACCAACAGGATAGATGGAAAATATATGTTATGGTGGGCCCCACGTGAGAGCCCACAGTGATGTATGTGTTGTACTCCCACCGTCTAGGCAGACGGTGGAGACCACGGTGACGTATGTGTTGAATTCCCACCGTCCAGCATATGGTGGAGCCCACTATGATGTATGTGTTGAATTCCCACCGTCCAGCATATGGTGGAGCCCACTATGATGTATGTGTTTATCCACACTGTCCACTGTTTGGACAATGGGACCCACCAGGATTTATGTGTTCTATCTACTCTGTTCACACTAGATTATGTGTGTGGGTGTTTATATATATATATATATATATATATATATATATATATATATATATATGTGTGTGTGTGTGTGTGTATATATATATATATATATATATATATATATATGTGTGTGTGTATATATATATATATATATATATATATATATATGTATATATTATATTATATATAATATTGTATATATTATATATATTATATATGTATGATGGTGGACCTTTATGTGGACCCCCCACCACGATGCATGTATTGCATCCAAACTGTCCATCCACTTTGTAAGCTCATTTTATGGCTTGAACTAAAAATGAGTTAGATCTATGGTTCAAGTGGGCCCACCTTAGTATGTGTATAGGGCCCATGATTGATTTATTTGTGGCCATTCATTGAGGCCCACCTTGGTGTACCCATAAGGCCCATGGGACTAGGCCCATTTGACATATATAAGGCCCATGGGATCACGCCCATTTGACATACATAAGGCCCATGGGACTAGGCCCATTTGACATATATAAGGCCCATGGGATCAGGCCCATTTGACATACATAAGGCCCATTGGACTAGGCCCATTTGACATATATAAGGCCCATGGGATCAGGCCCATTTGACATACATAAGGCCCATGGGATTAGGCCCATTGACATATATAAGGCCCATATGATTAGGCCCATTTGATATATATAAGGCCCATGAGATTAGGCCCATTTAGCATATATAAGGCCCATGGTATTAGGCTCATTTGGCATATATTAGACCCATTTAGATGTATTCAAAGGCCCATGGGTTATGACCCATTGCAATGTACATAAGGCCTGTTGGTGAGGCCCATTAATGTGGCCCATTTGATGAATGAAAGGCCCATGTGATACGACCCATTTGATGTATTTAAGGCCCGATGGGAGTTACCGAAGGTCCATTGCAATGTGTGATTCCTCCATGGTTGTGTAATGATGTTTTATGGCAGGTCGTGCTTAGGGAACAATGATGGTTTGACATCCACATTTTAAGTACAATGTTGATTAAATGTCCGCATTGTAAGTCTCCCTAGGGCCCATTGATAAGCTCATACTTGTCGTGTGTAGGCCATCAAGGCCAGTCTTTGTTATGAGGATTGTTTATCACCATATAAAATGCTTAGTATAACTCCATGATTCGTGCCCATACGCATCATATGTATGCCTGATATGAGAAATGTTTGATCATAGCATACACCATTGGGTAGACCATTTATGGGACTCCTTATGAGACAGAGTGCCCCACATTACGCGTAATACGCACAGGATTGTTGCATGACTGGTTAGTGTGACTCATGCATCTTGTATATATGTGACTTGATCATTGTACTCCCTAGCGACATGAGGGCCGTGGCCTCCACAGGCACATCGTGAATAGTCATATGGGACACTGAAAATGTTTGGTTCTAGCACTATGGGCACATAGGATGTCCTTGGGTGAAAATCTCAGAACTTTTTTAGTAACAGGAGATGCTCCAACGTCTAGACCGAGTGAAATATGAGCATCGGTGCCTATACCATGAGGTCGTCTCTCCTACTGTGTAGTGGTTGGTTGGAAGGGGGTATGGCCTTATCCGCCTGAGTGAGGGGGCTATAAGCTAGGCTGAGTATGATCAACTCGTAAATGGGTCCACTATCGACGTGTCGGATAGGTATTGGCAGACTATTGGCCAGGCGAATAGTGAGGTCTCTTACGCTCACTGGGCTGTGCAGCTATGGAGGAGCCAATTGGAGTGGAGTGTAATAGACCCCGGTGATTTCTCAGAGAGGAATCATACTGATATGTGGACTTGATATGAGGACTAACATAATATTATGACACCCCGTCACTGTTGTACATGTAGGCGGGCACACATGGTCGGACGCTGATGTGGGCGGGTGTGATGTG
Source organism: Magnolia kwangsiensis (assembly GCA_037074715.1). Lineage (NCBI taxonomy): Eukaryota > Viridiplantae > Streptophyta > Magnoliopsida > Magnoliales > Magnoliaceae > Magnolia > Magnolia kwangsiensis. Next base: position 118,387,717 of record CM073577.1, read on the forward strand.
GGTGGGGCTGAGGCATGGACGAGCTACCAGTGGTTGGCAGGCTACTGTGCTAACAGGCTACTGAGTAGGAGTTATATACTCATTCATTCATCCATTCACTATCCACTCGGGCTGGCAGTGCGTAACTAATTGTTATGTGTACCTTCGCAATGGCTAGGATTTCAGTTGGGGCGCACGACTAACTTGAGATCCGGAGTTTACTACATTGTGTTTGACTATCTAAATTTAGGTATGGGACTGGTTTGGATAGAATTTCCTTGTAATGGACCCCGTAGCCTGCGATACTACATACTATCATCCCGACTTCACTCCGGCTTGGTCATTTCATTCGCATCGCATATTGCATTTCGTCCACGGCATATGACATTTTGGATTACTACATTTCTGCACTTATATGGCTTAGAAGGACTTGACAGGATCTGCATATTATATCGCATCTGCAGTATATAATATTTGACTCATTATGATCTACATTGCGTACTCTGATATTATGTGATTCATGGACTTACCAGTATATTTCTGCTTACTCTGATATCGTATGATTCATGACCTTATCATTTTTCCTGCTTATCTTGATGATGTATGATTTACAGACTCTATTGTATACTCGGCACTTACCTTACACACACTTACACCACCCTCTAAGCTTTTGTAAGCTTATGCACGATAGATGCGTGTAGGTGGCGTTAGGTTGCAACAGTGTTGAGCTTGGAGCATGCAACGATTTTCAGGAACTCTGATTTTAATATATGTATTTTCCTTTCAGCATTGTATTCAAGTGATTATATTAGTGGATATGTGATGATGATGTTGTCTTTATGATTTGGGTAAACTTATGGTTATGCTTATTATAAGACAAATGTATGTTGGAAAATCCTCCTTGTAGGATTTCAGGATCGAAATCTGGCGTATGCTACGCTGGGAGCCGAGAATAGGGTACTACGGAGGCTTTCGGCACCGGATTCGGCGATCGGGATTCCTGTGAATCCGATTTTCAGGTTTTGGGGCGTGACAATTCTAATTTGCGAGATACAATTGTTTTAAGGTTATGATGGTCCTGATCACTTTCGCCTCCAATCAGGCCTTCTTTGGTCCATCTTGGCCATGAAAGTATCTGCGACCCGTTCTACATCAATCCTCTACACTTCAAAAGAACTCCTCCTTGAGTTCTTGTCCCACTTTAGTTCATGATACTCGGTCCGATTCGTGCTATTGAAAGTACGCGAGATCTCCATATCATCCAGAAGATCAACAACTTACGAATTATTGTTGATCTTTACGAGGATCGTTATATCTGTCTAATCTTCTTGTTCTTCAACTTGTTATAGGTCCTGGTTAGAAATCTTTCCTTATGTAGATGGACCATAACATGGTTGCCCACCTCGAATACTTTTTATCGTCGATGCTTGTCGGCTTACTTATTGTACTTGTCGTTCGAGGCATTCAACTTGGCTTGTACATCTGCATGAATGCTCATAATTTGGCCCACCATATGTTTTGCTGTGATGCTCATGACCGGGAGCTTTAGCAAAGGGACTAAGTCAAGTGTGTGGCGGGGCACTCGACGATAAACAATCTAGAATAGGGACTTCTCTGTCAAGCGGTTCACTATGTTGTTAAATGCAAACTTCACTTGAGACAAAACCAAATCTCATTATTTCAATTTAGTACCTAAAATATATCGAAAGAGGTTTCCTAACTTATGATTCATAACTTCAGTCTGCCCATCAGTATGTGGGAAGTAGGCACTACTGAACTTGAAGTTGTGTATTGAACTAATTCCACAAAGTCTGTTAGAAGTGGTTAATAAACTTCATATTATAGTCAAAAGTAATGGTCTCGGGAACCCCGTGTAGCCGCATGACCTCTCAGAAGAATAGATTCACATATGTTTTACATCGATGGTCTTCTTGCATGGGATAAAGTGCGCAATCTTTGAGAAATGTCTACAACCACAAACATCGAATTCTTTCTGCACTGTGTTCATGTGAGACCAAGCACGAAGTCCATATATAACTCCTCCTAAGAGTCGTCAGGCACGGGTAATAGGGTGTAGAGGTCCATCTTCTATGACTAACCCTTAGAGTTCTGAGAAACACAACAACGCTACACTACTTTACCTACGTCACATAGCAATTGTGGCCAGTAATACCGCTCATCAACAAGAGCCCACATTTTATCTCTCCTAATGTGTCCATCAAGGCCACCTCCATGTAGCTCTTTAATAATCTTCTCCCTAAGAGAACTTTAGGAGATGCACAATTGATTCCTTTTGAAGAGAAAACTATCTTTCATATATAGGTCACTAGGATGACTCTCTTGGCACCTCATATATGCATCCTTGAAGTCTTTGTCTTTAGCATACAGCTCCTTGAGATAGTCAAAGCTAACTACTTTATTGTTCATTGTAATAAGTAGTGATGCATGACGGTTAAGTGCATCAACCACCTTGTTCTTCTTCTTTAACTTGTACTTCAAAACAAATGTAAATTCCTACAAAAATACCACCCATACAGCATGCACACGATTTACATTAGCCTGACTATTAATAAAATTTAAGGTTTGATGATGGTCAGTGTAAAGAAAAAATTCTCTTTGAATTAGATAATGCCGTCAATGTTGCAGTACTTGAACAACTGTGTACAGCTCAAGCTCATATATCGACCACTTCTTTTGAGCTTCATTAAGCTTTTTGCTGTAGAAGGCTACCAGCCTACCTTGCTGTGATAAGATTCCTCCAATTATAACATATGAGGCATTACACTCAACCTCAAACAACTTGTTGAAACTGGGAAGAACCAAGACCTGTATTATGGACAATTGATGCTTAATTTTAGCAAGACTCTTATCAGCCTCATCAGTCTACTGAAATAGGCCATTTTTCATGTGATCTATAATATGTGGGACTATAGTGCGGAAATTCCGTAAGAATCGACGATAGAAGGTCGCCAACTCGTGAAAACTCCTTATTTCATGAATGTTCATCGATTCTTGTGAAATGGGTCTTACATTTTTATCATCTATACGAATGCCCGCGAACGTCACAAAAAACCCTAAAAATAACAAGCTATCCATTAAGAAACTGCACTTTTAAAAATTGAGGTACAACTTATTAACTACCAGGACCTATAGTACCTACCTGAGATATTTCAGGTGTTCTGTCTCACTCTAGCTATATATTAGGATGTCATTAAAATATACTATCACAAAACAGCTAATGAACAACTTCAATACTTGATTCATTAGAAGTAGAAAAGTGTTTGATGTATTTGATAGACCGAAGGGCATAACCAGCCACCTATACAACCCTTTCTTAGTCTTAAATGTCATTTTTCACTCATCACCGGGCCAGATATGAATCTGATGGTACCCACTCATTAGATCTATTTTAGAGAACATAGTTGAAAACTAATATTTAATGGTAATCTTATTAATTAGTAGACTGTCGAAACATATGCCCCAGCTCCCATCTTTATTATGCGTTAACAATGTTAGCACGACACGTGCTCATGTTCTCTTTTTCAAAAGACCTTTATGGATCAATTCCTCTACCTGCCCATGAAGTATCTCACACTCTTTTGGACTCATCTGATAGTAAGGGTGGTTGGGCAAGCTAGCCCCAGGGATGATGTTTATATGATTTTAGATGTCCCGCATGGGAAGAAATTCATTGGGTAACTCTCAGTGCCAGATTTCTCTGAATTCATCTTTCAACCATCCTTAACAAATGCATAAACATTATCTCATCCTTAGTGGGTTGCATTACGGTTCGATTGTCATAGTCGATCGAGTAATATAAGATACGCTTCTATGTCAACCATGTCATAAAGTACTTGATCCTTATAATTCTTATCAATTGAAAATAAGACAACATATTGTTTAGTTACTATAACGTCCCATGTTTTCAAGACTTGAGTATATGACTCATTTCCCAAAAATCCGAGTGTTAACCTTTAGAGAGCCAAATTGCACATATATTTTTTTCTTTCAGAGTTAGTAGTTTAGTGTAGAATGGAACAAATTAGCTTAAAGAAAAATTCGCACTTCCATTAAAATTTTACGAGCGACTACCCATAATGACTTATATAAAGCAATGTCCCAATACTTACAATTACAAAATGAGATATCATCGCATGTGAAAAAAAATACATTATAATAAATCTTTAGCTGTAAAATCACGTAGCAACTCTTAGCAATACAATCATACTTCATTTACGATTGCACCTTGCTCCTCATCAATATGAACATGAATATCAACTGGGCCACCGGTGCTACCTATACGGTTATATATTCAATGAATGAGTGGCTAGCTTAGTATGAATTTTTCTCAAGATTACACACTGCTGCATTAGGTAAGTATAGTTATAAAAACATAACAAGGCAATCAAAACAATACATGTAGTCTTTTTAAATGCATGTATGCGTGAATACACATCGACCTGGGGCTGCTCATCCAGTCGAACTTGAGCTCGTCACCCATGCATAAGACTAGTCACCAACGTAGCATATCTCATACAATATAGTGACCAAGTCATCATACATATCTCGTACGTTGGTCGACAATCGATGGTTTGGGAGCTTGTGAAATGATACCTCACTAAACCTAAGGGCACGTGCTATAACATCCAGAATTAGCTACCTATCATCGCCAATATGCTATGAATGCATGATTAGCCAAACCATTATTATTTTAATTACAATAAGCCAGTTTAAGTAACTCAATGGTCACTATGGGGGGCTCGTTGCCTATCATAAGCCGACAGCTCGAGCATAGTGTCCCATGACCACCATCTTGGCTCATGAGGTTTTCCCATCTTAGGATGTTTAATGGATGTTCATTGACTAGTGGCCAATCAAATTTGGTATATGGGGCTTGCCATGACATAGTTACTCAAAATAAAACATTGAACCCATATAGGAAAAATACCAAAATAAAGCCACATAGGGCGAATATTAAAACTAAGCCACATATGGCATATATAAAAAACTATGCGATAAAAGACCATCCTTAAAAACCACTTAGACATGGTAACCCCTGGATAGTAGGCCCACATCAATAATCAATTTAAACCACCATTCAATAACGACTAAGTCAAAGGTCTATTATATTCACAATCAATCAAGTTACATCCCAAGTATGGGTCTACATTTATAAGTGGGGGTTTTCCACTGATGTTTCAGTTTAAGTTCCATACGCAATCTACAAGTAATTCACAAGCATAAGAAAATATGCAAGATAAATATTAAGTATGTAATCAAACAATTCAATCCTAACATTTAACACATGTGATTATAAGATGAAGATATCAATTATCAATCGAAATTACAATAAAAACTATCAATTAAGCTAATGGGAAAATGGAAAGCTTTAGGAGAAGAAATCATCAGCTGATGAACCGAATCACCTTCTAGTGTCACTAAGTACTTGTGCCCTTAAAACTGAACCCTACCATGAATTATAAAGTTATACAGTTAGATCCTAACTTTATACACTATTTATGGTGAAGGTCTCAACCTAGGGTTTGGATTACTTAGGGTTTTAGGATTTTGATGTAGGACTTAGGGTTTTCACCCTAGGGTTTAGTTCTAAGAGTAGAACTATGATGTATGTGTAGCTTAAATATAATATAATAATAATATGGTTAGTTATAATTTAACGTTAATAATACAACTATTATTTGTGACCATTATAAGGCCCGTATCCTAGACCATACTGTTCCATTCCCTTCTGCGGTCCTTTCGGTCGAATTTTGGCAATCCTTGACCCGTATCCGACGTTTGGACGCGATCCTAAGCCAGATCCCGCATACCGAAGTCAGCTCGAACCAGAGCTTGTATGATAGAGATCGTGCCATCGCCGTGAATCTAATGTAGCAACTCGCGCACCGAACCAATGCTCAGGCCAGGAGATGTGGGCCTACGTTCATTCCGAAGAAATGCTGCGCGTTGTAAATTTTGAGGGAATATCTACATCATGTCCCATCAATTAATCAATCAATCAATGTCAACTACAACCATACCTCAAGTACAATAACCCATCCCTCTTTTTTCACAAGTCAACCATCTCTCTCCCTACCCATTCCTTTTTTTTTAAAATTCAAACACAACCATACCTCTTTTACAAAAATTTTAAACAAACTCATCACTCCATCACCTCTTATCAATCCTATCACCTCACTCTCTCTCTCTCTCATTTCTCAAATCTCCCAAACAACCCAAACTCCATATGTCCAAGCTCCTCACTCCCAACTCCAAGTGTGGCCCATTCTTCCCACTTCTCATCTTCCATCTTGACCTTCCAATCATCATCTACCACCATTAAAACCCTATCAATCTCCATTAAAAGGCAAGATAAGGAGCATAGGAGCCTAAGGGAGCAAGGAGAAGGCCTAGAGGTGGGTGATCCTCCGTTAATTTTAATTTTTAAGGGCCCATTTGTTGTGGGACCCACTTGATGTATGTGTTGTATCCATGAGGGGCCCATAGTGGCAGGGTCCCTCTATCACCGTCTCTCTCTCTCTCTCTGAATGGTGATGATGATGAAGGGGTGAGTGTGGCCCACCATGAATCATATATTTCATGTGGGACCCATAGGAGGACTGTGTTCGATCTACACCATCCAGCCCATTAGCGGGCCCGGATGGAAGGAAAACATAAATATCAAGTGGTCCAAACAGGTGGGCCATGCGCATGTGGGACCCACCATGATGTCCCTGCTTATCCATGTCGTCTAGCGTCTCTGGACGCTGGGCATGCTAGGGGCGGCTAACATGGAGTGCGTGTAATAACATGGGAGTGAACTAATGAGCTAACCAAAAAAAGAGAGGAAGGAAATGGTGAGCCACTCATGCAAGCCCAACCTTGATGTATGTACTCAATCCAAGCCATCCATCCTTTTCTTCAGGCCATTTTAGGCATTAAGCTGAAAGATGAGGCCAATCTGATCATCGGGCAGGCCATAACGTAGAAAACAGTGGCCTTACCGTCAAAACCCACCCCGACGTTTCTAAATGCCAAAAACATACTACATATTGGTCTCATTTGGTTGATCAGGGGTTGTAGAATCCAAAGGCCGAACCAAATTCACCTGATGCGGCCCCCACCTAGGAGATTCTGTAGAAAAACAAGAATTCAAAAAAATAATATATATGTAACAGTTGACGTTGCTGCTGTCAGAGGCATAGGCATCGCCTGCTGCGGACGGACAGCATAACAGGGAGCCATGATCCCAGTCGTGGGCCCCACCATGATGAGTGTCAATCATCAACACCGTGCATTTGATAGGTCCCCTTTGGGACAGTGGGCCTCCCAAAAATTAGCCGCTACAGGGACTCAGGTGACCCACGTTACAGGAAACAGAGGTGATTGACACCTACCATTGAAACCCTTTTAGATTGCAGAAGTTTCGGATCAAATATGAAATTTATTTTTTCCCATTCCATCTAGGTCCGAGTGACCTTACCGACGGGTTAGATTGCAAATAAGCATTATGGTGGGCCCCACGTGGAAACCCACTGATGTATATGTTTTATTCACATTGTCCACAGTAGTGGACAGTGGAAGCCACAAATGTGCTCTGTTTGCACTGTCCACATCACTGGACGGTGGGACCCAATGATGTATATGTTTTCATCCATGCCTTCCATCTATATGGGACCTACCATGATGCATGTGCTGCATTTAAACCGTTCAACCATTTTAGAAGCCCATTTTATGGTAGGGGCTGAAGACTGAGTCAGTTCCATTGTTCATATGGACCCCACCCTTGATGCATGTGGCATCCAAACCGTCCAACCATTTGGCAAGCCTGTCTTAACAGGCTTGAGATTAAAAATAAGACAGATCTATAATTCAAGTGGACCCCACCTTAGTATATGTATGGGGCCCACCTTGATTTATTTGTAGCCGTCCATTGAGGCCCACCTTGGTATGTATATAAGGCCCAAGTGACTAGGCCCATCCTAATGTATTTGTAGACCGTTGTTGTGGCCCACCTTGATTTACATGTGGGCCATAGGATCAGGCCCATCTTGATATAATTATGGCCCATTGTTGAGGCCCACCTTGTCTTGTATGAGGCCCGTTATTGAGGCCACATTTATGGATATGAGACCCATGATATGAGGTCCATTTGTCGTATTGAAGGCCCATGGGTCGAGGCCCAATGAGATGTACATAAGGCACATTGTAGTGTGATTCCACCATGATATATGTGATGACTATTATAGCGGGTTGTGCCCTAGGAGCAATGATGGTTTGACGTCCTCATTGTAAGGATAATGTTGGTTAAATGTCTGCATTGTCACTCTCCCTAGGGCCCATTGTTAGGCCTATACTGGTAGTGTAGGCCGTCTAGGCCCACCTTCATTATAAACAAAGCTCATTACCACATAACATGTTTAGTATAGATCCTCGATTCATGATCATACGCATCATATGTATGCCTGATGTGAGGAGTGACTAATCATAGCATATGCCTTCGAGTAGATCGTTTATGGGCTCCCTGATAGTGGAGTTGCCTACATGAGTCCGCGATTCGTGCAGGGTTATTGCATGACTAGTAGTATGATCCATGCACTTGCATTTGTGTGATTATGATTATTGTATGCCCTAGCGACATCAGGGCCATAGCCTCCACAGACACATCGTGGATGGCTAGATTGGATACCAGAAATACTGTTTCTAGCATCAAGGCACCATAGATGTCCCTGGGTGAAAATTCCTAAAGTTGATGGTACCAAAAGATGACTCTAACATCGACATCGAGTGGATATCTGAAGGCAAGAGGGAAAAATACCTGGAGGCCGCATCTCCCACTGTGTCGTGGTTAGTTGGAAATGGGTGTGACCTTACTCTCCCGAGGATAGGGGCAATACTAGGCTGAGTCTGACCAGCTTATGAATGAGTCCACTATCGACGTGTCGGATAGGTATTGGCAGACTATTAGCCAGATGGATAGTGAGGTTTCTTACCCACATTGGGACTATGCAGCTGGGAGAGCGGCACTGTCATTTAGAGTGTACTTAACCCCGGTGATTATCTAAAATGAGAACTGTACTAATATTGATGAGCTGTACTGATATGTGGATTTGAATTGGCATGCTTAAGTTGCATCTCGCATCGCATAGTCTTGACATGGCCGATAGCATTCATATCTTATACCACATAGCCTTGGTACGACTAATTGCATTCATATACTCATCGGCATGTTTTCGCATTACTTTGACCTTGTATTCTAAGCATGCTTATATTACACACACACTTACACCACCTTCTAAGCTTTTTATAAGTTATGCACGATTGATGCGTGTAGGTGACACCAGGATGCAAACAGCCTTACCGCAGTAGGAGCGTGCACTCGAGCTTCAGGAGTTTCTATTATTGCATTATCTTGTATTTCCCTTCAGACGCATTGTACTCAAAGCTTTTGTTCATAATGAAATTTGTGGTGGTGTTGTTGTGGTTATTGTTCGTGGGTTATACTTATGGTTATGCTCATTACAAATCAAATTGATGATTAGAAATCCTCCTTGTAGCGTCCCAGGATTGAAACCTAGCGTATGGGTGCCAGGAGCCGAGAATGGGGTACTATGGAGGCTGTCGGCACCGGATTCAACAATCGAGAATTTTATGAGCTCGGTATCCGAGTTCGAGGCGTGACAGAAATTGGTATCAGAGCATCACTTGTGAGTAACTAAGAACAACATCACATGTTTTCTATGAGTTTAAGATGATTAGGTTCCGAGTGCATAACCTTCCGATTGAGTTCCCTAACGTGAGATTCTCAAGGTTGATTGTGTCCTTATTCTTTCCTATAGGACATGCTGCATAGGAGAGTAACCCGATCGACTCCTTCTCCACCACCTAAGGCTCCAGTTTTACCACCTTCGCTTTCCGTTCAATCGCCTGAGATCCTTGCTTCCCTTCTTGAGGATGACATTCCTCCACCTGAGGCCGATGTGGAGTCGACCGTACCTATGAGTGCCTCTCATTTACAACAAATGTTACAGGCTATGACAGTCGCACTTCAGGGACAGGGTAGGCGCCCAGTTGTTTCGCCAGTCCAGGCCGAGGAGGAGCGCGTGAGCGCCCTACTTTAAGAGTTATAACAGCTCAATCCTCCACGTTTCTAGGGCGAGCTAGATCCCACTACAGCCGAGTGGTGACGCTCTGATGTGGAGAAGATTTTTGACACTATGGCATGTATGACTAAGTAGCGAGTCTGATTGGCAGTGTTTCTTCTCCAGGGTGAGGCTGAGCATTGGTGGACCTTCGTCACTCGTGTTGTAGGACCTGATTATGTCTGGACATGGGAGGATTTTATCAACCGATTCGAGGAGCAGTACTTCCTTGACCACATTCGTCGCCAGCGAGCATTAGAGTTCGAGACCTTGATGCAGGGGGACATGACCGTGGCATAGTATGGTTCCTGTTTTGTGGCGTTATCGAAGTTTACACCATATTTAGTTGATAATGAGGGGCAGAAGGCCCGCCATTTTGAGAACGACTTACGTTACGGTCTTCGCGGCCGTGTTATTGGGCATGAGCTCCCGACCTTTCAGGTGATAGTACGAAGGGCCCAGATTTACGAGACTGAGTGGGCCGGCTCACAGAGCGATCGAGATCAGAGGAAAGGCCGGAAGAGGCAGGCCCCTCCAGTAGTTCTCAACAGCATCGACAGGCATAAAGGTACAAGAACCACTCACCTGCTAGAGCACCAGCAGCACCTCTAGTGCTACCCCAGCAGCCATTCTCAGGTACCTATTTTGGATGTGGTGGGACAGGACACTGCATATCTTAGTGCCCCCACCCTCATCTGCAGCAGCCGAGAGCACCATAACAACCTCCACAACAGAAGCATCAATCACAGTAGCGATTGCATCAGCAGCGACCCCATCAGCAGCGTCCACAACCACCTTAGCCGCTGAGGCCCCAGCAGCATCAGAGATAGCAGTACAGGTCACCGCACAGGCAACAGCAGCACCAGAGACCTCAAACGGGACAGGCACCTCGCAGCCAGCTCAGGCTAGATTTTATGCGGCTCAGCAGGACTCGCAGACCTTTGGAGGAGTTGTAAAGGGTATACTTCCATTCTCTTCATTCATCGCACGTGTACTGTTTGATTCCAGTGCTTGACACTCATTCATGTCTGAGAATTTCTTTCGATTGATTGGATTGCTGACAGACTCTTCTAGTGAGGGATTGATTGTATCGACGCCCTTAGGAAGACCACAGTATTGGGCCATTTTTGTTCATCTTACCTTGTTTTGGTCGATGATATCTTTTTGTCCGCTGACTTATTTATGCTGCCAATGTTAGATTTCGACGTTATCTTGGATATGGATTCATTTTCCGAGTACTACGTCATCTTAAACTGCTTAGCGAGGACGGTCATGTTCTGCATACCAGGCTTGTCGCAGTTTCAGTTTGTTGCCGTGCCCAAAGGAGAGCCATTGTCATGCTTGATGTCCTGCGCTGTAGAGATTTGTGATTTCCCCGATGTGTTCCAGGAGATTCAAGGGTTACCACCTCGCCGTTATATTGAGTTTCAGATAAATCTTATGCTTGGTATCGCGCCTATCTCGAAGGCCTCATACCATATGACATTAATGGAGTTACGTGAGTTGCAGCGACAGTTAGACAAGTTACGTGAGTTGGGATTCATCCATCTGAGTAGTTCTCCTAGGGAGCACTGGTACTCTTCGTCAGGAAGAAAGATGGCTCATTGAGGCTCTGTGTGGATTACCGTGAGCTCAACCGGGTCACGATCAAGAACAAGTACTCGCTCCTGTGGATAGATGATTTGTTTGATCAACTGCAAGGTGCACAGTTCTTTTCGAAGATTCACTTGCATTCCAATTATCATTAGATTCGTGTCCGGGAGGAGGATATCCTGAAGATAGCTTTCAGGACGCGTTATGGTCATTTTGAGTTTCAGGTCATGTCTTTCGGACTGACCAACGCACTAGCGGTTTTCATGCAGTTGATGAATGAGGTCTTCTGACCATATCTCGATCAATTTGTTGTGGTCTTCATCGATGACATTATGATATATTCGAGGACTCATGAGGACCATATGTAGCATCTGGAGATCGCTTTGCAGACCCTCCATGCCCACCAGTTGTATGTGAAGTTAGAGAAGTGTGAGTTTTGACAGGAGGAAGTGAGATTCCTCGGTCATGTGGTGACGAGGGAGGGTGTCGCAGTAGACCCCTCGAAGGTTGAGGCAGTGCATCAGTGGGGCCAGCCCACTACTGCGTCCGAGATCTGCAGTTTCCTTGGTTTAGCGGGATACTATCGACGTTTCATTAAGGGTTTTTCCCGTATTGCAGCCCCATTGACCAGGTTAACTCAGAAGGGTGCAGATTTTGTTTAGACTGACGCATGTGAGCAGGAATTCGAGGAGCTGAAGGACCGTCTGACGTCCGCTCCTATCCTCACTCTTCCCTCTGGGAGTGATGGATTTGTTGTATTTACTGATGCCTCACGTATTGGTTTAGGTGTTATCCTACTGCAGCACGACAGACTGGTAGCCTTCGCGTCTCGTCAGCTTAAGGTCCATCAGCTGAACTACCCCATGCATGATTTGGAGCTGGCAGCAGTTATCTTCGCACTGAAGGTGTAGAGACACTATCTTTATGGGGTTAGGTTCGAGCTCTTCTCCGACCACAAGAGCTTGAAGTATTTATTTTCTCAGTTTGAGCTGAACATAAGGCAGAGACACTAGATGGAGCTTCTGAAGGATTATGATTTTGACCTCCAGTACCACCCAGGTAAGGTGAACGTGGTGGCGGATGCTCTCAGCCATCAGCCACGGGGCTTGATGACACATATGATGATTCGGGAGTGGAGGATGCTCGAGGATATAGTAGAGTACGACTTTGATTTTGGTCTGCAGTCTTCTATTGTTTAGCTATCGATCCTATTGATTCAACCCTCTCTTATCTCAAGGGTGATCGAGGCTCAGCAAACAGATGAGTCGTTACAGGATTATCGAGTAGAGACAACATCTAAGAGTCAGACGGATTGACAGATTGGTTTTGATGGTGGACTTCACTTTAGAGGCTGATTATGTGTCCCAGATATTCCTGAGTTTTATAGAGATCTTATGACCCAGACACATCGATCGCAGTTTTCTATCCACCCTGGCTCGACGAAGATGTATCATGATATGAAGAGACAGTATTTTTGGGCGGGATGAAGTGCTAGATCGCCAGTTTTATGGTCAAGTGTGACACATGCTAGCGTGTCAAGGTCGATCATTAGAGACCCTCTGATCTATTACAGTCGTTGAGCATCTCGACATGGAAGTGGGAGCACATGTTGACAGACTTTATTATGGGCTTGCCAAGGACTCAGTGTGGACATGACACCATCTGGGTTGTCGTGGACTGTCTGATGAAGTCGGCACCTTTTCTTACAATTCGTGAGACTTGGAATTCGGATCGGCTAGCCAGGTTGTTTGTTGATGAGATCATGCGGCTCCATGGTGTTCCTATCTTGATCATTTTGGACCGAGACCCAAAGTTCATGTCTCAATTTTGGGAGAGCTTTCAGAGAGCTATGGGCACTGATTTGTAGCTCAGCACCGCGTATCATCCACAGACCGATGGTCAGACCGAGAGGGTCAACCAGATACTTGAGGATATGCTTCGAGCCTACACGAATGATTTCAGAGGTAGTTGAGATGAGCATCTGCGATTGGCTGAGTTCGCATATAACAACAGTTATCAGGTGACCATTGGCATGACTCCTTTTGAGGCATTGCATGATAGACCTGTAGATCTCTGAGTTATTGGACCGAGGTTAGAGAGAGGTGTCTCTTAGGTCCTGAGATTATGCAGTAAATGTCAGAGGCTATCGATATCATCAGGCAAAGGATGCGCATAGCTCAGAGTCAGCAGAAGAGTTTTGCTGATAGCCATCGTCGTCCTTTGGAGTTCGCTGTTAGGGACAAAGTGTATCTCAAGGTCTCGCCCATGAAGGGCATAATTCGGTTTGGAGCGAAGGGCAAGCTTGTCCCGAGATTTATTGGACCTTTTGAGATCACTGGGTGCATTGGTTTCGTGGCCTATCGACTTGTCTTACCATCTCAGTTATCTGTTGTCCACAATATTTTTCATGTCTCTATGCTGAGGAAGTGTGGGTTAGATATCGTTCCTGTTATTAGTTGGCATCCGTTGGAGGTTCGTGAAGATGCTTCTTACATTGAGTAGCTAGTTCGTATCCTTGATCGGAAGAAGTAGGTCCTCCTGACCAAGGTCATTCCCTTGGTGAAGGTTCAGTGGGGTCATCATTCTGTTGATGAGGCATCTTAGGAGTGCGAGGCTGAGATTTGAGAGCGCTATCCCCATATCTTTGATGATTGATTATATGTTGTATTTTGTAAACTGTCACCGATTTTTATATGATGATGCGATGTTCCTTCTTCCTTATGAAATGTCTATTTACGATGATTATATAAATTTTGAGGATAAAATTTTTATTTGGAGGGGAGAGTTGTAAGGTCCGTATCTTAGACCGTACCGTTCAGTTGGCTTTTGCAGTCCTTCCGGTCAAATTCTGGCAATCCTCAACCCGTATCTGATGTTTGCTAGCGATCCTAAGCTGGATCTTGCATACCGAAGTCGGCTCGAACCATAACTTGTATAATAGCGACTGTGCCGTCACCGTAGTTCCAACTCCGCGACTCACGCACCAAACCGATGACCAGGCCAGGAGATGTGGGCCTGCGTTCATTCCGAAGAAATGCTGCACGTTGCAAATTTTGAGGGAATATTTACATCATATCCCATCAATCAATCAATCAATCAATGTCAACTACAACCATACCTCAAGTACAATAACCCATCCCTCTTTTTTCACAAGTCAACCATCTCTCTCCCTACTCATTCCTCTTTTTTCAAAATTCAAACACAACCATACCTCTTTTACAAAATTTTCAAACAAACTCATCACTCCATCACCTCTTATCATTCCCATCACCTCACACTCTCTCTCATTTCTCAAATCTCCCAAACAACCCAAAGTCCATACGTCTAAGATCCTCACTCCCAACTCCAAGTGTGGCCCATTCTTCCCACCTTCTCATCCTCCATCTCAACCTTCCAATCATCATCTACCTTCATCAAAACCCTATCAAACTCCATTATAAGGCAAGTTAAGGAGCATAAGAGCCTAAGGGAGCAAGGAGAAGGCCTAGAGGTGGGTGATCCTCTGTTAATTTCAATTTTTAAGGGCTCACTTGTTGTGGGACCCACTTGATGTATATATTATATCCATAAGGGGCCATAGTGGTGGGGTCCTTCTATCACCGTCTCTCTCTCTCTCTTTGAATGGTGATGATGATGAAGGGGTGAGTGTGGCCCACCATGAATCATATATTTCATGTGGGACCCATCAGAGGAATGTGTTGGATCTACGCCATCCAGCCCATTAGCGGGCCCAGATGGAAGGAAAACATAAATATCAGGTGGTCCAAATAGGTGGGCTACGTGCATGTGGGACCCACCATGATGTCCCTACTTATCCATGTCGTCCAGCGTCTTTGGACGCTGGATGTGCTAGCGGCGGCTAACATGGAGTGCATGTACTGACATGGGAGTGTACTAACAAGCTAACAAAAAAAAGGAGAGGAAGGAAATGGTGGGCCACTCATATAGGCCCCACCTTGATGTATGTACTCAATCCAAGCCGTCCATCATTTTCTTCAGGCCATTTTAGGCATTGAGCCGAAAGATGAGGCCAATCTGATCATCGGGCAGGCCATAAGGTAGAAAACAGTGGCCTTATCGTTAAAACCCACCCCGACATTTCTATATGCCTAAAACGCATTGCATATTGGTCTCACTTGGTTGATCAGGGGCCGTAGAATCCAAAGGCCAGACCGAATTCACCTGATGCAGGCCTCAGCTAGGAGATTTTATAGAAAAATAATAATTATATATATATATATATATGTAGCAGTTGATGCTGCTGCTATTAGAGGTGCAGGCTACACCCGCTGCAGATGGATGGCCTGGCAAGGAACCACGGTCCCAGTCGTGGGCTCCACCATGATGAGTGTCGATCATCAACACTATGCATTTGATTGGTCGCCTTTGGGATAGTGGGCCTCCCAAAAATCAGCTGCCACAGGGACTCAGGTGACCCACGTTGCAGGAAACAGAGGTGATTAACACCTACCATTGAAACCCTTTTGTATTGTAGAAGTTTTAGATCAAATATGAAATTTGTTTTTTTCCGTTCCATCCAGGTCCGTGTGACCTTACCAACGGGTTAGATTGCAAATAAGCATTATGGTGGGCCCCATGTGGGAATCCACTGATGTATATGTTTTATTCACACCGTCCATGGCAGTGGATGGTGGAAGCCACAAATGTGCTCTGTCCGCACCGTCCACATCACTAGACAGTGGGACCCAATGATGTATATGTTTTCATCCATGCCTTCCATCTATATGGGACCTACCATGATGCATGTGTTGCATCCAAACCGTTCAACCATTTTGGAAGCCCATTTTATGGCAGGGGCTAAAGACTAAATCAGATCCATTATTCATATGGACCCCACCATTGATGCATGTGGCATCCAAACCGTCCAACCATTTGGCAAGCTTGTCTTAACAGGCTTGAGACTAAAAATAAGACAGATCTATAGTTCAAGTGGACCCCACCTTAGCATATGTATGAGGCCCATCTTGATTTATTTATGGCCGTCCATTAAGGCCCACCTTGGTATGTATATAAGCCCAAGTGACTAAGCCCATCTTAACGTATTTATGGACCGTTGTTGTGGCCCACCTTGATTTACATGTGGCCCATAGGATCAGGCCCATCTTGATATAATTATGGCCCATTGTTGAGGCCCATCTTGACTTGTATGAGGCCTATTGTTGAGGCTGCCTTTATAGATATGAGACCCATGGTATGAGGCCCATTTGTCGTATTGGAGGCCCATGGGTCGAGGCCCATTGAGATGTACATAAGACCCATTGTAGTGTGATTCCACCATGATATATGTGATGACCGTTATAGCAGGTTATGCCCTGGGAGCAATGATGGTTTGACGTCCTCATTATAAGGATAATGTGGTTAAATGTCTGCATTGTCACTCTCCCTTGGGCCCATTGTTAGGCCATACTGGTAGTGTAGGCCGTCTAGGCCCACCTTCGTTATAAACAGATCTCATTACCACATAACATGTTTAATATAGATCCACGATTCATGATCATACGCATCATATGTATACCTGATGTGAGGAGTGATTGATTATAGCATATGCCTTCGGGTGGATCGTTTATGGGCTCCCTGATTGTGGAGTTGTCCTACATGAGCGCGCGATTCACGCAGGGTTATTGTATGACTGGTAGTATGATTCATGCACTTGCATTTGTGTGATTGTGATTATTGTATTCCCTAGCGACATCAGGGCCATAGCCTCCACAGACACATCGTGACTGGCTGGATTGGATACCAGAAATACTGTTTCTAGCATTGGGGCGCCATAGATGTCCCTGGGTAAAAATTTTTAAACCCAATGGTACCAAAGGATGACTCTAACGTCGAGACCGAGTGGATATATGAGCGCACGAGGGCCGAATACCAGGAGGTCATGTTTTCCATTGTGTTGTGGTCGGTTGGAAAGGGGTGTGGCCTTACTTACCCAAGGGTAGGGGGCAATACTAGGTTGAGTCTAACCAACTCGTGAATGGGTCTGCTATCAACGTGCCGGATATGTATTGACAGACTATTGGCCAGGTGGATAGTGAGGTTTCTTATGCTCACTTGGACTGTGCGGCTGGGAGAGCGACAGTGCCATTTGGAGTGTATTAAACCCCGATGATTATTCAAAATGAGAACTGTACTGATATTGATGTGTTATACTGATATGTGAATTTGAATTGGCATGCTTAAGTTGCATCTCACATCACATGGCCTTGACATGACTGATAACATTCATATCTCGCACCGCATAGCCTTGGTACGGCTAATTGCATTGATGTACTCATCAACATATTTCCGCATTACTCTGACCTTGCATTCTGAGAACGCTTATATTGCACACACACTTACACCACTCTCTAAGCTTTTTATAAGCTTATGTACGATTGATGCATACAGGTAACGCCAAGACACAGCCATAGCCTCACCGTAGTAGGAGCGTGCACTCTAGCTTTAGGAGTTTCTGTTATTGCATTATCTTGTATATCCCTTCAGACGCATTGTACTCAAAGCTTTTGTTCATAGTGAATTTTGTGGTGGTATTCTTGTGGTTATTGTTTATGGGTTATGCTTATGGTTATGCTCATTACAAATCAAATTGATGTTTAGAAATCCTCTTTGTAGCGTCCCAGGATCAGAACCTAGCATATGGATGTCGGGAGCAGAGAATGGCGTACTACGGAGGCTGTCAGCATCGGATTCAGCGATCGAGAATTTTTTAAGCCCGATATCCGAGTTCGGGGCGTGACAACCATGGTACTAATTAGTATTACAATTGTAATGAAATCGTATAATGTATTATTAAAGATAATATTTTCAAGTGATGGATACCATGCTAATATCATTAATGGTAGTTTCATTTATAATAACTAATGTTAGCTTAACATGTTAATAGTAATCATTATGTTGATAATTAATATTATGATCTACTATTATGATAATATTTAAGAATGGTAAGTAAAATACAACTATTTACTAATTGTAATTTCATTTATAATAACTACTTCTAACATAAATTATCCATCAATGGATAATTGTATATAATGTTAGCAATCCTAATAATAAGAGTGTAACAATGATATTAATACAATGAGACATGTCTAGTCTAGAAAGAAAACATCGACTCATTGAGTCGACTCAGTTAATTTAGATTCGGTTGGAAAGGTTACCTGATGACGATGCCTAGTACTAGGATCGGGACTGGGAGCCCCAACATTGTCGATCTGCTGACTGAGTATGGTCCCCGAATAGCATAGGATTTGGGTCAGCCCCTGACTTAGTGAGTTGACTCGGCAGTTGAGTCACATGCCCGACTCTTCTTCCTTCTTTATCTTCCCTTTCTTTCTTCTGCTTTCCTCCTCGTTTCATTCTTCCTTTCTTATTCTCCTTTCCTGTTGCTGGAAACACTTAGCTGGACCGAATCTAACTCGACCCGAACTCGGCAGCCACCACCTGGCAGCAAGTTAACTCGACCCCAAACTCTCTCTCTCTCTCTCTCTCTCTCTCTCTCTCTCTCTCTCTCTCTCTTCTACTATTTCCCTTTCCTTGTATTTCTAACTAGAACATCCAGTAGTGGCTGGACTCACCTCAAGTGTGGCCTAACTCAGAGGAACTTGGGAAGTTTTTGGCATGAGTCATGATCATGACTCGGGCTAATCCGAGCTGGTGTAACAATGAACCCCTCTCTCTCTGATTCTTCTTCTTCTTTCCTTCATGACAGTCCAGGGGCATCTGGAATCGACCTAGACACAGCCCAAAACTAAGCAAAACAAATCCCACTTGACAGACTTGGCCTGGACTCATCCTGAACTCGGACCAAGTTAAGGTATGGTGCAATGGCAACGAGTAGCAGCTATTTTCTTCTTCTCTCTTCCTCCATCTTCTATCTCCTTTTCTCTCTCTATCTTTTTCCCCCTCATGCAGCTATTACACCAGCCCCTGCCGATCTGAGTAGAGTCGCTCGATAATCCAATAGATGCGGTGGAGAAGAAGACCGCCATTAATGGTATTTTCTTTTACATAGCATCTCCCTTCGAACAGGCTCCTGTGGATGGTCTGGTTAAGCTCCAGTAAGCTTATAGACATGTGGTTTTGAAGTTTGGGGGAGGTTTGGACAATGGGTTCGCGGCTGGAAGTTTTCGACTATTTTTTCTAAGTTTCTTTTCAATGGGCAAGAAAGAGGCTTTTGTGCTTCCTTCTCATAGAAACCTTGACTCTCCTAGCTCATTGGATGAGAAATCAATGGCCCAGATGTGTCCTATTGATGAGAGGTATTTGCAAACAGCTGGCGCAACAAAATCGATCATGGTTTTTGGTTTGTTACGGAAACCCTAATCCATGTGAAGGGTTACTGGATGGATGAGATCACGTCAAATGGATGATTGAGATCAGAGGAATCCTCCTCACTTGGATCACTAGCCTGGCAAACAGAAGGCGCAACAACATTTTCCATTTTTGGAAATAAAATAACTGTACACCCCTCTATTGTGCTACGAAATGTGCTCACGTGTGTGAGTTTCCACATGTGAAATCACCATGGTTCTGGTCAGATTTGTTGTCCCATCCTAATGGACAGTTTGGATCATCTAACTAGGATGAGATGGTAGGCCACATCTCGATCAAACAGGGAGAGAAAAACCAAGCCATTGAAAACGACTACAGGCGAGAAAGGAAGGAGAGATCCTTCCTCTTCAGGAAGGCTCAGGTCAGTACTTGTTTGACCCAAGCTGGTGGTCCAGTGCACCGTGTGTGCGCACACCTTATGCACACACACCATGTGCATTGGGCCCATAGTGATGTCTTTTAACAAATCCACTCCATCTATTCCACTTAGAGGTCCCAAGTAGGGTTTGTGATCAAGGGTCAGGCCGATGAAATGCCTAGGTGGGGCTCACAACTTGATTTGGGTTATATTGGTGGATTCCCATCAATCTAATGGTCGAATCATCCCGAAATTGAACGTCAATGGTTAAAAGGGTCTTAATAGACCATGTGTACGTTCAAGACATTCATTATATATCAGTAGTCCAAATACTAATACTAATATTAATTTTATTACTATTATTATTTATTATTTTCTTTTTAAGGCCTAACTTTATTTTATTTTATCTTATTTCCTGTCAGAGACATCTGTTAAGTCTATAAGTTTCTTACTAGGCCTTGATCCCAAATTTAATGTGGATTACATGTATTAGCGAACCACACAGAATAAATTTTTATTATAGTTTTAAGTTATAGATTTTTGAAAAACAAAGCTTAAATTGATTTTAATTTGTTCCATGGGTGGATAGCTTCTGACTTGACCTAGAATGGTTTTAGGGGTTACGAACTAGTATACGTGCATCTGAATAGTCATCTTTACATGATTCTTAAGCTATTAAACTCGCAGACTATAGTGCATCTCTCCATCTAACCATTTGATTAAGTTATCTTCAGCAAATGCGCACCTTCGTAGTTATACAGTGATTGCAATACTTGCTCTGTAATTCAATTGTCGGTTTGCCTCAAAATCATTTACCAATGGTCCTAGGATCTTAACGGTGTTTAGGCAAGATATGGGGATTGAATATTGAAAAGGCCTAGATATATGTCCTAGAGGGGGGGTGAATAGGACAATGCCAAATAAAACTTGTAACAGCAGAAATTAAACAAATGCGATAACCAACAATTAAAGTAAACCAATCCCAATGCGGGAACGTAAAGAATGTAAAACAACCTCAAAATTCAGATATTGAGAGATTGATACAAATGTTATTTTAAGGACAACCTTATACCAAAAACTAGAGTTTATAGTAGGACAACCTTATTTCTAGAAAGGTCTTTGTATCAAATCTCAAATCGAAGAGGGAAAGAAAATTAAATACAAACTGTACTGAAGAATAAACTACAATAAATTATATATTGTTCTAAGGACAACCATGCACCATAAAAATGGTGAGGCAACCTTACTAGAACAAATAAAAATGATGAAAAAGGAATTGCAAGAAGTAAATTCTGAATTATTACAACAATCCCACAATGCTTGAAATAAATGATTACAACATTCACATCCACATATACATCCCACAAATGAATATTAAAAGATATGAAATATAAATCATTCAACCACGAGACACAAAGGATTATAGTGGTTCACCTGTGTGTTCACCAACTGTTTAATTATAGCCACATAGAATGCTACTCCACTCCTAATATCCTCACACAGGGGATATTAGAGTTCACTATCAAGTTAGATTTTTACAGGTTCACCCAAAATTTTACAATTGTGTCTTTCTATATGGGCTTACACAATTAAAAAAAACCACTTCTGAGTTTTCCTGGCTCTCCTCAGATAACCAATACAATGAGATTTTTCTGGCAAATCCCAAACAAAACCAAAAATAAAAAGGTATTTACAATTAAATGTAAAATACCTGAATATCTCCTTCGTTGTAGTAGCCCAGAAGAACCAAGTCAAAGTAGATGATTGAATGTCCAAGTTCAATGTCCAAACTCACATTACAACGGTTCTAGTTCTAATTAATTTTAAATTAAACCAAATTGGGCGTAGCTCTATTTGATTTTAATTTCAAGAAGAAGGAATACAACAATTCCTCTTTTCAAATTAGATTAGAATTTAGGAACAAAATCAAGTAATGAAAGCTAACAAAAGAGAATAGAAATTATGCACAATGTAGTTTAAAATGAATACTAACTTATCTCAAAGTGGAGCTTTGAATATACTTGAATTACATATCAAAACTCTAAAATTCGTGTTCAATTCATAGGTGAGCAAATCACGTCTTCGACTGGTCTTAAGACCCTTTCGACTGGTCTTAGAACCAACAGAAATTTGAAATTTTGGGCGCGATAAGATTTTGCACTTGCACGACCAGTCGTGGGTACCCTATGATTGGTCGTAGGTCACCTTCGACCGGTCGTAGGTTCCACACGACTGGTCGTAGACCAATGAATTGCATTGCTGGACTTTGAGTCAAAAGTCTACGATTGGTCGAAGAACCAGTCGACACTATTCCTATGACTGGTAGAACAGTCACCAGGACTGGTCGTAGAGTAACCAAAAAATTCTGAAAATCCTCAACAACTTAGGACTGGTTGTGGAATTTCTTGGACTGGTCGAACCAATGCTAGGACTAGTCGAACAAGGTCCAGGACTAGTCTTAAAACAAACCAAATTCATGTATATAACATATATGGATTATGTATCCAAAATGGCCTACATTAAAGGTCAACCTAAGGTCAGTCTAACCTTAATAATGAAGCAAGGACATTGAAACTTAAAGACAAGTGACCTTTGAGTATAACAAAGCCGGAGATCTTTGAGCTTGAAAGTTTCTTAAACTTGAACACTTCTGAGATCTTGAAAGCTTCTTAAACTTGAACACTTCTGAGATCTTGAAAGTTTCTTAAACTTGAACACTTCTGAGATCTTGAAAGCTTCTTTTGTTTATCACATATACAAGCTTTAAAGCAGTGTCTTTATCACCATAAATTTGACAATAACAAGGGGCTATAAACTATAGCACTTACAATCTCCCCCTTTGTCAAATTCATGACAAAACACATATCCAAGATATGATACAGAACACCAAATATCTAATTAAAGAATCATGCACCAGTTGATATTGACTAACACACATTCATATACTTGCAAATCAATATTCATACAATTCATACAGTCCACACTCATACACTCATGCTCATACAGTCTATCTCTTCACATACTCCCCCTGAGTAACATATATCTCAAAAATTATGACAAATATGGCACTAGCATAATACAAGCATAATATTTCAATGCAATGTTACGTCCTCCTTATAGCACCAATCCAACATAATAGCACAAATCTAACATAATAACATCAGAAAATCAATAATATGGATATCCATACTCTCCCTTTTTGTCACAATATGACAAAGGAAGTAAGAAAACAGATTGGTAAGGAGTAATAAACAAGGAGATAAACAAGAGGATATTAGACAAGAATTGAGAGCATAGCATAAGCAACATATATAATGTATGAACTGAGTTAAATCAACAATAGCTAAAGTAGCAAATCTAGTCAAGTGAACAAAATAGAAATATAGTTATTACAGACCAGCTAATAGAAAATGAATTAATCTGAACCAGATGAAGGAGCAGGTATGGAAGGATCAAGTTTATGTATGCCCTTATTTAAGCGCCTAAGATACTTGTGCATATACTTGAATTGTAAATCATGGGTAACAGACATGTTTTCCATCCTAACATTAATATTCTCAACTTTCTCCTCCAATGCACTCGGTCGAGCATTAAAGACAGAAGGCTCATAATCTGGATCATTTGCAGAGTTATATTCAATTTCTTCAAAAATATCATCCATATTAATATCATCAGGAGGAAGATCACCATCTTCTTCCTCATGTTCAGCTTCAGCCGTATCAACACCATCTCTTTGGCCAGGAAGAAATTCCAGCTTCATCTTATTGATATTAGAGTTGTTAAATATCAGATGATGGATAGGGGCTTCACCAACCCGCATATCGACTAACATATGCGAAGCCAATACAGTCATCAAATAACTAAAAGGGATATCACTATGACCAGGATGGAGTCTAAACTGAATGATAGAGTAACAAATCAAGGATGGTAAATAAATATTAGCACCTCTGAAAATATTATGAAGAACACGAACCATGAATGCCGTTAATTCAGTTTTATTACTCGATCGAGGATACAAATTCGACACAAAGATTCTATGAAGAACTCTGTATTTGGGTAACAAAAATCTTGAGGGAAGCTTATTTCCTTTGTGTCCATTAAACATCCAGATTGCACAAATCCTTAGTTAGCATGCTTTTTTTAGTCTGTGAAGGTTTTTCAGATAGTGTATTAATGGAAACTCCCTTATCATTCATAGGAATTTCCATAAGAGCTGAAATCAAGTGACGATCAACGTTAAATGGTCCTTCTCTTGTGGCAATTTTAAATGTTAGATTTTCAAGTGAAAAATCACATATGCAAGAAAACATGGATTGAGCAATGGATTGGTATGCTAGTCCACCCCAATGCACTAAATTATCCCAACCTACAGTTTGGAGCATAGAAAGGATATCAAAAGGAGCAGTATGATTAACATCAACAGGATGTTCAAAAATAACATTATGCAATTGGATGTCCCGAACAAAGGATGGATCATCCTCGGGAGCCCTAAGATGATGCTTAGTGAGAGAGGCTGTTCTAGAAGAAAAAGGACCACGGGAAGTTATTTTTCTTCTCTTAGAAGCCATTTACAATAAGGATTTCAAAGAAATAAAGAGTTGCAAATGATTGAGATGTGAGTTTTCTCAAATCAGATTTTTCAAAAGAAAAAATCTCAAATCACAATGAAATTTGAAATAAATAACTTCATGAGAAAAATGGAAGTAATCTAAACACAAAACTACAAGAAGAAACAAAAATGGAGCACTAACCATGAAGATTTTGGAAGTTGGCTTCGACTAGTCGAGGTTCGGCCCCTTGGAGAGTGAAATAGAAATGAGGAAGATGATGGTTTTTCTCCAAATAAAAGATATCCATGCGATTCATGACTGGTCATGGATGTACACGACCGGTCGTACCACAACTGGTTGTGTATATTCATGATCAGTCGAGTACTAGCCAAAAATGCAGTATTCCATTAAGTTTTACACACCTTTTCAGTATGAATTGTAAAAATTAAAGTGTAAACTAGCAAGAATATACAATATAATACAAAAAGGCATAAATTATTATCTTAAAATGTACATGCTAAGATTAAATTTTATTTGGTTAAATCTCCTTTTTATCGAGAGATTTAGTGAAAATATCAGCACGTTGATTCTTGGTAGGTATATATTCCAAAGATATAACCTTTTCTTCTACTAATTCTTGGATATAATGAAATCTAATATTAATGTGCTTAGTACGAGGATGCTGATTAGGATTTTTTAAAATATTTATGGCACTGGAATTATCACATTATAATAACATAGAATCTTGTTTAATTCAAATTACTTAATATTCGATTCATCCAAACAAGCTGCGTACACGCATTACTAGCTGCGATGTATTCAGCTTCAGCTGTTGAAAGTGATATAGAACTTTGTTTCTTGCTAAATCAAGAAACTAAACAGTTTTTGATATAAAAGCAACCACCACTGGTTGATTTTCTATCATCTAGATTACCAGCCCAATCAGCATCCGAGTACCCAGCTAGTTGAACACTAGTCTCATGTGAATACCAGAGATCGAGATTCACAGTACTTGTGACATATCGAATAATTCGCTTGACAGCGATCAAATGCGAGTCTTTAGGATCAGATTGATATCTGACACAAATACCAACACTTAGTGCGATATCAGGTCTACTAGTAGTTAAATATAATAGGCTTTCAATCATACTCCGATATAATTTTGGATCAACATTTTTACTTTTAAAATCTTTTGAGAGTTTCAATGTAGTACTCATAGGAGTATCAAAGTTCTTACCATTCTCAAATCTAAATCTTTTAATTAAATTCAAGGCATATTTTGATTGAGAAATGAATATTCCATCAGGTTATTGCTTTACTAGTAACCCTAATAAATGATTCAATTCCCCAACCATGCTCATTTCAAACTGTGACTTCATCAAATCTGCAAACTCAATAGTCATGTCAGTACAGGTAGATCCATAAATGATATCATCAACATAAATCTATACCATTAAAATATGATCATTATGTTTTTTAACAAACAGAGTTTTATCAACAGATCCCATTTGAAAATTATGGCTTAACAGAAACTTTTTTAGTTTCTCATACCATGCCCTGGGAGCTTGTTTTAATCCGTAAAGTTCCTTTTTAAGGTGATACACATGATCAGAATTTTTGACATCTTCAAAACCCATTGGTTGTTCAACATAGATTTCCTCATGCAAATCACCATTTAAAAAAGTACTTTTCACATCCATTTGATAACTCTTGATTTTTTTTAAAACATGCAATGAATATAAATAGTTTGTTTGATTCAAGATGTACTACTGGTGCAAAGGTTTCATCAAAATCAATACCTTCAATTTGAGTGTAACCTTGTACCACTAGCCTAGCCTTGCTCCTAATTATATTTTCAAGCTCATCAGACTTATTTTTAAAAATCCGTTTTGTTCCAATGATGTGTTTATCTTTGGGTCTAGGTATGAGATACCAAACATCATTTCTTACGAATTGGTTAAGTTCTTCTTGCATCGCAACAATTCAGTTTTCGTCAGCAAGGGCTTCTTTTACACTAGATGGTTCTATCTGGGATGTAAAACATACATAGTTACATATATCCTCAAGTTGTCTACGAGTACGCACACCAGTGAGAGGGTTTCCAAGAATTTGAGTAGTTGGATGATCTTTAACAGTCCTTAGTTCAGAATCAGTCTGATTAGATGAAGTATCAGGTTTATTAACTACAAAAACTTCATCATTATCTGAACTTGAGACTGGTGTGTTTAAGTGATCATCAATGACCACATTGATAGACTCTTGAATCACAACGGTCCTTTTATTCAGAACCCTATAAGCACGACTATTTAAAGAATACCTTAGAAAGATCCCTTCATCACTTTTCGTATCAAATTTCTCTAGATTTTCACGATCTCGTAAAATATAGCACTTACTGCTAAAAACTCGAAAGTATTTGACAGTAAGATTTTTGTCGAACCACATTTCATAAGCCATTTTATTATTGCCTTTAGTAGTGTAAACTCGGTTAATAATATAGCAAGCTATATTGACTGCTTCAGCCCAAAGATTCTTAGAGAGCTTCATGCTATTCAACATGACATTAGCCATTTCTTGTATCACTCTATTTTTTCTTTCTACTATCCCGTTTTGTTGTGGAGTTTTGGACGCTGAAAATTCATGTAATATTCCCTGGTTGCTACAGAACTTTTCAAAACCGCTATTGTCAAATTCAGATCCATAAACACTACGAATCTTACTGATTTGAGAACCTTTTTCAATTTAAATCCTTTTAAGAACTTTTCTTACTTCTTCAAGGGTATATGATTTGTCCCTTAAGAAGACTGCCCATGTATATCTAGTAAAGTCATCTACTATTACCAAGATATACCTTTTGCCACCTCGACTCTCCGTTCTTGCAGGTCCTATCAGATCCATGTGGAGAAGTTCAAGTGGTCTAGATGTTATATTGGAATTCACCTTTTTTTGTGAGTTCCTTATTTGTTTGCCAAACTGACATTCACCACATGTCTTATCTAACTTTTGAATTTTGGATAGACCTCTTATAAGTTCCTTTTTGCTCAATCTAAATAAGTTTCGGTGGTGTACATGTCCGAGACATTTGTGCCATAATTCAGTCTCGTCTGTATGGACGATGTAACATGTTTGATTAGATGAGCTGGATTCAGTAACAATATAGTAGTTTTCAGACGTTCTACATTTAGTTAATATTACTGAACCCTTGTTGTTTAGAATCTCATAGCTTTGATTTGAAAACTGAACACTATGGTTATTATCGCATATTTGAGATATGCTCAACAAATTATGTTTTAGTCCATCAACATATAAGACATTTTTAAATAACGAAAGGTTGTAGAGTTGAACCATACCTTGGCCCATAATTTTACAGTTATTGCCATCACAAAATATGACTAAACCATCAGTCATATCTTTTAGATTGGGGAATAGAACCTTGTCGCCTGTCATATGCCTGGAGCATCCATTATCTAGGTACCACCACTACCAAAAAAATGAACAAAGGCTACGAATGATTTGAGTCTTTAGCTACAGATATAAACCGTAGCTATATTACTACGGATTAAATCCGTAGCTTTATCTGTAGCCTTTACTCGTATTGATGGTCTCTTACAAGTTTTATGGGGGGCCCACTACAATTTTTGTGTTTAATCTAAGCCGTCCATCCATTTTGACAGATTATTTTAATGTGCTAGATCAAAAATTAGATAAAGTTAAACCTCAAGTGGACCACACCATAGGAAAAAATGGAGATTAAGTGCCTTTTGTTGATTTGTGGTGTGGTCCATGTGAGTCTTCTATTTGCCTCAATTTTTGGGATAAATCCCTAAATAATTCTTTGAATTGAATGAAAGGCATAGATAAATGACATACATCATGGTGGGCCACATGGAGCCCCTAACATGATCGTTCATCTTGATTTGGCGGCCGCGCGCACAAAAAACAAAAGAGCCCGCCCCGCTGCATTTTTCATTCTCGCGCGCCCACCTCTCTCTCTATCTTCTCTCACTCCTTTCCCTCTATCTTCTCCCCACTTCTATCTCTCGCTCCCTACCCATCCTCGATTGCGTGAGGGATTCGTTCGGACGACTCCACTTTTCTCTCTCTCTCTCTCTCCCTGCCCATCCTCGACCGCGAGGTATTTCTCTCTCTCTCTCAACCTCTCTCAATCTCAATCCTCGACCGCGAGGTATTTCTCTCTCTCTCTCTCAACCTCTCTCAATCTCAAATTTTGATTTATGAATTTGGGGATTTAGTAATTTGTGGATTTCCAATTCGAATATGGATCCTCATTTAGGGATTTGGGGATTTTAGGGCTTACAGATTTGAATGTGGACCCTGAATTTGGGTTTTTCTGATTTTACAAATTTGGGATTTGGGGATTTTAGGATTTCGTTTCATGGGCCGTGGATATTGTGAAGAAAACATTGATGGACCTTTAAGATTATAAAGAGAATGTTCAATCAATGGTTTTGTTGAATTCTGAGAACATCGAACGGTTGACAGCTAGTTTTTTTTCAGCATCTGCATACTTACGCATCGAAGCACTCTCTCACTATCCAGTTCTATGCATACCTATTCAGAACTCGCAATGGTTTCCACCAGCTTTCCATCTGATTCCATGGCCTTCTCATTTGGAACAGCATTGATCCCAGTAGCTAGATCGATATTTTTGCATTTCGTGTCTCCACCCACATCTTATGTAGAATGAGTGGCCATTTGAATTTGATCAACCTCATCAGTCATCACCTTTTCTATGTTCCATGCAGATGTTTAAGTCTGATTAACCTCATCCGTCGCTTTCTCTTCCATCTCCACCGTAGCCAAGTTAACACCGTCTCCTGCAGCAGCTGTCAGGGGATGACCAACTTTCTTGATAGGAAGAGCATCTGGGTTTTGGCCTTCTGAAATAGAGGAATGATCCTCAACCAGTAACTTGGATTCGACATAACTATTACTATTTGCTGCAGTATGTTCTTCACCTGCAGCTTCAACATGGTTTCCTAAATCACAAGCTTTATCTTCCTCTACAACTTGAGCATCATTTCTAGAATCACCTGCTAGATGATCAACTGACATCTTCTCTTCCCTAGTCATTGAATTCAGAATGGCAGTCCCATCAAGACCCATTTCAGCTTGAAAAGGAATAGAGATATTTTTTACCAAAGTGCCTATCAGGTTGTCGCTACTCCCAACAGGGAACTGATCTCCACTAGCATTAATCTCTTTGTGATTCTCACTGTCTAACAGAGTCGCCTTTTCCTCATTCATAGTGGCAGCACCATTATTGGATAGGCTCATATTCATGCTAGTAATTGACTGAGGCTCTACTTTGTGGCATTTGTTTGCTCCCTGTTTGTAATAGGTCTATTGCTACGGCTTTTATCCTGAATTTTCTTTTTTTCTTATTTTCTAAATGCAAGTAATGTGGACTCTAGGGCCGGTTGTCTTCATTTCATGGACTAGAAAGGGGCTGATGGAGCTATGACAAGGATCCAACTCAAGTCACAAGGGTCGTGTGGTGGAGGTTTTAGCGGCTACATATATGATAGGCTACACCCCTTGGATGTATGTTCCACCAACCCAAAGTCATCCTGTAAATCCTTGTTGAAAAATGTAGGCTAATTAATAACATATTATATCTAAAGAAGTTTTAAATTTTGGTGTTGGACCATTATCTTCTCTACTTTGCTTTTGTGCATACTTTGATACTAGTTACTGAAATTGCCTGAACAAAAAAAAAAAAAAAAAAAAAAAAAAACAATTCCACAGATTAAATTCATAGCATTGATCTATATATTTCAATTAAAAGAGGAGTTTTGTTTCTTCCCTATATGCTGAAATTTAAATTAATAGTTATCTGCAATTATGTTTTTTCTGTGGGAGAATGAGTAGGGATGTGTTGCCTGCAGCCTTCCGTGAGTGCAAACACCCTAATATTATGATTTTCTGAATCATTTTAACCTAAATGCTAGTAATGTAAAATATGTTTTGGAGCAGGATAAGGCATCCTTTATTCGATTAACATTCATTAGTGTTCTTTAAAGTGCTGCATCTTCTATTGTTGCACCTTCACTAAGGTAACTCAATAAATATTTAGAAGTTTCATCTGAGTGGATGCATGAAGATTGAAGAATGTTCAGATTCTAATATTCATTTGAAGAGGTTCTTCGAATTGAATAGAAAAAGCTCTATTGTTGAGTTCAATCAACGGAACTATGTACCGTCACATTTTCTAGTCTCATATTTCACTATGATTTGGTTGTGCTGTTTTCTTGCAAGTGTACATGTATAGGAAGGAGGCAATATTGTCAGTGCGGTGCAACATTTATATCTAGGTCTTAGATATTGATGATAACTGGGATAGCTTCTTGTTGCTCATTGTTTCCAACCCATGGGTCAGTGGTGGACAGAGTCTGTTTCAACACACTAACTTCATGGGTATGAGTGCCCATGTGGTGTGTGTAAAAAGAAAAAAAGGAAAGGAAAAAAAAATACTTCTTGTTGCTCATGTTGGGCAGTGACTTATAATTTTGAAAAGGTTTAACCAAGAGTAACGCTGAAACAAGATTGTAGAATTAGATGAGGAACTTGCCAAATGCCGTCATTCTGTTACCATTAGTAGCTGACATCAGAAACTCACAAGAAACCAAAGCGTTGATTGTCTTTTTTAATTTTTATGACTTGCAATCCTAACAAGCTAAGAAATAAGAAGATAAAAATAGACAAAAACTGAAAGAAAGAGGAGGTGCCACTATTGGAGTTGTTAACTGGTGTTTGAAAAATGTTTACAGGTGCATCTACACTTAGCATTCATATTTTTTCATTTATAATTTTAGTTTTTGTAACATGTGTTGTGGTCTATCAGTCAAGCCTCCTTTGGGAGTGTGTGTATTATATACATTTGGCAATTACCATGGAAAATTGGAATCACCAATTGTGTTTGACAGCCTATTATATGAATCCATGTGAATGCATTTGGCAGCCTATATTTGAAATGCATTGGTGGATAGAGTGAGAGAGAAGACAGTGACTTGCGAATCGGTGGTAATCAGAATCTGTGTGAAATGGAACTACATGGTTTTGCCATGATCTCAAAAAAGTGGTTTTTGGTGTATTTGATGTAAAATGGAACCACATGGCTTTATGCTTCTTGTAGGTGCATTTGCTGTGTATTTGGAGCCACGACATTTGTTGGAATCAGAATGACAGAAAGTGGTTAGAGACAGCCACCTATCATAAGTGGGACCCTCCTGATGAATGTTCCAGATGGTGGATCATTGTCCCATTTCCAAATTTTAGAAGTTATCAGACTGTCAAGTGAATAGGCTTTGCATTCGCACCCAGCTGAATGAGGTGAACAGGCTGATTTTTGGGCCAGGTCAAGTAGATCCTCAGGCCCCTCCTGATGCATGGCTTAGATCACATGACAATTGACAACCCACATGGATTTTGAAGATGGTCTTGGTTTTTGCAAGTGCCGTGAGAAGCAGAGGAAAGAGGCTTCTAGACTTCAGACTGTTAACAGGAAACTGACAGCTATGAACAAACTGTTGATGGAGGAAAATGATCACCTACAGAAACAGGTCTCACAGCTGGTTTATGAGAATGGGAACATGCGGCAGCCTGCTGGATGAATCATACATATCCCACATGGTTAGACTAGTTTCCATTGATTCATTTTTCTTTTACTGACAAGAAAATAGATATTGCAGTGTAAGCAGGGGAAGTGTGAGTAGAAATGGTTTTTTGAACTGTGGGGCATCCACATTGCTGCTCACTCGATGAATGGTCCAGCCACCTTACGGTCTGGTCCATGTAGGCAGTTCCCATATGGTGGATGTGGTAACTTCTGCTCAGTATTGAAGATGAATAATTCATGCATTGAACTCTTTTCAGTATGATGAAGTGCTATTGGTGTTTTATTTGCTATAATCAATGAGGATTAGATGATCCTTAACTGCAGGATTTGTAGTTTTGCACTAGATACTATTTTTACTCATTTTTTTTCTTTTAATCAATGGGGTCTACCATTGATTGTTATCATGCTGTATTGTTTCATAAAATTATTCTTTCCAAACAATAACATGGAAACACAAAATTTTAAGAAAAATAGATAAAATAGGTAGTGTCGTCCAAACAACATTTGTAGATAGAATTAAATTTCTAGGACCATGTTTTTGAATTTTGATTTCAATAGATTTCTGCTCAGATTTTTCTTTCTTTTCAAGAGTGGCTACCAAAAAAGGCCTTAGCTTTTTTGGTACCTTTGTTATTTCTCACAGATATTGATTATTTATCCAGATATTAATTTATGTAAATCAAACTTCCAAATGTGCATTGGATTTCTCTGAACAAAAATCATGTCAGCCATCATATACAAAGAACACGAGTACCCTAACACGAAACTTGAACTACTTGAGACTACCCATTCTTCCCATTTAGCTTATAATTGTAGCCACCTAACTTCCATGTAAAATTTGTTAATGAGTTAGTCGACCATATTTTTCTTGTTCTATAAAACTGTTATGGTTAGCTAGATGTTTTTAACATGTAGCAACAAAAGATATAAGGATCCTCCCCATTATCTTTGAAAAAAAAAGATATAAGGATCCTATCCTAATATGATGATATTAAAAGAATAGCCTCAAATATTAAAGATATGGAAGAGAAGTTCATAACACTTACTCTATTGCATTGAAATTCTGTGCATTGTTCTATACGATCAAATTCATGAAGATACCTAGATTGAGTATCCATGTGCCCCTTGGCATTTGGGCTTCAAACTTTGGTCCATTTCTCTGTAAATCCATGTTGTGCTATAGTATTTTATGGGAAAGATGTGCCCCAAATGAAATTGCTTATTCTCTTGGAGAAACCATATGGTTCCTTGGTACGCCCTTTCTCTTCTCTCACTATTCTTGTATCATGGCATTTAGCCAAATCTAAGCTGACTTACTGCATTTCACTGGTTTTATCATAGTATTCCATTCCCTCCATTTTCTCTGTTCTCTGTTTTAAGCTTGTATTTGTAAGTATTAATTTTCTTAGTTATTTTTTTTGCCTTAAAAATCCCTGAGAATCTTTGTGAAGAAGGCAAGCATATTATCAGTTTTTCTTTCCATAACCTTCAATTGGGACTTCAGGTGCATTTCTAGCATCCCAAGTTCCTGAAAATCTATAAGTAGAAAATAATAGGATGTACCTCATGTTCCTCATTTTCTCTCTTTTATCTGTTAGCACATGTAGGCCATTAATCAGGAATTTCTTGTCAAATTTTATTTATTTATTTATTTTTAAGTTGCTTGTCAGCCATATGATGCCTCAACCTACAATTTGAATTTTTCTTGTGTTTTTTTTTTCCTATCTAACAATATAATCCTTTTCTTTTTCTTTTGCTAGTTTCGAGATGGCTCCTCACATCAATGTACTATTATGTTAATGGACCCAAATGAGGGGAGTTTTGTGTTGCATTCTGAATCTGAAAAGGTAAAATATGATAGTTAATATTCATCTTGTGTCTGAACTATTTAAGTTAACAAAAAAATTGAGGCAAGAAATTATAATGCATTTTGCATATTTACAAACAAGTTACATCCGCAAACATTGGCTTACTGTATAGTGTTGAGTAACATTTCTTTGAATATTATTCCTTGCTTGCCAGGCTACAAGCAAGAAAATCGTGAAAGTCGATGTGTATGTTGCAGGTATGTTGATGGAGTTTCTTCTTTTATTTTTATTCCATTTTATCTCAGGAGTGTAGATATTTGGCACTGAATACTCCATTGCATTATTGCGGCAGCATGTGATGTCCCTGGAATTAAAAGATATCTTTGTTATCTCAGGAGTTTCTTCAAGTGAATACTCTATTGAATCTGTTTGATACTGCTGAAGAATGATGCATGTGAGAGGGATCCAGGGATGATTTAGAAAATCATCTGATACAACTCGTTATCTTCTTGAGTCCTTTGGTTTTGGTCCAAAATGAAATGGGCCACCATGCCAAAACAGGATCAAAACCAACTGATACAGGGTGAGTTGTATGGTTTCAGTCCTCTAGCAAGAGATCATTTATTGTATGGGTATGCTTTGGTAGGATTTAAGCTAGCTTGTTGGTTAAAATGGTATTTATTTTTAGTATGTAGACCATTTGCAAGTAAGGATTCTATTTCAAGAGGATTGACTATATTTGTTTTTGTAGTATTGACTATATATGCTGCATTTTGATGTTTCTAAGTAGCATGTGTGCTTCTACAGGTTGGTCATGCTGATTATGGTTCAGGTCTGGGAGAGTCTCCTAAGTTTGCATCTGATTATGGTCAGTGTTAAACTTTTAGCCATTTATCTAATTCTTTGTACAAAAGATAGTCAGTAAACATGTTTAGGTAGAAGGCCCGATGAAACAAGTCTATTCAATTTTTTTATCAAAGGCATTTAATGTGTCAAGAATCATAGACAAACAAGATGTGCCCAAGTACAAAACAGAAATTGAAACATGCATGTGTTACACAGTTACACAAAAGGAAGCCTCACACCATTAATCGAAGCTCATGCAACTCATTTTGTGTGAGTTTTGGAAACTTCACACCATCAATTGAAGCTCATGCAATAAACTACATTTAGTGAAAGTCTTGTGGAACAGGTAATTCACCTTTGTACTTTAATATTTTCTTTTAAAGGATTGTGTACTTTTATATTTTACATTGTGTACTTCAATGATGATGATGATTATTATAATATTTTGGTAGAGAGCTGACCAAGAATGTTCACTTCTAACTGTCTTCGAGCTTGCCAGACAAGTATTACTTTGCCTATGGGATAGATTGGACCATTTGAATGAGGAGCCACTTTAGAACAGGATGAAAATAGCAATTGCCCCATTTTTGAGGAAGCTCCCACTTTAAATTGAAAATGGCAGTTTGTCTGAGAAGGGTAGAAACCCCCATTCCACTTCAAAAGGAGTGGAGAACAGTGAAAATAGATACATGTGCAGAAATATGCAAATTTTTTTATAAGGGTAATAAATATGCAATTCTTCTGGAGAATCTGGAGATTCTCATGATTAGGGGAGATCCATGTTTCTTGAGAAGCATCAGTTTCTAATGAGCAGACGACCTTTTGATCACACTCTTAATAGATGCCTTTGTCCTTGAAGGATAAAATTATGTGCCATTAACAGATATCTTTATGCTGAAAGGATAAAACTATGTTTGCAAGGAATCTTTTATGCGGTGACTTACCTGATGAGTGGATTTTTAACTCAATGGCCAAATGTATGGTTGTGGTGCTAAATAGTCCCATATGTTTAAATAGTGGCCAAAGGGACTGTTGCATTAACAATTTTCCACGAGAAAACAGAGATTTTCAACTAGAATAGAAGACAACAACACATCCTAAAGTGTTAAAGAAGTTCATCATGCCACACATGAAAATTTTGGTGCTTGATATAGGGAAAAGATATAATCAGTCCATTTATTTGTAAAACGATCTGTTATGGGAACAATCACTAAGCAACTAGTAGATAGTTATATTTGTTGCTTTTCTCAATGAGGTCCATTAAAATGCTGCAGGTTTCTCATCTGTTCGCTGAATGGTGTCAG
Organism: Magnolia kwangsiensis; assembly: GCA_037074715.1. NCBI lineage: Eukaryota > Viridiplantae > Streptophyta > Magnoliopsida > Magnoliales > Magnoliaceae > Magnolia > Magnolia kwangsiensis. Next base: position 118,424,285 of record CM073577.1, read on the forward strand.
ATTTCTGAACTTCCTAGAATGAATGATGCATCTTATGCCCATTATAAGGTAAAAATATCAGAATTTTCCCTTATTCTTTTATATATAAGAGGAAATATAAAATGGTCAATATGAATTACTAGATTTCGTATCGACTCCCCATTTCTGTGATTGCCTGTTGGGGGCACTGTCAATGGTCAATGCTGCAAGGAAACTCCACCATCAGACGATCCTAGTCTTCTGATAATCAGCCTGTCCATGCATAGGCCTTGCATGATAGCAAACACAGTGGGCTTCTATCTCTTAAAGTTAGTGCCTTAAAGTCTTATTTATTTTATTTTATTTTATTTTATCCCTTGTGAATTAGAACCCTGCAATGACCAACTGCTTTGCCAAAAAAAAAAAAAACTGTTTAAACATATGGAAGCCAACTGATCTTCTACATCAATACATTTATCTGCATGTATGTGGAATCGTTTATTGTTTAAGGTGTGTTTAGCTGCACTAAAAATCATGTTATTTCGTGATTAATCAGTCTAACCCGGTGCAAAATATCAAGGAATTTCATGATATTTGGTTGCAACCAAATGCACCCTCATACATAATCGAGCCAAGCAGTGGGGTCCACAGTCAGATCCATGATTGAAGAAGTATTGTCTTGCTGATCAGTCCAATTTTGATCAGAGTTGTTACATATACAACTATTTGGATGGTTAGGACAGGTACGTTAGACACTAGTGATTAGTACTCTTATACATGTGCATTTTCCTTGCTTTGAGTTTTCATCTAAGGGAGTTATTTGATACTCCAGCTGTGTATGATGCTTGATAAGCACACACTTAGAAATGGTACATGCAACATATAGTAACCCAAAAAAGAAAGAAAGAAAAAAGCAGAATGGCCATTGGCCCAAATGATCATTTTTCTTGTTTCTTCTAATCAAGGAACCCAACTCACTTGCCATTTGGAACTGTTTTGGTGAACTTTCTCCATTCAGCTCAATACAGAGTGAGTTTCCATCCTTTCCCAAAAAGAAAAAAAAAAAAAAGAAGAAGAAAAAAAAAATGTAGAAGATTTTTTTTTTTCTTTTCTTTTACACTTTGGTTCTGCCCAAGCTGCCTTTCCAAAAAAAAAGTTGTTTCCCAAATGAAAGTTGTTGTGGCCAGCAAGCAGTTCGGACAAGAAGATATTTTGTGCCCTCTTATTGCGGATGTGTGTACATGGATGTTGGTGTTTATTTATTAATATTATTTTTGGTCCCTTGGTTTTGAAAAAAATTCAAAAGCTGGGCTCCTTTTATGTTACAGGCATGCATCCAGGTCTGCCCCAAGAACCCAATCAACTTTAATGTAGATAATGTTCGTGTCGTAAAGCTTTTTGGAGGAGGTCTTCATAACTGTTCAATTGTTCATGGCATGGTCCTGAGAACTGATGCTGTTGGAAGTATAAAACAAGTGGAAAATGCAAAGGTGTGCCTTTGGAAAACTAACTTTGGGTTTTTATACCAATACAATATGCTTATACTATTGTTCTCTTTATATCTTTTAAAAAAAGCTCTTGAACTGATTTAATGTAAGCCTTTATTTTAGTACATTTTCCCACTAAGATGTGCATTTCCACCATTTCTTAAATGGTGGTGGCTCATCCACCACACATGTGCCATAACACATGTTAATTCACCTCACTACATTTGTCAGGTATCAAGTAGTGGCATGAAGCTACTAAGATGTCCATTTCCACCATTTCTTAAAAAGTTTACAAACTCCTTAATACATTGTATTTGGTATATAATATATGTTTGGGTCTAATCATCTGATAGCACTTCCTAAGTGTATTGTACATGAGTATCTCTGGTTTTATGGTTTTACTTATAGATTCCTGTATTGATTACTCAAGCATGATGGTTATGCGCATTCTTTCAGGTGGATGTTGCATGTGGGAGGATTAGAGTTGTATATTTCAGATTCAAGCATCTGGTATGTCTCTTGTCAAGAATGCACATGATTGAAGTGGCCTGGCCATTTGGACAGGCTGTATTTATGTATTTGCTCGAAATTGATGGAGCAAACCCAGATGTGCGTTGGATCTATCCGGAAGAGCGGGGATCCCTAGAAGGTGGGAACCATTGTTACGACCATGATGAAGCTGTCCATTTTCTATGGACGGTATTGGAGGGGCCTAACCATTTGGACATGTCGTGTTTATGTATTTGCTCGAAATTAATGGAGCAGACCCGGATGTGCGTTGGAGCTATCCGGAAGAGCGAGAGTCCTTGGAAGGTGGGAACTGCTGTTATGACCATGAGGAAGCTGTCAATTTTCTATGGACGGTATTGGAAGGGCCTGGCCATTTGGACAGGCTGTGTTTATATTTGTATTTGCAGGGACCAAACCCTTAACCTAAACCCGAACCGATTCTCAAATCCAAAAACCTATAACCTAAACCAAAACCAAAACCTATAACCTAAACCCAAACCCATTCTTAAATCCCAAAACCTATAACCTAAACTAAAACCAAAACCTATAACCTAAACCCGAACCCATTCTCAAAGCCCAAAAGCTATAACCTAAACCAAAACCTATAACCTAAACTCAAATCCCTAAACCTAAACCTTAACCAAAACCAAAACCAAAACCTATAACCTAAACCCAAATCCATTCTCAAATCCCAAAACTTATAACCTAAACTAAAACCAAAACCAAAACCCGAACCCATTCTCAAATCTCAAAACCTATAACCTAACCTAAACCTATACTTATAACCTAAAACTATTCCCAAATCCCAAAACCTATAACCTAAACTTAAACCTAAACCTATAACCTATAACCTTAACCAAAACCAAAACCAAAACCTATAACTTAAACCTGAACCGATTCTCAAATCCCAAAACATATAACTTAAACCAAAACTAAAACCTATAACCTAAACCCGAACCCAGTATTAAATCCCAAAACCTATAACCTAACCTAAACCTATACTTATAATCTAATACTATTCCCAAATCCCAAAACCTATAACCTAAACCTAACCTTTACCTAAACCTAAACCTATAACCTATAATTTTAACCAAAACCTATAACCTAAACCCGAACCCATTCTCAAATCCCAAAACCTATTACCTAAACCTAAACTAAAACTAAAACCCGAACCCATTCTCAAATCTTAAAACCTATAACCTAACCTAAACTTATACTTATAACCTAAAACTATTCCCAAATCCCAAAGCCTATAACCTAAACCTAAACCTATAACCTATAACCTTAACCAAAACCTATAACTAAAACCAAAACCAAAACCTATAACCTAAACCTGAACCGATTCTCAAATCCCAAAACCTATAACCTAAACCTAAACCAAAACCTATAACCTAAACCAAAACCTATAACCTGAACCCATTCCCAAATCTCAAAACCTATAACTTAAACCTAACCTTTCCCAAAACCTATAAACTAAACTCAATTCCCTAAAGTGAAACCTACACCTAATCCTAATCTAAACTCCCTAACTTAAACCTAAACTTAAACTTGAAAACCTAAACTCAAATCTAATCCCGAACTTGAACCCGATTTCCTAAACCTAAACTATATCCCATTCTTAAATCCAAAAACCTATAACCTAAACCAAAACCAAAATCAAAACCTATAACCTAAACCTGAACCCATTCTCAAATCCCAAAACATATAACCTCAACCAAAACCAAAACCTATAACCTAAACCCGAGCCCATTCTCAAATTCCAATACCTATAACCTATCCCTAAACCTTAACCTATAACCTAACCTAAACCTATACTTATAACTTAAAACTATTCCCAAATCCCAAAACCTATAACCTAAACCTAACCTTTCCCAAAACCTATAAACTAAACCCAACTCCCTAAAGTGAAACCTACACCTAATCCTAATCTCAACTCCCTAACCTAAACCTAAACTTAAAAACCCAAACTTAAACCCAATCCCGAACCTGAACCCGATTTTCTAAACCTAAACCATAACCCATTCTCAAATCTAAAAACCTATAACCTAAACCTAAACCAAAATCCGAACCCATTCTCAAATCCCAAAACCTATAACCTAAACCAAAACCAAAACCTATAACATAAACCCGAACCCATTCTCAAATCCCAAAACCTATAACCTAAACCTATACCTAAACCTTATCCTAAACCTATAACCTATAACCTAAACCAAAACCAAAACCAAAACCTATGACCTAAACCCGAACCCATTCTCAAATCCCAAAACCTATAACCTAAACCAAAACTAAAACCAAAACCTATGACCTAAACCCGAACCCATTCTCAAATCCCAAAACCTATAACCTAAACCAAAACTAAAACCAAAACCTATGACCTAAACCTGAACCCATTCTCAAATCCCAAAACCTATAACTTATCCCTAAACCTTAACCTATAACTTAACCTAAACCTATACTTATAACCTCAAACTATTCCCAAATCCCAAAACCTATAACCTAAACCTAATCTTTCCCTAAACCTATGACCTAAATGCAATTCTCTAAAGTTAAACCTACACCTAATCCTAATCTCAACACCCTAACCTAAACCTAAACCTAAACTTGAAAACCCAAACTCAAACCCAATCCCGAACCTGAACCTGATTTCCTAAACCTAAATCATAACCTATTCTTAAATCCAAAAACCTATAACCAAAACTAAAACCTATAACCTAAACCCGAACCCATTCTCAAATCCCAAAACCTGTAACCTATCCCTAAACCTTAACCTATAACCTAACCTAAACGTATACTTATAACCTAAAACTATTCCCAGATCCCAAAACCTATAACCTAAACCTAACCTTTCTCCAAGCCTATGACCTAAGCTCAATTCCCTAAAGCTAAACCTACACCTAATCCTAATCTCAACTCCCTAACCTGAACCTAAACCTAAACTTGAAAAACCAAACTCAAACCTAATCCCGAACTTGAACCCGATTTCCTAAACCTAAACCAAAATCCATTCTCAAATCCAAAAACCTATAACCTAGACCTAAACCAAAACCAAAACCTATAACCTAAACTCGAACCCATTCTCAAATCCCAAAATCTATAGCCTAAACCAAAACCAAAATGTAACACCCTGAAAATCGGGGGTCGTGTATAAACTCAACTCCCGAGTTCCAGACCGTCACTTATGCAACAAAAATGATTATGATTCAATGTTGTCTGATTTAAAGCATTCACATGAGTAAAAGTATACCAAAACTGCAATTCATACTTCAGATCCAGTGATAAAAGCAAGCGGAAGACTAAACAATATATATATCACTGTATGGAAAAACAAAGTAAATCTCATCTGTCTCTAAAGTATGAATACATCTCTGAGTCTCATATACATATACATGAATAAAAGTAAATGTCTCAAAATGGTCCCACTGAAGTCCCATCGATCCAGGTCGCCTACGCAAAGCCATCGTGATACTGCATGTACGAGAACTCGTCCTGGTCCTCGTCGAAGTCTGGCTCTGCCTCCTGGATCTCAGCCTCACTTGCATCTACAACAGAGTCTGGTGGGTGTTGCAAATACCATCCCGTAACGTGGGAGTGAGTGATCAACTCAGTGGAATCATAGAGCAAGGATTAGCATGTTCACAATTCAATCATGCGATAATAGTAAAGCAGTAAATCAGACAATCCTAATACTGTTGTTAATGCAAGATGACATGACGTGATGTATGCCCTCACCGACGATCTCCCTCATACGGCAACATCTTACGACCGCGGCATGCAATCGACCCTCAAGTGCTCCACATCTTCCATGCACATACAATGGCATGGTGATATGATTTCCAAGTTGTTATTAGTCCATTCAAACAGCAAGATTGGGAAACTAAGGTACTTCCCTTGTATCAATCCCAACACAGATCCTGTCTAGGGTCGTCACTCCTAGTAATCTCATACGATGTATATTTCATAGGTCACTGCAAGGGCTGCCAGGGCTGTTGCTCGCACTCGTTGCACCGTTCCCCCATCACCTTATCAATACAGGCCTACCATACTCTACTGCAACGGAAGGGTCGTCGCCTCCCGTGGACTCAGAATACGCTCGCGGTCACTACAAAGGACTCGTCGCCTGATCAGTGTAGGCCGACAGCTAGAATATAGTGTCTCATACCACCATAATCTGCTCACGAGTCTAGGTGCTCACTGGTCACTACGGGGAGGTTTGTGGCCCCAGCGTAGGCTGACAGCTCGACCACGGTGTCCCATATCACCATGCCCGGCTCATGAGTCTTCGTGGATCAAGGTACCATGGTTAACGGGGTTTACAATGGTAAGTCCAGTACCCTAGGTTCAAGCAGTTATGACTCATACAAGGTGAACATACATCGGCCAGTCGGGTTGCTTGACGGGCTCAACTAGCGCGACCGCATCTCAAGTCGAACGACATGAAGTGCGTAAAACACTTCGCGTGGCCTAACCACTGCCGCCAACTCCAAACACGAATCGCATTCATCGACGCGTCGTTCGTGGCTAAAACCAGTCAACCACGAATTCGATCGGTTACCGACTGCCTGGACTAAGTCTAGTCCCAAACACTTATGGAATCATATCAGCAAATTATGTAAGAGTATTGGAATTGAAATACAATCATGTGAGCATGTTAACACATGTTATAACATTCAACTTAAGCAAATCTTCAAGCACATATATTCCATGCATGTAATGAAATCATGCATATAGTCAACATGTAGGAAATCATATAGGTCGGCATATTAATTAAGAAATCAATATCAAACTATCTCATAACATCATTTAATTCAATACATACTAATACAAGCATTTATACAAACACATACACTACACATTTAAGTCTACATATAGTATGTCGACCCAAAGTGCGCAATTAGGCAAATCTCTTCGCCAAACTAATTGTGCACTTATTCCTAACTTCCTAATGCGACAACAAACCATGTCAATCACATCAGCAAAATATGAATGTAAACTGTACTTCCTACAAATGACTAAAATGCCCTAAATCTCATATTCTTCGTTAATTTACGAAACGGGAAACAGAGAGCATGTTGTACATGTCAAACAGCGATGCCGTCGATAATCTACTATTAAACGACATTGAAAGCACTGAAAACCGTCAATCAAAGCGTCTAAAATCCTCACCTTATGTCTTGTAGACTCGTGAATTGAAACGGAGCGTATACGCTTCGTCTACGGCAGTAGGATAGCCTGTTTTACGAAGTACGTTAGCTAACACGCTATGAATCTAAGTAAACCCTAAATCAGCAAGTTCTAGGGTTGTTTTATACCTGAAAATGTGGGAGAATCACCGGCTTGGTGATCAGGAAGTGTTGCTACAGCACTAGCAACCGGTGGCTCGGAGACAGGAAAAATTCCTTCTACTCTTTCTCACAAACTCTCACCTTTCCTCTCTCTCTAATCTAGGTTTTTACAATTTTCGGATGGGAGAGAGGAATGAGGGTTTCAACCCCTTTTATAAGCTTAAACATGCCGGAAACAGGCTCCGGAACGAAGTTTACTTAGTGCATATCCATTTCGGGGCTATTTCGGTCCAAAAGATGCTTTCTGGTGGTCCCCTGGTCGAATGCGATCGGACTCAAGCTCTTGCGTACCAGATCTAGCACGTATTAAGTTTTCAGTCCGGCAGGGTTCGCATATCGCACGTGGCGGACCAGTTTCAGTTCAGCGGTCACCGCACATAGATCAGGGCTGAAAGTCTCGTGATATAAAATAGAAATTTCTCCTGATCCGAGGGTGTAATCTGGATAAATTTTGACGGTCAGAACGCTTAATACTGACGCGTCAAGTCGTGTGCCAGATTTGAATTTAAAATTCCAATTCTGTCCCTATTCGCACTCTCTTCGGTCCGAGCTCAATGAAATAGCCTGTGATTCTCGGTTTGACTTGATTTTCAGAATGAGTGTCAAGTCCAGCTAGGCGGTTCTAACGGTCTAAGATAGGAGGTATCGGACTTTCGACGTGCGGTCTAGATTCAATACAAAGATTCAAAGTGGTCCAGAGAACAAACTTGCTTAGAGTTTGGTCCGAGGTTATAGAGTGTTATAGAGTCGTTGGTTCTACTCGATTTGGGTCTTGTAGAACGTATTTAAAGTGATCAGGGACTATTTCCCAGCCACTCCAGCATTGCGCTAGCTAACTTACAATTAATTTCCATAGAAATTAATTCTACGCGATTTCGGGTCGAGTTGTACTCGAGTCCAAGTATGGATTTTTCACGGGCGTTACACAAAACCTATAACCTAAACCCGAACCCATTCTCAAATCTCAAAACCTATAACCTATCCCTAAACCTTAACCTATAACCTAACCTAAACCTATATTTATAACCTAAAACTATTCCCAAATCCTAAAACCTATAACCTAAACCTAACCTTTCCCTAAACGTATAACCTAAACTCAATTCCCTAAAGTGAAACCTACACCTAATCCTAATCTCAACTCCCTAACCTAAACCTAAACTTAAAAACCCAAACTTAAACCTAATCTCGAACCTGAACTCGATTTCCTAGACCTAAACCATAACCCATTCTCAATTCCCTAAAGCTATAACCTATAACCTATAACCTAAACCTAAACCTATAACCTTTCCCTAAACCTTTAACCTAAACCTAAACTTAAAACCTAAATGTATTATTAAATCCTTGAACTCAAACCTACACCTAATCCTAAACTTAAAACCTAAATGTATTATTAAATCCTTGAACTCAAACCTACACCTAATCCTAATCTCAACTCCTTAACCTAAACCTAAACTTGAAAACCCAAATCTAAACCCGATCCCAAACCCGAACCCGAACCCGATTTCCTAAACCTAAACCTTAACCTATAATCAAGTTCCCAAAAGCTATAACCTATAGCCTGAACCTAAACCTATGACCTTAACCTAAACCAAAACTTATGACCTATAACTTAAACTTAATTATAACCTATAGCCTAACCTTAACCTAAATCTTAACATAAACCTTAACATAAACCTATAACCTAAACCTAAACCAAAACCTATAATCATATGGTGAGACCATTTCTTTTGTATCAATTTCATTCCTCTTTGAGTTTTTTTTTTTTTTTAAATTCATTAAGAAAAAAAAAGTTGTTATACATGATGCACTTCTTTCACTTTGTCTTTCTTTTCCCCAATAGGCATTCTAATTTATGTATGACATGACTGTTTGTAGGATGATGGAATATATGAAGTTGTTGAAATTTCAGGGTGAAGTCGAGCACATTTTTCTATTGAAGCCAAAGATTTGTATTTTCAGCATTATTATAATTGTAATTGTAATTGTAATTGTAATTGATTGAATGAATTGGTTTGTAATTGATTGTAATTATAATTGATTGAATGAAGGATTGTAATTTGATTGTAATTGAATGAATGAATGATTGTACAGGTGGTAATTGAATGGACAAATGATTATATATAATTTTATAATGTACAAAATAGTTACGGATATTGACCGTAGCCATTAATCTGACAGGTGTAGCCTTTTCAATTTAGGCATATTACTACGGACTTTTAGCTACAAATAATATCCGTAGCTACAAATAATATCCGTAGCCATTAATCTGACAGGTGTAGCCTTTTCAATTTAGGCATATTGCTACGGAGTTTAGCTATAAATAATATACGTAGCCATTAATTAGACAGGTGTAGCCTTTTCAATTTAGGTATATTGCAACGGACTTTTAGCTACAAATAATATCCGTAGCTGTCTGAAGTTTTCGCTACAGATATAAATACTACGGATTATATCTGTAGCTATTATACCCTATAGCTACGGATTAAATCCGTAGCCATAAGTTCAAGACCTATTGTTATGGCACCTACGAGAACGGTCAAGCTACAGACAAAAACCGTAGCCATAGGTCTATGGCTATGGTTTTTGCCCGTAGCCTGTCATGCCCCAGACTCGGTAACCGGAATCACAAGGGACCCGATGGCCGATTCTGACCGTAACAGCCTCCATTGTACCCCATTCTTGGCTCCTGAGGTAGGTTCCGATCCTGGGATCCTATAAGAAGGATTTTCATTACGGTATAATCATTACCAATATGAGCATACCCAAGATCACAGCAAATACATCTGAGAATAACAAAGGAACACATCACAAAATCCACTAAGAATTTGAACTTTTACAATCATCCATAAGGTCCAAAAGGACATATATGAGATAAAAGGAGAAGAGGGAAAGGTCGGCAACACTGGAGTCCTCAAAAGCTCCGCTCTACTCCACGCGCTGCTGCTACGATGCCTGCCTAGAATCTCCTGCACGCGTCAATCGTGAATAAGCTTATAGAAGCTTAGAGAGTGGTGAAAGTGTGTGACAATGGTGCACAGAAGAATAGTAGGAGATGCAAGAAGGGAAATGTGCTCAATGGAAAAATCACTAACCTTACCAAGGCTTATCATGAATATGATGCAATGAGTACTGAATGTCAAACCAAGGCAATGCATGAAGGGGGCTTGTACAACCAATGCTAATACGATGCAAGTAATGCCAGTGCTCATATCCAAATCATAAGTCAGGTACATTTCCAATCATAAGGAAATCACCGGGGTCCATTACACTGCTGAATGACTGTCGCTCTACAGACCCCGCACAGTCAAACGAGCATAAGAGACCTCACTACCCGCCTGTGGACAGCCAATCACCAACAAGGCCTGACGGTAGCAGACCCATTTACGAGCTGGTCAGACTCAGCCTAGTAATGCCCACTACACACCAGGCAGGTAAGGCCACACGCCTATCCAACCGACTACACGACAGTGGGAGTCGCAGCCTAACGGTATAAGGCCCTCGTACACTCATGTATTCCACCCGGTCACTGCGTTGGAGCAGATCCTTGGTACCATGAAAGTTTTGAGAATTTCACCCATGGGCATCGTATGCACCTGGTATGCTCAACTAATATTTTCAGTCTCCACACATACGACCATCCACGAATATCCCTATGAAGGTAAGGCCCTGATGAAGTAAGGGCAGATATCCACATGCTATGCAATGCCAGATGCATGAATCACACAATCACCCATGCATCAATCTCAAGCATTCATCTCTCAGGGAGATACCAACATGTCCTACACAATGCCACAACCATGGCCAATCATTCCTCAACCAAGCATGCATATGATGTGTATGGGAGTGGGCCATGAAGATGAATAAGGGTGCCAATACGGTGGAGATAAACTCTCTACCTAACCATGAAGGGTCTAGGTACTTAACTAATTCCTCATAAGGAATACAACCTCTAGTGGGGGCCAATATACCTGGGGTAGCCCACAAGACTAAGGAGAATAATGATATGGGTCTAAATAGTGAGATGGCTTAGCAAGGTTCTATGGTGGGCCTTTAACCACCCATAGAAACCCATGGGCCTACCTTAAGGCCACCAACATGGACATCCAACCACAATTGGTCCCTAAGAGGTGGCCCATCTCTAATTGATCATGAATGAAGGACCAATGCCCATGCAACATCAAAAATAAGAAATGAGCAGCCATAATTATACCATAACACTCATGTTGGGCTTCAGAAAGGGCGGCCCCAGGCCTACCAAAATATGGGTTCAAGGAGAACACACATAACCCAACTCATATATAACACTATGGGCCCATAAGGGAAAGGTTAGGGCCCAACATAAAGGCCACTAATCCCATATATTATGGTGGCCTAGTGGGCGGCCCATTGCTCAAACCACATGGGCAATGTCATGCTCTTAGTCAAGTAAGTTAGGCCTACAACTAAGCCCAAGTATAAAGTTGATTTGATGGGCAATCAAGGGCCCATCTACTTGTGTAATTTGGCCCACTAACCCAACATAATAGTATAGTAAAATGGCCCAATAGTTCAATGGGTCTATCTAGAAGGTTCCAACCCAATTGGGCCTAAAGAGTTCAACAACTAGTTACATTCATGGACCTAATTAAATTCAACTGTGGTGGGCCTCAAAAGTGCATTTATTAAACCTAAAATTTAAGAAACTAAAGGTATCAATTATCTCCTCTAATACCTTCATAAATGTGGTGGGCCTCACTCCTCAAAATTTCAACCCAAGTCCAAGCATAATTATAACATGTTGTTGTCCTAAATTTGGGCACTCCATTGGAGTGGGCCCAAGGCCTCTAAAACTCTGAAAATTGAGGGTCATGGCCCCTCATCATACATACAATGAGAGGAAATCCAAAAATATGGCCCACCATCAAGAGAAATATTTTTGAAATTTGGTTGTTATCAAGCATATTGCTGGACTGCACAACAGAAAAATTGGGAGTCCAGCCACCTTAGACCATTTTTTTGGATGCCCTAAAGGGGACATTTGAGGCTGAAATTTTACAGAGTGATACTTCCATATGTGGGTCACACCTCCACAAAATTTCAGAATTTTTAGATATTTATAAGTATTTTAATTATTTTAAACAAAACAGACTGTCCATGAAATCGGACAGACCTGAACGTCCCAACGTGGTGGGCCAGTCCAGCCCTTGCCACGATGTGTACAGGGGTCCATTGGCCCTGAAATTTGGTAGGTGGGTCCTACCAAGAGTAGATCACATACCTACAAAATTTTTAAATTTTTATACACCTATAAATATTTTAATTCATTTAGATAAATCAATCTGTCCTAAAAATCGGACTGATCTGGACACTATATTATAGTGGGCCAGTCCAGCCACCACTATGGTACGTACAGGTGTCCATTGGCCCCCAAATTTTGTAGGTGGGTCCTACCTTGAGTAGGCCACCCCTGAATAAATTTTTTATAATTTTTAAACACCTATAGATATTTTAATAAATTTTAGAAATCCAACTGTCCATGGTGGAATGTTGATGGAATAGTGTAGAAAATTCAGACTGTCCACCTCACTTGGACCATACCTTTGGGACCTCAATGAAGGTCAGATGGAGCTGAAATTTGGAGAACATCAAGATGATATCCCCACCTTTCAGAAAAGTATATCTGATGGGTATGAATAGTCCCCCAAATAGTCCCAAAAACTGGTCGAAAAACAACCAGAAATTGTCCAGAAAATTCTGGACAGCAACATGTACTTAGATAAAATTTATTATATAGGTTAAATAAAAAGGAAAACACATTAATGGAGGATGGTGTGACCTTACTTAGTGGGCCCCACAAATGTTCATGTCATAATTTAAAGCCAACACACCTTGCATGCATCATTAAGGCAGCAAGTAGGACACCTAAAATCAAACAATGGGTAGTTTGGGCATCCCACCTTGCTGAAATTTATGGATGTCCTAGGCCCACCAAATGAGCCACACACATCAGGAAATAAAATGAGAAAAAAAGAGAGATAGAAGGACAATCCGACCATAGGAAAAGGGCTCCGCCACTATTGAGCCCTCCCTAGATCAATCACACTCATACATCATACATAGATTTACATTTATAACATGAATCTTGCACATGCATGGCATATAATTAAAATGCATGGTGAGAATGTCATCCCCACCATGGTTATAAGGTCTAGATGACCCAAACATAATATGATATGAAAGAAATGGTCATGATGGGGCCCATAGAGAAAGGCCCCATGCATGGATTATGCATGCATAAGATAGGCCATTAGGCCACAACCATAGGATTGTGTGGGATTTTCACCATTGATTGGTGGGTCCTACACTTCCATCATGAAAAAAAGAAAACATCAAGGCTATAGAAAATAGATTTTTACATCTAAAGGGGCACCCACCTCAAAGATGACCACCAAACTTTCACACTAAGGTCCTTTAGCACCAAGGGAGATGGATCAATGGTGGAGATGAGGTTTCAAGGGTTAGATGGTGGAGGATTAAGGAGGAAGGTGGCTGGAAAAATGGACGAAAATGGGCTGGAGAAATGGAGAAAAATTACTAGAGAAGAAGAGAAGAGAGAGAGAAATGAGAGGGAAAGAGAGGGAAAATCTTTTTAAAGAAAGTAATCATTAACCTATGGTGATACAAACAATGTTGCTAGGGTAGGTTAGGTGTGGGTGGTGTGTGAGGTCTTGGTAGTGTGAGTTATGGAGATTTAGTGGTGTGTGTAGTGTGTGTTGGAACTTGTGCAAAAGAGGGAGTGTGGGCCACATGCACCACTCCAAGGTGGGTCACATGATCGAAATCAAGGGCCATAGAGTGAAACGTACACAACTTATGATCCACATATCGGATGGACGCACAAGATGCGGCGTTGGAACCGCGGCAATAATGCGGTCGTAATGGCATAGGTCTCAGATCGATCCGAGTCGGGTCTACTTGATCGGACTCTAGGATGACCGCAGCACTATCTGAGGGTCGCATGTCACCGGAGTTCGATCGGTAGGACCGCGAGACCACAAGAAATGAAATGTACACTCTCACACACACATGTACATATATGCACTTGGGTTGGGTCTCACAACCCTCCCCACCAATAAAGAAATTTCGTCCTCGAAATTAACTAATCCAAGACAGAATAAAAGAGAACACCACCATCGCATAGTAATCATCATACAAGAAAGGCAATACAAACAATCATATATCTATCAATCATCAAACAAATGGGAATAACACTCTCTAATCTCAGCCTCGGGTTCCTAAGATGCTTCAGCCTCCGAATGATGACCCCATTGCACTTTCACCAAGGGAATGACCTTAGTCCTGAGGACCTGCTCCTTCGGATCAAGAATACGAATCGGCTGCTCAATGTAAGAAGCATCCTCACGGACCTCAAGTGGCTGCCAATCAATCACAGGAATAGTGTCCGACCCATATTTTCTCAACATAGAAACATTAAACACGTCGTGAATCGCGGACAACTCAGGAGGTAAGGCAAGATTATAGGCCACAGTGCCTACGCGCTCGGTAATCTCAAAAGGTCTAATAAATCTCGGGGCGAGCTTGCCCTTCACACCAAAGCGAACCACGCCTTTCATAGGCGAGACCTTAAGATACACCATGTCCCCAACTATGAACTCGAGGGGTCGACGCCGACGATCAGCATAACTCTTCTACCGGCTCTGAGCTATGCGCATCCTCTGCCTAATAACATCAATAGCCTCTGACGTCTGTTGCACAAGCTCGGGACCTAAGAGACGGTGCTCTCCAACCTCGGTCCAACAACTAGGAGATCTGCATGGCCTACCATAAAGTGCCTCGAAAGGAGCCATGCCGATAGTCGACTGATAACTGTTGTTGTATGCAAACTCGGCGAGGCGCATATGCTCATCCCAACTGCCCGCAAAGTCGATCACACAAGCCCTGAACATATCCTCTAGGATCTGGTTGACCCTTTCGATCTGCCCATCCATCTGCGGATGATAAGCGGTGCTGAGATGCAAAGTGACCCCCAGTGCTTGCCGAAAACTCCTCCAAAACTGAGATGTAAACCTAGAGTCTTGGTCTAAAACAATCAAAATTGGGACACCGTGCAGTCTCACAATCTCCTCAATAAATATCCTCGTCAACCGGTCCATAGACCAGAAAGCATGTACTGGAATGAAATGAGCCGACTTTGTCAAACGATCGACGATAACCCAGATGGTATCGTGACCGCGCTGAGTACTCGGCAAACCTGCGATGAAATCCATCAATATGTGCTCCCACTTCCACTTTGGAACGCTCAACAGCTACAAGGGACCAGGGGGTCTTTGATGATTGGCCTTGACACGCTGGCATGTGTCACACTCAGCCACAAAACTCACAATCTGGCGCTTCATCCCCTGCCAGAAGTACTGCCACCTCATATCACGATACATCTTCGTAGAGCCCGGGTGGATAGTAAGTCTCGATCGGTGTGCCTCGGTCATCAGATCACGACGCAACTCTATAATGTCCGGGACACACAACCGGCCCCTGAAGCGTAACCCACCATCGGAACCAATATGCCAATCTGACTGCTCCACGAAGGCGCCCTCTGCTCGGTACTCCTGAAGTGACTCATCCGTCTGCTGAGCCTCGATCACCCTAGCCACCAAGGAGGGTTGAATCGACAAGCTCGAAAGCTGAACAATGGAAGACTGCAGACCGAACTCAAAGTCAAACTCTGAAACATCCTCGAGCATTTGCCACTGTCCAACCATCATATGTGCCACCAGGCCTCATGGCTGACGGCTGAGCGCGTCCGCCACCACGTTCACCTTGCCCGGGTGGTACTGAAGGTCAAAATCATAATCCTTTAGTAACTCCATCCATCGCCTCTGCCACAGGTTTAACTCGGAATGTGAAAATAGATACTTCAAGCTCTTATGATCCAAGAAGAGCTCGAACCTAACCTCATATAGATAATGCCTCCACACCTTCAGTGCGAATACAATTGCTGCAAGCTCTAAATCATGACTGGGGTAGTTCAGCTCATGGACCTTGAGCTGACGCAAGGCATACGCTACTGGCTTCCCGTGTTGCATCAGTACAGCACCCAAGCCAACTCTAGAGGCATCAGTAAAGACAACAAAGCCCTCACTCCCATAAGGAAGAGTGAGGACAGGAGCGGACGTGAGGCGGTCCTTCAACTCCAAAAATACCTTCTCGCAAGCGTCACTCTAGACGAACTCGACGCCCTTCCGCGTCAACTGGGTCAGCGGTGCAGCAATATGAAAGAAACCCTCGATAAATCGTCGATAATATCCCGCTAGACCAAGGAAGCTGCGAATCTCAGACGCGTTCGTGAGCTGACCCCACTGACGCACTGCATCAACCTCCTAGGGGTCCATAGCAACACCCTCCCTTGTCACCACATGACCAAAGAACTTCATCTCCTCCTGCCAAAACTTACACTTCTTCAGCTTCGCATACAGCTGGTGGGCATGAAGGGTCTCAAGTACAATCCGCAGGTGCTCGGCATGGTCCTCACGGCTCCTCGAATATACAAGAATATCATCAATGAATACCACCACGAACTGATCGAGGAACGGCCGAAAGACCTCGTTCATCAGCTGCATGAATATGGTGGGCACGTTGATCAGTCCGAACGACATGACCAGGAACTCGAAGTGACCATAACGTGTCCGAAACGCCGTCTTTGAAATGTCCTCCTCTCGGACCCGAATCTGATGGTAATCGGAACGTAAGTCTATCTTGAAAAAATACTGCGCACCCTGCAACTGATCGAATAGATCATCAATACGGGGAAGCGGGTATCGGTTCTTGATGGTGACTCTGTTGAGCTCACGATAATCTACACAGAGTCGCAACGAGCCATCCTTCTTCTTCACAAACAATACCGGGGCTCCCCAAGGTGAACTGCTAGGACGAATGAAACCTAACTCCCGAAGCTCATCCAACTGCTCCTGCAGTTCTCGCAACTCTAACGGTGTCATCCGGTAGGGGGCCTTTGAGATAAGAGCAGTACCATGCACCAAATCTATCTGGAACTCCACCTGTCGACGTGGCGGCAAACCCAGAATCTCCTGAAACACATCCGGATACTCACAAACAAGTGGCAGCTGCTCAATACTCTCTTCCACAGAATCCTCAATGACCGAAGCCAAGAAGCTAGATAACAGCTCTCTTCTAGGCTCGGCGATGAATTGAAACACTGGCAAGCCTGGAATATGAAATGTAACTGTCCTCGCAGCACAGTCTAAGACGCACGATACTCTGCAAGCCAGTCCATACCTAGAATCACATCAAATCCTACCATCGACATCACGAACAAATCGGCAGGAAGGAACATCTCACCCACTAACACCAGGCAAGAAGGACAGCGACAGGTCAATATCATAGACTTCTCCATGGGAGTCAAAACAGTCAAGGCCTCGGACACGGACTCCGATGGAATACCGGTCGATCGGTAAAATTGCTCGGCCACAAACGAATGGGAAGCACCAGAATCAAACAAAACATGAGCAATGCAAGTAGAAACAAGAAGAATACCCTCAACGACTCCACCGGTCGACGACTACGGGTCCTGGCCTGGCGCCTGCTGCGCAGAATAAAAGCGGCCCTGAGCTGGTAGGGGAAGTAATCCGGAAGACTGATGGTCCTGAGTCTGAGCCTGCTGGACTGCTATACACACTGGACCTAAGGATCGAACAACATATGGATATCCCCTCTGCTGATGCTGTTGCTGCTACTGTCGCTGCTACTGCTGTCTCTGCTGACGGTGCTGCCTGGAACTGTCGGCTGGTACTCTCCTCTTCCGGTCTCCACCGAAACTCTGCTCTCTCGACCTTTGGGTCATAGCCCAGTCCTCCTCATAAACTAGTGCTCGATGCACAACCTGGTCGAATGTCTCCAAGCAATGCCCTACAACACGGCTGCGAAGGGCAGGGCGTAAACCAGTCACAAAACGACAGGCTCTCATCTTCTCATCACTGGTCAGATGAGGAGCAAATCTAGACAAGGCCAAGAAACAGGCCTCATATTGAGATACATTCATATCACCCTGCACTAGGGTCTCAAACTCAATCGCCCGCTGGATATGAACATGTTCAGGGAAAAACTTTTGGTCGAAACGGGTCACGAACTCCTCCCATGTCCAAAACGAACTGAGGTCCAACCATTCTAGATATGGATGACCACCAATGACGGGCCTCACCCTGAAGGAGATAGGTCGCAAGGGATACTCTCCGGCCTGCAGGACACTATATAGTGTCAAAAATCCTCTCAACCTCAGTGCGCCAAGCCTTGGCGGCAGAAGAGTCAGGATCACCACTAAACCTCGGGGGATCATGCTGTCGGAACTCTCGGGCTATGGCACTAGCATGGGGTAAGTCAAACCTCCTGAAAACCTCAGCGGTAGCTGGCTGACGGGTCTGCAATGCGATGGCAACAAACTGCATCAACTGCTGAAAATGCTCAGCTCCTATAGGTACTGTCGAAAAGGTAGGGGCGGCAGTCGCCTCAGGCGGAGGCACGGGTGCAGCCGACGGTGTAGGAGCCTCAGTAACTGGAACAGCAGGCTGAGTAAGGAAAATAGGTGGGGGAACCAGAGCAACTGAGGTACAGGCGCTACGGGCTCAACTGGAGGAACAGGCCGGATCGAGACCTCAGGAATCGGATCCTCAACTACTGGAGCAGGACGTGCTCGAGTAGGATGGGTACCTCGGGCGCCTCGCCTATGGGCACCATGACTACGGGCGTCATTACCACGAGTGTCACGACCACGAGACATCGTCTACAAAATAATGACGACATAAGGAATCAGGTCAATTACAGGCTCAATACGGAGCGAAAGGAAGGATCTCGGGACACTACTTGCCCCATGTTTTTGGCAGACATGTGATGTTCCCTAGAGTCATTCTAAAATTACTTGCTATGCTCTGATACTAACTCCTGTCACGCCCCAGACTCGGTAACCGGAATCACAAGGGACCCGATGGTCGGTTTTAGCCGTAACAGCCTCCATAGTACCCCATTCTTGGCTCCTGAGGCAGGTTCCGATCTTGGGATCCTATAAGGAGGATTTTCATTACAGTATAATCATTACCAATACGAGCATACCCAAGATCACAGTAAATACATCTGAGAATAACAAAGGAACACATCACAAAATCCACTAAGAATTTAAACTTTTACAATCATCCATAAGGTCCAAAAGGACATACATGAGATAAAAGGAGAAGAGGGAAAGGTCGGCAACACTGGAGTCCTCAAAAGCTCCGCTCTACTCCACGCGCTGCTGCTACGATGCCTTCCTAGAATCTTCTGCACGCATTAATCGTGCATAAGCTTATAGAAGCTTAGAGGGTAGTGAAAGTGTGTGACAATGGTGCACAGAAGAATAGTAGGAGATGCAATAAGGGAAATGTGCTCAATGGAAAAATCACTAACCTTACCAAGGCTTATCATGAATATGATGCAATGAGTACTGGATGTCAAACCAAGGAAATGCATGAAGGGGGCTTGTACAACTAATGCTAATGCGATGCAAGTAATACCAGTGCTCATATCCAAATCATAAGTCAAGTACATTTTCAATCATAAGAAAATCACCGGGGTCTATTACACTGCTGAATGACTGTCACTCTACAGACCCCGCACAGTCAAACGAGCATAAGAGATCTCACTACCCGCCTGTGGACAGCCAATCACTAACAAGGCCTGACGGTAGCGGACCCATTTACGAGCTGGTCAGACTCAGCCTAGCAATGCCCACTACACACCAGGCAGGTAAGGCCACACCCCTATCCAACCGACTACACGACAGTGGGAGTCGCAGCCTAACGGTATAAGACCCTCGTACGCTCATGTATTCCACCCGGTCACGGCGTTGGAGCAGATCCTTGGTACTATGGAAGTTTTGAAAATTTCACCCATGGGCATCGTATGCACCCGGTATGCTCAACTAATATTTTCGGTCTCCACACATATGACCATCCATGAATATCCCTGTGGAGGTAAGGCCCTGATGAAGTAAGGGCAGATATCCACATGCTATGCAATGCCAGATGCATGAATCACACAATCACCCATGCATCAATCCCAAGCATTCATCTCTTAGGGAGATACCAACATGTCCTACACAATGCCACAACTATGGCCAATCATTCCTCAATCAAGCATGCATATGATGTGTATAGGAGTGGGCCATGAAGATGAATAAGGGTGCCAATACGGTGGAGATGAACTCTCTACCTAACCATGAAGGGTCTAGGTACTTAACTAATTCCTCATAAGGAATACAACCTCTAGTGGGGCCCATATACCTGGGGTAGCCCACAAGACTAAGGAGAATAATGGTATGGGCCTAAATAGTGAGATGGCTTAGCAAAGTTCTATGGTGGGCCTTTAACCACCCATACAAACCCATGGGCCTACCTTAAGGCCACCAACGTGGACATCCAACCACAATTGGTCCCCAAGAGGTAGCCCATCTCTAATTGATCATGAATTACAATTGGTCCCTAAGAGGTAGCCCATCTTTAATTGATCATGAATCAAGGACCAAGGCCCATACAACATCAACAATAAGAAATGAGCAGCCATAATTATACCACAACACTCATGTTGGGCTTCAGAAAGGGCGGCCCAAGGCCTACCCAAAATATGGGTTCAAG
This sequence comes from Magnolia kwangsiensis, assembly GCA_037074715.1. Lineage (NCBI taxonomy): Eukaryota > Viridiplantae > Streptophyta > Magnoliopsida > Magnoliales > Magnoliaceae > Magnolia > Magnolia kwangsiensis. The sequence goes on from CM073577.1 coordinate 118,445,258, forward strand.
GAGAACACACATAACCCAACTCATATATAACACTATGGGCTCATAAGGGAAAGGTTAGGGCCCAACACAAAGGCCACTAATCCCATATATTATGGTGGCCTAGTGGGCGACCCATTGCTCAAACCACATGGGCAATGTCATACTCTTAGTCAAGTAAGTTGGGCCTACAACTCGGCCCAAGTATAAAGTTGATTTGATGGACAATCAAGGGCCCATCTACTTGTGTAATTTGGCCCACTAACCCAACATAATAGTATAGTAAAATGGCCCAATAGTTCAATGGGTCTATCTGGAAGGTTCCAACCCAATTGGGCCTAAAGAGTTCAACAACTAGTTACATTCATGGACCCAATTAAATTCAACTGTGGTGGGCCTCAAAAGTGCATTTATTAAGCCTAAAATTTAAGAAACTAAAGGTATCAATTATCTCCTCTAATACCTTCATAAATGTGGTGGGCCTCACTCCTCAAAATTTCAGCCCAAGTCCAAGCATAATTATAACATGTTGTTATCCTAAATTTGGGCACTCCATTGGAGTGGGCCCAAGGCCTCTAAAACTCTAAAAATTGAGGGTCATGGCCCCTCATCATGCATATAATGAGAGGAAACCCAAAAATATGGCCCACCATCAAGAGAAATATTTTTGAATTTTAGTTTTTATCAAGCACATTGCTGGACTGCACAACAGAAAAATTGGGAGTCCAGACATCTTGGACCATTTTTTTGGATGCCATAAAGGGGTCATTTGAGGCTAAAATTTTATAAAGTGATACTTCCATATATGGGCCACACCCCCACAATATTTCAGAATTTTTAGATATTTATAAGTATTTTAATTAGTTTAAACAAAACAGACTGTCCATGAAATCGGACAGACCTGAATGTCCCAACGTGGTGGGCCAGTCCGGCCCTTGCCATGGTGTGTACAGGGGTCCATTGGCCCTGAAATTTGGTAGGTCGGTCCTACCATAAGTAGATCATATCTCTAAAAAATTTCAGAATTTTTAGACATCTATAAATATTTTAATTCATTTAGATAAATCAATCTGTCCTAAAAATCGGACTAATCTGGACACTATATTATAGTGGGCCAGTCCAGCCACGACTATGGTATGTACAGGTGTCCATTGGCCCCCAAATTTTGTAGGTAGGTCCTACCTTGAGTAGGCCACCCCTGAATAAATTTTTTATAATTTTTAAACACCTATAGATATTTTAATAAATTTCAAAAATCCAACTATCCATGGTGGAATGTTGCTGGAATAGTGTAGAAAATCCAGACTGTCTACCTCACTTGGACCATACCTTTGGGACCTCAATGAAGGTCAGATGGAGCTGAAATTTGGGGAACATCAAGATGAGATCCCCACCTTTCAGAAAATTATATTTGATGGGTATGAATAGTCCACTAAACAGTCCCAAAATCTGGTCCAAAAACAACCAGAAATTGTCCAGAAAATTCTGAACAGCAACATGTACTTTGATAAAATTTATTATATAGGTTAAATAAAAAGAAAAACATATTAATGGAGGATGGTGTGGCCTTACTTAGTGGGCCCCACAAATGTCCATGTCATAATCTAAAGCCAACACACCTTGTATGCGTCATTAAGGCAGTAAGTAGGACACCCAAAATCAAACAATGGGCAGTTTGGGCATCCCACCTTGCTGAAATTTATGGATGTCCTAGGCCCACCAAATGAGCCACACACATCAGGAAATAAAATGAAAAAAAAAAGAGAGATATAAGGACAATCCGGCCATAGGGAAAGGGCTCCGCCACTATTGAGCCCTCCCAAGATCAATCACACCCATACATCATACATAGATTTACATTTATAACATGAATCTTGCACACGCATGACCTATAATTAAAATGCATGGTGAGGATGCCATCCCCACCATGGTTATAAGGTCCAGATGACCCAAACATAATATAATATGAAAGAAATGGTCATGATGGGGCCCATAGAGAAAGGCCTCATGCATGGATCATGCATGCATAAGATAGGCCATTAGGCCACAACCATGGGATTGTGTGGGATCTCCACCATTAATTGGTGGGTCCTAAACTTCCATCATGAAAAAAAAGAAAACATCAAGGTTATAAAAAATAGATTTTTACATCTAAAGGGGCACACACCTCAAAGATGACCACCAAACTTTCACACTAAGGTCCTTTAGCACCAAGGGAGATGGATCAATGGTGGAGATGAGGTTTCAAGGGTTAGATGGTGGGGGATTAAGGAGGAAGGTGGCTAGAAAAATGAAGAAAAATGGGCTGGAGAAATGGAGAAAAATTGTTAAAGAAGAAGAGAAGAGAGAGAAATAAGAGGGAAAGAGAGGAAAAATCTTTTTAAAGAAAGTAATCATTAACCTATGGTGATACAAATAATGTTGATAGGGTAGGTTAGGTGTGGGTGGTGTGTGAGGTCTTGGTAGTGTGAGTTATGGAGATTTAGGTGGTTTGTGTAGTGTGTGTTGAAACTTGTGCAAAAGAGAGAGTGTGGGCCACATGCACCACTCCAAGGTGGGCCACATGATCGAAATCAAGGGCATAGAATGAAACATACACAACTTATGATCCACATATCGGATGGACGTACAAGACACGACGTTGGAATCGCAGCAACAATGCGGTCGCAATGGCATAGGTCTCAGCTCGATCCGAGTCGGGTCTACTTGATCGGACTCTAGGATGACTGCAGCACTATTTGAGGGTCGCAGGTCACCAGAGTTCGACCGGTAGGACCGCGAGACCACAAGAAATGAAATGCACACTCTCACACACACATGCACATATGTGAACTTAGTTCGGGTCTCACATAGCCTTTGCTCGATTTTTTTTTAGTGCACTTTGAATGACTTGTAGCTTTGAAAGCAATGCGGATAACCAAGCAAGTGACCTTTGGAATCCATTTCATAACCATTTTGGGTTTAGGTGGATAGTTGGTCTTCTTCCGATTGTAAGAATTATAAGAATGACCTATCGAGTTAGACTTTAGAAGCTCCTTTAGTAAATCAACTATCTTTTCAGCCAAAGGATTTTGGTTATGCTTCCTATAGTTGAAATAATTTCCATTAGGTTTTTTAACAGACTTAGGGTCTTTAGAAAACACTTGTCCTTTCCCTTTTGAGTTTAAGGTCTCTCCTTTTACAAACTTAGGAGGTGCATTCTTTAGTTTAGGAGAAACATTCTTATCATAACCTGGACCGGATCGATCACCACATTTTCTCGATCCTGATAAGAGTTTTTCTAATTTAGAATCACCTTGGGTATATTTTCAAGTTTCCTTTAAACTCAAGAGAGAAGAGACTTCATGTTTTAATTGGTCATTTTCATTTTTAAGAGTTTCAACTTGGGCAGTCTTAAAATCCAAATCACATTTTATCTTTTCAAAACAGTATGAAATACGAGACTTTTCTAAAACAAGAGATTCATAAATTTCTTTGAGTTTAGAAAATTTCTCTTTTTGAAGTTTTAGTTTTATTGCAATTTTACAACTCTCCTGGTATAGGGCATTATAGGCATCTTGAAGATCATCTTCATTTTCACATACACTATTCAGATTTTCTTCACTTATTGAATCATTATCTGAAAATGTGAATTTGGTTAGAGTCATAAAGGCTTTCACTTCATTCCTTGACTCAGTTTCAGAATCTTCAGATTCAGAAGAAACTTCAGAATCAGAGGATTCATCCTAAGTAGCCAACATACCCTTCTTCTTAGGTTTATCCCTTTTAGGACACTTGTTAGCCAAATGCCCATATTCTTGGAAGTTGTAACATTGACTATCTTTCAAAGATTTTCTAGTTTTAGATTTAGATTTAGATTTTTTCTTATCATTTTCTTTTTGAAAATCAACTCTCTTTTTACTTTTGAAGATTTTATAAAACTTTTTTGCCAAAGGGCCATATCATCTTCAGAGTTATCTACATTAGAATTATCTTGAAAATTATTTTTAGAAGTTTTAAGAGAAATCGATTTTCCTTTTGGAGCTTTAAAAGTTAACTCGTAGGTTTGTAAAGAATCAACTAACTGCTCAACCCTCATATTATCCGTATTACGAAGTTCTTGGATCGCGGTTACTTTAGAGTTGAACCGTTCAGGAAGTGAGCGTAGTATTTTTGTACACACTTTACTTTTTGAGCTTCTATCTCCAAGACCCCACATAGAGTTTACAATGTCATTTAATCTTGTATAAAAGTCCATAAATGTTTCATTTTTCTCCATATGAATTTCTTCAAATTTGGTTACACTACAAGAAATCCCACTTTTAGCGATGAAAATTTTCGTCGCTAAAAGCCAATTTTTCGTAGCTAAAGGGTTTTACCGATGAAATTTTTCATCGCTAATACACCGCCACAAAAGAGTTTCAGTGGCAAAAAATTAGAATTGTTGCTAAATGGAAGCTTTTTAGCAACAAAAATTTTCGTCGCTAAAAAAACTATATAGGACTTTTAGCAACGAAAATTTTCGCTGCAAAACATAATCATTCCACTTTTAGCAACGAAAATTTTTGTTGCTACAAAATCTGTAGAAGACTTTTAGCAGCGAACATTTTCGCTGCTAAAAATATTCATTCAACTTTTCGCTACGACAGTTTTCGTCGCTAAAAATATTCATTCAACTTTTCGCGAAGACACTTTTCGTCGCTAAAAAAAAAAATTGTAAGACTATTAACAGCCAAAATTTTCGCTGCTAAAAATATTTTTTCTAGTTTTAGTAACGAACAATTTCACAGCTAAAAATACTTTACAAGACTTTTAGCAGTAAAAATATATTTTCCACTTTTAGCGATGAAAATTTTTCACTTTTAGCGATGAAAATTTCGTCGCTATAAATATTTTGAAAATTGTTAGCAACGAAAATTTTTGTCGCTAAAAATAGCTACAAAACTTTTAGCAGCAAAAACTTTCGTCGCTATATATATTTGAAAAACCTTTAGCGGTGAAAATTTTCGTTGCTAAAAGTCTCTTTTTTTTAAAATATCCAATACAAAATTCTGTACAAAATACCTAATAGACAGCTGTTGCAAAATATTCACCATATTCATCCTGATATACCTGTTATATCATCATATTCATATTCACATCTTGATATACACCTGTTATGTATCATATTTTCCTGATATACACCTGTTATATCATAATACACCTGTCAAATTTCATCATATTCACATTTAGATCCATCTAACCCAAACTAGTAAATCCATCCAAACATAAACTACTTACATCCAAACACAAACAATCTTATACGCATCACATTCATTCATGTATAAATACATATAAGTTTAACATCATAAATAAAAAAGAAAAAATCATAAAGATGAAGGCGAAGGTGGTGGGGCATCGGTGGGTAAGCGTGCAGTGAAAGCCTGAAATATCTCCATCATTCGTCGCTCATGCTCCACCCGCATCTCCTCCATCTTCCTCTCCTGCTCCTCCCACTGCCTCGCCAGCTGATCCTCCATCTTTCTCTCCTGCTCCTCCTTCTGCCTTGCCAGCTCCTCCGTCATCTTCCTTTCCTGCTCCTCCCTCTGCCTGTCCAGTTGATCTTTGATGTCATCGACGATAACCCGTAGCTGCTGAACCTCTCTTTCTGCGGTATCAGCTCGGCGTACGGCGCTGTTGCCAACGACAATGGATCAGCTGGAGGCAGTTCTAACGGGTTTCATGAGCTTAGCACCATGCCCAAGCCCACACACATATCTAGAATGGGTGCCAAGCACCTGACTCATGATCTCTGGCTCACTCCGCTGAGTACCATCGGGAGTGGACTGACTGCGTAAGGTGTCCATCTCCTCTTGTAATGAAAATATATGAATTTTCATAATAAATGACATTATTATAATTTAATGCAATTAAATTTTATAATGTAAGGATTTTTATCCAAATCTCACTGGCTCTAGGATTTACCCAAGATCCACTCGCCTGTCGACAGTGAGTCCCTTTATAGAAGTCTACTGGTCCGGGCTCCTGGCCAGTGATGGAATCTCGCTGCGTAATCGAAAGAAAAATAGAGTTAATATAAATGCATGGAAAGAATATATAAATTACCAGTAATTTCTTACCATGTCGTACAAATGACTTTGAACCAGCTACGTGGTTCACTTCTAACTTTCTCCTGTTGTCGGAATTTATTTTTCTCCTCTTCTGAACACATTATACATAATGCATTGTTATTAATTGTGAATTTAATTATTAGATTAAGATATCGTAAATATGTAAAGATTACCTGAAAAGAATCAGATGAAAACTTATCGCAGAGTATCCACCAGTCCTCATGGGTCACGTGAGGCAGTGCGGACTGTGCGGGCTCCTCGTGGCTCGCGAAGCGCTTGTACTGTTGGTATAACTTATCGTGGTAAGCCTTAAACCGCTCCTTCATCATGTCGTCGACGGCATAGGAGATGTGCGGAACACTCAAATTCAAGTGAAATTTATCCTGTAATTTCATAAATAATAGATTAAGGCAATAAACTTATTAAGAAAATAACTTAGTCGTAAATGAACTTTTATAAAATAAATTAGAATTCATAAGTATAGGTTTAGGTTTAGGTTAAGGTTAAGGTTAAGGTTTAAGTTTAGGTTTAGGTTTAGGTTAAGGTTAAGTTTAAGGTTAAGGTTTAGGTTTAGGTTAAGGTTATGGTTTAGGTTTAGGTTATTGGTTATAGCTATAGGGAATTGAGAATAGGTTAAGGTTTTAGGTTTATGAAATTGAGTTCGGGTTTGGGTTTAGGTTCGGGTTTTTAAGTTTAGGTTTAGGTTAGGGAGTTGAGATTAGGATTTGGTGTAGGTTTAGGTTTAGGGATTTAAGAATAGGTTAATGTTTAGGTTTAGGAAATCGGGTTCGGGTTCGGGATCAGGTTTAGGCTTGGGTTTTCAAGTTTAGGTTTAGGTTTAGGTTTAGGCTAGGGAGTTGAGATTAGGTGTAGGTTTTGGTTTAGGGATTTGAGAATAAATTCAGGTTTTAGGTTTAGGTTTAGGTTATAGGTTATAAGTGTAGGTTATAGGTTTAGATTTAAGTTAGGTTATAGGTTAAGGTTTAGGGAATTGAGAATAGGTTAATGTTTAGGTTTAGGAAATCGGGTTCGGGTTCGGGATCGCGTTTAGGTTTGGGTTTTCAAGTTTAGGTTTAGGTTTAGGCTACGGAGTTGAGCTTAGGATTTGGTGTAGGTTTAGGTTTAGGGATTTGAGAATAGGTTAAGGTTTCGGTTTAGTAAATCGGGTTCGGGTTCAGGATCAGGTTTAGGCTTAGGTTTTCAAGTTTAGATTTAGGTTAGGGAGTAGAGATTAGGGTTAGGTGTTGGTTTAGGTTTAGGAATTTGAAAATACATTTAGGTTTTAGGTTTAGGTTAAGGTTATAGGTTTAGCTTAGGTTTAGGTTATAGGTTATAGATTATAGCTTTAGGGAATTGAGAATAGGTTAAGGTTTAGGTTTAGGAAATTGGGTTCGGGTTCGAGATCGAGTTTAGGTTTAGGTTTTCAAGCTTAGGTTTAGGTTAAGTAGTTGAGATTAGGATTATGTGTTAGTTTAGGTTTAGGAATTTGAGAATATATTTAGGTTTTAGGTTTAGGTTTAGGTTATAGGTTTAGATTAGGTTATAAGTTATAGGTTATAGTTTTAGGGAATTGAGAATAGGTTAAGGTTTAGGTTTAGGAAATCGGGTTCGGATTTGGGATCGGGTTTAGGTTTGGGTTTTCAAGTTTAGGTTTAGGTTAAGTAGTTAAGATTAGAATTAGGTGTAGGTTTAGGTTTAGGAATTTGAGAATACATTTGGGTCTTAGGTTTAGGTTTAGGTTTTGGTTTTGGTTTAGGTTATAGGTTTTGGTTTAGGTTATAGGTTATAGGTTTAGGATAAGGTTTAGGTTTAGGTTTAGGTTATAGGTTTTGGGATTTAACAATAGTTTTAGGTTATAAGTATAAGTTTAGGTTAGGTTATAGGTTTTGGGATTTGATAATGGGTTCGGGTTTAGGTTATAGGTTTTGGTTTTGGTTTAGGTTATAGGTGATAGGTTTAGGATAAGGTTTAGGTTATAGGTTTTGGGATTTGAGAATGGGTTTGGGTTTAGGTTATAGGTTTTAGGATTTGAAAAATGGGTGTGGGTTTAGGTTATAGGTTTTGGTTTTGGTTTTGCTTATAGGTTTTGGTTAAGGTTATAGGTTATAGGTTTAGGTTTAGGTTAAGGTTAGGTTTAGGTTATAGGTTTTGGGATTTGGGAATAGTTTTAGGTTATAGGTATAGGTTTAGGTTAGGTTATAGGTTAAAGTTTAGGGATAGGTTATAAGTTTTGGGATTTGAGAATGGGTTCGAGTTTAGGTCATAGGTATTGGTATTGGTTTAGGTTATAGGTTTTGAGATTTGAGAATGGGTTCGGGTTTAGGTTATAGGTTTTGGTTTTGGTTTAGGTTATAGGTTTTGGTTTAGGTTATAGGTTAAGGTTAGGTTTAAGTTATAGGTTTTGGTTTAGGTTATAGGTTAAGGTTAGGTTTAAGTTATAGGTTTCGGGATTTGAGAATGGGTTAGAGTTTAGGTTATAGGTTTTGGTTTTGGTTTAGGTTATAGCTTTGGGATTTGGGTATGAGTTCGAGTTTAGGTTATAGGTTTTGGTTTAGGTTTAGGTTACAGGTTTTGGATAAGGTTATAGGTTATAGGTTAAGGTTAGGTTTAGGTTATAGGTTTTGGGATTTGGGAATAGTTTTAGGTTATAAGTATAGGTTTAGGTTAGGTTATAGGTTTTGGGATTTGAGAATGGGTTCGGGTTTAGGTTATAAGTTTTGGTTTTGTTTAGGTTATAAGTTTCGGTTAAGGTTATAGGTTATAGGTTTAGGTTTAGGTTAAGGTTAGGTTTAGGTTAAAGGTTTTGGGATTTGGGAATAGTTTTAGGTTATAAGTATAGATTTAGGTTAGGTTATAGGTTTTGGGATTTGATAATGGGCTCGGGTTTAGGTTATAGGTTTTGGTTTAGGTTTAGATTATAGGTTTTGGTTTTGGTTATAGGTCATAGGTTTAGGATAAGGTTTAGGTTATAGGTTTTGGGATTTGAGAATGGGTTCGGGTTTAGGTTATAGGTTTTGGTTTTGGTTTTGGTTTTGGTTTAGGTTATAGGTTTTTGGATTTGAGAATGGGTTCGTGTTTAGGTTATAGGTTTTGGTTTTAGTTTAGATTATAGGTTTTGGGATTTGAGAATGGGTTCGGGTTTAGGTTATAGGTTTTGGTTTTAGTTTAGGGTATAGGATTTGGTTAAGGTTACAGGTTATAGGTTTAGGTTTAGGTTAAGGTTAGGTTTAGGTTATAGGTTTTGAGATTTGGGAATAGTTTTTGGTTATAGGTATAGGTTTAGTTTAGGTTATAGGTTAAGGTTTAGGGATAGGTTATATGTTTTGGGATTTGAGAATGGGTTCGGGTTTAGGTCATAGGTTTTGGTATTGGTTTAGGTTATAGGTTTTAGGATTTGAGAATGGGTTCAGGTTTAGGTTATAGGTTTTTGTTTTGGTTTAGGTTATAGGTTTTGGTTTAGGTTATAGGTTAAGGTTCGGTTTAGGTTATAGGTTTTGGGATTTGTGAATGGGTTCGGGTTTAGGTCATAGGTTTTTGTATTGGTTTAGGTTATAGGTTTTGGGATTTGAGAATGGGTTCGGGTTTAGGTTATAGGTTTTGGTTTGGGTTTAGGTTATAGGTTTTGGTTTAGGTTATAGGTTATAGGTTTTGGTTTTGGTTAAGGTTAGATTTAGGTTATAGGTTTTGGGATTTGAGAATGGGTTCGGGTTTAGGTTATAGGTTTTAGTTTTGATTTAGGTTATAGGATATAGGTTTAGGATAAGGTTTAGGTTTAGGTTTAGGTTATAGGTTTTGGGATGTGAGAATGGGTTTGGGTTTAGGTTATGGGTTTTGGTTTTGGTTTAGGTTATAGGTTATAGGTTTAGGATAAGGTTTAGGTTTAGGTTTAGGTTATAGGTTTTGAGATTTGAGAATGGGTTCATGCTTAGGTTATAGGTTTTGGTTTTGGTTTAGGTTATAGGTTTTGGGATTTGAGAATGGGTTCGGGTTTAGGTTATAGGTTTTGGTTTTGGTTTAGGTTATAGGTTAAGGTTAGGTTTAGGTTATAGGTTTTGGGATTTGAGAATGGGTTCGGGTTTAGGTTATAGGTTTTGGTTTTGGTTTTGGTTATAGGTTTTGGGATTTGGCAATGGGTTCGGGTTTAGGTTATAGGTTTTGGTTTTGGTTTAGGTTGTATGTTTTGGTTAAGGTTATAGGTTATAGGTTTAGGTTTAGGTTAAGGTTAGGTGTAGGTTATTGGTTTGGGGTTTTAGGAATAGTTTTAGGTTATAAGTATAGGTTTAGGTTAGGTTGTAGGTTTTAGGATTTGAGAAAGGGTTTGGGTTTGGGTTATAGGTTTTCATTATAGGTTTCGGCTAAGGTTATAGGTTATAGGTTTAGGTTTAGGTTAAGGTTAGGTTTAAGTTATAGTTTTTAGGATTTGGGAATAGTTTTTGGTTATAAGTATTGGTTTAGGTTAGGTTATAGGTTTTGTGATTTGATAATGGGTTCGGGTTTTGGTTATAGGTTTTGGTTTTGGTTTAGGTTATAGGTTTTGGTTTAGGTTATAAGCTATAGGTTTAGGATAAGGTTTAGGTTTAGGTTATAGGTTTTGGGATTTGAGAATTGGTTTGGGTTTAGGTTATAGGTTTTGGTTTTATTTTAGGTTATAGGTTTTGGGATTTGAGAATGGGTTCGGATTTAATTTATAGGTTTTGGTTTTGGTTTAGGTTATAGGTTTTGGTTTAGGTTATAGGTTATAGGTTTAGGTTTAGGTTAAGCTTAGGTTTAGGTTATAGGTTTTGGGATTTAAGAATGGGTTCAGGTTTAGGTTATAGGTTTTGGTTTTAGTTTAGGTTATACGTTTTGGGATTTGAGAATGGGTTCGGGTTTTGGTTATAGGTTTTGGTTTTGTTTTAGGTTATAGATTTAGGGATTTGGGAATGGGTTCGGGTTTAGGTTATAGGTTTTGGTTTTGGTTTAGGTTATAGGTTTTGGTTAAGTTTATAGGTTATAGGTTTCGGTTTAGGTTAAGGTTAGGTTTAGGTTTTAGGTTTTGGGATTTAGGAATAGTTTTAGGTTATATGTATAGGTTTAGGTTAGGTTATAGGTTTTGGGATTTGAGAATGAGTTCGGGTTTAGTTTATAGGTTTTGGTTTAGGTTTAGGTTATAGGTTTTGGTTAAAGTTATAGGTTATAGGTTTAGGTTTAGGTTAAGGTTAGCTTTAGGTTTAAGATTTTGGGATTTGGGAATAGTTTTAGGTTATAACTATAGGTTTAGGTTAGGTTATAGATTTTAGGATTTGATAATGGGTTTGGGTTTAGGTTATAGCTTTTGGTTTTGGTTTAGGTTATAGGTTATAGGTTTAGGATTAGGTTTAGGATATAGGTTTTGGTTTTGGTTTGGGTTATAAGTTTTGGTTAAGTTTATAGGTTATAAGTTTAGGTTTAGATTAAGGTTAGTTTTAGGTTATAAGTTTTGGGATTTGGGAATTGTTTTAGGTTATAAGTATAGGTTTAAGTTAGGTTATAGGTTTTGAGATTTGAGAATGGGTTCGGGTTTAGGTTATAGGTTTTGGTTAAAGTTATAGGTTATAGGTTTTGATTTAGGTTAAGGTTAGCTTTAGGTTATAGATTTTGGGATTTGGGAATAGTTTTAGGTTATAACTATAGGTTTTGGTTAGGTTATAGGTTTTGGGATTTGATAATGGGTTCGTGTTTAAGTTATAGCTTTTGATTTTGGTTTAGGTTATAGGTTATAGGTTTAGGATTAGGTTTAGGTTTAGATTATAAGTTTTGGGATTTGAGAATTGGTTCGGGTTTAGGTTATAGGTTTTGGTTTTGGTTTAGGTTATAGGTTTTGGAATTTGAGAATGGGTTCGGTTTTAGGTTATAGGTTTTGGTTTTAGTTTAGGTTATAGGTTTTGGTTTTGGTTTAGGTTATAGGTTTTAGTTTATAGGTTTAGGTTATAGGTTATAGGTTTAGGATAAGGTTTAGGTTTAAGTTTAGGTTATAGGTTTTGGGATTTGAGAATGGTTTCGGGTTTAGGTTATAGGTTTTGGTTTTGGTTTAGGTTATAGGTTTTTGGATTTAAGAATGGGTTCAGGTTTAGGTTATAGGTTTTGGTTTTGGTTTAAGTTATAGGTTTTGGTTATGGTTATAGGTTATAAGTTTAGGTTTTGGTTAAGGTTAGGTTTAGGTTATAAGTTTTGGGATTTGGGAATAGTTTTAGGTTCTAAGTATAGTTTTAGGTTAGGTCATAGGTTAAGGTTTAGGGATAGGTTATAGGTTTTGGGATTTGAGAATGGGTTCGGGTTTAAGTAATAGGTTTTGGTATTGGTTTAGGTTTTAGGTTTTAGGTTATAGGTTTTAGTTTTGGTTTAGGTTATAGGTTTTGGTTTAGGTTATAGGTTATAAGTTTAGGTTTAGGTTAAGGTTGGGTTTAGGTTATAGGTTTTAGGATTTGAGAATGGGTTCGGGTTTAGGTTATAGGTTTTGGTTTAGGTTATAGGTTATACGTTTAGGATCAGGTTTAAGTTTAGGTTTAGGTTATAGGTTTTCAGATTTGAGAATGGGTTCGGGTCTAGGTTATAGGTTTTGGTTTTAGTTTAGGTTATAGGTTTTGGGATTTGAGAATGGGTTCGGGTTTAGGTTATGGGTTTTGGTTTTGGTTTAGGTTATAGGTTTTGGTTTAGGTTATAGGTTATAGGTTTAGGTTTAGGTTTAGGTTAAGGTTAGGTTTAGGTTATAGTTTTTGAGATTTAGGAATAGTTTTAGGTTATAAGTATAGGTTTAGATTAGGTTATAGGTTTAGCTTTAGGGATAAGTTATAGGTTTTAGGATTTGAGAATGGGTTTGGTTTTAGGTCATAGGTTATTGTATTGGTTTAGGTTATAGGTTTTGGGATTTAAGATTAGGCTCGGGTTTAGGTTATGGGTTTTGGTTTGGGTTTAGGTTATAGGTTTTTTGATTTGAGAATCGATTCCGGTTTAGGTTAAGAGTGTGGTCCCTGTAAATACAAATATAAATATGGCCTGTCCAAATGGGTAGGCCCTTCCAATGTCGTCCATAGGAAATGGACAACTTTATCATGGTCATAATAGTGGTTCCCACTTTTCAAGGACCCCAGCTCTTCCGAATAGATCCGACGCACATCCGGGTCTGCTCCTTTAATTTCAAGCAAATACATAAACTCGGCTTGTCCAAATGGCTAGTCCCCTCCAATGTCGTCCATAGGAAATGGACAGCTTCATCATGGTTATAACAACGGTTCTAACCTTCCAGGGACCCCCGCTCATCTGGATAGCTCCGACGTACATCTAGGTCTGCTCCATTAATTTCGAGCCAATACATAAACACAACCTATCCAAATGGTCAGGCCCCTCCAATGATGTCCATAGGAAATGGACAGCTTTATCATGGTCATAACAGCGGTTCCCACCTTCCAAGGACCCCCGCTCAATATCCGGATAACTCCGACGCACATCCGGGTCTGCTCCATTAATTTTGAGCTATACATATATAAATAAAATACATAACATATAAATTTACCTGAAGGCACTGACGGATAAGCTGCCGCACATCATCTGTCATGTCTGCCCAACAGGAGGTGATGACCGGGATCATAGATTGGCATAAGACACCGACCTCTAACGTAAACAATCTTGTATTATTTCTAACAGGTCTAATACAGTCCTGTGAGAACTCTACCGTCACCCTACCCTCACGTGTAAGTCGCTGTAAAAGCAACCCACGCGTGGGTTCACGTCCTCGTCTGCTGATCGACAACGTTGCTGCAAAAGAAATATGTAAGTCTAAACATAAACCAAAGTCATTAAAAGAAATATATATCTAGACTTACATGCAATGACCGGTGTATGCATGATTGAGGGATCTGACCACTGCGATGCAACATGTGGTGACGATGCTGGCTCCGTCCCATCACGGGTAGAAGGGGTAGATCCAGTGCACGAATGACGTACTCTCCCACCTGATGCCATCACTGAATATGTGCGAGCTATGAACTTATAAATTTAAATAATGTCAATACAAGTGAAATATACTAAAACATTATACAAGTAGTGTTCACGGTACAATGCATTTATGCTTATGCTTAGAGAGATGATTAAAATATGATTAGACTATTACACTATAATGCAAGAAGAATATATTAAAACTATAAACTTTAATTTATAACCTTGTAAAATTCCATTACACATTGTCATTCTATATTAAATATACATATTCGAATTGAAAAATGACATGTAAATCATGTGTACATTTAATAATCATCGTCTGTATCACTATCGCTTAAGACTATTTCTTCTTCACCATCACTATCGCTGATCAGTATTTCCTCTTCACCGTCTGTAATGGATCCCTCAATGAAACTGCTATCATCTCTAACAATGTCACGTACTATTGAGACATCAACATGATCAGGTGGCACATCATCTTTGTCCAGTTACACCACATCAATATCAACACTTGAATCAGTCCCTGTATCCGCAGACGATACATCTTCTTGATATGCTTGTTCAACCCTAGACGTGTTATTTCCTCCGTCCTCGCTATCGTCAACTTCTGGTTCGGGAACGTCAAATACGTTCTTGGGCTTTATTTTCTGCACCACGTGCCAAGAGCTACCTAACTTGGTGTCAGCGAGGTAAAATACTTGTTCGGCTTGGCTGGCGAGGATAAATGGGTCGTCCTTAAACTACTTTTGAGATAAATTTACACTCGTAAAGTAGTTATTAGTCTGTATTCCCAACTTCTTATTTCCAACATTTCACCAATCGCATCTAAATAAGTACACCCGCTTTCTCATACAATAATTCAGCTCAATAATATCCATCAAAATGCCATACAAGTCAATTTCATCCTCCTCATTTGTTCCCTTCACAACCACCCCACTATTTTATGTGGTCCTATACTTGTCACGTTCTTCGGTATAGAACCGAATCCTGTTTACAATACAACCTGTATATCTAGATACACGTCTATCAGGGACAAACGCCATCGAGTATAGTGCATCAGACGCATTCACAGAGTTGCTTGTGCGTCTTCATCTATTATCATGTACATAATGTAATTATTTAGGGATTTCTTAGGTTCAAATAATGTGCAATACAATGAAAATTCTAAGTGTAGAGAGATATAGTGTGAAATCTTACACGTTTTTCGAACCATTATGAAAACTGATTCTGATGCATTCGATTATAACTTGTGGAGAATTTGGACTTCATCTCGTCTATGTGTTCGCTACACATAAATGACACGCCATTAGCAAGAAACATTAAGGTTCTAAGTTTATAGAGAAAATAATAATCAGGTGGAAGACTTACTCCAAGTACGACTCTATTTCTTCATAATTATGCAACACATACCACCTCGCCTTTGCTAGATCCCCAACGTCCATATCTTGAAACGTCTGGGATCCTAAAGGACGAACGTTATGTGCAAAAATAGATATGAGTCCTTGTTTATGTTCCTTCCCTTCATCGGCATTTCGATCTTCTTAGTTGAATCTAGTCTCTATGCCACGAAGATACAAGGACCAAAATGTAAGGCACTCATTATCAATGTACGCCTCTGCTATGGATCCCTCCAAGCGTGCCCTGTTCCTCACAAATCGTTTGAGTGTGTGCAGGTATCTGTACATAAAACCAATATGTTAAGAGCTTGAAAACATGGATATATCTAGTTTACGGAATGAATAAAAAATTTAATAGGTTCTACCACCTTTCGATCGGATACATCTAATGATATTGTACTGGGCCTGCAAGCTTCGCCTCATGCTGTAAGTGAATCGCTAGGTGTACCATGACATCGAAAAACACAGGTGGAAATATTCTTTCAAGTTTTCAAAGGATTACGACAATGTCCCTCTCCAGTCATTTGATAACATCTACATTTAATGATTTTGAACATAAATTCTTAAAGAATATCCCCAACTCAATCAACACCGCACTGATATCCTTGCTCAGGAATTTACGAATTGTAACCGGCAGTAGGCGTTGCAGAAGGACGTGACAATCATGACTTTTCAGGCCTGTTACCTTTACGCGTAACGTTTACGCGTCGAGATATGTTTGACGCATAACCATCGAGAAACTTCACCGATCTCAACCATTCACATAAATGTTTTCTCTCTAGTTTTGTCGACGTGTAGCAGGCTACTGGTATAGTATACGAATTTTCACGTGGTTACAAGTGCAACTCTTTCCTTAAACCCATTTCTTGTAGATCCAATCGAGCCTTGACAGTATCTTTTGTTTTCTTCTCTATGTTCATCAATGTTCTAAAGACATCGTCACATATATTTTTCTCAATATGCATGACATCCAAATTGTGTCACAATTTCAGATCACTCCAATAGGGTAACTCAAAAAAGATGCTCTTCTTCTTCCAGTTATAATCCAATACTGTATGTTTCCTCTTCTTCAAGTGAAATGCCTTACTAAATGTAACTTCTCCAATGTTACTCAGTTGTTGTATCACATCTTCTCCAGATAGCTCTTTCGGGGGTGGCCTATGATCTTATTTTCCATCAAAGATCATCATCTTTCTGCGCCAACTATGATCGCTCGGAAGGAAGCGACGATGGCTCATATAACACGTTTTTCTACCACGCTTCAATGACAATAAATAAGTCTCAATACCACATATAGGACAAGCCAACTTGCCCTTTGTTCTCCACCCAGATAAATTTTCATACCCGAAAAAGTCATTTATTGTCCACAAGACCGCTGCGTGCAATCGAAATATCTGTCCTACAAATGTGTCATACATTTCTACACCTTGACTCTATAACTCGTTTAACTCATCTACTAATGTTCACAAATACACATTAATGTCATTCCTAGGTGACCTGGGTTTAGGAATAAGCAATGACATCATAAAAAATGGTTCCTTCATACACCACCAAGGAGGTAAATTGTAACACACCGGATTTTGGCCAATCTGGGATTTGACGTCCTTAGGCAGTGGGTCAACTAAAATACCTGGAAAATTGCTCAGAACCCAATTCTATAGCCAAAGAAATCACTTAGGATTAATTCCTTTAGAAACTAAGCATAAGTTAGCTAGCGCAACGCTAGAGTAGCTGGGAAACAGTCCCCGATCACTTTAAATACGTTCTAGAAGACCCAAATCGAGTAGAACCAATGAAGCTATAATACTCTAAAACTTCGGATCAAACTCTAAGCCGGTTTGTTCTCTAGACCACTTTGAAATTTTGTATTGGATCTAGACCGCGCGTCGAAAGTCCGATACCTGCTATCTTAGACCCTTAGAACTGCCTAGCTGGACTTGACAATAATTTTGAAAATCAAGTCCAACCGATAATCACAGGTTATTTCATTGAGCCCGGACTGAAGAGAGTGCGAATAGGGACAGAATTGGAATTTTAAATTTAAATCTGGCACACGACTTGACGTTTCAGTATTAAGCGTTCTGACCGTCAGAATTCAGCCAAATTACACCCTCGGATCAGGAAAAATTTCTATTTCATATCATGTGACTTGCAGCCCTAATCTATGTGCGGTGACCGCTGAACTGAAACTGGACTGCCACGTGCGATCTGCGAACCCTGCCGGACTGAAAACCTGATGTGTGCTAGATCCAGTATGCATGATCTTAAGTCCGACCGCATTCAGCCAGGGGACCACCAGAAATGTCCTTTTGGACCGAAACAGCCCCGATTTGGTTACCCCTCAAGTGAACCTTGTTCCCGAGCCTATTTCGGGCAAGTTTGGGCTTATAAAAAGGGTTGAAATCCTCACTCCTCTCTCCCATCCGAATTTACAAAAATTCCTAGATTGGGAGAGAGAAAAGGTGAGAGTTTGTGAGAGAAGGTGGGAGAGAATTCCCTGCTGCTTGTGCCACGTGCTACAAGTGGTTAAGCCACGCGCTCTAATCACTTTGCCGGTGATTTCTCTGCATTTTCAGGTAAGAAATAACCCTAGAAAGTTGCTGATTCGATGTTTCTTTCGTTCCATAGCTTGATAGTTAATAGATCTTGTAAAACAGGTCCTCTATTCGCTGTAGACGAAGCGTATACGCTCTGTTTGAAACGACACGTTTATAAGAGACAAGGTGCGGATTTTAGACGCTTTGATTGACTGTTTCCAAAGCTTTCAATATCGTTTAATAGTAGATTATCGAAGGCAATGCCGTTTGACATGTACAACATGCTGTCCGTTTCCTGTTTCGTAAACCGGTGAAGAATATGAGATTTAGGGCATTTTAGTCATTTGTAGAAAATACTGATTTCATTCATATTTTTCTGATGTGATTGACATGATTTGTTGTCGCATTAGAATGTTAGGAATACGTGCATAATTAGTTTGGCGAAGAGATTCACCTAAATGCGCACTTCGGGTTGACATACTATATGTAGACTTAATTGTGTAGAGTAAGTGTTTGTATAAATGCTTGTATTAGTATGTATTGAATTAAATGGTGTTATGAATTAGTTTGAGACTGATTTCTCAATTAATATGCAGACGTAAATGATTTTTTACATGTTAGCGATATGCACGATTTCATTATATGGATGAAATGCATGTACTTGATGATTCGCTTAAGTTGTATGTTATAACATGTGCTTGATGATTTCATTATGATTTAGTTTGAGATTGAATTCTCAATTAATATGCTGATGGAAATGATTTCCTATATGTTGGCGATATGCATAATTTCACTATATGTATGAAAGGCATGTGTCAGATGATTTACTTAAGTTGTACGATATAACATGTGTTAACATGCTCACATGATTACTGATGTGGATTCATATGTGTTTGGGACTATACTTAGTCCAGGCAGTCGGTAACAGACAAAATTCGTGGCTAGCTGGTATTTGCCACAAACGACGCGTCGATGAACGCGAGTCGTGTTTTGGAGTTGGCGGCAGTGGTTAGGCCACGCGAAGTGTTTTACGCACTTCATGTCGTTCGACTTGAGATGCGATTGCGCTAGTCGAGCCCGTCAAGTAACCCGACTGGCCGTTGTATGTTCACCCTGCATAAGTCATAACTGCTTGAACCTAGGGTACTGAACTTACCATTGTAAACCCTGTTAACCATGGTACCTTGATCCACGAAGACTCATGAGCTGGGTATGGTGGTATGGGACACCGTGGTCGAGCTGTCGGCCTACGATGGGGCCACAAACCTTCCCGTAGTGACCAGTGAGCACCTAGTCTCGTGAGCAGATTATGGTGGTATGGGACACTATATTCTTGCTGTCGGCCTACACTGATCAGGCGACGAGTCCTTTGTAGTGACCGCGAGCGTATTCTGAGTCTACGGGAGGCGACGACCCTTTAGTAGCAGTAGAGTACAGTAGGCCTGTATTGATAATGTGATGGGAGAGCGGAGCAACGAGTGCGTGCAACAGCCCTGGCAGCCCTTGCAGCGACCTACAAAATATACCTTGTATGAGATAACTGGGAGTGACGACCCTAGACAGGATCTGTGTTGGGAATGATACAAGGGAAGTACCTTAGTTTCTCAATCCTGCTGTTTGAATGGATTAATAATAACTCAGAAATCATATCACCATTACATTGCATGTGCCTGGAAGATGTGGAGCACTTTAGGGAGTGTGGCATGCCGCGGTCGTAAGATGGTGCCGTATGAGGGAGATCGTCGGTGTGTACATACATCACGTCATGTCATATTGCATTAACAACAGTTTTAGGATTGTTTGATTTACTTCTTTACTATTATCGCATGATCGATTTGAGAATATGTTAATCCTTACTCTATTATTCCACTGAGTTAGCTACTCACTCCCACGTTACGGGACGGTGTTCCTGGATACCCACCAGACCTTTTTGTGATTGCAGATGATGGCGCAGCCCGTGAGGTGAAGCCGGACTTGATGGTGTTGATGATGAGGAGGATCCCTCCTTTATGTGTGTTCTGATCAACGGGATTACAGGGAGGTTGATTAGATGCCTTGACACTTGTCATTTTATATTTTTAGAGAACTCATGTATATTCTTTTGTTTACTTTTGAAGTATACATGTATGTATATAACCTGGTAACATGTTCACACTCTAGAGACATACAACAGATTATATATGTTATACATACTATCACAGTCTTCCGCTTGTAAATTTAACTGTCTCTGGAGCGTGATATGCTGTTTTAGCTTAATCTCACTCATGTTTAATACATTATCACAGAAAATATTCAATCATACATATCTATGTTGCATAAATAACATTTTGGAACTCGGGAGTTGGGTTTTTGCTCGACCCTCCGATTTTCGGGATGTTACAGATGGTATCAGAGCATGATTTGGATTAAACCGGGCCTGGGTTATGGTCACGTGACGTACGCTGTCGCTTCCTTTGACTTAGGTGGGTACGAGAAGGGTCTAGAAACACCTATATGATCGCAGATTCGCCAATAGGCGAAGACTAATCGAATCGATCGCGTGATCGAGTCCGTAACGCATCTAGGGTCGAGTGAAACAACCCGAATAGCTCCTAAGTTGTAAGTAAGTGAGTTGAGGCGTTCTTTGAATGATTTTAAACCCGTAAATGTGAATCCTTGGGCCGTGGGACAACTACGACCCCTGTATTCAATCGTCAGGGCTTAAAAACCCCGTTTCACCTAACTTCAAAATTCTTCCTCTCACCACTCCATTCACCAATTCTTTTTATCCATTTTATGTTAGGCATTGATCCTAATGTAAAAATGACATAAAATCATACTTTGATAAAATTTTATGGTGAATAGTAAAATTTTATGAAAAATGGCCATAAGACCATTCTAACTTCGCTTTCTTTAACAACTAATGGGCTAGATAGATGTACTAGCTCCTTCTATCCCAAAATCATATGCTGCATGATATGGGTTTGTATTCGGGATTGCAGATTGGCCCCGAAAAGCCCCGAACTCATGTTTGGGCCTATATAGGTCAAAATACAATGAACCAAGGTGGGGCCCATAGTTATTTGGGGTCCCTGGACCATGGGGGACCAAACCCATGTGGTCCCATCGCTCGACCAGGGAGATGGTCGGCGATGCCATCGCCGATCCGGCGATGCATCGCCGGCCATAGTGGTCCATTTGATGCGTGCTTTGGCACGTGTGGTCGGTTTGGGTCGTGTACACCCCCCACGTACTGCCTGACCGTAGAAAACCCCAAATGCATGCACTTCCTTCATAAACAGCCCTTCCCCTAGCCCTATTTGCGTTTTCCAGCTGTCATCTCCAAAAAATCGTGGTTCCAAACCACCCCTAAATCCATCCTTGGCCAAAAACGACCACACTCCTTCACTCCATTGCTGTTTACAGCCTTCCCTTTTGCAATCTCATCGTTTGGAGCTCTTACAATCCCCAAAATGAGCTGAAATCGTGAGGTGCTTCATTCCCCTTTTTCATTCTCTTTTCTCTCTGAAAATACATCCTAGGGGAGCTTAAAGCATCCCTCTACAATGCTTAGATTTCGTTCTGTCCATTTGGGCAACCATTTCTCCGCATTTCCTCCATTTTTCATGGTTATTGTTAAGCTGTTATGGCCGAGAGAGCTCTAGTGAGCAATAGACAGTATTAGACTCGACAGTGATAAAGAAGGTAAGTCGGGACTGTGGTAGGGTCCTTTGGTAGAATTAGGCATCTGTGACGTTGTCTTGTAGATGTCTGATTACCATTTTGAAATCTCTGTATTTTGTTGTTGTTAGGTTTAGTGACGTCAAAGGTAGAAAGTGTAGAACTTTGTTCCATGTATTGTGACTAGCATGCTACTCCCAATCCCAACATGGGATTAGAAATGTAGTTTCGTTTCATACAATAGGCCCTTGGCATTTTGGACCTAACGATAGCACTCCTAGATTTGAAGGATCTGACGACATAAGAAATCCAATTCCATTTAGATAATCTTGACCCTAAGCAATAGAACAACCCCATGTAGTAGAAATGGTATGGAACCATTTAACGTATAAACTTAGGCTTTGGATTATAACTACTGAGTTACAGACTAGGCTACTAGTTGTCTTAGGCAGTATAAGGCCTATATATGCTAAGGGATAGTAGGTTAGATTTGGTTGAAATGAGACTCCCTTCCTTCGATAGATCCCCTTATGACTTATAGACTTCTGTTGTTGCCCATAGGAGGGAGCCATTCACTCTTAGGGACCATTTATAAATCCCTCAGAATGAACTTAGAATGTACTAGCACGCCCCTTAGAATTGCCTTCCCCAAGGGCTTATTGCATTCGGGAACGTGGAATAAAGGAATTACATGTAAGCGATGTATTCGCGGTTTGAATCGACTTCCTAATCCTAGTGGTTACCAATAAATCCAATGCTCTGATCAAGCAGAAGATCGGCATCGACTCGGATTAAGAATTGATACAATAAATCTTCTGTCCTAGCTAGACAGAAAGTCTATGTATCCGGCTCAGACCCACCATACTACTTTTCTTCCGTGTTGGCTCGACCACATACAACCAAACGGGATCACAGTGTCTTTAGGAAATGGCGAGGACTTAAAGCCAGTAGAGAATTCGACATCTTGCCACCAACTCATACCTGCCCCTGAACTTAACTACAATAGAGATTAGGCTCATCTCTATGATCATAGGTACCAATGCCATAGAACGCATCATTAGCAAGGAAAACTATGTAGAGAAGTTGTTTTCCAATTTATGTCAAGGATAGGTCTTAAGTTGCACCTCGTTCTGATGTACGGAGCGATGCATAGACTCTTGAACTTTAAGTAGAACCAAGTTTTAAGGGGGGTAGAACGTATTGATTCCAATCCAGTTAGGTTAGTCAATGCTACCGTTCGATCAGAGTGACACAGCGGAAGCATGGTTAGCCTCTTCCCCATTGGCCCAAGATCGAAACATTTGATTTAGGTTGTACGTACGGTTAGGTTATTAAATAAGATTTGAACCTTCCTTCGAAAAAGTACTCCTTGCCCTTCGCCAATTTCGGAGACGAAATTATGTTTTAAGGGGGGTAGATTGTAACACCCAGGATTTTGGCCAATCTGGGATTTGACGTCCTTAGGCAGTAGGTCAACTAAAATACCTGAAAAATCGCTCAGAACCCAATTCTATAGCCAAAGAAATCACTTAGGATTAATTCCTTTAGAAACTAAGCATAAGTTAGCTAGCGCAACGCTAGAGTAGCTGGGAAACAGTCCCTGATCACTTTAAATACGTTCTAGAAGACCCAAATCGAGTAGAACCAATGAAGCTATAATACTCTAAAACCTCGGATCAAACTCTAAGCCGGTTTGTTCTCTGGACCACTTTAAAATTTTGTATTGGATCTAGACCGCGCGTCGAAAGTCCGATACCTGCTATCTTAGACCGTTAAAACCGCCTAGCTGGACTTGACAATCATTTCGAAAATCAAGTCCAACCGATAATCACAGGCTATTTCATTGAGCCCGGACTGAAGAGAGTGCGAATAGGGACATAATTGGAATTTCAAATTCAAATCTGGCACACTACTTGACGTGTCAGTATTAAGCGTTCTGACCGTCAGAATTCAGCCAAATTACACCCTCGGATCAGGAAAAATTTTTATTTCATATCATGAGACTTGCAGCCCTGATCTACGTGCGGTGACCGCTGAACTGAAACTGGACCGCCACGTGCGATCTGCGAACCCTGCCGGACTAAAAACTTGATGTGTGCTAGATCCAGTATGCATGATCTTAAGTCCGACCGCATTCAGCCAGGGGACCACCAGAAATGTCCTTTTGGACCGAAACAGCTCCGATTTGATTACCCCTCAAGTGAACCTTGTTCCCGAGCCTATTTCGGGCAAGTTTGGGCTTATAAAAAGGGTTGAAATCCTCACTCCTCTCTCCCATCCGAATTTACAAAAATTCCTAGATTGGGAGAGAGAAAAGGTGAGAGTTTGTGAGAGAAGGTGGGAGAGAATTCCCTGCTGCTTGTGCCACGTGCTACAAGTGGTTAAGCCACGCACTCTAATCACTTTGCCGGTGATTTCTCTGCATTTTCAGGTAAGAAATAACCCTAGAAAGTTGCTGATTCGATGTTTCTTTCGTTCCATAGCTTGATAGTTAATAGATCTTGTAAAACAGGTCCTCTATTCGCTGTAGACGAAGCGTATACGCTCTGTTTGAAACGACACGTTTATAAGAGACAAGGTGCGGATTTTAGACGCTTTGATTGACTGTTTCCAAAGCTTTCAATGTCGTTTAATAGTAGATTATCGAAGGCAATGCCGTTTGACATGTACAACATGCTGTCCGTTTCCTGTTTCGTAAACCGGCGAAGAATATGAGATTTAGGGCATTTTAGTCATTTGTAGAAAATACTGATTTCATTCATATTTTTCTGATGTGATTGACATGATTTGTTGTCGCATTAGAATGTTAGGAATACGTGCATAATTAGTTTGGCGAAGAGATTCACCTAAATGCGCACTTCGGGTTGACATACTATATGTAGACTTAAGTGTGTAGTGTAAGTGTTTGTATAAATGCTTGTATTAGTATGTATTGAATTAAATGGTGTTA
This sequence comes from Magnolia kwangsiensis, assembly GCA_037074715.1. NCBI lineage: Eukaryota > Viridiplantae > Streptophyta > Magnoliopsida > Magnoliales > Magnoliaceae > Magnolia > Magnolia kwangsiensis. Next base: position 118,469,823 of record CM073577.1, read on the forward strand.
TGAATTAGTTTGAGACTGATTTCTCAATTAATATGCAGACGTAAATGATTTTCTACATGTTAGCAATATGCACGATTTCATTATATGGATGAAATGCATGTACTTGATGATTCGCTTAAGTTGTATGTTAAAACATGTGCTTGATGATTTCATTATGATTTAGTTTGAGATTGAATTCTCAATTAATATGCTGATGGAAATGATTTCCTATATGTTGGCGATATACATAATTTCACTATATGTATGAAAGGCATGTGTCAGATGATTTACTTAAGTTGTACGATATAACATGTGTTAACATGCTCACATGATTGCTGATGTGGATTCATATGTGTTTGGGACTATACTTAGTCCAAGCAGTCGGTAACAGAGAAAATTCGTAGCTAGCTGGTATTTGCCACAAACGACGCATCGATAAACGCGAGTCGTGTTTTGGAGTTGGCGGCAGTGGTTAGGCCACGCGAAGTGTTTTACGCACTTCATGTCATTCGACTTGAGATGCGATCGCGCTAATCGAGCCCGTCAAGTCACCCGAATGCCCGTTGTATGTTCACCCTGCATGAGTCATAACTGCTTGAACCTATGGTACTAAACTTACCATTGTAAACCCTGTTAACCAAGTACCTTGATCCACGAAGACTCATGAGCAAGGCATGGTGGTATGGGACACTATATTCTTGCTGTCGGCCTACACTGATCAGGCGACGAGTCCTTTATAGTGACCGCGAGCGTATTCTGAGTCTACGGGAGGCGACGACCCTTCAGTAGCAGTAGAGTACAGTAGGCCTGTATTGATAAGGTGATGGGGGAGCGGAGCAACGAGTGCGTGTAACAGCCCTGGTAGCCCTTGCAGCGACCTACAAAATATACCTCGTATGCGATAACTAGGAGTGAGGACCCTAGACAGGATCTGTGTTGGAATTGATAAAAGGGAAGTACCTTAGTTTTCCAATCCTGCTGTTTGAATGGATTAATAACAACTCAGAAATTATATTACCATTACATTGCATGTGCCTGAAAGATGTGGAGCACTTTAGGGAGTGTGGCATGCCGCGGTCGTAAGATGGTGCAGTATGAGGGAGATCATCGGTGAGGGCATACATCACGTCATGTCATATTGCATTAACAAAAGTTTTAGGATTGTTTGATTTACTGCTTTACTATTATCGCATGATCGATTTGAGAACTTGCTAATCCTTGCTCTATTATTCTACTGAGTTAGCTACTCACTCCCACGTTACGGGACGGTGTTCCTGGACACCCACCAGACCTTTTTGTGATTGCAGATGATGGAGAGGCCCGTGAGGCAGATCCGGACTTGATGGTGTTGATGATGAGGAGGATCCCTCCTTTATGTGTGTTCTGATCGGCGAGATTACAGGGAGGTTGATTAGATGCCTTGACACTTGTCATTTTATATTTTTAGAGCACTCATGTATATTCTTTTATTTACTTTTGAAGTATACATGTATGTATATAACCTGGTAACATGTTCACACTCTAGAGACATACAACAGATTATATATGTTATACATACTATCACAGTCTTCCGCTTGTAAATTTAACTGTCTCTGGAGCGTGATATGCTGTTTTAGCTTAATCTCACTCATGTTTAATACATTATCACAGAAAACATTCAATCATACATATCTATGTTACATAAATAATATTTTGGAACTCGAGAGTTGGATTTTTGCTCGGCCCCCCGATTTTCAGGATGTTACATAAATTGTAGGGCATAAGCACCACTGGCCACATATTGTACGAACTACTCATATTACCAAATGGATTCAAACCATCACTTGCAAGACCTAGTCAAATATTGCGAGAATTGTCTGCAAACCAATCATGTTGCTTGTCAAAATTTTGCCAGGCTTCAGGGTCCGCTTATGGTACTATTATCATAAATGCGTTTCTCCTTATGTCACCTCATATCTTCAGCCATCTTATGAGACATAAATAATCTTTACAATCTGAATTTCAATGGGAAGTACCTTAACACCTTTTGTGTTATTTTCTTACGCTCGGCTTTGTCATACTTCCACATAGACTCTCCACTTTTTTGACACTGTTCAACCTTATCATGCTCTTCCCCATACAATAAACTATCATTTATACATACATGTATGAGTTCATAACCAAGGCCCAAGTCTCGCATCAAGGATTTTACCTCGTAATGAGACTTGGGAAATGTCTCACCGCCGGTAATGCTTCTCTCAGCAACTTAAGCAACATGTCGAACGATTTGTTACTCCAACAATTTATTGTCTTCAAATGAAGTAACTTTGTAAGAAAATTCAACTTGGAGAAGTTCTCACACCCTAGATAAAGTGGATGTTGTGCATCCCTCAACAACCTACTAAACTTTTCTAATTCAACATCACCCATTGGAGAAATATTGTCACACCCCAAACTCAGAAATCGGATTCACAGGAATCCCGATCGCCGAATCCGGTGCTGACAGCCCCCGTAGTACCCCATTCTCGGCTCCCGGCATACATATGCCAGATTTCGATCCTGGGATCCTACAAGGTGGATTTTTCAATGTACATTTATCTCATAATGAGCATAACCACAAGATTATCCAAATCATAAAGGCAACATCATCATCATATATCCACTAATATAATCGTTTGAATACAATGCTAAAAGGGAAATACATCTCTCTCTCTCTCTCTCTCTCTCTCTCTCTCTATATATATATATATATATATATATATATATATATATATAATCAAAGCTCCAGAGGTCCGCTACATGCTCCAAGCTCAACGCTGTTGTAACTTAACGCCACCTGCACGCATCTATCATACATAAGCTTATAAAAAGCTTAGTGGGTGGTGAAAGTGTGTGCACGAGGTAAGTGCCAAGTAAGCAATATCAGAGTAATCAGAGTAAGCCGAAATACTGGTAAACCCATAATCATACGATATCAGAAACACTGGCAAGATCATAAATCATACGAAATCAGAGTAATATGAAAACATACTGATAGGCCCATAAATACCATCAGTCTCATCCAGGCTCTGCGATGTAAAAATATAATAAAAATAATATCATATACTGATGAAGCAATGTAGATCGAATATGCAATACGAACACAACAAGCTAACTATCAGATGTCGATGATGCAATGTAATATACAAATCCTGATGAGTCCACAAATACCGTCAGTCGTATCTAGGCCGTATAAATGCAGAAACATAGTAACCCAAAATGTCATATGCGTTCGGATGCAATGCAATATGCGATGTGAATGAAATGACCAAGCTGAAGTGTGAAGTCGGGACAATAGTATGTAATATCGTAGGCTACGGGGTCCATCACGAGAGACATCTATCCAAACCAGTCCCATACTTAAATTTGGATAGTCAGACTCAACGTAATAAACTTCTGATCTCAGGTTAGTCGCGCGCCCAACCGAAATCCTGGCCATGCGAAGGTACTCGTAACAATAGTTGTGTACAACTAGCCCGAGTGGATAGTGAATGAGTGAGTATGCAATTCCTGCTTAATCAGTCCACATATCAGTACGGTTACTCTCTGTGAAATCACCGGGGTCTATTACACTCCAAATGAACTGCCGTTCTCCCTAGCCGCACAGTCCAAGTGAGCGTAAGAAATCTCACTATCCGCCTGGCCAATAGTCTGTCAATACCTATCCGGCACGTCGATAGCGGACCCATTCCGTGAGCTGGTCAAACTCAGCCTAACTTTGCCCCCTGCGCTCGGGCGGGTAAGGCCGCACCCCCTCCTAACCGACCACGACACACTGGATAGTGCAACCATCTGGAAATCGGTACTCAACGATCATCTACCCACTCGATCTAGACGTTGGAGCATCCTCTGGTACCAAGAGAGTGTTTAGAAATTTTCACCCAGGGCCATCTATAACAGCCCGATGCTCGAACAAATTTTCAGTGTCCCATCTGGCCATCCACGATATGCCCATGGAGGCTACGGCCCTAATGTCGCTAGGGCGTACACTGATCATGACTCACAATGCAAGATGTATAGACCAACCAATCCAGTCATGCATCAATCCTGTGCATATCGTGTGCTCATGTGAGATAACCTCCGCCTATCAGGGAGTCTCATAATAATCTGCCCAATGACATATGTAATGGTCAACCACACATCATAACAAACATGCAGATGATGCGTATGAGCATGTATCATGATGTTATGCTGTCACATACTCATAATCGGTATCAATAACCGGCATCGACAATCAACCTCGACAATGTGGACATTTAACCAACATTGTCCCCCAAAAGAAAAATGGCCCATATAGAGCCTAACATACAGTGGACTCATGATCTCACACAGGGGCCAAATATACAATGCCATGGGTCTCACTCAAGAGCTTTATACGCATCGCGATGGGCCTCACTCATGAGCCACATATACATCAAGTGGGTCGTATCTTACGGGTCTAATATACATCGCATTGAGCCGCTCCCACGGGCCTAATATACATCAAGTCGGGCCTCATCATACGGGATGAAAATATATATATCACAATGGGCCACGTTCCATGGGCTTCGAATACATCACGATGGGCCTCGCTCATGGGCCTCATATACAACAGGTAAGTTGCATCAATGGTCGCACTAATGGCCTCAAGTATCTCAAAATGGACCTCATCACATAAGCCTCACATGCGTCACGTTAGTCCTCACACAAGGCCATATGTAACATCATAATGGTCCTCATATACGGGCCACATGTACATTATAATGGATCATATCCCAACAGGCCACATCCCATAGGCCTCGAATACATCACATTGGGCTATGTCCCATGGGTCTTAAATATATCACAATGGGCTACAACCCATGGGCTTTAAATACACAATAGGTGGGCCTTACACATGGGCCTAATATACATCACAGGTGGGCCCTGCACATGGGCCTCATACACAACAAGTTGGGCCTACCAATGGGCCCCAGGGAGAGCGACAATGCGGACATTTAACCAACATTAATCTTATAATGCGGACGTCAAACCAACATTGCTCCTAAGGTACGGTCGTCATAAACATCATTACACAAACCATGGTAGAGTCTCACATTGTAATGGACTTATATACATCCAATTGGGCCTCAACCAATAGGCCGAAGCAATTGGCCTAGTCAAACAGGCCAAGTCAACAGGCCGAGTGAAACAAGACGAGTCAACAGGCCGAGTCAAACAAGATAAGTCAATGGGCCGAGTCAACAGGTCAAATCAAACAGAAAGAGTCAACAGGCCAAGTCAAACAGGACGAGTCAATGGACCGAGTCAACAGGGTAAGTCAAACAAGACGAGTCAATAGGCCGAGTCAAACAGGCCGAGTCAACAGGCTGAGTCAACAGCCGAGTCAACAGGCCGAGTCAAACAAGACGAGTCAACAGGCCGAGTAACAGGCCTAGTCAAACAGGACGAGTCAATGGGCTGAGTCAACAGGCCGAGTCAAACAGGACGAGTCAAAGGCCCGAGTCAACAGGCCGAGTCAAACAGGACGAGTCAATGGGCCGAGTCAAACAAGACGAGTCAATGGGCCGAGTCAACAGGCCGAGGTAATTAGACTGACTCAAATGGGTCGAATCAATTGGTCGACCCTTATGTAATGGCCGAGTTAAATGGGCCGAGTTAAATGGGCCGAGTCAATAGGTTAAATCACTTGGCCGAGTCAAATGGGTTAAATCACTTGGCCGAGTCTCACTTGGCCGAGTCAAATATGTTGAATCACTTGGCCGAGTCAAATGGGCTAAATCACTTAGCCGAGTCTCACTTGGCCGAGTCAAATAGGTTGAATTACTTGGCCAAGTCAAATAAGTTGAATCACTTGGCCGAGTCTCACTTGGCCGAGTCAAATAGGTTAAATCTTTTGGCCGAGTCTCACTTGGCCGAGTCAAATAGATTGAATCACTTGGCCGAGTCAAATGGGCTAAATCACTTGGCCGAGTCAAATAGGTTAAATCACTTGGCCGAATCTCACTTAACCGAGTCAAATAGCTTGAATCACTTGGCCGAGTCTCACTTGGCCGAGTCAAATAGGCTAAATCACTTGACCGAGTCTCACTTGGCCGAGTCAAATAGGTTGAATCACTTGGCCGAGTCTCACTTAGCCGAGTCAAATAGGTTGAATCACTTGGCCGAGTCTCACTTAGCCGAGTTAAATAGGTTGAATCACTTGGCCGAGTCTCACTTGGCTGAGTCAAATAGGCTAAATCACTTGACCAAGTCTCACTTGGCCGAGTCAAATAGGTTAAATCACTTGGCCGAGTCAAATAGGCTAAATCACTTGGCCGAGTCTCACTTGGCCGAGTCAAATAGGTTGAATCACTTGGCTGAGTCTCACTTGGCCGAGTCAAATAGGTTGAATCACCTGGCCAAGTTAAATAAGCTAAATCACTTGGTCGAGTCTCACTTGGCCGAGTCAAATAGGTTGAATCACTTAGCCGAGTCAAATAGGCTAAATCACTTGGCCGAGTCTCACTTGGCAGAGTCAAATTGGTTGAATCACTTGGCCGAGTCAAATAGGTTGAATCACTTGGCCGAGTCTCACTTGGCCGAGTCAAATAGGTTGAGTCACTTGGCCGAGTCAAATAGGCTAAATTACTTGGCCGAGTCTCATTTGGCTGAGTCAAATAGGTTGAATCACTTGGCCGAGTCTCACTTATATTTTGAGATCCGACCCATACATAAGTTAGCATAGAGATAGGTGAAGGGAAAAGCAAATATCAGCTTGGGTGGGAACCACTGTTGCTGCTAAGAAGTTTTAAACAGTGGGTGCCACTGTACCCCATTACTATTGCAAATGATGGGGTCCACTTGAACTTTAGATCACACCCATTTACCCCATGTCCAAAAATGATCTCCCAGATGGTTGGACAGTTTGGATACAACACATGCACCATGGTGAGTCCCATCAAGGAGGGGTCTACACGATGACTGGAAGCTAGGGATCATATTGATGTTTGCGTTTCTTGTAAACAGGCCCGTCCAAGCAGGTGGACGGTCCTACTGCTGCTGCCATGGTGCAACCCACCCATCATCAGATCTGGGCCGTGCAGATGGATGGCAAGGTTGTCCCACTTGCGGACAGCATGGATAAACTCATATATCAGGTGGGTCACAAATAGAGAAGGAGAGAGAGAGGAGCACCCACCTTGGATCTCTTTGTCGTTCTTCCATCAACGCATTCTATAGATCCAAAGATCATGATCTAACGGTTGAGATGAGGCTTTGATGTTGGAGATGGGAGGTATGAAGGTGGGCCACACATGGCTTTTCTCAAGGAGCTTGGACATGGGTTTCTTGGAGAATGAGGGAGAGAGGGATGAGAGAGAGTGGTTGTAAGAGAGAGAGGGATGAGGGATGGGTGAATGATGGGGTGATGGGTGAAGTGAGTGATGGGTGTACTTTATGTAAGAGAGTGTTGACTTTAGGGATTGCTTGGGGAAGAGTGTGAGGTGATGTGTACTTGACATGTTGAGATTGATAGATTGATGTGACATGTCGTAGATATTCTCTTAGGTTTTGCAACGCGCGGCGTTTTCCTTGCACCGAACACTAGCCCGCATCTCCTGGCCAGAGTATCGGATCGACGCTTAAGTCGCAGCATTGGAACCGCAGCGATGGCGCGGTCACTAGGGTAAACGTCTCGGGTTGAGTTGACTCGGGTCGACTGCGTGTGACACAGGGTTATGCGCAAGTACCAGTTAAGGGTCGAAGGTTGTCGAAATTTGACTGGAAAGATCGAGGAAGCCTACGAAATAGTACGGACTAAGAAACGGGTCTTACAACTCTCCCCTCCTAATAAAAATTTCATTCTAGAAATTTAAACCATAACATAATCAATACAAGGCTTACCAAGGGAGGAAACCATACCACTATATATAATCAGAACACAACATACCAACATAATCAAACATTTAAGAGATGAGGATAACACCCATAAAACTCAAGCTCTAACTCCCAAGACGCCCCGTTCATGAACAATCTAGGAAGACGGTGTAGGGGCTAAGTCACACGAATCGTCGATGACTCCTCCTGATGTCTGAGGATCCTGCTTCTGCTGCTGCCACTGAGGATGGGGACACTCACTCCTACGACGCCTTATCCCACCGCCCCCAAAGCAAGCACCAAAGAATGGTTTGGGCAGTAGGGGCTGCCAAGGGTGGGGGCACTCCCAGAAGTGGTGCCTCGCCTCATCACATTTGAAGCATACACTTGAGGACTAACGTTTAGGCGGTACAAATGATCAGAAGGACGGACGGTTCCTATGCCTCTGTGGCCATCGACATCGCTGCAATTGGGAGCTACCTGTAAGACCCGTATCCTAGTTCGTACTATTCCGTCGACTCCCGCGATCCTTCAAGTCGAATTCGGCAATCCTCGACCATTTTCTGATGTTTGCGCGTGATCCTAAGATGAGACCTGTATGCGAAAGATGGCTAAAATTGAAACCTATATCTTAGCGACCGCGCCGTCACCGCGGTTCTAACGCCGCGACTCGCGCACCGACCCGATACCCAGGGTAGAAGATATAGGCTTATGTTCAATTCGAAGAAACACCGCACGTTGCGGATTATGAGGAAATCTCTACGAGATGTCCTATCAATCAAGTACACATCATACATCAAGTCAAGTACAACAACCCATACCTTTCTCTTACACAAGCAAGCCCAAAGTCAACTTTCACATCACCTCATCCATCACCAAACCCATCATCCATTACACCACATCACTCCATCACCCTTATCACCCATCACTTCCCTCTCTCTCTCATTCATTCTCAAAATCTCTCCCAAGCAAAAAAAATCCACACGCCTAAGCTCCTCCCAAATTCCAAGTGTGGCCCACCTTCTCATCTTCCATCTACACCTCTCATCTCTCATCCACACCATCAAAGGTCCATCATCCACCATCCAAGGCGAAGGCAAGGAGCATTGGAGGCCAAGGGAGCAAGGAGGAGGCTTAGAGGTGGGTGATCCACCGTTAATTCATGATTTTTTTAGGGCCACTTGTTGTGGGATCCAAATTGATGTAAATAATGTAGAGAGGGGCCCATAGTGGCGGGGTCCCTCTATCTCACCGTAATCTCTCTACCTCCCTCTTTTCTCTCCCTTGAATGTGGTGGGCCCCACCAAATTGTGCTAAATCAACTCCATCTATCAAATGGGTGGCTGTAACACCCTGAAAATTGGGGGTCGTGTATAAACTCAACTCCCGAGTTCCAGACCGTCACTTATGCAACAAAAATGATTATGATTCAATGTTGCCTGATTTAAAGCATTCACATGAGTAAAAGTATACCAAAACTGCAATTCATACTCCAGATCCAGTGATAAAAGCAAGCGGAAGACTAAACAATATATATATCACTGTAAGGAAAAACAAAGTAGATCTCATCTGTCTCTAAAGTATGAATATATCTCTGAGTCTCATATACATATACATGAACAAAATCAAATGTTCAAAATAGTCCCACTAAAGTCCCATCAACCCAGGTCGCCTAAGGTATTAGTCCATTCAAACAGCAGGATTGGGAAACTAAGGTACTTTCCTTGTATCAATCCCAACACAGATCCTATCTAGGGTCGTCACTCCTAGTAATCTCATACGATGTATATTTTGTAGGTCGCTGCAAGGGCTTCCAAGGCTGTTGCTCGCACTCGTTGCACCGCTCCCCCATCACCTTATCAATACAGGCCTACTGTACTCTACTGCTACTGAAGGGTCGTCGCCTCCCGTAGACTCAGAATACGCTCGTGGTCACTACAAAGGACTTGTCGCCTGATCAGTGTAGGCCGACAGCTACAATATAGTGTCCTATACCACCATAATCTTCTCACGAGACTAGGTGCTCACTGGTCACTACGGGGAGGTTTGTGGCCCCAGCGTAGGCCGACAGCTCGACCATGGTGTCCCATACCACCATGTCCGGCTCATGAGTCTTCATGGATCAAGGTACCATCGTTAACAGGATTTACAATGGTAAGTTCAGTACCCTAGGTTCAAGCAGTTATGACTCATACAGGGTGAACATACATCGGCCAGTCGGGTTACTTGACAGGCTCGACTAGCGCGATCGCATCTCAAGTCGAACGACATGAAGTGCGTAAAACACTTCGCGTGGCCTAACCACTGCCGCCAACTCCAAACACGACTCGCGTTCAACGACGCGTCTTTCGTGGCCAAGACCAGCCAGCCACGAATTCGCTTGGTTACCGACTGCCTGGACTAAGTCTAGTCCCAAACACATATGAATTCACATCAAAAATTTATGTAGGAGTATTGGAATTGAAATACAATCATGTGAGCATGTTAACACATGTTATAACATTCAACTTAAGTAAATCTTCAAGCACATATATTTCATGCATGTAATGAAATCATACACATAGTCAACATGTAGGAAATCATTTAGGTCAGCATATTAATTAAGAAATCAATCTCAAACTATTTCATAACATCATTTAATTTAATACATACTAATGCAAGCATTTATATAAACACATACACTACACACTTAAGTCTACATATAGTATGTCGATCCGAAGTGCGCAATTAGGCGAATCTCTTCGCCAAACTAATTATGCACGTATTCCGAACTTCCTAATGCGACAACAAACCATTTCAATCACATCAGCAAAATATGAATGTAATCTGTACTTCCTACAAATGACTAAAATGCCCTAAATCTCATATTCTTCGTTGATTTACGAAACAGGAAACGGATAGCATGTTGTACATGTCAAACGGTGATGCCGTCGATAATCTACTATTAAACGACATTGAAAGCGTTGGAAACCGTCAATCAAAGCGTCTAAAATCCTCACCTAATCTCTTATAGACGTGTCGTTTCGAACGGAGCATATACACTTCGTCTACGACGCTACGAGAACCTGTTTTACAAGATCTATTGGTTAAAAAGCTATGGATCCTAGTGAACCTTAGATCAGAAACTTCTAGGGTTATTTCATACCTGAAAAAGTGGAAGAATCACCGGCCAGGTGATTGAGATGTGTTGCTGAAGCACGTGCAACAGGTGGCACGAAGGCAGGAAAAATCTCCCCTAATCTCTCTCACAAAATCTCACCTTTTCTCTCTCTCAATTTAGGGTTTCTCTCAAATTCGGATGGGAGAGAGGAGTGAGGGTTTCAATCCCTTTTATAAGCCCCAAAATGCCGAAAATAGGCTCCGGTACAAAGTTCACTTAGCGCATATCCAATTCGGGGCTGTTTCGGTCCAAAAGATGCTTTCTAGTGGTCCCCTAGCCGAATGCGATCGGACTTAAGCTCATGCGTACTAGATCTAGCACGTATTAAGTTTTCAGTCCGGCAGGGTTCGCAGATCGCACGTGGCGGACCAGTTTCAGTTCAGCGGTCACCGTAGGTAGATCAGGGCTGAAAGTCTCATGGTATGAAATAGAAATTTTTTTTGATCCGAGGGTGTAATCTGGCTGGATTCTGACGGTCAGAACGCTTAATACTGATGCGTCAAGTCGTATGCCAGATTTGAATTTGAAATTCCAATTCTGTCCCTATTCGCACTCTCTTCGGTCCGAGCTCAATGAAATAGCCTGTGATTATCGGTTTGACTTGATTTTTGAAATGATTGTCAACTCCAGCTAGGCGGTTCTAACGGTCTAAGATAGGAGGTATCGGACTTTCGACGCGCGGTCTAGATCCAATACAAAGATTCAAAGCGGTCCAGAGAACAAACCTGCTTAGAGTTTGGTAAGAGGTTATAGAGTATTATAGAGTCGTTGGTTCTACTCGATTTGGGTGTTGTAGAACGTATTTAAAGTGATCAGGGACTATTTCCCAGCTACTCCAGCATTGCGCTAGCTAACTTACGCTTAATTTCCATAGGAATTAATTCTACGCAATTTCGGGTCGAGTTGGTACTCGAGCCCAAGTATGGATTTTTTCACGGGCGTTACAATCTACCCCCCTTAACAAATAATTTCATCCTCGAAATTTGTACCTTTTCGTACTCCTCGAGAAGCTGTGGGTAGTTCTTTCTGATCTCGGCTTCTGTCTCCCACGTAGCCTCCTCCTCAGAGTGATGCATCCACAATACCTTCATAAGGGGAATCACCTTGCTACGCAATACCTGTTCCTTCCTGTCTAGGATACGTGTCGATCGCAGGATATAAGTAACATCCTCTCCTAACTGCACCTGCTCCCATCTGATGATATGGGAAGGATCAGCAACATACTTCTTCAGCATAGAAACATGAAATACGTTGTGAACGCTCGCGAGAGGCATGGGTAAAGGCAATCGGTAAGCCACTGCTCCCATACGATCGAGGATCTGGAATGGACCAATGAATCGCGGTGCCAGCTTCCCCTTCTTCCCGAACCGAAGGACTCTCTTCATAGGGGAAACTCGCAAAAACACATGATCCCTAACTTTGAACTCTAGTGGCCTCCGTCTCGTATCGGCATAACTCTTCTGTCTGCTCTGCGCTGTGAGAAGCCGACGCCTAATGATATCGATCTTCTCTGACGTCGCCTGCACTAACTCTGGGCCAATCAAGCTACGCTCACCGATATTTGCCCTGCAATGCGGTGCACGATAAGGTCGCCCATACAGCGCCTCATAAGGTGTCATACCGATACTCGTCTAAAAGCTGTTGTTGTACGCAAACTCCGCATAAGTAAGACAATCATCCCAACTGTCCTTGAAGTCCAATGCGCAAGCTCGCAACATATCCTCTAAGATCTGGATCACCCGCTCTGTCTGTCCGTCTGTCTGTGGGTGGAAGGCAGTACTGAACTTCAACTTCACACCCATAGCCTCCTGAATGCGAGTCCAGAAAATAGAAGTGAACTGCGTGTCTCTGTCCGACACAATCTCCAACGGAACTCCATGCAGACGCACAATCTCTCTGATGTACAGTCTAGCCAGCTCGTCTGTAGAGTTCGTAACTCTGATCTGTAGGAAGTGCGCCGACTTCGTCAGATGGTCGATGATCACCTAAATGGAATCATGTCCCTTCCTCGTCTTTGGCAGCCCTAAAATGAAGTCCATGGAAATGAAATCCCACTTCCACTCTGCGATCGGCATAGGCTGCAAAAGTCCAGGTGGTCGGCGATGCTCTGCCTTCACCTGCTGACAAGTGAGACAACTGGACACGAACTCCGCTATATGGGTCTTCATACCTTCCCACCAATACGTCCTCTTCACGTCACGATACATCTTCGTACTGCCTGGATGCATCGCGAGTCTAGTACAATGCGCAGCCTCGAGAATCTCTCGTCTTAAGTCAGGGACATCTGGGACGCATAGGCGGCCACGATAACGTAAGCTCCCATCCATACCAACTCACCACTCGGCGTCTGCATCATCACTGGCCTGCTCTCGAAGCTCAGTCAGATGCGCATCATCCCTCTACGCCTCGATGACTCGGTCATCGATCTGGGATCGCACCTATACATGTGCGATGAACTCAAACGGCTCCTCTACGGTGAGTTTCTGCTCAAAGTCTCGCAAAAACTCAACCATATCCCACTCAGCAACCATCAGCGGAGCCGCAAACTCTATCGCCTTCTTGCGGCTCAATGCATCAGCCACAAGATTCGCCTTCTCAGGATGGTAAGAGACTTCAAACTTGAAGTCCTTCAATGTCTCCATCCATCGCCGCTGCCTTATATTCAAGTCTCGCTGCATAAATATGTACTTGAGGCTCTTGTGGTCGCAAAAGAGCTCGAACTCCTCTCCATAGAGGAAATGTCTCCAGAGTCTCAGTGCGACTATAACGGCTGCCAACTCTAGGTCGTGTGTAGGGTAATTCTCCTCGTGCTTCCTTAATTGTCTCGAGGTATACGAAATTACCCTGTCCCTCTGCATAAGGACACAACCCAGACCAACACTAGACGCGTCAGTGTATATAGTGTATCTAACCCCTTGCTCTGGCAATACTAGCACAGGGGTGGACGTAAGTCTGTCCTTCAGCTCCTGAAAAGCTGACTCCGCCTTGTCATTCCAGGCGAACTTCACGTCCTTCCGTGTCAACTGAGATAAGGGTCTCGCGATCTTCGAGAAGTCCTGTATGAAGCGCCGATAGTAGCCAGCGAGACCCAAGAAACTCCTCACCTCAGTGACAGAACCAGGCTGCTCCCAGTCCTGCACCGCAGCTACCTTAGACAGGTCAACTGCCATGCCATCCTTGGACACCACGTGTCCCAGGAACTTCACTTCCTGCTTCCAGAAGTCGTACTTCTTGTACTGTGCGAACAACTGATGCTGTCTGAGCGTATCCAGGACCAAACGTAAGTGCTCCTCATGCTCCTCTCGACTCCTAGAGTACACCAAAATGTCTTCAATGAAAACAACGACGAATCGATAGAGGAAAGGCCGAAATATCCGGTTCATCAGATCCATGAACACGGCTGGTGCGTTCGTGAGACCGAACGACATCACGAGGAACTCGTAGTGGCCAAAACTGGTCTTGAATGCTGTCTTCTACAACTGATCAAACAAGTCATCGATCCTGGGTAAAGGGTACTTGTTCTTCACCGTGATCTGGTTTAGCCTGCGATAATCAATACATAATCGCATCGAACCATCCTTCTTCCTCACGAACAAGACCGGTGCTCCCCAAGGAGACACACTAGGCTGTATAAGGCCAAGCTCTAGCAGACCATCAATTTGCGTCCTCAACTCCTCCATCTCACATGGTGCTATGCGATACGTCGGCAGTGAGACGGGCGTAGAACCAGGAACCAGATCGATAGTGAAATCGATCTCTCGTCGGGGCGGCAAACCAGGGATCTTCCTAAACAGATCCCCGAACTCGGAAACGACTGGCGTATGCTCAAGTACCTGGGCACCAGCGTCTCGCAATAAAGTGGCGTAACTAAGTATGTGGAAAGGGAGATTTACCCGAACTGAAAATGTGAAAGGCGTGCCCTCTGGCTCGTACACCGTCACTATACGAGTCTCGCAGTCAATCTCGGCCCTCCCAGCAGTCAACCAGTCCATGCCAAGAATGACGTCGAGATAAACGAGAGAGGGATCGACGATAAGATCAAGAGCCATCGTCCTGCCTCCCAGATCAACCAAACAACCCTCACACATCTGGATAACATCTGAATAATCCCCATGAGCTGTAAAGACACACACCCCATCCATAGTAATGGTCTGTATCCCAAGACGCCTGACTACAGCACGTGATATCAAAGAAATCGTGGAACCAATGTCCACCATCATGAGAATAGGAGTACCTCCAATATGGGCAGTGACCTCAAAGGCCGAATGCTGAGAAGTCGGTGTTGCAGCTGCCTCAGCTGTCAATGCATGAACCCGTGCCTGCTGTGGTCGGTTCGGCCGCTGTGTCATGGGCCGAGGAGGCTCTATGATCTGCGATACCGGAGGTCTGAAAGAAGGGTGCGCAGGAGCTAACCGTATAGGCGGTGCTGATATCACCTGTGAACGTGCACGGTCAATCTTCTGCGGCGGCAAGAACCCACTGTCCCGCATTCAAGAAAAATAACTCTGCGCCAAGTGGCCTAACCTCCCACAGTATGTACATGTCAAATCAGGACACCGAAACTGTGGTACAGGCGCTATAGCCCTAGTAGGAGGGTCGACGCGAGGCCTCTTGCCCGCGAAGGGCCTGTCCTGCATGTCTGGTCGCGGCCTAGAAGCAACAGGGCCACGAGATCACGCAAGTCGATCCACATCCTGTTCTGCCCGCATAGACATGTGAATCAACTCCGCATATGAGGGAATGCTCATACAGCACATCTTCGACCGAATATCCGGTCGCAAACCCTCCAAAAAGCACCGTATGCGCATCTGCTCATCAGTCAAAATAGTCGGGATGTATCTGCCCAACTCCGTAAACCGATGCTCATACTCCGTGACTGTCATGGCTCCGTGTCGGAGGTGGAGAAACTCATTCTCCCGGTCATGCTTGTACGTCTGGGGGTAATACTTCTCGTGAAAGTGAAACTCAAACGCTGCCCATGTCCATATAAAGTCGGCGGCAACGGTCCGCAATACGCTATCCCACCACAGGCTGGCCTCTCGCTCAAACAGGAATGTAGCTAGCTCTATCTGCTCGGCCTCTGTGCAATAAAGCATCCGCAATATCTTCGACACACGGTCGAGCCAGTACTCGGCTTCCTCGGGTCTGTGAGAACCCATAAAAGTGGGAGGCCGTAAGCACTGAAATCGCTCTAATAGGCCCCGTGTATCTACGGCATTCCCCGCAGGGTAAGCAGGTGGTACAGGATGAGTCATGCCCTCATCCTGGGCGTATGTATAAGCATCCTCAGCTGGATGCGCGGGTGGTGCAGGGGGAGTCACGCCCCCACCCTGGGCTAATGTCCCCACAATGGTAGTCAGAAGCTGCTGCTGCTGCTGCATCATAGCCATCATCTACTCAAATCTGTCAGGAGGTGGAACAGGCTGTGGCGTGTGCTGTGTCGAAGTAGACGCGCGATAAGGCTCTCTAACTGCGGTGTGAACAGCGGTAGTCCAACTGTAGGACTAGTAGTAGGCTGAGACGCACGAACTGTCTCAAGAATCGGGCCCACAGCAGGGTCCGCATGTGTGTCAGACTGTGAAGGAGCCCGATCCATAGGCTCAGTCAATGCAACCCGAGCCGTACTCCGCGTAGCCTTAGGCGGCATTCCCTATATTCAAAATAGGGCACAATATTTTCAGTCTCAATAGCACAAATACACCACAATCATTCATACAAGGAGTCAAAGGCATTCCATGCATTTCATTTAATCAAAATTGTCACATTACAAGGGATATATCCTTACAAGCATCATGACGAGAAACACATGAGAACTGAGATAGTTAAAATTACAACAGCAACATAAGCAAGGCACTAGCCCTAACAAGCTTACACAACAAAAGCAGGAAAAGACTAACTACTAACAACAACATCAAAGGTCGCATCGCTAGTCTGAGTCGGGTGACGGAGGAGGAGCACCCTTATCTTGCAAGCAACACAGGATCGCTTTCAAGGTGCGAGTCACCTTGCCGAATTTCCTCTTCGTAACCGCCTTGGCATCCTCGACTTCAGCACGAAGTTCCTGAACTTTCCTTCGCAAGGCGATCTGGCTCTCCTCAATCCGAGCAATGCGATCATCGCTAGTAGCCTGCGCAGAAGGAGGAGGGCTCTCATCTGTATCCTGAGCCTCCTCTTCTGCCTCTTCCTGGACTTCTTCCTGAACTTTTTCTCCAGGTTCTCCTTCACTTGGATCCTCCTCATCATCAAAGTCATCCTCGCTATCCTCCTCAAGCTGATTTTCACGGTACTGAGACCCAATCTTCATCTTGACCATAGTCGACTCATCAATGCTATGAATCGAAACTTGCAATTCCGGCCCAAGTCTGTAAGCAAACTCAAGCGCGATCTTGCATATCAGTTGGCCAAAAGGAAGCAATTCGGACGTTCTTCTTGACTTGGCTATGAGGATTATCTGTCGCAAGATGAAAGTGGCCATACATATGTTCTCTCCCTGGGCCACCAGATACAGGAAATTAACCATAAGGCGTGTACACTCAATACGATTCGTCGACCTGGGATACACATTGAACGTGCAGATATGGTACAGTAGGTGCAAATCATCAGACATATACGTCGCCTTGAGGATATTATTAGACTGCCATGGAACCAACTTACCGCACAGAAACCTGGTGCGGCGATCTCGTTCATGCCTACTCCTCAGATTCTTCTCACTAGGATGAACATCACCAAGAGGCACGTTCAGAAGTCGCGCAATCAGTCGCACATCAATCGTAGCCATCAGATCTCTACCAAAAGGGATTTTGAACTGCAATGGCTCCAAGGTAGGATTCTGGATACAAGCGTAGAAGGCACGAACGGTGCTCACATTAGCACAAGCGCGAGCTTCAAAGATCAGACCCCAATACGCAGCTTCAATGCACTCGAACAACAAAAATTTATCGAACAATCGCCCTTCCACGTCTGCCTCAAATAACACTTTGTGATCAGTGTACTGACCGTGAGGCATCTCTGATAGAATTTCTCGCCCAAGGTGAGTATGGGGATCCAAATCCCGCTTTGTACGGCACTCTCGGGCTGTAGCTGGACCTGTGGCGGCGCTTGAACTTGCGGCACCACTCCGCAGTCTTCTCGATTGAGCAGGGCGACTTGGCCCAGCCTCATATACTGCAATCTTCCTTTTACCCATCAAAGATAAGATGGAGGAGAGTGATAAAAGGCCTAAAATGGCTTCCACGAAAGCCATGGAAAATGAAGAAAATGCGGAGAAGTGGCTGTCCAAACTGGAAAAGGGAGATCTAGGCGTCGTAGAGGGATGCTTCAAGCTTCCCAAGGATGTATTTTCAAGGAGAAATGAAAATGAAAAAGTGGAATGGAGCACCACACGATTTCAGCTCGATTTGGGGGTTTTTGGAGCTCCAAAAGATGAAATCTTCAAGAGAGAGGGCTGCCAACTTCAAAGGAATGATGGAGGGTGGTCGTTTTTGGCCAAGGATGAATCTAGGGGTGGTTTGGAATCACAAATTTTGGAGATAGTTGCTGAAAAATAAAAATGGAGCTATGGAGAGGGCTGTTTGTGAAGAAAGTATAAGTTTTAGGGGTTTTCTTTGGATGGAACACATATGGGGGGAATGTACAGGCCATATAAGGGCGTGCGCCCGAAATTTATAGCAAGTGGGCCCACCTGTACGGCGATACATAGCCGGATCGGCGATGGCATCGCTGACCGGTGGTGCATCCGGCCGGTGGGACCACATGGGTTTGGTCCCCCATGGTCCAAGGACCCCAGATATGTATGGTCCCAACCTTGGTTCATTGTATTTTGACCTATATAGGCCCAAACATGTGTTCGGGGCTTTTCGGGACCAATCCACAATCTCAAATACAAAACCCTATTATGCAGCATATGATTTTAGGGTAGAAGTAGCTAGTACATCCATCTAGACTATTAGTTGCTAAAGAAAGTGAAGTTAGAATGGCCTTATGGCCATTTTTCATGAAATTTTACTATTCACTATAAAATTTTGTGAAAGTATTATTTCGTGTTATGTTCACATTAGTTTTGATGCCTAACATGAAAAGGATAAGAAAGAATTGAAGATTGGAGTGGTGAGAGGAAGAATTTTGAAGATTTTTGGTGAAACGGGGTTTTTAAGCCCTGACGATTGAATACAAGAGTCGTGGTCATCCCACGGCCTAAGGATTCACTTTTATGGGTTTAAAATCATTCAAAGAACGTCTCAACCTGACTTCCTACGACCTAGGAGCTATTCGGGTGCTTTACGCGACCCGAGTTGCGTTACAGACTCGATCGTGCGATCGATTTGAATAGACTTCGCCTATTGGTGAATCTGCGATCATAGAAATATTTCTAGACCCTTCTTGCACCCACATAAGTCAAAAGAAGTGACAGCGTACGTCGTGAGACCATAACCCAGGCCCAGTATACTCTTATTCATGCTCTGATACCAACTTGTAACACCCTGAAAATCGAGGGTCATGTATAAACTCAACTCCCGAGTTCCAGACCATCACTTATGCAACAAAAATGATTATGATTCAATGTTGTCTGATTTAAAGCATTCACATGAGTAAAAGTATACCAAAACTGCAATTCATACTCCAGATCCAGTGATAAAAGCAAGCGGAAGACTAAACAATATATATATCACTGTAAGGAAAAATAAAGTAGATCTCATCTGTCTCTAAAGTATGAATACATCTCTGAGTCTCATATACATATACATGAACAAAATCAAATGTTCAAAATAGTCCCACTGAAGTCCCATCAACCTAGGTCGCCTACGCAAAGCCATCATGATACTGCATGTACGAGAACTCATCCTGGTCCTCGTCGAAGTCTGGCTCTGCCTCCTGGATCTCAGCATCACCTGCATCTACAACAGGGTCTGGTGGGTATTGCAAACACCATCCCTTAACGTGGGAGTGAGTGATCAACTCAGTGGAATCATAGAGCAAAGATTAGCATGTTCACAAATCAATCATGCGATAATAGTAAAGCAGTAAATCAGACAATCCTAGTACTGTTGTTAATGCAAAATGACATGACGTGATGTATGCCCTCATCGACGATCTCCCTCATACGGTAACATCTTACGACCGCGGCATGCCACACTCCCTAAAGTGCTCCATATCTTCTAGGCACATGCAATGGTATGGTGATATGATTTTCGAGTTGTTATTAGTCCATTCAAACAGCAGGATTGGGAAACTAAAGTACTTCCCTTGTATCAATCCCAACACAGATCCTGTCTAGGGTCATCACTCCTAGTAATCTCATACGATGTATATTTCGTAGGTCACTGCAAGGGCTTCCAAGGTTGTTGCTCGCACTCGCCCTAAATCTCATATTCTTCGTTGATTTACGAAACAGGAAACGGATAGCATGTTGTACATGTTAAACGGTGATGCCGTCGATAATCTACTATTAAACGACATTGAAAGCGTTGGAAACCGTCAATCAAAGCGTCTAAAATCCTCACCTAATCTCTTATAGACGTGTCGTTTCGAACGGAGCGTATACACTTCGTCTACGGCGCTAAGAGAACCTGTTTTACAAGATCTATTGGTTAAAAAGCTATGGATCCTAGTGAACCTTAGATCAGCAACTTCTAGGGTTATTTCATACCTGAAAAAGTGGAAGAATCACCGGCCAGGTGATTGAGATGTGTTGCTGAAGCACGTGCAACAGGTGGCACGAAGGCAGGAAAAATCTCCCCTAATCTCTCTCACAAACTCTCACCTTTTCTCTCTCCCAATCTAGGGTTTCTCTCAAATTCGGATGGGAGAGAGGAGTGAGGGTTTCAATCCCTTTTATAAGCCCAAAAATGCTGAAAATAGGCTCCGGTACAAAGTTCACTTAGTGCATATCCAATTCGGGGCTGTTGCGGTCCAAAAGATGCTTTCTGGTGGTCCCCTGGCCGAATGCGATCGGACTTAAGCTCATGCATACCAGATCTAGCACGTATTAAGTTTTCAGTCCAGCAGGGTTCGCAGATCGCACGTGGCGGACCAGTTTCAGTTCAGCGGTCACCACAGGTAGATCAGGGCTGAAAGTCTCATGGTATGAAATAGAAATTTTTTCTGATCCGAGGGTGTAATCTGGCTGGATTCTGACGGTCAGAATGCTTAATACTGACGCGTCAAGTCGTGTGCCAGATTTGAATTTGAAATTCCAATTATGTCCCTATTCGCACTCTCTTCGGTCCGGGCTCAATGAAATAGCCTGTGATTATCGGTTTGACTTGATTTTCGAAATGATTGTCAAGTCCAGCTAGGCAGTTCTAACGGTCTAAGATAGGAGGTATCGGACTTTCGACGCGCGGTTTAGATCCAATACAAAGATTCAAAGCGGTCCAGAGAACAAACCTGCTTAGAGTTTAGTCCGAGGTTATAGAGTATTATAGAGTCGTTGGTTCTACTCGATTTGGGTCTTGTAGAACGTATTTAAAGTGATCAGGGACTATTTCCCAGCTACTCCAGCGTTGCGCTAGCTAACTTACGCTTAATTTTCATAGGAATTAATTCTACGCAATTTCGGGTCGAGTTGGTACTCGAGCTCAAGTATGGATTTTTTCACGGGCGTTACAGTGGCCCATCATATTTTAAGTGAGATGACCTAATTTGTATGGTATATTGCATTTATACATACATACATACATACATACATACATATATATATATATATATATATATATATATATATATATATACACACACACACACACGTATGTATACACGTATATATACATCAGGTGGGCCATGTCCTCATGGGACCCACCGTTTGTATCTGTTTTAGCAAGCTGTCTAGCGTCTCTGGACGCTGGACTAGCAGCACGCGGCATGGTTTAAAAAAAAGAAAAGAGAAAAAGTACTCTTTTAGAGTGGGCCACTCATGCAGGCCCCAACTTGATGCATGTATTCAATCCAAGCCGTCCACCACCTTCCTCAGACTATTTTAGGCGTTGAACCAAAATTTGGGACCAATCCGATTCCCAGGTGGGCCATACCATCTAAATCATATGGAGACATGCCTAAATATATAAAAGTACTTGGTGGGGCCTACCTGAAATTGGATGCATCTTAAACTTGGACGGAATGGTCCACCACGTGGGACACACATATTAGACGATTTGGATCATCTTATTGTGGGCCCCATTATTTTTAAAAAAAAAGAAAGAAAGAAAAGGGAAAGGAAATGGTGGGCTGCTCTAACATGGCCCCACCTTGATGTATATATTTAATCCAAGCCATCCATTATATTCTCGGGATCATTTTAGGCGTTGAACTGAAAAATGAGACCGATCGAATTATCTGGCGGGCCGTGACATTAAGAATACTAGTATTTTCCTTTAAAACTTGAAAAAATGATTGCTGGGGTCCACCAGAAGCTTGGACCCACCTGAAACTTGTTTTGGACCCCTATTTTTGTGGGACACATGCAATGGACGGGGTAGATCTGGTTAATGTGGGTCCCACCTAGGAAAAAATAAAATAAATTTTTTTTGGCATGATTTTGTGCCATGACGTCCAGAGACGTCCACATTAAAAAAAAAGGTGGCCGCATTGGCCCACTTGTAGACTCCACCATGATGTATGTTTTATATCTATACCGTTCATTTAAAAGGTTCCCTTGAATGGTGCGTTGACTCCAAAAATCATCCACAAACTGAACTCAGGTGGGCCATACCATCCAAATCATGTGAAGACATGCCTAAATCATATAAAAACACTTGGTGGGGCCTACCTGAATTTTGAATGTGGCTGAAACTTGGTGTGAACCCTTAATTTTGTGGGGCACACATAATGGACGGGTTGGATTGCAAATAAATACTTTGGTGGGCCCTACATGGGACCCACTGCGGTATGTGTGGCTTACCACACCATCCACAACAGTGGGTGGTGACACCCACTGTGATGCAAGTATTTCACTCACACCTAGTGTATGTATTGTGTCCACGCCGTCCATCACTGTGGGTCCTGGCCCACGTGACGTTATGAACAGGTTTGGATGGCATTAAACATTACAATGGGCTCATGTTGGGTAGAAAATATATATTTTGGTGGGCCCTAGGTCTATATGACCTTATCAACGGGTTTGAATGGAAAATAAACATTTTGGTGCCCCCCCCTGCCACATGGCCATATCAGCAGGTGGGATGTAAAATAAACATTTTGGTGGGCCCCTTGCCACATGGCCTTATCAACAGGTTGGATGTAAAGTAAACATTATAGTGGAGCCCTTACTCACGTGTACTTACTAACAGGTTGGGTGGTTAATAAACATTTTAGTGGGCCCAGGACTGGATGGAAAATAAATGTTACAGTGGGCCCACATGGGAGCCTACCATGATGCATGAGTTTCATCCAAACCGTCCAACCATTTTGAGATCATCTTAAGGCCATTGTAGAGGTCTATCTTAATGTATTTGTGGTCCACCCACTAAGGCCCACTTTGTTATTTATGGGCCCATGTGTGTAAGCCCATTTGATGTATTTTTAGCCCATTATTGAGGCCCACTTTGGTATATATAAGGCCTATGTGATTAGGCCCATTTGATGCACATAAAGCTCGTGTGATTGGGCTCATTTTTTTAACGAATTCTAAGGCCCATGGGTTATGACCCATTGCAAAGGACCTAAGGCCCATTGGTGAGGCTCATTGAGGTGATCCGCTTGATGAATGTAAGGCCCATATGATACGGCCCAATTGATGTACTTAAGGCCCAATTGAGTGCAACTAGGTCCATTGCATGCGTGATCCCTCCATGGCATATAACGATATTTATAGTAAGTAATGTCTTGGGAACAATGATGGTTAGATGCCCACATTGTAAGGATGACGTCGGTTAAGTGTCCGCATTGTCACTCTCCCTAAGGCCCACTAATAGGCCGTACTTGTAGTAAGTAGGCCGTCTAGGCCCACCTCAGTTATACACAGAGCCCATCTCTATATACATGTTTAGTATAGATCCATGATTCATTATCATACGCATCATATGTATGATTAGTATGAGAATTAACTGATCATAGCATATGCCTTCGGGCGAACTGTTTATGGGCTCCCTGGTAGGCGGAGTTGCCCTACTGGTAGTGTGACTCATGCACTTGCATTTGTATGATTGTGATTATTGTATGCCCTAACAACATCAGGGTCATGTCCTCCACAGATGCATCGTGCGTGGCTGGATTGGATACCGAAAATGTTTGGTTCTAGCATACGGGCGCCATAGATATCCCTGGGTGAAAATCCCTAAACCCGATGGTACCAGAGGATGACTTCGATGTCGAGACCGAGTGGATACACGAGTGCGCGATGGCCGTATACCAGTAGGCCGCATCTCCCATTGTGTCGTGGTCGGTTGGAAAGGGGTGTGACCTTACCCGCCTAAGTGAGGGGGCAACTTCTAGGTTGAGTATGACCAGCTTGAGGAATCGGTCCGCTATTAACGAGCCAAGCCCGATATTGGCAGGCGGATAGTGAGGTCTCTTCTGCTCTCCCAGTTATGCGTTCGGATAGGGACGGCAGGATGGTTAGAATGTACTAGACCCCGGTGATTATCCAAAATGAGAACTGTACTAATATATGATGAGGATTGACATGCTTGAGTTGCATCTCGCATCACATAGTCCCGATATGGCCGATAGCATTCATATCTTGCACCGCATAGCCTTGGTACGGGTGATTGCATTCATAATACCCATCATCATGTTTCTACATTTACATTCCGAGCACGCTCATATTGCGCACACACTTGCACCACCCTCTAAGCTTTCTATAAGCTTATGCATGATTGATGCGTACAGGTGACGTTAGGATGCAGCCGTAGCATAGTAGAAGAAGGAGTGTGCAGTCGAGCTTTTAGAGTTTTATTATTAGCACTATCTTGTATTTCCCTTTATACATCTTGTACTCAAAGTTTTTGATCATAGTGGATTTTGTGATGGTGTTCTTGTGGTTATTGTTCGTGGGTTATGCTTATGGTTATGCTCATTACGAATTAAATGGATAATAGAAATCCTCCTTGTAGCATCCCAGGATCGAAACCTAGTATATGGGTGCCGGGAGCCGAGAATGGGGTACTACGGAGGTTGTTAGCGCCAGATTCGGCGATCGGGAATTTTGTGAGCCCGATTTCTGAGTTTGGGGTGTGACACTACCAGAGGGGGCCTTTCTCATTCGGTCTCCTCTCTAAAGAATGGCGGTCATTGCTTGCAACATCTGCGGTAACAGGTCTGTACTTACGGACACGGTCGGTGCTGCGCTAGACTCGGATGGGGGTGTAGAAGTCTCAGGTGGGGGAATAGGAATCTCATGCGAGGAAACGGAAGTCGCTCGGGTCACTCTCTTGGGTACCATGTCCTACAGGAAGGAACAAGGGCATATAATCCTTGGGCACTATCGAATGCTCACATGATAAGGAGCTATATCAAGAAGTTTCTAAGTTATTCAAACTCAGGGGGTCTAACCATTCTAAGTTCTCAACAATCAGA
Organism: Magnolia kwangsiensis; assembly: GCA_037074715.1. NCBI lineage: Eukaryota > Viridiplantae > Streptophyta > Magnoliopsida > Magnoliales > Magnoliaceae > Magnolia > Magnolia kwangsiensis. The sequence goes on from CM073577.1 coordinate 118,495,327, forward strand.
CAGTGTAGTGTAGCTATCAGCAGATATGTGATGTTATCTTCAGGTATTCCCAAGTTATACTCTGATACCAACTTCTGTCACGCCCCAAACTCAAAAATAGGATTCACAGGAATCCCGATCGCCGAATCCAGTGCTGATAGCCCCCGTAGTACCCCATTCTCAGCTCCCGGCATACATATGCCAGATTCCGATCCTGGGATCCTACAAGGAGGATTTTTCAGGTACATTTATCTTGTAATGAGCATAACCACAAGATTACCCAAATCATAAAGGCAACATCATCATCATATATCCACTAATATAATCGTTTGAATACAATACTAAAAGGGAAATACATCTCTCTCTCTCTCTCTCTCTCTCTATATATATATAATCAAAGCTCCAGAGGTCCGCTACATGCTCCAAGCTCAATGCTGCTGTAACTTAACGCCACCTGCACGCATCTATCTTACATAAGCTTATACAAAGCTTAGTGGGTGGTGAAAGTGTGTGCACAAGGTAAGTGTCAAGTAAGCAATATCAGAGTAATCAGAGTAAGCGGAAATACTGGTAAACCCATAATCATACGATATCAGAAACACTGGCAAGATCATAAATCATACGAAATCAGAGTAATATGAAAACATACTGATAGGCCCATAAATACCATTAGTCTCATCCAGGCTCTGCGAAGTAAAAATATAATAAAAATAATATCATATACTGATGAAGCAATGTAGATTGAATATGCAATACGAAGATAACAAGCTAATTATAAGATGCCAATGATGTAATGCAATATACAAATCCTGATGAGTCCACAAATACTGTCAGTCGTATCTAGGCCGTATAAATGCAGAAACATATTAAACCAAAATGTCATATGCATGCGGATGTAATGCAATATGCTATGTGAATGAAATGACTAAGCTGAAGTGTGAAGTCGGGATGATAGTACGTAATATCGCAGGCTACGAGGTCCATCACGAGAGACTTCTATCCAAACCAGTCTCATACCTAAATTTGCATAGTCAGACTCAACGTAATAAACTCCTGATCTCAGGTTAGTCATGCGCCCAACCGAAATCCTAGCTATGCGAAGGTACACGTAACAAATAGTTGCGGACAACTAGCCTGAGTGGATAGTGAATGAATGAATGAATGAGTATGCAATTCCTGCTCAATAAGTCCTCATATCAGTAAGGTTACTCTCTGGGAAATCACCGGGGTCTATTACACTCCAAATGGAACCGTCGCTCTCCCTAGCCGCACAGTCCAAGTGAGCGTAAGAAACCTCACTATCCTCCTGGCCAATAGTCCGCCAATACCTATCCGGCACGTCGATAGCGGACCCATTCTGCGAGCTGGTCAAACTCAGCCTAACTTTTCCCCCTGCACTGGGGCGGGTAAGGCCGCAACCCCTCCCAACCGACCACAATACAGTGGAGAGAGCAACCATCTGAAAATCGACACTCAACGCTCATCTACCCACTTGGTCTAGACGTTGGAGCATCCTCTACTACCAAGAGGGTGTTTAGGAATTTTCACCCAGGGCCATTTATAGCAACCCGATGCTCGTACAAATTTTTGGTGTCCCATCAGGCCATCCACGATATGGCTGTGGAGGCTACGACCCTGATGTCCCTAGGGCGTACAGTAATCATAACTCACAATGCAAGATATATGGGCCATACAATCTAGTCATGCATCAATCCTATGCATATCATGCGCTCATGTGAGATAACCTCCGCCTATCAGGGAGTCTCATAACAATCTGCCCAATGACATATGCAATGGTCAACCACACATCATAACAAACATGCAGATGATGCGTATGGGCATGTACATGATGCTATGTTGTCACATACTCATAATCGGTATCAATAACCGGCATCGACAATCAACCTCGATAATGTGGACATTTAACCAACATTGTCCCCCAAAAGAAAAATGGCCCATATAGAGCCTAACATACAGTGGACTCATGACCTCACACAGGGGCCAAATATACAACGCCATGGGTCTCACTCAAGAGTTTTATACGCATCGCGATGGGCCTCACTCATGAGCCACATATACATCAAGTGGGTCGCATCTTACGGGTCTAATATACATCGCATTGAGCCGCTCCCACGGGCCTAATATACATCAAGTCGGGCCTCATCATACGGGCTAAAAATATATATATCACAATGGGCCACGTTCATGGGCCTCGAATACATCACAATAGGCCTTGCTCATGAGCCTCATATACAACAGGTGGGCTGCATCAATGGGTCGCACTAATGGCCTCAAGTATCTCAAAATGGACCTCATCACATAAGCCTCACATGCGTCACGTTAGTCCTCACACAAGACCATATGTAACATCATAATGGTCCACATATGCGGGTCACATGTACATTACAATGGATCATATCCAATGAGCCCCGAATACGTCGTAATGGGCCACATCCCATGGGCCTCGAATACATCACATTGGGCTACGTCCCATGGGTCTTAAATATATCACAATGGGCTACAATCCATGGGCTTTAAATACACAATAGGTGGGCCTTACACATTGGCCTAATATACATCACAGGTGGGCCCTGCACATGGGCCTCATACACAACAAGTTGGGCCTACCAATGGGCCCCAGGGAGAATGACAATGTGGACATTTAACCAACATTAATCTTATAATGCGGACGTCAAACCAACATTGCTCCTAGGGTACGGTCGTCATAAACATCATTACACAAACCATGGTAGAGTCTCACATTGTAATGGACTTGTATACATCCAATTGGGCCTCAACCAATAGGCCGAAGCAATTGGCCTAGTCAAACAGGCCGAGTCAATGGGCCGAGTCAACAGGCCGAGTCAAACAAGACGAGTCAACAGGCCGAGTCAAATAGGACGAGTCAATGGGCCGAGTCAACAGGCCGAGTCAAATAGGACGAGTTAATGGGCTGAGTCAATAGGCTGATTAAACAAGATGAGTCAATGGGCCGAGTCAATAAACCGAGTCGAACATGCCGAGTCAATGAGACGAGTCAACAGGCCGAGTCAAACAAGACGAGTCAACAGGCCGAGTCAAATGGGCTGAGTCAACAAGCCGAGTCAAACAGGACGAGTCAATGGGCCGAGTCAATAGGCCGAGTCAAACAGGACGAGTCAATGGGCCGAGTCAACAGGCCGAGTCAAACAAGACGAGTCAATGGACTGAGTCAACAGGCCAAGTCAAATAAGACGAGTCAATGGGCCGAGTCAAACAAGATTAGTTAATGGGCCGAGTCAATAGGCCGAGTCAATGGGCCGAGTCAACAGGCCGAGTCAAACAGGCCGAGGCAATTAGACCGACTCAAATGGGCCGACTCAATTGGGCCGAATCTCACTCGGATGAGTCAAATAGCTTAAATCACTTGGCCGAGTCAAATAGGCTAAATCACTTGGCCGAGTCTCACTTGGCCAAGTCAAATAGGTTGAATCACTTGGCCGAGTCAAATAGGTTGAATCACTTGGCCGAGTCAAATAGGTTGAATCACTTGGCCGAGTCTCACTTAGCCAAGTCAAATAGGTTAAATCACTTGGTCGAGTCTCACTTAGCCGAGTAAAATAGGTTGAATCACTTGGCCGAGTCAAATTGGCTAAATCACTTGACCGAGTCTCACTTAGCCGAGTCAAACAGGTTGAATCACTTGGCCGAGTCAAATAAGCTAAATCACTTGGCCAAGTAAAATAGCTTGAATCACTTGGTCGAGTCAAATAGGCTAAATCACTTGGCCGAGTCTCACTTGGCCAAGTTAAATAGGTTGAGTCACTTGGCCGAGTCAAATAGGCTAAATCACTTGGCCGAGTCTCACTTGGCCGAGTCAAATACGTTGAATCACTTGGCCAAGTCTCACTTATATTTTGAGATCTGACCCATACATAAGTTAGCATAGAGATAGGTGAAGGGAAAACCAAATATCAGCTTGGGTGGGAACCACTGTTGCTCTTAAGAAGTTTTAAACAGTAGGTGTCACTGTACCCCATTGCTATTGCAAATGGTGGGGTCCACTTGAACTTTAGATCACACCCATTTACCCCATGTCCAAAAATGATCTCCTAGATGGTTGGATAGTTTGGATACAACACATGCACCATGGTGGGTCCCATCAAGGTGGGGTGTACACAATGACTGGAAGCCAGGGATCTTGTTGATGTTTGGGTTTCTTGCAAATAGGCCCGTCCAAGCAGGTGGACGATCCTGCTGCTGCCGCCATGGTGCAACCCACCCATCATCAGATCTGGGCCGTGCAGATGAACGACAAGGCTGTCCCACTTGCGGACAATGTGGATAAACTCATATATCAGGTGGGTCACAAATAGAGAAGGAGAGAGAGAGAGAGAGGAGCATCCGCCTTGGATCTCTTCGTCCTTCAACCATCAACACATTCTATAGCTCCAAAGATCGTGATCTAAGGTTCAGATGAGGCTTTGATGTTAGAGATGGGAGATGGGAGGTATGAAGGTGGGCCACACATGGCTTTTCTCATGGATCTTGGACGTGGGTTTCTTAGAGAATGAGGGAGAGAGGGATGAGAGAGAGTGGTTGTAAGAGAGAGAGGGATGGGTGAATGATGGAGTGATGGGTGAAGTGAGTGATGGGTGTACTTTGTGTAAGAGAGTGTTGACTTTAGGGGTTGCTTGGGGAAGAGTGTGAGGTGATGTGTACTTGACATGTTGAGATTGATGGATGATAGATTGATGTGACATGTCGTAGAGATTCTCTTGGGTTTTACAACGTGCAGCGTTTTCCTTGCACCGAACGCTGGCCCGCATCTCCTGGCCAGAATATCAGATCGGTGCGCAAGTCGCGGCATTGGAACCGCAGCGACAGCACGGTCGCTAGGGTACAAGTCTTGGGTTGAGTCGATTTGGGTCCACTACGTGTGACGCAGGGTTGCGCGCAAGTGCCGGTTAAGGGTCGAAGGTTGTCAGAATTCGACCGGGAAGACCGCGGAAGCCTACGAAATAGTATGGACTAAGACATGGGTCTTACAAATATCTTAGCTATTGCTTGTCGCTGTAAAATCAGTATCCACAATTGTTCCCCTGAACACATCACCTATGATATCTTGCATTTCGTCAATGTCTTCACCCTCATCATCGTGCACAATTGAGTCTTCATTGACTTCAGTGGCCTCAACTCTATAGGTTATATCTTCACCATGATGGACCCGCCAAGTGTAACCTAGGTCAATCCAATTATGACAAATCATCCTCTACCTTATTTAAAGTCTTGTATATCAAGTTCATGCATTTTTGACATGGACACCTAATCCTATTCCCTGAATGTATCCCATTTCGCACAAATTCCATGAACTCTTAAACCCTTTGTTTATACTCTGGGCCAAACCTGTTCTTAGCTCGCATCCAACTCTTATCCATCTCTACAATGAAAAGACTAGAGTCAGTCTACGGAGATAGCTTTAAGATTAGGCTATGTTATAGGTTTAGCTTATATGTTTAGGTTTAGGTTAAGGTTATGACTTTAGGTTAAGGTTATAAGTTTAGGCTTAGTTTATAGTTCTAGGTTTTGGGTATGGGAATAGGTTATAGGTTATGGGATAAGGTTTAGGTTATAGGTTATAGGTTAAGGTTCGGGTTCGGGATCGGGTTTAGGTTATAGGTTTAGGTTATAAGTTTAGGTTTAGGTTTTTAAGTTTAGGCTTAGGTTTTTAAGTTTAGGTTTAGGTTTTGGTTAATGTTTAGGTTTAGGTTATAAGTATAGGTTTAGGTTAAGATTAAGGTTATAAGTATAGGTTATAAGTTTAGGTTAAGGTTATAAGTATAGGTTTAGGTTATAAGTATAGGTTATAAGTTTAGGTTAAGGTTATAAGTATAGGTTTAGGTTATAGGTTTAGGTTTAGGTTATAAGTTTTAGGTTTAGGTCATAGGTTTAGGTTTAGGTTATAGGTTTAGGTCATAGGTTTAGGTTTAGGTTATAGGTTTAGGTCTATGTTTAGGGAATGAGGTTCGGTTTCGGGTTCGGATTAGGTTTAGGTATTCTCTAGTATTATCTACTATTGAACCTAGTATTATCTACTACATACTAGTAACATACAACTTATATTGGGGCACCATACCATAAGCTACAAGAATTCTCTGTCCCCCTAACCGAGGTATCCTCCATTGATAACATATATATATATATATATATATATATATATATATATATATATATATATATATATATATACATATCAAAGTTGTTTATTTTCATTTGCATTTGCAAATACATTCATCATCCATCTAAGAAAATTGAAACAAGTACTTTCAATTTATGACGAACAATTGAAAAGGAAAATCATGCATCTTATCTTACCCGAATATAAACAGCGGTTCCCACCTTCCAAGGACTCCCGCTCAACATCTGCATAGCTCCGACGCACATTCGGGTCTGCTCCAACATTTTCTAAGCTAATACAATGAAATCCTAAATTAGTTACTCATCTTAGGTTGAATAGATTGTAATACTTTCATATTCCTGTTTAAACGTCCGCGCCGAAAATCTAGCAGCATCTCCTCATGTCTCTCCAGATAAGTTTATCTTACGTTACATTCTGATGCTAAATATCTAAAGAAATGTAAAGATATTTGACATTGGATATGGAACGGAAGAAACATATCCAAAGAGAAATGAGGAGATGAACCGCGGATCAGGAATGAATATTAAAATAAATTATATGAAAGCATATTATCCATCTAACCTTGAACTGTCCAAAATGGGACAATTTGAGCGATTTCTATGCCACCAAAAACACACCATATCTATGTATGACCCCATAGAAATTCTCAAATGAGTAATTAATTATCTAACTTACAAAACTATAAATTACAAGTCACAACTATAAACTAACTAATCACAATAATAATTTAAGGTAAGAAAATGTAATATACAAGCTCATTAAGGTTTGCAAGGACAATTATATGCAACAGAAGGTAATAGAACAATATAAGCTGCATTAGTAACAGAGGGAGATCATTCATTAAAGGGAGATCATTCATGTTAAGGGATGAATCTAAAAATGAGATTGATCCAAAGCCCAAGTTATCCTTTCCAAAAAAAAAAAGGGAAACGTTCACTATTGAGATCTTTCTAGAGCTGGCCATGATGTTTATATGCCATCCAAACCATTTTAGAGGGTTATTACCACTCAAATAAATTATAGCCACAAATATCATATTGATACAAAACTTCCCTCACCCAAGGCATTTAATCCCCATTGTTAGGCACAAATATGATACTGACACAATACAAAATATAATGTGTTGAAAGGTTAGATAGCATGCTCATGCACCTCAGTTAATACTAGTCTAATCTCTCATGTTTGTTTTTCATTGGAGATATCCATAAATTTCCCAAATTGCACCATAGTTAAATGAGGAAAAAATATATTATACAAACAGTTTATCCAATGCCCTACAATTGCTATAATTCTCTTCCAAAGGATTCCTAGCTTGGCCAGTTATGAACTTTGAGACTTGCTAAATCCAAATCCAATGCAAATCCATGTAGTTAAAACATTTATGGATTTAGAAAATTCATAATCTCATTTCTCTAATTCCAAACACCAACAAACGCTCGAAAATCTGAATCCAACATTGGTAGTTGCAATTTTCTTTTCCTACGGGTAGTTGCACCTGCCAATGTTGCAAGGTACTACACTGGTAATCACACCTGCCAACTCTATATGAGGCTCCACTGTGTTACATATGGCATGGAGCTCAATTCTAGATAGCACGATGGAGACTCCTACATGTCACAAAAATCAAGTTAGCTTATTACCAGGAACCTAATCAGTAATCGATCAGTGCTTGTGGCCCACATGTTTGATTTCTTAGATATTACATGTTTCCCATATTGGCACATCCACTACTGTGTAGTTAGGAAGGATTAGTGAATATCTGTATATGTATCCTATAACCTGTGCATTTCTCAGATATACATCTTGCATTATAAATGATTCATATTCAAGCTTATAGTTATGATAGCCATCGTGTACCATGTTTATATATATATATATATATATATATATATATATATATATATATATATATATGATTTAGGATTACGGCCAAATAATTTTGAACATACTCTAATTCTACACGTATTTTGCGGTCATTCTTTGATGCCAAAATGACTATGTAAGTCTATTAAATAATGCTTCTTTTCTTCTGATATCTTCTATTTTTCTGGTGATACCATTTAGAATCTTTTTGTTGCAAATGAGTTTTATTTGAAATGCATTGTGTTTTAGTTATTCTATACATCATGAATAATGTTTTATTGTCTTTGGAGGATAATGATTACAACTGATCTGTTTCACAAGACTTGCATTATATGTATTGTTTTGGATGAAAAAAGTGACACTGGAGTATGAAATGTGGATGTAAATATGCAAATGTGACAATGGAGTATGAGACCTGGATGATCAATAAGGAGATCTCAAATTTAAGAGTTCAAGACTATAAGCACATGAAATTAAGAAATTTTCGTTCATCTACTATACTAGTGGCTTGGACTTAGTGATGCATTTTTTATGTCTACAGGTTCTTCTGATGACCATCCAGAATGCCCCACCTGGACTTGATTATGACCGAGTTAAAAGATTTTCCAAGGTATCAGTTGCTTTTTGAATAAAGACTGGCTTTGAAGGTTAACCATATCCATGCCATTGATATTCTATTTTATCTCCATTTTGTGCCTGTTTATGACATGCATAAGTGGAATACATTAGGAGATGAAAAATCAGAAGTTGAAGAGATGTGTTTGTTTGATGGTTACATTATGATATCTAGTATACATTGATTTGCTATATGGTATAACTGTTAAATCAGAAGTTGAAGGATGCTCAAACCTGATGTATTTTGAACATTGTTCTTGATGGATGAGTCCAAGGAATTAAGAGGGACAGCCAAATATCATGCCATTCCAAAATAATAGTGGACCACACCATGTGATTAATGATGGATTCGCTTTTGTTGTTTCCATGGTGTGACCACCTGATGTTTTGGATGAACCTATTTTTTGGGGTTGTGCAGTGAACTGAGAGAGAGAGAGAAAGATGCTCAAAGTTGCATCAGGACACTTGGATAGTCCAATTGACACACACACACACTTCATTGTTTACTGCATGAAAATCACAATAATCAGATGATTTGATCCATCTATGAGTTGGGATTTTCTTTTATAGCCAATCCATTCTCCAAGCCATAGATTGGATGGTTAGGATTCTCTAACAAATTCCACTCTTTAGAACCATCAGCAATCCATGATGAACCCAATCTATAGATGGATCAAATTACTTGTTAGGCACATTTTCACAAGTAATCTTGACCATCAATTTTATATCCTATTACCATATAATTTTATGATCAAGTCCTATTTACTTCTTTCAAAACAGATGAAGGGGGCACGGCTTCTGTGGATCCCTGACTGTGGGGCACACTTTGATGTATTTTCCTTAAATCTATGTTGTCTATCTGTTTGAAAAGCTCAGTTTAGGGCATGATTCCAAAATTGAAGAAAATCCAAATCTTAGGTGGAATGCACAACAGGAAACCAAAGTATAAAAATCCATAAATTACTAAATCTCAAAATCCATAAATCGGCAGAGAGAGAGATTAACCATTGTTTTGAGGAGCTAGAGATCGTAGATGGTTCACAGGATTTTCTCTCCTCCTCCTCCTTCTTCTTCTTCTTCTTCTTTCGAGTGTTGGGATTTCAAAACCCTACCAAGATTGAGAGAGAGAGAGAAGTGTTGGGAAATAGAGGGCCGGGGGCATTTGCTAGAGAGAGAGAGAGAGAGAGAGAGAGAGAGAGAGAGAGAGAGAGAGAGAAAGTTTGGGAGAGGGGTGGGCGCAGGATTTGGGTTTTGAGAGGGATTTAGGGATTGGGAGGGGGCGGGATTTGGTTTTGGAAGGGTTTCAGGAAGCGGATTGGGTACTAAGTAACTCAATACGCTTATTGTACTGAGTAAACTCCGTGGGGTCCACCTTGATTTACAGGTACCTTATCCACTCCGTCCATCCATTTTACCTGAATATTTTAAAGCTTGAACCCAAAAATGAAGTATATCCAAACCTCAATTGAACCACACCATAGGAAACAATGTGAATTGAACATCTACCATTAAAAATTACTTGGGGCCCACAAAAGTTTTGGATCAATCTTGTATTTGTGATTTCCATTCATCCATGTTTTTGTGATCTTATGAACAGGTTGGATGAGAAATAAACATCACTGTGGACCCTATAAAGGTTTCAATAGTGGAAATCAATATTCCAACTGTTTCCTGTCGTATGGTCCACTTGATCTTTGTCTATGAGTAAATTTTTGTCTCAACTCCTAAGTAAGATGGAAAAATGGATGAAAGACGTGGATAGACTAGATACATTCACAGTGGGCGCAAATGTATTGTATCAAAACTGTCCATTCATTTGGAGAGATCATTTTATACGATGATCAAAAGAACGAGTCAGATCCAAATCTCAAGTGGTCCCACCACCGAAAATTATGGGGACAGTGACACCCACCATTGAGACATTATAAGGGCCACTATCATGTTTATTTGAGATCTAACCTGTTAATAAGTTAAAAAAAAGACATGGATGAAGAGAAAAATCAAATATCAGCTTGATCCAAGACTTCTGTAGCTTTTTGGGATTTTTTTTTAGTAGGAGTTCAATATCAACATTTTTATTTTTTATTTCTTTGTGTTGGGTCAACTTGAGATTTTAATCTGCCTCATTCTTTGACCCTTGCCCTAGAATGATCTGTATAGATGAATTTATGGTGTGGATACAACACATACATCATGGTGGAGCATTTATAACTTGTTGACGACACTTCATTAGCAAACCTATTCTCATTTAACAATATCGTCTTCGCCTCCGTCGCCACTCTCTAACTAGTGTGTGTCACTGCCATGGGTCCCAGCCTCATGCTGTGTGGTAATAGGGGGGTTGAGAAGTGATATGCTGACATAAATGCTTAAAATATTGTTATAATGCAAATGAGTGGAACAATGTACAACTTAGTAGTGGGAGTGAAGGATAGGAGATGCAATCCGACAAGACTTTTTTACTTGACGAGGGATGGTAAATAACCGGAATATTCCAGTCAATCCGAATTTTTGATGGGTGGAATTTATGAGACCAGTTGATTTGAACATTTTGGATGATCCAATCTTCGATTTGGACTTTCCATTCATTCCATACAATAATGGGCATTGCTCTTGAAAAAATCACAATGATTGGATAATGCGATGAAATGCCAAATATAGCAGGAAATGATTAACAAAATAGCTAGTAAAAATTTACAACTTAAATGAACTAAGTGGAAAAAAATAATTATTCTTGATTTTCGTAGCTACATGTGGATACTTCATAACCATTTTCATTTATATGATTGAAATAAGAAAATACCAACATAGCTTCTTCTTTTTTAAGGTTTAAAAATAAATAAATAAAACAACATTACCCATGAAGATCCCAATCTCCTCTTTCCTTCGTACACATCTCGAATAGACGGAGGAACATTTCCATCAGTGGGCCTTTGAATTATGGTCACACAAAAGTGGTTTTGGGACAACATAACCATCAACTTGATCCAAAACCGTTGTGTGCCCGCCCCGAGAAACAATGTTGATGGAACATCCACCGCTGTGTGCTTTAAGAAACAGTGTTAATAGAACATCCACCAAGATTCGGGATGTCCTTTAACGTCCTAAAATATCTCACTTAAGATCTTTAGAGGATAACATCGGATCCTCACAATCTTGAGAACCACTCATCTCGCGGACATCCTAAATTACAACCAAGATATCAGGCGAGAGTCCTCCTGAAATTGTATTTTGGTTCTGTCACACCCCAAACCCGGAAATCGGATTCACAGGAATCCCGATCGCCGAATCCGGCGCCGACAGCCTCCGTAGTTAGCCCATTCTTGGATCCCGGCACTCGCATGCTAGATTCCAATCCTTGGATCTTACAAGGAGGATTTTCAATATAATTTTTTTTTTTGTAATGGAGCATAACCGCAAGTATACCCAATTCACAAAGGTAACATCATCATCACATATCCACTAATATAATTATTTGAATACAATGCTGAAAGAGAAATACATATATCGAAATCAAGCTCCAGAAGACAGCTACACGCTCCAAGCTCAACGCTGCTGTAACCTAACGCTACCTTCACGCATCTATCGTGCATAAGCTTATAGAAAGCTTAAAGGGTGGTGCAAGTGTGTGTACAAGATAAGTGCTAAGTATACCATAAAGATGATAAATCATACAAAATCGGAATAAGCAGAAATACTGGTAAGATCATGAATCACACGATATCAGAGTGATGCGAAAATATATGGTGAGTTCATGAATACAATTAGCTGTACCAAAGCTATGTGATGCAAGGCATGAATGCTATCGGCCATACTAAGGCCATGTAATGCAAAACTTAATAAGACAATAACGAATGCTGAGATGCAATGCAATATGCAAATTGAGACGAGCCATAAATATCATCAATCTCATCTAGGCCATATAAGTACAAAACATCGTAACCCATAATACTAAGTACTGCGAATACAATGTAATATGCGATGCGAATAAAATGACTATGCTGAAATGTGAAGTCGGGATGATAGTACGAAGTATCACAAGCTATGAGGTCTATCACAAGGGAATTCTATCCAAACCAGTCCCATACCTAAATTTGGATAGTCAGACACAATATAATAAACTCCTGATCTCAGGTTAGTCGTGCGCCCAACCGAAATCTTGGCTATGCGAAGGTACACGTAACAAATAGTTACGCACCACCAGCCCGAGTGGATAGTGAATGGATGAATGAATGAGTATGCAACTCTTGCTCAGTAGCCTGTCAGCACAGTAGCCTGTCAATTGCTGATAGCTCGCCCGGTGTGGTAGCTCGCCCAGGCCTTAGCCCTGCCCACATCACACCCGACCACATCAGCGTCCGCCCACGTGCGCTCGCCCACATGTGCAACAGTGATGGGGTATCATACTATCATGTCAGTCCTCATATCAAGTCCACGTATCAATACGGTTACTCTTTGGGATCATCACCGGGGTCTATTACACTCCACACCGACTGCCTCCTCCCTGGCTGCACAGCCCTGCGAGTGAAAGAGACCTCAGTATCCACCTAGCCAGTAGTCTGTTAATACCTACTTGGCTCGTCAATAACAGACCCATTTATGAGCTAGTCATACTTAACCTAGCTTATAGCCTCCTCCCTCGGATGGGTAAGGCTACACCCCTCCCAACCAACCACGATACAGTGGGAGATGCGGCCTACTGGTATTCGGCACTCGGGCACTCATGTTCCACTCGGTCTAGACGTTGGGACTACTCCTGGCCTCGGAGGTTCTGAGATTTTCACCCAAGGACATCCTACGTGCCCCATAGTGCTAGAACCAAATATTTCTGGTGTCCCATCTAGCCATCCATGATGTACCTGTGGAGGTCATAGCCCTGATGTCGTTAGGGCTTGCAGTGATCAAGTCACACATATGCGAGATGCATGAATCACACCGTCAAATCATGCAGTAATCCAACGCGTACTACGCGATCTTGTGGGCACTCAGTCTCATAACGAGTCCCGTTAATGGTCTTTCCAATGGCATATGCTATGATCAGTCACTACTCATATCAAGCATACATATGATGCGTATGGGCATGAGTCATGGGATTATATTAAGCATGTTATAAAGCGATGAATATCAACAAGTATGGGCCTATCAAAGGGCCCTAAGGAGAGTTACAATGCTAACATTTAACCAACATTGTACATACAATGTGGACGTCAACCAACATTGCTCCCAAGGCATGCCTTACCATAAAGGCCAACACATACATCATGGTGGAATCACAATCAATGGGCCTTAGGTACATCCCATTGGGCCTTGACCCACGGGCCTCCAATATGTCAAACGGGTCTTTTAACTTGGGCCTTATATATATATATCAAGGTGGGCCTCAGCAACGGGCCACAAATACATCAAGGCGGGCCTAATCACTTGGGCCTCATATTGTAACACCCCGAATTTTTTTCAACCTGGAATTAGATGTCCTTAGGTAATGGGTCAACCATTTCACTCTCAATGATCAATCCCGAGGTCTAAAAATTAAATTTTCCCTATTTCCTTCAAAATCTCACCCTTCACCACCTCATTCTTTGAATTTCTCTAAATACTTCCATCTTAGCCACAAATTCTCAAGTCTAAATAGTAAATACCACTAATCCTAAGGTCTTCATGATGAGGAACAATATCGAAGCTAAAACTTATCGTGAATAGTAAATAACTGGATAAAATGGACTTTTATCCATAAACTTTTAGAATCTAATAAAATAGATAGGTTATTTGGATAGATTAGTGTCTCCTACCCCAAAATCATATGCTACATGATGCATAAACTCATTCCGGGTTGCAAATTGGCCCTAAAACACCTCGGACAGAGTTGTGGGCCTATCCAGGCCAATGTACAATGAACTAAGGTGGGAACCATACTTTTTTGGGACCCTGGGGGCAGGGGGAAACAGCCCCATAGGGCGGACATCTTCAGATGTGAGTTTGGTCGGCGATGGCATCGCCGGTCAAAATCATCGGTTGGGTCTGGGCTTTGGGCTGGAGGTGTTTGGGGGCTACGGTAGCCCCCTGGTATGTGGGTCGTTCATTAAAAATACCCCAATCAAGTACTTCAATCACAAAGTGACCCTCTAAGCTCTCCTTTTGCTCCAAACGTCCGAGTTTTAGAAAAAACCACCCCTCCAAACTCTTCCTTCTTTCATTTCCAAATACCCTTAATCCACCCTTCAAATTTCATCTCAAACAGAGATCATTATAGGCTACTTCCTTTAGAAATCTAAAGAGAATCACCTAGTGCTGCACTAGACGACCTGTGAAATTCGTACCAATCACTTTCAATACGATCCGCTAAAGCCAAAACGTATAGGATAGGTGACGCTACAATACCGTAAAGCCTGGGATCAAACTCTATTCCCGATTGCTCTCTGGAGCACCTTGAAAACTTTGTATCGGTTCTGGATCACACATCGGAAGTCCGATTACGCCGAACTTAGACAATCCTGACCGCCTAGTTGGACTTGACGTTCATCTCGAAAATTAAGTCGAACTGATGTCCTGACGCTATTTAACTCGGTTCAGAGTGAAGAGAGTGAGAAATAAATATAATTTATGAAATCTGGCACATCCGCTTTCGCGCTCTTTCTAAGAATTTTGACAGTTAGAATCTGATCCAAATACACCCTTGGATCAGGGAATATTTCCCACTTAGGTCAGTATACTTGGAATCCATGATCGAGTTCCCGTAACCGTTGAACTGAAACTGGTGCGCCACGGTTGATCTGGAAATTTGATCGGACTGAAAACTCTGCTTGACCTAGATCCAATGTCAGGGAGTTGAAGTCCGATCGCATTCAGTCACACGACCTCCAGAAATGCTCCGTTGGATCAGAACAAGCCATCTTTGCTTATAAAATAAGTATACCTTCGCCCCAAGTATATTTTAGTCATGTTTGGGCTTATAAAAAGGGCTTAAACCCTTGCTCTTTCATTTCATACGAATTTGGGGAGAGAAGCGAGAAAAGAGAGAGAAAGGGAGGGAGATTTGGAGCTCTCTCATGGGAGTCTTCCCTGCAGCTCCATTTTCCATAGCCGCCGCTTCTGCACTGTCATTCCGGTGTTTTCAGCTTCGTTCTAGGTAAGAAAACCCTAACCTCAACCTGTTTTAGAGATTCCTTCGATACATGTAGCAAAGTAGCTGATGTATCTTGTGCTATAGGTCGCATTTACACTGTTGACAAAGCGTACACGTTCTATTCAAATCGTTACGCTTCTACGACAAAAGGTGAGAATTTTAAACGCTTTGATTGACTGATTTCAAGGCTTTCAATGTCATTTAATAGTAGATTATCGACGGCAACGCCGTTTGACATGTACAACATGTTGTCCGTTTTCCGTTTTCGTAAACGTACGGTAAATATGAGATTTAGGGTATTTTAGGCATTTATAGAAAATACTGTATACGTCCGTATTTTACAAAAATGATTGTCATGTTTATTTTTCATATTGTGATATTAGAAATGCGTCCATGATCTGTTTGGCGAAGAGATTCACCCTAATGCGCACTTCGAGTCGACATACGCTATGTAGGCTAAAGTGTGTAGACTAAGTGTTTGTATAAATGTTTGTATTAGTATGTATTGAGTAAATGGTGTTGTGAATTAGTTTTGAGATTGATTTCTCAATTATTATGCTGACGTATATGGTTTCCACCATGTTGGCTATATGAATTGATTTCATTATATTTATGGAATGCATGAGTTGGTTGATTTTCTTACGTAGTATGTTATAACATGTGTCAACATGCTTGTATTATTTATATTCATTTCTGTTACTCTCATATGCTTACTGACGTTGGTTTACAAATGCTTGGGGCTATGACCTAGTTCAGACAGTCGGTAATGGATTGAATTCTTGGTTGGTTTCTATGTACCACGAAGGACGCGTTGATGAACGCGAGTCGTGTTTTGGGTTGGCGGCAGTGGTTAGGCCACACGAAGTGTTTCATGCACTTCATGTCGTTCAACTTGAGATGCGCTCGTGCTAGTCAAGCTCGTCAAGTAACCCGACTGGCCATTGTATGTTCACCCTGTATGAGTCATAACTGCTTGAACCTAGGGTACTGAACTTACCATTGAAAACCCTGTAACCATGGTACCTTGATCCATAAAGACTCATGAGCCGGGCATGGTGGTATGGGACACCGTGGTCGAGCTGTCGGCCTACGTTGGGGCCACAAACCTCCCACATAGTGACCAGTGAGCACCTATGACTCGTGAGCAGATTATGGTGGTATGGGAGACTATATTCTTACTGTCGGCCTACACTGATCAGGTGACGAGCCCTTTGTAGTGACCATGAGCATATTCTGAGTCTACGGGAGGCGACGACCCTTCCGTAGCGATGAGAGTACATTAGGCCTATATTGATAAGGTGATGGGGGAGCCGTGCAACGAGTGCGAGCAACAGCCCTGACAGCCCTTGCAGCGACCTACAAATTTAACATCGTATGAGATTACTAGGAGTGATGACCCTAGACAGGATCTGTGTTGGGATTGATATAAGAAAAGTACCTTAGTTTCCCAATACTGCTGTATGAAAAGGACTAATAATAACTCGGTAATCATATCCACATCACATTGCATGTGCCTGAAAGATGTGGAGCACTGAGCGGAATGCAAGCATGCTGCAAGCGTAAGATGGTGCCGTATGAGGGAGAATGTCGGTGAGGGCATCTATCATGTCATCTCATGCATACATTAACAACAGTATCTAGGAATATTTGATTGATTGCTTTACTATTATCGCACGATTGATTTTAGAATATGCTAATATTTGCTTTATGATTCCACTGAGTTAATTACTCACTCCCACGTTACGGGATGGTGTTTTGGACACCCACCAGACCCTTTTGTAATTACAGATGATGGCGCGGCCTGCGAGGCAGAGGCAGACTTGATGATGATGAGGAGGATCCCTCCTTTATGCGTGTTCTGATTGAAGGGATTGCAGGGAGGTTGAGTGGATGCCTTGACACTTGTCATTTTATATTTTTAGAGCATTCATGTATATTCTTTTCTTTTCATTTTTGGAGTATGCATGTATTTAATTAACCTGGTAACATATTCATACTCTGGAGACTTACAAGTAATTATATATTTTATGTATTTATCACAGTCTTCCGCTTGCTAATTTAACTGTCTCTGCAGTATGATATGCTGTTTTGGCTTAGTCTCAATCTTGTTTAATGTCATTCTACAGAAAACATGCATTTATCATTATCTATGTTGCATAAGTGACGTTCTGGAACTCGGGAGTTGGGTTTCTACCCGACCTCCGATTTTCGGGGTGTTACACATATATATTCCAAGGTGGGCCTCAAAAGACGGCCACAAATAAATCAAGATGGGCCTCTTACATAGTCCTTACATTCATATCAAGGTGGGCCTCGACAACAGCCCCATATACATCAAGGTGGGCCTCAACAACGGTCTTGAATACATCACAATGAGCCTCAACCCATGGGCCCTAATACATCATAGTGGGCCTTAACCCATGGGCCCTAATACATCACAATGGGCCTCATATATATGAAGGTGGGCCTCAACAATAGGCCACAAATATATCAAGGTGAGCCTAATCATATATTAAATGGGCCTACTCACATGGGTCTTAAGTATATCAAATGGGCCTGATCACAGGGGTCTTAAGTATATCAAATGGGCCTGCTCACATGGGCTTTAAATATATCACATAGGCCTACTCACATGGGCTTTAAATATATCAAATGGGTCATACCAAATAAAAGTGGTGATTAAAATTCCTAAGGCCCACTATTACATATGTTTCTCATCCAACCTATTCATAAACTACCATAGTGGTAGATGAAGTGGGAAACAAATATTTACTTGTTGGGAAGCTACAATGGCCCTTAGAGATTTTTGAACAGTGGGCGTCCTTGACTACTACCCTAAATGGTGGGGTCCACTTGAACTCATGCCATAAAAATGGGCTTTTAAAATGGCTGGATTGATTGGATGCAATGCAAGCATCATGGTGGGGTCCACATGAAGGCCCACCATCAAGTATATTAGATATAATATATACATGGTGTATATAATATAATATTATATATATATATACACACACATACACGCTAGTGGGTCCAACTGTCCACTGCCTGTGGACGGTATGAATAAAACACATACATTATTATGGGCTTCACCGTCTGCCTGGACGGTGGAAATAAAGCCCATACATCACTGTGGGTCCCATATGGGGCCCACCATAATGTTTATTTTTCATCCAGCACGTTGACAAGGTCACTCGGACCTGAATGAATAGGAAAAAAAAATTTCACCTTGATCTGAAACTTCTGTGGGCCCCAAAAAGGTTTTTCAAGTGTAGACATTCAATCATACTGTTTCAAATGGTGTGGGCCACCTGAATCTTGGATGAGCCTGATTTTTGGAGCCAACGTATCATTCAAGGGGACCTATTAAATGAACGGCATGGATGTAAAACATACATCATGGTAGGGTCCACAATTGGAGCTAATGGGGCCCACCCCCCTTCTTTTTTTTTTTGGACTTCCAGACTCTCTGGACGTCAAGGCAGAAATGCATGCAATGTATATATTTTATTTTTGTTTTCCTAGGTGGGACCCACATTAACCAGATCTACCCCGTCCATTGCATGTGTCCCATAAAATTAGGGATCCAAAATAACTTTCAGGTGGGTCCAAGCTTCTTGTGGACCCCAGTAATCATTTTCCCAAGTTTTAGTGGAAAATACTAACATTCTTAATGCCACGGCCCGCCAGATAATTGGATCAGCCCCATATTTTGGCTCAACGCCTAAAATGAAGTAGGAAAGGGGATGGATGGCTTGGATTGAACACATATATCAAGGTGGGGCCTACACGAGAGAGCCATTCTCCA
Organism: Magnolia kwangsiensis; assembly: GCA_037074715.1. Classification (NCBI taxonomy): domain Eukaryota; kingdom Viridiplantae; phylum Streptophyta; class Magnoliopsida; order Magnoliales; family Magnoliaceae; genus Magnolia; species Magnolia kwangsiensis. The sequence goes on from CM073577.1 coordinate 118,514,890, forward strand.
AGGCTTGAGAATCAAGCCAATATTTGTGTTTTTCCCAACCCACGTCCAGCGTCGGTTGGACGTAACACATGCATACAAGGTGGGCCCAGCTTAGGTGGGCCACCACATGATAGATGGTGTGGTACAATACATTTAAAGAGGGCCCCACTTGTAAATGGCTTGGGTCAATACATACCAAATGGTGGGGTCCATCCAAGTGGGCCACACGGCCATTACATCATACACAAAAGAAAATAAATAAATGAAAAGAGAGGGAGAGAGAGATAGAGTGGGACACGCGTGTGATGGAGGGACCCCGACACTATGGGCCCTCCGTTCCATGATCTACATCATAAATCAAGTGGGTCCCATTTCATATGGGCCCACCGATCAAAATCAACAGTGGAGATCCTTTCTCCACCGAAATGGACGGTCTAAATGACTATTTATACAAAGAAATTAAACATCATGATGGGATCCATGGAGAATGGCCCCATCATGGATTGATCTTGAAATCAAAGTGGGCCATTGGCCACATTTAGGGTCCCAAGTGAGATCCGAACCATTGATCAGTTGGCCTCACTTGGCCCATCTTAAAAACATGAAAACTATTCTAACAAAGCACCCGCCTATCGATCTTCTCGGTCCGTTGGAAAGCCTATCTCCTTATGCTTCTCTTTGATGGTGGAAGATGAAAAATGGATGGCTAGGATAGAAGTTTTGGGGATGGAAAGTGGGCCACACAAGGTCACTTCTCTCTTAGAAAAACCTTGGACGTGTGGGCTCTCTTGGTTGCTTGGAATTTTTGAGAAATGAGAGAGAGAGAGAGAGAGAGAGAGAGAGAGAGAGAGAGAGAGAGTTGTAAGAGTGATGGAGTGACGTGAAGTGAGTGATGGGTGAGGTGAGAGGTTGGTTGACTTTGGGTTTGTTTGACTTGTGGAGAAAGAAAGCATGGGTGCTTTGTACTTGACATGAGAGGTGATTGATGGGATTGATTTGACATGTTGTAGAGATTCTCTTAGGATTTGCAACGTGCGATGTTTTCTCGAAATAAATGCTGGCTCACATCTCTTAGTCAGGGTATCAAATCGGTACATGAGTCGCGGCGTTGGAACCGCGACAACGGTGTGGTTGAAATGATATAAGTCTCGGATTAAGCCGACTCAAATGTATAGGATACAACTTACGGTCATGCGCAAATGTCGATTATAGGTCACGGATTGCCGGACTTTGACGGGAAGGATCGCGGGAGTTGATGGAACAGTACCGACTACGATACGGATCTTACAGGTTGTCCTATAAATATAGAGGTACCTCCACTATCCAATGTATGTTCATTGAGAAACCCTAACCTACTTGATTGATATCTCTTTTATGGAGATCCTACCCTACTCTATAAGACCTCGATATTGACTTAGGCATCGGAGAGTCCCCTGTATTGGCCAGGGCCTCTTATGTTCTTCTTTCTACTTGTGCAGGTCCAGGAAAGGTCTATACAAAGGGTCTACTGGAAAACTGCATTAACACATTTCATGTACTCCCATCCAAACACAACTAGTAAGTCATTTATTTTCAATTCATTTACCTCCATTTTCATTTTCCATTTAACTTCATTTATAGGCTACCGTATGTGCCCTATATTTGATTTGCAGCCAAGTATTTTTATCTTTTCAATTTTTTGATGCAAGTAGACTCCTCGAACTTCTTCTCTATGTGGAGCCATTAAGAAGCATAGAAGTAGGTATACTGTGTAACTAATTAGTCGTTGCAGGGCCATTGCAATGGCATTGTAAAATCCATATCACATATGTTTGCTAGTTAATGTTATGATGCGAGAAGAAAAATCTCGAGTAGGCTATAACACTAGGAAATGTACAATCACCTATCATTGCAACCAATTACATACATCTGGACGGGCCCCATGGCAAGGGCCATCACTACCCAATCCGAGTCCCAGATTAAGCCGATGTTTGTGTTTAATCCATGCTAATGTTTGTGGTTAATGTAAGGGCCATAAAAGGTTTGGATTAAGATGATTTTTGTTTTTCCCCTTCATCTAGGTGTGTATGAGCTAATAAAAAGATTGGATGCCAAATAAACAATACAGTGGGCCTTATGAGGATTTTAATGATGGACATCCAATCACTATTGTTTTCATGTAGTGTCGTCCACTTGATATTTATATACCTCTCATTTTTGGGCCCAACCAAGATGTATGTTTTATATCCAAACCTTCCATCCATTTGGAGAGATCATTTTAGGACAATATCCATATTTAAATCCAGAGCTCCAGTGGACCCCGCCATAGAAAATAGTGGGGATAGTGACACCCACCATTAAAAACTTGTAAAGGCCACAAAAGTTTTAGATCAAGCTGATATTTGTGTTTTACCTTATTTCATGTCTTTTTTTACTTTTGAACAGGTTGGATTTCAAATAAAAATTATGGTGGGCCTTAGGATACTTTCAATGGTGGGAATCACTCTCTCATGTGTTTTCTGTGGTGAGGTCCACTACATGTTTTTATTTGCCTCATTCTTTGGGTCATGCCCTAAAATAATATCTCAAAATGGATGGATGGTGTAGATACAACACATACATCATAGTCGGGCCCACACAACTTGGTGGCGTCGTTGCAGTAGCCGCTAAGCTGCGTCCATGAGAGAGACTGCTCTAACTAGCGGCAGTCTCCTCTCTCTCCCTCTATTTCTCTCGCACCCTCTCCCTCCTCTTGCTCTCTATCTCTCTCTTCCTCTCTCTCTGTCTCTCTCGTCTCTTATCCCTCCTCTCTCCAAACTATCTCTCTCTTCCTCTCTCTCTGTCTCTCTTACCAAATGGGAGTGGATGAGGTGCGGAACATTGCCGAACACCCTACCCACACACGCCCTCTCTCTCTCTCTGTGAAGCTCGGTTGAAGGTCATTCACGACAGTGAGGTATCTCTCTCTCTCTCTCTCTCTTAATCTCTCTCAATATTAATGCCCATTTAGGAAATTGAGAGTTAGTAGTTTGTAGATTCTCGATTTGAATGTGGACCCCAAATTCAGTTTTTCTAATTTTACAAATTGGGGATTTAGGGATTTTAGAGATTTTGGGGATTTGAGGACTTTTGATATTGGGGATTTTCTGATTTTACAAAACCCACAAAACCCAATTGATGGGAGAAAGGCTAAGATGGTGATGGTGGTGTTGGTGGTGGTGGGTGTCTGATATCTATATCGAAAATGCTTGAATGTTGGTTATGGTTTTTAAGTTTCAGTGCCGATGTTAGGTAGAATTGTAGAGAATCCTGTGCAATCCGGCATTAGAAATTATGATACAATTATATGAAGAAAGACTTCCAGTTTTCATTATTTGGGTGGATTGACAAATGGTTCTTTGATTTCCTATTTGAGGAATGTTACCATGACAATGTGGTTTATGATGAACTCCATGAAGCACACACCAAAGCATCTATACTATAAATTTGGTTCCCTTCTCCATTAACAACTAATACATGAATTTTAACATTCTTAATGGCAGTTAAAACATTTTCGCTACCAATATAATGGGTCTTTTGGGATTTTCCATGTGTAATCATGTTTTTTAACTTATTATTACTATTTTGAATCATCCATTATCATAAATTTTGCACTTTGTTGTTCCACAATGGCCACCATATTTGTATGACTCCTAATATTTTAAACTTTAGGTTTATACAAAGTAGAAGCAACAATATTTTATTTTTGTTGAAGCTTATCCCTTATACATTTTCATGTTATTTTAGTGATAAAAAGATATCCTCTTCGGGGCATGAAATCTGTCATTGCTACAGTGAGCGGCTACCATGGATTAGAGACGTTTTTAAACTCATTAAGCTCATCAATCAAATCGGTGCTAGTTATGGTGGGACAATGTCTAAATTGACGACACATTTAGTGAGTTTTGAGAATCAATTATAGTACCAGTTTGAGTGATGAGCTTGATGAGTTTGAAGGACAAAAATATAGTCTAGCTAAGGATTTGGGAACAAAAATAGTTAACTAGCTGCTTGTTTGAGAATTGCGTGAAAGAAGGGAAACACCTACCAGAGGGTCCATATCCCATGCAAAGGTATTTGTTAAATCTTTGGTTCACCATCTTGTATAGCCATTTGGTTGCATTATTCTTGTATTTCTCATTTTCCTTTTTTTTTTCTATGTATTTTAACATTTTTATGTATTTGCTCGAAATTAATGGAGCAGACCTGGATGTGTGTCGGATCTATCCAGATAAGCGGGGGTTCCTGGAAGGTGGGAACCACTGTTATGACCATGATGAAGCTGTTCATTTCCTATGGATAATATTGGAGGGGCCTGGCCATTTGGACAGGGCATGTTTATGTATTTGCTCAAAATTAATGGAGCATACAAGGATGTGCGTCGGAGCTATCCGGATGAGCGGGGATCCCTAGAAGGTGGGAATCGCTGTTATAACCATGATGAAGCTGTCAATTTCCTATGAACAGCATTGGAGGGGCCTGGCTATTTGGACAGGTCGTGATTATATCTGTATTTGCTCGAAATTAATGGAGCAGACCCGAATGTACGTCGAAGTTATCCGGAAGAACGGGGTCCCCTGAAAAGTGGGAACCACTGTTATGCCCATGATCAAGCTGTCCATTTACTATGGATAACATTAGAGGGGTCTGGCCATTAGGACAGGCCGTGTTTATATCTGTATTTGTAGGTACCACACCCTTAACCTAAACCAATAACCCCAAACCTATAACCTAAACCCATTCTCAATTCCCTAAAGTTATAACCTAACCCTAACCATAAACCAAAACCTATATCCTATAACCTAAACATTAACATATAACCCATACTTATAACCCTAACCTAAACCTATTCTCAAATCCCAAAACCTTAATCTATAACCTAAACCTTAACTTAAACTCAAATCCCTAAACCTTAACCTATAATCCAACCTAAACTTATACTTATAACCTAAACCTATTCTCAAATCCCAAAACCTATACTTATAACCTTAACCTAAACACAAATCACTAAACCTTAACCTATAACCCAACCTAAACCTATTCTCAAATCCCTAAACCTTATAACCTATAACCTATAACCTATAACCTAAACCCAAAAATAAACCCGATCTCGAACCCGAACCCGATTTCCTATTCGTAAACCTTAACCTATAACCTAAACCTATACCTATAACCTAAAACTAAACCTAAATCTTAAGCTAAACCTATAACCTATAACCTAAACTAAAACTTATAACCTAAACCCGATCCCAAACCCGAACCCGAACCCGAATCCCTAAACCTACACTTAGAACCTAAACCAAAATCTATAAGCTATAACATAAACCTAGACTTATAACCTTAACCTAAACCTATTCTCAAATCCCAAAACCTAAACCTATAACCTAAACCTAGACCTTAACCTTAACCTATAACCTATACCTATAACCTAAACCTAAACCTAAACCCATAACCTAAAACCTAAACCTCTTCTCAAATCTCTAAACCTAAACCTACACCTATTCCTAATCTCAACTCCATAACCTAAACCTAAACCTAAACTTGAAAACACAAAGCCAAACCTGATCCCAAACTCGAACCCGATTTCCTAAACCTAAACCTTAACCTATTCCCAATTCCCTAAACCTAAACCATAACCTAAACTAAAATCCCTAAACCTTAACTTATAACCCAACCTAAATCTATTCTCAAATTCTAAAACCTATGCTTATAACCTTAACCTAAACCTAAACCAAGACCTATTCTCAAATCCCTAAACCTTAAAACCTATAAATTATAACCTAAAACCTAAACCCAAACCTAAACCCGATCCCGAACAAAAACTTGATTTTCTAAACCTAAACCTTAACCTATAACCTAAACCTATACCTATAACCTAAACCTAAACCTAAACCTTAACCTAAACCTATAACCTATAACCTAAACCAAAACCTAAAACCTAAACCCGATCCCAAACCCAAACCCGAACCCAAATCCCTAAACCTACACTTAGAACCTAAACCTAAATCTATAACCTATAACCTAAACCTAGACTTATAACCTTAACCTAAACCTATCCTTAAATCCTAAAACCTATACCTAGACCTTAACCTTCACCTATAACCTATAACCTAAACTCATTCTCAATTCCCTAAAGCTATAACCTAACCTTAACCCTAAACCAAAACCTATATCCTATAACCTAAACCTAACCACTCCCTAAACCTATAACCTACACTTATAACCTAAACCCTTTCTCAAATCCCAAAACCTATACCTATACCCTAAACCTAGACCTTAACCTAAACATAAACCTATACTTATAACTTATAACCTATAACCTAAACCTAAACCCATAATTAAAACCTAAACCTATTCTTAAATCCCTAAACCTAAACCTACACTTATTCCTAATCTCAACTCCCTAACCTAAACCTAAACCTAAACTTAAAAACCCAAGCCTAAACCCGAACCTGAACCCGATTTCCTATACCTAAACCTTAACATATTCTCAATTCCCTAAAGCTATAACCTAAAACCTATAACCTATTCTCAAATCCCAAAACCTTAACCTATAACCCAACCTAAACCTATACTTATAACCTAAACCTATTATCAAATTCCAAAACCCATTACCTAAACCTAAACCTTAACCTATAACCCAACCTAAACGTATACTTATAACCTAAACCTATTATCAAATCCCAAAACCCATAACCTAAACCTAACCATTCCCTAAATCTATAACCTAAACCCTTTCTCAAATCCCAAAACCTTTACCTATAACCTAAACCTAGACCTTAACGTTAACCCAAAACCTATACCTATAACATAAACCCATAACCTAAAACCTAAACCTATTCTCAAATCCCTAAACCTAAACCTACACCTATTCCTAATCTTAACTCCCTAACCTAAACCTAAGCCTAAACTTAAAAATCCAAACCTAAACCCGATCCCAAACCTGAACCCGATTTCTAAACCTAAACCTTAACCTATTCTCAATTCCCTAAAGCTATAACCTAAACCTAAACCTAAACCTATAAGCTATAACCCATAACCTAAAACTTAAACTCCATTCCCTAAACCTTGTCACTAAACCTAACCTTAACCTAAACCTATTCTCAAATCCCAAAACCTTAACCTATAACCTATAACCTAAACCTAGACCTTAACCGTAACCTATAACCTAAACCTTAACCTAAACTCAAATCCCAATACCTTAATCTATAACCCAACCTAAACTTATAATTATAACCTAAACCTATTCTCAAATCCCAAAACCTATACTTATAACCTTGTAACACCCTGAAAATCGGGGGTCGTGTATAAACTCAACTCCCGAGTTCCAAACCATCACTTATGCAACAAAAATGGTTATGATTCAATGTTGTCTGATTTAAAGCATTCACATGAGTAAAAGTATACCAAAAATGCAATTCATACTTCAGATCCAGTGATAAAAGCAAGCGGAAGACTAAACAATATATATATCACTGTATGGAAAACAAAGTAAATCTCATCTGTCTCCAAAGTATGACTACATCTCTGAGCCTCATATACATACACATGAACAAAAATAAAATGTTCAAAATAGTCCCACTGAAACCCCATCGATCCAGGTCGCCTACGGGAAGCCGTCGTGATACTGCATATACGAGAACTCGTCCTGGTCCTCGTCGATCTCTGGCTCCACCTCCTGGATCTCGGCCTCACCTGCATCTACAACAGGGTCTGGTGGGTGTTGTAAACACCATCCCGTAACGTGAGAATGAGTGATCAACTCAGTGGAATCATAGAGCAAGGATTAGCATATTCACAATTCAATCATGCGATAATAATAAAGCAGTAAATCAGACAATCTTAATACTGTTGTTAATGCAAGATGACATGACGTGATGTATGCCCTCACCGACGATCTCCCTCATACGGCAACATCTTACGACCGCGGCATGCCACACTCCCTAGAGTGCTCCACATCTTCCAGGCACATGCAATGCTATGGTGATATGAATTTCAAGTTGTTATTAGTCCATTCAAACAGCAGGATTGGGAAACTAAGGTACTTTCCTTGTATCAATCCCAACACAGATCTTGTCTAGGGTCGTCACTCCTAGTAATCTTATACGATGTATATTTCGTAGGTCACTGCAAGGGCTGCCAGGGCTGTTGCTCGCACTCATTGCACCGCTCCCCCATCACCTTATCAATACAGGCCTACCGTACTCTACTGCAACGGAAGGATCGTCGCCTCCCGTGGACTCAGAATACGCTCGCGATCACTACAAAGGGCTCGTCGCCTGATCAGTGTAGGCCGACAGCTAGAATATAGTGTCCCATACCACCATAATCTGCTCACGAGTCTAGGTGCTCACTGGTCACTACGGGGAGGTTTGTGGCCCCAGCGTAGGCCGACAGCTCGACCACGGTGTCCCATACCACCATGCCCGGCTCATGAGTCTTCGTGGATCAAGGTACCATGGTTAACAGGGTTTACAATGGTATGTTCAGTACCCTAGGTTCAAGCAGTTATGACTCATACAAGGTGAACATACATCGGCCAGTCGGGTTGCTTGACGGGCTCGACTAGCGCGATCGCATCTCAAGTCGAACGACATGAAGTGCGTAAAACACTTCGCGTGGCCTAACCACTGCCGCCAACTCTAAACACGAATCACGTTCATCGACGCGCCGTTCGTGGCTATGACCAGTCAGCCACGAATTCGCTCGGTTACCGACTGCCTGGACTAAATCTAGTCCCAAACATTTATGGAATCACATTAGCAACATATGTAAAGGTATTGGAATTGAAATATAATCATATGAGCATGTTAACACATGTTATAACATTCAACTTAAGCAAATCTTCAACACATACTTTCCATGCATGTAATGGAATCATGCATATGGTCAACATGTAGGAAATCATTTAGGTCAGCATATTAACTAAGAAATCAATCTCAAACTACTACATAACATCATTTAATTCAATACATACTAATACAAGCATTTATACAAATACATACACTACACACTTAAGTCTACATATAGTATGTCGACCCAACGTGCGCAACTAGGCGAATCTCTTTGCCAAACTAATTATACACGCATTCCTAACTTCCTAATGCGACAACAAACCATGTCATTCACGTCAGGAAAATATGAATGTAGACCGTACTTGCTACAAATGACTAAAATGCCCTAAATCTCATATTCTTCGTTAATTTACGAAACAGGAAACGGAGAGCATGTTGTACATGTCAAACGGCGGTGCCGTCGATAATCTACTATTAAACGACATTGAAAGCGTTGTAAACCGTCAATCAAAGCGTCTAAAATCCTCACCTAGTCTCTTACGGATGCGGGATTTTGAACGGAGCGTGTACGCTTCGTTTACGGCAGTAGGAGAATCTGTTTTATAAAATACGTTAGCTAACACGCTACGAATCCAAGTAATCCCTAAATTAGCAACTTTTAGGGTGGTTTCATACCTGAAAGAACGGAGAAATCACCAGCCAGGTGATTGGGAAGAGTTGCTGAAACAGTAGCAATCGGCGGCTCGGAAGCGGGAAAAATCCCTTCCAATCTCTTCTCTCAAACTCTCTCTCCTTTTCTCTAGGGTTTGCAATTTTCGGATGGGAGAGAGAAATGAGGGTTTCAACCCCTTTTATAAGCTAAAAAACACCGGAAACAGGCTCCGGAACGAAGTTTACTTGGTGTCTATCCATTTTCGGGGCTGTTTCGGTCCAAAAGCTGCTTTCTGGTGGTCCCCTGGTCGATTGCGATCGGACTTAAGCTCATGCGTACCAGATGTAGCACGTATTAAGTTTTCAGTCTGACAGGGTTTGCAGATCGCACCTGGCGGACCAGTTTCAGTTCAGCGGTCACCGCACGTAGATTAGGGCTGAAAGTCTCATGATAATAAATAGAAATTTTTCCTGATCCGAGGGTATAATCTAGATGAATTCCAGTGGTCAGAACGCTTAATACTGACGCGTTAAGTCGTGTGCCAGATTTGAATTTGAAATTCTAAATCTGTCCCTGTTCGCGGTCGCTTCAGTCCGGATTCAACGAAATAGTCTGTGATTATCGGTTTGACTTGATTTTTGAAATGATTGTCAAGTCCAGCTGGGCGGTTCTAACGGTCTAAGATAGGAAGTATCGGACCTTCGACGCGCGGTCTAAATCCAATACAAGAATTCAAAGTGGTCCAGAGGACAAACCCGCTTAGAGTTTGATCCGAGGTTATAGAGTATTGTAGAGTTGTTTGTTCTACTCGATTTGGGTCTTGTAGAACGTATTTAAAGTGATCAGGGACTATTTCCCAGCTACTCTAGCGTTGCGCTAGCTAACTTACGCTTAATTTCCATAGAAATTAATTTTACACGATTTCGGGTCGAATTAGTGCTCAGACCCAAGTACGGATTTTTCACGGGCGTTACAATCTACCCCCCTTAACAAATAATTTCATCCTCAAAATTTGTACCTTTTCGTACTCCTCGAGAAGCTATGGGTAGTTCTTTCTGATCTCGGCTTCTGTCTCCCAAGTAGCCTCCTCCTCAGAGTGATGCGTCCATAGTACCTTCACAAGGGGAATCACCTTGCTATGCAGTACCTGCTCCTTCCTGTCTAGGATGCGTGTCGGTCACAGGATATAAGTAACATCCTCTCCTAACTGCACCTGCTCCCATCTGATGATATGGGAAGGATCAGCAACGTACTTCTTCAGCATAGAAACATGAAATACGTTGTGGACGCTCGTGAGGGGCGTGGGTAAAGCCAATCGGTAAGCCACTGCTCCAACACGATCAAGGATCTGGAATGGACCAATGAATCGCGGTGCCAGCTTCCCCTTCTTCCCGAACCGAAGGACTCCCTTCATAGGGGAAACTCGTAAAAACACGTGACCCCCGACTGTGAACTCTAGTGGTCGTCGTCTCGTATCGGCGTAGCTCTTCTGTCTGCTCTGCGCTGTAAGAAGCCGACGTCGAATAATATCAATCTTCTCTGACGTCGCCTGCACCAACTCTGGGCCAATCAAGCTACGCTCACCGACCTCTAACCAGCAATGCGGTGAGCGACAAGGTCGCCCATACAGCGCCTCATAAGGTGCCATACCGATACTCGCCTGGAAGCTATTGTTGTAAGCAAACTCCGCATATGCAAGACAGTCATCCCAACTGTCCTTGAAGTCCAATGCGCAAGCTCGCAACATGTCCTCCAGGATCTGGTTCACTCGCTCCGTCTGTCCGTCCGTTTGTGGGTGGAAGGCAGTACTGAACTTCAACTTCACACCCATAGCCTCCTGAATGAGAGTCCAGAAAATAGAAGTGAACCGCATGTCTCTGTCCGACACGATCTCCAACGGAACTCCATGCAGACGCACAATCTCTCGGATGTACAATCTAGCTAACTCGTCTGCAGAGTTCGTAACTCTGATCGGTAGGAAGTGCGCCGACTTCGTCAATCGGTCGACGATCACCCAAATGGAATCATGCCCCTTCCTCGTCTTCGGCAACCCAAAAATGAAGTCCATGGAAATGAAATCCCACTTCCACTCTGCAATCGGCATAGGCTGCAAAAGTCCAGGTGGTCGGCGATGCTCTGCCTTCACCTGCTGACAAGTGAGACAACGGGACACGAACTCATCTATGTGGGTCTTCATACCTTCCCACCAATACGTCCTCTTCACGTCACGATACATCTTTGTACTGCCTGGATGCATCGCGAGTCTAGTAGAATGCGCAGCCTCGAGAATCTCTCGTCTCAAGTTAGGGACATCTGGGACACATAGGCGGCCACGGTAACGTAAGCCCCCATCCATATCAACTCACCAGTCGGCGTCAGCATCATCACTGTCCTGTTCTCGAAGCTCAGTAAGATGCGCATCGTCCCTCTGCGCCTCGATGACTCGGTCATCGATCTGAGATCGCACCTGTACATGTGCGATGAACTCAAACGGCTCCTCTACGGTGAGTTTCTGCTCAAAGTCTCGCAAAAACTCAACCATATCCCACTCGGCAACCATCAGCGGAGCCGCAAACTCTATCGCCTTCTTGCGGCTCAACGCATCAGCCACAAGGTTCGCCTTCCCAGGATGGTAAGAGACTTCAAACTTGAAGTCCTTCAACGTCTCCATCCATCGCCGCTGCCTCATATTCAACTCTCGCTGCGTGAATATGTACTTGAGGCTCTTGTGGTCGCAAAAGAGCTCGAACTCCTCTCCGTAGAGGTAATGTCTCCAGAGTCTCAGTGCGAATATAACGGCTGCCAACTCTAGGTCGTGTGTAGGGTAATTCTCCTCGTGCTTCCTTAATTGTCTCAAGGCATACGAAATTACCCTGTCCCTCTGCATAAGGACACAACCCAAACCAACGCTAGACGCGTCAGTGTATATAGTGTATCTAACCCCTTGCTCTGGCAATACTAGCACAGGGGCGGACGTAAGTCTGTCCTTCAGCTCCTGAAAAGCTGACTCCGCCTTATCATTCCAGGAGAACTTCACATCCTTCCGTGTCAACTGAGATAAGGGTCTCGCGATCTTCGAGAAGTCCTGAATGAAGCGCCGATAGTAGCCAGCGAGACCCAAGAAGCTCCTCACCTCAGTGACAGAACCAAGCTGCTCCCAGTCCTGCACCGCAGGTACCTTAGACAGGTCAACTGCCATGCCATCCTTGGACACCACGTGTCACAGAAACTTCACCTCCTGCTTCCAGAAGTCGCACTTCTTGTACTGTGCGAACAACTGATGCCGTCTGAGCGTATCAAGGACCAAACGCAAGTGCTCCTCATGCTCCTCTCGACTCCTAGAGTACACCAAAATGTCGTCAATGAAGACAACGACGAATCGATAGAAGAAAGGCCGAAATACCCAGTTCATCAGATCCATGAACACGGCCGGTGCGCTCGTGAGACCGAACGACATCACGAGGAACTCGTAGTGGCCAAAACTGGTCCTGAATGCTGTCTTCTGCACGTCCTCATCCCTGACGCGCAGCTGATGATATCCCGACTGAAGATCAATCTTCGAGAAGTACTGCGCTCCTCTCAACTGATCAAACAAGTCATCGATCCTGGGCAAAGGGTACTTATTCTTCACCGTGAGCTGGTTCAGCCTGCGATAATCAATACACAATTGCATCGAACCATCCTTCTTCTTCACGAACAAGACCGGTGCTCCCCAAGGTGACACGCTAGGCCGTATAAGGCCAAGCTCTAGCAGACCATCAATCTGCGTCCTCAACTCCTCCATCTCACATGGTGTCATGCGATACGTCGGCAGTGAGACGGGTGTAGAACCAGGAACCAGATCGATAGTGAAATTGATCTCACGTGGGGCGGCAACCCAGGGATCTTCCTGAACAGATCCCCGAACTCAGAAACGACTGGCACATGCTCGAGTACCTGGGCACCAGCGTCGCGCAATAAAGTGGCGTAGTTAAGTATGCGGAAAGGAAGATTTACCCGCACTGAAAACGTGAAAGGCATGCCCTCAGGCTCGTACACCGTCACCATACGAGCCTCGCAGTCAATCTCGGCTCTCGCTGCAGTCAACCAGTCCATGCCAAGAATGACGTCGAGATAAATGAGCGAGGGATCGACGACCAGATCAAGAGTCATCGTCTTGCCTCCCAGATCAACTAAACAACCCTCACACATCTGGGTGACATCCGAATAATCCCCATGAGCTGCAAAGACTCGCACGCTATCCATAGTGATAGTCTGTAACCCAAGACGCCTGACTACGGCACGCGATATCAAAGAAATCGTGGAACCAGTGTCCACTATGACAAGAACGGGAGTACCTCCAATATGGGCCGTGACCTCGAAGGCCGAATGCTGGAAAGTCGGCGTCGCAGCAGCCTCAGCTGTCAATGCATGAACCCGAGCCTGCTGTGGCCGGTTCGGCCGCTGTGTCAAGGGCCGTGGAGGCTGTCTAATCTGGGATACTGGAGGTCTGAAAGAAGGATGCGTAGGAGCTGACCGTATAGGCGGTGCTGATATCGCCTGTGGACGTACACGGTCAATCTTTTGCGGCGGCGAGAACCCACTGTCCCGCATCCTCGAAAAGCAGCTCTGCGCCAAGTGGCCTGTCCTCCCACAGTATGTACATGTCAAATCAGGGTGCCGAAACGGTGGTACAGGCGTCGTAGTCCTAGTAGGAGGATCAATGCGAGGCCTCTTGCCCGCGAAGGGCCTGTCTGGCAAGTCTGGTCGTGGCCTAGAAGCAGTCGGGCCACGAGATCGCGCAAGTCGATCCACGTCCTGCTCTGCCCGCATGGACATGTGAATCAACTCCGCATAGGAGGGAATGCTAACACAGCACATCTTCGACCGAATATCCGGTCGCGAACCCTCCAAAAAGCGCTGTATGCGCATCTGCTCATCAGCTAGGATCGTCGGGACGTACCTGCCCAACTCCGTGAACCGATGCTCATACTCTGTAACTGTCATCGCTGCCTGTCTGAGACGGAGAAACTCATTCTCCCTGTCGTGCTTGTAAGTCTGGGGATAATACTTCTCATGGAAGCGGAACTCAAATGCTGCCCACGTCCATACAAAGTCTGCGGCAACAGTCCGCAGTACGCTATCCCACCACATGCTGGCCTCTCTCTCAAACAGGAAGGTAGCCAGCTCTACCTGCTCGGCCTCGATGCAATGCAACATCCGTAAAATCTTCGACACCCGGTCGAGCCAGTACTCAGCCTCCTCGGGTCTGTGAGAACCCGTGAAAGTAGGAGGCCGCAAGCGCTGAAATCCCTCCAATAAGCCCAGTGTGTCGGCAGGATTCCTCGCAGGGAAAGCAGGCGGCGCAGGATGAGCCATGCCCTCATCCTGGGCGTATGTATAGGCATCCTCAGCTGGATGCGCAGGTGGTGCAGGTGGAGTAGATGTAGCCGCACCCCTACCCTGGGTTAATGTCCCCACGATGGTAGTCAGAAGCTGCTGCTGCTGCAGCATCATAGCCATCATCTGCTCGAATCTGTCGGGAGGTGGAGCAGGCTGTGGCGGATGTTGTGTGGAAGTAGATGCGCGATGTGGCTCTCTGACTGATGGCGTAAATGGCGGTGGTCCATCTGTAGGACTAGCGACAGGCTGAGACGATCGAACTGCCTCAGGAATCGGGCCCAAAGGGTGGCAGACTGCGAAAGAGTCTGATCCATATGCTCTGTCAATGCAAGCCGAACCGTGCTCCGCGTAGCCTTAGGCGGCATTCCCTATATTCAAAATAGGGCGCAACCTTGTTAGTCTCATTAGTACAAATACACCTCAATCATTCATATAAGGAGTCAAAGGAATTCCATGCATTTCATTTAACCAAAATTGTCACAATACAAGGGATATATCCTTACAAGCATCATGACGAGAAATACATGAGAACTAAGACAGTTAAGCAACAGCAACATAAGCAAAGCACTAGTCCTAACAGGCTTACACACATAAAGCAGGAAATGACTAACTACTGATAATAACATCAAAGATCGCATCGCTAGTCGGAGTCTGGTGACGGAGGAGGAGCACCCTTATCCTGTAAGCAACACAGGATCGCCTTCAAGGTGCGAGTCACCTTGCCAAATTTCTTCTTTGTAACGGCCTTGGCATCCGCGACTTCTGCGCGAAGTTCTTGGACTTCCCTTCGCAAAGCGGTCTGACTCTCCTCCATCCGAGCAATGCGATCGTCGATAGTAGCCTGCGCAGAAGGAGGAGGGCTCTCATCTGTATCCTGAGCCTCCTCTTCTGCTTCTTCCTGAGCTTCTTCCTGAACCTCTGCTCTAGGTTCTTCTTCTCTTTGATCTTCCTCATCATCAAAGTCATCCTCACTATCCCTTTCAAGTTGATTTTCAAGGTATTGTGACCCAATCTTCATCTTGACCATTGTCGACTCATCAATGGTATGAATCGATACCGGCAATTCCTGCCCAAGTCTATAGGCAAACTCAAGCGTAATCTTGCAAATGAGTCGGCCAAAGGGAAGCGATTCGGATGTTCTTCTTGACCTGGCTATGAGGACTATCTGCCGTAAGATGAAAGTGGCCATACATACGTTCTCTCCCTGGGCCACCAGATATAAGAAATCGATCATAAGGCGTGTACATTCAATGCGGTTCGTCGACCTGGGATAAACATTGTACGTACAGATATGGTGCAGCAGGCGCAAATTCTCAGACATATACGTCGCCTTGAGGCTATTATTAGGCTGCCATGGAACCAACTTACCGCACAGAAACCTGGTGCGGCGATCTCGTTCACGTCTAGTCCTCAGATTCCTCTCACTAGGATGCACATCACCTAGAGGCACGTTGAGAAGTCGTGCAATCAACCGAACATCGATCGTAGCCATCCGATCTCTACCAAAAGGGATTTTGAACTGCAAAGGCTCCAAGGTAGGATTTTGGATACTTGCGTAGAAGGCACGAACGGTGCTCACATTAGCACGAGCGCGAGCTTCAAAGATCGGACCCCAATGCGCAGCTTCAATGCGTTCGAACAACAGATACTCACCGAACAATCGTCCATCTACGTCCACCTCAAATAACACTTTGCGATCAGTGTATTGGCCATGAGGCATCTCCAATAGAATTGTTCACCCAAGGTGTGCATGGGGATCCAAATCCCGCTTTGTATGGCACTCCAGGACTGCAGCTGGACCTGCGACGGCGCTTAAACTTGCGGCACCACCCCGTGGTCTTCTCGATCGAGTAGGGCGGCTCGGCCTAGCCTCGTCTGTTGCGGTTTTCCTCTTACCCATCAAAGATATGATGGATGAGAGCGATAAAAGGCCTAAAATGGCTTCCACAAAAGCCATGAAAAACGGCGAAAATGCAGAGAAGTGGCTGCCCAATCTGGAAAAAGGAGATCTAGGCATCGTAGAGGGATGCTTCAAGCTTCCTAAGGCTGTAATTTCAAAGAGAAATACAAATAAAAAAGTAGAATGGAGCACCTCACGATTTCAGCTCTATTTGGGGATTTTTGGAGCTCCAAATGGTGAGATCTTCAAGAGGAGGGGCTGTTAACTCATAATAAGTGATGGGTGGTGGTCGGTTTTGGCCAAGGAGAGACTTAGGAGTGATTTGGGACGCCGGAGTTTGGAAATGGCTGCTGGAAAATGAGAATAGGGCTTAGGGGAGGGCTGTTTGTGAAGGAGGGGGATGTTTTAGGGATTTTCGTGGGATGGGAGGTACATGGGGAGGATGTACACCCCATTTAAGGGCGTGCGCCGAAATTTCATGGCAAACGGACCCCACCAGTCGGCGATGCATCGCCGGACCGGCGATGGCATCGCCGGCCAACCTCCAAGTTGGCTGGTGGGACCACATGGGTCTGGTCCCCCATGGTTCAAGGAGTCCAAAAATATATGGCCCACCCCCTGGTTCATTGTATTTTGATCTGTATGAGCCCAAATATGTGTTCAGGGCTTTCCGGGACCAGATCAAAATTTTGAATATCAAACCCTATGATGCAGCATATGAATTTGGGATAGAAGGAGCCAGTACATCTATCTAGATCCTTATTTGCTAAATAAAGTGAAGTTAGAATGGCCTTATGGCCATTTTTCATGAAGTTTTACTATTCACTATAAAATTTTGTGAAAGTACTAATTTGTGTTATTTCCACATTAGGTTTGATGCCTAATATGAAATGGATAAGAAGGAAATTAATATTGGAGTGTTTAGAGGAGGAATTTTAAAGATTTTTGGTGAAACGGAGTTTTTAAGCCCTGACGATTGATTACAGGAGTAGTGGTCATCCCACGGCCCAAGGATTCACTTTCACAGTTTAAAACCGCTCATAGGATGTCTCAACTCAACTTCCTACAGCTTAGAAGCGATTCAGGTTGCCTTATGCGACCCGAGATAACGTTACAGACTCGATCTTGCAATCGATCCTAATAGACTTCGCCTATCGGCGAACCTGCGACCCTAGAAGTGTTTCTAGACCCTTCTCGCACCCACCTAAGTCAAAGGAAGCGACAGCGTACGTCGTGAGACCATAACCCAGGCCCAGTATACTCTCATTCATGCTCTGATACCAACTTGTAACACCCTAAAAATCGGGGGTCGTGTATAAACTCAACTCCCGAGTTCCAGACCGTCACTTATGCAACAAAAATGGTTATGATTCAATGTTGTCTGATTTAAAGCATTCACATGAGTAAAAGTATACCAAAACTGCAATTCATACTTCAGATCCAGTGATAAAAGCAAGCGGAAGACTAAACAATATATATATCATTGTATGGAAAACAAAGTAAATCTCATCTGTCTCCAAAGTATGACTACATCTCTGAGCCTCATATACATACACATGAACAAAAATAAAATGTTCAAAATAGTCCCACTGAAACCCCATCGATCCAGGTCGCCTACGGGAAGCCGTCGTGATACTGCATATACGAGAACTCGTCCTGGTCCTCGTCGATCTCTGGCTCCACCTCCTGGATCTCGGCCTCACCTGCATCTACAACAGGGTCTGGTGGGTGTTGTAAACACCATCCCGTAACGTGGGAATGAGTGATCAACTCAGTGGAATCATAGAGCAAGGATTAGCATATTCACAATTCAATCATGCGATAATAGTAAAGCAGTAAATCAGACAATCTTAATACTGTTGTTAATGCAAGATGACATGACGTGATGTATGCCCTCACCGACGATCTCCCTCATACGGCAACATCTTACGACCGCGGCATGCCACACTCCCTAGAGTGCTCCACATCTTCCAGGCACATGCAATGCTATGGTGATATGAATTCCAAGTTGTTATTAGTCCATTCAAACAGCAGGATTGGGAAACTAAGGTACTTTCCTTGTATCAATCCCAACACAGATCCTGTCTAGGGTCGTCACTCCTAGTAATCTCATACGATGTATATTTCGTAGGTCACTGCAAGGGCTGCCAGGGTTGTTGCTCGCACTCGTTGCACCGCTCCCCCATCACCTTATCAATACAGGCCTACCGTACTCTACTGCAACGGAAGGATCGTCGCCTCCCGTCGACTCAGAATACGCTCGCGATCACTACAAAGGGCTCGTCGCCTGATCAGTGTAGGCCGACAGCTAGAATATAGTGTCCCATACCACCATAATCTGCTCACGAGTCTAGGTGCTCACTGGTCACTACGGGGAGGTTTGTGGCCCCAGCGTAGGCCGACAGCTCGACCACGGTGTCCCATACCACCATGCCCGGCTCATGAGTCTTCGTGGATCAAGGTACCATGGTTAACAGGGTTTACAATGGTATGTTCAGTACCCTAGGTTCAAGCAGTTATGACTCATACAAGGTGAACATACATCGGCCAGTCGGGTTGCTTGACGGGCTCGACTAGCGCGATCGCATCTCAAGTCGAACGACATGAAGTGCGTAAAACACTTCGCGTGGCCTAACCATTGCCGCCAACTCTAAACACGAATCACGTTCATCGACGCGTCGTTCGTGGCTCTGACCAGTCAGCCACGAATTCGCTCGGTTACCGACTGCCTGGACTAAGTCTAGTTCCAAACATTTATGGAATCACATTAGCAACATATGTAAAGGTATTGGAATTGAAATATAATCATATGAGCATGTTAACACATGTTATAACATTCAACTTAAGCAAATCTTCAACACATACTTTCCATGCATGTAATGGAATCATGCATATGGTCAACATGTAGGAAATCATTTAAGTCAGCATATTAACTAAGAAATCAATCTCAAACTAATACATACTAATACAAGCATTTATACAAATACATACACTACACACTTAAGTCTACATATAGTATGTCGACCCAATGTGCGCAACTAGGCGAATCTCTTCGCCAAACTAATTATACACACATTCCTAACTTTCTAATGCGACAACAAACCATGTCATTCACGTCAGCAAAATATGAATGTAGACCGTACTTCCTACAAATGACTAAAATGCCCTAAATCTCATATTCTTCGTTAATTTACGAAACAGGAAACGGAGAGCATGTTGTACATGTCAAACGGCGGTGCCGTCGATAATCTACTATTAAACGACATTGAAAATGTTATAAACCGTCAATCAAAGCGTCTAAAATCCTCACCTAGTCTCTTACGGATGCGGGATTTTGAACGGAGCGTGTACGCTTCGTTTACGGCAGTAGGAGAGCCTGTTTTACGAAATACGTTAGCTAACACGCTACGAATCCAAGTAATCCCTAAATCAGTAACTTTTAGGGTCGTTTCATACCTGAAAGAATGGAGAAATCACCAGCCAGGTGATTGGGAAGAGTTGCTGAAACAGTAGCAATCGGCGGCTCGAAAGCGGAAAAAATCCCTTCCAATCTCTCTCAAACTCTCTCTCCTTTTCTCTAGGGTTTGCAATTTTTGGATGGGAGAGAGAAATGAGGGTTTCAACCCCTTTTATAAGCTCAAAAACGCCGAAAACAGGCTCCGGAACGAAGTTTACTTGGTGGCTATCCATTTCGGGGCTGTTTCGGTCCAAAAGCTGCTTTCTGGTGGTCCCCTGGTCGATTGCGATCGGACTTAAGCTCATGCGTACTAGATGTAGCACGTATTAAGTTTTCAGTCTGACAGGGTTCGCAGATCGCACGTGGCAGACCAGTTTCAGTTCAGCGGTCACCGCACGTAGATCAGGGCTGAAAGTCTCATGATAATAAATAAAAAATTTTCCTGATCCGATGGTGTAATCTGGATGAATTCCGATGGTCAGAACGCTTAATACTGATGCGTCAAGTCGTGTGCCAGATTTGAATTTGAAATTCCAAATCTGTCCCTGTTCGCGGTCGCTTCAGTCCGGGTTCAACGAAATAGTCTGTGATTATCGGTTTGACTTGATTTTTGAAATGATTGTCAAGTCCAGATGGACGGTTCTAACGGTCTAAGATAGGAAGTATCGGACCTTCGACGCGCGGTCTAAATCCAATACAAGAATTCAAAGTGGTCCAGAGGACAAACCCGCTTAAAGTTTGATCCGAGGTTATAGAGTATTGTAGAGTTATTTTTTCTACTCAATTTGGGTCTTATAGAATGTATTTAAAGTGATCAGGGACTATTTCCCAGCTACTCTAGCGTTGCGCTAGCTAACTTACGCTTAATTTCTATGGAAATTAATTTTACGCGATTTCGGGTCGAATTAGTGCTCGGACCAAGTACGGATTTTTCACGGGCGTTACAAACCTTAACCTAAACTTAAATCTCAATACCTAAACCTATAACCCAACCTAAACTTATAATTATAACTTAAACCTATTCTCAAATCCCAAAACCTATACTTATAACCTTAACCTAAACCTAAACCTTAACCTAGTACCCAACCTAAACCTATTCTCAAATCTGAAAACCTATGCTTATAACCTTAACCTAAAACTAAACCTTATTCTATTCTTAAATCCCTAAACCTTATAACCTGTAACCTAAAACCTAAAACCTAAACCCAAACCTAAACCTGATCCCAAACCTGATTTCCTAAACCTAAACCTTAACCTATAACCTATAACCTAAACCTATGCCTATAACCTAAACCCAAACATAAACTCGATCCCGAACTCAAACCCGATTTCTTAAACCTAAACCTTAACCTATAACCTAAACCTATACTTATAACCTAAACCTAAACCTAAACCTTCACCTAAACCTAAAACCTAAAACCTAAACCCAATCCCAAACCCGAACCCGAACTCGAATCCCTAAACCTACACTTAGAACCTAAACTTAAATCTATAACCTATAACCTAAAGCAAGACATATAACCCTAACCTAAACCTATTCTCAAATTAAAAAATGCTAACCTATAACCTAAACCTAGACCTTAACCTAATCTATAACCTAAACCTTAACCTAAACTCAAATCCCAATATCTTAACCTATAACCCAACCTAAACTTATACTTATAACCTAAACCTATTCTCAAATCCCAAAACCTATACTTATAACCTTAACCTAAACCTAAACCTTAACCTAAACTCAAAATCCTAAACCTTAACCTATAACCCGACCTAAACTTATTCTCAAATCCCAAAACTATACTTATAACCTTAACCTAAACCTAAACCTTAACCTAAACTCAAATCCCTAAACCTTAACCTATTACCCAACCTAACCTTATTCTCAAATCCGAAAACCTATGCTTATAACCTAAACCTAAACCTAAACCTTATCCTATTCTCAAATCCCTAAACCTTATAACCTGTAACCTATAACCTAAAACATAAACCTAAACCAAAACCCAATCCCAAACCTGATTTCCTAAACCTAAACCTTAACCTATAACCTATAACCTAAACCTATACCTATAACCTAAACCAAAACATAAACTCGATCCCGAACCTGAACCCAATTTCCTAAACCTAAACCTTAACCGATAACCTAAACCCAAACATAAACTCGATCCCGAACCCGAACCCAATTTTCTAAACCTAAACCTTAACCGATAACCTAAACCTATACTTATAACCTAAACCTAAACCTAAACCTTAACCTAAACCTATAACCTATAACCTAAACCAAAACCTATAACCTAAACCCGATCCCAAACCCGAACCCGAACCCGAATCCCTAAACCTACACTTAGAACCCAAACCAAAATTTATAACCTATAACCTAAACCAAAACTTATAACCTTAACCTAAACCTATTCTCAAATCCCAAAACTTATACCTATAACCTAAACCAAGACCTTAACCTTCACCTATAACCTATACTCATAATCTATAACCTAAACCTATACCTATAACCTATACCTATACCTATACCTATAACCTAAACCTGGACGTATAACCTTGACCTAAACCTATTCTCAAATCAAAAAATCCTAACCTATAACCTAAACCTAGACCTTAACCTTAACCTATAACCTAAACCTTAACCTAAACTCAAATCCCTAAACCTTAACATATAACCTAACCTAAACTTATACTTATAACATAAACCTATTCTCAAATCCCAAAACCTATACTTATAACCTTAACCTAAACCTAAACCCTAACCTATGACCCAACCTAAACCTATTCTCAAATCCCAAAACCCATGCTTATAACCTTAACCTAAACCTAAACCTTAACCTATTCTCAAATCCCTAAATCTTATAACCTATAACCTATAACCTATAACCTAAACCCAAACCTAAACCCGATCCCGAACCCGAACCTGATTTCCTAAACCTAAAACTTAACCTATAACCTAAACCTATACCTAACCTAAACCTAAACCTAAACCTTAACCTAAACCTATAACCTATAACCTAAACCAAAACCAATAACCTAAACCTGATCCCAAACCCAAACCTGAACCCGAACCTGAATCCCTAAACTTACACTTTGAAACTAAACCTAAATCTATAACCTATAACCTAAACCTAGACTTATAACCTAAACCTATTCTCAAATCCCAAAACCTATACCTAGACCTTAACCTTCACCTATAACCTATAACCTTAACTCGTTCTCAATTCCGTAAAGCTATAACCAAACCCTAACCCTAAACCAAAACCTATATCCTAAAACCTAAACCTAACCACTCCCTAAACCTATAACCTACACTTATAACCTAAACCCTTTCTCAAATCCCAAAACCTATACCTATACCCTAAACCTTGACCTTAACCTAAACATAAACCTATACTTATAACCTATAACCTATAACCTAAACCTAAACCCATAACCTAAAACCTAAACCTATTCTCAAATCCCTAAACCTAAACCTACACCTATTCCTAATCTCAACTCCCTAACCTAAACATAAACCTAAACTTGAAAACTCAAGCCTAAACCCGATACCGAACCTGATTTCCTAAACCTAAACTTTAACTTATTCTCAATTCCCTAAAGCTATAACCTAAAACTTATAACTTATTCTCAAATCCCTAAACCTTAACCTATAACCCAACCTAAACCTATACTTATAACCTAAACCTATTATCAAATCTCAAAACCCATAACCTAAACCTAACCATTCCCTAAACCTATAACCTACACTTATAACCTAAACCCATTCTCAAATCCCAAAACTTATACCTCTAACCTAAACCAAGACCTTAACCTTAACCTATAACCTATACCTAAAATCTAAACCTAAACCTTAACCTAAACCTATTCTCAAATCCCAAAACCTTAACCTATAACCTAAACCAAGACATTAACCTTCACCTATAACATATACATATAACCTATAACCTAAACCTATACCTATAACCTAAACTTATACCTACACCTATAACCTAAACCTAGACTTTTAACCTTAACCTAAACCTATTCTCAAATCCCAAAACCCTAACCTATAACCTAAACCTTAACCTAAACTCAAATCCCAAAACCATAACCTATAACCCAACCTATACTTATACTTATAACCTAAACCTATTCTTAAATCCCAAAACCTATACTCATAACCTTAACCTAAACTTAAACCTTAACCTAAACTCAAATCCCTAAACGTTAATATATAACCCAACATAAAGCTATTCTCAAATTCCAAAACCTATGCTTATAACCTTTACCTAAACCTAAACCTTAACCTATTCTCAAATTCCTAAACCTTATAACCTATAACCTATAACCTAAACCTGATCCTGAACCCGAACCCAATTTCCTAAACCTAAACCTTAACCTATAACCTAAACCTAAACCTAAACCTTAAGCTAAACTTATAACCTATAACCTAAACTAAAACCTATAACCTAAACCCGATCCCAAACCCGAACCCGAACCCGAATCCCTAAACCTACACTTAAAACCTAAACCTAAATCTATAACCTATAACCTAAACTTAAACCTATTCT
This sequence comes from Magnolia kwangsiensis, assembly GCA_037074715.1. NCBI lineage: Eukaryota > Viridiplantae > Streptophyta > Magnoliopsida > Magnoliales > Magnoliaceae > Magnolia > Magnolia kwangsiensis. The sequence continues at coordinate 118,539,620 of CM073577.1, forward strand.
CAAATCCCAAAATCTTAACCTATAACCTAAACTTACACCTTAACCTTCACCCATAACCTATACTTATAATCTATAACTTAAACCTATACCCATAACCTAAACCTAAACCTATTCTCAAATCCCAAAACCCTAACCTATAACCTAAACCTAGACTTTAACCTTAACCTATAACCTATACTTATAACCTATAACCTAAAACTATACCTATAACTTAAACCTAAACTTATACCTATACTTATAACCTTAACCTAAACCTATTCTCAATTCCCAAAACTTATGACTTAAACCTAGACCTTAACCTTAACCTTAACCAATAACCTATACTTATAACCTTAACCTAAACTTACAACCTTAACCTAAACTCAAAAACCTATACCTTAACCTATAACCCAACCTAAACCTATACTTATAACCTAAACCTATTCTCATATCCCAAAACCAATACTTATAACCCTAACCTAAACTTAAACCTTAACCTAAACTCAAATCCCTAAACCTTAACCTATAACCCAACCTAAACCTATTCTCAAATCTCAAAACCCATGCTTATAACCTTAACCTAAACCTAAACCTTAACATATTCTCAAATCCCTAAACCATATAACCTATAACCTAAAACCTAAACCCAAACCTAAACCCGATCCCGAACCCGAACCTGATTTTCTAAACCTAAACCTTAACCTATAACCTAAACCTATACCTATAACCTATACCTATAACCTAAACCTAAACCTAAACCTTAACCTAAACCTATAACTTATAACCTAAACCAAAATCTATAACCTAAACCTGATCCCAAACTCGAACCTGAACCCAAATCCCTAAACCTACACTTAGAACCTAAACCTAAATCTATAACCTATAACCTAAACCTAGACTTATAACCTTAACCTAAACCTATTCTCAAATCCCAAAACCTATACCTATAACCTATATCTAGACCTTAACCTTCACCTATAACCTATAACCTAAACTCATTCTCAATTCCCTAAAGTTATAACCTAACCCTAACCCTAAACCAAAACCTATATCCTATAACCTATAACCTAAACTCATTCTCAATTCCCTAAAGTTATAACCTAACCCTAACCCTAAACCAAAACCTATATCCTATAACCTAAACCTAACCACACCCTAAACCTATAACCTAAACTCTTTCTCAAATCCCAAAACCTATACCCATACCCTAAACCTAGACCTTAACCTAAACATAAACTTATACTTATAACCTATAACCTATAACCTAAACCTAAACCCATAACCTAAGACCTAAACCTATTCCCAAATCCCTAAACCAAAACCTACATCTATTCCTAATCTCAACTCCCTAACCTAAACCTAAACCTAAACTTAAAAACTCAAGCCTAAACCCAATCCATAACCCGAACCCGAACCCGATTTTCTAAACCTAAACCTTAACATATTCTCAATTCCTTAAAGCTATAACCTAAAACCTAAAACTTATTCTCAAATCCATAAACTTTAACATATAACCCAACCTAAACCTATACTTATAACCTAAAATCTATTATCAAATCTCAAAACCTATAACTTAAACCTAAACATTAACCTATAACCCAACCTAAACCTATACTTATAACCTAAACTTATTATCAAATCCCAAAACACATAACCTAAACCTAACCATTCCCTAAACCTATAACCTACACTTATAACCTAAACCCTTTCTCAAATCCCAAAACCTATACCTATAACCTAAACCAAGACCTTAACCTTAACCTATAACCTAAACATAAACCTTAACCTAAACCTATTCTCAAATCCCAAAACCTTAACCTACAACTTAAACCTAGACCTTAACCTTCACCTATAACATATACTTATAACCTATAACCTAAACCTATACCTAGATGTATAACCTTAACCTAAACCTATTCTCAAATCCCAAAACCCTAACCTATAACCTAAACCTAGACCTTAACCTTAACCTATAACCTAAAACTTAGCCTAAACTCAAATCCCTGAACCTTAACCTATAACCCAACCTATACTTATACTTATAACCTAAACCTATTCTTAAATCCCAAAACCTAGACTTATAACCTTAACCTAACCTTAAACCATAACCTAAACTTAAATCTCTAAATGTTAATTTATAACCCAACATAAACCTATTCTCAAATCTCAAAACTTATGCTTATAACCTTTACCTAAACCTAAACCTTAACCTATTCTCAAATCCCTAAACCTTATAACCTATAACCTAAAATCTAAAACCTAAACTCAAAGGTAAACCCGATCCTGAACCCGAACCCGATTTTCTAAACCTAAACCTTAACTTATAACCTAAACCTATACCTATAACCTAAACCTATAACCTACAACCTAAACCAAAACCTATAACCTAAACCCGATCCCAAACCCGAACCCGAACCCGAATCCCTAAACATACACTTAAAACCTAAACCTAAATCTATAGCCTATAACCTTAACCTAAACCTATTCTCAAATCCCAAAACCTTAACCTATAACCTAAACCTAGACCTTAACCTTCACCTATAACGTATACTTATAATCTATAACCTAAGCCTATACCCATAACATAAACCTAAACCTAGACTTATAACCTTAACCTAAACCTATTCTCAAATCCCAAAACCCTAACCTATAACCTAAACCTAGACCTTAACATTAACCTATAACCTATACTTATAACCTATAACCTAAAACTATATTATAACCTAAACCTAAACCAATACCTATACTTATAACCTTAACCTAAACCTATTCTCAAATCCCAAAACTTATAACTTAAACCTAGACCTTAACCTTAACCTATAACCTATACTTATAACCTTAACCTAAACTTACAACCTTAACCTAAACTCAAAAACCTATACCTTAACCTATAACCCAACCCAACCCAAACCTATTCTTATAACCTAAACCTATTCTCATATCTCAAAACCAATACTTATAACCTTAACCTAAACTCAAATCCCTAAACCTTAACATATAACCCACTCTAAACCTATTCTCAAATCCCAAAACTTATACTTATAACCTTAACCTAAACCTAAACTCAAATTCCTAAACCTTAACCATTAATCCAACCTAAACTTATAACCTAAACCTATTCTCAAATCACAAAACCTATACTTATATCCTTAACTTAAACCTAATCCTTAACCTAAACTCAAATCCATAAACCTTAACTCATAACCCAACCTAAACCCATTCTCAAATCCCAAAAACTATAATTATAACATAAACCTAGACCTATAACCCATAACCTATAACCTAAAACTTAAACTTGAAAACCCAAACCTAAACGCGATCCCGAATCCGAACCCGATTTCCTAAACCTAGACCTTAACCTATTTTCTATTCCCTACAGCTATAACCTAAAACCTAACTTAAACCTAAACCTATAACCGGCACTTATAACCTAAACCTAAACTAAAAGCCTAAATGTATTCTCAAATCCCTAAACCTACACCTACACCTAATCCTAATCTCAACTCCTTAACCTAAACCCAAACTTAAAACCCCAAGCCTAAACCCAAACCCGAATCTGAACCCGATTTTCTAAACCTAAACCTTAACCTATTCTCTATTACCTAAACCTTAACCTATAACCTAACTTAAACCTAAACCTATAACCTACACTTATAACCTAAACCTAAACCTATAACTTAAACCTAAATGTAATCTCAAATCCCTAAACCTAAACCTACACCTAATCCTAATCTCAACTCCTTAACCTAAACCTAAACCTAAAATTGAAAATCGAAACCTAAACCCGATACCGAACCAGAACTTGAACCTGATTTCTTAAACCTAAACCTTAACCTATTCTCAATTCCCTAAATCTATAACCTATAACCTAAACCTAAACATAAACCTAAATCTAAACCTAAACCTATTACCTAAACTTATAACCTAAACCTAAACCTAGTCTTTATGACTAAAACCTTAACCTATAACCTAAACCTAGACCTTAACTTAACCTATAACCTATACTTATAACCTATAACCTAAACCTTAACCTATAACCTAAACCTATACTTATAACCTTAACCTAAACTTATTCTCAAATCCTAAAACCTATACGTATAACCTAAACCTAGACCTTAACCTTAACGTATAACCCATACTTATAACCTTAACCTAAAACTATTCTCAAATCCAAAAACTTAACCTATAACCTAAACTTATAACCTATACTTAACCTATACTTATAACCTTAACCTAGACCTTAACTTATACTTATAACTTATACCTAAAATTATAACCTTAACCTAAACATATTCTCAAATCCTAAAACTTATACATATAACCTAAACCTAGACCTTAACACCTTAACCTATAACCTCTACTTATAACCTTAACCTAAACTTACAACCTTAACCTCAACTTAAACCTAAACCTGAACCTAAACTCAAATCCCTAAACCTTAACCTATAATCTAACCTAAACCTATACTTATAACCTAAACCTATTCTCAAATCTCAAAACCTATACTTATAACATAAACCTAACCCTAAACCTATAACATAAAACCTAAACCCAAACCTAAACCTGATCCCGAACCCGAACCCGATTTCGTAAACCTAAACCTTAACCTATTCTCAATTCTCGAAACCTATAACTTATAACCTAAACCTAAAACTTAACCTAAACCTATAACCTTAACCTAAACCAAAACCTATGACCTAAAACCTTAACCTATAACCTATAACCTATAACCTTAACTTTAACCTATAATCTCTAACCTAGAACCTATAACCTAAAGCTAAAACCTAAACCTAAACCTAAAACCTAAATGTATTCTCAAATCCCTAAACCTACCCCTACACCTAATCCTAATCTCAACTCCTTAACCTAAACCCAAACTTGAAACCCCAAGCCTAAACCCGAACCTAAACCCTAACCCGATTTCCTAAACCTAAACCTTAACCTATTCTCAATTCCCTAAACCTTAACCAATAACCTAACTTAAACCTAAACCTATAACCTACACTTATAAGCTAAACCTAAACCTATAACCTAAACCTAAATATAATCTTAAATCCCTAAACCTAAACCTACACCTAATCCTAATCCTAATCTTAACTCCCTAACCTAAACCTAAAGCTAAACTTGAAAACTGAAACCTAAACTCGATACTGAACCTGAATCAGAACTTGATTTCTTAAACCTAAACCTTAACCTATTCTTAATTCCCTAAAGTTATAACCTATAACCTAAACATAAACCTAAATATAAACCTAAACCTATAACCTAAACCTAAATCTTAACCTATAACCTAAACCTAGACTTATAGCCTTAACCTAAACCTATTCTCAAATCCCAAAACCTATATGTATAGCCTAAGCCTAGACCTTGACCTTAACCTTAACCTATAACCTAAAACTATACCTATAACCTATACTTGTATCCTTAACCTAAACTTATAACGTTAACCTAAATCTATTCTCAAATCCCAAAACCTATACTTATAACATAAACCTAAACCTAAACCTATAACCAATAACCTAAAACCTAAATCCAAACCTAAACTCGATCCCGAACCCAAACCAGATTTCCTAAACCTAAACCTTAACATATAACTCATACTTATAACCTTAACCTCAATCTAAACCTATTATCAAATCCCAAAACCTTAACCTATAACTTAAACCTAGACCTTAACCTTAACCTATAACCTATACTTATAACCTATAACCTAAACTTAAACCTAAACCTAGACTTATAACCTAAACCTAGACTTATAACTTTAACCTAAACCTATTCTCAAATCCCAAAACCTATACGTATAGCCTAAGCCTAGACCTTGATCATAACCTTAACATATAACCTAAACTTATAACCTATAACCTATAACCTATACTTGTATCCTTAACCTAAACTTATAATGTTAACCTAAATCTATTCTCAAATCTAAAAACCCATACTTATAACATAAACCTAAACCTAAACCTATAACTTATAACCTATAACCTAAACCCAAACCTAAACCCGATCCCGAACCTAAACCCGATTTCTTAAACCTAAACCTTAACCTATAACCCATACTTATAACCTTAATCTCAACCTAAACCTAAACCTGAACCTAAACTCAAATCCCTAAACCTTAACCTATAATCCAACCTAAACCTATTCACAAATCCCAAAACCTATACTTATAACATAAACATAAACCTAAACCTAAACCTAAAACCTAAAACCTAAACCCAAACCTAAACCCGATCCAGAACCCGAACCCAATTTCCTAAACCTAAACCTCAACCTATTCTCAATTCCTGAAACTTATAGCTTATAACCTAAACCTAAACCTTAACCTAAAACAAACCTATGACCTAAAACCTTAACCTATAACCTATAACTTATAACCTAAACTTTAACCTATAACCTAACCCTAACCTAAACCTTAACCTATAACTTAAAACCTAAACCTAAACCTAAAACCTAAACCTAAACCTAAAACCTAAATGTATTCTCAAATTCCTAAACCTAAACCTTAACCTAATCCTAATCTCAACTCCCTAACCTAAACCTATAACCTTAACCTAAACCAAAACCTATAACATAAACTATAACCTATAACCTAAACTTTCACCTATAACCTTGTCACGCCCCAAACCCAGAAATCGGATTCACAGGAATCCCGATCGCCGAATCCGGTGCTGACAGCCTCTGTAATACCCCATTCTCGACTTCCAGCGTACATATGCCAAATTTCGATCCTGGGATCCTACAAGGAGGATTTTTCAGTGTACATTTATCTCGTAATGAGCATAACTACAAGATTACCCAAATCATAAAGCCAACATCATCAACATATATCCACTAATAATCGTTTGAATATAATGCAAAAAGGAAAATACATCTATATATATATATATATATATATATATATATATATATATATATATATATATATATATATATATATAAATCAAAGCTCCAGAGGTCCGCTACATGCTACAAGCTCAACGCTGCTGCAACCTAACGCCACCTGCACACATCTATCGTGCATAAGCTTATAGAAAGCCTAGTGGGTGGTGAAAGTGTGTGCACGAGGTAAGTGCCAAGTAAGCAATATCAGAGTAATTCGAGTAAGAGAAAATACTGGTAAACCCATAATCATACGATATCAGAAACACTGGTAAGATCATAAATCATACGAAATCAGAGTAATATGAAAACATGGCGATAGGCCCATAAATACCATCAGTCTCACCCAGGCTCTGCGACGCAAAATATAATAAAAATAATATCATATACTGATGAAGCAATGTAGATCGAATATGCAATACGAAGACAATATGCTAACTATCAGATGCCGATGATGCAATGTAATATACAAATCCTGATGAGTCCATAAATACCGCCAGTCGTATCTAGGTCGTATAAATGCAGAAATATAGTAACCCAAAATGTCATATGCGTGCGGATGTAATGCAATATGCGATGTAAATGAAATGACCAAGTTGAAGTGTGAAGTCGGGATGATAGTACGTAATATCGCAGGCTACGGGGTTCATCACGAGGGACTTCTATCCAAACCAGTCCCATACCTAAATTTGGATAGTCAGACTCAACGTAATAAACTCCTGATCTCAGGTTAGTCATGCCCCCAACCGAAATCCTTGCCATGCGAAGGTACACGTAATAAATAATTACGCACAACTAGCCCAAGTGGATAGTGAATGAATGAATGAATGAGTATGCAATTTCTGCTCAATAAGTCCATATGTCAGTATGGTTACTCTCTAAGAAATCACCGGGGTCTATTACACTCCAAATGGAACTGCCGGTCTCCCTAGCCGCACAGTCCAAGTGAGCGTAAGAAACCTCACTATTCGCCTGGCCAATAGTCTATCAATACCTCTCCGGCACGTCGATAGCGGACCCATTCCGCGAGCTGGTCAAACTCAGCCTAGCTTTGTCCCCTGCGCACGGGCGGGTAAGGCCGCACCCCCTTCCAACCAACTACGACACAGTGGAGAGTGCAACCGTCTGAAAATCGACACTCAACGCTCATCTACCCACTCGGTCTAGACGTTGGAGCATCCTCTGGTACTAAGAGGGTGTTTAGAGATTTTCACCCAGGGCCATCTATAGCAGCCCGATGCTCGAACAGATTTTCGGTGTCCCATCTGGCCATCCACGATACGCCTGTGGAGGCTACAACCCTGATGTCACTAGGGCGTACAGTAATCACAACACAATGCAAGATGCATGAGTCATAGAATTAAATCATGCATCAATCCTTCGCATGTCGTGCGTTCATATGGGAGAACCTCCGCCTATCAAGGAGTCTCATATCATCCTACCCAATGACATATGCAATGATCAATCACATCTCATAACAAACATGCAGATGATGCGTATGGGCATGTACCATGATGTTGTGCAGTCACATACTCATAATCGGTATCAATAACCAGCATCGACAATCAACCTCGATAATGTGGACATTTAACAACATTATCCCTCAAAAGAAAATTGACCCATATAGAGCGTAACATACAGTGGACTCATGACCTCACACAGGTGCCAAATATACAACACCATGGGTCTCACTCAAGAGCTTTATACGCATCGCGATGGACCTCACTCATGAGCCACATATATATCAAGTGGGTGCATCTTACGGGTCTAATATACATCGCATTGAGCCGCTCCCACGGGCCTAATATACATCAAGTCGGGCTTCATCATACGGGCTGAAAATATATATATATATCACAATGGGCCACGTTTCATGGGCCTCGAATACATCAAAATGGGCCTCGAATACATCACGATGGGCCTCATATACAACAGGTGGGCTGCATCAATGGGTCGCACTAATGGCCTCAAGTATCTCAAAATGGACCTCATCACATAAGCCTCACATGCATCACGTTAATCCTCACACAAGGCCATATGTAATATCATAATGGTCCCCATATACGGGCCACATGTATATTACAATGGATCATATCCCATGAGCCCCGAATACGTCGTAATGGGCCACATCCCATGGACCTCGAATACATCACATTGGGCTACATCCCATGGGTTTTAAATATATCACAATGGGCTACAACCCATGGGCTTTAAATACACAATAGGTGGGCCTTACACATGGGCCTAATATACATCACAGGTGGGCCCTGCACATGGGCCTCATACACAACAAATTCGGCCTTCCAATGGGCCCCAGGGAGAGTGACAATGCGGACATTTAACCAACATTAATCTTATAATGCGGACGTCAAACCAATATTTCTCCTAAGGTACGGTCGTCATAAACATCATTACACAAAGAGTCTCACATTGTTATGGACTTGTATACATCCAATTGGGCCTCAACCAATAGGCCGAAGCAATTGGCCTAGTCAAACAGGCCAAGTCAAACAGGACGAATCAATGGGCCGAGTCAACGGGCCGAGTCAAACAGGACGAGTTAATGGGCCGAGTTAGTAGGCTGAGTCAAACAGGACGAGTCAATGGGCCGAGTCAACAGGCCGAGTCAAATAGAACGAGTCAATAGGCCGAGTTAGACAGAACGAGTCAAATAGGCCGAGTCAATGGGCCGAGTTAATAGGCCGAGGCAAACGGGACGAGTCAATAGGCCGAGTCAAACAGGCCGAGTCAATGGGCCGAGTCAACAGGCCGAGTCAATGGGCCGAGTCAATAGGCAGAGTCAAACAGACCGAGGCAATTAGACCGACTCAAATGGGCCGAATCAATTGGTCAACCCTTATGTAATGGCCGAGTCAAATGGGCCGATTCAAATGGGCCGAGTAAATTGGCCAGGAAAAATAAGCCGAATCAATTGGCCGAGTCAATTACCGACCCTTATGTAATGGCCGAGTCAAATGGTCTAAGTCAATTGGCCGAGAAAAATAGGCCGAACAATTGGCCGAGTCAATTGTCGACCCTTATGTAATGGCCGAGTCAAATGGGTCGAGTCAACTGGCCGAGTCAATTGGCTGAGACAAATAGGTTGAAGTACTTGGCTGAGTCAAATGGGCTAAATCACTTGGCTAAGTCAAATGGGCTAAATCACTTGGTCGAGTCTCACTTTGCCGAGTCAAATAGGTTGAATTACTTGGCCGAGTCTCACTTGGCCGAGTCAAATAGGCTAAATCACTTGGCCGAGTCTCACTTGGCCGAGTCAAATAAGTTGAATAACTTGGTCGAGTCTCACTTGGCCGAGTCAAATAGGTTGAATTACTTAACTGAGTCTCACTTTGCCGAATCAAATAGGTTGAGTCACTTGGCCGAGTCTCACTTGGCCGAGTCAAATAGGCTAAATCACTTGGCCGAGTCTCACTTTGCCGAGTCAAATAAGTTAAATCACTTGGCTGAGTCTCACTTGGCCGAGTCAAACAGGCCGAGTCAAATAGGTTAAATCACTTGGCCGACTCAAATAAGTTGAATCACTTGGCTGAGCCAAATACGTTGAATCACTTAGCTGAGTCTCACTTGGCCGAGTCTCACTTAATAGAGTCAAATAGGCTAAATCACTTGGCCGAGTCTCACTTGGCCGAGTCAAGTAAGTTAAATCACTTGGCCGAGTCTCACTTGGCCGAGTCAAATAGGTTGAATCACTTAGCTGAGTCTCACTTGGCCGAGTCAAATAGGTTGATTCACTTGGCCGAGTCTCACTTGGCCAAGTCAAATAGGTTGAATCACTTGACCGAGTCTCACTTGGCCGAGTCAAATAAGTTGAATCACTTGGACCCATACATAAGTTAACATAGAGATAGATGAAGGGAAAACCAAATATCAGCTTGGGTGGGAACCACTGTTGCTCCTAAGAAGTTTTAAACGGTGGGTGCCACTTTACCCCATTACTATTGCAAATGGTGGGGTCCACTTGAACTTTAGATCACACCCATTTACCCCATGTCCAAAAATGATCTCCCAGATGGTTTGATGGTTTGGATACAACACATGCACCATGGTGGGTCCCATCAAGGTGGGGTCTACACGATGACTGCAAGCTAGAGATCTTGCTGATGTTTGCGTTTCTTGCAAACAGGCCCATCCAAGCAAGTGGACAGTCCTGCTGCTTCCGCCATGGTGCAACCCACCCATCATCAGATTTGGGTCGTGCAGATGGACGGCAAGGCTGTCCCACTTGTGGACAACGTGGATAAACTCATATATCAGGTGGGTCACAAATAGAGAAGGAGAGAGAGAGAGAGGAGAACCCACCTTGGATCTCTTCGTCCTTCATCCATCAACGTGTTTTATAGCTCCAAAGATCGTGATCTAACGGTTGAGATGAGGCTTTGATGTTAGAGATGAGAGGTATGAAGGTGGGCCACGCATGGCTTTTCTCATGGAGCTTGGACGTGGGTTGCTTGGAGAATGAGGGAGAGAGGGATGAGAGAGAGTGGTTGTAAGAGAGAGGGATGGGTGAATGATGGGGTGATGGGTGAAGTGAGTGATGGGTGTACTTTGTGTAAGAGTGTTGACTTTAGGGGTTGCTTGGGGAAGAGTGTGAGGTGATGTGTACTTGACATGTTGAGATTGATGGATTGATAGATTGATGTGACATGTCGTAGAGATTCTCTTGGGTTTTACAACGCGCAGTGTTTTCCTTGCACCGAACGCTGGCCCGCATCTCCTGGCTAGAGTATTGGATTAGTGAGCGAGTCGCGGCATTGGAACCGCGGCGACGGCATGGTCGCTAAGGTACAAGTCTCGGGTTGAGTTGACTCGGGTCGACGGCGTGTGACATAAGGTTACGTGCAAGTGCCGATTAAGGGTCGAAGGTTATCAAAAAATTGACCGGAAAGACCGCGGAAGCCTACGGAATAGTACGGACTAAGACACGGGTCTTATAAACCTAAACCTAAACCTTAAACCTAAATGTATTCTTAAATCCCCAAACCTAAACCTACACCTAATCCTAATCTCAACTCCCTAACATAAACCTAAACCTAAACTTGAAAACCCAAACCTAAACCTGATCCCGAACCCGAACTCGATTTCCTAAACCTAGACCTTAACCTATTCTCAATTCTCTATAGCTATAACCTATAACCTTACTTAAACCTAAACTTATAACCGACACTTATAACCTAAAACCTAAATGTATTCTCAAATACCAAAACCTACACCTACACCTAATCCTAATATCAACTCCTTAACCTAAACCCAAACTTGAAACCCCAAGCCCAAACCCGAATCCGAACCCGATTTCCTAAACCTAAACCTTAACCAATTCTCTATTCCTTAAACCTTAACCTATAACCTAACTTAAACCTAAACCTATAACCTACACTTATAACCTAAACCTAAACCTATAACCTAAACCTAAATGTAATCTCAAATCCCTAAACCTAAACCTACACCTAATCCTAATCTCAACTCCCTAACCTAAACCTAAACCTTAACCTAAACTTGAAAACTGAAACCTAAACCCGATACCGAACCCGAACCAGAACCTGATTTCTTAAACCTAAACCTTAACCTATTCTCAATTCCCTAAAGCTATAACCTATAACATATAACCTAAACCTAAACATAAACCTAAATTTAAACCTAAACCTATGACCTAAACCTAAACCTACAACCTTAACCTAAAGCAAAACCTATAACCTAAACCTTAACCTATAACCCATAACCCATAACCTATAACCTAACCTTAATCTAAACCTAAACCTATAAGTGCAGGTTATAGGTTTAGGTTAAGGTTGTTTTTCTTTTCATTTGTCTGGATCACCTCTCATATGTTCTCTCTCCTTTCATTTGTTTTTTTTCCATAAAATTATTTGTGTTTAGATGGATACAGTTTATGTTTGGATGAATGTAGTTTATGTCTGGATGAATTTATGTAGTTTGGGTTTAGATGGATGTGAGTGTGAATATGATGAAATATATTATATAACAGGAATATGATGAATTATATTCTAACAGGTGTATATCAGGAAATTTGAGATGGAATATTTTTTAAAAAAATACACTTTTAGCTACGAAATATTTCGTAGGTAAAAGTCTCAATAAAGTTTTTTAGTGACGAACATTTTCGTCGCCAAAAGTCGTATTCACGTTTTTAGCTACAAAACCTTTCGTAGCTAAAAGTAACCTTTCAAATAATTTGAAAAGTTGTTTGTAGGCTTTAGCGAGACAACTTTTTCGTCGTTAAAAGTCTCATCCATAATTTTTTTTCGTAGCTAAAAGTAATCCATTTCGAGAGTGATTGCAGCCTTTAGCGACGACAATTTTCGTCGCTAAAAGTCACATCCACGTTTTTTAGTTACGAAAATTTTCTTAGCTAAAAGTAATCGATTCAAGTTGGGAGAAAGAGTGATGGCAGCCTTTAACGACGACTATTTTCATCGTTAAAAGTCACATCCACGTTGAAATTTTTTTTACAGCATTTGGCGACAAAAATGTTCGTCGCTAAAAGTCTCCTAAAAGTCACTTTTAGCAACGAAAAAGTGTTTCGTCGCTAAAAACTCTATTTCTTGTAGTGTTGTAAGGAGTAGGACTTTCGATTTCTTGACAATTGAGCTACCCTCGTGTATCATTTCTAATATATCCCAAGCTTACTTTGAAGAATCACAAGATATAATTCTTTTGAATTCATCCGGTGATAGTGCACAAGTGATTGCATTTAGTGCTTTAGCATTTACACTACTCTCACTTTTCTGAAGTGTGGTCCACGAGAAATAAGGTGTTATTCTCATAAATTTTGAACCATCAACTCCAGTTACTTCAATGGTAGGAGGGTTCCAACCATTCACAGTGGCCAGCCACACACTTTTATCCATGGATTTTAGGAATATTCTCATCCTAGTTTTCCAATAAGCATAGTTGGAGCCATCAAAGGGTGGTGGCCTAGTGACTAATAGGCTATCAAAATTTGACATCTTAAATAGCTTAAATCGTTAGCTCAGGAAATAAATCTAAGAATTAAGAATTAAAAAGAGCTATTAGGCTCTGATACCACTTGAAAAGGCCAAGCTATATGTCCTAGAGGGGGAGTGAATAGGACAATGCCAAATAAAACTTGTAACAATGGAAATTAAACAAATACGATAGCCAACAATTAAAGTAAACCAATCCCAATGCAGGAATGTAAAGAATGTAAAGTAACCTCAAAATTCAGATCTTGAGAGGTTAATACAAATGTTATTCTAAGGACAACCTTACACTAAAAACCAGAGTTTATGGTAGGACAACCTTATTTCTAGAAAAGTCTTTGTATCAAATCTCAAATCGAAGAGGGAAAGAAAATTAAATACAAACTGTACTGAAGAATAAACTACAATCAATTATATACTGTTCTAAGGACAACCATGCACCATAGAAATGGCAGGGCAACCTTACTAGAACAAATAAGAATGCTGAAAAAGGAATTGGAAGAAGTAAATTCTAAATTATTACAATAATCCCACAATGCTTGAAATAAATGATTACAGCATTCACATCCACATATACATCTCACAAATGAATATTAAAAGATATGAAATATAAACTATTCAACCACGAGACACAAGGGATTATAGTGGTCGCATGTGTGTTCACCAACTGTTTAATAATAGCCACACAGAATGCTACTCCACTCCTAATATCCTCACATAGGGGATATTAGCATTCACTATTAAGTTAGGTTTTTACAGGTTCACCCAAAACCTTACAATTGTGTCTTTCTATGTGGGCTTACACAATAAAAAAAACCACTTCTAAGTTTTCCTGGCTCTCCTCAGATAACCAATACAATGAGATTTTTCTGGCAAATCCCAAATAAAACCAAAAACGAAAAGGAATTTACAATTAAATGTAAAATACCTGAATATCTCCTTCGTTGTAGTAGCCCAGAAGAACTAAGTCAAAGTAAATGATTGAATGTCCAAGTTCAATGTCCAAACTCACATTACAATGGTTCTAGTTCTAATTGATTTTAAATTAAACCAAATTGGGTGTAGCTCTATTTGATTTTAATTCCAAGAAGAAGAAATACAGCAATTCCTCTTTTCAAATTAGATTAAAATTCAGGAACAAAATTAAATAATGAAAGCTAACAAAAGAGAATAGAAATTATGCATAATGTAGCTTAAAATGAATACTAACTTATCTCAAAGTGGAACTTTGAATATACTTGAATTACATATCAAACTTCTGAAATTCGTGTTCAATTTATAGGTGAGCAAATCACGTCTTTGACTGGTCTTAGAATCAACAGAAATTTAAAATTTTGGACGCGATAAGATTTTACAGTTGCACCGGTCGTAGGTTCCACACGACTGGTCGTATACCAATGAATTGCATTGCTGGACTTTGAGTCGAAGGTCTACGACTGGTCGAAGAACCAGTCGACACTATTCCTACGACTCGTCGAACAGTCACCAGGACTGGTCGTAGAATAACCAAAAAATTTTGAAAATCCTCAAAAACTTAGGACTGGTCGTGAAATTTCTTGGATTGGTCGAACCAGTGCTAGGACTAGTTGAACAAGGTCCAGGACTAGTCTTAGAATAGACCAAATTTATGTATATAACATATATGGATTATGTATCCAAAATGGCCTATATTAAAGGTTAACCTAAGGTCAGTCTTACCTCAATAATGAAGTAAGGACATTGAAACTTGAAGATAAGTGACCTTTGAGTATGACAAAGCCTGAGATCTTTGAGCTTGAAAGCTTCTTGAACTTAAACACTTCTGAGATCTTGAAAGCTTCTTGAACTTGAACACTTCTGAGATCTTGAAAGCTTCTTAAACTTGAATACTTTTGAGATCTTGAAAGCTTCTTAAACTTGAACACTTCTAAGATCTTGAAAGCTTCTTAAACTTGAACACTTCTAAGATCTTGAAAGCTTCTTTTGTTTATCACATATACGAGCTTCAAAGCAGTTTCTTTGTCACCACAAATTTGACAATAACAAGGGGCTATAAACTATAACACTTACAAATATGGACTAGAACAATCTGATTGCATTTTTGAATGATGGGCCTTACAATGGTAACCCTGATGGTCGATTAGATTTATGTTTTAACGAGATTAAAATCCTAAGAATAGGTCTTTCTAATGATGTGATGGTCCATCTAGAAGAATAATAAATGGATAGCCTGATATATGAATGAGAATTATTTTCGATGGTTAGATTCATATTAGAATGAGGGTGAACATTCAGTAAGCTAGGTTAGTGTTCATTTGAAGATAAGTTATATGGTAACACCCGAGTACTGAAAAGTATGGGGTGTTATAGTTACCCTAGTTTCATTCACCTTTTTTTTATCTTTCCAATCATGTAAGGGGAAGGATGCTTTGTCATTGGTAGCCACAACCTATCCACCATCACCTTCAAGATAATGTTTTCACTACTGCCACTTCTATGGTTAGATCACAGACCTTGTTGTTAACGGTACACCAAGTATAGAATATATTGTGCCTCTGTGGGAGCACCTCCTTCCTTAGATTATACAATAATCACATCACATTCAAGGATTCGCCATCCTTGGCCAACCATTCTTCATTACCAACTCCTTCCTCAATAGCTTGCTCATCTTTATCAAATCCAGGGCCTTCTTACACTACATCACCTTCGGTACGTTCTTCATTACTGGTCAAGTGGGATGTGGGGCATTATGGGCAGGTGTTTGATAAGTGGCATGGTTGGTCACTGCAGTAACAATTGTTTGGCTGAGGTTCACGATAAGGATTTGGAATCTTACTCAAATCATTGTTGTGGGTGTTGCGCATTGATGCTTAGATGAATTGCTCCCCATGTCACAATTTGTGATTGTATGAGGTTGAGGATGTTCTCCTACCAGTTCTTTTCCTTTGGCTAGTGATGATCCTGTGTGGGACCTGTCATGGGGGCTGAGTCGAAGGATAGGGCCAAGTCGGGACTCTTGTAAGCTATGTTTCCGCCCTACCTATTAACTAAACTGCTTCATCCATGGTCCCGACCAGGTGCATCTGAACTCATTCCTGAATTGTTGATCATAAATCGCCAATGAATAGTCCTACCTTTTGTGATTCGTTCTCTGACAAGTCATTCCGCATTGCCAACCACTGAAATTCTTTGGTGTAATCTTCGGTGTAATCTGTGATGGATTGATTCCCCTGTTAGAATTTTTGATATTACAGGAACAATACATACTCATAATCACGGGGGAGGAATTATGATCGAAGAAGGCACCTCATCAATGGCCATGATCGGATGGGGACCTTGTTTTGTCAGGCACT
Organism: Magnolia kwangsiensis; assembly: GCA_037074715.1. NCBI lineage: Eukaryota > Viridiplantae > Streptophyta > Magnoliopsida > Magnoliales > Magnoliaceae > Magnolia > Magnolia kwangsiensis. Next base: position 118,556,793 of record CM073577.1, read on the forward strand.
TGAGAGATTTAATTTCTTCCACCATGTAGAAGCACCAAATTTAAATTTAAAGGTTACTAATTTCACTTTTTACGTTATAGCTCATCCATGTAATCAAAATATCGTTCTACTTCGACTAACCAATAGAGAAAATCTTCTATATGCAATAAGCCATTAAAATTTAAAAGTTTGGCCTTACCTCGATAGTCTCTTTTAGCACGATCTAGTCAACGCCTCCTTGGATCAGTCATCGGGCAACATTGCCACCAATGTCATCGTTGTCGGAGCTTTACTCATCGAGGGTAGCCTAACGATTCACCTCTAGGAGTGCTCTACAGAAATTGAGGTTGTGTCATACGATGACCACGGGTGACTGAGCATCTCTTGGGCTTAAGGTAGAATTAACGTATCCCCAATAAGGTCGAGCATTTCCTACAATCCTTGCATGGTCAACTAACTATCCTAGTAGAAAATTTCTATTCTTTCCAATATATAATGAATCCTTAGATCACCATCTCTAGGATTTTGGTATATTTTATTGTTAGGTGCCATCAACTCGAAGGGAGTCCTCACTCTATACCAATTGATGTAGGGAAGGACGTGATGATGTCGATCACCGTTTTCCTTAAGGATAAGTACTTCAAATCCATAAAGCTCCTCTGGACTCCTCATAAAGATTCCTTGAATTCACAAGCAATAAAAACATAAATAATTTCTAATAATTCAAAATAAATAGATTGCTGATAAAAAAATTTGAATTTACAATCCTTTAAATAATAAGCTCAAACGTAAGACATATTTTTAGACTCAAACTCCTAAAAATGTGACCTACTATAAATAGTAAACTTACGACCATAGTTTTCAACACTTTCTCAAGGCATTCTTTCTAAGATAACCAAAGCCTGCTCCTTTTTCCGTCTCTATGTATATGAATACTGAGAACCCTCTTTGTAGCCCCCAGATCTTTCATCTTGAATGTCCCTGATAACTGAATCTTCAGTAAGTCAATATCAGACATGTTGTGACTGGCGATAAGCATGTCATTGATGTATAATACCAGGACAATGAATTTCTCATTATGTAATAGACACAATGATCATATTCACTCTTGGTAAACCTCCGACTTACCATGAAAGAGTTAAACTTTTTATACAACTATCTAGGTGATAGTTTTAGGCCGTACAATGACTTTTTTAACCTGTAAACCTTGTTCTCTATCCGTTTTATTTCAAAGCCTTCTAATTGCTTCATGTATATCTACTCTTCCAATTTCCTACGTAGGAAAGTATTCTTCACATCTATTTACTCCAGCTTGATATCGTATTGGGCAACTAGTGCCAACATGAATATGATAAATACTTACTTCACAACTGGCATGAATATCTCAGTGAAGTTAACACCTTCCCTCTAATCATATCTTTTCGTAACCAACCTTACCTTGTACGTATCATGTTTCTTTTTGGAGATCCACTTGCACCCAATTCCTTTATGGCCTAGGGAAACTCCACCAGCTCCCACATCTTATTCTCGTATAAGAAGTCCATATCATCTTCCATCATAACTTTTCACTTTTCGGTATCTAACTCATTAAGAGCCTTATAAAGAGTAGATGGATCTCCCTCATTTATGATGAGGGCATATGCGACATCAGAGTCATCCTTGTATCTCGCTAGTAACAAGCGATCCTTCAACAGATTTCTTCTCATAGGTTGATGCTCCACCTGCTCATGTACCTCTGTCTACATCTCTTTCTTAGCATATGTCTCATCTTTGTCTAACTGAACGTCCACCACCAACTTTTATGGTTCCTCGTGCTCATCCTTATGGAACAAAGATCTTTCATCGATTTTGACGTCACGACTAATGATGATTTTTCGTATGACCCGGTCATATAGCCTATACCCCTTCACACCACCATTATATCTAACAAATATGTATTTCTTAGCTCCTTGGTCCAACTTATCTCTCTCAACTGACGGTACATGAGAGTATGCATCATAACTAACTACACACAGTCCCAAGTAGTCTATCCGCTGACAACTCCACACTTCCTCTTGAATCTTATATTTAATGGTCGTAAAAGGGTACCGAATCACCTAATAATAAGTCATGTTAAAGGCCTCAGTCCACAATTCTTTGCCCAATGCAACATTATTGATTATGCATCGTGCTCTCCAAAAGAGTTTGATTCATCTGCTCAGTCAAAATATTGTACTATGGTGTGTGGTGAACCATCTCGTGCCTCACGATCCATTCATTTTTACAATATTGATTGAATTCTCCCAAAGTGAATTCTCCACTATTATTTATCCTTAGTACCTTCACTTTTTGCCTTGACTATTTTTCCACCATTTTGTTCCACTGCTTGAAGTCAAGAAAAACATTGGATTTATTTTTCATAAAATAAATCAATACCTTTATGAAATAGTCATCAATGAACGTGACGAACTATGATGGCCCTCCACCAGAAACCACAGGTAAAGGCCTCAGTACATCAGAATTCACATAATCAAGAACACTCTTATATTCATATTTTTAAGATTTAAAAGATAACCTTGAATGTTTATCATATATACAATACTCACATATATTTAAATCAAAACTTTTAAAAGTTGGAATTAAATAATGATCAGAAAGTACCTTTTTAACCTGCTCACTCATGTGGCCTAAGCGTACATGCCACATACGTACAGACATGGAATCCACTATAGACAATGTAACTTCACCCAATAAAGTACTCCTGATCACCTTGTAAAAGTTTTCGTACCTCTGTGCCTTCATAACGATGAGTGCCCCCTTTGAAACTTTAAGGACACGATCAAATCTGGTGAATTTGCACCCAAGCGCATTGATTGCTCCAAGAGATATCAAGATCTTCCTCATATCGGAAACATGTCTCTCCTTAGTTAAGGTATGCTCCATGCCATTAAACATCTTGATGCGCACTAATCCAACACCCATCACATTACAAGCATTGTCATTGCTCATAAATACCTGGCCACCATTGCACTCTCTATAGTTGATGAACCAACTCCGATGAGGAGTCATGTGATATGATGCCTTAATATTCAAAATTCACTCGTCTTTACGTTCATGTATAAGTGTTTAACCATGAACACTGACAACACATCATAACCACTCGTACCTACATCAAACTCTACAGTGTTGGCATCCTTGGAAAAAGCCTCTCAGTTCTCCTTTCTTACCTTAAGATTTGTGTAATTCTTTTTTATGTGTCTGGACATCTCACAATTCCTATACTTTAACTTCCCTTTACCCTTGTCATTGGATTTTGACTTTGATTGAAAAGATCCACTATCACACTTAAAATTTCATTCCCTCGCAACTAATGCACCAATAGAGGTGCCCACGTCACCACTTTTCTTTCTAATCGCCTTTTCTTGAAGGGCTGAGATAATGGTATCGACGTTAATAGTCCATATACCGGTGCACAATGAGCCCTTAAATGACTCATACAAATCTGGGAGAGAATTCAATAAGAAGCATGCATGATTCTTATCTTTCATCATTTCTTTCACATCTATCAGTTTACAAATAATCTTGTTAAAATTGTTAATGTGGGCCTCAACATCAATTCCCTCTACCATCTTTAGATTGAACAACTAAAGCTTCAAGTACAAGTGATTTTCAAGTGATTTATTTACATAAATGTCCTCTAATTTTGCTCATGTACTTGTTGTAGTTTTCTCTCTCATGACATTATAGAGGACCTCATCCATTAGGCATAACTGAATAAAGGTTCTCACTTTCTTATCCATTTTATTCCATACATAGTCTGTCATAGATTTTGGTCACTTCTCAAGGAGTGCATCATTCAATCCTTACTGAATAAGGAGACCGGTCATCTTGACCTTCCATAGTTCAAAATTATTTTTCTTAAAATATTTCTTAATATCGAACTTAGGATTAGAAGCCATTGATATTATGCTTTCGGATTCAATCTGCACCCCATTGTTTAGTTATGATACCATTTGTTGGGGGACCACAGAAGCACAGAGAGATGAATCAAGTAAAGTATTTCAATCGCACAACCAAGTCCAATCACAAACACTCCAAATTTAACATGAAAAAACTCTTACAAGAAAAAACCATGGCACAAAGCAATATTTATGCACTATGAAAGCAGAAATTACAAGATATAGAGATTACTCGATTCGAACAAGCCTCAAATATCCTTTACAAGCCCTTGAAATCCTTTTGTGATACTCTCTATTCCCGGTTGCACCTATATATATATAGTCTCTATGAGAATCACAATCGAAATAAGAAACAAATCCCATACCCACGCAACTCTGTGTAATTCTGCGTGATTGTTCGATGACACTTCGATGGCATTGACATATTTTTTATCACATCGAACATCTTTGATGAAATCAAACAAAACATTAAAATGTTATAGCGATAAAACATGGATTTTCTAAATTTTTCCGATGGCATCGATGTCTGCTTGATAGCATTAACTGTCATCGACAGAACTCTTGATTTGTAGATTTAAGACATCAATGATAGTAGTCCAGCATAAGCTTTTAGTTATATTACATGACAATTTCTCTTAATTCTAAGGCATAGCTAAAACCTCATGAAAAATGTACTCGCTAAATGGGCAAGAGGAATCATGTGTGGCTTTCATTCATAATTAATGTTGGGATTTGTGTTGCGGAATCACACAGATATAGATATAGGATATCAATCCAAGAGCACCAATCAATCACAAGAGAATACAAATTTAACATGGAGCACCAATCAATCACAAGAGAACACAAATTTAACATAGAAAAACCCTTGCGGGAAAAAACTATGCAGAAAGCGACAGATCTTCACTATAAAAATAGAAATTACAAAGAGAGAAGACTTACCCGATTTGAACAACCTCAAATCTTACCCTTGCTACACACTTTGATAACCCTGAAACCCTTTTAGAAACCCTTAGAATACATTTAAGAAGCCTTAAAATTCTTTAGAAAGGCCATAGGGATCCTTATTTATAGTTTAGGAAATGTCACTTATGCACTGACTTTGGAAAAGTCCAGAAACCACCTCAAATGTACGCAGTCCGTGCGCAGTCTGCGTAACCTTCGACTAGTCGAGCTAGGGCTTTGACTGGTCGAGCTTCTCCCTCAACTAGTCAAGCACCTCAGAACTCTAGATACATTGTTGGTGGACTTTGAGTCGAAATGGCTTCAACTAGTTGAGTCAATCCCTCAACTAGTCGAGCAGCATGGACAGAAGATTTAAGACATCTTCTGACAACAATCTCCACCATATCTTTAATCTTCAATTGTGTAAGTTTTTGACCTCTTCTCTTATCTCTACATCGCATCATAACTTCAATCAATGCTTCTCATGCACACTCCATCCTTCTTTTACACCATCACCAAGCCCAAAGAAGTTGCACAAAACTTGAACTTCTCCGTAGGAATGACCTTGGTGAGCATATCTGTTAGATTCACGCTAGTGTGAATCTTCTCTAGTATTACACCTCCTTCCTCAAGCACCTTTCAAATAAAGTGGTGATAAACATCAATATGTTTAGTTCATAAGTGATAAACAGAATTTTTAGCCAAATTAATAGCGCTCTCACTATCACAGTTAACTGGCATGGCCTCGTGTTGAAGTCTCAACTAATTTATAATGCCTCTTAACCAAACACCTTAAACACTTCCGTCACTGCTATATATTTTGCTTCGATCGTGGAAAGAGCTACCATAGACTGAAGCTTCGACATCTAACTGATTGCTTCACCTGCTAGTATAAACGATTATCTTGAAGTAGACTTTTTAGAATTCACACTACCTGCGTAGTTAGAATCCATATACCCTACCAATTTTGTCCCTGTCTTCTCAAAAGTTAAGACGTAATCTTTCATACGTCAAATGTATCGAAGTAACCATTTCATCGCTTCCCAATATTACTTGCCGGGGTTTAACATGTATCTGCTCACAACATCAATTTCTTATGAAATATCTATTCTCATACAGACCATGGCATATATTAAACTGTCAACCGCATTCGAATAAAGTACATAAGACATAAACTTTCTTTCCTCATTTGATTTAGGACATTGTTATAAGGAAAGCTTGAAATGCGTTGCGTGGGGAATGGTCACCGACTTTGCCTGGTCCATGCCATACTTAATCAATACCTTTTCAAGGTATTCTGCCTATGATAACCAAAGCTTATTCCTCTTCTTGTCTCTATGAATATCTATGTCGAGAACCCTCTGTATAACCCCTAAATCTTTCATCTCGAATGTCCCTAATAACTAAGTCTTCAATCCGTTGATTTCAAACATATCATGACAGGTGATTGACATATCATTATCATAAAATACTAGGATGATGAATTTACCATAACTTAGTATCTTGTAATAGACACAATGATCGTATTCACTCTGAGTAAATTTCTAACTCCCCATGAAAGAATCAATTTTTTTATACCATTGCCAAAGCGATTGTTTCAGGCTGTATAATGATCTTATTAACCTGTAAACTTTTTCTCTACCCCTTTAACTTTATACCCCTTTGGTTACTTCATGTAGATATACTCTTCCAACTCCTCGTGTAGGAACGTAGTCATAACATCCATTTGTTTCAACTTGAGATTGTATAAGTCAACCGGTGCCAACACGAATCTAATAGACACTTGCTTACTTTCTCTCTGAGCATAACCCTTCGCTACCAATCTATTTTTGTATCTATCATATTTTCTTTTAAATAACCACTTGCATCTGATCACTTTTCGGCCCACTTAAAACTCTACCAGCTCCTATGTGTGATTTTTATGCAACGAGTCCATCTCATCATCTATAACTACCTTTCACTTTTCTGCATCAGGATTAGTAAGAGCCTACTGAATAGTAGACTGGTCTCCCTCATCTGTAACAAGGGCATATGTAATGTTAGGATCGTCCCTATATCTTGCCGGTAACCTATGATCATGTAGTGAGTTCCTTCTCACAGGTGGTTACTCCACCTAATCTTATACCTCTATCTACGAATCTGTCTCTGCCTGAGTATCATCTATATCAATCTGGACGTCTATGATTAACCTTTCAGGTTCCTTTACTCCTCCTGATCATTCTTGCGGAATATGGAGCTTTCATCGAATCTGACATCACAGTTAGTGATAACCTTGCGTGTGACCTTGTCGAATAACTATAACCTTTCACACCAATGTCATAGCCAATAAAAATATACTTTTTGGCTCAATGGTCTAGCTTATCTCTCTCAACTAACAGTACATGAGAGTAAGCCTCACAACCAAATATGCGTAGATTTGAGTAGTCAATTTTCTGACCACTCCATAGTTCCTCTAGAATTTTACATTCAATTGTTGTTGAAGGAGACCGGTTCACCAAATAATAAGGCGTGTTAATGGCCTTTATCCATAGTTCCTTGCCTAACACAACATTATTTAAATGCATCTAGCCCTCTCAAGGAGAGTCAGATTCATTCGCTCAGTCACACCATTTTGCGCGGGCGTGTGGCACACCGTGTTGTGCCTGATGATCCCTCCATCCTTGTAATAATCATTAAACTTAATGGAAGTAAATTTTTCACCATTGTCAGTCCTTAAAACCTTTATTTTTTACCCTGACTGTTTTTTCATCATTGCCTTCCATTGTTCGAAATGGTGAAAACTTCAGATTTACATGTCATGAAGTAAACCCATACTTTCTTAGAGTAGTCATCAATGAATGAAATAAACTATGACAACTCTCCAATGAAAATTTCCAGTGATGGCCCCCATACGTCAGAGTGTACATAACCAAGCACTCCCTCACATTTATGTTTTCTAAATTTAAAAGATAATCTAGATTGTTTATCATATATACAATGCTCGCATATATCTAAATCAAAATTTTTAAAAGTTGGAATCAAACAATGATCAGATAGTACCTTCATGCCCCGCTCGGTCATGTAGCCTAGTCGAGCATGCCACATACGTAGAGATGTGAAATCTGCAATAGATGTTGCCGCTCCACCTGCTGAAGTGTTCCCGATCAACCTATAAAGGTTTTCGTGTATTTGCGCTCTCATAACCACAAGTGCCCCTTTTGAAACTTTAAAGACATCATCAATACCAGTGAACTTGCACCTAATAGTCTCGAGTGCACCGAGAGAAATTAGACTTTTCTTCATATCAGAAACGTGCCTGACATCAGTCAAGATACGCTCCATCCCATTAAATATCTTGAAGCTCACCGTACTAATAGCCATAACAATATAGACATTGTCATTGCCCATAAAAACTTATCCAACATCGCATTCCTTATAACTGGAGAACTAACTTCGATGAGGAGTTATGTGATATGACCCTCCTGTGTCTAAGATCCACTCATTTATATGATTGTCGTGCACATGTCCAATCATGGACACAGATAGAACTTCACCACCACTTGTCTCTTCATCACATGTGACAACATTGGCCTCCTTAGAAGAAGTCATTGAATTTTTTTTCTTCGCTGTAGGATTGGTACAATCCTTCTTCATGTGTCCAAACATCATACAGTTCCATCACTTTAGTTTTCCTTTACCCTTACCCTTGAATTTAAATCTAGGTCTTAAAGATTATGTATCTTTGCTCAGAATTCCTGCCTCTCATAATCAGTGAATTAAAAGAGGTTCCCATATCGCTGTTTAGCTTTCTCATAGCCTTCCCTTGAAGGGCTGAGATAACAGCATGACACTCAGGGTCTTATTTATGGTGCACATTGTGTCTTTGAATGACTCATATATTGCTGGAAGAGAATTCAGTAACATACATGCTTGTTCCTCATTTTTTATCGCTTCCTCCATATCCAGTAATTTATAAATTAATTTATTAAAGTTGCTGATGTGGGCCTCCAGATCTTCACCCTCTGCTATCTCAAAGTTATATGTTCATAACTGTAACGCCCGTGAAAAATCCATACTTGGGCTCGAGTACCAACTCGACCCGATATTGCGTAGAATTCATTCCTTTAGAAAATATGACTAGGTTAGCTAGTGCAACGTTAGAATAGCTGGAAAATGGTCCCTGATCACTTTAAATACGTTCTACAAGGCCCAAGGCGAGTGGAACCAATGGTGCTATAATTCTCTAAAACCTCGGACCAAACTCTAAGCAGGTTTGTTCTCTGGACCACTTTGAATCTTTGTATTGGATCTAGACCGCACGTCGAAAGTCCGATACCTCCTATCTTAGACCGTTAGAACCGTCTAGCTGGACTTGACACTCATTCCAAAAATCAAGTCAAACCGATAATCACAGGCTATTTCATTGAGCCCGGACCGAAGAGAGTGAGAATAGGGTTAGAATTGGAATTTGAAATTCAAATCTGGCACACAATTTGACGCATCAGTATTGAGCGTTCTGACCGTCAGAATACAGCCAAATTACACCCTTGGATCAGGAAAAATATCTATTATATATCACGAGACTTATAGGCCTGATCTTGGTGCGATGACCGTTAAACTGAAACTGGACCGCCACGTGCGATCTGGGAACCCTACCGGTCTGAAAACTGGATGTGTGCTAGATCCAGTATGCATGAGCTTAAGTCCGACCGCATTTGGCCAGGGGACCTTCAGAAATGCCCTTTTGGACCGAAACGGCCCCGATTTGGCTAGGTACCAAGTAAACATTGTTCCCAAGCCTATTTTGGGCATGTTGTAGGCTATAAAAGGGGTTGAAACCCTTACTCCTCTCTCCCATCCGAATTTGAGAGAAGCCCTAGCTTGGGAGAGGGAAAAAGAAGTGAGAGATTGTGAGTGAGTGGGAGAGTTCTTCCTGCCACTTGTGCTACGTGTTGCACGTGCTTAAGCAACACACCTCTACCACCTTCCCGGCGATTCCACCGCGATCTTAGGTAAGTAAATACCCTAAATAGTTGTTGATTTGAGTTTCCCTTGCTTCCATAGCGATGTAGCTTATGGATCTTATGTATTAGGCTCCTTATTCGCCGTAGACGAGGCGTATACGCTCCGTTTCAATTCCCGAGTCTACAAGACACTAGGTGAGGATTTTAGACGCTTTGATTGACGGTTCCCAACGCTTTCAATGTCGTTTAATAGTAGATTCTTGACGGCATCGCCGTTTGACATGTACAAAATGCTCTCCGTTTCCCGTTTCGTAAATTAACGAAGAATATGAGATTTAGGGCATTTTAGTCATTTGTAGGAAGTACTGTTTACATTCATATTTTGCTGATGAGATTGACATGGTTTTTTGTCGCATTAGGAAGTTAGGAATGCGTGCATAATTATTTTGGCGAAGAGATTCGCCTAGTTGCGCACTTTGGGTCGACATACTATATGTAGACTTAAGTGTGTAGTGTATGTGTTTGTATAAATGCTTGTATTAGTATGTATTGAATTAAATGATGTTATGTAATAGTTTATGATTGATTCCTCAATTAATATGCTGACCTAAATGATTTTCTACATATTGACAAAATGCATGATTTCATTACATGCATGGAATATATGTGCTTGAGGGTTTGCTTAAGTTGAATGTTATAACATGTGTTAACATGCTCACATGATTGTATTTCAATTCCAATGCTCTTACATAGTTTGTTGATGTGATTCCATAAGTGTTTGGGACTAGACTTAGTCCAGGCAGTCGATAACCGAGCGAATTCGTGGCTGACTGGTCATAGCCACGAACGACGCGTCGATGAACGTGATTCGTGTTGAGAGTTGGCGGCAGTGGTTAGGCCACGTGAAGTGTTTTATGCACTTCATGTCGTTTACCTTGAGATGCGATCGCACTAGTCGAGCCCGTCAAGTAACCCGACTGGCCGATGTTTGCTCACCTTGTATGTATCATAACTGCTTGAACCTAGGGTACTGAACTTACCATTGTAAACCCTATTAACCGTGGTACCTTGATCCACGAAGACTCATGAGCCGGGCATGGTGGTATGGGACACCGTGGTCGAGCTGTCGGCCTACGCTGGGGCCACAAACCTCCCCGTAGTGACCAGTGAGCACCTTGACTCGTGAGCAGATTATGGTGGTATGGGACACTATATTCTAGCTGTCGGCCTACACTGATCAGGCGACGAGCCCTTTGTAGTGACCGCGAGCGTATTCTGAGTCCACGGGAGGCGACGACCCTTCCGTGCAGTAGAGTACAGTAGGCCTGTATTGATAAGGTGATGGGGGAGCGGTGCAACGAGTGCGAGCAACAGCCCTGGCAGACCTTGCAGTGACCTACGAAATACACATCGTATGAGATTACTAGGAGTGACGACCCTAGACAGGATCTGTGTTGGGATTGATACAAGGGAAGTACCTTAGTTTCCCAATCCTGCTGTTTGAATGGACTAATAACAACTTGGTAATCATATCACTATAGCATTGCATGTGCCTGGAAGATGTGGAGCACTCTAGGGAGTGTGGCATGCCGCGGTCGTAAGATGTTGCCGCATGAGGGTGATCGTCGATGAGGGAATACATCACGTCATATCATCTTGCATTAATAACAGTATTAGGATTGTCTGATTTACTGCTTTACTATTATCGCGTGATTGAATTGTGAACATGTTAATCTTTGTTCTATGATTCCACTGAGTTGATCACTCATTCCCACGTTACGGGATGGTGTTTGCAACACCCACCAGACCCTGTTGTAGTTGCAGGTGAGGACGAGATCCAGGAGGTAGAGCCCGAGATTGACGAGGACCAGGATGAGTTCTCGTATATGCAGTAACATGACGGCTTCCCGTAGGTGACCTGGATCGAGGGGGCATCAGTGGGACTTTCTTTTTGAACATTATTCTTTTGATATGTATATGTACATGAGACTCAGAGATGTAGTCATACTTTGGAGACAGATGAGATTACTTTATTTTTATACAGTGATATATACATTGTTTAGTCTTCCGCTTGCTTTATCACTGAATCTGAAGTATGAATTGCAGTTTTGGTATACTTTTACTCATGTGAATGCTTTAAATCAGACAACATTGAATCATAACCATTTTTGTTGCATAAGTGACGGTCTGGAACTCGGGAGTTGAGTTTATACACGACCCCCGATTTTCAGGGTGTTACAATAACCCCAAGTGTAGGGTCGTGATGTAGTTATAATCTCAGTAAGACCGAGGTCAATTCCACAAGGACTGAACTTTGTACGTAATCTAAAAGTAACTAGAACTAGAACTAAAAGAAGATGTAATCTAAATTAAGAGAATTTAAGAGAATAATTGTGCACGAAGAAACTAAAACTTGTAGAATTCAAAGGTGAGAAAGTAGGGTGCTAAGGATACACTTGTAGCAATCGAAAAGTTACCTTGCATGATTTAAGGACACAATTGGATTCATATTCCTATCATATCCAATTGGTAAGAAGAGATTTTTCAGATCTCTAAACTTCTCATGGATCTAATCATCACTAGATGAGAGTGGTAAAGATTTGGAAGTGATTTCATCACTTAACCATGCCCAGGAGACAAAGCAAACAATAACAATTTACCAAACTCATAACTAATCATAAGAGAATTGTGAAAGTTAGGAATGATTTCGTCACCCTACCATGCCCAAGGGACGATGGTGAACAATAGGACTGCCTAATTTCACAATCTCAATTAAGGAAAAAGAAGATATTCGAAGAAATCGTAGATCCATTGTAATTTGAGTCACAACAAACCATTAAATACTAAAAATATTTGTTAATAATCAAACTAGAATCCATAAGGTTTAACAAGACATGAATCGAAGCCAAACAAACATCCCAATCATGCTACAAGCTTCGCCTCTTAGCTATAGCTAAGAGGTTTAGCCAATCATAGACATGATTAAGCTAAAATCACTTTTAAAAAAAGAAAAAAATAACTAAGGAAAAAGAAAGAAGGAGAAAACTCTTGGTGTCAGCCCACGTCCATGCTCTCTCTCCCTTCTTCAAGTCAGCTCCTTACCTCCACGGCTGCCCCTATGATGATTCTCTCCACGTTTCTCCTCCTCCTTTTAGAGGCATGAAAGACGGTAGCTAGAAGGCTGGCAGTCGGTGGAGAACTCCTTATGCAACAGAAGGCAGCGTACGCAGCCACGAAACGCAAAATCAAGTTGCGTTCAACTTGGAATTTCAGGCAGAAAACCGTCCCATAGTTCGATTTTTCTCCATAGTAAAGGTAAAGACCCCCTTTTCAGACTTCTGAACTGTTTGGATGTGAGATCTGATCGTGATCTAGGCCATACAACTCCCCACAACATCCGATTTCCCGGACGTATATAAGTTGCAAAAAAAAACCTGCGCTGACGTGTTCGATTGGCCTCATAGTGATGTTTTCAGATAAATCCAACCCATTCATTGGATTCTTAGCGAAATTTTGGTTGGAAAGGAGTGATTTTGGTCGAGTTTTGGTGTAGCCCACTGTATCAAATCACCCCACCATTCATCCTGTGTTTGACAGTGATCTACATGTGTACGTGTACATGGGACCAAAAGGAGAGCATGGGTACGATCGGCCCCACCCCCTGAGTCCAATGGATGGTCCCGAATGGCCATCTGGGCCTTGATGGTGGACCACTGATCAACACAGCGTCCGTTGATTGCGGACGCTATGCGTAAGGATAAAATGGATCAGGTCTTCAGTTGTTGACCTGTCTTGGCGGTCTGGTGTGGCACGGGAGTGCACCGGCTGTGCACTCTCACACCCCCATGTGGTGTTCACTGTAATGCTTATTGTTCACTCGTATAGGGTTGTGATGTAGTAATAAATTTGGTGAGACCGAGGTCGAATCCCAAGGGACTGAAACCTGTACGTAATCTGAAACTAAGTAGAACTATAACTAGACTAAGATGAAATCTAAATCGGCTGTAATTTGAGGAATAATGATGGAATAATTATCTAAAACATAAAGAATTCAGGGAAAGGAAACTAGGGATTCAGAAAATTCATTTTTAGAGATCAGGGAGATCTTATGCTTGCTTGAAGAATTTAACTAGACGTAGAGTCCTATTTTCATCCAGTTGAAGAGTGTAAGCATGGAAATTAAGACTAAATTTACTGTGATATAGTTTTTAAGAGATGAAAGGTATATGAATTAGAATGGATTCCATCACCAAACCATGCCCAGGAGACAAAGTAAACAACAGAATTAAACTAATTACCAACCAATCAACAATGTATGAAGGTTAGGAAGTGTACCGTCATCCGACCATGCCTAGGAGATGATGGTGAACAACAGGGCTTCCTGACGTCATAAACATAAAAAGGAAAGAAACATGCTCAAAGCTATCGTAGACCCATTGTAATTTTAGTCACAACAGACCATTAAAAACTAAAAACATTCCCTTAATAAAACCAAAATCAATATTAAGTCAGTCTAAACAACCAAAGAGTCTCCCATCACGTTAAAAGCTTCACCTCTTAACCTTAGCTAAGAGGTTTAGTCTAAAATAGACATGATTAGCTAAATCTCAAAAGAAAAGGAAATAAACAAAAATAGAAAAGAAAAAAACTCTTCTTCACGTGTGCACGACCTCCACGACTGCTCTTCTAAAGCTTGGATGATCTTCCCATTTTCTCTCTCTCCCTTTTTATAAGAAGCAAAGTCGGTAGAGAAGTCCATGCATAGCTTTTACGCACGACGTAAGAATGTCTCTTGTTTCTAGGAGAATTCGGCCGTGAAAATCTCTTGATTGGCAACCCTTATGTGAGATCTAATTCGTTCAATCAGCTCAGCATTGGTCGGTTGTACCTTGGGAGGATTTTAGGCTGTCCAGATAAAAGAACCGACCATCATCCATGATCACCGAACAGATGCAATGTTCGTGCTTGCGTAACTGGACTTACGTTGGTGTTTAGTGGGTCCCATTATTGATGCCATCGGAGAAATCCACTCCGTCCATGGCATCCTCCCTGAAAAACTGGATGGAATAGGGTACTCTTGGACGTTCTATGTTGCGGCCCACGAAACTTGTAAAGTCCTTCTTCCATTTAGATGATCGAAATTTTATCTCCATGGTTTCTTGAAATTCTCCACCTGGGCTGGGGTGATAGGGTCCTTGGGCTTCTACTGGACGGTTTCGATCGGACTGAGGATGCATGATGGTGCCCACAACATTCCTCCGCAAGCTCTGTTACGAAACAGAGCTTATGGACCGTTGTTGTAATGATCGGTGGGCCCCAGGACAATGTTGCATGGAAAATCCATGCCATCCATTGTCTTTAGGACGAAAAACCCTCCAAACAGGTCGAGAACTAGCTAATTTCAGTGTGGCCCATAGTATTAAACTAACTCACCATTCATCCTGCATTTTTTGACGATCTACATGTGTGCATATGCATGGGACCAAAATAAGTCCATGGGTACGGTTGGTCCCTCATCATGAGTCGAGTGGATGGTTCAAATCTTCCAAAAGGTCGACAGTGGAGACCCACTACACGTCGCCTGGTGAACGCTGTCCGCCCGTTGGTGGATTTCCACTTTTTAAAAATAAAAAAATTGGGTCGGCGCACGTTGACCAGTCTTGTGACTTTCGGTGCACGGTGAGTGTACGTGCGCACGTAGCGCACGCCACTTAAGGTGGGGTCCACTTTGATGTATATGAGAAATCTGCATCGTCCATCCATTTTTTCACCTCATTTAAGACATTGAGTCCAAAACTGAAGCGTATCCAGAGATTAGGTGGGCGCCACTTAATGATTTAAGGGGCAGATCTGTCTATTGGGCCACTTTTACAGGGATCCGATGGCTCAAATTTAACCTGTATAGTTCATTTATAGTCCTTAGGTCATATATGAAGTTTCAAGCTAAACAGATGGTGAAAACCCTATGATCTTTCATTTTGGATGACTTTCAGGCCACTTGAGCTTTAGTTTCTCGATTTTCTCGGATCTCTGGCATGTAAATCTGTCGATCTTGGTCCCGTGGAGTCCATCCCTTACCTTAGTAACATCAGAGCATTAAATCCATGCTTTTAGCATCCTATTTCAGTCCAACCTCCTAAACATACCTTACAGCACAAAGACAGTTAAAATATGACGTTAAGCATTATCATATTCATAAAATTATGTAATTATTGGGATCCAGTATGCAATATTTTACTCTCAACACAACCCCCAACTAGCATATTGCTAGTCTCAAGCAAGGTATGCGAAAAATAAGTTGAGAGTACAGAACAATTTCGCTAAACGCAAGTGATTTTTGAAAAACAATCCTTATCTTAGAATTCTAAGATTCATGAATGTTAGGCCTTACTTTCTCTTGGACTTAAGCACATAGTAGATTCCATAGTCAAGCTTAGAGTATTAATTCATCAATTAGAAAATTTCTAAACATTGAGTTTCATAGGTGTATAGTGTAATCCTGGCTTACCATCATTAAAATTCACTTCTCTATTTCAGGATATCATTGGTAATCAACAAGAGAATTCATGATAACCAAAACTTGCCTCACAGATCATCTTTTCATTCTTTCAACTTTTGATTTTTCCATTAATAGTAACGCCAAGAAGGGGAATCAAATCCTCACCTATATGGAGCAAACCTTTGGTGAAGACCGTACACCCAACCTTTTTCACATATCATCCATGGAAAATTAAATCTACACCTATAGGGTGCAAACCTATGGTGAAGATTATTCGCCTAACCCTTACAAAGGTATCAATTTTTTTTGCTAGGTATTTTCTTTTTCTTCAATTGATCATGACGGGCAGATTTTCCAGGCTAGTTCCTCACATGCTTAGTAATTACCAAGTTAACCCTTCAATATCAAACTGAAACCTTTATGTGAAAGCGAGATGTGACATGTGAAATCATGACTCAATCAATGTTTACAGCTTCTAATTCTGGATTAACACTTCAAACTTAACTATAAAATCTAATAGATAACTGAATCTAAGAGTCATAAATCACCAACATCACGTATCTTATAATTCTAAATCCAAGATGGCCGTCAAAATCACTTTGAATTCACAAGAAATTCCAAAAAAATTTAAAAATTTTCACAATTTTTGCTCAAGACCAAGAAAACACTGATTAGGTAACCTAATCTCTCACCCCCAACATAAAATCTACATTGTCCTCAATGTAAAAGATATGAGCATACATGCATATGGGACAACAAAAGTAAATGAGAAGTGATGGGAAGATAGTACCTGGATGAAGGAATGAGAAAGATGTTTCCATAATGATCATAGCATACCGGTCAGCACGAGATTGAAGACACGAAAGCAAACTATCCTAAAATAATGTAGGAAACAAACTAACTTACTGGCATAAAACCATCTATCCTAAGACATCATAAAATAAACTACCCTAGTCCTATGAAAGCAGGGAAAAACTACTCAATCATGTTGCAAGGTTCCTCTTCCGACCAATATCTTAGTAAGTTTCTCAGTAAGTTCCTCAATAGGATCATCTAAAAGCCCTTTTTGCAATAGTCTTGTATGCCCTGGAGCATGAATTTCTAGAGAAACGTATGTATCTCATAAGAAATTTTTTGTTGAATTGGTTGAGGTATCCAGAGTATATACGATTCACCTATGACAGAAGAAGTTTTAATGTTTGTATCCCATGGTGAATCAGAGACTACAAGTAGATAAAGTTCAGAAAACTTTGTAAGAAGTGATGTAGTCTCAACACATTCCGAAGTATTAAAGTTCGATTCAATTTTCAGCTCCTCCGGCCTTAATGGTAAACATTCAGGATCTGTGAAAGAAGGAGCTTCAGAGTAAGGGTTCTCTCGGTTAGTGATGACTATCGAGATGTTGTCTTGCAAGGCATTTACTATGTCTTTTGACATGGGATCGTTTAAATCTGCAAAGTATACCAAGCAATCATCCAAAGAGTTGGAAAGTTCAGCTGAGCATGACTTATTTTCTACATTGGAGCTTGTAATGATCTGCCCAAGGAATCTATCGTCCTTAAAAGTGGATGGAGGTACGCTCTGTTGCTCTAATCCTGCACAGGAAGATTGAAAATTAATAGGGGAAGCATCTATGTGATCACTCTGTTCATTGAAACTACTCAATTGAGGCATTGAATTGTTAAACATGTACAGCTCAAATGGTGGCCTCAATTGAGTGGTTTCAAATTTTAGGATCCTAGTGAGCAACTCGTCCTTCTCCCGAATTACATTATCATTCAATTCGGAGGAGTAGTCGAAACATGTTTCACAAGAGTTAGAAGGGTCGGTTGTAAGGGGCTCATCCTCCACTTTTTAATCAGACATGTCAGGTAAGAGGAGTGGCTCATTATGATTGACCACTTTGTGTACGTCTTGATCATTAACCTGGACCCAACTTGAGATTGATTCTAAAAGAATTTGAGTTGCACGTTCATAATAGTCATCCCAATCTGCATCATTGTCTAATTTCGTGCAGTGCACACTTTGGATGGGATCACTTTGCTCACATTCTATTTCCAGATTGGGTTAAGGTTCACCTAGACTAACCTCTTCCTTATCATTGTATTTGAAAGAAACTCATGTCTGTTCACCATTCTTTTGAACAATCTTCAAGATCGACTCATCGAAAAATTGAACCGTTTACTCATTAACATAATCTAACTCTTCATTCCAAATTCTAGAGTTCTTCAAAAGTGAGTTAGGGTCACTTTCCTCGCTTTGTTTCTCTCGATTAGGTTGAGGCTAGGATAAACTAGCCTTGTTCCTCTCATTGAGGCGCGATTTAATCACTTCTAATGATTTCATCATGTCCACAACATGCTGGTTGAATTGTTCTAGATTAAAATATGAATCCTCTTAGACCATTTCCAGTTGGATCTCAAAGGTAGGGGATCTAAGAGAATAATCACTATGACATGTTGTTGGTTTATTTTCCCAATTTTTATGTTTACACTGATTATAGTCATACAGATCATAGGTGGGAGAATCTAATGGTTGGTAATACATATTATCACTCATAATATAATCACACATTATTTTCTTCTTATCTGATGGGTGATGATAGTCAACACTCCCATAATTATAATAACCTCAACACTCACGTACTGTTTTGTTAATCCGTGGGGTGTAATTATTCTCACGCATATGATCGCATAAGGACTTCTTAACCGGTGGATCATTATATTTCGGTTGGTTCTCAATGATAGTTTTAGAAAAGTTTTGAGACATAGGTTGATTTATACCATAGTCATCATCCCAATATAGATTATTCTTCTCAGCATACTGACATTCCCACTCATGCATATACACGATGAGACCCTAACTCTAAATCTAATCTAAGAAAAATAAAAGAAAGGATCCTATAACAGTATGGAAAGTAAAATGAGAAGTTAGAAAGAAGTTACCATATTAGAATTCCACTGTTAAAATCCTGTAAAAGAAAACAAATGAAATTAGTTTCTAAAATAGAAAGTCTAAAGTTAGAAAGTTTCTAAAATACGAAATTTAATCCTAAAAATAGAAAAAGTAGAGAAATTAGAAAGGGATTAGCAAAGTAGAAGTTTATGTCAGGACCCTTCAAAACAGGAAAACATGTTAATTTTTGGAAATCAAACAAAAAAAATTCTAACCTAAAATTAGAAAATTCCTAATCTTAAACTAATCTTAAAACCAATTAATTTCAGAAAAACGTAACCGTCAATCCCCGGTAACGGCGCCAAAAACTTGTTCACTCCCCAAGTATAGGGTTGTGATGTAGTAATAAACTCGGTGAGACCGAGGTCGAATCCCAAGGGACTGAAACATGTACGTAATCTGAAACTAAGTAGAACTAAAACTAGACTAAGATGAAATCTAAATCGGCTATAATTTGAGGAATAATTATGGAATAATTATCTAAAACTTAAAGAATTCAGGAAAAGTAAACTAGGGATTCAGAAGATCCACTTGTAGAGATTAGGGAGATCTTATGCCAGCTTGAAGAACTCAACTGGACGTAGAGTCCCATTTTCATCCAGCTGAAGAGTGTAATTAAAGAAATTAAGACTGAACTTACTGTGATATAGTTTTTAAGAGATGAAAGGTATATGAATTAGAATGGATTTCATCACCAAATTATGCCCAGGAGAAAGTAAATAACAAAATTAAACTAATTACCAACCAATCAACAATGTATGAAGGTTAGGAAGGGTACCGTCATCCGACCATGCCCAGGAGACGATGGTGAACAACAGAGCTTCCTGAAGTCATAAACATAAAAAGGAAAGGAACATGCTCAAAGCTATCGTAGACCCATTGTAATTTTAGTCACAACAGACCATTAAAAACTAAAAATATTCCCTTAATAAAACTAAAATCAACACCAAGTCAGTCTAAATAAAAGGCACAAGAAAATAGTCTCCCATCACGCTACAAGCTTCACCTCTTAGCCCTAGCTAAGAGTTTTAGCCTAAAATAGACATGATTAGCTAAATCTCAAAAGAAAAGGAAATAAACAAAAATAGAAAAGAAAAAAACTCTTCTTCACGTGTGCACGACCTCCACGACTGCTCGTCCAAAGCTTGGATGATCCTCCCATTATCTCTCTCTCCCTTTTTATAAGAAGCAAAGTCGGTGGAGAAGTCCATGCGTAGCTTTTACGCACGACGTAAGAATGTCTCTTCTTTCTAAGAGAATTCGTCCGTGAAAATCTCTCGATTGGCAACCCTTATGTGAGATTTGATCCGTTCAATCAGCTTGGTGTTGGTTGGTTGCACCTTGGGAGGATTTTAGACTGTTCAGATAAAAGGACCGACATTTCCATGATCACCAAACAGATGCAATGTTTGTGCGTCCGTAACTGGATTTACGCTGGTGTTTGGTGGGACCCATTATTGATGCCATCAAAGAAATCCACTCCGTCCATGGTGTCCTCCTTGAAATACCAGATGGAATAGGGTACTACTCGACGTTCTATGCTGCGGCCCACGGAACTTGTAAAGCCACCGTCCTTCTTCCGTTTAGATGATCGAAATTTTATCTCCATGGTTTCTTAAAATTCTCCACCTAGGCTGGGGTGATAGGGTCCTTGGGCTTTTACTAGATGATTCTGATCAGACCGAGGATGCATGCTCTTGGCCCACAACATTCCTCCATAAGATCTTTTGTGAAATAGAGCTTATGGACCGCTGCTATGATGATCGGTGGGCCTCAAGACACGTTGCATGGAAAATCCATGCCGTCCATTGTCTTTAGAATAAAAAAACCCTCCAAACAGGCCGAGAACTAGCTGATTTCAGTGTGGCCCACAGTATTAAACTAACTCATCGTTCATCGTACGTTTTTCACGATCTACGCGTGTGCATATGCATGGGACCAAAATAAGTCCATGGGTACTGTTGGCCCCTCGTCATGAGTTGAGTGAACGGTTCAAATATTCCAAAAGGTCGATAGTGGAGACCCACTACACATCACCCAGCGAACGCTATCCGCCAGCTAGTGGATTTCCATTTTTTTAAAACAAAATAATCGGGTTAGCACACGCTGACCCGTCTTGTGACTTCCGGTGCACGACGAGTGTGTGCGCACTACCACTTAAGGTGGGGTCCACTTTGATGTATATGAGAAATCTGTGTCGTCCATCCATTTTGTTGCATCATTTAACGCGTTGAGTCCAAAATTAAAGTGTATCCAGAGATTAAGCGGGCTCCACTCAATAATTAAAGGGGTTAATCTGTCCGTTGGGCTACTTCTACAGGGTTCCAATGGCTCAAATTTAACCTGTACAGTTCATTTATAGTCCTTAGGCCATGTATGAAGTTTCGAGCCGAACAGATGGTGAAAACCCTGTGATCTTTCATTCTGGATGACTTTTAGACCACTTGAGCTTTAGTTTCTCGATTTTCTCAGATCTCTGGCATGTAAATCCGTCGATCTTGGTCCCGTGGAGTCCGTACCTTGCCTTGGTGACATCAGAGCATTAAATCCATGCTTTTAGCATCCTATTTCAGTCAAAGCTCCTAAACATACCTTGCAGCACAAAGACGGTTAAAATATGATGTAAACATTATCACGTTCATAAAATCAGGTAATAATTGTGATCCAATATGCAATATTTGACTCTCAACACTTATGAGAAATCCACTCCGTCCATCCTCCCTCTCATCCAATTTAAGAGGTTGATACCAAAATTTAAGCATATCCAGATATCAGGTGGGCCCCAAATTAGTGATTTATGGGCTGATCTATCCGTTGGGCCACTTCTATAGGGATCCAATGGCTGAATTTCAACGTGTATGGTTAATTTAGGGTCCTCAAGCTAGATATAACGTTTCAAGCCAAACGAATGGTGGGAACCCTGTGATCTTCCATTCAAGGTGACTTTCAGGCCTCTTTATCGTGAATTACTCGATTTTCTCGGATCTTTGGCATGTGAATTCTTCAATCTTGGTCCCTTAAGATCTGTCTCTTGTCTTGGTGGTGAGCATCAAATCCATGCCTTTAGTAGCCTTTTTCAGTCCAAGCTTCTAAATTCACCTTGCAACATAAACACGATTAAAATAAGACATTAAACATTATCATGTTTGTAAAATCAGGTAATAATTGGAGTTTAATATACAATATTTGATCCTTAATACAATCCCCAACCAGCATTCTGCTAGTTCCGAGCAAAGTATGCGAAAAATATTTTAAGAATTATGGGACAATTTCTATAAACCCGTGTGATTTTTGAAAAACTATCTAGTCAATAGAATTCTCAGGTTCATGAATGTTGGACATTACTTTCTCGTAGACTCAAGTGCACAGTCAACTTCTTCGTCAAGTTAAAAGTATTAATCCATCAATTAGAACACTTTTAAACATTGAGTTCCATGGGTGCATAGTGAAACCTAAACTTATCACAATCCAAGGTTCAATTCCCTATTTCATGATAACTTTGATAATTAAAAGAGAATTTAGGATAACTGTAACGTAAACCAAAACTTGCGTTCCAATTCATCTTTTCATTCTTCCAACTTTTAATTTTTCCATCGATGGCTTTCACGCTATGTTTAATCTTTTAAATGATCTTCAATAGGTAGCCCTTTTTGACGATAACTAATTTTTTAGCTAGGTTTTTTTTTTTCATTTCTTCTCATTTGAACATGATGGACAAATTCTCCAGGTTGGTTCCTTCCATGCTTAATAATCACTAAGTTATCAATTCAAGATCAAATTGACACCTTAATGTGTAAGCTAGATGTGACATGTAAAATCATGACTCAATCAATGTTTAAAACTTCTAATCATGGATTAATAATTCAAACTTAACTGTGAAATCTAGCAGATAACTGAATCTAAGAGTTATAAATTACCAACATTACGTATCTGATGCTTCTAAGTCAAAGATTATCCTTCAAAATCACTCAAATTCACAAGAATTCCAGAAAAAAATTCAAAAATTTTCACAAATTTTGCTCAAGACTAAGAAAATACTGATTAGGTAACCTAAACTCCCATCACCAGCCTAAAATCTATATTTTTCTTAATGTAAAAGATATAGGCATGCTATGTAAATGAGACAACGAAAATAAAGGAGAAGTGATGGAAAGGTAGTACCCAAGGAAGGAATCATGAGACTTTTCTAAAAGGATTTCAACGTGAAGGTGGGTCAACATAAGAGTTAAACCAACAAAAAGCAAGCTATACTAGAACAACTAGAAAGAAAATTATCTTAACAGCATAAAGCCGACTATCCTAGAAAGACAAAAAGTAAACTACCCTAGTCCTATAAAAGTAAGGGAAAAGTTACTCAATCATACCGCAAGGTTCCTCCTCTGGCCAATATCTTAATAAATTTCTTAGTAGGCTTCTCAACAAGATCATCCAAAAGCCCTTTTTACAATAGGCTTGGATGCCCTGGAGCATAAAGTTTTAAAGAAATTTATGTACCTCAGCATAAGGTTTCCTTTTAATCTCCTGAAATGTCCAAAGTATATATGATTCACCTTTAATAGAAAAAGTTTCAGAGTTAGTACCCCATGGTGAATCAAAGCTACACATTGATGAAATTCAGAAAAATTCTCAGAAAATAATGTAGTCTTGACACATTCCAAAGTTTCAGACTCCAGCTCAATTTCTAGCTCCTCCTCCCTTAATGGTAAACATTTAGGACCTGAGGAAGAAGGGGTTTCAGAATAAGGGCTCTCTCGGTTAGTGACAGCTACCAAGGTATTGTCTTGCGAGGCATCCACTATTTATTTTATCATAGGTTCGTTTGAATCTGTAAGGTGTACCAAACAATCATCCAAAGAGTTAGGAAATTTAGCTGAGAGACTTATTTTTCACATTGAAGTTTATAATGATCTGTCCAGGAATTTCATCGTCTTTGAAAGTGGATGGACACATGCTATTTTGCTCTTGCCCTACACAGATAGATTGAAAATCGATAGGAGAAGCATTGATGTGAACACTCTGTTCATTGAAGCTACTCAGTATACGCATTGAATCGTCAAAAGTATATAGCTCAGATAGTGGCCTTAACCGGGTAGTTTCAAATTTCAGAGTCATATAGAGCAACTCGTCCCTCTCCTGAATCATATCATCATTCACTTCAGGGGAGTGGTCCAAAAATGTCTCATAAGAGTTAGAAGGGTCAATTATAAGGGGCTCATCCTCCACATTTAAATTGGCCATGTCAGATAGGTGGAGTAGATCACTTTGGTTGACAACCTCCTAAACCTCTTGATCCTTGACCTGGACTAAACTTGAGATTGATTTTAGAGGAATTTGAGCTTCACATTCATGATCATTATCTCAATACTCATCATCTTCCAATTCAGTGCAGTACATACTCGGGATGGGATTGCTTTCCTCACATTCTACTCTTAAATTAGGTTGACGTTCGAATAAACCAACCTCTCCCTCGTCATTGAAACCAAGTGTGTCGTATGAGTGAAGTGTGTCATCATCATTATATTTGAAAGACATCCACGTCTCTTGATCATTCTTTTGAACCGTCATTAAGATCAACTTATCAAAAAATTGAATCGTATGCTCATTAACGGAATCTAACTCCTCATTTCAAATTCCAAAGTTCTTCAAAAGCGAGTTAGGATCACTTTTCTCACATTGTGTTTCTAGCTTGAGTTGTGGCTGGGATGAATGAGCCTCCACAATCTTATCAATACACAAATCAAGCGCTTCTAATGTTTTTCTAATTTCTGCAAGACAGTCCATGTAACTCTAATATGAATCCTCATGGATCATTTTTTATTGGACCTCAAAGGTAGGAGATCCAAGAGAATAATCATTATTGTAAGACCCGTATTCTAGACCGTACCATTCCGTTAACTTCCGCAAACCTTCCGGTCGAATTCTGGTAATCCTTGACCTGTATTCGATGTTTACGCGCGAACCTAAGCCGAGTCCCACATATCAGAGTTGACTTAACCCGAAACCTATACCTTAGCGACCACGCCGTTGCCGCGGTTCTAACGCCGTGACTCGCGTACCGACCGGATACCCAGGGTAGAAGATATAGGCTCGCGTTCAATTTGAAGAAACACCGCACGTTGCGGATTACGAGGAAATCTCTACGAGATATCCCATCAATTAATCAATCAATCCCATCAATCAAGTACACATCATACATCAAGTCAAGTACAACAACCCATACCTCTCTCTTACACAAGCAAGCTCAAAGTCAACTCTCTCTCCCATCACCCATCACTTTCTTACAACCCACCACTCCACCCATCACCCATCACACCACATCACTCCATCACCCTTATCACCCATCACTTCCCTCTCTCTCTCATTCATTCTCAAAATCTCTCCCAAGTAAAAAAATTCACACGTCCAAGCATTTCCAAGGTTTTTCAAAACACCAAGTGTGGCCCATCCTCTCATCTCTCATCCACACCATCAAAGGTCCATCATCCATCGTCCAATGTAAAGGCAAGGAGCTAAGGAGGCTAGGGGAGCAAGAAGGAAGCCAAGAGGTGGGTGATCATCCTTCATTTCAATTTTTAAGGGTCCATTTGTTGTGGGACCCACTTGATGTATGTGTCGTATCAATGGAGGGCCCATAGTGGCGGGGTCCCTCCTCTTTACCACTGTCTCTCTCTCTTGTTCTCTCTTTCTCTCTCTCTCTTTCTCTCTCCTTATCTTTCCCCTAAAATGAAGTGGGCCCCACCAATTCATGATAAATCTACCCCATCCATCAAATGGTGTGACCCACCACATTTTAGATTAAATAATATTTATTAATATATATATATATATATGTACATGCATGGTGGGCCACGATCATGTGGGACCCACCTTGGTGAACGTGGACTACATGCATGTGGGATCCACCATGATGGGGACGCTGGACGAGCGTGTGCGCATGGAGTGTGTGTACTGACGTGGAGGTGTACTAACGAGCTGATAAAAAGGAAAGAAAAGGGAAAGTAATTGGTGGGCCACTGATGCAAGCCCCACCTTGATGTATGTGCTTAATCCAAGCCCTCCACCAACTTCCTCAGATTACTTTAGGCGTTGAGCTAAAATTTAGGACCAATCCGACTCTCAGGTGGGCTATACCATCTAAAAACATGTGGAGACATGCCTGAATATATAAAAGCACTTGGTGGGACCTACCTGAAATTTGGATGCATCCTAAATTTGGATTGGAAGGTCCACCATGTGGGACACACACAATAGATGGGTTGGATCATCTCATTGTGTGCCCCATATTTTAAAAAAATAATAAAAGGAAAGAAAAGGGAAGGGAAATGGTGGGCCGCTCCAACATGGCCCCACCTTGATGTATATATTTAATCTAAGCCATCCATTCTATTCTCGGGATCATTTTAGGCGTTGAGCCAAAAAATGAGACCGATCCAATTATTTGGCGGGCCATGGCATTAAGAATGTTAGTATTTTTCTTTAAAACTTAGAAAAATGAATGCTGGGGTCCACCAGAAGCTTGAACCCACCTGAAACTTGTTTTGGACCCCTATTTTTGTGGGACACATACAATGGATGGGGTAGATCTGCTTAATGTGGGTCCCACCTAGGATAACAAAAAAAAAAATAGATTTGACAAAAAGGTGGCAAGCACCTTGCTGTCATGGCTGTCATGGCATACACGTAAAAAAGGGGTGGGTCCCATTGGCCCTAGTTGTGGACCCCACCGTGATGTGTGTTCTAAATCACTGCCGTCCATTTGTTGGGACCCCTTCGTTGAGGTGTTGGTTCCAAAAAAAATCAGCCATGAATAGTTCTCAGATGGCCCACATCGCCACCGTTTATACAAAGGTATGTTAAACCACTCGAAAATTATTGTTGGGGTCCACATGAAACTTGGACCCACTTGAAATTTGGTTTGGACCCTTAATTTTGTGGGGCACACATAATGGACGGGTTGGATTGCAAATAAACACTTTGGTGGGCCCTACATGGGACCCACTGTGGTATGTGTGGCTTACCACACCGTCCACAACACTGGGTGGTGACACCCACTGTGATGCAAGTGTTTCACTCACGCCATCCGTCCACGGCAGTGGACGGTGGCCCCCACCCAGATGTATGTATTGTGTCCACGCCGTCCATCACGTGGGCCCCTGGCCACGTGAGGTTATGAACAGGTTTGAATGGAAATAAACATTATAGTGGGCCCTAGCCATGTGATTCTATGAACAGTTTGGATGCAAATAAATAGTACAGTGGGCCGAGGTTGGGTAGAAAATATACATTACGGTGGGCCCTAGGTCTATATGACCTTATCAACAGGTTTGAATGGAAAATAAACATTTTGGTGGGCCCCTTGCTACATGGCCTTATCAACAGGTGGGATGTAAAATAAACATTTTGGTGGGCCCCTTACCACACGGCCTTAACAATAGGTTGGGTGGCAAATAAGCATTTCAGCGGGCCCAAGATTGGATGGAAAATAAATGTTATAGTGGGCCCACATGGGAGTCTACCATGATGTATGAGTTTCATCCAAACCGTCCAACCATTTTGAGATCATATTAAGGCCATTGTTGAGGCCCATCTTAATGTATTTGTGGCCCGCCCACTAAGGCCCACTTTGTTATTTATGGGCCCATGTGTGTAGGCCCATTTGATGTATTTGTGGCCCATTGTTGAGGCCCACTTTGGTATATATAAGGCCTATGTGATTAGGCCCATTTGATGCACATAAAACTCATGTGATTGGGCTCATTTTTAATGAATTCTAAGGCCCATGGGTTATGACCCATTGAAAAGGACCTAAGGCCCATTGGTGAGGCTCATTGAGGTGATCCGCTTGATGAATGTAAGGCCCATATGATACGGCCCAATTGATGTACTTAAGGCCCAATTGAGTGCAACTAGGTCCATTGCAATGCGTGATCCCTCTATAGCATATGATGATGTTTATAGCAAGTAATGCCTTGGGAACAATGATGGTTAGATGCCCACATTGTAAGGATGACGTCGGTTAAATGTCCACATTGTCACCCTCCCTAAGGCCCACTAATAGGCCCATACTTGTAGTAAGTAGGCTGTCTCGGCCCATCTCAGTTATACGCAGAGCCCATCTCTACATACATGTTTAGTATAGATTCATAATTCATTATCATACGCATCATATGTATGACTGATATGAGGAGTGACTGATCATAGCATATGCCTTCAGGCGAACTGTTTATGGACTCCGTGATAGGTGAAGTTTCCCTACATGAGTGCATGATACACTTAGGACTGTTGCATGACTGGTAGTGTGACTCATGCACTTGCATTGTATGATTGTGATTATTGTATGCCCTAGCGACATCAGGGCCATAGCCTCCACAGATGCATTGTGGGTCGCTGGATTGGATACCAGAAATGTTTAGTTCTAGCATACGGGCGCCATAGATGTCCCTGGGTGAAAATTTCTAAACTCGATGGTACCAGAGGATGACTCCAATGTCGAGACCGAGTGGATACACAAGCACGCGAGGGCTGTATACCAGTAGACTGCGTCTTCCACTGTGTCATGGTCGGTTGGAAAGGGGTGTGACCTTACCCGCCTGAGTGAGGGAGAAACTTCTAGGTTGAGTTTGATCAGCTTGAGAAATCGGTCCGCTATCGACGAGCCGGGCCCGATATTGACAGGCGGATAGTGAGATCTATTTTGCTCTCCCAGTTGTGCGTTCGAATAGGGACGGCAAGCTGGCGTAGAGTGTACTAGACCCCGGTGATCATCTAGATCGAGAACTGTACTGATATATGATGAGGATTAATATGCTTGACTTGCATTCTGCATCGCACGGCTTGGATGTGGCCGATCGCATTCATATCTTGCACCGCATAGCCTTGGTATGGCTGATTGTATTCATGTACTCATCAACACATTACAGCATTATTTTGACCTTGCATTCTCAGCACGCTCATATTGCGCACACACTTACACCGCCCTCTAAGCTTTTTATAAGCTTATGCACGATTGATGCGTGTAGGTGACGCCAGGACGCAGCCTTAGTCTCGCCACTGTTGGAGCGTGCAGTTGAGCTTCCGGAGTTTTTGTTATTGTCACTATTTTGTATTTCCCTTTCCTACGCATTGTACTTAAAAGTTTTTTTTATCATAGTGGATTTTGTGGTGGTGTTCTTGTGGTTATTGTTAGTGGGTTATGCTTATGTTATGCTCATTATGAATTAAATGGATATTAGGAATCCTCCTTGTAGCATCCCAGGATCGGAACCTTGTATGTGGGTGCCAGGAGCCGAGAATGGGGTACTACAGAGGCTGTCGGCGCCAGATTCGGCGATCGAGAATTTTGTGAGCTCGGTTTTCGAGTTTGGGGCGTGACAATTATAACCTATTATTGGTTCATCTTACCAATTTTAATATGTCCACTGATCATAGTCATAAGGATCATAGGTTGGAGAATATGATGGTTGTTGATACTTATTATCACCTATAATATAATCTCTCATTGTCTTCTTCCTGTTTGATGATTGATTATAATTCTCACTCCTATAAGTCTGACAACCCCAACATTCACACACTATTCTCTTAATCTGTGGGGTATAATTATTCTCCCGTATATAATCACGTAAAGACTTTTTAATCGATAGAGCATCATATTTCGGTCGATTCTCGATGATGATTTCAGAAAAATTTTGAGACATGGGTTGATTTCTATCATAATCACCATACATCCCTTCTTAAGATCCCTTATCTATATCAACATACTGATGTGCCCACTCATGTATGTGAAACTCTAACTCTAAATCTAATCCTAAGAATAAAAGAAAAATCCTACAGCAATAAGAGATCTAGAAATAGAAAGAGAGAGAATTAGAAAGAAATTACCAATTCGGAAGGGTCGATATTAGAATCTTGCAAAACAAAACAAGTCAGTTTCTAAAAATAAAAATTTTAAAATTAGAAAGTTTTTTTTTAAAAAAAATAGAAAGTTAGTTTATAAAAATAAAAGAAAACCTAGAATTAGAAAGTTTCTAAAAATAGAAAATAAAACCCTAATCCTAAAAATAGAAAAATTAGAAAGAAATTACCAATTTAAAAAGTTTATATTAGGGTCTTACAAAACAAGAAAGTTTGGTTAGTTTCTAAAAATCAAACAGAAAAACTAAAACCTAAAATTAGAAAACTCTAATCTTAACCTAATTCTAAAACTAGTTAATCTTAGAAAAAGGCAACCGTTAGTCCTTGGAAACGGTGCCAAAAACTTGTTCACAACCCCAAGTATAGGGTCATGATGTAATAATAATCTTGGTAAGACTGAGGTCAAATCCACAGGGACTGAACTTTGTACGTAATCTGAAAGTAACTAAAACTAGAACTAGAAGAAGATGTAGTCTAAATCAAGAGAATTTAAGAGAATAGTTGTGAACTAGTTAACTAAAACTTATAGAATTTAAAGGTGGGAAACTAGGGTGCCAAGGATCCACTTGTAATACTCGAAAAGTTACCTTGCATGATTCAAGGATACAACTGGAATCAAAGTCCTATCCTATCTAATTGGTAAGAAGAGATTTATCAGATCTCTGAACTTCTCATAGATTTAATCATCAATAGATGAGAGTAGTGAAGATTTGGAAGTGATATCGTCACCTAACCATGCCTAAGAGACAAGGCAAACAACAGAAATTACCAAACTCACAACTAATCATAAGAGAATTATGAAAGTTAGGAAGGATTTCGTAACCCTACCATGCCCAAGAGACGATGGTGAACAACAGGACTGCCTAATTTCACAATCTCAATTCATGAAAAAGAAGATATTCAAAGCAATCACAGATCCATTGTAATTTGAGTCACAACAAACCATTAAATACTAAAAATATTCCTTAATAATCAAACTAGAATCCAAAAGGTTCAATAAGACATGAATCAAAGCTCAACAAACATCCCAATCATGCTATAAGCTTCACCTCTTAGCCATAGCTAAGAGGTTTAGCCAATCATAGGCATGATTGAGCTAAAATCTCTTTAAATAATAATAATAATAATAATAATAATAATAAAATAAGGAAAAAGGAAGAAGGAGAAAACTCTTGGTGTTAGCCCACGTCCACGATCTCTCTCCCTTCTTCACGTCAGCTCCTTGCCTCCACAGCTGCCCATCTGATGATCCTCTCCATGTTTCTCCTCCTCCTTTTATAGGCATAAAGGGTGGTGGCTAGAAGGTTAAGAGTTAGTGGAGAACTCCTTACGCAGCAGAAGGTAGTGTGCGCCGCTGTGGAACGCAAAATCAAGTTGTGTTCGACTTGGAATTTCAGACAGAAAATCGTCCCACGGTCCAATTTTTCTCCATGGTTAGGGTAAAGACCCCCTTTTCAAACTTTTGAACGGTTTGGATCAGAGATCCGATCATGATCTGGGCCATTCAACTCCCGACAATGTCCGATTTTCCCAAACGTACATAAGTTATGAAAAAAAACCTGTGCTGATGTGTTTGGTGGGCCCCACAGTGATGTTTTTGGAGAAATTCACCCCGTTCATTGGATTCCTGACGAAATTTCAGTTGGAAAGGAGTGGTTTTGGTCGAGTTTTGGTGCGGCCCACTATATCAAATCACCCCACCATTCATCTTGTGTTTGACGATGATCTGCGTGTGTACACATGCATGGGACCAAAAGGAGAGCATGGGCATGGTCGGCCCCACCCCCTGAGTCGAATAGACGGTCCCGATTGGCCATGTGGGCCCCGATGGTGGGCCATTGATCATCACAGCATCCATTGATTGCGGACGCTATGCATAGGGAGAAAATGAATCGGGTCTTCAGTTGTTGACCGGTCTTGGCAGTCCGGTGTGGCACGGGAGTGCACCGGCTATGCACTCTCACGTCCCCATGTGGAGTTCACTGCGATGCTTATGAGAAATCTACTCCGTCCATCCTCCCTCTCATCTAATTTAATGGGTTGATACCAAAATTGAAGCATATCCAGATATCAGGTGGGCCCCAAATTAGTGATTTATGGGTTGATTTGTCCATTGGGTCACTTCCACAGGGATTCAAGGGTTGCATTTTAATGTGTATGGTTAATTTAGGGTCTTCAGGCCAGATATAAAGTTTTGAGCCAAACGAATAGTGGGAACCCTGTGATCTTGCATTCAGGGTGACTTTCAGGTCTCTTTATCGCGAATCACTTAATTTTCTTGGATCTTTAGCATATGAATTCTTCAATCCCGGTCCCCTAAGATCCGTCTACTGTCTTGGTGATTTGTGAGCATCAAATCCATGCCTTTAGTAACCTTTTTCAATCCAAGCTCTTAAATTCACCTTGTAACATAAATACGATTAAAATAAGGCATTAAACATTATCATGTTCATAAAATCATGTAATTACTGGGGTCTAATATACAATATTTGACCCTCAACATTATACCACTGCTGCTTCAAGTGTAGGCGATTTTCAGAGAATTTTTCATATACATATCCTCTAACTTCGCCCATAAACTAGCCGCACTTTTCTCCCTCAACACATTGTAGAGAACCTTATGTGTGAGCCATAAACAAATTGAGGATAAGGTCTTCTTATCAAGAGTATTCCGTTCATCATTAGTCATACTAGACTTTCTCGCCTCAAGAGCATCATCCTCGCCTTTCTTGGTTAAGAAACTGATTATCTTGATCTTCCATAACTTAAAATTATTTTTTCCTGAGTACTTCTCAATATCATACCTAACACTTCCCATTATTGCTAATTCTGGAGATTCAAATCTGTGCCCCAACGATAGTTTTGATACCACTTGTTGGGATTTGTTCTACGAAATCACACAGATACAGATTTAGGATAGCAATCCAAGAGCACCAAGCAATCACAAGAGAACACAAAGATTTAACGTGAAAAATCCTTGCAGGAAAAAACACGGCACAAAGTGACAGATCTTCATTATGAAAATAGAAATTACAAAGGTAGAGGACTTACCTGATTCAAACAACCTCGAATCTTACCCTTGCTACACCCTTTGATAACCCTAGAACCTTTAGGTAGCCTTAGAATTCCGTAGAAAGGCCCTACGGACCCCTATTTATAGTTTAACAAACTCCACTTACGTACTGACTTTGGAAAAGTCTGAAAATCACCTCAAATTTATGCCGTCCGCGCGCAGTCTGCATAACCTTTGACTAGTCGAGCCAGGGCTTTGATTGGTTGAGCAACTCAGAACTACATATACATCGTTACTGGACTTCGAGTTGAGCTGGCTTCTACCAGTCGAAGGGACATTCGACTAGTCGAGCCAGTCCCTCGACTAGTCAAGCAGTACTGACAGAAGATTTAAGATATCTTCTAATAACAATTAAACATCACAGGACATTTGACACACAAATATTGAGGTTAAATCATGAAGCTACTAAAAGCGGAAAGAAATGTAGGGAGCTCAGGGTTGTGCCTTCAATAATAGCACAGAGCTGTGTAAAGGAAGGTGGTACGGGACTGCCCTTGGTAGGATGATGAGAAATTAATGTTTGTCCTTGACCCAGACATGGATTCAACTGGCTCCAGCCCCTGTTTTGGGTAAACGAGGGAAACTATCCATGAGCAAAGCTTGCGCATGAAGCGATGAATGAGTAAAACTCCCTGAGCTGCATCTTAGATCATAAGAACATTTCTATCCTTGAAATACTGACGGTTATTCACGATAATGCTTCTGGCAATGGGAACACTAAGTGCGGATCATCTAAAGACAAGGACTGAAAAACGTGCAACCCATCATGCGAGGCAACAACAATGGCCTTTTGATCAAGCAATGGAGCACCACTGAACCCTCATGATGAAGTGATATTGATCTTTGGATAGATTAGTGCAGCGTCTGCCTTTAAGCAACTACAAGTTAGCACCAATTCTTCAGGGACTACTTGAAGTAGTAGCACCTGTTGGAGGGAAGCATCAAAGGAGGATCACCTGCCAAAAGCAGCATGAAAGGAGCACCTACAGGTGCAATTCTGCAAAGGAGTGTCTCTAGGTGGAATTCTACACCGAATGATAGTCACCAGCTGTAATTTTGTCAAAATCTACACCAAAGGAGCATCACCAGGTGGAATTCTTCACCAAAGGAGTGCCACCACAGTACCCATGGAGTTTTAGTTCAGAGCCAATGAAGCGCCACTATGTTGAGTTCAATGAAGCGCCACCACATTGAGTTCAGCAAAGGAGCATCACCATGTTGAATTCAACCCAAAAGGAGTGCCACCATGTTTAGTTCAACAAAGGAGCACCAACATGTTGAATTCGACACCAAATTAATGAGAGACTCCATGTTAAGTTCAACACCAAAGGACTTTTTTCGGTTGCCACTTGATGAGGCCATAACCTGACTTTCCTTTTATTTTGCCGACTAAGATTTTTCCACCAACTTATATGATATAGGAGTATATATTAATCTTGTATCTAACTATACACCCAATAAAAACTCCAAAGACTCCACCTCACTATTTGAAACTTTATAGCGTTACCAATTCTCATGAACGTTCATATCACAACTCTCATGGATATGACAATTTACTAGATTATAACGCGTTTTTCACTTAAATGGATATCCAAGAAAAATACATCCGATAGCCTTCTCATCAAGCTTGTAGTAAATTTCATTATTTTGGTTCATATAAGCTACACATACGAACACCCTTAAATGCATCAAATATGGCTTCTCTTTGAAGAGAATTAGATGTGATACCTACATACCCCATCACGACAGCATGTTCACTCCCCAAGTGTAGGGTGTGATGTAGTAATAAACTCGGTAAGACCCAAGTCGAATCCACATGGACTCAAACCTGTATGTAATCTGAAAATAACCAGAAATAAAACTAAGCTAAGATGAAATCAAAATCGAATGAATTTGAAAGAATAATGATGTAATTATAAACTAAAACTTAGAGAAATCAGAGGTAGGAGACTAGGGATTCAGAGGATCCACTTGTAGAGATCAAGGAGATCTACGGTCGATTCATGAACTCAACTGGACTTCGAGTCCCATCTTCATCCAGTTGGAAGGTATAACTTGAAAATCAATTCTAAACTTCATTTAATCTAGTTTTCGAGAGATCAAAAAGGTGTAAATTGGAATGGATTCCATCACCAAACTATGCCCATGAGACAAAGCAAACAACACAGCCAATCGGAGTGATATACGAATGTCAAGAAGAGTTCCGTCATTCCACCATGTCCAAGAGGCAATGGTGAACAACAGGGCGTCCTAACTGCATAATCACAATAATGAAAAGGAAATTCTCAAGCCATCGTAGATCTATTGTAATATCAGTCACAACAAACCATTAAAAACTGAAAGCATTCCTTTAAATCAAACTAAAACCAACATTAGTTCATAATCATGAATCTAAACCATAAGAACCATCCCATCACGCTACAAGCTTCACCTCTTAGCCCTGGCTAAGAGGTTTAGCCCGACATGGACAGACTAGATCTCTCCAAGAAGAACATAAAAATAACTAATAAAAAAATAAATTCAAGCTCTCTAATCTCTCTCTTTTTCTCTCACTTGCACGTCCCTAGCAGATCCGAATGCCTTCTCTCTTCATGCCTCTCTCTTTTTCAGCTGCTGAGGTCAGCTGAAAGATTGCTGCAGTCGGTGGATTTCTTACGCAGCAGCCGGTCGCATACACAACAAAAGTGCAAAACATCTTGAGTTTGGAGCGGACTTGTGGCGCAATATCAATCCCTCTATCAATTTTGACATCTTTGCTAGGGTATTAGCCTCCCTGTGGACACATTGGACGGTTTGGATCATTGGACCGATCCCCTCTATGGACATGTAACGGCCAGGAAAATCCAGGCGATTTCCAGACACTGAAACAGGGTTGCGGATCTTCTTTAACTGTGGCGTTGGTGGGAGCCATTCTTGGTATTACTCACAAGATCCAATCCATTCATTGGATTGTACACGAAATTTCAACAAGATATGAGTGGTTTTGGAATGTTATGGATGCTGCCCAAGGTAGTAATCAAGCTGCAATCTGTGCATAGCTGTCCGTTTGTAACCGTTAAAACCAGCACGTGTACGTGCATGAGTGTACAAGGTCAACATGGGTTTGATTAAATCGAGCCACTCTACATGATGGACGGCTCGGATTGAGCATTTGGACCATAATGGAGGCCCACTACAGATCAAACAATGCTCTATTTCACGCTAGAAGAAACGAAAATTTTCGTTTTGAGTCGGTGGTGTCAAAGGGACCCATGATCAAATTCTGATGGAAAATTCAGGCCGTCCATTATAATCTTCTCGAAATTTCAGTTGGAAATGACTAATTTTGGATTGCTTTTGATGCGGTCTACCTGATTTTTTGTTCTACCGTCCGTCTTGCATTCAATGGTGGAAATCGTGTGATCGCATGTATGAAGACAAAATGCCACCTAGGCGAGGATCTTCCCTACCTCAGAGGCACAATGAACGGTTCAGATCTTATGAAATGGTGATGTACAGGCCCCACTACTGAACCCGACTCCGAACAACGTTAACGCTGTCGCATTTTTAGATATTTCCCTTTTTTTTGTATTTTATCGGTCAGCGCCTGCTGACCGACTTTGAATGCATGGGTGCATGGCTTGTGTGCGTCCACACTATGTGCATGCAGTGCACATGTGAGGCCCATCATGATGTATGCACAAAATCTCCTCCATCCATCTGGTTCTCCATATAATTTAAGGTGTTAAGACCAAAGATGAGACATATCTAGCTTTCATGTGGGCCCCACTTGATGAATTAAAGGGATGATCTAGCCGTTGGCCCACTTCCCGAGATATATAATGGCTAAAATTTTATATGTACGGTTAATTTATATCCTCCAGGCCATATATGAAGTTTTGAGCCAATCGGATGGTGGGAATCATGTGATCTTGCATTCTGCACCAATTTCGGGCCATTTGAAGGTGAACGGTTTGATTTCCTCGGATCCCTAGCATGTAAATCCATCAATGTTGGTCCTCTGGAGTCCGTCCCCTGCTCTGATGACTTCAAAGTGTCAAATCCACTCTTTTAGTACTCTTTTTCATTCCACGCTCCTGATTACATCCTGCAATAAAAACACAATTAAAATATGACATTAAGCATTATCATGTACGTGAAATCAGGGAATAACTGGGGTCTGGTATGCAATATTTGACCTTCAACACAACATACGATTGATCAAGTACACTACAATACACGGTTTCAACCTAATATACTTTAGAAGAGCGGCCTCAACTATGTAATTGTTATTTCTTTCAACAATCCCATTTTTAGGCATTATTGGATAAGTGGGTTGCCTTTTTTCTTTAACATGTTTTTAGAAAAGCATTGAAATTATTAGACATTATTTACTATTGCCATTTCATAAAAATTTATTTTTAAGTATTTTTATTCTTTAAAGTATTCAAATATTTAAATTTTTTAACATAGATGATGGATATGACTATTAGGTGTAACAAATTCTAAAATTTTTTTTTAAAAAAATAATAATAATAATAAATAAATAAATAAAGTTTGAATCTGATTGGTTTTTTTTTTTTTTTTTTGCAGAAAATATAGCGACGGACCAAATTTGTTGCTAATTGCTCAATAAATCAAAAACCTATAATAGATTGGGGTCCATTGCTTCTACAAAGATCAATGACGGACCGTATCTGTCACAAAATTTTATAATGATGTCATAATTCACGTGTTTTTCCATATTTAGTGACGAATCCCATCTGTTGTTCAAGTTTTGTAACGCAGTAAACAGCAATGGACCATGCGACAGACGAAATTTGTCGTTAATTTGGTTTTGCGATGGATCTAGTTAGTCACAAATTCACGATTTTGGCGTAGTTAATCCAATTATAACATGAGAACTCGTCAATGAATGATATATAGTACCTTAAGTTTTCATCTAATTCCACTGAGATTAGTACCTAAACATCATTATAAGTTGACTTCAAGTGGATAATGGGTTATGGAGATGAACTTGGTGAAAGTATGACACTTCATCTTTGTAAATTCACATACTTTATACGTGTCATTCACATTATATTTTATAGCTGATTGTTGAGGGTCAAATATTGCATATTAGACCCCAATTATTACTTAATTTTACATACATGATAATGCTTAACATATTATTTTAATCATGTTTTTGTTGCAAGATGAATTTAAAGAGCTTGGATTGAAAAGAATATTAAAAGCCTGAATTTAACGCTCAGAAATCACCAAAGCAAGGGACAGACCCCAGGGGACCAAAATCGAAGAACTTACACGCCAAAGATCCAAGAAAATTAAGTGATTGTGTTTAAACGGGCCTAAAAGTTGTCTAGAATGCAAGATCATAGGGATCCCACCATTCGTTCGGCTCGAAACTCTGTCTGGCCTGAGAACCATAAATTAACCGTATACGTCAAATTTCAGTCATTTGATCTTTGTGGAAGTGGCCTAACAGATAGATCAGCCACCGAATCTCTGATTTAAGACCCACCTGATATTTGGATATACTTCAATGTTGGTCTCAACCTCTTAAATCGAATGGGAAATCGGATGGATGGAGAGATCCCTTTGGATCACCAAGATGAGACCCACTTTGCATGGCGTGCACACAACCAGAAGTGCACATGCATTGCACCGAAATATACAAGGTTGGTCAGTGCACGCTGACTGACTCTCTTCATCAACAAAATCAAATACGTCCGGTGGACGAACCCATTAGATTGGGTTTTAATAGTGGGCCCCACCAATCATCAAAATGGATGATCCAGACCATCCATATGCTTCAGAGGGCGGTCAAGACCCTAGCCATGCTTTCTTTTTAGTCCCTTGTACACATATACACATGAAGAAAATGCAGGATGGACGGTGAATAGATTATATATAGTGGACTGCAACAAAACTCGACAAAAACCACTCCTTTCTGATCGAAATTTCACCAGGAATCTAATGAACAGGCTGGATTTTACTAAAAATATCACCACATGGCCCACCAAACACATTAGCATGGTAATGTACGAATGGCGCACGTCCGATTTTTCAGAAATCATGGCTTGTTGTGGCCGATGATCGTCCACTATTTCGACGATCTGGATCGTCCAAGTGAAGCCCAGGACAGCCACGACCCTAACCTAGGTGATGGAATCAAGTTCGGGACGTTCACTGTCCTAAAAATCCACTCCAAACGCAAGTCGCTACGCATACTTGCGTTGCTGCATAAGTCTTTTTCCTGCGAAAAATCTCTACTCCCAACCTTCATATCTATAAAAGGGAGAGAGAAAGAGAGAAAGAGAGAGAGAGAGAGAGAGAGAGAGAGAGAGAGAGAGAGAGAGAATCCAGGGTAGCCATGGAGGTATGAACATGAAGAGGAACGAGAGAGAACGTGGGCCACGTCATAAAGAGTTTTTCTTCCTTTTCTTCTTTATTTTTTTTAATGTTTTCTTAAGAGTTTTTAGATGATCATGTCCTTCATCAAGTTTTTAGATGATCATGTCCTTCATCAGCTAAACCTCTTACCGAGGGCTAAGAGGTGAAGCTTGTAGTGTGATGGGTTTGGTTCTATCTCTTTGATTCACGATTATTAAACTCTCCTTGATTATAGTTTGATTGTAAGGAATATTCATAGTTTTTAATGGGTTGTTATAACTTAAATTACAATAGATCTACGATAGCTTTGAGTATGTTCTTTTCATTATAGGGTTTATGAATTTAGGAACCCTGTTGTTCACCATCATCTCCTAGGCATGGTTGGATGATGGAACCTTTCCTAAAATTCATACATTCCTTTGATTGGATGTGGATTAGCTAAATTTTGTTGTTTGCTTTATCGCATGGGCATGGTTTTGTGATGAAATCAATTCTAATTCTCATACTTATCTTTTCTTGAAAACTAAATCAAAGGAAGTTCAGATTTTGATTTTAACATTATATCCTCCAACTGGATGAAGATGAGACTCTGATTCCAGTTGTGTTTTTGAATCAAGCATAGATCTCCTTGATCTTTACAAGTGGATCCTTGGCACCCTAGTTTCACACCTTTGAATTTTCCAAATTTTAGATAATTAAATTCACAATTATTCCCTTAATTCTCCCTGATTTAGATTTCATCTTTGCCTAGTTTTAGTTTTGGTTACTTTCATAATACATACAAGGTTTAGTCCCTGTGGATTCAATGTAACGCCCGTGAAAAATCCGTACTTGGAATCGAGTACCGATTTGACCCGAAATCGCGTATATATAATTTCCATGGAAATTAAACGTAAGTTGGCTAGCGCAACGCTAGAGTAGCTGGGAAATAGTCCCTGATCACTTTAAATACGTTCTACAAGACCCAAATCGAGTAGAACAGACAACTCTACAATACTCTATAACCTTGGATCCAACTCTAAGCAGGTTTGTCCTCTGGACCATATTGAACTTTTGTATTGGATTTAGACCGCGCGTCGAAGGTCTGATACCTCCTATCTTAGACCGTTAGAACCGCCCAACTGGACTTGACAATCATCTCGAAAATCAAGTCAAACCGATAATCACAGAGTATTTCGTTGAACCCGGACTGAAGCGACCGCGAATAGGGACGAATTGGGAATTTCAAATTTAGATCTGGCACACGACTTGACGCGTCAGTATTAAGCGTTCTGACCATCAGAATTCATCCAGATTACACCCTCGGATCAGGAAAAATATCTATTTATTATCATGGAACTTTCAGCCCTGATCTATGTGCGGTGACCGCTGAACTGAAACTGGTCCGCCACGTGCGATCTGCGAACCCTGCCAGACTGAAAACTTAATACGAGGTACATCTGGTACCCATGAGCTTAAGTCTGATCGCAATCAACCAGGGGACCACCAGAAATCAGTTTTTGGACCGAAACAGCCCCGAAATGGATAGGCAATAAGTAAACTTCGTCCCGGAGCCTATTTTCGGCGTTTCCAAGCTTATAAAAGGGGTTGAAACCCTCATTCCTTCCTTGCATACGAATTTCACAAACCCTAGAACAAGAGAGAGAGAGTTTGAGAGAAAGGGAAGAGAAGATTTTTCCCGCTTCCGAGCCACCAACGGTTGCTGCATCAGCACTTCCTTCCAATCACCTGGCTGGTGATTTCTACACTTTTTCAGGTATGAAATAATTCCAACAACTTGCTGATTTAGGGTTTGCTTAGATGCACAACATGTTAGCTAACTAGATCCATAAATCAGGTTCTCCTACTGTCGTAGACGAAGCATACACGCTCCGTTCAAATTCCCGCGACCGTAAGAGACTAGGTGAGGATTTTAGACGCTTTGATTGACGGTTTACAACGCTTTCAATGTCGTTTAATAGTAGATTATCGACGGCATCGCCGTTTGACATGTACAACATGCTCTCTGTTTCCTGTTTCGTAAATTAACGAAGAATATGAGATTTAGGGCATTTTAGTCATTTGTAGGAAGTACGGTCTACATGCATATTTTGCTGACATGATTGACATGGTTTGTCGCCGCTTTAGTGAGTTAGGAATGCTTGCATAATCAGTTTGGCGAAGAGATTCGCCAAGTTGCGCACGTTGGGTCGACATACTATATGTGGACTTAAGTGTGTAGTGTATGTGTTTGTAGAAATGCTTGTATTATTATGTATTGAATTAAATGATGTTAGGTAGTAGATTGAGATTGATTTCATGATTAATATGCTGACCTAAATGATTTCCTACATGCTTACCTTATGCATGATTACACTACATGCATAGAAAGTACGCCTTGAAGATTTGCTTAAGTTGAATATACATGGGAAGTATGCCTTGAAGATTTGCTTAAGTTGAATATACATGGGAAGTATGCCTTGAAGATTTGCTTAAGTTGAATATACATGGGAAGTATGCCTTGAAGATTTGCTTAAGTTGAATGTTTTAACATGTGCTAATATGCTCATATGATTTATTTCAATTCCAATACCTTGGTATATAGTGTTAATGAAATGCCATAGATGTGTGGGACTTGACCTAGTCCAGGCAGTCGGTAACCGAGCGAATTCGTGGCTGACTGGTCATAGCCACGAACGACGCGTCGATGAACGTGATTCGTGTTGAGAGTTGGCGGCAATGGTTAGGCCACGTGAAGTGTTTTACGCACTTCATGTCGTTTAACTTGAGATGCGATCGCGCTAGTCGAGCCCGTCAAGTAACCCGACTGGCCGATGTTTGTTCACCTTGTATGTATCATAACTGCTTGAACCTAGGGTACTGAACTTACCATTGTAAACCCTATTAACCGTGGTACCTTGATCCACGAAGACTCATGAGCCGGGCATGGTGGTATGGGACACCGTGGTCGAGCTGTCAGCCTACGCTGGGGCCACAAACCTCCCCGTAGTGACCAGTGAGCACCTTGACTCGTGAGCAGATTATGGTGGTATGGGACACTATATTCTAGCTGTCGGCCTACACTGATCAGGCGACGAGCCCTTTGTAGTGACCGCGAGCGTATTCTGAGTTCACGGGAGGCGACGACCCTTCCGTGCAGTAGAGTACAGTAGGCCTGTATTGATAAGGTGATGGGGGAGCGGTGCAACGAGTGCGAGCAACAGCCCTGGCAGCCCTTGCAGTGACCTACGAAATGTACATCGTATGAGATTACTAGGAGTGACGACCCTAGACAGGATCCGTGTTGGGATTGATACAAGGGAAGTACCTTAGTTTCCCAATCCTGCTGTTTGAATGGACTAATAACAACTTGGTAATCATATCACCATAGCATTGCATGTGCCTGGAAGATGTGGAGCACTCTAGGGAGTGTGGCATGCCGCGGTCGTAAGATGTTGCCGCATGAGGGTGATCGTCAGTGAGGGCATACATCACGTCATATCATCTTGCATTAACAACAGTATTAGAATTGTCTGATTTACTGCTTTACTATTATCGCGTGATTGAATTGTGAACATGCTAATCTTTGCTCTATGATTCCACTGAGTTGATCACTCATTCCCACGTTACGGGATGGTGTTTGCAACACCCACCAGACCCTGTTGTAGTTGCAGGTGACGACGAGATCCAGGAGGTGGAGCCGGAGATTGACGAGGACCAGGATGAGTTCTCGTATATGCAGTATCACGACGGCTTCCCGTAGGTGACCTGGATCGAGGGGGACTTCAGTGGGACTATTTTGAACTTATTCTTTTGTCTATTTACATGTATATGAGACTCAGAGATGTAGTCATACTTTGGAGACAGTTGAGATTACTTTGTTTTTCCATACAGCGATATATATATTGTTTAGTCTTCCGCTTGCTTTTATCACTGGATCTGAAGTATGAATTGCAGTTTTGGTATACTTTTACTCATGTGAATGCTTTAAATCAGACAACATTGAATCATAACCATTTTTGTTGCATAAGTGACGGTCTGGAACTCGGGAGTTGAGTTTATACACGACCCCCGATTTTCAGGGTGTTACAAGTTGGTATCAGAGCATGAATGAGAGTATACTGGGCCTGGGTTATGGTCTTGCGACGTACGCTGTCGCTTCCTTTGACTTAGGTGGGTGCGAGAAGGGTCTAGAAACACTTCTAGGATCACAGATTCGCCGATAGGCGAAGTCTATAAGGATCGATCGCAAGATCGAGTCTGTAACGTATCTCGGGTCGCGTAAAGCGACCCAAATCACTTCTAAGCTGTAGGAAGTCGGGTGAGGACGTCCTATGAGCGGTTTTAAACCGCAAAAGTGAATCTTTGGGCCGTGGGATGACCACGACTCCAGTAATCAATCGCCAGGGCTTAAAAACCCCGTTTCACCAAAAATCTTCAAAATTCCTTCTCTAAACACTTCAACCTTCAGTTCTTTCTTATCCATTTTATATTAGGCATCAAACCTAATGTGAAAATAACACAAATTAGCACATTCACCAAATTTTACAGTGAATAGTAAAATTTCATGAAAAATGGCCATAAGGCCATTCTAACTTCACTTTCTTTAGCAACTAAGGAGCTAGAAAGATGTACTGGCTCCTTCTACCCCAAATTCATATGCTGCATTATATGGTTTGGTATTCGGGATTGTGATGTGGACCCGGAAAGCCCCGAACACATGTTTGGGCTCATAGAGACCAAAATACAATGAACCAAGGGGTGGGACCTGACTTTTTGGGACCCTGGGACCATGGGGGACCAGACCCATGGGGT
Organism: Magnolia kwangsiensis; assembly: GCA_037074715.1. NCBI lineage: Eukaryota > Viridiplantae > Streptophyta > Magnoliopsida > Magnoliales > Magnoliaceae > Magnolia > Magnolia kwangsiensis. The sequence goes on from CM073577.1 coordinate 118,601,199, forward strand.
CCCACCGGTCAACTTGCGAGTTGACCGGCGATGCCATCGCCGGCCGGGCGATGCATCGCCGGCCGGCGAGCTTGGTTGGTGCTGTCCTTCGGGCGCACCCACTTAAAAAGCCTCCACATCACCCCTAGCTACCTCCCACATCACGAAAACCCCCAAAACCCACCTCTCCTTCACAAACATCCCCCTTGCATACCCTAGATTCGATTTTCAGCACTTCATTCCAAACCCCGGCGACCCAAACCACTCTTAAACCCTTCCTTGGCCAAAACCGACCACCACCCATCAATTATTGGGTGTTGGCAGCCCCTTTCCTTGAAGATTTCCCCATTTGGAGCTCCAAAATCCCCCAAATAGTGCTGAAATCGTGAGCTGCTCCATCCCATCTTTTTGTTCGTATTTTTTCCTGAAAGTGCAGCCTTGGGAAGCTTGAAGCATCCCTCTACGATGCCTAGATTTCTTTTTTTCAGATTGGGCAGCCATTTCTCCACATTTTCGGCATTTTCCATGGCTTTTGTGGAAGCCATTTTGGGCCTTTTGTCGCTTTCATCCATCATATCTTTGATGGGTAAGAGAAAAACTACGACAGACGAGGCTGGGCCGAGCCGCCCTGCTCGATCGAGAAGACCGCGGGGTGGTGCCGCAAGTTCAAGCACCGCCGCAGGTCCAACTGCAGTCCTGGAGTGCCGTACAAAGCGGGATTTGGATCCCCATGCACACCTTGGACGAACCATCCTATCAGAGATGCCTCATGGTGAATACACTGATCGTAGAGTGTTATTTGAGGCGGACGTAGATGGGCGATTGTTCGGCGAGTATCTGTTGTTCGAACGCATTGAAGCTGCGCACTGGGGACCGATCTTTGAAGCTCGCGCTCGTGCTAATGTGAGCACTGTTCGTGCCTTCTATGCTAACATCCAGAGTCCTACCTTGGAGCCCTTGCAGTTCAAAATCCCTTTTGGTAGAGATCGGATGGCTACGATCGACGTCCGGTTGGTTGCGCGACTTCTCAACGTACCTCTAGGTGATGTACATCCAAGTGAGAAGAATTTGAGGACTAGACGTGAACGAGATCGCCGCACCAGGTTTCTGTGCGGTAAGTTGGTTCCATGGCAGCCTAATAATAGCCTCAAGGCGACGTACATGTCTGAGGATTTGCGCCTGTTGCATCACATCTGCACGTTCAATGTTTATCCTAGGTCGACGAACCGCATTGAATGTACACGTCTTATGGTCGATTTCTTATTTCTGGTGGCCCAGGGAGAGAACGTATGTATGGCCACTTTTATCTTACGGCAGATAGTTCTCATAGCCAGGTCGAGGAGAACATCCGAATCGCTTCCCTTTGGCCGACTCATTTGCAAGATTGCGCTTGAGTTTGCCTATAGACTTGGGCCCGAGTTGCCGGTATCGATTCACACCATCGATGAGTCGACAATGGTCAAGATGAAGATTGGGTCGCAATACCGTGAAAATCAACTCGAAAGGGATAGTGGGGACGACTTTGATGAAGAGGAAGATCAAAGCGAAGAAGAACCTAGTGCAGAGGTTCAGGAAGAGACTCAGGAAGAAGCAGAAGAGGAGGCTCAGGATACTGATGAGAGCCCTCCTCCTTCTGCGCAGACTACTATCGCTGACCGCATTGCTCGGATGGAGGAGAGTCAGACCGCTTTGCGAAAGGAAGTCCAAGAACTTCGAGCGGAAGTCGCTGATGCCAAGGCCGTTACGAAGAAGAAATTTGGCAAGGTGACTCGCACCTTGAAGGCAATCCTGTGTTGCTTACAGGATAAGGGTGCTCCTCCTCCGTCACCAGATTCCGACTAGCGATGCGATCTTTGATGTTGATTATTAGTAGTTAGCCATTTCCTGTTTTATGTGTGTAAAGCCTATTAGGGCTAGTGCTTTGCTTATGTTGCTGTTGCTTAACTGTCTTAATTTCCATGTAATTCTAGTCATGATGCTTGTAAGGATATATCCCTTGTATTGTGACAATTTTGATTAATTGAAATGCATGGAATGCCTTTGACTCTTTAAATGAATGATTGTGGTGTATATGTGCACTTGAGACTGACAAGGTTGCGCCCTATTTTGAATATAGGGAATGCCACCTAAGATTACGAGGAGCGCGGTTCGACTTTCATTGTCTGAGCAGATGGATCAGACTCCTTCTCAGTCTGGCACTCGTCCGGACCCTGCTGTGGGCCCGATTCCTGAGACTGTTCGATCGTCTCAGCCTGCTGTTGGTCCTACAGATGGACCACCACCATTTACACCATCAGTTCGAGAGCCACAGCGCGCATCTACTTCCGCACCTCATCCGCCACAGCCTGCTCCACCCCCTGATAGATTCGAGCAGATGATGGCTATGATGCTACAGCAGCAGCAGCTATTGACCACTATAGTTGGGACTTTAGCCCAGGGTGGGGGTGCGACTACATCTACTCCACCTGCACCACCTGCGCATCCAGCTGAGGATGCCTATACTTACGACCAGGATGAGGGCATAGCACATTCTGCGCAGCCTGCTTTCCCTGCGGAGAATCCTGCCGACACACGGGGCCTTCTGGAGCGATTTCAGCGCTTGCAGCCTCCTACTTTTTCGTGTTCTCACAGACCTGAGGAGGCAGAGTTCTGGCTCGACCGAGTGTCGAAGATTCTATGCATGTTACACTGTACCGAGGTAGAGCAGGTAGAGCTGGCTACCTTCCTATTTGAGAGAGAGGCCAGTATGTGGTGGGATAGTATATTGCGGACTGTTGCCGCAGATTTCGTATGGACGTGGGCAGCATTCGAGTTCCGCTTCCATGAGAAGTATTATCCCCAGACCTACAGGCACGAGAGGGAGAATGAGTTTCTCCGTCTCAGGCAGGCAGCGATGACGGTTACTGAGTATGAGCATCGGTTCACAGAGTTGGGCAGGTACGTCCCGACGATTCTGGCTGATGAGCAGATGCGCATACGGTGCTTTTTGGAGGGCTTGCGACCGGATATTCGGTCGAAGATGTGCTGTGTCAGTTTTCCCTCCTATGCGGAGTTGGTTCACATGTCCATGCGGGCAGAGCAGGACGTGGATCGACTTGCGCGATCTCGAGGCCCGACTACTTCCAGGCCGCGACCGGAGTTGCCAGATAGGCCCTTCGCGGGCAAGAGGCCTCGCATTGATCCTCCTACCAGGACCATGGCGCCTGTACGACCGTTTCGGCGCCCTGATTTATCATGCACATACTGTGGGAGGACGGGCCATTTATCACAGAGTTGCTTTTCCAGGATGCGGGACAGTGGGTTCTCGCCGCCGCAGAAGATTGATCGTGTACGTCCACAGGCGATATCAGCACCGCCTATACGGTCAGCTCCTGCGCATCCTTCTTTCAGGCCTACGGTATCACAGATTCGACAGCCTCCACGGCCCTTGACACAGCGGCCGAACCGGCCACAGCAGGCTCGAGTTCATGCACTGACCGTTGAGGCAGCTACGACGCCGACTTTCCAGCATTCAGCCTTCGAGGTCACGGGCCATATCGGAGGTACTCCCGTTCTTATCATGGTGGACACTGGTTCCACGATTTCTTTGATATCGCGTGCCGTGGTCAGACGTCTTGGGTTGCAGACTATCACTATGGATAGCGTACGAGTCTTTGCAGCTCATGGAGATTTTTCGGATGTCACCCAGATGTGTGAGGGTTGTTTGGTTGATCTGGGAGGCAGGACGATGACTCTTGATCTGGTCGTCGATCCCTCGCTCGTTTATCTCGACGTCATTCTTGGCATGGATTGGTTGACTGCAGCGAGAGCCGAGATTGACTGCGAGACTCGTATAGTCACAGCGTACGAGCCTGAGGGCGCATCCTTCACATTTTCAGTGCGGGTAAATCTTCCTTTCCGCATTCTTAGCTATGCCACTCTATTGCGCGACGCTGGTGCCCAGGTACTTGAGCAGACACCAGTTGTTTCTGAGTTCGGGGATCTGTTCAGGAAGATCCCTGGTTTGCCGCCCCGATGTGAGATCGATTTCACTATCGATCTAGTTCCTGGTTCTACACCCGTCTCACTGCCGACGTATCGCATGGCACCATGTGAGATGGAGGAGTTGCGGACGCAGATTGATGGTCTGCTAGAGCTTGGCTTTATACGGCCTAGCGTATCTCCTTGGGGAGCACCGGTCTTGTTCGTGAAGAAGAAGGACGGTTCGCTGCGATTGTGTATTGATTATCGCAGGCTGAACCAGCTCATGGTGAAGAACAAGTACCCTTTGCCCAGGATCGATGACTTGTTTGATCAGTTGAGAGGAGCGCAGTACTTCTCGAAGATTGATCTTCAGTCAGGATATCATCAGCTGCGCGTCAGAGATGAGGACGTGCAGAAGACAGCATTCAGGACCAGTTTTGGTCACTACGAGTTCCTCGTGATGTCGTTCGGTCTCACGAACGCACCGGCCGTGTTCATGGATCTGATGAACCGAGTTTTTCGGCCTTTCCTCTATCGATTCGTCGTTGTTTTCATCGACGACATTTTGGTATACTCTAGGAGTCGAGAGGAGCATGAGGAGCATTTGCGTTTGGTCCTGGATACGCTCAGACGACATCAGTTGTTCGCACAGTACAAGAAGTGCGACTTCTGGAAGCAGGAGGTGAAGTTTCTGGGACACGTGGTGTCCAAGGACGGCATGGCAGTTGACCTGTCTAAGGTAGCTGCGGTGCAGGACTGGGAGCAGCCTGGTTCTGTCACTGAGGTGAGGAGTTTCTTGGGTCTCGCTGGTTACTATCGGCGCTTCATTCAGGATTTCTCGAAGATCGCAAGACCCTTATCTCAGTTGACACGGAAGGACGTGAGGTTCGCCTGGAATGATAAGGCGGAGTCAGCTTTTCAGGAGCTGAAGGACAGACTTACGTCCGCCCCTGTGCTAGTATTGCCAGAGCAGGGGGTTAGATACACTATATACACTGACGCGTCTAGCGTTGGTTTGAGTTGTGTCCTTATGCAGAGGGACAGGGTAATTTCGTATGCCTCGAGACAATTAAGGAAGCACGAGGAGAATTACCCTACACACGACCTGGAGTTGGCAGCCGTTATATTCGCACTGAGACTCTAGAGACATTACCTCTACGGAGAGGAGTTCGAGCTCTTTTGCGACCACAAGAGCCTCAAGTACATATTCACGCAGCGAGACTTGAATATGAGGCAGCGGCGATGGATGGAGACACTGAAGGACTTCAAGTTTGAAGTCTCTTACCATCCTGGGAAGGCGAACCTTGTGGCTGATGCGTTGAGCCGCAAGAAGGCGATAGAGTTTGCGGCTCCGCTAATGGTTGCCGAGTGGGATATGGTTGAGTTTTTGCGAGACTTTGAGCAGAAACTCACCGTAGAGGAACCATTTGAGTTCATCGCACATGTACAGGTGCGATCCCAGATCGATGACCGTGTCATCGAGGCGCAGAGGAACGACGCGCATCTTACTGAGCTTCGAGAGCAGGCCAGTGATGATGCTGACGCCGACTGGCGAGTTGGTATGGATGGAGGCTTACGTTACCGTGGCCGCCTATGCGTCCCAGATGTCCCTGACTTGAGACGAGAGATTCTCGAGGCTGCGCATTCTACTAGACTCGCTATGCATCCTGGCAGCACGAAGATGTATCGTGACGTGAAGAGGACGTATTGGTGGGAAGGTATGAAGACCCACATTGCTGAGTTCGTGTCCCGTTGTCTCACTTGTCAGCAGGTGAAGGCAGCGCATCGCCGACCACCTGGACTTTTGCAGCCTATGCCAATTGCAGAGTGGAAATGGGATTTCATTTCCATGGACTTCATTTCTGGGTTGCCGAGGACGAGAAAGGGGCATGATTCCATTTGGGTGATCGTCGACCGATTGACGAAGTCGGCGCACTTCCTACCGATCAGAGTTACGAACTCTGCAGACGATCTGGCTAGATTGTATATCCGAGAGATTGTGCGTCTGCATGGAGTTCCGTTGGAGATCGTGTCGGACAAAGACACGCGGTTCACTTCTATTTTCTGGACTCGCATTCAGGAGGCTATGGGTGTAAAGTTGAAGTTCAGTACTGCCTTCCACCCACAGACGGACGGACAGACGGAGCGAGTGAACCAGATCCTGGAGGACATGTTGCGGGCTTGCGCATTGGACTTCAAGGACAGTTGGGATGACTGTCTTGCATATGTGGAGTTTGCGTACAACAATAGCTTCCAGACGAGTATCGGCATGGCACCTTATGAGGCGCTGTATGGGCAACCTTGTCGCGCACCGCATTGCTGGTTAGAGGTCGGTGAGCGCAGCTTGATTGGCCCAGAGTTGGTGCAGGCGATGTCAGAGAAGATTGATATTATTCGACGTCGACTTCTTGCAGCGCAAAGCAGACAGAAGAGCTACGCCGATACGAGACGACGGCCACTAGAGTTCACAGTCGGGGATCATGTGTTTTTGCGAGTTTCTCCTATGAAGGGAGTCCTTCGGTTCGGGAAGAAGGGGAAGCTGGCACCGTGATTCATTGGTCCATTTCAGATCCTCGATCGTGTGGGAGCAGTGGCTTACCGATTGGCTTTACCCACGCCCCTCGCGAGCGTCCACAACGTATTTCATGTTTCTATGCTGAATAAGTACGTTGCTGATCCTTCCCATATCATCAGATGGGAGAAGGTGCAGTTAGGAGAGGATGTTACTTATATCCTGCGACCGACACGCATCTTAGACCGGAAGGAGCAGGTACTGCGTAGCAAGGTGATTCCCCTTGTGAAGGTACTATGGACGCATCACTCTGAGGAGGAGGCTACTTGGGAGACAGAAGCCGAAATCAGAAAGAACTACCCACAGCTTCTCGAGGAGTACGAACAGGTACAAATTTCGAGGATGAAATTATTTGTTAAGGGGGGTAGATTGTAACGCCCGTGAAAAATCCGTACTTGGAATCGAGTACCGATTTGACCCGAAATCGCGTATAAATAATTTCCATGGAAATTAAACGTAAGTTGGCTAGCACAACGCTAGAGTAGCTGGGAAATAGTCCCTGATCACTTTAAATACGTTCTACAAGACCCAAATCGAGTAGAACAGACAACTCTACAATACTCTATAACCTTGGATCCAACTCTAAGCAGGTTTGTCCTCTGGACCATATTGAACTTTTGTATTGGATTTAGACCGCGCGTCGAAGGTCTGATACCTCCTATCTTAGACCGTTAGAACCGCCCAGCTGGACTTGACAATCATCTCGAAAATCAAGTCAAACCGATAATCACAGAGTATTTCGTTGAACCCGGACTGAAGCGACCGCGAATAGGGACGAATTGGGAATTTCAAATTTAGATCTGGCACACGACTTGACGCGTCAGTATTAAGCGTTCTGACCGTCAGAATTCATCCAGATTACACCCTCGGATCAGGAAAAATATCTATTTATTATCATGGAACTTTCAGCCCTGATCTATGTGCGGTGACCGCTGAACTGAAACTGGTCCGCCACGTGCGATCTGCGAACCCTGCCAGACTGAAAACTTAATACGAGGTACATCTGGTACCCATGAGCTTAAGTCTGATCGCAATCGACCAGGGGACCACCAGAAATCAGTTTTTGGACCGAAACAGCCCCGAAATGGATAGGCAATAAGTAAACTTCGTCCCGGAGCCTATTTTCGGCGTTTCCAAGCTTATAAAAGGGGTTGAAACCCTCATTCCTTCCTTGCATACGAATTTCACAAACCCTAGAACAAGAGAGAGAGAGTTTGAGAGAAAGGGAAGAGGAGATTTTTCCCGCTTCCGAGCCACCAACGGTTGCTGCATCAGCACTTCCTTCCAATCACCTGGCTGGTGATTTCTACACTTTTTCAGGTATGAAATAATCCCAACAACTTGCTGATTTAGGGTTTTCTTAGATGCACAACATGTTAGCTAACTAGATCCATAAATCAGGTTCTCCTACTGTCGTAGACGAAGCGTACACGCTCCGTTCAAATTCCCGCGACCGTAAGAGACTAGGTGAGGATTTTAGACGCTTTGATTGACGGTTTACAACGCTTTCAATGTCGTTTAATAGTAGATTATCGACGGCATCGCCGTTTGACATGTACAACATGCTCTCCGTTTCCTGTTTCGTAAATTAACGAAGAATATGAGATTTAGGACATTTTAGTCATTTGTAGGAAGTACGGTCTACATGCATATTTTGCTGACATGATTGACATGGTTTGTCGCCGCTTTAGTGAGTTAGGAATGCTTGCATAATCAGTTTGGCGAAGAGATTCGCCAAGTTGCACACGTTGGGTCGACATACTATATGTGGACTTAAGTGTGTAGTGTATGTATTTGTAGAAATGCTTGTATTATTATGTATTGAATTAAATGATGTTAGGTAGTAGATTGAGATTGATTTCATGATTAATATGCTGACCTAAATGATTTCCTACATGCTTACCTTATGCATGATTACACTACATGCATAGAAAGTACGCCTTGAAGATTTGCTTAAGTTGAATATACATGGGAAGTATGCCTTGAAGATTTTCTTAAGTTGAATATACATGGGAAGTATGCCTTGAAGATTTGCTTAAGTTGAATGTTTTAACATGTGCTAACATGCTCATATGATTTATTTCAATTCCAATACCTTGGTATATAGTGTTAATGAAATGCCATAGATGTGTGGGACTTGACCTAGTCCAGGCAGTCGGTAACCGAGCGAATTCGTGGCTGACTGGTCATAGCCACGAACGACGCGTCGATGAACGTGATTCGTGTTGAGAGTTGGCGGCAGTGGTTAGGCCACGCGAAGTGTTTTACGCACTTCATATCGTTTAACTTGAGATGCGATCGCGCTAGTCGAGCCCGTCAAGTAAACCGACTGGCCGATGTTTGTTCACCTTGTATGTATCATAACTGCTTGAACCTAGGGTACTGAACTTACCATTGTAAACCCTATTAACCGTGGTACCTTGATCCACGAAGACTCATGAGCCGGGCATGGTGGTATGGGACACCGTGGTCGAGTTGTCGGCCTACGCTGGGGCCACAAACCTCCCCGTAGTGACCAGTGAGCACCTTGACTCGTGAGCAGATTATGGTGGTATGGGACACTATATTCTAGCTGTCGGCCTACACTGATCAGGCGACGAGCCCTTTGTAGTGACCGTGAGCGTATTCTGAGTTCACGGGAGGCGACGAGCCTTCCGTGCAGTAGAGTACAGTAGGCCTGTATTGATAAGGTGATGGGGGAGCGGTGCAACGAGTGCGAGCAACAGCCCTGGCAGCCCTTGCAGTGACCTACGAAATGTACATCGTATGAGATTACTAGGAGTGACGACCCTAGACAGGATCCGTGTTGGGATTGATACAAGGGAAGTACCTTAGTTTCCCAATCCTGCTGTTTGAATGGACTAATAACAACTTGGTAATCATATCACCATAGCATTGCATGTGCCTGGAAGATGTGGAGCACTCTAGGGAGTGTGGCATGCCGCGGTCGTAAGATGTTGTCGCATGAGGGTGATCGTCGGTGAGGGCATACATCACGTCATATCATCTTGCATTAACAACAGTATTAGAATTGTCTGATTTACTGCTTTACTATTATCGCGTGATTGAATTGTGAACATGCTAATCTTTGCTCTATGATTCCACTGAGTTGATCACTCATTCCCACGTTACGGGATGGTGTTTGCAACACCCACCAGACCCTGTTGTAGTTGCAGGTGACGACGAGATCCAGGAGGTGGAGCCGGAGATTGACGAGGACCAGGATGAGTTCTCGTATATGCAGTATCACGACGGCTTCCCGTAGGTGACCTGGATCGAGGGGGACTTCAGTGGAACTATTTTGAACTTATTCTTTTGTCTATTTACATGTATATGAGACTCAGAGATGTAGTCATACTTTGGAGACAGTTGAGATTACTTTGTTTTTCCATACAGTGATATATATATTGTTTAGTCTTCCGCTTGCTTTTATCACTGGATCTGAAGTATGAATTGCAGTTTTGGTATACTTTTACTCATGTGAATGCTTTAAATCAGACAACATTGAATCATAACCATTTTTGTTGCATAAGTGACGGTCTGGAACTCGGGAGTTGAGTTTATACACGACCCCCGATTTTCAGGGTGTTACATTCAACATCGGTCTTACCAAGATTATTACTACATCCCAACCCCATACTTGAGGTGTGAACAAGTTTTTCGTGCCATTGCGGGGATTGACGGTTACGTTTTTTCTGAGATTAAGTAGTTTTAGAATTAGGTTAAGATTAGGATTTTTCTAGTTTTCTAATTTTAATTCTAGGATTTCTTTTAATTTTAGAAACTAACATTACTTTTTAATTTTAGGGTTTAGAAACTTTCCTTTTAGGAACTAGTTTATTTTTAGAAACTTTCTATTTCTAAGTTTAGGTTTTCCTATTTGATTTCTAGAAACTAACCTAGCTTTCCTGTTTTGTAGGATTCTGAGATAGACCTTCTAAATTGGCAATCCCTTTCTAATTTTCTAGTTTTCCCATTTTCTATTTTTATATTAGGTTCTCTTTTGTATTTTTTAGAAATTTTCTATTTTAGGATTTCTTTTATTATTTTTATAAACTAATTAACTTTCTAATTCTAGGTTAGGACTTTTCTGATTAATTTTTAGAACCTACGCTATTTATTTCCCTTTTTAGAAACATTTTCTAATCTTAGAAACTAACCCATCTTTTTAATTTTTAATTTTAGAAACTAACTTCTTATATTTTCTTTTGTAGGATTCTAACATAGGAACTTCTAATCTGGTAACTTCTTTCTAAATCTTTGTCTTTCTATTTCTAGATCTCTTATTATTGTAGGATTTCTTTTATTCTTAGGATTAGATTTAGAGTTAGGGCTTCACCATGCAAAAGTTGAAACGTGTGTATGCTGAGATAGCTAAGAAATCTTGGAAAAGTTTTTTTTTATGTATGATAATTATGATGAGAAACAGCCTATGCCTCAAATATTTTCTAAAATTTTCTTCAAACCAATCGAAATATGATGTTCCACCGATTAAGAAGTCCTTTGGTAATTATCTGTGAAAAATAATTGCATTCCACGAGTTAAGAAAACAGTACGTGATTATGAGAATGAAGACTATTATTGTAACACCCCATACCTCTAATACCCGGGTGTTACCTCTTAAACTTACGTCCATCACCGATTAACTAGACGACTTGAAAACTAACTTATGTAGGGTGGAACTTCTAGTCAGCATTAAAGTCACCTATCAGAGCCTCCAGGAACCGAGCAAGACACTATCACAGTCAGGAGGGTAAGAATAACTAAAAACCCTTCAAGTTAAGTCATTCATAGGACACTTGATATCAGCACAATGAACTTATAATGAACCCTCGAGGGCTAGTAAAAGGCCAACCAAGCCCTCACCACCTCCCAAACCTTTATATAACTATTGAAATCAAGTATCGAGCCAATCTAACCTATGGACTGAGAGTATTGGCCATAAAAAGGCCCGTGGTGAGTGATGCGGTCCACCTAGGTCTCGGCCCCATCCCAAACTAGGCCGAGACCCCTACATGGGGATCCCAAGATAAATGAACAGAGCAGATTTCTTGCAAACATCATGGTAGACCCCACACGGAGTGCATATGTACCCCATGCGCTCGTGCACAACGTGCACTGGGAAAATGGACTCAGTCAAACGAGCTTTGACCGAGCTCCTTGCAAAAAAGAGAGAAATGGCGAAATTCTCCCGCCAACATGCATTTCAAAACTGGCGAATTTCACCTACCAAAGTAGCACTCTGGGCACTTTCTGGGTGATCCAAACCGTTCACCTTGCTTGTGGGGCCCGCCTTAACATAATGGTATAAGATTTTAGGCACATACAAAAGACGAGAAATTTCAGGTGGGACCGTCCAAGGGCTTATATGTGGCGGATATCCAAGGGGTGGGACCCATCTGTGACTGCATGAGTGGCCCACAATGGGGCCTAATTGTACCATCCCAACCATCCATCGCCCTGGGAGAGCCACGCTCTCCCATTTTCAGGAATGGCCAAGTAATGCCTGCATAAAGAAAAGCAGAAAAGGAGACTTTCCTTTTATAGAAAGGAAGTGTTGGTGCTTTTCTAGCCACTCTTAGGGCCATGTGGAGGAATCCTAGCCCTCCCTTGGAGGGTAGTTCGAGATGAGAGAGAGAGTAGTATCTCATCTTGTGAGAAAATGAAGAAAACCAAGTTATCTCATGAGATAACCTGAAACTGACGTTTGGGGCCCGAAAAGTGGACCCCAAAATGATCTGAGGCCTCATCTAGATTGACCAGATGGACCAGATCATGCCCGAATACATCAAGTGATGATCTATCATTAATGGCCGATCATCTTCCACGATGAACCATCAAACGAGATGTCGAGATGGGCCCCACCAGATCAGAAAAGCTACTTTTCTGGTGGGCCTAGGGGTCAGCTATCCATCCTAGCCTACGGATGAGCCCTATGAAAGGCCACCCTTCAATCACGACCGTACAAGGTGGGTCGTTTTGATCCAACCGTTGGGAGCCCTCTCCCCATCACTATAAATAATAGGCCTGTAACCCTTAGGATTCGTGCCAATGAGCGAGCGAGAGAGAGAGAGAGAGAGAGAGAGAGAGAGAGAGAGAAGAGGAAGGGAGAGCTATGTGAGCGAGTCAGCTTAACTCGACCCAGCTGCGTCACTGTCTCGCCAAGTGCTGTGACAGCGGGTGTGTCAAGTCTACCCAACGAACCAGGTAACTACCTGCCTCGTTTCATTCTCCTTCCGACAGCACCTAACTGTTGGAATTACAATCATGGCAAATCAAGGCCCAATTCCAGCCTTCACCATGGCTGTGTATTGGGCCGAATCCAGCCTTCACTAGGGTTGCATATTGGGCCAAAACTAAGCCAAGAAATGGCCGTATTTCAGGCCAAAAATAAGCCAACCGATGGCCATATGACGAGCAGAGATCAGGCCAAAACAGTGGCGCGTTTCGAGCTAAACCCACACTAAATGATGGGTGTGCGTTGGGCTGAAACCAGGCCAATCCGTAGCTCAGTATTGGGCCGAAACCATGCCAGATAATGGCTGTGTTTGGGCCAAAAATCTGGTTAACTTCCATGAGGTGGGAGAACCTCTGGTGGGCCGTGAATGGGAAGTGTAATCAACCTTTGCATAGACCTGGGGTTGGACCAAAAGAAAACCCATAACAGGCTCCGCATAGGGTTGAGGACGGTCTTAAATAGGCTGTGGAACGAGCCTCCTGCTGGTTCAATCAGCGGACTGAAACCCAGTTGAAACCGAGCCTCAAATGAGTCCTAATTTTGACCGAAAACAGACCTCCATCAAAGTCTGGAGGTGCGATAGCAGCTTCCAAGCAGGTTGAGAAAATGGACTTCTAATGGGCCATCAGAAGCAGGCCATGTAATGCTTGAAGTATGAACCGAAATCAATCTCAGTTCTAGGCCAACGAGACAGGAGTTGGGCCAAAGAATTGCCACCGTTTCAGGCCAGTAGCATGGGCTAAGAATCGGGTCAAAAACACAACTGGGCTGTGGACAGACCCAGTTTCGGTCCCAGTAGAGCAGAGCCGGGGTCAGTTCTGTCAAACCGTGATCCGGGCCTGGGCTCAGCCACACCACAAGACCCGAAATTCAGGTGGACTGCACCTGAGATCAGCTCCTAGTGGGCTAGGCCACCAGTTACAATGGGCTGCACCTTGTAGGGTGTTGGTGGGCCACTCACAGTGAGCAGGCTGAGGGCCTGTTTCAGGCCCTGCATACTTTCAAGTGGGCCACACCATACATAACAGTGGGTTGTACCCTGTTTGAAACGAGTGGGCCACACCATATATAGCAATGGGCTGCACCCTATTTGAAATAGGTGGGCCACGCCATATATCGCACCCTGTCTGAAACAGGTGGGCCACACCATACATAATCGTGGGCTGCACTCTGTTTGAAACAGGTGGGCCACACAATACATAACAGTGGGCCGCACCCTGTTTGAAACAGGAAGGCCACACCACACTAATGATAGCTGGGCCACACGTTAATAGTTGGCTGGCCAAATCTTGCCTAGTAAAGACCTATGTTGCAGGGTCACTATCACCCGCCAGTGGATGGACCTGGCCTAAGCCCAGTTCGGCTCTCAATGAATAATGGGTTTGGGCCCAAAGTTGGGTCACCAGTTTCAACAAGAGTCTAATGGGCCTAGCTACCTTAAGTCAGGCCCAAATAGCCTTATACATGAAGCCTTCCACATCTCACCAATTGTTCATATACTTGATGCTCTAAGAACTTATTGTCTAATGCAAACAAACTTCTCTAGAGAACTATTTGAGCAGAGTGGGACGGCTAGCTTCTCAAGGGAATTCATATCAAGGGACGCTCTACAACTTGTTTGGTGATGATTTTCTTCCCCTTGAGCTTTTCATCTCTAAACTAGATTAAGAATAGTCTTTTGCTATAGTTTCTAATGATCCCTCAGGAGTGGGTGATCATTCAACATGTTTAATTAGATACATGCCTCTTAGTAGTTACCATTGGTTAACGATTGTATTCATATTTTTAGAATGGGTCAAACCCTTAATCTATGTTGCCATATGTCATAGGACCAATCTATCGAATGCTCCTGAAACCTGTCAAGTCACTAATTAGTCTAACTTGAAAGCATGGCTTGGATTTGCTAGAATACTTGATTGTTTAATTGAGGTGAATGTTTTAGAACTTGATAAGTTAGAATTATAGGATTCTTGATTGTTTAATTGAGGTGAATGTTTTAGAACTTGATAAGTTAGAATTATAGGATTCTTGAACTATTTGTATACATGAGATGTACATTAATTATTAAAGCAAATTTGAATCTGTACAAGATTGTACTAGTTGTAAAACATTCATTACTTGAAATCTCTTTATGAAAACTCCTCTTTAAAGAGATTCTGTGCTTAGGGTGTAACCGAATTGATTATGATGAAATATAATCCTCAACATGGGGGCTATAATTTGTGAGATGTGACTCATGGGGTTCACCATCCATGGAATGATTCCGTCCACCTGACTAGGGAATGACCCTGCGACATTTATCATCACCGATGTTTACTCATATTTGAATCCATAAACCACTTCATTTAGTCATTGTATTTAAATGATTTCAACACTTCATTCCTAGTTAGCGTACGATGGCGGTCTCCTTATCTAGAGAATTGATTGACCACATGTTGATGGGTTATATGCGCACCTTAAGGCGGTAGCCTCATGAGCCCGTAATGGTGGCATGGAACCTATGCCTGAGTTGTTGGCCTACGTTGGCAACTAGCTCCCGTAGTGACCTTTGAGCATATGTAAATTGGCTAGTTGTAATTGGACTAATAACGGGTTGGTTGATCATGCATATATGGCACAGACCAACAACTATTGCTATTGTATGTGATGTACATATATGTCCGTCTGAATGTTTTTTCCAGGACAATAATTGCATGGGTGACGAGCCCAATGTCCATCTGGATGTTTTTCCCGGGATAATGATTACATGGGTCACGAGCCCAATGTCCTCATGGATGAGCATTCTCGGAGTGATGATTGCATTCACGCATCCATACACATAATAAGACTGCATTTGTTATGTTTTGGATTGCCTGTATGTTTTATGTTTTTTTGGTCTAGGGCGACAGTGTACAATCTTGAGGGGAGATCACACTGAGTTGGTCACTCATTAATCAATATTCCATCGTATAGAGGATACAGGAATTGATGGACTCACGGTGGATCCGGAGGTGACTATAGTCGAGGAGGAGCCTTACAATGAGGAGCCGTATCAAAAGGTAGCTATTTATTTTAGATTAAATCAGTAGATCATTCGCTTATTATTATTTCAGTACATTTAGAAACTTGAGGTTTTGTATTTGGGCTCCAGCTGAGTGGCCCTAGATATTGTTTACATTTTGGTCATATCTATACTACGCTTGATTTCATAAATCGCACTTTGAATTAGTTAATTACCTTCTTAGATTATCAGTTAACACCTAGGTTTTCAAGAACCGAGTCATATACTCGAGTTTTGAAAATCAAGGTGTTACAATTATTAACCATCATATTCTCCCACATATGATTCATATGACTATAATCAGTGGAAACATCAAATTTGGTAAGATGAACCAACAACATGCTATAATAATTATTCTCTTAGATACTCTACCTTTGAGATCCAACCAGAAACGATCCAAAAGGATTCATTTCAGCATAACATGAACTTTCTTGCAGAAATTAGAAAAACGTTGGAAGTGCTTAATTTGCGTCTCGATAAGAAAGTAGAGACTCATTCATCTCAACCATAACCCAATCCAGAAATACAATGTGAGGAAAGTGATCCTAACTTGTTTTTAAAGAACTCTGAAATTTGGAATCAAGAGTTGGATTATATTAATGATCACATGGTTCGATTTCCCGAAGAGTCGATCTCGATGACGATTCAAAAGAATGATCAAGAGATGTGGGTGTCTTTCAAATATAATGATGATGACACACTTCACTCACATGACACCCTTAGTTTCAATAATGATGAAGAAGTTAGTTTAGTTGAACCTCAACCCAATTTAGGAGTAGAATGTGAGAGAAGCTATCCTACTCCAAGGATGTGCTGTACTGAATTGTAAGATGATGAGTATTG
This sequence comes from Magnolia kwangsiensis, assembly GCA_037074715.1. Taxonomy (NCBI): domain Eukaryota; kingdom Viridiplantae; phylum Streptophyta; class Magnoliopsida; order Magnoliales; family Magnoliaceae; genus Magnolia; species Magnolia kwangsiensis. Next base: position 118,617,834 of record CM073577.1, read on the forward strand.
GGATGACGATTATGAATGTGCAGCCCAAATTTTTCTGAAATCAATCTCAAGTTTGGCCCATATTAATGATTAAGAGGTTGAAGAAGTTGTCGACCATAGTGATCTACTCCACCTATTTGACATGTCCAATTTAAACGTGGAAGATGAACCACTTACGACCGACCCTTCTAACTCTTGTGAGACATTGTAACGCCCCGACTTTTCAAGACCTGAGTATACGACCCATTTTCCAAAAGCCCTAGTGTTAACCTATAAAGAGCCAAAATCCACCTATATTTTTTCTTTCATCAGAGTTAGCAGATTAGCATTGAATGAACACATCATACATAATGAGAAATTTACATTTATATTTAGAATGTGCAAAAGATTGCTTATAATGACTTATACAAACCAATGTCTCTATATTAACAATTATAAGATTACATACATGAGAAATTTAAAAGCATATCAAACATATAAACGAAATCCGCAAGATCGCGCAGCTTCCTTAACATGTACAACCACGCATCCTTGACCACCATAACGACTCCTTATCAGTCTGAACCTGCATATCATTTAAGCACCTATGCTACCTGTACGGTTATAAATTTGATGGATGAGTGGTCAACTCAGTATAAATTTCCCTCAAGATTACACACCGCCACATTAGATAAGCATAGTTATAAAAATATAGCAAGGCATACAAAACAGTACACGATGTAGTCTTATTAGATGTGTGGATGCATGAATGCACTCATCACCTCGGGGATGCTCATCCGTGCGGACAGTGGGCTCGTCACCCATACAATCATCGACTTGAGAATAATCATCTAGTTGCACAAAATACGTACATCACGTATAATAGCGATAGACGTTAGTCTGTGCCATGTATGCATGATTAGCTAAACCATTATTAGTCTAGTTACAATTAGCCAGTTTAAATAAGCTCAAGGTCACTACGGGGGCTTGTCACCAGCGTAGACTGACAGCTCAGGCATAGGTCTCATACCACTATCCTTGACTCATGAGGCTACTACCTTAGGATGTTTAATAGAAACACGTTGACTAATAGCTAATCAGATTTTAGTACATGGGGCTTATCATCGCATGGTTGCACGGTATAAAACATCAAACCCATATAGAAAAAATACCCAAAACAAACCCACATAAGGCGATATCAAAACAAGCCACATAAGGCCAATATCAAAATAAGCCACATAGGGCGAGTATCAAAACCATGAGATAAAAACCATTCTTAAAAAAAAACACTTAGACACAGTAATATTCAATTCAATAACCACTAAGTCGCATGTCCATTTCAATCACATTCAATTGAGTTACATCCCAAGTATGGGTGTACATTTTTAAGTGAGGGTTTCCCACCGATGTGCTAGTTAAAGTTCCATAAGCAATCCACAAATAATTCATGATCAGAGGAACATATGCAGGATAGATATCAAGCATGTAATCTAGCAATTCAATTTCAACAATCAGTATATATAATTATAAAATAAAGATATCAATTATCACTTGAAAATTAAAGTAAAAACTATCACTTAAGCTAATGGAAAAATAGAAAGCTCAAGGGAAAGAAATCATCACCTCATAGTTCGCATCGCCTACCAATATCGCTAGGAAATGCGCGTTCCCTTAGAATCAAATCCTACCATAAATCAGAAACTTATACAATTAGATCAAGTTTTATTGTAACACCCTAGATTTTGGCTAACCTGGGATTTGACGTCCTTAGACAGTGGGTCAATTAAAACACCTGAAAAATCGCTTAGAACCCAATTCCATAGCCAAAGAAATCACTTAGGGTTAATTCCTTTAGAAACTAAGCATAAGTTAGCTAGCGCAACGCTGGAGTAGCTGGGAAATAGTCCCTGATCACTTTAAATACGTTCTACCAGACCCAAAGCGAGTGGAACCAATGACCCTATAATGCTCTAAAGCCTCAGATCAAACTCTAAGCCGGTTTGTTCTCGGGACCTCCTTGAAACTTTGTATTGGATCTAGACCGCGCGTCGTAAGTCAGATGCCTACCATCTTAGACCGTTATGACCACTTAGCTGGGCTTGGAAATCGTTTCGAATATCAAGTCCAACTGACGATCACAGGCTATTTCATTGAGCCCGGACCGAAGAGAGTGTGAATAGGGACATAGTTGGAATTTCAAATTCAAATCTGGCACACAAATTTGACGCATCAGTATTAAGCATTCTGACCGTCAGAATACAGCCAAATTACACCCTTGGATCAGAAAAAATTTCTATTACATATCACGAGACTTATAGGCCTGATCTTGGTGCGGTGACCGTTAAACTGAAACTGGGCCGCCACGTGCGATCTGGGAACCCTACTGGCCTGAAATCTGGATGCGTGCTAGATCCAGTATGCACGAGCTTAAGTCCGACCGCATTTGGCCAGGGGACCTCCAGAAATGCTCTTTTGGACCGAAACAGCCCCGATTTGGATATACTTTACGTATACCTTGACTTGGAGCCTATTTTGGGCATGTTTAGGCTTATAAAAGGGGTTGAAACCCTCACTCCTCTCTCCCATCCGAATTTGCAAAAATCTCTAGATTGGGAGAGAGAAAAGGTGAGAGTTTGTGAGAGAGATTGGAGGAGAATTCCTTACCGCTTGTGCTACCTGTTGCAAGTGCCTAAGCAACGCAACTCAATCATGTTGCCGGTGATTTCTCCGCTTTTCTAGGTAAGTAAATACCCTAAATAGTTGTTGATTTGAGTTTTCCTTGTTTCCATAGCGATGTAGCTTATGGATCTCGTAAATCAGGTTCTCTATTCGCCGTAGACGAAGCGTATACGCTCCGTTCGAATTCTCATCCCTAAAAGGGAAAAGGTGCGGATATTAGACGCTTTGATTGACTGTTTCCAAAGCTTTCAATGTCGTTTAATAGTAGATTCTTGACGGCAACGCCGTTTGACATGTACAACATGCTCTCCGTTTCCTGTTTCGTAAATTAACGAAGAATATGAGATTTAGGGCATTTTAGTCATTTGTAGGAAGTACAGTTTACATTCATATTTTTCTGATGTGATTGACATGGTTTGTTGTCGCATTAGGAAGTTAGGAATGCGTGCATAATTAGTTTGGCGAAGAGATTCGCCTAAATGCGCACGTTGGGTCGACATACTATTTGTAGACTTAAGTGTGTAGTGTATGTATTTGTATAAATGCTTGTACTAGTATGTATTGAATTAAATGATGTTATGTAGTAGTTTGAGAATGATTTCTTGATTAATATGCTGACCTAAATGAATTCCTATATGTTGACCATATGCGTGATTCCATTACATGCATGGAATGTAGGTGTTTGAAGATTTGCTTAAGTTGAATGTTATAACATGTGTTAACATGCTCACATGATTGTATTTCAATTCCAATACCTTTGCATATATTGTTGATGTGATTTCATAGATGTGTGGGACTAGACTTAGTCCAGGCAGTCGGTAACCGAGCGAATTCGTGGCTGACTGGTCATAGCCACGAGCGACGCGTCGATGAACGTGATTCGTGTTTAGAGTTGGCGGCAGTGGTTAGGCCACGCGAAGTGTTTTACGCACTTCATGTCGTTCGACTTGAGATGCGATCGCGCTAGTCGAGCCCGTCAAGTAACCCGACTGGCCGATGTATGTTCACCTTGTATGAGTCATAACTGCTTGAACCTAGGGTACTGAACTTACCATTGTAAACCCTGTTAACCATGGTACCTTGATCCACAAAGACTCATGAGCCGGGCATGGTGGTATGGGACACCGTGGTCGAGCTGTCGGCCTACGCTGGGGCCACAAACCTCCCCGCAGTGACCAGTGAGCACCTAGACTCGTGAGCAGATTATGGTGGTATGGGACACTATATTCTAGCTGTCGGCCTACACTGATCAGGCGACGAGCCCTTTGTAGTGACCGCGAGCGTATTCTGAGTCCACGGGAGGCGACGACCCTTCCGTTGCAGTAGAGTACGGTAGGCCTGTATTGATAAGGTGATGGGGGAGCGGTGCAACGAGTGCGAGCAACAGCCCTGGCAGCCCTTGCAGTGACCTACGAAATATACATCGTATGAGAATTACTAGGAGTGACGACCCTAGACAGGATCTGTGTTGGGATTGATACAAGGGAAGTACCTTAGTTTCCCAATCCTGCTGTTTGAATGGACTAATAATAACTTGGAATTCATATCACCATAGCATTGCATGTGCCTGGAAGATGTGGAGCACTCTAGGGAGTGTGGCATGCCGCGGTCGTAAGATGTTGCCGCATGAGGGTGATCGTCGGTGAGGGCATACATCACGTCATGTCATAATTGCATTAACAACAGTATTAGGAATGTTTGAATTACTGCTTTACTATTATCGCATGATTGATTTGATAACATGTTAATCTTTGCTCTATTATTACACTGAGTTAGCTACTCACTCCCACGTTACGGGACGGTGTTCCTGGACACCCACCAGACCTTTTTGTGATTGCAGATGATGGCGCGGCCTGCGAGGCGGAGCTGGACTTGATGATGATGAGGAGGATCCCTCCTTTATGCGTGTTCTGATTGACGGGGTTACAGGGAGGTTGATTAGATACTTTGACACTTGTCATTTTATATTTTTAGCGCACTCATATATATTCGTTTTGTCTACTTTTGGAGTATACATGTATGTATATAACCTGGTAACATATCCACACTCTGGAGACATACAATAATTTATATATGTTATACATACTATTACAGACTTCCGTTGGTTAATTTAACTGTCTCTGGAGTATGATATGCGGTTCTAGCTTAATCTCACTCATGTTTAGTACATTATCACAGACAACATTCAATCATACATATCTATGTTGCATAAATAACATTTTGGAACTCGGGAGTTGGGTTTTTGCTCGACCCCTCGATTTTCGGGATGTTACAGATGGTATCAGAGCATGATTTGGATTAAACCGGGCCTGGGTTATGGTCACGCGACGTACGCTGTCGCTTCCTTTGACTTAGGTGGGTGCGAGAAGGGTCTAGAAACACTTCTAGGATCGCAGATTCGCCGATAAGCGAAGTCTATTAGGATCGATCGCAAGATCGAGTCTGTAACGTATCTCGGGTCGCGTAAAGCAACTCGAATCACTTCTAAGTTGTAGGAAGTCGGGTGGAGACGTCCTATGAGTGGTTTTAAACCGCAAAAGTGAATCTTTGAGCCGTGGGATGACCACGACTCCTGTAATCAATCGCCAGGGCTTAAAAATCCCGTTTCACCAAAAATCTTCAAAATTTCTCCTCTAAACACTCCAATATTCATTTATTTCTTATCCATTTCATATTAGGCATCAAACCTAATATGAAAATAACAAAAATTAGTACTTTCACAAAATTTTACAGTGAATAGTAAAATTTCATGAAAAATGGCCATAAGGCCATTCTAACTTCACTTTCTTTAGAAACTAATGATTTAGATGGATGTACTAGATCCTTCTACCCCAAAATCATATGCTGCATGATAGGGTTTTGTATTCTGGATTGAAGATTGGACCCAAAACTCCTCGAATGGATGTTAAAAATGTATTGGCCTCCCTAGGGCAATCTACAATGAACTAGAGTGTGCACCATACCTTTTTGGAATCCCTAGGGCAAGAGGAATCCATCCCATATGGCCTCAGAGGCCAGTTTGCAACTTCACCGGCGATGCCATCGCCGGTTCGGCGATGCATCGCCGGTCAAACTTGTCGGATGGGCTTGATCTTTGGGCTGGAGGAGTTTGGGGGCTAGGGTAGTCCCCTGGTATGTGGTCCGTACCTTGAAACTCCCTAAAAGATGTACTTCCTTCACAAAAGTCCCCTTCCCTAGCCCCATTTTCATTTTCTTGCTGCCCTAACCCAAAACCGTGGTTCCAAACCACCCCTAGATCCATTCCCTGCCAAAAACGACCACCCTCCATCATTCCTTTGAAGTTGGCAGCCCTCCCTCTTGAAGATTTCATCCGTTGGAGCTCCTAAAACCCCCCAATCGCGCTGAATTCGTGAGGTGCTCCATTTCCCTTTTTCATTTCCATTTCTTTCTTAAAATACATCCTAGGGGAGCTTGAAACATCCCTCTACAACGCCTAGATCTCCCTTTTCTAGTTTGGTTAGCCATTTCCTTGCATTTCCCCCATTTTTCATGGCTATTGTTAAGCCGTTTTAGCCTTTTTCTCTCTTTTCACCATCCTCCCTCTCAATCCTATTTCTCCATTTTCTTTGCTTAAGGGATACTGAAAATATATGGCCGAGAGAGCTCTAGTGAGCAACAGACAGTATTAGACTCGACAGGGATAAAGAAGGTAAGTCGGGACTGTGGTAAAGTCCTTTGGTAGAGTTAGGCATCTATGCCTTTGCCCTGTAGATTGTTTGATTTTTGTTTTAAGGATTTCTGTGTTTTGTTGTTGTTAGGTTTAGTGAAGTTACAGGTAGAAACTGTGTTTGTGTTGTGGTTTGGCCTTATCATAGCCGAATTTTGTTGAATGAAATGCATGCCGATTCATTTTGTTGTGAGGTATTGTCCCTAGATTGGGAGTATTATAACTCCCGGGATTCAGCCTACAAATTAGATTTTTATCCCACCCCACCCTCCAACCAAGCATGCCACTCCCTATCCCGCTATGGGACTAGGAATGCGGTTCCATTTAATACAACTAAGCGCTACCGGCTACATAGGCCCTAGGCATTTTTGGATCTAGTGTTAGCACTCCTAGATTTGAAGGATCTGACGACATAAGAAATCCAATTCCAGTTAGACAAATCTTGACCCTAAGCAATAGAAGAATTCCATGTAGTAGAACTGGAATAGAAAGTCATTTACCGTATAATCTTAGGCTTTGGATTATAGCTACTGAGTTACAGACTAGCCTACTAGTTACCTAGAGTAGGGTGAAGCCTGTATATGTTAAGGAATGATAGATTAGTTTTGATTGGAATGAGACTCCCTTCCTTGGATAGATCCCCTTATGACTTATAGACTCCTGTTGCTGCCCATAGGAAGGAACCATACACCCTCAGGGAATATTTATAACTCCCTCAGATTGAACTTAGAATGAACTACCACGCCCCTTAGAATTGCCTTTCCCAAGGACTTATTGCATTCGGGAACGCAGAGTAAAGGAACTACATGTAAGCGATGTATTCGCGGTTTGAGTCGATTTCTTACTCCTAGTGGTTACCAATGAATCCAATGCTCTGATCAAGCAGAGGATGGCATCGACTTGGATTAAGAACTGATACAACACATTTTCTGTCCTGATTAGACAGAAGGTTCAACGTATCCGGCTTAGACCCACTACACAACCTTTCTTCTGTGATGGCCTAACCATCTACAACTAAACAGGATCACATTATCTTTGAAAAATGGCAAGGACTTAAAACCATGTAGAGAAAGGTTAAGGATAGCCCCTAAGTTGCGCCTCGTTCCGATATACGGATCGATGCAACGATTCTTAGACTTTAAGTAGAACCAAGTTTTAAGGGGAGTAGAACGTATTAAGTCCAATCCAGTTAGGATTAGTCAACACTGCCGTTCGATCAGTGTGGCGCAGCGGAAGAGTGGTTGGCCTCTTTCCCACTGGCCCAGGATCGAAACATTTGATTTAGGTTATATGTACGATTAGGTTATTAAATAGGATTTGAACCTTCCTTAGAGAAAGTACTCCTTGCCCTTCGCCAATGTCGGGGACGACATTGTGTTTTAAGGGGGGTAGATTGTAACACCCCAGATTTTGGCTAACCTGGGATTTGACGTCCTTAGACAGTGGGTCAATTAAAACACCTGAAAAATCGCTTAGAACCCAATTCCATAGCCAAAGAAATCACTTAGGGTTAATTCCTTTAGAAACTAAGCATAAGTTAGCTAGCGCAACGCTGGAGTAGCTGGGAAATAGTCCCTGATCACTTTAAATACGTTCTACCAGACCCAAAGTGAGTGGAACCAATGACCCTATAATGCTCTAAAGCCTCAGATCAAACTCTAAGCCGGTTTGTTCTCGGGACCTCCTTGAAACTTTGTATTGGATCTAGACCGCGCGTCGTAAGTCAGATGCCTACCATCTTAGACCGTTATGACCACTTAGCTGGGCTTGGAAATCGTTTCGAATATCAAGTCCAACTGACGATCACAGGCTATTTCATTGAGCCCGGACCGAAGAGAGTGTGAATAGGGACATAGTTGGAATTTCAAATTCAAATCTGGCACACAAATTTGACGCATCAGTATTAAGCATTCTGACCGTCAGAATACAGCCAAATTATACCCTTGGATCAGGAAAAATTTCTATTACATATCACGAGACTTATAGGCCTGATCTTGGTGCGGTGACCGTTAAACTGAAACTGGGCCGCCACGTGCGATCTGGGAACCCTACCGGCCTGAAATCTGGATGCGTGCTAGATCCAGTATGCACGAGCTTAAGTCCGACCGCATTTGGCCAGGGGACCTCCAGAAATGCTCTTTTGGACCGAAACAGCCCCGATTTGGATATACTTTACGTATACCTTGACTTGGAGCCTATTTTGGGCATGTTTAGGCTTATAAAAGGGGTTGAAACCCTCACTCCTCTCTCCCATCCGAATTTGCAAAAATCTCTAGATTGGGAGAGAGAAAAGGTGAGAGTTTGTGAGAGAGATTGGAGGAGAATTCCTTGCCGCTTGTGCTACCTGTTGCAAGTGCCTAAGCAACGCAACTCAATCATGTTGCCGGTGATTTCTCCACTTTTCTAGGTAAGTAAATACCCTAAATAGTTGTTGATTTGAGTTTTCCTTGTTTCCATAGCGATGTAGCTTATGGATCTCGTAAATCAGGTTCTCTATTCGCCGTAGACGAAGCGTGTACGCTCCGTTCGAATTCTCATCCCTAAAAGGGAAAAGGTGCGGATATTAGACGCTTTGATTGACTGTTTTCAAAGCTTTCAATGTCGTTTAATAGTAAATTCTTGACGGCAACGCCGTTTGACATGTACAACATGCTCTCCGTTTCCTGTTTCGTAAATTAACGAAGAATATGAGATTTAGGGCATTTTAGTCATTTGTAGGAAGTACAGTTTACATTCATATTTTTCTGATGTGATTGACATGGTTTGTTGTCGCATTAGGAAGTTAGGAATGCGTGCATAATTAGTTTGGCGAAGAGATTCGCCTAAATGCGCACGTTGGGTCGACATACTATTTGTAGACTTAAGTGTGTAGTGTATGTATTTGTATAAATGCTTGTACTAGTATGTATTGAATTAAATGATGTTATGTAGTAGTTTGAGAATGATTTCTTGATTAATATGCTGACCTAAATGAATTCCTATATGTTGACCATATGCGTGATTCCATTACATGCATGGAATGTAGGTGTTTGAAGATTTGCTTAAGTTGAATGTTATAACATGTGTTAACATGCTCACATGATTGTATTTCAATTCCAATACCTTTGCATATATTGTTGATGTGATTTCATAGATGTGTGGGACTAGACTTAGTCCAGGCAGTCGGTAACCGAGCGAATTCGTGGCTGACTGGTCATAGCCACGAGCGACGCGTCGATGAACGTGATTCGTGTTTAGAGTTGGCGGCAGTGGTTAGGCCACGCGAAGTGTTTTACGCACTTCATGTCGTTCGACTTGAGATGCGATCGCGCTAGTCGAGCCCGTCAAGTAACCCGACTGGCCGATGTATGTTCACCTTGTATGAGTCATAACTGCTTGAACCTAGGGTACTGAACTTACCATTGTAAACCCTGTTAACCATGGTACCTTGATCCACAAAGACTCATGAGCCGGGCATGGTGGTATGGGACACCGTGGTCGAGCTGTCGGCCTACGCTGGGGCCACAAACCTCCCCGTAGTGACCAGTGAGCACCTAGACTCGTGAGCAGATTATGGTGGTATGGGACACTATATTCTAGCTGTCGGCCTACACTGATCAGGCGACGAGCCCTTTGTAGTGACCGCGAGCGTATTCTGAGTCCACGGGAGGCGACGACCCTTCCGTTGCAGTAGAGTACGGTAGGCCTGTATTGATAAGGTGATGGGGGAGCGGTGCAACGAGTGCGAGCAACAGCCCTGGCAGCCCTTGCAGTGACCTACGAAATATACATCGTATGAGAATTACTAGGAGTGACGACCCTAGACAGGATCTGTGTTGGGATTGATACAAGGGAAGTACCTTAGTTTCCCAATCCTGCTGTTTGAATGGACTAATAATAACTTGGAATTCATATCACCATAGCATTGCATGTGCCTGGAAGATGTGGAGCACTCTAGGGAGTGTGGCATGCCGCGGTCGTAAGATGTTGCCGCATGAGGGTGATCGTCGGTGAGGGCATACATCACGTCATGTCATAATTGCATTAACAACAGTATTAGGAATGTTTGAATTACTGCTTTACTATTATCGCATGATTGATTTGATAACATGTTAATCTTTGCTCTATTATTGCACTGAGTTAGCTACTCACTCCCACGTTACGGGACGGTGTTCCTGGACACCCACCAGACCTTTTTGTGATTGCAGATGATGGCGCGGCCTGCGAGGCGGAGCTGGACTTGATGATGATGAGGAGGATCCCTCCTTTATGCGTGTTCTGATTGACGGGGTTACAGGGAGGTTGATTAGATACTTTGACACTTGTCATTTTATATTTTTAGCGCACTCATATATATTCGTTTTGTCTACTTTTGGAGTATACATGTATGTATATAACCTGGTAACATATCCACACTCTGGAGACATACAATAATTTATATATGTTATACATACTATTACAGACTTCCGTTGGTTAATTTAACTGTCTCTGGAGTATGATATGCGGTTCTAGCTTAATCTCACTCATGTTTAGTACATTATCACAGACAACATTCAATCATACATATCTATGTTGCATAAATAACATTTTGGAACTCGGGAGTTGGGTTTTTGCTCGACCCCCCGATTTTCGGGATGTTACATTTATACACTACCTGGGATTTAAAATCATAATCTAGGGTTTTTAGTTATTTATCTTTAGGGTTTTGATGTAGGGTTAGGGTTTTCATTCTTGAGTTTAGTCCTAAACTTAGATCTTAGGATTTGAATCCTAAATTATTATTATTATTATTATTATTATTATTATTATTATTATTATTATTACTATACAATGAATCAAATAATATTCAAAATGGGAGAATTAATCAATCAATATTAATAATGACGATTCACAAGTTCATATTTAAATATACCAATGTTATCTAATATTCCTATGATGACTAACAATCTATTAAATAATACAAGTAATAATGCTAAAATTCTTACTAATAGTAATATGATAAGGACTAATACTAAAAATCATATTAATAAGAATTATACTAATCCGCTAATGAAAATGATAATATTTTCTAATGATAATAGCAATAGCTACCATTAATTAATCTAGCCGTGATAATAGGTACTATGATCTACCATTAACAATAATATTTAAGAGAGTTAAATAAAATATTTCTATTTGATAATTACAACTTTATTTATAATAACTAGCTTCAAGGTAAATAATCTACTAGCATCTAATCATATATAATAGTAGAAATCCCCATAATATGAGTGATAACAATGATATTAATGCACCGAAACAAGTCTACCTTAGGAAAAAGAGATGTAGACTCACCTACGTCGATTCGGTAGCTCATCTCAATCTCAACAAGGCCTGAACTAGGACCCAGCATAGCCCCACATTAGTGAAGTCCAGACCAGGCCCAAGCGCGTCTCGGTCCAGATGGACTCAGTCCCAACCTAGTCGACTCGGTTCCAGCCGAGTCAGGTCAGTCCTTTCTCCTTCTCTCTGTCTCTCTTCTTCTTCTTCTTCTCTTTCTTCTCCTTTTCTCTCTCCCTCTCTCTCTCTCTGCTGGAACTCCAGCAATGGGTGTTGAGCTTGGCCTGACTCAGCCCAACTCGGCTCGGTTGAGCTGCTGCGACGACTCATCCACCATCTTCCTCTCTCTTGTCTTTTCTCTTTCTTAATCTTCTCCTTCTTCATTTCCATCTGCTGAAACCTGGTTCTCACTAGCAAGCGGAACGGATCTGAATTCGCGCTAGCTTACCAGATTCAAACCCAACAGGCTCGTTCTGAATCGGCCCAAGCTCAGACGAGGTTGTGGCAGCAACCCACCTTCTACACTGACCTGCATTGAGTCTGGGCCTATCCAGACGTAAGTAGGACTCGGTCCGAGTCCGTGGGGTGCGTTTCCAGCTCACAACTCGGCCCAACTCAAGACTCAGCCTATCTCAAACCGGGTCAAGCTGGGTTGACATGGTAGTTGCGCCTCACGACTTTCTTGCTTTCTCTCTATCATTTCGTTTTCTTCTCTTTCCTCCTGTCAGCTACAGCCATCAGAAGCAACTCCCACACGTCCAAACTTCGCCCCAACCCGAGACGATTGGTGCGGTTTGGACGGGGAAGAAGGTGGCCATTAATGGCGGATTCACATCGGAGGTGTACTTCCTCGAACCGTCTCTTCTAGGCAGTCCAGATGAACCCTACGAAGCTTACAATCAAGGTTTTTGGAAGCTTGGAGGAGGTTTATACGGTGGGTTCGCTGAATGAAGCTTGCGGCTGGTTTTTCTCAGGCAGATGCAATAACAGGGAGGAGAGGCCTTGCTGTCCGATTCTTCGTGCCTTATACCTTGACCTAAGCTCCCTCAGCACCGTCGGATGAGCAACGAATGAACCAGAATCGATCTGGTAGAGACAGCTTCCCCAAACGGTGGGTAGGAACCAAAACTAACCCTGGTTTTTCTTGGGACACTCTAAGAAAATGGGTGGCTGAGATGCTTCAGTAGAGGGATGGCTAGGATGGGCGGATCCGGCTTCACGCAGATTGCCAACCTGGCAACAGTAGCAAGTTTCTATTTTTGGAAAGTTGTGTTTGTAGGTCTCTTTTGCAGCAACGATCGTGTGCAGGAACGTGCATGGTAACTCTTAAGGGCAATTTTAGTCTTTTGTAGATTCTCCATCGGATGGACGGTTTGGATCCCTAATTTAGGTAGTGGAGGTGGGCCATGATTGAAGCAAACGGAAACAGTCCGTTTCGCTGTCGAAAGTAGCCGAGAGAGAGAAATCTCCTTATTGGGAGAGATTGCGAGTCAGCCCGCTTTGACCGTGCTGGGTTGACCAGTGCACAGCGGGTGCACGTATCAGTTGTGCACATGCGCTGTGAGGTGGGGCCCACCATTATGTTTCTGAGAAATCCACTCCATCCATTTACTTTGGAGGGCCCACAAAATGTCTTTGACTAAAGACCAGGCTGCTCTAAAGCTTAGGTGGGCTATATTCTTAAATTCCAAGTCCTAATGGTGGATTTCCATTAATCTAACGGTCAGATAACTCCGAAATCGAATTTCAACGGCTAAAAGGGTCCAAGGGACCATTTAAGATATAAATAAATGGCTAGACTATGGATTTTATGACCTATTATGTTTTTATATCGTTAAATATCATGTTATAATACTTTTAAGAATATTATTTATTATTATCATTATTATTATTATTATTTTATTTTTCACACATGCATGAAATTTCAATTCATGTCATGGGTCCCACTCTGTAGGTTAGGACTTTCCATCTCATGACTTTATGTTATTGAGTATTTAATTTTTATTATTATTACCTATACATTGTCATTTATTTATTTATTATATCTATATGTAGGATGTGAAGCTACTTGTTATGAATTATTTACCTGCATACCCTATCATTAGGTCACCTTGGATTAAAGTGCGTTACACCACGTGGACCTCTAATTTCCAAATCACGGTTTACTGAGCATTCAACAATCTAATGATTGGATTGACAACAACCCTTGGGATTCTAAGGAATGTTTAGGTGTGATCTAGGAATTGGATGTGAAGTCAGATGATTCATCTTGTAAATCAATGGATAGATAGTTTGATATATGGATTGAGACTATTTTCAATGGCTGGATTTAGGCTAGGATGAATGCAAATGTTCACTTAAGTTAGGCTTGTATTTATGCTACATTAGATTACATGGTAACACCCGAGTATTGAAAAGTATGGGGTGTTACAGGCATGTTTGGATTACTCCCCTAAATTGAATCATGATATGATTCGGGAGAGGGACGAGTTGCTCGATATGACTTTGAAATTTGAAACCATCTAGTTGAGGCCACCATCTGAGCTATACACTTTAGACGATTCAATGCCTCTACTGAGTAGCTTCAATGAACTGAGAGTTCACATCAATGTTTTTCCTATTAATTTTTAATCTATCTGTGCAGGCAAGAGCAAGATAGCACGCGTCCATCCACTTCCAGAGATGATGGAATCCTTGGGCAAATCATCACAAACTTTAATGAGAAAAATAAGTCGCTCTCAGTTGAATTTTCTAACTCTTTGGATGACTTCTTAGCACACTCTCCAAATTCAAACGATCATATGATTAAAGAAATAGTGGATGCCTTACAAGAGAATATCTTGGTAGTCGTTACTAACCGAGAGAACCGTTACTCTAAAGCCCCTTTTTCTCTAGATCTTAACTATTTACGATTAAGGGAGGAGAAGCTGAAAATTCAACTAAAGTCTGAAACTTCAAAATGTGTCGAGACTACATCACTTTCTGAGAAGTTTTCTGAGTTTTATTTACTTGTAGTCTCTGATTTGCCATGGGATACTAACTTCGAAACTTTTTCTGTAACAGGTGAATCATATATACTTTGGATACCTCAGGCGAATCAACGACAAATTTTTGATGAGGCCCATAAATTTCTCTGGACATTCATGCTCCAAGGTATCCAAGCCTATTGCAAAAAGGGCTTTTGGATGATCCTATTGAGAAATTTCTCCAGATATTAGCTAGAAGAGGAACCTTGCGACATGACTGAGTAACTTTTTCCTTACTTTCATAGGACTAGGGTAATTTGCTTTATGTCATTCTAGGATAGTCGGCTTTATGCCCTTAGGTTAGTTTGCTTTTTAAGTTGTTTTAGGATAGGTTGCTTTCGTTGGTATAACTCTTGTGCCGAGTCACATTCACACTATGATCTCTTTGGAAAAAGCCATTCAATCTCCACATCAGGTATCTTTCCATTACTTCTCTTTTACTTTCGTTGACTTATGTGCATTGCATGCTTATATCTTTTACATTGAGGACAATGTAGATTTTAGGTTGAAGATGAAAGATTAGGTTACATAATCAGTATTTTCTTGGTCTTGAGCAAAAATTGTGAAAATTTTTAAAAATTTTCTGAAAATTTTTGTGAATGCGAAGTGATTTTGATGGTCATCTTTGATTTGGATGCATAAGATACATAATGTTGGTAATTTATGACTCTTGGATTCAGTTATCTGTTAGATTTCACAGTCTAGTCGAAGTGTTAATCCACGATTAAAAGTTTTAAACATTGATTGAGTTATGATTTCACATATCACACCTAGCTTACACATTAAGGCTTCAATTTGATATTGAATTGTTAAACTGGTAGTCACTAAACATGGAAGGAGCTAACCTGGGAAATTTATTCATTATGTTAAAAAATAAATAATAATAATAATAATAATAATAAAAGAATGAATACCTAGCTCAAAAAAAAATTATCTTCGGAAAAGGTTGGGTGAATGGTCTTCACCATGGCTTTACTTCATATAGGTGAGGGTTCGATTCCCCTCATTGGCTTTACCTTTAAAAGGTTGACATAGCGTGAAAGTCATCAATGGAAAAATTAAAAGATGGATGAATAAAAGGTTGAACTATAAAGCAAGTTTTGGTTTAGGTTATGGTTATCCTAAATGCTCCTGTGATTATCAATGTTATCATGAAAATAAAGAAATGATCCCTTGATTTTAATAAGTTTAGGTTTCACTATACACCTATGGAACTCAATGTTTAGAATTGTTCTAATCGATGGATTAATACTTTAAACTCGACTATGAATCCAGAAGAAAGTAATGTCCAACATTCATGAATCTTAGAATTCTATTGACTAGATAGCTTTCAAAAATCACTTGAGTTTATAAAAATTTATCCTATGATTCTCAACTTATTTTCCACATACTTTACTCGGAACTAGCAAAATGTTTGTTGAGAATTATGTTGAGGGTCAAATATTGCATATTATATCTCAATTATTACCTGATTTTACGTACATGATAATGTTTAACATCCTATTTTAATCATATTTTTGTTGCAAGGTGAATTTAAAGAGCTTGGACTGAAAAGGGTATTAAAAGCCTGGATTTAACACTCAAAAATCACCAAGGTAAGGGATGGACCATAGGCGACTGAGATCGAAGAATTTATACGCCAAAGATCTAAGAAAATCAAGTGATTAGGTTTAAACAGGCCTGAAAATCATCCAGAGTGCAAGATCACAGGATTCTCACCATCCGTTTGGCTTAAAACTTTATATCTGGCCTGAGGACCATAAATTAACCGTACACCTCAAATTTCAACCATTGGATCCTTGTGGAAGTGGCCCAACGGACAGATAAGCCACCAAATCTCTGATTTAGGGCCCACCTGATATTTGGATATACTTCAATTTTGGTCTCAACCTCTTAAATCGAATGAAAAATCGAATGGATGGAGCAGATCCCTCTGGATCATCAAGATGGGACCCACTTTGCATGGCTTGCACACAACCAGAAGTGCACACGCGTTGCACCAGAATATACAAGATCGGTCAGCGCACGCTGACCGACTCTCTTCTTCAATAAAATCAAATACATCCAGCGAACACACCCACCAGATTGGGTTTTGATATTGGCTCCCACCCGTCATTTAAATGGATGATCCGAACAGTCCATATGCTCTAGAGGATGTCCAAGACCATGGCCATGCTTTCTTTTTAGTCCCTTGTGCACATATACACGTGGATCGCCAGAAAATGTATGATGGATAGTGAATTGATTTTATACAATGGACCGCACCAAAACTCGACAAAAACTACTCCTTTCCGACTGAAATTTCGTCAGGAATCCAATGAATGGGGTGGAATTCACCAAAAATATCACTATATGGACCTCCGAACACGTCAGCGTGGTAACGTGTGAATGGCGCGCGTCTAGTTTTTAGGAAATCGTGGCTTGTTGTGGCCCACGATCATCTACTATTTCGACAATCTGGACCATCCAAGTGAAGCCCAGGACAGCCACAACCCTAACCTAGGAGACGGAATTAAGTTTGGGACGTTCACCGTCTCAAAAATCCAGTCCAAACACAAGTTGTCGCGCATACTTGCGTTGCTGCATAACAGGCTGCATAAGTCTTTTTCCTGCGAAAAATCTCTATTCCCAACCTTCATATCTATAAAAGGGAGAGACTTGCGTTGCTGCATAACAGGCTGCATAAGTCTTTTTCCTGTGAAAAATCTCTATTCCCAACCTTCATATCTATAAAAGGGAGAGAGAAAGAGAGAGAGGGGGATCCAGGGCAACCGTGGAGGTGTGAACATGAAGAGGAACGACAGAGAACGTGGGTCGGCTCCATCATAAAGAGTTTTTCTTCCTTTTTTTCTTTTTTCTTTTTTGTTAATGTTTTCTTAAGAGTTTTTAGATGATCATGTCCCTGATCAGCTAAACATCTTAGCTAGAGGTAAGAGGTGAAGCTTGTAGTGTGATGGGTTTGGTTGTATGTCTTTAATTCATGGTTGTTGAACTCTCCTTAATTATAGTTTGTTTACAAGGAATATTCATAGTTTTTAATGGTTTGTTATGACTTAAATTACAATAGATCAGTGATAGCTTTAAGTATGTTCTTTTCATTATAGGGTTTATGAATTAGGGAATCCTATTATTCACCATTGTCTCCTGGGCATAGTTGGATGATGGAATCCTTCCTAACATTCATACATCCCTTAGATTGGATGTGGATTGACTAAATTTTGTTGTTTACTTTATCTCATGAGTATGGTTTTATGATGGAATCAATTCTAATTCTCATACTTATCTTCTCTTGAAAACTGAATCAAACTAAGGAAGTTCATATTTTGATTTTAACATTATATCCTCCAACTGGATGAAGATGGGACTCTGATTCTAGTTGTGTTCTTGAATTAAGCATATATCTTCTTGATCTCTACAAATGGATCCTTGGTATCCTAGTTTCCTACCTTTGAATTTTTCAAATTTTAGATAATTAAATTCACAATTATTCCCTTAATTCTCCCTGATTTAGATTTCATCTTTGCCTAGTTATAGTTCTGGTTACTTTTAGAATACGTACAAGGTTCAGTCCTTAAAGATTCGACCTCAGTCTTACTGAGATTATTACTACATCGCAACCCTAAAATTGGGGTGTGAACACCGACATCCTAGTGATGAGTCGCTTTCCTCATTAGTCTCTAATTCTCTGAAGGTTGCGGTGACCCAATCTCACCACCATAAATTGACAATTTCAAATGATAAACTCTTAAGATTTCAATTAAATGATGATAGTAGGAAAATTTCATAAATTCGGGCTGTGCAACCCGGCATAGCCTGGTTGGTTGGCTAAAGTGGCTTGTTCTACCCCAAAATCATATATTTTACGTCGGATAACTCATTCTGAATTGCGAGATACGCCCGATCTAAGGTTTGATGGTCCGGATCACTTATGTCGTCGACCGTGCTTTTTCTGATCCATCCTAGCCATGAAATTGTCCGCGACCCGCTCTACATTAGTCCCCTCCACTTGAAAAGAACTCGTCCTCGAGTTCTCCTCTTGCGCTGGTTCATGATACTCGATCAGGTCCGTGAAGTTGAAGGTCCGTGAGATCGCCATGTCATCTGAAGATCAACAATATAAGCATTGTCATTGATCTTTCGGATGATCGGTACTGATCCAATCTTCTTCTTTTCAACTTGTTGTACGTCTCGGTCGAAAATCTCTCTTTACGCAGATGGACCATAACGCGGTCGCCCACCTTGAACATTTTTTATCGCTGGTGCTTGTCCGCTTGTTCCTTATACTTCTCGTTCGATGCATGTAGCTTGGCCTGCACTTCTGCATGGATGCCCATGATCTTATCTACCATATGTTCTGCAATAACGCTCGTGCCTGGGTGCTTGGGCAAAGGGACCAAGTCAAGTGTGTGGCGAGGCACTCGTCCATAGATAATCTGGAACGGCGATTTCCCTGTCGAGCGGTTCACCATATTGTTGAACGCAAACTCTTCTTGAGATAAAGTCAAGTCTCACTACTTCAACTTTTCTCCTGCAATACTGCGAAGGAGGTTTTTCAATGTGCGATTCACAACTTTGGTCTGCCCATCAGTCTGTGGGTGGTAAGCACTGCTGAATTAAAGTCATGTATCGAATCGAGTCCATAAAGTCCGCCAAAAGTGGCTAATGAACTTCGTGTCACGATCAGAAGTAATAGTCTTAGGGACCCCGTGTAGCCGTACGAGCTCCCTGAAGAATAGATTCGCCACATGTGTTCCATTGAGAGTCTTCTTGTATGGGATAAAGTGCGTCATCTTGGAGAAACGATCAACCACCACGAACACCGAATCCATGCCACGTTGTGTTCATGGAAGACCAAGCACGAAGTCCATGGATAAATCCTCTCAAGGGCCGTCAGGCACAGGTAACGGGGTATAGAGTCCCGTATTCTGAGATTGCCCCTTGAAAGTTTGACAAATATGACAACGTTGTACGGCCCTTCCCACATCATGTACTAATTACGGCCAATAATACCATTCTTCCACAAGAGCTCGCGTCTTGTCTCGCCCAAGGTGTCCACCGAGGCCACCTCCATGTAGCTCCTTAATAATCTGCTCCCTCAGAGAACTTTGGGGGATGCACAATCGATTCCCTTTGAAGACAAAATCGTCATGTATATAAAAGTCACTGGGGTGACCTTCTTGGCACTTCAACCAAGAATCTTTGAAGTCCTCATCTTCGGCATACAGCTCCTTGAGACAGTCAAAGTCAACCACCGCGTTGCTCATTGTAACAAGTAGTGATGCACGACGGCTAAGTGCGTCAGCCACCCTATTCTCTGTCCTGACTTGTACTTCAGAACGAACGTGAATTCCTGTAAAAATGCAATCCATCTAGCATGCACACGATTCACGTTAGTTTGACTATTAATAAACTTTAATGTCTGATGGTCAGTGTACAGAACAAACTCCCTTTGAATCAGATAATGCCGCCAATGTTTCAGCGCTTAAACAATTGTGTATAACTCAAGCTCATAAGTTGACCACTTCTTTCGGGCTTTGCTGAGCTTCTCGCTATAGAAGGCTACCGGCCTACCTTCCTGTAATAATACTCCCTCAATTCTGACGTATGAAGCATCACACTCAACCTCAAATAATTTGTCGAAATTAGGGAGCACCAAAACTAGTGTTATAGACAAACGATGCTTGATCTCGTGAAAGCCCTTGTCAGCTTTATCGGTCTACTGGAACGGTCCCTTTTTCATGCAATCTGTTATAAAAGTGACTATGGTGCTACAGTCTCGCACAAATCGACGATAAAAAGTCGTCAATCTGTGAAAACTCCTCACCTCATGAATGTTTGTCAGGATTGGCCATTCCCTAATAGCTCGTACCTTTTCATCGTCCACTCGAATGCCTGTGGATGTTACAATAAATTCTAGAAACAATAGGCTGTCAGTTAAAAAGCTACACTTTTTTAAGTTGAGGTATAACTTGTTATCTCGTAGGACCTGCAGCACCTTCCTGAGATATTTCTTGTACTCCACCTCATCGTAGATATATATTAATATGTCATCAAAATATACTACCACAAATCAGCCAGTGAACGATTTTAGAACTTGATTCATCAAACGCATAAAAGTACTTGGTGCGTTCGATAGGCTGAAGGGCATGACCAGCTACTCATACAACCCTTCCTTTGTCTTGAATGTCGTTTTCCACTCATTATCGGGCCAGATACGAATCTGATGGTATCCGCTCTTTAGATCTAGTTTAGAGAACACCTTGGCCCCTCCCAGCATATCGAGCATATCATCCAACCGTGGTATTGGGAACCGATATTTGATGGTAATTTTATTGTTTGCTCGGCTATCGACACACATGCGCCAGCTTTCATCTTTTTTTTGGCGTTAATAATGCTGGTACAACACATGGGCTCATGCTCTCTCTTAGTAGACCCTTACGGATCAATTCCTCCACTTGCCCCTGAAGTATCTCACACTCCTTTGGACCCATCCGATAATGAGAAAGATTGGGCAGGATAGCCCCAGGGAGGAGGTCTATATGATATTAGATGTCTCTCATGGGAGACAATCCATCAGGTAAATCTTCAGGCCAGACTTCTTTGAATTCGTTTAGCAACAGTCTTAAGCTTGAAGGGATGTTTGAGGGTTCCTCTTCCTCGCCCTTCATCACTACGGCGTATACCTCGCCGGTTTCCTTGGATTCCTCCATGAAATCTCGAATGGTCAAGAGAGAACTCCCCTCCACTTTAGAGGCTTCGGGGTAGTTCTCTAGTGCCATAGGGATAAGGATTATTTTTCGACTCTCCTTGACGAATATGTAGACATTGTCTCGTCCCCGATGGGTCGCATCACGATCTGACTGTCAGGGTCGACCGAGTAGCATATGGCAGGCTTCCATGTCAACCATGTCACAAAGTATCTGATCCTTATAATTTTTACCAATTGAAAATGAGATAGTGCATTGTTCAATTACCTTGGTCTCATTCACCTTTTTTATCCAGTTAATTGAGTACGGGAAAGGATATCTCGTCATTGGTAATAGCAACTTGTTCACCATCACTCTTGAGATGATGTTCTTGCTACTGCCACTATCTATGATATCACAGACCTTTCCGCTGATAGTGCACCAAGTACGAAATATGTTGTGCTATTGTGGATGTAATTCCTTTCGTGGGGTATACAGTAGTCGCCTCACAATGAAGGATTCGTCACGATCCTCGCCTGTCACTTCATTGCCACTTGCTATTTCTTCAGTGGTTTGTTCATATTCATCAAAGTCATGATCTTCTTCTGCGGCCTCATCTTCAATGCCCCTTCGTTTATAGTCAAGTGTGCTGCTGAACGTTGAGGACAAGTGTTTGATGAATGGCCTGATTGGCCACAACGGTAACAATTGTTCGGCCTTGGCCGAGCATAAGGATTCAGAATCCTACTCGGGCCCGTTGTTGTGGGTGATGTCCATTGAGGTTTAGATGGTCCGCTCCCCGTATCACGGTTCACGGGTGGAGGACGTTGAGGACATTCTCCTACCGGATCTTTTCCTCGAGCCAGCACTGGATCCTGTGTGGGACCCGTCATAGGGGGTCGATTTGAAGGATATGGACGAGCAGGAGCTCTTGCAAGTTGTGTTTCTGCCCTTCCTGTCAATTGAACTGCTTCATCTACGATCCCGACTGGGTACATTTGAACTCGGTCCTGAATTTTCAGTCGCAACCCACCTATAAATCGTGTCACCTTCTATGACTCAGATTCTGACAGATCGTTTCGTGTAGCCAATCGCTGGAATTCTCAAGTGTAAACTGTAACAGTTCGATTTTCTTGTCGGCAATTCTAGTATTGCTAGAATAAGATTTGCTCATAATCACTGGGGAGAAATCGTGATCGAAGAAGACGTCTCATCTGAGGCCATGATGCAATGGGCGCCTTGTTCTGGCGGCGGGCTCATGATAGTTGTAATTATTCCCACCATGCAGAAGCACCAGATTTCAATTTAAACGCTACTAATTTTACCCTTTTATGATCTAGCACATCCATATAATCGAAATATCTCTCTACTTCGGCTAGTTAATCGAGAAAATCTTCGATACGTAATAAACTGTTAAAACTAGGAAGTTCAGCCTTACCTCAATAATCTCTTTCAGCACGATCTAGACAATCTCCTCCATGGATTGGTCGTCGGTCAAAATCTTCATTAATCTCATCGTCGCTGGAACTAGAATCATTTGGTGTAGCCCTACGATTTGCCACTAGTAGTGCTCTGCGATAATCGGGGTCGCGTCGTACAGCAACCACAGGTGGTGGAGCGACCATAGGTGGTGGAGCACTGCCTAGGGCTCGGGGCGAAAGTAGCGCATCCGCGAGACGATTGAGGGTTTCCTGCAGCCCTTGCATGGTCAAAAAGCTTCCATTCTTTTCAAAAGATAACGAATCCCTGTATCACCGTCCACAGGATTTTAATTCATACCTTCGTTATTTGTCATCGGCTCAAAGGGAAACCTCGCTCTGATACCAAATTGATGTAGGGATGAACGTGATGAGGTCGATCACCGTCTTCCTCAAGGATAACTACTCCAAATCCACGGAGCTTCTCTGGACTCCTCACAAAGACTTCTCGAATCCACGAGGAAAGAAAGCAAGAAAATAGAAATAAATTCTAATAAAATTTAAAATTAATTGATGAATGACTAAAAATGAGTTTACACCCCTTTAAATAAGGGAACCAAGCAATAGGAAAAAAATCAGACTCAAACTACAACTAAAACTCCTAGAATCTGCAACTTACTATAAATAGTAAACTTACTATTTATAGACGATCGTGATGTCTACTAGTGCACAAGGTTTTCAGCCAAAAATAATAAGTGTCCTATTTAGCTTCACCAAACCGTTCTCCTAATTATCCTAAGCACTTTTCATGTTGGACACAACTCCTAAAGCCCAACGGATGAAGAGTTATAAGCAAACTAAAACTTACTATAAATAGTAAAAATGAAATTAAAACGGGGAAACGACCGTCGATCAGGGGGTTTCTTTCAAATCTGGGTTGTGCAACCCGGCATAGCCGGGTTGGTTGGCTAAAGTAGCTCGTTCTACCTCAAAATTATATATTTTGCGTTGGATAACTCATTCCGGATTGCAAGATACGCCCGATCTAAGGTCTGATGGTCCGGATCATTTATGTCGTCGACCGTGCTTTTTCTGATCCATCCTAGCCATGAAATTGTCCACGACCCATTCTACATCAATAGTGTAGAAAAAAGAGAGAAAAAAAGAGCCAAAAACTGATTTATTTAAAAAAGTGAGAGAGACGGAGAGGAGATAGAATTCTTACACATGTATGTGTACATTGTAACTCACTTTTATATATAAGATGACTCCTTATTTTCTAATTCTACTCACATTACAACTTAATAAAACTTTTTAACCAACTACTTTTCTAAATTAACCCAACCAAAGCTTGCTTAGTGAGTACCTAGTTAAATTGGAACTTGGAAATGATTCTTAACAAGATAATGATTCTCAACAAGATATCTCAAGAAATATGTGTAATATATGATCCTTGAACACCTTGCAAGCAGCTCAAGCGTTCAGAATCCAAAAGGTCATGAACAAAGTGATCAACGGATGGCTTAATTACGATGTAATTGAGCTCCCTCAACACGTATGCCTAGAAAAATGTAGGAACGCTTCAAGCATATAAAACATAAACTCAATTCATTCGTTGTCTTAAGATCTGCACTTACTAAAATTTACAGCTACGGATCTAACTAAAACTCCCATCTCTAATCCGAATCATCAACCAATGTTGGTTTACCTTAACAACTGGCAAATAGGTTGAAAATAGAAAGAAAATGAGAGAAGAAAGAAAATACAAGTGGAAAGGCAGTAAAGGTTGACATTCGATGTCAATGAGGACCTACGAATGATAGCCCATGCTTGATGAATTTTCAGCCCTTAATCACACCTGCATCCCGAGCAATACTTGACTTTTTGTTCATTTGATCATTATAATAGATGGGGCCAGCTGTTGGAAGGGTTGGATATCATACAAACAACAACACGTGCACCCCACAGTCCTGAACTCCCCCGCTCCATGGAAGAAAAAGTGAATGAAGACATTTTAACTACTAAAAAGCATACATTTTTTGCTAAAACCATAATTTCTAAGGAAATGGATGCAAAAATCCCATAGTTATTTTAATTTCCAGAAAGCATGGGTTTCCAAGAAGTGGTTTGGCTACTTACCCTGCAACTGGCCAGGTGGCTATTGGTCGCCACCCTATTGGCCCCACCATGATATATGTGTTTTATCCATGCCGTCCATCCATTTTTCCAGATCATTTAAGTGTTTGATCCCAAAAATGATGTAGATTTAATCTCAGGTCGACCATATCACATGAATGTCAATCATTAAAAACCTCCTGGGGTAAGGTAAAAAAACAAATATCAGCATGATCTAAAACTTCTGTGCCCCTAGAAGATTTTAATGATAGTCATTATTTCATGTGATGTTGTCCATTTGAGATTTGAAATTACCTCAGTTTTAAGCTCATACCATAAAATGACCAGGAAAAATAGATAAATAGTAGGTGAAAAAAAAAAATGGTGGGTCCACATAGCACCGACCACTAGCCATTTGGCTAGTGGTAGCATTACTAGCCAAACCGCGTCCCCATTTCCATAGAATTCTCCCAAACTGACCCCACAAATTTCCTCACACTATTTTGGACCCATACATCAAGTTATTTTGGCGACCACAGAAACTTTAAATCAAGCTGATGTTTTTATTGTCCCTTCATCCATGTCTGTATGACCTTAGGATGACAAATAAAAATCACTGTGGGCACTAAAAATATTTCAACGGTGGATGTCATTATCCCCACGTTTTTGACGCAGGGAAGGACGTGAGGTCAAGTACCGTCTTCCTCGAGATGATAAATATTCCGAATCCACGAAACTTCTCTAGACTCCTCACAGAGACTCCTCGAATCCACGAGGAAAGAAAGCAGAAAATAGAAAAAAATTTCTAATAATTCGAAATACATTAATGAATGACAAAAAATGAGTTTACACCCCTTTAAATAAGGGAACCAAGCAACTGGAAAGAAATCAGACTCAAACTACAACTAAAACTCCTAGAATTCGCAACTTACTATAAATAGTAAACTTACTATTTATAGACGGTCGTGACGTCTACTAGTGCGCAAGGTTTTCGGCCAAAAATAGTAAGTGTCCTATTTGGCTTCACCAAACCGTTCTCCTAATTATCCTAAGCACTTTTCATGTTGGACACAACTCCTAAAGCCCAACGGATGAAGAGTTATACTCAAATTAAAACTTACTATTTATAGTAAAAACAAAATTAAAACGGGGAAACGACCGTCGATCAGGGGGTTTCTCACAAATTCAGGCTGCGCAACCCGGCATAGCAGGGTTGGTTGGCTAAAGTAGCTCGTTCTACCCCAAATTCATATATTTTACGTCAGATAACTCATTCCGGATTGTGAGATACGCCCGATCTAAGGTCGAATGGTCCGGATCACTTTTGTCGCCGACCGTGCCTTTTCTGATCCATCTTGGCCATGAAATTTTCCGTGACCCGCTCTACATCAGTCCCCTCCACTTGAAAAGAACTTGTCCTCGAGTTCTCCTCCTGCGCTGGTTCATGATACTCGGTCAGGTCCGCAACGTTGAAAGTCTGTGAGATCGCCATGTCATCTGTAAGATTAACAACATAAGCATTGTCATTGATCTTTCAGATGATCGGTACCGGTCCAATCTTCTTATTTTTCAGCTTGTTATACGTCCCGGTCGGAAATCTTTCTTTTCATAGATGGACCATTACCTGGTCGCCCACCTCGAACACCTTTTGTCGACGATGCTTGTTCCTTATACTTTTCGTTCGAGGCATGTAGCTTAGTATGCACCTCCGCATGAATACCCATGATCCTATCCGCCATATGTTCTGCTGCAATACTCATACCTAGGAGCTTGGGCAGAGGGACCAAGTCTAGTGTGTGGCGAGGTACTCGTCCGTAAATAACCTGGAACGGGAATTTTCCTGTTGAGCGGTTCACCATATTGTTGAATGCAAACTCCGCTTGGGACAAGGTCAAGTCTCACTGCTTCGGTTTCTCTCCTGAAATACATCGAAGGAGGTTTCCCAAAGTGCGATTCACAACCTCAGTTTGACCGTCAGTCTGTGGGTGGTAGGCGCTGTTGAACTAAAGTCGTGTATCGAATCGAGTCCACAAAGTTCGCCAAAAGTGGCTTATGAACTTCGTGTCACGGTCAGAAGTAATAGTCTTGGGAACCCCGTGTAGCCGCACAATTTCTCTGAAGAACAGATTCACCACGTGTGTTGCATCGAGAGTTTTCTTGCATGGAATAAAGTGCGCCATCTTGGAGAAATGATATACTACCACGAACACCGAATCCATGCCACGTTGTGTTCGTGGGAGACCAAGCACAAAATCCATAAATAAATTCTCCCAAGGGCTATCAGGCACGGGCAACGGGGTATAGAGGCCCGTATTATGAGATTGTCCCTTGGAGGTTTGATAAATATAACAACGTTGTACTGCCCTTCCCACATCACGTACCAACTGCGGCCAGTAATACCGTTCTTCCACAAGAGCTCGCGTCTTGTCTCGCCCAAGGTGTCCACTGAGGCCACCTTCATGTAGCTCTTAGATTATCTGCTCTCTTAGCGAACTGTTCGGGATGCACAATCGATTTCCCTTGAAAAGGAACCCGTCTTGCATATGTAAGTCGTCGGAGTGACCTTCTTGGCATCTAACCCATGCGTCACTGAAGTCGTCGTCATTGGCATATATTTCTTTGAGGCACTCAAACCCGACAACTTCATTGCTCATAGTTACTAACAAATTTATACGGCGACTCAATGCATTGGCTACCTTGTTCTGTTGTCCTGACTTATGTTTTAGCACGAACGTGAATTCTTGTAAAAATGAGATCCATCTAGCATGCACAGGGTTAATGTTAGCTTGACTATTAATGAATTTGAGAGCTTGATGGTTCGTGTAAAGTATGAATTCCCTTTGAATCAAATAATGTCGCCAATGTCGCAGTGCCTGAACTATCGCGTATAACTCGATCTCGTATGTAGACCACTTCTTGCGTGCGTCGCTAAGTTTCTCACTATAGAAGGCTACCGGCCTACCTTCTTGAGACAAAACTCCCCCAATTCCGATATATGAGGTATCACATTCGACTTCAAACAGTTTATCGAAGTTAGGAAGTACAAGAACCGGGGTCGTGGATAATCTGCGCTTGATTTCGGCAAAGCTCCTATCGGCTTCGTCAGTCCACTGAAACTGCCCTTTCTTCATGCAATCTGTGATTGGTGACATAATAGTACTGAAATTTCTCACGAATCGACGATAGAATATCGCCAGTCCATGAAAACTTCGCACTTCGTGAATATTTATGGGAACCGGCCATTCTCTGATTGTCTTCACCTTTTCCTCATCCACTCGAATGCCGGTGTACGTTACGACAAAACCCGGAAATAATAAGCTATTAGTCATGAGCTGCATTTTTTTAAATTGAGATATAGTTTATTTTCAGTAAGCACCTGAAGGACCTTTTTGAGGTGTTCCATATAAATAGTTTCGTCTTGACTGTATATCAAAATATCATCAAAATAAACTACAACGAATCGCCCAATGAAAGGTTTTAGAACTTGGTTCATCAATCTCATGAATGTGCTAGGCGCATTCGAAAGACCGAAGGGCATGACCATCCATTCGTATAATCCTTCCTTGGTCTTAAAGGCTGTTTTCTACTCATCACCTGGCCGCATTCGAATCTGATGGTAGCCGCTCTTTACATCCAATTTAGAGAATATTTTGGCACCCTCTAACATGTCTAGCATATCATCCAACCACGGTATAGGAAACCTTATTTTATGGTGATTTTGTTGATGGCTCGGCGGTCGACACACATGCGCCAACTCCCATCTTTATTTGGAGTTAATAGAGCTGGTACAGCACATGGACTCATGCTTTCTCGAATAAGACCCTTACGGATTAACTCTTCCACTTGCCCTTGAAGAATCTCACACTCATTCGGACTCATTTGATAATGAGGCCGATTAGGTAAACTAGACTCGGGGATAAAGTCGATATGGTGTTGGATATCTCACATGGGAGGTAATCCATCGGGAAGGTCATCGGGCCAGATTTCTTTGAATTCATGTAGCATGGGTCTTAATCTTTAGGGATGATGGTAGGCTCGAGTTCTTCTCCTTTTACAATTAATGCATAAGCCTGTCCTGTTTCTTTGGATTCTTTCACGAAGTCCCGTATGGTTAAGAGAAAATGACCCTCCACTTTAGAAGTTCCAGGTGGCCCCTCTGGATCCATAGGGGCCAATATGGTCATCCGACCATTCTTGACGAAGATATATATGTTATCTCGCCCTTTATGAGTGGCGTCACGGTCAGATTGCCAAGGTCGACCGAGTAGTATGTGACATGCTTCCATGTCAACCACATCACATACTACTTCATCCTTATAATATTTATCAATTGAAAAGGATATGGTGCACCGTTCAGTTACCTTTGTTTCGCTGACCTTCTTGATCCAACCGATTGTATAGGGAGAGGGATGACGCTCTGTTTTCAATTACAATTTCTCCACTATGACCTTGGAGACGATATTCTCGCTGCTGCCACTATCAATAATCACGTCACAAACCTTTCGATTCACCGTACACCTAGTGCAAAAAATGTTATGCCTCTGTGGATGCACTTCTTTTCTTGGCACATATAATAGCCGCCTTAAGACGAGCGACTCACCGTGATCTTGTTGAACCCAACCTGAATCATCTGCCTCGTCCTCGGTAGTATGCTCCTGTTCTTCAATATCTTGATCTTCATTAGTGTTATCAGCACTACCATCATTGATGGAAAGGTTTACCACTTTTCGCTGAGGGCAAGTATTTGATAGGTGGCCCGGTTGACCACAACGATAGCAGTTATCAGGTTTTGGCCGAGCATAAGGGCTCGGGATTCTACTTGGACCAGCAGCAGTCGATACGCCCCTTTGGGGTCTAGCTTGTCCGCTTCCCTGATCTCGGCTCTCAGACGTAGGAGGTTGAGTTCGTGCTCCTACGGGTTCCTTCCCCTTAGACTGTAGAGCTCCCTAGGGTGGACCCCCTGCAGTGATCCTTGCAGCAGAATTGAGCCGTGTGATAGAACGTTCAAGTTGCGTTTCTTCCCGAGTAGCCAACTTGATCGCATCATTCATCGTCCAGACGGGCTGCATCTGGACCCGATCCTAGATCGTCATACGCAGTCTACCGTTGAATCGGGCGACTTGCTGCGATTCAGTCTCGACTAAATCGTTACGCGCCGCTAGGCGGTAAAATTCTTTCGCGTATTCTCTCACCGACCGATTACCCTGTCGACAATTTTGGTATTGTTGGAATAATACCTGATCGTAATCGCTAGGGAGGAATCAGGCACGTAGTAGCTGCTTCATCCACTGCCATGTGCGGATTGGTGCTTTCATCTGTCTGGTTCGTGCGAGTTGCAGTTGTTCCCTCTAAGCTGAAGCTCCTCCTTTCAACTTGTAGGCCACAAGCTTCACCTTCTTTACTTCAGGGATATCCATATAGTCGAAAAATCGCTCAACTTCAGAAAGCCAATCGAGAAAATCCTTAATGTGTAGTTGGCCATTGAAGTTAAGAATATCAACCCGCATCTTAAATTCTCGATCTGTCCGATCTACTCGATCGCCGCCTTGTCTGGGGTATTGAAAGATTATGTCGTCGATTTCCTCCTCACTGGAGCCCCCTTCCTCAAGAATGACCCGTGGATGCATTGCTGGTAGTATCTTGCGATTAGGGCGATTGCGAGTTTCAACAATCGGCGGTGGAAGATTACCACCAGGAATACGGAGTTGCCCTAGGATTTCCGCCAAGAGATTTACTATGCGGTCCATAGAAGCCCGCAGCCTTTGCATGGCTTGTCGATTCTCTTGCATGGTTGTTTCGAAAACTGTCATCGTTAAAGGTAAATTCCCTGGGGCACCGCCCATGGGATTGTTGCCCGACCCGTTGTTAGAAGCCATCAATCCGAGGAGAAACCTCGCTCTGATACCAAACTGACGCAGGGAAGGACGTGAGGTCAAGCACCGTCTTCCTCGAGATGATAAATATTCCGAATCCACGGAACTTCTCTGGACTCCTCACAGAGACTCCTCAAATCCACGAGGAAAGAAAGCAGAAAATAGAAAAGAATTTCTAATAATTCGAAATACATTAATGAATGACTAAAAATGAGTTTACACCCCTTTAAATAAGGGAACCAAGCAACTGGAAAGAAATCAGACTCAAACTACAACTAAAACTCCTAGAATTCGCAACTTACTATAAATAGTAAACTTACTATTTATAGACGGTCGTGACGTCTACTAGTGCGCAAGGTTTTCGGCCAAACATAGTAAGTGTCCTATTTGGCTTCACCAAACCGTTCTCCTAATTATCCTAAGCACTTTTCATGTTGGACACAACTCCTAAAGCCCAACGGATGAAGAGTTATACTCAAATTAAAACTTACTATTTATAGTAAAAACAAAATTAAAACGGGGAAACGACCGTCGATCAGGGGGTTTCTCGCAAATGCGGGCTGCATAACCTGGCGTAGCAGGGTTGGTTGGCTAAAGTAGCTCGTTCTACCCCAAATTCATATATTTTATGTTAGATAACTCATTCCGGATTGTGAGATACGCCCGATCTAAGGTCGAATGGTCCGGATCACTTTTGTCGCCGACCGTGCCTTTTCTGATCCATCTTGGCCATGAAATTGTCCGCGACCCGCTATACATTAGTTTTCCTGTGGTGTGGTCCACTTGAGATTTGGATACAGTTAAATTTTAATTTATTCTATAAAATTATAAGAAAAAACTTAGGGACGGCATGCATGAGACACATGTATCATCGGTGAGCCCCACAGAGTTTACTCACTACGCTTTACCGTGCTGAGTTACTCGGTACGCAATCCGCTTCTGGAGAATGGACTACTCCCCCTGCCACCCCGGGCTAGTGGTCGGTGCTCTGTTGGCCCCACCATGATGTATGTGTTTCATCCATTCCGTTCATCCATTTTTAAAGATCATTTTGAGGATTGATCTCAAAAATGAGAGGAATATAAATCTCAAGTCGACCACACCACATGAAACCAATACTGATTGGATATCCACCATTAAAATCACCATCGGGCCCACTATACTGTTTATTTGACATCCAATCTGTTGATTAGGTCATACAGACTCATATGACCGGAAAAAATAAAGATCAGCTTGATCAAAATCTAAAACTTGTATGGTCCCCCAAAACAACTTAACGTTCAACATCCATTCAACACTCTTTTCTATAATGTGATCCACTTGAGATTGTCATATACCCCATTTTTGGTCTCATACAATAAAATGATCCAGAAAAATAGATAAACAGCATAGATGAAACACATACATCATGGTGATGCCACCCACCATTTGCAAGTGGCGGGGGTACCAATTTCTCAAACCCATGGGATGCGGATTTTCTGCTAAAGCCTGGATCTATAAGGATTTTGTGTAGGGCTCACTATAATCTTTGTGCGAAATCTAACTCATCCATTCGTTTTTACTTATCGTTTTAGGACATTATACCAAAAATGAGAAGGATCTAAAATTCAAGTGGTTCATATGAGATGAAACAGTGGGAAAAGTAATGCTTATTGTTGAAATCTTCCTAGGCTCCACCTTGATGTTTATGATCCATTCAAACGATTTATAAGGTCATTTTCACTGAGATGAACTGAAAACACCAGTAACTAAAACCAATTCAAAACTTTTGTAGCCATATTAATGTTTCAACTGTAGTCACTAAATCTCATTGTTTCCTATCACGTGGCCCATTTAAGTTTTGAATCCTCCTCATTTTTAGTGACATGTCATAAAATAAATTTGAAAAACGGATGAATAGATTGAATTTATCATAAACATTATAATGGACCCCACACAAAATCCATAAGGAGGATCTTCACGCGAAAAGACTTTATATGAAAATCACTTGCGATTCCAATATTCTCTTCGTGACAGTAAGAGAGAGTCTTTTTTTTATTTTTACTCTCTCTCAAGCCGAATCCCAGCTGCTCTCCTCGTCTTATGAATTATAAGAAGACCACGTATAAACTCCTTGCGATACTGTGTCAGGAGAACAGTACTCTCTCTCTCTATATATATATAGTGGGTCCACATACAACCGATCACTAGCCATTTGGCTAGTGGCAGCGTTATTAGCCGAACAGCGTCCCCATTTCTATAGAATATTCTCCAGCTCCCAAACTGGCACACATATTTCCTCACACTATTTTGGACCCATACACCAAGTTATTTGGTTCAAGAAAGAGCCATAAAACAGTTTTAATTTCGGTCGAGTTTGGCAGATCTTCAAAGAACCGTGAGATCCAATACTTATGCAATTCATGACCTTAGATGCAAAATCTTAAAAGCACACATATGGAAGATCTGAGTTTACTAAACACTATGACCCCACCTAATGGGCGGGCTGGCCCAATTTTTGGGCCACTAGTTTGCTTGGTGTGGCCCACTTGAAGGACTGCTTGGATTTTGCAGGTATACAATATTGACACGTGCACTCTTATGTAGATCGACAGGGCTACACAATGCATTTAATTTATGTATCCATCATCTCTAGAATCTCCACCGTGCATGTGGTGACCACATGCATAATCCAAACCGTTGATCAGATGTGTCATCACATGCACAGGACATGTCCCAAAATAGCAAAAAGATGTGCAAGACTGCACAAGTCGTCGCCACGTGAGAGCAGCGCTAGCAAGTGATTTTTAGCATTACTTCCTTGAGTCATGCTAGATATGTTTTACCCAACTTTTATAAAAAAGGGTGCTCATCCAACACACATGTGGCTTACGTGTATGCCAATCCGGACCATTCAAATCATGAGATTCAGTGCGGATGGAGCATAGCCCAAAAATCACACCGATCGGGCTTCAATCACCAGTTTGGTCAGCATGAAATAAGAAGAAAATTTTCAGGGGTTCAAATTCAATGGTCAAAATTAGATTTTTAAGATCTTCCAGTAAGTATGATTTTTGAGGTTCGCTCCATCCGCAGCGCAACCCACAATTTGGTTGGTCCAGCCCAAATTCCAACCGTTTGGATGATAAGCCCATCCACCCAGTGGATAACCTCCAACGTTTCATATATGTGCGACATCTAACCTGCCCAATGGTTTAGCCTATCATGAGGATTATTTCGTGAGAAAAACATTCACATCCGCTCATCCTATGGACTACGTTTGTATTTTATTAACTATCAATGGCTAAGAATTCTTTTTTGTGCTATGGCTCACCAGATTGTTGGATTGAGCTGATTTTTGCATATGGTGATCCATACTGTGGGGCCAACCTATTGGACGGGTTGGATGTGAGACTTACCTTTAAAGGTTGGAAGTTATCTGCTACGGACAGTAACGTATGGTCCAACCGGTTGGACTTGAGAGCTCCCAAATTGCACCAAGCCTCACCCTCCCACGTAAGGATGCATCCATTCCCTGATGGCGCAATCACGTGAAATTCACGTGACAAGAGCAGCACGCTTATTCAGAATGCACGTGCAATGCACGTGGTAACCCAATGTACCCGTCAGAGAGACAATTCAAAAAGCCAATGACAGAGTGGAGTTCGAACTCTTCCGTTCAGTTTTGAATGAAATAGAGAGTTGCACGATACTCAGGCTGGTGTCGATCTTGATACTCTGGCACTCCGAAATTGAATGCTTGGCGTATATTTACTAATAAAACCGACTAGATTGTGCAGCGCACTGTGAACAACTTAAAATCCGAAGATCCGATTAGTTGAATAATCCTATCCTCTGATTCTCAGACACTTGTTTGTGAAAATAGGACCATTGGATATTTTTCACTTTTACATCCAGTAACTGTCCACCAGTCAGATATTTAGATAATTAAATAAGATTAAATTTTGGTTTATATACATATACACTATTTACCATAATTTTGACGGTTTAATTTGAATAATAGTATGCCACGTGTGCAATTGCTAAAGTACCTGTGTATCATCCATTACACTCTGCCAGAGTATCAAAGCTTTTGTCAATGAAATAATGCGCTTCGTACTGTATATATGTACTGGCAACTCAGCATCCTTTGCTTTGTTTATGCTGGCGCGCGCGTGAAGTAAAGAGAGAATAGGTTTGCTAATCCTACATGCCCACGTAGCACGTGTACAACATCCGAACCATCCATCAAGTAGTGCCTCCAATGTAGGTTCCATATTCCATTAAATCAGACTGTTCGACTGATCCAGTGGCCACAGTGTACAAACAAATCATCCAACATCGGAGCAGTCCATTGAGATGGATGATTCAAACAGTTGACACATCTCTACCTACTAAAGAAGAGTTCTATGTCCCTACACATGGAAACCATTTGTGCTGATCAGGACCATAGATCTTTTGGGCCACCAAGTGGATGGGCATGCACTGACCATCCTATTCTTATGAGTTCTCCCATTTTGAGTGGGTGGATCATTCCTTCTTATGGCCACTGATCAGAACTCAACCCGAGTCCAATCCCACTCCTTTACAAGATTTGGCCCACCCATAAGGTGGCCACACAAATCAACGGTTTGGATCAACATACATAAGCACCTCAATCGAACAATCCAAGCAAATAACCTCATGGCCATTAATTCAAGATAATCGAGTCATGCTACGAAACCAGTGTAATTATATCATTATTTTCTATAAAATGTTATAAATACACATTTCTCTCATGTCCTCCTACCATGGACTAAAAAATTTAAAAAAAAAAAAAACAAAGAAAGAAAAAATCACTCACTACAAATCTCAAATGGCCAGGAAGAAGAAACCAATCTCATTTGTTCTGGATCGGATTCCGCACGCTCGGTGGGACCTTTCGGAAGCTGGATTCGACGGCTTTCTTGGATTCTTTCGCCTTTCCATGAGAGTTCCTGAGACTTGTAGAAGTTGAAGTCAGAGACAAAAGCAATCTCCTTGGTAGGATTGATCTTCTTTCTCTTCTTCCATGGAGTAGAGATGATTGAGAACATAGAAGAAAGAGTATTACGATCAAAGCCAAAAGAGAAAAGACTGTAGTTTTGGAAGAAGTTTGCATTGTTATGAGTGAAAAGGAATAGAAAGAGAAGGTAAAAAAGAAGGGTGGTGGAGTTTGATATTTATGGGGATCTTTGAAAGTTGTTTTACCAGTAAGATATGTGCATGGGTATATGTGATGTCATATTTTAAAAGGATGGTATGTGTGTCATGTGCTAACCTAGGATTTCCTTTTTGGGTACTGTTTTATTGATATATACAGTTATGCCATTAATCTGGATGGGGTATGGCTGGTGAACTGATGGCCAGCCAGCTGGCTAGTGTCAAAGCTCTGTGGGCCCTACTGTGATGTTTGTATTTTATCCATGCCGTCCATCCATTTTTAAGTGATAATTTAAGGGCATGATCCCGAAAACGAGTAGATCTAAAGCTCAAGTGCACCACACTACAGGAAACAGTCGGTAGTGAATGCTTACCCTTGAAAACATCTTAGACCCACGAAAGTTTTGGATCAAGCTGATATTTGTGTTTTCCCTTCATCCAAGTAACAACAAATAAACATTAGTCTTTGTGACTTTGTGAACAGTTTGGATGACAAATAAACATTACTGTGTGTTCTAGGAAGGGTTTCAATGGTTGAGATCATTTTCTCCACTGTTTCCTGCGGTGTGGTCCACTTGAGCCGCCGATGTATGCCACCCTTTTATCCTAATTCTAAAGTGAGCAGGAAAAATGGATGGACGGCGTGGATAAAATACAAACATCGTGGTGGGGCCCACAGAGCTTTACATCAGCTAGCTGGCTTGTGTTCGGTCACTAGCCAAACCGCGTCCCATTAATCCTTGCAAGTTACTTCTTCAAAGGATGGCCATGCCTCCATGTCATTGCTGCACGTGCGGCAAGAATGGGCGGGACCAGAAACGATCATTCAATGGGTCCAATGATGGATGGTCCACAGAACAAAATCGAACAGATCACTAATCCTTTGATCGAGGGTGCACAAATAGACCATGAAAGACCAGATGGTTAGATCATCGTATGAAAGTAGCTTTCGATCAACAGCCAATCGAAGACTGAGCCTGTGGGATGCGTGGTTCAGATCATTATTCATATATATGTGCCGATAGTCCACATTCGATAGATGCATGTTGCCCGTCTGGTGATCGGACCCAGCCCCATTTTTCGCATATGGTCACCTTCACGGTGGGGGCCCACCTTATGCATCATATAGACTAATAAACCTCCCAAAAATTATACATATATTCAATAATAAGGAAAAAAAAAAAGAAGAGACATTTTTGAATTAATTTTTGATACTATTTTTATCTGTGTCACAAATCCAGCCAGGTGGGGGCAACCCTAACTGTGGGACCCGCCTCTATGTATGCATTGTATATCCATGCCGTCCATCCGTTTGGACAACTTATTCTAAGGCATGGTCCAAAAATGAAGCATATGCAAATCTCAGGTGGACCACACAACAGGGATTGAATTTTCGACGGTAAAAGCTTCCAGGGACCCACAAAAGTCATGGTTCAAGTCGCTATTTGTGTTTTCCCATCATCCAGGTCTGTGTGACCTTATCAAAAGGTTGGATGGAAAATAAGCATTATGGTGGACCCTAGGAAGTTTTTAATGGCAGATGTTCAGTGACCACTCTTTCCTATGGTGCGGTCCATCTGAGATTTATATCTGCTTCATTTTTTTGCACCATGCGCTAAAATAATCTTGTAAAACAGATAGACGGCATGGATATATAATGCATACATCAAGGTGGGCCCCACAGTCAAGGTTGCACCCACAAGGCTGGAACCGGGTCCAGCTAATCCAAGGCATATGTGCACCATATGCTCATCACAGTGGCATTACCGATATTTTTAGCAAAACATTGTCCAAAACCCCGCTTGGATTAATTATAATCATATTCTTTGATGGTTTTCTCCATCCCAAGATGGAAAATGAAATTTATATCATTAATCTTCCATTTTAGTAAGAGGTTGGAACTTGGAAGCAGCTGATCATGTGATATTGCTTTGACTAACCTATATTTCCCTGACTTCCTTGCACACCTCGTGTATTACTTTGTTGGAGTCATGTGACTAGGCACGTGACGTCAAATCAGACACCTTAGTACCATGTTTTTTTAAATCTATGATACCCCTAAATTTAGCTGGGTTTGCTACTTTTTAGCAAGGGTTGGCTAACTTTCCAGTGCATAGTAGACCCCAATCGTCTTCTAGGAAAATGCCTTAACACATGGACTATAGTGGCCATGCTGAGTCAGAATTGAACCGGGTCTGAGTCATGAGATGGATGGTTTGGCTTCTAGTCCAAGTTGGCTCTGTTGATTAATTAAATCATGTTAGTATATTGATTTTTGGACTGAAATCAGTGTTTTGAAAGCTGACAGGAGTTGAATTCGAACATGGGTCACTAATACATTGAAAGTGATGAGGTAGCGGATTGGATAGCTAAGACCGAAATGCGGGTGCGCCCTAATTTCATTTTCCAATCCTTGAATGAACTCCCCCGTGAAGTGGGAAGAAGAGTAACTGTAAATAGAATCAGTATTACGAGTTTTAAAGTAATGTTTTTCTCTTATGTGGATCCAAATATAGATCGGTATCATAGTTTTAAAATTTGGCAACTTGGATGGACTGGATTGTCTTAGAATCAAGTCACAAATTGCCTGTGTTAGCATCGGCTGAATATCCCAAGTAAGGTAACTCATTGTACCAAACCGGATCAAGAAGCATCGAATTGGGATCCTCTGGCAAGCAGTGAAATCCTGTTTGTTGCAATCTAGTTAGACCACATCATCACACAACATGTAATGCAGTAGTGCTGACAATGTCAGTAATGATGTGGACCAATCTCAATGCTGGAAAGCATAACTTTTCTGCTTGTGACGAGTTCAGAATTTGAATTCATCTTTTGAGCGAGTATTAGATAGTGACCCTGCCCTCTTTGGCTCACGGTTGCCATTTATATCATATCAGTATACTCTTTGGTAGCACCAATCGACCTCCCTGGAAAACAACTAGAGCTTGCGCAGTTTATGAGAAGTTGGGCCCCTCCGGCCGCAGGCCTGGACAAACCGAACTTGTAAGTTGGAGCAAGACAAAGTGTATTGGCTGGCTCATTAAGGGATTTGGTAACATCAAGTTCAACCGAAACACCAACTTTTAGAATATTTGGATATGCTTTTGCTCTGAGTCATGTTCCATCAGCATCATTGCCTCTATGGGCCCACATGGAGAGATAATGGATTGATGGGAACTGTCCATCTGCTCATTGTTACCTTGGATGGACCATAATTTAAAGCTTGGAGTGAACATATGACCCTAACTATCATTTCCTACGGTTGTAGATAATTGATTTTTCTCTTGTTAATTGACGATTCAAATGATACCAACATTGGATTTATGTTGTACCTTATTTCTAGCCATTCTGGAAAAGCAAATAGGAGGGCAATATATGGCATCGTATAAGAAATAGGAAGTGGATGGAAAGATCTTCAAGATACTTGGAGTGCTTTTGCAGGATTATAACCAACGTAAATCCAATTTTACACATTAGGGGATGGTCAATGGAGTGTCGCAGTCGAGTTTTAAGTAAAGAGAGAAATGTAATCGAGTTGTTCAAGATACAAAGGCGGTCAAACAAAGTCTTGTCTGACAAAAGAGGAACTGTCTTGAAAAGAAATGTAACAAAAGAAGTATCTAGAAAGACTTTTTTCACTGCAATAACTGTTGTAGTAATAGAAGAATAATTTAGAAAAACAAGTTGCGATAAAACTCCATATATAACAAAGGAATTCAACAGAGAAAATAATAACCAACCCAATACAACAACTAATCAAAATAAAACTATCAATTTATCTTTTATCTCAACTTATCTTAAGAACAACGATAATCTAGTAGCAGTAATTCTTAGCCATACTCTTTAGTTGTAATCAAAATCTATGCTCATACACTGGATTTATTTCTTATTATATATCATATAGTTCTTTCAAGAGACACATTATTGCAATTGCTTCTAATGATCAATTGTAGGTTTTTTTTTTTATTACAATGGTATTTTGAAAGTCCTCGTGGAAGGCACAAAATAACCCATCTTCGGAGGAAGAACCCCACCTTCCAATTATCGCCTAATCATTATCAAATTTTGCAAGTGGCTAAGTAAGCAACTAATCCTCTTAAAATCTGGTCATTTACATTCATATTGGACGTATATGCTTATTTCAGCGCTTAGGGTCCAAGTTGATCAGTTTGGATTGAGCCACTATATAGATTTTGGCACACCCATGCATACTACATGTGATAGAAGGAAAACCGAAGTGTCAACATTTTTTTCATGTCTAGTGGGATAAGATAAAATATTTGGTCATCATTAATATTCTATTTGCATCAACTGTGCAAAATAAACAGTTTTGACACCAGTATACTTGTTGGCGTAGTAATTTCATGAAATTGTTAGCTGAAGAGGTGGTCGTAATACTTCAACAACCGTTGTTGTAACTAACAAACCTTCTACTCACAAGGAGGAATTGAAAGTTCAACTGGTGCTTGAATAAGGAAATCCACCACCCAGTATGGTTCTTGTCACTCTAAATTCAAATAGACTATCAACATCTCAGGTTAAACCACTTTAGATTATGTCAACTAGGGTGGTTTATATGCAAATGAGGATTTAACACATTATAAAGTTATCGCGAGTTCAAGCTAAACACTAATAAGTCCAAGCCGAGGACTTTAATAGGTAGATGGTCGACTACATCGAGAGTATGAATCGATTGGTGGCTTTGCTCATTGAAATAACACATGTTGTACTTTAATCAACAAGCCAATGCAAGCTCTAGTGGGAATCGGGCACTTATACCACCAGTCCAGCCAGTGCCACAAATATTTTCTTTGTAGTGAAATACGCCACCCTGGTCTAATTTTAGATGTGCAAAATTCATCGATATTAGTATATTTCAGATATCCTAAACATATTCCTGCCGAGGACATGTGAAATTCACTACCACTAATAGATTTTAGTCGTCTTAAATGGAAGAATATGAATGTAATTCATGAAGCCGCGAATTAATGAATGCCCGGTGGGCAACCCTTGCCTAGAAATCAACAATATAATGAAGAATAGTATTGGGATGGTCCACAAGTACCTCCAGTTGTTGCACAACAAAACTAGGAGCGTAACCAAACTGTTTAATTGGTTCAGGAAGTAGTAAGCCCAAGTTCTTGGTTGAACTACTACTCCAGTTTATCATAAGTCATATACTGATTGGATTAATCGACAATATCCATTGTCAAGAAATTATTGACCTAACTTTAGTTGTTTATAGGTGATATGGGTCAATCGACCGTATAACACATAAATTGGTTTACCATACAATGTGAAAAATTAGCTAACGATGAATATTATAAATTATAACTATTTCGTAATTCACTCATTAGAGTAGCTTTTTTTTATTATTCCAATTTTCTACCAAATTCTATACAAAATTGGCAAGAAATGGAAGAAAATTTTAATACTCAATTCTTTTATGAGGACAAAAAAAATTTCATATCCAATCTTTCTCATTTTTAACAGTTGTTAGAAGAATTGATTGAAAATTATATTACTTGGTTTAAGAGGGTAAAAAGCCAATGGAATATAGTCATGACCGAAGCATAATTTATTTAGTTAGCTCAGTATGGACTAGAATTCAAACTTCAAAAGAAGCTTATGGAAAAGGAATTCACAGATCTTTATGACTTTACCAAGAAGGTATCTTAGTATGAGGCTTTAATGTAAGAATGAATTAGACGAAAGAAGTCATTAGTCGGAACATATTATTATGACCCTAATTATATGTTGTAGTGGCTGAATTAGTGACGAAACAACCATTCACATGTTCGGTGTTCACAACCCCAAGTGTAGGGTCCCGAGGTAGTAATAATCTCAGTAAGACCAAGGTCGAATCCACAAGGACTGAAAGTTGTACGTTTCTGAAATTAATAAGAAGTAGAACTAAAAGAAGATGTGAAACTAATTCTAATGAAGTATTTAAGAGAGTAATTATGAATAGAGTAATTAAAATAAAAAATTTAAAGGTGGGAACTAAGGTGTCAAGGATCCACTTGTAGTGATCAGGGAGCTCTCTTGCTTGATTCAAGTAACACGATTAGAATTAGAGTCTTATGCTATACAATTAGAAAATATATCAATAAAACTAAATCTGAACTTCCATTGAATTAATTCTCAATTAAGGAGAACTATAATAATTAGCAGGAATTTCATCACCACACCATGCCCAAAAGATAATAGAAAATAATAAGATTTACCAATCTCATAATCTCAAAGAAGAGAATTGTGAAGATTAGGAAGGATTCCATCATCCTACCATGGCCAAAGGATGATGGTAAACAACAGGACTTACTAATTTGACAATCTTAAATCAGAAAAAGAATATACTCAAAGCTATTGCAGATCTACAGTAATTTGAATCACAATAAACCATTAAAAACTGAAAGTATTCCTTAAATATCAAATTAGAATCTATGGAGTTCAATATAAACATGAATCAAAGCAATAGAAACATCTCATCATGCTACAAACTTCACCTCTTAGCCCTAGTTAAGAGGTTTAGCCAACCATAAACATGATTGGAACAAAGTCTCTTAAGAAAAATATGAAAAACAACTAAGGAAGAAGAAAAACTCTTGGTGATGGCTTTTCTACCCTTTTGCTCTACTCCTTAAACCCTAGAAGATGGCTAGGAACATCATAGGGAGTCCTATTTAAAATTATAGAATTCCAACTTCTTCACCTAGTTAGAAAACTCTAAAAATCACATCAAACTTACACAGTTTAAGAAAATAGATTTCACTCTGCATAGTTTCTCAAAATAGACTTCACTCTTCGAATTTCACAAAATGACCCAGAGTTTCAGAATATACTTTTTTAGGACGATTTCAGGATTCCTTTTCTTTACTTCAAATCTTTAATTCTCCTCATTCCTCAGTTAATTTTCTTGAAACTTTGTCATGTGAATTCTTCAATCTTAGTCTCCTAAGATCCATCCTTTGCCTTAGTGATTCTTGAGCATCAAATCCATACTTTTAACACTCTTTTCAATCTAGGCTCTTTAATTCACCTTTTAACACAAATATGAGTAAAATAAATCATTAAGCACTATCATGTTCATAAAACTAAAATATAAATGGGAGATAATATGCAATATTTGACCCATCAACATTCGACCCATGTTAAAGTAGAAGTAATAACATCATCTAATCAGAAAGTTCAAAAAAAGTAAATCTTTGATATTTCTCATGTTGATGAAATCTTTGACATTATACTAGCAGACAAATTTATCAAAATTTCAATTAATCATTAGCTTCTGACAGTTAAAGAGCTGAAGAAAATTAATTACTGCAAGTGACTTGGGACTCCATCGCATTCCACTAACAAGTGTGTAGTTTTTAGGAATGTTATTCAGGATAATAATGATAAAGGGTTGCTGAAATTTTCTGAGAAATAAAAAGATGTAACATTGATCGATACTGGTCATTTCCATCTAATATGAAGATCAATATGGTCACCATTAATCCTTAAAGGCTGGTTCAGTTATATATATATATATATATATATATATATATATATATATATAT
The DNA here is from genome assembly GCA_037074715.1 of Magnolia kwangsiensis. Taxonomy (NCBI): domain Eukaryota; kingdom Viridiplantae; phylum Streptophyta; class Magnoliopsida; order Magnoliales; family Magnoliaceae; genus Magnolia; species Magnolia kwangsiensis. Next base: position 118,661,291 of record CM073577.1, read on the forward strand.
ATATATATATATATATATATATATATATATATATCTTAGAGTGCAGATGGGTCAACCTAAGGAGCAAAATGATAAGAGGAGTGTGAGGCCTAAACCTGTGGTCTAACAGATCGAAGCACGTTTAGGGGCAATAATGTTAAATTATCAATACTTTTATAAGAATGTGCTAAGATGACTCAATCAAATAGGAGATTCTATTAACTGAAATATCAAACAAAATAATCAATCAATTAGAACTATGAGGAAAAAAATACCTTTTATACACAAAAGGGCAAACATGTCAACGATCACCTTGGGTCTATTCATGGGCCAAGAATGGTTAAACCTTGGCCCAACCAAGAAAGCATTTAGGAATGGTTGAGTTATCCAAAATTCTCAATGATATTAAAGGAGATGACTCGTACTCAGAAGTGACATTGGCAAAGGCAATAGGCAGCAAAGAGGAAGCAGTTAACATTTTTTTGGGATCAACCTTAGATGTACCCACCAACCTGACCAAAGTCAAAATGAGAAAAAAATATATCAGCCAATATGATTGAACTTCTTATGGGCAATGATTCAGTAAAAAATCAAAATCTTGAGAATGCAAGGATGGATAAGGAGGAATTTACCGAACCGTATGCAGGGCATAACTCGGTCAAAAATTACAATTAAGATAAGGTAGGAATGAACATATAAGGATTGGTCAAATATTTAAGTGATGAAGAGTTTTCAGATGACCTCCTAATTGAAGAATTGCTTGCTAAAGAAAGAACATTACAATCATCCTCTACTAAGCTAGATGGAAGAGTCGCCAATGATGTCGCACATAAAATGGATAATGAGTTGAATTCAGAAACACCTGAGGGGCAATATTTGAATTTGTTCATACAATTTGACTCATTTTTACCAGTTACATTGGATTGTAATATGATACTGACACTGTCATTAAGTTTTCAAGTTGAACCATCTCAATTAAGCACGATAGAAGAATATATGGAAGAGTTAGGCCCTTCGACAATCATTTAACGTAGATTTTTTTTATTTCAAGGACACCAAAAAGGTATCGTCCATGACGATCGAACTAGGGTCCCCTTCAGAGAAAATAATTATTGAAAGGACAACTCTCACAATGACCCAACACTTGAAACCATTGTATATTTTCGATCACTTGGAAGGGTCTCCGACCACTCAGGTTTTGGTCGATAATGAAGTTATTATTAATATTCTTCTAGCCAAAATCATGGTCAAACTAGGAAAGACTTAAGATGATCTTATCCTGACCGAAGTCAAAATAAGTAATTTTTCTGAAAGAATAATGCAAACATAATGAGTTTTACTAGTCGAATTAATGGTGGGAACCAAGAAGGTCCTGACCACTTTTTTGTGGTTGATACTTCATCAAATTATAATGTTTTACTTAGATGAGATTGGATTCATTCATTCTCGTGCATTCCATCATCATTACGGTAATTTCTAATTTTTTGAAATCACGATAGAGTAGAATTGGTTTTGACTTAAAAAAATTATTTTTAGTCATGTTTAATGTAGCCGAGGCTTATTTTTATAGAGATGAGATCGGACAGATATAATTTACAAGGCAAGATAAGAATGGTAAACCAACTAAAATTAATGTTAGACTTAACCCTAATAATGTCGTATAGGATATTGCTACCATGATTTAATTAAGTGAAGAATTTTCAAAGGTTATAATTCCCTTTCGTGCGACTACAGGGTGTATGATTGAATAAATCTCATGATAGTTTGATCATTGGTCAAGGCCGAGTTCACAACCAGAGTGCAGTAACTCAAGGAGAGTTTGCGAAATCATGAAAATGAATATTTTATTGATATGGATGACATAGTTGTATCGGCCAATCAAGAAATTAAAGATGTTATTGAAATGAAAGGTTTGAAACCAGCTCTAGAGAAATTATAGAATTATCAAGCTCAAGTTAAAAATCCACTAATAAAGCCAAATTTGAGGACTGAGAAACATCACAATCCTATTTTCATTAGTGGATTATTGAATTTGCAGACATATGTTAACTCATTAACTTAAAGAGTTTATCAATTACTTTACTTGAAATTATCATGAGTTGCCTATATTAGACAAACATCTTCTTGAACATAAGTTACCCATGAATGAGGGATATTGGCCACATAAACAATCGCCTAAGCGAATGAAAGCCAAAATAATAATAGATCAAGGAACAAATAAAGCAAGTTTCATTAAACCGATTAAATATGTCGAATAGATTTTGAACATAGCTTACGTTATCAAAAAGAACTGTAAGCTGAGAATATGTATTAATTTTTAAAATTTAAACCAAGCCACACCAAAGGATGAGTTATTTATGCCTATGGCCGATTAGCTGATCGATCAAGCTATTGGACATCAAATAGTATCTTTTATGGATGACCATTCAGGATATAATCAAATAAATATTACAATTGAAGATGCTTCAAAGTAAACCTTCAGATGTCCTAGTCCTTTAGGTATGTTTTATTAGGGTCTAATGTCGTTCGGGCTTTAAAATGAAGGGGTTACTTATCAAAGATCCATGAACGTCATTTTTCATTATATGATTAGCCTATTCAAAGAAATTTTTATCAATGACGTAGTGATCGAATCGGCCAACTTGAGTGAACATCTTGATAGTTTGCAATAGTCATTTGAGAGAATGAGGATTCATAAATTAAAAATGAACCCCCTTAAATGTGCTTTTGATGTATCGGCCAGAAATTTTTTGGATTTTATAGTACACTAGAGAGGAATTAAGATCAATCAACATAAGGCATGCACAATAATAGAACCTTGGCCATCAAAAACCAAAATTGGGTTATAAAGGTTTCATAACAAGGTTAACTTTATGTAGCGATATATTTCCAACTACGTCAAAAAAATTAATGTGTTTCTCCTTTGTTGAGGCTTAAAAAAGGAAATGAATTCAAATGGGAGGCAGAACATCATATAGCTTTTGACAACATTAAAGAGTATTTGTCCAAGTTGCCAATACTAATGCTACCATTAAAGGGTTGACCACTCAAGATGTATATCGGGGCCTCTAGAGATTTGTTTGGTTTTTTGTTAGCACAAGACAATGATGATCGAAAGAGCGTGTGGATTATTATCTTAGTCAAATGATGTTAGATATTGAGAAACGATATTTTTCCATGTAAAATTTATGTTTATCAATGTACTTCGTGGCTAAAAAATTACGACATTATTCGTTGGTCAAAATAGTTAATGTAACTGCATTAAATGATTTAATAAAGTGAAAAGATGAGCTGTCAATGTCCTGGAGGGGGTGAATAGGATAATTTTAAATAATTGAAATAAAAGTAGAATATATAATGAATAGAAAATCTCAATCACCCAAGTATTGAAACCTTTATTCCAAATAATTATGAGGACAACCTTCACCTAAAATATTTGGCAAGATAACCTATTTCATAAATGTCTTTAAAATCAATCTTTCAAACTAGTAAGAGAAGATAAAATAAATAAAGCATTCACCCTAATGAATAAAATAAATAACATTCACAATTAAAAAGAAATAATCATTCAACACAAGGCACAAGGGGTTATAGTGGCTCGGTACTTTAAAAAACCACACCAATCCCACTCCTAAAATTATTACCCTCGTAATTTTGGCTTTCATTATAATAAAGTTTTCACATGTTCACATTAACAACCTAATACAATTCTTGTGATTTTCACGGGCTATCACAATCAAACCTCTTTTGTGATTTTCATGGGTTATCACAAACAAAAACCCACTTTATGATTTTCACGAGCTATTACAAATCGACCCACTGGGATTTTCACAAGCTATCTCATGAAAACCTAAATGAAATAAAATAAATAATATACTTATCTTCAAATGTAGATGCAGTACTCAAAGCTAGCAAAGATCTTCTTTCTTGAATGTAGAAAAGGCGATATTCACTCAACCAGAAAGAATATAGGGTTTTAAAAGTATCTCAGAAAATGAAAAACCCTACTGCTGCAGATTTAATTCTCTTACTTCTCAAGTGGAGTATAGACTATTCTCTAGAATATAATTAAGATTAGCTTGAGAAAGGGAATTAAATTAACTTTATATATATATATATATATATATATATATATATATATATATATATATATATATATATATATATATATATATATATATATACTGCACAATTAGTTTGACAAGGGCTTGAGCTTCTCTCTCACTTGCAGAAGGTTTACAATGATTTTTCATTGTGATTTAGAATGAGAGAATGTCCCTATTTATAGCCAAAGGATTTAAAAATTTGGATGGCCGAATTTCACCGAATTCATTTTAATGACTATCGGATTGTGCGAGATAAGATTTATCTAAAATTTGACCAGCCCGAAGTGAAATTCATCTGGCCGAATTTTCAATTCGCTTGGCCGAATACCCCATTCGGTTAATCGAACTCTCGTAAAATTTTGAGAATTGCATTGCTAGAATTTGACTTGAACTTCACTCGGGCTAGAATTGCATTGCTAGATTTGGTCAAACTTCAAGTTTAGGCTAATCGAACCTGAAGTTAGGCTAGCCGAACTTCAAGTTTAGGCTAGTCGAACCTGAAGTTAGGCTGGCCAAATTTTTAACATATTTTGATTTTTAGCCCATACCCAAAGTGTACTAAATATACATATATAACATGACAAATATCATTGTTATCCTCCTTTTTGTGTGCTAAATATATAAGCACTTACAATCTCTCTTTTGTCAATTTCATGACAAAATACATATATAACATACACAACACGTTTAACAACATACATACATACATATTACATATAAATTGTAACACCTCGTTCATTTCGTACCATTTTCTATTCATAAGTACATGATGATCAACGCCCTTAGGTAGACCTAGATTGGTCGTTCATAGTACACACCCAACTAACCGGGACCCAAAGACCTTGGAACCTATCTCATATCGACCGCCCCATCGCTGCGATCACCGAGGTACTATCCGTGCATGCGTACGATACTCCATTAGTGAGATACGCTGCAAAGAATCATTACTGTATTATGTGCGCATGGCGTCATGTACTCCATTCCACACATGTGCACAACACATGTCATGCACACATGCACATGCCACACATGGGTGAGAAAATCTCTACCCATGTGTGTGATGTCACACACCCATACCTCCCATCTCTCATGTCTCTCCAAAGTCAACACCTCTCCATTCCATACCTTAGGGGTGACATCATCACACCATGCTATCCCATGCTCCTTTAACCCACCATTAATTATAAATCATGAGTTAATTGTCATAATTCAAATTTAAGCTAACTAAAATCACATTAATTGAATTTAACAACATTTTAACAATTTCCCTACATATATCCCTTTATTCCTTAGCATTTTATCATTTTCTACACATGGAGAGAGAAAGAGAGAAGAGTGATCCTGGTGGGCCATCAACCACGTCCCTTCCATCCATCTCAACCATCATTTAATCCATCAAGGTGAGTACACCCACCCTACTTATTCTTATATTTTGTTGTGTTTATGTATGGTGGAGATGATATTGATGATAATGATGTGATCAATGGTATGGATACATAGGAGAGTACATAAGATGATAAAAAAAATGGTGATGATATGATGATAATGATGTGTTTAATGGTGTGGATTAATGGGAGAATACATGTAAAAATAATAATAATAAATAAAATAAAAATTAGAGACTTTATGTGGGATGCATTGATTGTGGGCCCCACTAAAATTTTGTAAGCCATCCATATCATCCAAAGTGTGGCCCATTGTATTGGCCAACATACACACTCACACCCATGCACACACGTGCACACAACACCTTTAAAATAATAAATAATTATTTGAAGGTTGGAAGGGTAGGGGTTGTAGGCCCACAATGGGCCCCACCCATGATGTATATTTTTAATTCATGTCATCTATATGATTCCCCAGCTCATTTTTTTTTAAAATAAAAAAATAAAAATAAAAATAAATGAACTGTGTATATGTCATAAATACATCACTTTGGGACCCATGTAATTTTGATCTCCGTGAACCGTTCATGCAACTTGGAGCTCAAGTATATAAAAATACTTGTGGCGTCCATTTGAAATTTGGATGCATCTGAAACTTGGACCGACCCCTCAATTCAGTGGTACACACATAATGGATGGGTTCGATTTGTGATCCACACCTCAGTGGCCTGATAAGTAATCATGAATGTTTTAATGGAGGGTAATCCTCTCAATTTTTGTGTGTGGTGTAGCCCACATGTGCCATAGATTGACTTGATTTTTAGCCCTAGGCCCACCATGGATTGCTAGCCCATTAATTATGCAAATTGGATTGATATGTGAATGGTATCGATCTCTGTTAAAATTTCTCCACCACATAAAAACCATTTGAATTTCATTAATGTGTGGGCCTGAGAACGTTAAGGCTCATTTTGAGTGAGTGTCATGTGGGCCCATCAATAGTAGTCTTGTTTGGGCCAACCATTGGCCCTCTTCGGCAAGAGTTCATGATCCACTTGGATTAAATGTACACTATATTGAAACATGTGAAATTATGTTATGTGTATGGCCCTTCACCACTCGGTATGTGACATATGCTGTATTATATTGCTGCCTTAGATTACCTAATTATATAACGAGTGCACAACCTTTCACTACTTGGCACTTTGGATTGAGTACGGCCCTAAGTAGTAGAATCATATGACATGTGCTTAAACCCATAAATATGTTCAATTATAATAATTAGGTAGACTCTAGATGTGTGAGGGTGCGATATGTGTTTGGCCCCTTAATCATGTGGGCATGTGATGTATGTATGGCCACCTAATCAAATGCAATTATATAGTATATATGGGCGTTTGACCGTATGATTTTGAAATTCACACAAGTTCAACTAGCTACATGAAGTCAGGTGGCAATGGTGACCACCCAATGCTATGACCACGTGCTTATGGGCATAGCCATAGTCACCCAAACCATGAACAATCGGGTTGTACATGCAGATTTTCTTAGTCATGAGAATTATGATATAGGCTGGATTATACAGCTTGATAATGGAGTGGCCCTCAATTCAATGTCATGCAACATAAATACAACCCTTACATTATGCTCATAAGTGAGGTAGATGCGGGGACCACTAAACTATATCTAATGTGACGGAAATTAGTTTTTTCGCCTCTTAATCATGTGACACCAAACCTAAGTCATTCTCCATATAAAGTATTGAGTGGTTATAATTTAAGAGTTAGTGTAATCGGGAATAGCGGGTATCCCTATGATTGTGCCTTGGATGCTTTGAGATGCGGTTACTAAACTATGACACTAATTATATGTCCACTTAATAAGGTGAAATTATGGCATCGACAACTTGACCATGTGGGAGCTTAATAAATTGATTGCCCATATATGTATGAGTTATGATAAGAAACCATATGACCTTAAATCATTTAATAATGGTAAGTAGAATGACATAGTGTGACCACTCAATCATATGATTATGTAGTGCTTAGGTGACTGCTAAACTATATGAAATTGTGGTACTGGTCGCCTGACTATGTGAAAGTTTAGTAAAGCGATTGGCCCATTAGTGTGGCCCATTGATGTAGCTCACTTGATAAGTATGAGGCCCATTTGTATGCGGCTCATTGATGTGGCCCTCTTGATGTATATTAGGCCCATGTGCAGGGATCACCTATTGTGTATTTATGGCCCATTAGCGAGGCTCATTGTAATGTTATTCCAGCCCATATGTCATAGCCCATTGTGATGTATTTAGGGCCCATGAGTTATGGCCCATGGTGATATATATTGGGCCCGTATGAGTGGCCCATTGTGATATATTTTTGACCCATATGATGAGGCCCATTGTGATGTATGTTAGGCCCATATGAAAGGCCCATCGTGATGTGTATTAAGCTCTTGAGTGAGACCTCTGGTGTTGTATATTTGGCCTTATGTGAGGCCATGGGTCCATTATATGTTAGGCTTTATACGGGTCATTCCTTAGAGGCAATATTAATTAAATGTCCACATTGTCGATGACGGTTATTGATATCGATTATGAGTATGTGACAGCATAGCATTATGATACATGCTCATACGCATCATCTGCATGTTTGTTATGAGATATGATTAACCATTGCATATACCATAGTGCAGATTGTTATGAGGCTCCCTTATAGGCGGAGATTATCTAAAATGAGCGCACGGTATGCGCAGGATTGATGCATGACTGGATTGTATGCCCTAGCAATATCAGGGCCGTAGCCTCCACAAGCATATCGTGGATAGCCAATCGGGACACCAAAAATTTGTTCTAGCATCAGATGTCATAGATGGCCCTGGGTGAAAACCCTTAAACCCTCTTGGTACCAAAGGATGCTTTAACGTCAAGATCGAGTGGATACATGAACGCCTGAGTACCGAATACCAGGAGGTCACGTCTCCCACTGTGTCGTAGTCGATTGGGAGGGGGTGTGCCCTTACCCGCTCAAGGGTAAGGGGCATTGCTAGGCTGAGTTTGACCAGTTCGTAAATGGGTTTATTATCGACATACCGGATAGGTATTGGCAAACTATTAGATAGGCGAATAGTGAGGTTTCTTACGCTCACTTGGACTGTCCTGCTGGGAGAGGGGCAGTTCCATTTGGAGTGAACTAAACTCCCGTGATGATCCCAGAGATGAACCGTACTGATTGTGGACTTATTGAGCAAGAGTTATATACTCATTCATTCATTCACTCACTATTCACTCAGGCTGATGGTGCGTAATTATTTGTTACGTGTACCTTCGCAATGGCCAGGATTTCAGTTAGGGCGCGCGACTAACTTGAGATCAGGAGTTTACCACATTGAGTCTGACTATCCAAATTTAAGTATGGGACTAGTTTGGATAGAAGTCCCTTGTGATGGATCCCATAGCCTGCGATACTACGTAGTATCATCCCAAATTCACTCCAACATGGTCATTCCATTCACACTGCATATTGTAAGACCCGTATCTTAGTCTGTACCATTTCTTAGACTTTCACGGTCTTACTGGTTGAATTTCGGCAACCTTCAACCCTTAACCGATACTTATGCACGACCCTGATTTGTATGTTGTCAACCCGAGTCGACTCAATCGAAGACCATTACCATAACGACCGCGCCATTGCTGCGGTTCCGATGCCGCGACTTGCGCGCCGAGGCGATACCCTGGTCAAGAGATGTGGGCTAACGTTCGGTGCGAGGAAAACGCCGCGTGTTGTGAAACCCAAGAGAATCTCTACGAGATGTCACATCAATCCCATCAATCAATCCATCACATGTCAAGTACATGTCAAGTACACATCACTTTCACCCTTTCCCAAGTAAGCCACAAAAGTCTTCCCTGCCCATACTTTTCTTACACAAATGCCTCAAAAGTCTTCCAATGTCATGTCTTTCTTACAAAAATGCCACCAAAGTCAACAAAGGTGTCTTACACACCCATCACCACATCCATCCATCACTCTCTCTCTCTCCCTTTACAACTCCTTCTCTCTTTCTCATTTTCAAAAAAAAAATCCAAGAGAGAAACACCCCCATACGTATGAAATTCTTCCTCTCCTTCTAAAACTCCAAGTGTGGCCCACCTCTCCATCCCAAGATCTCTCATCTTAGACTTCCATTCCTCATCTTATCCATTGAAGTTGAAGCTAAGGTGCTAAGGAGCCCATATGAGCAAGAAGATCGGACGGTGGGTGCTAGATATTAGTAGTTTTTCATATTTTTGGGATGGGCCAAGTGAGGCCAACCGATCAATGGTTTGGATCTCACTTGGGACCCTAAGATGTGGTCGATGGCCCACTAAGATTATCATGATCATTCCATGATGGGGCCATTCTCGATGGACCCCATCATGATGTTTATTTCTTTAGAAAGGTCATCTAGACCATCTAAGTTGATTTTAAATTTTGATAGTCCCATGTGCTAAAGGACCCATTTGATTGTATGATTCATTGCAAGGGAGGGCCCATAGTATCGGGGTCCCTCCATCACAAGCGTGACCCACTTTCCATCTCTCTCTCTCCCTTCTCATTTCATTTTTTTTATTTTATGTCATTATTTATGGTTGTGTGGCCCACTTGGATAGACCCCACTAGGATGCATGTATTGGATCCATTCCATTTTTAGATGGAGCCCACCTTGTATGTGTATGGTTAGCCGTGTGATGGCCCACCTAAACAGGACCCACCTCCACGCACCTCCACGTGCAACGGCCAGACCGTCCAGAGTTCGGGACGCTGGACGTCCCTGTATAAAGGAAAATACAAATATAAGCTTTGTTCAAGCTTTAGGTGTGACCCACTGATATATGCCCCACCTTGATGTTTTGGTACAATCTAAGCCGTCCATCCTCTTTCCCTTATCATTTTAGGCGTTGAGCCAAAGAATGAGGTCAATCCGATAATCAGGCGGGCCATACCTTAGAAAATGATATTCTTACCCTTCAAATGCTATTAGGACCCACCTTGCTATACCTGCGTACTAAAAATACCGAACATTAGACTCGTTTTGTGTGTTTCGGGTCCTAAAAACTAATGGACGGAGTGGATTCTCAAGTTACGGACCCCACACGCGAAAAACCCCGGAAAAATGGGTTTTTCCTAATTTTTGCAAGAGGCAGCGCCTCTGCCTCTGACAAAGAGCAGCAGCTGCACGCTGCTGCGTGCAGCGTTAAGTGGGCGGGCGGTCAGTCAGCCAGCCACCCACGACTGATGCCGTGGGCCCCACCATGATGTATATGTTAAATCCACGTCGTTCATGAGGTGGGTCCCCTCCTCAGGTGGGCCCCCTCCAAAGATCAGCCTGATCCAACGCTCTGGTGGCCCACATCATAGGAAACAGTGTGAATGAACATCTACCATTGAAACTCATTCTGGGGTCCACAAAAGTTTTGGATCAAGATGAAATTTATGTTTTTCTTCATCCAGGTCTGAGTGACCTTATGAACGGCCTGGATGGCCAATAAAAATTTTGGTGGGCCCCACATGAGACCCACAGTGATGCACATGTTTTCATCCACCATTTAGGCAGACGGTGGTACTCACCATGATATATTTGTTTCATCCACCGTCCAGCGGACGGTGGGGCCCTATGTGATGCATGTGTTCTGTCCGCACCGTCCACCCCTGGATGGTGGGACCCACCATGAGTATGTGTTATATCTGTACCGTCCACCCTGGATGGTGGGACCAGCCCCACCCCCCTTGGCCCACGTAACTTTATCAATAGGTTGAATGGTAAATAAACATTGCGGTGGGTCTCCCCCTGGTTGTGTGGCCAACAAATATTATAGTGGGCTTCCCTTAGCCTGCATGCTGGATGGCAAAATAAACATTACAGTGGGCCCCTCGCCAATTTGGGTGGAAAATAAATAATACAGTGGGCCTCTAGGCCCATGGGATTGGGCCCACTTGATATGTTCCAAGGCCCATGGGACTAGGCCCATTTGATATATTTTAAAGCTCATGGGACTAAACCCATTTGATTTGTATGAGGCCCATAGGTTTTGGCCCATTTGATTTATACAAGGCCTACGGGTTTAGGCCCATTTGATTTGTATGAGGCCTATAGGTTTAGGCCCATTTGATTTATATCAGGCCTATAGGATTAGACCCATTTGATATGTATTAAGTCCATGGGATTAGGCCCATTTAAGACACTTGAGGCCCATGGGTTATGACCCATTGCAATGTACCTAAGGCTATTGGTGAAGCCCAGTAATGCAACCCATTTGATGAACGTAAGGCCCACTAATGTACCCCATTTGATATAATGAGGGCCCCATTTGGATGTGCCTAAGGTCCATTGCAATGTGTGAACCCAATATGGGTTGTGTAATAATGTTTATTACGAGTTATGGCTTGGGAGTAATGTTGGTTTGACGTCCACATTGTGAGTATAATGCTGGTTGGATGTCCACATTACGACTCTCCTTAGGGCCCATTATTAGGCCCGTACTTATTGTGTATAGGCCGTCCAGGCACATCAGCATTGTAAGGATAATCCATTTCATTATACCATGTTTAGTATAGTTCCATGACTCATGATCATATGCACCATATGTATGCTTGATATGAGAGGTGACTGATCATAGCATATGCCTTCGGACAGGTTGTTTATGGGCTCCTGATTAGGCGGTGTTGCCCTACATGAGCGCACGATATGCGCAGGATTTATTGCATGACTGGATAGCATGATTCATGCATTTCGCATTGTGTGATATGGTTACTATACGCCCTAGCGACATAGGGGCCGTAGCCTCCACGGACAGATCGTGGTTGGCAGGATTGGATATCAAAAATCTCATTCTACATGGGGTGCTATAGATATCCCTGAGTGAAAGTTCCTAAACCCTTATGGTACCAAGAGGTTGTTCCAACGTCTAGACCGAGTGGGTAGATGAGCGTTGAGTGCCGATTACCAGATAGTTGCGCTCTCCACTGTGTCGTGGTCGGTTGGAAGGGAGTGCGGCCTTACCCGCCTGAGTGTAGGGGACAATGCTAGGCTGAGTCTGACCAGTTCGAGGAATGGGTCCGCTATCAACGAGTCGAGCCCTATATTGGTAGATGGATAGTGAGGTCTCTTCCACTTACCTTATTACGCGTGATGAGGCGACGATCTGGTTTAGAGTGTACTAGACCCCGGTGATATCCCAAAGATGAGTTGTATTGATATGTGGACTTAGATGAGGATTGTATGCTTGACTTGCATCTTGCATCACATAGCCTTGGTACGGCTCATGATATTTATGGATCCATCTATATATTCCACATTACTCTGATACTACATGATTATATTACTACCTTACGCACACACTTTCACCACCCTCTAAGCTTTCTATAAGCTTATGCACGACCGTTGCGTGCAGGTGACGTTGGGACGTAGCAGCGCTGAGGCTAGAGCACTTGCAGATCATTTTTTGAGTTTTTTTTTCTTACCATTGTATTTCCCTTTATGCTCATTGTACTTGTAAAGTTTTTGATCATAGTGAAAATGTAATGGAGTTCTTGGTTGTTGTTTGTGGGTTATGCCTTTAGTTATGCTTATTACGAATCAAACTGACGTTGAAAATTCTCCTCGTAGCATCCCAGGATCGGAACCTGACGAATGGGTGCTAGGAGCCGAGAATGGGGTTCTATGGAGGCTGTCGGCGTCGGATTCGGAGATCAAAAATTTTATGAGCCTGGTTTTCGAGTTTGGGGCGTGACACATATTGCATTACATCCATGCATATGACATTTTGGGTTACTGTGTTTTTGTATTTAGATACGACCAACAGTATTCATGAACTCATCAAGAATTTTATATTGCATTACATCCTTGACATCTGATATTTGGCTCTTTATGACTCCTCATTTGCATAGCTAATCTATTTACGTACTCTGATATTGTATGACTCATGGACTTGTAGTATTTCTGCTTACCTTGATATCGTATGATTCATGATCTTACTAGTATTTTTGATATTGTATGATTATGGCATAACAATACGATGCTGTTGATGTGATTACAGATACATGTCATACGGTCATGGTTGTGATATAAGAGAAATGAAAATATGACTTGGTGATACTGATAACATTGACTCGGAGTATTACTATGATGCATGTGTATTGCATTGGCATTGACATTGACATCATACCTTACGAACTATATACCTTTCACCAAATATGATTTCTCCATGGCATATTTATCTTGCTTGCATGTACGACACACTGCACACACGTGTGTACTCACTAGAATTTTTGCTTAAGCTTCTTATTTTCCATTTTTTTCAGGGCAAGAGTAACTTAGAAGACTTAGCTTTCTCGATGCATTGTATCTATTTTTTTATTTGACAATGTTGAAGTCGTGTACCTTTGGAAAGCATTGTACTTATAATCATCAGGATTTATAATGGACAGTGTTGCTTGGTATTTTGATCATGCATCTTCATGCTCAGGTATTATTATATGTATATACAATTAAAAAAATTCAGCCGAAAATCTTCCTTGTGGTGCGCCGAACTCGGGACTTGTTGTATGGATGTCGAGAGCTGAATTTGGGGCATCGTGAAAGTTGTCCGTCCCCGGACTTGGGAAATTCTCATAATCTCAACCAATAACAGGATTAAAGCCTCCCTGATTCAACAACCATCTGTATTCCACAACAGTCAGTGGTATTTCATTTGTAGCTCCCTTAAAAAATGAAACATGTATTATGCCCATCCAAATATAATTTCAAATATATGCATATTGACATGTATTCTATAAAAGTCAGAAAGATAATATATCGTAGTTCTCTCCCTTTTTTATCACAAGTTGATATAGGAAGAAATGAGAATGTAGATGTAATGAAATTCAAGAATATCACAGATTAAGGTAAAACATAATACCATATAAATTAGAAAACATTGTATGAAATAGAGTAGATAACAGAGTAGAAAAATAAAATATTCAAACAAACTAATAATATAAAGGTTAATACAAATCCAATAAAATTAAATATCTCAATCTGACTCTAATGAGGATGGTGCAGGTATCAAAGGATCACTAATTATCAAACTTCGACTGAATCAATGAAAGTATTTTTTTCATGTACTTCATATTTGATTTTTGAATTTGGACTAATGATTCTTAGGAAACTTGCAAAACATCTACTTTCTCTTTTAAAGCAAACAACATCTCGTAAAATTGAGAAAGGTGATAGTCAGAGTCAGTTGCCACTTTTGAACCTTTCACGTCATCAAAGATGTCATCTATGTTGACATCTGCTTCCTGAGCTTCTTCCTAATTCTCTCTTTGATCAGGAAGGAGAGTAAGCCGCATCATATTCAGATTAACATTATTAAACGAGAGTTTGAATTTTGGTGCTTCAAACATAGGAATTTGGATATGACACTGAAGTGTAAGAGAGGACATAAGGTGTCCAAATGGAATCGAACCATGCTTGAGATGCAATCTAAATTGAATTATCACATAAAAAATCAAAGAAGGTAGACAAATGTGCACACCAATGACAATAGCATGGACAACAAGAAACATAACAGGAGTAAGATAAGTCGTATTCCTTATCCTAGGATATACATTGAAAGTAAAGATGCGATGTAGGATGCGATATTTGGGAGATAATTTATCCATAGGTAAGGCGTTATTGAAACTTCATTTAGCATTAAAACCATGTAACGCTCAGTTAAGTGAGTGTTTTACAGAATTAGAAATTTTTTCTGAAAGAGTCGCATTAGGTATTTTATCTTTTGAAACTTTAATTTACATTAAGGTAGATATGGTGGAAGGTGTTATGGTGACAGTATTTTCTAAAAATTTAATTTTGAAAAATAATTAATCAAGAGAGACTTCAAAAATAGAGGTAAATATGCCTTGTACAATGGACCGATAAATCGTCCCGCCCTAGTGTAAAAAATTTTCCCATCCAACCTCGGAAAGGAGTTCAATAAGACCAAATCGAATAATGTGATCAACATTGACTGATCTTTTGATGATTATGCTCCTTGTGCGAAAATCCCACACATTTTTCAGGTCATCCTCTGATGAGCGTGGAATCCAAACATCAAGAGTAGCCGATTGGGAAGAGGAACCAACTTGTACCTTACGTACAACCCATCTTGCTCTTGGTTCCACGAAATTGTACAAGGAAAAATCATTTTTTAAATACAAGAATAATGTAGATTGGATTATGGAAGAAACTCACCAAAAAAAAAAACAATTCAAAAATCAAGAAAGATCACATAAACTAGATAATCAAGGAAGTGGCAACCTAAATCTAGAAGAAAAATGATAAAAGCTAACTTACAAGAGAGTTGGGATGATGAGTTGGCTGAATGAAGCACAAGCGGACCGAAAAAGATGAAGTATAAAATGAGAGAAAATAGATTTTTTTTCCCTTTTTATATTCCACATGTGGTTTAGCTAGCCCGAGGACAAGCTAAGCTGGTCGAATTTCTCAGTCAGTTATAGGCTAGCTGAAAATCCCTAAATTTTATATTTTTCATCATTTTTTAAATTTTCTTCTCATGCATATCTTATTTATAAATAAACAAATTCAAAACAAAAATAAAAAGAAAAAATAGAATAATTATTTAACAACATATAATCCAATATTACGCTTTAAATTTGAAAACTTAACACTATCAAGCAGCTTATTCAGAATATCTACAAGCTGCTTATTAGTTTAAATGTATTCCTGCATGATAGTCTGATCTTCAACTAATTCTTATGTGTAATGATATATTATGTCAATATATTTTGTACGAGAATACTAAATTGGATTTTTTGAAATATTTATAGCACTTGAGTTATCACAATATAAATCATCGTATTTTGCATAATTCCATACTCTGCTAACAATCATTTCATCTACATAAGTTGAGTGTAAGCATTCCCTACAACAATGTATTTGGCTTCTACAGTCGATAAAGATATGGAATTCTATTTCTTACTTAGCCATGATACTGGGAAATCTCCAATATAGGAACATTCACCACTTGTAGATTTTTTTATCATCTACATTACCTACCTAGACTATATCAGTATATACTATGATTTGTACGGACGCATCATGTAGATACCATAAGCCTAAGTTAGTAGAGCTTGCAGCATATCTGATTATCCATTTATAAGTGGATAAATGAGATTTCTTAAGGCCAAAGTGATATTTAGCACAAATGCCAACACTAAAAGAAATATCAGGTCTGCTAGCAGTTAAATAAAGTAGACTACTAATCATATTACAATAAAGTTAAGAGTCAACACTCTTACCTGATTCATCTTTTGATAATTTAAGAGTTATACTCATAGGAGTATTAAAATTCCTACCATTTTTAAGACCAAATCTTTTATAAGGTTCAATGCATATATGGTCTGAAAAAGAAATATCCCATCTTCAAGCAGTTTGACTTGTAATACTAGGAAATAGTTTAGCTCACTAACCATACTCATTTCAAATTTGGATTTCATAAGATCTGCAAACTCAGTAAAAAAATTTAACACGAGTAGATCCGTAGATTATATGTCAATATAAATTTGAACAATCAGAATATCATCATTATATTTTTTAACAAACAGAGTTTTGTCAAGAATACCCATCACAAAATTATGAGTAAGTAAAAATGTAGTCGATTTTTCATACCATGCTCTAAGGGCTTGTTTAGATGGATATTGGCTTAATTTAATTGTGATTGGCTGATGATGTCATTTATAATATAATTAATAAAATGACTACCGCAAGCCTATGAAGTAGGATGGAGAGCATCTATATAACAAAGTTTCTCTCCAATTGTCTATATCTAAGGAGACAGTTGTACACTCTAAAGATGGCAGAAGGGTTGGATCTTTCTAAAATCATCAACGTTTTCAACAAACTAGTTTACAAATTGACAACTGTGGAAGTGACTATCAATGAAAAAGACAAAGCCCTAATGTTGTTGACGTCACTTCCAAATTCCTATCCGAATTTGAAGGATACTTCATGCCATGGTAGGGATAACTTGGACCTCGATATTGTTATCTATGTCCTCCAATTGAATCAATAGAGAACGAATAATGGTGGGAAAGGTACTTCTAAAGGGTCGTTAGTTTTAAGGGGAAGATCATCTGAAGAGAGATGGGTAAGTTGCGATCAAGGTCCAAGTTGAAAGGCAAAGGGAAGTTGAAGTATTGGAATTGTGGTAGGACAGGATATATGAAGGACTACACAAATTTTAAAACATAGAAAGATGATAATTCAAATAATTCACTGCAAGAGGCCAATTTAACAGAATCCAATGAGGAGACGAGTAACTATAACGTATTATCTGTATTTAAGGTTGGACACTTGTATAATGCATGGATTTTAAATACATGTGCATTCTATCACATGTTCCATCATCGGAGTTGGTTTGTCACGTACTGTGAGTATGATGGTAGCCTAGTTCTTATAAGTAACGATCATGCCTGTAAGATTATTGGAATTGGATTGGTTCGTATAAGAATGTTCGATGTGGTGGATCGTACTCTAATGGATATGAGACACATTCTGAACCTCAAGAAGAATATGATATCCCTAGGAGCTCTTTAAGGCACTTGGATGCAAATTCACCAGATATGAAGGCATCCTGAAACTTTTGAAGGGGGGCACTCATAGTTATGAAGGCATAGAGGAGCAAAAATCTTTACGAGTTAATCAAGAGCACTATATCAGGTATAGTTGTACCATCTATAACAGAATTTGTTAGTGCCTCAGTTTATCAACAACGTAAGTTATGATGTCTTAAGTCAATTGATCTTTTATTAAAGGACATTGAAGATTGAAGACTCGAGGACTTGAGGTATCAAAGCCTGAAGATAACAGGTATATTGAGGTCCCTTTGTAAACCTAGCACTTAGACCATTTAAGTTTCAAAACAACTTACCTTTAGATGTTTCATTCCAGGGGTAAACATTTAATTCATCTAACTTAAGTGTTAGACCCTAAAAGAACATGTTTAGTTAGGCTTAAAAGATGTTGGAAGTTGTTATGAATGAAAAACTCAAACCATCGAAATTTTGATAATTGTTGATCGATTCTCGATCGAATCAAAAGTCCTTCAATCGAACTCGATCAATCAAAGACTTATCACTCGATCGATCGAAAGTGCAAAAAAACGTCCAACGACCTTACTACCTAATATCGAATTAGTTTGATCGATTGATCGATGATCTAGCTATTGTAGTTCCGTTGGAGCTTTTTCTCAATAAATCTAGCACATGGATCTTCATGAAGTTGATAGAATTTGGTGTTTTAGAAACCCTAGAGTATCCCAATCCTTCCCATTCATCATAGGCTCTATTCCAAAGAGATCCATACATTCTCCATTGTAATTAATTACTCTAATGAGCATTTCAAAGTCCATTTGATGAAAAGCATAATATCTTGCATTCTCTAGAGATTAAATATCACACCCATAGGTAAATCATTTTTCTAAACACTCTAGAATGTCCATCTAGGTGAATTCCCAATTTAAAAATAATTACCCTTTAGTTCTATGAGATTTAACTTTCCTATCTCATTACCTTGACATCCTCACATAAGTACATCGATTACAAGGTAGTTGATTCTTGTAGTGGAAGAAGATCGTCTTCAAAGATCAGGGGAACAATTAAGAAGCTTATTCAAGATTGAAGAAGCTCTCAAGCAAGGCACATCAATGGGGTTCAATCCGACAAGGTTGTTATTTTAGAATCCTTATACTCTTTTCTTATGTAGGATTGATTATAAAGTTTGTAACCCAAACTCATGTAAGTCCTTGTGTAGGGTCGTATCCCCACTAGATATAGGTGTGTACCTAGGCCACTAACACTAGCATAAACATGTATCTCTTTGTGTAGGACCACCTCCGACAGGAGTATATATAAGTCCTTAGATTAGGACTGAGGTTATTGGTTAACCAATAGAAAACCAGTTAAGTCTCTATGGGAGCCACCTACATATGTGGAAACATATTCCGTCAACATGGGTGAGTACGTGTAGGTCTTTGTATAGGATCATCACCAACATGAGTATGTACGTGGTCCATCAACATGGTTGTGTATATGTAAGTTTATGGTGAACCTGCAAAACCATTGTAAATATTAGAGGTGAACCTATTGGAAACCTCCGAGATTGTGAAATCATATACACTCGAAGAGATTATATCCGTTGGGAGTGGAGTAGGCAATTATCTAAACCATTAGATATTGTTGTGTTTCTGATTGTGATTTGAGCATGTTATTCTATTTATATTTGTGAGTTAAATGATTTAATTCATATGAATGCATAATTAGATTGTATGTTAGGCGCTTGATTGATTGTACATGCACATAGAAGATATTTATCTCCCACAAAGACTATTGTGCTCGATTAGTTATATGTTAATTTGTCCGTGCTCTTCGTTTAGAGTGCATAATTGCATAAATTGGTAAATAACTTTAAAAGACTTATTCACTTCCCTCTAGGACTTAGCCAAAATTCTAAGCTTCATAAGCTTTCACGTAGCATATTATCGTGTTAGATAACCAACACAATTTTAGAATCCACATCTGCACATGTGTGGCATGCGCACCTAGGCCACATGAGCGAGCGTGGTGTGAAGGTACTACTTAGTCATGGTTTACTTTTTACTTTTAATTTTTATTTATTTATATGTATTTAAGTATTATATATTGTAAATAATTAAGATTATTATTTAAATTCAGGAAACATATAAGTAAAGGACAACTTAACTATATGTATTCTGATGTGTAAAGGTCATCGCCCGTTTGTTCTATATGTCACGCCTCAAACCCAGAAATCGGATTCACAGGAATCCCGATCGCCGAATCCAGTGCCGACAGCCTCCGTAGTACCCCATTCTCGGCTCCTAGCATTCATATGCCAGATTCCGATCCTGGGATCCTATAAGGAGAATTTTTTATTTTTTTTGTACATTTAACTAGTAATAAGCATAACCACAAGATTACCCAATTCACATAGGCAACATCATCATCACATATCCACTAATATAATCATGTGAGTACAACACTGAAAGGGAAATACATAAATAGAAAATCAAGCTCCAGAAGACCACTGCGCACTCCAAGCTCAACACTGCTGTAACCTAACATCACCTGCATGCATCTATCGTGCATAAGCTTATAGAAAGCTTAGAGGGTGGTGTAAGTGTGTGCACAAGGTAAGTATCAAGTATTCAATACAATGTCATAATCATACAATACCGAAAAATCGGTAATCCATAAACCATGTAATGTCTAAATAAGCAGAAACACTGATAAGATCATGAATTATCAGAGTAAACAGAAGTACTGACCAGGTCATAAATCATACGATGACTGAGTAAGTAGAAGTACAAACAAGTCCATAAGTCAATCAATATCAGAATACGCAATATATAACAACTATGCAACAAGGAGTCATAAAGAGCCAAATATCAGATGCCAAGGATGTAATGCAATATACAAATCCTGCTAAGTCTATCTAGGTCATATAAGTGCAGAAACATAGCAATCCAAAATACCATATGCATGCAAATGTAATGCAATATGCGATGCGAATGATATGACCATGCTGGAGTGTGAAATCGGGATGATAGTATGTAGTATCGCAAGCTATGGGGTCCACCACAAGAGACTTCTATCCAAACCAGTCCGATACTTAAATTTGGATAGACTCAACGTGGTAAACTCCTGATCTCAGGTTAGTCGCGCGCCCAACCGAAATTCTTGTCATAATGAAGGTAGACAATAATTAGTTGCACACCACCGGCCCGAGTGGATAGTGAATGAATGAATGAATGAGCATGCAACGCCTACTTAATAAGTCTACATATCAGTACGGTTCCTCTTTGGGATCATCACCGGGGTTTAGTACACTTCAAATGGCACTACCGCTCTCCCTAGCCGCACAGTCCAATTCAGCGTAAGAAACCTCACTGTCCGCCTGACCAATAATCTGTCAATACCTATTCGGCACGTCGATAGTGGACCCATCACGAGCTGGTCAAACTCAGCCTAGCAATGCCCCCTGCGCTCGGGCGAGTAAGGCCATACCCCCTCCCAACCAACCACGGCACAGTGGAAGATGCGACCTCCTGGTATTCGGCACTTGGGCGCTCATGTATCCACCCGGTCTCGACATTGGGGCGTCCTCTGGTACTAAGAGCGTTTTAAAATTTTTCACTCAGGGCCATCTATGGCAGCCCGATGCTCGAACCAAACATTTCTGGTGTCCCATCTGGCCATCCACGTTATGCCTATGGAGGCTACAGCCCTGATGTCGTTAGGGCGTATAATGGTCATGTCACACAAATACGAGATGCATGAGTCACATAGTGCAATCATGCATAAATTCTGCGCATACCGTGTGCTCATGTGGGGCAACCCCACCTATCAGGGAGCCCTATGAATAACTTGCCCTATGGCATATGCGATGGTCAATCATATTTCATAACCAACATGCAGATGTTGCGTATGTATTATGATGCTATGTTGTCACATACTCATAATAAGTATCAATAATCGAAATCGACAAATCGGTCACGTCGATCGAAAATCCACAATCGATCATGAAAATTAGCCTCGATCGCAAATCGGCAGTCGGCCACGACAATTGAAATCGGTCAATAATCGGAATCGATAAATCGGTCATGTCAATCGGAATCGACAATCGGTCATGACAATCGGCCTCGATCGTAAATTGGCAGTCGGTCGTGACAATTGAAATCGGTCAATAATCTAAATTGATAAATCGGTCACGTGAATCGGAATCGGCAATCGGTCATGATAAAAGGCCTCGATCGCTAATCGACAATCGGCCACGCAATTGGCACCGATAATCAGCATCAATAATCAGCACTGATAACAGAGTCGATAATCAACGTCGGCCTCGACAATCGACACCGATAATTAGCATCAGTAATCCACACCGATAATCAGGGTCGATAATCGACGTCGACCGTGGTTATGAAGTCATTCGTCTACAGTGAATAGGGCCCACTTATTTGGGTTAACCCATGAAAAGAATGGCCTATAAGGCCTAAGGAAAGGTCACAACGAGGACATCTAACCATCATTGCTCGTCAATGTGGACGTCAAACCAACATTGCTCCCTAGGAGTGGCCTACATCGGCTAGACATATAGTGGGCCCATGGCCTCGCGTACAATCATGATGGGCCTCATTTACGTCACATAGGCCTCATCACACGGGCCAACATACATCACATCGAGCCTCGAATACACACAACAGGTGGGCCTCGCACCTGAGCCTCAAATATATCACAATAGGCCTCTTACGTCAAGCAACCACATTACATGGGCCGCATTTATATGGGCCACACCAATGGGCTTTAAGTATATCAAATAGGCTACACCAATGGGCCTCATCTATATCGAATCGGGCCCAACCTCATGTATATTTGAGATCCGATCTATTCATAAGTTAACATAGGGATAAATGAAGTGAAAATAATATCATCTTAATTAAAAACTGTCATGGCCTTTAGAAGTTTGAACGGTGGATGTCACTGTCTACTATTTAAATGGTGGGGTCCACTTGAACTTTAGATATGATTCACCACTATCTTCCCATGTCGTAAGAATGATCTCACAAACGGTTGGATGACATGGATACAACACTTGCATCATGGTGGGCCCCACCGTTCAAAATAGTGGATGGTGTCGTTACACATCAATGAGGGGCCTGCCGCCAACAAAGGAGCAGCTAAATGACTGCTGCACAGGCAGCTAGCTGCAACTAGGAAGATAAAGGTGGATCCTACATTGGGCCCACCACCAAGTATATACTATATAATATATGATATATAACATATAAAATATAATATATAATATATACTATAATATATTATTTATAATATATATGATGCCTTAGGAGTGGGACCCACAGAACATGCTGTGGTGAGATGGCAGTGGGTCCCACCATCAAAACAGATGGACAACATGTGCCAAAACACATAGATCATGTGGGGCATACATCCCACTTACGTTACAGGAGAGAGAGAGAGAGAGAGAGAGAGAGAGAGAGAGAGAGAGAGAGAGAGAGAGCAGTATGTGGCTGTACCTTACTTTTCTTTTTCTTTTTCTGAAGTAAACAGAGGTGGGTCCCACGTAGAGCCCACCACAGTAGCATGAATATACAATATATATATATATATATATATATATATATATATATATATATATATATATATATATATATATATATATATATATATATATATATATATATATCTTATATAATATGATATAATATAATATAATATATATTATACATATGTACCGTCCAAGCCTTGGACGGCCTGGACAGAGACATACATCACGGTGTTGCCCCCTCATGTGGGGTGGGTCCCACCATCCAAAGACGGTGGATGGCGTGGAATATGGTGGGTCCCACGGACCCCAACTGCCAGCACACTCCCCTGCTAGCCACTGCCACTAGGGATCAATGTCATGACCTCGATGTTTTCACTCTGTCTACCACATGAGCTGGAGCCCACCGTTGAAGCCAGGGACCTCCACTCGGTCCGTCAGTGAGCAATGGATCAGAGTGTAGAAGTGGGCCCCATAGGGTCATGGCCCACCGTCCAGAATGGTGGACGGTTTGGATAAGGCACATACATCATGGTGTGGCCCACCAAACTGGACGGACGGTCATGGATTGGTACCATGTACCCATAACCTTAGCGTTGAAAGGAGGTATCTCCACTCAGACTGCCAGTTGAGCTACGGCTCTGGCGTGCAAGGAGGGCCCCACACGAGGGGGTGGGTCCCACCGTCCAATGATGGTGGAAACCACACGTGATGGTGTGGCCCACAGAAATGGATGAACAGCGTGGATGGGTCTCATGGACCCCACGCCAGGCCATACTCACTGTCAGTGCACTCTCCATGTCAGTACATACCCATATCAATACACCCACCAGGTTAGCACCCACCCATGTTAGCCACCCCACTGGTAGGAACATCCAGCGTCCCTGGACGGACGGTCTGGATGTACACTACCTCAAGGTGGGTCCCACATGGCCCAACCTGTTTTGAATCCGGCTAATATTTGTGTTTCTCTTTCATCTAGGCAGCCCACTATTTGGATGGCCCATACCAAAAATAAAAGTCAAGGTGGCCCACTATTTGAATGGTATGGATGAGATACATACATTAAGTGGGCCACAAGCATCATACACAAAGGAAAGGGGAGAGAGAGATCAGTGAGGATGGAGGGGCCCCGCCACTATGGGCCCCTCTTGCATATAAATATACATCAAGGTGGGTTCTATATATATGGACCCTTAATCAAATAAAATGAATGAAAAATAAAGATCTAAGATCACCCACCGGCTTCTTCTTGCACCATAGGCTTCCTTAGCTCCTTAGCTTTGATTCCAACGGAGGAGATAAGATTTGGATGGTTGAGATGGGAGATGAAGGGGTAGGAAAGGTGGGCCACACTTAGAACTTGAAAGGGCTTCGAGAGGTTCATACGTATGGAGGTTTTTCTTGCTTGGAATTGAGCTTGGAAAAGAGAGAGGGAGAGACTTGTAAAGGGAGAGAAGGAGTGATGGGTGATGGAGTGATGGATGTGGTGGTGATGGGTGTAAGAACTTTTTGACTTTTGTGGCTTTCTGTGTAAGAAAGGCATGGGTGTGTAAGAGACTTTTTGACTTTTAGGGCTTGCTTGGGAAAGGGTGAAAGCTGATGTGTACTTGACATGTACTTGACATGTTGAGATTGATTGATTGATGGATTGATAGATTGATGTGATAAGTCGTAGAGATTCTCTTGGGTTTCGCAAAGCGCGGCGTTTTCCTTGCACCGAACGCTGGCCTACATCTCCTGACCAGAGTATCGCCTCGGCGCGTGAGTTGCGGCATCGAAACTGCGGCGACGGCGCGGTCGCTATGGTAAAAGTCTCGGGTTGAGTCGACTCGGGTTGACGGCGTGCGAATCAGGGTCGCGTGAAAATACCGGTTAAGGGTCGAAGGTTACCAAAATTCGATCGGAAAGACCGCGAAAGTTTATGAAATGGTACGGTTTAGGATACGGAGCTTACACTATAGGAGGGTCATCATTCTTTGTAATATTCATTAACAAATACTTTAAAAAAGTGTTAGTTTATTTTTTTAAACATAAATCCAGTGTGTTTGTCACCTTCAAGTCATGGAAGGTTATGGTTGAAAAATAGTTAAGGCAAAAACTGAAAGTTTTAAGGACTAATATTAGTAGAGAGATTACTTTAAAAGAATTTAGTCAATTTTATAAGAAGAAAAAGATCGTGAGGAATAACATAGTTAAGTATACACCAGAGAAAATATGGTGTGGTGGAGCATATGAATTAGACTCTTTTGAAAAGAAACTAAAGTATGTTAAGTAATGTTAGGTTAGACAATGAGTTATGGGTTGAGGCCGTTAACATGAATTTCTATTTAGTGAATCGTTCCATGTCTACGCTGATTAATTATAAAATTTTAGAGGAAGTACAGAGTGGTTAGAAAGTTGACTACTCAGGATCATCAATATTTGGTTACGATACTTACTCTCATGTACCATCAGTTCAGAGAGATAAGTTAGACCAAATGATAAAAAAGTGTATCTTTGTCGGCTATGGTGATGGAGAGAAAGAGTACAGAATGTACAACCAAAATTCTTAGAAAACCATATTTAGTTGTGAAACCAATTCAATGAATGTTCCTTATATCGAAATGATGTATACAAGGAAACTAAGAATTCAGTTTTTGATGTTAAAATAGACAAATATGACACCTGAAGAAGATGAGCCGTAGGAAGAGGTACATGAAGAGGTAGTGGCACCACCTGTTAGAAGGAACTCTTCAAGAAATCGTAGATTGTCAATGAGACACAGGGATGACTCAAATGTTAGTTTTCTTTCATTACGGATTAGGAAGATCTTTCCACCTTCCAAGAAGCATTAAATGACACAGATGTTGAGAAGTGGATCGCAACGATCCATGATGAGATGGATTCTCTATATAAGAATGAAATGTAAGAGCCGGTGAAGCTTCCCATTGGGCAAAAAGAGATTAAGTGCAAGTGCATCTTCTATGTGTGTGTGTGTGTATAAGTACAAGACGATACTGGTTGCAAACAGTTATGCTCATAAAGAATGTATTGATTTCAAAATATTGATACCAGTTGTGAAGCAATTATCTATCATATTTGTACTGTCGTTGGTTGCTCAATATAATTTGGAATTAGATTAGCTAGACGTGAAGAAAACTTTTATACTCGGGGAACTACAAGAGCATATTTACACAAAGCCACCTGAAGGGTTCGAGGTGAAGGTAATAAAAAATAAGGTTTATAAGTTGAAGAGGTCATTGTATGGCATAAAATAGCCTCCTAAGTAATGGTATAAAAAGTTTAATTTTTTCATGTTGAGCCAATGATTTATCAGAAGTGAGTTCGATTATTATGTCTATTTAAGATCACTAAGTGATATGGAATTCATAATCTTGGTATTATATGTTAACTGATGATATGCTTATTGCCAACCTAGCATGTCTAAAATCAACATACTGAAGGCTCGATTATCTAGGACATTTGAAATAAAAAAATGAAGGATACAAAGAGGATTTTTAGCATTGATGTACACAGAAACAGAGAAAAGAGATAGCTATGCTTGTCTCATAAGGAGTATCTTGAGAAGGTCTTGGTCAAGTTCGAACTTAATAAGGCTAAACTAGTTAGCACACTATATGCTACTCACTTTCACTTAAAAAAAAAAATTAATGTCATATGTTTGATGAAGAAAAGCAATATACATCTTGTGTACCTTATTCGAGCTCTTATTGCAGTCTTATGTATGTCATGGTCTGTACTAGACCAGATATTTCACATGCAATGGTGTTGTGAGCCGATATATATCAAACCCTAACGAGCAACATTAAGAGGTTATGAAATGGCTACCTTATTACATAAGAGGTAATACTGACTACGTCTTGTCATTGACAAAATCTGAGGAGAAATTAGTAAGCTATGTGGATGTTGATATGCAGGTAAAGTGGATAACAGAAAGTTGACTTCCAATTATTCATTTGTGTTAGTGGGTGGAGAAATCATCAGACATCGAAACTTCAGTCTATTGTTGTTCTTTTCACAACTGAAGATGACTACATGGTGGATATATAAGCATTCATAGTAGCGATTTGGTTAAGAGGTATGATGAATGAGTTAGAGCTTCAAAAGGAAGTCGTGCCTATGCATTATGACAGCGACAGTTAGAGCTGGGCATCGAACTGAGTCGAATCGGATTGGGTCCAACTCAATCTGATCTAAAATCTACGTGAGTTGATCCAAACTTGATCCGATCCGGGACCAAGTCCGGGACACCTAGCTCGAACCGATCCGATGCACGGTTGGCCTGACCCGAACCAAGTCCAACTCGGTCAAGGAAACCGAGTCGGATCGGGTTAGGTACGATTCGGATCGAGTTAGATTTGCGGGTCAAACTATGAGGTATGTGTTATATCCAAACCGTTCATCCATTTGCAGAGTTCATCTTAAGGCTTGAGCCAAAAAATAAGATAGATATAAAGATCAGTTGGCCCACACTGCAAAAACTAGTGGGGATTGAATGTTTACTATTGAAATCCTTCTGGAGATTATAGAAGTTTTGGATTAATATGAAATCTATTTTTCCTCTTTATCCATGTATTTTTAACCTTAATAACAGATTAGATGGAAAATAAACATTATGGTGGGCCCTACGAAATTTTTAACAGTGAAAATCATTATTCTCGCTACTCTTTGTGGTGTGGTCTAGTTGATCTTTGGATATGATTCCTTTTTTTTATATAATGCTCTAAAATGATCTCGAAATATGGATGAACGTTGTGGATATAATAAATACATAACTGTGGGGCCCATGTAACTTTGATCTCATTTGAGTCGTTATTACAACTCGGAGCTCGAGGCCTATTACTGCTCGTCTTTGCACGACACGTATCTAAACCAGCCTATTGACATGCTAGGCACGAAATGGATACTGGCCACGGCCTGTGGACACAAATTAGATACTGAGAGGTTGAGTTGGTGTCACCAAGTTCTGTGGGCCCCACTATGATGTATGTGTTATATCCACACCGTTCATCCATTTTTAGATATCATTTGAGGGTATGAACCAAAGAATGAGGTAAATAAAAATCTATAGTGGACCACACTAAAGAAAACAGTGGGGAGATTGATTTCTACCGTTGAAACTATCCTAAGGTCCATCATAATGTTTATTTGAAATCCAACCTATTAAAAAGTTTTTTTTTTTTTTTTTTAAAAAAAAAACATGAAATAAGGAAAACACAAATATCAGCTTGATCTAAAACTTTTGTGGCCCTTAGAAATTTTCAATGGTGGGCTTCACTATCCCACTATTTTCTGTGCCGGGGTCCACTGGAGCTTTGGATTTAACTCGTTCTTTAAATATTTCCCTAAAATGATCTCTCCAAATGAATGGAAGGTGTGGATACAAAACATACATCATGGTGGGGCCCACAGAACTTGTTCACGTAACTTCAGTAGCTAGTCTCGCTACTCAACCTATCACTGACGTGCTCTGCACGCAAGTGGTTGACGTGCACAACACATCTCTTAGTAAACTCTGTTGGGGCCCACCGTGAATGCATGTGTTTTATCCACGCTATCCATTCATTTTTTTCAGATAATTTTAGTGGTTGAACCTAAAATTGATGCATATCCAAAGCTCAAGTGGACCATACTACAGGAAAAAGTAGAAGTATTGATTTCCACCATTGAATCACTCCGGATTGGATCAGATCGGTCCGGATCGGATTCATTCGGTTAGGATTTCGGTTCGAATCGGTCCGAATTGACCATGATCCAAACTCGATCCAATGAACGTTAGGATCTGACTGATCCAATTTGAGCTGCACCGATCCAAGCCTTCTATTCGGTTCGGATCGAGTAGGATCGGGTCGAATCCACTAGATTGGATTAGAAATGCCCAACTCTAGTAACAGTGCAATCAATTTGGCCAAGAACTCTTAAGAAGATTCACACTAGTATAAATTCGACAGATATGCTTATGAAGGTGGTTCTAATAAAGAAGTTCAGGTTTTTCTTGACTTCTCTAAGCTTGGCAAAGGATGAATGAAGATGCAGTGTGCACATAACGTGATAGTGAAGTTATGTTGAAGATTAGAGATTGGGATAGCAACTTGGATCAGTGGAGACTCAAGATTGAAGCTAAGGTGTAAATTGCTGATCAAGGTGCCTTCAATCTGGTGAAAATTTAAGGTCTTCAATTAATCAATAGTCTGGTTGATCGATCGAGAAAATTTTCAATTAATCAATTTGGTCTCTATACAGTTTTGGAAATGTTCGATTGATCGAACATTAGGGCTAGATCGATCGAGAAAATTCTAAAAACCAAGTTTTCTCTCTATAAACTTTTGAGCATTATTGATCGATTAAAAGAATCGAGTCAATTCAATTGAGAATCCATCGATCAAAAGTTTGATCGACGATGCGTGCAACTTCTGCCTAAGTGTGCAATTTGTTTCTAATTCTATAATTGGGTTATATATATTCGTGTTTATGTGGGATTAGGGTTAAGAAAAATTGTGCTAGAGAGAACTAGAGTTTGAAAAGGGAAATTTGTCTTGAGAGGTGAGGGTTTTAAATCTATAAGTTATCTCATAACTTGTAATTCTCCTTTCATAGTAGATCATTTGTCGTTTGGTGCTACAGTTTTTTTTCTTTGTGCAAATATTTTTCTATGTAAAATTATTGTGTTCTCTATGTTTTCTTAAAATTTCATTCCTCTATTGCATGTTTGATTCATTTTAAGGTTGATTCCGCACCTAACGTGTGATAGTTGTGGATAATAGTAGGCATTAATTTAAATCTAAATTGTATTAGGGTTGAGCGTTTAGTATTATGGGCTAGGCCTGAGTTGAATATCTTGAATTGGATTGAGTCATCTTAAGGTTGAGTTGGGGTTGGGTTAATGATGTAGAGCAAGTTGCGGATAGTTTCATGGTCAAGATGG
This sequence comes from Magnolia kwangsiensis, assembly GCA_037074715.1. Classification (NCBI taxonomy): domain Eukaryota; kingdom Viridiplantae; phylum Streptophyta; class Magnoliopsida; order Magnoliales; family Magnoliaceae; genus Magnolia; species Magnolia kwangsiensis. The sequence continues at coordinate 118,691,851 of CM073577.1, forward strand.
ATCAAAAAAGGCCCGGTCAATGACAAAAGCGATCCTGACCGTCAGACCTTAGATCGAGCGTATCTCACAATCTGGAATGAGATATTGGGCATAAAAGATATGATTTTGGGGTAGAGCGAGCTACTTTATCCAACCAACTCTACTATGATGGGTTACGCAAGACATATTCATGAAATACCCGTGGTTTGACGGTCACTCCCTTATTTTAATTCCATTTTTACTATAAATAGTAAGTTTTAGTTTGATTATAACTCTTCATCCGTTGGGCTTTAGAAGTTATGCCCAATGCAAAAAGAGCTTAGAAAAGTTAGGAGAACAACTTGGTGAAGCCAAATAGGATACTTACTATTTTTGGTCGAAAACCTTGCACACTAGTAGACATCACGACCGTCTATAAATAGTAAGTTTGCTATTTATAGTACGTTGCGAATTCTAGGAGTTTTAGTCCTAGTTTGCTTCTTATTTCTCTCTCATTGCTTGGTATCCCTATTTAAAGGGTTGTGAACTTTATTTATTTCATTTATTAATCAATTTCAAATTTTATAAAATTTATTTTCTATTTTACTTGCTCTTTCTCGTGGATTTGAGAAGCCTCAATGAGGAGTCTAGAGAAGTTTCGTGGATTCAAAACATTTATCCTCTTGAGGGAGACAGTGCTCAACCTCATCACATTCATCCCTACATCATTTAGCCCTTAGCCCGACCTGATTTGCCCTATTCGCATGTAGAAATGAATTGTGTGGTGTGCCAACCTTAGTGGTGTGTTGACGACACCGAGTTGTGGCCCCCACTATGATGTCCTTATTATATCCAAATTGTCCATCCATTTGGTGAGAATGAGCCCAAAAAAGAAATAGATAAAAGCTCAAGTGGATCACACCACAAGAAGCAGTGGGGCCTAAACATCTACCATTAAAAACTTCTCAAGGGCTACAAAAGTTTTGGATCAAGCTGATATTTGTTTTTTTCCCTTCATCTAAATTTGTGTGATCTTATGAACAGGTTGGATGGAAAATAAACATCATGATGGGACCTAGGAAGGTTTCAATGTTGGGCATCATTGTCTCCACTACTTTCTGCGGTGTGGTCCATTTGAGCTTTAGATCTGCATCATTTTTGGGCCTAAAATGATCTCTAAAAATGAATGGTTAGTGTTGATATAACACATAGATCATAGTGGGGCCGACAGGATTTAGTGACATCAACACACCACTGAGGTGGGTGGTGTGTGGCACACCATACAATCCACTTGCCAACCTACATAGCATTAAGGCTGAAAGTCATGCGGGTTGGGTTGGGTTGGGTCGGGTTAATGTTGAACCCTAGTGCAGCCCAAGGTTCCTATACCTCAACCCTAACCCAACCCAACCCAACCTCGGGTTGGGAATTCTCAACCCAAGCGGGCTCAATCGGGTGGATACATGCTAATATTTTCGTTATTACATTAGTCTATTATATTTCAATACACGTCTTACTTTTTTTATCTATGATTTTGTTAATTATACATGTAGTTATTTATTGTAAAGAATTTCCTTTTTTTCTAAACAAACAAGCTAAAATATAGGGCAACTACTCCATTAAAAGTCATGTTGTGTTGCATGCAATCTATTTAGGAGAGAGAAATCCAGCGTATCTTGTTAGCTTGAGTCATCGGAAATGACGTGGATCAATGAGACCCGATGGCAATGGAATTTCTTATGCCTTCAACACAGACGATCCACACTCAATTACAATTTATAACTTATATATCAATTGGGTTCGAGTTCGGGTTGGATTGGGCAACCCATGCCTGACCCAAGTTTTATTGGGTTGGTGTTTGTATAGCCCAAGCCCAAAACTGGACACGATACATCCTGCCCGAGCCCAACCCAACGCCGGGTCCATAGGGTTGAACCCGCCCAGCTTTCAGCCCCACCTAGCATTGGATACTTTCCCAATCACTTTACGTAAACTAATGAAACGCTCAAATTTAGAATGATGCATGTGATACGTTAATTCGCACATTGGATTCTACTTTGACTGAAATAAGATATTTCCCAAACTGCCCTTTTGTCTTTTTTGCCCTTATTTTACAGCATTCAAAGATGGACAGAACGTAGAACATGGATTTCAGCTACTAGGGGTCTTTTTATAAGAAGACCCCACTTGCCCAAACTCACCACTGGACTGTGGAGTATCGGATTTTCCCATTTGTTTACATGGACCAAGGGAGATTTCCCTAAAATATGTTGTTTTCTTATACTAGTTTTTCTGACCTTTGTATGACTAAGGAGATTGTGAACTACGGGATTTCCCCATTTGTTTATGTGTAGCCCACAACACCTTTGTTGCAAGTAACAAATGAAACCCAATCAGAATGAAGTTACATGATTTAATCAAACGGCTAGATTCCTATGATGGTTGACCAAAATCTTGAAAATGATTGTGATTCATCCTCGTGGATATCTCTATAATCATAATGATCACGCAATCCTAACCATTCGATTGCTCAAATTAAACCATCGTGATGTAACATGTTGTGCATTGGTTATAAACTTGAATAAATACTAATTGGAATTATTTTAATTTCTGATTTATGAAACTTCGTTTTTTGAATTCTGATTATTGATTATTTTTCAACCTGATCCAGCCATTGTCTATCAATTAATTAGCCAAGTAATAGTGTTTACACCCATTTTTAACACACTTATATGGTCCAATAAGATGCTGCCATGTGTCGGCACTACGCATTTGATACTGTCAGAATTATACTTGCGCCCGAAGATATTTTTTATCGCTTTTTCTTTGGCGATGTCTTCCGTCATTAATATAATGGCATGGAACCGTACGCATTCCTTTAGAGAAATGAAGTGATGAACGACATGTAGCCTTAGCCTTAGTGCACATGACCGAAGAAACATATGCGGCACATTTATAAAAGACCCACCGAGATAAGGTTCCTATTACAGATCTAGATATGTTCGATAAGGCAAACTCTTATAATCCTTTAGAAATTGGAGATCTTCCTAGAGATATTCAGAACTCTCCCAACAATTACAAAGATTAAGAAGATCCAACAATCAGGCCAATATTTGAGTGAATAGGAACTAATATATTAAGACCTGATCAAGACTTGTTGGATACAGTCCCACCAGTTCCACAAATATTCAAGGTCACAATAGGTGAAGGGTGGAGATGGCTCTGATCGAGTCAAATTTAGATTCAATAGTATCCTGAAAACAATTTATTGATCGAAGCATCGATCTGCATAAAAGTGGAGATCTGAAATGTTTTATATTCACAAAGATCCTATGAGAAGATGACATAAAATCCTAAGGCTGCAAAGAATCAACCAATAAGGAAACTCATCGAGGGTTCTGCCGCACATAGAAAGTATAAAAGGAGAACATGATGAAATGCTCTAAGCCACACTCAATATATTTTTACTCTTTACCTCTACCTTTATATTTATCTTAGTATAGCCTAACCTATCTTTACTCTTAGCATAAATTGCTACTGTCTAGTACTAATTAATGCAACAATACAATAGGAATAGTATAATAATCCACAACCTTCCATTGTTGGACTCCGATTAACCAACTTCTTACTCGGAAGATCAAACCTTCTAATTTCACCGAGTTCAGAATCATGAGACTCAAGCGGAGGTATGTCAGGCTCCATAGAGTTTCTTAACAATGACATAACCATTTCATTGTTAGCGCATCATTTAGTATATTGGTGTTAGAGATGGCTGTGAAATTGATCCATCTCCTTTCCAATAAGGGGTGAGGGAGTAGTACGAGAAGCGATCGGAATGCCCTAATACAAGTGACCGAAAGGGTTTCGAGTGGAGAATGAAGGCCTCACCTCGATAGTACTAAACTAAGGACTCCTTACTGGATAAAATTGGGCTTACCACCCCCTCTGAGTTTTGAGTAGGTGGAATCATTCTATTTTGGTTCTTCTCTACATTCTGACTGGCAGGAATTTGCCTATGATTTTTTCAACTGATGTGGGCCAAGTCAGGGTCAGCACAGGTTAGGTACGTTTGAGAGTTAGGGCGCCGCAATTACCCGTGGCTTTGAGCTGCAGGACTCATCTTTCCACGGTTATTAAGTGGCAGGGCTCTTCATGATCCATTGAGATGTGCTTGCTGGTCCCATCAGAAAAACTAACTATTAAGTAGTTTTGATGAAGCAAGCTGGTTTACACCCATTGTCTAGACGGTCCTGGAGCTGAATGTATGATCTATTGTTAATAACAGGTATGGGTTATATGGTCAGTCCATTCTAGTGACCATCTGTTTAGATTATTTGTTCTTGCACACAAATCAGGAATTTATCTTCCATTTTATTTTGTTCTACAAGCTGGTCTTAATCGATCCATCTTAGCATGAGGGCACCATGACACACGCACACTTTCTAATCACACGTAAACACTAAATACATGCTTGGCAGCATGTGTATCCCCAAGATCCATGGAGCCTACTTTTTTTCTTTTTTTTTAACACGCGCACCCTTATCCCACACACTTACGCCGTGATGGAATTTCACCACCTATGGTACTCGAACCCTTGACCAATTGTTGAAACTCCTAAGAGTTTACCACCACAGCAAGAGTCAGACCCGCGTTATCTATATGTTTTATCCTCGTTATCCATTATTTTACCCGCTCATTATTTTAGAGTCGAGCACAAATATGATGCAGATCAAAAGCACAAGCCAACCACATCATGGATAAAATACCCACCGTTGAAAACTTCCCAAGGCCCACCTTAATGTTTTATTTGCTATCCAGCCCGTTGATAAGGGTACACAGACCTAAATAAAGGGAAAACACAAACATAAGGTTGATCCAAAACTTATATAGCCCTTTACAAGTTTCCAACGGTAGCCATTCAGTTCCAACTATTTTTTGTGGTGTGGTCTGCGTGAGCTCTGGATCTGTATTATTCTTTTGCTCACGCCCTAAAATGAGCTGGCAAAGTAGATGAACAGTGTGGATAAAAACGTATACATCAAAGTGGACCCCACAGAGCTTGGGCCACATCGTGCCACAGGGATATCCCCGTGGCGGGTGCCACAGGCAATCCCTTCCCATAATTATCTTACCACAGTGCCATGTGTACGGTTGAATAATCACCACCTTTTTTAGCATTCTAGCCCTTTAATCATTTAATATTTTTTTAGCTTCGGGTAATTTGTATTAGTTGGAGCGTTTGGAGCGTTTGGATTGTCGTTTTGGAGCTTTACACGGTACTCTTTATTCAACAGATTTGCAAATCCCACTTCCTTTATCACACTCCAATCCAAACGGCCTGACACATGCCAACCTGCCACATCGTGGATTATCCAAGCCGTCCAACAGGTGGAGCCCACCTCCTAGATTACAATCGAACTAGTCTACTCATGAGGTAGGCCACACGTGTGTGTTGAACATGGATTACTGTCCAACTTCTTGTCATCCGTCCGTTGCTTTATATTGTGGCTCAAATTGATGAGTGGATCAACCTTGTTTTAGGGGCAGGTCATCTGCACAACGTACCCTATCTATCGGACAGCATGGATAATCCTCACACGTGCCAAGCTACCATAAGCGGATACAGATACACACGTGTGTAGGATTAACGAAACCTCCTGATTCAAAACACATGGGGTGTAGAGATTGTCTTTTATTTTCAATTTCTTATTTTATTCACTTTGATCAGACACAAATATAAATGTTAACTGCATTTGAATTGGTCATTACCTACGCATCTATAAAGATTCTTCGGCTTGTTTGAGATTAGCATTGTAAGATATGCCACGTTGCAGTGGTGTAGACGGATATGGATTGCGTGGTGTGCCTCACACACTCGGAGGGGATTAGTTGTTAACCGGGTAAGTGGGACTTCAATTCCACTCGGCCAATAGATGGAATTAAAAATTGTTATTTTGGATATATAATTTTATAGAAACATAATACCTTTTTTAACCATACTTATCATGTTTTAATTTAATTTCTAAGCATACTTATCATGTTTTAATTTAATTTCTAAGCATACGTAATGATCAACCAAGGTTTACCTATAATAATAGGATCATTTAAAGGCTAATGTTGTTTTGGTTTTAAAGGTTAGGGGTATCTCATTTACTTATTCTTTATTCATTGATGTTTAATGTCCAATTAATGTCTTCGGTCTTTAGCTTTCAAGGACTCAAACGACTACATGATACACGGACTCACGTGATTAATAAACACTATACACAAATCAATGCACTAACACTAACCCATTTCTTTTCTGTAACCAATGCTCTTGCTTAGAATATATGGTGCAGACCGACCATAAGAGCCACTCGAATTGAGAAATCTAGTGATTGCTTGACTTCTAAGCAGTTCTATCATTTATAGTTAACCGTAGATTTTGAATGCATATTTTAGCTACTAGTGACTCCAAGTAAAAAAGAACATCTTTATATCTGAGCCAACCCTATATACTTAATTCAAACTTGACTAAGCACCATAAAAATAGACAAAGAGTCTAGGCCAAGGGTGGGTGAGGGTCATCTCCTGCGTCTGCGTGAGCGAGGGCGTTCAAACTCAAATTTGGTAATGACAATGCTAGTACCTACCACGATACAAGTTGGTGTTGAAAAAGCTCTGTGAGCCCCACCATGATGTATTTGCTTGATCTCCTCCATCTATCCATTTTGAGAGCTCATATTAGGGAAGGTGCCCAAAAATAAGGTAGATCCAAATGTTAAGTAGACCACACTATAAGAAATTGTGATGATCGAGGAAATAGATTGCGTCTGACCAGATCTGTGTGGGGTCCCACTATAACGTATTTGTTTATCCATGTTGTCCATCCCTTTTCTATCATCATATTAAGTTATAGGCTTAAAAATGAGGTAGATCCAACGCTCTATTAATGTATTGATTTGTACATCTTATTTGTCAATCACGTGAGTCCTTATTTCATGTAATTGGTTGAACCCTTGGAAACTGAAGGCACAAGTGGAGGTAGATCATCAAGAAGCAAAGAACTGGTATATGAGGTACCTTGGAGACCTTGACCCTTGACCCAAAATAACCTAAACCTATAAATGATCTTAAACCTAATAGGTAAACATTTTCTTAATCATCCCTTAAGCCATATAAGATTTAATTGATCATCTTTATATTGGCTTTAGAGGTCATAAGTTATTGAAAAATATGTACAATTTTAGCAACCTTCAGTCCCACCAAACCCACCTTCGGTCTAATCAAAATAAGTTAAAATAGGACAACGTGTTGTGGAAGAATTTCTGGTAATTCGCCTATAACCAAATGCCACATTCGGTCGTACCGAAGACCATATTCAGTGCGACCGAAGACCACATCCAGTATGACCAAAAGTGCCCAGGTTTTTCTAACGGCTTTCCTGTATAATTCGGTGTAACCGAAGACTAGTAATTTTTGCCCATTTTATGATCGTTGGAACTCGACTCTATATAAAACATTTAGTCTTTGGATAATTTAATGGGTTTTTTGTGCAATAAAAGCTTAGGTGATTCCATAATCGTATCCCTCATCTTAAGTCTCTAAGTTCATAAGATCTAAATTAGCTTCCACATGATTCATCAACTTGTTATAAATATTAGACTTGAACCAATAGTTAAATCTTCTAGAACACTCATCTAGATGAATCTTCTAGGATTACAACATTCTCATTAGTTATATGATATTCACCCAACCTCTCATTATCGTGATCACCTCAGAGGAGCATCACATACAAGATGTTTGATCTTGGACTTGAAGCAAAGGTAACGTGTTGATATCATGATTGAGGGAGCATTTGAAGAGCAGATTTAAGCATGGGAGAGCTTTGAAGAAGTGACTCAAGATCAGCGTAATAACGAGACTCAATTTGATAAGTAAGGTTGTCATTTATAGAGTCCTTGCACACTCATTCCTTGCGTATGATTGAGTATAAGAGTTTGATTGCCAAATTCAATAAGGTTCTTACGTAGAACTTTAGTTCTTATGTATAACCTAAGCTAAAGTCCTTGTGTAGGCTATTAGACATGGGTGTATACATGTTAGTCTCTGTAGGAGCCTTTGATAGAAAATAAATGCAGATCTTTAGACTATTACTGAAATTGTAGCAAGCGTATAAAAAAATATGTTAGTCTCTGAGAGAGCCTGTCCTTGTGTAAGATTGTAGAGGTTAGACGTGAATCTAATTTAAAGTCTCTAATAATAAAATCTGGTACACTCATACATTAAATGCGTTTACCGAAAATAGAGTAGAGAAATCGAACCATTATACATGTTGGTGTTTAGAATTGTCTTTTTAGCACTTTTTTAATTATGCTTATACGATTAATTGTTAAATTATATACAGCACATCCCACATATACATGTACAGACTAGTTGTTTAGTATGTTGCATCCTTTGTAGTCTATGTAATTGGACTATCTATTAACTTGGAAACCTTCCATAGTGCATCCAGACTCTAGCTGTTGAATCTAAGTCACCTTTAAATGATCCAAAGGAAAGAAAATGCATAACAACCCTCAATCTAGTTGTTTCAACCCTTTGATAATTTGGTTATTTTGCTCAGAACATTAATGGTCACCATAACTTGTATAATGTAAGGGTCGAAATATTCAATACGAGAGTTTTCACCTGCTTCCCCATCCAAGAGGAGCCATATCACATACATGGTTTGGGTCAATGAGAGAGACATAAATCTCACGTCTAAAGTCCTGACATATCTTATTTCAAGCACATGACAACGGAGAGATACTAAAGGCCGACTGTTAGGTAGGAGTGTCAACCGGCAGGGCATGCCTTGGGTTGGCTTCACCCAAATTTTGAACTGTTCATGTCAGGCGTAGCCTGCCTTCTCAAATTTTTTATTTTGTCAGGCCCGAGTACAGGTCCATTGACAACCCTACCGTTAGCATTGGATCCCTTGGAATCCATTTTCAGATAGTAATGTATGCTGAGAAAAGCAGGCACATTTTGGAAAAGCTAAGATTCAATCAAGAAATGAACAATAAAGCATGCAGTATCAGATCCAATCATAAAGGGGCAGGTTGAGTCTAGATCACTGTGAATTTTTTGTCCTCACAACTCTACGTGAGTACTCTGATAGATGCCCCCCTGTACTCCATGCTCTACTGTATCATTTCACTGTTCAATCAAGGTATCATACTGGTTGGAATCAAGGAAGGTATAAGTTTCTAAACAAACAGGGCTTAATTCAAGATTCTCAAGCACCTTACAGATACCAGTCCAAGTTTAAAAAACCAACAGGAAGAACTTCCCGTCAACACCTTCAAATTTCATCTAAAATCCAAGAAAACCACCATAAAATTTCTACATTATGACACCCATCCAAGTGAGATAAAAATCAATCTTTAAAGGGAAAAAAAAAATCACAATTCCAATGAGAAAAAAGAACACATTGTTCAGGAAAGCCTTGGGCTACAATAAAGCCCCACTCCAAGAAATGAATCCTCCCAAACAGTATGCCAAACCAGAATCACAACCTTGGTTTATTACCAAAGATGAATGACACAATTTACAATTTGACCCCCACCCAAAAGAATAAAAGAAAAGGAAGAAAAAAAATCATGTGGAAATGAGATATGATCATATGAACAATGTTAATCACAAGTTCAGGTATTAGACAGCTCGTCATTTTACCTGACAGGCGACCCTCACAATCCTGATGTTCTCAAAAGAGACTAGAGATCTCAAAATTCTCGAACGAAAAAAAAAAAAAACAGCCTAAATTTCTTTTGAAATTCACTCCAGAGAAAGTTCTTTCATTGTTGTAGTAGGACTGTAGAGGAGATCGAACGGTTTGCTGCCGAGGCTGTCTTTCAAAATAGTGATCTGACCCTCCTTGAGAAGTATATCTTCATCCAGGGCTTCAATTTTCTTCTTCAAAGAAATCAGTTCGCAATTCAGTAACATGTTCTTCTCACTATACTGCTTCACTTCCTCCCACATCAGATCCCTCTCTGCAGATACCTTTGGCAATATGCTTCTTGTGATTGTCAGCTCCTTCATACACTCTTGCAGATCGCTTTGCAGCTGGTTTACATTCTCATCTTTCCTCAATGCCTGTTTATTATTAATCACGTTCCGATAATTAAAAATGTAATAAATAGAGGAAAATAACATCATTTCTATCAAAAATATGTTTTAAAATGATGAATGGTTTTCTGACCACCAAACACTCGGCTTTTTTAAATAAATAACAAAAAATGAATTTATGAAGATTATATGTTAGGAGGAACTATGTGATCCTCACCCCAAGACTAAAAAATACGTTCTTGAATTCATAAGAATGAGGCCCATGATTTGGGGACGCGGATTTCCTGCCAAAGCCTTTCGCAGGAAGTTCTTGCACTGAGAACTAAGATGGGGCCTGTCAAGATGTTCCTAAGAAATCGACCCCATCCATCTATTTTCGGAGCTCATTTTAGGATGTTAGACCAAAATGAACTGATCCACGACTCATATGGGCCATACAAGAGGAAACAGTGGGGATTGAACAACCATCGTTGAAACATTCGTATGGCCTCAAAAGTTTTGTACCAGGCTAAGTTTTTTTGTTTTATCAGTTCATCCCAGTGGTAGTGACCTTATAAATGGTTTGGATGTCATATAAACATCAAGGTGGAGCCCAGGAAGGTTTCAATGGTAAGCATTGCATTCTCAAGTTTTCCCTCTCGTGCGGCCCACTTGAGTCTTGGATATGGCTCATTTTTTGTTGAATGTCCTAAAATGATCTCTCAAAATGAATGGACGGGGGATTTCTCACAAACATCATGGTGGGCCCCACCTAGGATCCCAGTGCAGGAACTTCCTGCGAAAGGCTTTTGCAGGAAATCTGCATCCATGATTTGGCAATCCAGTGTTGATCTGATAGGCCTCGCTGTGGGTGGATGGTGCTCCAAAGAACCCCATGATTAAAAGTTCTTAGAAAAATAATAGATGCATACATGTAATACATCCTACATGCATGAATACATACAAAGAATGATGAATATACATTGTAAAAAGGGGCGCACTCCAGACTAAAAAATAAGCTCTTGAATTCATAAGAATGAGGCCCATGATTTAGCAATCCAGCATTGATCTGATAGGCCTCACTGTGAATGGATGGTGCTCCAAAGATCCCCATGATTAAAAGCTCTTAGACACATAACAGATGGATACATGTAATACATCCCACATGCATGAATACATACAAAGAAAGATGAATACACACTGAAAAACGGGCCCACTCCAGACTAAAAAATAAACTCTTGAATTCATAAGAATGAGGCACATGATTTAGCAATCCAGAGTTGATCTGATAGGCCTCTCTGTGGATAGATGGTGCTCCAAAGATCCCCATGATTAAAAGTTCTTACACACATAACAGATGCATACATGTAATACATCCTACATGCATGAATACATAAAAGAAAGATGAATACAAATTGTGAAAAAGGCTCGCACTCCAGTGGTACAGGTACTACTGTAAAGCTTACAGTGGTACATGCCAGATGTGAGACCCAGTGATGTCTTCAAGGAATCCAACCCGTCCATAAGATGTGTCACATCAGAAAATCCCCAGAGCCTAAACATTAAGCCCAATCCAGAGTACAATGGACCACATCACAGGGAAAATATGAGGAACTCCCAATGCTTATTAGCATGGGGAAGCATCATGTTGTGTACATATGATAAAGGCCATTCATACTTTCCGTTAAATCTGGATGATTGATCAGGACAATATTCAGGATGGTTTGCAATTCAGGTAGGCCCTTGTGAAATTCAAGGGTGGACGTTCCCTCACAGCTAGTTCCCTTTTCTATGCTACACCTTAGTTTCGGATCAAGCTGAGTTTTGGGTTCTAGGGTTATCCAAGGCAACACATCTGATAGAAGGGTTGGATGGTGTAAATACATCACATGGACCCCACATCTACCTGTAAGCTTATGGTGGTACTAGTAACACTGGTGCGCACCCCTTGTAAAAATTGCACTGCCGGCACATTCATGTATGGGTAACATTTCGTAAATCACACATAAAAGTAGCAAAACTGCAAAAGGTATAGTTGTAACATCATAGAATACATCACCTAGCAGTGCAACCTACGTGCATGCATACATTAAAAAACAGATGCAATACGGGTAGAATTGCATTTGCTAATACAAGCACACAAGTAGAGGTTCCATTTTTTACACTCACAAAAGTGTATAAATCTGTGAATCTTAGTCAGTAACATACACATGGGATACATGACATAAATTTGCAATACAATTAAAAAAGCATTACATACAGAGATTATTACATATGCAGAAACTTAGGGCCTGTTTGGGAGCGTGGATTCGGAACCCCCGGTATTTGAAACCCCCTGGATATGAAATCCTCCTATTGTGTTTGGCACCATGGATTGGGAATCAACTTTAATCCAAAAGTAGCTATGCGTGGTATATTTACAGGGGTTTGAATTTAATTACTAAATCAACTTTAATATCTCTAATTAGTGACGTATGTAATGTTTGACACAATGGCTGTAATAAGCACACTGAAATATATGCTTTGCCCGAAAATAATGAAATTCCATGTCTTGGATGGGCCACAAGCACAAGATCATGTCCAAGTGACCAACCAATGATTTTTAGCCATTGATTTACATGGACAATGTTTGGACGGTGCCGATCATCAATATTAAAGTAATTATAGTGATGCAATTGATAATTTAATTGTTTTTTAATATCATTAGTGTGCCATGTGCCCAATAGGATAATAGTATGGTGACACACATGTTACACATGCAATTATTGAAAGGATTTTAGGTGTAATCCAAGCTCTCACCATGGATTTCAAACCCCCAGTTACTTTATCCTGCAAAACAACAAGGGGATTTGAAATCCCCCCAAATCCATGGTGCCAAACGACCCCATAGGGCTGAACCCTTTGACCACTTGGAAGGTTATATTTTATCATTACTGTGACATTAGGTTTTGGATTCAATCCCAACTTATCTAACATAAAAAATTTAAAAAAATAAAAATAAAAATAAAATGGAGCTTTGCTAAGACCACAAGGCAATACAATTAAAAAGGTATTATGTACATACAGAGATTATATGTATGCAGAAACTTAGGGTTGAACCCTTTGACCACTTGGCTGGTTATGTCTTATCAGTACTGCGACATTAAAGGTTTTGTTTTCAATCCCCATCTTATCTGCCATTAATAAATAAATAAATAAATAATGGAGTTTTGCTAAGGCCACAAGCGTGTATAAGTCAGCTAATGCACACAACACCACATATACCAGCATGGCAAACAGGTGCTATATGCACCAAGCCATCCATCAGAAATGTGACTCTATGTAGATCTCCCATGCCAAGAATCAGGTCAGTCAACTAGTCTGATGGGCCACAATTAACCGAACAAATGCACAGTTGTGAAAATTTCAGCCAATGCTTTCTAACCCATCAAACTTCTAATGGCATGGGTCACATAATGAATGGACCACCTTTACCTTTAGGAAGTAACATATACATGGTGAGATCCACCTGATGGATGGCTTGGATATTTCGCCGGTCTGCCAAGCAGGCATATGTGGTGGTGTGCATTAGCTGAGATGTCCACATGTATGGGGTTACCAGAACTAAAAATAAAAAATAAAAATGATATGCAGATGCATATGCATCTGTGTTCATGATAGATATCCAGCATGCACATATTAGTATGTGACATGATGGGAAATGCTGTTTTGAAGATATGTCACGAGAACAACTAACTGCTCACCTGAAGTTCAAGATCCTTCATCTTGTGGGTCAGACAGGAAACCGTATCATGTGCACTTTGAAGTTCGCATCTTAGGATGTCAAGACCCCTTATTGATGTTGCCAGCTCAGCCTGTAATTGCTCAAGTTCCATCTCTTTAAAACACAACTTCTCTCGTAGTGCTTTCGTGAGAAGAATTTCAGCTTTGAGCTCAACTTCTGCATTGACCTAGATAAAACAGAACTAGACATTCAAAACCCAGAAGAATAATATCAAATAAAAAAGAAGCTTTAAAACTGTTAAGATGGCAGCTTCACAACAATGGATGGCGATCTTGAGATATCAACCATGATTTGATGGGTTATCCTAGAGAACAGCTTGCTGATCAAGGACCCATTTTGAAGTTTCCAAATTCACTGCAGCGAATGCAATTTGTTGCCTATTCGTTCCGAACATGGAACTTCTCATTTGGAACTTTGTAGATGTGGGGCCCATGGTTGGTCTATACAAGTCATTGATCTTACCACCCCCGTCATGAATGGACCATTCCCAGAATATTCTCTCCATTGGTCAACTATAACCTTCCCGTTATTGGCATGCAAATAAATGTTAAAAAGAACTACATACTCTCACTTGGTGCCTAACTGTCACCCATTTACATCCGGGAGATAATAAGAGAGAATAGGGATACACCCAGTACCTTTGCATCTCGAAGAAAGGAATGGCACCACTGCTTCAGGTGCCTGAACCGTCGCCCATTTACAACTGGGAGAGAATAAGAGAGAATAGGGATACACCCGATGCCTATGCATCTTGAAGGGGATGGCACCTCTGCTTCAGGTGGTCAGTTTGTATTTGTTCTCCTGAGCAAGAAATGCCAAATCGGTTACGGAAACGGTGGTGACCGTTACACGTTTCGGGGTCGTATCGGCCGATACGTTTTTTTGTAGCCGTATTGGCCGATACGGGGCGTATCGGCCGTTACGGGGGCGTATCGGCCGTTACGGGCCCGTTACGTGCCGTTACAGGCCCGTAACAAGCCCGTATCGACCTTTTTCCATTTTAAACTTTGTTTTTGCTATTTTTTTGAAACCTCTTGCTTTCAAACTATTTCTTACTCCTTTTACTATTAATTTCGACCAACTTTGGCTGGGTATTTGAGATAAAAACACATTATATTATGGATTTTCTTGAATCAAAGCTCGGTGGGCCATTTTTCAGAAATTTGTCAAAAATAGGTATTTATATATTTTTAATACGTTTTGTTGTTTTAATCATACCATATGATGTGTTAATCATAGTAAAATATGTTAATGTGCATTTTACAGCTTTTGGGTGTTATTTAATATTTTTTATATATTTTTTTCTATTTACGCATGAATTTTGGCCCCCTTTTTTTAAAATTCGAAAAATCAATTTTTAATGGTTGTATTGTTGTTTTAATTATGCCATTTGATGTGTAAATCATAGTAGGACATGTTAATGTGCATTTTACAGATTTTGGGTGCCATTTTATATTTTTTTTACATTTTTTTCTATTTACGCATTTATTTTGGCCCTTTTTTTGAAAATTCGAAAAATCATTTTTTAATGATTCTTTTGCTGTTTTAATGATGTTATATGATGTGTTAATCATAGTAGAACATGTTAATGTGCATTTTACAGATTTGGGGTACCATTTTATATATATTTTTATATTTTTTTCTATTTACGCATGAATTTTGGCCCTTTTTTTTAAAATTCGAAAAATTAATTTTTAATAGTTGTTTTGTTGTTTTAATCATGCCATATGATGTGTTAATTATAGTAGAACATGTTAATGTGCATTTTATAGATTTGGGGTGCCATTTTATATTTTTTTCTATTTACGCATTTATTTTGGCCCTTTTTTTGAAAATTCGAAAAATGATTTTTTAATGATTCTTTTGCTGTTTTAATGATGTCATATGATATATTAATCATAGTAGAACATGTTAATGTGCATTTTACAGATTTGGGGTGCCATTTTATATTTTTTTCTATTTACGCATTTATTTTGACCCTTTTTTTGAAAATTCGAAAAATCATTTTTTAATGATTCTTTTGCTGTTTTAATGATGTCATGTGATGTGTTAATCATAGTAGAACATGTTAATGTGCATTTTATATATTTGGGGTGCCATTTTATTTTTTATTTTTATATTTTTTTCTATTTATGCATGAATGCCCTCAAAAATAATTGCAAACACCTAAATGTAAGATATTTTCATATTACATTCATTCTAATATATCTATCATTGATAGTAGATAGTTAGAAAATTAAATACATGAATTTTGTAGTCAAATTCAGGTTATCTAGTTCATAAATTCATCAGACAGTCCGATACAACTTCTGACCAAAGAGTGGACCGTTACACCACCATAAACATGTTCCAATTTATAAATGAATACATATTTGGAATGCTTAGAATATTTCAGATTTAATCCATATTTTTTCATATTTTTTTGGCAAAAAAAAATTTTGCGCCGTTATGGCCCGTTACGCCCCCGTATCCGTATCGGTTTCAAAGGGCACCGTTACGCCAACCGATACCGATATGGGACACCTTGCTCCTGAGCCAGTGGGGTTGGGTGGAGGTAAGAAGGATGTTTCATTGATCAACATGAACAAACCACATTCAATGGAGAAAAGGCAAAACATTTGATGGTTGGGATCTTCCAAATTGGGAGATTTGGGGGGAATGGTCCATCCATGATGGGGCCAATCAGATCAATGGCTTGGATAGACCAACCATGGGCCCCACAACTACAAACTGAGTCCCAAACAGGGAAGTTCCATGCTTGGAATGAATAGTGAACTCGTTGGCTTCTTGGAAAATAAAAAGTGGGAAGATGGGAGCATGCATTTGTGTGGTTACCATTTCCCAAGCTGCCATAAACACAAGGCAGCCAGTGGGGTTGGGTGGAGGTAAGAAGGATGTTTCATTGATCAACATGAACAAACCACATTCAATGGAGAAAAGGCAAAACATTTGATGGTTGGGATCTTCCAAATTGGGAGATTTGGGGGGAATGGTCCATCCATGATGGGGCCAATCAGATCAATGGCTTGGATAGACCAACCATGGGCCCCACAACTACAAACTGAGTCCCAAACAGGGAAGTTCCATGCTTGGAATGAATAGTGAACTCGTTGGCTTCTTGGAAAATAAAAAGTGGGAAGATGGGAGCATGCATTTGTGTGGTTACCATTTCCCAAGCTGCCATAAACACAAGGCAGACCAGCTCAGCTAAAACGTGGAACCATTACTGATTTAAGCCTTAAGGAGACCCAAAGGGTAGATTATGTGCAGTTGATTTTATTAGAAAATGCTCAGAGGCACCGCCTAAGCAACGAGCTCAACCCTATCTTGGCATGGTGGGAAGGTTGGCAAGCAAGATAGAAGGATTTGGATGCTAGCTTTCATGGCAGCTCTCTGGGAAATCTAAAGTGAAGGAATAGTCAGTGTTTCCAAAATCTTCGAGGGTCAGTTGGGGACGTAATAAGGAAAATAAAAGTTGATGTATTGGGTTAAGCATCACAATCCAATTGTATTTTTATTTTTTGTATAATTTGCTCGGGCTGTAGCCTTTCGCCAGCTGGGTGAGCTTCTTTTTTTAATAAAATATTTGTTGATTCTCAGAAAAAATTGTTGATGCTTTGAAACTTGAAAGGAAAGACACTAAAATTTTAATATGGGCAAATGAAAATCGTGAGGCAAAAAAAAAAAAAAAGGTTTAAGAGTGTAGATATCTGAAAAATGAAGCCAAGTTTCCTATTTGTAACAAACTGTGAACTTACCTGCTGCGGACTGAGTTTGTACACGAAGAACCTGGTTTATCCAAGCCATTAATCCAATGGCCCCAATCTTGCATGGACCATGCCCAACAAATCCCTCAAATCAGAAGATCCAAACAATGAAATCTTGTCTTTTCTCCATTGACTGTGGACTGTTCATGAATTTCTTCTTAATCATGTGCATAGATACCAATAATGGAAATGTTAGAGTCGACCTAATGAAGAGAAATTGGGCGCATGGTTCATCCATGATTAGGGGCATCAATTCAATAGCTTGGAGAAACCAACCATGGCCCCCCATGTACATATTTGTTTGAAACAGGGAATTTCCCTGTTTGGCAGAAACAGGGAACTCGGCCTCCCAAAAAAAATCTGAGGTTGATAAGATATACAAAGTCAACTGTTTGCAGTTCCAACCAACATCTCTAAATACCGAATTAACAAATCAGCAATTCCACAAAAATATTTCATCATTCGAAATAGAAAAACACTGAAAAGACATTACAACCTGAGTTTTGGAATTACTCGAGAATATATATATATAGTTCTAAGTTTAAAATAATCCTGCAGAAGGTTCTGAGTTGGATAACTTCTTGTTTCTTTCAGAAATATGGAATATCCAGATCTTTTTGGAAATATGACTTAAAAATAAAAAGCATTTTTAGCTGAAAAATAAGATTTTTAGATTACAACTCAGCGAATAAATGGATTTAAGCATGGTAATTAGTAACTCAGAATTCATTTGTAAACATCAAGCTCTATCAGGGAGAAAATGGAAAACCAATTTACCTCTAATGCTTGATCCTTTGAGTGCCCCGATATACCACCATCATTAATATTCAATTGGCAGTCGGAAGCATCAAGATTGGTCTTTTCTTGCAGAATTGAAGATGTTGTTTGTAAGCTTCTCCTAAGATTTTCAACTCCCTTCAAGAACCGTTCTAATCTCATTTCATATTCAATAATCAAATACCCATCAAACCCATTATGAATTTCTTGTGCCCATTCTGAACTGGGATTTTTAGGAATATGGCACATAATGTTCTTCACGAATTCCAGCAACTTCCTTTCAAGCTGACCATGGTCATCGAGCAATGACAAGCAATGGTTCTGTAAGACATTGACTCGAGCATACAGCTCCTGATCAAGCTTGATAGCTGAAAGTGGGCCATTCCCAGGGCCCTGCAAGCGGCCCAAGAGATTGATGTTCTCATGCCTAAGGGACTCAACTTCATGTCTGCAGGACTCTACCTCCCTTCTCAGCATCTGCTCAACACCTGTCAATCTTACCTGTTCCATTTGCAATTTAATCACAAGATCGCCTTTCTGTGTAGACTGCTCGCCAATATCATCGATAAGCCCTTGTCGCAACCCACTAATCGTCTTATCTTGTTCACCACAGATCCTTTGTAACCTGGCAACAGCTTTCTGCAACTCCTTGCTTTCCTTAACCTTTTCATTGTAGCTTCTTTTGATGCAATCCCGATCCATCTCCACCCCTTTACGGTGCTCTTGCAATTGCGACAAAGTTTCCTGAAGATTGCAATTCTCCGCTCTTGCTTCATCCATCCTTGCTGTCACTTCGTTCAACTGCATATCCAAATGCATTACTCTATTTCTGATCTCCACTTCTTTGTTGTTAAAGGAAGATACTTCTCTTTGAAGTGATACGTTTTGCTCAGCCAGTTCCCTGACCCGTTCTCTTAGCCTCTGCTCTTCGGATTGGCATTTTTCAATCTTCAATGACCAATCACTCGACCGTCTATCCAGCTCTTTTTCCAAACGCAACTGCAGTTCATTCTTCTCCTTCCCCAGCCTCCTTGTCTGTGTCTCCAAATCCACTTGCGCACATTTAAGGACTTCGCTCAGTGAAGCCCTCTCAGCAATTCGACTCTGTATCTGAGTGGAAACTTCGAGGGCCAAGTTTCTCCTGTCATTAGTGATGTCTCTAATCATCTGAAGCAATGCTGAAATGCTGAAACTGCCATCCTGAAGGTTCACCTGATCGATATCTTCCGATAGAAGAATAACCCTCTCTTCAGCCTCTTTAGCTTTTCTATGCAATTCCACATCTGTGGCCTCTTCCTTTTCCAGGGAGTAAATTGAACATTCATGTTTCGCACCTGCCGGATAATCCCCAACAAAATAACCTTGCTTTTGGAAGCCTGAGATTTCCTTTGTGAAATGCCCATTTGCAGGTTCACAAGGGGGATCTGATGGATGGCATAAAGACACATGCTCGGATGAACAACCCGTTTGCATGATGCCATTTGCTTGTGGAGCAGGGTGTGACTCTGAGTAATCCTCATAGATATCTTCGACTGTCGTAATAGTTTTGGAGTCGAAATCTCGCAGTTCCATTTTTTGTTTTCGAGGGAATACATGGGATGGTCTCTCAACTCCATTCTTTGTAAGCTTTTGCGGGGATATGGGCCCGATATCATCCATCCGCCAATCCCTGGACGAAACGCGAAGTTGAGTATCTCTAGCCTCCCTAAACGAATAGGATCTCAGCTGCTCTTTTCCATTTGTTGGAGAAGTAGGTGCGGTTGACTGCACTCGTGGTGGCCTCCTTGAATTCCGCAGATTTCGATTCTCTGCCAAATAGCCATTTCCAACAGTTAGAGTGCATCTTCTTGACTCAGGTTTTGGCCGTAAGCGCCTTTCATGCTGCTCCCCGTCGATATACAAGTCCAGGGTCGTGTTCGGAAGTTGAGTTAGACGGGCAGATCTACATTTTAATGGGACTGGAGAGCCGTAAGGTGAGTTGCCCGATGATTCAAAATAACTTCTGGATGAGCTCGGAGAATCAAGCTTATCTACAATACACATCTTTCGTGTGGCGGCCGGATCACCTCTTTTAGGCTTTGGATGCCTTTCGGGAGTAAGAGAACGACAGCTGCAGCGACAGAGACCAAAAAAAATAAGGACAATGAATAAATGGATCGTTTAAGTCAAAGACACAAAAATCACAAGCATTGCTTCAGAAAAGAAAATTATTTTAACATATAATCATAGAAAAGCAAAAATCAGAGAAACAACGACAAGTGATGTAGTTCCACAGAAAATGGATTTGTGCAGAAACAACCCCACCTACCCAATAAAGAATCAGGCAATCAGGACTTCGAAATACATGGAAAATGGAACTCTAATGAAGATGAAACCAACAACCAGAAAAATTAATGTCTGAGCGAATTAAAGGCACTTACCAGCTTGTAAAATCATCCATATGACACAGAACACTGCCACTGTTTGGAGATCTGCTCAAATCGCTTGAACAATTCAAATTCCTTTCTGCGAGATCACTGCAAATAATGGGAGATGAAAACGAATGGCTCCTTCTCAGGCCTGATCTAGTGGAATTCTGGCTTTCAGGGAATTGTCTTCCTGACCTGGAAACCAAGCCCTTGGGGCTTCGGGAGCTGTCCTGAACCTTGTCAGTCACTTGGGTATCCACACAACCGACCCATGGGGCCTCCCAGTATACTGCCTCACTGTTGGGAGGAGGAGAAACTGGATTGTTGTTTCCACTGCTAGATGCAGAAGATTTAAAGAAAAATAGCTTTCTCATCTGTGAATTCTTAACTGGAACTGTTTGCTGCAAGCCTGCAATGCATACAAATCTCCTCAGAACTGAAAAATGGCTCTCAAAGCCTTCACTTAAATCTGAAACGCCAAGCAAGAAAGTAATTGAGATACCTGGTCCTAAAAAAAATAAAAATCACATGGATGAATGAGATTGCTAAATGAGAGATTGCATATGAGAAAAGGGATTGTTTATCGAATAACTATGTAGTTAATGAGAAACTCCAAACAGAAAGGGATTTTAGACCCTTGCTAAGAGAGAGAGAGAGAGAGAGAGAGAGAGAGAGAGAGAGAGAGAGCAGATGCATGCATATGGGTACTTAGAAACAGCAGAAGGCAAAGCGCTCCTCAAAGAACTTCCATCAAAACACCATGCTAGACACTTTGATGCAATAAAAAGAAAAAGATGCACAACGGAAGGGTAGTTTCCTGGGAAACAATGTTTCCTTTCCTTTCCTTCCAATGTATCAAACTGGCCCGAATCTTCACCTTAAGCCCTAAACCCTCGTTACTAGGAAAACTGCTAAGGAGAAAATTAAGGATCAAAATGGCATAATCTTTTTAAAACACCATTAAAATTAGATTTAATAAAAAGGGAAATGTATGGGGTAAAAAAACAAAAAAACAAAAAAAAAACAAAAAACAAAAAACAAAACAAAAAAAAACAAAAACTCATTTGAATTCAAACTTCAATAATTCAAATCTTCAGAAAATCTCCTAACCAGAGGAAAAAATCTCACCGAAATATTTCAGTTTTCTAACATTCAAAGAAAAGTGAGTCTTATAAGCAATATTTCAAGAACTTTCTCTTTCCTAACACTAGAAATACAAAGAGATTTCAGAACTACAAGAAAAACGCCTATCCATCAAATTCCAGAACCAAAATTCTAAATTACCCAGAAAATACCAAAAAACAACTAATCAAGAACCCAGAAAAGAAAAACCAACAAGATAAATGATAGGAAAGAGGCGCATAGCTCTATGATGGGAAAAAAAAATGGCCACCTTCTCAAACACAAAAATAAAAAATAAAAACCCAGCAAATTCCACAAGCAGAAAATACGAAAGAAGGCAGAGCGAGCGAGCCAAACAGAGAGACCCAAAAACCACTGTTGAAATGGAAAAAAAAAAAAAAAAAAGGACAACCCAAAAAGAAAAATACATAAAAATCGAGAGAATTAGAGATTCAATGACGAGAACCAGAAATCTAAAAATGATCTCAAAGACAGGGAAAACCCCATGGAACTTCCACAACCAAATAATCCAAATTAAACACAAAATACCGAAAAACCCAAAAAATAAAAAATAAAACCCAACAAGATAAAATGAAAAATATATATATATACTCACGAAATTTTCTTCTTTCTGTATCCTTTATTTCTACTGAAAAAGAATCTCTGAATCTCAACGTGAATTTCAAAATCCCCCTTGATTTCGTTGAATTCTTGAATTTGATACGAAAATAAATTCAATTCAGTGTCATAAAAGCATCAGTATTGGAATCGAATCCGACCGAGAAAGAATGCCAAACGGTCAGAAAGCATCTCTGTTTTTTTTTTTTAATCCAAACAACGGCAGTCTCCAAATGTCCAGGAAATTAAAAAGAAAAGTAGACAATCGGCGACTATTACCTTTTACGTTTTGGAGCGGCGAATTGCTTTGTGGGGATCGATGGAGAAAATCGGCTATCTTTGGGAAGAAGACGACGACGGGTGTCGAGAGCAGTAGAGCCAAAGAGCAAACGAAAGTTATAAATGGGACGGAGTACGGACGACTTTACACAAGCGTGCTGGAAAATGGAAAGCGATCAAATGACTAAAATACCCATCACTATAAACGATATTCCCTTCGGGGTACGAGGCTATCGCATCGGAAAGCACCTGAATACGTAGCGTTTAACTTTCACCAACTTGGGAGACACTATTTAAGTTGCATGAAATCCACGCCATCTAACAGGTAGACAGTCTCTTGTTGGGTCTTGATCCCAAAAATTAGACTGATCCAACGCTTCAAAGGGACACCCCAAAAATTTATGATACCTAAAACCATTAACTTCATCTATTATGGTCCACCCAAATTTTGGAATATTATGATTATTTTGACGAACTCTTATCCCCATGAGGCAAATCAAACAAATGGATTGGATGGCATATAAACTCCCCAGTGGGTCCCTAAAAATACTTAGGGCTTATTTGGAAGCATGGATTTGGAACCTCTTGATTTGAAATCCTTCTAGTGTGTATGAATCAACTTTAATCCAAAAGTAGCTATACGTGCAAATTGCATGTTTGAATTTAATTACTAAATTAATTTTAATATTTTTAATTAGCGAGATATGTAATTTTTAATACAATAGTTGTAATAAGCCCAGTCGAAAATGATAAAATTTCAAGTCTTAGATGAGCCACAAGCATAAGATCATGCCTAAGTGATTAACCAATAATTTTTAATTGTTGATTTACATGGACAATGTTCCAATGGTGCTGGATAATGTTTGAACGGTATTAATTTACATGTACAATGTTTGAAAGGTGTTGATCATAATTAATAAGCCATGTACTTAATAAAATGATAATATAGTGACACAGATGTTACACCTACAACTGTTGAAATGATTTTAAGTATAATTTAAGTTCTTACCGTAGATGTTAAACCCTATATGAGGGAATTTGAAACACCGATTACTTTATAATGCCTTTTAGGTATAATCCAAGTTCTTATCGTAGATTTCAAACCCCTATATGAGGGGATTTGAAACACCGATTACTCTGTGATGCCAAACAACTATTGATTTGGAAACCTTCTCAAATTCCCTCAAATTCCACGGTGCTGGATGACCCCTCCCTATTCTCTATGTGGGGCCATACTTGAGCCACATAAGTTTTGAATATAACTAATATTTGTATTTTCTATTCGTACATGTCTATGTAACTTCATGAATAGTTGGGATGGAAAATAAGCATAATGGTGGGCCTTAAAAAAGTTTCAACGGTGAGAATCATTATCACTGCTTTTTGGTATGGTGTGGTTCACTTGAGCCTTGGATTTGCCTCATTTTTTTGTCATACCCCCTAAAATGATAGGAAAAAATGGATGGACAGTGTGGATAAGACACATACATCACAGTGGTCGCTCAAAGCTCCCGCCATAGGATGCAATCGGCATGCTTCCGAGTTTTGGATAATCTTGATTTTGGTTCAGTGGCATACCTGATGGATGGAGTGGATCTAATGAAAGTTCCACGCATGCGGTTCCTAGTTTGCGAAAATAACCTTTACCTACCTATCCTATGCAACAACCGTTCGCGTAAAGCACCGGCCTCATGGGCCCATTGTTGTATATGCAAAACTCCAATCCGTACATCAGTTTCTTTCCTTAATTTTAGTTACTTAAGTTAAAAATCAGCTGAATCTGAAACTCATGTGGACCACACCAAACCATTGAATTGTGAATACGGTCACGTTGGTGTGTATCTTTCATTAAACCCATTAACAATGAAGTAAATATATAAAAATAAGTGGTCCAAAATTCACTGAACTTGACAGTTTCAGTTCCAATTTTTATAGTAGCTTATAATCTTTTTATCAAGGTGATCTTTCTGCATGTATAGTTCAAATAACATTTCTCACCTAACTGATAATGCGTATCAGTTAGATGAGAAATAATCATGTCACATTTTATTTAGACTACACACATGTTAAAATAGGAAAGATCTGTAGTTCGTTAGTTTAGCTGGTAAAGATTATACAGTGTGTGCATTATACAAGGTGTAATCCTGATTGTCTTATTTTCTGTAAGTGCAAGAAAAATAATAGTTGTACCTTAACTTTCACCTCCATTCATTGTTTTCTTTCAGGCCAATTTGTTGCATTTATAGAATATAAAAGGTGGTCTCTTCAAAATCATTCCAATGTGATGCATGTAGAATCTAACCTTTGAAGTTGGATCACCTTCTCATTATCTAAACCGTTAATTATATGAGTCTCAAACTATGTATAAAATTTATTAGATTTGATTATTTCAACCATTATAACTTTTATGTGATCAAAGGTCCAAAATATCTATTTGATAAACTTTTTGGGCATCCCCTTTCAAGGGGTGCCCTTTTACATTGGGTTAATCAAAATAAAAAATAAAAAAATGATGGAGTTCTCCTCCTCAGTTCAGAGGAGAGATAATGCAGTCGGTTGAAAATTGGAGTGTTTCACCGCGCTGATTGACCAGTCGAGTGAATAGTTCTTGACCAGTCGAGGGTTACTCGACTCAAAGTCCAGCGAGCTCAGTGAGCAGTGCTCGACCAGTCAAAGTTACATAGATTCATTCTGGATTTTGTGCGAATTACGTAAATTGAAGGCAATTTCACAAGAGGTGCGAAAGGAAGTTGTCTAAACTATAAATAGGGGACCCTAGGGCTATTATAGGGCATTCAAGAAGATTACTTAAAACTTTGCAGGGGTTTGTTCAAGGGTTTATGACTATCAAAGGTGTGAGAGAGAGAGAGAAAGAAAGAGAGAAGAAGCTTGTGGAAGGGAGGTTATGCTCGTGGATGTGATTTACTGTGCAATCAACATCTCAGCGCTTCTACGTCTTTGTGATCAGTGAGATCTTCCGTTTTTCTCTATTTTCTTATTGTTTATCCACTCCTGCGTGGGTGAAGATAGTTTGATCTAAGTGGTATGTACTTGTGATCGGTTGTAACGTTTTACTTCATAGTGGATTGTTGATTTGGACGAGATATCATAATTTTTATCTTTTTAAGGGTTTTCCATGTAAAAATCTCTTGTGTCGTGTTGTTTGTGCTTTGATTTATTTCATTGTTTTATTATCTCATAATTCTGATGTTTTTGAGAGGCTAGATCCTAAGGTTTTGTGCAACGGCCCCCAATAAAAAAAAAAAAAAAAACATATTTTATGGATAAAGTTTTAAAATATGATATGTAATATGTTAGGATATATTCAAACAAATTTTGTATTAAGGGCCCCTTTAGATAACACCAAATAAGTTACTTTTCCTAGTTATAGTAGCAGATAAGTAACCCACTCGAGATAAATAAATTTGGTTTTCGATTAATTATAAGCAACTTTTCATTTAAAGTTACTTAATCACTTTAATTCAATGAGTAGAAATTAAGATAAGCTATTTACGGCATAAGTAGTTGAAGTAACTTACATTTCAAAAAATTCCTAACTTAATTGCATCATTTAAATTTTTGAAAGTTCAAAAAATTAGCTCCACGCAACTTGAACTCAATTTTGAGCTGAGTCAAGTCAAGCTTTTTCGAGTCGAGGAGCAAGAGTTAACTAAAGTAACTCGATTCGTGTACAACTCCAAGGCATGTTTGGGCGGTGGGATTAGAAGGGATTAGGTGGGATGTAATTCAAAAAACATAATTATTACCCATGGCAGGGATTGTCCCTTGTGGTCTTGGGATAAGATTAATTCCATGCTTTGTTAATAATATGGTGGTACATTGAATGGATATATCCACCATCATTTGAAATTAATGAGAATAACACACATGTGTTATATCTAAACTGTTCATTTGTTTTGTAACCTCATTTTATGGCATGAGGCTAAAAATAAGGCAGATCCAAAACTTATGTAGCCCCAAAGAAGTTTTCAACGGTAAGTATTTAATCCCCGTTGCTTTTTATGGTGGGGTCTACTTGAGCTTTAGATTTACCTAATTTTTTGGCCCATGCTCTAAAATAATATCGAAAAGTGGATGGACAGTGTGGATATAGCCCACACATCATGGTGGGACCTACACAACTTGCTAAAATTGACTGAAATTAACAATGCAATTCCATCTAATCTATTTCCAAGCTTTTCCATTCTTTCCCAACATGGAGTGGAATTGGCACAGGACGGATGAATCTCATCCCCTAGGCTCCTAGCAAGCATGGGATCCGGATTCTTGAAGAACCTTGGTAAAGTTAAAATGGTGGCAGTCTTACTCCTTGGCTAATGAGAAGTTTGCTAACCTTTTTTTTTTTTTTTTTAACACACGCACACACACCCCACACACTCGCGCCACACGCACACCGTGGGATTTCACCACCACGAGTACTCGAACCCTTGATCCAGTGTTGAAACTGTAACACCCTAGATTTTGGACAATTTGGGATTTGATGTCCTTAGGCAATGGGTCAACTAAAACACCTGAAAAATCGCTCAGAACCCAATTTCATAGCCAAAGAAACCACTTAGGATTAATTCCTATGGAAATTTAGCGTAAGTTAGCTAGCGCAACGCTGGAGTAGCTGGGAAACAGTCCCTGATCACTTTAAATACGTTCTACAAGACCCAAATCGAGTAGAACGTATGACTCCATAATACTCTATAACCTCGGATCAAACTCTAAGCGGGTTTGTTCTCTGGACCACTTTGAATTCTTGTATTGGATTTAGACTGCGCGTCGAAAGTCCGTTACTTCCTATCTTAGACCGTTAGAACCGCGCAGCTGGACTTGACAATCATTTCGAAAATCAAGTCAAACCGATAATCACAGACTATTTCATTGAGCCTGGACTGAAGAGACCACGAATAGGGACAGAATTGGAATTTCAAATTCAAATCTGGCACACGACTTGACACGTCAGTATTAAGCGTTCTGACCGTCAGAATTCATCCAGATTACACCCTCGGATCAGGAAAAATTTCTATTTATTATTATGAGACTTCCAGCCCTGATCTACGTGCGGTGACCGCTGAACTGAAACTGGTCCGCCACGTGCGATCTGCGAACCCTGCCGGACTGAAAACTTAATACGTACTATATCTGGTACGCATGAGCTTAAGTCCGATCGCATTCGACCAGGAGACCACCAGAAATCATCTTTTGGACCGAAACAGCCCCACTTTGGTTAAGCATCAAGTGAACTTTGTTCCCGAGCCTATTTCGGGCATTTTTAAGCTTATAAAAGGGGTTGAAACCCTCTCATATCTCTCCCATCCGAATTTGGAAAAACCCATAGATTGAGGGAGAGAAAAGGTGAGAGATTGTGAGAGAGGTGGGAGAGAATTTCCTGCTACTGGTGCTACCTGCTACACGTGTTTAAGCCACGCGATCCAAGAACTTTCCCGGCGATTCCTCCACGTTTTCAGGTAAGAAATAGCCCTAGAAGTTGCTGATTTGGCATTCGTTCCGTTCTATAGCATGTGAACTGATATAACTCGTAAATTAGGTTCTCTATTCGTCGTAGACGAAGCGTATACGCTCCGTTCGAACTCTCACCCCTAAAAGGGAAAAGGTGCGGATTTTAGACGCTTTGATTGACTGTTTCCAAAGCTTTCAATGTCTTTTAATAGTAGATTCTTGACGGCAATGCCGTTTGACATGTACAACATGCTGTCCGTTTCCTGTTTCGTAAACTAACGAAGAATATGAGATTTAGGGCATTTTAGTCATTTGTAGGAAGTACTGTTTTCATGCACATTTTGCTGATGTGATTGACATGATATGTTGTCGCATTAGGATGTTAGGAATACGTGCATAATTAGTTTGGCGAAGAGATTCGCCTAAATGCGCACTTCGGGTCGACATACTATATGTAGACTTAAGTGTGTAGTGTATGTGTTTGTATAAATGCTTGTATTAGTATGTATTGAATTAAATGGTGTTATGAATTAGTTTGAGATTGATTTCTCAATTAATATGCTGGCGTGAATGGTTTCCTACATGTTAGCCATATGCATGATTTCATGATATGAATGAAATGCATGTGCTTGACGATTCGCTTAAGCTGTATGTTATAACATGTGCTTGATGATTTCCTTATGAGTTACTTTGAGATTGAATTCTCAATTAATATGTTGATGGAGAGGATTTTCGATATGTTGGCGACATGCTTAATTTCATTATATGTGTGAAAGACATGTGTACGATGATTTGCTTAAGTTGTATGTAATAACATGTGTTAACATGCTCTCATGGTTGTATTTCATTTCCATTACCCTTACACAACTGCTGATGTGATTCTATGATTGTTTGGGACTATGCCTAGTCCAGGCAGTCGGTAACCGAGCGAATTCGTGGTTAGCTTATCTTCACCACGAACGACGCGTCGATGAACGCGAGCCGTGTTCTGGAGTTGGCGGCAGTGGTTAGGCCACACGAAGTGTTTTACGCACTTCATGTCGTTCAACTTGAGATGCGATCGTGCTAGTCGAGCCCGTCAAGTAACCCGACTGGCCATTGTATGTTCACCCTGCATGAGTCATAATTGCTTGAACCTAGGGTACTGAACTTACCATTGTAAACCCTGTTAACCATGGTACCTTGATCCATAAAGACTCATGAGCCGGGCATGGTGGTATGGGACACCGTGGTCGAGCTGTCGGCCTACGCTGGGGCCACAAACCTCCCCGTAGTGACCAGTGAGCACCTAGACTCGTGAGCAGATTATGGTGGTATGGGACACTATATTCTAGCTGTCGGCATACACTGATCAGGCGACGAGTCCTTTGTAGTGACCGCGAGCGTATTCTGAGTATACGGGAGGCGACGACCCTTCAGTAGCAGTAGAGTACAGTAGGCCTGTATTGATAAGGTGATGGGGGAGCGGAGCAACGAGTGCGTGCAACAGCCCTGGCAGCCCTTGCAGCGACCTACGAAATATACATCGTATGAGATTACTAGGAGTGACGACCCTAGACAGGATCTGTGTTGGGATTGATATAAGGGAAGTACCTTAGTTTCCCAATCCTGCCGTTTGAATGGACTAATAACAACTCGAAAATCATATCACCATAATATTGCATGTGCCTGGAAGATGTGGAGCACTCTAGGGAGTGTGGCATGCCGCGGTCGTAAGATGTTGCCGCATGAGGGTGATCGTCGGTGAGGGCATACATCACGTCATGTCATAACTGCATTAACAACAGTATTAGGATTGTTTGATTTACTGCTTTACTATTATCACATGATTGATTTGATAACATGTTAATCTTTGCTCTATTATTCCACTGAGTTAGCTACTCACTCCCACGTTACGGGACGGTGTTCCTGGACACCCACCAGACCTTTTTGTGATTGCAGATGATGGCGCGGCCTGTGAGGCGGAGCCGGACTTGATGATGATGAGGAGGATCCCTCCTTTATGCGTGTTCTGATCGACGGGATTACAGGGAGGTTGATTAGATACTTTGACATTTGTCATTTTATATTTTTAGCGCACTCATGTATATTCGTTTCATCTACTTTTGGAGTATACATGTATGTGTATAACCTGGTAACATGTTCACACTCTGGAGACATACAACAGTTTATATATGTTATACATACTATTACAGACTTCCGCTGGTTAATTTAACTGTCTCTAGAGTATGATATGTTGTTCTGGCTTAATTTCACTCATGTTTAATACATTATCACAGACAACATTCAATCATACATATCTATGTTGCATAAATAACATTTTGGAACTCGGGAGTTGGGTTTTTACTCGACCCCCCGATTTTCGGGATGTTACAGATGGTATCAGAGCATGATTTGGATTAAACCGGGCTTGGGTTATGGTCACGCGACGTACGCTGTCGCTTCCTTTGACTGAGGTGGGTGCGAGAAGGGTCTAGAAACACTCATAGGATCCCAGATTCGCCAATAGACGAAGTCTATTCATTTCGATCGCGTGATCGAGTCCGTATCGCACCTAGGGTCGCGTAAAGCAACCCGAATAGCTCCTAGGTTGTAGGTAAGTGGGTTGAGCTATTCTTTGAATGATTCTAAACCCGTTAATGTGAATCCTTGGGCCGTGGGACAACCACGACCCCTGTATTCAATCGCCAGGGCTTAAAAACCCCGTTTTACCGAAAATCTTCGAAATTCTTCCTCTCACCACCCCAATCTTCAACTATTTCTTATCCATTTCATGTTAGGCATCAATCCTAATGTGAAAATAACATAAAATCCTACTTTCACAAAATTTTACAGTGAATAGTAAAATTTCATGAAAAATGGCCATAAGGCCATTCTAAATTCACTTTCTTTAGCAAATAATGGGCTAGATGGATGTACTAGATCCTTCTACCCCAAAATCATATGCTACATGATAGGGTTTTGTATTCGGGATTGAAGATTGGCCCCAAAAATCCTTGAATGGATGTTACAAATGTTTTGGCCTCCCTAGGGCAATCTACAATGAACCAGAGTGTGGACCATACCTTTTTGGAATCCCTAGGGCAAGGGGAATCCATCCCATATGGCCTCAGTGGCCAGTTTGCAACTTCATCGGCGATGCCATCGCCGGTTCGGCGATGCATCGCCGGTCAAACTTGGCAGATGGGTTTGAACTTTGGGCTGGAGGAGTTTGGGGGCTAGGGTAGCCCCCTCGTATGCGGTCCATACCTTGAAACCCCCTAAAAGATGTACTTCCTTCACAAACGGCCCCCATTTCAAGCTCCATTTTCGTTTTTGCTGCCCTATTCCAAAAATCATGATTTTAAATCACCCCCAAATCCATTCCTGGCCTAAAACGACCACATTCCATCATCCCATAGAAGTTTTCAGCCCTTCCTCTTGAAGGTTTCATCGTTTGGAGCTCTTACAACTCCCAAATCGAGCTGAAATCGTGAGGTGCTCCATTCCCCTTTTTCATTCTCTTTTCTTTCTGAAAATACATCCTAGGGGAGCTTGAAGCATCCCTCTACAACGCCTAGATCTCCCTTTTCTAGTTTGGTTAGCCATTTCCTTGCATTTTCTCCATTTTTCATGGCTATTGTTAAGCTGTTTTAGCCTTTTTCTCTCTTTTCACCATCCTCCCTCTCAATCCTATTTCTCCATTTTCTTTGCTTAAGGGATACTGAAAATATATGGCCGAGAGAGCTCTAGTGAGCAACAGACAGTATTAGACTCGACAGGGATAAAGAAGGTAAGTCGGGACTGTGGTAAAGTCCTTTGGTAGAGTTAGGCATCTATGCCTTCGCCCTGTAGATTGTTTGATTTTTGTTTTAAGGATTTCTGTGTTTTGTTGTTGTTAGGTTTAGTGAAGTTACAGGTAGAAACTGTGTTTGTGTTGTGGTTTGGCCTTATCATAGCCGAATTTTGTTGAATGAAGTGCATGTCGATTCATTTTGTTGTGAGGTATTGTCCCTAGATTGGGAGTATTATAACTTTCGGGATTCAGCCTACAAATTAGATTTTTATCCCACCCCACCCTCCAACCAAGCATGCCACTCCCTATCCCGCTATGGGACTAGGAATGCGGTTCCATTTAATACAACTAAGCGCTACCGGCTACATAGGCCCTAGGCGTTTTTAGATCTAGTGTTAGCACTCCTAGATTTGAAGGATCTGACGACATAAGAAATCCAATTCCAGTTAGACAAATCTTGACCCTAAGCAATAGAAGAATTCCCTGTAGTAGAAATGGAATGGAAAGCCATTTACCGTATAATCTTAGGCTTTGGATTATAGCTACAGAGTTACAGACTAGGCTACTAGTTGTCTTAGGCAGTGTAAGGCCTCTATATGCTAAGGGATAGTAGGTTAGATTTGGTTGGAATGGGACTCCCTTCCTTCGGTAGATTCCTTTATGGCTTATAGACTTCTGTTGTTTCCCATAGGAAGGAACCATACACTCTCAGGGAACATTTATAACTCCCTCAGATTGAACTTAGAATGTACTAGCACGCCCCTTAGAATTGCCTTCCCCAAGGGCTTATTGCATTCGGGAATGCGGAATAAAGGAACTACATGTAAGCGATGTATTCGCGGTTTGAATCGACTTCTTAATCCTAGTAGTTACCAATAAATCCAATGCTTTGATCAAGCAGAAGATCGGCATCGACTCGGATTAAGAATTGATACAATAAATCTTCTGTTCTAGCTAGACAGGAAGTCTATGTATCCGGCTCAGACCCACTATACTACTTTTCTTCCGTGTTGGCTCGACCACCTACAACCACAAGTTATTGCTTTGCCCTTGATAAATGTTAAGGATTTAAAGTCAGTAGAGAATTCGACATCTTGCCACCAACTCATACCTGCCCCTGAACTTAACCACAATAGAGATTAGGCTCATCTCTATGATCATGGGTACCAATGCCATAGAATGCATCATTAGCAAGGAAAACCATGTAGAGAAGTTATTTCCCAATTTATGTCAAGGATAGGTCTTAAGTTGCACCTCGTTCTGATGTACGGAGCGACGCATAGATTCTTGAACTTAAGTAAAACCAAGTTTTAAGGGGGGTAGAACGTATGGAGTCCAATCCGGTTAGATTAGTCAATGCTCCCGTTTGATCAGAGTGGCGCAGCGGAAACGTGGTTGGCCTCTTTCCCACTGGCTCAAGATCGAAACCTTTGAGTTCGGATATACATACGATTAGGTTATTAAATAGGATTTGAACCTTCCTTAGAGAAAGTACTCCTTGCCCTTTGTCAATGTCGGGGACGACATTGTGTTTTAAGGGGGGTAGATTGTAACACCCTAGATTTTGGCCAATTTGGGATTTGATGTCCTTAGGCAATGGGTCAACTAAAACACCTGAAAAATCGCTCAGAACCCAATTTCATAGCCAAAGAAACCACTTAGGATTAATTCCTATGGAAATTTAGCGTAAGTTAGCTAGCGCAACGCTGGAGTAGCTGGGAAACAGTCCCTGATCACTTTAAATACGTTCTACAAGACCCAAATCGAGTAGAACGTATGACTCCATAATACTCTATAACCTCGGATCAAACTCTAAGCGGGTTTGTTCTCTGGACCACTTTGAATTCTTGTATTGGATTTAGACCGCGCGTCGAAAGTCCGTTACTTCCTATCTTAGACCGTTAGAACCGCCCAGCTGGACTTGACAATCATTTCGAAAATCAAGTCAAACCGATAATCACAGACTATTTCATTGAGCCTGGACTGAAGAGACCACGAATAGGGACAGAATTGGAATTTCAAATTCAAATCTGGCACACGACTTGACACGTCAGTATTAAGCGTTCTGACCGTCAGAATTCATCCAGATTACACCCTCGGATCAGGAAAAATTTCTATTTATTATTATGAGACTTCCAGCCCTGATCTACGTGCGGTGATCGCTGAACTGAAACTGGTCCGCCACGTGCGATCTGCGAACCCTGCCGGACTGAAAACTTAATACGTGCTATATCTGGTACGCATGAGCTTAAGTCCGATCGCATTCGACCAGGAGACCACCAGAAATCATCTTTTGGACCGAAACAGCCCCACTTTGGTTAAGCATCAAGTGAACTTTGTTCCTGAGCCTATTTCGGGCATTTTTAAGCTTATAAAAGGGGTTGAAACCCTCTCATATCTCTCCCATCCGAATTTAGGAAAAGCTATAGATTGAGGGAGAGAAAAGGTGAGAGATTGTGAGAGAGGTGGGAGAGAATTTCCTGCTACTGGTGCTACCTGCTACACGTGTTTAAGCCACGCGATCCAAGAACTTTCCCGGCGATTCCTCCACGTTTTCAGGTAAGAAATAGCCCTAGAAGTTGCTGATTTGGCATTCGTTCCGTTCTATAGCATGTGAACTGATATAACTCGTAAATTAGGTTCTCTATTCGCCGTAGACGAAGCGTATACGCTCCGTTCGAACTCTCACCCCTAAAAGGGAAAAGGTGCGGATTTTAGACGCTTTGATTGACTGTTTCCAAAGCTTTCAATGTCTTTTAATAGTAGATTCTTGACGGCAATGCCGTTTGACATGTACAACATGCTGTCCGTTTCCTGTTTCGTAAACTAACGAAGAATATGAGATTTAGGGCATTTTAGTCATTTGTAGGAAGTACTGTTTTCATGCACATTTTGCTGATGTGATTGACATGATATGTTGTCGCATTAGGATGTTAGGAATACGTGCATAATTAGTTTGGCGAAGAGATTCGCCTAAATGCGCACTTCGGGTCGACATACTATATGTAGACTTAAGTGTGTAGTGTATGTGTTTGTATAAATGCTTGTATTAGTATGTATTGAATTAAATGGTGTTATGAATTAGTTTGAGATTGATTTCTCAATTAATATGCTGGCGTGAATGGTTTCCTACATGTTAGCCATATGCATGATTTCATGATATGAATGAAATGCATGTGCTTGACGATTCGCTTAAGCTGTATGTTATAACATGTGCTTGATGATTTCCTTATGAGTTACTTTGAGATTGAATTCTCAATTAATATGTTGATGGAGAGGATTTTCGATATGTTGGCGACATGCTTAATTTCATTATATGTGTGAAAGACATGTGTACGATGATTTGCTTAAGTTGTATGTAATAACATGTGTTAACATGCTCTCATGGTTGTATTTCATTTCCATTACCCTTACACAACTGCTGATGTGATTCTATGATTGTTTGGGACTATGCCTAGTCCAGGCAGTCGGTAACCGAGCGAATTCGTGGTTAGCTTATCTTCACCACGAACGACGCGTCGATGAACGCGAGCCGTGTTCTGGAGTTGGCGGCAGTGGTTAGGCCACACGAAGTGTTTTACGCACTTCATGTCGTTCAACTTGAGATGCGATCGTGCTAGTCGAGCCCGTCAAGTAACCCGACTGGCCATTGTATGTTCACCCTGCATGAGTCATAATTGCTTGAACCTAGGGTACTGAACTTACCATTGTAAACCCTGTTAACCATGGTACCTTGATCCATAAAGACTCATGAGCCGGGCATGGTGGTATGGGACACCGTGGTCGAGCTGTCGGCCTACGCTGGGGCCACAAACCTCCCCGTAGTGACCAGTGAGCACCTAGACTCGTGAGCAGATTATGGTGGTATGGGACACTATATTCTAGCTGTCGGCATACACTGATCAGGCGACGAGTCCTTTGTAGTGACCGCGAGCGTATTCTGAGTATACGGGAGGCGACGACCCTTCAGTAGCAGTAGAGTACAGTAGGCCTGTATTGATAAGGTGATGGGGGAGCGGAGCAACGAGTGCGTGCAACAGCCCTGGCAGCCCTTGCAGCGACCTACGAAATATACATCGTATGAGATTACTAGGAGTGACGACCCTAGACAGGATCTGTGTTGGGATTGATATAAGGGAAGTACCTTAGTTTCCCAATCCTGCTGTTTGAATGGACTAATAACAACTCGAAAATCATATCACCATAATATTGCATGTGCCTGGAAGATGTGGAGCACTCTAGGGAGTGTGGCATGCCGCGGTCGTAAGATGTTGCCGCATGAGGGTGATCGTCGGTGAGGGCATACATCACGTCATGTCATAACTGCATTAACAACAGTATTAGGATTGTTTGATTTACTGCTTTACTATTATCGCATGATTGATTTGATAACATGTTAATCTTTGCTCTATTATTCCACTGAGTTAGCTACTCACTCCCACGTTACGGGACGGTGTTCCTGGACACCCACCAGACCTTTTTGTGATTGCAGATGATGGCGCGGCCTGTGAGGCGGAGCCGGACTTGATGATGATGAGGAGGATCCCTCCTTTATGCGTGTTCTGATCGATGGGATTACAGGGAGGTTGATTAGATACTTTGACATTTGTCATTTTATATTTTTAGCGCACTCATGTATATTCGTTTCATCTACTTTTGGAGTATACATGTATGTGTATAACCTGGTAACATGTTCACACTCTGGAGACATACAACAGTTTATATATGTTATACATACTATTACAGACTTCCGCTGATTAATTTAACTGTCTCTAGAGTATGATATGCTGTTCTGGCTTAATTTCACTCATGTTTAATACATTATCACAGACAACATTCAATCATACATATCTATGTTGCATAAATAACATTTTGGAACTCGGGAGTTGGGTTTTTGCTCGACCCCCCGATTTTCGGGATGTTACAGAAACTCCAAGAAGTTTGCTAACCTGAGCCATTGTAACACCCCAGATTTTTACCAACCTGGAGTTTAACGTCCTTAGGCAATGGGTCAACCATAGCACCTCGGTAATTTCTCAGAACTCAATTCCAAAGCTAAAGAAATCATTTAGAACAAAATTCTTTAGAAATTTAACGTGAATTAACT
The DNA here is from genome assembly GCA_037074715.1 of Magnolia kwangsiensis. NCBI lineage: Eukaryota > Viridiplantae > Streptophyta > Magnoliopsida > Magnoliales > Magnoliaceae > Magnolia > Magnolia kwangsiensis. The sequence continues at coordinate 118,728,986 of CM073577.1, forward strand.
AGCGCTACATTAGATTACCTGCAAAATTAGCACCAACCACTTTAAATACGATCTATAAGACCCAAAACCTATAAAATCATTGACGCTATATTACCCTAAAACATAGGATCAAACTCTAAACCTATTTGTTCTCAGGAACCCTTTGAAACTTTATAATGGATTCTGACCACGTGTCGTGAGTCCGGTAGCAATGAACTTAGACCATTATGACCACATAGTTGGACTTGACTACCACCCCGAAAATTAAGTCCAACTGATGTTTTGAGGCTATTTCATTGAGCCTGTAGCAAGGAGTGTGAGAAAGAGTGAAATTCTTTATAAATTAAATGTGATTTAAATAAATCTGGCACATGTCGCTTGCAGGTTAAGTATAAGCATTCAGACCGTTGGAATCTGACTCAAATACACCCTCGGATCAGGGAACATTTTCCACTCAGGTCAGTGTACTTGGAATCCCTGATCGAGTCTCAGTGACCGCTGAACTGAAATTGGTCCGCCGCGTGCGATTTGAAAACCCTATCGAACCGAAAACTTAATGTAATCAGGATCCAACATTCATAAGCTTAAGTCCGATCGAATTCCGTCAGGGGACTTCCAGAAACATTCTTTTGGATCGGGAAAGACCCGATTTGGCTATAACCCAAGTATACCTTGATTTAGAGTCTAAATAGGTGAGTTTCTAACTTATTTGAAGACTTTAAACCCTCTCACATCCCTACCATACGAATTTGCAAAAACCCTAGGGAAGAGAAGAGAGAAAAGAGAGAGAAAGTGTGAGAGAAGTGGGAGAATCTTCCTGTTATTCTTCCCTGCCGATCTACGTACTTAATCATCACGATCTAATCACTCTTCCGGTGATTCTGACTTCATTATAGGTAAGTAAACCCTAACCTTAACCTGTTTTAGGGATTCTATCGATCCAAGTAGCGAAGTAGCTGACTTACCTTGTGTATTAGGTTGCCAATCAGTCGTTGACAAAGACTTACAGTCTTTGTCGAGTTCGTTGCGATTCTACGACGTAAGGTGCGGATTTTAGACGCTTAGATTACCTGTTTTCAAAGCTTTCAATGTCGTTTAATGGTAGATTGCTGATAAGGATGTTGTTTGACATGTAAAACATGCTGTCTGTTTTTCATTTCGAATACGTACGAAGAATATGAGATTTAGAGTATTTTAGGTATTTGTAGAAAATATTGTATACGTACGTATTTTGCTAATATGATTCCCATGAGTATTTGTCGTGTACCTATGCTAGTTATGCGTGTATGATCTGTTTGGTGAAGAGATTCGCCCTAATGCACATTTTGGCCGACATATGTTATGTAGACTAAAGTGTGTAGACTAAGTGTTTGTATAAATGTTTGTATAAGTATTGCGTAAATGAGGTTGTAGATTAGTGTTGAGATAGGATTCTCAACAAATTTTATGATGCACATGATTTCCTCCATGCTTGTTGTATTTGAATTAATTACCTTATGTGTGAAATACTCGTGTATGGTTAACTGCTTATGATGTACGTTATAACATACTGATAACATGCTGGAATTACTTGTATTTCAATTCTGTCTCTCTCATATGATTACTGATTCACATTACATGTGCTTGGGGCTATACTCTAGTCCAGGCAGTCGGTAACAGTTTAAAATTTATGGTTGGATTCTATTCGCCACGAAGGATGTGTATGACGAACCCGAGTCGTACTAGAGTGGTCGACAGTGGTTAGGCCACACGAAGTGCTTGTGCACTTCATGTCGGTCGATTCAACGTGCGCTCGTGCTAGTCGGACTCATCAAGTAACTCGACTGACCATTGTATGTTCACCTTATATTCGTTATAACTGTTTGAACCTAAGGTACCAAACTTACCATTAAAAAGCCCCTCTAACTTTGGTACCTCGATCCCCTAAGACTCATGAGCCGGGCATGGTGGTATGGGACACCGTGGTCAAGCTGTCGGCCTACGCTGGGGCCACAAACTTTCCCGTAGTGACCATTGAGCAACCCAGACTCGTGAGCAGATTATGGTGGTATGGGACACTATATTCTTGCTGTCGGCCTACACTGATAAGGTGATGGGAGAGCGGTGTAATGAGTGCGAGCAACAGCCCTGACAGCCCTTTGTAGTGACCTCGAGTATATTCTGAATCTGCGGAGAGGCGACGAGCCTTCCCGCAGTAAACAGAGTATAAACTAGGCCTGTATTGATAAGGTGATGGGGGAGTGGAGCAACGAGTGCGTGCAACAACCCTGATAGCCCTTGCAGTGACCTAGAAATATATCATCGTATGAGACTACTAGGAGTGACGACCCTAGACAGGATCATTGTTTGGGTATTGATATAAGGGAGGTACCTTAGTTTCCCAATCCTGCTGTATGAAAAAGACTAATAACAACTCGGTAATCATATTCATATCACACTGCATGTGCATGTGGAGCACTGAGGGAAGAAAACATGCCGCGGACGTAAGATGGTGTCGCATGAAGGAGTATGTCGGTGAGGGCATCCATCATGTCGTTTCATTCTTGCATTAATCACAGTGTTTAGGAATGTTTGACTGCTTGCTTTACCATTATTGCGTGATTGATTTGATAACATGTTAACCTTTGCTCTATGATTCCACTGAGTTAGCTACTCACTCCCACGTTACGAGACGGTGTTGTACACACAAAATAGTCTCTGTTTTAGTTTCAGATGATGGTGTTGCTTGCGAAGCAGAGCCAGACTTGATGACGATGAGGAGGATCCCTCCTATATGCAGGTTCTGATTGACGGGGTTATAGGGTTACTGATTAGATGCCAATATACTTGGTATTTTACCTTTTATTTACACACCCATGTATATTCTTTTGATCATTTTTGAAGTATACACGTATATGTTTAACCTGGTAACATGTTCACACTCTGGAAACCTACAATAGTTCATATATTTTATATATCTATCATATTCTTCCGTTTGCTAATTTAACTGTCTCTGAAGTATGATATGTTGTTTTGGTTTAATCCACTTCATGTTTTATGCACTATTACAGCCGACATTCATCCATCATTGAAAATATTGCATAAGTGATGTTTTGAAACTCGGGAGTGGAGTTTATCCTCGACCCCCGATTTTCGGGATGTTACAGCCATACATGACACGTATGTGAGATCTAAGCTGTTGATTAGTAGGACCCAACATGTAGAAGCCATGTACAAAGACTTAGGTAAGTTTCACCATCTGGTGGGCCACGATGGATGAAATAAATGGATGGAGAAAATCGGCAAAAGACACCACATTTAATAGACATTAATCCCCCGTCATTAAGACCGGAATGATTTTTATACCGCGGCATCCACACATCAGGTCCATTTAACGGAGGGCTGAGATACATCCTCGATAAAATGCTGTATTGACGTATCGAATTGGGCTTATGTCAATCTAAACCGTTCAACTTACCAGCCATATCATAAGTGGGCCAAAGTTTTCAAAATTGCAGTAGTATGTATTTGCACTTATTTATTTATTTATTTATTTTTATTTTTACGGTCATGAATGGTGATGGATTCAAAAGTTACAAATTAACTTTGGATTTGTGGTATGGATTTTCTTGGGTCGTGGGTCATCGAAGAGGTGGCCCACTAATTAGACGATCGGTGTACATTTGTCAAAGAGCATCATCAAGCAGACGGCGACACCAAACAAGTTAAAAAGACATGGAACTTTTGTGGGTGTCATTGGGGATTTGGAAGAGCGGCAAGGGCAACTGTGGAAAAGTAATATATGGAATTGGCCCCGCCAGGAAAGGCATTTCAAAAGCGAACGCGGATTGCGTCCTTCCCCGCCCGGACAGTAATCCTTTCACGCAGGGCTCTGTGTGTCCCACCGTGATGTAAGTGTTTTATCCACGACGTTCATCATTTTTCATAGATCATTTTAAGAAATTAGACAAAACATGAGGTGGATCCAGTACTTAAGTTGACCACAAAGTAGGGATTGAACGTACACCATTAAAAGCATCTTGGGAGCTGGAGAAGTTTCTGATCAAGTTGATATTTTTGTTTTCACTTCATCGAAGTTTAAATGACCTTATGAATAGTTTTACGGTAAAAAAAATTAATGGTGGCCCTAAGAAAAATTTCAACGGTGGGTGTCATTATCAATGTAACTTCCTTTGGTGTTGTTCACTGGAAGTGTAGTGTGGACCTACTCTATTTATATTATTAAACCTTAAAATGATATGAGAAATGCGATGAACGTCGTGGATAAAATAATTACATCATGATGGGTCCCACAGAGACCCGCCCGGACAGATTACTGTCCGGGCGGGGGTTGGACGGAATCCGCGTCCATTCAAAAGGAGGGATTTTTCGGTAATTCTCCGCGGGCGCGGAGTAGGTTACCGACTAACGCCGGTCACCATATATCCGTTGAAGAAAATTCAATCTTTTCTTGCGGCGGGCAAGGATGCTTTCTTATTTTCCGCCCGAACTTTCGGATACCAAATTCCTGTGACCCTAAGCTTGTGCGGCCCACCGTGATGTGTGTATTGTATCCGTTCCGTCCATCGTCTTCGCCAGACCATTTTAATGTGTAATTCAAGAAATAATGCAGATTCAAGATTCAAATGGGCCACACCATAAGAAAAGTGGGATTAACGCCCACAATTGAAACATTCTTAGGGGCCACAATTGGCATGTCATTTAAGATTGGCCTAGCCAGAAGATCTCTTCAACCGAACTATCTTGACCGTTCATTTGGAGGACAATTTCCCATAGAATGTGGAAAATCGATCTGGTTTCAAACTGCCCCACCGGCGGGCCATTGATACGGACGGTAAAGCATACTCCATGAGGCCCACCGTGATGCATGTGTGTTGTCCATCTCATCCATCCATTATTGCAGTTTATTTTAAGATATGAGCCCAGAATTGAAACATACCTAAATCTCAACCGGACGATAGATGAGATAGTTGGAATGCCTATCATATAACACCTCTTAACTGCCACGTAATTTTTAGTTCAAGCTGGAAGGTTTGAACTTAGGGCGTTATTATCCCACTGTTTCTGTTATGTGGTACATCTGAGCTTCGGATATATTTCAATTTTGGGCTCATCACTTAAAATGAGCTGATAAAACAAATGGACGGCATAGATAAGACGCAAACATCACGTTGGGCCCCACAAAGTTTACTCAGTTGGCTATAGGGTATTGAGCTTCTTGGCACGCAATCCTCGTTCATTAAAAGGATGGTTACGATTGTTTAATCAGCTGAAGTTTTTCTACCCGTCTAATCAGATGAAATTTTCCAGTGGTGTGGTCCATTTGAGCATTGGATGTGCTTCAATTTTGGGCTCATCACCTAAACATGAGATGATAAAATAGATGGACGGCATGGATAAGTCACATACATGATAGTGGGCCATGCAGAGTTTACTCAGTCGGCTTTAGCGCACTGAGTTGCTTGGTACGCAATCCACGTCCATTGATGGGATGGTTACCATTGTTTAATCGGCGGAAGTTGTTCTACCGGTCCAATCAGCTGAAATTAGCCTGTGGTGTGGTTCACTTGAGATTTGGATATGCTTCGATTTTCGGCTCATTACTCAGAATGAGCTGATAAAACGGATGGATGTTGTGGATAAAAGATATACATCACGGTGGGCCCCACAGAATTTACTCAGTCGGCTAAAGTGCACTGAGTTGCTTGGTACGCAATCCACGTCCATTGATGGGATGGTTACGATTGTTTAATCGGCTGAAGTTTTTCTTACGGTCTAATATGTAGTGGGCCCACAAGATGAACCGTCCAAAATTCTGACCTTAACGCGGATGGTGCGAACCACGGTGATTCTATTTCTATACTCTAGCCGAAGCGTCCACAACACGCTACTTACGGACTGACCGTATCAAACGGACCCGGGTTCCATGGGAAAGCCTTTCCTAGGAAGTCCCTGGGCTGAGAAGCTATGTGGGGCCCACTGTGATATTTGTGATAAATTCACTTTCTTCATCTGTTTTGCCAGCTCATTTATGGACAGGAGATCAGAAATTAGGAGAATCCAAAACTCAAAGATGCCACACGAGAGGGAAATTTGGGGGAAAGAAATGCCTACCGTTGAAATTTTTCTGCGCCCACCTTGATGTTTATATGCCATCCAAACCGTTTATAAGGTTATTCCCACTATTATGAACTGAAAACACAAAACGCTTAACCTGGTACAAAACTTCCAAAGCCATACTAATAATTCAATGGTAGTTGTTCAATCCACACCTTTCCTCCCGTATGGCCCACTTAAGTTTTGAATCCTCCTCATTTTTGGTCTGATGTCTTAAAATGAGCTCAAAAATAAACAGACGGGGCACAAATATCACGGAGGGCCCACCTAGCTTTGAAGGTGAGGAACTTCCTCCAAAAGGTTTGAAGGAAATCCGCGTCCCTATCAAGCCATTGTCCCGTGATCCAAACCGTTGATATCATGGGCACCACTTTAGATGGTCTATTCAGTGAAAATCTCCCAGCTGGGAAAAACCATAAATCTTCCCATAGATAGCCTACAAAGAACAGGTAAGAATGAAAATGCAGCAACGGTTCTCATTCAGCCAATAGAAGGCCAAAATTGCCATGGCTGGGATCGTTTCTGCCAGAGCAATCCAGGTTTAGCCCTTCACATCAGCTTGGCTCCTCCAGTACGAACGGAAAGCCGAGAATCCTGCGTAATAGGGCCGAGCATTGTTTAATACCTCCTTCACAATATATAGTCGGGTCTCCAGAGTTGTATGACACTCATGCAGCGTATTACGCTTCATACACAGGCTCTCAGAACATCTACACATGGCAATTTTCACTCAAATTTTAAACCGATAAAATTGTGGAACTCACTGTCGCTGAGTCACAGGCTCAAAATCAGATTGGTGGAACGATCCTAACCTCTTATTCTTGGACACTTGTTTGTTGAAATTGGACGGCTGGATATTTTTCATTTCTGACCGTTTAAATTTCTACTGATCCAATCGTCTTAGGACCAAATATACGCAAATTCTCTTATGATACATCTAAAGTTGAAAAAAAAAATGATTTGGACAGTACAATGCCACATGCTTATATGCCAGTTATGCAACTTTAACTAACCTATAAGTGTCTGCACGTGCATCATCCACCACACACGCCAGAGTATCAAAGTTTTTCTCCATATATATAGTTCATGTAGGTCCATCCACCCCATATTTTATGGGTTATTCTGGAAATGTTAATTGAGAAATGCCCAGACACAATTAGTTGGTTGGACATGTGGGGATACCTCGCTCGTCGGATGAGATTTTCCACCGTGAAAATGGGATGCCTAAAAAATCAGGCCCATCAACATGGGTCACACCATAGACTTTAGGCCTGATTTTTGGGTCATTCCATTTTCATGATGGGACAACCTCGCTAGAAGGTAAGATGTCATAGAAACACCATGGTGGCCGCCGCAGGCCAACCAATTTGACGTACGACAATTTTTCATGCTTATTTATAAAATATGTTTAAGTAAAGGACGTCTCACATGCAACTAGTTGGCTAGAAAGTTAGTACTTACTATCCAATCTGTTAATTGGGTAGAACATCCAGTCCATCAAAACAGTTGGTCCCACCGTACAGAACAACTGATATAAAAATTAATCTGATCATGTGCGCATAGAAAACAATGGACAATGAATGGTCTGATTGAACCTACATGTGTGGTACACGTAATGAATAAACTAGCCTACTTTTTGTTTTAAGTGATTCTTATGATGGGGCAAACCTATTGGACGGTTTGGATGCCTGATTGCAACTGAGAATTCCAGCTATCTGCATTTGAGACCTCATTTTATAATAAAAGATTGAATGCATGCTGTTTCGTGCCACTCTTGAGAAAATGACCACTGTAGACAAAACCTTTTACCCAGCGGTTTTTATCGCGGAATAGAAACTTAAGTTACCAAATTAGACTAGCACGTGCGGACAGCGACGTTGAGGACGAAACTACCACTCCTTTTTACTGCCGTTGCTTTTCCTCTCCCTCCCTTCTCTCGCTCCATTTTTTTTTAAAAAAAGGACGAAAACTCCACCGCTACATCTGTTGCTTGGATCGCACCACGCTCTAGCTGGATCCCACCTAGGGGTGTACACGAATTGAGCTAGCTCGGTTAGCTCGCTCTACTCAATCTGAAAAAAGCTCGATTCAGTTCGGTGTTGAGTTCAAGCAAGGTTGAATTGATTTTTTGAGCTCAAAAATGAGTTCGAGCAGGCCAGCTCAACTCGACTCGGATCAAATCTAGCTTGAATCAAACTTGGATTGAACTAGTTCGGTGACTTGGTTACTTTGTCATTAATGTTGCTCACCAACTGTTTGATAAAATGACTGAACGACATGTGGCTGGTGGCAATGAAGGTTTGGCTAGTGGCAAGGTGGATAGGAAGGTATGTACATGGAACAAATACTTTTTTTTCTCTTTATTATTATTATTATTTAGAAGGTGTTTGAGAAAATACCTATAAAATCATTGCCTTTGTAGGTAAAACAGTGAGATTTTGAAGTTGCAATTAAGGTGTTTGTGGAAATGCCTCAATAGCAAACTCGGTTCGATCTTAGCTCGAACTCAGCCCGAGCTGTTAATTGAACTGAGCTGAGCTGGCCAATTAGGCCCGAGGACCGAGATCAGCCAAGTTCAAGCTGAGGTTAGCCACTGTTCGAGCCGAGTCGAGCTGAGGCCAACTCAACTCGGTTTGACTCGATGTACACCACTAATCCCACCCTCTTTATTCATCAACATTATCTCATTTTTCCTGAAAATGTTCCCTCACGGAAGACAGTACGCATGACAGGTATGATATACATTTACCTAAACGGCGTAAATTTTTTGTGGGCCATTGAAATGCCGAATGAAGCTCCCATCTTGGTTTTTGGTTCATCCATGCGAAAATCATCCTATGGACATGATGGATTACAAGTAAAACATCATTGTAGGGGCATAAAAAGGTTTCCACGGTGGAAACACTGTTTCCTGTGGTGTGATCCACTTGATATTTCAATATGCCACCATTTTGGGCTGAAACCCTTGCTTTAGATGGAAAAATGGATGAACGTCATGGATAGTCCACATACATTCAAGGTGGGCCTAACTCAATATTTTTAATTTTTTAATTTTTTTAATATTTTACTATTAATTTTTTTAAAAAAGTTTTTTTAGGTTAGGTTGTTAGTACACACCCATGTCAATACACACACTCCATGTTAGCCACCCCTACTAGGAATCGATACCAGGACCTCAAGTGTTGATATGAGGTATCTCTACTCAGTCTGCCAATTGAGCTATGGATCTGGGTGTGCCCAACTTAGTTAACTCAGCACTATAAGTGCGTACTGAAAATTTTATGAACCGCTCGGTCAATTTCATTAATTGCTCGATCAAATTCACCGAAGAGAATTTCATGTAAATCTCGGTCAATTTCATTAACTGATCGGTCAAATTCAACAAAGCAAATTGTTAGGCTAAGTCAATTACATTTAAAGTTCATTCTAATTCATGTTAACCTCACCCAATTTCAAGCTTGCCTCGCTCAAATTGATGTTTCCCTTGCTCAATTTCTCAATTGTCTCGTTGAATTTTTCCGTTGCCTTGCTCAACTCCTAGGTTCCCTCGCTCAATTTCTAGGTTCCCTTGCTCAATCCTCGCTCTAATTTCTACATCGCCTCGCTTGCCTCGCTCAATTTCTAGCTTTCCTCACTCGATTTCTAGCTTCCCTCGCTCAATTCCTAAGTTGCCTCACTCCAATTTCGATGTTCCCTCGCTCAAATCTTAGGTTGTCTCGCTCAATTTCTAGCTTCTTCGCTCAATTCGTAGGTTGCCTCGCTCAATTTATAGGTTCCCTCGCACAATTTGTAGCTTCCCTCGCCTCGCTCAAATCCTAGGTTGCCTCGCTCAATTTATAGGTCCCCTAGCTCAATTTCTAGTTTGCCCCGCTCAATTTCCAGTTTGCCCCGCTCAATTTCCAGTTTGCCGCTCAATTTCCAGTTTGCCCCGCTCAATTGAGCGGGATAAACTGAAAATTGAGCGGGGCAAACTAGAAATTGAGCGGGGCAAACTGAAAATTGAGCGGGGCAAACTAGAAATTGAGCGGGGTAAACCGAAATTTTTTTTTTTTACTTTTGTAGGTCCCATCATGATGTATGTTTATATCAAAACCGTCATATATGAGCGGGGCAAACTGAAAATTAAGCGGGGCAAACTGAAAATTTAGGTTTAGGGTGTAAGTTTAGGTTTAGGGATTTGAAAATTTAGGTTTAAGGTGTAAGTTTAGATTTAAGGATAACAATTTTTGATACACTTTAGCTACAGATTATAACCGTAGCTATAATTGCATCAATATAATTTTTGAATTTGAGAATGGGTAAGTTATGGGTTTTGGTTTTGATTTTGATTTAGGTTATAGGTTATAGGTTTAGGTTAAGGTTATAGGTTTTTAGATTTGAGAATGGGTTCAGGTTTAGGTTATAGGTTTCAGTTTAGGTTATAGGTTTTTGAATTTGAGAATGGGTTCGGGTTTAGGTTATAGGTTTTAGTTATAGGTTTTGGTTTTGGTTTTGGTTTTGGTTTAGATTATAGGTTTTTGGATTTGAGAATGGGTTATGGTTTAGGTTTAGAAAATCGGGTTCAGGTTCGGGATTGGGTTTAAGTTTGGGTTTTTAAGTTTAGGTTTACATTTATGTTAGGGAGTTGAGATTAGAATTAGGTGTAGGTTTCACTTTAGAAAATTAAGTTTAGGTTATAGGTTTAGGAAAAGGTTAGGTTAGGTTTAGGTTATAGGTTTTAAGATTTGGGAATAGTTTTAAGTTATAAGTATAGGTTTAGGTTAGGTTATAGGTTAAGGTTTAAGGATAGGTTATAGGTTTTGGTATTCGAGAATGGGTTCAGGTTTAGGTTATAGGTTTTGGTTTTGGTTTAGGTTATAGGTTATAGGTTTAGGATAAGGTTTAGGTTATAAGTTTTGGGATTTGAGAATGGGTTCGGGTTTAGGTCATTGGTTTAGGTTTAGGTCAATTTCATGTTTGTCCCGCTCAATTTCCAGTTTACAACGCTCAATTTCTAGTTTGCCCCGCTCAATTTTCAGTTTACCCCGCTCAATTTCCAGTTTGCCCCGCTCAATTTCTAGTTTGTCCCGCTCAATTTTCAGTTTGCCCCGCTCAATTTCTAGTTTGCCACGCTCAATTTCCAGTTTGCCCCGCTCAATTGAGCGGGATAAACTGGAAATTGAGCGGGGCAAACTAGAAATTGAGCGGGGCAAACTGAAAATTGAGCGGGGCAAACTAGAAATTGAGCGGGGCAAACTGCAAATTGAGCGGGACAAACTAGAAATTAAGCGGGGCAAACTGAAAATTGAGCAGGACAAACTAGAAATTGAGCGGGGCAAACTGGAAATTGAGCAAGGCAAATTGAAAATTAAGCGGGGCAAACTAAAAATTGAGCGGAGAAACTGAAAATTGAGCGGGACAAACTAGAAATTGAGTGGGGGAAACTGGAAATTGAGCTGGACAAACTAGAAATTGAGCGGGGCAGACTGGATTTTTTTTTTTTTTTTTTTGCTATGTTACTTTTGTGGGTCCCATCATGATGTATGTGTTATATCCAAACCGTCCATATATTTTACGAGCTCATATTAAGTCTTGAGACGAAAAATAAGATACATCTAACTATCAAGTGGACCACACTGTAAAAGGCAATAGGAAATTGAACGTCTACCATTGAAACCCTTTTAGGGGTTACAGAAGTTTTGGATCATTATGAAATTTTTTTTCTCTTCATCTAGGTCTTTTTGACCCTATGAATGAACTTAGATGAGGATGATTTCTCACAAACAATCATATAACTCCTCTTGGTTTGTTTTCAATCTCATAAAGATTACTGATTTTTCAAGCTACTTCTGGCTTACCGATTCGTTAGGTGTCCTCTAATTGGTAACAGATTTTGTAATTTTTCATTTGGTAGAACTGATTGTTTGAATATCTTGTTTACATACCGAGATTTCTCATTTTTCTATTCCGTAGTGTTTTTTGTGATTTTCACTTTGTACAATCTTCTTTGAATTCTTTTATAATAGTTAGTATCTTGACAAATAGTTCTTTGTGGCATTGACAATCGAATTCAGCTCACTTCTAAATATAAGGCATTATATTGAATGGATAGTCAAATTTTGGTGTAAATATTTTTATAAGAAAATTTTTTCTTTTCTTTTTTTTCTTAGGTGCGTGTTTAGAAAGAGCCATCACTCATTGTGGTTATAGTTATTCATTATGTGACAGGTTTTCAGGTGAGATGAACGAGTTTTAAAAGAAAACAGTCTGCGGTTTTGAGAAGCGATTCCTAATGCCATTTTATGTTTAAATGCATATTTCAGATTTAAGCATCTGGTACGTCTCTTGACTCAAGAATGCATATGGTTGGAGTGGTCTGGCCATTTGGACAGATCGTGTTTATGTATTTACTCAAAATTGATGGAGCAGACCCGGATGTGCGTCGGAGCTATCCGGAAGAGCGGGGGTCCCTGGAAGGTGGGAACCGCTGTTATGACTATGATGAAGTTGTCCATTTCCTATGGACGGCATTGGAAGGGCCTGGCAATTTGGACAGACCATGTTTATATTTGTATTTGCAGGTACCATACCCTTAACCTAAACCCGAACCGATTCTCAAACCCAAAAACTTATAACTTAAACCAAAACCAAAACCAAAACCTATAACCTAAACCAAAACCAAAACCTATGACCTAAACCCGAACCGATTCTCAAATCCCAAAACCTATAACCTAAACCAAAACTAAAACCTATGAACTAAACCCGAACCCATTCTCAAATCCTAAAACCTATAACCTAAACCTAAGCCTAAACCTATAACTTAAACCCGAACCCATTCTAAAATCCCAAAACCTATAACCTAAACCCAAACCCATTCTCAAATCCTAAAACCTATAACTTAAACCAAAACCTATAACCTAAACCTGAGCCGATTCTTAAATCATAAAACCTATAACCTAAACCAAAACTAAAACCAAAACCTATGACCTAAACCCAAACCCATTCTCAAATCCTAAAACCTATAACCATAACCAAAACCATAACCTAAGACCTAAACCCGAACCCATTCTCCAATCCCAAAACCTATAACCTAAACCAAAACCTATAACTTAAACCCGAGCCGATTCTCAAATCCTAAAACTTATAACCTAAACCAAAACCTATGACCTAAACCCGAACCTATTCTCAAATCCCAAAACCTATGACCTAAACCCGAACCCATTCTCAAATCCCAAAACCTATAACCTAAACCTAAACCTATAACCTAAATCCAAACCCATTCTAAAGTAAAACCTATAACCTAAACCAAAACCAAAACTAATAACCTAAACCAAATCCAAAACCTATAACCTAAATCCGAACCCATTTTCAAATTCTAAAACCTATAACCTAAACCAAAACCCATTCTCAAATCCAAAACCTATAACCTAAACCTAAACCTAAACCTATAACCTAAACCCGAACCCATTCTAAAATCCCAAAACTTATAACCTAAACCAAAACCTATAACCTAAACCCATACCCATTCTCAAATCCTAAAACCTATAACCTAAACCAAAACCAAAACCAAAACCTATAACCTAAACCCGAGCCGATTCTCAAATCCTAAAACCTATAACCTAAACCAAAACCTATGACCTCAACTCGAACCCATTCTCAAATCCTAAAACCTATGACCTAAACCCGAACCCATTCTCAAATCCCAAAATCTATAACCTAAATCTAAACCTATGAACTAAACCCGAACCCATTCTCAAATCCTAAAACCTATAACCTAAACCTAAACCTAAACCTGAACCCATTATAAAATTCCAAAACCTATAACCTAAACCAAAGCCAAAACCAAAACCTATAACCTAAACCCAAACCCATTCTCAAATCCTAAAACCTATAACCTAAACCAAAACCATAACCTATAACCTAAACCAAAACCAAAACCAAAACCTATAACCTAAACCTAAACCTTATCCTAAACCAAAACTTATAACTAAAACCAAAACCAAAACCTATAACCTAAACCAAAACCAAAACCAAAACCAAAACCATAACCAAAACCTATAACCTAAACCCGAACCCATTATCAAATATTCCAATAACCTATAACCTAAACCTAAAACCATAACCTAAACCTCTAACCTAAACCTAAAACCATATCCTAAACCTCTAACCTATAACCTAAACCAAAACCTATAACCAAAACCAAAACCAAAACCAAAACCTAAGACCTAAACCCGAACCCATTCTCAAATCCTAAAACCTATAACCTAAACCAAAACCATAACCAAAACCTATAACCTAAACCCGAACCCATTCTCAAATCCCAAAACCTATAACCTTATCCTAAACCTATACTTATAACCTAAAACTATTCCTAAATCCCAAAACTTATAACCTTATCCTAAACCTATAACCTAAACCTAAACCTATAACCTATAACCTAAACCCAAACCAAAACTTATAACCTAAACCCGAACCCATTCTCAAATCCCAAAACCTATAACCTAAACCAAAACCAAAACCTATAACCTAATCCGAACCCATTCTCAAATCCCAAAACCTATAACCTAAACCAAAACCTAAAACATATAACCTAAACCCGAACCCATTCTCAAATTCTAAAACCTATAACCTAAACCCGAACCCATTCACAAATCCCAAAACCCAAACCCAAACCTAAACCAAAACTTATAACCTAAACCAAAACTAAAACCTATAACCTAAAACCCGAACCCATTCACAAATCCCAAAACCTGTAACCTAAACCTGAACCCATTCTGAAATCCCAAAACCCAAAAATCAGTGGGGATTACAACAGGGAAAAGGAAAAAAATAATGAAAAATGAAAAAGAAACCAGTAAGTTGGGGTCGACCGGCCTATGGCTACGGATTATAACCGTAGTCATAGCTATAATGCTCTGCACTTATTTTTCTTTTTTCTTTTTTATTTTTTATTTTTATTTTTTACATGGAGAACTTTATTGTACCTACATTTTTCTTTAATACATGTTTATATAAATATGTGTGTGTATGTGTATATATATATAAATATAAATTTTTCTCCTTTTTTTTTTCATTTCTTTCTTTATTCATTTAACAAGAATATCTTCTAAAATAAAATTAGTTACTTGACGTACCACATATGATTTTGGGGTAGGAGAAGCTATTTTAGCCAACCAACTTAGTTATTTTCCAAGATTCCATCAGGTCGATGGTCGAAAATACATTTCATTCACTTCACGGTCAATTTCAATCACTTCATGGTCAAACTAGAAATTGAACGAGGCAAATATGAAATTGAGTGAATAAATTAAAAATTGAGTAGGACAAGGTATGAATTGAGTGAGGGAAGCTAGAAATTGAGCGAGGTTTAGGCTACGTTATAGGTTTAGGATAAGGTTTAGGTTTAGGTTTAGGTTATAGGTTTTGGGATTTGAGAATGGGTTCGGGTTTAGGTTATAGGTTTTGGTATTGGTTTAGGTTATAGGTTTTTGAATTTGAGAATGGGTTCGGGTTTAGGTTATAGGTTTTGAGATTTGAGAATGGGTTCAAGTTTTGATTATAGGTTTTGGTTTTGGTTTTGGTTTAGGTTATAGGTTTTTGGATTTGAGAATGGGTTATCGTTTAGGTTTAGGAAATCAGGTTCAGGTTCGGGATTAGGTTTAAGTTTGGATTTTTAAATTTAAGTTTACATTTATGTTAGGGAGTTGAGATTAGGATTAGGTGTAGGTTTCACTTTAGAAAATTGAGTTTAGGTTATAGGTTTAGGGAAAGCTTAGGTTTAGGTTATAGGTTTTGGGATTTGGGAATAGTTTTAAGTTATAATTATAAGTTTAGGTTAGGTTATATGTTAAGGTTTAGGGATAGGTTATAGGTTTTGGTATTCGAGAATGGGTTCGGGTTTAGGTTATAGGTTTTGGTTTTGGTTTTGGTTATAGGTTATAGGTTTAGGATAAGGTTTAGGTTTAGGTTTAGGTTATAGGTTTTGGGATTTGAGAATGGGTTCGGGTTTAGGTCATAGGTTTTGGTTTTAGTTTAGGTTATAGGTTTAGGCCAATTTCATGTTTGTCCCACTCAATTTTCAGTTTGCCTCGCTCAATTGCTAGTTTGCCCCGCTTAATTTTCAGTTTACCCCGCTCAATTTCCAGTTTACCCCGCTCAATTTCTAATTTGCCCCGCTCAATTTTCAGTTTGTCCCACTCAAACTGGAAATTGAGCGGGGCAAACTATCAATTGAGCGAGGAAAACTAGAAATTGAGCGGGGCAAACTGGAAATTGAGTGGGGCAAACTAAAAATTGAGCTGGGTAAACTGAAAATTAAACGGGGTAAACTAGAAATTGAGCGGGGTAAACTGAAAATTGAGCGGGGCAAATTGAAAATTGAGCAGGGCAAACTGAAACTTAAGCGGGGCAAACTAGAAATTGAGCGGGGCAAACTGAAAATTGAGCAGGATAAACATAAAATTGACTTAAACCTATAACCTAAACTAAAACCAAAACCTATGATCTAAACCCAAACCCATTCTCAAATCCCAAAACCTATAACCTAAACCTAAACCTAAACCTTATCCTAAACCTATAACTTATAACCTAAACCAAAATCAGAACCTATAACCTAAACCCGAACCCATTATTAAATTTCAAAACCTATAACCTAAACTTAACCTTAACCTAAACCTAAACCTATAACCTATAACCTTAACTAAAACCTATAACCTAAACCAATACCAAACCTATAACTTAAACCCGAACCCATTCTCAAATTCCAAAACCTATAACCTAAACCTAAACCTAAACCTTATCCTAAACCTATTACCTATAACCTAAACCAAAACCAAAACCTATAACATAAACCCGAACTCATTCTCAAATCCAAAAACCTATAACATAAACTTATAACCTAAACCAAAACCTATAACCTAAACCAAAACCAAAACCTATAACCAAAACCTAAATAAAAACCTATAACCAAAACCAAAACCTAAACCTATAACTTAAACCAGAACCCATTATCAAATCCCAAGACCTATAACCTAAACCAAAACCTATAACCTAAACCTGAACCCATTCTCAAATCCAAAAACTTATAACCTAAACCTAAACCTTAACATAAACCTATAACCTAAACCTAAATCAAAACCTATAACCTAAACCAAAACTAAAACCTATAACCTAAACCGGAACTTATTATCAAATCCCAAAACCTATAACCTAAACTGAAACCAAAACCTATAACTTAAACCCAAACCCATTCTCAAATCCCAAAACCTAAACCTATAACCTAAACTCAAATCTCTAAACCTAAACTAGAAATTGAGCAGGGTAAACTGGAAATTGAGCTAGGCAAACTGGAAATTGAGCGGGGCAAACTGGAATTTGAGCGGGGCAAACTGAAAATTGAGCGGGGCAAACTGGAAATTGAGCAGGGCAAACTCGAAATTGTGCGGGGTAAATTGAAAATTGAGAGGGGTAGACTAGAAATTGAGCGGGGCAAACTGAAAATTGAGCGGGGCAAACTAGAGATTGAGCGGGGCAAACTGGAAGTTGAGCGGGGCAAACTAGAATTTGAGTGGGGCAAACTAGAAATTGAGTGGGGGAAACTGGAAATTGAGCGGGGCAAACTGAATTTTTTTTTTTTTTTTGCTATGTTAGTTTTGTGGGTCCCATCATGATGTATGTGTTATATCCAAACCGTCCATATATTTTACGAGCTCATATTAAGGCTTGAGATGAAAAATAAGATAGATCTAACTATCAAGTGGACCACACTGTAAAAGGCAATGGGAAATTGAACGTCTACCATTGAAACCCTTTTAGGGGTTACAGAAGTTTTGGATCATTATGAAATTTTTTTTCCGTCTTCATCCAGGTCTTTTTAACCCTATGAATGAACTTACACGAGGAGGATTTCTCACAAACATCACAGTGGGCCCCCTAAAGGTTTCTAATGGTTGACGCTCATTCAACACTATTTCCTGTAATGTGGTACACTTGAGAACTGGATATATCTCATTTTTGGTCTCATACCATAAAATGATATGGAAAAATATATGAATTGAGCGAGACAACCTACGAATTGTGCGAGAGAAGCTAGAAATCCAGTGAGACTATATAAATTGAACGAAAGAGCCTAGGAATTGAGCGAGACAACCTATCAATTGAGCGATGTAACGTAGAAATTCAGCGAGGCAACTTAGGATTTGAACGAGGTTCCCTCGCTCAATTTCAACGTAGCCTAAACCTCGCTCAATTTCTAGGTTCCCTCGCTCAATTTCTAGCTTTCCTCGCTCAAATCCTAAATTTCCTCGCTCAATTTCTAGATTCCTCCGCTGAACTCCTATATTACCTCTCTCAATTTCTATTACCTCCTTCAATTTCTAGCTTCCCTCACTCAATTCATACCTTGTCCTACTCAATTTTTAATTTACTCACTCAATTTCATATTTGCCTCGCTCAATTTTTAATTTGACCATGAAGTGATTGAAATTGATCGTGAAGTGAATGAAATGTATTTTCGACCATCGACCTGATGGAATCTTAGAAAATAACTAGGTTGGTTGGCTAAAATAGCTTCTCCTACCCCAAAATCATATGTGGTACGTCAAGTAACTAATTTTAGTTTAGAAGATATTCTTGTTAAATGAATAAAGAAAGAAATGAAAAAAAAAAAAGAGAAAAATTTATATATATATATATATATATATATATATATATATATATATATATATATACACACACACACACACACACACTCACACACATATTTATATAAACATGTATTAAAGAAAAATGTAGGTACAATAAAATTCTCCATGTAAAAATTAAAAATAAAACATAATAAGGAAAAAGGAAAAAAAATTCCATAGCTTGTAGTTTTGGCTATGGTTATAATCCGTAGCCATAGGCCGGTCGACCGGGTTGACCCGGTCGACCCCAACTTGCTGTCTTCTTTTTCACTTTTTTTTTTTTTTTTTTTCCCTTTCCCAGTTGTAATCCCCACTGATTTTTGTGGGTCCCATTATGAGGTATATGTTATATCCAAACCGTCCATCTATTCAGTGAACTCGTATTAAGGCTTGAGATGAAAAATAAGACAGATCTAGCTATCAAGTGGACCACACAGTAAAAGGTAATGGGGAATTGAATGTCTACCATTGAAACCCTTTTAGGGGTTGCAGAAGTTTTGGATCATCATGGAATTTGTTTTTCCTCTTCATCCATGCCTTTGTGACCTTATGAATAGATTGGATGGAAAATAAATGTTATGATGGGCCTTACAAAAATTTTTAACAGTGAAAATCAATTTTCCCGCTGCTCTTTGTGGTGTGATCCATTGATTTATGGATATGATTTATTTTTTTTGGGATAATGCTCCGAAATGATTTTGAAATATGGATGAACGTTGTGGATATGATAAATACATAGCTGTGGGGCCCTGTAACTTTGATCTCTCCTAAGCCGTTCGTACAACTCTCAGTTGGAGGAGCGTCGGCTCTCGTCTTCGCAGTGAAAAGCAGGGGTAGTTTCGTCCTCAACGTCGCTGTCCGCACGTGCTAGTCTAAGTTGGTAACTTAAGTTTCTATTCCGCGATAAAAACCGCTGGGTAAAAGGTTTTGTCTACAGTGGTCATTTTCTCCTCTTTTAATTACCAGTACAATGCACGTGTGATACATGTGGGAGCATGATCGTAGCCAAACTCCCGCAACGGGTCTCATCAATGGCTAGCACTGTCTGTTTTATTATTCACGTGTGCGTCCATTAAAACCCCAACAGCTTTTAGAGGCATCTATATCCTACCAAACAAAGCAAAAATTCTCTTTGGAACCGGACTATTCATTAAATCAAAGCCAAATTTAGAAAAACACTAAGATCTACTTAATGAATGGCCTAGATCGACACAACTCATAGACACCTATGCAGATATGCCATATGATTAGTGGACTTTTATGATTAATGAATCAATAAAATTAATTTTACATATGCGGCTAATTATAGTGAAGCTCATTTATTAACCGGGTGCGTGGATCAGCCCACCTCATTTATAACTTCTAAGGGTATATTCAAAAGTTTCATTTTTATTTTTATTTTTATCTGTTTTTAAAAAATTTTTAAAAAATAATAGCTAATTTAAATTTGACAATTTACTAATAACTATTAATATTCTTTTGGGTAGTTATTCCAATTCCAATAGCTATTAAGATTCTTTTATATGAATATTAATGACAATCAATATTCTCTTATATGACTATTTTAATTTCAAAAATGATAAATAGGTTTAAACTTGGACTAGAGCCAGGCTTGAGCTAAGCATGGGTCTATTTATTTTGGTCCATTATGGGTTTAAGTTGGGTTTGTGCTTAAGTTATACTATATAAGTCTGGTTTAGACGGGCCTTAGCTTGATTCTTGCTGAAAACCACCTTGTAAACCGTCAAATTGTATAAACCAATAAAGTTCCCACGTATCCTCTTGAAATACAGTTAGTTGTAGCCACATTGAGGACATGATTTGTGCTAACTAAGAGCTATGTAGGAATAACATGCATAAAATCCACTCCGTCCATCTGGCATGCCGCCACATTTTCACCATAGATCTTAAAAATTGGTCCAATCCAATATATGTGGGTCACATGATAATGAGCAATGTAAAATCATGCCTAAAACTTTTAGATTGACAATGCATTGCTCATATGAGTGTAATTGCCCTTATTTTTGGATATTCTCTTCATCCCAGCAGGCTCCGTTATATGAATAGAGTGAATGCCATACACACAACATGGTAGACCCTGCAAGTAATTTGGACGATTTTAATGGTAGATATTTACATCTTGATTGTTTCCTTGTGGAATAATCTACTTGAATTTGAATGGGCCTGATTTTTGGCATTCTTCCAAAACTGGAGTAGCGCACCTGATGGACGGAGTGGATCTCATTAATGTGAAGTCGGTCCATCTATATCAGTAAATGTCATGCACAGACTGCACAAGTCATGCAAGCATTTTCGAAAAGCCACCCACTTTAATTCAAGAATTTACCGAGGCCAAAAAACGCTTTGTAACCTGGTGGAACGAAATAACTTTTATATCCATCATTATGTGGGCACGGATGGCACACGTGCAGCAGGTCCAAGCCACGCATTAAATTGGGCCCACCCTGAGATGCTCTTGGCTAAAAATAAGGTATGTTCACTGATTAGATAAGCTAAAAGTTTTTGAAAAGAAAATTAATGTAAAAAAAAGCAAAAAACGCAAAACAAAACTCGGGCTGCCATTGTGGCCCATTAGATGAGTAAATCGGCCTAATTTTTGGGGGCACATGTGGCGGACATGTTTACATCAAGCCACTCATCAAAATGGGCCACCGTTTAGATAATCTTGGTAAAAAAAAAAAAACCACGCATGCCTATGTTGGTTTCAATTCAAACATGTTGCCACATATGTAGTGTTTGGCTGAGATTTAATCTCACGCTAAGTCATGCATGTATATATTGGTAGGGCTGTACACGAACCAAGTTAGCTCGTTCAACTCAACTCAAAAAAGCTCCATACGACTCAGTTTCAAATTGAGTTCGAGTCAGTTGAGCTGATTTTTTGATCTCAAAAATATTTTGAACTGAGTCTGAGTTTACTTGAGCTTGACTTGACTTGGATCAAACCCCAACTCAAATCGGACTCAGATTGAATCAGTATGGTGACTCGGTTATTTTGATTTTGATGTTGCTCACCAAGTGTTTGATGAAATGACTCAACAAAGTGTCGGCTTGTGGCAAGGAAAGTATGTATATGGAACAAATACTATTTTTTTTTTTCATTTTGATATTACTTATAAGGTGTTTGATGAAATACCCGCTGTTTTACATACAGTAAGAAATTGAAAGTGCACTCCATGTGTGTTGTGATAATGCCACACAAGCTCAATCTTGGCTCGGACTCGCCTAAGCTACTGACTAAATTGAGCTAAGTTGGCTAGTCAGGCTCGACAACTGAGCCGAGCCGAGACGAGTTCAAGCTGGGGTCAGCTAGTGGCCGAGTCGAGTTGAGCTGTGCCAAGCTCGACTCAGTTCAACTCGAATACACCTCTACATATTGAGCTTACCAAATTTGAATATGACTTAATCGAACCGAATGCCTTATTACACCAATTGTCGAAATAGACAGATTAAGACTAGATCTTAGAAGATCTGTCATTTACCGAACCACCAATTACCAACGATCTGTGAATGGAAGGATTACTCCTTCTGGAAAGTTTTTCTTGTTTTTCCTTTTTCTTTTTTTTTTTAAAAAAAAAAAAATCCTGAAAAGTAAGGACTTTTTATTATGCTAGTAATAATTTATATCGTTTAACAACAATGTAATTTGTTTAGAAGTAAAAAATAAAGCCAAGTATTTATTTTACTGAATTGATTAAGAATATAATACAATTGGCAAGTAATTAAAAAATTAGAGAAAGATTATTAACAATAGTTTGAGTGAGCAAATTAATCATTAATAATTAACGGTTGTTTGAACTTTTGAAGGCATAAGACAGGTTGTGCCAATTGATCATGGCATGATGAAATTGCTAAGTAAGAATTTAGAGATTTGTTATCTAATGGTGAAGTCATGGATGAAGAGTTAAATTAATTCAAACTTGCCGCAACCATGCATTGGAAAAGAAGTAGATGGAAACTAAACTACACTATAACTATATATGGTAATTGATACGGACTTGCTGTGACATTGTATTGGAGACAAGTAGAGATGTCGGCACCAGATTTAGCGCTCATACACCAGATTCCGATCCTGGGATCCTATAAGGAGGATTTTTAACATGAATTTGTTTCATAAGAAGCATAACCACAAGTACCCAAATTATAAGAACAACATCATCACCACATATCCACTAATATAACCGTTTGAGTACAATATTGAAAAGGAAATACATGTATATAATAAAATCCCCAAAAGTTCTACCGCACGCTCCTACCCCAGCTCGACCGTGTCCTATTGATACCTACACGCATCTATCGTATATAAGCTTATAGAAAGCTTAAAGGGTGGTGTAAGTGTGTGCACAAGATAAGTGTCAAGCATTTAATACAATGCCTTAATCATACAATATCAGAATTACTTGCATGAATCATATGATATCAGAGTAACAAAAAATACTGCAAGTCCATAAGAATATCATCAATATCATCCAGAATATGCAATGAAAAAACATAGCAAGTCAATGTCATATACTGAGAAAGTAATGTAAATCGGCTATGTAATGCGGAAACACAATAAATCAGATATCAGATATCGAGGATGCAATGCAATATACAATTCGAGAGAGTTACGAATACCATCAGCCTTATCTAGGTCATATAAATGCAGAAATTAGTAACCTAAAATGCCATATGCTGTGCGAATGGAATGACCATGCTGGAGTGTGAAGTCGGGATGATAGTATGTAGTATAGTAGGCTATGGGGTCTATCACAAGGGACTTCTATCCAAACTAGTCCCATACCTAATTTGGATAGTCAGACTCAATGTGATAAACTCCTGATCTCAGGTTAGTTGCGCTCCCCAACCAAAATCTTGGCCATTGCGAATGTACACGTAACAAATAGTTACGCACCACTAGCCCGAGTGGATAGTTAATGAATGAATGAATGAATATACAACTCTTTCTCAATAAATCCACATATCAGTACTATTCATCTTTGAGATCATCACCGAGGTCTAGTACACTCTACACCAGATTGCCGCCCTATCAAGCGCACAACTAGGTAAGTGGAAGAGACCTCACTATCCGCCTACCTAGTAGTCGGCCAATATCTACCCGGTACTTTGATAGTGGATCCATTCACGAACTGGTCAAACTCAGCTTAGCTACGCCTACTCCCTTAAGCGGGTAAGGCCACACCCCCTCCTAACCGACCACGACATAGTGAGAGACGCGGCCTACTGATATACGGCCCTCACGCGTTCATATATATATATATATATATTTATATATATATATCCATTCAGTCTTGACGTTGGAGCATCCTCTGGTACCAAGAAGTTTAGAAATTTTTACCCAGGGTCATCTATAGCAGCCTGATGCTACTAATATATTTTCGGTGTCCCATCTGGCCATCCACGATATGCCTGTGGAGGCTACGACTCTGATGTCGCTAGGGCGTATAGTAATCACAACACACAATGCTAGATGCATGAGTCATACAATTCAGTCATACATCAATCCTGCGCATACCGTGCACTCATGTGAGACAATCTCCGCCTATCAGGGAGTCTCATAACAACCTACCTAATGATATATGCAATGGTCAACCACATCTCATAACAAACATGTAGATGATGCGCATGAGCATGTATCATGATGTTATTCTGTCACATACTCATAATCAGTATCAATAACCGACATCGACAATCGACCTTGACAATGTGGACATTTAACCATCATTACTTCTAAGGAATGACCTGCATAGAGCCTAACATACAATGGACCCATGACCTCACACAAGGGCCTAATATATAACACAACGGGCTTCATAGCCTGGCCCTCAAATGCACCATAATGGGCCTCATCACATAGGCCTCACATGCATCAAACCGAGTACGAATGTTCATCAAAATGGGTCTAAAATATGGGCCACATATATATCAAAATGGGCCTCGGCAATCGGCTTCGATATCCGGCCTTGATAATTGGCCTCGACAATTGGAGTCGGCCTTGATAATCAGAATCGACTTAATAATCGAAATCGGCCTCGATAATCGGCCTTGATAATTGATACTAATAATCAACATCGATAATCGGCACTGATAATCAGCCTATAAGCAAGATGGGGTCCATATATGAATAACCGATCGAACCATAATCTAAAAATCGTCCCTCAGCTGTGGTTATATCAAATTCGATAATGCAAAATCATCCATTTATAGTGAATGGGGTTCACTTATCTGGGTTAACCCACAAGAGAATTATGAGAATGGGGTTCACTTATCTGGGTTAACCCACAAGAGAATTATGAGAATGGGCCTAATAAGGCTTAAGGGAAGGCCACAATGTGGACATCCAATCATCATTGCCCATCAATGTGGACCTTTAACCAACATTGCTCCCAAGGAATGATGCTCATAGTGCTAATTGTATAGTGGGTTCACAGCCTCATACAAGGGCTTAACATACATCATCATGGGCCTTACTTATGAGGCATATACGCATCACATTGGGCCTCACTCGTGGGCCAATATATATATATAACATCGGGCCGAATCAAGTATCAAATAGGCCTAATTAAGTGGGCCGATTCAAATGGGCCGATCAAATGGGCTGAATCAAAAGAACCGATTCAAATGGGTTGATCGAATAAGCCGAATCAAATGGGCTGATCAAATGGGCTGAATCAGATAGGCCAAGTCAAATGGTCGAGTCGAATAGGCTGAGTTGAATATGCCGAGTTAAATGGCCGATCAAATGGGCCAAATCAAATAGGTCGATACAAATGGGCCGAATCAAATAGGCCGATTTAAATGGGCCGATTACAACACAATTCTTCTACTTTTAGAGATCATTATAGAGTATATATAAAAAAATGAATCTTATCAAGAGATCAACTGGACCATACCACATATAACAGTGGTGATAATGATTTTCACGGTTAAAAATTTAGAAGGCCCACCATGGCATTTATTTCCTATCCATACTATTCATAAGGTCACAAAGTCTTGGATGTAAAGGGAAAATAAATATCACATTGGTCCAGGACCAGGACCTTGTAACCCAAAAGGGTTTTCAATGGTGGATGTTCATCCCACTGTTTTATGCAATGTGGTTCACTTGATATTAGATCTGCCTTATTTTCAGTCTCAAGCATTGAGACAAACTAGCTAAATGGATGGACAGCTGGATGCAGTACATCCATCAGTGGTGGCCCCCTGATGTCACAGATGGATGGATGGATAAAATGCATATGTCTATGGTGGGTCCCACGTCCACGCACAGATGGACATTAGGGATACAACATAGCATCATGGTGGGGTCGTACCTGGTACGCCAGACCCATCTGATATTTATATAAAATATTATATTATATTATATAATAATAATATAAAATATTTTATTATATAATAATATATATTATCATATATAATATATGTATATGTGTGTGCGTGTGTGAGAGGGAGTGGGAGTATCAGATGGTGGGTCCCACATGTATAGACGGCTTGGATGCGACACATACATCATAGTGGGTCCCACGTGGGGCCCCCCATAACGTTTATTTACCATCCAATCTGTCGGTAAGGTCACACGGACCCGAATGCAGAGGAAAAATAAATTTCATATGATCTAAAACTTTTGTGACAACAAAAGGATTCCAATGGCAGATACTCAACCCTCATTGTTCCTGCCGTGTGGGCCACCTGAGCTTCACCTACGGCTGATTTTTGGCGGGCCCACTGCCTTAAGGAGCCCCATCAAAATGCACGGTGATGATGTTCCCACACATCACAATGGGGCCCACGGCTGGGGCCTGCCTGTCCGTCCACACAATGAGCGCAAGAACGCTGCGCGTCCTTTATCAGTAGCGGTAGCAGACGCTGCTGTTTATATATATATATATATATATATATATATATATATATATATATATATATATATATTTGAAAAAGGGGGTTTTTCGGTGATTTTTCCCAGGTGGGGCCCACATCAGTAGAATCCACCCCGTCCACTGGCTCCTATGGCTCAAGACAAGCCAAACAAGCCCAATATCTGGCATATTTCAGTGTATAGAAAGATCAGAGTGAATTTTAACAGTGAAAACCACTGTTTTCTATTCTATGGCACGCCAGATAGTCGGATTGGCCTCATTTTTCGGCTTAACGCCTAAAATGAGTAGGGGAATGGGATGGACAACTTGGATTAGGTCCATGCATTAAGGTGGGGCCTGCATGAGCGGTCCACCCAAAAGCTTCGAACCAAAGTTAATATTTGTGTTTTGCCGCCAGTACACCACAGTCCAGTTCACACTTCACTGTAACACCATGTCCAGTGTCCCTGGACGCTGGATGGTGTGGAAATAACGCAAGCATCATGGTGGGTCCTACATGGACGTGGCGCACCTACTTGGATCAACATGATATTTGTGTTTTTCTTTCCATCCAGGCCCACTAACGGGCTGAACAGTGTAGATCCAACACATCCTTCAGATGGGTCCCACATGAAGGTAAATGACATGGATAAAATATATGCTTCATGGTGGGACACACACATCAAATGGGCCACACACCCCTTTATCATCATCATCATACAAAGGAGAGAGAGAGAGAGAGAGAGAGAGAGAGAGAGAGAGAGAGAGAGAGAGAGAGAGAGAGATGGTGATAGAGAGACCCCGCCACTATGGGCCCCTCATGGTTACATCTCATACATCAAAATGGGTCCCACCAACAAGTGGGCTTTAAAGTAAGAATCAACAGTGGATCACCAATCTATTACACTCCTCCTTAGCCTCCTTAGCTCCTTGCCTTCAATGTTGATGGAGGTAGATGATGAATGAACAGTTGAGATGTAAGATGAGAGGGTGAGAAAGTGGGCCACACTTGATGATTTGGGAGAGCTTGGCAGGGCTTGGACGTGTGGTGTTTTGGGTTACTTGGGAGTGAAAAGAGGGAATGAGAGAGAGAGAGAGAAGTGATGGGTGAAAAGAGATGGGATGAGCTGTGATGGATGATGGGTGGAGTGATGGGGTTGTAAGAAAGGGATGGGTGGAGAGAGAGAGAGTTGTCTTTTGAAATAGGAAGGGATGAGTTGTTATACTTGGGGTATGGAGTATACTTGACATTGATTGATTAATTGATTGAAGGGACATGTTGTAAAGATTCTCTCAAAATTCATAACGAGGGCGTTTTCCTTGAAATGAACGTGGGCCCACATTTTCTAGCTTGGGTATCGTATAGGTGCACGAGTCATGGCGTTAGAACTGCGGTGACGACACGGTCGCTAAGATACAAGTTTCAGGTCGAGCCGACTTTGGTATGCAGGACTTAGCTTAGGATCGCGTGTAAACATCGGATACAGGTCGAGAGTTGTCGAAATTCGACCGGGAAGACCGCGGAAGCCTATGGAACAGTACGGATTAGGATACGGGTCTTACAACATGATTTAGAACTAATCTAAGCCTAATGTGTTGGTCTAGGTTTTTAATCCAGCGATTTAAGAAAGAGTTTTAAAACACATAAATAAAAGACTAAGGATCCAAGAATCCACTCATAGTAATCTTCATATTTAATTTACTGATTAAATGAATAACTCAATTGGAATCGAAGTCTTATTCTATCCAATCAAAATATAATTTAGTTAAATTATTCATAAACATTAGTAAGAATATGATTTCAATTCCAGCGATTTAAGAAAGTTTTAAAACAAATAAATAAAAGACTAAGGATCCAAGAATCCACTCATAGCAATCTCAATATTTTATTTATTGATTATATGGACAATTCAATTGTAATTGAAGTCCTATTCTATCCAATCGAAGTATAATTTAGTTAAATCATTCATAAACATTAGTAAGAATATGATTTCAATTAATTGATTTTCTTATTGAAGTATTTGGATTTTAATAGCAGGGAATCAAAAGTATTTAAAACACCCATACGTGACATTAGACCAATCAATTATACATATTGTTGTTGAAATCTAGTTGATCCTGCTTCACCTCCCGTGAGCCCTTAGGTACCTGTAACTTAAGGGAGATGAAGAAGACACAGGGGGCGCCAATGATGTCCAGGGACCCTCTGATGCCTAAGTCAGGCGATTGGCTCTCAACTGGTGTAGAAGAATCGGACTCTTTGCGCCCCCTCCCCCGTTCCATGATGGGGGGTCTATTTATGTAACGTCCCAGAAAAGTTCGTATTGAAACTCGAGTTCAACCACGGACGGGACTGCCCAAGGGCCTTACCTGACTAGTTAGCGATGACTAGGTGTGCGTTAGTACTTAACATTAGGGAAATAAAGTTTGGGCCACCATCCCTACCAATGAAGATAGTCTAGGATCACATGTGCACTAGCGTAACGCCATCCGATAACCTGAGTAAAATTTTGAGGGGTTGCCTCTCTCGGGAGTGCCCTGAAACTCTGTAAAGGACCTATACCACACATTGGGAGTCCGCTAGTCTTGAAATTATAGAAAAATGTCTGTCTTACTGGGCTTGACGTCCACCACGAGAATCAGACTTAGATGGTGTCCAGAATCGCTCAACTTGAGCCAAATGACAAGTGTATGAGAAGTGCAAATATCCTAAAAGAAGAAGCTGAAACTTAAGTGAATTAAGTCGTCCACTCTTGTACAAATTTAAGAATTTAGGACCATCGGTTTATAACCAAACTTCACATATAGGGTAAGGATAATTCTCCACACACATCCATATAACCGCGACCTTGATTGAATATTACCGACTGTTGATCTGACACAGGCTTCCCACGGTCAATCTGCTTATTCAATCGTTCCGAAACTATGTCCTAGCATTGATTCATTAGTAGGGAACCTACCACATGATATAGATGAGCCCGTGGGCTCTCCTGGGGGCCCCGTTGGTTAGAAATGATCGCCTATAGGGTATAAGTATTAAATAAAGTGGCCCCAAGTCCATGTACACACCATCTGAAACTATAAATAGCTCCTAATTCACTCAATTTCCTCCCAATCTGAAATTGAGAACCCTAATGTGAGAAAGAGATAAGGAAGAGAGAGATCGAATGAATGCTTGATACGAAGGGTTACTCTCTTCCGTTTGACTCAAGCTTTACTACCACCACTCCCGCTGTCAGAACTTCTCCAGCGACGACCTAGGGTAAAACTATAAACCTCCTTATGGATGTAGGTCTCCAAATGGGTCTTTCCCAACCCTAATTAACCTGTATACTTGTATAGGTGACCGATAATTCTTCCTTGAAAACATATTCCCAAGAGCAAGTCTGAGTCCGATGTGCTACCGAAAGGTGCAGACTATAAGTTCTTCGGTTGTGTTTTATCAATGTTACCATTCCAGTTAATGATTTATGATTGCTAATGTAGTTCGTACATAATGATTTAAGAGTATTTCAATAATTGTCCAATAAATTGCAAGTTATAGTGTAACGATACTTATGTGTTCGATGAAATGCCTAAATGAGTAGTTTATTAAAACTTGATTATCAAATGTTAACCCTTGTATTGTGAATACCAGTTAACATGATTTAAATAAAAATAGGACTACAAGAGTAGTCCAGGTAGCCGGTAAATTCTCGCATTTGGGTGACCGAATTAGGTTGGCCACCTTGGGTAAGTTTGAATAATGTGGGTTGGACATTGACTATTAACAGTTAGGCCATGCGGGGCACTTACTTTCTTCATACCGGTTATGTTAGTGTGAGCCCATACCAATTGAAATTTCCCAAAGAACTGGTTGACCTATTAAATGTTCACCATGTATGATCGCAATTGCTTGAATTTAGGGTACTTCCCTCACTATTGTGAAGATCCATCATTAACCATTATACAACGATCCTCAAGACTCGTGAGCTGGGCATGGTGGTATGGGACACCGTGTATGTCCTGCCGGCCTACGCTGGGGTGACAAGCCTTCCCGTAGTGACCTCGAGCATCAATTTTATAACTTGCCTACCATATGTATTTATCTAAGAGTGACAAACTTAGACGGATCAAAAATACATGCGTAGGACCACTGCGGTCATCCCACGCCCAGTGATTCAGTTGAGATCGATGTTTAAAAGGGAAGTGTCCTAACTTCCCCAAACTGTTGGATGAATAGGCCTAGTTAATCACTCTGCTAACATAATCATTTATTGCATTGCGTTAGCTCAGAATATGGTGAAACAGGCATCAGAGTCGCTTGTTGAGGAAGTGTTATCATTTGTCAGCCAGGTGGTCGGAGTCGTGTGTTGAGGGAGTGTTCTATGGTGAGGGCATGCATAATTTTATAAACTCCATTATTCACATTAAGAAGAGTAATTAGGAAATATTTATTTTACATTCCTTTATCATTCCTATATTGATATACTTAATAACATGTGTAACCCATGCTTTATATAACCACTAAGTTGATCACTCACTCCCATTTTGGGATGATATTTTAAAACACCAACCAGATGTTAATGTAGATGCAGGGACCGTCGATGCCGATACTCTGGAGCATGCATTCATGGATGAAGAAGAGGAGTTCTCCTACGTCTAGCTCTCAGATGGGCTAATGCAGGTGTAACATCCTGGATTTTCACTATTTTGGATTTCTAAAAATCCTTAAATTTTTTTTTTTATAAATTAACTTATAATATCACTTAAATGACCATTATAACTCAATGTTAGTCTATACAGGGGTGGTACCAGTACAGAACTCCACAAGTCCAATTAATTAACAGTAGGAAACTACCGAATCCACTCGATCACTTGAACATCAGGTGTAGCCCCATGATTCACTCACATAGGACCCAAATCTAATCGACCCGTTGTTAACTAATCAAGATGAGCATAAATAAATTAAAGATCTAACCGAAGCCAAGTCAGAAAAGGCCCGTATCTTAACAATAGACCAAATCAACCCTTGTAATGTCCCGTCCAACCAGCACAGTATCTTGGGGCATCCATGTAGGATTTACGGCAGGACCATTCATTTAAGCCACTCATGTTGGGGTACTACAAGTTAATTAAACTATGATTAGCCCATTAGAGTAGACCAGACAGGTTATGATAGGGCCTGGTGTGGGCCGCCAAGCCAGATGACCGTTTACACTTGGCATCAGCCCGTACGGGCTAAACCGTGGAGCAGAAAGGTCAAAAAATTATAAAAATTTAAGAAAACATATATTTCACTGGGCTTGTGGTCTATTGCGGACCACAAACTTATTGGACACCCAAAAGTTAATTATTCGAGCTGTTATTATAACACATGTTAACCCACACAAGGCAAAAATTGAAATCTGGCACGGGATAATGAAACTAAGACTCTGAAATTTTCAGCTGTTGGATTGCTTCCAAATTTACAGTGAAGGTCTAATGTAGTGTCCTATACCCGTCCACAAAATCTGAGACCCGATCATGACACGACGACCCAACCCCATATCTGATTATTTTCAAATTTTGCATGGCCCTTCATCGGGCTATGGACCACCTACCCTATAAGTTACATGACCAGGGGGCCACCAGAAATATTTTAAATTTCCAAACAAGCTCTAAACCGCTCGTTGGCGGGCCACTAGTTCCAAAACTATAGAGAAATGTCCGTCTTACTGGGCTTGACGTCCGTCATGGGAGTCGGAACTGAGTATTGCCCAAAACCACTCAACTTGAGCTAAAGGAAGAGTGCATGAGAAGCGCAAATATCCTAAAATAAGGAGATGGAACTTAAGTGAATTGAGTCATCCACTCTTATGCAAAGTTAAAGATTTCGGACCGTCGGTTTACGACCAAACTTCTCACGTAGAGTATCCGTATAGCCACGGCCCCGATCGACTATCGGTGACCGTTAAACAGATTTCTAATCATATCTGTTGATTGACGCATCCAAATGGCGGGCCGTTCGTATCCATACGTAGATCATCATTAGGGCTAACTATCCTACGGTGTATATCGACTTGTACACCCCATAGTGGGCCCTAGAGCTTAAAAGAACCCTCCCATAGGTCTAGTATAGTGAAAACTTAGCCCTTGGGGCCATTTATACCAAATCTGGTATTATAAAAGGGCCTCATTTGGGCACTCTCTCTCCTCATACGATTTTGCCCTAAAGAAAAGAAAGAGGGAAAGAGAGAAAGAGAGAAGAGAGAAAAGAGAGAAAGAAGAAGAAAGAAGAGAGGAGGGGAGAGTGAAGAAGGGAGAGGAAGTGGGTCATAGCTAAAGTGGGGACTAAGGGAGTTCAATCTCGCAAGTCCCTACCTCTTCTTCAAGAAAACCTCCACCAAATCCACCCATGACAAGAAGTAAAGGTAAGAATGGTATATTTTTCGTTCAATAGAGCAACATAGTGTAGATTTCTAGGCATTAATGTTGACTTTCTTATTTTTGATTTAGAAAATGGTGGTCTTACCCAATCCACAAACCCTAAGATCTCAAAGAATGAAAATCTCCTCTTAAGGTGCGGACTATTGCTCTTAGGTGGCATATCACCAATTTCAATATGAATCTAATGATTTTGTTTGTTGGATGATGTATTTGGGTAATCTATCAAAACCTAGACAAGACCTTACACTTTAGATTCCCCTCAAATTAATGTGCAATGATGATGAAACGCTTGTTGTTTCTCAAACATGATTGGGTATATTAATGATGATTGCTTGTACCTTCCTTGCTCGGTTTATGTATGATATTTTTTTTCATAACATGTTTGTTGTACTAACTCTTGTGTATATTTTGGTATTAGGAGATATATGAAATGCTTGCCTTCTACACTAACCCACACAACACTTGCACCTTTACTTCATGATATTGTTAGCATTTGCCTTGTAAAAATCTGAATTCTATGATGGGAAGTATGAATGCATGTTATTACCTATGCTAGTTGATAATCCATGTTCGTCGGCATGCTATACATTACCACCAAACCCTTGGGTTGGTCAGGAATGCGAGGAGAGTAAAGGCGGTCCCGTTGGTAGGACTATCTTGATGTTAAACTCATGAATTTGGGCGGGTGCGCGTGGGTGACAGTAGTTAGACTATATGGGTCACTTGCGCCCGATGTCGTCTGTCATACGCTTGCTTGAACTCGTGCAGGCTAACCTATTTACTGACCAACCTTGATTGTTACCCATGTTTGCTCACATATGTATGGAACCTAGAGCACCCTACAACTATTTAGCCCATCAATAGCGAATTGAATATCAATCCACAGTCTCGTGAGCCGGGCATGGTGGAATGAGACACCGTGTCCGAGCTGTCGGCCTACGTTGGGGTGACACGCCTCCCCTTAGTGACCGTGAGCGATCCTAATTCTTAGCACTCTCCATGTGCTTGAAGTCGGGGATGGAAAACCCGACAGGATCAAGGATCACAGGGTCTTGGCCTCGCAATTAGTTCAGGACATTTAATATGTGGGGTGTATCAGATTCCCCAACCTGCTGGATGAACGCACTTAACTAATAATGCGGCTAACACGATCGCATTATATCACATTAGTTAGGGTGATGACTTGGAAGTCGAGGTCACTCTGAGGAGTGCTGACATACGCGATCTTTAGATGGAGTTGCTTGAGGGAGCTTTGTGGTGATGGCATGCATCATATCATTCCGCATGCATGCATTCTAATAAGAGTAACTAAGTTTTGATGATTGGTTGCATTTCATTAAACTCATATTATAATTGATGTCTATTGTAACTTAAGATTAATAGCACCCACTGAGTTAATCACTCACTCTCACTCTGGGACGGTGTTTTAAAACACCAACCAAACTCTTTAGTAGTTATAGGTGATGCCGAGTACGAGGAGCCTTACGGCACGAGCTTGGACCAGGAGGATGAGCTATCCTACTTTCAGTTGATGGACGACTCCCCATCGGCTTGATCAGGCGGGATTTGGATCGCTGAGTTGCGGACTCAGCTTTATTCTTTTGTGTCATAGTATTCTTTTATTTGTTTTTGTTGGGCAACGCCTTGTGCGATGCTTTTATATTTTTGAACCTATATATATGCGAGCTATCTTTCATTTCAGTAGACTTGTGTGGTTATGCTTCATGTTCTAGAAAATTTCAGGCTACGCATTTAGACTGAATTAATCGCATATTAATGAAAACCAGTTATAAGTGACCCCGGGAACTCGGAAGTCGAGTATATACACGACCCCCGATTTTCAGGGTGTAATAAGATAGTATCAGAGCAATAATTTGGAATCCATTGGGCCATGGGTCACGAACTCACTAATGCGTCCGCTGACTTGAGAGGATACATATTAAGAAAACACAAAAGAGAATTAGGACATTAGAACCCATCTCATACCTCGAACCGACAATCTTGGATGGATGGCTAGACTTCCTAGGAATTTGGATTGGTAGTAAGACTAAGTAGTGATGCTAGAAAATAGGTTTGAGAGTCGTACCAGATCTCTATCCACGGATAGGAATGAGTTGGAGGTCGAACAATTTGAATGTCGAAGCCAACATCCACGTGTGAATGAACTAGTATTGTGTCAAGTTATTAGATTCGACCCATTTGGGGGTAGGGACTTAGGAGTGAGCGAGATTTTACCGAGATTAGTAGAATGGAGGAAACCTGGAATTTTGGCCACAAAATGAGGGGAATCTCACCAAACCAATATTCCCATCGCATAGATCAGCTTCTCCTACCCCAAATTCATATATGGCATGTCTTGGGAGGCCTCACCGGCGCCTAGAAAAATTGCAAAACAAGGAAGCCTAAGCAGGGCCTCGGCGTGCCCACGCCCAACTCTCTAAGGACTCGGCGTGCCCACGCCCAGACCCAGCGTGTCCACGCCCAACCCTCCAAGGACTCAGTGTGCCCACGCTGGAATGTTCTGCAAAATTTAGTTAACTTCAAAATTTTATATCTCCTTCGTTACAACTCCGATTTAGGTGATTCAAAAGTAATATTAAATCTTGATGAGTCTAATTTTATATAAAAATAATAAAAAAATAAAATAAAAATTATAATATAGTTAAAATTAAGATGTTCTATCAACTATCTAAAAATTATTAATTTCAGAAAGCTGTTGCTCCTAGAATTTTAATAATTTATTTACAACTCAAAATGAAATGAAATTTTATAAAATGACTTTAAACTCAATGATAAAATATTATAAAAATTTTAAAAATAATTTACGTACCAAAAGTATTTGAAACCTTACAAGAAATAGAGACATCGTTCAATCTTACAAAAAAAAAAATTCGTTAGTTTCAGACAAATGTCACTTATAGAATTTTAATATATATATATATATATATATATATATATATATATATATATATATATATATATATATATATATATATATATATATATATATATATATATATATATATATATATATATTTTCTATAACTTAAAATGAAATAAAATTTTGTAAAGTGAGTTTAAGATTAATGATAAACTATTTAAAAATAATAATTCTATTACTAAATATATAAGGAACGTTACAATGGCCCCCGCCCAAGAGACCAATGTGTAGCCCTTTATGTTTTAAACATGTGTGGGGTCACTTGAAGACCCCTCTCCCAGCCCTTCTCTTCCTCATTCCAAAAACCACAACCCACTTCTCTCCAATCCCTCTCCTCATCCATGAAACCCATCCCAACAACCCTTACTCAAATCCTTGAATTCCTCTCAAATCTTCATCAAAGCCCTCTTCTTCTTCTCAAATCTCTTTTCCAATGCCCTCTTCCATTTCTACATCAAAGCCCCCTTCTACTTCTAATCTTTATCATATTAGTTATATAAATTATTATATTTCAAGACTTAATTAAGCCATATTAAGTAAATTCAAAGGTTTTAGAAATGAGTTTACGCAATAGCTTAATTGAGAGTTTCACCAGAAATGTCGTCAAAATTTATGATTTTTTTTTTCTTTTTTCTTTTTCCTTTTTCTTTGGTCTTTTATTATTATCATTATTAGTTATTGGTTTGATGACTTTCTTAAAATCCCAACACATACTTTTTGAGCTGAGTCACCATCAAACTCGTCTATGAGCCTAGCTCAACCCTGACTTGGCATGACACATCCAGTCAACTACTTACGTGGTCAAGTTGGCTTGGGTTTTGAATCCATGACTTCTAACAGAGGTAGAAACACCACAAATAGGCCAATTAATATGCACATGCACTTGCGTGTCCTTGCATTATTTTTATATTTTACTGATATATATGTATTTTTTTATCTTTTATTTTTTTAAAAAAAATTATAAATATTATTACTTCAATTATATTTGAATAGAGTTGAGTAAGACTAGTCATAAGCCTCGAGTCAACCCAACCCAACTAGACATTGAGTCGAGTTTTCATTTATTTCTCTATTTCTAAAATATGTGATGGATTAGGTTAGATATTGGGATTTAGGACTAACAACTGGGTGCATCTAATGGACGAGTTGGATGATACTTACATGTCATGGTGGGCCAAACATAGGTTTTATTTATTTATTTATTTATTTATTTAAAAGGGCTGGTACTTATCATACATGCAGGTTTGTTTTAAAGGACCCTGTAGATCTTCCTATATTAACTAATAAATAGTTTTCTTAGGTCTGATTTGGGTCCTATATAGGTTGAGTTCATTATAATATTTGATAAGATGGAACCAAATGTGGTGACTTGTAATTCATTGATTGATAGATGGTGTGAGTTGGGTAAGACAGAAGTTGCATCAGACATTTTACTGTTAATGGGTGAAAATGGTATTTTGCCGAATGGAGTTAATTATACTTCGTTGATTAAAGCCTACTGTAAAGAAAGTGAGATTTATTATATATATATATATATGATATGGCTCGTTTGACTCTATCGCCTAATTTGCTTACTCGGCTTCACCATTTGATGTGTGCATGTAATAGTTGTGTTGGGTTTAGTATTGGATGAGACCATATCAAGATGCAAGTGTAGTCAATGTGAGGCCCCACCATGGCCGGCTCTTAGATCCTAGTGTCATATCTCGAGTACTTCCCTAAGTGCAGACTATGAAGCACTTGCACACACCCTTCTTGCGAATGAGTCAGCCTATCACCATAGTGTAGTCACGCTATTTTGGAGAGGAGAGTAACATAAGAGAGCCTTCAAGGTAAGCCAATTTGTTACACTATAACTCAAGAATGAGGTTTATGTGGTTACTTACAAATGAGGACCTGTCTTCCTTATGTGGACCTAAGATCCTTTTAGTTACCTTACATAGATAGCTAAGATAAGGCTTACGATGTCATCCTGCAGCTAAGAAAACTTTAGAAATCATCTAGATAATCCTATGTAGTCTCTACAATACATTCTTCTACCACTCTAGAATTTTCTATACATGTAGGAACCTCTTAACCTACAAAATGTGTCAAAATGCCCATTTTCATGGAATAGCTTCCTTGAAATTTCTGGTATATTCATGACATTAGTTAATAGATGAAGATTGAGGCCCTGTGGGTTGCCAATGAAACAAGTGTATTTTTTTTTTTTTTTTTTTCATATTGGAGTTTTAATATTTTATTTCTTTATAGAAATTACTTCTAACCATGATAGAAATCGTCTTGTATGATTAAATTGGATTATTTTTAGTATATTTTTCTGCTTCAAATAGTTTCCAATACGGTTGAACTACGACTCTTGAATAGGGTGAGTTTGATTGTTTAATACTTTTTAAGTTCATATTCGATGCAGTCTTCACTAAAATATTATAAATTTTCTTATTTTCTTATAAAATCAAGATTCATACCATAATGAGGAGATGGTGTTCTTCCTCTTTCCATTCCCGCGGCCTTTCTAGGGTCACCATCCCTTCAAACCTCTGAAATATCCTAAAACTTTCGGTTCTTTATTCTCTCTCGAAATTAATGAAACCCAAACACGGTTTGCTCATAACCCACTAGCCATAAGATTGAAATGGTAATTCATATAAAATTTTGTACCTTTAGAAACTCTTTAGGATGTTGTTTGACTATAGGCATAGTAAGAGAATTATTAATTACTAATTTAGACAAGAATTAAAATGAGAACTCTCTTGGACCAAGACCCAAAGGACGACCTTATAAATAAGAGATTTAAACTTTCCAAAGATGGTCGTTCCCTAAACATTTTGATTGATTAGACTACGAAATTACGGAAGTATACGCCTGCGAAGCATTCGCGGCTTGACTCAATTCTCAATCTTGGGTGACTACCAACGGACTCACTGCTTTGACTGAGCAGAAGACCAGGATCCACCAGGATAAAAAAGAGATACGATGAGCCTTCTACCATGGTCAGGTAAATGATCGACGTATCGGGTTCAAGCCCACTACAACCGTCTCTCCGTATTGGTCTAACATTAAAAATAAATATTTTTACTCTACATAAAGGGAAATCGTTGCCATAAATTCAAACCTTTAAAAATAAATAGATAATTAAATAAATTATACTATACCATCAGGGTAAAAAAGTTTTAAGGGGGGTAGACTAAAATGAGCCAAACTATTATAGATAGTATACCACCCTACCATGTATATAAACTTGGAATCATTAAAATTTAGGCAAATGAAATAATAGTACCTTTATTTAATACTCTTAGAAAATTTCGGGGACGAAATTATTTTTAAAGGGGGTAGGTTGTAACATCCTGGATTTTCACTGTTTTGAATTCTCAAAAATTCTTGAATTTTTTATTTTAAAAATTAACTTATAATATCACTTAAATGACCATTAGCACTCAATGTTAGTCTATACATGAGTGGTACCAGTAAAGAACTCTACAAGTCCAATAATTCAACCGTAGGAAGCCACCGAATCTGCCGGATCACTTGAACATCAGGTGTAACCTCATGATTCACTCACATAGGACCCAAATCTAATCGACTCGTTGCTAACTAATAAAGACGAGCATAACTAACTTAAAGATCTAACCGAAGCCGAGTCAAAAAAGGCCCGGATCTTAACAATAGACCAAATCAACCCTTGTAACGTCCTGTCCAACCAACACAGTATCCGGGGGCATCCACGTAGGATTTGCTGCAGGACCATTCATTTAAGCCACTTGTGGTGGGGTACTACAAGTTAATTAAACTAAAATTAGCCCATTAGAGTAAACTAGACAGGTCATGATAGGGCCTAGTGTGGGCCTCTAAGCCAGATGGCCGTTTACACTTGGCATCAGCCTGTACGGGCTATACCGTGGCGCAGAAAGGTCGAAAAATTATAAAAATTTAAGAAAATATATATCTCACTGGGCTTGTGGTCCATCGTGGACCACAGACTCATTGGACATCGAAAAGTTAATTATCGAGCCGTTACTATAGTACATGTCAACCCACCCAAGGCCAAAGTTGAAATCTAGCACAGGATAATGAAACTAAGACTCTGGGCTTTTCAATCATCGGATTCCTTCCAAATTTACTGTGAAGGTCTAATGTAGTGTCCTTCACCGATCCATAAAATCTGAGACCCGATCATGACACGACGACCGTTGATCGCAAATCGGAGCCGTACGACCCAACCCCATATCTGATCGTTCACAAATTTTGCATGGCCCTTCATCGGGCTATGGACCACCTAACCTATAAGTTTCATGGCCAGGGGGCTACCAGAAATACCCTAAATTTCCAAACAAGCTCTAAACCACTAGTTGGTGGGCCACTAGTTTCAAAACTATAGAGAAATGTCCGTCTTACTGGGCTTGACGTCCGTTGCGGGAGTTGGAACTGAGTACTATCCAGAACCACTCAACTTGAGTCAAAGGACGAGTGCATGAGAAGCACAAATACCCTAAAACAAGGAGCTGAAACTTAAGTGAATTGAGTCGTCCACTCTTATGCAAAGTTGAGGATTTCGGACCGTTGGTTTACGACCAAACTTCTCAAGTGGAGTAAGGATATTTCCCTACTCATATCCATATAGTTGCAGCCCCGATCGACTTTCGGTGACCGTTAAACAGACTTCTAATCATATCTGTCGATTTGTGCATCCAAATGGTGGGTCATTTGTATTCATACATAGATCATCATTAGAGCTAACTATCCTACAGTGTATATCGACTTGTACACCCCATAATGGGCCCTAAATCTTAAAAGAACCGTCTCATAAGTCTAGTGTAGTGAAAACTTAGCCCTTGGCGCCATTTACACCAAATCTGACATTATAAAAGGGCCTCATTTGGGCACTCTCTCTCCTCATACGATTTTGCCCTAGAGAAAAGAAAGAGGAAAAGAAAGAAAGAGAGAAGAGAGAAAAGAGAGAAAGAGAGAAGAGAGAAAAGAGAGAAAGAAGAAGAGAGAAGAGAAGAGGGGAGAGTGAAGAAGGGAGAGGAAGTGGGTCATAGCTAAAGTGGGGCCCATGGGAGTTCAATCTCGCAAGTCCCTACCTCTTCTTCAAGAAAACCTCCACCAAACCCACCCATGCCAAGAAGTAAAGGTAAGAATGATATATTTTCCCTTCAATAGAGAAACATAGTGTAGATTTCTAGGCATTAATGTTGACTTTCTTATTTTTGACTTAAGAAATAGTGGTTTTACCCAATCCACAAACCCTAAGATCTCAAAGAATGAAAATCTCCTCTTAAGGTGCGGACTATTGCTCTTAGGTAGTCTAACACCAATTTCAATATGAATATAATGATTTTGTTTGTTGGATGATGTATTTGGGTAATCTATCAAAACCTAGACAAGACCTTACATTTTAGATTCTCCTCAAATTAATGTGCAATGATGATGAAATGCTTGTTGTTTCTCAAACATGATTGGGTATGTTAATGATGATTGCTTGTACTTTCCTTGCTCGGTTTATGTATGATATTTTTTTCATAACATGTTTATTGTACTAACCCTTGTGTATATTTTGGTATTAGGAAATATATGAAATGCTTGCCTTCTACACTAACCCACACAACACTTGCACTTTTATTTCATGATATTGTTAGCATTTGCCTTGTAAAAATCTGGATTCTATGATGGGAAGTATGAATGCATGTTATTACCTATGCTAGTTGATAACCCATGTTAGTCGGCATGCTATACATTACCACCAAACCCTTGGGTTGGTTAGGAATGCGAGGAGAGTGAAGGCGGTCCCGTTGGTAGGACTATCCTGAGGTTAAACCTATGAATTTGGGTAGGTGCGCGTGAGTGACAGTAGTTAGACTACATGGGTCACTTGCACCCGATGTCGTCTGTCATACGCTTGCCTGAACTCGTGCAAGCTAACCTATTTACTGACCAACCTTGATTGTTACCCATGTTTGCTCACATATGTATGGAACCTGGAACACCCTACAACTGTTTTAGCCCATCAATAGCGAATTGAATATCAATCCACAGTCTCGTGAGCCGGGCATGGTGGAATGAGACACTATGTCCGAGCTGTCGGCTTATGTTGGGGTGACACGCCTCCCCGTAGTGACCGCGAGCGATCTTAATTCTTAGCACTCCCCACGTGCTTGAAGTCGGGGATGGGGAACCCGACAGGATCAAGGATCGTGGGGTCACTCTATGATATAGGTCCTATGTCATAGAATGATATAGATTCATTCTAGGACCTATATCATAGAATGAATCTGCTCTCGGATATTCCTCCGATTGTGCCTCGATTAATGTGATCCTTGGCTAAGATCCTACTAGGCAATCATGCTTATATACGGTGGAAATCCTCTTTAGGTGCTCCTATCCCGAGATTGTGGCTGACCTCCAAGTTCAGCAGTTGAGGCCGGTCTCTGAGGTCGGTAGTTAATACCGACCTTCATGGTCAGTTGTCAAGACTGAGTCGGTACCTGAGGTTGGGTTGGTACTGCGACCCTCATTTGGGGGGTTTCCTATAATCTTTATGTTTCATTCCACGTGTTAGGTCAATTAGATTTTACCTATAACAATACAAATATAATCATTCTCTAGTTTAGGTTAAACAATTGTTAAATCAAAACGTTCATTGTACTCAAAGTGCATAATAAATTCAAACATAAACAACTCAAAGACTTCAAGTAAATCCAAATCAAATTAATCTAATACTATCATTCAAAATAATGTTATTGAATACAATAAACTAAATACTAAAATTAACTATAAACTTCATCCCTTAGCCTTAGCCAAGAGATTAGCTAGTCATAGCTAACTCAAAAAAAAAAAAAAAAAAAAAAAAACTCAACATCTACTAAAACCTATGAAGAAATTGAGGTGAAAGAATATTGTTGGCACTCCACTTAAGCCTTCTATCCCTTTTTAAACCCTACAAGATGATTTGGGATGTCTTATGGAATCTAATTTATAGTTTTGGAACTCCAATTTTCATGCGCACCTTTGATGACACCTTCAATGGCACTTCGATGGTATCGAAGCTCATTCGATGATACTTTTGACGACACTGACGCTCACTCGATGACATCAAAGAATGTGTTCAACAACTAATTTAAAAATTCATGATTTTCTCAATTGAATAAAAGAGGGTTCGATGGGATTGAAGTTATCTTCGATGGCATTGAAACTCTCCTCGATGACATCGAATGACTGTTTCTTTAGTTTTTCAGAATTTCGTCTTTCTGCTCGTGGAATTTTAGAACATGATTTTTCTGATCCTGAATTTTTAGGATTCCTTTTCCTTGGTTTCTTCACTTCAAATCTTCAATTTTATTCATTCTTAACTTTGTTTTGTTGGATATTTAGTATTTGAATTCTTTAATATTGTCTTCGATAGATCTAATTATTCATTATCTTTTTTTGAGCTCTAAATTCATCATTTTAAGTGCATATTCATTATAAACTTTCGAATTATCTCGCATAATGAAAACGTATATAGTTAAATCAAATAAACACTTAAATGCCAGTAAAACTAATGTAGTCAAATGGTTAAATATGTAATATTTGAGTCTAAGTAAGGAATGTGATTGTGCATACTATTTCGAATAATAGAGAATATATATTTTAGAAAGTTACATGATTGTCTATAGCTTCTTAAGTATTACTTTAGCTATGACTATTCATAACTTGTCAAGTATATATGTAATTATTTTGTCATTATTTATTTTTGCGAATAGTTTCGTTTTATTATATTATTGTATTTATTACTTCGCAATCACTTTATAATACGTGCATTTATT
This sequence comes from Magnolia kwangsiensis, assembly GCA_037074715.1. NCBI lineage: Eukaryota > Viridiplantae > Streptophyta > Magnoliopsida > Magnoliales > Magnoliaceae > Magnolia > Magnolia kwangsiensis. Next base: position 118,772,775 of record CM073577.1, read on the forward strand.
TTAATTTTTTAACCTTGAATTTCAACTTTATAACGTGAAATATATTACTAACATACTAAGTATTTTGATAATCTAATTGTGTCAAAATGGGTGTAATCAATCTGCTTATCACGTGCGTACTATTTTTGAAAATAAAAAAAATGTACAGAGAAAACCTATATTGCCATTGTGGTCCATTTGATGACCAGAGTAACCTAATTTTTGTGTGATATGCATTAAATGCTGAACCCCACCTTATGGACGACTTGGATCTTGCATGCACATGCTCTGTTGGCACATGAGTTGTACGTACACACCTCAACAAGACTTTTCCATACGTTCGCATGAGACGCAAATCATCTTGCTGATTCATGCTATAGATGTTCCCCTCGTCCCCGTCAATTTACATGCACACGTGGGACACATGTGTGAGATCTAAGCCACGTATCAAAATGGACTTTGGATTCCCTTGGCTAAAAATTGGGCCTGTCCAATTTTTACAATTTATGAAAATAATATGAAAGTATAAAAGTGTTAGGCTAGCGTTGTCGTCCATTTAGGGCTGTTAATGGGCCGGCTGGTCAAAATGAAAACCTTTGATTAGGCCCCATCCAAACAGTTTAAAATTGGGTTGAAGCCAACCAGTGACTTGGCCCATTGAGGGTCCAAGGCCAAATTGATGAAATGAATGGCCTGATTTTCAGGTGAGGGTATTTAGGAAGTGTATCCATCTAATGGACGGCTTGGATCTCGTGCATGTGTACCATGTTGCCACATGAGTTGGGAGTACATAGGTGCCTATGAATTGCCCCTCCATATCAGTACTAAGAACACGTATATGTGCAGACTCGTAAGTGTTTTGCACAAGGAATTAGAAATGTTCATAACAAGATCTCCATTGGATGGGGAACTTCAAAAAATCATGCCCATCTGATCATCAGGTAGGCTACTCACGTAAATAGATGTTGAACCATTTTTCATTTTCTCTTAGTTGTCCATTTATTTCGAAAGCTTGGGACCCAAAATCGGGACCACAAATTAGTCAATTTCTCTAAGTTCTCCATAAATGTTAAAAATCTGGAATGATTTATCCACAATGGGCCACAAAATTTGTGTAGTCGACATATCAAGGTTTTTCTGTATATTGTACACATGAATTTGGATGTTTTGGGTGGTTGTCTATTACTTTCTAAGTAAGGCCCACCTAATATTTTATAGGCCTCACTTTTGGAGGATCACAACGTCTTGGTTGAGATCACATGATGCATGTCTTGGATGACATGTAAATCATACATCAAATTCCAGGAAAAAATAAAATAAAAATCATGGACAATCATCAACAATTGTTAAATTCACATGGTGGTCTACATGATGATTTAATCAAAATATTTTTGGGCATCCAACTTTTATGATGAGACGACTTTCGTGGATAAGTTGGATTTCATACACTGGTGAGCCCACGTGTAGCACTTGTGGTATACGCTTATTGTACAAGGGCTTGCAGTAGAGGAACCTTTATCATGTCCATCAATTGCGCAGGACTAAGCACAAGTATATCTTGGACATGCAAGAGTCCTCAAAAAATAAGCTGCATGCCCTTTTCAATTGTAGCGTGGTATACTATAATATTGATATTGATTTATTCCCCAATTTGGAAATATATCAGAGTTCCATCAAGAGCATGCAACCAGATAGTGCCCCTCGTCCAGATGCCTCTCTAGGGTCCTTTTACATTGCCTGTTGGACATTATCGACGTTAGATTTGAAAAGGGCAGTGCACAGCTTTTTTAGGAAAGGTCTCATACCCGACGGCCGTGAATTCATTCTTTGCAATGATCCCAAAGGCCCTGTAACTTTGGGCATTTTCACCAAAATCTCTTTGGAACATCCTTCTCAAAAAGCAATTGCCCGACTGACCTCCAACCCGTTAGCTTAGCTTGGCTAAAAGCATTTCCCATGCGACTCCATGTATAATATTGTTTGTTGTGATTTTGTCAGGTTACAAGTGTCAACAATTTCTAGGTACTAGCGAGTTCTCAAATCCTCCCATAGTGTTTATAAAAAAACTCAGCACTGTTTCTTTCTCTTCTTCACGTTAAACCATTCTTTTCAAATAATAAATACTCAAAGATAAGTAAGATAGTAAATATAAGCCGAAGGTAGAAAGAAAGCCAAAGGCAGAAAGAAAGCCAAAGGCAAGGAAGGCTGCTAGAAAGTGAAGGAAAAAAAGGCGAGTGACAAATCCCAAATAGACCAATAGATCAAGATCCATAGTATAGTCCATTTTGGATTCAGATCGAGCTTGACTGATTGCACCATAAGTCACCATATCTTGCTAGCAACTACTAACTTGTTGATTATGTACAACATCCATCTCGTCCAAAAGGTTGGTCAAGAAAATGACAGCTGTTGATAGAAGGGAAAGTACAAGTATGGCCCACTTGAAGATTGGATTCACCTGATTATTTATTTTATTTTTTTCCACCAAGCAATCTTTATGATGGTGAAAACCTTTTGGATGGGTTGTATGTCATGACCACATGCCATATGTGGGCTATCATATGCTAGTTGGATCATAACTTAATGGTCCAACTGGTTGCATATGAAAATTTCTATAAAATAATAAAGTTATTAGGAAGCTTAATATTGCATTTGTTAGAACATCATAAGAGTTAGGCAAGAGTAGTTGATGAATTGAAAGGTTTTAAGGCCTTTTCTTCCCTATTCTATTGTTGGCTTTGTCATGAATGAGAATCTCATGCGTTTCTCTCATTACAACTCTTTTTATAGAGCAAGGCCCACCTACCCTCTGGAAAGAACCTGATATCTAACCTGATTAATGCTGTGATCGGGTCCTTCATGGGCCTGGCTAAGGTCAAATCTTATTAATATGTTACTTGGTCATTCTATAACAAAAGATGAAATAAAATAGGTTGGATATTGCAATATATCCAAGGAAGTCGAATATAAGTTAGAGATTAGTCAGATACACATATTATCCAAGGAAGTCTTCACACCCCCACATGTGTCTTGTTGGTCATGTGGGGCTCACTTGTGGACAACCACTAATGGATTGTGCTATATTCATTCAGCTCTCTTAAATCTATGCATGTGCCTCTTTCTCTTATCATACTTAAATTCAAACTAAGAAAAAGGGTTTAAGAGGAGACAAGGAGTAAGGTCATGTACCGGTTCTTTAACTATCTCTTATAAAATCAGGTCCGCCTGGTCCCAGACCATTTATTTTTTGGCTCAAAAATCAAGCTCAAGACTGGCTAACGGGGCTTAAAATTGTACCCAAGCTAGGCTTGGTGGGCCAGCGAGCGCCTACCATTTTCCAACACAGTCCTGATGTAGTCTTAGTAGATGGGGCCATCTGATCAAACCATTGATGTCATTGCTCTCACTGTGGCCAGTGTTTTCATATATATATATATATATATATATATATATATATATCTCCATACGAAAAGGTTCCCAATCCCTTTCCTGAGTGGCTATGATGTAGAATGTGTCACATAGATACATTCTGGGTATTGTTACTGGGCGCACAACCTATCAATCTTTAATGAAATGGACTATCCAAGGTGAACCAACCTATAAAGTGAGTTGCATCTTTCCATTTCATCAGAAAACGTGCACTTTCAGATAGAAATAAAATTTTAAGAAAAGCTAATATTTTAGTAATTTTATTTTTTATTTTTAATATTTTCTTATTTTTAGAGTTTTGTATTTTCCTCTTTTTCAAAAGCAACTTGTAATTATACTAGGACTCTTCAAGCAAAAGTTTATTTAGAATTTTTAGTTTTAGAAATTAGGCTTTAGAATAGTTTTATTATAATTAGGATTTTTACTAGAGTTAGGATTTTATTACATTTTGTAATTACAAACTTTGGTTTTTCTTTTTCTATATTAATGGTGTAACAGGGATATACACGTCAGACAATCAATCAATTTTAAAATTTCTAGATTTTATTTGTATTTTCTTATTTTCCTACATGAATTCGAGGTATTTCTATCAAGAGTCCAGACAAGCTCCATGGATTGGGACTAGTTATCCCCTTAAGGAAGACGGTGATTGACCTCATCACGCCATCCCTGCATCAGCCTAAAAACAAATGGTACAGAGAAAATCATATCAATGATCTATGGGAATATACCACAATTTCAATGACTGGAATCTTGCAAAGCCTAAGAATTTTGGGACCCATCTGCAGTTCTTAATACGAGACTGACGATCCAGATCAACTGGCCATGGGCTGCACTTGTATGGAATGTTTGCTGGGCATAGTTCACGTTATGATGCATCAGGGTTATTCGTTTGAAATAGATTCATATATCATGTATGCTGCTCTCCAGTCTGAGCCTGAGCTGGTTTGGGTTTACATTTTAATCTAATGGGTAGGCCTGACTGGCCGTTCAGTTGAATTTTGTTTGGGCTAGGCCCAGCCCATCAACATCCGTATGTATTTCGTTAGCCTAGGGAAAGAGGCTAATATGCAACTCCATTGTGGAAATAGCAAGTAAATATGTATCATCTCGGCTATTGAATCTAGTGGGCCACCATGTGGATAGGCTATATACCAAGGTCACAGTAATTAAACAAGTTCACTAATTCAATCGCGAGTTTGGGTAGTTGAAATGTGGATCACTACTCTAGTCTTTTGTTTTTGACAGCAGCTGATCAAAAGGCTACGACACAACCTCTTGCTTTTGCAACGAGTCCTGTCTACGTGGTAATATTAGGGGTGCAACTTGGCAGGTTGGGTCGAGTTGAGGGTCGAGTTGAGCCTGACCTGGACATTAATCATAGTTTAAAACCTCGAAAACATTACTAGACTCTATGTCCAATAGGTTGAATGAGTCTTAAAAAAAATAAAATTTTAAAAAAATAATACTGATTTTTCAATTCAATGGCAACTATGCTTTATAGCCATCATAAACAGATTCGGGAACCCCACAGCAGCATAAAAAAACTAAGGGCACCTATTGTAAACATAGACAAAAAGAACGATCTAGGGGCCCACCGGGGAGGCCCTAATGGAGCCTAGGCGAACTCAGTCCAAGAAGACCAGGCCCCGAATATGGGCCGCAGGGTCTTTTACATTATCAAAAAGGAGGGGCGATTGCAACTCACTCCCCATGCGGGCCAAGCCATCCGCCGAACCGTTTCTTTCTCTTTGAATGAGCTTGAGAGAGATATTACCTCGAACCATGATAACAATTCTGGAGATTCATGGTTTCCATTGCCAAGAAGGGGTAGATCTCCCCGAGAGAAGGTCGATGACGAATTTGGAATCCAATTTAATCTCAACCTGGGATAGTCCCTTGTTAAGCGGCAAGAAAAGGCCATCATACACCACTCTCATTTCCGCTTTGTTGTTGGAGCCAAGCCCATATCTTGACACATATGCGAAAAAAATTTTCCATCTGTCATCTTTCGCAGTACCTCCACCACTCGACTTACCTGGGTTTCCTCTACTGAGTCGTCAGTATTTAGTTTAACCCAGTTATGGGCTGGTCTTACCTATCTAATGACTTCTAGACGATCTTTCCTTTGGGTAGTAACTGGAAATCCTAGAGCGACCCAAAGGGGGTGCCGCCCTTGGGACTTTGCCATGACCTTGCTCTCATCTTCGACCAACGACTTCATCCACCACTTGATATGGGACAAGAAATCTTCTAACCTCGCCGGCTTCTGATCAAACTTGGCCGTGTTTCTAGCACGCCAGATTTTCCAAAAAAATGAGACCGGGGTGGATTCTACGAATAGCAATAGGGAAGCCTCCCGTAGACGACGCGATCCACCATTGCCCGAGTCTATCACCCACCGATTGCTTTTGCATGAAGGAGATCCCAAACAAAGCTCCAAAATAAGACCAGATCAACTGTGTTAGCTGACCATAAAGGAACAAGTGGCTGATTGATTCTGTATCTGGGCGCTAAAAATTTCCCTCCATGCAGCAAACGCACATAGACATCATGGGGATACCTTTCTCTTAAATGAGTCTTAAGTTGACTCGAGTCAGTATTATAATGTAAAAATGAAGAATATGGAAACTCATATTATAATGTAAAAATGAAAAATAATTAAAATGGTAACAGATATTTAACATTATTAGAACATATGCAGATATTAAATATCCAAAGAAATGCTTAATTGAAGCCTTTGGCCCTGGCTATGGGCTGATGCTCCTAGCTAAGGAGGTCATGGGTTTGAATCTTCTAGTTGTGACTTAGTGTTAGTCAAGCTGATCAATTGGCCAAGTTGTTGAAATGGTTCGACAAATCTTGTTGAGTTCTTGTTGTTACAAAAGCTGCGGAAGAAAACTCTGAATTCGGATCAAATAGTCAAAAGATAAACGCAAGCAAGCAATAAGATATGCAAATTAAGAACATATGAGTTTTATATGAAAAAATCATTGTAGGAAAAAAAATATTGCACAAAGAGACAACAAAACACTATCAATAAAGATAATACAAAAGATGGATGCACTTACAATGTCAGAAAACTCTCATTTTTCTCCTCTCCAAACCTTAGAAACCTTTAAACCCTAATTAGAATATGTTAATCTCACAATTACACCAATATATACTATAATACTCATAATATGAAATTGATCACACAATTACGCAAAATCTCACGTGCTGTTGATCGAAACATTGATTGATTGACACCGATTGAGCAATCCTCGATCGATAAAGCCAACAAGCGATCAAACACGCCCAAAAGTGTCCAAAGAGTTTAGAGGTATTTTCTGAATGTTGATTGATCTAGATTGTTTAAAACTATCTAGAAGCCACTTTGCATACTTCGGGCTTCACTTGATTGATCGACTAGGAATTTATCGAACCATGTTTCATGAGTAGATTTAAGACATCTCATAATACTTACCAAGTCATGTTCAACTCCAAACTTGATAAGCCCAATCCATGGCAATCTCAAGGTACAACCCTAACCCAGATCCATTGCTTATACACACATGTAATATATTATGTATGTGAAGGTTAGATTTAGGTTGTGTCAGTTGCCTAAGGCCTGAATCCAACCCAACTTGACCTAAGGCTAGGTTAAGGAGTTCCGGCCTGAAGTTATTAAAACCATCACCGACCACTTGATACGATAAAAATCACTGCCTAAGCAACACCACCAAAATCAAACACCCTTTTAATTCTAATGACACATTCAATATGAAATATGAAAATGTCGTGTGCAATAAAAAGAAAGAAAATAGCGGAGAAAAATTCAAAGCTACAACCACACAAGAATACAAGATATATGTGATTTACCTCTTGGGCTACATGCACGGGTAATCAGACAAAGAAAAAATCCACTATAACAAAGAGAGACTACAAAGATAAAGGAATTGAGTACATTCTTCAAGAATACAATGAAATTGCCTTGAATCCAAGCTCAAAAGAAAAACCCTCTACTATTACAATGCTAGCAATAGATATTCCCACCTTAAACACCTTAGGAAGAAAACTTTGGAGCACCTCTTGGAAAGCCTTGGAGCATTGAATCTAACCTTTGAGAAGAAAATTTCTCTCTCTCGCTCTCTCCCCAAAATTCATAACTCTCTTTCAACCCCAATACAACTTACCTTTATAAAAGCTCCACTTTTATGAGAAAAATGTCAAAAATACCATTCCGAGGGTCCACTAACACTTGGATCTTGTTAGAGAGTGAAAAATGAGTCATATGGGCTCAAAAAAAAAAAAAGAAGAAATAAACCCATAGTGATTTTAGTATCACTATTTTAACACAACCCAATCTGACACAAGGAAGGACAAGTAGAGGTCGAGCACCGTCTTTTTCAGGGAGATAACTATTCTGAATCCACGGAACTTTTCTAGACTCCTCATAGAGATGCCTTGAATCCATGAGGAGAGATAGAAAATAAAAAATAATTCTAATAAAGTTCGTAATAATTTAATTGACAATGAAAAACGAGCTTATAACCTCTTAAATAATAACATAAACTTTAGGAAGAAGTTCTAGAATTAAACTACAACTAAAACTCCTAGAAATCATGACTTAGTATAAATAGTAAACTTACTATTTACTATTTATAGACGGTCATGATTTCCACTAGTGCACATGGTTTTCGGAAAATAATGGTGTCCTATTTAGCTCAACTGTGTGATTCTCCTAATTATTCTAAGCACTTTTCATGTTGGGCGCAACTAAAGCCTAGCAGAGTAAAGAGTTATACTCAAATTAAAACTTCCTATAAATAGTAAAAACGGAATTAAAACAGGAATTTGACCGTCAATCTGATGGTATTTCGCAAATTCGGCATGCTCAACTTGGCATAGTGGGTTTGGGTGGCTAAAGTAGCTTGTCCTACCCCAAAATCCCCAAAATCACATATGGCACATTGGATAACTCATTCTTGTTTGTGAGATACATCCATTTTAAGCTTTGACGGTTCGGATCACCTCCGTTTATAATTGGGCCTTTTCTGGTCCATCTTGGCCATGAAATTATCCGCGACTCGCTCTACATCACAATCCTAACCGGACCTCAGACCAACATGCATGCACCTGACCTGACCTATTGACCCAGGCCATCTGGCTCGGGTTAAGTTATCGTCACACATGTTTCATGTGTGCGACAAAGGGAGATGCATGGACCTATGGGATGCCAGGCATGGTTTTAAAACTGACCCAAGTCAGGTGCGAACTGAACTGATTCATATGAGTTGACTCGGACTTGGTGGGACCTGATCAGTTCAAACCATAAGTCAACCTCTCTTCCACCCACCGAAACCCAAATCACTTCCAACTTAGGCGAATCGGTCTAATTCAGCCTCGACTGGGGCTAATTCAACTTCGATTCCGATGAGCCACAGCTTGGCTCTGGGCCAAACGAGTCAATCTGAGTCACTGGATCTTATCCATATGCAGAACCTTGCATCTGAGGATCACGCACTGCTCTGTTTTTACTTGCGAACGTGCCATACATGCAGGACATCCTAGCCGTGCAAACGTTGTAAACAATCATGAAAATCACCGGGCACGGAAACTAAGCTGATCAACTACTCAGGTAGGCCGCTGATTTCTATGTTTTGGATCATTTAATGAGTGAATCAGCCTGACCTTTTCCAATAGATGATATTTTATGATGGGTCCCATCTTTTACACAGATTGGATGAGAAGAACATGATTATCATTGCCAATAACAGAACAAATGGATTTTCCTTTATAAAACTTAATTTAGATGTTACTTTCCTCAATCCAAATAAGAAAATTGAATTTACTTATGCAAACTCTTTTATTATTCTTTTTATAAATAGAACTGTTTTGAGAATCTATCTTGTTTTTTCTTACATAACTCCATTAATAACTTAACTAATCCTCACAGAAAAGAAAATAGCTCTCCAAGGCGAAGTCAACTCAGTGGACACTTTCATGACTGACACTTCTTCAACTATCTCTCCGTCGCTGCTTTTCGATGAGTGTTCCGCTGGTTTCCTGACAGCGCCTCTCCCTGCCGACCCATTTGCCACCAGGTGAGCACATGTGGATGGTTGGATCAAATTCTTGACATCAATGGCAAGGTTCGAGCAGTCCGGTTGGAGTAGCTCAAACAAGAGAAGAACAAGAGAAGCCATGGGGGGAAGGGCTAATGTTGTGTTAAGATTCAATAAGAGGATGTTTGGATGGAGATGGCCGGCTTAATGGAGTGTCTTAGTTTCAAGGGGATTGATGATTGAACGGTGGGGATTGAAGTTGTATAAGCTGCAATGGGATGTTTGAATGGTCGGGGATGGGATGGAGGCTACATAAGTAGCTCAGACAAGTGAAGAACAAGAGAAGCCATGGGGGAAAGGCTAATGTTGTGTTCTGTTTGGGTGGAGATGGTTTAATGGAGTGTCTTAGTTTCAAGGGGATTGATGATTGAACGGTGGGGATTGAAGTTGTATAAGCTGCAATGGGATATTCGAATGGCGGGGGATGGAATGGAGGCTACGCATATATATAGAATCAACAGGGCCAATGGGCTTCTGGAAGTCTGGTGAATTTTGCTAGTTATGGGTTTTGGGTTTTGAGAAAACGACGGATACTCTGGGAGTTGGGAAAACCTTGGATTTTAGTATCAGTTAGGAGTTGGAACACACGTGGCATTGGGACTTCATTTTTCTTTAAGTATACCCATCTCTCTCTTTTTTTCTTCTTCTTTTTTCTTTTTTTTTTGCAATCAAATTCTTATTTCCTTAAATAAGCTGAGAATTACAACTAGGACACATTCGGGCAGGACCGAGAACAACAAAAAGCACGGCCCTGCCTATCGTAAACTATACAGGAATGACCCTAAAGATCCGACTAAGAAGAGCGAACAGATCCAATACCCGTATTATCAAGGAAGATGAGGCCTCGGATATGGGCTGGAAGCTGCTGAGAGAGGTGGAAAAATCCAGATGACTGGTTTGCACTGGCAATATGTGCCAGACCATCTGCAACTGCGTTCCCTTCTCTCCTTATGAGACGGATGGAGATGTTTCCCCTGATCATGAGGGCTTTGATCCTAGAGACCCAAAAACTGATTCTCCAACCCAAGGCAACTACCCCCGAGAGGATATCAACCGTAATCTGTGAGTCCGATTCAATCTCAACGTTGTAGAAACCCGAGGAAATGGGCAAAAGAAGTCCACCGTATATAGCTCTCATTTCGGCTAGGTTGTTAGAGCAAACACCGTATGGCGAGTAGAAAGCAAACATGAGCTCCCCGCGGTCATTTCTGAGAATACCCCCACCTCCAGAATGCCCCGGATTTCCACGGGAGGAGCCATCGACATTAAGCTTGAACGAGTTGGAAGGCAGTTTGGACCACCTCACAATCTCCCATCGCCGCAATCCTGGACTAGGCTTGAAGCGGCTCCCTGACTCTCTGACCCTACTCCATTGACCGACTGTAGCCACCCCTCCAGCTCTCCACCTGATCCACCAGTCAACCCTGGCGATGGTAACTGCTGATCTCATCGGCTTGAGCTCGAACCTGGCTCTGTTTCTAGCCAGCCAAATCTCCCACAAAATACAACAGGCAACGAAAGCCCGGGACTTCGCAGAGATACCTTCTTCAGCATAAGCGTGCCTCCACTGACCCACCCTGGAGAAGATGGACTAGTTAGGGAAGGACGGCAGGCTGAAACGGATATTGAAATGTGACCAAACAGCTTGCGCAAACTGACTGTAAAGACAAAGGTGCTCTAGACTTTCCACGCTGGGGATATTCCTGGGACCCGTCTTGCAGCAACAACATCTTGAAGCCAGAGCCACACCCTTACCTTGCACTGCGGAATCGACCGGAATAGCCCCTTAAAGCAGTCTCCAAATGAAGACAGAAATCTTGGGGGGCCAATTCTTCTGCCCAGGTTGGAAGATCCAGTCCCTATTTTCGGCTCTCTGTCTGGTTATATACCAGGCTGACCTGATGGAGCATTTCCCTGAGGGGATGTGGGGCCAGATACAAACATCAGCACCGACCGAGGTGGCAAAACCAGCCTGGAAAATGCGATCAATATCAGTCAGAGAATACCCCCATCTCTCTAAATCAGATGTGGCCTAGTGACTTATCAATCGCGTCTGTCCATTTAGTGGTCCTTATCATGGATGGCTTATACGTCAAAAATCACACATTTAGACAATCCAACCTATTAATTTATTTCACTTTTTCTTGCAGAATGTTTGACCGTTATCCACTTTTTTCTTCTACCGTTGCTTTGAAGGACTTTGATCAGCCCAAGATTGTCATCTGATCCATGTTAGTTCTGAACTATTTCTTATCAATAGTTATCCTAACAGGATGGGCTGTCTCAAATGATATGTTATCATGCCACGTGTACTGTAGAAATATTGCTGTAGCATATCATCGTTGTACTGGTTACATATACCAGATCTTCTCCGTTCATTGAAAATCGACACCATTGATAAGTGCAATGAAGAAACGGTGTTTTATTCTTTGGTTGGCAAAGGACGCGGATTGCGTCTTGACCCTGCTTTGACAACGAGGTCCAGGCATAGGGGCAATGTGGGGCCGTCTTGAAATGTTTGTTTTATCCAAGCCGTTCATCCATATTCCAGATAATTTTAGAATATGAATTTGAGAATGGGTCAGATCCAAGGCTCAAGTGGACGACACATAGTGGGGATTTAACGCCTACCATTAAAAGATTTATGCGAGCCCACAAGTTTTGATCAAGCTATTTTTTTTTTCCCCTTCATTGAGGTCTATGACCTTATGAATAGGTCGGATGGCAAGAAACATCACAGTAGGCCTGTAGACACCCCACCTAAAATGAGGACGAGATACTCTTTGAGTTTCACCTTAACTTTAATAAATTATCTTATTATGATTTAGAAATTATTGAACATTCAAATCGGTTGAACTGAAAGCATACTCGGTGGCACTAAAAGTTGAGCGGGTTCAACCCGACCTACCTGTGATTGATCCGACATTGGGTAGCCTGTAAATACCTCACCTAAAATGAGGACAAGCTACTCTTTTAGTTTTAGTTTAACTTTAATAAATTATCTTATAATGATTTAGAAATTATTGAAAATCCAAACGGGTTAAACTGGGAGCATACTTGATGGGGCTGAAAGTTAGGCGGGTTCAACTCGACTGACCCATTACTGACTCGACATTAGGTGACTTGTAGACACCCCACCTAAAATGAGGACAATCTATTCTTTGAGTTTCAACTTAACTTTAATAAATTATCTTATAATGATTTAGAAATTATTGAAAACCCAAATGGGTCAAACTAGGAACATACTTGGTGGGACTGAAAGTTGGGTGGGTTCAACTCGACTGACCCATGACTGACCCGACATTGGGTATCCTGTAGACACCCCACCTAAAAAAAGGACAAGCTTGTAAGTGCTATGTTTTCTAGTGCCTATGATTGTCAAATTTTGTAGTGTCTAAACCTCTTGTAATCATTGTCTTGTGTAGCGCATTTACATATTCAAGACTGTGCATTTCATGTACAAGATCAAAGGTCTTTATCTTAAGTACTTCAAATGCAAGATTAAGAGATATACAAGTTCAAGTACATAATTCACTCCTTCAAGCTTTAAAGTTCAAGATTTCAAAGCTTTATCTAAAGGCAAGACAATAGTCTTTACTTTGGTACTCAAAGCTCATGGTGAAGTACAATTCAAGTACTATAAGCTCAAGCTTCAATGTATTACAAATTCAAGTTTCAAAAGGTCTCAAGTTCAAGCTTCAATGTATTACAAATTCAAGTTTCAAAAGGTCTCAAGTTCAAGCTTCATCATATGTCAAGATCTCAAGCTACGTGAACTTTAAAGAACGACTATTAACTGAAGCAAAAGAAGATTCAATATTTATACATTACTTATAAGGTATGAATGACCCTAAATTGACCATAGGATATATCATTTTGAATACATAATTTAATTAGATCATTTTATAAGTGTATAGTCTGTTTTTCTACTAGTCTTAGATTAAGTTCGAATAGTCCTAACACTGGCTCAACCAGTCTAAGAAATCCTCGACCAGTCCTACGGTTGTTACTTATTTTTAAAATTTTTTGTTAAAACCTCAATCAGTCCTGGAGACTGTTCAACCGGTCGTGTGAACAATGCTCAACCAGTCCTACACGCTCAACTCAAAGTCTAGCAACTAATTTGAGTTTCATATGACTAGTCGTGGACAGGACTCGACTGGTCGTGGAGGCCACTCGACCGGTCGAGCAAGTCCTTCAACCAGTCGTGGAACGGTCTGATCTTATTGCGTCCAAATTTTTAAAAGTTTGTTGGTCTTTCAACCAGTTAAACCGACCTCAGGACCAGTCGAAGATGCAATTTCTACACTTATAAATAGAGCACGAATTTTAGAGTTTGATATCCAATTCAAGCAAAATCAATACACCACTCTAAGAGATAAGTTAGTGATATTCTTAAGATATTTAGTGCTCATTTCATATTCTCTTTAATTAGCTTTTTGCATTTGATTTTGTATTTTGCATTCCAATTTTATTTGAAAGAGGAATTGAAGTATTCTCATTTTTTGGAATCAAAATCAAATCAAGCTAACTCAAGGTGATTTAATTTAAAATCAATTTAGAACTTAGAACCTTTTCACAAGTGAGTGTGAACAGTGAACTTCTACGTTGAGCTTCTACTCCGAATTGGTTCTTCCGGGCTGCATCAATAGGAGAATATCCAGATAAGTATTTTACAGTTTTGTAAATTCATTGTTTTGGTTTCATTGAGAATGTATCAGAAAAATCTTTCTTTTGGTTTGTCTGAGGTGATCCAGAAAACTTAGAGTGTATGGTTTTTGAATTGTGTAAGCCCACTTGAAAGACACAATTACGAGGGTTTTAGGTAAACCTTGAAAAACCTATTTTCATAGTGAGTGCTAATATCCACTGTGTGAGTAGTTGTGTGGCTGTTTTTCTAAACAGTTGGTGTACACATAAGAGAACCACTATAATTTATGGTCTTGTAATGATTGATTGATTATTTCATTTTGTGGATGTTAAAATTTACCTTTATGCATTTGTGGAGAATGTTATAATAGCTTAGTTATTTCCTTTGCTATTTATTTATTTATTTATTCCTTTATATCAGTTTGAGATTTTGACACACAGACTGTTCTATGAATCAGGTTGTTCTACCATAAGCCATTAGTTTTTGGTGTAAGGTTGTCCTTAGAATAACCTCTGTATCAACCTCTCAATACTTGTACACTTGAGGTTGTTTTACATTTCTGCACTGTGGGATTATTTAATTGCCATCTTTATTTATATTAGTTTAATTTCACAGTTTATTATTATTTTCTTAAATTTTGGCATAGTCCTATTCACCCCCCTCCTCTAGGACTCATAGCTTGGCCTTTTCAAGTGGTATCAGAGCCTAATAACTCGTTTTAATTATTATTTCTTGTGGATTAATTTCTTGAGTTAATCGATCTGAGTTTTGTAAGATGTCAAATTTTGATAGCCTTTCAGTCACTAGGCCTCTATCATTTGATGACTCCAATTATGTCTATTGGAAAGTCAGGATGAGAATTTTCTTAAAATCTATGGATGAGAGTGTGTGGCAAGCTACAGTGACTACTTAGACCCCTCCTACCACTGAAGTGACTAGTATCGATGGATCTATAACTGTAAAAGTAACACCTTATTTCACTTAGACTAATCTTCAGAAAAGTGAAAGTAGAGCCAATGCAAAGACTCTAAATGATATCACTTGTACACTATCATCGAATGAATTCAAGAGAATTATATCATGTGATACTGCAAAGTAAACCTGAGATGTTTTGAAAATGACACACGAGGGAAAAACAATTGTCAATAAATCTAAAGTCTAAACCCTTATAACCAAAATTGAGGAAATACGTATGGAAGAAAGTGAAACTTTCATAGATTTCTATATAAGATTAAATAACATTGTCAACTCTACGTGAGGTCTTAGTGATAGAATCCTAGAAAGTAAAGTCTGTGTAAAGATACTATGTTCACTACTCGAACGGTTCAATTCAAAGGTGACTACGATCCAAGAACTTCGTGATACGAATAATATAAGGGTAGAAGAATTAGTTGGCTCATTACAGACCTATGAGTTAAACTTTAAAGCTCCTAAAGGTAAATCCATCACTCTTAAGTCTTCTAAAAGTATTTCTAAAGAAAATAGTAGTAATTCTGATTTAGAAAATTCTGAAGATGATATGACCCTTTTAGCTAAAAAGTTTTATAAGATTTTCAAAAGTAAAAAGATAGTTGATTTTCAAAAACCTAATGAAAAGAAAAGATCTAAATTTAAAACCTGAAAATCTTTAAAAGATAGTCAATGTTACAACTGCCATGAATATGGGCATTTAGCAAACAAATGTCCTAAAAAGGATAAACTTAAAAGGAAAGGAATGTTGGCTACTTGGGATGAATCTTCCAACTTTGAAGCCTCTTTTAAGTTAGAAGATTCTGAAACCGAATCAGGTAATGAAGCTAAAGCCCTTATGACTCTAGCCAAGTTCACTTTTTCAGATAATGATGATTCAACTAGTGAAGAAAATCTGAATAGTGATCATAAAAATGAAGAAGTTCTTCAAGATGCTTATAATAACTTGTACAAGGAAAGTTGTAAAATTGCTGTAAAATTAAAACTTTAGAAAGAAAAACTTTCAAAACTTTAAAAAAATTTTGATAATCTTATTTTAGAAAAATCTCACATTTCAGATTATTTTGAAAAAATAAAGTGCGATTTAGATTTCAAAAACTCCTAAGTTGAAAACTTAAAATCTGAAAATGAAAAGCTAAAACTTGAAGTCTCTTCACTTTTGAGTTTAAAAGACACTTGGAGGTATGCCTGAGGTGATCCTAAGTTAGAAAAACTCTTATTCGGAACCAAAAAATGTGGCGATCGATCTGAATTGGGCTACGATAAAAGTATTCCTCCCAAACATAAGAATACTCCACCTAAATTTGTAAAAGGAGAGTCTTTAAACTCAAAAGGAAAAAGTCTAAATCAAAACTATGCTAAAAAGGCTAAGACTTTAGAAACCTTAAAACCTAAAAGCAACCATATCAACTATAAAAATCAGAATCATAATCCTTTAGCTAAAAAAATTATTGATTTACTTAAGGTGCTCTTAAAATCTAACTCAAGGGGTTGGTCTCATATCAACTACAAACATAAGAAGACCAACTATACTCCTAAACCCAAGATTGTAATGAAATGGGTCCCTAAAGTTACTTGCTTGGTTACCTACACTTCTTTCAAAGTTACAAGCTATTCAAAGTGGTACTTAGATAGTGGATGCTCCAGACATATGACTGGCGACAAAGGTCTGTTCACCAATCTTAAAGATATGATTGATGGTTTAGTTACATTCGGTGATGGTAGCAACTGCAGAATAGGTGACCAAGGTACAGTTCAACTGTTTAACCTCCCTCTATTTGAGAATGTTTTATAAGTAGAAGGGTTAAAACACAACTTATTCAGCATCTCTCAAATATGCGATAATAATCATAGTGTAAAATTTACTAACCTAGGGTGCGAAATTTTAAATAAAAATGGTTCTGTAATATTAACTGGTCGCAGAACTTCTGAAAACTACTACATTGTAAGTGATTCGAGTTCATCTAATCTATCGTGTTACATGGTCCATACCGATGAGACCGAGTTATGGCATAAACGTCTTGGACATGTACACTACCACAACTTGTATAGATTGAGCAAAAGAGAGTTGGTAAGAGGCTTACCTAAAATACAGAAAATAGATAAGATATATGGCGAATGCCAGATTGGCAAATAAACCAGGAATACTCACAAAAAAGTGAATTCCAATGTCACATCTAAACCGCTCAAACTTCTCCACATGGATCTTATTGGACTAACCAGAATGGAGAGTTGAGGTGGCAAGAAGTATATACTGGTAATTATTGATGACTTTATCAGATATATGTAGGTAGTCTTCTTAAGGAACAAATCAGAAACTCTCGATGAAGTAAAAATGGTACTTAAACGTATCCAAACAGAAAAAGGATCTTAAGTCTGTAAGATCCGTAGTGATCATGGATCAGAATTTGAGAATAACAGTTTTGAGAAGTTTTGTAGTGATAAAAGAATATTACATGAATTCTCTGAGCCCAAAACGCTACAACAAAATGGTATAGTAGAAAGAAAAAATAAAGTGCTTCAAGAAATGACAAATGTAATGTTAAATAGTATGAAGCTCCCTAAAAATCTTTGGGCCAAAGCCATAAATACTGCTTGTTATATAATTAACCGCGTTTATACTAGAAAATCAAATGAAAAAATGGCTTATAAAATATGGTTTGATAAGAAGCCTACTATCAAATACTTTTGAGTTTTTGACAGCAAGTGCTACATTTTACGTGACCGAGAAAATATGGATAAGTTTGACACCAGAAGTGATGAAGGGATATTTTTAGGGTATCTTTGAATAGTCGAGCGTATCAAGTTTTTAACAAGAGGACTAGTGTTATTCATGAGTCCATTAATGTCGTTATTGACGATCACTTGAATATACCCGTCTCAAGTTCAGAAAATGATGAAGTTCTTTTAATTGATAAATCATACTCTTCATCAAGTCAACATAACTCTGAACTGAGGACTGTTTACAACTATCCAACTAATTAGATTCTTAGAAATTCTCTCACTGGTGTGCGCACTCATAAACAGCTAGAAGATATGTGTAATCACGTGTGTTTCACATCTCAGATAGAACCGGCTAACGTAAAAGAAGCTCTTATTGATGAAAATTGGATGGTTGCGATGCAAGAAGAGCTTAATCAATTTGTTAGAAATGATGTTTGGTACAAATGGATGGTAGAACCAAGAAGAAAGGATCTCGTGGTCCTTCTACTTCTCGATAAACTCCTATAACAATGTGCCACATTCGATCACTTGAATATGATTCCTCTTATGTACGGGATATTAGGTTGCATAATGTTATAGTTAAACGACCTATTAATGTTGATCATCTAGCTCCATTTGATATCCTTCCACTCCTTCAGTCTGTAGGATGGGATAACATACTGCATTGGGGTGGGTCGGCATACCGCTCCATTGCGCAAGCTATGTATGCTTGTATTACTGATTTTTCTTCTGAAAATCTGACATTCACTATCTCAACCAGAGAAGGTCCAATTGATGTGGATCGACATCTTATCTCTGGGTTAATGGATTTACCTGTCAATGATGAAGGTATTCCCATTAGTACATTAGTGGTAAAACCATTTGAAACTGAGAAACATATGCTTACTAGAGATTTATGCAATATAGATGCGGAATGGAATACTAATGGAAATGCGCTTGCCTCAAAGTATTTGTTATCCAGATACAGAGTCCTTCACAGGATATTCATTTCAAATGTTTATCCTCGTTCTGGTAACAAAACTGAACTCACTATGTTCATGGTCCGTATTCTTCATTCCTTCATCTCTGGTACATCTGTATATCTTCCTTCCTTGATTTGTCATTATATCATTTAGTTTCGTCTCTATCCAGGATATAGTGACATTCCCTTCGAGTATCTTATGACTGTGTTGGCCACACATAGTTTAGTGGCTATGCCTATAGGAGAAGCTCCCATTCATTACCTACCATTCAACAACTCCAATATTGGTGGAGATGATGCCGCAAATGAAGAAGAATGTGATTTTCCTTCAGATGATATCAATATGGATGATATTTTTAATGAGATTGATCCGATTCAGCAGATGATCTTGATTATCAGCCATCTGATTTTTGTTCATGTTTGTGCTTGCTTGAGGAGAAGGTAAAAAATATGAATGTGTCCCATGATTTACAATTCAAATATATGCGCAAATATCTTAAGCGCCTTAACAAGCGACTTCATTAACTTGATCCTACCACACCTGTTCCTTCTTCGGATTTTGATTAGTTTTTGAATATTTGGTTTGTAATAACTTTTAAGATGCTTGGATTTCTTTTATTTTCTGGGTTGAACATGGTTGATCATGCTTGAACAATGCTTGTTTATAGATGTACTATCTTGAATATGTTGTTCATTTATTCCTCATTACTCTTCTTATTATTCCTTATTTATCTACTTCTACTATCATTTATTGGTTCCTTCCTTTGTCATGTTGTGATAAAAAGGGAGAGAATTTTATCATGCTTATGATATATGTGAATTGTGGATTATGGATAGGTAGTCATCCATTATTTTTTTTGTATGGGGGAGTAAGAGGGAGTATTGTCGGGGGAGTAGATGCGAATTGTTTTGACCTGTTAATAACTGGTGCATGATTTTTTAACTAGGTTATAACTGGTTTATATTGATAACTGGTGCATGATTTTTTATTGTGAGTCTAATGCTTATGTTATTTTAATGAAGTGTGTTTTGTCACAAATTTGACAAAGGAGGAGACTTTAAGTGTTATGTTTTCTAGCTCCTATGATTGCTAAATTTTGTAGTTCCAAAAATCTCTTAGAATCTGTGTTTTGTGTAGCGCATCTACATATTCAAGACTGTGTATCTCATGTACAAGATCAAAGGTCTTTATCTCAAGAACTTCAAATGCAAGATAAAGAGATATACAAGTTCAAGTACATAGTTCACTCCTTCAAGCTTCAAAGTTTAAGGTTTTAAAGCTTTATCTAAAGGCAAGACAATAGTCTTTACTTTGATACTTAAAGCTCAAGGTGAAGTACAATTCAAGTACCTCAAGCTCAAGCTTCAATGTATTACAAATTCAAGCTTCAAAAGGTCTCAAGTTTAAGCTTCATCATATGTCAAGATCTCAAGCTTCGTGAACTTCAAAAAATGACTATCAACTGAAGTAAAAGAAGATTCAATGTTCATACATTGCTTATAAGGTATAAATAATCCTAGATTGACCATAGGATAAGTCATTTTGAATACATAATTTAATTGGGTCATTTTATAAGTGCATAGTCTTTTTTTCGACTAGTCTTAGGCTAAGTTCGACTAGTCCTAACACTGGCTCGACCAGTCCAAGAAATCCTCGACTAGTCTTAAGGTTGTTACTTATTTTTAGGATTTTTTTGTTAAAGCCTCGACCAGTCCTTGAGACTGCTCGACTGGTCGTGTGAACAGTGCTCAACCAGTCCTGTAGGCTCAACTCAAAGTCCATCAACTAATTTGAGTTCCACATGACCAATCGTGGACAAGACTCAACCGGTTGTGGAGGCTACTCGACCAGTTGAGTAGGTCCTTCGACCAGTCGTGGAACGGTCTGATTTTATCACGTCCAAATTTTTAAAAGTTTGTTGGTCATTCAACCAGTCGAGCCGACCTCAGGACTAGTTGAAGATGCAATTTCTACACTTATAAATAAAGTACGAATTTTAGAGTTTGATATCTAATTCAAGCGAAGTTAATACACTACTTTGAGAGATAAGTTAGTGATATTCTTAAGCTATTTAGTGCTCATTTCATATTCTCTTTAATTAACTTTTTGCATTTAATTTTGTATTCTGCATTCTAATTTTATTTGAAAGAAGGATTGAAGTATTCCCATTTCTTGGAATCAAAATTAAATCAAGCTAACTTAAGGTGATTTAATTTAAAATCAATTTAGAACTTAGAACCTTTTCACAAGTGAGTGTGAACATTGAACTTCTACTCTGTATTGGTTCTTCCGGGCTGCATCAAAAGGAGAACATCCAGATAAGTATTTTACAGTTTTGTAAATTCATTATTTTGATTTTATTAAGAGTGTGCCAGAAAAATCTCTTTCTTTTGATTTTTCTGAGGTGATCCAGAAAACTCAGTGTAGGGTTTTTAAATTATGTCAGCTCACTTGAAAGACACAATTGTGAGGATTTTAGGTGAACCTTGAAAAACCTATTTTCATAGTGAACACTAATATCCACTGTGTGAGGATATTAGGAGTGGAGTAGCCATGTGACTGTTTTTCTAAACAGTTGGTGTACACACAATTGAACCAGTATAATTTCTGGTCTTGTGGTCATTGATTGATTATTTCATTTTGTAGATGTTAAAATTTTCCTTTATACATTTGTATAGAATGTTGTAATTTCTTATATGTAAGTGTGGAAATATTGTAATAGCTTAGTTATTTCCTTTGCTATTTATTTATTTATTCCTCTGTATCAGTTTGAGATTTTGATACGCAGACCATTTTAGGAATTAGGTTGTCCTACCATAAGCCATTAGTTTTAGCATAAGGTTATCCTTAGAACAACATCTGTATCAACCTCTCAATACTTGTACACTTGAGGTTGTTTTACATTTCTACATTTTGGGATTATTTAATTGCTATCTTTATTTATATTTGTTTAATTTCTGAACGGTGCAGATATCAAATGTACATTACAGTGGACCCTACATATGAGTTGGGAGTGCACTGTGCAGTGCACTCCCGAGCCACACCAAAATAATGCACGCGGTTAGCAGGTGCTGCCCCGTGCCGTCTTCAAGAAACGGGCAGCGTGGGACGCTGCCCGTCCATTTTTGCCTAGTGGGGCCTACCTGTTATCCAATGGTCATATTTGGACCGTTCATTGCATTTATAGGTGTCACGCCCCAAACTCGAAAACCGGGCTCACAAAATTCCTGATCGCCGAATCCGGCGCCGACAGCCTCCGTAGAACCCCATTCTCGGCTCCTAGCTCCCATTCGCCAGGTTCCGATCCTGGGATGCTACGAGGAGGATTTTCGATGTCATTCTGATTCGTAATAAGCATAACCAAAGGCATAACCCACAAACAACAACCAAGAAATCCATTATATTTCCACTATGATAAAAAAATTTACAAGTACAATGAGCATAAAGGAAAATACAATGGTAAAGAACTAAAACTCCAAAATACTCAGCAACGTGCTCCTGCCTCAGCGCTGCTGCGATCCAACGTCACCTGCACGCAACGGTCATGCATAAGCTTACAGAAAGCTTAAAGGGTGGTGAAAGTGTGTGCGTAAAGTAGTAATATGAACATGCAATGTCAGAGTGATGCGGAATATGCAGATGGAACCATAATATCATGAGCCGTACCAAGGCTTATGCGATGCAAGACATGAACGGTATCGGCCACCCCAAGGCCATGCGATGTGCAATGCAACTCAAGCATACAGATCCTCGTCTATATCCATACATCAATACAGCTCAAATATGGGATATCACCGGGGTCTAGTACACTCTAAACCAGATTGCCGCCACATCATGCGCAATAAGATAAGTGGAAGAGACCTCACTATCCGTCTGCCAATATCGGACGTGACTCGTCGATAGCGGACCTATTCCTCGAGCTGGTCAAACTCAGCCTAGCATTGCCCCCTACACTCGGGTGGGTAAGGCCGTACCCCCTTCCAACCGACCACGACATAGTGGAGAGCACAGCCAACTGGTATTCGACACTCAGCGCTCATCTACCCACTCGGTCTAGACGTTGGAGTAACCTCTTGGTACCATAAGGGTTTAGGGACTTTCACCCAGGGATATCTATAGTATCCCATGTATAACGAGATTTTCGGTATCCAATCCTGCCAACCACGGTGCGTCTGTGGAGGCTACGGCCCTGATGTCGCTAGGGCGTAATAATCACCATGTCACACAAATGCGAAATGCATGATTCACATTATCCAGTCATGCAACAAATCTTGCGCATATCGTGCGCTCATGTAGGGCGACACCGCCTAATTGGGAGCCCATAAACAACCTGCCCAAAGGCATATGCTATGATCAGTTAATCCTCATATCAAGTATACATATGATGCGTATGATCATGGGTCATGAAACTATACTAAACATGTAAATGAGTGATGAATCGTTCATACAACACGGATGGGGCTAGACGGCCTATACACAACAAGTACGGCCCAGTAATGGGCCCTAAGGAGAGTCGTAATGTGGACATCCAACCAACATTACACTCGCAATGTGGACGTTAAATCAACATTGCCCTCAAGGCACAAATCTTCTTAAACATCGCTACATAATCGGTATTGGGATTACACATTGCAATGGACCTTAGGTTCATCCTATTGGGCTTTTCATATATATATCAAATGGGCCCTATCCTATGGGCCTTTTATTCATCAGATGGGCTACATAAACGGGCCACACCAATGGGTCTTATGTGCATTGCAATGGGTCAAAACCCGTGGCCCTTGATTGCATCAAATGAGCTTAGTCTCATGAGTCTAATAGGTGACCAATGGGCCACACTAATTAGGCCCCCACATGTATATCAAATGGGCCTCAACCCATAGGCCTTTATGAGTTCAATGGGCCTAAATCCCTAGGCCTTACATATATCAAATGACCTACTTCCATGGGCTTTAAATTTCAACAAAAGGGTCCAATTACATGGGCCTTGAAGTACATCAAATGGGCCTACTCCCATGGACTTGCAACACATCAAATGGGCCTAAGTCCATAGGCCTTATATGAATCAAATGGGCCTAGCCCATAAACATTTTATAAATCAAATGGGCCTAGCCCATGCCCTTTTGAAATTCAAATGGGCCTAGCCCATAGGCCTGAAATATCAAGTGAGCCTAAGCCCATAGGCTTTACATATCAAGTGGGCCCAAATTCTTAGGCCTTAAATGAATCAAATGGGCCCAGCCCATAAGCATTTCATAAATCAAATGAACCTAGCCCATAGGCCTTTTGAATTTCAAATGGGCCTAGCCCACAGGCCTGTTACAAGTCAAATGGACCTAACCCATACATGAGTGGCCCACCCAATCAGCCACTCATGCTTTAAATGATCTCACCAAGCGGATGGACGGTCTGGATGCATTACACGCATCATGGTGGGTCCCCACTGTCCAGTGGACAGTGCGGATATAACACATACATCACACAGGGCCCCACCGTCCGCTAGACGGTGGAGGCCACACAAACATCAGGTGGGTGCCACCGTCCGCTGGACGGTGGACTTGGCACATACATCAATGTGGGTCCCATGTGGGGCCCACCAAAATTTCCAGATGCCATCCAGTCCGTTCATCAGGTCCCTCGGGCCTGAATGAAGGGAAAACATGAATTTCAGCTTGGTTCAAAACTTCTGTGGGCCCCAAATAAAATTTCAATGGCAGACAGTCGATTCCACTGTTTCACGTGGTGTGAGCCACCCGAGTTTTGGATCTGTCTCATTTTTGGAGGGGGGCCACTTTAGAGGGTGGCCCATCCGATGAACGGTTTAAATGGCATAAAAATATCAAGGTGGGGCCCACGGCTGGAGGCCGTGGGAGCCAGCCGTCCGCCCGCCGTGACGCGCTGCAGGCGCTGCCTGCAGCGGCTCTGACACAGCAGCATTGCTGCTTCTCTCTTTGTTTTTTTTTTTTTTTGAAAAATCCTAATTTTTGAGGATTTTCGAAGGTGGGGTCCACATCGCCTAAATTCGCACCATTCATTGGTTTCCCTGGCTCGAAACAAGTCCAAAGAGCCTAAAGTTTGAATTTATTTGATGATAGAAAATGAAATAAACAAAAAAAAAGATCCTTGAATGGTAGTGATGAGTTCTTCGATGCTATGGCCCACCAGGTCTTCCAATCAGCCCCAAACTCCTACCCAACGGTTAAAACGTTGTAGGTAAGAAGATGGACGGCTTGGATTGTGTAAATACATCATGATGGGGCCTAAGCAATGGGCCACCAAAGGCTTCTATTCTTCTTTCCCTTTTCTTCTTTTTCCTTTGAAACGTCCAGCGTCCTAGACGCTGGACGACTTACTTTCTTTTTTAAAAAAAAGATTGTGGTGGGCCCTGATGAAGTGGGCCACCACTGATGGGTGTACAACGCATATGGTGGGCCCCACTTGAATAAATCTTGAAGAAAAATAATGCCAAGGTGGAATCCATTCAAGTGGGCCACACAATCCATTTGCATAAAAATAAAATAAAATAAAATAAAATAAAATAAAAGAAATAAAAGGGAGAGAGAGACATGGAGAGTGGGACACGGCTTGTGATGGAGGGACCCGGACATTATAGGCCCTCCCTTACATGAAATCATACATCATGTGACCATCAAAAACTGAAGATCAACGGTGGGGATCCTTTCCCACCAATATGGATGGTCTAGATGACCTTTCTAAAGAAAATAAACATCATGATGGGGTCCATGGAGAATGGCCCCATCATGGAATGATCATGATGATCCAAGTGGTCCATCGACCACCTATCAGAGTCCCAAGTGAGATCCACACCATTGATCGGTGGGCCTCACTTGGTCCACCATAAAAATAAGAAAAACTACCTTATAAAGGCACCCACTATCCGATCTTCTCGCTCCTAGGGGTTCCTTGGCACCTTAGGTTCAACTTCAATGGATGAGATGAAGAATGGAGGGTTGAGATGAGAGATCTTGGGATGAAGAGGTGGGCGTCTCTTAGAACTCTTTTGTTGCTTGGAAATTTGAAATAAGAAAGAGAGAAAGAGAGAGAGTGATGTAAGGGAGAGAGAGAGAGTGATGGATGGATGTGGTGAGTGATGGTGGTGTAAGAAATCTTTGACTTTTGTGGCTTTTGTGTAAGAGAGGTATGGGTGGTGAAGACTTTTGTGGCTTTTTGTGTAAGAGAGGTATGAGAGATGAAGACTTTTGTGGTTGCTTGGAAAAAGGAAATAAAGTGATGTGTACTTGACATGTACTTGACATGTGATGGATTGATGGGTGATTGATTGATGGGATTGATGTGATTGATGTGACACATCGTAGAGATTCCATTAGTTTTCTCAACGCGCTGCGTTTTCTCACACCGAACGTTGGCCCACATCTCTTGACCAGGGTATCGCCTCAGCGCGCGAGTCGCGGCATCGGAACCACAACGACGGCGCGGTCGCTATGGTATGGGTCTCGGGTTGAGTCGAATCGGGTTGTCGGTATATGAATCAGGGTCGCTCGTCGATATCGGTTAAGGGTCGAAGGTTGCCGAAATTCAACTGGTAAGACCGCGGAAGTTTATGGAATGGTACGGACCAAGATACGGGTCTTACAATAGGGCGGGTGTAACCCACGCCTAGGTGTCCATTTTCTTCCATGCAAGCTATGGGAGGATCCTAGCCATCAAACGGAAGATTGACAGTGAAAATATTCGCTACGGTGGGCCATACTAAAATCAAGATTTAATACACATTTCTAAGTAGTTTTTAACCACGAGTCGAATGAACGGGATGAATTTTTCCATAAACATCAAGGTGGGGGCCACAGACCATCCACAGCAAGGAAACGACAGCTCTGTTCACAAACAGAGCTGCGGACGAAGCTCGATGGGCCACTATCATCATACATTCATCGATCTGTGATCACCGGACTGATCAGGGCCATGGATGCAAAATGGCCCAGAACGTCCATTTCTCTCAGACGTGAGAACAGAGGAAGAACGGACTGGTGTCCGCTGTTATGCTGGTGGAGCCCACGATCGGATTCTAAAGATAAATCCAACTTGTCCATAAGTGTAGATCGACCTCACGACATTCATCCCTATGTCAAAATTATAATTAAGTGTAGATCGTCTATGTTGAAGGCATAGGAAATTTTGGTGCCGCCGGGTCTCATTGGTCCATGTCATTTTGACATAGGGATGAATGTCATGAGGTCGATTACTGTCTTCCTCAAGGATAACTACTTCGAATCCATGAAGTTTCTCCGGACTCCTCACAGAGACTTCTTGAATCCACGGGAAAAAATAGAAACTAGAAATAATTCTATAAAGTTAAAATGAATTTATTGAATATTGATAGAACAAATAAATGAGTCTACAACCCTTTAAATAAGGATACCAATACTTAGAATAAGTTTAGGAATTAAACTATAACTAAAACTCCCTAAAATTCACAACTTACTATAAATAGTAAATTTACTATCTATAGTAAGTGTTCTATGTGGCATAACCACATTATTCTCCTAATTTTTCTTAACACTTCATGTTGGACACAACTCCTAAAGCCCAACGGATGAAGAGTTATAATCAAACTAAAACTTATTAAAAATAATAAAAATGAAAATAAACATGGAATTTGACTGTTGATATGATGGAATCTCACAAATTCAGCATGGGCAACCCAACGGCTAAAGTAGCTGTCCTACACCAAAATCAGATATGGTACGTCGACTAACTCATTCTAGTTTGCGAGATATGCTTGT
Organism: Magnolia kwangsiensis; assembly: GCA_037074715.1. Lineage (NCBI taxonomy): Eukaryota > Viridiplantae > Streptophyta > Magnoliopsida > Magnoliales > Magnoliaceae > Magnolia > Magnolia kwangsiensis. Next base: position 118,800,361 of record CM073577.1, read on the forward strand.
TTTAAGGTTCTGATGGTCTTAATGACTTCCGTCTCTGATTGGGTCTTCTCTGGTCCATCTTGGACATGAAAGTGTCTGCGACCCGCTCTACATCATATTTATGATGACTCAAGCTAACAAGATATGACAAATTTCTTTCTCCTAAATAGATTACGTGCTACACAACCCGACTTTTAAAGGAGTAGTTGTCCTATATTTTAGCTTGTTTGTTTGGAAAAAAATGAAGTTCTTTATGATAAATAAATACATATATAATTAATAAAATCATACGTATAAAAAATAAGACATGTTTTAAAATATAATAGACTAATGTAATAATGAAAATATTAACATGCATCCACCCGACCAACCTGACCAAGCCTGCTTGGGTTGGATTTTGGTTGAGAATTCCCAACTCGAGGTTGGATTGGGTTGGGTTAGGTTGGGGTTGAGGTACAGGAACATTGGGTTGGGCTAGGGTTGAGCACTAACTCGACCCAACCCGACCAAATTTTAGGTACGTCCTAAAGACAACCAATGGACCCGATCAGCTAGTGTCAAATTCAATAAAGATTTGGTCACAACCATGCATCTTGTAAGACCCATAACCCTATGAGGCCAACTGTATGCTTTGTTTTCGGTGTTGACATATTTTTAGCGGACCAGATCATGAGTTTTAATCATTACCCTATTTTTGTACTGCAACACCCTGAGACTTATACCATAGTGACCACACGCGCACTATGATTCCAACGACGTGCGACACGCTCCATTGCGACCCCTAGATTAGAAGTTGTAGTTTTGGCAAAATTCGAGGTGGGTTGCGCAACGCACGTAGACCCTACTTACACAATCTCCATGTTGTTAAATCCATCAATCCATCAATCAACCCATCCATCACTGATGTTACTCTCTCTCCCATTTAGTCAAATAAACCCATGCCTTTCTCATGCAACCCATATCCTTACCCATATTTAGCCATAATTCTTTCCTTCTTTTTCTCCCCATTCCAGCCCTCTCTTTTTTCATAATTCCCTATCTACCCAAAAAGTTTTACCATAAAAGCTCCCAAACCCCTCTCATTTCTCAAAATTTTTTTAAAAAATCAGAGAGAGAAGAGAAGAGAGAAAAAAGATTAGAGATAGACAAAGAAGAGATTAGAGAGAGGGAAATGATTAAAGAAAAGTGGAGAGAGATTATAGAGAGAAGAGAGAGTGCTTAAGAGAAATACGTCCTTTTAAGAGAGGGATTAAGAGAGATTGGAGCTTGAGGAAAGATTAAACGAGTTTAGGGGAGGAACTTCACCATCCAAGTTGTCTGATCATCGATTTGATTCGATCCAACCATTCATCCCTCGTTGTGAGTGTATGGGAGGGTTAAAACCCTCCCTTTCTTTGTTTTTTTTATATTTTAGTGGGCCCACCCCGACGACCAAATATTCTTTCCTTGTTTTCATTTTCTTCCTCCTTTTCCTTTAATTATGACGTTGTGGGGCCCACAACTGAGCCATGTTGTTGGAGAGTGTGCCCTGTATACTATCATAGCATAGACCACCTTGTGTGGCCCACCATGATGTTTATTTTCCGTCTGACATATTGATTAGATCACACATATATTGAGGAATGAAAGACAAAAATTTCAGCTTGGTTAAAGGTTCTTGGGCATACCATGAGTTGGCGCACATAATGGACGTCCTAGATTTCTCATGTGGATCCCACCTACTTGCCATTTCCTTTCAAAAGGAAACATATAAAATGTCCAAACGCTGGATGTTCTCATCATGAGATGCTGGAACTATCCAGTGTTAAGACTCCATTAATACAAAGAGGGAGTGGGGCCTCCACTCGTGGCCCCCACTATGATGCTTATATATCATCCTCTTCGTCCATCTGAACTTCCATCTTAGTTTGGCCTTTGAGCCCAAAGATGAAGCCAAGACAAATCTCAAGTGGACCACACCGTAATGATGCAGGGGCTGGTGAGCCCAAGTGTCAGGGGCACTGCATGTATAATTGGTAGAGTGGGTTTCCACTCGTGGATCGATCCCACCTTGATGCATTTATGAAATTCACACCGTCCACTAGTTTCTTCGGATCATTTTAGGCCACGGGTCGAAAGATGAGGCAAATCTAATTTTTTTAGTGTACCGCACAGAGGGAAACAATCCCCTACTATTGAAATCTTCCAAGGTCTGCAATGGGGTCCCTGATCATCCAAACCATCCCAAGTCAGGGCGTATTGGGCTCCGTTCAAGTTAGCCAAGTCGGTGGACAGAGTAGATCATCCACATGTGACCCACCTTGACAGTGTATACGCACACACGCGCACACACACAATAATACAAAAAGTAGCCATGCATGCTGGGAGTTAACCCATCCTGGCCAAGCATGGATCTCACAAGCGGGACCCATCTTGATGTATATATTTAATTTGAGGCTTCCACCGACTTCTCCATATCATTTTACGCCATGGGATGAAAAATGAGATAGATCCGAGTCTTAAGTAGGCCGTAGTGAGGGAAACATATGGAATCTTTCAACAGTTGAAATCTTTCAAGGCCCACTATGGAATCCTTGTTTGTCCAAATCAGTCCAAATTAGAGCCCATTAGCCCCGATTGATCTGGCCTATGCGGTGAACGGAGTAGATTATCCAAGTGGGCCCTCTTTGATGGTGTGATCAAATCAAAACACACACACACATACATATGTATATAACATGCCACCAGTGCCCATTGGGCAGGTGGATGTGTAACCATGGGTGTGGAGTGAGGCCCACTTGTGGACCATCCATCGATGTATATGTTTCATCCATGCTTTTCATCCATTATAATAGATCATGTTAGGTTATGGGCACAAAAATGAGGGTGATCCAAATCTTAGGTGGACTTCACTAAGGGAATCAATGGGCAGGGAGGGCTGCCCATTTTGATAGCACTTGGGTCCCACACCTTGATGTTTGTGTCATTCACACCGCCCATCCTTCTCTCAGGTCATGTTATATCATGGTCTAAAAGTTCGGGCCGATCCATTCCTCGAGTGGGCCGCACCATAAGGAACTGGGGTAGAAATCCCTTAAACTTGAAAATCCCTGGATTCGGGATCCATTAGATTTTAGTTATGGTTGGCATCATGGATTCAGAGTCCCTGTAATACTAAGTTAACATTATGTGTATCTACATGATTTTGGAATTAATTAATAAATCAATTTAAAATCCGTAATTAGTGTACCCATGTAATGTTGATAGTAATAAATCCGTTGAGGCATATACTTTGCCTGAAATGATGAGATACCAAGACTCAGATGGTCCACAAGCATAGGATCACATCATAGTGACTAACCAACGGTTTATAACTATTGATTATATCGATAATGTTCAAACGATGCAGATCATCCTATTTAAGTAATTATACTGATGCCGATGATAATTTGATCATTTAGGGATATCATCAGTGGGTCATGCCTTATATCTAGCTAGTTACTAGATTTTTATATACAGGGTACATGGGGAGATGATGTTAGTCTAATGTGGGCCACACCATATAGATCTTTATATTTTTAATGAGGTTTGTTGTTTGGTTCCCACTCCCTATGTATGATACTCCTGAAAGTTCCCTGGTTTGTCAATTAGCGTGAGTGTTGAGTCCGTTAGACAGAGAAGCTCCATAGGAAGATCGATCAATCGTCTGCCTCAACCGGATGTGGGCATGAACTCGCCACAGGTAAATCTAAGCCTCACATCCCATGTCCCAAAACACCAGGTAAATAAAACCCTTAAAATATATTAAAATATCATAGGGTTTTTGGGTTAGAAAACTCCTTTTCAAATTCAAAAAATTTCTAAGTTTTCTACCCCTGTCGATTTATCGATTGACTGATTGATATAATTGAGTTGTGCTATCGATGTCCTTGACGCTCGATCGATACTATCGAATGAGGACAAAAGATGTCCAGCAGCCGCATATACTTATCATCGATGTATCGATATCATCGAAAATTGAATCTCGAGTCAATCGAAACTGACTCGAAAAAATCGACAGCAAAGCTTTTGTGTCCCTATTTTTCTAAAGAAAATCATGAAGACCTTCGATATATTGAAGTACTCCTCGATATCCTCCAAATTTAAAAATCGATGATATCGGAAGGCCTTCGATGATATCGATCTTGAACACAGTTATCCAACATATATTTTCAGGTGATTTTTTTCTTAGATCGAGGGTCACTCGATAGAATTGATATTCAAGTATCGATGACATCGAGGATGGGTTGATTGCATCGAGAATGGACATAAACTATCCAGCAAGCTTAATTGGAAAATCCTTTGGATTTATCGATGTATCGATCGGATTATCGATATTATCGACACTCAAATTCTGACGATATAGAGTGTACCTCGATCATATCCTTACCTTAAAATATTTCTAAGGTAAGTCTCTTTCATTTTTTAAATGTCGAGGAATCGAACCTTGTACCGATGCAATCGGAGTTTGAAATTCAATGATATCGACATTAGTTCGATGCCCTCAACCATTTGGAAAAACGGTTCAAAAACGTATGACATTTGGGTTCAAAAACGTATGACATTTGGGTTTGTGTCATCGAGCAGCCAGTCGATGCAATCGAGAGTATACGCTCAATGATATCGACCCTGCTCGATGATATCAAACTCTGTCATAAATGTGAACGTTTTATATCCGTTGGAACCTTTTGCCTATTTATAGAGACCTTGTCCTTAGCTCCTAGTAAAGAAAGAAGAGACTGATTTTATGTGTTTAACCTTAGATCATATACTCAAAGCCCTTTCTTTCATGGAAGTTCATCCTCCAATCCATCCTCATCATTGATATTCAATAGAGTGGATCGGAAAATGAACTTTCGCATTCAAGGATCCTCCAGCAACTACCTTAATGGGAAATCATTGAGCTAGGATGCCTTGATTACTTAGATGATTGAAATCGCTCTATCTCCCTTATAGAAAAACATTTAGGAGAGTAGGATTCCATCTTAACCTTCACCCAACCCGTCGCCATGCATTGGTATATCTTCTGAGTTGCGGATCAAGGAAGATGAAGTTCTTCATCAAAGGAGGAGATCTTCAACAAATGCGCTGAAAGGAACTTATCTGCTTATCTGTAAGTTATTGGAGTCTAGAGGACCCTTGAGATCATTCCTTTGTAAGATTGGGTCTAAGGTGTTTCTCATCCCTTGCAAGTTCTCTAGGAGGCCTCCGGAGGAAGTGTATGTAGTGGGTACATTGTACTGACTCTTGTTCTGTGGAGAGCATAAACAGTTAGGGTCTTGTGGAAGATCTTTGACCAGTATGCCTAAAAGTGGGTGCGTTGTGTTGAACCTTGCTCTTGAGAGCATAAAAGGTGAGGTTCCTTGTGTGTATTCTGGGCTAGTGTGCCTAGAATCGAGTACTATATGTTGACCTTTGCTCGTCGGAGCATAAACAGTCAGCCTAGGTGTAGGTTATAAAGGTTAAAGGTGAACCTCATTTAAAACCTTTGGTTTGGGGTGAATCGTGTGAAACCTCCATAGTGAAATCTGGTACACTTAAAGGTTGAGTGCGGTTGCCAGGAGTGGAGTAGACAAGTAGTCGAACCACTATAAAAATGACTGTTTTTGAGATTGCTATTGTCTTTCATTGCTTATGTGATTTCCTTAAGTATTTACAAATTTTATTATTTAAGATCACACCTCACACACTCACAGTCATATCCATCATAAACTAATTTGCACATTGTTCATTTCTCAAATGGTTTGTGATTGGAACCTCTACTGGGCTTGAAAGCTAGTAGAGTTATTTTTTAGTAATCCTAATGCATGCTTAGGATTAGAGCGATAGGATTTTAAATTGTTGTAAAATTGTATAAATGTCTTATTCACCCCCCCTCTAGGACATATTGGCATATTCCTACTTCGACTAAAGCGGTTATTAGTGCAATTTCAATTGGTATTAGAAAGGGTCTCTCTTAAAGGGCTTCATCGCCTAAAGAGTGATCTTAACTGAAGTTGGGAATATGGCCAAAGGAGAGGGCTCATCGATGTCTAGACCTCCAGTATTTGATGGATCAAATTATGCTTACTGGAAAGCTATAATTCACTACTTTTTGAGATCTTTGGATCATGATGTTTGAGATATAGTGGAAAGAGGATATGTGCCACCATCTGAACAAATAGTACTTGAAAATGACATAACTGTCACTAAACCGAAATCTAAAGAGAAGTGGACAACATTTGATAAAGAAAACCAAACTATTGAGACTAAAGCTGTGAATGCTCTCTACTGTGTTGTGTCCAAAGATATTTTCAATCAAATCAGTATGTGTAGGACATTTAAAGAAGGATGGGATTTGTTGGAAATAACCCATGAAGGAACAAGCACTATGAAGAGATCTAAACTACAACTCCTAACAGCACAGTTTGAAAGTCTCAGAATGGAAGAGCATGAGACATTTATGAATTTTTTTCACAAAACTAAATATCATTTACAACTCCATGGGTGGATTAGGTAAGAAAGTTTCGGTACCAAAAATCTATAGGAAAATTTTAAGATCATTACCGAAACGGTTCAATCTAAAAGTAACAACCATTGAAGAATGTAGGAACATGAACGAAATGAAGGTAGAAGAACTGGTAGGTTCCCTACAAACATTTGAACTACACTTCAAACAAACCCCTAAATCCAAAACTACTGTCCTCAAAACTTCAAAAAAAATAATAAATGAGGACATTGAAAGTGAAAGAAAAGATGGAGATGAGGAAGTGGCTTTGTTGGCTCAACGATTTAGAAAGTTATTTCAGAGAAATCGTGGCCTTCCATTTAACGGAAGAAAGGTGGACAACAGACCTTCTGCAGGTAAATTTGGCAAAAAGACTAAAGAACCACAATGTTACGCCTATGAGAAGTTTGGACATCTTTTTACTAAATGCCCAAACAGAAAAACTAAGGGTAAGGCAATGGTTGCCACATGGGATGATACAGAAGAGTCGAACCTAGAATCTAGTGACTCAGAGAGCGATGAAGATCAGAAATCTTTAAAAATTCTTATGGTCTCCACTACTCCAATCATTCCCAGTGAAATTGAGAACGAGGAAGAATCGTAAGTCACTGAATCATTTCCATCAGACAATGAAGAAATTGAAAAGGAAGAAGAAGACAAACAGAATAAACTACAAGATGCTTACAATCAAATTTACATCCATAGCATCAACATTGTTAAAAGACTTGGAATATCTGAAAATAAAAGGGAATCGCTGTAAAAAGATTTAGATAAAACTCTGAAAATTAATACACATCTAATCAATGATTTACATCAATATCATTCAGATAATGATAGACTTGAAAGAATTAACAACTTCCTTAAATCTGAGTCTGAAAAACTAAATAAACAGATTGACCAATTAAAATAAAAAAGCATGCTTCTCCAAAATGAAAATCATATACTCTTGTTTTATTTAGAAGAATCTAGAAAAATCGCTAAGCTAAACTATAAGTTTTCTTAGAGTGAGAAGTTAGAAAAACTCTTAAGTATGGGAAGACCTGGAAATGACAAGAGTGGCTTAGGATATGAAAAATTTAAAATAAAAACTAAAAATACAGCATCAGTGGCTGAAAAATTTACTACTTCAGGAAGTAACACAAGAACTGCTCCAGTCTATCATTTATGTGGTGATTTGGGATGTTACAAGTTTGAATGCTTATCACCTAGGAGGACATAACATAATTCTGGACAAAAATTCAAACCAACTAGGAAAATACAAGACATCAAGTGTCCACCTAGGGATATGAGAAATACACACCCATCACCACCTAGAATAAATGGCAGAATGAAGGAAGTATTGAATCAAGTGGCTGAATCTACCACAGTTAGAGATCCTGTCACGAAATGGATTCCAAAGAAAAGAGGAATTGTCTGGTTACTCATTCAAACCATATACCAGGCAATGAAATTAAGTGGTACCTTGATAGTGGATGTTCAAGACATGTCACGGGTGACAAATGTCTCCTTACAAATTATTCAGATCTTAATGATGGAATAGTCACCTATGAAGACGGAAGCACCGCTAAGGTAATTGGATAAGGAATTATTAAAGGAATAAATTTGCTCAAAAATGAAAATTCCTTTTGCATAAAAGGATTAACATACAATCTTTTAAGCATTTCTCAAATATGTGACAATGGTCATGTGGTTACATTCAACAAGGAAAAATGTAAAATCCTAGATCTCTCAGGAAAATCAGTGATGAAGGGTTCTCGCACAAATAACCACTATTATGTCTTCCAAGGTAAAGGAAAGGATGATCCCTATGCCTAGAAATATTAAGCATGGAAAGACGAGTCCAAGTCATGCATCTAGGTCTGGAAATTTGATGGAATAATACAATTTTTGCTAAGCTCTTAATTATACATCTGAGGTATCTCTCCTTAATCTTTTTGTATATAAACATCTTAATGTTTATAATTTTGATTTGTACAATTTCTTGTATAAAATTTTACTGTGTATACTGTTGATTCAAAGATAGTCTATACTATACACGAAAGTCTGTCGATCTGTGGAAAATTGAAAAATACTCACATTTGATATGTCTGTCGATAAGTCATGTGCATTTTTGATCAAATCGATCAACTATTGATATCATCGACACCTCTCCAAAATTTGGAAAGTCACATGATCAAGACTGCTATCAAAGCCATTATGATAACATCGAATGAGGACCATCGATATAACGAAACTAAGTTCGATGAAATCGAAGAATGCAGCTCGATAAAAAGTGGCCGAGCAGGAAAAATCACATTTTCTTTCAAAAAGGTTTTTCACTTTTTCCTTGCTTAACCCCTAAGCCGGAAGTACATTGGTGGGTCCAGGAAGCTCCTCAAAACTGGTATTACCCTTCTATTCCTTCTTTTCCAGATTTTATCTTACTTTTGGGTTGGGTATTTCCAGTTTGTTTAAGGAGAAATTTTTTCCGATTTTTCTCTCAAATCTCTGTCTATATGGGTAAGGACAAAGAAAAGGTGTCTGGTCCTGAAGAGTCCTCTAGGGCCTCTCAACAAAAAACCCTTGTTTCAAAAGAGAGAGCAAGAGCTCTTGAACGGGGGACCCCTGTAAGACCCGTATCTTGGTCCGTACCATTCCGTAGACTTCCGTAGTCTTACCGGTCGAATTCCGGCAACCTTCAACCCTTAATTGATACTTGCACGTGACCCTGATTAATATTCCGTCAACCTATATCGACTTAACCCAAGACCATTACCATAACGACCGCGTCGTCGTTGTGGTTCCAATGCCGTGACTTGCGCGCTGAGGCGATACCCTGATCAAGAGATGTGGGCCAACGTTCGGTGCGAGAAAAAAGCCGCGCGTTGCGAAATCCAAGAGAATCTCTACGATGTATCACATCAATCCCATCAATCCCATCAATCAATCAATCCATCAATCCATCACATGTCAAGTACACATCACTTTCATCCTTTCCCCAAGCAAGCCACAAAAGTCCCCATGCCCATACTTTTCTTACACAAATGCCTCAAAAGTCAAGAAATTCTTACACCACCCATGCTTCTCTTATACAAAAAGCCACAAAAGTCAAGATTTTCTTACACATCCATCACTCACCACATCCATCCATCACCCATCTCTCTTTCCCTTTACAACTCTCTCTCTTTCCCATTTTCAAATCACATTCCAAAGCTAAAGAAAGAAAAAAAACCACACGTTCAAGCCTCTCCCCATTTCTCTCAAACTATAAGTGTGGCCCACCTTCCCACTTTCCTACCCCATCATCTCCCATCCTAGCCATCCATTCCTCATCTCATCCATTGAAATTGAAACTAAGGTGCTAAGGGACTCATAGGAGCAAGAAGATCGGACGGTGGGTGCTAGATTATGGTATTTTTTCATGTTTTTGAGATGGGCCAAGTGAGGCCAACCGATCAATGGTTTGGACTCACTTGGGACCCTAAAGTGTGGCCGATGGCCTACTTGGATCATCATGATCATTCCATGATGGGGCCATTCTCCATGGACCCCATCATGGTGTTTATTTCATTGCATTAAAAAGGGTCATCTAGACCTTAAATCTTGATGGAGAAGGGATCTCCACCGTTGATTTTGATCGGTGGGTCCTCAAGCAATGGGACCCACTTAATGTACGTTGTAGATCTTGAAACGGAGGGCCCATAGTGTCGGGGCCCCTCCATCATCGCGTGTCTCTCTTTCTCTCTTTCTCTTTCATATTATCTTTTTTTATGATAATGAGGTTATGTGGCCCACTTGGATGGACCCCACCATGATGTAAGTATTTTGACTAAGCTATATATGGTACCACCCCACTCTCCATGAGGTGGCCCACCTAATCAGGGCCCACCTCAATGCATATTTCAAATTCCCAAACCGTCTAGCGTCCCAAACGCTGGACGTCCCTGTAAAAAAAAAAAAAATAAATACAAGCTTGGTTCAAAGCATGGAGTGGACCCTTGTGTAGGCCCTACCTTGATGTATATATCCAATCCAAGCCGTCCATCCTCTTACCAACACCATTTTAGCTGTTGAGTAGAAGAATGGGCTTGATCTGAGCATTTGGTGGGCCATAGCATAGGAAACTTTAGTGGTTACCCTTAAAATCATTTCCTGATGATTCTATGCATCCAAAAATCTCGAACTTTGGACTCTTTCCACCTGTTACGGGCCGTAGAATCCCATGGACGGGTTGGATTAACTTGATATGGCCCCCACCTATGGAAAACCACAGAAATACAAAATAGAGGAGAGAGAGAAGGGATGCAGCAGCAGCTGCTGCTGGTGTCAGACCAGCGCAGGCAGCGCCTGCGCTGCAGCAGGCGGACGGGCGGCCGTGCAGCCACCCACGGCTGCTGCCGTGGGCCCCACCATGATGAATATGTTATATCCACGCCGTTCATATGGTGGCCCACCCCCTGAGGTGGGCCCCCTCCAAAGATCAGCCTGATCCAACGCTCTGGTGGCCCACATCATAGGAAATAGTGTGAATGAACATCTACAATTGAAACTCATTCTGGGGTCCACAGAAGTTTTGGATCAAGATGAAATTTATGTTTTCCTTTCATCCAGGTCTGAGTGACCTTATGAACGGCCTAGATGGCCAATAAACATTTTGGTGGGCCCCACAGTGATGCACATGTTTTCATCCACCGTCCAGGCAGACGGTGGTACTCACCATGATATGTTTGTTTCATCCACCATCCAGCGGACGGTGGGCCCTATGTGATGCTTGTGTTCTGTCCGCACCGTCCACCCCTGGACGGTGGGACCCACCATGAGTATGTGTTATATTTGTACCGTCCACCCTGGATGGTGGGACCAGCCCGACCCCCCTTGGCCCACGTAACATTATCAATAGGTTGAATGGTAAATAAACATTACGGTGGGTCTCCCCCTGGTTGGGTGGCCAACAAATATTATAATGGGCCTCCCTTAGCCTGCATGCTAGATGGCAAAATAAACATTACAGTGGGCCCTAGGCTCACGTGATCCTATGAATAGTTTGGATGGAAATAAACACCATGCTGGGCCCCAATTTGGGTGGAAAATAAACTTAATGAAGGGCCCATAGGTCGAGGCCCATTTGATGTAATTTAAGGCCCATGGGATTGAACCCATTTAATGTATTTTAAAGCCCATGGGAGTAGGCCCATTTGATATATTTAAGGCCCAATGGGATGTACCTAAGGTCCATTGCAATGTGTGATCCCAATACAGAATATGTAGCGATGTTTACGGCGATCGTACCTTGGGAGCAATGTTGGTTTGACGTCCACATTGCGAGTGTAATGTTGGTTGGATGTCCACATCACGACTCTCCCTAGATCCCCTTAATAGGCAGTACTTGTTGTGTATAGGCCGTCTAGGCCCATCTGCATTGTAAGAATGGTTCATCACTTGTTCACATGTTTAGTGTAGTTTCATGACTCATGATCATACGCATCATATGTATGCTTAATATGAGAATTGACTGATCATATCATATGCCTTCGGGCAGGTTGTTTATGGGCTCCCGATTAGGCGGTGTTGTCCTACATGAGCGCACGATACGCGCAGGATTTGTTGCATGATTGGATAGTATGATTCATACATTTCACATTATGTGATATGGTTACTGTATGCCCTAGCGACATTGGGGCCGTAGCCTCCACAGACGTGTCGTGGTTGGCAGGATTGGATACCAAAAGTTTTGTTCTACATGGGATGCTATAGATATCCCTGGGTGAAAGTTCCTAAACCCTTATGGTACCAAGAGGTTGCTCCAACGTTTAGACCGAGTGGATAGATGAGCGTTGAGTGCTGATTACTAGACGGTTGCGCTCTCCACTGTGTCATGGTCGGTTGAAAGGGGGTGCGGCCTTACCCACCCGAGTGTAGGGGGCAATACTAGGCTGAGTCTGACCAGCTAGAGGAATGGGTCCGCTATCGACAAGTCGTTCCCGATATTGGAAGACGGATAGTGAGGTCTCTTCCACTTGCCTTATCGCGCGCGATGTGGCGGCGATCTGGTTTAGAGTGTACTAGACTCCGGTGATATCCCAGTGTTGAGCTGTATTGACATGTGAACTTAGATGAGGATTGTATGCTTGACTTGCATCTTGCATCGCATAGCCTTGGTACGGCTCATGATATTTATGGATCCATCTGCATATTCCGCATTACTCTGATACTGCATGATCATATTACTACCTTGCGCACACACTTTTACCACCCTCTAAGCTTTCTATAAGCTTATGCATGACCGTTGCGTGCAGGTGACGTTGGATCGCAGCAGCGCTGAGGCAGGAGCACTTTACAGATCATTTTGGAGTTTTTGTTCTTTACCATTGTATTTTCCCTTCATGCTCATTGTACTTGTAAAGTTTTTGATCATAGTAGAAATCTAATGGAGTTCTTGGTTGTTGTTTTTGGGTTATGCCATTGGTTATGCTTATTACGAATCAAACTGACGTTGAAAATCCTCCTCGTAGCATCCCAGGATCGGAACTTGGCGAATGGGAGCTGAGAGCCGAGAATGGGATTTTACGGAGGCTGTCTGCGCCGAATTCGGCGATCAAAAATTTTGTGAGCCTGATTTTTGAGTTTGGGGCGTGACACCCCCACTCGTCAGAGGTCACGACAAACTTTACATGGTGGGTCCCATTCCGACATACCAGCCCCTCCTCCGGCTAGAATAAATCCGGTTCTGGCTAAATATACCAGTAGGAAGCTTATCCATGAGAGAAAAGTTGATAGGAATTGTTTAATACCGTACAATTTAGAATTTCTTTTTGCTGCAATTGATTGGTTGCCTGTTCTAGACTTCGGTGGGCCATGTCATCTTGAACGAACACGTAACTTTCTCACCTCTTGTCACTCACCAGTGTCTGATACTCCTTCCATCATGGTATTTGTTAATGGTGATGATGTGATAATCACTCCTACTACGATTGCAAACATCCTAGGGATGATGATGTCATTTGATGGTCTTCCTGAAATGGACCTTGAAAGCGTTGAAATCCAGTCCATGGTTACTAAATATCTCTGTCATGGTAGAGATATTCCTTAGTACCAAGGAAATGCATTGAAATCTAAGTTCATGGAACCACGATTTTGGATCTTGCACGGTATCCTAGAAGTACAACTATTTTGATCTCTGTTCACTCCCCAAGTGCAGGGTTGTGATGTAGTAATAACTCGGTAAGACCGAGGTCGAATCCCAAGGGACTGAAACCTGTACGTTATCTTAAACTAACCAGAACTAGAACTAGAATGAGATGAAATCTAAATTGAGTTGTAATTTGAAGAATGATTATGAAATATTAATCTAAAACTTAGGAGAAATCAGAGGTGAGAAACTAGGGATTGAGAGGATCCACTTGTAGAGATTAGAGAGATCTTATGCCTGCTTCAAGAATCATGGAATTTACTGAACTATCCTTGATCTAGTTTTCAAAGAGATGAAAGGTATATGAATTAGAATGGATTCCATCACCAAACCATGCCCAAGAGACTATGGCAAATAACAGAATTAAACTAATTACCAACCAATCACATGTATGAAGGTTAGGAAGGGTACCGTCATCCGACCATGCTTAGGAGACGATGGTGAACAACAGGGCTTCCTGACGTCATAAACATAAAAGGGATAAGAAAATATTCAAAGCATTGCAGAGCATTGTAATTTCAGTCACAACAGACCATTAAAGACCAAAAATATTTCCATTAAAATCAAACTAAAACCAACTTCAATTCATAAATTAAACTTTAATCAAAGGTATAAGTTAAAGTCTCCCATCTCACTGCAAGCTTCACCTCTTAGCCCTAGCTAAGAGGATTAGCCAGCCATGAATGGGTTGACTCTTAAAGAATAAATAAAGAAAGAAAATTAAGAAAAATAAGAAAATAAAAGAAAGAAAACTCTTAAACTAACACTCTTCTTGCCACTTCCCTCTCCACGTCTTAGCCGAGCCTTCCTTCCCGCTTTTTTTTTCTTCCAGCCGTAGATCTCCTTTTTATAGCAGCCAAATCAGGTCGGTGGAGGAAAACTTCATGCGGACTCCTTTTACACAGCTGAATTTTCCTGCGCACGTCCGCGAAACAGGAACCGCGTAAGCGTTACGCTGGATCCTAGTGGGGCCCTCTTCAGTTGGTATGTAGGAAATCCACTCCGTCTATTGTGTTTGCAGTAAAATTTCTGCTGGAAATAACCGAATTTGGAATGTTTTTGACGCAGCCAACGGTAGAAATTACAATGCAATCAGTGCAGGCTATCCGTTTTGTGACCGTTGAACTTAACACGTGCGCATGCATGGGAACACGAGATCAACATGGATTTGAATATATCGCTCCCCTCTTTATGATAGACGACTCGGATCGCCCATTTGGTCCAGGATGATGGCCCGTCGAGATGACCCGCAACCTCTGTTTCGCAGACCGAACAGAGGATGCGATTTCCTCTTGCGTCGATGGTGTCGGTGGGCCCACTATCTTATTTTGATGGTAAATCCAAATCGTCCATTGTCTGCATAATGAAAAATCGGTCGTATCTATAGATTTTCTCTGTCTACCGTTGCAGCTCACAGAGTGTTTTTATCTGCCGTTCAATCTGTTTTAAAATGGTATTCTCCTCTGTATACGGGCATAGGGTTGGAAACCCTTCTTTGTTCGGTCGGTTTTCACTCAGAAAACGAATGGACGGTCTGGATGGTTTGAAATGATGATGGGTGGGCCCCACTGTATGAAACCGGCAACCGTGCGAAGGAACGCTGTTGCGTTCGTGAAGTAGTTTTAAGAAAGAAAGAAAAGAAAAAATTGGTCAGCGTCGCTAACCGATTTCTCCAATTATTGTGCACGGCCAGTGTGCTTGCACTTATTGCACGCACAGCATCATGTGGGGTCCACTGTTATGTTCTCGAGTAATCCGCTCCGTCCATCCACTTTGTAATATCATTTTAGGCGTTGGGACCAAAAGTGAAGCATATCTAGGTGGCAGGTGGGCCCCGATTTGATAATGTATGGGATGATATGACCATTGGGCCACTTCTAGAGGGATCCAATGGATGAAATTTGCGCGTACGGTTAATTTATGGTTCTCAGGCCATATGTGAAGTTTTGAACCAAACTGATGGTGGAAACGTTGTAATCTTGCATTGTTGACGATTTTCAGGCTCATTTTAGGGTAAGTGGCTAGAATTTCTTTGATCTCTGGTGTGAGAATCCTCGATCTTGGTCCCATGTAGTCCCGTCTAATGCCTTGGTTTCATCAACGCGTTAAATCCATGCTTTAAGCTCCCTTTTTCAGTCCAGGCTCGTAAAGTCACCTTGCAACACAAACACGATAAAACGGGCCATTAAACAGTATCATGCTCGTAAATCCAGGTAATAACTGGGGTCTGATATGTAATATTTAACCCTCAACAATCTCGTAGGGTTCATGACCATGATAGTGTACTCAATAGCCACAAGGATAGAAATCTGTCTACCAACTCTGATTGAGCATTAGTTGGTCTATGCCGTTCATACATCCCGAGATCTTCACCTGCCCTATCCCTGGATTATACACATGGTGTGTAACGCCATAGGCTTTCCAACTACTAATGATCCTGAACTTTCCCTCCAAGTCTTCAACAAGAACAACATTCGAAGGATGGACTTGAAGTTCCATAAGTATCCCGAGGATTCAGTGGAAGGAATTCATGCAGCAGGAGAAGCGATGCTCCCACTAAAGAGGTTGGAATGACTGAGGAAGAAGCTCCTACATCCCATCAAGTATCGTCCACATTTGTGTCCGGGCATGTAAAAAGATTTAAGCTCCATCAGGATAGGATTGACGTAATTCAGCGAGATGTCTCCCAGCTCAGGGAATCGGTGAATGAAAGGTTTACCGTCTTGGAACGCCTGGTAAACGGAGTGCAGCAGACCATGCAACAGTTGGTTGATCTGTTCACCTACTTTTGAGATGACACGACAACTTCTTCGGCTCCATAGTGTTGGTCTCTGGATGTTGTCACATACACCTTACTTGTATTTTCACGTATGAACAGTAGTCTCTTTTTGGATGCTCTACACTCCCATGAGTGTATGTGATTACTCACTAATCTGCACAGTCTGACAGTTTTTTTGAGTTGTGTATGCTTATGGATGGGCTAAATACTGATGGTTGACTTTTGGGTACCCATGGATGGGTTTGGTAATTTTTTTTTGGATGACTGTTATACTACTTCCAAATTGGGGCAGTATATACATTTTGAATATCTTTGGAATGGTTGATTATAATTCACACATATTTATTGCCATATTTTACATCCCCTGCTCTTTAAATGGTGTGGAATGCATGTGAAGTTTTGATCATTCTTCTATCTACTTATATCACTGCTTTATTTAGTCTGCTATGCATACAAAGTTTCTGAAAATGTGTCTGATTAATCAAATGTTTTAATCATTATACATCTATCTTTTATAAACGTATGTTCTTTGGATGATTGGTTCTTCAAATACTTCAAACTTCAGTCAATATCAACTGCTATATTTACCTTTTCCAATGACTGACAAAATAGGGGAGAACAAATCAAACAATGTAAAAGGAAAATTGTATATCCACCTAAATTGTGATACAGGTGTTAGGGGGAGCAACTGTAACAAGAAAGGGGGAGAATGCTGTTAAGGGGAGCAGCTACTGATTGTGTGTATGGGTTCAATAGATATTGTAAATTGTGTAAAGTGCATGTACACAAAATTTAGGATGTTTGTCTAGATATTGTTCTAGGGTGTTTTGGTATTTTGTCACGTAATTGACAAAGGGGGAGATTGAAAGTGCCATAGTTTGTCAATTAGCGTGAGTGTTGAGTCCGCTAGACAGAGAAGCTCCATAGGAAGATCAATCAATCATCTGCCTCAACCAGATGTGGGCCTGAACTCGCCACAGGTAAATGTAAGCCTCACTATCCATGTCCTAATACACCATGTAAATAAAATCCTTAAAATGTATTGGAATATCATAAGGTTTTTGGGTTAGAAAACTCCTTTTCAAATTCAAAAAATTTCTAAGTTTTCTACCCCTGTCGATTTATTGATTGACTGATAGATATAATCGAGTCGTGATGTCAATGTCCTCGACGCTCAATCTATACTATCGAATGAGGACAAAAGATGTCTAACTTCTGGACGAAATTATCGATGTATCGATATAAGTATCAATATCATCGAAAATTATATCTTGAGTCTATCGAAATTGACTCGATAAAATCGACAACAGAGCTTTTGTGTCCCTATTTTTTTAAAGAAAGTCATGAAGACCTCCAATATATCGAAGTACTCCTCGATATCCTTAGAATTTAAAAACTGATGATATCGGAAGGCCTTCATTGATATCGATCTTAGACATAGTTATCCAACATATATTTTAAGGTGGTTTTTATCTTGGAATGAGGGTCACTCGATACAATCGATATTCAAGTATAGATGACATTGAGGATGGGTTGATTGCATCGAGAATGGACATAAACTGTCAAACAAGCTTAATTGAAAAATCCTTTGGATTTATCAATGCATTGACCTGACTATCGATATCATCGACACTCAAATTCCGATGATATCAACTATACCTCGATCATATCTTGCCTTGAAATATTTTTAAGGAAAGTGTCTCTCATTTTTCAAATGTCGAGGAATCGAACCTTGTATCGATGCAATCGGAGTTTGAAATCCGATGATATTGACACATGGTTCGATGCCCTCGACCAGCTGGCAAAATGGTTCAAAAACATATGACATTTGAGTTTGTGTCATCAAGCGGCTAGTCGATATAATCGAGAGTATATGCTCATTGATATCGACCCTGCTCGATGATATCGAACTCTATCATAAATGTGAACATTTTATATCTTTTGGAACCTTTTGCCTATTTATAGACACCTTTTCCTTAGCTGCTAGTAGAGAAAGAAGAGAGTGCTTTTGTGTGTTTAACCTTAGATCATATACCCAAAGCCCTTTCTCTCATGGAAGTTCATCCTCCAATCCACCCTCATCATTGATATTCAATAGAGTGGATTGGGGAATAAACTTTCACATTTAAGGATCCTCCAGCAACTACCTTAATGGCAAATCATTGAGCTAGGATCCCTTGAATGCTTAGATGATTGGAATCGCTCTATCTCCCGTATAGGAAAACATTTAGGAGAGTAGGATTCCATCTTAATCATGAAGAATTTCAGCACTATTGTGTCACCGATTACAAATTGTATGAAGAAGAGACCATTTCAATGGACCAACGAAGTTGGTAGGAGCTTTGCTAATATCAAACACAGATTGTCTAAAACTCCGGTTCTCGTACTTCCTATCTTCAACAACTGTTTAAGATCAAATGCAATGCTTTATATGTTAGAATTGGAAGAATTTTGTCATAAGAAGGCAAGCCAGCAGCCTTCTACAGTGAAAAACTTAGTAATGCATATAAAAAGTGGGACATATGAGCTCGAATTATACGCAGTGGTCCAGGCACTACGACATTACTTAATTCAGAGGAATTCATTCTTTAAATAGACCATTAAGCTCTCAAATTCATTAATAGCTAATGTGAATCATATGCATGCTATGTAGATTTCATTCTTGTAAGAATTCACATTTGTACTAAATCATAAATTTGGGCAACAAAATAAAGTGACTGATGCACTTAACCGACATGCAACTTTGTTAATCACCATGAGTAATGAAGTTATTGGGTTCAAATGCCTCAAAAACATATATGCTGCCGCCAATGACTTCAATTATGCCAAGAGGGTTATTCTAATGACCTTCATATGTTAGACGGTTTCCTTTTCAATGAGAATCAACTATGCATTCCCAAAAGTTCTCTAAGGGAGAAAATTATCTAAGAGGTACATGGAGGTGCCCTTAGTAGACATGTTAGGTGAAACAAGACGTAAGCTCTTGTTGAGGAACAATTTACTAGCCACAATTGGTACATGACGTGAGTAGAGTGGTGCAATGTTGTCATATTTGTCAGACCTCCAAGGGGTAGTCTCAAAATATAGGCTTTTACACCCCGTTACCTATACTTGACAACCCTTAGGAGGACTTATCTATAGAATTTGTGCTTGGTCTCATACGAACACAGCGTGACATGGATTCAGTGTTCGTGGTGGTATATCGTTTCTCAAAGATGGTGCAATACTTTATCTCATGTAAGAAGACCATCGATGCAACATACATGGTGAATCTATTCTTAAAAAAGGTAGTACGGAGGGCTCAAATTTATGAGACTGAGTGGGCTGGCACACAAGCGACCGAGATCAGAGGAGAGACCAGAAGAGGCAGGACTCCTCCAGTACCTCCCAACAGCATCAACGACCACAGAGGCACAGGGTCCACCCATCCGTCAGAGTGCCAGCAGCACCAGTGGCACCTCTAGCGTCACCCCAGTGGTAGTTTACAAGGACTTATTTTGGATGGGGTGGAATAGGACACCGCATACATGAGTGCCCTCACCCTCAACAACAGTAACAACCGAAAGGGCTACAACAGCCTCCACCGCAGCAGTGACCATAGCAGTAGTGACTCCATCAGCAGCTACCATAACAACCTCAGCCGTTGAGGCCCCAGCAGCCGCAGAGACAGTAATACAGGCGGCCACAGAGGTAAAAGTAGTAGTAGGGACCCTATAGGGGATAGGCACATCCTCAGCTAGCTCAGGCTAGGTTCTATGTGGCTCAGTAGGACCCGCAGTCCTCCGGAGGACTCGTTTAGGGTATGCTCCTAGTCTCTGCATGCATCGCCTAAGTATTATTAGATTCTGGTGTTTCACTCATTCATGTCTGAGGATTTTTATTGATTAGCTGGATTACTGACAGAGTTTACTAGTGATAGGTTGACTGTATCAACGCCCTTTGGGAAGACTATAGTGTTGAGCCATTACTGTTCGTCTTACCCCGTGTTGGTGAAAGAGATTTTCTTGTCAGCTGACTTGTTTGTGCGGCTGATGTCAGATTTTAATGTTATCTTGGGCATGGATTGACTTGACGAGTATCACGCTATTTTAGACTGTTTCACAAAGACAGTCATGTTCTATATACTAGGCTTGCCACAGTTTCGGTTCGTTGTCGAGCCTAGAGGAGAGCCGTTGTCTTGTTTGACGTCCTGCACAGTTGAGGAGCCTGTTGCCTTATGTATCGATCAGTTGTGAATGGTCTACGATTTTCCCAATGTGTTCCAGGAGATTTCGGGATTGCCACTGCGCCGACATATTGAGTTCCAGATTGATCTTAGGCCCGGTATGATACCGATGGAGTTAAGGGAGCTATAGTGATACTTGGATGAGTTGTGTGTGTTGAGATTCATACGTTCGAGCAGTTTACCTTCGAGAGCGCTGGTACTCTTCGTCAGGAAGAAGGATGGCTCGTTGATGCTTTGCGTGGATTACCGCGAGCTCAAACGGGTCACAATCAAGAACAAGTATCCACTTTCGAGGATCAATGACTTATTTGATCAACTGCAGGGTGCATAATTCTTTTCAAAGATTAACTTGCATTCCAGTTATCATCAGATTCGGGTTCGAGAGGAGGACATCCCGAAGACAGCTTTCAGGATGCGTTATAGTCATTTTAAATTTCAGGTCATGTCCTTCGGACTGACCAATGCGCCCGCAGTATTCATGTAGTTGATGAATGAGGTATTCCGTCCGTATCTCGATCAGTTTGTTATAATCTTCATGGACGACATTCTGATCTATTCGAGAACTCGTGAGGAGCACGAGCAGTATTTGGAGATTACATTGTAAACTCTCTGTGCCCACCAACTGTATGTAAAGTTGGAGAAGTGCGAGTTTTGGCAGGATGAGGTGAAGTTCCTCGGTCACGTGGTGACAAGGAAGGGCGTCACAGTAGACCCCTTGAAGGTTGAGGTAGTGCATCAGTGGGACTAGCCCATGAGCACGTCCGAGATTTGCACCTCTCTTGGTTTGGCGGGCTACTATTGACGTTTAATTGAGGGCTTCTCCCATGTCATAGCCCCGTTGACCAGGTTGACTCGGAAGGGCGTAAAATTTATTTAGAATGATGCTTGTGAGTAAGCATTTATGAAGTTGAAGAACAACCTCACGTCCTCTCCTGTCCTCACTCTTCCCTCTAAGAGTGATGGATTCATTGTATTTACTGATGCTTCACGTATTGGCTTGGGTGCTATCCCGATGCACCACGAGAGACCAGTGGCTTATGTTTCTCGCTAACTCAAGGTCCATGAGTTGAACTGAAATAGCAGTGAAGACCGCTTAAGATGAAGTAGTAATATGCCGATACATCCTAGAGGGGGGTGAATAGGACTTTTTAAAGCTTTACAGTGTATTTAAAAATCCTATTATACTAATCCTATCAGATATACAATCAACATGATTACTCAAATGTAACTCTACTAGCTTCCAAGCTTAGTAGAGGATCTAATCACAAACTATTCAGAAGATAACAATATAGAACTTAGTTCATGCTAGATATGACTGTGTATGTGTGTGAGGTGTGATATCAGATATTCAGATATTGAAATAATTAAAGCAAATCACACAAACAAATTAATCGCAAACACAATCATTTTTTTACTAGTTCGACTACTTGTCTACTCCACTCCCTGCTACCGCACTCAACCCTTGAGTGTACTGGATTTCACTATGGAGGTTTCCCATGGTTCACCTCAAACCTAAGGTTTCAAATCAGGTTCACCTTCAACCTTTATACGGAGGTTTCTACTTGGTTCACCTCTAACCCTAGAGTTTTACTGGTTCACTCCTAACCAGATGTTTATGCTCTCTATAGAGTAAGGGTCGACACAACGCACCCACTACGTACACTCCTGCCGAAGGCCTCCTATGAGGACTTCAAAGGGTGAGCAACACTTAAGACTGAATCCTATAAAGGAATGATCACAAGTGTCCTCTGGACTTTAGATACTTATAGATAAGTTGATGAGTCTCATTTAGAGCAATGACGAAGATCTCCTCCTTATTGTTGAAGAGTCTTTGGCTCCCTTGATCCATAACAAAAAAGATGTACCAGTACTTATCTTCGTGTTGGGTCAAGGTTTAGGATGAAAATCCACTCTCTTAGAATTTTCCTATAAGGAAGATAGAGTGATTCCCGTCATCTATTCATTTAAGGTATCCCGGCTTAATGATATGCTATTAAGATAGTTACTGGAGGATCCTTGAATGTGGAAGTTCATTTTCCAATCCACTCTATTGAATGTCAATGAATGAGAGTGGATTGGAAGATGAACTTCCGTAAGAGAAAGGGCTTTGGGTATATGATCTAAAGGTAAAACACACAAAAGTACTCTCTTCTTTCTCTACCAGCAATGTAAATAAGTCTCTCTTTATATAGAAAAAATATTCCAACGAATATAAAATGGTCATATTTATGACAGAGTTTGATATCATCAAGTAGGGTCGATATCATCGAGCGTATACTCTCGATGGGATTTATCGATATTTGAAGCATGAGAGAGACAAGTCTTGAAATATTTCAGGTTTTTAAGATATGATCGGAGAAATACTGATATCATCAGAATTTGAATATCGATGATATTGGAGGCTGTATCGATGGGATCGATAAATCGTATAGATTTACCTATAAGCACGTCAGACAGTTTGTGTCCAGTCTCGATCCAATCGACTAGGCCTCGATAGCATCGACATAAGAATATCAATTTCCTCAAGTGGCCCTCGATCAAAGTTAAAAACATCCTGAAATATTTGCTGGAAGAAAAGCGCGCCCACTATTGGTATGATCAATGGCCTTTCGATATGATCGATATTTGAATTCAGATTGAATCGGGAAGGACATCGATTTATCGAAGTACATAGTAATTTTCTTAAGAAAAACAGGGGCGCTGAAAATTTGCCTGTCGATATTATTGAACCACTTTTGATGGGCTCAATTTTTAGATATCGATGATATCAATAGATGTATCGATATATCGATAAATTTGTCCAGATGAGTATGCAGTTACTAGACACTTTTAGTCCTTTTATCGATAGTATCGATCAAGTGTCGAGGACATCGACATCGCTGGTCGATCATATCGAAATGTGTATCGATATAATCGACAGGGTAAACAAACTTAGAGACTTTCTGATTTCGAAAAAGTTCACTTACCTAAAAATCCTCATATGTTCTAAGTTATTTTTAAGGGCTTTAATCACCTGGTGTTTTGGGACATGGGGTGTGAGGCTATGATTTACTTATGGCGAGCTTCCACACATTCAGTTGAGGCAGACACTTGAATTGTTCTTCCTATGAGGCTCTGCAGATCGACTGACTCAACACACATGGTAATTGACAAATTAGGGCACTAGCAGGTGCACTTTCAATCTCCCCCTTTGTCAATTACGTGACAAAATACCAAAACACCATAGGATAATATCTAGATAGACACATTCTAAATTGTGTGTATATGCTTTTATATAATTTTATAAATTTTAATATAGCCATGTACACAACCAGTATTTGTTCCCCTTTTCTATAAAACTCCCCCTTCCTTGGTGCAGCTGCTCCCCCTAATACCTGCAACAACAAAGATCTAATTTTCCACGGAGTGTTTTCACTTTTCTCCCCCCTTTTGTCAGTCATTGACAACGATAAAGTAGTAGATATTGACTAAAGCATGAGAGATACAAGTCTTGAAATATTTCAAATTTTTAGGATATGATCAGGGTACAACCGATTTCATCAGAATTTGAATATCAATGATATCGGAGGCCGTGTCGATGGGATCGATAAATCGTATAGATTTACCTATAAGCACGCTGGACAGTTTATATCCAGTCTCGATCCAATTGGCTAGGCCTCGATAGCATCGACATAAGAATATCTATTTCCTCGAGTGGCCCCCGATCAAATTTAAAAACATCCTGAAATATTTGTTGGAAGAAAAGTGCCCCCACTATCGATATGATCGATTGCCTTCCTATATGATCGATATTTGAATTCAGATTGAATCGAGAAGGACATCGATTTATCGAAGCACATAGTAATTTTCTTAAGAAAAACAGGGGCGCCGAAAATCTTCCTGTTGATATTATCGAGCCACTTTCGATGAGCTCAATTTTTGGATATCGATGATATCGATAGATGTATCGATATATCAATAAATCTGTCCAGATGAATATGCAGTTGCTAGACACTTTTAGTCCTCTTATCGATAGTATCGATCAAGTGTCGAGGACATCGATAGCGTAGGTCGATCATATCGAAATGTGTATCGATACAATCGACAAGGTAAGCAAACTTAGAGATTTTCTGATTTCAAAAAAGTTCACTTACCTAAAAATCCTCATATGTTCTAAGTTATTTTTAAGGGCTTTAATCACCTGGTGTTAAGTTGTTTTTAAGGGCTTTAATCACCTGGTGTTTTGGGACATTGGATGTGAGGCTATGATTTACCTATGGCGAGCTTCCACACATCCGGTTGTGGTAGGTGCTCGAATTGTTCTTCCTGTGAGGCTCTGTAGATTGATTGACTCAACACACATGGTAATTGACAAACTAGGGCACTAGCAGGTGCACTTTCATGAACTACCCTACGCACGATTTGGAACTGGCAGTAGTCATCTTCGCACTGAAGGTATGGAGGCACTTTCTCTATGGGGTTAGGTTCGAGCTCTTCTCTGACCACAAGAGTTTGAAGTACCTATTCTCTCAGTCCAAGCTGAACATTAGGCAAAGCCATTGGATAGAGCTCCTGAAAGATTATGATTTTGATCTCTAGTACCACTAAGGCAAGGGAAACGTGGTGGCGGATGCCCTCAGTCATCTGCCACGAGGTCTGGTGGTGCATATGATGATTCAAGAGTGAAAGATACTTGAGGATGTGGCAGCATATGATTTTAAGATTAGTCTGTAGTCTTCTATTGGACAGTTATTGAGCCTGTCGATTCAACCCTCTCTTATCGCAAGGGTGATTGAGGATCAGTAGGCTGATGAGTCGTTATAAAGTTATAGGGCTGAGGCGGTAGCTAAGAGTCAATCAAATTGGTAGATTGGTTCTGATGGTGGACTTCGTTTCAGAGGTCAATTATGTGTCCTGAATATTCTTGGGTTGCGTAGAAATCTTATGACCAAGGCACATCGATCACAGTTTTCTATCTACCCTGACTCAATGTAGATGTATTGTGACATGTGGCGATAGTATTTTTGGACGGGTATGAAGCACTAGATCGCCAGTTTTGTGGTCGAGTTTGACAATGTCAATGTGTCAAGGCTGATCATCAAAGACCCCCTTGTTTATTGCAGTCGTTGAGTGTCCCGAAGTGGAAGTGGGAGCACATGTCGACAGATTTCATTATGGGCTTGCAGAGGACTCAACGCGGTCATGACACCATCTGGGTTGTCATGGATCGTCTGACAAAGTTGGCACATTTTCTTACGATTCGTGCAATTTGGTCTTTGGACCAAATTACGAGGTTATTCATTGAGGAGATTATGAGACTGTATGCCATTACAGTTTTGATCATTTCTGATCAAGACCTAAGGTTCACATCTTAGTTTTGGGGAAGCTTTCAGAGAGCAATGGAGTTTATTTTGTAACTCAGCACCACGTACCATCCACAGACCAATGGCCAGACGAGAGAGTCAACTAGATCTTTAAGGATATGTTTCGGGCCTGCGTGATTGACTTCGGGGGTCGCTGGGATGAGCATCTATGATTGGCTGAGTTCGCATACAACAACAGCTATCAAGTGACCATTGGCATGACTCCTTTTGAGGTACTATATGGTAGACCATGCAGATCTTCGAGTTGTTGGACTGAAGTCGGAGAGCAGCATCTCCTAGGTCCCGAGCTTGTGCAGCAGATGTTAGAGGATACACACAGCTCAGAGCCGACAGAAGAGTTTTACTGATCGTCGACGTTGTCCTTACGAGTTCTCTATTGGGGATAGAGTGTATCTCAAGGTCTCGCTCATGAAGGGCGTAGTTCGATTTGGAGCGAAGGGCAAGCTTGCCACGATATTCATAGGACCTTTCGAGATCACTGGGCACCTTGGCATCGTGGCCTATCGGCTTGCCTTGCCATCTCAGTTATCTGATGTCTATAACTTTTTTCATATCTCTATACTGAGAAAGTGTGGGTTAGACATTGTTCCTGTTATTGATTAGCAGCCGCTGGAGGTTCATAAGGACGCTTCTTACATTGAGCAGCCAGTTCGTATCATTGATCTGAAGGAGGAGGTCCTTCAGACTAAGGTCATTTCCTTTTTGAAGGTGCAATGGGGTCACTGTTCTGTTGATGAGGCATATTGGGAGTGTGAGGCCGAGTGCTATCCTCATCTCTTTGATGATTGATTATATATTATATCTTATATGCTGTCTCCAATTTTATATGATGATGCTATGTTTCCTCTTCTTTATGAGTTATATCTAGTTATGATGATTGTATAAATTTTGAGGATAAAATTTTTATTAGGAGAGAACAGTTGTAAGGCCGATATCATAGTTCGTACCATTCCTTAGGCTTCCGCGGTCCTCTCGGTTGAATTTTAGTGACCCGTGACCTGTAATCAGTGTTTGTGCGCAACCCTAAGTTATATTCCGAAGATCTATATCGGCTCGACTTGAAACTTGCATCTGAGCGACCGCGCTGTCGCCATGGTTCCAACGCCGTGTCTCGTGTGCCGATGTGATTCCCTAGCCAGAAGATGTAGGCCCGCGTTCATTTCAAAGAAAACGCCGCGCGTGCAAATTTCAAGAGAATCTCTACAATCTATCCCATCAATCAATCAAATCAAGTCAAGTACAAGCAACCATCCCCCTCTTACACCACCCTTACCTAAAGTTAACTCTCTCTCTCTCTCTACCCATCCCTCTCTCACCCAAAATTCAACCCAACCCATCCCTTCCTTACATCCATCCCATCTCTTTTCATCCATCACTTCTCTCGCTCTCTCTGTCTCTCTCTTTCTCTCTCTTTTCTTTTAGGTGGTGATGATGATGTGAGTGGCCCACCTGTGGCGTATGTATTATATCCATACCATCCACTTTGAGATGTATGGACTCCACCGTAATGAATGGATTAGATCCACACCATCCATCAGCGGGCCACATGTACATGGGGCCACTCAGTGTATGTAGCTGGTGGGCCATGTGTATGTGGACCCCACGTTAATGAATGTATTACATCCATACATGGGACGTGTTGGACTGTGTAAAGAGAAAGCACAATAGTCTTTTAACAAAAAAGAAAAGAATATCTATCATATATATACTAATATATATATATATATATATATATATGTGATATATATCATATATGTGTGTGTGTGTGATGGTGGGCCCCAC
The DNA here is from genome assembly GCA_037074715.1 of Magnolia kwangsiensis. NCBI lineage: Eukaryota > Viridiplantae > Streptophyta > Magnoliopsida > Magnoliales > Magnoliaceae > Magnolia > Magnolia kwangsiensis. The sequence goes on from CM073577.1 coordinate 118,828,162, forward strand.
GTGGGAACCCACCGCTGGAAAAGCTAATTGGTTGGTCTACCACACCAGTTACATAGCTAGTGTATTGACGTCAGCAAGGCCTGTGGGACACAGCTGATGTGTGGAAATCCACTCCATCCGTCCATTTGTGTGGGCCCCTTTACACGATGTACATGTGGATCCACACCGTCCAGACTTTGGACGGTGGGACCCACCATGATGCATGTGTTGTATCCATGTCATCTAGCCCACACGTGGGACTCCACCATCGTGTATGTGTTTTAGCAATACCATTCATCCGTCCCTGGCCACGGACCAGGGACTGAAGTAGATTCAAATCTCTGATGGGCCACCACATGGACCTTACCATGATGTATATTTGTATCTGCACCGTTGGGTTGTTGGATGGTGCTGTGTAGGCCTCACCTAATGTATGTGCTATATCCAACATCTAGTAGCTGGACGGTGGTACACACCATTGATTATTTATATCATCCATGCCAACCATCTGTCGGGCCACAATATGATGGATGTGTTCCATCCAAACCGTCCATCCATTTGGCAAGCTCATCTTAAGGCTTGGGGATAAAAAATGAAGTAGGTCTGATGATCAGGTGGACCACACCATAGAAAATAGTGTAGAGTGAACGTCCACCATTAAAACCCTTTTTGGGGTCACGAAAGTTTGGATTAATATGAAATTTATTTATTTATCCTCTTAATCCAGGTCTTTGTGACCTTATGATTAGGTTGGACAGAAAATAAAATAGTGGGCCATGCGAATTTAAATGATAAAAATCATTATCTCCACTGTTATTTGTGGTATGGTCCAAATGATCTTTGGATGGGATTTATTTTTGGGAAATGCTCTAAAATGACCTCTAATTGATGTATGGGCCCCACCTTGATGTGATGTATGATGGGGCCATATGAGAGGCCCTTTATGATGTATTTGAGGCCCATTAGTGTAGCCCGTTAATACGGCCCACTTGATGTATATTAGGCCCATTAGTGCGGCCCATTTGATGTATATTAGGCCCATTGGTGCGGCCCATTTATGCAGTCCATTTAATGTATATGAGGCCCATTGGTGCGGCCCACTTGATGAATATGAGGCCCATTGGTGTGGCCCATGTGATGCTACTCACTTGATGTATACGAGGCCCATTGTGATGTATTTAAGGCCCATATGTTAAGGTCCAATGAGATGTATATAAGGACCATGAGTGAGGCCCAATGAAATGTATGTGAGGCCTTTGCATGATGCCTAATGTGATGTATATGAGGTCCATTGCGGTGTGTGATTCCACCATGATGTATGTAATGATGTTTATGACGGGTCATGCCTTGGGAGCAATGATGGTTTGACGTCCATATTGTAAGAGTAATGATGCTTAAATGTCCGTATTGTAACTCTCCCTAAGGCACATTGTTAGGCCCATACTTGTTGTGTGTAGGCTGTCTAGGCGCATCTTCATTATGAGTAGAGTTCATCATCATATAACATGCTTAGTATAGCTCCATGATTTATGCTCATACGCATTATATGTATGCTTGATATGAGGAGTGATTGATCATAGCATATGCCTTCGAGCAGATTGTTTATGGGCTCCCTAATAGGTGAGTTACCCCACATGAGTGCACGGTACACAGAGGATTACTGCATGACTGATAGTGTGATTCATGCACCTCACAATTGTATGACATGATTACTGTATGTCCTAGTGACAACAGGGTTGTAGCCTCCACAGGCATATCGAGGATTGTAGGATCGAACATCGAAAATACTGTTACTAGCATCGAGGCACCATAGATGTCCCTGGATGAAAATTTCTAAACCCGATGGTACTAGAGGATGACTCCAATGTCGAAACCGAGTAGATATATGAGCGCACGAGGGCTAAATAATAGGAGGCCGCATCTTCCATTGTGTCATGGTCAGTTGGAAGGGGGTGTGGCCTTACCTGCCTAAAGGTAGGGGACATTGCTAGGCTGAGTATGAACAACTCATGAATGGGTCTGCTATCGATGCATCGGATAAGTATTGGTAGGCTATTGGCCAGGTGGATAGTGAGGTTTCTTATGCTCACTTGGACTGCGCGCATGGGAAAGGAGTAGTGTCATTTGGAGTCTACTAAACCCTCATGATTATCCATAGTGAGAACTGTACTAATATTTGATGATCTAGTAATGAGCTGCATTGATATGTGGATTCGGATGAGGATTGATATGCTTGAGTTGCATCTTGCATCGCATGGCCTTGATATGTCCGATAGCATTCATGTCTTGCACGCATAGCCTTGGTACGATTGATTGCATTCATGTAATCATTAGCATGATTCCACATTACTCTGATATTGCATTTTAAGCACACCTATATTGCTCACATACTCTCACAACCCACTAAGCTTTCTATAAGCTTATACACAATTGATTCATGCAGGTGACACCAGGACACAGTCGTAGCTTAGTCGTAGCATGAGTGCGCTGTCAAGCTTATGGAGCTTCCGATTCTGTTATTGTATTTCCCTTTATGCGCATTATACTCAGATTTTTTTATCATAGTGGATTTGTGATGATGTTGTTGGTTGTTGTTTGTGAGTTATGCTTATGGTTATGCTTACTGCGAATCAAATTCATGTTAAAAATCCTCCTTATGGGATCCCATGATTGAAATCTGGTGTATAGGTGCCGGGAGCCGAGAATAGGGTACTACGGAGGCTGTCGGTGTCGAATTCGGCAATCAAAAATTTTATGAGCCCGGTTTCTGAGTTTGGGGCGTGACACAACCCCTTATCATTTTTGGTATGGCCTACCTAGGATTCAGATTAGCTTCATTTTTTAGCTCAACGCCTAAAATGAGAAGGGAAATCAGATGGACAGTGTGGATGATACACACACATACACACATCATGATGAGGCCTACGAGTGAAGTCTACATGGTGGCTTTGTAAGGTAAGTGTGTCAGTGACATGTCTCTGGACATTTTGTGTCTAGCCACTACGGTGCCACTACCCCTCTCACTCTCTTATGTTTTAAAGGTAAGGTAGGGCCCATCTAGGAAATTCACTCCATCCATTTGAATATCCAACTCATGGTGGGGCCAAGAAGCTTTGTATCACATCCATTTTGGTGTATTTTCACTATCCAAGTGTGCTTACACAATCAATTGGTTTAAAAAGAAAATAAATATCATAGTGGGCCATACAGGTGGTCCACACTATGATAGGGTGTGAGATATGCTCTCCAATAGCGTGGCTCATTTGTGGGTCCCACAACACCATGAGAATAAGAAAAGAAAGAAAAATGAAGGGAAATAAATCCAGCCATCAGGGTGGCCCCCCGCCACTATGGGGTCCACCACATACTTAATACATGATCAAGGTGGATCCCACCCTTATGGGCCCACCAAAATAGAGAAATCACAAAAATGATAAGGATGGACGGTCGGATCATCTCGTATCGGCAATCGGATGACCCACCAAGCTCCTCTTCACCTCTAATATTCTTTAATCTCACTTTTCTCTATTCTCTTACTCTTTCTCTCTTGATCTTTCCTAATACTCTCACAAGTTCTCTTTCTTTTCTCTTAATCTCTCCCTAATCTTTCTTTCTTTTCTCTCTTAATTTCTCCCTAATCTTTCTAATAATTTTCTCTCTTAATCCCTTTTTGCTCTTGTTAGGAAATGGTAAAAATAAGAGAGAGTTAGAGAGTTATTGTGGTAGAGATTTTAGGATAGAGAAGGAATAAGGAGAAGATGGAGGGGTAAAATGAGGAGAAAAAGAATAAGTGAAAATGGCATGAGTTTGTTTGACTGATGGGGAGAGAGTGGCATGAGTGATGGATGACTTAATTGATGGATGGATTGATGGATTAAATGATTGATGGATTAATTGATTTGATAACATGAGGATTTGTGGAAGTAGGGGCCGCGTGCATTGTGCGGTCCACCTTGGATGTGCCGAAATTGTAACTTTTAATCTAAGGGTCGAAATAGGGCATATCGCGTGATGTTAGAATCGTAACACCTGCACAGTCGATAGGGTACAAGTCTCAGGGTATCTAATGTAGAGCAGGTAGCAGACAGTTTCATGGCTAAGATGGATCAGAAAAGGCCCGGTCGACGACAGAAGTGATTCGGACCGTTGGACCTTAGATCGGGCGTATCTCACAATCCGGAATGAGTTATCTGACGTAAAATATATGATTTTGGGGTAGAACGAGCTACTTTAGCCAAATAATCTAGCCATGCCAGGTTAGGAAACCTAGATTTACAAGAAACCCCTAGATTGACGGTCGTTTCCTTGTTTTATTTTCATTTTTATTATAAATAGTAAGTTTTAGTTTGAGTATAACTTTTCATTCGTTGGGCTTTAGGAGTTGTTTCCAACATGAAAAGTGCTTAGAATAATTAGGAGAACGGTTTGGTGAAGCCAAATAGGACACTATTTTTGGCCGAAAACCCTGCGCACTAGTAGACATCACGACTGTCCATAAATAGTAAGTTTACTATTTATAGTAAGTCGTGGATTCTAGGAGTTTTAGTTGTAGTTTGATTCTGATTTCTTTTCTATTGCTTGGTACCTTTATTTAAAGGGTTGTGAACTCATTTTTATGCATTCATTAATTAATTTCAAATTTTATTAGAATTTATTTCTATTCTCTTGCTTTCTTTCCTCGTGGATTCGAGAAGTCTCTATGAGGAGTTCAGAGAAGATCCATGGCTTTGAAGTAGTTATCCTTGAGGAAGACGGTGATCGACCTCATCACATTCATCCTTGCATTAATTGGTATTAGAATGAGGTTTTCCCTCGGGTTGATGGCAAACAATGAAGGTATATATCAAAATCCTGTGGATGGTCATTAAGGATTCGTTATCTTTCGAAAAGAATGGAAGCTTTCCATCGGGAGAGTCAGTTGACCATGGAAGGGTTGCAGACAACCATCGACCATCTTGTGGATGTGCTACTTCCACCCCAAGCCCTAGGCGGTGCTCCATCACCTATGGATGCTCCACCACCCATGGTGGCTCCACCATCCGTGGTGGTTATACGACGCAACCCCGATTATCGCAGATCACTACCAGTGGCAAACTATAGGGCTACACCAGATAATTCAAGTTCTAAAGACGAGGACATTAATGAGGGTTTTACCCGACGAATAATCCATGGAGGCGATCATTTAGATTGTGCTGATAGAGACTATCAATGTAAGGCTGAACTTTCTAGTTTTAACTGTTTATTACGTATCGAAGATTTTCTCAATTGACTAGCCAAAGTAGAGAGATATTTTGATTATATGGATATGCCAAATCATAAAAGGGTGAAATTGACAGTGTTTAAATTAAAATCTGGTGCTTCTACATGGTGGGAACAATTACAACTCTTACGAGCCCGTCAAAACAAGGCACCCATCTCATCTTGGATACGGATGAGACGTCTTCTTCGATCACGATTTCTGCCCAATGATTATGAGAAGATATTATTTCAACAATACCAAAATTACCGACAAGGAAGTCGAACTGTCACCGATTATAGTGAAGAATTTTAGCGGTTGACTACGAGAAACGATTTGTCAGAATCTGAGTCACAGAAGGTGGCACAATTTATAGGTGGGTTACGACTGATAATTCAGAACCGAGTCCAGATGTACCCAATCGGGACCGTGGATGAAGGAGTTAAATTAGTGGGTAGGGCAGAAACACAACTTGCCCTATCCTTCAACTCAACCCCATATGACGGGTCCCACACAGGATCTAGTGCTGGCACGAAGAAAAGATCCAGTAGGAGAACATCCTCAACCTCCTACAACCACAAATTGTGATACGGGAAGTGGCCCATCCAGACCTCAATGCGCAGCACTCACAACAGCAGGCCTGATTTGGATTTCAAATCCTTATGCTCTGCTAAGGTCGAACAATTGTTACCGCTGTGGCCAACCAGGCCACTTATCAAACACTTGTCCTCAACGTCTCGTAGCACACTTAACTGTAAATGAGAGGCGCACTGAAGATGAGGCCGCAGAGGAAGATCATAACTTTGATGAATATGAACAAACCATTAAAGAAATAGCAGGTTGCGATGAAGTGACGGGCAAGGATCGTGGCGAATCTCTCCTTGTGAGACGATTACTGTATACCCTATAAAAGGATTACATTCAAAGAGACACAATATATTTCATACTCGGTACACTGCCAATGGAAAGGTCTGTGATGTGATTATAAATGGTGGTAGCAGCGAGAACATCATCTCAAGAGTGATGGTGGACAAGTTGCAGGTACCAACGACGAAACATCCTTCCCCGTACTCAATTAGCTGGATAAAAAAGGTAAATGAGACCAAGGTAACTAAACAATGTACTATCTCGTTTTCAATTGGTAAACATTATAAGGATCAGATACATTATGACGTAGTCAACATGCAAGCCTGCAATATGCTACTCGGTCGACCTTAGCAGTCGGACCGTGATGTGACCCATCAGGGATGAGACAATGTTTACATATTCGTTAAGGATAGTCAAAAAATAATCCTTGCCCCTATGGCACTCGAGAACCACCCTAAAGCATCTAAAGTGGAGGAGAGTTCCCTCTTCACCATTCGAGATTTCATGGAGGAATCCAAGGAAACTGGCGAGGTATACACCGTAGTGGTGAAGGGCGAGGAAGTGGAACCCTTAAACATCTCTCCAAGCTTAAGACTGTTACTAAATGAATTTAAAGAAGTCTGGCCTGAAGATTTACCTGATGGATTGCCCCCTATAAGGGACATCCAACATCACATCGATCTCGTCCCTGAGGCTATCCTGCTCAACCGGCATCATTATCGGATGAGTCCGAAGGAGTGTGAGATACTTCAGGGGTAAGTGGAGGAATTGATCCGTAAGGTTCTCTTGAGAGAGAATATGAGCCCATGTGTCTACCATCATTATTAATGCCAAAAAAAGATAGAAGCTCACGCATGTGTGTCGGCAGCCGGGCAATCAATAAAATTACCATCAAATATCGATTCTCAATACCACGGTTGGACGACATGCTCGATATGCTAGAAGGAGCCAAGGTGTTTCCTAAACTAGATCTAAGGAGCGGGTACCATCAGATTCGTATCCGACCTGGTGATGAGTGAAAAATGACATTCAAGACCAAGGAAGGGTTGTATGAGTGGCTGGTCATGCCCTTCGGTCTATCGAACGCACCAAGTACTTTTATGCGTTTGATGAATCTAGTTTTAAAGCCGTTCATTGGCCGATTTGTGGTAGTATCTTACGATGACATATTGATATATAGTCAGGATGAGGCGGAGCACAGGAAACATCTCAGGTAGGTGTTGTAGGTCCTACAAACTAATAAGTTGTACCTCAACTTAAAGAAGTATAGTTTTTTAACTGACAGCCTGTTGCTTCGAGGATTTATTGTAACGTCCACAGGCATCTGTGTGGATAATGAAAAGGTACGAGCCATTAGGGAATGGTCGATCTCGACAAACATTTATGAGATGAGGAGTTTTCACGGGTTGACGACTTTCTATCGTCGATTTATGTGAGATTTTAGCACCATTGTCGCTCCTATAACAGATTATATGAAAAAAGACCGTTCTAGTGGACCAATAAAGTTGGTAAGAGCTTTCACAAGATCAAGCAGCGTTTGTCTACAACACTGATCTTAGTGCTTCCTAATTTCAACAAATTGTTTGAGGTTGAGTGTGACGCTTCATACGTCGGAATTGGAGGAGTATTATCACAGGAAGGTAGACTGGTAGCCTTCTATAGTGAGAAGCTCAGCGAAGCTCGAAAGAAGTGGTCGACACACAATCCTATTGCATAAAAATAAAATAAGATAAAATAAAATAAAATAAAATAAAAAAATAAAAGAGAGAGAGAGACATGGAGAGTGGGACACGCCTTGTGATGGAGGGCTCCGCCACTATGAGCCCTCCCTTGCAAGAAACTATACAACAAACGGATCCCTTTGTACATGGGATCGTCGAAAATATAAATCAACAGTGGAGATCCATTCCCCACCGATATGGACGGTCTAGATGACCTTTCTAAATGAAATAAACATCATGATGGGGTCCATGGAGAATGGCCCCATCATGGAACGATCGTGATGATCCAAATGGGCCATCGGCCACATTTTAGGGTCCCAAGTGAGGTCCACACCATTGATCGGTGGGCCTCACTTGGCTCATCATAAAAACGAGAAAAATTACCCTATAGAGGCACCCACCGTCCGATCTTCTTTCTCCTAGGGGTTCCTTGGCACCTTAGCTTCAACTTCAATGGATGAGATGAAGAATGGAGGGTTGAGATAAGAGATCTTGGGATGAAGAGGTGGGCTACTTGGAGTTTAGGGATTCTTGGAAAATTCCATACGTATGGAGTTTTGAAATTTTTTTATTGCTTGGAAATTTGAAATGAGAAAGAGAGAAAGAGAGAGAGTTGTAAAGGGAGAGAGAGAGAGTGATGGATAGATGTGGTGAGTGATGGTTGTGTAAGAAAATATTGACTTTTGAGGCTTTTGTGTAAGAGAGGTATGGGTGGTGAAGACTTTTATGGCTTTTTGTGTAAGAGAGGTATGGGTTTGGGAGACTTTTGTGGTTGCTTGAGAAAAGGAAATAAAGTGATGTGTACTTGACATGTGATGGCTTGATGGATTGATGTGATTGATGTAACACATCGTAGAGATTCCCTTGGGTTTCGCAACGCTCGGCGTTTTCTCGCACCGAACGTTGGCCCATATCTCTTGACCAGGTTATCGCCTTGGCGCGCGAGTCGCGGCATCGGAACCGCAACGACGGCGCGGTCGCTATGGTATTGGTCTCGGGTTGAGTAGACTCGGATTGTCAGTATATGAATCAGGGTTGCGCGTCAATATCGGTTAAGGGTCGAAGGTCGTCGAAATTCGACCGGTAAGACCGCGGAAGTCTACAGAAAGGTACAGACTAAAATATGGATCTTACAGCTCTCCCCTCCTTATAAAAATTTCGTCCTCGAAATTTATACAAGTATCGCAACTAAGCATTACTCATAAAAAAGAAGTGATATAACATCATCATATAGAATCAGAGATAGCATACAAAATACATCACATGATCAACCATCAAAGAGATGAGGATAACGCTCTCGAATCTCAGCCTCACGCTCCCAAGAAGCCTCCTCTACAGAATGGTGACCTCACTGCACCTTCACCAACGGAATGACCTTGGTTCTGAGGACCTGCTCCTTCTGATCAAGGATACGGACTGGCTGCTTAATGTAAGAAGCGTCCTGACGAACCTCCAACTGCTGCCAATCAATAACGGGAACTATGTTTGACCCACACTTCCTCAACATGGAGACGTGGAAAACGTCGTGGACGCCAGACAACTGTGATGGCAAGGCAAGCCGATAGGCCACGGCGCCAACGCGCCCAGTGATCTCAAAAGGTCCTATGAATCTCCGGACAAGCTTGCCCTTCGCTCCAAATCGAACTACGCCCTTCATGGGCGAGACCTTGAGATACACATGGTCCCCTACATCAAACTTCAAGGGACGACGCCGACGATCAGCAGAACTCTTCTGTCGGCTCTGAGCTGTGCGCATCCTCTGCCTGATGATGTCAATAGCATCTGAAGTCTCCTGCACAAGCTCGGGACCTAGGAGACGACGCTCTCCAACCTCGGTCCAACAACTCGGTGATCTGCATGGTCTGCCATATAGTGCCTCAAAAGGAGCCATGTCGATGGTCCCCTGATAACTGTTATTGTATGCGAACTCAGCCAATCGCAGATGCTCATCCCAGCTACCCCTGAAGTCAATCGCGCAGGCTCGAAGCATATCCTCAAGTATCTGATTGACCCTCTCGGTCTGGCCATCGGTCTACGGATGGTACGTGGTGTTGAGCTCCAAATCAGTCCCCATCGCTCGCTGGAAGCTCCTCCAAAACTGAGACGTGAACCTCGAGTCTCGGTCAGAAACGATCGAGACTGTAACGCCATGCAGTCTCACAATCTCCTTAATAAATAATCTCGCAAGCCGGTCCATAGACCAAGTCGCACGCATCGCAAGGAAATGTGCCGACTTCGTCAGACGATCCACAACAACCCAAATGGCATCATGACCCCGCTGAGTCCTCGGCAAACTCATAATGAAATCAGTCGACACGTGCTCCCACTTCCACATCGGGACGCTCAACGGCTGCAATAGACCAGGAGGTCTCTGATGATCGGCCTTGACACGCTGGCATGTGTAACACTCGGCCACAAAACTGGCGATCTGGCGCTTCATCCCCACGGTACATCTTCGTCGAGCCCAGGTGGATAGAAAATCATGATCGATGTGCCTCAGTCATAAGATCTCTGCGTAACTCTGGAATATCCGGCACACATAATCGGCCTCTGAAACGAAGCCCACCATCTATACCAATCTGTCAATCTACCTAACTCTCAGATGTAGCCTCAGCCATATAACTCTGCAACGACTCATCAGCCTGCTGAGCCTCGATCACCCTAGCGACAAGAGAGGGTTGAATCGATAAGCTCGATAACTGTACAATGGAAGACTGCAGGCCGATATCAAAATCATATGCTGCGATATCCTCAAGCATCCGCCACTCCTGAATCATCATATGCGCTACTAGGCCTCATGGCTGATGGCTGAGGGCATCTGCCACCACGTTCGCCTTGCCCACGTGGTACTGGAGGTTGAAATCATAGTCCTTCAGGAGCTCCATCCAGCGCCTCTGTCTCATATTCAACTCAGACTGCGAGAAGAGGTACTTCAAGCTCTTATGATCAGAGAAGAGCTCGAACCTGACGCCATAAAGATAGTACCTCCACACCTTCAGTGCGAAGACAACTGCAGCCAGCTTTAAGTCATGTGTAGGGTAGTCAGCTCATCAGGACACTGGTCTCTCGTGCTGCATCAGGACAGCACCCAAACCGATATGCGAGGCATCGGTGAATACAATAAAGCCATCACTCCCAGAGGGAAGAGTGAGGACAAGAGCGGAAGTCAGACGGTCCTTCAACTCCATAAATGCTCGCTCGTAGGCATCACTCCAAATAAAATCTGCACCCTTCCGAGTCAACTTGGTCAGCGGGGCTGCAATACGAGAGAAGCCCTCAATGAAAAGTCGATAATAGCCCACTAAACCAAGGAAACTACGGATCTCAGTCGTAGTCGTGGGCTGGCCCCACTGACGCACTACCTCGACCTTCGAGGGGTCCACTGCGACACCCTCCCTCGTCACCACGTGACCGAGGAACTTCACCTCCTTCTGCTAGAACTCGCACTTCTCCAACTTCGCATAAAGCTGGTGTGCGCGGAGGGTCTGCAAGGTAATCTCCAAGTGCTGCTCATGCTCCTCACGGGTCCTCGAGTAGATCAGAATGTCGTTGATGAAGACTACAACAAATTGATCCAGATATGGGCGGAAGACCTCGTTCATCAGCTGTATGAAGACCGCAGGTGCATTGGTCAGTCCGAAGGACATGACTTGAAACTCAAAATGACCGTAACGCGTCCTGAATGCCGTTTTCGGAATGTCCTCATCTCGGACCCGAATCTGATGATAACCGGAACGCAGGTCAATCTTTGAAAAGAACTGTGCACCCTGCAGCTGGTCGAACAAATCATCAATCCTAGGGAGCGGGTACTTGTTCTTGATCGTGACTTTGTTCAGCTCGCGATAGTCAACGCAGAGCCTCAATGAGTCATCCTTCTTCTTCACGAAGAGTACTGGCGCTCCCCACGGCGAACTGCTCGGACGGATAAAACCCAACTCACGTAACTCGTCCAACTGCTTCTGCAGTTCCCGTAACTCCAACGGTGCCATACGATATGGAGCCTTTGAAATATGAGCGGTACCGGGCACGAGATCAATCTGGAACTCGGTGAGTCGACGAGGTGGTAATCCTGAAATCTCCTGGAACACATCGGAAAAATTGCATACTACGGACAAATGGTCGATGCAAGCGGCAACAGGCTCCTCTATGGTGCGGGACATCAAACAAGACAACCGTTCTCCTTTAGGCTCTGTAACGAACTGAAACTGTGACACGCTGGGTATACAGAACATGACTGTCCTCGCGGTGCAGTCCAAAATGGCATAATACTCAGCGAGCCAATCCATGCCCAGGATGACGTCGAACTCGGACATCGGCAAAATAAACAAATCGGCAGGCAGAAAGGTATCCCCAACTAGAATGGGGCAAGATGAACAAAATCGTCCCAACAGTGCAGTCCTCCCCAAGGGAGTCGATACTGATAGGCTCTCACTAGCAGACTCCAACGGTAAGCCAGCCGATTGACAGAAACTCTCGGCTACAAAAGAGTGCGATGCACCGGAAGCAAATAGCACTCATGCAATGCATGCAGAAACTGAAAGTATACCCTCAACGACTCTTCTGGATATATGCGGATCCTGCTGAGCAGCATAGAATCTAGCCTGAGTTGGCTGGGGAGGTGCATGTCCCCTCTGAACGTGTTGCTGATGCTGCTGGGGTCGTTGAGGCGGTCGAAACTGCTGCCTCTGCTGCTGCGGCCTCTGAGGCTGGTGCTGATGCTGCTGCTGAGGTGGCCTCGGTGGTGGAGGCTGCTGTCGCTGCTGCTGTGAGGGTCTCTGCTGCTGCGGTGGAGGCTGCTGGAGAGCCCTCTGCTACTGCGGACCTCTCTGCTGCTACTGGGGGCTGGGACACTCCCATGAACGGTGTCCCGTTGCACCGCACCTGAATTAAGTGCCGGTGAACTGCCTCTGAGGTGGTGGTGGAGGTGCTGTTGGTGCTGATGGTGCACGGAAGGCTGGGCGACTTGTACGCCTCTGCTGCTGTGGTCGATGTTACTGGGAATCACTGGAAGAAGCCTACCTCTTCCGGTCTCTCCTCTGACCATGATCAGACTGAGAACTGGCCCACTCAGTCTCATAAATCTGAGCTCTTCGCACTACTGCCTGGAAAGTAGGGAGCTCATGCCCAATAACACGACCTCGAAGGCCGTAATATAAGCCGTGCTCGAAACGGCGGGCCTTTCGCCCCTCGTCATCAACCATGTACGGTGTGAATCTCGATAGTGCTACGAAACGGGCCGCGTACTATGCCACAGTCATGTCTCCCTGCACCAGAGTCTCGAACTCTAAAGCTCGCTGACGACGGATATGGTCGGGGAAGTACTGCTCCTCGAATCGGTCAACAAAGTCCTCCCATGTCCAGATATAATCAGGTCCGGCAACACGGGTAACAGAGGTCCACCAATGCTCGGCCTCACCCTTGAAGAAAAATACTGCTAACCGGACGCGCTGCTCGGTCGTACATAACGTGGTGTCGAAAATCTTCTCCACATCGGAGCACCATCTCTCTGTTGCAGTAGGATCTGGCTTGCCCTAGAAACGTGGGGGATCAAGCCGTCTGAACTCAGGAAGTAAGGCGCTCGCGCGCTCCTGTTCTGCCTGAGCTGGTGAAACAACTGGGCGGCTGCCCTGTCCCTAGAGTGCGGCTGTCACAGCCTGTAACATCTGCTGTAACTGAGAGGCACTCACAGTCACGGTCGGCTCCGCATCGGCCTCAGGTGGAGGAATGTCATCCTCAGGGAAGGAAGCAGGGATCTCTGAGGGTGGAACGGGAGACGCAGGGGGTAAAGCTAGAGCCTCCGATGGTGAAGCAGAATCCTCAAGTAGTGGTGTGGGAGTCGATCGGGTAACTCTCCCAGGCGCCATGTCTTAAAGGAAAGAGCGAAGGTGCTTATCAACTTCAAAACTCTCGAAGGTGCACACGTTAACGGTCTGTATTGGAAGGTAGCGAAGCTATCCAAACTTCGGGACTTAGCCATTCTTCACTCATAGCAGACATGTAATGTTGTTCTCGGTTATTCCCAAGTTATGCTCTGATACCAACTTCTGTCACGCCCCAAACTCAGAAACCGGGCTCACAAAATTCTCGATCACCGAATCCGGCACCGACAGCCTCCGTAGAACCCCATTCTCGGCTCCTAGCTCCCATTCGCAGGTTCCGATCCTGGGATGCTACGAGGAGGATTTTCAACGTCAGTTTGATTCGTAATAAGCATAACCAATGGCATAACCCACAAACAACAACCAAGTACTCCATTACATTTCCACTATGATCAAAAACTTTACAAGTACAATGAGCATAAAGGGAAATACAATGGTAAAGAACAAAAACTCCAAAACGATCAGCAACGTGCTCCTGCCTCAGCGCTGCTGCGATCCAACGTCACCTGCACGCAACGGTCGTGCATAAGCTTACAGAAAGCTTAGAGGGTGGTGAAAGTGTGTGCGCAAGGTAGTAATATGAACATGCAATGTCGGAGTAATACGGAATATGAAGATGAAACCATAACATCATGAGCCGTACCAAGGCTATACAATGCAAGACATGAATGGTATCGACCACCCAAGGCCATGCGATGTGCAATGCAACTCAAGCATACAGATCCTCATCTATGTCCACACATCAATACAGCTCAAATATGGGATATCACCAGGGTCTAGTACACTCTAAACCAGATTGCCGCCACATTGCGCACAATAAGGTAAGTGGAAGAGACCTCACTATCCGTCTGCCAATATCAGGCGGGACTCGTTGATAGCGGACCCATTCCTCGAGCTGGTTAAACTCAGCCTAGCATTGCCCCCTACACTCGGACGGGTAAGGCCGCACCCCCTTCCAACTGACCACGATATAGTGGAGAGCGTAACCGTCTGGTAATCGGCACTCAACACTCATCTACCCACTCGGTCTAGACGTTGGAGCAACCTCTTGGTACCATAAGGGTTTAGGGACTTTCACCCAGAGATATCAATAGCACCCCATGTAAAACAAGATTTTCGGTATCCAATCCTGCCAACCACGATGCGTCTGTGGAGGCTACGGCCCTGATGTCGCTAGGGCGTACAATAACCATGTCACAAAAATGCGAAATGCATGATTCACACTATCCAGTCATGCAACAAATCCTGCGCATATCATGCGCTCACGTAGGGCAACACCGCCTAACTAAGAGCCCATAAACAATATGCCCGAAGGCATATGCTATGATCAGTCAATCCTCATATCAAGCATACATATGATGCGTATGATCGTGAGTCATGAAACAATACGTAGACATGTAAACGAGTGATGAACCATTCTTACAACTCAGATGGGCCTGGACGGACTATACACAGCAAGTACGGCCCAGTAATGGGCCCTAAGGAGAGTCGTAATGTGGACATCTAACCAACATTACACTCGCAATGTGGACGTCAAACCAACATTGCTCCCAAGGCACAATCTTTGTAAACAGTGCTAGATAGACTGTATGGGAATTACACATTGCAATGGACCGTAGGCTCATCCCATTGGGCCTTACATATATATCAAATGGGCCATATCTTATGGGCCTTTTATTCATCAGATGGGCCACATAAATAGGTCACACCAATGGGTCTTATGTGCATTGCAATGGGTCAAAACCCGTGGGTCTTGGATTGCATCAAATGAGCTTAGTCTCATGAGTCTAATATGTGACCAATGGGCCACACCAATTGGGCCCCCCACAAGTACATCAAATGGGCATCAACCCATAGGCATTATATGAGTTCAGTGGGCCTAAACCCCTAGGCCTTATGGTACATTAAATGGGCCTAAACCCGTAGGCCTTGTATGCATATCAAAGTGGGCCTAAGCCCCTAGGCCTTACATATATCAAATGGCCTACTTCCATGGGCTTTAAATTTCAATAAAAAGGGTCCAATTACATGGGCCTTGAAGTACATCAAATGGGCCTAGTCCCATGGACTTGCAACACATCAAATGGGCCTAAGTTCCTAGGCCTTAAATGAATCCAATGGGCCTAGCCCATAAGCATTTCATAAACCAAATGGGCCTAGCCCATAGGCCTTTTGAAATTCAAATGGGCCTAGCCCATAGGCCTTAGTTAAATCAAAGGGGTGGATGGTCTGGATGCATCACACACGTCAAGGGTGGGTCCCACTGTCCAGTGGACAGTGCGGATAAAGCACATACATCACACAGGGCCCCACCGTCCGCTGGACGGTGGAGGCAGCACATACATAAGGTGAGCGCCACCGTGGTGGGTGCCACCGTCCGCTGGACGGTGGACTTAACAAATACATCATTGTGGGTCCCGTGTGGGGCCCACCCTATAACATTTAGATGCCATCCAACTCATTCATAAGGTCACTCGGACTTGGATGAAGGGAAAACATAAATTCCAGCTTGATCCAACACGTCTGTGGGCCCCAAAAAGATTCTCAATGGTAGGTATACGATTCCACTGTTCCCTGTGGTGTGGGCCGCCTGCATTCTGGATCGAGCCGAAATTTGGAGGGGGGCCCACCACTGGGGTGGCCCACCTCATGAGAGGGTTGGATTACAAATAAACATTATGGTGGGGCCCACACGCAGGGCCGTGGGCCCCTACGTCCATCTGCCTAAACCAATGGCTGCACCTGCGTGCATGCAGGCGTTGCCCACGTTTTACAAAAAAGGGAAAAAACCCATTTTCCCGGGATTTTTCACACGTGGGGCCCGCTAAAATGAAATTCGCCTCGGCCATTGCATTCAGTGGCTCGAGGCCGTCCAAATGAGTCTCAAGTTTGGATTTTTTTGATGATAGAAAATGAAATAAAATAAGGAAAAGGATCCTTAAATGGTAGAGATGCATTTTTTGATGCTATGGCCCACCAGGTTTTCCAATCAGCCCCAAACTTCTACCCAACGGTTAAAACACTGTAAGTAAGAGGGTAGATGGCTTGGATTGTCTAAGTACATCACGGTGGGGCCTAAGCAAGTGGACCACCAAAGTCCACCTTTACTTCTTTCCTTTTTCTTCTTTCTTTTGAAACGTCTAGCGTCCCAGACGCTGGACGGTTTTATTATTTTTTTTTATTTTTTTTTTATAGTGGTGGACCCTGATGAAGTGGGCCACCACTAATGGGTGACATGGGTACAACGGCTAAGGTGGGCCCCACTTGAATAAAAATAAATACCTCAAGGTGGGATCCATTCAAGTGGGCCACACAATCCTATTGCATAAAAATAAAATAAGATAAAATAAAATAAAATAAAATAAAATAAATAAAAGAGAGAGAGAGACATGGAGAGTGGGACACGCCTTGTGATGGAGGGCTCCACCACTATGAGCCCTCCCTTGCAAGAAACTATACAACAAATGGATCCCTTTGTACATGGGATCGTCGAAAATATAAATCAACAGTGGAGATCCATTCCCCACCGATATGGACGGTCTAGATGACCTTTCTAAATGAAATAAACATCATGATGGGGTCCATGGAGAATGGCCCCATCATGGAACGATCATGATGATCCAAATGGGCCATCGGCCACATTTTAGGGTCCCAAGTGAGGTCCACACCATTGATCGGTGGGCCTCACTTGGCTCATCATAAAAATAAGAAAAACTACCCTATAGAGGCACCCACCATCCGATCTTCTTACTCCTAGGGGTTCCTTAGCACCTTAGCTTCAACTTCAATGGATGAGATGAAGAATGGAGGGTTGAGATAAGAGATCTTGGGATGAAGAGGTGGGCCACTTGGAGTTTAGGGATTCTTGGAAAATTCCATACGTATGGAGTCTTGGAATTTTTTTATTGCTTGGAAATTTGAAATGAGAAAGAGAGAAAGAGAGAGAGTTGTAAAGGGAGAGAGAGAGTGATGGATAGATGTGGTGAGTGATGGTTGTGTAAGAAAATATTGACTTTTGAGGCTTTTGTGTAAGAGAGGTATGGGTGGTGAAGACTTTTGTGGCTTTTTGTGTAAGAGAGGTATGGGTTTGAGAGACTTTTGTGGTTGCTTGGGAAAAGGGAATAAAGTGATGTGTACTTGACATGTGATGGCTTGATGGATTGATGTGATTGATGTGACACATCGTAGAGATTCCCTTGGGTTTCGGAACTCGCGGTGTTTTCTCGCACCGAACGTTGGCCCACATCTCTTGACCAGGATATCGCCTTGGCGCCCGAGTCGCGGCATCGGAACCGCAACGACGGCGCGGTCGCTATGGTATTGGTCTCGGGTTGAGTTGACTCGGATTGTCGGTATATGAATCAGGGTCGCACGTCGATATCAGTTAAGGGTCAAAGGTCACCGGAATTCGACCGGTAAGACCGCGGAAGTCTACGGAAAGGTACAGACCAAAATACGGGTCTTACACATATTGATATATAGTCAGGATAAGGCGGAGCACAGGAAACATCTCAGGTAGGTGTTGTAGGTCATACAAACTAATAAGTTGTACCTCAACTTAAAGAAGTGTAGTTTTTTAACTGACAGCCGTTGTTTCGAGGATTTATTGTAACGTCCACGGGCATCTGTGTGGATAATGAAAAGGTATGAGCCATTAGGGAATGGTCAATCTCGACAAACATTTATGAGATGAGAAGTTTTCATGGGTTGACGACTTTCTATCATCGATTTATGTGAGATTTTAGCACCATTGTCGCTCCTATAACAGATTATATGAAAAAAAGACCGTTCTAGTGGACCAATAAAGCTGGTAAGAGCTTTCATAAGATCAAGCAGCGTTTGTCTACAACACTGGTCTTAGTGCATCCTAATTTCAACAAATTGTTTGAGGTTGAGTGTGACGCTTCATACGTCGGAATTGGAGGAGTATTATCACAGGAAGGTAGACTGGTAGCCTTCTATAGTGAGAAGCTCAGCGAAGCCCGAAAGAAGTGGTCGACTTATGAGCTTGAGTTGTACATAGTTATTCAGGCTCTGCGACATTGGCGACATTATCTGATTCAAAGGGAGTTTGTTCTGTACATCGACTATCAAGTATTAAAGTCTATTAATAGTCAAACTAATGTGAATTGTGTGTATGCTAGATGAGTTACGTTTTTACAGAAATTTACATTCGTTCTGAAGCACGAGTCAGGACAGCAGAACAAGGTGGCTGATACACTTAGACACCGTGCATCACTACTTGTTATGATGAGCAACGAGGTGGTCGGCTTCAACTGTCTCAAGAAGCTGTATGCCGATGATGAGGATTTCAAAGATTCTTGGATGAAGTGCCAAGAAGGTCACCTCAGTGACCTTCATATATAGGATGATTTTTTCTTCAAAGGGAATCGATTGTGCATCCCCTAAAGTTCTCTAAGAGAGCAGATTATTCAGGAGCTATATGGAGGTGGCCTCGGTGGACACCTTGGGTGAAGTAAGACACGAGCTCTTATAGAAGAGCAGTATTACTGGTCGTAATTAGTACTTAATGTGGGAAGAACCGTACAACGTTGTTGTATTTGTCAGACCTCTAAGGGGCGATCTCAGAATACGGGCCTCTACACCCCATTACCTGTGCTTGACGGTCCTTGGGAGGATTTATCAATGGACTTCGTGCTTAGTTTCCCACGAACACAATGCGGCGTGGATTCAGTGTTCGTGGCGGTCGATCGTTTCTCCAAGATTACGCAATTTATCCCATATAAGAAGAACCTTGATGCAACACACGTGGCGAATCTATTCTTCAAGGAAGTCGTACGGCTACATGGGATCCCTAAGACTATTACTTTTGATCATGACATGAAATCCATTAGCCACTTTTGGCGGACTTTGTAGACCCGATTCGACACACGACTTCAATTCAGCAGTGCTTACCACCCACAGACTGATGGGCAGACTGAAGTTGTGAATCGCACGTTGGGAAACCTCCTTCGCAGTATTGCAGGAAAAAAGCCAAATCAGTGGGACTTGGCCTTGTCTCAAGTAGAGTTTACATTCAATAACATGGTGAACTGCTCGACAGGAAAATTGCCATTCCAGATTATCTACGGACGAGTGCCTCGCCACATACTTGACTTGGTCCCTCTTCCCAAGCACCCAAGCACGAGCATTACAGTAGAACATATGGCAGATAAGATCATGGGCATCCATGCGGAAGTGCAGGCCAAGCTACATGCCTCGAATAAAAAGTATAAGGAGTAAGCAGACAAACATCGGTGACAAAAGGTGCTCGAGGTGGGGGCCAAGTAATGGTCCATCTGCGTAAAGAATGATTTTTGATCAAAATGTATAACAAGTTGAAGAATAAAAGAATTGGACCGGTACCAATCATTCGAAAGATCAATGACAATGCTTATGTTGTTGATCTTCCAGATGGCATGGCGATTTCACAAACTCTCAACATTGCGGACCTGACCGAGTATTATGAACCAACGCAGGATGAGAACTCGAGGATGAGTTATTTTAAAGTGGAGGGGACTGATGTAGAGCGGGTCACGGACAGTGTCATGGCCAAGATGGATCAGAAAAGGCTCCGTCGATGACAGAAGGGATCCGGACCGTTGGACCTTACATTGTGCGTATCTCGCAATCTGAAATGAGTTATCTGACATAAAATATATGATTTTGGGGTAGAACGAGCTACTTTAGCCAACCAACCCGGCTATCCTGGGTTAAGCAGCCCGAATTTATGAGAAACCCCTGGATCGATGCTCTTTTCTCTCTTTTATTTTCATTTTTACAATAAATAGTAAGTTTTAGTTTGAGTATAACTCTTCATCCGTTGGGCTTTAGGAGTTGTGTCCAACATGAAAAGTTCTTAGAATAATTAGGAGAACGGTTTGGTAAAGCCAAATAGGACACTTACTATTTTTGGCTGAAAACCTTGCGCACTAGTAGACATCACGATCGTCTATAAATAGCAAGTTTACTATTTATAGTAAGTCGCGGATTCTAGGAGTTTTAGTTGTAGTTTGATTCTGATTTCTTTCCTATTTCTTGGTACCCTTATTTAAAGGGTTGTGAACTCATTTTTATGCATTCATTAATCAATTTCAAATTTTATCAGAATTTATTTCTATTCTCTTGCTTTCTTTCCTCGTGGATTCGAGAAGTCTCTGTGAGGAGTCTAGAGAAACTCCGTGGATTTGGAGTAGTTATCCTTAAGGAAGACGGTGATCGACCTCATCACATTCATCCTTGCATTAATTGGTATCAGAGTGAGGTTTTTCCTCGGGTCGATGGCAAACAATGAAGGTATATATCAAAATCCTATGGATGGTCATTAAGGATTCGTTATCTTTCGGAAAGAATGGAAGCTTTCCATCGGGAGAGTCAGTTGACCATGGAAGGGTTGCAGGCAACCCTCGACCATCATGTAGATGTGCTACTTCCACCCCAAGCCCTAGGCGGTGCTCCATCACCTATGGATGCTCCACCACCCATGGTGGCTCCACCACCCGTGGTGGTTATACGACGCAACCCCAATTATCACAGATCACTACCAGTGGCAAACTATAGGGCTACACCAGATGATTCAAGTTCTAGCGACGAGGACATTAATGAGGGTTTTACCCGATGAACAATCCATGGAGGCGATCATCTAGATTGTGCTGATAGAGACTATCAATGTAAGGCTGAACTTCCTAGTTTTAACTGTTTATTACGTATCGAAGATTTTCTCAATTGGCTAGCCAAAGTAGAGAGATATTTTGATTATATGGATATGCCAAATCATAAAAGGGTAAAATTGGCAGTGTTTAAATTAAAATCTGGTGCTTCTACATGGTGGAAATAATTACAACTCTTACGAGCCCGACAGAACAAGGCACCCATCTCATCTTGGATACGGATGAGACGTCTTCTTCGATCACGATTTCTGCCCAATGATTATGAGAAGATATTATTTCAGCAATACCAAAATTACCGACAAGGAAGTCGAACTGTCACCGATTATAGTGAAGAATTTCAGCGATTGACTACGCGAAATGATTTGTCAGAATCTGAGTCACAGAAGGTGACACAATTTATAGGTGGGTTGCGACCGATAATTCAGGTCCGAGTCCAGATGTACCCATCGGGACCGTGGATGAAGGAGTTAAATTAGTGGGTAGGGCAGAAACACAACTTTCCCTATCCTTCAACTCGACCCCATATGATGGGTCCCACACAGGATCTAGTGCTGGCACGAAGAAAAGATCCAGTAGGAGAACGTCCTCAACCTCCTACAACCACAAACTGTGATACGAAGAGCGGCCCATCTAGACCTCAATGTGCAGCACTCACAACAGCAGGCCTGATTAGGATTCCAAATCCTTATGCTCTGCCAAGGTCGAACAATTGTTACCGCTGTGGCCAACCAGGCCACTTATCAAACACTTGTCCTCAATGTCTCGCAGCACACTTAACTATAAACGAGGGGGGCACTGAAGTTAAGGCCGCAGAGGAAGATCATAACTTTGATGAATATGAACAAACCATTAAAGAAATAGCAGGTTGCGATGAAGTGACGGGCAAGGATCGTGGCGAATCTCTCGTTGTGAGACGATTACTGTATACCCTATGAAAGGATTACATTCAAAGAGACATAATATATTTCATACTCGGTACACTGCCAATGGAAAGGTCTGTGATGTGATTATAAATGGTGGTAGTAGCGAGAACATCATCTCAAGAGTGATGGTGGACAAGTTGCAGGTACCAACGACAAGACATCCTTCCCTGTACTCAATTGGCTGAATAAAAAAAGTAAACGAGACCAAGGTACAAAGTGGATGGACGGAGCAGATTTCTCACGAACATCACGATGGACCCCACATGTACATTGCATGTACATGGGGTACAGGTGCATGAGAAGTGCACCGGATTGGGATTTCAGTCAAATAAGGGGCTGACCGACTCTTCTTCTCAAATTTTTGAGAGAAGGCAGCAGACGGACATCGTCCAACCGTTTTTGGATAGTGGGGCCCACCCATCATCCATTAAGATGATCTGGACCGTCTATACTCTCCATAGGGGGGAACAACCCTCTCCTATCTGTCCTTTCATTCCCATGCATGCAATCATGCGATCTCCACCTTCAAATGTAAGACGAATGGCGAGAAGATCTAGTACAATGAGCCACACAAAACTAGAAACAAACTCGTCCTTCCTAACCAGTTTTTCGTCATAAATCCAATGGACGAATTGGATTTCCCTTCCTGCATCAATCATGGGCCATCAATTATCACAGCGCAGGGACGTGCATGCTCTGTTTTGCGAAAGTGACTTGCGGACGATCCCTGTCGGCCACCATTTTGCATCATCAGCCAAATCCGGACCATCCATCAGACTTAAAAGTTCCCTATAAACATGGCCTAGGTGTCGGAATCACGGAATGAAGCGAAGGCAGTTGTTGGTCTTGCAAACATAGAATAGATGGTGTAGCAAAATAAACTGTGGGCCACCATGGTTTTGACCCAAAACTGATTAGGTCTGAATGGTTTTTCCTAAGTAATTCATTGAATGAATCAAATCCCTCACGTGGAGCATCTATCGTCCTAAAAACTGGCTCCGAACGCAACAGTGTACGTTTTCACTTACGCAGGCAACCAGAATTTTCACACCGACTTCTTTATGCACTCCATGTTCGGCTTCAACTTGGTCAGTTCTCCAAACTAACAGCATTCCACTACCCTGGCAGCTATAAGAAAGAGAGAGAAAGAGAATGAGGGGGATCAGATTCAATTGGAGGGAACTTGGACGTGGGCGAAGGTAGAGAGAGAGTAGAGTAATTTTTATTTTTATTTTATTTTATTTTATTTTATTATCTCTACTTAGTATTTCTTTTGAGATGTCTAGTTCCATCATGGTCGGCTAAATCCTCTTAGCTAGGGCTAAGAGGTGAAGCTTGTAGTGTGATGAGAGGGATTTTATGGCTTTGATTTGAACTACCTTGATTATATACAGATTAAAGGGAATGTTTTTAGTTTTTAATGGTCTGTTGTGATAAAAATTACAATGGGTCTGCGATGGCTTTGAGCATGTTCCTTTCCTTTTTATGTTTATGACGTCAGAAAGCCCTGTTGTTCACTATAATCTCCTGGGCATGATCGGATGACGGTACCCTTCCTAACCTTCATACATTGTTGATTG
Source organism: Magnolia kwangsiensis (assembly GCA_037074715.1). NCBI lineage: Eukaryota > Viridiplantae > Streptophyta > Magnoliopsida > Magnoliales > Magnoliaceae > Magnolia > Magnolia kwangsiensis. The sequence goes on from CM073577.1 coordinate 118,852,017, forward strand.
GTTGGTAATTAGTTTAATTCTATTGTTTGCTTTATCTCCTGGGCATGGTTTGGTGATGGAATCCATTCTAATTCATATACCTTTCATCTCTTGAAAACTAGATCAAAGTAAGTTCATTTTGATTTTCATGATTACACTCTTCAACTGGATGAAGATGGGACTCTAAGTCCAGTTGAGTTTTTGATACAGGCATAAGATCTCCCTGATCTCTACAAGTGGATCCGTTGAATCCCTACTTTCCTATCTCTGATTTCTTTTAAATTTTAGATTAATCTCTCACCATTATTCATCAATTTATATTCGATTTAGATTTTATCTTAGGCTAGTTCTATTTTTACCTAGTTTCAGATAACGTACAGGTATCAGTCCCTTGGGATTCAACCTCGGTCTTACCGAGTTTATTACTACATCACAACCCTACACTTAGGGAGTGAACAAGTTTTTGGCGCCGATGCCGGGTACTGACGGTTATATTTTTTTAAAAAATTAATTAGTTTCAGAATTAGTTTAAGATTGAGATTTTACTAACTGTAGTTTTAGACTTTTCTTTCCATTAATTTTTAGAACTAACTTTCTTATTTTGTAGGGTTGTTAATAGATCTTCTAAATTGGTAACTTCGTCCTAATTTTTTTACTTTCTGTATTTTCTATATTAGATTTTTTTCACTAAAATATTAACTTGATTTATTTTGTTTTGCTGGATCTTAACTTAGGACTTCGAATTCGGTAACCTCTTTCCATCGTTCCTCTTTATTTTTAGAATTCCTTTCTATTCTTCCTCTTAGGTATAGGTTTAGAATCTAAATTGAGGGCTTCGAGTGTTTCATGCCTATGTAAGTTCGTGATAACACTTGGCATCTCTTGACCGAATGAGGATTAGTTGATGGGTTGACTGTCCATCGCAGGACTAGACACCGCTCAAGATCCCTAGAATTAATTGAAGTAATGGCTGCAAATCAACCGGAAACACTACCTCCACCTAGGGTGGAGGACATTCAAGATTAGAATGAGGTGCATCAAGCACTCCCACCTCGTACTTTATGAGATTATTTACAACCGGCAGGGGTGAGTACGCCCTCATGCATAATTTTTCCTGAAAATACAGGACATATGAGCATCAAGCTAGGGGTTATCCAACTCCTTCCTAAATTCCATGGGCTTGAATAAGAAAGTCCATACTTACATCTGAAAGAGTTCGATGAGATCATCGCTACTTTATACTTTCCTAATGTATCTGAGGATATAGTTAGGCTGAAATACTTTCCCTTTTCCTTGAAGGAGAAGGCTATGACGTGATTACATTCACTGCGTCCTAGATCTATTGGCACATGTAATGATATGCAGAGGGAATTCATAAAGAAATTTTTTCTACATCATAAAACGATTACCCTTAGAAAAATAATCATGAACTTCGCCCAAAAGGAGGATGAAACATTCTTCCAATATTGGGAAAGGTTCAAGGATCTTGTTAGTTCATGTCCACAACATGGCTTTGAAACATGACACATTACAAATTTTTTAATGATGGACTGACATCTTCTATGATCCAATTAATCGAGACAATGTATAATGGAGAATTTATAAATAAAGACGTCGATGAGGTATGATATTACCTCGATGGACTTGCTGAAAAAACACAATTATGAGACCATTACCCAAATTTGAACACCACGTCTACGCTGACTCAATCTAAGGAGAAAGGTGGATTGTATCTCATGAAAGAATAGGATGATCTCAATTATAAAGTGACGACCCTCATAAGAAAATTCAAAGCCATTTAAGGAAAAAAGGATAAAGTTAATGAAATTGTTTACGACATCTGTGATTGCAACATTCACACAATTGAAAATTATCCCACAATACCTGCCTTTTGAGGAGTGTTGAATGAACAAGCCAATGCCGTAAATAACTATCAAAGACCATTCAATGGACCTACCTCTAATACGTACAATCCTGGTTGGAAAAATCATCTAGATCTTAGTTGGAGGAATGGACAAACTGCTACCCCTCAAGGTTTCTTTAATCAAACTTCACAACAATAATAAGAGAAACCTCAAGAGGATCCGATTTTAAAACATTTTGAAAAGCAAGATCATTTCAATCAGGATATACTACAAGCCTTGCAAGACCTTAACAAAACACTACAAGAACTTAAGGCTGAAAACATATTTGTGAATATGGGGAGCCTCCCAGCTCAACCTCTTCCCAATCCAAAGCTGCAATATGAAGTTGGTAACCCAAGCTCTTCAAATCAGATGGAGTATGCTAAATCCATCACCACTCTTAGGAGTGAGAAGATTATTGAAAAAATCCTTCCGGTTTGGCCCGAAAAGCCTCAAGAATCAGAAGAGGACAACAATGATGGATCTAGTAATGCCCCACAAAAATTAGAACCGAAACGTCTAAAGAAGCCAGTTGCTCCATTTCGCCAATGGTTGGTTGCACCAAAACCTCTCTCTAACTCTCAGGATATTCTGAAGTTGTTGAAACAAGTGAAAGTCAACATTCCTCTACTTGATGCCATAAAATAAATACCTTTATATGCTAAATTCCTGAAAGACCTATGCATGATCAAACGACGACAGAGTATTCAAAAGAAGATCTTGACTGAGAAAGTGAGTGCCATCCTGAAGCAAGACATGTGAATTGATCCCACATATCATGTGTAATCAGGGATTATTGAATTGATCCCACACTTCTTGACCTAGGAGCAAGCGTCAATCTGATTCCCTATTCGGTATACAAATAATTAGGTTTGGGTGAACTAAAACCCACCCTAACCACACTACAACTTGTTGATTGCTCTATTCGTATATAAAGAGGGATAATTGAGGATGTGTTGGTATAGGTCGATAAATTTTACTACCCTGTAGACTTTATCATCCTGGACATTGAACCCGTCAATAACATGAGCACTCAGATACCTGTCATTCTTGGTTACCCATTCCTTACCACTTCAAATGCAATTATAAATTGCTAAAATGGTGTCATGACTATGTCTTTCGAGAATATGACATTGGAGTCAAACATCTTTTTCAATAATGGCAGAAACTCAGAGGATGATGACAATTTTCACGACATTAACATGATTAATTCTTTCATGGAAGACAGAACGCCTCTAACCTTATCCTCTGACCCTCTAGAGACGTTCCTGAAACACTTCATGACTTGGATGATGACATGATTAGGGAGAGGTGTGCCTTACTTAATACTACGCCGGTACTTGAAGCTAACCAGTGGAGGCCACAATTTGAAATTTTGCCCCAAACTGATGCCGTGTCTCTATCGTCTAATCTCAAGGCACCGAAGCTTGACCTAAAACCTTTACCCTCTGATTTAGAATATGCCCATTTAGGTCAAGAAGAGACATACCCAGTTGTGATTTCAACTCACCTTGAGAACAAATAAGAGAGTATGCTCATTTTTACTCTTGGAGAAGTTAAAGGAATTATTGGACATATCATCACAAATCTCGATAGGATGAATGAACTCCTTTCAACTAAATGTTTTGACTCTTTTGATGATTGCTTGACACACTTTTCAGATTCAAATGATCCCATGATATAAGAAATAGATGATGCCTCGTAAGATAATACCTCGGTAGTTGTCACGGACTGAGAGAACCCTTATTTTGAAGTACCTCCTCCCCCAGATTCTAAATGTTTACCATTAAAGGAAGATGAGCTAAAAATTGAACTAAAGAGTGAAACTTCGGTGTGTGTTGAGACTACACCACCTACTACAATTTTTTCTGAATTTCATCTACTTGTAGTCTCTGATTCATCATGGTGTACTAACTTCAAAATTTTATCTACCACAAGTGAATCGTATATACTTTGGACACTTCAGATGATTAAAAGAAAACTTTATACTGAGGTCCCTCATTTCTCTAGACATTCACGCTCTAAGACATCCAAGCTTATAGCAAAACGGGCTTTTGAATGATCTTGTTGAAAAATCTTCTGAGAAATTTACCAAGATACTGGCCAACAGAAGAACCAGGACGCATGATTGAGTAAATTTTTCTTTGAGGATTATTGAGGGTCAAATATTGCATATTAGATCCTAGTTATTGATTGGATTTACGAGCACGATACTGTTTAATGATCCGATTTAATCGTGTTTGTGATGCAGGGCGTAATTACGAGCATGGTCTGAAAAGGGTGTTTAAAGCATGGATTTAACACTCTGATGACACCAAAGGCAAGGGATGGACTCCAAGGGACGAAGATCAACAAAATTACATGCCAGAGATCTAAGAAAATCAGGCTACGCATGTTAAACGGGCCCGAAAATTGTCAAGAATGCAAGATCACAAGGTTCCCACCATCCGTTTGGTTCGAAACTTCATACATGGTGTAGGAACCATAAATTAACTGTACATATCAAATTTCAGCCCTTAGATCACTATGAAAGTGCCCCAACTAATAGATCAGCCCATAAACAGTTGATTTTAGGCCCACCTGGTATCTGGAACTGCCTCAACTTTGGTCTTGACAATTTAAACATGGAAACAAAATGAATGGATGGATTGGATTTCTGAGAAGCATCACAGTGAGCCCTGTATGTGCATGTGTGCATACACAGTGCACACATATCTGTCGTGCACCGGACCAGATGATCGGTCCAAGCAAACGTTGACCCGCAGTGTCTTCAGCAAGGAAATTTTTTTAAACGGTGTCCATGAAATGGATGCTTGGTTGCTGTTGTGGGGCCCACCCATTGTCTCAATAGATAATCCAAACCGTCCATTATATTCCCAAGGCCCATGTTACCAAGGCCTAAGTGACAATATTTGACAAAACAAAGAGGATGGGATTATAATCATTCAAGAATAAGATGGACGACGGAGCAGAAATCAGGTGGACCGCATCAATGGACATTCAAAACTGCTTTTGTTCGACTGAAATTTCAAGGATAATTTAATAAACAGTGTGGATTTCCCAACCGATCTCGATCATGGGCCCCACCAATCACACAGCGTCTCTGTTTACGCGGGGACGTGTGTTCGCACAACTGGCCCTCCGTGGCCATTCCGTGATCTTAATCGTCGCCATATCATTGATCCAAGCCGTCCAAACTTCCAAGTAGATGGTTCTTTTCCTCACTAGGAAATCTAATTTAAAGAAGAAAGCAGATCGGTTTTTCATCGTGCAAACGTAGTTCGGACGGGAGTCTAAGAAATTCAATGTGCCACACCGAATCTAATCTAAAACTAGTCATTCTTGACTAGTTTTTTTAGAAGAATACATTGTCCGGGGTGGATTTCGAAAAGGATGCTCAGATTTATGTTTTGATGTTTGCTGCATAAGGAGTTTCCAAAAAAAAAATCTCTTGCTTGTTGCGTAAAAGTTACGCATGTGCACCGACCAACTCCAGCAGCTGACCACCTTCCTGCTCTTATAAAAGGGAGAGAGATAGAATGTGAGGGGGAGGCAGAGCTGATTGGGGACGTGGAGCAGAGAGAGAGAGGGACAGGGGGAGTGTTCGTAAGAGTTGTTATTTAATTTTTTATTTGCTATTTTTCTTTTAATTTTGTAAGATCTAGTCCACTCATGTGTGGCTAAACCTCTTAGCTAGGGCTAAGAGGTGAAGCTTGTAGTGAGATAAGAGGACTTTTAGCTTATTTCTTTTGTTTATATTGAACTGATGTTGATTTTAATTTAATTAAGGGAATGTTTTTAGTAATGGTCTGTTGTGGCTAAAATTACAATGGGTCTACGATAGCTTTGAGCATGTTCCTTTCCTTTTTATGTTTATAATGTCAGGAAGCCCTGTTGTTCACTATCGTCTCCTGAGCATGGTCGAATGACGGTACCCTTCCTAACCTTCATACATTGTGATTGGTTGGTAATTAGTTTAATTCTGTTGTTTATTTTGTCTCCTGGGCATGGTTTGGTGATGGAATCCATTCTAATTCATATACATTTCATCTCTTGAAAACTATAACAAGTAAGTTCAGTTTAATTTTCATGATTTGTGAAGCAGGCATAAGATCTCCTCGATCTCTACAAGTGGATCCTCAGAATCCCTAGTTTCCTATCTCTGATTTCTCTTAAGTTTTAGATTAATATTTCACAATTATTCCTTAAATTCCATTCGATTTAGTTTACATCTTAGTCTAGTTTAAATTCTACTTAATTTCAGATAATGTACAAGTTTCAGTCCCTTGGGATTCGACCTCAATCTTACCGAGTTTATTGCTACATCACAACCCTGCACTTAGGGAGTGAACAAGTTTTTGGTGCCGTTGCCGGGGACTGACGGCTACGATTCTCTGAAATTAATTAGTTTAAAGATTAGTTTAAGATTAGGTTTTTCCATTTTAGAACTTTCTAATTCTAGGTTTAGAAACTAAGTTAGTTATTTCCCTTTTTAGAAGCTCTTTCTAATTTTAGAAATTTCCTATTTTTCTTTAGTTTTGGATTTTTCTTTCTATTTGATTTTTAGAACTAACCCAATTTTTCTGTTTTATAGGCTTCTGAGATAGTTTTTAAATTGGTAAATTCTTTCTTAAATTCTTCCTTTCTATTCTAGATTAAGATTTATTTTTTCTTTTTAGCAAGTTTCTAATTTTAATCCTAACTATGTTTCTTATTCTATTTTTAGAATTTTTCTATTTATAGACTTTTTGTTTAGGTACTAACCTCACTACGTGAAAAATGGAAAAAAAGGACAAATTTTGAGACGGTCTTGGACCGTCTCTAAAATTGCTTAGTTTAAAGACGCTTTAGAGACGGCCATAAACCGTCTCTAAAATTTAAGACAGCCCCTGATCATCCCTAATATTGTCTTAAATTTTTTTGCATCCATAAATCATATGGGACGGTCGATGACCGTCTTATATGTAGCCATCTGAGACAGTCATTGGCCGTCTAAATTAGAGACGGTCACTGACCGTCTTTTACCTGTAATTTGAGACTGTCAAAGACCGTCTCTATTAGAGACGGTCCTTAGTCGTCTTATAGTTTGAGCAAAGACCGTCTCTATTAGAGACTGTCAATGACCGTCTTTATTAGAGACGGTCTAGGACCGTCTATAATAGAGACTGTCAGCAACCGTCTCTATTAGAGACGGTCCTAAACCGTCTTATAACCCTGTGAAAGACCGTCTCTATTAGCCGTCTCTAACACCCATGTCAAAAATTAAGAAGCTAAAAAAAAATTATGAATTTCGCAAAAAAAAAAAAAAAAAAAAAAAGTCGAGAAGCTTAGAAAAATAATTAAAAACGTTTAAGAAAAATTTAAATTTTGAAAAAAAAAAAACTTGTAATTTTATAAAAATCTAGATTTTGAAAAAAAAAATTAAGAACTTTGAATAATATTAATAATTTTGAAAAAAAATTCGATAAAAAAATGATATTTTGATAAAGAAAATATAAAAAATTAAACAAAATTGTGAAAAAATTGACAAATTGTAAAAAAAAATATATTTTTTAAAAAAGAAAACTAAATTTTGTAAAAAAATGTTAAATTTATTTATAATAAAAATGATATTTAGTTAAAAAAGTAAAAAAAATATACATTTTGAAAAAAAAAATGTTAAATTTATTTGTGAAAAATAAAATTACTAAATTATTAGGCACATCCACTAATCCTTTAATCATTTTTGGTCAATCTAATCAGTTCAAATTGAAGAGTAAATAATTTAAGTTGTTTAAATCAAATTTCAGTTAAATTATTGATTAATTGTATGCCCAATATCTTTCTCATATATAGCTTGATTAAGGCGAATAACTAGTCAAATTGAGAGTATTGATAGTAAAATAGAGTGAATGGACTCGACATGTAAAATGGGCCAAATATTCTGGTTAAAATTGTGACCTAACTAATTACTGACCTCGCGAGAACCTAAGAATTGATGCAAGTAAGTTTTGTGGGCCCCATCATGATGTGTGTTGAACATCAACACCGTGGATTTGATGTGTCCCCTTTAGGTTATGGGATATCTCAAAAATCATTAGTAAACGAAACTCAAGTGGGCCATACCATTTAAAATTATGTGAAAACATCCTAAAAAATATAAAAGCACTTGATGGAGCCCACATGAGTTTTGGATGCGGCTGAAACTTGGTCTGACCCCTCATCCAAGTGGGACACACGTAATGAGTGGGTTAGATATGTGAATCACATTTAGGGCCTGTTTGGACAGGCACGCTGGATGAGATTAGATGGTATTAGACTGGATTGCACGGATTTCAAGGCAATGATGGTGATGTCAATGGATTGTCTATATCCCTAGATTGCTATACTCGGTCTGGTTGGGCACGCCCGGCCAAATTCGGGATTAAACCTTCTAATCTCTAACCAAACACATCCAGGCAATTTTTAAGGGATTGGATAGATTAGATGGGATTTAAGGTAATGATGGTGATGTCAGTGGATTGTCTTAAGATCCATGGGATTCCTATATCCCGAGATCACAATCCCATGTCTGTTTGGGCATGCCTTGCCAATCCCGGGATCTATCTTCCAATCCCACCTAATCCTTTCTAATCCCATCCAGTGTGCCCGTCCAAACAGGCCCTTAGGCACGCCCAATATATGATTATGAATGTTTTGAGGAAACCTCTCTCCACTACATTTAAGTGAGTTACTCGTTACCTTTACCAGAGTAAACTCTGTGGGGTTCACCGTTATTTATTTATTTTATCCACTCCATTCATCCATGTAAATAGATAATTTGAGGTCTTAAAGAACAAAAAGGAAGCATATCCAAAGCTCAAGTGGACCACACCACAGAAAATAGTGTGATTGAACCTCTACCATTTAAAATTTCTTGGAGGCCATAAAATTTTTGGATCAAGCTGATGTTTGTATTTTCTATTCATTTATATATTTTTGATATTATGAACAACCTTTAACTATTTTTGGACAATCTGATCAGTCCGAACATGACCAAATCAAGCTGATTTTTGTTTTCTCCCTTCATCTGGTCCTGTATGACCAAATCAATAGATTTGATGTCAAAAAAACAGTACAGTGGGCCTTAGGAGGATTTTAATAGTGGATATCCAATCACTATTGTTCTCATATGGTGTGGACCACCTGAGATTTATATCCCTCTAAGTTTTTGTAAAAAGCTCTAAAATGATCTTTAAAAATGGATGTACGGAATGGATGAAACACACATCATGGTAGGGCCCACAGCGCATCGTCAACAGTTTCATCCATGCCATCCATATGTTTTTACAAATCATTTTACGGTACAAGTCAAAGAATGAGGTATATCCAAATCTCAAGTGGACCACATTACAAGAAACAGTGTTGAATGAGCATCAACCATTAAAAATATTTTGGTAGCCTAAATCTATTGGATCAAGCTGATTTTTGTTTTTTCCCTTCATCTGGTCCTGTATGACCACATCAACAGATTTGATGTCAAATAAACAGTACAGTGGGCCTTAGGAGGATTTTAATAGTGGATATCCAATCACTATTGTTCTCATGTGGTGTGGACCACCTGAGATTTATATCCCTCTAATTTTTTTACAAAAAGCTCTAAAATGATCTTTAAAAGTGGATGAACGGAATGGATGAAACACACATCATGGTAGGGCCCACAGAGCATCGTCGACGGTTTGATCCATGTCATCCATCTATTTTTACAGATCATTTTACGGTATAAGTCAAAGAATGAGGTATATCCAAATCTCAAGTGGACCACATTACAGGAAACAATGCTGAATGAGCGTCGACCATTAAAAACATTTTGGTAGCCTAAATCTATTGGATCAAGCTGATTTTTGTTTTTTCCCTTCATCTGGTCCTGTATGACCAAATAATAGATTTGATGTCAAATAAACAGTACAGTGGGCCTTAGGAGGATTTTAATAGTGGATATCCAATCATTATTGTTCTCACGTGGTGTGGACCACCTGAGATTTATATCCCTCTAATTTTTTACAAAAAGCTCTAAAATGATCTTTAAGAATGGATGAACGGAATTGATGAAATACACATCATGGTAGGGCTCACAGAGCATCGTTGACGGTTTGATCCATGCCATCCATCTATTTTGACAGATCATTTTACGGTATAAGTCAAAGAATGAGGTATATCCAAATCTTAAGTGGACCACATTACAGGAAACAGTGTTGAATGAGCGTCGACCATTAAAAATATTTTGGTAGCCTAAATCTATTGGATCAAGCTGATTTTTGTTTTTTTCCCTTCATCTGGTCCTGTATAACCAAATCAACTTATTGACAACCTGAGACTAAGAATTAATGTTAGTAAGTTTTGTAGGGTCCATCATGATGTGTGTCGAACATCAACACTATGCATTTGATAGAAGTTTTGGATCAAGCTGATGTTTGTGTTTTCCCTTCATTCATATCTTTTTGATATTATGAACATGTTGGATGGCAAACATTACTGTGGGCCCAAGGAAGGTATCATGGTGCAAGTCATTATTCCACACTGTTTTGTGTGGCATGGTCCACTTGAGTTTTAGATTTACCAAAAATTTGGGATTAATTAACACACACTATTCATCCATTTTTGGAGATCATTTTATAGAATTATCAAAAAAATGAATCATATTTGAAAATTAAATGGACTACACCACAAATAAGGGGAACAGATTGCTACTCCCCCTACACCGTCCAATGGTTGGTGGTTGGTGTTGTGTGGGCCCCACCATGATGTTTGGCCCCATGACCATTTTTTAAAAACTTTTGAACCAATTGGATTGCAAATAAACATTACAATGGGCCTTAGGATAGTTTCAACGGTGGGAATCACCCTCCCGTTGTTTTCTATGATGGGGTCTACTACAGATTTTTGTCTATCTCATTCTTTAGCTTGTGACTTAAAATGATATCTCAAAATGGATGGACGGTGTGGATATAACAAATACATTGTAATTTTTTATGTTTTATAAATATTATATATATATATATATATATATATATGGAAGAGGTTCTATCCGTCGAGCTCATGGGAACTCCCCATGAGGTCGAGCTGTGTGGGCCCCACCATGACGTGTGTTGAAAATCAACACCGTGCATTTGATGGGTTCCCTTTAAATTATGGGATATCCAAAAATCAGCTGTATACAGAACTCCGGTGGGCCATACCATCTAAAATCATGTGAAGACATGCCTAAAACATATAAAAGCACTTGGTGGAGCCCCACCTGAAATTTGGATGCGTCTGAAACTTGGTATGACCCCTCATCTAAGTGGCACACACATAATGAATGGGCTAGATTTGTGAACCACATATCCGTGGGCCCAAAAATAATTATGAATGTTTTAATGGAGTGTAACCCCTCTTAACTTTTGTATTCGGTGGTCTGTGGGTCCCACCATGATGTATGTGTTTCATCCATGCCGTCCATCTATTTTTGTAGATCATTTTATGATATCACAAAAAAAAAAATTGAGTTATATCCCAATCTCAAGTGGACCACATTACAGGAAAAAGTGTTGAATGAATGTCGACCATTAAAAACTTTTGGGGAGCCATAAAAGTATTGGATCAAGCTGATCTTTGTTTTTTCCCTTCATCTGGGCCTTTATGACCTAAGCACAGATTGGATGTCAAATAAACAGTACAGTGGGCCTTAGGAGGATTTAAATGATGGATATCCAATCACTATTGTTTTCCTGTGGTGTGGTCCACCTAAGATTTAAATCCCTCTTATTTTTAGGACAAAGTCCTAAAATGATCTTTAAAAATGGATGAACGGATTGGATGAAACACATACATCACGGTGGGGCCCACAGACCACTGAACGGAGAGTAGCCAGTTCGTTCCACCCCAAAATTAATATCCCGCGCGCACCCATCTCCCAAAACTCTCTGGCGCGCCTGCCCTCCCAAAACCGAAACCCACTTTCTCCCTCTCTCAACATCTCTCTCTCAACCTCTCCGTCTCTCACTCTCGCGCACCCTCTCTCTCTCTTGGTCCCTCTCTCTTTGTCTCTCTGTCTCTCTGTCTCTCTCTGTCTCTCTTGGTGCTCGCTCTCTCTCGGTGCTCTCTCTCTCACGCGCACATCCTCTCTCTCTCTCTCTCTCAATCTCTGTCAATCTCAATACCGATTGAAATGATTTGGGGATTTACGGATTTGGACATTTGGGGATTTGGGGATTTAGGGATTTGGGGATTTACGGATTTGGGGATTTAGGGATTTGAGGATTTACGGATTTGGGGATTTGGGGATTTAGGGATTTGGGGATTTAGGGATTTAGGGGTTTCTATCTCCACTGTTTCATGCTGTCCACCCTCATGTATGTGTTGTATATCCATGCCATCTCTGTTTTGCCAGCCCATTTTAGGTAATGGCCCTGAAAATGAAGCCCATTGCACTACAGGAAACAGTGGAGATTGAATCCCCACCAATGAGAACTTCCTACGGGCCACAGGAGTTTTGTATGGGAATCGGACTGTGTACTGAGTAATCTTTGTGGGGTCCATCTTGATTTATGTATTTTATCATCCCTGTCCATCCATTTTACAAGATAATTTTATGGCTTAAGCCCGAAAATGAAGCATATTCAAAGCTCAAGTGGACCACACCACAGGTAACAGTGTGGTCCAAACACCCAACTTGAAAACGAGTTTGGCTCAAAAAAATGGCATTTAGGCATCAAGAGCTCTTAAGGGTGCCTCCAAATGGGACCTAAGGCACTCTTCCAAAAGGAAAGACCAATTCCCAGCTTTTTAGTTCAAAGGCGATCCACAAATGGGCGGAATTACCCAACATTTTGGGCCAGGACATCTAAATGATGGTGTGACACTTGACAAGGTAGTTTGGGTGTTACATGCATGCTTTATCGGCACGTAAGAACTGCTCATGCAAGTCCCATTAGCAGCGCTCATAGGTAAGCATTATTTACCAATTTTGAAGTGAAGCCATCATCATCCTCATCATCTTCGTCGCCATCTTCATACCCAAAACTTTTCATGTTCAACAGATCGTCTTTTGAATACATCTTCATGCTTGGTGCTCCTGGAATGCCCTGAGACAGTAAATCACACAGATTAAACTATCAAATCAAGTGGACAAATTTCTAATGGCAATTAATTTCTAAATTTCTATCTATTAGAGAGAATTGTATGATATCGTAGAAGATCGACACAACATGGTAGATGACCACAAAAAGCTGTTTCTTAGAGCTTGTTGATGAATGATAGATGAACAGGTGGTAGTTGTTTGTTTCATTGTCTAGAAATTTGTTAAGTCTATTAAAGGTTAGTTATGATTAGCACATTTGTATCAAGATTAGTTGGATGTTAGTTGCAGAAAATCTTTACACATAATGCTTCCCTATAATTTAATTTCTAGTTTTGAACATTGTTGACAATATGACAGAGTTACGAAAGGAACAGAGTCTCTTTCCTCTCTTGTTTGGAAGGTCTTTGGCATTGCAATACACTTGGATTTTGCTGATTCCCATTGCCTCTTTGATCCCTTTTACAGTCACATTGTAAGCTTTGACTCTCATAAAATCAAGATGATCTAGGATTTCATCATGAGCACTCATTTTCATATTGATTTGTTGTGTTCATATATTTCTCATCTTCACAAAACTATCACTATTTTCCATTCCAATGCTTCAATTTAAATATGCTTTCCATAAACAAAGAGAGTACAAGTTTGGATTTGTTTTTCCAAATGGTATGCAAATCCAAAACAAATTGCAGGTATAATTTTCTTTTATTTTTCTTCTGTACACCTGTCTTATTTTGGACACATTGGGAAAACCTTGGATCTTGTGTAGATGTGACATGTTGGCCCATCTGTTGGCCATGTACATAAGCAATGTTGGCACATGTGCTGGCATGTACCCGAGTAATTTTGGCAAATGTGGAGGTGTGTAGATGAGTAGGGTTGTGAATGCATGTGAGCTTAGCAAGTTTCCTCATTTTTTCTTTTTATTTTGGATGAACAGTTATCCAATATATATGAATATATTTTTTAGTTGTTTCTTTAGGTAGATACAATTCAATCTTAAGATCTTTGGTTTTTGTATTATCTGTTATCGAATGTTGTACTTTATTTCTTCCAAATTTGTATTCTTTGGCCCTTTCTGTAACCATTAGATAGATGATAATCTATGAAGAATAGTATGTCAGGCACTGGCACTCTTAACAATTACATACTGCTGCACTCTACACACTGCATGGAGATAGATTGATGGCAAATACATCTGTTCAAAGATGGCACATGTGGGCATTCATGTCTTGTGGCTGCAAGTAGTATTCCTCTGTTTTGTAACTTTTGTGTAATAGTAACATGTATTGGTAACTAACAACCAACTCCACCTAGCTAGTTGCTTGTCTAGTTGCCTACAAACAGAGAGTGTAGCATGTGTGAGTGATCCAGGTTTACTAGTGTACCAAAAAAAGGAAAGCTGTAGAAGCTTCACACATTCATATTGGGTCTATGCTCTTGAAAATGAGAGAACAACATTACCTATAGATTATGAAGAGCTTTTGATAGCCATGAATGTTATAAAAGTCTAAGAAACACCCCATACAGATTGACCATCACATTCGCCTGAAATAGCCCCTTACCTCATATATGAAGAGCAGTGTAGCCTTTGATGAGTGATGAGCTGCAAATGTCACATCATTGGTGGCATGAGTAGCCCTGCAAATGATATTAACAAACCATTAAAAAAAATAAGGCAGCTCTTACCTAATTACAACCGTATGGATAGATAATAAAGAGAGGTATTTGGCAAAAAAGGTTTACATTTCTCTTTATTATAATATGGGTAAATAGCATTTAAAAAAAAAAAAAAAAAGATCTGCATGATTATCAAATAGCCATTAATTCAGGATTACCTTCACTCCAACTATCTAACATTATAGCATGGCAACAGGGCTTAAGGCATTATATTGATTTAACTGAGTTAACTTCAATTGTTTCTTGTATTTTAGGAAGCTATCAATTTAATGTTCAGATTTCACCCACACATAACTTTCTGTTTAGATGTTATGATTGATTGGATTTGATCATATTCCTGATTAATTGGTTAGATCAAAGCTCAAGTGGACCACACCATAGATAGAAATATGTAGGTTTAACAAGCAGTATTCTCCATGTACCTTTTTTTATCTGCATCCTTAAACCTTACTTATAACCTAAAACTATTCTTAAATCCTTAAACCTTAACCTATAACCTAACCTTACTTCTTGTAACTTCAGCCACTACTTCAAATGGAGGGACTGCACAAAGATTTGGTTAGGGAGACTACTGATGGTGAACTAGCAGTTGCAATAAATATGAGAGTTACAAATGTGAAAAGAAACATAAGGCGGTCGGTAAGATAAGATGCATGATTTTTCTTTTCAATTGTTAGTCATAGATTCACAGTACTTGTTTCAATTTTCTTAGATGGATGATGAATGTATTTGGGAATGTAAATGAAAATAAAAAACTTAATATATATATATATATATATATATATATATATATATATATATATATATATATATATGTTATCAATGGAGGATACCTTGTTTAGGGGGACATGAAATTCTTGTAGCTTATGGTATGGTGCCCCATATTGGTTGTATGTTACTAGTATGTAGTAGATAATACTAGGTTCAATAGTAGATAATATTAGAGAATCCCTAAACCTAAACCTACACCTAATCCTAATCACAACTCCCTAACCTAAACCTAAACCAAAACTTGAAAACCAAAAACTAAACCCAAACCCGAACCCGATCCCAATTTCCTAAACCTAAACTTATGACCTTAACCTAAACCTATTCTCAAATCCCAAAACCTATAACCTAAACCTTAACCTATTAGAGAATCCCTAAACCTAAACCTACACCTAATCCTAATCTCAACTCTCTAACCTAAACCTAAGCCTAACTTGAAAACTCAAACCTAAACCCGATCCCGAACCCGAACCTGATTTCCTAAACCTATGACCTAAAACCTAAATGTATTCTCAAATCCCTAAACTTAAACCTACACCTAATCCTAATCTCAACTCCCTAAACATAAACCTATAACCTAACCTAATCCTAAACCTAAACTTGAAAACACAAACCTAAACCCAATCCTGAACCCGAACCCAATTTCCTAAACCTAAACCTTAACCTATTCTCAATTCCCTAAACCTATAGCATATAACCTAAACCTAAACCTAATCCTAAACCTATAAACTTTACCTAAACCAAAACCTATGACCTAAAACCTTAACCTATAACCTATAACCTAACTTTAACCTAAACCTAAAACCTAAACCTTAAGTTATAACCTAAAACCTAAACCTAAAACCTAAATGTATTCTCAACTCCCTGAACCTAAACCTACACCTAATCCTAATCTCAACTCCCTAACCTAAACCTAAGCCTAACTTGAAAACTTAAACCTAAACCCGATCCCGAACCCGAACCTGATAACCTAAACCTAAACCTAAACCAGATGCTTTTAGATATATTTATATTGTTTTTAAATGTATTAGCTTGAAATTGATGGAGCAGACCCGGATGTGCGTCGGAGCTATCTGGATGAGCGGGGGTCCCTGGAAGGTGGGAACGGTTGTTATGACCATGATGAAGTTGTCCATTTCCTATGGACAACATTGGAGGGGCCTGGCCATTTGGATAGGACGTGTTTATGTATTTGCTCCAAATTAATGGAGTATACCCGGATGTGCGTCGGAGCTATTCGGATGAGCGGGGGTCTCTGGAAGGTAGGAACCGCTGACCATGATGAAGATGTCCATTTCCTATGGACAGCATTGGAAGGGCCCGGCAATTTGGACAGGCCGTGTTTATATCTGTTTTTGCAGGGACCTCACCCTTAACCTAAACCACATCCTAAATCTATAACCTAAACCTATTCTCAGTTACCTAAACTTATAACCTATAACCTAAACCTAAACCTATTCTGAAATCCCAAAAGCTATACTTATAACCCAAAACCTATGACCTAAACCTATTCTCAAATCCCAAAAGCTATACCTTAACCTAAACTTAAACCTATAACCTAACTTTAACCTAAACCTAAACTGAAACCTACACCTAATCGTAATCTCAACTCCCTAACCTAAACCTAAACCTAAACCTAAACTTGAAAACCCAAACCTAAACCCGATCCCGAACCCGAACCCGATTTCCTAAACTGAAACCTTAACCTATTCTTAATTCGCTAAACCTAAACCTAAGACCTAAGGGCCTGTTTGGACAGGCACGCTGGACGGAATTAGATGGTATTAGATTGAATTGCACATATTTCAAGGCAATGATGGTGATGTCAGTGGATTGTCTTTAAGATCCATGGGATTGCTATACCCGGTCTGTTTGGGCACGCCCGGCCAAATCCAGGATTAAACCTTCTAATCCCTATGTCCAGGCAATTTTGAAAGGATTAAGATGGATTAGATGGGATTTAAGGTAATGATGGTGATGTCAGTGGATTGTCTTAAGATCCATGGGATTCCAATATCCCGAGATCACGATCCCATGTCTGTTTGGGCATGCCTTGCCAATCCCGGGATCTATCTTCCAATCCCACCTAATCCCTTCTAATCCCATCTAGCGTGCCCATCCAAACAGGCCCTAAATGTATTCTCAAATCCCTAAACCTAGACCTACACCTAATCCTAATCTCAACTCCCTAACCCAAACCTAAACCTAAACTTGAAAACCCAAACCTAAACCCGGTCCCAAACCCGAATGTATTCTCGAATCCCTAAACCTAAACCTACACCTAATCCTAATCTCAACTCCCTAACTTAAACCTAAACCTAAACTTGAAAACCCAAACCTAAACCCAATCCAAAAACTGAATATATTCTCAAATCCTTAAACTGAAACCTACACCTAATCCTAATCTCAACTCCCTAACCTAAACCTAAACCTAAACTTGAAAACCCAAACCTAAACCCATCTCGAACCCGAACCCGATTTCCTAAACCTAAACCTTAACCTATTCTCAATTCCCTAAACCTAAACCTAAAACCTAAATGTATTCTCAAATCCCTAAACCTAAACCACACCCTAAAACTAAACCTTAACCTATTCTCAATTCCCTAAGCCTATAGCTTATAACTTTAACCTAAACCTTAACCTTAATCTAAACTTAAACCTATAACCTTAACCTAAACCAAAACCTATGACCTAAAACCTTAACCTATGACTTATAACCTAAACTTAAAACCTATAACCTAACCTTAACCTAAACCTAAAACCTAAAACTTAACCTATAACCTAAAACCTAAACCTAAACCTAAAACCTAAATGTATTCTCAAATCCCTAAACCTATACCTACACCTAATCCTAATCTCAACTCCCTAACCTAAATATAAACCTAAACTTGAAAACCCAAACCTAAACCCGATCACGAACCTGAATCCGATTTCCTTAACATATTCTCAATTCCCTAAACCTAAACCTGAAACCTAAATGCATTCTCAAATCCCTAAATCGAAACCTACACCTAATCCTAATCTCAACTCCCTAACCTAAACCTAAACTTAAACTTGAAAACCCAAACCTAAACCCGATCCCGAACCCGAATCTGATTTCTTAAACCTAATCCTTAACCTATTCTCAATTCCCTAAACCTAAACCTAAACCTAAAACCTAAATGTATTCTCAAATCCCTAAATCGAAACCTACACCTAATCCAAATCTCAACTTCCTAACCTAAACCTAAACCTAAACTTGAAAACCCAAACCTAAACCCGATCCCGAACGTGAATTCGATTTCCTAAACCTAATCCTTAACCTATTCTCAATTCCCTAAACCTAAACCTAAAACTTAAATGTATTCTCAAATCCCTAAACCGAAACCTGCACCTAATCCTAATCTCAACTCCCTAACCTAAATCTAAACCTAAACTTGAAAACCCATACCTAAACCCGATCTCGAACTCGAATTCGATTTCCTAAACCTAATCCTTAACCTATTCTCAATTCCCTAAACCTAAACCTAAAACCTAAATGTATTCTCAAATCCCTAAACTGAAACCTACACCTAATCCTAATCTCAACTCCCTAACCTAAACCTAAACCTAAACTTGAAAACCCAAACCTAAACCTAAACCAAAACCTATGACCTAAAACCTTAACCTATAACCTATATCCTAAACTTAAAACCTATAACCTAACCTTAACCTAAACCTAAATCTAAAACCTAAACCTTAACCTATAACCTAAAACCTAAACCTAAATGTATTCTCAAATCCCTAAACCTAAACCTACACCTAATCCTAATCTCAACTCCTTAACCTAAACCTAAACCTAAACCTAAACTTGAAAACCCAAACCTAAACCCGATCCCGAACCCGAACCCGATTTCCTAAACCTAAACGTTAACCAATTTTCAATTTCCTAAACCTATAGCTTATAACCTAAATCTAAACCTTAACCTAAACCTATAACCTTAACCTAAACCAAAACCTATGACCTAAAACCCATAACCTAAACTTGTAACCTATAACCTAACCTTAACCTAAACTTAAGACCTAAACCTTAACCTATAACCTATAACCTAAACCTAAGCCTAAGCCTAAGCCTAAAACCTAAATGTATTATCAAATCTCTAAACCTAAACCTACACCTAATCCTAATCTCAACTCCCTAACCTAAACCTAAACTTAAACTTGAAACCCAAACCTAAACCCAATCCGGAACCCGAACCCGATTTTCTAAATCTAAACCTTAACCTATTCTCAAGTTTCTAAACCTATAGCTTATAACCTAAACCTAAACGTAAACCTAAGCCTATAACCCATAACCTAAACTTAAACTTAAAACCTAAATGTATTCTCAAATTCCTAAACCTAAACCTACACCTAATCCTAATCTCAACTCCCTAACCTAAACCTAAACCTAAACTTGAAAACCTAAACCTCAACCCAATCCCGAACCCGAACCCGATTTCCTAAACCTAAACCTTAACTTATTCTCAATTCCCTAAACCTATAGCTTATAACCTAAACCTAAACCTAAACCTATAACCTATAACCTAAACCTAAACCTAAACCTAAAACCAAAATGTATTTTCAAATCCTTAAACCTAAACCTACACCTAATCCTAATCTCAAATCCCTAACCTAAACCTAAACCTAAACTTGAAAACCCAAACCTAAACTCGATCCTGAACCTGAACCCGATTTCCTAAACCTAAACCTTAACCCATTCTCAATTCCCTAAACCTATAGCTTAGAACCTAAACCTAAACTTAAACCTAAACCTTAACCTAAACATATAACCTTAACCTAAACTAAAACCTATTACCTAAAATCTAAATGTATTCTCAAATCTCTAAACCTAAACCTACACCTAATCCTAATCTCAACTACCTAATCTAAACCTAAGCCTAAACTTGAAAACCCAAACCTAAACCTGATCCCGAACCCGAACCAGATTTCCTAAACCTAAACCTTAACCTATTCTCAATTCCCTAAATCTATAGCTTATAACCTAAACCTAAACCTAAACCTTAACCTAAACCAAAACCTATGACCTAAAACTTAAATGTATTCTCAAATCTCTAAACCTAAACCTACACCTAATCCTAATCTCAACTCCCTAACCTAAACCTAAACCTAAACTTGAAAACCCAAACCTAAACCCGATCCCGAACTCGATTTCCTAAACCTAAACCTTAACCTATTCTCAAATCCCTAAACCTAAACCTACACCTAATCCTAATCTAAACTTCCTAACCTAAACCTAAACCTAAACTTGAAAACCCAAACCTAAACCCGATCCCGAACCTGAACCCAAATTCCTAAACCTAAACTTTAACATATTCTCAAATCCCTAAACTTAAACCTGCACATAATCCTAATCTCAACTCCCTAACCTAAATCTAAACCTAACTTGAAAACCCAAACCTAAACCCGATCCTGAACTTGAACTCGATTTCCTAAACCTAAACCTTAACCTATAACCTAATTTAAACCTAAACATATAACCTACACTTATAACCTAAACATAAACCTATAACCTAAACCTAAGCCTAAAACCTACCTATGACCTAAAACCTAAATGTATTCTCAAATCCCTAAACCTAAACCTACACCTAATCCTAATCTTGACTCCCTAACCTAAACCTAAACTTAAAGTTGAAAACCCAAACCTAAACCTGATCCCGAACCCGAACCCGATTTCCTAAACCTAAACCTTAACCTATTCTCAATTCCCTAAACCTATAGCTTATAACTTAAACCTAAACCTAAACCTATAACCTTAACCTAAACCAAAACCTATGACCTAAAACCTAAATGTATTATCAAATCTCTAAACCTAAACCTACACCTAATCCTAATCTCAACTCTCTAACCTAAACCTAAACCTAAACTTGAAAACCTAATCCTAATCTCAACTCCCTAACCTAAACCAAAGCCTATTACCTAAACCTTAACCTCAACCTAAACCTAAACCAAAACCAAAACCTATAACCTAAACCTTAACCTATAACCTAAACTTATAACCTATTACCTAACCTTAACCTAAACCTAAACCTAAAACCTAAAACCTAAACCTAAACCTAAACCTAAACCTAAACCTAAAACCTAAATGTATTCTCAAATCCCTAAACTTAGACCTACACCTAATCCTAATCTCAACTCCCTAACCTAAACCTAAACTTGAAAACCCAAACCTAAACTCGATCCCGAACCTGAACCCGATTGCTGTAATAATGTAACCCAATCACATGGCAACAAACAAGAATGTATCCCTTTTAACACATGTCCCTTTTTACAAAGCTTTAATTTTTATTGTTGTTTCTATTAATTGAAACACTTTTTTGCATTATTTGCTCATCTTAGTTTTATTTTAATGACCAGTTTTGTTTTAAAAAAGTGTCCACTTTCTTGGAAGAAGTTTCTACAATTCTTCATGATTTTGAGTTAATAATGTTTTGTTGGTTGAATATTTTTTTTATTAGATGAAAGACAAAAAAAGAAAGTTGTTGCTGATTTTTTTTATTTTTATTTTTACTTATGATGTTAAACTTATATGTATCATATGTGGATGAATGTAATGTGGATAAGATTATTTGTGTTTGGATGGATGTATAGTTTATGTTTGGATGGATATACGTAGTTCGGGTTTAGATGGATGTGAATGTGAATATGATGAAAGTAAATATTGTATAACAGGTGTATATCAGGAAGAATACGATGAAATATTGTATAACATGTGTGAATGTGAATATTGTATAACAGGTGTATATATATCAGGTGTGAATGTGAATGTGAATATTGTATAACAGGTGAATGTGAATGTGAATATTGTATAACAGGTGAATGTGAATGTGAATGTTGTATAACAGGTGCATATCAGGAAGAATATGATGAAATATTTATAACAGGTGCATGAATGTGAATGTGAATATTGTATAACAGGTGTGAATATGAATGTGAATATTGTATAATAGGTGTATATCAGGTGTATGACAGGTCAAATTTGCCCTAAGGGTAAGAAGAGATAGTCTAGGACAGTCCTTTTTAAGGACGGTCCGTGGCCGTCCTTTTAAGGCTCATAAGGGACGGTCGATGACAGTCTTTTTTAAGGACGGTCCATGACCGTCCTTTAAAAGGACGGTCCATGGCCGTCCTTTAAAAGGCTCATATGGGACGGTCGATGACAGTCCTTTTTAAGAACGGTCCATGGCCGTCCTTTGAAGGCTCATATGGGACGGTCCATGACCGTCCTTTGAAGGCTCATAAGAGACGGTCCACGACAGTCCTTTTTAAGAATGGTCCATGACAGTCCTTTTTAAGGACGATACATGGCCGTCTTTTGAAAGCTCATAAGAGACGGTCCATGAAAGTCCTTTTTAAGGACGGTCCATGACCGTCTTTTTTTCCGTCAATAAGAATGACGGTTCAAAACCGTCCTTTAAGTAATACGACACGTCAAAATTTGACTGCCCATGTGACGGTCCATGACCATCCTTTTTGGTCATATGAGACGGTTTTGGACCGTCCTTTTTTCGCTATTTTGGCATAGTGCCTGTTTGTTTTGTAGGTTTTTAAGATAAACTTCTAATTTAATAAGCTCTTTCTAATTTCTACTTTCTATTTTTCATATCCCTTTTATTAACTTGCTTTCTAATTTAAGATCTTCCTAATTCATTTTAGAAATTTTCTACCTTCTTTCTTTTAGGAATTCCTTCTTTAGAAACTAGTGCTTCAATCTTTCTTTTTAGGAATTTTCTATTCTTAGACTTTCTATTTCTAGAAACTAACTTGTTTGGTTTGTTTTGCAGGTTTTTAACTTAGGGACTCCAATTTGGTAACTTCTCTCCAACCCTCTCTTCTTTTAAGAGCTTTATTTCCTTTCTTAGGTCTAGGAATAGAATTTAAATCAAGGGTTGCGAGTGTTTCATGCCCAAGTGGACCCGTGACAACACTAGACGTCTTTTAATCGAAGGAGGATTAGTTGAGGGGTTAATTGTCCATCGTAGAACGAGACACCGCTCAAATTTTCTTCAGTTAATTGAGGTTATGGCTGCAAATAAACCTCAAGCACTATCCCAACTTAGGGTTGAGGAAGTACAAGCTGAGAATGAGGTGCATCAAGCACCCTCACCTCGTACTTTACGAGACTATTTACAACCGGTGAGGGTGAGTACGCCCTCATGCATGATTTTTCCTAAAAATATAGGACAAATGGACATCAAGCCAGGGGTTATTCAACTACTTCCTAAGTTTCATGGGCTTGAGTCTGAAGAACTGTATCTACATCTGAAAGAATTCGACGAGATTATAGCCACTTTATACTTTCCTAATGTATCGGAGGATACAATTAGGTTGAAACTCTTTCCATTTTTCTTGAAAGAGAAGGCCAAGACGTGGTTACATTCACTGCGTCCTAGATCCATTGGCACATGGAATGACATGCAGAGGGAATTCATAAAGAAATTTTTTCCACATCATAAAATGATTACCCTCAGAAAAGCCATGATGAACTTTGCCCAAAAAGAAGATGAAACATTCTTCTAATGTTGAAAAAGGTTCAAGGATTTGGTCAGCTCATGCCCATAACACGACTTTGAAACGTGGTGCATTACAAATTTTTTCTACAATGGACTGACATCTTCCACATGCCAAATGGTCGAGACAATATGTAATGGAGAATTCATTAATAAAAATGTTAACGAGGTATGAGATTACCTCGATGGTCTTGTAGAAAAAATACAATTATGGGACTATTACCCAAAATTGAACACCACATCTAGGCCAACTCAATCTAAAGAGAAAGGTAGATTGTATCTCTTGAAAGAAGATGATGATCTCAAGTATAAAGTGTTTATGCTCATAAGAAAATTTGAGGTCATGAAAGGAAAGAAGGATAAGGTTAATGAAAGTATTTGTGGCATCTGTGATTGCAACATTCATACAACTGAAAATTATCCTACAATACCTGCCTTTCGAGAAGTGTTGAATGAACAATCCAATACCGTAAATAACTATCAAAGACCTTTCAATGGACCGACCTCTAATATGTATAATCCTGGTTGGAAAAATCATCCCAATTTTAGTTGGAGGAATGGACAAACTACTACCCCTCAAGATTTCTTCAATCAAAATCCAAATCAGGGGAAACCTCAAGAAGAACCGGTTTAAAATTCCATACAAGAGCTGACTCATACAATGCAAGAATTTATGCAAAAGATGGATTCACATATGAAGGCTATAGAAAAGGGGATGCTTCCTGCACAGCCACTCCCTAATCCTAAACCGCAGTACGAGATAAGTGATCTCAACTCTTCAAATCAAATTGGGCATGCTAAATCCATCACCACTCTTAGGAGTGGGAAGATTATTGATAAAACCCTTCTGGTTAGGCCCAAAAAGCTTCAAGAACCAGAAGAGGACAACAATGATGGATTTAGTGATGCCCCATAAAAATTAGAACTGAAACTTCTAGAGAAGCCAGTAGGTCCGTTCCCCCAACGGTTGGTTACACCAAAACGTTTCTCTAACTCTCAGGATATCCTAGAAGTGTTGAAACAAGTGAAAGTCAACATTCCTCTACTTAATATCATAAAATAGATACCTTCATATGCTAAATTCCTAAAGGACTTATGCACAACCAAACGACGACAAAGTGTACAAAAGAAGATTTTCTTGACTAAGAAAGTGAGTGTCATCCTAAAACAAGATGTGCCGCAAAAATTCAAAGATCCCAGTTACCCAACCATATCATGTGTAATCGGGAACTATCGAATTGATCATGCACTTCTTGACTTAGAAGCGAGTGTCAATCTGATTCCCTACTCGGTATACAAACAGTTAGGTTTAGGCGAATTAAAACCCACCCGGACCACACTACAATTTGTTGATCGCATTATTCGTGTAACAAGAGGGATAATCGAGGATGTGTTGATCCAGGTCGACAGACTTTATTACCTTGTAGATTTTATCATCCTGGATACTGAACTCATCAATAACATGAGCACTTAGATTTCCATCATTCTTGGTCGCCCATTCCTTGCTACTTCAAACGCAATTATCAATTGCAGGAATGGTGTCATGACTATGTCTTTTGAAAATTTGACATTGGAGTCAAACATCTTTTTCAATAACGGCAGCAACTCAGAGAATGATAACGATTTCCACGACATCAACATAATTGATTCTTTTGTGAAAGATAGAACGCCTCTTACCTTATCCTCTAATCCTTTAGAGACGTGCCTGGCCCACTCACATGATTTTGATGATGACATGATTAGGGAGACGGGTGTCGTACTTGATACTACCCCGGTACTTGAAGTTAATTGGTGGAGGCCACAATTTGAAGAATTATCCCAAACTGATGTAGTGCCTCTACCGTCTAATCTCAAGCCGCTGAAGCTTGACCTAAAACCTTTGCCCTCTAATTTAAAATATGTCTATTTAGGTCAAGATGAGACATACCCGGTGGTGATCTCTGCCCACCTGGAGAAAGAATAGGAGAGTATGCTCATATCTACTCTCATTGAGCATAAGGGAGCTCTTGATAGACGATAGCGGACCTCAAGGGAACCGACCCATCGATTTGTACTCACCGCATATATCTTAAGGATAATGCAAAGGCTATTCGACAATCACAACGTATACTAAATCCAAACATGTAGGAAGTGATTAAGGACGAGGTTCTTAAACTATTGGATGTGGGTATCATATACCCCATATCCGATAGTCAATGGATAAGTCCAACTTAGGTAGTTCCTAAGAAGTTCGGGATCACCATCGTAGCCAATGCCAATAATGAACTCGTGCCGACCAGAGTTACTACTAGTTGGAGAATGTGCATTGACTACAGGAAGCTGAATATCGTCATGAGGAAAGACCACTTTTCTTTGCCCTTCACTGATCAAATCTTGAAAAGGCTAGCTGGTTATTCCTATTATTATTTTCTTGACGGGTATTAGGGCTATAATCAGATTGAAATCGCCCCTGAGGACCAAGAAAAGATCATATTTACATGTCCCTACAGCACCTTTGCTTACAAAAGGATGTCATTCGGGTTATGTAATGCCCCTGCCACCTTTCAGCGATGTATGATGAGTATCTTTTCTGACATGGTGGGAAAATATCTAGAGGTCTTCATGGATGATTTCTTTATTTTCGATTCATCTTTCAGCAAGTGTTTAGAGAGTCTTAAATGTGTGCTGAAAAGATGTGAAGATAAAAATTTGGTACCTAATTGGGAGAAGTGTCATTTTATGGTTCAGAAGGGAATTGTCCTTGGGCATATCATCTCGTCCAAGGGAATCGAGGTAGATAAGGCAAAAATTGATTTTATCTCTAACCTACCTCCATCCAAGAACATCAAAGATGTGCAATCCTTCTTTGGACACGTAGGATTTTACAAGCGATTCATAAAGGACTTTAGTCTCCTCTCTCGTCCTTTATGTAATCTTCTGCAAAAGGATGCACCATATAAGTGGACTGATCAATGTCAGGAAGCTTTCACCAAGTTTAAGGGCATGTTAACCACTACACCTATCATGCAGCCACCCGATTGGAGCCTGCCTTTTGAGCTCATGTGCGATACTTCTGATTATGCTCTTGGAGCGGTTGTAGGCAAGAGAAAGATAAGCGACCTTATGTCATTCATTACGTAAGTAGGACTCTAAATCCTGCCTAAGTGAACTACTCAACTACAGAAAAGGAACTCTTAGCCGTAGTGTTCACCTTGGATAAATTTAGGTCCTATCTGATCGGATCCAAGATCATTATCTACATAGATCATGCGGCACTTAAGTATCTTCTTTCTAAGAATGATTCTAAGCCCCGCCTGATACGATGGATCCTTCTACTCCAAGAATTTGATTTAGAAATTAAAGATAAAAAGGGAGTAGAGAACATAGTGGCCGATCATCTTTCTCGCCTTAATACCTCTAATTCCCTTGAGGCGACCCATATCAATGACATGTTCTTTGATGAACAACTATTCAAAGTCTCTCATTCACTTTGGTTCACTGATATTGCCAATTATCTTGTCATAGGTTCCATCCCAACACATTGGACTGTATAAGATAAGAAGAAATTCTTTACCAAGGTGCGCAACTTTTTCTGGGACGATCCATATTTGTTTAAATATTGCCCAGACCAAATCCTGAGGAGATGTGTGCCAGACGATGAACATCATAGTGTCATCTCCTTCTGTCATTCACAGGCCTGTGATGGTTACTTTTTTACTAAAAAGACCACAGCCAAGATTCTGCAGTGTGGCTTTTATTGGCCTACTATATTCAGGGACACTCATGAGTTTTATAAGGCTTGTGAGCGTTGTCAGAAATTGGGAGCATTGTCCCATTGAAATATGAAGCCTTTGAATCTCATCCTTATCATTGAAGTATTTGATTGCTGGGGCATTAATTTCATGGGACCATTCCCCCAATCCTTTGAAAATTTATATATTTTGCTCACTGTAGATTATGTCACTAAATGGGTCGAAGCAATTTCGTGCCGAAACAATGACCATTGCATGATCATTAAATTCTTAAAAGAGAACATCCTTTCACGGTTCGGGACGCCTCGAGCCATCATTAGTGATGGAGGCTCACACTTTTGTAATAGACCATTCGAGAGCTTAATGAAGAAATATGGTATCTCTCATAAGGTGAGCACCTCATATCATCCACAGACAAGTGGACAAGCTGAGATTTCTAATTGGGAGATCGAATATATCCTATAGAAAACGGTTAACCCTGATTGTAAGGATTAGTCAATCCGATTGACCGATGCCTTTTGGGCATACCGTACTACTTTTAAAACTCCCATTAGAACATATCCCTTTAGACTTGTCTATGGGAAGGCTTGTCACTTGCTGGTGGAGTTAGAACATAAAGCATACTGGGCGATCAAAAATTTAAATTTCAATCTGGATAACGCTGACTCGCTACACAAACTTCTGTTAAATGAACTTGAAAAAATCCAGAATGACGCATACGAGAACGCGAGAATTTACAAGGACATGATGAAGGCATTTCATTATCAACATATTCTATGGAAATCATTCACGCCAAGTCAAAAAGTCTTTTTCTACGACTCTCGACTACATCTCTTTCCAAGTAAGCTTCGATCTCGTTGGATTGGCCCTTAAATTGTTGTTACTGCTTATCCCTATGGGGCCATCGAGATAAGAGATCTCGACAATGGTAAGGAGTTTAAAGTAAATGGACATCGATTAAAACCATTTATCGAGAAATTTAATTCAGAGGACATGTCCATGCCTCTGACCGCTCCTATTTACCAGGATTAATCTCCTAGTCTGATGGAGGTATAGGTAGGTTTATCGCTTTCATAGGACTAGGGTAGTTTGTTTTATGTTGTTTTAGGATAAATGATAAATTTAGCGCTCCTGGGAGGCAGCTCAGATTTTTATTTTATTTCATTTTTCTAGTTAGTTAGTTCAATGTTTGTGGGTAACATTTCTGCAAACCCTCACGAGACTACAACTTATCTACTAGGGGCAACCTAGGGGTTTAAAGGCTTGTTGCATATGCTAAATGCAATCAAAAGTACCTGTGAAAGTGGTATAGGTAGGATTTTATTTTTATTATTTTTATTTTTCTTTCTCTCTCATGCAGACCTGCTCTTACGTAGATATCTTTGGAAAGTATTTCTCTCGATTCATTATCCAGGTACTATCTTCCCATCACTTTTCTTTTACTTTCGTTGTCCCATGTGCATTGCATGCTCATTCTTTTACATTGACGATAATGTATATTTTAGGTTGGGGTGGGAGATTAAGTAACCTAATTAGTGTTTTCTTAGCCTTGAGTAAAAATTGTGAAAATTTTTAATATTTTCTATGATTTTTTGTGAATTCAAGGTGATTTTGACGGATATCCTTAATTTAGATTTTCATGATACGTGATGCTGGTAATGTATGACTCTTGAATTCAGTTATCTAGTAGATTTCACAGTTAAGTCTGAATTGTTAATTCATAATTAGAAGTTTTAAACATTGATTGAGTCATGATTTCACAAGTCACATCTCGCTTTCATATTAAGGTTTTGATTTGATATTAAAGGGTTAACTTGGTAATCACTAAGCATGAAAGGAACCAGCCTAGAAAAGTTGCTAATCATGATCAATAGAAAAAGAAATAGAAGAATTGAAGTAAAAGAAAATACCCAGGGTTGGGCAAATGGTCTTCACTGTAGGTTTGCTCCCTACAAGTGAAGGTTTGATTCCCCAAGGTTAACATTCAAAAATTATTAGGCAATTGGTCTTTACCATAGATTTTCTCCCTATGAGTAAGGACTTGATTTCCCTCCTTGGCATTACTTTTAATAGAAAAATCAAAGGCTGAAAGAAAAAAAAAAAAGAATGATCTATGAGGGACGTTTTAGTTAGGTATTAGGTGTCCTGAATGCTCTTGTGGTTACCAATGCTATCATGAAATAATGAATTGAATTTTAATGATGATAAGCCGAGATTATACTATACACCCATAGAACTCAATGTTTAGAATTATTCTAATTGATGGATTAATACTTTGAACTTGACTATGAAGTTTACTGTGTGCTTAAGTCTAGGAGAAAATAATTTCCAACATTCAAGAATCTTAGATTTCTCGTATCTAATTCATTTTTCAAAATATCACTCGGTTTCATAAAAAATTATCTTATAGTTCTCAACTTATTTTTCACATACTTTGCTCGGGGTTAGCAAGATACTGGTTGGGGGTTGTGTTGAGGGTCAAATATTTCATATTACACCCCAGTTATTGTCACGCTCCAAATCTGAAAATCAGATTCACAGGAATCCCGATTGCCGAATCCGGCGTTGACAGCCTCCGTAGTACCCCATTCTTGGCTCCTAGCATCCATATGCCAGATTCCGATTCTGGGATCCTACAAGGAGGATTTTTTTTTTTACAGGTACATTTAACTTGTAATAAGCATAACTATAAGATTACCCAATTCACAAATGCAATGTCATCGTCACGTATCCACTAATATAATCATTTGAGTACAATACTGAAAGGAAAATAAATAAATCGAAAACCAAGCTCCAGAAGACCACTACACGCTCTAAGCTCAACACTGCTGCAACCTAATAGCACTTGCACGCATCAATCGTGCATAAGCTTATAGAAAGCTTAGAGGGTGGTATAAGTGTGTGCACAAAGTAAGTATCAAGTATTCAATACAATGTCATCATCATACAATACCGAAATTACTAGTAATTCATAAGTCGTACATTATCGAAATAAGCAAAAATACCGACAAGATCATGAATTATCAGAGTAAGCAAAAATATTGACAAGATCATAAATTATCAGAGTAAGCAGAAATATTGACAAGATCATAAGTCAATCAATATCAAAATACGCAATATGGAACAACTGTTCAATAAGGAGTAAAAAAGAGCCAAATATCAGATGCCTGAGGATGTAATGCAATATACAAATCCTGTTAAGTTTGTCTAGTACATATAAGTGTAGAAACATAGTAACCTAAAATGTCATATGCTTGCGGATGTAATGCAATATGCGGAGCAAATGAAATGACCATGCTGGAGTGTGAAGTCAGGATGATAGTACATAGTTTCGCAGGTTACGGGATCCACCACAAGGGACTTCTATCCAAATCAGTCCCATACCTAAATTTGGATAGTCAGACTTAACGTGGTAAACTCGTAATCTCAAGTTAGTCACGCGCCCAACCGAAATCCTTACCATAACGAAGGTACACAACAATTAGTTGTGCACCACTAGCCCGAGTGGATAGTGAATGAATGAATGAATGAGCATGTAATTCCTACTCAATAAGTCCACATATCGGTAGGTTCCCCTCTGAGAAATCACCGGGGTCTATTACACTCCAAACCAGATTGCTGCCCCATCGGGCGTAAAAAGGTAACTGGAAGAGACCTCACTATCCGCCTGCCAATATCGGGCCCGGCTCGTCGATAGCGGACCCATTCCTCGAGCTGGTCAGACTTAGCCTAGAATTGCCCCCTCCTCTCAGGTAGGTAAGGCTGTACTCCCTTCCAACAGACCACGGCACAGTGGGAGACGAGGCCTAACCGTATACAGCCCTCATGCCCTCATGTATCCACTCGGTCTAGACATTGGAGCAACCTCTAGAACCAAGAGGATTTAGAGACTTTCACCCAGGGATATCTATAGCACCCCATGTAGAACAGATTTTCGGTGTCCCATCTGGCCATCCATGAAACACCTGTGGAGCCTACGACCTGATGTCGCTAGGGAGTACAGTAATCACAACACACAATGCAAGATGCATGAGTCATAAAATCCAGTCATGCATCAATCCTGCACATACCGTGTACTCATGTGAGACAATCTCCGCCTATCAAGGAGTCTCGTAACAATATGCCCAATAACATATACAATGGTCAACCACATCTCATAACAAACATGTAAATGATGCGTATGGGCATGTATCATGATGCTATGCTGTCACATACTCATAATTAGTATCAATAATTGGCACTGACAATCGGCATCAACAATCGGCATCGACAATCGCCCTTGATAATGTGGACATTTAACCAACATTTCCCCCAAGGAGTGGCCCATATAGAGCTTAACATATAGTGGTCTCATGGCCTCACACAAGGGCCTAATACACATCACGAAGGGTCTCAAATATGTGCCGCATATACATCACATTGGGCCTCAACTATGGGTCGCATATACATTATATGGGTCTCAACAATCGGCCTCGATAATCGAAATCAAAATTGGTGAGAACGTGCCTAACAAAGCCTAAGCGAAGGTCACAATGTGGACATCCAACCATCATTGCCCATCAATATAGACATTTAACCAGCATTGATCTCTAGGAGTGGCCTATATAGAGCCAAAACGTATCGTGGGCCCATGGCCTCACACAAAGGCCTACTATGCATCGTAATGGGGCTCATACAAGGGTTACATACACATCACTATGGGCCGCACCACATGGTCCTAATACAAGTCATGGTGGGCCGCATCACATGGACCTCGAATACATCACAATGGGCCTCGCTCATGGGCCTCGAATACATCACATTGGGCCTCGCACATGAGCCTCGAATGCATCACATTGGGCCTTATATACATCAAGTAGGCCGCATCATGTGGGCCACTCCGATGGGTTAACATGCATCAATGGGCCACATCATATGGGCCGCACCAATGAGCCCATATACAACAAGTGGCCCGTATCAACGGGTTGCACCAATGGGCCTCAACCCATCTACAAGTGGGCTGCATCGATGGGCCACAAATACATCCGGGTGGGCACCATAGATGGGCCATAATTACATCAAGGTAGGGCCCACCATATTCTCCATATAATCTGGTCATAAGGTCATAAAGACTTGGATTAAGAGGGAAAACAAATTTCATATTTATCCAAAACTTCTGTAACCCCAAAAAGGGTTTCAATGGTAGGCGTTCAATCTCCACCATTTTCTGCAGTGGTCCACCTAATAAACCGTGTGGATATAGAATAAATACATCAATGGTGGGTGCCACACAGCACACTAATGATGATCATCACCGTCCAAACATCATCTGTGTAAATCAGCACCATCTGGACACTGTCCAGCTCATCAGCACCGTCCAAATATTGTCCAGCACCATGGACGGTGTGGATATACAACAAATCATTAAGGTGGACCCCATGGCTTGCTAACATCGATACAGAAGCCATATAGCTGGTGTGACCTACTGGCCCACCATTCAGATGGATGGTTTGGACATAACACATGTCATGGTGGGTCACAGATGATCGGTAGGATGAAACACATATATCACAATGGCCCTGCATGGATGGATGGTGAGATATACCACATTCCTCATGATCCAGGCCCACAGAACTTGTGACGTCATGCAGTGGGACCCATTGCTGAACGGTTTGGATACAAATACATCAAGGTACGTCCAACACATTCCACATGCTGGACAGTGTATGCACAGTAGGTGGGTCCCATGCTACCAAAACAGATAGACAGCATGGCTGAAACGTACATCATGGTGGTGCCCCACATCCACCGTCCAGAGCAGATGGACATAGTGGCTATAGAATAGATGCATCAAGGTGGGTCCTACCTACCCACACATGTCACACATGTGGGGTGGGGCCACGTCCAGTACAAATGGACGGTATGAATATAACATATATATCATGATAGAGACCACAGGGTGGACCATATGATATTTGAATCTGTCTCAGTTTTAGGTGAGGTGGGTCCCACCGTCCTAGGTAGTGAACGATGAGGACGAAGGCACATAATCATGGAGGGTCCCACATGGGGCCCACATAATATAATATTATATTATTAAATAATATATATATATATATATATATATATATATATATATATATATATATATATATATATATATATTACAGGGGTACGTCCAGCGTCCGTGAAATGGACGGTCGTGGATAGAATAAATACATCAGAGTGGTGTACCACTGTCCTTGATGGACGGCTGGATGTTGATCACATATAGCAAGGTAGGGCCACGTCCACTAGACGGACGGCAGGGATATAACATCTACCTCATGTAGGTTCCACACACGTGGCCCACACACAAACAGCGTACCCTACATGGCACCGTCCAGATGGACGGTGCTGATGTAGAATACCTGCAATAAAGATGGTCTCACATGGGGCTTACCAGATATAATGTAATGTATTTTATATTTTATAATATATGATATATACTATACTATATATGGTACAGCGTCCAAGCCAGTGGTGTTCTTAATCTGGACAGACGGTGTGGATTATCCACAGATACATAACAAAAGTCCACCGTTCAGCCGTCTGGACGGTGGGAATTAAAATACATACATCACGGTCTGGCCCACAGGGTCTGCACGGCCTGGATTTCAGGCACGTGCACCACGTGTGGGACCCATCTGGATCCCAGACCAGCCGCACCCTCCCTGCACTGTCATCCAACATCCTCAACAGAGGGTTGGACGGTGTTGATAAAACACACGTATCATGGTGGGTTTCCACGTGTGGTGCCCACACTCCATGGCAACATGGCAAAGCACTTACATCACGGTGGATCCCATTGTCCTTGCTGGACGGTGAGGATGCTACACGTGTGGTCAGGTTCCACCGTCCAAAAAATACTGGATGGTGTGGATATGTATAGGCAGCAAAGGTGGGTCCCACGTGGGGCCCACCATATAATATTATATATTATTATTTATATAATATTGTAATTATTATTATTATTATTTAAAAAGGGAAGGAGGTACTCCCACGCCAGCGTCCAGACTATAGACGGTCTGGATTATTGCTGGCCCCATGTGTGGGTGCCACACAAACATCCTAGCGGGCCCCACCGTCCAACCCATCTGGATGGCAGGGATGAAACATATATATCTTAAGGGGCCCCACATATGTACGGTTGAGACAACACATCTCTCATGTTGGCCCCACGCTGTGGACGAAACACATTATTAGGTTGGTCCCACCATCCACGCTGGACGGTGAGGATGAAAAACATACAAGTGAGTCCCACCAGCCTGGTTGTTGGACGATGGAGACACCACATACATCAAATGGGTGGGGTCCACGTGTGGCCCACCCATCCGGAAGACCAACTGATATTTGTACTCTCCCTTCATTCAAACTATAGTGGCCTCATACCCAGGCCCACGGCCTGATTAAGCTGGGGATTAGATGAACGGTGTGGTTACAGCACATCACGGTGGCCCCCACACAGCACCGTCCAGTAATGGAAAGTGTAGATACAGATACATCACAGTGGCCCACAGAACTGCTGACGTCAATCAGCAACTGCGGCTGCTGGGACCCACCTCCTGGATGGATGGGGTGGATGAAATACATTCAACATGGTGGGGGTCCCACTGTACTAAGGCTGCAGGTAAGACCCATAAATCACGGTGGGTTTCCACCGTCCAGAAAGTAAGACGGTGTGGATATAAAATATATATATCACGTGGGATCCACGTGTACGGCAGATGCATCAAGGTGGGACCCACACAAGCTTAGGACCCAGCTGATATTTGTATTTTCCTTCATGCAGTCCAGCAGCCTCAGCTGTTGGACGGTGTGAATACAGTATGGGTATTAATGTGGGGTCCATGTACACGTGGCCCACCAATCATGCACATCGAGGTAGCCCCATACATGGATGGCATGGATCTAATACATACATGATGGAGTTGCATCAGGGTGGGCCACATATATCAAGAGAGAGAGTGAAATAGAGAAAAAGAGAGAAATTGGAGGAAGTAAGAGGGACGCCACCACTATGGGTCACTCTAGGTTACAATCACATACCACAAGATGGGTCCCACCATATGTGGGCCCTCAAATCATAAAAACAATAGTAGAAAATCACCCACCTTAGGATCTTCTTCTTCGTTCTTCCACCAATGTGTTGTAGAGCTTCAAGGGAATAAGATTCAACGGTTGAGATCGATTTTTGAGGTTGGGATTGGGTGATATGAAGGTGGGCCACACATGGTTTCTCCATGAAAGTCATGGATGATTCTTCTCTTGGGATTGCTTGGAAGAATGAGAGAGAATGAGAGAGAGAGGTGATGGGAGGGGTGATGGGAGA
The DNA here is from genome assembly GCA_037074715.1 of Magnolia kwangsiensis. Classification (NCBI taxonomy): domain Eukaryota; kingdom Viridiplantae; phylum Streptophyta; class Magnoliopsida; order Magnoliales; family Magnoliaceae; genus Magnolia; species Magnolia kwangsiensis. Next base: position 118,888,034 of record CM073577.1, read on the forward strand.
GAGGGATGGGTGTGATGGGTGAAAAGTGAGTGATGGGGGTACTTTGTGTAAGAGAGTGTTGACTTTAGGGGTTGCTTGGAGATGGGGTGATGTGTACTTGACATAAAGTGTGATTGATGGGATTGATGGGACATGATTTGAAATCTTTCTTGGGTTTATAATTGCACAGTATTTTTCTAGAACTGAACGTGAGCCCAATTCTCCTGGCCTGGGTATCACTTCAATGCGTGAGACACGGCATCGGAACCGCAGCGACGACGCGGTCGCTAGGGTATATGTCTCGGGTCGAGCCGACTCTGGAATACGAGATATGACTCAAGGTCGCGCGCAACTGCTGATTATAGATAGTGAGTTACCGAAATTTGACTGAGAGGATCGCGGAAGCCTACAGAACAGTACAGGCTAGGATACGGGTCTTACAGTTATTGACTGAATTTATGAGCACGATACTGTTTAATGGTCCGATTTAATCGCGTTTGTGATGTAGGGTGTAATTACGAGCATGGACTGAAAAGGGTGCTTAAAGCATGGATTTAACGCTCTGATGATACCAAAGGAAAGGAACAGATTTCAGGGGACAAAGATCAATAGAATTAAATGTCAGAGATCTGAGAAAATCAGGCCACGCATGTTAAACGGGCCCGAAAATTGTCAAGAATGCAAGATCACAAGGTTCCCACCATCCGTATGGTTTGAAACTTCATACATGGCCTGGGGACCATAAATTAACCCCACATATCAAATTTCAGACCTTGGATTACTATAAAAGTGCCCTAACTGACAGATCAGCCCATAAACTGTTGATTCTGGACCCACCTGATATCTGGAACTGCCTCAACTTTTATCTCGATGGTTTAAACATGGAAAAAAAATGAATGGATGGTTTGGATTTCTGAGAAACATCACAGTGAGCCCTGTATGTGCACGTGTGCATACACAGTGCACACGTATCTACCGTGCACCGGACCAGATGATCGGTCCAAGCAAATGCCGACCCGCAACGTGTTCAGCAAGGAAATTTTTTAAACAGTATCTGTGAAATGGATGCTCGGTTGCTGTTGTGGGGCCCACCCATTGTCCCAATAGACAATCCAAACCGTCCATTAGATTCTCAAGGCCTAGGTGACGATATTTGATGAAACAAAAAGGATGGGATTATAATCATTCAAGAACAGGACGGACAGCGGAGCATAAATCAAGTGGACCGCATCAATGGACATTCAAAACTGCTTATATCCGACCAAAATTTCAAGGATAATTTAATAGACAGTGTGGATTTTCCAACTGATCTCGATCATGGTCCTCACCAATCACACAGCATCTCTGTTTATGCACGGACATGCATTCGCACAACCGGCCCTCCGTGGCCATTCTGTGATCTCAATCGCCACCATATAATTGAACCAAGCCGTCCAAACTTCCAAGCAGAAGGTTCTTTTCCTCACTAAGAAACCTAATTTGAAGAAGAGGGCAGATCGGTTTTTCACCGTGCAAATGTAGTTCGAACAGCAGTCTAAGAAATTCAGTGTGCCACACCGAATCTAATCTAAAACTAGCCATTCTTGACTAGTTTTTCGAGAAGAATACATTGGATGGGGTGAATTTCGAAAAGGATGCTTAGATTCATGTTTTGATGTTTGTTGCATAAGGAGTTTCCAAAAAAAAAAATCTCTTACTTGCTACGTAAAAGTTACGCATGTGCACCGACCAACTCCAGCAACTGACCGCCTTCTTGCTCTTATAAAAGGGAGAGAGAGAGAACTTGAGGGGGAGGCAGAGCTGATTGGGGACGTGGAGCAGAGAGAGAGAGGGGGGGGGGGGGGGGGGGGGGGAGTGTTCGTAAGAGTTGTTATTTAAATTTTTATTTGCTATTTTTTTTCCTTTTAATTTCATGAGATCTAGTCCACTCATGTGTGGTTAAACCTCTTAGCTAGGGCTAAGAGGTGAAGCTTATAGTGAGATGGGAGGACTTTTAACTTATTTCTTTTGTTTATACTGAACTGATGTTGATTTTAGTTTAATTAAGGGAATATTTTTAGTTTTTAATGGTCTGTTGTGACTAAAATTACAATGGTTCTGCGATAGCTTTGAGCATGTTCCTTTCCTTTTTATGTTTATGACGTTAGGAAGCCCTGTTGTTCACTATCATCTCCTGGGCATAGTTGGATGATGGTACCCTTCCTAACCTTCATACATTGTGATTAGTTGGTAATTAGTTTGATTCTGTTGTTTGTTTTGTCTCCTAGGCATGGTTTGGTGATGGAATCCATTCTAATTCATATACCTTTCATCTCTTAAAAACTATATCAAGTAAGTTCTGTTTAACTTTCATGATTCATGAAGTAGGCGTAAGATCTCCTTGATCTCTACAAGTGGATCCTCTGAATCTCTAGTTTCCTATCTCTCATTTCTCTTAAGTTTTAGATTAATATTTCATAATTATTTCCTAAATTCCATTCGATTTAGTTTACATCTTAGTCTAGTTTTAATTCTACTTAATTTCAAATAACGTACAAGTTTCAGTTCCTTGGGATTCGACCTCGGTCTTACCGAGTTTATTACTACATCACAACCCTGCACCTGGGGAGTGAGCAAGGATTAGAATTTACTACTTTCATTCAACTAGGGTAGTTTGCTTTATGCTATTTTAGGATAGACGGTTCTATGCCACTATGTTAGTTTGCTTGATACATTGTTTTAGGATAATTTGCTTTCGTGTCTTCACTCCCATGCTGATCGGCTACCATGTTGTGATCTTTTGAAAAGTCTTTCTCTTGATTTCTTTATTCAAGTAATATCTTTCCATCACTTCTCATTTACTTTTGTTGTCCCATGTGCATTACATGCTCAAATCTTTTACATTGAGGACAATGTAGTTTTTGGAAATTCTTGTGAATTCGAAGCGATTTTGACATCCATCTGTGACTTAGAATTTCAAGATATGTGATGTTAGTAATTTATGACTCTTGGATTCAGTATCTGTTAGATTTCACAGTTATGTTTGAATTGTTAATCCAGAATTAGAAGTTGTAAACATTGATTGAGTCATGATTTCGCATATCACATCTCGCTTTCACATTAAGGTTTCAGTTTGATATTGAAGGGTTAACTTGGTAATCACTAAGCATGTAAGGAACCAGCCTGAAAAATTTGCCCGTCATGATCAATTGAAGAAAAAGAAAATGCCTAGCTGAAAAAAAAAAAAACAGATACCTTTAAAAAGGGTTGGCCGAATAATCTTCATCATAGGTTTGCTCCCTATAGGTATAGATTTAATTTCCCATGGATGATATGTGAAAAAGGTTGGGTGTATAGTCTTTACCATAGGTTTGTGATGTAAAGCAAGTCGCGAACAATTTCATGGCCAAGATGGATCAGAAAAGGCACGATAGACGACAGAAGTGATCCGGACCATCAGACCTTAGATAAGGCATATCTCGTAATCCGGAATGAGTTATTCAAAGTAAAATATATGATTTTGGGGTACAACGAGCTACTTTAGCCAACTAACCTAGTTAAGCTGGGTTATGTAGCCTGAATTTGTAAGAAACCCCCTGATCGACGGTCATTTTCCCGTTTTAATTTCATTTTTACTATAAATATTAAGTTTTAGTTTGCTTGTAGCTCTTCATCTGTTGAGCTTTAGGAGTTGTGTCCAACATGAAAAGTTTTTAGGATAATTAGGAGAACATTTTGGTGAAGCTAAATAGGACACTTACTATTTTTGGCCAAAAACCTTGTGCACTAGTAGACATCACGACCGTCTATAAATAGGACGTTTACTATTTATAGTAAGTCGCGGATTCTAGGAGTTTTAGTTGTAGTTTGAGTTTGATTTCTTTCCTATTGCTTGGTTCCCTTATTTAAAGGGATGTGAACTCATTTTTATTCATCATCAGTTAATTTCAAATTTTATTAGAGTTTATTTATATTTTCTTGCTTTCTTTCCTCGTGGATTCGAGAAGTCTCTGTGAGGAGTCCAAAGAAGCTCCATGGATTCGGAGTAGTTATCCTTGAGGAAGACGGTGATCAACCTCATCACGTTCATCCCTGCATCAGTTTGCTCTCTATAGGTGAGGATTTGATTCCCTTCCTTGACATTACTTTTAATAGAAAAATCAATACTTTATGAGATAAGTTTTGGGTTAAGTTTTGGTTCTCATTGTCACGCTCCAAACCTGAAAATCGGATTCATAGGAATCCCGATCGCCGAATACGGTGCCGACAGCTTCCATAGTGCCCCATTCTCAGCTCCTAGCAATCATATGCCAGATTCCGATCTTGGGATCCTACAAGGAGGATTTTCGAAATGGTTTTTTTTTTATAATGGAGCATAACCATAAGCATAACCAAGTCACAAAACAACATCATCACATATCCACTATATCAAAAACTTTAAGTAAAATGCAGAAAGAAAAATACACAGTGATCAAAAAATTTCAAAATAGGCAGATGCGCACTCTTGCCTCAGCGCTGCTGCTGTCCAACGCTACCTGCACACAACTGTCATGCATAAGCTTACAAAATCTTAGAGGGTGGTGTAAGTGTGTGCGCATGGTAAGTGTCAACTGTACAATATCAGAGTAATGCAGAAATATGTGGTAAGTCCATGAATGCTATCAGATCTACTAAAGCTATGTGAAGCAAGACATGAATGCTATTGGCCATACCAAGGCCATGAGATGCGAGGCCTATATAGCCAAATGTCATATGTGAGATGCAAAGCAAGTATGCCAGTACTCATTAAGTACACATATCAATACAGTTCCTCTCTGGATATCACCGGGGTTTAATATACTTCGCACTGACTACCTCCTCCCTGGATGCACAACCAAGCAAGTGGAATAGATCTCACTATCCGCCTGACCAGTAGTCTGCCAATACCTACCCGGCTCGTTAATAGCGGACTCATTTACGAGCTGGTCAAACTCAGCCTAGCTTATAGCCCCCTCACTCGGGCAAATAAGGCCACACCCCCTCCAACTGACCACGACACAGTGGGAGACGTAGCCTACTAGTATTCGGGACTCGGGCACTCATGTATCCACTTGGTCTAGACGTTGGAGCAACTCCTAGTACCAAAAAGGTTCTGGGACTTTCACCCAAGGAAATCCTAAGTGTTCACATTGCTAGAACCAAGTATTTTCGGTATCCGATATGGCCATCCATGATGTGCCTGTGGAGTCACGGCCCTTATGTCGCTAGGGCATATAATGATCAAGTCACTCATATGCAAGATGCATGAATCACACCATACAGAGATGCAGCAACCCTGCGTGTATCATGCGCTCATGTGGGGCACTTCGTCTCATAAGGAGTCCCGTAAATGTCTCAGCCCAATGGCTTCTGCTATGATCAAACATTCCCCATATCAAGCATACATATGATGCGTATGGACATGAATAATGGAATTATACTGAGCATGTTAAGAACTATCCTTACAACGTAAATGGGCCTAGACGGTCCTACACACAACAAGTACAGGCCTATCAATGGGCCCTACAGAGAGTCGTAATGCGGACATTTAACCAACATTATACTTACAATGTGAATGTCAAACCAACATGGCTCCCAAGGCATGACCCATCGTAAATATCATTACATAAACCATGGGGAATCACACATTACAATAGACCCTAAGGAAATCCCGTTGGGCCTCGACCCATGGGCCTTGGATGCATTAAATGGGCCGCATCATATGGTCCTTATATAAATCAAGTGGGTCACATCAATGGGCCTTATGTCCATTGCAATGGGCCATAACCCCTGGGCCTTTGAATACATCACAAAGGGCCTCGTAACATAGATCTCGTATATAACAAAGTGGGCCTCAACAACGAGCCACAAATTCATCAAGATGGGCCTTATCACATGGGCCTTATGTATATCAGATAGGCCACACCAATGGCCACAAATACATCAATATGAGATCCATCACATGGGCCTTATAAATACCAAGGTGGGCCTCAACGAATGGCCACAAATACATCAAGATGTATAATATAGATGTATGTATGTATGTATATATATATATATATATATATATATATATATATATATATACACATGAATCATCTCAAAAGATCAACTGGACCACATTCCAAATAACAGTGGTAACAAGGATTTCCACGATTAAAATTCTCAAGGCCCATTATAGCATTTATTTTCTATCCAATCTGGCCATAAGATCACGCAAACCTGGATTAAGAGCAAACAAATTTCCTAATGATATAAAACTTATGTGAAACAAAAGGTTTCAATGGTAGATACTCAATCCCCACTACTTTTTGCTATGTGGTCCACTTGATCCTAGATCTGCCTCAATTTTTTTTTAGTCTCAAGCCTGAGGACAAGCTGGCCAAATGGTTGGACGATTTTGGATGTAGCACATGCATCATGGTGGGTCCCACCGTCCAGGTGTGGTCTGTGTGGACAAAACACATAAATCATGGTGGTTCCCACCGTCCACTGCTGTGGACGGTGTGACTAAACCACTGTAACGCCCGTGAAAAATTCGTACTTGGAATCGAGTACCGATTTGACCCGAAATCGCGTATAAATAATTTCCATGGAAATTAAACGTAAGTTAGCTAGCGCAACGCTAGAGTAGCTGGGAAATAGTCCCTGATCACTTTAAATACGTTCTACAAGACCCAAATCGAGTAGAACAGATAACTCTACAATACTCTATAACCTTGGATCAAACTCTAAGCAGGTTTGTCCTCTGGACCATATTGAACTTTTGTATTAGATTTAGACCGCGCGTCGAAGGTCCGATACCTCCTATCTTAGACCGTTAGAACCGCCCAGCTGGACTTGACAATCATCTCAAAAATCAAGTCAAACTGATAATCACAGAGTATTTCGTTGAACCCGGACTGAAGCGACCACGAATAGGGACGAATTGGGAATTTCAAATTTAGATCTGGCACACGACTTGACGCGTCAGTATTAAGCGTTCTGACCATCAGAATTCATCCAGATTACACCCTCGGATCAGGAAAAATATCTATTTATTATCATGGAACTTTCAGCCCTGATCTATGTGCGGTGACCGCTGAACTGAAACTGGTCCGCCACGTGCGATCTGCGAACCCTGCCAGACTGAAAACTTAATACGAGGTAAATCTGGTACCCATGAGCTTAAGTCTGATCGCAATCGACCAGGGGACCACCAGAAATCAGTTTTTGGACCGAAACAGCCCCGAAATGGATAGGCAATAAGTAAACTTCGTCCCGGAGCCTATTTTCGGCGTTTCCAAGCTTATAAAAGGGGTTGAAACCCTCATTCCTTCCTTGCATACGAATTTCACAAACCCTAGAACAAGAGAGAGAGTTTGAGAGAAAGGGAAGAGGAGATTTTTCCTGCTTCCGAGCCACCAACGGTTGCTGCATCAGCACTTCCTTCCAATCACCTGGCTGGTGATTTTTCCACTTTTTCAGGTATAGAAAAACCCCAAAAACTTACTGATTTAGGGTTTATGTAGATTCTGAACATGTTAGCTAACGTAATCCATGAATCAGGTTCTCCTACTGTCGTAGACGAAGCGTACACGCTCCGTTCAAAATCCCGCGACCGTAAGAGCTTAGGTGAGGATTTTAGACGCTTTGATTGTCGGTTTACAACGCTTTCAATGTCGTTTAATAGTAGATTATCGAAGGCATCACCGTTTGACATGTACAACATGCTCTCCGTTTCCTGTTTCGCAAATTAACGAAGAATATGAGATTTAGGGCATTTTAGTCATATGTAGGAAGTACGGTCTACATGCATAATTTGCTGACGTGATTGACATGATTTGTCGCCGCATTAGAGAGTTAGGAATGCTTGCATAATCAGTTTGGCGAAGAGATTAGCCAAGTTGCGCACTTTGGGTCGACATACTATATGTGGACTTAAGTGTGTAGTGTATGTGTTTGTATAAATGCTTGTATTATTATGTATTGAATTAAATGATGTTATGTAGTAGATTGAGATTGATTTCATGATTAATATGCTGACCTGAATGATTTCCTACATGCTTACCTTATGCATGATTACACTACATGCATAGAAAGTACGCCTTGAAGATTTGCTTAAGTTGAATATACATGGGAAAGTATGCCTTGAAGATTTGCCTTAGTTGAATGTTATAACATGTGCTAACATGCTCACATGATGTGTTTCAATTCCAATACCCTGGTATATAGCGTTAATGTAATTCAATAGATGTGTGGGACTTGACTTAGTCCAGGCAGTCGGTAACCGAACGAATTCGTGGTTGACTGGTCATAGCCACGAACGACGCGTCAATGAACGTGATTCGTGTTGAGAGTTGGCGGCAGTGGTTAGGCCACGCGAAGTGTTTTACGCACTTCATGTCGTTTAACTTGAGATGCGATCGCGCTAGTCGAGCCCGTCAAGTAACCCGACTGGCCGATGTTTGTTCACCTTGTATGTATCATAACTGCTTGAACCTAGGTTACTGAACTTACCATTGTAAACCCTATTAACCGTGGTACCTTGATCCACGAAGACTCATGAGCCGGGCATGGTGGTATGGGACACCGTGGTCGAGCTGTCGGCCTACGCTGGGGCCACAAACCTCCCCGTAGTGACCAGTGAGCACCTTGACTCGTGAGCAGATTATGGTGGTATGGGACACTATATTCTAGCTGTCGGCCTACACTGATCAGGCGACGAGCCCTTTGTAGTGACCGCGAGCGTATTCTGAGTCCACGGGAGGCGACGACCCTTCCATGCAGTAGAGTACAGTAGGCCTGTATTGATAAGGTGATGGGGGAGCGGTGCAACGAGTGCGAGCAACAGCCCTGACAGCCCTTGCAGTGACCTACGAAATGTACATCGTATGAGATTACTAGGAGTGACGACCCTAGACAGGATCCGTGTTGGGATTGATACAAGGGAAGTACCTTAGTTTCCCAATCCTGCTGTTTGAATGGACTAATAACAACTTGGTAATCATATCACCATAGCATTGCATGTGCCTGGAAGATGTGGAGCACTCTAGGGAGTGTGGCATGCCGCGGTCGTAAGATGTTGCCACATGAGGGTGATCGTCGGTGAGGGCATACATCACGTCATATCATCTTGCATTAACAACAGTATTAGAATTGTCTGATTTACTGCTTTACTATTATCACGTGATTGAATTGTGAACATGCTAATCTTTGCTCTATGATTCCACTGAGTTGATCACTCATTCCCACGTTACGGGATGGTGTTTGCAACACCCACCAGACCCTGTTGTAGTTGCAGGTGACGACGAGATCCAGGAGGTGGAGCCGGAGATTGACGAGGACCAGGATGAGTTCTCGTATATGCAGTATCACGACGGCTTCCCGTAGGTGACCTGGATCGAGGGGGACTTCAGTGGGACTATTTTGAACTTATTCTTTTGTCTATTTACATGTATATGAGACTCAGAGATGTAGTCATACTTTGGAGACAGTTGAGATTACTTTGTTTTTCCATACAGTGATATATATATTGTTTAGTCTTCCGCTTGCTTTTATCACTGGATCTGAAGTATGAATTGCAGTTTTGGTATACTTTTACTCATGTGAATGCTTTAAATTAGACAACATTGAATCATAACCATTTTTGTTGCATAAGTGACGGTCTGAAACTCGGGAGTTGAGTTTATACACGACCCCCGATTTTCAGGGTGTTACAAGTTGGTATCAGAGCATGAATGAGAGTATACTGGGCCTGGGTTATGGTCTTGCGACGTACGCTGTCGCTTCCTTTGACTTAGGTGGGTGCGAGAAGGGTCTAGAAACACTTCTAGGATCACAGATTCGCCGATAGGCGAAGTCTATAAGGATCGATCGCAAGATCGAGTCTGTAACGTATCTCGGGTCGCGTAAAGCGACCCGAATCACTTCTAAGCTGTAGGAAGTCGGGTGGAGACGTCCTATGAGCGGTTTTAAACCATGAAAGTGAATCTTTGGGCCGTGGGATGACCACGACTCCAGTAATCAATCGCCAGGGCTTAAAAACCCCGTTTCACCAAAAATCTTCAAAATTCCTTCTCTAAACACTTCAACCTTCAATTCTTTCTTACCCATTTCATGTTAGGCATCAAACCTAATGTGAAAATAATACAAATTAGTACATTCACCAAATTTTACAGTGAATAGTAAAATTTCATGAAAAATGGCCATAAGGCCATTCTAACTTCACTTTCTTTAGCAACTAAGGAGCTAGAAAGATGTACTGGCTCCTTCTACCACAAATTCATATGCTGCATCATATGGTTTGGTATTCGGGATTATGATGTGGACCCGGAAAGCCCCGAACACATGTTTGGGCTCATAGAGACCAAAATACAATGAACCAAGGGGTGGGACCTGACTTTTTGGGACCCTGGGACCATGGGGGACCAGACCCATGGGGTCCCACCGGTCAACTTGCGAGTTGACCGGCGATGCCATCGCCGGCCGGGCGATGCATCGCCGGCCGGCGAGCTTGGTTGGTGCTGTCCTTTGGGCGCACCCACTTAAAAAGCCTCCACATCACCCCTAGCTACCTCCCACACCACGAAAACCCCCAAAACCCACCTCTCCTTCACAAACAGCCCCCTTGCATACCCTAGATTCAATTTTCAGCAACAAATCCCAAACCCCGGCGTCCCAAACCACCTCTACAACCTTCCTTGGCCAAAACCGACCACCACCCATCAGTTATTGGGTGTTGGCAGCCCCTTTCCTTGAAGATTTCCCCATTTGGAGCTCCAAAATCCCCCAAATAGAGCTGAAATCGTGAGGTGCTCCATGCTATCTTTTTGTTTGTATTTCTCCTTGAAAGTACAGCCTTGGGAAGCTTGAAGCATCCCTCTACGACGCCTAGATTTCCTTTTCTCAGATTGGGCAGCCATTTCTCCGCATTTTCGGCGTTTTCTATGGCTTTTGTGGAAGCCATTTTGGGCCTTTTGTTGCTCTCATCCATCATATCTTTGATGGGTAAGAGGAAAACTGCGACAGACGAGGCTGGGCCGAGCCGCCCTGCTCGATTGAGAAGACCGCGGGGTGGTGCCGCAAGTTCAAGCGCCACCGTAGGTCCAGCTGCAGTCCTGGAGTGCCGTACAAAGCGGGATTTAGATCCCCATGCACACCTTGGACGAACCATCCTATCAGAGATGCCTCATGGTGAATACACTGATCGTAGAGTGTTATTTGAGGCGGACGTAGATGGGCGATTGTTCGACGAATATCTGTTGTTCGAACGCATTGAAGCTGCGCACTGGGGACCGATCTTTGAAGCTCGCGCTCGTGCTAATGTGAGCACTGTTCGTGCCTTCTATGCTAACATCCAGAGTCCTACCTTGGAGCCCTTACAGTTCAAAATCCCTTTTGGTAGAGATCGGATGGCTACGATCGACGTCCGGTTGGTTGCGCGACTTCTCAACGTGCCTCTAGGTGATGTACATCCAAGTGAGAAGAATTTGAGGACTAGACGTGAACGAGATCGCCGTACCAAGTTTCTGTGCGGTAAGTTGGTTCCATGGAAGCCTAATAATAGCCTCAAAGCGACGTACATGTCTGAGGATTTGCGCCTGTTGCATCATATCTGCACGTTCAATGTTTATCCTAGGTCGATGAACCGCATTGAATGTACACGTCTTATGGTCGATTTCTTATTTCTGGTGGCCCAGGGAGAGAACGTATGTATGGCCACTTTCATCTTACGGCAGATAGTTCTCATAGCCAGGTCGAGGAGAACATCCGAATCCCTTCCCTTTGGCCGACTCATTTGCAAGATTGCGCTTGAGTTTGCCTATAGACTTGGACCCGAATTGTAGGTATCGATTCACACCATCGATGAGTCGACAATGCTCAAGATGAAGATTGGGTCGCAATACCGTGAAAATCAACTTGAAAGGGATAGTGGGGATGACTTTGATGAAGAGGAAGATCAAAGTGAAGAAGAACCTAAAGCAGAGGTTCAGGAAGAAGTAGAAGAGGAGGCTCAGGATACTGATGAGAGCCCTCCTCCTTCTGCGCAGACTACTATCGACGACCGCATTGCTCGGATGGAGGAGAGCCAGACCGCTTTGCGAAGGGAAGTCCAAGAACTTCGAGCAGAAGTCGCTGATGCCAAGGCCGTTACGAAGAAGAAGTTTGGCAAGGTGACTCGCACCTTGAAGGCAATCCTGTGTTGCTTACAGGATAAGGGTGCTCCTCCTCCGTCACCAGATTCCGACTAGTGATGCGATCTTTGATGTTGTTATTAGTAGTTAGTCATTTCCTGTTTTATGTGTGTAAAGCCTATTAGGGCTAGTGCTTTGCTTATGTTGCTGTTGCTTAACTGTTTTAATTTCCATGTCATTCTAGTCATGATGCTTGTAAGGATATATCCCTTGTATTGTGACAATTTTGATTAATTGAAATGCATGGAATGCCTTTGACTCTTTAGTGAATGATTGTGGTGTATTTGTGCAATTGAGACTGACAAGGTTGCGCCCTATTTTGAATATAGGGAATGCCACCTAAGACTACGAGGAGCGCGGTTCGGCTTTTATTGTCAGAGCAGATGGATCAGGCTCCCTCTCAGTCTGGCACTCGTCCGGACCCTGCTGTGGGCCCGATTCCTGAGACGGTTAGGTCGTCTCAGCCTGCTGTTGGTCCTACAGATGGACCACCGCCATTTACACCATCAGTTAGAGAGCCACAGCGCGCATCTACTTCCACACCTCATCCGCCACAGCCTGCTCCACCCCCTGATAGGTTCGAGCAGATGATGGCTATGATGCTACAGCAGCAGCAGCTTCTGACCACCATAGTTGGGACTTTAGCCCAGGGTGGGGGTGCGACTGCATCTACTCCGCCTGCACCACCTGCGCATCCAGCTGAGGATGCCTATACTTACACCCAGGATGAGGGCATAGCACATCCTGCGCAGCCTGCTTTTCCTGCGGGGAATCCTGCCGACACACGGGGCCTTCTGGAGCGATTTCAGCGCTTGCGGCCTCCTACTTTTTCGGGTTCTCACAGACCTGAGGAGGCAGAGTTCTGGCTCGACCGAGTGTCGAAGATTCTACGCATGTTACACTGTACCGAGGCAGAGCAGGTAGAGCTGGCTACCTTCCTATTTGAGAGAGAGGCCAGTATGTGGTGGGATAGTATATTGTGGACTGTTGCCGCAGATTTCGTATGGACGTGGGCAGCATTCGAGTTCCGCTTCCATGAGAAGTATTATCCCCAGACCTACAGGCATGAGAGGGAGAATGAGTTTCTCTGTCTCAGGCAGGCAGCGATGACGGTTACCGAGTATGAGCATCGGTTCACAGAGTTGGGCAGGTACGTCCCGACGATTCTAGCTGATGAGCAGATGCGCATACGGCGCTTTTTGGAGGGCTTATGACCGGATATTCGGTCGAAGATGTGCTGTGTCAGTTTTCCCTCCTATGCGGAGTTGGTTCACATGTCCATGCGGGCAGAGCAGGACGTGGATCGACTTGCGCGATCTCGAGGCCCAACTACTTCTAGGCCGCGACCGGATTTGCCAGACAGGCCCTTCGCGGGCAAGAGGCCTCGCATTGATCCTCCTACCAGGACCACGGCGCCTGTACGACTGTTTCGGCGCCCTGATTTATCATGCACATACTGTGGGAGGACGGGCCATTTAGCGCAGAGTTGCTTTTCCAGGATGCGGGACAGTGGGTTCTCACCGTCGCAGAAGATTGATCGTGTACGTCCACAGGCGATATCAGCACCGCCTATACGGTCAGCTCCTGTGCATCCTTCTTTCAGGCCTACGGCATCGCAGATTCGACAGCCTCCACGGCCCTTGACACAGCGGCCGAACCGGCCACAACAGGCGGGAGTTCATGCACTGACCGCTGAGGCCGCTACGACGCCGACTTTCCAGCATTCAGCCTTCGAGGTCACGGGCCATATCGGAGGTACTCCCGTTCTTATCATAGTGGACACTGGTTCCACGATTTCTTTGATATCGCGTGCCGTGGTCAGACGTCTTGGGTTGCAGACTATCACTATGGATAGCGTACGAGTCCTTGCAGCTCATGGGGATTACTCGGATGTCACACAGATGTGTGAGGGTTGTTTAGTTGATCTGGGAGGCAGGACGATGACTCTTGATCTGGTCGTCGATCCCTCGCTCGTTTATCTCGACGTCATTCTTGGCATGGATTGGTTAACTGCAGCGAGAGCCGAGATTGACTGCGAGGCTCGTGTGGTGACGGTGTACGAGCCTGAGGGCACGCCTTTCACATTTCCAGTGCGGGTAAATCTTCCTTTCCCATTCTTAGCTACGCCACTCTATTGCGCGACACTGGTGCCCAGATACTTGAGCAGACGCCAGTTGTTTCTGAGTTCGGGGATCTGTTCAGGAAGATCCCTGGTTTGCCGCCCCGACGTGAGATCGATTTCACTATCGATCTGATTCTTGGTTCTACACCCGTCTCACTGCTGACGTATCGCATGGCACCTTGTGAGATGGAGGAGTTGCGGACGCAGATTGATGGTCTGCTAGAGCTTGGCTTTATACGGCCTAGCGTATCTCCTTGGGGAGCACCGGTCTTGTTCGTGAAGAAGAAGGATGGTTCGCTGTGATTGTGTATTGATTATCGCAGGCTAAACCAACTCACAGTGAATAACAAGTACCCTTTGCCCAGGATCGATGACTTGTTTGATCAGTTGAGAGGAGCGCAGTACTTCTCGAAGATTGATCTTCAGTCGGGATATCATCAGCTGCGCGTCAGAGATGAGGACGTGCAGAAGACAGCATTCAGGACCAGTTTTGGCCACTACGAGTTCCTCGTGATGTCGTTCGGTCTCACGAACGCACCGGCCGTGTTCATGGATCTGATGAACCGGGTATTTCGGCCTTTCCTCTATCGATTCGTCGTTGTCTTCATCGACGACATTTTGGTATACTCTAGGAGTCGAGAGGAGCATGAGGAGCACTTGCGTTTGGTCCTTGATACGCTCAGACGACATCAGTTGTTCGCACAGTACAAGAAGTGCGACTTCTGGAAGCAGGAGGTGAAGTTTCTGGGACACGTGGTGTCCAAGGACGGCATGACAGTTGACCTGTCTAAGGTAGCTGCGGTGCAGGACTGGGAGCAGCCTGGTTCTGTCACTGAGGTGAGGAGTTTCTTGGGTCTCGCTGGCTACTATCGGCGTTTCATTCAGGACTTCTCGAAGATCGCAAGACCCTTATCTCAGTTGACACGGAAGGACGTGAAGTTCGCCTGGAATGATAAGGCGGAGTCAGCTTTTCAGGAGCTGAAGGACAGACTTACGTCTGCCCCTGTGCTAGTATTGCCAGAGCAGGGGGTTAGATACACTACATACACTGACGCGTCTAGCGTTGGTTTGGGTTGTGTCCTTATGCAGAGGGACAGGGTAATTTCGTATGCCTCGAGACAATTAAGGAAGCACGAGGAGAATTACCCTACACACGACCTGGAGTTGGCAGCCGTTATATTCGCACTGAGACTCTGGAGACATTACCTCTACGGAGAGGAGTTCGAGCTCTTTTGCGACCACAAGAGCCTCAAGTACATATTCACGCAGCGAGACTTGAATATGAGGCAGCGGCGATGGATGGAGACGCTGAAGGACTTCAAGTTTGAAGTCTCTTACCATCCTGGGAAGGCGAACCTTGTGGCTGACGCGTTGAGCCGCAAGAAGGCGATAGAGTTTGCGGCTCCGCTGATGGTTGCCGAGTGGGATATGGTTGAGTTTTTGCGGGACTTTGAACAGAAACTCACCGTAGAGGAGCCATTTGAATTCATCGCACACGTACAGGTGCGATCCTAGATCGATGACCGTGTCATCGAGGCGCAGAGGGACGACGCGCATCTTACTGAGCTTCGAGAGCAGGCCAGTGATGTTGCTGATGCCGACTGGCGAGTTGGTATGGATGGGGGCTTACGTTACCGTGGCCGCCTATGCGTCCCAGATGTCCCTGACTTGAGACGAGAGATTCTCGAGGCTGCGCATTCTACTAGACTCGCGATGCATCCTGGCAGCACGAAGATGTATCGTGACGTGAAGAGGACGTATTGGTGGGAAGGTATGAAGACCCACATAGCTGAGTTCGTGTCCCGTTGTCTCACTTGTCAGCAGGTGAAGGCAGAGCATCGCCGACCACCTGGACTTTTGCAGCCTATGCCGATTGCAGAGTGGAAGTGGGATTTCATTTCCATGGATTTCATTTCTGGGTTGCCGAAGACGAGGAAGGGGCATGATTCCATTTGGGTGATCGTCGACCGATTGACGAAGTCGGCGCACTTCCTACCGATCAGAGTTACGAACTCTGCAGACGAGCTGGCTAGATTGTATATCCGAGAGATTGTGCGTCTGCATGGAGTTCCGTTGGAGATCGTGTCGGACAGAGACACGCGGTTCACTTCTATTTTCTAGACTCGCATTCAGGAGGCTATGGGTGTGAAGTTGAAGTTCAGTACTGCCTTCCACCCACAGACGGACGGACAGATGGAGCGAGTGAACCAGATCCTGGAGGATATGTTGCGGGCTTGCGCATTGGACTTCAAGGACAGTTGGGATGACTGTCTTGCATATGCGGAGTTTGCGTACAACAATAGCTTCCAGGCGAGTATCGGCATGACACCTTATGAGGCGCTGTATGGGCGACCTTGTCGGGCACCGCATTGCTGGTTAGAGGTCGGTGAGCGCAGCTTGATTGGCCCAGAGTTGGTGCAGGCGACGTCAGAGAAGATTGATATTATTCGACGTCGACTTCTTACAGCGCAGAGCAGACAGAAGAGCTACGCCGATACGAGACGACGGCCACTAGAGTTCACAGTCGGGGATCATGTGTTTTTGCGAGTTTCCCCTATGAAGGGAGTCCTTCGGTTCGGGAAGAAGGGGAAGCTGGCACCGCGATTCATTGGTCCATTTCAGATCCTCGATCGTGTGGGAGTAGTGGCTTACCGATTGGCTTTACCCACGCCCCTCGCGAGCGTCCACAACGTATTTCATGTTTCTATGCTGAAGAAGTACGTTGCTGATCCTTCCCATATCATCAGATGGGAGCAGGTGCAGTTAGGAGAGGATGTTACTTATATCCTGCGACCGACACGCATTTTAGACCGGAAGGAGCAGGTACTGCGTAGCAAGGTGATTCCCCTTGTGAAGGTACTATGGACGCATCACTCTGAGGAGGAGGCTACTTGGGAGACAGAAGCCGAGATCAGAAAGAACTACCCACATCTTCTCGAGGAGTACGAACAGGTATAAATTTCGAGGACGAAATTATTTGTTAAGGGGGGTAGATTGTAACGCCCGTGAAAAATCCGTACTTGGAATCGAGTACCGATTTGACCCGAAATCGCGTATAAATAATTTCCATGGAAATTAAACGTAAGTTAGCTAGCGCAACGCTAGAGTAGCTGGGAAATAGTCCCTGATCACTTTAAATACGTTCTACAAGACCCAAATCGAGTAGAACAGATAACTCTACAATACTCTATAACCTTGGATCAAACTCTAAGCAGGTTTGTCCTCTGGACCATATTGAACTTTTGTATTGGATTTAGACCGCGCGTCGAAGGTCCGATACCTCCTATCTTAGACCGTTAGAACCGCCCAGCTGGACTTGACAATCATCTCAAAAATCAAGTCAAACCGATAATCACAGAGTATTTCGTTGAACCCGGACTGAAGCGACCGCGAATAGGGACGAATTGGGAATTTCAAATTTAGATCTGGCACACGACTTGACGCGTCAGTATTAAGCGTTCTGACCGTAAGAATTCATCCAGATTACACCCTCGGATCAGGAAAAATATCTATTTATTATCATGGAACTTTCAGCCCTGATCTATGTGCGGTGACCGCTGAACTGAAACTGGTCCGCCACGTGCGATCTGCGAACCCTGCCAGACTGAAAACTTAATACGAGGTACATCTGGTACCCATGAGCTTAAGTCTGATCGCAATCGACCAGGGGACCACCAGAAATCAGTTTTTGGACCGAAACAGCCCCGAAATGGATAGGCAATAAGTAAACTTCGTCCCGGAGCCTATTTTCGGCGTTTCCAAGCTTATAAAAGGGGTTGAAACCCTCATTCCTTCCTTGCATACGAATTTCACAAACCCTAGAACAAGAGAGAGAGAGTTTGAGAGAAAGGGAAGAGGAGATTTTTCCCGCTTCCGAGCCACCAACGGTTGCTGCATCAGCACTTCCTTCCAATCACCTGGCTGGTGATTTTTCCACTTTTTCAGGTATAGAAAAACCCCAAAAACTTGCTGATTTAGGGTTTATGTAGATTCTGAACATGTTAGCTAACGTAATCCATGAATCAGGTTCTCCTACTGTCGTAGACGAAGAGTACACGCTCCGTTCAAAATTCCGCGACCGTAAGAGCTTAGGTGAGGATTTTAGACGCTTTGATTGTCGGTTTACAACGCTTTCAATGTCGTTTAATAGTAGATTATCGACGGCATCGCCGTTTGACATGTACAACATGCTCTCCGTTTCCTGTTTCGCAAATTAACGAAGAATATGAGATTTAGGGCATTTTAGTCATATGTAGGAAGTACGGTCTACATGCATAATTTGCTGACGTGATTGACATGATTTGTCGCCGCATTAGAGAGTTAGGAATGCTTGCATAATCAGTTTGGCGAAGAGATTCACCAAGTTGCACACTTTGGGTCGACATACTATATGTGGACTTAAGTGTGTAGTGTATGTGTTTGTATAAATGCTTGTATTATTATGTATTGAATTAAATGATGTTATGTAGTAGATTGAGATTGATTTCATGATTAATATGCTGACCTGAATGATTTCCTACATGCTTACCTTATGCATGATTACACTACATGCATAGAAAGTACGCCTTGAAGATTTGCTTAAGTTGAATATACATGGGAAAGTATGCCTTGAAGATTTGCCTTAGTTGAATGTTATAACATGTGCTAACATGCTCACATGATGTGTTTCAATTCCAATACCCTGGTATATAGCGTTAATGTAATTCAATAGATGTGTGGGACTTGACTTAGTCCAGGCAGTCGGTAACCGAACGAATTCGTGGCTGACTGGTCATAGCCACGAACGACGCGTCGATGAACGTGATTCGTGTTGAGAGTTGGCGGCAGTGGTTAGGCCACGCGAAGTGTTTTACGCACTTCATGTCGTTTAACTTGAGATGCGATCGCGCTAGTCGAGCCCGTCAAGTAACCCGACTGGCCGATGTTTGTTCACCTTGTATGTATCATAACTGCTTGAACCTAGGTTACTGAACTTACCATTGTAAACCCTATTAACCGTGGTATCTTGATCCACGAAGACTCATGAGCCGGGCATGGTGGTCGAGCTGTCGGCTTACGCTGGGGCCACAAACCTCCCCGTAGTTACCAGTGAGCACCTTGACTCGTGAGCAGATTATGGTGGTATGGGACACTATATTCTAGCTGTCGGCCTACACTGATTAGGCGACGAGCCCTTTGTAGTGACCACGAGCGTATTCTGAGTCCACGGGAGGCGACGACCCTTCCGTGCAGTAGAGTACAGTAGGCCTGTATTGATAAGGTGATGGGGGAGCGGTGCAACGAGTGCGAGCAACAGCCCTGGCAGCCCTTGCAGTGACCTACGAAATGTACATCGTATGAGATTACTAGGAGTGACGACCCTAGACAGGATCCGTGTTGGGATTGATACAAGGGAAGTACCTTAGTTTCCCAATCCTGCTGTTTGAATGGACTAATAACAACTTGGTAATCATATCACCATAACATTGCATGTGCCTGGAAGATGTGGAGCACTCTAGGGAGTGTGGCATGCCGCGGTCGTAAGATGTTGCCGCATGAGGGTGATCGTCGGTGAGGGCATACATCACGTCATATCATCTTGCATTAACAACAGTATTAGAATTGTCTGATTTACTGCTTTACTATTATCGCGTGATTGAATTGTGAACATGCTAATCTTTGCTCTATGATTCCACTGAGTTGATCACTCATTCCCACGTTACGGGATGGTGTTTGCAACACCCACCAGACCCTGTTGTAGTTGCAGGTGACGACGAGATCCAGGAGGTGGAGCCGGAGATTGACGAGGACCAGGATGAGTTCTCGTATATGCAGTATCACGACGGCTTCCCGTAGGTGACCTGGATCGAGGGGGACTTCAGTGGGACTATTTTGAACTTATTCTTTTGTCTATTTACATGTATATGAGACTCAGAGATGTAGTCATACTTTGGAGACAGTTGAGATTACTTTGTTTTTCCATACAGTGATATATATATTGTTTAGTCTTCCGCTTGCTTTTATCACTGGATCTGAAGTATGAATTGCAGTTTTGGTATACTTTTACTCATGTGAATGCTTTAAATTAGACAACATTGAATCATAACCATTTTTGTTGCATAAGTGACGGTCTGGAACTCGGGAGTTGAGTTTATACACGACCCCCGATTTTCAGGGTGTTACAACCACGTACATCACAGTGGATTCCACTGTCCACTGTTGTGGACGGTGAGGATAGAGCACATATATCTTGCGGTCCCACATGGGGCCCACCTTAATGTTTACTTGCTGTCCAACCTGTTGATAAGGTCATGCTGACTTGGATGGAAGGAAAAACAAATTTCATATTAACCCGAAACTTCTATGAACTCAAAAAATGGGTTTCAATGGCAGACGGTTCAACCCCTATGACGTGGGCCACCTGAACTTTGGATGTGGCTGATTTTTGGGTGGGGCCTGCCTCAGGAAGAGGCCCACCTAATGAACGGATTGGATGATGAACAAACATCATGGTGGGGCCCATGGCTGGGGCCGTGGGTCCCTGCCCGTTTCACGCTGACGCCAGCAGCGTCTTGCTGCACAGCAGCAGTAGGCACTGCACCCCTATGTATATATATATATATATATATATATATATATATATATATATATATATATATATATATATATATATATATTCTTTAGAAATATAGTTTTTCTGAGGTTTTTCTGTTTTAGGGCCCGTGTCAGCTGGATCCGATCCAACCATTGGTCACTATGGCTCAAGATAAGACAAACGAGCCCAATATCTGATATTTTTCTGTGTATAGGAATGGCATGAAGGTTTTCAATGGTAAAAACTACTGTTTCATGAACTATGGCCCGCTAGAAGATCGGATGGACTTCATTTTTCAGCTCAACGCCTAAAATGATTTGGGAAATGGAATGGACGGCTTGGATGGGGTCCATACATCAAGGTGGGGCCTACACAAGTAGCCTCCCCAAACCAAGCTAATATAAATCTTCCTTTTTTTTTTCATTACACGTCCAGACGCTGGACTGTTTTTGTTTGTTTGGGCGTACAAATGTGTTTAAGGTGGGCCTCTCTTAGGTGGGCCACCACATGGATGGGAGGTGTGGAACAACATATATACAAAGTGGGCCCCACCTACAGATGACTTGGATCCAATACATGCTTCATGGTGGGGTCCATCCGGGTGGGTCACATGGCCATTGCATCTTATAAAAAGAATAAAGAGAGAGAGAGAGAGAGAGAGAGAGAGAGAGAGAGAGAGAGAGAGAGACGGGACACGTGTGATAGAGGGACCCCGACACTATGGGCCCTCCTTTGGATTCAATCATACATCAAGTGGGTCCCAATACATGTGGGCCCACCAAATCAAAGATCAACGATGGAGATCCTTTCTCCACCAAGATGTAAGGTCTAGATAACCCTATCAATACAAGAAAAATAAACATCATGATGGGGTCCATTGAGAATGGCCCCATCATGGAATGATCATGAGGATCAAGGTGGTCCATTGGCCACATCAAGGGTCCAAAGTGAGATCCATACCATTTATCGGTAGGTCTCACTTGACATATCATAAAAACATGAAAAATCTATCCTAATAAGCATACACCTTCGATCTTCTTGGTCCATTGGAAAGTCGATCTCCTTGTGTCTTACTTTGATGATGGAAGATGAGGTTTGAATGGTTAGGATGATGGATTTGGGATGGAAAAGTGGGCCACCAAAATCACTTTTCTCTCCATGGGAAGAGCTTGGACGTCCACTCTTTTTTTCTCATTGTTGCTTGGAATTGTGTTGAGAAGAGAGGGAGAGATGGGATGTAAGGAGAGAGAGTGATGGATGTGACTGATTGGTGAGGTGAGTGATGGGTGAGGTGAATGATGGGTGAGGTGAGAGATGGGTTGACTTGGTGGTTGCTTAACTTGTGGAGAAAGAAAGAATGGGTGCTTTTGTACTTGACATGATGTGATTCATTGATGGATTGATTGATTGATTGATGGGATATATTGTAAAAATTCTCTTGTGAATGCAAACGTGCGGTATTTTCTTCGAAATAAATGCCTGCCCACATCTCCCTGTTAGGACATCGGATCGGTATGCAAGACGCGACATTGGAATCGCGGCGATGGTGCGGTAGCAATGGTACAAGTCTCAGATTAAGCTGACCCAAATCTACAGGATACGACTTAGGGTCGTGCACAAACATCGATAATACGTCGCAAGTTACTGGACTTTGACGGGAAGGATCGTGGGAATCGACCGAACAGTATGGATTAGGATACGGATCTTACACTCATGAATTCTCTTGTTGGTTACCAATGATATCATGAAATTGATGATTGGATCTCTTAATGATGATAAGTCAAGATTACACGATACACCCATAGATCTCAATGTTTAAAATTATTTTAATTGATAGATTAATACTTTGAACTTGATTATTAGTTTACCGAGTGCTTGAGTCCAGGAGAAAATAATACCCAACATTTATGAATCTTAGAATTTTCGTATCTAGATTATTTTACAAATCACTCGAGTTTATGGAAATCGTCATGTAAGCCTCAACTTATTTCGCATACTTTGCTCGAGACTAGTAAGATGCTGGTTAGGGGTTGTGTTGAGGGTCAAATATTGCATATTAGACCCCAATTATTACCTGAATTTACGAGCATGATATCGTTTAACGCTGTGCTTTAATTATATTTTTGATGCAAGGTGTATTTGGGAGCCTGGATGGAAAAAGGGTACTAAAAGCATGGATTTAGCACTCCAGAACCAGCAAAGCAAGGGACGAACCTCAGGGGACTGAGATCGATGGATTTACATGCTAGAGATCCAAGAAAATCGAGAAACTGAAGCTCAAATGGCCTGAAATTGGTCCAAAATGCAAGATCACAGGGTTCCCACCATCTGCTTGGCTCAAAAATTTATACATGGTCTGAGGTCCATAAATTAACCGCATACATCAAATTTCAGTCATTGGATCATGGTAGAAGTAGCCCAATGGACAAATCAGCCCATAAAATCTCGAATTGGGGCCCGCCTGAGATCTGGATATGCTCCAAATTTGGTCTCAACCCTTCAAATTAAGTGACAAAGCGGATAGACGGAGCAGATTTCTCACAAACATCATGATGGACCCCACATGTACATTGCATGTACATGGGGTACATGTGCACGAGAAGTGCACTGGATTGGGAGTTCGGTCAAACAAGGGGCTGACCAACTCTTCTTCTCAAATTTTTGAGAAAAGGCAGCGGACGGACATCGTCCAATCATTTTTTGATAGTGGGGCCCACCCATCATCCGATAAGATGATCTGGACCGTCCATACTCTCCATTGGGGGGGAACAACCCTTTCCTGTCTGTCCTTCTATTCCCATGAGTGCAATCATGCGATCTCCACCATCAAACGCAAGACGGACGGTGAGAAGATCTAGTACAATGGGTCACACAAAACTAGAAACAAACTCGTCCTTTCTAACTAGTTTTTCATCACGAATCCAATGGATGAATTGGATTTCCCTTCCTGCATCAATCATGGGCCATCAATTATCACAGCGTAGGGACGTGCATGCTCTGTTTTGTAGAAGTGACTTGCGGACGATCCGTGTGGGCCACCATTTTGCATCATCAGTCAAATCCGGACCATCCATCAGACTTAAAAGTTTTGTATAAACATGGCCTAGGTATCGAAATCACGAAACGAAGCGAAGGCAGCTATTGATCTTCCAAATAAAGAATAGACGGTGTAGCAAAATAAACTGTGGGCCACCATGGTTTTGACCCAAAATCGATCAGGTCTGAATGGTTTTTCCTTAGTAATCCACTTAACGAATCAGATCCCGCACGTGGAGCATCTATCGTCCTAAAAACAGGCTCCAAACGCAACAGTTTACGTTTTCACTTACGCAGGCAACCAGAATTTTCACACCGACTTCTTTGCGCACTCCATGTTCGGCTCTAACTCGGCCGGTTCTCCAAACCGACAGCATTCCACCGCTTTGGCAGCTATAAGAAAGAGAGAGAAAGAGGATGAGGGGGATCAGATTCAATTGGAGGGAGCTTGGACGTGGGCGGAGGTAGAGAGAGAGAGTAGAGTAATTTTTATTTTTATTTTATTTTATTTTATTATCTCTCCTTAGTATTTCTTTTGAGATGTCTAGCTCCATCATGGTCGGCTAAATTCTCTTAGCTAGGGCTAAGAGGTGAAGCTTGTAGTGTGATGGGAGGGATTTTATGGCTTTGATTTGAACTACCTTGATTATAGTCTGATTAAAGGGAATGTTTTTAGTTTTTAATGGTCTGTTGTGAATAAAATTATAATGGGCCTGTGATGGCTTTGAGCATGTTCCTTTTCTTTTTATGTTTATGACGTTAGGAAGCCCTGTTGTTCACCATAGTCTCTTGGGTATGGTCAAATGACGATACCCTTCCTAACCTTTATACATTGTTGATTGGTTGGTAATTAGTTTAATTCTGTTGTTTACTTTGTCTCCTGGGCATGGTTTGGTGATGGAATCCATTCTAATTCATATACCTTTCATCTCTTGAAAACTAGATCAAAGTGAGTTCAGTTTGATTTTCATGATTACACTCTTCAACTAGATGAAGATGAGACTCTAAGTCCAATTAAGTTTTTGATACAGGCATAAGATCTCCCTGATCTCTACAAGTGGATCTTCTGAATCCCTAGTTTCCTATCTCTGATTTTTTTAATGTTTTAGATTAATCTCTCACTATTATTCATCAATTTATATTCGATTTAGATTTCATCTTAGACTAGTTCTATTTTACCTAGTTTCAGATAACGTATAGGTATCAGTCCCTTGGGATTCGACCTCGGCCTTATCAAGTTTATTACTACATCACAACCCTGCACTTGGGGAGTGAACAGACTGCAATAGTTACATCAGTTAAAAAGTATCTTTCTATATCTTTATCTCTGTTATGTTTATCTTTTGTGATTGTTCTTCGTCTGAGCGTGTCTCAGCAGTGTGCTTCACTTTCATCGGCCAAGGTATTGTTTTGGTCATCCTCGGTCGTCTTTTATATCTTAAACAACTCGACCGTGCTTCTTGTTTATCGACTATGATATTCTGTCAATCATCCACTGATGTGTAAAATTAGATTTACGCTAGCTGTAAGCTCGAAAAGAGCTCTCCAAATCTATGAGGATCTTTTTTTGTTTTTTTCAATTTCCAATCTCTCATACAATATCACATGTCACTCTTCCAGTGACTTTTCCATAATTGCTAGAAATATGGTACAATACCTAGGGCCACCATCATGTTTATTTGCCATCCAATCTATTGATAATGTTACATAAACATGAATAATATATATATATACACACACATAAAAGCTTGATCCAAAAATTTTGTAGCCCATTAATATTCAATCACTATTATTTCCTATAATATGAGTTGGACCCCACGGTATGGGCCGCACTTAATCACAAGTCCAACTGTTTGGACTGCAGGTTATCGATGCACCCAGTGAATACCTTCTAACCTATTAAGTGCGGGCAACATCCAATCCTTACAACAGTTTATTGTGACCCCACATTGCTCATCTACTCATTATTCGAGCCATGCTAGCTCTTAATAAATAGTAAAATACAAATGTAATCAATTCAATGAGCGGGAATTTTACACTAGGTGATCCTTATTATGGGGCCTATTGAACGGATGAGATGTCACACGCACATGAACGGTTGGAAGTTATTGAGTGGACCAAAACTTGTAGTCCAACCAGTTGGAACCTAAAAATATATACCTCTTTTCTTCTTTCTCCTTCTTCACCTTCTCTCCTCCTGCTTCGTCTTCTCATGGGTTTAAGAGGACTCGCTTGACTCATGGCATGAGTCAGTGGGTTGGCTCTGAATCAAGTGAGTCAAACTCAAGTCGAATGCATTCAGGTGCATCTCGACCCAGTGACTCAGTTGGTGATTAGGCTGAGTTGACTCGCCTAAGTCCCGTGTCAACTTGTAGGAGTTGCAAACTATACTTCACAGTTATTTTATTTTATTTTATTTTAACACACGCACACACACCGTAGGATTTCACCACAATGGGTACTCGATCCCCTGACCCGGTGTTGAAACTCCTAGGAGTCTACCACCCGGGTAAGTGCAAGGACCCAGCTATACTTCACGGTTACACATGGAAAGGAGAATTTCTTTGCCAGCATATCACCATCATAGTCTGCCAACGCATTAAAAATAATAATAAAAAAAAAAAACAAAATCTCTTCATTGCCCTTTTCTATATTGCACTTGACAATGGTTTGCTTTTCAATAAATAGGGATGATCTGGTATAAACCAGTAGAACGATGCTATGGTAGAGCAATATTTCCATAGTACACGTGCTGGGGTAAGTTATCGTTTGGGACAGTCCATCCTGTTAGGATAACCATTGATGGGAAATGGTTCAAAACCAGCGTAGATCAGATGACACCGTTCATATGATCAAAGGCCTTCAAAGTAACGGTGGAAAACAGAAGTGGTTAATGGTCAGACATTCTGCAAGGGAAAGTGTGATTTTGAACATATAAGCAAGCCATCCATGATAAGGTCCACTAAATGGACAGGCGCATTTGATACCTAACTCTACCATATGTTCCGTGGGGAGATGGGTCTACGAAGTTCCGTTTCTTCCAGCTTTTAACTTATGAATAAAAAAGAAGGCTCAAAACCATGCTTAACCCAACTCCGAACTGATCCTGGTATCCATGGTTTTGTCAAAAACTCAAAACCAAAACTTACAAAGCCCATCTGACCTCTAAAAACCCATGGGCACTGTTGATTCTACATATATTTGATGCCTCCATTCCCTCACCCACCATTCAAACATCCCATTGCAGCTCATTCAACTTCAATCCCCACCGTTCAATCTTCAATCCCATTGAATCTAAGACACCCCATTAAGCCATCTCCCGTATCCGTAGTGCGGGAGTCGATCGGGTAACTCTCCCAGGCGTCATGTCCTACAGGAAAGAGCGAAAGCGCCAATCAACTTCAAAACTCTCGAAGGTACGCACGTTAACGGTCTGTATTGGAAGGTCGCGAAGCTATCCGAACTTCGGGATTTAGCCATTCTTTACTTATAGCAGACATGTAATGTTGTTCTCGGTTATTCCCAAGTTATGCTCTTATACCAACTTTTGTCACGCCCCAAACTCGAAAACCGGACTCACAAAATTCTTGATCGCCGAATCCGGCGTCGACAGCCTCCGTAGAACCCCATTCTCGGCTCCTAGCTCCCATTTGCCAGGTCCTGATCCTGGGATGCTACGATGAGGATTTTCAATGTCAGTTTGATTCGTAATAAGCATAACCAAAGGCATAACCCACAAACAACAACCAAGCACTCCATTACATTTCCACTATGATCAAAAACTTTACAAGTACAATGATCATAAAGAAAAATACAATGGTAAAGTACAAAAACTCCAAAACGCTCTGCAACGTGCTCCTGCCTCAGCACTGCTGCGAGCCAACGTCACCTGCACGCAATGGTCGTGCATAAGCTTATAGAAAGCTTAGAGGGTGATGAAAGTGTGTGCACAATGTAGTAATATGAACATGCAATGACAGAGTAATGTGGAATATGCAGATGGAACCATAATATCATGAGCCGTACCAAGGCTTATGCGATGCAAGACATGAATGGTATCGGCCACCCCAAGGCCATGCGATGTGCAATGCAACTCAAGCATACAGATCCTCATCTATGTCCATATATCAATACAGCTCAAAATATGGAATATCACCGGGGTCTAGTACACTTTAAACTAGATTGCCGCCACATCGCGTGCAATAAGGTAAATGGAAGAGACCACACTATCCGTTTGCCAATATCGGGGGCAACTCGTCGATAGCGGACCCATTCCTCGAGCTGGTCAAACTCAGCCTAGCATTGCCCCCTACTCTCGGGCGGGTAAGGCCGCACCCCCTTCCAACCTACCACGACACAGTGGAGAGCGTAACCATCTGGTAATCGGCACTCAACACTCATCTACCCACTCGGTCTAAACGTTGGAGAAACCTCTTGGTACCATAAGGGTTTAGGGACTTTCACCCAGGAATATCTATAGTACCCCATGTAGAACATGATTTTCGGTATCCAATCCTGTCAACCACGATGCGTCTGTGGAGACTACGGCCCTGATGTCGCTAGGACGTACAATAACCATGTCACACAAATGCGAAATGCATGATTCACGCTATCCAGTCATGTAACAATTCATGCGCATATCGTGCGCTCATGTAGGGAAATACTGCCTAAACAGGAGCCCAAAAATAACCTGACCGAAGGCATATGCTATGATTAGTCAATCCTCATATCAAGCATACATATGATGTGTATGATCATGAGTCATGAAACTATACTAAACATGTTGTAATGAAATGAACTACTTTACAATGCAAATGGACGTGGATGGCCTATACACAATAAGTACGGGCCTAACAATGGGCCCCAAGGAGAGTCGTAATGTGGACATCCAACCAGCATTACACTCGCAATGTGGACGTCAAACCAACATTGCTTCCCAGGCACGATCCTCTTAAACATCGCTACATAATCGGTATTGGGATTACACATTGCAATGGACCTTATGTTCATCCCATTGGGTTTTTCATATATATATCAAATGAACCATATCCTATGGGCCTTTTATTCATCAGATGGGCCACATAAATGGGCCACACCAATGGGTCTTATGTGCATTGCAATGGGTCAAAACCCGTGGACTTTAGATTGCATCAAATGAGCTTAGTCTCATGAGTCTAATATGTGACCAATGGGTCCCACATGTGGATCAAGTGGGCCTCAACCAATAGACCTGACATGAGTCAAATGGGCCTAAACCCCTAGGCCTTATGGTACATTAAATGGGCCTAAACCCGTAGGCCTTGCATATATCAAAGTGGGCCTGAACCCCTAGGCCTTACATATATCAAATGGCATACCTCCATGGGCTTTAAATTTCAAAAAAAAAAGGGTCCAATTACATGGGCCTTGAAGTACATCAAATGGGCCTAGTCCCATGGATTTACAACACATCAAATGGGCCTAAGTTCTTAGGCCTTAAATGAATCAAATGCGCCTAGCCCATAAGCATTTTATAAATCAAATGGGCCTAGCCCATGCCCTTTTGAAATTCAAATGGGCCTAGCCCATAGGCCTTAAATATCAAGTGAGTCCAAGCCCATAGGCTTTACATAACAAGTGGGCCCAAATTCTTAGGCCTTAAATGAATCAAATGGGCCCAGCCCATATCAGTAGCATCATGCTATAAAACGATCCCACCAAGGGGATGGACGGTCTGGATGCATCACGTGCATCATGGTGGGTCCCACTGTCGCTGGACAGTGAGGACCACACATATTTTCCAAGGGCCCCACCGTCTGCTGGACGGTGGGAGGGCAGATACATAACGGTGGGTGCCACCGTCCACTGGACGGTGGACCACAACACATACAACATTGTGGGTCCCATGTGGGGCCCACAGTAATGTTAAAGTGTCATCCGACCCGCTCATAAGGTCGCTCGGACCTAGATGAAGGGGCAACAAAAATTTCAGCTTGATCCAATACATCAGTGGGCCCCAAAAAGATTTTAATGGTAAAATTCAAGTCACACTGTTTCACTTGGTGAGGGCCACCTGAGTTTTGGATCTGTTTCATTTTTGGAGGGGGGCCCGCCACTGGGGTGGCCCACCTCATGACCAAGTTGGATGACAAATAAACATTATAGTGGGGCCCACACACAGGGCCGTGGGCCCCCCACGTCCGTCCGTTACAAGGCCTGCACCCGCCTGCGTGCAGGCGCTGCCCGCTGACGCAAGAGGCAGAGGCAGAGGCTCTGCCTCATGAATTTTGATTTTTTGGGAAAAACCGTCTTCCCGGGGTTTTTCATGCGAGGGGCCCGCTAAAATGAAATTCGCTCCGGCCATTGCGTTAAGTGGCTCGACGCCGTCCAAATGAGTCTAGAGTTTGAATTTTTTTTATGCTTGGAAGTGAAATAAAATAAGAAATTGGTGTTTGAATGGTGGGAATGCAATATTTGGCGCTATGGCCCACCAGGTGATTGGATCAGCTCCAAACTTCCACCCAACGGCTAAAATGCCGTGGGTAAGAGGATGGATGGCTTGGATCAAACATAAACATCAGGGTGGGGCCTATGCAAGGGAACCACCCAAAAGCTCCTCTTCTTTTCTTCCCTTTTTCTTCTTTCCTTTGCAACGTCCAGCGTCCCAGACGCTGGACGGTTCTATATTATTTTTTTTAAAAAAATGGTGGGCCCTGATGAAGTGAGCCACCACATGATGAGTGAAGTGGGTACAATGTACATGGTGGGCCCCACTTGAATAAAAATTATTACATCAAGGTGAGATCCATTCAAGTGGGCCACAACTCTATAGCATAAAAATAAAATAAAATAAAATAAAAGAAATAAAAGAGAGAGAGAGACATGGAGAGTGGGACACGGCTTGTGATGGAGGGCTCCGCCACTATGAGCCCTCCCTTGCAAGAAACTATGCAACAAACGGACCCCTTTATACATGGGATCATCGAAAATGTAAATCAACGGTGGAGATCCATTCCCCACCGATATGGACGGTCTAGATGACCTTTTGCAATGAAATAAACATCATGATGGGGTCCATGGAGAATGGCCCCATCATGGAACGATCATGATGATCCAAGTGGTCCATCGGCCACATTTTAGGGTCCCAAGTGAGATCCACACCATTGATCGGTGGGCATCACTTGGTCCACCATAAAAACAAGTAAATCTACCCTATAGAGGCAACCACCGTTCGATCTTCTCGCTCCTAGGGGTTCCTTGGCACCTTAGCTTCAACTTCAATGGTTAAGATGAAGAATGGAGGGTTGAGATGGGAGATTTTGGGGTAGGAAGGTGGGCCACTTGGAGCTTAGGAGCTCTTGCAAATTCCATACGTATGGACTCTTTAGCTTTGGAATTTTTGAAATGGGAAAGAGAGAAAGAGAGAGAGAGTTGTAAAGGGAGAGAGAGAGTGATGGATGGATGTGGTGAGTGATGGTTGTGTAAGAAAAGCTTGACTTTTGAGGCTTTTGTGTAAGAGAGGTATGGGAGATGAAGACTTTTGTAGCTTTTTGTGTAAGAGAGGTATGGGTGGTGAAGACTTTTGTGGTTGCTTGGAAAAAGGGATGAAAGTGATGTGTACTTGACTTGTGATGGCTTGATGGATTGATTGATTGATGGGGTTCATGTGATTGATGTGACACATCGTAGAGATTTTCTTAGTTTTCGTTGTCCCACATCTCTTGATCAAGGTATCGCCTCGGCGCGCGAGTCGCGGCATCGGAACCGCAACGACGGCGCGGTCGCTATGGTATTAGTCTCGGGTTAAGTTAACTCGGGTTGTCGGCACATGAATCAGGGTTGTGCGTCGATATCGGTTAAGGGTCGAAAGTTTCCGGAATTCGACCGGTAAGACTGCGAAAGTCTATGGAAAAGTACGGACCAAGATACGGGTCTTACAACCTGTTCTTGAGTCGGTGGGGTTGTTCGTGGAAACTCACTCCGTACCGAGGAGTGTAAGACATGAAGCTCCCCAACACTCGGGGGTGCCACATTCAAGTCAAAATCTCCCTGCGGTACGGGCTGAGGTATCCACACGGAACGCCCCTAATCGGGCTCCGACAACAATTCATTCAGCGACATCCGGCCTGCCGCCCACAGACCTCCGTCATCAGTTGGAACAGAGGAGAGAAAGGAGAACACCGGAGGTCGAACATACCCCAGAGGTCGTCGCTGAAAATAAGGATCCATAGGAAGCACGATTTGCGGAGTTGAACGACAAGTTCCTGACACTAGAGAAAAAACAACAGCAGTCAACGGTTCCATCTACGATCCAAGCAATGATGGAAGAGACCGAGCCTCCCTTCACCCTGGCTATCATGGCTAAAGTGATGCCGTAGAGGTTTCGGATGCCTTCTGTCATCCAGTATTCAGGATCCGGGGACCCATCCGAACACCTGGAATCCTACCGATCGTGGATGCAGATACAAACTGTAACGGACGCGATGATGTATACAGAGTTTTCTATCACCCTCACAAGATCCGCTCGGATATGGTACCGCCAGCTCAAGCCCAATTCTATAGGCTCTTTCGCGGAACTGAGTCAACTATTTCTTACGTAGTTTATAAGCGGTAAGAGAAGTCGGAAGCCCAATACTCACTTGCTTACCATCAAGCAGGCACCGAAAGAATCGCTGAAGGATTACATTACTCGCTTCAACGAAGAGGCGCTGCATGTTGAGAACTACGATAATAAGATGGCTCTCGCCACCATTCTGAGCGAACTGAAAGAAGGAAAGTTCGCCTTCTCTATCGGGAAGAATCCTCCAAGGACGTTAGTGGACTTCATGGCGAAAGCTCAGAAGTACACCAATGTTGAGGAGTTCACTAATGCTCGAAAAGGCGTACAACTGTCCGACTTGACGAATAAAGGGAAGCGGCCTCGGAACGAAGACTCCCAGCCGACTGGCAAAGGGACCGATGACCGCGCTTCCCGCGATCGTTGACCAAGCCGCAGGCCAGAGGAGAAATTTCGTTCCTATACCCCGCTCAACACATCCACCGAGCAAATTCTGCTGGATATCCGATGAGACAGACTGCTCAATTGGCCGGTTTGTATGAGAGCTGATCCAGAGCACCGGGACAAACATAAATACTGCCATTTCCACCGGGACCACGGTCACAACACGGACGATTGCATAGATCTGAAGGACGAGATCGAGTCCCTCATTCGCAAGGGGCATCTACGATATTACACGAAAAAAGGAGAAGTCCGCTCGAAGAGAGGAACGGCCGCGAGAGCAGCCGAGTAACCCCCCGGAAGAACCCGCCGAAATCCAGACCATCTTCGGGGGCTCAGCTGGGGGAGGAGATTCAAACAGGGCCCGAAATCCCATTCCAGGAGATCCGAGTCAGAACACCATGTCCACCTGGCGAAACGTTCCAGCAAGGAACTCCGAGTCGCCCCGTGCAGTCTAACTTTCACAGAAGATGACACACGCGGAATCCAACATCCGCACGACGACGCGCTAGTGGTTACCATGACCATAGAAAATCACAAAGTATACCGCATCTTAGTCGATACTGGAAGTTCGGCTGATGTCATGTATTCCGAGGCGTTCGAGAAGATGAAAATTCCACGGTCCAAGCTTCGGCCCGTGAAGACTCCCTTACATGGCTTTGCCGGAGAGAGAGAGTTATCTCTGAAGGAGCCATCTCCCTCCCAGTGACAGCGGGAGAAGGGCAACAT
The DNA here is from genome assembly GCA_037074715.1 of Magnolia kwangsiensis. Taxonomy (NCBI): domain Eukaryota; kingdom Viridiplantae; phylum Streptophyta; class Magnoliopsida; order Magnoliales; family Magnoliaceae; genus Magnolia; species Magnolia kwangsiensis. The sequence goes on from CM073577.1 coordinate 118,921,624, forward strand.
CAAGTCACACTCTTGGTTGACTTTTTAGTTGTCAATGTTCTATCAGTCCACAACGTGATCTTGGGCTGACCCTTCCTCAACGCAATGAGGGTGGTTGTCTCAACTTATCATCTGATGATGAAGTTCCCGGCTGAAGGCGGGATTGGTTATCTCCGAGGAGATCAATACGAGGCCCGGAGATGTTATGCGATAGCCGTGAGAAAAGGGGCCGCTAAACAAACGCTCGTAGTAGACGTCTTGGACCCTCGAGGACCAACGGAAGAAAGCTCCTCAGTCGAAGACCTGATAAGAGTGCCACTCGATGAATCAGACCAAAGTAAAACTGTCCAGCTCGGATCATCATTGAATCCCGAGCGGAGGAACGAGTTGCTGGTCTTCTTGAAGCAACACCGTGACGTCTTCGCATGGTCACACGCGGATATGTTGGGGATCTCACCCGATGTGCTAATCCACAGACTAAACGTGGACCCAGACCATCGGCTTGTAAAGCAAAAAAGAAAGTCGTTCGATGTCGAGCGGTATGAAGCCATTGCCGAGGAGGTCTCAGTCCTGCTCAATGCGGGCTTCATAGAAGAAGTATACTACCCTGATTGGATAGCGAATGTTGTGCTTGTCAGGAAGTCAAACGGGAAGTGGCGGGTCTGCGTAGACTATTCCGATCTGAATAAGGCGTGTCCCAAAGACAGCTTCCCATTACCTCGGATCGACCAACTGGTGGACAGCACGGCCGGACACGAGTTACTCTCGTTTCTGGACGCTTACTCTGGGTACAACCATATCGCCACGCATCCCTCAGATAGGCAAAAGACCACCTTTGTCACGGACAGGGGGCTCTACTGTTACCGGGTCATGCCATTTGGCCTGAAAAATGCTGGGGCAACGTATCAGAAACTGGTGAATCAGATGTTCGCTAAACAGATCGGGCGCACAATGGAGGTGTATGTGGATTACATGTTAGTGAAGAGTACCCAAGCCTCCAACCACCTTGCTGACCTCGGAGAGGCATTCAGCGTCCTCCGAGAGTATCAGATGAAATTGAACCTCGCTAAGTGTGCATTCGGCATTGAGTCAGGAAAGTTTCTCAGTTTTCAAGTCAGTCAGAGGGGTATCGAGGCCAATCCAGATAAGATCAAAGCCCTCCTGGACATGAACTCGCCTCGGACTCTCAAGGAAATACAGTGTCTCACGGGAAGAGTCGCAGCCCTCAGACGCTTTATATCTAGAGCTACAGATAAATGTCATCCCTTCTTTGAGCAGCTGAAGGGCCACAAGAGGGCGGAGTGGACGCAGGAATGCGAGCAAGCTTTCGAGCAATTAAAACAGTACTTGGGTTTACCGCCTCTATTGGCCAAGCCTGAAGAAGGGGAACCTTTGTTCCTCTATCTCGCCGTCTCGGCCTCAGCTGTCAGTTCGGCCCTGATCAGAGAAGTCAGAGGCAAGCAGTACCACGTCTATTACGTAAGCAAAGCCATGGTACCAGCCGAAACAAGGTACCAGTCCTTGGAGAAACTGGCGCTCTGCCTCGTCGTCTCGGCCAGAAGACTCCGACCATATTTTCAAGCCCACTCCATAGTTGTGCTAACAAACTCTCCTCTGAGGCAGATCCTCTAGAGACCTGAGGTGTCTGGTCGGATGACCAAGTGGGCTGTGGAGCTCAGAGAGTTTGACATTCAATTCCCCCCCAGGATAGCGCTTGAGGGGCAAGCTGTAGCTGACTTTATCACCGAGTTCACAACTCCTGATGAGGAGCAAGTCAGAAAGGAAGTTGAATTGACACCGTCTATCCCGGTGAGCGATCAAGAGGCAGCCTCGGATCCGGGGTGAGCCCTTTATGTTGACTTATCTTCCAACATTAAAGGAGCAGGAGCTGGTGTTGTCCTGGTCGCACCTGATTCAGCGACAATCTAGTACGCAATTAGGCCCGAATTCAAAGCTTCAAACAATGAGGCTAAGTACGAAAAGCTATTGGCAGGACTTAGGCTAGCAGCGAGCCTGGGCGTTCAGACTCTAAAAGTACGCTGTGACTCGCAGCTGGTAGTGAACCACATCTCCTCGGAGTATGAAGCCAAGGAAGTCAGAATGATCGCCTAACTTGAGGAGGCAAAGAAATTGATCGGGAAATTTTGGAGTTGCACTATCCGGCAGATCCCCAGAGCCGAGAACTCATGGGCCGATGCCCTAGCGAGGCTCGCCTCGGCTTCTAAGGGGAAGGTTCCACGTTTCGTTCTGGTCGAGTTCATTGAACACCCAAGCATTAGCCAGTCGGAGGAAGTCAATCCCGTCCAGTCCATTCCAAGTTGGATGGACCCGATCTTCAATTATCTATCAACCGGCGAAATCCCCTCGGATAAGCTAGAGGCGAGGCGACTAAGGATCAGAGCGGCCCGATATACCAGATTTGACGAAGTACTGTATAAGAAGGGACATTCACAGCCTTACATGAGATGTCTCCGACCGGACGAAGCCGATTACATGATTCGGGAGATTCACGAGGGAATCTGCAGAAATCATTCAGGCAGTCGTGCCTTGGCCATGAAGATACTTCGTCAGGGGTATTTCTGGCCAACTCTCAAGCAAGACTCCAAGGATTTTGTTGGAAGTGTGACAAGTGTCAGCGTTTCGCTGCCATGCCGAGGCAACCGGCAAAAGAAATGACCCTCATGAGCGGGCCATGACCATTCGCCCAATGGGGGATCGACATCATCGGTCTCTTACCCACCGGGAAGGGACAGGTCAAGTTTGCTATAGTCGCGGTTGACTACTTTACCAAGTGGGCCGAGGCCGAGTCAGCTGCAAAGATCACCGAGCAGAAGGTAATCGACTTTGTGTGGAAAAACATCATCTGCCGGTTCAGAATTTCGAGAACTATCATTTCTGATAATGGCCGTCAATTCGACAATGTCAAGTTTCACAGTATGTGTCAAGGGCTTGGCATCGCGAATGCCTACTCATCGCCTCGGCACCCGCAGTCGAACAGGCAGGTAGAGACGGTCAACAAGATTATCAAGCATCATCTCAAGATGAAGCTGGAAAAAGTAAAAGAAAATTGGGCCGAGGAGCTCCCCTTCATCCTCTGGGCTTACAGGACTACAGCCCAGACTTCGACGGGTGAAACCCCATTTTCGTTATCCTATGGCTCGGAGGCAATGGTGTCAGTAGAAATCGGACTCCATACAGCGCTGGTCAAGGGCTTCGAAGAAAGTTGGAACTCCGAGCAGATAACAGCTAATCTGAATTTGCTTGAGGAACTCAGAGAAGTTTCCAAGCTCCGAACAGCGGCTCGGCACCAGCAGGTAGCGTGCTACTACAATTTCAAGGTCAGAGTCAGGCGCTTCCGACCAGGGGACTTAGTCCTCCGACGAGTCTTCCAGAACACCGCCGAGTCAGGAGCAGGAATGCTCCGACCCAATTGGGAAGGCCCATATCGTGTGGTCAGATCTGCCAAACCAGGCTCGTACCACCTGAAAGACCTCGAAGGCTGCCATCTCCCTCATTCTTGGAACGCCGAGCACTTGAAAATCTACTACCCGTGAGGAACTGGCCTTTTAAGGCCCATAATAAAATGTACACCTCCGAGTGACTAGCCTTTAAGGCTCTTAATAAAAGATCAATTCTACTTTTAAATGCATCCAATTGTCCTATTCGCATAAGCACGAGTTAAGCGGTCCGATCCTCTAAGGGATCGGAACCTGACCTCACGAAGGATCGACGAGGCATCCCTTTAAGGAAAAAAGCCTAATAATGATCCAAACCTCCGGTTAAGTGTTCATCTCGGCATACAACAAAACAAAGGCAACGAGCCGAGTATCCTAAGGGATCGGACTCAACTAAGGCTTGAGCCGAGGAAGCTCAGATAACCGACCCTAAGAACTAACTAAATGGCAGCGAACTATACCCATAAAGAAAATAGCTCAACATCTCACAAGTGAATCGACAATGTGAAAAGAATATTTTTCATTGAATCCCCTCGCAGGGACAAAAGTACATGGTTAAATACATTGATAGTTTAAAAAGAAAAAGAAAATGATAGTCTTCATGACGGAGGAGCTTGGGCGTCGAGAGCTTGGGCGTCAAGAGCATAGTCCGAGCGTACTTCATCCGAAACTTCTTTAGAGTCGTCGGGCAGGAGTGAATCGAGGTCGAGGTCCAGGTATAAACCCAGAACTGCCTCGAGGCAAACGTCGAAGCCGCGGTTGTAGAACGTTGCAGCTTCAGCGTCCCTCTCCTTGGAAGTCTTGAAGCTTTCGACTGCAGCGACAACCGCTGCGGTCAAAGAAGCTTCATCCTTTGCTCGTTGGGCTTCCACGGCCTGATTCACGGCTCGTGTTCGCTCTTCAGTCGCCTCGGCCTTGGCTCGGTTCAGGGCTTCACCAAGCTGAGCTGTCTCCATGGCCAAGAAATCCGCGTGGGCCCTGACGCGGATTAGCTCAGCAGTGGCTGCGTCGCCGCTCTTCTTAAAATCATCTGCCTTGTCCTGCAGATGTAGCTCTCTGGCCTCCAAGTCCACGACGACTCCCTACAGTCGCCTGTCCCTGGCCCTCTCGCATGTAAGCTGTTGGCGCAGGCTAGTCTGCCCAGCCTTTAAGGCCACCGCCTTGGCCTGTAGGGCCTCCAGCTCTGCCTCCCTCCTCTTGTGTTCCCGCGCTCTCTACCGAATAGAGAGGAGTACCGGGATGTCCTGAATAGAAAGAAAAGATCAGAATCTACAGTATATTTATAACGACATGAAATAGGAAAAAAGAGTCTTATCGGAGACGTACCATGTAGCACACGGAGGCAAGGTCGTTCAAGAAGCCGCCCTCCGATCGCTCGAGGTTCCGAGCGATGTCCTCCTCCTTGGCATGCTTGGCGGCCTATGGAGCCAAGCACGCCATGTGATATCCGGGCTCAAACCTCCCTCTGCTCGTACCCGCTTGGGCCGAGGCCTCAGCTTCCTCGGCTCCTACCCTCCTACCAGCCAAGTTTTGACCATCGGTTCGGACCTCTCCCTCGACCTCGGGGGGGAAAAGTATATTATCAACCACTTTATTGGCCCCCTCCCGTTCGGAGGATGAGGGAACAGTGATAAGGAGCTCGGAGGCTGCGGCAGGTCCTATGGCCCGAGGAACAGCGACGGTGGGAGTTCGAGCAACAGAGCTCGGTACGGCCCAGGCATCAGCCTCGGTCACTCGGACAATTCTCGGAGGAGAACGTACCACCGGGAGAAGCACTACCGGAGGAGCTGCAGCAGTGCTAGGGGGCAGCGCGGAGGGAGTGCCGGCGGGCCTCGGTGCCGAGGCTGATGAAGTTGGTGCAGCAGAAGATTCTCCCACGCGAGGGGGAGTCGACTTCTTCCGAGTGATCTTCACTCGGGGGGCTTTTTTGAGCAGCTCCGCTGCGCTCGGAGGTGTCTTCCTCTTCCGCGCCCTGGACGCCTCAGCCATGCCTGCGAAAGAGAACTGTCAGCTACTAAATAGGCAAAGAAAAGATCATTGAAGAGATCGGGACAGCTTACTCAGAGATGTGGGTAGAGACTGTAATTTGCAGAGCCCGAACCAGTGAAGGTTGGCCGAAGTTATCAGATCGGCCCAGGAGCGAAGCGACTCCGACCGCGCTCTGGCCTTTACGATCTGATTCTTCTGGTCCGAGTCTAAGAGTGACAACCCCTTTACGAAAGCTACAAAATGAAAAAAGAGATGTCACTTCTACGAAAACATTTGAAAAACAAGACAACAACCTGGACGCCAGATAAAATCTAACCTGATTTCATAAAGTGGGTCGGGATACGAGCCGTTGAAGCCCTAAGCTCAGCTGATGGAGCCTCCCAGTCACTTGCCGCCCAGAACCACTTGTTCTTTCAGTCCTTGTTGGAGGACGGTAGGTGCATTACTAAGCCCGACCCCTTGCTCTCCCGAGTCACAAAATAATACCAGGGATCGTTGTTGTCATGCTTGACCAAGTATAGGCTCAGCAGCTCCTATGGGGTCAGCTCGGAGTTACTGACTTGCCTCCAGATGATATAGGCAAAGATCATCACCCTCCAGGCGTTCGGGGTAAACTTTCGGGGCCAATCCGAGGTGAGCCGCCACCTTCCTGATGAAAGGATGTAAAGGGAGTCGGACCCCGCATTGTAGCGCGCAGAGGAAGATATTCACTTCTTCCTTAGCTGAGCGCAAGCAACGTCCAAGGGACCGGGAGCCCTTATCTGAACGGAGTCCGGGACCTGGAACTCCGACCGAATCCACTCCATTTGAGATTCTGACATGACAGAACCCCCAGGGACAATCTCTGCAGTCCGCAGGCTCGTAGGCATTTCGGTGGTGGTAGGAGTCTCAACTCGGTGAGCTCGTGAGGCAGTCTTCTTACTGGGCTACTTGGTCTTAGAAGCCAATGTTTTCTGCTTCCGAGGCAGGGGGTATAGTTAAGTGGTCTCGAAAGGGCCTTCGGAAGACCCGCTCCCGCTCTCAGTACTCCCCGGCTTGGAGTCATCGCCGTATCCACGAACCATCTCTAGATCGGAAGACATTATAGAAACAAGGATGGAGGTGAGCGAGACTCACAGGATGATGGTCGAAAATCGCCTTTCTGCTGAAAACCTCGAGTTTGGCCGGAATCGTCTCTCGTCGGAAATCGCCTCTCCGGTGTGCTCTCGTAAATCAGGACGTCAAAATGACTAACCAACGTACAGAGCGCCTTACATAAGCAGCAAAATTTTTTTGCATTGATGGCAATCTTTAATGACAGCAGCCGAATCGGCTCGGGCCGATCTCCGAGCGCATGTGGCGACATCGCATTGGATGCGTAACGAACCGTCGGTACGGCTCTGACATAGGGTAGTGCGTCTCGATACGCGAAAAGACACCTCAACAGTCAGAGCCACCATAAATACGCCGCCTAAAGCCTGCGTGGCGGCTTCTCATAGGCTGGGAGAAGATCTGGGATCGTAACCATCACCACGCGTTAGCCGAAGCGACCAGCACGCGCAATTCGAAGCTCACCATCATTGCGACAAGGACAGGAAACTTCCTGTGTACGTACTCTCCGAGTCCGCAGGCAAGCTCGAAGAGTAGGGGGCTTCTGTTATGGGAAGATCTGAGATCACTATTTTGAGCTGACTCAGCACCGTTCCGACTAAGGCGCGCTCCGTTCAAGCTGGACTCAGTGTCAACACCATGCGAGTCTTAAGGCAGAGTTCAGCTCGGAATAAAACCACATCCGATCGGACCAAAATATACCCTCAACCGGCCACATGAACTCGAACTTGCGGGAGGGTCGGATGCTGAAACTCCGGTCGGACTGGATGAGCCGAGGCGATGATCAGAGACGCATACCCCACTCGCTCGATATGGAAACTGTCATAACCAAATGTGGCCGATAACTTCGTTCGCAGATGCGCACGATCCACCAGATACGCTGCGCAATCAGTAAATTGCGGACAATATCTCTATGATCCTAGAATCCCTCTGATCGTGCCGAGATTATCGGACTCAAACTGCCTCACAGGCAGGTATAAATAGTACGCATCACCATGTCTACAGGTACGCGAAATCGAGCTCTCCTCTACTCTCCATTTGTCCCGGATTTCCTTGTCCTGACTTATGCATCGGAGGGTCCCTCAGCTTAGCCAGGGTCACCTTTGCCTGCTTTTCTGTTACAGGTTATAGGGATAGTACGTGGTCGGCGACGTGGAGGGAGGGTCGACCAGATTTTGGCATCAACAAACCCCATGACTTCTCTTGTTCTTTTCTTGTCTGAGCTACTCCGACCAGAGGACTCAAACCTTGCCATCGACGTCAAGAGGTTGATCCAACCGTTCACATGTGCTCAATTGGCGACAAATGGGTCTATTGATAAAAGGGCTATCAGGAAACTGTCAAAACGGTCATCGGAAAGCAGCGACGGAGAGCTCGTTGACGATTTGCCAGAGATGAAAGTGTCCACTGAGTTGATTTGGCCTTAGAGAGCTATTTTCTTTCTTTCTTTCTTTCTTTTTTATTTTTATTTTTATTTTTATTTTATTTTTGTTAGAATTAGTTAAGTTAGATTAAAGAAGTTATATAACATGTAAATTAAGGAAAGTGCATTTGTTCTTTTATTAGCACTGATCTTTGTGATCTTGTCATCTAAGCCGTGCAAAAGGATGGGACCCATCACAAAGTAAAATTCGAGGAAGCTTTGTGAGGAATTAAAAAAACTTCATGAATTCACATAATTATTTCCTAAAGAAGACAGTGATCGACCTCGTCATGTCCCTCCTTGCGCCAATTACGGTGGGTCTTAGGAAGTTTTTAATGGTTCGTTGTTCAATCGCTACCATTTCCTATAGTATGGTCCACTTGAGAATTGGATTTTTTAGTATTATTATTTTTTTCAATTTTGGGCTCATGCGCTAAAATAATGTCGAAAAATTGATAGACAGCCTGGATATAGAATACATGCATCAAGGTGGGCCCCATGAATCAAACCGTGCCACATAACCGATCACACCTTTGTGAGTGAATCAAACTAACCGTTTGAATAGATAATATTTTGTGATGGGTTCTATCTTTTGCACGGGTTAGATGACAAGAACATGAATAATAGTTTAAAGAACAGATGAACACCCAGATCCATAGCTCATCTGGCAGACTCAGTGGAGATATTGGGGTGTGTGTGCGTGTGTAAAAAAAAATAATAATAATAATAACTTGATTTACATGTTAAATAAATTCATTAATTTAAACAAAATTGCTCTCTAAGGCCAAATCAACTCAGTAGACACTTTCATCTCCGGCAATTCCTCAACCATCTCTCCATCGCTACTTGCCAATGACCATTTCCCTGGTTTTCCGATGACCCTTTTCTCCGCAGATCCATTTGTAGCCAGTTGAGCACATGTGGACGGCTGGATCGAATTCTTGATGCCGATGGCAAGGTTTGAGTACCCCGGTCGGAGTAGCTCAGACAAGATAAGCCATGTGGTTAATCTTCAACGAGAGGATGCTTGGATGGAGATGGCTCAACAGGGGTGTCATAGATTCAAAGGGATTAATGATTGAACGGGTGGGGATTGAAGTTGGATGAGCTGCAATGGGATGTTGGAATGATGGGGTTATGGAATGGAGGCTACAAGTACACGTAGAATCAACAAGACCCAATGGTTTAAGGAAGCCTGAAGGATTTTGAAAGTTTTGGGTTTTTTAGTTTTGAAAATACCACGGATTCCGGAATCAGGTGGGAGTTGGGAAAACCGTGGATACGGGAATCGGCCGGGTGTTGGGACACACGGACACGGCGTGGGCGTGCCCACGGAACATCACGGGGGGCCTGCCCACAGAACTGCACGCTCGCAGCGGGCGCCGATTAAATACTGACAAGGTCGGTAGCCAAATGTTTACTAAAGTGGCGTCAGTAAGCTGTGTGGACCCCACCATGATGCATGTGTTGTATCCATACCGTCCATTCATTTGTAGAGATCGTTATATGGCATGAGTAAAAGAATAAGATAGATCTAAAGTTCAAGTGGACCCCACCATAGAAAACAATGGGGATAGTGACATCCACCGTTCAAAACTTTTTAGGGGCCAGAGAACTTTCCAATCAAGCTTATATTTTTATTTTCACTTCACCTATCTCTATGTTAATTTATGAATAGGTTGGATCTAAAAAATGAATCATGGTGCACCCTATAAATGTTTCAACGTTGGGTGTAAGTGATCCCAAAGTTTTATGTAGTAGGTGAACTTGAACTTTAGATCTATCTCATTCTTTTTATCATGCAATATAGCGATCTCTACAAATGATGAACAGTATGGATACAACACATGCATCATGATAAAGTCCACGTAGCTTGGTGACGTTGCTACAGTAGCGATTTGGCTACTGCCTTGTCAGTATCTAATCCGCGCCCCCCGCGAGAGACGGGCGGATTTGGAGGACGCCGATTTCTTCCTGCACAAGGATTAGGGATGGGGCACTGCGATGTTTGTGAGAAATTTAAACCGTCCATTCCGTTTTTCGAGCTCATTTAAGGAAATGAGACGAGAAAATAAAGTCGATCGAAAAATCAAACGTGCCACGCGAAAGGAAAAAGTGAGAATTTAAAGACTACCGTTGAAATATTTATATGGCCACAAAAGTTTTGCTCCGGTCTAAGTTTTTCGGTGTTTTTACTTCATCTCAGTAACACTGACGTTATAAACGGTTTGGATGGCATATAAAGATCAAGGTCGAGGTAGGAAGGTTTCAACGGTGGTCAATTCTTTTTCTCACTGTTTCATTTCGTAAGGCTGACTTGTGTTTTTCATGCTCCTCATTCGTTTATCGCACGCCTAAAATGAGTAAAAAAAAAAACAAACAAAAAAAAAATTAAAAAATTAAAAAAAATTTTGAAAAAATAAAAATGGACGGATTAGATTTCTCTCAAACATCGCAGTGAGCCGCATACAGAATCCTTGCACAGGAACTGCCCGCAGAAGCTGAAATCCGCGTCCGGGACACATGGTTTTGGGACTTGCTTTTTATTCATACGTCACAGCAGGAAGAACCGGAATTTGGTATACCCATCTCTCCACATCGCATATGGCAGAGTACGGTTTCAATCGCATCTGTCCATTTTGTGGGCCTTATCATGGATGGCTTATTTGTCCAAAACCACATCTTTATACAATCCAACCTTCAAATTATTTCACTTTCCCTTGCCGAATGTTTGACCAATAACGAGTTTTATTTTTCACCGTTGCTTGGTAGGCCTTTGATCGGCCTAACAGTGTTATCTGATCTATGTTAATTTTCAAATTTTACCATCAATGGATATCCTAGTAGGATGGACTGTCACAAATGATAATTTACAATGCCACGTTTACTGTGGAAAATATTGTCCTACCATATCACCGTTCTACTGACCATACCAGATCAACTCAGTTCATTGAAAGCCGGGACCATTGAAAAGTGCAATAAAGAGAAGGGTAAGGATGTATGTGGGCACCGTTATGACGTACGTGCTTTATCTACACTGACCATCCATTTGAAAATATAATTTTAGGGCACCGGTTAAAGAACGAGGCAGATTCAAATACGTAGTTAACCCCACCACAAAAAATAGTGGGGACGTGGGTCCCCACCGTTGAAACCTTACTAAGGAGACAACGAAAGAAGGAAAAAAAAATAAATATCAACTTGATAAAAAAACTTTCACAGTTTATTTAAGTTTTTAATTGTGGGCGTCACTCGCCCCAGTTTTCTACCGTGAGGTCTATTTGGCTCATTATTTGGATTTTTATTTAAGATTAAGTTTCTAAATGATACAAAGCATATATCATAATGGGCCCACGGGACTTGTTGATGTCACTTCGGTAGACAATCTCGCTGCTCAACCTGTCAGTATCCCATTAGCGCCCACGGAAACGGATTGGCTACTCCCCTGCCACGGCCGATGGCTAGTGGTTGGTGCTATGTGGGCCTCACTATGATGTATGTATTTCATCCATGTTGTTCATCTATGTTTCTAAATTATTGTATGGTATGAGACAAAAAATGAGGTATATCCCAATCTCAAGTGAACCACATTATATTATAGGAAAACAATGTTGAATGAACGTCGACCATTAAAAACTTTTTGGGGGCCATAAAAGTTTTGGATGAAACTAATCTTTCTTTTTTTCCATTCATTTGGGTCTATATGACATAATCAACAGATTGGATGTCAAATAAACAATACATTGGGCCTTAGGAGAATTTTAATGGTGGATATCCAATCGCTATTGTTTTCTTATGGTGTGGTCCACCTGAGATTTATATTCCTCTCATTTTTGGTATAAAGCCCTAAAATAATCTTTAAAAATGAATGAATAGAATAGATGAAACACATATATCTAGGTAGGCTCAAAGAAGTGCCTCATATTAAAAGTTGGGACGTGTATAAACCAAGGGAGCAGAGGGGGTGTATAAACCAAGGGAGCAGAGAACAATTTTGGATTAAAAAGTAATAATCATACGGTGCATTCTTCATTCCCCATTAAGCTAGACTCCCATTATGGAAAAATTTCAACATAAAGGACTATCATCATGGAAAAATTTCAACAAAAAAGGGTGTAGCGCTTTCTTTCTTCTGTGTTAACAAACACCACTAAACATAAAATATTTTTCAAACTCCACGAGTACAAAAATTCAGCGTTAACAAACAGACCCTAAGGCCCTGTTTGTTAAATCTAAAGTCTAAAGACCGAATTTGAAATGTGAAGCTTGAATCTGAAATCTAGGCCTGAATCTAATTCAGTGTTAACAAACATGCCTTAAGGCCCCGCTTGTTAAATCTAAAGTCTAAAGTCGAATCTGAAATCTGAAGCCTGATTTTGAAATTTGAAATAAAAAAACTTGTTTGATAATTATGGCTTAAGTTTGAAAACGAAGTACTAAATTTGAAACAACCTATTTGTTAACAAATATCTTAAATGTCTGAAATATGTTAATTTGACACATTTGTCCCTATCTCTTGTTTAGAAATGTTTTACATTATAAAGAAATTATTTTTTATTAAATGAAAATAAAATCATTAAATTTAATTCAAATAAAATAAAATACTTAATAGAAAACTAAAATATCATTATTTTTAAGGCCCTCAATTCCTCTTAGCGGGAAGAATGTCACTATGTGTCTTGTAGGGTTAAGCACTAGCAGCAACAAAACCTTCAAAGAAGGCCCACTTTGATGTTTATATGCTATCTAAAGTGTTTATAGGTCATTCCCAGATGGATGAAGTGAAAACACCTAAGATATAGCTTGATACAAGCATTTTTATGGCCATAAAAATGTTTCAATGGTGCTCCCTGAACGCCCACCATAACGATTATTTTATGGCCATAATGATTTTTACCTTTAAAAATTTTGTAGGCCTACCATAACGTTTATTTTCCATCCAATATATTCATAAGGTCACAAATACATGTACGAAGAAGAAAAAAATCATTTTGATCCAAAACTTTTGTGACCCCAAAAAGGGTTTCAATGGTAGACGTTAAATCCCCCACCACTTTTTGCAGTGTGGTCCGCTTGGTAGTTTGATGTCTTATTTTTCGTCTCAAGTCTTAATACGAGCTAACCAAATGGATAGACGATTTAAATATAACATATACCTCATGATGGGACCCACAGAACTTGCTGACGTCAATACAGGTACACCGACCAATCTGCATCCTACTTAGACGCGGATTAGCCACTGACAGGTTGAATAGCGAGATTCGCTACCGAAGTGACATCACCAAGGTATGTGGGCCCACTATGATGTATGCGGGCCCCACTATGATGCATGCGCTTTATCTACACTGTCCATATATTTGGAGATTTAATTTTAGGGCATGAGTTAAAGAATGAGGCAGATCCAAATATGTAATTAACCTCGCAAAAAAAAAAAAAAAAAAAAAAACAGTGGGCAGATTGATGCCGACCATTGAAACCTTCCTAAGGCTCACGGTGATTTTTATTTGAAATCCAACCTGTTCACAACTTAACAAAGACATGAAAGAAGGGAAAAAACAACTATCATCTTGATCAAAAACTTTTGTGGCCTATTTAAGTTTTTAATGGTGGGCGTCACTTACCCCACTGTTTTTTTTATGGTGAGGTCCACTGGAGCTTGGAATTTGACTCATTCTTTGGATCTTTACCTAAAATTATCTTTCCAAATGGATGGACGGCGTGGATACAAAACATACATCATAATGGGGCCCATGTAACTTAGTGACATTTCTTCTTTAGCCTCGCTACTCAACCTAAGATTGGCTACTCTCTTACCACTAGCCAATGGCTGATGGTCGATGCTATGTGGGCCCCACACCATGATGTATGTGTTTCATCCATGCCGTCCATCTATGTTTCTAGATCATTTTATGTTATGAGACCAAAAATGAGGTATATCCCAATCTCAAGTGGACAACATTACAGGAAAACAGTGTTGAATGAACGTCGACCATTATAAACTTTTTAGGGTCATAAAAGTTTTGGATCAAGCTTATCTTTATTTTTTCCGTTCATCTGGGTCTATATGACCTAATCAACAGATTTGATGTCAAATAAACAGTACATTGGGCCTTAGGAGAATTTTAATAGTGGATATCCAATCACCATTATTTTCCTGTGGTGTGGTCCACCTAAGATTTATATTCCTCTCATTTTTGGTATCAAGCCCTAAAATGATCTTTAAAAATGGATGCATGGAATGGATGAAACACATACATCATGGTGAACTCAAAGAAGTGCTCCATGTTAAACATTGGGATGTGCATAAAGCAAGGGAGAAAATCTCTCTCACGAAGGATAATTTTGGATTAAAAAAATAATAATTACAAAGTGCATTCTTCATTCCCCATTAAGCTAGACTCCCATCATAGAAAAATTTCAACATAAAGGAATCCCATCACAAAAAATTTTCAACATAAAATCATGGAGCGCTTTCCTTCTTATGCTTTAACAAACACGGAAGCGGATTGCGTCCTACCCCCTCCTAGATGGTAATCCATCCGGGCAGAGCTCTGTGGGGACCACATTGATGTAAACGTCTTATCCATGCCATCCATACTTGTTAACAGATCATTTTAAGGCATGATCCGAAAAATGAAGCAGGTCCAGAATTCCAGTGGGCCACACCAAAGGAAGCAATGGTAATTATAACACCCACCGTTGAAACCTCTCTAAGGGCCATTGTGATGTTTTTTTACCATCCAACCTATTAACAAGGTCATGTAGACATGAATGAAGTGAAAACACAAATATCAGCTTGATCCGAAACTTCTTTAGCTCCCAAGAAGTTTTTAATGGTGGGGCTTCAATCCCCACTTTGTGGCTCACTTAAGCCTTGATTATGCCTAATTGTTGGGTTCAAATTGCATGATCTGTAAATAAGGATGGATGGTGTGGATAAGACGTTTGCATCACTGTGGCCCCCACAGAGCTCTACTCGGACGGATTACCGTCTGGGCGGGGGTAGGACGCAATCCACTTCTGACAAACACCACTAAACACGAAATATTTTTCAAATTCCGTGTTAAGTACAAAAATTTAGCGTTAACAAACAGGCCCCAAGTTTGATGAACAGTCAATATGAATAATAATCCCCAGTTCAAATTAAACAAACAAATTTTTATAAAATCAGATATTATAATAATCAAAATAGCAATATTTTACGTTTATAATCTGTCTCAATTCGGTTTGTGACTTAGACGGTTTAATCTGAGTTAGCTAGGTATAACTAAGGGATAGTGATTTGTAGGCCCCACCATGATGCATGTGTTTTATCCATTTCGTCCATCCATTTTTCCAGCTCATTTTAGGATATGTGCTAAAAAAATGAGGTAGATCTAAATCTCCGGTGGACCACAACACATGAAAACGTTTGACACAAGTAAGGATGTGATGAGGTTGGTCATTGTCTTCCTTACGTGATAAACACCTTGGATCCATCGACCTGTCGAAATAGGCAAAAAATGTCCAGTGAAAATTATGAAATTTATACTAATTCCAGTAGAATTTCGATCTGTCGAAGCCAATGTTCGACCAATTAAATTACGCTAAGTATGGTCAATCCTTCTTGGCTTTTTTTCTTTGGTCCATCTTAGCCATGAACGAATTCACAAGAAAAAAAAATTCTTGAATCCACGAGAAAGAAATAATTTCTACGAAGTTTATACTAAATTGAATAATAATTGTTTAATGTGTATGTGTCTTAATTACACCATTAATAATTAAAAAAAAACCTAAAATTCATAATTATCAAAAATAACAAAATCATAACTCTAATAAAAGTCCTAATTTTAGTAAAACTATTCTAAAACCTAATTTCTAAAAATATAAATTTTAAATAAACTTTTAGTAGAAGAGTTCTACATGGTTACAAGTTATTCAAAAAATAATAATAATAATTTAAAACTCTAAAAATAAAAAAATATTATAAAAAATTAAAATTACTAAAAATAGTATTTTTTTTCCTAAAATTTTGTTTTTAAGTTGAAAGTGCGTGTTTTCTGACGAAACGGACAGATACTACTCATTTTGTGGGCCGGTTCACCTTGGATAGCGTGTTACAGTGAAAATTGGTAAGTTGTGCTCCCCTTAACAATAATCGGATCAAAAGTTATGGCCAATTTACGATTCACCTTCTTTCGATCAAACCATACTAGGAATGTTTAAATGCCATGTCCTACATCATTGGACCATAATTGTTATCACCACAATAGTTTAGAAACACAAAAACTCGACTTGATTTAGACCTTGTTGAACTTGGGTCAAAAACTCAGGCAAGTTTCTCAAAAACTCATGAATTTTTCTGAGTTTTTTTTTCCTTAACAGTACTAAATATAATAAAGTATAAATAACGTATCAATATTGTTGAGTTGTGCCAACTTGAATCAAGTTTCTCAAGTTTTGCTGAGTTTTATCGAGTTGGGGCCTTATGTAGTTGTGATAGAATCATGACTAGACAACAGTTTTTCTCTTAGTCTACTTGAAATTTGGGGTAGTCGAATTAATGGTTTTTTTTTTTTTTCAACTATTACTGCCCCACTATGGACGGTTGATTTCATGAAAATATCCCTAAATAAAAAAGTTTATTATCCCTTTGATCAGCGGTCCACAAGCAAGTAGTCCAACAAAAAACATGGCTACTGGTTAGAGCTGGGAACGAGAAGACTCAACTCGTCTAACTCGTTCAGACCTGACTCGACCCAAACTGAACAGGTGAGTCGGTCCGAACCTAGTAAGCTTCACCCAATCTGAACTCAAATGGAGTCGAGTTTAAGTTACATACCCAGTAACTTAACCCGAAACTGATGCATGGATGAACGTGATGGGTCGAACATCGTCTTCCTTAAGGATAACTAATCCAAATCCACGGAGCTTCTCTGGACTCCTCACAGAGACTTCTCGAATGAACAAGGAAAAAGCAAGAAAATAGAAATAGTATTCATAAAAAATTGTAAATTGATTGATTGATTTAAATAAACGAGTTCACAACCCTTTAAATAGGGATACCAAGTAATGGGAGAGAAATAAGAAGGAAACTACAACTAAAACTCCTAGAATTTGCAAGGTTTTCGGCCAAAAATAGTAAGTGCCCTATTTGGCTCTACCAAGCTGTTCTCCTAATTATTTTAAGCTCTTTTAGCATTGGGCTCAACTCCTAAAGCCTAACGGATGAAGAGTTATAATTAAACTAAAACTTACTATTTATAGTAAAAACAAAATTAAAACAAGGAAATGATAGTCGATCTGGGGGTATTTCACAAATTCGGCTAGTGTAACCCAACGTAATGAGGTTGGGTGGCTAAAGTAGCTCATTCTACCCCCAAATCATATATTTTACACCCGGTAACTCATTATAGATTGCGAGATATGCCCGATCACTACCAAAAAATGAGCAAAGGCTATGGATGATTGGAGTCTTTAGCTACGGATATAAATCGTAGCTATATTACTATGGATTAAATCCGTAGCTAGATACTCCAATCATCCATAGCCTTTGCTCGTATTGATTGTCTCTTAGAAGTTCTATGGGGGGCCCACCACGATTTTTGTGTTCAATCTAAGCCGTCCATCCATTTTGACAGTTAATTTTAATGTGTTATGTTGAGGGTCAAATATTGCATATTAGACCCCAGATATTGTCTGGATTTACGAATATAATACTATCTAATGGCTCGTTTTCTCATTTTTGCGTGGCAAAGTGATTTTATGAGCATGGATGGAAAAATGACGTTAAAAGTTGAGATTTAACGATCTGATGACGCCAAAGGCAAGGGACACACTCCAGGGGACCAAGATTGACAAATATACACGGTCAGAGATTCGAGAAAAGTTAGAAATTGAAGCTCAAGTGGCCTGAAGGACGTCCAGAATGCAAGATCATGAGGTTCCCATCATCCATTCGGCTCGAAACTTCATACGTCGCCTGAGGACCATAAATTAACTGTACATATAAAATTTCAGCCATTGAAGATCTTGGGAAGTGCCCCAACTGACAGATCAGCCCATAAACCGTTGATTCTGGGCCCACCTGATATCTGGAACTGTCTCAAAATTATTATTGATGCCTTAAATGAGGAGTCAAAACAGATGGACGGTGCAGATTTCTCCAAAACAGTGCAATGGACCCCATATGAGATGAGTGTGTACAGTGCACATGTGCACTCGTCGTGCACCAAACGAGTTAAGTCGGTCAGCAAGACGCTGACCGACTTTCTTCTTAAAAATAAAAAAATAAAAAAAAATAAATTTCGCACCGCGTAACGCAGGCTGCTGGCCGTTTTTGCGGACGTTTGTGGGCCCTACCCATTGACCATATGAAAATCTGACCCGTTCACTGTATAGAGGGGCTCGAATACTACAAAAATATGCTGACTTTTTGTACCCATGCGTGCACACGTGTGAGATACAGAGGCCACAAAAGGGCTGCTCGGTAGCGTTCAAAACTGATTCTTTTGTGATTTCTTCTCTGGGCCACGTCAATGGACGTTCAAAACCACTCATTCTTGACTGAAATTTCATTCTGAATCCAATGGACGGGGTGGATTTTCTAGAAAATACTTCTGTGGGGCCCACCGATCACAACAGCGAAATGGTGCGAAAGGTTTCGTACATCTGCGAAAACCGACTTTTCCGGACAGTTTTGGCCCACCATCTTTGATCATATGGCAGATCTAAACCGTCTATCATGTAGAGGACCCAAGAAAGTACTAAGGGAAGGTGTTTCTTTGGAATTTGAGCGAGAAAAGTGGCGTGTTTCATGGTACCGAACTTGGCTGCGAAAATTGCACTCCGTGTTCTGCTACAACTCTGTCACTGACTCCAGCCTTCCAACAGCTATAAAAGGAGATTTTTGGACGTGGGGAGCATTCATTCAAGGTCTTGGGAGGAAGAATAGAGGGCTCGAGCGTGGGTTTCAACGTGGGCAGAGGAGAGAGAGAGGAGCTTGGTTTTTTTCTTTCCCTTTTCTTTTCCTTTTCTTTTTCTCTTTATTTATTTGGATTGAGCCCATCCATGGCAGGCTAAAACCTCCTAGCTAGGGCTAAGAGGTGAAGCTTGTAGTGAGATGGGAGATTTGATTTTATTTTAATTTTAATGCATGAATTGACTTTGATTTTAGTTAATTATTATGAGAATATTTTTAATTCTCAATGGTCTGTTGTGACTGAAATTACAATGGGTCTGCGATGCTTTGAATATTTCTATTTCCTTTTCATGTTTATGACGTCAGGACGTCCTGTTGTTCACCATAGTCTCCTGGGCATGGTTGGATGACGGTACCCTTCCTAACTTTCATGCATGTGATTGGGTGGTAATTAGTTTAATTCTGTTGTTTGCCATAGTCTTTTGGGCATGGTTTGGTGATGGAATCCATTCTAATTCATACACCTTTCATCTCTTTGAAAACTAGATCAATGTCAGTTCAGTTAATTTCCATGAAACATGCATAAGATCTCCCTGATATCTACAAGTGGATCCTCTGAATCCCTAGTTCCCTTCTTCTAATTTCTCTCAAGTTTATATAATTATTTCACCATTATTTCTCAAATTACATTTAGTTTAGATTTCATCTTAATCTAGTTCTAGTTCTGGTCAGTTTTAGATAACGTACAAGTTTCAGTCCCTTGGGATTTGACCTCGGTCTTACCGAGTTATTACTACATCACAACCCTGCACTTGGGGAGTGAACAAGTTTTTGGCGCCGTTGTCGGGGACTGTCGGTTACGTTTTTCTGAAATTAATTAGTTTTAGGATTAGTTTAGGATTAGATTTTATTTTTTTTAGAAATTTTTTCTAGGTTTAGAAGCTTGATTATTTTCCTTTTTAGAAAATTTTCCTAACTTTAGAAACTTTCTATTCTTCCTTCTATCTGATTTTTAGAACTAACTCAATTTTTCTGTTTTGTAGGAAGCTTCTAATTTAGTAAGCTCTTTCTAATTCTTCTTTCTTTGGAATTTCTTCTTTTCCCTAGAAATTAGTTTATTTTTAATTAGGACTTTCTACTCTTAAAAACTAACTTATTTTGGTATGTTTTGCAGGTTTTTTAACTTAGGAACTCCGATTTGGTAACTTCTCTCCAACCCTCCCTTTTTCTAGATTTTTATTTTCTTTTTTAGGTTTAAGTTAGAATTTGAGGGTTGAGTGTGTTTTATGCCCCATTGGGCACACGACAACACTCGACGTCTCGTGACTGAAGGAGGATTAGTTGAGGGGTTGACTGTCCATCGCAGGACTAGACACCACTTGAATTCTCCTGAGTTAGAAGACGTTATGGCTGAAAATCAACCTCAAGCACTACCCCAACCAAGGGTTGAGGAAGTACATGATGAGAATGAGGTGCATCAGGCACCCCCGCCTCGTACTTTATGAGATTATTTACAACCGGCGGGGGTAAGTACGCCCTCATGCATGATTTTTCCTGAGAATACAGGACATATGGACATCAAGCCAGGGGTTATCCAACTCCTTCCTAAGTTCCATGGGCTTGAGTCTGAAGAACCATACTTGCATCTGAAAGAGTTTGATGAAATCATAGGCACCTTATACTTTCCTAATGTATCTGAGGATACTATTAGGCTGAAACTCTTTCCATTTTCCTTGAAAGAAAAAGCCAAGACGTGGTTACATTCACTGCGTCCTAGATCTATTGGCACATGGAATGATATGCAGAGGGAATTTATAAAGAAATTTTTCCCACATCATAAGACAATTACCCTCAGGAGAGCAATCATGAACTTTTCCCAAAAGGAAGATGAAACATTCTTCCAATGTTGGGAAAGGTTCAAGGATCTGGTTAATGCATGCCCACAACATGGCTTTGAAATATGGCGCATTACAAATTTTTTCTATGATGGGCTAACATCTTCCATGCGCCAAATGGTCGAGACAATGTGTAACGGAGAATTCATAAATAAAAATGTCGACGAGGTATGGGATTACGTCGATAGTCTCGCTGAAAAAACACAATCATGGGACTATTACCCAAGGACGAATACTACGTCTAGGCCGACTCATTCAAGGGAAAAAGGAAGAATATATCTCCTGAAAAAGGATAATGATCTTAACGCTAAGGTGGCCAATCTCATCAGAAAATTTGAGGCCATGGAAGGAAGGAAGGAAAAGGTTAATGAAAGTGTTTGCGGCATCTGTGATTGCAACATTCATACTACTGAAAATTGTCCTTCAATACCTGCCTTTCGAGATGTATTAAATGAACAATCTAATGCGGTAAATAACTATCAAAGACCTTTCAATGGACCACCCTCTAATACTTATAATCCTGGCTGGAAAAATCACCCGAATTTTAGTTGGAGGAACGGACAAACTGCTACCCCTCAAGGTTTCTTCAATCAAAATCCAAATCAGGGGAAACCTCAAGAAGAATCGGTTCAAATTTCCATACAAGAGTTGGCACGGACAATGCAAGGAATTTCAGATTTTATGCAAAAAATAGATTCACGTATGACGGCTATGGAAAAAGGGATGCTCCCTGCACAATCACTCCCTAATCCGAAACCGCAATACGAGACAGGTGATCCCAGCTCTTCAAATCAAATGGGGCACGCTAAATCCATCACCACTCTTAGGAGTGGGAAGGTTATTGATAAAACCCTTCCGGTGAGGCCCGAAAAGCCTCAAGAACCAGAAGAGGACAACAATGATGGATCTAGTGGCGCCCCACAAAAATTTGAACCGGAACCTCTAGAAAAGCCAGTTGCTCCGTTTCCCCAACGGTTGGTTGAACCAAAACGTCTATCTAACTATCAGGATATCCTAGAGGTGTTGAAACAAGTGAAAGTCAACATTCCTCTACTTGACATTGTAAAACAGATTCCTTCATATGCTAAATTTCTAAAGGATTTATGCACTACCAAACGACGGAAAAATGTTCAAAAGAAGATCTCCTTGACTGAGAAAGTGAGTGCCATCCTGAAACAAGATATGCCGCAAAAATTCAAAGATCCCAATTGCCCAACCATATCATGTGTAATCGGGAACTATCGAATTGATCACGCACTTCTTGACTTAGGAGCGAGCGTCAATCTGATTCCCTATTCGGTATACCAATAGTTAGGTTTGGGTGAATTAAAACCCACTTGAACCACACTACAACTTGCTGATCGTTCTGTTCGTATACCAAGAGGGATCATCGAGGATGTGTTGGTCCAGGTGGATAGATTCTATTATCCTGTTGATTTTATCATCTTGGACACCGAACCCATCAATGACACGAGCACTCAGATTCCCGTCATTCTTGGTCGCCCATTCCTGTCCACTTCAAATGCAATTATCAATTGCAGGAATGGTGTCATGACTATGTCCTTTGGAAATTTGACATTGGAATCGAATATCTTTTTCAATAACGGCAGCAACTCAGAGGATGATGACGATTTTCACGATGTTAACATGATTGATTCTTTTGTGGAAGATAGAACGCCTCTCACCTTATCCTCTGATCTTCTAGAGACGTGCCTGGCCCACTCCCATGATCTTGATGATGATATAATTAGGGAGACGTGTGCCATGCTTGATACTGCACCGGTACTTGAAGTTAACCGGTGGAGGCCACACATTGAAGAATTGCCCCAAACTTATGTAGTGCCTCTACCGTCTAACCTCAAGCCACCGAAGCTTGACCTAAAACCTTTGCCCTATGATTTAAAATATGTCTATTTAGGTCAAGATGAGACATACCCGGTGGTGATCTCTGCCCACCTGGAGAAAGAACAGGAGAGTATGCTGATATCTACTCTCATTGAGCATAAGGGAGCCCTTGGATGGACGATAGTGGACCTCAAGGGAATTAACCCATCGATTTGTACTCACCGTATATATCTTGAGGACAATGCAAAGGCTGTTCGGCAATCACAACGTAGACTAAATCCAAACATGAAGGAAGTGGTTAAGGCCGAGGTTCTCAAACTATTGGAAGTGGGGATCATTTACCCCATATCCGATAGTCAATGGGTGAGTCTAACTCAGGTGGTTCCTAAGAAGTCCGGGATCACCATCGTAGCCAATGCCAATAATGAACTCGTGCGAACCAGAGTTACTACTGGTTGGAGAATGTGCATTGACTACAGAAAGCTGAATACCGTCACAAGGAAAGACCACTTTCCTTTGCCCTTCATTGATCAAATCATAGAAAGGCTAGCTGGTCATTCCTATTATTGTTTCCTTGATGGGTATTCAGGTTATAATCAGATTGAAATCGCCCCTGAGGATCAGGAAAAGATCACATTTACATGTCCCTATGACACCTTTGCTTACAGAAGGATGCCATTCGGGCTATGTAATGCCCCTGCCACCTTTCAGCGATGCATGACAAGCATCTTTTCTGACATGGTGGGGAAATATCTAGAGGTCTTCATGGACGATTTCTCTGTTTTTGGTTCATCTTTTAGCGAATGCTTAGCAAGTCTTAAATGTGTGCTGAAAAGATGTGAAGAAAAGAATTTGGTACTTAACTGGGAGAAGTGCCATTTTATGGTTCAAAAGGAAATTATCCTTGGGCATATCATCTCGTCCAAAGGAATCGAGGTAGATAAGGTAAAAATCGATCTTATCTCTAACCTACCTCCACCCAAGAACATCAGAGATGTGCGATCCTTCTTAGGACACGCAGGCTTTTACAGACGATTCATAAAGGACTTTAGTCTCCTCTTTCGTCCTTTATGTAATCTTCTTCAAAAGGATACACCATACGAGTGGACTGAGCAGTGCCAAGAAGCTTTCACTAAGCTTAAGAGCATGTTAACCACTGCACCTATCATGCAGCCACCCGACTGGAGTCATCCTTTTGAACTTATGTGCGACGCCTCTGATTATGCTCTTGGAGCGGTTCTAGGCCAGAGAAAAGATAAGCGGCCTTACGTTATTCACTACGCAAGTAGGACTCTAAATCCTGCCCAAGTGAACTACTCGACTACGGAAAAGGAACTCTTAGCCGTAGTGTTCGCTTTGGACAAATTTAGGTCCTACCTGATCGGATCCAAGATCATCATCTACACAGATCACGCGGCACTTAAGTATCTTCTTTCTAAGAATGATTCTAAGCCCCGCCTGATACGATGGATCCTTCTACTCCAAGAATTTGATTTGAAAATTAAAGATAAAAAGGGAGTAGAGAACGTAGTGGCCGATCATCTTTCTCGCCTTAATACCTCTGATTCCCTTGAGGCAACCCATATCAATGACATGTTCCCTGATGAACAACTGTTTAGAGTCTCCCATTCACCTTGGTTCGCTGATATTGCTAATTATCTTGCTACAGGTGCCATACCGACACACTGGACGTCACAAGATAAGAAGAAATTCTTTACCAAGGTGCGTAACTTTTTCTGGGATGATCCATATTTGTTTAAATATTACCCAGACCAAATCTTAAGGAGATGCGTACCAGACGATGAGCATCAGAGTGTCATCTCCTTCTGTCACTCACAGGCCTGTGGTGGTCACTTTTCTGCTAAAAAGACCACGGCCAAGATTTTACAGTGTGGCTTCTACTGGCCCACTATGTTCAGGGACACTCATGAGTTTTGCAAGGCTTGTGAGCGTTGTCAGAAATTGGGAGCATTGTCCCGTCGAAATATGATGCCCTTGAATCCCATCCTTATTATAGAAGCATTTGATTGTTGGGGCATTGATTTCATGGGACCATTCCCCCAATCATTTGGAAATCTGTATATTTTGTTCGCCGTAGACTATGTCACTAAATGGGTCGAAGCAATTCCGTGCCGCAAAAATGACCATCGCACGGTCATTAAATTTTTGAAAGAAAATATCCTGTCGCGGTTCGGAACACCTCGAGCCATCATTAGTGACGGGGGCTCACACTTCTGCAATAGACCATTTGAGAGCTTAATGAAGAAATACGGTATCTCTCATAAGGTGAGCACTCCATACCATCCACAGACAAGTGGACAAGCTGAGATTTCCAATAGGGAGATCAAACATATCCTAGAGAAAATGGTTAACCCTGATCGTAAAGACTGGTCAATCCGATTGATCGATGCCTTATGGGCATACTGTACTGCTTTCAAAACTCCTATTGGAAC
This sequence comes from Magnolia kwangsiensis, assembly GCA_037074715.1. NCBI lineage: Eukaryota > Viridiplantae > Streptophyta > Magnoliopsida > Magnoliales > Magnoliaceae > Magnolia > Magnolia kwangsiensis. The sequence goes on from CM073577.1 coordinate 118,946,652, forward strand.
ATCTCCCTTTAGACTTGTCTATGGGAAAGCCTGTCACTTGCCTGTGAAATTGGAACATAAAGCATACTGGGTGATCAAAAATCTGAATTTCAATCTGGACAACGCTGGCTCGCTACGCAAACTTCAGTTAAATGAACTTGAAGAAATCCGGAACGATGCGTACGAAAACTCGAGAATTTACAAGGACAGGATGAAGGCGTTTCATGATCAACATATTCTACGAAAATCATTCACGCCAGGTCAGAAAGTCCTCTTGTATGACTCTCGAATACATCTCTTTCCGGGTAAGCTTCAATCTTGTTGGACCGGCCCTTACATTGTTGTTACTGCTTATCCTCATGGGGCCGTCGAGATAAGAGATCCTGACAATGGCAAGAAGTTTAAAGTAAATGGACATCGTTTAAAGCGATTTGTCGAGGCATTTGATTCAGAGGACATGTCCATGCCTCTGATTGCTCCTGTTTACCAGGACTGATCTCCTAGTCTGATGGAGGTATAGGTAGGTTTATCGCTTTCATAGGTCTAGGATAGTTATTTTATTTGTCTGGCTGAAGACGGTAAATTTAGCGCTCCTGGGAGGCAACCCAGCTTTTTTATTCCTTTTCATTCTCTAGTTAGATGATTCAATGTTTGTGGGTAACATTACTGCAAACCCTCACGAGACTACAACTCGTCCACTAGGGGTAACCTAGGGGTTTAAAGGCTTGTTGCATACGTTAAATGCAATCGAGAGCACCTGTGAAAGTGGTATAGGTAGGATTTTATTTTTATTATTTTTGTTCTGCTTTCTCTCTCATGCTGACAAGCTTCCATGCCGTGATCTATTGGAAACTCTCTTGATTCGTTATTCAGGTACTATCTTCCCATCACTTCTCATTTACTTTCGTTGTCCCATGTGCATTACATGCTCATATCTTTTACATTGAGGATAATGTAGACTTTAGGTTGGGGGTGGGGGATTAGGTAACCTAATCAGTATTTTCTTGGTCTTGAACAACAATTGTGAAATTTTTTTGAATTTTTCTGAAAATTTTTATGAATTTGAAGTGATTTTGACGAATATCCTTGATTTAGAATTGTGAGATATATGATGTTGATAATTTATGACACTTGGATTCCGTATCGGTGACATTCTGCAGTTACGATCGAGTTGCTAAGCCATGATTAGAAGTTTTAAACATTGATCGCATCAGGATTTCATATGTCACATCTCGCTTTCACGTTAAGACTTCAGTCTGATATTGAAGGGTTAATTTGGTAATCACTAAGCACGAAAGGAACCAGCCTGAAATATCTTGCCATCATGGTATAAAAATTGGAAAGGTGGATAATTAAGCTTCACCATAGGTTTGCTCCCTATAGGTGTGGAGTTAATTCCCCATGAATGATATCTAAAAAGAGTCAGGTGTACGATCTTCACCATAGGTTTGCTCCCTATAGGTGAGGATTTGATTCTCCTTCCTTGGCATTACTTTGAATAGAAAAATCACAAGTTAATAGGCTAATCTATGAGGCAAGTTTTGGATTAAGTTTGGTTATCATGAATTCTCTTGCTGGTTACCAATGAGATCCTGAAATAACAAATTCAATCTTAATGTGATTAGCTGAGATTACACTATACATCCATGGATCTCAATGTTTAAAATTTTTCTAATTGATGGATTAATGCTTTACACTTGATTATGAAGTCTACGGTGCACTTGAGCTCAGGAGAATACAATTTCTAACATTCATGAATATTAAATTTCTCATATTTTGTTCAAAATCTCACTCGATTTCATAGAAAGTTCTCCTATAATTCTCAACTTATTTTTCGCATACTTTGCTCGGGACTAGCAAAATGCTGGTTGGGGGTTGTGTTGAGGGTCAAATATTGCATATTAGACCCCAGATATTGTCTGGATTTACGAATATAATGCTGTCTAATGGCTTGTTTTCTCATTTTTGCGTGGCAAAGTGATTTTATGAGCATGGATGGAAAAAGGACGTTAAAAGTTGAGATTTAACGATCTGATGACGCCAAAGGCAAGGGACACACTCCAGGGGACCAAGATTGACAAATATACACGGTCAGAAATCCGAGAAAAGTTAGAAATTGAAGCTCAAGTGGCCTGAAGGACGTCCAGAATGCAAGATCACGAGGTTCCCACCATCCATTCGGTTCGAAACTTCATACGTCGCCTGAGGACCATAAATTAACCGTACATATAAAATTTCAGCCATTGCCCCAACTGACAGATCATCCCATAAACCGTTGATTCTGGGCCCACCTGATATCTGGAACTATCTCAAAATTATTATTGACGCCTTAAATGAGGAGTCAAAACAGATGGATGGTGCAAATTTCTCCAAAACAGTGCAATGGACCCCATATGAGATGAGTGTGTACAGTGCACATGTGCACTCGTCGTGCACCAAACGAGTTAAGTCGGTCAGCAAGACACTGATCGACTTTCTTCTAAAAAAAAAAATTAAAAAAAAAAAATATTTCGCACCGCGTAACGCAGGCCGCTGGCTATTTTTGCGGACGTTTGTGGGCCCTACCCATTGACCATATGGAAAATCTGACCCGTTCACCGTATAGAGGGGCTCGAATACTACAAAAATATGCTGACTTTTTATACCCATGCGTGCACATGTGTGAGATACAGAGGCCACAAAAGGGCTGCTCGGTAGCGTTTAAAACTGATTCTTTTGTGATTTCTTCTCTGTGCCACGTCAATGGACGTTCAAAACCACTCATTCTTGACTGAAATTTCGTTCTGAATCCAATGGACGGGGTGGATTTTTCAGAAAATACTTCTGTGGGGCCCACCGATCACAACAGCGAAATGGTGCGAAAGGTTTCTCACATCCGCGAAAACTGACTTTTCCGGACAGTTTTGGCCCACCATCTTTGATCATATGACAGATCTGAACCGTCTATCATGTAGAGGACCCAAGAAAGTACTAAGGGACGGTGTTTCTTTGGAATTTGAGCGAGGAAAGTGGCGTGTTTCATGGTACCGAACTTGGCTGCGAAAATTGCACTCCGTGTTCTGCTACAACTCTGTCACTGACTCCAGCCTTCCAACAGCTATAAAAGGAGGTTTTTGGATGTGGGGAGCATTCATTCAAGGTCTTGGGAGGAAGAATAGAGGACTCGAGCTTCGGTTTCAACGTGGGCAGAGGAGAGAGAGAGGAGCTTGGTTTTTTTCTTTCCCTTTTCTTTTCCTTTTCTTTTTCTCTTTATTTATTTGGATTGAGCCCATCCATGGCAGGCTAAAACCTCCTAGCTAGGGCTAAGAGGTGAAGCTTGTAGTGAGATGGGAGATTTGATTTTATTTTAATTTTAATGCATGAATTGACTTTGATTTTAGTTAATTATTACGGGAATATTTTTAGTTCTTAATAGTCTGTTGTGACTGAAATTACAATGGGTCTGCGATGCTTTGAATATTTTTATTTCCTTTTCATGTTTATGACGTCAGGACGTCCTGTTGTTCACCATAGTCTCCTGGGCATGGTTGGATGACGGTACCCTTCCTAACTTTCATGCATGTGATTGGGTGGTAATTAGTTTAATTCTGTTGTTTGCCATAGTCTTTTGGGCATGGTTTGGTGATGGAATCCATTCTAATTCATACACCTTTCATCTCTTTGAAAACTAGATCAATGTCAGTTCAGTTAATTTCCATGAAACATGCATAAGATCTCCCTGATCTCTACAAGTGGATCCTCTGAATCCCTAGTTCCTTTCTTCTGATTTCTCTCAAGTTTATATAATTATTTCACCATTATTTCTCAAATTACATTTAGTTTAGATTTCATCTTAATCTAGTTCTAGTTCTGGTCAGTTTTAGATAACGTACAAGTTTCAGTCCCTTAGGATTCGACCTCGGTCTTACCGAGTTATTACTACATCACAACCCTGCACATGGGGAGTGAACATGTTAGCTCAAAAATTAGATAAAGTTAAAGCTCAAGTGGACCACACCATAGGAAATAATGGAGATTAAGTGTCGTTATTGATTTGTGGTGTGGTCCATGTGAGTCTTCTATTTGCCTCATTTTTTCGGATAAATCCCTAAATAATTCTTTGAATTGAATGGAAGGAATAGATAAATGACATACATCATGGTAGGCTACATGGAGCCCCTAACATCACCGTTCATCTCAATTTAGCGGCCGCGTGCACAAAAAATAAAAGAGCCCACCCACTGCACTTTTCATTCTTACGCGCCTACTTCTCTCTCTATCTTCTCTCACTCCTTTCTCTCTCTCTCTCTCTATCGCTCCCTCTCTCTGCCTCTCCTTCTCCATCTCCGGCCCTCTCCCTCCCTCTCTCTCCCTCTCCCTCTCCCTTTCACTCTCTCTATTCCTATCTCTCTCTCTCTAAAAACCCTTCTATCTCCTCGGCTCTCTGCTGCAAAATCAATTATCTCCCTCTCCACTCGATCTACCGCACATCAAGGAGCATTCTGCTACAACATCAGGTCTCTCCCTCTCTCTCTCTCTCTCTCTCTCTCTCTCTCTCTCTCTCTCTCTCTCTCTCTCTCTCTCTCTCCCCTTATCTATTCATATAAATTTGGGCATTTTTTAGCATTTTTTAATCCTTCAAGTAACATTGTCCAATGATTTGTGTATTGGGAATATTTGAGTTTCGAATCCCTAATTAGGGATTTGTAGTATCGATTCCCTAATTGTAGATTAGTGTAGAGGTGTTGTCTAAGAGAAGGCAGTCATATATCAGAGGTCTTTTTGGGTTTAGAGCTTTGTGGATTTGTAGTGTCAATTCCCTAATTATGGATTTGCAGTGTCGATTCCCTAATTTTTTTGATTTTGGCTAATTTTATTTGGGGCTTTTTGGATTTAGGCCTTTGTCAATCTAGCTCATGAATAGTGGCCATGGGATAGAGGTGTGTATGGCCCTGATCAAACATATAACCTATAACTTATAACCTAAGCCTATACCTAAACCTAAAACCTAAACCTAAACCTAAACCTAAACCTATAACTTAAACCTAAACCTATAACCTAAACCCTATAACCTTAACCTAAACCTTAACCTAAACCTATAACCTAAACCTAAACCTAAACTTATAACCTAAACCTATTCTCAAATCCCAAAACCTATAACCTAAACCTTAACCTAAACTTATAACCTAAACCGAAACCTAAACTTATAACCTAAACCTATTCTCAAATCCCAAAACCTATGACCTAAACCTAAACCTAAACCTATAACCTAAACCTAAACCTAAACTTATAACCTAAACCTATTCTCAAATCCCAAAACCTATAACCTAAACCTAAACTTAAACCTATAACTTAAACCTAAACCTATAACCTATAACCTATAACCTAAACCCTATAACCTTAACCTAAAACTATAAACCTAAACCTAAACTTATAACCTAAACCTATTCTCAAATCCCAAAACCTATAACCTAAACCTAAACCTTAACCTATAACCCAACCTTAACCTATACTTATAACCTAAACCTATTCTTAAATCCCAAAACCCATAACCTTAACCTAAACCTATAACCTATAACCTAAACTAAAACTTATAACCTAAACCTGAACCCGAACTCGAATCCCTAAACCTTAACCTAAATATATAACTTATAAATCATAACCTAAGCCTATACCTAAACCTAAAACCTAAAGCTAAACATAAACCTAAACCTATAACTTAAACCTACTAAACCTATAACCTTAACCTAAACCTAAACCTAAACTTATAACCTAAACCTACTCTCAAATCCCAAAACCTATAACCTATAACCCAACCTAAACCTATACTTATAACCTAAACCTATTCTCTAATCCCAAAACCCATAACCTAAACCTAAACCAAAACCTATAACCTAAACCTGAACCCAAACTTGAACCCGAACCCGAATCCCTAAACCTTAACCTAAACATATAACCTATAACCTAAGCCTACACCTAAACCTAAAACTTAAACCTAAACCTAAACCTAAACCTATAACTTAAACATAAACCTATATAACCTATAACCTAAACCTAAACCTAAACCTAAACTTATAACCTACCTAAACTTATTCTCAAATCCCAAAACCTATAACCTAAACCTAAACCTTAACTTATAACTCAACCTAAACCTATACTTATAACTTAAACCTATTCTCAAATCCCAAAACCCATAACCTAAACCTAAACCTATAACCTATAACCTAAACCCGAACCCAAACCTGAACCCAAACCTGAACCCGAATCCCTAAACCTTAACCTAAACATATAACCTATAACCTATAACCTAAGCCTATACCTAAACCTAAAACCTAAACCTAAACCTATAACTTAAACCTAAACCTATAACCTATAACCTAAATGTAAACCTTAACCTAAACCTATTCTCAAATCCCAAAACCTACAACCTAAACCTTATAAAAAGATGAGTGCAAAATAAGCTTCACCGACTCCTTTACTTATGGACGTTTGGCTGTGGACACAATTTCATGCCCATGTATAAATATGTTGGAATATATCTACATGCTACATGAAAGGAAGAACCTCTCTCTATATATATCTAATCTCTTCTAAAATCTACCTCTCATTTGTAGGGATATGAAGATATGAAGTGAAGAGGAATGCCAAAGCTACAAACATTTATCCCAACTTCCAATTTAGGTTGGTTTGTCAATTTTTATTTATTTTTTATTTTTTTGTTTTTGTTTTTGTTTCATGCAAGCATTCAACATTCCATGCTAGGTGGCACTTTAGGTGGTCCCCACATTGTAAAGATTTTATTAGACTTTTGGCATGCAACTGGATGATTAATAGCATGACTTGGTTGTAACTTGGAACCAAATCTTATGGTAGATGATGCAAATTTGACCGTATATGCACCTTTGGCCCACTTTGAACCATCTTGATAGTTTTGGAAGAAGTGGGCATCACACATGTTGAAGGAAATAAACACAAAGGACTTTAAATTAAGAGCAATGCAGCATTCAAAACTGTTCTTGCTGAATTTTCTTTATAACATGCAGAAAATGAAGAAATGATTACTCTTTAGATTTGGATGTTGAAATGCTTCATATTCTAGTTGATACAAACATCAATTTCTTTAGGATTAGGACCTGTCTCCATCTTCCTCCAATGGCTCAACTGTTTTATGAAATTAGTTAATAAAGCAGGATTAGAAGGTACAATAGAGACAAGCATCCCTAGTGAAGAGAGGTCTATGTCGACCATGGCAATTGGTCTGATGATTTGCATCCTTCACCCTAGATTTGACAATCATTGTGTATCAATAGACTCTGTTATCTTCAAAGTAAAATGCTCTTGAGCTGGTAAAACCATGCTGTGAGGACCATGGAAGAGGTACAAAGAGGGAATTAGAAAAGTGGAGGTACTTTTGTTATAAGGAAAGACTCTAGGAAACCAGATTGGTACAAACCTTTGTTGTATCCACATAAGGTTCACAATTTAAGGGATGTGGTTTGCATGGTGTCCATGACAACAAGTAACTTAGTGGTATTGGGATGTCAATTGTGTGGCTGTTGGAAAATATTTCACAAAATAATAATGAAAATGGAAAGATAAAAAATAAAATTAATTAACACTAGGCTGAAGTTTTGGAAGTAAGAATACATTGGGTAGAATAGTGCTAATGTAAGGCCTAGGTGTGGAACTAGCTATCCATTCCATTTCAAGCAACTTTCGGGCCACTAGTGTTAGCCATACATGTTTCTCTAGGTTCTCAACTATCCTATTTCTATATTTTCCTTGCATTTAGTTTTCATCCTTCTTCAATTGACTGATTCTTTGTTTTTATGTTGCAGAGTCCTCTAGTGGTGGTTCGCCCTCAAATAATTACAGAAGACACACAGGAGAAGTTATTGGTATAGCTGTTGGATGTGCAGGTGGACTACTGATACTCGCATTCATTTTCTATCTATGGTGAATGAAGGATTCACCTAGCCATATGCGAGTGCAAACAGACTCACCAAGATTTGTATTTTCAGCATTATTGTAATTATAATTGTAATTGATTGATTGATTGAATGAATGAATGAATGATTGTAATTGAATGAATGAATGATTATGTAGGTGGTAATTGAATGAATGAATGATTATAGCATAGATATTGACGTAGCTATAGGTCTATGGCTACGGATTAAATCTGTCGCCTTTGTTTTTTAATATACAAAATAGCTACGGATATTAACCGTAGCCGATAATCTGACAGCTGTAGCCATTATTAAATTTGGCATATTGCTATGGACTTTTAGCTACAAATAATATCCGTAGCTGTTTATGCTTATTGCTACAGATATAATTGCTACGGATTATATCCGTAGTTGTTGTAACCTATAGCTACGGATTAAATCCATAGCTATAGTTCCAGACATATTGTTACGGCACCTACGACTACGGTTGTGCCACGGACTAGCTACGGATCAAAACCGTAGCCATAGGTCTATGGCTACGGATTTTATCCGTAGCCTTTGCCCATTTTTCTGGTAGTGGATCTAAGGTTTGATGGTTTGGATCACTTCTATCATGATCGGGCCTTTTCTGATCCATCTTGGCCATGAAACTGTCTGTGATCCGGTCTACATCAGAAACTCAATCCGGTCAGACTCGACTCGATCTGAAACTCGACTCAACTTGGATTCGTGTGTGTGTGTGTGTGTAAACCCTACTTTCTAAGTATTTCTAACTCTACCCGCTACACTTGACCCAATTCCGAACTTCTCTCTCCCTCCCTCCCTCCCTCCCTCATCCTCCTCTTCCAAACCCTGCACTCATCCACCACCATCACCACCTCTCTCTCTCTCTCTGTCTATCTCTCTCTCTCTCTCACTCTCTCTCTCTCTCTCTCTCTCAACACTCCCTCCCTCCCTCCTCTTCTAAGCCCAACAGCCACCCACCACCATCACCACCCTCCTCTCTCTCTCTCTCTCTCTCTCCCTCTCTCTCTCTCTCTCTCTCTCTCTCTCTCTCTCTCTCTCTCTCTCTCTCGATCCAACTCAGTACTTTTTACTGGCTTAGACTCGGTCCGGATTAGTCCAAGCCAGACCTAGACTTGGATCGGGTTAGGTATGTTGGACTCGGTACCAAGTCGGGTCGAGTTCGGGTTAGGCCTATTTCAAAACCATATGGAGTCGGGTCAGCCCTAACTTAGTCCAACTTGACTGGATGCCAACTCTACTGTTGGTTGGGAGCAAATCCCACATTTTGGATGGCGAGAACTTTCACCTAGAAGAATATGGGTTCCCTTTCATGATGGCTAATATATGATCAATGGTCTGGACCATGGTCCATTGTTGTTGTCAACAGCTAGGCCTGACTGGATCAGCCAATGTGCAACATGTCCCTGGTGGGTGGTAATCTTGCTAGTGCACTCGTGCTAATACACATGCAAAATGTTCAGATCGAAGCTGTCCTAGATGGTCCTACCATGGGATTCTAGCCCCCACAAGTGTACGTTGCAGGTGGACTTGGTGCTAATACTCAACGGGATGTGGGCCAAATAGACTATTCACAGTACTCGTGACAGGGTGACTTTTTGTTTGAGCCCATCCATGTCCATCCATCTAGTAGTTCTCGACACGGATGGCATGTGGTTTAAATATACACTGATTAGGTGATTCTATTAAAAAACATCTGTACAAAACAAAAAATGGTTGGCATTCAACATTCACCACTTCAGTGAAAGAACTTGTGGTTATGATTGTCTAATAGCTGTGATGACATGAGGAGGGATGTGATGAGATCGATCACTTATGGGATATCTACTCCGAATCCACGGAGCTCTCTGGACTCCTCATAGAGCTTCCTCGAATCTACAAGGGATAAAAGTATAAATATAATTTCTAATAAATTTGAAATAAATTAATTGATGATAAAAATGAAATTACAATCTTTTAAATAATGACAAAGTTTTAGACTCAAACACCCTACGAATGTGACTTAGTATAAATAGAAAACTTACTCTTTGTAGTTGGCCTTCATTTCTACTAAACTTCAGGGTTTTTGTCCAAAAATACTAAAATAGTGTCTAATTTGGACCAACCACAGTATTCTCCTAATTTTAAATAGTGTCTAATTTGGACCAACCACATTATTCTCCTAATTTTAAATAGTGTCTAATTTGGACCAACCACATTATTCTCCTAATTTTTTGAAGCGCTTTTCATGTTGGGCATGACTTCTACAGCTCAAAGGATCAAAAGTTATACTTGAACTAAAACTTATTATGTATAATAAAAACGAGAATAGATTAACTTTAGGCCGTTGATTTGATGGAATCTCACAAATCCAGCATTGGCAACCCGACATGGCAGGGTTGGTTGGGTAAAGTACCTTCTCCTACCCAAAATCATATATGTCGAAAAGCTCATCCCAGTTGCGAAATAAAACTATCTTAAAGCTCCTACAATCTGGATTGTTTCTGTCTCCGATCAGGCCTTCCCTGGTCCATCTTTGCCTTGACAGTGTCTGTGACCTGCTCTACATCATGTGATCTTTGAAATATGGAAACAATGCGCAACAATTTTATTATTTTCAGGACTACACACCAAAAATTGAACCCAATAGACCCGCTCCACATCATGTGATCTTTGAAATATGGAAACAATGCAACAATTTTATTATTTTCAGGACCGCACACGAAAAATTGAACCCAATAGCAATGCATGGTTGGCTTGGCATAAAAGTCCATCACACCGTCCTGGTCCATCTACGTCCCATAGTCCAGATGGGCCAGTATTTTTGGTGATCTGATCATTGATGTTCTGGCCCTCAATAATTTAGAAATACAAAAACTTGACTCAACTTGCATGTTGTTGAGTAAACAACACAGGCGTGTTTCTAAAAAACCACATGCAAATTTTTGAGTTTTTCCAATATTATTAAATATTTCAAAGTATACATAATGTATCAATAGTGTCTAGTTGTGGCAAGTTGAGTTGAGTTTGTCGAGTTTTACTGAGTTTTATCGAGTTGGGTTTACTCGGGTTGTGACAGAATCATGACTAGATAAGAGTTTTTCTCCCAGCCATTGTAGGAGGGCATAGTCCCCACCATGGATGGGTGATTTCATGAAAATATCCCTGGCTCAAATGCTTACCATCCCTTTGATTTGCAGCCCACAAACGAGTGGTCCCGAGAAAAACATAGCTTGTGGTCCGGAGGAATATACCGCATTTTGGATATTTTATTATCAATAGTCTAATGTATGCTGCTGTCAATGACTAGCGCAACTCTGTTTGAGTCAGGGTTTTAGATTAGTGGGCTTGGCCTGACTCAGCCGATGATGGAACATGTGTATGGTGGGTGGTAATCTTGCTACTGCACTCATGCCAATACACAGGCCAAATCATCAGATCAAAGCCGGTCCTAAGTGGGCTCCACCATGGGATACTGGCCCCCACCTGTGTATGGTGCTGATCCTAGTCCGGATGTGGGCCAAAGAAACTCTTCACAGTACCCATGATAGGGTGAATTTTGTTCGAGTCCGTCCATCTAGTAGTTCTCTCCATGATGGTATGTGGTTCAAATATGCATTGATGGGGTGATCCTGATGTAGAGCGGGTCGCGGACAATTTCATGGCCAAGATGGATCAGAAAAGGCACGGTCGGCGACAGAAGTGATCCGGACCATCTGACCTTAGATCAGGCGTATCTCACAATCCGGAATGAGGTATCCGACGTAAAATATATGATTTTGGGGTAAAAAGAGCTACTTTAGCCAACCAACCCGGCTATGCCGGGTTGCGCAGCCTGGATTTGCGAGAAACCCCCTGATCGACGGTCGTTTCCTCGTTTTAATTTTGTTTTTACTATAAATAATAAGTTTTAGTTTGAGTATAACTTTTCATCCGTTGGGCTTTAGGAGTTGTGTCCAACATGAAAAGTGCTTAGGATAATTAGGAGAACGGTTTGGTGAAGCCAAATAGGACACTTACTATTTTTGACCGAAAACCTTGCGCACTAGTAGACATCATGACCGTCTATAAATAGTAAGTTTACTATTTATAGTAAGTTGCGAATTCTACGAGTTTTAGTTGTAGTTTGAGTCTGATTTCTTTCTTATTGCTTGGTTCCCTTATTTAAAGGGTTGTAAACTCAATTTTGGGGATTCATCAATCAATTTCGAATTTATTAGAATTTATTTCTATCTTCCTGCTTTCTTTCCTCGTGGATTCGAGAAGTCTCTACGAGGAGTCCAGAGAAGCTCCATGGATTCGGAGTAGTTATCCTTGAGGAAGACGGTGATCGACCTCATCACGTTCATCCCTGCGTCAATTTGGTATCAGAGCGAGGTTTTCCCTCGGGCCGATGGCAAACAACGAAGGTATGAATCAAAATCCTGTGGACGGTGATCCAGGGATTCGTTATCTTTTGGAAAGAATGGAAGCTTTCCATCGGGAGAGTCAGTTGACCATGCAAGGGCTGCAAGCAACCCTCGACCATCTTGCGAATGCGCTACTTCCGCCCCGAGCCCTAGGCGGTGCTCCACCACCTATGGTCGCCCACCACCTGTGGTTGCTGTACGACTTGACCCTGATTATCGTAGAGCACTACCAGCGGTAAATCGTAGGGCTACACCAGATGATTCTAGTTCCAGTGACGAGGACATTAATGAGGGTTTTAATCGACGGCCAATCCATGGAGGCGATCGTCTAGATCGTGCTGAAAGAGACTATCGAGGTAAGGCTGAACTTCCTAGTTTTAACGGTTTATTACGTATCGAAGATTTTCTCGATTGGCTAGCCGAAGTAGAGAGATATTTCGATTATATGGATGTGTCAGATCATAAAAGGGTGAAGTTGGTAGTGTTTAAATTAAAATCTGGTGCTTCTGTATGGTGGGAACAATTGTAACTCTCACGAGCCCGCCAGAACAAGGCGCCCATCGCATCATGGCCTCGGATGAGACGTCTTCTTCGTTCACGATTTCTCCCCAGTGATTATGAGCAGATATTATTCCAGCAATACCAGAATTGCCGACAAGAAAATTAAACTGTTACAGATTACACTGAAGAATTCTAGCGGTTGGCTATACGAAACGATTTGTCAGAATCTGAGTCACAGAAAGTGACACGATTTATAGGTGGGTTGCGACCGGTAATTCACAGCTTGCAAGAGCTCCTATTCGTCCCTATCCTTCAAATGTACCCCCTATGACAGGTCCCACAAAGGATCTAGTGCTGGCTCGAGAAAAAGATCTGGTAGGAGAACATCTTCAACCTCCTCCACCCGCAAACCGTGATACGGGGAGAGGACCATCTAGACCTCAACGGGCAGCACCCACAACAGCGGGTCCGAGTAGGATTCCGAATCCTTATGCTCGGCCAAGGCCGAACAGTTGTTACCGCTGTGGCCAACCAGGCCACTTATCAAATACTTATCCTCAACGTCCGGCAGCACACTTGACTATAAACGAAGGGGACACTGAAGATGAGGCCACATAAGAAGATCATGGCTTTGATGAATATGAACAAACCACTGAAGAAATAGCAGGTGGCGATGAAGTGACAGGCGAGGATCGTGGCGAATCTCTCGTTGTGAGGCGATTACTTTATACCCCACGAAAGGAATTACATCCACAGCGGCACAATATATTTCGTACTCGGTGCACTGTTAACGGAAAGGTCTGTGATGTGATCATAGACAGTGGTAGTAGCGAGAACATCGTCTAAAGAGTGATGGTGGATAAGTTGCAGCTACCAACGACGAAACATCCTTCCCCGTACTCAATTGGCTGGATAAAAAAAGTGAACGAGACCAAGGTAACTGAACAATGCACTATCTCGTTTTCAATTGGTAAACATTATAAGGATCAGATACTTTGTGACGTGGTTGACATGGAAGCCTGCCATATGCTACTCGGTCGACCCTGGCAGTCGGACCGTGATGCGACCCATCGGGGGCGAGACAATGTCTACATATTCGTCAAGGATAGTCGAAAAATAATCCTTGCCCCTATGGCACCAGAGAACCACCCTGAAGCCTCTAAAGTGGAGGGGAGTTCTCTCTTGACCATTCGGGATTTCATAGAGGAGTCCAAGGAAACCGGCAAGGTATATACCGTAGTGGTGAAGGGCGAGAAAGAGGAAACCTCAAACATCCCTCCAAGCTTAAGACTGTTACTAAACGAATTCAAAGAAGTCTGGCTTGAAGATTTACCTGATGGATTGCCCCCCATGAGAGACATCCAACATCACATAGACCTCGTCCCTGGGGCTAGCCTGCCCAATCGCCCTCATTATCGGATGAGTCCGAAGGAGTGTGAGATACTTCAGGGGCAAGTGGAGGAATTGATCCGTAAGAGTCTATTGAGAGAGAGCATGAGCCCATGTGCTGTACCAGCATTATTAACGCCAAAAAAAGATGGAAGCTGGCGCATGTGTGTCGACAGACGAGCAATTAACAAAATTACTATTAAATATCGGTTTCCAATACCACGGTTGGACGACATGCTCGATATGTTAGGGACGACATGCTCGATATGTTAGGAGGGGCTAAAGTGTTCTCTAAACTCAATCTAAAGAGCGGGTACCATCAGATTCGTATTCGACCCGGTGATGAATGGAAAACGGCATTCAAGACAAAGGAAGAGTTGTATGAGTGGCTGGTCATGCCTTTCGGCCTATCGAATGCACCAAGTACTTTTATGCATTTGATGAATTAAGTTCTAAAACTGTTCACTGGCCGATTTGTGGTAGTATATTTTGATGACATATTGATATATAGCCAGGATGATGCAGAGCATAAGAAATATCTCAGACAGGTGCTGCAGGTCCTACAAGATAACAAGTTGTACCTCAACTTGAAAAAGCGTAGCTTTTTAACTGACAGCCTGTTGTTTTTAAGATTTGTTGTAACGTCCACAGGCATTCGGGTGGACGATGAAAATGTGCGAGCTATTAGGGAATGGCCGATCCCGACAAACATTCATGAGGTGAGGAGTTTTCACAGATTGTCAACTTTTCATCGTCGATTTGTGCGAGATTTTAGCACCATAGTCGCGCCAATAACAGACTGCATGAAAAAATGGCCATTCTAGTGGACCGATAAAGCTGATAAGAGCTTTCATGAGATCAAGCATCGTTTATCTACAACACCGGTCTTGGCGCTTCCTAATTTCGATAAATTGTTTGAGGTGGAGTGTGACGCTTCATATGTCGGAATAGGAGGAGTATTATCACAAGAAGGCAGACCAGTAGCCTTCTATAGCGAGAAGCTCAGTGAAGCCCGAAAGAAGTGGTCGACTTACGAGCTTGAGTTGTACACAGTTGTTCAGGCGCTGCGACATTGGTGGCATTATCTGATTCAAAGGGAGTTTGTTCTGTACACCGACCATCAGGCATTAAAGTTTATTAATAGTCAGACTAACGTGAATCGTGTGCATGCTAGATGGGTTGTATTTTTACAGGAATTTACGTTTGTTCTGAAGCATAAGTCAGGTCAGCAGAATAAGGTGGCTGATGCACTTAGCCGTCGTGCGTCACTACTTGTTACAGTGAGCAATGAGGTGGTCGGTTTTGACTGTCTCTAGGAGCTATATGCCGAGGATGAAGACTTCAAAGATTCTTGGTTGAAGTGCCAAGAAGGTCACCCCAATGACTTTCATATACAGGATGGTTTTCTCTTCAAAGGGAATCGATTGTGCATCCCCCAAAGTTCTCTAAGGGAGAAGATTATTCAGGAACTACATGGAGGTGGCCTCGGTAGACACCTTGGGCGAGACAAGATGCAAGCTCTTGTGAAAGAGCGGTATTACTGGCCGCAATTAGTACGTGATGTGGGAAGAGCCGTACAACGTTGTCATATTTGTCAGACCTCCAAGGGACAATTTCAGAATATGGGCCTCTACACCCCGTTACCTGTGCCTGACGGTCCTTGGGAGGATTTATCAATGGACTTCGTGCTTGATCTTCCACGAACACTACGCGGCATGGATTCAGTGTTCGTAGTGGTCGATCGTTTCTCCAAGATGGCGCACTTCATCCCCATGCAAGAAGACCCTTGATGCAACACATGTGGCGAATTTATTCTTCAGGGAGGTCGTACGGCTACACGGGGTCCCTAAGACCATTACTTCTGATCGTGACACGAAATTCATTAGCCACTTTTGGTGGACTTTGTGGACTCGATTCGATACACGACTTCAATTCAGCAGTGCTTACCACCCACAAACTGATGGGCAGACCGAAGTTATGAATCGCACTTTGGGAAACCTCCTTCGATGTATTTCAGGAGAGAAACCGAAGCAGTGGGATTTGGCCTTGTCTCAAGCGGAGTTTGCATTCAATAACATGGTGAACCGCTCGACAGGAAAATCCCCGTTCCAGGTTATTTACGGACAAGTACCTCGCCACACACTAGACTTCCTCTGCCTAAGCTCCCAGGCATGAGTATTGCAGCAGAACATATGGCAGACAGGATCATGGGTATTCATGTGGAAGTTCAAACTAAGCTACATGCCTCGAACGAAAAGTATAAGGAACAAGCGAACAAGCATCGTCGACAAAAGGTGTTCGAGGTGGGCAACCAGGTAATGGTCCATTTGCGAAAGGAAAGATTTTCGACCGGGACGTACAACAAGCTGAAGAATAAGAAGATTGGACCGGTACCGATCATCCGAAAGATCAATGACAATGCTTATGTTGTTGATCTTCCAGATGAGATGGCGATCTCACGGACTTTCAACGTTGCGGACCTGACCGAGTATCATGAACCAACGCAGGAGGAGAACTCGAGGAAGAGTTCTTTTCAAGTGGAGGGGACTGATGTAGAGCGGGTCGCGGACAATTTGATGGCCAAGATGGATCAGAAAAGGCACGGTCGGCGACAGAAGTGATCCGGACCATCTGACCTTAGATCGGGCGTATCTCACAATCCGGAATGAGTTATCCGACGTAAAATATATGATTTTGGGGTAGAACGAGCTACTTTAGCCAACCGCACAGCCTGGATTTGCGAGAAACCTCCTGATCAACGGTTGTTTCCTCGTTTTAATTTTATTTTTACTATAAATAGTAAGTTTTAGTTTGAGTATAACTTTTCATCCGTTGGGCTTTAGGAGTTGTGTCCAACATGAAAAGTGCTTAGGATAATTAGGAGAACGGTTTGGTGAAGCCAAATAGGACACTTATTATTTTTGGCCGAAAACCTTGCGCACTAGTAGACATCATGGTCGTCTATAAATAGTAAGTTTACTATTTATAGTAAGTTGCGAATTCTAGGAGTTTTAGTTGTAGTTTGAGTCTGATTTCTTTCTTATTGCTTGGTTCCCTTATTTAAAGGGTTGTAAACTCGATTTTGGGGATTCATCAATCAATTTCGAATTTATTAGAATTTATTTCTATCTTCCTGCTTTCTTTCCTCGTGGATTCGAGAAGTCTCTGTGAGGAGTCCAGAGAAGCTCCGTGGATTCGGAGTAGTTATCCTTGAGGAAGACGGTGATCGACCTCATCACGTTCATCCCTGCGTCAGATCCTATACATTCCCTTGAAAACATCGGTAGGCGCTCCACATTTAGTGCTATAGTGAAAGAACTTGTGACTAGGATTGTCTGGTAGGTGTGATCTTTTGACATGGAAACAACATAACAGCCCTTTAGGTTATTAAAGGATGGGCCGTATTGTTATATTTGTGAATGGTTGTATTCTTTGCAAAGATGTAGGAATGGTAGGGTGGTCAATGGGCCAGGTCTGTCCAAGAACAACTCCCAAACTAAACCTTATGGGCCCACGACAGCCCAAAACGAAACAAGCTCGAGCCCTGCTCACTCATTTTGTGCAAGATCCAAGTCATTCACAAGGTGAGCTATATTAGGCTTGCGATACTGAAGATATGTGGGATGTCTTACAAAAATGCCCTTGAAAAGCCTAACGAGCTGCAACACTATAAATATGCAAGCTTGAATTTTAGGTCTTGCCAGATCCTCAAGCATGAGAACCTAGCCCAAGCCTTCCTTGAAAGCCCATCCGCAAGCCTGCTTACTTTTTTCTAACAGTTTATGCAAATCTATATATTATTAGTATAAAAAATAAAAAGATGAGCATACTAGAAGGGATGCATGCCTTTTAAGTAGAAAGAACGAAAGAAATGCCAAACAAAGAATGCAAGAAGGGAGTGTAGACACTTAGGAAGATAGGTGTTGTCAACCTCTTCTATGATGTAGGACATACCGCATATGCATCTTTAGCATGGTTGGACAAAAAAAAAGCCCAAATGAAAGTGAAAGTAGTTCATTAGATCAAGGCCCAAACCTACGTAAGGTATAACATAGCTGGGCCTAGGCATATCTGGATCGAAGAAATTCACTCTAGGAATGGAGAAATTGCCATTCGAAGTCTGGACTATAAATTAGTAGTAACTTTTGATCTGGGTATCGTTATGGAACGCACAATCTATCGATCTTTATTTAATAAGCCATTTGGGATCAACCGACTCTTGTAACAGACTGCGTTTGTCTATCTTGTGAGAAAACGCATCCTTTCGATACAAAATTACGATTTCACAAAAAAATTACTATTTTTAATCATTTGTGTTTAAATCGTTTCTCCTTATTTTTAGAGTACTTTTAGGATTTGTCTTTTAAAAAAAGAAAAAAAAATTTGTTCCTAATGATGCTAGAAATCATCTGATAATGTTAATTTAGAATTTTCTATTTGTGACAAATTAAGTTTTAGAAGAGTTTTACTGTTTTAAGTAACTTTGAAATATAGTAAGAATTTTACTATTTTGGGTAATTTTGAATTAGGATTTTGTTTTCTTTATTAATAGTGTAATAGAGTAGTCAAACATATATTATTCAATAAAATTTCTCAATTTTTTTCTCTTATTTTCTCGTGGACTTGGGAGCTATACTTGTGGATCCAAGGTTTTAATCACTTGATGAAGAAGGTGATCTTTCTCTTACTGATTCATGCTCTTCCCTCCATTCTACATAGTGGGTGAGAATTTTTAATGGGATTAGAACTCCTAATGGCAATAATGAAGATTTGACAATCTCTAATTTTGAATTCTTGAAGTGAAGTAAGGTTCTAGAGTGCCTTCAACTTATGGGGCTACATTATTGGAAGATAGATGGGATTGATTCCACTTCCGCATTCAGTTCTCACCCTCACCAAAAGTATAAATATTCAAAGAGAAGAATCTCTAATTTGGGGAATGCTCCTGCGGCCACACTGTGACCCCAGACTGTTCACACAAACTCACTGCCCACCTTTCTCATTTCATGCATTTCAAGTATCTTAAGCCAGGGACATCAATTTGGCAAGCAATAGTATTTACAGTGGTCTAGCTACTTCTGGGTGCCAGTGGAGATGGGGTGACTGGTGGTGGTGATCCTAGCCCTGACATGGCACAAAACTCCTCACAGTTCACAGTACACGTGGCTGGCTGACCTGTTAGTTTGGGTTCGTTCATCTAGTTGTCCTCGCCATGGATGGCAGGTAGTTTCTAATAAGCATTGATTGGGTGATCCTATCCATCTCTGATCATGGCCTTCAAAACATCAGTAAAATAAAAAATAAAAAATGGTTGACGATCTACATTCACCATTTAGAAAATTGAAAGCAGGCCGGCCTGGTTACCTTTCGCTGACAAGAGACCCACACAATTTGTTCAACTCACCTTAGCATTACTAAAAATGAAAATGCGAGCATGTTTATAATTACAGATGAAGTCTAATTAAAATGTATTATGCAATGAGAGAATGTTTATAATCACAGATGAAGTCTAATTAAAATGTATTATGCATAGATACAAGGAAAGCTGAGTGTAGATACTTTAGACAATCTTAGAAGGAATACTTGGTGTCTAAGGAGAACAAAATAAAATAAAACAGAGAGACTTAGACAATCTTAAAAGGAATAGTTGATGTCTAAGGAGAACAAAATAAAATAAGAGAGAGAGAGAGAGAGAGAGAGAGAGAGAGAGAGAGAGAGAGAGAGAGAGAGAGAGAGAGAGAGAGCAAAGAAATACCTGACGGGAGCAAAGAAATACCTGACGGGAGACTAGATTCTTTGGCTGACACGTGGAGTCAAACTCTTCTTGATAGCTTTCAGCGGGAATCGAATGGCATTAGAATTCCTGGTGGCTATAATGAAGTTGGTTCTACCAAGAAAGCAAATGGACAACTCGAAAGGAAAGAAAGGAAAGAACGTCCTGAGATTCATCTGCCTGCAACACCAAGAATAAGATTAGAAGCAGGGGGGGGGGGGGGGGGGGGAGAGAGAGAGAGAGAGAGAGAGAGAGAGAGAGAGAGAGAGAGAGTCTTAGCTTGCAATCTTGCACTTCCAATGATTTCCTCTCATTGGATTTTCCTCCCATCAATGGTGATGTTGGGGAAGTGGGCTATCTTGTTCCAATCTTCTCCTACCTCCTTCTGGCATCGACTGCTTAGGATTGGACATAGTTCGATTTTGAGTTCCTGAAGTGAAATGACGTGTTGCAGTTCTGGCAGTGCCTTTAACTTGTCGCAGGACGATATGCATAATTGAAAGAGAGATGGGAATGATCCAGCTCCCACATTCAACCTCCACTCCTCCCAAATTTGCATCCAGTCGAAGATAAGAATCTCCAATTTGGGGAATGCTCCAGTGACCCCATCATGGCTATTCCCAAAAAACTCACTGCCCACCTGTGTAACTTCAAACATGGCCTCTATCTTAAGCCATTTAAGGGACGGCAGTTTCCCAAGCGCTGGCATCTGTCTGCATTTGCAACATGATAATTGTATCTTTGTAAGTTTGGAATACAATGAACAATCTTCCATCCAACTTGGGAATTGGCGACCAATGTGCCACGAGATGGTAAGATCTCTTAGGTTTGTATGGGGTCGGAGGCCTTCAAACACACCCTCCACCTGCGCCATTGAACCTCCTATGGACATATTAAAAAACCCCCCCTCCAACCACCCCTGAAACCCCCCCTCCGCACCTGACAATTTCAAGGTCTGGAGGTTCTGCTTGTTCTCCAATTTTGCATCGTTAGCCTCTTCTCTACTTGCTACACTGTTTGAGTATGTTATTTCTAGCTCTCCCTGAAGAAGGTTAAGGTCTTTCAATTCTGTAATCTTACATCCTCTCTCAGTCCCTGTTACGAACTTAGATAACGTTAGAAGGGATGTTAACCTCCCCATGCCTTCTGGTAAGCACACCAAAAAGGTTCCTTCGGTTTCAAGATGTCTTAATTTGATCAGTTTCACAATCCCTTTAGGGAGTTTTTTAAGACTGCGGCAATAATTAAGCTTTAAGGTCTGCAAAAGACATAGGCCACTTACAAATTCCGGCAATTTTCGTATATAGGTGGCAGACAAGTCGAGGTATCGCAAAAGCTTCAAGTTCTGCAAAGAATCTGGGAGCTCTTCTATTGTGCTGCCACTCAAATCCAATGCTCTCAGACGTTTTAAGCTGTTAAAATGATAAAAAGTGGGAATTTTAGACCATCCAATGGTTATGAGTGTACGCAAATTTTCAGCTTCATATATGAAGGAAGGAATGGATTCTACATCCTCATTGCAAATCCATGAGGCATGGCGAGCCTTTGCAAGCTGACTCTTCAGCGTTTCCTCTTTTATGATTAAACACTCAGTCATAATAGATTTGCAGTGGTCATGGATCATGTCATGTATCATGCAATACTTTGGATCACCTTCTTCATCTGTCTCTATGACTTGAAACAAGGAACGCCTCACTAAATCATCAAAATATGAACCACCTAGCCTCTCCATGTCTTCTCTTCTCATTTGGGGAATGAAACCTTGGGCCATCCACAACTTGATTAGCTTGTCCTTCTCTATCAAATGATTCTTTGGAAATATGGAACAGAAAGCAAAGCATTGCTTCAAATGCTTTGGCAAATCATGGAAGCTCTCTAATACAACGGATGCAATTTTTTCAGTACCCAATGAATCCCCTGTCGCTTCATCTAAGACAGACTGCCAGTCCTGTACATCTCTTTTTCTGCGCAAGGCACTTCCTATTGCGTCCAACTGGAGAGGAATTCCTTGGCACTTTTTCACAATTTTTCTACCCAATGCCTCTAACTTGACAAGCTCATCCCCACTTCTTCCTCCAGCGAAAGCTCTGTGGCTGAACAACGACCAAGAATCATTCTCAGACAACGGTTGCAGTTCGTACATCAGGGCCGAGGAGAAGAATTTTGTGACATTCTCGTTACGAGTGGTAACTAAAATTCTACTTTCTTTCTTGGCTTTACGGAACGGAATCATAAGCCTTCTCCACTGGGCATCATCACTGTTGCGTACGCCATCCAGCACGAGCAGAAACCGCTTACCATATAGCATCGTAGAGACAGTCGATGTCAAATATTCCAAGGATAACGAACGTGGCAACATCCATCTCTCACTATTAAGGATTTCAAAATAGATCCTCGTCACATCGAAATCTCGAGGAAAACTCAGCCAAATCATTTTATCGAAGTGCCTCTTAACCCTAACATCATTGAAGACTAATTGAGCGAGAGCGGTTTTTCCAATTCCTGCCATACCAATGATAGAAATGACTGCGAGGCCCACCTCATCACTGCTGCCCTCTACCAACTGGCTGAAAATCCACTCCTTAACTCGATCCCTACCAAAAATCTCCTTTTCATCTATGAATGAACTCGTTTCCCTCATATCCAACTTGACCACTCCACCTTCTTCCCTGACTTCACTGAAAGAGAAGCTATTCTTGCGTTCTTTGATCTCGTCTAATCTTGCACTAATCGCTTTTATCCGATTACTGGTCTCAACATGAAAGCGGGGTCTGGAAAAACAGGGAAAAGATACTTTCTTACCTTCGGAGCTGGTGCCGTCATCGCAACCGTCGTTCACCACCTTCCACTCCTCTAAAACGTCGTCAATGTCATATGCCACATCTTTGAGATCTCCTAACCATCTTTTTACCGATTCATCATTCACTTGCCGCTTCTCTGCGTCGGTGAGCACTGCCTGAAGATAATCGAAGTTACGCGAGAGCTTTTTAAGATCTTCCTCAACACCCACTAACGACCTCAGCTCTTGAAAGGCCATGGAACCCAAACTCTCCACGACCAAAGAAACCAGTCCATCTGCCATGATTTAGAGCAAAGAAGAAGCTGAAAGCTGAAAAGCAGAGAATCACCTTGGATGGAGAGGCGGAGCTATGTTGGGGAAATGCTCTCAAAACCGATTAGAGAAGACTCCATGGCGATTCAGGTCAACCAGATGATGGAGCTTGACTTGCTTACCTGCTTTTGCCAATCTGGAAACTCGGGTATAGCCATCATCTTTCGCCTCATTCTGGCCGCGTTTTGAGATGGTCTGATGATCAAAACCGTCCATCTTCTAGATATTACTCTATATGGGCTACCACGGTTGTATCATTCATCAAAACTGTTAATTAGGTGTGACACAGCAGGTCGAGGCCACATCTCAAGGGAAATTTTGCATATTGTTCTCATTGGTGGTGTGGGCCATGACTATCTTTTATATAGATGACTGTTTTTATGTACGGTCAAAATAAGTATTCTCACCGTATATGGGGAGTAGATTTTACATATACAATGGGAAAGGCTCCACAGCTCTTGCGTGTTCCAGGCTCTCCCTGAAACAGGTGCTGCAGATGGACGCGGATTGGGTACTACCCCACCACGACCTTGCTATAGACGGACGGTCCGGTCAGAGGCTTTGTAGGCTCACCGTTCATCTATTTTTATACATCGTTTTAGTTAATGAGCCGAAAAAAAAAAAAAAAAAAAAAAACCAGATCGAAGGTTCAAGTGTAATACACCACCGGAAGAAGTGGGGATTGAAAGCCTACCGTTAAAAACTTCTTACGGCGAAGTTTTGGACCAAGCCGTTATCTGTGTTTTCCCTCCTCCAGTTCTATATGACCTTATGAACAGGTTACATGGCAAATAAAGATGACGGTAGGCCCTATAAGAGTTCCATCCCCGTTGCTTCCTGTGGTGTGGTGCAGTTGAGCCTTCTCTCTGCTTCCTTTTTTTAGCTCATACCATAAAAGTATCTTTCAAAATAGATGAACAGCGTGGATGAAACATATATATATATATATATATATATATATATATATATATATATATATATATATATATATATATATATATATATATATAGGGGTGGTATCAATCAGCGTTCGTTGCGGATTCTGTTCCACTGATTCCACTGATTCTCCTCCCTTACCTACTTTTCTTTCGTTACGACTCGTTTGGACAAGAAAATTCCACAGTACAGTCGATGATAGTTGTTGGACTCAAATCCAATGATTCTCTTTCCTTGCCTATTTTTCTTTTATAATGACTCGTTTGGATATAAAAAAAATAAAAATCCGCTATGGAAATAATAGGCAATCGTTTAAAGATTAACATAAACTCATTTAAACTCAGAATTATTTGGTGGCTATTAAATGTATTATGCCATGCTATGATCACCGTAGGTCACACAACAGGAAATATTGTTTTTTCAGTTGGGATATCATATAATTTTTTATTAGGCTAATTTTTTTGTATTTCATTTCTTGTCTATAGGAATAACTTTATTAATGTTTGGATGCATTGTACCCAATTTTTTTACTATTCTTGAAAAATCAATAATTAGAAAGAACACATGTTATAGCAATGAAAAGATACGACATATTAAAGATCTTAAAGAATATTTGGATTGTTGTTTTACGGAATCATTGTTGAAAGAGTAATAAGATAGAGTAGCTGAGAGGTATTCAAAGCAAATCAAGTGGCTCAAAGACATCTATAAGACGCTAGAGAGGTATTCAAAAGTAGATTGAGCGGCCAAGAGGTGTCCAAAAGACAAACCATGTAGTCAAGAAGCGTATGCAAGCGGAACACGGCCAAAGGCTAGTCGAGTATCCAGAAGCAGATTGTAACCGAGAGGCTGAAGCACGGTTGAGCGTTCAGAAATGGAAGGCAACTGAGAGACACAGAACCTGACCAACAGAAGAGAAACAATTATAAAAGAAAAACATAACAAGAAAAGGATCTAAAAAAATATTTTTCAACTACCAAAACTATTGTAGTAATGGAAGAATGATCTATAAGTACAAGCTACAATAGAACTCTATAAATAACTGAGAATGTGATAGAAAATCTAACAACTAATCCAACCAAACAAATTAATCAAATCTATCAATTTATCTTTTATTTCAGCTTATCATAGGAGTAGCGGTAATTCGTAGCTATAATTTTTAGTTAGAATCCAAGTTTATGCTCATACGTTGGATTTGTTCTTTATCCAATATCAACCTGTTCTTTCAAGATGCGCATTCTTGTAGTTGCTTCTAGTGACTTATTGTGAGTTTTTCCTTTTATTTGATTTACACTGGTATTATAGAAGTTCTTTCTTATGGAAGGCATAAAGTAACCCATATTCTGAGGAAGAACCCAACCTTTTGATTATTGCTTTATCGTTATAAACTTTTGCAAGTGGCTGAGTAAGTAACCGATCTTCTTAGAATCTAGTCATATATGTTCATATTGGACGTATTTCCCTATTTTGGCACTTGGAGTTAAAGTTGTTCAGTTTAGATCAAGCCACTATATTGATTCTGGCACACCCGTGCAACAGAAAACAAACTAAGTGTTAAACAAATAGTATATAAACATCACAATAGACCCTAGAGAGGTTTCAATAGTATACATTTCCCTACCCACTTTTTCCTACCCTGCAACTCACTTGAGTTTTGGGTCGAACTCATTTTTGGGTTCATGTTCTAATATGAGCTAAAAATGGATGGACGGAGTGGATTTTTAATAAACATCATGGTCGCCCCCACCTAGATCTGCATCCAGGTAACTTCCTGTGATAAATGCATTGTCAATCTGCATCCATTTTTTTATGCTTTGGTAGATAAAAACTAAAAATTGAGAAATTAAAATCAAAAGATTGAAAATTTTCTTATATATTATTGTGGGAGGTCTTAAATTTATACACAAAGAATGACCCCAATATGAAATAATACAATAAATATAAAATCTAACAAAAGTAGAAAATATACAAAGGAATGAAGTCTTATCCATATATATATATATATATATATATATATATATATATATGGAAAATGAAGTACTTTTTAATACTCACCCTCAAGTGGGCGCATGAACGTCCGTTACACCCAACTTATCGAGTAAAAAAAATCAAATCCTTCCTAACCAAGAGCTTTTATAAAGATGTCTGCAGCATATCGATCAGTTGGTACAACTGGAGTGCAAAGAATGTTGGAGCTATTTTTAATGAACAAGATGACAATCAATTTTAATATGCTTGGTCCTTTCATGAAAAAAAAAATTGTTTGCGATGTGAAGGGCTGCTTGATTATCACATTAAAGGTGTATAGATTAGTTATGTGGAATCCCAAGATCTCGAATAAGAGTTTTGATCAAAGTGAGTTCACAAGTAGTATTAGCTATTGCACTGTACTCGACCTCAGTAGATGATCATGAAACAAAGATTTATTTTTTTATTTTCTAAGAGATAAGACTTTTTCCAAGCATCGTAAAGTATCCCTTTGTAAAACATTTTGTTGCGGGACAACTAGCCCAGTTAGAGTCACAATAGAAAATAGTTAAAGTGAGCTATTAGAGGATAAAAATATCCTTCCCTGAACAAGACTTGAGATATCTTAACACGTGAATAATAATACATTATAATGACATTAGCAAGGTTGATACATGAATTGATTGAGAATGTTGACCAAATAAATTATATATGGTCTAGTGATTGTTAAGTAGATGGGATGCAAAACAATCCATTGATACATAATGGGGTTCTGAAGACCACCATGATTGTTAGTCAAATGCAAATTTTATTCCATATGAAAAGCAGTAGATCAGGCTTCGAGATGATTGTCATCTTTGAGAATATTAAGGGTGTATTTGCGTTGACTTAAGAAAATTTTCGTTGGAGAATGAGCTACCTTAATGCTTAAAAAATATTTTGAATGACCTCAATCTTTCATGTGGAACTTGGTATGTAGAGGACATTGATGGCAAATCGGTTGTTGTCGGTGATTTTTATATAAACAAGTATGGAGTTAACATGAAAACTAAACAAATGAAAACAAACTATCCTAATCTTGGGAAAAAAATTTACCTATCTACACCTCCATCAGACTAGGAGGTCAGTTCTAGTACACAGGATCAATCAGAGGGATGGACGTATCTTTTAAATCAAACTTCTCAATGAATGGCTTTAATGAATGTTCGTTCACCTTTGAAAATGTGATCATTCATTCAGTTTTTAATCTCGACAGCCCCATGAGGATAAACATTTTTTACCACAAAGGTATCGGTCCAACAAGATCTCAATTTCCCTGGAAATAGATGAAGTCGAGAATTGTAAAAGAGGACTTTTTTATTTGGCCTGAAAGTTTTTCGAAGAATGTTCCAGTCATGAAACTTCTTCGTCATGTCCTTTTAAATTCTAGAACTCTCTCATAAGCATCATTCTGAATTTCTTCAAGTTCATTAATTTATAATTTACGAAGCAAGCCAATGTTGTCTAGATTAAAGTTCAAATTTTTAATCGCCCAGCAGGCCTTATGTTCCAACTGCACTAGTAAGTGACAAGCCTTACCATAGATAAGTCTAAAAGGGAGACATTCCAATAAGTGTCTTATATGCAGTATGGTATGCCCATAAAGCATTAATTGGTCAATCAAATTGACCAATCTTTACGGTTAGGATTTACCATTTTCTTCAAAATTTATTTAATTTTCCTATTAGAGATCTCAACTTGGCCACTTGTTTGTGTATGATAGGGGGTACTCACCTTGAGTGTAATATCGTATTTCTTTATTAAGCTTTCAAACAGCCTATTACAAAAGTGTGACCCACCATCATTGATAATGAGTCGAGGTTATCAAACCAAGAAAGGATGTTTTTAAGGAATTTAATGACGATGTGATGGTCATCATTTCGACACAATATTGCTTCGAGCCATTTAGTAATATAGTCTACCGTGAATAAAATATAAATATTCCCAAAAGATTGAGGGAATGGACCTATGAAATTGATGCCCCAACAATCGAATGCCTAAATGATCAGAATGGGGTTTAATGACATCATGTTTCGGCGGGACAATCCTCCTAATTTTTTGGCAACGCTTGTAAGCTTTGTAAAATTCATTGGTGTCCTTGAACATAGTGGACCAATAAAAGCCACACTGAAAAATTTTTGATGTGGTTTTCTTGGCCGAGAAATCGCCACCATAAACATGAGAGTGATAGAAGGAGATGACACTTTGATGTTCGTTGTCAGGAACATATCTCCTTATGATCTAATCTGGGCAATATTTAAACAAGTATAGGTCGTCCCATATGCACTTATACACTTTAGAAAAAAATTCATTTTATCTTGCTTGGTCCAATATGTCTGTGTGATACCTACAGTAAGATAATTTGCAATATCAGTGAACTAGGGTAATTGAGAAACTGTAAAAAGTTGCCCATTAAGGAAGATGTAATTAATATACGTCGTCTCAATGGAATCCGAGATAACTTGCTTAGAAAGGTGATCAACTACTACGTTCCCTACTCCTTTCTTATCTCTGATTTTTATGTCAAACTCTTGGAATAGGAGGATTCACCTCAACAATCAGGTCTTACCATCCTTCTTAGAAAGAAGGTACTTCAGCGCCAAGGGATCTGTGAAAACTATGATCTTGGATCCAATCAAATAAAACCTAAACTTGTCTAATGCAAAGACTATAGCTAAGAGTTCCTTCTCCGTAGTGGAATAATTCACATAGGTAGAGTTTAGAGTTCTACTTGCGAAGTAGATCACATGAATCTTATAATGGGTTGCGTATTCAAAATGATAAAGTCTTTTAAGTAATAGAATTTATCGCCTTGGACAAGCGCATCCTTTATTATTCCTCTCAGTAGACAACTTGATCAATCAGCTAATTAAAGTGTGGCCTTAGTGGGTTTTAATTCACCTAGACCAAGTCGTTTGTAGATCGAGTAGGGAATCATATTTATGCTCGCTCCTAAATCAAGAAGTGCGTGCTCAATCTGGTGGTCCCGGATTACGCAAGAGATAATTAGGCTATCAGAATCTTTGTATTTTTATGGCACATCTTTCTTTAGGATGACACTCATTTTTTCAATTAACGAAATTTTCTTTTTACGCTTTGTTGTCTTTTGGTTGTGCAAAGGTCCTTTAGGAACATGATATATAATGATATTTGTTTAATGACATCCAAGAGAGGAATGTTGATCTTCACTTATTTTAGAACCTCTAAAATATCCTAAGAGTTAGATAGAGATTTTGGTGCAATCAACCGTTGGGGGAATGGTGCAATGGGTTTATATGCTCTTTCTGGTTCTTTCTCTTATGGAGCAATGCTAGGTCCATTATCTCTTTCAATTTCTTCCAAGTCCTTAGGCTTTTCAGCTCTCACTAGAATAGTTTTATCAATTATCTTTCTACTTCTAAGAGTGGTGATAGACTTGGCTTGCTCCATTTGATTTGAAGAGCTTCAGTCACTTATTTCACATTGTACGTAGCTTTGGAATGGGTATGGTTGGGCTGGAAATGCCCCTTTCTCCCCAATCCCTAAGTGTGACTTAATCCTTTAAATAGACGATGCAAACATTCTCATAGTTATTTTGAGATCTTGGAATGCTTACACCATATCCTGGTTGAATAGCTCTTAGTTTTTGCATGAATTTTTGAATCATATCCTCTTGAGGTTATTTATGATTAAGAAGTTAGGTAAGGGCCTCTTGAGGGGTAGCCGTTTGTTCGTTCCTCTAGTTGGAATTATATATATTTGAGGTGGGTCTACTGAACGGGCGTTGATAGTTGTTTACGACATTTGATCGCTCATTCAACAACTATTGAAAGGCAAGAACTGTGGGACAATCCTGAGTTACATGTATGTTTCTAACACAAATATTGTAGAAAACTTCCACACCCTCATTGGGTTTGACTGTTTCCACCTTCTTAAGTTACATGGCCTCGACTTTTCTCATGAGATTGGTCACTCTTACACTCATGTTGTCTTCTTCTTTTAAGACATACATTCCTCCCATTTCTTTTAACTCAGTAGGCTTAAAAGTGGTAGGCCTTGGGGAGGTGTCCGATGCTTATGCATTTTCTGCAAGCAGATCGAAATAGTCCCACACATCATTGGCCTCCTTGTTCATTAATTCACCATTACACATCATCTTTACAAACTGACACATGGGCAAAGTCAATCCATTATAGAAAAAGCTTATTACCCATCATATCTCATAGCCATGATATGGACACAAATTTATGAGATCCTTGAATCTCTCCCAACATTAGAAGAAGGTTTCCTCTTTTTGAAAAAAATTCATGATCGCTCTCCTTAAAATGTTTGTTTTGTGAACCGAGAAATTTTTTTTTAAGGAACTCCCGGGTTATCTCGGCCCATGTGCAGATAGATCACGACTTTAAGGAGTGCAGTCACGACTTAGCCTTCTCTTTTAATGAAAAGGGAAACAACTTTAGTCTTATAGTATCTTCAGACATGTTTGCGAAGTGCAATGTGGCGACTATCTCATCGAATTTTTTAATGTACGTATATAAATTTTCAAAGTCTAGTCCATGAAGTTTAGGAAGGAGTTGTATCACTCCCGGTTTAAAATCCATTTTTCCTGCATTAAGTATAAACACCATATAAGAAGGTGTACTTACCCCTGTTAGTTGTAAGTAATCTCATAAAGTACGAGGCGGGGGAGCATGATGCACCTTATTCTCATCTTGAACCTCCTCAACTGGATGTTGAGGTTGATTTGTAGCATTACTTCGATTAACTTAGGGGATCTCAAGTGATGTCTAATCCGGTGATGGATAATTAACCCTTCGAATAATCCTCCTTTGCTCAAGAGACGTTGAGTGTTGTCACAAACCCACTTGGGCATGAAACACTCACAACCCTCTAGTTTTAAAACTACTAAATCCTTGAATAAAAATTCAGAAAGTGGAGAAAAGAGAAGAGTTAGAAGGATGTTACCAACAAAGAACGGCTAGGTTATTTTCTACAAAACATAAAACTAAGTTAGCTCCTAAAACAAATTTAAAAAATCTAAGAGAAAATATAAAAAAAAATAAAATAAATAATAATCCTAACTATTTTTAAAACTTAATTAATTTAGAAAAACAAAGCATGTTGGAATCCCTGGCAACGACGTCAAAAACTTGTTCGCTTGTACCCCAAGTGCATGGTTACGATGTAGTAATAATCTTGGTGAGACCGAGGTCGACCCATAAGGACTAAAGATGTGTAATTTCTTTGAACTGATTAAGAATTAGAATTAGAAAATAAACTTGAGACTTGTAATTGAAGAGATATTGTGAATTGAAGCTATCATATTATGTGAACAAGAGCGCCAAGGATCCACTTGTAGTTACTTGAATGTATCCTTACTTGATTCAATCAATGTTTTAACTGGAATCGAAGTCCTAATCTATCCAGTTGGATGATAGAGTGATTAAAACATTATAAACTATTCCAAAACAAATTATAAACATTTATAGTAATGATCCATGTATACCGGTCTTGTTGAGTTAATTATAGAGAGTTTTAAGCATCTATCATGCCCGTAATTAATGGAAGATCAAAGAATTCTACAGATCAAACAATTATAAATAGAAGAGAAATCATTCATGAAATTCTTAAGTATCCACCATGCCCGGAGTTAATGATAGATCAAAGTAATAATAAAAAAACACTTCTTAAATTTAAACTATAACTATGAAATATCCAATATGAACTTTATGAACGTGAATCAAAGTAAGAAAAGTATTAAGACCAACTACAAGCTTCACATCATAGATCTAACTAAGAGATTAGCCAACCAAGAACATACTGAAACTAAAAATCTTAAACAAAACATGAAAAACTAACTAGAAGAAAAAGATTGGGAAAGAAGGAATGAATCTTTGAAGTTCTCTAACACCTTGCTCCACTCTTCCAACCCTAATTTGTGCTTAAAAACTCTTAAAAGACTCATATTTATAAGCTTTACTTGGACCAACTTTGAAACTGCCTCTAATTTACGCAATGCAGTTATGTTTCGGCCGCACTAAAGTTGAAATTCAGTCAAACTAAATTATCCTTCACTCGGACCGTATTAACCATGTTTCATGCTGAAACTCTCTATTTACTTTTGGACGCATCGAGCTTTCCTTCGATCACACTAAACATGCCTTCGGTCAGACCAAATTAATTTTCAGTCGAACTGAATTAACTCTGAATTTTGTTATTGCTTTCTAGACTATTTTATGCACTTTCGGTCGCACCGAACATGGCTTCAGTCGGAACAAACGTCGCACCGAATAGTCTATTTATTTTGTTGCTTCTGTGATATTTTTCAGTCTTTTCTTCACATTTTAACTTGCTTTTCTTGGATCTTTGGCATGTAAATTCTTCAATCTTAGTATTCAAAGATCCGTCCTTACCTTGGTAATTCTTGAGCACCAATTTCCACACTTTTAACACTCTTTTGACCTTGAGCTCTCGAAATCACCTCGCAAGAAAAATATGCATAAATACAACGATTAAGTGTTATCATGTTCATAAAACCAAAGGGTAAATAGGGGGAAGTATGCAATATATGACACTCAACACACATCTCTCATAGTAACACATCGCTCAATCAAATCTTGCCACGGACAATCTAGTCACTAGGTAATCCACGTTGAATCAATACTCAAGTAGGTTGGACCATTGAAAATAATCGAGATAATGGAAAACAACCAGGATGAAAAAACTACTATTTAAATTGTTTAAATTTTGTATGGGCTGATGACGTAGGAAAGGACGTGATAAGTTCGATTAGAGTCTTCCTCAAGGATTACTACTCCAAATCCATGGAGCTCTCTGGATTCCTCGCAAAATTTTCTTGAATATACAAAGGATGAAATAGAAATAATTTTTAATGAATTCAAAATAAATTAATTGATGATAAAAATGAAATTACAATCCTTTAGATAATGAGTTCAAACTTAGATTAGAGTTTTAGACTCAAACATCCTAAAAATGTGACTTACTATAAATAGTAAACTTACTATTTGTGGATGGTTATTATTCCTATTAGACTTCATGATTTTCACTGAAAAATAGTAAGTGCCCAATTTTTCCTAACCACGTTAATCTCTTAATTTTTCTAAGCCCTTTTCATGTTAGGCATGACCAGTGTTCGAATTATCTAAGATATTATGGAAATATCACAGATATTATCTTTATCTCCAGCTCAACGATACCGATAACACTGGCAGCGATATTGATAACACTAGTAGTATCAAAATTTTCAGGTATTAGCAATGTATCACTAAGTATCACCAACGTATCAATATCGCTAATGTAATCACCAATATTTTTAACTATGTAAATTTCAGGTGTCACTTATATTGCCAATGCATCAATATCGCTAATGTATCGCCAATATTTTCAACTATATAAATTCTAGGTAATGCTTATATCATAAATGTATCGATAATATTTCAATAATATTATTGATAATATTCCAACATATTAATATCATCAAAATTTTGTTTATTACAAAAAATTTTATTTCAAATTTTTTTTCCATAGGCACATGGTTGTATATTGTATTCAATTTGTCATCAATAATATTGATAATATCTCAATATTATCAATACCACAACATGGGCGATATTGAGATCACAATTGTTCATTTCCTTCCCAATTGTTGATGACTTCTTGGCGAAATATCATGTGTTATTTATATTTTACAATATAGATGAGTGTTTATATGGAACGTTGGATGGTTAAATAGGCCAGATGGGATGGTTAGATTGATTTCTTACAATAGCACATTCTTTTAAGGCCCCATTAAACGGAAACTTGTTCTGTATGTATTCTTTTTTGGTATTTTTTTTTAATTTTTAAATATGCAAATGTGTACATTTTATTATCTCCTGAAGTTTCACTGAAATTCCACCGTTTTCCCATTTTATTATCTCCTGAAGTTTCACTGAAATTCCACCGTTTTCCCATGTTTCCCTGCATTTCCGGTTATCAGTAATATTATCAGCAATATCAATATTGTTTTCGTATCCCTAGCCAGCCAAACTTGTAGCGATACCAATACTTTGAACACTGGCCACGACTCCTAAAAGTTAAAGGATCAAAAGTTATGATTAAATTAAAACTTACTATTTATAGTTAAACAAAAATAAAATGGGCTTTTGATCGTTCATCTAATGGAATCTCACAAATCTGGCATGTGCAACGCGGTGTAAGTGGGATGTCTAAAGTAGCTTCTCCTACTCAAAATCGTATAAGATATGTCAAAAAACTCAATCTAGTTTATGAGATACTAGTATTTTAAAGTTTTGATAGTTCTAATTACTACCACGTCTAATCAATTCTACCTTCGGAATTGAAAGTGTGTCCACAACCCACTTACATCAGCCGACCGTCGTGTATATATCTGTCAATCCACTCACCTGACTTATACCACATTAGGATAAATGGATTTGCTGAAATTCAGGACATCACATACTCACGTGGGGCACCCCACCTGATGTTAAAAGTTTTAATAATGATTTTACACCATTAGCTATGGTGTACCTACGTGAGTTTTGAATTTTACTAATGTTTTGGAATCCATGTTGAAAACTATAATGGTGCACTTAATGGACAACTGGATCTGATGCAGTTTTGTCATTCCTGATATCAGTGTAAGTAACACTCTCAGCTTACATAAGTAAAGTTGGCGATGTACTTAGGGTTGAAAGTTGGGCGGGTTCAACCCAACTAACCGTGACTGACCCAACATTAGGTTGGGCTTGGGCAAGATGTATTGGGTTTGATCTTGGGCTTGGGCCATACAAACACCAACCCGATAAAACTTAGGTTGGGCTCGGGTTGCCTGACCCAACCTGAACCCGAGCAATATATAAGTTCCTTATAAATTAATTATATTTGAGTGCGGATCGTCTACTTTGAAGACAAAGGAAATTCCAATGCCTTCAGGTTTTATTGGTCCACGTCATTTTTGATGACTCAAATTAACAAGATACACCAAATTTCTCTCTCTTAAATAGATTGCTTGATACACAATATGACTTTTAAAGGAGTAGTAGTCCAATATTTTAGCTTGTTTGTTTAGAAAAAATGAACTTCGTCTTTAAGATAAATAACTACATATATAATTAATAAACTTATAGGTACAAAAAATAAGATGTGCATTGAAAATATAATAGACTAATGTAACAATGAAAATATTAGTATATATCTACCCGACCAACTCGATCGAGCCTGCTTAGGTTGATCTTGGGTTGAGAATTCCCAACCCAAGGTTGGGTTAGGGCTAAGAATTCCCAACCCAAGGTTGGGTTAGGTTGGGCTAGGGCCAGACCCAACCCGCCCAACTTTCGACCCTGGATGTAACACGACCCAACCCGCCCAACTTTCACCCCTGGATGTACTTGAGAAACCGGTTGGTAGCATGGTTTTGGGCTACCGAAGCAGACTGCATCCTGCGCGCATTAAAAATGGTTAATGCGTCCATGAAGGGGTTCTGTGCAGCTCATCGCAATGTATCGGTTTTATCCACATTGGCCAATCATTTTTTTCAAATCAGTTTAGGAAATGAGTCTAAAAATTAGGCAGGTCCAATGCTCAAGTGGACCACATCATAGGAGGTAGCTGAGATAATGAAACTCACCGTTGAAACTTTTCTAGGGGCTACTGTAATGTTTATTTTCCATCCAACCTGTTCATAAGGTGTATGAAGGGAAAACACAGATATCAGATTGATCTGAAACTTCTGCCACTCACAGGAAGTTTTTAATGGTGGGAATTCAATCCCCACTGTGTGGTCCACTTGAGCCTTGGATCTATCTCCTTTTTTGGTTCGTATCCTAAAATAATCTCGAAAAATGGATGGATGGCGTAGATAAAACACTTAAATCACGGTGGGCCCCACAGATCACTATGTCGACAGATCATCGAATAGGTAGGTAAGTTGGGCATCGGACCGAGTCAGACCGGATTCAGTCCGAAATCTACATGGCCGGATCCGAACCCTATCCGATTCGGCACCGAGTTCGGGACATCTGACCCGAACTGATCAGTTGCATGATTGGTCTGACCCGAATCGAGTCCGACTCGGTCAGGGAAACCAAGTTGGATCGAATTGGATACGAATTGATTTTTTTAACGGTGAAAATCACTATCCTCGCTGCTATTTACGATGTGGTCCATTTGAGATTTAGATATGATTCATTTTTTTTTCCAAATGCTTTAAAATGATCACAAAAAATTGATAAATGGTATGTATATAACAAATACATCATTGTGGGGCCACGTAATGTGGATCTCATTTGAGTCGTTCGTACAACTCGGAGCTCAAGGAGTACAACTGTGTTGACGTGCATAGCACGCTAGCAGTTGTTACGTGCTATACACGAAAGTCCCGTGCATGTAACATTAACGAGTTTTGTGGGTCTCATCATGGGGTATGTGTTATATTGAAACCGTTTATCCATTTGACAAGCTCGTTTTAAGGCTTGAGATGAAAAATAAGACAGATCTAACTATCAAGTGGACCACACTTAAAAAAGATGTGGTGATTGAACGTCTATCATTGAAACCCTTTTTGGATTAATTTGAAATTTTTTTTTCCTCTTAATACAGGCCTCTGTTACCTTATGAACAGATTGGATGGAAAATAAACATTATAGTGGGCCCTACGAATTGTTTAACAGTGAAAATCATTCTCAACTGTTATTTGCGGTGTGGTCCAGATGATCTTTGGATATGATTCATTTTTTGGATAATGCTCTATTATAATCTCTAAAAATATGAACTATGTAGATATGATAAATACATCACTGTGGGGCCATATAACTTTGATCTCACTGTGCGTACAACTCGGAGCTCGAGGAGCGTCAGTGCTCGTCTTCGCACGACATATACCTACAGCTAGCTACTGCTAGCTTTGTGTGGTACACAAGCAATCCTCTTGCTGTAGTGAGTAAACTCTGTTAGGGCCCACCTTGAATGCATGTGGTTTATCCACGCCGTCCATTCATTTTTCCATATCATTTTAATGGTTGAACCTAAAATTGATGAATATCCAAAGCTCAAGTGGACCATACCATAGGAAAAAGTAGAAATATCGATATGAACCGCTCCGGATCGAGTCGAATCGAATCGGTCTGGTTCCATTCGGATTGAGTTTTCAGATTGGGTCAGTCCAGATTAACCACGACCCTATCTTGATCTAAAAACGGTCGGATCTGAAGGGCCCCTACTCGATCCGCATTGATCGAGGCCGTCAGTTCAGTTCGGAATGGATCAGATTGAGTCTGATCGGGTTGGATCCACCCGATTGGGTCAGATGTGCCCAGCTCTATAGGTGGGGGATGCGCATTGTGTCCTACCGCCGCCCGGACCGTAATTCGTCTGAGTAGGGGTCTGTGGGGCCCACCGTGATGTAAGTGTTTTATCCAAGCCGTTAATCACTTTTCTCAAATCATTTTAAGGTATAATCCAAATGCTAAGAAAGGTATAGGGCTTATGTGGTCCACAAAGTGGGGATTTAATGTCCACCATTAAAAACTTCTTGGGAGGTAGAGAAGTTACAGATCAAGCTAATATTTATTTCTTCACTTCATTTATGTCTGCATGACCTTATTAATAGGTTGGATGATATAAAAAAAAACATCACGGTAGCCCTTAGAAAGGTTTCAACGGTGGGTGTCATTATCACCGTAGCTTCCTCCAGTGTGGTCCATTAGATGTGTAACTTCTTCAATTTTATACACATACCTTAAAATGATCTGAGAAAAGCGATGACCGACGTGGATAAAACACTTACATCACGGTGGGCCCCATAGAGCCCTGCCCGGACGGATTAGTAGGACGCAATCCGCATCCATATGTGGAGGCGGGACGCAATCCACTTCCTTGGCAGAGAAAAAATAACCAGAATGAGATGTATCTATGGCGTCGATCCATCCACTTCGTACATACCCACTTTGTACAGTATGTTTTAAAAATTAAAACTTATTTCTCAATCTTACTCGTAGATTCGCTTCACCGAATATTTGCCCACGAGCTATTTTTATTTTTGACCGTCACTTTCATAGAAATTAATTAGACGGATAGAATTGTCTAATAGGTATGATTTGTATTACATAAGGCATTAATGCTATTGGCCAGTATATGGATGAACCCGATTGATAAAACATCCTACGACATGTGCGGTGAAGAGATGGCTTTACCGTATTCCAGTTCTTTGCACTCTACTGAATTATCCGCCGAACCGTTGAAATGGGTATTCGGATTGCGTCCTGCCCCTTCCACTATGGACTCGGTCTGGGTCTGTGTGGGGCCCACCGTAATGTATGTATTCTATCCACACTATCCATCTTTTTTTTTTTTTCATGTCATTGTAGGGTCTAATCCTAAAATATAGACAGATGGAAGGCTCAAGTGAACCACAACATAGGAAGAAGTGTTGATAATGACTCCGATTGTTAAAATCTTCCTGGTGCCCACCGTGATGTTTACTTTCCATCCAACCCGTTCACAAGGTCACATAGGTCTGGATGAAGGGAAACGAGAAATATCAGCTTGATTAAACTTCCGTAGATCCCAAAATATTTTAATGGTGTGCGTTCACTACCACTATGTGGTCCACTTGAGACTTGGACCTACCTAACTTTTAGGCCCATACCTAAAAATGATCTGGAAAAATGGAAGGACGGAGTGGATAAAGCATATACATCACGGTGGACCCCACAGAGTCCCTACTTAGACCCAGTCTGTCCAAGTCGGGGACAGCATCTTCGCACAATATACATGCGTTCTCGATTCTGGCAAGTAGGACATATGATCTGACAATCTAGATCATCAGTATGTTGTATTCTACCGTGGATGAACTATTCACGAAATCAAACAGTTGAGATCTCACACAAATTTCCCCCGTAGCATATGAAATATGATGATGTTTGGCACGTGCAAATGGGTGCGTTTTAGTTTAGCTACATAACGACCTTGAACATGACCTCTTCCAATTTTCAAGACAGGTGATGCACAAGATAATCACATGGCTTGATTCATGGGCCACAATTAGGGGTGGCAATGGGTTGAGTCCGCCCATCAGTCAACTCACCTTGACCCCCTTTTGAAGTGGGTTTTGGTCAAGCTAAATGACTAATGGGTCAGGTTCGATCGGGCTACAAATGTGACCCATTTAACAAAATGGGTTGTAGGACTTGGGTTAAACTCAATCTACTTAATCCTACAGACCCATGCAGGTTTGTTAATGGGTTGGACCAGATGACTAGACCGGCCAAACCCAAAACCCAAAACCCAAGGTGAAATAAAGGAAAAAAGGGTGCAGATGAAACATTTCTACTGACTGCGCTAGGTTATGCATAACCCTGACTTCAAATTCATTTCTCAAACCGGAAGGTTGCGTCAAGTCAGTTCAACCCAACTCATGTCCAATTAAATGGATCTGGTTGGGTCATGCTTGGTCAATTTTAAGTGGGTTGGGCTTAGTCAAAGGGTAATCATTCATGGGCCAAGTTTGGGCAAGAATTCTTGGATTATTTGGTAAATTGGCTAGGCTTGGGCTTGTGTTGAGGGTCAAATATTGCATATTAGACCCCAGATATTGTCTGGATTTACGAATATAATGCTGTCTAATGGCTCGTTTTCTCATTCTTGTGTGGCAAAGTGATTTTATGAGCATGGATGGAAAAAAGACGTTAAAAGTTGAGATTTAACGATCTGATGACGCCAAAGGCAAGGGACACACTCCAGGGGACCAAGATTGACAAATATACACGGTCAGAAATTCGAGAAAAGTTAGAAATTGAAGCTCAAGTGGCCTGAAGGACGTCCAGAATGCAAGATCACGAGGTTCCCACCATCCGTTCGGCTCGAAACTTCATACGTCGCCTGAGGACCATAAATTAACCGTACATATAAAATTTCAGCCATTGAAGATCTCGAAAAGTGCCCCAACTGACAGATCAGCCCATACTCCTTTGATTCTGGGCCCACCTGATATATGGAACTGCCTCAAAATTATTATTGACGACTTAAATAAGGAGTCAAAACAGATGGACGGTGCAGATTTCTCCAAAACAGTGCAATGGACCCCATATGAGATGAGTGTATACAGTGCACATGTGCACTCGTTGTGCACCAAACGAGTTAAGTCGGTCAGCAAGACGCTGACCTACTTTCTTCTTAAAAATAAAAAATAAAAAATAAAAAAATAAAAAATTTCGCACCGTGTAACGCAGGCCGCTGGCCGTTTTTGTGGACGTTTGTGGGCCCTACCCATTGACCATATGGAAAATCTGACCCGTTCACTGTTGAGGGTCAAATATTGCATGTTAGACCCTAGATATTGTCTGGATTTACGAATATAATGCTGTCTAATGGCTCGTTTTCTCATTCTTGTGTGGCAAAGTGATTTTATGAGCATGGATGGAAAAAAGACGTTAAAAGTTGAGATTTAATGATCTTATGACGCCAAAGGCAAGAGACACACTCCAGGGGACCAAGATTGACAAATATACACGGTCAGAAATCCGAGAAAAGTTAGAAATTGAAGCTCAAGTGGCCTGAAGGACGTCCAGAATACAAGATCACGAGGTTCCCACCATCCGTTCGGCTCGAAACTTCACACGTCGCCTGAGGACCATAAATTAACCGTACATATAAAATTTCAGCCATTGAAGATCTCGGGAAGTGCCCCAACTGACAGATCAGCCTATAAACCGTTGATTCTGGGCCCACCTGATATCTGGAACTGCCTCAAAATTATTATTGACGCCTTAAATAAGGAGTCAAAACAGATGAACGGTGCAGATTTCTCCAAAACAGTGCAATGGATCCCATATGAGATGAGTGTGTACAGTGCACATGTGCACTCGCCGTGCACCAAATTTTCCAAAAGTCGGTCAGCGCAGCTGACGTTTCCGTCTATAACTCAAAAAAAAAAAAAAAAAAAAAAAAACGTGCAGCGGACGCACGGCCACTGGCCGTTTTTGCGATCAGTTGTGGACCCCACACGTGCCCCATAAGCTCAATCCGATCCGTCCACCGTGTATAGGGCTTCGAGCACTACAAAACCATGTTATCACTTTTTACCCATGCGTGCACACGTGTGAGATACAGAGGCCACAAAAGGGCTGCTCGGTATCATTCAAAACTGATTCTTTTGTGATTTCTTCTCTGGGCCACGTCAATGGACGTTCAAAACTACCCATTCTTGACTAAAATTTCGTTCTGAATCCAATGGACGGGGTGG
This sequence comes from Magnolia kwangsiensis, assembly GCA_037074715.1. Classification (NCBI taxonomy): domain Eukaryota; kingdom Viridiplantae; phylum Streptophyta; class Magnoliopsida; order Magnoliales; family Magnoliaceae; genus Magnolia; species Magnolia kwangsiensis. The sequence goes on from CM073577.1 coordinate 118,987,930, forward strand.
ATTTTCCAGAAAATGCTTCTGTGGGGCCCACCGATCACAATAGTGAAATGGTGCGAAAGGTTTCGCACATCCGCGAAAATCAATTTTTTCAGGCAGTTTTGGGCCACCATCTTTGATCGTATGGCAGATCTGAACCGTCTATCATGTAGAGGACCCAATGAAATCCTAAGGGACGGTGTTTCTTTGAAATTTGAGCAAGGAAAGTGGCGTGTTTCGAGGCACCGAACTCGGCTGCAAAAAAGCTTTCAATGGGCATGCATAGCTTTCCAAATCCGATTTTCACCACTCCAGTAGCTATATAAGGAGGTTTTGGACGTGGGGAGCATTCATTCAGGGTCTTGGGAGGAAGAACAGAGGGCTCAAGCTTGGATTTCAACGTGGGCAGAGGAGAGAGAGAGGAGCTTGGTTTTTTTCTTTCCCTTTTCTTTTCCTTTTCTTTTTCTCTTTATTTATTTGGATTGAGCCCATCCATGGCAGGCTAAAACCTCCTAGCTAGGGCTAAGAGGTGAAGCTTGTAGTGAGATGGGAAATTTGATTTTATTTAAATTTTAATGCATGAATTGACGTTGATTTTAGTTGATTATTATGGGAATATTTTTAGTTCTTAATGGTCTGTTGTGACTGAAATTACAATGGGTCTGCGATGCTTTGAATATTTCTATTTACTTTTCATGTTTATGACGTCAGGACGTCCTGTTGTTCACCACAGTCTCCTGGGCATGGTTGGATGACGGTACCATTCCTAACTTTCATACATGTGATTGGGTGGTAATTAGTTTAATTCTGTTGTTTGCCATAGTCTTTTTGGGCATGGTTTGGTGATGGAATCCATTCTAATTCATCTTCCTTTCATCTCTTTGAAAACTAGATCAACGGAAGTTCAGTTAATTTCATGATTTTTGAAACAGGCGTAAGATCTCCCTGATCTCTACAAGTGGATCCTCTGAATCCCTAGTTTCCTTTTCTCTGATTTCTCCTAAATTTTAGATAAATATTCCATCATTATTTCTTAAAATTCTATTTGATTTAGAGTGCATCTTAGTGTAGTTCTAGTTCTATTTAATTTTAGATAACGTACAAGTTTCAGTCCCTTGGGATTCGACCTCGGTCTTACCGAGTTGTTACTACATCACAACCCTGCACTTGGGGAGTGAACAAGTTTTTGGCGCCGTTGCCGGGGACTGTCGGCTACGTTTTTCTGAAATTAATTAGTTTTAGGATTAGTTTAAGATTAGGATTTTTACTAACTTCAGTTTTAGGTCTAGATTTTTCTGATTTTTTAGGAATTAACCTAACTTTCCTGTTTTGTAGGATTCGGAGATAAAAACTTCTAATTTAGTGATATCTTTTCTAATTTCTTTATTTTTTCTCTATTAGGATTTTTAGAAATTTTCTAATCTTAGACTAACTGTTTTAGAAACTAACTTGTTTTGTCTTATTTTGCAGGCTCTTAATATAGGAATCTCTAGTATGGTAACATCTTTCTAACTTCTCTTCCTCTTACTTTCCACATTGCTGTAGGATTTTTTTTATTTTTTATTTTTTCTTTTCTCTTCTATTTTTCTTAGGATTAAATTCAGATTAAGGGTTTCATTATGTATATGTATGAGTGGCAACGTCAGTATGCTGAGAAGAATAACTTATTTTGCAATGATGATGAGATAAATCAACTTATGTCTCAAAACTTTTCTGAAACTATCATTGAGAACCGATCAGAATATAAAGATCCACCGGCTAAGAAGTCCTTACGTGATTATATGCAGGAGAATAATTACACCCCACGGATTAACAAAACAGTATGTGAGTGTTGGGGTTATCATAACTATGGTTGTGAGAATTATTATCACTCATCCGATAAAAAGAAAACAATACGTGATTATATTATGAGTGATAATAAGTATTACCAACCATCCGATTCTCCCACCTATGATCCGTATGACTATAACCAGTGGAAACATCAATGTCGGGAAGCTGAACCAGCTATATATCATAGTGATAATTCTCTTGGGTCCTCTACCTTTGAAGCCCAACCAGAAATAATCCAAGAGGATTCACTTCAGAAACTCATAAAAGCACAAGAGCAATTCAATCAACTTGTCATACAATCATGTGAACTGCTCAAATCCTCAATTCCAATAATTCAGTCACACCTTATGGAGAAGGAAGAGGCTAGGTTATCCCAGCCTCATCCAAATTTAGAAGTACAATGCAAGGAAAGTGATCCTCACTCTCTTTTGAAAAACTCTAGAATTTGGAATGAGGAGTGGGATTCCCTTAATGAGCATGCAGTTCAATTTCCCGATGAGTCGATCTCAATGACTGTTCGAAAGAATGGTGAAGATACATGGGTGTCTTTTAAATACATTGATGATAACACAGTTTCCTTACATGACACACAAGATTTTAATAATGAGGAAGAGGTTAGTTTATACGAACCTCAACCCATGTTAGGTGTAGAATGTGAGGAAAGTGATCCCATCCCAAATGTGCACTGCACTGGACTAGACAATGATGCGTATTGGGATGACGATCATGAATGTGCAGCCCAAATTCTCCCTGAATCAATCTCAAATCTGGTCCAGGTCAACGATCAAGACGTGCACGAAGTGATCGGTCAAGAAGATCTACTCCACTCACCTGACATGCCTGATTTAAATGTGGAGAATGAACCTCTTACAACCGACTCTTCTAACTCTTGTGAGACATATTTAGACCACTCCCTTGAATTGAATGATGATATGATTCGGGAAGAGGAGTTGCCCGCTACGACTCTGGAATTTGAAACCACTCAGTTGAGGCCACCATCTGATCTGCAAACAATTGAGAATTCAGCGCTTCAATTGAGTAATTTCAATGAACAGAGTGATCACATCAATGCTTCACTTACTGATTTTCAATCTATCTGTGCAGGACTGGAGCAAGAGAGCGTACCTCCATCCACTTTCAAGGATGATGGATTCTTTGCGCAGATCATCACAAGCCACAAAAACGAGTCACGCGCATCTGAATTTCCCAACTCGTGGGATTGCTTGGCACACTTTGCGGTTTCAAACGATCCCATGTTAAAAGACAAAGTGGATACCTTGCGAGACAACATCTCGGTAGTCATCACTGACCGAACGAACGCTTATTCCGAAACCCTCTTCCCTTGATCCTAAACGTCTACTAGTAAAGGAAGAGGAGCTGAATCTAAAATCGAAGTTTGGAGCTTCGGAATATGTTGAGACTACATTACTTTTTAAGAAGTTTTCTAAACTTTATTTACTTGTAGTCTTTGATTCACCATGCAATACTAACGTTGAAACTTCTTCTGTCTTAGGTGAATCGTATAAATTATGGATACCTCAAGCAATTCAATGGAAGATTTTTTATGAGGTACATAAGTCTCTCTGGAAAGTCATGCTCCAGGGCGCCCAAGCCTATTGCAAAAAAGGTTTTTGGATGATCTTGTTGAGGAGCTTACTAAGAGACTTATCAAGATATTGGCCGGAAGGGGAACCTTGCGGCGTGATCGATTCAATGTTTGTGGGTAACATTAATGCAAACCCTCACGAGACTACAACTCGTCCACTAGGGGTAACCTAGGGGTTTAAAGGCTTGTTGCATACGCTAAATGCAATCGAGAGTACCTGCGAAAGTGGTATAGGTAGGATTTTATTTTTGTTCTGCTTTCTCTCTCATGCTAACAAGCTTCCATGCCGTGATCTATTGGAAACTCTCTTGCTTCGTTATTCAGGTACTATCTTCCCATCACTTCTCATTTACTTTCATTGTCCCATGTGCATTGCATGCTCATATCTTTTACATTGAGGACAATGTAGATTTTAGGTTGAGGGTGGGAAATTAGGTAACCTAATCAGTATTTTCTTGGTCTTGAGCAACAATTGTGAAAAAATTTTGAATTTTTCTGAAAATTTTTATGAATTCGAAGTGATTTTGACAGATATCCCTAATTTAAATTTTCAAGGTACATAATGGTGGATTTATGACTCTTGGATTCCGTATCTGTTAGATTTCATAGTTAAGTGAATTATTAATCCATGATTAGAAGTTGTAAACATTGATTGAATCATGATTTCAGGACACGCCTTGCTTACACATTAAGATTTCAGTTCCATATCGAAGGATTAACTTGGTAATCACTAAGCACGAAGGGAACCAGTCTGAAATATCTTGCCATCAGGGTATAAAAATTGAACAGGTTGGGCAATTAATCTTCACCATGGGTTTGCTCCCTACAGGTGAAGGTTTGATTCCCCAAGGTTAAACATTCAAAAAAAAAAAAAAAAAAATTTTTTTAGGTAATTGGTCTTTTGCCATAGGTTTGCTCCCTATTGGTAAGGATTTGATTCCTCTTTTTGGCATGACTATTAATGGAAAAATAAAAAGTTGAAAAGATCAAAAGATGAAATTTATGAGGCAAGTTTGGTTATCATGAATTCTCTTGCTGGTTACCAATGAGATCCTGAAATAACAAATTCAATCTTAATATAATTAGCTGAGATTACACTATACATCCATGGATCTCAATGTTTAAAATTTTTTTAATTGAAGGATTAATGCTTTACACTTGATTATGAAGTCTACGGTGCGTTTGAGCTCAGGAGAATACAATTTCTAACATTCATGAATATTAAATTTCACGTATTTTGTTCAAAATCTCACTTGATTTCATAGAAAGTTCTCCTATAATTCTCAACTTATTTTTCGCATACTTTGCTCGGGACTAGCAAAATACTGGTTGGGGGTTGTGTTGAGGGTCAAATATTGCATGTTAGACCCCAGATATTGTCTGGATTTACGAATATAATGCTGTCTAATGGCTCGTTTTCTCATTCTTGTGTGGCAAAGTGATTTTATGTGCATGGATGGAAAAAAGACGTTAAAAGTTGAGATTTAATGATCTGATGACGCCAAAGGCAAGGGACACACTCCAGGGGACCAAGATTGACAAATATACACGGTCAGAAATCTGAGAAAAGTTAGAAATTGAAGCTCAAGTGGCCTGAAGGACGTCCAGAATGCAAGATCACGAGGTTCCCACCATCCGTTCGGCTCGAAACTTCATACGTCGCCTGAGGACCATAAATTAACCGTACATATAAAATTTCAGCCATTGAAGATCTCGGGAAGTGCCCCAACTGACAGATCAGCCTATAAACCGTTGATTCTGGGCCCACCTGATATCTGGAACTGCCTCAAAATTATTATTGACGCCTTAAATAAGGAGTCAAAACAGATGGACGGTGCAGATTTCTCCAAAACAGTGCAATGGACCCCATATGAGATGAGTATGTACAGTGCACATGTGCACTCGCCGTGCACCAAATTTTTCAAAAGTCGGTCAGCGCAGTCTACAACTCAAAAAAAAAAAAAAAAAAAAAAAAAAAACGTGCAGCGGACGCACAGCCACTGGCCGTTTTTGCGATCAGTTGTGGGCCCCACACGTGCCCCATAAGCTCAATCCGATCCGTCCACCGTGTAGAGGGCTTCGAGCACTACAAAACCATGTTATCACTTTTTACCCATGCGTGCACACGTGTGAGATACAGAGGCCATAAAAGGGCTGCTCGGTATCATTCAAAACTGATTCTTTTGTGATTTCTTCTCTGGGCCACGTCAATGGACGTTCAAAACTACCTATTCTTGACTAAAATTTCGTTCTGAATCCAATGGACGGGGTGGATTTTCCAGAAAATTCTTCTGTGGGGCCCACCGATCACAATAGTGAAATGGTGCGAAAGGTTTCGCACATCCGCGAAAATCAATTTTTTCAGGCAGTTTTGGGCCACCATCTTTGATCATATGGCAGATCTGAACCGTCTATCATGTAGAGGACCCAATGAAATCCTAAGGGACGGTGTTTCTTTGGAATTTGAGCAAGGAAAGTGGCGTGTTTTGAGGCACCGAACTTGGCTGCGAAAAAGCTTTCAATGGGCATGCATAGCTTTCCAAATCCGATTCAAATCCGATTTTCACCACTCCAATAGCTATATAAGGTGGTTTTGGACGTGGGGAGCATTCATTCAGGGTCTTGGGAGGAAGAACAGAGGGCTCAAGCTTGGATTTCAACGTGGGCAGAGGAGAGAGAGAGGAGCTTGGTTTTTTTCTTTCCCTTTTCTTTTCCTTTTCTTTTTCTCTTTATTTATTTGGATTGAGCCCATCCATGACAGGCTAAAACCTCCTAGCTAGGGTTAAGAGGTGAAGCTTGTAGTGAGATGGGAAATTTGATTTTATTTAAATTTTAATGCATGAATTGACGTTGATTTTAGTTGATTATTATGGGAATATTTTTAGTTCTTAATGGTCTGTTGTGACTGAAATCACAATGGGTCTGCGATGCTTTGAATATTTCTATTTACTTTTCATGTTTATGACGTCAGGACGTCCTGTTGTTCACCATAGTCTCCTGGGCATGGTTGGATGACGGTACCATTCCTAACTTTCATACATGTGATTGGGTGGTAATTAGTTTAATTCTGTTGTTTGCCATAGTCTTTTTGGGCATGGTTTGGTGATGGAATCCATTCTAATTCATCTTCCTTTCATCTCTTTGAAAACTAGATCAACGGAAGTTCAGTTAATTTCATGATTTTTGAAACAGGCGTAAGATCTCCCTGATCTCTACAAGTGGATCCTCTGAATCCCTAGTTTGCTTTTCTCTGATTTCTCCTAAATTTTAGATAAATATTCCATCATTATTTCTTAAAATTCTATTTGATTTAGAGTGCATCTTAGTGTAGTTCTAGTTCTATTTAATTTTAGATAACGTACAAGTTTCAGTCCCTTGGGATTCGACCTCGGTCTTACCGAGTTGTTACTACATCACAACCCTGCACTTGGGGAGTGAAAATTCGCCGTGTAGAGGGGCTCGAATACTACAAAAACATGCTGACTTTTTGTACCCATGCATACACACGTGAGCGATACAGGGGCCACAAAAGGGCTGCCCGGTAGCGTTCAAATCTGATCTTTTAGTTATTTCTTCTCTGAGACACGTCAATGGACGTTCAAAACCACCCATTCTTTACTGAAATTTCGTTCTGAATCCAATGGATAGGGTGGATTTTCCAGAAAATGCTTCTGTGGGGCCCACCGATCACAACAGCGAAATGGTGCGAAAGGTTTCGCACATCCGCGAAAACTGACTTTTTCGGACAGTTTTGGCCCACCATCTTTGATCATATGGTAGATCTGAACCGTCTATCATGTAGAGGACCCAAGAAAGTACTAAGGGACGGTATTTCTTTGGAATTTGAGCGAGGAAAGTGGCCTGTTTCATGGTACCGAACTTGCCTGCGAAAATTGCACTCCGTGTCCTACTACAACTCTGTCACTGACTCCAGCCTTCCAGCAGCTATAAAAGGAGGTTTTTGGACGTGGGGAGCATTCATTTAGGGTCTGGGGAGGAAGAACAGAGAGCTCAAGCTTGGGTTTCAACGTGGGCAGAGGAGAGAGAGAGGAGCTTGGTTTTTTCTTTCCCTTTCCTTTTCCTTTTCTTTTTCTCTTTATTTATTTGGATTGAGCCCATCCATGGCAGGCTAAATCCTCCTAGCTAGGGCTAAGAGGTGAAGCTTGTAGTGAGATGGGAGATTTGATTTTATTTAAATTTTAATGCATGAATTGACGTTGATTTTAGTTAATTAATATGGGAATGTTTTAGGTTTTTAATGGTCTGTTGTGACTGAAATTACAATGGGTCTGCAATGGCTTTGAATATTTCCGTTCTCTTTAATGTTTATGATGTCAGGAAGCCCTGTTATTCACCATAGTCTCCTGGGCATGGTTGGATGTCGATACCCTTCCTAACTTTCATACATGTGATTGGGTGGTAATTAGTTTAATTCTGTTGTTTGCCATAGTCTTTTGGGCATGGTTTGGTGATGGAATCCATTCTAATTCATACATCTTTCATCTCTTTGAAAACTAGATCAACGGCAGTTCAGTAATTTTCATAATTTTTGATGCAAGCATAAGTTCTCCCTGATCTCTACAAGTGGATCCTCTGAATCCCTAGTTCCCTTCTCCTGATTTCTCTCAAGTTTATATAATTATTTCACCATTATTTCTCAAATTACATTCAGTTTATATTTCATCTTAATCTAGTTCTAGTTCTGGTTAGTTTTAGATAGCGTACAAGTTTCAGTCCCTTGGGATTCGACCTCGGTCTTACCGAGTTATTACTACATCACAACCCTGCACTTGGGGAGTGAACAAGTTTTTGGCGCCGTTGCCGGGGACTGTCGGTTACGTTTTTCTGAAATTAATTATTTTTAGGATTAGATTTTCTTTTCAGAAATTTTTAATTCTAGGTTTAGAATCTTAGTTATTTTCCTTATTAGAAAATTTTCATAACTTTAGAAACTTTCTATTCTTCCTTCTATCTGATTTTTAGAACTAACTCAATTTTTCTGTTTTGTAGGAAGCTTCTAATTTAGTAAGCTCTTTCTAATTCTTTTTTCTTTGGAATTTCTTCTTTTCCCTATAAATTAGTTTATTTTTAATTAGGACTTTCTACTCTTAAAAACTAACTTATTTTGGTATGTTTTGCAGGTTTTTTAACTTAGGAACTCCGATTTGGTAACTTCTCTCCAACCCTCCCTTTTTCTAGATTTTTATTTTCTTTTTTAGGTTTAAGTTAGAATTTGAGGGCTGAGTGTGTTTTATGCCCCATTGGGCACGCGACAACACTCGACGTCTCGTGACTGAAGGAGGATTAGTTGAGGGGTTGACTGTCCATCGCAGGACTAGACACCACTTGAATTCTCCTGAGTTAGAAGACGTTATGGCTGAAAATCAACCTCAAGGACTACCCCAACCAAGGGTTGAGGAAGTACATGATGAGAATGAGGTGCATCAGGCACCCCCGCCTCGTACTTTACGAGATTATTTACAACCGGCGGGGGTAAGTACGCCCTCATGCATGATTTTTCCTGAGAATACAGGACATATGGACATCAAGCCAGGGGTTATCCAACTCCTTCCTAAGTTCCATGGGCTTGAGTCTGAAGAACCATACTTGCATCTGAAAGAGTTCGATGAAATCATAGGTACCTTATACTTTCCTAATGTATCTGAGGATACTATTAGGCTGAAACTCTTTCCATTTTCCTTGAAAGAAAAAGCCAAGACGTGGTTACATTCACTGCGTCCTAGGTCCATTGGCACATGGAATGATTTGCAGAGGGAATTTATAAAGAAATTTTTCCCACATTATAAGAAAATTACCCTCAGGAGAGCAGTCATGAACTTTACCCAAAAGGAAGATGAAACATTCTTCCAATGTTGGGAAAGGTTCAAGGATCTGGTTAATGCATGCCCACAACATGGCTTTGAAATATGGCGCATTACGAATTTTTTCTATGATGGGCTAACATCTTCCATGCGCCAAATGGTCGAGACAATGTGTAACGGAGATTTTATTAATAAAAATGTCGACGAGGTATGGGATTACCTCGATAGTCTCGCGGAAAAAACACAATCATGGGACTATTACCCAAGAACGAACACCACGTCTAGGCCGACTCATTCAAGGGAAAAAGGAGGAATATATCTCCTGAAAGAGGATAATGATCTTAACGCTAAGGTGGCCAATCTCACCAGAAAATTTGAGGCCATGGAAGGAAGGAAGGAAAAGGTTAATGAAAGTGTTCGCGGCATCTGTGATTGCAACATTCATACTACTGAAAATTGTCCTTCAATACCTGCCTTTCGAGATGTATTGAATGAACAATCTAATGCCGTAAATAACTATCAAAGACCTTTCAATGGACCACCCTCTAATACATACAATCCTGGCTGGAAAAATCATTCGAATTTTAGTTGGAGGAGCGGACAAACTGCTACCCCTCAAGGTTTCTTCAATCAAAATCCAAATCAGGGGAAACCTCAAGAAGAATCGGTTCAAATTTCCATACAAGAGCTGGCGCGGACAATGCAAGGAATTTTAGCTTTTATGTAAAAAATAGATTCACGTATGACGGCTATGGAAAAAGGGATGCTCCCTGCACAATCACTCCCTAATCCGAAACCGCAATACGAGACAAGTGATCCCAGCTCTTCAAATCAAATGGGGCATGCTAAATCCATCACCACTCTTAGGAGTGGGAAGGTTATTAATAAAACCCTTCCGGTGAGGCCCGAAAAGCCTCAAGAACCAGAAGAGGACAACAATGATGGATCTAGTGGCGCCCCACAAAATTTTAAACCGGAACCTCTAGAAAAGCCAGTTGCTCCGTTTCCCCAATGGTTGGTTGAACCAAAACGTCTATCTAACTCTCAGGATATCCTAGAGGTGTTGAAACAAGTGAAAGTCAACATTCCTCTGCTTGACGTTGTAAAACAGATTCCTTCATATGCTAAATTTCTAAAGGACTTATGTACTACCAAACGACGGAAAAGTGTTCAAAAGAAGATCTCCTTGACTGAAAAAGTGAGTGCCATCCTGAAACAAGATGTGCCGCAAAAATTCAAAGATCTCGGTTGCCCAACCATATCATGTGTGATCGGGAACTATCGAATTGATCACGCACTTCTTGACTTAGGAGCAAGCGTCAATCTGATTCCTTACTCGGTATACCAACAGTTAGGTTTGGGTGAATTAAAACCCACTCGAACCACACTACAACTTGCTGATCGTTCTGTTCGTATACCAAGAGGGATCATCGAGGATGTGTTGGTCCAGGTGGATAGATTCTACTACCCTGTTGATTTTATCATCTTGGACACTGAACCCATCAATGACACGAGCACTCAGATTCCTGTCATTCTTGGTCGCCCATTCCTGTCTACTTCAAATGTAATTATCAATTGCAGGAATGGTGTCATGACTATGTCCTTTGGAAATTTGACATTGGAATCGAATATCTTTTTCAATAACGGTAGCAACTCAGAGGATGATGACAATTTCCACGATGTTAACATGATTGATTCTTTTGTGAAAGATAGAACACCTCTCACCTTATCCTCTGATCCTCTACAGACGTGCCTGGCCCACTCCCATGATCTTGATGATGATATAATTAGGGAGACGTGTGCCATGCTTGATACTGCACCGGTACTTGAAGTTAACCGGTGGAGGCCACACATTGAAGAATTGCCCCAAACTTATGTAGTGCCTCTACCGTCTAACCTCAAGCCACCGAAGCTTGACCTAAAACCTTTGCCCTCTGATTTAAAATATGTCTATTTAGGTCAAGATGAGACATACTCGGTGGTGATCTCTGCCCAACTGGAGAAAGAACAGGAGAGTATGCTGATATCTACTCTCATTGAGCATAAGGGAGCTCTTGGATGGACGATAGCGGACCTCAAGGGAATTAACCCATCGATTTGTACTCACCGTATATATCTTGAGGACAATGCAAAGGCTGTTCGGCAATCACAACGTAGACTAAATCCAAACATGAAGGAAGTGGTTAAGGCCGAGGTTCTCAAACTATTGGAAGTGGGGATCATTTACCCCATATCCGATAGTCAATGGGTGAGTCCAACTCAGGTAGTTCCTAAGAAGTCCGGGATCACCATCGTAGCCAATGCCAATAATGAACTCATGCCGACTAGAGTTACCACTGGTTGAAGAATGTGCATTGACTACAGAAAGCTGAATACCGTCACAAGGAAAGACCACTTTCCTTTGCCCTTCATTGATCAAATCCTAGAAAGGCTAGCTGGTCATTCCTATTATTGTTTCCTTGACGGGTATTCAGGTTATAATCAGATTGAAATCGCCCCTGAGGATCAGGAAAAGACCACATTTACATGTCCCTATGGCACCTTTGCTTACAGAAGGATGCCATTCGGGCTATGTAATGCCCCTGCCACCTTTCAGCGATGCATGACGAGTATCTTTTCTGACATGGTGGGGAAATATCTAGAGGTCTTCATGGACGATTTCTCTGTTTTCGGTTCATCTTTTAGCGAGTGCTTAGCAAGTCTTAAATGTGTACTGAAAAGATGTGAAGAAAAAAATTTGGTACTTAACTGGGAGAAGTGCCATTTTATGGTTCAAAAGGGAATTGTCCTTGGGCATATCATCTCGTCCACAGGAATCGAGGTAGATAAGGCAAAAATTGATCTTATCTCTAACTACCTCCACCCAAGAATATCAGGGACGTGCGATCCTTCTTAGGACACACAGGCTTTTACAGACGATTCATAAAGGACTTTAGTCTCCTCTCTCGTCCTTTATGTAATCTTCTTCAAAAGGATACACCATACGAGTGGACTGAGCAGTGCCAAGAAGCTTTCACTATGCTTAAGGGCATGCTAACCACTGCACCTATCATGCAGCCACCTGACTGGAGTCTTCCTTTTGAACTTATGTGCGACGCCTCTGATTATGCTCTTGGAGCGGTTCTAGGCCAGAGAAAAGATAAGCGGCCTTACGTTATTCACTACGCAAGTAGGACTCTAAATCCTGCCCAAGTGAACTACTCGACTACGGAAAAGGAACTCTTAGCCGTAGTGTTCGCTTTGGACAAATTTAGGTCCTACCTGATCGGATCCAAGATCATCATCTGCACAGATCACGCGGCACTTAAGTATCTTCTTTCTAAGAATGATTCTAAGCCCCGCCTGATACGATGGATCCTTCTACTCCAAGAATTTGATTTGGAAATTAAAGATAAAAATGGAGTAGAGAACGTAGTGGCCGATCATCTTTCTCGCCTTAATACCTCTGATTTCCTTGAGGCGACCCATATCAATGACATGTTCCCTGATGAACAACTGTTTAGAGTCTCCCATTCATCTTGGTTCGCTGATATTGCTAATTATCTTGCTACAGGTGTCATACCGACACACTGGACGTCACAAGATAAGAAGAAATTCTTTACCAAGGTGCGTAACTTTTTTTGGGACGATCCATATTTGTTTAAATATTGCCCAGACCAAATCTTAAGGAGATGTGTACCAGACGATGAGCATCAGAGTCTCATCTCCTTCTGTCACTCACAGGCCTGTGGTGGTCACTTTTCTGCTAAAAAGACCACGGCTAAGATTTTACAGTGTGGCTTTTACTGACCCACTATGTTCAGGGACACTCATGAGTTTTGCAAAGCTTGTGAGCATTGTCAAAAATTGGGAGCATTGTCCCGTCGAAATATGATGCCTTTGAATCTCATCCTTATTATAGAAGCATTTAATTGTTGGGGCATTGATTTCATGGGACCATTCCCCCAATCATTTGGAAATCTGTATATTTTGCTCGCCGTAGACTATGTCACTAAATGGGCCGAAGCAATTCCATGCCGTAAAAATGACCATCGCACGGTCATTAAATTTTTGAAAGAAAATATCCTGTCGCGGTTCGGAACGCCTCGAGCCATCATTAGTGACGGGGGCTCACACTTCTGCAATAGACCATTTGAGAGCTTAATGAAGAAATACGGTATCTCTCATAAGGTGAGCACCCCATACCATCCACAGACAAGTGGACAAGCTGAGATTTTCAATAGGGAGATCAAACATATCCTAGAGAAAACGGTTAACCCTGATCGTAAGGACTGGTCAATCCGATTGACCGATGCCTTATGGGCGTACCGTACTGCTTTCAAAACTCCTATTGGAACATCTCCCTTTAGACTTGTCTATGGAAAAGCCTGTCACTTGCCTGTGGAATTGGAACATAAAGCATACTGGGCGATCAAAAATCTGAATTTCAATCTGGACAACGCTGGCTCGCTACGCAAACTTCAGTTAAATGAACTTGAAGAAATCCGGAACGATGCGTACGAAAACTCGAGAATTTACAAGGATAGGATGAAGGCGTTTCATGATCAACATATTCTACGGAAATCATTCAAGCCAGGTCAGAAAGTCCTCTTGTATGACTCTCGACTACATCTCTTTTCGGGTAAGCTTCGATCTCGTTGGACCGGCTCTTACATTGTTGTTACTGCTTATCCTCATGGGGCCGTCGAGATAAGAGATCCCGACAATGGCAAGGAGTTTAAAGTTAATGGACATCGATTAAAGCCATTTGTTGAGACATTTGATTCAGAGGACATGTCCATGCCTCTGATTGCTCTTATTTACCAAGACTGATCTCCTAGTCTGATGGAGGTATAGGTAGGTTTATCGCTTTCATAGGTTTAGGATAGTCGCTTTCATAGGTTAGTTAGTTCAATGTTTGTGGGTAACATTACTACAAACCCTCACGAGACTACAACTCGTCCACTAGGGGTAACCTAGGGGTTTAAAGGCTTGTTGCATACGCTAAATGCAATCGAGAGCACCTGCGAAAGTGGTATAGGTAGGATTTTATTTTTGTTATTTTTGTTCTGCTTTCTCTCTCATGCTGACAAGCTTCCATGCCGTGATCTATTGGAAACTCTCTTGATTCGTTATTTAGGTACTATCTTCTCATCACTTCTCATTTACTTTCGTTGTCCCATGTGCATTGCATGCTCATATCTTTTACATTGAGGACAATGTAGATTTTAGGTTGGGGGTGGGAAATTAGGTAACCTAATCAGTATTTTCTTGGTCTTGAGCAACAATTGTGAAAAATTTTAAATTTTTCTGAAAATTTTTATGAATTCGAAGTGATTTTGACAGATATCCCTAATTTAGATTTTCAAGGTACATAATGGTGGATTTATGACTCTTGGATTCCGTATCTGTTAGATTTCATAGTTAAGTGAATTATTAATCCATGATTAGAAGTTGTAAACATTGATTGAATCATGATTTCAGGACACGTCTTGCTTACACATTAAGATTTCAGTTCCATATCGAAGGATTAACTTGGTAATCACTAAGCACGAAAGGAACCAGTCTGAAATATCTTGCCATCAGGGTATAAAAATTGATCAGGTTGGGCAATTAATCTTCACCATGGGTTTGCTCCCTACAGGTGAAGGTTTGATTCCCCAAGGTTAAACATTCAAAAAAAAAAAATTATTAAGTAATTGATCTTTTGCCATAGGTTTGCTCCCTATTGGTAAGGATTTGATTCCTTTTTTTGGCATGACTATTAATGGAAAAATAAAAAGTTGAAAAGATCAAAAGATGAAATTTATGAGGCAAGTTTGGTTATCATGAATTTTCTTGCTGGTTACCAATGAGATCTTGAAATAACAAATTCAATCTTAATGTGATTAGCTGAGATTACACTATACATCCATGGATCTCAATGTTTAAAATTTTTCTAATTGATGGATTAATGCTTTACACTTGATTATGAAGTCTACGGTGCGCTTGAGTTTAGGAGAATACAATTTCTAACATTCATGAATATTAAATTTCTCGTATTTTGTTCAAAATCTCACTTGATTTCATAGAAAGTTCTCCTATAATTCTCAACTTATTTTTCGCATACTTTGCTCGGGATTAGCAAAATACTAGTTGGGGGTTGTGTTGAGGGTCAAATATTGCATATTAGACCCCAGATATTGTCTGGATTTACGAATATAATGCTGTCTAATGGCTCGTTTTCTCATTCTTGTGTGGCAAAGTGATTTTATAAGCATGGATGGAAAAAGGACGTTAAAAGTTGAGATTTAACGATCTGATGACGCCAAAGGCAAGGGACACACTCCATGGGACCAAGATTGACAAATATACACGGTCAGAAATCTGAGAAAAGTTAGAAATTGAAGCTCAAGTGGCCTGAAGGACGTCCAGAATGCAAGATCACGAGGTTTCCACCATCCGTTCGGCTCGAAACTTCATACGTCGCCTGAGGACCATAAATTAACCGTACATATAAAATTTCAGCCATTGAAGATCTCGGAAAGTGCCCCAACTGACAGATCAGCCCATACACCTTTGATTCTGGGCCCACCTGATATCTGGAACTGCCTCAAAATTATTATTGACGCCTTAAATGAGGAGTCAAAACAGATGGACAGTGCAGATTTCTCCAAAACAGTGCAATGGGCCCCATATGAGATGAGTGTATACAGTGCACATGTGCACTCGTTGTGCACCAAACGAGTTAAGTCAGTCAGCAAGACGCTGACCGACTTTCTTCTTAAAAAAAAAATAAAAATAAAAATAAAAAAATTCGCACCGCGTAACGCAGGCTGCAGGCCGTTTTTGCGGACGTTTGTGGGCCCTACCCATTGACCATATGGAAAATCTGACCCGTTCACCGTGTAGAGGGGCTCGAATACTACAAAAACATGCTAACTTTTTGTACCCATGCATACACACGTGAGCGATACAGGGGCCACAAAAGGGCTACCCGGTAGCGTTCAAATCTGATCTTTTAGTTATTTCTTCTCTGGGACACGTCAATGGACGTTCAAAACCACCCATTCTTGACTGAAATTTTGTTCTGAATCCAATGGACGGGGTGGATTTTCCAGAAAATGCTTCTGTGGGGCCCACCGATCACAACAGCGAAATGGTGCGAAAGGTTTCGCACATCCGCGAAAACCTTTTCCGGACAGTTTTGGCCCACCATCTTTGATCATATGGTAGATCTGAACCGTCTATCATGTAGAGGACCCAAGAAAGTACTAAGGGACGGTATTTCTTTGAAATTTGAGCGAGGAAAGTGGCGTGTTTCATGGTACCGAACTTGGCTGCGAAAATTACACTCCGTGTCCTGCTACAACTCTGTCACTGACTCCAGCCTTCCAGCAGCTATAAAAGGAAGTTTTTGGACGTGGGGAGCATTCATTCAGGGTCTGGCGAGGAAGAAAAGAGGGCTCAAGCTTGGGTTTCAACGTGGGCAGAGGAGAGAGAGAGGAGCTTGGTTTTTTCTTTCCCTTTTTTTTTTCTTTTCTTTTTTCTCTTTATTTATTTGGATTGAGCCCATCCATGACAGGCTAAATCCTCCTAGCTAGGGCTAAGAGGTGAAGCTTGTAGTGAGATGGGAGATTTGATTTTATTTAAATTTTAATGCATGAATTGACGTTGATTTTAGTTAATTAATATGGGAATGTTTTAGGTTTTTAATGGTCTGTTGTGACTGAAATTACAATGGGTCTGCAATGGCTTTGAATATTTCCGTTCTCTTTAATGTTTATGATGTCAGGAAGCCCTGTTGTTCACCATAGTCTCCTGGGCATGGTTGGATGTCGGTACCCTTCCTAACTTTCATACATGTGATTGGGTGGTAATTAGTTTAATTCTGTTGTTTGCCATAGTCTTTTGGGCATGGTTTGGTGATGGAATCCATTCTAATTCATACACCTTTCATCTCTTTGAAAACTAGATCAACGGCAGTTCAGTAATTTTCATGATTTTTGATGCAAGCATAAGTTCTCTCTGATCTCTACAAGTGGATCCTCTGAATCCCTAGTTCCCTTCTCCTGATTTCTCTCAAGTTTATATAATTATTTCACCATTATTTCTCAAATTACATTCAGTTTATATTTCATCTTAATCTAGTTCTAGTTCTGGTTAGTTTTAGATAGCGTACAAGTTTCAGTCCCTTGGGATTCGACCTCGGTCTTACCGAGTTATTACTACATCACAACCCTGCACTTGGGGAGTGAACAGCTTGATGGCACAAGGAGGGATGTGATGAGGCCAATGAGCATCTTTCTCAGGAAATAATTACTCCGAATCGACTCTTCATCGGGCTTCCTTGAATTCACGATAAATATAATTCTTAATAAATTTAAAATAATTTGATTCATGCTAAGATTAAATAAAATTACAACCCTTTAAATAATAAGCTCAAATTTAGACTTAGATTCCAAGTCAGATACCCTAAAAACGTGGCTTACTAGTAATTGTAAACTTAGATGTCTCTATTCCTACTAGACTTTATGGTTTTCGGTCATAAATAGTAAGTGTCCAATTTGGGCCAACCACCTTATTATCCTAACTTTTCTAAAACCTTTTCATGTTGGGCGCAATTTTTACTGCTCAAAGGGTCAAAAGTTATGCTCTAAATAAAACTTACTATTTATAATAAAAATGATAATAAATGGGACTTTTAACCGTCCGATCTGATGGAATCTCCCAAATCTGGCATGGGCAACACGAGTTAGTGGGGTTGGTTGGCTTAAGTAGGTTCTCCTACCCAAAATCATATATTATATGTCAAAAGGCTCATTTTGATTTGTGAGATACGCCTGATTTAAGGTTCCGAAGGTTAGGATCATTTCTGCCCCTGGATGCAAGCATTCACTGCATGTACTGCAAATGGTTGTTATAGAAACTCTCTTTCACAATTATTTACTGGACTTTTCGAATCTTCAAATTTGTATGGTTGAGTTTTGGGCCACCCAGGATTCACGACGGGGCCACTATATCAGCAGTCCGAATCAACAATACAACAATGAAGGGCCCAACATGTAAGAAGGGGGGCCATGTACAAAGGAACCTAGAATAACACTTGTATCTCATCTAGCACAAATCTAGACAGAGAACTTCCCATGACAGTGAAACAAAAAAAAAAAAAAAAACACTGGCCAGTCCATCTTTTAAAGAGAGTTATATTTCTTGACCGGCCGTTTTCTTTTTACACGTTTTCGGCTAGTTCACATTGGCCATTGGGGCCACCTGCGGAACAGTCAGGATCTCACACGTGCATGCCACGTGGGCACTTGTAGGGGATCTCATGTTCCACGCTTACAAATAGGCGGCTGCGATCAGCATTCCCATTCTCATGCAACAATTTCACTCAGCTTGGACGACATCGGTAGAGGGCTTGGAATGACTAGGCAGAGGGCCCGGGCCATGGTGTTAGTTGGGGAACACTCGATGAAGCCTGCATCGGAACGATCCTACGTTCTTCGTTGGAGAACATACACATGATTTGCCAGTTGGATTGGTCGATAGAGAATCGGTCGACCAAGATCGCCTCATTGAGTCCAGTTGCGACGCAAAATAGCTACTTTCGTCGGCTACCAGATCTCGAGAACTCATGATGCTGTAAGAACATTAGAACGTTGAAAACATGAGAAGTGATCGTGGAGGATCAATGTCTAGTTTAGTTATCAACCGTTCAATCTTAGTGAAGGAGGCACATCTGGAAGATGCAAATCATTCATTTATTGGGCTATACGGCGAACTATACGTGTGCTAAAAACCGTATCAGTTGGGAAATCTTAACCAGTAATTAGACTAATTTTGAGGATTACAATTATTGGGCTATACGGTGAACTATACATGTGCTAAAAACCACATTAGTTAGGAAATCTTAGCCAGTAATTAGACTAATTTTGAGGATTACAATCGGGTGGTTGGAAGGAAATTCAACCGAGGACCAATAATTCAATGGGCAAAAGTCCTAGCCATGATAGGGCAGTAATCTGGGCTGGCCCACCGTGATGTATCTATTTATCCACACCGTCCATCCTTTCTCTCATATCATTTCAAGGTATGTACACAAAAATTAGGCAGATCCAACGCTCAAGTGGACCACACCAAATAAAAAGCTTAGTTATATTAAATGCACAAGGCATTGAATGCAAGTTGAGTTAAATACGAGAGTAATCTTTGGTGTGGCTCACTTGAGCGTTTGATCTGCCTAAATTGTTTTTTGGTACATATCTTAAAATGACTTGAGAGAAGTGATGGACGGCTCGGATAAACAAATACAACATTGTGGGCCCCCTCTGAGAACTACCCATTTGTGGCTAGAGTGGGTGGGGGTAGGACGCAAACCGCGTCCGAGACCGCTTGGCCAGATTGGGATTGGGATTGCCTAGTGTCCCGCTGGAAAGGGGCAGGAGCTTTGAGTGGTAACCGTGATGTAAGGGTATTATCCACGCCATCCATCCACTTGTTAACATCATTTTAGAATATATAACCAAAAATGAGTCAGATGCAAGGCTCAAGTGGACTACAAAATGGGATTAAACTCTTACCGTTGAAAATTTCTTGGGGGCCACAAAAGTTACACAAAAGTTTTGGATGGAGTTGATATTTGTGCTTTCTCTTCAACCAGGTCTATGTAACTTTATGAATAGGTTGGATGGAAAATAAACATCATGGTGGGCCCTATAAAGTTTTCAACACTAAGAATCATTATCACCACTGCTCTCTGTGGTGTGGTCGACCTGAGCCTAATATCTGCCTTAGTTTTATATTTCAATACTAAAATTATATGGTAAAATGGATGAACGATGTGGATAAGATCCATACATCATGGTGGCCACTCAAAACTCCTGCCCGTTCCCAACTGGAGACGGCTGAGTTAGGACGCGATCCGCGTCTACGAGATTTGCATTAGGCCAGTTTACTGGGTCTTAAACAGTCCAAGCCCGCCAAAGCAAGCTAGCACAGAAACCAAAAAGGCTGGCTTTGGCACATCGATAGCTCGAGGCCTAACAGATGAAAGGTCCAGATCTCATCCACCCATGCCACAGTTGCCACACTTGAATAAAAACCACAAGAGCATGGGGCTGGACCCCGTTCTATTCATTTTCCCGGGTTGTTCAGGGCATGTTTGGTTGTACCAAATATCATAAAATGTCATTCTATCTCATGTCTAATCACTCTAATTTGTAGCACATTTCATGATATCTTGTGACTAATTAGTCTAATTTGGAGCAAATTTCATGGCTCTTGGTGCAACCAAACAGACCCTTATGTGACTACAAGGGCACCAACAAATAGATCCTAACCATCCATCCAGTTGGCCCCTTCCATAGAAAATGAGATTACAACGTGTATGTGTAGAGATTTCAGAGATTTCGGGCTTTCACACACACACACACACATAGAGAGAGAGAGAGAGAGAGAGAGAGAGAGAGAGAGAGAGAGAGAGTTCTCTAATGCTATAGTCCCCAACATGAACATCGCCTCTCACAAATATTAGCCGAAAGGCTCGTCACATGTGCCAACACTATTGCAATCAATAGACAACCGTTGATCCGACTCAAAATAGTTGGGTGGCCCATCTAGCGAGTGGCCTGACTCAACATGGCCGTGTGGCCCATCCAGTAAGCGGATCATCCTAATTTTCGAGGTGGGTCATCTTAATAGTGGGGCCTACTACTTTTATGGTCACATCACAGTCTAACTGTCATGGTCGACTGAGTAACATATGACATACTTCCATGTCGAGCACGTCACAAAATATCTGATCCTTATAAGTTTTACCAATTGAAAATGAGAAAATGCATTGTTCAATTATCTTGGTCTCGTTCACTATTTTAATCCACCTAATTGAATAAGGTGAATGATGTTTTGTCATGGGTATTTGCAACTTGTCCATCATCACTTTCGATATGTGTTCTCACTATCATTACTATCTATAATCACATCACAAACCTTACCGTTGATGGTACACCGTGTACGGAATATAGTATTGCTGTGGATGTAATTTCTTTTGTGGGATGTACAGTAATCGCCTTACGCCTAGAGATTCACCACAATCCTCACCCTCCATTCTTTTCCATCTTCTCATTCCTCAATGGCTTGTTCATCTTCATCAAAATTGGAGTCTTCTTTTGCAACCTCACCTTCAGTGCTCCATTTGCTTATGGTTAAGTGGGTTGCAGGGCGTTGAAGACAGATATTTGATAAGTGGCCTAGTTGGCCACAACGGTAACAATTATTTAGCCTTGTCCGAATGTAACGATTTGGAATTCTACTTGGGCCCGTTGTTGTGGGTTCTACATGTTGAGACCTAGATGGGCCACTCCCTATGTCACAGTTTGCGATTGTAGGAAGTTGAGGATGCCCTCCTACTGGTTCTTTTCATCATGCCAGCACTGAATCGTGCATGGGACCCGTCATAGGGGGCCGAGTTGAAGGATAAAGCTAAGTAAGAATTCTTGCAAGTTGCGTTTCTGCCCTGCCTACTAACTGAATCGCTTCATACATGATCCTGATTGGGTGCATCTGAATTCGGTCCTAAATCGTCGATTGTAACCCACTTATAAATTGTGTTACTTTCTATGATTCAGTTTCTGACAGATCATTTCGTGTTATTGACTGCTGGAATTCTTCAGTGTAATCTATGATGGTTCGATTCCCCTATCAGCAGTTTTGGTATTGTGGAAACAATAACTGCTCGTAATCATTAGGGAGGAATCGAGATTGAAGAAGGCATCTCATCCGTGGTCATGATGAGATGAGCACCTTGTTTTGTCGAGCATGTAAGAATTGTAATTGTTCCCATCACAGAAGCACCAGATTTTAATTTAAGCACTACTAATTTTATATTTTATACTCTGGCACGTCCATGTAATACAAATATCTTTCTACTTTGACTAGTCAGTCGAGGAAATCTTTTGTGTAAAGTTCAGCCTTACTTCAATAGTCTCTTTCAGCATGATATAAACGATCGCCTCCATAGATTGGTCTTAGGGCAAATCCTTCATTAAAGTCCTCATCACAAAATCTCGAATTATTTGGCATAGCCCTATAATTAACCATTGGTAGTACTTTAAAGAAATCAAGGTTGTGTCGTACAGCAAGTACGGGCAGTTGAGCATTGCCTTGGGCTCGAGGCAGAATCAATGCATCCGCAAGATGGTTGAAGGTTGCCTACAATCCTTACATAGTTAATTGACCCTCTCGGTGGAAAGCTTCCTCTTTCCAAAAGATAATGAAACCCTAGACCACTGTCCACATGATTTTAGTTTATACCTTCGTTATTTGTCATTGGCCCAAGGGAAGTCCTCACTATACTACCAATTGGTGTAGGTATGAATGTGACGACGTCGATCACCATCTTCCTTAAGGATAACTACTTTGAATCTGCGAAGCTTTTGTGTACTCCACAAAGACTTCTCGAATCCACAAGGAAAAAAGCAAGAAAATAAAAATAATATTATAGAAAATTCATAAATTGATTGATGATTGAAATAAACGACTCTACAACCCTTTAAATAGGGATTTCAAGCCTTGAAATTAAACTACAACTAAAACTCCCTAATATTTGTAACTTACTATAAATAGTAAATTTACTATTTATAGTAAGTGTCCCACGTTGCTTCAAACACACCCTCCACCTCCTCCACTACACTTGTTATGTGCATATCAAAATTCATCCAGTCCTTACCTGACAATTTCAAAATCTGGAACTTGTTCTCCAATTTTGCATTGTTAGCCTCATCTCTACTTGTTACTCTGTTTAAGCATGTTATTTCTAGCTCCCCTTGAAGAACTTTAAGGTCTTTCAATTTTGTAATCTTACATTCTCTCTCATCCCTTGCTATGAACTTAGTTAATGTCTGAAGAGATGTTAACCTCCCCATGCCTTTTGGTTGAAAGTGCCCTGAATTGTCAAATTACGTGAGTGTTGAGTTAGTCTGTCAAGTGAGCCCCAAGCTGAAGATTACAAGACTAAAGACTCAACCAAGAAGAAGTTCGAGTTCTCCATATAGATAAACAAAGCCTCACTTTCCTAACTAAACTCTTGAGGTATATGACCACATCCATCAAAACTCAAACTTACCCACAACTTTTTTCAAAAATCTCTTGGTAAGCTTAGTTTTGAACATCTTGAGTATTGGAGGAAAACATGAATCATACAGGAAAAATCAATATCCTGATGATTACATCGATATGCGATCGAGGACAACTTCGATGGAATCAAACATGGTTCAATTACATTGAATAGCTAGCCCATACAGTTCAACAACAAACTAAACAAATGCTGGGAATTGTTGATTGCATCGAATTAAGTTCGATGACATCAAAATTCAAATTTTGATGACATTGAACCCACTTCGATTAAATTGACTAAGTGATTTTACCTCCACAATTGAAATATTTGAAGTGTTCCTCAGTGTAATCAAATATTCTTCAATAACATCGAGAATAAGTTATCAATGGCATCGAAGATTGTTCGATTGCATTGATATAAGGGCTGGTTTTTCCAGCAAGCTTTATAAGAAAATTCAATATATTCAATTGCATCGATGACTAGTCGATAACATCAAAATTTAAATCTCGATAATATCGAAAGTCTGATTGATTGCATTGAAAAGAGGACAAATCTGTCTAGCAACCAAAGGTTATTGTTTTAAAAGAAATTCTGATAAGATCGAAACATCCCTCAATGACATCGAAGTACACGTCGATGACATCGAAGGGTGTTCGATAAGATCAAACAAAATATGTCCTGCATCCATCTGATTATCTTGGTATAGGTAGTCGATGCATTCGGAGAAGATTCGATGACATCGAAATTCAAAATTTGATGGTATCGAAGACCCTTCAATAACACCAATAATGTTAGATTTCTTCCTTTTTTTTTTTTTTTTTTTTTTTTTTACTGTTGAGATTCAACTTTATATAAACCCATGGGTTGCTTCTTGGTAAATTGTGCTACATTCAAAGAGAGCTTGAGAGAGTTATTGCAATAGTTAATACTCTCATCCTCAAGCCCTCTTTTTTATTGGAGTTCATCATTCAATCCTTTGCACAAGCATTTACTCTTATCTTCATTGGTTGGATTGAATCATGAACCTCGTCATTCATTAAGATTCCACTAACACTTCTTAATGGCAAAACATTGTGCTGGAATACTTGAATGCTTAGCACATAAGAATCTTTTTTGGGTATTTAATTCATATAATTTAATAGAGAATATCAGACCAAACCCAAAACCTCATAACCTCAGAACATTGAATGGAGCATTAATAAGTGGTTGCGGTTCAAGGGAGATGAAGACTCTTTGTCAACAGAGATGATCATCTTCAGATTATGCTAAAATGGGGTTCACTCACTTATTTGTAAGTATACAAAGTCCGTTAAGTCCGAAGCCCTTTCCTTATGTAGGATTGAGATTCAGAGTTTGAGTTGACAAACTCGATAAGACCTTTTGTAGGCCTCTGATGGGAGAATGTGTTGTCCTTATATATAACTTGTTAACTTGTGTAAGATCCTAGTAGTGTCCTTATGTAGGCATCTAAGGTTGCCTTGTGTATGCATTTAAAGTTGCATTATGTAGGCTCTTTAGTTAACCTTGTGTAGGTTGTGGAGGTTCATAGTTAACCTGATTTAAAATCATTGGATAGTGAAATTCAGTACATTCTAAGAGAGAGTTCGTCAGCCGGGAGTGGAGTAGGAAAGTAGTCGAACAACTATATATGATTGTGTTTCGGATTGCTATTTGTTCATTGATCTAATTATGCTTATGTTTCTTGAATAATTATTTATGATGCATGATTGAATGAATGTCTAAACATTGATATGAATTACATCCTACATGCACTCACATACACTATCTCTATAGGCTAGTTACTTTACATGCAAATCATGTTTAGTCTTTATGAATAAACCCTCTATTGGCTTGGAAGCCTTAGAGTTAATTTGCCTTACTTATCTTGATTAAATTAAGGTATTGTATGTTGTAATCAACAAGCAAAGGAATGTGTGTACTGACATGGGTGTGTACTAACAAGCTAACCCAAAATAATAATAATAATAATAAATAATAAATAAATAAATCAATAATCCTACTACAATTTCATTGGTAAGTACTCCAAACGAGTACCTTTGATTTCAAGAAGTCTTAGTTTGATCAGTTTCACAATCCTTCCAGGGAGTTTTCTAAGACTAAAGCAATGATTAAGCTTTAAGGTCTGCAAATTAAAGACATAAGCCACTTACAAATTCCAGCGATTCTTTTATATTGGTGGCAGACAAGTCGAGGTATCGCAAAATCTTCAAGCTCTGAAAGAATTTGGGAGCTCTTCTATTTTGCTGCCACTCAAATTCAATGCTCTCCGACATTTTCAGCCGTGAAAAAAAACGATGAAAAATGCTGGGAATTTCTGGCCATCCGATTAGTAGTAGTGTCTGCAAATTTCTGGCCTTGAGTATGAAGGAATGGATTTTACATCCTCATTGCAAATCCATGAGGCATGGTGAGCCTTTGCAAGCCGACTCCTCTGCCTTTACTCTTTTATGATTAAACACTCAGTCATAATAAATTTGCAGAGGTCATGGATCATGTCATGTATCATGCAATACCTTGGATCACCTTCTTCGTCTGTCTCTATGAATTGATACCGAGAGATGATTGAAAAGTGGGAATTGAACTTGGATGAGCTGCAATGGGAGGTTGGAATGATGGGATTATAGAATGGAGGCTACAAGTATACGTAAAATCAATAGGGTCCATGGGTTTTTGGAAGTTGGATCCTTAACACTTGCTCCGGTGGTAGACTCTCATGAGTTTCAACACCCAGTCAAGGGTTCGAGCATCCATGGGTGGTGAAATCCCACTAAGTGCTTTTGGAAGTCTGATGTATTTTGTTAAGTCTTGGGTTTTTAGTTTTGAGAAAACCATAGTCTTCAAGAATCAGGAGGGAGTTGGGAAAACCATGGATAACGTCATCAGTTGGGTGTGGGACAGACATGGTTTTGGGCTTTCTTTTTTATTCATACCTTACAGCCGGGAGAACTGGAATTTGGTACACCCATCTGTCCACATCAAACATGGCAGAGTACGGTATCAATCGCATCTGTCCATTTTGTGGGCTTTATCATGGATGGCTTATGTGTCAAAACCACACCTTTAGACAATCCAACCCCTCAAATTATTTCACATTCCCTTGCCGAATGTTTGACCATTAACCACTTTTATTTTCCACCGTTGTTTTGAAGGCCTCTGATCAGCCAAACAGTGCCATCTGATCTATGTTAGTATTGAACAATTTACCATCAATATCTATCCTAACAGGATGGACTGTTCCAAATGATAAGTTACAATGCGCGTATAGTGTGGAAAATATTGCCGTACCAATTGAAAAGTTCGATAAAGAAGAGGGGCAGTGTAGAAAAAATCTTTTTATGCTCTGGCGCTAGGCAGGAAATGAGATATTGTCATTTTGCCGTAACACAAAAAGAAAAGCGCACAAACAGTGGGCTTCACCGTTGATTAAGTCTGATGGACGGTCAACATGAATAATAATCCACAGTTCAAATTAAACAAACAAATTTTTATAAAATCAGATATTATAATAATCAAAATAGCAATATTTTACGTTTATAATCTGTGTACAAGTTGGGTTTGTGATTTAGATTGTTTAATCTGAGTTAGGTTCGCTAATGGACAGTAATCTGTGGTGCCCACCATGATGTATGTGTTTTATCCACGCTGACCGTCCTTTTTTGGAGCTCATACCAGGGTATGAGCCAAAAAATGAGACATTCAAATCTTAGGTGAACCACAACACATGAAAACAATGGTGATCGAACGCAGAACATTAAAAACATGGGTGATATTTGTGTTTTCCCTTCGTCGAGGTCTGAGTGCATGTTCAGCGTTCGATCACCACTGTTTTCCTGTGCTGTGGTGCACCAGAGATTTGGATCTGTCTCATTGTTGAGGTCGTACTCTAAACGAATGATCCAAAATCGATGGATGGAATGGATAAAACACATACATCATGATGGGGCCCACATAGCACCGTTCTGTAGCGACCTTGCTATGCAGTGTCAGTATGCAATCCGTCCTACATATATGCCACGTATATAATACAGGTCCATTTGTATCATCCATCACACTCTGCCACAGTATCAAATGGCTCCCATGCTTTCGTCTTCTATTACGGGGTTCGTTTTGCCTCTGTGGCAATTCAGGATCAAGGGCGTGTGCTGGTGCCCACTGAGGCTCACATGATGAGGTGGTCTAATGATTTGAACCGCTCATTTTCTCTTTTCTCTTACAAACCATTTTCCCATAATCATCCTTTATTGATTATTTTTATATTTTATTTTAGGTTTAAGTCTAAGCCATTGAACATTTTCTCTGCAGATAGGATGGTCACAATCATCCGTTTAGCATAAATTTCCTGTGGTGGAATATATAGCGTATAGATTACACAGATTGGACAGTTCCAATCACTGGATCACTCAGCATATGGGGCCCAGAGGATGGCGACACATGCTGGAACCTGAGTTGCAACCAAGGAAAAATGAACAATCCTCGCCGTGGACAACCCACCGCCAGCATTTTTAAAATTTCAACCCCATTCTCGGCCCATGGTAGATATAAAGTCTCTAGATTAATTGAGCTTGGACCGAAAATTGAATAGAAAATTGTGGCCAATTTTGTCGTTTTTGTTGGCGGCGTTGCAAAAAAACCTTAGGATCTCGCCTCCTAAAACATTACAATTATGAGATATAATAAAGCAATGAAACAAATCAAAGCACAAATCACACGACACTAGAAATTTTACATCAAAAACCCTCGAAGAGGTAAAAATCACAGGACCTAATTCTAGAGCAACAATTCACTATGAAGTAGAATGTTACAACCGATCACAAGCACACACCGCTTGGATCAAACCTTCTTCACTTGTGTAGGAGTGGATGAACAATAAGAGAATGAAAAAATGGAGAGATCTCATCGTTCATAAGGACATAGAAACACTGACACGTCGACTGCACAGTAGATCACCTCTACGAGCAAAATCGTGCCTTCCACAAGTTTCTTCTCTCTCTCTCTCTCTCTCTCTCTCTCTCTCTCTCTCTCTCTCTTTCTCTTTTCCTCTAGAATCATATTAGGAAGCCTTAGGATACCTTAAAATAGCCATAGGGACCCCTATTTATAGTTTAGGAAACTCCTTTCCACACCTCTACGAAAATCGCCTCAAATTTATGCAGTCCGCACCAAATCCGGACTAAAACTGCATAACTCTCGACTAGTCGAGCCAGGGCCTCGACTGGTCGAGCGGACCCTCGACTGGTCAAGCTAAACTCTCGACTGGTCGAGACCAAAAATCATGGCTTGCTGGACTTTGAGTCGAGCGACCCTCGACAGGTTGAGCAGGCCCATTCGATCGGTTAAGCAGGCTACTCGACCAATCGAGCAGCGCGGTCCAACAAGATTTATGACATTAGCGCTACACAACCTCTCCTTTGAACTGAGGAGGAAAATCCCATCAAATCTCTTCCTTTCCGATTCACGAGGAATTCACCTTTTTCAAGTCAGATAGGTTTTTACAAACGTCAAACTTGTCCTTGTGCAATTATTATTTATCATGTCTGACCCATTATCGTTTGTGTATACCTTCTCAAGCTGTAACACTTTCTGTTCTAAAGTATCCCTGATCAAGTGATACAGGATATATATGTGCTTTGACTTGGAGTGCTGCCTTGGATTCTTGTTCAAGTGTATAACACTTTGACTATCACAATAGACCACGTGCTGCTCCTGCTTCATGCTAAGTTCCTGTAGGAACCTCTTCATCCAAAGCATCTCTTTACATGCCTTTGTGATTGTAATATACTCGGCATTTGTTGTCGACAATGTTACGACCTTCTATAAGCTTCTTTGCCAAAAGATCGCTTCCCTTACAAAAGTGAACATGAACCCCGATGTAGACTTCTTCTAGTCTATGTTACCCGTCATATCTGCATCTGTGTAGCCTTCTAACATTATAAGCTCAACTAGGATGAGTCTCTTAAATACTGTAGTATCCATTTCACCGTTGCCCAATGTTCTTTGCCAGGATTGATAAGATACCGGCTGAAACACCAACCACATATGATATGTTTAGGTGCGTACACAGCATAACATACATCAAACTTCCTATCACTAACACGTAGGGTATCTTCCTCATCTCATATACCTCTTGGATACTGTTTGTTGTTCAATTCGAAGTGATCATCCAGTAGAGTATTGACTGGTTTCGCTGCATTCATATTCAATTACTTTAGGACTTTCTAAATATATCGCTCTTGTGACAACCAAAGCTTTCCGCTGCTTCTGTTACGGGTTATCTCCATTCCTATGATCTATTTAGCCAGGCCCAAGTCTTTCATCGCAAACGACTTACCTAACTTCTGTTTTCGCCTGTCAATCTTCTTGATGTCTTTATCCATGATGAGCATGTCATCAACGTATAACAACAGAACTAAAAAATAACCATCTAAGAACTTGCGTATTAACACATAATGGTCTGACTCCGTTCTATCATATCCATACTTTAACATGAACAAGTCGAACTTCTTGTACTATTGCCTTGGAGCTTATTTTAGCCCATACAAGCTCTTCCTTAGCCTACAGACCATATGCTATTTGCCATTGATTCGAACCCCTCTGGTTGTTGCCTGTAGATCTTTTCTTTCAGGTCACCATGGAAAAAGACAGTTTTAACATCTAACTGTTCTATCTCCAGATCTATGCTAGCCGCCAACCTAAGCAACACCCGTATGAATATCATCTTCACCACTGGTAAGAATATCTCCTCGAAGTTTATACATTTTCTCTAACCAAACCCTTTTACCACAAGTCTAGCCTTGAACCTCATTTGTGAATTCTTCTACTCAATCTTCTTTCTGAACATCCACTTGTTACTCAGAGCTTTCTTGCCCTTAGGCAATTTCACCATATCATAGGTGTGGTTCTTATGTAAGGATTTCATCTCCTTTTGTATAGCTTTCAACTATTCTCCCTTATGCTCGACGGCTAGAGCTTCAAAATAATCTTTTACCGCTCACCCACCAATGAACATAATGTACTCAAGCGGCGAGTACCTCTTAGACGGGTATCTGTCCTTAAATGTCCTCCTCACCTGTGGCTCAACAGGTGAATCAAGTGGGGGCTGATCCCTCAGTATATCTTCTGCAAGAACTCTCTCGTCTTCTGCATCTTGCTGTACTCCCCCGTCATCAGGCACCATGGGAGGAGTAACCGTATCCATGTCCTTTAGCTCACCTGAACTAGGTTGGGTCTTCTCTAGCTTACAAATGTCTTCTATACATTGATCTTCAAAGAAGACCACATCTCTTCTCCTGACGAGCTTCTTCTCGGTCGGATCACAATCTGTACCCGAACTTTTCATCACCGTTCCACAAGAACACACATTGCCTGATCTTCGTATTGAGCTTGAACTTCTCGTCCTTTGGTACTTGAACAGATGCCCTAAATCCAAACACTCTAAGATGACTGTACGATAGATCTTGTCCAGTCCATACCTTCTCAAGTACTTCTCCATTCAACGGGGTAGATGGAGACTTGTTTGTCAAACACATTGCCGTGTGGATTTCTTCTCCCCAGAACATCTTGGGCAACTTTGCATGGAATAACATGCATCTGATTCTCTCTATAATGGTGCGATTCATTCGCTCAGCCACACCATTATGTAGGGGGGTCTTGGGAACTATCTGTTCATGCTGTATACCTAGGGACTTACAATACTCATGTAAGTCACCGATGTATTTACCACCATTGTCAGTGCGAATGCACTTTAATGATCTGCATGTCTCTTCTCAATCATAGCATGAAACATTTTAAACACACTAAAGACCTCGTCCTTGGATTTTAAAGCATAAACCCAAACCCTCTTAGATGCATCATCTATAAAAGTGACAAAATACAATGCCCCACCCAAGGTTTTTGTTCTCATAGGACCACAAACATCAGAATAAACTAAATTTAATGCATACATTTTATTAACATGGGAAATAGATTTAACAAATGAAACTCTATGTTGTTTATCTAATAAACAGTCAATACAGGTTTTGAGAAGTATACCATCACGTCTGGAAGGAGTGACTTCCTTGCTAGTAACTGAAGCCCTTTTTCATTCATGTGGCCTAGACGCCTGTGCCACATGTCAGTAGTTGAATCTTCTACTGCGTTCAACCCACCCTTGCACACACTGACACTTGCCTTGTAAAGGGTGCAACACATCTTCCCTCTGGCTACGATCAATGAACCCTTGATGAGTTTCCATCACTGACGCAAGGATGAACATGATGAGGTCGATCACCGTCTTCCTCAAGGATAACTACTCCGAATCCACGGAGCTTCTCTGGACTCCTCACAGAGACTTCTCGAATCCACGAGGAAAGAAAGCAAGAAAATAGAAATAAACTCTAATAAAATTCGAAATTGATTACTAAATGACTAAAAACGAGTTTACACCCCTTTAAATAAGGGAACTAAGCAATAGGAAAGAAATCAGACTCAAACTACAACTAAAACTCCTAAAATTCGCAACTTACTATAAATAGTAAACTTACTATTTATAGACGGTCGTGATGTCTACTAGTGCGCAAGGTTTTCGGCCAAAAATAGTAAGTGTCCTATGTGGCTTCACCAAACCATTCTACTAATTATTCAAAGCACTTTTCATGTTGGATACAACTCCTAAAGCCCAACGGATGAAGAGCTATAAGCAAACTAAAACTTACTATAAATAGTAAAAATGAAATTAAAACGGGGAAACGACCGTCGATCAGGGGGTTTCTCATAAATCCTGGTTGCGCAACCTAGCATAGCCAGGTTGGTTGGCTAAAGTAGCTCGTTCTACCCCAAAATCATATATTCTGCGTCGGATAACTCATTTCGGATTGCGAGATACGCCCGATCTAAGGTCTGATGGTCCGGATCACTTCTGTCGCCGACCGTGCCTTTTCTGATCCATCCTGGCCATGAAATTATCCGCGACCCGCTCTACATCAATCACCCACCAACAAATCGGCTTCATAGCCATCATCATCGAACCTTCCTGTTGACAACAAGTTGAGGTGAGGGTCTGGAATGTGTCTCACATTTCTGAGAACGAATGTGTAGCTCACATCAGTCTTCACACAAATATTACTGACTCCTACGATCTTTGATAGGCCAGAATTTCTTATCTTTATGGTCCCAAAGTCACTTGACCTGTAGCTTGTGAAAAAATCTCTGCATGGAGTTGCATGAAACGAGGCTCCCGAGTCTATCACCCAGTCGGTGTCTCGACTCATAGCCGTGAGATAAACATCATGATTTTCTAAAAGAATAACTATAATGTCACTATATGAAGTGACTGTAGTGGAGTCTAATTCATCTTCCTTCTCATTTCCTTTTCCTTTCTTTTCATTCTTCTTCTTATGACATTCATGCTTGTAGTGGTCATTTTTGTCACAATTTTAGCATTCAACATCCTTCCTGACACTCAACTTGTCTTTTGATTTATCTTGGGCTTTCCCGCTCTTTCTGTTCTTTCCTCTCTTCCGATCTTGTGTCACAAGGGTCTCTTGTTGAGTAGACCCCTAAGACTTCTTCCTTATCTCCTCATTGAGGAGACAGCTAGTTACCTGTTCCATGAACACCTTTCCGCCGGACATGGAGTTACTCATAGACACCACTGATGTTTCCCAACTGTAAGGTAATGAGCTAAGCAATTACAAAGCCTGTATTGTCCAGGACCATCTTCATAGTAGAGAATTGATTCAATATGTTACTAACCTCATTCATGTGCTTAGCCATAGAACCACCATATTTGAACATGAGATTCACAAGTCGTCTTATCAGAAAAA
Organism: Magnolia kwangsiensis; assembly: GCA_037074715.1. NCBI lineage: Eukaryota > Viridiplantae > Streptophyta > Magnoliopsida > Magnoliales > Magnoliaceae > Magnolia > Magnolia kwangsiensis. Next base: position 119,021,059 of record CM073577.1, read on the forward strand.
TCTTATTTCCAGCTGTCTTTCTCTCATACAACCTTTACAATTTTAGCCATAGGTTAGTGGCTGAAGTCTCCCTAGATACATGGTAGAATATGAAATCGTCCAGCCATTTTCTAATAAACCCCATTACCTTTCGGTCCAACTTCTTCTAATCATCATCTGATATATCCATTGTCTTTGCTGATATGCCTAAAATTGGAGCATACAAGTCCTTACAATAAAACAAGTCCTCCATCTTAGCCTTCCATATGGTCCAGGTAGAACCATTGATACTAATCATCCGTGATAAGCAACATTCCATAATTCAGGACTGATCCCTTTCCGTTCAACCAACTTGGACGCTTTGATACCACTTTGTTGGGAGCGTTGCACAAAAACCTTAAGATCTCGCCTCCTAAAACACTAGAATTATGAGATTAATAAAGCAATGAAATAAATCAAAGCATAGACTACACAATACAAGAGATTTTACATGAATAACCCTCGAAGAGGTAAAAACCACGAGACCTAGTCCAGAGCAACAATTCACTATGAAGTAGAATGTTTCAACCGATCACAAGCACACATCGCTTGGATCAAACCTTCTTCACTCATGTAGGAGTGGATGAACAATAAGAGAATGGAAAAATGGAGAGATCTCATCGATCAAGAGGACATAGAAGTGCTGAGACGTCGACTGCGTAGTAGATCACCTCTACGAGCAGAATCCTCCCTTCTACAAGCTTTCTCTCTCTTTTTTTTTCTCTCTCTCTCTCTCTTCCTCTAGAATCACTTTAGGAAGCCTTATCATACCCTAGAATAGCCCTAGGGACCCCTATTTATAGTCTAGGAAACTCCTTTCCACACCTCTGTGAAAACTGCTTCAAATTTACTCAATTCGCACCAAATCCGAACTGAATTTGCATAACCCTCAACTAGTTGAGCTAGGGCCTCGACTGGTTGATGACAAAAATCATGGCTTGTTGGACTTTGAGTTGAGCGACCCTCGATCGGTTGAGTAGGCTACTCGACCGGTCAAGCAGCGCAATCTAGTAAGATTTAGGACACTTGTGTTGCACAACCTCTCCTCTGAACTGAGGAGGAAAACCCCATCAATTTTATGGTTGTCTTGGCGTAAGAGCCCAACATACGAAACCTATCCCATTTACATCCGATAGTCCAGATGGGCCAGTATTTTTGGTGATTAAACCATTAATGTTATCACCATAATAGTTTAGAAACACAAAAACTCGACTTAATTAAAACCTTGATGAGTTGAGTCGAGTCAAAACTCAGGCGAGTTTCTCAACAACTCATAAGATTTTCATTTTCTTCAATAGTATTGAATATACTAAAGTATAAATAATGTATCAATATTGTTGAATTGTGAAAAATTGAGTCGAGTTTCTAGAGTTTTGCTGAACTTGGCTTATGTAGTTGTTACATAATCATGACTAGATAATAGATGAAATTTGGGGTAGTTGAATTGAGGTTTTTTTTTTTGTTTTTAATAATAATTATTTTCCAACTATGATTGCCCCCACTTGACATGGGAAAGTGCGTGATGAGGATGATTACTATCTTCCTCGAATGATAAACACCTTGAATTCACTCGGCTCTCTTGAATCCACAAGAGAAGTTTTCAAATCCACAGGAAAAATTTTAAATTTTTTATTAAAAAGCTATAAAAAAATAAACGAATAAGGAAATAAGAGAAGTTTGCATGCTTAAATACTCTTACAAAAATCTTAAGATGTAATTAGAAAAAACCTAAACAAATAAGAAAACAAAAATTAAAAAACACATAAATTTTCACGTTCCATCGATGGATCAGAATGACGCAAAAATGTTTAGAGACTAAAATCCATAAAATTATATTTGTATCGATCGATCGATTGAACTAAGCAAAAATTGTCCAGCAAATTTTAACAAAAATCCAAATTTTCATCGATCGATCGATTCGATTAGTCTGCTCGATCAATTGAACTATTCTACAATTTTGTTTATTTTCCTTTGGACTTCTTCTGGTCCATTTGTGTTAGGAACATGCTTGCCCCACGTCCTACATCAGATCCCCTCCACTTTAAAAAAAATATCATCCTCGAGTTATCCTCCAATTCCGGTTCATGATACTCATACAAGTCCACTATATTGAACGTGAGTGACATCTCCATGCCTTCAGAAAGATCAATAATATAGGCATTGTCATTGATCTTACGGTGTATAAACAACAGTCTGATCTTCTTATTCTTCATCTTTTTGTACGTCCTGGTCAGAAATTTCTCCTTTTATTGGTAAAACATAACGTTGTCGCGCATATTGAATACCTTCAGGCACCGATATGTGTTAGCCCTTTCTTGCTACTTGTCATTAGATGCTTGCAACTTGGCATTGTTCACAACCCCAAGTGTAGAGTCGCGATGTAGTAATAATCTCAGTGAGACAGAGATCGAATCCACAGGGACTAAACTTGTGCGTATTCTAAAAGTAATTAGAACTAGAACAAAAAGACGATCTAAGTTAGAAATCTAGAAATAAAGTGAGTAATTGTAAATATTTATTAAACTAATAATTGAAAGGTGGGAACTAGGGTGCTAAGGATCCACTTGTAGCAATTGAGATGCTACCTTGCATGAGTTAAGACATCCAACTGGAATCAGAGTCCTATCTTATCCAGTTAGAGAAAGAGATGGTCAAATTTCTGAACTTTTAATTGATCTAATATCAGTGGATGAGAATTATGAAAATTTGGAAGGAATACCGTCACCCAACCATGCCCAAGGGACGATGGTGAACAACAAGATTTACCAATCCAACAATCTCAAAAACGAACAGAATATATTCAAAAATATCGCAGATCTAGTGTAATTGGAATCACAACAAACCATTATAAACTGAAAATATTCCTTAAAATTAACCAGAAATCAATGAAGTTAAAAAAAAAAAAAAAAAAACATGAATCAAAGCTAAACAAACATCTCAATCATGCTACAAGTTTCACCTCTTTGCCCTAACTATGAGGTTTAACCAACCATAGATATGATTGAACTAAGAACTCTCAAATAAAACATAAAAACAAACTAAGGAAGAAGAAGAAAAACTTTTGGCAGTGGCCCTCCACTCTTTTACTCCACTCCTTCAACCTTAGAAGATGCCTTGAAGCACCCGAGAGACACATATTTATAGTTGAGGAACTCCAACTTTCACATCAAGTTGGAAAAATCTAAAAACTGCCTCAAATTTACGCAATCTATGCAAATTTTGCATAACAGTCGAAGACAATCTTCGACGAGTCAAAGGTCTTCTTCGATTGGTTGAGGATTGTGTGAATTTAAAAGATAATGTTGTTGGAGTTTGAGTCGAAATTTCTTCGACTAGTCGAGCTAGAGCTAGAGCCAAGGCTAGTCGAGCCAGAGCTCAGGTTAGTCGAGAATCACACAAATTCTCTTCAAATCTTCGATTTTCTTCATTCCTTACTTGGTTTGCTTGGATCCTTGACATATGAATTATTCAATCTTGGTCTCCTAAGATCCATCCTTTGCTTTGGTGATTCTTGAGCATCAAATCCATGCTTTTAAAATTCTTTTCAATCCAAGTTCTCAAATTCACCTTGCCACAAAAAATGTATAAAATATACCATTAAGCAGTATCATGTTCATAAAACCAAGATATAAGCAGGAAAAATTATGCAATATTTGACACTCAATGGGCATGAACATCAGCGTGTATAGTTATGATTTAGTCTGTCATATCTTTCGTAGCAACGAGCACGCCCGACAAATTTGACAATGGAACCAAGTCAAGGTTATGCATAGGTTCTTGACCGCACACAACTTCAAATAGAGACTTGTCGGTGAAATGATTTTGTATATTGTTGAATGTGAGTTGTCCTTTAGATAAGCTAAAATTCCACTATTTGGGTTTATCACACGAGATGCATCGTATAAGGTTCCCAAGTATACAATTCACCACCTCGATTTTCCCATCTATCTGCGGGTGAAATGCATTCTGAATAGTAGATTGGTGTTAAATCGACTTTACAAAGTCCTCCAAAGGTGACTAGTGTCGTGATATGAGGTGATAGATTTTTGTACACTATGTAGTTGTATCACATCTCGGAATAATAAATTTGTGACATGTGTGTAGCGTCGAGAGTTTTCATGCATGCTATTAAATGAGCCATCTTGGAGAATCCATTGACTACAACAAGCACTGAGTCCATTCTATGCTCGGTCCGCGGAAGACCTAGCACAAAGTCCATGGACAAATCCTCCTAAGGGCCGTTAGGTAGTAGGAATGGAGTGTATAAGCACGTGTTCTGTGATCTTCCATTGGAGGCCTGACACGTATGGTATCGCTGCACTACTTTTTCAGCATCATGTTTCAGTTGTGGCCAATAGTAACGCTCCTCCAAGAGAGCTATTATCTTTTCTCTACTTAGGTGATCGTCGATCCCACTTCCATGCAGCTCTTGGATGACACATTATCTCAATGAACTCCATGGAATACACAATCAATTTTCATTGAAAATGAAATTGTCTTGAATATGGAGGTCAATTGTAACATCTCAGAAAAATTCGTACAAAGAACCGAGTACCACCTCAGGCAGAAATCACAAAGGACCAAATCCTTTAGAAATTAGATGTAAATTAACTAGTGCTAAACTAGATTATCTATGAAATTAGCACCAATCACTTTAAATACGATCTGAAAGATCTAAAATGAGTAGAGCCCTTAACGTTACATTACCTAAAAACTTAGGATCTATCTCAAAACCCAGTTGCTCTCCGGAGCACCATAAAACTCCATATCAGACCTAAACCATGCGTCGAAAGTCCGATTGCCCCAAAATTATACGGTTATGACTGCCTTGCTGGACATGATAACCACTTCAGAAATCAAGTCCTAATAATATTCAAAAATGCACAACTTGAGCCCGGAGTGAAGTTTATGACAAATGCGAATATCTTTAGGAAATGAACTAAAATTTAAGTGAATTGAGTCATCTACTTGTAGGCCAAATCTAAGGATTCGGGCCGTTAGAATCTAACCCAATTACACCCTTGGATCAGGGAAAATGTCTAAAACATGTCATGGTATTTATGGCCCTGATCGGGTACCGATGACTGTTGAACTGAAACTGGTTCCCCATGGCTGATCCACTGATCCAATCGGGCTGAGATCTTAACCTAACATAGATTCAATGTCAAAAAGCTTAAATTCGACCGCATGCAGAAAAGGGGCCTCCAAATCAGCTCCATTGGACCGAAATGGCCGGTATTTGGCTATAACCTAAGTATACGTTGGCCCTGGGGCCATTCCCATCTGTTTTGAGCCTATTTAAGGGCCTTAAACCCTCTCTCTCCCTTCACATACGAATTTGAAAACCCTAGGAGAGAGAAGAGAGCAAAGAGAGAAGGAAAGAGAGAGAAAGTGTTGAGGGTCAAATATTACATATCAGACCCCATTTATTATCTGGATTTATGTGCATGATACTGTTTAATAGCCCGTTTTATCGTGTTTGTGTTGCAAGGTGACTTTACGAACATGGACTGAAAAAGGGTGCTTAAAGCATGTATTTAATGCTCTGATGACACCAAAGGCAAGGGACGGACTCCAGGGGGCCAAGATCGATGAAATTATGCACTAGGGATCCAAAAAAACTAAGAAACTGAAGCTCAAGTGGCCCAAAAATCATCCAGAATGCATGATCACAGGGTTTCCATCATCCGTTCAGCTCAGAACTCTATATGTGGCCTGAGGACCATAAATTAACCGTACATGTCAAAAATCAGACATTGGAGCGCTGTGGAATTGGCCCATCGGATAGATCAGCCCTTTAAATCCTTAAGTGGGGCCCGCCTGATATCTGGATATACTTCAATATCATTCTCAATGCCTTAAAGTGGATGGGGAAAAGGATGGACAGAACGGATTTCTCACAAACATCACAGTGGACACCGCATGTACACATACGTGTACATGGTATAGGTTCACCGGCCGCGCGCCGGTCTTCAAGAGTTCGGTCAGCAAGCGCTGACCGAGGAGTTCTTTAAAATTCAAAAATTTCAACAGCGAGAGACGCTGCCGACGTCGGTTCCTCTCAGTGGGGCCCACCCCTCATCCAAATCATCCATCTGGACCGTTCATTGTGTACAGGGGGGGAGTATCAACCTCACCTAGGCGTCCTTTCTCCACCATGCAAAGCTGATGTGTAAAGATCTCAGCCGCATGCAAGATGAACGGTAGCACAAGAGATTGTGTGGACCACACCAAATCAACTCCAAAGGCACTCATTTCCAGATGGTTTTTCGTCCTGAAACCAATGGACGAAGTGGATTTCATTGAAAATAACACTGTGGGGCCCACTGACCATCACAGCGAGCATCTCCGCGAGCTCTGTTCCGCAGCAGAGCTTGCGGGTGATCCTTGTGGGCCACCATCCGGTCTCAATGGTCCAATCCGGACCGTCCATCAGCTTCCTATAGAGCTTCTTAACACTACCTAGGTGGCAAAACTCCCAAAAGATCACGAGGAGCGACATCCAGCCTTTAAAACGGAGAATGGACTGTAACATAGAAGGTCTTGTGGGCCGCATCAACAGACAGCCAAAATCATGCATTCCTGACCTAAATTCTAAGAGGAATTCGGTGGAAGGTGTGGATTTCTCGAAAGATAGCTAAAGTGGGTCTCACCGAGAGCTCAGCACAGCTCTCTTGTGCGTATGTTACGCACGTCCAAAAATCTCGGATGTTTCTGACAATGGTGGCCCATCTCCGTCGATCTACTTGATGATCCAGACCATTCATGTTGCAGATTCAGGGATCTAATCTCTTCATAGGTAGTCTAGGTGACTAGATTGGATTCACTTTCACCTGGGATTTGTTCCAAACGCAGCAAAATTCTGTGTTTTCCTCCACAAAAGCAGAGTCCCGCGAGGAGTCTTCTGCGAACGATGGATCACAAAGAGAAGCGGACCGCTTGCTGTTGTCTATATAAGAAAGGAAGAGTAAGGTGGAGGCTCAGCTTGGAAACGTGGGTCTGGAAGAGGAGCAAAGAGAGAGATAGGGAGAGTATAGAGATTTTTTTAATTGTTGTTTTGTTTTAATTTTTGAGAGATTTAGCCTAAATCATGTCTGGCTAAACCTCTTAGCTAGGGCTAAGAGGTGAAGCTTGTAGTGAGATGGGAGATTCTATGATTTTAATCTGATTTTAAGGTATGAATTGAAGTTGATTTTAATTTGATTAGTATGGAAATATTTTTAGTCTTTAATGGTCTGTTGTGACTGAAATTACAGTGGGTCTGTGATGGCTTTAAATATTTCCTTTCTCTTTTTATGTTTATGACGTCAGGAAGCCCTGTTGTTCACCATCATCTCCTGGGCATGGTCGGATGATGGTACCCTTCCTGACCTTCATAACATGTGATTGGTTGGTAATTAGTTTAATTCTGTTGTTTGCCATAGTCTCCTGAGCATGGTTTGGTGATGGAATCCATTCTAATTCATATACCTTTCATCTGTTGAAAACTAGATCAATGACAATTCAGTTAATTTTCATGATTCTTAAAGCAGGTATAAGATATCCCTAATCTCTACAAGTGGATCCTCTGAATCCCTAGTGTCCTTTCCTCTGAATTTTCTTAAGTTTTAGATTAATTGTTCCACCATTATTCCACAATTGCTATTTGGTTTAGATTTCATATTAGCCTAGTTCTAGTTCTACTTAGTTTTAGAATACGTACAAGTTTCAGTCCCTTGGGATTCGACCTCGGTCTTACCGAGTTATTACTACATCACAACCCTGCACTTGGGGAGTGAATAGAAAGTGAGAGAGAAAGTGGGAGATTGCTCTAGGGATCTTTCCATGTCGTTCCACATGCTTAACCACCCTGTCTGTATCGTTATTCCGGCTTTTTCGACCCCATTCTTAGGTAAGAAATCTTAACCCTAATCTATTTTAGGGATTTAAATAGAGTAAAAGGTGCAGTAGCTAACCCATTTCATGCTATAGTTTACCGTTGTGCTCTAGACGAGGACTTAACATTTAAACTAAGTTCATTATGAGTCTACCAGAGAAAGGTGCAGATTATTAATGTTTAGGTTATGGTTTTCAAGGCTTTCAATGTCTGTAATGATTTATGACTGACTTCATTACTGTCACATGTGCGTAGATGCGACGCTTTCCATATTATATATATATATGTAGAGTATGTTGATGTTAATGCATTCCATGTATTTGTTGAATTGTTTGAATGAGTTTGAAATTATGATTTAATCTTGCCATGTTCATTGACTGAGAATACGTGATTGTTGTACATATGGTGAACCCCTTGTAAAGGGATTTGCTATAATACCTGTTATAACTACTTTATTACATGTATATGATATGAGTAGCCTAAGTGTTTGATAAAATGCCGAATGTGAAAATGCTTGTTTAAATGCATGTAATGAGGGTGTTAAAATAAGATTCTCAATTCCTTTATCTATGGTTATAGTATCCTTTATATAACCTATCTTACTACTATATGAGTTAAGGATGAAATGTCTATGTATGGCAATATGTGTAGTATGTGCTTTGTCAAATTTCTCAGGTAAGATTTATATTTGACTTTAGTTGTCACATGCTTTCTTTGGCTACTACATGCGTATATTATTGCTTGGAATGTGTTTAGGGTTACGACGTAGCCCAAGTAATCGGTAAAAATTTCTGAGTTAGTGGCTGTGGTCGTTTTGCCACACCAGATAGGTTTGAGGAATCCGAGTCGTACGCTACTTATCGACAGTGGTTACGCCATGTGGATTGTTTACGCACTCTATGTCGATCAGCTCGACATACGCTTGTACTAGTCGAGCTTGTAAAGTAACCCGATTGGCCTATCGTATGTTCACCATGTATAGACGCTACTGTATGAATCTAAGGTACCAACTTACTAGTGAAAAAATCCCATCTAGCCTTGGTTCCTTGATCCGCTAAGACTCATGAGCCAGACATGGTGGTGTATGGGATACCGTGGTCGAGCTGTTGGCCTACGTTGGAGTGACGAGCCTCCCGTAGTGACCAGTGAACAACCCAAACTCGTGAGCCGAATATGGTAGTGTATGAGACACTATATTCGAGCTGTTGGCTTACAATTAAGTGACCACGAGTATACACTAGGACTACATTGAAGTGACAAGTCTTTCCGTAGTAAACTAAAGTATAAACTAGGCCTGTGCTGAGGTGACGAGCCTCTCCGTAGCGACCTAGAAACTGTCTATCGTATGTGACTACTAGGATTGACGACCTTAGATGGATCAATATTTGGGTATATGATATAAGGGAAGGTGTCTTATCTTCCCAATCCTTCTGTATGAATATATCTAATTAAGAACTTGGTTAATCATACACATGCACCGCATTTACATGTGCCTTTGGTGTTGGAGTTGAGCACAGAGGAAGGGGTGCATACCACGATCGTAAGATGTTGTCATAGAGGGAGTGTAGGTGAGGGCATGCATCATTATTATATACCATTCTCGTATTAATAAGAGTACTTAGGACTTAATTGTCGTATTACTTTATCATTACTGCTTGACTAAATTGATAACATGTTAACCTTTACTTCATAGTTCCACTGAGTTGATCACTTACTCCCACGTTTTAGGACGGTGTTTTAAACACCAACCAGACTCTGTTGTAGATGCAGATGATGATGATGCTTTCAAGGCAGAACCAGACTTTTACGATGATGAGGAGTTCTCCTACATGCAGCTATCAAGCGGGTCTATGTAGACCGTAATCTGATCGACGAGGATTTGGGAGATGCTGATTAGATCCCATTACATTTGTTATTTTGTACTTTTGAAACACCCATGTATATTCATTTTGTTCATTTTTGGAGTATACATGTATAGACTTAACCTGGTAACATGTTCACACTCTTGAGACCTACATCAGTTTATATACTTTATATATCTATCACAGTCTTTCGCTTGTGAAATTTAACCATCTTTGGAGTATGATATGCTATTTTGGTATAATCTCACTCATGTATAAGGCATTAATACAAACAACATTTAATTATCATTATCTATCTTGCATAAATGATGTGTTGGAACTCAAAAGTTGGGCTCCTGCTTGACCCCCAATTTTTAGGGCGTTACAAGTTGCTATCAGAGCATGATTTAGATTAAATTGAACCTGGGTAATGGTCACACTACATACATTGACGTACTTTGACTTAGAAAAGAGCAATGAAACATAGAAATATTCGTATGGTTCCCAGTTTCGAAATGAGTGAACTGACCATTGAAGTAGGGGCACGTACGCATCTGTGATTATGTGTGGTGACCCCAGATCTTTCTAGTCTATCAATCGATGGGTTTAGTCAATGATTTGTAAATTCCACACTCGAACAACCCAAAACATGTGAGTATACGCAAGATAGGGACCCAAACTGCTTCAAACGGCCAAGGAGGCCCGAATCACACAAACCAGTGGGACCCAGGGGGTCCACACACATGTTAGTCACCCCGGGAGGGGGGTGGCCACTGCCCAATCATGGCAGCACCGCGCCGACCGTAGCCGCACTGCGCCAACCGTTGTGCATAGCTCCCGGGTTCACCCGAGCCTGTCGGGTTGACACCTGTGGGATGCTGTGGGGCCCACCAAATCACGTGTGGACCCCCTTTTCTATCCTATTTGCTCCCTTTTTCTCTCTCATACACCTCCAAGCTTTCCAAACCTCCCCAAATCTTCATTTTCCTCTCTCAAATCACCCTCTCAATCTCATTTTCTTCCTTCTTCTTACACCACCAACACCACTCTTTCAAATCCATCTTCTACAATCTTCTATTTTCCTTAAATCCTCTCATTTGAGTACACAAACATTTCTTTGTGTCTCAAAAACCTCAAGGTTCAATAATCCCTTTTATCCCTCCCCTTATTCCACTTCAATCACCCTTTTTGAGCTTGTGGCGGCCATTTTCTCTCTCCATGATTCTTTCCCTTATGGGGAAGAAGAGAGCTCCTAAGGATGAAGACGGGCCTAGCCGCCCTACCCATTCAAAAGAAGAAGGCGGGCACCAAAGCTAGCATAAGCACGGCCCAAGAGCAAAGGTTGAAGTGGGATCTCGATCCCCAACTCCTGCTTGAGGGAATTCTACCGATGGGCTTCAAACACAATTTCTTTAGTGGCCGTAGGGTTCTGCTTGAGGCTCATGTGGACAAGAAGCTATCTGGACTGTATCCGATGATGGACTACCTGGTGGATGCTGGGTGGGGTCCCATATTTGAGGGAAAATCTTACGCATGTGAGAACATAATTTGAGCCTTCTACGCGCATATACAGGACCCTACGCTGGAGCCTCTACAATTCAAGATTCCATTTGGAAGGTGGGAAGCAACAGTTGATGTGGGGTTGCTATCCCGGATCATGGGAATCCCGCATGGAGAGGTGTACGTTAGTGATAAGACTCTCAAGAATGTACAAGAAAGAGATCACCGCATGCGTTACCTCTGCGTCCGATTAGCCCATTAGAAGGAAGGCAGAAGCCTCCCGGCGATGGAGTTGACAAATTTTACTTGCTTCACCATATATTCACGTATAATGTGTACCCTAGGTGGGGCAATCATACTGAATGCACTTAATTGATGGTAGATTTCCTGTATAGAGCTGCGCAAGGAGACAAGTTGTGTCTACCAATGTTCACCCTACTACAGATAGTCCAAATGATGCGTTCTCCTAGGAATGATTTCTCACTTCCATTTGACCGACTCATTTGCAAGATTTCTCGAGAGTTCGCCTATAGACTTAACATGTATGACCTTGCACCAATCCACTACATTAATGAGACTATGCTCAAAAACATGAAGATTGGCCCTCAACAACGTCAAGCTCGACTTGACGAGTATGGGGATGAGACAGATAGTGAAGAGGAAGAGGATGAGTCAGAGGGAGGAGGTGATGAAAGAGAGAGTGAGGAAGAGGAAGAGGAGGCCCCGAGTTCGGATGAGGGCTTTCCTCCTACTACTCAGGCTCATGATAGTGATCGGGTTGCCAGGGAAGCCCGCTTGGCTCAACTTGAGGAGGGCCAAGCCGCCTTGAGGCAGGAGATTCAGAAGACCCAGACTGAAGTAAGGCGAAAGCTTGAAGAGAACGAGGCCTTCATGAAACGAAAATTCAAAAAGGTGTCTCATTATGATTGAAATCTATATCTCAACCATCTTAGCAAATACATTTTCTAACTATTATCTCATTTAAACATTTAAACAAACACGTAGCTTACACTATTCAACATTCATTACGTATGTCGACACCGTTGCAAATTAGGACAAGTCCTCTCACTAAGGAGTTGCCGTATACATATTAGGCATATCACAACAACAATTTATCATGGCAAGCAAATCAGCAGATTCCATAAGCATACGTGTATTCTAACATATACGTGAAATACGGTATTTACAATACAAAGTATACGTATGCGGAAGTCAAAAAAAATAATATATTTGGCGTGTGTAACGGCAAGAACAACATAAATAAATCATTATCTAACATTGAAAGGGTTGAAAACCATAACCTAAGCATATATAGTCCGCACCTTAAACTAGAAAAGACGTATTCGATATGATTCAGATGATGTGTCTTCGTCAAAGGCGGATACGCTACCTATGACATAAAATAAGTTAGCTAGAACTCTACTTCAGCTAGTCTAGGCTTCAAAACAGGTTAGGGTTAGCTTAACTTACCCAAAAATGGAATCAGAATCGCCTGAAGAATGATTCAGAAATGTCGGTTCAGTATATAGATGCACTAGGAAGAATCCTACGGAGTTTCACCTGATTCTCCCACACTTTCTCTCTCTTTTCTTTCTCTTAAATCTCTAGGGTTTGAGAAATTCATATGCGTTAGAAAGCTAAAGGTTTAAAGCCCTTTTATAAGCCCAAACATAACGAAAACAGAATTTAAGTCAAGGTATACCTAGGTTATAACCAAATCGGGATCTTTCTGATCCAACGGAGCATTTCTGGAGGTCCTCTGATCAGATGCGGTCGGACTTAAGCTCAATAGCATCGGATCTTTAGTAATTTAAGTTTTCAGTCCGATCTGATATCGAGATTGTCCGTGACGGACCAGTTTCAATTCAACGGTCACCGAACCTAAATCAGGGTTACAAGCTCTATGACATGAAAGGGCCAACTTTTCTGATCCGAGGGTGAAATTTGGTCAAATTTCAACGGTCAGAACACTTAAAAATAACGCGCAAGTGAACCGTGCCAGATTTCATAATAATATAATTAATTTTCTAAAAATCTTCATTTTCCTACTCTCTTTACTCCAGACGCAAGAAAATAGTGTCAGGACATCAGTTGGGCTTGCTTTTTAAAAGGATGGTTAAGTCCAACTAGGCGGTAATAACAATCTAAGATTATAGATATCGGACTTTCGATGCGCGGTCTATAATCAATACAAAGTCACCAAACATTTCCGGGAACAACTGGGTTTAGAGTTGGATCCTAGATTTCAGGGTATTATAGCGTCAATGATTCTATAAGTTTTAAGTCTTGCAGAACGTATTTAAAGATAACAGTGCTAATTTCACAGCCAGTCTAACTTAGCACTAGTGAACTTATGTTTAATTTCTAAGAGAATTAATCCTAAGTAATTTCTGATTGAGGTGGTACTCGGGTCTTGGTACGGAAATTTTTGGGCTATCCTGTGCTATGAACAGGACAAAGGTGCACCTCCACCATCATCAGATTCTGACGACTAGTTGTACATGTTGTCGTCTTTTGGTTTGCTTGGTTACGTGTTTCTTTTCTTATTTCTATGTATAACCTTGATAGGCATAGTAATGTGGTAGAATAGGAATGCCACCTAAGGCCACACGGAGTACGACACGCCTCACACTTGGCGATTCGATTGACGGGGCACCTCCCTTGAGCGATAGCTAGGCGGACCCTAGTTTGAGTCCAACTTACTACACCAAGCTGGATTCTTAGCCGGCCACTGGCCCCACTAATGGGCCAACACCTGTTGTATAAGTGGTTCTTGAGCAAAACCGTGCGTCTACTTCAACACTGCACATACCTCAGTCCGCTCCTTCTACTGATAGGTTAGAGCAGATGATGCTACTAATGCAGCAACAACAACAGTAGTAGTAGCAACAGCAGCAACAACAACAGTTTTTGGCCACCATTGTAGGGGTCTTTGTCCAGAACATGGGTGTGGTTCCACCTGCACCTCTTATGCAGCCTGCGGGCAATATGAGTACTAGCAGCCTCTTTGAGCGATTTCAGAACTTTCGACCTCCTACTTTTGTGGGTACTCACAGACCTGAGGAGGATGAGTATTGACTTGACTGCATCTCTAAGATGCTAAAGCCGCTGCACTGCACTGAGGCAAAATAGGTAGAACTGGTAACCTACATCTTCGAGAAGGAGGCCAACCTTTAGTGGGATAGCATCCTTTGGACCATTGCTGTCAGATATGTCTGGATGTGGGAGGCCTTCAAGACCCACTTCCACGAGAAGTATTATCCTCTCACATATCGACATGAGAAGGAGAGTGAGTTTCTTCACCTCCGTCAGGGGGGCATGACAGTGGCAGAGTATGAGAATAGGTTCACGGAGCTGGCCAGGTATGCTCCGTTGATATTAGATGATCAGCCGATGCGAATGCGGCAGTTTTCTAAGGGCCTGCAACCCGAGATAGCTCAAAGAAGTGCTGCATTAACATTTCTACCTATGCTGAGCTAGTGAGCATGTCTCTGCAAGCCGAGCAGGATGGGAATAGATTGTCCTGTACGCACATGCCCATGGTTCCTAGGCTACGACTAAATTTACCGAGTAGGCTGTTCCTCGACAAGAGGCCCCGTGCAGACTCGCCTCCTAGACTTGTAGCTCCACCAACCCCTATGAGGTGACCAGACTTGTGGTGCACTTACTGCAGGAGGTCGGGCCATGCAGATACCTATTGTTTTACTAAGATGAGGGACAACAGCTTCTCGCCTCCTCAGAGGATCAACCGCCAGCTTCCTCAGATGATTGCAGCTCCACCACTACGGTTAGCCCCAGTGCATCCATCTTTTCAGCCGCCTGTACCTCAATTTAGGCCGCCTTAATAGCCTATAGTGCCGCAGCTGAACCGTTCTCAATAAGATCATGTGCACTCACTTGTAGCTGAGGCATCTGAGACAGCAACCACACTACCATTGGCTTTTGACGTCACGATGTATATTTAAGGTACACCAGTCTTCTTATTAGTGGACACCGGGTCCACTATCTCTATAATATCATGCGCAGCAGTCAAGCGACTGGGGTTGAAAACTAGTCATATGATTGGGGTGAGAATCCTTACCACCACGGGGACTTTCTCAGATGCTACCAAGATGTGTAACGGGTGTTCGATAGACGTAAGGAGCAGAGCAGTGCACATTGACCTGATTGTCACCCCGTTGCATCATTACGACGTCATTCTCGGTATGAATTGGCTTACAGAGATATAGGCAAGGATCGACTGCGATACTAGAATGGTGACAGCCTATGGACCAGAGGGCATGACCTTTACATTCCTAATGCAGGTCAGTTGGCCCTATCGCATTAGTTGTTACGCTTCCTTGTTAGAGGATGTTCATGGTCCGGCACTTAAGGACACCCCTGTAATCCAAGAGTTCTTAAATGTATTCAGAAAGATATCTGGATTACCCCCTCAGCGTCAGATCGATTTTACTATCGATCTAATGCCTAGTGCGACACCCATGTCTCTTCCGACTTATCGCATGCCTCCATGTGAGATGGAGGAGCTGAGGAAGCAGATCGATGATCTGTTAAATGCGGGCTTCATACGACCGAGTGTGTCCCCTTGGGGAGCACTTGTGCTATTTGTGAAGAAGACGGATGGGTCATTACGATTGTGTATTGATTATCGTAGATTGAACCAAGTGACGGTGAAAAATAAGTACCCTTTGCCCAGGATTGATGATCTGTTCGATCAGTTGAGGGGGGCACATTATTTTTCAAAGGTTGATCTA
Source organism: Magnolia kwangsiensis (assembly GCA_037074715.1). NCBI lineage: Eukaryota > Viridiplantae > Streptophyta > Magnoliopsida > Magnoliales > Magnoliaceae > Magnolia > Magnolia kwangsiensis. The sequence goes on from CM073577.1 coordinate 119,037,048, forward strand.
CAGTCAGGGTATCACCAGTTACGCTTCAGGGATGAGGACGTGCAGAAGACAGCTTTCAAGACCAGTTTTGGGTAATACGAGTTCCTAATGATGTCGTTTGGACTCACGAATGCACCGACCGTGTTCATGGACTTAATGAACAGGGTGTTTCAGCTGTACTTGTACTAATTCATCAACGTATTTATAGATGACATCCTGATATACTCCAAGAGTCGGGAGGAGCACGAGAAACACCTGCGAGCAATCTTTAATACTCTTAGGAAGAACCAGTTGTTTACACAGTACAAGAAGTACGACTTCTAGAAAGAAGAAGTCAAGTTCCTAGGACATGTGATGTCCAAGGAAGGGATAGTTGTGGACCTTACTAAGGTAGCCGCAGTTCAGGACTGAGAGCAGCCTGGTTCGGTTACTAAAGTAAAGAGTTTCCTGGGCCTGGCAGGTTACTACCGTCGATTCATTCGAGACTTTTCCAAGACAGCTAGACTGTTGTCTCAGATAACTCAGAAGGATCTCAAGTTTTCCTGGAATGAGAAGGCAAAAGTAACTTTCCGAGAACTGAAGGACAAGTTGACGTCCGCCCCTGTGCTAGTATTTCCAGAGCAAGGGGTCAAGTATACCATCTACACCAATGCCTCCTGTATTGGTTTGGGTTGTGTTCTGATGCAGAAGGACAGAGTTATGGCCTATCTATCACGACAGGTAAGGAAATACGAGGAAAACTACCCTACGCACGACCTAGAGTTAGCGACCGTCATTTTTGCTTTGAAGATCTGGAGACATTACCTCTATAGAGAGGAGTTTAAGTTCTTTTACGAGCACAAAAGCCTTAAGTACATATTCACATAGAGAGACCTGAATATGAGACAATAGTAACGGATGGAAACCTTGAAGGACTTCAAGTTTGAGGTCTCTTACCATCCTTGCAAGGCCAGCCTTGTGGTAGATGCGTTGAGCCATAAGAAGGCTATAGCGTTTGCGGTTTCACTGATGATAGGCGAGTGGAACATGGTGGAATTTATGCTGGACTTCGAACAGAAGGTTACTGTAGATGAGCCGTTAGAAAGCGCCTCTCATGTTCGTACGCAACCACTTATCGATGACCGAATCATAGTGGCTCAAGAAGAGGATAAATGGTTAGTGAAGATGAGGAAGTGAGCTAGTGGCGAGGAAGACTCAGAATGGAGAGTTGGTATGGATAGGGGTTTACGTTATCGTGGCTGCATATGCATCCCAAACCTTCATGACCTAAGGAAGGAAGTTCTTGAGGCTACTCACAATTCGAAGATGACAATACATCCTGGCAGTAGGAAGATGTACTGAGATATGAAGCGCTCGTACTGGTGGGACAATATGATGGCCCATATAGCAGATTATGTGTCCCGTTATCTCACTTGCCAACAGGTCAAGGCAGAGCATCGTCGACCTCCTGAACTGCTTCAGCCCATGCCTATAGCTAAATGGAAATGGGATTTCATTTCTATGAATTTCATCTCAAGGCTACCGAAGACGAGGAAGGGGCATGACTCCATATGGGTGATCGTGGACTGATTGACGAAATCAGCTCATTTTCTCCTTATCAGAGTTTTGAACTCTGCAGACGAGTTGACTAGGTTATACATTAAGGAGATTGTACATCTGCATGGAGTTCCTATGGAGATCTTGTAGGACCGAGATACGTAATTCACATCTATCTTCTGGACTTGTATCCAGGAAGCGATGAGTGTGAACTAAAGCTCAGTACCACGTTCCACCCACAGACTGACGGGCAGACGAAACGAGTAAACCAGGTGTTGGAGGATATGTTGCGAGCTTGTGTGCTTAATTTCAAGGACAGTTGGGATGACTATCTTCCTTATGCAGAGTTTGCTTATAACAATAGCTTTCAGGCGAGTACTGATATGGCTCCCTATGAGGCCTTGTACGGGCGCCCTTGTCGAGCATTGCATTGTTGGGCAGAGGTTGGTGAGAAGAGCTTGATTGGCCTAAAGTTAGTTCAGACGACTGCGGAGAAGATCGACATTATCAGGTGTCAACTTCTGGCAGCATAGAGCAGACAAAAAGCTACGCCGATACAAGGGGGCAATTGCTAGAGTTCGAGGTCGAGAACCATGTATTCCTTAGAGTTTCCCCATGAAGGGAGTCTTTTGGTTTGGCAAGAAGGAAAAACTCACGTTGAGATTTATTGGTCCATTTCAGATACTGGATCGAGTGAGGGTGGTATCGTACCGCCTGGCTTTGCCCACACCACTCGCGGGCATGCATAACGTATTTCATGTGTCTATGCTAAAGAAATACGTTCCAGACCCTTCCCACATTATCAGATGGGAGCAGGTATATTGAGTGAAGATGCTACTTATGTGCTACGACCGACGCGGATTCTAGATAGTAAGGAGTAGGTGTTGCATAGTAAAGTGATTCCACTCGTAAAGGTTTTGTGGACGCATCATACTAAGGAGGAGGCTACTTGGAGGTCCGAAAGAACTACCCTCAGATTATTGAGGAGTACGAAAAGGTACTAATTTCGATGATGAAATTTTTCTTTAAGGGGGTAGATTGTAACGTCTCAGAAAAATCCGTATAAAGACCCGAGTACCACCTCAGGAAAAAATCACTAAGGACCAAATCCTTTAGAAATTAGATGTGAATTAACTAGTGCTAAACTAGATTATCTATGAAATTAGCAATAATCACTTTAAATACGATTTGAAAGATCCAAAATGAGTAGAGCCGTTAACACTACATTAACTAAAAACTTAGGATCCATCTTAAAACCCATTTGCTCTCGGGAGCACCATGAAACTCCATATCGAATCTGGACCGCGTGTCGAAAGTCTGATTGCCCCAAAAATATACATTTATGCCCACCTTACTGGACTTGACGACCACCTCGAAAATCAAGTCCTAATAGTGTCCAGAAACGCACAACTTGAGCCCGGAGCAAAGTGTGTGAGAAACGCGAATATCTTTAGGAAATGAACTAAAACTTAAGTGAATTGAGTCGTTCGCTTGTAGGCAAAATCTAAGGATTTAAGCTGTCAAAATCTGACCCAATTACACCATCGAATTAGGAAAAATGTCTAACACATGTTAGGGTATTTATGGCCTTGATCGGGTACCCGTGACCGTTGAACTGAAACTGGTTCCCCGCGGCCGATCCACTGATCCGATCAGGCTGAGATCTTAACCTGACCTAGTTCCAATGTCAGGAAGCTTAAGTCCGACCGCATGCAGAAAAGGGGCCTCCAAATCAGCTCTGTTGGACCGAAATGGCCAGTATTTGACTATAACTTAAGTATACCATGGCCCTGGGGCCATTCCCATCAATTTTGGGCCTATATAAGGGCCTTAAACCCTCTCTCTCCCTTCACATACGAATTTGGAAACCCTAGGAGAGAGAAGAGATAAAAGAGAGAAGGAAAGAGAGAGAAAGTGAGAGAGAAAGTGGGAACTTGTTACAGGGATTCAAGGATGCTGATTGGATCCTATTACACTTGTTATTTTACAATTTTGGAACACCCATGTATATTCATTTTGTTCGTTTTTGGAGTATATATGTATATACTTAACCTGGTAACATGTTCACACTTTGAAGACCTACATCAGTTTATATACTTTTTATATATCTATCACAGTCTTCCACTTGTAAAATTTAACTATCTCTGGAGTATGATGTACTGTTTTGGTATAATCTCACTCATGTATAAGGCACTAATACAGATAACATTTAATCATCATTATCTATGTTGTATAAGTGATGTGTTGGAACTTAGGAGTTAAGCTCATGCTCGACCTCCGATTTTCAGGGCGTTACATCATTGGACTGACCCTCATGGCATCAAATCCACACATCCTTGAAGTCATCGTCATCGGCATATAAGTCCTTAAGGTATTCGAATCCAGCAACCTCATTGTTCATGGAAACTAACAAGTTTGTACGCTAGCTAAGCGCATCAACCACCCTATTCTGCTACCCAACCTTATGCTTCGGCACGAATGTGAATTCCTTTAAGAAAGAAATCCACCTCGCATGCACATGATTAACATTAGCTTGACTGTTAATAACCTTGAGGGTTTAATGGTTTGTACATAGTACAAATTCCTACTGAATCAAATAATGCCTCTAATGCCGTAAAGCCAGAACCAGTACATATAATTCTAGCTCATATCTTGATCATTTCTTCTGAACATCACTAAGTTTTCATTGTAGAAGGCTACTGGCCTGCCCTCTTGAGACAACACACTTCCAATGCCAACATATGAAGCATTGTATTCAACTTCAAATAATTTATTAAAGTTAGAAAGTACGAGGATTAGAGTAGTGGACAACTTTTTCTTAATTTCAGAAAATCTTTTGTTGGCCATGTCAGTCCACTTAAAATGTCCATTCTTCATGCAGTTAGTGATTAGTGTCACGATGGTACTGAAGTTCCCCACGAATCGACAATAAAACATCGTTAACCTGTTAAAACTTGGCACTTCATAAATTTTTGTTAGAACTGACTATCTTTGATGGTTTTTACCTTCTCTTCGTCCATACGGATGCCTGTGTACAAAACTAAATAACAAGTCTCTTTATCAAAAAGCTGCACTTCTTTATATTAAGGTACACTACCAAAAAGTCGAGCAAAGGGCGCAAACTTTGAAAGTTTTTGGGTATAGATTAAATCCGTAGTAATTAAACTACGGATTTAATCCATAGCTAAAACATAATTGATCCGTAGCTAAAACCTACATCTTCGCCAAAACCTTATTACATATTGATGTTGCTTAAGGGACTCCATGGGGCCCATTGGAATATATTTTTTTGATCTAAGCCGCCCATCAATTTTAATATACAATTTCAGTCGATGAGCCTAAAAATTATGTAGATTAAGGGTCTAAGTGGACCACACCATAAGAAATAATAAAAATTAAATTTATATGGTTAATATGTTGTGTGGTCTTCTTACAGCTTTGATCTGACTCATTTTTCTCATCAATACTTAAAATAATATTTTAAAATTAATGAACGGAGTGGATAAATAAAATACATCACGGTGGCCCCACGGTCCTAAAACTTAAATGATTTATGAGCTGTCCGTCACGCACCCCTCCTAAAACTAAACGCACCCTCCCAAATCCAAAATCAGTCCGCCCTCTTCTCCCGCGCGCAAAAAGCTCCCAAAACCCATCTCTCAATCTCTCTCTCACACTCAGCCTCTTCATCTCCCTCGCCCTCTCTCGATCTCCCGCTCTACCTCATGTGCTTAACCTCTCCATCTTAGTCCGCCCTTTTCTCTTGCGCGCAGTAGACCTCCCAAAACCCATCTCTCAATCTTCAAAACCCCCTTTCACCGTAAGAAAGAGAATAAGAAGGAGAAGGAGAAGAAGATCTCTGTATAGACAGACTTCAAGATGTTCCCATGTGAAAACGCATGCTCTTTGGCCTTAAGATCAAGAGATTCTCCATAGAAAAAGGTTTAGATTTGAAAATGAGTGGTTTCAATGACCTGTTTGAAGTAATTTCATTGAGATTTTCATGAATACGAAGCTTCAGATTAGTTTTCCTGCCTTTTGTTTGAATTTATTGTAGAATTTTGCTCATTTTTTATTTCTTGCTTTGCTTTGAAGTGATTGTTCTCATTTTTCCTGCAAAATCAATATATAGAATAAAGAAATCTCGGTGTCATGAAATCAACGCTACTCTACAGTCCAATCCAGAGATTTTCTAAAGAAATAATGCAGTTTCGTTGATGTTTTCTTAAGTAAGTCTTCAGAAATCTCAGTAATTTTTCATTTGTGTTTCATTGAATTTTAAATTTTAGTTTATTCGGATTTCATGTTAGGATACCTCGCTTTTGAGCATTTTTATTGTGAGCTGTGAACGGATTTCAGTTTTCTGGAGAATTTGAAGGATTTCTTGGAAGGTATGGCGTTCTGCTTGCAATTCTTGATGAGTGAAGCGTATATTTATTTTGATTTATTCCACTTCTGCAGTTCTCTCATTTATGAATTGAGGAAATGTTTCATCTAGTAATTAATATCATTTGAGCTTTTGAAGGTTTTTCAAGGAAGATGATCATTTTATGATTATGATTTTGTACTTTTTTATGTGTCCTTGTAAATCCTGATGATCTTGCTGTAAATATCCTCATTTTTTTAAATTGATTTTTTTTTTTGTGCTATGTATCCTCACTTATGATTATTGAGGTGTATGAGATTTTATTATTATCATTATTAAACACGAAGCTTTTGAGTTCTTCCTTGTCTTTTTCGTAGTTCTTTAAATGAAAATCAAAATTCTAAGTGGAGACTTGTTGTAACACCCTGAAAATCGGGGGGTCGTGTAGAAACCCGATTCCCGAGTTCCAGACCATCACTTATGCAACAAATATGATTATGATTCAATGTTGTCTGAGTTAGAGCATTTACATGAGTAAGATTATACCAAAACTGCAATTCATACTCCAGATCCAGTGATAAAACGCAAGCGGAAGACTGAAGAACATATATATCACTGTATGAAAAAAAAAATAATCTCGAACTGTCTCCAAAGTGTGAATACATCTCTAAGTGACATATACATAAATCAAACCGAAAACCAAAATGTCATATGGTCCAACTAGCAAGTCCCGCTGATCCAGGCCACCTACGCAAAGCCGTCAACGAACTGCATATACGAGAACTCGTCCTGGTCCTCGTAGAAGTCTGGCTCCAGGTCCTGAATCGTATCGCCACCTGCATCTAAGACAGAGTCTGGTAGGTGTTGCAAACACCGTCCCGTAACGTGGGAGTGAGTGATCAACTCAGTGAAATCATAGAGTAAAGATTAGCATGTTATTAAATCAATCACGCGATAATAGTAAAGCAGGCAATCAGACATTCCTAAATACTATTGTTAATGCAAGCATGAAATGACATGATGGATGCCCTCACCGACATACTCCCTCATGCGATATCGTCTTACGTCCGCGACATCTTTTCTTCCCTCAGTGCTCCACATCTTCTAGGCACATGCAGTGCGATGTGGGTATGATTACCAAGTTGTTATTAGTCTTTTCATACAGCAGTATTGGGAAACTAAGGTACCTTCCTTATATCAATCCCAACACAGATCCTGTCTAGGGTCGTCACTCCTAGTAATCACATATGATGTTATATTCATAGGTCGCTGCAAGGGCTGCTAGGGCTGTTACTCGCACTCGTTGCACCACTCCCCCATCACCTTATCAATGCAGGTCTATTTGTACTCTTGTCGCTACGGAAGGGTCGTCGCCTCCCGTAGACTCAGAATACGCTCGAGGTCACTACAAAGGGCTCGTCACCAATCAGTGTAGGCCGACAGCTCGAATGTAGTGTCCCATACCACCAAAATCGGCTCATGAGTCAAAGGTGCTCATTGGTTACTACGGGGAGGTTTGTGGCCCCAGCGTAGGCCGACAGCTCGACCACGGTGTCCCATACCACCATGTCCGGCTCATGAGTCTTTATGGATCAAGGTACCATGTTTATCAGGGGTTTCACTGGTAAGTTTAGTACCCTAAGTTCTCGCAGTTATGACCAATACAAGGTGAACAATCAACAGTCAATCGGGTTGCTTGACGAGCTCGACTAGTACGAGCGCATCTCAAGTTGAGCGACATGAAGTGCATAAAACACTTCATGCAGCCTAACCACTGCCGCCTGCCCAAAACATAACTTACCTTCATCGACGCGCCCTTCGTGCTAAATAGAAGCCAACCATGAATTCAATCTGTTACCGACTGTCTAGACTAGGATATAGCCCTAAGCACGTGTAATTCTACAACAATGATCATGTGAGAATGACAGAAGTGAAATACATGTAATCTAAGCATGATAACAACATGTTATAACATACAACATAAGCAATTCAATCAAACACGGGCATTTCACATATATGGGGAAACCAATTCATATATCAACATAGAGGAAATCATATACATGATCATATTAATTGAGAATTCATTCTCAAAGCTAACCTACAACAACATTAGCTCAATATATACTAATACAATCATTTATACAAACACTTAGTCTACACACTTTTGTCCACATAGCGTATGTCGACCCAAAGTGTGCATTAGGGCGAATCTCTTCGCCAAACAGATCATACATGCATAACTAGTATAATAACACGACAAATAAACATGTCAATCATTTTTATAAAATACGGACGTATACAATATTTCCTACAAATACCTAAAATATCCTAAATTTCATATTTTTCGTACGTATGCGAAATAAAAAACGGACAGCATGTTCTACATGTCAAACGGCGTTCTTGTCGATAATCTACTATTAAACGACATTGAAAGCTTTGAAATCAGTCAATGTAAGCGTCTAAAATCCTCACCTTTCGCCGTAGACGCGTATTGATTCGAATGGAAAGTCTACGCTTCGTCAACGGCGATATGACGACCTATATCACAAGATGAATCATCTACTTCACTACTTGTATCTATGGAATCCCTAAAACAGGTATAGGTTAGGATTTTCTTACCTAGAAATGAGTTTGAATCATCGTGAAAGTGATTTGAATGCGGTGATTAAACACGTGTAGAAGCTGTAGCAAGTGGCAGGAAGTTTCTCCCACAACTCTCTCACAATCTCTCTCTTTCTCTCTCTTCTCTTTCTAGGATTTATTGCAAATTCAGATGGGAGAGGTATGAGAGGGTTTAAATTCCTTAAATAGGTTAGAAAGTCACCTATTTAGACTTGAGACAAAGGTATACTTGGGTTATAACCAAATCAGGTCTTTTCCGATCCAAAAGAGCATTTTGGGAGGTCCCCTGGCCGAATGCGGTCGGACTTAAGCTCATGGATAATGGATCCTGTTCACATCAATTTTTTATTCCGGTAGTGTTCCCAGATCGCACGTGGCGGACCAGTTTCAGTTCAGCAGTCATGGAGACTCGATCGAGGATTCCAAGTACACTGACCTGAGTGAGAAATGTTCCCTGATCCGAGGGTGTATTTGGGTCAGATTTCGACAGTCTGAATACTTATACTTAACCCGCAAGCGAAACGTGCCAGATTCATTTAAATCTCATTTAATTTTTAATGAATTTCACTCTTTCTCACACTCCTCGCTCCAGGCTCAATGAAATAGCCCCAGAACATCGGTCGGGCTTGATTTTCAAAATGATAGTCAAGTCCAGCTAAGCGGTCCTAGAGGTCTGAGATTATAGATATCGGACTCTCGACGCGCGGTCTAAATCCAACACGAAGTTTCAAAGGGTTCCTGAGAGCAAACGGGTTTAGAGTTTGATCCTAGATCTCAGGGTATTATAGCGTCATTAATTCTACAAGTTTTAGGTCTTATAGAACGTATTTAAAGCGATCAGCATTAATTTCATAGCTAATCTAACGTAGCGCTAGTTAACTTACGCTTATTTTCTAAAGGAATTAATCCTAAGTGATTTCTGATCGAGTTGGTACTCGAGTCTCTGTACAGATTTTTTCGAGGCGTTACACTTGTGTTCCTATTTTCCTAAATATCTATGGTATTTTATTTTATGATTGATAAATTTGGTTTCTAAAAACAAACAAAGAAATAAAGGGCCCGATTTCTGTTTGAGGGACATGACTCTTGAGTTAGACATTTGAAACTGTATGCTTGGGACATGTGGACAAGATAGATATGAAGTTTTGTTCTCAAAAAAATGTTTGTTCATCTTTCTCCTACTCCTTGAAAGTCCTCAGAAGCTTTGACATTTTCTTGCATGAAATGATCTTGGTTGAGTGCCTTCATCATTGCAAATGCGGTTTTATGGTTGGTGAATGTCACGCCCCGAACTCGAAAACCAGGCTCACAAAATTTTCGATTGCCGAATCCAGCGCCGACAGCCTCCGTAGTACCCCATTCTTGGCCCCCGGCACCCATACGCCAGGTTCCGATCCTGGGATGCTACAAGGAGGATTTCTAATCATTAATTTAATTTGTAATGAGCATAACCATAAGTATAACCCACGAACAATAACCACAAGAACACAATCACAAAATCCACTAAGATTAAAAACTTTAAGTATATTGCGTATAAAGGGAAATACGAGATAGCGCTAATAATAAAACTCTAAAAGCTCGACTACACGCTCCTGCTGGTACTATATTATGGCTGCATCCTAGCGTCACCTGCATGCATCAATCGTGCAAAAGCTTATAGAAAGCTTAGAGGGCAGAGTAAGTGTGTGCGTAATATGAGCGTGCTCAGAATGTAAGATTAGAGTAATGTGGAAACATGTTGATGAGTACATGAATACAATCAGCCATACCAAGGCTATGCAGTGCAAGATATGAACGCTATCGGCCATATTAAGACCATACGATGCGAGATGCAGCTCAAGCATGCCAAATCCACATACAGCTCATCAATATCAGTACAGTTCTCATTCTGGATAAATCACCGGGGTTTAGTACACTCTAAAAGGCACTGCCGCTCTACCAGCCGCATAGTCCAAGTGAGCGTAAGAAACCTCACTATCCATCTAACCAATAGTCTGCTAATACCTATCCAGCATGTTGATAGCGGACTCATTCACGAGCTGGTTAGATCAGCCTAGTATTGCCCCTACCCTCGGACAAGTAAGACCACACCCATTTCCAACCAACCATGACACAGTGGGAGACGCGGCCTCCTAGTATTCTGCCCTCGTGCACTCATATAACCACTCGGTCTCGACGTTGGAGTTATCCTTTAGTACCATCAAGTTTAGAAATTTTCACCCAAGGACATCTATGGCGCCCGTATGCTAGAACTAAACATTTTTAGTATTCAATCTAGCCACCACGATGTGTCTGTGGAGGCTTTGGCCCTGATGTCGCTAGGGCATACAATAATTATGATCACATAAATGCAAGTGCATGAATCACCTTACCAAACATGCAATAATCCTGCGCATGTGGGGCAACTCCCCCTATTCGGGAGCCCATAAACAATTCGTCCGAAGGCATATGCTATGCTCAATCACTCGTCATATCAGACATACATATGATGCGTATGATCATGAATTATGGATCTATTCTAAACATGTCATAGGGTGATGGGCTTGTGCATAACGGATATGGGCCTAGACGGCCTACTCATTACAAATATGGGCTTATCAGTGGGCCTTAAGGAGAGTGATAATGCAGACATTTAACCAACATTATCCTTACAATGTGGACGTCAAGCCATCATTGCTCCCAAGACATAGCCCACTATAAGAGTCAACACATAAACCATGGTGGAATCACGTTATAATGGACCTCACGTACATCCCATTGGGCCTCGACCCATAGGCATCCAATACATCAAATGGGCCTCATGTACATGGGTCTCGTATATATCAAGATGGGCCCCAACGGGTGCGCCACAACTACATTAAGATGGGCCTAATCACATGGGCCTTATATTCATCAAGTGGGCCGTATCAATAGGCCTTACGTACATTGCAATGGGCCATAACATAACCCATGGGCCTTGCATACATCACAATGGCCTCACAACAAGGGCCTTATACATATATATTAAGGTGGGTCTCAACAATGGGCCATAATTATATCAAGATGGGCTTGATCGTATGGGCCACATGTAAATCAAGGTGGGCCACAACAACAGTCCACAAATACGTCAAGATGGGCCTAGTCACTTAGGCCTTATATACATACTAAGGTGGGGTCCACTTGAACAATGGATCTGACTCAGTCTTTAACCCCTGCCATAAAATGGGCTTCCAAAATGGTTGAACGGATTGGATGCATCACATGAATCATGGTTGGTCCCATGTGGGGCCTACTATAATGTTTATTTTCCATCCAACCCATTGATAAGGTCACTCAGACCCGGGGTCCACAGTAATGTTTATTTTCCACCCAACTTGGGCCCACTGTAATGTTTATTTACATCCAATCTGTTCATAAGGTCACGTGGACCAGGGGCCCACCATAATGTTTATTTACATCCAATCTGTCCAGGGCCCACAGTGATGTTTATTTGCCACCCAAATGGTTCATAAGGTCACTCAGACTTGGGGCCCACCGTGCTGTTTATATGACATCCAACCTGTTCACAAGGTTACGTGGACCAGGGGGGTCCACCTATTGATAGGGTCACGTGGACTAGGGAGCCCACCGTATTGTTTATTTTTCACCCAACCAGTTGATTGGGTCACATGGACAGGGAGCCCACCATGATGTGGTTCACAAATCCAGCCCACCCATTATGTGCGTCCTGCTTGGCTAAGGGTTTAGACTAAGTTTCAGTCGCATCTAAATTTCAAGTAGGCCCCACCAAATGATTTTATATATTTTAGGCATGTCCTCACATGATTTTAGACGATATGGCCTACCTGAGTTCCGTATACGGTTAATTTTTGGGATATCTCATAATTTAAAGGGGACGTGCCAAATGCACGGTATTGATGCTCGAAACGCATCACGGTGGGGCCCACAGCTGGGCCGTGAGGCCCAGCCCGTCCGTCTGCCCGCCCACGCAGCCGCAGGTGCTGCCTGCATCTTCTATCAGCAGCAGCGTCAGCGCTGCTTCCGTTTTTAAAAAAAAAAAAAAAATTTCCTGTGGTTTTTCACAGGTGGGGCCCGCATCAAGGAAATCTACCCCGCCCATTGCATTCCCTAGCTCGATACCGTCAAATAGAGTCCAATATGCAGTTTGTTTTTGTCAGGTAGAGACATCAGGGCAGGTTTTAATGGATTGTAATGGTGAAAATTGTTGTTTTCCATGCTAGGGCCCACCAGAAAATCTGATTGAGTTCATCTTTCGGCTCAATGCCTAAAGTGGGCTGAGAAACAAAATGGATGGTATGGATTTGATTTTTTCATTTGGGTGGGGCCTGCATGAGCAATGCTCCCCAAAGCTTAATTACCCCCTCTCTTTTTTTTGGCTTGAAAGTACACACCCCTCTCAGTGCACGCACTCCATGTTAACCTCACTCAACGTCCAGCGTCTAGGGACGCTGGACGACATGGATAAACCGAGGCATCATGGTGGGAACCACATGGATGTGGCCCACCATGCATGTATATATATGTACACACACACACACACACACACACACACACACACACACACACACACAGGCATATAATATAATATATAATATATCATCTCGCCTAAAATGTGGTGGGCCACACCATTGATGGATGGAGTAGATTTAATATGAGTTGGTGGGGCCCACTTCATTCTAGGGGAATGATAAAGAGAAAGAAAGAGAGAAAGAGAGGATGACACGAGAAGGGGAGGGACCCCGCCACTATTGGGCCCTCCCAAATACAATACAAATATCCAGTGAGTCCCATAACATGTGAGCCCTAAAAAAATAGAATTTAATGGTTGATCACCCACCTCTTGCACTCCTCCTTGATCTCTTAGCCTCCTATGCTCCTTGCCTTCTCCTTTGATGGTGGTTGATGGACTTTTAATGGTGTAGATGAGAGATAAAAGGGTGGGCCACATTTGGTGTTTTGGAAAAATCTTGGGAATGCTTGGACGTGTGGAGATTTTTGTTGCTTGGGAGGTTTGAGAAATGAGAGAGAGAGAGAGAGGTGATGGGTGAAAAAGGATGGCTGAGGTGTGATGGGTGATGGGTTTGGTGATGAATGAAGTGATGTGAGAGTTAACTTTGGGTTGCTTGTGTAAGAGAGAGGTAGGGGTAGGGTATGGGCTACTTGTACTTGACTTGATGTGTGATGTGTACTTGATTGATGAGATTGATTAATTAATTGATGAGACATGTTGTAGAGATTCTCTCGAAGTTTACAACGCATGGCGTTTCTTCGAAATAAACGCTGACCAACATCTCCTGGCTAGGGTATCAGATTGATGCGCGAGTCGCAGCATTAGAACCGCGGCGATGGCACGGTTGCTAAGGTACAAGTTTCGGTTTGAGCCGACTTCGGTATGCGGGACTCGGCTTAGGATCGCGCGTAAATGTCGGATACGGGTCGAGGATTGTCGAAATTCGACCGGAAGAATCGCGAAAGCCAATGGAATGGTACGATCTAGGATACGAGTCTTACAGTGAATATAGATAATCCGGGTGAGAATTGCGATGAATGGTCCAGGATACAAGAACCACAATAATTAGACCTTTGAATGTGGATCATTGACTTCCTTTTTTGCATTCCTTTCATGGCCATAGATCAGGCAGCTAATTGGGAAGGTCATTCTGCCATATATCTACTTCACTAACCTTACAACCACGTTGACAGTGGACTAACAATAAACCATGACTAGCTCACAAGCAGAGGTGTCCTTGACAAAATTATTCTTCTGCTCAACTAGAATGCTCTTATGGCTTGAATTGGTGATCGTTATATTAAATCTGATGCTTTGAGCAAGGTACTCCTACTACTAAATCCATGATTGTTTAGGACATTACTTTGGACATTATCAAGGTCACTGGCATGCACCAGAACTAAATATGGTAACTTTTTATCGAATGTTAATTTTGAATTGATGAAACATTCTGATGCATATTTGGTTACATCTGACTCGCGTGGCCTAATAAACTGTACATGTGGGGCCCACCTTTTTTTAAAAATAGATTTGGAGTAGTTTAGAACACAACAAAGGTACAACCAGGATCTATTGTTGTTGTTTTCGGCTTGGGACTATTGGCCTTCCAGTAAGTTGCCGGAAGATTTCTTTTGTATTTTGTCCCCGACTTGAGAAGCAACACTGCCTGATTTCTTATCCGTCTTTTGTAGGACATTGATAGGCAGGTTAAAAACTTCGTTCTGTAAGGTTTTTTCACACATCTTCCATCTATGGCAGAATTTATGAAAGTAAAGTTTGTATCTCAGAACTGTTGGCCCCACTTGTAAGTTGTAATGTGTATCCCAACACTTAAACCCAATGCATTTAGAACTTATTACTTATGTTTTCTCCATGATTAGTTTTAGCAGTCATTTGGATGCTTGTAAGTTTTATTAGTACAGGTAACTCACGGGCAGTGTTTGGATAAGAAATTTCACCGTTAGTTACAAAATAGCATAAGCTCACTTTCAGGTGGAACTTTTCTTTTATATTTTGAATCCATGGTTTTTTTTTTTTATTGTTTGGAATCCGAACTATAGCAATCTAGCTTCTAAATCATATTTATTTCTTGCCCCTGACAGATTGCTTCTGAAGGTCTCAAACACCGGGTGTTTGAGTGTTCCTTAGCTGACCTTTAGGCTGATGAGGATCAATCTTGCAGGAAGATCCGTCTTAGAGCAGAGGATATCCAAGGAAGGAATGTCCTCACAAACTTTTGGGTAGGAAAAGTTCTTTCCACCATCACTTGTTATGCTCTTCAGAGAAGAAATGTCTAATCAGACTAGGATTTTTCAGGGAATGGATTTTACAACCGACAAATTAAGATCGCTGGTCTGTAAGTGGCAAACCTTAATCGAGGCGCATGTAGATGTGAAGACGACAGACAACTACACCCTGAGAATGTTTTGCATTAGATTCACCAAGAGGCACCCTAACCAGGTTAAGCAAATCTATTATGCCCAGTCAAGCCAAATCAAACAAGTGAAGATCTAACAAACTTTTGTTTGTATTGGATATGTTTTTACTGTATAGTATTATCACCGTTGCAAAACATGTGTATTTGTCCAAATCTTGTACAAGTAGCATTAATATATTGTTGTTGGTGGTGTCAAATTCACAGAAAAATGAGGGAAATCATGGTTAACCAGGAACGTCCTGTGATCTCAAGGAGTCAATGCAGAAGTTCATCCCTAAGGTGATTGGAAAGGAGATTGATAAGGCGACATCCAGCATCTATCCTCTGCAGAATGTCTTCATTCAGAAAGTTAAGATCCTCAGGGCCCCAAAATTTGATCTAGGCAAGCTGATGGAGGCATGTTTCCTTTTGCCTCCAAAACCTCATTTCTCTATTTATTATCCTCTCCCCCCTTTTTTGGAGATGGAATAAGCCATAGTTGACCCGATGAGATAAAAAGCCGAATCAACTCTTTGGTCCATGAGAGAATTTAAATCCCCTGGACAGTTATGACAGAGTATCATAACATTTTAGTCTGGATTCTGGATTCGAGTGTTATGTTTATTATTGTGGGAACCCTAATTTAAAAATTCAGTAAGCCGACTTGAAACTCAACCAACTGTATCAGATATTGGACAAAAACCCTACTCTAAAATTTGACTGAGTTGCACTTGAAACGTAACCTTATATCAGTGCTCAATAATATGAACTAGTTAAAGGCAAAACTTTGTTGTTTTTTTTTTTTTTTCCTATTTGTGCTTTTTGATCATTTAATGTATCCTCCTATAAGGGAATGGTGCAATGTTTTGTGGGCTCCATGTTGATAATGGCCACATTGGAGGGATAATGAAGAAGACGTTAAGGGAGATAAGCGAGAAGTATAAACCTGAATGTGCGCCTTACACCCAACCAGAACATTATCTTGTGTGACATTCACCATGCATGGAGGTGACCCATCACAATAGCTCGTGCTCAAGCTAGTCTTCTGGTAAGACTCAATCCCCAGCAAGGTTTTAAGACTCCAGACTGATTTGGACCTAAGTCTGGTACAACACCGTGAGAATTGAGATACGGGGGAACTCGGCCCAACTTAGTTGGGTCATGACTCCAGTTAGGACTCAACAAGTCAGTCCGAGTTCCCAAGACTTTAAAAGCATCCCAGCTATACTTATGAGGATTGACCTAGGTTGTGCTTCTCTAGATTAGCATAAAATTCTTCAACTAAGGTTGGCTACATGAGGTCCAACTTTGCTTAGAACTAAATTGTTAACTTCAAAAAAGATTCAAGTATCTAAAGCTAGGGCTAAAATTAAACAAAATGAAGAGAATGAAACAAATCAGGATAATGAATAGAGGATGGATAGATGAAGATTTTGTAAATTCATTCCTTTCAGAATTTCTGATGAAAAATTTACAAGTTTGAGTGAGAATTTCAGAGTTTGATGCTCCTATTACTTGTTTACTTGTTGTAAATGTCTTTTATTCATAGCAGATCTTGACTAGCTTTTATGTGAACAGATTCCTGGGTATGTGGATCCACTCAATATAACTGCAATGGCATGTCCCTCACTACCGTTATGCCCTCTGGCAATAGCAGAAGCTGAGCATGGAATTCCTGACATTCTCATGCGGGTTCGAGTTGTATTTGATAAGGCAAGCCATAAAGCTATATACTCACGTTTTTTTTTTTTTTTTTGTGTAATTCAAAAATGAACAGAAAATATGCATCAAACCTGTTTTTCCATGGGGTCACCCAGACACTTGAAAATGGTGTTTTGTTGTTACAGGTTGGCCTCAAGTACAATGAGTCAGTGGTAATAAGGGTAACTGGATGCCCTAATGGTTGTGCCAGACCTTATATGGCCGAGCTTGGACTGGTTGGTGATGGACCCAACATGTACCAAGTATTTCACATGCTGATTTTGTCGAAACCCTAGAAACAAATGTATCATAGATGAGTTATATTCTTTTGCAAGGATAGGTACCATGTAGTTGCTAGAATAGTGATTTGAGCACGACACGTCCTGTCTACCCCCCAAAATGGGGAAAAATCCCAAACAAGCAGGAACACTGAAATGTCCTTCTAAAGATCAATTACAGGATGTCTCTTACAAATCTTTAAAATAGGACTTATTTTAGAAGGATGAATGATGGGGTACTTTTGCATGTTTCAATCTAGCTTGGGGAAGCGCCTAACCAAACCTCACTAGCAAAATGTTTCATGAATAAGGTGAAGATTCATGATCTAGAAAAGGTTTTGGAGCCATTGTTCTACAACTGGAGGCACAAATGCCAACAGGGAGAATCTTTCGGCAATTTCACAACCCGCCTGGTGAGTACCCAATTTTGTTTTTGGATCATGTTATTTACAACATCTAAATTTCTTCCAGCCATACTTGCAACTTGAATTATTTCATGGGTTTTAGGATCTGAAATTTAGCGAATGTCTAATCATGTTTAAAAGAACACTACCATAGAAAATTTCTATATCAACAGTGTCTCAATGCATGGTTTTGCCCCATTTTCATCAACATATCATTCCTGGGGCAACTAATAGAAAATCCGAACTGTTCTATACCGGCAAAGTAAGCATACATTAAGTTTCTTCCTATCCTATGCAGGGCTTTGACAAACTAAAAGACACAGTTGAGAAGTGGGAGGGCATAGCAAAGGCACCGACATGATTTAATCTAAAGCTTTTTGCTGACAAAGACACATATGAAGCCATGGATGAAGTTGCAAAGTTGCAAAACAAGACTGCTCACCAGCTGGCCATGGAAGTCATCCACAACTTTGTTGCCGCCTAGCAAAATGGCAAAAAGTAATTGATCAGCCCCTTTTTTCAACTGTTTCTATTTGTTGAATAAATACTAGTTCAGATAAACTTATCTTTTTTCTTTTTTCTAAATCATGGATGAGTGAGACTTAGTTGAAAAGAACTTAAGATATATAACCATCTACCAGGCTGTTGCAACGTTTTCCCCTGTACAAATAGTTTTGATTTTAATTTTAAAAAAAAAAAATACAAAGAAATCCCTTTGTCATAAGGCCATGGTATGAAATGAAAGTGTTTCTCTTGCCTTGCTTCAATCTGAGACAGCTCGTATGAGGCCAGAGAATGGTTCTTGGTTCACAATTGCTGAATGGTCTTGTAACTCTTCACCATTAGTACATGAAGCTTCATCTTCCACTGAAAGATCTTCCAGCTCCAGAAACTAATTGATTACTACGGGATCTTTCAACTCAGATCCATCAAATGAGACCATGTGATTTTGTTGGACAGTAGTAGCATAGGCATCATCATAGGTATCCCCAACACCAAAATCTTGCATTTCCTTTTCCAGAATCTTTCGACTCAGATCCATCAAATGAGACCATGTAATTGTAATTGAATGAATGATTGTAATTGAATGAATGAATGATCATGCAGGTGGTCATTGAATGAATGAATGAATGATTATGCAGGTGGTAATTGAATGAATGAATGATTATAAAAAAAATTTAATGTAGGCAACAACTACGGATATTAACCATAGCTGTTACTCTGACAATCGTAGCTATTATAAAATTTGGCATATTGCTATGGATCCAACACTACTTTTGCTACCAACAATATCCATAGTTGTAGGTACTTTTAGCTATAGAAATATTTGCTACAAATTACATCCGTAGCTATTTTAAGCTATGGCTACGGATTAAATCTGTAGTCATAGGTTTTAGACCTATTGGCTCGACACCTACGACAATGGTCGTGCTACGAATTTAATCCGTAGCCATAGGTCTATGGCTACAAATTAAATCCGTAGCCTTTGCCCATTTTTCTAGTAGTGGTACAAGTTGCTCTCAGCGAGAACTTGAAACACTTGTCTAAAATGCCTCACATGGTCTGCATCGCTCTGACTCTATATTAAGATATCATCAAAATATAGCACTACAAATTACCCAATTAATAGTTTCAGAACCTAATTCATCAACCTCATGAACGTAATTAGCATATTTAAAAGTCTGAAGGGCATGACTAACCATTCATACAGACCCTCCTTGGTCTTAAATGTTATCTTCCACCCATCACTAGGCCGAATACAGATCTGATGGTAGTCGCTCCTCAAATTTAGTTTAGAAAATAGTTTCACCCGCTCTAACATTTCCAACATATCGTCTAGTCCTGGTATAAGAAATATGTAATTTACGGTTATTTTGTTTATTGCTCGGCTGTCGATACACATGTGTCACCTCCCATATTTCTTAGGTATCAATAGAGTTGGTACAATAAATGGGCTCATACACTCTCGCACTAGACCCTTATGGATCAATTCCTCTCCTTGTCCTTGCATAATATCACACTTTTTCAAACTCATCTAATAATGAGAGCGATTAGGTAAGCTAGTCCCTAAGACAAGGTCAATATGGTGGTGTATATTCTGCATGAGGGGTAACTCATCGGGAAGGTTATCAGGCCAGATTTCCTTAAATTCTCACAATAATGTTTTTAATTTTTTGAGAATAATTGTGGGCTCTACTTCCTCACCTTTTACAACCAATACATAAACTTATCTCGTTTCCTTGGATTCCTTCACAAAGTTCCATATGGTACTTAAGAGAGAACGCCCATCCACTTTAGAAGTTTTGGATTGTTCATCTAGGTCCATAGGATCAAGTATGGTTTTTTGGTCATCCTTGATGAAGGTGTATACATTATCACATCCTCTATGAGAGACATTATGATTTGATTGCCACGGTCAACTAAGTAATATATGAAAAGCCTAAATGTTAACTACATCACATACTTTTTTATGCTTATAATGTTTACCAATTGAGAAAGAGATAGCAAATTGTCTACTTACCTTCGTCTCGATGATCTTTTTAATCCAATTGATTGTGTATGGGAAGGATGTGTTTTTGCTTTTAGCTACAATTTCTCTACTATGACTTTCGAGACAGTATTCTTGCTGCTACCACTGTCTATGATCACATCACAGAATTTTTTATTCACTGTACACCTTTTTCCAAAGATGCTATGTTACTGTAGATGTACATCCTTCTTTAGTGTATATAATAGTTACCTCATTATTAGAGATTCAGCAAGATCTTATGGAACCCAATCTGCTTCTTCTGCTTTGTCATTCACGGTGTGTTTTGCTTCATCAATTTCTGGGTCTGCCTCTATATTTTCAACGTTTCCATCATTAATAGCTAGGTTAGCCACTTGTGTTCATTCCCCAAGTATAGGGATGTGATGTAATAATAAACTCGATGAGATCGAGGTCGAATCTCAAGGGACTGAAACCTGTACGTAATCTGAAATTAAGTAGAATTAGAACTAGACTAAGATGAAATCTAAATCGAATGAAATTGAAGGAATAATGGTGAAATATTTATCTAAAACTTAGAGAAATCAAAGATAGGAAACTAGGGATTCAGATGATCCCCTTGTAGCGATCAGGGAGATCTTATGCCTGTTTTAAAAACTCAACTGGACTTAGAGCCCCATCTTCATCCAGTTGAAGGGTGTAACCATAAAAATCAAACTGAACTTCCTTTAATATAACTTTCAAGAGATGGAAGGTATATGAATTAGAATAGATTCCATCACCAAACCATGCCCAGGAAACAAAGTAAACAACAGAATTAAACTAATTACTAACCAATCAACAATGTATAAGGGTTAGAAAGGGTACTGTCATCCGACCATGCCCAGGAAACGATGGTGAACAACAGTACTTCCTGACGTTATAGACGTAAAAAGGAAAAGAACATGCTCAAAGTTATCGCAGACCCGTTGAAATTTTAGTCATAATAGACCATTAAAAACTAAAAATATTCCCTTAATTAACCAAATTCAATATCAGTTCAGTCTAAACAAAAGACACAAGCAAAAAGTCTGCTCATCACGCTACAAGCTTCACCTCTTAGCCCTAGCGAAGAGGTTTAGCCTAGCAACATGATTAGGCTAGATTCCTTAAACAAAAACAAAACAAACAAAAAATAAAAATAAAGAAAAAGAAAACCAACTCTACTCTCTTTCTCTCTCTGACGTCCAACTCCAGATGCATCCACGGCTGCTCACCTTCTAGGATCCAGAGATGCCTTTCACGTCCTCTCCCACTCTTTTTTTTATATACATCTGATGTCGGTGGAGGCAGGTTACATAGCAAGAGTTTACGTGCGAACCAAACTTCCCATAAGATAATACGCAAACTGAGTTGCGTTTTGATCAATTTTCTAGGAGAACTCTAACCATATTATCCATTTCGACTTTATAGTGAAGGTCGGGCGTGTCTTATGCTTCCTCTAGACGGTTCAGATGGGCCAACCGCTCAGGTCCATGATCACAAAATGGCAGTGAAAAGTGGACAGTGTCCGGACGTTCGTTTTTAGAAATTTTCTACACTAAGATGCTCGGTGGGCTCCACAGTGATATTTTCGAAGAGATCCACCCATTCATTGGATTTCTGGCGTGATTTTGGTTGGAAAAGAGTGGTTTTACTCGAGTTTGGGTGTGGTCCACTATATCAAATCGATTCGCCGTCCATCCTGCATTTTCTGACAATCCACGTGCGTACACATGTATGGGCTAAAAAGAAAAGATCATCTAATGGAATGATGGGTGGGGCCCACTGTTAAAACCCAATCGGAAGCATGCCTGTCACTAGACGTCTTGTGCAAGAAGGGTTTGGATGTTTTGTTCAAAAAATAGGCGGGGCTCAGTTCTGATGACATTCTCGAAGATCTACTCTGCTCGTTATTGATAAGGGTCAAATATTGCATATCAGACCCAGTTATTATGTGATTTTACTTACATGATAATGCTTTATGAAATATTTTAATTGTGTTTTTGTTGCAGGATGTAATCAGGAGCGTGGATTGAAAAAGAGCATTACAAGCGTGAATTCGATACTCTGGAGTCACCAAAGCAAGGGACGAAATCCAGAGGACCAATATTGAAGAATTTACACACCAGGGATCCAAGAAAATCAAGTCATTCACGTTAAAAAGGCCCGAAATTAGTCTAGAATGCGAGATCACATGGTTCGCACCATCCGATTGGCTCCAAACTTCATACATAGGATTAGGGACATAAATTAACCGTACATGTAAAATTTCAACCCTCGGATCACTATGGAAGTGCCCTAAATGACAGATCAGCCTATAAACCATTGATTTGCAGCCCACCTGATATCTGGATCTGCTTTAATTTTGGTCTCAACTCATTAAATGAGCTGAGGAAATGAGTGGATGGAATGGATTTCTCGCGAACATCACAGTGGACCCCACACGTACACTACATGTACATAGGGTACACATTCATTGGTCGTGCACCGAACCAAGACCCGATCAACCATTGCGCTGACCGGTTCTTTTCTAAAAACCAAAACAAAAAGTCTATTTTCCACCAAAGAAACAGACGTGCATCCATTGAACCACGAATTGGGCCCACACCATCCATCATATAGACAATCGGGTCCGTCCATTATTCTTGGGAGGAAAAACCGACCGTACACCATGTGTTTTCTGGGACCCATGCACGTATATACACACAGATGCAATTTCAATGTATAACGGATGGTGGCATTACAGATTTCATGGGCCACGTCAGCACAAGTCCAAACCAATCATTCTTGGACAATTTTCCGTGAGGACTTCAATGGACGGTGTGGATCTTGCACCTGAAACCAAGAAGTAGGCCCCGCCAACCTTATCGCAAGACGCTGCGACGGCTCACGGTGGATCTCTATGGGCTACCATCATGGTCCATATGATGAATCTGACCTGTCTATCAGGAGCCCACAGTCCCCATCATCAAAGCCTAGGTAACAAAATTGTAGAAGACAAGGAATATCGATTTTCAACCGTTTAAAAGGAAGACAAACGGCGGAAGAAAGATCCTATGGGCCACACCAAATCCGAACCAAATCAATCCATATCTGACCTAAATTCTGATGTGAATCCACTGGATGGAGTGGATCTTCTTGCCAGTATTGATTATGGGCTCGCCAATCATCACACAAGAAGGGAATGCGTAAGAAAAATCTTGCGTAAACAGAGTTGCTTGTTACGCACTCCACCGACCTTCACAACTATTAAAAAAAAAAAGAAGAAAAAAAAAAAGAGAGAGTGAGAGAGAGAGAGAGGCATTCAATTTTTCAGGGAGTTGCTGGGACGTGGAGCAGTTTTCTTCATAGAGTTTCTTTTTCTTCTTTTTGTCTTGTGTTTTTTTTTAGCTTAATCATGTTTAGATCAGGCTAAATTTCTTAGCTAGGGCTGAGATGAAGCCCCTAATTTGAATGACTCTGGTATGTGTTGAATTCATCTTGAATTGATTAATTTATTTCTTTCTCTAATGTGCTTAACTGAAATTTCTGTACTTCTCCATTCTATGAGCTTAACCGAAGTCTAGATGTGGATATTGTTTGGAATCTTATTTTAGGTGCTTGTGTCTGACCATGAACAGGTTTCCTATAGAGGAAGAAATAGGAATCTACATCTCTTCATGCCTGACCATGAATGGAAAGATGTGATCCGTATGCTTTAAGGGATTATACATTCTGTGTGCCCAACCAAGGACATAGAGTGTGCTTTATTTATTAAATTTATATCAATCTGAATTAGGGTGAATCAACAGTTAAAACAAGGGTCAGGATAATTAGGGGTGTATTCGAAAGTCCTAGTCTTCTCCTTGATTGAATTTTCCTTATTGCTCTTGGTTATTTTTCATAGATTTGTGATAGTTTACTTAATAGTTCGCTAAACCCTTTATTGGATTAGTTAAGAAGAGTCGTAAATTTTGAATTGTGATAACCAGTCCTCGTGGAAACAATCTCGTAAAATGTACCATATCTACATCTGATTCGTATAAATCAGATTGGCTTAAATAAAACATCAATTATCTTCTTAGTAATGTGTAAGCCCATGGGTCAAAGTATGAAGTGAATCAGAACTCTATGTGGACCACACCATCCACCTGTGATGAGGCACTACCCACTGTTGAAGCAGCCCTATGTTCTCCATACGTGCATGCATATAAAATTTTTTATATATACAGATTTGTCACTCTCCCTTATAGAAACGTCTGTCGTTCATTCCTCCCTACTACACAGTCTAAAAGAAGTGAAAGTTGGCGAATATCCACTGTTTTTCATGCTCTTTCCATCAGTTTAGTTTGGGTCCCGATTTCCTAATGATGTCCAAGATGCTTTCTTAATGGTTATTGTCTAATCTTGCTCATCGGGTCACTTATACACTGATTCAAGGGCCGAATTTTGACGTGTATGGCTAATTTGTGGTCATCAGGCCATATATAAAGTTTCAAGCCAAACGGATAGTGAGAACCCTGTGATCTTGCATTCTGGATGATTTTCGGTCCTGCTTAATGCGAGTGGCATGATTTTCTCGGATCTTGGCCTTGTAAATTCATCGATCTCGGTCCTCTATAGTCCGTTCCTTGCCTTAGTGACTTTGGAGCATTAATTCCATGCTTTTAGTACCTTTTTTTAGTCCAGGCTCCTAAACTCACCTTGCAGCACAAACACGATTAAAATATGGCATTAAATAGTATCATGTTCGTAAAAGCAGGTAATAACTGAGGTCTAATATGCAATATTTGACCCTCAACAACTTGCCATAAGACATACGTTTGATAATTGACCAAGTTGGAAGCTCTTTGAGGTCTCACTTGTTCGATCCCCAACTTTCAGTTCATGGGTGTAGGAGGTTGATGACGCCCTCTATAGGTTCTTTCCCTTGGCCTATTGTGTTCCCTACGAAGGACCCATAGTGGCTACCCTATTCGCGGGATAGGCTCGTGTGTTGGATCGTTTAAGTTGTGCCTCCACTTGGGTTGCCAACTTGATCGCTTCATTTATCATCCAAACGGGTTGCATCTGAACCCGATCCTTTATCACAACACGCAAACCATTATTGAATCAGACAACTTGTTGCGATTAAGTCTTTACATAATCCATCACTGATCGACTACCCTGCCGACAATTTTGGTATTATCAGAACAATACTTAATCGTAGTCACTAGGGAGGAATCGTGCATGCATCAGTTGTTTATCTACTGCCCATGCAGATTGGTGCCTTCATCTGTCTTGTCAGTGCAAGCTAAAGTTATTCCCACCAAGCCAAAGTTGTGTCCTTCAACTTATAAGGCACACGTTTTAACTTTCTTCTCTTCAAGGATCTCCATGTAGTCGAAGAGGTGCTCGACTTCAAGTAACCAATCAATGAAGTCCTCGATGTAGAGTTGGTTGTTAAAGTTAGGAACATTAACTTTCATCGTGATTTCTTGATCCATTCGATCTAACCAATCACCGCGTCATCCGGAGTATTTAAGGATCATGTCATCGATCTCCTCATTACTGGATCTCACATTCTTAGGTGTGATTCTGTGATAAACCACCGAGGAGATCATCCTCAGCACGATTGCGAATTCCAGGACTTACTAGAGGCTGATCATCCCCACTAACCCGGAGTTTCCCTAAGGCCTTCGTTAAGTGGTCGAGAGTAACCTACAACTCTTGCATGCCTAGCCGATTCTCCTATTGCGCCACCTTGAAAGTTGCTACTGTTACATGATAATTCCTTGGAACACCGTCTATGGGATTATTACCTAATTTGTCATTAGAAGCCATCAATCCGAGGAAAAGCCTATCTCTGATACTAAACTAACGTGGGGAAGGGTGTGATGAGGACAATCATTGTCTTCCTCAAACAATAAACAACTTGAATCTGAAGATTCTCTTGAATCCACAAATGAAGTTCTCGATCCCGCAAGAGAAATAGGAAAAGTTTAAGAAATTTTATTAAAAAGCTATATATATAAAGAGTTTGCATGCTTAAATATTCTTAAATTAACCCTAAGACACAATTATAATAAAAAAAAACCTAAACAAACACTTAAAAACACAATTTTCCGTATTCTGTTAATTAATCGACCCAACGGAATGGTGTGAAAATGTCCAAAGACAAATCCATAAAATTGTATTTGTATCGATCGGTCAATCAATTGAATTGAGCAAAAATTGTCCAACAAACTTTCACCAAAATTTGAATTTCCATCGACCGATTGATCGACTTGATCAGTCTACTTGATCGACTTTAATCATTCAAACTATGCTGCAAAATTTTGTTGATTTTCCTTTGGACTTCTTCTTATTCATTTGTGTTAAGAACGCGCTTCTCCCATGTCTTACATCACCACTATGGGTGGTTGATTTCACCAAAATATCCCTGAATCAAAAGGTTACTATTCCTTTGATCATCGGTCCACATGCAAATAATCCAACGAAAAACGTTGCTACTGGTTGGGAGGAATATCCCACGTTTTAGATGACGAGGACTTTCACCCAAAAGAAAATGGATTCCCATTCATGATGGCTAATATATGATCAACGGTCTGGACCATGGTCCATTGTATGCTGTTGTCAACGGCTAGGCCTATCTGTATCAGCGGATGGCTAATATATGATCAACGGTCTGGACCATGGTCCATTGTATGCTGTTGTCAACGGCTAGGCCCCTCTGTATCCGCTGATGGTGTAACATGTCCCTGGTGGGTGGTAATCTTACTGGTGCACTCATGCTAATAAACATGCCAAATGTTATCCAAACCTGTCCTAGATGGTCCTACCATGGGATTCTGGCCCCCACACGTGTATGTTGCGGGTGGACTTGGTGCTGATACTCAACCGGATGTGGGCCAAACAGAATAGACAGGTGATCTTTTGTTTGAGCCCATCCATCATGTAGTTCTCACCATAAATGGCAGGTGGTTCAAATATACGTTGATTAGGTGATTCTATTTAAAAACATCAGTAGAAAACGAAAATAAAAATAAAATGGCTGGCATTCAACATTCACCACTTTAGTGAAGGAACTTGTGGCTACGATTGTCTAACAGGCGCAATCTTTGAAATATGGAAACAATGCAACATTTCCATTATTTTCAGCACCACACGCCAAAACTTGAAACCTAAACCCAATGCATGGTTGGCTTGGCGTAAAAGTCCATCACACCATCCCAGCCCATTTACGTCCAATAGTCCAAATGGGCCAGTATTTTTGGTGATCTTATCATTGATCTTATGGCCCTCAATAGTTTAGAAACACCTAAACTTGACTCGACTTCCACGTTGTTGTGTAAAAAGCACAGGCCAGTTTCCCAAAAACACATGCCAATATTTTTTGAGTTTTTTCAATAGCATTAAATATTCTATTAGTATACATAATATATCAATAGTGCCTAGCCGTGACAAGTTGAATTGAGTTTGTCCACTTTTGCTTAGTTTTATCGAGTCGGGTTTTACTCGGGTTGTGACAGAATCATGATCAGATTAGAGTTTTTCTACTAGCCATGGTGGGAATCTGGTCAAGTTGAGTGGGGCATAGTCCCCACCATGGATGGGTTATTTCATGAAAATATCCCAGGATCAAAAAGTTACCATCCCTTTGATCTGCAGCCTACAAACGAGTGGTCCCGAGAAAAAAACATGGCTTGTGGTTCGGAGGAATATACCACATTTTGGATAATATATGATCAATGGTCCAATGTATGCTGCTGTCAATGGCTAGCACAACTCTGTTTGAGTCAGGGTTTTGGATTAGTGGGCTTGGCCTGACTGGATCAGCCGATGATGGAACATGTGCCCAGTGGGTGGTAATCTTGCTACCAGGCCAAATCATCAGATCAAAGCCAGTCGTAGGTGGGCCCCACCATGGGATACTGGCCCCCACCTGTGTATGGTGCTGATCCTAGTCCGGATGTGGGCCAAAGAAACTCTTCACAATACCCATGATAGGGTGACTTTTGTTTGAGTCCGTCCATCTAGTAGTTCTCTCCATGGATGGCATGTGGTTCAAATATATGCATTGATGGGGTGATCCGATCCATTCCCTTGAAAACATCGGTTTAAAAAAAAAAAAAAAAAAAAAAAAGAAGAAGAAGAAGAAGAAGAAGGATGGCACTCAACATTTACAGCTTTAGTGAAAGAACTTGTGATTAGGATTGTCCGGCAGGTGTGATCTTTTGAAACATGGAAACATCATAACAACCCTTTAGGTTATTAAAGGATGGACCGTACTGTTAGATTTGTGAAGGGGTGTATTCTTTGCAAAGAAGCAGGAATGGTAGGGTGGTCAATGGGCTAGGTCTGTCCAAGACTAGCCCCCAAACTAAAACTCATGGGCCCGTGAGGGCCCAAAATGAAGCGGCCTGAAGCCCTGCTCACTCATTTTGTGCAAGATCCAAGTCATTCACAAGGTGAGCCATATTAGGTTTGTGATACCGTAGATATGTGGGATGCATTACAAAAATACCCTTGAAAAACCTAACGAGCTGTACCATGATATATAAGCAGGCTTGAATTTTAAGTCTCGCCGGATCCTCGAGCATGAGAACCCCGCCCAAGCCCGACTCAAAGCAGGAGAGTCCTTGAAAGTCCATGTGCAAGCCTGGTTACTTTTATCTAACAATTTATACAAATCTATGTAGTATTAGTCTACTAAATTAAAAGATGAGCATACTAGAAGGGATGCATGCCTTTTAATTAGAAAAAAGAAAGAAAGAAAGAAAGAAATACCAAACCAAGAATACAAGAAGGGAGTGTAGACACTTAGGAAGATAGGTGGTGGCAACCTCTTCTATGATGTAGGACGGGCTCCAGACACATTTTTTGTATGGTTAGACCAAAAAAGTTTAAATGAAAGTGGAAGTAGTCCGTTAGATTCAGGCCCAAACCTACATAGGGCATGACATAATTGGGCCCCATTTGTGTCTAGATCAAAGAAATTCACTTCGAGTGCAGAGAAATTGTCATTCAAAGTTCGGACTATAAATTGGTTGTAACTTTTGATCTGGGTATCATCGCAGAACACACAATCTATCGATCTTTATGTAATGGGCCATTCGGGATCAACTGACTCCTGTGGCAGACTGTTTGTCTGTCTTGCAAGAAAACATATCCTCTTGATGCAAAATTACAATTTGACAAAAAATTACTATTTTTAATAATTTGCATTTCTATTGTATCTCCTTAGTTTTAGAGTCTTATGATTTTAAAAAAATAAAAATAAAAATAGAAATTGCTCCTAATAATGCTAGAAATCATCTAATAAAGTTAATTTAGGACTTAAATTTTTGACAAATTAAGCTATAGAAGAGTTTTACTATTTTGGATAACTTTGAAAAGAGTTGGAATTTTACTATTTTAGGTAATTTTGAATTAAAGTTTTGTTTTCTTTATTAATAGTTTAATAGAGTAATCAAACATACATTATCTTAAAAAATATTTAAATGTTTTCTCTTATTTTCTGTTAGACTCAAGAACTCTACCCAAGTATTCATAGTTTTAATTACTTAAGGAAGACGGTGATCTTTCTCTTATTGTTTTATGCTCTTCCCATTCTACGTGGCAGAGCAAGAAACTAATGGGATTAGAACTCCTAATGGCTATAATGAAGATTCGACAATCTCTAATTTTGAATTCTTGAAGTGAAGTGGGGTTTTAGAGTGCCTTCAACTTGTTGCAGGACTACATTATTGGAAGAGAGATGCTATTGATACCACTTCCGCATTCAGTTCCCACTCCCATCAAATGTAAAAATATTCAAAGAGAAGAATCTCTAATTTGGGGAATGCTCCTGCGACCCCAGGCTGTTCACACAAAACTCACTGCCCTCCTTTCTCATTTCATGCATTTCAGGTATCTTAAGCTAGGGGGACGTCAATTTGGCGAGCAATAGTATTTATAGTTCACAGTGCGCGTGGCTGGCTGACCTGTTAGTTTGGGTTCGTTCATCTATTTGTCCTCGCCATTGATGGCAGGTGATTTTTTAATAAACATTGATAGGGTGATCCTATCTATCTCTGATCATGGTCCTCAAAAAATCAGTTAAAATAAAATAAGAATGGTTGACGATCAACATTCACCATTTAGAAAATTGAAAGCAGACCAGCCTGGTTACCTTTTACTAGAAGAGACTCACACAATTTGTACAAATCACCTTAGCATTACTAAAATGAAAATGCAAGCATGTTTGTAATCACAGATGAAATCTAATTAAAATGTATTATGCATAGATACAAGGAAAGCTGGGTGTAGATACTTAGACAATCTTAGAAGGAATATTTGGTGTCTACAGAGAACAACATAAAATAAAACAGGGAGAGAGAGAGACTTAAGACAATCTTAAAAGGAATACTTGATTTCTAAGGAGAACAAAATAAGATAAAACAGAGAGAGAGAGAGAGAGAGAGAGAGAGAGAGAGAGAGAGAGAGAGAGTACCTTTCGGCAGGAATCGAATGGCATTAGAATTCCTGGTGCCTATAATGAAGTTGGCTCTACCAAGAAAGGGAACGGACAACTCGAACAGTGGAGGAACCTTGGAGTTACCCTTGATTGGTTGATCTACAACATCGTATGGAAGAAAAGGAAAGAACGTCCTGAGGTTCATCTGCCTGCCACACCAATAATAAGATTAGAGAGAGAGAGAGAGAGAGAGAGAGGGAGGGAGACCTTGCTATGTAGCACCTCCAAAGATTCCCTCTCTCATTGGATTTTACGCTCATTAATGATGATGTTGGGGACGTGGGCTATCTTGTTCCAATCTTCTGCTCCCTTCTTCCGGCATCGATCGTATAAGAATGGACAATTGTCGATTTTGAGTTCCTGAAGTGAAATGACGTGTTGCAGTTCTGGCAGTGCCCTTAACCTCGTGCAGGACGATAGGCATAATTGAAAGAGAGATGGGAATGATTCAGCTCCCACTTTCAACTCCCACTCCTCCCAAAAATGCATTCTTCCGAAGATAAGAATCTCTAATTTGGAGAATGTTCGGGTGACCCCATCATGGCTGTTCCCAAAAAACTCGCTGCCCACCTTTGTAACTTCAATCATGGTCTCTATCTTAAGCCATTTAAGGAATGGCAGTTTCCCAAGCGCTGGCATCTGTCTGCATCCACAATTCGATAATTGCATCTTGGTAAGACAGGAATACAATGAACAATCTTCTATCCAACTTGGGAATTGGCGACCAATGTATGCTGACATGGTAAGATCTCTTAGGTTTGGAGGGGGTCGAAGGGCTAAAAACACACCCTCCACCTGCTCCACCTCATTTTCTCTCCGTGTTCTGATGTAGAGCGGGTTGCGGACAATTTCATGGCCAGGATGGATCAGAAAAGGCACGGTCAGCGACAGAAGTGATCTGGACCATAAAACCTTAGATTGGGTGTATCGGAATGAGTTATCCGACGCAAAATATATGATTTTCGGGTAGAACGAGCTACTTTAGCCAACCAACCCCGCTACGCCGGGTTGTGCAGCCCAGATTTGCGAGAAACCCCCTGATCGACGGTCGTTTCTCCATTTTAATTTTGTTTTTACTATTTATAGTAAGTTTTTGTTTGCTTATAACTCTTCATCCGTTGGGCTTTAGGAGTTGTGTCCAACATGAAAAGTGCTTAGGGTAATTAGGAGAACGCTTTGGTGAAGCCAAATAGGACACTTACTATTTTTGGCCGAAAACCTTGCGCACTAGTAGACATCACGACCGTCTATAAATAGTAAGTTTACTATTTATAGTAAGTTGCGAATTCTAGGAGTTTTAGTTGTAGTTTGAGTCTGATTTCTTTCATGTTGCTTGTTTCCCTTATTTAAAGGGGTGTAAACTCATTTTTAGTGATTCACCAATTAATTTTGAATTTTATTAGAGTTTATTTCTACTCTCTTGCTTTCTTTCCTCGTGGATTCGAGAAGTCTCTGTGAGGAGTCCAGAGAAGCTCCGTGGATTCGGAGTAGTTATCCTTGAGGAAGACGGTGATCGACCTCATCACGTTCATCCCTGCGTCAATTTAGTATCAGAGAGAGGTTTTCCCTCGAGACGATGGCAAACAACGAAGGTATAAATCAAAATCCTGTGGACGGTGATCCGGGGATTCGTTATCTTTCGGAAAGAATGGAAGCTTTCCATCGGGAGAGTTAGTTGACCATGCAAGGGCTGCAGGCAACCCTCGACTGTCTGGCGGATGAGCTACTTCCTCCCCGAACCCTAGGCGGTGCTTCACCACCCGTGGTTGTTGTACGACGTGACCTCGATTATCGCAGAGCACTACCAGTGGCAAACCGTAGGGCTACACCAGATGATTCTAGTTCCAGCGACGAGGACATTAATGAGGGTTTTGACCGACGACCAATCCATGGAGGTGATCGTCTAGATCATGCTGAACGAGACTATCGAGGTAAAGCTGAACTTCCTAGTTTTAACGGTTTATTACGTATCGAAGATTTCCTCGATTGGCTAGCCGAAGTAGAGAGATATTTCAATTATATGGATGTACCAGATCATAAAAGGGTGAAATTCGTAGCGTTTAAATTAAAATCTGATGCTTCTGAATGGTGGAAACAATTACAACTCTCACGA
This sequence comes from Magnolia kwangsiensis, assembly GCA_037074715.1. Lineage (NCBI taxonomy): Eukaryota > Viridiplantae > Streptophyta > Magnoliopsida > Magnoliales > Magnoliaceae > Magnolia > Magnolia kwangsiensis. The sequence continues at coordinate 119,069,959 of CM073577.1, forward strand.
GCCCACCAAAACAAGACACCCATCGCATCATAGCCTCGGATGAGACGTCTTCTTCGATCACGATTTCTTTCCAGTAATTATGAGCAGATCTTATTCTAGTAATACCAGAATTGCCGATAAGGAAATCGAACTGCTACAGATTATACTGAAGAATTCCAGCAGTTCGCTACATGAAACAATCTGTCAGAATCTGAGTCACAGAAGGTGGCACGATTTATAGGTGGGTTGCAACCGGCAATTTAGGACCAAGTTCAGATGTACCCAGTCGGGACCATAGATGAAGTAGTTCAATTGGCAGGAAGGGCAGAAACACAACTTGCAAGAGCTCCTGCTCGTCCCTATCCTTCAAATTGACCCCCTATAACGGGTCCCACACAGGATTCAGTGTTAGCTCGAGGAAAAGATCCAGTAGGAGAACGTTTTCAACCTCCTCCACTCGTGAACCGCGATACGGGGAGCGGACCATCCAGACCTCAACGGGCAGCACCCACAACAGCGGGGCCGAGTAGGATTCTGAATCCTTATGCTTGGCCAAGGTCGAACAATTGTTACCTTGTGGCTAACCAGACCACTTATCAAATACTTGTCCTTAACGTCCGGCAGCACACTTAACTATAAACGAAGGGGGCACTGAAGATGAGGCCGCAGAAGAAGATCATGGCTTTGATGAATATGAACAAACCACTGAAGAAATAGCAGGTGGCGGTGAAGTGACAGGGGAGGATCGTGGCAAATCTCTCGTTGTGAGGCAACTACTATATACCCCGCAAAAGAAATTACATCCACAGCGGCACAATATGTTTCGTACTCGATGCACTGTCAACGGAAAGGTCTGTGATGCGATCATAGACAGTGGTAGCAGCGAGAACATCGTCTCAAGAGTGTTGGTGGACAAGTTGCAGCTACCAACGACGAGACATCCTTCCCCGTACTCAATTGGCTGGATAAAAAAAGTGAACGAGACCAAGGTAACTGAACAATGCACTATCTCATTTTCAATTGGTAAACATTATAAGGATCAGATACTTTGTAACGTGGTTAACATGTAAGCCTGCCATATGCTACTCGGTCAACCCTGGCAGTCGGACCGTGATGCGACCCATCAGGAACGAGACAATGTCTACATATTCGTCAAGGATAGTCGAAAAACAATCCTTTTCCTTATGGCACCAGAGAACCACCCTGAAGCCTCTAAAGTGGAGGGGAGTTCTCTCTTGACCATTCGGGATTTTATGGAGGAATCAAAGGAAACTGGCGAGGAAGAGGAACCCTCAAACATCCCTCCAAGCTTAAAACTGTTGCTAAACGAATTCAAAAAAATTCTGGCCTGAAGATTTACCTGATGGATTGCCCCCCATGAGGGACATCCAACATCAAATAGACCTCGTCCCTGGGGCTAGCCTGCCCAATCGCCCTCATTATCGGATGAGTCCAAAAGAGTATGAGATAATTCAGAGACAAGTGGAAGAATTGATCTGTAAGGGTCTATTAAGAGAGAGCATGAGCCCATGTGTTGTACCATCATTATTAACGCTAAAAAAAGATGGAAGCTGGCGCATGTGTGTCAACAGCTGAGCAATCAACAAAATTACTATCAAATATCGGTTCCTAATACCACAGTTGGACTACATGCTCGATATGCCAGGAGGGGCCAAGGTGTTCTCTAAACTTGATCTAAAGAGCGGGTACCATCAGATTCGTATTCGACCCGGTGATGAATGGAAATGGCATTCAAGACAAAGGAAGGGTTGTATGAGTGGTTGGTCATGCCATTTCGTCTATCAAACGTACCAAGTACTTTTACGCGTTTGATAAATCAAGTTCTAAAACCGTTCACTGGCCGATTTGTGGTAGTATATTTTGATGACATATTGATATATAGTCAGGATAAGGCGGAGCACAAGAAACATCTCAGGCAGGTGCTGCAAGTCCTACAAGATAACAAGTTATACCTCAACTTGAAAAAGTGTAGTTTTTTAACTGACAGCCTATTGTTTCTAGGATTTGTTGTAACGTCCACAGGCATTCGGGTGGACGATGAAAAGGTGCAAGCTATTAGGGAATGGCCGATCCCAATAAACATTTATGAAGTAAGGAGTTTTCACGAGTTGGCGACTTTCTATCGTCGATTTGTGCGAGACTTTAGCACCATAGTCGCACCTATAACAGATTACATGAAAAAGGGACCGTTCCAGTGGACCGATAAAGCTGAGAAGAGCTTTAATGAGATCAAGCATCGTTTGTCTACAACACCGGTCTTGGTGCTTCTTAATTTCGATAAATTATTTGAGGTTGAGTGTGATGCTTCATACGTCAAAATTGGGAGAGTATTATCACAAGAAGGCAGGCCGGTAGCCTTCTACAGCGAGAAGCTCAGCGAAGCACGAAAGAAGTGGTCAACTTATGAGCTTGAGTTGTACGCAGTTGTTCAAGCGCTGCGACATTGGCGGCATTATCTGATTCAAAGAGATTTTGTTCTGTACACTGACCATCAAGCATTAAAGTTTATTAATAGTCAGACTAATGTGAATCATGTGCATGCTAGATGGGTTACATTTTTACAGAAATTTACGTTTGTTCTGAAGCACAAGTCAGGACAGCAGAACAAGGTGGCTGATGCACTTAGCCGTCATGCATCACTACTTGTTACGATGAGCAACGAGGTGGTCGGTTTCGACTGTCTTAAGGAGTTGTATGCCGAGGATGAGGATTTCAAGGATTCTTGGATAAAGTGCCAAGAAGGTCACCCCAGTGACCTTCTGTTCACTCCCCAAGTACAGGGTTGTGATGTAGTAATAACTCGGTAAGACCGAGGTCGAATCCCAAGGGACTGAAACTTGTACGTTATCTAAAATTAACTAGAACTAGAACTAGGCTAAGATGAATTCTAAATCAAGTATAAATTGAGGAATAATGATGGAATAATTTTCTAAACTTAAGATAAATCAGAGGAAGAGAAACTAGGGATTCAGAGGATCCACTTGTAGAGATCAGGGAGAACTTATGCTTGCATCAAAAATCATGGAAATTACTGAACTGCCGTTGATCTAGTTTTCAAAGAGATGAAAGGTGTATGAATTAGAATGGATTCCATCACCAAACCATGCCCAAAAGACTATGGCAAACAACAGAATTAAACTAATTACCACCCAATCACATGTATGAAAGTTAGGAAGGGTACCGACATCCAACCATGCCCAGGAGACTATGGTAAACAACAGGGCTTCCTGACATCATAAACATTAAAGAGAACAGAAATATTCAAAGCCATTGCAGACCCATTGTAATTTCAGTCACAACAGACCATTAAAAACCTAAAACATTCCCATATTAATTAAATAAAATCAACGTTAATTCATGCATTAAAATTTAAATAAAATTAAATCTCCCATCTCACTACAAGCTTCACCTCTTAGCCCTAGCTAGGAGGATTTAGCCTGCCATGGATGGGCTCAATCCAAATAAATAATGAGAAAAAGAAAAGAAAAAGAAAAGGAAAAGAAAAAACCAAGCTCCTCTCTCTCCTCTGCCCACATTGAAACCCAAGCTCGAGCCCTCTGTTCTTCCTCCCAAGACCTTGAATGAATCTCCCCACGTCCAAAAATCTCTTTTTATAGCTGCTGGAAGGCTGGAGTCAGTGACAGAGTTATAGCAGGACACGGAGTGCAATTTTCGCAGCCAAGTTCGGTACCATGAAACACGCCACTTTCCTCGCTCAAATTCCAAAGAAACACCGTCCCTTAGTACTTTCTTGGGTCCTCTACATGATAGACGGTTCAGATCTGCCATACGATCAAAGATGGTGGGCCAAAACTGTCCGAAAAAGTCAGTTTTCGCGGATGTGCGAAACCTTTCGCACCATTTCGCTGTTGTGGTCGGTGGGCCCCACAGAAGCATTTTCTGGAAAATCCACCCCTTCCATTAGATTCAGAATGAAATTTCAGTTAAGAATGAGTGGTTTTGAACGTCCATTGACGTGGCCCAGAGAAGAAATCACAAAAAGATCAGATTTGAACGCTACCGGGCAGCTCTTTTGTAGCCTCTGTATCTCACACGTGTGCACGCATGGGTGAAAAGTGACAACATGATTTTGTAGTGCTCGCGGCTGTCTACACGGTGGATGGATCGGATTGAGCTTATGGGGCACGTGTGGGGCCCACAACTGATCGCAAAAACGGCCAGCGGCCGTACGTCCGCTGCACGTTTTTTTTTTTTTTTTTTTTTTTTTTTTTTGGAGTTGTAGACGGAAACGTCGGTCAGCTGCGCTGACCGACTTTTGGAAAATTTGGTGCATGGCGAGTGCACATGTGCACTGTATACACTCATCTCATATGGGGTCCATTGCACTGTTTTGGAGAAATCTGCACCGTCCATCTGTTTTGACTCCTCATTTAAGGAGTCAATAATAATTTTGAGGCAGTTCCAGATATCAGGTGGGCCTAGAATCAACGGTTTATGGGCTGATCTGTCAGTTGGGGCACTTCCCGAGATCTTCAATGGCTGAAATTTTATATGTACGGTTAATTTATGGTCCTCAGGCGACGTATGAAGTTTCGAGCCGAACGGATGGTGGGAACCTCGTGATCTTGTATTCTGGACGTCCTTCAGGCCACTTGAGCTTCAATTTCTTACTTTTCTCGGATTTCTGACCGTGTATATTTGTCAATCTTGGTCCCCTGGAATGTGTCCCTTGCCTGTGGCGTCAACAGAGTGTTAAATTCATACTTTTAGCAACTTTTTGCAGTTCATGCTTTCAACTACACCCTGTATCACAAACACGGCAAAACGGGCCATTAAACGGCATTATGTACGTAAATTCAGGTAATAAATGGGGTCTAATATGCAGTATTCGACCCTCAACATAACCCCCAACCAGCATTTTGCTAGTCCCGAGCAAAATATGCGAAAAATAAGTTGAGACTTATATGAAAATTTCTGTAAAGCCGAATGATTTTTGAGAAATAATCCAGTCATTAGAATTCTACGATTCATGAATATTGGGCATTATTTTCTCCTGAACTCAAGCGCACGGTAGACTTCATAATCAAGTGTAAAGTATCAATCCATCAATTAGAAAAATTTTAAGCATTGAGATCCATGGATGTATAGTCGAATCTCGGCTTATCATCATTAAGAGATCCAATCGTCAATTTCATGAAATCATTGGTAACCGACAAGAAAATTCATGATAACTAAAACCTAATCCAAAACTTGCCTCATAAATTAGCCTATTAACTTTTGATTTTTCTATTCAAAGTAATGCCAAGGAAGGGGAATCAAATCCTCACCTATAGGGAGCAAACCTATGGTGAAGATCGTACACCTGACTCTTTTTAGATATCATTCATGGGGAATTAACTCCACACCTATAGGGAGCAAACCTATGGTGAAGATTAATTATCCAACCTTTCCAATTTTTATACCATGATGGCAAGATATTTCAGGCTGGTTCCTTTCGTGCTTAGTGATTACCAAATTAACCCTTCAATATCAGACTGAAGTCTTAATGTGCAAGAAAGACGTGTCCTGAAATCATGATTCAATCAATGTTTACAACTTCTAATCATGGATTAATAATTCACTTAACTATGAAATCTAACAGATACGGAATCCAAGAGTCATAAATTCACCATTATGTACCTTGAAGATCTAAATTAGGGATATCTGTCAAAATCACTTCGAATTTGTAGAAATTTTCAGAAAAAAAATTTAAAAAAAAAAAAATTTCACAATTTTTGCTCAAGACCAAGAAAATACTGATTAGGAAACCTAATCTCCCACCCCTAACCTAAAATCTACATTGTCCTCAATGTAAAAGATATGAGCATGCAATGCACATGGGACAACGAAAGTAAATGAGAAGTGATGGGAAGATATTACCTGAATAACGAATCAAGAGAGTTTCCAATAGATCACGGCATGGAAGCTTGTCAGCATGAGAGAGAAAGCAGAACAAAAATAAAAAAAAAATAAAATCCTACCTATACCACTTTCGCAGGTGCTCTCGATTGCATTTAGCGTATGCAACAAGCCTTTAAACCCCTAGGTTACCCCTAGTGGACGAGTTGTAGTCTCGTGAGGGTTTGCAGTAATGTTACCCACAAACATTGAACTAACTAACCTATGAAAGCGACTATCCTAAACCTATGAAAGCGATAAACCTACCTATACCTCCATCAGACTAGGAGATCAGTCCTGGTAAACAGGAGCAATCAGAGGCATGGACATGTCCTCTGAATCAAATGTCTCAACAAATGGCTTTAATCGATGTCCATTAACTTTAAACTCCTTGCCATTGTCGGGATCTCTTATCTCGACGGCCCCATGAGGATAAGCAATAACAACAACGTAAGGGCCGGTCCAACGAGATCGAAGCTTACCCGGAAAGAGATGTAGTCGAGAGTCATACAAGAGGACTTTCTGACCAGGCGTGAATGATTTTCGTAGAATATGTTGATCATGAAACGCCTTCATCCTGTCCTTGTAAATTCTCGAGTTCTCATATGCATCATTCCGGATTTCTTCAAGTTCATTCAACTGAAGTTTGCGTAGCGAGCCAGCGTTGTCCAGATTGAAATTTAGATTTTTGATCGCCCAGTATGCTTTATGTTCCAATTCCACAGGCAAGTGACAGGCTTTCCCATAGACAAGTCTAAAGGGAGATGTTCCAATAGGAGTTTTGAAAGCAGTACGGTACGCCCATAAGGCATCGGTCAATCGGATTGACCAGTCCTTACGATCAGGGTTAACCATTTTCTCTAGGATATGTTTGATCTCTCTATTGGAAATCTCAGCTTGTCCACTTGTTTGTGGATGGTATGGGGTGCTCACCTTATGCGAGATACCGTATTTCTTCATTAAACTCTCGAATGGTCTATTACAGAAGTGTGAGCCCCCGTCACTAATGATGGCTCGAGGTGTTCCGAACCGCGACAGGATATTATCTTTCAAAAATTTAATGACCGTGCGATGGTCATTTTTGCGGCACGGAATTGCTTCGACCCATTTAGTGTCATAGTCTACGGCGAGCAAAATATACAGATTTCTAAATGATTGGGGGAATGGTCCCATGAAATCAATACCCCAACAATCAAATGCTCCTATAATAAGGATGGGATTCAAGGGCATCATATTTCGACGGGACAATGCTCCCAATTTCTGACAACGCTCACAAGCCTTGCAAAACTCATGAGTGTCCCTGAACATAGTGGGCCAGTAGAAGCCACACTGTAAAATCTTGGCCGTGGTCTTTTTAGCAGAAAAGTGACCACCACAGGCCTGTGAATGACAGAAGGAGATGACACTCTGATGCTCATCGTCTGGTACGCATCTCCTTGGTAAAGAATTTCTTTTTATCTTGTGACGTCCAGTGTGTCGGTATGGCACCTGTAGCAAGATAATTAGCAATATCAGCGAACCAAGGTGAATGGGAGACTTTAAACAGTTGTTATGGATCGTCCAGTGTGTCGGTATGGCACCTGTAGCAAGATAATTAGCAATTTCTTTTTAAGATTTGGTCTGGGCAATATTTAAACAAATATGGATCGTCCCAGAAAAAGTTACGCACCTTGGTAAAGAATTTCTTTTTATCTTGTGACGTCCAGTGTGTCGGTATGGCACCTGTAGCAAGATAATTAGCAATATCAGCGAACCAAGGTGAATGGGATACTTTAAACAGTTGTTCATCAAGGAACATGTCATTGATATGGGTCGCCTCAAGGGAATCAGAGGTATTAAGGCGAGAAAGATGATCGGCCACTACGTTCTCTACTCCCTTTTTATCTTTAATTTCCAAATCAAATTCTTAGAGTAAAAGGATCCATCGTATCAGGCGGGGCTTAGAATCATTCTTAGAAAGAAGATACTTAAGTGCCGCGTGATCTGTGTAAATGATGATCTTGGATCCGATCAGGTAGGACCTAAATTTGTCCAAAGCGAACACTACGACTAAGAGTTCCTTTTCCGTAGTCGAGTAGTTCACTTGGGTAGGATTTAGAGTCCTACTTGCGTAGTGAATAACGTAAGGCCGCTTATCTTTTCTCTAGCCTAGAACCGCTCCAAGACCATAATCAGAGGCGTCGCACATAAGTTCAAAAGAAAGACTCCAGTCAGGTGGCTGCATGATAGGTGCAGTGGTTAGCATGCCCTTAAGCTTAGTGAAAGCTTCTTGGCACTGCTCAGTCCACTCGTATGGTGTATCCTTTTGAAGAAGATTATATAAAGGACGAGAGAGGAGACTAAAATCCTTTATGAATCGTCTGTAAAAGCCTGCGTGTCCTAAGAAGGATCGCACATCTCTGATGTTCTTGGGTGGAGGTAGGTTAGAGATAAGATCGATTTTTGCCTTATCTACCTCGATTCCTTTGGACGAGATGATATGCCCAAGGACAATTCCCTTTTGAACCATAAAATGGCACTTCTCCCAGTTAAGTACCAAGTTTTTTTCTTCACATCTTTTCAGCACACATTTAAGACTTGCTAAGCATTCGCTGAAAGATGAACCAAAAACAGAGAAATCGTCCATGAAGACCTCTAGATATTTCCCCACCATGTCAGAAAAGATACTCGTCATGCATCGCTGAAAGGTGGCAGGAGCATTACATAACCCGAATGGCATCCTTTTGTAAGCAAAGGTGCCATAGGGACATGTAAATGTGGTCTTTTCCTGATCCTCAGGGGCGATTTCAATCTGATTATAACCTGAATACCCGTCAAGGAAACAATAATAGGAATGACCAGCTAGCCTTTTCCAGGATTTGATCAATGAAGGGCAAAGGAAAGTGATCTTTCCTTGTGACGGTATTCAGCTTTCTGTAGTCAATGCACATTCTCCAACCAGTAGTAACTCTGGTCGGCACGAGTTCATTATTGGCATTGGCTACGATGGTGATCCCGGACTTCTTAGGAACTACCTGAGTTGGACTCACCCATTGACTATCGGATATGGGGTAAATGATCCCCACTTCCAATAGTTTGAGAACCTCGGCCTTAACCACTTCCTTCATGTTTGGATTTAGTCTACGTTGTGATTGTCGAACAGCCTTTGCATTGTCCTCAAGATATATACGGTGAGTACAAATCGATGAGTTAATTCCCTTGAGGTCCGCTATCGTCCATCCAAGAGCTCCCTTATGCTCAATGAGAGTAGATATCAGCATACTCTCTTATTCTTTCTCCAGGTGGGCAGAAATCACCACCGGATATGTCTCATCTTGACCTAAATAGACATATTTTAAATCAGAGGGCAAAGGTTTTAGGTCAAGCTTCGGTGGCTTGAGGTTAGACGGTAGAGGCACTACATAAGTTTGGGGCAATTCTTCAATGTGTGGCCTCCACCGGTTAACTTCAAGTACCGGTGCAGTATCAAGCATGGCACACGTCTCCCTAATTATATCATCATTAAGATCATGGGAGTGGGTCAGGCACGTCTCTAGAGGATCAGAGGATAAGGTGAGAGGTGTTCTATCTTCCACAAAAGAATCAATCATGTTAACATCGTGCAAATCGTCATCATCCTCTGAGTTGTTGCCGTTATTGAAAAAGATATTCGATTCCAATGTCAAATTTCCAAAGGACATAGTCATGACACCATTCCTGCAATTGATAATTGCATTTGAAGTGGACAGGAATGGGCGACCAAGAATGACGGGAATCTAAGTGCTCGTGTCATTGATGGGTTCGGTGTCCAAGATGATAAAATCAACAGGGTAGTAGAATCTATCCACCTGGACCAACACATCCTCGATGATCCCTCTTGGTATACGAACAGAACGATCAGCAAGTTGTAGTGTGGTTCGAGTGGGTTTTAATTCACCCAAACCTAACTGTTGGTATACCGAATAGGGAATCAGATTGACGCTCGCTCCTAAGTCAAGAAGTGCGTGATCAATTCGATAGTTCCCGATTACACATGATATGGTTGGGCAACCGGGATCTTTGAATTTTTGCGGCACATCTTGTTTCAGGATGGCACTCACTTTCTCAGTCAAGGAGATTTTCTTTTGAACACTTTTCCGTCGTTTGGTAGTACATAAGTCCTTTAGAAATTTAGCATATAAAGGTATTTGTTTTACAACGTCAAGCAGAGGAATGTTGAATTTCACTTGTTTCAACACCTCTAGGATATCCTGAGAGTTAGATAGACGTTTTGGTTCAACCAACCGTTGGGGAAACGGAGCAACTGGCTTTTCTAGAGGTGCCGGTTCAAATTTTTGTGGGGCGCCACTAGATCCATCATTGTTGTCCTCTTCTGGTTCTTGAGGCTTTTCGGGCCTAACCGGAAGGGTTTTATCAATAACCTTCTCACTCCTAAGAGTGGTGATGGATTTAGCGTGCCCCATTTGATTTGAAGAGCTGGGATCACCTGTCTCGTATTGCGGTTTCGAATTAGGGAGTGATTGTGCAGGGAGCATCCCTTTTTCCATAGCCGTCATACGTGAATCTATTTTTTGCATAAAATCTGAAATTCCTTGCATTGTCCGAGCCAGCTCTTGTATGGAGAATTGAGCCGATTCTTCTTGAGGTTTCCCCTGATTTGGATTTTGATTGAAGAAACCTTGAGGGGTAGCAGTTTGTCTGTTCCTCCAACTAAAATTCGAATGATTTTTCCAGCCAGGATTGTATGTATTAGAGGGTGGTCCATTGAAAGGTCTTTGATAGTTATTTACGGCATTAGATTGTTCATTCAAGACTTCTCGAAAGGCAGGTATTGAAGGACAATTTTCAGTAGTATGAATGTTGCAATCACAGATACCGCAAACACTTTCATTAACCTTTTCCTTCCTTCCTTCCATGGCCTCAAATTTTCTGGTGAGATTGGCCACCTTAGCGTTAAGATCATTATCCTCTTTCAGGAGATATATTCCTCCTTTTTCCCTTGAATGAGTCGGCCTAGACATAGTGTTCGTCCTTGGGTAATAGTCTCATGATTGTGTTTTTTCAGCGAGACTATCGAGGTAATCCCATACCTCGTCGACATTTTTATTTATGAATTCTCTGTTACACATTGTCTCGACCATTTGGCGCATGGAAGATGTTAGCCCATCATAGAAAAAATTTGTAATGCGCCATATTTCAAAGCCATGTTGTGGGCATGCATTAACCAGATCCTTGAACCTTTCCCAACATTGGAAGAATGTTTCATCTTCCTTTTGGGCAAAGTTCATAATTGCTCTCCTGAGGGTAATTGTCTTATGATGTGGGAAAAATTTCTTTATAAATTCCCTCTGCAAATCATTCCATGTGCCAATGGACCTATGACGCAGTGAATGTAACCACGTCTTGGCTTTTTCTTTCAAGGAAAATGGAAAGAGTTTCAGCCTAATAGTATCCTCAGATACATTAGGAAAGTATAAGGTGCCTATGATTTCATCGAACTCTTTCAGATGCAAGTATGGTTCTTCAGACTCAAGCCCATGAAACTTAGGAAGGAGTTGGATAACCCCTGGCTTGATGTCCATATGTCCTGTATTCTCAGAAAAAATCATGCATGAGGGCGTACTCACCCCCGCCGGTTGTAAATAATCTCGTAAAGTACGAGGCGGGGGTGCCTGATGCACCTCATTCTCATCATGTACTTCCTCAACCCCTGGTTGGGGTAGTGCTTGAGGTTGATTTTCAGCCATAACGTCCTCTAACTCAGGAGAATTCAAGTGGTGTCTAGTCCTGCGATGGACAGTCAACCCCTCAACTAATCCTCCTTCAGTCACGAGACGTCGAGTGTTGTCGCGTGCCCACTGGGGCATAAAACACACTCAGCCCTCAATTTCTAACTTAAACCTAAGAGAGGAAGAAGAAATCTAGAAAATAAAAGGAAAAGATGGAAAGAAGTTACCAAATTTGGAGTCCTAGGTTAAGAATCTGCAAAACAAAACAAAATAAGTTAGTTTCTAAGAATAAAAAGTCCTAATTAAGAGTAAACTAATTTCTAGAAAAAAAAGAAGAAATTCTAAAGAAAGAGAAATTAGAAAGGGCTTACTAAATTAGAAGTTTCCTACAAAACAGAAAAAAATTAGGTTAGTTCTAAAAATCAGATAGAATGAAGAATAGTAAGTTTCTAACGTTACGAAAAATTTCTAACAAGGAAAATAACTACTTCTAAACCTAGAATTAAAAATTCTAAAGAAAATCTAATCTTAAACTAATCCTAAAACTAATTAATTTCAGAAAAACGTAGCCGACAGTCCCCGGCAACGGCGCCAAAAACTTGTTCACTCCCCAAGTGCAGGGTTGTGATGTAGTAATAACTCGGTAAGACCGAGGTCGAATCCCAATGGACTGAAACTTGTACGTTATCTAAAATTAACTAGAACTAGAACTAGGCTAAGATGAATTCTAAATCAAGTATAAATTGAGGAATAATGATGGAATAATTTTCTAAACTTAAGATAAATCAGAGGAAGAGAAACTAGGGATTCAGAGGATCCACTTGTAGAGATCAGGGAGAACTTATGCTTGCATCAAAAATCATGGAAATTACTGAACTGCCGTTGATCTAGTTTTCAAAGAGATGAAAGGTGTATGAATTAGAATGGATTCCATCACCAAACCATGCCCAAAAGACTATGGCAAACAACAGAATTAAACTAATTACCACCCAATCACATGTATGAAAGTTAGGAAGGGTACCGACATCCAACCATGCCCAGGAGACTATGGTAAACAACAGGGCTTCCTGACATCATAAACATCAGAAATATTCAAAGCCATTGCAGACCCATTGTAATTTCAGTCACAACAGACCATTAAAAACCTAAAACATTCCCATATTAATTAACTAAAATCAACGTTAATTCATGCATTAAAATTTAAATAAAATTAAATCTCCCATCTCACTACAAGCTTCACCTCTTAGCCCTAGCTAGGAGGATTTAGCCTGCCATGGATGGGCTCAATCCAAATAAATAAATAGAAAAAGAAAAGGAAAAGAAAAGGGAAAGAAAAAACCAAGCTCCTCTCTCTCTCCTCTGCCCACGTTGAAACCCAAGCTCGAGCCCTCTGTTCTTCCTCCCAAGACCTTGAATGAATCTCCCCACGTCCAAAAACCTCTTTTTATAGCTGCTGGAAGGCTGGAGTCAGTGACAGAGTTGTAGCAGGACACGGAGTGTAATTTTCGCAGCCAAGTTTGGTACCATGAAACACGCCACTTTCCTCGCTCAAATTCCAAAGAAACACCGTCCCTTAGTACTTTCTTGGGTCCTCTACATGATAGACGGTTCAGATCTGCCATATGATCAAAGATGGTGGGCCAAAACTGTCCAAAAAAGTCGATTTTCGCGGATGTACGAAACCTTTCGCACCATTTCGCTGTTGTGGTCGGTGGGCCCCACAGAAGCATTTTCTGGAAAATCCACCCCGTCCATTAGATTCAGAACGAAATTTCAGTTAAGAATGAGTGGTTTTGAACGTCCATTGACGTGGCCCAGAGAAGAAATCACAAAAAGATCAGATTTGAACGCTACCGGGCAGCCCTTTTGTGGCCTCTGTATCTCACACGTGTGCACGCATGGGTGAAAAGTGACAACATGATTTTATAGTGCTCGCGGCTGTCTACACGGTGGACGGATCGACGGAAACGTCGGTCAGCTGCGCTGACCGACTTTTGGAAAATTTGGTGCATGGCAAGTGCACATGTGCACTGTACACACTCATCTCATATGGGGTCCATTGCACTGTTTTGGAGAAATCTGCACCGTCCATCTGTTTTGACTCCTCATTTAAGGAGTCAATAATAATTTTGAGGCAGTTCCAGATATCAGGTGGGCCTACAATCAACGGTTTATGGGCTGATCTGTCAGTTGGGGCACTTCCCGAGATCTTCAATGGCTGAAATTTTATGTACGGTTAATTTATGGTCATCAGGCGACGTATAAAGTTTCGAGCCGAACGGATGGTGGGAACCTCGTGATCTTGCATTCTGGACGTCCTTCAGGCCACTTGAGCTTCAATTTCTTACTTTTCTCGGATTTCTGACCGTGTATATTTGTCAATCTTAGTCCCCTGGAGTGTGTCCCTTGCCTGTGGCGTCAACAGAGTGTTAAATTCATACTTTTAGCAACTTTTTGCAGTTCATGCTTTCAACTACACCCTGTATCACAAACACGGCAAAACGGGCCATTAAACGGCATTATGTACATAAATTCAGGTAATAAATGGGGTCTAATATGCAGTATTTGACCCTCAACACCTTCATGTATAGGACGATTTTCTCTTCAAAGGGAATCGATTGTGCATCCCCCAAAGTTCTCTAAGGGAGCAGATTAATCAGGAGCTACATGGAGGCGGCCTAGGTGGACACCTTGGGCGAGACAAGACGTGAGCTCTTGTGGAAGAACGGTATTACTAGCCACAATTAATACGTGATATGGGAAGAACCGTAAACCATTGTCATATTTGTTAAACTTCCAAGGGGCAATCTCAGAATACAGGACTCTACACCCCATTACCTGTGCCTGATGGTCCTTGGGAGGATTTATCAATGGAGTTCGTGCTTGGTCTTCCACGAACACAACGCAGCATGGATTCGGTATTCGTGGTGGTCGATCGTTTCTCCAAGATGGCGCACTTTATCCTATGCAAGAAGACCCTCGACACAACAAACGTGGCGAATCTCTTATTCAGGGAGGTCGTACGGCTACACGGGGTCCCTAAAACCATTACTTCTGATCATGACACGAAATTAGTCACTTTTGGCAAACTTTGTGGACTCGATTCGATACACGACTTCAATTTAGCAGTGCTTACCACCCACAGACTGATGGGCAAACCGAAGTTGTGAATCACACATTGGGAAACCTCCTTCGCAGTATTGCAGGAGAAAAGCCGAAGCAGTGGGACTTGGCCTTGTCTCAAGCAGAGTTTACGTTCAACAACATAGTGAACCGCTCGATAGGGAAATCGCCATTCCAAATTATCTACGAACGAGTGCCTCGCCATACACTTGACTTGGTCCCGTTGCCCAAGCACCCAGGCACGAGTATTGCAACAGAACATATGACAGATAAGATCATGAGCATCCATATAGAAGTACAGGCCAAGCTACATGCTTCGAACGATAAGTATAAGGAACAAGCGGACAAGCACCGGCGACAAAAAGTGTTCGAGGTGGGCGACCGCGTTATAGTCCATCTGCATAAAGAGAGATTTTCGACAGGAACATACAACAAGTTGTTGAGGGTCAAATATTGCATATCAGACCCCAGTTATTACCTGAATTTATGAACATAATGCTGTCTAAAAGCCTGTGTTTATTGTATTTGTGTTGTAAGGTGATTTTACGAGCCTGGATTGAAAAAGGGAGCTTAAAGCATGAATTTAACACTCTGATGGCACTAGAAGTAAGGGATACACCCCTGGGAACCAAGATCAACGCCTGAAATCCACAAAAATCGAAGAACTGAAGCTCAAGTGGCCTGAAGGACGTCCAGAATGCAAGATCACGAGGTTCCCACCATCCGTTCGGCTCGAAACTTCATACGTCGCCTGAGGACCATAAATTAACCGTACACGACAAAAATCACTCATTGGATCAATGTGAAAGTGGCCTAACGGGCAGCGCAGCCCATCAATCTTCAATTTGAGGCCCACCTGCTATCTGGATACGCTTCAAATTTGGTCCCTACGGTTAAAAGGAGATGGTGAAGCAGATGAACGGAGCGGATTTCTCACATACGTCGAAGGGGGACCTACCTTACATCGTGCATGTGCACAGCACACGTACGGAGGCTGAACACCAAATAAGGAAGTCGGTCAGCGCACTCGCTGACTGACGATTTTCTCAAAATAGAAAGACGCTATAGCGTCTTCACGGCCGACGCCGGGGATCAATTGTGGGCCCCACTCGTCGATAATTTGAAAGATCAGAGCCGTCCATTGCGTGTAAAGGGGGGGTGTTAACCTCACCAAGGTGGCCTTTTGAGACCATGCAAGCCGTTGTAAAATCCTAGCCGTTAAAAGTAAAAGGGACGGCGGAATAGATAAGTTGGTGGGCCACATCGAAAATGCTCCAAAAACACCCCTTTCCGGACGATTTTTTGTCCTGAAGCCAATGGACGGAGTAGATGTTTCACTTGGCATCAACCAATGGCCCACCGACCATCACAGTGGAAGCTCTGTTTCGCACTGGCAGCGGACTGACGGTCGCTGTCCGTCTTGCGATCGGTTATGGGCCCGACCCATTATCCAAATGGACAATCTGAACCATTCATAATAAACCATAGGTCCCACTTATCATTACCTAGGTGGAAAAATTGCAAGGGACAACAAATATGGACTTCCAACAGTTTAAAAAGCAGATTGAACGGTGGGTTTAAAAATCAGGTGGACCGTACCAAAAGCAATCCAAAATCACTCATATCTAACTGAAATTTTGAGGCACATCTCATGGACGGAGTGGATTTCCCAAAGAAATATTCAAGTGGACCCCACCAACATCGCAGCGCGATCAGTGCGCAAGCTCTGTTTGCAGAGTCCGGGCGCAGCACGATTTTTGCGGGCATCTGTGGGCCACCATCACTTGACATCTGCCCAATCCAAACCGTTTAAATGCAAGAGTAGAGGGTCATAACTCCAACCATGGAGTCCGAATCTAAGAACAGATCGTCGTCCGTCCAGAATCTGAGGCCAAACACAAGGATTTGAATGTTGCTGCGCATAGATCTGTTGCTGCGGAAATTTCCAGCCACCGACTGTATTGACTATAAAAGGAGAGAGAGAGTGGGGGCGGGGGGCCTGACGTGGAGCAAAGAGAGAGAGAGAGAAATTCTTTATTTTTTTATTTTCACTTTTCTTTTTCTTTTCTTTTTCTCTTTATTTATTTGGATTTAGCCTGACCATGTGTGGCTAAACCTCCTAGCTAGGGCTAGGAGGTGAAGCTTGTAGTAAGATGGGAGGTTTTTAATTTATGTTTTTTTTATTATTATTTATGAATTGACGTTGATTTTATTTAATTATTAATGGCATGTTCTGTTTAGCTTTTAATGGTCTGTTGTGACTGAAATTACAATGGGTCTGCAATGGCTTGGAGCATGTCCTTTTTCCTTCTGATGTTTATGACGTCAGGAAGCTCTGCTGTTCACAATCGTCTCCTGGGCATGGTTGGATGTCGGCACCCTTCCTAACTTTCATACATGTGATTGGGTGGTAATTAGTTTAATTCTATTGTTTGCCATAGTCTTTGGGCATGGTTTGGTGATGGAATCCATTCTAATTCATACACCTTTCATCTCTTTGAAAACTAGATCAACGGCAGTTCAGTAATTTCCATGATTTTAGTTGCAAGCATAAGTTCTCCCTGATCTCTACAAGTGGATCCTCTGAATCCCTAGTTTCCTTTCCTCTGATTTCTATAAATTTTAGATTAATATTTTCATCATTATTCCTCAAATTACATTCAGTTTAAATTTCATCTCATTCTAGTTCTAGTTCTAGTTAGTTTTAGATAACGTACAAGTTTCAGTCCCTTGGGATTCGACCTCAGTCTTACCGAGTTTATTACTACATCACAACCCTGCACTTGGGAGTGAACACAAGTTGAAAAATAAGAAGATTGGACCTGTACCGATCATCCGAAAGATCAATGACAACGCTTATGTTGTTGATCTCCCAGATGACATGGCGATCTCACGGACTTTCAACGTCGCGGACCTGACCGAGTATCATGAACCAGCGCAAGAGGAGAACTCGAGGACGAGTTCTTTTCAAGTGGAGGGGACTGACGTAGAGCGGGTCGCGGACAATTTCATGGCCAGGATGGATCAGAAAAGGCACGGTCGGCGACAAAAGTGATCTGGACCATAAGACCTTAGATTGGGCGTATCTCGCAATCCGGAATGAGTTATCCGACGCAAAATATATGATTTTGGGGTAGAACGAGCTACTTTAGCCAACCAACCCCACTACGCCAGGTTGCGCAGCCCGGATTTGCGAGAAACCCCCTGATCGACGGTCGTTTCCCCATTTTAATTTCGTTTTTACTATTTATAGTAAGTTTTAGTTTGCTTATAACTCTTCATCCGTTGGGCTTTAGGAGTTATGTCCAACATGAAAAGTGCTTAGGGTAATTAGGAGAACGGTTTGGTGAAGCCAAATAGGACACTTACTATTTTTGGCCGAAAACCTTGTGCACTAGTAGACATCACGGCTGTCTATAAATAGTAAGTTTACTATTTATAGTAAGTTGCAGATTCTAGGAGTTTTAGTTGTAGTTTGAGTCTGATTTCTTTCCTGTTGCTTGGTTCCCTTATTTAAAGGGGTGTAAAATCATTTTTAGTGATTCACCGATTAATTTTGAATTTTATTAGAGTTTATTTCTACTCTCTTGCTTTCTTTCCTCGTGGATTCGAAAAGTCTCTGTGAGGAGTCCAGAGAAGCTCCGTGGATTCGGAGTAGTTATCCTTGAGAAAGACGGTGATCAACCTCATCACGTTCATCCCTGCGTCATGTTCCAAAACATCTCCCTGGCTCACATGACAATTTCAAGGTCTGGATGTTCTGCTTGTTCTCCAATTTTTCCTGGTTAGCTTCATCTGTACTTGCTACTCTGTTTAAGCATGTTATTTCTAGCTTCCCCTGAAGAAGGTTAAGGTCTTTCAGTTCTGCGATTTTACATCTGCTCTCGCCCCTTGTAATGAACTTAGTTAATGTCCGAAGGCATGTTAACCCCCCCATGCCTTCTGGTAAGCACACCAAATAGGTACCTTCGAATTCAAGATGTCTTAATTTGCTCAGTTTTACAATCCCTTTAGGGAGTTTTCTAAGAAGATGGCAATGATTAAGCTTTAAGGTCTGCAAAAGACACAGGCCGCTTACAAATTCCGGCAATTCTTCTATCCTGGTGGCAGACAAGTCAAGGTATCGCAAAAGCTTCAACTGCAGCAAAGATTCTGGGAGCCGTTCTATTGTGCTACCACTCAAATTCAATGCTCTGAGACGTTTTAAGCTGTGAAAAAAATGATGAGAAAGACTGGGAATTTTAGCCCATCCAATGAGTATAAGTGTACGCAAATTTTTGGCTTCGCATATGAAGGAAGGAATGGATTTTACATCCTCATTGCAAATCCATGAGGCATGGCGAGCCTTTGCAAGCTGACTTCTTGGAGTTTCCTCTTTTATGATTAAACACTCACTCATATTAGATTTGCAGAGGTCATGGATCATGTCATGTATCATGCAATACTTTGGATCACCTTTTTCATCTGTCTCTATGACTTGAAACAAGGAACGCCTCACTAAATCATCAAAATATGAACCACCTAGCCTCTCCATGTCTTCTCTTCTCGTTTGGGGAATGAAACCTTGGGCCATCCACAACTTGATTAGCTTGTCCTTCTCTATCAAATGATTCTTTAGAAATATGGAACAGAAAGCAAAGCATTGCTTCAAATGCTTTGGAAAATCACGGAAGCTCTCTAATACAACGGATGCAATATTTTCAGTACACAATGAATCCCCTGTCACTTCATCTAAGACAGACTGCCAGTCCTGTACATCTCTTTTTCTGCACAGGGCACTTCCTATTGCGTCCAACAGGAGAGGAATTCCTTGACACTTGTTCACAATTTCTCTACCCAATGCTTCTAACTTGACAAGCTCATCCCCACTTCTTGCTCCAGAGAAAGCTCTATGGCTGAACAACGACCAACAATCATTCTCAGACAACGGTTGCAGTTCGTACGGGGCCGAGGAGAAGAATTTCGTGACATTCTCGTTACGAGTGGTAACTAAAATTCTACTTTCTTTCTTGGCTTTACTGAACGGAATCATAAGCCTTTTCCACTGGGCGTCATCAATGTTGCGTACGCCATCCAGCACGAGCAGAATCCACCTACCATATAGCACTTCAGAGACAGTTGATGTCAAATATTCCAAGGATGACGAACCATGTTGCATACTAGAGGCACTTGGTGTCCTATATTCCAAGTATGACAAACGTGACCGCTTCCGTCCCAATCTATTAATAATTTCAGAATGGATCCTCATCACATCGAAATCTCCAGGACAACTCACCCTAATCATTTCATTGAAGTGCCCCTGAACCTTACCATCCTTGTAGACTAATTGAGCGACAACGGTTTTTCCATTTCCTGCCACACCAATGATAGAAATGACTCCGACGCCCTGCTCTTCATCACTGCTGCCCACTACCAACCGGTTGACAATCAACTCCTTAGCTCTCTCCCTAACAAAAATCTCATTTTCAGCCACGGATGAGCACGTTTCCCTCATATCCAACTTGGACACTCCACCTTCCCTGACTTCACTGAAAGAGAAGCCATTCTTGCGTTCTTTGATCTCGTCTAATCTTGCACTAATCTCTTTTATCCGATTACTGGTATCAAAATGAAAGCGGGTTCTGGAAAAAAAAAAAAAAAAAAAAAGGTAAGAATGAGAGGGTAAATACGTTCTCATCTTCGGAGCTGGTGCCGTCATCGCAACCGTCGTTCATCACCTTCCACTCCTCTAAAAAGTCGTCAATGTCATATGCCACGTCTTTGAGATCTCCTAACCATCTTTTTACCGATTCATCATTCACTTGCCGCTTCTCTGCGTCGGTGAGCACTGCTTGAAGATAATCGAAGTTCCGCGAGAGCTTTTCAAGATCATCATTAACACCCACTAACGACCTCAGCTTTCGGAAGGCCATGGAACCCAAACTCTCCACCACAAAAGAAATCAGTGCATCTGCTATGATTTAGAGCAGAGAGGAAGCTGAAAGCTGAAAAGCAAAGAATCACGTTGGATGGAGCGGTGGATCTATGTTGGGGAAATGATCTCAAAACCAACTAGAGAATGTTGAGATGGTCGGTAAAGCTGAAAAGTAAAGCAATCACCTTGATTTGCTTTTACTTGCTTTTGACTTGCCTTTACTTGATTATGCCAATCTGGAAACTCGGTTCAGCTATCATCTTTCGCCTCATTCTGGCCGCATGTTGAGATGGTCTGATGATCAAAACCGTCCATCATCTAGATCTTACTCTATATGGGCCACCATAATGTGTATCCTTCATAAGGTTGAGCATGATCCGAACTCAAAAGGGGCCACATCTCACGGGAAATTTTGCATATTCTTCCCACTAGTGGTGTGGCCCATAAGTATATTTTATTGAGATTTTGTTTTTAATGTACGGTCAAAATAAGCATTCTCACCGTATATGCGGAGTAGATTTTACATATACAATATGATAGGCTCCACAACTCTTGCGTGTTTCAGGCGCTCCCTGGAACAGGTGCTGCAGATCGACCTTGCTATAGACGGACGGTCCGGTCAGAGGCTTTGTAGGCCTACCGTGATGTATATGTTTCATCCACGCTGTTCATCTATTTTTATACATTATTTCAGTTAATGAGCCGAAAAAAAAAAAATGCTGACCGAAGGATCTAGTGTAATACACCACAGGAAATAGTGGGGGTTGAAAGCCTACGGTTGAAAACTTCTTATGGCTCACTGAAGTATTGCACCAAGCTGATGTTTGTGTTTTCCCTTCATCCAGTTCCATATGACCTTGTGAACAGGTTACATGGCAAATAAAGATGACGGTAGGCCCTAGAAAGTTTTCAACGGTAAGAGCTCCACCCCGATTGCTTCCCGTGGTGTGGTGCAGTTGAGCCTTCGATCTGCTTCCTTTTTCAGCTCATGCTGTGAAAGTATCTTTCAAAATAGATGAACAGCGTGGATAAAAACATATATTAATGTGGGCCTCACAGAGCCTCTAACCGTCTCTAGCTCTGTCTGGGTAGGGGTAGTATCAATCAGCGTTCGTTGCGGATTCTGGTCCACTGATTCTCTTCCCTTGCCTACTTTTCATTCCACGATACAGACTTTTCATACCACGATACAGTCCATGAAAGATGGTTGGACTAAAATCCAATGATTCCCTTCCCCCGCCTACTTTTCTTTTGTAATGACTCGTTTGGATAAGAAAATTCCACGATAGAGGCGATAATAGGTAGTTGGACTAAAATAATGGGCAGTCATTTAAAAATTAACATAAACTCATTTAAACTCAAAATTATTTGGTGGCTATTAAATGCATTATGCCATGCTAATTAGGGTAGGCAACACGGCAGGAGATATTGTTTTTTTAATTGGGATATGAAATAATTTTGAATTAGGCTAATTTTTTTTTGTATTTCATTTCTTGTCTTTAGAATAACTTTATTAATGTTCGAATGGTGTTGTACCCCATTTTTTACTATTCTTGAAAAATCAATTAGAAAAAACACATATTATAGCATTGGAAAGATACAACATATTAAAGATTTTAAATAATAGTTGGAGTGTTTTTTTTTTTTTTTTATAGAATCATTGTTGAAAGAATGACAAGATAGAGAGTAGTTGAGAGGTACTTAAAAGAAAATCAAGTGGCTCAAAGACATCCATAAGATGCTAGAGAGGTATTCAAAAGTAGATTATGCGGCCAAAAGGTGTCTAAAAGACAAACCAAGTAATCGAGAAGCGTATGCAAGTGAAACACGGTTAAAGCCTAGTCGAGTGTCCAGAAGTAGATTGTGTCCGAGAGGCCGAAGCACGGTTGAGCGTTCAGAAAGAGAAGGCAACTGAGAGACAAAACCTGACCAACAGAAGAGAAACAATTATAAAAAAAAAAAAAAAAAAAAAAAAAAAAAAAAAAAAAAAACGTAACAAGAAAAGGATCTAAAAAAGGGTTTTTCAACTACCATAACTATTGTAGTAATGGAAGAATCATCTATAAGAATAAGCTGCAATGGAACTTTATAAATAACAGAGAATGTGATAGAAAATCTAACAACCAACCCAACCAAACAAATTAATTAAATTTATCAATTTATCTTTTATCTCAGCTTATCATAGGAGTAGCGGTAATTTTTAGCCATAATCTTTAGTTGGAATCCAAGTATATGCTCGTATGTTGGATTTATTTTTTATTTAATATCAACCAATTTTTTCAAGAGACGCATTCTTCCAGTTGCTCCTAGTGACCGATTGTGAATTTTCCCTTTTATTTGATTTACACTGGTATTATAGAAGTTTTTTCTTATGGAAGGCATAAGGTAACCCTTCTTCTGAGGAAGAATCCAACCCTTTGATTATTGCTTGATCGTTATAAACTTATGCAAGTGGCTGAGTAAGCAACCGATCTTCTCAAAATCTGGTCATATATGTTCATATTGGACATATCTGCCTATTTTGACACTTGGAGTCAAAATTGTTCGGCTTAGATCAAGCCGCTATATTGATTCTGGCACACCCATGCAACAAAAAACAAACTGAGTGTCAAACAGATGGCATATAAACATCACAGTAGACCTTAGAGAGGTTTCAATAGTATAGATTTCCATACCCACTTTTTCCTAACCTACAACTCACTTGAGTTTTGGATCTAACTCATTTTGGGGCTCATGTTCTAATATGAGCTAAAAATGGATGGATGAAGTGGATTTTTAATAAACATCATGGTAGCCCCTACCTTGATCTGCATGCAGGAACTTTCTGTGATAGATGCATTGTCAATCCGCATTCATTTTTTATGCTTTGGTAGATAAAAACTAAAAATTAAGAAATTAAAATAAAAAGATTGAAATTTTTCTTATATATTATTGTGAGAGGTCCTAAATTTATACATGAAGTATGACTCCAATACGAAAGAATACAATGAATATAAAATCTAACAAAAGTGAAAAATATACAAAGGAATGAAGTCTTATCCTAAGATATATATATATATATATATATATATATATATATATATATATATATATATATATATATATATATATATATATGGAAAATGAAGTACTTTTTAATACTCACCATCAAGTTAGTGCATGAAGGTCCATTACACCCAACTTATTGAGTAAAAAAATCAAATCCTTCCTAACCAAGAGCTTTTGTAAAGATGTCCGTAGCTTATCGATCAGTTGGTACTACTGAAGTGCAACGAATGTCAGAGTTATTTTTAATGAACAAGATGACAATTAATTTTAATATGCTTAGTCCTTTCATGAAAAATAAAATTGTTTGCGATGTGAAGGGCTGCTTGATTATCACATTAAAGGTGTATAGATTGGCTATACAGAATCCCAAGATCTCGAATAAGAATTTTGATTAAAGTGAGTTCACAAGTAGTATTAGCTATTACACTATACTGGGCCTCAATAGATGATTGTGAAACAAATATTTATTTTTTTATTTTCTAAGAGATAAGACTTTGTTCAATCATCGTAAAGTATCCCTTTGTAAAACATTTTGTTGTGGAACAACTAGCCCAGTCAGAGTCACAATAACAAGTAGCTGGAGTGAGCTATTAGAGGATCAAAATATCTTTCCCTAAAGAAGACTTGAGATATCTTAACATGTGAATAACAACACACTATAATGACATTGGCAAGGTTGATACATGAATTGATTGAGAATGTTGACCAAATAAATGATATATGGTCTAGTGATTGTTAAGTAGATGGGACTCTAAACAATCCGTTGATACATAATGGGGTTCTGAAGACCATCATGATTGTTAGTCAAATGCAATTTTTATTCCATGTGAAAAGCAGTAGATCAGGCTTCGAGATGACTGTCATCTTTGAGAATATCAAGGGTGTATTTGCGTTGACTTAAGACAATTTTCATTGGAGAATGAGCGACCTTAATGCTTAAAAAATATTTTGAATAACCTAAATCTTTCATGTAGAACTTGGTATGTAGAGGACATTGATGGCAGATCGGTTGTTGTCCATGATTTTTATATCATTTATATAAACGAGTATGGAGTTAGCACGAAAACTAAACAAATGAAAACAAACTATCCTCATCTTTGGAAAGAAATTTACCTATCTACACCCCCATCAGGCTAGGAGGTCAATTCTGGTACACAGGATCAATCAGAGGGATGGACGTAACCTCTAAATCAAACTTCTCAATGAATGACTTTAATCAATGTCCGATCACCTTTGAAAATGTGACCATTCATTCAATTTTTAATCTCGACGGCCCATGAGGATAAACATTTTTTTATCACAAAGAGACCAATCCAACAAGATCTCAATTTCCCCAGAAATATATGAAGTCGAGAATTGTACAGGAAGACTTTTTTATTTGGCTCGAAAGTTTTTCGAAAAATGTCCCCGTCATGAAACTTCTTCATCTTGTCCTTGCAAATTCTAGAACTCTCATAAGCATCGTTCTGGATTTTTTTGAGTTCATTAATCTGTAATTTACGAAGCAAGCCAATGTTGTCCAGATTAAAGTTCAAATTTTTTACCGCCCTTATGTTTTAACTACACTAATAACTGAGAAGCCTTCCCATAGACAAGTCTAAAGGGAGACATTCCAATAGGTGTCTTATACACAGTATGGTATGCCTATAAAACATAATTGGTCAATCAAATTGACCAATCTTTACGGTCAAGATTTATCATTTTCTTCAAAATCTATTTAATTTTCCTATTAGAGATCTCAACTTGGTCACTTGTTTGTGTGTGATAGGGGGTACTCACCTTGTGTGTAATGTCGTATTTCTTCATTAAGCTCTTAAACAGCCTATTACAAAAGTGTGACCCGTCATCACTAATAATGAGTCAAGGTGTATCAAATCGAGAAAGGATGTTTTTAAGGAATTTAATGACCATGTGATGGTCATTATTTCGGCACAATATTGCTTCAAACCATTTGGTAACATATTCTACCGTGCGTAAAATATAAAGATTCTCAAAAGATTGGGGGAATAGTCCTATGAAATCGATGCCCCAACAATCAAATGCCTAAATGATCATAATGGGGTTTAATGGCATCATGTTTCGGCGGGACAATCCTCCTAATTTTTTGGCAACGTTTGTAAGCTTTGCAAAATTCATTGGTGTCCTTGAACATAGTGGACCAATAAAAGCCACACTGAAGAATTTTCGATGTGGTTTTCTTGGCCAAGAAATCGCCACCACAAACATGAGAGTGACGGAAGGAGATGACACTTTAATGTTCGTTGTCATGAACATATCTTTTCTAAAGTGCATAAGTACATCTGGGGTGATCTGTACTTGTTTATCTTGTTTGGTCCAATATGTTTGTGTGATACCTACAACAAGATAATTTTCAATATCAGTGAACTAGGGTAACTGAGAAACGATAAAAAGTTATACATCAAGGAACATGTCATTAATATACGTCGTCTCAATGGAATGCATGATAACTAGCTTAGAAAGTTGATCAACTACTACGTTCTCTACTCCTTTCTTATCTCTAATTTATATGTCAAACTCCTGGAGTAGGAGGATCCACCTCAATAATCGGGTCTTAGCATCCTTCTTAGAAAGAAGGTACTTTAGAGCCGAGGGATCCATGAAAACTATGATCTTGGATTCGATCAAATAAGACATAAACTTGTCTAGTGCAAAGACTACGGCTAAGAGTTCCTTCTCCGTAGTGGAATAATTTATATGGATAGAGTTTAAAGTTCTACTTGCGAAGTAGATCACATGAGGTTTATAATGAGTTATGTATCCAAAATGATAAAGTCTTTTAAGTAGTAGAATTTGTCTACTTAGATAAGCACATCCTCTATTATTCTTCTTGGTATACGACTTGATCGATCGGCTAATTAAAGTGTGGTCTTGGTGAGTTTTAATTCACCTAGACCAAGTTGTTTGTAGATCGAGTAGGAAATCATATTTAGGCTCACTCCTAAATCAAGAAGTACGTGCTCAATCCAGTGGTCCCCGATTACGCAAGAGATAGTTGGGCTACCTGAATCTTTGTGCCTTTGTGGTACATTTTGCTTTAGGATGACACTCACTTTTTCAGTTAACGGAATTTTCTTTTTCCTCTTTGCCGTCTTTTGGTTATGCAAAGGTCCTTTAGGAACATGGCATATAATAATATCTATTTAATGGCATCCAAGAGAGGAATGTCGATCTTCACTTATTTTGGAACCTCTAAAATATCCTGAGAGTTAGATAGAGGTTTTGGTGCAATCAATCGCTGGGGGAATGATGCAACGGGCTTGTATGCTCTTTTTGGTTCTTTCTCTTATAGAGCAATGCTACGTCCATTATCTCTTTCAACTTCTTCTGAATCCTTAGGCTTTTCAATTCTCACTAGAATAGGTTTTTTAAGTATCTTTCCACTTCTAAGAGTGGTGATAGACTTGGCTTGCTCCATTTAATTTGAAGAGCGGTCACTTATTTCACATTGTAGCTTTCGATTGGATATAGGTTGGGCTGGAAACGCCCCTTTCTCCCCAATCTCTAAGTGTGACTCAATCTTTTAAATAAATGATGCAAACATTCTCATAGTTGTTTTGAGATCTTAGAATGCATACATCGTACCCTGGTTGAATACCTCTTAGTTTTTGCATGAATTTTTTAATCATATCCTCTCGAGGTTATCTATGATTAAGAAGTTAGGTAAGGGCCTCTTAAGGGGTAGCCGTTTGTTTGTTCCTCCAATTGGAATTTTATATATTTGAGGTGGGCTCGCTGAACGAGCATTGGTAGTTGTTTATGACATTTGATTGCTCATTCAACAATTATTGAAAGGCAGGAATTGTGGGACAATCCTGAGTTACATGTATGTTTCTAACACAAATACTACAAATAACTTCACATGCTCATTGGGTTTAACTGTTTCCACCTTCTTAAGTTCCATGGCCTCGACTTTTCTCATGAGATTGGCCACTCTTACACTCATGTTGTCTTCTTCTTTTAAGACATACATTCCTCCCATTTCTTTTGACTTAGTAGGCTTAGAAGTGGTAGGCCTTAGGGAGGTGTCCGATGATTATGTGTTTTCTACAAGTAGATCGAAATAGTCCCACACATCATCGGCCTCCTTGTTCATGAATTCACCATTACACATCATCTCTACAAACTGGCACATGGGCGAAGTCAATTCATTATAGAAAAAGCTTATTACCCGTCATATTACATAGCCATGATGTGAACACAGATTTATGAGATCCTTGAATCTCTCCCAACATTGGAAGAAGGTCACTTCCTCTTTTTGGGTAAAATTTATGATTTCCCTCCTTAAAGTGTTTGTTTTGTGAACCAAGAAATTTTTTTTAAGGAGCTCACAGGTCATCTGGGCCCATGTGCAGATAGATCACGGCTTTAAGGAGTGTAGTCATGACTTAACCTTCTCTTTCAATGAAAAGGGAAACAACTTCAGTCTTACAGTGTCTTCAAACACGTTTGGGAAGTGCAATGTGGCGACTATCTTATCAAATTCTTTAACGTACGTATACGGATTTTCAGAGTCTAGTCTATGAAGTTTAGGAAGGAGTTGTATCACTCCCGATTTAAAATTCATGTTTCCTGCATTAAGTAGAAACATCATGTAAGAAGGTGTAAGTAATATCGTAAAGTATGAGACGGGAGAGCATGATGCACCTCATTCTCATCTTGAACCTCCTCAATTGGATGTTGGGGTTGATTTGCAGCCATTACTTCGATTAACTCAGGGGATCTCAAGTGGTGTCTAATCAGATGATGGATAATCAACCCTTCGAATAATCCTCCCTCACTCAAGTGACTTTGAGTGTTGTTACAAACCCACTTGAGCATGAAACACTCACAACCCTCTAGTTTTGAAACTACCAAATCCTTGAATAGAAATTCAGAAAGTAGAGAAAGGAGAAGAGTTAAAAGGATGTTACCAAAGAAGAACCGCTTGGTTATATGCTACAAAACATAAAACTAAGTTAGCTCCTAAAACAAATTTAGAAAATCTAAGGGAAAATATGAAAAAAAAAAAATCTTAACTATTTTTAAAACTTAATTAATTTAGAAAAACATAGCATGTTGCACATCAATGGCACCAAAAACTTGTTCACTTGTACCCCAATATAGTAATAATCTTGGTGAGGCCGAGGTCGACCCATAAGGACTAAAGATGTGTAATTTCTCTGAACTAATTAAGAATTAGAATTAGAAAATGAACTTGATACTCGTAATTGAAGATATATTGTGAATTGAAGCTATCATATTATGGGAACAAGAGCACCAAAGATCCACTTGTAGTTACTTTAATATATCCTTACTTGATTTAATCAATGCTTCAACTAGAATCAAAGTCCTAATCTATCCAGTTGGATGATAGAGTGGCTAAAATATATAAACTAGTCCAAAACAAATTATAAACATTCATAGTAATAATCCATGTATACTGGTCTTGTTGAATTGATTATAGGGAGTTCTAAGCATCTACCATGCCCGTAGTCTATGGTAGATCAAAGAATTCTACAGATCAAACAATCGTAAATAGAAGAGAAATCATTATGAAGTTCTTAAGTATCCACCGTGCCCATAGTTAATGATAGATCAAAGTAATAATAATTTAAAAAAAAAAAAAAAAACACTTCTTAAATTTAAACTATAACTATGAAATATCCAATATGAACTTCATGAACGTGAATCAAAGTAAGGCCGTGTTTAACGCTGAATTTTTGCACTTAACGCGGAATAGGGAAAATTTTCCATGTTTGGTGGTGTTTGTTAATGCCTTGTTAACGCGGAAGACAGAAAGCGCTAAGTGGTTTTTCACTGAATTCTTTCCGTGATAGGAGTCTGGCTTAATGGTGAACGCGGAATGCGCTCCGTGATTTTTTATTAAACAAAAATTTTTTACTTCCAAAAGTACCCCTTTTCAAGTTACTATGGAAATTTTTTCTTTTAAATTGTTTGCACAATACAAAATCAACCTTTAACTTGGGAAACTTCTTTATGCCTCGCCATGATTTATGTGTTTGACCCACACCGTCAATCAACTTTTTCAGATAATTTAAGGTGTGATCCAATAAAAGAAGCAAGTCCAATGATTAATTAGACCATAAGGTGGGGATTGAACGTCCATCGTTAAAAACTTCTTAAGAGCTAGAGAAGTTTCATATCAAGATGATATTTGTGTTTCACTTCATCCACGTCTACATGACCTAATGAATAGGTTAGATGGTAAAAAAACATCAAAGTGGACTTATGAATTTTTTAATGGTGAAAATCATTATCCCACTACTATTTTTGGTGTGGTCCATTTGAGCGTTGGATCTGCCTCATTTTTGTGTTCATGCCTTAAAAAAATCTAAGAAAAGGGATTGGCGGTTTAGATGTACAGATACATCACGGTGGGCCCACCCACAGAACTGCTCGTTCGAAGCGAGGGACGGGCGAGGGTAGTACGCAATCCGCGTCCTCGTGCTCGTCCTGGACACACAAAACGGGAACAGATTGGCTACTCCCATTGCCACTGACCAATGGCTGGTGGTCGATGCTCTGTGGGCCCTACCATGATGTTTGTGTTTCATCCATGCCATCCATCTATTTTTTCAGATCATTTCATGGTATGTGACAAAAAATTAGGTATATCAAAATCTCAAGTGGGCCACATTATAGGAAATAGTGTTGAATGAGCGTCGACCATTAAAACCTTTTAGGGGCCATAAAAGTTTTCGATCAAGCCGATCTTTGTTTTTTCCCTTCATCTGGGCCTGTATGACCTAATAAAAAGATTGAATGTCAAATAAACAGTACAGTGGGCCTTAGGAGGATTTTAATGATGCATATCTAATCATTAGTGTTTTCCTATGGTGTGGTCCACCTGAGATTTATATGCCTCTAATTTTTGGGATGAAGCACTAGAATGATTTGTAAAAATGGATGAATGGAATGGATGAAACACGTACATCATGGAGGGGCTAACAGAACACCTCCCAGAGAGTAGCCAATCCATCTCAAGTCAGGGGACGCGGATTTCCAGCGAAAGGCTTTCGCAGGAAGTTCCTGTGCTAGAAACTTAGGTGGGGCCTACCATGATGTTTGTGAGAAATCTACCCCGTCCATCCATTTTTTGAGATCATTTTAGGACTTGAGAGAAAAATTGAGAAGGATCCAAGACTCAATTGGGCCGCAATAAAAGAAAATGTGTACAGGGAAATTCCTGCCGTTGAAACGTTCCTGGGTAGACAGTGATGTTTATATGCCATATATAGCATTTATAATGTCATTCATACTGGGATGAAATGAAAACAAAAATATTATCCTAATTCAAAGCTTTTATGGCCACACAAATATTTCAACTGTTGACGTTCAATACTCACATTTTTGTCCCACCTAAGCATCAGATACGGTTCATTTTTGTCCTTATGTCCTAAAATGAACTCACAAAATGGATGAATGGAGTGGATTTCTCACAAACATCACAATAGGCCCCACCTAAGTTCCCAGCGCAGGAACTTCATGCGAAAGCCTTCTGCGAGGAATCCCCGTCCAAGTCAAGGATGGGATTGGCAAGCGGATTGGCTAGCGTATTGACATAAGCAAGTTTTGTGGGTCCCATCATAATGTATTTGTTATATCCAAACTGTCCATCCATTTTGCGAGCTAGTCGTAAGACTTGAGCTGAAAAATAAGACATATATAAAGACAAACTGGACCACACTGCAAAAAGCAGTAGGGAATTGAACGTGTACCATTGAAACCCTTTTGGGGTCATAGAAGTTTCAGATCAATATGAAATTTGTTTTTCCTCTTTATCCAGATATTTTTGACCTTATGAATTCATTAGATGGAAAATAAATGTTATAGTAGGCCCTGCAAATTTTTTAACAGTGAAAATCATTATCCCACTGCTATTTTTGGTGTGGTCCATTTGAGCTTTGGATATGATTCATTTTTTCGACAATGCTCTAAAATAATCTTAAAAAATTTATGAACGGTGCGGATATAATAAATACATCATTGTAGGGCCCATGTAACTTTGATCTCCTTTAAAACCTTCATACAAGGCAGACCTCAAGTAGCAGCATCGAACGACACGTATCTGTTGAGGGTCAAATAGTGCATATTAGACCCCAAATATTGTCCGGATTTACGAGCATAATAGTGTTTAACGGCTGATTTAATCGTGTTGATGTTGCAGGTTGATTTTACAAGCTTGGATCGGAATAGGATACTAAATGCATGGATTTAACGCTCCAAATTCACCAAAGCATGGGACACACTCCAGGGGATCAAGATTGACAGATATACATGGTTAGAAATCCGAAAAAAATAAGAAACTGAAGCTCAAGTGGCTTGAAAAGCATCTAGAACGCAAGATCACGGGGTTCTCAATATCGGTTCGGCTCGAAACTTCATACGTGGCCTGAGGACTATAAATTAACTGTACACGTCAAAAATCATCCATTGGATCATTGCGGAAGTGGCCTAACGGGCAGATCAGCCCATCAATCTTCAATTTGGGGCCCACCCGCCAGCTGGATATGCTTGATAATTGTTCTCAACGGGTAAAATAATGTGAGGAACAGAATGGGCGGATTGGATTTCTCAGGACCATCACAGTGGACCTTCTTTTGCATAGTGCGTGCACGTGCACGATTGCACCCGCCGTGCACTGCACTTCCACCGTAGTCAAACCACGGCATGACCCGTCTCCTTCTCTCCTCTTTGCGTAAAGTGGCCAGCGAACGGACGCTGGCCGCTCATTTTTTTCGTTGTGGGCCCCACTAATCCATCGGTCCGATGATCCGAACCGTTCAATGGCCTCAGGAGGTGAGTGTTACCCTCACCTAGGCGTCATTTTTACCCCATGCAAGCGAACGCGTGAGTATCGCGACCAAACAGATAATAGACGGTGATATAGAAATTTCTGTGGGCCACACCGAAAATGCTCTAAAAAACATCCCTTCCCGGACGATTTTTCATCCTGAAGCCAATGGACGGTGTAGATTTTTCAAATTAAAGCTAAGTGGACCCCACCGATCATCACAGCGGAAGAAGCTTCCATTTTCGCGTCCGCGTAATGCACGGCCGCTGGCCATTTTCACGGACGTTATTGGGCCCCACACAAGCTCCGTACGTCTGATCCAAGCCGTCCATCTTGTAGAGGGCTTCGAGAGTTAAAAAACCATGTTATCCTTTTTCACCCATGCGTGCACACGTGTGAGATACAAAGGCCACAAAAGGGCTGCCCGGTAGCGTTCAAATCTGATCTTTTAGTTATTTCTTCTCTGGGACACGTCAATGGACGTTCAAAACTACCCATTCTTAACTGAAATTTCATCCTGAATCCAATGGACGGGGTGGATTTTCCATAAAATGCTTCTGTGGGGCCCACTGATCATAACAGCGAAATGGTACAAAAGGTTTCGCACATCAGTGAAAACTGACTTTTTCAGGCAGTTTTGGTCTACCATCTTTGATCATATGGCAGATCTGAACCATTTATCATGTAGAGAACCCAAGAAAGTACTAAGGGACGGTATTTTTTTAGAATTTGAGCGAGGAAAGTGGTGTGTTTCGAGGCACCGAACTTGGATGCGAAAATTACACTCCGTGTCCTGCTACAACTCTGTCACTGACTCCAGCCTTCCAACAGCTATAAAAGGAGGTTTTGGATGTGGGGAGCATTTATTCAGGTCTTGGAAGGAGATCAGGAGGTGGAAAGCTTGAGGCTTGGGCTGGAAACGAGGGCAGAGGGAGTAGAGAAATTTTGTTATTTTTATTTTTTTTCCTTCTTCATATTTTCTTTTAACATGTCCAGCTTCATCATGTCTGTGATGGGCTGAACCTCTTAACTAGGGCTAAGAGGTGAAGCTTGTGGTGAGATGGGAGATTTTATTTTATGTCTTTAATTTAATTTTAATTCTTGAATTAACGTTGATTTTAGTCGATTATTAATGGCATATTTTTTTTAGTCTTTAATAGTCTGTTGTGACTAAAATTACAATGGGTCTGCAATGGCTTAGAGAATGTCCTTTTCCCCTTTATGTTTATGACGTTAGGAAGCCCTGTTGTTCACAATAGTCTCCTGGGCATGGTTGGATGACGGTACCCTTCCTGACTTGCATACATGTGATTGGGTGGTAATTAGTTTGATTCTGTTGTTTGCCATAGTCTTGGGCATGGTTTGGTGATGGAATCCATTCTAATTCATCTTCCTTTCATCTCTTTGAAAACTAGATCAATGGCAGTTCAGTAAATTCCATGATTCATGAAACAGGCATAAGATCTCCCTGATCTCTACAAGTGGATCCTCTGAATCCCTAGTTTCCTTACCTCTGATTTCTCCTATAAGTTTTAGATTAATAGTTTACAATTATTCCTCAATTTATAATTCAATTCAGATTTCATCTCATTCTAGTTCTATTTCCAGTTAATTTTAGATAACGTACAAGTTCAGTCCCTTGGGATTCGACCTCGGTCTTACCGAGTTATTACTACATCACAACCCTACACTTGGGGAGTGAACAAGTTTTTGGCGCCGTTGCCGGGGACTGTCGGCTACGTCTTTCTGAAATTAATTAGTTTTAGGATTAGTTTAAGATTAGATCTTCTTTTTAGAATTTTTCTAATTCTAGGTTTAGAAGCTTAGTTATTTTCCTTGTTAGAAATTTTTACTGACTTTAAAAACTTACTATTCTTCATTCTATCTGATTTTTAGAACTAACTCAATTTTTCTGTTTTGTAGAAAACTTCCAATTTAGTAAGCTCTTTCTAATTTCTCTTTCTTTGGAATTTCTTCTTTTTTCTAAAAATTAGTTTACTCTTAATTAGGACTTCCTATTCTTAGAAACTAATTTATTTTGTTTTGTTTTGTAGATTCTTAACCTAGGACTCAAAATTTTGATAACTTCTTTCCATCTTTTCCTTTTATTTTCTAAATTTCTACTTCTTTTCTCTTAGGTCTAGGTAGAATTTAAATCGAGGGCTGAGTGTGTTTTATGCCCCAGTGGGCACGCGACAACACTCGACGTCTCGTGACTGAAGGAGGATTAGTTAAGGGGTTGACTGTCCATCGCAGGACTAGACACCACTTGAATTCTCCTGAGACAGAGGAGGTTATGGCTGAAAATCAACCTCAAGCACTACCCCAACCTAGGGTTGAGGAAGTACATGATGAGAATAAGGTGCACCACGCACCCCCGTCTCCTACTTTACGAGATTATTTACAACCGGCGGGGGTGAGTACGCCCTCATGCATGATTTTTCCTGCTAATACAGCACATATGGACATCAAGCCAAGGGTCTGAAGAACCATACTTGCATCTGAAAGATTTCGATGAAATCATAGGCACTTTATACTTTCCTAATGTATCTGAGGATACTATTAGGCTGAAACTCTTTCCATTTTCCTTGAAAGAAAAAGCCAAGACGTGGTTACATTCACTGCGTCCTAGATCCATTGGCACATGGAATGATATGCAAAGAGAATTTATAAAGAAATTTTTTCCACATCATAAGACAATTACCCTCAGGAGAGCAATCATGAACTTTGCCCAAAAGGAAGATGAAACATTCTTCCAATGTTGGGAAAGGTTCAAGGATCTGGTTAATACATGCCCACAACATGGCTTTGAAATATGGCGCATTACGAATTTTTTATATGATGGGCTAACATCTTCAATGCGCCAAATGGTCGAGATAATGTGTAACGGAGAATTTATCAAAAAAAATGTCGACGAGGTATGGGATTACCTCGATAGTCTCGCTGAAAAAACACAATCATGAGACTATTACCCAAGGACGAACGCTACGTCTAGGCCAACTCATTCAAGGAAAAAAGGAGGAATATATCTCCTGAAAGAGGATGATGATCTTAACGCTAAGGTGGCTAATCTCACCATAAAATTTGAGGCCATGGAAGGAAAGAAGGAAAAGGTTAATGAAAGTGTTTGTGGCATCTATGATTGCAACATTCATAATACTGAAAATTGTCCTTCAATACCTTCCTTTCGAGAAGTATTGAATGAACAATCTAATGCCGTAAATAACTATCAAAGACCTTTCAATGGACCACCCTCTAATACATACAATCCTGGTTGGAAAAATCATCCAAATTTCAGTTGGAAGAATGGACCAACGGCTACACCTCAAGGTTTCCTAAACCAAAATCCAACTCAAGAGAAACCTCAAGAGGATTTGGTTCTAAAACATTTTCAAAAGCAAGAGCTTTTCAATTAGGGTATGATGCAAGCCTTTCAAGACCTTACAAAACCAATACATGAACTTAAGGCTGAAAATACGATTGGAAACAAGGGGAGCTTCCTGGCTCAACCTCTTCCCAATCCTAAACCGCATTATGGAATTAGTGATCCCAGCTCTTCAAATCAAATGGGGCACGCTAAATCCATCACCACTCTTAGGAGTGAGAAGGTTATTGATAAAACCCTTTCGGTTAGGCCTGAAAAGCCTCAAGAACCAGAAGAGGACAACAATGATGGATCTAGTGACGCCTCACAAAAATTTGAACCAGAATCTCTAGAGAAGCCAGTTGCTCCGTTTCCCCAATGGTTGATTGAACCAAAACGTCTATCTAACTCTCAGGATATCCTAGAGGTGTTGAAACAAGTGAAAGTCAATATTCCTCTGCTTGATGTTGTAAAACAGATACCTTTATATGTTAAATTCCTAAAAGACTTATGCACGACCAAACGACGGAAAAGTGTTCAAAAGAAGATCTCCTTGACTGAGAAAGTGAGTGCCATCCTAAAACAAGATGTGCTGCAAAAATTCAAAGATCCCGGTTGCCCAACCATATCATGTGTAATCGGGAACTATCGAATTGATCACGCACTTCTTGACTTAGGAGCAAGCGTCAATCTGATTCCCTATTCGGTGTACCAACAGTTAGGTTTGGGTGAATTAAAACCCACCCGAACCACACTACAACTTGCTGATCGTTCTGTTCGTGTACCAAGAGGGATCATCGAGGATGTGTTGGTCCAGGTTGATAGATTCTACTACCTTGTTGATTTTATCATCTTGGACACCGAACCCATCAATGACACGAGCACTCAGATTCCCGTCATCCTTGGTCGCCCATTCCTGTCCACTTCAAATGCAATTATTAATTACAGGAATGGTGTTATGACTATGTCTTTTAGAAATTTGACATTGGAATCGAATATCTTTTTCAATAACGGCAGCAACTCAGAGGATGATGACGATTTCCACGATGTTATCATGATTGATTCTTTTGTGGAAGATAAAACGCCTCTCACCTTATCCTCTGATCTTCTAGAGATATGCCTGGCCCACTCCCATGATATTGATGATGATATAATTAGGGAGACGTGTGTCATACTTGATACTGCACCGGTACTTGAAGTTAACCGGTGGAGGCCACACATTGAAGAATTGCCCCAAACTGATGTAGTGCCTCTACCGTCTAACCTCAAGCCACCGAAGCTTGACCTAAAACCTTTGCCTTCTGATTTAAAATATGTCTATTTAGGTCAAGATGAGACATACCCGCTGGTGATCTCTGCCCACCTGGAGAAAGAACAGGAGAGTATGCTGATATCTACTCTCATTGAGCATAAGGGAGCTCTTGGATGGACGATAGCGGACCTCAAGGGAATTAACCCATCGATTTGTACTCACCGTATATATCTTGAGGACAATGCAAAAGCTGTTCGGCAATCACAACGTAGACTAAATCCAAACATGAAGGAAGTGGTTAAGGCCGAGGTTCTCAAACTATTGGAAGTGGGGATCATTTACCCCATATCCGATAGTCAATGAGTGAGTCCAACTCAGGTGGTTCATAAGAAGTCCGGGATCACCATCGTAGCCATTGCCAATAATGAACTCGTGCCGACCAGAGTTACTACTTGTTGGAGAATGTGCATTGACTACAGAAAGCAGAATACCGTCATAAGGAAAGACCACTTTCCTTTGCCCTTCATTGATCAAATCCTGAAAAGGCTAGCTGGTCATTCCTATTATTGTTTCCTTGACGGGTATTCAGGGTATAATCAGATTGAAATCGCCCCTGAAGATTAGGAAAAGACCACATTTACATGTCCTTATGGCACCTTTGCTTACAAAAGGATGCCATTCGGGCTATGTAATGCCCCTGCCACCTTTCAGCGATGTATGATGAGTATCTTTTCTGACATGGTGGGGAAATATTTAGAGGTCTTCATGGACGATTTCTCTGTTTTCGGTTCATCTTTCAGCGAGTGCTTAGCAAGTCTTAAATGTGTGCTGAAAAGATGTGAAGAAAAAAATTTGGTACTTAACTGGGAGAAGTGTCATTTTATGGTTCAAAAGGGAATTGTCCTTGGGCATATCATCTCGTCCAATGGAATCGAGGTAGATAAGGCAAAAATCGATCTTATCTCTAACCTACCTCCACCCAAGAACATCAGAGATGTGCGATCCTTCTTGGGATATGCAGGATTCTACAGACGATTCATAAAGGACTTTAGTCTCCTCTCTCGTCCTTTATGTAATCTTCTTCAAAAGAATATACCATACGAGTGGACTGAGTAGTGCCAAGAAGCTTTCACTAAGCTTAAGGGCATGTTAACCACTGCACCTATCATGCAGCCACCCGACTGGAGTCTTCCTTTTGAACTTATGTGCGATGCCTCTGATTAGGCTCTTGGAGCGGTTCTAGGCCAAAGAAAAGATAAGCGGCCTTACGTCATTCACTACGCAAGTAGGACTCTAAATCCTGCCCAAGTGAACTATTCGACTACGAAAAAGGAACTCTTAGCCGTAGTGTTCGCTTTGGACAAATTTAGATCCTACTTGATCGGATCTAAGATCATCATTTACACATACCATGCGGTACTTAAGTATCTTCTTTCTAAGAATGATTCTAAGCCCCGCTTGATACGATGGATCCTTCTACTCCAAGAATTTGATTTGAAAATCAAAGATAAAAAGGGAGTAGAGAACGTAGTGGCCGATCATCTTTCTCGCCTTAATACCTCTGATTCCCTTGAGGCGACCCATATCAATGACATGTTCCCTGATGAAAAACTGTTTAGAGTCTCCCATTCACCTTGGTTCGCTGATATTGCTAATTATCTTGCTACAGGTGCCATACCGACACACTGGACGTCACAAGATAAGAAGAAATTCTTTACCAAGGTGCGTAACTTTTTCTGGGATGATCCATATTTGTTTAAATATTGCCCAGACCAAATCTTAAGGAGATGTGTACCAGACGATGAGCATCAGAGTATCATCTCCTTCTGTCACTCACAGGCCTGTGGTGGTCACTTTTCTGCTAAAAAGACCACGACTAAGATTTTACAGTATGGCTTCTACTAGCCCACTATGTTCAGGGATACTCATGAGTTTTGTAAGACTTGTGAGCGTTGTCAGAAATTGGGAGCATTGTCCCGTCGAAATATGATGCCCTTAAATCCCATCCTTATTATAGAAGCATTTGATTGTTGGGGCATCGATTTCATGGGACCATTCCCCCAATCATTTGGAAATCTGTATATTTTGCTCGCTGTAGACTATGTCACTAAATGGGTCAAAGCAATTCCGTGCCGCAAAAATGACCATCGCACGGTCATTAAATTTTTGAAAGAAAATATCCTGTCGCGGTTCGAAACGCCTCGAGCCATCATTAGTGACGGGGGCTCATACTTTTGTAATAGACCATTTGAGAGTCTAATGAAGAAATATGGTATCTCTCATAAGGTGAGCATCCCATACCATCCACAAACAAGTGGACAAGATGAGATTTTCAATAGGGAGATCAAACATATCCTAGAAAAAACGGTTAACCCTGATCGTAAGGACTGGTCAATCCGATTAACCGATGCCTTATGGGCGTACCGTACTGCTTTCAAAACTCCTATTG
Organism: Magnolia kwangsiensis; assembly: GCA_037074715.1. Taxonomy (NCBI): domain Eukaryota; kingdom Viridiplantae; phylum Streptophyta; class Magnoliopsida; order Magnoliales; family Magnoliaceae; genus Magnolia; species Magnolia kwangsiensis. The sequence continues at coordinate 119,109,530 of CM073577.1, forward strand.
AAACATCTCCCTTTAGACTTGTTTATGGGAAAGCCTGTCACTTGCCTGTGAAATTGGAACATAAAGCATACTGGGCGATCAAAAATCTGAATTTCAATCTGAACAACGCTGGCTCGCTACGCAAACTTCAATTAAATAAACTTGAAGAAATCTGAATTTCAATCTGAAGGCGCTTCATGATCATCATATTTTACGAAAATCATTCACGTCAGGTCAGAAAGTCCTTTTGTACAATTCTCGACTACATCTCTTTCCGGGTAAGCTTCGATCTCGTTGGACCGGCCCTTACATTGTTGTCACTGCTTATCCTCATGGGGCCGTCGAGATAAGAGATCCCAACAATGGCAAGGAGTTTAAAGTAAATGGACATCGATTAAAGCCATTTGTCGAGACATTTGATTCAGAGGACATGTCCATGCCTCTGATTGCTCCTGTTTACTAGGACCGATCTCCTAGTCTGATGGAGGTATAGGTAGGTTTATCGCTTTCATAGGTCCAGGATTGTTGCTTTATTTGTCTGGCTGAAGACGGTAAATTTAGCGCTCCTGGGAGGCAACTCAGCTTTTCATTTCATTTTTCTAGTTAGATGATTCAATGTTTGTGGGTAACATTATTGCAAACCCTCACGAGACTACAACTCATCCACTAGGGGTAACCTAGGGGTTTAAAGGCTTGTTGCATACGCTAAATGCAATTGAGAGCACCTGCGAAAGTGGTATAGGTAGGATTTTATTTTCGTCATTTTTATTTTTCTTTTTCCTCATGCTAACCAGCTTCCATGCTATGATCTCTTAGAAAGTCTCTCTCTTGATTCGTTATCCAGGTACTATCTTCCCATCACTTTACTTTTATTGTTCCATGTTTAGATCTTTTACATTGAGGACAATGTAGATTTTAGGTTGGGGGTGGGAGATTAGGCTTCCTAATCAGTATTTTCTTAGTTTTGAGCAAAAATTGTGAAAATTGTGAAAAAAAATTTAAAATTTTTCTGACATTTCTTGTAAATTCAATGTGATTTTAACATCTATCTTTGATTTAGAATTATGAGATACGTGATGTTGGTAATTTATGACTCTTAGATTTAGCTACTTGATAGATTCCACAGTTGAGTTTGAATTATCAATCCATGATTAGAGATTTTAAACATTGATTGAATCATGATTTCAGGACACGTCTTGCTTACACATTAAGATTTCAGTTCCATATCGAAGGATAAACTTGGTAATCACTGAGCACGAAAGGAACCAGCCTAAAATATCTTGCCATCATGGTATAAAAATTGGAAAGGTTGGATAATTAATCTTCACCATAGGTTTGCTCCCTATAGGTGTAGAGTTAATTCCCCATGAATGATATGTGAAAAAGAGTCAGGTGTACGATCTTCACCATAGGTTTGCTCCCTATAGGTGAGGATTTGATTCCCCTTCCTTGGCATTACTTTGAATAGAAAAATCACAAGTTAATAGGTTAATATATGAGGCAAGTTTTGGATTAGGTTTTGGTTGTCATGAATTTTCTTGTTGGTTACCAATGATATCATGAAATTGACGATTGGATCTCTTAATGATGATAAGCCGAGATTAGACTATACATCCATGGATCTCAATGTTTAAAATTTTTCTAATTGATGGATTAATACTTTACACTTGATTAATGAAGTTTAATGTGTGCTTGAGTCCAGGAGAAAACAATTTCTAACATTCATGAATATTAAATTTCTCGTACTTTGTTCAAAATCTCACTCGATTTCATAAAAAGTTCTCCTATAATTCTCAGCTTATTTTTCGCATACTTTGCTCGGGACTAGCAAGATGCTGGTTGGGAGTTGTGTTGAGGGTCAAATAGTGCATATTAGACCCCAAATATTGTCCGGATTTACGAGCATAATAGTGTTTAACGGCTGATTTAATCGTGTTGATGTTGCAGGTTGATTTTACAAGCTTGGATCGGAATAGGATACTAAATGCATGGATTTAACGCTCCAAATTCACCAAAGCATGAGACACACTCCAGGGGACCAAGATTGACAGATATACACGGTTAGAAATCTGAGAAAAATAAGAAACTGAAGCTCAAGTGGCTCGAAACGCATCTAGAACGCAAGATCACGGGGTTCTCAATATTGGTTCGGCTCGAAACTTCATACGTGGCCTGAGGACTATAAATTAACCGTACACGTCAAAAATCATCCATTGGATCATTGCGAAAGTGGCCTAACGGGTAGATCAGCCCATCAATCTTCAATTTGGGGCCCACCCGCCAGCTGGATATGCTTGATAATTGTTCTCAACGGGTAAAATAATATGAGGAACAGAATGGGCGAATTGGATTTCTCATGACCATCAAAGTGGACCTTCCTTTGCATAGTGCGTGCACGTGCACGACTGCACCCGCCGTGCACTGCACCTCCACCGTAGTCAAACCATGGCATGACCCGTCTCCTTCTCTCCTCTCTGCGTAAAGCGGCCAGCGAACGAACGCTGGCCGCTCATTTTTTCGTTGTGGGCCCCACTATTCCATCGGTCCGATGATCCGAACCGTTCAATGGCCTCATGAGGTGAGTGTTACCCTCACCTAGGCGTCGGTTTTACCCCATGCAAGCGAACGCGTGAGTATCGCGACCAAACAGATAATAGACGGTGATATAGAAATTTCTGTGGGCCACACCGAAAATGCTCCAAAAAACACCCCTTTCCGGACGGTTTTTCGTCCTGAAGCCAATGGACGGTGTGGATTTTTCAAATTAAAGCTAAGTGGACCCCACCGATCATCACAGCGGAAGAAGCTTCCGTTTTCGCGTCCGCGTAATGCACGGCCGCTGGCCGTTTTCACGGACGTTATTGGGCCCCACACAAGCTCCGTACGTCTGATCCAAGCCGTCCATCTTGTAGAGGGCTTCAAGAGCTACAAAATCATGTTGTCCCTTTTCACCCATGCGTGCACACGTGTGAGATACAAAGGACACAAAAGGGCTGCCAGGTAGCATTCAAATCTGATCTTTTAGTTATTTCTTCTCTGGGACACGTCAATGGACGTTCAAAACTACCCATTCTTAACTGAAATTTTGTTCTGAATCCAATGGACGGGGTGGATTTTCCATAAAATGCTTCTGTGGGGCCCACCGATCACAATAGCGAAATGGTGCGAAAGGTTTCGCACATCCGTGAAAACTGACTTTTTCAGGCAGTTTTGGCCTACCATCTTTGATCATATGGCAGATTTGAACCGTCTATCATGTAGAGAACCCAAGAAAGTACTAAGGGATGGTGTTTTTTTAGAATTTAAGCGAGGAAGTGGCGTGTTTCGAGGCACCGAACTTGGCTGTGAAAATTGCACTCCGTGTCCTGCTACAACTCTGTCACTGACTCCAGCCTTCCAGCAGCTATAAAAGGAGGTTTTGGACGTGGGGAGCATTCATTCAGGTCTTGGAAGGAGATCAGGAGGTGGAGAGCTTGAGGTTGGGCTGGAAACGAGGGCAGAGGGAGTAAAGAAATTTTGTTATTTTTATTTTTTTTTCCTTCTTCATATTTTCTTTTAACATGTCCAGCTTCATCATGTCTGTGATGGTCTGAACCTCTTAGCTAGGGCTAAGAGGTGAAGCTTGTGGTGAGATGGGAGATTTTATTTTATGTCTTTAATTTAATTTTAATTCTTGAATTAACGTTGATTTTAGTTGATTATTAATGGCATGTTTTGTTTAGTCTTTAATGGTCTGTTGTGACTAAAATTACAATGGGTCTGCAATGGCTTGGAGCATGTCCTTTTCCACTTTATGTTTATGACGTCAAGAAGCCCTGTTGTTCACTATAGTCTCCTGGGCGTGGTTGGATGACGGTACCCTTCCTAACTTGCATACATGTGATTGGGTGGTAATTAGTTTAATTCTGTTGTTTGCCATAGTCTTTGGGCATGGTTTGGTGATGGAATCCATTCTGATTCATCTTCCTTTCATCTCTTTGAAAACTAGATCAATGGCAGTTCAGTAAATTCCATGATTCATGAAACAGGCATAAGATCTCCCTGATCTCTACAAGTGGATCCTCTGAATCTCTAGTTTCCTTACCTCTGATTTCTCCTATAAGTTTTAGATTAATAGTTTACAATTATTCCTCAATTTATAATTCAATTCAGATTTCATCTCATTCTAGTTCTATTTCCAGTTAATTTTAGATAACGTACAAGTTCAGTCCCTTAGGATTCGACCTCGGTCTTACTGACTTATTACTACATCACAACCCTGCACTTGGGGAGTGAACAGTATCCACGTATCAATGGATTGGCTACTACCCCAGCCACTAGCCTAGTGGGTGATGGTCAGTGCTGTGAGGCCCCATGATGTATGTGTTTCATCCATTCAATTCATACATTTTTTTACATATCATTTTATATCTCTATCCCAAAAAATTCCACCACACTTGTACATACAAATCATTACTTTGCAATCTGTATTCATGAATAATGATATTTTAATTTTCTATTAAGTATTTTATAATTTATTTGAATTAAATAGAATAATTTTATTTTCACTTAATAAAAAAGAATTTCTTTATAATGTAAAATATTTCCAAACAGGAGATAGGGGCAAATGTGTCAAATCAACATATTTCAGACAATTCATATGTTTGTTAACAAACAAATTGTTTCAAATTCAGTACTTAATTTTCAGATTTCAGATTTCAGATTTCATATTCAGGCTTTAGACTTCAAATTTAACAAACGGGGCCTAAGAAAAGTATTAAGACCAACTACAAGCTTTACCTCTTAGATCTAGCTAAGAGATTAGCCAACCAAAGACATGATTGAAACTAAAAATCTTAAACAAAACATGAAAAAGTAAATAGAAGAAAAAGATTGGGGAGGAAGGAAGGAATCTTTGAAGTTCTCTAATACCTTGCTCCACTCTTATAACCTTAATTCATGCTTAGAAACTCTTAGAAGACCCATATTTATAAGCTTTACTTGGACCAACTTTGAAGCCGCCTCTAATTTACGCAAAGCAGCTACGCTTCGGTCGCACCGAACTTGAACTTCAGTCGAACTGAATTATCCTTCACTCGGACCTAATTAACCACGTTTCTTGCTAGAACTCTCTATCTACCTTTGGATGCACCAAGCTTTCCTTCGATCACACTGAACATGGCTTCGGTTGGACTAAATTAATTTTCGGTCAAACTGAATTAACTCTAAATTTTATTATTGCTCGTTGGACTATTTTGTGCACTTTCTGTCGCACTAAACATGACTTTGGTCGGAACAAACGTCGCACCGAATAGTCTGTTTAATTTGTTACTTCTACGATTTTTTCTGTCTTTTCTTTCTCATTTGCACTTGCTTTTCTTGGATCTTTGGCATGTAAAATTTTCAATCTTGTTCTTCAAAGATCCGTCCTTGCCTTGGTTATTCTTGAGCACCAATTTTCATGCTTTTAGCACTCTTTTGACCTTGAGTTCTCGAAATCATCTCGCAAGACAAACATGCATAAATATAACGATTAAGTGTTATCATGTTCATAAAACCAAAGGATAAATAGGGGAAAGTATGCAATATTTGACACTCAACACACATCTCTCACAGCAGTACATCTCTCAATCAAATCTTGCCACGGACCATCTAGTCACTATGTAATCCGCATCGAATCAATACTCAAGTAGGCTGGACCATCGAAAATGGCCAAGATGATGGAAAACAGCCAGGATGAAAAAATCTACCATTTAAATTGTTTAAATTTTGTATGGGCTAATGATGCAGGAAAGGACATGATGAGTTCGATCAGAGTCTTCCTCAAAGATAACTACTCCAAATCCATGAAGCTATCTGGATTCCTCACAATGTTTTCTTGAATCTATGAAGGATGAAATAGAAATAATTTCTAATGAATTCAAAAATAAATTAATTGATGATAAAAAATGAAATTATAATCCTTTAGATAATGAGTTCAAACTTAGAATAGAGTTTTAGACTCAAACACCCTAGAAATGTGACTTACTATAAATAGTAAACTTACTATTTGTAAATGGTCATTATTCCTATTAGACTTCATGATTTTTATCGAAAAATAGTAACTGCCCAATTTGTCCTAACCACGTTAATCTCCTATTTTTTCGAAGCCCTTTTTATGTTGGGCATGATCAGTGTTCGAATTATCTCCGATGTTATGGAAATATCTCAGATATTATCTTTATCTCCAACTCAACGATACCGATAACACTGGTAGTGATATTGATAAGGCTAGTAGTATAAAAAATTTCATGTATTAGCAATGTATCGCTAAGTATCACCAATGTATCAATATCGCTAATGTAATCACCAATATTTTTAACTATGTAAATTTCAGGTGTCACTTGTATTGTCAATGCATCAATATCACCAATGTATCACCAATATTTTCAATTATGTAAATTCTAGGTAATGCTTGTATCATAAATGTATCAACAATATTTCAATAATATTATTCCCAACATATTAATATCATCAAAATTTTGTTTATTGCAAAAAAAAAAAAAATTCAATTTTTTTTTATCATGGGTACATGGTTGTATGTTGTGTTCAATTTGTCATTAATAATATTGATAATATCTCAATATTATCGATACCACAAAATGTGCGATATTGAGACCACAATATTTCATTTTCTTTCTAATTGTTGATGATTTCTTGGTGAAATATCATGTGTTATTTATATTTTACAACATAGATGAATGTTTAGATGGAATGTTTGATGGTTAAATAGGTCGAATTGGATGGTTGGATTGATTTCTTATAATAACACATGCTTTTAAGGCCCTATTAAATGGAAACTTGTTATGTATGTATTCTTTTTATTAAATGAAAATGTGTACATTTTATTATCTCCTGAAGTTTCACTGAAATTCCACCATTTTCCCATCTTTCCTGGCGTTTTCGGTTATCAGCAATATTATCAACGATTTCGATATTGTTTTCGTATCCCTGGCCAGCCAAACTTGTAGCAATACCAATACTTCGAACACTGGCCACGATTCCTAAAAGTTAAAGGATCGAAAGTTATGATTAAATTAAAACTTACTATTTATAGTAAAATAAAATTAAAATGAGCTTTTAAAAGTTCATCTAATGGAATCTTACAAATCTGGCATGTGCAACGCGGTGTAAGTGGGATGGCTAAAGTAGCTTCTCCTACTCAAAATCATATATGATACGTCAAAAAACTCAATCTAGTTTACGAGATACTACTATTTTAAGGTTTTGATAGTTCTAATTACTACCGCCTCTAATCAATTCCACCTTCAGAATTGAAAGTGTCCGCGACCCACTCTACGTCAGCCGACAGTCGTGTATATCTGTCAATCCACTCACCTGACTTACCACACTAGGATAAATGGATTTGCTGAAATTCAGGACATCACATACTCACGTGGGGCGCACCACCTGATTTAAAAAATTTTAATAATGATTTTACCCCATTAGCTATTGTGTGACCTATCGTAAGTTTTAAACTTTACTAATGTTTTGGAATCCATGGGGAAAAATATAATGGTGCACTTAATGGACAGTTAGATCTAATGCATTTTTGTCCTTCCTGATATCAGTGCAAGTAACGCTCTCAACCTACGCAAGTAAAGCTGGCAATGTACTTAGGGCTGAAAGTTGGGCGGGTTCAACCCGACTGATCGTGACCGACCTAACATTGAGTTGGGCTTGGACAAGATGTATTAGGTTTGATCTCAGGCTTGGGCCATACCAACAACAACTCGATAAAACTTGGGTTGGACTCGGGTTGAGGTCTCAGGTTGCTTGACCCAACCCGAACCCGATCAATATATAAGTTCCTTATAAATTAATTATAATTGAGTGCGGATCGTCTGCTTTGAAGACATAGGAAATTCCAAAGCCTTCGGGTTTTATTGGTCGATGTCATTTTCGATGACTCAAACTAACAAGATACACTTGATTTCTCTCTCCCAAATAGATTGCTTGATACATAAAATGACTTTTATAGGAGTGGTAGTCCAATATTTTAGCTTGTTTATTTAGAAAAAATGAGCTTCTTTACGATAAATAACTACATATATAATTAATAAAATTATAGGTAAAAAAATAAGACGTGCATTGAAGATATATATAATAAACTAATGTAATAATAAAAATATTAGTATGTATCTACCCGACCAACCCAGCCAACTCTACCGAGCCCGCTTGGGTTTATCTTGGGTTGAGAATTCCCAACCCAAGGTTGGGTTGGGTTGGGTTGAGGTATATGAACGTTGGGTTGGGCTAGGGTTGAGCACCAATCGGCCCAACTTTCAGCCCTAGACATACTTGAGAAAACCGGTTGGTAGCGAGGTTTTGAGCCGCGGAAGCACATTGAGTCCTGCCTGCATTAAAAATGGTTAATGCGTCCATGCAGGGTTCTGTGTAGCCCACTGTAATGTATGGGTTTTATCGACGCTGTCCAATCATTTTTTTTCAAATCAGTTTAGGAAATGAGTCTAAAAATTAGGCAGGTCCAATGCGTAAGTGAACCACACTATAGGAAGCAGCTGAGATGATGAAACTCACCGTTGAAACTTTCCCAGGGGCTACCGTAATATTTATTTTCCATCCAACCTGTTCATAGGGTGTATGAAGGGAAAGCAAAAACATCAGATTGATCCGAAACTTCTGCCACTCACAGGAAGTTTTTAATGGTGGGAATTCAATCCCCACTGTATGGTCAACTTGAGCCTTGGATTTGTCTCCTTTTTTGGTTCGTATCTAAAATGATCGGTAAAAATGGATGGATGGCAAGATAAAATACTTAAATCACGGTGGGCCTCACAGATCACTACGTGGACAGATCATCGTATCGGTGGGCGACGCGGATTGCATCCTACCCCCTCTCAGACGGTAACTCGTCCGGGCAGGGCTCTGTGGGGCCCACCGTGATGTAAGTGTTTTATCCAAGACGTTATTCGCTTTTCTCATATCATTTTAAGGTATAACCCAAGCACTGAGGAAGGTACAGGTCTTAAGTGGACCACAAAGTAGGGATTTAATATCCACCATTAAAAACTTCTTGGGAGCTGGAGAAGTTTCAGATCAAGTTAATATTTGTTTTTCCACTTCATCCACGTCTGCATGACCTTATTAATATGTTGGATGATAAAAAAAAAAAATGACGGTGGCCCTTAAAAAGGTTTCAATAGTGGGTGTCATTATCACTGTTGCTTCCTCTGGTGTGATCCACTGGAGCTGTGTACCTTTTTCAATTTTACATACATACCTTAAAATAATCTAAGAAAAGCGATGAATGGCACGGATAAAACACTTACATCACAGTGGGCCCCACACAGCCCTGCCCGGACGAACGGGGTTAGGACGTAACAGGCAAGGCAGGACGCAATCCACTTCCGCAGAGGTAGAATAACCGGAATGAGATGTATCTACGGCGTTGATCCATCCACTTCGAACATACCCACTTCGTAGAGTATGTTTCAAAAATTAAAACTTCTTTCTTAATCTTACCCGTAGATTTACTTCACCGAATATTTGCCCACAAGCTGTTTTTATTCTGGACCGTCACTTTCATAGAAATTAATTACACGGATGGAATTGTTTAATAGATATGATTTGTATTACACAAGGCATTAATGCTATAGGCCAGTATATGGATGGACCTGATTGGATGTAACATCCTACCACGTGTGCGGTGAAGAGATGGCTTTACCATATTCCGGTTCTTCGCGCTCTACTGAATTATCCGCCGAATCGTTGAAAAGGGAATTCGGATTGCGTCCTGCCCCTTCCACTATGGACTCGGTCTAGGTCTGTGTGGGCCAACCATAATGTATGTGTTCTATCCACGCTGTCCATCTTTTTTTTTTTTTTAATGTCATTGTAGGGTGTAATCCTAAAATACAGGCAGATCGAAGGCTCCATAGGAAGAAGTGTTGATAATGACGCCGACTGTTGATATCTTCCTAGTGCCCACCGTGATGTTTACTTTTCATCCAAACCGTTAATAAGGTCACATAGGTCTGGATGAAGGGAAAGGAGAAATATCGACTTGATCAAACTTTTGTAGATCCCAAAAATATTTTAATGGTGTGCATTCAGTACCCACTATGTGGTCCACTTGGGACTTGGACCTACCTAAATTTTAGGCCCATATCCAAAAATGATATGGAAAAAATGGAAGGACAGAGTGGATAAAACATATACATCACGGTGGACCCCACAGAGCCCCTGCCTGGACCCAGTCAGTCCAACCGGGGGACGGCATCTACGCACAATATACACGCGTTCTCAATTCTGGCAAGTAGCACATATGATCTGGCAATCTAGACTATCAGTATGTTGTATTCTATTGTTGATGAACTATTCACGAAATCAAACAGTTGAGATCTCACACAAATTTCCCCCCTTAGCATATGAAAGATGATGATGTTTGGCGCTTGCAGATGGGTGCGTTTTAGTTTAGCTACATAACGACCTTGAACCTGACAGGTGATATTCACATGGCTTGATTCATGGGCCACAATTAGGGGTGGCAATGGAGCGAGTCGGCCCATCAGTCAAGTCACCTGGACCCACTTTTGAAGTGGGTTTTGGCCAAGCTAAATGACTAATGGGTCAGGTTCGATCGGGCTACAAATGTGACCCATTTAACAAAATGGGTTGTAGGGCCTGGGTTAAACTCAATCTACTTAATCCTACAGACCCATGCAGGTTGTCAATGGGTTGGGCCAGATGACTAGACCGGCCAAACCCAAAACCCAAGGTGAAAGAAAGTTAAAAAAAGGGTGCAGATGAAACATTTCTACTGACTGGGCTAGGTTATGCATAACCCTAACTTCAAATTCAATTTTCAAACCTGAAAATTGGGTCTGGAATGTTGTGTCGGGTCAGTTCAGCCCAACTCATGTCCCATTAAACGGGTCTGGTTGGGTCATGCTTGGTCAGTTTTAAGTGGATTGGGTTTAGTCAAAGGGTAATCATTCATGGGCCAGGTTTGGGCAAGAATTCTTGAATTGCTTGGTAAATTGGCCAGGCTTGGGCTTATTGATGGCACAAGGAGGGATGTGATGAGGCCAATAAGTGTCTTTCTCAGCAAATAACTACTCCAAATCCACTAAGCTCTCTCAACTCTTCATCGAGCTTCCTTGAATTCACGGTAAATATAATTCTTAATAAATTCAAAATAAATTGATTCATGCTAAGATCAAATAAAATTATAACCCTTTAAATAATGAGCTTAAATTTAGACTTAGATTCCAAGTCAAATACCCTAAAACGTGACTTAGTAGTAAAAGTAAACTTAGATGTATCTATTCCTACTAGACTTCATGGTTTTCAGTCAAAAATATTCAAGTGCCAATTTGGACCAACAACCTTATTATCGTAACTTTTCTAAAACCTTTTCATGTTGGGCGCAATTTCTACCGCTCAAAGGATCAAAAAGTTATACTCTAGCTAAAACTTACATCTATAATAAAAATGATAATAAATGGGACTTTTAACCGTGGATCTGATGGAATCTCACAAATCTCGCATGGGCAACATGAGGTAGTGGGGTTGGTTGGCTTAAGTAGGTTCTCCTACCCAAAATCATATATTATATGTCAAAAAGCTCATTCTTATTGGTGAGATATGGCTGATTTAAGGTTCCGATGGTTCGGATCGTTTTTGCCCCTGGATGCAAGCATACATTGCATGTACTGCAAATGGTTATTATGGACACTCTCTTTCACAAAACATGTTAATCTTTATTTACTGGAGTTTTTGGATCTTCAAATCTGTATGGGTGAGTTTTGGGCCACCCAGGATCCATGACGGGGCCACTATATCAACAGTCGGGATCAACAATACACATATGAAGGGCCTAACATATAAGAAAGGGGGCCATGTACAAAGGAACCTAGAATAACACTTGTAACAAGTATCTCATCTAGCACAATTCTAGACATAGAACTTCCATAACAGTGGAACAAAAAAAAAAAAAAAACAAGATACAAATGGGCGACTTATAAGAATGCTTCTTGCAACCGATGGTTATTATTCTTCAATAGCTAAACACAAGCTCCACACATTAATGAGATCTAGACCGTCAATCAAGTGATTTCCATAGTGAATGTGTCCTTACCCAAAACACTGGCCAATCCATCTTTTAAAGAGAGTTATATTTCTTGACCGGCCATTTTCTTTTTACACGTTTTGGGCTAGTTCACATTCACCATTGGGGCCACCTGAGGAACGGTCAGAATCTCACACATGCGTGCCACGTGGGCACCTATAGGGGATCTCATGTTCCACGCTTACAAACAGGCGGCTGCGATAAGCATTCCCATTCTCATGCAGCAATTTCACTCAGCTTGGTCGGCATCAGCAGAGGGCTTGGTATGAGCAGGCAGTGGGCCCGGGACATGGTGTTGGTTGGGGAATACTCGATGAAGCCTGCATCGGAACGATCCTGCATGCTTCGTTGGAGAACATACACATGATTTGCCATTTGGATTGGTCGATAGAGAATCAGTCGACCAAGATCGCCTCATCGAGCCCAGCTGCGACGCATTATAGCTACTTTCGTCGGCTACCAGATCTTGAGAACTCATGATGCTGTACGAACATTAGAGTGATCGTGGAGAATCAATGTCTAGTTTAGTCATCAACCATTCAATCTTAGTGAAAGATACACATCCGGAAGATCCAAACCATTTATTTATTGGGCTATACGGTGAACAATACGTAGCCTAAAAACCGTATCAGTTGGGAAATCTTAGCCACTATTCGAACGATTTTGAGTATTACAACGGGTCCAGATCTCATCTACCTATGCCATAGTTGCCACACTTGAATAAAAACCCCAAAAGCATGGGCCTGGACCCTGTTCTATTCATTTTCGCTGGTTATTTAGGTCATGTTTGGTTGTACCAAATATCAAAAAATTTCATGGTATCTCATGTCTAATCACTCCAATTTGTAGCAAATTTCATGATATCTTATGACTAATCAGTCTAATTTGGAGCAAATTTCACGACTCTTGGTGTAACCAAACACACCCTTTCGTGAATACAAGGGCACCAACAAGTAGATCCTAACCATCCATCTAGTTGGGCCCTTTCACAGAAAATGAGATTACAGCATGTATGTGCAATGATTTCAGAGATTGTAGATGACTAGGGCTTTCAGAGAGAGAGAAAGAGAAAGAGAGAGAGAGAGAGAGAGAGAGAGTTCTTTAATGCTATAATCCCCACCATCAACGTCACCTCTCACAAATATTAGCCAAACCGCTCATCACATGGGCCAACACTGTTGCAATCAATAGACAACCGTTGATCAGACTCAAAATAGTTGGGTGGCCCATCTAGTGAGTGGCCTGACTCAACATGACCCTGTGGCCCATCCAGTGAGTGGATCATCCTAATTTTCAAGGAGGATCATCTTAATGGTGGGGCCTACTCCTTTCATGGTACGGATTTTCTACGAAAGTCGCATGTGAACAAAGAAAAGATGCACGTTACCTTGAATAGAATCTGAAAGGCAAGTAGAATATTCTGTTTGAATATTGAGGAAGTTGAGATTATAGAATCTGGACAGCCAAACGACGGTCTTCAAGAAACAAACTGGCAAAACCATGTGTAGATCTGGGAAGATCTGTATTTATAGATAGGTATGGGCCTTTTGCCTTTTTAGGTTTGAACAAGTAAAATAATTGCAATCAATCCCTCTAGTCAATGGACCCTTGCAAAGTCAATACATGTGGTCAAAGTTAGACCGTCCAAAATTGAATTTCTCTCAGCATATTCTTTCTAGTAAAAAGGATCTTAGTGGTTAAAGAGGGACACGTCGATAATCCAGGAGCCGGGCCGGGACTTAAGCTTGTTTGTTTATTAGGTCGCTCTCGGGTTATGTGTAGGAACCGGTCAACCTGTCCCAGCATGCTTAATAGGGCTGAAAGTTGGGCGGGTTCAACCCGACTGACCTGTGACCGACCTGACATTGGGTTGGGCTTGGTCAGGATATATCGGGCCCGATCTCAAGCTTGGGCTATACAAACACCAACCCGATAAAACTTGGGTTGGGCTCGGGTTGCCTGACCCAACCCGAACCCGATCAATATACAAGTTACTTATAAATTATAATTGAGTGTGGATCGTTTGTGTCAAAGGCACACTACTGATGTTGGGTCTCATTTGTCCATGTCATTTCTAGGGACTCAAGTTAACAAGGTATTCCAGATTTCTTTCTCCCAAATCAATTGCGTGCTATGCTACATGAGTTTTAAAGGAGTAGTTGTCCTATATTTTAGCTTGTTTTTAAAAAAAAAAAATTGAAATTTTTTATGATGAATAATCACATATATAATTAATAAAATTATAGATACAAAAAATAAATTCTATATTGAAATATAATAAATTAATGTAATAACGAAAATATTAGCACGTATGCACCCGACCAACCCGATCAACCCGACCGAGCCCGCTTGGGTTGGGCTTGGGTTGAGAATTCCCAACCCGAGGTTGGGTTGGGTTGAGTTAGGGTTGAGGTATAGGAACCTTGGGTTGGGTTAGGGTTGAGCACCAACCCGACCCAACCCGCCCGACTTTCAGCCCTACTGCTTAAGGTTTCAAGGGCATTTTGGTCAATATCAAGCATGATTGGGCGTACCAAATGAATAACCCAGATCTTGCACCCCCGCCCCCCCCAAAAAAAAAAAAAAGAAAAGGAAGGCTTGGCTCCAGCTTAAGCCTGAGTCTTGCTTGGCTCATGCATAATCATCACTCGGGGAGCACACAAAACTAGTAGAATTGATAAACCAGACTGAACCGGCAAGACCGCACGATTTGATCCGATTCTGAAATGCAACAGTTTCAGTTCTAATTTCGAAAAAAGAACCGATTAGTACAATTGGGTTCTCAATTTGGAGTTGTGTAGAATCGAGTCGGACCATAGAACTGGACCCCTTGGTCAATAAATATTTAAATTTTATTTTTTAAAAACATTAAGAACTGGACCCCTTGGTCAATAAATATTTAAATTTTATTTTTTTAAAACATTAAGAACTGGACCATCAAATGGATCACAACACAAATAGGCATTAGCAGAAAAATCATTTTAGGAATACGAAAGGGTGATAAAAGCAAACAATGACAAGATTATTTTATGTGAAAATTTTTGATAGAGGAGCTTAGGATGGATTAAAAATAAAAAATAAAAAAAAAATTATACAATTGATCTGGATTATAAAAACAAACTATGCAATTGGGCTAGATTATAAAATGCCCAAAACCATAGAACTGAACGAGAAGCAAAACAACATTTTACGGTCTGGTTCCAATTCAGTTCTAAGGTGCAAACATTCCAGTTCAAGTTCTAGTTTTCTTGGAACCATTTGGAACGGTTCAGTTATGGATGGTTCTTGTTTCAACCCAAAGCCGAACTGGACCGAACCATGTGTACTCCTAAAATTCATCGCTGCCTAAACTTGGGGCTATTTATTTTGACCCACCACATGGTCAGGCTGGGCTCCCACATAGGTTTTACTTTGTGGGCTGGGCTTGAACAAAGCTTGGTCCAGCCCAATCTCGGCCTGTTGATGGCCCAACTTGAGTTGGATGAAAATTAAAAATTGTACGCTCAAATTGACTATGATAAATGGTCCAACTACTAATCTTAGTTGTGAATTTCATGAGAGCTAATTATTTTGTCGAACTAATCATAAACATTGATCAATGTTTGACAAAATGGACGGTCGAATTTTATTTTAAGAGAAAAAAAAAAGAGGTCTAATTAGGTATCTAGACCGGTGATCATGTCAGTCCCACCTCTGTTGACTCTGCCTCTCAACAATTTTCTTTGATTTTGGCATCTTATTTATCTGATTAGCTGCCAACATAATTTGACTATATAAATCATTTATGACAAAAGAGTTTGATGATGGATGTACCGTTCACGAGGTGGGCCCACCTCTAACACTACATGCCTTTCAAATAATACTTTGATTTCATGATCCTAGACACCGATCAATGACCAACAAAATGGACAGCCCAAGCCATTTTTGATTAAAAGGTCTAATCACATATTTCCAACTGCAGCTTGTAGTTCACCGTTCATCACAAGAATCAACTTCAATCTGATGATCCTAGCCAATTACTGACCAATAAAATAGATGGTCTAAAAGATCATTCCGATACAATGATCTTTAGCCGTCGACCAATAGCTAAAAAAGCGAATGGTCCATGCTGTTAGTTAACAAACAACCATCTATTTATATGATAATTCTATCCATCCGGTCCATGGCAAAATATTGGACGGTTCCAATCATTTACGAAAATTATTTTATCACCGGTCTAGATTCTCCATCGTGTGCGCCCCACTTTTGTTCCCTTTTCCCCTCAAGAATCATGAATCATGGACTTTTTTCTCTTTTTTTTTTTTTGGCTTTACAGTCTATCAGGGGCCACAAATTCAAAGGTCTGGATTTTTCTCATTATAGGAGGTTTTTGGTGCATGAGGCATCATAATGGCCCCCTTGTTCAAACTGGACCATGGTCCAAATACTTGATACATGGCTCACCTTCCCTGTGAGTCGTCCAACCAGCTAAAGTTCGAATCCAGCAGGGTCCACTGAGTCTCACCCTAATCAGGACAGATCAAGCAAGAATCGATTAGATCATCTGATCAGTACGAATTATGCATGGCTGCCCATTAAATGTTTTTAAGACATAATGGACGGTTTAGATCGATTGATTGAACTGTCAAAGTGAACCAATGCAACTAGGAGCACTATAACTATGATGCTCTGCCTCTGTAAAATACAAAGACTTTATGAAAAGCTTCAAAATTCAAAGTGGCCCCTTCGCTTCATGAAAACGGTCAGGAATTGAGGGCGGATTTGAATTGTCAGGTCTTTCGAAAATGTCAAGCCCATTGTAATGATAAAGAAACCCTAGAAAGCGGAAGCTTCCTTTCGTTCGAGTCATCGGGGAATCTGTCAAGCACATGTGTGCACACGTGTGTAAAGATCTGAACCACCCAATCTATGATTCAAACCATGGGCGGGCCGTATGGCTAAACTTATAGATTGGACAGTATAAACCCTTCAGCCGTATGATTTTTTCTAGAAAAAAATGGACCGTCCGTTGCATTCTCTTAACCATCTATATACCTTCTTCAGAACCCAGGCCAACGTTTAGGATTGTCAAACCCATGTGATGTTTGGGCTCTAGTACATCTAAGGTGGGATATCTTGGATGATGGGCCATGATCTCGTGCGTACTTGTTCGGCATACTAAATCCAGTGAGCAGATGTTTATGAAATCCGAGCCGATCATCTGGTAAACAGTACATTGGATGGGCCATATTCAAAATACACGACAAGTGGATGATCCTAATTCTTCGATTGGAGGAATTTTTTTTTTATTTTTTTATTTTGAAGGGAAAATTTGTACCGTCAAAGAACCATTAGTTTGTGGAACTTTTCCCTGGGTTTCAATCTATTTTATTGACTAAAAGACTCATGGTAAAGCCACCTGCATTAAACCCCTTGCCCGGCTAAGCTATGTTAAATGTCTAAGAAAAAAATTTGCTTGATTAATTTGGATGGTCACGATTCTTGACCATCCATTATGTCAACTCACCTTTAGTAGGCCATGGCTCTCAGCAACAGCTTTCATTGTGGCAACTATAACCAATGGATGTACCCTATTTTTGACCGATCAAAATAAAGTGATTAAAAAAGTTATATGTGGAATTACATGAAGGTTAGGTGTATGAAAATATTTTTTGAAAGATATATATAATGCTTACATAATTATAACTGGCACTGATATGGCGTTGCACATCATCCGAGGACAAGACATTCAACAAAGTATTACAAATGAGATAAGTAAAGGTTTGGAGTGCCACGAAGAGGCAAAAAGTGATTGTGATGGTATAATGGAGTTTAGTTGAGAGAAGAGGGATAGTTGGAAGAGGAACACATACGAAAAAAGGATCTAAATGGTAACTTTTCAGCTGTTATAATTGACAAATTAAAAAAGAGAAACGTATGGGGAATAGTTATAGGAAAAATCTATCAATAGCAGAAGAAAATAATAGAACAAGATATCTCACACCAATCAAACCAAATCAAATCTAGCAATTTACTTTATCTCAATCTTCCTAGGAGTAGTGATAATCCAATAAAGTAATTCGTAGTTGTAATATAGGTCTACGCTCATACATTGGACTTGATTCTTATCTAATATTAAGTAGTTCTTTCAAGAGATACATTCTTGTAGTCGCTCCTAATAATCGATTATAAGTTTTTCTTTTTGTCTAATTGCATTGGTATGTTAAAAAGTCATTTCTTGTAAAAAGCAAAGCACAACCTACTTTCGGAAGAAAAAATTCACCCTCCGATTATGGCCAGATCATTACAAAATTCTATAAGTGACTAAGTAGGTGACCGATCTTCTCAAATTCTGGTCATATACATTCATATTGGACGTATCTGCTTATTTCGATGCTTGAGGTCAAAATTGATTGATTTAAATCAAGTTGTCATATCGATTCTGGCACGCCCACACAAACCACACGTGACAGAAAACAAGTCAAGTGCTAATACTTTTTGACATGCTTGATGAAACTCTGATTATGTAAGCCCTGTATCCTATAACGTACCATTCCATAAGCTTTCATGGTCTTCTCGGTCGAATTTCAACAACCTTCGACCTTTATTCGATGTTTGCGCGCGATTTGAGTCTTATATACCGAAGTTGGCTTGATCCGAAACTTGTACCCTAGCGGCCACGCCGTCGCGGCGGTTCCAACCCCGCGACTTGCGCACTGATCCGCTACCCGGGCCAGGAGAAGTAGGCTTGCGTTCAGTTCGAGGAAAACGCCGCGTGTTGCAAATCCGTAGAGAATCCATCACATTAATCACTTCAATTGTCAAAGTACACCCATCAAGTCAAGTACCATATCCCATTCCCCAAGTACACAACACCATCCCCAAAGTCAACCTTTCCATCCCATTTCTTACACACCCCATCACTCCTCTCCCATCATCTCTTTCTCTTTCATTCTCTCTCTCTCATTTTCCTCTCCAAGCAACCCATGTCCATGGTTTTCCAAGGGAGGAGCTTTGTGTGGCCACTCTCTACCATCCAATCCAATCCTTTAAAGCCGATCTCAGTCGTTGAATCACACCCATTCGAGCTCTAGATCGCATTGGCGGAAGAAGGAAGAGAAGATCTAAGGTGGGTGCTTCTTTCTTTCATTCTCTCTCTCTCTCTCTCTTTTTCTTTTAATTTGTGGGTGATGATATGATTGTGTGGCCTACCGGATAGACCCCACATTGATGTATTGCTTATCCACACCATCCTGCCATTTGGTGGCCCACCTAGGTAGGGCCCATGGGACCCACCTTAGACATGTGTTGCATTCAAACCGGCCAGCGTCCAAGGACACTGACGTGGCCATGGAGAGAAATGTGAACTGAGGTGTGGTGTACAGATCACCTGACAAGCAAAAATGCTAGCTTAATTTCAACTTTTGGGTGGCCGCTCATGTAGGCCCTACCTTGATGTATGAAGTTCAATCCAAGCCATCCATCCTTTTCCTTAGATCATATTAGGCGTTGAGCCAAAATTTTAGATCGTTCCGATTCTCGGGTGGGCTGTGCCATAGGAAATAGCGGTATCACCGTTAAAACCCACCTTGATTTTTCTATTCGCCAAAAACACATCGTATATTGGTCTCATTTGGTCAATCAGAGACTGTAGAATCTAATGGCCTGGTTGGATTTTTCAAATGCGGGCCCCACACGAGAAAAACTACAAGATTTTTAATTTCAAAAAAAAAAAAAAACATAGCAAGCGCTGCTGCCGCGCTGACAACAGAGGACACTGTTGAGTCCTGGATGCTGGGCGGGCAGGGACCGTGGGCCCCACCATGTTGTGTATTGAACATCAACAACGTCCATTAGATGGCCCCCTTTCAAACAATGGGCCCCCCTTAAATTAACCATGTAAGTGAACTCAGGTGGCCCACATCACAGGGAACAGTGTGATTGAATGTATGCCATTGAAACCCTTTCTAGGTATCCTGAAGTTTGGGACCATTATGAAATTTGTTTCTCCTCTGTACCCAGGTACATGTGACCTTATTAACAGATTGAATAGAAAATAGACGTTATGGTGGGCCCCACGTGGGACCCACCTGCAAGAGGATTGGCTAGTGTACGAACACACTAGCTATATACTTGCTGTGGATGATGTCAGCAAGTTCAGTGACCCAGACCGTCCGTCTTTTTCTGGTGGGCCACATGTGTGGACCCCACCATGAGGTTTGG
The DNA here is from genome assembly GCA_037074715.1 of Magnolia kwangsiensis. Lineage (NCBI taxonomy): Eukaryota > Viridiplantae > Streptophyta > Magnoliopsida > Magnoliales > Magnoliaceae > Magnolia > Magnolia kwangsiensis. Next base: position 119,129,823 of record CM073577.1, read on the forward strand.
GTCATATCTAAACCGTCCATTCACTTGGTGAGCTCGTAATGAGGCAGATCCATCAGGTGGACCACACTACAACAAATAGTGAAGGATTAAACTTCAACCATTGAAATCCTTTTTAGACGTTTTGGAGCAATATAATAATATGAAACTATATATATATATATATATATATATATATATATATATATATATATATATATATATATATATAATATTATGGTGGGCCCATGTGGGACCCACCTTTGGTGGAAACTGGTAGACGGTGTACCCACAACAACAATATAGCTGTTGTACTGCCTTTGGCTGACCACGTGGACCCCATCATGTGGTCCGAGTTATATTCCAACTGTGTCTTCATTTGCTGTATGGAGCCCACCTTTATTAGGCCGACCATTTGCTGGTGTGGCGCGCACCATGATATATGGGTTTTAATCCACGCCGTCCATGAGCGTGGGTCCCACCTGATATAAGTGTTTTATCCACGTCATCCGTGGACCACACCATGATGTAAGTGTTGTATCCTCACCGTCAAGTGCAAAGACGATGGGATCCCACCATGATGTATGCATTTCTCCACCCTGTCCATTCATTGGATGTGGCCCCACCATGGCAGCGTGTGGGGCCCACCTTAATTTAATGTATTGCATCCACACCGTCCAATTTATGGACGGTGGATGCAGGTTGACTGGAGTACCTCACACCAGCTTGATAGCTGAGGTATTGATGTCAGCAAGTTCCATGGGGCCCACTTGATTTATGCCGTGTATTCCACGCCACTCATCTGTTTTACATCCATGACCGTCCTTTTGTGCGGACTGTCGTGATGAATGTATTGTATATCTATGCCGTCCATTAATGCGGCCCACTTTGATATATATGAGGCCCATTAGTGCGGCCCATTAATGTAAGGCCCATTGTGATATGTATTAGGCCCATGACGCGTGGCCCATTTAATGTATTCAAGGCTCAGATACGTGGCCCATTTGATGCATATGAGACCCATATGTAGGGCCCACCTGTGATATATATCAGGCCCATGTGCAGGGCCCACCCGTTGTGTATTAAGGCCCATGGGTTATGGCCCATTGTGATGTATGTATTAACTGTCCATCTTGTGTGGCTGTTGAGATCATACTTGAGGCCCTGTTATGTGGCCCATTGTAGTATATTTAAAGCCCAGATTGTGAGACCCATTTGATGTATTTGTGGCCCATGGGTTAAAGCCCATTAAGATGTGTCTGAGGGCCATGGGTTAAGGCCCACTTGACGTATATGATGACCCATTGGTGCGGCCCATTGATGCAGCCCATCATGATATATTTTTGGCCCCTATGCGGGGCCCACCTGTTTGTATTTTTGGCCCATGTGATGGGGCTCGCCTATTGTGTATTTATGGCCCAGCCCATTGTAATGTAATTTCGACCCATATGTCGTGGCCTGTTGTGATATATTTTCGACTCATATGGTGTGGCCCATTGTGATATAATCGAGGACCATTGATGTAGCCATTTGATGTGTATAAGGTTCATGTGTAGAGCTCACCTATTGTGTATTTGAAGCCCATGGGATGTGGCCCATATGATGTATTCGAGGCCCATGTGATGCGGCCCATAGTGATGTGTATTAGGCCTTTGTGCAAAGCCATGGGCTCACTTTATGTTCACCTCTATGTAGGTCACTCCTTGGAAGCAATGTTGGTTAAATGTCCACATTGATGGGCGGTGATGGTTGAATGTCCGCATTGTGACCTTCCCTTAGGCCTTGTTCGGCCGATTATCGAGACCGATTATCGATCGATTCCGATTGTCGTGTCCGATTGTCATGGCCGATTGATCGATTAGCGTTCGAGGCCGATTATCGTGACCGATTACCGATTCCGATTACTGAGGCCTACTCCGATTTCGATGTCGATTGTTGAGGCCGATTTCAATTACCGAGGCCGATTGCCGAGACCTATATGATGTATATGCGATCCGTATTTAAGGTCCATTATGATGTATTTGTGATCCTTGGGTAAGGCTCACTGTGTTGTATATTAGGCCTTTGTGTGAGGCTGTCAGCCCATTATGTGTTTGGCCCTATGTGGGTCATTCCTTAGGGCAATGTTGGTTAGATGTCCACATTGTCAAGGCCGATTATTAATGTCAGTTATTGATACCGATTATGAGTATGTGACAGCATAGCATCATAATACATACACATCATCTGTATGTTTATTATGAGATGTGATTGACAATCGCATATGCCACAGGGCAGGTTATTCATGGGGCTCCCTGATAGGCGAAGTTGCCTCACATAAGCGTACGGTATGCGCAGGATTTATGCATGATTGCACTGTGTGACTCATGCATCTCGCATTTGTGTGACATGACCATCGTACGCCCTAACGACATCAGGGCTGTAGCCTCTACATGCATATCGTGGATGGCCAGATGGGATACCGAAAATCTGTTCTACATTGGGTGTTATAGATATCCTTGGGTGAAAGTCTCAGAAGCCTCTTAGTTCTAGAGGTTGCTCAAACGTCTAGACCGAGTGGATGTATGAGCGCATGAGGGTCGTATACCATTAGGCCACATCTCCCACTATGTCGTGGACGGTTAGGGGGTGCGGCCTTACCTGCTCGAGAGGAGGGGACAATGCTAGGCTAAGTCTGACCAGTTCGAGAAATGGGTCCGCTATCGACAAGCCGGGCCCAATATTGGCAAGCGGATAGTGAGGTCTCTTCCACTCACCTTCTTGTACGCGATGGGGTGGCAATCTGGTTTAGAGTGTAATAGATTCTGATGATTTTTTAAAGAGGAACCGTACTAATATGTAGACTTATTGAGTAGGAGTTACATGCTCATTCATTCATTCATTCACTATCCACTCGGGCTGGTAATGCACAATTAATTGTTATGTACCTTCATTATGGCAAGGATTTCGGTTGGGCATGCGACTAACTTGAGATCAGGAGTTTACCACGTTGAGTCTGACTATCTAAATTTAGGTATGGGACTGGTTTGGATAGAAGTCCCTTGTGGTGGACCCCGTAGCTTGCGATACTACGAACTATCATCCCGACTTCACACTCCAACATGGTCATTTCATTCGCATCGTATATTGCATTACATCCGCAGGCATATGATATTTTGGGTTACTATGTTTCTGCACTTACATGTTCCAGACAGACTTAGCAGGAATTGTATATTGCATCATATCCTCGGCATCTGATATTTGGCTCTTTATGACTCCTTATTGCATAGTTGTTTTATACTGCGTATTCTGATATTGATTGACTTATGGACTTATTCATACTTCCACTTACTTTGTTATCGTATGATTTGTGATCTTGTCAGTATTTCTGCTTATTACCAGTAATTTTGGTATTGTATGATGATGACATTGTATTGAATATTTGACACTTACTTTGTGCACACACTTACACCACCCTCTAAGCTTTATATAAGCTTATGCACGATAGATGCGTGCAGGTGATATTAGGTTGCAGCAGTATTGAGCTTAGAACATGCAACGGTGTTCTGGAGCTTGATTTTCGATTTATGTATTTCCCTTTCAGTATTGTACTCAAATGAATATATTAGTGGATATGTGACGATGATGTTGCCTTTGTGAATTGGGTAATCTTGTGGTTATACTTATTACGAGTTAAATGTACCTTAAAAAAAATTCTCCTTGTAAGATCCCAAAATCGGAATCTAGCGTATGGACGCTAGGAGCCAAGAATGGGGTACTACGGAGGCTGTCAGCACTGGCTTCGGTAATCGAAATTTCTGTGAATCCGATTTCTGGGTTTGGGGGCGTGACAAATTATATATATACATATCAATGCATTAATTGTGTGAAATCATGAGCCAAAGGGGTGGTCATAATGCTTCCTCGGCTGCTAATGTTATTGTAGCTAATGAAACAACTACTGTTGCTCAAGAGGAAGAGTTGCAGGTACAACAGGTACCTAAGCAAGTGAATCTACTACCCAATCTGATGCTTATTGTAACGCCCATGAAAAATTCGTACTTGGGCTCGAGTGCCAACTCGACCCGAAATCGCGTAAAATTAATTTCCATGGAAATTAAGCATAAGTTAGCTAGCGCAACGCTAGAGTAGCTGGGAAATAGTCCCTGATCACTTTAAATACGTTCTGCAAGACCCAAATCGTGTAGAACAAACGCTTCTACAATACTCTATAACCTCGGATCAAACTCTAAGCAGGTCTGTTCTCTGGACCACATTGAATTCTTGTATTGGATTTAGACCGCGCGTCGAAGGTCCGATACTTCCTATCTTAGATCGTTAGAACCGCCCAGCTGGACTTGACAATCATTTCGAAAATCAAGTCAAACCAATAATCACAGACTATTTCGTTGAACCCGGACTGAAGCGACCGCGAATAGGGACAGAATTGGAATTTCAAATTCAAATCTGGCACATGACTTGATGCGTTAGTATTGAGCGTTCTGACCGTCAGAATTCATCCAGATTACACCCTCGGATCAGGAAAAATTTCTATTTATTATCATGAGACTTTCAGCCCTGATCTACGTGCGGTGACCGCTGAACTGAAACTAGTCCGCCACGTGCGATCTGCGAACCCTGCCAGACTGAAAACTTAATATGTGCTACATCTGGTACGCATGAGCTTAAGTCCGATCGCAATCGACCAGGGGACCACCAGAAAGCAGCTTTTGGACCGAAACAGCCCCGAAATGGATAGGCACCAAGTAAACTTCGTTCTGGAGCCTGTTTCCGGCGTTTTTAAGCTTATAAAAGGGGTTGAAACCCTCATTTCTCTCTTCCATCCAAAAATTGCAACCCTAGAGAAAAGGAGAGAGAGTTTGAGAGAGAGATTGGAAGGGATTTTTCCCGCTTCCGAACCACCGATTGTTGCTGCTTCAGCAACTCTTCCCAATCACCTGGCTGGTGATTTCTCCGTTCTTTCAGGTACAAAACAACCCTAGAACTTGCTGATTTAGGGTTTATCCAGATTTAGGGCGTGTTAGCTAACGTATTTCGTAAATCAGGTTGTCCCACTGCCATAGACGAAGCGTACACGCTCCGTTCAAAATCCCGCACCCGTAAGAGACTAGGTGAGGATTTTAGACGCTTTGATTGACGGTTTACAACGCTTTCAATGTCGTTTAATAGTAGATTATCGACGGCACCGCCGCTTGACATGTACAACATGCTCTCCGTTTCCTGTTTCGTAAATTAACGAAGAATATGAGATTTAGGGCATTTTAGTCATTTGTAGGAAGTACGGTCTACATTCATATTTTGCTGACGTGATTGACATGGTTTGTTGTCGCATTAGAGAGTTAGGAATGCTTCCATAATTAGTTTGGCGAAGAGATTCGCCTAGTTGTGCACTTTGGGTCGACATACTATATGTAGACTTAAGTGTGTAGTGTATGTGTTTGTATAAATATTTGTATTAGTATGTATTGAATTGAATGATGTTATGAGATAGTTTTTGATTGATTCTTCAATTAATATGCTGACCTAAATGATTTTTTACATGTTGACTATATGCATGATTTCTTTACATGCATGGAATATGTGTGTTGGAAGATTTGCTTAAGTTGAATATTATAACATGTGTTAACATGCTCATATGATTGTATTTCAATTTCAATACTCTCACTTAGATTGCTGATGTGATTCCATAAATGTTTGGGACTAGACTTAGTCCAGGCAGTCGGTAACCGAGCGAATTCGTGGCTGACTGGTCATAGCCACGAACGACGCGTCGATGAACGTGATTCGTGTTTAGAGTTGGCGGCAGTGGTTAGGCCACGCGAAGTGTTTTACGCACTTCATGTCGTTCGACTTGAGATGCGATCGCGCTAGTCGAGCCCGTCAAGTAACCCGACTGGCCGATGTATGTTCACCTTGTATGTGTCATAACTGCTTGAACCTAGGATACTGAACTTACCACTGAAAATCCTGTTAACCATGGTACCTTGATCCATGAAGACTCATGAGCCGGGCATGGTGGTATGGGACACCGTGGTCGAGCTGTCGGCCTACGCTGGGGCCACAAACCTCCCCGTAGTGACCAGTGAGCACCTAGACTCGTGAGCAGATTATGGTGGTATGGGACACTATATTCTAGCTGTTGGCCTACACTGATCAGGCGACGAGCCCTTTGTAGTGACCGCGAGCGTATTCTGAGTCCACGGGAGGTGACGACCCTTCCGTTGCAGTAGAGTACAGTAGGCTTGTATTGATAAGGTGATGGGGGAGCGGTGCAACGAGTGCGAGCAACAGCCCTGGCAGCCCTTGCAGTGACCTACAAAATATACATCGTATGAGATTACTAGGAGTGACGACCCTAGATAGGATCTGTGTTGGGATTGATATAAGGAAAGTACCTTAGTTTCCCAATCCTGCTGTTTGAATGGACTAATAACAACTCGGAAATCATATCATCATACCATTGCATGTGCCTGGAAGATGTGGAGCACTTGAGGGTCGATTGCATGTCGCGGTCGTAAGATGTTGCCGTATGAGGGAGATCGTCGGTGAGGGCATACATCACGTCATGTCATCTTGCATTAACAACAGTATTAGGACTGTCTGATTTACTGCTTACTATTAACGCATGACTGAATTGTGAATATGCTAATCCTTGCTCTATGATTCCACTGAGTTGATCACTCATTCCCACGTTACGGGATGGTGTTTGCAACACCCACCAGACCCTGTTGTAGATGCAGGTGAGGCCGAGATCCAGGAGGTGGAGCCAGAGATCGACGAGGACCAGGACGAGTTCTCGTGCATGCAGTATCACGACGGCTTCCCGTAGGTGACCTGGATCGAGGGGACATCAGTGGGACTATTTTGAACATTAATTTTTTTTGTTTATGTAAATGTATATGAGACTCAGAGATGTAGTCATACTTTGGAGACAGATGAGATTTACTTTGTTTTTCCATACAGTGATATATACATTGTTTAGTCTTCCGCTTGCCTTTTATCACTGGATCTGAAGTATGAATTGCAGTTTTGGTATACTTTTACTCATGTGAATGCTTTAAATCAAACAACACTGAATCATAACCATTTTTGTTGCATAAGTGACGGTCTGGAACTCGGGAGTTGAGTTTATACACGACCCCCGATTTTCAGGGTGTTACACTTATTCCACTACCACCAAACCTAGATAGGACATCAACATCTCAAGTTAAACCTCTCGAGATTATGCCTGCAGGGATAATGGAAGTTCAAAGAGAAATTCAACATTTCACACAGAATTATCAAGTCTTCAAGCTAAATAGTCACGAGTTCAAATGAAAGCCTTTAATAAATAGATGGTTAGCCATGCTAATAGCATGAACTGTCTGATGAATATGTTTGTCGAAAGGGCACCTGTTGTGCCTTAGCAACAAGTTGACACTAGTTCTGTTGGAAATCTGACACCAATACCCCAAGAACAACCAGTGCCACAGGCTCTCCCTCCACGGTAAAACACACCACCTATTCATGTCCTTGTTCTAGTACATCACGTACGAAATTCACCAACACTTATGGATTTCAAGCGTCTTGAATATGAGAATAGGAAATTAATTTATGAGGTTAAGAATCAAGGGATGCCTGAGGACCATCATTTGCCCAGGAATCAACCTTATAATGAAGAGTAATATCAGGTCAGTCTAGAACCACCTCTAATAGCTGCAAAATTAGGACCATAATAAAATTTTACAACTGATCCAAGAAGTAGTATGCTAAGTTCTCGGCCGAACTACTACTCTAGTTTATCACAATCCTTATCCTGACTAGATTGACCGGCAATATCCGTTGTCGAGGAATTATTGACCCGACTTTACACTATTTACAAGTGATACTGGTCAATCGACCATAGAATATATAGGTCATTTTTATCGTACAATATGGGAAATTGGCAAAAAATGATTACTATAAATTACAATTATTCAACCATTCACTAACTGGGGTAACATTTACTTAGTATTCTAATTTATTCTCAAATTTCATACAAACTTGGCTGATCTTGCACATTTTTTATAGAAGAGAAGTTTTATGCCCAGTTCTTTTATAAAGACATGAAAACTTCTATGGTTGATCTTGCACTTTTTTGATAATTGCTAAAAGAATTGATCGAAAATTATATTGCTTGATTTAAGAGAGTAAAAATCGATGCAAGGTACTTACAACCGAATCAAAATTTGTCCACTTGGCCTAAAATAGTTTGGAGTTTAAGCTTCAAAAAAAGTTTATTGTAATAGAATTCACTGATCTTTATGATCTAACTAAAAATGTATCTCGATATGAGAATCTGTTTCAGGAGTCAATGCGACAAAAACATGCATCAGCAGTGACATACTATTCACAATTTTTAAAGGCTTAGAAGAACAGAAAAAGAAAAAAAGGAAGAAGGAGAGGTATTGCTTGTTATTTTATTTAAAATAATATTTGTCATTATTATTGTTATTATAAATTTTGAGTATTGTCGTTATCATTATAATTATACTTATTATGAATTCTTACTGAATTATTATTATTCACAATTTTTATTGTTAAAATTAATTTTAATATTTTTAGTTAGATTATTATGATAATAATAAACATCATTGGTATTTTAATTTTAAATTCTTGAATTATTATTACTATTGATTTGTATTTCGATTTCAAATCCTCAAATTTTAAATGGTACATCAAAATCCTAAATCTATCGATCGAAATACTTAGTTTTAACCCTAACCATATAAATTGAGTAATGCTATGATCTAACCGTACTAATTATATTAATCATGTTAGATATCGATCTTAAAGTGCGAACATTCAACTCTAGCAATGTTGAGAGATAATTCGACTCGAAAGGTGAGGATTACCTTCAAGCTTTTCTACATGATGATAATTATCTTAGTTCATTTATTTCATCAATTGCTTAATTTAATATTCAATCAAAATGATGATGAATGCTAGTTTATAATTAAGTGAATTCTTCATAAATGATTGGTCGTTGTATTTATATTCAAGTATCTGAACATGCTATGAATCGTCAATATCTCTATGAAATATCTTATATGGATAAGTGTTATTAACATTGTTTGTGGGTTGTTTCACTACTTGTCATTACTTTATGGTGTATTTAGAAGTCCTCAAATTAGTGGTTATTTGTGTAATGGATTAAATGAAATTATATGGTAGACTTACTATCTTATGGATCATTTGTTGCCTGAGTGGCATTTGGGATAATCCCTTTTTATCATATCCTTGGGATGAACTGTTTGACCTATGCAGCTTGATGGAATATTTGCCTTATACGGCTTTAATGGATTGTCTTCATATAATCTTACGAAGGTAAGTTCCACGTATAGAATTATAATTGGCCACTAGTTGAGAAGGTTACCTCTACGCATCCTATTTGTTAGTCTCATGAGCAAGGGATGGTGATATAAGACATTACGCCCGAGTTGTCGTCTTATGCTAGGTGAGGAGCCCTCCATAGTGACCTTTGAGCTTCCTTAAAATGGTTGTTTGAAATTTGAATAATAATGGTTGGACTAATTATTCATTTTCATGGCATATGGACTTTACTGGATGATCGATGTAAGACATGGGAGTTTCTTGGATCACTATGGGTTGTATCATAAAGTATTTTACCAGGTGATCATAAGTTATTATTGCATGCATTCGAACCACTATGGGTTGTCCTTATTGCATAGACTTTTCAGGGTGCCTAGTCCTCCTTAGGGTGTACCTTTGAGTACTTTTCTGGGAGACTAGTTCACCTTGGGTGTCCTTATTGTATGGTCTTTTCTGAGTGACTAGTTCTCCTTAGGGTGTACCTTTGAGTACTTTTTGGATGGCCAGTTCTCCTTAGGAGACCTTTTTGCCAGCTGGATGTGCATCCCCAGGTCTGTGAGTATGTGCTTGCATTCATGCATTTAAATAAAAAAATCTTTATGGAATTTATTTAGTGTATACGTATGTGATGAACTCTGTCTCATTATATTAATGATTATACTGAAATGTTCATTATAGATTGTTCTTGATAAACTATGTTTAATTATCTTGGTGTCTCAATAAATCTTGGAGGTTATACCTCACTGGGATAGTCATTGACGCTATCAAACCGTATTCAGTATGCAAATGATGCACATGCTAATGTTCATGTGGAATAGGAGGAGCTAGATGATCTTACTACTCTCTATTCCTGATTTCATTTTATTTAATTTGTACCATCATATAACTTAAAAACTTAAGGCATTAGTTTGTATAAGTTTTTGGGTAGCCACTCGAATATTTGGTTATGTATATTTGGACTCTCTCTCATACGTGATTTGTTTCTATTCCGCTAGATTATTAACTCTACTAAAGAAAAGAAAAGAAAAAAACAATGTACGTGAAATTTGAAATATCTTAAAGGTTAAAACTCGAGGCTAGACTCGAGGTTTAAGTGATAGAGCGAATTCGTTGGCTTCCTACAGTTGATTAATCAGATTTCTGTGATTTTTTACTAGTATCACCCACATATAGTCTCACCTCAAGCATTAATGGTAAATAAGTGACAGCATAAGTTAATTATAATGAAAAATTTCAAGTTATTTTTTTTTTTTGGAGATACAAAATAGTGAAAATTCAGAACATTAAACAATGCCTCGGCTAAATAGAGGTGCTCTTTGGTGATTTGGATTGCATTTACACAAAGTAAATATCAACAAATCCGTATCAAAAGAAATGTCACGTGCTCTTGGTTATCGATGATATTTGTATTTTTGTAGGTGATCGACATAAAGTTGGAATATGATCTACCCTACCTCTCTGGGTAGAGAAGGAAATGTTCCTCCTTAGCAGAAAAGTTTGGGTAGACTATTTCGCCAAATGGAAGAAAATGAATAAGGGCACAACCATCCCTAATTGTTAAACTCATAGGGCTACTACCAAAATGGAAAGTGTTTGTCGATTGGCTCCAAAAGGCAAAGACAATAGTCATCAAAGACAGGTAAGTTAGATAGTCAATAAGGAAAATTTTGATACTTTCATAAATACTAATCAATTTCCATGTATCATTGTGGTGATTAGATACACTGTTACACCGTTCTTCTCATCCATTTAGAGGCTTTGGCCAGACCCTTGGAGATTTGAGAGTAGCAGAATGATCTAAGAGAAGCAATTGAAGGAGAATGATTCCATCATGATGTGTAGGGAAGAATAAACTGAGTAATTCAAGTTGTGAGCAAGTGGTTTCAAGATCAAAGGCTGGCCAAAGTCAGTGGAAAGTCCTATTTTAGAAATAAAGAATTCAAACATGATTTCATCCATAACATAAGGGATAAGTTTTTCTAATTCTTTGAACATTTTTCTTAAGTTGCAATTACAGGAACAAAAGACAAGGGGGCAACCGTGAGGTACTAAGAAGGTTTTGAGAAGAAAATGAAGAGATGCGGGCAATGAGTAATAAAAAAGAGAGAAATGATTGAAACAATGTATATATCAGTCAAAACCGCACGCATTAATGAGGTAATCATGACCCCTCGAGCAATGTGACTAGGTGCAATGTGTCGCAAGGTTGGTAAAGAATAAAACTTTATTCGATTATTATCTCGGTTGCATTTGATCAATAGGGAGTTGACACGTGAAAAATGGCCGATTACATTAAGAGTATCAGTTAATGTCTCAAAGGCGAGGTGACGTGTGGGGCAATTTTACCCTATTTCTGACTGATCATGATAGAGCTAATAAAGGAATGACATGTGGCATTGCACAAAAGGTAGGAGATGTATGAAAATATTTTCTAAAAGATATAGTATAATTTTTACGGAATCATAGATGACACTCATTTGGCACTATATGTCATCTAAGGATGAGGTATAATCAACAACATATTTTGGTCGAGATAAGTAAAAGCTTGGAGTGCGGTCTAGAGGAAAAATGTAATTGACAAGGCAGAATGGAGTTCAACTAATAGAAGAGAAATATTTGAAAGAAGAACGCACATAGAAGAAGGATTTAAATGATGACTCTTTAGTTACTATAACTGCAAATTAAAGAAGAGAAATAAACGATGAATAGTTGTGGGAGAAATATATCAATAACATAAAAAATCAATAGAAAAAGGTGTCTCACACTAATAAAATCAAATCAAATATATTAATTTACTTTATCTCAATCTATCTTAAAAGTAACAATAATTTAGTAAAACGATAATTTAGTAGAAGTAATTCATAGTTGTAATCTAAGTCTATATTGATCCGCCGGATTTGATTTTTATCCAATGTCTAACAATTCTTTCAAGGGATGTATTCTTGTAGTTGCTCATGGTGATTCATTCAAAGTTTTTTCTTTTTGTTTTATTGTATTGATATATGAAAAAGTCATTTCTTATGAAACTTTCGAAGGAAGAACTCCACTCCAATTATCATAGGATCATTACAAAATTATATAAGTGACTAAATAGGTGATCAATTTTCTCGGATTCTGGTCATATAAATTTATTGGACGTATCTACTTATTTAAATTATTTTGGCAATTAAAAGGTCAAAGTTGATTGGTTTAAATTCAATTCATTTATCATATTGATTATGGTACCCACGCACACCACACATTACAAAGAATAAACGGAGTGCCGACTAAGAGAGAGAGAACAAAAAGGTCCTGATCAATCAGGTTAGAAAAAAGATTCAGGCATTGATCAGGACTTTGCATGACTTATCCCACCTCCGATAACCCATCTATTTCAAAAAACTATAACCAATTTAATCAATTATTAGAAAATCCAACGGTCCATGTTGGTTACACTAAGGATCAAAACAATGATCTAGACCATCCATCATGAGTGTCCACTCTCAAAACATCACTTTGATTTGGTAATCTTGACAATCTGACTACTGGTTATGAAAATTGATAATCCACATTGATTACAATAGAAAAAGTTCATTAATTGTGGCCATCTTGTAAGGCCCACCTTAGTTATCAATCCCTGTCAAAAGTCACTCTGAAAGATATGCCGACCACTTGATTAGTGGCTATCAAAATGGGGGATTCACATAATTATACCAGAAATGATCACATCCATCTTGTTCGTCCAAACTTTGATCGTGTGCCAATTCCTAGTTTCTTTGATTGGATGGTCCTGATAATCTGATGAATGACTGTGAAAATAGAAAAAAGTTCAATTATCGAACTGGACCGTCCATCATGGGAGGCCATCTTAAAATTAGTCACTTTGATCTGATGACCTTGTCCATTCCATCAATGCCTATGACCGTTCATATTCATTGTACTAGAAAACCTTGATCATTGATGTGAACCATCTGTTACGTGTGCCACCTTTAAGTATCTTCAGGGAAATATTTGGGCAATGCACACGTCAATGAGATCCTATCCGTTCATCCAGCTGGGCCTACCATGAACAACCAATATTGTGAAAATCGTACTAATTAAAATCCTAACCCTTGGACAGGAGGTTTGTTTAGAACATGATGGTCTGGCGGACCTCATTCTTCCAGTTGAACAGTCAGGATTGCCTGATTGGTGCAATGGGCGCGCCATTCAAGGCAGATGTGAACGTCTACATGTGGAAACTGATTGGCTACTCCCCCTGCCACCAGTCAATGGCGGATGGTCGGTGCTCCGTGGGCCCCACAATGATGTATGTCTTTCATATATTTTTCTGGATCATTTTATGGTACGTCACCAAAACTTAGGTGTGTCCCAATCTTAAGTGGACCACATTACAAGAAACATTGTTAAATGAACTTTGACCATTAAAAACTTTTTGGGGGCCATCAAAGTTTACTTTTTGGGGGCCATCAAAGTTTTGGATCAAGAAGCTGATCTTTGTTTTTTTCCTTCATCAGGATCTGTATGACCTAGTTAACAGATTGGATTTCAAATAAAAAGTACAGTGGGCCTTAGGAGGATTTTAATAGTGGCTATCCAATACTATTGTTTTCCTGTGGTATGGTCCACCTGAGATTTATATCTATCTAATTTCTTGGATCAAGTATAAAATGATCTTTAAAAATCTATGAACGGAATGGATGAAACACATAAATCATGGTGCGGCCCACATATCACCGACCATCAGCCACCTTGCGGGTGGCGGGGGAGTAGCCAATCCGTTTCCCTACATGTGGGCATCCGGTGCATTGAAGCCACCCATTCCCATTCTGGTTTTCACGTAATCTTGGGAAAGGAACGCCATGATGGCCCACCACATTGGTTTGATCCCAGCCATTTATTAGATGCATTCCATGGTGGATTCGCCATAGCCAAAATCACTCAGGGCAATCTTAACCATCCAACACAATCCAAGTAGATAACCTTGCATGGCCAAACGTTGACCTTTACCCTACTTTAGGGGCTTTCTTGCTCTATACCCAATTTACAGTGGGCCCATTAGATGAACAGTCAAGATCATGCATGCTGATCTCATCGGTGGGTACACCCAATTCCGGGAGTTAGAACAACAGAAGGTTCCATAAGCTGGTATGACGGGGCTATTTCTCCTTGTAGTGGACCAAACCACCAAACGAGCCCAATTTATCAAAAACCTCATTATCTTATAACAGTTAAGGGGGACATGTGATGCACCCGGATACTGGTACAAGGGCGTGGATTGCACCATGGTCCATACAATGCAAAGCACGTGCAAATTCTCAGCCGTACATGGATTAGTGGAGATAGGGGTAACAGATACTGGGTCAGGCCCCGATTGTGGGGCCCACCTTGATGTATATGTTATATATCCACACCATCCATCTGTTTTTCTAGCTCATTTTAGGGCTTGGATCCAAAAATGAGGCAGATTCAAATCTCAGGTGGACCACACGGTAGGGATTGAAATCCCATAATTTAAAACTTATTGGACGGCGCGAAAGTTATGGATCAAGCTGCTATTTGTGTTTTCCGTTCATCCATGTCTGTGTGATCTTTTCAACAGTTTGGATGGAATACAAATATCACAGTGGGCCCTAGAATTTTTTAATGGTGGATTTTTAATCACCACTGTTTTACTATGGCATGGTTCGCCTGAGATTTGGGTCTGACTCATTTTTTGGAACCATGTCCTAAAATGAGACGGCAAAACTGGTGAACGGAGTGGATATACAACAAAAACATCAATGTGGGCCCCACAGTCTGTGCCTCACCCACTAAGCTGTTACCTCTACCTCATTTTATCTGCGCTCTTCCCGGCCTTGGTGAAGTGATGCTGGACGACGACTAACAAACAGCTCATGAACTGAAAGGATTATCCAATTTCACACCGGTGGTCCACATTCGATTTGTGGGAACTTCAATAGGTTCAATTGGGACGAGTGGGGCTGAAGTTAGATGATCAGAACCGTTAAAATGATATGCCCCACCATGGATGGTGAAGACTCCTAAAGTATTCCAGCTTTGAACATCCTAGTAGTCCAATAGGTGAACTTTTTGTGGACCTTTGATATATTTTTCTAAACCTTGTATTTGTAGACCACTGATGAAAGGGTCAGGATCTTCCAACTTGGGACATTTTTCTGATCAACCTCTCTCCACAACCGCCTATTTGGATAGCATACACAGTTTTCAATTTTTAGGAGTTGGGCCCACAGTTCAGGAATCCAGACCATTGATTTCCACCTTGGATAGATGATAGTCGAAAAGCCTCTCAAATTTTAAATATTTATCGATGGATCTTACGAAACTTTTCGGATGATACTGGACCGTTGTTGTGTTTCTTCTCCTTAACCATCTATCTGCAGGCTACAAATCCAACAGTTAAGACTGCTACATCAAAGAGATTTTTGGGGGCGTAGTACATCCAAAGTGGGACACAGAAAATATGGTCTGGATTATCAAAACATGGGCCACACTTGTAAAAATTGAAAACTCACAAAGTGGATTGCTGATAATTCCTCTCCCAAAATCTCATACAGTAAGTAGTCATATACGATATCTTAAATTAGAAAGAAAGACATTATTTCAGATCAAATGCTTTAGAGTGACTTGATCAAAATCGCCATTAGTAAACGTAGAGAAAAAGCTGCCGTTGGAAAGAAGGGACAAAAAATATTCGAGGCCCACAGCATTACGCAGCGTGCAATAATTTAGACAGGAATCCGTTACAACACCTATTTTAGGCAGTGTACAAAACACTCATGCTCTTTGGGGCCCACAATGTTGCAAATGTAAAATCAACTCCATCCATCAGGTAAGTTCCATTATTTTATGCCCCGAGACAAAAAATTTTATCGAGATCCATAGATTAGGTGGGCCACACTATAAGAGAAAACGGAGATGGGACACCAACCATGTGTTTGCCTGTGGGCCACCGTTATATATATATCTTTCATCAAAACCGTTCATCAGGTGTGACTCACTAGGATGACGTGAATATATAATATTCAGCGTGGTCCAAAATTGGGTGGTCGCTTGAATTTAAAGAGTGTTTAGGTGAAATTTTACAGTGTTCACATTCGTGTGGCCCATCTGGATCTTTTCCTCGTGCTGATTTAGTTTATATACAGTGAACATATTGTTTCTCAACTGATCAACGGAGTGGATTTCATATACACGGTATGTTCGGCCTGAAGATCTTAGATATTTTCCACAGCTAAAACGGGTGTTGTAGACTATGGGGTTTACAGTGTAAAGGTGTGGACTGTTGAGGTCAAAATCTGGATCACCCTCCACTGAGCCCTATGTGCTTGGAGCAAATCCTAGTCCTGCACAAAGTAACAAACAAAGGAAACCTTGGCTCAAGCAAGGGACCCTCTGATGCCAAAGTCAAAATAGAGAAACCGGATCTAAGTAGTGTAGAGTAGGGTAAGAGTTCAAGATGTTGCTTACCTGTTCGTATAAAAATTTTTCATATTTATACTTGAGGGTCACCCTGGAGGTGTCCAAGAATCTCGACATGATCTTTACTATTGAACGAGAATGGAAGGTTCATTAATATGAGCTGTCAGCAGTAGATCATCCACCACATATCACTCTAGTCATGCGATACTGGATTCCATCCCTTAATGATGTTGCTGACCAAGCTCTTATCCAAGCTGACCTTCTAGCTTGGATCTTGCTCGATGGTCCGAGCCCACAAATGAGCTGACTGATGATGCGCTAAGTAGAAAGGCTCGGCTCGGAGATACACTGAACGGGTACAAGCTCCTCTATATTCCGAGTCGACATAGTCGGTTCGAACGTACTATTATTACTCCGAAGTCCAACTCGTAGGATGTGTGGTGACTCCTTCTGAGTCTTAGGTCAGGCACTCACCTCAGATCGGATGCTCACTTCAGGTCGGATGCTTACCAGTCTGAGGCTTTGCTCATTGGTGCCAAAGTTAACCCTGATGCAGCTCAGTTCGAATTTACTCATAACAGGTACCATAGTTAAGTGATCCGATCTTCCATATTTTCCCACTAGTGTGGATGACCCTGCACCAAAGTCCACTTAGTAAAAAAATCTTGATATTTATACAAGTGGGTAACATATCTTAAGAGCACTTTCCCAATCGTTAAAGCTATTGACTTACTAAGTGTTTTCAGAATCCCAGCGCTTTTTTTTATGGTCCTACTAGCCTTGAGATATCATGGTGGCCCTGAAATGCCAGGTATATCACCAACATACAAATGACTTAACAACATTTGAATCCGAAAATAGGAATGCATTTAATCCCTCCAAAGTATTTACATGAATTTGAATTTGGTTACTGAATTAACTTTGATATTTTAAATTAGTATACATATGTGATAGGTAACAAAATGATTGTAATAAGCTCATTAAAATATATAGTTTGATAAAAAAATTACAAAATTTTGAACCTCATGTGGGCCACAGGCATATACTACATGAAAAGGCCCTAATTTGACAGCCCATGGCTGTCGAATTTTAGGCAATTCGGGCGTAAAAAATGATTGTTGAAAACGAAATTCGATGGGTCAAAAATGCCTAATAATTTTCGTTAGCCACATCAACTAGAAGAATACGAGTTTCATCAGAAAATAAATTCAGTGGTCTATAACTGTCGAAGCAAATGCTAAAGAGTCGAATGAGTTTTTCGATGGTATTGAATTCGATGATTCTTAGCCATTGTTTTGGGATATTATTCATGAAATTGTATGAATTATCTACCACACTGTGTGTAGGAGCTTGGAGGAACTATAGAATTACAGTTAATTCCTCAAAGGGAGGTAATTGAGACCATATAAAAATTCTTTACCTAATTAGCTAATTTATCAATTAAAGCATACAAGATAAATAAACACTAAGACTTCGAAGCTAAAGTGGGTTCAACAACATAGATTATAGATGATATGGCAATTAAACAACTAGTGTATATAAATAGTGAGCTGGTGTGTGTTAACAAGTTAAGTGCCTGACATACAACTTAATTTAAGTATTCATATGGTTTAATTAATTGAACACACAAACATGAATATAATAGCAAACATCCACAATCGCAAACACAAACATGTATAGTGGTTCGATTTCCTTACTTTACTCCCAGCGGAGGCATTCTTTTCAAGTGTACATATATTCACTATCTTATGAATTTATAATAAGTTCACCCCTAACCTTTACAGCCCATACAAGAACCTAAATGTACACTCTTATAAGAGGTTCCCTTGGAGATTTACTTTCATATCAACTAAGTAACTACCTCAGTCATAATCTATGGACCTAGATTTACTCCCTCTGGAGGCTCTTGCGGAGACTAACATATACGTACCTGTGTCCGATGAATTCGGTCATACACAAGAACTTATTCGAATTTGAATCACAAACTCTTACACTAAATCTTACATTAAAAAAAAAAAAAAAAAAAAAAAAAAAAAGAAAAAGAAAGAAAGAAAGAAAGAAAGAAAAAGAAGAATATATGCACTTACACTTGACAATTGAGCTTCATTGATGTGTCTTGCTTAGGTTGCTTAATCGATGCTCTCCTGTGCTTCAAGCAACTCCTCTTGTGCTCCTATGATCGATGACGCCAATGCTTTAGTTTCTATTGTCATTCACTATTCATGTGATGTCACTATTGTCATTCACTTTTCATGTGATGTCACGCTCAGCACGCAGGATATAGAGTGTACACCCTAAGACCCAAGTTATGGTCCATGACTTGTATAATAAGTGTACATAAATTTATCAATCATGCGATTATTAAGAGGCACACTTATACATATTCTAGATTGTTATCACATAAACATTCACACGCTTAATCGTCCCATTCAATCTAGAAAATGGTGATGATTCATTGTGATCGTCAGAACTAGTTACACTTCCTAAAAATTCGATATTTCATGCTTTGACAACACATCAATGTCCAATGATACTTTATTTGTGACGTGTTGGAAGATAGTCGTGTCCCATTAAAGAAGATTCACACCACAACATACTATGACATTCTAATAAAGCCTATTACAAGAAAATTTTTATCAGGTGCATTACTTTTTAGGTTTATTATTACCCAACACTATTAGGGAAAATGTTTTTCCATGACAGAAACCATATATTGCTTTTGTCTATGCATTAACTATGCTAAGAGAACGGGTGAATCGGAAGACTTCTTCCTCTCCTACTGAAATTATTGCTTTTGTAAAGATGAGCTGGCACAACATCACGTGGTTCAATTCATCAGTTTTACGGAAATAATCGAGGGTTTAAAGAAAATATACCAATGGTCAGTGTTTAATGTGGATGTGGTATGCTTGCGTGTCACATCGTCTCCAAGGAGGGGCCCACCTTATGCAATCAGATCCTATAGAGTAAAGTGCTTGTGGCAGGGGTTGCTGTGGGCCAAGAAGATCTTGAGAAATCGTAGGTGAATGCGCATGGACCCAGGCGAACAGGGCCATTTTTTAGATGGGCTCACTCTTGATCATTCAGGCCCGTCCAATCATTGGTGAATTTTTACCAACGACCCATATTTATCTTTCAAGTGTGGCCCATCTGATTGAATGGATTATATGACACCTGGACGCAAGGCATGTTAAGGCAGTCTTCAGCAGATGAGTGATCCAGATGCCATACAGGTGTGCCACGTTGGCACGTGTACGGAAAGCCTTATTCACGTACCAAGATCTCATAATGATAATCCCAACTCAATAAATCGACTGCCCCCACTGCTCCCAACATCTAGAGTACATTTTTTTGAAAATGCCTACAGCTCATCAGTGGGGTCCGCCGTTCGTGGTCCACTACCAAAATATCTCGAAATGGAGTACGTGGCCACCGGCAACCGAAGCGGATTGGCTGGTGTACCACACATCAGCAATATAGCTGGTGTATTGACGTCAGTAAGTTCCGAGGGTGACATCATGAGGTATATGTTATATCCAAACCGTCCATCCATTTGGCGAGCTCGTCTTAAGGTTTGTTACCAAAAATAAGATAGATATAAAGATCAAGTGGGCTACACTACAAAAATCAATGGGGAATTGAACATCTACTGTTGAAACTCTTTTGGAGGTCACAGAAGCTTCGGATTAATATGAAATTTGTTTTTCCTCTTCATCCATGTATTTGTTACCTTATGAACAAATTGTATGGAAAATAAGCTTTACGGTGGGCCATACGAATTTTTTAATGGTGACAATCATTATCCACGCTACTGTTTTTGGTGTGGTCCATTTGAGCTTTAAATATGATTATTTTTTACCTAATGCTCTAAAATGATCTAAAAAAATGGATTAACGATGTCGATATAATAAATACAGCATTTTGGGGCATATAACTTTTTTAAACTGTTCTTACAACTCGGATCTCAAGAGCGTCGGCATTCTTCTTCGCACGACACGTATCTACATCAGCTATACAGCTGATGTGTGGTACACAGTCAATCCGCTTCCACCAGCACACTTGAAAATTGGAATGTGACGCGACGGGTACCTACAGCAGTCAATGCTGGGCCACTGAAGCAGCAGGGACGTGGATTTCCTGGTAAAGGCTTCCGCGGGGAGTTTTGAAAACCAACGCGGGTCCACCGTGATGTTTATAAGAAATTCACTCTGTCCATCCATTTTTTGAGATCGTTTCAGGACACACGACCAAAAGTAAGCAGATCCAAGACTTAAGGTAGCCGCACTAAAGGAAAAGGTGGGCAGGGAAATTCCCATGGTTGAAACCTTCTTGGGTCAACAGTGATGTTTACATGCCATCCATACCGTTCATAACTTCATTCCCAATGGAATGAACTGAACTTCTATAGCCCCATGAATATTTCAACTGTGTACGTTTAATCCTTACTTTTTCAGCCCACTTAAGTATCAGATCTAGCTCATTTTTAGCCTCATGGGCTAAAATAAGTTTACAAAACGGATGAGCAAGGTAGATTTCTCACAAACATCACCATGGGCCCAACTAGGTTCCCAACGGCACAGGAGAAGCTTCAAAGGATTTTACGGGAAATCCGCATCCGTGGGACTGGCTGGTTTACCACACACCGCAGACCTTGCTGATGTGTTGACGTCACCAAGTTACGTGGGTCCCATCATGAGGTATGTTAGGAATCTAAGTTTGGATACACCGAAAATAAAAAATAAAATAAAATAATTTCACTAGGCTGATAAAATATGCTGTCCTTAAAGCGTGATTTGTCCCCTTATCAATTGCTGATGAGTTACAGTTGAATTGCTTCAAGGATATGACAAGCCTTATCTGGATCCAGCATGCAGCAATCACGATAGGTCCACTGTGAAACAATTTAACGCAACATATCTCTTCTGGTAGATTTAGGCGGTAGAGATGATCACAGTATTCTATGATGGAGTTATTTCTCGTATTTGATTTGATGGGAGAAAGAGGTGTGGTGAGATGATGAAATCGGACTGGAATGGTCCAGTTTATATAGGCATCAAGTAGTGGACCGTTGTTAGGCTGTGATCAATAGTCCAGAACGTTTAAAAAATGTTTCTAGCCGATGTCTATTAATCACAAACGTTTCTAGTCGTCGGATCAAAGGATCTGACCGTTGGATCATCATGGCCCGTCCGTTTTCGGACAGTTTGGCTTTCAAGGCATAAAGCTGTTTTCTGAAACTGTTGAACGTTTCGGATTTAAGATCTGACCGTTCTCAGTCACCTATAAAACTCAGGCTCATTTCAGATCCATACTACTTTAAGGCTCTGACCAGACTCATCGCACTAGACCCATCGCACTGAGGTCGCACCGGTTCGCGTAAGGTCACGAGGGAGTGACCACTCTGCGACACGATGCGCACGTGTGAAGTGCAAAGTATGCCATCTAGCGCCACTACAGCCACACTGCCTCACTGCCCACGCCCTCACCCACGCCCGTGCCCAAGCCCGAGCGTGAGCGAGCGCGCGAGCGTGCGTGTGTTCCAATGCATAACCCGAGTTTCATCTCTTCCAAAAAGCTCCATGTAAGAATACCCTTCTTAATATCTCATATAAACCACAAAACTATCTTTTACATTTCCGATGTGGGACAAAGCACACACACCGCACTTTTTAATTCAAAAAATTCAAAAAGTATTTTGGCGAAAAAATCTCAAAATTTTGAAAAATTTTGAATTTTCATTTTTTATCATTTTTTTTAAAAACCACTGATTTTTAACAGTCCCCCACTGGTTTTTAAAACAATGAAAAACTCTGCCAGAATAATAACAGTTATTATGCATACAGAAAGATATCTTGCGATTTGAATCTTTCCTTAGTGTAAGTATTTTAAAGTTATTTCGAAATTTTTGATTACCGCAGCATTGAACCAGTTATTCCTATATGATATAATCGAAAATACCACACACATAATAGCTCCTGCATTAGGTGTTCCTTCATAATCTCGCTTAGCACTTTTAATGGCCATGTGCTTATCCTGTTTCATGAACGATCCCGAGATAACTCTAGATCTCATGAGAAGCGACACTACTTTTATGTTCACATAGGTGAAATCCTTCCATTGTTTCCGTTAAAACACTTGTCCTGTTTGACTGGATTTCATTGAGATTTTAATACTCATCCCTCTTTTATAACAGCCAGCACTATCATCCTGGATGAGGTTATTAATTTATTTAGTGTTGAAACTTTTCACTTATCAGTGAATTGTTGTTACCCATTAAATCCAATATTTAGAGATTTTCTAATTTAGGATTGAGTTTCTTTCACTGGTGAAACTTTAATTAAAGAGTTTCAACCCCATCCCTCTAGATGTTGTCCTTACTACCTCTCTCGTTAGAGGTTTAGTAAAAGGATCAGCCAAGTTATTACTCGACTTTACATATGAGATCGCAATGATTTCATCTTGAATTAATTACCTTACATACTCATGTCTCAAACTTATGTATCTGGATTTCCATTGTAGGTACCGCTATAGGCTCTCGCTAGAGTGGCTTCACTATCACAATGAAGCGAAACAGCCGGTATAGGATTCGCATAGAATGAGATTTTTAATAGAAGATCCCTCAACCACTCAGCCTCTTTGCCTGTAGCGGCTAAAGCTATGAACTTAGATTCCATAGTTGAGTGCATTATGCAAGTT
Organism: Magnolia kwangsiensis; assembly: GCA_037074715.1. NCBI lineage: Eukaryota > Viridiplantae > Streptophyta > Magnoliopsida > Magnoliales > Magnoliaceae > Magnolia > Magnolia kwangsiensis. Next base: position 119,153,268 of record CM073577.1, read on the forward strand.
TATTTCTTGGATCCCCAAGATACAACTGCACCTCCTAGGGTGAATATCCACCCTATAGTGGACTTGTTGTCCCCTTCACTCAATATCCAACTTGTATCGGTATATCCTTCTAATACTGCTAAAAATTATAAGTAAAATATTCATAGTTCTTTGGTTTCTTTAAGATAACCTATAACTCTACTTACTGCTTTCCAGTGTTCAACACTAGAATTACTCGTAAACCTACTTAGTTTACTCACAGCGTATGCTATATCCGGTCTTGTGCATTGCATTGCATACATAAGACTGCCTATAGCATTAGCATACTCTAGTTGTGCAACTGCTCTTCCACTGTTTTCTTTTAACTTGATACTTAGATCAAACGAGATCTTTGCTTCTTTAATTTTTAAGTGGTTAAACTTGTTTATTATTTTCTCAATATAATGAGGTTGGCATAACGTAAAATCTCCACTATATTTTTTAACTTTGATACCTAATATGGTATCAACTTGTCCAAGATCTTTCATTTTGAAAACTGAAGAGAGAAACTTTTTGGTTTCAGTTACACCTTCCATTTTATTACTGATTATTAACATATCATCTACATACAAGCATATGATTACAATATAATCATTACATACTTTTAAATATATACATTTATCTGCAATATTATATTCAAAACCATAAGACAGAACTTTAGAATCAAATTTATCATGACACTGTTTTGGTGCTTATTTTAATCTATACAAAGACTTAATAAGTCTACATACTTTTCTTTCATTTCCTAGTAGAACAAACCCTTCTGGTTGCTCCATGTAAACATCCTCATCGAGATCACCATTCAGGAATGCTGTCTTCATGTCCATTTGATGGATATGAAGATGATGTATGGATGCTAGAGCGAATAAGATTCTAATCGATGGTATTCGAGCTATCGGAGAATAAGTGTCAAAATAATCGATTCTTTCTTTTTGTCAGAAATCCTTAGCAACTAATCTTACCTTAAAGGTTTGAATTGTACCATCTGTGTGATATTTTTTCTTAAATACCCGCTTACATACTATTGGTTTAAAACCTAGAGGTAGATCTACCAATTTTCATGTTTGGTTAGACATTATGAAATCTATTTCATCATTAATGACTTCTTTTCAAAAAGCAGAGTCTCTTGAAATCATAGTTTCACTAAAGGTTTTAGGTTCATCTTTTATTGTCAAAACCATAGGTATTTTTCTAAGAACCTTCTCTCTATCACCCTCAACTAGATGAAAAGAGAGTCGCTGAGAGTCTATTTGATCAGGATCAAGACTCTTTTCTACTCTTTCTCTTTAACTCCTACGAGGTTCACTAGGAGTTTTCTCTTCTATTTGTGTTTCTATTATAGTTCCATTAGGAGATTGAATATCAGCATTCTTTTTCTCCGTGAATATAGAATTTTCAAAGAACTCTACATCTCTAGATTCTATGATTACATTGGAGTCTAAGCCTAAAAGTCTATAAGCCTTACTATATTGTGTATATCTTACAAGGACGCACTTGATAGCTCTTGGTCATAATTTAATTCTTTTAATATCTGGTGTTCTGCAGTATGCAAGACACCCCCACACTCTAAGATACTCTATGTTTAGTTTTCTTTCTTTCCATATTTCGTATGGAGAGGTCTTGATTTTCTTAGATGGAATTTGGTTTAAAACATGACAGCAGCTAACAGTGCTTCTTCCCATAGGTTTAATGGCAACTGTGCTTGTATTAGCATTGAGTTGACCATTTCTGCTAATGTCATATTTTTTCTCTCTGCTACACCATTTTGTTGTGGTGTATAAGGTGTTGTACACTAATGTATTATGCCGTGTTCTTCATAATAGTTAGAAAAGTCATTAGAGAAATATTCTCCTCCTCAGTCACTACGAAGGATTTTAATATTTTTGTCTAATTGATTTTCTACTTCAGATTTATAGATCTTAAATACATTATATACTTTATCTTTCGATTTTAACAGATATATATATACATATCTTGAACAATCATCTACAAACGTTATAAAATACCTTTTACCTCCACAAGTAAGAACGTCATTTAGTTCACATATGTCAGTATGCACTAGGTCTAATATTTGAGATAATCTCTCAATGCTAGGGAAAAGTTTCTTGATTATTTTAGACCGTATGCATACTTCACATTTATCTTTATCACTATTATTGTATGATATTAGGCCGTTCTTAGCCATAAGTTTTATGGTACTGTAACCAATATGTGCTAGTCTACCATGCCATAGCGTTACAGACTCAATCATGTAAGCAGAAGAATTCTTTTCATTCAAAGATAATTTGATCATCCCATTACAAGCATATCCTTTACTCACAAAGTTCTCATTCTTAGATAAGATCAGCTTGCCTGATTCAAATACAACCCTAATCCCAGGCTTGCTTAAGAGATCCCCTGAGACAAGATTCCTCCTTATGTCTGGGACATGCAATATGTTGGTCAAAATTACCTTCTTTCCAGAGGTAAAGAGTAATTTCATGGTTCCTTTGCCTATAACTTTTGATTGTCCTTCATTTTCCATTTGAACCTCCTGACCATTGGTCTCGTCTTCATAGTTTTTGAAGGCAGATCGATCATTGCATACATCGACTATGGCACCTGTATCATACCACAAACCAGGAATTTTCTCTTAAACTAGGTTCACTTCTGTGACCATGGCTACGATTTTATCGTCTACTGCATTAGCCTCTTTCTTAGGCTTTTTTCGATCCCTATAGATTCAGACGAAATGCCGGGTCTTGCCGCAGACATAGCTAGCTCCCTTGGGTCTGCTGTTTTTCTTCTTTTGTATTTTCTTGAATTTTCCTTGATCTTTGTTAGGTTTAAGGGAATCAATTTTCTCATTATTTTGGGATGATCTTTCTACTGCATTCACCTTGGATGAGGATGCACCATTAGTATCATCCTTTTTGTCTTGGTTACGGGATTCTTCTTCAATACGAAGATGCTTCTAGATTTGTTATAGGGTGAACTCTTTGAATTTATACAGTAGTTTCTTTCTATAATCTTTCCAGCTCGGAGGCAATTTTGTGATTATAGCTTCGACTTGAAAGGATTTAGGAAGATAAATTTTTATGGCTTTTATTTTATTTATAATAAGCTACAGTTCTTGGATTTGGGTAAGCAGCGGTAGATTATCTACCATCGTGAAGTTGAAATACCTGGCAATTAGAAATTTATGTGTACCTTCCTCTTCAACCTTATATTTGTATTCCAGAACGCTCCAAATTTCTTTAGCTGATGTGGTCCCCGTGTACAAATCGTACAACCGATCAGAGAGAGCATTGAGGATGTGGCCACGACATAGCAGTTCATCTTCTTGTCACTTGATCCTGACAGTAACCTGTTCTGGAGTATCAGTGTCATTTGCTTCAGGTAGAGGCTGGAGAGTCGGATCCAGGTTATAGAAGATCTTCAGAGTGGTCAACAAGAATTTCAGCTTGTCTTGCCATCTAGTGAAGTCTGAACCATCAAATCGGTCCAATCGGATCAGATCCTGGTTCATCAATTTGATTGATGCAACACTTTCAGTGTCCATCGGATTACGCTTTAAGATTGTTAGGAATCTGAGTTTGGATACACCGAAAATAAAAAAATAAAATAAAATAATTTTACTAGGCTGAATCACGTATAAAATAAGCTGTCCTTAAAGCGTGATTCGCCCCCTTATCAACTATTGATGGGTTATAGGCGAATTACTCCTAGGATAAGACAAGCCTTATCTGGACCCAGTATGCAGCAATTACGATAAGTCCACTGTAGAACAATTTAACGTAGTAGATCTCTTCTGGAAGATTTATACGGTAGAGATGATCACAATATTCTATGATGGAGTTATTTTTCATATTTGATTTGATGGGAGAGAGAGGTGTGGTGAGATGATGAAATCGGACTGGAATGGTCCAGTTTATATAGGCATCAGGTAGTGGACCGTTGTTAGGCTATAATCAATGGTCCAGAACGTTTGAAAAATATTTATGGCTGTTGTCCATTAATCACAAACGTTTCTAGTCGTCAGATCAAAGGATTTGACCGTTGGATCATTATGGCCCGTCCGTTTTCGGACCGTTTGGCTTTTAAGGCATAGAGCCGTTTTCTGAAACCGCTGAACGTTTCGGATTTAAGATCCGACCGTTCATAGTCACCTATAAAACATAGACTCGTTTTACAGCCACACTGCCTCACTGCCCACGCCCATGCTCAAGCACCTAGATTCGTTTTACAGCCACACTGCCTCTATAACATCTCGAAAATCGGGGGTCGAGTAAAAACCCAACTCCTGAGTTCCAAAATGTTATTTATGCAACATAGATATGTATGATTGAATGTTGTCTGTGTTAATGTATTAAACATGAGTGAGATTAAGCCAGAACAGCATATCATACTCCAGAGACAGTTAAATTTACGAGCGAAAGACTGTAATAGTATGTATAGCATATATAAACTGTTGTGTGTCTCTAGAGTGTGAACATGTTACCAGGTTAAACATATACATGTATACCTCAAAATAGAAAGAAAGCATATACATGAGTGCTCTGAAAATATAAAATGACAAGTGTCAAGGCATCTAATCAACCTCCATGTAATCCCGTCAATCAGAACACGCATAAAGGAGGGATCCTCTTCATCATCATCAAGTCCGGCTCCGCCTCGCAGGCCGCGCCATCATTTGCAATTACAAAAGGGTCTGGTGGGTGTCCAGGAATACAGTCCCGTAATGTGGGAGTGAGTGGCTAACTCAGTGGAATAATAGAGTAAGGATTAGCATGTTCTCAATTCAATCATGCGATAATAGTAAAGCAGTAAATTAAACAAACCTAATAGACCCTTTTGTAATTGCAGATGATGGTGCGGCCTGCGAGGCGGAGCCGGACTTGATGATGATGAGGAGGATCCCTCCTTTATGCGTGTTTTGATTGACGGGATTACAGGGAGGTTGATTAGATGCCTTGACACTTGTCATTTTATATTTTCAAAGCACTCATGTATATGCTTTCTTTCTATTTTGAGGTATACATGTATATGTTTAACCTGGTAACATGTTCACACTCTAGAGACACACAACAGTTTACATATGCTATACATACTATCACAGTCTTTCGCTCGTAAATTTAACTGTCTCTGGAGTATGATATGCTGTTCTAGCTTAATCTCACTCATGTTTAATACATTAACACAGACAACATTCAATCATACATATCTATGTTGCATAAATAACATTTTGGAACTCGGGAGTTAGGTTTTTACTCGACCTCCGATTTTCAAAATGTTACAGCCTCACTGCCCACGCCCATGCTCAAGCACCTAGATTCGTTTTACAGCCACACTGCCTCACTGCCCACGCCCATGCTCAAGCCCAAGCGCCCGCGTGTGCGTGCGTATGCAACCCGAGTTTCATCTCCTCCAAAAAGCTCCAAGTAAAAATACCCTTCTCAACATCTCATATAAACCACAAAACTATCTTTTACATTTTCGATGTGGGACAAAGCACACACACCGTACTTTTTAATTCAAAAAATTCAAAAAGTATTTTGACGAAAAAATCTTAAAATTTTGAAAAATTTTGAATTTTTATTTTTTATCATTTAAAAGAAAAAAACATTGATTTTTAACAAGGTATGTGCTATGTCCCAACCGTCCTTTAATTTGGCGAGCTAGTCCTAAGGCCTGAACTGAAAAACAGACACATCCAAGGATCAATTGGACCACAATACAAAAAGTAGTGGGGATAGAATTTCTACCATTCAAACCCTTTTAAGGTCATGTAAGTTTTGGATCAATGTGATATTTTTTTTCCTATTCATCTAAGATTTGTGTGACCTTACAAATAGATTAAATGGAAAATAAATATTATGATGAGCCCTGTAAATATTTTAAGTGTGAGAATCATTGTCCCACTGTAATTTGTGGTGTAGTCTACTTGATCTTTGTATATGAATGAATTTTGAGTTCTCGTTTGAAAATGATCTCGCAAAATGGATGAACGGTAAGGATACAATGAATACATCGTTTTGGAGCCCACGTATCTTTAATCTCCTACAAACGGTTTGTACAACCGGAGCTCGAGGAGCGGCAGCGCTCACGAAACGTACTCACGCCAGCCGGATCTGTGGTGTGTGGGGACTCAGCACTTGATGAATTTCAAACCCCATCACGTGCCAACAACTCCTTGATAAGAACGCACGTATGACAAAATGGAGGAATTCTCTTATAATGGTACATCTTTGTACAGTATACGGAAGCGAATTGGTGTGCCTCACACCAGCTATGGATGGGCTGGTGTAACTTTCGCCGGCTATATAGTTACTGGATTGATGCCAGCAAGTTGGGTGAGTCTTATCACGAGGTATGTGTTATATCCAAACTGTTCATCTATTTGGTGAGCTCCTCTTAAGACTAGAGATGAAAAATAAGACAGATCGAACTATCAAGTGTACCACACTGCAAAAAGTAGCGGGGGATTGAACGTCTACCATTAAAACTCTTTTTAGGGTTATAGAAGTTTTGGATCAATATAAAATTTGTTTTTCCTTTTCATTTAGGTATCTGTGATCTTACGAACAAATTAGATGGAAAATAAATATTATGGTAGGCCCTATAAATTTTTTAATGGTGAAAATCATTATCTCCGCTGCTATATATAGTCTGCCCAGATGATCTTTGGATATGAATTTTTTTTTTATTATAATATTTTAAAATGACCTCTAAAAATAAATGAATGATATAAATATAATAAATGCATCGCTGTAGAGGCCATGTAACTTTTGATCTCCTTTTAACCCTTCCTACACTATATACATGGATCTTCAGTTCTAATTAGTTGGCTCAGGTTAGGCACTTGGATCGTTCATCCGTGGGTCTCGGACACGGTTTGGCTACTCACCCTGACAATATTTAGCCGGCTACTGAAGTGACATCACTTTGTGTTTTGGGCTCCACCATTGTGTATGTGTCGTATTCTCACCAGCCATCCACTCCGGCAGATTATTTCAGGACATTACACAAAGAATGAGGTAGATACAAAGTTTAAGTGGGCCCCACCGCAGAAAACACTGGTGACAAGAATGCCCACCATTAAAACCTTCCTAATGCCATCACGATGTTTATTTGAGATCCAAGTTGGTTATGAGTTAACACTGAGATGGAATAAAGGAAAACACAAATATCATCCTAATCCGGGTAGGCATCCAATCCCCATTTTTTAATGTGGTCTGGGTATGCTTGAGTTTTGAATGTGCCTCGTTCTTTAGATCATGCCCACTAGCAACTGTACCAGCTGGTATCAAAGCTTTGTGGCCCCATCATGATGTATGGATTTTATCTATCACGCCCATTTATTTTTATTTTTCCAGCTAATTTTAGGAATTTGGCTAAAAGATGAGGTAAATCTAAAAAGCAAGCACCCCACGTAAAACAGCCCGGGGATAATGAGAGACACCATTGAAATCCCCCCACGGTTGACATTGATGTTTATTTATCATCCAACCTATGAGGTCACACCGATCGGATAAATGGAAAACACAAATACCAGCTTGATCCAAAATCACTATACCCTAAAGGTTTTTAACTATAAAGTTAAGCGTTCAATCCTCACTGCTTCCTTTGGTGTGGTCCACATGAACTTTGGATCGGTCTCTAAATGAGCTCAGGCCTTAAAATAGTAGGCTTACATAGCTTTGACACCAGGTAGCTGGCTAGTGTCAGAATCAGCAACCAAACTGCCTATGGGTCTCACAATAGATGCCTAGATTGGAAGATCTCAACCACTAACACTAGAATTTCTTTTTAGTTAAATATGGACCGTTCTGTTTCTCAACCCTGGCTTGCGGATTTTTTAGCATGGTCAATCCAAAGTGGAAAACAACAAAATCAATGGTGGTGATTACCAAATCATGGGCCGAGTTTGTCAAGATGTAAAACGCCACAACTTTTGCCCACGGATGCAGATTGCATGTAATTGCAGGGAATTCCTGCAACCTCGCGTGTGGCCCAGTGAAAAGTAGCACCTGTCAGATATCTGTAGTTTGGACTTCCCACGGTTGCAGATTGCATGTAACTGGAGGGAATTCCTGCAACCTCGTACGCGGCCCAGTGAAAATTAGCACCTGTCAGATAGTTGTAGTCTGGACTTTGTTTTTGTTAGGAACGGGGATTTCCACGAGAAGTTTACGCTCAAGCCTGATGAATGGGGGTGTTTTTTTTTTTTTTTTTTTTTTTTAAGAGTGAAAATAAATTTTAAAAATAAAAATTATCTTTAAAAAGTAAGTAAATATATTAATTATTTAAAATTTTCATAAATAATGGAAAATGCGTTTTTTATTTAAGTAATTTTTAGTATTTTATTAGGCACATTTAACACTTCGTACATATGGATCAAAAAGAGCCTCAATCTTTTACCGCGGCGGGCAAAGATGCTTTCTTATTTTACGCCCGAACTTTTGGATGCCAAATTCCTGTGACCCTAAGCTCATGGGGCCCACCGTGATGTGCGTATTATATCCGTTCCGTCCATCAGCTTTGCCAGACTGTTAAAATGTGATTTAAAAAAAATAATGCAGATTCAAAATTCAAATGAGCCACACCACAAGAAAATTGGGATTAACGTCCACAATTGAAACATTTTTGGAGGCCACAAATGGCATGTCATTTAAGATTGGTATAGCCCGAAGATGAAGATTGCTTGAACCGAACCATCTTAACCGTTCATTTGGAGGACAATTTCCTGTAGAATATGGAAAATCGATCTGTTTTCAAACTGCCCCACCGGCAGGTCATTGATACGGACGGTAAAGCATACTCCATGAGTCCCATGTGTGTCGTCCATCTCGTCCATCCATTATTGCAGTTTATTTAAGGATATCAGCCCAGAATTGAAACATGTCTAAATCTCAACCAGACGATAGATGCGACAGTTGGATTGCCTGTCATTCAAGCTTCTTAATTGCCACGTAATTTTTAGATCGAGCTGGTGAAGGTTTCAACTTAGGACGTTATTATCCACTGTTTCTGTTATGTGGTACATCTGAGCTTTGGATATACTTCAATTTTGGGCTCATTTATACACTTCAATTTTGGGCTCATTACTTAAAATGAGCTGATAAAACAAATGAACGGTATGGATAAGACACATATATGACGTTGGGCCCTACAAAGTTTACTCAGTTGGCTATAGCGTATTGAGCTTCTTGGCACGCAATCCACGTTCATTAATAGGATGGTTACGATTGTTTAATCAGCTGAAGTTTTTCTACCCGTCTGATCAGCTGAAATTTTCCAGTGGCGTGGTCCATTTGATGTGCTTCAATTTTAGGCTCATCACCTAAAAATGAGATGATAAAATGGATGGAAGGCATGGATAAGTCACATGCATGATGGTGGGCCCTACAGGGCTTACTCAGTCGGCTATAGCGCACTGAGTTGCTTGGTACGCGATCCACGTCCATTGATGGGATGGTTACCGTTGCTTAATCGGTTGAAGTTGTTCTACCGGTCCAATCATCTGAAATTATCCTGTGGTTTGGTTCACTTGAGATTTGGATATGCTTCAATTTGGGGCTCATCACTCAGTATGAGCTGATAAAACGGATGGATACTGGGATAAAAGATATACATCACGGTGGGCCCCACAGAGATTACTTAGTCGGCTAAAGTGCACTGAGTTGCTTGGTACGCAATCCACGTCCATTGATGGTATGGTTACGATTGTTTAATCGGCTGAAGTTTTTCTAAAGGTCTAATATGAGTGGGCCCACAAGATGAGCCGTGTTGATGCAATTTCTGTAAGCGGATCGTTCACCTGTTTAGCTCGTCCTTTGCCTGCATAATAACCAACTCAAAAGGGGACCCTGGCTGGAGTCGGGGAACCTCCGATGCTTAAGTTAGTTTTCCAAACTAAGGCAAAGGGTTTTAGGATTTTCTGTTAGGTACCTTTCATTGTGAAGGAGATAGTTATTTATAGGTCCGAATGAACCTTATCATACGAGGATTCTTCTTCTTCATATTCGGAGATTTGATCTTCTTGACTGATTTCACCCGATCCCGAGGGATCTCGGGATCGGACACCCGTATTCCTGAATTTTCGGGACGGTATTTACATTTACACCGCCTTTTCTTGTCTAGGCTCGGCCGTTACCGACTCTTGAAGAGTCTTGGCCGGCTTAGGAGAATAAGTTTTCTGCCTTCTCACAGAAGGAATAGTCTCGGTGTTTACCCGTCATCCTTCCTTACTCCGTGGCCGATGGAACCAACTCATTATGTCGGTTTTATTCTATTGGTCGGGTGACTTATAACTTACTCGGCCTTTTGTAGGCTTACGCAAACACTGTTAACTCTCCGACCGAGTAACTTAAGTCGTCTTATGCTTGTGCTTCTTGGCCTTATTCACTATTCCCTCGGCTCCAACCATTGTCTCGGACTCCTCGGGCAGTGTCAGCAGAGCCGACCTACTTCATATTCGAGTCTCCGGACTTGACATATTTTTCCCCAACAGTGAGCCCCCCCTTACTCCTTGTGTCATTCTCGCACCAAGGAGTAATGAGTTTTTAAGTCGGTTCGCATTAGAGTCCGAGGTCATAATGAGACGTTTAATGCTTTTTGAGTCGTCCTTAACATATGACGGTTCGTCTCTTGAGGTCGCACGAGCAGCCAGCTGTCAGGTCGTTTCTTCCGCCTATGGGGGTTGGACGCGTGGCGAAGGCGTTACCGCCGTCAGTCAGCGTGCGCCACGTGTCGAGAGGGGGAGTCGAGGCAAGCGTCGTTTCCCCTGGCCATTAAATGCCCCTGCCACGTGACATGGTTATAAAAGGAATGGGAGGGAGGAACGTGCGAATTTTGTTTTCGCATCTCGCTCTCTCGCTTCTTTATTCTCATTTGATTTCTCTTTCTTCTTCTTCTTCCTTTCTTCCGCTGTTGTTTTCTTCTCCGTCACCTTCTTTTGTGTCCATCGCTGCCTTCTCCGGTGAGTCTTTTTCCTCCCTTTCTGTTGATATTAATGGCCACACATGGCTCTTAGAGCCCCTGAAAGGGAACTTTTGGTGACGAGGGTGATTCGTGATGTTTTTGGAATATTTAAGAGCCACCGTCTTTACTGGCGGAGATCGTCGTTGGTGCGGATGCCACTTTCCGGCTCGTCAGGAGGGCCGATGAATCATCGGCTGAGCATCCTGCTCCAGCTGGTCCTTCTAGTGGCGGATCGTTTCTGGTAAGCCGTCTAGGGAGACCCAATCTCGGGATGGATTCATTGGAGGAGGAAGAGGAAGAAGAGAAAATAATCATAATTGAGGGGGTCGCTGTATCGTCCCCTGTAACTCGATCGGTGCATGCTTCTGAGTCAACTTCCGAGGGGAAGGGGGCCGAGGATGACCTGAGTGGTCGTGTCGCCTCAATTTTAACTGATTCTGATTTGAATAGAATCCGAGCCGGGTACCATGTTCCAGACTCGGTTATACTTATACTCCCTTGTCCGGAGGATTTACCTGATCATCCCCCTGCCGGTATGGTCACAATTTTTCAGGTTTCGATACAATGCGGTTTGCATTTACCTCTCTAACCCATTGCTCAGGATTTCCTGTCTCGTGTCAAACTTGCCCCTGGTCAGATCGTTCCAAACGGGTGAATTTGTTTGGGTGCGCTGTGCTATGGGCTGAGCTTGAGCAGTCTCTACTGACAGTCGATGAATTCCTTTACCTGTATCAAGTAAGACTAAACCCAAATTTTCTCGACTTTTATTTTCTAAGCACGTAGCGAGGCAAGGGCGGTTCTCTCATAACCGACCCACCAACTTCCAACAAACATTGGAAGGAGAGATGGTTTTGGACGTGTGGACAGTGGGAGACGGCCGATCCGTGGCCCTACGAGCCTCGAGTCTCCCGTTCATTTAGCAAAGTAGGTGACTTGGCTTGAGACTTTCTGTTTCTTCTCATGATAACGCGCTGAAGCTAACCTTTTGGTGTTTTGCAGATATCCTGAAGAAAAGGCCGAAGCTCGAATCCGACGCTCTAGCTCGGATCAAAGATCTGAAAAAGCTAAGTGCAGAAGATCGGTCTTAGAAGTTTCTATTGCAATCGGAGCGTCTGCATCTTACGGGCTTAGACTCGTTCGTGTCAGGTAATTCTTACTGCGTTGCTATGTTTGTTCGGCGCATTGTCTGACTTGCTTTTGTTCTTCTTTTCAGATCTTCCCGAGGCTCGACTATATCTTAAGTCGGCCTCCCTAGCATGGCTGAATCTCATCCTTCCTTGAAGCCGATCTCCAAAGTGAAGGCTCTTCCGAGGTCGACTCTTATATCGGGATCTCGGCCTTCGAAGCAATCGAAGACTGCTGCAAAGGCAAAGGAGCCGGCTCTTCCATTTGCTCCTGTTCCAACCGCCCCAAAAGTGGTTGTGCTCTCTGACCCTAATGAGAGGGAAGAAGAGGCGGAGGCAGTTCTTCCTGTGTCTCAGTCGGCTCCTGAGCCCGGACCTGTTGCAGAGGAGGTTCCGATACAGAGAGAGGGATCAAGTGGAGAATCCTCAAGAGGGAAGATGACTCAACAGGAGTTATCACCCTTACACAAAGTCATCTCGGGGATGATTCCTTGGGTCATCGCTCACGAAAGCGAGAAGGACTTCGCCAGCTTCTACAATGCCCCGACTCTGCATACCCTTGGTCATACGGCGAGGCTACTTTTTGAGGTAACATCTTTTCTTCTTATTTCTCATTTCTCTGTAACTTCTGATTAGGGCTCTTATTACAACTTACTATCTCCTGTTTGCAGCTGGCCCCCTGCCTTGTTAAGGCTTGCTCGGAGTTATCCGTTGTTCAGAAACTTGAGGCTGAGACAGAGACAACGAGGAGAGTTACGACCGAGGCAAAGGGTCGCCGAGAAATCGTCGAAGGTCGCATCGGCATTATGACTAGCGACTTGTCAATTTCCAGGAAGGCAGCTGAGGATGCGAGGGCCGCAGCCGCGGATGCGAGGTCCGCCCTCGAGGGCGCTAAGGTTAAGAATATTCATCTGATGTCCCTTCTGGTAGGGGCCGAAGAAGAAAATCGGCATCTTCGTCATGTTCATGGCGCTTGCGAGAACAATCTAGCTAGGGACAAGGCTGACGCAGTGGCGCTAGTCTAACAAGCTCGGGAGGAGGCCGACCGAGCTAAAGAGGCTCGGGACCGGGCTGTGGAAACCTTTCTCTAATCTTCAGAGTTTGAAGAAGAGAGAGACCGCCTTTATCAAGGTGGTTATAGGGCCTGTGTTCTGGAGATTAGGGTCGCCTTCCCCGACCTTGACCTCTCCGCTTTTGAGGCTGATAGTCCAGAGGCCGAGGCTACTGGTGCTGATGCCTCTGCCGATGAAGAAGCCTCCGTTGAGGCTGCTGCTATAGATGAAGCCGGTCCCTTTGGGACTGCGTAGGGAGTAGTCTAATCTGGGACTACTTGGTGAGTAGTCCAATCTGGGACTGCTTGGTGAGTACCCCGACTGAGGGATGACGACCGCTTCATTTTTGGCACTCACGCCAGCACTATGTCGGCCGAGGCCGAGCGTCTTCTGGTACCATCACTAGTTCCTCTAGCTTTTACCCAAAGCCTACTTGAGAGCATCTGTAACCGAGGGAGATCACTTACTCTGTCGGGAGTAGTTTTGTACTTCGCTAATATAGTCTTAATAGAGTCTGATGTAACCCGATGTAAAACACTTAAAAATGATGAATAAAAATTCTCAGTTTTATTGAATCGATTTCGCTTATATTTCTTTTCCATTCTCTTTGAGCATCTTCAGGTCTGCCTTAAGGGTAATAAATCTTGAGATACTCGGCATTCTAAGGGTGAGGCAACAGTTGCCCATTTAGATTTTTCAGCCGATACGTTTCAGGGCGGATGGTACTCGAGACGACATAGGGTCCTTCCCAATTGGGTCCCAGTGTGTCCGCACCAACTTCCTTTGTACTTGGGAACATTTTTCGAAGGACCATATCCCCGGCGCCGAATTGTCTGACTTTGACTCGGGTGTTGTAGAACCGAGATACTTGCCTCTGCCGGGCCATCGTCCGTAGACGAGCTTCTTCTCTTTTCTCTTCCAGCAAGTCGAGCCCGAGCGACAGGAGTTCGTCATTCTCCTGTTCGCTGAATGCATTGACTCGGGCCGTACTTATACCAATCTCAACCGGGGCAACTGCTTCTGAGCCATAACAAAGGGAGAAGGGAGTTTCTCCCGTGGCAGTCCGGGCTGTAGTTCGATAGGCCCACAATATATTTGGGAGTTCTTCAGCCCATGCTCCTTTTGCTCCATCTAGCTTCGTTCGGAGATGCTGCTTTATAATCTTGTTAATAGCCTCGACCTGTCCATTCGTCTGAGGATGATGAGGCGAAGCGTACATGTTTCGGATTCCAAGATTACTGCACATTTCACGGAATTATCTGTTATCGAACTGCCTCCCATTATCAGTGATAATAGTCTGCGGTATCCCGAACCGACAGATGATGTTTTTTCAAATAAAACCTGTAATCTTCTGTTCGGTTATCTTCGCCAATGGCTCGGCTATGGCCCGCTTCGTAAAATAGTCCACCGTAGCCACAACGAACTTTGTCTGATCCTTTTCTAGAGGGAATGGTCCAATGATGTCGATCCCCCACTGTGTAAAGGGCCACGGTCCAGTCATCGGAGTCAATTCCTCGGGGACTGCCTCAGGATAGATGCAAATCACTGACACTTATCACACCTTTGGACGAATTTCTTAGCATCATGTTGTATGGTCGGCCAGTAGTATCCCTAGCATAATACTTTGTGGGCGAGCGAACGTCCCCCTGAGTGATTTTTGCACATCCCCTCGTGTACTTCTCGTAATACGTAGTCAGCTTCATGAGAATTCAAACATCGTAGTAAGGAAGCGTAGAATCCTCTTTTGTACAGTACCCCGTTCAAAATAGTGTAGCGTGATGCTCGGACCTTCAACTGTCGAGCCTCGGTATGATCTTCCGGTAGCTTCCCCTCGTTGAGATAATGAACGATAGGATCGAACCAAGTAGGTTCCGAGTCAATGACATGTATAGCCGAGCCTGTCGGCTCATTTATACTCGGTTTAGCTACGTATTCAATCGGGACTGACTGAGGTATGTCACCTTCGTCAGCTGAAGCAAGCTTTGCTAGCAGGTCGGCTTCGTCATTCTCGGTCCTCGGAATCCGAACTACTTCATATTGTTAAAATTCACCGATTAGTTGTTTGGCCTTCTTTATGTATGCTTTCAGTTATTCTTTTTGCGTTTGATAAATACTAGTGACCTGGTTGACGACTAACTGCGAATCACTGAAGACTTTGAGATGAGTTACCCCTAAACTGGCGGCGAGTTGAAGGCCAAGTAACAAGGCCTCATATTCCGCTGCGTTATTCGACGCCTGAAATCCAAGTTGTAAGGCATATTGCATACAGGTTTGATCGGGAGTCTCCAATACTATCCCGGCCCCGCTTGCCTTAGAGTTGGAAGAGTCGTCGATGAATAATTGTCAGGAAACAGGGTCGGGCGATGGGTCGAGGGAAGATGCTCTGATAATCCCGTCTGAGTCAGACGTTATGTTGTCTTGTGAAGTCACTTCGACAATGAAGTCGGCCACGACTTGTCCTTTTTTGGCTTGTCTCGACCTGTACTGTATGTCGAACTCACTCAACTCGATAGCCCACTTTGTTAGTAGGCCGGAAGCTTCTAGTTTTTGAAGGATCTGACACAAAGGTAAGTCGGTCATAACGATGATGGTGTGAGCTTGATACTACCAGGATTAAGGCTACCTTTTCAAGGGGAAGATACCTTGTCTCTGTCGGTAGTAAGGCTTTGCTGACATAATACACCAGTAATTACCTTCCTTCGCTCTCTCGGATGAGAGCCGAGCTAATCGCTGCGTCGGATACTGCTAGATATAGTAATAAAGCTTCTCCTGACTCGGGTTTGGATAACAGTGGTGGAGACCCGAGATAAGATTTCAGTTGCTGGAACGCTGTTTCACACTCTTCCGTCTATTCCATCGACTGTCGCCCCTTCAATTGCTTGAAAAACGGGAGACATTTATCAGTGGCTAGGGACAGGAAGCGGTTGAGCGCGGCCACTCTTTCGATTAGCCTTTGTACGTCTTTAATTATCTTCGGAGACTCCATGTCGAGCAGAGCTTTGATTTTCTAAGAATTTGCTTCGATTCCTTGTTGACTGACAAGAAAATCGATGAACTTTCCCGAGCTTACACTAAAAGCGCACTTGCTCGGGTTTAACTTCATCTTATATATGCGCAAGGTTAGGAACATTTCTTCCAGGTCCGCCATATGGTCGGCCGCATGTACACTTTTGACGAGCATATCATCTATATACACTTCCATGGTTCGGCCGATCTGCCGAGCGAACATTTTGTTTACCAACCTTTGATACGTCGTTCAGACATTTTTCAAACTAAATGGCATCATTCGGTAACAATAAAGTCCTTTGTCAGTGACAAATCTTGTCTTTGATTTATCAGATTCATGCATTACAATTTGATTGTAGCCAGAATAGGCATCCATAAAACTAAGCAATTCATGTCCCACAGTACTATCCACCAACTGATCAATGTGAGGAAGAGAGAAGCTGTCTTTGGGGCAGACTTTATTCAGATCTGTATAATCAATACAAAGACGCCACTTCTCGTTAGCCTTTCTCACGAGCACGACATTAGTTATCTACTCTGGATAGTATATCTCTTCAACGAATTTAGCCTTAAGGAGCTTGCCGACTTTTTCTTCGATGATAGCATACCTTTCAGGGCCGAGAGGACTTCTTTTCTGCGGATCAGCCTGTAGGTCGGATCAATGTTGAGTCGGTGCATCATGACCGAGGGATCGATCCCGGGCATATCTTCATGGCTCCAGGTGAATACGTCAGCGTACCGCTGAAGCAAGGCAATCAAATTTTATTTCAGAGGTGATTTCAGAGATGAGCCGATTTGTACTACTTTCGACTCGTCTGTCTCGGTTAAGGATTCTGAGACAAGTTCTTCCATTGGATGCCCCCGTTCGTGAGATCCGACTCGAGGGTCTAGCGATTCGATCATCGATATTTCTGTCTGAGCTTTCACTGCTATTCATAGATCATCGGGCATCCTGCTAGTCTCCCTTTACAACTCCTACTCCCGACTCAGTCGAGAATTTTATGGATAGGTGGTACGTAGATACCGTAGCTTAAAGAAGGCTTAGGGATGGTCGACCAAGTATGACATTGTAAACCGATGATTGGTCGACGATCAGCAAGTCGACCATTGTAGTTGTTTGATGGGGTGGACTTCTGGCGGTGAACAGTAGCGAAACGACTTCCTCAAGAAGCACCTGTCCGCCCGAGAATCTAATGAGCGAGGTTCGAACTGGATGTAAAGCCGATCGTCCAATGCTCATTTTGTCAAACGTCTGGGTGAACAATACGTCTGTAGACGACCCAGTGTCCACCGGCACTCGGAATACTTTCCTGTTACCAATGGTGAGAGTAATGACCAGTGCATCATCATGAGGATGATGGATGCCTCGGGCGTCATCCTCAGTGAATGAGATACAATATTTCTCTCTCTTCTTTTTATTGGAAGGTCGGGACAGCAGAAGAATCTCGGATTTTGAACGATTGATGCTTCTGGCGTGATTTTTTCGAGCGTTATTGGAATCTCCACCGCACTGATGCCCACCAATAATCATTCAGATCTCTTCCATGGGTCGATTTTCGCTCGGGCCCTCTTCTACAGTGCTAGATCCTTCCACATGTTCTCTGAGTCGGCCTTCTTTAATGAGCCGCTCGATTTCATCCTTCAAGTGATAACAATCACTTATATTATGACCGTAGTTCCGATGATAGTGATAGTACTTGTTTTTATTTTGTCGATTCGGATTTCCTCGGAACCTTCCGAACCAGTTGACAAAGCCTTCACTCTTGATTTCCATCAACACCTGCTCCTGAGATTTATTCAGGGGGGTGTATGTGGAAAACCTTCTATCGGGTCGTTTGTCCGATCTTCCGTCGTCTCGTGCCCGATCTTCTTTACGCTTCTTTCCTCCGGCTGAGTCGGCTTCTTTTTTGGCCGACTCTTTAGCCGAGAGTTTTGCGTTCTGGACCTTTTAGAGCAGGAGTTGGGTTTCTTCTGCATCCGCATATTTGTCCGAGCGAGCCATAAACTCGCCCAGGGTTTTCGACGGGTTTTTGTCCAGGGATGTTAGAAAGGGCTTGTCTTTGACCCCTTGCATAAGTGCGTTGAGTGCCGTTTCCTCCGAGTGCTTTCAAACCTGAAGAGATTTGAAATTAAAATGCTTGATGTAGTCTTTCAGTAATTCTCCCTCCTTCTGAACTATGTTGTTCGGGTGTGCGGGTGGTTTTAGTTTCTTTTTTCCACCGATAAAGTTGTTGAGGAAGGCATCGCTGAGTTCAGCGAATGAACTAATTAACTTTAGTTTCAATTATTTGAACCAAAGCCGAGCTACATCGGTTAACGTGAGGGAGAAGGCTCGGCACATAACGGCGTCCGAAGCATCATGCAACTCCATATAAGTTCTAAAGCATTCAATATGCTCTGTTGGATCGATTTTTTTTTAAATGGAATAATCTGAGGTAAGCGAAACCTCTTCGGTAACCGAGCCTGCATTACCTCATCTACAAATGGAGAAACTTTTACCTCGGACTTGGTCGGATATGTATTCCGACCATGCTTTACGTCTACCATCTCTCTCGCCATCTCTTCTCGAACTTCTTTTTTGAAGTCCTAGATATCAGCCCTCCAAGGTTCCGCGCTCTCCGCTGTTTCTTCCATAGGAAGCCGACTTCACCTCCTTTCATCTATTTTGTGCCGTAGATCAGAGGGAGGTAATACGGCTGTTACCGACCATGCCGGTGTTGGTTGACTCGGGCCCTGATGCTGACTCGGCTGTTGCTGTTGAAGCGACTGCGGGGTAGCAGGGTGAGCATCAGATACTGACAGAGGAACCTGTAGAGTTTCACGATGCGTCTGCATCTGTTGATTATACAGCTGCTCCAACATGTGCTTCATAACACACATTTCGGAACTCATCTCTTGAACCTCTCGATCTAATTGCGCATTTCCTTGGTTCTGCTGACTAGTGGTTGCAGTAGATGCTGCAAGTGGAGCTGCTGGTGGGACCGTTGGGGGAGCTCCTTGAGCTGTGCTGGCAGCGGCTTCCCCTGCTTCATCTTGATCACCTCTTCTCGTTCTCGCCATTCAGATAGAGCGTAAGAAACGACTTTTTGCACATTTCCCACAAACGGTGCCAAACTGTTGATGCAATTTCTGTGAGTGGATCGTTCACTCGTTCAGCTCGTCCTTTTCCTGCACAATAACCAACTCAAAAGGGGACCCTGGTTGGAGCTGGGGAACCTCCGATGCTTAAGTTAGTTTCCCAAACTAAGGCAAAGGGTTTTAAGGTTTTCTGTTACGTACCTTTCATTGTGAAGGCGATGGTTATATATAGGTCCAGATGAACCTTATCATACGAGGATTCTTCTCCTTCATATTCTGAGATTTGATCCTCTTGACTGATTTCGCCTGATCCCGAGATCCTCGGGATCAGACACCAGTATTCCTGAATTTTCGGGACGGTATTTACATTTACACCGCCTTTTCTTGTCTTGGCTCAGCTGTTACCAACTTTGGAAGAGTTTCGGCTGGCTCAGGAGAATAAGTTTTCTGCCTTCTCACGGAAGGAATAGTCTCGGTGTTTATCCGTCATCCTTCCTTACTCCGTGGCCGATGGAACCAACTCATTAGGTCGGTTTTATTTTACTGGTCGGGTGGCTTATAACTTACTCGGCCTTTTATAGGCTTACGCTGGCGTTGTTAACTCTCCGACCGAGTAACTTAAGTCGTCTTATGCTTATGCCTCTTGACCTTATTCACTATTCCCTCAGCTCTAACCATTGTTTCGGACTCCTCGGGCAGTGTCAGCAGAGCCGACCTACTCCATATCCGAGTCTCCGGACTTAACATATTTTTTCCCAACAAACCGTTCAAAATACTGACCTTAACACGGATGGTGCGAATCACGGTGATTCTATTTTTATACTCTAACCGAAGCGTTTACTTACATACTGACCATATCAAACGGACGCCGGTTCTATGGGAAAGCCTTTCCTAGGAAGTCCCTAGGTTGAGAAGGTAGGTGGGGCCCACTGTGATGTTTGTGATAAATTCACTTTCTTCATCTGTTTTGCCAGCTCATTTAAGGACCGGAGATCAGAAATTAGGAGAATCCAAAACTCAAAGATGCCACACGAGAGGGAAATTTGGGGAAAGAAATGCCTACAGTTGAAACTTTTCTGAGCCCACCTTGATGTAGAGCGGGTCGCGGATAATTTCATGGCCAAGATGGATCAAAAAAGGCACGGTCGGTGACAGAAGTGATCCGGACCATCAGACCTTAGATCGGGCGTATCTCGCAATCCGGAATGAGTTATCCGATGCAAAATATATGATTTTGGGTTCGAACGAGCTACTTTAGCCAACTAACCATTCTACACCAGGTTGTGCCACACGGATTTGCGAGAAACCCCCTGATCGACGGTCATTTCCCCGTTTTAATTTCATTTTTACTATTTATAGTAAGTTTTAGTTTGCTTAGAGCTCTTCATCCGTTGGGCTTTAGGAGTTGTGTCCAACATGAAAAGTGCTTAGAATAATTAGGAGAACAGTTTGGTGAAGCCAAATAGGACACTTACTATTTTAGGCCGAAAACCTTGCGCACTAGTAGACATCATGACCGTCTATAAATAGTAAGTTTACTATTTATAGTAAGTTGCGAATTTTAGGAGTTCTAGTTGTAGTTTGAGTCTGATTTCTTACCTATTGCTTAGTTCCCTTATTTAAAGGGGTGTAAACTCATTTTTAGTCATTCAGTACTCAATTTTGAAGTTTATTAGAGTTTATTTCTATTTTCTTGCTTTCTTTCCTCGTGGATTCGAGAAGTCTCTGTGAGGAGTCCAGAGAAGCTCCGTGGATTCGGAGTAGTTATCCTTGAGGAAGATGGTGATCGACCTCATCACGTTCATCCCTACGTTAATTTGGTATCAGAGCGAGGATTCCTCTCGGGCCGATGACAAATAATGAAGGTATGAATCAAAATCCTATGGACGGTGATACAGGGATACGTTATCTTTCGGAAAGAATGGAAGCTTTCCATCGGGAGAGTCAGTTGACCATGCAAGGGTTGCAGGCAACTCTCTACCGTCTTGTGGATGCGCTACTTCCGCCCCGAGCCCTAGGCGGTGCTCCACCACTTATGGTCGCTCCACCACCCGTGATTGCTGTACGATGCGACCCCGATTATCACAGAGCACTAATAGTGGCAAACCGTAGGGTTACACCAGATGATTCTAGTTCCAGCGATGAGGACATTGATGAAGGTTTCGACCGACGACCAATCCATGGAGGCGATCGTCTAGATCGTGCTGAAAGAGACTATCGAAGTAAGGCTGAACTTCCTAGTTTTAACGGTTTATTATGTATCGAAGATTTCCTCAATTGGCTAGCCGAAGTAGAGAGATATTTCGATTATATGGATGTGCCAGATCCTAAAAGGGTGAAATTAGTAGCGTTTAAATTAAAATCTGGTGCTTCTACATGGTGGGAACAATTACAACTCTCACGAGCCCGCCAAAATAAGGCGCCCATCGCATCATGACCTCGAATGAGATGTCTTCTTCGATCACAATTTCTCCCCAATGATTATGAGCAGATCTTATTCCAGCAATACCAGAATTGCCGATAAGGAAATCGAACTGTTACAGATTATATTGAAGAATTCCAGCGGTTGGCTACACGAAACGATCTGTCAGAATCTGAGTCGCAGAAGGTGGCACGATTTATAGGTGGGTTGCGACCGACAATTCAAGACCGAGTTCAGATGTACCCAGTCGGGACCGCAGATGAAGCAGTTCAATTGGCAGTAAGGGTAGAAACATAACTTGCAAGAGCTCCTACTCGTCCCTATCCTTCAAATCGACCCCCTATAACGGGTCCCACACAGGATCCAGTGCTGGCTCGAGGAAAAGATCCGGTAGGAGAACGTCCTCAACCTCCTCCATCTGTAAACCGTGATACGGGGAGTGGACCATCCAGACCTCAACGGACAGTACCCACAATAGCAGGCCCGAGTAGGATTCTGAATCCTTATGCTCGGCCAAGGCCGAATAATTGTTACCGCTGTGGCCAACCAGGCTACTTATCAAACACTTGTCCTCAACGTTCGGCAGCACACTTGACTATAAATGAAGGGGGCACTGAAGATGAGGCCGCAGAAGAAGATCAAGGCTTTGATGAATATGAATAAACCACTGAAGAAATAATAGGTGGCGATGAAGTGACAGGCGAGGATCATGGCGAATCTCTCGTTGTGAGGCGACTACTGTATACCCCACGAAAGGAATTACATCCACAATGACACACAATATATTTCGTACTCGGTGCACTGTTAGCGAAAAGGTCTGTGATGTGATCATAGACAGTGGTAGCAGCGAGAACATCATCTCAAGAATGATGGTGGACAAGTTGCAGCTACCAACGACGAGACATCCTTCCCCGTACTCAATTGGCTGGATAAAAAAAGTAAATGAGACCAAGGTAACTGAACAATGCACTATCTCGTTTTCAATTGGTAAACATTATAAGGATCAGATACTTTATGACGTGGTTGACATGGAAGCTTGCCACATGCTACTCGATCGACCTTGGCAGTCGGACCGTGATGTGACCCATCGGGTGTTTACATATTCGTCAAGGATAGTCGAAAAATAATCCTTGCCCCTATGGTACCAGAGAATCACCCTGAAGCCTCTAAAGTGGAGGGGAGTTCTCTCTTGACCATTTGGGATTTTATGGAGGAATCAAAGGAAACCGGGGAGGTATACATCGTAGTGGTGGAGGGCGAGGAAGACGAACCCTCAAACATCCCTCCAAACTTAAGACCATTGCTAAATGAATTTAAAGAAGTCTGGCCTGAAGATTTACCTGATGGATTGCCCCCCATGAGAGACATCCAACATCACATAGACCTCGTCCCTGAGGCTAGCCTGCCCAATTGCCCTCGTTATCGGATAAGTCCGAAGGAGTGTGAGATACTTCAGGGGCAAGTGGAGGAATTGATCCATAAGGGTCTATTGAGAGAGAGCATGAGCCCATGTGCTGTACCAGCATTATTAACGCTAAAACAAGATGGAAGCTGGCGCATGTGTGTTGACAGCCGCGCAATTAACAAAATTACCATCAAATATCGGTTCTCAATACCATGGTTGGACGACATGCTCGATATACTAGGAGGGGTTAAGGTGTTCTCTAAACTCGATCTAAAGAGTGGGTACCATCAGATTCATATTCGACCTGATGATGAATGGAAAACGACATTCAAGACAAAACAAGAGTTGTATGAGTGGCTGGTCATGCCTTTCGGCCTATCGAACGCACCAAGTACTTTTATGCGTTTGATGAATCAAGTTCTAAAACCATTCACTGGTCGATTTGTAATAGTATATTTTGATGACATATTGATATATAGCCAGGATGAGACGGAGCACAAGAAACATCTCAGGTAGGTGCTGCAGGTTCTAAAAGATAACAAGTTGTACCTCAACTTGAAAAAGTGTAGTTTTTTAACTGACAGCCTGTTGTTTTTAGGATTTATTGTAACGTCCACAGGCATTCGAGTGAACGATGAAAAGGTGCGAGCTATTAGGGAATGACCGATCCCGACAAACATTCATGAGGTGAGGAGTTTTCACAGGTTGACGACTATTTATCGTTGATTTGTGCGAGATTTTAGCACCATAGTCGCGCCTATAACAGACTACATGAAAAAAGGGTCGTTCCAGTGGACCGATAAAGCTGATAAGAGCTTTCAGGAGATCAAGCATCGTTTGTTTACAACACCGGTCTTAGTGCTTCCTAATTTCGATACATTGTTTGAGGTGGAGTGTGACGCTTCATATGTCGGAATAGGAGGAGTATTATCATACGAAGGTAGGCCGGTAGCCTTCTACAGCGATAAGCTCAGCGAAGCTCCTTCGCAGTATTGCAGGAAAAAAGCCGAAGCAGTGGGACTTGGCCTTGTCTCAAGCAGAGTTTGCGTTCAACAACATAGTGAACCGCTCGACAGGAAAATCGTTGTTCCAGATTATATATGGACGAGTGCCTCGCCACACACTTGACTTGGTCCCTTTGCCCAAGCACCCAGGCACGAGCGTTGCAGCAGAACATATGGCAGATAAGATCATGGGCAACCATGCAGAAGTGCAGGCCAAGCTACATGCCTCGGACGAGAAGTACAAGGAACAATCGGACAAGCACCGGTGACAAAAAGTGTTCGAGGTGGGCGACCGCGTTATGGTCCATCTGCGTAAAGAGAGATTTCCGACCGGGACGTACAATAGGTTGAAAAATAAAAAGATTGGACTGGTACCGATCATTCGAAAGATTAATGACAACGCTTATGTTGTTGATCTTCCAAATGACATGGCGATCTCACAGACTTTCAACGTCGCGGACCTGACAGAGTATCATGAACCAGCGCAAGAGGAGAACTCGAGGATGAGTTCTTTTCAAGTGGAGGGGACTGATGTAGAGTGGGTCGCGGATAATTTCATGGCCAAGATGGATCAGAAAAGGCACGGTCGGCGACAGAAGTGATCCGGACCATCAGACCTTATATCGGGCGTATCTCGCAATCCGGAATGAGTTATCCGACGCAAAATAGATGATTTTGGGGTAGAACGAGCTACTTTAGCTAACCAACCCTGCTATGCCGGGTTGCGTAGCCCGAATTTATGAGAAACCCCCTGATCAACGGTCGTTTTCCCATTTTAATTTTGTTTTTACTATTCATAGTAAGTTTTAGTTTGCATATAGCTCTTCATTCGTTGGGCTTTAGGAGTTGTGTCCAACATGAAAAGTGCATAGAATAATTAGGAGAACGGTTTGGTTAAGACAAATAGGACACTTACTATTTTTGGCCGAAAACCTTGCGCACTAGTAGACATCATGACTGTCTATAAATAATAAGTTTACTATTTATAGTAAGTTGAGAATTTTAGGAGTTCTAGTTGTAGTTTGAGTTTGATTTCTTTCTTATTGCTTGGTTCCTTTATTTAAAGGGGTGTAAACTCGTTTTTAGACATTCAGTAATCAATTTCGAAGTTTATTAGAGTTTATTTCTATTTTCTTGTTTTCTTTTCTCGTGGATTCGAGAAGTCTCTGTGAGGAGTCCAGAGAAGCTTCGTGGATTCGGAGTAGTTATCCTTGAGGAAGACGGTGATCGACCTCGTCACGTTCATCCCTATGTCAATTTGGTATCAGAGCGAGGATTCCCCACGGGCCGATGACAAATAATGAAGGTATGAATTAAAATCCTGTGGACGGTGATCCAGGGATTCGTCATCTTTCGAAAAAAATAGAAGCTTTCCATCGGGAGAGTCAGTTGACCATGCAAGGGTTGCAGGCAACTCTCGACCGTCTTGCACATGAGCTACTTTCGCCCCTAACCCTAGGCGGTGCTCCACCACCTATGGTCGCTCCACCACCCGTGGTTGCTGTACGATACGACCCCGATTATCGCAGAGCACTACCAGTGGCAAATCATAGGGTTACACCAGATGATTCTAGTTCCAGTGACGAGGACATTAATGAAGATTTTGACTGACGACCAATCCATGGAGGCGATCGTCTAGATCATGCTGAAAGAGACTATCAAGGTAAGGCTGAACTTCCTAGTTTTAACGGTTTATTACGTATCGAAGATTTCCTTGATTGGCTGGCCGAAGTAGAGAGATATTTTGATTATATAGATGTACCATATCATAAAAGGGTGAAATTGGTAGCGTTTAAATTAAAATCTGGTGCTTCTGTATGGTGTGAAAAATTACAACTCTCATGAGCCCATCAAAATAAGGCGCCCATCGCATGATGGCCTCGGATGAGACGTCTTCTTCGATCATGATTTCTCCCCAGTGATTATGAGCAGATCTTATTTCAGCAATACCAGAATTGCCGACAAGAAAATCAAACTGTTACAGATTATACTGAAGAATTCCAGCAGTTGGCTACACGAAACGATCTATCAGAATCTGAGTCACAGAAGGTGGCACGATTTATAGGTGGGTTGCGACCGACAATTCAGAACCGAGTTCAGATATACCCAGTGGGGATTGTAGATGAAGTAGTTTAATTGGCAGGAAGGGCAGAAATACAACTTGCAAGAGCTCCTGCTCGTCCTTATCCTTCAAATCGACCCCCTATAACGGGTCCCACACAGGATCCAGTGCTGGCTCAAGAAAAAGATCCGGTAGGAGAACGTCCTCAACCTCCTCCATCCGCAAACCATGATACGGGGAGCGGACCATCCAGACCTCAATGGACAGCACCCACAACAGCAGGCCCGAGTAGAATTCTGAATCCTTATGCTCGGCCAAGGTCGAATAATTATTACCGCTGTGGCCAACCAGGCCACTTATCAAACACTTGTCCTCAATGTTCGACAGCACACTTAACTATAAACGAAGGGGGCACTGAAGATGAGGCCGCAAAAGAAGATTATGGCTTTGATAAATATGAACAAATCACTGAAGAAATAACAGGTGGCGATGAAGTGACAAGCGAGGATCGTGGTGAATCTCTCATTGTGAGGCGACTACTGTATACCCCACGAAAGGAATTACATCCACAACGGCACAATATATTTCGTACTAGGTGCACCGTCAGCGGAAAGGTCTATGATGTGATCATAGACAGTGGTAGCAGCGAGAACATCGTCTCAAGAGTGATGGTGGATAAGTTGCAGCTACCAACGATGAGACATCTTTCCCCGTACTCAATTGGCTGGATAAAAAAAGTAAACGAGACCAAGGTAACTGAACAATGCACTATCTTGTTTTCAATAGGTAAACATTATAAGGATCAGATACTTTATGACGTGATTGACATGGAAGCCTGCCACATGCTACTCGGTCGACCCTGGCAGTCGGACCGTGATGTGACCCATCGGGGGCGAGACAATGTCTACATATTCGTCAAGGATAGTCGAAAAATAATCCTTGCCCCTATGACACCAGAGAATCACCCTGAAGCCTCTAAAGTAGAGGGGAGTTCTCTCTTGACCATTCAGAATTTTATGAAGGAATCCAAAGAAACTGGCGAGGTATACGCCGTAGTGGTGAAGGGTGAGGAAGAGGAACCCTCAAACATCCCTCTAAACTTAAGACCGTTGCTAAACGAATTTAAAGAAGTCTGGCCTGAAGATTTACCTGATGCATTGCCCCCCATGAGGGACATCCAACATCACATAGACCTCGTGCCTGGGGCTAGCCTGCCCAATCGCCCTCATTATCGGATGAGTCTGAAGGAGTGTGAGATACTTTAGGGGCAAGTGGAGGAATTGATCCGTAAGGGTCTATTGAGAGAGAGCATGAGCCCATGTGTTGTACCAGCATTATTAACGCCAAAAAAGATGGAAGCTGGGGAATGTGTGTCGATAGCCGAGCAATTAACAAAATTACCATCAAATATCAATTCCCAATACCACGGTTGGACGATATGCTCGATATGCTAGGAGGGACTAAGGTGTTCTCTAAAATCGATCTAAAGAGCGGGTACCATCAGATTCGTATTCGACCTGGTGATGAATAGAAAGCAGTATTTAAGATAAAGGAAGGGTTGTATGAGTAACTGGTCATGCCTTTCGGCCTATCGAACGCACCAAGTACTTTTATGCGTTTGATGAATCAAGTTTCAAAATTGTTCACTGGTCGATTTGTGGTAGTATATTTTGATGACATATTGATATATAGCCAGGATGAGGCGGAGCAAAAGAAACATCTCAGGCAGGTGCAGTAGGTCCTATAAGATAATAAGTTGTACCTCAACTCAAAAAAGTGTAGTTTTTTAACTAATAGCCTATTATTTTTAGGATTTATTGTAACGTCCACAGGCATTCAGTGGACGATGAAAAGGTGTGAGCTATTAGGGAATGGCCGATCCTGACAAACATTCATGAGGTGAGGAGTTTTCACGGGTTGACGACTTTTTATCGTAGATTTGTGTGAGATTTTAGCACCATAGTCGCGCCTATAATAGACTGCATGAAAAAAGGGCCATTCCAGTGGACCGATAAAGCTGACAAGAGCTTTCTGGAGATCAAGCATCGTTTGTCTATAACACCGGTCTTAGTGCTTCATAATTTCGATAAATTGTTTGAGGTGGAGTGTGACGCTTCATATATCGGAATAGGAGGAGTATTATCACAGGAAGGCAGGCCGGTAGCCTTCTAGAGCGAGAAGCTCAGTGAAGCCCGAAAGAAGTGGTTGACTTATGAGCTTGAGTTGTACGCAGTTGTTCAGGCGCTGCGACATTGGCGGCATTATCTGATTCAAAGGGAGTTTGTTCCGTACACTGACCATCAGGCATTAAAGTTTATTAATAGTCAGACTAACGTGAATCGTGTGCATGCTAGATGGGTTACGTTTTTATAGAAATTTATGTTTGTTCTGAAGCATAAATCAGGTCAACAGAATAAGGTGGCTGATGCACTTAGCCGTCGTGCGTCACTACTTGTTATGATGAGCAACGAGGTGGTCGGCTTTGACTGTCTCAAGGAGCTATATGCCGAGGATGAGGATTTCAAAGATTCTTGGTTGAAGTGTCAAGAAGGTCACCCCAGTGACCTTCATATACAGGATGGTTTTCTCTTCAAAGGGATTCGATTGTGCATCCCCCAAAGTTCTCTAAGGGAGCAGATTATTCAGGAACTATATGGAGGTGGCCTCGGTGGACACCTTGGGCGAGACAAGACGCGAGCTCTTGTGAAAGAGCGGTATTACTGGCCGCAATTAGTACGTGATGTGGGAAGAGCCGTACAACGTTGTCATATTTGTCAGACCTCCAAAGGGGAATCTTAGAATACGGGCCACTACACCCCGTTACTTGTGCCTGACGGTCCTTGGGAGGATTTATCAATGGACTTCGTGCTTGGTCTTCCACGAACACAACGCGGCATGGATTCGGTGTTCGTAGTGGTCGATCATTTCTCCAAGATGACATAATTTATCCCATGCAAGAAGACCCTTGATGCAACACATATGGCGAATTTATTCTTCAGGGAGGTCATACGGCTACACGGGGTCCCTAAGACCATTACTTCTGATCATGACACGAAGTTTATTAGCCACTTTTGGCGGACTTTGTGGACTCGATTCGATACACGACTTTAATTCAGCAGTGCTTACCACACACAGACTGATGGGCAGACTAAAGTTGTGAATCGCACATTGGGAAACCTCCTTCGCAGTATTGCAGGAGAAGAGACGAAGCAGTGGGACTTGGCCTTGTCTCAAGCAGAGTTTGCGTTCAATAACATGGTGAACCGATCGACAGGAAAATCGCCGTTCCAGATTATCTACGGATGAGTGCCTCGCCACACACTTGACTTGGCCCTTTGCCCAAGCACCCAGGCACGAGCGTTGCAGTAGAACATATGGCAGATAAGATCATGGGCATCCATGCAGAAGTACAGGCCAAGTTACATGCCTCGGACGAGAAGTACAAGGAACAAGCGGACAAGCACCGGCGACAAAAAGTGTTTAAGGTGGGCGACCGCGTTATGGTCCATCTGCGTAAAGAGAGATTTTCGACCGGGACGTATAACAGGTTAAAAAATAAGAAGATTGGACCGGTACCGATCATCCGAAAGATCAATGACAATGCTTATGTTGTTGATCTTCCAGATGACATGGCGATCTCACAGACTTTCAACGTTGCGGACCTGACTGAGTATCATGAACCAGCGTAAGAGGAGAACTCGAGGAAGATTTCTTTTCAAGTGGAGGGGGCTGATGTAGAGCGGGTCGCGGATAATTTCATGGCCAGGATGGATCAAAAAAGGCACGGTCGGCGACAGAAGTGATCCGGACCATCAGACCTTAGATCGGGCGTATCTCGCAATCCGGAATGAGTTATCCGACGCAAAATATATGATTTTGGGGTAGAACGAGCTACTTTAGCCAAGAAACCCCACAATGCTGGGTTGCGTAGCCTAGATTTGCGAGAAAATCCCTGATCGACGGTCGTTTCCCCGTTTTAATTTTATTTTTACTATTTATAGTAAGTTTTAATTTGCTTATAGCTGTCATCCGTTGGGCTTTAGGAGTTGGGTCCAACATGAAAAGTGCTTAGAATAATTAGGAGAACGGTTTGGTGAAGCTAAATAGGACACTTACTATTTTTGGCCGAAAACCTTGCGCATTAGTAGACATCATGACCGTCTATAAATAGTAAGTTTACTATTTATAGTAAGTTGCGAATTTTAGGAGTTCTAGTTGTAGTTTGAGTCTGATTTCTTTCCTATTGCTTGGTTCCCTTATTTAAAGGGGTGTAAACTCATTTTTAGTCATTCAATAATCAATTTCGAGGTTTATTAGAGTTTATTTCTATTTTCTTGCTTTCTTTCCTCGTGGATTCGAGAAGTCTCTGTGAGGAGTCCAGAGAAGCTCCGTGGATTCGGAGTAGTTAACCTTGAGGAAGACAGTGATTGACCTCATCACGTTCATCCCTGCGTCAATTTGGTATCAGAGCGAGGATTCGCCTCGGGCCGATGACAAATAATGAAGGTATGAATCAAAATCCTGTGGACGGTAATCCAGGGATTCGTTATACATGAATCAAGGTGGGCCCAATGGTAAGGGTAGCATGGTTGAGGTTGGGTTGCACCTAATCCACAGATTGGCTAAGACCCCTGTAACTAGGGATGTGGGTGGGGGCATCGTATATACATGCCATTCATTTGCCTTTTCTAGCTTATTTTAGCATGGTCCAAAAAATAAAGCATATGCAAATTTCAGATGGACAGCATCACAAGAAATATTAGTTATTGACAATTAAAAATCCTTCGTGGGTGACAAAAGTTTTAGATCAAGGTGATATTTATGATTATTATTAATAATATTATTATTCTCCTTTCTCCAGGTTCACGTGACCTTATCAAATGGTTGGATGGTCAATAAACATTATGGTGGACCGTAGGAAGTTCTTAATGGTGAGCGTTTATTGACCAATATGCTCAATTACTGTTTTTTCTTAAATCTAGGCTGGATTTAGTTTGGTTCCATTTTAGTGTAAACCAAAATTAAAATCAGGCCCATTTAAAACCACTGTCCAAACAGGGTTGGATCAAGTAGATTTTGAGAGGACCCGGACTTGACTTATTAATTAACAACTTTTAGGCCTAAAGCTGCACCATGGTCCAAATTTTGATCATTTGCCCACTCAAGTCCAACGACCCTAGGGTCAATTGGATACACTTACACCCCTACATCTATTTAGGTAATGTAGAAAATATTCTGGAGTCGCGCTGAATCAAAATTTTGAATAGGGTCTGCCCAACAGGCCTATCTAGTCAAATTATGGGTCTAAACCAACCCATTTCAGAACCATTGGGCACTTAAATCTAATGTTGTGATAAGTGGGAAGTGAGCTAGGTGAAGGTAGTAGAATCACACATTCTATCACAACACCTTTCATTATTTAAATACCTATGGAGAAATGATAAGGTGGGTTGTATGAATGAAAACCTTGCCATGCACATAGTTGTGCTTGGAACCGTTGACATCCACATCAACAATTAGGACCGTCCATTAGGTATAGCCCACTCTTCATAGACAGTCTTGAAAAATGTTATAAGGATAAAATGATTTAAATTGTCCACTCAGTGGCTTGCAGAGATTGATGGACAAGCATTTCCACAAAAGTGCTAGTTTCATAATTAATTCTTAATAAGAAATTAATTTATTAAGCTAAACAAACACTTTTAAAGCTTTTAGTAATGATTTTAGGAATCAAATCAGTAATCACCCAAAAAATCCTCAAATTCCAATTTTGGACAATCCACCCTAAAATCCCCAAATCCCTAAATCATCACTGAGATTGAGAGAGATTGAGAGAGAGAGAGAGAAATACCTCAACCGAGCTTCAGAGAGAGAGAGAGAGAGAGAGAGAGAGAGAGAGAGAGAAGGTGTGTGTGGGTAGGGCTTCAGCAACGAGTGTGGGTGACTGAGAGAGAGAGAGAGAGAGCAACAACGAGAGTGAGAGAGAGAGAGAGAGTGAGCGAGAGAGAGAGAGAGAGCGACAACGAGAGTGAGAGAGAGAGAGAGTGAGCGAGAGAGAGAGAGAGAGAGACTGAGGGTAATGGATGGGTGCTGGAATCATTTCGGCTTAAAACATAAGCTTATTGCCGACGAAAATTTTCATCGGTGATACTTGTCACTATTCGTCAGTACAAGATTGTAAAAATATTTGGGCCCACTCGTTTTCTATCAGCCCCATCCACTCCATACATACGTTTTTAAATATACTTATTAGCTACACCAAAAACAAAAATTACAAATCAACATCTATGATCAACCACACAAAGTGAAATAATATGTCCACCGTTCATTTTGTCCGCCTTTACCGATGATTTTTTTTGTCGCTAAAAATCTCCTTTACCAATGATACTGTATAACATCGGTAAAAATAGCCTCTCGGCGGGAATATATTTGTTATGTGGGAATGTTTTGGCGACGAAATATGATTTCGTTGGTAAAAGTAATATTTCCCAATGAAATAATATTTGGTCGGTAAAAGTAATATTCGAGCAGGGCTCTGTGGGGCCCACCATGATGTAACTATTTTACCACTCCATTCATCACTTTTCTCAAATCATTTTAAGGTATGCTTCTAAAAATGTGTAGTGTTCACAGCTCCTGTGGACCACACCAAAGGAAGCTGCGGTGATAATGACACCCACCATTGAAACCTTTCCAAGGGACACCGTGATGTGTTTTTATCATCCAACCTATTCATAATGTCATGTAGACGTGGATGAAGTGAAAACATAAATATCAGCTTCATCTGCAACTTCTCTAAGAAGTTTTTTATGGTGGACGTTCAATCCCCACTTTGTGCTCTAGTACTTAAGCCTTGGACCTGTCTCATTCATAATCATATATTGGGACCACCTAGATGTGATTCACATATCCAGTCCATTCATTATGTGTCCAACTTGGATGAGGGGTCAAACCAAGTTTTAGCCGCATCCAAAACTTATGTGGGCCCCACCAAGTGCTTTTATATATTTTAATATGTCTTCATATAGTTTTAGATGGTATGGCCCACCTGAGTTTCGTATACGGATAATTTTTTAGATATCTCATTACCTAAACGGGACACATCAAATGCACGTTGTTGATGTTCGAAACACATCATGATGAGCCCCACAAAACTTGCTAACATTAATTCTTACGTTCTTAGGGTGTCAATAAGTTGGGTCACAATTTTAACTAGAATATTTGGCCCATTTTACATGTCTAGTCTATTCACTCTATTTTACTGATCATTACCCTCAATTTGACTAGTTACTTGCCCCGATCATGCTACATATGAGAAAGATAATGGGCATACAAGATTGATTAGCAATTTGAGTGAATTTTGATTTAAACATCTAAAGTTATCTACTCTTCAATCTGAACTTATCAGATTGTCCAAAAACAGTTAAAGGTTGTTCATAATATCAAAAAGATATGAATGATGAGAAAACACAAACATCAGCTTGATCCAAAACTTCTATGGCCTCTAAGAAATTTTCAATGGTAGAGGTTCAATCACACTATTTACTGTGGTGTGGTCCACTTGAGCTTTGGATATGCTTCCTTTTTGTTTTTTAGACCTCAAATTATCTATTAACATCGATGAACAGAGTGGATAAAATAAATAAATAATGGTGGACCCCATAAAATTTACTCAGTATGCTACGGGTAAAAATCACGTTTTTTTCAAAATGTATATTTTTTTACTCTTAATTTTTCTTTCAAAAGTTTTAACAAAATATCATATTTATTATCAAATATTTCAAAAAAAAAATACAAATTCTAAAATTTTATTGTCAAAATCTTAAAATTTTTATCAAATTTTATTTTATTTTTATAAAAAATTCAAAATGCCGATTTTTACCGACAATGTATGTATTTCGTCAGTAAAAACTCATTTACTGACGATTTTTTCGTCGGCAGAAAGTTCCATTACCGACAATATTGTATAACGTCAGAAAAATAGCCTCTCCGATCTTTTGTCGACGAACTATTTGGTTTGTCGAGAAAAATTACTCCTTTATCGACTATTTTTTTTGTCGGAAAAACATTCCTTTATCGACGATATTGTATAACGTCGGAAAAATAGCCTCTCCGATCTTTTGCGAATGAACTATTTGGTTCGTTGGGAAAAATTACTTTTACCGACGAAATGATCGTCGAAAAAAGAGTTTTCACCGACGATAAATAATTTCGTTGGGAAAAGTTTCCAGGCCATCATTGTAAATGGTGGCAGGAACTTATTCAGTCGTGGCAGGAATTTTTTGCCAACGAAACCATATTTCATCGAGGAAAGTCATGTTTACCGACGAAATTGATTTTGTCGGTAATAAGTTTGATGGTAAAGGGCCAATTTCTTGTAGTGTCATTGTATATGTCGTTCAGCTTGAGACACTTAGGGGACTCTATATGAGACAAGGTCACCCGCATGATTCACGCGGTACACACAGGTCTGATGCATGCCTTGGATAGTGTGATTCATGCATTATGCACTGTGCGACATGTACATCTACTCCCTAGAGACACCAGGGAG
Organism: Magnolia kwangsiensis; assembly: GCA_037074715.1. NCBI lineage: Eukaryota > Viridiplantae > Streptophyta > Magnoliopsida > Magnoliales > Magnoliaceae > Magnolia > Magnolia kwangsiensis. The sequence continues at coordinate 119,187,952 of CM073577.1, forward strand.
GTGGTCTCATAACCTTGTTATGGTTGGCAGATGATGGACATCGAAAACTATTGAGATTACAGGGCATCACAGGCATCCCTGATGAAAGTCCCTAAACCCTACGGTACTAGTAGGATGCTCCAACATTTAAAACGAGTGGATTCATGAGCGCACGATGGCTAAATACTGGTAGGCCACATCTCCCACTATGTTGGGGTCGGTTAGAAGGGGGTTTGACCTTACTTGCCTATGTGCAAAGGGCTACATGCTATGTTGAAAGTTTAACCAACTTGTGAAATGGGTTTGCTATCGACGGACTGAGTGGTTTTTGTGTACCATTGACGAGACAGATAGTGAAGTCTTTTGCACATGCTTGGTCTTTCACTCCTTGGGCAACAACTAGTATTGGAAGTATACTAGACCCCGATGATGATCCAATTGAGAACTATTCTAACATATGAAGTAGTGGAGGATTGACACATTATATTGCATCTTTAACATATGACATTTTGCCATGTAGACATTCGCATCGCATAACCTAGGTATAGCTGGTAGCATTTATGGACTTACCAGTTTAGCCCTCTATCATTTCCACTTATTCTGATTTTTGTATGTTTGTCACATGTATTGCTCACATACGCACACACTCTCTAAGCTTCGTAGTAAGCTTATGCACGTTGTTTACGTGCAGGTTATGCTAAGAGATTAGCTAATCATATCTAACTCAAAAAAAAAAAAAAAAAAAAAAAAAAAAAACTAAACATCTACTAAAACTCATGAAGAAATTAAGGTGAAAGAACGTTATCGGCACTCCACCTAAGCCTTTTATCCCTTTCCAAACTGTACAAGATGACTTGGGACATCCTATGAGCTCTAATTTATGGTTTCCAAACTCCAAGTTTCCTGCACACCTTCGGTGACACATTCAATTGCACTTAGATGGTATCGAAGCTCATTCGATGACACTTTCGATGGCATCGAAGCTCACTCGATCGCATCAAAAAATGAATCTAGCAACTAACTTGAAAAATTCATGATTTTCTCGATGGAATCGAAGAGGGTTCAATGGGATCGAAGTTGTCTTCGATGACATTAAAACTCTCCTCGACAACTTCAAATGGATATTTTTGCAGTTTTTCAGAATTTTGTCTTTCTGGTCCTGGAATTTTAGAATATGATTCTTCTGGCCCGGAATTTTTAGGATTCCTTTTCTTTGATTTCTTCATTTCAAATCTTCGATTTCATTAATCCATCACTTTGTTTTGTTGGATCTTTGGTATTTTAATTCTTTAATATTATCTTTGATATATCCAACTCTTCAATATCTTCTTTCGAGCTCTAAATTCATCATTTTAAGCACATATTCATCATAAGCTTGATGAAAATGTATATAGTTGAATCGAAATAACACTTAAATGACAATAAAATTAATGTAATTGATGATTTAAATATGTAAAATTTGAGTCTAAATAAGGAATATGATTATGCAAACGATTTCAAATAATAGAGAATGCATTTTTTAGTAAGTTACATGATTGTGTATTGTTTCTTAAGTCATTACTTTAGCTATGACTATTCATAACTTGTCATGTATAAATGTAATTATTTTATCTTTATTTATTTTTAAAATAGTTTCAGTTCATTAGATTATTGTATTTATTACTTCATAATCACTATATAATATTTACATTTGTTTTAATTTTTGACCTTAAATTTCAACTTCATGACAACGTGTAACATATTATTACTAGCATACGACGTCTTTAGAATATTCTAATCTGATTGTCTCAAATCGAGTGTCATCAATTTGCTTATCCTGTACGTACGATTTATGAAAATAGAATGAATGTACAGAGAAAACTTACATTGTCATTGTCATCGTGGCCCATTTGACGAGTCACCCCACTGTCTGTCAGTTCACACTTCACTGTTAGCCACCCTCTCTAGGGATCGATACCAAGACCTCAGTGTTTAAACGAGGTATCTTTCACCTTATTGATGACTTGGATCTTGCATGCACATGCTCTATTGGCACATGAGTTATACGTACACACGGCTACAAGACTTTTCCATACGTTTGCATGAGACGCAAATAATCTTGCTGATTCACGTCATAGATGTTCCCCTCGTCCCCGTTAATTTACATGCACACGTGGGATACATGTGTGAGATCTAAGCCACATAACAAAATGGACTTTGGATTCTCTTGCCTAAAAATTGGGCCAATGAAAAGAAAATGAAAGCATAAAAGTGTTAAGCTAGCGTTGTGGTCTATTTAGGGCTGTTAATGGGCCAGCCGTTCAAAATGAAAACCTTTGATTAGGCCCCACTCAAACAGTTTAAATTTGTGCTGAAGCCAACCAATGACTTGACCCATTGAGGGTCCAATGCCAAACTGATGATTTTCAGTGGAGGGTATTTAGAAAGTGTATCCATCGATCTTATGGACGGCTTAGATCTCGTCCATGTGTACTACGTTGGCACATGAGTTGGGAGTACATAGGTGCCTCTGAATTGGCCCTCCATATCAGTACTAAGAACGCTTATACGTGCAGACTCATTAAGTGTTTGGTGCAAGAATATAAATGTTCATAACAAGATCTCTATTAATACGAGACCTCTCGCTTTAATATCAATTTGATGCAGGATAATTAACCACTTGCTCTAAAAGCTCGAACTATTAGAGTATGGTGAATTAATCCCTTTATTTTGTATCGTAGGCCCCACATCTCATGGATTAGGAATTTGGCCAAACCCCCTTCGTGGGCCCCAAATCACATGGGTAGCACCTCGCACGGGCCACCCACCCCAAGTTTGTCCCCGCATCCCACAGGCTACCTCACTCAAGCCCAATGTGAAATACGCATTAATCACCCTCAATGAGGAGTTTAGAATACAAGACATCCCCCATGGGCCCCGCCCACCCCGAGTGTGCCCTTGCATCCCACATGTGACCCCATTCGAGCCCGGTATAAAAATGCCCCTGCATTAGTCCCCGTCTTAGACTCGTGATGGTTGGTTTATGTAATAGTGTACTGACCGCTAGAACCCACCATCCATTATTGGGCCAGTGGCCAGCCATATAAATAGTTCTAATAAATGAACTTTTTAGCATCTCCCATTCAACTCATTAGCTCATATTTTTACTCATTGGATTAATGGTCAAGATCATATTTTCACTCATTGGATCATTGGCCATTCAAAATAGTGCCCACATGATTGACGGTAGGAATTATCCAGCTATCCGGCCTATAAGGTGATTCATGCTAGTGCGGTTTGGAGTCATCATGGCATGCATAGGAAAAACCATCTCCTTGATAACCTATTTTCTCATGGCAAAAGTTGAAACTATATATTTTTGTTATTGATCACATGAATTTGGATGTTTTGGGTGGTTGTCTATTGTTTTCTAAGTTAATGCCCACCTAATATTTTATAGGCCTCACTTTTGGAGGATCACAACATCTTGGTTGGGATCACATGATGCATGTCTTGGATGGCATGTAAATCATACATCAAATTCCAGAATAGAAAATCATGGAGAATCATCAACAATTGTTAAATTCACGTTGTGGTCCACAGGATGATTTAATCATAATATTTTTGGGCATCCAACTTTTATGGTGGGACTACTTTGGTAGATAAGTTGGATTTCATACACACTGGTGAGCCCATGTGTAGCACTTGTGGTATAAGCTTATTGTACAAGGGCTTGCAGTAGAGGAACCTTTCTCATGTCCATCAATTGCTCAGGACTAGGCACAAGGATATTTTGGGCATGCAAGAGTCCCCAAAAAATAAGGTCCAAGCACTTTTCAATTGTAGCGTGGTATACTATAATATAGATTTATTCTCATTTTGAAAATATATCAGAGGTCTCAAATGCAACTTGTTGCACCATAAGTCACCATATCTAGCTAGCAACTACTAGAAGATTTTGTACAACATCCATCTCGTCCAAAAGGTTGGTCAAGAAAATGACAGCTGTTGATAGAAGCCAAAGTACAAGTATGGTCCCCTTGAAGATTGGATTCACCCGATTATTTTTTTATTTTTTTATATCGACCAAGCAATCTTTATGATGTGGAAAACCTTTTGGGTGGGTTTGATGTCATGACCACATGCCTTGTGTGGGCTATCAAATGCTATTTGGATCATAACTTAGTGGTCCAAGTAGTTGCATATGAAAATTTCTCTAAAATAATAAAGTAATTAGGACGTTTAATATTGCATTTGTTAGAACATCATAAGAGTTAGGCAGGAGTAGTTGATGAATTGAAAGGTTTTAAGGCTTTTCTTACCTATTCTATTGTTGGCTTTGTCATGAATGAGAATCTCATGCATTTCTCTCATCACAATTCTTTTTATAGAGAAAGGACCACCTACCCTTTTGAAAGAACCTGATATCTAACCTGATTAACGCTGTGATCAAGCCCTTCATGGCCTGGCTAAGATCGGATCCTATTAATATGTTCCTTGGTCATCCGTCGGATAATATTGCAATATCGACATCAGGTATGGTATCGGATATTAACTAAAAAAAAAGAAGAAGTCATGAATGAGAATCTCATGCGTATCTCTCATCACAATATTCTTTTTCTAGAGCAAGGACCACCTACCCTTTTGAAAGAACTTGATATCTATCCTGATTAATGCTGTGATCAAGCCCTTCATGGGCCTAGATAAGGTCGGATCCTATTAATATGTTCCTTGCAATATCAACATCAGATATGGAATTGGATATTGGCCAAAAAAAGTAAGACATTAGTTAGATACAGATATTATCCAAGGAAGTCGAATATAAGTCAGCTAATTAGATATCCAACTAATATCTGTTGTAGACAGATGTCTTAAATCTGGTTTTACACTACTCAATGACATTGAAGCTGGTCGATGCCATCGAGTTTTTTCAGAATTTTTAGCCCGTCGTTGGATTGTTTTTGTCAATTTTCAATGACATCGAAGCTAGTTCAAGCTTCAATGTCATCGAAGGTTTATGCAAATTTAGCAATTTTTGTTTCCTATTCTGGTTTACTTGTTCCTAAAGCTATATAAATGGTTGTATAAGGAACTAGGAGGTATTCTAAGGCATCGTAAGTTTTCTAAAATGGTTCTAAGGTTTCTAAAAGGGGGCTCTAAGGTTTTAAAGGGTGATAAAGGTGAGGTTTGAGGATTGCTAAAGTTGGATAAGTTCTCTATCTTTGTAATTTGTACTTTCATAGTGAAATTTTTGTTGCTTTGTGCCATGATTTTTTTCTCGAAAGAGTTTTTCACGTTAAATCTTTGTGTTCTTCTTTGGTTTATTGGGTGCTCTTGGATTGCTGTCCTAGATCTATATCTGTGTGATTCTGCAGCACAAATCCCAACAAGTGGTATCAGAGAAATCGTTGGGGCACAGATTTGAATTTGAAGGATTAACAATAATGGGTAACGCCAAGTTTGATATTGAGAAGTACTCAAGCAAAAATAATTTTGATTTATGAAAGGTTAAGATGATTAGCCTATTAATCATACAAAGCGAGATTAAAGCTCTTAAGGAGCGAAAATCTACTATGAAAGACGAAGAATGGGAAACCCTTGATAGTAATGTTTTATCCTCCATCCTTTTATGTCTTAAAGATGAGGTTTACTATAATGTTTTGAGGGAGAAAACTGTGGATAGTTTGTGGGTGAAGTCAGACAACATCCATGTGAAAAAGTCCCCTAAAAATCGCCTACGCTTGAAGTTACAGTGCTATACCTTCAAGATGGTAGAGGGTGGAGATCTGGAAGCCCACATCAGCAACTTTAATGAATTGATGTATAAACTGCTAGATATGGAAGAAGCACTCAAAGATGAGGAATAAGCATGTATATTGTTGAATTCTCTTCCTACATCTTATGAGTAATTTAAGGACAAGATGTGCACCACAAATAAAACCCCGAGTGTTAACACCGTTATTTCAGCCCTTCAAGAGAAGGCCATGCGAAAGCTAAATGACGACATGGGGACATCTTCCGATGCACTGATTACAAGGGGAGAGATTCTAAGTGAGGTACAAGATCTTTTAAACCTAGATCCAAATTTAAGGATAATTGCAAAGGAAAATTAAAGTGTTGGAACTGTGGGATGTTTGGGCACATGAAGAAAGATTGTAAAAATCCTAAAGCGAAGAAAGAAAATTCAGCAGCTTCTTCCAAGAAGGCCAATGTTGTCACATCTGATGAAGAGACAAGTGGTGGTGATTTGGACGAGTGAATACTATTTCCATGTTGGTCATTTACACGACAATCATAAAGACGAGTGAATACTTGACACAGGAGCATTATATCACATAACTCCTCATCGGAGTTGGTTCGCTAATTACAAGGAATGCGATGGTGGACAAGTTTTTATGGATAATGATAATGCTTATAATGTTATAGCTATTGGTACAGTGAGCATCAAGATGTTTGATGGGATGGAGCGTACCTTGACTGATGTTAGGCACATTCCTGATATGAAGAAAAGTCTGATTTCTCTCAGTGCACTTGAGACTATAAGGTGCATGTTCACTGGTATTGGTGGTATCTTTAAAGTTTCAAAAGGGACACTCATGGTAATGAGTACAAAGGCACGAAACCTTTATAGGTTGATCGGAAGCATTTCAAAGGGTGGAGCAATAGCAAATGTTGTAGATTCCATGTCTACACATATGTTGCATGCTTGTCTGAGCCACATGAGCGAGCGAGGCATGAATATACTATCTAATCGTTATTTGATTTCAGCTTTTAAAAATTTTGATTTAAATATATGCGACCATTGTGTATATGGTAAACAATCTAAATTATCTTTTAAATTTAAGAAATATGTATGTAAGGGATTGATTGATTATGTGCACTCTTACGTGTGGGGGCCATCTCCAAAAGTTTCCATTGGGGGGTCGTAATAGTTTGTTTCATTCATTGACGACTACTCTAGAAAAGTTTAGGTTTACTTCATGAAATGTAAATTCAAAGTTTTCATCATATTCAAACAATGGAAGACAATGGTAGAAAAATAGTCAGGACGAAAAATAAAAGTTTTAAGGACCGACAATGGTAGAGAATTCACTTCCACCGAGTTTAATGAATACTACAAGGATGAAGGGATTATTATGCACAACACAATGTGCGACATGCCCGAACAAAACGGTGTGGCTGAGCGAATGAATCGGACTCTCTTGGAGAGGGCTCGATGCATGTTAAGTGATGCTGCATTGGGCAAGGACCTATGGATAGAGGCTGTTAACACGGCTTTCTATATAATGAGTCAGTCCCCGTCTATGACAACTGAATGTAAAATCTCAAAGGAAGTATGGAGTGGTCATAAGTTGGACTACTCGGATTTGCATATATTTGGTTTTGAAACTTACTCTCATATACCATCAGTATATTTTTGTTGGCTATAATGTTGGTGCGAAATGTTGCAGGTTATTCGACAAGGTCACACGCAAGGTCATTACTAATTATGACGTCAGATTCTATAAAAGCTCTCTTGTAACGTCCTGAAAATTGGGGGTCGAGAAAAACTCATCTCCCGAGTTCCAAAACCTCAGTTATGCAACATTTTTAATGATGGATATATGTTGTCTATATTAGTGCATAAAACATGAATTAGATTAAGTCAAATTAGCAAAACATAATCCAAGGACAGTTGTAATACACAAGCGGAAGACTGAAATGAATATATAAACCAGTATAAGTCCCCAAAGTATGTATGCATTACCAGGACAATAATTACAAGTATTGTGTCAAAATACAAAATGTCAAAAAAAGAATGTGCTAGCCCACTACATACATAACCATGAGTCCGCATCAATCAGGACATGACTCACATGAACCTTCCTGAATACTGTATGTAGGAGAATGCCTCCTCATCATCCTCAAAATCTGAATTTGCCTCGTGCGTTGCATCATCATCTGCAACTAAGACAGAGTCTGATTGGTGTTTAAACTCCGTCTCAGAACGTGGGAGTGAGTGATCAACTCAGTGGAGCTATACAACAAAGGTTAACATATTATTAATTCAGTCAAGCAGTAATGATAAAGCAATACAATCAAACATCCCTAAGTATTCCGATTAATGCAAGAATGTATGAAAAAATGATGCATGCCCTCACCTGCACTCCCTCTGCGATATTCATTTCACGGTTGCGTATATCAGTCACTTCCTCAGTGCACTACCCAACGCCAAACGGCACATGCAGTGTGGTGTATGTACACTGAGTTCTTATTAATCATTTTCATACAACAGGATTGGAAAACTAAGGTACCTCCCTTATATCAAATCTCAAACAATGATCCATTCTAGGGTCGTCGATCCTAGTAAATCTCATGTGATGTTATGGTTCTAGGTCACTACAAAGGACTCGTCGCCTGATCAATGCAGGCCTAGTTATACCCTAGTTACTATAAAAAGGCTCGTCGCCTTAATGCATTTTCAGGGAATGCTCGAGGTTACTACAAAGGGCTCGTCACCTGATCAGTGTAGGCCGACAGCATGAATATAGTGTCTCATACCACCGTATTCAACTCACGAGTCTGGGTTGCTCACTGGTCACTACGGGGAGGCCCGTCGCCCCAGCGTAGGCCGACAGCTCGATCATGGTGTCCCATACCACCATGTCCGGCTCATGAGTCTTAGTGGATCGAGGTACCACGATTAACAGGGTTTCACTGATGAGTTTAGTACCTTAGGTTCAAGCAGTAACGTCCATACATAGTGAACATACATCGGGCCAATCGGGTTACTTGACGAGCTCGACTAGTACGAGCGCATGTTGAGTTGATCGACATAGAGTGCATAAGCACTCTGTGTAGCCTAACCACTGCCGACATCCCAAGTATGACTTGGATTCATCGAATACATCCTGTGTGGTGAAACAACTTCGGCCACCAAAACAAGGCCTATTACCGATTGCCTGGACTATGATATAGTCCCAACCGCGTGCAATCACAACAAATAAGCATATGAGATAATCAAAGAAGTAATGAATACTTAAGTCAAATCCTACAATCATTTGAGCATGTTATGGAATAAAACTTAAACATGAATGTACAGTACATGGAGGAAATCATACACACAGTTAAACATGAATAAACAGGCTATACAGTACATGGAGGAAATCATACGCACAGCTAAACATGAATAAACAGGCTATACAGTACATGGAGGAAATCATACATACAGCTAAGGTAGTTGGGATTCATATTTCAACTCCCTTATAAATCACAATTTACTAACTACTAACTCATTCAGACATTTTTACAAACACTTAGACTACACCTTTCAACATACATTACGTATGTTGGTTATATTGTGTATTAGGGCAAATCCTCTTCCCAAGGAGTTGTCGCATATATAACAATCATGTACCTACGATAGTTAATTATGGCAATCACAAATCCAGATTTCAAATGCATACAAACATTTCAACAAACACATGAAATACCTTATACACAACATAGTTTATATGTATACATAAAGCGAAACAGACATCGCATTTGGCGTGTGTAATGGCACCCACGTCAGTAATAAATCATTAACCAACATTGAAAGCCTTGAAAACCATAATCTAAATGTATATAGTCCGCACCTTACGCCGGTACACACGTAACAGATTCATTTTAGACACCTAGCCTTTGTCAACGGCAGATTGGAAACCTAGAGCAAGAATTAGGTCAGCTATTTTATAATTTACATTATCTGAAACCCTAAGACAGATTAGGGTTAGGTTTTCTTACCCAAGTACGGTGTTGAAAAGATCAGAAGAACTACACGAGATTGGTGTTTCAGTAGGTGGATTAGTAAGGAGGAATCCCAGGAATCCTCACCAACTTCTCTCTCACTTTCTCTCTTTTTACTCTTTTCTCTCTTTTAGGGTTTTCTCCAAATTCGTATGGAGTGAAAGAGAGAGGGTTTAAGACCCTTATATAGGCCCAAAACTGATGGAAATAGCCCGAGGGCCATGGTATACTTAGGTTATGTCCAAATCGGGTCAGTTCCAATCCAACGGAGCATTTCTAGAGGTCTCTTTGCTGAATGCGGTCAGACTTAAACTTCCTAATATCGGATCTTGGTCAAGCTAAGTTTTTGGTCCGATCGGGTTTACAGATCGACCGTGACGGACCAGTTTCAGTTCAACAGTCATCGACACTCGATCAGGGTCATAAGTACACTGGCATGTGTGGGACATTTTTCATGATCCGAGGGTGTATTTGGGTCAAATTCTGACAATCTGAATGCTTATAGTTGGCCCGCACACGACACGACTCAGATTACTTAAATCCGGATTTAATTTCTAAAAACATTCACGTTTCTCATACACTTCGCTCTAGACTCAAGTAAATCGTCATGGGATACCATTTGGACTTGATTTCCGAGGTGGTCATCAAGTCCAACAAGAAGGTCGTAATCGTATACTTTCGTCGTTATTGGACTTTTGACGTGCAGTCCAGGTCCGATACGGAGTCTCAATGTGCTCCCGTGAGTAACTGGGTTTAGAGATTGCTCCTAGGTTTGAGGGTAATGTTCTGTTAACTGTTTCATAAGTTTCGGGCCTTGCAGATCGTATTTAAAGTGATTGGTGCTAATTTTTCAGGTAATCTAATTTATCGCTGGTTAATTTTTGTTTAATTTCTAAATGATTTAGTCCTCAGTGATTTTTGCCTAAGGTGGTACTCGGGTCTTTGTTTGGATTTTTCCAAGACGTTACATCTCTATTTCGTAAGAATGATCAAGAGGAGCAAGAGGAACCAGAAAGGTTGATTGTAGATATTCTGATTGACACAGATGATACTCAAGCAGAGATAGATGTACAAACAAAGGTACAAGATCAGGTGAAGCAGCCACTTGTGAGAATGAATTCACTGCGTGATCGCAGGTTATTGGCAAGATACAGGGACGATTCTAATATTGCATATGCCCTTATTATAGATGAGGATGACTCATCTACTATTCAGGAGGCTCTCAGTGAGCCTGATGCAGAAAAGTGGAAGGTGGTTATAGACGATGAGACAGACTCGTTGCACAAAAATCACACATGGGAAATAGTGGAGCTTCAGTGGGCCTAAAAGCGATCAGATGTAAGTGGTTATTCAAAAGAAAATAAGATATATACAAAGCTAGATTAGTAGAACAGGGTTATGCTCTGAGAGAAGAAATCAACTTCATAGAGATATTCGTACCGATGGTTAAGCAGGTGTCTATCAAATTCGTGTTAACACTGGTTGCCAATACAATCTCGAGCTGAAACAAAATGGATGTCAAGACTGCATTCCTACATGAGGAGTTGGAAGAACAGATCTATATGAAGCAACCAGAGAGCTATAAAATTAAAGGGGCAAAGAAAAAAGTTTGCATGTTAATAGGTCGTTGTATGACTTGAAACAGTCACCTAGGCAGTGGTATAAAAAATTTCATTCTTTCATGCTGAGACAAAAATTTACTCGGAGTGAATATGATCACTGTGTCTATTACAAGACACTGAGTGATGACGAATTCATCATTCTAGTATTGTATGTTGATGATATGTTGATTGCCAGTCATTATATGTCCGAAATCAATGTACTGAAGACTCAATTATCAGGTACATTCGAGATGAAAGATCTGGGGGTTGCAAAGAGGGTTCTCGACATAGATATTCATAAAGACAGGAAGTGAGCAAGCTTTGATTATCACAGGCAGAATACCTTGAAAAGGTGCTGATCAAGTATGGGATGGACCAGGCAAAGCCAGTGAGCGTTCCCCACGTAGCTCACTTCAAGCTTTCCTCAAAATAATGTCTTAAATCAAATGAGGAAAAACAGGTTATGTCTATATGCCTTATTCGAATGCGGTTGATAGTTTAATGTATGTCATGGTTTGTACGAGATCAGATATTTCACAAGCAGTCAGTGTTGTGAACAGATACATGTTAAACCCCAGCAAGCAACATTGGGAAGCGGTGAAATATCTACTTCGATACATTCGAGGTATGAAAGACTGCGTCTTAACTTTTGAGAAGACATGAACAAAGTTGGTAGGGTATGTGGATTCCGACTACGTAGACAGTTTGGATTCCAAAAAGTTGAGTTCAGGTTACTCATTTGTACTAGTGGGTGGAACAATCAGTTGGATGTCGTAGCTTCAGTCCGTGGTGGCTCTTTCCATGACTGAAGTAGAATATATCACAGTGACAAAAGTATTTAAAGAATATGTTTGGCTCAAAGGAATGATAAATAAGTTAAGGCTTCAGCAGAAGGCCGTGCCAGTTAACTGTGATAGTGAGATCGCTATTAATTTGGCTAAAAAATCTGTTTATCACTTACGTACTAAACACATTAATTTTCGTCACCATTTTATCTGACAGTTACTTGAGTAAGGAGGCGTAACACTGAAAAAGATTCACACCAATATGTATCTAGTAGACATGCTCACCAAGGTCGTTCCTAAAGAGAAGTTCAAGTTATGTACAACTTCTTTAGGCTTGACGATGACGTAAAAGGATAACAGAGTGTGCACGAGAAGCATTGAAGAAGCTATGATGCGATGCAGAGATAAAAGAAGAGAACAAGAAGCTACATATTTGAAGATTGAAAACATGATGAAGATTGTTGTAGACATATATCTTAAATCTGGTTTTGCACTGTTCGATGACATCGAAGCCGGTCGATGCCATCGAGTTGTTTTGGAATTTTAGCCCCGGTCACTGGACTATTTTTGCCATTTTTTTATTAGATGTCATTGAAGCTAGTTCGATGTCATCGAAGGTTTACGCAGATTCATTTGCGAAAACGCAGATTCTACAATTTTTGTTTCCTATTCCGGTTATACTTGTTTTTAAAGCTATATAAAGGGTTCTATACGGAACTATGAGGTATTACAAGGCATTTTAAGTTTTCTAAAAGGGTTCTAGGGTTTGTAAAAGGAAGCTCTAGGGTTTCAAGGGGTGAGAAAGGTGACGTTTGAGGAGTGCTCAAGCCGGGTAAGTTCCCTATCTTTGTAATCTAAGCTTTCATAGTGGAATTTCTTTCACTTTGTGTCATGGTTTTTTCTCGAAAGGGTTTTCCACATTAAATCTTTGTGTACTTCTTTAGTTTTTTTGGTGCTCTTAGATTGCTATCATAGATCCATATCTATGTGATTCCGCAGCACAAATCCCAACAATATCTAAGTAAACAATTAGAAAATTAAGTTAAATACACAACTTTAGTGCATTTAAATTTTGAGGTTAAGGTATGGGTGCATGTGTTATGAGATGAAAGGAATCATTGCACATGTGTGATGCTGCACATGTGTCTTGTTGGTCTCGTGGGGCTCACTTGTGGACAACCACTAATGGGTTATGCTATATGCATTCAGCTCTCTTAAATCTATGCATGTGCCTCTTTCTCTTATCATACTTAAATTCAAACTAAGAAAAAGGGTTTAAGAGGAGTTAAGGATTAAGGTCATGTACCAGTTCTTTAACTATCTCCTAAAATTAGGTCTGCTTGGGCCTAGACGATTTATTTTTTGGCTCAAAAATAAAACTCAAGACTGGCTAACGAGGCTTAAAATTATACCCAAGCTAGGCTTTGCGGCCAGCGCCTACCATTTGCCAAACCAATCTTGATGTAGTCTTAGTAAATGGGGCCATCTAATCAAACCATTGATGTTATTGCTCTCACTTTGGCCATTGTTTTCATAAATATCTCTAGATCAAAAGGTTCCCAATCCCTTTCTTGAGTGGCTATGATGTAGAACGTATCACGGATATAATCCTAGCATGGTTGGGCCAAAAGGTGGACCGTAAATTGTTTGTGACTTTTGATCTAGGCATCGTTATGGGATGCGCAACCTATCATTCTTTACTGAAATGGCCCATCCGAGGTGAGCTGACCTACAAAATGGGTCACATTTGTCCATTTTTTCAGAAAACGTGTGCTTTCAACTAGAAATGAATATTTAAGGAAAGTTATTATTTTAGTAATTCCAAAATTTTTAATATTTTCTTATTTTTAGAGTTTTATATTTTCTTCTTTTTTAGAAGCAACTTATAATCATGCAAAGACTCTTCAAGCAAAAGTTTATTTAAAATTTTTATTTGTAAAAATTAAGCTTTAGAAGAGTTTTATTATTGTTAGGATTTTGAAAGTTTTTGTAATTACACATTTTGTTTTTTTTTTTTTTTTTTCTTTCTATATTAATGGTGGAACGGGGAAATACATGTCAAACAATCAATCAATTTTGAAATATCTAAAATTTATTTCTATTTTCTTAATTTTCCTTGTGGATTCAAGGTATTTATGTGAGGAGTCTAGAGAAGCTCCCTGTATTTGGAGTAGTTACCCTTTGAGGAAGACGCGCCATCCCTGCGTCAGCCTACAAACAAATGGTCCAGGGTAAATCATATTAATGATCTATGCAAATATACCACAATTTCGATCACTAGAATCTGGCAATGCCTAAGAATTTTGGGACTCATCTGCAGTTCTTAATATGAGACTGACGATCCAGATCAACTGGCCATGGGCTGCACTTGTATGGAATGCATGTGTGCAGCAGGGTACAGTTGGTCTGGGTGTAGATTTTAATCTAATGGGTGGGCCTGACTGGCCGTTCAGTTGGATTTTTTTTGGGCTAGGCCCAACCCATCGACATCCACATGTGTTTCATAAGCCTAGGGAAAGAGGCTAATATGCAGCTCCCTTGTGGAAATAGCAAGTAAATATGTATCATCTGGGCTATTGAATCCAGTGGGCCACCATGTAGATGGGCTATATGCTAAGTTCACAGGAATTAAACAAGTCCAATAATTCAATCGCGAGTTTGGGTAGTTGAAATGTGTATCACTACTCTAGCCTTTTGTTTTTGACAGCAGCTGATCAAAAGGCTACGACAGATAAACCTCTTACTTTGGTAAAAAGTCCTGTCTACATGGCATTAGGGGTGCAACTTGGCAGGTTTGGGTCGAGTTGAGGTTCAACCCAAGCCCAACCTGGACATTAATCATAGTCTAAACCCTGGAAAACATGACTAGACTCTGTCCAATCATGTTGAATGAATCTTAAGTTGACTCGACTTGGTATTATATATAATGTAAAAATGAAGAATATTTAAATGGTAACTCGTATTATAATGTAAAAATAAAAAATGTTTTAAATGGTAACAGATATTTAATATTATTAAAACATATACAGATATTAAATATTCAAAGAAATGCTTCATTGAAGCCTTTGGGCCCTGGTTACGGGCTGATGCTCTTAGATATGAGGTCGTGGATTCGAATCTTCTAGTTGTGACTTGGTGTCAGTCCAGCTTATCAGTTGACAAAGTTGTTGAACTGATTCGACAAGTCTGGTTGAGTCTTTTTATTTATTTATTATTTTATAACACACCCCCACACACTCATGCACCCACAGCCCGATGGGTACTTGAACCATGACCTCAACTTGAAACTTTTGTGAGTTTCGTTGGTCCTTGCCAAGTCAAGTTCAGCTCCAAACTTAACGATCCCAATCTGATTCATTGCTATATGTTTCCCATAAACATATATTGTGTGTGTGTATATATATATATATATATATATATATATATATATATATATATATATATATATATATATATATATATATATATATCTATATCTGTGTGTGTGAGTAAAGGTTAGGTTTAGGTTGTGTCAGTTGTCTATGTTGGCATGAGTCATTAGAATCACAAGAAAATAAGAACCTAATTGTATCAAATCCCTTAGTTTAAGGGACAATTGTGAGTCTAGCTGTATGCGCTAAGAATAGGCCCCAATAATATTCCTTCTTGTATCTATATATCCTGTAAATAGTTCAATGGAAATATATGAAAAAAGTTTTACTAGAAAATTTCATGTCTGACATGGTATCAGGGCATTTTGGCTCTGGGTTTCCTGTAATTTGACAGAGAACGGGACACCAACCACTCAGAATCCATGGCTGACTCCCCCTACACTGATTCCACTGATTCCATTCTTGACAACCTCACGACCAGAATGACAGAGGCTTTGACCAAAGCCCAGACCACTGATTCTCCTATTATGTCGATCAGCATTAAGTTGGATGGATCCAACTATAGCCTATGGTCCCAGGTGGCTGAGACATACTTCTCAGGCAAGGATAAACTGGGATATATTAATAGTGATTCTCCTCCACCATCTGAAACAGATCCGGGATTTCGCAGGTGGCGTATGAAAATGCCATAGTGAAAGGATGGTTGATTAACTCCATGGACTCGTCTCTGGTCCCAAACTTCATCCGCTTCCCAACGGCCAAACAAGTTTGGGACTCCACTGCTACTACTTATTTCGATGGTACTGATACTTCACAGGTTTATGAACTCCGGCGTAGGGTAACACAGATGTGACAAGGAAGCCGATCACTAGAAAAATACTACAACGATTTACAAGGGCTGTGGCGCGAGATTGACTTCCGCCGTCCAAATCCAATGCAGTGCGTAACAAACATCTAGAAATATAATTCCCTATTACAAGAAGAAAGAGTTCACATTTTCCTAGATGGATTGGATGACCGACTCGATCACATTCGGAGTGATGTCCTCCAACTGAAGCCATTTCCTACAATCGAACAAGCCTATGCAGATGTTCGAAGGGAGGACACCTGTCAGGCTGTACTGGCATCCGGGGTAGAAACTCTAACTAATGGCGCTGTCATGGCTACTAAAGGCTCGAACTATAGCCGACAGCCAACGCTGGTGATAGGGAAGCACAACTCCTCTTTCAAACTGAAAGGTCCATCTGCTGGAAGCAAGTGCACGCACTGTGGAAATGCCAAACACACTCGTGATACCTGCTTTAAGATACATGGGTATCTTGAGTGGTGGCATGAGTTACAAACCAGGTGTTCACTCTCCAAGTGCAGGGTTGTGATGTAGTAATAACTCGGTAAGACCGAGGTCGAATCCCAAGGGACTGAAACTTGTACGTTATCTAAAACTAACTAGAACTAGAACTACGGTAAGATGAAATCTAAACTGAATGTAATTTGAGGAATAATGGTGAAAATATTAATCTAAAATTTATAGAAATCTGAGGAAAGGAAACTAGGGATTCAGAGGATCCACTTGTAGAGATCAGGGAGATCTTATGCATGTTTCATGAAAATTAACTGAACTGTCATTGATCTAGTTTTCAAGAGATGAAAAGTATATGAATTAGAATGGATTCCATCACCAAACCATGCCCAAAAGACTATGGCGAACAACAGAATTAAACTAATTACCAACCAATCACATGTATGAAGGTTAGGAAGGGTACTGACATCCAACCATGCCCAGGAGACTACGGTGTACAACAGGGTTTCCTGACATCATAAACATTAAGGAGAATGGAAATATTCAAAGCCATTGCAGACCCATTGTAATTTCAGTCACAACAGACCATTAAAAACCTAAAACATTCCCATAATAATCAACTAAAATCAACGTCAATTGATGAATTAAAATTAAAATAAAATAAAATCTCCCATCTCACTACAAGCTTCACCTCTTAGCCCTAGCTAAGAGGTTTAGCCTGATAACATGGTTAGGCTAATTCCAAATAAATAAATAGAAAAAGAAAAGGAAAAGAAAAGTAAAAGAAAAGAACAAAAGCCCTCCCTCTCTCTCTCCACGTTTTCTTCCAACGTCCTTGCCAAGCTGAGATTTTTCTTCCGTGTATCTCCCCAAACTCTCTCTTCTCTCTTCTTTTTATAGCAGGGAAGGACGGTGGAGCAGTGCTTCCGTTTTGGAGTCGGTGAGAGAAAATACGCAGCGAAATCAAAGGAAGAGCCTTACGCATCTATGATGATTGGTGGGCCTAGGTTTGATGGCAGACGAGAAATCTACTCCGTCCACTTAACTCGCCTCGAGAAACCGGTTGGGAATGAACTTATTTGGCTTATGTTAAGGGTGGCCTGTGGACTTTTATTCCACCGTCCATTCTACTCTTTGAATGGCTGGATTTCTCTACTCGCCATCTTTTGCAATTCTGCCACCTAGGCAAGGTTAAGAATCTCCATAGGAAGCTGATGAACGGTCCGGATTGAACCATTGAGATCGGAAGGTGGCCCACAAGGATCACCCGCAAGCTCTGCTGCGGAACAGAGCTCGCGCAGATGCTCGCTGTGATGGTCGGTGGGCCCCACAGTGTAGTTTTCAATGAAATCCCCTCCGTCCATTGGTTCCAGAACGGAAAAACATCTGAAAATGAGTATATTTGGAGTTGATTTGGTGTGGTCTACCAATCTTTCTTCTTCAGCATCTGTCTGAGTTTGAACGGTGGAAATTGCTTGATTGAATGCATGGTGTCACAGGAAAAGCTTGGCAAGCGTTGAGCCCCACCTCTGAACTCAATGGATGGTCCCGATCGTAGAATTGGATGAGGAGTGGGCCCCACTGAGAGGACCCAGCGTCGGCAGCGTAAACGCTGCTTGCGTTTTTTTTTAAATCGAGGAGTCAGTCCACACCGACTTTGACCGATTCTTCGGTCTGGTGCACGGCGAGTGAACGTGGATGGGGTGCACACACACTGTAAGTGGGACCCCCTAAGGTGTTGTTTCAGTAAATCCAAACTGTCCATTCAGTGTGTCATCCCTTTTAAAGGGTTGATACCAAAGTTTAATCATTTCCAGATGACAGGCGGGCTCCAATTTGCTGATTTATGGGCTGATCGGTCCACTGGACCACTTTAAGAAAGATCCGACGGATGAATTTCAACGTGTACGGTTCATTTAGAGTCCTCAGGCCCTGTATAGAGTTTTGAGTCAAACGGATGGTGGGAACCCTGTGATCTTGCATTCTACACCAATTTCGGGCCATTTGAAAGTGAATTGCTGAAATTTCTCTGATCTCCGGCGTGTAAATCTTCGATCTTGGTCCCATGGAGTCTCGTACAATGCTTTAGTGTCTTCAGAGTGTCCAATCCATGCTTTTAATATCCTATTTCGATCTAAGCTTATAAAGACACCCTGCAACATAAACACGATAAAATGGGTCATTAGACAATATTATGTTCATAAATCCAGACAATATTTAGGGTCTAATATACAATATTTGACCCTCAACACCAGGAAGAAAAAGGACTCAACAGCACTCGAGGACGGCATGGGCAAAGTTGTTGTGGTCACAGCCGAGCCTCATCTCTCGCTCATCCCTCTGACCGATCCTTCCACATCTATGGACCAAGGTAATTGTGGCCGAGTTTTCTATAGCTCTACCTCTCAGGATGCAGGGGCATGGAATATAAACTCTGGCGCTACTGACCATATGACGTTTGATCCCAAGGATTTTTTCCATACCACTCAACCGCGACAGACTAGTATTGTTAATGCAAACGGGGTTGCATATCCGGTCATAGGGGCTGGCACCGTATCTTTATCACCCTCCCTCTCCTTAACTCATACTCTCCTTGTTCCCTCATTATCAAATAAATTAATGTCGGTAAGTCAAGTAACTGAAGAGCTTAAATATGTTATATTGATCTACCCTACTTTCTGTCTCCTATAGGATGTTCTCAGCAAGAAGATTATTGGGTGTGGTACTAAGAGAGGGGGGCACTACTACTTAGACGATTTTAGCCAAGGGACAACACATCACATGCATCATAAGACAAGTAGCAAAGAATAGGAAAACTGGTTATGGCATCACCGCCTGGGGCATCCATCATTTGGATATTTGCGACACTTATTTCCAAACTTTTTTTTTTCACTTACAACATGCTGAGTTTAAATGTGATACATGTATTTTGACTAAGAGCCATAGAATCTCTTACCTTGCAAGTTTGAATAAAAGTACCGTTCCTTTTGCTCTAATACATTCGGATGTTTAGGGACCCTCCCCAATTACTACTCTCTCTGATCATCGTTGGTTTGTAATTTTTGTTGATGACTGCACCTGCATGACATGGCTCTACCTGATGAAGACCAAAGATGAGGTGTTTTCAATATTCCAAGCCTTCCATGTCATGATCCGAAACTAATTTTCAACCAACATCCAAGTTCTACGGTCAAATAATGGAGGAGAATTTATCAACCAATGTTTTCAAGCATACTTCCGACAACATGGTCTCCTTCATAAAACTTCATGCTCTCAAACCCCACAACAGAATGGTGTTGCCGAATGGGAAAATTGCCACATCCTGGAGACAACTCGTGCTCTTCTTCTTGGCTCCCATGTTCCACCCCGCTACTGAGATGATGCCGTAGCTGCTGCGGTGTACCTACTAAATCGCATGCCCTCCAAATTCTTGCTCTTTAAAACTCCTCTACAAGTGCTCTCCTCTCATGTCTCTCTACCTACTGTACTGATACTCCCCCCTAGAATTTTTGGTTGTGTAGTTTTTGTTCATCTCCACAAAAACCAGCATATCAAACTTGATCCATGTGTTGTGCATTGTCTATTTTTGGGCTACAGGTTACATAAAAAGGGCTATAAGTGTTTTGATCCTGCTACTCACAAAACCTAGACCACTATGGATGCCACCTTCCTTGAATCCAAAACTTTTTTTTTCCTATGGTACCAAATTCAGTCCCTCAGGGGGAGTCTATGGGTGAGGAGCTGAATTGGCTCATGGCGGGCCCAATTACAAATACCGTGGGAGAGCATGAAATTGAAATTGAGAGGATCAAAAATAATACAGCGCAGCGGACCAAAAATAATACAGAGCTGCAGCAGCATTTGAACATAGCAGAAGCTGAACATAGAGAAACTATTGCTAGTGAAGTGGCTCTGGAAGAAGATTAAGAACCCCCTCTCTCCACAGTGCCCGATTCTTCAACTGAGAACAATCCTGAGGTAGACTCTCCCACTACTCCATATACTACTGACTCGAATACCCTTGTGGAATATGTGTTGCCTTTTAGGAAAAACCGGGGCAAGCCTCCTAACAGATACTCCCCTGATGAGGAAGCAAGGAGGTCCAAATACCCCATTGCGAATTATGTGTCCACCCAGCACTTAACCGAGCCTACTAAGACCTTCACAGAGACATTATCCTCCCATCATATTCCAAATAGTGTGGAGGAAGCCTTAGCCGACTCCAATTGGGCACTAGTCATACAAGAGGAGGTAGATGCTTTGTAGAAAAATAATACATGGAGGTTGATACCACGACCTGAAGGGAAAAAGATAGTAGGATGCAAATTGGTGTTTTCAATTAAATATAAAGTTGATGGATCCATTGACCGTTACAAGGCAAGGCTAGTGGCGAAGGGCTTCACACAAACATACGGTATAGATTATATGAAGACTTTTTCACCCCTTGCTAAACTAAATACTGTCAGAGTTTTAATATCTCTTGCAGCGAATTTGGATTGGCCACTACTACAACTTGATGTGAAGAATGCTTTTCTCCATTGCGATCTTAAAGAAGAAGTCTATATGAATATTCCACCAGGCTATACGTCCTCTTCCAAAACCGAGGTGGTATGCAAGCTGGAATGGGCATTATATGGGCTGAAACAATCGCCTCGGGCATGGTTTGGGCGATTTAGCTCGGCCATGAGGAGGTATGAGTTTAATCAAAGCAATGCGGATCACACTCTCTTTCTAAAGCATCGGCAAGAGAAGGTGACGATCCTAATTGTTTACGTAGATGACATGATTATTACGGGAGATGATGCAGAAGAAATTTTAAGATTACAAGAGCAATTGTCAGCTGAGTGTGAGATGAAAATTTTGGGTGGACTTAAGTATTTCTTGGGAATAGAGGTGGCAAGATCCCGAAGTGGCATTTTTTTGTCACAAAGAAAATATGTGTTGGACCTACTGTCAGAAGTGGGGCTACTGGATTGCAAGCTAGCAGACACGCCCATAGCTTAAAACCACAAACTCTCAGAATACATGGACCAAGTGCCTACGGATAAAGGAAGGTACCAAAGGTTGGTGGGGAAACTTATTTATTTGTCACATACTCGCCCCGATATTGCCTATGTCATAAGTGTGGTGAGTCAATTTATGTATAATCAAAGTGAAGAGCGGTGATCCGAATACTTTGCTATTTAAAATCCTCACCTGGAAAGGGGCTGATGTTCTCTAAGAACAATCACTTGAACATTGAAGGATACACAGATGCGGACTGGGCAAGGAATGTTCTAGACAGAAAATTCACTTTACATTCATGGGAGGGAACTTAGTTACATGGAGAAGTAAAAAGCAAAAGGTAGTGACACTGTCTAGCCCCGAAGCCGAGTTTAGAGGCATGGCTAGAGGGCTCTGTGAACTATTATGGCTTAGAAGGTTACTAATGGAGATTGGTTGCGGTTCCAGCATGGAGATGAACTTGTTCTGCGACAATAAAGCTGCCATCGATATCTCACAAAATCCTATCTAGCATGACCGAACTAAGCACGCGGAGATAGATAGACACTTCATTAAGCAGAACCTTGAGGAGAAAAATATTCGATTTCCTTTTGTCAAGTCAGAAGATCAAGTGGCGGATATACTCACAAAGGAAATTTCTAGTAAGAATTTCCATGACTCCTTTGACAAGTTGGGCATGAGAGATATCTATGCACCAACTTGAGGGAAAGTGTTGGCGTGAGTCATTAGAATCACAAGAAAATAGGAACCTAATTGTATCAAATCCCTTAGTTTAAGGGATAACTGTGAGTCTAGCCGTATGGGCTAAGAATAGGCCCCAAAAATATTCCTTCTTGTATCTATATATCCTGTAAATAGTTCAATGGAAATATACGAAAAAAGTTTTACTAGAAAATTTCATGTCTAACTGTCTAAGGCCTTAACTGCAACACCCCGGCCCATTAATACTTGAGTATTGGATATCCTTGAGTATTAACCATAAAACTTCAATCAAAAATAGGTGATTACACATGCCTACATGTGCGTCTGAAGACATAAGGATGGTGAGTCAAAAAACCAATAACTAAACTCTGTACCGTAACAAATCAAACTAAATTGTAACACCATTGGGGTTGGGTCATCGAATCCTCAAACCATTGTATCTTGTTACATGATTAGATAGAATTTATGCTTGGGGGGTAATAACGGAATTTTCAATTTGAATGATAGGCTAATAGAGAGCATGGGTTGGAACCCTAAGGCTCTCGTGCACCCAAAAGGTTCATTCTTAAGCGAGAACATGCTCTGTCGATTTGAACGACCTATGTAGCCAGAAAATTAGGTTTGGTCGGTTCTTGCTGGTCCGACTAACAGCTCCTACTGGTTCAACCAACAGTCCTCGAATTTCAATACATTTGCAAACCAATGACTTTCTAATTGAGGCTATAAAAGCCCCTTTCCCTATTTCTCCTCCGTTTTTAGGTTTGAGAGTGAGAGCTTAAGCCAAAGAGAGGAGCATGAGAATGAGAGAGAGGAGCAGGCCGACCCCGCTTGTACGACGCATGCCCTTCGTTAGTGTCTATCCGGAGTATGAACGCGAGGTTTCCGAAGCAGGTTTCTTCCGTAATAGCTACCCATCGTATGACTTTTATCACTACCCTCTATTATGGATGACTTTTATCCCAGCCTCTATCCGTTTTCCCTTGTCATTTTAGGCTGTGAGGCTAAAAATGAGGCAGTTCTAAGGCTCAGGTGGACCACACCATACGAAGTAGCAGTGCTAATAACGCCCACTATTGAAACCTTCCAAGGCCTACCGTGATATTTATTTCCCATCCAACCTGTTGACAAAGCCATATAGACCTGGATGAAGTGAAAACACAAATATCAACTTGATCTAAAATCTCCCTGGCCCCAGCAGGTTTTCAATGGTAGGCGTACGTTTAATCACCATTGTCTGGTCCACTTGAGCCTTGAATATGCCTAATTTTAGGACTTATAACCTAAACTGACATGGAAAAAATGGATGGACGGTGTGGATAAAATCTATACATCAAATGAGGAAGGATTATATTCCTATCCAGACCAGACCCTCGCATCCGAGGATTACGCACTGCACCTCCCGCCAACTTGTCATATGTTCAGAACATCCTAGCCGTGCAAACGGTGGGAAAATCATGAAGATCACCTGGCAAGGAAACTAAGCCGATCAACTCGTCAGGTAGACTGCAGTTGTGCACTGGGTCGTCAGATCAACAGCCGTCCACTGATTTCTATGTTTTGGCCCATTTAATTAGTTAATCAGCTTTACCTTTTCCTCAAATGATAGTTTGTGATGGGCCCCATCTTTTTGCACGGCTTGGATGAAAAGAACATGAAGATCAGTGTCAATAAAAGAACAAATGCATTTTCCTTATATGTAAAACAAGACTTAATTTACAAGTTACATAACTTCCTTAATCTAACTTACCTAATCCTAACAAAAAAGAAAATAGCTCTCTAAGGCCAAATCAACTCAGCGGACACTTTCATCTCTGGCAATTCCTCAACGATCTCTACGTCCCTGCTTTCCGATGACTGTTTTGCCGGTTTCCTGATAGCCCATTTACCAACAGACCCGTTTGTCGCCAGTTGAGCACATGTGGACGGTTGGATCGACCTCTTGATGCCGATGGCAAGGTTTGAGTCCTCTGGTCGGAGTAGCTCAGACAAGAGAAGAACAAGAGAAGCCATGGGGTTAATATTCAGTGAGAGGATGTTTGGATGGAGATGGCTTAATGGGGTGTCTTAGTTTCAACGGGATTGATGATTGAACGGTGGGGATTGAAGTTGAATGAGCTGCAATGGGATGTTTGAATGGTGGATGGTGGAATGGAGGCATCAAATATATGTAGAATCAACAGGCCCCATGGGTTTTAGAGGTCAGATGCGTTCTGTAAGTTTTGTTTTTGGTTTTGGGTTTCAACAAAGCCATGGATAGCAGAATCAGTCCGGAGTTGGGTCACACATGGTTTTGAGCCTTCTTTTTTATTCATAAGTTAAAAGCTGGAAGAAACGGAATATGGTAGACCCATCTTCCCACGGAACATGTGGTAGAGTTAGGTATCAATCGCGCCTGTCCACTTAGTGGGTCTTATCATGGATGGCTTGCTTATATGTTAAAAATCACACTTTCCCCTACAGAATATCTGACCGTTAACAACTTCTGTTTTCCACCGTTACTTTGAAGGCCTTTGATCAGATGAACAGTGTCATCTGATCTAACCTAGATTTGAACTATTTCCCATCAGTAGTTATCCTAACAGGATAGACTGTCCCAGATGATAAGTTACCACAGCACGTATACTGTGGAAATATTGCTCTACCATAGCATCGTTCTATTTATTGAAAAGTGAAACCATTGTCAAAACTCTTTTAAGTGCAATAAAGAAAAAGGTAATGAAGGGGAACGGATTGGCTACTCCCTCTGACCCCAGCCAATGGCTGGTGGTCGGTGCTCTGTGGGCCCCACCATGATGTATGTGTTTCATCCATGCCGTCCATCTATTTTTACAGAAAATTTTACAATATGAGGCCAAAAATAAGATATATCCCTATCTCAAGTGGACCACATTACAGGAAACAGTGTTGAATGAGCATCGACCATTAAAAAATTTTTGGTGGCCATAAAAGTTTTGGATCAAGCTGATTTTTGTTTTTTCCCTTCATCTGGGCCTGTATGAGCAAATCAACATATTGGATGTCAAATAAATAGTACAATGGATCTTAGGAGGATTTTAATGGTGGATATCCAATCACTATTGTTTTCATGTGGTGTGGATCACATGAGATTTATATACCTCTAATTTTTGAGCAAAGCATTAAATTATCTTTAAAAATGGATGAATGGAACCGATGAAACACATACATCATGGTAGGGCCCACAGAGCACCGAACACCAGCAACGGGATGGTGGCAGGGGGAGTAGCCAATCCGTTTCCTGAATGAAGAGATATATATATATATATATATATATATATATATATATATATATATATATATATATATATATATATATATATATATATATATATATAATAGGGAAAAGGTACTATACGCTCGACCTTACCATAGGCTTCCGTAAGGTCGAGCGCTGGCATAACGCTGGCCGTCGTATGCTTAACTTTGAAATCAACGGACATAGTGAAGATGAGATTTTTCCAAGGAAAACCGGTCATTCCGGTAAAATTACATCCCTATCCCTGTAACCTTCTCTCCATCGGACTCAATTCCAGCCCTCTCTCTCCCTCAATCCTTGCCACGACCGACGTCCGCGTGCAGCCCTCTCTCCCCCTCAATCCCCACCACCAGCAACGTTCGCCTCCGCCTATCTCTCCCTCCTTCTCTCCCTCAATCGGTACCACCAGCCGCGGCCGCCTCCACCTCTCTCTCCCTCAATCGGTACCACCACGCTGTGCAGCCTCGGATTACAGGTAAGACCCCTACCACCGCGCTGTACAGCCTCGAATTGAGCCTTAAAGTTAAGGCCTCTATTTTTTGGGATTTTCTTTGTTGTTGTTGTTGTTTTTTTTGTTTTTTTTTCAGATTGAGATGCTCTGGATCATGTGTTTAATATATTTCTGGATGTTTGAACAATGACAATACACATGTTTTGGTGATTCCGCAATAATGCGGTCAAGCTTTTGTGGCAAATGAAACTCTCCACAGCCATGGCCGGGGTTCCAATTTCCATTAGCTTTTTGGGATTTTCTTTGTTCTGGGCATGGATCAGACTCTGGCTCTGGATTCAGGTTCTGGGTGTCTGGGCATGGATCAGATTGAGATGCTCTGGATGAGGGATGCCCCAAAAATCTTCGAGGTTGGAGGATCTTCATCCATTCTTTCAACAGTTACACTTAACCATTTATTTGTAGGCCTTTGATCAAAGAGTTAGGATCTTGCTGCCTAGGAGATTTGAGGCCTCCTATCCATAGAATACCAAATTAAGGGATTTTCTTTGTTTTTTGTTTTTCTCTTTTTTGTTTTTTTTTTCTTTTTCTTTTTTCAGATTGAGATGCTCTGGATCAAGTTCTAGGTCTGGGCATGGATCAGACTCTGGCCTTGCCCATGACAAAACTATTCGTCTTGTGCCATATGGGTGCCTTGATTGGGTAATTCATTTAATCATGGACCTCTGTCTATATACTTTTTCAATGGTGGAGAAGATGTCTGCTTATTGCTAGAAAGCCCTGGAATAGGCCTTTGATTGCTTCTAATTTAGAGCCCTGATTGCAGTATTCTGTTTGTTTTGAGAATGTTTTCGGATCCATCAATGAATCGTTTTGAGAATGTTTTCGGATCCATCAATGAAACCTCACAGTAAATGCACCAACCAATGTGCAAGACATGGAGAATCATGCAAGACATGGAGAATGGATTTGATAATACTAGCTTTACATAGATGCTTTACTCTCAGAAAGCATTCATAGGTTGTCCCAACGACATATCCAGATTCCTTTGTTTCTCTCTGTTTTCTTCAGCTCTGCTCTTGAAAAAGAAAAAGAACAAAAAGAAGAAGAAAAAAGATGGTGTTGTTCCAACCAGCATTAGATCAGATTAGTTTTGTAGGAAAACAGAAGCCCGTGTCCAACCCTGGCATTCCAACCATAGACCTGTCAAAACCCGAGTCCAAAACTCTTCTTGTGAAAGCCTGTGAAGAGTTTGGATTCTTCAACCATGGCATTCCATTAGAGTTCATCGATAGGTTGGGAGCTGAGGCTGTAAAGGTCTTCTCCTTACCTCAACCTGAGAAGGAAAAAGCTGGCCCTGCTAATCCGTTTGGGTATGGAAACAATAGGATTAAAATATTTGACAAGGTCAAATCTCAATTGTTTTCAAGGCAAAGCAACATAGGCCACTGCCTCACTGTGTCTACTGACTGCTTGGGTTCCACTTGTGCAACTGGGCATGATTGATTGTTTCATATACATGGGTATGGACAACAAATCTCACAATTCCTGAATAAATTTATCAAGATCAACCATCTGAAAGCTTTTGAGGTTGTCTTTTGAGTCCAATATTTTAATCTACGTTGTTAAGCCATGCAAGTTCTACTTCTACTTTGTTACATTAGCTAAGAGCCTAAGATTTGCTGAATCTTACAGTTTAACTTTGATATAGTTCATTAAAAAAGAAAATGAAGGAGAAAAGATAAGTAACATACTGGATACACATATCAGACATTTTTTTATGGGCACAAGACAATGCGGGTATCAAGGAAAAGCTTCGATTATGGCTTGGTGGTATTATGCATATACTGTTTATGTAGTTTAATGTATTGTGCATAGATCTGTTTCTGACTCAACAACATGTCCATGACCAAGTTTCATATAAAAATGCACAATTCAGGGGCTACAAGTTTCTATAGTGACCTTGATCCAAGGTATTTCGTAATGGTATCGTGCATGTTTCAAGGACAATGAAACATTCAACTGTTGTTGATTGGTGTTTTAAGGTCGTTGAAATTTTGAATAACATTTTCTTTTTGCTAATAACATACATAGAAGTAAATAAGTGAGAAATATTAATTGACTTGGTATGATTGCAAGATTTTGTGCTTTCCCATGTCTTTCATAGACCAGAACAATCCAATTTATGTTTTTAACCTTTTTATTTATTTATTATAGACAGAAAAGAGGTGCCTCCAGACACACCCTTAGTTTCACATAGTTGCTATTGTTCAAGCAGACTGGAAGGACTTTTTGTTTGCATTTTTCAGGTACTGCTGTCAATCTGTTCTCTGTGCACATGTGGGCACGGAGGGCTCCTTATTGTTTAGTCTTTACAATTATAAATATGGTGATTGTGTGAATGAGTAGTGATCTCTTTCTCAAGGGTCTTAAAACATGCTCTCCAGAAAACACATTGTTGCTGCATTTGATTGCATTTACAAGTATTTGATTTCAGGACTGCTGGAGAAGTGCTCACACATTGCGTTGCAATCTCATCTTCTAATAGTAGTAATGAATGGTGCTGTTTTTTTTTTTTTTTAATAATAATAAAATTAAAACTTCAGTTGGCCCTTTACAGTCCTCTAATAGTCCTGAGTCAAGGAATTCGGTTATCAGGAATGCGAAGTGTCTTGATGCACCCATTCTGTACTGGTGGGACCATCGTTTGATTATAGTGACTTTGTGCTGGTGGGCCTATTCCCGAGTATAGTTCTGAAACTCAAGTCAATTTGAAACTTGGATGAGTCGGACTTGATTCGGGGAGATTTTTTTCTCTTTTCTTTTTTACCAATTTCAAGTACCTTTTGTTTTTGTGCAGATCTGAGATCATTCAATGCAAGTTTACAATAACAAAAGGCACTGCTATTCAAGGCTGACAGGTCATCGTTCGACCGCCTTTGTCAACAGGTTTGGGACATGTCTATTTTGCCAGACAACATGAGGCAATTGCTACCTCTAATACACACATTTCTTGATAGCCTCTGATATTGGTGTTTTGATATCTGCAGATATACAAGCTAGAAGCAGAACAGAAGATTCCATCGTCTCATAGGTGGGTCCCCTCATTTTCTTTGAGTCATTTTAGTCTATTTAGAATTAATTGGTTGGTTTATAAAAGGTCATATCTGTCTTTTGAACACCCAAGATCTTGGTTTACCCTCATCCAAGTGAGCGAGGAGAAGTTTTTATTTTTTATTCTCATGATTCCTGGTGATGGAATACTAGGGAAATTAATTCAACATTATGGTACTGTATGTTCACACTCTGAAGCAACTGGAGCACTCTTGTTTAAAGAAGCAGGACGAGTTACAGAATGCACAGATTGTCCTTTCGCAGCCCGTAGCTTCAATTTTTTGCGGCAAAAAAATAAAATTTAATTTTTTTACTACATGTTTTCTGTTTTACTGTTTTGCAGCCATTTTTCCTGCTGACTTTGTGTGATAGAACAAGAAGATGGATGGTGTGGATGATAAAACACATGCTTCTGGGTGGCTGGACTGAAGGGAGTGCACTTCCACTATAGCTACGGTTATAATCCGTAGAAAGTTGTACCGTAGCCATAGGTTTTTAAGATATGTTACATTTGCAACTAAAACCAGAACTGGGCTACGGCTATAATATAAATAGCTATGGTTAAAATCCATAGCTAGTTTCTATGTTAGAAATTTATATAATAGGCAGTGCTTTTACCATTGCTAGTACCTACCTGATAGACCATACCCAACAGCAGAGAGACATAGGACCCTAGAGATCTGTATAAATATGCAGTCAGACATGTTCACTGTGGAAACATAACAGTGACATATCCATCCAATAACAAAATAACATTTATTGTAATATATTTCCTTTTAGATCCATAAAAGTAGGATCTAAAAAGATGAAAGCTGAAACAAGGCTATGATGGTGGAGATCACTGACTCCTTTTCTAATAAAATTCAGATTGATCAAAGAAAATAAAAATGGGACTCATTTCTTCTTATGCTGCTGAATTCACTTTTCAAGGGAAAAATGCTTGTAAAAATGGGTTGAGTCACTCTGAGGGCCATTTTCTTGATCTTGTTCATAGCAGAGAATTGCTTCATGCGACTTAGAACTGCATAATCAAGAGGCTTATCAGGAGCTATACCATCAACCTGAACCCATGGATGGCCTGCAAGAAAACCAACTATAAATTAAGCACAGGCAGACAAAAGAAAAGGACCATCCAGTTTACTAGGAAGGATATGATTTCCAATCTACCCAAAATGACATAACCATCTATAATTTCTGTAAAAGGACGAGAGGCCACATGAATTTCTAGAAAGAAATATTTCAAGGCAGTCAAATGGAAGCACGCGTGGCCTATATATTTGCGAGTGTAGCTGCAAGATTGTAATGATGATTTTCTGTTTGCCTTGTTAAGGCATAATGACCAGGGCTTAGAAGTTATAAGGTTTCATTATCCTTAAATAGTGTGCCAACTAAAGGAAATTTCTGAAGACCACTGAATTTTCTAGATTATGGACAGTGAGAAGCATGCCCATCATGGGAAGATAACAAAATAGAATGAGAATTGAGAAGTATTTCTGCACTAATAAACAAAACCATAAATATTTCACCACTTTCAAGATCTCTAAATTATAAAACATGATATAGCTATTAAAAAAAAAAAGAAACAAAAAAAGAAACACAAAGAAAAAAAAAAGAAAAAAAACCATACTCACACAGAACTTGATGGGCGGTCAGCCACTTTTTTGGGTCCCTAATAAGCATTCTCCATGCTAAATCTTTTGCACTCTCAGAGATAGTAGGCCATGGATCGGATGAAAAGTCAAGGTCCCCATTCAAAACCTGTTCAAATATTCCTTGATCAGATTCTGGATCATCACAGAGAAATGGAAAACAAAGTCAGCCATATTGTTGATAGAATCTCCCAACATTGTTGATAGAATCACCCAAAAACTTGACTCCATATTCATCTGGGTCAAGTTGACTCAAAGACTCGACTTGACTCGACTCAATAGTTAATAAATATAAATCAAAACTTCTTGAAATACTTTCGAATATTTTAAATAATTGCATATTATGTAAGTATTGAAAATTTTGAAATAAGAAATGAAAGTCATGCTAAGGTTGCTAGTAGGGAGTGTCTTCCTGATATATAGAGTTGGCGGGTTAAATTTCCATGTTCCTCATATTAGTTTATTTTAATCTTCTTTATTATTATTATTATTATAAACCAGCTTCATAGGATGGCCCACATGAACATAAAAACGATCCAATATTTTACCAAGGTAATCTTGATAGTGGTACCCAGCGTTTTCATGGTTCTGATTTTAAATACCAGTTCCTTGTTGCAGGAAAATATGGCCGGGTATCACAAGTTACATTAAAAAAAGTGTTTTGTTTGGGTGGTAGCAACCCCAAATAAAACACTCCCTATAGTCAAGCTTCATCTACTCATCGAGCCATCCAACTGTTGATCAATACTTGGACAGTCATTGAACCATTTAGCATCTATTGAAAGTAAATCCAATGGGAGGATGCCAACTGCCCAACTACCGACGATGAACAAATGGTGGGCCATCAAAGTTAATTCATGTGGTGGGCCCCACCACAAAAGCCTATGGTTTGCATCCCATCACCATTAATTCATGTGGTGTTGGCGTGTTGTTCACATGAGTAATGATCTAACTAATTTTTTGGACTATGGTGGGCCACAAAGAAGATAGGTGTCTTATGTGTTGAAGTGAGGAAAGCAGGAGTTGTATGATCTTCCAATCTATGTAAAAAACATGAGGAAAACAGGGATTGTAAAAAACATGAGGAAAATGGGTCAGACAACCATCTAAGGGGTCATTTGCATGCCTGTAAATAGGGCAAGTTGTAAATGATTTATAGGAAAATCATTTACATTCTTCATTTGGATTACTTTTTTGGCCTGTAAATCATGATTTATAGCGTTTACCCCCATCTCATTTACAGGAAAAAGGTGGTATTTCATTTACAGGCTCTCCATTTACATCCTAACGGATATATTTTCAAAGATTGGCTCTCCATTTACAGGCCTTAAACAATTTACAGGCTATCCAAAAACAGACAATCATTTACCTGTAAATCATTTACGGCTTACAGCCAAACAGGACAGGCCGTAAATGGTTTACACCTGTAAATCATTTACCACTAAAACCATCTACAAGCATCCAGGTGACCCCTAAAAAAATCTAGGCCCAAAAGATAAAAGAGGGCACTTTGCTTTTTTCTTTTTTCTTTTTTTCTTTTTTTCTTTTCTTCTTCTTCTACTTTTTTTTTTGGCATTCTTCGAGATTTATGCAAATAATTCAAATATATAGAAACAAAGCTACCTATTCATTACAATGCACGCGAATAAACAAAATGCCAGAAATTTTCCACTAGGACCAAAAAAAAAAAAAAAGAGTCACTGAATCTCCCAATTACATTCTCAATTTTATTAATTCTTCCGTCAGTTGTACAAGAAAATTCCATATATCAATCACAAAGATAGCTGCTCATTACAATGCATTTGAAGAAAGAAACAGCAAGAAATTTTGACTAAAACAAAAACCATCCAATCTCGCAAATTCATTTTTCAATTTATAACTATTCCTTTAGTTCTACAAAGAATCCAAAATATCAGCAAACAAAGGTATAGCTACTAACTATAATGCATTTGAAGAAAGAAATGCAAGAAATTTCCATTAAAAAAAATCATCGAATCCTGAAATTTCATTTTCAATTTTGTAATTATTCCTTCAACTATGCAAAATTTCATAAATCAATAATGCAGCTAGTCATTGCAATTGCGGCCATTCATCAGATTCTATAAAAAAACGATAAATTTGTAAATGCGACAAGAAAAAAAATGAGAAATAAAAATTTAATCTTTCATTAAAATTGTAAATTCGAAACTAGAACTAGGGCTACGGCTATAATATTGCCCCACTTGCAAACCCATTTGTATTTGTTTTTTGTTTCTAAAAGAACAACAATAGAAACAAAAACAGATACAAAAAAAAAATAAATAATAAATAAATAAACCAAAAAATAGAAATATAGCAACCATATTGGCCTGGTGTCCGAACCACAGAAATATACAGTGCGGCCCACCAGATGAAGGGAAGAGATAGAGATTAAAACAAGAATCCAATTCCAAACTTTCTACCATTCGTAACCATCCCAAGTGATGGATGAGATCATCATCTTGGGGAAAAAAACCTGGATCCAGAGCATCTCAATCTGAAAAACAAATAAATAAATAAATCAAAAACAGAGGCCTTACCCGTAACGCCTAATCCAAGGCTACACAGCGTGGTGGTATGGAATGAGGGAGAGAGAGGTGGAGGCGGTCGCGGCTGGTGGTACCGATTGAGGGAGAGAGAGGTGGAGGAGGTCGCGGCAGGTGGTACCGATTGAGGGAGAGAAAGGTGGAGGCGGCCGCGGCTGGTGGTACTGATTGAGGGAGAGAAGGAGGGAGAGATAGGTGGAGGTGAATGTTGCTGGTGGTGGGGATTGAGGGGGAGAGAGGGCTGCACGCGGACGTCGGTCGTGGCAGGGATTGAGGGAGAGAGAGGGCTGGAATTGAGTCCGATGGAGAGAAGGTGGCAGGGATAGGGATTTAATTTTACCGAAACGACCGGTTTTTCTTGGGAAAATCTGGTCTTCACCATGGCCGTTGATTTCAAAGTTAAGCATCTGACGGCCAGCGTTATACCTGCGCTCGACCTTACGGAAGCCTACTGTAACACCCTGAAAATCGGGGGTCGTGTATAAACTCAACTCCCGAGTTCCAAACCGTCACTTATGCAACAAAAATGATTATGATTCAATGTTGTCTGAGTTAAAGCATTCACATGAGTAAAAGTATACCAAAACTGTAATTCATACTCCAGATCCAGTGATAAAAGCAAGCGAAAGACTAAAGAATATATATATCACTGTATGGAAAAACAAAATAGATCTCAACAGTCACTAAAGTATGAATACATCACTGAGTCTCATATACATGTAAATAACAGAAATAAATGTCCAAAAGAGTCCCACTATGAAGTCCCGTCAACCCAGGTCACCTAAGCAAAGCCATCATGGTACTGCATGTATGAGAACTCGTCCTGGTCCTCATCAAAGTCTGGCTCTGCCTCCTGGATCTCAGC
Organism: Magnolia kwangsiensis; assembly: GCA_037074715.1. Lineage (NCBI taxonomy): Eukaryota > Viridiplantae > Streptophyta > Magnoliopsida > Magnoliales > Magnoliaceae > Magnolia > Magnolia kwangsiensis. Next base: position 119,222,358 of record CM073577.1, read on the forward strand.
ATCACCTGCATCTAAAATAGGGTCTGGTGGGTGTTGCAAACACCATCCCATAACGTGGGAATGAGTGATCAACTCAGTGGAATCATAGAGCAAAGATTAGCATGTTCACAAATCAATCATGCGATAATAGTAAAGCAGTAAATCAGACAATCCTAATACTGTTGTTAATGCAATATGACATGACATGATGGATGTCCTCACCGACATCCTCCCTCATGCGGCACCATCTTCGTCCGCGGCATGCGTGCATCCTGCTCAGTGCTCCACATCTTCTAGGCACATGCAATGGTATGGTGATATGCTTTCCGAGTTTGTTATTAGTCCATTCAAACAGCAGGATTGGAAAACTAAGGTACTTCCCTTGTATCAATCCCAACACAGATCCTGTCTAGGGTCATCACTCCTAGTAATCTCATACGAGGTATATTTTGTAGGTCGCTGCAAGGGCTGTCAGGGCTGTTGCACGCACTCGTTGCTCCGCTCCCCCATCACCTAATCAATACAGGTCTACTGTACTCTACTGCTACTGAAGGGTCGTCGCCTCCCGTAGACTCAGAATACGCTCGCGGTCACTACAAAGGACTCGTCACCTGATCAGTGTAGGCCGACAGCAAGAATATAGTGTCCCATACCATCATAATCTGCTCATGATACTAGGTGCTCACTGGTCACTACGGGGAGGTTTGTGGCCCTAGCGTAGGCCGATAGCTCAACCACGGTGTCCCATACCACCATGCCCGGCTCATGAGTCTTTGTGGATCAAGGTACCATGGTTAACAGGGTTTACAATGGTAAGTTCAGTACCCTAGGTTCAAGCAGTTATGACTCATGCAGGGTGAACATACATCGGCCAGTCGGGTTACTTGACGGGCTCGACTAGCGCGATCGCATCTCAAGTCGAACGACATGAAGTGCGTAAAACACTTCGTGTGGCCTAACCACTGCCGCCAACTCTAGAACACAGCTCGCGTTCATCGACGCGTCGTTCGTGGCCAAAATCAGCCAACCACGAATTCGCTCGGTTACCGACTGCCTGGACTAAGCATAGTCCCAAACAATTATGGAATCACATCAGCAAATCATATGAGAGTATTGGAATTAAAATACAACCATGTGAGCATGTTAACACATGTTATAACATACTACTTAAGTAAATCATCAAGCACATACATTTCATGCATATAATGAAATCATGCATATAGTCAACATGTAGGAAATCATTTACGTCAGCATATTAATTGAGAAATCAGTCTCAAACTAATTCATAACACCATTTAATTCAATACATACTAATACAAGCATTTATACAAACACTTACACTACACACTTAAGTCTACATATAGTATGTCGACCCGAAGTGCGCATTTAGGCGAATCTCTTCGCCAAACTAATTATGCACGCATTCCTAACATTCTAATGCGACAACAATTCATGTCAATCACATCAGCAAAATATGAATGAAATCAGCACTTCCGACAAATGACTAAAATGCCATAAATCTCATATTCTTCGTTGATTTACGAAACAGGAAACAGACAGCATGTTGTACATGTCAAACGGCGTTGCCGTCGATAATCTACTATTAAACGACATTGAAAGCTTTGGAAACAGTCAATCAAAGCGTCTAAAATCCGTACCTTGTCTCTTATAAACGTGTCGTTTCGAACGGAGCGTATACGCTTCCTCTACGGCGATAAGAGAACCTAATTTACAAGATACGTCAGCTAACATGCTATGAATCCTAGCGAACCTCAAATCAGTAATTTCTAGGGCTATTTCTTACCTGAAAACGTGGAGGAATCACCGGCCAGGTGATTGAAGTATGTTGCTAAAGTACGTGCAACAGGCGGCACAAAAGCAGGAAAATTCTCCCCTACTCTCTCTCACAAACTCTCACCTTTTCTCTCTCCCAATCTATGATTTCTCTCAAATTCGGATGGGAGAGAGAAGTGAGGGTTTCAACCCCTTTTATAAGCTTAAAAATGCCCAAAACAGGCTCAGGAACAAAGTTTACTTAAGGCATATCCAATTCGGGGCTGTTTCGGTTCAAAAGATGATTTCTGGTGGTCCCCTGGCCGAACGCGATCGGACTTAAGCTGAAGCATATAGGATCTAGCATGCAGTTTTCAGTCCGGCAGGGTTCGCAAATCGTAAATAGCGGTCCAGTTTCAGTTCAGCGGTCACCGCATGTAGATCAGGGCTGCAAGTCTCATGATATGAAATAGAAATTTTTCCTGATCCGAGGGTGTAATCTGGTTGAATTCTGATGGTCAGAACGCTTAATACTGACACGTCAAGTCGTGTGCCAGATTTGAATTTCAAATTCCAAATCTGTCCCTATTCGCACTCTCTTCAGTCCGGGCTCAATGAAATAGCCTGTAATTATCGGTTGGACTTGATTTTCGAAATAATTATCAAGTCCAGCAAGGCGGTTCTAACGGTCTAAGATAGGAGGTATCGGACTTTCGACGCGCGGTCTAGATCCAATACAAAATTTCAAAGTGGTCCAGAGAACAAACCGACTTAGAGTTTGATCCGAGGTTATAGAATATTATAGAGTCATTAGTTCTACTCGATTTGGGTCTTGTAGAACGTATTTAAAGTGATCAGGGACTATTTCCCAGCTACTCTAGCGTTGCGCTAGCTAACTTACGCTTAATTTCCATAGGAATTAATTCTACGCAATTTCGGGTCGAGTTGGTACTCGAGTCCAAGTACGGATTTTTCCCAGGCGTTACAATCTACCCTCCTTAACAAATAATTTTATCCTCTAAATTTGTACCTTTTCGTACTCCTCGAGAAGCTGTGGATAGTTCTTTCTGATCTCGGCTTCTTTCTCCCAGGTAGCCTCTTCCTCAGAGTGATGCGTCCACAATACCTTCACAAGGGGAATCACCTTGCTATGCAGTACCTGCTCCTTCCTGTCTAGGATACGCGTCGGTCGCAGGATATATGTAACATCCTCTCCTAACTGCACCTACTCCCATCTGATGATATGAGAAGGATCAGCAACGTACTTCTTTAGCATGGAAACATGAAATACGTTGTGAACGCTCGCGAGAGGCGTGGGTAAAGCCAATCGGTAAGCCACTGCTCCCACACGATCGAGGATCTAGAATGGACCAATGAATCGCGGTGCCAGCTTCCCCTTCTTCCCAAACCAAAGGACTCCCTTCATAGAAAAAACTCACAAAAACACATGATCCCCAACTGTGGACTCTAGTGGCCTCCGTCTCGTATCGGCATAACTCTTCTGTCTGCTCTGCGCTGTGAGAAGCCGACGTCTAATAATATCAATCTTCTCTGATGTCTCCTGTACCAACTCTGGGTCAATCAAGCTACGCTCACCGACCTCTGCCCAGCAATGCGGTGCGCGACAAGGTCGCCCATACAGCGCCTCGTAAGGTGTCATACCGATACTCGCCTGAAAGCTGTTGTTGTACGCAAACTCCGCATATGCAAGACAATCATCCCAACTGTCCTTGAAGTCCAATGCGCAAGCTCGCAACATGTCCTCTAAGATCTGGTTCACTCGCTCTGTCTGTCCGTCTGTCTGTGGGTGGAAGGCAGTACTGAACTTCAACTTCACACCCATAGCCTCCTGAATGCGAGTTCAGAAAATAGAAGTGAACCGCGTGTCTCTGTCCGACACGGTCTCCAATGGAACTCCATGCAGACGCACAACCTCTCTGATGTAGAGTCTAGCCAGCTCGTCTGCAGAGTTCGTAACTCTGATCGGTAGGAAGTGCGCCGACTTCGTCAGACTGTCGACGATCACCCAAATGGAATCATATCCCTTCCTCGTCTTCGGCAGCCCAAAAATGAAGTCCATGAAAATGAAATCTCACTTCCACTCTGCAATCGGCATAGGCTGTAAAAGTCCAGGTGGTCGGCGATGCTTTGCCTTCACCTGTTGATAAGTGAGACAACGGGACACGAACTCAGCTATGTGGGTCTTCATACCTTCCCACCAATACGTCCTCTTCACGTCGCGATACATCTTCGTACTGCCTGGATGCATTGCGAGTCTAGTACAATGCACAGCCTCGAGAATCTCTCGTCTCAAGTCAGGGGCATCTGGGACGCATAGGCGGCCAAGATAACGTAAGCCCCCATCCATACCAACTCTCCACTCGGTGTCTGCATCATCACTGGCCTGCTCTCGAAGCTCAGTCAGATGCGCATCGTCCCTCTGTCCCTCGATGACCCGGTCATCGATTTGAGATCGCACCTGTACATGTGCGATGAACTCATACGGCTCCTCTACGGTGAGTTTCTACTCAAAGTCTCGCAAAAACTCAACCATATCCCACTCAGCAACCATCAGCGGAGCCGTAAACTCTATCGCCTTCTTGCGACTCAACGCGTCAGCCACAAGGTTCGCCTTCCCAGGATGGTAAGAGACTTCAAACTTGAAGTCCTTCAATGTCTCCATCCATCGCCGCTGCCTCATATTCAAGTCTCGCTGCGTGAATATGTACTTAAGGCTCTTGTGGTCGCAAAAGAGCTCGAACTCCTCTCCGTAGAGGTAATGTCTCCAGAGTCTCAGTGCCAATATGACGGCTACCAACTCTAGGTCGTATGTAGGGTAATTCTCCTCGTGCTTCCTTAATTGTCTCGAGGCATACGAAATTACCCTGTCCCTCTGCATAAGGACACAACCCAGACCAACGCTAGACGCGTCAATGTATATAGTGTATCTAACCCCTTGCTCTGGCAATACTAGCACAGGGGCGGACGTAAGTCTGTCCTTCAGCTCCTGAAAAGCTGACTCCGCCTTATCATTCCAGGAAAACTTCACGTCCTTCCGTGTCAACTGAGATAAGGGTCTCGCGATCTTCGAGAAATCTTGAATGAAGCGCCGATAGTAGCCTGAGCAGAAGGAGGAGGGCTCTCATCTGTATCCTGAGCCTCCTCTTCTGCCTCTTCCTGGACTTCTTCCTCAACTTCTGCTCCAGGTTCTCCCTCACTTGGATCCTCCTCATCATCAAAGTCATCCTCGCTATCCTCCTCAGGCTGATTCTCACGGTACTGAGACCCGATCTTCATCTTGACCATAGTTGACTCATCAATGCTATGAATCGGAACTGGCAATTCCGGCCCAAGTCTGTAGGCAAACTCAAGCGCGATCTTGCATATCAGTCGGCCAAAAGGAAACGATTCGGACGTTCTTCTTGACTTCGCTATGAGGATTATCTATTGCAAGATGAAAGTGGCCATACACACATTCTCTCCCTGGGCCACCAGATACAGGAAATCAACCATAAGGCGCGTACACTCAATGCGATTTGTCGACCTAGGATACACATTGAACGTGCAGATATGGTGCAGCAGGCGTAAATCATCAGACATATAAGTCACCTTGAGGCTATTATTAGGCTACCATGGAACCAGTTTACAGTATAGAAACCTGGTACGGCGATCTCGCTCACGCCTACTCCTCAGATTCTTCTCACTAGGATGAACATCACCAAGAGGCACGTTCAGAAGTCACGCAATCAACCGAACATCGATCGTAGCCATCCGGTCTCTACCAAAAGGAATTTTGAACTGCAATGGCTCCAAGGTAGGATTCTGGATACGAGCGTAAAAAGCACGAACGGTGCTCACATTAACACGAGCACGAGCTTCAAAGATCGGACCCCAATGCGCAGCTTCAATGCGCTCGAACAACAGAAATTCACCGAATAGTCGTCCTTCCACATCCGCCTCAAATAACACTTTACGGTCAGTGTATTGGCCGTGAGGCATCTCTGCTAAAATCACTCGCCCAAGTTGAGTATGGGGATCCAAATCCCGCTTTGTATGGAACTCTCGGGCTGTGGTTGGACTTGCGGCGGCGCTTGAACTTGCGGCACCACCCCGCGGTCTTCTTGATTAAGCAGGGTGACTTGGCCCAGCCTCATCTGATGCGGTCTTTCTTTTACCCATCAAAGATAGGATGGTGGAGAGTGACAAAAGACCTAAAATGGCTTCAACGAAAGCCATAGAAAATGGAGAAAATGCAAAGAGATGACTATCCAAACTGGAAAAGGGGGATCTAGGCATTGTAGAGGGATGCTTCAAGCTTCCCTAGGATGTATTTTCAAGGAGAAAAGAGAATGAAAAAGGAAAATGGAGCACCTCACGATTTCAGCTCGATTTGAGGGTTTTAAGAGCTCCAAACGACGAGATCTTCTAGAGGGAGGGCTACAATCTTCAATGGAACGATGGAGTGTGGTCGTTTTAGGCCAGGAATGGATTTGGGGGTGGTTTAAAACCACGATTTGGAGGTAGGGCAGCTGAAAAATGCAAATAGAGCTAGGGATGGGGCTGTTTGTGAAGGAAGTGCCTCTATTTGGGGTTTTCTATGGACGAGCACTATATGGAGGGGGTGTATTACCCAAAATACCCCCAGGAACCAAAGCACGCATCAAGTGGGCCACCCCGGGCGGTGATGGCATTGCCAACCGATCTCCTGTTCGATCGTTGGGACCACATGGGTATGGTCCCCCATGGTCCAGGGACCCCCAATAACTATGGGCCCCACCTTGATTCATTGTAGATTGCCCTATATAGGGCCAAACATGCACTCGGGGCTTTCCGGGGCCATTCTGCAATCCCGAATACAAAACCCTATCATGCAGGATATGATTTTGGGGTAGAAGGAGCTATTACATCCATCTAATCCATTAGTTGCTAAAGAAAGTGAAGTTAGAATGGCCTTATGGCCATTTTTCATGAAATTTTATTATTCACTGTAAAATTTTATGAAAGTATGATTTTATGTCATTTTCACATTAGGATTGATGCCTAACATGAAATGAATAATAAATAATTGAAGATTGGAGCGGTGAGAGGAAGAATTTTGAAGATTTTAGGTAAAATGGGGTTTTTAAGCCCTGGCGATTGAATACAGGGGTTGTGGTTGTCCCACAGCCCAAGGATTTATATTTATGGGCTTAGAATCATTCAAAAAATGCCTCAACCCACTTACCTACAACCTAGGAGTTATTCGGTTTGCTTCATGCGACCCTAGACGCACTACGGACTCGATCTCGCAATTGATTCGAATAGTCCTCGCCTATTGGCGAATCTGCGATCCTAAAAGTGTTTCTAGACGTTTCTCGCACCCACCTAAGTCAAAGGAAACGACAGCATACGTCGCATGACCATAATCCAGGCCCAATATACTCTTATTCATGCTCTGATACCAACTTGTAACACCCTGAAAATCGGGGGTCATGTATAAACTCAACTCCCAAGTTCCAGACCGTCACTTATGCAACAAAAATGATTATGATTCAATTTTGTCTAAGTTAAAGCATTCACATGAGTAAAAGTATACCAAAACTACAATTCATACTCCAGATCCAGTGATAAAAGCAAGCGGAAGACTAAAGAATATATATATCACTGTATGGAAAAATAAAATAGATCTCAACTGTCACTAAAGTATGAATATATAACTGAGTCTCATATACATGTAAACGACAGAAATAAATGTCCAAAAGAGTCCCACTATGAAGTCTCGTCAACCCAGGTCACCTAAGCAAAGCCATCATAATACTGCATGTATGAGAACTCGTCCTGGTCCTCATCAAAGTCTGGCTCTACCTCCTGGATCTCAACATCACCTGCATCTAAAACAGGGTCTGGTGGGTGTTGCAAACACCATCCCGTAACGTGGGAATGAGTGATCAACTCAGTGGAATCATAGAGCAAAGATTAGCATGTTCACAAATCAATCATACGATAATAGTAAAGCAGTAAATCAGACAATCCTAATATTGTTGTTAATGCAATATGACATGACATGATGGATGTCCTCACCGACATCCTCCCTCATACGGCACCATCTTCGTCCGCGGCATGCGTGCATCCTGCTTAGTGCTCCACATCTTCCAGGCACATGCAATGGTATGGTGATATGCTTTTCGAGTTTGTTATTAGTCCATTCAAACAGCAGGATTGGGAAACTAAGGTACTTCCCTTGTATCAATCCCAACACAGATCCTGTCTAGGGTCGTCACTCCTAGTAATCTCATACGAGGTATATTTTGTAGGTCGCTGCAAGGGCTGTCAGGGCTGTTGCACGCACTCGTTGCTCCGCTCCCCCATCACCTAATCAATACAGGCCTACTGTACTCTACTGCTACCGAAGGGTCGTCGCCTCTCGTAGACTCAGAATATGCTCGCGGTCACTACAAAGGACTCGTCGCCTGATCAGTGTAGGCCGACAGCAAGAATATAGTATCCCATACTACCATAATCTGCTCACGAGACTAGGTGCTCACTGGTCACTACGGAGAGGTTTGTGGCCTCAGCGTAGGCCGACAGCTCGACCACGGTGTCCCATACCACCATGCCCGGCTCATGAGTCTTTATGGATCAAGGTACCATGGTTAACAGGGTTTACAATGGTAAGTTCAGTACCCTAGGTTCAAGCAGTTATGACTCATGCAGGGTGAACATACATCGGCCAATCGGGTTACTTGACGGGCTCGACTAGCGCGATCGCATCTCAAGTCGAACGACATGAAGTGCGTAAAACACTTCGTGTGGCCTAACCACTGCCGCCAACTCCAGAACACGCCCCGCGTTCATCGACGCGTCGTTCGTGGCCAAAATCAGCCAACCACGAATTCGCTCGGTTACCGACTGCCTGGACTAAGCATAGTCCCAAACAATTATGGAATCACATCAGCAAATCATATGAGAGTATTGGAATTGAAATACAACCATGTGAGCATGTTAACACATGTTATAACATACTACTTAAGTAAATCATCAAGCACATACATTTCATGCATATAATAAAATCATGCATATAGTCAACATGTAGGAAATCATTTACGTCAGCATATTAATTGAGAAATCAGTCTCAAACTAATTCATAACACCATTTAATTCAATACATACTAATACAAGCATTTATACAAACACTTACACTACACACTTAAGTCTACATATATTATGTCGACCCGAAGTGCGCATTTAGGCGAATCTCTTCGCCAAACTAATTATGCACACATTCTTAACATTCTAATGTGACAACAATTCATGTCAATCACATCAGCAAAATATGAATGAAATCAGCACTTCCTACAAATGACTAAAATGCCCTAAATCTCATATTCTTCGTTGATTTACGAAACAGGAAACGGACAGCATGTTGTACATGTCAAACGGCGTTGCCGTCGATAATCTACTATTAAACGACATTGAAAGCTTTGGAAACAGTCAATCAAAGCGTCTAAAATCCGCACCTTGTCTCTTATAAACATGTCGTTTCGAACGGAGTGTATACGCTTCGTCTACGGCGATAAGAGAACCTAATTTACAAAATACGTCAGCTAACATGCTATGAATCCTAGCGAACCTCAAATCAACAATTTCTAGGGCTATTTCTTACCTGAAAATGCGAAGGAATCGCCGGCCAGGTGATTGAAGTATGTTGCTAAAGTACGTGCAACAGGCGGCACAAAGGCAGGAAAATTCTCCCCTACTCTCTCTCACAAACTCTCACCTTTTCTCTCTCCCAATCTAGGGTTTCTCTCAAATTCAAATGGGAGAGAGAAGTGAGGGTTTCAACCCCTTTTATAAGCTTAAAAATGCCCAAAACAGGCTCAGGAACAAAGTTTACTTAAGGCATATCCAATTCGGGGCTGTTTCGTCCAAAAGATGATTTCTGGTGGTCCCCTGGCCGAACGTGATCGGACTTAAGCTCAAGCATATAGGATCTTGCACGCATTAAGTTTTCAGTCCGGCAAGGTTCGCAGATCGCAAGTAGCGGTCCAGTTTCAGTTCAGCGGTCACCGCACGTAGATCAGGGCTGCAAGTCTCATGATATGAAATAGAAATTTTTCCTGATCCGAGGGTGTAATATGGCTGAATTCTGATGGTCAGAACGCTTAATACTGACACGTAAAGTCGTGTGAAAGATTTGAATTTCAAATTCCAAATCTGTCCCTATTCGCACTCTCTTCAGTCCGGGCTCAATGAAATAGCCTGTAATTATCGGTTGGACTTGATTTTTGAAATAATTATCAAGTCCTGCAAGGCGGTTCTAACGGTCTAAGATAGGAGGTATCGGACTTTCGACGCGCGGTCTAGATCCAATACAAAATTTCAAAGTGGTCCAGAGAACAAACCGACTTAGAGTTTGATCCGAGGTTATAGAGTATTATAGAGTCATTAGTTCTACTCGATTTGGGTCTTGTAGAACGTATTTAAAGTGATCAGGGACTATTTCCCAGCTACTCTAGCGTTGCGCTAGCTAACTTACGCTTAATTTCCATAGGAATTAATTCTACGCAATTTCGGGTCGAGTTGGTACTCGAGTCCAAGTACGGATTTTTCCCAGGCGTTACACCTACGGTAAGGTCGAGCGTATAGTACCTTTTCCCATATATATATATATATATATATATATATATATATATATATATATATATTAATGCGATGGCAGACTATGATGGTGATATGTCGGCAAAGAAATTCTCCTTTTCCATGTGTAACCATGAAGTATAGTTTGCAAATCCTACAAGTTGACATGGAACTTGGGCGAGTCAACTCAGCCCACTCACCAACTAAGTCACTGGGTCGAGATGCACTTGAATGCATCCGACTTGAGTTTGACTCACTTGATTCAGAACAAACCCACTGAGTCATGCCATGACTCAAGTGAGTCCTCTTAAACCCATGAGAAGACGAAGCAGGAGGAGAGAAGGTGAAGAAGGGTAAAGGAGGAGAAGAAGGAAAATGAAAGACAAGAAAAAGAGGAATATTTATATATTTTTAAGTTCCAACTGGTTGGACTACAAGTTTTGATCCACTCAATAACTTCCAACCTTTCGTGTGCGCATGACATCTCATCCGTTCAATAACTCATTGAATTGATTACATTTGTATTTTACTATTTACAAAGAGGTAGACATTGTTATCTACTGGCATGGCTCACATAATGAGTAGATGAGCAAGATGGGATCACAATAAACTGTTGTAAGGATTGGATGTTGCTAGGGGTGTACATGAACCGAGCTAGCTCGGTTAGCTCGCTCGACTCGACTCTAAAAAGCTCGATTTGACTTGGTTCGAAGCTGAGTTTGAGTTGAGTCAAGCTGATTTTTTGAGCTCAAAAATGAGTTCGAGCCGAGTTTGAGCAGGCCCCAGCTTGACTCGACTTGGATCAAATCCAGCTCGAATCCATCTCTACCATCGAATTTGTTTCATCATTATTAAATTCAGATTTTTCAATTGATGAAATGCCTCTTATATGCCGTCTCCAGATCATATATGATTACAAAAATTGCACCCCATGAAGGTTCTTTTGAGCCCAACTATGTGATTGATGGGCATTTTTGGTGATGGTTAGCAATAACTCATGTGGATTGTCGAAAGAGGCATAGATAAACGTCAGTATCAACAGGTCGTCGCGCAAAATTAGGTGATATCCCGTTAATTATGCTAGCAGTTCGGAAGGAGGAACTGAAATGGATAGAGTAGGATTTCACGGAATTATAATCAAGAGTGTGGATTAGCTGTGTTGAAGGCCCGGGGATTTCCTGTCCCACATCTTCTTATTGGTACACGTCATTGCCGATGACACCAGCTCACGAATCATGCCATTCTCTCTTGGGAATTTCCTACTACACAACACAGCTTTTAACAAGTAAATTTTCTCTGGCCCCACCATGATCTATGTGGTAAGGAAGGTTACTTTGCCATTGATGTTGCTCACCAACTATTTGATAAAATGACTCAATGAAATGTGGCTGGTGGCAAGGAAGGTTTGGCCGGTGACAAGCAAGGTATGTACATTAAACAAATACCTTTTTCTTTTTTTTAGTTTTTATGTTACTTAGAAGGTGTTTGATAAAACACCTGTAAAACCATTGCCTCTGTTTGTAAAACAGTGGGTTTTTGAAGTTGTAGTTCAGGTGTTTGTGGAAATGCCTCAATGGTCAACTCGGCCCGAGTTGGCCCGAGCTGCTGACAGAACCGAGCTGAGCTGGCCAGTCAGGCTCAAGGACCGAGCCGAGGCGAGTTCGAGCTAAGGTCAACCAGTGTTCGAGCTGAGTCGAGCTCAGGCTAGCTCGACTCAGTTCGACTCAATGTACACCCCTAGATGTTGCACGCACTTAATAGGTTAGAAGGTATTCACTGGGTGAATCGATAACCTGTGGCCCAAACAATTGGACTTGTGATTAAGTGCGGCCCATACCATGGGGTCCACCTTAATGCATGTTTTTGATATTCACTTTGTTAATATGTTTTGTTAGATTATTTTTTTATTTTTTTATTTTTTACACACGCACACACACCCCACACATTCACGCTAGTGGAATTTCACCACCCATGGATGCTCGAACTCTTGACCAGGTGTTGAAACTCCCGAGAGTCTACCACCCGAGCAAGAGTAAGGATCCAATGTTTTGTTAGATTATTTGATTAGAGCATAATCCCTAAAATAAAGTACATCCAATTCTTAGGTGGACCATATTATAGGAAATAATGGTGATTGAATATTAATGAGCTATAAAATTTTTGATATATATATATATATATATATATATATATATATATATATATATATATAACATTATCAACAAGTTGGATGGCAAATAAACATTACGGTGGGCCATAAGTATTGTACCATATTTCTAGCATTTATGGAAAAATCATTAGAAGAGTGACATGTGGTATTGTATGAGAGATAGGAAATTGGAAAAAAGAAAAAAAAAAAAAAGATCCTCAGAGATTTGGAGAGCTCTTTTCGAGCATAGAGCTGGTGTAAGTCTAATTAATTCTACACGTCAGTAGATGATTGACAGAATGTCATGGTTGATATACAGAAGCACGGTCGAGTTGTTTAAGATATAAAAGTCAACTGAGAACGACCAAAAGAAAACCTTGGCCGATGAAAGTGAAGCACGTGGCCGGGAGACGTTCGGAAGAACAACAAGTGCAAAAGATAAACATAACAAAGAGAAGGATATAGAAAGATACTTCTTGACTAATGTAACTGTTACGATAATGGAAGAAGGATCTAGACGAATAAGCTACAACATGAATCTATAAATAGCAAAGGAAATCAACAAAGAAAGATCATTTCAAACCTACCCAATCCAACACAACAAACAAACTTATCTATCAATTTACTTTATCTCAGTTTATCTTAAAAGTAGCAGTAATCAAATAACTATAATCTTTAGTTGTAATCCAAGTCTATGCTCATACTTTGGATTTATTCTTTATCCAATATCAAACAGTTCTTTAAAAAGATGTATTTTTGCAGTTGTTCCTAGTGATCGATTGTAGGTTTTTCCTTTTGTTTGATTGCACTAGTATTTTGAAAGTCTTTTCTTATGGAAGGCACAAAATCATCCATCTTCAGAGGAAGAACCACACCCTTTGATTATCGCATGATTGTTATAAACTTCTGCAAATAGCTAAGTGACCAATCTTCTCATAATCTAGTCATATACGTTCGTATTGAGTGTATCTGCTTATTTTGGTACTTGGGATCAAAGTTGATCTGTTTGGATTGAGCCGTTGAATCGATTGTAGCATGCCTATATAATTAAAACAAACCGAGACCACCATTTTTTGACACACCTGATGGTACTATAAATTACTTGGTTTCCATAATATTTGGTTGACTCAAATATATTTGTCAGTGTAGTAATCATTCAGAATCATGAGTCGAATGAGTGGTTTTAATACTTCAACAACTGTTTTGTGGTAAATGAGACTCGTACTCACGACGAGGGGGTGCAAGTCCAACAAGTGCTTGAGCAAGGAGATCCACCACCCAGTCTGATGTTTTTTGCTCTAAACCCGGACAAACCATCGACATCCCATGGTTGAACCTCTTGAGATTATGTAAGTCGGGATGGTTGGTATGCAAAAGGAGATTTAACACATCGCAGAACTATCACGAGTTCAGTCAGAACATTTGCGAGATCAGGCCAAGGCTTTCTAGGTGGATGATTGGCCATATTGAGAGCATGAATCAGTTGGTAGCTTTTTTTTACAAATAAAGAATTTGTTCCACCTCAGCAACAATATAATGCGAGTTTTGTTGAAAATTGGTCACTCATACAACCAATTCAAGTGATACCATAGACACCTCCATTATAGCAAAACTCACCACCTCTTCTCATCCCTAATCCAATCCAAGATGTGCAAAATTCACCGATATCGGTAGATTTTAAATGTCTTCAACATGTTTTTATCCAAGACATGAAATGCACCACCATCGATATATTTCAGACATCCCAAACGTGAAAATATGAGTGTTGTTCATGAAGACAAGAATCAAGGGATGCCTGGGGGGTACCATTTTCCTATAAATCAACTATATAATAAAGAACAATATCAGGATGGACCTAAAGTACCTCCAATTGCTTCACAAAAATACTAGGAGTGTAATCATATTGTTCAATTGGTTCAGGAAGTAGCAGGCCAAGTTCTATCGACCTAAATTTATGTTATTTACAGGTGATATGAGTCAATTGACCGTAAAACACATAGGTCGATTTAGCATACAATGTGGAGAATTGACCAATAATAAGTATTACATATTATAGTTATTTACCCATTCACTCACTAGAGGTAGCCTTTACTTGGTATTCCAATTTACTACTAAACTCCATTAAAACTAGCAAGAAATGGAAGAAAATTTTCATGCTTAATTCTTTGATAAGGACGAAGAAATTTCCATGGCCGATCTTTTTCGTTTTCAACAATTGCCAAGGGAATTGGTCGAGAATTACATTATTTAGTTTAAAAGAGATAAAAGTCGATGTAATATATTAATGACCAAAGAAGAATTTGTCCAATTGGATCAGGGTAAACTGGAATTTAAGCTTCGAAAGAAATTTATTGGAATGAAATTTACTGATCTTTACAATTTGACTAGGAATGTGCCTTGACATGAGGCTCTACTTTAAGAGTCAATGAGCAAAAGAATTCATCAGTGGAGGCATATTATTATGACCCTAATTATGATGTTGTAGTGCTTAAACAACCATTCACATATTGGACTTATGATTAAGTGTAGCTCATACTTTATGGGAAGCAGATTAAGTGAGTTCTATAACTTGTGGGGAAGGAATTAGGTGCAGCTAATACCATGGGGTCCACCTTGATGCATGTATTCGATATCCACTTTGTCAATCTATTTTGCTAGATTGTTTTAGAGCATAATGCCTAAAATGAAGAAATCCAATTCTTGGGTGGATTGTATTATAGGAAATAATGGTGATTGAACATTAATGGGCTACAAAAGTTTTGTATCAAGCTAACACACACACACACACACACACACTCTTCATTCATGTTTATGTGACTTTATCAATAGGTTGGATGTCAAATAAACATTTCGGAAACATTACTAATATAGAGCTGGTCACAAATACTTTCATGGTGAAGATGGACCAGAGAAGGCTCGATCGGAGGTGGAAATGATCCAGATCGTCAAAACCTTAAATCAATCGTACCTTGTAAATCAAGATGAGTTTTTTGACATATTACATATGATTTTGGGGGAGGAGATGTTACTTAAGCTAACCAACCTACTATGCTAGGTTACCCATGCCGAATTTTCCAGATCCCATTAGATTAATAGTCAAAAGTCCCATTTATTTACATTTTTACTATAAATAGTAAGTTTTAGTTAGAGTACAGCTTTTGATCCTTTGAGTTGTAGAAGCCGTTCCCAACATGAAAAGGGTATAGAAAAGTTAAGAGAATAACGTGGTTAGCCCAAATTAGACACTTATATTTTTTGTCAAAACCATGAAGTCTACTAAGAGTAGAGGTCGTCTATAAATAGTAAGTTTACCATTTAAAGTAACTCACGTTTTTAGGGTGTTTGAGTTGGATTTCAAGTCTAAAACTCTGTCCTAGGTTTGTGCTCATTATTTAAAGGGTTGTAATTTTGTTTTTTTTTTTTTTTTTTTTTTTAACCATCAATCAAATTCTTTCAAATTTATTAGGAATTACTCCTACTTTTATCCCTCGTGGATTTGAGGAAGCTCTGTGAGGAGTCCAAAGAGCTTCATGGATTTGGAGTAGTTATTCCCTGAGAAAATGGTGATTGACCTCATCACGTCCCTCCCTACGCCAAGTGGTATTAAAGTTTCTCCTCAGATCTATGACTGAATCGGTAAGTCATGTAAGGGGTGTAGGTTAGTATCTATAACATGACAGAGGCTCTACGACAACTTCGTATTCGTGGTAGTGATCCACCCCCGATAGGCGCTAATTTCATAATTACACCAATCACAATGTGATGCTGGCAGTGAACCGCAAGATCATGCCTGAGGAGGTGGGATCCAATAACGAGGAGATTGATGGCATGATCCTCCAATATCCCAAACAAGGCGGCAATCGGGTAGATTGGGTAGATCAAGAATTCAAGATAAAAGTCAATTTTTCTTTCTTCAATGACCAACTTCACATTAAGGATTTCATTGATTAGCTTTCTGAAGTTAAATGATTCTTCAACTATATGGAAATCCCTAAAGTGAAGAAGGTTAAGCTTGTGGCTTACAAGCTAAAGGGCGGAACTTCAGCTCGCACGAGTGAGAAAGATGTAAGTATCAATCCACACATGGTAGCGGATGAAGCAACTGTTGTGCGCATGATTCCTCTCTAGCAACTACGTTTAGGTATTGTTACAACAATACCAAAATTGTTTGCAGGGTAGTCGGTCGGTGAGAGATCATGCGGAAGAATTCTACCACTTGGTAGCACGTAACAATTTGGTTGAAATTGAATCTCAACAAGTTGCCTTATTCAAAGGTGAGTTATAAGTTGCGATCCAAGATAGGGTTCAGATGCAATCTATGTGGATGATGAATGAAGCAATCAAGTTGACTACTCGAGCGGAAGCATAACTTGAGCATCCCAACACATGAACCTATCTTACCACTAGGGTTTCCTCAATGGGTGTCACGCCCCAAACCCAGAAATCAGATTCACAAGAATCTCGATCGCTGAATCCGGTGCCGACAGCCTCCGTAGTACCCCATTCTCGGCTCCCAGCGCAAAATACGCCAGATTCCGATCCTGGGATCCTACAAGGAGGATTTTTTTTTTTGAACGTACACTTGTCTTGTAATAAGCATAACCACAAGTTTACTCAAATTATAAAGGAAACATCATCATCACATCTCCACTAATATAATCATTTGAGTACAATGCTGAAAGGGAATATATAAAAAAAGAAAAATCAAGCTCCAGAAGACCACTGCACGCTCCAAGCTCAACACTGCTGCGACCTAACATCACCTGCACGCATCTATCGTGCATAAGCTTATAGAAAGCTTAGAGGGTGGTGTAAGTGTGTGCACAAGGTAAGTATCAAATGTTCAATACAATACCATCATCATACAATACCGAAATTACTGGTAATTCATAAATCGTACATTATCGGAATAACCTGAAATACTGACAAGATCATAAACTATACAATGACAGAGTAAGCGAAAGTATGGACAAGTTCATAAGTCAGTCAATTATCAGAAACGTAATATAAAACAGATATGCACTAAGGAGTCATAAAGAGTCAAATATCAGATGCCGAGGATGTAATGCGATATACGAATCCTGCTAAGTCTGTTTAGGCCATATAAGTACAGAAATATAATAACCCAAAATGCCATATGTCTGCGGATGTAATGCAATATGCGATGCGAATGAAATGACCATGCTGGAGTGTGAAGTCGGGATGATAGTACATAGTATCGCAGGCTACGGGGTCCACCACAAGGACTTCTATCCAAACCAGTCCCATACCTAAATTTGGATAGTCAGACTCAATGTGGTAAACTCCTGATCTCAGGTTAGTCGCGCGCCCAACCGAAATTCTTGCCATAACGAAGGTACACAACAATTAATTGCGCACCACCAGCCCGAGTGGATAGTGAATGAACGAATGAATGAATGAACATGCAATTCCTACTCAATGAGTTCACATATTAGTACGGTTTCTCTCTGGGAAATCACCGTGGTCTATTACACTCCATACCAGATTGCCGCCCCATCGCGCGCAACAAGGTGAGTGGAAGAGACCTCACTATCCGCCTGCCAATATCGGGCCCGGCTCGTCAATAGCGGACCCATTCCTCGAGCTGGTCAGACTCAGCCTAGCATTGCCCCCTCCTCTCGGGCAGGTAAGGCTACACCCCCTTCCAACCGACCGCGACACAGTGGAGAGCGCAGCCATCTGGTAATCGGCACTCAGCGCCCATCTACCCACTCGGTCTAGACGTTGGAGCATCCTCTGGAACCAAGAGGGTTTAGGGACTTTCACCCAGGGATATCTATAGCACCCCATGTAGAACAGATTTCCGGTGTCCCATCTGGCCATCCATGATATGCCTGTGGAGGCTACGACCCTGATGTCGCTAGGGCATACAGTGGTCACAACACAATGCAAGATGCATGAGTCATACAATCCAATCATGCATCAATCCTGCGCATGCCGTGCGCTCATGTGGGAGAACCTCCGCCTATCAGGGAGTCTCATATCATCCTGCCCAATGACATGCAATGATCAATCACATCTCATAACAAACATGCAGATGATGCGTATGGGCATGTACCATGATGCTGTGCAGTCACATACTCATAATCGGTATCACAATCAGCCTCGACAATGTGGACAGCTAACCAACATTGCCTCAAGGGATGGCCCACATAGAGCCAAACACATAATGGGCCCACGGCCTCATACAAAGGCCTAATATACAACACGATGGGCCTTACTCAAGGGTTTAATACACATCACGATGGGCCTTTCGCATGGGCCTAGCATAGATCACAATGGGCCTTGCCCATAGGTCATGAATACATCACAATGGGCCTTGCCCATGGGCCATGAATACATTACAATGGGCCTTGCCCATGGGCCCCAAATACATGACATGTGGGCCCTACACATGGGTCTTGGATACATCAAATGGGCCATGCATCATGGGCCTAATACGAGTCACAATGGGCCTCAACTGCTGGTCGCATGTAATCATATAGGTCTCGATAATCAGTCTTGGCAATCGAAATCGGCCTCGACGATCGAGGTCGGCCTCAACAGTCGGAAATCGACATTCGGAATCGGCCTCGCTACCCGGCCTCGACAATCAGAATCGGCCTATACAATCTGCCTCAATAGATCAGAATTGGAGTCGACAATCGGTATCGACATCGACATCGACAATCGGTATCGACAATCGGAATCGGCAAATCGGTCACGTTAATCACACCGGTAATCAGCAGATAAACGAAACGGGGTCCATAGATGATCAGCCGACCAGCTATAGTATAAAGATTAACACTCGGCCGTGGTTATATCAAATCCGATAACACGGAGTCATTAGTCTACGGCGAATGAGACCCACTTATTTAGATTAACCCATTGAGGGAATGATGAGAATAGGCCTAACAAGGCCTAAGGGAAGGTCACAATGTGGACATCCAACCATTTTTGCCCATCAATGTGGACATCTAACCAACATTGCTCCCAAGGAGTGGCCTACATAGGACCAAACATATAGTGGGCCTATGACTTCACGTACAATCATGATGGGCCTCATTTATGTCATATAGGTCTCGTCATATGGGCCGACATACATCACATCGGGCCTTGAATACACAACGGGTTGGCCTCGTACCTAGGCCTCAAATATATCATATGGGCCTCAAATACATCCCCATGAGCTCGCCCATGGACCTCGAATACATCTCCATGGGCTCTTATGTCGAGCGGGTCACATCACATGGGCCGCATTATATGGGCCACACCAACGGGCTACATGTACAGCAAATAGGCCTCACCGATGGCCTCATGTATATCAAATCGGGTCCGCCCTTATATATTTTTGAAGCCCGACCTATTCATAAGATAACGTAGAGATAGGTGATATGAAAATAATCATTAGCTTAATTAGAAACTACCGTGGCCCTTAGAAGTTTGAACGGTGAATGTCACTGTCCACTATTTAAATGGTGGGATCCACTTGAACTTTAGATCTGACCCGTTCTTTTGCTCAGGTCACAAAATGATTTCACAAGTAGTTTGGACGGTATGGATACAACACATGAGTCATGGTGGGTCCCACCGTCCAAAAATCTAGACGGTGGAGATACATACATCACATGGGTCCCACAAGTACATCTCGTGGGGCCCATAGCTGGGCAGCATGAATGGAATACATGTATCATGTTGGTGTCCCACACAACCTGCCCAGATGGATGGTGAATTTAACAGACACAACACTGTGATGTCCCATCGTCCAGGTGATGGACGACAAGGATAAAACATACATATCGTGGTGGGCCTCGAAATGATCTGGAAATAGGGTGGATGGTGTGGATACAATACCTACATCATGTAGGTCCATGCTATCCATAGACACACATACATCGCGCCCCACCATCCCAAACTTCTGGACGGTGTAGATACACAATATATACATCGAGTGAGGCCCACACGTCCAATCCCAATGGACGGTGTGAATACATCATATGCCTCAAGGCGGGTCCTAGTAAAACAAATGGATGACATAGATCAAAACATGCATCACAGGGGTACCACAACACCATCCAGGGTGTGGAAGAAACAAATACATTACGGTCAGGCCCATTGTCCAGATTTGTTGGACGGTATGGATGAAACACTATATCATGGTGGACCCCACAGGGATGGACGGTGGATATAACACACATATCATGCAGGTCCCACTGATATGGACAGATGGGTGGAGTGGATAAGGAATGAATACAATCAAGGTGTGGCCCACCTTTCGAATCTACTGGACGATGGATGGCGTGAATAAAAAAATATATTTATATATATATATATAATATCAATATGAACCCCACCTCCACACGTGCAGCACGTGTGGAGTGGGTCCCACCAGCAGGAAAAACGGACGGACAGTCCGGATATAACCCATACCTCATGAGATGGGGCCACAGGAGTTGCTGACGTTCATGAACAGCAGCACTTGCTGCTCGTCCGTCAAATGGACGGCCTGGACAAAACATATACATCATGGTGTGGGTCCCACCGTTTAGTGGACGGCGTGGATACAACAGATACATCATACGTGGGTCCCACCATTTGGTGGACGGCGTAAATAAAACGTATACGTCAACGTAGGCCCCACCGTCCACAGCCGTGGACGGTGAGAATAAAATACATAATTCATGGTGGGTTCCACGTGGGGCCCACCGCAATGTCTATTTACCATCCAACCCGTTAATAGGATCACACGGCTCTGGATGGAAAGGGAAAATAAATTTCATATGAATCCAAAACTTTTGTAACACTAAAAAGGGTTTCAATGGCTGACGTTCAATCCAACTGCTTCCTATGACGTGGGCCACCTGAGCTTCGTATATGGCTGATATTTGGAGGGTGGCCCACTGCCCTAAGGGCCTTTAAGATGGACGGTGTGAACATACCAAACATACATCATGGTGGGGCCCACAGCTAGGCCATTGGACTGCCACCCGTCCGCCCATGGCGCAGGACGCCTGCGCGTCCTCTGCACTGACAGCAGCAGCAGTAGCTGCTGCTGATATTTGGTTTTCTTTTTTTTTTTTTAAATTCCGAATTTTCAAGGATTTTTCTATGTGGGGCCTGCATCAAGGAAATCCGCCCCGTCCATTGTATTCACCGGCTCGGTACCGACAAACAGAGTTCAAACTGGGGCCTGTTTCGGCGCATAGGAGAAATCTAAGGGACCTTAAACAGTGGAGATCACTTTTTTTTTTTAGGTATGGCCCGCCTGAAATTCGGATCCGCTTCACATTTTAGCTCAACGGCTAAAATGATATGGGTAAGAGGACGGACGGCTTGGATTTAATCGATACATTAAGGTGGAGCTTACATAAATGGCCCACTCAAAAGTTTGGAAATCAAGCTGATTTCTCTGTTTGGCAGACGCTGCAGTGCATCCCACGCCAAGTTCATGCTTCACAAAAATTCCATCCAGCGTCCAGGGACGCTGGACGGACGGTGTGAGTCGTGTTCCATCAAGGTAGGTCCCACATTGACACTGTTTACCTCACATTGGGGTGGATCCACACGTATGGGACCCACCAGCCTTAGTTAAAAAAAATAATAAAAAATGTATTTTTGAGTATTTCTTTCAATTAGGCCCACCTAAACAGACTGCTAGGTGAGTCCACTAGGCGAACGGCATGGATGTAATACATATGTTATAGGTGGGCCACTCATCATCACTAGGAAAAAAAAATGAAAGAGAGGAAGAGGAAGAGAGAAAGAGAAGCACCCACCTTTGATCTTCTTGGATTTCTTCTTCCATGAACGCCTTTTTAAGCTCCAATGGTTGAGATTTAACGGTCGAGATGGATCATGGATGGTGGAGATGGAAGTTAGGAAGTGGGCCATACATGGCCTCTCATGGAGGCTTGGACGATTCTTGCATGGAGAATGAGAGAAATGAGAGAGGGAGAGAGAGTGATGGGAGAGAAATAATGGTGAGTGATGTAAGCATGTACTTTATTGTAAGAAATGTTGACTTTTGGGGAGGGGTGGTTGTACTTGGCATTAATTGGTGATGTGTACTTTGATTGATAAGATTGATGGGATGTTTCGTAGAGATTCCCTTAATACTTGCAACGCGCGGTGTTTTCTCAAACTGAACGCGGGCCCATATCTCCTGGCCTGTGTATCGCCTCGGCGCGCGAGACGCGCCATCGGAACCGCGGCGACGACGACGAGGTCGCTAGGGTACAAGTCTCGGGTTGAGTCGACTCGGGTTAACGGCGCGTGAATCAGGATCATGCGCAAATGCCGGTTAAGGGTCGAGGTTACTGGGATTCGACCGGGAAGACCACGGAAGCCTACCGAACGATACGGTCAAGGTTACGGGTCTTACAGCTCTCCCCTCCTAATAAAAATTTCGTCCTCGAAATTTACAGAATGGAAGAGGAAAGAGGAAACATCGTCAAGTATATATGTCAAGGCACAACCAACCTACAAAAGGATAAAGATAGCGCTCTCTAATCTCAACCTCACCCTCGCAAGACGCATCATCAACACTGTTAATCCTACTAAACTTCGAATCCTGGATCAGAAACTATCAAAATTGGAATACTATGCGTCCTCATAATCTTAACGATAGGGAGCTATATCAGAAAATCTCTAAGTTATTCGAACTCAGGGATCTAATCATTCTAGGTTCTCAATAATCAAAGAGTGTAAGATAGCTACCAGCAGATATGTGATGTTATCTTCAGGTATTCCCAAGTTATGCTCTGATACCAACTTCTGTCACGCCCCAAACCCAGAAATCAGATTCACAAGAATCTCGATCGCTGAATCCGGTGCCGACAGCCTCCGTAGTACCCCATTCTCGGCTCCCAGCGCAAAATACGCCAGATTCCGATCCTGGGATCCTACAAGGAGGATTTTTTTTTTTGAACGTACACTTGTCTTGTAATAAGCATAACCACAAGTTTACTCAAATTATAAAGGAAACATCATCATCACATCTCCACTAATATAATCATTTGAGTACAATGCTGAAAGGGAATATATAAAAAAAGAAAAATCAAGCTCCAGAAGACCACTGCACGCTCCAAGCTCAACACTGCTGCGACCTAACATCACCTGCACGCATCTATCGTGCATAAGCTTATAGAAAGCTTAGAGGGTGGTGTAAGTGTGTGCACAAGGTAAGTATCAAATGTTCAATACAATACCATCATCATACAATACCGAAATTACTGGTAATTCATAAATCGTACATTATCGGAATAACCTGAAATACTGACAAGATCATAAACTATACAATGACAGAGTAAGCGAAAGTATGGACAAGTTCATAAGTCAGTCAATTATCAGAAACGTAATATAAAACAGATATGCACTAAGGAGTCATAAAGAGTCAAATATCAGATGCCGAGGATGTAATGCGATATACGAATCCTGCTAAGTCTGTTTAGGCCATATAAGTACAGAAATATAATAACCCAAAATGCCATATGTCTGCGGATGTAATGCAATATGCGATGCGAATGAAATGACCATGCTGGAGTGTGAAGTCGGGATGATAGTACATAGTATCGCAGGCTACGGGGTCCACCACAAGGACTTCTATCCAAACCAGTCCCATACCTAAATTTGGATAGTCAGACTCAATGTGGTAAACTCCTGATCTCAGGTTAGTCGCGCGCCCAACCGAAATTCTTGCCATAACGAAGGTACACAACAATTAATTGCGCACCACCAGCCCGAGTGGATAGTGAATGAACGAATGAATGAATGAACATGCAATTCCTACTCAATGAGTTCACATATTAGTACGGTTTCTCTCTGGGAAATCACCGTGGTCTATTACACTCCATACCAGATTGCCGCCCCATCGCGCGCAACAAGGTGAGTGGAAGAGACCTCACTATCCGCCTGCCAATATCGGGCCCGGCTCGTCAATAGCGGACCCATTCCTCGAGCTGGTCAGACTCAGCCTAGCATTGCCCCCTCCTCTCGGGCAGGTAAGGCTACACCCCCTTCCAACCGACCGCGACACAGTGGAGAGCGCAGCCATCTGGTAATCGGCACTCAGCGCCCATCTACCCACTCGGTCTAGACGTTGGAGCATCCTCTGGAACCAAGAGGGTTTAGGGACTTTCACCCAGGGATATCTATAGCACCCCATGTAGAACAGATTTTCGGTGTCCCATCTGGCCATCCATGATATGCCTGTGGAGGCTACGACCCTGATGTCGCTAGGGCATACAGTGGTCACAACACAATGCAAGATGCATGAGTCATACAATCCAATCATGCATCAATCCTGCGCATGCCGTGCGCTCATGTGGGAGAACCTCCGCCTATCAGGGAGTCTCATATCATCCTGCCCAATGACATGCAATGATCAATCACATCTCATAACAAACATGCAGATGATGCGTATGGGCATGTACCATGATGCTGTGCAGTCACATACTCATAATCGGTATCACAATCAGCCTCGACAATGTGGACAGCTAACCAACATTGCCTCAAGGGATGGCCCACATAGAGCCAAACACATAATGGGCCCACGGCCTCATACAAAGGCCTAATATACAACACGATGGGCCTTACTCAAGGGTTTAATACACATCACGATGGGCCTTTCGCATGGGCCTAGCATAGATCACAATGGGCCTTGCCCATAGGTCATGAATACATCACAATGGGCCTTGCCCATGGGCCATGAATACATTACAATGGGCCTTGCCCATGGGCCCCAAATACATGACATGTGGGCCCTACACATGGGTCTTGGATACATCAAATGGGCCATGCATCATGGGCCTAATACGAGTCACAATGGGCCTCAACTGCTGGTCGCATGTAATCATATAGGTCTCGATAATCAGTCTTGGCAATCGAAATCGGCCTCGACGATCGAGGTCGGCCTCAACAGTCGGAAATCGACATTCGGAATCGGCCTCGCTACCCGGCCTCGACAATCAGAATCGGCCTATACAATCTGCCTCAATAGATCAGAATTGGAGTCGACAATCGGTATCGACATCGACATCGACAATCGGTATCGACAATCGGAATCGGCAAATCGGTCACGTTAATCACACCGGTAATCAGCAGATAAACGAAACGGGGTCCATAGATGATCAGCCGACCAGCTATAGTATAAAGATTAACACTCGGCCGTGGTTATATCAAATCCGATAACACGGAGTCATTAGTCTACGGCGAATGAGACCCACTTATTTAGATTAACCCATTGAGGGAATGATGAGAATAGGCCTAACAAGGCCTAAGGGAAGGTCACAATGTGGACATCCAACCATTTTTGCCCATCAATGTGGACATCTAACCAACATTGCTCCCAAGGAGTGGCCTACATAGGACCAAACATATAGTGGGCCTATGACTTCACGTACAATCATGATGGGCCTCATTTATGTCATATAGGTCTCGTCATATGGGCCGACATACATCACATCGGGCCTTGAATACACAACGGGTTGGCCTCGTACCTAGGCCTCAAATATATCATATGGGCCTCAAATACATCCCCATGAGCTCGCCCATGGACCTCGAATACATCTCCATGGGCTCTTATGTCGAGCGGGTCACATCACATGGGCCGCATTATATGGGCCACACCAACGGGCTACATGTACAGCAAATAGGCCTCACCGATGGCCTCATGTATATCAAATCGGGTCCGCCCTTATATATTTTTGAAGCCCGACCTATTCATAAGATAACGTAGAGATAGGTGATATGAAAATAATCATTAGCTTAATTAGAAACTACCGTGGCCCTTAGAAGTTTGAACGGTGAATGTCACTGTCCACTATTTAAATGGTGGGATCCACTTGAACTTTAGATCTGACCCGTTCTTTTGCTCAGGTCACAAAATGATTTCACAAGTAGTTTGGACGGTATGGATACAACACATGAGTCATGGTGGGTCCCACCGTCCAAAAATCTAGACGGTGGAGATACATACATCACATGGGTCCCACAAGTACATCTCGTGGGGCCCATAGCTGGGCAGCATGAATGGAATACATGTATCATGTTGGTGTCCCACACAACCTGCCCAGATGGATGGTGAATTTAACAGACACAACACTGTGATGTCCCATCGTCCAGGTGATGGACGACAAGGATAAAACATACATATCGTGGTGGGCCTCGAAATGATCTGGAAATAGGGTGGATGGTGTGGATACAATACCTACATCATGTAGGTCCATGCTATCCATAGACACACATACATCGCGCCCCACCATCCCAAACTTCTGGACGGTGTAGATACACAATATATACATCGAGTGAGGCCCACACGTCCAATCCCAATGGACGGTGTGAATACATCATATGCCTCAAGGCGGGTCCTAGTAAAACAAATGGATGACATAGATCAAAACATGCATCACAGGGGTACCACAACACCATCCAGGGTGTGGAAGAAACAAATACATTACGGTCAGGCCCATTGTCCAGATTTGCTGGACGGTATGGATGAAACACTATATCATGGTGGACCCCACAGGGATGGACGGTGGATATAACACACATATCATGCAGGTCCCACTGATATGGACAGATGGGTGGAGTGGATAAGGAATGAATACAATCAAGGTGTGGCCCACCTTTCGAATCTACTGGACGATGGATGGCGTGAATAAAAAAATATATTTATATATATATATAATATCAATATGAACCCCACCTCCACACGTGCAGCACGTGTGGAGTGGGTCCCACCAGCAGGAAAAACGGACGGACAGTCCGGATATAACCCATACCTCATGAGATGGGGCCACAGGAGTTGCTGACGTTCATGAACAGCAGCACTTGCTGCTCGTCCGTCAAATGGACGGCCTGGAAAAAACATATACATCATGGTGTGGGTCCCACCGTTTAGTGGACGGCGTGGATACAACAGATACATCATACGTGGGTCCCACCATTTGGTGGACGGCGTAAATAAAACGTATACGTCAACGTAGGCCCCACCGTCCACAGCCGTGGACGGTGAGAATAAAATACATAATTCATGGTGGGTTCCACGTGGGGCCCACCGCAATGTCTATTTACCATCCAACCCGTTAATAGGATCACACGGCTCTGGATGGAAAGGGAAAATAAATTTCATATGAATCCAAAACTTTTGTAACACTAAAAAGGGTTTCAATGGCTGACGTTCAATCCAACTGCTTCCTATGACGTGGGCCACCTGAGCTTCGTATATGGCTGATATTTGGAGGGTGGCCCACTGCCCTAAGGGCCTTTAAGATGGACGGTGTGAACATACCAAACATACATCATGGTGGGGCCCACAGCTAGGCCATTGGACTGCCACCCGTCCGCCCATGGCGCAGGACGCCTGCGCGTCCTCTGCACTGACAGCAGCAGCAGTAGCTGCTGCTGATATTTGGTTTTCTTTTTTTTTTTTTAAATTCCGAATTTTCAAGGATTTTTCTATGTGGGGCCTGCATCAAGGAAATCCGCCCCGTCCATTGTATTCACCGGCTCGGTACCGACAAACAGAGTTCAAACTGGGGCCTGTTTCGGCGCATAGGAGAAATCTAAGGGACCTTAAACAGTGGAGATCACTTTTTTTTTTTAGGTATGGCCCGCCTGAAATTCGGATCCGCTTCACATTTTAGCTCAACGGCTAAAATGATATGGGTAAGAGGACGGACGGCTTGGATTTAATCGATACATTAAGGTGGAGCTTACATAAATGGCCCACTCAAAAGTTTGGAAATCAAGCTGATTTCTCTGTTTGGCAGACGCTGCAGTGCATCCCACGCCAAGTTCATGCTTCACAAAAATTCCATCCAGCGTCCAGGGACGCTGGACGGACGGTGTGAGTCGTGTTCCATCAAGGTAGGTCCCACATTGACACTGTTTACCTCACATTGGGGTGGATCCACACGTATGGGACCCACCAGCCTTAGTTAAAAAAAATAATAAAAAATGTATTTTTGAGTATTTCTTTCAATTAGGCCCACCTAAACAGACTGCTAGGTGAGTCCACTAGGCGAACGGCATGGATGTAATACATATGTTATAGGTGGGCCACTCATCATCACTAGGAAAAAAAAATGAAAGAGAGGAAGAGGAAGAGAGAAAGAGAAGCACCCACCTTTGATCTTCTTGGATTTCTTCTTCCATGAACGCCTTTTTAAGCTCCAATGGTTGAGATTTAACGGTCGAGATGGATCATGGATGGTGGAGATGGAAGTTAGGAAGTGGGCCATACATGGCCTCTCATGGAGGCTTGGACGATTCTTGCATGGAGAATGAGAGAAATGAGAGAGGGAGAGAGAGTGATGGGAGAGAAATAATGGTGAGTGATGTAAGCATGTACTTTATTGTAAGAAATGTTGACTTTTGGGGAGGGGTGGTTGTACTTGGCATTAATTGGTGATGTGTACTTTGATTGATAAGATTGATGGGATGTTTCGTAGAGATTCCCTTAATACTTGCAACGCGCGGTGTTTTCTCAAACTGAACGCGGGCCCATATCTCCTGGCCTGTGTATCGCCTCGGCGCGCGAGACGCGCCATCGGAACCGCGGCGACGACGACGAGGTCGCTAGGGTACAAGTCTCGGGTTGAGTCGACTCGGGTTAACGGCGCGTGAATCAGGATCATGCGCAAATGCCGGTTAAGGGTCGAGGTTACTGGGATTCGACCGGGAAGACCACGGAAGCCTACCGAACGATACGGTCAAGGTTACGGGTCTTACAGCTCTCCCCTCCTAATAAAAATTTCGTCCTCGAAATTTACAGAATGGAAGAGGAAAGAGGAAACATCGTCAAGTATATATGTCAAGGCACAACCAACCTACAAAAGGATAAAGATAGCGCTCTCTAATCTCAACCTCACCCTCGCAAGACGCATCATCAACACTGTTAATCCTACTAAACTTCGAATCCTGGATCAGAAACTATCAAAATTGGAATACTATGCGTCCTCATAATCTTAACGATAGGGAGCTATATCAGAAAATCTCTAAGTTATTCGAACTCAGGGATCTAATCATTCTAGGTTCTCAATAATCAAAGAGTGTAAGATAGCTACCAGCAGATATGTGATGTTATCTTCAGGTATTCCCAAGTTATGCTCTGATACCAACTTCTGTCACGCCCCAAACCCAGAAATCAGATTCACAAGAATCTCGATCGCTGAATCCGGTGCCGACAGCCTCCGTAGTACCCCATTCTCGGCTCCCAGCGCAAAATACGCCAGATTCCGATCCTGGGATCCTACAAGGAGGATTTTTTTTTTTGAACGTACACTTGTCTTGTAATAAGCATAACCACAAGTTTACTCAAATTATAAAGGAAACATCATCATCACATCTCCACTAATATAATCATTTGAGTACAATGCTGAAAGGGAATATATAAAAAAAGAAAAATCAAGCTCCAGAAGACCACTGCACGCTCCAAGCTCAACACTGCTGCGACCTAACATCACCTGCACGCATCTATCGTGCATAAGCTTATAGAAAGCTTAGAGGGTGGTGTAAGTGTGTGCACAAGGTAAGTATCAAATGTTCAATACAATACCATCATCATACAATACCGAAATTACTGGTAATTCATAAATCGTACATTATCGGAATAACCTGAAATACTGACAAGATCATAAACTATACAATGACAGAGTAAGCGAAAGTATGGACAAGTTCATAAGTCAGTCAATTATCAGAAACGTAATATAAAACAGATATGCACTAAGGAGTCATAAAGAGTCAAATATCAGATGCCGAGGATGTAATGCGATATACGAATCCTGCTAAGTCTGTTTAGGCCATATAAGTACAGAAATATAATAACCCAAAATGCCATATGTCTGCGGATGTAATGCAATATGCGATGCGAATGAAATGACCATGCTGGAGTGTGAAGTCGGGATGATAGTACATAGTATCGCAGGCTACGGGGTCCACCACAAGGACTTCTATCCAAACCAGTCCCATACCTAAATTTGGATAGTCAGACTCAATGTGGTAAACTCCTGATCTCAGGTTAGTCGCGCGCCCAACCGAAATTCTTGCCATAACGAAGGTACACAACAATTAATTGCGCACCACCAGCCCGAGTGGATAGTGAATGAACGAATGAATGAATGAACATGCAATTCCTACTCAATGAGTTCACATATTAGTACGGTTTCTCTCTGGGAAATCACCGTGGTCTATTACACTCCATACCAGATTGCCGCCCCATCGCGCGCAACAAGGTGAGTGGAAGAGACCTCACTATCCGCCTGCCAATATCGGGCCCGGCTCGTCAATAGCGGACCCATTCCTCGAGCTGGTCAGACTCAGCCTAGCATTGCCCCCTCCTCTCGGGCAGGTAAGGCTACACCCCCTTCCAACCGACCGCGACACAGTGGAGAGCGCAGCCATCTGGTAATCGGCACTCAGCGCCCATCTACCCACTCGGTCTAGACGTTGGAGCATCCTCTGGAACCAAGAGGGTTTAGGGACTTTCACCCAGGGATATCTATAGCACCCCATGTAGAACAGATTTTCGGTGTCCCATCTGGCCATCCATGATATGCCTGTGGAGGCTACGACCCTGATGTCGCTAGGGCATACAGTGGTCACAACACAATGCAAGATGCATGAGTCATACAATCCAATCATGCATCAATCCTGCGCATGCCGTGCGCTCATGTAGGAGAACCTCCGCCTATCAGGGAGTCTCATATCATCCTGCCCAATGACATGCAATGATCAATCACATCTCATAACAAACATGCAGATGATGCGTATGGGCATGTACCATGATGCTGTGCAGTCACATACTCATAATCGGTATCACAATCAGCCTCGACAATGTGGACAGCTAACCAACATTGCCTCAAGGGATGGCCCACATAGAGCCAAACACATAATGGGCCCACGGCCTCATACAAAGGCCTAATATACAACACGATGGGCCTTACTCAAGGGTTTAATACACATCACGATGGGCCTTTCGCATGGGCCTAGCATAGATCACAATGGGCCTTGCCCATAGGTCATGAATACATCACAATGGGCCTTGCCCATGGGCCATGAATACATTACAATGGGCCTTGCCCATGGGCCCCAAATACATGACATGTGGGCCCTACACATGGGTCTTGGATACATCAAATGGGCCATGCATCATGGGCCTAATACGAGTCACAATGGGCCTCAACTGCTGGTCGCATGTAATCATATAGGTCTCGATAATCAGTCTTGGCAATCGAAATCGGCCTCGACGATCGAGGTCGGCCTCAACAGTCGGAAATCGACATTCGGAATCGGCCTCGCTACCCGGCCTCGACAATCAGAATCGGCCTATACAATCTGCCTCAATAGATCAGAATTGGAGTCGACAATCGGTATCGACATCGACATCGACAATCGGTATCGACAATCGGAATCGGCAAATCGGTCACGTTAATCACACCGGTAATCAGCAGATAAACGAAACGGGGTCCATAGATGATCAGCCGACCAGCTATAGTATAAAGATTAACACTCGGCCGTGGTTATATCAAATCCGATAACACGGAGTCATTAGTCTACGGCGAATGAGACCCACTTATTTAGATTAACCCATTGAGGGAATGATGAGAATAGGCCTAACAAGGCCTAAGGGAAGGTCACAATGTGGACATCCAACCATTTTTGCCCATCAATGTGGACATCTAACCAACATTGCTCCCAAGGAGTGGCCTACATAGGACCAAACATATAGTGGGCCTATGACTTCACGTACAATCATGATGGGCCTCATTTATGTCATATAGGTCTCGTCATATGGGCCGACATACATCACATCGGGCCTTGAATACACAACGGGTTGGCCTCGTACCTAGGCCTCAAATATATCATATGGGCCTCAAATACATCCCCATGAGCTCGCCCATGGACCTCGAATACATCTCCATGGGCTCTTATGTCGAGCGGGTCACATCACATGGGCCGCATTATATGGGCCACACCAACGGGCTACATGTACAGCAAATAGGCCTCACCGATGGCCTCATGTATATCAAATCGGGTCCGCCCTTATATATTTTTGAAGCCCGACCTATTCATAAGATAACGTAGAGATAGGTGATATGAAAATAATCATTAGCTTAATTAGAAACTACCGTGGCCCTTAGAAGTTTGAACGGTGAATGTCACTGTCCACTATTTAAATGGTGGGATCCACTTGAACTTTAGATCTGACCCGTTCTTTTGCTCAGGTCACAAAATGATTTCACAAGTAGTTTGGACGGTATGGATACAACACATGAGTCATGGTGGGTCCCACCGTCCAAAAATCTAGACGGTGGAGATACATACATCACATGGGTCCCACAAGTACATCTCGTGGGGCCCATAGCTGGGCAGCATGAATGGAATACATGTATCATGTTGGTGTCCCACACAACCTGCCCAGATGGATGGTGAATTTAACAGACACAACACTGTGATGTCCCATCGTCCAGGTGATGGACGACAAGGATAAAACATACATATCGTGGTGGGCCTCGAAATGATCTGGAAATAGGGTGGATGGTGTGGATACAATACCTACATCATGTAGGTCCATGCTATCCATAGACACACATACATCGCGCCCCACCATCCCAAACTTCTGGACGGTGTAGATACACAATATATACATCGAGTGAGGCCCACACGTCCAATCCCAATGGACGGTGTGAATACATCATATGCCTCAAGGCGGGTCCTAGTAAAACAAATGGATGACATAGATCAAAACATGCATCACAGGGGTACCACAACACCATCCAGGGTGTGGAAGAAACAAATACATTACGGTCAGGCCCATTGTCCAGATTTGCTGGACGGTATGGATGAAACACTATATCATGGTGGACCCCACAGGGATGGACGGTGGATATAACACACATATCATGCAGGTCCCACTGATATGGACAGATGGGTGGAGTGGATAAGGAATGAATACAATCAAGGTGTGGCCCACCTTTCGAATCTACTGGACGATGGATGGCGTGAATAAAAAAATATATTTATATATATATATAATATCAATATGAACCCCACCTCCACACGTGCAGCACGTGTGGAGTGGGTCCCACCAGCAGGAAAAACGGACGGACAGTCCGGATATAACCCATACCTCATGAGATGGGGCCACAGGAGTTGCTGACGTTCATGAACAGCAGCACTTGCTGCTCGTCCGTCAAATGGACGGCCTGGAAAAAACATATACATCATGGTGTGGGTCCCACCGTTTAGTGGACGGCGTGGATACAACAGATACATCATACGTGGGTCCCACCATTTGGTGGACGGCGTAAATAAAACGTATACGTCAACGTAGGCCCCACCGTCCACAGCCGTGGACGGTGAGAATAAAATACATAATTCATGGTGGGTTCCACGTGGGGCCCACCGCAATGTCTATTTACCATCCAACCCGTTAATAGGATCACACGGCTCTGGATGGAAAGGGAAAATAAATTTCATATGAATCCAAAACTTTTGTAACACTAAAAAGGGTTTCAATGGCTGACGTTCAATCCAACTGCTTCCTATGACGTGGGCCACCTGAGCTTCGTATATGGCTGATATTTGGAGGGTGGCCCACTGCCCTAAGGGCCTTTAAGATGGACGGTGTGAACATACCAAACATACATCATGGTGGGGCCCACAGCTAGGCCATTGGACTGCCACCCGTCCGCCCATGGCGCAGGACGCCTGCGCGTCCTCTGCACTGACAGCAGCAGCAGTAGCTGCTGCTGATATTTGGTTTTCTTTTTTTTTTTTTAAATTCCGAATTTTCAAGGATTTTTCTATGTGGGGCCTGCATCAAGGAAATCCGCCCCGTCCATTGTATTCACCGGCTCGGTAC
Organism: Magnolia kwangsiensis; assembly: GCA_037074715.1. Lineage (NCBI taxonomy): Eukaryota > Viridiplantae > Streptophyta > Magnoliopsida > Magnoliales > Magnoliaceae > Magnolia > Magnolia kwangsiensis. The sequence continues at coordinate 119,256,740 of CM073577.1, forward strand.
CGACAAACAGAGTTCAAACTGGGGCCTGTTTCGGCGCATAGGAGAAATCTAAGGGACCTTAAACAGTGGAGATCACTTTTTTTTTTTAGGTATGGCCCGCCTGAAATTCGGATCCGCTTCACATTTTAGCTCAACGGCTAAAATGATATGGGTAAGAGGACGGACGGCTTGGATTTAATCGATACATTAAGGTGGAGCTTACATAAATGGCCCACTCAAAAGTTTGGAAATCAAGCTGATTTCTCTGTTTGGCAGACGCTGCAGTGCATCCCACGCCAAGTTCATGCTTCACAAAAATTCCATCCAGCGTCCAGGGACGCTGGACGGACGGTGTGAGTCGTGTTCCATCAAGGTAGGTCCCACATTGACACTGTTTATCTCACATTGGGGTGGATCCACACGTATGGGACCCACCAGCCTTAGTTAAAAAAAATAATAAAAAATGTATTTTTGAGTATTTCTTTCAATTAGGCCCACCTAAACAGACTGCTAGGTGAGTCCACTAGGTGAACGGCATGGATGTAATACATATGTTATAGGTGGGCCACTCATCATCACTAGGAAAAAAAAATGAAAGAGAGGAAGAGGAAGAGAGAAAGAGAAGCACCCACCTTTGATCTTCTTGGATTTCTTCTTCCATGAACGCCTTTTTAAGCTCCAATGGTTGAGATTTAACGGTCGAGATGGATCATGGATGGTGGAGATGGAAGTTAGGAAGTGGGCCATACATGGCCTCTCATGGAGGCTTGGACGATTCTTGCATGGAGAATGAGAGAAATGAGAGAGGGAGAGAGAGTGATGGGAGAGAAATAATGGTGAGTGATGTAAGCATGTACTTTATTGTAAGAAATGTTGACTTTTGGGGAGTGGTGGTTGTACTTGGCATTAATTGGTGATGTGTACTTTGATTGATAAGATTGATGGGATGTTTCGTAGAGATTCCCTTAATACTTGCAACGCGCGGTGTTTTCTCAAACTGAACGCGGGCCCATATCTCCTGGCCTGGGTATCGCCTCGGCACGCGAGACGCGCCATCGGAACCGCGGCGACGACGCGGTCGCTAGGGTACAAGTCTCGGGTTGAGTCGACTCGGGTTAACGGCGCGTGAATCAGGATCATGCGCAAATGCCGGTTAAGGGTCGAGGTTACTGGGATTCGACCGGGAAGACCACGGAAGCCTACCGAACGATACGGTCAAGGTTACGGGTCTTACAATGGGCCCGTCCTAGGGAGCTTCACAAGACAAAGGAAAATGACCTGTAAGTGGAAACACTCAACCTTTTATACTCATATACCGAGATTCAGGGAGTGGACATGTTAGACAACAAAAGGGCTTGACCACTACTGCTGATCCGAGTAGGATCTCGAACCCTATGGTTGGCCAAAGCCCGAACATTGTTATCATTGTGGCCAACTGGATCACTTATCAAACACTTTCCCCAAATGAAAAGTAGCTAACCTCGCCATCAAATGATGGTAGTGCTGAAAACATTGATGAAGACTCGAATGTTGATGAATGGAAGCATGCCGCAGAGGATGAAGCAGATGAGGTAGATTGGGTTGTACCGGATCATGGTTAGTTGCTCATCATGAGGTGACTATTGTATGCACCAAGGAAGGAGGTACATCTACAACGACATAATATCTTCCAAACTAGATATATGGTGAATCGAAAGGTATGTAGTGTGATTATCAACAACGAAAGTAACGAGAACATTATTTTGAAGGTCATGGTAGAGAAATTGCACCTGAAAACTGAGAGTCATTCCTCCCCGTACACAATCGGTTGGATTAAGAATGTCAGTGAGATGAAGGTAAGTAAACAATGTACGATATCTTTTTCAATTGACAAACATTATAAAGACCAAGTCGTATGCGGTGTTATTGACATGGAGGTCGGCCCGTCATATTCTACTCAGTTGATTGTAGAAATCCGACCATGAGACCACTCATAGAGGATGAGATAATGTGTACATTGTCATCAAGGATAGCAAAAAAACCATACTAGCCCCTATGAACCCAGAGGAGCTACTCGATACTTTTAGAGTAGAGGGGTGTTCTCTCCTAACCATACAGGACTTTGTGGAGGAATCCAAAGAGAAGGGAGAAACCTATGTATTATTTGTAAAAAGAACTCGATACTAAAACCCTTGCTAGATGAATTTAAAGAAATTTGGCTCGATGACCTTTTTGATGGATTGCCCCCCATGCGAGATATTTAGCACCATATTGACCTTATCCTAAGGTCTAACTTACCCAATCGTTGTCACTATCGGCTGAGACTAAAGGAGTTTGATATTATGCAAAGACAAGTAGAGGAATTGTTCCATAAGGGTCTAATCTGAAAAAACATGAGCCCATGTGCCGTTCTGGCCCTACTAACTCCTAAGAAAGATGGGAGTTGGCGCGCGTGTGTTAACAGTCTGGAGATCAACAAGATTACCATAAAATATATGTTTCCCATATCATAGATGGATGATACGTTGGACATTCTTGAGGGTGTAAAATAATTTTTTAAATTGAATTTCAAGAGCAACTACCATCAGATCTGAATACAGTTGTGTGATGAGTGGAAGACAGCTCTTAGGACTAATTAGAGGTTATATGAATGGTTGGTCATGCCCTTCAGTCTTTCGAATGCCCATAGTACATTCATGAGGTTGATGAACCAACTTCTGAAGTCATTCATTGAGCAGTTCGTGGGGGTCTACTTCGATGACATTTTGATATACAGTTAGAACGAAGCAAGCCATATGAAACATCTTAAACAAGTCCTTCAAGTACTCACAGGGAATAAGTTGTACCTCAATCTTAAAAAATGCATCTTTTTGACCAAAAGCTTGTCATTTTTGGGCTTTGTCGTGACGTCCACTAGCATTTGGCTAGACGACAAAAAGGTGAGAGCCATCAGGTAATGACCGCTTTCGATAAATATGCATGAAGTACGGAGTTTTCATGGATTGGTGACATTTTTTTGTCGGTTCATGAAGAATTTCAGCATTATTGTGTCACCAATTATAGATTGTATGATGAAGATACCATTTCAATGGACCAATGAGGCTGGCAGGATTTTTGCTAAAATCAAACACAGATTGTCCAAAACTCCGGTTCTCATACTTTTCAGCTTCGACAAACTTTTGAAGATCGAATGCGATGCTTTATATGTCAGAATTGGGAGAACTTTATCATAAGAAGGTAGGCCAGTAGCCTTCTACAGTGAAAAACTTAGTGATGCACGCAAAAATTGGTTGACGTATGAGCTCGAATTATACGCAGTGGTCTAGGCACTTCGACATTACTTAATTTAGAGGGAATTCATTTTTTAAACAGACCATCAAGCTCTCAAATTCATTAATAACCAATGTGAATTATGTGCATGCTACGTGGATTTCATTCTTGTAGTAATTCACATTTGTGTTAAATCATAAATTTGGGCAACAAAACAAAGTGACTGATGCACCTAGCCGACGTGCAACTTTGTTAGTCACCATGAGCGATGATGTTATCGGATTCAAATGCCTCAAAAACATATATGCCGTCGCCAACGACTTCAACGACGTGTGGATTAGATGCCAAGAAGGTTATTCTAGTGACCTACATATGCTAGATGGTTTCTTTTTCAAGGAGAATCAACTGTGCATCCCAAAAAGTTCTCTAAGAGAGCAAATTATCCAATAGGTACATGGAGGTGGCCCTAGTGGAAACCTTGGGCGAGACAAGATGCAAGCTTTTGTTGAGGAACAATATTACTAGCCACAATTAGTACATAACTTGGGTATAGCAGTGCAACGTTGTCGTATTTGTCAGACCTCCAAGGGATCGTTTTAAAATATAGGCCTCTACACCTCGTTACCTATGCCTAATGACCCTCAGGAGGTATCTATGGAATTCGTGATTGGTCTCGCACAAACACAATGTGGCATGGATTCGGTATTCGTGGTGGTATATCATTTCTCAAAGATGGTGCAATACTTTATCCCATGTTAGAAGATAATCAATGCAACATACGTGGTGAATCTATTCTTCAAAGAGGTCGTGCGGCTACATGGGGTTCCCAAGACCATTGCTTTTGAACCTGACATGAAGTTCATTAGCCATTCTGGCGGACTTTATGGAATCGGTTCGGTATGTGACTTTAGTTCAGTAATGCCTACCATCGGCATAATGATGGGTAGATTGAAGTTGTCAATTACACATTATAGGAAACCTCCTCCAGTGCATTTCAAGTTCCAAGCCGAAGTAGTGGGATTTGGCCTTCTCTCAAGTGGAATTTGCATTCAATAATATAGTGAATCGCTCAACAGAAAAGTCTCTGTTCCAGATTATTTATAGTCGAGTGCCTCATTATATACTTGAATTGGTCCATTTACCTAAGCTCCCGGGCATGAGCATTGCAACAGAGCATATGGCAGATCGAATCATGGGCATTCATGTGGATGTGTAAACTAAGTTACAAGCTTTAAACAATAAATATAAAGAGCAAGCCGATAAGCATCGGCAAGAAAAGGTGTTCGATGTAGGCAATAATGTTATGGTTCATCTATCCAAGGAGAGATTTTCAACCAGGACCTACAAAAATTTGAAGAATAGGAATATTGGACTGGTACTGATTCTCCTAAAAATCAATGACAACGCTTACGTTGTTGATCTTCTGGATGACAGAGAAATCTCACGTACTATAAACATTGTGGACCTGACTGAGTATCATGAACCGAAGCTATACAAGATCTCGAGGTTGATTTCTTTTAAAGTGGAGGGGAGTAATGTAGAGCAGGTTGTAGACACTTTCATGGAAAAGATGGACCAGAGAATCCCCGATCGGAGGCAGAAATGATTTGGAATGCCAAAACCTTAAATCATTCGCATCTCACAAACCGGGATGATTTTTTTGACATATTATCTATGATTTTGGGGCATGAGAACTTACTTAAGCCAACCAACCCGTTATGTCAGGTTATCCACGACAGATTTACTATATTCCATCAGATTGACAGTAAAAAGTCTCGTTTATTTTCATTTTTACTATAAATAATAAGTTTTAGTTGGATTATAACTTTTGATCCTTTGAGTTGTATAAGCCATTACCAATATGAAAAGGGGTTAGAAAAGTTAGGAGAAAAGCGTGGTTGGCCCAAATTGGACACTTACTATTTTTAGCCAAAAACCATGTAATCTAGGTAGAATAGAGGTCATCCATAAATAGTAAGTTTACTATTTATAATAAGTTAGGTTTTTAGGGTGTTTGAGTTGGAGTCTAAGTCTAAAATTGTCCTAAGTTTGAACTCATTATTTAAAGGAAGGTTTGAGATCATTATTTAAAGGTTGTAATTTCAATTTTTAAAAACACAGGTTAAATTATTTTAAAATTATTAAGAATTATTTCCGCATGTATCCCTTGTGAATTCGGGAAAGCTTTGTGAGGAATTCACACTATAAGAAATCCCACCTTTAGCGACGAAAATTTTCGTCACTAAATTCGTCGCCAAAAGACTGTGGCAACAGGTTTTTATAAACGAAATATTTCAATCGTCGGCAAAGGCAAGCTTTTTAACGACGAAAATTTTCGTCGCTAAAAATAATTACAAAACTTTTAGCGATGAACATTTTCATCGCTAAAAAATAAATGTTAAACTTTTAGCGACGAAAATTTTCATCGCTAAAAATAATTACAAAACTTTTAGCGACGAATATTTTCGTTGCTAAAAAATAAATGTTAAACCTTTAGCGACGACAATTTTCTCCACTGAAAATAATTACAAAACTTTTAGCGACAAATATTTTCGTCGCTAAAAAATAAATGTTAAACTTTTAATGACGAAAATTTTCATCACTAAAAATAATTACAAAACTTTTAAGTGACGAATATTTTCATCGCAAAAAAAATAAATGTTAAACTTTTAGCGACGAAAATTTTCATCGCTAAAAATTAAAAATATACATAAAAAAGTTTTACTGAAAAAAAATTTCATAGCTAAAAATATTTACAAAACTTTTACCTACGAGAATTTTCATAGGTAAAAGTCTCTTTTAAAAAAAATAAAATAATCCAACACAAAATTCGTGATATACACCTGTTACAATATATTTCATCATATTCATCCTGATATACACCTATTATATAATATATTTCATCATATTCACATTCACATCCATCTAAACCCAAACTAGTAAATCCATCCAAACATAAATTACATTCATCCAAACATAAACAATCTTATCCACATCACATTCTTTCACGCATAAATACATATAAGCTTAAAATCATAAACAAAAATACTCTAAACCTAAACCTTAACCTAAACCTAAAACCTAAACCTAACCTATAAGTGTTAGGTTATAAGTTTAGATTTAGGTTATAAGTGTAGGTTATAGGTGTAGGTTTAGGTCTAGGTTTTAGGTTATAAGTATTAGGTTATAAGTTTAGGTTATAGGTTGAGGTTTAGGTTATAAGTGTAGGTTATTGGTTTAGGTTTAGGTTTAGGTTAGGTTATAGGTTACAGTTTTGGGAATTAAGTTTAGGTTATAGGTTAAGGTTTAGGTTTAGGTTTAGGATTAGGTTATAGGTTTTGGGATTTGAGAATAGGTTTAGGTTAAGGTTATAAATTTAGGTTTAGGAAATCGGGTTTGGGTTTGGGATCGGGTTTAGGTTTGGGTTTTCAAGTTTAGGTTTAGGTTTAGGTTAGGGAATTGAGATTAGAATTTGGTGTAGGTTTAGGTTTAGGGATTTGAGAACACGTTAAGGTTTAGGTTTAGGAAATCGGGTTCAGGTCATAGGTTTAGGTTTAGGTTAGGTTATAGATTAAGGTTTAGGAAATTAAGTTTGGGTTATAGGTTTAGGTTATAAGTTAAGGTTATAGGTTAAGGTTTAGGTTATAGGTTAAGTTTTAGGTTTAGGTTTAGGTTATAGGTTTAGGTTATAGGTTTTGGGATTTGAGAATAGGTTTAGGTTAAGGTTATAAGTTAAGTTTAGGAAATCGGATCGGGTTCGGGATTGGGTTTAAGTTTGGGTTTTCAAGTTTACGTTTAGGTTTAGGTTAGGGAGTTGAGATTAGGATTAGGTGTAGGTTTAGGTTTAGGGATTTAAGAATACGTTATTAAGGTTTAGGTTTAGGAAATCGGGTTCGGGTTATAGGTTTAGGTTTAGGTTAGGTTATAGGTTAAGGTTTAAGTTATAGGTATAGGTTATAAGTTAAGGTTATAGGTTAAGGTTTAGGTTATAGGTTAAGTTTTAGGTTTAGGTTAAGGTTATAGGTTTAGGTTGAGGTTATAGGTTTTGGGATTTGAGGTTTAGGTTAAGGTTATAAGTTTAGGTTTAGAAAATCGGGTTCGGGTTTAGGTTTCGATTTTCAAGTTTAGGTTTAGGTTTAGGTTATGGAGTTGAGATTAGGATTAGATGTAGGTTTAGGTTTAGGGATTTGAGAATACATTAAGGTTTAGGTTTAGGAAATTGGGTTCAGGTTACAGGTTTAGGTTTAGGTTAGGTTATAAGTTAAGGTTTAGAAAATTGAGTTTAGGTAATAGGTTTAGGTTATAAGTTAAGGTTATAGGTTAAGGTTTAGGTTATAGGTTAAGTTTTAGGTTTAGGTTAAGGTTATATAACTTTAGGTTGAGGTTATAGGTTTTGGGATTTGAGAATAGGTTTAGGTTAAGGTTATAAGTTTAGGTATAGGAAATCGGGTCGGGTTCAGGATCGGGTTTAGGTTTGGGTTTTCAAGTTTAGGTTTAGGTTTGGGTTAGTGAGTTGAGATTATGATTAGGTGTAGGTTTAGGTTTAGGGATTTGAGAATACGTTAACGTTTAGGTTTAGGAAATCAGGTTCGGGTTATAGGTTTAGGTTTAGGTTAGGTTATAGGTTAATGATGTAGAGCAGGTCGCGGATAGTTTCATGGCCAAGATGAATCAGAAAAGGCCCGGTCAACGATAAAAGTGATCCGGACCGTTGGACCTTAGATCGAGCGTATCTCACAATCCAGAATGAGTTATCTGACGTAAAATATATGATTTTGGGGTAGAACGAGCTACTTTAGCCAACCAATCCTGCTACTCCAGGTTACGCATCCTAGATTTGCGAGAAACCCCTACATCGATGATCATTTCCCTGTTTTATTTTTGTTTTTACTATAAATAGTAAGTTTTAGTTTGAGTATAACTCTTCATCCGTTGGACTTTAGGAGTTGTGTCCAACGTGAAAAGTGCTTAGGATAATTAGGAGAACGGTTTGGTGAAGCCAAATAGGACACTATTTTTGACCGAAAACCTTGTGCACTAGTAGACATCACGACCGTCTATAAATAGTAAGTTTACTATTTATAGTAAGTCGCAGATTCTAGGAGTTTTAGTTGTAGTTTGATTCTGATTTCTTTCCTATTGCTTGGTACCCTTATTTAAAGGGTTGTGAACTCATTTTTATTCATTCATTAATTAATTTTGAATTTTATTAGAATTTATTTCTATTCTCGTGCTTTCTTTCCTTGTGGATTCGAGAAGTCTCTGTGAGTAGTCCAGAGAAGCTCCGTGGATTCGGAGTAGTTATCCTTGAGGAAGACGATGATAGACCTCATCACGTTCATCCTTGCGTCAGTTAAGGTCTAGGAAATTGAGTTTAGGTTATTGGTTTAGATTATAAGTTAAGGTTATAGGTTAAGGTTTAGGTTATAGGTTAAGTTTTAGGTTTACGTTAAGGTTATATAGGTTTAGGTTGAGGTTATAGGTCTTGGGATTTGAGAATAAGTTTAGGTTAAGGTTATAAGTTTAGGTTTAGGAAATCAGGTTCGGGTTTAGGATCGGATTTAGGTTTGGGTTTTCAAGTTTAGGTTTAGATTTAGGTTAGGGAGTTGAGTTAGGATTAGGTGTAGGTTTAAGTTTAGGGATTTGAGAATACGTTAAGGTTTAGGTTTAGGAAATCGGGTTCGGGTTATAGGTTTAGGTTTAGGTTAGGTTATAGGTTAAGGTTTAGGTTATAGGTTAAGTTTTAGGTTTAGGTTAAGGTTATAGGTTTAGGTTGAGGTTATAGGTTTTGGAATTTAAGAATAGGTTTATGTTAAGGTTATAAGTTTAAGTTTAGGAAATCGGGTTCGGGTTCGGGATCGGGTTTAGGCTTGGGTTTTCAAGTTTAGGTTTAGGTTTAGGTTAGGGAGTTGAGATTAGGATTAAGTGTAGGTTTAAGTTTAGGGATTTGAGAATACGTTAAGGTTTAGGTTTAGGAAATCGGGTTTGGGTTATAGGTTTAGGTTTAGGTTAGGTTATAGATTAAGGTTTAGGAAATTGAGTTTACGTTATAGGTTTAGGTTATAGTTTAAGGTTTAGGTTATAGGTTAAGTTTTAGGTTTAGGTTAAGGTTATAGGTTTAGGTTTAGGTTATAGGTTAAGGTTTAGGGAATTGAGTTTAGGTTATAGGTTCAGGTTATAGGTTATAGGTTTAGGTTAAGGTTTAAGTTTAGGTTATAGGTTTTGGGTTTTGAGAATAAGTTTAGGAAAATAGGTTTAGGTTATGGTGTAGGTTAATTTTTAGGGAATTGAGTTTAGGTTATAGGTTTTGGTTATAGATTATAGGTTTTTGGTTAAGGTTTAGGTTATAGTTATAGGTTTTGGGATTTAAGAATAGGTTTAGGTTATAAGTATATGTTTAGTTTAGGTTATAGGTTAAGGTTTAGGGAATTGAGTTTAGGTTATAGGTTCAAGTTATAGGTTATAGGTTTAGGTAAAGGTTTAGGTTATAAGTTTTGGGATTTGAGAATAGGCTTAGGTTATAAGTATAGGTTTAGGTTAGGTTGTTGGTTAGAGTTTAGGGAATTGAGTTTAGGTTATAGATTTAGGTTTAGGTTATAGGTTTAGGTTAAGGTTTAGGTTGTTATAGGTTTTGGGATTTGAGAATAGGTTTCGGTTATAGGTTAAGGGTGTGGTCCCTACAAATATAGATATAAACATGGCCTATCCAAATGGTCAAGCCACTCCAATACTGTTCATAGAAAATGGACAGCTTCATCATGGTCATAATAGAGGTTCCTACCCTCCAGGGACCCCTGCTCAACATCCAGATAGCTCCGACGCACATCTGGGTCTGCTCCATCAATTTCGAGTAAATACAGATATAAACACTGCCTGTCCAAATGGTCAGGCCACTCCAATGCTGTCCATAGGAAATGGACAGCTTCATCATGGTCATAACAGCGGTTCCCACCTTCCATGGACCCCCGCTCAACATCCGGATATCTCCAACTCATATCCGGGTCTTCTCAATCAATTTCGAGTAAATACAGATATAAACACGACCTGTCCAAATGGCTAGGCCACTCCAATGTTGTCCATAGGAAATGGACAGCTTCATCATGATCATAACAGCGGTTCTCACCTTCCAGAGACCCTCAATCAACATCCGAATATCTCCGACGCACATCTGGGTCTGCTCATTTAAATAAAATGGATTATCAAGATCATTTAAATAAAATCAGGTCCAATCAACAATCTGACCTGGAGGATTCTGTTAGCATTGTTGACGGCACCTCGAACCTTATTTAAATCCAGGTTGCAATCTGTGGCCACTGATGCTATTTGTCTTTCTGTGAAGTTGGCAACGATTTCTGCATCAAACCCAGTGAAAGCAGCCCTAATGAAAAAGAACATTTCTTTCCATGAATTCATTATCTCTCTCTCTCTCTCTCTCTCTCTCTCTCTCTCTCTCTCTCTTAATTTTTTAACTTTCCATTACAATAATAAATACTTGAAATCATGGCGTTTTCTCAAGATAGAAGTCTAATCCATCCCAACTTGTGCACCTGTTAAGACAAGCAATTCAAACAACATACTTAAGTTATAAGTATATGTTATAAGTTTAGGTTAAGGTATGGTTCAACTAAGCCTATTTTTGTTTAGGAGAAGTTTGGAATCAGGACAAACAAAGTCACTGGGCAGAATTCAAAATGGATCACAGATTATTATTTTTTCGCCTTGTGAATGATGGATCACATAGCTGATAAGCATTGAATAAAAAAAAATCACCTCGATTATTAACTCTTTCAGATCTATTTCCTGGGCTCTTAATGCTTGATTCCTGCCAATCGTGAACTTCCCAAGCCAGCTACCAAGATTTTTTAGTAATGAACGCTCTTCTGAACTTGATTATATAAGCTCTGATCTTAGAAGAACCTAAAAACAGATAAAGAAAAACATTTTTTTTAAAAAAAGTAAAATGTGTATGGTAACAATGACAACCAGGGGCAGCTAAAAAGTTTTGCAAAGGCACCTTGCAATTCTCATAAGTAGCTTTAACAATTTCCTTATTCAACAATCTTGAATTAACTTTCTCCAAGAACTTCAAGTACAGCTCATGAAAATTTGGCTCAATGCTTACTCTGTCAAATATAATGCCCCAGTAAAGTAAAAATCAGCTGATGAAACTAAAGGTTTGAAGCTAAAATATTATTAATCATAAAAAAAATCAGCTGATGAAACTAAAGGATAGTACTGTTCTTTTAGGACATCAGTAAATTCTTTTGATTTCAGGCCATCCACAGTGAGGACCTTCGTATCAATGGTCTAGATCAAGTTTCATTAACCACATCCAGAAATTTAGGTTGGGGAATATGAAAATCAATCGGGCTTTTGTTAATATGGTCGGGTAAGGTTTGGGTAAACAGCTGAATCATTTAGGCCAGGTTCAGGTAGACCCAAACATAGTTGTAGCCTTACAAAATACAAAGAAGTACTTGGGTAAGATACCTCTATTAGAGTATCCCTTCTCCCAACAGCAGCAATTAATGTTTCAATATTCAGAGCAACTCCAAAACCTGTGTTGTATGAGTGCTACCTAGGCATACCTACAATAAGTAGCACTCCAACCGAAATTAGGAGAAAAATAGGCATTTAGATAAATTAAAGGAGAAAAGAAGAATGAATATAGGAGATGACCATTCATAACTATAAGACAACTTCAGTCATTAAAAATTGCACGACGGTACGTTGAGATGTTATTCCATAAGATTTTCAAATCACTCTCCTTTTATGCTTCTCCACCTATCACCCACATCTGGCAAACTTCTTCCACTATTCGCATGCATTTCCTGGGTCATATGTATTAGTATAGCTCTAATACATATAATGAAATTGTAACACCTCGGATTTTTGCTAATCTGGAGTTAGACGTCCTTAGGCAATGGGTCAACCATAACACTCTCAAAGCTTAATCCCAAAGTCAAAAGAAATCGTTTTTCAACCCATTTTATTCAAAATCTCACCTTTCACCACCTCATTCTTCAAATTTCTCCAAGTACTTTCATATTAGACACAAATCCTAAAGTTTAAATGGTGAATAAGTATACTTAAACTAAAACTTACTGTAAATGGTAAATACATAAATAAAAGGGGATTTCGACTATTGAATTTTTAGAATCTCATAATGTAAATAGGTTATTTGGATAGATTAGCTTCTCCTAGCCCAAAATCATATATTGTATGTCGCATAACTCATTCCAGTTTACAAATGAGACTCGATAAATGCCTTGACAGACTCGTGCGCCCAAACGGCTTAATTTGAGGGGACCCAGGGTGGGTCCCACATGTTTCCGACATCCCCGTGGGATGAGGACATTGCTCCTGGGGCGAGCCCTTGCCCAACTGTCCAGTGACCAGCGAGGGGCTCGCCGGTTTGGCGAGGCCTCGTCCGTACAGCGGATTAGGTAGCCCGTTTTCTGCATTTTTCTGTGCATTTTATCCAACTTTAAAAATCATATCTCCCTCGTTATAACTCCGATTTAGGTGATTCAAAAATCATATTGAATTTAAATGAGTCTAGTATTATATAAAAATATCTAAAAATATAATAAAATATTTAATATAGTTTAAAGTAAGTCGTTGTGACAACTGCTACTTCGAGAAGTTTTAAAATTTTTCTACCACACGAAATCTCATGAAATTTGGTGGATATGGGGTAAAATTGATTATGAACTACTAGAAAAATAATTAAAATAATATAATAACTATAAGTTTCAAAAACGGGGCATAGAATGGCCCTAGGACCGTATTCTGCCATAATTAGGGTAGAATTTAGTTAAGTACTAAACTGAATACTCAATGGAATTATCTTGAACCACTTTAAATATGAACTACAAGACCCAAAATGAGTAGGACTGTTAATTCTACGTTACGTAGAAACCTAAGATCAATCTCTAAACCCAGTTGCTCTTGGGAGCATCGTGAAACTTCATATCGGACCTAGACCCCACGTCGAAAGTCCGATAGCGATGAACTTAGACGAATATGACCGCCTAGTTGGACTTGACAATCACCTTAAAAATTATGACCAAACGATCTCCTAAAACTATTTTCTTGAGTCCGGAGTGAAGAGTGAGAGAAAGTGAAGATTTTTATAAAATTAAATATGAATTTAAGTAATCTGAGTCTTGTCGCTTGCATGCCGATTATAAGCATTCTGACCATTAATTTTTTACCCAAATTCACCTTCGGATCAGGGGATATGGCTCGCACATGTCAAAGTACTTGTGGCCCTGATCAAGTTTCGGTGACCGCTGAACTGAAACTGGTCCGCGACGGTCGATCTAAAAACCCGATCAGACTGAAAAGTTAACTTGATCAAGATCCTATATTAGTGAGCTTAAGTCTGACCGCATTCAGTAAGAGGACCTCAATAAATGCTCCGTTGGATCGGAACAGACCCGGTTTGGACATAACCTAAGTATACTTTGGCCCTGGTGCCATTCCCATCAGTTTTGAGCCTATGTAAGGGCTTTAAACCCTCTCTCACAAATTCCATACAAATTTTCAAACCCTAGCTAAGAAAGTGAGAGAGAAGTTGGTGTTTCATCTTGGGATTCTTCCCAGTTTCTCTGCGCACCAAATCCATCTATCTGAATCGTTATTCCGGTGATTCTAATTTCATTCTTGGGTAAGTCAATCAAACCCTAACTTGTTTTGGAGCTTAGAATAGCCTAAGTGTTGATGTAGCTAACATAATCCATGCCTTAGGTTGCGTATCCGCCGTTGACGAACACTTATTGTCTAAATCGTATCCGTTACACGTTTTCTGGTTTAAGGTGCGGACTATAAATGTTTAAGTTATGGTTTTCAAGGCTTTCAATGTCAAGAATAATTTATGTCTGACTTGATTACTATTACACATGCTAGATACGATGTCTTCCGTATATTACATAAATATATATACTCTGTTGATTTTTAAATGCGTTCCATATGTTGTTGAATTTCCTGAATGAATATGGAATTATGGTTTACACTTGTTATGATTGATGCTTAGAAATACATGATTAGTGTATGTGTGACAGCTCCTATGTGGAAGGAATTGTTGTAATATGTGTTTAACTAAACTATTACATGTATGTGAATATGTATAGCCTAAGTGTTTGATAAAATGCCTGAATGAGAAAATGCATGTTGTAGTGTATTTAATGAGGATGTTGAGATGCGATCCTCAATCCCCTCATGCATAGTTACAGTTTCCTCTATGTAACCTATCTTACTATTATGTGATTTATTGGAAAATTATCTATGTATGATAACATGTTTAATACGTGTTTGTTGAAATGTTTGTATGCATTTGGAATCTGGATTTGTGATTATCATGATTAACTATCGTATGTACATGCTTGTTATATATGAGACAACTCCTTGGTAAGAGGATTTTCCCTAATACGTAATATAACCAACATACGTGATGTATGTTGAAAAGTGTAGTCTAAGTGTTTGTAAAATAATCTGAATGAGTTAGTAGTTAGTAAAGTGTGATTTATATGGGAGTTGAGATATGAATCCCAACTACCTTAGCTGTGTGTATGATTTTCTCCACGTACAATATAGCCTACTTATTCATGTTTAACTATGTGTATGATTTCATCCATGTACTGTATATTCATATTTAAGTTATATTTTATAACGTGCTCAAATGATTATAGGATGGACTTATTTATTCATTATTGCTTTGACAATCTCATATGCTTACTTGTTGTAATTGTACGTGGTTGGGACTATATTATAGTCCAGGTGATCGGTAACAGGCCTCGAACTGGTGGCTGAGGTTGTTTCGCCACACAGGATGTGTTCGATGAATTCGAGCCGTACTTGAGATGTCGGTAGTGGTTAGGCCACACGGAGTGCTTATGCACTTTAGGTCGATCAACTCAACGTGCGCTCGTCCTAGTCGAGTTTGTCAATTAATCCGATTGACCTGATGTATGTTCACCATGTTTGGACGCTACTGTTTGAATCTAAGATACCAAACTCACCAGTGAAACCCTATTAACCTTGGTACCTCGATCCGCTAAGACTCATGAGCCGGGCATGGTGGTATGGGACACCGTGGTCGAGCTGTCAGCCTACGCTGGGGCGACGAGCACCCTGTAATGACCAGTGAGCAACTTAGACTCGTGAGCCAATTATGGTAGTATGGGATACTATATTCGAGCTGTCGGCCTACTCTGATTGGTCACGAGCCCTTTGTAGTGACCTCGGGTATATCCTGGAACTGCATTGGGGCGACGACCCTTATTGTAATATATAGGATATAATTAGACCTGTATTGATTGGTGACGAGCCCTTTACAGTAATCTAGAATCATAATATCATATCAGATTGTCTAGGACTGACGACCCTAGAATGGATCATTGTTTGGGTATTGATATAAGGGAGGTACCTTAGCTTTCCAATCCTGTTGTATGAAAAGGACTAATAAGAACTTAGTAATTATGTTCATAACATCGCACTGCATGTGTCGTTAGCGTTGGTGTAGAGCACAGTGGTAGTGATTCATGCCGCGATCGTTAGATGTTGTCACAAGAGGGAGTATGTAGTGAAGGCATGCATCATTTCCTCATACCATCTTTGCATTAACAAGAGTATCTAGGACATGTTTGATTGTACTGCTTTATCATTATTGCTTAACTAAATTGATAACATGTTAACCTTTGCTTTATTGTTGCACTGAGTTGATCACTCACTCTCACGTTACAGGATGGTGTTTGAAACACCAACCAGTACCTGTTTTAGTTTCAGATGATGGCGATGCTTGCGAAGCGGAGCCAGACTTTTATGATGATGAAGAGGGTTTCTCGTATATGTAGCTATCAGGCGGGTCTTTGTAGACCATGTTCTGATCGATGGGGTCACAGGGATATTGATTAGACGCCATTACACTTGTTATTTTACACTGTTGGGAACGCCCATGTATATTCATTTTGTTCATTTTGGAGTATACATGTATATAGTTAACCTGGTAACATGTTGGTAACATGTTCACACTCTGGAGACTTACAACAGTTTATACACTTTATATATTTATCACAGTCTTCCGCTTGCGAAATTTAACTGTCTCTAGAGTATGATATACTGTTTTGGTCTATTCTCACTCATGTTTAATATATTAATGTGAACAACATTCAATCATCATTATCTATGTTGCATAAGTGATGTGTTAGAACTCGGGAGTGGAGTTTATGCTCGACCCCCGATTTTCAGGGCATTATAGAAATAAACCAGGGTAAAGGTCTTCACACCATTAGTTTTATGGATCACTAAAATTATGCATTATTTAAGGACATGGGAAGGCTGTTAAACTAAATGTAAGGGCATTTGTGTAATTAGGCGGTGCATTTATGTTCTCCCCCAAATCTTTTATTGGTATCATGCAAGAAACTTGCTAGAAATAACAACCTATCAACCAAAACAATGTAGAATAATTGAAAATCTAAACAAAAAAATCAATGGATATTCAACAAATAACTTGAAACAATGAAAACTCCATATCTCTCAGCACAAAAATCACTAAAAACAAGTATCCATCACACTAAACTCCCATAGATTTTCATCAAATAATCAAGAACATTTCAAAAACAAATAAAAGTAATCACATGAGATTTCCTTATATATATACAACAGAAAAGATGTACAAGTACTTTATCTTTAAGTATTCAAAATTTAAAAGAACATTAAAATCACTCAATGTCCAAAAAATAATTAAAAACAGAGAAGAAAAACCAATAAATTCCATTGGGTTTTTGTCCAAAAAACACTTGAAAACAAGTACACATCATCCTAATCTATCATTGATTCTCACTGCATAATCACACAAACTACAAAAACAGACAAAAGGAGAAGTATTCATATTAGATGTCCTTTTAATAACAGAAAATCCATATAGAACTCCCATGTCTTCAAGTAATCAAAATCTGAAAAACATTAAAATCAATCAACGTGCATCAGATAACTAGAAAAAGCCCCTAATTGCCTTAGTTCCAATCAAAACACCTAAAACAAGTACCCGGCATCCTGAACTCCCATTGATTTTCATCAAATAAACACAAACTTCAAAAACTAATAAACAGAAAAGTATCTACATGACCACTCCATTTTTCAGATAATTTAAGTACGAAGAACAACTGGGTCAATACATATGCATCAAATTGCTTGAGAACATCCCGAATTCCCTTGATTTTGGTCCCAAAAAAAAAAAAAAAAACCCAGAAACAAGTACCCATCATCCTAAATTCCCATCAATTAATATAACATGATCACGTAAACTTCAAAAACTGGCAAATGAAAAAGTACCCACATGAGATTCCCTTACATGTAACATAAATGATGTGTACAACACTCCATTAATTATGCCAAGTCCAAATAACACTAAAATCAATCAACTAGCATCAAATAACTTGAAAGTGCCCCAAATTTCATTGGTTTCAGTCTAAGAACACCCAAAAGAAACTACTAATAATAAAAAACTCCCATTGATTCACATCAAGTAATCCCACAAATTTTAAGAATTGATAAATGCAAAAGCACCCACATGAGATTCCATCGTCTAAACCACAAAAAATTATAATAAATCTGCATAACACTTCATTTTTCAACCAATATGCATCAAACTGCTTAAGAACATCCCAAATTTCATTGGTTTTTCATCCCAAAACAATTGAAAACAACCCACACATCATCCTAAAGTCACATTGATTTTCACCAAATCAAAGAAAGTTCAAAAGGAGAGATACCCATATGAGATTTTCTTCTTGACAATAGAAAAATTATTACGGTAGAATCCAAATGGATTCACATCAAATGATTACACAGACTTGAAAAACCGATAAATACAAAAGAATTCAAATGAGATTTTGTTACATATAATAGAAAAAACCCACATAATACTCCTTTTTTAAACTAATCCAAATTTGATGAACATCGAAATCGAAAAATATGCATAAATTGCTTCAAAACATCCCAAATTTCACTGATTTTCCAAAAAAAAAAAAAAAAACAACAACAACAACTACACATCTACTAAAATCAAATTGATTATCACCAAAAAAAAATAAAATCAAAGAAACTTCAAAAACAGAGATACCCATGTGAGATTCCCTTTTGTAAACAGAAAACTAATTGCAGCAGAATCCAAACAGATTCACACATGAGATTTCCTTCTGTACAACAGAAAACTAATCTGGAATAGAATCTAAAAAGATGCAAAAGAAATATTCAAAAAGCTTATACCTCATAAACAAAGAAAATTCAGGATTTTTTCTCTTCTTTTTTAATTTGGAAAGATGAGATCTTCAATCATAGTTGAAAGCTGTCATTGCCAATCCAACTTCAAGGAAGGAAGAAGTATATGAAATGGACCCCAGACAACATGCCCAGCATCACACACATTTCGTTTGGGCCCTACAGATAGAAGTTTAAGAAGAAAACCTAGAAAGGAAAGAAAGAAGCATATGAAATGGAGGAAATTTTTGTTAGATAGCTTCAAGCTTTCAGTTAACAATGGTGAATCTATGCTATTCTGGGAAGATGAATGGTGACAATTTGATTTGGATTCAAAACCCCAAATCAGCAAATCAGGGATTTAGGAAATCCTAAAATCAGTTAATTAAGGATTCCAATTCCCCTAAACAGCTATGGAAATTTTAGATCCCCAACCTCAATTCCTGATTCAGATTAGGGATATATTTTTTTTTGGAACCCTAAATCTAGTTAATTTGGGGATTTCAGTCCTATACCTCATATCCAGTTGAAATTAGGGTTTGAATCCCCAAATCAGGAATCAGGAATTCCGGGTTAAACCCCAAATCCAGAAAAATATATTGGGGATTTCAAAATCAGCTCATCTTATAGGCCCTTACCTGCGATTTGTGGGAGTCGATTGCCATTGTCACACTCCAGATCCACGGCCATAGATGATGGCATGCCACCTTCCTTGATGAGGCTGTCACCAACGTCCTCACTACGCCAAAACAGTGAAAAAAGGACGGTTGAAAACCGTCTCAAGGGACCATAAAGGACGGTCTTGGACCGTCGCAAGGGCTGTCATATTTTGGGGCGTCGTATTACTTAAAGGACGGCCATAAACCGTCTCTAAAGAAGGACGGTCATGAATCGTCTCTAAAAAAAGACGGTCATAGACCATCCATGAGGGTAGAGTAAATGTCTGTTTTGAAGCTAAAAAGGACGGTCCTAGACCGTCCGTAAAAAGGACGGTCCATGACCGTCAACAAAAAAGACTGCTATAGACAGTCTCTGATGAACCATAAAAGGATGGATATGGACCGTTCCTGCAAAGGACGGTTATAAGCCCTCTGATGAACCTAAAAAGGACTGTTTTGGACCGTCCTTATTATAGACTGTTTTGGACCCTCTGATGGACCTAAAAAGGACGGTCTTAGACCGTCCCTGATGCTGAAAGACCTGATGACTACAAATCTGATATATAATTCAATTGAAACCTATATTTTTTAATATTTTAAACATAAAAAAATATTACAATACAATTAAAATAAAATTTATATTACTTCACAATAAAAAAAAATATAATATTTACAACAATAAATTGAAAATGGTCTTGAATAAAAATAAATAAATAAACAAATCCTCTGTGGTCTACTCCTAGCACGAGTGGCGTCAAAAGGCTGAAGTGCTTGTAGGCCTAAATTTAGGCACAATTAATTAAAATCATGCACACAAGAAAAAAAGAAAGAAAAAAAAGAGTCGAATGTAGCATTCAACAAAGATAAAATAAATGAATTAAAAATATGCCATTAATTACAAGGTTGAAAGATTTTACCAACGATGACTTATGCAAAGAACTAGAAAATGCTTTTAGGAGAATCAATTGACCAAAATACCTTTTTTTTCCTTTTGATTTTCCCCTAGAAAGTGTCAAGGTAAAACATTTTTAAGCTCTCATGGTGTGTTTATCACATTCAACCCATACAACACGTTCATTCCACTATGATGATCATGTGAGGCCAAAAAATTAAGTCCAATAATCAGGTGGGCTACATATGAATTTGAAGGTCTTAGGATGGTTTAGGTCGATCTTTTATTCCATTCCAATACAATAAATATTTGATTTAGCAGACGATGTGGAATTGAGAATAGGTTAACGTTTAGGTTTAGGAAATCGGGTTCGGGTTCGGGATCGGGTTTAGGTTTGGGTTTTCAAGTTTAGGTTTAGATTTATGTTAAGGAGTTGAGATTAGGATTAGGTGTAGGTTTAGGTTTAAAGATTTGAGAATACATTTAGGTTTTAGGTTTAGGTTTAGGTTTAGGTTATAAGCTATAGGTTTAGGGAATTGAAAATAGGTTAAGGTTTAGGTTTAGGAAATCGGGTTCGGGTTCGGGATCGGGTTTAGGTTTGGGTTTTCAAGTTTAGGTTTAGGTTAGGGAGTTGAGATTAGGATTAGGTGTAGGTTTAGGTTTAAGGATTTGAGAATACATTTAGGTTTTAAGTTTAGGTTTAGGTTATAGGTTATAGGTTTAGGTTTACGTTTAGGTTAAGGTTTAGGTTTAGGTTATAAGCTATAGGTTTAGGGAATTGAGAATAGGTTAAGGTTTAGATTTATGAAATCGGGTTCGGGTTCGGGATCGGGTTTAGGTTTGGGTTTTAAGTTTAAGTTTAGGTTTAGGTTTAGGTTTAGGTTAGGGAGTTGAGATTAGGATTAGGTGTAGGTTTAGGTTTAGGGATTTGAGAGTACATTTAGGTTTTAGGCTTAGGCTTAGGCTTAGGTTTAGGTTTTAAGTTATAGGTTAAGGTTTAGGTTATAGGCTATAGGTTAAGGTTTTAAGTTATAGGTTAAGGTTTTAGGTCATAGGTTTTGGTTTAGGTTAAGGTTTAGGTTAGGGTTTAGATTTAGGTTATAAGCTATAGGCTTAGGAAATTGAAAATTGGTTAACGTTTAGGTTTACGAAATTGGGTTCGGGTTTAGGATCAGGTTTAGGTTTGAGTTTTCAAGTTTAGGTTTAGGTTAAGGAGTTGAGATTAGGATTAGGTGTAGGTTTAGGTTTAGGGATTTGAGAATACATTTAGGTTTAAGTTTTAGGTTATAGGTTAAGGTTTAGGTTTTAAGTTTAGGTTTAGGTTTAGGGAATTGAGAATATGTTAAGGTTTAGGTTTAGGAAATCGGGTTCGGGTTCGGGATCGAGTTTAGGTTTGGGTTTTTAAGTTTAGGTTTAGGTTTAGGTTAGGGAGTTGAGATTAGGATTAGATGTAGGTTATAAGTTTAGGTTTAGGGATTTGAGAATACATTTAGGTTTTAAGTTTAGGTTTAGGTTATAGGTTGTAGGTTTAGGTTAAGGTTTAGGTTTAGGTTTAGGTTTTAGGTTTATGTTAAGGTTAGGTTATAGGTTATAAGTTTAGGTTATAGATTATAGGTTAAGGTTTTATGTCATAGGTTTTGGTTATAGGTTTAGGTTTAGGTTTAGGTTAAGGTTATAAGCTATAGGTTTAGGGAATTGAGAATATGTTAAGGTTTAGGTTTAGGAAATCGGGTTCGGGTTCGGGATTAGGTTTATGTTTGGATTTTCAAGTTTAGGTTTAGGTTTAGGTTGAGTTGAGATTAGGATTAGGTGTAGGTTTAGGTTTAGGGATTTGAAAATACATTTAGGTTTTAGGTTTAGGTTTAGGTTATAGGTTATAGGTTATAGGTTTAAGTTTAGGTATAGGTTAAGGCTAAGGTTTAGGTTATAAGCTATAGGTTTAGGGAATTGAGAATAGGTTGAGGTTTAGGTTTAGGAAATCGGGTTCGGGTTCAGGATCGGGTTTAGGTTTGGGTTTTCAAGTTTAGGTTTAGGTTTAGGTTAGGGAGTTGATATTAGGATTAGGTGTAGGTTTAGGTTTAGGGATTTGAGAATACATTTAGGTATTAGGTTTAGGTTTAGGTTATAGGTTATAGGTTAAGGTTATAGGTTTAGGTTTAGGTTAAGGTTATAGGTTTAGGTTTAGGTTAGGTTATAGGTCTTTGGTTAAGGTTTAGGTTATAGTTATAGGTTTTGGGATTTGAGAATAGGTTTAGGTTATAAGTATAGGTTTAGGTTAGGTTATAGGTTAAGGTTTAGGGAATTGAGTTTAGGTTATAGGCTATAGGTTATAGGTTTAGGTTAAGGTTTAGGTTATAGGTTTTGGGATTTGAGAATAGGTTTAGGTTAGGTTGTAGGTTGTAGGTTAAAGTTTAGGGAACTGAGTTTAGGTTAAACCTAGGTTATAGATTATAGGTTTAGGTTAAGGTTTAGGTTGTAGTTATAGGTTTTGAGATTTGAGAATAGGTTTAGGTTATAGGTTAAGGGTGTAGTCCCTGCAAATACAGATATAAACACGACCTGCTCCAATTGGCCAGGCCCTTCCAATGTTGTCCATAGGAAATGGACAGCTTCATCATGGTCATAACAGCGGTTTCCACCTTTCAGGGACTCCCGCTCAATATTCAGATAGCTCCGACGCACATCCGGGTTTGCTTAATTAATTTCGAGCAAATACATAAACACGGCCTGTCCAAATGGTCAAGCCCCTCCAATGCTGTCCATAGAAAATGGATAGATTCATCATGGTCATAACAGTGGTTCCCACCTTCCAGGAACCCCCGCTCAACATCCAGATAGCTCCAACGCACATCCGAGTTTGATCCATTAATTTCGAGAAAATACATAAACATGGTCTGTCCAAATAGTCAGGCCCCTTTAATGGTCATAACAGTAGTTTCCACCTTTCAGGGACCCCCGCTCAACATCCAGATAGTTCCAACGCACATTTGGATACATAAATGGTTACAGTTATAAAGAACATTATTAGTAATGTTTCAAATGCATACCTCCATTAGAAAGTGCTTCAGTTGATCCTCATGAAAGTCCTGATCTGTAAGAACCTTAACGGCAACATCCTGCATTCCATGATTGAATAAATAAGAAGATGCATCACCTTTACTTTCAAGTCAAACAAAAATGGGACAGAGAACCATGTAAGAAACACGAAGAAAAATGTGGATTTCTTTGAATATGATAGAGAAATTGGTCCAGGAACTGAACCACAAATTACTCTCATCAGGTTAGTTATCAGAATAACATTTCCAGAGAAGTTTCCTGCATTAAACACTTGCCTATGTAATTCAATTGTCTTCAGTAAAATCAAATTACTATCTTAAAAGAAATGCACGCCACCGATCAGGTCATGGATCCAGGAGGTGTGTTTGATGAAAGTTTTATGGCCTAATGCATTAAATATCCCAATTTCAGCTATAGAATGATTCTATAATTAATACTTCTTTAAAAATATACAATAGGACTTGCATCACATTTCCCAATTCCTATTTTTACTTGTAGGTTTTATCAAGGGTAAAAACAATCTGATTTCAGCCCATTCAGGGTGCCAGCTCTCCATCCACAAAACATACCAAATCTACTAGGTTGAATCGGTTGAGTTAGAATTTTCAACCCACCAAAACCAAGTCATAGTTTTCCAACCCTGATCCCACAATCAAACGGTGGAATTTTATTTGTCTAGCTTATTAAATCTAATTAATGGGAGATAAAGATAGGATTTCAAATTCTACTTCCGTAAATATGCCAACGTAGAACATATGAACAGGATCCAGGTTCTTCTTTTGTTGAGTACCACACGTGCCATGGACTAAAATATGGTCCATTCATGACCAAACAAAGTAAAAAGGAAGAAGCATATGGTTAAGAAAAAAAGAAAAGACAGATGGTCCAAATTCATGGCCAAACAAAGTAAAAAGGAAGAAGCATACGACCTGATGTGCACAACATTCACCGTCTGTAATTCAGTTCCATTATAAATTATTTGGTGGATGCAGGCTTTGCATGGAAACTTTCCTTCACAGGAAGAATATGTATATAAACAGCATTGTTGGAGTTGGAAGCATGTCTTCTAAGATTTTAATGGGTCTTGGTATTCGTCAACTATCTGGTGTATGACGATTTTATGTTCCTTCCTAATTGTCTTTGTGGTTTTATTTCATGAGCCGACTTTGGGGTGGCAGGGAATCCAAAGGCGCATTATGCAGTATACAGTTTTCCACCTTTTCCACTCCAAATCTTAGTTGCGGGATCCTTAGTTGCAGGAATCCGAAGACGCATAACAACTGTTTACGAGTTGCACTGAAACAAGTTACAAATCTGCCTTTTCTGAAATGCATTTTAGATGGCCCTATTTCACATGTGTATAGGCAAATGCACCATGGTCAAGATGAACTATTTCACATGTGTAGGTTACAACTACCATCAAGAAACATGTTTTCCTGAATGGTGTGGATCTATTACCACAAAAAAGGAAATTGTTTGGATCTATTTTCAGCAAACTCGCAATTTCTGCAAGATGAAACTTTCCCATGCAATTTGGATCTTACCATTTTCATTGAACCCATTTGTTTAATAGCCACCAATCTGAGGGTAAGGCTCATCTGCTCAGAGTATTTCAGGCCAGTTTCCACATCCCATGGCAGATCTCATCCATACGAATGTTGACATCATCTTGTTATATCAATTATTCTCCAAGCCAGAAGTAATATGGTTAGTGATGTCTTGGTAAAATGATTCCTCAAGGAATCAAAAGCGCACACAACTACATGAATGATTCTTAATCATGATTGGGCTTATTATGTTCTAAATGATCACTACCATCAATTTTTCATGAGACACTGGTCAGGTGAATAGGTTCGTGCCTCAAAAAGAACAGGCTGGAATGATGACCTAGATTGATTTGTAGGCCCATGTTAGTCTAAATGCAAGTACATAAGTTCACTCCCGTATAGTGTTTCTATCTTGCTATCTATAGAGAATGACTCAGTAGTTATTGGTTCTATCCCTCTATTTAAACAGAATGATTCGGTAGTTATTAGTTCTATCCCTCTATTATTGAGAATGACCAAGTAATTATTAGTATGACCATATTTATTGTAAGAGGCAGACATAAACCTGTTAGAAAATACAAAACACTAGGGTTTGCTTTCCATGTTGCTTCTTTTACAAAACAATTCATGGATGGATAGTTTCCTATACCAAACAATGACGTGGAAAGCGATGTAAAGCATTTGGTAAAATGAATCAAATCGCATCAGAGTAAGCGTCAAACTCCAAACTACAGTTTTTTTCTGGCAAAAGATTAATAATAGTCAATATAAACACAAGAAATGTAAACGAGTGCTTTCCAAAGTCTAAAATATCAAACTGGGGCTCTACCAACATGCTAAAAACAAATCAACACAACCCTATCCTTTGGAGATGCTCTGGCATGATATGCTTTTGAGACGAACATTCAAAAAGTGTTCAACCAAACAAGTCCTATTCACTATGGAAAAAAAAAAAAAAAAAAACACTACTATTCAAAGGAAATCATCTCCACACAAAAACCCTTCTAATCAAGACTTCTTCCCCACAAAACCCAAATCAAAAAAATAAGATACAAAAATCAGCTTGACAAAGTTTGGATTACTTGGCAGTTTCAGCAAATAGGGATCAACTAATAAATTACCATGGTAAATCATTTCCACAGGAATACAGACCAGGAATCCCCCATTACCATGCCAATATTCTAGATAAAGGTGTAATTAATGGAGTTTCATATTCGGCTGATTGATATAAAAAGTAGATTGCATAGTTATGAAGCATCATTAAACTCATAAACAAAAGCTTCAACACCTAAAGGACATCTATTTTATCAATAAACATCAATCATGCAAGTTTCTGTGTTATGCACAATGGCCGTAAACAATGCCAATGACAAAAATGTGAAGGCTCAGAGGTATCACTTACCAAAACGAATAAACAAATAGACAAATAAATAAAAACCATAACCAAATATTTGTGCTTTCAGGTAGCTCGCCTATGCTACATAGGGTCCCCAGAACTTAAAACACACATCACTAGTAATAACTGCAATCTGGTTGTCCCTCCACAAGCGGCTGCTTGATGGTGCTTGTTCACCCATGCATAGAATGTTGCCTTAAAATTACTTGGTTTCATCCGCATCATTCATTAAATGACGTGTATTGTCATTTCTTTTCATCGTCATTAAATGACGTGTATTGTCATTTCTTTTCACCGCTACCTTACTTCCAAGTGATGGAAAACTGGACATTGAGTTGATAGCGAGAATCTGAACTCTATCATCAATCAAATCAGAAAATAAAGGCAGAAAGCTAAGTCTATAAGAGCATCTTCAGACCAAGAACAGTGACAGAGTAATGAAGAAGATTACCGAGATCATAAATAGAAGTTGTAAAGCCATGGCGGGATATTGCAAACAAGGCAAGTGAATTTTTTCTTCCTTGCCCAAAATAATGAGGGAAAAAAAAATGACATCAGAAGAAATGCTTACTAGCCACTGCAAAGAGCAGCTAATGTGATTTGGTTATAATGGTGAAGAGCAAAAAGATGGATTTTTTTTTTTTCCTTTTTATTGCTGGTAACAAATACAACAATGTGATAACAAAAAAGAAAAAAAGAAAAAAAGAAAAAGAAAAAGAAAAGAAAAGAATAAATGCTGCCTGCCAGTAGGGCAGCACTTGTAAACTGATACACACAAGTACTCAATGTTCCACTTCCCCTTCAAAATCACAGAATTACTAGATGCTTCTGGTTATTATATAGCTTATTTTATACTCTTTTTTTGTCACTCCAGCTCCCACCTCCTGATACTTCTGGTAATGAAAGATCAACACATTTAAATATAGACATCACAAATGTACATGCACATGTTTAATCCCTGGTTTGGAACAGAGCACAAAGGAATTTTTCTTTTTACAATATCTGAAATACCTCTGCTGCATCATTCCTATGTTAAAAATAGTGAAAGTATCTTCTGCTATAACCTGCAATGAGGAACTCGATTTAACCTTTAGAGCTGAAATTGTTAGCAGAGATGAACCCTCAACTCGCATTTTCACCCAGCTCCCACCATCCAAATCAGCCCCAAGCAACCCAAATATGCCAAGGGAGAAATTGCGAGATTAAACTTCCAGATACACAAGTACCAAACGTGTTGACGGTTGAACAAGTCAAGTCAGGAGTTTTCAAAACTGTAACTCAATGCCTTAATTGTCCACTTCTTGTCTAAAAGAATGTGGGTGGGATCTGACATCCCTATGCAGAATAGAATCCTACAAGCAGCTGCTTCATGGAGATATTCCAAGCTCCTTGCAGCTCCGATTGCAATGCCAACATGAGTTCCCTAGTCTATGGGCTCTTTCCCTTGGATCCAATCTAAACAATCTCTTAGATCTCCATTCAACATGTACTCAAATACCAGGCCTCATAGATTCCTTGGGACTGAGAAATAGCCAGGAAAAGGTACTACATAACAGCTTAGTCATGATATTATCTCAACCTGAGAAAGCAAAATTCCAAATGGTCATGATAGATTACAAACTACGTACCAAGTCCTCCTGGCTCAGTTCTGAGCTGATCAATGAGATTTTTCAAAACTGA
This sequence comes from Magnolia kwangsiensis, assembly GCA_037074715.1. Taxonomy (NCBI): domain Eukaryota; kingdom Viridiplantae; phylum Streptophyta; class Magnoliopsida; order Magnoliales; family Magnoliaceae; genus Magnolia; species Magnolia kwangsiensis. Next base: position 119,284,466 of record CM073577.1, read on the forward strand.
TTTCATATTTAGCTCCAATCAAAATTCCAAACTTCTCTCCAAGTTGATTGATAAATCAAGCTCCAAAGTGATCTCTAAGACTAACCTCTGACTTGAAGGAACAATAGCTCTTAGATTTATCCACAAAAACAGCCTAATTTTCTGAATTATCAACTTTCCCAATTGTTTGTGGGAAGTTTGGGAGAGACCCACTTCTGAAACAGGGAGAAAGGAGAATAATATATATATATATATATATATATATATATATATATAACAGAGGAGAATCTGAGATTTGACAGGAACATCACTGTCGGACTTTCCATTTCTGGGTATCATCCACCAGATCTTGAATCTGAAAGACAGAACAATCTGTATCCCTTATTATGACCACATAAAGACCAAAGAAAACCTTAAGATGAGAAGGAAATAAATCTTCCAAATGCTAACTATGTTTGTTGAAATGCACTACCAAAAGGACTTGTTTGAGTTGGAGTTGATCAAAAGCCTAGCCTCCAAAGGCAGGCTTCTGCCGAAATACAGAAGATGTTGTTTCAAGGAAGAAAAGACTTTTAGTCAGACGCCAATAGAATTACTGTATGTCACACAATAAACACTTGAAGCCAATCCACATTGTAAAAAAAAAAAAACCATTCGACCGAATACTTTCCCTCCACATCTCGTAAATAGGATTTTTTTAAAGAGATTGTTTCTGTCAGGCATTTCATCAAACATGCAACAGGCATCATCAAGCTAGACCATTGGATGTATCTAGAGATCATGCAATTCCATGCAACGAGATCAAACCCATCAATTTGCTTGAAGATGGAGACGTATGAATCTAGTATCAAACTTAAGAAAGAAAAAGATCTCCACTATCAAAATCATAGGAATTGCAAATGAAAACCGTAGGAAGAGAAGTCACGAAAATTACATTTAAAAAAAGAAAATTAATCTTCCAAACTGTAGGAATTGTACAGGAAACAAAGAAGATCCATAAAAATCAATAGACCTTGGAGTATCCATCCGTATGAAAAGATTTTCATACTCATGGAGAGATGTAGTCCACTCACCACCTGCACCTGCCGCAACGAGTCCACGAACCGAAAGACGAGCAATGGCTTCCAGCCCGCCATCTAGAGAGGCATTCTCCAGTGAGTTCAGCGACGTTAGAGAAAAGAGGGAAATGGAAATGAGAAGAGGGAATTGGAAAAATCCCTCTTCCGAAATGAGATGTTATTTTCAAATGTGCAGGTTGTGTGTTTTCCATAATTTAGCACATTAACTATATTAATAGCCCCACATTTAAGGGACCATTTAGTAGATGATTAAGATAGTTTTATATGATAAAAAGTTTAAATATTAACCATTAATAATTAGACCCATTATTTAGATGGTCTGAATAACTCTATATATCATTGCCACTATTATTAAGAATGAGTCACCACTATTTTACATTAAACACAAAAATCACACATTGTTTTTCTAACCAAATAACATCACTTGCACTTTAGATCTGGTATGGCTCTGTGCGCCCCACCATGATGCGTGTCAAACATCTACTCCATCAGTTAGATGCAACATTCCATGGTGGGCCTAGGGATTAACAATAAAATCAATATGTGACTTATATGGGCCACACCATATACAAAAGTTGAGAAGGGTTGCCTTCCATTAAAACATTCATAATTAGTTTTTGGGCCTACAGAGATGTAGTTCACAAATCCAACCCATCCATTATGTGTGTGCCACTTGGATGAGGGATCATACCAAGTTTCAGATGCATCCAAATTTCAGGTGAGGCCCCACCAAGTACTTTTATATGTTTTAGGCATGTCTTCATATGATTTTAAATGGTATGGCCCACTTGAGTTTCATATACCGCTGATTTTTGGGATATCTCATAATTTAAAGGGGATCCATCAAATGCACGATGTTGATTTTTGACACACATCATGGTATGGCTCACCCAGCTCAACTTCATGGGGGGGTTCCCATGAGCTCGACGTACATAACCCTTTCTATATATATATATATATATATATATATATATATATATATATATATAATATTTAAAAAAATATAAAAACCTATGATGTATTTGTTATATCCACACCATCCATCCATTTTGAGATATCATTTTAAGTCATGAGCCAAAGAATGAGACAGATAAAAATCTGTAGTGCACCCCGCCATAGAAAACAACGGGGAGGGTGATTCCCACCGTTGAAACTATCCTAAGGCCCATCGTAATGTTTATTTAAAATCCAACTGCTTCAAAAGTTTTTTTTAAAAAAAATGGTTGCCTTAAAATGATCGTTTGTGATGGGGTCCATCATCTGTGCTGGGGTCCACTGGAGCTTTGGATTTAACTCGTTTTTTGGACATTGCCCTAAAATGATCTCTTCAAATAGATGGACGACATGGATTAAACACATACATCATGGTGGGGCCCACAGAGCACCAACCACCAGCCATTGGATGGTGTTAGGGGGAGTAGCTAATTTGTTCCCCTTATTTGTGGTGTGGTCCATTTAATTAATCTTTGGACATGAATCATTTTTTGGACAATTCTTTATAATGATCTCAAAAAATGGATGAACAGTGTGGGTTGATCCCGAGTTTGGTAAATCCAAAACTCAAGTGGACCATGCGACACGAAACAATGTGGAATAATGATTTCCATTGTTGATACCTTCCTTGGGCCCATAGTAATGTTTATTTGACATCCAACATGTTCATAATATCAAAAAGATATGAATGAAGAGAAAACACAAAAAGATATGAATTATTGTGGGCTAACTTTGTGGTTCATCTCTTTACTTGCCTCATGTTTAGAAAGTACAGGAGATCATGGTGAGAGAAGAATACTCAAAAATAGTAATAAAAGAAATCGTATAAAAAATGTTCAAGGCTATTTTCGTTTCAAAAATTTGAAAAAAAGAAGTGGTATAAAAAACATTCAAGGTCATTTTCGTCTCAAAATTTTGAAAAAATAGAAATCGTATAAAAAATGTTCAAGGCCATTTTTGTCTCAAAATTTTGAAAAAAAGAAATCGTATAAAAAATGTTCAAGGCCATTTCCATCTCAAAATTTTGAAAAGGTGTTCCATTTGTACGAAGAAAAAACCGAATACTTAGAGCCTTTACTTGGCAGCAGATGAATGAACACAAAAAAGACAAAATGTAGTAATGAATTTTGTTAAGGAAGAAAAAGGCTCAATTAATAAACATCTAAGATAGTATAATCATATAAATTTTAGTTAAAGGTCAATCAATGGTCGATTCAACAAGATTAAATTATATGTTTTAGGGATGTCTTTGCATAGTTTTAGATGTTATGGCCCACCTGAGTTTCGTATACAACTGATATTTGGACTTAAAGGGGACACATCAAATGGATGGTGTTGATGTTCTACACACATCATGGTGGGGCACACAGATTAACCTCACAGGAAGTTCTCATGAGGTAACCTTATAGTACCGTTTCACTATTTAGGTAACTCGTTCATGGGTGTTACTCTAACCGTGTAGGGCCCACCTTGATATATTTTATGTATATTGGCATCGTCCATTCACTTTATTTTACTGATCATTACCCTCAATTTGACTAGTTACTCGCCTCGATCATACTACATATGAGAAAGATATTGGGCAAACAAAATTGATCGACAATTTGACTGAATTTTGATTTAAACAATTGAAGTTATTTACTCTTCATGTCCGGATTGATCAGATTGTCCAAAAACAATTAAAGGTTGTTCATAATATCAAAAATATATAAATTAATAAAAAATACAAACATCAGCTTGATCCAAAACTTCTATGGGCCTCTAAGAAATTTTAAATGGTAGAGGTTCAATCACACTATTTCTTGTGGTGTGGTTCATTTGAGCTTTGGATATGCTTCCTTTTTATTCTTTAGATCAAAAATTAGCTGTTAACATGGACGAATGGAGTGGATAAAATAAATAAATAATGATGAACCCCACAGAGTTTACTCTGGTAAAGGTAACGAGTAACTCACTTAAATGTAGTGGAAAAAAGTTTCTTTAAAACATTCATAATCATATATTGGGCCTGCCTAAATGTGATTCACATATCCAACCCACTCATTATGTGTTTCCCACTTGGATGAGGGGTTAGACCAAGTTTCAACCGCATCCAACACTCATGTGGGCCCCACCAAGTGCTTTTATATTTTTTAGGATGTCTTCACATAGTTTTCAATGGTATGGCCCACTTGAGTTTCATTTACCGATGATTTTTGAGATATCTCATAACCTAAAGGGGACACATCAAATCCACGGTGTTGATATTCAACACACATCATGATGGGCCCCACAAAACTTACTAACATCAATTCTTAGGTTCTCACGAGGTCATAAGTTGGGTCACAATTTTAACCAGAATATTTGCCCCATTTTACATGTCTAGTCCATTCACTCTATGTTATGATCAATACTCTTAATTTAACTAGTTACTCGCCTCAATCAGGCTACATATGAGAAAGATATTGGGCATACAAGATTGATCAACAATTTCAGTGAAATTTGATTTAAACATCTGAAGTGATTTACTATTCAATTTGAATTGATTAGATTGTCCAAAAATAATTAAAGGTTCAATTAGTGGATGTACTTAATAATTTAGTAATTTTATTTTTCACAAATAAATATAACATTTTTTTTCAAAATGTATATATTTTTTACTCTTTTAACTAAATATCATTTTTATTATAAATAAATTTAACATTTTTTTACAAAATTTAGTTTTCTTTTTTAAAAAATATATATTTTTACAATTTGTAGATTTTTTCACAATTTTGTTTAATTTTTAAAATTTTCTTTTTCAAAATATTATTTTTTTATCGATTTTTTTTTTTCAAAATTATCAACATTATTCAAAGTTCTTAATTTTTTTTTTTCAAAATCTAGATTTTTATAAAATTACAAGTTTTTTTTTCAAAATTTAAAATTTTATTAAACATTGTTAATTATTTTTCTAAGCTTCTTGACTATTTTTTTGCGAAATTAATAATTTTTTTTAGCTTTTTAAATTTTGGTTAGAGACGGCTAATAGAGACGATCTTTCACTGGGTTATAAGACGGTTGAAGACCGTCTCTAATAGAGACGGTGATTAACAGTCTTTAATAGAGTCGGTCTTTAGCCTAACTATAAGACGGCAAAGGACCGTCTCTAATAGAGACGGTCTTTGACAGTCTCAGATTACAGGTAGAAGACGGTCAGTGACCGTCTCTAATTTAGACGGCCAATGACCGTCTCAGATGGTCGCATATAAGACGGTCATCGACCGTCCTAAACGATTTGTGGACGATAAAATTTTTAAGACAATATTAAGGACGGTCAGGGGCCGTCTAAAATTTTAGAGAGTTTATGGCCATCTATAAAGCGTATGTAAACCAAGCAATTTTAGAGACGGTCCAAGACCGTCTCAAAATCCGTCCTTTTTTTCCATTTTTCACGTAATGCCTGTGGATGTATTTTCGTGGCTGGAGGCTAGACTTTTGCTGTCGACATGTGTGACTGCGGCAGCCGGGGATCTCATCTCCCTCCCTTCAGCAGCTGCATGTAGTAGGTTGAGAATCCCTGTGGCAGCAGGAAGACATCTTCCTCTCTTCAGCTACTGCGTGCAGCAGGAAGAAAATCCTTGCAGTGACGACGAGTGAAGAGACGACGAGTGAAGAGATGGTGAGTGAGAGAGAGGGACAACCAGAGAGCGTCGTACGCGAGTTGCAGGGTGAGAGATGGTGAGAGAGAGGGAGACGGTGAGAGAATGAGAAAGAGATAGGTTTTTTTTTTGTTTTGGATGGAAGATGAAATGGCGCTCATCCCAAATCCTCTTTTAGATATGATAATGAATTTAAATCCAAATTTCGTGAGTTTTACATTATTTATAACACAAGATATATTAACAGTCGTACATGCATGGGACCATTTTCTGGATGTTTAAGATTATATTATATAATAAAATTATCAATATTTACCATTTACAACTAGACCGATTATTTGGATGGTCTGGATAACTCTAAATCTTTTCCACGATTGTTATGAATAAGTCACCATTATTTTAAATCAAATACAAAACTCACATTATTTGAAATCAAATTCAAAACGGTAACTTGATCTTTGGATCTGGTATGGCTTTGTGGGCCCCACCATGATCGATTTGCTTCATCCATGTCGTCCGTCCATTTCTTAATATAATTTTATTATTTGTCCCAAAAAATGAGGCTGAACTAAATCTTGGGTGGACCACACAATGTGAAAACAATAGTGAATTGGATGTCTACTGTTAAAAAATTGGTTGTGTACTGACATGGGTGTTTACTAACAAGCTAACCTAAAAAAAAAGGGTCACTACCTTAACTGATTGGCTTTAGTTCTTATTACGAGGTCAATGTACGGGTCAATAAAGCAGACGTAATCAGGTATCTTTAGGTGCAGCTGTTAATTCTTGCACGGACTAACAAGGGATCCACTAGTTTACATAGGAATATGTTTGTCTTTGATTTCAATAGATTAGGGGCTCATCAAGTATTTTTATTTTTATTTCTTGTGCCTAGCATTCTAAATATTTTAATTGATTTTTTAATATTTTTTAACCGTTAAAACTACTTTAATAACACTTGATAATAATTTGGGGGCTCAGATATAATCCTTCACTTCTAATTTGTATAGAATATTATCATTATTGGATACATCGTGTCAGTGGAGAAATTATACTCGTGAGTATATGCACAATTGAGGCAGATTGACAAGTTTCCTTTACAGAAAGTCACATATCCGTAAAGTGCCTAAGGTGGGGAAGCACCATATCAATTGCACTCTTGAAATCCTAGTCGTACGAGAAGTTCCCATGAGCTCAACTGCATGGAAACTTTTCCCATACATACATATATATATATATATATATATATATATATATATATATATATATATATATATATATATATATATAAATTATTATATATCCATCATTAAAATCCTCCTAAGGCCCACTGTACTGTTTATTTGACATCCAATAGGTTGATTAGGTCATATAGGGCCAGATGAAGGGGAAAAACAAAAATCAGTTTGATCCAAAACTTTTATGGCCCCAAAGTGTTTTTTAATGGTTAACGCTCATTCAACATTGTTTCCTTGAATGTGGTCCACTTAAGATTTGGATATATCTCATTTTTGGTCTCATACCGTAAGAGGATCTTTAAAAATAGATAGACGACATGGATTAAACACATACATCATGGTAGGGCTCACAGAGCACCAACCACCAGCCATTAGATGGTATAAGGGGGAGTAGCCAATCCATTCCCCTTATTTGTAGTGTGGTCCATTTAATCTTTGGATATGATTCATTTTTTGGATAATTCTCTAAAATTTTCTCAAAAAATGGATGAACGGTGTGGGTTGATCCCAAATTTTCAGTAAATCCAAAACTCAAGTGTACTATGCCATGCGAAACAGTGTGGAATAATGATTTCCACCGTTGATACCTTCCTTGGGCCCACAATAATGTTTATTTAACATCCAACATGTTCATAATATCAAAAAGATATAAATGAAGAGAAAACACAAACATCAGCTTGATCCAAAACTTCTATGAATGTTATTTTTAATGGTGGACATTCAGTCCCTACTTTGTAGTCCACTTAAGATTTGGACTCACCCTATTTTTTGGTTAATATCTTAAAATAATCTGAAAAAAGCGTTGAACGGTATGGAGAAAGTCAATCCATGACTTAGGTGGGCCAAGAGCTTAAAAATCAAGTCAATCCATGACTTGGGTGGGCCACACCACATAATATAATGGAAAGGAGTTTCCTTAAAACATTTGTATTCATATATTGGGTCTGCCTAAATGTGATTCACATATCCAACCCACTCATTATGTGTGTCCCACTTATATGAGGGGTCAAACCAATTTTCAGCCGCATCCAAAACTCATGTGGACCCCACCAAGTGCTTTAAAATTTTTTAGGATGTCTTCACAAAGTTTTAGATGGTATGGCCCACTTGAGTTTCGTATACAGATGATTTTTGAGATATCTCATAACCTAAAGGGGACATATCAAATCCACGGTGTTGATGTTCAACACACATCATGATGGGGCCCACAAAACTTATTAACATCAATTCTTAAGTTCTCATGAGGTCAGTAAGTTGGGTCACAATGTTGACCAGAATATTTGGCCCATTTTACATGTCTAGTCCATTCAATTTATTTTACCGATCAATACCCTCAATTTGACTAGTTACTCGCCTCAATCAGGCTACATATGAGAAAAGATATTGGGTATACCAAGATTGTTCAATAATTTCAGTAAGATTTGATTTAAACATCTGAAGTTATTTACTCTTCAATTTGAACTGATTAGATTGTCCAAAAATGGTTAAATGTTGTTCATAATATCAAAAATATATGAATGAATAGAAAACACAAACATCAGCTTGATCCAAAACTTCTAAGGCCTCCAAGAAATTTTAAATGGTAGAGGTTCAATCACACTATTTCCTATGGTGTGGTCGACTTGAGCTTTGGATATGCTTCCCTTTTGTTCTTTAGACCTCAAATTATCCATTAACATGGATAAATGGAGTGGATAAAAATAAATAAATAACAATGGACCCCACAGAGTTTACTCTGGTAAGGGTAATGAGTAATTCACCGAAATGTAGTGGAAAAGGGTTTCCTTAAAACATTCATAATCATATATTGGATCTGCCTAAATGTGATTCACATATCCAACCCACTCATTATGTGTGTCCCACTCGGATGAGGGGTCAGACCAAGTTTCAACCGCATCTAAAACTCATGTGGGCCCAACCAAGTGCTTTTATATTTTTAGGATGTCTTCACAGATGATTTTTGAGATATCTCATAACCTAAAGGGGACACCTCAAATTCACAATGTTGATGTTCGACATACATCATGATGGGCCCCACAAAACTTACTAACATCAATTCTTAGGTTCTCACAAGATCAGTAAGTTGTGTCACAATTTTGACCAGAATATTTGGCCCATTTTACATGTCTAGTCCATTTACTCTATTTTACTGATCAATACTCTCAATTTGACTAGTTACTTGCCTCAATCAGGCTACATATGAGAAAGATATTGAGCATACAAGATTGATCAACAATTTCAGTGAAATTTGATTGAAACATCTGAAGTTATTTACTCTTCAATTTGAATTGATTAGATTGTCTAAAAATGGTTAAATGTTGTTCATAATATCAAAAGTATATGAATGAATAGAAAACATAAACATCAGCTTGATCCAAAACTTCTATAGCCTCCAAGAAATTTTAAATGGTAGAGGTTCAATCACACTATTTCCTATGGTGTGGTCCACTTGAGCTTTGGATATGCTTCATTTTTGTTCTTTAGACCTCAAATTATCCGTTAACATGGATAAATGGAGTGGATAAAAATAAATAAATAACAGTGGACCCCAAAGAGTTTACTCTGGTAAGGGTAACGAGTAACTCACCTAAGTGTAGTGGAGAAGGGTTTCCTTAAAACATTCATAATCATATATTGGATCTACCTAAATGTGATTCACATATCCAATCCACTCATTATGTGTGTCTCACTTGGATGAGGGGTCAGACCAAGTTTCAACTGCATCCAAAACTCATGTGGGCCCAACCAAGTGCTTTTATATTTTTAGGATGTCTTCACGGATGATTTTTGAGATATCTCATAACCTAAAGGGGACACATCAAATCCACAATGTTGATGTTCAACACACATCATGATGGAGCCCACAAAACTTACTAACATCAATTCTTAGGTTCTCACAAGATCAGTAAGTTGGGTCACAATTTTGATCAGAATATTTGGCCCATTTTACATGTCTAGTCCATTCACTCTATTTTACTGATCAATACTCTCAATTTGACTAGTTACTCGCCTCAATTGGGTTACATATGAGAAAGATATTAAGCATACAAGATTGATCAACAATTTTAGTGAAATTTGATTTAAACATCTGAAGTTATTTACTCTTCAATATAAACTGATTAGATTGTCCAAAAACGATTAAAGGTTCAATTAGTGGATGTGCCTAATAATTTAGTAATTTTATTTTTCACAAAAAAATTTCAATTTCCTTTTAAAAATAACATTTTTTTTTCAAAATGCATATTTTTTCTCTTTTAACAAAATATCATTTTTATTAAAAAATATTTCAAAAAATATTTAAAATACAAATTTTGAATTTTTATTTGCAAAATCTCAAAACTTTTCTCATATTTTAATTATTTTTCTTCAAAAGCATCATTTTGTTTTCAAAATTTTTCTTAAACATTGTTTAAATTTCTAAACTTCTCAATATTCTTTTTTATGTGATATTATAAATCATTTAAATATTACCTTTTAATTATATATATATATATATAAAATTTTCACTCATATGATATAAAAACTATACACACACACACACACACACACACACACACATTTTTATTAACAATGTTTTTTTAAAATCAAAATATTTTTACATTATTACCGACGGTTTTCAGCAGTCGGAAAAAAGATTTAGGAAAAACATTTTTACCGACAAACATTTTCGTTGCTAAAAGTCCTACCACAAACATTTCCAAACCATTATTTCCTAAAGAAGGCGGTGATTAACCTCATCATGTCCCTCCCCACGCCAATTAAGGGGGTTCTTAGGAAGTTTTTAATGGTTCCTTGTTCAATCGTTACCATTTTCTATAGTATGGTCTTCTTGAGAATTGGATTTTTTTTTTCCAAATTTTTGGCTCATGCACTAAAATTATGTGGAAAAATGGATAAACAGCCTGGATATAGAATACATGCATCAAGGTGGGCCCCCTCTTACGGGCCGCCCCATCTCGGGTGAGGTGGGGTGCACAGTGCAACATAACCGATCACGCCTTTCTGAGCCCGCTTCCAGCTGCACGTGGCACGTGTGATGGGGTTCACCGTGCAAACGGAAGGGGTTCACCGAAAGTGTCCAAGCCGACTTGAAATCTTTCCATCTTTTCCCCGACAACATAACCAAGTGGGTCCTCTTAAGTGTCGCGTTAGTGCGCATTATTGCATACGAGAAATGATCAGATTCATATTTAGCACCTTGCAACGGAGAATAAAGCACTTCACCTCCAGCTAACGTGCCATATGTGCGGAACATTCCTGCCGTGCAAACAATGGGAACAGTCATGAAGATAATCTATCACAGAAACTAAGCCGATCAATTCATCAGGTAGGCTATAGCTGTACATTGGGTCAGATCATGACGCAGGGATGAACGTGATGAGGTCGATCACCGTCTTCCTCAAGGATAACTACTCCGAATCCACGGAGCTTCTCTGGACTCCTCACAGAGACTTCTCGAATCCACGAGGAAAGAAAGCAGGAAAATAGAAATAATTCTAATAAATTCGAAATTGATTGATGAATTATTAAAAACGAGTTTACACCCCTTTAAATAAGGGAACCAAGCAACATGAAAGAAATCAGACTCACACTACAACTAAAACTCCTAGAATTCGCAACTTACTATAAATAGTAAACTTACTATTTATAGACGGTCACGATGTCTACTAGTGCGCAAGGTTTTCGGCCAAAAATAGTAAGTGTCCTATTTGGCTTCAACAAACCGTTCTCCTAATTATCCTAAGCACTTTTCATGTTGGACACAACTCCTAAAGCCCAACGGATGAAAAGTTATACTCAAACTAAAACTTACTATTTATAGTAAAAACAAAATTAAAACGAGGAAACGACCGTCGATCAGGGGGTTTTTCGCAAATCCGGGCTGCGCAACCCGGCGTAGCTGGGTTGGTTGGCTAAAGTAGCTCGTTATACCCCAAAATCATATATTTTACGTCGGATAACTCATTCCGGATTGTGAGATACGCCCGATCTAAGGTCCGATGGTCCGGATCACTTCTGTCGCCGACCGTGCCTTTTCTGATCCATCTTAGCCATGAAATTGTCCGCGACCCGCTCTACATCAGATCACCAGCCGTCCACTGATTTCTATGTTTTGGCCCATTCAACGAGTGAATCAGACTAACCTTTTGAATAGATGATATTTTACGACGGGTCTCATCTTTTGCACGGGTCAGATGACAAGAACATGAAGATCAGTGCTAATAAAAGAACAAATGCATTTTCCTTGAATAAAAAACTTGATTTACATGTTAGATAAATTCATTAATCTGGACAAAATGGCTCTCTAAGGCCAAATCAACTCAGCAGACACTTTCATCTCCGGCAATTCCTCAAAGATCTCTCCATCGCTTCCTGCCGATGACCATTTCCCCGGTTTCCTGGTGACCCTTTTCTCTGCAGATCCATTTGCCGCCAGTTGAGCACATGTGGACGGTTGGATCGAACTCTTGACGCCGATGGCAAGGTTTGAGTCCTCTGGTCGGAGTAGCTCAGACAAGACAAGAACAAGAGAAGCCATGGGATTAATCTTCAATGAGAGGATGCTTGAATGGAGATGGCTTGATGAGGTGTCTTAGATTCAATGGGATTGATGATTGAACGGTGGAGATTGAAGTTGGATGAGCTGCAATGAAAGGTTGGAATGATGGGATTATGGAACGGAGCTATTAGTATATGTAGAATCAACAGGGCCCATGGGTTTTTGGAATTCCGATGGATTTTGTCATTTTGTGAGTTTTGGGTTTAGTTTTGAGAAAACCATACTATTCTAGAATCGGAGTTGGGAAAACCATGGATACCATCATCAGTTGGGTGTTGGGCCCGATGGTTTTGAGCCTTGTATTTTATTCATGCGTTACTGTCGGAAGAACTGGAATTTGGTACACCCATCTCTCCACATCACACATGGCAGAGTAAGGTGTCAATCGCATCTGTCCATTTTGTGGACCTTAACATGGATGGCTTATGTGTCTAAAACAACACATTAGACAATCCAACCTCTCAAATTATTTCACATTTCCTTGCCGAATGTTTGACCATTAACCACTTCTATTTTTTACCGTTGCTTTGTAGGCCTTTGATCAGCCGAACAGTGCCATCTGATCTATGTTAGTTTTGAACAATTTACCATCAATTGCTATCCTAACAGGATGGGCTGTTCCAAATGATAAGTTACAATGCCACGTGTACAGTGGAAAATAATGCCCTGCCATATGATCGCTCTACTGATTATACCAGAACCTCGGCTCATTGAAAGCCAGGACCATTGAAAGTTGAAATAAAGAAAAAGGCAATGAAGAAAAAATCTTTTATGTTCTGACAATACGCGGGCATTCGGAAATTCTCGTTTTTGCCGCAACTCCAGTAGAAAAGCGCACATACAGTGGGCTTCACCGATGATTAGTCAGATGGACGGTCCACATGAATAATAATCCACATTTCAACTTAAATAAACATATATATATATATATATATATATATATATATATATATATATATATATATAGAGGGAGAGAGAATCAAAATAGCAATATTTTACGTTTATAATCTGTCTGCAATTAGGTTCGTGATTTAAACGGTTTAATCTGAGTTAGGTATACCTAATGGGCGGTGAACTGTGAGCTCCACCAATACATGTGTTTTATCATGCCGTCCATCCATTTTTTTCACCTTGTTTTAGAGTCTGAGCCAAAAAATGAGACATTCAAATCTTAGGTGGACCACAGCAAATGAAAACATTGGTGATCGAATGCCAAACATTAAAAACTTCCTAGGACCATGAAAGTTTTGGATCAAGCTGATATTCGTGTTTTCCCTTCATCCAGGTCTGAGTGAATGTTTGGCATTCGATCACCACTATTTTCACGTATTGTGGTCTTCATGAGATTTGGATTTGCCTCATTGTTCTCGTCATGCCATAAACTAATGATTCAAAATGGATGAATGGAGTGGATAAAATGTTAGGAATTCGAGTTTGGATACACCGAAATATTGAAGATAAAATAAAAAAATAAATTGATCGGCTGAATCACGTATAAAATACGCTGTCCTTAAAGCGTGATTCGCCCCCTTATAAACTGCTGATGGGTTACAGGCGAATTGCTTCCAAGATAAGACAAGCCTTATCTGGATCTAGCGTGCAGCAATCACGATAGGTCCACTGTGGAACAATTTTAACGCAGTAGATCTCTTCTGTCAGACTTGGACGGTAGAGATGATAACAATATTCTAAAATGAAGATATTTCTTGTATTTGATCTGATAGGAGAGAGGGGAGTGTTCAGTTGACGATTTCGGATTGGAATGGTCCAGTTTATATAGGCATCAGGTAGTGGACCGTTGCTAGGGTGCAATCAAAGGTCCAGAACGTTTGAAAACGTTTCTGTCCGTTGTCCATTAATCACAGACGTTTCTGGTCGTCGGATCAAATGATCTGACCGTTGGATCATCATGAGCCGTCCGTTTTCGGACCGTTTGGCTTTTAAGGTATAGATCCGTTTTCTGAAACCGCTGAACGTTTCGGATTTAAAATCTGACCGTTCTCAGTCATTTATAAAAGGCCAGGCTCATTTCAGATTTCCATTGCCGTAAGGCACTGACCAGACCCATCGCACCGAGGTCGCACCGTCTCGCGTTAGCGACCACTTTGCGACACGATGCGCACGTGCTAAGTGCAAAGTGCGCCATTTAGCGCCACTACAGCCACACTGCCCACACCCTCGCCCTTGCCCACGCCCACGCCCACGCCCGAACCTAAGCGCGAGCGCGTGCGTGTGTTCCAGTGCTACGCATTGGAACACGCAACCCGTGTATCTCCTTCTCCAAAACCTCCAAGTAAGAATACTCTACACAACATCTCATATAAACCACAAAAGTTTCTCAACCATTTTCGATGTGGGACAAAGCACACACACTGCACTTTTAATTCAAAATATTTCAAAAGGCATTTTGACAGAAAAATTTCGAAATTTTGAAAAATTCAAATCTTCATTTTTATTTTTTTCAAAAACCATTGATTTACAACATAAAACACATATATCTTGATGGAACCCACATAGCACCGTTCTGTAGCAACCTCACTATGTAGTGTCAGTATGCAATCCGTCCAATATATATGCCACGTATATAAATACAGGTCCATGTGTATCATCCATCACACTCTGCCACAGTATCAAATTGCTCCCATGATTTCATCTTCTACTGCGGAGTTCGTTTTGTCTCTGTGGCCATTCAGGATCAAGGGCGTGTGCTGGTGCCCACTGAGGCTCACATGATGAGGCGGTCCAATGATTTGAACCGTTCAATTTCTCCATTCTACTACAAGCAAGCCATTTCCCATAATCATCCTTTATTGATTATTCTTATATTTTATTTTAGGTTTAAATCTAAGCCATTGAACATTTTCTCTACAGATAGGATGGTCACAATCATCCGTTTAGCATAAATTTCCTGTCATGGAATATATAGCGTATAGATTACACAGATCGGACAGTTCCAATCACTGGATCACTCAGCATGTGGGACCAGAGGATGGCGACACATGCTGGAACCTGAGTTGCAACCAATGAAAAATGAGCAATCCTGGCCGTGGACAACCCAAAGGCCAGTATTTTTAAAATTTCAACCCCATGCACGACACATGGTAGATATAAAGTCTCTAGATTTGAGCTCCGGTTGAAAATTAAATAGAAAATTGTGGCCAATTCTGTTATTTTGTGGTTGGCTTGGCGTAAGAGCCCAGCATACGAAACCTGGCCCATTTACATCCGATAGTCCAGATGGGCCAGTATTTTTGGTGATCAGGCCATTAATGTTATCACCACGATAGTTTAGAAACACAAAAACTCGACTCGATTTAAACCTTGTTGAGTTGAGTAGAGTCAAAAACTCAGGCGAGTTTCTCAATAACTCGTACGATTTTTTCTGAGTTTTTTATTTTTATTTTTATTTTTAATATACAAAAGTATAAAAATATATAAATATTGTTGAATTGTGCCAAGGTGAGTCGAGTTTCTATAGTTTTGCTAAGCTTCATCGAGTTGGGGCTTACGTAGTTGTTACATAATCACGACTAGGTAACAGTTTTTCTCATGGTCTTCGTGAAATTTGGGGTAGTTGAAATGCGGGCTCAAGCTATGACTGCCTCCACTTGACGTGGGAGCGCGAGGTGCATGATAAGGATGATTACTATCTTCCGAACGATAAATACCTTGAATTCACTAGCTCTCTTGAATCCACAAGATAAATTTGAAATTTTTTTAATTAAAAAAGCTATAAAAATTAAACAAATAAGAAAACAAGAGAAGTTTGCATGCTTAAATACTCTTACACAAATCTTAAGATATAATTAGAAAAAATCTTAACCAATAAGGACATAAAAATTGAAAAACGTGCAATTTTTCAGATCCCATCTATTAATCGGAATGGTGCAAATATGTCTAGAGACTAAAATCCATAAAATTATATTTGTATCGATCAATCGATTAAACTAAGCAAAAATTGTCCAGCAAACTTTCACCAAAATCCAAATTTCCATTGATCAATCAATTGGATCAGTCTGCTCAATCAACTTCGATCGATTGAACTATACTGCAATTTTCTTTATTTTCCTTAGAACTTCTTCTGGTCCATTTGTGCTAGGAACATGCTTGCCCCACATCGTACATCAGATCCCCTCCACTTAAAAAGAAAAGAAAAGAAAAGAAAAGAAAAAACACATCATCCTAGAGTTATCGTCCAATTCCAGTTCATGATACTCGTACAAGTCCGCTATGTTGAACGTGATTGACATTTCCATGTCTTCAGAAAGATCAATAATATAGGCATTGTCATTAATCTTATGGAGTATAAACAACGATCCGATCTTCTTATCCTTCATCTTATTGTACGTCCTGGTCAGAAATATCTCCTTGCATAGGTGAAACATAATGTTGTCGCGTATATTGAATACCTTCAGGTGCCGATGTGTGTCAACCCTTTCTTGCTACTTGTCGTTAGATGCTTGCAACTTGGCATGAACATCAACGTGTACACTTATGATTTAGTTTGTCATATGTTTTGTAGCAACGCTCACGCCTGACAACTTGGACAATGGAACCAAATCAAGGGTATGTATAGGTACTTGACCATATATAAATTTAAACAGAGACTTGCTGGTGAAACAATTTTGTATATTGTTGAATGTGAATTCTCCCTGATATAAGCTAAAATTCCATTATTTGAGCTTATCACACGAGATGCATCGTATAAGGTTCCCAAGTATACAATTCACCACCTTGATTTTTTCATCTATCCGTGGATGATATGCATTCTGAATATTAGCTTGGTGTCAAATCGCCTCTACAAAGTCCTCTTAAAGTGACTAGTGTCATGATCTGATGTGATAGATTTTTGTACACTATGTAGTCGTATCACCTCTTGGAAGAATAAATTTATGACGTGTGTAGTGTTGAGAGTTTTCTTGCACACTATTAAATGAGCCATCTTGGAGAATCTATTGACTAGAACAAACACTGAGTCCATTCTACACTCGGGCATAAAGTCCATGGACAAATCTTCTCAAAGGTCGTTAGGTACCAGGAATGAAGTATATAAGCCTGTGTTATGTGATCTTCCCTTGGATGCCTAACACGTATGGTATTGCTGCACCCATTTTCCAGCATCATGTTTCAGTTATGTCTAATAGTAATGCTCCTCCAAGAGAGCTATTGTCTTTTCTCTCCTTAGGTGACCGCTAATCCCACTTTCATGT
Source organism: Magnolia kwangsiensis (assembly GCA_037074715.1). Classification (NCBI taxonomy): domain Eukaryota; kingdom Viridiplantae; phylum Streptophyta; class Magnoliopsida; order Magnoliales; family Magnoliaceae; genus Magnolia; species Magnolia kwangsiensis. The sequence goes on from CM073577.1 coordinate 119,302,145, forward strand.
TGTAAGACCCGTATCCTAATTCGTACTGTTCCGTCAACTCCCACGATCCTTTCTGTCGAATTCCGACAACCTGCGACCGATAATCGATGTTTGTGTGCGAACCTAAGCCGCATCCTATAGAATTGAGTCGACTTGATTCGAGACTTGTATCATTGCGACCGCACCGTCGCCGCGCTTCCAATGCCGCGATTCATGTACCGATCCGATACCCTCACTAAGAGATGTGAGCCGGCGTTTATTTCGAGAAAATGTCAGGTGTTTGCAATCCCAAGAGAATCTTTACAACATGTCAAATCAATCCCATCAATCACCTCTCATGTCAAGTACAAAGCACCCATGCTTTCTTTCTCCACAAGTCAAGCAAACCCAAAGTCAACCAAGCTCTCACCTCACCCATCACTCACATCACACATCACTCACCCTTTCACCTATCACACCTATCCATCACCTTTCTTTCAACCATCCCATTTCTCTCTTTTTCTCTTCACTTTTTCCAAGCAACACCAAGAGCAAGAGACTCACACGTCCATGGATTTTCATGAGAGAAAAGAGTACATGTGTGGCCTACTTTTCACCCCAAATCCTTAATCCTAGCCATCCACTTCTCATCTTCCACCATCAAAGTGAAGCACAAGGAGACCGACATTCCAACGGACCAAGAAGATCGAACGGTGGGTGCTTCTATAGGGTAGTTTACTTATTTTTATGATGGGCCAAGTGAGGCCCACCGATCAATGGTGTGGATCTCACTTTGGACCCTAAGATGTGATCGATGGCTCACCTTAATTATCCATATCATTCCATGATGGGGCCATTCTCCATGGACCCCATCATGATGTTTACCTTTCCTAGCTTCTAAATAAGGTCATCTAGACTGTTTATTTTCGCGGAGAATGGATCTCCACCATTGATTCTTAATTAGGTGGGCCCATATGCAATGATTTATGTTATAGATCATGGAAGGGAGGGCCCATAGTGCCAGGGACCCTCCATCATGCGTGTCCCATTCTTTCTCTCTCTCTCTCTCCCTCTCCTTTTTATTTATTTTTCTCTGTACGATTGATGTGGCCGTGTGGCCCACTTGAATGGACCCCACCATGAGGCTTGTATCCTACCCAAGCCATTTATAAGTGGGGCCCACCTTATATGTGTTCATCCATCAGTGGTGGCCCACCTCAGCAAGGTCCACCTCAACGTACAAAACTGTCCAGCGTCCCCTGGACGTTGGATGTCAAAAGGGGAAACACAAATAATAGCTTGTTTTAAAGCTTGGGGAAGGGTTGCTCATGTAGGCCCCACACTAATGTATGTATTCAATCCACTCCGCCCACTCTGTTCTCCTAATCATTTTAGGCGTTGAGCCGAAAAATGAAGTTCATCCGATCTTCAGGCGGGCCATAGCAGGTAAAACAGTAGTCCCTACCGTTGAAAGTCATCCTGACATTCTTATCCGTCGAAAACACTTCGGATATTAGACTTGTTTAGACGGTCTTAAGCCACTGAGTGTAATGGATGGGTTGGATTTACTTGATGCGGGCCCCACATGCGAAAAATCGCGAGATTACATGATTTCAAAATAAATAAATAAATAAATAAAATACAGCAGCAGCCGCCTGCTACTGTCAGTACAGAGGACGTGCAGGCGCTGCCTACACTAGGCGGACGGACGGTTGGGCAGCAACCCACTGCTCCAGCTGTGGGCCCCACCTCGATGTTTATTTGTCATCCAATCCGTTCATATGGTGGGTCCTTAGGGAAATGGGCCACCCTCCAAATTTCAGCCGCATCCAACACTCAGGTGGCCCACATCATAGAAAACAGTGTGATTGAACATCTACCCTTGAAACCCTTTTCCTGGGCCACAGAAGTTTTGGATCAAGATGAAATTTGTTTTCCTCCTTCATATGGGCCCACGTGAGTTTATCAACGGTTTGGATGGAATATAAATAATATGGTGAGCCCCACATGGGAGCCACAATGATGTAAATATTTTATTCTCACCGTCCAGGCGGACGATGGAACCCACCACGGTGCATGCGTTTTATTCACGTCGTCCACTGTGTGGAACGGTGCGGCCCACCTAGTGTTTATATTATATATATATATATATATATATATATATATATATATATATATATATATATATATATATATGATGTGGTAGGTCCCACGTGGGACCCACCTAATGTAATCATGGACTGGCTGATCTACCGTACACCAGCTATATAACTGCTGTGTGTAGCATGTGGGTTTGATCCACACTGCCTATCTGTGCGACCCACCTAAATGATGTATTGTATATCCTCACCATCCAACCTTTGGACGGTGGGAAGAGGATCAATTGGTGTATCTCACTCAATTTATATAGTTTTTGTATTTAGTTGGGCCCGCCTAAACTGTCCGGGCACACCTTGAGTTATGTGTCATAGCCATGCCATCTGGTTCATTGGACGTGCGACCCACTTTGATGTACTTCACAGCCATGCCGTCCATCCGTTTTGGCTGTCACGTGAGACCCACCTTGGTGTACATATAAGACCCATGGGATTAGGCCCATTTGACATATATAAGACCCATGGGATCATGCCCATTTGACATATATAAGACCCATGGGATCAGGCCCATTTGACACATATAAGACCCATGGATTGAGGTCCATCTTGATTCAATTGTGGTCGTCCATTGAGGCCCACCTTGGTATGTGTATGAGGCCCATTTTGATTTATTTGGGGCCGTTGTTGAGGACCACCTTGATATGAACGTAAGGCCCATGTTATGAGGCCCATCTTGATTTATTTTTAGTTGTCCATTGAGGCCCACCTTGGTATATATATAAGGTCCATATGATTAGGCTCATCTTGATGTAGTTATGGCCCATCCGTTGAGACCCATTGTACTATATTTGGGGCCCATGGGTTGAGGCCCATTGTGTATTCAAAGGCCCATTGGTGCAGCCCATTGATGTGGCCCACTTGATGAAATAAGGCCCATGTAACATGGCCCATTTAATGTATTTAAGGCCCAATGAGATGTACCTAAGGTCCATTGCAATGTGTCATTCCTCCATGGTTTATGTAATGATATTTATGGCGGGCCGAGCCCTGAGAGCAATGTTGGTTTGACGTCCACATTGTAAGTATAATGTTGGTTAAATGTCCGCATTAGACTCTCCTTAGGGCGCATTGATAGGTTCATACTTGTTGATAGTTCATCACTTTATAACATGCTTAGTATAACTCCATGATTCATGCTCATACGCATCATATGCATGCTTGATATGAGGATTGTTTGATCATAGCATAAGCCATTGGGCTGAGACATTTACGGGACTCCTAATGAGATGAAGTGCCCCACATTATCGTGCTATACGCGCATGATTACTGCATGACTGTACGGTGTGACTCATGCATCTCGCATATGTGTGACTTGATCACTGCACGCCCTAGCGACATCAGGGTCATGACTCCACAGGCACATCGTGGATGGCTGTATCGAATACTAGAAATACTTGGTTCTAGCATACGGGCACGTAGGATGTCCTTGGGTGAAAATCCCAGAACCTTTTTGGTACCAGGAGTTGCTCCAACGTCTAGACCGAGTGGATACATGAGTGCCTGAGTGTCGAATACCAGTAGGCCACGTCTCCCATTGTGTCGTAGTCGGTTGGAAGGGGGTGTGGCTTTTTTCACCTGAGTGAGGGAGCTATAAGCTAGGCTGAGTTTGACCAGCTCGCAAATGAGTCCACTATCGACGAGCCGGGTAGGTATTGGCAGACTAATGGTCAGGCGGATAGTGAGGTCTATTCCGCTTGTTTAGCTGTGCAGCTAGGGAGGAGGCAGTCAGAGTGAGTGTATTAGACCCCGGTGATATCCAAAGAGGAACTGTACTGATATGTGTACTTGATGAGTACTGACTTGTTTGGATTGCATTTCGCATATGACATTCGGCTATGTAAGCCTCGCATTTGCATCGGTGTGGACGATAGCATTCATGTCTCGCATCACATGGCCTTGGTATGGCCGATGGCATTCATGCCTGGCATCCGGCTATGTGAGCCTCGCATTTGTATCGGTGTGGACGATAGCATTCATGTCTCGCATCACATGGCCTTGGTATGGCCGATGACATTCATGCCTTGCATCACATAGCATTGGTATGGTTGGTTTTATTCATGGACTTACCGCATACTTCCGCATTACTCTGATATTGTACACTTGACGTTTGCCTTACGCACACACTTACACCACCCTCTAAGCTTTTGTAAGCTTATGCACGACAATTGTGTGCAGGTAGCGTTAGACAGCAGCAGCGCTGAGGCAGGAGTGTCCATCTGGCTATTTTGGAGTTTTTGATCACCTTATATTTTTCTTTCTACATTGTACTTAAAGTTTTTGATATAGTGGATATGTGGTGATGTTGTTTTGTGACCTGGTTATGCTCATGGTCATGCTCCATAAAAAAAAATCATTCTGAAAATCCTCCTTGTAGGATCTCAGGATCGGAATCTAGCATGTGATTGTCAGGAGCCAAGAATGGGGTATTACGGAAGCTGTTGGCACCGGATTCGGCGATTGGGATTCCTGTGAATCCGACTTTCGGTTTTGGGGCGTGACACATGTAGTTCTTGGATGACATATTATCGCAATGAACTCCTGGAATACACAACTGATTTCCATTGAAAATGAAACTGTCTTAAATACAGAGGTCATTGGACTGACCCTCCCAGCATCAAATCCACGCATCCTTGAAGTCGTCATCATTGACATATAAATCCTTGAGGTATTCGAACCTAATAATCTCGTTGCTCATGATAACTAACAAGGTTGTACGGTGGCTAAGCGCATCAACCACCTTAATCTACTACCCAACGTTATGCTTCAGCACGAATGTGAATTCCTCCAAGAAAGAAATCCACATAGCATGTACATGGTTAACATTAGCTTGACTATTAATAAACTTGAAGGTTTGATGGTCTGTACACAGTACAAATTCCTGCTGAATCAAATAATGCCTCTAATACCGCAAAGCCTGAACCACTGCATACATTTTTAACTCATACATTGACCATTTCTTCCGAACATCACTAAGCTTTTATTGTAGAAGGCTACTAGCCTACCCTCTTGAGACAGCACACCCCCAATGCCAACATATGAAATATCGTATTCAATTTCATTAAAACTTCTGTCGACCTTATCAATCCATTGAAATTTACCATTCTTTATGCAGCTGGTGATTGGTGCCACGATGGTACTGAAGCTCCCTATGAATCGACGATAAAATGTCGCCAACTTGTGAAAACTTTACACTTCATAAATGTTTTGTTAGAACCGACTATCTTTGATGGTTTTTCACCTTCTCTTCATCTACATGGATGCTACGACAATTTTTATTTTTTTTTTAAGTCTCTTTATCGAAAAGCTGCACTTCTTTAGATTAAGGTACAACTTGTTCTCGACAAGAACTTGAAACACCTGTCTAAGATGCCTCGCATGGTCTACCTCGCTCTGAATGTGTATCAAGATATCATCAAAATAAACCACCACAAATCACCTAATGAATAGTTTCAGAACCTGATTCATTAACCTCGTGAACATAATAAGCGTATTTGAGAGTCCGAAGGGCATGACCAATCATTCATAAAGACCCTCCTTAGTCTTAAGTGTTGTCTTTTACTCATCACCCAGCTGAATACGGATCCAAAGGTAGCCACTCCTCAAATTTAGTTTGGAAAATAGTTTCACCCCCTCTAACATGTCCAACATATCATCTAGTTGTGGTATACAATTATTTTGTTTATTGCTCGGCTTTCAATACACATGTGTCAACTCCTATATTTCTTAGGTGTCAATAGAGTTGGTACGAAAAATGGGCTCATGCACTCTCACACTAGAGCCATATGGATCAATTCCTCTACTTGTCCTTGTATAATATCACACTCTTTCAGACTCATCTAATAATGAGGGCAATTAGGTAAGCTAGTTCCCGAGATAAGGTCAATATGGTGTTGTATATTCTGCACGAGGGGCAACCCATCGAGAAGGTTATTCAGGCCAAATTGCCTTAAATTTTTGCTATAATGATTTTATTTTTTTGAGAATTATTGTGGGTTCTACCTCCTCACCTTTCATAACCAATGCATAAACTTGTCCCGTTTCCTTGAATTCCTCCATAAAGTTTCTTATGGTTAGGAGAGAATGCCCATCAGTTTTGGATTGCTCATCTGGGTTCATAGGGGCGAGTATGGTTTTTTGGTCATCCCTGATGAAGGTGTATACATTGTCTCATCCTCTATGAGAGGCATCATGTTTTGATTGCCACGATCAACCAAGTAATATATGAAAAGCTTATATGTCAACTACATCACATATTTTTTGGTCCTTATAATGTTTACCAATTGAGAAAGAGATAGTCCATTGTTCAGTTATATTCGTCTCGATGATCTTCTTAATCTAACTGATTGTGTATGGGGAAGGATGTATGTTTGCTTTTAGCTGTAATTTCTCTACTACGGCTTTGGAGACGACATTCTTGTTGCTACTACTGTCTATGATCACATCACAAAATTTTTAATTCACCGTACACCATTTTCAAAATATGTTATGTCACTGTAGATGTACATCCTTTTTTAGTGTACATAATAGCCACCTCATTATTGGAGATTCACTATGATCTTGTGGAACCCAATTTGCTTCGTCTGCTTCATCATTCATTATGCGTTTTACTTCATCAATTTCTAGGTCTTCCTTTATACTTTCAACATTTTCATCATTAATAGATAGGTTAGCCACTTGCCGCTAAGGACATACGTTTGATAATTGACCTGGTTGGAAGCTCTTTGAGGTCCCACTTGTCCACTCCCTGACTCTCATTTTATGGGTGTAGGAGGTTGGTGACGCCCCCTACAGGTTCTTTCCCCTTAGCTTATGGTGCTCCTTACAAAGGACCTATAGTGGTTACCTTATTTGCGGGATAGGCATGTGTGTTGGATCGCTCAAGTTGTGCTTCCACTCGGGTTGTTAGCTCGATCACTTCGTTTATCATCTAAATGGGTTGCATTTGAACCTGATCATGTATCACAAAATGCAAACCATTGTTGAATTGGACAACTTGTTACGATTCAATATCAAGTAAGTTATTTACGTGCTACCAAATGGTAAAATTCCTTTACGTAATTCCTCATTGATCGACAACCGTGCCGACAAATTTGGAACAATACCTAATCATAGTCACTGGGGAGGAATCACACACGCACCAGTTGTTTCATCTGCTTCTACATGCATATTGGTGTCTTCATCTATCTTGTCCGCGTAAGCTAAAGTTGTTCCCACCAAGCCAAACTTTCATCCTTCACCTTATAAGGCACACATTTAACTTTCTTCTCTTCAGAGATCTCCATGTAGTTGAAGAGGTGCTCGACTTTAAGTAACCAATCGATGAAGTCCTCAATGTGGAGTTGATCATTGAAGTTAGGAACATTGACTTTCATCCTAATTCTCGATCAATTATATCTAATCAATTACCGTGTCATCCAGAGTGCTTGAGGATCATGTCATTAATCTCTTCGTCACTGGATCCCACATTCTTAGGTGTGATTCTGTGATTCACCACCAGCGTTGCCTTGAGATCAGCATAATTGTGAATTCTAGGACTTAATAGAGGCAGATCATAGCCACAAACACAAAGTTTCCCTAAGGCCTCGGTCAAGCAGTTGAGAGCATCCAACAACTCTTACATGCCTAATCAATTCTCTTGTTGTGCCACCTTGAAAGCTGTTACTGTTACATGATAATTCCCTGGAGCACCATCCATGGGATTGTTGCCCAATTCGTCATTAGAAGCCATCGATCTAAGGAAAAGCCTATCTCCAATACTAAACCGATGTGGGGAAGGGTGTGATGAGGATGATTATTGTCTTCCTCGAACGATAAACAACTTGAATCTAAAGATTCTCTTGAATCCATGAGAGAAGTTCTTGAATCCACGAGAGAAATAGGCAAATTTTAAGAAATTTTATTCAAAAGCTATTTAAAAAAATGAGTTTGCATGCTTAAATATTCTTAAATAATAGCCCTAAGACACAATTAGGGAAAAAAAATCAACAAATAAGGAAACAAACACTAAAAAAAACATGTAATTTTCCATATTCCATCGATTGATCGACCCATTGGAATGGTGCAAAAATGTCTAGATACTAAAATCCATAAAAGTGTATTTGTATTGATCGATGGACCCAATCGGTCGATTGAACTGAGTAAAAATTGTCCAACAAACTTTCACCAAATTTTGAATTTGGATTGATCGACTTCATCAGTCTACTTGATCAACTTTAATCAATCAAACTATGCTGCAATTTTGTTGATTTTCCTTTGGACTTTTTGGTGTTCATTTGTGTTAAGAACGTGCTTGCCCTACGTCCTACATCACCACTATGGATGGTTGATTTCACGAAAATATCCCTGAATCAAAAGGTTACTATCCCTTTGATCATCGATCCACATGCACATAATCCAACGAAAAACATTGCTTTTGGTTGGGAGAATATCCCACATTTTAGATGACGAAAACTTTCACCCAAATGAATATGGGTTCCCATTCATGATGACTAATATATGATCAACGGTCTGGACCATGGTCCATTGTATGATGTTGTCAACGGCTAGGCCTGTCTGGATCAGCTGATGGTGTAACATGTCCCTGGTGGGCGGCAATCTTCTTCGTGCACTCGTGCTAATACACATGCCAAATGTTCAGATCGAAGCCAGTCCTAGATGTTCCTACCATGGGATTCTGGCCCCCACACGTGTATGCTGCGGGTGGACTTGGTGTTGATACTCAACCGAATTTGAGCCCATCCATCTAGTAGTTCTCGCCATAAATGGCAAGTGGTTCAAATATATGTTGATTAGGTGATTCTATTAAAAATCATCAATAGAAAAAAAAAATTTGGCTGGCATTCAACATTCACCACTTTAGTGAAGGAACTTGTGGCTACGATTGTCTAACAGACACGATCTTTGAAATATGGAAACAATGCAATAATTCCATTATTTTCTGGACCACATGCCAAAACTTGAAACCCAAACCCAATGCATGGTTGGCTTGGCATAAAAGTCCATCACACCATCCCGGCCCATTTACATCCAATAGTCCAGGTGGGCCAGATTTTTGGTGATCTAATCATTGATGTTATGGCCCTCAATAGTTTAGAAACACGAAAACTTGAATTGACTTACACGTTGTTGAATTAAAAAAACAGGCCACTTTCTCAAAAACACATGCTAATTTTTGAGTTTTTTCAATATTATTAAATATTCTAAAGTATACATAATGTATCAATAGTGTCTAGCTATGGCAAGTTGATTTGAGTTTGCCGAGTTTTGCTGAGCTTTATCAAGTCAGGTTTACTCGAGTTGTGGCAGAATCATGACCAGACAGAGTTTTTCTCCTAGCCATGGTTGAAATCTGTTCAAGTTGAGTGAGGCATAGTCTCCACCATGGATGGGTGATTTCATGAAAATATCCTAGGATCAAAAGGTTACCATCCCTTTGCTCTACAACCTACAAATGAGTGGTCCGGAGAAAAAACATAGCTTGTTGTCCAGAGGAATATACCACATTTTGGATAATATATGATCCACAGTCCAACGTATGCTGCTGTCAATGGCTAGCTCAACTCTGTTTGTGTCAGGGTTTTGGATTAGTGCGCTTGGCCTGACTGGATCAGCCGATGATGGACGTGTTTCTGGTGGGTGGTAATCTTGCTACTGCACTCGTTCTATTACACAGGCCAAATAATCATATCAAAGCCGGTTCTAAGTGGGCCCCACAATGGGATTCCGGCCCCACCTGTGTATGGTGCTGATCCTAGTCCCGATGTGGGCCAAACAAACTCTTCAATGTACCCGGTGACTTTTTGTTTGAGTCCGTCCATCTAGCAGTTCTCTCCATGGATGGTATGTGGTTCAAATATGCATTGATGAGGTGATCCTATCCATTCCCTCCAAAACATCGGTAGAAAAAAACATAAAAATGGCTGGTACTCAACATTTACCGCTTTAGTGAAAGAACTTGTACGACTAGGATTGTTTGACAGGTGTGATCTTTTGAAACATGGAAACAACCTATCAACCCTTTAGGTTATTAAAGGATGAACCGTATTGTTAGATTTGTGAAGGGGTGTATTCTTTGCAAAGAAGCAGGAATGGTAGGGTGGTCAATGGGCCAGGTCTGTCTAAGACTAGCCCCCAAACTAAACCTTATGGGCCCGTGACGTCTCAAAAAGAAGTAGGCTCAAGCCCTACTCCCTCATTTTGAGCAAGATCTAAGTCATTCACAAGGTGAGCCACATTAGGCTTGTCATACTGTAGATATGTAGGATGTCTTACCAAAAATGTGCTTGAATGTTAGGTCTCGCCCGATCCTCAAGCATGAGAATGTAGCCCAAGCCCGACTCAAACTAAGAGCGTCCTTAAAAGCCCATGTGCAAGCCTGGTTACTTTTCTCTAACAATTTATGCAAATCTATATAGTATTAGTCTAAAAAATAAAAAGATGAGCTTACTATAATCACTTGTAAAATATTATTAAAGACTATTGTGCATTGACACAAGAAAAACTGAGGTTAGATTCTTGGACATTCTCAGAAGGAATGCATACCTTCTAAGTTTAAAAAAAAAGAAAAGAAAAAAGAAACAAACAAATGAAGATTGCATGAAGGGAGTGTAGACACTTAGGAAGATAGGAGGTGTCAACCTCTTCTATGATGTAGGACTGGCTGCTGCATATGCATTTTTAGTATGGTTGGACCAAAAGAAGGCCAAATGAAAGTGAAAGTAGTTCATTAGATTCAGGCCCAAACCTACATAGGGCATGGCATAATTGAGCCCCAGGTGTCTGGATCGAAGAAATTCACTCCGGGTATGGAGAAATTGTCATTTGAAGTCCGTATTGTAAATTGGCCATAACTTTTGATCCAGGTATCATCATGAAATGCACAATCTATCAATCCTTATCTAACAGGCCATCTGGGATCAACTCCTGTAGCAAACTGTGTTTGTTTGTCTTGCAAGAAAACACATCCTTTCGATACAAAATTATGATTTGGCAAAAAATTACTATTTTTAATCATTTGTATTTCTATCGTATCTTTTTATTTTTAGAGTTTTAGTATTTGATTTTTTTTTAGAAATTGCTCCGAATAATGTTAGAAATCATATGATAAGGTTAATTTATGACTTTCTATTTTTCATAAATTAAGCTTTAGAAGAGTTTTACTATTTTGGATAACTTTGAAATAAAGTTAGAATTTTACTCACTACAAGAAATTCCACCTTTAACGATGAAAATTTTTGTCGTTAAAAGCTAAATTTTCGTAGCTAAAAAGTTTTAGCGACGAAAATTTTTGGTGGAAAAAAACCTTTTGCAAAACTTTTAGCTATGAAAATTTTCGTCGCAAAAAAACTTTTGCAAAACTTTTAGCTACGATTATTTTCGTCACTACAAATAATTACCACACTTTCAGCGATGAATATGTTGCAAAACTTTTAGCTACGAAACTTTCCGTCGCTAAAGCTATTTTGCAAAACTTTTAGCTACGAAAAGTTTCGTCGTTAAAAGTATTTTGCAAAACTTTTAGCTACGAAAAGTTTCGTCGATAAAAAATATTTGCAAAACTTTTAGCTACGAAAATTTCGTCGCTAAAAAAATTTTGTAAAACTTTTAGCTACGAAAAGTTTCGTCGCTAAAAGTCTCTTTTTTAAAAAAAAAATATTCCCGCACAAAATTCTTGATATTCACCTGTTACAATATATTTCATCATATTCATTCTGATATACAACTGTTATATAATATATTTCATCATATTTACATTCACATCGATTTAAACCCAAACTAGTAAATTCATCCAAACATAAACAATCTTATCCACATCACATTCATTCACTCATTAATACATATAAGCTTAACATCACAAACAAAAATACCCTAAACCTTAACTTAAACCTAAAACCTATAACCTAAAACCTAAATCTAAACTTAAACTTAAAACCTAAACCTAAACCTAAACCTAAACCTAAACTATAACCTATAAGTTTAGGTTTAGGAAATTAGGTTCGAGATCAGAATCGGGTTTAAGTTTGGGTTTTCAAGTTTAGGTTTAGGTTTAAGTTATAGGCTTTGAGATTTGAGAATAGGTTTAGGTTAAGGTTATAAGTTTAGGTTTAGGAAATCGGGTTCGGGTTCGGGATTAGGTTTAGGTTTGAGTTTTCAAGTTTAGGTTTAGGTTAGGGAGTTGAGATTAGGATTAGGTGTAGGTTTAGGTTTAGGGATTTGAGAATACATTAAGGTTTAGGTTTAGGAAATCGGGTTCAGGTTATAGGTTTAGGTTTAGGTTAGGTTACAGGTTAAGGTTTAGGAAATTGAGTTTAGGTTATAGGTTTAGGTTGTAAGTTAAGGTTATAGGTTAAGGTTTAGGTTATAGGTTAAGTTTTTGGTTTAGGTTAAGGTTATATAGGTTTAGGTTTAGGTTATAGGTTTTGGGATTTGGGTTAAGGTTATAAGTTTAGGTTTAGAAAATCAGGTTCGGGTTCAGGATCGGGTTTAGGTTTGGGTTTTCAAGTATAGGTTTAAGTTTAGGTTAGAGAGTTGAGATTAGGATTAGGTGTAGGTTTAGGTTTAGGGATATAAGAATATGTTAAGGTTTAGGTTTAGAAAATCGGGTTCGGGTTATAGGTTTAGGGTTAGGTTAGGTTATAGGTTAAGGTTTAGAAAATTGAGTTTAGGTTATAAGTTAAGGTTATAGTTTAAGGTTATAGGTTTTGGGATTTGAGAATAGGTTTAGGTTAAGGTTATAAGTTTAGGTTTAGGAAATCGGGTTCGGGATCGGGTTTAGGTTTGGGTTTCCAAGTTTAGGTTTAGGTTTAGGTTAGGGAGTTGAGATAAGGATTAGGTGTAGGTTTAGGTTTAAGGATTTGAGAATACGTTAAGGTTTAAGTTTAGGAAATCGGGTTTAGGTTTACGTCTAGGTTTTAGGTTTAGATTTAGGCTATAGGTTTAGGTTACAGGTTATAAGTGTAGGTTTAGGTTTAGGTTTTAAGTTATAAGTGTTTGGTTATAGGTTTAGGTTATAGGTTAAGGTTTAGGTTATAAGTGCAGGTTATAAGTTTAGGTTTAGGTTAGGTTATAGGTTATGGTTTAGGGAATTGAGTTTAAGTTATAGGTTTAGGGTATAGGTTAAGGTTTAGGTTATAGGTTTTGAGATTTGAGAATTGGTTTAGGTTAACGTTATAAGTTTAGGTTCAGAAATTCGGGTTCAGGTTCGAGTTCGGGATTGGGTTTAGGTTTGGGTTTTCAAGTTTAGGTTAGGGAGTTGAGATTTAGATTACGTGTAGGTTTAGGTTTAGGGATTTGAGAATACGTTAAGGTTTAGGTTTAGGAAATCGGGTTCGGGTTATAGGTTTAGGTTTATGATAGGTTATAGGTTAAGGTTTAGGAAATTATGTTTAGGTTATAGGTTAAGGTTTAGGTTATAGATTAAGTTTTAGGTTTAGGTTAAGGTTATAGGTTTAGGTTATAGGTTTCAGGATTTGAGAATAGGTTTAGGTTGAGGTTATAAGTTTAGGTTTAGAAAATTGGGTTCGGGTTCGGGATCTGGTTTAGGTTTAGGTTAAGGAGTTAAGATTAGGTTTAGGTATAGGTTTAGGTTTAGGTTTAGGGATTTGAGAATACGTTAAGGTTTAAGTTTAGGAAATCGGGTTCGGGTTCGTGATCGGGTTTATGTTTGGGTTTTTGGTTTAGATTTAGGCTATAGGTTTAGGTTATAGGTTATAAGTGTAGGTTTAGGTTTAGGTTATAGGTTTAGGTTTAGGTTAAGGTTTAGGTTTAGGTTATAGGTTTTGGGATTTTAGAATAGGTCTAGGTTATAAGTATAGCTTTAGGTTATAAGTATAGGTTTAGGTTTAGATTTTATATTTAGGTTAAGGTTTAGGTTATAAGTGTAGGTTATAGGTTTAGGTTTAGGTTATAAGTGTTGGTTATAGGTTTAGGTTTAGGTTAGGTTATAGGTTACGGTTTATGGAATTGAGTTTAGGTTATAGGTTAAGGTTTAGGTTAAGGTTAAGGTTTAGGTTTTGGTTATAGGTTTTGAGATTCGAGAATAGGTTTAGGTTTTGGGATTCGAGAATAGGTTTAGGTTAAGTTTATTAGTTTAGGTTTAGGAAATCGGGTTCTGTTTCGGGTTCGGGATCGGGTTTAGGTTTGGGTTTGTAAGTTTCGGTTTAGGTTTAGGTTAGGGAGTTGAGATTTGGATTACGTGCAGGTTTAGGTTTAGGGATTTGAGAATTCAGGTTTAGGTTTAGGAAATCAGGTTCGGGTTATAGGTTTAAGTTTAGGATAGGTTATAGGTTAAGGTATAGGAAATTGATTTTAGGTTATAGGTTTAGGTTATAAGTTAAGGTTATAGGTTAAGGTTTAGGTTATAGGTTAAGTTTTAGGTTAAGGTTAAGGTTATAGGTTTAGGTTTAGGTTATAGGTTTCGGGATTTGAGAATAGGTTTAAGTTGAGGTTATAAGTTTAGGTTTAGGAAATCGGGTTCGGGGATCAGGTTTAGGTTTGGGTTTTCAAGTTTAGGTTTAGGTTTAGGTTAAGGAGTTAAGATTAGGTTTAAGTGTAGGTTTAAGTTTAAGTTTATGGATTTAAGAATACGTTAAGGTTTAGGTTTAGAAAATCGTGTTCGAGTTCATGATCGGGTTTACGTTTGGGTTTTAGGTTTAGATTTAGGCTATAAGTTTAGGTTATAGGTTATAAGTGTAGGTTTAGGTTATAGGTTATAGGTTTAGGTTTAGGTTAAGGTTTAGGTTTAGGTTATAGGTTTTGGGATTTTAGAATAGGTCTAGGTTATAAGTATAGCTTTAGGTTATAAGTATAGGTTTTGGTTTAGGTTTTATATTTAGGTTAATGTTATAGGTTTAGGTTTAGGTTATAAGTGTAGGTTATAGGTTTAGGTTTAGGTTATAAGTGTAGGTTATTGGTTTAGGTTTAGGTTAGGTTATAGGTTACGGTTTAGGGAATTGAGTTTAGGTTATAAGTTAAGGTTTAGGTTATAGGTTTAGGTTTTGGTTATAGGTTTTGGGATTTGAGAATAGGTTTAGATTAAGGTTATTAGTTTAGGTTTAAGAAATCGGGTTCGGGTTCGGGATTGGGTTTAGGTTTGGGTTTTCAAGTTTAAGTTTAGGTTTAGATTAGGTAGTTGAGATTAGGTTTAGGTGCAGGTTTAGGTTTAGGTTTAGGGATTTGAGAATACGTTAAAGTTTAGGTTTAGGTAATCAGGTTCAGGTTATAGGTTTAGGTTTAGGTTAGGTTATAGGTTACGGTTTAGGAAATTAAGTTTAGGTTATAGGTTTAGGTTATAAGTTAAGGTTATAGGTTAAGGTTTAGGTTAAAGATTAATTTTTTGGTTGAGGTTAAGGTTATATGTTTAGGTTTTGGTTATAGGTTTTGGAATTTGAGAATAAGTTTAGGTTAAGGTTATAAGTTTAGGTTTAGGAAATCGGATTCGAGTTCGAGATCGGGTTTAGGTTTGGGTTTTCAAGTTTAGGTTTAGGTTTAGTTTAGGGAGTTGAGATTAGGATTTGGTGTAGGTTTAGGTTTAGGTTTAGGGATTTGAGAATACGTTAAAGTTTAGGTTTAGGAAATCAGGTTCGGGTTCGTGATCGGGTTTACATTTGGGTTTTAGGTTTAGATTTAGGATATAGGTTTAGGTTATAGGTTATAAGTGTATGTTTTGGTTTAGGTTATAGGTTTAGGTTATAGGTTATAGGTTTAGGTTTAGGTTAAGGTTTAGTTTAAGGTTATAGGTTTTGGGATTTTAGAATAGGTCTAGGTTATATGTATAGGTTTAGGTTATAAGTATAGGTTTAGGTTTAGGTTTTATGTTTAGATAAGGTTATAGGTTTAGGTTTAGGTTATAAGTGTAGGTTATAGGTTTAGGTTTAGGTTAGGTTATAGGTTATCGTTTAGGGAATTGAGTTTAGGTTATAGGTTAAGGTTTAGGTTATAGGTTTAGGTTTTGGTTATAGGTTTTGGTTATAGGTTTTGGGATTTGAGAATAGGTTTAGGTTAAGGTTATTAGTTTTGGTTTAGGAAATTGGGTTCGGGTTCGTGATTGGGTTTAGGTTTGGGTTTTCATATTTAAGTTTAGGTTTAGGTTAGGGAGTTGAGATTAGGATTAGGTGTAGGTTTAGGTTTAAGTTTAGGGATTTGAGAATACGTTAAGGTTTAGGTTTAGGAAATCGGGTTGTTTTTATAGGTTTAGGTTTAGGTTAAGTTATAGGTTAGGGTTTAGGAAATTGAGTTTAGGTTATAAGTTAATGTTATAGGTTAAGTTTTAGGTTTAGGTTTAGGTTCTAGGTTTAGGTTTAGGTTATAGGTTTTGGGATTTGAGAATAGGTTTAGGTTAAGGTTATAAGTTTAGGTTTAGGGAATCGGGTTTGGGTTCGGGATCGGGTTTAGGTTTGGGTTTTTATGTTTATGTTTAGGTTTAGGTTATGGAGTAGAAATTAGAATTAGATGTAGGTTTAGGTTTAGGGATTTGAGAATACGTTAAGGTTTAGGTTTAAGAATTCGGGTTCGGGTTCGAGATCGTGTTTACGTTTGTATTTTAGGTTTAGATTTAGTCTATAGGTTTAGGTTATTGGTTATAAGAGTAGGTTTATTTTAGGTTATAGGTTTAGGTTATAGGTTATAGGTTTAGGTTTAGGTTAAGGTTTAGGTTTAGGTTTAGGTTATAGGTTTTGAGATTTGAGAATAGGTCTAGGTTATAAGTATATGTTTAGGTTATAAGTATATTTAGGTTTTATGTTAAGGTTAAGGTTATAGGTTTAGGTTAGGTTATAGGTTACGATTTAGGGAATTGAGTTTAGGTTATAGGTTAAGGTTTAGGTTTAGGTTAAGGTTTAGGTTATAGGTTTTAGGATTTGAGAATAGGTTTAGGTTAAGGTTAAAAGTTTTGGTTTAGGAAATCGGGTTCGGGATCATGTTTAGGTTCGGGTTTTCAAGTTTAGGTTTAGGTTTAGTTTAGGGAGTTGAGATTAGGATTAGGTGTAGGTTTAGGTTTAGGTATAGGAATTTGAGAATACGTTAAGGTTTAGGTTTAGGAAATCGAGTTCGGGTTATATGTTTAGGGTTAGGTTAGGTTATAGGTTAAGGTTTAGGAAACAGAGTTTAGGTTATAGGTTAAGGTTTAGGTTTAGTTTATAGGTTTTGAGATTTTAGAATAGGTTTAGGTTAAGGTTATAAGTTTAGTTTAGGAAATCGGCTTCGGGTTCGGGATTGGGTTTAGGTTTGGGTTTTCAAGTTTAGGTTTAGGTTAGAGAGTTGAGATTAGGATTAGGTGTAGGTTTAGGTTTAGGGATTTGAGAATACGTTAAGGTTTAGGTTTAGGTAATCGGGTTCATGTTATAGGTTTAGGTTATAGGTTAAGGTTTATGAAATTAAGTTTAGGTTATAGGTTTAAGTTATAAGTTAAGGTTATAGGTTAAGGTTTAGGTTAAAAGTTAGTTTTTAGGTTGAGGTTAAGGTTATACGTTTAGGTTTTGGTTATAGGTTTTGGAATTTGAGAATAAGTTTAGGTTAAGGTTATAAGTTTAGGAAATCGGGTTCGGGTTCGGGATCGGGTTTATGTTTGGATTTTCAAGTTTAGGTTTAGGTTTAGTTTAGAGAGTTGAGATTAGAATTTGGTGTAGGTTTAGGTTTAGGAATTTGAGAATATGTTAAAGTTAAGGTTTAGGAAATCAGGTTCGGGTTCGTGATCGGGTTTACGTTTGGGTTTTAGGTTTAGATTTAGGCTATAGGTTTAGGTTATAGGTTATAAGTGTAGGTTTTAGGTTATAGGTTATAAGTGTAGGTTTTAGGTTTAGGTTATAGGTTATAGGTTTAGGTTTAGGTTAAGGTTTAGTTTTAGGTTATAGGTTTTGGGATTTTAGAATAGGTCCAGGTTATAAGCATAGGTTTAGGTTATAAGCATAGGTTTAGGTTATAAGTGTAGGTTATAGGTTTAGGTTTAGGTTATAAGTGTAGGTTATAGGTTTAGGTTTAGGTTAGGTTATAGGTTACGGTTTAGGGAATTGAGTTTAGGTTATAGGTTAAGGTTTAGGTTATAGGTTTAGGTTTTGGTTATAGGTTTTGAGATTTGAGAATAGGTTTAGGTTAAGGTTATTAGTTTTGGTTTAGGAAATTGGGTTCGGGTTCGTGATTGGGTTTAGGTTTAGGTTTTCAAGTTTAAGTTTAGGTTTAGGTTAGAGAGTTGAGATTAGGATTAGGTATAGATTTAGCTTTAGGTTTAGGGATTTGAGAATACGTTAAGGTTTAGGTTTAAGAAATCAGGTTGTGTTTATAGGTTTAGGTTTAGGTTAGGTTATAGGTTAGGGTTTAGGAAATTGAGTTTAGGTTATAAGTTAATGTTATAAGTTAAGTTTTAGGTTTAGGTTTAGGTTATAGGTTTATGTTTAGGTTATAGGTTTTGGGATTTGAGAATAGGTTTAGGTTAAGGTTATAAGTTTAGGTTTAGAAAATCGGGTTCGGGTTCGGGATCGGGTTAGGTTTGGGTTTTCTTGTTTATGTTTAGGTTTAAGTTAAGGAGTAGAGATTAGGATTAGATATAGGTTTAGGTTTGGGATTTGAGAATACGTTAAGGTTTAGGTTTAGAAATTCGGGTTCGGGTTCGAGATAGGGTTTACGTTTGGGTTTTAGGTTTAGATTTAGGCTATAGGTTTAGGTTATAGGTTATAAGTGTAGGTTTAGGTTTAGGTTATAGGTTTAGGTTATAGGTTATAGGTTTAGGTTATAAGTTTAGGTTTAGGTTTAGGTTATAGGTTTTGGGATTTGAGAATAGGTCTAGGTTATAAGGATATGTTTGGGTTATAAGTATGTTTAGGTTTTATGTTAAGATTAAGGTTATAAGTTTAGGTTAGGTTATAGGTTACGGTTTAGGGAATTGAGTTTAGGTTATAGGTTAAGGTTTAGGTTTAGGTTTAGGTTTAGTTGAGGGAGTTGAGATTAGGATTAGGTGCAGGTTTAGGTTTAGGTATAGGAATTTGAGAATACGTTAAGGTTTATGTTTAAGAAATCGGGTTCGGGTTATATGTTTAGGTTTAGGTCGGTTATAGGTTAAGGTTTAAGAAACTGAGTTTAGATTATAGGTTAAGGTTTAGGCTTAAGTTTAGGTTTAGGGCTAGGTTTTGTTTATAGGTTTAGGTTAAGGTTATAAGTTTAGGTTTAGGAAATCGGGTTCGGGTTCGGGATTGGGTTATAAGTTTAGGTTTAGGAAATCGGGTTCGGGTTCGGGATTGGGTTTAGGTTTGGGTTTTCAAGTTTAGGTTTAGCTTAGGGAGTTAAGATTAGGATTAGGTATAGGTTTAGGTTCAGGGATTTGAGAATACGCTAAGGTTTAGGTTTAGGTAATCAGGTTCGGGTTATAGGTTTAGGTTTAGGTTTAGGTTAGGTTATAGGTTAAGGTTTAGGAAATTAAGTTTAGGTTATAGGTTTAGGTTATAAGTTAAGGTTATAGGTTAAGGTTTAGGTTAAAGGTTAAGTTTTAGGTTTAAGTTAAGGTTATAGGTTTAGGTTTAGGTTATAGGTTTTAGGATTTGAGAATAAGTTTAGGTTATGGTTATAAGTTTAGGTTTAGGAAATTGGGTTCGGTTTCGGGATCAGGTTTAGGTTTGGGTTTTCAAGTTTAGGTTTAGGTTTAGGTTAGGGAGTTGAGATTAGGATTTGGTGTAGGTTTAGGTTTAGGTTTGGGTTTTGGGATTTGAGAATACGTTAAGGTTTATGTTTAGGAAATTGGGTTCGGGTTTGAGATCGGGTTTATGTTTGGGTTTTAGGTTTAGGTTTAGATTTAGGCTATAGGTTTAGGTTATAGGTTATAAGTGTAGGCTTAGGTTTAAGTTTTAGGTTATGAGTGTTAGGTTATAGGTTTAGGTTTAGGTTAAGGTTTCGGTTTAGGTTTTTGATTTAGGGATTTGAGAATAGGTTTAGGTTTTAAGAATAGGTTTAGCTTATAAGCATAGGCTATAGGTTTAGGTTTAGGTTAGGTTATAGGTTAAGGTTTAGAGAATTAAGTTTAGGTTATAGGTTTAGGTTTAGGTTAGGTGATAGGTTGAGGTTCAGGGAATTGAGTTTAGGTTATAGATTTAGGTTATAAGTTAAGGTTTAGGTTATAGGTTTTGGGATTTGAGAATAGGTTTAGGTTAAGGCTATAAGTTTAGGTTTAGGAAATCGGGTTCGGGTTCGGGATCGGGTTTAGGTTTGAGTTTTCAAGTTTAGGTTTAGGTTTAGGTTAGGGAGTTGGGATTAGGATTAGGTGTAGGTTTCGGTTTAGGTTTAGGGATTTGAGAATACGTTAAGGTTTAGGTTTAGGAAATCGGATTCGGATTCGAGATGGGGTTTACATTTGGGTTTTAGGTTTGGGTTTAGGTTATAGGTTATAAGTGTAGGTTTAGGTTTAGGTTTTAGGTTATAGCATTAGGCTATAGGTTTAGGTTTAGGTTATAGGTTTTGGGATTTGAGAATAGGTTTAGGTTATAAGTATAGGTTTAAGTTAGAGTGTAGGTTAAGGTTTAGGTTTAGGTCATAGGTTTAGGTTTAAGTTATAGATTTAGGTCATAAGTTTAGGTTTAGGTTTAGGTTATAGGTTTAAGTTTAGGTTTAGGGAATCAGGTACGGTTTCGGGTTCGGATCCGGTTTAGGTATTCTCTAGTATTATTTACTATTAAACCTGGGATTATCTACTACATACTAGTAACATACAACCAATATTGGGCACCATACCATAAGCTACAAGAATTCCATGTCCCCCTAAACAAGGTATCCTCCATTGATAACATATATATATATATATATATATATATATATATATATATATATATATATATATATATATATATATATATTATAAGTTCTTTATTTTTATTTACATTCGCAAATACATTCATCATCCATCCAAGAAAATTGAAACAAGTACTGTCACTTTATGACTAACAGTTGAAAAGAAAAATCATGCATCTTATCTTACCGCCACAATTGACGGCACGTTAGACTGGCCTGGGGAACCATAGGGAAGGGACATGATATTTCAGTGACAGGTCAGCTTGGCATTTATCTTCAAAAGAACATTTGTCTGGCATTCGTCATTGACTCTTTGAGGCACAATGCATTGAGTGACAATACCAAATTCTAGTAGGTTCTTTTTCTTCCATGGACCTTCAGAAATGGCACAAACTCATACATTAAATGTAAAGTAGAACAATAATAACATTATTCATTACATCTGCTCCACTCTAACAAAAAGTGTTGCTTACCTTTTTGTGCCTACTGATGAATATAAAGTAGCATACCATAAATGATTCGTGTCAAAGAACAAAAGTTGCTAACTTAACATGTCAATAATTCAAAAGCTAAAAGTTACAGAAAAAATCTTCATATGTCAGGAAGAATATATATTTACAGAAGCTAGAAACAGTGGTGGTGTTTGCCCAGTTTGCATAGGAACACTCTGCATAATATCAACAGCGTTAACATATCTTGAGAAGTAAATTTGCCTCAAGTTGGCAATGTTGGAAAACAGACACAAACAAATAAAGTGCTTATAGGTTTTGGGATTTGAGAATAGGTATATTTTTTGGTGGGATTTGAGAATAGGTTCGGGTTAAGGTTATAGGTTTAGGGATTTGAGAATACATTTAGGTTTAAGGTTTAGGTTTAAGTTATAGGTTTAGGTTAAGGTTATAGGTTTAGGTTTATAGGTTATAGATTTAGGGAATTGAGAATAGGTTAAGGTTTAGGTTTAGGAAATCAGGTTTGGGTTCAGGATCGGGTTTAGGTTTGGGTTTAGGTTATAGGTTATAAGTTATAGGTTAAGGTTTGGGTTATAGGTTAAGGTTTAGGTTTAAGTTTAGGTTATAGGTTATAAGTATAGGTTTAGGTTTAGGTTAAGGTTATAAGTATAGGTTTTGGGAGTTGAGAATAGGTTATAAGTATATCCCAATTGTCATGTTTAGGTTTAATCTAGTACATGAGCCTGCAAATGAATTATTGAAAAAAAAAAAAAAAGCAGTAGGGTACTGTATCTCTTGGTGATCTTTCCTATGCTTGCCAACAAAACATGACAATTGGGATACTGGAAAAGCTGAACTAAAGAAATCATCAACGAATAAGACCTCTGCTTTCCTTTCAATCAACAAGTCCAACAGAAATCAATCCTTTATGGTCAGAAACTTCACGGGTACAAGAAGAGACCAAAACTAATTAAAAAAATTTACATAAGTGTTCACTCCCCAAGTGCAGGGTTGTGATGTAGTAATAACTCGGTAAGACCGAGGTCGAATCCCAAGGGATTGATACCTGTACATTATTTAAAACTAACTAGAAATAGAACTAGAATGAGATGAAATCTGAATTGAATTATAAATTGAGGAATAATTGTAAACTATTAATCTAAAACTTAGGAGAAATCAGAGATAGGAAACTAGGGATTCAGAGGATCCACTTGTAGACATCAGGGAGATCTTACACCTTCTTCAAGAATCATGGAATTTACTGAACTGCCATTAATATAATTTCAAAGAGATGAAAGGTATATGAATTAGAATGGATTCCATCACCAAACCATGCCCAGGAGACTATGACAAACAACAGAATTAAACTAATTACCAACCATTCACATGTATGAAGGTTAGGAAGGGTACCGTCATCCGACCATGCCCAGGAGACTATGGTGAACAACAGAGCTTCTTGACGTCATAAACATGAAAAGGAAAAAGAAATATTCAAAGCCATCGCAGACCCACTGTAATTTTAGTTACAACAGACCATTAAAGGCTAAAAATATTTCCATACTAATCAAACTAAAATCAACTTTAAAATTCATTCAGTATAAACAAAAGCGTAACATAGAGTCTCCCATCATGCTACAAGCTTTATCTCTTAGCCCTAGCTAAGAGGTTTAGCCCAACATGATTAGACTATATCTCTAAAAAAAATAATAAAAAAAATAGTAAAATAAATAAAACAAACTCTAAACTCTCCCTTTCTCACTGACGTCCTAGCCCTGGATAGTTTCTCTCCCTTTTTTTCTCCACTTATAGCCAGCTGTATGGAGGTCGGTTGCTGGTTGAGTCGGTGGATAGAATTCACGCACTTGCTTCGTAGGCAGCGGAAGAGAACGCAAACAACTTGCTTTGATGCTTGGTGGGGCCCATCTTCTATAGTTATTGAAGAATCAGTTCTGTCCACTAGCTTCGTAGTATCGATTTAGGTCATTCTTCCAAGATTGAAGTAGATTCGAGTTCTGAACGGACCACATTATTATTCAACGTGCAAACTTGTTCCTTACTCTGCGTGTTTGAATGACTGCATGGGTACATGAAATTGACTGGGTTTTGGTCAAAACCCTCCCCTGGACATGATGGATGTCTCAGATCATCCATTTGGTGATTGTGATGGGCCACCTCAACTCACAGCGGACGAACAACGTTAGGACGGGTCAAGGCTACGCACGGACAGCGTTAAGACGGGTCAAGGCTATGCAAATTTCTTGGTGGAGTTACTTCATCTGTCCTTTGTGAAATCCATGCCATCCACCGGAATCACAGGAAAAAAACATGTAGAGATGGCTGGTTTTGAATCGAGTTAGGTGCAGCCTATAGGATTTTCCATTCAGCCGTCTATTCTCTATCAGACGGTTGGAGATCATTCCAGTGGTTCTTTCTCAAAATTTTGACACCTAGTCCATGATCAAAGGGGCCTTGGAATGCGAATGGACGGTTTGGATTGTACATATGGACAATGGGTGGGGCCCACTGTCAAAACCCAATAGTTATCACGTCCGTCACTGGATGTTTCGCAGGTTATATATGGATTGTTTGCAAAAAAATAGGTGGGGTCCACTGCAATGCCCGTCTTAGAAATCCACTCCCTTCATCAGCTCCTGTACGTAATGTTAGCCCATGGCCTCCAGTTTGACGTTGATCTGACTTCAGGGTGGGCCACACGCTCAACCGATGTGTGGACAACATTCACCCTTAAAATTACAATCCGCTTCACGTGTATGCCATGCATGTATATATATTTACAGATTTGCCCTTCTTTTTTGTTATGACTTCTACCGTCCGTATCTCCTGATTGCACCGTTCAAATGAAACAAAATTTCACCAGGGCTTGTTATTTTTCATGCTCTTTCTAACGCCTAATTTTAAGCCTTGATCGCTTATGGATTGCCAAGATATGCTTTAATGGCTAACACCCTCTGATCTCTCTGTTGGGCCACTTTCACATGGATCCAATGGCTGAAATTCGACGTGCACGGTTAATTTATGGCCCCCATCACGTGTATGAAGTTTCAAGTCAATTAGAGAGCGGGAACCCTGTGATCTTGCATTCTAGACCAATTTTTGGGCCATTTGAGCTTCAGTTTCTCGGTTTTCTTCGATCCCTGACATGTGATTCCGTCGATTTTGGCCCCCTGGAGTCCCGTAACTTGCCTTAGTGCATCTTGAGCGCTAAACCCATACAACACGTTCATTCCACTATGATGATCATGTGAGGCCAAAAAATTAAGTCCAATAATCAGGTGGGCTACATATGAATTTGAAGGTCTTAGGGTGGTTTAGGTCAATCTTGTATTCCATTCCAATACAATAAACATTGGATTTAGCAGACGATGTGGAATTGAGAATAGGTTAACGTTTAGGTTTAGGAAATCGGGTTCGAGTTCGGAATCGGGTTTAGGTTTGGGTTTTCAAGTTTAGGTTTAGATTTAGGTTAGGGAGTTGAGATTAGGATTAGGTGTAGGTTTAGCTTTAAGGATTTGAGAATACATTTAGGTTTTAGGTTTAGGTTTAGGTTTAGGTTATAGGTTTAGGTTTAGGTTTAGGTTCTAAGCTATAAGTTTAGGGAATTAAGAATAGGTTAAGGTTTAGGTTTAGGAAATCGGGTTTGGGTTCGGGATCGGGTTTAGGTTTGGGTTTTCAAGTTTAGGTTTAGGTTTAGGTTAGGGAGTTGAGATTAGGATTAGGTGTAGGTTTAGGTTTAGGGATTTGAAAATACATTTAGGTTTTAAGTTTAGGTCAAGGTTATAGGTTATAGGTTTAGGTTTACGTTAAGGTTAAGGTTTAGGTTTAGGTTGTAAGCTATAGGTTTAGGGAATTGAGAATAGGTTAAGGTTTAGATTTATGAAATCGGGTTCGGGTTCGGAATCGGGTTTAGGTTTGGGTTTTAAGTTTAGGTTTAGGTTTAGGTTTAGGTTTACGTTAGGGAGTTGAGATTAGGATTAGGTGTAGGTTTAGGTTTAGGGATTTGAGAATACATTTAGGTTTTAGGCTTAGGCTTAGGCTTAGGTTTAGGTTTTAGGTTATAGGTTAAGGTTTAGGTTTTAGGTTTAGGTTAAGGTTAGGTTATAGGTTACAAGTTTAGGTTATAGGTTATAGGTTAAGGTTTTAGGTCATAGGTTTTGGTTTAGGTTAAGGTTTAGGTTAGGGTTTAGATTTAGGTTATAAGCTATAGGCTTAGGATATTGAAAATTGGTTAACGTTTAGGTTTAGGAAATTGGGTTCGGGTTCAGGATCGGGTTTAGGTTTGGGTTTTCAAGTTTAGGTTTAGGTTAAGGAGTTGAGATTAGGATTAGGTGTAGGTTTAGGTTTAGGGATTTGAGAATACATTTAGGTTTAAGTTTTAGGTTATATGTTAAGGTTTAGGTTTTAAGTTTAGGTTTAGGTTTAGCGAATTGAGAATAGGTTAAGTTTTAGGTTTAGGAAATCGGGTTCGGGTTCGGGATCGGGTTTAGGTTTGGGTTTTCAAGTTTAGGTTTAGGTTTAGGTTAGGGAGTTGAGATTAGGATTAGGTGTAGGTTATAGGTTTAGGTGTAGGGATTTGAGAATACATGTAGGTTTTAAGTTTAGGTTTAGGTTATAGGTTGTAGGTTTAGGTTTAGGTTTTAGGTTAAGGTTTAGGTTTAGGTTTAGATTTTAGGTTTAGGTTAAGGTTAGGTTATAGGTTATAAGTTTAGGTTATAGATTATAGGTTAAGGTTTTAGGTCATACGTTTTGGTTATAGGTTTAGGTTTATGTTTAGGTTTAGGTTAAGGTTATAAGCTATAGGTTTAGGGAATTGAGAATAGGTTAAGGTTTAGATTTAGGAAATCGGGTTCGGGTTCGAGATTAGGTTTATGTTTGGGTTTTCAAGTTTAGGTTTAGGTTTAGGTTAAGGAGTTGAGATTAGGATTAGGTGTAGGTTTAGGTTTAGGGATTTGAGAATACATTTAGGTTTTAGGTTTAAGTTTAGGTTATAGATTATAGGTTTAAGTTTAGGTTTAGGTTAAGGCTAAGGTTTAGGTTATAAGCTATAGGTTTAGGGAATTGAGAATAGGTTGAGGTTTAGGTTTAGGAAATCGGGTTCGGGTTCAGGATCGGGTTTAGGTTTGGGTTTTCAAGTTTAGGTTTAGGTTTAAATTAGGGAGCTGATATTAGGATTAGGTGTAGGTTTAGGTTTAGGGATTTGAGAATACATTTAGGTATTAGGTTTAGGTTTAGGTTATAGGTTATAGGTTAAGGTTATAGGTTTAGGTTTAGGTTTAGGTTAAGGTTATAGGTTTAGGTTTAGGTTAGGTTATAGGTTTTTTGGTTAAGGTTTAGGTTATAGTTATAGGTTTTGGGATTTGAGAATAGGTTTAGGTTATAAGTATAGGTTTAGGTTAGGTTATAGGTTAAGGTTTAGGGAATTGAGTTTAGGTTATAGGTTATAGGTTATAGGTTATAGGTTATAGGTTTAGGTTAAGGTTTAGGTTATAGGTTTTGGGATTTGAGAATAGGTTTAGGTTAGGTTGTAGGTTGTAAGTTAAAGTTTAGGGAACTGAGTTTAGGTTACACGTTTAGGTTATAGATTATAGGTTTAGGTTAAGGTTTAGGTTGTAGTTATAGGTTTTGGGATTTGAGAATAAGTTTAGGTTATAGGTTAAGAGTGTAGTCCCTGCAAATACAGATATAAACACGGCCTGCTCCAATTGGTCAGGCCCTTCCAATGCTGTCCATAGGAAATGGACAGCTTCATCATGGTCATAATAGTGGTTCCCACCTTCCAGGGACTCCCGCTCAATATCCAGATAGCTCCAACGCACATCCGGGTTTGCTTCATTAATTTCGAGTAAATACATAAACACGGCCTGTCCAAATGGCTAGGCCCCTCCAATGCTGTCCATAGAAAATGGATAGATTCATCATGGTCATAACAGTGGTTCCCACCTTCCAGGGACCCCCGCTCAACATCCGGATAGCTCCAACGCACATCTGAGTCTGATCCATTAATTTCGAGAAAATACATAAACATGGCCTGTCCAAATAGTCAGGCCTCTTTAATGGTCATAACAGCAGTTCCCACCTTTCAGGGACCCCCGCTCAACATCCGGATAGTTCTAACGCACATTCGGATACACAAACGGGTACAGTTACAAAGAACATTATTAGTAATGTTTCAAATGCATACCTCCCTTAGAAAGCCCTTCAGTTGATCCTCATGAAAGTCCTGATCTGTAAGAACCTTAACGGCAACATCCTGCATTCCATGATTGAATAAATAAGAAGATGCATCACCTTTACTTTCAAGTCAAACAAAAATGGGACAGAGAACCATGTAAGAAACACGAAGAAAAATGTGGATTTCTTTGAATATGATAGAGAGATTGGTCCAGGAACTGAACCACAAATTACTCTCATCAGGTTAGTTATCAGAATAACATTTCCAGAGAAGTTTCCTGCATTAAACACTTGCCTATGTAATTCAATTGTCTTCAGTAAAATCAAATTACTATCTTAAAAGAAATGCACGCCACCGATCAGGTCATGGATCCAGGAGGTGTGTTTGATGAAAGTTTTATGGCCTAACGCATTGAATATCCCAATTCCAGCTATAGAATGATTCTATAATTAATACTTCTTTAAAAATATACAATAGGACTTGCATCACATTTCCCAATTCCTATTTTTACTTGTAGGTTTTATCAAGGGTAAAAACAATCTGATTTCAGCCCATTCAGGGTGCCAGCTCTCCATCCACAAAACATACCAAATCTACTAGGTTGAATCGGTTGAGTCAGAATTTTCAACCCACAAAAACCAAGTCATAGTTTTCCAACCCTGATCCCACAATCAAACGGTGGAATTTTATTTGTCTAGCTTATTAAATCTAATTAATGGGAGATAAAGATAGGATTTCAAATTCTACTTCCGCAAATATGCCAACGTAGAACATATGAACAGGATCCAGGTTCTTCTTTTGTTGAGTACCACACGTGCCATGGACTAAAATATGGTCCATTCATGGTCAAACAAAGTAAAAAGGAAGAAGCATATGGTTAAGAAAAAAAGAAAAGACAGATGGTCCAAATTCATGGCCAAACAAAGTAAAAAGGAAGAAGCATACGACCTGATGTGCAAAACATTCACCGTCTGTAATTCAGTGCCATTATAAATTATTTGGTGGATGCAGGCTTTGCATGGAAACTTTCCTTCACAGGAAAAATATGTATATAAACAACATTGTTGGAGTTGGAAGCATATGTCTTCTAAGATTTCAATGGGTCTTGGTATTCGTCAACTATCTGGTGTATGACGATTTTATGTTCCTTCCTAATTGTCTTTGTGGTTTTATTTCATTAGCCGACTTTGGGGTGGCAGGGAATCCAAAGGCGCATTATGCAGTATACAGTTTTCCACCTTTTCCACTCCAAATCTTAGTTGCGGGATCCTTAGTTGCAGGAATCCGAAGACGCATAACAACTCTTTACGAGTTGCACTGAAACAAGTTGCAAATCTGCCTTTTCTGAAATGCATTTTAGATGGCCCTATTTCACATGTGTATAGGCAAATGCACCATGGTCAAGATGAACTATTTCACATGTGTAGGTTACAACTACCATCAAGAAACATGTTTTCCTGAATGGTGTGGATCTATTACCACAAAAAAGGAAATTGTTTGGATCTGTTTTCAGCAAACTCGCAATTTCTGCAAGATGAAAATTTCCCATGCAATTTGGATCTTACCATTTTCATTGAACCCATTTGTTTAATAGCCACCAATCTGAGGGTAAGGCTCATCTGCTCAGAGTATTTCAGGCCAGTTTCCACATCCCATGGCAGATCTCATCCATACGAATGTTGACATCATCTTGTTATATCAATTATTCTCCAAGCCAGAAGTAATATGGTTAGTGATGTCTTGGTAAAATGATTCCTCAAGGAATCAAAAGCGCACATAACTACATGAATGATTCTTAATCATGATTGGGCTTATTATGTTCTAAATGATCGCTACCATCAATTTTTCATGAGACACTGGTCAGGTGAATAGGTTCGTGCCTCAAAAAGAACAGGCTGGAATGATGACCTAGATTGATTTGTAGGCCCATGTTAGTCTAAATGCAAGTACATAAGTTCACTCCCGTATAGTGTTTCTATCTTGCTATCTATAGAGAATGACTCGGTAGTTATTGGTTCTATCCCTCTATTTAAACAGAATGATTCGGTAGTTATTAGTTCTATCCCTCTATTATTGAGAATGACCAAGTAATTATTAGTATGACCATATTTATTGTAAGAGGCAGACCTAAACCTGTTAGAAAATACAAAACACTAGGGCTTGCTTTCCATGTTGCTTCTTTTACAAAACAATTCATGGATGGATAGTTTCCTATACCAAACAATGACGTGGAAAGCGATGTAAAGCATTTGGTAAAATGAATCAAATCGCATCAGAGTAAGCGTCAAACTCCAAACTACAGTTTTTTTCTGGCAAAAGATTAATAATAGTCAATATAAACACAAGAAATGTAAACGAGTGCTTTCCAAAGTCTAAAATATCAAACTGGGGCTCCACCAACATGCTAAAAACAAATCAACACAACCCTATCCTTTGGAGATGCTCTGGCATGATATGCTTTTGAGACAAACATTCAAAAAGTGTTCAACCAAACAAGTCCTATTCACTATGGGGAAAAAAAAAAAACACTACTATTCAAAGGAAATCATCTCCACACAAAAACCATTCTAATCAAGACTTCTTCCCCACAAAACCCAAATCAAAAAAATAAGATACAAAAATCAGCTTGACAAAGTTTGGATTACTTGGCAGTTTCAGCAAATAGGGATCAACTAATAAATTACCATGGTAAATCATTTCCACAGGAATACAGACCAGGAATCCCCCATTACCATGCCAATATTCTAGATAAAGGTGTAATTAATGGAGTTTCATATTCGGCTGATTGATATAAAAAGTAGATTGCATAGTTCTGAAGCATCATTAAACTCATAAACAAAAGCTTCAACACCTAAAGGACATCTATTTTATCAATAAACATCAATCATGCAAGTTTCTGTGTTATGCACAATGGCCGTAAACAATGCCAATGACAAAAATGTGAAGGCTCAGAGGTATCACTTACCAAAATGAATAAACAAATAGACAAATAAATAAAAACCATAACTAGATATTTGTGCTTTCAGGTAGCTCGCCTGTGCTGCATAGGGTCCCCAGAACTTAAAACACACATCACTAGTAATAATTGCAATCTGGTTGTCCCTCCACAAGCGGCTGCTTGATGGTGCTTGTTCACCCATGCATAGAATGTTGCCTTAAAATTACATGGTTTCATCCGCATTATTCATTAAATGACGTGTATTGTCATTTCTTTTCATCATCATTAAATGACGTGTATTGTCATTTCTTTTCACCGCTACCTTACTTCCAAGTGATGGAAAACTGGACATTGAGTTGATAGCGAGAATCTGAACTCTATCATCAATCAAATCAGAAAATAAAGGCAGAAAGCTAAGTCTATAAGAGCATCTTCAGACCAAGAACAGTGACAGAGTAATGAAGAAGATTACCGAGATCATAAATAGAAGTTGTAAAGCCATGGCGGGATATTGCAAACAAGGCAAGTGAATTTTTTCTTCCTTGTCCAAAATAATGAGGGAAAAAAAATGACATCAGAAGAAATGCTTACTAGCCACTGCAAAGAGCAGCTAATGTGATTTGGTTATAATGGTGAAGAGCAAAAAAATGGATTTTTTTTTTTCCTTTTTATTGCTGGTAACAAATACAACAATGTGATAACAAAAAAGAAAAAAAAAGAAAAAAAGAAAAAGAAAAAGAAAAGAAAAGAACAAATGCCTGCCTGCCAGTAGGGCAGCACTTGTAAACTGATACACACAAGTACTCAATGTTCCACTTCCCCTTCAAAATCACAGAATTACTAGATGCTTCTGGTTATTACATAGCTTATTTTATACTCTTTTTTTTGTCACTCCAGCTCCCACCTCCTGATACTTCTGGTAATGAAAGATCAACACATTTAAATATAGACATCACAAATGTACATGCACATGTTTAATCCCTGGTTTGGAACAGAGCACAAAGGAATTTTTCTTTTTACAATATCTGAAATACCTCTGCTGCATCATTCCTATGTTAAAAATAGTGAAAGTATCTTCTGCTATAACCTGCAATGAGGAACTCGATTTAACCTTTAGAGCTGAAATTGTTAGCAGAGATGAACCCTCAACTCGCATTTTCACCCAGCTCCCACCATCCAAATCAGCCCCAAGCAACCCAAATATGCCAAGGGAGAAATTGCGAGATTAAACTTCCAGATACACAAGTACCAAACGTGTTGGGGGTTGAACAAGTCAAGTCAGGAGTTTTCAAAACTGTAACTCAATGCCTTAATTGTCCACTTCTTGTCTAAAAGAATGTGGGTGGGATCTGACATCCCTATGCAGAATAGAATCCTACAAGCAGCTGCTTCATGGAGATATTCCAAGCTCCTTACAGCTCCGATTGCAATGCCAACATGAGTTCCCTAGTCTATGGGCTCTTTCCCTTGGATCCAATCTAAAAAATCTCTTAGATCTCCATTCAACATGTACTCAAATACCAGGCCTCATAGATT
This sequence comes from Magnolia kwangsiensis, assembly GCA_037074715.1. Classification (NCBI taxonomy): domain Eukaryota; kingdom Viridiplantae; phylum Streptophyta; class Magnoliopsida; order Magnoliales; family Magnoliaceae; genus Magnolia; species Magnolia kwangsiensis. The sequence continues at coordinate 119,334,137 of CM073577.1, forward strand.
CCTTGGGACTGAGAAATAGCCAGGAAAAGGTACTACATGACAGCTTGGTCATGATATTATCTCAACCTGAGAAAGCAAAATTCCAAATGGTCATGATAGATTACAAACTACGAACCAAGTCCTCCTGGCTCAGTTCTGAGCTGATCAATGAGATTTTTCAAAACTGATTTCATATTTAGCTCCAATCAAAATTCCAAACTTCTCTCCAAGTTGATTGATAAATCAAGCTCCAAAGTGATCTCTATGACTAACCTCTGACTTGAAGGAACAATAGCTCTTAGATTTATCCACAAAAACAGCCTAATTTTCTGAATTACCAACTTTCCCAATTGTTTGTGGGAAGTTTGGGAGAGACCCACTTCTGAAACAGGGAGAAAGGAGAATAATATATATATATATATATATATATATATATATATATATATATATATATATATATATATATATATATATATATATATATATAAAACAGAGGAGAATCTGAGATTTGACAGGAACATCACTGTCGGACTTTCCATTTCTGGGTATCATCCACCAGATCTTGAATCTGAAAGACAAAACAATCTGTATCCCTTATTGTGACCACATAAAGACCAAAGAAAACCTTAAGATGAGAAGGAAATAAATCTTCCAAATGCTAACTATGTTTGTTGAAATGCACTACCAAAAGGACTTGTTTGAGTTGGAGATGATCAAAAGCCTAGCCTCCAAAGGCAGGCTTCTGCCCAAATACAGAAGATGTTGTTTCAAGGAAGAAAAGACTTTTAGTCAGACGCCAATAGAATTACTGTATGTCACACAATAAACACTTGAAGCCAATTCACACGGTAAAAAAAAAAAAAAAAAACCATTCGACTGAATACTTTCCCTCCACATCTCGTAAATAGGATTTTTTTAAAGAGATTGTTTCTGTCAGGCATTTCATCAAACAGCAACAGGCATCGTCAAGCTAGACCATTGGATGTATCTAGAGATCATGCAATTCCATGCAACGAGATCAAACCCATCAATTTGCTTGAAGATGGAGACGTATGAATCTAGTATCAAACTTAAGAAAGAAAAAGATCTCCACTATCAAAATCGTAGGAATTGCAAATGAAAACCGTAGGAAGAGAAGTCACGAAAATTACATTTAAAAAAAGAAAATTAATCTTCCAAACTGTAGGAATTGTACATGAAACAAAGAAGATCCATAAAAATCAACAGACCTTGGAGTATCCATCCGTATGAAAAGCTTTTCATACTCATGGAGAGATGTAGTCCACTCACCACCTGCACCTGCCGCAACGAGTCCACGAACCGGAAGACGAGCAATGGCTTCCAGCCCGCCATCCAGAGAGGCATTCTCCAGTGAGTTCAGTGACGTTAGAGAAAAGAGGGAAATGGAAATGAGGAGGGAATTGGAAAAATCCCTCTTCCGAAATGAGATGTTATTTTAAAATCTGCAGGTTGTGTGTTTTCCATAATTTAGCACATTAACTATATTAATAGCCCTACATTTAAGGGACCATTTAGTAGATGATTAAGATAGTTTTATATGATAAAAAGTTTAAATATTAACCATTAATAATTAGACCCATTATTTAGATGGTCTGGATAACTCTATATATCATTGCCACTATTATTAAGAATGAGTCACCACTATTTTACATTAAACACAAAAATCACACATTGTTTTTCTAACCAAATAACATCACTTGCACTTTAGATCTGGTATGGCTCTATGGGCCCCACCATGATGCGTGTCAAACATCTACTCCATCAGTTAGATGCAACATTCCATGGTGGGCCTAGGGATTAAAAATAAAATCAATATGTGACTTATATGGGCCACACCATATACAAAAGTTGAGAAGGGTTGCCTTCCATTAAAACATTCATAATTAGTTTTTGGGCCTACAGAGATGTAGTTCACAAATCCAACCCATCCATTATGTGTGTGCCACTTGGATGAGGGATCATACCAAGTTTCAGATGCATCCAAATTTCAGGTGAGGCCCCACCAAGTACTTTTATATGTTTTAGGCATGTCTTCACATGATTTTAAATGGTATGGCCCACTTGAGTTTTGTATACCGCAGATTTTTGGGATATCTCATAATTTAAAGGGGACCCATCAAATGCACGATGTTGATTTTTGACACACATCATGGTGTGGCCCACACAGCTCAACTTCATGGGGTGGTTCCCATGAGCTCGACATACATAACCCTATATATATATATATATATATATATATATATATATATATATATATATATATATATATATATATATATATTTAAAAAAATATAAAAACCTATGATGTATTTGTTATATCCACACCATCCATCCATTTTGAGATATCATTTTAAGTCATGAGCCAAAGAATGAGACAGATAAAAATCTGTAGTGCACCCCGTCATAGAAAACAACGGGGAGGGTGATTCCCACCGTTGAAACTATCCTAAGGCCCATCGTAATGTTTATTTAAAATCCAACTGCTTCAAAAGTTTTTTTTTAAAAAAAATGGTTGCCCTAAAATGATCGTTTGTGCTGGGGTCCATCATCTGTGCAGGGGTCCACTGGAGCTTTGGATTTAACTCGTTTTTTGGACATTGCCCTAAAATGATCTCTCCAAATAGATGGACGACATGGATTAAACACATACATCATGGTGGGGTCCACAGAGCACCAACCACCAGCCATTGGATGGTGTTAGGAGGAGTAGCTAATTTGTTCCCCTTATTTGTGGTGTGGTCCATTTAATTAATCTTTGGATATGAATCATTTTTTGAACAATTCTTTATAATGATCTCAAAAAATGGATGAACAGTGTGGGTTGATCCGGAGTTTGGTAAATCCAAAACTCAAGTGGACCATGCGACACGAAACAATGTGGAATAATGATTTCCATTGTTGATACCTTCCTTAGGCCCATAGTAATGTTTATTTGACATCCAACATGTTCATAATATCAAAAAGATATGAATGAAGAGAAAACACAAAAAGATATGAATTATTGTGGGCCAACTTTGTGGTTCATCTCTTTACTTGCCTCATGTTTAGAAAGTACAGGAGATCATGGTGAGAGAAGAATACTCGAAAATAGTAATAAAAGAAATCATATAAAAAATGTTCAAGGCTATTTTCGTTTCAAAAATTTGAAAAAAGAAGTGGTATAAAAAACATTCAAGGTCATTTTCGTCTCAAAATTTTGAAAAAATAGAAATCGTATAAAAAATGTTCAAGGCCATTTTTGTCTCAAAATTTTGAAAAAAAGAAATCGTATAAAAAATGTTCAAGGCCATTTCCGTCTCAAAATTTTGAAAAGGTGTTCCATTTGTACGAAGAAAAAACCAAATACTTAGAGCCTTTACTTGGCAGCAGATGAATGAACAAAAAAAAGACAAAATGTAGTAATGAACTTTGTTAAGGAAGAAAAAGGCTCAATTAATAAACATCTAAGATAGTATAATGATATAAATTTTAGTTAAAGGTCAATCAATGGTCAATTCCACAAGATTAAATTATATGTTTTAGGGATGTCTTTGCATAGTTTTAGATGCTATGGCCCACCTGAGTTTCGTATACAACTGATATTTGGACTTAAAGGGGACACATCAAATGGATGGTGTTGATGTTCTACACACATCATGGTGGGGCACACAGATTAACCTCACAAGAAGTTCTCATGAGGTAACCTTATAGTACCGTTTCACTATTTAGGTAACTCGTTCATGGGTGTTACTCTAACCGTGTAGGGCCCACCTTGATATATTTTATGCATATTGGCACCGTCCATTCACTTTATTTTACTGATCATTACCCTCAATTTGACTAGTTACTCACCTCGATCATACTACATATGAGAAAGATATTGGGCAAACAAAATTGATCAACAATTTGACTGAATTTTGATTTAAACAATTGAAGTTATTTACTCTTCATGTCCGGATTGATTAGATTGTCCAAAAACAATTAAAGGTTGTTCATAATATCAAAAATATATAAATTAATAAAAAATACAAACATCAGCTTGATCCAAAACTTCTATGGGCCTCTAAGAAATTTTAAATGGTAGAGGTTCAATCACACTATTTCCTGTGGTGTGGTTCACTTGAGCTTTGGATATGCTTCCTTTTTGTTCTTTAGACCTCAAATTATCTGTTAACATGGACGAATGGAGTGGATAAAATAAATAAATAATGGTGAACCCCACAGAGTTTACTCTGGTAAAGGTAATGAGTAACTCACTCAAATGTAGTGGAAAAAGGTTTCCTTAAAACATTCATAATCATATATTGGGCCTGCCTAAATGTGATTCACATATCCAACCCACTCATTATGTGTTTCCCACTTGGATGAGGGGTTAGACCAAGTTTCAACCGCATCCAAAACTCATGTGGGCCCCACCAAGTGCTTTTATATTTTTCAGGATGTCTTCACATAGTTTTCAATGGTATGGCCCACTTGAGTTTCATTTACCGATGATTTTTGAGATATCTCATAACCTAAAGGGGAAACATCAAATCCACGGTGTTGATGTTCAACACACATCATGATGGGCCCCACAAAACTTACTAACATCAATTCTTAGGTTCTCACGAGATCATAAGTTGGGTCACAATTTTAACCAGAATATTTGCCCCATTTTACATGTCTAGTCCATTCACTCTATTTTACTATCAATACTCTCAATTTAACTAGTTACTCGCCTCAATCAGGCTACATATGAGAAAGATATTGGGCATACAAGATTGATCAACAATTTCAGTGAAATTTGATTTAAACATCTGAAGTGATTTTCTATTCAATTTGAATTGATTAGATTGTCCAAAAATAATTAAAGGTTCAATTAGTGGTGTGCTTAATAATTTAGTAATTTTATTTTTCACAAATAAATATAACATTTTTTTTCAAAATGTATATTTTTTTCTCTTTTAACTAAATATCATTTTTATTATAAATAAATTTAACATTTTTTTACAAAATTTAGTTTTCTTTTTTAAAAAATATATATTTTTACAATTTGTCAATTTTTTCACAAATTTGTTTAATTTTTAAAATTTTCTTTTTCAAAATATTATTTTTTTATCGATATTTTTTTTTCAAAATTATCAACATTATTCAAAGTTCTTAATTTTTTTTTTCAAAATCTAGATTTTTATAAAATTACAGGGTTTTTTTTTTCAAAATTTAAAATTTTATTAAACATTGTTAATTATTTTTCTAAGCTTCTTGACTATTTTTTTTGCGAAATTAATAATTTTTTTTTACTTTTAAAATTTTGGTTAGAGATGGCTAATAAATACGGTCTTTCACAGGGTTATAAGACGGTTGAAGACCGTCTGTAATAGAGACGGTGATTAACAGTCTTAAATAGAGTCGGTCTTTAGCCTAAATATAAGACGACAAAGGACCGTCTCTAATAGAGAGTCTTTGACAGTCTCAGATTACAGGTAGAAGACGGTCAGTGACCGTCTCTAATTTAGACGGCCAATAACCGTCTCAGATGGTCGCATATAAGACGGTCATCGATCGTCCTAAACGATTTGTGGACGATAAAATTTTTAAGACAATATTAAGGACGGTCAGGGGCCGTCTAAAATTTTAGAGATGGTTTATGGCCATCTCTAAAGCGTCTTTGAACCAAACAATTTTAGAGACGGTCCAAGACCGTCTCAAAATCCGTCCTTTTTTTTCATTTTTCACGTAGTGCTTGTGGATGTATTTTTGTGGCTGGAGGCCAGACTTTTGCTGTCGACACGTGTGACTGCGGCAGCTGGGGATCTCATCTCCCTCCCTTCAGCAGCTGCATGTAGTAGGCTGAGAATCCCTGTGGCAGCAGGAAGACTTCTTCCTCTCTTCAGCTACTGCGTGCAGCAGGAAGAAAATCCTTGCAGTGACGACGAGTGAAGAGACGGTGAGTGAGAGAGAGGGACGACTGGAGAAAGCCGCACGCGAGTTGCAAGGTGAGAGATGGTGAGAGAGAGGGAGACGGTGAGAGAATGAGAAAGAGTTTTTTTTAGTTTTGGATGGAAGATGAAATGGCGCTCATCCCAAATCCTCTTTTAGATATGATAATGAATTTAAATCCAAATTTTGTAAGTTTTACATTATTTATAACACAAGATATATTAATAGTCGTACATGCATGGGACCATTTTCTGGATGTTTAAGATTATATTATATAATAAAATTATCAATATTTACCATTTACAACTAGACCGATTATTCGGATGGTCTGGATAACTCTAAATCTTTCCCACGATTGTTATGAATAAGTCACCATTATTTTAAATCAAATACAAAACTCACATTATTTGAAATCAAATTCAAAACAGTAACTTGATATTTGGATCTGGTATGGCTTTGTGGGCCCCACCATGATCGATTTGCTTCATCCATGTCGTCCGTCCATTTCTTAATATAATTTTATTATTTGTCCCAAAAAATGAGGCTGAACTAAATCTTGGGTGGACCACACAATGTGAAAACAATAGTGAATTGGATGTCTACTGTTAAAAAATTGGTTGTGTACTGACATGGGTGTTTACTAACAAGCTAACCTTAAAAAAAAGGGTCACTACCTTAACTGATTGGCTTTAGTTCTTATTACGAGGTCAATGTACGGGTCAATAAAGCAGACGTAATCAGGTATCTTTAGGTGCAGCTGTTAATTCTTGCACGGGCTAACAAGGGATCCACTAGTTTACATAGGAATATGTTTATGTCTTTGATTTCAATAGATTAGGGACTCATCAAGTATTTTTATTTTTATTTCTTGTGCCTAGCATTCTAAATATTTTAATTGATTTTCTAATATTTTTTAACCGTTAAAACTACTTTAATAACACTTGATAATAATTTGGGGTCTCAGATATAATCCTTCACTTCTAATTTGTATAGAATATTATCATTATTGGATGCATCGTGGCAGTGGAGAAATTATACTCGTGAGTATATGCACGATTGAGGCAGATTGACAAGTTTCCTTTACAGAAAGTCACATATCCGTAAGGTGCCTGAGGTGGGGAAGCACCATATCAGTTGCACTCTTGAAATCCTAGCCGTACGAGAAGTTCCCATGAGCTCAACTGCATGGAAACTTTTCCCATATATATATATATATATATATATATATATATATATATATATATATATATATATATATATATATATATATATATATATATATAATTATTATATATCCATCATTAAAATCCTCCTAAGGCCCACTGTACTGTTTATTTGACATCCAATAGGTTGATTAGGTCATATAGGGCCGGATGAAGGGGAAAAACAAAAATCAGTTTGATCCAAAACTTTTATGGCCCCAAAGTGTTTTTTAATGGTTAACGCTCATTCAACATTGTTTCCTTGAATGTGGTCCACTTAAGATTTGGATATATCTCATTTTTGGTCTCATACCGTAAGAGGATCTTTAAAAATAGATAGACGACATGGATTAAACACATACATCATGGTAGGGCTCACAAAGCACCAACCACCAGCCATTAGATGGTGTCAGGGGGAGTAGCCAATCCATTCCCCTTATTTGTGGTGTGGTCCATTTAATCTTTGGATATGATTCATTTTTTGGATAATTCTCTAAAATTATCTCGAAAAATGGATGAACGGTGGGTTGATCCCAAATTTTCAGTAAATCCAAAACTCAAGTGTACTATACCGTTGATACCTTCCTTGGGCTAACAATAATGTTTATTTAACATCAAACATGTTCATAATATCAAAAAGATATAAATGAAGAGAAAACACAAACATCAGCTTGATCCAAAACTTCTATGAATGTTATTTTTAATGGTGAACATTCAGTCCCTACTTTGTAGTCCACTTAAGATTTGGACTCACCCTATTTTTTGGTTAATATCTTAAAATAATCCGAGAAGAGCGTTGAATGGTATGGAGAAAGTCAATCCATGACTTAGGTGGGCCAAGAGCTTAAAAATAAAGTCAATCCATGACTTGGGTGGGCCACACCACATAATATAATGGAGAGGGGTTTCCTTAAAACATTTGTAATCATATATTGGGTCTGCCTAAATGTGATTCACATATCCAACCCACTCATTAAGTGTGTCCCACTTGGATGAGGGGTCAAACCAATTTTCAGCCGCATCCAAAACTCATGTGGACCCCACCAAGTGCTTTAAAATTTTTTAGGATGTCTTCACAAAGTTTTAGATGGTATGGCCCACTTGAGTTTCGTATACAGATGATTTTTGAGATATCTCATAACCTAAAGGGGACATATCAAATCCATGGTGTTGATGTTCGACACACATCATGATGGGGCCCACAAAACTTATTAACATCAATTCTTAAGTTCTCATGAGGTCAGTAAGTTGGGTCACAATGTTGACGAGAATATTTGGCCCATTTTACATGTCTAGTCCATTCACTTTATTTTACCGATCAATACCCTCAATTTGACTAGTTACTTGCCTCAATCAGGCTACATATGAGAAAAGATATTGGGTATACCAAGATTGTTTAATAATTTCAGTAAAATTTGATTTAAACATATGAAGTTATTTACTCTTCAATTTGAACTGATTAGATTGTCCAAAAATGGTTAAATATTGTTCATAATATCAAAAATATATGAATGAATAGAAAACACAAACATCATCTTGATCCAAAACTTCTAAGGCCTCCAAGAAATTTTAAATGGTAGAGGTTCAATCACACTATTTCCTATGGTGTGGTCGACTTGAGCTTTGGATATGCTTCCTTTTTGTTCTTTAGACCTCCAATTATCCATTAACATGGATAAATGGAGTGGATAAAAATAAATAAATAACAATGGACCCCACAGAGTTTACTCTGATAAGGGTAACGAGTAATTCACCGAAATGTAGTGGAGAAGGGTTTCCTTAAAACATTCATAATCATATATTGGATCTGCCTAAATGTGATTCACATATCCAACCCGCTCATTATGTGTGTCCCACTTGGATGAGGGGTCAGACCAAGTTTCAACCGCATCTAAAACTCATGTGGGCCCAACCAAGTGCTTTTATATTTTTAGGATGTCTTCACAGATGATTTTTGAGATATCTCATAACCTAAAGGGGACACCTCAAATCCACAATGTTGATGTTCGACATACATCATGATGGGGCCCACAAAACTTACTAACATCAATTCTTAGGTTCTCACAAGATCAGTAAGTTGTGTCATAATTTTGACCAGAATATTTGGCCCATTTTACATGTCTAGTCCATTTACTCTATTTTACTGATCAATACTCTCAATTTGACTAGTTACTTGCCTCAATCAGGCTACATATGAGAAAGATATTGAGCATACAAGATTGATCAACAATTTCAATGAAATTTGATTGAAACATCTGAAGTTATTTACTCTTCAATTTGAATTGATTAGATTGTCCAAAAATGGTTAAATGTTGTTCATAATATCAAAAGTATATGAATGAATAGAAAACATAAACATCAGCTTGATCCAAAACTTCTATAGCCTCCAAGAAATTTTAAATGGTAGAGGTTCAATCACACTATTTCCTATGGTGTGGTCCACTTGAGCTTTCGATATGCTTCATTTTTGTTCTTTAGACCTCAAATTATCCGTTAACATGGATAAATGGAGTGGATAAAAATAAATAAATAACAGTGGACCCCACAGAGTTTACTCTAGTTAGGGTAACGAGTAACTCACCTAAATGTAGTGGAGAAGGGTTTCCTTAAAATATTCATAATCATATATTGGATCTACCTAAATGTGATTCACATATCCAATCCACTCATTATGTGTGTCTCACTTGGATGAGGGGTCAGACCAAGTTTCAACCGCATCCAAAACTCATGTGGGCCCAACCAAGTGCTTTTATATTTTTAGGATGTCTTCATGGATGATTTTTGAGATATCTCATAACCTAAAGGGGACACATCAAATCCACAATGTTAATGTTCGACACACATCATGATAGAGCCCACAAAACTTACTAACATCAATTCTTAGGTTCTCACAAGATCAGTAAGTTGGGTCACAATTTTGACCAGAATATTTGGCCCATTTTACATGTCTAGTCCATTCACTCTATTTTACTGATCAATACTCTCAATTTGACTAGTTACTCGCCTCAATCAGGCTACATATGAGAAAGATATTAAGCATACAAGATTGATCAACAATTTCAGTGAAATTTGATTTAAACATCTGAAGTTATTTACTCTTCAATCTAAATTGATTAGATTGTCCAAAAACGATTAAAGGTTCAATTAGTGGATGTGCCTAATAATTTAGTAATTTTATTTTTCACAAATAAATTTCAATTTCCTTTTAAAAATAACATTCTTTTTTCAAAATGCATATTTTTTCTCTTTTAACAAAATATCATTTTTATTAAAAAATATTTTAAAAAATATTTAAAATACAAATTTTGAATTTTTATTTGCAAAATCTCAAAACTTTTCTCATATTTTAATTTTTTTTCTTCAAAAGCATCATTTTATTTTCAAAATTTTTCTTAAACATTGTTTAAATTTCTAAACTTCTCAATATTCTTTTTTATGTGATATTACAAATCATTTAAATATTACCTTTTAATTATATATATATAAAATTTTCACTCATATAATATAAAAACTATACACACACACACACACACACACTCACACACACACACACACATATTTTTATCGACAATTTTTTTAAAAATTAAAACATTTTTACATTATTACCGACGGTTTTCAGCAGTCGGAAAAAAGATTTAGGAAAAACACTTTTACCGACAAACATTTTCGTTACTAAAAGTCTTACCATGAACATTCCATTATTTCCTAAAGAAGGCGGTGATTAACCTCATCATGTCCCTCCCCACGCCAATTAAGGGAGTTCTTAGGAAGTTTTTAATGGTTCCTTGTTCATTCGTTACCATTTTCTATAGTACGGTCTTCTTGAGAATTGGATTTTTTTTTTCCAAATTTTTGGCTCATGCACTAAAATGATGCGGAAAAATGTATAAACAGCCTGGATATAGAATACATGCATCAAGGTGGGCCCCCTCTTACGGGCCGCCCCATCTTGGGTGAGGTGGGGTGCACGGTGCAACATAACCGATCACGCCTTTCTGAGCCCGCTTCCAGCTGCACGTGGCACGTGTGATGGGGTTCACCGTGCAAGCGGAAGGGGTTCACCGAAAGTGTCCAAGCCGACTTGAAATCCTTCCATCTTTTCCCCGACAACACAACCAAGTGGGTCCTCTTAAGTGATGTGTTAGTGCGCATTATTGCATACGAGAAATGATCAGATTCATATTTAGCACGCAATGGAGAATAAAGCACTTCACCTCCAGCTAACGTGCCATATGTGCGGAACATTCCTGCCGTACAAACAATGGGAACCGTCATGAAGATAATCTATCACAGAAACTAAGCCGATCAATTCATCAGGTAGGCTATAGCTGTACATTGGGTCAGATCATCAGCCGTCCACTGATTTCTATGTTTTGGCCCATTGAATGAGTGAATCAGACTAACCTTTTGAATAGATGATATTTTATGACGGGTCTCATCTTTTGCACGGGTCAGATGACAAGAACACGAAGATCAGTGCTAATAAAAGAACAAATGCATTTTCCTTGAATAAAAAACTTGATTTACATGTTAGATAAATTCATTAATCTGGACAAAATGGCTCTCTAAGGCCAAATCAACTCAGCAGACACTTTCATCTCCGGCAATTCCTCAAAGATCTCTCCATCGCTTCCTGCCGATGACCATTTCCCCGGTTTCCTAATGACCCTTTTCTCTGCAGATCCATTTGCCGCCAGTTGAGCACATGTGAACGGTTGGATCGAACTCTTGACGCCGATGGCAAGGTTTGAGTCCTCTGGTCGGAGTAGCTCAGACAAGAGAAGAACAAGAGAAGCCATGGGATTAATCTTCAATGAGAGGATGCTTGAATGGAGATGGCTTGATGAGGTGTCTTAGATTCAATGGGATTGATGATTGAACGGTGGGGATTGAAGTTGGATGAGCTGCAATGAAAGGTTGGAATGATGGGATTATGGAACGGAGGTTACAAGTTTATCTAAGAATCAAGAGGGCCCATGGGTTTTTAGTATTCCAATGGATTTTGTCATTTTGTGAGTTTTGGGTTTAGTTTCGAGAAAACGATACTATTCTAGAATCAGGTGGGAGTTGGGAAAACCATGGATACCATCATCAGTTGGGTGTTGGGACCGATGGTTTTGGGCCTTCTTTTTTATTCAAACGTTACTGTCGGAAGAACTGGAGTTTGGTACACCCATCTCTCCACATCACACATGGCAGAGTAAGGTGTCAATTGCATCTGTCCGGGCCTTAACATGGATGGCTTATGTGTCTAAAACAACACATTTAGACAATCCAACCTCTCAGATTATTTCACATTCCTTTGCCGAATGTTTGACCATTAACCACTTCTATTTTCTACCGTTGCTTTGTAGGCCTTTGATCAGCCGAACAGTGCCATCTGATCTATGTTAGTTTTGAACAATTTACCATCAATAGCTATCCTAGCAGGATGGGCTGTTCCAAATGATAAGTTACCATGCCACGTGTACAGTGGAAAATAATGCCCTGCCATATGATCGCTCTACTGATTATACCAGAACCTCGGCTCATTGAAAGCCGGGACTATTGAAAGGTGAAATAAAGAAAGAGGCAATGAAGAAAAAATCTTTTACGTTCTGACAATACGCGGGCATTCGGAAATTCTCGTTTTTGCCGCGACTCCAGTAGAAAAGCGCACATACAGTGGGCTTCACCGATGATTAGTCAGATGGACGGTCCACATGAATAATAACCCACATTTCAATTTAAATAAACACACACACACACACACATATATATATATATATATATATATATATATATATATATATATATATATATATATATATATATATATATATATATATACAGAGAGAGAGAGAGAATCAAAATAGCAATATTTTACGTTTATAATCTGTCTGCAATTAGGTTCGTGATTTAAACGGTTTAATCTGAGTTAGGTATACCTAATGGGCGGTGAACTATGAGCTCCACCGATACATATGTATTTTATCCATGCCGTCCATCCATTTTTTTCACTTCGTTTTAGAGTCTGGGCCAAAAAATGAGACATTCAAATCTTAGGTGGACCACAGCAGATGAAAACATTGGTGATCGAATGCCAAACATTAAAAACTTCCTAGGACCACGAAAGTTTTGGATCAAGCTGATATTCGTGTTTTCCCTTCATCCAGGTCTGAGTGAATGTTTGGCATTCGATCACCACTGTTTTCACGTACTGTGGTCTTCCTGAGATTTGGATCTGCCTCATTGTTCTCGTCATGCCATAAACTAATGATTCAAAATGGATGAACGGAGGGGATAAAATGTTAGGAATTCGAGTTTGGATACACAGAAATATTGAAGATAAAATAAAAAAAATAAATTGATCGGCTGAATCACGTATAAAATACGATGTCCTTAAAGCGTGATTCGCCCCCTTATAAACCGCTGATGGGTTACAGACGAATTGCTTCCAGGATAAGACAAGCCTTATCTGGATCTATCGTGCAGCAATCACGATAGGTCCACTGTGGAACAATTTTAATGCAGTAGATCTCTTCTGGCAGACTTGGACGGTAGAGATGATAACAATATTCTAAAATAGAGATATTTCTTGTATTTGATCTGATAGGAGAGAGGGGAGTGTTCAGTTGATGATTTCGGACTGGAATGGTCCAGTTTATATAGGCATTAGGTAGTGGACCGTTGCTAGGGTGCGATCAAAGGTCCAGAACGTTTAAAAACGTTTCTGTCCGTTGTCCATTAATTACAAACGTTTCTGGTCGTCGGATCAAAGGATCTGACCGTTGGATCATCATGAGCCATCCGTTTTCGGACGGTTTGGCTTTCAAGGCATAAAGCCGTTTTCTGAAACCTCTGAACGTTTCAGATTTAAGATCTGACCGTTCTCAGTCACCTATAAAAGCCTAGGCTCATTTCAGATTTTCACTGCCCTAAGGCACTGACTAGACCCATCGCACCGCGATCGCACTGAGGTCGCACCGTCTCGCGTTAGCGATCACTCTGCGACACGATGCGCACGTGCTAAGTGCAAAGTGCGCCATCTAGCGCCACTACAGCCACACTGCCCACACCCTCGCCCTCGCCCACGCCCACGCCCACGCCTGTGCCCGAGCCTAAGCGCGAGCGCAAGCGTGCGTGTGTTCCAGTGCTATGCATTGGAACACGCAACCCGTGTATCTCCTTCTCCAAAAGCTCCAAGTAAGAATACTTTACACAACATCTCATATAAACCACAAAAGTTTCTCAACCATTTTCGATGTGGGACAAAGCACACACACCGCACTTTTAATTCAAAATATTTCAAAAGACGTTTTGACAGAAAAATCTCAAAATTTTAAAAAATTCAAATTTTCATTTTTATTTTTTTCAAAAATCATTGATTTACAACATAAAACACATATATCATGATGGAACCCACAGATCACCGTTCTGTAGCAACCTCACTATGTAGTGTCAGTATGCAATCCGTCCAATATATATGCCATGTATGTAAATACAGGTCCAATGATTTGAACCGTTAATTTTCTCCATTCTACTACAAGTAAGCCATTTCCCATAATCATCCTTTATTGATTATTCTTATATTTTATTTTAGGTTTAAATCTAAGCCATTGAACATTTTCTCTACAGATAGGATGGTCACAATCATCCGTTTAGCATAAATTTCCTGTCATGGAATATATAGCGTATAGATTACATAGATCGGACAGTTCCAATCACTGGATCACTCAGCATGTGGGACCAGAGGATGGCGACACATGCTGGAACCTGAGTTGCAACCAATGAAAAATGAGCAATCCTGGCCGTGGACAACCCAAAGGCCAGTATTTTTAAAATTTCAACCCCATGCACGACACATGGTAGATATAAAGTCTCTAGATTTGAGCTCCGGTTGAAAATTAAATAGAAAATTGTGGCCAATTCTGTTATTTTATGGTTGACTTGGCGTAAGAGCCCAGCATACGAAACCTGGCCCATTTACATCCGATAGTCCAGATGGGCCAGTATTTTTGGTGATCAGGCCATTAATGTTATCACCACAATAGTTTCGAAACACAAAAACTCGACTCGATTTAAACCTTGTTGAGTTGAGTAGAGTCAAAAACTCAGGTGAGTTTCTCAATAACTCGTACGATTTTTTCTGAGTTTTTTATTTTTATTTTTATTTTTTATAATTTTTAATATACAAAAGTATAAAAAAATATATAAATATTGTTGAATTGTGCCAAGTTGAGTCGAGTTTCTAAAGTTTTGCTAAGCTTTATCGAGTCGGGGCTTACGTAGTTGTTACATAATCACGAGTAGGTGACAGTTTTTCTCATGGTCTTCGTGAAATTTGGGGTAGTTGAAATGCGGGCTCTTTTTTTTTTTTTTTTTTTAGCTATGACTGCCTCCACTTGACGTGGGGAGTGCCAGGTGCGTGATAAGGATGATTACTATCTTCCGAACGATAAATACCTTGAATTCACTAGCTCTCTTGAATCCACAAGATAAATTTAAAATTTTTTTAATTAAAAAAGCTATAAAAAATAAACAAATAAGAAAACAAGAGAAGTTTGCATGCATAAATTTGAAATTTTTTTAATTAAAAAAGCTATAAAAAATAAACAAATAAGAAAAAAAGAGAAGTTTGCATGCTTAAATACTCTTACACAAATCTTAAGATATAATTAGAAAAAATCTTAACAAATAAGGACATAAAAATTGAAAAACGTGTAATTTTTCAGATCCCATCTATTGATCGGAATGGTGTAAATATGTCTAGAGACTAAAATCCATAAAATTATATTTGTATCGATCAATCGATTAAACTAAGCAAAAATTGTCCAGCAAACTTTCACCAAAATCCAAATTTCCATTGATCAATCAATTGGATCAGTGTGCTCAATCAACTTCAATCGATTGAATTATACTGCAATTTTGTTTATTTTCCTTAGAACTTCTTCTGGTCCATTTGTGCTACGAACATGCTTGCCCCACATCCTACATCAGATCCCCTCCACTTAAAAAGAAAAGAAAAGAAAAAAAAAAGAAAAGAAAAGAAAAAAAAACATCATCCTAGAGTTATCCTCCAATTCCAGTTCATGATACTCGTACAAGTCCGCTATATTGAACGTGAGTGACATTTCCATGTCTTCAGAAAGATCAATAATATAGGCATTGTCATTAATCTTATGGAGTATAAACAACGATCCGATCTTCTTATCCTTCATCTTATTGTACGTCCTAGTCAGAAATATCTCCTTGCATAGGTGAAACATAATGTTGTCGCGTATATTGAATACCTTCAGGTGCCGATGTGTGTCAACCCTTTCTTGCTACTTGTCGTTAGATGCTTGCAACTTGGCATGAACATCAACGTGTACACTTATGATTTAGTTTGTCATATGTTTCGTAGCAACGCTCACGGCTGACAACTTAGACAATGGAACCAAATCAAGGGTATGTATAGGTACTTGACCATATATAAATTTAAACAGAGACTTGCTGGTGAAACAATTTTGTATATTGTTGAATGTGAATTCTCCCTGATATAAGCTAAAATTCCATTATTTGAGCTTATCACACAAAATGCATCGTATAAGGTTCCCAAGTATACAATTCACCACCTTGATTTTTTCATCTATCCGTGGATGATATGCATTCTGAATATTAGCTTGGTGTCAAATCGCCTCTACAAAGTCCTCTTAAAGTGACTAGTGTCATGATCTGATGTGATATATTTTTGTACACTATGTAGTTGTATCACCTCTTGGAAGAATAAATTTGTGACGTGTGTAGTGTTGAGAGTTTTCTTGCACACTATTAAATGAGCCATCTTGGAGAATCTATTGACTAGAACAAACACTGAGTCCATTCTACACTCGGTTCGTAGAAGACCTAGCATAAAGTCCATGGACAAATCTTCTCAAAGGTCGTTAGGTACCAGGAATGAAGTATATAAGCCTGTGTTATGTGATCTTCCCTTGGATGCCTAACACGTATGGTATTCCTGCACCCATTTTCCAGTATCATGTTTCAGTTGTGTTTAATAGTAATGCTCCTCCAAGAGAGCTATTGTCTTTTATCTCCTTAGGTGACCGCTAATCCCACTTTCATGTTGTAAGACCCGTATCCTAATTTGTACTGTTCCGTCAACTCTCGCGATCCTTCTCGTCGAATTGCGACAACCTGCGACCGATAATCGATGTTTGTGTGCGAACCTAAGCCGCATCCTATAGAATTGAGTCGGCTTGATCCGAGACTTTTATCATTGCGACCGCACCGTCGCCGCGCTTCCAACGCCGCGATTCATGTACCGATCCGATACCCTCACTAAGAGATGTGAGTCGGCGTTTATTTCGAGAAAATGCCGTGCGTTTGTAATCCCAAGAGAATCTCTATAACATGTCAAATCAATCGCATCAATCACCTCTCATGTCAAGTACAAAGCACCCATGCTTTCTTTCTCCACAAGTCAAGCAAACCCAAAGTCAACCAAGCTCTCACCTCACCCATCACTCACATCATACATCACTCACCCTTTCATCCATCACACCCATCCATCACCTCTCTTTCAACCATCCCATTTCTCTCTTTTTCTCTTCACTTTTTTCCAAGCAACACCAAGAGCAAGAGACTCACACGTCCATGGATTTTCATGAGAGAACAGAGTACACGTGTGGCCCACTTTTCACCCCAAATCCTTGATCCTAGCCATCCACTTCTCATCTTCCACCATCAAAGTGAAGCATAAGGAGACCGACATTCCAACGGACCAAGAAGATCGAACGGTGGGTGCTTCTATAGGGTAGTTTACTTATTTTTATGATGGGCCAAGTGAGGCCCACCGATCAATGGTGTGGATCTTACTTTGGACCCTAAAATGTGGCCGATGGCTCACCTTGATTATCCATATCATTCCATGATGGGGCCATTCTCCATGGACCCCATCATGATGTTTACCTTTCCTAGCTTGTAAATAAGGTCATCTAGACCGTTTATTTTCGTGGAGAATGGATCTCCACCATTGATTCTTGATGAGGTGGGCCCATATGCAATGATTTATGTTATAGATCATGAAAGGGAGGGCCCATAGTGCCAGGGACCCTCCATCATGCGTGTCCCATTCTTTCTCTCTCTCTCTCCCTCTCCTTTTTATTTATTTTTCTTTGTATGATTGATGTGGCCATGTGACCCACTTGAATGGACCCCACCATGAGGCTTGTATCCTACCCAAGCCATTTATAAGTGGGGCCCACCTTATATGTGTTCATCCATCAGTGGTGGCCCACCTTAGCAAGGTTCACCTCAACGTACAAAACCGTCCAGCGTCCCCTGGACGTTGGATGTCAAAAGGGGAAATACAAATAATAGCTTGTTTTAAAGCTTGGGGAAGGGTTGCTCATGTAGGCCCCACAATGATGTATGTATTCAATCCACTCCGCCCACTCTGTTCTCCTAATCATTTTAGGCATTGAGCCGAAAAATGAAGTTCATCCGATCTTCAGGCGGGCCATAGCAGGTAAAACAGTAGTCCCTACTGTTGAAAGTCATCCTGACATTCTTATGCATCGAAAACACTTCGGCTATTAGACTCTTTTAGACGGTCTTAAGCCACTGAGTGTAATGGACGGGTTGGATTTACTTGATGCGGGCCCCACATGCAAAAAACCGCGGGATTATACGATTTCAAAATAAATAAATAAATAAATAAAATACAGCAGTAGCCGCCTACTGCTGTCAGTACAGAGGACGTGCAAACGCTGCCTGCACTAGGCGGACGGACGGTTGGGCAGCAACCCACTGCTCCAGCCATGGGCCCCACCTCGATGTTTATTTGTCATCCAATCCGTTCATATGCTGGGTCCTTAGGGAAATGAGCCACCCTCCAAATTTTAGCTGCATCCAACGCTCAGGTGGCCCACATCATAGAAAACAGTGTGATTGAACATCTGCCCTTGAAACCCTTTTCCTGGGCCACAGAAGTTTTGGATCAAGATGAAATTTGTTTTCCTCCTTCATATGGGCCCACGTGACTTTATCAACGGTTTGGATGGAATATAAATAATATGGTGGGCCCCACATGTTGAGGGTCAAATATTGCATATTAGACCCCAGATATTGTCTGGATTTATGAATATAATGCTGTCTAATGGCTCGTTTTCTCATTCTTGTGTGGCAAAGTGATTTTATGAGCATGGATGGAAAAAGGACGTTAAAAGTTGAGATTTAACGATCTGATGACGCCAAAGGTAAGGGACACAATCCAGGGGACCAAGATTGACAAATATACACGGTCAGAAATCCGAGAAAAGTTAGAAATTGAAGCTCAAGTGGCCTGAAGGACGTCCAGAATGCAAGATCACGAGGTTCCCACCATCCGTTCGGCTCGAAACTTCATACGTCGCCTGAGGACCATAAATTAACCGTACATATAAAATTTCAGTCATTGAAGATCTCGGGAAGTGCCCCAACTGACAGATCAGCCCATAAACCGTTGATTCTGGGCCCACCTGATATCTGGAACTGTCTCAAAATTATTATTGACACCTTAAATGAGGAGTTAAAACAGATGGACGGTGCAGATTTCTCCAAAACAGTGCAATGGACCCCATATGAGATGAGTGTGTACAGTGCACATGTGCACTCGTCGTGCACCAAACGAGTTAAGTCGGTCAGCAAGACGCTGACCGACTTTCTTCTTAAAAAAAATAAAAATAAAAAAATTCGCACCGCGTAACACAGGCCGCTGGCCGTTTTTGTGGACGTTTGTGGGCCCTACCCATTGACCATATGGAAAATCTGACCCGTTCATCGTGTAAAGGGACTCGAATACTACAAAACCATACTGACTTTTTGTACCCATGCGTACACACGTGTGAGATACTGAGGCCACAAAAGGGCTGCTCGGTAACGTTCAAAACTGATTCTTCTATGATTTCTTCTCTGGGCCACGTCAATGGACGTTTAAAACCACTCATTCTTCATTGAAATTTTGTCCTGAATCCAATGGACGGGGTGGATTTTCCAGAAAATACTTCTGTGGGGCCCACCGACCACAACAGCGAAATGGTGCGAAAGGTTTCGCACATCCGCGAAAACTGACTTTTTCGGACAGTTTTGGCCCACCATCTTTGATCATATGGCAGATCTGAACCGTCTATCATGTAGAGGACCCAAGAAAGTACTAAGGGACGGTGTTTCTTTGGAATTTGAGCGAGGAAAGTGGCGTGTTTCATGGTACCGAACTTGGCTGCAAAAATTACACTCTGTGTCCTGCTACAACTCTGTCACTGACTCCAGCCTTCCAGCAGCTATAAAAGGAGGTTTTTGGACGTGGGGAGCATTCATTCAGGGTCTTGGGAGGAAGAACAGAGGGCTCGAGCTTGGGTTTCAACGTGGGCAGAGGAGAGAGAGAGGAGCTTGGTTTTTTTCTTTCCCTTTTCTTTTCCTTTTCTTTTTCTCTTTATTTATTTGGATTGAGCCCATCCATGGCAGGCTAAATCCTCCTAGCTAGGGCTAAGAGGTGAAGCTTGTAGTGAGATGGGAGATTTGATTTTATTTAAATTTTAATGCATGAATTGACGTTGATTTTAGTTAATTAATATGGGAATGTTTTAGGTTTTTAATGGTCTGTTGTGACTGAAATTACAATGGGTCTGCAATGGCTTTAAATATTTCCGTTCTCTTTAATGTTTATGATGTCAGGAAGCCCTGTTGTTCACCATAGTCTCCTGGGCATGGTCGGATGACGGTACCCTTCCTAACTTACATACATGTGATTGGGTGGTAATCAGTTTGATTCTGTTGTTTGCCATAGTCTTTGGGCATGGTTTGGTGATGGAATCCATTCTAATTTATCTTCCTTTCATCTCTTTGAAAACTAGATCAACGGCAGTTCAGTAATTTCCATGATTTTTGATGCAAGCATAAGTTCTCCCTGATCTCTACAAGTGGATCCTCTGAATCCCTAGTTTCCTATCTCTGATTTGTTTCCTAAGTTTTAGATTAATTATTCTACAAATATTCCACCATTGCTAATTGATTTAGAATTCATCTAAGCCTAGTTCTAGTTCTAGTTAGTTTTAGATAACGTACAAGTTTCAGTCCCTTGGGATTCGACCTCGGTCTTATCGAGTTATTACTACATCACAACCCTGCACTTGGGGAGTGAACAAGTTTTTGGCGCCGTTGCCGGGGACTAATGGCTACG
Organism: Magnolia kwangsiensis; assembly: GCA_037074715.1. Classification (NCBI taxonomy): domain Eukaryota; kingdom Viridiplantae; phylum Streptophyta; class Magnoliopsida; order Magnoliales; family Magnoliaceae; genus Magnolia; species Magnolia kwangsiensis. The sequence goes on from CM073577.1 coordinate 119,355,419, forward strand.
TTTTTCTGAGATTAACTAGTTTTAGGATTAGTTTAAGATTATGATTTCCAATTTTAGATTTTTCTTTCTTAGAACTAACTTTACTCTTTTGTAGGGTCCTTGATAAATCGTCTAAAGTGGTTTTAACATAGGAATCTCTAATCGGGTAACTTCTTTCTAACTTCTCCCCCTCTTACTTTTCACTTTGCTGTAGGACCTTCTCTTCTATTTTTCATAGGATTAAATTCGAGTTAAGGGTTTCATCATGTATATGCACGAGTAGCAATGTCAGTATGCTAAGAAGAATAACTTATTTTGGGATGATGATGATATAAATCAACCTATATCTCAAAACTTTTCTGAAACTATCATCGAGAACCGATCAGAATATAAAAATCCACCGGTTAAGAAGTCCTTACGTGATTATATGCAGGAGAACAATTACACCCCACGGATTAACAAAACAGTACGTGAGTGTTGGAGTTATCATAACTATGGTTGCGAGAATTATTATCACCCATCCGATAAAACAATGCGTGATTCTATCATGAGTGATAATAAGTATTACCAACCAGCAGATTCTCCCACTTATGATCAGTATGACTATAACCAGTGGAAACATCAAAATTGGAAAAATGAACCAACTACATGTTATAATGATTATTCTCTTGGATCCCCTACCTTTGAGATCCATCCAGAAACGATCCAAGAGGATACATATCAGCGTAATCTTTCGGCCTGTCTTGTGAAAATGAGAAAAGTAATGGAAACAATGAAAGGACTTGATGCGCGCCTTGATAGGATAGAGGAGGCTCGGTCATCCCAACCACGACCTAATCCAGAAATACAATGCGAAGAAAGTGATCCGCACTCACTTTTAAAAGAATCTGGAATTTGGAATGAGGAGTTGGATTCCATTAATGAGCATGTGATTCAATTTCCCGATGAGTCAATCTCGATGACTGTTCGAAAGAATGGTGAAGATACATGGGTGTCTTTTAATTACATTGATGATGACACACCTTCCTTACATGACACACATGATTTCAATGATGAGGAGGTTAGTTTATTTGAACCTCAACCCATGCTAAGTGTAGAATGTGAGGAAAGTAATCTCATCCCAAATGTGCACTGTACTGGACTAGAACATGATTACGATCCTGAATGTACAGCCACAGTCTCCCTGGAATCCCTCTCATGTTTGGTCCAGATCAATGATCAAGACGTATATGAAGTGGTCGGTCATAATGAGCCACTCCCCTCACCTGACATGTCTGATTCAAAGGTGGAGGATGAGCCCTTTACAACTTACCCTTCCAACTCTTGTGAAACATGTTTGGACCACTTCTATGAATCGAATGATGATATGATTCAGGAGACGAACGAGCCACCTGATTCAACTCTGGAATTTGAAACCACCCAGTTGAGGACACCATCTGAACTGTCAAGTTTTGACGATTCAATGCCTCTTCTGAGTAATATCAATGAACAGAGTTCGCCCATCAATACTTCGTCTACTGACCCTCAATTTGTCTGTGCAGGACGAGAGCAAAAGAGCGTACCTCCATCCACTTTCAAGGATGATGGATTCTTTGCGCAGATCATCACAAGCCACAAAAACGAGTCACGCTCATCTGAATTTCCCAACTCGTGGGATTGCTTGACACACTTTGCGGTTTCAAACGATCTCATGTTAAAAGACAAAGCGGATACCTTGCGAGACAACATCTCGGTAGTCATCACTAACCGAACGAACCCTTATTCTGAAACCCTCTCTTCCCCTGATCCTAAACGTTTACTAGTAGAGGAAAAGGAGCTGAATCTAGAACCGAAGTTTGGAGCTTCGGAATATGTTGAGACTACATTATTTTTTAAGAAGTTTTCTAAACTTTATTTACTTGTAGTCTTTGATTCACCATGCAATACTAACGTTGAAACTTCTTCTGTCTTAGGTGAATCGTATAAATTATGGATACCTCAAGCAATTCAATGGAAGATTTTTTATGAGGTACATAAGTCTCTCTGGAAAATCATGCTCCAGGGCGTCCAAGCCTATTGTAAAAAGGGCTTTTGGATGATCCTGTTGAGGAACTTACTGAGAAACTTATCAAGATATTGGCCGGAAGGGGAACCTTGAGGTATGATCGATTCAATGTTTGTGGGTAACATTACTGCAAACCCTCACGAGACTACAACTCGTCCACTAGGGGTAACCTAGGGGTTTAAAGGCTCGTTGCATATGCTAAATGCAATCGAGAGCACCTGCGAAAGTGGTATAGGTAGGATTTTATTTTCGTCATTTTTGTTTTTCTTTTTCTCTCATGCTAACCAGCTTCCATGCTATGATCTCTTAGAAAGTCTCTCTCTTGATTCGTTATCCAGGTACTATCTTCCCATCACTTTACTTTTGTTATTCCATGCTCATATCTTTTACATTGAGGACAATGTAGATTTTCGGTTGGGGGTGGGAGATTAGGTTTCCTAATCAGTATTTTCTTAGTCTTGAGCAAAAATTGTGAAATTTTTTAAAAAATTTTTCTGAAAATTCCTACAAATTCGAAGTGATTTTAACAGATATCCCTAATTTAGATTTTCAAGATACATAATGGTGGATTTATGACTCTTGGATTCCGTATCTGTTAGATTTCATAGTTAAGTGAATTATTAATCCATGATTAGAAGTTGTAAACATTGATTGAATCATGATTCCAGGACATGTCTTGCTTTATTTTTTTTAAGATTTCAGTCTGACATTGAAGGGTTAATTTGGTAATCACTAAGCACGAAAGGAACCAGCCTGAAATATCTTGCCATCATGGTATAAAAATTGAAAAGGTTGGATAATTAATCTTCACCATAGGTTTGCTCCCTATAGGTGTGAAGTTAATTCCCCATAAATGATATCTAAAAAGAGTCAGGTGTACGATCTTCACCATAGGTTTGCTCCCTATAGGTGAGGATTTGATTCCCCTTCCTTGGCATTACTTTGAATAGAAAAATCACAAGTTAATAGGCTAATCTGTGAGGCAAGTTTTGGATTAAGTTTGGTTATCATGAATTCTCTTGCTGGTTAGCAATGAGATCCTGAAATAATAAATTCAATCTTAATGTGATTAGCTGAGATTACACTATACATCCATGGATCTCAATGTTTAATATTTTTCTAATTGATGGATTAATGCTTTACACTTGATTATGAAGTCTACGGTGCGCTTGAGCTCAGGAGAATACAATTTCTAACATTCATGAATATTAAATTTCTCGTATTTTGTTCAAAATCTCACTCGATTTCATAGAAAGTTCTCCTATAATTCTCAACTTATTTTTCGCATACTTTGCTCGGGACTAGCAAAATGCTGGTTGGGGGTTGTGTTGAGGGTCAAATATTGCATATTAGACCCCAGATATTGTCTGGATTTACGAATATAATGCTGTCTAACGGCTCGTTTTCTCATTCTTGTGTGGCAAAGTGATTTTATGAGCATGGATGGAAAAAGGACGTTAAAAGTTGAGATTTAACGATCTGATGACGCCAAAGGCAAGGGACACACTCCAGGGGACCAAGATTGACAAATATACACGGTTAGAAATCCGAGAAAAGTTAGAAATTGAAGCTCAAGTGGCCTAAAGGACGTCCAGAATGCAAGATCACGAGGTTTCCACCATCCGTTCGGCTCAAAACTTCATACGTCGCCTGAGGACCATAAATTAACCGTACATATAAAATTTCAGTCATTGAAGATATCGGGAAGTGCCCCAACTGACAGATCAGCCCATAAACCGTTGATTCTGGGCCCACCTGATATCTGGAACTGTTTCAAAATTATTATTGACACCTTAAATGAGGAGTCAAAACAGATGGACGGTGCAGATTTCTCCAAAACAGTGCAATGGACCCCATATGAGATGAGTGTGTACAGTGCACATGTGCACTCGTCGTGCACCAAACGAGTTAAGTCGGTCAGCAAGACGCTGACCGACTTTCTTCTTAAAATAAAAAATAAAAAAAATAAAAATAAAAATAAAATTCGCACCGCGTAACGCAGGCCGCTGGCCGTTTTTACGGACGTTTGTGGGCCCTACCCATTGACCATATGGAAAATCTGACCCGTTCACCGTGTAGAGGGGCTCGAATACTACAAAAACATACTGACTTTTTGTACCCATGCGTACACACGTGTGAGATACAGAGGCCACAAAAGGGCTGCTCGGTAACGTTCAAAACTGATTCTTCTGTGATTTCTTCTCTGGGCCACGTCAATGGACGTTCAAAACCACTCATTCTTAACTGAAATTTTGTCCTGAATCCAATGGACGGGGTGAATTTTCCAGAAAATGCTTCTGTGGGGCCCACCGACCACAACGGCGAAATGGTGCGAAAGGTTTTGCACATCCGCGAAAACTGACTTTTTCGGACAGTTTTGGCCCACCATCTTTGATCATATGGCAGATCTGAACCGTCTATCATGTAGAGGACCCAAGAAAGTACTAAGGGACGGTGTTTCTTTGGAATTTGAGCGAGGAAAGTGGCGTGTTTCATGGTACCGAACTTGGCTGCAAAAATTACACTCTGTGTCCTGCTACAACTCTGTCACTGACTCCAGCCTTCCAGCAGCTATAAAAGGAGGTTTTTGGACGTGGGGAGCATTCATTCAGGGTCTTGGGAGGAAGAACAGAGGGCTCGAGCTTGGGTTTCAACGTGGGCAGAGGAGAGAGAGAGGAGCTTGGTTTTTTTCTTTCCCTTTTCTTTTCCTTTTCTTTTTCTCTTTATTTATTTGGATTGAGCCCATCCATGGCAGGCTAAATCCTCCTAGCTAGGGCTAAGAGGTGAAGCTTGTAGTGAGATGGGAGATTTGATTTTATTTAAATTTTAATGCATGAATTGACGTTGATTTTAGTTAATTAATATGGGAATGTTTTAGGTTTTTAATGGTCTGTTGTGACTGAAATTACAATGGGTCTGCAATGGCTTTAAATATTTTCGTTCTCTTTAATGTTTATGATGTCAGGAAGCCCTGTTGTTCACCATAGTCTCCTGGGCATGGTCGGATGACGGTACCCTTCCTAACTTACATACATGTGATTGGGTGGTAATCAGTTTGATTCTGTTGTTTGCCATAGTCTTTGGGCATGGTTTGGTGATGGAATCCATTCTAATTTATCTTCCTTTCATCTCTTTGAAAACTAGATCAACGGCAGTTCAGTAATTTCCATGATTTTTGATGCAAGCATAAGTTCTCCCTGATCTCTACAAGTGGATCCTCTGAATCCCTAGTTTCCTATCTCTGATTTGTTTCCTAAGTTTTAGATTAATTATTCTACAAATATTCCACCATTGCTAATTGATTTAGAATTCATCTAAGCCTAGTTCTAGTTCTAGTTAGTTTTAGATAACGTACAAGTTTCAGTCCCTTGGGATTCGACCTCGGTCTTACCGAGTTATTACTACATCACAGCCCTGCACTTGGGGAGTGAACACCACATGGGAGCCACAATGATGTAAATATTTTATTCTCACCGTCCAGGCGGACGGTGGAACCCACCACCGTGCATGTGTTTTATTCACGCCGTCCACTGTGTGGAACGGTGTGGCCCACCTTGTGTGTGTGTGTGTGTGTGTGTGTATATATATATATATATATATATATATATATATATATATATATATATATATATATGATGTGGTAGGTCCCACGTGGGACCCACCTAATGTAATCATGGACTGGCTGATCTACCGTACACCAGCTGTATAACTGCTGTGTGTAGCATGTGGGTTTGATCCACGCTGCCTATCTGTGCGACCCACCTAAATGATGTATTGTATATCCTCACCATCCAATCTTTAGACGGTGGGAAGAGGATCAGTTGGTGTATCTCACTCCATTTATATAGTTGTTGTATTTAGTTGGGCCCGCCTAAACTGTCCGGGCACACCTTGAGTTATGTGTCATAGCCATGCCATCTGGTTCATTGGACGTGCGACCCACTTTGATGTACTTCACAGCCATGTCGTCCATCCGTTTTGGCCGTCACGTGAGACCCACCTTGGTGTACATATAAGACCCATGGGATTAGGCCCATTTGACATATATAAGACCCATGGGATCAGACCCATTTGACACATATAAGACCCATGGATTGAGGTCCATCTTGATTCAATTGTGGTCGTCCATTGAGGCCCACCATGGTATGTGTATGAGACCCATTTTGATTTATTTGGGGCCGTTGTTGAGGACCATCTTGATATGAATGTAAGGCCCATGTTATGAGGCCCATCTTAATTTATTTTTAGTTGTCCATTGAGGCCCACCTTGGTATATATATAAGGTCCATATGATTAGGCTCATCTTGATGTAGTTATGGCCCATCCGTTGAGACCCATTGTACTATATTTGGGGCCCATGGGTTGAGGCCCATTGTGATGTATTCAAAGGCCCATTGGTGCAGCCCATTGATGTGGCCCACTTGATGAAAATAAGGCCCATGTAACATGGCCCATTTGATGTATTTAAGGCCCAATGAGATGTACGTAAGGTCCATTGCAATGTGTCATTCCTCCATGGTTTGTGTAATGATATTTATGGCGGGCTGAGCCCTGGGAGCAATGTTGGTTTGACATCCACATTGTAAGTATAATGTTGGTTAAATGTCCGCATTAGACTCTCCTTAGGGCCCATTGATAGGTTCGTACTTGTTGATAGTTCATCACTTTATAACATGCTTAGTATAACTCCATGATTCATGCTCATACGCATCATATGTATGCTTGATATGAGGATTATTTGATCATAGCATAAGCCATTGGGCTGAGACATTTATGGGACTCCTAATGAGATGAAGTGCCCCACATTATCGCGCTGTACGCGCATGATTACTGCATGACTGTACGGTGTGACTTATGCATCTCGCATATGTGTGACTTGATCACTGCACGCCCTAGCGACATCAGGGCCATGACTCCACAGGCACATCATGGATTGCCGTATCGAATACCGAAAATACTTGGTTCTAGCATACGGGCACGTAGCATATCCTTGGGTGAAACTCCAGAACCTTTTTAGTACCAGGAGTTGCTCCAACGTCTAGACCGAGTGGATACATGAGTGCCCGAGTGTCTAATACCAGTAGTCCGCATCTCCCATTGTGTCGTAGTCGGTTGGAAGGGGGTGTGGCTTTTTTCGCCTGAGTGAGGGGGCTATAAGCTAGGCTGAGTTTGACCAGCTCGCAAATGAGTCCACTATCGACGAGCCGGGTAGGTATTGGCAGACTAATGGTCAGGCGGATAGTGAGGTCTATTCCGCTTGCTTGGCTGTGCAGCTAGGGAGGAGGCAGTCAGAGTGAGTGTATTAGACCCCGGTGATATCCAAAGAGGAACTGTACTGATATGTGTACTTGATGAGTACTGACTTGTTTGGATTGCATTTCGCATATGACATTCGGCTATGTAAGCCTCGCATTTGCATCAGTGTGGACGATAGCATTCATGTCTCGCATCACATGGCCTTAGTATAGCCGATGGCATTCATGCCTTGCATCACATAGCATTAGTATGGTTGGTTTTATTCATGGACTTACCGCATACTTCCGTATTACTCTGATATTGTACACTTGGCGTTTGCCTTACGCACACACTTACACCACCCTCTAAGCTTTTGTAAGCTTATGCACGACAATTGTGTGCAGGTAGCGTTGGACAGCAGCAGCGCTGAGGCAGGAGTGTCCATCTGGCTATTTTGGAGTTTTTGATCACCTTATATTTTCCTTTCTACATTGTACTTAAAGTTTTTGATATAGTGGATATGTGGTGATATTGTTTTGTGACCTGGTTATGCTTATGGTTATGTTCCATAAAAAAAAATTATTCTGAAAATCCTCCTTGTAGGATCTCAGGATCGGAATTTGGCATGTGATTGTGAGGAGCCAAGAATGGGGTACTACGGAAGCTGTTGGCACCGGATTCGGCGATCGAGATTCCTGTGAATCTGATTTCCGAGTTTGGGGCGTGACACATGTAGTTCTTGGATGACATATTATCGCAATGAACTCCTGGAATACACAACTGATTTCCATTGAAAATGAAACTGTCTTAAATACAGAGGTCATTGGACTAACCCTTCCGGCATCAAATCCATGCATCCTTGAAGTCGTCATCATTGACATATAAATCCTTGACGTATTCGAACCTAATAATCTCGTTGCTCATGATAACTAACAAGGTTGTACGGTGGCTAAGCGCATCAACCACCTCAATCTGCTACCCAACGTTATGCTTCAGCACGAATGTGAATTCCTCCAAGAAAGAAATCCACATAGCATGTACATGGTTAACATTAGCTTGACTATTAATAAACTTGAAGGTTTGATGGTCTGTACACAGTATAAATTCCTGCTGAATCAAATAATGCCTCCAGTACCGCAAAGCCTGAACCACTGCATACATTTTTAGCTCATACATTGACCATTTCTTCCGAACATCACTAAGCTTTTATTGTAGAAGGCTACTGGCCTACCCTCTTGAGACAGCACACCCCCAATGCCAACATATGAAATATCGTATTCAATTTCATCAAAACTTCTGTCGACCTTATCAATCCATTGAAATTTATCATTCTTTATGCAGCTGGTGATTGGTGCCACGATGGTACTGAAGCTCCCTATGAATCGATGATAAAATGTCGCCAACTTGTGAAAACTTTGCACTTCATAAATGTTTGTTAGAACCAACTATCTTTGATGGTTTTTCACCTTCTCTTCATCTACATGGATGCTATGACAATTTTTATTTTTTTTTAAAGTCTCTTTATCAAAAAGCTGCACTTCTTTAGATTAAGGTACAACTTGTTCTCGACAAGAACTTGAAACACCTGTCTAAGATGCCTCGCATGGTCTGCCTCGCTCTGAATGTGTATCAAGATATCATCAAAATAAACCACCACAAATCACCTAATGAATAGTTTCAGAACCTGATTCATTAACCTCGTGAACATAATAAGCATATTTGAGAGTCCGAAGGGCATGACCAATCATTCATAAAGACCCTCCTTAGTCTTAAGTGTTGTCTTTTACTCATCACCCAACTGAATACGGATCCGAAGGTAGCCACTCTTCAAATTTAGTTTGGAAAATAGTTTCACCCCCTCTAACATGTCCAACATATCATCCAGTTGTAGTATACAATTATTTTGTTTATTGCTCGGCTGTCAATACACATGTGTCAACTCCTATATTTTTTAGGTGTCAATAGAGTTGGTATGAAAAATGGGCTCATGCACTCTCGCACTAGAGCCATATGGATCAATTCCTCTACTTGTCCTTGTATAATATCAAACTCTTTCAGACTCATCTAATAATGAGGGCAATTAGGTAAGCTAGTTCTCGAGATAAGGTCAATATGGTGTTGTATATTCTGCACGAGGGACAACCCATCGAGAAGGTTATTCAGCCCAAATTGCCTTAAATTTTTGCAATAATGATTTTATTTTTTTGAGAATAATTGTGGGTTCTACCTCCTCACCTTTCACAACTAATGCATAAACTTGTCCCGTTTCCTTGAATTCCTCCATAAAGTTTCTTATGGTTAGGAGAGAATGCCCATCAGTTTTGGATTGCTCATCTGGGTTCATAGGGGCGAGTATGGTTTTTTGGTCATCCTTGATGAAGGTGTATACATTGTCTCATCCTCTATGAGAGGCATCATGATTTGATTGCCACGATCAACCAAGTAATATATGAAAAGCTTATATGTCAACTACATCACATACTTTTTGGTCCTTATAATGTTTACCAATTGGGAAAGAGATAGTCCATTGTTCAGTTACATTCGTCTCGATGATCTTCTTAATCTAACTGATTGTGTATGGGGAAGGATGTATGTTTTCTTTTAGCTGTAATTTCTCTACCATGGCTTTGGAGACGACATTCTTGTTGCTACTACTGTGTATGATCACATCATAAAATTTTTAATTCACCGTACACCATTTTCAAAATATGTTATGTCACTGTAGATGTACATCCTTTTTTAGTGTACATAATAGCCACCTCATTATTGGAGATTCACTATGATCTTGTGGAACCCAATTTGCTTCGTCTGCTTCACCATTCATTATGCGTTTTACTTCATCAATTTCTAGGTCTTCCTCTATACTTTCAACGTTTTCATCATTAATAGATAGGTTAGCCACTTGCCGCTAAGGACATACGTTTGATAATTGACCTGGTTGGAAGCTCTTTGAGGTTCCACTTGTCCACTCCCTGACTCTCATTTTATGGGTGTAGGAGGTTGGTGACGCCCCCTATAGGTTCTTTCCCCTTAGCTTATGGTGCTCCTTACAAAGGACCTATAGTGGTTACCTTATTTGCGGGATAGGCATGTGTGTTGGATCGCTCAAGTTGTGCTTCCACTCGGGTTGTTAGCTCGATCACTTCGTTTATCATCTAAATGGGTTGCATTTGAACCTGATCATGTATCACAAAATGCAAACCATTGTTGAATTGGACAACTTGTTACAATTCAATATCAAGTAAGTTATTTACGTGCTACCAAATGGTAAAATTCCTTTACGTAATTCCTCATTGATCGACTACCGTGCCGACAAATTTGGAACAATACCTAATCATAGTCACTGGGGAGGAATCACACACGCATCAGTTGTTTCATCTGCTTCTACATGCATATTGGTGTCTTCATCTATCTTGTCCGCGTAAGCTAAAGTTGTTCCCACCAAGCCGAACTTCCATCCTTCACCTTATAAGGCACACATTTAACTTTCTTCTCTTCAGAGATCTACATGTAGTTGAAGAGGTGCTTGACTTCAAGTAACCAATCGATGAAGTCCTCAATGTGGAGTTGACCATTGAAGTTAGGAACATTGACTTTCATCCTAATTTCTCGATCCATTATATCTAACCAATTACCGTGTCATCCAGAGTGCTTGAGGATCATGTCATTAATCTCTTCGTCATTGGATTCCACATTCTTAGGTGTGATTCTGTGATTCACCACCAGCGTTGCCTTGAGATCAGCATAATTATGAATTCTAGGACGTACTAGAGGTAGATCATAGCCACAAACACAAAGTTTCCCTAAGGCCTCGGTCAAGCAGTTGAGAGCATCCAACAACTCTTACATGCCTAATCAATTCTCTTGTTGTGCCACCTTGAAAGCTGTTACTGTTACATGATAATTCCCTGGAGCACCATCCGTGGGATTGTTGCCCAATTTGTCATTAGAAGCCATCGATCTACGGAAAAGCCTATCTCTAATACTAAACTGATGTGGGGAAGGGTGTGATGAGGATGATTATTGTCTTCCTCGAACGATAAACAACTTGAATCTAAAGATTCTCTTGAATCCATGAGAGAAGTTCTTGAATCCACGAGAGAAATAGGCAAATTTTAAGAAATTTTATTCAAAAGCTATTTAAAAAAATGAGTTTGCATGCTTAAATATTCTTAAATAATAGCCTTAAGACACAATTAGGGAAAAAAAATCAACAAATAAGGAAACAAACACTAAAAAAAACATGTAATTTTCCATATTCCATCGATTGATCGACCCATTGGAATGGTGCAAAAATGTCTAAAGACTAAAATCCATAAAAGTGTATTTGTATTGATCGATGGACCCAATCGGTCGATCGATTGAACCGAGTAAAAATTGTCCAACAAACTTTCACCAAATTTTGAATTTGGATTGATCGACTTCATCAGTCTACTTGATCAACTTTAATCGATCAAACTATGCTGCAATTTTGTTGATTTTCCTTTAGACTTTTTCGTGTTCATTTGTGTTAAGAACGTGCTTGCCCTACGTCCTACATCACCACTATGGATGGTTGATTTCATGAAAATATCCCTGAATCAAAAGGTTACTATCCCTTTGATCATCGATCCACATGCACATAATCCAACGAAAAACATTGCTATTGGTTGGGAGAATATCCCACATTTTAGATGACGAAAACTTTCACCCAAATGAATATGGGTCTCCATTCATGATGACTAATATATGATCAACGGTCTGGACCATGGTCCATTGTATGATGTTGTCAACGGCTAGGCCTGTCTGGATCAACTGATGGTGTAACATGTCCCTGGTGGGCGGCAATCTTCTTCGTGCACTCGTGCTAATACACATGCCAAATGTTCAGATCGAAGCCGGTCCTAGATGTTCCTACCGTGGGATTCTGGCCCCCACACGTGTATGCTGCGGGTGGACTTGGTGCTGATACTCAACCGAATTTGAGCCCATCCATCTAGTAGTTCTCGCCATAAATGGCAAGTGGTTCAAATTTATGTTGATTAGGTGATTCTATTAAAAATCATCAATATATAAAAAAAAAATTGGCTGGCATTCAACATTCACCACTTTAGTGAAGGAACTTGTGGCTACGATTGTCTAACAGACACGATCTTTGAAATATGGAAACAATGCAATAATTCCATTATTTTCTGGACCACATGCCAAAACTTGAAACCCAAACCCAATGCATGGTTGGCTTGGCATAAAAGTCCATCACACCATCCCGGCCCATTTACATCCAATAGTCCAGGTGGGCCAGATTTTTGGTGATCTAATCATTGATGTTATGGCCCTCAATAGTTTAGAAACACGAAAACTTGAATTGACTTGCACGTTGTTGAATAAAAAAAACAGGCCACTTTCTCAAAAACACATGCTAATTTTTGAGTTTTTTCAATATTATTAAATATTCTAAAGTATACATAATGTATCAATAGTGTCTAGCTATGGCAAGTTGATTTGAGTTTGTCGAGTTTTGCTGAGCTTTATCAAGTCAGGTTTACTCGAGTTGTGGCAGAATCATGACCGGACAGAGTTTTTCTCCTAGCCATGGTTGAAATCTGTTCAAGTTGAGTGAGGCATAGTCTCCACCATGGATGGGTGATTTCATGAAAATATCCTAGGATCAAAAGGTTACCATCCCTTTGCTCTACAACCTACAAATGAGTGGTCCGGAGAAAAAACATAGCTTGTTGTCCAGAGGAATATACCACATTTTGGATAATATATGATCCACAGTCCCACGTATGCTGCTGTCAATGGCTAGCTCAACTCTGTTTGTGTCAGGGTTTTGGATTAGTGCGCTTGGCCTGACTGGATCAGCCGATGATGGACGTGTTTCTGGTGGGTGGTAATCTTGCTACTGCACTCGTTCTATTACACAGGCCAAATAATCATATCAAAGCCGGTTCTAAGTGGGCCCCACAATGGGATTCCGGCCCCACCTGTGTATGGTGCTGATCCTAGTCCGGATGTGGGCCAAACAAACTCTAAAATGTACCCGGTGACTTTTTGTTTGAGTCCGTCCATCTAGCAGTTCTCTCCATGGATGGTATGTGGTTCAAATATGCATTGATGGGGTGATCCTATCCATTCCCTCTAAAACATCGGTAGAAATAAAAATAAAAATGGCTGGTACTCAACATTTACCGCTTTAGTGAAAGAACTTGTACGACTAGGATTGTTTGACAGGTGTGATCTTTTGAAACATGGAAACAACCTATCAACCCTTCAGGTTATTAAAGGATGGACCGTATTGTTAGATTTGTGAAGGGGTGTATTCTTTGCAAAGAAGCAGGAATGGTAGGGTGGTCAATGGGCCACGTCTGTCTAAGACTAGCCCCCAAACTAAACCTTCTGGGCCCGTGACGGCTCAAAAAGAAGTAGGCTCAAGCCCTACTCCCTCATTTTGAGCAAGATCTAAGTCATACACAAGGTGAGCCATATTAGGCTTGTCATACTGTAGATATGTAGGATGTCTTACCAAAAATGTGCTTGAATGTTAGGTCTCGCCCGATCCTCAAGCATGAGAATCTAGCCCAAGCCCGACTCAAACTAAGAGCGTCCTTAAAAGCCCATGTGCAAGCCTGGTTACTTTTCTCTAACAATTTATGCAAATCTATATAGTATTAGTCTAAAAAATAAAAAGATGAGCTTACTATAATCACTTGTAAAATATTATTAAAGACTATTGTGCATTGACACAAGAAAAACTGAGGTTAGATTCTTGGACATTCTCAGAAGGAATGCATACCTTCTAAGTTTAAAAAAAAGAAAAGAAAAAAGAAACAAACAAATGAAGATTGCATGAAGGGAGTGTAGACACTTAGGAAGATAGGAGGTGTCAACCTCTTCTATGATGTAGGACTGGCTGCTGTATATGCATTTTTAGTATGGTTGGACCAAAAGAAGGCCAAATGAAAGTGAAAGTAGTTCATTAGATTCAGGCCCAAACCTACATAGGGCATGGCATAATTGAGCCCCAGGTGTTTGGATCGAAGAAATTCACTCCGGGTATGGAGAAATTGTCATTTGAAGTCCGTATTGTAAATTGGCCATAACTTTTGATCCAGGTATCATCATGAAATGCACAATCTATCAATCCTTATCTAACAGGCCATCTGGGATCAACTCCTGTAGCAAACTGTGTTTGTTTGTCTTGCAAGAAAACACATCCTTTCGATACAAAATTATGATTTGGCAAAAAATTACTATTTTTAATCATTTGTATTTCTATCGTATCTTTTTATTTTTAGAGTTTTAGTATTTGATTTTTTTTTAGAAATTGCTCCGAATAATGTTAGAAATCATATGATAAGGTTAATTTATGACTTTCTATTTTTGATAAATTAAGCTTTAGAAGAGTTTTACTATTTTGGATAACTTTGAAATAAAGTTAGAATTTTACTCACTACAAGAAATTCCACCTTTAACGATGAAAATTTTTGTCGCTAAAAGCTAAATTTTCGTAGCTAAAAAGTTTTAGCGACGAAAATTTTTGGTGGAAAAAAACCTTTTGCAAAACTTTTAGCTATGAAAATTTTCGTCGCAAAAAAACTTTTGCAAAACTTTTAGCTACGATTATTTTCGTCACTACAAATAATTACCACACTGCAAAACTTTTAGCTACGAAAATTTCCGTCGCTAAAGCTATTTTGCAAAACTTTTAGCTACGAAAAGTTTCGTCGTTAAAATTATTTTGCAAAACTTTTAGCTACGAAAATTTTCGTCGATAAAAAATATTTGCAAAACTTTTAGCTACGAAAATTTCGTCGCTAAAAAAATTTTGTAAAACTTTTAGCTACGAAAATTTTCGTCGCTAAAAGTCTCTTTTTTTTAAAAAAAAAATATTCCCGCACAAAATTCTTGATATTCACCTGTTACAATATATTTCATTATATTCATTCTGATATACAACTGTTATATAATATATTTCATCATATTTACATTCACATCGATTTAAACCCAAACTAGTAAATTCATCCAAACATAAACAATCTTTTCCACATCACATTCATTCACTCATTAATACATATAAGCTTAACATCACAAACAAAAATACCCTAAACCTAAACCTTAACTTAAACCTAAAACCTATAACCTAAAACCTAAACCTAAACTTAAACCTAAAACTTAAACCTAAACTTAAACCTAAAACCTAAACCTAAACCTAAACTATAACCTATAAGTTTAGGTTTAGGAAATTAGGTTCGAGATCAGAATTGGGTTTAAGTTTGGGTTTTCAAGTTTAGGTTTAGGTTTAAGTTATAGGCTTTGAGATTTGAGAATAGGTTTAGGTTAAGGTTATAAGTTTAGGTTTAGGAAATCGGGTTCGGGTTCAGGATTAGGTTTAGGTTTGAGTTTTCAAGTTTAGGTTTAGGTTAGGGAGTTGAGATTAGGATTAGGTGTAGATTTAGGTTTAGGGATTTGAGAATACATTAAGGTTTAGGTTTAGGAAATCGGGTTCAGGTTATAGGTTTAGGTTTAGGTTAGGTTAGGTTACAGGTTAAGGTTTAGGAAATTGAGTTTAAGTTATAGGTTTAGGTTATAAGTTAAGGTTATAGGTTAAGGTTTAGGTTATAGGTTAAGTTTTTGGTTTAGGTTAAGGTTATATAGGTTTAGGTTTAGGTTATAGGTTTTGGGATTTGAGAATAGGTTTAGGTTAAGGTTATAAGTTTAGGTTTAGAAAATCAGGTTCGGGTTCAGGATCGGGTTTAGGTTTGGGTTTTCAAGTATAGGTTTAGGTTTAGGTTAGAGAGTTGAGATTAGGATTAGGTGTAGGTTTAGGTTTAGGGATATAAGAATATGTTAAGGTTTAGGTTTAGAAAATTGGGTTCGGGTTATAGGTTAAGGTTTAGAAAATTGAGTTTAGGTTATAAGTTAAGGTTATAGTTTAAGGTTATAGGTTTTGGGATTTGAGAATAGGTTTAGGTTAAGGTTATAAGTTTAGGTTTAGGAAATCGGGTTCGGGATCGGGTTTAGGTTTGGGTTTCCAAGTTTAGGTTTAGGTTTAGGTTAGGGAGTTGAGATAAGGATTAGGTGTAGGTTTATGTTCAAGGATTTGAGAATACGTTAAGGTTTAGGTTTAGGAAATCGGGTTTAGGTTTACGTCTAGGTTTTAGGTTTAGATTTAGGCTATAGGTTTAGGTTACAGGTTATAAGTGTAGGTTTAGGTTTAGGTTTTAAGTTATAAGTGTTTGGTTATAGGTTTAGGTTATAGGTTAAGGTTTAGGTTATAAGTGCAGGTTATAAGTTTAGGTTTAGGTTAGGTTATAGGTTATGGTTTAGGGAATTGAGTTTAAGTTATAGGTTTAAGGTATAGGTTAAGGTTTAGGTTATAGGTTTTGAGATTTGAGAATTGGTTTAGGTTAAGGTTATAAGTTTAGGTTCAGAAAATCGGGTTCGGGTTCAAGTTTGGGATTGGGTTTAGATTTGGGTTTTCAAGTTTAGGTTAGGGAGTTGAGATTTAGATTACGTGTAGGTTTAGGTTTAGGGATTTGAGAATACGTTAAGGTTTAGGTTTAGGAAATCGGGTTCGGGTTATAGGTTTAGGTTTATGATAGGTTATAGGTTAAGGTTTAGGAAATTATGTTTAGGTTATAGGTTTAGGTTATAGGTTAAGGTTTAGGAAATTATGTTTACGTTATAGGTTTAGGTTATAGGTTAAGGTTTAGGTTATAGGCTAAGTTTTAGGTTTAGGTTAAGGTTATAGGTTTAGGTTATAGGTTTCAGGATTTGAGAATAGGTTTAGGTTGAGGTTATAAGTTTAGGTTTAGAAAATTGGGTTCGGGTTCGGGATCGGGTTTAGGTTTAGGTTAAGGAGTTAAGATTAGGTTTAGGTGTAGGTTTAGGTTTAGGTTTAGGGATTTGAGAATACGTTAAGGTTTAAGTTTAGGAAATCGGGTTCGGGTTCGTGATCGGGTTTATGTTTGGGTTTTTGGTTTAGATTTAGGCTATAGGTTTAGGTTATAGGTTATAAGTGTAGTTTTAGGTTTAGGTTATAGGTTTAGGTTTAGGTTAAGGTTTAGGTTTAGGTTATAGGTTTTGGGATTTTAGAATAGGTCTAGGTTATAAGTATAGCTTTAGGTTATAAGTATAGCTTTAGGTTTAGGTTTTATATTTAGGTTAAGGTTATAGGTTTAGGTTTAGGTTATAAGTGTAGGTTATAAGTTTAGGTTTAGGTTATAAGTGTTGGTTATAGGTTTAGGTTTAGGTTAGGTTATAGGTTACGGTTTATGGAATTGAGTTTAGGTTATAGGTTAAGGTTTAGGTTAAGGTTAAGGTTTAGGTTTTGGTTATAGGTTTTGAGATTTGAGAATAGGTTTAGGTTTTGAGATTCGAGAATAGGTTTAGGTTAAGTTTATTAGTTTAGGTTTAGGAAATCGGGTTCTGTTTCGGGTTCGGGATCGGGTTTAGGTTTGGGTTTTTAAGTTTCGGTTTAGGTTTAGGTTAGGGAGTTGAGATTTGGATTACGTGTAGGTTTAGGTTTAGGGATTTGAGAATTAAGGTTTAGGTTTAGGAAATCAGGTTCGGGTTATAGGTTTAAGTTTAGGATAGGTTATAGGTTAAGGTATAGGAAATTGATTTTAGGTTATAGGTTTAGGTTATAAGTTAAGGTTATAGGTTAAGGTTTAGGTTATAGGTTAAGTTTTAGGTTAAGGTTAAGGTTATAGGTTTAGGTTTAGGTTATAGGTTTCGGGATTTGAGAATAGGTTTAAGTTGAGGTTATAAGTTTAGGTTTAGGAAATCGGGTTCGGGGATCAGGTTTAGGTTTGGGTTTCAAGTTTAGGTTTAGGTTTAGGTTAAGGAGTTAAGATTAGGTTTAGGTGTAGGTTTAAGTTTAAGTTTATGGATTTAAGAATACGTTAAGGTTTAGGTTTAGAAAATCGTGTTCGGGTTCATGATTGGGTTTACGTTGGGGTTTTAGGTTTAGATTTAGGCTATAAGTTTAGGTTATAGGTTATAAGTGTAGGTTTAGGTTATAGGTTATAGGTTTAGGTTATAGGCTTAGGTTTAGGTTAAGGTTTAGGTTTAGGTTATAGGTTTTGGGATTTTAGAATAGGTCTAGGTTATAAGTATAGCTTTAGGTTATAAGTATAGGTTTTGGTTTAGGTTTTATATTTAGGTTAATGTTATAGGTTTAGGTTTAGGTTATAAGTGTAGGTTATAGGTTTAGGTTTAGGTTATAAGTGTAGGTTATTGGTTTAGGTTTAGGTTAGGTTATAGGTTACGGTTTAGGGAATTGAGTTTAAGTTATAGGTTAAGGTTTAGGTTTAGGTTAAGGTTTAGGTTATAGGTTTAGGTTTTGGTTATAGGTTTTGGGATTTGAGAGTAGGTTTAGGTTAAGGTTATTAGTTTAGGTTTAAGAAATCGGGTTTGGGTTCGGGATTGGGTTTAGGTTTGGGTTTTCAAGTTTAAGTTTAGGTTTAGATTAGGTAGTTGAGATTAGGTTTAGGTGCAGGTTTAGGTTTAGGGATTTGAGAATACGTTAAGGTTTAGGTTTAGGTAATCAGGTTCAGGTTATAGGTTTAGGTTTAGGTTAGGTTATAGGTTACGGTTTAGGAAATTAAGTTTAGGTTATAGGTTTAGGTTATAGGTTAAGGTTTAGGTTTTTTTGGTTGAGGTTAAGGTTATATGTTTAGGTTTTGGTTATAGGTTTTGGAATTTGAGAATAAGTTTAGGTTAAGGTTATAAGTTTAGGTTTAGGAAATCGGGTTCGGGTTCGGGATCGGGTTTAGGTTTGGATTTTCAAGTTTAGGTTTAGGTTTAGTTTAGGGAGTTGAGATTAGGATTTGGTGTAGGTTTAGGTTTAGGTTTAGGGATTTGAGAATACGTTAAAGTTTAGGTTTAGGAAATCAGGTTCGGGTTCGTGATCGGGTTTACATTTGGGTTTTAGGTTTAGATTTAGGATATAGGTTTAGGTTATAGGTTATAAGTGTAGGTTTTGGTTTAGGTTATAGGTTATAGGTTTAGGTTTAGGTTAAGGTTTAGTTTAAGGTTATAGGTTTTGGGATTTTAGAATAGGTCTAGGTTATATGTATAGGTTTAGGTTATAAGTATAGGTTTAGGTTTAGGTTTTATGTTTAGATAAGGTTATAGGTTTAGGTTTAGGTTATAAGTGTAGGTTATAGGTTTAGGTTTAGGTTAGGTTAAAGGTTACGGTTTAGGGAATTGAGTTTAGGTTATAGGTTAAGGTTTAGGTTTTGGTTATAGGTTTTGATTATAGGTTTTGGGATTTGAGAATAGATTTAGGTTAAGGTTATTAGTTTTGGTTTAGAAAATTGGGTTCGGGTTCGTGATTCGGTTTAGGTTTGGGTTTTCATGTTTAAGTTTAGGTTTAGGTTAGGGAGTTGAGATTAGGATTAGGTATAGGTTTAAGTTTAAGGATTTGAGAATACGTTAAGGTTTAGGTTTAGGAAATCAGGTTGTTTTTATAGGTTTAGGTTTAGGTTAGGTTATAGGTTAGGGTTTAGGAAATTGAGTTTAGGTTATAGGTTTAGGTTATAAGTTAATGTTATAGGTTAAGTTTTAGGTTTAGGTTTAGGTTCTAGGTTTAGGTTTAGGTTATAGGTTTTGGGATTTGAGAATAGGTTTAAGTTAAGGTTATAAGTTTAGGTTTAGGAAATCGGGTTTGGGTTCGGGATCGGGTTTAGATTTGGGTTTTTATGTTTATGTTTAGGTTTAGGTTAGGGAGTAGAAATTAGGATTAGATGTAGGTTTAGGTTTAGGGATTTGAGAATACGTTAAGGTTTAGGTTTAAGAATTCGGGTTCGGGTTCGAGATTGTGTTTACGTTTGTATTTTAGGTTTAGATTTAGTCTATAGGTTTAGGTTATTGGTTATAAGAGTAGGTTTTAGTTTAGGTTATAGGTTTAGGTTATAGGTTATAGGTTTAGGTTTAGGTTAAGGTTTAGGTTTAGGTTATAGGTTTTGGGATTTGAGAATAGGTCTAGGTTATAAGTATATGTTTAGGTTATAAGTATATTTAGGTTTTATGTTAAGGTTAAGGTTATAGGTTTAGGTTAGGTTATAGGTTACGGTTTAGGGAATTGAGTTTAGGTTATAGGTTAAGGTTTAGGTTTAGGTTAAGGTTTAGGTTGTAGGTTTTAGGATTTGAGAATAGGTTTAGGTTAAGGTTAAAAGTTTTAGTTTAGGAAATCGGGTTCGGGATCGTGTTTAGGTTCGGGTTTTCAAGTTTAGGTTTAGGTTTAGTTTAGGGAGTTGAGATTAGGATTAGGTGTAGGTTTAGGTTTAGGTATAGGAATTTGAGAATACGTTAAGGTTTAGGTTTAGGAAATCGGGTTCGGGTTATATGTTTAGGGTTAGGTTAGGTTATAGGTTAAGGTTTAGGAAACAGAGTTTAGGTTATAGGTTAAGGTTTAGTTTTAGTTTATAGGTTTTGAGATTTTAGAATAGGTTTAGGTTAAGGTTATAAGTTTAGTTTAGGAAATCGGCTTCGGGTTCGGGATTGGGTTTAGGTTTGGGTTTTCAAGTTTAGGTTTAGGTTAGAGAGTTGAGATTAGGATTAGGTGTAGGTTTAGGTTTAGGGATTTGAGAATACGTTAAGGTTTAGGTTTAGGTAATCGGGTTCATGTTATAGGTTTAGGTTATAGGTTAAGGTTTAGGAAATTAAGTTTAGGTTATAGGTTTAAGTTATAAGTTAAGGTTATAGGTTAAGGTTTAGGTTAAAAGTTAGTTTTTAGGTTGAGGTTAAGGTTATACGTTTAGGTTTTGGTTATAGGTTTTGAAATTTGAGAATAAGTTTAGGTTAAGGTTATAAGTTTAGGAAATCGGGTTCGGGTTCGGGATCGGGTTTATGTTTGGATTTTCAAGTTTAGGTTTAGGTTTAGTTTAGGGAGTTGAGAGTAGAATTTGGTGTAGGTTTAGGTTTAGGGATTTGAGAATATGTTAAAGTTAAGGTTTAGGAAATCAGGTTCGGTTTCGTGATCGGGTTTACGTTTGGGTTTTAGGTTTAGATTTAGGCTATAGGTTTAGGTTATAGGTTATAAGTGTAGGTTTTAGGTTATAGGTTATAAGTATAGGTTTTAGGTTTAGGTTATAGGTTATAAGTGTAAGTTTTAGGTTATAGGTTATAAGTGTAGGTTTTAGGTTTAGGTTATAGGTTATAGGTTTAGGTTTAGGTTAAGGTTTAGTTTTAGGTTATAGGTTTTGGGATTTTAGAATAGGTCCAGGTTATATGTATAGGTTTAGGTTATAAGTGTAGGTTATAGGTTTAGGTTTAAGTTATAAGTGTAGGTTATAGGTTTAGGTTTAGGTTAGGTTATAGGTTACGGTTTAGGGAATTGAGTTTAGGTTATAGGTTAAGGTTTAGGTTATAGGTTTAGGTTTTGGTTATAGGTTTTGAGATTTGAGAATAGGTTTAGGTTAAGGTTATTAGTTTTGGTTTAGGAAATTGGGTTCGGGTTCGTGATTGGGTTTAGGTTTAGGTTTTCAAGTTTAAGTTTAGGTTTAGGTTAGAGAGTTGAGATTAGGATTAGGTATAGGTTTAGCTTTAGGTTTAGGGATTTGAGAATACGTTAAGGTTTAGGTTTAAGAAATCAGGTTGTGTTTATAGGTTTAGGTTTAGGTTAGGGTTTAGGAAATTGAGTTTAGGTTATAAGTTAATGTTATAAGTTAAGTTTTAGGTTTAGGTTTAGGTTATAGGTTTATGTTTAGGTTATAGGTTTTGGGATTTGAGAATAGGTTTTGGGTTCGGGTTCGTGATTGGGTTTAGGTTTAGGTTTTCAAGTTTAAGTTTAGGTTTAGGTTAGAGAGTTGAGATTAGGATTAGGTATAGGTTTAGCTTTAGGTTTAGGGATTTGAGAATACGTTAAGGTTTAGGTTTAAGAAATCAGGTTGTGTTTATAGGTTTAGGTTTAGGTTAGGGTTTAGGAAATTGAGTTTAGGTTATAAGTTAATGTTATAAGTTAAGTTTTAGGTTTAGGTTTAGGTTATAGGTTTATGTTTAGGTTATAGGTTTTGGGATTTGAGAATAGGTTTAGGTTAAGGTTATAAGTTTAGGTTTAGAAAATAGGGTTCGGGTTCGGGATCGGGTTAGGTTTGGGTTTTCTTGTTTATGTTTAGGTTTAGGTTAAGGAGTAGAGATTAGGATTAGATGTAGGTTTAGGTTTAGGGATTTGAGAATACGTTAAGGTTTAGGTTTAGGAAATCGGATTCGCATTCGAGATCGGGTTTACGTTTGGGTTTTAGGTTTAGATTTAGGCTATAGGTTTAGGTTATAGGTTATAAGTGTAGGTTTAGGTTTAGGTTATAGGTTATAGGTTTAGGTTATAAGTTTAGGTTTAGGTTAAGGTTTAGGTTTAGGTTATAGGTTTTGGGATTTGAGAATAGGTCTAGGTTGTAAGTATATGTTTGGGTTATAAGTATGTTTAGGTTTTATGTTAAGGTTAAGGTTATAAGTTTAGGTTAGGTTATAGGTTACGGTTTAGGGAATTGAGTTTAGGTTATAGGTTAAGGTTTAGGTTTAGGTTTAGGTTTAGTTGAGGGAGTTGAGATTAGGATTAGGTGCAGGTTTAGGTTTAGGTATTGGAATTTGAGAATATGTTAAGGTTTATGTTTAAGAAATCGGGTTCGGGTTATATGTTTAGGTTTAGGTTAGGTTATAGGTTAAGGTTTAAGAAACTGAGTTTAGATTATAGGTTAAGGTTTAGGCTTAAGTTTAGGTTTAGGGTTAGGTTTTGTTTATAGGTTTAGGTTAAGGTTATAAGTTTAGGTTTAGGAAATCGGGTTCGGGTTCGGGTTCGGGATTGGGTTTAGGTTTGGGTTTTAAAGTTTAGGTTTAGCTTAGGGAGTTGAGATTAGGATTAGGTATAGGTTTAGGTTTAGGGATTTGAGAATACGCTAAGGTTTAGGTTTAGGTAATCAGGTTCGGGTTATAGGTTTGGGTTTAGGTTAGGTTATAGGTTAAGGTTTAGGAAATTAAGTTTAGGTTATAGGTTCAGGTTATAAGTTAAGGTTATAGGTTAAGGTTTAGGTTAAAGGTTAAGTTTTAGGTTTAAGTTAAGGTTATAGGTTTAGGTTTAGGTTATAGGTTTTAGGATTTGAGAATAAGTTTAGGTTAAGGTTATAAGTTTAGGTTTAGGAAATTGGATTCGGTTTCGGGATCAGGTTTAGGTTTGGGTTTTCAAGTTTAGGTTTAGGTTTAGGTTAGGGAGTTGAGATTAGGATTTGGTGTAGGTTTAGGTTTAGGTTTAGGTTTTGGGATTTGAGAATACGTTAAGGTTTATGTTTAGGAAATCGGGTTCGGGTTTGAGATCGGGTTTATGTTTGGGTTTTAGGTTTAGGTTTAGATTTAGGCTATAGGTTTAGGTTATAGGTTATAAGTGTAGGCTTAGGTTTAAGTTTTAGGTTATGAGTGTTAGGTTATAGGTTTAGGTTTAGGTTAAGGTTTCGGTTTCGGTTTTTGATTTAGGGATTTGAGAATAGGTTTAGGTTTTAAGAATAGGTTTAGCTTATAAGCATAGGTTATAGGTTTAGGTTTAGGTTAGGTTATAGGTTAAGGTTTAGGGAATTAAGTTTAGGTTATAGGTTTAGGTTTAGGTTAGGTGATAGGTTGAGGTTCAGGGAATTGAGTTTAGGTTATAGATTTAGGTTATAAGTTAAGGTTTAGGTTTAGGTTAAGGTTTAGGTTTAGGTTTAGGTTATAGGTTTTGGGATTTGAGAATAGGTTTAGGTTAAGGTTATAAGTTTAGGTTTAGGAAATCGGGTTCGGGTTCGGATTCGGGATCGGGTTTAAGTTTGAGTTTTCAAGTTTAGGTTTAGGTTTAGGTTAGGGAGTTGGGATTAGGATCAGGTGTAGGTTTCAGTTTAGGTTTAGGGATTTGAGAATACGTTAAGGTTTAGGTTTAGGAAATCGGATTCGGATTCGAGATGGGGTTTACATTTGGGTTTTAGTTTTGGGTTTAGGTTATAGGTTATAAGTGTAGGTTTAGGTTTAGGTTTTAGGTTTAGGTTATAGGTTATAGCATTAGGCTATAGGTTTAGGTTTAGGTTATAGGTTTTGGGATTTGAGAATAGGTTTAGGTTATAAGTATAGGTTTAAGTTAGAGTGTAGGTTAAGGTTTAGGTTTAGGTTATAGGTTTAGGTTTAAGTTATAGGTTTAGGTCATAAGTTTAGGTTTAGGTTTAGGTTATAGGTTTAAGTTTAGGTTTAGGGAATCAGGTACGGTTTCGGGTTCGGATCCGGTTTAGGTATTCTCTAGTATTATTTACTATTAAACTTGGGATTATCTACTACATACTAGTAACATACAACCAATATTGGGCACCATACCATAAGCTACAAGAATTTCATGTCCCCCTAAATAAGGTATCCTCCATTGATAACATATATATATATATATATATATATATATATATATATATATATATATATATATATATATATATATATATATATATATATATATATATATATATATATTATAAGTTCTTTATTTTTATTTACATTTGCAAATACATTCATCATCCATCCAAGAAAATTGAAACAAGTACTGTCACTTTATGACTAACAGTTGAAAAGAAAAATCATGCATCTTATCTTACCACCACAATTGACGGCACGTTAGACTGGCCTGGGGAACCATAGGGAAGGGACATGATTTTTCAGTGACAGCTCAGCTTGGCATTTATCTTCAAAAGAACATTTGTCTGGCATTCGTCATTGACTCTTTGAGGCACAATGCATTGAGTGACAATACCAAATTCTAGTAGGTTCTTTTTCTTCCATGGACCTTCAGAAATAGCACAAACTCATACATTAAATGTAAAGTAGAACAATAATAACATTATTCATTACATCTGCTCCACTCTAACAAAAAGTGTTGCTTACCTTTTTGTGCCTACTGATGAATATAAAGTAGCATACCATAAATGATTCGTGTCAAAGAACAAAAGTTGCTAACTTAACATGTCAATAATTCAAAAGCTAAAAGTTACAGAAAAAATCTTCATATGTTAGGAAGAATATATATTTACGGAAGCTAGAAACAGTGGTGGTGTTTGCCCAGTTTGCATAGGAACACTCTGCATAATATCAACAGCGTTAACATATCTTGAGAAGTAAATTTGCCTCAAGTTGGCAATGTTGAAAAACAGACACAAACAAATAAAGTGCTTATAGGTTTTGGGATTTGAGAATAGGTATATTTTTTGGTGGGATTTGAGAATAGGTTCAGGTTAAGGTTATAGGTTTAGAGATTTGAGAATACATTTAGGTTTAAGGTTTAGGTTTAAGTTATAGGTTTAGGTTTATAAGTTATAGATTTAGGGAATTGAGAATAGGTTAAGGTTTAGATTTAGGAAATCAGGTTTGGGTTCAGGATCGGATTTAGGTTTGGGTTTAGGTTATAGGTTAAGGTTTGGGTTATAGGTTAAGGTTTAGGTTTAAGTTTAGGTTATAGGTTATAAGTATAGGTTTAGGTTTAGGTTAAGGTTATAAGTATAGGTTTTTGGAGTTGAGAATAGGTTATAAGTATATCCCAATTGTCATGTTTAGGTTTAATCTAGTACATGAGCCTGCAAATGAATTATTGAAAAAAAAAAAAAAGCAGTAGGGTACTGTATCTCTTGGTGATCTTTCCTATGCTTGCCAACAAAACATGACAATTGGGATACTGGAAAAGCTGAACTAAAGAAATCATCAACGAACAAGACCTCTGCTTTCCTTTCAATCAACAAGTCCAACAGAAATCAATCTTTTATGGTCAGAAACTTCACGGGTACAAGAAGAGACCAAAACTAATTAAAAAAATTTACATAGGTGTTCACTTCCCAAGTGCAGGGTTGTGATGTAGTAATAACTCGGTAAGACCAAGGTCGAATCCCAAGGGATTGATACCTGTACATTATTTAAAACTAACTAGAAATAGAACTAGAATGAGATGAAATCTGAATTGAATTATAAATTGAAGAATAATTGTAAACTATTAATCTAAAACTTAGGAGAAATCAGAGATAGGAAACTAGGGATTCAGAGGATCCACTTGTAGACATCAGAGAGATCTTACACCTTCTTCAAGAATCATGAAATTTACTGAACTGCCATTAATATAATTTCAAAGAGATGAAAGGTATATGAATTAGAATGGATTCCATCACCAAACCATGCCTAGGAGACTATGGCAAACAACAGAATTAAACTAATTACCAACCATTCACATGTATGAAGGTTAGGAAGGGTACCGTCATCCGACCATGCCCAGGAGACTATGGTAAACAACAGAGCTTCTTGACGTCATAAACATGAAAAGGAAAAAGAAATATTCAAAGCCATCGCAGACCCACTGTAATTTTAGTCACAACAGACCATTAAAGGCTAAAAATATTTCCATACTAATCAAACTAAAATCAACTTTAAAATTCATTCAGTATAAACAAAAGCGTAACATAGAGTCTCCCATCATGCTACAAGCTTTATCTCTTAGCCCTAGCTAAGAGGTTTAGCCCAACATGATTAGACTATATCTCTAAAAAAAATAATAAGATAAATAGTAAAATAAATAAAACAAACTCCAAACTCTCCCTTTCTCACTGACGTCCTAGCCCTGGATAGTTTCTCTACCTTTTTTTCTCCACTTATAGTCAGCTGTATGGAGGTCGGTTGCTGGTTGAGTCGGTGGATAGAATTCACGCACTTGCTTCGTAGGCAGCGGAAGAGAACGCAAACAACTTGCTTTGATGCTTGGTGGGGCCCATCTTCTATAGTTATTGAAGAATCAGTTCTGTCCACTAGCATCGTAGTATCGATTTAGGTCATTCTTCCAAGATTGAAGTAGATTCGAGTTCTGAATGGACCACACTATTATTCAACGTGGCAACTTGTTCCTTACTCTGCGTGTTTGAATGACTGCATGGGTACATGAAATTGACTGGGTTTTGGTCAAAACCCTCCCCTGGACATGATGGATGTCTCAGATCATCCATTTGGTGATTGTGATGGGCCACCTCAACTCACAGCGGACGAACAGCGTTAGGACGGGTCAAGGCTACGCACGGACAGCATTAGGACGGGTCAAGGCTATGCAAATTTCTTGGTGGAGTTACTTCATCTGTCCTTTGTGAAATCCATGCCATCCACCGGAATCACAGGAAAAAAATACGTAGAGATGGCTGATTTTGAATCGAGTTAGGTGCAGCCTATAGGATTTTCCATTCAGCCGTCTATTCTCTATCAGACGGTTGGAGATCATTCCAGTGGTTCTTTCTCAAAATTTTGACACCTAATCCATGATCAGAGGGGCCTTGGAATGCGAATGGACGGTTTGGATTGTACATATGGACAATGGGTGGGGCCCACTGTCAAAACCCAATAGTTATCACGTCCGTCACTGGATGTTTCGCAGGTTATATTTGGATTGTTTGGAAAAAAAATAGGTGGGTCCACTGCAATGCCCGTCTTAGAAATTCACTCTCTTCATCAGCTCCTGTACGTAATGTTAGCCCATGGCCTCCATTTTGACGTTGATCCGACTTCAGGGTGGGCCACACGCTCAACCGATGTGTGGACAACATTCACCCTTAAAATTACAATCCGCTTCACGTGTATGCCATGCATGTACATATATTTACAGATTTGCCCTTCTTTTTTGTTATGACTTCTACCGTCCGTATCTCCTGATTGCACCGTTCAAATGAAACAAAATTTCACTAGGGCTTGTTATTTTTCATGCTCTTTCTAACGCCTAATTTTAAGCCTTGATCGCTTATGGATTGCCAAGATATGCTTTAATAGCTAACACCCTCTGATCTCTCTGTTGGGTCACTTTCACATGGATCCAATGGCTGAAATTCGACGTGCACGGTTAATTTATGGCCCCCATCACGTGTATGAAGTTTCAAGTCAATCAGAGAGCGGGAACCCTGTGATCTTGCATTCTAGACCAATTTTCGGGCCATTTGAGCTTCAGTTTCTTGGTTTTCTTCGATCCCTGACATGTGATTCCGTCGATTTTGGCCCCCTGGAGTCCCGTAACTTGCTTTGGTGCATCTTGAGCGCTAAAACCATGTTTTTAACACCCATTTTCATTTCAAGCTCATAAAGATACCCTACATCACAAACACAATTAAATCGGGCTATTAGACAGTACAATGTTCGTAAATATAGGCA
Organism: Magnolia kwangsiensis; assembly: GCA_037074715.1. Taxonomy (NCBI): domain Eukaryota; kingdom Viridiplantae; phylum Streptophyta; class Magnoliopsida; order Magnoliales; family Magnoliaceae; genus Magnolia; species Magnolia kwangsiensis. Next base: position 119,383,824 of record CM073577.1, read on the forward strand.
ATAATTGGGGTCTAATATGCAATATTTGACCCTCAACAATAAGCCCATTAGAAATCAATATCATAAATTGCCAGCTACTTCCCTTCTTCACAAAAAATGGATTTTTTTTTATTTTTATTATTATTTAAAAAAAAAAAAAAAAAAACAAGAAAATCAAAGATTGTAAGGGGTCATTTGGCTCCTTGGAAAAGTACCCACCTCGAAATAGAATCTAAGTAGGGGTAAATTCCTATGATTGGGATTGGGAAAGCCTAGAAACGATTTTCAGTTAGAAATTCTAGCATTTTGCATGGTTTCTTTTTTTAAAAAAAAATAAATTCTAGTCACAAGTTCAATTGGAAATTCCAAGCAAATGAATTCTTTCCCAACTGTCACTTCTTTGAATTTTTTTTATAAAAAGGTACCTGCACCATAGAATTCCTTTCCATCCTTTCCCAGTATCCAAACAAATTTTATTGATTCAACAACATCACATTTCCCATGCCCAAATGTGACAAATAGAATCTTTCTCCAAGGATTTGGCTTCCTACAAAATGAAGTCTTTATGCCCATTGAAGAAAAAAGTTTTGCATCCATACAAAAATGCCACTAAATAGTACATACAATATCAAATTTCAAGCTTTATATTTTCAGTAAGCAAGTGATATTGAGAAGAAATCTTTACCTGAGAATGCATATAGCTCATTCCTTGAGTAAAAGAACCTTGAATCCTAATGAGCAATCTAGCAAATTCATTTACCACCGAAACAATCAGAAGACATTATGATAAACTCATGCAAATAACACTCAAATCTACTATAACCATGTGATGTGAACATCATAATAAATAAATAATAATAATAAATCATAAGGGTTTATTAAATTCCACCTAGTTGCTAGGGCTAGGCTGCACTGCAATGACATCCTTTTTGCCAAATCCATCGCCAGCCTTGGCAGGTCCTTTAGTATCACCCTATCAAAAGTTCCACTTATATATATATATATATATATATATATATATATATATATATATATATATATATATGTATGTATAAAACCTAAAGCATTCACCCAAACCTGTGTATAACCAAAAAAGAAGAAGATGTAAATTTTGGTTACCTCCAGCTGCAATGGCAAATCCATCCCCAAAAATCAATACAAAAGAAAAAAAAATGGTGTCAGTTTAAACTCCTAAAACCTCAAAATGCATGTAACTTTTACCAATTAAAAAAATGAAGACCAATATTACTGCTCTTCTCCATTAAAAAATAACATCAGACTTCTTCCCATTGCACACAGGACCATTGGCTATATATTACTTGCAATCGATCATCAATAGGACAATCAACAAAAAGAAAAAAATAATTATAAAGAGACTAAATGTAAAAGAGTATGGATAAACAAGCATTTGTTGTGTCACCAAGAGCATGGACATGGAAGCCATGGAGCCTAGGTTTAAGACCATAGCGGCTTCCAGTCATTGTAGTTGGGCCATGTCCTTCCTAAGTGAAGTACACAGTGCCACTAACTCCCTCCTTATTAAGAACAACAATAGCCTTCACCATTGTTATATGTGTTCTCAAAAATATTAATCCTTGATATACTTTCCCCAACTGCATATTCTTCATCTGATGACTAAACAAATTCCAATGCTGAACCAAAGGATCTATTTACAGATTGGAAATGCCACACTTTCATTCCTTGTTAACTTCAGCTATGTCAAATAAAGAAAAAATATACATTAAACACTGCACACCTTTACTATAGAAAAAATATAGAAAATCAATAGCCTCTGCAGCAAAAACATTTAAAGATATCATGACTCATTCTCACCCTAAAGACTAATTAAACTGGTAAACAACAATGAAATTGAAGACCACAAGATTGATTCCATGGGCTCCAAACTGCAAACTGATTGTTGAGAATTAAGCATTAATATTTCTAATTACATGTAATATCTAGAAATCACTCCGGCTGATTGTATTTTTGGTCTAGGTGTTGAAGATGTAGGGCTGGAAAGACCCGAACCATCATGCGACCCACACCATAGACTGCAGGTAGCACTTAAAAATGGAAAGTGTTCCACTCATGAAGGACACTTGATTTCACTCATCATGCAACCCACACCAAATAGAAGTCAAGTAAAAGTTGATTGCAGCAACTTTAGCAGCAGTGGCAACCCGATTCACTGCCATAACTGCCTTGTTTACTCACTCATCTACACGAGGAAGCTGAATAACATTCTTTGCTGCTTTTCTAGATGACTGTTAGGATGATATGGAAAGATGAACTGTCAAGATCTCGGAAAGATGGAGAATGCATACACACATACATAATACTATCTGAGTCATGTATCCATTGAGACCCATGTAGACAGTTCAATTTTGTATATACGTACATACACACATACATAATACTATCTGAGTCATGTATCCATTGAGACCCGTGTAGACAATTCAGTTGACAGGCTGATTGAATACCATGTAGGCCACATATGCACACAAACAAATAAAAGTTCTAAAAAAATTGCTAATATTTTTAGCTCATCCATTGTTTTCGTTCATGTGTGGCATGTCTCGAAACACATCTTAAATGAAACTAATCTGGAATGCAGCTTATACAAAAGCCATGCCATAACATAATTGCGATCAAACAAGCTTTATATCTACAACTAAAGAAAGCTCTTTAAATTGATCGACTTACGAGTAAATACTTGGAAATGGTTACCTCTTTGGACAAATCAATCCATTTCTGTAGTTTGGATAGGCAAAACTACTACATATTTCATCTTAGCAACTTCTTAATGATTTATATAAGGTTATTTCTTAGCTCTGAAACATATCAATGAGAAAGGAGCTACAACTTATATAATGAATGATGTACAACCACCGACTTTTGGCCTAACATCCATCATGTAGTGACCCAGTTGATCAACAATGCCAATCACCATGCATGTTTGGCGCATGTGAGAAGGTGATGGAACTTCATAAAACTTATTTGACTTAAGCACCATAAAACTTAAATACATGGGTGATATATAAAAATGTTTACTTAGAGAACTTGCTGAGTCAACTCAATTTAAAGATGGTAATTCATTTTCTACTAGGCACCTAAAAGCTTGATTAAAGTTCAGTGAAATCTTCAAATTTTATAAGGACCAACAAAATAAGAAGAAAACACGTTGTGGAGTAAGATTTTTTAAAATTGATACAGTACCTATTGAAAGAACTTACTTTGAATAAGCAGAATCTAAAATAGAAAAAGGAAAAAATGTATTGATTCATGGGAAGATGAAGCTGCAACAACCTAGAACTAAATGGATTGCAATTCAGTTCTATACTCTGGTAGAGAACACACCACATAGTCTTTAACAGAGCCATCTCATCTATCACTTGCTGCACAGACTTAACTGAACGTCGATTTATGACCAGTTGCATTACATACATATGTTCAGAGAAACAAAGATATGCAATATATGAACGACATGACAACAAAATGTTATAGCTTTCTAAGTTAAGAAATGACCCTCATGTTAATGGAAAGCATCAATTCCCTAAAATCTAAATTAATAATAATAAATAAATAAATAAATCTAGAGACACCCATCTCTCCAAATCTAACAAAACACACATTCATAAAAGGAAAAGAAAAATTGGAGAAAAAAATTATCAGAAGAATCAGAAGGGAAAACCCAATCAAATGACTAGATCCAGGGAAGTTTATTCAATTGAGAATCCAAAGCTAACCATCTCAACAAAATTTAAGAAAAAAAAAACAAAAATGAATGAAATACCAACAACTAATCAAATCACATACACAGATCTGAAGAGAAATATCACGAAATGGATCTAAGATTGAAGAAATGAAGAGAGATAGTAATCGGAATTGATGAAATCTGATACCTTGTGAAAATTTCAAGGCTCTTTCTAGAAAAATACATAGAAATCCCATGGGATATTATTAGAGGTTGTTGAAATTGGAGAAGTGTAATGCTTGCCTCTGCTTCTCTATGTACAAAAATAGGGTCGTTGATAAGGCATCAGAAAACCTAAAACGAGAAGAGAAAAAGAAATCAATTTGGGCATCAGAAAACTTAAAATGAGAAGAGAAAAATAAAAAATCAAAGATAGATGGACGCAATAGGAAGCAAGGGTTGTTACTAGGATTGGAGAGAAAGGGAGAGGCGTGAGAGAGATTGAGAGGTAGGAAGAGGCTGAGAGAGATTGAGATGGAGGAAAAGGCGTGAGAAAGAGATTGAGAGGGAGGAAGAGGCATGAGAGAGGGGGCATTCGAAGGTTAGGGTTTCTTTGATTTGGGCGTGGGGGGCTATTTTTTTGGGTGTGGGCATCTCTCTTTTGTGCGCGAGATGAAGTTGGAGACGGACGGAGCTAGTAGGTGCTCCGTGTGGCCCATCATGATGTATGTGGTTTATCCACGCCATCCATTCATTTTATTTTTTATTTTTAGGGCATAATACCAAAAATAAGGCAGATCAAAAGCCCAACTGGACCACACCACAGATCAACGACAGGCACTTAATCTACACGGTTTCCTACGATGTGGTCCACTTGAGCCTTTGATCTGCCTCATTTTTAGGCTCATGTCAGTAATGAGGTGTTTCAAAATGGATGGACGACTTAGATAAACTGGCCTCCACAGGTCCCCATACGGGCTCAACTGGACCACATTATAGGAAACAGTGTTGAACGAGCATCGACCATTAAAAACCTTTTGGGGGCCATATGAAGTTTTGGATCAATCTGATATTTTTTCCCTTCATCTGGGCCTGTATGACCTAATCAATAGATTGGATTTCAAATAAAAAGTACAGTGGGCCTTAGGAGAGTTTTAATGGTGGATATCTAATCACTATTGTTTTCATGTGGTGTGGTCCACCTGAGATTTATATCCCTCTCATTTTTGGTATCAAGCCCTAATATGATGTGTAAAAATGGATGGACGACATGGATGAAAGACATACATCATGGTGGGACCCATAGAGCACCAACCACCAACCACGGGTCTAGTGTCAAGGGGAGTAGCCAATCCTTTCCCTCTTGGATGCCATATGGTGACGACACCAAGTTTTGTGGGCCCCTCTATGATGTATTTGTTATATCCACACTATCCATCCATTTTGAGATATCATTTTAAGTCATGAGCCAAATAATGGGGCAGATAAAAATTTGTAGTGGACCCCACCATAGAAATCTCAAGTGCACTACACCACATGAAAATAATAACAATTGGATATCCATCATTAAAATCCTCCTAAGGCTCACTATACTATTTATTTGACATCCAATATGTTGATTAGGTCATACAGGGCAAGATGAAGGGAAAAAACAAAAATCATCTTGATCCAAAACTTTTGTGGCTCCGAAATGGTATGATATCCAATATTGTACTGTTTATATTTTTTTAGATGTCTTCACATAATTTTAGATAGTATGACCCACATGAGTTTCGTATACGGATGATTTTTGAGATATCTCATAAGCTAAAGGGGAGACAACTAATGCACAATGTAGATGTTTGACACACATCATGATGGGCCCCACAAAACTTACATTAATTCTTAGGTTCTCAGGGTGTCAATAAGTTGGTTCACAATTTTGACCAGAATATTTGCCCCATTTTACATGTCTGGTCCATTCACTCTATTTTACTGATCATTACCCTTAATTTGACTAGTTACTCACCTCGATCATACTACATATGAGAAATATATTGGGCAAACAAGATTGATCAACAATTTCAGTGAAATTTGATTTAAACATCTAAGTTATTACTCTTCAATTGGAACTGATTAAATTGTCTAAAAATGATTAAAGGTACAATTAGTGGATGTGCCTAATAATTTAGTAATTTCATGTTTTGTCGCATGCCATAAGATAATCTTTAAAAATATATGGACGACATGGATTAAACAGATACATCGTGGTGGGGCCCACACAACACCTGAAATAGCGGTAAAGACCGCTTGAGTTGAAGTAGGAATATGTCAATATGTCTTAGAGGGGGGTGAATAGGACTTTTTAAAATTTTTATGATTTATTAAAAATCCTATCATAGTAATCCTATCACAGAGTACAGATTAGGATTACTCAAAATTAACTCTACTGGCTTCCAAGCCTGGTAGAGGATCCAATCACAGAACTATTTAAATGATAAGCATGGCACAGTTATAATCTATGATGGATGTGACTGTGTGTGAAGTGTGAGTAAATATAAATGCAGTTAATGTAATCACACAAAAGATTAGGCACAAGAATCAATCACAAACACAGTCATTTATAGTGGTTCGAATACTTGTCTACTTCACTCCCGGCTGCCACACTCAACTCTTGAGTGTACCGGATTTCACTAAGTAGGTTTCCCATGGTTCACCTCAAACTTAAGGTTTTAAATTAGGTTCACCTTCAACATTTACAGAGATTTTTACTCGGTTCACCTCAAACCCTAGAGTTTTACCGGTTCACTCCTAACCACATGTTTATGCCCACACAGAGCAAGGGTCAACACAACGCACCCGGATTTAGGCACACTAGCCAAGGATCTCCCCTGAGACCCTAACAGAGGATTTACCAGGTTCACCTCTAACCTAGAGTTTTATTGGTTCACTCCCAACTAGATATTTATGCTCTCCACAAAGCAAGGGTCCACATAACACACCCGGATTTAGGCACACTGACTAAGGATCTCCCCTGAGACCCTAATGGAGGTTTTACTAAGTTCACCTCTAACCTAGAGTTTTACTGGTTCACTCCCAACCAGATGTTTATGCTTTCCATAGAGCAAGGGTCCACACAACGCACCCCACACGTACACTCCCATCTGAGGCCTCCCTGAGGACTTCAAAGGGTGAGCAACACTCAAGACCAGATCCTAGAGAGGAAAGATCACAAGTGTCCTCTGGACTCTAGATACTTACAGATAAGTTGATGAGTCCCATTCAGCGCAGTGACGAAGATCTCCTCCTTGTTGTTGAAGAGTCTTCTTCTCCCTTGATCCGCAACACAAAAGATGTACCAGTACTTGGCTTTGGGTTGGGTCAAGGTTATGATGGAATCCTACTCTCTAAAGATTTTCCTATTAGGAAGATAGAGTGATTCCAATCATCTATGCATTCAAGGCATCCCAACTTAATGATTTGCCATTAAGGTAGTAGTTGGAAGATCCTTGAATGTAGAAGTTCATTCCCCAATCCACTCTATGAAATATCAATGATAAGGGTGGATTGGAGGATGAACTTCCTGAAAGAAAGGGCTTAGGATAAAGGATATGAAGTTTAAAATACTCAAAAGCACTTTCTTCTTTCTCTACTAGCAATAAGGACTAATCTCTATATATATAGGCAAAAGGTTCTAACGGATATAAACGGTCACATTTATGACAGAGTTCGATATCATCGAGCAATCATCAATATGATCAAGCGTATACTCTCAATTGTATTGATAGACCTCTTGATGATACAAACTCAAATGTCATTTTTGCTTTTGAAAAACCTTTTGCCAACTGGTCGATGGGATCGATACACACATCGATGATATCGAATTTTGAACTCCAATTCCATCGATAGAGGAATCGATCTATTGACAGGTGAAAACAAGAGAGACAAGCCTTGAAAAATTTTAGGCTCTAAAGATATGATCGGGGAACAGTCGATGTCATCGGAATTTGTATATCGATGATATCGGAGACCGTGTCGATGGGATCGATAAATCGTATAGATTTACCTATAAGCTTGGTGGACGGTTTGTGTCCGGTTTCGATCCAATCGACAAGGTCTTGATATGATCGACATATGAATATCGATTTATCGACTGGGCCCCCGATCGACGTTTAAAATATCCTGAAATGTATGCTGGAGGAAACATGCGCCCACAATCGATATGATCGACTGACTTCCGATATGATCGATATTTGAGTTCAGATTAAATTGAACAGTCATCGATATATCGAAGCTTATGTTAGTTTTCTTTAAAAAAAATAGGGACGCCGAAAAACTGTCTGTCGATATTATCGATCCACTTTCGATAGGATCGATATTCGAATATCGATGATATCGATTGACTAGTTGATATATTGATAAATCGTCCAGATGATTGTTTGATTGCTGGACGCTTTTTGTCCTCACTCGATTGTATCAATTGAGATGCTGAGGACATCGACGGAGCAGGTCGATCATATTGAGATATGAATCGATATAATCGACAGTGTAAGAAAAAATTAAAGATTTTCCTATTTGATAAAAAGTTTTCTTACACAAAAACCCTACGATGTTCTATTTATTTTCAAGGGTTTTAATCACCTGGTGTTTTGGGACATGGGATGTGAGGCTGTGATTTACTTATGGCGAGCTTCCACACATCCAGTTAAGGCAGACACTTGACTTGATCTTCCTGTTAGGCGTTGTTGTCTGACTGACTCAACGTACAACGTAATTGACAAACCAGGGCACTTAGTAGGTGCACTTTCAATCTCCCCCTTTGTTAATTACGTGAGAAAATACCCAAAATACCTTAGGCAAATATCTAGATAGATACATATTAAAATGTGTGTACATGCTTTAACACAATTTTATAAATTATAATCACCCATGTCCACACCCAATAAATTCTCCCCCTTAATTCAAAAACTCCCCCTTTCTTGTTGCGGCTGCTCCCCCTAACACCTGCAAATAGATATACAATTTTTTGCTCGGGGTGTTTGAATTGTTCTCCCCCCTTTTGTTAGTCATTGGCAAAGACATAAAACGTGATATTGACTGAAAATTGAAGCATATGGGAGAACCACAGACAGATAGATGTATATCGAGATTCAACAGTGATAAGCATACTTCATGAAGGCAGAAGGTAAATCAATGAAGCAGACAGCACAGGCATTGTATAAGCAATAGGAATCGCAATAAAATGAGAATTAAGTTCAGCCATATCAACAAAAAGAGTTCATTGTCCAGAAACATCTATCCCCCTATATATATATATATATATATATATATATATATATATATATATATATATATATATATATATATATATTGCCCCAGACAGCAATATCTTAATCAAAATTAAATATCAGCCTAAGGTAGGGATACCCAAAACAAGTAAGTAAAGATGGATGCAAAATCAGGTATTTTATGGCTAGACACACAATTTCATCATAACTGTCTCCTTTTTAGCACATAGAAGGCCCGCCAGTCATTAGTAACTTAAGAATCTACTGCACAGAGTGTTGGAGAGCTTTCATCCTATTTTTTATTCTTGATAGTCGTTGTTCGCAGTTGAAGTTGCTCATCAATTCCAGTGAGATTGTTCAAAAATTGACGCTTAAGCACATGACGTTGACGATTTGTGACAGAAGCAGGACTAAATTCAGGAGTTCTATTGGATCCCCAAAGGGTTTCTTCATTAGGCATGGGATCACTATCCTCAACAAGCGGGGGAATCTTAGTATGCGATGAGACAGAGACATACACTTGTTGCGCTGCATCATGGTCGTACCAAACTTCAGGATATACCTTATCAGTTGTTTTCGGTAAACCTGCCCAGTGTGCGAGCTTGAGATAAGAGATGGAAAGGGAAAAAATTCAAGATGGTCACTTCTGATTACCTTTATTAACTGGTCTAATATAAAAGTCGCTAAGCATACAGGGATCTCTTGATAGACATCATACAGAATATTGAGTGCAATGGGACTCAGATATATGTCATTTCCATCACATGGGTACACATTCGTGCTGAAAATACTGTGAAGGAGTTGGAACAAGATTCTTAGGTATTTTACTGGAAGAATATTGCTATCATTTCTAGGAATTGTCATACCCTGACACAGTGCTTGTGTAATCTCCACCCATCTACCCAAATCATTTCGATTTCTACTAGTGACAGAGATTTGCGTCACTTTAATGTTTAGAACATGACCAATGACTAATGGAGTAATGTGCTTGATGTGTTGCATGAATTTTAGACATATGCAAGGTGGGTAAACTTCGACAACATGGTAACAGTTGAAGAACTGATGGATCATTTCAAACTGATATGGGCCGCCCATATTAAACATATTCTTCCATCCTATAGTCTCCATCATGAGATCCACCCCATAGAGTTTGACAGTTCTAATGAGAATAGTACGATCGACTATCGTGACTTGTTCCCATTCTGACTGGTTTTGAGGTGGTATAGAATATTTCTCTTTCTTATTCTTGGAAAGTTTTAGAGATGAGAGAGCCTTACCTTTTCCTTTAATCATCTTCCTTGTTTCACTTGGATGCCGAGATTTCATTTGGACTTTGAGCAGATCAACCAAAGGAACTGATCAAGACAGAGAGATAGGACTAGCTTTTGAGAAATGAAAAAAAAAATTCCTTTCAATCAACCTTTTATTTGGGCGCCATCTGTGGATCATATCGGCCAACATATCGATTGTATCAAGAAGTTGTCGATCGATGCTATCGAGACAGCCCATGATGTTATCCACGGTCACACGACTTTTCATATTCTGAACAACCATCAATTGTATCAATCCTCGGTCGATGAAATCGAAGAAGACCGTCACTTGTATCAAAAGTATGTGCCATTCAAAATTTTTCCAATTTTGACACACTATTGTATATTTTTTGACTTAATCAGTATATGTCACAAAAATTTGTACTAGTTCTATACAATTATAAACATGATAATGTTTATATACAAAAGTTAAAGGTCTCTAACCTCAGATGTATCATTGAGGATTTAGCAAAATTGCATCATTTCACCAGTTATCTAGATTTCGATGTAGAATCTGAACATGTTCTTTTATGCTTAGTAATTCAGGGTATAGAGTTCAACTTTTCTTTCACTTTCCACTTTGTGACAGAAGTTTTTACTGTGGTGACTTTTGTTATCTCACCAACTTGATCTAGTGATTTCTTCATTGTCTTCCATTTTAGGTGGTGATAAATGGGTGTTTTGCATTACTCTGGTTGGATTAAATTTATCAATGTGAATTTGACTAGAGTTATAAGAAGTTGCCTATAAGCATTCAAACTTATAATGTCCCATATCACAACATAAATGAGAAACTGGAGAGGTTCATGTATTGCTACCTGAAGTAACAGATTTTTTAGTTTTCATTTTGATTTTCTCATACCCTAGGCCACTCTTATCTTTTTCAGGCCTTCCCATCCCTAACATCCTCTCAAGTTTTTCACCACTCTGAGAAAACTTATAGTTTATCTTGGCAAATTTTCTAGATTTTTCTAAGTCAATACAAAGTGAGTGGTTCTCATTTTTGAGTTTTGTATTATCATCTTTTAACAATTCAGCTTGGTTCATAAGTTTTGATAATTCTTTTTTTAGGGATAGGTTTTCTCTTTCTAATTTATCATTGTCTGTTTGATATTGTTGCAAATCATTGGTTAAATGTATGTTTATATCCAAGGTTCTGTCCAAGTATTTTTGCAACAATTCTTTTTTATTTTCAGACATGCTGAGTTTTTAGGGATATGAATGCTATGAATGTATAGATGATTATAAGCATCTTTCAGTTTATCCTTTTTAACTCTTTCCTCTTCTTCTTCAGACTTAAGTTCCTCATTGTTAGATGGAAATGATTCGGTGGCTTGTTGTTCTTCTTTTCTTTTAGATTCCATAGGAATAATTGGAGTGGTGGAGACCATAAGAATTTTCAATGGTTTTTGGCCATCATCACTCTTTGAGTTACAAGTTTCTGAGTTTGACTCTTCCGTATCATCCCACGTGGCGGCCATTGCCTTGCCCTTGGTTTTTCTGTTTGGGCATTCGGTAGATAGGTGTCCATACTCATGACAGGCATAACATTGAGGTTCTTTGGTCTGCTTAACAAATTTTCCTGCAGGAGGTTTGAAGTTCACCTTTCTTCCTCTGGAAGGATGACCGCGATTCTTCTGAAAGAATCTTCTAAATCTTTGTGCCAGCAAAGCCACTTCCTCATCTTCATCTTCCTTTTCACACTCATTATCCTCATGTTTTGATTTCTTAGAAGTTTTTAGGACAATGTTTTTGGATTTTTGGGATTGTGTGAAGTATAGTTCAAATGTTTGTAGGGAACCTACCAGTTCTTCTACTTTCATCTCATCAATATTCTTACACTCCTCTATTGTTGTTACCTTGGGATTAAACCGTTCCGGCAGTGATCTAAGGATTTTTTTTACAGATTTTAGATACCGGAACCTTCTCTCCCAATCCACCCATGGAGTTGTAAATTATATTCAATTTTGTGAAGAACTCCATAAATGTCTCATACTCCTCAATTCTGAGATTTTCGAACTGTGAAGTCAGAATTTGTAGTTTAGACCTCTTCACAGTACTTGTGCCTTCATGGGTTGTTTCCAATAAGTCCCATGCTTCCTTAGATGTCCCACACTTGCTTATTTGATTGAAGATATCTTGGGACACGGCACAGTAGATGGCATTCATAGCTTTTGCTTCAGCGGTTTGTTTCTCTTTGTCGAACGCCATCTACTTTTCTTTGGATTTAGGTTTTGTAGTGGTTATGCCACTTTCAAGTACGATTTGTTTAGATGGTGGCACATATCCACTTTCTACTATCTCCCAAACATCATGATCCAAAGATCTCAGGAAGTAGTGCATCCTATCCTTCCAGTATGCATAATTTAAACCATCAAATACTAGAGGTCTAGTGACAGATAAGCCCTCTCCTTTGGCCATATTCCCAACTTCAGTCAAGATCACTCTCTAGGCTGTGAAGCCCTTAAAGAGAGACCCGCTTTGATACCAATTGAAATAGCGGTAAAGACCACTTGAGTTGAAGTAGGAATATATCAATATGTCTTAGAGGGGGGTGAATAGGACTTTTTAAAGTTTTTATGATTTATTAAAAATCCGAGCACACTAATCCTATCACAGAGTATAGATTAAGATTACTTAAAATTACCTCTACTGGCTTCCAAGCCTGGTAGAGGATCCAATCACAGAACTATTTAAATGATAAGCATGGCACAATTATAATCTATGATGGATGTGACCGTGTGTGAAGTGTGAGTAGATATAAATGCAGTTAATGTAATCACATAAAAGATTAGGCACAAGAATCAATCACAAACACAGTCATTTATAGTGGTTTGACTAGTTGTCTACTCCACTCCCGGCTGCCACACTCAACCCTTGAGTGTACCGGATTTCACTAAGGAGGTTTCCCATGGTTCACCTCAAACCTAAGGTTTTAAATCAGGTTCACCTTCAACCTTTACAGAGGTTTCTACACGGTTCACCTCAAATCCTAGAGTTTTACTGGTTCACTCCTAACCAGATGTTTATGCCCACACAGAGCAAGGGTCTACACAACGCACCTGGATTTAGGCACACTGGCCAAGGATCTCCCCTGAGACCCTAACGGAGGTTTTACCAGGTTCACCTCTAACCTAGAGTTTTACTGGTTCACTCCCAACCAGATGTTTATGCTCTCCACAGAGCAAGGGTCCACACAACGCACCTCGCACGTACACTCTCGTCGGATGCCTCCCTGAGGGCTTTAAAGGATGAGCAACACTCAAGACCAGATCCTAGAGAGGAAAGATCACAAGTGTCCTCTGGACTCTAGATACTTACAGATAAGTTGATGAGTCTCATTCAGCGCAGTGACGAAGATCTCCTCCTTGTTGTTGAAGAGTATTCTTCTCCCTTGATCCGCAACACAAAAGATGTACCAGTACTTGGCTTTGGGTTGGGTCAAGGTTATGATGGAATCCTACTCTCTAAAGATTTTCCTATTAAGAAGATAGAGTGATTCCAATCATCTATGCATTCAAGGCATCCTAGCTTAATGATTTGCCATTAAGGTAGTAGTTGGAGGATCCTTGAATGTGGAAGTTCATTCCCCAATCCACTCTATGAAATATCAATGATAAGGGTGGATTGGAGGATGAACTTCCTGAAAGAAAGGGCTTGGGATAAAGGATATGAAGTTTAAAATACTCAAAAGCACTTTCTTCTTTCTCTACTAGCAATAAGGACTAATCTCTCTATATATAGGCAAAAGGTTCTAACGGATATAAACGGTCACATTTATGACAGAGTTCGATATCATCGAGCAATCATCAATATAATCGAGCGTATACTCTCGATTGTATCGATAGACCTCTTGATGATACAAACTCAAATGTCATTTTTGCTTTTGAAAAACCTTTTGCCAACTGGTCGATGGGATCGATACACACATCGATGATATCGAATTTTGAACTCCAATTCCATCGATAGAGGAATCGATCTATTGACAGGTGAAAACAAGAGAGACAAGCCTTGAAAAATTTTAGGTTCTAAAGATATGATCGGGGAACAGTCGATGTCATCGGAATTTATATATCGATGATATCGGAGACCGTGTCGATGGGATCGATAAATCGTATAGATTTACCTATAAGCTTGGTGGACGGTTTGTGTCCGGTTTCGATCCAATCGACAAGGTCTTGATATGATCGACATATGAATATCGATTTATCGACTGGGCCCCCGATCGACGTTTAAAATATCCTGAAATGTATGCTGGAGGAAACATGCGCCCACAATCGATATGATCGACTGACTTCCGATATGATCGATATTTGAGTTCAGATTAAATTGAACAGTCATCGATATATCGAAGCTTATGTTAGTTTTCTTTTAAAAAAATAGGGGCGCCAAAAAACTGTCTGTAGATATTATCGATCCACTTTCGATAGGATCGATATTCGAATATCGATGATATCGATTGACTAGTTGATATATTGATAAATCGTCCAGATGATTATTTGATTGCTGGACGCTTTTTGTCCTCACTCGATTGTATCGATTGAGATGCTGAGGACATCAACAGAGTAGGTCGATCATATCGAGATATGAATCGATATAATAGACAGTGTAAGAAAAACTTAAATATTTTCCTATTTGATAAAAAATTTTCTTACACAAAAATCCTAAGATGTTTTATTTATTTTTAAGGGTTTTAATCACCTGGTGTTTTGGGACATGGGATGTGAGGCTATGATTTACCTATGGCGAGCTTCCACACATACAGTTGAGGCAGACACTTGAATTGATCTTCCTGTTAGGCGCTGTTGTCTGACTGACTCTACTCACAACGTAATTGACAAACCAGGGCACTTAGTAGGTGCACTTTCAACACCAACCACCAGCCATTGGATGGTGTAGGGGGAGGAACTAATATGTTCCCCTTATTTGTGCTGTGGTCCCTTTAATATTTGGATATGATTGATTTTTTGGATAATTCTATAAAATGATCTCGAAAAATGGATGAACGATTTTTTGGATAATTTTACAAAATGATCTCGAAAAATGGATGAATGGTGTGGGTTTATCCTAATTTTTTGGTAATGATTTCCACCGTTGATACCTTCCTTGGGCCCACAGTAATGTTTATTTATCATCCAACATGTTCATAATATCAAAAATATATGAATGAATAGAAAACACAAACATCAGCTTGATCCAAAATTTCTATGGCCTCCAAGAAATTTTAAATGATAGAGGTTCAATCACACTATTTCTTGTAGTGTGGTCCACTTGAGCTTTGGATATGATTCCTTTTTTTTTCTTTAGACTTCAAATTATCTGTTAACATGGATGAATGGATTGGATAAAATAAATAAATAATGGTGAACTCCATAGAGTTTACTCTGGTAAGGGTAACGAGTAACTCACCTAAACGTAGTGGAGAAGGGTTTCCTTAAAACATTCATAATCATACATTAGGCCTGCCTAAATGTGATTCATATATCCAACCTACTCATTATGTGTGTTCCACTTGGATGAAGGGTCAGACCAAGTTTCAACCGCATCTAAAATTCATGTGGGCCTCACCAAGTGCTTTTATATTTTTTAGGATGTCTTTACATAGTTTTAGATGATATGGCCCACTTGAGTTTCGTATATAGATGATTTTTTAGAAATCTCACAACCTAAAGTGGTCACATCAAATTCACGGTGTTGATGTTTGACACACATCATGAAGGGGCCTACAAAACTTATTAACATCAATTCTTATGTTCTCACGAGGTCAGTAAGTTGGGTCACAATTTGTCACGCCCCAGACTCAGTAACCGAACTTAGAAGGAATCCGATGGCCAGTTCTGGCCGCAACAGCCTCCGTAGTACCTCATTCTCGGCTCTTGAGACAGGTTCCAATCCTGTGATCATAGAAGGAGGATTTCCATAACAGTATAATCATTTCATTACGAGCATACCCAAGACCACAACACGTACATTTAAAAATAATAAATGGCACACATCACAAAATCACTAAGAATTTGAACTTTTACATGTTTGCATCAGGTTCGAAAGGACATACATAAGGTAAAAGGAAAAGCGTTAGAAGCCAGCAACACTGGAGTCTTCATTGCTCAACTCTACTCCACGCTCTGCCGCTATGATGCCAGCGTAGAGTCTCCTGCACGCATCAATCATGAATAAGCTTATAGAAGCTTAGAGGGTGGTGTAAGTATGTGATAATGGTGCACAGAAGAATAGTAGGAGGTACAAGGACAGAAACATGCTCATGAGAATATCACTAGCCTTACCAAGGCTTATCATGAATACCATGCAATGAGTATTGGATGTCATACCAAGGCAATGCATAAGGGGCTTACACATCCAATGCTAATGCGATGCAAGTAATGTCAGTTCTCATATCCAAATCACATATCAAACACATTTTTAGTTATAAGGAAATCACCGAGGTCCATTACACTACTGAATGACTACCGCTTTACAAACCCGCATAGTCAAACGAGCGTAAGAGACCTCACTACCTGCCTGTGGACAGCCAATCACCAACAGGGCCTGACGTTAAATGACCCATTTTACGAGCTGGTCAAACTCAGCCTAGTAATGCCCTCCCTCATAGGAGGATAAGGCCACATCCCCATCTAACCGACTACACGACAGTGGGAGTCGCGACCTATAGGTGTGAGGCCCTCGTGTGCTCATGTTTCCACCCGATCACGGCGTTGGAGCAGATCCTTGGTACCATGGAAGTTTTGAGAATTTCACCCACGGGCATCCTATGCACTTGGTATGATTAAACATTATTTTCGGTGTCCAAACTTCCAGCCATCCATGAATATCCCTGTGGAGGCTAGGCCCTGATGAAGCGAGGGTGAATGTCGATCATACTATGTAATGTCAGATACATGAATCACACAAACAACCATGCATCATCCAACGTGCTCAAGAGGAGAAAACTCCATACCTCACAATATCTTACCCAATGGCATAACCGTGACCAATCACATCTCAGCCAAGCATGCATATGACGCGTATGGGAGTAGGACATGAAGATGAATAAAAATGCTAATGCGGTGAACACGTTCTCCCCTCATAACTAATATGGTGTAGGTACTTAGACAGTTTTTTAAAAGAAATAGAACCTCGAGGGGGGGGACAATAGCCTGGGGTAGCCCACGAGACTAGATAGATAATGGCATGGGCCTAAATAATAAGAATGGGCATAGCAATGGTCTATGGTGGACTTTAACCACCCATAGAAGCAAGAATGAGCCTAACAAGGGCCTAAAGGGGCATATCAAGGTGGGCATTCAACCACCATTGTCCCATGAAGGCAGCATAATAATGATTTGTCAAGGATCAAGGCCCGTAGCCTGAGCATCACCATAAGAAAGAGATGAGCAGCTATATTCATATAGATGCATAACATGTTGGGCCTCGATAAAGTGTCCCAAGGCTACACATAATTCATAGGTCCAATAGGGGCAATATACAGCCAGATCCACATGCAATAATATGGGTCCATAAGGAAGGTTAGGGCCCAAACATAGGGGCCACTAAGTCCATACATTGTGGTGGGCATAGTGGGCAGCCCATTACTTCAACACATGTGCGAGAATCGTATTCAAGATAAGTAAGTTGGGCCTTACAACCTAGCCCTAAGAATTTAGTATTTTTGGTGGACAACCAAAGGCCCAACCACTCATACATTCTAGCCCACTAGCCAAACAGAATACCATGAAGAATACAACCCAAGAATCCATTAGGCCTAAATAAAGGGTCCCAGCCCATTTAGGCTTACAAGGAGTCCAGAATCTGGTTACATCTAAGTACCCATATAGCCCAACCAAGGTGGCCCTCAATGATGCATTAATTAAACCAAAATAAGGGTGTAAAGGCATGAATTATCCCTATAAAATCCTCACAATATGGAGGGATATACAACACATCTAGGTGGGCCCACAAGGTTGGTTGGAGGGCCAGCCAAGGCTGGACACCCCAGCCTGGGCGTCCCTGCCTGATGGGACACTCTAGGCCGCACCACAGTCAGCTCAAATGTCCATTGGGTTTGAAAGTTTTTAGGGTGATACTTTCATGGGTGGTCGATACTCTCAAAACATTTCAGGATTTTTGTACGTTCTTAAGTGTTTTAATTAATTTAAATGAAACAGTCTGACCAGAAAATCAAACTGACCTGGCTGTCCCAACATGGTGGGCCAGTCCGGCCTTTGCCACGGTGTGAAAAGGGCTCCATTGGCCCCATAATTTTTAATTTAGGTCATACCATAGGTAGAACACATTCTCAAAAAATTTTAGAATTTTTGGACATATAGAAATATTTTAATTAATTTAAAGAAATCATTGTCCTGAAAATCGGACTAATCTGGACACCCCATTATAGTGGGCCGATCCAGCCACCACCACGGTTTGTACAAGTGTCCATTGGCCCCAAAATTTTATATTTATGTCCCAGCAAGGGTGGTACACCTTCTTGTAAAATTTTAAAATTTTTAGACACCGAAAAGTATTTTAATAAAATTTGGAATTCCAACCTGTCCGAGGTGGAATGTTGCTGGAAACGTAACTGTCCTGAATTTGGGCCATCCAATGGGTGGGTTCTGGGCCTCCAAAATTCCTAAAATTTTGACCCAAGGTCCTTCATCAAGCCTAAAGCAAGGTGAGAGCCAAAAATATGGTCTACCTTATTAGAAAGTATTTTTAAAATTTTATTTTTATGGGACTATACTGCTGGATGCCCACCCTTTTGGCAGTCCACTATGTTGGCCCACCCTTTTGGATGCCCAAATGGGATCCATTGGGGCTGAAATTTGGTATAATTGTAGGTGGGTCATGTAGATAAAAGAATCATATATTATTTTGCATCAGTATTCCCACAAAATTACTAGAAATCAGGCCCCAAGGTGGTCTAAAAATCTGTCTAGACATATTTAGACAGCAACATGTTGCTGTCCAAACCACCTCAAAAGATAAATAAATCACCATTTTCTCAAGGTGGAGTCCACCTAGATGGGTCACACAACTCTCAAACCCAAGCTCCTTCCAAGATCATACATAGAATCAAGCCCAAAGGCTGTTCAAAACATGCTAACAATGTAGGGTAATAAAGTGGGCCTGAATGTCCAACCACTTGGGCCTAGTTGCATGACAAATCAGGTGAGCCATACATACATCAAATTTACTATAAAGATAAGAAAAAAAAGATGGAGAAGAAACACAATCCGGCCATGGGGTAGGGCCTCGCCACTAATGGGCCCTCCCAAGAATGAATCATACCCATACAACTACATTGGTTGTATATGCAACATAAAATCACTACATGCGTGCTATAAAATTGCTATGGATGGTTGAGATGTCATCCCAACATGATCTTTGAGGTTTAGATGACCGTAAGATTGATTGGATCATTAAATACATCATGATGGGGTCCATGGAGAATGACCCCATCATGGATCATGACATGCATGTAGTGTAAGACCCGTATCTTGGTCAGTACCTTTCCGTACACTTCTGCGGTCTTACCGGTCGAATTTCGGCAACTTTCGACCCTTAACCAGTATCGACGCGCGACCCTGATTCATATGCCGACAACCCGAGTCGACTCAACCCGAGACTAATACCATAGCGACCGCGCCGTCGTTACGGTTCCGATACCGCGACTCGCACGCCGAGGCGATACCCTGGTCAAGAGATATGGGCCAACGTTCGGTGCGAGAAAACGCCGCCCGTTGCGAAACTCAAGGGAATCTCTATGATGTGTCACCTCAATCACATCAATCCCATCAATCAATCACCCATCAATCCATCACATGTCAAGTACACATCACTTCCATCCCTTTTCCCAAGCAACCACAAAAGTCTTTACCACCCATACCTCTCTTACACAAAAAGCCACAAAAGTCTTCATCTCCCATACCTCTCTTACACAAAATCCTCAAAAGTCAAGCTTTTCTTACACAACCATCACTCACCCATCCATCCATCACTCTCTCTCTCTCCCTTTACATCACTCTCTCTCTTTCTCTCTTTCCCATTTTAAAAATTCCAAGCAACAAGAGTCCATACGTATGGAATTTCTCCAAATTCCCAAGCTCCAAGTGGCCCACCTTCCTACCCCAAAATCTCCCATCTCAACCCTCCATTCTTCATCTTAACCATTGAAGTTGAAGCTAAGGTGCCAAGGAACCCCTAGGAGCGAGAAGATCGGACGGTGGGTGCTAGATCATACTTATTTTCTTATTTTTATGATGGGCCAAGTGAGGCTCACCGATCAATGGTGTGTATCTCACTTGGAACCCTAAAATGTGGCCGATGGACCACTTGGATCATCATGATCATTCCATGATGGGGCCATTCTCCATGGACCCCATCATGATGTTTATTTTCTTTAAAAAGGTCATCTAGACCATTCATATTGGTGGGGAAAGGATCCCCACCGTTGATCTTCAGTTTTGATGGTCACATGTGCAAAATGACCCACTTGATGTATGATTTTATGTAAGGGAGGGCCCATAATGACGGGGTCCCTCCATCACAAGCCGTGTCCCACTCTCCATCTCTCTCTCTCTCTTCTATTTATTTTATTTTATTGCAATAGGATGGTGTGACCCACTTGAATGGATCCCGCCTTGAAATTCATTTGGTTCAAATTTTTATTCAAGTGGGGCCCACCTTATATGTGTACCCATGACAAATATCCGTGGTGGCCCACTTCATCAGGGCCCACCTTTAAAACAAATCTTTTTTTAAAAAAGAAAACCGTCCAGCGTCTGGGACGCTGGACGTTTCAAAGGAAGAAGAAAAAGGAAAGAAGAAAAAGGGGGTTTTGGGTGGCCCACTTGCATAGGCCCCACCCTGATGTATTGCTCTAATCCAAGCCGTCCATTCCTTTCACCATCCCATTTTAGGCGTTGAGCCAGAAGATGAGATTGAACGGAGCACCTAGTGGGCCATAGCGTCAAAGATCGCACCCTCACCATTCAAACATCATTTTCTTAATTTATTTCATTTCCTTTCATCAAAAAAATTCAAACTCTGGACTCATTTGGATGGCGTCGAGCCACTGAACGCAATGGCTGGGACGGATTTCATTTTAGCGGGCCCCACACATGAAAAACCCCAGGAAAACGGGTTTTTTCTGAAATTTGAAAGAGGCGTGTAACCGTGAACGGCGGGCGGGTGGTCGTCCAGCAGGGACCCACGGCTCCAGCCGTGGGCCCCACCTTGATGTTTATATACCATCTGAACCGTCCATAAGGTGGGTCCCATTCTCAGATGGGCCCCCTCCAAGAATGGGACAGATCCAAAACTCAGGTGGCCCACACCAAGTGAAACAGTGTGAATTAAAATTTTCCATTAAAATCCTTTTGGGGCCCACTAACGTGTTGGATCAAGCTGAAATTTTTTTCTTCCCTTCAACCAGGCCCGAGTGACCTAGTGAGTGGCTTGGATGGCTAATAGACATTTCAGTGGGCCCCACATGGGACCCACAGTGATGTATGCATTTTATCTCCACCGTCCAACGGACGGTGGAGTCTAGGGTGATGATTATGGAGCCCCTTTGGGCGTGAGTGCGTGCGTGTGAGCGTGTGAGAGTGCGTGCGTGCGTGTGAGCATGCATACGGCGTGAGTGCGTGTGTGCGTGTGCGCGTTCAGCGTGAGCGCGTGCAGCGTGTGTGTATATATATATTATACTATATATAATGTTATATTATATTATTGATAATACTATAATATATTATAATATTGTATATTATATATATATATATATATATATATATATATATATATATATATATATAAAACATTTGTAGATTTCATACATGATGGTGGGTCTTCTTGTGGGCCCCCACCATTGATACGGGTGCTACATCTAATCTAGCCATCCACTTTAAAGATCATTTTGTGGAATTAGTCAAAGTATGAGACAAATCCACAGTCCAAGTGGACCCCGTCTTAGCATGATTTATGGCTCATCTCAATGTATTTGTGACACTTATTGGGGCCCACTTTGATGTGGATGTACGGCCCATGGGATTGGACCATTTGATATATTCCAAGGCCCTTGGGTCTAGATCCATTTAATTCATAAAAGAGCCTATGGGCTAGACCCATTCAAATTTCAAAAGGGCTATGGGCTAGGCCCATTTGGTTTATGAAAAGCCTATGGGTTAGGCCCATTTGATTCATATAAGGCCTATGGGCGTAGGCCCATTTGATGTGTTGCAAGTCCATGGGACAAGGCCCATTTGATGTACTTCAAGGCCCATGAAATTGGACCCATTTGATATATGCAAGGCCTAGGGGTTTAGGCCCATTGAATTCACGTTAGGTCTATGGGTTGAGGCCCACTTGATCTACATGTAAGACCCAATTGGTGAGGCCCATTGGTCATATATTAGACTCATGAGACTAAGCTCATTTGATGTAATCCAGGGCCCACGGGTTTGACCCATTGCAATGCACATAAGACCCATTGGTGTGACCCATTTATGTGGCCCATCTGATGAATAAAAGCCCATAGGATATGGCCCATTTGATATATATGTAAGGTCTAATGGGGTCAACCTATGGTCCATTGCAATGTGTAAATCCATTACAGACTACGTACGATGTTTACGACGATCGTGCCTTGGGGGCAATGTTGGTTTGACGTCCACATTGCGAGTGTAATGCTGGTTGGATGTCCACATTACGACTCTCCTTAGGGCCCATTACTGGGCCGTACTTATCGTGTATAGGCCGTCCAGGTCCATCTGCATTGTAAGATAGTTCATTTCATTATAACATGTTTAGTACAGTTCATGACTCATGATCATACGCATCATATGTATGCTTGATGTGAGAATTGTCTGATCATAGCATTTGCCTTCGGGCAGGTTATTTATGGGCTCCTGGTTAGACAGTGTTGCCCTGCATGAGCGCACGATATGTGCATGAGTTGTTGCATGACTGGATAGCGTGAATCATGCATTTCGCATTTTTGTGACATGGTTATTGTACGCCCTAGCGACATCAGGGCCGTAGCCTCCACAGACACATCGTGGTTGGCAGGATTGGATACTAGAAATCATGTTCTACATGGGGTACTATAGATATCCCTGGGTGAAAGTCTCTAAACCCTTATGGTACCAAGAGGTTGCTCCAACGTCTAGATCGAGTGGGTAGATGAGCGTTGAGTGCCGATGACCAGACGGTTACGCTCTCCACTGTGTCGTGGTCGGTTGGAAGGGGGTGCGGCCTTACCCGCCCGAGAGTACGGGGCAATGCTAGGCTGAGTTTGACCAGCTCGAGGAATGGGTCCGCTATCGACGAGTCGTGCCCGATATTGGTAGACGGATAGTGTGGTCTCTTCCACTTACCTTATTGCTCACGATGTGGCGGCAATCTAGTTTAGAGTGTACTAGACCCCGGTGATATCCCATATTTTGAGCTGTATTGATGTGTGGACATAGATGAGGACCTGTATGCTTGAGTTGCATTGCACATCGCATGGCCTTGGGTGGCTGATACCATTCATGTCTTGCATTGCATAGCCTTGGTACGGCTCATGATGTTATGATTCCATCTGCATATTCCGCATTACTCTGACATTGCATGTACATATTACTACCTTGCGCACACACTTTCACCACCCTCTAAGCTTTCTGTAAGCTTATGCACGACCGTTGCGTACAGGTGACGTTGGATCGCATCAGCACTGAGGCAGGAGCACGTTGCTGAGTGTTTTGGAGCTTTTGTTCTACACCATTGTATTTCCCTTTATGCTCATTGTACTTGTAAAGTTTTTGATCATAGTGGAAATTTAATAGAGTTCTTGGTTGTTGTTTGTGGGTTATGCCTTTGGTTATGCTTATTACGAATCAAACTGACATTGAAAATCCTCCTCGTAGCATCCCAGGATCGGAATCTGGCGAATGGGAGCTAGGAGCCGAGAATAGGGTTCTACGGAGGCTGTCGGCACCGGATTCGGTGATCGGGAATTCTGTGAGCCCGGTTTTCGAGTTTGGGGCGTGACAGAAGTTGGTATCAGAGCATAACTTGGGAATAACCGAGAACAACATTACATGTCTACTATGAGTGAAGAATGGCTAAGTCCCGAAGTTCGGATAGCTTCGCGACCTTCCTATTCTGACCGTTAATGTGCATACCTTCGAGATTTTTGAAGTTGATTGGCGCCTTCGCTCTTTCCTATAGGACATGACACCTGGGAGAGTTACCCGATCGACTCCTGCACCACCACCTGAGGATTCTGCTTCACCATCGGAGGCTCTAGCTTTACCCCCTGCGTCTCCCGTTCCACCCTCAGAGATCCCTGCTTCCTCTCATGAGGATGACATTCCTCCACCTGAGGCCGATGAGGAGCCGACCGTGACTGTGAGTGCCTCACAGTTACAGCAGATGTTATAGGCTGTGACAGCCACACTACAGGGACAGGGCAGACGTTCAGCTGTTTCACCAGCTCAGGTAGAGCAGGAGCGTGCGAGCGCCTTACTTCGTGAGTTCAGATGGCTTGATCCCCCACGTTTTCAGGGTGAGCCAGATCTGACTGCAGCAGAGAGATGGTGCTCCGATGTGGAGAAGATCTTCGATACCATGTCATGTACGACCGAGCAGCGCGTCCGGCTTGTAGTATTTCTCTTCCAGGGTGAGGCCGAGCATTGGTGGACCTCTGTTACCCGTGTTGCCGGACCTGATTATATCTGGACATGGGAGGACTTCGTTGACCAATTCGAGGAGCAGTACTTCCCCGACCATATCCGTCGTCAGCGAGCCTTAGAGTTCGAGACTCTGGTGCAGGGAGACATGACGGTGGCACAGTACGCGGCCCGTTTTATGGCACTATCGCGTTTTGCACCATATATGGTTGATGACGAGGGGCGGAAGGCCCGCCGTTTTGAGCACGGCTTACGTTACGGCCTTCGAGGTCGTGTTATCAGGCATGAGCTCCCTACTTTTCAGGCAGTAGTGCGGAGAGCTCAGATTTACGAGACTGAGTGGGCCGGTTCTCAGTCTGAGCGTGGTCAGAGAGGAGACCGAAAGAGGCAGGCTTCGTCCAGTCCTTCCCAGCAGCGTCGACCACAGCAGCAGAGACGTACAGGTCACCCAGCCTTCCGAGTGCCAGCAGTACCAGCAGCACCTCCACCACCACCTCAGAGGCAGTTCACCGGCACTTGCTTCAGGTGCGGTGCGACGGGACACCGTTCATGGGAGTGTCCCAGCCCCCAGCAGCAGCAGAAAGGTCCACAGCAGCAGAGACCTCCACCATAGCAGCAGAGACCCCCACAGCAGCAGCGACAGCAGCCTCCATCACTGAGGCCACCTCAGCAGCAGCATCAGCATCAACACCAGCCTCAGAGGCCGCAGCAGCAGAGACAGCAGTTTCGACCGCCTCAGCGACCCCATCAGCGGCAGCAGCATATTCAGAGGGGACAGGCACCTCCCCAGCCAGCACAGGCTAGATTCTATGCAGCTCAGCAGGATCTGCAGTCATCTGGAGGTGTAGTTGAGGGTATACTGCCAGTTTCTGCATGCATTGCACGTGTACTATTTGATTCTGGTGCATCGCATTCTTTTGTGGCAGAGAGCTTCTGTCGATCGGCTGGCTTACCGTTGGAGTTTGCTGATGAGAGCTTATCAGTATCGACTCCCTTAGGGAGGACTACAGTGTTAGGACGATTTTACTCGTCATGTCCCGTTCTAGTTGGGGATACCTTCCTGCCTGCTGATCTGTTTATTTTGCCGATGTCCGAGTTCGACGTCATCCTGGGCATGGATTGGCTCGTCGAGTACTATGCTATTTTGGACTGCGCCGTGAGGACCGTCAGGTTCTGTATACTCGGCGTGCCACAGTTTCAGTTCGTTGCAGAGGACAGAGGAGAGCGGTTGTCTTGTTTGATGTCTTGCGCCTTAGAGGAGCCTGTTACCGTTTGCATCGACCATTTGTCCGTGGTTTGCAATTTTCCCGATGTGTTTCAGGAGATTTCGGGATTACCGCCTCGTCGACTCACCGAGTTTTAGATTGATCTCGTGCCCGGTACCGCGCCTATTTTGAAGGCCCCGTATCGTATGGCACCGTTAGAGTTACGGGAACTGCAGAAGCAGTTGGACGAGTTACGTGAGTTGGGTTTTATCCGTCCAAGCAGCTCACCGTGGGGAGCACCGGTACTCTTCGCGAAGAAGAAGGATGGCTCGTTGAGGCTCTGCGTTGACTGCCGCGAGCTCAACAAAGTCACGATCAAGAATAAGTACCCGCTCCCTAGGATTGATGATTTGTTCGACCAGCTGCAGGGTGCAAAGTTCTTCTCGAAGATTAACCTGCATTCCAGTTATCATCAGATTCGGGTCCGAGATGAGAATATTTCGAAGACGGCATTCAGGACGCGTTATGGTCATTTTGAGTTTCAGGTCATGTCCTTCGGACTGACCAATGCACCCGTGGTCTTCATGCAGCTGATGAACAAGGTTTTTCGCCCATATCTGGATCAGTTTGTTGTAGTCTTCATCGACGACATTCTGATCTACTCGAGGACCCGTGAGGAGCATGAGCAGCACTTGGAGATCACTCTACAGACCCTCCGCGCACACCAGCTGTATGCGAAGCTGGAGAAGTGCGAGTTCTGGCAGGAGGAGGTGAAGTTCCTCGGTCACGTGGTGATGAGGGAGGGTGTCGCAGTGGACCCCTCGAAGGTCGAGGCAGTGCGTCAGTGGGGCCAGCCCACGACTGCGACAGAGATCCTTAGTTTCCTTGGCTTGGCGGGCTATTATCGACGTTTCATTGAGGGCTTCTCTCGTATTGCAGCCCCACTGACCAGGTTGACTCGGAAGGGCACTGAGTTTATTTGGAGTGACGCCTGCGAGCGAGTATTTAGGGAGTTGAAGGACCGTCTGACGTCCGCTCCTGTCTTCACTCTTCTCTCTGGGAGTGACGACTTTATTATATTCACTGATGCCTCGCATATCGGTTTGGGTGCTGTCCTAATGCAGCACGGGAGACCAGTGACCTTGCGTCTCGTCAGCTCAAGGTCCATGGGCTGAACTACCCTACAGATGACTTAGAGCTGGCTGCAGTTGTCTTCGCACTGAAGGTGTGGAGGCACTACCTTTACGGGATTAGGTTCGAGCTCTTCTCTGATTACAAGAGCTTGAAGTACCTCTTCTCGCAGTCTGAGTTGAATATGAGACAGAGGCGCTGGATGGAGCTCCTGAAAGACTATGATTTTGATCTCCAGTACCACCCGGGCAAGGCGAACGTGGTGGCAGATGCCCTCAGCCGTCAGCCACGAGGCCTAGTGGAGCATATGATGATTCAGGAGTGACGGATGGTTGAGGATATCGCAGCGTATGACTTTGAGTTCGGCCTGTAGTCTTCCATTGTACAGTTATCGAGCTTATCGATTTAACCCTCTCTTGTCGCTAGGGTGATCGAGGCTCAGCAGGGTGATGAGTCGTTGCAGAGTTATATGGCTGAGGCGGCATCTGAGGGTCAGGCTGATTGGCAGATCGGTACAGATGGTGGACTTCGCTTTAGAGGCCGTTTATGTGTCCCGGATATTTCAGAGTTACGCAGAGATCTTATGACCGAGGTACATCGATCGCAGTTTTCTATCCACTCGGGCTCGATGAAGATGTACCGTGACATGAGGCGACAGTATTTTGGGAGGGGATGAAGCGTCAGATCGCCAGTTTTGTGGCCGAGTGTGACACGTGCCAGCGTGTCAAGGCCGATCATCAGAGACCTCCTGGTCTTTTGCAGCCGTTGAGCGTCCCGATGTGGAAGTGGGAGCACGTGTCGACTGATTTCATTATGGGTTTGCCGAGGACTCAGCGCTGTCATGACGCCATCTGGGTTGTTGTGGATTGTCTGACGAAGTCGGCACACTTCTTTGCAATGCGTGCGACTTGGTCTATGGACCGGCTTGTGAGATTATTTATCGAGGAGATTGTGAGACTGCATGGCATTCCAGTCTCGATCGTTTCTGACCGAGACTCGAGGTTCACGTCTCAGTTTTGGGGGAGCTTTCAGCGTGCGATGGGGACTGATTTGCAGCTCAGCACCGCGTACCATCCGCAAACCGATGGCCAGACCGAGAGGGTCAATCAGATACTTGAGAATATGCTTCGGGCCTGCGCGATTGACTTCGGAGGTAGCTGGGATGAGCATCTGCGATTGGCTGAGTTCGCGTACAATAACAACTATCAGGCGACCATCGGTATGGCTCCTTTTGAGGCACTATATGGCAGACCATACAGATCACCGAGTTGTTGAACCGAGGTTGGAGAGCGCCGTCTCCTTGGTCCCGAGCTTGTGCAGGAGACTTTAGAGGCTATTAACATCATCAGGCAGAGGATGCGCACAGCTCAGAGCCGACAGAAGAGTTCTTCTGATCGTCGGCGTCGTCCCTTGGAGTTTGATGTTGGAGACCATGTGTATCTCAAGGTCTCGCCCATAAAGGGCGTAGTTCGATATGGAGCGAAGGGCAAGCTTGTCTCGAGATTCATAAGACCTTTTGAGATCACTGGGCGCATTGACGTCGTGGCCTATCGGCTTGCCTTGCCATCACAGTTGTCTGGCGTCCACGACGTTTTTCACGTCTCTATGTTGAGGAAGTGTGGGTCAGACATAGTTCCCGTTATTGATTGGCAGCCGTTGGAGGTTCATGAGGATGTTTCTTATATTGAGCAGCCAGTTCGTATCCTTGATCGGAAGGAGCAGGTCCTCAGAACCAAGGTCATTCCGTTGGTGAAGGTGCAGTGGGGTCATCATTCTGTAGAGGAGGCTTCTTGGGAGCGTGAGGCCTAGATTCGAGAGTGTTATCCTCATCTCTTTGATGGTTGATCTTGTATTGTATTTTGTACGCTGCTCCTGAATTCTATATGATGACGTAATGTTTCTTATTCTTCGCGAGTTATGTTTAGTTGCGATGTTTGTGTAAATTTTGAGGACGAAATTTTTATAAGGAGGGGAGAGCTGTAAGACCCGTATCTTGGTCCGTACCTTTCCGTACACTTCCGCGGTCTTACCGGTCGAATTCCGGTAACTTTCGACCCTTAACCAGTATCGACGCGCGACCCTGATTCATATGCCGACAACCTGAGTCGACTCAACTCGAGACCAATACCATAGCGACCGTGCCGTCGTTGCGGTTTCGATACCGCGACTCGCGCGCCGAGGCGATACCCTGGTCAAGAGATATGGGCCAACGTTCGGTGCGAGAAAACGCCGCGCATTGTGAAACCCAAGGAAATCTTTACGATGTGTCACATCAATCACATCAATCCCATCAATCAATCACCCATCAATCCATCACATGTCAAGTACACATCACTTCCATCCCTTTTCCCAAGCAACCACAAAAGTCTTCACCACCCATACCTCTCTTACACAAAAAGCCACAAAAGTCTTCATCTCCCATACCTCTCTTACACAAAAGCCCCAAAAGTCAAGCTTTTCTTACACAACCATCACTCACCCATCCATCCATCACTCTCTCTCTCTCCCTTTACATCATTCTCTCTCTTTCTCTCTTTCCCATTTCAAAAATTCCAAGCAACAAGAGTCCATACGTATGGAATTTCTCTAAATTCCCAAGCTCCAAGTGGCCCACCTTCCTACCCCAAAATCTCTCATCTCAACCCTCCATTCTTCATCTTAACCATTGAAGTTGAAGCTAAGGTGCCAAGGAACCCCTAGGAGCGAGAAGATCAGACGGTGGGTGGTAGATCATACTTATTTTCTTGTTTTTATGATGGGCCAAGTGAGGCTCATTGATCAATGGTGTGTATCTCACTTGGGACCCTAAAATGTGGCCGATGGACCACTTGGATCATCATGATCATTCCATGATGGGGCCATTCTCCATGGACCCCATCATGATGTTTATTTTCTTTAAAAAGGTCATCTAGACCATCCATATTGGTGGGGAAAGGATCCCCACCGTTGATCTTCAGTTTTGATGGTCACATGTGCAAAATGACCCAGTTGATGTATGATTTCATGTAAGGGAGGGCCCATAATGACGGGGTCCCTCCCTCACAAGCCGTGTCCCACTCTCCATCTCTCTCTCACTCTTCTATTTATTTTATTTTATTTTATTTTATTTTATTGCAATAGGATGGTGTGGCCCACTTGAATGGATCCCGCCTTGAAATTTATTTGGTTCAAATTTTTATTCAAGTGGGGCCCACCTTATATGTGTACCCATGACAAATATCCGTGGTGGCCCACTTCATCAAGGCCCACCTTTAAAACAAATCTTTTTTTAAAAAAGAAAACTGTCCAGCGTCTGGGACGCTGGACGTTTCAAAGGAAGAAGAAAAAGGAAAGAAGAAAAAGGGGGTTTTGGGTGGCCCACTTGCATAGGCCCCACCCTGATGTATTGCTCTAATCCAAGCCGTCCATTCCTTTCACCATCCCATTTTAGCCGTTGAGCCAGAAGATGAGATTGAACGGAGCACCTGGTGGGCCATAGCAATCTCATACGATGATATATTTATAGGTTAATGCAAGGGCTGCCAGGGCTGTTGCTCGCACTCGTTGCACCACTCCCCCATCACCTTATCAATACATGCCTAGTTGTACTCTTGTTACTACGCAAGGGTCGTCGCCTCACGTAGACTCAGAATACGCTCGAGGTCACTACAAAGGGCTTGTCACCAATCAGTGTAGGCCGACAGCTCGAATGTAGTGTCCCATACCACCACAATCGGCTCACGAGTCTAAAGTGCTTACTGGTCACTATGGAAAGGTTTGTGGCCCTAGTGTAGGCCGACAGCTCGACCACGGTGTCCCATACCACCATGTTCGGCTCATGAGCCTTTATGGATCAAGGTACCATGATTAACAGGATTTTCACTGGTAAGTTCAGTACCCTAGGTTCAAGTAGTTATGACCAATACAAGGTGAACATACAACGGTCAGTCGGGTTGCTTGACGAGATCGGCTAGTATGAGCGCACCTCAAGCTGAGCGACATGAAGTACATAAAACACTTCGTGTGGCCTAACCACTGCCGCCAACCAAAGTACGACTCGAGTTCATCGACGCGTCCTTCATGGCATATAGAAGCCAACCAGGAATTCGAATCTATTACCGACTGCCTGGACTAGAGTATAACCCCAAGCACTTGTAATCTACATCAGTGATCATGTGAGAATGACAGAAATGAAACACAATTAATCCAAGCATAATAACAACATATATAACATACAAGATAAGAAAATCAACAAACAAAAGCATTTCATATATATAAGGAAATCAATTCATATAGCCAACATGGTGGAAATCATATACATCATCATATTAATTGAGAATTCAATCTCAAAACTAATCTACAACAACATTTGCTCAATACATACTAATACAAGCATTTATACAAACACTTAGGCTACACACTTTAGTCTACATAGCGTATGTCGACCCAAAGTGCGCATTAGGGCGAATCTCTTCGCCAAACAGATCATACACGCCTAACTAATATCATAATACGACAAATACACATGGAAATCATTTTAACAAAATACAGATGTATACAGTATTTCCTATAAATGCCTAAAATACCCTAAATCTCATATTCTCCATACGCAGTCGAAATGGAAAACAGACAGCATGTTCTATATGTCAAACGGCATTGTAACACCTCGAATTTTGGCCAATTTGGGATTTGACGTCCTTAGGCAGTGGGTTAATCAAAACACCTGAAAAATCGCTCAGAACCCAATTCCATAGCCAAAGAAACCACTTAGGATTAATTCCTTTAGAAACTAAGCATAAGTTAGCTAGCGCAACGCTGGAGTAGCTGGGAAATAGTCCCTGATCACTTTAAATACGTTCTACAAGACCCAAATCGAGTAGAACCAATGACTCTATAATACTCTATAACCTCGGATCAAACTCTAAGCATGTTTATTCTCTGGACCACTTTGAAATTTTGTATTGGATCTAGACCGCGCGTCGAAAGTCCGATACCTCCTATCTTAGACCGTTAGAACCGCCTAGCTGGACTTGACACTCATTTCGAAAATCAAGTCAAACCGATAATCACAGACTATTTCATTGAGCCCGGACTGAAGAGAGTGCGAATAGGGACAGATTTAGAATTTAAAATTCAAATCTGGCACACGACTTGACGTGTCAGTATTAAGCGTTCTGACCGTCACAATTCAGTCAGATTACACCCTCGGATCAGGAGAAATTTCTATTTTATATCATGAGACTTTCAGCCTTGATCTACGTGCGGTGACCGCTGAACTGAAACTGGTCCGCCACGTGCGATCTGCGGACCCAGCCGGACTAAAAACTTAATACGTGCTAGATCTGGTACGCATGATCTTAAGTCCGACGCATTCAGCCAGGGGACCACCAGAAAGCATCTTTTGGACCGAAACAGCCCCGAATTGGATATGCACTAAGTAAACTTCGTTCCCGAGCCTATTTCGGGCGTTTTTAAGCTTATAAAAGGGGTTGAAACCCTCACTCCTCTCTCCTATCCGAAATTGCAAAAAGCCCTATATTGGGAGAGAGAAAAGGTGAGAGTTTACGAGAGAGAGTGGGAGTGATTTTCCTGCCACCTGCTGCTGCTGCTGCACGTGATTAAGCAATGCACTCCAATCACTTTCCCGGCAATTCCAATGCACTTCTAGGTGAGAAAAACCTTCAACACTTGCTGATTTAAGCTTTCGTCAATTCCATTAGCGATGTAGCTTATGTAGCTTGTGTATTAGGTTCCCTATTCGCCGTAGACGAAGCGTATACGCTGCGTTCGAATTTGCACATCCATAAGAGACAAGGTGCGAATTTTAGACGCTTTGATTGACTGTTTCCAAAGCTTTCAATGTCGTTTAATAGTAGATTCTCGACGGCAACGCCGTTTGACATGTACAACATGCTGTCCATTTCCTGTTTCGTAAACCAACGAAGAATATGAGATTTAGGGCATTTTAGTCATTTGTAGGAAGTACTGTTTGCATGCATATTTTGCTGATGTAATTGACATGGCTTCTTGTCGCATTAGGATATTAGGAATGCGTGCATAATTAGTTTGGCGAAGAGATTCGCCTAAATGCGCACTTCGGGTCTACATACTATATGTAGACTTAAGTGTGTAGTGTAAGTGTTTGTATAAATGCTTGTATTAGTATGTATTGAATTAAATGATGTTATGGATTAGTTTGAGATTGGTTTCTCAATTAATATGCTGATGTGAATGATTTCCTACAAGTTAGTTATATGCATGGTTTCATTGTATGTATGAAATGCATGTACTTGATGATTTACTTAAGTTCTATGTTATAACATGTGTTAACATGCTCACATGGTTGTATTTCAATTCCAATACTCTCATATGATTTGCTGATGTGATTCCTTAATTGTTTGGGACTATGCTTAGTCCAGGCAGTCGGTAACCGAGCAAATTCGTGGTTAGTTTATCTTCGCCACGAACGACGCGTCGATGAACGCGGGCCGTGTTCTGGAGTTGGCGGCAGTGGTTAGGCCACACGAAGTGTTTTACGCACTTCATGTCGTCAACTTGAGATACGATCGCGCTAGTCGAGCCCGTTAAGTAACCCAACTGGCCATTGTATGTTCACCCTGCATGAGTCATAACTGCTTGAACCTAGCGTACTGAACTTACCATTGTAAACCCTGTTAACCATGGTACCTTGATCCACGAAGACTCATGAGCCGGGCATGGTGGTATGGGACACCGTGGTCGAGCTGTTGGCCTACGCTGGGGCCACAAACCTCTCCGTAGTGACCAGTGAGCACCTAGTCTCGTGAGCAGATTATGGTGGTATGGGACACTATATTCTTACTATCAGCCTCACTGATCAGGCGACGAGTCCTTTGTAGTGACCGCGAGCGTATTCTGAGTCTACGGGAGGCGACGACCCTTCAGTAGCAGTAGAGTACAGTAGGCCTGTATTGATAAGGTGATGGGGGAGCGGAGCAACGAGTGCGTGCAACAGCCCTGGCAGCCCTTGCAGCGACCTACGAAATATACATCGTATGAGATTACTAGGAGTGACGACCCTAGACAGGATCTGTGTTGGGATTGATATAAGGGAAGTACCTTAGTTTCCCAATCCTGCTGTTTGAATGGACTAATAACAACTCAGAAATCATATCACCATAGCATTGTATGTGCCTGGAAGATGTGGAGCACTATAGGGAGTGTGGCATGCCGCGGTCGTAAGATGTTGCCGTATGAGAGAGATCGTCGGTGAGGGCATACATCACGTCATGTCATATTGCATTGACAACAGTTTTAGGATTGTTTGATTTACTGCTTTACTATTATCGCATGATTGATTTGAGAACATGTTAATCTTTGCTCTATTATTCCACTGAGTTAGCTACTCACTCCCACGTTACGGGACGGTGTTCCTGGACACCCACCAGACCCTTTTGTGATTGCAGATGATGGCGCGGCCTGCGAGGCAGAGCCGGACTTGATGATGATGAGGAGGATCCCTCCTTTATGCGTGTTCTGATCGACGGGATTACAGGGAGGTTGATTAGATGCTTTGACACTTGTCATTTTATATTTTTAGCGCTCTCATGTATACTCGTTTTGTCTACTTTTGGAGTATACATGTATGTATATAACCTGGTAACATGTTCACACTCTGGAGACATACAACAGTTTATATATATTATACATACTATCACAGTCTTCCGCTTGTTGATCTAACTGTCTCTGGAGTAGGATATGCTGTTCTGGCTTAATCTCACTCATGTTTAATATGTTATCACAGACAGCATTCAATCATACATATCTATGTTGCATAAATAACATTTTGGAACTCGGGAGTTGGGTTTTTGCTCGACCCCCTGATTTTCGGGATGTTACAGATGGTATCAGAGAATGATTTGGATTAAACCGGGCCTGGGTTATGGTCACGCGACGTACGCTGTCGCTTCCTTTGACTTAGGTGGGTGCGAGAAGGGTCTAGAAACACCTATATGATTGCAGATTCGCCAATAGGAGAAGACTAATCAAATCGATCGTGTGATCGAATCCGTAACGTATCTCGGGTCGCGTGAAGCAACCCGAATAGCTCCTAGGTTGTAGGTAAGTGGGTTGAGACATTATTTGAATAATTCTAAACCCATGAATGTGAATCCTTGGGCCGTGGGACAACCACGACCCATGTATTCAATCGTCAGGGCTTAAAAACCCCGTTTCACCAAAAATCTTCAAAATTCTTCCTCCTACCACTCCGATCTTCAATTATTTCTTATCCTTTTCATGTTAGGTATCAAACCTAATGTGAAAATAACATAAAATCATACTTTCATAGAATTTTACAGTGAATAGTAAAATTTCATGAAAAATGGCCATAAGGCCATTCTAACTTTGCTTTCTTTAGCAACTAATGGGCTAGATGGATGTACTAGCTCCTTCTACCCCAAAATCATATGCTGCATGATAGGGTTTTGTATTCAAAATTGCAGATTGGCCCTGAAAAGCCCCGAATGCATGTTTGGGCCTCCATAGGGCAATATAGAATGAACTAAAGTGGGAACCGTACATATTTGGGGTCCCTAGACCAGGGGTGACCCAACCCATGTGGTCCCACCGGCCACCGTGCAAGATGGCCGACGATGCATCGCCGTACAGGTGGGCCCACTTGATGTAAAATCCGGGCGCACGCCCTCATGTGGCCTGTACACCCCCCCCCCCCCCCCCCCCCCCCATGGGTGGTTCGTCCATAGAAAACCCCAAATAGGGGTACTTCCTTCACAAAAGTCCCCTTCCCTAGCCCCATTTTCATTTTCTTGCTGCCCTAACCCAAAATCATGATTTTAAATCACCCCCAAATCCATTCCTGGCCTAAAACGACCACACTCCCTCATCCCATTGAAGTTTGCAGCCTTCTCTCTTGAAGATCTCATTGTTTGGAGCTCTTACAACCCCCGAATCGAGCTGAAATCGTGAGGTGCTCCATTCCCCTTTTTCATTCTCTTTTCTTTCGGAAAATACATCCTAAGGGAGCTTGATGCATCCCTCTACAACGCCTAGATCTCCTTTTTCTAGTTTGGTTAGCCATTTCCTTACATTTCTCCCATTTTTCATGGCTATTGTTAAGCTGTTTTAGCCGTTTTCTCTCTTTTCACCATCCTCCCTCTCAACCCTATTTCTCCATTTTCTTTGCTTAAGGGATACTGAAAATATATGGCCGAGAGAGCTCTAGTGAGCAACAGATAGTATTAGACTCGACAGGGATAAAGAAGGTAAGTCAGGACTGTGGTAAAGTCCTTTGGTAGAGTTAGGCATCTATGCCTTTGCCCTGTAGATTGTTTAATTTTTGTTTTAAGGAATTCTGTGTTTTGTTGTTATTGGGTCTAGTGATGTCACTGGTAGACAATGTGTTGCGTCAGTGGTTTGGGCTTAGCATAGCCGAATACATCTCTGTCATAATCCATGTGGAACTTTATTCCATATATTGTGACGAAATTTGGTTAGATGGAATACATGCCGTTTTATTTCGCTGTAAGGTACTGACCCTAGATTGGGAGTATTGTAACTCCCGGGATTCAGCCTATAAATTAGTTTTTATCCCACCCCACCCTCCTACCAAACATGCCATTTCCAATCCCGCCATGGAACTAGGAATGCGGTTCCATTTAATACAACTAAACGCTACTGGCCACATAGACCCTTGGCGTTTTGGACCTAGTGATAGCACTCCTAGATTTGAAGGATCTGACGACATAAGAAATCCAATTCCATTTAGATAATCTTGACCCTAAGCAATAGAACAACTCCCTGTAGTAGAAATGGTATGGAACCATTTACCGTAAAATCTTAGGCTTTGGATCATAGCAACTGAGTTACAGACTAGCCTACTAGTTACCTTAAGTAGTGTAAAGCCTGTATATGCTAAGGGATAGTAGGTTA
Source organism: Magnolia kwangsiensis (assembly GCA_037074715.1). Classification (NCBI taxonomy): domain Eukaryota; kingdom Viridiplantae; phylum Streptophyta; class Magnoliopsida; order Magnoliales; family Magnoliaceae; genus Magnolia; species Magnolia kwangsiensis. The sequence continues at coordinate 119,420,985 of CM073577.1, forward strand.
GATTTGGTTGGAATGGGACTCCCTTCCTTCGATAGATCCCCTTATGACTTATAGACTTCTGTTGTTGCCCATAGGAGGGAGCCATTCACTCTTAGGGACCATTTATAAATCCCTTAGAATGAACTTAGAATGTGCTAGCACACCCCTTAGAATTGCCTTCCCCAAGGACTTATTGCATTCGGGAACGCAGAGTAAAGGAACTACATGTAAGCGATGTATTCGCGGCTTGAATCGACTTCTTAATCCTAGTGGTTACCAATGAATCCAATGCTCTGATCAAGCAGAGGATCGACATCGACTCGGATTAAGAACTGATACAACGCATTTTCTGTCCTAATTAGACAGAAGGTTCAACGTATCCGGCTTAGACCCACTATATAACCTTTCTTCTGTGATGACCTAACGACCTACAAGCAAACGGGATCACATTGCCTTTGGGAAATGGCGATGACTTAAAGCTAGTAGAGAATTAGACATCTTGCCACCAATTCATACCTGCCCCTGAACTTAACCACAATAGAGATTAGGCTCATCTCTATGATCATAGGTACTAATGCTATAGAACGCATCATTAGCAAGGAAAACCATATAGAGAAAGGTTGTTTCCATTTTAGGTTAAGGATAGCCCCTAAGTTGCGCCTCGTTTCGATATACGGATTGATGCAAAGATTCTTCAACCTTAAGTAGAACCAAGTTTTAAGTGGGGTAGAACGAATTAAGTCCAATCCAGTTAGGTTAGTCAACGCTACCGTTCGATCAGAGTGGCGCAGCGGAAGAGTGGTTGGCCTCTTTCCCACTGGCCCAAGATCGAAACATTTGATTTAGGTTATATGTACGGTTAGGTTATTCAATAGGATTTGAACCTTCCTTAGAAAAAGTACTCTTTGCCCTTCGCCAATTTCGGGGACGAAATTTTATTTTAAGGGGGGTAGATTGTAACACCCCGGATTTTGGCCAATCTGGCATTTGACGTCCTTAGGCAGTGGGTTAATCAAAACACCTGAAAAATCGCTCAGAACCCAATTCCATAGCCAAAGAAACCACTTAGGATTAATTCCTTTAGAAACTAAGCATAAGTTAGCTAGCGCAACGCTGGAGTAGCTGGGAAATAGTCCCTGATCACTTTAAATACGTTCTACAAGACCCAAATCGAGTAGAACCAATGACTCTATAATACTCTATAACCTCGGATCAAACTCTAAGCAGGTTTGTTCTCTGGACCACTTTGAAATTTTGTATTGGATCTAGACCGCGCGTCGAAAGTCCGATACCTCCTATATTAGACCGTTAGAACCGCCTAGCTGGACTTGACACTCATTTCGAAAATCAAGTCAAACCGATAATCACAGACTATTTCATTGAGCCCGGACTGAAAAGAGTGCGAATAGGGACAGATTTGGAATTTAAAATTCAAATCTGGCACACGACTTGACGTGTCAGTATTAAGCGTTCTGACCGTCACAATTCAGCCAGATTACACCCTCGGATCAGGAGAAATTTCTATTTTATATCATGAGACTTTCAGCCCTGATCTACGTGCGGTGACCGCTGAACTGATACTGGTCCGCCACGTGTGATCTGCGGACCCGGACGGACTGAAAACTTAATACGTGTTAGATCTGGTACGCATGAGCTTAAGTCCGATCGCATTCAGCCAGGGGACCACCAGAAAGCATCTTTTGGACCGAAACAGCCCCGAATTGGATATGCACTAAGTAAACTTCGTTCCTGAGCCTATTTCGGGCGTTTTTAAGCTTATAAAAGGGGTTGAAACTCTCACTCCTCTCTTCCATCCGAAATTACAAAAAGCCCTAGATTGGGAGAGAGAAAAGGTGAGAGTTTGTGAGAGAGAGTGGGAGTGATTTTCCTGCCACCTGCTGCTGTTGCTGCACGTGCTTAAGCAACGCACTCCAATCACTTTCCCGGCAATTCCAACGCACTTCTAGGTGAGAAAAACCTTCAACACTTGCTGATTTAAGCTTTCGTCAATTCCATTAGCGATGTAGCTTATGTAGCTTGTGTATTAGGTTCCCTATTCGCCGTAGACGAAGTGTATACGCTGCGTTCGAATTTGCACATCCCTAAGAGACAAGGTGCGGATTTTAGACGCTTTGATTGACTGTTTCCAAAGCTTTCAATGTCGTTTAATAGTAGATTCTCGACGGCAACGCCGTTTGACATGTACAACATGCTGTCCGTTTCCTGTTTCGTAAACCAACGAAGAATATGAGATTTAGGGCATTTTAGTCATTTGTAGGAAGTACTGTTTTCATGCATATTTTGCTGATGTGATTGACATGGCTTCTCGTCGCATTAGGATATTAGGAATGCGTGCATAATTAGTTTGGCGAAGAGATTCGCCTAAATGCGCACTTCGGGTCGACATACTATATGTAGACTTAAGTGTGTAGTGTAAGTGTTTGTATAAATGCTTGTATTAGTATGTATTGAATTAAATGATGTTATGGATTAGTTTGAGATTGGTTTCTCAATTAATATGCTGATGTGAATGATTTTCTACAAGTTAGTTATATGCATGGTTTCATTGTATGTATGAAATGCATGTACTTGATGATTTACTTAAGTTCTATGTTATAACATGTGTTAACATGCTCACATGGTTGTATTTCAATTCCAATACTCTCATATGATTTGCTGATGTGATTCCTTAATTGTTTGGGACTATGCTTAGTCCAGGCAGTCGGTAACCGAGCGAATTCGTGGTTAGCTTATCTTCGCCACGAACGACGCGTCGCTGAACGCGTGCCGTGTTCTGGAGTTGGCGGCAGTGGTTAGGCCACACGAAGTGTTTTACGCACTTCATGTCGTCAACTTGAGATACGATCGCGCTAGTCGAGCCCGTCAAGTAACCCGACTGGCCATTGTATGTTCACCCTGCATGAGTCATAACTGCTTGAACCTAGGGTACTGAACTTACCATTGTAAACCCTGTTAACCATGGTACCTTGATCCACGAAGACTCATGAGCCGGGCATGGTGGTATGGGACACCGTGGTCGAGCTGTCGGCCTACGCTGGGGCTACAAACCTCCCCGTAGTGACCAGTGAGCACCTAGTCTCGTGAGCAGATTATGGTGATATGGGACACTATATTCTTGCTGTCGGCCTACACTGATCAGGCGACGAGTCCTTTGTAGTGACCGCGAGCGTATTCTGAGTCTACGGGAGGCGACGACCCTTCAGTAGCAGTAGAGTACAGTAGGCTTGTACTGATAAGGTGATGGGGGAGCGGAGCAACGAGTGCATGCAACAGCCCTGGCAGCCCTTGCAGCGACCTACGAAATATACATCGTATGAGATTACTAGGAGTGACGACCCTAGACAGGATCTGTGTTGGGATTGATATAAGGGAAGTACCTTAGTTTCCCAATCCTGCTGTTTGAATGGACTAATAACAACTCAGAAATCATATCACCATAGCATTGCATGTGCCTGGAAGATGTGGAGCACTATAGGGAGTGTGGCATGCCACGGTCGTAAGATGTTGCCGTATGAGGGAGATCGTCGGTGAGGGCATACATCACGTCATGTCATATTGCATTAACAACAGTTTTAGGATTGTTTGATTTACTGCTTTACTATTATCGCATGATTGATTTGAGAACATGTTAATCTTTGCTCTATTATTCCACTGAGTTAGCTACTCACTCCCACGTTACGGGACGGTGTTCCTGGACACCCACCAGACCCTTTTGTGATTGCAGATGATGGCGCGGCCTGCGAGGCAAAGCCGGACTTGATGATGATGATGAGGATCCCTCCTTTATGCGTGTTCTGATCGACGGGATTACAGGGAGGTGGATTAGATGCTTTGACACTTGTCATTTTATATTTTTAGCGCACTCATATATACTCGTTTTGTCTACTTTTGAAGTATACATGTATGTATATAACCTGGTAACATGTTCACACTCTGGAGACATACAACAGTTTATATATATTATACATACTATCACAGTCTTTCGCTTGTTGATCTAACTGTCTCTGGAGTAGGATATGCTGTTCTGGCTTAATCTCACTCATGTTTAATATGTTATCACAGACAACATTCAATCATATATATCTATGTTGCGTAAATAACATTTTGGAACTCGGGAGTTGGGTTTTTGCTCGACCCCCCGATTTTCGGGATGTTACAGATGGTATCAGAGAATGATTTGGATTAAACCGAGCCTGGGTTATGGTCACGCGACGTACGCTGTCACTTTCTTTGACTTAGGTGGGTGCGAGAAGGGTCTAAAAACATCTATATGATCGCAGATTCGCCAATAGGAGAAGACTAATCAAATCGATCGCGTGATCGAATCCGTAACGCATCTCGGGTCGCGTGAAGCAACCCGAATAGCTCCTAGGTTGTAGGTAAGTGGGTTGAGACATTATTTGAATGATTCTAAACCCTTGAATGTGAATCCTTGGGCCGTGGGACAACCACGACCCCTGTATTTAATCGTCAGGGCTTAAAAACCCCGTTTCACCAAAAATCTTCAAAATTCTTCCTCCTACCACTCCGATCTTCAATTATTTTTTATCCTTTTTATGTTAGGTATCAAACCTAATGTGAAAATAACATAAAATCATACTTTCATAGAATTTTACAGTGAATAGTGAAATTTCATGAAAAATGGCCATAAGGCCATTCTAACTTTGCTTTCTTTAGCAACTAATGGGCTAGATGGATGTACTAGCTCCTTCTACCCCAAAATCATATGCTGCATGATTGGGTTTTGTATTCAGAATTGTAAATTGACCCCCAAAAGCCCCGAATACATGTTTGGGCCTCCATAGGGCAATATAGAATGAACCAAAGTGGGAACCGTACATATTTGGGGTCCGTAGACCAGGGGGGACCCAACCCATGTGGTCCCACCAGCCACCGTTGAAGATGGCCGGCGATGCATCGCCGTACAGGTGGGCCCACTTGATGTAAAATCCGGGCGCACGCCCTCATGTGGCCTGTACACCCCCACCATGGGTGGTTCGTCCATAGAAAACCCCAAATAGGGGTACTTCCTTCACAAAAGTCCCCTTCCCTAGCCCCATTTTCATTTTCTTGCTGCCCTAACCCAAAATCGTGATTTTAAATCACCCCCAAATCCATTCCTGGCCTAAAACGACCACACTCCATCATCCCATTGAAGTTTGCAGCCTTCCCTCTTGAAGATCTCATTGTTTGGAGCTCTTACAACCCCCGAATCGAGCTGAAATCGTGAGGTGCTCCATTCCCCTTTTTCATTCTCTTTTTTTCTAAAAATACATCCTAAGGGAGCTTGAAGCATCCCTCTACAACGCCTAGATCTCCTTTTTCTAGTTTGGTTAGCCATTTCCTTGCATTTCCCCCATTTTCCATGGCTATTGTTAAGCTGTTTTAGCCTTTTTCTCTCTTTTCACCATCCTCCCTCTCAACCCTATTTCTCTATTTTCTTTGCTTAAGGGATACTGAAAATATATGGCCGAGAGAGCTCTAGTGAGCAACAGATAGTATTAGACTCGACAGGGATAAAGAAGGTAAGTCAGGACTGTGGTAAAGTCCTTTGGTAGAGTTAGGCATCTATGCCTTTGCACTGTAGATTGTTTAATTTTTGTTTTAAGAATTTCTGTGTTTTGTTGTTCTTGGGTCTAGTGATGTCACTGGTAGACAATGTGTTGCGTCAGTGGTTTGGGCTTAGCATAGCCGAATACATCTCTGTCATAATCCATGTGGAACTTTATTCCATATATTGTGACGAAATTTGGTTAGATGGAATACATGTCGTTTTATTTCGCTGTAAGGTACTGACCCTAGATTGGGAGTATTGTAACTCCCGGGATTCAGCCTATAAATTAGTTTTTATCCCACCCCACCCTCCTACCAAACATGCCACTTCCAATCCCGCCATGGAACTAGGAATGCGGTTCCATTTAATACAACTAAACGCTACTGGCCACATAGACCCTTGGCGTTTTGGACCTAGTGATAGCACTCCTAGATTTGAAGGATCTGACGACATAAGAAATCCAATTCCATTTAGATAATCTTGACCCTAAGCAATAGAACAACTCCCTGTAGTAGAAATGGTATGGAACCATTTACCGTAAAATCTTAGGCTTTGGATCATAGCAACTGAGTTACAGACTAGCCTACTAGTTACCTTAAGTAGTGTAAAGCCTGTATATGCTAAGGGATAGTAGGTTAGATTTGGTTGGAATGGGACTCCCTTCCTTCGATAGATCCCCTTATGACTTATAGACTTCTGTTGTTGCCCATAGGAGGGAGTCATTCACTCTTAGGGACCATTTATAAATCCCTTAGAATGAACTTAGAATGTACTAGCACACCCCTTAGAATTGCCTTCTCCAAGGACTTATTGCATTCGGGAACGCAAAGTAAAGGAACTACATGTAAGCGATGTATTCGCGGTTTGAATCGACTTCTTAATCCTAGTGGTTACCAATGAATCCAATGCTCTGATTAAGCAGAGGATCGGCATCGACTCGGATTAAGAACTGATACAACGCATTTTCTGTCCTGATTAGACAGAAGGTTCAACGTATCCGGCTTAGACCCACTACACAACCTTTCTTCTGTGATGACCTAACCACCTACAACCAAACGGGATCACATTGCCTTTGGAAAATGGCGAGGACTTAAAGCTAGTAGAGAATTAGACATCTTGCCACCAATTCATACCTGCCCCTGAACTTAACCACAATAGAGATTAGGCTCATCTCTATGATCATAGGTACCAATGCCATAGAACGCATCATTAGCAAGGAAAACCATATCGAGAAAGGTTGTTTCCATTTTAGGTTAAGGATAGCCCCTAAGTTGCACCTCGTTCCGATATACGGATCGATGCAAAGATTCTTCAACCTTAAGTAGAACCAAGTTTTAAGTGGGGTAGAACGAATTAAGTCCAATCCAGTTAGGTTAGTCAACGCTACCGTTCGATCAGAGTGGCGCAGCGGAAGAGTGGTTGGCCTCTTTCTCACTGGCCCAAGATCAAAACATTTGATTTAGGTTATATGTACGGTTAGGTTATTCAATAGGATTTGAACCTTCCTTAGAAAAAGTACTCTTTGCCCTTCGCCAATTTCGGGGACGAAATTTTATTTTAAGGGGGGTAGATTGTAACACCCCGGATTTTGGCCAATCTGACATTTGACGTCCTTAGGCAGTGGGTTAATCAAAACACCTGAAAAATCGCTCAGAACCCAATTCCATAGCCAAAGAAACCACTTAGGATTAATTCCTTTAGAAACTAAGCATAAGTAAGCTAGCGCAACGCTGGAGTAGCTGGGAAATAGTCCCTGATCACTTTAAATACGTTCTACAAGACCCAAATCGAGTAGAACCAATGACTCTATAATACTCTATAACCTCGGATCAAATTCTAAGCAGGTTTGTCTCTTGACCACTTTGAAATTTTGTATTGGATCTAGACCGCGCGTCGAAAGTCCGATACCTCCTATCTTAGACCGTTAGAACTGCCTAGCTGGACTTGACACTCATTTCGAAAATCAAGTCAAACCGATAATCACAGACTATTTCATTGAGCCCGGACTGAAGAGAGTTCGAATAGGGACAGATTTGGAATTTGAAATTCAAATCTGGCACACGACTTGACGTGTCAGTATTAAGCGTTCTGACCGTCACAATTCAGCCAGATTACACCCTCGGATCAGGAGAAATTTCTATTTTATATCATGAGACTTTCAGCCCTGATCTACGTGCGGTGTCCGCTGAACTGATACTGGTCCGCCACGTGCGATCTGCGGACCCAGCCGGACTGAAAACTTAATACGTGATAGATCTGGTACGCATGAGCTTAAGTCTGATCGCATTCAGCCAGGGGACCACCAGAAAGCATCTTTTGGACCGAAACAGCCCCGAATTGGATATGCACTAAGTAAACTTCATTCCCGAGCCTATTTCGGGCATTTTTAAGCTTATAAAAGGGGTTGAAACCCTCACTCCTCTCTCCCATCCGAAATTGCAAAAATCCCTAGATTGGGAGAGAGAAAAGGTGAGAGTTTGTGAGAGAGAGTGGGAGTGATTTTCCTGCCACCTGCTGCTGCTGCTGCACGTGCTTAAGCAACGCACTCCAATCACTTTTCCGGCAATTCCAACGCACTTCTAGGTGAGGAAAACCTTCAACACTTGCTGATTTAAGCTTTCGTCAATTCCATTAGCGATGTAGCTTATGTAGCTTGTGTATTAGGTTCCCTATTCGCCGTAGACGAAGCGTATACGCTCCGTTCGAATTTGCACATCCATAAGAGACAAGGTGCGGATTTTAGACGCTTTGATTGACTGTTTCCAAAGCTTTCAATGTCGTTTAATAGTAGATTCTCGACGGCAACGCCGTTTGACATATACAACATGCTGTCCGTTTCCTGTTTCGTAAACCAACGAAGAATATGAGATTTAGGGCATTTTAGTCATTTGTAGGAAGTACTGTTTTCATGCATATTTTGCTGATGTGATTGACATGGCTTCTCGTCGCATTAGGATATTAGGAATGCGTGCATAATTAGTTTGGCGAAGAGATTCGCCTAAATGCGCACTTCGGGTCGACATACTATATGTAGACTTAAGTGTGTAGTGTAAGTGTTTGTATAAATGCTTGTATTAGTATGTATTGAATTAAATGATGTTATGGATTAGTTTGAGATTGGTTTCTCAATTAATATGCTGATGTGAATGATTTCCTACAAGTTAGTTATATGCATGGTTTCATTGTATGTATGAAATGCATGTACTTGATGATTTACTTAAGTTCTATGTTATAATATGTGTTAACATGCTCACATGGTTGTATTTCAATTCCAATACTCTCATATGATTTGCTGATGTGATTCCTTAATTGTTTGGGACTATGCTTAGTCCAGGCAGTCGGTAACCGAGCGAATTCGTGGTTAGCTTATCTTCGCCACGAACGATGGGTCGATAAACGCGGGCCGTGTTCTGGAGTTGTCGGCAGTGGTTAGGCCACACGAAGTGTTTTACGCACTTCATGTCGTCAACTTGAGATACGATCGCGCTAGTCGAGCCCGTCAAGTAACCCGACTGGCCATTGTATGTTCACCCTGCATGAGTCATAACTGCTTGAACCTAGGGTACTGAACTTACCATTGTAAACCCTGTTAATCATGGTACCTTGATCCACGAAGACTCATGAGCCGGGCATGGTGGTATGGGACACCGTGGTCGAGCTGTCGGCCTACGCTGGGGCCACAAACCTCCCCGTAGTGACCAGTGAGCACCTAGTCTCGTGAGCAGATTATGGTGATATGGGACACTATATTCTTGCTGTCGGCCTACACTGATCAGGCGACGAGTCCTTTGTAGTGACCGCGAGCGTATTCTGAGTCTACGGGAGGCGACGACCCTTCAGTAGCAGTAGAGTACAGTAGGCCCGTATTGATAAGGTGATGGGGGAGCGGAGCAACGAGTGCGTGCAATAGCCCTGGCAGCCCTTGCAGCGACCTACGAAATATACATCGTATGAGATTACTAGGAGTGACGACCCTAGACAGGATCTGTGTTGGGATTGATATATGGGAAGTACCTTAGTTTCCCAATCCTGCTGTTTGAATGGACTAATAACAACTCAGAAATCATATCACCATAGCATTGCATGTGCCTGGAAGATGTGGAGCACTATAGGGAGTGTGGCATGCCGCGGTCGTAAGATGTTGCCGTATGAGAGAGATCGTCGGTGAGGGCATACATCACGTCATGTCATATTGCATTGACAACAGTTTTAGGATTGTTTGATTTACTGCTTTACTATTATCGCATGATTGATTTGAGAACATGTTAATCTTTGCTCTATTATTCCACTGAGTTAGCTACTCACTCCCACGTTACGGGACGGTGTTCCTGGACACCCACCAGACCCTTTTGTGATTGCAGATGATGGCGCGGCCTGCGAGGCAGAGCCGGACTTGATGATGATGAGGAGGATCCCTCCTTTATGCGTGTTCTGATCGACGGGATTACAGGGAGGTTGATTAGATGCTTTGACACTTGTCATTTTATATTTTTAGCGCACTCATGTATACTCGTTTTGTCTACTTTTGGAGTATACATGTATGTATATAACCTGGTAACATGTTCACACTCTGGAGACATACAACAGTTTATATATATTATACATACTATCACAGTCTTCCGCTTGTTGATCTAACTGTCTCTGGAGTAGGATATGCTGTTCTGGCTTAATCTCACTCATGTTTAATATGTTATCACAGACAACATTCAATCATACATATCTATGTTGCATAAATAACATTTTGGAACTCGGGAGTTGGGTTTTTGCTCGAGCCCCCGATTTTCGGGATGTTACAGGCATTCTCGTCGATAATCTACTATTAAACGACATTGAACGCTTTGAAATCAGTCAACCTAAGCATCTAGAATCCTCACCTTTCACCGTAAATGCGTATCGATTCGAATATAAAGTCTCCGCTTCATTCACGTCGATATGGCGACCTAATTCACAAGATAGGTTAGCTACTTCGCTACTTGTATTGCTAGAATCCCCAAAACAGGTTGAGGTTAGGGTTTTCTTACCTAGAATGAAGTCGGAATCACCGAAAGAGTCATTAGAACGCGGTAATTAAGCGCGTGTAGAAGCAGGATCCAATGCCAGGGACTTTCCCTCACACTTTCACACAATCTCTCTTTTCTCTCTTCTCATTTCTAGGGTTTTTGCAAAATTCGTATGGGAGGGGTGTGAGAGGGTTTAAGGTCTTTAAATAGGTTAGAAAGTCACCTATTTAGACTTGGAATAAAAGTATACTTCGGTTATAGCCAAATCGGATCTTTTTCGATCCAAAAGAGCATTTCTGGAGGTCCCCTGACCAAATGCGGTCGGACTTAAGCTCATAGATATTGGATCCTGATCACATTAAGTTTTCAGTCCGGTAGTGTTCCCAGATCGCACGTGGCGGACCAGTTTCAATTCAGCGGTCACGGAGATTCAATCAAGGATTTCAAGTACACTGACCTGAGTGAGAAATGTTCCCTGATCCGAGTGTGTATTTGGGTCAGATTTCAACGGTCTGAATGCTTATACTTAACCCGCAAGCGAAACGTGCCAGATTTATTTAAATCACATTTAATTTTTAATGAATTTCACTCCTCACACTCTTTGCTCCAGGCTCAATGAAATAGCCTCAGAACATCAGTTGGGCTTGATTTTCGAAGCGATTGTCAAGTCCAGCTAAGCGGTCATAATGATCTAAGATTATAGATATCGAACTTTCGACGCGCGGTCTAGATCCAATACAAAGTTTCAAAGGGTTCCTGAGAAAACGGGTTTAGAGTTTGATCTTAGGTTTCAGGACGTTATAGCGTCAACGATTCCATAAGTTTTGGGTCTCGCAGAACGTATTTAAAGCGAACAGTGCTAATTTCACAGCTAATCTAACATAGCATTAGTTAACTTATGCTTAATTTCTAAAGGAATTAATCCTAAGTGATTTTTGATCGAGGTGGTACTCGAGTCTTTGTATGAATTTTTTCGAGATGTTACAGGAGAATTTAGGGATTTTTGGAGGAAGGTTGCTCACTATGGAGGAAAGAAATGAGGAGGGAGGGATAAGGGGAGAGAGAGAGAGAGAGAGAGAGAGAGAGAGAGAGAGAGAGAGAGAGAGAGAGAGAGAGAGACCATGATGGTTTTGTAAGAGAATCCATCATTAGCATAGGGAGGAGTTTACAAAGTTATAGGTTAGACTAGGTCTTTGGTGTTATTTATGGTTGGTGGTGTTAGTTATGGATCTTTGTGTAGTATATGAGTAGTGTACCTTAGAACCTGTGCCAAGGGTGATGGTGGTCTACATGCATTCCACCTAAGTGGGCCACCTGATCAATAGTCATATAATGAATATACACAACTTTTGATCTACATATCGGATGGACATACATGAAGCGTCGTTGGAACCGTAACGACGATGCGAACAAGATGACATAGGTCTCAGGCCGATCCGAGTCAGGTCAACGTGACCAGACTCAAAGATGACCACAAACACTAGGTAAGGGTCGCGGGTCACCGGGGTTCGACCGATAAGACCGCGGGACCATGAGAAATGAAATGCATACCTACACACACATGCACACACAAAAATTCAGGTTGGGTCTTATAATTCTCCCCACCAATAAAGAAATTTTATCCTCAAAATTGACAAAACCGGAGCCACAAGAATGCATTAAAATCATCAAATATATATGTCAATCATCAATCACAAGAGAAGGCAATGCAAAAATACAAAAAATCAATCATCGAATAAATGGGGATAACATTCTCTAATCTCGACCTCATGTTCCCAAGACGCCTTGGCCTCTGAATGATGACCCCATTGCACCTTCACCAAGGGAATGACCTTGGTCCTGAGGACCTACTTCTTCCGATCAAGAATACGAATCGGCCGCTCAATGTAGGAAGCATCCTCACAGACTTCGAGTGGCTGCCAATCAATCACAGGAATAGTGTCTAACCCATATTTCCTTAACATAGAAATATGGAACATGTCGTAGATCGCGGATAACTCAGGAGGTAAGGCAAGCCTATAAGCCATAGCGCCCACGAGCTCGGTAATCTCAAAAGGTCCAATAAATCTTAAGGCGAGCTTGCCCTTCACACCAAAGCGAACCACGCCCTTCATAGGCGAGACCTTGAGATATATCATATCCCCAACTGTAAACTCAAGAGGTCGACGCCAATGATCTGCAAAACTCTTCTACTGGATCTGAGCTGTGCATATCGTTTGCCTGATTACATCAATAGCCTTTGACGTCTACAGTACAAGCTCGAGACCTAAGAGACGACGCTCTCCAACCTCGGTTCAACAAATAGGAGATCTGCACAGTCTACCATAAAGTGCCTCAAAAGAAGCCATATCGATAGTCACCTAATAACTGTTGTTGTATGTGGCAAGGCGCATATGCTCATCCCAACTGCCCGCAAAGTCGATCACACAAGCCCTGAGCATATCCTCAAGGATTTGGTTGACCCTTTCGATCTACCCATTCATCTGCGAATGGTAAGTGGTGTGAGATGCAAAATGACCCCCAGAGCCTACTAGAAACTTCTCCAAAATTGAGACATAAATATGGAGTCTTGGTCTGAAACGATTGAAACTGGGACGCCGTGCAGTCTCACTATCTCCTCAATGAACACCTTAGCAAGCCGGTCCATAGATCAAGAAGCACGTACTGAAATGAAATGAGCCGACTTCATCAGATGATCGACGATAACCCAGATTGTATCATGACCACGCTGAGTCCTTGACAAACCTACGATGAAGTCCATCGATACGTGCTCCTACTTCCACTATGAAATGCTCAACGGCTATAAGGGACCAGGGGGTCTCTGATGATCGCTCTTTACACGTTGACATGTGTCACACTCGGGCACAAAACTAACAATCTAGCACTTCATCCCCTGTCAAAAATACTACCTCCTCGTATCATGATACATCTTCGTGGAGCTCAGGTGAATGGTAAGTCTCGATCAGTGTGCCTCGGTCATCAGATCACGACGCAACTCTGGTACGTCTAGGATACACAATCGGCCTCTAAAGCGTAATCCACCATTGGAACGAATCTGCCAGTCTGACTGCTTCACGGAGGCGACCTCTGCTCGGTACTCTTAAAGTGACTCATCCGTCAGCTGAGCTTCGATCACCCTAGCCACCAAAGAGGGTTGAATCGATAAGCTCAAAATTTGAACAATGGAAGACTGTAAGTCAAACTCAAAGTCATACTCCAAAACATCCTCGAGCATCTGCCACTCACGCGCCATCATTTGTGCCACTAGGCCTCGTGGCTGACGGCTGAGCGCATCCACAACCACGTTTTCCTTGCCTAGGTAGTACTGAAGATCAAAATTATAGTCTTTCAGTAACTCTATACATCGTTTCTGATGCAGGTTAAGCTCGGACCGTGAAAATAAATACTACAAGTTCTTATGATCTGAAAAGAACTCGAACCTGACCTCATATAGATAATGCCTCCACACCTTCAGTGCGAAGACAACTGTTGCAAGTTCCAAATCATGGGTGGGGTAGTTCAGCTCATGGACCTTAAGCTGGCATGAGACATACGTTACTGGCTTCTCGTGCTGCATCAGTACAACACCTAAGCTAACTCTGGAGGCATTAGTTAAAACAACAAAACCCTCACTCCCATCAGGAAGGGTGAGAATAGGAGCGGACGTGAGGCGGTCCTTCAACTCCGTAAATGCTCCTCACAGGCATTACTCTAGACGAACTCGACGCCCTTCCGCGTCAACCGAGTCATGGTGCAGCAATATGGGAGAATCCCTCGATAAACCATGATAATATCTCGCTAGACTAAGGAAGCTATGGATCTCGAACATGTTCGTGGGATGGCCCCACTGACGCACTTCATCAACCTTCGAGGGGTCCACAGCGACACCCTCCCTCGTCACCACGTGATCGAGGAACTTCATCTCCTCCTGGTAAAACTCACACTTCTCCAGCTTTGCATACAGCTAGTGGGCATGGAGGGTCTCAAGCATAATCTGCAGGTGCTCAGCATGGTCCTCTCGGGTCCTCGAATATATAAGAATATCATTAATAAATACCACCACGAACTGATCAATGAACGACTGAAAAATCTCGTGCATCAGCTACATGAATATGATGGGTGTGTTGGTCAGTCCAAATGACATGACCAGGAACTCAAAGTGACCATAGCTCGTCTGGAAAGCCGTCTTTAGAATGTCCTCCTCTTGGACCCGAATCTGATGGTAACCGGAACCCAAATCTATCTTGAAAAAATACTGCGCACCCTGCAACTGATCGAACAGATCATTAATACAGGGAAGCGGATATCTGTTCTTGATGGTGACTCTGTTGAGCTTGCGATAGTCCACACAGAGTCGCAAAGAACCATTCTTCTTCTTTACAAACAACACCGGGGCTTCCCAAGGCAAACTACTGGGATGAATGAAGCCTAACTCTCAGAGCTCATCCAACTGCTCTTGCTATTCCCTCAACTCCAACAGTGCCATCTGGTAGGAGACCTTCGAGATAGGAGTGGTACCGAGCACCAAATCAATATGGAACTCTACCTGCTGACGCGCCAGCAAATTTGAAATCTCCTGAAACACATCTGGGTACTCACAAATGCCTGACAGCTACTCAATACTCTATGCCATGGAATCCTCAACGATAGAAGCCAAGAAACTAGATAACGGCTATCTTCTGGGCTTGGCGATGTACTGGAATGCTGACAAGACTCAGATATTAAACGTAACTGTCCTCGCAGCACAGTCTAAGACGACACCATACTCTGCAAGGTAGTCTATATCCAGAATAACATCAAAGCTGGACATCGGTATCACAAACAGATCGGCAGGAAGGAACATCTCACCCACAAACACTGAGCAAGAAGGACAACGACGTGTCAATACCACAAAATTCTCCATGGGAGTCAAAACTGTCAAGGCCTCAGACATGGACTCTAATGGAATACCGGTCGATCGAAAAAACTGCTCGGCCACAAACGAATAGGAAGCGCCAGAATCAAATAAAACATGAGAAAAGGAAGCAAAAATAAGAAGAATACCCTCAATGACTCCACCAGTCGATGACTGCAGGTCCTGGCCTGGTGCCTACTGCACAGAATAAAAATGACCCTGAGCTGGAAGAGGAAGAAAACTGGAAGACTAAGGGTCCTGAGTCTGAGCCTATTGGGCTGCTATACACACTGGACCTACGGATCGGACATATGGATATCCCCTTTTCTGGTGATGCGACTGTTACTGTCTCTGCTGAGGAGGTCTGCCTGGTTGCCTCTGCTGCTGAGGAGGAGCCCTAAGAGCGGCGGGTGGAAGCTACGCTCTCTGTTGTTGCTGAGGAGGATGAGGAGGGGGCAATTGCGGTGGCCTCTGCTGCTGAATGGGGAGAGGGCACTCACGCCTCCGATGCCCGGCTTGTCCACAGCTAAAGCATACACCAGAAAAGAGGCCGGAAGATGAAGCAGCTGGCGGTGCTAAAGATGATGATAAAGTTACTGTCTGAACTGCAGGCTATCGAACCCTGATCTGCCCCTCCATCTCTGCTGACAGAGCTACCTAGAACTTCCGGCTAGTGTTGTCCTCTTCTGGTCTCCACGGGAACTCTGCTCTCTCGACCTTTGGGTCATAGCCCAGTCCTCCTCATAAACTAGTGTCCGATGTTTGACTTGGTCAAACGTCTCCAAGCAATGCCCTACCACATGACTGAAAAGGGCAGGACGCAATCCAGTCACAAAATGACGGGCCCTCATCTTCTCATCACTGGTGAGATGAGGAGCAAATCTAGACAAGGCCAAGAAATAGTCCTCATACTGAGATATGGTCAAATCACCCTACACTAGGATCTCAAACTTAATCGCCTGTCGGATCTGAACGTGCTCAGGGAAGAACTTCTGGTCGAAACGGACCATGAACTCCTCCCATGTCTAAACGAACTGAGGCCCGACCATCTTAGATACGAATGACTACCAATGACGGGCCTAACCCTGAAGAAGGTAGGTCGCAAGGGATACTCTCTGATCCGCAGGACACTGTATAGTGTCAAAAATCCTTACAACCTTAGTACACCAAGCCTCAGTGGCAGAAGGGTCAGGGTTACCACTAAACCTTGGGGGATCATGCTGCCGGAACTCTCGGGCTATCGCACTAGCATGCGGTAAGTCAGACTGCCCAGAAACCTCTGCGGTAGTAGGCTGGCGGGTCTGCAATGCGGTGGCATCAAGCTGCATCAGCTGATAGAAATGCATGACTCTTATGGGTACTGTCAAAAAGGTAGGGGTGACACTCGCCTCGGGTGGAGGCACGGGTGCAGCTAGAGGAGCAAGAGCCTCAGTAACTGGAACAGCAGGCTAAGGAGGGGGAACTGGTGGGGAAACTAGAGTAACTGAAGGAGCGGACACTACAGGATCAACCAGAGGAACAGGCTGGATCGGTACCTCTAGAATCGGATCCTCAACAACAGGAGTAGGATGTGCTCGAGTAGGATGGGCATCTCGGGCACCTCAACCACGGGTAGCACGACCACGACCGCCAAGTTCATGTGGCATCGTTTACAAAATAATGAAGACGCAAGGGATCAGGATAATTACAGGCTCGATATGGAGTGAAAGGAAAGATCTTGGGACACTACTTGTCCTATGCTCTTGGTAGACATGCGATGTTGTCTCGAGTTATTCCAAAATCACTTGCTATGCTCTGATACCAACTCTTGTCACACCCCAGACTCGGTAACCGGACTCACAAGGAACTCGATGGCCGGTTCTGGCCACAACAACCTTCGTAGTACCCCATTCTCGGTTCCTGAGACAGGTTCCGATCCTAGGATCCTACAAGGAGGATTTTCATAACAGTATAATCATTTCAATACGAGCATATCCAAGATCACAACAAGTACATCTGAGAATAAGAATTTGAATATTTACATTTTTGCATTAGGTTCGAAAGGACATACATAAGATAATAGGAAAAGAGTTAGAAGTCAGCAACACTGGAGTCCTCAATGCTTAACTCTACTCCATGCTCTTCCACTATGACGCCTGCCTAGAGTCTCCTGCACGCATCAATTATGCATAAGCTTATAGAAACTTAGAAGGTGGTGTAAGTGTGTGACAATGGTGCACAGAAGAATAGTAGGAGGTACAAGGAGAGAAACATGCTCATGAGAATATCACTAGCCTTACCAAGGCTTATCATGAATACCATGCAATGAGTACTGGAAGTCATACCAAGACAATGCATGAAGGGGCTTACACAGTTAATGCTAATGCGATGCAAGTAATGTCAGTGCTCATATCTAAACCACATATCAATTACATTTCCAGTCATAAGGAAATCACCATGGTCCATTACACTGCTGAATGATTGCCGCTTTACAATCCGTACAGTCAAACGAGCATCAGAGACCTCACTACCTGCCTATGGACAACAAATCACCAACAGGGCTTGATAGTAGCGGACCCATTTCATGAGCTGGTCAAACTCAGCCTAGTAATGCCCTCCCTCATAGGCGGATAAGGCCACATCCCCATCCAACCGACTACACAACAGTGGGAGTCGCGGCCTACAGGTGTAAGGCCTTTGTACGTTCATATTTTCACTCGGTCATGGTGTTGGAGCAAATCCTTGGTACCATGGAAGTTTTGAAAATTTCACCCATGGGCATCCTATGCACCCGGTATGCTTAAACATTATTTTTGGGGTCCAAATGTCCAGCCATCCACGAATATCCCTATGGAGGCAAGGCCCTAATAAAGCGAGGGTGAATGTCGATTATACTATGCAATGTCAGATGCATGAATCATACAAACAGCCATGCATCATCTAACGTGCTCAAGAGGAAAAAACTCCATACTTCACAATATCTTGCCCAATAGCATAACCATGACCAATCACATCTCAGCCAAGCATGCATATGATGTGTATGGGCGTGGGCCATGAAGATGAATAAAAAGGCCAATGCAGTAAAGATGTTCTCCCCTCCTAACCAGTAGGGTTTAGGTACTTAGACAGTTTTTCAAAAGAAATAGAACCTTGAGGGGGGGCCTAATAGCCTGAGGTAGATCACGAGACTAGATAGATAATGACATAGGCCTAAATAATAAGAATGAGCCTAACAATGGTCTATGGTGGACCTTTAACCACCCATAGAAGCAAGAATGGGCCTAACAAGGGCCTAGAGGGGCATATCAAGGTGGGCATTCAACCACCATTGTTCCCTAAAGGTGGCCTAATAATAATCTTCCAAGGATCAAGGCTCGTGACCTGAGCATCACCATAAGAAAGAGATGGGCAGCTATATTCATATAAATGCATCACACGTCGGGCCTCGATAAAGTGGCCCAAGGCTACACATAATTCATAGGTCCAATAGGGGCAATATACAGCTAGATCCACATGTATTAATATGGGTCCATAAGGAAGGTTAGGGCCCAAACATAGGGGCCACCAAGTCCATACATTGTGGTGGGCATAGTGGGCAGCCCATTACTCCAACACATGGGCGAGAATCATACTCAAGATAAGTAAGTTGGGCCTTATAATCTAGCCCCAAGAATTTAGTTGTTTTGGTGGGCAACCAAAGGCCCAACCACTTATACATTCTAGCTCACTAGCCAAATAGAATACTATGGAGAATAAAACCCAAGAATC
Source organism: Magnolia kwangsiensis (assembly GCA_037074715.1). Classification (NCBI taxonomy): domain Eukaryota; kingdom Viridiplantae; phylum Streptophyta; class Magnoliopsida; order Magnoliales; family Magnoliaceae; genus Magnolia; species Magnolia kwangsiensis. The sequence goes on from CM073577.1 coordinate 119,440,180, forward strand.
CATTCGGCCTAACTAAAGGGTCCCAGCCCATTTAGGCTTATAAGGACTCCAGAATCTAGTTACATATAAGTACCCATATAGCCCAACCAAAGTGGGCGTCAATGATGCATTAATTAAACTCAAAATTAAGGGTGTAAAGTCATAAATTATCCCTATAAAATTCTCACAATATGGTGGGATATATAACACATCTAGGTGGGCCCACAAGGTAGGTTGGAGGGCTATCCAAGGCTGGACGCCCCAACTTGGGTGTCCCTGCCAGATGGGACACTGTAGGTTGTACCACGGTCAGCTCAAATGTTCGTTGGATTTGAAATATTTTAGGGTGACACTTTCATGGGTGGGCCACACTCCCACAAAATTTCGGAATTTTTATATATTCTTCAGTATTTTAATTAATTTAAATGAAACAGTTTGTCCAGAAAATCGGACTGACCTGGACATCCCAACGTGGTGGGCCAGTCCGACCCTTGCCACGGTGTGCATAGGGGTCCGTTGGCCCCAAAATTTTGTAGGTCGGTCCTAGCATAGGTGGACCACACCCCCATAAAATTTCAAATTTTTGGTCATATAGAAATATTTTAATTAATTTAAATAAATCAATCTGTCCTGAAAATCGGACTGATCTGGACACCCCATTATAGTGGGCCGGTCCATCCACCACCACAGTGTGTACAGGTGTCCATTGGCCCCAAAATTTTATAGGTAGGTCCCAACATTGGTGGTTCACCTTCTTGTAAATTGTTATAATTTTTCGACACTGAAAAGTATTTTTATAAATTTTGAAATTCCAACCTGTCCAGGGTGGAATGTTGCTGGAAATGTAACTGTCCTGAATTTGAGTCATCCAAATGGGTGGGTTCTGGGCCTCCAAAATTCTTAAAATTTAGACCCTAGGTCCCTCATCAATCCTAAAGTAAGGTGGGAGCCAGAAATATGGTCCACCTTCTTAGAAAGTATTTTTAAAATTTTATTTTATGGGACTATACTGGTGGACTGCACAACAGAAATTTCTGGCAGTCTACTATGTTGGCCCCTCCTTTTGGATGCCCAAATGGGATTCATTGGGGCTGAAATTTGGTATGATTGTTGGTGTTTCATGCAGCTAATAGAATCACATATTATTTTTCATCAGTCTTCCCACAAAATTACTAGAAATCATGCCTTAAGGTAGCCTAAAAATCTGTCCAGACAGATTTGGATAGCAACATGTTGTTGTCCAAATCACTCCAAAAGATAAATAAAAGAGAAATAAATCACCATTTTCTCTAGGTGGGGTCCACCTAGATAGGTCACACAACTCTCAGACCCAAGATCCTTCTAAGATCATACATAAAATCAAGCCCAAAAATTGTCCAAAATATGCCAACAATATAGGGTAACAAGGTGGGCCTGGATGTCCACACTTGGGCCTAGTTGCATGGCACATCAGGTGAGCCACACATACATCAGATTTACTATAAAGACAAGAAGAAAAAGATGGAGAAGAAATAAAATTCGGCCATGGGGTAGGGCCCCGCCACTAATGGGCCCTCCCAAGAATGAATCATACCCATACAACTACATTGGTTGTACATGCAATATAAAATCACTACATGTATGATCTATAATTGTTATGGATGGTTGGGATGTCATCCCAACATGATCTTTCAGGTCTAGATGACCTGGAGATGGAGTAGATCATTAAATACATCATGATGGGGTCCATGGAGAATGACCCCAACATGGATCATGACATGCATGTAGGATGGGCCAAAGGGCCATATCCATGAGATCAAATGGGATCCCTACCACAGATTGGTGGGTCCCATATCATCCAACTATGAAGAAATTATGAAATCAAAGAATAGAAAGGAGATCAACAAAAAGGATAGTCACCCACAAGAATCCATCTCTTAAACTTCTATATCATGAAGATCTTGGAGCAAAGATAAAATTTTGATGGTTGAGATGTGTTTTCAAGGTTTGGGTTTGAGAGGTTTTGGGGTTTTGGGGGCTGGAGAATTTGGAGATTTTTAGAGGAATGTTGCTAGTTATGGAGGGAAGAAATGAGGAGGGAGAGATAAGGAGAGAGAGAGAGAGAGAGAGAGAGAGAGAGAGAGAGAGAGAGAGAGAGAGAGAGAGAGAGAGAGAGAGAGAGAGAGACCATGATGGTTTTGTAAGAGAATCCATCATTACCATAAGGAGGAGTTTATAAAGTTGTAGGTTAGACTAGGTCTCTTGGTGGTGTTTATGGTTGGTGGTGTTAGTTATAGATCTTTGTGTAGTGTGTGGGTAGTGTACCTTAGAACTTGTGCCAAGGATGATGGTGGTCCACATGTATTCCACCTAAGTGGGCCACATGATCAATGGTCATATAATGAAATGTACATAACTTTTGATCTACATATCAGATGGACATATAAGAAGCATCGTTGGAACCGCAACGACGATGCGAAAAATATGGCATAAGTCTCGGGCTGATCCGAGTCGGGTTAATGTGACTGGACTCAAGGATGACCGCAAAAACTAGCCAAGGGTCATGGGTCACCGGGGTTCGACCGGTTAGACTGCGGAACCTTGAGAAATGAAATACATACCTACACACACATGCACATGCAAAACTCGGGTCGGGTCTTACACAATTTTAACCAGAATATTTGGCCCATTTTACATATCTGGTCCATTCACTCTATTTTACTGGTCAATACTCTCAATTTGACTAGTTACTCGTCTCAATCAAGCTACATATGAGAAGATATTAGGCATTAAAGGAATGATCAACAATTTCAGTGAAATTTGATTTAAATATATGAAGTTATTTAGTCTTCAATCTGAACTTATTAGATTATCTAAAAATGATTAAAGGTTCAATTAGTGGATGTGCCTAATAATTTAATAATTTTATTTTTCACAAATAAATTTCAATTTCCATTTAAAAATAACATTTTTTTTTTCAAAATGTATATTTTTTTTACTCTTTTAACAAAATATCATTTTTATTATAAAATATCAAAAAAAATTTAAAATATAAACATGTGATAGTCTTTTCAATATTCTTTTTCATGAGATATTAAAAATATTCTTATAAATTATGAGAAAATTCAAAACACCTTTAGTGACGAAACTTTTCGTCGCAAAAAGTCACCTTCTCGATTTTTTTCCAAAAATTCAAAACACCTTTAGCGACGAAACATTTCGTCGCTAAAAGTCACCTTCTTGATTTTTTGTTTTTTTTTTTTAATTCAAAACTCCCTTTAGCGACGAAATGTTTCTTCGGTAAAAGTGAAATTCAAAACACCTTTAGTGACAAAAGTTTTCGTCGCTAAAAGTCACCTCTCGATTTTTTTTCCAAAATTCAAAACACCCTTTAGTGACGAAAATTTTCGTCGCTAAAAGTTTAATTCAAAACACCTTTAGCGTCAAAAACTTTCGTCGCTAAAAGTCACATTCTCGAGTTTTTGGTTTTTTTCAAAAATTCAAAACACCCTTTAGCGATTAAAATTTTCGTCATTAGAAGTCTACTTCAAAACACCTTTGGCGACGAAAACTTTCGTTGCTAAAAGTCACCTTCTCAATTTTTTGTTTTTTTTTTCAAAAATTGAAAACTCCCTTTAGTGATGAAAATTTTCGTCGCTAAAAGTCTATTTCAAAAAACCTTTAGCGATGAAAACTTTCGTCGCTAAAAGTCACCTTCTCGATTTTTTGGTTTTTTTCAAAAACTGAAAACACCCTTTAGCAACGAAAATTTTCGTCGTGAAAAGTCTACTTCAAAACACCCTTCACAACGAAAACTTTCGTCGCTAAAAGTCACCTTCTCGATTTTTATTTTTTTTTTCAAAAATTGAAAACACCCTTTAACAATGAAAGTTTTCGTCGATAAAAGTCTACTTCAAAACACCTTTAGTGACGAAACCTTTCGTCGCTAAAAGTCACCTTCTCGATTTTTTGGTTTTTTTCAAAAATTGAAAACTCCCTTTAGTGACGAAAATTTTCGTCACGAAAAGTCTACTTCAAAACACCTTTAGCGATGAAAACTTTTGTCGCTAAAAGTCACCTTCTCGATTTTTTGGTTTTTTTTCAAAAATTGAAAACTCCCTTTAGCAATGAAAATTTTCATCGCTAAAAGTATACTTCAAAACACGTTTAGCGACAAAAGCTTTCATCACTAAAAGTCACCTTCTCAATTTTTTGGTTTTTTTCAAAAATTGAAAACTCCCTTTAGCGACAAAAATTTCTGTCACTAAAAGTCTACTTCAAAACACCTTTAGCGACGACAGCTTTCGTCGCTAAAAGTCACCTTCTTGATTTTTTTGTTTTTTTCAAAAATTGAAAACTCCCTTTAGCGACGAAAATTTTTAGCGACGAAAACTTTCATCGGTAAAAGTCACCTTCTCGATTTTTTCTTTTTTCAAAAATTCAAAACTCCCTTTAGCAACAAAAATTTTCACCGTTAATGGTGGCCTTTTAGCTATGAAATTAATTTCGTCGCTAAAAGCAAACTTCTTGATTTTTTTTTTTCATTTTTTCATAAATTTAAAAGACCCTTTAGCGACGAAAAATTTTGTCATTAAAAGTCACCTTTAGCTACGAAATTAATTTCGTCACTTAAAGGAAACTTCTCGATTTTTTGGTTTTTAAAAATTCAAAACACCTTTAGCGATGAAAAAAATTTTGTTACTAAAAGTGACTTTTAGTGACCAAAAAAAATTTCGTTGCTAAAACTTTCGTCGATAAAAACCCTCTTTTTTGTAGTGACTATTTTGGTAATTTCGAATTAGGGTTTCATTTTAGTGTAATAGAGTAATCAAACATATATTATTTAATAAAATATTTGAATTTTTTTTCTTATTTTCTTGTGGATTTAGGAACTCTACTTGTGAATTCAAGGTTTTAATCACTTGAGGAAGAAGGTGATCTTTCTCTTATTGATTCGTGCATTACCCTCCATCATTCTACTTGGCTTTGTGATGTAGAACGTGTCACCGATACATTCCTAGCATGGTTGGGTCAAAAGACCATAAATTGATTGTAACTTTTGATCTGGTTATCATTAAGGGGTGTGTAACCTATCAATCTTTACTGAAACAGGCCATCCGAGGTGTGCTGACTGGCAAATGTGGGTCGTGTCTATCCGTTTTTTCAGAAAACCTTCGTTTTCAGCTCTAAAGCGAATTTTTAGGAACCATTTACTATTTTTAGTAATTTCAATTTTTTAAATATTTTCTTATTTTTAGAGTTTTAGATTTTCTTCCTTTTTGAAATAATTTGTAATCATATTAGGACTCTTCTAGTAAAAGTTTATTTATAATTTTTATTTTTTGAAATTAGGCTTTAGAAGAGTTTTATTATAATTAGCATTTTTATTAGAGATAAGATTTTATTATTTTTGGTAATTACGAATTTTAATTTTTTTCTATATTAATGGTGTAATAGGGATAGATATCATACAATTATTAATCAATTTATTACGAATTTCTAGAAATTATTCTATTCTTCTTATTTTCATCATGAGTTCAAGACATCTCTGTTAGGAGTCTAGAGAAGTTTCCTGGATTTGGAATATTTGTAAGTGCTATGATTTCATATCCCTTTGGTTGTTAAATTTTGTGGTGCCAAAACCTATATCTATGTCTTGTACATCTTGTGTTTCATGTTTGAGACTTTTCATTTCTTCAAGACATCGTAATTCAAGACAAGAACTTAAATGAAGAAAGTTTCAATTCTAGTCATGGATGAAGTATTCAAGAATAGAAGTCTTCAAGTATGCATGTTCAAGATTCTAACAAGTACAAGAATAGAAGAAGACTTTATCAAGTCAAGAAAGGTTCAAGCTCGAGAAGGCCTACAACAAGATTCGTAAATTCTCAAGCTTCACTTAAGGATCATCTGAGAGTACAGACTATCAATGTTCATCTCACTTTCAAGGTTTGTTTGACCTTAGATTGACCTTAGGTTGGGCTTTATGGTAGGTCATTCTTGATACATAATTTGTATATTTTAAATATGCATGTACGAGCTATTCTAAGACCAGTTATAGAGACTTCAAGACCAGTCCTAGCTCTGCTATGACCAGTCTTAAGTTTTTCAGGACCAGTCTAAGGTTGTTGAAGATTTTCAGATTTTTTCTGGTTGTCCTACGACCAGTCCTGGACATCCTACGACCAGTCCTGTGAGCTGTACGACTCGTCCTTCGACTGGTCTTAGCCCTATGACTTGAACTCCAGCAACTAATTTGGGGGTCCTACGACCAGTCGTAGGTGACCCACGACTAGTCGTAGGTGGCCCACAACCGGTCGTAGCCTACCCAGGACCAGTCATGGAATAGCTAATCCTTATCCCGCGGAAATCTTTGAAAATCTATTAAAGCTACGACCAGTCTTAGGAATCCTAAGACCAGTCGTAGATGGGATTTTTTCAAGTTATAAATAGAGCACAAATTTCAGAGTTTTTTAATTCAATTCAATTCAATTCAAACAATTTTAAGGCCATACTCTGAGATAAGTTCGTGTTTGTTTTTAAGCTACTTTGTGCTCATTTAATATTCCTTTTGCTAGCTTGTTTTGTATTTGATTTTGATCTACATTCTAATCTTATTAGAAAAGAGGAATTTTTTATATTTCTTTTTCTTGGATTTAAAATCAAATAGAACTAGCCCTTTTGATTTAAAATCAATTAGACTTAGAACCATTCATAAAGTGAATATTGGACTTTGAACGTTGAATCGAACTTCTACTCCGATTAGTTCTACCGGGCTACTTCAAAAGGAGATTCAGGTATTTTACTTTTGTGTAATTTACATTCTTTGGGCTTGTTTGAGATTTGCCAGAAAAATCTCATTGTTTTAGTTATCTGAGGAGAGCCAGAAAACTCAAATTGTGTGGGTTTTTGGATTGTATAAGCACGTGATAAAAAGACACAATTGTGAAGGCTTTAGGTGAACCTGTGAAACCTATTTTGATAGTGCATGCTAATATCCCCTGTGTGAGGATATTAGGAGTAAAGTAGCATTCTATGTGGCTGTTGGATAACAGTTGGTGTACACACAGGCGAACCACTATATATCTTTGTGTTGTGGATGTGCTTTATTCCTTCATTCCTTTATTCATTCAGTTTTATGGATTGTATCTGTGGTTGAATGTTGTAATCATTTTATTTTAAGCCAGTGTGGGGAATGTTGTAATAACTTAGGTTTAATTTCCTGCAAGTTATTTCCTTACTCTATTTATTCCTTTCGGTTTGAGTTTTTGATACAAAGGACGTTCTAGAAATAAAGTTGTCCTACCATAAGCCTTTAGTTTTTTGGTGTAAGGTTGTCCTTAGAACTGAATTAGTATCAACCTCTCAATACTAGTTTATTGAAGTTGCTTTTTAATTCAGCATTATGGATTGTTTTATTTTATTATTCCGCTGTTATAAGTTTTATTTGGCATAGCCCTATTCATCCCCCCTCTAAGGCATATAGCTAGGCCCTTTCAAGTGGTATCAGAGCCTAATAACTCGTGCTTATTATTTATTTATTGGATTTATTTTCTGAGCTAACGATCTAAGCTATATTAAGATGTCAAATTTTGATAGCCTATCAGTCACTAGGCCACCACCCTTTAATGACACAAACTATGCCTATTGGAAAGCCAGGATGAGGATCTTCCTCAAATCCATGGATGAAAGTGTGTGGCTGGCCATAGTGAATGAATGGAACCCTCCTATCACTGAAGTAACTAATGACGTTGGTTCAAAATCAATGAGTGTAACGGCTTATTTTCTTTGGACCACACTTCAAAAAAGTGAGAGTAGTGCCAATGCAAAAGCACTAAATGCAATTATTTGTGCATTATCACCAGATGAATTCAAAAGAATCATCTCTTGTGAAAATGCAAAATAAGCATGAGATGTATTAGAAATGACACACGAGGGTACATCAATTGTCAAGAAATCTAAAGTCCAACTCCTCACAACTAAATTTGAAGAAATTCATATGGAGGAGAATGAGATGTTTATGGACTTCTACACTAGATTGAATGACATTGTGAACTCTATGTGGGGTCTTGGTGATATAATCCTAAAAAGTAAAGTGTGCGCAAAGATACTACGCTCACTTCCTGAAAGGTTCAATTCTAAAGTAACTGCGATTCAAGAACTTCGTGATACGGATACCATGAACGTTGAGGAACTAGTTGGTTCACTACAAACCTATGAGTTAACCTTTAAAGATCCTAATGAAAAATCAATTGCTCTCAAATCATCTAAAAATGTTTCACAAGAAAGCACTTCGGACTTAAAAAATTCCGAAGATGATATGGAGCTTTTAGCTAAAAAGTTTTACAAAATCTTCAAAAGCAAGAAAAAAGTTAATTTTTAAAAGTCAAATGATAAGAGATGATTTAAACCTAGAGTTCAAAAATCTTTGAAAGATAGTTACTGTTACAACTGTCAAGAGTATGGGCACTTAGCTAATAAATGTCCTAAAAAGGACAAATCAAAAAGGAAAAGCATGTTGGCTACATGAGATGAATCGTCTGATTCTGAATCCTCTTTTAAATCAGAAGATTCTGAAACCGAGTTGGGCGATGATGTTAAAGCCCTTATGACTCTAGCCAAGATCACTTTTTCAGATAATGATGATATATCTAGTGAAGAAAATCTGAATAGATATTGCGAAAATGAAGATGATCTTCAGGATGCTTATAATACCCTTTATAAGGAGAGCTGTAAATTTGTCGTCAAGCTTAAGTTACAAAAAGAAAATTTTCTAAGTTTAAGGAAGATTATGAGTCTCTCGTTTTAGAAAAGTCTCATATTTTCGATTCTTTTGAAAAGACCAAATGTGATTTAGATTTCAAAACCTCCAAAATTGAAGATTTGAGATTCGAAAATGAGAAACTCAAAAATGAGGTAGCTTCTCTTCTGAGTTTGAAAGACACATGGAGATATGCCCAAGGTGATCCTAAATTGGAAAAATTATTGTCCGGATCAAGAAAATGTGGCAATCGATTCGGGTTGGGCTATGATAAGAATACATCTTTTAAACAAAAGAATATTGCTCCTAAATTTGTAAAAGGAGAGTCTTCAACATCAAAAGAAAAGAATACTTATCAAGATTTTTCCAAAAATTCAAGGACTTTTCAAAAACCTAAAGGTAGCCATGTCAACTTTAATTTTTAAAATCGAAATCCATTGGCTGATAAAATAATTGATCTACTCAAGGAGCTATTAAAGTCTAACTCTATAGGTCTCTCCTATAACAACAGACAGAAAAAGACCATCTATACTCCTAAACCCAAAACAGTTCTGAAATGGGTTCTTAAAGTTGCCTGCTTGGTTGCCCACACTGCTTTCAAAGCTACAAGCCATTCAAAGTGGTACCTAGATAGTGGTTGCTCTAGGCATATGACCACGCTCAGACTGAGAACCGGCCATATCTGGACCAATGCACCCGTGGTCTTCATGCAGCTGATGAACGAGGTTTTTCGCCCATATCTGGATCAGTTTGTTGTAGTCTTCATCGACGACATTCTGATCTACTCGAGGACCCGTGAGGAGCATGAGCAGCACTTGGAGATCACTCTACAGACCCTCCGCGCACACCAGCTGTATGTGAAGCTGGAGAAGTGCGAGTTCTGGCAGGAGGAGGTGAAGTTCCTCGGTCACGTGGTGACGAGGGAGGGTGTGGCAGTGGACCCCTCGAAGGTCGAGGCAGTGCGTCAGTGGGGCCAGCCCACGATCGCGACAGAGATCCGCAGTTTTCTTGGCTTGGCGGGCTATTATCGGCGTTTCATTGAAGGTTTCTGTCGTATTGCAGCCCCGCTGACCAGGTTGACTCGGAAGGGCGCAAAGTTTATTTGGAGTGACGCCTGCGAGCGAGCATTTATGGAGTTGAAGGACCGTCTGACGTCTGCTCTTGTCCTCACTCTTCCCTCTGGGAGTGACGGCTTTATTGTATTCACTGATGCCTCGCATATCGGTTTGGGTGCTGTCCTGATGCAGCACGGGAGACCAGTGGCCTTTGCGTCTCGTCAGCTCAAGGTCCATGAGCTGAACTATCCTACACATGATCTGAAGCTGGCTGCAATTGTCTTCGCACTGAAGGTGTGGAGGCACTATCTTTATGGGTTCAGGTTCGAGCTCTTCTCTGATCACAAGAGCTTGAAGTACCTCTTCTCGTAGTCTGAGTTGAATATGAGACAGAGGCACTAGATGGAGCTCCTGAAGGACTATGATTTCGACCTCCAGTACCACCCGGGTAAGGCAAACGTGGTGGCAGATGCCCTCAGCCGTCAGCCACAAGGCTTAGTGGCGCACATGATGATTCAGGAGTGGCGGATGCTTGAGGATATTGTAGCGTATGACTTTGAGTTCGGCCTGCAGTCTTCTATAGTACAGTTATCGAGCTTGTCGATTCAACCCTCTCTTGTCGCTAGGGTGATCGAGGCTCAGCAGGCTGATCAGTCATTGCAGAGTTATATGGCTGAGGCGGCATCTGAGGGTCAGGCAGATTGGCAGATTGGTACAGACGGTGGACTTCACTTTAGAGGCCGATTATGTGTCCCGGATATTCCAAAGTTACGCAGAGACCTTATGACCGAGGCACATCGATCGCGATTTTCTATCCACCCGGGCTCGACGAAGATGTACCGTGATATGAGGCGACAGTATTTTTGGGCGGGGATGAAGCGCCAGATCACCAGTTTTGTGGCCAAGTGTGACACGTGCCAGCGTATCAAGGCCGCATCAGAGACCTCCTGGTCTATTGCAGCCGTTGAGTGTCCCGATGTGAAAGTGGGAGCACGTGTCGACTGATTTCATCATGGATTTGCCGAGGACTCAGCGCGGTCATGACGCCATTTGGGTTGTTGTGGATCGTCTGGTGAAGTCGGCACATTTCGTTACGATGCGTGCGACTTGGTCTATGGACCGGCTTGTGAGACTATTCATCGAGGAGATTGTGAGACTGCATGGCGTTCCAGTCTCGATCATTTCTGACCGAGACTCGAGGTTCACGTCTCAGTTTTGGGGAAGCTTCCAGCGTGCGATGGGGACTGATTTGCAGCTCAGCACTGCGTACCATCCGCAGACCGATGGCCAGACCGAGAGGGTCAATCAGATACTTGAGGATATGCTTCAGGCCTGCGCGATTGACTTCGGGGGTAGCTGGGATGAGCATCTGCGATTGGCTGAGTTCGCGTACAATAACAGCTATCAAGTGACCATCGACATGGCTCCTTTTGAGGCACTATATGGCAGACCATGCAGATCACCGAGTTGTTGGATCGAGGTTGGAGAGCGTCGTCTCCTAGGTCCCGAGCTTGTGTAGGAGACTTCAGAGGCTATTGACATCATCAGGTAGAGGATGCGCACAGCTCAAAGCCGACAGAAGAGTTCTGCTGATCGTCGACGTCGTCCCTTGGAGTTTGATGTAGGGGACCATGTGTATCTCAAGGTCTCGCCCATGAAGGGCGTAGTTCGATTTGGAGCGAAGGGCAAGCTTGCCTTGAGATTCATAGGACCTTTTGAGATCACTGGGTGCGTTGGCGCCGTGGCCTATCGGCTTGCCTTTCCATCACAGTTGTCTGGCGTCCACAACGTGTTTCACGTCTCCATGTTGAGGAAGTGTGGGTCAGACATGGTTCCCGTTATTGATTGGCAGCCGTTGGAGGTTCGTGAGGACGCTTCTTATATTGAGCAGCCAGTTCGTATCCTTGATCGGAAGGAGCAGGTCCTCAGAACCAAGGTCATTCCGTTGGTGAAGGTGCAATGGGGTCATCATTCTGTAGAGGAGGCATCTTGGGAGCGTGAGGCTGAGATTCAAGAGCGCTATCCTCATCTATTTGATGGTTGATCATGTGATGTATTTTGTACGCTGTCCCTGATTCTATATGAGGATGTTATATCGCTTCTTTTTCATGAGTAATGCTTAGTTGCGATGCTTGTGTAAATTTCGAGGATGAAATTTTTATAAGGAGGGGAGAGCTGTAAGACCCGTATCTTGGTCCGTACCTTTCTGTACACTTCCACGGTCTTACCGGTCAAATTCCGGCAACCTTCGACCCTTAATCGATATCGACGCGCGACCCTGATTCATGTGCCGACAACCCGAGTCGACTCAACCCGAGACCAATACCATAGCGACCGCGCCGTAGCCGCGGTTCTGATACCGCGACTCGCGCGCCAAGGCGATACCCTGGTCAAGAGTTATGGGCCAACGTATCGGTGCGAGAAAACACCGCGTATTTCAAAAATTAAGGGAATCTCTATGATGTGTCACATCAATCACATCAATCCTATCAATCAATCACCCATCAATCTATCACATGTCAAGTACACATCACTTCCATCTCTTTTCCCAAGCAACCACAAAAGTCTTCATCTCCCATACCTCTCTTACACAAAAAGCCACAAAAGTCTTCATCTCCCATACCTCTCTTACACAAAAGCCTCAAAAGTCAAGCTTTTCTTACACAACCATCACTCACCCATCCATCCATCACTCTCTCTCTCTCCCTTTACATCACTCTCTCTCTTTCTCTCTTTCTCATTTACAAAACTCCAAGCAAAGGAGCTCCATATGTATGGAATTTTTGTAAAAGCTCCTAAGCTCCAAGTGGCCCACCTTCCTACCCCAAAATCTCCCATCTCAACCCTCCATTCTTCATCTTAACCATTGAAGTTGAAGCTAAGGTGCCAAGGAACCCCTAGGAGCGAGAAGATCGGACGGTGGGTGCCTCTATAGGGTAGATTTACTTATTTTTATGGTGGACCAAGTGAGGCCCACCGATCCATGGTGTGGATCTCACTTGGGACCCTAATACGTGGCCGATGGACCACTTGGATCATCATGATCATTCCATGATGGGGGCCATTCTCCATGGACCCCACCATGATGTTTATTTTCATTTAGAAAGGTCATCTAGACCATCCATATCGGTGGAGAATGGATCTCCACCGTTGATTTACATTTTCAATGGTCCCATGTGCAAGGGATCCATTTATTGTATAATTTTCTTGTAAGGGAGGGCCCATAATGTCGGGGTCCCTCCATCACAAGCCGTGTCCCACTCTCCATGTCTCTCTCTCTCTCTCTCTCTTTTATTTTATTTTATTTTATTTTCTTTTATGCAATAGGATGGTGTGGCCCACTTGGATGGATCCTACCTTGATGTATTTATTTTATTCAAGCGGGGCCCACCTTAAATATTAAACCCATGTCACCCATCATGTGGTGGCCCACTTCATCAGGGCCCACCATTTAAAATAAAATTTTTTTTTATACTGAACCGTCCAGCGTCTGGGATGCTGGACGTTGTAAAAAAAAAAAAAAGAAAAAGGAAGAAAGAAAGGGAAGCCTTTGGGGTGGCCCCCTTGCATAGGCCCCACCCTGATGTCTATGTCCGATCCAAGCCATCCATCCTCTTACCCACGGTATTTTAGCCGTTGGGTAGAAGTTTGGAGCTGATCCAATTACCTGGTGGGCCATAGCGTCAAATATCGCGCCCTCACCATTCAAACTCTATTTCTTAATTTATTTCACTTCCAAGTATCAAAAAAATTCGAACTCTGGACTCGTTCCGACTGTTGCGGGCCACTGAACACTATGACTGGAGCGGATTTCCAGGAAGCGAGCCCCACACTAGTTTTTTTACAAAAATTAAAAATTAAAGGAGAGAGAGGACGAGGCCTCCTTCCCTCACTAACAGCGGCTACATGCTGCACGCAGCAGCGTGCAGCGCCCGGGCGGGCGGGCGTTCAGTAAGCCACCCACGGCTGCTGCCGTGGGCCCCTCCATGATGTTCATTGTCATTAAACCGGTTCACGCCGTTGGCCACCCCTTTAAGTGAGTCCCTGCCAAAAATCAGCTCCATCCATGACTCAGGTGGCCCACACCATTCGAAACAGTGGGATGGTGTATTTACCATTAAAAATCTGTTTGGGGCCCACTGTAGTTTCAAATCGAGCTGAAATTTATGTTTTCCCTTCATCCAGGTCTAAGTGTCCTTATGAATGGGTTGGATTTCAAATAAATATTACGGTGGGCCACATTTGTGGGACCCATATGGATGTATGTGCCAAGTCCACCGTCCAGCGGACGGTGGCACTCACTGCGGTGATACCCCCCCCCCCCCCCCCCTTACTTGTGTGCCTCCACCATCCAGCGGACGGTGGGGCCCTGTGTAATGTATGTGTTCTTATCTGCACTGTCCATTGGACAGTGGGACCCACCATGATGTATGTAATGCATCCAAACCGTCCATCCACTTAGTGAGATCATTTTAATGCATGAATTATTAGATGGGTGGGCCACTCATATGGGTTTGGCCCATTTGGTTTGTAACAGGCCTATGGGCTAGACCCATTTGAATTTCAAAAGGGCTATGGGCTAGGCCCATTTGGTTTATGAAATGCTTATGGGCTAGGCCCATCGGATCCACTTAAGGCCTAAGATCCTCGGCCCATTTGATGTGTTACAAATCCATGGGACTAGGCCCATTTGATGTACTTTAAGGCCCATGTAATTGAACCTTTTTGTTGAAATTTTTAAAAAGCCTATGGAAGTAGGTCATTTGATATATTGTAAGGCCCATGGGACTAAATCCATTTGATTATAAAAGGGTCCATGGGATTAGGCCCACTTTGATATGCATACAAACTCATGGATTAGGCCCATTTGAATTGTTTAAGGCCTAGGGATTTAGGCCCATTCAACTCATATAAGGCCTCTGGGTTGAGGCCCATTGGATATCCATTTGGGGGTCCAATTAGTGTGGCCCATTTGATACATATTAGACTCATGTGACTAAGTCCAATTGATGCAATCCAAGGCCCACGGGTTTTGACCCATTGCAATGCACATAAGACCCATTGATGTGGCCCATTTATGTGGCCCATCTGATGAATAAGAGGCCCATAGGATATGGCCCATTTGATATATATATGTAAGGTCCAATGGGGACAACCTACGGTCCATTGCAATATGTAAATCCGTTACAAACTAAGTGTTGATGTTTACAAAGATCGTGCCTTGGGAGTAATGTGGTTTGACGTCCACATTGCGAGTGAAATGTTGGTTGGATGTCCACATTACGACTCTCCTTAGGGCCCATTACTGGGCCGTACTTATCGTATATAGGCCGTCCAGGTCCATCTGCATTGTAAGATAGTTCATTTTATTATAACATGTTTAGTGCAGTTCCATGACTCATGATCATACGCATCATATGTATGCTTGACGTGAGAGTTGTCTGAAAATAGCATTTGCCTTCGGGCAGGTTGTTTATGGGCTCCCGGTTAGGCGGTGTTGCCCTATATGAGCGCACGATATGCGCAGGATTGGTTGTATGACTGGATAGCGTGATTCATGCATTCCGCATTTGTGTGACATGGTTATTGTACGCCTTAGCGACATCGGGGCCGTAACCTCTACAGACAGATCATGGTTGGCAGGATTGGATACCGAAAATCTTATTCTACATGGGGTACTATAGATATCCCTGGGTGAAAGTCCCTAAACCCTTATGGTACCAAGAGGTTGCTCCAACGTCTAGACCGAGTGGGTAGATGAGCGTTGAGTGTCGATTACCAGACGGTTACGCTCTCCACTCTGTCGTGGTCGGTTGGAAGGGGGTGCGGCCTTACCCGCCCGAGAGTAGGAGGCAATGCTAGGCTGAGTTTGACTAGCTCGAGGAATGGGTCCGCTATCGACGAGTCGCTCCCGATATTGGCAGACGGATAGTATGGTCTCTTCTACTTACCTTATTGCGAGCGATGTGCCGGCAATCTGGTTTTGAGTGTACTAGACCCCGGTGATATTCCATATTTTGAGCTGTATTGATGTATGAACATAGATGAGGACCTGTATGCTTGAGTTGCATTGTACATCGCATGGCCTTGGGATGGCCGATACATTCATGTCTGGTATTGTATAGCCTTGGTACGACTCATGATATCTTGGTTCCATTTACATATTCCGCATCACTCTAACATTGCATGTACATATTACTACCTTGCGCACACACTTTCACCACCCTCTAAGCTTTCTGTAAGCTTATGCACGACCGTTGCGTGCAGGTGACGTTGGATCGCAGTAGCGCTGAGGCAGGAGCACGTTGCAGAGTGTTTTGGAGTTTTTATTCTACACCACTGTATTTCCCTTTATGCTCATTGTACTTGTAAAGTTTTTGATCATAGTGGAAATGTAATGGAGTTCTTGGTTGTTGTTTATGGGTTATGCCTTTGGTTATGCTTATTACGAATCAAACTGATGTTGAAAAATCCTCCTCGTAGCATCCCAGGATCGGAACCTGGCGAAATGGAGCTAGGAGCCGAGAATGGGGTTCTACGGAGGCTGTCGGCGCCGGATTCGGCAATCGGGAATTTTGTGAGCCCGGTTTTCGAGTTTAGGGCGTGATAAGGATGAACTTAATCAATTTGTTCGTAATGATGTCGGGATCTTATTCCTAGACCTAAAAATAAACACGTTATCAGAACAAAATGGATCTTTAAAAATAAGTTTGATGAACTTGGAAATATAATACGAAACAAGGCTAGACTAGTTGTACAAGGGTACACTCAGATTGAAGGCACGATTACGATGAAACCTTTGCTTCAGTCGCTCGCCTTGAATCAATCAGACTTTTTATTTCCATCGCATGCTTTAGAAAATTTAAGATTTATCAAATGGATGTAAAGAGTGCCTTCTTGAATGACGATTTACATGAAGAGGTGTATGTTGAACAACCTTCAGGGTTTGAAGATCCCAAGTTGTCTGACCATGTATTTCGTCTCAAAAAGGCTCTCTATGATCTAAAACAAGCGCCCAAGGCATGGTATGAGAAATTGACTAAATTCTTACTTAGTCATATCTTTCAAGTAGGAAGTGTCGATAAGACGCTCTTTGTTAAGTAGCATAACAATGAAATTTTGATGATTCAAATTTATATTGACGATATTATTTATGGATCAACTTGTACTAACATGTCTATTGAGTTTGCAGATCTTATGAAATCAAGGTTCGAAATGAGCATGGTTGGTGAACTAAACTATTTTCTAGGGTTGCAAGTAAAACAACAACCTGATGGAATTTTCATTTCTCAGACCAAACATGCTTCAAACTTGGTTAAAAGGTTTGGATTTGAGAATGGTAAGAACTTTGATACTCCTATGAGTACAACGTTAAGACTCTCAAAAGACTCTGCGGGTAAAGATATAGATCCTAAACTGTATCGTAGTATGATTGGTAGTTTGTTGTGTCTAACTGCAAGTAGACCTGATATCGCGTTTAATGTTGGTATTTGTGTGAGATATCAGTCTAATCCTAAGGAATCACATCTTACCGCTGTTAAACGGATTATTAGATATGTCGCAAGTACTATAAATCTGGGTCTTTGGTATCTTTTTGATACTAGTGTTCAATTAGCCGGGTACTCAGATGCTGATTGGGTTGGTAATATCGATGATAGAAAATCAACCAGTGCTGGTTGTTTTTACATTGGAAATTGCTTAGTTTCTTAGTTCAGCAAGAAGCAAAGCTCAATATCGCTCTCTACTGCTGAGGCTGAGTATATTGCAGCTGGATATGCATGTACTCAACTAGTTTGGATGAAATGCATACTAAGCGATTATGGAATTAATTAAGATTCAATGATCTTACATTGTGATAATTCCAGTGTTATAAATATTTACAAAAATCCAATCCAGCATTCACGTACTAAGCACATTGACATTAGGTATCATTACATTCGTGAGTTGGTTGAAGAAAAAGTTATTTCCTTGGAATATATACCAACCGAAACTCGACTTGCTGATATATTTACTAAACCGCTCGACAAAAGCAAGTTTAATAAATTGAAATTTGATCTTGGTATGTGCATTTTACATTGAGTATTCTTGCTTACATGTATCACAGTGTATTATATTTGGTATTATATGTGTTGAAATTTTAATTTTTTTACATTAAATATGTATTTTTGGTTGTAGCTGTACACGACCAGTCATGGTACGACCGGTCGTACACAGCACTCGACCGGTCTTGAAGCTCATGAACATGATATAATTTGAAAAAAATCTCCTTCTTCTTCATTTCCGCTCCGACCTACGACGAGTCGTGACGCGACCAGTCATAAGATGTCTTGTATTTCTTCAAAGTAAGTCCTATTTCTTCATTTTTCTTGAAGTTTGATGTTCTCTATGCTTTGATTTGATCATTATGTAGCTTGATTTCATCTTTTTATTGGGTTTTTCAAGGGTTTCTTCTTAAATTACTGATCTAGAGAAAACTCATCCTTCTTTTTGTGCATTTCTCTTGCTCTTAGTATATCTTGTTGAAGATGGATGCTAGAGGGAAGAAGAAAACATCCCGTGATCCATCCTCATCTAAACTATACCGATAACAAAACGGCACCTTCGGTCACCCGAAGCTGATCCTCAAGATGTACAGGATTTGCGAGTCTGTAATGTTATCGTTGAGCATCCCACTGATCTCAATCACATTGCTCCATATGGTTTTGTTCCTCTTCTTGAATCTGTTGGTTGGGCTAACATTTTGCTTTGGGGTGGGCCTGCATACCAGTCAATTGCACAATCAATGGTTGCATGTATCTCAGATTTCTCCCTTGATAATTTAACTTTTTCAATTGATACTAGAGAAGGAAAATTTGAAGTAGACTGTCATTTGATATCAGGTATTATGGATGTACCCGTTAATGATGAAGGTATTCTGATTCATACTCTATATGACAAACCATCTGAATCAGAAAAATGCATGTTAACAAGAGACTTATGCAAAATTAATGTGTAATGGACACACAAAGGAAATGCGCTCTCTTCAAAGTATCTGTTACCTAGATACAGAGTGTTACATCATTTTTTTTATTTCAAATCTGTATCCTCGGTCTGGTAATAAAATCGAGTTGACTTCTTTCATGATTCGTGTGTTGCATTCTATTGCTTCTGGTACCATGGTCTGCCTTCCTTCATTGATCTGTCATTTTATTATACAGTTTCGTCTCCATCCGGGTCATAGTGATATTCCATTTGGTTATCTTATGACTGTGTTAGCCACTCATATGCTTATTGATACACCTATTAATGAGGCACCCATTCATTATCTTATTTTCAACAATACCAAACTTAATAAGATGAAGTTGGATTTGCTTCCTGGTCAAGTTGATGAAGGTGGTATTGGTGGTGATAGTGGTGAAGCCGAAAATGAAGGGGAAGCTGGCGATCTTCCTCAACAGGATGTTAATATGGATGAGTTATTTGATGAGATAGAAACTGATTCGCCAAATGATCTTGATTACGATCCATCTAGTTATGATGCACGCCTTCGTGCATTGGAGGAGAATGTTGATAACATGAGTGTAGCCCACGATATGCAATTTAAATATATGCGAAAATATCCTCGTCACATTAATAGGGGCTTACACCAGATTGATCCTACTATCCCTGCTCCCTCCTCTGGATCTGATTAGGCGAATTATCTTTTGAATTGTATAACATTATCTTATCTTTTATTTTGGATATTGTATTAACTTGGTTATGGCTTGATGATTCTGAATTTATATTTTGAGATATGATATTTTCTTCCATATTCTTTTCTAATTATCTATTTTTTATTACTCTCTATGTTGTTGTTCTCTTTCCTATTGTGACTTTCCTTTGTCATTTTGAAATAAAAGTGGAGAGTAATATGGTAAAGGGGAGTAGTATGGAAAGGGGGAGTAATTTGTATGGATTGATTGATTGATAGTATATGTGGATTGATAATATGGAGTCTTGATGTTTACATATTGTTTATTGTTTTCATGAGTAGTACTCGTATTACTCAGGGGGAGTAGAGTAATTTGTGCTTTTATGGCTCATGATTCTTTATTGAGCAAATGTTTCTCTTATCTTTTATGATATGTGTTTTGTCACAAATTTGACAAAGGGAGAGATTGTAAGTATTATGATTTCATATCCCTTTGGTTGTCAAATTTTGTGGTGCCAAAACCTATATCTATGTCTTGTACATCTTTTGTTTCATGTTTGAGACTTTTCATTGCTTCAAGACATCGTATTTCAAGACAAGAACTTAAATGAAGAAAGTTTCAAGTCTAATCATGGATGAAGTATTCAAGAATAGAAGTCTTTAAGTATGCATGTTTAAGATTCTAACAAGTAAAAGAATAGAAGAAGACTTTATCAAGTCAAGAAAGGTTCAAGCTCGAGAAGGCCTACAACAAGATTCGTAAATTCTCAAGCTTCACTTAAGGGTGATCTGAGAGTACAAACGATCAATGTTCATCTCACTTTCAAGGTTTGTTTGACCTTAGATTGACCTTAGGTTGGGCTTTATTGTAGGTCATTTTGGATACATAATTCGTATATTTTAAATATGCTTGTATGGGCTATTCTAAGACCAGTCCTAGAGACTTCAAGACCAGTCTTAGCTCTGCTACGACCAGTCTTAAGTTTTTCAGGACCAGTATTATGTTATTGAAGATTTTTAAATTTTTTCTGGTTGTCCTACGACCAGTCTTGGACATCCTATGACCAGTCCTGTGAGCTGTACGACTCGAACTCCAGCAACTAATCTGGGGATCCTACGACCAGTCGTAGGTGACCCACAACCAGTCGTAGGTGGCCCACGACCGGTCGTAGGCTACCCAGGACCAGTCGTGGAACAGTTAATCCTTATCCCGCGAAAATCTTTGAAAATCTGTTGAAGCTACGACCAGTCCTAGGAATCCTAAGACCAGTCGTAGACAAGATTTTTTCAGGCTATAAATAGAGCACGAATTTCAGAGTTTTTTTAATTCAATTCAATTCAATTCAAGCAATTTTAATGCCATACTTTGAGATAAGTTCGTGTTTATTTTTAAGCTACTTTGTGCTCATTTAATATTCCTTTTGCTGGCTTATTTTGTATTTGATTTTGATCTACATTCCAATCTTATTAGAAAAGAGGAATTTTTGATATTCCTTCTTCTTGGATTCAAAATCAAATAAAACTAGCCCTTTTGATTTAAAATCAATTAGACTTAGATCCATTCATAAAGTGAGTATTGGACTTTGAACGTTGAATCGAACTTCTACTCTGATTGGTTCTACTGGGCTACTTCAAAAGGAGATTTAGGTATTTTACATTTGTGTAATTTACATTCTTTAGTTTTGTTTGAGATTTGCCAGAAAAATCTCATTATTTTGGTTATCTGAGGAGAGCCAGAAAACTCAGATTGTATGGGTTTTTGGATTGTGTAAGTCCATGATAAAAAGACACAATTGTGAAGGTTTTAGGTGAACTTGTGAAACCTATTTTGATAGTGCATGCTAATATCCCCTGTGTGAGGATATTAGGAGTGGAGTAGCATTCTGTGTGGCTGTTAGATAACAGTTGGTGTACACACAGGCGAACCACTATATATCTTTGTGTTGTGGATGTGCTTTATTCCTTCATTCCTTTATTCATTCGGTTTTGTGGATTGTATCTGTGGTTGAATGTTGTAATCATTTTATTTCAAGCAAGTGTGGGGAATGTTGTAATAACTTAGGTTTAATTTCCTACAAGTTATTTCCTTGCTTTATTTATTCCGCTCAGTTTGAGTTTTTGATACAAAGGACGTTCTAAAAATAAGGTTGTCCTACCATAAGCCTTTGGTTTTTTGGTGTAAGGTTGTCCTTAGAACTGAATTAGTATCAACCTCTCAATACTAGTTTATTGAGGTTGCTTTTTAATTCAGCATTGTGGATTGTTTTATTTTATTATTTCGCTGTTATAAGTTTTATTTGGCATAGCCCTATTCACCCTTTAGGGCATATAGCTAGGCCCTTTCAATATTTATCCCCATGATGAAGATGTTGCTCGACATCACGTCCTTCCCTGCATCACTATGTGGGAATCTAATTGGATTATTGTTAAAGGATGTCTTAAATCTTAGCGCTGCTCAACCAGTCGAGGGACTGGCTCGACTAGTCAATGGAGTTCTTCGACTGGTCGAAGCCCACTCGATTTGAAGTGCAGTGAGGGTGTATTTGGAAATTTTGGGATGCTTGGCCAGTCGAGGGACAGGCTCGACCAGTCGAAGGGGTCCTTCAACCACTTGAAACCCTCCTTCGACTAGTCGAGGGTTATGCAGATTCTACGTGGACTGCGAAAATTTGAGGTGGATTCAGAAAGGTGTGGAAGTTGAGTTTCCTAGACCATAAATAGGGGTCCTAGGGCCTTTCTAAAGTATTTTAATGTATCCTAAAGGTATTCCAAGGTTTCTAAAAGGGCTCTAGGGTTATCAAAGGGTATAACAAGGGGTGAAATTCGAGGTTGTTCGAATCGAGTAAGTCGTCTCTCTTTGTAATTTCTATTTTCATAGTGGAGATTTGTCACTTCGTGCATTGGTTTTTTCCCACTAGGATTTTCCACGTAAAATCTTTGTGTTCTCTTATGTTTGCTTGGTGCTCTTGGATTGCTATCCTAGATCCATATCTGTGTGATTATATAACACAAATCCCAATAAGTAGTATCGGAGAAATCATTAGGGCACAAATCTGAATCTGAAGGATAAGAAATAATGGTAAGCACTAGGTATAATATTGAGAAGTACTCAGGGAAAAATAACTTTGAGTTATAGAAGATCAAGATGATCAGTTCCTTAATTAAGCAAGGTGAAGATGGTGCTCTTGAGGAGAAAAAGTCTACTATGATTGATGATGATTGGAATACTCTTGATAAGAAAGCTTTATCTTCGATCCATTTATGTCTCATGGATGAGATTCTCTACAATGTCATGAGGGAGAAAACTACTGCTAAGTTATGGGTAAAGTTAGAGGATGTCTATACAAAAAATGTCTGAAAATCACCTACACTTGAAGCGTTAGTGGTATAACTTTAAGATGATAGAGGGTGGACATCTGGAGGCTCACATCAGCAACTTTAATAAATTAGTTTGCAAATTGCTAGATATAGAAGAAGTGATGAAAGATGAAGAACAAACATGTATGTTGTTGAATTCTCTTCCGGCGTCGTATAAGTCATTCAAGGACACTATGTATATCACAAATAAAATCTTGAGTGTCGACACCATTATCTCAACCCTTCAAGGGAAGGCCATGAGAAAGTTAAACGATGACATGGGGACATTTTCTCATGTACTATTTATGAGGAGTAGGAATTCTGAACAAGGTACAGGTTCTTTAGGTTCTACATCTAAATCTAAGGGTAAGGGCAAAGGAAAGGTAAGGTACTGGAACTGTGGGATGGAAGGACATGTGAAGAAGGATTTTACAAATCATAAATCTAAGAGAGAAGAATCTGAGGCCTCGTACAAGGAGGCCAATGCTGCCATGTCAAATGGATTGAGTAAATGTGATTGTGATGTTTTGTCTGTATCTACGATCAGATACCTATACGATGATTGTAAGGATGAGTGGATTCTAGACACAGGGGCATCCTTTCACATGACTCATCATCAAAGTTAGTTCGCTAGCTACAGGGAGTGCGATGGTGGATAGGTATTTATGAGTAATGACATTGCCTGTAATGTTGTGGCTATTGGTACAGTGTGCATCAAGATGTTTGATGGAGTGGAGTGTACCTTGACTGATGTGACACACATTCTTGATTTTAAGAAAAATCTGATTTCTCTTGGTGTACTTGAGGTAATGGGCTGCAAGTACACAAGTATTGATGGTGCTCTTAAAGTATCCAAGGGGGCACGGGTAATCATGAAAGTGTAATGACTCGATAATGTTTACAGGTTGATCGGGAGCACCTCAAAAGATGGACTTATAGTGGCTGTAACGGATTCCACCTCTGCATGTGTGGCATGTTAGGCATGACCACATGAGGGGGCAGGGGATGAAGGCTGGGATGCGCAAACAGAGATACGGGGAAAGTGGAGTAGTCACCTGTGAGAAGAATCTCACAGCATAATTGCATGATATCGGTGAGATACATGGACAACTCCAATATCGCAAGGGATCCGTCCTCTATTTAGATGACTCTATATGAGTTTGGTGCTGAGAAGTGGAAGGTGACTATGGGCGATGTGATGGACTCATTGTACCAGATCGTCACATGGGAGTTGATGAAGCTTCTAGTGTACCAAGAAGTGGTTGGATGCACGTGGATCTTCAGGAAGATATAGTATAGATACAGAGTAAGGTTGGTAGTGAAGGATTATACTCAGAGAGAAGAGATCGGCTTCTTAGAGATATTCGCGCTGACCGTATAGCAGGTGTCTATTAGATTCATGATTAGTGCTGGTTGGTCAACGCAATCTTGAGATGGAAAGGATGGATGTGGAGTCTACACTTCTCAAAGAAAATTATAAGAGTAGATCTACATGAAGCAACCAGATCAGTTCGAAGTTAAAGAGGTTAAGAAAAAAGTTTGCATGACGTCGTGGTACGACCTGTCGCCCAGGCAGTGGTTTGATTCAATTATATGGTGAGTTAGGAATTGTATACTGATGACATGTAGATCGACAATTATGACATGTCTGAAATCAATGTACTAAAGACTTGGTTAAGTAAGACATTTAGGATGAAGAATCGAGGGGGCTACAAAAATGGTTCTCGGCATTGACACTTGAAGAGGAGCATGTTTTGGTAATCACAAGAAGAATACTTGTGTAGGTATTGATCAAGGATATGATGGACCAGACAAAGGACCAGGCAAAGACGGAGAGGGTTCCCTATGCATCTCTCATCAAGTTTTCTTCAAGACATGTATCAAAATAGATGATGAAAAGTTAGATGTCTCATGAGCCTTATTCGAATGCGGTTGGCAGTGTATGCCATAATCTGTATTAGACTGGTTATTTCACAGGCTATCGGTGTTGTGAGTAAATACCCTGACAAGTAATATTAGGTAGCGGTGAGATGGTAAGAAGACTACGTCTTTACTTTTGGAAAGACAAGAGCAAAGATAATTGGGCATGTGGATTGAGATTTGGCAAGATATGCTCTCCTATATCGTTCCTGCAGAGAAGTTGAAGTTTTGTGCAACTTTTCTGGGCTTGGCGATGGCGTAAAAGAAGGACGGAGTGTGCATAAGAAGCGTTGATTAAAGCTATGATATAATAAAGCGATGAGAGAAGAAGTCAAAAAGTTACATGGTTGAAGATTGAAGACACAGTGAAGATTGTTGTTAAAGGATGTCTTAAATCTTGGTGTTGCTCAACCAATCGAGGGACTGACTTGACTAGTCAAAGGGGTCTTTCGACTAGTCGAAGCCCACCCGACTTGAAGTCCTGCGATAGTATATTTGGAAATTTCGGGATGCTTGACCAATTGAGGGTTATGCAGATTCTGTGCGGACTGTGAAAATTTGAGGCGGATTCATGATGTGCGGAAGTGAAGTTTCCTAAACTATAAATAGGGGTCCATAGGGCCTTTCTAAAGTATTTTAAGGCATCTTAAAGGTATTTCAATGATTTCTAAAAGGGTTTTGGGTTATCAAAGGGAATAGCAAGAGTGAGATTCGAAGTTGTTCTAATTGAGTAAGTCTTATCTCTTTGCAATTTCTATTTTCATAGTGGAGATCTGTCGCTTTGTGCCGTAGTTTTTTTCACGTAAAATCTTTGTGTTCTCTTGTGTTTGCTTAGTGCTCTTGGATTGATATCCTAGATCCATATATGTGTGATTCTACAGCACAAATCCCAACAAGAATTAGAACTCCTAACGGCAATAACGAAGATTTTAGGATGACTAATTTTGAATTCTTGAAGTAAAGTGAGGTGTTGCAGGTTTGAGAGTGCGTTCAACTTGTTACAGGGCTACATCATTGAAAGAGATATGGGATTGATACCACTTCCGCATTCAGTTCCCACTCGCACCAAATGTTTAAATAATCAAAGAGAAGAATCTCTAATATGGGGAATGCTCCTGCGACCCCACTGTTCACACAAACTCACTGCCCACCTTTCTCATTTCATGCATTAAAGGTATCTTAAGCCAGAGACGTCAATTTGGCAAGCAATAGTACAGTGGTCTAGCTACTTCTGGGTGCCAGTGGAGATGGGGTGACACGTGGCGGTGATCCTAACCCTGACATAGCCACAAAACTCCTCACAGTTCACATTACACGTGGATGACTGACCTGTTAGTTTGGGTTCGTTTATCTATTTGTCCTCGCCATTGATGGCAGCTGATTTTTAGTAAACATTGATAGGGTGATCCTATCCAAAAAATCAGTAAAAATAAAATAAAAAATGGTTGACGATCAACATTCACCATTTAGAAGAGTGATAGGGTACCTTTTGCTGACAAGAGACCCACACAATTTGTTCAAATAACCTTAGCATTACTAAAATGAAAATGCAAGCATGTTTATAATTACTGATGATATCTAATTAAAATGTATGCATGGATAGAAGGAAAGCTTAGCGTAGATACTTATACAATTTTAGAAGGAATACTTGGTGACTAAGGAGAACAAAACAAAATAAAACAGAGAGAGGGAGAGAGAGAGCAAAGAAATACCTGACGGGAGACTAGATTCTTTGGCTGATACGTGGAGTCAAACTATTCTTGATAGCTTTCGGCGGGAATCGAATGGCATTAGAATTCCTGGTGGATATAATGAAGTTGGTTCTACCAAGAAAGGCAATGGACAACTCGAACAGTGGAGGAACCTTGAAGTTACCCTTGATTGGTTGATCTGTAACATCCGTATGGAAGAAAGGAAAGAACGTCCCGGGATTCATCTGCCTGCAACACCATAAATAAGATTAGAAGAGAGAGAGAGAGAGAGAGAGAGAGAGAGAGAGAGAGAGAGAGAGAGAGAGAGAGAGAGAGAGAGAGAGAGAGAGAGAGAGAGAGAGAGACTTACTTGCACTTCCAAAGATTTCCTCTCATTGGATTTTCCTCCTATCAATGGTGATGTTGGGGATGTGGGCTATCTTGTTCCAATCTGCTCCTACCTCCTTCTGGCATCGACTGCTTAGGATTGGACAACATTCGATTTTGAGTTCCTGAAGTGAAATGACGTGTTGCAGTTCTGGAAGTGCCTTTAACTTCTCGCAAGACAATATGCATAATTGAAAGAGAGATGGGAATGATCCAGCTCCCACATTCAACTCCCACTTCTCCCAAATATACATACTTTGGAAGATAAGAATCTCTAATTTGGGGAATGTTCCGGTAACCCCATCATGGCTGTTACCAAAAAACTCGCTGCCCACCTGTGTAACTTTAAACATTGCCTCTATCTTAAGCCATTTAAGGGACGGCATTTTCCCAAAAGCTGGCATCTGTCTGCATCGGCAATTTGATAATTGCATATTGGTAATATTGGAATACAATGAACAATCTTCCATCCAACTTGGGAATTGGCGACCAATGTATTCTGACATGGTAAGATCTCTTAGGTTTGGAGGGGGTCGAAGGGCTTCAAATACACCCTCCACCTGCTCTACTTCCATTTCTGTATGTCTTTTATAACATATCCCTGCCACAGTTGACAATTTCAAGGTCTGGAGGTTCTGCTTGTTCTCCAATTTTGCCTCGTTAGCTTCATCTCTACTTGCTACTCTGTTTAAGCATGTTATTTCTAACTTCCCCTGAAGAAGGTTAAGGTCTTTCAGTTCTGCAATTTTACATCCGCTCTCATACCCTGTTATGAACTTAGTTAAGGTTCGAAGGGATGTTAACCTCCCCATGCCTTCTGGTAAGCTGTCCAAAAAGATTCCTTCCGTTTCAAGATGTCTTAATTTGATCAGTTTAACAATCCCTCTAGGGAGTTTTCTAAGACCAGGGCAATGATTAAGCTTTAAGGTCTGCAAAAGACACAGGCCACTTACAAATTCTGGCAATTCTTGTATACTGGTGGCAGACAAGTCGAGGTATCGCAAAAGCTTCGAGTTCTGCAAAGAATTTGGGAGCTCTACTATTGTGCCGCCACTCAAATCCAATGCTCTCAGACGTTTTAAGCTGTTAAAATGATAAAGACTGGGAATTTTAGGCCATCCAATGGGTATGAGTGTACGCAAATTTTCAGCTTCGTATATGAAGGAAGGAATGGATTCTACATCCTGATTGCAAATCCATGAGGCATGGCGAGCCTTTGCAAGCTGACTCTTTGGCGTTTCCTCTTTTATGATTAAACACTCAGTCATAATAGATTTGCAGAGGTCATGGATCATGTCATGTATCATGCAATACTTTGGATCACCTTCTTCATCTGTCTCTATGACTAGAAACAAGGAACGCCTCACTAAATCATCAAAATATGAACCACCTAGCCTCTCCATGTCTTCTCTTCTCGTTTGGGGAATGAAACCTTGGGCCATCCACAGCTTGATTAGCATGTCCTTCTCTATCAAATGCTCCTTTGGAAATATGGAACAGAAAGCAAAGCATTGCTTCAAATGCTTTGGCAAATCATGGAAGCTCTCTAAAACAACGGATGCAATTTTATCAGTACCCAATGAATCCCCGGTCGCTTCATCCAAGACAGACTGCCAGTCCTGTACATCTCTTTTTCTGCGCAAGGCACTTCCTATTGCGTCCAACAGGAGAGGAATTCCTTGGCACTTTTTCACAATTTTTCTACCCAATGCCTCTAACTTGACAAGCTCATCCCCACTTCTTCCTCTAGAGAAAGCTCTGTGGCTGAACAACGACCAACAATCATTCTCAGACAACGGTTGCAGTTCGTACATCAGGGCCGAGGAGAAGAATTTCGTGACATTCTCGTTACGAGTGGTAACTAAAATTCTAATTTCTTTCTTGGCTTTACGGAACGGAATCATAAGCCTTCTCCACTGGGCATCATCACTGTTGCGTACGCCATCCAGCACGAGCAGAAACCGGTTCCCATGTAGCATACTAGAGACATTTGATGTCAAATATTCCAAGGATGTCGAACGTGGCCGCTTCCGTCTCCCTATATTAATGATTTCAAAATAGATCCTCGTCACATCGAAATCTCCGGGAAAACTCACCCAACTCATATTATTATTGAAGTGCCTCTTAACCCTAACATCATTGAAGACTAATTGAGCGACAGCGGTTTTTCCAATTCCTGCCATACCAATGATAGAAATGACTCCGACGCCCTCCTCCTCATCACTGCTGCCCTCTACCAACTGGTTGACAATCCACTCCTTAACTCGATCCCTACCAAAAATCTCATTTTCATCTATGAATGAACTCGTTTCCCTCGTATCTAACTTGACCAATCCACCTTCTTCCCTGACTTCACTGAAAGAGAAGTTATTCTTGCGTTCTTTGATCTCGTCTAATCTTGCACTAATCGCTTTTATCCGATTACTGGTCTCAACATGAAAGCGGGGTCTGGAAAAAAAGGGAATAAATACTTTCTTACCTTCATAGCTGGGGCTGTCATCGCAACCGTCGTTCACCACCTTCCACTCCTCTAAAACGTCGTCAATGTCATATGCCACATCTTTGAGATCTCCTAACCATCTTTTTACCGATTCATCATTAACTTGCCGCTTCTCTGCGTCGGTGAGCACTGCTTGAAGGGAATCGAAGGTACGAGAGAGCTTTTTAAGATCTTCCTCAACACCCACTAACGACCTCAGCTCTTGAAAGGCCATGGAACCCAAACTCTCCACGACCAAAGAAACCAGTCCATCTGCCATGATTTAGAGCAAAGAAGCTGAAAGCTGAAAAGCAAAGAATCACCTTGGATGGAGAGGCGGAGCTATGTTGGGGAAATGCTCTCAAAACCGAGTAGAGAAGACTCCATGGCGATTCAGGTCAACCAGATGATGGCGCTTGACTTGCTTACCTGCCTTTGCCAATCTGGAAACTCGGTATAGCTATCATCTTTCGCCTCATTCTGGCCGCATGTTGAAATGGTCTGATGATCAAAACCGTCCATCTTCTAAATGTTACTCTATATGGGCCACCATGGTGTGTATCATTCATCAAAACTGTTAATCAGGTGTAACACCGCAGGTCGAGGCCACATCTCACGGGAAATTTTGCATATTGTTCCAGTTAGCGCAGATCCTCTGTTTCGTGGAAACAGTGAGCGGTTGAATCCGGTTTTACTATTGGTCCACGTCACTGTAAGTGCACGTCACCAGTTCTATTAAATATACTTTAAAAACTACATTTCACGGAAAGTCTGAAAAGTCTAACGGAGACGGTAGCGGCTACCATTTGAAAATCGGATTGCGCACGGTAACAAGAGGGGTAAGATGGGTGGAATTGTTTTTAAGGCAACGATGGTGATGCCGGCGGATGGTATGGCATAGACTTCTGCTAGTCCCACGCCCGCCTATGGATCGTTCATTAGTCCACGCTACGAGGGCGGTGGCTGCTGGTAGGTGTGAAAATGGGCCCACCATGATGTTCATGCCATCCATCTAATTTTTATGGGTCATTTTAAGGCTTGTTGACATGAATGAAGTATATCCCGATCTCAAGTGGACCACATTACAAGATCTGTGATGACCATTACACAGTTTCCAAAAGGGGCTATATTTCGTTTTTGTACAAGGTGAGACGGTTTTTTTTCCGTTCATTTAGCCCTGTATGATATAAGCCTGTATGTGGAAGATGAAATAAACAGTACAGTGAGCAATGAAAAGGATTTTAACGGTTAAAATCCTTTTACTATTGTTTTCATGCGGTGTGGTCCACCTCAAATTTAAATCCTATCCTTTAATTTTTTGGATCAAGCGCTAAATAAATCAGATGGCTGAAAATAGAAGATCAGAATGGATTAAACACATACATCATGGTCGCAGCCATTTCATATTCATATGGTGTGGCCAAGCATGCGAGAAAGGTCTAAGCAGATGAATACAATCTTAAAAGTCATATTCATATGGTGTGGCCCACATGAGTTATCGAATGGATTGATTTTTCGTCGGTCCTTGCATCAATGTGGGGAGAGTCAGATGAATGGATAAGATGGCATATGCTGCCTAAAGTGGACTCCAGAAATAATTTGGAAGTCATCATTGGTCGGTGTCTGCCTTATAACTTCCAACGTGGTGTGGCAACAACTATATGGATAAAACTGAAGTAAAAAAAGAAGTATACAAGAAGCATCATGTAATGGAGGTCCTGGAATAAGTGTTAGTAGAGTTTGCAAGGATTACTACAGACATACATCAGAAAATACACTACAGTCTAATAATAATATACATGACGAGGAACATAATCATGATGCCAGTAATAAACGCGGCTACTCTCTCACCGAAGGACATCTCAGTCTCATCCGTCGAAGTAGCCCGAGATGCCATGACCTGTGACATCTGTTGGGTTGATGACCAAGATATCCTCCTTTTGTCGAGATAGTCAGAAGAGCTTGATATACATCCATCATATGTGGTTCGTCTTATAGTTGGTTGGGCAATTGAATTGCCATAGTGACTTTCCCGAAAGGCAGATGCTTCTTTTACATTTTTGAAGGCTCGATGTCTACTCCCGCTATAGCCTTCTACCTCTAATCTGGCATCGTCCCAAGATACATAAATGCCTGGTCTACGACCAACGTAATATTTCTCTTTCCCCATCTTTAAATACAAGTACAATAAACTCAAATAAGCATGAGGATATACAATTCATAAAACCTAAAGCATTGAAGTATTTCTAGTAAATTAGAAAATATAACAAATTCAAACGAATGGGAGGTGAGAGGTGAGATCAGTGTGTATTTGATAAGTTGTTGAACAGTTAAGATTACGTACCCTTGAAAATCTGGATAGTAGCCGAACATCAAATTTATCAACTAACCATGATGTCCTTCGACAATATTTGAATTCATCATCCCAGCCAATCTAGGCATACAGTTATAACCAATTTACGAATTTATAATAACATAGTTCAAATTCTACAACATATCTGACTTAAATAGTTTAATACGTAGTGTCTACCAAATGTAATATGTCCAAAATATAAAAAAAAGTTATTACAAGTCTAAAATAAAAAATCTCTATCAAACAGAACTACCACCACCAGATGTAAACTTATCAGATATTGTTTTCTTTAGCCAATCTACACGACGCTCAGGTCGTAGACTCACAAAGAAAAAAGCGAGTTGCTTATTCCGACTTAAGAGCTGGCCAACCTCATTGACCTCGTTGTTAGTCAGCCCTTGCACCTCCTCTAGCAAATCCAAGACGTTGCTTGTTCGATTAACCTCTTTTTCGAGGCCGAAATCACGCATTGCATCCACTACAGTATTAAGAGAGATGCCAAGTACATCACAGGGATAAGGTGGTTGTTGTCGTTTCTTAGTGCCACTCTTATTACGATTACTATCAGAATCAGATGTGTAGACAGGAGTACCGCGAAACACCCAATTTTCCCCACCAATGGGTCAGAGTAAAATGGAGTGTTCCCCGTCGATCCGCCTACAGTATCGTTAGAGAGGTTAACTATGTCGTCGACATCATCATCGATCCCCGTCCACGTCTCGTTCAGATCTCGCTGGACTTGAGAGGATGATGCGGCCATACTCCTACTTCCCTGGATGTAACGTCCTATTCCCTGATCAGATCCAACGATGACCGTTAAGTCATCCATTCGCTCTATTCTTTTGCCTCATAACCTTTCAGCATGTGGGTGTGACTACAAATTTGAAATAACCAATTGTAAGTATATTAACCAAATTAAAAAAAAATTAGCATCCTGACTGTATGTTGCCATATTGAGATACTTAACAAAGTTAAGAAGATCATACCTGAAGATACTCTTCCCACACATAATCAGGTACCGTAACCACCATGCTCTCATTATCCCAGCTAAATCCACTGGCTGTCAACATGTCCTTTACGTCATTATACTTTCTCTTGTGATAGCGCACTCGATTCTGCACATTTTGTCAATTGACAGTCACCTGTGTATGTTTTGTTACCTCATTAGCCACTGCTTAATACACTTCTCTCTTGAAACCATTGTTTGCCTTCCGTCCCTGTGTAATCTGTTCCATCAAAGTGTCAAATAGTACTTCATCCATTGGTTTAGTCCATTTAACCTTCACTGCCTGGGAAAGTGGTTCTGCAAATGATTTCACCATCTTCTCCCAAAGTGAACTTCGAGTTGGTGTCACTACAAACGTAACCGGTGACTATATCGGTGTCGATGCATCGATAGACAAAGAACTCGACATTAGACCTACGCATATGACGCATAGTTACATGTTGCATCGATGTATCTCTTAAATTAACATAATTTAATTCAAAAATGTAAATGATTACAGCCTGGTTATCAAAATAGAAGATGTTGTACAATTTTAGCCATATTGGAGACACTTAAAAATATTTCCTATATTCATGCATACTTTGTGATACATTAATTAAAACATTCGATACTGATGCCAAGTAAGTTGAAATAAATCCCATTCATATATCAAGAGATAGTATGCTATCTACTCTTACTGTTTTGTTGTGAATCTACCCACATCCGTCGCGCAATATCATCTTGCACTCTAACCCATGCTTCTTTCTCTCTTTGAGTGGTTTGAAGTAGTCATTGCCTTTCATCGTTTGTTGAGAACTCATGTGGTATGGGATTATTATCTACATCATTTACTGGTATACCCGAATCTTGTAGATCTTGATGGTTCTAACAATCTGATCGTATGAAATTGTGCAAGACACAACAAGTTATCACAATTTTCACTTGTGTATAGAAGGGATACCACATCGCCATTTTCAAAATCAGAAATTTGGCCTTAATTACATTGAAACAACGTTCTATGGCATTGCGTAGATGTGCATGTCGATAGTTAAATAGCTCTTTCATATTTGTTGGTGCTCTCATAGTTCAATACTCTTACAAGTGGTATCTAACCTTACGGTAAGGAGCCATAAATCTCGATGAATGAGCATATCCAGCATCGACGACGTAACACTTGCCTACACATTTAAATGATGGCTTTATTAAGGGTCCATTCGAAGCATGACTTTGTAAAGACAATTAGGTAAAACGGTTAAGATCACTAAGGACTACCAGTTGGGACAATCAAAGGATCATCAACGCGACTCAGAGCGTTGTGTAGCACCCTCACGTCTGAGGCAGAACCTTCCCACTCGGCCAATACATACAAATTCTTCATATCAAATGAACACGCCGCTAGTACACTTTGAGACAAGACACCTTTCCTGTTGCGGAAAATTACATGGTCGACTACTTGTATGTAAGCAGGAATGTGTCCCATCAATTGAGCCATCACAATCCTAGTTGCATTTCATGACATTTCAAAAGGCAAAAGTATGCATTTTAATAGTTGTATATGAACAACGGTATATAAAAATTAAACCTTAAGTGATAATATGATACCTGTAAGTATGCTGCCCAATTTAAGTTTGTTTGAATTTTAACGGGTGTCTCTTGTCTGGCTTGATTAACGTAATGAGGATACAGTGATACCAATGCATCTAGTACATGGTTAAAATGGCAGCTTACGGTGTCACCCGATCGAATAAATCTATCCTATTACCCGATTTTGAATGTTATGACCAACCGTGTGTAGGAAAATAACCACTTGTTCTTCTAGACTGATGTAACGAGTATCTGTAAGATGTGTCTTCTTGCTTATTTCATTACATAGTGTAAAAAATGCTTCCTGACTCATTCTTAGTTGAGTAACACAATCCCGGTCACTGGATCGAATGATTGCGTTTACAAACCATGCCCGTTCATCATCTCCATTATGTGCCGGTTGTTTGAACAAGTATTCTTGACAGTATTCACCAACCATGGGCATGCAAGCTGCCACTGCGTGCATAACAATGGTTCTTTCCATCTCTTCATTTGATTCACTATCCATATTGACGACTGGATCACCTACACTTAAATTGTAGGAAATTGTGTTCAATGTAAACAACTACACTTTTTCCCATTCCACCACTATCAATATTCCTTAAATATTCCACTATCCATCAAACATTCGATCGGACCATGAAAAAAGTCCAAGTGTTTATGGAATTCAGATAAGCTAACCCCACCCTCACCAGTTCCTTTTTTCTTTTTAATTTAGTTATTTTAGGCAAAACCCTCTTCCTAAAACGTCACCTAAACATCTATGAAGAATATTATACTTATGGGTCTTGTTGAGACGATATGATTAGATGGAGCTTATGGCAGTGAATTTGTAGGGAATTCTAGGTTATGGAATATACTATTTAAAGTAGAATGATACTAGAAACTAGAGGTTTTTTGGAAGAAAGAATACGATTTTCAGGCTAAGAGTTTGATTTTCAAGCAAGGTTTTGAATAACAGTATTGGTTGGGTATGTCATTCCTTTGAGAAATCAAGAGGGGTTCAAGTCTATTGGGTAATAGCTGAATATTTGGATTCTCAAGAAATAATGATGATGCTAGTGATTTGAAATGTGTAAATGATTCATGCCGATAACCCAATTTGTTTATGCACGAGGTGTTACTTCTTGGTAAAACAAGAAATAGAGGTAAATTTCCAAGTGGACATGGGAAGTGAATGCGTTACCCACCATGCAATAATTATACTTGTTGTCAAAATAAAGTATCAGTATACTGATATAAATGATGAACTAATTCACGTATTATAAAAAGAAATATATTGTTTAAGGGTTGGTTAAGATTGCGAATTACCGTCATTAATATACTATAAAAGTGCCATTAGACATGCGGATTAGCTCACATGAAAATAAAATAGAAGATAGGTAAATGAATTTATAGTCATTACATCATACTAAGAATCTTGGACCTAAATAGTCACAAACAGGGTTTCGCATATGATGATTTGGCATGGAAGCAATGGAAAGGTGTCATTATTTTGATTTTTTCGCAATAAACCAAAGACGTGAATTGTAGTAAATTTATGCAATAATTTGCAATCCAAACAAGCTTTAAAGATCAATAAGTTATTGATCTTTCGTCAAAGTCATAAGTGTATAATAATATTTTCAAGCAGTATATGGTTGATGACATAAAATAAAATAAAATAAATGAATAAATTACTAAGAAAGTGGACTCCATGACACATACATTTGGTTAATTACGTGCATATCGAGAGGGTTAATTGCGTGCACTTACATCAGGCTATCTTCTTCCACATCTCATTCTCTACCTTTGCTTTCCCTATCCACATCATCTAATTTTTTCCCTTTGCTTGGCTGCAGGGTTTTATACTTTTCCTTTGTCATACCCTCTCCTATTCTAGGTTTTCTCAGCAAAGTGCACTTATATAATGTTGCCCTAATACCAAAGGTCGTCTGGCCTTAAGTTAAAGGGCTTGTCTCTTCCTTTCATGGTTGGCAAAACCACTATAGCTACATTTTACTTAACATAGTCACACATCATATGTGTGTACCCATGTGGCATAGCATATTCATTCATGCATGCATACATAAAAACAATACATGACATCCATAGTGGAAGCTACGGTCAGCAATCTACTGTTTCCCAAAGCTAGTTTTCTTGCAGATGCGAGTTGCGAAATGCTCAAGAGCTGGTTAGAGTACACTACTGACATCTGCAACACTTTATCAACATAAAATATAATAGAGGCTGATTCGACCATTAGGTGGATCGGCCATGTATGCACCACTTGAATCATTGTCTAATTTCTTGTTATCATTCATTTATTTCTTATTACAAGTCCACCAACCGATGATTGTTTTGCCCTGATTTATGAGACACATCATCAGAAGAACAGATATCTAAGTACAACAGAAGAACACAATACTAAAATATCCAATGTAATGTCCACATTCAAGTTGACACATGCCACTATGTGCATTAATTTTCAGCCTCAAAAAGTAATATCATGTAATTAGTAACAGAAACACGAATCCCAATCGTCAAGCAAGCCCAAGACAAAAACGTAAGATGCATACCATCACAAAATGAAAGAACAATCACATGACGAAAACACGTGTCCAAAAGCAAGATCGTGACATCACACAACCCAAACACATACACTAAAATTACAAGATTCACAAGTAAGCAGTTGAAACAATACATAATACCTGACAAATATAGAACCCATAGCGCCAATTACATCTCAAAGAGCAATATACCCATACAGTAACAAAATCTACAAGCTTAAAATTAACATCTGAAAATGCCTAGCATCCGTTAATAAGGTGGATGATCAAATAATACAAAGATATCTATGGTGATGCAGAACATGAATACTCTATAAAAGAATTAGAATAATCAAGGCATTGGACCAAATTAGCCATCAATTAGCCACATAGGATTACACCTACTGGAAGAAAAATTGTCAAACAGAAAAAGAAGAAGAAGAAGAAGAAGAAGAAGAAGAAGAAGAAGAAGAAAAAAGAAAAACATTGACAGACGTATTTGTTGAATGAGGTCATGGGGACGATAGCATGTTCTATCCATGTTCTCATTCGTTGAATCAAGTGGGGGAGTTTTTAGCTTAGAAGTGCAATTTGGATATGATAGGTGGCCAGTATAGGATCTTGTGGCTGCCCGAATGCGGATCATTTTGGGGTGAGGCCCGTGTCTTTTTGTGGTGCCCCCCCTATTTTTTGTATAGCCCCTTTTTTTTGAATGATAGTAGAGGAATTTTTCAAAAAAAAAATGGTCGAATCAAGTGTTTGATAATAACATAGTTTTAACAGGCTTGATTATTCAATTATAGCACTGAATCACTCATTCATATAAGATTGTGTTGTTGTGTTCAGTGTAGACAATCCTGGCATACATACACACATACATAGACAAATAGATAATCGATATGGTTCTCATTCAACTGTTTCTTGCCTCTTTGGGTCTAGTCCAATGCACAAATATCAAACAGATTCATACATCCATACATAAATACATAGATGTTTGGTGTAATTCTAGTATATATAAAACATACAGATGGTTGATGGTGTAATCCAGGCATACATGGACATTTCACTATAATCCAGGCATACATGGACATTTCATTGAAATACAGGCATACATGGACATTTCAACAGATCCCAGGGAAGGATTATCAGCACTACCAATCCTAGAATTTTTGGATCAATCCCTTCCAATCCCTTGCAATCCATTCGAATCAGCCTGCCAAATAGGCTCGGCAAGCCGATATTTGTAACCCACCTGACAATATAGTGGACCTGACATCTCCAATCTTCCCATATTTCCACTGATACATATATACAAACAGCATCTGTACGCAATGGATATAAAAGGGATTCCATGCCATCATATTCAGCAGATCCATGAGATCTGTTTTACATGCACACCCAATCCTGGAATTTCCCTTCTAATCCCTTCCAATCACTTGCAATCCATTCGAATCTGCCCACCAAACAAGCCATGTAACCCATGGATACTATTTTCACAGAACCCACATACGCCCAAATCAAGGGAGACAGACGGACTTACCTGTGATTGCCGGAGTTTCCAACCGAGTTCACTGGTAGGATTGAAGAAGATCGTCTGCACTAGAGAGGGTTTGAGAAGCTCAGGAAACCCATAGCCAGCATCTCACCTCCTTAAATACCAAACTCATTTGGTGAAAAATATCGGTCTCTCCTCTATCAAACCTACCTGCAGAGACACCTGCCCGACTTGTCTCGTCCATCCCATCCCAAATCCTGTAGTGGATGCGCCAAATCCAACAGCTGATCATCTGAATCTAGGGATTACGCCAGCTCTGTTTATAAGGGCAGTTAAGACGACATCTACTCTCCATCCCAAATAGGCCATGGATATGGATAGACTTCCGTAGCCGACGTAAGATGGTGTAATCCCACCACCACTAACTGTCCAACCATGCCCTTATGGTACCGAGTCAACTCAGTTGGGCCCACCTTGTATGTATGTGGTCTATCCACATCGTCATCCGTTATTCCATCTAATTTAAGGGCTTGAGCCTAAAACTGAAGTATATCCAAATATCAAGTGGATCATAACATAGTAAATAGTGGGGATAATGATTTCCACCATTGAAACCTTGCTAGGCCCCACAGTGATGTTTATTTGTCATCCAACCTATTCATAATATCATACAGACATGGATGAAGGGAAAACACAAATATAAGCTTGATCCAAAACTTTTGTCGCCCCTAAGAAATTTTCAACGGTGAATGTTCAATTCAACTGTTTTCTATGGTGTGGTCCATTTGAACATTGATATGCTTCATTTTTTTTTTTTAAACGCAAGCCCTAAAATTATCAGGTAAAATTGATGGATAGAGCGAATAAAATACATAAATCATGGTGAACCCCACAGAGTTTACTCAGTACATTAAGGGCCTGTTTGGCCAGACCAATCACATGGGATTTGAAGGAAAGGAATTGTTTTTAAGGTAATGATGGTGGTGTCAGTGGATGTCTGGTAATTCCACTGAATTGCCAGAATTTCAAGATGGAAATCCAGGCGTGTTGGGGATGGCGGTGGGATTTGGTGTAATCCTATGATTTCAACAGGCATGTGTTTGGGTATGGTATGGACTTATGGTAATCCCACGCCTTTTCAAACCTGTTCATTGATCCACGCTACTTTCCTAGTGGCTACTGGCCAGTGCTCTGTGGGCCCCACCATGATGTATGTGTTTCATGCATGTCGTTCATCTAATTTTACAGATGATTTTAAGGTATAGGGCCATGAATGAAGTATTTTCCGATCTCAGGTGGATCACATTACATGAAACAGTGATGAATGATGGTCAACCATATCACATTTCCAAAAGGGGCCATAAAAGTGTTTGTACAAGCTGAGATGGTAATTTTTCCCTTCATCTAGGCCTATATGATATAAGCAAGTAAGTGGAAGATGAAATAAACAGTACAGTTAGCCTCAAGAGGATTTTAATGGTTAAAATCCAATCACTATTGTTCTCATGCGGTGTGGTCCACCTTAGATTTAAATCCCATCCTTTCTTTTTTGGGATCAAGCACTAAAAATATCAGATGGTTAAAAATAGAAGAACGGAATGGATGAAACACGTACATCATGGTGGGGTCCACAGCGCAACGACCAAACACCATAGATGGATGTTGTTAGTGGTAGTAGCCAATCCATTGCCGACTTAATCAGTGTTCCCATCCATGCGGAGAGGGGTGACTTTCTATCCCGTGCCATGTTGGGTGAACATGAACAAGAGCCACATCGTCCATTGGGTGATAGCAACCATTTCATATTCATATGGTGTGGTCAAGCGTGCGAGAAAGGTATAAGCAGATGAATAAAATCTTAAAATTCATATACATATAGTGTGGCCCAAATGAGTTATCGAATGGACTGATTTTCTGTGTGTCCTTGCATCTATGTGGGGAGAGTCAGATGAATGGATAAGATGGCATATGCTACCTACAGTGGACTTTAGAAATAATCTGAAAGTCATCATTGGTGGGTGTCCGCATTTTAACTTCTAATGTAGCGTGGCAACAATTACATGGATCAAACTGAAGCAAAAAAGAAGTATCACATGAAGCATCATGTAATGGAGATCCTGGAATAAGTGTTAGTGGAGTTCGCAACGATTACTACATTGTCCATTAGAAAATACACTATCGTCTAATAATAATATACATGATGAGGAACATAATCACAATGCCCATAATAAACGCAACTACTCTCTCTCCAAAGGACATCTCGATCTTATCCATTGAAGTAGCCCGAGATACCATGGCCCGTGACATCTATTGGGTTGATGACCAAGATGTCCTTCTTGTATCGAGATGGTCAGAAGAGCTTGATACACATCCATCATATGTGATTCGTCTTATAGCTGGTTAGGCAATTGAATTGCCATAGTAACTTTCCCAAAAGGTAGATGCCTCTTTCACATTTTTGAAGGCTCAATGTATACTCCCGCTGAAGTCTTCTACCTCTAATTTGGTCTCCTCCCAAGATATATATATATATATATATATATATATATATATATATATATATATATATATATATATATATATATATATATATATATATATATATGTGCCTGATCGGCGACCAACGAGTACAACGTAATATTTTTCTTTCCCCATCTTTAAATAAAAGTACAATAAACTTAGATAAGCATGAGGATATGCAATTCATAAAACCTAAAGCGTTGAAGTGTTTCTAGTAAATTAGAAAGTAAAACAAATTCAAACAGATGAGAGTTGAGAGGTGCGATTAATGTGTATTTGCTAAGTTGTTGAACAGTTAGGAGCTGAGAGCCCACCAAACAGGCCCGACAAGTTGATATTTGTAACCCACCCGACATTATAGTGGACCTGGCATCTCCAATCTTCTTTAATCTCCATTGACACATATATACAAATAGTTTCAGTGCACAACGAAAATTCATGGGATCACTATAGCTATTTCAGCATATCCGAGGATCTGTTTTGCATGCACAACCAATCCCAGAATATCTCTTCCAATCCCTTCTAATCACTTGCAATCCATTTAAATCCATTCACTAAACAGGTCATGCAACCCATGGATACTATTTTAACAAAACCTATATACACCTTAATCAAGGAAAATAAATGGACTTACCTACGAATGTCAGAGTTTCTAACCGAGTTCACTGGTAGGGTTGAAGAAGATCGACTACACTAGAGAGGGGTTAAGAAGCTCGGAGAACCCATATCCAGCATCTCACCTCCTTAAATACCAAACCCATTCGTTAAAAATTCTTGGTCTCTCCTCTATCAAACCTACTTGTAGAGATGCCCGCTTGACTCGTCCCGTCCATCCCATCCCGTATCCTGCAGTGGATGACTGAAATCTCACAGTTGATCGTCCGAATCTATCAATTACGTCGATTCTGTTTACGAGGGTGGCTGAGACGACGTCTACCAACCATCCCAAAAAATCCACAGGATGGATAGACTTTCGTACCCGACGTAAGTCAGTCTAATCCCAGGATGAATGACTGTCTAAACACGCCCTAAGTGTAGTGAGTTACTCGCTATGCAATCCTTGCTTCGTTCCACTTTGTTATTTAGTGTTGAGGGTTGAATATTGCATATTAGAACCTAGTTATTAGTTGCTTTTATGAACATGATACTGTTTAATGCTCTATTTTAATCGTGTTTTTGATGCAAGGGGTAGTTACGAGCGTGGACTGAAAAAGGGCACTAAAAGCGTGGATTTGACGCTCTGAACTAATCGAGGCAATGGACGGGACCCCAAGGGACCAAGATCGACAAATTTACACATTAGAGATCTGTGAAAATGGAGAAACTGAAGCTCAAGTGACCCCAAAATCAGCCAGAATGTAAGATCACAGGGTTTTCACCATCCATTCGGCTCAAAACTTCATGTATGGTCTGAGGACCATAAATTAACCACACAAGTACGTTGGATCCCTATGGAAGTAGCTAAACTAACTGATCGACCCATAAAATCTTAATTTAGGGCCCGCCTGATATCTGGATGTACTTCAATTTCATTCTTAACACTTTAAATTATACGGAGAAACGAATGGACTGAACTGATTTTTCATGAACATCACAGTGGACCCCACATGAGGGTGTGTGTGCATTCAGTGCACGCACACGCGAGCCGCACTAGACGGTCAGCCTGGTCAAAGACGGGCTGACCTGTCTTTCTTCTTGCGCAAGAACAGCGAATGCACCAGCGTCCACTGGTTTCATGTAGTGGGGTCCACCCCTCATCCAAATCATCAATCTGGACCATTCATTACATACAAAGGGGGAGGTATTAACCTCATCTAGGTGTCCTTTCTCCACCATGCAAGTAGACGTGTGAAGATCTCAGCCGCACGCAAGATAAACGGTAGTACAAAAGAATGTGTGAACCAAAACGAATTAACTCCAAAAACACCCCTTCCTGGATGATTTTTCATCCTAAAACTAATGGACAGAGTGGATTGTTCACCTGACTTCAATAGTTGAGCCAACCTCTTGGTACCATAAGGGTAAGGCGTTGGAGGGTAAGGGCAAGTAGACGTTGGAGCAACCTCTTGGTACCATAAGGGTTTAGGAACTTTCACTTAGGGATATCTATAACACCCCATGTAAAATGAGATTTTTGGTATCCAATCCTTCCAACCACGATACACCTGTGGAGGCTACGGCCCTGATGTCGCTAGGACGTACAGTAATCATGTCATACAATGTGAAATGCATGAATCACACTATCCGACATGTGATAATTCCTGCGTGTATCGTGCACTCATGTGGGGCAACACCGCCTAACCAGGAGCCCCTAAATAATTTACCTGAAGGCATATACTATGATCAGTCACTTCTCATATCAGCCATACATATGATGCGTATGATCGTGAGTCATGGAACTATACTAAACATGTGATAAAGTAATGAACTATCCTTACAATGCAGATGGACCTAAACGGCTATACACAATAAGTACGGACCTAATAATGGGCCCTAGGGAGAGTCGTAATGTGGACATCCAACCAACATTATAGTCGCAATGTGGACGTCAAACCAACATTGCTCCCAAGGCACAATCGTCGTAAACATTGTTACGTAATCCGTGTTGGGATCACACATTGCAATGGACCTTAGGTACATCCCATTGGGCCTTAAATACATCAAATGGGCCATATCATATGGGCCTTTTATTCATTAAATGGGCCACATCAATGGGCCTTATGTGCATTGCAATGGGTCATAACCTGTGGGCCTTAGATTGCATCAAATGGGCCTAATCTCATAGGTCTTATATGTAACAAATGGGCCACACCAATTGGGCCCCATATATACATCAAATGGGCCTCAACCCATAAGCCCTAGTACATCTCAATGGGCCTTAACCCATGGGCCCCTAAAACATCAAATGGACCTAATCCCATGGGCCTTAGAATACATCAAATGGCCTAATCCTATGGGCCTTAGAATACATTAAATGGGCCTCGACCCATGGGCCTTACATACATATTAAAGTGGGTCTCGACCATGGGCCGTAAATACATCGAATGGCCCCATGACATGGGCCTTACATCCACATCAAAGTGGGCCCCAATGGACTACCACAAATACATTAAGATGGACCTCAAAACATGCCAAGGTGGGGTCCACTTGGACTATGGATCTGGCTCATTCCTTTTTTGTCTCAAGCCATAAAATGAGCTTGCAAAGTGGATGGACAGTTTGGATGTAACACATGCATCATGGTGGGTCCCATGAGGACGGACGGTTTGGATGTAACACAGACATCAAGGGTGGGGTCCACTTAGCCGTCCAACAACCTCATAAAATGGCTGGACGACATATATGCAATGCATGCATCATGATGGGCGCAGCACTTGC
This sequence comes from Magnolia kwangsiensis, assembly GCA_037074715.1. Lineage (NCBI taxonomy): Eukaryota > Viridiplantae > Streptophyta > Magnoliopsida > Magnoliales > Magnoliaceae > Magnolia > Magnolia kwangsiensis. The sequence continues at coordinate 119,484,301 of CM073577.1, forward strand.
TGACGTTCGTCAGCTGTATAGCTGGTGCGTGATCGCCCAGCCCACCCGTTTCTACCATGAGTGGGTCCCATGTGGGTCCCATCATAATGTATATCTACCATCCATGCCATTGGTAAGATCAGACAGACCTGGAAGGAGAGGAGAACCAAATTTCATAGTGATCCAAAGTCCCTGTGACAACCTAAAAGGGTTTCAAGGGCAAACGTTCAATTCACTATTTCTCATGATGTGGGCCATCTGAAACCCAGATCAGCCTGATATTTGAAGGGGGCCCACCTCAGAAGGTGGCTCACCATATGAATAGTGTGGATATTAACATACATCATGGTGGGGCCCACGGCTGGAACCGTGGTCCCTGGCTGGTCCACCCACGGCGCTGGCAGCAGCGCCTGCGCTGACAGCTGCAACGCCTGCTGGAGCACCCTCTCACCCTTCTTTCTTTTAAAAAAAAAACTATTTTCCTATGTTTTTTCACAGGTGGGACCCACATTCAGAAAATCCATCCCAACCATGGGATTCTACGACTTATAACAGGCAAAATGAGTCTAAAGTTCCAGATTTATGGGTGTATAGAAAACATCAGGTGATTTTCAATGATAACCACCAAGTCTCCAATGCTATGGCCCACCAAATGCTCAGATCAGCCTCATTCTTCGACTCAAAGCCTAAAATGATCCAGGGAATGAGGTGGACGGCATGGATTGCATACATACATCAAGGTGGCGCCTATGTGAATCGACCACCCCAAAAGCTTGAAAAACAAGCTAATATTCATGCTTTCCTAGTTCACATTTAGCGTCCCAGATGCTGGATGGTTGAACACTAAATATGTATTGAGGTGGGCCCTGATTAGGTGGGCCACCTCATGGAGAATAGTGTGGATACAACACACACAAAGTGGGCCACACTTGTAGATGATTTGGATAGAATATAAGCCTCATGATGGGGTCCATTCATGTAGGCCACACAACCATCTTATAATCTCAAAAAAAAAAAAGGGAGAGAGAGAGATAGAGAGTGGGACACGCGTGTTGTGAGACCCGTATCTTAGTCCGTACCGACCCGTAGACTTCCGCGATCTTACCGGTCAAATTTCGGCAACCTTCGACCCTTAACCGATGCTTACGTACAATCCTGATTCATATGCCGACAACCCAAGTCGACTCAGTCCAAGACCACTACCATAGCGACCGCACCGTCGCAGCGGTTTTGATGTCGCGATTTGCGTGCTGAGGTGATACCCTGGTCAAGAGATGTGGGCCAACGTTCGGTGCGAGAAAAACGCCACGCGTTGTGAAACCTAAGAGAATCTCTACGATGTGTTACATCAATCACATCAATCCCATTAATCAATCATCCATCAATTCATCACATATCAAGTACACATCACTTTTACCCCTTTTTCCAAGCAAGCCACAAAAGTCTTCCATGCCCATACCTCTCTTACACAAAAGGCCTTAAAAGTCAAAAAGGTCTTACACACCCATCACCACCACATCCATCACTCCATCCATCCATCTCTCTCTCTCTCTCTCTCTCTCTCTCTCTCTCTCTCTCTCTCTCCCTTTACAACTCTCTCTTTCTCTTTCTCATTTCAAACTCAAAAAAAAATAAAAAATCCTAAGCTCCATACGTATGAGAGCTCTCCCAAGCACTCCCAAAAAATTCTAAGTGTGGCCCACCTTTCCTACCCCATCATCTCCCATCTCAACCCTCCATTCCTCATCTCATCCATTGAAGTTGAAGCTAAGGTGCTAAGGAACCCCTAGGAGCAAGAAGATCGGACGGTGGGTGCCTCTATAGGGTAGTTTTTCTTATTTTTATGATGGGCCAAGTGAGGCCCACCGATCCATGGTGTGGATCTCACTTGGGACCCTAAAATGTGGCCGATGGTCCACTAGGATCATCATGATCATTCCATGATGGGGCCATTCTCCATGGACCCCATCATTATGTTTATTTCTTAGAAAAGGTCATCTAGACCGTCCATATTGGTGGGGAAAGGATCCCCATCGTTGATTCTAAATTTTGATGGTCCCATGTGTTAAAGGACCCACTTGATTGTATGATTCATTGCAGGGAGGGCCCATAGTATCGGGGTCCCTCCATCATAAGCGTGTCCCACCCTCCATCTCTCTCTCTCTCTCTCCATCTCTCTCTCTCTCTCTCTTTATATTTCTTTTTATTTTATTTTATTTTATCTGTAATAGGGTTGTGTGGACCACTTGAATGGACCCCACCTTGAAGCATTTATTTGGCCCAAGTTTTCTTCAAGTGGGGCCCACCTTAAATGTTGTACTACATCCATCAGTGGTGGCCCGCCTAATTAGGGCCCACCACAATTTTTTAAAAAAATGCCAAACCGTCCAGCGTCTGGGACGCTGGACGTCTCTATATAAAAAGGAAAAAGAAAGAAGGGAAAGAGGAGCTTTTGGGGTGGGCCACCTGCATAGGCTCCACCTTGATATATATTTCCAATCTAAGCCATCCATCATCTTTACCATATCATTTTAGGCGTTGAGCCTAAGGAAGAGGTCAATCCAATGTTCAGGCGGGCTGTACCATAGAAAGTGGTATTTTTACCCTTCAAAGGCCATTAGTGCCCATTTTGTTGTTTCTACACGCCAAATCAATGAAAAAATGGGATTTGTATGGCCTGTTTGGGCCCTAGAATCAAGTGGGCGGAGTGGATTTCCCATCAGTGGGCCCCACATATGATTTTGAACAAAAAACAAAAAGGTGGCAGCAGAAGACAGCAGGCGCTGCCTGCGCTCGGATGGACGGACCAGTAGGGTCCCACGGCTCCAGCCGTGGGCCCCACCATGATGTTGTTTGTCATCCAACCTGTTAATGAGGTGGGTCCCCTCCTCAGGTGGGCCCCCTCCAAAGATCAGCCTGATCCAACGCTCCAGTGGCCCACATCACAGGAAACAGTGTGAATGAACATCTACCATTGAAATAAATTCTGGGGTCTACAGAAGTTTTGAATCAAGCTGAAATTTGTATTTTTCTTTCAACCAGGTCTGTTTGGCCTTATCAATAGGTTGGATGCCAAATAAATATTACAGTGGGCCCCACATGGGACCCACAATGATGTATGTGTTTTAACCTTGACGTTGTATTGTCTCCACCGTCCAGCGGACGGTGGAGCCCTCTGTGATGCATGCGTTATCTCCACTGTCCAGCGGCAGTGTGACCCGCCATGATGCATGTGATGCAACCAGACCGTCCATCCACTTGGTAAGATCATTTTAAGGCTTGAGTGTAAATTGGGTGGGCCACTTATGTTTGGGTTAGGCCCATTTGATTTTGTAAAAGGCCTATGGGTTAGGCCCATTTGATAGTAAAAGGCCTATGGGTTAGGCCCATTTGATTTATTTAAGGCCCATGGGAATAGATCCATTTGAAATATCCCAAGGCCCATGGGATTGGATCCATTTGATGTGTTCCAAGGCCCATGGGATTAGGCCCATTTGATGTATTTTAAAGCCCATGGGAGAAGGCCAATTTGATATGTATAAGGCCCATGGGTCGAAAACCATTGATGCATTCTAAGGTCCACGGGTTATGACCCATTGCAATGCACTTAAGGCCCATTGGTGCGGCCCATGGATGTGGCCCACTTAATGAATATAAGGCCCATAGTATATGGCCCATTCGATATATTTAAGGCCCAATGGGATGTACCTAAGGTCCATTGCAATGTGTGATCCCAACCTGATTTATATAAGGATATTCTTTACGGACTATTCCTCGGGAGCAATGTTGGTTTGACGTCCACATTGCGAGTGTAATGCTGGTTGGATGTCCACATTACGACTCTCCATAGGACCCATTGTTAGGCCCGTACTTATTGTGTATAGGCCGTCCAGGCCCATCTGCATGGTAAGGGTAGTTCATTTCATTATAACATGTTTAATATAGTTCCATAACTCATAATCATACGCATCATATGTATGCTTGACATGAGAATTGACTGATCATAGCATATGCCTTCGGGCAGGTTGTTTATGGGCTCCCAATTAGGCAGTGCTGCCCGACATGAGCGCACGATACGCGTAGGATTTGTTGCATGATTGGATAGTGTGATTCATGCATTTCACATTGTGTGATATGGTTAGTGTACGTCCTAGCGACATTAGGGCTATAGCCTCCACAGATGTATTGTGGTTGGCAGGATTGGATACTGAAAATCTTGTTCTACATGGGGTGCTATAGATATCCCTAGGTGAAAGTCCTTAAACCCTTATGGTACCAAGAGGTTGCTCCAACGTCTAGACCGAGTGGGTAGATGAGCGTTGAGTGCCGATTACCAGACGGTTGCGCTCTCCACTGTGTCGTGGTCGGTTGGAAGGGGGTGTGGCCTTACCCGCCCAAGTGTAGGGGGCAATGCTAGGCTGAGTTTGACCAGCTCGAGGAATGGGTCTGCTATCGACGAGTCGCGCCCGATATTGGCAGACTGATAATGAGGTCTCTTCCACTTACCTTATTGCGCGCGATGTGGCGACAATCTGGTTTAGAGTGTACTAGACCCCGATGATATCCCATATTTGAGCTGTATTGATGTGTGGACATAGATGAGGATCTGTATGCTTGAGTTGCATTGCACATCACATGGCCTTGGGATGGCCGATACCATTCATGTCTTGCACCGCATAGCCTCGGTACGACTCATGATATTATGGTTCCATCTGCATATTCCGTATCACTCTGGTATTGAATGATCATATTACTACCTTGCGCACACACTTTCACCACCCTCTAAGCTTTCTATAAGCTTATGCATGACTGTTGCATGCAGGTGACGTTGGTTCGCAGCAGCGCTGAGGCAGGAGCACGTTGCAGATCGTTTTGGAGTTTTTATTCTTTACCATTGTATTTCCCTTTATGCTCATTGTACTTGTAAAGTTTTTGATCATAGTGAAAATGTAATGGAGTTCTTGGTTGTTGTTTGTGGGTTATGCCTTTCGTTATGCTTATTACTAATCATACTAACGTTGAAAATCCTCCTCGTAGCATCCCAGGATCGGAACCTGGCGAATGGGCACTAGGAGCTGAGAATGGGGTTCTACGGAGGCTGTCGGGGGCGGATTCGGCGATCAGAAATTTTGTGAGCCCAATTTCTGAGTTTGGGGCGTGACAGAAGTTGGTATCAGAGCATAACTTGGGAATAACTAAGAACAACATTACATGTCTTCTATGAGTGTATAATGGTTAAGTTTCGAAGTTCGGATAGCTTAGCAACCTTCTGTTATGGACCCTTAACGTGCGTGCCTTCGAAAGTTTTGAAGTTGATAGGCGCCTTCGCTCTTTCCCGTAGGACATGGCGCGTGGGAGAGTTACCCGATCGACTCCCACACCACCACCTGAGGATCTCGCTCCACCACCTGCGGCTCCCGCATTACTACCTACGATGCCTGATCCTGAGTATCTTACTCCTCCACCAGAGATTCCTACTGCCCATCGTGAGTATCCCGCTCCTCCACCAGAGACCGGTGCGGAGCCGACCGTATCCGTGAGTGCCTCTCAGTTGCAGCAGATGTTATAGGCTGTGACAGCTGCACTCCTTGGGCAGGGCAGGCAGCCAGTTATTTCGCTAGCACAGGCAGTGCAGGATCGTGCTAGTGCTCTCCTTGGTGAGTTTCGACGGCTCGATCCCCCACGTTTCCAGGGGGAGCTGGACCCGACTATAGTTGAGAGATGGCGTGCTGATGTAGAGAAGGTATTTAAGATTATGGGATGTGCGACAGAGCAGCGAGTCCGACTAACCGTATTCCTTCTCCATGGTGAGGCTGAGCACAGGTGGGCATCAGTTTCCCGAGCAGCAGGCGCCGATTTTGTGTGGACCTGGGAGGATTTTGTGGATCGTTTGACCAACAGTACTTCCCTGATCACGTCTGACGACAGCGAGTGTTGGAGTTCGAGGCCCTGGTGCAGGGCGATATGACTGTGGCCCAGTACGCGGTTCGCTTTGTAGCACTGTTCATATTTGCCCCTTACCTTGTTGATGACGAGGGGCGGAGGGCCCGAAGATTCGAGGATAGCTTGCATTACGGTCTTCGCAACCGTGTTATTGGCCATGAGCTTTCGATCTTTGAGGAGGTGGTGCGAAAGGCTCAGATTTTTGAGAAAGAGTGGGCCGGTTCTCAATCTGATCGCGGTCAGAGGAGAGACCGGAAGAGGCAGGCTCCTCCTAGTGACTCTCAGCAGCGTCGACCACAGCAGCAGAGGCATACAGGTTGCCCAGCCTTCCAAGCACCAGCAGCACCTCCACCACCACCTCAGAGGCAGTTCATCGGCACTTAGTTTAGGTGCGGTGCGACGGGACACCGTTCATGGGAGTGTCCCATCCCCAAGCAGCAGCAGAGAGGTCCACAGCAGCAGAGGGCTCCACAGCATCCTCTACCGCAGCAGCAGAGACCCGCACAGTAGCAGCAACAGCAGCCCCCACCACAGAGGCCACCTCAGCAGCAGCATCAGCACCAACCTCAGAGGCCGCAGCAGCAGAGGCAGCAGTTTCGGCCGCCTCAGCGACCCCAGCAGCAGCAGCTGCACGCTCAGAGGGGACATGCACCTCCCCAGCCGGCTCGGGCTAGGTTTTATGCGGCTCAGCAGGACCCTCAGTCTTCTGGAGGAATTGTTGAGGGTATACTTCCAGTTTCTGCATGCATTGCACGTGTGCTGTTTGATTCCGGTGCATCGCACTCTTTTGTGCCCGAGAGCTTCTGCCGATCGACTGGCTTACCGTTGGAATCTTCTGGTAAGGGCCTATCATTGTCGACTCCCTTGGGGAGGACTACATTGTTGGGATGATTTTGTTCATCTTGCCCCGTTCTAGTTGGGGATACCTTTCTACTTGTCGATTTGTTTGTATTGCCAATGTCTGAGTTCGACGTCATCCTAGGCATGGATTGGCTCACCGAGTACTATGCTATATTGGATTGCGCCACGAGGACCGTCAAGTTCTGTATACCCGGCATGCCACAGTTCCAGTTCGTTGCTGAGCTTAGAGGAGAGCGGTTGTCTTGTTTGATGTCCTGCGTCATAGAGGAGCCTGTTGCCGTTTGCATCGACCATTTGCCCATAGTATGCGATTTTTCTGATGTGTTCTAAGAGATTCCGGGATTACCACCTCGTCGACTCACGGAGTTTCAGATTGATCTTGTGCCCGGTACCGCGCCTATTTCGAAGGCCCCGTATCGTATGGCATCGTTGGAGTTATGGAAACTGCAGAAGCAGTTGGACAAGTTACGTGAGTTAGGATTTATCTGTCCAAGTCGTTCACCGTGGGGAGTGCCGGTACTTTTCGTGAAGAAGAAGGATAACTCGTTGAGGCTCTGCGTTGACTACTGCGAGCTCAATAAAGTCACGATCAAGAACAAGTACCCGCTCCCTAGGATTGATGATTTGTTCTATCAGTTGCAGGGTGTACAGTTCTTTTCAAAGATCGACCTGCATTCCGGTTATCATCAGATTCGGGTCCGAGATGAGGACATTCCGAAGACAGCATTCAGGATGCGTTACGGTCATTTTGAGTTTCAGGTCATGTCCTTCGGACTGACCAATGCACCCGCGGTCTTCATGGAGCTGATGACGAGGTCTTCCACCCTTATCTCGATCAGTTTGTTGTAGTCTTCATCGACGACATCCTAATTTATTCGAGGACCCGTGAGGAGCATGAGCAGCATTTGGAGATCACCTTGCAGACCCTCTGCGCACACCAGCTGTATGCGAAGCTGGAGAAGTGCGAGTTCTGGCAGGAGGAGGTGAGGTTCCTCGGTCACGTGGTGACTAGGGAGGGCGTCGTAGTGGACCCTTCGAAGGTTGAGGCAGTGCGTCAGTGGGGCCAGCCCACGACTGCTACAGAGATCCGTAGTTTTCTTGGTTTAGCGGGCTATTACCGACGTTTCATTGAGGGTTTTTCTCGTATTACAGCCCCGCTGATCAAGTTGACTCGAAAGGGCACAGAGTTTATTTGGAGTGATGCTTGCGAGTGAGCATTTACGGAATTGAAGGACCGCCTGACGTCCACTCCTGTCCTCACTCTTCCCTCTGGGAGTGACAGATTTATTGTATTCACTGATGCCTCGCATATCGGTTTGGGTGCTGTCCTGATGCAGCACGGGAGACCAGTGGCCTTTGCGTCTCGTCAGCTCAAGGTCCATGAGCTGAACTATCCTACGCATGACTTAGAGCTGGCTGCAGTTGTCTTCTCACTGAAGGTGTGGAGGCACTATCTTTATGGGGTTAGGTTCGAGCTCTTCTCTGATCACAAGAGCTTGAAGTACCTCTTCTCGCAGTCTGAGTTGAATATGAGATAGAGGCGCTGAATGGAGCTCCTGAAAGACTATGATTTCGATCTCCAGTACCACCCAGGTAAGGCGAACGTGGTGGCAGATGCCCTCAACCGTCAGCCACCAGGCCTAGTGGCGCATATGATGATTCAGGAGTGGCGGATGTTTGAGGATATCGCAGCGTATTATTTTGAGTTCAGCCTGCAGTCTTCCATCATAAAGTTACCGAGCTTGTCGATTCAACCCTCTCTTGTCGCTAGGGTGATCGAGGCTTAGCAGGCTGATGTGTCGTTGTAGAGTTATATGGCTGAGGTGGCATCAGAGAGTCAGGCAGATTGGCAGATTGGTACAGACGGTGGACTTCGCTTCAGAGGTCGATTATGTGTCCCAGATATTCCAGAGTTACGCAGAGATCTTATGACCGAGGCACATCGATCGCGATTTTCTATCCACCTGGGGTCGATGAAGATGTACCGTGACATGAGGCGACAGTATTTTTGGGCGGGAATGAAGCGCCAGATCGCCAGTTTTGTGGCCGAGTGTGACACGTGCCAGCGTGTCAAGACCGATCATCAGAGACCTCCTGGTTTATTGCAGCCGTTGAGTGTCCCGATGTGGAAGTGCGAGCACGTGTCGACTGATTTCATTATGCGTTTGTGTAACACCCCGGATTTTGGCCAATCTGGGATTTGACGTCCTTAGATAGTGGGTCAATTAAAACACCTGAAAAATCGCTTAGAACCCAATTCCATAGCCAAAGAAACCACTTGGGATTAATTCTTATGGAAATTTAGCGTAAGTTAGCTAGCGCAACGCTGGAGTAGCTGGGAAATAGTCCCTGATCACTTTAAATACGTTCTACAAGACCCAAATCGAGTAGAACGTATGACTCTATAATACTCTATAACCTCGGATCAAACTCTAAGCGGGTTTGTCCTCTGGACCACTTTGAATTCTTGTATTGGATTTAGACCGCGCATCGAAAGTCCGTTACTTCCTATCTTAGACCGTTAGAACCGCCCAGCTGGACTTGATAATCATTCGAAAATCAAGTCAAACCGATAATCACAGACTATTTCATTGAGCCCGGACCGAAGAGAGTGCGAATAGGGACAGATTTGGAATTTCAAATTCAAATCTGGCACACGACTTGACGCGTCAGTATTAAGCGTTCTGACCGTCAGAATTCATCCAGATTACACCCTCGGATCAGGAAAAATTTCTATTTTATATCATGAGACTTTCAGCCCTGATCTACGTGCGGTGACCGCTGAACTGAAACTGGTCCTCCACGCGTGATCTGCGAACCCTGCCGGACTGAAAACTTAATACGTGCTATATCTGGTACGCATGAGCTTAAGTCCGATCGCAATCGACCAGGGGACCACCAGAAAGCATCTTTTGGGCCGAAACAGCCCCGAATTGGACATACTTCAAGTGTACCTTGACCTGGAGCCTGTTTTGGGCACATTTGGGCTTATAAAAGGGGTTGAAACCCTCACTTCTCTCACCCATCCGAATTTGCTAGAAACCCTAGCAAGAGTGAGAGAGAAAGTGAGAGTTTGTGAGAGAAGGTGGGAGAGCTTTTCCTGCTGCTGCTGCACGTGCTTAAACGGCGTATTCCAATCACTTTGTCGGTGATTTCTCCGCGTTTCTAGGTAAGAAATAACCCTAATAAGTTGCTGATTTGGGATTCTTTCCGTTCCATAGCATGTAAACTGATAGAATTCGTAAATTAGGTTCTCTATTCGCTGTAGACGAAGCGTATACGCTCCGTTCGAACTCTCACCCCTAAAAGGGAAAATGTGCGGATTTTAGACGCTTTGATTGACTGTTTCCAAAGCTTTCAATGTCGTTTAATAGTAGATTCTCGACGGCAACGCCGTTTGACATGTACAACATGTTGTCCGTTTCCTGTTTCGTAAATCAACGAAGAATATGAGATTTAGGGCATTTTAGTCATTTGTAGGAAGTACCGTTTTCATTCATAGTTTGCTGATGTGATTGACATGAATTGTTGTCGCATTAGAATGTTAGGAATGCGTGCATAATTAGTTTGGCGAAGAGATTCGCCTAAATGCGCATTTCGGGTCGACATACTATATGTAGACTCAAGTGTGTAGTGTAAGTGTTTGTATAAATGCTTGTATTAGTATGTATTGAATTAAATAGTGTTATGAATTAATTTGAGATTGATTTCTCAATTAATATGTTGATGTAAATGATTTCCTACATGTTAGCCGTATGTACGATTTCATTATATGTATGAAATGCATATGTTTGATGTTGCACTTAAGTGGTATGCTATAACATGTACTTGATGATTTCATTATGGTTTAGTTGAGATTAAATTCTCAATTAATAGACTAATGGAGAGGATTTCCTATATGTTGGCGATATGCATAATTTCATTATATGTGTGAAAGACATGTGTAGGATGATTTACTTAAGTTGTACGTTATAACAGGTGTTAACATGCTCACATGGTTGTATTTCATTTCCATTACTCTTACATGAATGCTGACATGATTCCATGATTGTTTGGGACTATACTTAGTCCAGGCAGTCGGTAACCGAGCGAATTCGTGGTTAGTTTATCTTCGCCACGAACGACGCGTCGATGAACGCGAGCCGTGTTCTGGAGTTGGCGGCAGTGGTTAGGCCACACGAAGTGTTTTACGCACTTCATGTCGTCAACTTGAGATGCGATCGCGCTAGTCGAGCCGTCAAGTAACCCGACTGGCCATTGTATGTTCACCCTGCATGAGTCATAACTGCTTGAACCTAGGGTACTGAACTTACCATTGTAAACCCTGTTAACCATGGTACCTTGATCCATAAAGACTCATGAGCCGGGCATGGTGGTATGGGACACCGTGGTCGAGCTGTCGGCCTACGCTGGGGCCACAAACCTCCCCGTAGTGACCAGTGAGCACCTAGACTCGTGAGCAGATTATGGTGGTATGGGACACTATATTCTAGCTGTCGGCCTACATTGATCAGGCGACGAGCCCTTTGTAGTGACCGCGAGCGTATTCTAAGTCCACGGGAGGCGACGACCCTTCCATTGCAGTAGAGTACGGTAGGCCTGTATTGATAAGGTGATGGGGGAGCGGTGCAACGAGTGCGAGCAACAGCCCTGGCAGCCCTTGCAGTGACCTACGAAATATACATCGTATGAGATTACTAGGAGTGACGACCCTAGACAGGATCTGTGTTGGGATTGATACAAGGGAAGTACCTTAGTTTCCCAATCCTGCTGTTTGAATGGACTAATAACAACTTGGAATTCATATCACCATAGCATTGCATGTGCCTGGAAGATGTGGAGCACTCTAGGGAGTGTGGCATGCCGCGGTCGTAAGATGTTGCCGCATGAGGGTGATCGTCGGTGAGGGCATACATCACGTCATGTCATAATTGCATTAACAACAGTATTAGGAATGTTTGAATTACTGATTTACTATTATCGCATGATTGATTTGATAACATGTTAATCTTTGCTCTATTATTCCACTGAGTTAGCTACTCACTCCCACGTTACGGGACGGTGTTCCTGGACACCCACCAGACCTTTTGTGATTGCAGATGATGGCGCGGCCTGCGAGGCGGAGCTGGACTTGATGATGATGAGGAGGATCCCTCCTTTATGCGTGTTCTGATTGACGGGATTACAGGGAGGTTGATTAGATACTTTGACACTTGTCATTTTATATTTTTAGCGCACTCATGTATATTCGTTTTGTCTACTTTTGGAGTATACATGTATGTATATAACCTGGTAACATATCCACACTCTGGAGGCATACAACAGTTTATATATGTTATACATACTATCACAGTCTTCCGCTTGTTAATTTAACTGTCTCTGGAGTATGATATGCTGTTCTAGCTTAATCTCACTCATGTTTAATGCGTTATCATAGACAACATTCAATCATACATATCTATGTTGCATAAATAACATTTTGGAACTCGGGAGTTGGGTTTTTGCTCGACCCCCCGATTTTCGGGATGTTACAGTTTGCCGAGGACTCAGCGCGGTCATGACGCCATTTGGGTTGTTGTGGATCGTCTGACGAAGTTGATACATTTTCTTGCGATGCGTGCGACTTGGTTTATGGACCGGCTTGCGAGATTATTTATCGAGGAGATCGTGAGACTGCATGGCGTTCCAGTCTCGATCGTTTCTGACCGAGACTCGAGGTTCACTCTCAGTTTTGGGGGAGCTTTTAGCGAGCGATGGGGATTGATTTGCAGCTCAGCACCGCGTACCATCCGCAGACAGATGGCCAGACCGAGAGGGTCAATCAGATACTAGAGGATATGCTTCGGGCCTGCGCGATTGATTTCGGAGGTAGCTGGGATGAGCATCTGCGATTGGCTGAGTTTACGTAAAATAACAGCTATCAAGCGACCATCAGTATGGCTCCTTTTGAGGCACTATATGGCAGACCATGAAGATCACCGAGTTGTTGGACCGAGGTTGGAGAGCGTCGTCTCCTAGGTCCCGAGCTTGTGTAGGAGACTTCAAAGGCTATTGACATCATCAGGCAGAGGATGCGCATAGCTCAGAGCTGACAGAAGAGTTTTGCTGATCATCGGCGTCGTCCCTTAGAGTTTGATGTAGGGGATCATGTGTATCTCAAGGTCTCACCCATGATGGGCGTAGTTCGATTTGGTGCGAAGGGAAAGCTTGCCTCGAGATTCATAGGACCTTTTGAGATCACTGGGCACGTTAGCGCCGTGGCCTATCTGCTTGCCTTGCCATCTCAGTTATCTGGCGTCCACAACGTTTTTTACGTCTCCATGTTAAGGAAGTGTGGGTCAGACATTGTTCCCGTTATTGATTGGCAGCCGCTGGAGGTTCGTGAGGACGCTTCTTACATTGAGCAGCCAGTCCGTATCCTTGATCGGAAGGAGTAGGTCCTCAGAACCAAGGTCATTTCGTTGGTGAAGGTTCAGTGGGGTCACCATTCTATCGAGGAGGCTTCTTGGGAGCGTGAGGCCAAGATTTGAGAGCGTTATCCTCATCTCTTTGATGATTGATCATGTGATGTATTTTGTATCTTATCCCTGATTTTATATGATGACATTATGTTTCTTATTCCTAGCGAGTTATGCCTAGTTGCGATGATTGTGTAAATTTTGAGGATGAAATTTTTATTAGGAGGGGAGAGCTGTGAGACCCGTATCTTAGTTCGTACCGACCCGTAAACTTCCGCGGTCTTACCGGTCGAATTCCGGCAACCTTCGACCCTTAACCGATGCTTACGTACGATCCTGATTCATATGCCGACAAACCGAGTCGACTCAGCCCAAGGCCACTATCATAGCGACCACGCCGTCGCTGCAGTTCTGATGCCGCGATTTGCGCACCGAGGCGATACCCTGGTCAAGAGATGTGGGCCAACGTTCAGTGCAAGGAAAACGCCGCGTGTTGCGAAACCTAAGAGAATCTCTACGATGTGTCACATCAATCACATCAATCCCATCAATCAATCATCCATCAATCCATCACATGTCAAGTACACATCACTTTCACCCATTTTCCTAAGCAAGCCACAAAAGTCTTTCATGCCCATACCTCTCTTACACAAAAGGCCTCAAAAGTCAAAAAGTTCTTAAACACCCATCACCACCACATCTATCACTCCATCTATCCATCACTCTCTCTCTCTCTCTCTCTCTCTCTCTCTCTCTCTCTCTCTCTCCCCCTTTACAACTCTCTCTTTCTCTTTCTCATTTCAAAATCAAAAAAAAAGAAAAAAAAATCCCAGGCTCCATACGTATGAGAGCTCTCCCAAGCACTCCCAAAAAATTCTAAGTGTGGCCCACCTTTCCTACCCCATCATCTCCCATCTCAATCCTCCATTCCTCATCTCATCCATTAAAGTTGAAGCTAAGGTGCTAAGGAACCCCTAGGAGCAAGAAGATCGGATGGTGGGTGCCTCTATAGGGTAGTTTTTCTTATTTTTATAATGGGCCAAGTGAGGCCCACCGATCCATGGTGTGGATCTCACTTGGAACCCTAAAATGTGGCCTATGGCCCACTAGGATCATCATGATCATTCCATGATGGGGCCATTCTCCATGGACCCCATGATGATGTTTATTTCTTAGAAAAGGTCATCTAGACCGTCCATATTGGTGGGGAAAGGATCCCCACCGTTGATTCTAAATTTTGATGGTCCCACGTGTTAAAGGACCCACTTGATTGTATGATTCATTGCAGGGAGGGCCCATAGTATCGGGGTCCCTCCATCACAAGCGTGTCCCACCCTCCATCTCTCTCTCTCTCTCCATCTCTCTCTCTCTCTTTTTTTTTTAATTTCTTTTTATTTTATTTTATTTTATCTGTAATAGGGTTGTGTGGACCACTTGAATGGACCCCACCTTGAAGCATTTATTTGGCCCAAGTTTTCTTCAAGTGAGGCCCACCTTAAATGTTGTACTACATCATCCATCAGTGGTGGCCTGCCTAATCAGGGCCCACCACAATTTTTTTTTAAAATGCCAAACCGTCCAGCATCTGGGACGCTGGACGTCTCTGTATAAAAAGGAAAAAGAAAGAAGGGAAAGAGGAGCTTTTGGGGTGGGCCACCTGCATAGGCTCCACCTTGATGTATATTTCCAATCTAAGCCATCCATCCTCTTTACCATATCATTTTAGGCGTTGAGCCTAAGGAAGAGGTCAATCCAATGTTCAGGCGGGCTGTACCATAGAAAATGGTATTTTTACCCTTCAAAGGCCATTAGTGCCCATTTTGTTGTTTCTACACGCCAAATCAATGAAAAAATGGGATTTTTATGGCCTGTTTGGGCCCTAGAATCAAGTGGGCAGAGTGGATTTCTCAGCAGTGGGCCCCACATATGATTTTGAATAAGAAAAAAAAAAGGCGCTGCCTGCGCTCAGACGGACGGACCAGCAGAGCCGTGGGCCCCACCATGATGTTGTTTGTCATCCAACCTGTTAATGAGGTGGGTCCCCTCCTCAGGTGGGCCCCCTCCAAAGATCAGCCTGATCCAACGCTCCAGTGGCCCACATCATAAGAAACAGTGTGAATGAACATCTACCATTGAAACAAATTCTGGGGTCCACAGAAGTTTTGAATCAAGCTAAAATTTATATTTTTCTTTCAACCAGGTCTGTTTGGCCTTGTCAACGGGTTGGATGCCAAATAAATATTACAGTGGGCCCCACATGGGACCCACAATGATGTATGTGTTTTAAGTCCACCGTCCAGTGGACGGTGGCACCCACCTTGACGTTGTATTCTCACCACCGTCCAGTGGACGTTGGAGCCCTCCGTGATGCATGCGTTATCTCCACTGTCCAGCGGCATTGAGACCTGCCATGATGCATGTGATGCATCCAGACCGTCCATCCACTTGGTAAGATCATTTTAAGGCTTGAGTGTAAATTGGGTGGGCCACCTATGTTTGGGTTAAGCCCATTTGATTTTGTAAAAGGCCTATGGGTTAGGCCCATTTGATAGTAAAAGGCCTATGAGTTAGGCCCATTTGATTTATTTAAGGCCCATGGGAATAGACCCATTTGAAATATCCCAAGGCCTATGGGATTGGATCCATTTGATGTGTTCCAAGGCCCATGGGATTAGGCCCATTTGATGTATTTTAAAGCCCATGGGAGAAGGCCCATTTGATATGTATAAGGCCCATGGGTCGAAAACCATTGATGCATTCTAAGGCCCACGGGTTATGACCCATTGCAATGCACTTAAGGCCCATTGGTGCGGCCCATGGATATGGCCCACTTAATGAAATAAGGCCCATAGTATATGGCCCATTTGATATATTTAAGGCCCAATGGGATGTACCTAAGGTCCATTGCAATGTGTGATCCCAACCTGATTTATATAAGGATATTCTTTACGTACTATTCCTCAGGAGCAATGTTGGTTTGACGTCCACATTGCGAGTGTAATGCTGGTTGGATGTCCACATTACGACTCTCCTTAGGACCCATTGTTAGGCCCGTACTTATTGTGTATAGGTCGTCCAGGCCCATCTGCATGGTAAGGGTAGTTCATTTCATTATAACATGTTTAATATAGTTCCATGACTCATAATCATACGCATCATATGTATGCTTGACATGAGAATTGACTGATCATAGCATATGCTTTCGGGCAGGTTGTTTATGGGCTCCCAATTAGGCAGTGCTGCCCGACATGAGCGCACGATACGCGTAGGATTTGTTGCATGATTGGATAGTGTGATTCATGTATTTCGCATTGTGTGATATGGTTATTGTACGCCCTAGCGACATCAGGGCTATATCCCCCACAGACGTATTGTGATTGGCAGGATTGGATATCGAAAATCTTGTTCTACATGGGGTGCTATAGATATCCCTAGGTGAAAGTTTCTAAACTCTTATGGTACTAAGAGATTGCTCCAACGTCTACACCGAGTGGATAGATGAGCGTTGAGTGCCGATTACCAGACAGTTGCGCTCTCCACTGTGTCGTGGTCGATTGAAAGGGGGTGCGGCCTTACCCGCCCGAGTGTAGGAGGCAATGCTAGGCTGAGTTTGATCAGCTCAAGGAATGGGTCCGCTATCGATGAGTCGCGCCCGATATTGGCAGACGGATAGTGAGGTCTCTTCCACTTACCTTATTGTGCGTGATGTGGCGGCAATCTGGTTTAGAATGTACTAGACCCCGGTGATATCCCATATTTGAGCTGTATTGATGTGTGGACATAGATGAGGATCTGTATGCTTGAGTTGCATTGCACATCGCATGGCCTTGGGATGGCTGATACCATTCATGTCTTGCATCGCATAGCCTCGGTACGGCTCATGATATTATGGTTCCATCTGCATATTCCGTATCACTCTGGTATTGTATGATCATATTACTACCTTGCGCACACATTTTCACCACCCTCTAAGCTTTCTATAAGCTTATGCACGACTATTGCGTGCAGGTGACATTGGTTCGCAACAGCGTTGAGGCAGGAGCACGTTGCAGATCGTTTTGGAGTTTTTGTTCTTTACCATTGTATTTCCCTTTATGCTTATTGTACTTGTAAAGTTTTTGATCATAGTGGAAATGTAATGGAGTTCTTGGTTATTGTTTGTGGGTTATGCATTTGGTTATGCTTATTACGAATCATACTGACGTTGAAAATCCTCCTCGTAGCATCCCAGGATCGGAACCTGGCGAATGGGCGCTAGGAGCCGAGAATGGGATTCTAAGGAGGCTGTCGGCGCTGGATTCGACGATTGGGAATTTTATGAGCCCGGTTTCCGAGTTTGGGGCGTGACACGTGTGATGGAGGGCTCCACCACTATGAGCCCTCCCTTATAAGAAATCATACAATCAAATGGATCCCTTTACATATGGGACTACCGAAATTAAAAATCAATGGTGGAGATCCTTTTCCCACCAACATGGATGGTCTAGATGACCTTTTTAATGAAAGGAAATAAACATCATGATGGGGTACATGGAGAATGGCCCCATCATGGAATGATCATGATGATCCTAATGGGCCATCGACCACATCTTAAGGTCTCAAGTGAGATCCAAACCATTGATCAGTTGGCCTCACTTGAACCATCTTAAAAACATGAAAAACTATCTTATCAAGAACCCACCGTTTGATCTTCTTTCTCCCTTGGGTTCCTTAGCTCCTTAGCTTCGATTTCAACAGAGGAGATAAGGTTTAGATGATTGAGATGAGAGATTTTATGATGAAAAGGTGGGCCATACTTGGAGCTTGAAAGAGAGGGAGAGGCTCATACGTATGGAGGTCTTTGGTTGCTTGGAATGAGTTTGAAAATGAAAGAGAGAGTTTTAAAGGGAGAGAGAGAGTGTGATGGATGATGGAGTGATAGATGTGGTGGTGATGGGTGTAAGAACCTCTTTTTAACTTTTGTGGGCATTTGTGTAAGAAAAGTATGGCTTGTGTAAGAACTTTTTGACTTTGGAGGCATTTTGTGTAAGAAAGGTATGAGCTTGTAAGAACTTTTTGACTTTTGTGGCTTGTTTGGGAAAGGGTGAAAGGTCTTGTGTACTTGACGTGTACTTGACATGTTGAGATTGATGGATTGATGTGACAAGTCATAGAGATTCTCTTGGGTTTTGCAACACGCAGTGTTTTCCTCGCACCGAATGCTGGCCCACATCTCCTAACCAGGGTATTGCCTCGGCGAGCGAGTCGCGGCATCAGAACCGTAGCGACGGCGCCGTCGCTATGGTAAATGTCTTAGGTTAAGTCAACTCGAGTTGACGGCGTGCAAATCAAGATCACGCGCAAATATCGGTTAAGGGTCGAAGGTTGCCGGAATTCAACCGGTAAGACCTCAGAAGTTTATGGAATGGTACGGTCTACGATACGAGGCTTACATGATCGTTGAGATTTTTTCTCAATTTTATCTTCTGTGATTCATAATCAAGATCTTAAATGGTAGATGTGGATTTAAATGATTTGGTTGATTCTTAATGTCTATATATACATGACAATTGATGTGCACGTATTAGGGGCAATTGATATTAAGGAAAAAAATCACTTGTGCTTCAAGGGAATTATACATCCTGTGTGCCTGAACAAGGACACAGATTGTGCTTTATTTATTGAATGTATATCAATTTGAATTAGGGTGAATCAATAAGTAAAATAAGACTTAGGATAATTAGGGTTGGATTCAAAAGTCCTAGTGTTCTCCTTGGGTGAATTTCCCTTCTTGTTCTCAGTTATTTTTCATTGATTTTTGTTATTTTACTTAATAACTAGCTAAACTATTTGTTGGATTAGTGAAGAAGAATCATAAAATTTGAATTGTGACAACCAGTCCTCGTGGGAATGCTCTCGTAATATGTACCGTGTCTACACCTGATTCGTATACTTGTAAGTTTAAAATCAATTTAAATCAGGTTAGTTTAAATAAAACATCATTCAACATTTTGCTTAAGTAGCAAGACTCACTACTAAAGTGACGTCACCTAGTTTTGTGGGTCCCACCATGATATATGTTTTGTATCCACCCCATCCATCCATTTAGAGAGAGTATTTTATGGCATGAGCCAAAGAATGAATAAGATCCAAAACACAAGTGGACCCCAGCACAGAAAATAGTGGAGAGAGTTACGCACACCATTAAAAACTTCTAAGGGTCACAAACGTTTTCGATCAAGCTTATATTTGTGTTTTTCCTTCTTTCATGTCTGTTAACTTATGAATATGTTAGATCTCAAATAAAAATCATGGTGGACCTTAGGAAGGCTTCAACGGTGGATGTCACTCTCCTCACTATTTTCTATGGTGGGGTCCACTTCAGCTTCGGATCTACCTCATTGTTTTGATCATGGCCTAAAATGATCTCTCCAAATAGATGGATTATAAGGCCCGTATCCTAGTCCATACTATTTTGTCAACTCCCACGATCCTTCCTGACAAATTTCGACAACCTGCAACTTATAATCGACATTTGCGCACGATCCTAAGACATACTTCGTAGATTTGAGTCGGCTTAATCCGAGATTTGTACCATTGCGACTTTACTGTCGCCACGGTTCCAACACTGTATCTTGCATACCAATTCAATACCCTGGCTAGGAGATGTGGGCCAGCGTTTATTTCAAAGAACACACCGTGCATTTACAATCCCAAGAAAATCTCTACAATATGTCCCATCAATAAATTATCAATCAATCAATCAATCCTATCAAGGGTCAAGTACATGTCAAGTACACATCACCTCACACCCATCCCTAAGCAACCCCATAAGTCAACAAACCCTTACACAACCCATACCCTTCTTACACAAATTTCCTCAAAAGTCAACAAAGTTCTTACACACCCATCCCTCTCTCCCATCCATCACTCCATCCCATCTCCTCTCTCTCTTATTTCTCCCTTCTTTTCCAAGCATCCCAAAATACCAAAATACGACACGTCCAAGCTCTCCCAAATCTCCATGAGAGAATTTTGTGTGTGACCCACTTCCTAACCTTCTCATCTCTTATCTCAACCCTTCATTCTTCATCATTTTCTGTTCGAATCGAAGCTAAGGAGCAAAGGAAGCCAAGGGAGTAAGAAGATCAAACGGTGGGTGTTTCTATAGGCCTAGATTTCTTGTTTTGATGATGGGCCAAGTGAGGCCTACCGATTGATGGTATGGATCTCACTTTGGACCCTAGGTGTGGCCAAGGCCCACCTTGATTCTCATGATCATTCCATGATGAGGCCATTCTCTATGGACCCCATCATGATGTTTATTTTCTTTGCATGGATAGAGGTCATCTAGACCTTCCATTTTGGTGGGGGAGGAATCTCCACCGTTGATCTTTGATTTGGTAGGCCCACATGTATTGGGACCCACTTGATGTATGATTGAATACAAGGGAGAGCTCATAGTAGCAGAGCCCTCCATCACACGTGTGTCTCTCCTTCTTTCTTTCATTTGTTTTTGTGTGTGATAATGTGATTGTGTGGCCCACCCGGATGGAACCCACCATAGGACATGTACTTTATCCAAGCCATTTGTAAGTGGGGACCATTTTATATAAGTATTGTACCCACACCATCCACCATTTGGTGGTCCACCTGAGCAGGGCCCACCTTGAATACGTGGGGTGCCAAACCGTCCAGCGTCCAGGGACACCAGACGTTAACTGGAGACACAAATATTAGTTTTGTTTCAAAATTTTGGGAAGGGTTGCCCCTGCAGGCTCCACCTTGATGTAGGGATTTAATCCAAGTCGTCCATTCCATTTCTTAGATCATTTTAGGCGTTGATGGGAAAATGAAGCTGATCTGAATTTCTGGTGGGTCAGAACATAGCAAACAGTGTTTTCTACCATTGAAATACCCCTGACATTTCTATACACCAAAAAAAAATATCTCAGATATTGGGCTTGTTTGGTCCGTCTCGGGCCATGGAATCCAATTGGTGGAGTGGATCCACTTGATACGGGCCTCATCTATGAAAAATCGTGAAAGAATTAAATTTTTTTTTAAAAAATAGATGATGCAGCAGGTGCTGTTGGTTTCCAGAGGACGCGCAGGGTTCTGCTGCGCAAAACGTGAAAGAGGTCAGGGACATGGGTCCCAGTCATGGGCCCCACCATGATGTGTGTTGATAATCAACACTGTTCATTTGGTGGACCTTTTTTTAAGGCAATGAGCTCCTCAAAAATCAGCCTTATACACAACTCAAGTGGCCCACATCACAGGGAACAGTGGGATTGAACGACGGCCATTGAAACTATGTTTGGGTTCACAAAAGTTTTGGATAATTGTGAAATTTGTTTTTCCTATTCATCCGTGTCTATGTGACCTTACCAATGGTTTGGATAGAAAATCAATGTTATGGTGGGTCCCATGTGATTGGAAGTGGATCGGTTGGCGTACCTCACACCAGCAGGCGGCTGGTGTGATTGACGTCAGCAAATTTTGGTGGCCACACCATGTTGTACGTGGTTTATTTGCACCGTCCAGCAGTTTTGGACGGTGGGCCACACCTTAATGTATTTATTATATCCTCATCGTCCATCTAGACGATGGGTCCCATGCACCAGGCAGCTGCTGCTAGCCTTGACGTCAGTAGGCCGAGTGGGCCCTGACCATGCTGTGTGTTACATCACACCCTCCATTCACGGTGAGACACCACCTTAGTGTATGTGTTATAGCCGCACCCTCCATCCACACGTCCACTCTGTGGAACAGTGTGACCCACCTAGTCTGTGTGTGTATATATATATATATATATATATATATATATATATATATATATATATATATATATATAATATGATGTGGTGGGCCCCACATGGGACCCACCTTGCATATATGCATTTTAACTAGGTCGTCTATCCATCTCTGGACAGTTGGACGCTGGATGCACCTTATGAAATATATATAGATATATAATATTAAAATATAATGCAATATATATTATAATATTATATTATGGGGGACCCCACGTGGGACCCACCTGATATAAAATAGGATTGGCTAGTCTACCATACACTAGCTATATAGCTGTTGTGTGCAGCATGTGGGTTTGATCCATACCGCCTAAACTGTCTGGGCACACCTTGAATTATGTGTTTTAGCCACGCCGTCTGGTTCATTGGACGTGCGACCAACAATGATGTATATATTGTAATTCCATGCCATCCAGCCACATGGACGTGAGACCAACTTGATGAATGTGATTTACTTCACGTTGTCCACTCCTAGATATGAGTCCCATTGTGATATATATATATATATATATATATGAGGCCCATGTGATTAGGCCCATCTTGATGTATTTGTGGTTCGTCCATTGAGGCCCATGTGTTGTATATATTTGAGGCCTATGTGTAGGGCCCACCTATTTTGTATTTAAAGCCTATGTGATGTAGCCCATAGTGAAGTGTATTAGGCTTAGGTATTTGGCCCTCCTATGAAGTATATCTGAGGCCCACTTGCGATGTATTCGAAGCCCATGGGCGAGGCCCAATGTGATGTATTCGAGTCCCGAGGGAAAGGCTTGAGGTGATGTATATGTGGCTCATTGAGGTTGTATGAGGCCCATGAGACGTGGCCTATTGTGATATATCTGAGGCCCATGGGCACTGCCCATCGAGATCTATTTGAGGCCCATGGGCGCTGCCCATCAAGATCTATTTAAGGCCCATGGGCGTGGCCTATGGTGATACATTTGAGGCCCTTGTGGGAAGCCCAACGCGATATATGAGAGGCCCATGAATGAGGCCTAATGTGATGTATGTGTGGTCATTACATTGTGTATGAATCTCTTATGTAGGCCACTCCTTGGGAGCAATGTTGGTTAGATGTCCACATTGATGTGCAATGATGGTTAGATGTCTTCATTGTAATCTTCCCATAGGCTTTTTAGGCCCATTCGCACCATTCTCTAAATGGGTTAACCCAAATAAGTGGGCCCCATTTACCATGGACGGATGGCTTCGTGCCAAAAGATTTAATATAACCACGGTCGTGGGCCGATCTTTATATTATGGTTGATCGGTTGTCCATCTATGGATCCCGTATTATTTATATGCTGATTGTCGGTGCCGATTATCGATGCTAATTATCAACGCCGATTGTTAAGGCCGATTCCGATTACCAAGGCCCATTTTGATGTATTCGAGGCCCATGGGATGTGGTCCATTGTGATATATTTTTGGCCCATATGATGAGGCCCGACTTGATATATATTAAGCGCGTGTGAGCAGCCCATTGCGATGTATATTAGACCCATGAGATGCGACCCACTTGATATATATGTGGCCCATGAGCGAGGCCCATCGTGATGTGTATTAAGCTTTTGAGTGAGGCCTATGGTGTTGTATATTTGGCCCTTGTGTGAGGCCATGAGTCCACTGTATGTTAGGCTCTATATGGGCCATTCCTTGGGGGCAATGTTGGTTAAATGTCTACATTGTCGAAGTTGATTGTCGATGCCAGTTATTGATACCAATTATGAGTATATGACCGCATAACATCATGATACATGCCCATACGTATCATCTGCATGTTTATTATGAGATGTGGTTGACCATTGCATATGTCATTGTGCAGGTTGTTATGAGACTCCTGGATAGGTGGAGGTTATCTCACATGAGCGCACGGTATGCGCATGATTGATACATGACTGGATTGTATGACTCATGCATCTTGCATTATATGTTATGATTACTGTACGCCCTTGTGATATCAGCGTCTAGCCTCTAAAGGCATATCATGGATGGCCAGATGGGACACCTGAATGTTTGGTTCAAGCATCGGGCTGTCATAGATAGCCCTGGGTAAAAATCCCTAAAACCCTCTTAGTACCAGAGGACGCCTCAACGTCGAGACAGAGTGGATATACATGAGCGCCCGAGTGCCGAATACTAGGAGGCCGCATCTCCCACTGTGTCGTGATCGATTAGGAGGGAGTGTGGCCTTACCCGTCCGAGAGAGTAGGCATAGCTAGGCTGTGTTTGACCAGCTCGAGAAAAGGGTCCGCTATCGATGAGCCGGGTAGGTATTGGCAGACTACTGGACAGGTAGATAGTGAGGTCTCTTCCACTTACCCAGTTATGCACTTGATGGGGTGACAGGTGGCGTGGAGTGTACTAAACCCTGGTGATGATCCCAAAAAGGAACCATACTGATATGTGGACTTATTAAGCAGGAATTGCATATTCATTCATTCATTCACTATCCACTTGGGCTGGTGGTGCGTAACTATTTATTACGTGTACCTTTGCATGGTCAGGATTTCGGTTGGGCGTGCGAGTAACCTAAGACTAGGAGTTTACCACATTGAATATGACTGTCCAAATTTAGGAATGGGACTGGTTTGGATAGAAGTCCCTTGTGATGGACCCCGTAGCTTGCAATATTATGTACTATCATCCCGACCTCACACTCCAGCTTGGTCATTTCATTCACATCACATATTGCATCTGTATTCATATTGCGTTTTGGGTTGTTATGTTTTCTATACTTATATGGCCTAGGCGGACTTAGCAGGATTTACATATTGCATTGTACCCTCGGCATCTAATATTTGGCTCTTTATGACTCCTCATTTACATAACTGATCTATATTGTGTATTCTGATTTATATGACTCATGAACTTACCAGTATATTTCTGCTTACTCTGATATCGTATGATTCATGATCTTGTCAGTATTTCCACTTATCCTAATGATGTATGATTTCCGAGCTTTATTAAAAACCTGGCACTTATCTTATATACTGTAATTGCTATAGTAAATAGCCCCTTATGATTGTCAAATTTGTGGTGACAAAGACACTTCTTTAAAGCTTGTTTATGTGATGAACAAAAGATCCATTCAAGACATAAGATTGGCTTCAAGTAGACAAGCATAACTTTTAAGTTGAAGACCTCGAAGGTTGATATCAGATGCTTTCAAGTTCTCAGAAGCTTTTCAAGTTGTCGATCTAAGAAGCTTTTAAGTTCAAGTTCTCAGAAGTTTTTCAAACTGAAGATCACAAGTTCAAGAACTCAAGCTTCATTATACTCAAGGTCACTAGTCTTCAAGTTTCAATGTCCTTACTTCTCTAATGAGGTATAACTAACCTTAGGTTGACCTTTAGAGTAGGTCACTTTAGATACATAATCCATATATTTTTTATAAGTAATTTTGATATGTTCTAAGACTAGTCCTGGACCTTGTTCGACTAGTCCAAGCGCCGGTTCGACCAATCAAAGGAATTCCTTGACCAGTACTAAGTTGTTGAGGATTTTCAGAATTTTCTGGTTATTCTTCGACCAGTCCTGGAGACTGTTCGACCAGTCCTGTGAACAGTGTCGACTGGTTCTTCAACCGGTCGTGGAGCCTCGACTCAAAGTTCAGCGTTAAGATTGGGCATCTTCGACCAATCGTATGAAACCTACGACCAGTCGTAAGGTACCTACGACCGGTTGAGCAATAGAAAATCTTATCGTGCCCGATTTTTTCAAAATTCTGTTGGTTCTTCGACCAGTCGTAGGTGTCTTAAGACCAGTTGAATACGTGTTTTGTTCAATTATAAATAGAGCACGAATCTCAGATTATTCATATATAGAAAAGTAATTTAATTCGGCCTTCTAAGAGATAAGTCTGTGCTCCATTTTAAGCTAAATGTGCTTATTTAATATTCTCTTTCTTTAGCTTTATTTAATTGATTTTGTTTCTGATATTCCAATCTAATCTGAAAAGTGGAATTGCTATTTCCCTTTCTTTAGAATCAAAATCAATTAAGGCTAGCCCTATTTTGGTTTAATTTTTAAAATCAATTAGAACTAGAACCTTTATAATTGAGTATTGGACATTGAACTTGACATACAATCATTTACTCTGACTTGGTTCTACCGGGATGCTACATCGAAGGAAAAAATTAGGTATTTTACTTTTAAGTATAAATTCCTTTTTATTTTGGTTTCTTTCAAGATTTGCCAGGAAAATCTCATTGTTTTGGTTATCTGAGGAGAGCCAGGAAAACTCAGAAGTGGAGTTTTTTTTTTAATTGTGTAAGCCCACAAACAAAGACACAATTGTAAAGGTTTTTAGTGAACCTGTGAAAACCTACTTTGTTAGTGAACGCTAATATCCCCTGTGTGAGGATATTAGGAGTGGAGTAGCATTCTGTGTGGCTGTTGTATAGCAATTGGTGAACACACAGGCGAACCACTATAATACCTTGTGTTGTGGTTGAATGGTTTATATTTCATATCTTTATTTATTCATTTGTGGGATGTATATGTGGTTATGAATGTTGTAATCTTTTATTTGTGGGAAATGTTGTAATAGTTTAGAATTTATTTCTTGCTATTCATTTTTCAGCTTGATATTATATTGTTCCAGTAAGGTTGCCCTGCCATTCATATAGTGCATGGTTGTCCCTAGAACAATACATATTTGTGATTACAATTTATTCTTTAGTGCAATTTGTATTTATTTTTCTATTCCTCTTCGGTTTAAGACTTGATACAAAGATCGTTCTAGAAACCAGGTTGTCCTACCATAAACTCTAGTTTTTGGTGTAAGGTTGTCCTTAGAACAACATTTGTATTAACCTCTCAAGATTTGAATTTTGAGGTTGCTTTACATTCTTGCATTGTAATTTGTATAGTTCTTTTATTGGCTATCATATGCCTTTAATTTTCGTTGTTATAAATTTTTATTTGGCATAGTCCTATTCACCCCCCTTCCCCCCACCCCTCTATGACATATAGCTAGGCCTTTTCAAGTGGTATCAGAGCCTAATAGCTCATTTTTTCTTAATTCTTGGATTTAATTCTCAAGCTAACGATTTAAGCTATTTAAGATGTTAAATTTTGATAGCCTATCAGTCACTAGGCCTCCACCCTTTGATGGCTCCAATTATGCCTATTGGAAAGCCAGGATGAGGATCTTCCTCAAATCAATGGATGAGAGTGTGTGGCAAGCCACAGTGACTGAATGGAAACCTCCTACCACTGAAGTGACTGGAGTCGATGGTTCAAAATCAATAAAAGTAAGTATTTATTTCTCTTGGACCACCCTTCAGAAAAATGAGAGTAGTGCCAATGCAAAAAATACTAAATGCAATCACTTACGCACTATCACCAAATGAGTTTAAAAGAATCATATCCTGTGATACTGCAAAACAAGCCTAGGATATATTAGAAATGATACACGAGGGTACTACAATTGTCAAAAAATCTAAAGTCCAACTCCTCACAACCAAATTTAAAGAAATTCATATGGAGGAAAATGAAACATTTATGGACTTTTATACAAGATTAAATGACATTGTAAACTCTATGTGGGGTCTTGGTGATATAATCCCAGAAAGTAAAGTGTGTGCAAAGATACTACGCTCTCTTCCTGAACGATTCAACTCCAAAGTAACAGCGATTCAAGAACTTCGTGATACGGATAATATGAGGGTAGAAGAACTTGTTGGTTCTTTACAAACCTATGAGTTAAAATTTAAATTTCCTAAAGGTAAATCTACCGCTCTAAAATCGTCTAAATGTAATTCTGAAGAAAATTCTGATTCTGAAGATGATATGGCTCTTTTAGCAAAAAAGTTTTATAAAATATTCAAAAGCAAGAAAAGGGTAGATTTTCAAAAATCAAATAAGAAAAAAAAATCTAAACTTAAATCTAAAACTAGAAAATCTTTAAAAGATAGTCAATGTTACAACTGCCAAGAATATGGGCATTTAGTAAACAAATGTCCTAAAAAGGAAAAAACTAAGAAAAAGGGTATGTTGGCTACATGGGATGAATCATCTGATTCCGAAGCTTCTTCTAAATCAGAAGATTCTGAAACCGAGTCGGGTAATGAAACGAAAGCCCTTATGACTCTAGCCAAGTTCACTTTTTCAGATCATGATGATTCAACTAGTGAGGAAAATCTAAACAGTGAATGTGAAAATGAAGATGATCTTCAAGATGCTTACAATGCTCTATACAAGGAAAGTTGTAAAATTGCTGTCAAACTTAAACTTCAAAAAGAAAAGTTTTTTAAACTCAAAGAATTTTTTGAGTCACTTGTTTTAGAAAAATCTCAAATTTCAGATTGTTTTGAAAAATCAAAATGCGATTTAGAATTCAAAACGTCCCAGATTGAAAATCTGAAATCTAAAAATGAGAAACTTAAAAATGAAGTATCTTCTCTTCTGAGTTTAAAGGACACATGGAGATATGCCCAAGGTGATCCTAAGTTTGAAAAACTATTATCCGGATTAAGAAAATGTGGTGACAGATCTGGGTTGGGCTATGATAAGAACATTCCTCCTAAACAAAAGAATACTCCTCCTAAGTTTGTGAAAGGAGAGTCCTCAAATTCAAAAGGAAAAAGTACTTATCAAGATTTTTCTAAAAATTCAAAAACTTTTCAAAAATCAAAAAGCAGCCATGTCAACTTTAATCAGAAACAAAATCTTCTAGCTGAAAAGATAGTTGATTTACTCAAGGAGTTCATAAAATCTAACTCTATAGATCATTCTTACAACAACAGATATAAGAAGACCAACAATTCTCCTAAACCCAAAACAGTACTGAAATGGGTTCCTAAGGTTGCTTGCTTGGTTGCTCACACCACTTTCAAAGTTTCAAGCCATTCAAAGTGGTACCTAGATAGTGGTTGCTCCAAGCATATGACAGGCAACAAAGCTCTATTCACCGATCTAAATGATATGACTGATGGTTCAGTCACATTTGGTGATGGGAGTAACTGCAAGATTATGTGCCAAGGTACAGTTCAACTCTATAACCTTCCATTATTTAAGAATGTCTTATATGTTGAAGGTCTAAAACATAACTACTTAGCATATCTTAAATATGCGATAATAACCATAGTGTACGGTTTTCTAATCAAAGCTGTGAGATTCTATACAATAAGGGTCCTGTAATACTAACTGGATGTAGAACATCTAAAAACTGCTATATTGTTAGCGAATCCAGCTCATCTAATCAAACATGCTACATGGTCCATACAGACGAGACTGATTTGTGGCACAAACATCTTGGACATGTACATTATCGAAATTTATATAGATTGAGTAAACGGGAACTTATAAGAGGTCTACCCAAGCTTCAAAAATTAGATAAAATCTGTGGTGAATGTCAAATAGGTAAACAAATAAGAACCTCACACAAAAAGGTGAATTCAAATACCACATCAAGACCACTCGAACTCCTCCATATGGATTTGATAGGACCTACTTGAATGGAGAGTCGTGGTGGCAAAAGGTATATCTTGGTAATAGTAGATGACTTTACCAGATATACATGGGTAGTCTTCTTAAGGGACAAATCAAAAACCCTTGAAGAAGTAAGAAAAGTTCTCAAAAGGATTCAAACTGAAAAAGGTTCTCAAATCAGTAAGATTCTTAGTGATCATGGATCTGAATTTGAGAATAGAAGTTTTGAAAAGTTCTGCAGCAACCAAGGAATATTACATGAATTCTCAATGCCCAAAACTCCACAACAAAATGGTATAGTGGAAAGGAAGAATATAGTGCTTCAAGAAACAGCTAATGTCATGTTAAATAGCATGAAGCTCTCTAAGAATCTTTGGGCTGAAGCGGTCAATACAGCTTACTATATTATTAACTGAGTCTACATTAGCAAAGATAATAATAAAATGGCTTATGAAATGTGGTTCGATAAAAAGCCTACTGTCAAATACTTTCGAGTTTTTAGCAGAAAATACTATATTTTACGAGATCATGAAAATTTGAGAAAGTTTGATACGAAAAGTGATGAAGGAATTTTTCTAGGATATTCCTTAAATAGTCGAGTTTATAGGGTTCTGAACAAAAGAACCAGTGTGATTCAAGAGTTCATCAATGTTGTCATTGATGATCACTTAAACACACCAATCTCAAGTTCGAATAATGATGAAGTTCTAGTAATTGATAAATTCGATACTTCATCTAATCATAATGATTCTGAGATAAGGACTATTAAGGATCATCCAACCACACAAATTCTTGGAAAGCCTCTCACTAGTGTTCACACTTGTAGATAACTTGAGGATATATGTAATTATGTGTGTTTGACATCCCAAATAGAACCATCTAACGTAAAAGAAGCTCTTGCTGATGAAAACTGGATTCTTGCGATGCAAGAAGAACTTAACCAACTCATAAGAAATGATTTTTGGTATCTCGTACCAAGACCTAAGGATAAACACATCATTGAAACTAAATGGATCTTTAAAAATAAGTCTGACGAACTTTGAAATATAATTAAAAATAAGGCCAGACTAGTGGTACAAGGTTACACTCAAATTGAAGGTATTGATTTTGATGAAACCTTTACACCAATAGCACGTCTTGAATCAATCAGACTGTTTATATCCATTGCGTATTTTAGAAAGATTAAGATTTATCAAATGGATGTGAAAAGTACATTTCTAAATGGCGATTTGCATGAGAAAGTTTATGTGGAACAACCGATAGGTTTTGAAGATCTCAAAAATATTGATCATTTGTATAGGCTTAAACAGGTACTTTATGGATTAAAACAAGCGCCTAGGGCATGGTATGAGAAAATAATAAAATTTCTGTTAAGCCATAGTTTTCAAATGGGATCTATTGATAAAACTCTATTTGTTAAAAAACATAATGATCATATTTTGATGGTACAGATTTATGTTGATGATATCATTTATGGATCTACTTGTACTGACATGACTACTGAGTTTGCAGATTTGATGAAATCGCAGTTTGAAATGAGTATGGTTGGGGAATTGACTTATTTCCTAAGGTTGCAAGTAAAGTAATAACCTGATGAAATATTCATTTCTCAATCTAAGTATGCCTTGAATTTAATTAAAAGATTTGGATTTGAGAATGGTAAGAACTTTGATACTCCTATGAGTACTATCCTGAAACTCTCAAAAGACTCTGAAGGTAAAAATGTTGATTCGAAACTTTATCGGAGTATGATTGGTAGTTTATTGTATTTAACTACTAGTGAACCTGATATCGCGCTAAGTGTTGGTATTTGTGCTAGATATCAGTCTGATCCTAAGGAATCACACTTGATTGCTGTCAAGCGGATCATGTGATATGTCGTAAGTATTGTGAATCTCGATCTCTGGCATCCTCATGAGACTAGCGTTCAATTAGCTGGGTACTCGGATGTTAACTGGGCTAGTAATCTTGATGATAGAAACTTAACCAGTGGTGGTTGCTTTTATATAGGAAATTGTTTAGTTTCTTTCTTTAGCAAGAAACAAAGTTCTATATCACTTTGAACTGCTGAAGCTGAATACATTGCAACTGGTAATGCGTGTACGCAGCTTGTTTGGATGAAGCGAATGTTAAGTGACTATGGAATTAAACAGGGTTGTTATATTATGATAATTCTAGTGCCATTAATATTTTGAAAAATCCTATTTAGCATTCTCGTACTAAGCACATTGACATTAAATTTCATTATATCCGTGAATTAGTAGAAGAAAAGGTTATATCTCTAGAATATATACCTCTTGAGAATCAACGTGCTGATATTTTCACGAAACCGCTTGACAAAAGTCGGTTCAATCAAATGAAATTTAATCTTGGCATGTGCATTATAAGATGATATTTTATGCATTTTTGTATCATATTGTATATACTTGATAGGTTAGATTTTAAGTTTTACAAAATATTGAAAATTTCTTTTAAAATGATTTTTTTTTGGCTGGAACTCAACCGGTTGTGGAAATGCACGACCAGTCGTAGCTCGACCGGTCGTGTACATCCATGACCATTCGAGGAACACGTGAAACCCTTTTAATTTGGAGAAAATCTTCATCTTC
Source organism: Magnolia kwangsiensis (assembly GCA_037074715.1). NCBI lineage: Eukaryota > Viridiplantae > Streptophyta > Magnoliopsida > Magnoliales > Magnoliaceae > Magnolia > Magnolia kwangsiensis. The sequence goes on from CM073577.1 coordinate 119,516,383, forward strand.
CTCATTTCTATTTCTCCCTCCAACCGGCCAAACCTTGACTAGTCAAAGCCAACTCCTAAAATCTTCATTGTAAGTGCTCCATTTGCATTCTTCTTTTAGATTTGAGTCTATAATACTTCTCTTTTACTCTTGAAGCTATTTATTTCAAGTTTCATTGTGTTTTAGGGTAGTTATTCTAAAAAATCTGATCTTAGAAAAATTCATTTTCTTTTGTTTGCAACTCCTTTTATTCTTGAACTCCTTGTTGCAAATGGCTTCTAGAGGAAAAAGAATAACTTTTCGTGGTCCTTCTTCTTCTAGAACAGCTTCTCTCACTAAGCGTCATCTTAGGGCTCTCGAGGATGATCCATCCTTTGCTTGGGACATCTAATTGCGTAATGTTATTTTTGAACATCCTGTTGATGTTAATCATATTGCATCTTTTGATATCTTTCCCGTGCCGAAATCTGTAGGTTGGGATAACTTAGTGCATTGGGGTGGGCCTTCATACTGGTCCATTGCCCAATCCATGTTTGCCTGTATATGTGATTATTCCCTTGAAAATCTAACATTTAAAATTGCTACAAGAGAAGGACCATATGATGTTGATCATCACTTGATTTCTGCTCTTATGGAAATTCCAGTTAATGATGAGGGAATTTCCATTCATACACTATCTGAAAAACACTCACAGTCTGAAAAATGAATGCTAACAAAGGACTTATGCAATCTGGATGCTCAATGGACACCTAAAAGAAATCCACTCCCCTCAAGATTTTTGTTACCCAAATACAGAGTGCTTCATATGATTTTTGTGTTTAATCTATATCCTCGGTCGAGCAATAAAACTGAGTTAACTACTTTTATGGTTCGTATTCTTCATAATGTAGCCCGAGGTGCTCATCTCTGCCTACCATCCTTGATTTGTCATTCTATCATTCAATTCAGAGTCCATCCTGGTCATAGTGATATTCCCTTTGGATATTTGATGACCGTACTAGCTTCTCTTATATTAGTTGATATGCCAGTCAGAGAATCCCATATCCATCACTTGATATTTAATAATTCTAATCTCAACAAGATGAAGCTGGAATTTCTTCCTAGCCAAGTTGATGGTGGTGGTGCAGCTGAAGCTGAACATGAGGAAGATGCTGGTGATCTTCCTCCTGATGATATTAATATGGATGATATATTTGAAGAGCTTGATTCTGACTTTGTGAGTGATCCAAATTATCCGCCTTCTACTTTCGATGCATGCTTGGCTGCATTGGAAACTAAGGTTGAATCTTTAAATGTTAGGATGGAAAACATGTCTGATACCCATGATTTACAATTCAAGTATATGTGCAAATATCTTACGCGCTTAAACAAGGGCATGCACAAACTTGATCCTTCCATTCCTGCTCCTTCATCTGGGTCAGATTAGTTCGATTTTCTCTTTTCTGGTCTGTAATAACTTTCTTTATATCATGTTCACTTGACTAGATTTGCTACTGCCACTAACGTTGTTTGTGGCTCAGTTTATCTATTATATGTGTTTCTTATGCTATGGTTTCAATTCTTATTTGGTAACTCTTCTTTTACTCCTTAATTATTACTCATTTCCAATCTGCTTTGATCTTCCTCTGTCATATTATGACAAAAAGGGGGAGTAGATATATCGTATTATTTTTTGTTTTAATTTGGATTGGTGAAATATGTTACTCAGGGGGAGTATGTACAGTGATGAACTGTACTATATGAGCATGAGTATATGCATATAGATTGCTTGTTGGTTGAATATTGATGTGCAGGTTCATGAATGTATGTTAGTTTAACAACTGGTGCATGAATGTATGTCAGTTTAACAACTGGTGCACGATCAGTTTAACAACTGGTGCTTGATTCTTTAAACAAATATTATGTGATATGTATCCTATCTTGGAAGTGTGTTTTGTCACTAATTTGAAAAAGAGGGAGATTGTAAGTGCTATGGTAAATAACCCCTTGTGATTGTCAAATTTGTGGTGACAAAGACACTTCTTTGAAGCTTGTTTATGTGATGAACAAAAGATCTATTCAAGACACAAGATTGGCTTCAAGTAGACAAGCACAACTTTTCAAGTTGAAGACCTCAAAGGTTGATATCAGACGCTTTCAAGCTCAAGTTCTTAGAAGCTTTTCAAGTTGTCGATCTCAGAAGCTTTCAAGTTCAAGTTCTCAGAAGTTTTTCAAACTGAAGATCTCAAGTTCAAGAACTCAAGCTTCATTATACTCAAGGTCACTGGTATTCAAGTTTCATTGTCCTTACTTCTCTAATGAGGTATAACTGACATTAGGTTAACCTTTAGAGTAGGTCACTTTGGATACATTTTTTATAAGTAATTTTGATATGTTTTAAGACTAGTCCTGGACCTTGTTCGACTAGTCCAAGTGCTGGTTCGACCAATCCAAAGAATTCCTTGACCAGTCCTAAGTGGTTGAGGATTTTTAAGATTTTCTGGTTATTCTTCAACCAATCCTGGAGACTGTTCGATGACCAGTCATATGGAACCTATGACCAGTCGAAGGGGACCTTCGACCAGTCGTAGGGTACCCACGACCGGTAGAGCAATAGAAATCTTATCACGCCTAATTTTTTCAAAATTCTTTTGGTTCTTTGACCAGTCGTAGGTGTCTTAAGACTAGTCGAAGACGTGTTATGTTCAACTATAAATAGAGCACGAATCTCAAATTGTTCATATATAGAAAAGTAATTTAATCCGGCCTTCTGAGAAATAAGTCTATGCTCCATTTTAAGCTAAGTGTGCTTATTTAATATTCTTTTTTTTTAGATTTATTTAATTGATTTTGTTTCTGATATTCCAATCTAATCTGAAAAGTGGAATTATTATTTCCCTTTCTTTGGAATCAAAATCAATTAAGGCTAGCCATAATTTGGTTTAATTTTTAAAATAAATTAGAACTACAACCTTTGTAATTGAGTACTGGACATTGAACTTGGACATACTATCATCTACTCTGGCTTGGTTCTACCGGGTTACTACATTGTAGGAGAAAATCTAGTATTTTACTTTTAAGTATAAATTCCTTTTTGTTTTGGTTTCTTTCGAGATTTGTTAGAAAAATCTCATTGTTTTGGTTATCTGAGGAGAGCCAAGAAAACTCAGAATTGGTTTTTTTTTTTAATTGTGTAAGCCCACAGACAAAGACACTATTGTAAAGGTTTTTAGTGAACTGTGAAAACCTACTTTGTTAGTGAACGATAATATCCCCTGTGTGAGGATATTAGGAGTGGAGTAGCATTCTGTGTGGCTGTTGTATAATAGTTGGTGAACACAGGCGAACCACTATAATCCCTTGTGCTGTGGTTGAATGGTTTCTATTTCATATCTTTATTTACTCATTTCTGGGATGTATGTTATAATCTTTTATTTGTGGGGAATGTTGTAATAGTTTAGAATTTATTTCCTGCTATTCATTTTTCAGCTTGATATTATATTGTTCCAGTAAGGTTACCCTGCCATTCGTATGGTGCATGGTTATCCCTAGAACAATACATATTTGTGATTACAATTTATTCTTCAATGCAATTTATAATTATTTTTCTATTCCTCTTCGGTTTGAGACTTGATACAAAAACCGTTCTAGAAATCAGGTTGTCCTACCATAAACTCTGGTTTTTGGTGTAAGGTTGTCCTTAGAATAACATTTGTATCAACCTCTCAAGATCTGAATTTTGAGGTTGCTTTACATTCTTACATTGTGATTTGTATAGTTCTTTTATTGGCTATCATATTCCTTTAATTTCTGCTGTTATAAATTTTTATTTGGCATAGTCCTATTCACCACCCCCCCTCCCCTTCTAGGACATATAGCTAGGCGTTTTCAAGTAAACACTTTCACCACCCTCTAAGCTTTCTATAAGCTTATGCACGATAGATGTGTGCAGGTGGCGTTAGGTTGCAGCAGCGTTGAGCTTAGAGCGTGCAGCTGTCTTCTGGAGCTTTGATTTCGATATATGTATTTTCCTTTCAACATTATATTCAAATGATTATATTAGTGGATATGTGATGATGATGTTACCTTTATAATTTGAGTATACTTGTGGTTATGCATGCTTCTTATGAGACAAATGTACGTTAGAAAATTTTCCTTTTAGAATCCTAAGATTGGAACCTGGCGTATGGATGCTGGGAGTCGAGAATAGGGTACTACAGAGTCTGTCAGCACTGGGTTCGGTGATCAGGATTCCTGTGAAGCCAATTTTCAGGTTTAGGGTGTGATCGGGATTCCTATGAATCCAATTTTCAGGTTTGGGGTGTGACTTTAGTGTGGATATAACACATATATCATGTTGGGCCCCACATAACTTGGTGAGGTCACTTCAGTAGCGAGTCTAGCTACTCAACTTCTTATTGGTAGCTAATCCGCCTCCAATTTCTTTCTTCTAAAATTTAATTAGGTCACATCATCTCACGTCAATTTTATAAGATAAAAATAAAATATTTAAAAAATTTACCTGATTAGCAAAGAATATTAGTTGTAACCCCATCACTTTATCTAGTGGAATATCGTCACTTTGTCTAATGGAACCCCATTACTTTGACAAATTAAATTACGTATAATATCGATAACACATGTATATCTAAAGCGTTCATTTAAAACCAGAATGGAGGTATTAATTTCATCACATTTTCAAATATTTAAATTTAAATTCAATTCATCAATCATTTATAAAAAATCAAAATCAATAAGAGAAATCAACCATATTAAGCAATTAATGAGGTAATGAACAAAGATGAATAAACAAATATAGATATCAAGATGTAGGAATGCTTGAAGGGAGATCCTTACCTTAGAGTTGAATTATCTCTTAAAGTTGTTAGAGTTGGATGTTCACACTTTAAAATCGACATCTCTCCTTTTTCATTTTTCTTCTTTCTTCTTCCAGATTAAAATGATTTAACCTAAACAATCTAGCAATAACGCTGGAAATTCAACGCCAAAATGGATGATCGGGTTGACTTGGTAGGCTGGAAATCCCTTTCATCTTCTCTCCTCCTCTTCTCTCTCTCTCTCTCTCTCTTTTCCTTTCTTCTTCTTCCAAACTCATTGGGCCACACTAGAAGTAGTAGTGATAATGACACCCATCTTAGGGTTTCAAATCATTATCACCACTACTTCTTCTAGTGTGACCCATTTGAGCTTCAGATCTACCTATTTTTAGGCTAAAACCATAAAATGATTTTTAAAAAAATGGATGGGTGACATGGATAAAACCCATACATTACGGTGGGCCCAACATAGTCCCTACCTAGAGGGAATATGGTATATGTGGGGGTAAGATGTAATCTACTTCCCTACAGAGTTTACTTAGCACATTATACAAGTTAGCAATACAACATCCATGATTTGGAGACCCAACCTCTATTTATCTGAGGGCAACCTTTGATGTAGACCCTACATTATATAGGGCACAATTCAACATGGGCCTTAAATCATGTGGGGCCACAGACAATATAGACTATCCATTGCCGATAATTTTTTCTTAGTCATTAGACAAAGTAACGAGGTCCATTGGATAAAATGACAGTGCTATTAGACGAAGTGACAGAGTTATAGTAAACAAAGTGACGAGGTTGTCCGACAAAGCAACATGATTCCACTAAACAAAGTAATAAGGTTAAATGAGAGAGAAAATAGGGTTCCATTAGACAAAGTTATAAATTGTCAGAAAAAGTGATGGGTTGTCAGACAAAGTGACCTGGTTCCACTAAACGAAGTGATGAGGTTGGAAGACAGTGACTGAGTTCCAGTAGATAAAGTGACGAGGATGTTGAACGAAGTGACGAGATTCACTAGACAAAGTGATTAGGTTGCTGGACAAAGTGATGAGGTTCTACTAGACAAAATGATTATGTAGTAGGACAAAGTGACAAAGTTCTACTATATCAAGTGATGGGGTTCTACTAGACAGAGAGTGACGAGGTTGTTGGACAAAGTGACGGGATTTCACTAGATAAAGTGAAAGGGGTGCTAGACAAAGTGACAAGGTTCTACTAGACAAAGTGATGTGATTATTGGATAAAGTAACGGGATTCCATTAGACAAAGTGACAATGTTCCACTAAATAAAGTGATGGAGTTGCTAGACAAATTGATAAGGTTTTGCTTAATAAAATGATGAGTTTTTGAATAAAGTGACTTGGTTCTACTAGACAAAGTGATGATGTTACTATGCAAATTGACGGGATTTTACTAAATAAAGTAGCAGCTTGTCAAATAAAATGATGAGGTTTCAATAGACAAAGTGATAGGGTTCCATTAGACAAAATGATGGGGTTCCATTAGATAAACTAATGTGTCCATTTTATATAATCATTATGGTGGGTCCTATAAATTTTAAGGGTGGATGTCTCTCTTCCAAATATTTTCATTGGTGTGGCTCACATGAATCTCGTGTTAACCTAATTTTATTTTTTTTTTGGATTCGGGCCTAAATGATTATATATTTAATTGTCAGAATGGATTTTGCATACATATCATGGTGGGCCCCCACCAAAAATTCAATCCCCCATACTTATATATAAATATATTTGTATGAGGCGTGACTCTTGATTTTTTCAAAAGTTATACTTACATCAAAATCCACTTCAAAACTAGATTATTAAAAAATAATAATAAGCATTTTGCTAAAATTCATACCGATACACGAATCACTTGGGCCAGACTAATGGAAATAATTTGGAAGGTGTGGATTATTTATACACTTCTTACAATCATGTGGTCAACCTGAATTATAGATAAAACTGATTTTTTCGGCTTGTGGGCCTAAAATAGGGTGAGGCACCTTGTGGTCTAGGTTGAGTTTCTAGAAAACATCATATTATGACCCACTCATACAATTAGCTTTGATAAAGGGGACACTGGTAGCATATACCACCAACTGCAATACTGTGTGTTATCAAAACAGCTTTATTTGCTCCACCATAATGTATGTATTTTATCCACGCCATCCATCCATTTTTACAGATCATTGTAGTTCATGAGTACAAAATTGAGGAAGATCCAAATCTCAATAGACCACACCACAAGAAACATGGATGATTAGAAGATTAAAAACTTATTGGGGGCTACAAAAGTTTTGGATCAAGCTGATATTTGTATTTTCTCTTCATCCATCTCTTTGTAATGTTATCAGTTGGTTGGATGGAAAATAAACATTACATTGGGCTCTACAAAGTTTATAATGGTATGTGTTCAATCACCACTCTTCTTATGGTGTGGTCCACTTGAGATATCGATCTATCTATTTTTAGACTCATGCCCTGATGTAAGTGATTCAAATGGATAAATAGTGTGGATAAAAAAAAAAAAACAACTATCATAGTTAAAGGTGGGCATCAAGTCAATTCAAACCAAGTTAGGGCTGACCCGACTCGATTTAGTTTTGAAATAAGCTTGACTTGAACTCGACCTGACTCTGTACCAAGTCAGTATGCCTACCCCGATCCAAGTTTGGGTCTGGCCTAGACTAATCCAGACTGAGTGTGACCCAATCACAAGTACCGATTCGGGTCATGTCTTAAAATAATATGAGAAAACGGATGGATGGAGTAGATATACAACGCATAGATCAAGGTGGGCTCACGGTGAGGATCCTACGGACATCACTCATCCTGGGTCACAACTAATATTCCTTTCTAATCAAGAAGATGTTGTAAATACTTTTTTATCTTATAAAATTGTCGTGAGATGACATGGCCTAATTAAAGTTTAGAAGAAAGAAATTGAAGGCAGATTAGCTACTGACAGGTTGAGTAGTTAGACTCACAATTGAAGTGATGCCACTAAGTTCTATTGGGCCCACCATGATGTACATGTTGTATCCACGTTGTCCATCCATTTGGAGAGATCATTTTAGGGCATGATCAAATGAATGATGTAGGTTCAGAGCTGGAGTGGACCCCACCATAGAAAACAGTGAGGAGAGTGACGTCCACCGTTGAAGTCTTCCTAAGGTCCACCGTGATTTTTATTTGAAATCCAACTTGTTCATAAGTTGACACAAACATTAAACAAGTGGAAACACAAATATCAGCTTGATCAAAAACTTTTGTGGCCCTTGGAAGTTTTTAATGGTGAGCATACTCTCTTCACTATTTTATGTGGTGGGGTCCACTCGAGTTTTGGATCTGATTCATTCTTTGGCTCATGCCCTAAAATGATCTCTCCAAATGGATGGGCGGTGTGGATACAAAACATATGTCATGGTGGGATCGACATAACTAGGTGACGTCACTTTAGTAGCGAGTCTCGCTACTCAACCTATGCGCTGAATCCCCAAATGGAAACTTAAATAAAAATCACGATGGACCTTAAGTTGACACAGACATTAAAGAAGGGAAAACACAAATACCATCTTGATCGAAAACTTTTGTGACCCTTAGAAGTTTTTAATGGTGGGCGTGACTCTCTCCATTGTTTTCTATGGTGGGGTCCACTCGAGTTTTGGATCTGATTCATTCTTTAGTTCATCCCCTAAAATGATCTCTCCAAATTGATGGATGGTGTGGATAAAAAAACATACATCACGGTGGGACCCACGTAACTAGGTGACATCACTTTAGTAGCGAGTGCGCTAAATCCCTAAATGGAAGGAATCGGATTGCCCAGTGAGAAACTCATTATGTTTAGCGTACTAAGTAAACTCTATAGGGTCCACCATCATTTATGTATTTTATCCGCTTCATCCATCACTTTACCAGATAATTTTAAGGCTTGAGACCAAAAATGAAGCATATACAATGTTTAAATGGACCACACCATAAGAAACAGTTGAATTGAATGTTAACCGTTGAAAATTTCTTGGGGGCTACAAAAGTTTTAGATCAATATTATATTTGTGTTTTCCCTTCATCCATGTCTACTATTTAATGTGGTATGATCCACTTGATATTTGGATATATCTCAATTTTGGCCCAACCCTTTAAATTAGATGGAAAAAATGAATGGATGGCGTGTATAGACCACATACATACAAGGTGGGCCTAGCTGAGTTTACTCAGTACGATAAGACTGTACCGTACATAGTACGCAGTCCAAATGGAAACTGTCCACGATTTTCGTTGGACTCTCCATGAAATGTAATATTTTAAATATATTTAATAAAACTGGTGACATGGCACTTAGAGTGTTGTGGACCAATAATAAAGCTGGCTTCAGCTGTTCACTGTTTCCGCGAAACAGAGGATCGGCACTCTATTCCTATTGGTGGCCATACATCTCTAGCTAAGTCCTAGTTGGCGTATACCAATTTGTGTTCATTGCGGATTCTGGTCCGCTAATTATCTCCCCTTGCCTACTTTTCTTTTGCTATGAATCGTTTGGATACCGAAATTTCAAGCCAACAATAGATGGTCTAAAATGATGGGCAATTGTTTGAAAATTAACACAAACTCATTAAAACTCACATTTATTTGGTGGCCATTAAATGCATTATGGCATGTTATGATCATCATGGGTCACATGAGGCTATCAAATTATTTTGGATTAGGCTAACATTTTTGTGTTTCAGTTCTTGCTATTAGGAATAACCTTATCAATGTTTCGATGGTGTTGTAGTAGTTGAGAGGGATTCAATAGCATGTCAAGTGGTTCATAGGCATCCACGAGACAGTCGAGAGGTGTCCAAATGTAAACCAAGCGGTCGAGAGGTGTCCAAAAGTAAATTGAGCAGTTGAGAAACATATGGAAGCAGAATATGGTCGAAGGCTAGTCGAGCGTCCAAAAGCATATTGCAGCCGAGATGATAAAGCTCAATCGAGTGTCGAGAAACGAAAGATGACCGATAGACACAAAACCTGACCGACAAAAGATGAACAATCATAAAAGAAGAAATGTCACAAGAGAAGAATCTAAACAATAGAATGATCTCAAAAAAGACTTTTCAACTACTGTAACCTTTGCAACAAAGGAAGAAGGATATGAAAGAACAAGTTGCAACAGAACTCTATAAATAACAGATTAATGTGACAGAAAATCTAACAACCAACCCAACCAAATAAATCAATCAAATCTATCAATTTATCTTTTATCTTAGCTTCTCATATGAGTAGTGGTAATTCTTAACTATAATCTTTAATTTAGTTGGAATACAAGTCCATGCTCATACACTGAATTTGTTCTTTATCCATTATCAACCGGTTCTTTCATGAGATGCATTCTTGTAGTTCCTCCTAATGATCGATTATGAGTTTTTCCTTTTATTTGATTTGCACTGGTATTCTAAAAGTCCTTTCTTGTGGAAGGCATAAAGTAAATCATCTTTGAAGGAAGAGCCCCACCCTCCGATTATTGCTTGATCATTATAAACTTCTGCAAGTGGTTGGGTAAGCTACTGATCTTCTCATAATCTAGTCATATATGTTCATATTGGATGCATCTTCTTATTTTGGCACATGGAGTCAAAATTGTTCAGTTTGGATCAAGTCATTATATCGATTCTGGCACACCGGTGCAATAGAAAACAAACCGAGTGTCAAACATATGGCATATAAACATCACGGTGGACCTGATAGTGGTTTCAACAATATACATTTCACTACCCACTTTTTCCTACTTTACAACTCACTTGAGTTTTGGATGTAACTCATTTTTGGGCTCATGCTCTAATATAAGCTAAAAAATGGATGGATGAGGTGGATTTTTTATAGACATCATGGTGGTTCCCACCTTAGATTTTCAGTGCATGAACTTCTTGTGACAGATGTCATTGTCAATTCACATCCATTTTTAATACTTTAGCAGATAAAAAATAAAAATTGAGAAATTAAAATCAGAATTTTGAAAAAAAAAAAAATTACATATCATTGTGTGGGGTCCTAAATTTCTACATGAGGAATTTCCCCAATATGGAATAATACAATAAATATAAAATCTAACAAAAGTGAAAAATATACAAAGGAATGAAGGCTTATCCTAATATATACATGGAAAATGAAGTACTTTATAATACTCACCCTCACGTTGGTGCGTGAAGATCTGTAACACCCAACTTGTTGAGTAAAAATAAAAAAATCAAATCCTTCTTGACCGAGAGCTTTTATGAAGATGTCTACAAGTTTTCGATCAATGGACACGAATGAAGTGCAAAGAATGTCGGAGTATATTTTTCATAAACAAGATGACAATTAATTTTAATATGCTTGATCCTCCCATGAAAAATAGAATTATTTGCAATGTGAAGGGCCGCTTGATTATCACATTAAAGGCGTAAAGACTAGCTATGTGGAATGTCAAGATCTTGAAGAAGATTTTTTAGCATAGTGAGTTCACAAGTAGCATTGACTATTGCACTGTACTCAGCCTCAGTAGCTGATCGTGATCAATGATTTATTTTTTTATTTTCTAAGAATGGGACTTTGTCCAAGCATCGTAAAGTATCCTATTGTAAAACAATTTGTCGTGGGACAACTGGCTCAATTAGAGTCATAGTATGCAGATAGCTAAAGTGAGTTATCAGAGGATCAAAATATTGCCTAAAGAGGACTTAAGATATCTTAATGCATGAATAGTAGCACATCATAATGATGTTGGTGAGGCTAATGGATGAATTGATTGTGTACATTAACTGAATAAATGACATCTGGTCTTGTGATTAGATCAAACCGTGTACACATATCTTTAGCATGATTCCATCAGTTCATGATCCCAATTATTCTAGACTCTATTTCCACAACAAGAGTGCTTAAAATCTTATGTGAACAGACTAAATGACCATCATGCTTTCACTGCGCACTTTGATTACCCAATGCATTACCTAAAAAATTTCAAGACCAAGATTTGTGCATAAAAATTTGAGTTTGAAATTTACTAAACTTATCCAAACTCTCAAATCTAGTTTCGATATGCTTAGTATAGGGTTGAAAACTTACCTAAATTTCTAGACTTCACCTCTAGTTAATTCTAAGTGTTGGAACATGTGGGAGATATTTTTTCTATCTAAATAGATGTATTAGGAAAATCAAATTACCATTCTTGGTGCGATTCTATAAGTTCAGGGAGTGCTTATGTTCAATCTAATGTACAATACGATGGGTAAGGAGTTTCCTACGATGCCTAAGTTCGTCTCATTTACAAAATATCGTAAAAAGGTCATTTCTAATTAAGAAGTTTTGGAAAAAGTTCAATTTCTAGAATTTCTGAAAATTCTTTGTTAAGAGTCAAGTTTTAAGTAATGTTCTTGTTTGGTCTCATGTACATCATAGTGGCAATTTGTCTTTCCATGGTGCCTAAGTTTAATTTCTAAGTTCAAACAACTATCTTGATAGTTTATAGAGGGGGTCCAAATTTAATTTCTAAGTCTATCATTATTCAAACAATTTACTAAGGAACCTAAAAATTTGAGTCTTCACATTCTCAATTTGTCCTAATTCCAAGGGAATTTCACATAAGTTCAAATGGCTATCCTAATAATTCCTAAGGGAATCTAAGTTTGGGTCTCTATGTTTCCCAGATTTCCCTAGGTCTAGGGGAGATTCTTTGAAGTTCAAATTTCTAATTCTAACATCCTAACTTGAGATATTTAAGGTCTGTATAAATTCATTTTCCCAAGGCTTGGTTTGTCTAAACTTCTCTCTGATACCATCTGGTAACACCCTAGTTCTCAAAACACTAGTATACTATTCATTTTCCAAAAACTCAATTATTAACCTTTAACGATAGTTCAAATTTCACGCATATTTTTCCCTTTTTTTCAGAGTAAGTAATTTAATGGAAGAGGATCAAGTGAAGCATAAATGAAACTCTGTATACATACTTAAATAGATGAGCGACTACCTATAGGGCTTATATAAACCAATGTCTCAATACCAACAAATACAGGAGTTAAACAATTTAACATTTGAAATAGAATAAAATAGAACTAGGCTTGAGTTGAATGATCACGCAGCTCTTCTTGGGCAGATACAACCATGCATCCTTGATATTTGTACTTGGCTTCGTACCAATCTGAACATAAGTATAATTTAAGCCACTTGCACTACCTGTATGGTTATATGTTCAAAGAATGAGTGGACAACTCAGTGTGAATTTTTCTTAAGATGACACATTGTCGCTTAGTTAAGTATAGTTAAAATAAATAGAAGTAGTAGATCATATCATACAAAACATTCAAGAAGTCTTGTTTAAATGTAAAATGCATCCACATAATCACAAGCCTAGGGATGCACATCCCGCTAACAAAAAGGTCACTTAAGGAGAACTAGCCACCAGGAAAATACCATATAACGAGGACACCTAAGATGAACTAGCTTCTCAGAAAAGTACTCAAAGGTACACCCTAAGGAGAAATAGACACTCAGAAAAGTCCATTCAGTGAGGACACCCATGGAAAACTAGCCTCCTGAAAAAGTTCTTTAAGGTACACCCTAGGAGAACTAGGAACTTAAAAAAGTCTACATGTCATGAAATGCATGATTAGACCAACCGTTATTATTCTAATTTCAAACAACCATTTTGAGAAAGTTCGAAGGTCACTATGGGGGGCTCGTCACCCAACATAGGTTGACAGCCTGAGCATAGTGTCCCATACCACTATCACTAGCTCATGAGATACTAACACTAGGATGTTTAATGGTAACCTTCTCAAGTAGTGGCCAATCATAATTTAACAAGTGGAACTTACCATCGTAGGGTTATATGAAAATAACCCATCAAGCCACATGGGGAAAATATTCAATCAAAACTAAATGAGGTAAATATTAGATCAAAGCCATATAAAGGAAATGTTAAATCGAAGCCACATACGACAAATAGTCCATCAAAGGACACGATAAAAAGGGATTATCCCCAAAAGCCTCAAAGGCACAAACGATCCACGAGATGGTAAGTCCACAATAAAATTTTATTCAGTGCAATACTTAAAATGGCCACTAAATCGAGGATCCATCATAATCACAATCAATCAAGTTACATCTCGACTACTCAATGTAGTCATTCAAGTTTTATAGACAAACCATAAGTATGAAGAGATATTTGAGTGCAACATGTCAGTGTTTATATGAGATAAATGTTGAGCATATGATTTGAGAATCAATTCCAATAATTAACACAAGTCATCATGAAATAAAGATATTAATTATCCATTGAAATTAAAATAGAAACTATTACTTAAGCTAAGAAAGAAAAAGGCCTAAGGAAAAAAGTCATCACCGCTACGTGAAAAATGGAAAAAAAAAAAGGACGGATTTTGAGAGGGTTGTGGACCGTCTTTAAAATTCTTTAGTTTAATGACGGTTTAGAGACGGTCGTAAACTGTCTCTAAAATTTTAAATGGCTTTTGATCGTCCCTAATATTGTCTTAAAATGTTATACATCCACAAATCATTTAAGAAGGTCTTTGACCACCTTATATGCGGTCATCTGAAATGGTCATTGGCCGTCTGTATTAGAGACGGTCATTGGCCATCTTTTACTTATAATCGAAGACTGTCAAAGACCGTCTCTATTAGAGACTGTCATTGGTCGTCTTTTACTTGTAATCTGAGACTATCAAAGACTGTCTCTATTAGAGACGGTCTTTAGTTGTCTTATAGCCCTGTTAAAGACCGTCTCTATTAGAGACGGTCCTAAACTGTCTTTAATGCTCAGGTCAAAAATTAAGAAGCTCAAAAAAATTATGAATTTCGAAAAAAAAAATAGTTGAGAAGCTTAAAAAAATAATTAGCAATGTTTAAGAAAAGTTTAAATTTTGAAAAAAAAATAAACTGTGAATTTATAAAAATCTAGATTTTGAAAAAAAAAAAAAATATTAAGAACTTTGAATAATGTTGATAATTTTGAAAAAAAAAAGATTTCGATAAAAAAAAATGACATTTTGAAAAAGAAAATTAAAAAAATTAAACGAAATTGTGAAAAAATTGACAAATTGTAAAAAAAAAATAAAATTAAAAAATAAAATTAAAAAAGAAAACTAGATTTTGTATTTTGACAAGAAAAATTGAAAAGTTATATAACAAAAGTGAGATTAAAAAAATGATATTTTGAAAAAGAAAATTTAAGAAATTAAACAAAATTGTGAAAAAATTGAGAAATTGTAAAAAAAAATATATATTTTTTAAAAAAGAAAACTAGATTTTGTATTTTGACAAGAAAAATTGAAAAGTTTCATAACAAAAGTGAGATTTTGATGATGTTTTATATCCTTGCCATCCCTATATTTCTCCAACCCATTTTTGGGCCAGGTAAAAAAAATTATGTAGATTTAAATCTTAAGTGGACCACACCACTGGAAAGAATGATAATATAGTACCTCACCATTAAAAATTATAAAGAGCTCCATCGTAAGGTTTTAGTAATGTTTATTTACAATCCAACTTATTGATAATGTAAAGAGGATCTAGATGATGGTAAACTACAAAGATCAAATTGATCCAAAACTTTTGTGGCCTTCAAAAGGTTTTTAATAGTTATTCATCATTGTTTTGATTGGTATGGCCCACCTAAAATTATTGAGTTCTTATGATTTGAAATCACATCCTAAAATATGATGGAAAAATATATGGACGACGTCAATATACATAAAATATATTAAGGTGGGCCCTACACGGTTAGAGTAACACCCATGAAGGAGTTACCTAAATAGTGAAATGGTACTATAAGGTCACCTCATGGGAACTTCCCATGAAGTTAATCTATGTGCGCTCCACCATGATGTGTGTAGAACATCAACACCATGCATTTGATGTTTCCCCTTTAAGTCCAAAAATCAGTCGTATACGAAACTTAGGTGGGCCATAGCATCTAAAACTATGTGAAGACATCCCTAAAACATATAAAAGCATTTGTTGGGGCCCACATGAATTTATCTATTTTTAAAGATCATCTTACGGTATGAGACCAAAAATGAGATGTATCCAAATCTTAAGTGGACCACATTCCAGGAAACAGTGTTGAATGAGTGTCCACCATTAAAAAACATTTTGGGGCCATAAAAGTTTTGGATCAAGCTGATTTTTGTTTTTCCCCTTCATCTAGCCATGTATGACCTAATCAACATATTGGATGTCAAATAAAGAGTACAGTGGCCTTAGGAAGATTTTAATGATGGATATCCAATCACTATTGTTTTCATGTGGTGTGGGGCACCTGAGATATCGATTTATATACTTGTCATTTGGGATCAAGTCATAAAATGATCTTTATATACCTCTCAATTTTGGGCCCCACCATGATGTATGTTTTGTATCCGTACCTTCCATCCATTTGGAGAGATCATTTTAGGGCCATGTCTAAAGAACGAGTTAAATCCAAAGCTCCAGTGGACCCCAGCACAGAAAACAATGGGACAGTAATGCCCACCATTAAAAACTTCTAAAGGCCACAAAAGTTTTTGATCAAGTTGATATTTGTGTATTCCCTTAGTTCATTTTTTTTTTTATAACTTTTGAACCAGTTGGATTTCAAATAAACATTCTGATGGACCTTAGGATAGTTTCAATGGTGGGAATCACCCTCCCCATTGTTTTCTATGGTGGGGTCCACTACAAATTTTTATTTGTCTCATTCTTTCGCTAATGACTTAAAATGATATCTCAAAATGGATGGATGGTGTGGATATAACAAATACATTCTAGGTTTTTATATTTTTTTAAATATTATATATATATATAGTAATAATATATATATGTGGAAAAAGGTTTTATATGTCGAGCTCATGGGAACTCCCCATGAGGTCGAGCTGTGTGGGCCCCACCATGACGTGTGTCAAACATCCACAACATGCATTTGATGGGTCCCCTTTAAATTATGGGATATCCCAAAAATCAGCCATATGCGGAACTCTTGTGGGCCATACCATTTAAAATCATGTGAAGGCATGCCTAAAACATATAAAAGCACTTGGTGGGGCCCCACCTGAAATTTGGATGCATCTGAAACTTGGTATGACCCCTCATCCAAGTGGCACACACATAATGGATTGTCTAGATTTGTGAACCACATCTTTGTGGGCCTAAAAAAATAATTATGAATGTTTTAATGGAGGGTAACCCCTATCAACTTTTGTATGTGGTGTGGCCCACACAAGTCACATATTTATTTGATTTTTAATCCCTGGGCCCACCATGGAATGGTGCATCTAACTGATGGGGTAGATGTTTGACATACATCATGGTGGGGCCCACAGAGCCATACCAGATCCAAAGCTCAAGTACCGTTTTTAGGTGAAAGTGAAATAATGTGAGTTTTGTATTTGATTTAAAATAATGGTGACTCATTCATAACAATAGTGGCAAAGATTTAGAGTTATCCAGACCATCCAAATAATCGGTCTAGTTGTAGATGGTAAATATTTATAATTTTATTTTATAATATAATTTAACCATCTAGAAAATGGTCCCATGCATGTACGACTGTTAATATAGCTTGTGTTATAAATAATGGAAAACTCACATAATTCGGATTTCAAGTTTTTATCATATCCAAAAGAGGATATCTGCGAACGCCATTTCCATCTTCCAAATTCATCTTCGAGCACCATTTTTGTCGAGTGTCATTGCCTCTTCTCCCTCCTTCATTGAGCATCATCTTCCATTGAGTGTCATCTTCCATCTAGTGTCATCTTCCATCGAAGTGTCATCTTCCAAATTCATCTCTCTCTCCTTCTCATTTGCATTTTCCAGTGAATCAGAGAGAAATCTTGTAAGTTTTGGTTCTGTTACTTGCCCCTAATCGCCTCCCCAAAACCCTTTTCTCCCTCTCACTCTCCACATCTCCCTCTCCTTCTGTCTCTCTCGATCTCCCTCTCCCTCCAAGTGTGCCCCAAAACCCTCCTCTCGCTCTATCTCTCTCGATCTCCTTGTCTCTATCAATTTACATCTTTATCTCCCTCTCGATCTCCTTATCTCTCTCGATTTATCTCTCCCTCTACAACAACGATGCATCGTCTCCAGTAACGGTGCATCCTCTCTAGCATCATTTTCACCACTATAAGTGCGGCCAGCAACCTCGGCCCTTCACCTCGTCCCCAGCCATTTCTGGTAAACAATGGGACCAATGATCTAGATGGCCTGGGTTTTTATAGATGTATGTCATTTATACAATGGATGCAGATATAGAATAGTCTTGCCATTCATCATTTGTTGTGAATGTTTAAGGTGTGCACAACATGTGTTTGATGAAATGTCTCCATTTTAACAATTTTTATGTTTTTTTCTCACAACAATCTTCAACTTGAGGCCAACCTTTTCAACAGCCAAGATGGCATACACGCATGATAGGTTGGCCATGGGCAACTAAACAAATAACAACCTTTTCATCCATTGAGGTCGATCAAAATAGCTCCATCTCTGGTCGTTACTCATGATGGGACAGATGAACTTAAATAAAAATTCCAAGTAAGAAAATCAGGACCGAAGGATTCTTGTTTTAAATGTAGGTGTCACTCTTCTTGTTTCAAAATTGTTTGATATTTTCAGGATTAGTTAAAGAGAACTTCTATTGTATGAGTTAGGAAATAAGAGATTTTGAAAAGATGTTCTGCTTTAAGGGTGTAAGCTTCTGAGTGAAGCTAACTCTATTGCTGACATGAAGTCATCTCTTGGAATAGCCTGTCTATTTTGTTATCCATGGGCCAAATTTAGAATAGGGTCTATTTGGATTGATGGAAAATGGGATACAACAATAGAGGAAAGGATACTGTCTCCTGATGTGATGGTTCCAATGGTTTCCGAAAATCAGTTTTCTTTTCCTACGACTTCCTCAGTAAGGGATCATTTCCTTTTCCTCTCCACGGTAATGTGAAATGGTATTTTTTTTTATCTTTTGCCAATAAAATAGTCTTTATGTAATAAAAAAGATGAAGTTAGTAGATGGGTTCTCTAAAGTTCTCTTCATCTCTATGTATCATACTTGGTGTGTATTAACAAGAATCAAAATGACTGTACATTCATATCACTATAACAAAAAGGGGATTAGTCAGCAGTTTCGGAGTCGCATTGTACCGGCGCTGAGTAAAACAGGGCACTGCTAAATGAGGTGTATAAATACAAAAAAAGGGGGTGCGTTTGAGTAGTTTGGTTCTATGATTTAAGTGTTAATCACGGTCAGTTTCAGAGCATTATTGGTAACTGATTTTTGTTTTGCTGCTACTCAGTGATTAATTGATTATATAGCTTCATGGTTGTTTGAGTAGTTTTGTTCTATGATTAACTCATCTAAACATTCTGGATTTATAGTTTTAACGGTTAATTGATTTGTGATGTGCATTTGTTTATTCATGTTTAGGAATGACTTTTTATTACAAAACAAAAATACTATTCAAAACTAGATAGCGACATGAACTTGTTGGGGTTATGAATCTATATGATGACTTCATGCTATTAATCTTTCTTTTGCCATTGCCAACTTCATAATTGTTGAGTTTTTTTTTTTCGACCAAGTGCATATCTCATTGCTATGACATGATATTCATTCTTCCAGGCTCATTGCCTTGCTCTAAACCTGTATTGAATTGAAAACTTGAAATTTAGTAGCCTCTAGACATCACTTAGAATTTTCATGGTGTTACTTCCCTAAGAATTGATGGGGGGATATCTTTTTCTAGATAAAAAAAGGTCTGGTGGAGCTCTTAGGGTCTGTTTCATCTTGAAGTTAATCAATATTTTGTTCTGCTGAGTAGCAGTTTTCTGTTAAATCTATGATTCTTTTTTTTTCCCCTTCTATGAGTCATTTGGGGCAGATAATGATATTCATCTGCTACTTTATGCTTCAATGTTGTCATCATATGCTGCTGTGATAGCACTATGTTGCCTGCTCCTGTAGGAGCAATCTTTTGAAGATGGGATTTTTGGATGTTTCTTTTTTACAATCTGCATTTTGCTTTTCTTTTGTTGTTGTTTTTTCTATAGGTGGAGTATGTTACTGCTAGATTTTGTGTTAGGTTGCTACTTATCTTTGTGATTTACCTATCACAGGGATCATTCATTCTTATGCTTTGTTGTTAATGTGAGGATTGTTTGGTCATTGGGCACATGATCCTTTTGCTTGCTTAGACCTTACTTTATATCAAATGGTGACTAATCCATACCGTTGGTCTGAACTATACCACTGTGGATGGATCATTATCAAAAAACATTTCAGGTTGTGAGGTCCTAGATCCATGAATATGAAAGAGGTCCTAGATTAGTTGAATATAGATAGTTGTGCTTTTTTAATTGACCATCTGTTAACCAAATGGGACAACTCAATGGCTATATTGAACTGCCTATTGTTCTCATACGCGGTGACTTGCCTGATGAGTGGATTTTTAACTCACACTACAAAAAATATGGCTATTAGGGGCATTTTTAGCACATGCGGCCACAACAAACCGCCACTGTAGATGAAATGAGGGGCATTTTTATGTGGCCGCTCGTGTACAAAACAAGTCACCGCCGCTGTTTTGAAAAAAGAATACCAAGTTGAGTTCTATGATTGCCCATGTCTACCATTTTTATTTTTGGGTGAATTTAGATATCGTATTGCGTTTATGTATTTTGTTATATAGGACATGAAGATGGAGTAGGAATTCTAACAGGTTCACTTGCAGGATTGTCCATTTTAGCTTTAGTAGTCTAAAATAACTTATTATATATATATATACACACATATATTAAAATAACTTGTTAGTTAAGAAGCAATTTGATTTGGATTTTTGCTTCTTCTTCTTCTTTTTGGTTTTTGGATTGTTGCAAGAGAAAGTTACAAAATAGAGGTTTATTTTATTTTTTATTTTTTATTTTCAAGTGGTTTGATTTGGGTTTTCTCTAAAACGGAGGCCCTTTGTCTATTTTATCAGTTAAATGATTGTTAGGCCATGCTATATCCATGATAGGTCTGCAATTTAACTTCTATGCATAAGACTATGCAATTCATGATTCTCCACCATAGAAATAGTCGTGTTTTCCACACCCACCATTTTTCCATAGAAATGGTTGGTTGTAAGTGAAATAATGTATTTTAAGAAAGGAGTTTGATGTATTTTAAGAAAGGAGTTGATATCGTCCACACCCACCATTTTTTCAAATGGAAAATTGACTGTATGCTAGTGACAAAGGTGGGTGTAAATCGTGGCTGCTCCCTTTTTGAAATTATTGCTTAGTAGCTTCATTTGTCAAACATACTTCCTTAACATGGATTTTATAAGATAGTTCTAGAATATTCTTGCACTATACTGCATTCAGTTCCACAAGAAAGAGGCGTTCAACTATTGGACCTATCTTTCCCTCAGTTTTGACGTGTTAAAAACTGAATCAACAAATTGAAGAATGCAACCGGTGCAGTAAAGTGCAGTTAATTTGAATGGAAAAAAAAATCTGTTTTGTACACAAGAAGCCAGGTTGCATACACTAAAATGATTATAAAAAAAAATATGTTCATGCACTAGATGATAACTAAACCAACCAATATTCTACATTCCAGTATTGTACAATGATACTACAATATCAATGCTTTGGGTGATGAGAAAAAGAGAAAGGAAGGGGGGCATGTTCCATATCGCGACAGCAAGCTGACTCGCCTATTGCAGGCAAGGATACCCAATTTGTTTACTTTGCTTTTACCTTCCACTCAAACTGACCAACCATTAGGTTTTGTCTTAATTATGACGTTGCTTGCCATTGATGTTGAGAAGATCTTAATTATTCTTTTTTCAGGATTCTTTAGGGGGAAACAGCAGAACTGTGATGATTGGTGAGTTGCTTTAATATTTCTATTCAACTTAATTGCTAAGAAGTAATTTCATTTATAGATTTATTTTTGGTTTCTTGTGTTATTTTTATGAAACATCTTGCTGCTTGCTTTGAAAAAACATTTTTATGGCAGTTTGCGTTAGCCCAACAGATACTAATGCTGAGGAGACATTGAATACCTTGAAGTATGCTAATCGTGCTTGCAATATCCAAAATAAAGCAATCGTAAGTTTACTTTCATAATAGGAAGCTAGTTTCTTTCTCTTGTAACATATTAAGTCTTTGTTTCTATCTTGTGTACGTAGATAAATAGCTATCCGATGGCAGCACAGATGCAAAGAATGTGAAGCCAAATTGAGCAATTGCAAGCTGAGCTCCTCTATTTTCGTGGTGAAGGTACTGCTCCTTTTGAGGAACTACAGGTAAAATCTGTAATGGAGATGTCATGAAGTACTACTTAGTATATGGATACAAACCTTATGGATGAATTCTTTATCTTTCTTAGAACTCGATGCTTGAAGCTAGCAATGTTGAACTACACTAAGCCCTTCAAGGGCGTCAAAATGCTTGTGAACATTTAAAATAACTTGTTATAGATGCTCAGGTTTACTCAATTGGTTAAAGCTATTGTCTGATTCATTTTAATGTACTCTCTAGATTGCATGGATGAGTCTAGTTATTTTCATGTCATGTTTTGAAAGCAAAATAATTGCCTTGTTTCCATGTATTATTTTGAAACTAAACAAACTGAAACAACCGCACCTTTTCTCCAACTTTTATTAGCCACAATAGAGGATATTCTAATGAAGTTTCATTAAACTAGATAATCAAAATGGTTTTGTTTTTTGTATTTTAAGATGGCCTAGGTAAAGAAGAGGTCATAGCCTTTGTGGTGTATGCACTAATTCGTATACATCTGTGGGGTTTGTTGTTTGCTACAAGTTTATATGTTTTAATATATTTGTTCCATTTGTATACATCCATGTGTGGAGATTGTTTAATATCAATGTTTATTATATATTTTTCTTATGTAAATTCTGTTTAATCATTTTAGAGAAAGTTTGTCCATTCTTCACTAACATATTCAACTATTCAAGTTAACTTATAAGCTTAGCCCTTTATGGCTTAATATATCAGGTTAAAGATAAGCTGATGCTGAATTTATATGGACAAAGAGAATTAAGAAAGATCCTATTAATAAAATCATAGCTCTTGTAGTCCAACCTTATTTCATATCAGTTACCATGTAAGATGTGCAATGTGAGGTTAAAATCATTATTCTTTATTTTTTTGTGATTGATGACTACATGTGTGGCATGTTGTGATTGGTGACCACATGTGTGGCATGTTTTGACAAATCTTTTTCCTCCTTTGAATTGTAACAGACTGTATCAGTTGCATTTTTCTTTGTCATACAGGTTATGGCTATTAAAGATATAATATCACCTCCTTATAGGGAAGCATTAAATGATGTGTACAAGTAAATTCATTTTTTCTTATTCCTCATATTGTTTCCTAGTTATATTTGTGTTGGTTTCAAAATACAGGTAGTGATAGAAATTATTAGTCAATTGTGGCTTGTAGATAAAGGGATGAGTAACCAACAATATATGGGAGGCCTTCCCCAGGTATCTAGATGCTTTTAGATATATTTATATTATTTTTAAATGTGTTAGCTCAAAATTGATGGAGTAGACCTGGATGTGCATCGAAGTTATCTAGATGTTAAGTGGGGGTCCTTGGAAGGTGGGAATCGTTGTTATGACCACGATGAAGCTGTCCATATCCTATGGACAGCATTAGAGGGACCTGACTATTTGGATAAGCCGTGTTTATGTATTTGCTTGAAATTAATGGAGCAGACCCGGATTTATGTCAGAGCTATCCGGATGAGCGGGGGTCCTTGAAAGGTGAGAATTGTTGTTATGACCATGATGAAGCTGTCCATTTCCTATGGACATCATTGAAGGGGCCTGGCCATTTGGATAAGCCGTGTTTATATCTGTATTTACAGGGACCACACCTTTAACCTAAACCCCACCCTAAACCTATAACCTAAACCTATTCTTAATTACCTAAACTTATAACCTATAACCTAAACCTAAACCTATAACCCAAACTTATTCACAAATCCCAAAACCTATACTTACAACCTAAACCTAAACCTTAACCTATAACCTAAACCTATACTTATAACCTAAACTTAAACCTTAACCTATAACCTAAACCTATACTTATAACCTTAACCAAAACTTATAACCTTAACCTAAACCTATTCTCAAATCCCAAAAGCTATACTAATAACCTAAACCTTAACCTAAACCTATAACCTATACTTACAACCTTAACCTAAACTTAACCTAAACCTATAACCTATACTTATAACCTATAACCTACAACATTAACCTAAACTTAAACCTTAACCCAAACCTATAACCTAAACCTAAACCTTAACCTAAACCTATAACGTATAACCTAAACCTAAACCTATAACCTAAACCCGAACATAAACTTGAACCCAAACACGAACCCGAACCCGAATTCCTGAACCTAAACCTAAACATATAACCCATAACCTAAGCCTATACCTAAACTTAAAACCTTAACCTAAACCTATATAACCTAAACCTAAACCTATAAACTAAACCTATAACCTAAACTCAATTCCCTAAACCTTTACCTATAACCTAACCTAAACCTACACTTATAACCTAAACCTATTCTCAAATCTCAAAACTTATAACCTAACCTAAACCTTAACCTAAACCTATAACCTATAACCTAAACTCAATTCCTTAAACCTTAACCTATAACCTAACCTTAACCTATACTTATACCCTAAGCCTATTCTCAAATCCCAAAACCTATAACCTAAACCTAAACCTTAACCAAAAACCTATAACCAGTAACCTAAATTCAATTCCCTAAACCTTAACTTACACCCTAATCTAAACCTATACTTATAACCTAAACCTATTTTGAAATCCCAAAAACTATAACGTAAACCTAAACGTTAATCAAAAACCTATAACCTATAACCTAAACTCAATTCCCTAAACCTTAACTTACACCCTAACCTAAACCTATAATTATAACCTAAACCTATTCTCAAATCCCAAAACCTATAACATAAACTTAAACCCTAACATAAACCTATAACTGATAACCTGAACCTATAACCTAAAATCAATTCCCTAAACCTTAACCTAAAACCTAAATGTATTTTCAAATCCTTAAACTTGAACCTAAACTTGAAAACCCAAACCTAAACATGAAAACCCAAACCTAAACCTACAACCTAAACCTATAACCTTAACCTAATTCAAAACCTATGACCTAAACCTTCACCTATAACCTATAGCTTATAGCTTATAACCTAAACCTAAACCTAAACCTTAACCTAAACCCAAACCAAAACCTATGACCTAAACCTTAACCTATAACCTATAACCTAAACTTATAATCTATAACCTAACCTTAACCTAAACGTAAAACCTAAACCTTAACCTATAACCTAAAACCTAAACCTAAACCTAAAACCTAAATGTATTCTCAAATCCCTAAACCTAAACCTACACCTAATCCTAATCTCAACTCTCTAACCTAAACTTAAATCTAAACTTAAAAACCCAAACCTAAACCCGATTCCGAACCCGAACCCGATTTCCTAAACCTAAACCTTAACCTATTCTCAATTCCCTAAAGCTATAACCTATAACCTAAACCTATAACCTAAACCTAAACTGAAACCTTTAACCTTAATCTAAACCAAAACCTAGGACCTAAACCTTAACCTATAACCTATAACCTAAACTTATAATTTATAACCTAACCTTAACGTAAACCTAAACCTTAACCTATAACCTAAAACTTAAACCTAAACCAAAAACCTAAATGTATTCTCAAATCCCTAAACCTAAACGTACACCTAAACCTATTCTCAAATCCCAAACCTAAACCTATAACCTATAACCTAAACCTAAAACCTAAATGTTTTCTCAAATCCCTAAACCTAAACCTACACCTAATCCTAACTCAACTCTCTAACCTAAATATAAACAAAAACTTGAAAACCCAAACCTAAGCCTGATCACGAACCTGAACCCGATTTCCTAAACCTAAACCTTAACCTATTCACAATTCCCTAAACCTATAGCTTATAACATAAACCTAAACCTTAACCTTAACCTAAACCTAAACCTAAACCTATAACCTTAACCTAAACCAAAACCTATGACCTAAAACCCTAACCTATAACCTTCAACCTAAACTTATAACCTATAACCTTAACCTAAACCTAAACCTAAAACCTAAACCTTAACCTATAACCTAAAACCTAAATGTATTCTCAAATTCCTAAATCTAAACCTACACCTAATCCTAATCCGAACTCCCTAACCTAAACCTAAACCTAAACTTGAAAACCCAAACATAAACTTGATCCCGAACCCAAACCCGATTTCCTAAACTTAAACCTTAACCTATTCTCAGTTCCCTAAACCTATAGCTGATAACCTAAACTTATAGCTGATAACCTAAACCTAAACCTTAACCTAAACCTAAACCTTAACCTAAATTAAAACCTATGACCTAAAACCTTAACCTATAACCTATAACCTAAACTTATAACCTATAACCTAACCTTAACCTAAACCTAAAGCCTAAACTTTAACCTATAACCTAAAACCTAAACCTAAACCTAAACCTAAAACCTAAATGTATTCTTAAATCCCTAAACCTAAACCTACACCTAATCCTAATCTCAACTCCCTAACCTAAACCTAAACCTAAACTTGAAAACCCAAACATAAACCCGATCTCGAACCCAAACCCGATTTTCTAAACCTAAACCTTAACCAAAACCTAAACCTAAACCTAAACTGAAACCTTAACCTAAACCTAAACCTAAACATATAACCTATAACCTAAACCTAAACCTAAAACCTAAATGTATTCTCAAATCCCTAAACCTAAACCTACACCTAATCATAATCTCAACTCCCTAACCTAAACTTAAACCTAAACTTGAAAACCCAAACCTAAACCCGATCCCGTACCCGAACCTGATTTCCTAAACCTAAACCTTAACCTATTCTCAATTCCTAAACCTATAGCTTATAACCTAAACCTATAACCTTAACCTAAACCAAAACCTATGACCTAAAACCTTAACCTATAACCTATAACCTAAACTTATAACCTATAACCTAACCTTAACCTAAATCTAAAACCTAAACCTTAACCAAAAACGTAAAACCTAAACCTAAACCTAAAACCTAAATGTATTCTCAAATCTCTAAACCTAAACCTTCATCTAATCATAATCTCAACTCCCTAACCTAAACCTAAACCTAAACTTGAAGACCCAAACATAAACCCGATCCCGAATCCGAACCCGAACCCGAACCCGAAGCCGATTTCCTAAACCTAAACCTATAACCTACACTTATAACCTATAACCTAAACCTAAGCCTAAAACCTAAACCTAAACCTAAAGCCTAAATGTATTCTCAAATCCTTAAACCTAAACTTACACCTAATCCTAATCTCAACTCCCTAACCTAAACTTAAACCTAAACTTGGAAACCTAAACCTAAACTCGATCCCGAACCTGAACCCAATTTCCTAAACCTAAACCTTAACCTATTCTCAATTACCTAAAGATATAACTTATATACTATAAGTTATAACCTAAACCTAAACCTATAACCTAAACCTAAACCTAAACCAAAACCTATAACTAATGACCTATAACCTATAACCTATTACCTAAACTTATAACCTATGCCCTAACCTCAACCTAAACCTAAAACGTAAACCTAAACCTAAAACCTAAACCTATAACCTAGAACCTAAACCTAAACCTAAAACCTAAATGTATTCTCAAATCCCTAAACCTAGACCTACACCTGAACCTAATCTCAACACCTTAACCTAAACCTAAACCTAAACTTGAAAACCCAAACCTAAACCCGATCCCGAGCCCGAACACGATTGCTTTAATAATGTAGCCCAATCACATGGCAACAAATAAGAATGTATTCCTTTTAACACGTCCCATTTTACAAAGCTTTAATTTTTATTGTTATTTCTATTAACTTGAATTGAAACACTTTTTTTGCATTATTTTCTTGCATTAGTTTTATTTTAATGATCAGTTTTATTTTAAAAAAGTGTACCCACTTTTTTGGAAGAAAAAAAAAAGTGAATGTAGTTTCTGCAATTCTTCATGATTCTGAATTATAATGTTTTGTTGGTTGAATATTTTTTAATTAGATGAAAGACATAAAAAGAAAATTATTGCTGATTTTTTTCCTTTTTTTATTTATGATGTTAAACTTATATGTATTTATGCGTGGATGAATGTAATATGGATAAGATTGTTTGTGTTTGGATGGATGTAGTTTATGTTTGGATAGATTTATGTAGTTTGGGTTTAGATGGATGTGAATGTGAATATGATGAAATATATTATATAACAGGTGTATATCAGGAAGAATACGATGAAAGATATTGTAACAGGTGTTCTGACGGCTCTAGGCCGTCCATATTTTTCTAATTATTCAAATATGAGACGGTCGAAGACCGTCCTTTTAAGGGTCATAAGAGACGGTTCATAGTAGTCCTTTTTAAGGACGGTCCATGACCGTCCTTTTAAGGTTCATAAGAGATGGTTCAAAGAGTCCTTTTTAAGGACAGTTGATGACCGTCCTTTTAAGGCTCATAAGAGATGGCTCATAGCAGTCCTTTTAAAGGACGGTCCATGACCATCCTTTTAAGGCTCATAAGAGACGGTTCATAGCAGTCCTTTTAAAGGACGGTCCATGACCGTCCTTTTAAGGGTCATAAGAGACTGTTCATGACAGTCCTTTTAAGGACGGTCCATGACCGTCCTTTTTACAGATGGTCCATGATCATCCTTTAAATGTTAATAAGAATGACAATTCATGACCATCCTTTAAGTAATACAACGCCCCAAAATATGACTGCCCATGCAACGATTCAAAATCATCCTTTTTAGTCACTTGAAATGGTTTTCAACCGTCCTTTTTTTACTATTTTGGCATGCTATACCTTGCGAGTCAAATCGCTTATAATGTATCTAGGCAGTGCATGCTTCCTTAGAATTGAAGCCTCAAGCTTATGCAATCGGTAAGTTAGGTGGAACTTGATGTCGATATGATCGTGTCCTAAAAGACTCTATTGGCTCAGTCCACGCATGATCACAATCCGATAGGAACTACCAAGGACCAACACTGAGTTAATTTCAAAAATAGAAACTGAGACCTACCTAGCCCATCTGAGGAAATCAAAAGACACGCCAAATGCTAACAATCAAGTCTTTAAAATCAACATACTAAGTGAAACTCACTGAGTCAACTTGGTGAAGAGACTCAAACTCCATATGATAATGTTACTTGATTGAACTTGGCTAAACTTAGTTGAACTTGAACTAAGACGACCTAGCAATGTCTAAACTAACATTAGATCTAAGATTTTATATTAACTCAGTGATTGAGCGAGTCGACTCAACTCAACAATGACTTCTTCTTCTCTCTTTCTCCCTTTCTTATTCTTTCTCTCTTTTTCTTCTCACTTAACCCACGTCTAATAGGGACAATGAAACCCACAGAACTCGGTTGAACTTGCCATGAGTCAGTGAGTAAATGACTTGACTCAGTTTTAGACTAAGTCAACTCAATAACTTAAATCTCTACTTGCATTTCTTCTTCTTCTCCATTGCCCTCTCTCTTTAGATAGACTAACAAGGAAATTTGAATCCAACCGAGTTCCAATGCAATGCAACTTAACAAGTCAACTCAACCTTAAGTTGACTCAACCAATAACTCTCTCCTTCTCATTCTTATTCTATTCTTGTTCCTCATGCAAGTCCAGCGCTATCTAGACTTGGCGAAGACTCGCCCGCAAACTCTTAACTCAACTTTCCTTGAGACTTGACAATGAGTCGATTCCCTGAACTCGAACCCAAAAATCGCACTACCATCCTACTTCTCTCTCTCTCTCTCTCTCTCTCTCTCTCTCTCTCTCTCTCTCTCTCTCTCTCTCCTCATCTTCTTCTTTCTTCCTGTTAGTTCAGCAGGGTTCACTGAACCCAAGTTCGACCTGGTTCAGACTCGATGAGTCGAGTCCATTCGACTCGACAACGGCCCTGACTCTCTTCTGTTCTTCTCTTCTACTCTTTCTTTTCTTCCTTTTCTTCTTTCTTCCTTTCCTTCTTCCTCTCTACTTGATTAGACAAGGCCTAGTCTTAACTTAGACTCGGACAAACTGAGCCCGCAACTCGAGTATAGACTCGATGCAGCTCGAGTTTGGATTTCCATCCGATTCTCTCCCTCTCGTTCCTCCCTCTCCTTGATTTTCTTCCTTGTTAATTCCTCTCTTAATCTTCTCTCTCATGACCAGACAAGGTCTAGATTCAACCTGAACTCAACCTAGATGTACAACTCGAACCGAGTTGAATGAATCAACGCATTAAGGAAGAACGGTGCCCTTTAACTCTCTGACAGACTTTTCACTTCTGGAAATGGTTGTCCTAAGAGAGCTTATATAGACTCTTCGAAATGCCTAGAAGGATCGACTCCTAATTAGCTGATTATTTACAGGCCTTGTCTGCTAATCTAAATTAACAAAGAGAGATTGTTGTTGATCTCTTTAGAAATTTTTGCATGGCTGAGATCTGATGTTATAGTTGGACCTCTGACACCATGGGCCACATTTTGGACGAATCTGATTTGTCAATGAGGTCCATACCATGAAGATGGGTTTTTGCATTCTCTTAAAGAAGATGGTCCAGATTGTGGTGAATTTTGATCAAGTGGGCCATCCTTCATACTAAGGCACCTGAATGGTCTAGATTGGTCCATGGATCATTGTGAGACCCACCTTTTAGAGAGACTTGCACAAAGACTTGGTGGGTTCCGAGATTTTTTACCATGGCAATTAACTCATGCCCCCACGAGTTTCTCATGAAAACTCTAATTCGAGCGAGATGACCTTGTTGATTACCCTAGAACCAACTAATATGATGCTTTGGATGGTTCTATAAGCTAAGGGGCGGTCGAGATGGTGCCAACGTAAAAAATAAAAATAAAAATGGAAAGATTCTCTCCACACGCATTTATCCTTGCTGGAGAAGCCTTACTTTGAAGGGTTGAGATTGCTTGCAGCTAGATGGTTAGGATTTGAAGATGTCAGCACATGGATTACTATCTAAGGGAGAATATAGAGCTTCTGCTTCTGAAAACTGTTGCACGTAGGCCTCTGCTTGTACCTGTGTCTGTGTTCTTACATGTGTGATGCAACTAGAGTTGTACACGAGTCAAGTTAGCTTGGGCAGCTCGCTCGATTTGACTCGGAAGAGCTCAACTCGCCTTAGCTCAAAATTGGATTCAGACCGATTTGAGCTGGTTTTTGGAGCTCAAAAAAATTTCAAGCCGAGTTCAAGCTTGCCGGAGCTCGACTCGACTCGGATTGAACCTCAACTTGAATTGACTCAAATCGAATCAGCTCAATAACTCGGTTATTTTGATATGGAAGCTGCTCGCCGAGTGTTTGATGAAATGACTCAATGAAGTGTTGGCGAGGAAGGAATGGATACACTGGGGTTTGATTTTGATGCTACTCTCCAGGCATTTAATGAAATACCTATAAAAATGTTGTCATTCTTTTGCGTTCTTTGAGAAATTGAAGATGCATTCTACGTGTTGGAGAAAGTGTTGCACAAGTTCAAACTTGGCTAGATAGGCTCGAGGACCTAGCTGAGCCGAGCCGAGTTCAAGCTGGAGCTATCATTCGACTCATGTACAACTCTAGACACAATATATGGAAATACTCAAGGTTTGGTCGAAACTGAGGGCTGCACACGATGGACAGTTTAGATCATGGAAGTGGGCCCTAATTTATGGGTCATGATCAAAACTATAGACGGTTGTCAGTTCATTAGCGAAAAACACGAAAGAGAAGAGAACTTCTCCTTTGGGCTCTGGCCAAACCCGGTATGACCGAGTGTCGCATTCGGTGTGGTGTGGGAGTACACAACCTATGTACTCTAAAACATGGGGTCCATTGTCATGCTCTGTGACTCCACTTTGTCCATCGGATAATGCAGGTCCAATCAGGACCCCACGCCAATGATCGGGCAAATCCAAAGTACAGGTGGGTCATGCCAAGCAAAACATGGTCTTTAAGTGTTAATTTTTTATCTGTCCAATGGTCTGTTTTCTCCCAAGTTTTATCCAATGGGTTCTAGAGTTCACTTGACTAATCTAATTTTACTTTAACAATTGTTATGATAGTCAAATAACTTTAGTTTCCGAATGAGCCACGAAAAGGGTTTTAAAATGTTATCCATTAACCCTGAATAATCCAACGGTCGGATTGATTCACTGTCAATAATCAACGTTTTAAAGGTTTGATTTCACAAGTTAATGATTGGATATCATTGAAACTATAAGTCAAAGGGTTTATACGGCTCCTTGGGGTTCTTAGGGCTGTTAAAGTGAAGATTAGCAGTCCATCTCACCAATTTAACAGCCGAATAGCTCAATTTATGGTTAAAGGGTACACAGGTGATTTAAGTTAAAGTTTAGGAAAACAGGTAACTAGACTAATTTGACGTCCTACACTAGAATATACTAAGTATTTATGATAACATCTAAGTACTGAAAAATACAGGGTGTTACAATCTATCCTTCTTAAAGAGAATTTTTTCCTCGAAATTTAGCACTTCTAAGTGAATGTGTATATATCAAAAAACATAATGGATGATCAAATGACATGTTAAAAATTGTAAAATTTGATAGTTAGTAATCTGATTATGTATGCAGGTAGATGTACGATCAGTTTCATAAACAGTTAAACACAAGTGGGTTTTTAAAAGTGATCAAGAGGTAGAACATATATGCCGTTATATTCAAATGACTTGTTCACATGTGTAAGTTCCTTATATTGTAGTTCTGATGGTTGGTTAAGCATATTCATAGGTGGTGAACAAGATGAATAGATCAGCCTCTCGATTCGATATGTGTACAAGCAAATGTAGAGATTATGTAGTTATTTTACTATGATCGGGTGGTCTAAACTCAAAGTGGACGGTCAAATACCTTTACCTAGTAGATAATAGTTAATTGAATGATTGATTATGATGAACAAGTGAGAATACTTGGATATATGATGATCTTATCTTAAGAATCAATGGTCGAATGACTTGATTTATGAATAAAGATTATTCCCAACAGTCAAATTCAGGTTAGAGAATAGATGTAAGGTTAGGATAGGCTAAATTAGTGATTATATTTCATGGTAACACTTGAGAACTTTCAATACTCATTATTGAAAAGTTTGAGGTGTTGCAATATACCCCCCTTAAATAAAATTTCATCCTCAAAATTTAATTATTTCTATCATTTATGCTGATTCATTATGTTTAAGTTTTCACTGTATTCCTCATGAGGTGTGTGTGTGTGTGTGTGTGTGTGTGTGTGTGTGTATGTGTATCCATATGTCTAGGTGTGCATATAATTAACTACATGAAATCAGGACACTATAGATACTGACTAGTGATAAAATGTCCATTGTTTCCTGAATCACCCTAGGAGTACTTATTTTTGCCTAATCGTCAATGTGGTTAGTTGCCCTGCACTTTCTGCGGCCTTACAGGGAACTCACTATGGTGACTTGGCCTTGATCAAGCTCCATAAATATCCAGGACTAGGTATGTGCATGTGACCTCTTTTTATGCAATCGGCTGACTTCGATACTTAAGTTACAATTCATCTTTCCCACCGTTAAAACGGTTTCTTTTTACTAGGCTGGGCATGTAATCTATCCTAGCATTAGCATTTAGTATGACCGATCTATCATTGGAGTTCAGACCATCCGTACTTTGTGTGCATGCAGATCATATGTCTCTAGGGAAGCTGAGAGGCATCAGTTCTTATTTGATTTTACGTTGGCCCCCATCTAAAGATATGGAAGATCTCTTAGTGCTATGGAATCCTAGCCTCAGTTTTAATTTTTTATATGTCGCCCCACAATGACACTTCGTAGAGGATTTTATTGCAAATGATATTGGAAATATGTTCAACGCACTTAATTACGTCCATTGGGAATGGTCGTGGATTTCAGGAGTTGGTTTTTATTACAAAAAAGAACATGCAAGGGGCGATTTGTCTTCTCATGGTCAGGTAGCTGAGCTTGGGTTTTAGACCCACTAGGGATAATGGTTAAGCATGTTAATCCAGTCCATATTTTCATGCGTACCAACCACGATTGAGATCGTCTTGGCAATCATGATCAAGATTTCGATTTGTGGTTGATTGATACCATCACTCGATGTGGCAATATGATATCTTAAGGATTATTGAGGTTCGAGACTCTACTAATGACGTTCTAGGAAGAACCCAAGCTGTTATAAGCATTCTTAGAATATTTTGAAAGCTAATCAAATCCCTCAGATAGCGAATCAATAGTCACCATCGATGCCAATTTTTATTGAAATAATTTTATGGATTTTTAAGGAATGATCCGATTAATCAGATTATAAATCGATGGTTGCGATTGATGTTGATTTCTATTGAAATATTTTAAAGGATTTTTTTTAAAAATGATCTGGTTCATTAAATTGTGAATCGATGATCATGATTGATTCCAGTTTTTATTGAAATATTTTTAAGGATTTTTGAAAAAATGATCTGGTCCATCAGATCATGAATCGACAATCGCAATTGATGTCAGTTTTTATTTGAAATATTTTAAAGGATTTTAAAAAAAGGATTTTCTTCATTAGATCATGAATCAACGGTCGTGATCAATGCCTATTTTTATTGAACTATTTTGGGAATTTTGATAGATGATTTGGTCCATCAGATTGTGAACCGATGGTCACGATCGATGTCATTTTTTTAATATTTTGGAAATTTGAAATTTTCCATGCTAAGGTGTATGAGTGATTTAAGCTTGTCAAAGCTTCCCTTTACAAGGTTATGTATATCCACACATTCCAGTTTCCTTACAGTGAATGGAGAATCACGTCATTAGATGTCTATATCCACATGGGACTTCCATTCCGGGGGCAGCCAGTGCCAAATACTTAGTCTTCTTCCTATAACCAATAAGAGACCTGTAATGGCCAAGCTATATGTCCTAAAGGGGAAGGGGGTGAATAGGACTATGCCAAATAAAAAAATAATAGTGGAATATAAAAAATAAGATAGCCAACGAAAGAAAGGAAATAAACCACAATAAAGGAATATAAAGCAACCTCAAATTCAAGTCTTGAGAGGCTGATACGAATTGAGTTCTAAGGACAACCTTGCACCATAAAAACCAAGGGTTTATAGCAGGACAACCTTACTAGAACAATAAGTATCAATATCCCAAACTGAAAAGGAAAAAGAAATGAAAATAGTAGAAAGTAAATTCTATACTATTACAACATTCCCCACTGTACTTGAAATGAAAATGTTACAACATTCACATCCATATATACATCCCACAATTCTGAATAATAAAAGATAGGAAATATAAATCATGCAACCACAAAATACAAAGAATTATAGTGGTTCACCTGTGTGTACACCAACTGTTATAAAATAGATACACAGATTACTACTCCATTCCTAATATCCTCACACAGGGATATTAGCGTTCACTATCAAAATAGGTTTTCATAGGTTCACCCAAAACCTTCACAATTGTGTCTTTTTAACTTGGGCTTACACAATCCAAAAACCCACTTTCTGAGTTTTCTAGCTCTCCTCAGATAACCACACACAATGAGATTTTTCTGGCGAATCTCAAAAGTAAACCAAAAATAATGTAAATTAAAATAATGTAAAATACCTGGATTTCTCCTTTTTAAAGCAGCCCGAAAAAATCAATCGGAGTAGAAGTTTGAATATAAAAGTTCAATGTCCAATATTCACTTTAAAATGGTTCTAGGTTCCAATTGATTTTAAATTAAACTAGTTGGGCTTAGCTCTATTTGATTTTAATTCCAAGAAGAAGGAATACAGCGATTCCTCTTTTCAAATAAGATTGGAATATAGAAACAAAATTAAATAATAAAAGCTAACAAAAATAAATTATTAAATGAGCACAATGTAGCTTAAAATAAACACAGACTTATCTCAGAGTGATCCCTTGATTTTACTTGAATTTCTATATCAAACTCTAAAATTCGTCATCTATTTATAGCTTCAGAAATCGCACCTCCGACTGGTTTAGTGGACACTACGACCGGTTGTAGGAGAACGGATTTTTGAAATTTTTAGCACGATCGGATAAAACCAATTCACGACTGGTCATAGGGTGTTTACGACTGGTCGTAGGCCCTCTATGACTGGTCATAGGCTCCACACGACTGGTCGTAGGACCACCAGCATAGTTGCTAGACTTTGAATTGTAGAAATAGGACTGGTCATGGGACGAGTTGACACTGTTCACACGACTAGTCGAGCAGAGTCCAGGACTGGTCGTAGACGAACAGAAATATTCAAAAAATTCTAATAAACTTAGGACGGGTCTTGGAATCTCTTGGACTGGTCGTGGCAGTGCTATGACTAGTCGAACAAGGTCCAAGACTAGTCTTAGAATAGACCGAATTCATATAAAAAGATTTAATTTGAATTATGTATACAAAATGACCTACCTTAAGGTCAAACTAAGGTCTTTCATACTTGGGACATGAAGTATGAACATTGAAACTTCATTCTTTCAGATGAAGGTTGACCTTTGAACCTTATGAATCTTGAGATCTCTACTTGATGTAGCTTGATCTTGAGATCTTCTATAGCTTGATATTATACTTCATCTTGAGTGATACTTGAGTCTTGAATAAACACTCTTCTTATCGATGTAGTTCTAAACATTGATGCTTACAGAAGAGAACAAAATACATGACCTTGCATTTCTTTCTTGAAGTCGATCTCGAAGTTGATCACCATATTTGCCTTAAGCATTGTGATGTAGTGTCTTGAACATAAATCAACATATTAACACAAGACACAGATAAAGGTTTTCGCACATAAAATTTGACAACCAAAGGAGCATACAATCGTAGCACTTACAATCTCCTCCTTTGTCAAATTTGTGACAAAACACTCAATAATAATATAACCAATATGAATACAAAGAATTATGCACAGGTTACAAAAGGTAACCAGTAACAGCCTAGTTAAAGAATCATGCACCAGTTTGTTATGCACCAGATGCATCAACAAACATAAGATATTTATATTCCACCTCCTTACTCTTACTCCCCCTGAATAACACACATAAATTTTTATTTAAAAAAAAAATAAAAATTGTAATGCTACTATTCATTTACAATCCAAACCATAATTTCTCCCCCTTTTTGGCACAATATGACAAAAGAAGAAGAAAATAATGGAAAATGAGAATGAACAAGGAGTAAACAAGGAATAAGGAAATAAAGATTAAATGATTAAGATCGAAATAGTGCAATCCATAGTAAGTAAACTAAATCAAGTTCACAATTAAACAAAAGTAAACTTAAGGTTATTACAGACCAAAGATCAAATCACTCAATCTGAACCTGAAGAAGGAGTAGGTATTGAAGAATCAAGTTGATGCATGCCCTTGTTTAAGCACCTAAGATACTTGTGCATATATTTGAACTTTAAATCTTAGGCAACATTTATGTTTTCAACTTTCTCCTCAAGTGCACGCAGACGCGCATCAAACTCAAATGGTTCATAAGCAGGATCATTAGCAGAATCAGATTCAATTTCATTAAAACTATTATCCATATTAATGTGTGGGTAATGTGTCTTCTTATTTTAAAAAAATGAAGACAAATATCCATATGTGCTTAAGGAAAAGACACGAAGAAGAGCACGAAATCCAAAGAGAGATATACAGTTATTATAGACCCAAAAGAGATGAAATATCTAAGCAATATCAAGCAAACATGTTAAAATACAAATTATTACAATTTATACAAATAAAGCATGCATCACAAGATCAATGGATTTTAGGCTCTTGCTTAGTCAAAGTACAACTTTCATAAGCTAGTGCATCAATTACGTTGACCGGTTCAATTTGGGAATTGAAGAAAAAATAATTGCAGACATTTTCAAATTGTCTTTTGGTTTGAACACTAAAAAGAGGGTCATCAAGTATTTGATTAGAGGGATGATCTTTTACTAACCTTGAATCAGTAGAATATGATGTAGATGATGGTTCACTTTGAAGTTCAGTGTCAATTTGACTAGATGAAGAGTTCGATTTATCAAATATAAAGACTTCATCATCTACTGAACAAGAAATAAGTGTATTCAGGTGATCATCTATAAAAAATCACACCAGTCCTCTTATTAAGAACTCGATATGCTCGACTGTTCAAAGCATATCTTAAAAAGATTCCTTCATCACTTTTAGTATCAAACTTGCCCAGATGTTTCCAGTCATGTAGAATATAGCACTTGCTACCAAAAACTTAAAAGTATTTGACAATAGGTTTCTTATTGAACCATAGTTCATAAGCCATTTTTTTATTAGATTTACAAGTATAAACTCGGTTAATAATATAGCAGGCGGTATTCACTGCTTCAGCCCAAAGATTTTTAGGGAGCTTCATACAATTCAACATAACGTTAACATTTCTTGAATCACTCTGTTTTTCCATCAACTATTCCATTTTGTTGTGGTGTTTTGGGCGCAGAGAATTCATGTGATATTCCCTGATTGCTAAAGAATTTCTCAAAATTGTTATTCTCAAACTCAAATCCATGATCACTACAGATCTTACTGACTTGAAAACCTTTTTCGGTTTAAATACGTTTGATAATCTTTTTCATTTCATCAAGGGTTTTTTATTTATCCCTTAAGAAAGCAACCCAAGTGAATCTTGAAAAATCATCCACGATTACCAAAATGTATTTTTTACCACCTTGACTCTCCGTCCTTGTTGGTTCTACAAGATCCATGTGGAGAAGCTCGAGTGGTCTTGACGTGGCATTGGAGTTCACCTTTTTGTGAGAGCTCCTAGTTTGTTTACCATACTAGCATTCGCCACATATTTTGTCTACTTTTTATAATTTAGGTAGACATCTAATTAGTTCTCTTTTACTTAATTTGTAAAAATTACGGTAGTGTATATGTCCAAGGCGTTTATGTCATAATTTTGTTTCATTGGTATGGACCATGTAACACTTTTGACTAGATGAGTTGCCATCACTTACAATATAGTAGTTTTCAGAAATTCTGTGACCAGTTAATCTTATAGATCCCTTTTTATTTATGATTTCACAACCTTGATTGAAAATTTTCACACTATGATTGTTATCGCATATTTGAGATATGCTTAATAGGTTGTGTTTTAGACCCTCAACATATAAAACATTCTTTAATAAGGGAAGGTTATAGAGTTGAACCGTACCTTGGCCAATAATTTTACAATTGCTACCATCACCAAATGTGACTGACCCATCAGTCATATCTATGAGATTGGTGAATAAAGCCTTGTCGCCTGTCATATGCCTAGAGCATCCACTATCTAGGTACCACTTTGAATGACTTGTAGCTTTACAAGCAGTGTGGGCAACCAAGCAGGTAACCTTAGGAACCAATTTCATAATAGTTTTGGGTTTAGGAGTATAGTGGGTCTTCTTTTGATTATAGTTATAGTCATAGTGACCCACTGAGTTAGATTTTAAGAGCTCCTTAAGAAGATCAACTATTTTCTCAGCTAAAGGGTTTCGGTTCTAAAATTTATAACTGTTTTTCAGTTTTTGAAAAGTAGTTTTAGAAAAAACTTAACTTGTACTTTTTTCTTTTGAGTTCAAGGTCTCTCCTTTTATAAACTTAGGAGACGTATTCTTATGTTTAATAGGAACATTTTTCTCGTAGCCTAAATCGGATCGATCGCCACATTTCCTTGACCCAGATAAAAGTATTTTTAACTTTGAATCTCCTTGGGCATACTTCCATGTATCCTTTAAACTTAAAAGAGAAGAGACTTCAAGTTTAAGATTTTCATTCTCAAATTTTAGACTTTTACTCAGAGAATTTTTGAAATCCAACTCACATTTGCATTTTTCATAATAGTTTGAAATATGGGATTTTTCTAAAATAAGAGATTCAAAATTTTCTCTTTTGAAATCCAACTCACATTTGCATTTTTCATAATAGTTTGAAATATGGGATTTTTCTAAAATAAGAGATTCAAAATTTTCTCTTTTGAAATCCAACTCACATTTGCATTTTTCATAATAGTTTGAAATATGGGATTTTTCTAAAATAAGAGATTCAAAATTTTCTCTAAGTTGTGAAAATCTTTCCTTTTGAAGCTTAAGTTTAACAGTAATTTTATAACTTTCCTTATATAAGGCATTGTAAGCATCTTGAAGACCATCTTCATTTTCACATTTATTATTCAGATTTGCTTCACTTGTTGAATCATTATCTGAAAATGTGAATTTGGCTAGAGTCATAAGGGCTTTTACTTCATTCCCCGACTCGATTTTAGAATCTTCTGAATCAGACGAGACTTCAGAATCAATGGATTCGTCCCAAGTAGCCAACATACTCTTCTTTTTGTGTTTGTCCTTTTTAGGACATTTGTTTGCTAAATGTCCATATTCTTGATAGTTGTAACATTGACTCTCTTTTAAAGATTTCCAAGGCTTAGATCTAGATTTTGATCTCTTCTTTTCATTAGCTTTTTAAAAATCAACCCTCTTTTTACTTTTAAAAATTTTATAAAACTTTTTAGCTAAAAGGGCCATATCGTCTTTAGAATTTTCTGAATCAGAATGGTTTTCTTGAGAAACATCTTTAGAAGACTTAAGGGCAATAGATTTTCGTTTAGGAGCTTTAAAATTTAACTCGTAGGTTTGTAAAGATCCAATTAATTACTCTATCCTCATAATATTCATATCATGAAGTTCCTGGATCGGGTTACCTTAGAGTTGAACTGGTCAGGAAATGAGCGTAGTATCTTTGCACACACTTTACTTTCTAGAATTTTATCGCCAAGACCCCACATAGAGTTTACAATGTCATTTAATCTTGTATAAAAGTCCATAAACATTTCATTTTCCTCCATATGAATTTCTTCAAATTTGGTTGTGAGGAGTTGGACTTTAGATTTTTTAACAATTGAAGTACCCTCGTGTGTCATTTTTAAAACATCTCAAGCTTTCTTTGCAGAATCACAGAATATAATTCTCTTGAATTCATCCGGTGATAGTACACAAGTGATTACATTTAGTGTTTTAGCATTTGCACTACTCTCACTTTTCTGAAATGTGGTCCATGAGAAATAGGGAGTTATTCTCATTGTTTTTGAACCATCGATTCCAGTCACTTCAGTGGTAGGAGGGTTCCATTCATTCACTGTGGCCAACCACACACTTTCATCCATGGATTTTAAGAAGATTCTCATCCTGGCTTTCTAATAAGTATAATTGGAGCCATCAAAGGGTACAGGCCTAATGACTGATAGGCTATCAAAATTTGACATCTTAAATATAGCTTAGATCGTTAACTCAGGAAATAAATCTAAAAATAAAGAATTAAAATGAGCTATTACGCTCTGATACCACTTGTAATGGCCAAGCTAAAGGTCCTAGAGGGGGGGGGGGGGGGTGAATAGGACTATGCCAAATAAAAAAATTACAACGGAATATAAGAAATAAGATAACCAACAAAAGAAATGAAACAAACCACAATAAAGGAATGTAAAGCAACCTCAAATTCAAGTCTTGAGAGGCTGATACAAATTGAGTTCTAAGGACAACCTTGCACCATAAAAACTAAGGGTTTATGGCAGGACAACCTTACTAGAACAATAAGTATCAATATCCCAAACTGAAGAGGAAACAGAAAGGGAAATAACAGAAAGTAAATTCTATACTATTACAACATTCCCCACTGTGCTTAAAATGAAAATGTTACAACATTTACATCCACAATTCTGAATAATAAAAGATAAGAAATATAAATCACACAACCATAAAACACAAAGAATTATAGTGGTTCGCCTGTGTGTATACCAACTGTTATAAAACAGCCACACAGATTGCTACTCCACTCCTAATATCCTCACACAGGGATATTAGCATTCACTATCAAAATAGGTTTTCACAAGTTCACCCAAAACCTTCACACTTGTGTCTTTTTAACTTGAGCATATACAATCCAAAAACCCACTTTCTGAGTTTTCTGGCTCTCCTCAGATAACCACACACAATGAGATTTTTTTGGCGAATCTCAAAAGTAAACCAAAAGGAATGTAAATTACAATAATATAAAATACCTGAATTTCTCCTTTTTGAAGCAGCCAAGAAGAATCAATCAAGGTAGAAGTTCGAATATTGAAGTTCAATGTCCAATACTCACTTTAAAATGGTTCTAAGTTTTAATTGATTTTAAATTAAACCGGTTAGGATTAGCTCTATTTGATTTTGATTCCAAGAAGAAGGAATACAGCAATTCCTCTTTTCAAATAAGATTGGAATATACAAAAAAAAATCAAATAATAAAAGCTAACAAAAATAAAATATTAAATGAGCACAATGTAGCTTAAAATAAACACAGACTTATCTCGGAGTGATCCCTTAATTTTACTTGAATTTCTATATCAAACTCTGAAATTCGTCGTCTATTTATAGCTTCTGAAATTGCACCTCCGACTGGTTTAGTGGACACTACGACTGGTCGTAGGAGAACAGATTTTTGAAATTTTTAGTGCAATCGGATAAAACCGACTCACGATTGGTCGTAGGGTGTCTATGACTGGTCGTAGGCTCCACACGACTGGTCGTAGGACCACCAGCATAGTTGCTAGACGTTGAATCGTAGAAACAGGACTGGTCATGGGACGAGTCGACACTGTTCACACGACCGGTCGAGCAGAGTCCAGGACTGGTCGTAGACGAACAGGAATATCTAAAAATTTTCAACAAACTTAGGACTGGTCTTGGAATCTCTTGGACTAGTCATGGCAATGCTAGGACTAATCGAACAAGGTCCAGGACTAGTCTTAGAACAGACCGAATTCATATAAAAAGATTTAATTTGAATAATGTTTACAAAATGACCTACTCTAAGGTCAAACTAAGGTCTTTCATACCTGGGACATGAAGTATGAACATTGAAACTTCATTCTTTCAGATGAAGGTTGACCTTTAAACCTTATGAATCTTGAGATCTCTACTTGATGTAACTTGATCTTGAGATCTTCTACAGCTTGATATTATACTTCATCTTGAGTGATACTTGAGTCTTGAAAAAACACTCTTTTTATCGATGTAGTTCTGAACAATGATGCTTACAGAAGAGAACAAAATACATGACCTTGCATTTCTTTCTTGAAGTCGATCACCGTATTTGACTTGAAGCATTGTGATGCAGTGTCTTAAACATATATCAACATATAAACACAAGATACAAATAAAGGTTTTGGCACACAAAATTTGACAACCAAAGGAGCATACAATCATAGCACTTACAAGACCTTCTTCCTATAACCAATAAGGACTAGGTCTGTCTTCTTGGTGTCATCCCTCCTTCGTCCGAGTTTTAGTGTGAGTAGTTGAAACTACGTTAACTCATCAACACTTTTGATCATGTCATCCCATCTACTGATGAAGCCACCCTTTATAAGGCTCTTGCTATAATTCTTTTTTCACTTTAAGCTTGTTCCTTTTCTATCATGGGAACGAGCGAGTAAATGCGCGCTTGGTCCATTTAACTGAGGATATCTCGTCACTGTACAACTAGAAAATAACCATCTTAGCCTGACTTTACCATGGGCTTGACAAAGTTTCCCACACTAGGAAGTCCTTCATATGCTTTAGCCCTTCAGTCAAGGTAAGCTCCCATGACTGCAACTTCTTCTGATTTGCACATGCATATCCCCTTACTTTCTTGTGTAAATGTCTAGATCTACTTTTGTAATGCCCTGAAAATCGAGGGTCGAGCATAACTCAGCTCCCGAGTTCCAAAACATCACTTATGCAACATTTTTTATGATGGATGAATGTTGTCTGTTTTAGTGCATAAAACATGAGGTAGATTAAGCCAAATCAGCAAACATAATTCAGGGACAGTTAAAATATACAAGCAAAAATCTGAAATAAATATATAAACCAACATAAGTCCCCAAGGTATGTATGCTCTGTCAGGTCATAGTTACAAGTCGTGTTTCAAAATACATTATCAAAATGTGATAAGTCACTACAAACATAAACCAGAATCCCCGTTAATCAAGACATGGCTCACATGAACCCGCCTGAGAACTGCAAGAACAAGAATGCCTCCTCGTCCTCATCAAACTCCGGCTCTGCCTCGTAGGCATCACCATCACTTGTAGCTAAGTCAGAGTCTGGTTGGTGTTTAAGCACTATCCCAGAATGTGGGAGTGAGTGATCAACTCAGTGAAACTATACAGCAAATGTTAACATGTTATCAATTCAATCAAGCAGTAATGATAAAGCAGTACAATCAAACATGTCCTAAATACTCTTGTTAATGCAAGAATGATATGAGGAAATGATGCATGCCCTCACCACAAACTCCCTCTTGTGACAACATCTAACGATCGCGGCATGAATCACTACCACTGTGCTCTACACCAATGCCAACGGCACATGCAGTGCGATGTTATGAGTATGATTACCAAGTTCTTATTAATCCTTTTCATACAGCTGGATTAGGAAGCTAAGGTACCTCCCTTATATCAATTTCTAAACAATGATCCATTCTAGGGTCGTTAGTCCTAGACAATCTCATGTGATATTATAGTTCTAGATCGCTATAAAGGGCTCGTCACCAATCAATATAGGCCTAGTATACCTTAGTTACTACAAAAAGGCTCATCACCTGTCTGCAGTGTCAAGGTATGCTTGAGGTCACTACAGAGGACTCGTCACCAATCAGTGTAGGCCGACAGCATGAATATAGTGTCTCATACCACCATAATCGGCTCACTAGTCTAGGTTGTTCACTGGTTACTACGGGGAGGCTCATCGTCCCAGCGTAGGCCAACGGCTCGACTACGGTGTCTCATACCACCATGTCTGGCTCATGAGTCTTAGCGGATCGAGGTACCAAGGTTAACAGGATTTCACTGGTAAGTTTGGTA
Source organism: Magnolia kwangsiensis (assembly GCA_037074715.1). Classification (NCBI taxonomy): domain Eukaryota; kingdom Viridiplantae; phylum Streptophyta; class Magnoliopsida; order Magnoliales; family Magnoliaceae; genus Magnolia; species Magnolia kwangsiensis. Next base: position 119,561,205 of record CM073577.1, read on the forward strand.
CCTTAGATTTAAACAGTAGCATCCAAACATGATGAACATACATCGGTTAATCGAGTTAATTGACGAGCTCAACTAGGACAAGCACACGTTGAGTTGATCGACATGGAATGCATAAGCACTCCGTGTGGCCTAACTACTATCAAACATCCCAAGTACAACTCGGATTCGTCGAACATATCCTGTGTGGCGTAAATAACTCCAACCACCAGTTTGAGAACAATTACTGATTACCTGGACTGTAATATAGTCTCAACCATGTACAATCTTAATAATTGACAATTAAATCAAAATCCTACATTCATATGAACATGTTATGAAATAGAACTTAAACATGGTTACAGTACATGGAGGAAATCATACACACAGTTAACATGAATAAATAGGTTAAACAGTTCATGGAAGAAATCATACACATAGTTAAATAGTTCATGGAGAAAATCATACACACAAGTAAAGTACTTGAGATTCATATCTCAACACCCTTACAAATCACACTTTACTAAATACTAACTCGGGCATTTATACAAACACTTAGACTACACTATTCAACATACATCACATATGTCGGCCATATTACATATTAAGGAAAATTCTTTTACCAAGGAGTTGTCACATACATAAGAATCATGTACTAATGACAATTAATCATGGCAATCACAACATCGGATTCCTCACGCATACAAATATTTCAATAAACACATGAATTACTCTATTTACAACATAGGTTATACATATACGTAAAACAAATCAGATAGCGCATTTGACATGTGTAATAGTGTCCACGTCAATAATAAATCATTATCTAACATTGAAATTTTTGAAAACCATAACCTAAACGTATATAGTCCATACCTTAAACCGAAAAATGCGTAACGGATATGATTTAGACGATAAGTCTTCGTCAACGGCGGATAGGCAACCTAAGGCATGAATCAGGTTAGCTACATAAACACTTAGACTATTCTAAGATCCAAAACAGGTTAGGACTTGATTGTCTTATCCAAAAATGGAATTAGAATCGTTGGAATAATGATTCAGATATGATGGATTTGATGCGTAGAGCAGCTGGGAAGAATCCCGAGATGAAACACTAACTTCTCCCTCACTCTCTCTCTCTTTACTCTCTCTTATCTTGGCTAGGGTTTGGAATTCGTATGGGATATATGAGAGAGGGTTCAAGGCCCTTATATAGGCTTAAAACTAACGGAAATAGCCCTAGGGCCAAGGTATACTTAGGTTATAACCAAATTGGGCTTTTTCTAATCCAACGGAACATTTCTGGAGGTCTTGTTATTAAATGCGGTCGAACTTAAGCTCAGTAATATTGGATCTTAAGCAAGTTAAGTTTTCAGTCCGATCGGATTTTCAGATCAACCGTGGTGGACTAGTTACAGTTCAACGGTCACCGAAAGTCGATCAGGGCCACAAGTACTTTGACATGTATGGGCCATCTTCCCTGATCCAAGGGTGAATTTGGGTCAAAAACCAACGGTCAAAATGCTTATAAATGGTGCGCAAGAGAAATGACTCAGATTACTTAAATTCATATTTAATTTCCTAAAAAATCTTCACGTTCTCACACTCCTCACTCTGGACTCAAGAAAATAATATCAAGACATCGTCTGGTCTTAATTTTTGAGGTGATTATCAAGTCTAACTAGGCGATCATAATTGTTTAAGTTCATCACTATCGGACTTTCGACGTGCGGTCCAGGTCCGATACGAAGTTTCTGAATGCTCTCGAGAGCAACTGGGTTTAGAATTGGATCCTAGATTTCAGGGTAATGTAGCGTTAACAATTCTATAGGTTTTGCATCTTGCAGATCATATTAAAAATGGTTGGTCCTAAATTCACAAGTAATCGAGTTTAGCGCTAGTTAATTCATGTTAAATTTTTAAAGGATTAGGTTTTAAAGGATTTCTACTAGAGGTGGAACTCGGATCTATGTACGGATTTTTCTAGGACGTTACAACTTTTATGAGCACTTTCCTCATCTATCACTATGAGTTAAGGATTAGGACCCTCCCGTGTATCGATTCATGTGGTGGTGTAGGAGAATCGACTGCAATCCCCATGCATTTTGAAGTAAGTGGAGCAGCCACATATGACGCGAAATCCACCGAGATATCGTAAGTTACTGATGAGCTACAAAGACAACTCAAATGTTGCATTTCTCTCATACGGATGAGGGGCATCCATCAACCTTTTATGAAGCATTGGAAGATAAAGATGTTGAGAAGTGGATGGTGGTCATGCAAGACGAGATGGACTATTTGTACAAGAATGAGATGTGAGAGCTGTTGGAGCTTCCTGTTAAGCGTAAAGCAATCGATTGTAAGTGGATCTATCGGAAGAAACATGATAAATTCAAGGCTAAATTAGTAGTAAAATTATGCATAGAAGGAGTGTATCAACTTTAGTGAAATTAGACTCTTGAGCTGAAACAATACATGTATTGTTGCTTTCTTTGACTTAACTAGTATTGATAAGTTCCTTCACTTTTGTCATTAAGATCCCACATTCTTTCTGATAATGTGGACAATTAAGCTGACTCGCCCCAAAGACGGGATTAATGTGGTGTTTTATATATCATATGGCAGGAAATTTATTAGGCAGTTTATCGAGCACAACCGCCTTGAACTCCTACAACATTGGTTCCAGATCCTCTGAGATGTTCATAGGCTCCATATATTTTTCCTTTTCTACTAATGCATCTCCATCTCTTGTTTTCTCAAAATTTTTTACGTAATCCTTTTTAGGTATGAGAGATTATTCCTCAACTCTAGAAGTCTTGGGTTGGTTCTCCATTCCCATAGGGACGAGGCTAATCTTTCACTGTATTTAGTAAATATAAATACATTATCCCGACCTCTATGTGTACCAATAGTATCAATATTATTTTTCCATGGTCAACCAAGTAACATATGACAAACTTCCATGTTGACTATGTCATAAAGTACTTGATCCTTATAATTTTAACCAATTGAAAATGAGACAATGCATTATTCGGTTACTTCTGTTTTGCTGACCTCATTGATCCATCCAATCGGGTACGGGGATGGATGCTTTTCTATTTTCAATTGCAACTTTTCCACCATTATTTTTTATATAAGATTCTCACTGCTCCTAAATCGATGATCACATTACAGACGTTTTGTCTTACAATGCACCTTGTTCGAAAGATATTGTCTCGTTATGATTCTATTTCTACCTTTCGCATGTATAACGGTTTCCTCATAGTCAAAGTGGTGGCCTGCAATTTACCATCATCTGAAGGTTCTTTACAAAAATTGGGGTTATGTCGTAAAGCGATCATGGGCAGTTGAGCATCACTTTGAGCTCGGGGTGGAATTCACGCATTTGCTATACGGTTGAGGGTTGTCTGCAACCTTTGCGTAGTCAACTGACTCTCCCAATGGAAAGCTTCTATTCTTTTTGAAAGATAATGAATCCCCATATCACCATCCATAGAATTTTTGTTCATACCTTCGTTGTTTGCCATCGGCCTGATAGGAGTCCTCGCTTTGATACTAGTTGACATAGGGATGAATGTGATAAGGTCAATCACCGTCTTCCTCAAGGATAACTACTCTAAATCCACGGAGCTTCTCTAGACTCCTCGCATAGACTTCTCGAATCCACGAGGAAAAGTCAGGACTGATAATGGAAAAACTGTTTCAAATGGGAGAAACACTGAGAGGAAACATGACTCTAGAAATTGAAGTAGAGATGAAATTAGTAAAGGAAAAACTAAATCAATTAAGGGACTGTCAAGCTACAGAAAGAGCTAAAATAAGTGCCATGAAAGAATTGAGCACCAAGGGGTACGAGACTGATTTCAATCCATATTATGTACTTTTTTTCCATGCATGTGGCATGCATACATCACACCCTGATTGTTCATTCTTGGGTCCCTAACAACTAGTAAAAAAAATTATATTGGTCGGAGAGGTCGGACTATCTTAACTACTGACAAAAGGACACGATCAAAAATCACTACAAGAAACGGAGAATATCCAGCGCATTTTTACCAACAGCCATCACTAACTGCCGAATGCCCGGACAACCTAAAAGGAAAAGCCCTATCTCTTTGTCCCTCTTTACCTCTCACTATCTCTCTCTCCCTCCCCCTCTCCCTCTCCGTTGTCTCGTCTCTCTCTCTCCCGTCCTCGATCTCTCTCTCCCATACTCTCTCGTTCTCTCTCCCTTCCTCTCCCTCCCTCTCTCAATCTCCCTCTCCTCCCTCTCTCTCGATCTCTCTTTGCCTCATTTTCTTTGACGTGTTGTTCCTTCTTCAATCTCTCTCCAACAATCGAAGGAAGTAGAAGAAAGAAGAGAAAATTGAAGATACTCTCACTTCTCCTTTCAATTATCAAAATTTGAGCAGTAACCATCGCAGCAGCAGCCATATCTGCAACTATCCATGGCCACCGACATCTTCATGTTAGTTCTTTGAAGAAATGCTTCAACTAAATTTATTTCAAGTTTGCAGCATTCCCTCTAAAATTTTTCTGTATTTCAAGCATTCATTTAAATGATCATGATGTGCTCCATTGCATTTTGAAGTTGAAATCATATGGCAACTGAATCTGCTTCCTACCCCTGTTCATCCAACTCGATGAGGTAGTAGCTTCCTCTGTCCTACCTTTTCTGTTGTAATTTACAAATGAAATCATATGTTGGATGTCCCTGGCCATTCTACATTTCAATTATGATTCAAATTCACACTTTCACATCTCTTTTCTTTAGCTTTTGGAAGCAATCCAATGTATCCCTTTCACTGCTGTCAAACACTGCCCTCGGGATTTTGCACTGGGCCACCCTTTAGTGACATTGTTGACCAGGAAATTGCAATGCTTTTCATATTTTAGTTCCATAGCTATATATTCGAATTTCCAGCAACTCTTTGAAAAGTAAGCTGGTGACAACTTCTATACTTTGCAGGCTTTCATCTACCTTATATTTTTATTTGATAGCTTAAACATGTAATAGATGCATCCACAATGTGCCTATTCTTGTTTGAAATTTTAGTATGTACATGTGTACCTTGTATTTTTTTTTTTATCAACATTCCTTTTATCTATGCTTATTTGTGTATTCCTGCATGCAATAGTTAGAGAAAGAAGGTTTATGTGCATGTGTATATTGATTTTCTACTTCTTTTTTCTTCTTTTTTCACATGCCCCTATATTGTAATCTCCTCCTAATGACTACATTTACTTGGCAGCATTGAGGCTCATACTTCACCTCTGTTATGTATTTGGAGCATTGGTGTGAAGATCATTTTAACAGCCTGACATTGGGAGACCCTGATTTTTCCCATATTGAAACTATTAGTATTGAAATAACTGCTATGCTTTTCCCCTTTTCCACATTACTTCAGGTCTTGACCTTTTTTATGCTTTAAGTGTGAGGGAAATTACAGGGAACAAATTTTTAACTGATTGAAGTATGGGGAAAATTTTTCATGACTTACAATGTTAAATTCTATTTATCAATTTTTTTTCAAGTTCATGATCTGACTCACCAACTTATATGCAATTTTTCCAGCTGCCACCCCACATTGAATTACTAGTTACAACGGTCACACAAATTAATGAACCTGACAGCATATCATCCAATCATAGAAGGTGAATTGTTTTATCATAGTTGCATGAATTTTGTTTTGGTTTTGTACCGCAATCTTCAGGCTTAGGAATTGATCCAGTACTATTATAGGATGAAGCTTTATTTGGCATGTATTTTCTAAGAAGAAGGAATGTTTATCAAGAAGTATGAAGCTGCTTGGAGATCTAGAATTGGGACTTCTCCTTACTTTCCATGGATGCTAATTCTTCACACTCCAGACAGCATGTTCATAATAGTCGCTTTAATGAAAACTTGCATAGGTATCATCCTTTAAAGTGACAAGATGCTGCAACTTCTAGTTGCAACTTGCAATTGTCTAAATAAAACACTGTTATGTTTAACTGGTGAACCCCTTACAAGTTAATCCTTTTAATTTGAAGTTTTGCATTTTTCTTTTGTTACTATGTGTGTGTGTGTGTGTGTGTGGTGGGGGGGGGGGGAAGCGGGATAGATGGATACACATGCACACACACACACAATGAATTTTGGTATAAAATTCATTTGAATAACCTTTTATTTATTTACTTTTTTAACATTAGTTGTTTAAGGACCTTGCAAGAGAGAGATAGCAATGAATGTCTTATGAAGCTTATAGTCTCAAAGCAAGTGATAGTAATGGGTTTGTTCATCTTTTTTGTCTCAAGGTTTTCTTCATAGATAATATGTTACAGTATTTAGTTATCTTGCCTTTCTCAATGGATGATTCCTTATTCTATTAGGAGCTTGTGTTCTCGATCTCTTATACAAGCAAGGAGAGTACTGAAAAAATTTACTAGACAATGGTAAAACTTCAGGTAGATGATTTTCAAAAGCATATGGTTTCATACTTCAAGAAATTCAGTGAGTCATCATCATCATCATCTAAAGCCTTGCCCAACAAATTAGGGTTGACTACATGAATCTCTTCCACAATTCCACTATATTGAGAATCATATCCTCACATAGATCATCAAAACTTGAAATGTTATATTGTCAGGATTCATGAGATAAAGATGAGGTGTAAGTTTGATATTGTCTGCCAACCTGATACAACCCTCCTTTATCTAGGCTTGCGACTGCCAATGAGAGTGGAGAACCCTAAAAATTCCATGAGTGCTGACTAAAATTTATTTTTTATTTGTGCAGATTTTAGACCATCTGAGCATGGCTTGGGATCTATGCTGGAAGGATCCAATGACTCTTTTATATTGATGGTTGGTCTTCTTTAATCTGTTTAATTAACCGTGGAAAAAAAATTCAATAGTGTGTAATAAATTGGATGGCTTGCACATGTGAAGATAAGAAGTGGGTGCTGAAATGATTTCAAGTTTCTTTCTTTCTGTTAAATTTATGATAAACCCACGAGGGATGCTTAAGTCAGACGGATTGGGATTTGAAGTTTTCATCAAGGTTGTAAAATTGGTGTTATCCAAATATAATGACCCATAAAATTTTAATGGTTTGCAATAATGAATGTTGTGTAATTCTCTTTGTACATTAATAAAATGTTTCGTGTTGATGTCAAGCTCCTCCCTTCATGTGGGCATCTATGATGAAATTGGCTTCTAGCCACGTGTAGAAAAAGAAAGATATAAAGTTTAAATAAGGTGGTTGATCTCATATACAGTGAAATGACAATCCAATGGTGTCAATGCATTGGAAGCCCAGTAGATGGCATAGATCATTATATGGGCTACCTTGAAAATGAGATGATGTGTTATGGTTCACTACAACAAAAGTCGGCATAGCTGACACTGTGGGTGGCTCATTTTTCAGTGCAAACTAAGATCGGGCGCCGATTAACAATTAGGTATAAATACCCTCCCAAAAGCCCTAACCCTCCTATTCTCTCCTCTCCCGATTCTCTCCCTCTCACCGCACCCCGACGCTCTCTCTCTCTCTAACTCTTTTCGTCCCGACTCTCTCTCTCTCTATCTCTCTCTCTCCCCCTTTAGATACAGTGACAGCCATCACCATCTCCACCTTTACTATCCCTTTCTCAATCAACCCTTTCTCTCTATTTCTCCTTTTCTCTCTCTCAATCGACCATCTCTCTTTGTTTCCCCTTTCTCAATCCACCTCTACTCCTCTAGGGTTTGTCTCTCTCTCTCTCCCCCTCTCTCTATCTTTTACAAACTAGATCTAGGTTTTTCTCTTAAGCAATTAGCAGATTATCTACGACCACACTTAGTCATAAGGCAATTTTAGCTATTTCTTACTCATATTATCAGAAATTGCATTGATAGGACTGTTTGATAAAGATCTAGGGCTTGAAACTACCATCTTTTGAGAAACTAACAAATGGAAGTGCATCTCCTAGTTTTGAATATGCATTCGAAGACATCCAGTTGTTAGCTCTAGATTAATCTAGTATAAAATGGTGGAAACATGGTATATGTTGGATATCAAATTATACAGAAATAATGTATCCAAACATGGGAACTGCACCTTTAATTCATTTGGTGACATATCCAAACATAATGTTTATCTTTCAAAAAAATAAAAGTAGGAAAATAGGAAAAAATGTAAAAACATCAGAATCTATCTTCTTCTTTTTTTTATCATGTGTATTTGTGCATTTTTAACATGTATGCTGATATTCTTATGTATCGAATCTTTATGGATTGTATTTCATTGTGTTACAAGAGTTTTTTATGTGGTTGTTATTGTCTTACAAGGGGAGACAGGATATTTTAGTTACGTTACCTTAACCATGCTCTTCAAGGTGTTAACTCCTGCTTGTCTCATGTATTACTTGTATATTGGATGCATTTACTTCTCTTTAAATATGACTGCTTGTTTATCAGGTACAAGAAATTCCAACAAATATACATTATAGGATATTTTTTCTGTCATGTTTTATATTGCATTCTTGAGAAGAGAATCTTTTGATATTACATTCTTCAACTCTAGTTGTGTGCCATGCAATTTTGATTGGATTAAAACATGGAATCCAGTTGATCAACCAAGCATAAGGAAAAGAATCCTAAAATGGGTTTTTGAAAAAATTGAAATCAGAGATTAACTAGCTAAAAATAAGTAAAATTAACTGAATTTTATCAGAATCTTTTGGTTTTCACTACAGAAAAAAGGTTATGTGTCTCGAATGTGTTCATCTTCATGCTCTTAATGATTTGAGTTTCATCAATTCTAGGGTGAATTTTGGGGATTGGGCAGAGAATAGCAGTAGAACATATAATAAGTGGGATGCAGTATCCACAACACAAGTATTTCCATTGGTCCATTATATTTGTTCTATCATTCCTTTACTTCCTTTGTTCTGAGATTATAAAGATGAAAAGAGAATTGCTTCTTTTCATTAGCTATGTAGATCCATAGATCTGCGTGTATTGTAGCTACTTTTCATGGTTGACTAAAATAAATGATGAATGCTTCCTTGTGTGTAACATATTTTAGTGAAATTGATATTAGCAAACTTTTCATTGCATCAGCTAATCTATTAGGGAATATCATATCAGAATACAATGACTTATTATCCAAGGAAAACATCATTCAGGTATATTGATGTATTTCTCAGCCTGTAAAGGATCTCTTTTTTTTTTTATTTGAATTTGTTTATGTCTGAAGTTGTTTGTTTACAGTATTCTTCTCTTTCTTAGAATGATAAGTCAAAAATTAAGAAGGTGATTGAAGAGCTTGATGAAAAGAAGAAGGAAACACTAAAGTTACTTAGGTTAAAGTGAACAAGTGAGTCAACACTTCTCTACTCTCATGTTCCAATTCATATTTTATGCTTTCTAGTTGAAAATCAAGAATGCCATTTAATTTTGTTGGTATATTTCAGTGAGCTTAAAGCTTTGAATTGAATTTGTGTTCAAACTTTGGATACAAAGACTTTGGATTCATCTTTTCTACCCTTTTACCAAGCACAATGGCTAAGCTCAAACTGCCTGAGGGAGGTAGTTTCTTAGATGGTCTTGAGGTACGTGTTGCATTTGGAAGTGTGTGGAAGCAGTCTTTGTCGGAGATTAGTGGAGGGCAATGGTCTCTTCTTGCACTCTCTCTCATTTTAGCTCTACTTCTCTTTAAACCAACACCTTTGATATTGTTGCTCCCAGCCCAAAATGAGATGTTGAAGGTATGGAGAATTCCTTTTTGTATCGTTCGAGTTCATTACCATCTACCGTACCTTACTTTAATGATGTTTTCTATCACTTCTACCTTTTATATAGATGGACAAGGCTTATCTCAAGAGAAAGGTTGTAGAATTGGATGAGATCAGGTTCAGACTGTTGGATTGTATGTGCTGAAAAGAATTTTCCAAAGGGAACTTGGTAAAAGCACAAACATGGAAAATAATTCTTTCATTCTCTTTTCTACTGGAGAGCTCCTTGGAGATATTTTCTCTCTAATTCACAAGATCTCGGAGGTACTTCCCATCTGAATTTATGGCATATAAGCTAGCTAGTTTTCATCATGTGTTCTAAAAGTGTTGTCTTGTCCTCTTGATTTCAAAATCACTTGTTATTGGTGGTGAATGCTTGACATTTCTGGTTCTCCTACACACATTGTCACAAGCAAGTGAATGTCAGAAAGATGTCATGAATTTACTATTGGAAGCAATAATCATGTTTGTGTCGGTGTCAACTGAATTTCATTCATAGGTAGTGAAAGTTCTTGCAACCGTTTATGTTGATTTATTGGGCTTTAAATTTTTTATTGGGTTAGGCTCCTGATGTGTCTATCAGTTTGGGTGCTCCTATGAGAATCAAGTTTAAGTGGTTTTCTTTAATAAAATTATGGTTACGGAGGATTTTTTTCTCTAGCAAATTTCCCAATTTTAGTTTAATTTCAGGAACTAATTAAATTATATTTATCTCATTAACTGTTCAATTTCAGGAACTTATTGAGATTAAGAGTAATGCTATGAGGCTAGTTTCTCACCTTGCATCTACTGAGCATTAGTTGATTCTTATTTGTTACATTAAGTTCTGCCTGTCTGTTGGACTTACAAACTGAAAGCCAAACATATTTTACAAGTTCTCCAGATGAGCGTTGTATAAGTCTTTTTATTTTGTTTTACTTGCTAGTTGCTAGAAATTAATAATTGGGGATGTAACTATGGCCCAACCAACCCATCAGTGGGTCCCACATTTAGATGAACTATACTGTTCATCTGATGTGCCCCATCATGCATGGGACATGAAACAACAATATCATCTACTAGACAATTTCAACTGTCCAGCTGATGGCTTGCAAACAAGGTTATGAAATTTGGCTATAGGAGACATACTCGCTGGGCACAAAAAATGAAATATCTACTTATTTTAGAAATTTAAGGCAAAAACAGGGGTATTGTTTAGATGAAATATCAACTTATTTATTTTCAGGGTTATAAGATGTGAGACCCGACCCGAGTTCGCATGTGTGCATATGTGTATGTAGGTGTGCATCTTGTTTATCATGGTCTCGCGGTCCTACCGGTCGAATTTCGGCAACCCACGACCCTCAGATTATGTTTGTGGTCATCCTTGAGTCCTGTCAAATAGACCCGACTCAGATCGAGCCGAGACCTATGCCATTTTGTCCGCTTTGTCATTGCGGTTCCAACACTATATCTTGTGCGTCCAACAGACGTATAGATCATAATATGTAGGCTTTTCATTTCTAGCCCTTGATTATGATCATGTGGCCCACCTAGTGTGGAGGGCACTTTTTTCAAGATGGCCACCCACTTTTATGCAAATTCCAACATACACCACCCACACACTACCTAAACCTCATCCTCTACACCACCCACTACCCACACACTACCCATCCCTACCCTAAGCCTATGAGTCTATGAGCATTGTTTATATCACCCTAATTTTATGATGGATTTGCATATCCTAGGAGAGAACTCATGATGACTCTCTCTCTCTCTCTCTCTCTTTTCTAGCAATTTCTCTTCTCTCCCTCTCATTTCTCTCTGCTCTCTTCTCTCTCTTCTCCTAGCAACACCTCCATACATCCCCACCTTTTCCTTCTATTTAGCCCCTTCTCCCTCTAATCCCTTCCCATCTAACCTTCAACAATCCATCTCACCCATTGAAACATGTCCCTTGGAGCATGAAGAGTAGATTGATGTAACTTTGGAGTAGGATCCATTAAGGTGGGTGCTTCTTCTTCTTCCCTTTCTCCCTTTCCTTGTCCTACATGCATGGAAGCATATAGGACCCACCAATCCATGGTGGAGATCCTACATGGCTCTTAGGATGGAGGCCATGGGCCAAGATCTTACTCATTCCTTCCATGGTGGGCCATTCTCCATGGACCCACCATGATGTACTTTCTTTTCATTCTAGTATCTCATAGACCATTTAGGTCTTTGCATTCATGGTAGGGAAAGGTGTTACCACCCTCCAGAAACTTTTCTTGATGAATAATAGCTTGCATGTAACATATGTACATGTAGATAGCATGGATTGTAGTATGGAAGGTCTATTAGTGGCGGGACCTTCCACTAATGGCCAGATCTTTCTCCTTCTCTCTCCCCTTCTCTCCTTTTTCTTCTATTTATTTCTAATGTAGTATGGCCCACTAAGAAGGTCAGCAACATCTCAAATCCATCAAGGAGATGGGACGTCCAGGCCCACCATGCATGCATGGGTTGTGTGGCCTCCAAACTTGATTTTTCATGAAGATTTTAATGTACTAATAGATCTGAAAATTTTCTAACCCATCAAGGTAGACCCCACTTGATGGATCTGGGTATTAAACCCTTGGATTTATTTATATGCGCTGAAATATGGACAGCATATGTTGCTGTCCATAATTCAGACCCAGTTGGAACATGACTTTTGAGCTAATATTTGGATCTGTTTGCATGCCCTTTTCTTCCAAATTTTCTTAGGAATTTTGTATTGTATGGAGCCCAATTTAATGTGGAATGGGGCCCACACTATTTTCCCCATGATTGAAACCCATGGGATTGGCCAAAGTGGGTTAACTGTTCAAAAAGTTCTGGACAGTTCAACAACACTATAAGTTGGAAATGAGCATTTTTACCTGAGTTTCTAGAATAAGTGGGTCACCCCAGTCGACCCCACTTGTTGTCCAGATGTAGGGCCACCTTTTTCCTAATTTTTTAAGGGTTTGGGTGGCCCTACATAGGGACAGTCACATTTCTAGCAACATAGGGACAGTCACATTTCTAGCAACATTTTTTTTAGCAGCAGATTTCTTCAGGAATACCTATATGTCCATAAATTGTAGGAGTTAAATAAAATATCTCTCCTATCCCAAAAATTCTAAAATTTTTTAAGGGAGTGTCCAACCCATGGTGGAACTTACCTGAAAAATTTTAGATCCAATGGACTCCATTTGGGCATCCAAAAGGGTGGGCTAACATACTGGATTGCCAGAAATTTCTACTGTGCAGTCTAATAGTATAATCCCATGAAAAATAAAGTTTTAAAAATAATTTCTAAGAAGGTGGGCCATATTTCTAGATCTAACCTAGTTTTAGGCTTGATTATGGACTTTGGTTCCAAATTTTAAGAATTTTTGAGGCCCAGAACACACCCATTGGATGGCCCAAATTCAGCATAGTTATATTCCAGCAATATTCCACCCTAGACAGATTGTATTCCTTAAATTAATTAAAATACTTATAAGTATCCTAAAATAATTAAAATTTATAGAGAGGTGTTATACCCATGGTGGGACTCACATATCAATTTTCAAAGCCAATGGATCCCTTTGGACATCATGACTCACACCATGTTGGGACGTCCATGTCTATCTGATTTTCTGGACAGAGTGTGTTGTTTAAATTAATTAAAATACTTAGGAATATCAAAAAATTTTAAAATTTGGTATACATATGGCTCATATATGGAAGTATCACCTTACAAAATTTCAAATCCAACAGACATTTGACATGGCCGTGGTGCAGTCAGGAGTGCCCACTAGGCAGGGACACCCAGGTTGGGGCGTCCAGCCTAGGCTGGCCCTCCAGCCTGCTTCGTGAGCCCACCTTGATGGGTTGTATATCCCACCACCCATCCACATAGGGTCCTTAGGGGATTGATCATCCTCCATTTTTTTTAGAATTTAATTGGAGCCCATTGGGTGGATTTTTGGGCCAGATACCCTGGGGCCCATAGGGCTGCCTACACATGGGACATCCCTGCCTTAGGCTACTGTCGGGCTTGCATTCGAACGGCCTGGCCTACTTGATATATGTATTTTATATCCTCTATCATCTGGTGGGGCCCACAGTGATGTGCGTGGGCCATCAGGGATTAATTATACTAAGGAATACTTCTATTGTTGGATTCCAACCAACCCAGAAATTTGGGTGGGCTAGAATTTGGCATTGAGCCCAATAATTGTTGTATATAGATGTTATTTTGCGACAATATGGCTGAGTAGATTTAAGGAGGATTTAAGTTAGTATATTACCATCTTAATTTTATATTTTTTTAAGGCTAAGTTACTGCATAATTAAAGGCCCATCCCAAATGGGTTTCTTCTTGGGCTAGTCTCTTAGTTAAGTATGAGCCTTATAGCCTTGGTTGGGCTGGAACTTTTAATAGGCCCATTGAACCCCTGAATCCTATATTAACCATGCCATTGTGATGGGTCTTATGGGCCAAATACTCAAGTAGTTGGGCCCTTGTTTGTCCACTATAATAAATCTATACTTGGGCCGAGATGTGAGGCCCAACTTACTTGTGTTAAAAATATAAGGATTTCCCATATGTTGGGATAATGGGCTACCCATTAGGCCCATCACAATGGCTGAACCCATGACTCTTATGGTTGGGCCCTAACCTTGCTTAAGGGCCCACCAGGTTGCCTATGTTTTGTGCTTAGTGTATGGCCCACTAGGCCATGGATTGATTATGCTTTGGACCTTTCTTTGTATACATAGCAGGCTACCTTTTGGGACCCAGTTGAGTTTGGTGGTCCTCCTTGGTGGCCCTAAGGTAGGCCCATAAAGGCCCTTATAGGTGGTTGAAGGCCCACCTTATGCCTGGCTTAGACCGTTCCCCCTTAGGATTTTAACTCTCCTAGTTTGTGGGTCTTCCCAAAGTACTGGGCTCCCACTAGAGGATTTTTCTTCTCCTTAGAACACCTGTCTATGTTCCTAAACCTTAACCCTCCTTAGGACGGAAGAATACATTCTACAGGTAACACACTTACATCATTGTCATCTGTATGAATTAATTACGTTGTACGGTGGTCATTGAGGGATGAATTTCTCCCCCTGTGCACATTGAGTGCTTGAAGCTTGTGCATGATCTATGTGTGAGACTCATGCATTGGCATCGCATTTCATAATGATATCACTCTTACTTTATCAGGGCCTTACCTTTACAGGGACATTTGTGGATGGCCACATGTGTGGACACCGAAAATATTACTTGAGCATACCGGGTGCATAGAATGCCCATGGGTAAAATTTTTAAAACTTTCATGGTACCAAAGATCTACTCCAATACCGTGACCAGGTGGAATATATGAGTGCACGAGGGCCTTATACCATTAGGTCGTGACTCCCACTATCGAGTAGTCAATTAGATAGGGGTGTGGCCTTACCTACCTGGTGTGAGGAGGCATTACTAGCCTGAGTCTAACCGGATCGTAAATGGATCCGCTACCTTCAGGCCTTATTGGTGATTAGCTGTCCACAAGCAGGTAGTAAGGTCCCTTACTCTCGTTTGATTATGCGGGGTCTGTAGAGCAGTAGTCATTCAATAGTGTAATGGACCCCAGTGATTTCCTTATGATTAGAAATATACTTCACATATGGTTTGGTTATGAGCACTGGCATTACTTGTATTGCATTAGCATTGGTTGTGTAAGCCCCTTCATGAATTTCCTTGGTATGGCTCCCAGTACTCATTGCATGGTATTCATGATTAGCCTTGGTAAGGATAGTGATATTCTCATTGAGCATGCTCTTTCCTCGTACCTCCTGTTATTCTTCTGTACACCATTTACACACACTTTCACCACCCTCTAAGCTTCTATAAGCTTATGCACGATTGATGCGTGCAGGAGACTCTAGGCAGGTGTCGTAGTGGTAGAGCATGAAGTAGAGTTGAGCATCGAGGACTCCAGTGTTGCTAACTTCTTCCTCTTTTCCTATTACCTTATGTATGTCCTTTCGGACCTGATGTAAACTTATAAAAGTTCAAATTCTTAGTAGATTTTGTGATGTGTACCCTTTTTTATTCTTAAATGTACTTGTTGTGATCTTGGGTATGCTCGTATTGAAATGATTATTCTGTTATGAAAATTCTCCTTAATCCCAGAATCGAAACCTGTCTTAGGAGCTGAGAATGGGATACTACGGAGGTTGTTGCGACTAAAACCGGCCATCGGGTTCCTTGTGAGTTCGATTACCGAGTCTGGGGCATGACAGGAGTTAGTATCAGAATATAGCAAGTAATCCTGGAATGACTCAGGATAACATCGCATGTCTACCAAGAACATAGGACAAGTAGTGTCCCGAGATTCTTCCCTTTTCTCCATATTAAGCCTATAATTGTCCTAATTCCTTGCATCATCATTATTTTATAGATAATGTCGCGTGGACATAGTGCCCATGGTCATGGTGCCCGTGGTCGAGGCGCCCAAGATACCCCTCCTACTCGAGCACATCCTGCTCCTTTTATTAAGGATCCAATTTCAAAGGTGCCGACCTAGCCTGTTCCTCCAATTGCTCTGGTTCCCCCACCTATTCCTCTACCTCAGCCTGTTGTTACGATTACAAAGGCTCTAGTTACTCTGGTTCCCCCACATATCCCCCCTCCTCAGCTTGTTGTTCCAGTTACTGAGGCTCATACACCCCCAGCCGCACCCGTGCCTCCACCCAAGGCGAGTGCCGCCCCTCCCTTTCCGATAGTACCTATAGGAGCCGAGCATTTTTAGCAGTTGATGCAACTTATTGCCACTGCATTGTAGACCCGTCAGCCAGCTACCGCTGAGGTTTTTGGGCAATCTGACTTACCGTGTGCTAGTGTCATAGCCCAAGAGTTTCGACAACATGATCCCCCAAGGTTTAGTAGTGACCCTGACCCTTCTTCCATCGAGGCTTGACGCACTAAGGTTGCAATGATTTTTGACACTATACAGTACCCTGCGGGCTAGAGAGTATCCCTTATAACCTATCTCCTTCAGGGTGAGGCCCGTCATTGGTGGCCATCCATATCTAGGATGGTCAGGCCTCAATTCGTTTGGACATGAGAGAAGTTCGTGACCCGTTTTGACCAGAATTTCTTCCCTGAGCATGTTCAGATCCAGCGGGTGATCGAGTTTGAGACCCTACTGCAGGGTGATTTATTTGTGTCTCAGTATGAGGCTCGTTTCTTGGCCTTGTCTAAATTTGTTCCTCATCTCACCAGCGAAGAGAAGATGAGGGCTCGTTGTTTTGTGTCTGGCTTACGTCCTGCCCTTCGCAGTCGTGTAGTAGGGTATTGTTTAGAGACATTTAACCAGGCTGTTCATTGGGCACTGGTTTATGAGGAGGACTGGGCTATGACTCAGAGATCGAGAGAGTAGAGTTCTAGTGGAGACCGGAAGAGGAGAGAGCCAGCCAGCAATTCCAGACAGCACCGTCATTAGAGATGGAGAGGCAAATCAGGGTTTCGATAGCCTGCGGTTCAAACAGCAGCTCCTTCATCATCATCAACACAGCCAGTTGCTCTATCTTCTGACCCATTTTTTGGTGTTTTCTTCGGTTATGGACAGGCTGGGCATCGGAGGCATGAGTGCCCTCTCCCCATTCAGGAGCAGAGGCCACCGCAGTTGCCGCCTCCTCGTCCTCCTCAAAAGCAGCGGAGAGCACACCTTCCATCCCCTACTCCTAGGGCTCCTCCTCAATAGCAGAGGCAGTCAGGTAGACCTCTCCAACAGAGACAACTACAGCAGAGGCGATAGTAGCAACTCCAACATAGGGGATATCCATATGTCCAGTCCCTGGGTCGAGTGTGTATAGTAGCCCAGCAAGCTCAGACTCAGGACCCTCAGTCTTCCGGTTTGCTTCCCCTACTAGCACAGGACCATTTTTATTCTGCACATCAAGCGTCAGGCCAGGACCCTCAGTCATCGACCGGTGGAGTTGTTGAGGGTATTCTTCTTATTTGTGCTTGCGTTGCTCATGTTTTGTTTGATTCTGGTGCTTCTCATTCTTTTGTGGCCGAGCAGTTTTACCGATCAACCGGTATTTTGTCGGATGTCATGTCTGAGGCCTTGACCGTTTCGACTCCCATGGGAAAATCTATTGTGCTGACCAGTCGCTGTCTTTCTTGCTCGATGTTAGTGGGCGAGATGTTCCTCCCTGTCGATCTATTCATGATGCCCATGGCAGGATTTGATGTGATTCTGGGTATAGACTGGCTTGCAGAGTATCGTGTTATCTTAGACTGTGCCGCGAGGACGGTTACGTTCCACATTCTACGCTTGCCAGTGTTCCAGTTTGTCATCGAGCCTAAAGGAGAACCGTTATCTAGTTTCTTGGCTTCGGTCATTAAGGATACTTTGGCAGAGAATATTGAGTAGCTGTCAGTTATTTGTGCGTATCCAGATGTGTTTCAGGAGATTTTGGGTTTGCCGCCGCATCAATAGGTGAAGTTCCAGATTAATTTGGTGACCGGTACCACGCCTATCTCGAAGGTCCCCTACTGGATAACACCATTAGAGTTGAGGGAACTGCAAGATCAGTTAGATGAGCTCCAAGAGTTAGGTTTCATTCATCCCAATAGTTCGCCTTAGGGAGCCTTGGTATTTTTTGTGAAGAGGAAGGATGGTTCATTACGATTGTGTAGATTATCGTGAGCTCAATAGAGTCACCATCAAGAACTGATACCCGCTTCCCCTTATTGATGACTTGTTCAATCGGTTGCAGGGTGCACAGTATTTTTCCAAGATAGACTTGCGTTCCGATTACCATCAAATTTGGGTCTAAGAGGAGGACATTCTGAAGACGACTTTCTGGACACGTTATGGTCACTTCAAGTTCCTGGTCATGTCGTTTGGTCTGATCAACGCACCCGTCGTATTCATGCAGCTGGTGAACGAGGTTTTTCGGTTGTTCCTTGATCAGTTCGTGGTAGTATTCATTGATGATATTCTTATATACTCAAGGACCCGAGAGGACCATGCTGAGCACCTGCGGATTATGCTTGAGACCCTCCGTGCCCACCAACTGTATGCAAAGCTAGAGAAGTGCGAGTTTTAGCAGGAGAAGATGAAGTTACTTGGTCACGTGGTGATGATGGAGGGTGTCACTGTGGACCTCTTGAAGGTTGATGCAATTCGTCAATGGGGTCAGCCCACAAATGCGTCTGAGATTCGCAGCTTCCTGGGTCTAGCGGGATATTACCGACGGTTTATTGAGGGATTCTCTCATATTATTGCATCGCTGACCTGGTTGACGCGGAAGGGCGTCAAGTTTGTCTGGAGTGACACCTGCGAGGAGGCATTCACGGAGTTGAAGGACCGCCTCACATCCACTCCGATTCTCACTCTTGCTGATGGAAGCGAGGGTTTCGTTGTTTTCCCCGATGCTTTTAGAGTTAGCTTGGGTGCTATATTGATGCAGCACGGGAAGCCAATGGCGTATGTCTCGCTCCAGCTTAAGGTCCACGAGCTGAACTATCCCACTCATGATTTGGATCTTGTATAGTCGTCTCCGCACTGAAGGTGTGGAGGCATTATCTATATGGGGTCAGGTTCAAGCTCCTCTCAGATCATAAGAGCTTGAAGTATCTATTTTCACAGTCTGAGTTGAACCTACGGCAGAGGCGATAGATGGAGCTGTTGAAGGACTATGATTTTGACCTTCAATACTACCTGGGTAAGGCGAATGTCGTGGTGGACGCGCTCAGCCGTCAGCCACGAGGCCTGGTGGCACAGATGATGGTGCGAAAGTGGCTGATGCTCGAGGATGTTTCAAAGTATGACTTTGAGTTCGGCCTGCAGTCTTCCATTGTTTAGCTTTTGAGCTTATCGATTCAACCCTCTTTGGTAGCTAGGGTGATCGAAGCTCAGTAGACGGACAAGTCACTTCAGGAGTACCAAGCAGAGGCCACATCTATAGAGCAATCAAACTAACAGATTAGTTTCGATGGTGGATTACACTCCAGAGGCCGGTTGTGTGTCGTGAACATACCAGAGTTGCATCGTTATCTGATGACCGAGGCACACCGATCGAGACTTACTATCCACCCGAGCTCTACAAAGATGTATCATGATATGAGGAGGCAGTACTTCTGGTAGGGGATGAAGTGCCAGATTGTAAGTTTTGTGGCTGAGTGTGACACATGTTAACGTGTCAAGGCCGATCATCAGAGACCCCCTGGTCCCTTACAACCGTTGAGCATTCAAGAGGGGAAGTGGGAGCACGTATCGATGGACTTCATCACAGGATTGTCGAGGACTCAGCGCTGTCACAATACCATCTGGGTTATCATTGATTGTCTAACGAAGTCATTTCATTTCATTCCAGTGCGTGCTTCCTGGTCTATGGACCGATTGGCGAGGATATTCAATGAGGAGATAGTAAGACTGCACAACATCCCAGTTTCGATCATTTCAGACCGAGACTCTAGATTTACATCTCAATTTTGGAGGAGTTTCCAGCAGTCGTTGGGGGTCACTTTACGTCTCAGTACCACTTATCATCCATAGACAGATGGGCAGACCGAAAGGGTCAACCAAATCCTTGAGGATATGCTCAGAGCTTGTGTGATCGACTTCACAGGAATTGGGATGAGCATATGCACCTCACAGAGTTCACGTACAACAACAGCTATCAGGCGACTATTGGCATGGCTCCTTTTGAGGCACTTTATGGCAGACCGTGCAGATCTCTTAGTTGTTGGGATCAGGTTCCTGAGCTTGTGCAGCAGACGTCAGAGGCTATTAATGTTATCAGGTAGAGGTTGCGCACAGCTTAGAGCCAGCAGAAGACTTTTGTTAATCGTCGGCGTCGACCCCTCGAGTTCATAGTCAGAGACATGGTATATCTCAAGGTCTCACTTATGAAGGGCGTAGTTCACTTTGGTGTGAAGGGTAAGCTCGCCCCGAGATTTATCAGACCTTTTGAGATTACCGAGTGCGTAGGCGCTGTGGCCTATAGGCTTGCCTTACCCCCAGAGTTGTCTGCGATCCATGACGTATTCCATATTTCTATGTTGTAGAAATGTGGGTAGGACACTATTCTCGTGATTGATTAACAGCCACTTGAAGTCTGTGAGGATGCATCCTACATTGAGCAACCGATTCGTATTCTTGATCAAAGGAACAGGTCCTCAGGACTAAGGTCATTCCCTTCGGGAAGGTGCAATGGGGTCATCATTCGGAGGCGGAGGCATCTTATGGACATGAGGCCGAGATTAGAGAGTGTTATCCCCATTTTTTTTATGATTGATGTATATATGTAGATTGTATTGCCTTCTCTTTTGATGATTGCTATATGATGATGGTGTTTACTTTTCATTTTGTCCTGCATTGATCAATTTGAGGGAAAAAAAAATTTTGGTGGGGTGGGTTGTGAGACCCGATCCGAGTTTGCATGTGTGCATGTCTGTATGTGGGTGTGCATCTTATTCATCATGGTATCACGGTCTTACCGATCGAATTTCGGAGGCCCATGACCATCGAATTGTGTTTGCGGTCATCCTTGAGTCTGGTCACGTAGACTCGACTCGGATCGAGCCGAGACCTATGTCATCTTGTCCGCTTCGTCGTTGCAGTTACAACACCACGCCTTGTGCATCCATCCAACGTATGGATCATAATATGTAAGCTTTTCTTTTCTAACCTTTAATCATGATCATGTGGCCCACCTAGTGTGGAGGGCACGTTTTTCAAGATGACCACTCACTTTTATGTAAATTCTAACATACACCACCCACACACTACCTAAATCACATCCTCTACACCACCCACTACCCACACACTACCCATCTCTACCCCAAGCCTATGAGTCTATGAGCATTGTTTATATCACCCTAGTTTCATGATGGATTTTCCTATCCTAGGAGAGAGAACTCATAATGACTCTCTCTCTCTCTCTCTCTCTCTCTCTCTCTCTCTCTCTCTCTCTCTCTCTTCTTGCAATTTCTCTTCTCTCCGTCTCATTTCTCTCTACTCTCTTCTCTCTCTTCTCCTAGAAATACCTCCACATGTCCCCACCTTCTCCTTCGATCCAGCCCCTTCCCCCTCTAATCATCTCTCATCTAACCTTCAACAATCCATCTCACCCATTGAAACATGTCCCTTGGAGCATGAAGAGTAGATTGATGTAACTTTGGAGTAAGATCCATTAAGGTGGATGCTTCTTCTTCTTCCCTTTCTCCCTTTCCTTTTCCTACATGCATGAAAGCATGTAAGACCCACCAATCTATGGTGGAGATCCTACATGGCTCCTAGGATGGAGGCCATCGGCCTAGATCTTACTCATTCCTTCCATGGAGGGCCATTCTCCATAGACACACCATGATGTACTTTCTCTTCATTCTAGTATCTCATAGACCATTTAATTCTTTACATGCATAGTAGGGAAAGGTGTTCCCACCCTCCAGCAATAGCTTGCATGTAACATATGTACATGTGGATGGCATGGATTGTAGTATGGAAGGTCCATTAGTGGCGGGACCTTCCACCAATGGCCGGATCTTTCTCCTTCTCTCTCCCCTTCTCTCCTTTTTCTTTTATTTATTTTTGATGTGGTATGTCCCACTAAGAAGGTCAGCAACATCTCAAATCCATCAGGGAGATGGGACGTCCAAGCCCACTTTGTTGGATGTCCAGGCCCCCATGCATGCATAGGTTGTGTGGCCTCCAAACTTGATTTTTCATGGAGATTTTAATTAGATATAAAAATTTTCTAACCCATCAAGGTGGACCCCACTTGATGGATCAGGGTATTAAACCCTTGGACTTATTTATATGGGCCGAAATATGGACAGCATATGTTGTTGTCCATAATTCAGACCCAGTTAGAACATAACTTTTGAGCTAATTTTTAGATCTTTTTGCATGTCGTTTTCTTCCAAATTTTCTTGGAGATTTTATAGTGCATGGACCCCACTTTGATGTGAAATGGGGCCCACACCATTTTCCCCATGATTGAGACCCATGGGATGGACCAAAGTGGGCAAATTGTCTAGAAATTTCTGAACAGTTCAACAACACTATAAGTTGAAAATAAGCATTTTTACCTGAGTTTCTGGAATAAGTGGACCCCACTTGTTGTCCACATGTAGGGCCACCTTTTTCCAAATTTTTCAAGGGTTTGGGTGGGTCTAAGCCCACCCCATGTGGTCCCAAACATAGGGACAGTCACATTTCCAGCAACATTTTTTTTAGCAGTAGATTTCTTTAGGAATACCTATCTGTCCATAAATTGTAAGAGTTAAATAAAATATTTCTACTATCCTAAAAATTCTAAAAATTTTCAAGGGGAGTTTTCCACCCATGGTAGGACCTACCTACAAAATTTTAGATCCAATGGACCCCATTTGGGCATCTAAAAGGGTGGGCCAACATGCTGGATTGCCAGAAATTTCTGTTGTGCAACGTAGTAGCATAGTCCCATGAAAAAAAAGTTTTAAAAATGCTTTCTAAGAAGGTGGGCCATATTTCTAGGTCTCACCTTGTTTTAGGCTTGATGAGGGACCATGGGTCCAAATTTTAAGAATTTTGGAGGCACAGAACTCACCCATCGGATGGCCCAAATTCAGCACAGTTATATTCTAGCAATATTCCACCCTAGACAGATTGTATTCCTTAAATTAATTAAAATATTTATGAGTATCCTAAAATCATGAAAATTTAAAAGAAGGTATTCTACCCATTTCAGGGCCAATAGATACCTGTGCACGCCGTGGCGAAGGCCGGACTGGCCCAGCACGTTGGGACATCAAGGTCTGTCCAATTTTCTGAATAGACTGTGTTGTTTAAATTAATTAAAATACTTAGGAATATATAAAAAATTTAAAATTTTGTATGGGTATGGCTCATATATAGAATTATCACCCTACAAAATTTTAGACCCAACGAACATTTGAGATGGCTGTGGTGCAACCAGGAGTGGCCTACTAGGCAGGGATGCCCAGGCTGGGGTGTCCGGCCTGGGCTGGCCGTCCAGCCTGCTTCATGAGCCCACCTTGATGTGTTGTATATCCCACCACCCATCCACATGGGGTCCTTAAGGGATTGATTATCCTCCATTTTTTTGGTATTCAATTGGGGCCCATTGGGTGGATTTTTAAGCCAGATACCCCAGGGCCCATAGGGTTGCCTACACATGGGACATCCCTACCTTAGGCTACTGCTGGGCCTGCATTCTAACGGCCTAGCCCACTTGATATATGTGTTACATATCCTCTCTCATCTGGTGTGGCCCACAGTGATGTGTGTGGGCTATCAGGGATTAATTATACTAAGAAATACTTCTATTGTTGGACTCCAACCAACCTAGAAATTTGGGTGGGATGGAATTTGGCATTGAGCCCAATAATTATTGCCTATAGATGTTCTTTTGTGGCAATATGGCCTAGTAGATTTAAGGAGGATTTAAGTCAGTATCTTACCATCTTAATTTTATATTTTTTTTTTAGCTTAGTTAGTGCATGATTAAAGGCCCATCCCAAATGGGATTCTTCTTCGGATAGTCTCTTAGTTAAGTATGGGCCTTATAGCCTTGGTTGGGCTAGAACTTTTGATAGGCCCATTGAACCCTTGGGTCCTATATTAACCTTGCCATTGTGATGAGTCTTATGGGCCAAATACTCAAGTAGTTGGGCCCTTGTTTGCCCACTATAATAAATCTATACTTGGGCCGAGATGTGAGGCCCAACTTACTTGTGTTAAAAATATAAGAATCTCCCATATGTTGGGATAATGGGCTACCCATTAGGCCCACCACCAGGAGTGAACCCATGACCCTTATGGTTGGGCCCTAACCTTGCTTATGGGCCCACCAAGTTTCCTATGTTTTGGGCTTAATGTATGGCCCACTAGGCCATGGATTGATTGTGCATTGGAACTTTCTTTGCATACATAGCAGGCTACCTTTTGGGACCCAGTTGAGGTTGGAGGTCCTCCTTGGTGGCCCTAAGGTAGGCCCATAGAGGCCCTTATAGGTGGTTGGAGGCCCACCTTGGGCCTGGCTAGGACTGCTCCTCCTTAGACTCTCTTAGTTTGTGGGCCATCCCAAAGTACTAGGCTCCCACTAGAGGATTTTTCTTCTCCTTATAACACCTGTCTATATTCCTTAACCTTAACCCTCCTTAGGACAGAAGAATACATTCTACAAGTAGCACACTTACATCTTTGTCATCTGTATGAATTAGTTGCATTATATGGTGGTCATTGAGGGATGGAGTTTCTCCCCTATCTGTTTCTATCAGCAAATCGTATCTTTCCTCCAGACTATTGCATAGGTTGAATATAATTAAGCCCTACCTAATAGCCTATTACATTAGTTGATTGCAATCAACAAGTTGCCTACTAGATATACAGGTTCTTTAAAAATCAATTCTAGCAACTTCTTAGCTTTTGAATGTCTTTCTCAAAAGTCAAAACAAAACATGCAGCTTTAACTAGGACAAAACGATGCTTATTCTGGGTTTATTTTTATTTATTTTTTTAATTTTCTTTATGTTAATCAGCACTTGAGATGCCAATGATTCTTCTTTTAACCAAAACAACATGTTTGCCTTTTCTTTGAATCAGATGTGGATTTTTGACACAACTGATGGGGATCCTCATCTTTTAGGATTCCGAAGTGGCTATAGTGCTCCTCCTCTATGTTGTAAGGTTTGGATGATAAGAACCCTCTCTAGTTGTTATACTTGCATTCCTTTTGGTTAAATATAACATCATTTTGATTCTCAAAGTGTTTCTTATTATTTTATTTCTTTCCATGTTGAGAAAAGGGTTTTGATAGACTAAAATGTTCTAAACTCAGTAAAGAAATTATGAAGGCAACTTAGGTTCTATGTTTGTGTAAATTACTGTTACATGTTTGGGGAAATGCTATGTTATACATGTGCCACAAAGGTATTGCAGATATGTCCTTGGGCTTGAATATTGCACTCCTTAGGCTCTGGGTTGTTTGGACATGCTTTGATATCAACCAATTCCATTGGACTAAACTGCAGTCATTGTTTCTCCATACTTGTGTCATAGATGGTCCAACAATATCATAACCACCAGTTATTCATTTCAACATGTGGAGCCGTGAGCTTAACTGTTAAAACTTAATGTGATCATCTAAAACATATTCGGTAACTATGATGCCTTTGCACATGAATTCTTTCGGTTGCATTTTGATCAATGCCACTTTACTCTATTTACTCCTCAACAAAACTCCTTCAAGATGCTCTAAATACAACTTTATTCAATAGGGAAATTTTGTTTGCAACCATTCATACACAAGAGCATGTCCATTTTTTTTATGTAAATCAATGAAATAATTCCTAATTCGGATTAGACACAAGTTTCTAAAACCAGATTCTATCT
This sequence comes from Magnolia kwangsiensis, assembly GCA_037074715.1. Taxonomy (NCBI): domain Eukaryota; kingdom Viridiplantae; phylum Streptophyta; class Magnoliopsida; order Magnoliales; family Magnoliaceae; genus Magnolia; species Magnolia kwangsiensis. The sequence goes on from CM073577.1 coordinate 119,587,300, forward strand.
TTCAGAAGAAACTTTTCATACTCAGAAGGTATATAGCTTAGAGAAACAACTCTGTAAAGTTGGAAAATTCCCTTTCAATATCAAATTCCAGCAATATGCATGTGGATAGATACATAGTGCATAGAAAATCTACTAGGAGTGACCTAATGCATAGAAAGTGTACTGCATGTTGCTCACTCCTACCTTAAATTTTCTTCAGTTATTTTTCTGCAATTAGTGAATTTCTGGAAATTATGTTGTTCCCAGGTTCTATGGTAATGGGAAGCACATTTTGTCTGCTTTACAGGAACAAGCTATTCGGCTTTTCTCTATCATCCAGGTTTGATCTCAAACCATCCTCTTCCTATCTGATGATGTTTGCACTTTTTCTTGTTTGTTTATTGATTTTGTTGCTTAATTCATAAGGCTTGAATATGCGTTGCCTTCCATATAGCGCTACATTCAATTTCTTTTATGTTGAGAACTCGTAATTTCTGTTGTATGCGGGATTTACATCACTTCAACCTAAATTTAGACCATAAAGAGGATTTGTTTTTATTTTTTTTGTTCAAGACCATTTTCAATTTATTGTAATAAATATTATATTTTTTTTATGTAGTAATATAAATTTTGTTTAATATTCAGTTTTAATTGTATTACATCATTTTTTATGTTTCAAATATTAAAAAAATACAAGTTTTAATTGAATTATATATAATAATAAAAAATCTAGGGCCTCTCAAATCTATACAAGACTTTTATCGGTGCTTGTGTAGACTTCTATCGGTGCTTTTGTGTCAAAAAGTGTCCATAAACCATACTATTGTCGGCGCTTGGATTGACTTTTTCGGCGCTTCTTTCAGAATTACAAACAGCAAAAGCGTCGATGAAGGGAGAGTGGGCACCGAAAAAGAGTAGCTAATTGCCAACACTCAGACAAGCACTGGTAAAACTCACTTGGCATCGACATACCCACTACCGACGCTTGACTAGCACCGGTAAAAGCATTGGCAGCATTTTTTGGGACTTCTACCGGCAATTTTGACCGCCGGTAAAGGTCAAATTTCTTGTAGTTTTTTTTTTTTTTTTAGATTGAACGTAGATATTGAAGCAACTACAATCAATATCTATGTCATGTAGACATAGGATGAATGGTAAACATAAATTTTAGATTGATTCAAAACTTTTGTGGCTCCCAAGATGATTTTAATAGTGAGTGTTCAATCTTCACAGTGGTTTATGCAATGATGATTTACATGAGAACTATTGAAACATAGAATCTAATTTGAGTTCTTGTTTGGATAGTAAGTGGAAATCTCATAATATTCTAACATGATTCACCTAATTTATTGTGCTAATAATCCAAAATATGAAAAATTGTAATGATTGGTTGGTGGGGTCCACCTTTTTCTTTTCCATCCAATCAACAAAAATTGTCACAAACCCTTTTCATTTTCCATTGTTAGGCATGGAATCCATGGTTTCCAAACATGGCATTTAGATGTACAAGTGATTGAATTGCAAACATCCAGTTTAAGTAAGAGGAATCGAGAAAATATATCATTGTTTCATAGCATTCACTATGAGGCAAGCTGCTCTGAAGTTTTGTTTTTTTTTTTTTTTTCCCACCCTTTTTCCACATCCCAATTAATGTAATTGCAATTTGGAATTGGGTCACTCAAATTGGCTAGTAAAGGAAATTATAGTTTGTTTTTTGTTGTCGTTAAATTACAATTTGACACTACTAAAAAAATATTACAATTTGGTTATTACTAATAAACGTGGAGATTTAGTTGATGTGTGTGGTCTTTTTACCTTATTTCCTAAAACCTTGGCCCAGAAGAAGTCCTATGCTCAGATATGGCTGTTATGATTGGATCTTCTCATTTCTGGTTTTTCCTATGTAACGGGGGACTTCACTTTTTGAAATATGCCATATTCTTCACTTGTAATCTTTACATATAAAGGATTACGATATCTTAATAAAAATAATATTATTATCCAAAGATTTTGCAGTCGAGTTGGGAAGTCTTAATTTTCAATGCCGCCATGGATTTAGCCCCATATCTGCATCCAAGGCCCAGACAATGTTTATGTCCATGCTAAATAAATTTTCTTCGGAGAAGCCATTTCCAAATTATTCAAGTATTACCCACATGTGAGTAGAATAAAGTCAAGAAACCATGTTTTCCTTGAGTGTTGTTCCCTATGCTCCTAAAGTTGTTGCTATGTTGTGTATTTCTTTTCTTATTTTATTGTTTTGGTTTTAGTGAAAGTGGCCAAATCTGTGCAATGAAGGAGGTTTCACTCTTCTCTTATGATACCAAGTCTAGAGAAAGTGCAAAGCAATTGATGCAGGTAAGTTCCTTTTCTAACAGAATTATTTGGAACTTGTCATCCAAGGCTCACAATTTAAGTTGTGTAATATTCTCACCTTTGCAACTTCTTTTACTTTGACTTCTTTATTACTTACACTTTTTATGCTTCAAAATTTTTTAAAATACAGGTTGAAATTGAATTACATATAATAAAAACAAAATTTACTGGCTTGCGTTGGGGCCTCTCAAATTTTTAGAAAAAGTTCTTCCGGCGCTTGTCTAGAGATTTGTCGGCGCTTTTCTGTGATTTAATGTGCCTAGAACTGTACTTTTACCGGTGCTTTGAGAGACTTTTGCTGGCATTTCTTTGATTTTTACCGGCGCTTCTTTCAGAAATACCAGTGCCTACTAAAAGCATTGGTGAAGTGAAACCTGGCACCAAAAAATACTCGATAATTACCTAGCACAGTAAATGAAAATGCCGGCAGTTTTGGGATCCTTTAGTTGGGGTTTTGGGACTCTTTACCGGCGGTTTTGAGCGCCGGTAAACCAACGGACTAAAAGTCTGCGTAAAAGTTATATAATGGCTGCCAATATCACCATTTTGGGCCAATGGTTAAGATATTTCTACAGAAGATCAGCAACCATGCTTCATATATAGATAGATCAGCAACTACATGTTGGTTTTGTCCCTGTTTTGGATTCTCCCCGTAAAAAGAAGCTATTCTCAACACTCCTATCCAAGGGCCTTTATTTGTTAAAGATGCAGGATTAATCCTATCGTGCTTCGGCATCTTAAAGTACATAGTCGCTTGTAACATTTTTCCAATAAAATATGAAATTAGTACCAGCAACATGAAAACTGATATGCGAATCACCGTCTTGCATGGATTTGTTTTTTGTTTTTTTTTATTATTTTTTTTTTTGTAAAGGTACTTGCATTGGGTATCAGTTGTTGGAAAATGGAAATAGTTTCTTCAAGATACCTAATTTATTGATACATCCGTACAAACAATTAGAAATCAAGAAGTTTGTTATTTCCACATGCATGTGGGAGCTGAACACTATTTGCATACGGATGCATTTGTCACAATGTGAGATGTGTGTGAGATTTGAACTTTCCATCTATTGAGCTACACTTTCTAGGCAAAAGATTTAAGCATTATTTCCATCATGATGGAACGATCATACTCAGGAAATCATTCATTTGTCTTGTTTATTTGTGGGAACTAAAAACATGCATTTTAAAATCTACACTGTTTTATTTGACTTACTTATTGACATGTTTGTTCTCTTAAACTTGCAGAAGAAAACTTTGGCAGTGACCACTGCAGGTGGGTACCAACGTTGCTTAGTTGCAATGATGTGTGCACAAAGAGGCTAGAGATAGTTATATTGGCCAAGCAAGGAATTGACGACATGGAGGCTTTTTTTAATGTATTCGGACAATTTTTAAGTTATTGTTGTAAATATTATATATCATTTATTGTAAAGTCATACAATATTAGTTTAATATTCATTTTTAATTGTACTGCAACATTCTTTGGGTTTCAAATATTATATATATATATATATATATATACATATATATATATATATATATATATATAGGTTTCAATTGGAAAAAAAAATTTATAAGCTTTTGTCAATGGTTGCACGACTTTTACATGTGCTTCCTAAAAGGGTTCAAAACCATTTTGAGATTGTTTTTTAATAAATTTTATGAAGATTCTTTCTAAAATTTACCCAATTTTCAATCGTTCCTATTTTAAATTTTGTGACGGTTGAAAACCGTTCCTTTTTTTTTGGTTTTTTTTTTTTTTGTGAGGGCCTATTTAGGAATGGTTTTTAACTGTTCCTAAATAAGGATTTTGGTATAGTGATGAGCTAAAAAAAAATAAGTAGATCCAAATCTCGGGTGAACCATACCATAGGAAATAGTGGTGATTGAACTCCCACCATTAAAACTACCTTCGATCATTCATAATGTTTATTTTCCATCCAACCGGTTGATAAGGTCACACAAGCTTTGATAAATGAAACAATAAATATCGGCTTCATCAAAAACTTGTGGCCCATGAGAGAAATTTTTAATTCTCAGTCAGTGCCATTTCCTATGGTATGGTCCACCTAAATTTTGAATCCACTTCACTTTTTGGCTCATACCCAAGATGGAACTAGGATAAACAAATGAATAGCGTGAATGTACAATTCATACATCAAAGTTAGCCCCATGGTCAAGGCACACTATTAGGTGAGGCCGCATGCACCTAATCAACTCCCCCCACACAATTCATGTTTGAAAGCTATTCAATCAAGCACATTTCTTACAACAGCATGTTGCTCAATCAAATCTTGTCATGTACCATCCAGTCACTAGGTAAACCATGTCGAATCAGTATTCAGGTGGGATGGACCATGGAAAACACTCAGGATGATGGAAAACAGCTAGGATGAAAATTTTCACCATTTAAATTGTTCAAATTTAATATGGGCTAATGATGCAGAAAAGGACATAATGAGGTTGATCACAATCTTCCTTGGGGATAACTACTCAGAATCCACAGACCTTTCTAGATTCCTCACAAAGTTTTCTCAAATCTACGAAGGATAAAATCAAAATGTTTTTTAATAAATTTGAAAAAATTTAATTGATGATAAAAATGAAATTGCAATCCTTTAAATAATGAGTTCAAACCTAAGATAAAGATTTAGACTCAAACACCCTAAAAACGTTATTTACTATAAATAGTACAACTCAAACACCCTAAAAATGTGACTTACTATAAATAGTAAACTTACTATTTATAGACATTCATCATTCCTATTAGACTTCATGGTTTTCACCTAAAAATAGTAAGTGTCCAATTTGGCCTAACTATGTTATTCTCTTAATTTTTCAAAACCCATTTCATGTTAGGCACCACTGATCAAAAGTTATAATCAAACTAAAACTTACTATTTATAGTAAAAATGAAAATAAAATATACTTTTAACTCTTGACTTAATGGAATCTCGCAAATCTAACATGGAAAATCTGGCATAGTGGGGTTAGTTGCCTAAATGTCACGCCCCAAACTCGGAAACCGGGCTCACAAAATTCTCGATTGCCGAATTCGGCGCCGACAGCCTCCATAGAATCCCATTCTTGGCTCCTAGTGCCCATCCGCCAGGTTCCGATCCTGGGATGCTATGAGAAGAATTTTCAATGTCAGTTTGATTCGTAATAAGCATAACCAAAGGCATAACCCACAAATAACAACCAAGAACTCCATTACATTTCCACTATGATCAAAAACTTTACAAGTATAATGAGAATAAAGGGAAATACAATGGTAAAGAATAAAATCTCCAAATGATCTGCAAAGTGCTCCTGCCTCAGCGCTGCTGCGCCCCAACGTCACCTACACGCAACGGTCATGCATAAGCTTATAGAAAGGATAGAGGGTGGTGAAAGTGTGTGCGTAAGATAGTAATATGATCATGCAATATCAGAGTAATGCGGAATATGCAGCTGGATCTATAAATATCATGAGCCGTACCAAGGCTATGCGATGCAAGACATGAATGATATTGGTCATCTCAAGGCCATGCGATGTGAAGTGTAACTCAAGCATACAAATCCTCATTTATATCCACACATCAATACAGCTCAAATCTGGGATATCATCGGGGTCTAGTACACTCTAAACCAGATCGCCGCCTCATCGCGTGCAATAAGGTAAGTGAAAGAGACCTCACTATCCGTTTGCCAATATCGGGCTCGACTAGTCGATAGCGGACCCATTCCTCGAGCTGGTCAGACTCAGCCTAGCATTGCCCCCAGCACTCGGGTGGGTAAGGCCGCACCCCCTTCCAACCGACCACGACACAGTGGAGAGCGCAGCCATCTGGTAATCGGCACTCAACGCTCATCTACCCACTCGGTCTAGACATTGGAGCAACCTCTTGGTACCATAAGGGTTTAGGAACTTTCATCCAGGGATATCTATAGCACCCCATGTAGAACAAGATTTTCGGTATCCAATCCTGTCAACCACGATACGCCTGTGGAGGTACAGCCCCGATGTCACTAGGGCATACAATAACCATGTCACACAAATACGAAATGCATGAATCACGCTATCCAGTCATGCAACAAATTCTACGCATATCATGCGCTCATGTAGGACAATACCGCCTAACCGGGAGCCCATAAACAAACTTCCCAAAGGCATATGCTATGATTAGTCATTTCTCATATCAAGCATACATATGATGCGTATGATCATGAGTCATGAAACTATACTAATCATGTAAATAAGTGATGAACCATTCTTACAACGCAAATGGGCCTAGACGGCCTATACATAACAAGTACTGCCTATCAAAGGGGCCCTAGGGAGAGTCGTAATGTGGACATCCAACCAACATTACACTTGCAATGTGGACGTTAAACCAACATTGCTCCCAAGTCGCGATCATTATGTAATCCGTGTTGGGGTCACACATTGCAATGGACCTTAGGTACATCCCATTGGGTCTTAAATATATCAAATGGGCCACATTCAATGGGCCGTATATTCATCAAGTGGACCACACCACTGGGCCGCACCAATGGGCCTTAAGTGCAATTCTCATTGGGCCTTAAATATATCAAATGGGCCACATCCTATGGGCCTTATATTCATTAAGTGGGCCACATCCATGGGCCTTATATTCATTAAGTGGGCCACATCCATGGGCCGCACCAATGGGCCTTAAGTGCATTTCAATGGGTCATAACCCGTGGGCCTTAGAATGCATCAATGGTTCTCGACCCATGGGCCTTATACATATCAAATGGGCCTACTCCCATGGGCTTTAAAATACATCAAATGGGCCTACTCCCATGGGCTTTAAAATACATCAAATGGGCCTACTCCCATGGGCTTTAAAATACATCAAATGGGCCTAATCCCATGGGCCTTGGAACACATCAAATGGGTCCAATCCCATGGGCCTTGGAATATATCAGATGGGCCTAGTCCCATGGACCTTATAACATGCTAAGATGGGGTCCACTCGGACTATGGATCTGGCCCATTCTTTAACTCGTTTCATAAAATGGGCTTCTAGAAGGGATGGAAGGGATGGACAGATTGGATGCAGCACCTGCATCAAAGGTAGGGGCCCACAAGAAGGCCCACCATCATATATATTATATATAATATAATATATAAACTATATAATATATATATAATATATACAATATTATATATAAAATACAATATAATATATATATGTATATATATATATATATAAATACACACACGCACTGCACACACACACACTGCACACACACACGCTGGACACCCGCACGCACGCACACACATGTACACTGAGGGCCCCACCGTCACGCTGACGGTGGGAATGAAACACAGGCATCACTGTGGGTTCCCATGTGGGGCCCACTGAAATGTTTACATGCCATCCAAACCGTTCATAAGGTCACGTGGACCTGAGTGGAAGGAAAACACAAATTTCATCTTGATCCAAAAATTCTGTGGCCCATAACAGAGGTTTCAAGAGCAGTTTACTCAGTCCCATTATTTCCTGCGGTGTGGGCCACTCGAGCGTCAGATCGGCCTCATGTTTGGAGGGGACCCACTTCAGGGAGCGTCTCGCCAAATGAACGGCCTGGATGTTACATATACATCATGGTGGGGCCCACCATATGATCAAGTCAGCCTCATTCTTCGGCTCAACGGTTCAAATGTTCCCGGGGATGAGGTGGACGACATGGATTGAATACATACATCAAGGTGGGGCTTACACTATTGGCCCACCCCCAAGGCTTGAAACAAGCCCATATTTGTGTTTTCCATTCATTCGTCCAGCGTCCTGGACGCTGGACAGTTCCCATGTCAAGTGGGCTGCACACGTGGGCCACCAAATAATGGGTGGTGTGGATATAATACATATAAGGTGGGCCCCACTTGGAGATAGCTTGGATAACATACATGCTTCAGGGTGGGGTCCATCCAAGTGGGCCACACAATCATATCAATATCATCATGAATAAAATGAAAAGAGGGGGAGAGAGAGAGGAAGAGAGTGGGACATGCTTGTGATGGAGGGACCTCGACATTATGGGCCCTCCCTTACAATGAATCATACATCAAGTGGGCCCTAAAGCATGTGGGACCACCGAAATCTAAAATCAACGGTGGAGATCCTTTCCCCACCAATATGGACGGTCTAGATGACCTTCCTATTGCAATAAAATAAACATCATGATGGGGGTCCATGGAGAATGGCCCCATCATGGAATGATCATGATGATCCTAGTGGACCATCGGCCACATCTTAGGCTCCCAAGTAAGATCCAAACCATTGATCGGTTGGTCTCACTTGGCCCATCTTAAAAATATAAAAAACTACTATTATCTAGCACCCACCGTTCGATCTTCTTGCTCATATGGGTTCTTTAGCACCTTAGCTTTGATTCCAATGGAGGAGATGAGGAATGGATGGCTAGGATGGGAGATCCTGGGATGGAGAGGTGGGCCACACTTAAAGTTTTGAAAGAGACGGAGAGGCTTGGAGAATTCTCATACGTGGGATTTTTGTTGCTTGAGAAAAATGAGATGAGAAATGAGAAAGAGAGAGAGTTGTAAGGGAGAGAGAGTGATGGGTGATGGATTGATGGATGTGGTGGTGATGGGTGTGTAAGACCTTTTTGACTTTGGTGGCCTTTTGTGTAAGAAAAGCATGGGCTTGTAAGACCTTTTTTGACTTTTGAGGCTTGCTTGGGAAGGGTGAAAAAGTGATGTGTACTTGACATGTACTTGACATGTGATGTGATGAGATTGATTAATTGATGGGATTGATGTGATACCTCGTAGAGATTCTCTTGCGTTTCGCAACGCACGAAGTTTTCCTTGCACCGAACGTTGGCCCACATCTCTTGACCAGGGTATCACCTTAGTGCCAAGTCGCGGCATGGGAACCACAGCGATGGCGCGGTCGCTATGGTAATGGTCTTGGGTTAAGTCTACTCGGGTTGACGGTGTACGAATCAGGGTCGTGCGCAAATATCGATTAAGGGTCGAAGGTTGTCGAAATTCGACAAGTAAGAACGCAGAAGTATATGGAACAGTACGGACTAAGATACGGGTCTTACACTAAAGTACTTCTCCTAACCCAAAATCACACAAAAACTCATTCCAATTTGCGAGATAGACTGTTTTAAGTTTTCGATGGTTGTGATCACTTCCCATCCAATCAGGTCTTTTCTTATCCATCTTTGCCGTGAAAGTGTCCGTGACCCACTTACCACACTTATATAAATGGATTTGCTAAAATTCAAGACATTACATACTCACATGGGGCACATCACGGGAATTTAAAAATTTTAAGAATGATTTTACATCATTAGCTATGGTGTGACCCACGTTAAGTTTTGAATTTTACTTATGTTTGGAATCCATGGTGAAAAATCTAATGGAGCACTTAATGGCCAGCTGGATCTGATGCGTTTTCATCCTTCCTAATGTCAATGCAAGTAAGGCTCTCAACCAACGCAAGTAAAGCTAGCGAGGTACCAGAGAAAACCAGTTGGTAAGCGAAATGGGTGGTGTACTGCATAGCAGCTATCCAGCTGGTGTGGGTACGTGTCGTGGGAAGACCAGCACTGACGCTCCTCAATCTCGAGTTGTATGAATGGTTCAATGGAGACAAAATTTACATGGGCCCCACAATAATACATTTATTATATCCACACCGTTCATCTATTTTTCGAGATCGTTTTAGAGTACTATCAAAAAAATGAATCATATCCAAAGATCAACTAGATCATGAAAGTGCCCTGGTTTTAGGGTTAGAAAACTTTTTCAAAACTTCAAAACATCTCTAAGTTTTCTACCTCTGTTGATTTATCGATAGACTGATCGATGTAATCAAACAGTCCTGTTGATGTCCTCGATTCCCAATCGATACCATCGAAATGAGGACAAAAGATGTCCAGCAACCACATATATCTCTGGACAGAATTATTGATGTATTGATATACTTATCAATATCATCAAACTTTGAATATCGAGTCTATTGAAGTTGACTCGATAAAATTGACATCACATCTGGTGTGTCCCTGTTCTTCTAAAGAAAATCATAAAATCTTTGATATATCAAAGTTCTCCTCGATATCATCGAAATTTAAATTTCGATGATATCGGAAGGTTTTCGATGATATCGGTCTTGGACACACAATTATCCAGCAATATTTTCAGGTAGTTTTATCTTGGATCAAGGGTCACTCGATAGAATCGATATTCAAATATCAATAATATTAAGATCGAGTCGATTGCATTGAGAAAGGACATAAACTGTCCAGCAAGTTTACTAGAAAATCCTTTGGATTTATCGATGCATCGACACTGCCATTGATATCATCGACATTCAAATTTTGATGCTATCGATCGATAATATCGAGTGTGCCTCGATCATACTTTTGACCTGAAATATTTTAAAGGCAAGTCTTTCACATTTTTCAAATGTCGAGGAATCGATCCTCATATCAATGAAATCAGAGTTCGAAATCTAATGACATCAACACGTGTTTCGATTTCCTTGACCAGCTAGCAAAAATGTTTTAAAAGCGTTAGACATTTGAGTTTCTGTCATCAAGCGGCCAGTTGATGCAATCAAGAGTATACGCTCAATGATATCGACCCTGCTCGATGATATCGAACTCTGTCATAAATCTGACCATTTTATATCCGTTGGAACCTTTTGTCTATTTAATGAGAGCTTGTCTTTAGTTGCAGGTAGAAGGGAGAGAGTACTTTTGAGTGTTTAACCTTAGATCATATACCCAAAGCCCTTTCTCTCATGGAATTTCATCCTCCAATCCATCCTCATCATTGACATTCAATAAAGTGGAATGGGGAATGAACTTCTGCATTCAAGGATCCTCCAGCTACCACCTTAATGGCAAATCATTAAGTTAGGATGCTTTGAATGCATAGATGATTGGAATCGCTCTATCTTCCTTATAAGAAAATATTTAGGGGAGTAGGATTCCATCATAACCTTGACCCAACCCATCACCATGTATTGGTATATCTTCTAAGTTGCAGTTCAAGGAAACAGAAGATTCTTCATCAACAAAGGAGAAGATCTTCGACAACGCGCTAAATGGGGCTCATCTACTTATATATAAGTCATTAAAATTTAGAAGACTCTTGTGATCATTCCTTCTGTAGGATTGGGTCTAAGGTGTTTCTCACACCTTGCAAGGCCTCGTAGGAGGCTTCCGGCGGGAGTGTACATGGTGGGTGCTTTGTATTGACCCTTGCTCTGTGGAGAGCATAAACAGTTAGGTCCTTGTAATAGGTCCTTGACCAGGATAGTCTAAAAGTTGGGTGCTTTGTGTTGACCCCTGTTCATGGGAGCATAAACTTGTGAGGTTCCTTATGTGGATCATTGGCCAGTGTATCTAAAATCGGATGCTTTTGTGTTGACCCTTGCTCGTGGGAGCATAAACTTGTGAGGTTCCTTATGTGGATCCTTGGTTAGTGTGCCTAAAATCGGGTGTGATGTGTTGACCCTTGCTCGTGGGAGCATAAATTGTGTCGTGTAGACACGTTGTGTCAACTTAGGTGTAGGTTATACTGGTTAGAAGTGAACTTGATTTAAAACCTCCGGTTTGAGGTGAACCTATTATGTAACCTCCTTAGTGAAATCCAGCACACTCAAGGGTTGAGTGCGTCTGCCGGGAGTGGAGTAGATAAGTAGTCGAACTACTATAAAAATGACTGTGTTTGTGATTGATATTTATCTTTGATTATTTGTGATTTCATTAAATACTTCAATATTTGATCACACATTATACATAATCACATCCATCATAAACTCTAAATTTTATCTTGTTTATCATTCAATTAGTTTTATGTTTGGATCCTCTATTTGGCTTGGAAGCCATTAGAGTTACTTTGAAGAAATCCTGATTTATGCATATCTATTCAGGATAGGTTTGATAGGATCTTAAATAACCATAAAATATTGAACAAGTCCTATTCACCCCCTATAGGACATATTAGCATATTCCTACTTCAACTAAAGTAGTCATTACCGCAATTTCAGATCACACTACAAATAGTAGCTGAGATAACGATTTTGACCGTTAAAAATTTCATAGGGCCCATCATAACATTTATTTTCCATCCAATCTATTCATGACGTCCGAAAGATCTAGATGAAGAGGAAAAAAAATTCATATCAATCCAAAACTTTTGTGAACCCCAAAAGGGTTTCAATGGAAGATGTTCAATCCCCCACTGCTTTTTTTAATGTGGTCCACTTGATTATTAGATCTGTTTTATTTTTCGTCTTAATCCTAACGACCAGCTCTAAAGATGAATGGATGGTTTGGATATAACACATACGTCATGATGGGACTCACAGAATTGGCTGACGTCACTACTTCAGCTATATAGCTGATGTGCCAATCCTCTTACGGTTGGGAACGTGGTTTCGGGCCGTGGAAGCAGATTGTGTCTTGCCCGTAAAGCTAGGAAATCCTGACCCGATCCGGTGGATCCGACCTGTTCTGATCCGATCCGAATTGATCCGATGGCCTGGATCGATGCAAATCGGGTTGGTTAGGCTAGATCCGAAATCTTTTCAGGTCAAATTTGAATCCATGCCTACCCGAACTGATTCGATCCAGAATCCGATCCAATTGGATCCAATTCGATCTGAACCGACCCGATCCAGATGTATGTGTTTCATTCATTCCATTCATTCATTTTTAAAGTTCAAGTTATGGCTTGGAACCAAAAATGAGGGGAATATAGATCTCAGGTGGACCACACCACATGAAAATAATAGCGGTTGGATATCCACCATTAAAATCCTTCTAAAGCCTACTATATTGTTTATTTGACATTTAAGGCCTACTATACTATTTATTTGACATCCAATCCGTTGATTAGGTCATACAGTCCCATATGAAGAGAGAAAACAAAGATCACCTTGATCTAAAACTTTTATGGCCCTCAACATGTTTTTAATGGTCGACTCTCATTCATCATTGTTTCCTGTAATGTGGTCCACTTGAGAATTGGATATACCTCATTTTTAAACTCATATTGTAAAATGATTTGTAAAAATATATGGATGGCATGGATGAAACACATACATCGTGGTGGGGCCCACCTAGCACCGACTATGTCAGGGAGAGTAGCTAGTATGTTCCCCTCTCCGTACGCCCACATGATGTATATCTGACATCCACTCCCATCTCCAGCTATATATAGGTACGTGTCGTGAGAAGACGAGCACTGACGCTCCTCGAGTTCCGAGTTGTACGAACGGTTCAAAGGATATCAAAGTTGTATGGCCCACCGTGATGTATTTATTATATCTACACCGTTCATATACTTTTACATATCATTATAGAGCATTATCCAAAAAATAAATAATATCCAAAAATCATCTGGACCACACCACAAATAGTAGCAGAGAATGATTTTCACCATTAAACAATTCGCGTGGTCCCATGATAATTAGATTTGTCTTATTTTTTGTCTTAAGCCTTAAAATGAGCTCGCCAAATGGCTTGACGGTTTGGATATAACACATATCCCATTATCAGCAAGTGACATGCTTATATACAGCAAGTGACGAACTTATATGCAGCTGACGTGAAAAGTACGGCACTGCACTTGCATGCAATGCATGTAAACATGGTAATACATATGGGAAAGCACCGATACAATTTTTTCAGAGTTATGTGGGGCCCACCTTGCTTTATATGTTTTATCTAAGCCGTTCATCTATTTTGACTTACATTTTAGGTGTTGAATAAAAAAATGTGGTATATTAAAGGCTGAAGTGGACCACACCACATGAAATAGTTGAATTAAATTTAAACGATCTGAATCATATCAAATTTGATCCGACTTGATTTCCCTAACCGAGTTAGACTCGGTTCGGGTCAGGCCAACCATGCATCGGATCGGTCCGAGTCAGGTGACTTGGACTCGGTCCCAGATCGGTCCGAGTTCGGATCAGGCCATAGAGATTTTAATCCGTATCGATGCCTAACTCTACCTGCCTGCATTAAAATTGGTTAATGTGTTCATGCAGGGGGAGTGGATTGGCTGGTGTACCGCGATACTGTTAGTGTGTTTACGTCACCAAGTTCTGTGGGTCCCATAATGTTGTATGTGTTATATCCAAATCGTCCTTTCATTTTGAGAGCTTGTCCTATGCCTTGAATCGAAAATTAAGACAGATCCAAACATCAACCGGACTACACTACAAAAAACTGTAGGGATTGAACATCTACCATTGAAACCCTTTTGGGTATCACGGAAGTTTTGAATCGATCCTATATTTTCTTTCCTATACATCCAGGTCTGTGTGACCTTACAAACAGATTGGATGGAAAATAAATGCTATGGTGAGCCCTATGAAGGTTTCAACGATAAGAATCATTATCCCACTACTATTACTGGTGTGATCCACGTAAGATTTGATACTAATCCTTTTTAGTATCATACTCTATAATGATCTCACAAAATGGATGAACAGTGTGGATATAATAAAATACGACATTTTGGGCACATATAACTTTGATCTCATTTAAACCGTTCGTACAACCTGGAGCTATTGACAAGTTGAGTAGCGAGACTTGTTACTGAAGTGACGTCACCAAGTTTTGTGAGACACACCATGATGTATGTGTTGTATCCACACCATCCATCCATTCAGAGATATCAATTTAGGGCCTGTTTGGCCAACTACAATAGGTGGGATTAAGGTAGATGGAATTGTAAAAGTTACAATAAATGCATGTGTAAGGTATTGTCCGTAGATGGAGTTTATCCCATGTTTTCTAATACCATGTTTGGAACATATGTATTGAAAAATAAATCTCAAAATTTACTTTCAAATTGCATTTGGATTAAACTTGGATGATGTAAAAATCGATCATCCATAGGATTAATAATCCTATCTCACACTTTCCAACACAATGCCCATTTTCCAAAGCTTACAAAATTAATTGAGAAATTTACCACTGTAGACAATACCTTTCATGAAGGAATACAAACTTAAGTTACCAACTTAGACTAGCATGTGTGGACAACCAATTTGAGGACGAAAATACCCCTGCTTTTTAAGTAACATGGTTCATGTCTACGGATTTGGCAGCCCTCTATTGCTACGAATTATAACCATAGCAATAGGTACTGTAGCCAATCTGACAGCTGACCTTGACATTGGGACGGGACATTGAATCGGGGTCGACCGGGTCAGTGGGGTTTATCTGTTCTCTCTCAGACAAAAATGATTTTATTCTTTCTCCTCCATTATACGTGCATTATGCACCTGATTCTCTTTATCACATGATTCTCTGTATTGTTATTTCTACTAAGAATAGGTTCTCTAAATTAAGATGCCTGAAATTTTGTAGTGTTAGGTGAAACACTGAGGATATCTTTATCCTTTCTCAAACTTAGAAGTCTCAATACATTGTATTTCTCTCCGTTCCTTTATTTATAATTTTTTTAAAAAAAAAAACATAAAAAATTAATGCAACTTTGTTTGATTTTCATATGGCAGGTTGCTATTTTTCTTATTCAAAGGAATCAGCATGCTTTGATTGGTAGGGCAATTGATCATGATCATGATATGGAAAGAGTGCTTCGGTTTTGGAAATCTGATCCGGTGAAGACAGTTCCACTATGATAATTGCTCATTTAATGTTCAGGCCTCCAGAGCTTGACAAAACAATTCATATCATTTTGCCTGCCAAAGGTTGTGGATGCTCTGTATGATTGCAAGAGTGAGGTGATTGGACCCGGCTTCTTTAGGTTCAAAGCAGAAATAGGTGATCTTCCTTATTATGCTTGCCTCAACATCTTACAAACTTCTTAGAACAATAACCTTTGCTATGAAAGAGAATGCCTTTAACAAGTCTTTTCCATATCCAGAAAACTGTGTACTTTCATGGGCTTTCTAGTTTGTACATGGACAAGACATGTCACGCTACACCAGGAAACATATGCAGATAGATGCTGCAGGATATATTACAATACTGAAACTTTGTCAAAGAATTAAATGAATATATGTATTTATTTATTTGTTGTTTTTCATTTAACTTTTAATATATGTAAAAATATATCCACTCTGGTCTCTCTTCATTACAACCAACAACTGATCACCCCATCATCTTCTTAAATAGAGATGATGTATGATCTACTAATTCATCCACATCTGGGGAGGAGTTTACATTCGCAGGAAGGTTTTGTTGTGTGAGATCTGTTTCCACCTCAAATGATGAGCTAGTCTAAAAATAGTAGGGGATTTCAACACAAAGGGTTTTGAAATACTGTTATGAGGCATTGATGTATGGATCAGTCTTAGTAAGTGAGGTCAACTCCACTTCTGACGAAATGTGTTACATGTCTAGGTGTAGAGTTCCATTTTTATTGCTTCTCTTTGCCTGATAGTTTAGGTAAAAGAAATTGGAAAAAGAATAGAAATTCCTCTTTAAGAAATTTATCTATTTCATGACTTGTAAGAACCAAAAGCTAAGCTAGTAAGCATTAAGTAATTCTTTACACACACCTGTATATAATTTTTCTATTTTAATATTAAAAATGAATGTGTTTTCTCTTATACATGATTTACCTATTACCGTTATCTCTTATGCTGGCTCAGACTTATGTAAGCCCAGACATGCATAGTAAATTGTGTTCGAGGGGCTTATTACAACTACTATATACAATATTACATATGCATAGTATTTTAAGATATTTAAATGGTTTAGTTAATTAAAATTAGGATTCTGTGAATATATTTTATGATTCAATTGCTTTGAGAATATAGGCCACCAAATATAAAATTTGAATTCCTTGCTTGAAAATATGCATTGTCAGTATCATCTATCTATTGATTATAAGCTGTCACGATCCTTCCTTGAAAAAAATGGGATGCAATTGGATACCCTCACAAGGATCATAGCGAGGGAAACTGGAAATTGAGCGAGGCAAACATGAAATTCAGCGGGGCAAACTAGAAATTGAGCGGGGGAAACATGAAATTCAGCGAGGAAAACTGAAAATTGAGCAGGGCAAACATGAAATTGAGCGGCAACGTAGAAATTGAGCGAGGGAACCTGTGAATTGAGCAAGACAACCTAAGAATTGAGCAAGGAAACCTAGAAATTGAACGAAGGAACCTAGGAATTAAGCGAGGGAACCAAGGAATTGAGCAAGGCAGCATAGAAATTGAGCAAGACAAATTGCAAATTGAGCGAGGCAACCTAAGAATTGAACGAGACAACCTAGAAATTGAGCAAGGCAATGAGGGAACCTACGAATTGAGCGAGGTAACTTAGGAATTGAGCGGGGGAACCTATGAATTGAGCGAGGCAATGTAGAAATTGAGCGAGGCAACCAAGGAATTGAGCGAGGCAACCTACAAATTGAGCGAGGGAACACAAGAATTGAGCGAGGGAACCTATGAATTAAGCGAGGCAACCTACAAATTGAGCGAGACAACATAAAAATTTAGCGAGGTAACTTAGGAATTGAGTGAGGGAAACTAGAAATTGAGCGAGGGAACCTAGGAATTGAGTGAGGCAATCTACAAATTGAGTGAGGCAACCTGGGAATTGAGAGAGGAAAGCTAAAAATTTAGCGAGGCATCCTATAAATTGAGCGCGGCAACCTAGGAATTGAGCGAGGCAACCTAAAAATTGAGTGAGGGAAGCTAGAAATTGAGCAAGGAAACCTAAAAATTCAGCGAGACAACCAAGGAATTAAGCGAGGCAACCTAGGAATTGAGTGAGGGAAGCTAAAAATTCAGCGAGGTAACCTATAAATTGAGTGCGACAACCTAGGAATTGAGCAAGGCAACCTAGGAATTGAGCAGGGCACGCAAAAAGTTGAGCGAGGGAACCTAGGAATTGAGCAAGAGAAGCTAAAAATTGAGCGAGGGAAGCTAGAAATTGAGTGAGGGAACTAGAAATTCAGTGAGGCAACATAGGAATTGAGCGAGGCAACCTAGGAATTGAGCAAGGGAACCTAGAAATTCAGCAAGACAACCTAGGATTTGAGCGAGGCAGCCTATGAATGGAGTGAGGGAAGCTAGAAATTGAGCGAGGGAACCTAGAAATTCAGCAAGATAACTTAGGATTTGAGCGAGGCAACCTAGGAATTAAGTGAGGGAAGCTATAAATTGAGCGAGGGAACTTAGAAATTTAGCGAGGCAACCTAAGAATTAGCGAGACAGTGTAGGAATTCAGTGAGGCAACCTAAGATTTGAGCTTCCAAACCATCTAACTCTACTTTTCCCCATCCTATTACCTATTAGTGCTACTCATAAGTTCACTTGAATATATTCATTTCTAATTCTATTATTTCGTATCTTGTCAATCATCCATCTCAACATCCTTATTTCAACTACACTCTTCCCATGAACATGTTGTTTCTTAACTTGTTAATTGTAATCAACATATGTAATAGACTAACACATAATTAAAATACAATTGAACCTGCCTAATATGAATTTTAAGTGGATAAGATCCAAATCCATTTGCCCCACTGA
Source organism: Magnolia kwangsiensis (assembly GCA_037074715.1). Lineage (NCBI taxonomy): Eukaryota > Viridiplantae > Streptophyta > Magnoliopsida > Magnoliales > Magnoliaceae > Magnolia > Magnolia kwangsiensis. The sequence goes on from CM073577.1 coordinate 119,606,178, forward strand.
ATTTCATGTTTGCCCCGCTAAATTTCATGTTTGCCCTGCTCAATTTTATGTTTGCCCCACTCAATTTCATGTTTCCCCCGCTGAATTTCAAGTTTGCCCCACTCAATTTCATGTTTACCCAGCTCAAATTCATGTTTGGGCCACTGAATCTCATTCTTGCCCTGCTCAATTTCATGTTTGTCTCGCTAAATTTCTAGTTTTCCTCACTCAAATTCTAGATTACCTCTCTCAATTTCTACATTGCCTCACTGAATTTCTAGGTTCTGTCCCTCAATTTCCAGGTTGCCTCGCTCAATTTCTAGCTTCCCTTGCTCAATTCCTAGATTGCCTCACTCAAATCCTAGGTTGCCTTGCTGAATTTTTAAGTTCCCTTGCTCAATTTCTAGCTTCCCTCGCTCAATTCCTAGGTCTCCTCGCTCAATTTCTAGGTTTTCTCGCTGAATTCCTAGGTTGTCTCGCTCAATTTGTAGGTTACCTCGCTCAAATCCTATGTTCCCTCGCTCAATTTCTAGCTTCCCTCACTCAATTCCTAGGTTGCCTCGCTCAATTCTTAGGTTCTCTCGCTCAATTTTTAGCTTGCATCACTGAATTTCTAGCTTTCCTCACTCAATTCCTATGTTGCCTCGTTCAATTCATAGGTTCCCTCGCTCAATTCCTATGTTGTCTTGCTCAATCTTATTGTTTCTCTCCTTATATAAAGAATCATGTGTTTCTGTCATGATTGGCAAATGTTATCACTACCGAATTCACCTTCTTGACAATTCAGTGCTTGTATATCCACAAAAACGCTTTAGTTCATTAACGCCATGATATTTTTGTGCGGGTAATACAAGTCATTAAGGCAGCGCACACTATTAAGTTGATGGCAAAGTTGGTAAATGGTGCTGTTAAGCCCACCCATGGGCTACAACCATGAGTGAAATGATCATATCGACTTAATGAAAGATGATTAGATCATCTAATGGGAGACCACAAGGAGTACCATTTCCAAGCAAATAAAGATTAAGCCTATATGAGGGTCTTGACTAAAGATCAAACCATCCAAGCTGAATATCTGAATAATGAATTAAGATCCAACCATCCAGGTTGAAGACCTGAACCAACCAACTATGTGGGTTAGAGATTAAGACCATATTATAAACCAAACTTACTTATCTCAAATAATTCTTATCTACTGGTGCAAATAGAAACAGTAACTTATTTAGTGGTATCTTCCCTTGATATGTTAGTCTTTGAACTGGACCAAAGAAAGAATTTGTATTTCCTCTTATTGTAACTTTTGACATATGTAGGAAGTTCTATTAAGCTAGTTATCTTCCCTTGATAGGTTCGTCTTCTTTGAACAAGGACCATATCCTTTTATTGTTGCTGAATATGTTTTAAGAGCTTGTTTGTCGTTCTACATGAGGATATTTTTGCATGTGTGCAAAAGAAAGGTATAAGCCATATTCTGCTTGACTGATTGCTGAAAACAGATGCTTCCTTAGGAGAATCTTTCGATATTATGAAAATAGGAGGTTTATCGAATGCCATCTGTTGGTAGCATCTCTGCAGCATTGAACAAAAGCCACAACAATCAAGCTCAAGTTGGGAGAGTTGCCGCCACATGTCCATCAATAGACCCAATGGATGCATACTATTTGTTGAATCCTAGTGGGGACTTTAGCTTCACACAAGTTGAATTTGAGGATTGGTTTCAAAATCATAACTTGAAGGTAATTCTTTGATCCTTTCAACCAAATGAAAACAATGAAATGATCCTTTATTGGTAGGAGAACCGGTATGGCCATTGTTCTTAAAAGCACGTGAAGAAAAAATAAGGCCATTTGTAAATAAAAATCAAGGGGTCCTTATTGTCTTGTTGACTATAATCGACAAGAATAACCTATAAATCAAAACCATTACATCACAATCTTTCAACGTAATGCCACTCTTACTATTGGTGTTGTCAGTTAACAAAGGTGAAGTTTTGGTTTCATAACAAAATATGTTATAAAGAGGGAGATAAATTGGCTGAGGTGTTTATTTTGGATATTTTCCTTCATGTATTTTTTGGATATTCCGATCTTTGCCCCACTCAATTTTCAGTTTTCCTCGTTCAATTTTATGTTTGCCCTGCTCAATTACATTTTGCCCAGCTCAAATTTCAATTTGCCCCGCTCAATTTCTAGTTTGCCCCGTTGAATTTATAGTTTGCCCCACTCAAATTCTAGTTTGCCCCGCTCAATTTCCAGTTTCCCCTACTGAATTTCATGTTTGCCCCACTCAAATTCCAGTTTGCCCCGGTGAATTTTTAGTTTGCCCCGCTCAATTTCTAATTTGTCCCACTCAATTTTCAATTTTCCCCACTAAATTTCATGTTTGCTCTGCTGAATTTCATGTTTGCCTCGATCAATTTCATGTTTGCCCCACTAAATTTCATGTTTGCCCTGCTGAAATTCAAGTTTACCCCGCTGAATTTCATGTTTGCCCCGTAGAATTTCATGTTTGTCCTGCTGAATTTCATATTTGTATGTTTTCCCCACTCAATTTCATGCTTGCCCTGCTCAAATTTCAGTTTGCCCGGCTGAATTTCATGTTTACCCCGCTCAATTTAACTAGTGTGTGTTTTCAGGAAACTTGCCTGAGTTTTTGTTTTAGTTGACTCAACTCGACAGGGTTTGAGTCAAATTTGTATTTTAAAAGTATGATCTCAATATACTTTTATTGTGAAATAGAAAATTGAAGAACTCAAGATTTTCTACAAAAGTGGTTAAATTCCCTTTTGATTTTTGTAGAAACTCCATTTTCGATATCAATTACCACATGGTTTTGTCTATGATAATCCAATAGGAATGATGACTCGACCACTGGCTATTTTACTATAACCCTCCATTTGATGTCTATCAATTGGATGGTTAGGATTATATGATCAATCTGAATTTAGAGACATGGAACCAACTAGTTTTCTCATTCCAAAATTGAAGAAAATGGCTAATTAAATTATTTTTAAAAAAATGAGTGGTGCATGGATAATTATTTTTTTTAACACACGCACGTCGTAGTAGAATTTCACCACCTATGGGTACTCGAACCCTTGACCCGGTGTTGAAACTCCTGAGAGTCTACCACCCAAAAAAAATATGAGTGGTGCTTTGATAATTGATTATGGAGAATAACTCAAAAATTATATTGAGAAGATGATGCTAACCATCTGATTTTGCCTTGAAAAGTCACATCCCACTGACCCGATCAACCCCGATTCAATGTCCCGTCCCACTGTCAGGGTCGGCTTTTAATCCAATCTCGCACTCCTTCCCAACATGCCATTATGAATTTCAAAGTGGGATTGGTAATGCAATCTCATTTAATATAACTTAAAACCATTGTCCAAACAAGCCCTTAAGGCATGATTCAAAGAATGAGTCAGATCCAAAGCTCGAGTGGACCTCACCACAAAAATAGTTAAGAGATGGACACCCACCATTAAAATTTTCTGAGGACCACAAAAAGTTTTTGATCAAGCTGAAATTTGTGTTTTCCCTTCTTTCACGTCGGTCTTAAGTTATGATAAACATCATAGTGGACCTTAGAAAGGTTTCAACAGTGGGCGTCACTCTTTCCCCTGTTTTCTGTTGTAGGGTCCACTCTATATTTGGGTCTGACCCATTCTTTATCTCATGCCTCTAAATGACACGTAGAAATAGATTTATGGTGTGGATACAACACATATATAATGGCTGGTCTCACATAACTTAGTGACGTAGCTCATCTCGCTGCCCAACCTGTCAGCATCTGATCCGCGTCCGCTGTCTTCCCACGACTCGTACCCACACCAGCCATATCGCTGCTATGTGGTACAGCACTCTATCCGCTTCCTTTTGCAGCGGTTCTGTGCAGCCCACCGTTATATAAATAGGTTTTATCCACGCCGTCCGGCCATTTTTTCCAAACCATTTTAGGATATGAGTCTATAAATTAGACAAGTCCGATGCTCAAGTGGACCACACCACAGGAGGCAGCTGCGATAATGAAACTTAGCATTGAAAGTTTCCCGGAGGCCACGGTAATGTTTATTTGCCATCCAACCTTTTGATAAAGTGTATGAAGGTAAAACACAAATATAAGAATGATCCAAAACTTCTGACACTCACAGGAAGCTTTCAATAGTAAGAATTCAATTCCCACTGTGTGGTCCACTTGAGCCTGGGATTTGCTTCTTTTTTTTTTGTTTATATCCTAAAATGATCTGAAAAAATAAATGGACAGTGTAGATAAAATCCATACATCATAGTGGGCCCCACATATCACTGCATGGACAGACTATCCTCTAGCGGGGGCAGGACGCAATCCGCTTCCTGGAGCCGCAGATACAGAAGAACCGGTAGCCGTAGCTCTGTGAGATGTATCTATTGAGTCGACCCATCTACTTCATGCCAGTATGTTTCAAAAATTAAAACCTATTTCTCAATCTTACCCTTAGATTTACTTCACTGAATGTTTGCCCACTAGATATTTTTACTTTTGACCGTCACTTTCATAGCAATTAATTAGACTGATTGAATTGTTTAATGGCTGTGATTTGTATTAGGCAAGGCTTTAATGCTATTGCCAATATATGAATGAACCCGATTGGTACATCATCCTACCACATGTATGGTGAAGAGATGGCTTTACCGTGTTCGGGTTCTTCACGCTCTACTGAATTATCTGCCAAACTCTTCAAAAAGCGATTCGGACTGAGCCCTCCTGCCCCTGCGACTATGGACTCGGCCCAGGCAGGGTCCTTGTGGGGCCACTGTGATGTATATGTTCTATCCACACTGTCCATCTATTTTTTTTCATATCATTGTGGGGTGCAACTCTAAAAAGCAACAATGGAGGAAACGGTCATAATGACGCGGACTGTTGAAATCTTCCTAGTGCCCACCGTGATGTTTATTTGCCATCCAACCCGTTCATAAGATCAAATAGGTCTGGATGAATAGAAAGGAGAAATATCAGATTGATCAAACTTCTGTAGATCCCAAAAATATTGTGTAGTCCACTTGAGCCTTAGATATACCTAAATTTCCTCATACCCAAAATTGATCTGGAAAAATGGAGGGACTGAGTGGATAAAACATATACATCACGGTGGGCCCCACAGAGCCCCTGCCTGGACCCTATCTGTGCTAGCGGGGGACAACATCTGCGCACAATATACATGCGTTCTCAATTCTGGCAAGTAGGACATGATTTGGCAATCTAGACCATCAGTATGTTGTATTCTACCGTGGATGAACTATTGACGAAATCGAACAGTTGAGATCTCAAACAAATTTCCCCCTTAGCATATGAAAGATGATGATGTTTGGCACTTGCAGATGAGTGCGTTTTAGTTTAGCCACGTATCTACCATGAACCCAGACCTCTGCCAATTTTCAAGACGGGTGACGCTCATGATAATCACATGGCTTGATTCATGGACTACAATTAGGGGTGGCAATGGGTCGAGTCGGCCCATCGGTCAACTCACCTCAACCCGCTTTTGAAGTGGGTTTTGGCCAAGCTAAATGACTAATGGGTCACGTTTGGGTTACAAATGCGACCCATTTAACAAAGTGGTGTTGTAGGGCCTGGGTTAAATTCTACTTAATCCTAGGGACCCATGCAAGTCGTCAATAGGTTGGGCCAGATGACTAGACTGCCAAACCCAAAACCCAAAGTGAAAAAAAAAATAAAAAATCATAAAGGGTACAGACGAAACATTTCTACCGACTGGGTTAGGTTATGCATAACGCTAACTTCAAATTCAAAGCTCAAACCTGAAAATTGGGTATGAAGGTTGGGTCAGGTCAGTTGAGCCCAACTGATGTCCAATTAAATGGGTTGAAATGGGTCTGGTTGGGTCATGCTTGATAAGCTTTAAGTGGGTTGGGCTTAGTCAAAGGCTAATCATTCATGGGCTAGATTTGGGCAAGAATTCTTGGACTGCTTGGTAAATTGGTCAGGCTTGGCCTGACCTGATGGCACAAGGAGGGATGTGATGAGGATCATCCGTCTTGCTCTGGAAATAACTAATCCGAATCCATGGAGCTCTATGGCTCCCTAGAAAGCTTCCTCAAATCCATGAGAGATAAAAAGTAGGAATAATTTCTAATAAATTCAAAATAATTTGATTGGTGATAAAATAAATGAAATTATAACCCTTTAAAAATGAACTCAAACTTAAGACAGAGTTTTACACTTAACTCCAACTCAAACACCCAAAAAAACATGACTTACTATAATTACTAAACTTACTATTTTTAGATGGTCTCTATTCCTACTAAGCTTAAATGTTTTTGGCTAAAAATAATGAGTGTCTAATTTGGGCCAACCAAGTTATTCTCTTAACTTTTCTAAGCCCTTTTCATGTTGGGCACAACTTAATTATACAACTCAAAGATCAAAAGTTATACTGGAACTAAAACGTATTATTTATAGTAAAAATGAAAATGATTGTGACTTCTGATTGTCCATTTGATGGAATCCCTCAAATATGAGGGTTGGTTGGCTTAAGCGAGTTCTACCACTCCAAAATCATATATAATATGTCGAAAAACTCATCCTGGTTTGGCAGATAAAACTGATTTAAGGTTCCGATGGTCTGGATCATTTCTGCCTCTAATTAGGCCTTCTCTAGTTCATATTTGCAATGAAAGTGTTTGCTACCAGCTCTAAATCACCTGACCTGGCCTGAACTCCACCTATTTGCGCCCCCTAGCTGCAACCATACACCGCATGTACTGCAAATTGTATGGGTGAATTTTGAGCCACCCAGGATCCACGACGGGGCCACTATATCAACAGTCCGGATCAACCATACAATGATGAAGGGCCTAACATGTAAGAAAGGGGGCCATGTACAAAGGAACCTAGAATAACACTTGTAATTATCGCATCAAGTACAATTCTAGACATAGAACTTCCCATAACAGTGAAAGGAAAAAAATAAAAGTTGCAAATGGGCCACTTAGAGGAATGCTTCTTGCAACCGATGGTTATTATTCTTCAATCGCCAAACACAAGCTCCACACATTAATGAGATCTAGACCGTCAATCAAGTGATTTCCATAGTGAATATGTCCTAACCCAAAACACTAGCCAATCTGTCTTTTAAAGTTGACAGTTATATTTCTTGACCGATCATTTTCCTTTTACACGTTTTGGGCTAGTTCACATTCACCATTAGGGCCACCCGAGGAACGGCCAGAATCTCACACATGCGTGCCATGTGGGCACCTATAGTATGCTCATGTTCCACGCTTGCAAATAGGTGGCTGCGATCAGCATTCCCATTCTCATGCAGCAATTTCCCTCAGCTTGGATGGCATCGGCAGAGGGCTTGGTATGAGCAGGCAGTGGGCCCGGTCCATGGTGTTGGTTGGGGAACACTCAATGAAGCCTGCATCGGAACGATCCTACGTGCTTCGTTGGAGAACATACACATGATTCGCCATTTGGATTGGTCAATAAAGAATCGGTCGACCAAGATCACCTCATCGAGTCCAGCTGCGACGCATTATGGCTACTTTCGTCAGCTACCAGATCTTGAGAACTCATGATGCTGTAAGAACATTAGAATGAGGAAAACATTATCGGCAGTGATCGTGGAGGATCAATGTCTAGTTTAGTCATCAACCGTTCAATCTCAGTGAAAGATACATTCCCGAAGATCCAAACCATTGATTTATTGGGCTATACGGTGAACAATACGTGGCATGAAAACCGTATCAGTTGGGAAATCTTAGCCGCTAATTGGACGAATTTTGAGGATTACAATCGGGTCCAGATCTCATCCACCCATTTCACAGTTGCAATACTTGAATAAAAACCACAAGAGCTTGGGGCTGGAGTACCCCGTTCTATTCATTTTCCCTGGTTGTCTAGGGCATGTTTGGTTGTACCAAATATCATAAAATTTCATGGTATCTCATGTCTAATCAATCTAGTTTGTAGCAAAGTTCATGATATCTTATGACTAATTAGTCTAATTTAGAGCAAATTTCATTACTCTTGGTGCAACCAAACACACCCTTACGTGAATACAAGGGTACCAACAAATAGATCCTAACCATCCATCTAGTTGGCCCCTTCCACAGAAAATGAGATTACAGCATGTATGCGTGGAGATTTCAGAGATTTAGGGCTTTCACACGTGCACAAAGAGAGAGAGAGAGAGAGAGAGAGAGAGAGAGAGAGAGAGAGAGAGAGAGAGAGAGTTCTTTAATGCTATAGTCCCCGCCATGAACATCACCCCTCTCAAATATTAGCCAAACCGCTCATCACATGGGCCAACACTATTGGAATCAATAGACAACTGTTGATCCAACTCAAAATAGTTGGGTGGCTCATCTAGTGAGTGGCCTGACTCGACATGGTAGTGTGACCCCATCCAATGAGTGGATCATCTTAATTTTCAAGGAGGGTCATCTTAATAGTGGGGCCTACTGCTTTCATGGTCGTATCAAAATTTAACTGTCAGCTTCCATGTCGATCACGTCACAAAGTATATGATCCTTATAAGTTTTACCTATTGAAAATGAGAAAGTGTATTGTTCAGTTATCTTGGTCTCGTTCACCATTTTAATCCAAGCAATCGAGTAAGGATAAGGCCGAGCAGAAATTCTTGCAAGTTGCTTTTATGCCCTATCTGCCAACTGAATCGCTTCATACATGGTCTCGACTGGGTGCATCTGAACTCGGTCCTGAATCATCGATCGTAACCCACTTATAAATCGTACTATCTTCTGTGATTCAATTTCTGACAGATCATTTCGCATTGTCAACCATTGAAATTCTTCGTTGTAATTTATGACGGTTTGATTCCTATGTTGGCAGTTTTGGTATTGCTAATGCAATACTTGTTCGTAATCACTATGGAGGAATCGTGATCGAAGAAGGCGTCTCATCCATGACCATAATGAAATGGGCTATCGGGCACATGAGAGTTGTAATTGCTCCCACCATACAAAAGCACCAGATTTTAATTTAAGCGCTACTAATTTTACATTTTTATACTCTAGCACGTCCATGTAATAAAAATATCTTTCTATTTCGACTAGCCAGTCGAAGAAATCTTCTATGCATAATAAAACGTTAAAACTAGCAAGTTCGGCCTTACCTCGATAGTCTCTTTTAGCACGATATAGATGATCACCTCTATGGATTGCTCGTAAGGTAAAGCCTTCATTAAGGTCCTCGTCACTAGAGCTCGAATTATCTGGTGTAGCCCTACGATTCACTACTGGTAGTGCTCTATAGAAATTAAGGTTGTGTTATACAATAATTACGGGCGATTGAGCATCGTCTTGGGCTCGGGGCGGAATCAGTGCATCCGCAAGACGGTTAAGGTTTGCCTACAACCCTTGCATGGTTAACTGATTCTCCCAGTAGAAATCTTTCATTCTTTCCGAAAGATAACGAATCCCTGTATCACCATCCACAGGAGTTTGGTTCATACCTTCGTTGTTTGCCATCGGTCAGAGAGGAGTCCTTGCTCTGATACCAATTGACGTAGGGATAAACGTGATGTGTTCAATCACCATCTTCCTTAAGGATAATTACTTCAAATCCATGAAGCTTCTGTGTACTCCTCACAGTGACTTCTCACGAGGAAAAAGAAAGAAAATAGAAATAATATTCTAGAAATTCGTAAATTGATTGATGATTGAAATAAATGAGTCTACGACCCTTTAAATAGGGATTTCAAGCCTTGGAATAAATTTTGGAATTACACTACAACTAAAACTCCCTAAAATTCATAACCTACTATAAATAGTAAATTTACTATTTATAGTAAGTGTCCTATGTGGCTTAATCACATTATTCTCCTAATTTTTCTAAACGCTTTTCATGTTGGACAACTCCTAAAGCCCAATGGATGAAAAGTAACGATCAAACCAAAACTTACTAAAAATGGTAAAAATGGAAATAAACAGGGAATTTGACCGTCGATCTGATGGAATCTCACAAATTCAACATGGGCAACCCAGCATAGCTGGATTGGTTGACTAAAGTAGCTTATCCTACCCCAAAATCATATATGGTAAACTGAGTAACGCATTTTAGTTTGCGAGATATGCCTGTTTTAAGGTTGTGGGTCTTGATGATTTCTGCCTCCGATCGGACCTTCTCTGGTCCATGTTGGACATGAAAGTGTCCGCGACCCACTCTACATCATCTAGCTACTTCTAGGGGCTAGTGGAGATTAGGTGACACGTGGTGGTGATCCTAACCCTGACATGGCCACAAAACTCCTCACAGTTCACAGTACACATGGCTGGTTAACCTGTTAGTTTGGGTTTGTTCATCTAGTTGTCCTCGCCATAGATGGCAGGTGGTTTTTAATAAGCATTGATAAGGTGATCCTATCCATCTCTGATCATGGCCTTCAAAACATCAGTAAAATAAAAAATAAAAAATGGTTGATGATCAACATTCACCATTTAGAAAATTGAAAGCAGACCAGCCTGGTTACGCTTTACTGACAAGAGATCCACACAATTTTTTCAAATCACCTTAGCATTACTTGAAATGAAAATGTTAACATATTATAATCACAGATGAAATCTAATTAAAATGTATTATGCATAGATACAAGGAAAGCTAAGCGTAGATACTTAAACAATCTTTGAAGGAAGACTTGGTGTCTAAGGAGAACAAAATAAAATAAAACAGAGAGAGAGAGAGAGAGAGAGAGAGAGAGAGAGAGAGAGAGAGAGAGAGAACAAAGAAATACCTAATGGGAGACTAGATTCTTTGGCTGATACGTGGAGTCAAACACTTCTTGCTAGCTTCGGCGGGAATCGAATGGCATTAGAATTCTTGGTGGCTATAATGAAGTTGGTTCTACCAAGAAAGGGAATGGACAACTCGAACAGTGGAGGAACCTTAGAGTTACCCTTGATTGGTTGATCTGCAACATCCGTATGGAAGAAAGGAAAGAACGTACTGAGATTCATTTGGCTGCAACACCAAGAATAAGATTAGAAACAAGGAGAGCGAGAGAGAGAGAGAGAGAGTCTTACCTTGCAATGTCGTTCGAAGATTTCCTCTCTCATTGGATTTTATACTCCTCAATGGTGATGTTGGGGATGTGGGCTATCTTGTTCCAATCTTCTCCTTCCTCCTAGCATCGCTTGTATAAGATTGGACAATGATAGATTTCCACTTCCTGAAGTGAAATGAGGTGTTGCAGTTCTAGTAGTGCCTTTAACTTCTTGTAGGAATATATGCATAATTGAAAGAGAGATGGGAATGATCCAGCTCCTACATTCAACTTCCACTCCTCCCAAATTTGCATCCATTCAAAGATAAGAATCTCCAATTTGGGGAATGCTCCAGTGACCCATCATGGCTGTTCCCAAAAAACTCACTTCCCACCTTTGTCACTTCAAACATGGCCTCTATCCTAAGACATTTAATTAGGGACGACATTTTTCCGGGCACTGACATCTGTCTACATAGGCAATTTGATAACTGCATCTTGGTAAGATTGGAATACAATGAACAATCTTCCATCCAACATCCAACATCTTAGTATCCCATGAACACATGTCATGGATTCAGTGTTTGTGGTGATAGATTGTGGTGGTAGATTATCCCATGTAAGAAGATAATGCAACACACATGATGAATTTATTTTCAAAGAGGTGCAGCTACACAAAGTGTCTAGGACCGTTATTTCTTAACGTGACATGAAATTCATTAGTGACTTCTCGCGGACTTTGTGGAATCGGTTCGGTGCACAACTTCAGTTCAGTAATACCTACCATCCGCAGACCGATGAGTAGCATAAAGTTTTGAATAGAAACTTCCTCCAGTGTATTTCAATTCCAAGGCGAAGCAGTGTGATTTGGCCTTATCTCAAGCGGAGTTTGAATTCAACAATCTGGTGAACCACTTGACAGGGAAGTCCCCATTCCAAATTATTTGTGATCGAGTGCCCCGCCATACACTTGACTTGGTCCCTTTGCCCAAGCTCCCTAACGTGAACATTGTAGCAGATCATATGATAAAATGAATCTAGCTAAGGCATTCATGTGAATGTGCAAGAAAAGTTGCAAGCTTCAAACGATAAGTAAAAGCCAAAAGCTAAGAAGCATTGACGACAAAAGTGTTTGATATCCAACAATATTATGGTTCATCTACGCAAGGAGTGGTTTTCGACTAGGACCTACAACAGGTTTAAAAACAAGAAGATTGAACTGGTACTAATCCTCTCACTATGCCAAAATCGTGAATTTACGATGGAACAGATGCATCGCAAAACCAAATAAACGACAGATCTGGTCCGTCGCTGTTTGCTGTGTCACAAAAGTTAAACGATGGATCCTATCTGTCGCAAAAAATAAAAAACCAATGGGAAACCCACCAGAATGTTATTCCGTCACTGATCTTTGGGTCCGTCGAAGTTGGACTTCAGTCCGTTGCTATAATTCTACAAATTAAATTTAAAAAATAGTGTTATGCTTTACTTTTCTTTTTTATTTCTTTTATGATTCTGTTGCACTTTGATAGTCATCCAAGAAAAAATTCATAGGATCTTATAATAAGAATCATATTCACAAAATTCAAAAGATTGGGCAAAATATGAAACTGGACTAGATATCATTCTGGGTGTGTTTGGATGCTCAATTGGCCTGATAGTCGTCCAAAAAAAATAAAAAATCACAATTGTTTAATAAGAATCACATGCAGAAAATTTAAAACAATGGGCTAAATGTAAAAGTGGACTAAATATCATTTTGGGTGTGTTTGGATTCTCAATTGGCCTGATAGTCATCTACTCCCTATGCCTGGTGGGCTGGAAAATAAATCACTTTCAGAGAAAGGTACAACAATAAGTGGATCTACATCTAAGGATAAGAATCATATCCGCATTCAAATGCACTTTCAGTTAGGCGATAAGCAGAAGAGGCAAATAAATCACTCAATCAAATACATACATCAACAAGATTTTACTGTTTATCCATTCAGCAAAGACATTTATAAAGCCAGGCTACATATACCTGAAAGGAAATAAATCGTCAAAGATAAAACTGAATATTTTTAACTTAATTAGTTGGATGTCATATAAACATCATGAGTTGGTGAAATTGACGACCACACTTAACTGCTTTTGACTGCCAAAGGAGAATGAATCTCATCAGAATAAAATACGGATGGCAGAGTCCCAACTGGCATCCAAAAAGTAAAATTCCAAAATCCCATTATGAATAGGTGCCGGGATTCACGCTACATCGTTACTCAAAGTCACCCTCCAATAAATAAACCATGCAAAGAACATAAAAGAGATGAAAGTGGCTATATACCTGAGAGACGGAACCCAAAACAATGGTCAAATCACTGATGATAGGTATTTCCAAAGGCTCCTCCATATTACACACCTACTCAAAAGACACTAACACCATACACTAGTTAAGAAAAAAGATTCAGAACATTCAAGTACTGAAACTTCAAATTTCTGCTTTCATTTGTTCTACATCCACTTCGTTATTTTCTTTTTTCTTTTCTTTTTTCAGATGAAAGAAAATGAAAACATTATTGTGAAACAAATTTGGAAAGAAAGAAAAACTAGAGTCAGAACACTTCTCATGTCATGAAAGGCATGCCACAAAATAGAAATAAAAGGAAAATAGATGAAATACCCCAAGCTTATGAACTCTGTAATGTTGACATCGGGTGTAAGAACAAGCTATCATGAGATGGGTCCAATTGCACAGTTGCTCTAGCCCAAAATCAGGCTGGTCAGCTCATTAGGTGCGTCAAAATGTTAGAAACAGGTAGACTTCTTAGGAAAATGTCACCAAGTTTTTTGGCTATCCAACAGTTTTATAAATTGCGGCCACCTGACAAGCACACTGGCCTAATTTTAGCACCGAGGGATCTACATGCTTGCTCCTACTGGTTGACAGCTTTGAACCCACACCCATATTCCATGCTAGCACATGTGGTGGGATGTAAAAGGCCAGATTTGTATGTATGCGCCTTAGTAAAGCTCCCAATCATCATTATCATCTAACCCTTGTCCTAATTAACTGGGGTTGGCTAAATGAATTCTGAAATAGAAATCAACTTTGTCAGCTATAAAAACTTCTAGAAACTTTAAATACTTCTCTTAACCAATCATTTCTAGAAACTTGAAACATTAGGTTTTTTCAGGTATACTTAAGCCACATGCTAATTGTTTCATTCTCAGCAACTACAAGATGGTGATGATGATGTTTAAATAGTAACATTTAACTTCCTTTAAGAAGTACACCCATAAGTACCTGCCAATGAATAGCCGCAACGACAAAAATTGCTGCCTGACAGACATCTGGTGGAAGTTGCAATAACAACAAAACAACAACAGCATAGGTTACAGACTATGCATGTCATTGCATTTGTATACATGGATTCTAGCTCGAAATAACAGAATATGAACAAGAGAATAAGAAAATTTTATCAAAAAATGGAAGAAGAGAGAGAGAGAGAGAGAGAGAGAGAGAGAGAGAGAGAGAGAGAGAGAGGAGAATCCGACATAAAATATTTTTGAAGTGGTAGTTCAGGGGTGAGTTGACTCATTCGAGTCGTATGAGCCTCGGTTGATATGCCCATGTCTGGCCTAGACAGCGCCATTTGATTTGTTTGACTGGCCTCTCCTTTCCAAATCCCTCATATCATATTTCTCTCTTAATTTCTCTCTCCAAATAAGCTTTTTAAGGCTACTGTGATGTCCATGCCACCTACACTCTCTCTATTAGTTTCACAAACTCATGTTAGAATATTATCCTGATAAAGAAAATATTGAAATAATCAAAAACCTTGGATCAAATCAACTCAGACAAGTCCCAAATATTTAAATAATCAAAGGTTTGAAATAGACCTGTCCATATGAATTCAGGGCCCATTTAGTTGATGCTGATAAATTAGCTCGGCCAAAATTCACCATTCAACCCAACAAATTATTGGAAAGTCCTATGTTTGGTAGCCATTTTATATATTAAATGTATTTTGTAAAACTTAACTAAGACATAAATCTAACTAAGATAAAAACGGCAATGAACTATTTTTTGTTTTTTTTTTTTTTTTGAATTACCATTCACCCATGTGTCACCTGCTTCCTCGATCAGTTTTTTCAGCTCATGTTATGATGTGAGGTAAATAATGAGTTAAATTCAAAACTTAAATGGGCCACATCATAGAAAAGAGTTGGGATTGACTACCATGGAACCTTCTTAGGCCACAAAATTTTTAGATCATGCTGATATTTGTGTTTTCCCTTCATCTTAGTAGGACTAACCTTATAAATGGGTTGGATGGCAGATAAACACCATTATCAACGTTAGGAAGGTTTCATTAGTGCACTGTTTTCTCTTATGTGGCCCACTTAAAGTTTTGGATATAATTGATTTTTGGTCTCGTCCCTAAAATGATATGGTAAAACCGATGAACATAAAAACAAACTATTTTTCGTGCAGGCACCTGAAGCCCATACTGTCAACATTTTGGATAAATGAATAATGCGCCCCAAATTAAAAAACTGAAAACTCCAGTGCATGTATCCAAGCTCTCCCTCCTCATTCTGCGGAGTGTGTTTGTTGGGGGACAGGCACTTGGAAATTGTACACATGGCAAATATTAACCAAGTAAAACCAAGTTGTGGAACCTACTGTAGCCAAGTCTGTGTACCAAAATAAGATTGGTTGAGCAATTCTAACCTGTGTGTTATAGAGAGTGGTTTGTTGAAACAGGACCATCTGATGTTTTTCAATTTTTACTGTCCAATAGATGTCTATTAACGCACTATTTTTCATGGTGTGGCATACCTTATGCTTATTTTGACCAATTGTTTTGCTCTTTAAACATCATGACAGATTACATAAACAGATTACAGAAACATCATGACAGATTACAGCCAATATATGTAATAACAATTAAACTATATGTTTGTACACTGTAGATAATCCACCAGAAAGTAAAAAAGAAAAAGAAAAAAAAAAAAAAAAGAAAAAAAAAAAACCCTCATTTAAATAACTTGAATGCTTCTGTGAAGCATCTAAATCATTTCCACCGTTTGGTTTGCGCTTCATACACCATTCCAAGGCAGCCTGAAGATCAACGCTCTCTCTCTCTCTCTCTGCATTAAATGAGAGCTTTTCACACCATATGCAGGATCCCAAACTAATAAAAAATATTGAAGTAATAAAAATAATTGGAAGCATACAGAATGTGGCTGAGGTAAAACAGAAGTTGCGTAAGAAATACCGATAACAACTGCTACAGACAAACCAAAAGCATACTTCATTCTGGAATGTGCAGAAGTATCAACCTCAAGATTGGCATTCTCCTTCTCTAAGGTCGCAATAACAGCTTTTAAACTACTCTTAGCAGGTCCCTGTGTTTCTTCTTCCAAGTCTCTTCTGATCAACTTAGATTGCAGTTGTTTCATCTCTGGTACTTTATCATTCAGTTCGATTCTTAGTTCCTTCATCTCTAATTCTCCATAGATGTCTGCCAGTTCAGAAATCTCATAGCAGATATCAAAGGCTAAAAAGGTTAAGAAATTTCTTTACTCAAATTGCACCCATTGAGACTACAAAAAGTTTGTTCAACAGCGTTCTGAAGTATCTGTTAACTCTATATATCAAATTCAGCTCATTCAGATTTTGTCCCCTCATCATGTGCAAGTTCTGTGTTGACTCACACTCTGTAGCTGACTCAAGTTTGAAATATATTTCATCCCTATCTCAATGATGGATTTGGGATACCGTGTAAACTAGCTAGTAGAGCTTCACATTCTCAAGTGCTGCATTGAAATGAATGACACCCTACCTCATCAAGCAACAGGAGCGTACCATCAGGTCCCTTTCCAAATTCTTACATTGTGTCCATTAGTATCAGACCATGTTCCAAAGCCACACAATGCAAGTAACAATTAACAAGCCATGATGAATGATAGTGCAAAGTGAGATTATGAAGTTAACTTTAATAACGGATTTGAGGCTACAGTTATATGCTAATGGCAACATCAATATTCATGTCATGTTGATAAAGAAAAGAATCCATGTGCTACTCTTAAGGTTTCCAAGAAGAGAACTGTTCCCTACAACCTTCTCATTCATTAATTTGTAGACAAGTCATTCTACTCATTACCCAACAGCCTAACTTAGATGGAGTTAATAAAAGTGATCACATATAAAAGATTTATTTACTTGAACCAAGTAGTAACCACCTGTGTGAATGTTGGTTAGGATAACTTGAGAGATCATTGGATATGCCCAAATAATATAAACCCAAGAGATAACAGATCATAAACCCACATAACTAGGCTTCAAAAGTTTTAGATGAGAGGAGAGGATGTAACCAGTCTGCCTTTTGGGTTTGATTGCATAGATGGAAGATGGTTTTTCTGTGAATTCTGATTTACCAGTAAGATCAGTAGATTTTTTATTTTTTTTTTTCCATTTGTACAAAAGCATTTTCAAGCTGAAAATTTGTCTTATTTTCTCCTTTACCTACCCTTTTGGAGGTCACCATTTACACCTACGTTAACAATCATTACATTCACTGCTATGTTATTGTAAATCTTGGAAACAATGGCAAAACCATGGCCTCCAATGAGTAGCCAACCCTGCACAAAAATCAGGCTATCCACTAATCAAGGCTACTTGTTGCGGCCCACCAGACTGTGCAGCTTCAATGTCCCATACATGTGCCAAGTCAGCATGCGTAGGGCATGGAGTGGTTTATCAGGCCAAGTTCCATACAAAGTTCGAGGAAAATGAATGTCTTGAACAACTCACTTGCTCTGCAATGAATGTAATTCCCCCATGATTGACCATTTCATACGTCTCGTGCCTAGGATAGGATTGAAAGGCTACCAGATTCTTTGATAGGCATAGTAGACAGATATTGCCCATGATGCTGCAAGCAATAAAAAATAATAAATAAATAAAAAGCCCCATCATGCCACATTAAACATGTATAGGGCTGAAACACAATGTTGATTACCTAGTCACAATAGTTCAGAGCAGAAAATATAATAATAAGCCTATCATCATCATGTTTCATCTTATAGCCCTCATCTTTCACTTCACGGATTAAACAATTAGATCTGCCATACATATTTCATAGCAGAGAGCATATTTATCTAAAATAAGAGCACATGATATCACTAGTCAGGCGACCATACAAGCTAAGAATAACATAACTGAATCATTAAAAAGCAACCTTGATGCAATAGACTTCTTGATGCACGATGGTTACCAATGGATGGATGACCATGAATCATGATCAACCTGAAATCCAAATCTCAATTCGATGAGAACAGATTAAAGCAATAATTTCAACAAAAAAAAAAAAAAAAAAAAACAAGCATAGTCCCAAGACAAATCCCGCCTTCTCTCAGGAAATTCAACAAATAACTAATGTACAAACCGTATCCCCAATATTCAACTGAATTAGAAGAGAATATGGACGGATTTACCTACAAGAACCTGAGGCTCGGGATGATGGAGGAGTTATGCAAAAACCATATCCGCTGATTCTCCTGAAATCAGCAAATCCATCCCGGATCCACTACCAGATCGACAATGGAAATGAGTGCAGCGGCAACGGGTGCAGCGAGTTCCTGCTGGCGACAATGGGGCGAAAACGATGGGGTTTGGACGGTGCTGAAATGTTTTGATTGGAGATGAGTTAGGGCCGGCATTGCTCGGGGAGGTGGAGAGAGAAGAAGAGTCACAACGAGTGAGAAAGAGAGTCCGAGCGAGAGCAGGAGCGAGAGCATGAGGGAGAACGAGAGAGGAAAAGACACTAAAAGAGGGTTTCAGAAACGCCTCTTTCAAAATGATTTTTTGATTCAAGCCAAACAATGTGAGTTTAAAACCAGATTATTTAATAAACTAAGTTTTCAGCCATACATATAAGGCCCATTTACCAAATGGTTAAGATAGTATAATATAGCTACAAGATAAATATTAACCATCTGCAAGAGGACCCACTATTTGGACGGTCTGGATAACTTTATATCATTTCCACTAGTGACAGCATAAATCACTATTATTTAACATTGGACCCAAACTAACATATTTAAAACAAAACTAACACCACATGGCGCACAATGCTTGCTTTTACATGGGGGTAAGCGTGTCTTTTATTGTGATAGGTAGAGCCCACGGTTCCCAAATCTAGGCTGTTAATTACTTGATTCCATATATTTATTGGCCATATATAAAGAATTTCATCGATAGAATGATATTGGCATTTGTATTCGTAGCCTACGGTAGATGGTTAAAAACGAAAAGGAGCAAAATGTTCTAAGATCGGAAGGTAGAATCTTCATAAATGCAGGGCTATGGTTTGGTAATCCAAACGGTTGATACGATGAGACGCACGGTTGATGACCCAAAGAATGCGGTAGATTCAAATTTCAAGTGGACCCCACCACACAAAATAGTGGGGGACAGTGACACCCACAGTTGAAACCTTCACCAGCCCAGCATAATGTTTATTTGACATATAATCTGTTCATAAGTGAGCAAAATCATGGATGAAGGGAAAACACAAATATCAGCCTGATCAAAAACTTTTACAGCCCACAAGAAATATTCAATTACTATTTAAGATCTAAATGAGCTGAATTTTATTCTGTCCTAATTAGCACACTCTGGACATATTTGATCGTTTAGATCAATTTTAAGATGGCTTGATCATAAAATTTGATCAATCTCATCATTATAAGTTATTCTTGCAATTACAATTCATTATAATAGGGCATCATTTTTATTATTATTATTATTATTATTATTATTATTATTATGTACTAGTAAACTTGTGTGTATGCATAAATAGTTGGAGGTTCATTTTTTTATACAAGTGAATTTATCAATTTATTCAAACTTCTCCAAATTTTCAAGAAGCTAACTTTTTTTTCCTAATTTACATTTTTTTTTTCAACTTCTCAACTTTCTTCTTTAAAATGATAAAATTTTCTCAAAATCTAGGTGTTTTTCTAAATCTTAAAAAAAATTAAAATAAATAAAATCAAAATCAAAATCTTAATTTTTCTCAAACATCATCAATTTTTTTTTTTCAAAATTACAATTATTTTTTAAACTTCTCAATTTTCCTTTTCAAAATATTAGTTTTTCTATAATCAAAATCTCGACTTTTTTCTTCAAAATTTCTATATATTTCCTACTTCATTTTCTTTATCAAAATGTCTTTCTTTTTTCAAACTTCTTAATATTTTTTTCAAACTCTATTTTTTTTTTTATGTCATTTTTCTTAACAAACTTTACAAAATCTTACTTTCTTTTTAAAAATCTCGCTTTTTTTTTTTTTTTTCTAAAATCAATTTTTTTAAAACCTATCAATTTATTCAAACTTCTCAATTTTCCAAGATACCAATTTTTTTAAGTCACATTTTTATTTTCTACTTCTCAAATTGTTTTTTTTCAAATGTCAAAATTTTTCAACATTTCAAAAAAAATTTAAAAAAATATCCTAGGCTCCACTATAATGTTTATTTGACATCCAACCTCTTCATTACGTCATACAGACTTAGATGTAGGGAAAAAAAACCAATAACAACTTAATCCAAAATTTTCATGGCCCTCGAGAAGTTTTTAATGGGTGGTATTCAATTAACATTGTTTCCACGGTGAATTTTTGACATAAAATTTTTTGTAATTTAGAAATCTGATCCAGTCAGCCTATTCTACTTTTCAAAGGCTTCAATTTGAATGGTCACTCACCCTAATCGGGTTTCGGATGAGAAAGATATTAAAAGAACAAGATTGATCAACAATATAATAGCCCATATCTTGCGATCCAACAATCGGATTTGAGTGAAATTTAATCTAAACATCTAATTAGATTGTCCAAAATCTGATCTAGATCTTGACAAATTGATCATGCCCATTTAAAGAGTGTTTTGGGTGGATCTAAATTGTTTAGGTCACAATGAGCTGAATTTTGTTCTTTATCCTAATTAGCACATTCTGAACACATTCGAACTTTCAGATCAACTTTAAAATGGCCTGATGATAGAATTTGATAAATCTCATCAAACTTCTTGAATTTTTTTTTTTAATAAAAAATCTCAATTTCTTTATAAAAATTCGATTGTTTTTCAAATCTCAATTTTATTTTATTTTTAAAAAAAAAAACAATGTAATTTTTTTTTCAAAATTGATCATTTTTTTTCAAACATGTCAATTTTTTCTTCAAAATCACTTTTTTTTTTTTCGAATTCTCAGTTTCTTTTATCAAACTTCTTAATTTATTTCAAAATACAAAATCTCAATTTCTAAAGAAAAATTTCAAAATTTTTCAAAATCAATTTTTTCAAACTTATCAATTTTATTCAAACTTTTCAATTTTTTTTAAATGCCATTTTTTTTTTCAAAATGTCAAATTTTTTAATCAATTTTTTAAACTTTTGAATTTTTTTTTTTTCAACATGATTTTTTTTTTGTCAAAATTTTGATTTATTTTTAATCTCAATTTCTTTTCAAGTTTACTTCATTTTTTTAATATCTTTTTTTTTTTTTCAAAAACTACAAATGCGGGGATTTTTCACGTGATATTGCGATGCATTTATAAACCATTTATCAAACCACTCAATTGAAAAATAAAAATAAAAATTTAACTGATAACAATCGATACATTCAATCAATTCATTAAAAAAATAATATTGAAGTTTAGGGCAAAAGTTGTTAATTCTATTAAACACGTGTTTTTTAAAACTCATTTTTTAATCATTATAAAAAATGTTAATTAAAATTTCTTTTTCAAAATGTTAATTTTCTGTCAAATTGTCCATTTTTTAACCTTAAATTATTTTTTTTTCAAAATTTTTAACAAAATATTATTTTGTTTATCAAAGTTTTTAATTTTTTTTTCAAAATCTCATTTTTTTTTTTTTTCCAAAATCCTTTTTCAAACTAAACAATTTATTCAAACTTATCAAAAATTTCAAGATGCCATTTTTTTTTTCTCGAAAGCACCATTTTGTTTTCAACTTTACAATTTTCTTTATCAAAATGAAAATTTTTGTCAAAATCTTGGTTTTTTTTTTCAAATTATTATTTATTTTTTTCAAAATCACAATTTTTTAACTTTTCAATTTTCCATTCAAAATGTCAGATCTTTCAAAACTCAATTTCTTTTTAAAAAAATTTTTTTTTTTTTCAAAGTTGAAAATTTTTCATGAATTTTTTAATCTTTCCAATTTTCTTTTTCAAAATATCTTTATTTTTTTTTCGAAATCTATATTTTTTTCCAAAAATATTAATTTTATTCAATCTTCTTAAAAAAATTTCAAAATCTTGATTTTTTTTAAATCATAGTTTTTTTTTTTTTTTTTTTCAAAATCTCAATTTTTCTCAAACATTGTTAGTTGTTTTTTAAACTTCTCAATTATTTTTTTTTTAACTTTTCAATTTTCCTTTTCAAAATGTCAATTATTTAACAAAACCTTGATTTTTTTAATCTCATTGTTTTTCAAACTTTATTTTCTAAAATCTCAATTTCTAATAAAATATTAAAGGTATAGATTAAGATTTTTCATGTGATATTGCAAAGCATTTAAATATCAATTTGAAAGAAAGAAAAAAATCTTAATAATTTCCACTTAATTGATATAAAAAATTTATTGCATTCAATCAATTGATACAAAAATAATCTTAGATACAAATAAATGTTGGTGGCCACTGCGCAAAACCTTAGGATCTAGTCTCCCAAAAACACCAGAATTATGGGATAACAAATCAATGAATTAGAACGTTACAATCAATCACAAGCACACAACGTTTGGATCAAACCTTCTTCACTCACGCAGGAGTAGATAAACAATAAGCGAATAAAAAAAAATGGAGAAATCTTACTGATTACGAGGACGTAGAAGCGCTAAGATGTCGAGTGTACAATATATCACCTTTACGAGGAGAACCTCCTTTTCTTTCTCTCGTACCTTTGATATCCCTAAACTCTTTAGCAAACCCTTTTAAAGCTTTAGGAAACTCTCTTGCATACCCAAAAAAGCTCTAGGGACCCATATTTATAGTTTAGGAAACTCATTTCCTCACTTCTATGAAAATCGCCTCAAATTTATGCAGTCTGCACAAAACCTGGACTCGAATCTGCATAACCTCGACTAGTCGAGCAGGGTCCTCGACTAGTCGAGCAGCCCACTTGATCGGTTGAGCACCTTCCTCAATTGGTCGAGCACCTCAGAATTTCTAAACTGAAACTCGGAGTACTTTGAGTCGAGTACCACTCGACCAGGCAAGCAGCTCTGTCTATTCTTCTAACCTGGGGAGGAAAAATCCCATCAAATCTCTTCCTTTCGGACTTAGGAGAGATTCACATTTTTCAAGTCATCCTGATTTCTACAAACCTCAAACTTGCCCTTGAGCAAAGTCTCGGTCATCATGTTTGACCCATTATTGTCCATGTGTACCTTCTTAAGCAGTAACACCTTCTATTCCAAAGTATCCCTGATCCAGTGATACCTAATCTCTATGTGTTTTGACTTGGAGTGCTGACTTGGATTCTTGCTCAAGTGTATAGCACTTTAACTATCGCAATAGATCACGTGTTGCTCCTGTTTCAAGCTAAGTTCTTATAGGAACCTCTTCATCTAAAGTATCTATTTACATGCCTTTGTGATCGCAATGTACTCGGCCTCTGTCTTCGACAAAGCTACGACCTTCTATAGCTTACTCTGCCAAGAGACCACTCCCCTTACAAACATGAACATGAACGCCGATGTAAACTTCCTGAAGTGTATGTCACCTGTTATATCTATATCTATGTAGCCCTCAAACACAGATTTTTCGTCACCATAACATAGGCTCAACTTGGATGAGCCTCTTAGATACGGCAGTATCCATTTCACTGTTGTTCAATGTTCTTTGTCGTAATTGGCAAGATACCGGCTGACAACACTAACCGCATATGATATGTCTGGGCGCGAACATACTATAGCATACATCAAACTTCCTACCGCTGATGCGTAGGTTATTTTTTGTATCTCATCCACCTATGCCTTCGTCTTGGGACATTGCCTATCGCTCAATCTGAAATGACTATTCAGTGAAGTACTAACTAGCTTCTCTGCTTTCATATTGAGCCGCTCTAGGACTTTCTCAATATACCGCTCTTATGACAACTAAAACTTTCTACTGCTTCTGTCACAGATTATCTCCATTCCTATGATGTGTTTAGCTGGGCCCAAGTCTTTCATCGCAAACGACTTGCCCAACTCCTAATTCAGCCTATCAATCTTCTTGATGTCTTTTCCCATGATGAGCATGTCATCAATATATAATAGCAGGACTAAGAAATCACCATATGAGAACTTGCACGTGAACACATAGTGGTCCGACTTCGTTCTGTCATATTTATGCTTTAACATGAACGAGTAAAACTTATTGTACCATTACTGTGGAGTTTGTTTCAGCCCATATAAACTCTTCCTCAACCTACACACCATATGCTCTTTGTCTTTGATTTCGAACCCTTCTTGTTGGTGCATGTAGATCTCTTCTTCCAGGTCACCATAGAGAACGACAGTTTTAACATCTAACTGCTTTATCTCCAGATCAATGCTAGTTGTCAATACAAACAATACCCATATGGATGTCATCTTCACCATTGGTGAGAATATCTCCTCGAAGTCTATACCTTTCTTCTGACCAAACCCTTTTACTACAAGTCTGGCCTTGAACCTCGTTTGTGAATTCTTCTAATCAATCTTATTTTTAAACACTCACTTATTACTCAGAACTTTCTTGCCCTTAGGCAATTTCACCATATCATAGGTGTGATTCTTATGCAAAGATTTCATCTCCTCATACATAACTTTCAACCACTCCCCCTTATGCTCGTCGGCTAGGGCCTCAGAATAATTTTCTGGCTCTCGCTCATCAGTGAGTATAATGTACTCATGCGGTGTGTACCTCTTGGACGGCTGTCTGTTCCTAAATGACCTCCTCACCTGTGGCTCAACAGGTGGATCAAGTGGGGGCTGCTTCCCCAGTCCCTCTTCTGTAAGAACTTCTTCGTCCTCTGCACCTTGATGTACTCCTCCGTCATCAGGCACCATAGGAGAAATAACCGGATCCATGTCCTCTAGCTCACTTGAACTAGGCTAGCTCTTTTCTGGCTTATAAATGTCTTCTATACATTGATCTTTAAAGAATACCACATCTCTACTCCTGACGAGCTTCTTTTCGGTCGGATCCCACAATCTGTAACCGACCTTTTTATCACCGTACCCCAAGAACACACATTGTCTGATCTTCATATCGAGCTTGGACCTCTCGTCCTTTGGTACGTGAATGGATGCCCTGCATCTAAACACCCAGAGATGACTGTACGATGGATCTTGTCCAGTCCACAGCTTATCAGGTGCTTCTCCATTCAAAGGGGCTGATGGCGACCTATTTATCAAATATACTGTCATGTGCATTGCTTCTCCCCAGAACGTCTTGGGCAACTTCGCATGGGATAATATTCATCTAATTCTCTTTGAAATTGTGCGATTCATTCGCTCAGCCGCACCATTATGCTGGGGGGTCTTGGGAACTGTCTGTTCATGCCGTATACCCAGGGACTTGCAATACTCATGAAAGTCATCGATGTATTCACCACAATTTTCAGTGCGGATCCACTTCAATGATCTACTTGTCTCTCTCTCTCTCTTGATCATAACATGAAACAATTTAAACACACCAAAGACCTCGTCATTGGATTTTAAAGTATAAACCCAAACCCTCCTAGACACATCATCTATAAAAATGACAAAATACAATGCCCCACCCAAGGTTTTTGTTCTCATAGGACCAAAAACATCAGAATAAACCAAATTTAATGCATGTACTTTATTAACATGAGAAGTAGATTTAACAAATGAAACTTTATATTGTTTCCCTGATAAACAGTCAATACAGGTTTTGAGAGGTATACCTATCATGTCTAGAAGAAGCCGCTTCCTTGCTAGTACCTAAAGCCCATTTTCACTCATGTGGCATAGACACTTGTACCACATGTCAATAGCTGAATCTTCCGCTATGTTCAACCCACCCTTGCACACACTGACACTTGTCTTATAAAGAGTACAACACTTCGTTCCTCTGCCTGTAATTAATGAACCCTTGATAAGCTTCCAGCGCCCACCAACAAATTGGCTTTCATAACCATCATCATCTAATCTTCTTATCGACATTAAGTTGAGGTGAAGGTCTGGAATGTGCCTCACATCCCTGAGAACCAATATGCAATCCACATCATTTTTCATACAAATATCACTGACCCTTACGGTCTTCGATATGTCAAAATTTCTCATCTTCACGGTCCCATAGTCACCTGACTTGTAGCTTGTGAAGAAATCCTTATGTGGAGTCGTATGAAATTAGGATCACGAGTCTATCACTGAGTCGATGTCCTGACTTATAGCCGTGAGACAAACATCATGATCTGCTGAAAGAATAACTACAACATCGCCATCTGAAGTGACCACAGTGGAATCTGATTCATCTTCCTTCCCCTTTCTTTTTCCTTTCATGTCGTTCTTCTTATTACGACATTCATGCTTGTGGTGGTCATTCTTACTGCAATTCTAACATTCAACATCCTTTCTAGTACTTGACTTGCCTTTTTTATTTCTCTTTGCCCTTTCTATTCTTTCCTCTCCCCCGATCTTATGTCACAAGGGCTTCTTGCTGAGAAGACCCCTCAGACTTCTTACTTGTCTCCTCGTTGAAGAGACAACTAGTTATCTGTTCTATGGACACTTTTTCATCTGGCGCGGAATTACTCAAAGACACCACCAATGTCTCTCAACTATCAGACAATGAGTTAAGCAATAGTAAAGCCTGTAATTCATCATCCAGGACCATCTTCATAGCAAAGAGCTGGTTTAATATATTGCTGATTTCATTCATGTGCTCAACCACAGAACCACCATCTTTGAACTTGAGATTCACGAATTGTCTTATCAATAAAATTTTATTGTCGGTTGTATTCCTCTCATATAGTCCTTATTGTTTTAACCATATGCTAGCAGCTGAGGTCTCCGTAAATACATGGTGGAATATGGAATCATCCAGCCATTGTCTAATAAACCCCACCACCTTCCGGTCTAATTTCTTCCAATCATCATCTGACATATCCATTGATTTTGCTGATATGCCTTGAATTGGAGAATACAAGTCCTTGCAATAAAGAAAGTCCTCCATCTTAGCCTTCCATATGGTCCAATTAGAACCATTGAGACTGATCATCCTTGATGAGCCACCTTCCATAATTCAAAACCGATTTCACTCCGTTCAACCAACCTGAACGCTCTGATACGACTTTGTTGGGGGCCGTTGCATAAAATTTAGGATCTAGCCTCCCAAAAACACCAGAATTATGGGATAATAAAACATTGAAATAAATCAAAGCATAAATTACACGACACGAGATTTTTATGTGGAAAACCCTCAAAGAAGTAAAAACCACGAGACCTCGTCCAGATCAACAATCCACTATGAAGTAGAACGTTACAATCGATCACAAGCACACACCACTTGTATCAAACCTTCTTCACTCACGCAGGAGTGGATAAACAATAAGAGAATAAAAAAAAATGGAGAGATCTCATCGATTATGAGGACATAGAAGCGCTGAGATGTCGAGTGTATAGTAGATCACCTCTACGAGCAAAACCTCCCTTCTATAAGCTTCCTCTCTCTTTCTTTCTCTCTCTCTCACACAACTTTGATAGCCCTAAACTCTTTAGTAAACCCTTGCAAAGCTTTAAGAAACTCGCTTGCATACCCTAGAATAACCCTAGGGATCCATATTTATAGTTTAGGAAACTCATTTCTGCACCTCTATGAAAACCGCCTCAAATTTACGCAGTACGCACAAAATTTAGACTCGACTCTTCGTAGCCTTGACTAGTCGAGCAGGGTCCTCCACCGGTCGAGCGGCCCACTTGACCGATCGAGAACCTCAAAATTTTCAAACTAAAACTCATTGTACTTTGAGTCGAGTACCACTCAACCAGTCGAGTAGACTCCTCGACCAGTCAAGCAGTCCACTCAACCGATCAAGCAGCTCTAATTGCTCTTCTAACCTGGGGAGGAAAAACTCCATCAATAAATCATTGAAATTCTATTTAAAAAAATCTTAAGCTACAATAAAATACAACTTTACACCAAATTCTATAATATATATATACACACACACACACACACATGATAGACTATGATCCGTAGTAAAAGCAAAAAAATCCGTTGCTGATTGTTTTCAAGTTTGAATTTTAGGTAGTACTAATCTGTCGCAAAATCTAAATTTGCGACGGACAAAATCCGTCACAAATTCCATTTTAGCGAGGGATTTTGGTCTGTTATTAAATCTCTCTACTTTTAACAGACATAAATTCCATTAAAAAAAAAACTTGGTTTAACAACAGATTTAGTCCGCAAATAAAATAAAATTATACACACACACACACACACACACACACACACACACACACGACATCCCATGATCCGTAGCAAAAGCAAAAAAATTCATTGCTAATTGTTTTCAAGTTTGGATTTTAGGTAGTACTAATCCGTCGCAAAATCTAAATTTGCGACAGACAAAATCCGTCACAAATTCCATTTTAACAAGGGATTTTGGTCTGTCATTAAATCTCTCTACTTTTAACAAACATAAATTCCATAAAAATATTGTGCGAGACGGACCTTTTCCATTAGAGATAGACTAAATCTGTTGTTAAACCAAGTTTTTTTTTTTTTTTCGTGATGGACGAAATCCGTCACAAATTCATGATTTTAGCGTAGTGTCTGAAAGATTAATGACAATGCTTACATTGTTGATCTTCCAGATAACATAGAAATCTCGCGTACTTTCAACTTTGTGAACTTGATTAAGTATCATGAATTGAAGCTAGACGAGAACTCGAGGTCGAGTTCTTTTGAAGTCGGGGGGACTAATGTAGAGTGAGTTGTAAACACTTTCATAATAAAGATGGACCAGAGAATGCCCGATTGGAGGCGAAAATCATATGGACTAGCAGAAACTTAAATCAGTCGCATCTCACAAACCAAATGAGTTTTTCGACATATTATATATGATTTTGGGGTAGGAATGTAACATCCCGAATTTTCACGGCCAGGGTTTGTACTCATGCCCGAGGAAACTGGGTGTTAATAATGTGAAACTTGAATGCTTTGAAAAACCGTACCTTTTTTTTAATATTTAGATCACATCCAGTTACATTCATGAAGGTAGCCATTCACGAGAATAAAATCAACTGCCACTATTATTAAAAGAAATTCAATAGAATATCAATTGCCCTCTCGATAGGAGTTTATTACATTTATCGAGTTTGCACCGGAAGTATAATACTAAATCATAAACTGTCTTCACAATCTTTCAACATAATCTTCCTCAGAGAGATTTTTCACTAGGTCTTCAATCTGTACATCACCTGCATAATCTGTACGGTTGGGAGAAGGTCAATGTCCTACTCATAGTGATGGTTATCCTTTAAGATTAACAATAATTCAAGAGATTCATAACAAGTAAGGGGTCTGATACATCCCGTGCTCTACTAACGTGAGGGTATCAACATGCACAAACAACCTACATGAGGTGCATGCCTAGCAAAGTATGTGGGGCTCATCATACATAGTAATCATCACAATGTGGAATACGATTTACAAATAATCGACTCGACCTCACTCTCACTATATGGATTTTCACTGGCATGACCAATGCTACTATGAATTTACGAGAACTCGCCAAGGCGCACAACACATGGATTGGGTGAATTACGTGCAACAATTTGTTCATGGAGTGATTATTTGCTGCATCTAATCCTGGAGTGATGTGATACTGCATTTGCAAATTACACACATCGATTTGTGCATCGCTACCCGAAGACTTAAGGACTTACGTGCCCCAAGAGGGTCTCTACTCAGATCGCATTACGTCTATAATATAATATTTGAATCACTAGTTGTGATACATCTTACACATCACTTGCACTTATAGAGAATATAAACTAAATCATAATGAATATAACTGAATCTGAATCATAAAGAATATCAACTGAATTATAGAGGTTATGGAATAGCAAGACACATACCTAAGCCATAAAGATATATGACACGATGTCAACATAATAAAAAGAAGAGTAACAATGGTCAACTCAACAAGAGTGGCAATGACCAACATAATAAGAAAAGAGTGACAAAGGTCAACTCAATAATAAGGAGAGTAACAATGGCTAACTCAACAAATAAAAGAGTGGTAAGGGCCAACTCAAATAAAAAGATGAGTAGCAGGGCCAACTTAATAAATTTGATAAGGCCAGGGGCAAGGCTTGCATCCATGGCCTCACATAAATTCAGAGAAATCACTTATATTTGACATCACGTCATAATTCCAAAGGGCCAATAGTTGTAATGATATTAACAATCAATTGATAGGATAATTCTCAGAAAATATAATATAAAAGGCAGAATATTTCACGCTATTAAAGATGAAAAGGAAGGATAACTCAATCACTAAGGCATAAAAGAGGCAGGATAAAGGCAAGATCAGATAAAGGCATGAAAGGCAAAATCATATAAATGAAGGCATGAATAGACATAATCAAATTGAATTAGTGTAAGCATAAAGGATAAAACCCTCACCTTAGAATTTAAAATGTTTCCTAACTGAGTCTAGTTATTTTCTTCCGTCGATTCCAACCTTATCCAAGATCACATAATTGTCAAGGTTAAAATCTGATTCAGAGTTGTATCAATAATATGAGTTTAGGATCGTTATATTATAGTTTTGAATATATAAACCCTATTGCCTGGAAACTTTGGTCATCTACTTACCCTTAGAACTGTTGGACTCAGTCTGATCCTGAACCCAAGTCGACGACTCTGTGAGTCATGGTTGTAATGTCAGAAATCAGGCAAAAGGCCCTGTTTCTTCTTTCTCTTCCTAACTCCTTTCCTTCTCTTCTCTTCTCTCTCGTTTCTTTCTTTCTTTCCTTTTTCTCTTTTCCTTCTTTTCTTTCTTCCCTGTTGGACGGCAACAGGCCTAGCGGATGGAACTATTTCTCAGCTGAACAGTCTTCTCTCTCTCTCTCTCTCTCTCTCTCTCTCTCTCTCTCTCGTTTTTCTTTCTTGTGGGACGGCAAGTCCTATTTACAACAAGAATGATTTCTAGATCCTTCTTGCATAAGGAGAAGTTTGGGTCGGGTTATGCATCTTTGCTCGCGCAGCCATGGTTGCAAAAGAAACTTACGCAATTTCTTGTTTACGTAAAGGAAAAATGGATGGTGCTTCTTTCCGTAATCTTCCTCTCTCTTTTTTATTCCTCGGCGTGGGTGCGGTTGGAAGAGGTTCTTTTACATTTTGGACGATTCAAATTAAAACCAGGATGCCTTATCATGTTTTCTTATTGTGAGGAAGAAACGGTTTGGTTTCTTGGAGCAGAACGCGGGGAGGTTTGCGGATGGGATCTCCCAATGCGAGGAGATTTTCCAAGTGTTTTCGGCCTCTTGGTTGTGATTGGATTCCTCTTTAGCAGAGATCAAATAGTTAGGATGTGGTGGAAGGGATTAAGTAGCAGATTCTAAGGGAGTGTCATGGTCGAACCTTCCTCGGACGGGAGTCCTTCATACGCAACTTCTTTCGGAAGCTGTCACAACATACGAGTTTGCTTATTTTGAGATTGGGTGGGGCCTAGTGATCCGATCGTTGTAGTATGATCCATCCTGACTATTAGTTTCTTCTTGTCTGGTTAGGACATGCCCTCAAGTTTGGAGGGGATCTGATGAGTAGGTGGCCCACATAAGGAGTAGAAGGATGGGTGAAAACTATAGTCCCGGTTTCATCGTCTGCTATTATAGCCTGCCGATGAGTGCTGATTTTGGCTCGTTTGTACGACATTGATGGGTCCACTATGGATGGCATCTTGGAAGATCCACTCCATTCATCAACTTCAGCTCACTGTGTGGACTCACGGGCCCAAGTTTGAAGTAGATCCGAACTATGAGTGGGCCACAATACATGTGATAAGTAGACGCTTCCCAACTCTTACACATTCTTGTAACCACGTAACAAATAATTGTCTGTGGCATCATGTGGGGCCCACATACCTGTTTATTCTGAGGATCTATTCTGTGTATCCGGTTTGTTACGTTATTTTAGGACACAGTCGAAAACGAAGTAGTTTAGTTAATCAAGTAGACCGCATGGTCTAGTAGCGAGAATACTCATAGTTAAAACTTCAATTATAACTCTCATCAACGGTGCCATGTGGTGTTACCTTGTTTACAAATCTACCCCTTTTCTTTTTCAAAACTTTTGCCATCCATAACTCATGAGTCTACCATCCAAATATGATGAAATTTGACAGGTGATCTTTATTTTTTACTCTCTTTTCGTCGCTTAAATTTGAGCCTTGATCTCTCAAGGATGACTAAGATGTTCTTTTAATGACTAATATATTTTAAAATTTTAAAATAATATTTGTACACATCTGATTGACAAGTTACCGGGCAGTTTGGACCTAAATCCTAAGATCTTCATCATGATCAACTTACTATGATGTTTACATGGCCCGTTTGGTGGATCCAAACATGACGGATGGTCAGATGACTTGCTAAAAATAAGGGAGCTTGATGGTTAGCACTCTGACCATGTATGTAGTTGAATGTATGGTCAATTTTACAAATAGATGAACACAAGATGATTTTCTAGAGTGATTAGGAGTAGGACATATATACCATTAGATTTGAGTGACGTGTTCACATGTGTAAGTTCCTCAAATTATAATTCTAATGGTAGGTTAAGCATATTCATATGGGGTGAACAAGATGAACGGATCAGAATCTTGATTTGATATGTGTATGGACAGAAATCCAATGCTTCCACATGGTTATAGGCACGTTTCTAAGAAATTCTTACAAAGGAATGTATATCTAAATCATTATAGATAGGGAGTTACTCGTCATGTCATTCATGGAAAAATACTTACGTCAAATCACATGTTGGATGGTCTTGTCTTGAAATCAACAGTCAGATGGTTGGATTTATTGACTGAATGTAATTCCCAACGGTTAGATTTGGGTCAGGGTGAGTATGTAAGGATAAGATAGTTGGATTAGTATTGTACACATGTACATATAAGTTAATTTCTAGGTAACACTCGAGAACTTTCAATACTCAGGTATTGAAATGTTCAGGACATTATAAGGAGAACCTACTTAAGCCAACCAACCTTCTTTGTTAGGTTGCCCATGCTCGATTTGTGAGATTCCATCATATTGATAATCAAAAGTCTCATTTATTTTTGTTTTTACTATAAATAGTAAGTTTTAGTTGGAGTATAACTTTTGATCCTTTGAGTTGTATAAGTCATGCCCAATATGAAAAGGGCTTAGAAAAGTTAGGAGAATAACGTGGTTGGTCTAAATTGGACACTTGATATTTTTGGCCGAAAACCATGAAATCTAGTAAGAATAGAGATTTTCCATAAATATTAAGTTTACTATTTATAGTAAGTCACGTTTCTAGAGTGTTTGAGTTGGAGTTAAAGTCTAAAATTCCGTCTAAAGTTTGAACTCATTATTTAAAGGGTTGTAATTTAGTTTTCTTTTTTAATCATCAATCAAGTTATTTCAAATTTATTAGGAGTTATTCCTACTTGTATCCCTCATGGATCGGAGGAAACTATGTGAGGAATTCAGGGAGCTCCAAGGATTGACGTAATTATTTTATGAGTAAGATAGTGACCAACCTCATCACGTCCCTCCCTGTGCCAATTACAGTGGTTCCAGGAAGTTTTTAATGGTTGAGTGTTCAATCACCACCGTTTCTTATAGTATGGTCCACTTGAGAATTAGATCTTCTACATTTTTGGGCTCATTGGCTGAAATGATGTGGAAAAATAAATGGACGGCCTAGATATAGAATACATGCATTAAGGTGGGCCCCATGGCAAGGGCCGCACCATGTTAGGTGAGGTGGGGTCGCAGGTAATCCAATCCCACCTTTGTGAGCTTGCTTCCAACCGCACGTGTGATGGGGTGCACCGTGCAAGCGGAAGGGGTCCTCTTAAGTGACGCATTAGTGCACATTATCGAACTAGGCAAATAATCATACGAGAAAGGATCATATTCATATTTAGACCCTTGCAATGGAGGATTACGTAATTCACCTCTTGCTAACGTGTCATATGTGCGGAACATCCCTGCTAGGGCTGAAAGTTGGGCGGGTTCAACCTGACCGACCCGTGACCGACCCGACATTGGGTTGGGCTTGGTTAGGATATATCGAGTCCGATTTCAAGCTTGGGCTATACAAACACCAACCCGATAAAACTTGGGTTGGGCTCGGGTTGAGGTCTCGGTTTGCCCGACCCAACCCGAACTCGATAAATATATAAGTTACTTATAAATTATAATTGAGTGTGGATCATTTGTGTCGAAGGCACACTAGTGATGTTGGGTCTCATTTGTCCATGTCATTTCTAAGGACTCAAGCTAACAAGGTATTTCAGATTTTTCTCTCCCAAATAGATTGCGTGCTATGCTACATGACTTTTAAAGGAGTACTCTTATATTTTAGCTTTTTTTAAAAAAATAAAAATAAAAATAAAATTTTTTATGATGAATAATCACATATATAATTAATAAAATCATAGATAAAAAAAATAAATCTTATATTGAAATATAATAAATTAATGTAATAATGAAAATATTAGCACGTATGCACCCGACCAACCCGATCAACCCAACTGAGCCCGCTTGGGTTGGGCTTGGGTTGAGAATTCCCAACCCGAGGTTGGGTTGGGTTGAGTTAGGGTTGAGGTATAGGAACCTTGGGTTGGGTTAGGGTTAAGCACCTACCCGACCTAACCCGCCCGACTTCAGCCCTAATCCCTGCCATTTAAACAATGAGAACAGTCATGAAGATAATCTACCATAGAAACTAAGCCGATCAATTCATCAGGTAGGCTATAGCTGTACATTGGGTCAGATCACCAGTCGTCCATTGATTTCTATGCTTTGGCCTATTCAATGAGTGAATTAGACTGACCTTTTGAATAGATGATGTTTTATCCCATCTTTTGCATGGATTAGATGACATGAACATGAAGATCAGTGCCAATAAAAGAACAAATGCATTTTCCTTTAACCAAAAAAAAAAAAAAAAAACCTTGATTTACATGTTACATCAATTCATTTATTTAACTTAACTAATCCTAACAGAACAAAATCACTCTCTAAGGCCAAATCAACTAAGCAGACACTTTCATCTCTAGCAATTCCTCAACAATCTCTCCATCGCTGCTTGCCGATGATCATTTCCCCGGTTTCTTGATGACCCTTTTCCCCGCAGATCCATTTGCTGCTAGTTGAGTACATGTGGACGGTTGGATCAAACTCTTGATGCCAATGGCAAGGTTCGAGTCCTCCGGTTGGAGTAGCTCAGACAAGAAAAGAACAAGAGAAGCCATAGGGTTAATTTTCAATGATAGGATGCTTGAATGGAGATAGATTAATAGGTTGTCTTAGATTCAATGGGATTGATGATTGAATGGTGGAGATTGAAGTTGGATGAGCTGCAATGGGATGTTGGAATGATGGGATTATGAAATGGAGGCTATAAGTATATGTAGAATCAACAAGGCCAATGGGTTTTTGGAAGTCCGATGGATTTTGTAAGTTTTAGGTTTTTAGTTTTGAGAAAAACCATATTTGTTGGGAGAAAAATAGATTGATTTATGGAATAGAACAACTTTACAAACTAACACGGGCCCAATGGGCTAAAACCACTTACAAGGTGCCTACTAAGGTCTACCAGCAAAAGAAGGCCAACCACGGAGTGGGACAATGCAACTATAAGTCCACTCAAATAGTATGCAACTGTAAGTCTACTCAAAGGCCAACCTACTGAGTAAGTTGGTACAACTACGTCAGGAATAGCTTGGCTATAGATCGACTATAGGACAACCTGACTATAGACGGATATAGCTTAACCTAAGCCATAAGCCAGACATAGCTTGACCTTAGGTTAGACATAGCTCGACCATAGGTTAGACTGAACCTCTGACAATGTAAAATGTTGATATGTCGAAAGACTCAGCGTTACCTATTTCTAATGTATCTTGAGCTTCCACAATCCGATCTTCTCCCGAACTAACATTCCGAGAATCCCTCTAATGGCTCGAAGATCTCTCCCAAGATCTTCGGGATAAGATCAAATCCCAGGGATCTTAGACGACCGTAATTTCGG
Organism: Magnolia kwangsiensis; assembly: GCA_037074715.1. Classification (NCBI taxonomy): domain Eukaryota; kingdom Viridiplantae; phylum Streptophyta; class Magnoliopsida; order Magnoliales; family Magnoliaceae; genus Magnolia; species Magnolia kwangsiensis. The sequence goes on from CM073577.1 coordinate 119,642,483, forward strand.
AAAGTTCTTCGACATATCAGGAGTCCTACATGAGAAAGACTTCCTGCAGTATGATCTTCCTTCCAATATAAATAGGGAGATCCTAGCCAAAGTAAGGTATGTATACTTCACCCTAATACTTAACTAGTGAACCTTTTCCTTAAGATCTTACCATACAAAAGACCTAAGGTCCTGACTTACCATATAAAAGACCTAAGGTCCTGACTTAGGCATCAGAGGGTCCCCTATACAAGCCAGGGTCTCCTTTGTCTCTTAACTTCTTTTGTGCAATTCCTAGAGGGTTAACCAAGGAGAGTCTACTCAAAAATTGCATCAACAGTTTGGCGCCTTCTGTGGGAATGACGTCTTAGTCGTTCTTGCTTTGCCAAAAAAATTACAATGGCTAAAGGGAAGAAGAAAACTCGACCCTCCCCAGTTGCAGCTCTAGTTGCACCTGACCGTACATAACTGCCCCTTGAACAACCTGAACAACCGAAAAGTCATCGAGGTTCTTCCTCACAACATCAGACCAATTCCGATTCCGACAGGTAGGGTCAGCAGTCTCGTGTAAAAGGAGGTTGGCTGAAATCCCTCGAAAAGGAGGTCGGAATGTTGCTAAAGAACATGGATTACATAAGATAGATGTTGGAACAACTGCAACCTTAACATGTGCAAAGAACCAACAGGGGAGATGACTAAATGGGCAACAGCCCTCCTTACCCATCATAACATATGGAGTCCTTTAGGGTCTATATGGAACTCCATGATGTATCCAATGCAGTCATGTGTCGAGCTTTCTCCCTGACCTTGACTGAAGCCGCTCGGCTATGGTTCAATCAGCCGAGGTTGAACTCCAGTAGTTCATTCTTCCAGCTCAGTCAGACCTTCATTACGAACTTCAATGGGGGAAAGAAAAAGCTTAAACCATACTCCCACCTCTTTCATGTTGTTCAGAAGGATGGCGAGATACTGAAAGACTACATCAAGTGCTTCAATTTGGAAGCATTGCAGGTTCAAAAGCATTGCAGGTTCAAAAGCATTCTGAAGAAGTCTCCTTACCCGTGATCATGGGAGGACTGAGAGATCAACAATTCCTCTTCTCGCTGGACAAAAGCTCGCCGACAATGATGGCCAACCTATTGAACAAATCATAAAAATATGCCAATGCAAAAGAAGCCTGTGTCCTTCGGAATGTTGTGCAGAACAAAAACCCCACAAATAAAGCACAACAGGCGAAGGCAAAGCCGAGCTCGGTAGCCTCAAGCAGAAAGAGGAAGGATGATCAATCTCAGGACAATCATCGCCCAAGCAAGCGGCCCGACAATAAGTTTAAAACTTACACTCCTCTCAACAAAACATCAAAACAAGTTCTGATGGAAATTAAAGACAAGCGTATGCTTCACTAGCCGAACAAGTTGTAGTCTAATCCTAATAAGAGGAGTAAAAACAAATACTACTTCTTTCATCGAGATCACAGGCATAACACAAGCAACTTCTTTGACCTTAAACAAGAGATTAAGGTACTCATTCGCAATGGACATCTTGGGGAGTACGTCAATCATAAAGGAGCTCAAATCCCAGGGAAAGATGAACAACCAGTCAACAACGATCCAACCGGGGAGATCCGCAAGATCTTCGGGGGTCATAGAGGCAGAGGAGACTCAAATAATGCTCGGAAGGTCCACACAAGGAACATTGGTCACCCCAAAGATGAAGTTCTACTTATCAGAAGACCTCTAAAAGAGCAGAAGGTAGAGGACTCACAACCTTACCTTCATCGAGGAAGATGTCCAAGGAATCCACCACCCACATGACGATGCACTTTGTGGTCACTCTGACCATAGCCAATCATAAGTCATTTCTAATCCTTGAGGACACTGGGTCTTCGGCTGATGTCTTCTTTACTTAGGATTTCGACAAAATGGGAGTTGGTCGATCTCGACTTCGACCTATCAAAACCCCATTTCTCGGTTTCTCAGGTGGACAGGTCATACCTAAGGGAGCAATACAACTCCCTCTCATGGCTAGAGATGGACAAAACAGGGTCACTACAATGGTCAATTTTTTGGTGGTAGACTGTCTGTCTATCTACAACGTGATCCTTGGCCGACCATCTTTGAATGCTCTGCAAGTTGTGGTCTCAACCTATCACTTAGACATGAAGTTCCCGACTGAGCAAGGTGTTGGAGCAGTGAAGGACGATCAACATGAAGCTCGAAAATGCTACACAATGGCCCTAAGAACTTCACACAAAGCAATGGCTGTCACTTCTCTAAATCCTTATGAGGATTCCAAAGAAAGAGGTCGCCCCATGAAAGACCTTGTTCCTATCCCACTTGACTAATCCGACCCATTTAGGACTGTCCAAATTGGGTCATCCCTAACAGCACCACTATGGGACAAGATGATAGCTCTCCTCCAATGTTATGCGGACATCTTCGCATGGTCTCATGAAGATATGCCTAGTATCAAATCCAAAATCCACGTCCTCCGCCTGAATGTCGACCCAGCTCACCGATCGATTCGACGGAAGCATCGTGTGCTTGGTCCCAAAAGATATGCAGTGATCGAAGAAGAAGTCGACAAACTCCTCAAGGCTAGATTCATCGAGGAAGTTTATTATCTAGACTGGATAGCCAACATTGTGTTGGTCAAGAAGGCTAATGGGAAATGGCAGGTCTGTGTTGACTATACAGACCTAAACAAGGCCTGTTCCAAAGATAGCTTTCCTCTCCCCCGAATCAATCAACTAGTCGACAGCACTACCAGGCACGAACTACTTAGTTTTATGGGTACTTATTTCAGTTATAATCAAATTGTAATGCATCTACATGATAAGAAAAAATCACCTTTGTCATTGAAAAAAGTCTTTATTGTTACCAAGTCATGCCTTTTGGTTTGAAGAACGCTAGAGCCACTTATCAGCGGCTGGTCAACAAAATGTTCGCCCACCAAATAGGGTGAACAATGGAAGTATATATCAATGACATGATGGTCAAGAGCATCGAAGCTATAGATCATGTCACTGATCTCGAGAAAATGTTCCTCGTCCTTCGTAAATATCGGATAAAGTTGAGTACGAACAAATGTGCCTTCGGGGTTAGCTCGCGAAAGTTCCTCAGTTTCTTAGTCAGTAAACGAGGAATCGAGGCGAGCACCCTGAAGATCAAAGCTCTTCTTGACATGAGTTCACCAAGGACAATCAAGGATATTCAATGGCTTACAGGAAAGATTGTCACACTCAACCGCTTCGTGTCCTGAGCTATAGACAAATGTCTCCCCTTCTTCAAACAACTGAAGGGGAAACGGGTAGTAGATTGGACAGAAGAATGTGAGACAGCCTCCTAAAAGTTAAAAATAATATCTTGAGTCACCTCCACTACTCTCCAAACCCGAGCAACATGAATCCCTATTGCTATATTTAACAGTTTTTAATGTCAATGTTAACTCGGACTTAATTAGAGAACATGAATGGAAGCAACTCCTGGTGTACTACGTCAGCAAAGTCCTAGTTTCAGTCGAGACCAGATACCCAATCCTAGATAAATTAACATTAACATTGGTCATTTCTTCTCGATGTTTATGACCATACTTCCAACCTCACATAATCATTGACTTAACGGATCAACCACTACGTCAAGTGCTCTAAAAGCCCGAAGCTTCGAGAAGATTGACTAAGTGAGTGATCAAGTTGACTAAGTTCAATATCAAGTATTGACCCTGAGCAGCTATTAAAGGTTAGGCAGTGGCCAACTTCATTGCCGAGTTAACTCATACATTTGAGCATGATATCAACCTACCTAGGTTAGAGCTTGTTCCGAATGTCCTGCCCGACCAAGCATCTAACTCCCACACCAATCCCGACCCACCCAAGTGGATGTTATGTTGATGACTCATCCAACTCTAAAGCAAGTGGGGCCAGGATAGTCTTAGAAACTCCAGATCAGACATGCATGCAATATGCCTTAAGATTCAGATTCCAAGCCTCCAACAATGTAGTAGAGTATGAGGCTTTGCTTGTCAAACTCAGACTGGTGGCCACTATGGGAGCTCACAATCTCAAGGTCTTCAGCGACTCCTAGTTGGTCGTCAATCAAATAACAAAGGCATATCAGGCCAAAAAGGAGCGCATGAAAGCATACCTATGGAAGGCCAAAGAATTGATCAAAAATTTCTAAAAATGCAATGTCGCTCTGATCCCTCAGGTAGAAAATTCCAAAGCCGACATGTTGGAAAAACTAGCCACTGTAGATGAAGACGACATTCTGAGATTCGTCCCTATCGAGTTCCTCACCAAACCGAGCATCGACGAGGCCGACCTCGTAATTATTCTTTCGGTAAGCTCGAAATTTATCTGGATGGATCCGATCATCGATTATCTCAAAGAAGAGAAGTTACCCAAAGACCGAATGAAAGCACGTAGATTATGAACTAAAGCAGCTTGCTACACCATACTTAACAACATCCTCTACAAAAAGATATTTTATCTCTCATATCTCAGATGTTTTCAACTAGATGAAGCAGAGTATGTGCTAAGAGAAACCCACGAGGGTATCTATCAAAACCACTCTAGAGGATGAGCCTTAGCCCATAAGGTCATTCGACAGGGGTACTATTGGCCGACCATCTAGGCCGATGCTCAGTAGTTCTCTCAGAATTGCGACAAATGTTAGCGCTTCGCGAATGTGCCTCAATAGCCCCTTGAAGATCTCACCCCTATGACCAGACCATGGCCATTTACTCAGTGGGGAATCGACATTATCAGTCCTCTCCCAACTAACAAAGGTCAAACCAAGTTCGTTGTAGTAGCGGTCGATTACTTCACGAAGTGGGTGGAAGCCAAGCCTCCAGCAACGATAACTGAGCAAAAGATCATGGACTTTTTCTAAAAGAATATCATTTGACAATTCGTAATTCCTCGAACGATCATCTCCGATAATGGAAAATAGTCGATAACAAGCAATTCCAGGAAATGTACTATAACCTCAGAATTCGTAATGTCTACTCTTCAATGTGACACCCATAGGCAAATGGACAAGTTGAAGCAGTCAACAAGATCATCAAGCATCACCTCCAGACCAAGCTCGAGAAAGCCAAGAGAGCATGGGTTGAGGAACTCCGTAAAGTCCTTTGGGCCTACCGAACTACTGCTCGGATGACCACTGAGGAAAATCCCTTAGCTTATGGGGCAGAGGTAGTCATTGAAGTATAAATCGGGCTATCAACAGCTTGGATATAAGCATTCAACAAATGACTAAACACCGAGCTAATGGTGTTGAGTCTCAACCTTCTCGAGGAAAAGAGAGAACGAGCTTGGATCTGAACCGCTATCTATCAGTAGCAAGTGATGCGTTTATATAATTCCAGGGTAAAAGTTAGGAGGTTCTGAGCTAGTGGCTTAGTCCTACGAAAAACCTTCCAAAATACTAAGGAACCAAGATTAGGAACTCTGGGCCCAAACTGGAAAGGATCCTATGTAGTAACGAGCACAAGTCAACCTGACTCATATCGACTAGAAGACTTGGATGGTTAGCTCCTACCTTATCCTTGGAATGCTGAACATCTTAAGATCTATCCTCCTTAGAAAATCGATGTAAAAGCTTACCGTGTACTGATCAACCTCACGATGGAATTAATAAAAGACTAGTTGTAGCACGACTCCTATTGGATCTACTAATTCCATCAGGTCCGACCTATGTCCGACCTAAGGTCGACCTATCTTTAAGGTTTGACCTTTGTCTAATCTCCTTATAAGTTCCAATTCACGTCTGATCTATCTATAGGATTTGATTTTTTAAATCAAATCCAACCTATCTACCAAATCTAACTAGCCTGTTAGGTACAATATACTTAGAGAAAATCTATAAATGAGCACGTTATCTCAAAAAAGGGGTAACTTTCATTAATTGGGTCGTAAAGGCATGATTACATCATTCTACATTAAAAAAAAAAGGTGATCTTCAAGCCTCGGGAGGCTGCTCAAGAGTTGCTTCATCACCAGATGCATCAGAGATTGACTCAGATTTGTCAAAACCAGAGAGATCTAATTCTGGAAAGGCTTCCTTCATGAACTCGACACACTTTGCATAGCCTCAATGGTAAAGAGCATTTATGTTGTCTATATACGACTGGGAAGACTGCAACTCCTTGACAGCGTCCTCCCGAGCTTAGGCGAGAGCTGCTCGATTTCCTACCTTAAGTTTCTCAAGCTTCACCTCCATCTCCCCAAGCTTCGCCCCGATCTTCATGAGCTTCACTCCAGCTTACTCGAGTTTTGCTCCCAGCTCAGCCTCTCGCCAAGCCAACTTCTCATAAGCCTCTTCAAGAAGCTTCTTTGTGATCTCTAGCTCAGCCTCTGCGGAAGAAGCATGAGCTTGAGACTGGGCGACCTCAATCTCCTTTTGAGTGAGCTTCTGGCTGGTCTCGCTCACTTGCCCTTGTAGTTGAGTGACCTCACGATGCAACTTCAACAAACAAAGAGCGAGTTGCTAAGGAAAAAGAGAAAAATGAGTGAAGACGAACAATCAGAAAGAAAGATGAGCTACTTATGGAAATACGCTTGCCCCAAGAAGGCTCGTCAATGCAGATGTGAGAATTATCTTAGTAGGAGAGTCTAATAGACAGAGAAATTCCTCCTTAGGCATGCGTCGATCTGCTTAGGGAAGGATCTCCTCAATCGATCGACAGAGACTGTGACCTACCTCCTCTTGAACTCCAAAGGATTAGCTGAGGCGCAACCATTCTCTTCAGTATCTAGAGACCGAGCCTCCACAGAAGGCTCGAAGGCTCCCTGTGCCTCAGCAGGAGAAGCCTCTTCCAGAATGGTTGTCCCGACCGTTGCAACAGCAGCATTGGAGACAGGCTCGACAGTCGTTTCCTCTCCATCGACCTCCACAACGACGGGATGAGAAGGGCCGACCTTCCCCTTTATTTTTGAGGAGGTCTTTTACCTGTTCCTCTTTGGCACTACTAGTTCTTTTGGAGGAGGTTCCTGGAGTTTAGAGGCGGGCCTTAGTAGAGGGTGAGCTTCAGGCATTTCTGAATCACAACATGAAGAAACTTCTTTAAAGAAATTCATGAATTTTTTTCATAAGTCCTAAAGCTCAGTCAAGGCTCTTACCAATGAGAGCGAGGTCTAAGCCTGACTTAAGAAGTAGCTCAGGCTGGAGAAGTATTCACCACGATCTTTCTTCCTCCCCTAGTGTTCTTGTCTCTTTGATCCGAGCAAGAGATGCACTGTCTAGCAGGGAACGATGCTTGGGAGCAAGTGCAATAGAAGACATATGCAAACAAGTTAAGAAAACTCAAAAACCGACCAAGGAAGAACTAAAGGATGACCAAATCCAAAGAGTATTGACCTGGGTCAGCAAATGTTGTGGGGACCAAGTGCTAATCCAAAGGTAGATCAGCCACTTCCCAACATTCAGAGCCCCATAATCACTTGTCCATCCAGTTCTTATTGGACAATGAAGGGTAGGTAATATGGCCCCCTCTAATCCCTCACCAAGAAGAGAGATAATGCTAGCCAGGGTGAAACTTGTTAGGCTTTAATTTGTAAAGATAGAGGAACTCCTCAACGGGGACCTCAAATTGCTCTAGGTCAGACCATAAGACCGCGCAGCCGATTAAAGCCCTCCATCCATTGGGGATCATCTACCTTGGAGCCAAGTTTAGGTGAGAAAGTACCATCCTTACCTAACCTTGCAGAGGGAGCCTCAGGCCGCATTAAAGGGCAACCTGAAAAATAGCGACTGCTCCCTGTGAAGATCGATCAGAAAGCTCGTCTGGCGAGGGAACTCGGAGGATTACGTTCTCAGGGATGTGATACCCCAGTCTAATCTGAGCTAATCCACCTCAGTAAGGGTCAAGGGTACAAGACCCTCGGGCCCTCCTTGCCAGTGGACTCTTCCAGATCGTCATCTTCCCCAATAAAGATTATGCTCTACCCAACTACCCTCTTTGTCGGGGACCTTTCCACTACCCGCAATGTCTAGAAATTGGCGTCAGCCATCATTACCAATGGGAATAATGGGTTCGACATTACCTGGAGGCTACTCACCCCACCACCGTTGCCACCGCCGGAAGCTCCCTCCAATGAACTTATAGAGTTCGACATGGTGGCTTTTATAGATGTTAAGAGTCGCTATTAAAAGGAAAAAAGAAAAGAGGGGGAAAATGAAGTTTAAAGCTCACCGGGGAAGGAATAAACGCCCGACCGCTGGTGAAGACAGTCATCAGAAATCGTTTCGTAGGCTAAGGAAAATGATTGGAAGGGAAAGAAAACAAATGTGGATGAAATCGACTAAGTGTAAATGCTATCTTATCTAGCTCCTAAGATTGTCAAATTTTGTAGTGCCAAAACCTCTTGGAATCTGTATCTTTTGTATCTCAACATTATATCATCCTTGCTTATAATCAAGTACAAGAACAAGAAGTTCAAATTCAAGTTCAAGCATCTCAAGTACACGATCAAGAAGTTCAAGTACAAGAATAAGATATTCAAGTACAACATTAAGTACTACTTCAAGGTTTCAAGCTTCAACTATGTCAAGACTGTGTATTACTTAAGAATACATGCTCAACTTCAACGTACTTCAAGATGACAAGCTTTAAAGTACTTCATGATAATCTATCAACCGAAGCGAATAATGTTTTAATGTTCAATCTTCACCAATAAGATATGAATGACCCTAGATTTACCATAGGTTAGGTCATATTGATTGCATACTTAAATTGGGTCATTATATAATTTTATAGACTTTTACTCGACTAGTCTTAGCATATGTTTGACTAGTCCAAGTACTGGCTCAACCAGTCAAAGTTTGTTACTAATTTTCAGAATTTTCTGTTGGACCCTCGACTAGTCCTGGAGACTACTTGACCAGTCGAGCAGGCTCGACTCAAAGTCCAGCAACCAAACTAGGTCTCACTCGACCAGTCTAGTGCAGGGCTCAACCAGTCGAGCAGGTCACTCGACCAGTCGAGCAAGCCACTCGACCAGTCGAGTAGCGATCTTATCTTATTGCGCCCGAAATTTTGAATTCTTGTTGGTCCTTCGATTAGTCGAACCGACCACTGGGCTAGTCGAGTGAATAATATTTTTTCCTATAAATTGAGGATGATTTTCAGAGTTTTCATTCAATTCCAAGATATTCAAGTCACAACTCTAAGAGAACTTGTCCCCACATTTGAGAAGCTAATTGGTTAGTATTTAAGATTCTTTTAATGGCCTTTTTTATATTTGATTTTGTGATCACTATTCTATTCTAATTCTTTTGTAAAGGGAATATTGATTTAACCCTTTTTGAGATCAAAATCAAATCAAGCTAGCCCTGGAGAATTTAATCTAAAAATTATTTATATCAAAGAACCTTTCATATGTGAGATTGTACATTGGACGTCTACATTGAACATCTACATCGAATCAGCTCTATCGGGCTTCATCAAAAGAAGAATCTTCAGATAAGTACATTTCTATTTTCGTTATTTGGTTTGTAAGATTGCCAGAAAATATTTCATTTTTAGTTTTGACTGAGATAGCTAGAAAATCTTAGTAAGTAGGGTTTTTAATTGTGGTAGCCCTTTAAAAGTACAATTGTGAAGGTTTTAGGTGAACCTTGGAAAACCTATTTCATAGTGAAAACCAATATCCACTGTGTGAGGATATTGGGAGTGGAGTAGTTGTGTAGCTGTTCTTTAATAGTTGGTGTACACACAAATGAACCACTATAATTGTTGGAGTTGTGGAGTATGGTTGCATGTGCTTAAGTGATTGAATGTTGTAATTTATTTTTTAGCATTTGTGGTGAATGATTGTAATTTACTTTCTGCACATGTGGTGAATGTTGTAATACTAGTAGAAATTTATTTCTATTTTCTTGTTTATTCCTCTGTATTTTTTTGAATTTTTGATACACAAACCGTTCTAGAAATCAGGTTGTCCTGTCATAAGCCATTGTTTTTTTGGTGTAAGGTTGTCCTTAGAACAACATCTCTATTAACCTCTCAATATTTGTACATTTAAGGTTACTATTCATTTTTGTTATTTAACTTGATAAGTGCTATCTTTTATTATTTCTTTATTATTCCACACTTAAATTTTTAATTTGGCATAGACCTATTCACCCCCCCCCCCCCCCCCCCCCCCGCTCCTCTAGGACTCTTAGCTAGGCCTTTTCAAGTGGTATTAGAGCCTAATAACTCGATTTCTTTTTTGTTATTTGGATTAATTTCTTAAGCTAATCGATTTGAGCTTTTTAAGATGTCAAATTTTGATAGCCTTTCAGTCACTAGGCTTCCACCATTTGATGGCTCCAATTATGCCTATTGAAATGCCAAAATGAGGATTTTTTTAAATCCATGGATGAAAGCGTGTGACAAGCCACAGTGACCAATTGGACCCCTCCTACCACTGAAGTGAATGGTACTGATGGATCTAAAACTGTAAAGTCACACCTTACTTTTCATGGACCGTTCTTCAGAAAAGTGAGAGTAGTGCCAATGTAAAGGCTTTAAATGTAATTACTTGCGCACTATCACTGGATGAATTTAAGAGAATTCTATCCTGTGATACTGCAAAGCAAGCCTGAGATATTTTAGAAATGACACACGAGGGTACAACAATTGTTAAGAAATCTAAAGTTCAACTCCTCACAACTAAATTTGAGAAAATACATATGAAAGAAAGTGAAATGTTCATAAACTTCTATACAAGATTGAATGACATTGTCAACTCTATGTGGGGTCTTGGTGATAGGATCCTAGAAAGTAAAGTCTGTACAAAGATATTGCGCTCATTGCCTGAACGGTTCAATTCAAAGGTGACCGCGATCCAGGAACTTCGTGATATGGATAATATGAGGGTAGAAGAACTAGTTGGTTCTTTACAAACCTATGAGTTAAACTTTAAAGCTCCTAAAGGTAAGTCCATTGCCCTTAAGTCTTCTAAAAGTATTTCTCATGAAAATAGTAATTCTGATTTAGAAACTTCTAAAGATGATATGGCTCTTTTAGCAAAAAAGTTTTACAAGATTTTCAAAAGTAAAAAGAGGGTCGATTTACAAAAATCTATTGAAAAGAAAAGACCTAGATCTAAAACTTAGAAATCTTTAAAAGACAACCAATGCTACAACTTCCATGAATATGGGCATCTAACTAACAAATGTCCTAAGAAGGAACAGTCTAAAAAGAAAGGTATGTTGGTTACATAGGATGAATCTTCCTGCTTTAAAGTCTTTTTTGAGTTAGAAGATTCTGAAACCGAGTCGGCTAATAATATTAAAGCCCTAATGACTCTTGCCAAGTTCACTTTTTCAGATAATGATGATTCAACTAGTGAAAAAAATTTGAATAGTGACCATGAAAATGAAGAAGACCTTCAAGATGCTTATGACGCCCTATACAAGGAAAGTTGTAAAATAGCTGTAAAGTTAAAACTTCAAAAAGAAAAGTTTTCAAAACTAAAAGAGAATTTTAATAATCTAATCTTAGAAAAATCACACTTTTCAGATTGCTTTGAAAAAACTAAGTGCGACTTAAATTTTAAAATGTCCCAAGTTGAAAACTTAAAATCTAAAAATGAAAAGCCAAAACTAGAGGTCTCTTCACTTTTGAGTTTGAAGGATGCATGGAGGTATGCCCAAGGTGATCCTAAATTAGAAAAACTTTTATCCTAATCTAGAAAATGTGGCGATCAATCTGGATTGGGCTATGATAAAAGTATTCCTCCCAAACATAAGAATACTCCTAAGTTTATTAAAGGGGAGACTTCTAATTCAAAAGAAAAAAGTCTGAATTAAAATAATTCTAAAAATACTAAAACTTTTCAGACTTCAAAACCTAGAAGAAACCATATTAACTATAAAAATCAGAATCGTTATCCTTTAGCTGAGAAAATTGTTGAATTACTTAACGAGCTCTTAAAATCTAACTCAGTGCGTAGGACTTATAACAACTATAAACATAAAAAGACCAACTATACTCCTAAACCTAAAACTATAATGAAATGGATCCCTAAGGTTACTTGTTTGGTTGCCCACACCGCTTTCAAAGCTTCGAGCCATTCAAAGTGGTACGTAGACAGTGGTTGCTCTATACATATGACAGGTGACAAAGGTCTTCACCAATCTTAAAGACATGACTGATGGTTCAGTCACATTCGGTGATGGTAGCAATTGCATAATTGTTGGCCAAGGTATAGTTCAACTCTTAAACCTCACTCTATTTGAGAATGTTTTATATGTAGAAGGTTTAAAATATAATTTATTAAGCATCTCTCAAATATGCGATAATAATCATATTGTAAAATTTACCAACCAAGGGTGATTTTAAATAAGAATGGTTCTATAATATTAACTGGTCGTAAAACTTCTGAGAACTGCTACATTATTTGTGATTCAAGCTCATCTAAGCTATCGTCTACACTACCTTGAGTGCCAGATTGGTAAACAAACTAGGAGTGCTCATAAAAAGGTGAAGTCTAATGCCACATCTAAACCACTCAAGGTCTTTCAAATGGATCTCATTAGACCAATTAGAACGGAGAGTCGAGGTGACAAGAAGTATATTCTAATAATTATAGATAACTTTATAAGGTATACTTGGATAATCTTCTTAAGAGAGAAATCAGAAACTCTCGATGAAGTAAAAAAGGATACTTAAACGTATCGAAACTAAAAAAGAATCACAAGTCACTAAGATCCGTAGTGATCATGGTTCTGAGTTTGAAAATAACAGTTTTGAAAATTTTTACAGTGATCAGAAAATATCACATGAATATTCTGCGCCCAAAACACCACAACAAAATGGTGTATTGAAAAGAAAAAATAGAGTTCTTCAAGAAATGACAAATGTAATGCTAAATAGTATGGAGCTTCCTAAAAATCATTGAGCTGAAGTCGTAAATACTGCTTGTTATATAATTAACCGCGTTTATACTAGAAAATCAAATAGTAAAACGACTTATGAAATGTGGTTTGATAAAAAGCCTACTGTTAAATACTTTTGAGTTTTTGGCAATAAGCGCTACATCTTACGTGACCAAAAAAATCTGGATAATTTAACACCAAAAGTGATGAAGAGATATTTTTATGGTATGCTCTAAATAGTCAAGCGTATTGGGTTCTTAACAAGAGGACTGGTGTAATTCAAGAGTCCATTAATGTGGCTATAGATGATCACTTGAATATACTTGTCTTAAGTTAAGAAAATGATGAAGTCCTTTTATTTGATAAACCAGACTCTTCATCTAGTCAAAATAATACTAAACTGAGGACAGTTAAAGACCATCCATCTAATCAAATCCTTGGAAACCCTCTCACTGGTGTGCATACTTGTAAACAACTTAAAGATATGTGTAACTATGTGTGAATTACATCTCAGATAGAACTGGCTAATGTAAAAGAAGCTCTTACTGACGAAAAATGGATTGTAGCAATACAAGAAGAGCTCAATCAGTTTATTAGAAATTATGTTTAGTACTTAGTTCCAAGATCAAAAGATAAACATATTGTTAAAACAAAATGGATTTTCAAAAATAAGTTTGATAAACTTGTTAATATTATTAGAAACAAAATCAGGCTGGTTGTATAAGGGTACACTTAAATAGAAGACATTGATTATGATAAGACCTTTGCCCCAGTAGCTCGTCTTGAATCAATCAGACTATTTATATCTATTTCGTACTTTAGAAAATTCAAAATATACCAAATGAATGTAAAGAGCACGTTCTTAAATGGTGATTTTCATGAAGAATTGTATGTTGAACAACCAACGGGTTTTGAAGACCCTAAGTATGTTAATCATATCTATCACCTAAAAAAGGCACTCTATGGTTTGAAACAACCTCCTAGGGCATAATATGAAAAGTTGACTAAGTTTCTACTATGTCATAACTTTATAATGAGAAGTGTTGATAAGACATTGTTTATAAAAAAACATAATGATCACATACTTATAGTGCAAATCTATGTTGATGACATTATCTATGGATCTACCTATGCTAACATGACTGTTGAGTTTGCAGATCTTATGAAGTCTAAATTTGAAATGAGCATGGTTGGAGAACTAAACTATTTCCTAGGGTTGCAAGTCAAACAGCTCCCTGATGATTTCTTTATCTTTCAAACCAAATATGCTCTAAACTTAGTTAAAAAGTTCAGATTTGAGAGTGGAAAAAATTTTGATACTCCAATAAGTATTACTTTAAAACTCTTTATGGATTCAATAGGTAAGAGTGGATCTTAAGTTGTATCACAGTATGATAGATAGTTTACTTTATTTAACTGCGAGCCGACCTGATATTGTTTTTAGCATAAGAATTTGTGCTACATATCAGTCGAAACCTAAAGAGTCACACATGATTGTTGTTAAGCGTATTTTGCGATATGTCACTAGTTCAGCTAATCTTGGTCTCCGGTATCCATATGATACTAGTGTCCAATTAGCTGGTTACACGGATGGTGATTGAGCTGGTAATATTGATGATCGTAAATCGACCAGTGGTGGTTGTTTTTATATTGAGAATTGTTTAGTTTCTTGGCTAAGTAAGAAACAAAGTTCTGTATCACTCTCCACAACTAAGGCTGAATATATTGTTGTTGGTATTGCATGCACTCAGTTTGTGTGGATGAAGAGAATGCTAAGAAATTACGAAATTGTGTAAGAATCCATGGTCTTATATTGTGATAATTCAAGTGCAATTAATATCCCTAAAAATTCAATTTAGCGTTCATGAACCAAGAATATTGACATTAGATATCATTATATTTGTGAACTGGTAGAAGACAAGATAATTTCATTGAAATACATTCCGACTAAGAAGCAACTTGTAGATATATTCACAAAACCGCTCGATAAAAACAGATTTGTAAAATTAAAATTTGATCTTGGTATGTGCAATATGAACTGATGATTTGTGCCTTTCTATATCATAATGTATATATTTATTGTTTTAAAAATTTTAAAATTCAAATAGATGAAAAATTGTAAATTTTCAGTGTTGCACGACTAGGCGAGTACACACTCAACTAGTCGTAGCTCAACCGGTCGAGTATGTACATGACCAGTCATGAAACTCGGGTTTTACTTTTTATTTGGGAAAAAACATTTTTTTCTTCACTTTGTTCTTCTTCTCCAATAAGCCTTACCATGACCAGTCGAAACCATCTTCGATTCCTCTCTGGTTAGTGTATTATTTTCAATTTCCTTGTAGATTTGAGTTCTTTAATTTTCCATTTCCTAGTTTGTGTTGTTTATTTCAAGGTTTATGGTTGTTTGGTGCATTTTCTAGTTATAAATCTATTTTTCTTGAAACCCTTCTTACCTCTTTTGCAATCTTTATATTCCTTGATTTTTTTATTGCAATGGAAGGTAGAAACAAGAAGAAAGGATCTCGTGGTCCCTCTTCTTCTCGTTCCGCTTCTATCACGGTGCGCCACATTTGGTCACCCGAGAAAGATCCTGAATATGTGTGAGATATTTGCTTACGAATGTGATAGTAGAACGAACAGTTAACATTGATCATTTAGCTCCTTTTGGTATCCTTCCACTCCTTCGATCTGCAGGATGGGATAACATTTTATATTAGGGTGGTCCGGCATTCCACTCTATTGCGTAAGTCATGTATGCTTGTATTACTGACTTCTCTCTATTGTTACTCATTGCTCTCTTATTTCTATCATCATTTTTACGTTCTTTCCTTTATCATATTGTGACCAAAATGGAGAGAATTTGTGTTGATATGCCTATTTCATAATGATATTGGATTCTATAGAGTGGATGTATGTTAAAAATGTGGAGTAATGTATTGAGGGGGAGTATTGGTGCGCATGATTATGATTCTTTGTTGTGCATATATGATTCTTTACTATGTGTATTATGCATCATATTATTTATTTGGTTTTGTCACTAATTTGACAAAGGGGGAGATTATAAATGTTATCTTATCTAGCTCCTAGGATTGTCAAATTTTGTAGTGTCAAAACTTCTTGGAATCTGTATCTTTTGTAGCTCAACGTTATATCATCCTTTCTTACAATCAAGTACAAGAACAAGAAGTTTAAATTCAAGTTCAAGCATCTCAAGTATAAGATCAAGAAGTTCAAGTACAAGAATAAGAGATTCAAATACAACATCAAGTACTACTTCAAGTTTTCAAGCTTCAACTATGTTAAGACAGTGTTTATTACTTAAGAATACAGGCTCAACTTCAAAGTACTTCAAGATGACAAGCTTCAAAGTACTTCATGAAAATCTATCAACCGAAGCGAACAATGTTTCAATGTCAATCTTCATCGATAAGGTATGAATGACCCTAGATTGACCATAGGTTAGGTTATATTGATTGCATACTTAAATTGGGTCATTATATAATTTGATAGGCTTTTACTCGACTAGTCTTAGCCTCCAAGGTTTGTTATTAATTTTTAGGATTTTCAATTGGACCCTCAACCAGTCCTGGAGATTTCTTGACCAGTCGAGTGAACAGTGCTCGACTCAAAGTCCAGCAATCAAACTGGGTCCCACTTAACTAGTCGAGCATGAAACTCGACCAATCGACGAAGCCACTCAACCAGTCGAATCGACCATTGGGCCAGTCAAGTGAAAAGTATTTTTACCTGTAAATTGAGGATGATTTTCAAAGTTTTTCATTCAATTCCAAGATATTCAATTCACAACTCTGAGAGAACTTGTCCCCACATTTGAGAAGCTAATTGATTAGTATTTAAGATTCTTATAATAACTTTTATTGTATTTGATTTTGTGATCTCTATTATATTCTAATTCTTTTGTAAATGGAATATTGATTTTATCCTTTTTGAGATCAAAATCAAATCAAGCTAACCCTGAAAAATTTAATCTAAAAATCATTTAGATCAAAGAACTCTTTCATATGTGAGATTGTACATTGGACGTCTACATTGAATATCTGCATCGAATAGGTTCTATCGAGCTTCATCAAAAGAAGAATCTTTAGATAATTACATTTCTATTTTCGTTATTTGGTTTGTAAGATTGCCAAAAAAATTTTCATTTTTGGTTTTGACTGAGATAGCTAGAAAATCTTAGTAAGTAGGGTTTTTAATTGTGCTAGCCCTTTGAAAACACAATTGTGAAGGTTTTAGGTGAACCTTGGAAAACCTATTTCATAATGAAAGCGAATATCCACTGTTTGAGGATATTGGGAGTGGAGTAGTTGTGTGGTTGTTCTTTAACAGTTGGTGTACACACAAATGAACCACTATAATTGCTGGAGTTGTGGAGTATGGTTGTATGTGCTTAAGTGATTGAATGTTGTAATTTATTTTTTAGCATTTGTGGTGAATAATTGTAATTTACTTTCTACACATGTGGTGAATGTTGTAATAGCAGTAAAAATTTATTTCTGTTTTATTCTTTATTCCTCTTTATTTGTTTAAGTTTTTGATACACAGACCATTCTAAAAATCAGGTTATCCTACCATAAGCCATTGGTTTTTTGGTGTAAGGTTGTCCTTAAAACAACATCTGTATCAACCTCTCAATGCTTGTACATTTCAGGTTGCTATTCATTTCTGCTATTTGAATTGATAAGTGCTATCTTTGATTATTTCTTTATTATTTCACACTTAAAATTTTAATTTGTCATAGTCCTATTCACCCCCCCCCCCCCCCCCCTAAGACTCTTAGCTCAGCCTTTTCACTAAGGGTTAGGGCTTCCTTTTTATAAGGAAGCCACGTGGCCGTACTCAAGCATGCCCATCAATGTTGGGTTTGTACGACGTCCCCTCAACTACACTGACTCGACATGTGGCGCGACCTCATGCCTCACTTGACCCTAATATTGAGATTTGGCCATGCATCATTCTCTCGTTGAATTAGCACCGAAACGACCGCCTGACAGACCACGTGACCTTGAGCCAAGTAACACTACCTTGACTGTGCCCTACATGATTATTGACATGCCTCGACTCCCATGCTAGCCGCCATACTTGGCATTTATGATGGTATAATCCGATCTAAATCTACATCTGACCTACTTCCAAACTTTTGAAGATCGGCTCGAAAGTAAGGGGGGCATACTATTAGGAGAGAAATAGATCGACTTATTGAATGGACCAACTCTATAAACTAGCATGGACTGAATGGGCTAAAACCACTTACGAGGTGCCTACTAAGGTCTACTGGCAAAAGAAGGTCAACCGTAGAGTGGGAAGATACAACTATAAGTCCACTCAAATAAGATGCAACTGTAAGTCCACTCAATGGCTAACCTACTGAGTAAGTCGGCACAACTACGTCAGGAATAGCTCGGCTATAGCTCGGGTATAGATCAACTATAGTATGACCCAACTCTAGGTCGGATATAGCCTGACCCTGGCCATAGGCCAGACATAGCTCAACCTTAGGTCAGACATAGCTCAACCATAGGTTGGATCAAACCTATGACAAAGTAAAATGCTGATTTGTTGAAAGACTCGACGTTACCTATTTCTATTGTATCTGGCGCTTCCACCATCCGATCTTCTCCCAAACTAACATTCTGAGAATCCCTCTAACGGCCCAAAGATCTCTCTCAAGATCTTTTGGATAAGATCAAATCCTGAGGATCTTAGGCGATCTTAATCTCGGGAAGATCTCCGATATATCAGGAGTCTTACATGAGAAAGACTTCCTATGGTATTGTAACACCTCGGAAAAATTTATACAAACACTTAAGTACCACCTCAGGCAGAAATCCCTAAGGACCGTACTCTGTAGAAATTTAGGCGAAAAGTAATTAAGTACTAAACTAAATTAATTGTTGGATTTAGCTGAACCACTATTCATACAAATGGCAAGACCCAAACCATCAAAATCACTAACTCAGCACTACTTAAAAACCTAACTCAGTACTACTTAAAAACCTAGAAAAAATCCTAAAACCCTGTTGCTCTCGATAGCACATTGAAACTCTGTATCAGACCTGGACCGCATGTCGAAAGTCCGATGAGCGTGAAACTATAGGGATATGTCCATCTTATTTGGGCTTAACAACCATCATAGGAATCGAGCCCAAATAGTATCTAGAAACGCACAACTTGAGCCCTGAGTAAAGTGCGTGAGAAATGCGAATATCTTTAGAAAATGTATTGAAACTTAAGTGAATCGGGTCATTCACTCACAGGAAAAATTGAATATTTCAGACCGTCAATTTCTGACGAAACTTCACCCAGGGGAAAGGAAATTTCCCTACTCATATCCGTATACTTGTGGCTCCGATCGAGCAAGTTCGACCGTTGATTTAAAGCGGGTCCTTCACGGCCGATCGGCCTATCCAAACGCCCCGAAATCACGTCCTGGCATAGATACATTGTCAGGGAACTCACTTTATGACATATGTGAGTAACGGACCCCCCGATGGGTCCCATTCATAAAAAACAGTCGTCCTTTGGATGTAAATTAAGTATACCATGGCCTTAGGGCCATTTGCATCAGTTCTGGGCCTATCTATAGCCCTTAAACCACCCCACTTCCATTCCATACGAATTTCTCTAACCCTAGGAGAGAGAAGAGAGAAAAGAAGAGAAGAGTAAGGACAGAATAGAGAAACAGAGAGATCGTTGCTGGAATTCTTTCCCACGACTTCACACCACGGATCCACCTCCCCACTTTGCTATACAATTGTTTTCGGCTATGATTTGGGTAAGAAAATCTAACCCTAATCTTGATTTAAAAATCCAGATAGAGTAATCGATAAACTAGCTAACATATTTCGTGATTTAGGTACCCGTTATTCCATTATTTGAGAATGTATGATTTAAACTGAGTTTAAAACGAGTATTACAATGAAAGGTGCGAACTGTAAATGTTTAGGTTATGGTTTTCAATACTTTCAATGTCAGCTAATGATTTATGTCTGACTTGATTGCTACTATACTGTCTTAAACATGTCAATTTCAATGTATTACACATGTATGAACTATGCTAAATAAATATGCATCTTATGTGTTTGTTGAAATGTTTGAATGAACATGTAAGCATGATTTATGTTGGCTATGCCTATTAATCTAGGATTCATTGTTGTCATATGTATGCTGACCTCTTTGTGTAAGGATTTGCTAAACTACATATTGTAAATACCCTACTCTATATATTTGGTGAAGTGTAGTATAACTGTTTAATAAAATGTCTGAATGAGAAACTATTGATGAATTGTATTTAGTAAGGGTATTGAGATAGGATTCTCAATTACATTATCCATATGTATAGTTTCCTTCATGAAATCTTAATTTCAACTACGCGATTTATGGATGAAATGCATATGTTTGGTAACATGTTCAATGTGTTCGGTGAAATGCTTAAATGAAGGATTCACTTGAATTGTTTGTTAAATGATAATATGATTATCACGTGTATTTACCTGCTACATCTGAGTAAGATTGGGACTATAATGTAGTCCAGACAATCGGTAACAGTTTCCGTTCGAGTGGTCGAATTAGTCTCGCCACATTTGATACATTTGATGAATTTAGGTCATACGACAATTGTCGACAATAGTTAGGCCACATGGAGTGCTTATGCGCTCCATGTTGATTAAGTTATCGTGCGCTCGTACTAATCAAACTTGTCTAATAAACCGATTAGCATATTGTATATTTTTCATGTATGGACATCATTGCTTGAATCTAAGGTACCACTTACCAATGTGTAAGACCGTTTTAAGCATGGTACCATGATCCGCTAAGACTCATGAGTAGGGCATGGTGGTATGGGACACCGTGGTCGAGCTGTTGGCCTACGTTGGGGTGACGAGCCTCCCCATAGTGACCAGTGAGCAACCCAAACTCGTGAGCTAGGCATGATGGTATAGGATACTGTGTTCGAGCTGTAGACCTATGCTAAGGTGACGAGCTTTCCCGTGGTGACCGCAAGTATAAACTTTTGAATTTGCTTATTGACTGATATTTCATCAAGGGTGATGCCCTATAACTTGCCTATCGTATGTGGTTAACTAAGATTGACGACCCTAGATGGATCATTCGTTTAGGATAATGATATAAAGGGAGGTACCTTAGCTTTCTAAACCTGTTGTATAGATAAACCTAATTAAGTACTCGATTAACACGACCATGCACCGCATTGCATCTACTTTGACGAGGAAGTTGCACCTTTAGAGAGTTTGTCATGTGCGAACTTGGTTATCTGAGTCGCTTGTGAGGGAGCTTTGTGTGAGGACATACATCATCACTGCATACCATTCCTACATTAACAAGAGTAATTAGGAAGTGATTGATGTACTATTTTATCATTACTACTTAATTGAATTGATAACATGTTAACCTTTTTCTTATAGTGCCACTGAGTTGATCACTCACTCCTACCCTGGGGCGGTGTTTTAAAACACCAACTAGACTCTGTTGCAGATGTAAGCGAGGATGAAGTCTATGCGGTTAGATTGGACTTCATTGGCGACGAGGAGGAATTTTCCTATATACAGCTATTAGGCAGGTCTATGTAGATGTTGTACTGATTCGACAAGATTACATGGTTACATGGATTAGTTGGACACTTATATTTTGATATTTTGTATATTTTAAAAAAAACTTCATATATATTAAATTTTGTTACACTATCATAGTCTGGAGGCTGTGAACCACTTACTTATTTCAATACATATATTTTAGACTTCCGCTTGCTAGATTACATTATCTCTGAAGTATGATATGCTGTTTTAGTATAATCTCACTCATGTTTAATGCATTAATATGGACAATATTTAAACATCATAATCCATGTTGCGTAAGTGATGTGTCACATCTCAGGAGTTGAGCTTTGCTCAACCCTTGAAATTCTGGGGGTTTCAAGTTGGTATCAGAGCATGATTTGGATTAAATTGGACCTGGATTATAGGTAACACGATGCACTCTGACTTAGGAGGAGTGCGATGAAACTTAGAAATGAATGTAAGATCCCAAGGTTTTACCGACGGGCGAACTTAACCATTATAATGTAGCCGTACGCGTCCAAGATCATGTGAAGTGAGCTCAATCCCTTTTAGGCCGTCAACCGATGGGTTTAAACGATAATTCAATGAATCCCGAACTTGAAACAAATCAAAAGGTACGAATATGGACAAGTTAGACCGAGAAAACATGTCAACGGGCACAGGGGCCCAAACCACGAAAATCGATGGGACCCAGGGGGTCCCTCACATGTGTACGACACCTCGGGAGAAATCTGGGGAGTTATAAGTTGGTATCAAAGCATGATTTGGATTAAACTGGACTTGAGTTATAGGTATCACGACGCACTCTTACTTAGGAGGGGAGCGATGAAACTTAGAAATGAATGTAAGATCCTAAGGTTTTGCCGACGGGTGAAATTGACTATTGTAATGTAGCCATACGCGTCCAAGATCATGTGAAGTGAGCTTAGTCCCTTTTAGGCCATCAATCGATGGGTTTGAACGATAATTCGGTGAATCCCAAACTTGAAACAAATTAAAAGGTGCTAATACGTGTGAGTTAGACCGAGAAAATATGTCAAACGGGCACAAGGGCCCAAACCATGAAAACCGTGGGACCCAGGGGTCCCCCGTACGTGTATAGCACCCCTGGAGGGGGTGGCCACAGCCCTAGGGCAGAGCCACTGCCGACGACCCCAGAAGGGCGCAGCGGCGCGCCACCCATCGCCCGGCTCCACGGTGGGCGGTGACGGTGCGCCGCCCACTACCCGACCATGTGGGCCCTGGTTCACGTGTGGGACCACCCCACTAACCCTTTAAAGCTCCCATTTTATTTTTTTGACCCATTCACACCCTATTTTCACTTTAAACCCTCCCTAAACTCACTTTCCCTCTCAAAGCTCCTTCTCTATACACTCAAAACTCCCATTCCCTTTACATCTTCCACCCCTTCACCATTATTTCTCTAAACCCATCTCTTACTCCTCTTAGTCTCCCCATTTCACACCCATTTGAGCACAAAATCCATCTCTTTGTGTCTCATAATTTCCAAATCCTCTAACTCATCTCATCTCCAAGCCTTTCATCCTCCACGGCTCTCTTTGAGCTTGTCACCACCATTTTTCCATCTCAACGCTCCTTTCCCTTATGGGAAAGAGGAGAGCAGCCCTGGATGAGGCAGGGCCAAGCCATCCAACCCGCTCGAAGAAGAAGGCAAACGCCGAGGTTAATATAAGTGCCAAGCGAGAGCGAAGATCGAAGCAGGACATCGATCCTCGAATCTTGTTGGAAAGATCGCTACCAGTGAGCACCAAACTAGGTAGGTTCCGTAACCGTAAAGTTTTATTTAAAGCACATGTTGATGAGAAATTATTTGGTCTGTATCTGATTATTGACATTTTGTTGGATACTGGGCAGGGTCCCATATTTGAAGGCAAGTCTCATGCAAGTGAAGGCACTGTACGAGCCTTTTATGGCCACATACGGAACCTAATGCTGGAGCTTCTTCAGTTTACTATTCCTTTGGAGAGGCAAGACGCCATAGTTGATGTGAACGTCATAGCCCATATTATGGGAATTGAGCGTGGTATGGTACATGCTACTGAAACTCATCTCACTAGTAGACAAGAGAGAGAGATCGTCGCACATGTTTCCTTTGTGGCTAACTGGCTAACTGGTGGTGAGACAATAGCCTCTCATCGACTAAGATGATGGCAGACTTCTGCCTACTCCACCACATTTGCACGTACAACGTGTAGCATAGGTGGAGTAACCATACAGAATGCACTCTGTTGATGGTGGACTTCCTGTACAAAACTGATAGGGAGAGAAGCTGTGTCTGCTAACTTTCTCCTTACGACAGATAATCAAGATCGCACGATCTACTCGAGGAGATGTATCACTCCCATTTGGCCGACTTATCTGCAAGATTGCTCGTAACTTCGTTTTTAGACTTAATATGGATGATCTTGTGCCTATCCATTTCATCAGTGAGACTACACTCAACAATATGGGGATTGGCCCTAGGCAACGCCAAGCACAACTCGATGAGTATGGGGATGAAATAGAAGGAGAAAGTGAAGTGGAAAAGGAAAGTGAAGATGAGGAAGGTAGTGAAGAGGAGGGCAGTGAGGAGGAAGGGCAAGATGAAGAGGAGGCCCAAGACTTTGATGGGGGACCTCCTCCTACTACACATGATGACCGCCATGACCAGGCTGCCTTAGAAGCCCGCATGATCAAGATTGAAGAGAACCAGGCTGCCCTGAAGCAGGAGTTTAAGGTAAATCAGGCTTATCTGAAACAAAAATTCCAGAGAATATCTCGCACCTTGAAGATCCTCCTGTGCCGTATGCAGGATAAGGGTGCTCCTCCACCTTTGCTGGAGTCATAAGACTAATCATTTATTGCAGATGTCTTCTGGTTTCTTTTCTTTCTTGTTTTCTTTGTAATAGCCCCGGTTGGCTTAGTTGGATGTTATAGTAGTTATTGTTACAAGCTTTTGCTAAATTAGCTCACATGCATTCTCTGTCATAAATTCATGTAATGTTACATCTCATGTATTATGATAATTTTGGCTAAATGAAATGCATGAGCTCTTTTGATATAAAATATGTAAAATGTTTGAAAAAGTGGGTGATATTATTCTAAATCTTACACATGTTGCACCCTATGTTGTGTATAGGAAATGCCTCCTAAAAACACTCGAAATATAGCACGTCTCACACTTGATGGATCGATTGATGGAGAACCTTCCTTGAGCATAGCCATACGGACCCCAGTTTGGGCTTAAATACTAGACAATGCTGAATTCACAGCCGGCCACTGACCCTACTAATGGGCCAACACCTAATGTACCATTGATTTTGGGATAGAACCGTGCGTCTTCGTCAATGCCACACATGCCTCAGGTGGATCCTCCTCCTGATAGGTTGGAACAGATGATGTTCCTAATGCAGCAACAACAAGAAGTCTTAGTTACTATTGTGGGGGCCATTGCTTAAAACATGAATATGGTCCCGCTTATACCACCCAGCCCATTGGAACTATGAACACAAGTGATTTATTTGAGCATTTTTAGTATTTCCATCCTCCTACTTTTACGGGTACTTACAGACCCGAGGAGGCTGAGTATTGGTTAGACCGTATATCTAAGATGTTTAAGCCGTTGCGTTGTACTAAGGCAGAGCAAGTGGAGCTGATTACTTATATGCTCGAGAAGGAGACTAGTCTTTGGTGGGATAGCATCCTACAAACCGTTCCAATAGGATACGTGTGGATGTAGGACGCATTTGAAGTTTGTTTCCATGAAAAGTATTTTTCCCTCACTTACCGTAATGAAAAGGAGGGTGAATTTCTTTGCCTCCGACAGGGAGGAATGACTGTGGCTGAATACTAGAACTAATTTACAGAGCTGGCCAGGTATGCTCCACTGATCCTAGCAGATGATCCGATGAGAATGCTGCAATTTTCAGAGGGTCTGCGACCCGAATATCCGCACTAAGATGTGTTGCACTAGCATTCCTAACTATGCTGAGCTAGTGAACATGTCCCTACGAGCTGAGTAGGATGGGGACAGAGTGTTTTAGACACATATACGCCCGAGGCCACGACCTGAATTGCTAAACTGACCATTCTTCGGCAAGAGGCCGCGTTTAGATTCACTCCCCAGGCTAATGGATCCACTGACCCAGCAAAGTCGATCAGATCTTTGGTGTGTCTATTGTAAGAAGACGGGCCATAACGAGCCATTTTACTTTACTAAGATGAGAGACAATGGTTTTACGCCACCTTAGAAGATCAACCGTCAGTCACCATAAGTTATATTAGCACCACCTTTATAATCGGCATCTCCAGCACAACCATTTTACAGACCACCCGTACCTCAAAATAGGCCGCCTCAACGACCTATGGTAGCACAACCAAACTGTCCACAACAAGCACATATACATGCGCTTGTAGCTGAAGCATCCGAGTTAGCAACTGCAGTACCATTAGCTTTCGAAATCACTGCTCACATCCAAGGTACACCCGTATTTTTGTTGGTGGATACCGAATCCACCATTTCAATAATAGCATGCTCAGCAGTTAAGCGACTGGGGTTGGATACTACCTCTATGATTGGGGTGAGAGTCCTTACCGCAACAGGGACCTTCTCCGACATTATTAAGCTTTGTAAAGATTGCCCAATAGACTTAGGGAGCAGAACGTTGTATCATTACGACGTCATCCTCGGTATGGATTGGCTCACCAAGATGAAAGAAGAAATCGACTGCAAAACTAGATTGGTGACAACCCATGGGCCTGAAAACACAACCTTCACTTTTCCAGTTTAGGTCAGTTGGCCCTACCATATTAGCTATTATGCTTCCCTGATAGAAAATGTTGATGGTCCATCGCTTGGAGACACGCCTATAGTCTAGGATTTCTCGAACATCTTCAGAACGATCCCTTGGTTACCTCCTCAGCACAAGATCGATTTTAACATTGACCTGGTGCCGGGTGCGACACCTATCTCTTTGTCGATGTATCGCATACCTCCATGTGAAATGGAGGAATTGAGGAGGCAGATTGATGATTTGTTAGACTCAAGTTTCATATGGTTGAGCATATCTCCTTGGAGAGCACCTGTACTATTTGTGAAGAAAAAGTACATATCACTGCAGTTGTGTATTGATTACCGCAGGCTAAACCATGTCATAATCAGGAACAAGTATCCTCTACCCAAGATAGATGACCTGTTCGACCAGTTGAAGGGGCTGCAGTATTTCTCAAAAATCGACCTACAGTCCGGGTGTCATCAGTTGTCGTCAGGAAAGAAGACGTGCAAAAAATAGAATTCAGAATTAGTTTTGGGCACTACGAGTTTCTCATGATGCCATTTGGGCTTACAAATGCACCGGCCATATTCATGGACCTCATGAACTGGGTGTTTCGGCCATATCTGTACCGATTTGTCATCGTGTTTATAGATGACATTCTGATATACTCTAAGAGTCGGAAAGATCACGAAGAATACCTACGAGCTGTCTTTGATACTCTCAGGAAGAACCCGTTATTTGCTCAGTACCAAAAATGCGACTTCTGAAAGGAAGAAGTCAAGTTTCTAGGACACATGGTGTCCAAGGAAGGTATTTCCGTGGACCATGCTAAGGTGACTATAGTGCAAAACTAGGAGCAGCCCTGTTTGGTTATAGAAGTGAGAAGTTTCCTCAAACTTGCAGGCTGCTATCGCAGATTTATCAAAGATTTTTTCAAGATATCTCGACCATTGTCTCAACTCACTCAGAAAGATCTTAAGTTTGCTTGGAACGAAAAAGCAAAAGTGGCCTTTCAGGAATTAAAAGATAAGCTCACGTCCGCACCTGTGCTAGTATTGCTAAAGCAAGGGGTCAAATATACTATATACATCGACACCTCTCGAGTTGGTTTGACTTATGTACTTATGCAGAAGGATAAAGTGATCAACTATACTTCCTGATAGTTGAGGAAGCATGAAGAAAATTACCCCACGCACGACTTGGAACTAGCAACTATCATTTTCATGTTAAAGCTCTAGAGACATTACCTCTATGGAGACGAGTTTGAGCTCTTTTGCGACCACAAAAGCCTCAAGTACATCTTTACCCAGAGAGACCTGAACATGAGGCAACGACGTTGGATGGAAACCTTGAAAGACTTCAAGTTTGAGGTCTCCTACCATCCTAGTAAGGCCAACCTTGTGGCTGATGCGTTGAACTGTAAGAAGGCAATAGAATTTACAGCTCCGCTGATGATAGAAGAATGGAATATGGAAGAGTTTGTACAGGATTTCGAACAGAAGATGACAGTGGAGGAGCCATTCGACAGCGTCGCACACATTCACGTACAACCACTTATGACCAAATCATTGTGGCTCAGAAAGAAGATGAACTGTTGGTGAAAATGAGAGAACGCGTGACTGACAGTGAAGACTCTGAATAGAGGATTGACTTAGATGGAGGTTTGAGATATCGCGGCCGCTTATATGTCCCGAATCTCCATGACTTGAGGAGAGAAGTTTTAAAGGCTGTACACAATTCAAAGATGGCAATGCATCCAGGCAGTATGAAGATGTATCGAGACATGAAGCGTTTGTACTAGTGGGACAACACGAAGGCCCACATAGCAGATTTTGTATCCTGATGTCTCACGTGCCAACAAGTCAAGGTCGAGCATTGCCGACCTCTTGGTTTACTACAGTCCATGCCCATAGCCGAGTAGAAATGGGATTTCATATCTATCTATTTCATTTTCGGGTTACTGAAGACAAGGAAGGGACTTTACTCCATTTGGGTGATTGTGGACTAATTGACAAAATCGGTTCATTTCCTCCCGATTAGAGTTTCAAACTCAGCAGATGATTTAGCTAAGGTGTACATCAAGGAGATACTACGTCTGTATGGAGTTGCTATAGAGATTGCGTTAGACCGAGACACGCGATTCACGTCTATTTTCTTGACTCAAATCCAAGAAGCAATGAGAGTGAAATTGAAGATCAGTACCGCGTACTACCCACAGACCGATGGGCAGACGGAATGGGTAAATCAAATATTAGAAGATATATTACGAGAGTGTGTGCTTGATTTTAAGGACGGTTGGGATGACTGTCTCCCCTATGCCGAGTTCGGTTATAACAATAGTTTTCAAGCAAGCATTGACATGGCTCCTTATGAAGCCTTGTATGGGCACCCATGTCGAGCACCACATTGTTGGGCAGAAGTTGATGAGAAGAGTTTGGTTGGCCCAGATTTAGTACAGGCAACCTCAGAGAAGACCGATATTATCAGATGTCGTCTTCTTGCAGCCCAGAGTAGACAAAAAAGTTACGCTGATATAAGACGACAACAGCTGAAATTTGAGGTTGGGGACCACGAATTCCTGAAAGTTTCCTCGATGAAGGGAGTCCTTCGATTTGGCAAGAAGGAAAAACTTACGCCGAAATTCATTGGCCCATTTCAGATTCTAGACCGATGGGTGTGGTAGCATACCGCCTTGCTTTGCCTACACCACTCACAGGCATGCACAACATGTTCCACGTATCAATGTTGAAGAAATATGTTCCTGACCCTGCCCATATTATCAAATGAGAGCAAGTACAGTTAACTAAAGATGCTACCTATGTACTGCGACCAACACGTATTCTCGATAGGAAGGAACAAGTGTTACGCAGCAAAGTGATCCCGCTCGTGAAGGTATTATGGACTCACCACACTGAGAAAGATGCTACTTGGGAAACAGAAGCCGAAGTCCGTAAGAACTACCCTCAGATCCTCGAGGAGTATGAGACGGTACTAATTTCGGGGACGAAATTTTTCTTTAAGGGGGGTAAATTGTAACATCTCAGAAAAATCCATACAAAGGCATGAGTACCACCTCAGGTAGAAATCCCTAAGGACCGTACTCTGTAGAAATTTAGGTGAAAAGTAAATAAGTACTAAACTAAATTAATCGATAGATTTAGCTAAACCACTATTCATACAAATGGCAAGACCTAAAACCATCAAAATCACTAACTCAGCACTACTTAAAAACTTAGGAAAAATCTCAAAACCCTGTTGCTTTCGAGAGTACATTGAAGCTTTGTATCAGACCTGGACCGCATGTCGAAAGTCCGATGAGCGCGAAACTATAGGGATATGTCCATCTTATTGGGCTTGACAACTATCGAGGGAATTGACCCCAAATAGTATCCAGAAACGCACAACTTGAGCCCTGAGTAAAGTGTGTGAGAAACGTGAATATTTTTAGAAAATGTATTGAAACTTAAGTAAATCGGGTCATTCACTCACAGGAGAAATTGAAGATTTCAAACCGTCAGTTTCTGACCAAACTTCACTTAAGGGAAGAAGACATTTCCCTGCTCGTATCCGTATACTTGTGGCTCCGATCGAGCAAGTTCTACTATTGATTTGACTCACCAAAATCACATCCTGGCATAAATCTATTGTCAGGGAAGTCACTCTGTGATGTAGGTGAGTAATGGAGCTCCCGATGGGCCCCATTCGTCAGAAATAGTCGCCCTTTGGATGTAAATCAGGTATACCATGGCCCTGGGGCCATTTGCATCAGTTCTGGGCTTATATATAGCCCTTAAACCACCCCACTTCCATTCCATACGAATTTTTCTAACCCTAGGAGAGAGAAGAGAGAAAAGAAGAGAAAAGAGTAAGGAGAGAAGAGAAACAGGGAGGTCGTTGCTGAGATTCTTTCTCACGATTTCATGCCACGGATCCACCTCCCCATTTCACTATACAATCGTTTCTAACTACGATTTGGATAAGAAAACCTAACCTAATCTTGATTTAGAAATCCAGATAGATTAATCGATAAACTAGCTGACCTATTTCATGACTTAGGTACCCGTTATTCCATTATTCGTGAACATAGGATTCAAACCGAGCATTTCGACCAAAGATGAGGCTTATAAACGTTTAGGTTTTAGTTTTCAATGCTTTCAATGTCAACTAATGATTTATGTCTGACTTAATTGCTACCATATCATCTTAGACATATTGATTTCGATGTATTACACATGTATAAACTATGTTGAATAAATATGCATCCTATGTGTTTGTTGAAACGTTTGAATGAACATGTAAACATGATTTGCGTTGGCTATGCCTAATAATCTAGGATTCATTGTTGTCGTATGTATGCTAACTTCTTTGTATAAGGATTTGCTAAATTACATGTTATAACTACCCTAGTCTATATATTTGGTGAATGTATGTTAACTTCTTTGTATAAGGATTTGCTAAATTACATGTTATAACTACCCTAGTCTATATATTTGGTGATGTGTAGTCTAAGTGTTTGATAAAATTTCTGAATGAGAAACTGTTAATGAATTGTATTTAGTAAGGGTATTGAGATGGGATTCTTAATTACCTTATCCATATGTATAGTTTCCTTCATGAAATCTTAATTTCGACTACGTGATTTATAGATGAAATATATATGTTTGGTAACATGTTCAATGTATTTGGTGAAATGCTTAAATGAAGGATTCACTTGAATTGTTTGTTAAATGCTGATATGATTATCACATATATTTACATGCTACATCTGAGTAAGATCAAGACTACAACGTAGTCCAGAAAATCAGTAACAGTTTTCGTTCAAGTGGCGGAATTAGTCTCGCCACATTTCATACGTTCGATGAATCCGGGTCATATGACGATTATCGACAATAGTTAGGCCACGTGGAGTGCTTATGCGCTCCATGTGGATTAAGTCAGTGTGCGTTCGTACCAATCGAACTTGTTTAATAAACCGATTGACTTATTGTGTGTTTACCGTGTATGGACGTCACTACTTGAATCTAAGTACCACTTACCAATGTGTAAGCCCGTTTCAACCATGGTACCACAATCTGCTAAGACTCCTGAGCTGGGCATGGTGGTATAGGACATCGTGGTCGAATTGTCGGCCTGTGCTAGGGTGACGAGCCTCCCCGTAGTGACCAATGAGCAACTCAAACTTATGAGCCGGTCATGGTGATATAGGACACCGTATTCAAGCTGTCGGCCTACACTAAGGTGACGAGCCTTTCCGTTAGAGGTGGACAAAAGAGATCCGATCCGGAGGATCTGATCCGATCGGACCCGATCTGACTCGATCAGAACCGAACTGACGGTTTAGGTCGGTGTGGATCGGGTAGCCCCATCCAGATCCAAAATATTTTCGGGTTGAGTTCGGATTAGTTCTGATCTGACCCGACCCGATCCGGACCGTGCCCAATGATCATTTGTTGCCCCTTTACTCCATGACCCTCTTCCATTCTCCTTCAAGTGTCATTGAGAGGATGCCAACAAAAAAAAATAAAAAAAATAACAGAGGCACAACCGCACAAGAGACAAGCCAATAAATGGGAATCATATTAGCATATCAAAGGAGAGAGAAGCATTTCAAAGGAGAGAGAGAAGGCCTCGGCATAAGGTCGTCGAAGCTTTTCAACCTGACCCATCTCACGAAGAATTCATGCAAAATGGCAAAGATGGATGGACAGCAGCTGGGCTTCATTTCTCCGGAGGGTGGTACTGAAAAGTACCCAACTCTTTCGAAAGAGAGTATTTCTTTTATCCCTTGTCAAGTAGACAAGACCTGAAATGATGCCAACCGTTCATTTTAGGTTGAGCGATGGATTCGTAAAAAAATAGAAGTGAGCAATTTTCACGTATTGAGTGAGAAGCTCCACTGATTGTAGAGATAAGGTTTGATTTTGCACAAATGCTCCTTCAGGGTCACATCATCATTGATTTTGACTTGAAGTCTTTTTGCTAAATGTATAAGATCACGTTATCTATAATATATTTAATTATGACCATCCATCTGGATTATTACTAGATGAATGGTGCCGATCACGATCATCTGGCCCATTTACAGCTGTGGGACCTGAGGACCATATTCGAACGTGGGTGTGCGGGCTACTAAACTGTCCTCTCCTTTCTTTTCAATTTCTCGTGTGCAGGTATTGGTTCCCGTGCACAGTCCCACCCTCCACCGCCACAAGACCTAGCATAGCTTTTCTAAACTCACTCTCATGTATAGAGCCGCTCATGCAAATGTCAACACAAGAATGAGATGGAATAAAGACCCAATCCAAACATCATGATGACCCAAATATATTTTTATAATTAAAAAGAATAAAGTTCAGTCAACTGATCGGATGATCAAATATTTTAGAAAGAAACCTATAGATTAAAATACGTGGGGGAATTTTTTAAGCTGTCCACATTTATTAAACAATAAGGGCCTACCTGAAGTTTAAAAAACTATTTGGAGATTAAATCTATGGATTCAGTTGATTGATGGCTTGGATATTTCATATCCATACCACTCTGGCGTAGAGATGGTGTAGAACGGTGGGCTTTGTACACGCGTGTGGCAATCGTACCTTCCCAAACAACAGTCAGTTTTAAATTATTCAAAAAGAAATATTTGATACTCTCTCGGAGCATGATAGATGATACTCAGGCAATTAGAAATTACTCAAAAATACTTAATTAGGATACAAATAATTCAAATTAATCCATCCAAATTACTAGAATTAATTGACATGTACCATAAGGCCAGGATTTCTTTCAATGGTTTCATCTATATAACAGAATTCTTTATATTTATTAGACGGTTAGAAAATAAAAATATTCAATGCTCTTATTGCCAAAAAAATGCATCCACGAATCTGAAGTTACAATTATTAAAACAAAAAAAAAAATTTAATTTAACTTAAATACAGTAAGTATTACAATTTTAACGGTTTAATTTGTGTTAAATTACGCCACGTCTGCCATTTCTAACTGCCTATGTATCAAGTGTCATACTCAGCTGGAGTATAAAATAACCCTCCTTATTTTAACTGTAGTTGATCGTATATCTTTAACTCAATCACAGTTACTTTAACTATCCATAGTTAATCTGAGCAGTTTATATTTACGCCATCTTCCTCCAGCTTTCTTCTTCACAAGGAGATCTTCTTGACGAGGAGATATGAATTTGTGAGTTTAATAGAAATATTTGCATAATCATGGAAGCACTATGGCAGAAGAGGATAGATCGGTTTAGAATTGATTCCGGGACTTCTGCAGTTAAGTCCTTCTACATGATCAGAGGGATTTTTTATCAGACGTAACATTTCAGCTAATCGAGAAGGAAGAAAAGGAATATGGCGTCAGGTGACCTAGACCATGCCTAATCCGATCCGACTCGGTTTTATTGACCGAGTCGAACTCGGATCGGATTTGGTTAAGTACATTTCGGATCTGTTAGGACCAATTGACCCGGATTTAGTTCCGAATCAGATCGGATTCGGGTTAGACGACTGAGATTTTGGATTGGTCCGAATTACGCCCAATCCGATCCGATTCGGAGCGATGCTCAGCTGTACTTTCCGTAGTGACCGTGAGTATAAATTTTTAAATTTGTCTATCGACTGCTATTTCATCAGGGATGATGCCCTATAACTTGCCTGTCGTATGTAGTTAACTAGGATTGATGACCCTATATGGATCATTTGTTTAGGGTAATGATATAAAGGAAGGTACCTTAGCTTCTCAAACCTGCTGTATAAATAATCTTAATTAAGTACTCGGCTAACACGATCATGCACCGCATTGCATGTGCTTGGCGAGGAAGTTGCACCTTTAGGGAGTTTGTCAGGCCCGAACTTGGTTGTCGAAATCGCTTGTGAGGGAACTTTGTGGAAGGGCATACATCATTACTGCATATCATTCCTTCATTAACAAGAGTAATTTGGAAGTGATTGATGTACTATTTTATCATTACTGCTTGATTGAATTAATAACATGTTAACATTTGCCTTATAGTACTACTGAGTTGATCACTCACTCCCACCCTGAGACGGTATTTTAAAACACCAACCAGACTCTATTATAGATGCAGGTGAGAACGAAGTTTATGCGGCTGGATTGGACTTCATTGACGAGGAAGAAGAATTCTCCTATGTACAGCTATCAGGTAGGTCTGTGTAGACCTTGTACTGATTCAACAGGATTACAGGGTTACATGGATTAGTTGGACACTTACATTCTGATATTTTGTATATTTTGAAACAAACTTCGTATATATGAAACTCTGTTACACTATCATACTCTAGAGGTTATGAACCGCTTACTTATTTCAATACATACATTTTAGACTTCCGCTTGCTAGATTACATTATCTCTGGAGTATGATATGCTGTTTTAGTATAATCTCACTCATGTTTAATGCATTAATATGGACAATATTTAAACATCATAATTCATGTTGTATAAGTGATGTGCTGGATCTCGGGAGTTGAGCTTTGCTCGACCCTTAAAGTCTGGGGTGTTACAGGTATGATCTTCCTTCCAATATAAATAAGGAGCTACTAGCCAGAGTAAGGTACACATAGGGGTGTACATTGAGTCGAGCTGGCCTTAGCTCGGCTTGGCTCGAACAGTGGCTGACCTCAACTCGAACTCGATTTGGCTCGGTCCTCGAGCTTGACTGGCCAGCTCGACTCGATTCGGTCAGCAGCCCGGGCCAGCTTGGGCCAAGTTCGCCATTGAGGCATTTCCACAAACACCTGAACTGCAACTTCAAAAACTCATTGTTTTACAAACAGAGGCAATGGTCTTACAAGTATTTTCTCAAACACTTTCTAAGTAACAAAAGAGAGAGAGAGAGAGAGAGAGAGAGAGAGAGAGAGAGAGAGAGAGAGAGAAGGTATTTATTTCATGTACAAACCTTCCTTGCCACCATGCCACCAGTCAAAGAGAGAAGGTATTTATTTCATGTACAAACCTTCCTTGCCACCATGCCACCAGTCAAACCTTCCTTGCCACCAGCCAAACCTTCCTTGCCACCAGCCACATTTTGTTGAGTCATTTTATCAAACAGTTGGTGAGCAACATCAATGGCAAAGTAACCGAGTCACCAAACTAGTTTGATCAGAGTTCGATTCGAGTTCGATTCGATCTGAGTCGAGTTGAGTTGGGGCCTACTCGAACTCATTTTCGAGCTCAAAAAATCAGCTCGACTCGGCTCTAACTCAACTTCGAACTGAGTCGAATCGAGCCTTTTCGAGTCAAGTCGAATGAGCTAACCCAGCTAGCTTGATTCGTGTACACCCCTAGGTACGCATACTTCACCCTAATACTTGACTGGTAAACATTTTTCTTAAGATCCTACCTTACAAAAGACCCAAGCTCCTGGTTTAGGCATTGGAGGCTTTCCTGTGCAAGCCAATGTCTCCTTTGACTCTTTCCTTTTTCCGCAAAGGGTTAACCAACGAGGGTCTAGCTGAAATTGCATCAACAATAGTCTTCGTGAATCAGGTGGGAGTAGGGAAAACCATGAATACCGTCATCTGTTGGGTGCTGGGACACACATGGTTTTGGGCTCTTTTTATTTATTTATTTATAATTTAATTCATACGTTACAGCCGGAAGAACTGAAATTCGGTACACGCATTTCTCCACGTCACACATGACAGAGTAAGGTATCAAACACATCTGTCCATTATGTGGGCCTTATCGTGGATGGATTATGTGTCGAAAACCACACATTTAGACAATCCAACCTCTCAAATTATTCCACATTCCCTTGTCGAATGTTTGACCATTAACCGCTTTTATTTTCCACCGTTGCTTTGAAGGCCTTTGATCAGTGCCATCTGATCTATGTTAGTTTTGAACAATTTACGATCAATAGCTATCCATGGACTGTTCCAAATGATAAGTTACCATGCCACGTGTACTGTGGAAAATATTGCCCTGCCATGTGATCGTTCAATTGACTGTACCAGAACCTCAGTTCATTGAAAGCCGGGACCATTGAAAAGTGACGAAGAATAAAACTTTCATGCTCTAGCAATACGTAACTCAAAAAGAAAAGCGCACATACAGTGGGCACCGTTGATTAAGTCTGATGGACGGTCTCAACATGAATCAGATATTATAATCAGCAGTTCAAATTAAACAAACAAATTTTTATAAAATCAGATATTATAATAATCAAAATAGCAATATTTTACGTTTATAATCGGTTTGCAATTTGGTTTGTGATTTAAACGGTTTAATCTGAGTTAGGTATACCTAATGGACAGTGATATGTGAGCCTACCATGATGTATGTGTTTTATCCATGCCGCCCATCCATTTTTTCGGCTCATTTTAGGATATGAGCCAAAAAATCGGACAATTCAAATCTTAGGTGGACCACAACACACGAAAACATTAGTGATCGAACGATGAACATTAAAAACTTCTTGGGGTCACAAAAGTCTTCGATCAAGCTGATATTTGTGTATTCCTTTCATCCGAGTCTGAGTGAATGTTCTGCGTTTGATCACTACTGTTTTTACGTGCCGTGGTCCACCTGAGATTTGGATCTGCCTCGTTGTTCTGGTCATGCCCTAAAGTAATGATTCAAAATGGATGGACGGCATGAATAAAACACATACATCATGGTGGCGTCACAGAGCACCGTTCTGTAGCAACCTCGCTATGTAGTGTCAGTGTGCAATCCCTCTATTATCTATGCCACGTATATATAAATACAGGTCCATGCGTATCATCCATCACACTCTGCCACTGTATCAAATTGATCCCATGATTTCATCTTCTATGGCGGAGTTCGTTTTGTCTATATGGCAATTCAGGATCAAGGGCGTGTGCTGGTGCCCACTGAGTCTCGCATGATGAGGTGGTCCAATGATTTGAACCGTTCATTTTCTCCGTTCTACTACAATTAAGCCATTTTCCCATAATCATCCTTTATTGATTATTCTTATATTTTATCCTAGGTTTAAATTTAAGCCATTGGACATTTTCTCTACAGATAGGATGGTCACAATCATCCGTTTAGCATAAATTTCCTGTGGTGGAATATATAGCATATAGATTACACAGATTGGACAGTTCCAATCACTGGATCACTCAGCATATGGGGAGAGAGGATGGTCCAATGATTTGAACCGCTCATTTTCTCATTTTCTCTTACAAACCATTTGCCCATGATCATCCTTTATTGATTATTTTTATATTTTATTTTAGGTTTAAATCTAAGCCATTGAACATTTTCTCTGCAGATAGGATGGTCACAATCATCCGTTTAGCATAAATTTCCTGTGGTGGAATATATAGCATAGAGATTACACAGATTGGACAGTTCCAATCACTAGATCACTCAGCATGTGGGACCAGAGGATGGCGACACATGCTGGAACCTGAGTTGCAACCAAGGAAAAATAAGCAATCCTGGCCGTGGACAACCCAAGGCCAGTATTTTTAAAATTTCAACCGCATGCTCGACACATGGTAGATATAAAGTCTTTAGATTTGATCTCGGATCGAAAATTGAATAGAAAATTGTGTCCAATTCTGTTATTTTATGGTTGGCTTGGCGTAAGAGCCCAGCATATGAGACCCGGCCCATTTACATCCGATAGTCCAGATGGGCCAGTATTTGTGGTGATCAGACCATTAATGTTATCACCACAATAGTTTAGAAACACAAAAACTCGACTCGATTTAAACCTTATTGAGTTGAGTCGAGTCAAAAACTCGGGCGAGTTTCTCAATAACTCATACGATTTTTGCTGATTTTTTTTTTTTTTTCAGTAGTATTAAATATACATACGTACAAATAATGTATAAATATTGTTGAATTGTGTCAAGTTGAGCCGAGTTTCTGGAGTTTTCTAAGCTTTATCGAGTTGGGGCTTATGTAGTTGTTACAACATCATAACTAGATAGCAGTTTTTCTCCTGGTCTTCGTAAGATTTGGGTAGTTGAATCGCGGTTTTTTTTTTTTTTTTTTTTTAAGCTATGACTGCCTCCACTTGACCTGGGGAAGCGCATGATGAGGATGATTACTATCTTCTTGGAATGATAGACACCTTGAATTCACTAGCTCTCTTAAATCCACCAGAGAAGTTTTTGAATCCACAAGATTAAATACTCTTACACAAATCTTAAGAAGGAATTAGAAAAAATCTAAACAACTAAAAAAATAAAAACTGAAAAACGCATAATTTTTCACATTCCACCGATTGATCGGAATGCCGCAAATATGTCTAGAGACTAAAATCCATAAATTTATATTTGTATTGACTGATCGACTGAACTAAGCAAAAATTGTCTAGCAAACTTTCACCAAAATTCAAATTTCCATCGATCGATCGATTGGATCAGTATGCTCGATCAACTTCAATTGATTGAACTATGCTGCAATTTTGTTTATTTTCCTTAGGACTTCTTTTGGTCCATTTGTGCTAGGAACATGCTTGCCCCACATCCTACATCAGATTCCCTCCACTTAAAATTATAAAAAAATAAAAAATCATCCTAGAGTTATCCTCCAATTCCGGTTCATGATACTTGTACAAGTCTATTATATTGAATGTAAGTGACATCTCCATGTTTTCAAAAAGATCAATAATATAGGCATTGTCATTAATCTTATGGAGTATAAACAATGATCCAATCTTCGTATTCTTCATCTTATTGTACATCCTAGTCAGAAATCTCTCGTTGCATAGGTGAAACATAACATTGTCATGCATATTGAATACCTTTAGGCATCGATGTGTGTTAGCCCTTTCCTGCTACTTATCGTTAGATGCTTGCAACTTGGCATGAACATCAGTGTGTATACACTTATGATTTAGTCTGCAATATGTTTTGTAGCAACGCTCACGCCCAATAGCTTGGACAATGGAACCAAATCAAGGGTATGTATAGGCACTTGACCGTATATAACTTCAAACAGACACTTGCCGGTGAAACGATTTTGTATATTGGTAAATGCGAATTCTCCTTGAGATAAGCTAAAATTTTATTGTCTGGGCTTATCACACTAGATGCATCGTACAAGGTTCCCAAGTATATAATTCACCACCTTAGTTTTCCCATATATCTGCAGATGATATTGTTGAGGGTCAAATATTGCATATTAGACCTCAGTTATTGCTTGAATTTACGATCATGGTACTGTTTAATGGCTTAATTTAATTGTGTTTGTGATGCAAGGTGTATTTACGAGCTTATATTGAAACATGGTGCTTAATGCATGGATTTAACGCTCCGATGAGACCAAAGGCAAGGGACAGACCCCATGGAACCAAGATTGATGGATTTACATGACAGAGATCTGAGAAAATCGTGAAATTGAAGCTCAAGTAGCCTAAAAGATGTCCATAATGTAATATCATAAGGTTCCTACCATCTGTTCGGGTCGAAACTTCATATAAGGCTCGAAGATCATAACTTAACTGTATACGTCGAATTTCAAGCCTTAGATCCGTGTGAAAGTGGTCTAATGGTTAGCTCAGCCCACCAAATCTCTGATTTGGGGCCCACTTGATACCTGTTATGCTTCAAGTTTGGTCTCAACCCCTTAAAGGGAGTGGCAAAACAGATGAATGGAATGGATCTCTCAGAAACATCGCAGTGGACCCCATAGTGTGGTGCATGTACACAATGTATACAAGGCCGACCATGCACCATTACAGCCAAAGTCGGTCAGCACACGCTGACCGACTCCTTCTTCCAAATTTAAAAACGCAACAGCTCCACGCCATCTGACATCGGGTCTGCTCAGTGGGCCCCACTCATCATGTAACGTGAAAATCTAGACCGTCCATTAGATTTTCAAAAGCCGTATGGTTCAAGCCTAGGTGGTAGAAATACATAAAATAGTGAGGATCGCAATCCAACCGTCCAAACAGAAGATGGACAGTGGGTTGAAACGTCCTGTTGGCCACACCGAAATCAGCTCGGTCTCGGCCTGTTTAGAGTGTTTTTTGTCCTAAAGACAATGGACCGCATGGATTTTCTATGCAACGTCATCCTGGGGCCTACCGATTATCACAGCAGCGGTCTGTAAGCTCTATTTCTCAACAGAGCTTGCGAAGGAATGTTGTGGGCCACCATCATGCATCCTCGGTCCGATCGGGACCGTCCAGTAGAAGCCCAAGGACCCTCTCACCCCAACCTAGGTGGAGAATTTTGAGAAACCATGGAGATAAAATTTCGATCATCCAAACGGAAAAAGGAAGGTGGCTTTACAAGTTCCGTGGGCCGCAACATAGAACATCCAAGAGTACCCTATGCCATCTAGTTTTTTGAGGAGGACGCCATGGACGGAGTGGATTTCTCTAGGGGCATCAATAATGGGTCCCACCAAACACCAGCGTAAGTCTAGTTACACATGCACGAACATTACATCTATTCGGTGATCATGGAAGATGATCGGTCCTTTTATTTGGACAGTCTAAAATCCTCCCAAGGTACAACCGACCAACACTGAGCTGATTGAATGGATTAGATCTCACAGAAGGGTTTCTAATCAAGAGATTTTTGTGACCGAATTCTCACAGCAATAAGCAGGCATTCTTACACTGTGCGTAAAACCTACGCACGAACTTCTCCACTGACTTTGCTTCTTATATAAAGGGTGAGAGAAAGAGAGACAGAGAGAGGGGATCATCATCAGATCTAGGGGATTCAATCCAAAGCCAGGAGGAACATGGATTTTCTTGGTTTTCTTTCTTTTTCTTTAAGATACTCAGCCTAATCATGTCTATGTTAGGCTAAGCCTCTTAGCTAGGGCTAAGGGGTGATGCTTGTATCGTGATGGGAAGACTTTTTGCTTGTGCCTTTTATTTAGATTGAACCGATGTTGATTTTAGTTTAATTAAGGGAATGTTTTTAGTTTTTAATGATCCGTTGTGACTAAAATTACAATGGGTCTGCGATAGTTTTGATCATGTTCCTTTCATTTTTATGTTTATGACGTCAGGATGCCCTGTTGTTCACCATCGTCTCCTAGGCATGGTCGGATGACGGTACCTTTCCTAACCTTCATACATCTTATGATTGGTTATTAATTAGTTTAATTTTGTTGTTTGCTTTGTCTCCTTGGCATAGTTTGGTGATGGAATCATCTCTTGAAAACTATATTAAAGAAAGTTCGATTCGATTTCCATGGTTACACCCTTCAACTAGATGAAGATTGAACTTTAAGTCCAATTGAGTTCTTGAAACAGGCATAAGTTCTCCCTGATCTCTATAAGTGGATCCTCTGAATCCATAATTTCCTTCCTCTGAATTCTCTAAGTTTTAGATAAATATATCATCATTATTCCCTCAATTACTTTCGATTTAGATTTCATCTTAGTCTAGTTCCAATTCTACTTAGTTTTCAGATTATGTACAGGTTTCAGTCCCTTGGGATTCGACCTCGGTCTCACCGAGTTTATTACTACATCACAACCCTATACTTGGGGAGTGAACAAGTTTTTGGCACCGTTGTCGGGGACTAACGGCTACAATTCTCTGAAATTAATTGGTTTTAGAATTAGTTTAATATTAAGATTTTACTAACTTTAGTTTTAGATTTTTCTTTCATTTGATTTTTGGAACTAACTTCCCTATTTTGTAGAATTGTTAATAGATCTTCTAATCTATTAACTTCTTTCTAACTTCTCCTCTTACTTTCCATACTGCTGTAGGATTTTTTCTTTTATTTTTTTAAGGATTAGATTCAGAATTAAAGTTTCACCATGAGCGAACAAGAGTGGCTAGAGTGGGCACGTGAGTATGGTAATCTATTTCTAAAAAATGAGAGGTTTCGTGAAAAAGTGTTAGAAAACAACCTATGTCTCAAAAATTTTCTAAAACCATGATTGAGAACCAAC
This sequence comes from Magnolia kwangsiensis, assembly GCA_037074715.1. NCBI lineage: Eukaryota > Viridiplantae > Streptophyta > Magnoliopsida > Magnoliales > Magnoliaceae > Magnolia > Magnolia kwangsiensis. Next base: position 119,684,586 of record CM073577.1, read on the forward strand.
CAGAATATAATTCTCCATCGATTAAGAAGTCTATACGCGATCATATGAGCGAGAATAATTACTCCCCATCGATTAAGAAAACAGTATGTGATTATTGGGATCATCGTAATTATTGGAATGATAATATGTACCAATAGCCATCATATTCTCCCATGTATGATCAATATGACTATAACCAGTGGAAACATCAAAATTAGGAAGATGAACTAACAACATGTTATAATGATTATTCTCTTGGATACCCTACCAGTGAGATCCAACTAGAAACAATCCAAGAGGATTCATTTCAGCATAACATGGCCTGTTTTGCGAACACTATAAAAACTTTGGAAGCACTTACTTCAAGTGACTATTCTCTTGGATCGCCTACCTTTGAGATCCAATCAGAAACAATTCAAGAGAATTCAATTCAAAATTTCTTCCAAATTATAGAACTCAGCTAGCAAAATACACTCTAAAGACTACAAGAACTTATAAAAGATATTCAATAGGGGAGTTTACATGATGCGATTGTGGAGAGCTCTTGAATTTGGAATGAGGAGTTGGATTCCATTAATGAGCATACGGTTCAATTTTCCGATGAGTCGATCTCGATGACTGTTCAAAAGAATGGTGAAGAGATATGGGTGTCTTTCAAATATAATGATGAGGACACCAGATTTCAATGATGATGAAGAAGTTGGTTTATTTGAACCTCAACCCAATCTGAGAATAGAATGTGAGGAAAGCGATCCCATCCTAAGTGTGCACTACACTGAACTAGAATATGATAATTTTGGGATAACGATCATGAATGTGCAACCCCAGTTCCCCTAGAATTAATCTCAAATTTAGTCCAGGTCAATGATCAAGAAGTACACGAAGTGAGCGGTTATAAAAAACTACTCTACTCATCTAACCTGTTGTCACACCCTAAACTCAGAAATAAGGCTCACAAAATTCTCGATCGCCGAATCCGGTGCCAACAACCTCCGTAGTACCCTACTATCAGCTCCTAACATTCATACATCAGATTCTGATCCTGAAATCCTACAAGGAGGATTAATTTTTTTCAATGTACATTTAACTCGTAATAAGCAAAACCATAAATTTACCCAAATCACAAAGGCAACATCATCATCACATATCCACTAATATAAATATTTGAGTATAATACCAAAAAGGGAAAGACATATATCAAAATCAAAGCTCCAAAAGATCGCTGCACACTCCAAGCTCAATGCTATTGCAACCTAACGCCACCTGCACGCATCTATCGTGCATAAGCGTATAGAAAGCTTAGAAGGTGGTGGAAGTGTGTGCGCAAGATAAATGCCAAGTATATCATAAAGCCCATAAATCATATATCATTGGAATAAGTGGAAATACTGACAAAATCATGAATCATACAATATCAGAGAAATCAGAGTAAGTGAAAATATACTGGTAAGTCTATGAGTCATATAATATCAAAATATGCAATACAGATCAGCAATGCAAATGAGAAGTCATAGAGAGCCGTATGTCAGATACAGATAGTACAATGCAATATGTAAATCCTGCTAAGTCCGTCTAGGCCATATAAGTATAAAAAATATAACGACCCAAAATTTCATATGAATGCGGATGCAATATACGATGCAGATGAGATGACCAAGCTAGAGTGTGAGGTCGGGATGATAGTACGTAATATCGCAGGCTATGGGGTCCATCACAAGGGACTTCTATCCAAACCAGTCTCATACCTAAATTTAGATAGTCAGACTCAATGTGAAAAACTCCTGGTCTCAGGTTAGTCATACGCCCAACCGTAATCATGGTCATGCAAAGGTACACGTAATAAATAGTTATGCACCACCAGCCCAAGTGGATAGTGAATGAATGAATGAATATGTAATTCTTTCTCAATAAGTCTACACACTAGTATGGTTCTTCTCTCGGATTATCACCGGGGTCTAGTACACTTCACGCCACCTGCGACCCATCAAGCGCACAACTGAGTAAGTGGAAGAGACCTCACTATCCGCCTAGCCAATAGTCTACCAATACCTACCCGGCTCCTCGATAGCAGACCCATTCCTAGAGCTGGTCAAATTCAGCCTTACAACGCCTACTCCCTCGGACGGGTAAGGCCACACCCCCTCCCAACCGATCACGGTATAGTAAGAGATGCGGCCTTCTGGTATTCGGCACTCGGGCGCTTATGTATATCCACTCGGTCTCAACATTGAGGCGTCCTCGGGTACTAAGAAGGTTTTAGGAATTTTCACTCAGGGCCATCTATGACAGCTCGATGCTCGAACTAAACATTTCCGATGTCTCATCTGGCCATCCACGAAATGCCTGTGGAGGCTAAGGCCCTGATGTCGCTAGGGCATACAGTAATCACAATACACGATGCAAGATGCATGAGTTATATAATCTAATCATGCATCAATCCTGCACATACCGTGCGCCCATGTGAGATACCCTCCGCCTATCAGGGAGACTCATAACAATCTGCCTAATAATATATGCAATGATTAACTACACATCATAACAAACATGCAGATGAAGCGTATGGGCATATATCATGATGTTATGCTGTCACATACTCATAATCTTTATTAATAATCGGTATTGATAACCGGCACTGATAATCGGCATCGACAATCGGCTTCAACAAACAGAATCGGTAATCAGCTTAATAAAGGGCCGAAGGGAAGGTCACGAAGAGGACATTTAACCATCATTGCCCATTAATGTGGACATTCAACCAACATTTCTCCCAAGGAGTGGCCCTCGTAGGGCCAAACTTATAGTGGGCCTAATCACATAGGCCTTATATATATATATATATATATATATATATATATATATCGAATAGGCCGCACCAACTGGGCCTTACATACATTTCAAAGGGCCATAACCCATGGGCCTTGCATACATCACAATGAGCCATAACCCATGGGCCTTAATACACAATGGGTGGGCCCTACACATGGGCCTAATATACATCACAGGTGGGCCTCAACAACAAGCCTCATACACATCAAGGTGGACCTCAACAACGGGCCATAAACATATCAAAGATGGGCCTCGTAAATGGGCCATAAACATATCAAAGGTGGGCCTCATAGATGGGCCATAAACATATCAAAGGTGGGCCTCACAGATGGGCCATAAACATATCAAAGGTGGGCCTCACAAATAGGACATATACATATCAAAGGTGGGCCTCACAGATGGGCCATATACATATCAAAGGTGGGCCTCACAGATGGGCCATATACATATCAAAGGTGGGCCTCATAGATGGGCCATAAACATATCAAAGGTGGGCCTCACAACATGGGCCTTAGATTTCCTATCAAGGTGGGCCACATCAATGGGCCATACGTATATCAAATGGGCCACACCTATTGGGCCCTATGCATATTAAATAGGCCACACCCAAATAACAGTGGCAAGAATGATTTCCACCATTAAATTCTCATGGACCACTAGAACATTTATTTTCCATCCAATCTGATTATAAGGTCAGACAAACTTGGTTGGGAGGAAAAACATACAAGTTGAACCAAATCTGTTGTGGTCCAACAGGACTTCAATGGTAAGCGTTCATCTCTCCATTGTTTTCTGAGGTGTGGTCCCCCTAATAAATCTGCCTCATTTCTAGTCTTAAGCCTAAGATCGTCTTGCCAATTGGATGGATAGTTTGGATACAATACATACATCAAGGAGGGTGCTATAAACGCCCACCATCATGTATACATTATATAGTATAATATATAAATGACATATATATATATATATATATATATATATATATATATATATATATATATATATATATATATATATATATATATATATATATATATATATATATATGTATATATATCACAGGTGCAGCTACATGTGGGGTGGGTCTCATATAGATGGACGACATGGATGAAACATATACCACATGGTGGGATCCCCCTACCGTCCAACAACCAACTAAATGGCTGGACGGTATAAATAAAACACATACATTTTTGGTGGGGTCCACTAGCCGTCCAGTGGCTGGATGACATCGGTAAAACAGATACATCTGGGTGGGTTCCACCATCCACAGCAGTGGACGGTGTGTGTAGAACACATACATCACTGTGGGTCCCACATGGGGCCCACCATAATGATTTATTTTCCATCTAGCCCGTTAATAAGGTCACACAGACCCAAATAAGGAGGACAAACAAATTTCACATTAATCCAAAACTTCTGTGATACCCAGAAGGTTTTCAATGGTGGCCGTTCAATCAACACTATTTCCTATGACGTGGGCCACCTAAGTCTCCTATACAGCTGATTTTTGGGGTGGCCCACTACCCTGAGGGGGGCCCATAAAATGGACGTTGTGGATATGAACACACATCAGGGTGAGGCCCACGGTTGGGTCCATGGTCCCTGGCCCGTCCGCCCATAGCGCAAGACACCCTACGCGTCCTCTGCCAACAGCAGCAACAATGCTGCTGTTGAATGTTTTATTTTATTTTTTTTAAAAAAACTGAAATCCCGGGGTTTTTCATACGTGGGGCCCGCATCAGCTGAATCCATCCGTCCATTGCACTCTATGGCTCAAGTCCATCCAAACGAGTCCAACATCCGATGTGTTTCAGTGTATAAAAATATCAGGGTGAATTTCAACGGTAGAAAGCACTGTTTTCTTTGCTATGGCCCATCAGAAATTCAGATCAGCTTCATTTTTCGGCTCATCGCCTAAAATGATCTAAGGAATGGAATGGATAGCTAGGATTAAAAACATACATCAAGGTGGGGCCTATACAAGTGTCCCTTCCCAAGAGCTTGAAACAAGCTTATATTTGTGTTTTCATTTCACGTTCAGGAACGTCCCTGAACGTGGACTGTTTGTGCATAACACATGTGGCAAGGTGGGCTTTACTCAGGTGGGCCACCAAATGATGGATAGTGTGGATACAATACATATAAAGTGGGGTCCATCTAAGTGAGCCACACAACTACCTCATCACACAAAAAAAAGGAAGAGAGAGAGAGAGGGAGAGACGGGATACGTGTGATGGAGTGACCTCGACACTATGGGCCCTCCCTTGCATTCAATCATACATCAAGTGGGTCCCATAATACATGAGCCCATCAAACCAAAAATCAAAGGTGGAGATCCTTTCTCCACCAAATGTAAGGTCTAAATGATCCTATTCATTCAAGAAAAATAAATATCATGATGAGGTCTATGGAGAATGGCCCCATCATGGACTGATCATGAGGATCAAGGTGGTTCATCGACCACATCAAGGGTCCAAAGTGAGATCCATACCATCAATCGGTAGGTCTCACTTGGTCCATCATCAAAACATGAAAAATTTATCCTAATAAGAACCCACAAACAATAAAGATTCACCCACCGTTCAATCTTCTTGCTCCCTTATCTTCCTTTGCTCCTTAGCTTCGATTCCAACAGAAGAGATGAAATTTGGATGGTTAAGATGGGAGATGAGAGGGTAGGAAGTGGGCCACACAAAATTCTCTCATGAAGGTTGGAAGATGCTTGGACGTGTAGAGTTTTTGGTTGCTTGAGAAAGTGGTTTGAGAATGAGAGAGACAGGGTTGTAAAGAAAGAGAGAAGGATGGGTGATGGATGTGGTAAGTGATGGGTGTAAGAACTTTTTGACTTTAGGGTTGCTTAATGTAAGAAAAATATGGGCTTGTGTAAGAACTTTATGATTTTGGGGTTGCTTGGGAATGGGTGAAAGGTGATGTGTGCTTGACATGTACTTGACCCTTGATGGTATTGATTGATGGATGGATGTGACATTCGGTAGAGATTCTCTTAGGCTTTGCAACGCACGGTGTTTTCCTCGAACTAAACACGGGCCTACATCTCCTTGCCTAGGTATCTCCTTGTGTGCGAGATGTGGCATCAGAACCACGGCGACGGTGCGGTCGCAATGGTACAAGTCTCAGATTAAACCAACTTAAATCTATGGGATACAATTTAAGGTCACACGCAAACGTCGATTATATGTTGCAGGTTGTCGAAATTCGTCGGGAAGGATCGTGGGAGTTGAAGGAACAATACGGACTAGGATACGGGCCTTACAGCTCTCCCCACCTAATAAAAATTTCATCCTCGAAATTTAAATCACAATATAACCAATACAGAACTTACTAAGGGAGGGAAACCACACCAATATATATATATATATATATATATATATATATATATATATATATATATATATATATATATATATATATATATATATATATATATAGTCAGAACACAACATACTAACATAATTAAACGTCTAAGAGATGGAGATAACGTCCATAAATCTCAAACTCTAACTCCTAAGACGCCTTGTTCATGAACAATCTAGGAAGACGGTGTAGGGGCCAAGTTACACGAATCATCGACGACTCCTCCTGATGTCTAAGGATCCTGCTGCTGCTGCTGCCCCTGATGGGGTCCTGGTGGCAGATATTGTCGTCACTGCTGTTGCTGCTGAGGTCTGGGACACTTGCTCCTACGATGCCCTATCCCACCACACCCAAAGCAAGCACCAGAGAACGGTCTGGGCGGCAAGGGCTGCCGAGGGTGGGGGCACTCCCAGAAGCGGTGCCCCGCCTCATCATATCTAAAGTATACACTTGAAGACTGATGTTTAGGTGGTGCAAATGCTCGGAAGGACGGACTGTTCCTATGCCTCTATGGCCGTTTACATCGCTGTAACTGGGAGCTACTGGAGGGGGCTTTCCTCTTCCGGTCTCCTCTCTGAAGAATATCGGTCATTGCTTGCAACATCTGTTGTAATTGGTCCGCACTTACGGACACGATCAGTACTACGCTAGACTTGGATGGGGGTGCAGAAGTCTCGAGTGGGGGAACAAGAATCTCAGGCGGGGAATCAAAAGTCGTTCGGGTCACTCGCTTGGGTGTCATGTCCTACAGGAAAGAACAAGGGCCTATCATCCTTGGATACTCTCGAATGCACACACGATAGGGAGCTATATCAAGAAGTTTCTAAGTTATTCGAACTCGAGGATCTAACCATTATAAGCTCTCAATAATCATCGAGTGTAGGGTAGCTATCAGCAGATATATGATGTTATCGTCAGGTATTCTCAAGTTATGCTCTGATACCAACTTCTGTCACGCCCTAAACTTAGAAATCGGGCTCAAAAAATTTTTGATCGCCGAATCTGGTACCGACAGCCTCCGTAGTACCCCATTCTCGGCTCCCAACATCCATACGCCAGATTCTTATGCTGGGATCCTATAAGGAGGATTATTTTTTTCAATGTATATTTAACTCGTAAAAGCATAACCACAAATTTACCCAAATCACAAAGGCAACATCATCATCACATATCCACTAATATAAATATTTGAGTACAATACCAAAAAGAGAAAGACATATATCAAAATTAAAACTCCAGAAGACCGCTACAAGATCCAAGGTCAATGTTGCTGCAACCTAACGATACCTGCACACATTATCGTGCATAAGCTTATAGAAAGCTTAGAAGGTGGTGGAAGTGTGTGCGCAAGATAAATGTCAAGTATACCATAAAGCCCATAAATCATACATCATCAGAATAAGCGAAAATACTGATAAGATCATGAATCATACGATATCAGAGAAATCAGAGTAAGTGAAAATATACTGGTAAGTCCATGAGTCATATAATATAAAATATGCAATACAGATCAACAATGAAAATGAGGAGTCATAGAGAGTCATATATCAAATACAGATAGTACAATGCAATATGTAAATTCTGCTAAGTCCATCTAGGCCATATAAGTATAGAAAACATAACGACCCAAAATGTCATATGAATGCAGATGCAATATGCGATGCGAATGATATGACCAAGCCGGAGTGTGAGGTCGGGATGATAGTACGTAGTATCGCAGGCTACGGGGTCCGTCATAAGGGACTTCTATCCAAACCAGTCCCATACCTAAATTTGGATAGTTAGACTCAATGTGGTAAACTCCAGGTCTCAGGTTAGTCGCGCGCCCAACCGAAATCCTGGTCATGCAAAGGTACACATAACAAACAGTTATGCACCACCAACCCGAGTGGATAGTGAATGAATGAATGAATGAATATGTAATTTCTGCTCAATAAGTCCACACACCAGTATGGTTCCTCTCTGGGATCATCATCGAGGTCTAGTATACTCCACGCCACCTGCGGCCCCATCAAGCGCATAACTAGGTAAGTGCAAGAGACCTCACTATCCGCTTGGCCAGTAGTCTACCAATACCTACCCGGCTCGTCGATAGCGGACCCATTCCTCGAGCTGGTCAAACTCAGCCTAGCGGGTAAGGCCACACCCCCTCCCAACCGACTACGACACAGTGGGAGACGTGACCTTCTGGTATTCGACACTTTGGCGCTCATGTATATCCACTCGGTCTCACCGTGGGGGTGTCCTCGGATACCAAGAGGGTTTTAGGGATTTTTACCCAAGGCCATCTATGGCAGCCCGATGCTCGAACCAAAAATTTCTGGTGTCTCATCTGGCCATCCACGATATGCCTATGGAGGCTACGGCCCTGATGTCACTAGGGCGTACAGTAATCACAACACACAATGTAAGATGCATGAGTCATACAATCTAGTCATACATCAATCCTACGCATACCGAGCGCTCATGTGAGATAGCCTCTACCTATCAGGGATTTTCAAAACAATCTGCCCAATAACATATGCAATGATTAACCACACATCATAACAAACATGCAGATGATGCGTATGGTCATGTATCATGATGCTATCTTGTCACATACTCATAATCTGTATTAATAATTGGTATTGATAACCGGCACTGATAATCGGCATCGACATTCGGCCTTGACAAACAGAATCAATAATCAGCTTAACAAAGGGCCGATGGGAAGGTCACGATGAGGACATTTAACCATCATTGTCCATTAATGTGGACATTCAACCAACATTGCTGCCAAGAAGTGGCCCTCGTAGGGCCAAACTTATAGTGGGCCTAATCACATAGGCCTCATATATATATATATATATATATATATATATATATATATATATATATATATATATATATATATATATATATATCGAATAGGCTGCACCAACTGGGCCTTACATACATTGCAATGGGGCATAACCCATGGACCTTGCATACATCACAATGGGCCACAACCCATGGGCCTTAATACACAATGGGTAGGCCCTACACATAGGCCTAATATACATCACAGGTGGGCCTCAACAACGAGCCTCATACACATCAAGGTGGGCCTCAACAACGGGCCATAATCATATCAAAGGTGGGCCTCACAGATAAGCCATATACATATCAAAGGTGGGCCTCACATATGGGCCATATACATATCAAAGGTGGGCCATAAACATATCAAAGGTGGACAGATGGGCCATAAACATATCAAAGGTGGGCCTCAGAGATAGGACATATACATATCAAAGGTGGACCTCACAGATGGGCCATATACATATCAAAGATGGGCCTCACAGATGGGCCATATACATATCAAAGGTGGGCCTCATAGATGGGCCATAAACATATCAAAGGTGGGCCTCACAACATGGGCCTTAGATTTCCTATCAAGGTGGGCCACATCAATGGGCCATATGTATATCGAATGGGCCACACCAATTGGGCCCTATGCATATTAAATGGGCCACACCTAAATAACAGTGGCAAGAATGATTTTCACCATTAAATTCTCATGGACCACTAGAACATTTATTTTCCATCCAATCTAATTATAAGGTCAGACAAACTTGGTTAGGAGGAAAAACATACAACAAGTTGAACCAAATCTGTTGTGGTCCAACAGGACTTCAATGGTAAGCGTTCATCTCTCCATTATTTTCTGAGGTGTGGTCCCCCTAATAAATCTGCCTCATTTCTAATCTTAAGCCTAAGATCATCTTGCCAATTGGATGGACAGTTTGAATACAATACATACATCAAGGAGGGTGCCATAAACGCCCACCATCATGTATACATTATATAGTATAATATATAAATGACATATATATATATATATATATATATATATATATATATATATATATATATATATATATATCACAGGTGCAGCTACACGTGGGGTGGGTCCCATATAGATGGACGGCATGGATGAAACATATACCACATGGTGGGATCCCCCTACCATCCAACAGCCAGCTAAATGGCTGGACGGTATAGATAAAACACATACATTTTTGGTGGGGTCCACTAGCCGTCCAGTGGCTGGATGGCATCGGTAAAACAGATACATCTGGGTGGGTTCCACCGTCCATAGCAGTGGACGGTGTGTGTAGAACACATATATCACTGTGGGTCCCACAAGGGGCCACCATAATGATTTATTTTCCATCCAGCCCGTTAATAAGGTCACACAGACCCGAATAAGGAGGACAAACAAATTTCACATTAATCAAAAACTTCTGTGATACCCAGAAGGGTTTCAATGGTGGCCGTTCAATCAACACTGTCTCCTATGACGTGGGCCACCTGATTCTCCTACACAGCTGATTTTTGGGGTGGCCCCCTGCCCTAGGGGGGCCCACAAAATGGACAGTGTGGATATGAATACACATCAGGGGGGGCCCACGGCTGGGACCATGGTTCCTGGCATGTCTGCGCACAGCGCAGGATGCCCTGCACGTCTTCTGCCAGCAGCGGCAACAATGTTACTGTTGTATGTTTTAATTTTTTTAAAAAAAATTAAAATCCTGGGGTTTTTCATACGTGGGGCCCGCATTAGCTAAATTCAGCCCGTCCATTGCACTTTATGGCTCAAGACCGTCCAAACGAGTCCAATATCCGATGTGTTTCAGCATAAAAAATATCAGGGTGAATTTCAATGGTAGAAAGCACTGTTTGCTATGCTATGGCCCATCAGAAATTCAGATCAACTTCATTTTTTAGCTCATCGCCTAAAATGATCTAAGGAATGGAATGGACGGCTTGGATTAAAAACATACATCAAGGTGGGGCCTATACAAGTGGCCCTTCCCAAGAGCTCGAAACAAGCTTATATTTGTGTTTTCATTTCACGTCCAAGAACATCCCTGGATGTGGACGGTCTGTGCATAACACATGTAGCAAGGTGGGCTTTGCTCAGGTGGGCCTCCAAATGATGGATGGTGTGGATACAATACATATAAAGTGGGGTCCATCCAAGTAGGCCACACAACTACCTCATCACACAAAAAAAAGGAAGAAAGAGAGAGGGAGGGAGAGACGAGACACGTGTGATGGAGTGACCCCGACACTATGGGCCCTCTCTTACATTCAATCATACATCAAGTGGGTCCCATAATACGTGGGCCCATCAAACTAAAAATCAAAGGTGGAGATCCTTTCTCCACCAAATGTAAGGTATAGATGACCCTATTCATATAAGAAAAATAAACATCATGATCGGGTCTATGGAGAATGGCCCCATCATGGAATGATCATGAGGATTAAGGTTGTTCATCGGCCACATCAAGGGTCCAAAGTGAGATTCATACCATCAATCGATAGGTCTCACTTGGCCCATCATCAAAACATGAAAAATTTATCCTAATAAGCACCCACAAACAATAAAGATTCACCCACCGTTCAATCTTCTTGCTCCCTTGTCTTCGTTTACTCCTCAGCTTCGATTCCAACAGAAGAGATGGAGTTTGGATGGTTAAGATGGGAGATGAGAGGGTAGAAAGTGGGCCACACAAAATTCTCTCATGGAGGTTGGAAGATATTTGGACGTGTAGAGTTTTTGGTTGCTTGAGAAAGTGGTTTGAGAATGAGAGAGAGAGGGTTGTAAAGAGAGAGAGAGAGGGATGGGTGATAGATGTGGTGAGTGATGGATGTAAGAACTTTTTGACTTTAGGGTTGCTTGATGTAAGAAAAGTATGGGCTTGTGTAAGAACTTTTTGACTTTGGGGTTGCTTGGGAATGGGTGAAAGGTGATGTGTACTTAACATGTACTTGACCATTAATGGGATTGATTGATGGATAGATGTGACTTTCGGTAGATATTCTCTTGGGTTTTGCAACGCGTGGTGTTTTCCTCGAATTGAACACGGGCCCACATCTCCTGGCCTAGGTATCACCTCGGTGCGTGAGATGTGACATCAAAACCGCGGTGACGGCGCAGTCGCAATGGTATAAATCTCAGATTAAGCCGAATTAGATCTACGGGATACGATTGAAGGTCGGGCGCAAACATCGATTATAGGTTGCGGGTTGCTGAAATTCATCAGGAAGGATTGTGGGAGTTGAAGGAACAGTACGGACTAGGATATGGTCCTTACACTTGTCTAATTTAAAAGTGGATGGTTCCTTACAATCGACCCTTCTATCTCTTGTGAGACATGTTTGAAAGATTTCTCTGAATTGTGTGATGATATGATTCAGGAGATGGACGAGTTGCTTGTTACGACTCTGGAATTTGAAACCACCCAGTTGAGGCCACCATCTGAACTGTTGAGTTTTGACAATTCAATGCCTCTTCTGAATAGTATCAATGAATAGAGTTCGCACATCTATACTTCGTCTACTGACCCTCAATTTGTCTGTGCAGGGCTAGAGCAAGAGAGCATACCCCCATCTACTTTTAAAGACGATGAAATCCTTGAGCAGATCATCACACACTCCAATGTGAAAAATGAGTCACTCTCAACTGAATGTCCTAACTCTTTGTACGATTACTTGGTACACTTTACAGATTTAAATGAACCTATGATAAAAGAAATAATGGATGCCTCGCAAGACAACATCTCGGTAGTTGTCATGGACCGAGAGAACCCTTATTCTGAAGCCTCTTCCTCCCCAAATCCTCACTATCTACCATTAAAGGAGGAGGAGTTGACAATGGAACCAAAGTCTGACACTTCAGAATGTGTTGAGACTACATCACTTTTTGAGAAGTTTTATAAACTTTATCTACTTGTAGTCTCTGATTCACCATGAAATACTAACGTTGAAACTTCTTCTATCACAGGTGAATCATATATACTTTGGATACCTCAAGCAATTCAACAATTTTTTTTTATAAGATACATAAGTTTCTTTGTAAAGTCATGCTCCAGGGCATCTAAGCCTATTGTAAAAAGGGCTTTTGGATGATCCTGTTAAGGAACTCAGTGAGAAACTTATCAAGATACTGATCGGAAGAGGAACCTTGCGTCATGACTCAGTAGCTTTTCCCTGCTTTTATAGGACTAGGGTAGTTTTCTTTATGTTGTTCTAGGTTAAACGGTTTTATTCCATTAGGTTAGTTTGTTTTATATGTTGTTTTAGGATAGTTTACTTTCGTGTTCACTCTTGTGCTTCCTCGCTCTCCTACTAAGATCTCTATGAAAAGGTCTTTCTTGATTCCTTCATCCAGGTATTATCTTCTCATCACTTCTCATTTTCTTTCGTTGTCCCATGTGTTGCATGCTCATATATCTTTTACATTGACGACAATGTAGATTTTAAGTTGGGGGTGAAAAATTAGGTTACCTAATCAGTATTTTGTTAGTCTTGAGCGAAAAGTGAAAAAAATTTGTGAAAAATTTTAAATTTTTCTAGAATTTCTTGTGATTTTGACTTCCATCAGAATTTTAAGATACATGATGTTAGTAATTTTTTACTCTTGGATTCAGTTATCTGTTAGATTTCACAGTTAAGTTTGAATTGTTAATCCATGATTAGAAGTTTTAACATTGATTGAGTCATGAATTTACAGGACACATCTTGCTTGCACATTAAGATTTTAGTTCGATATTAAATTATAACTTGGTGATCATTAAGCATGGAAGGAACCAACCTGGGAATTTGTTCATCTTGTTCAATACGAAGAATATAGAAAAAGAAAAAGAAGTTTTTCAAAAAAAAAAAAGAAAGAATAAAAGAAAAAGAATACCTAGCTAAAAAACAGTTGTCATCAGGAAAGGGTTAGGTGTACGATCTTCACCATAAGTTTGCTCCCTATAGGTGCGAATTCGATTCCCCTCCCCCTCGATGGAAAAATCAAAAGCTGAAAGAATGTAAAAAGAAAAAAAAGAAAAAAAAAGGAGAAGAACCATAAGGCAAGTTCTGGATTAGGTTTTAGTTGTCCTGAAGGCTCTTTTAATCATCAAAGTTATCATGAAAATTGACAATTGGATCTCTTAATGATGAAAAGTAGAAATTACATTATACACCCATGGAACTCAATGTTAGAATTTTTCTGATTGATGGATTAATACTTTGAACTTGACTATGAAGCTTACCATGCACTTGCGACTAAGAGAAAATAATGTAGAACATTCATGAATCTTAGAATTTTAGGATCTGGGTTGGTTCTCAAAAATCACTTGAGTTTATCGAAATCGACCTTTAATTCTCAACATATTTTTCGCATACTTTGCTCGGGACTAGTAAGATGCTGGTTGGGCGTTGTGTTGAGGGCTAAATATTACATATTAAACCCTAGTTATTGCCTGGATTTATGATCATAGAACTATTTAACGGCTCAATTTAATCGTGTTTGTGATGCAAGGTGTATTTACGAGCTTGTAATGAAATAGGGTGCTTAAAGCATGAATTTAATGCTCTGATGATACCAAAGGCAAGGGACAGACCCCAGGGAACCAAGATTGATGGATTTACATGCCAGAGATCTGAGAAAATCGTGAAGTTGAAGCTCAAGCGGCCTAAAAGACGTCCATAATGCAAGATCATAAGGTTCTCACCATTCGTTCGGTTCGAAACTTCATACAGGGCCTGAAGATCATAAATTAACTGTACATGCCAAATTTCAAGCCTCAGATCCTTGTGGAAGTGGTCCAATGGTTAGATCAGTCCACCAAATCTCCGATTTGGGGCCCACTTGATACCTGCTATGCTTCAAGTTTGGTCTCAACCCCTTAAAGGGAGTGGCAAAACAGATGAATGGAATGGATCTCTCAGAAACATCACAGTGGACCCCACAGTTTGGTGCGTGTACACAATGTATATAAGGCCATCCGTGCACCATTACAACCAAAGTTAGTCAGCGCATGCTAACCGACTCCTTCTAAATTTAAAAACGTAACAGCGTCTATGCCATCTGACGTCGGGTCTGCTCAGTGAGCCCCACTCATCATGTAACTTGAAGATCTGGACCGTCTATTAGATTTCCAAAAGTTGTATGATTCAAGCCTAGGTGGCAGAAATATAAAAGATAGTGAGGATCACAATCCATCCTTCCAAACGAAAGATGGATGGTGGACTGAAACATCCAATGGGCCACACCAAAATTAGCTCGGTCTTGGCCCGTCTAGAGTGTTTTTTGTCCTAAAGACAATGGACCGCATGGATTTTCCATGCAACATCGTCATGGGGCCCATCAATCATCACAACAGCGGTCCGTAGGCTTTGTTTCGCAACAGAGCTTGCGGAGGAATGTTGTGGGCCACCATCATGCATCCTTGCTCTGATCGGGACCGTTTAGTAGAAGCCCAAGGACCCTCTCACCCCAACCTAGGTGGAGAATTACGAGAAACCATGGAGATAAAATTTCGATCATCTAAACGGAAGAAGGACGATGGCTTTACAAGTTCCGTGGGCCGCAACATAGAATGTCCAGGTGTACCCTATTCCATCCAGTTTTTCAAGGAGGACGCCATGGACGGAGTGGATTTCTCCGATGACATCAATAATGGGTCCCACCAAACACCAGCGTAAGTCCAGTTACGCACGCACGAACATTGCATTTGTTCGGTGATCATGGAAGATGATTGGTTCTTTTATCTGGACACTCTAAAATCCTCCCAAGGTACAACCGACCAACGCCGAGGTGATTGAACAAATTAGATCTCACAGAAGGGTTGCCAATCAAGAGATTTTTGTGACCGAATTCTCACAACAAGAAGGAGACATTCTTATGCCATGCGTAAAAGCTACGCACAGACGTCTCCACCAACTTTGCTTCTTATATAAAGGTTGAGAGAGAGAGAAGGGATCATCATCAGATCTGGGGGATTCAATCCAAAGCCAGGAGGAACGTGGATTTTCTTGGTTTTCTTTCTTTTTCTTTAAGATACTCAGCCTAATCATGTATATGTTAGGCTAAACCTCTTAGCTAGGGCTAAGAGGTGAAGCTTGTAGCATAATGGGGAGACTTTTTGCTTGTGCCTTTTGTTTAGACTGAACTGATGTTGATTTTGGTTTAATTAAGGAAATGATTTTAGTTTTTAATAGTCTGTTGTGACTAAAATTACAATGGATTTGCGATAACTTTGAGTATGTTCCTTTCCTTTTATGTTTATGACGTCAGGATGCCCTATTGTTCACCATCGTCTGTTGGGCATGGTCAGATGACGGTACCCATCCTAACCTTCATACATCTTATGATTGGTTATTAATTAGTTTAATTCTGTTGTTTGCTTTGTCTCCTGGGCATGGTTTGGTGATGGAATCCGTTATAATTCATATAACTTTCATCTCTTGAAAACTATATCAAAGAAAGTTCGGTTTAATTTTCATGGTTAAACCCTTCAACTGGATGAAGATGAGACTCTAAGTCTAGTTGAGTTCTTGAAACAGGCATAAGTTCTCCCTGATCTCTATAAGTGGATCCTCTGAATCCCTAGTTTCCTTCCTCTGAATTCTCCAAGTTTTAGATAAATATATCATCATTATTCCCTCAATTACTTTCAATTTAGATTTCATCTTACTTTAGTTCTAATTCTACTTAGTTTTCAGATTACATACAGGTTTCAGTCCCTTAGGATTCAACCTTGGTCTCACCGAGTTTATTACTACATCACAACCCTATACTTGGGGAGTGAACAGATATGCATTGTGAATATTATCTTGGTGTCAAATCGCCTTTACAAAGTCCTCCAAAAGTGACTAGTGTCATGATCTGATGTGATAGATTTTTGTACACTATGTAGTCGTATCTCCTCATGGAAGAATAAATTTGTGACGTGTGTAGTGTCGAGAGTTTTCTTACACACTATTAAATGAGCCATCTTGGAGAATCCGTCGGCTAAAAGAAACATTGAGTCCATTTTATGCTTGGTCCGCAGAAGACCTAGCACAAAGTCTATAGACGAATCATCCCAAAGGTCGTTAGGTACCAGGAATGGAGTACATAAGCCCTGTATTATGTGATCTTCCCTTGGAGGCCTAACACATATGGTATCGCTGCACCGCTTTTCCAGCATCATGTTTCAATTGTGTCCAATAGTAATGCTCCTCCAAGAGAGCTATTGTCTTTTCTCTCCTTAGGTTATCGCTGATACCACTTCCATGTAGCTCTTAGATGACACATTATCGCAATGAAATCCATGGAATACACAACCGATTTCCATTGAAAATGAAACTGTCTTGAATATAGAGGTCATTGGACTGACTATCTTGGCATCAAATTCACGCATCCTTGAAGTTGTCGTCATCAACATATAAATCCCTAAGGAATTTAAACCTGACAACCTCGTTGCTCATGATAACTAACAAGGTTGTACAATGGCTAAGCGCATCAACCACCTTATTCTACTACCCAACCTTATGCTTCAGCACGAATATGAATTCCTCCAAGATAGAAATCCACCTAGCATGCACATGGTTAATGTTAGCTTGGCTATTAATAAACTTAATGGTTTGATGGTCTGTACACAATACAAATTCCTGCTGAATCAAATAATGCCTCTAACATCGTAAAGCTTAAACCACTACATACAATTCTAGCTCATACAGTGACCATTTCTTCCAAACATCACTAAGCTTTTATTGTAGAAGGCTACTGGCCTACCCTCTTGAGACAACACACCCCCAATGCCAACATATGAAGCATCATATTCAATTTCAAATAATTTATTAAAGTTGGAAAGTACGAGGATCGGAGTAGTGGACAACTTTTGCTTAATTTCAGCAAAACTTCTATTGACCTTGTCAGTCCACTGAAAATGTCCATTCTTCATGCAGTTGGTGATTGGTGCCACAATGGTACTGAAGCTCCCTATGAATCGATGATAAAATGTCACCAACCCGTGAAAACTTCGTGCTTCATAAATTTTTGTTAGAACCGACTATCTCTGATGGTTTTCACATTCTCTTCGTCTACACGGAGGCCTGTGATGTTACGACAAAAAAAGAAGTCTATTTGTCAAAAAGCTAAACTTCTTTAGATTAAAGTATAACTTATTCTCGACAAGAATTTGAAACACTTGTCTAAGATGCCTCACACGGTCTGCCTCACTCTAAATGTATATCAAGATATCATCAAAATAAACCACCACAAATCACCTAATAAATAGTTTTAAAACCTGATTCATTGACCTCATGAACGTAATAAGCATATTTGAGAGTCCGAAGGGCATGACCAATCATTCATACAAACCCTCCTTGGTCTTAAATGTTGTCTTCTACTCATCACCCGGTTGAATACGGATCCGATGGTAGCCGTGCCTCAAATTCAATTTGGAAAATAGTTTTGCCCCCTCTAACATGTCCAACATATCGTCCAGTCGTGGTATAAGAAATATGTACTTTACGATTATTTTATTTATTACTCGGCTCTCGATATACATGTGTCAACTCCCATCTTTCTTAGGTGTTAATAGAGTTGGTATGAAAAATGGGCTCATGCACTCATGTGCTAGAGCCGTATTGATCAACTCCCCCACTTGTCTTTGCATAATATCATACTCTTTCGGACTCATCCGATAATGAGGGTGATTAGGTAAGCCAGTTCCCCAGACAAGGTCGATATAGTGTTGTACATTCTGCATGAGTGGCAACCCATCGGGAAGGTTATTCAGGCCAAATTACCTTAAATTCTCCCAATAATGATTTTATTTTCTCGAGAATAATTCCGGGCTCTACCTCCTCACCTTTCACAATCAATGCATAAACTTGTCCTGTTTCCTTGGATTCCTCCACAAAGTTCCGTATGGTTAGGAGAGAATGCCCATCCACTTTAGAAGTTTTGGATTGCTCATCTGGGTCCATAGGGGTGAGTATGGTTTTTTGGTCATCCTTGATGAAGGTGTATACATTATCTCATCCTTTATGAGAGGCATCATGATTTTATTGCCACGGTTAACCAAGTAATATATGAGAATCCTATATGTCAACTACATCATATACTTTTTGGTCCTTATAATATTTACCAATTGAGAAAGAGATAGTGCATTATTCAGTTACATTCATCTCGATGATCTTCTTAATTAAACTGATTGTGTATGGGGAAGGATGTCTGTTTGCTTTTACCTATAATTTCTCTACTATGGCTTTGGAGACGATATTCTTGTTGCTACCAGTCTATGATCACATCACATAGTTTTTTATTCACCGTACACCTTTTTCAAAAGATGTTATGTCACTATAGGTGTACATGCTTCTTTAGTATATATAATAGCCACCTTATTATTAGAGATTCACCATGATCTTGTGGAACCCAATTTGCTTCGTCTTCTTCATCATTCACGGTGCATTTTGCTTCATCGATTTCTAGGTCTTCCTCTATATTTTTAATGTTTTCATCATTAATAGATAAGTTAGACATATGTTTGATAATTGACCCGGTTGGAAGCTCTTTGAGGTCTCACCTGTCCGCTCCCTGACTCTTAATTTATGGTTGTAGGAGGTTGATGACGCCCCCTAAAGGTTCTTTCCCATTGGCTTATGGTGGTCCCTACAAAGGACCCTTAGTGGTTACCTTATTTGCAGGATAGGCCCGTGTGTTGGATCGCTCAAGTTGCACTTCCACTTGGGTTGTCAGCTTGATCGCTTAGTTTATCATCCAAATGGGTTGCATCTGAACCCGATCATGTATCACAAAACCCAAACCATTGTTGAATTGGACAACTTGTTGCGATTCAAGATTAAGTTATTTTCGTGCTACCAAATGGTAGAATTCCTTTACGTAATTCCTCACTGATCGACTACCTTGTCGACAAATTTGGAACAATACCTAATCGTAGTTATTGGAGAGGAATCACGCACACATTAGTTGTTTCATCTGCTTCCACATGCATATTGGTGTCTTCATTTGTCTCGTCCGTGTGAGCTAAAGTTGTTCCCACCAAGCCAAAGCTTCGTCCTTCAACTTGTAAGGCACAAGTTTAACTTTCTTCTCTTCAGAGATCTCCATGTAGTTGAAAATGTGCTCGACTTCAAGTAACCAATCGATGAAGTCATCGATGTGGAGTTGTCCGTTGAAGTTAGGAACATTGACTTTCATCCTAATTTCTCGATCTGTCATATCTAACCAATCGCCGCGTCATTGGGAGTGTTTGAGGATCATGTCATTAATCTCTTTGTCACTGGATCCCACATTCTTAGGTGTGATTCTGTGATTCACTACTAGCATTGCCTTGAGATTAACACATTTACGAATTCCAGGACTTACTAGTGGTAGATCATCGCCACAAACATGGAGTTTTCCTAAGGCCTCGGTCAAGCAGTCGAGAGCAACCTACAACTCTTGCATGCCTAGCCGATTCTCTTGTTGTGCTACCTTAAAAGCTGCTACTATTACATGACAATTCCCTGGAGCACCGTCCATGGGATTGTTGCCCGATCCATCATTAGAATCCATCGATCTGAGAAAAATCCTATCTTCGATACGAAACTGACGTGGGGAAGGGTGTAATGAGGGCGATCACTATCTTCCTCGAATGATAAACAACTTGAATCTCAAGATTCTCTTGAATCCACAAGAGAAGTTCTTAAATCCACGAGAGAAATAGGCAAATTTTAAGACAATTTATTAAAATGCTATAAAAAATAAATGAGTTTGCATGCTTAAATATTCTTAAATAATAACCCTAAGACACAATTAGGGGAAAAAAAACTAAAAAAATAAGGAAACAAACACTAAAAAACATGTAATTTTCCATATTTCGTCGATTGATCAACCCATCGAAATGGTGTAAAAATGTCCAAAGAGTAAAATCCATAAATGTAACACCCTGAAAATCGGGGGTCGTGTATAAACTCAACTCCTGAGTTCCAGACCGTCACTTATGCAACAAAAATGGTTATGATTCGATGTTGTCTGATTTAAAGCATTCACATGAGTAAAAGTATACCAAAACTGCAATTCATACTTCAGATCCAGTGATAAAAGCAAGCGGAAGACTAAACAAGATATATATCACTGTATGGAAAAACAAAGTAATCTCAACTGTCTCCAAAGTATGACTACATCTCTGAGTCTCATATACATGTACATAACAAAAGAATAATGTTCAAAAAGAAAAGTCTCACTGATGTCCCCTCGATCCAGGTCGCCTACGGGAAGCCGTCATGATACTGCATATACGAGAACTCATCCTGGTCCTCGTCATCATCTAGCTCCACCTCCTGGATCTCATCGTCACCTGCAACTACAACAGGGTCTGGTGGGTGTTGCAAACACCATCCCGTAACGTGGGAATGAGTGATCAACTCAGTGGAATCATAGAGCAAAGATTAGCATGTTCACAATTCAGTCACGCGATAATAGTAAAGCAGTAAATCAGACAAGTCCTAATACTGTTGTTAATGCAAGATGATATGACGTGATATATGCCCTCACCGACGATCACCCTCATACGGCAACATCTTACGACCGCGGCATGCCACACTCCCTAGAGTGCTCCACATCTTCCAGGCACATGCAATGCTATGGTGATATGATTACCAAGTTGTTATTAGTCCATTCAAACAGCAGGATTGGGAAACTAAGGTACCTCCCTTGTATCAATCCCAACACGGATCCTGTCTAGGGTCGTCACTCCTAGTAATCTCATACGATGTACATTTCGTAGGTCACTGCAAGGGCTGCCAGGGCTGTTGCTCGCACTCGTTGCACCGCTCCCCCATCACCTTATCAATACAGGCCTACTGTACTCTACTGCACGGAAGGGTCGTCGCCTCCCGTGAACTCAGAATACGCTCGCGGTCACTACAAAGGGCTCGTCGCCTGATCAGTGTAGGCCGACAGCTAGAATATAGTGTCCCATACCACCATAATCTGCTCACGAGTCAAGGTGCTCACTGGTCACTACGGGGAGGTTTGTGGCCCCAGCGTAGGCCGACAGCTCGACCACGGTGTCCCATACCACCATGCCCGGCTCATGAGTCTTCGTGGATCAAGGTACCACGGTTAATAGGGTTTACAATGGTAAGTTCAGTACCCTAGGTTCAAGCAGTTATGATACATACAAGGTGAACAAACATCGGCCAGTCGGGTTACTTGACGGGCTCGACTAGCGCGATTGCATCTCGAATTGAACGACATGAAGTGCGTAAAACACTTCGCGTGGCCTAACCACTGCCGCCAACTCTCAACACGAATCACATTCATCGACTCGTCGTTCGTGGCTATGACCAGTCAGCCACGAATTCGCTCGGTTACCGACTGCCTGGACTAAGTCAAGTCCCACACATCTATGGAATCACTATAAAAGGTATTGGAATTGAAATACATCATGTGAGCATGTTAGCACATGTTATAACATTCAACTTAAGCAAATCTTCAAGGCATACTTCCCATGCATATTCACTTAAGCAAATCCTCAAGTACATACATTCCATGCATGTAATGAAATCATGCATTTTGTCAACATGTAGAAAATCATTTAGGTCAGCATAATAATTGAAAAATCAATCACAAACTATCAAATAACATCATTTAATTCAATACATACTAATACAAGCATTTATACAAACACATACACTACACACTTAAGTCTACATATAGTATGTCGACCCAAAGTGTGCAACTAGGCGAATCTCTTCGCCAAACTAATTATGCACACATTCCTAACTTCCTAATGCGACAACAAACCATGTCAATCACATCAGCAAAATATGAATGCAAACAGTACTTCCTACAAATGACTAAAATGCCCTAAATCTCATATTCTTCGTTAGCTTACGAAACGGGAAACGGAGAACATTTTGTACATGTCAAACGGCGATGCCGTCAAGAATCTACTATTAAACGACATTGAAAGCGTTGGGAACCGTCAATCAAAGCGTCTAAAATCCTCACCTAGTGTCTTGTAGACTCGGGAATTGAAGCGGAGTGTATATGCTTCGTCTACGGCGAGTAAGGAGCCTAATACATAAGATCCATAAGCTACATCGCTATGGAAACAAGGAAAACTCAAATCAACAACTATTTAGGGTTTTTACTTACCTAGGATTGCGGTGGAATCGCCGGGAAAGCGGTAGGGGAGTGTTGCTTAAGCATGTGCAACACGTAGCACAAGTGGCGGGAAGAACTCTCCCATTCTCTCACAATCTCTCACTCTTTTTCTCTCTCCCAAGCTAGGGCTTCTCTTAAATTCGGATGGGAGAGAGGAGTGAGGGTTTCAACCCCTTTTATAGCCTAAAACATTCCCAAAATAGGCTTGGGAACAATGTTTACTTGGTGCCTAACCAAATCGGGGCCGTTTCGGTCCAAAAGGGCATTTCTGGAGGTCCCCTGGCCAAATGCGGTCGGACTTAAGCTCATGCATACTAGATCTAGCATACATCCAGTTTTCAGACCGGTTGGGTTCCCAGATCGCACGTGGCGGCCCAGTTTCAGTTTAACGGTCACCGCACCAAGATCAGGCCTATAAGTCTCGTGATATATAATAGATATTTTTCCTGATCCAAGGGTGTAATTTGGCTGTATTCTGACGGTCAGAATGCTTAATACTGATGCGTCAAATTTATGTGCCAGATTTGAATTTGAAATTCCAACTATGTCCCTATTCACACTCTCTTCGGTCCGGGCTCAATGAAATAGCCTGTGAGTATCGGTTTGACTTGATTTTTGGAATGAGTGTCAAGTCCAGCTAGACGGTTCTAACGGTCTAAGATAGGAGGTATCGGACTTTCAACGTGCGGTCTAGATCCAATACAAAGATTCAAAGTGGTCCAGAGAACAAACCGGTTTAGAGTTTGATCCGAGGCTTTAGAGCATTATAGCACCCTTGGTTCCACTCGCTTCGGGCCTCGTAGAACGTATTTAAAGTGATCAGGGACCATTTCCCAGCTACTCCAACGTTGCACTAGCTAACCTAGTCAAATTTTCCAAAGGAATGAATTCTACGCAATTCCGGGTCGAGTTAGTACTCGAGCCCAAGTATAGATTTTTCACGGGCGTTACAATCTACCCCCCTTAACAAATAATTTCGTCCTCGAAATTTTGTACCTTTTCGTACTCCTCGAGAAGCTGTGGGTAGTTATTTCTGATCTCGGCTTCTGTCTCCCAAGTAGCCTCCTCCTCAGTATGATGCGTCCTTAGTACCTTCACAAGGGGAATCACCTTGCTACGCAGTACCTGCTCCTTCCGGTCTAAGATGCGTGTCGGTCGCAGGATATAAGTAACATCCTCTCCTAACTGCACCTGCTCCCATCTGATGATATGAGAAGGATCAGCAACGTACTTCTTCAGCATAGAAACATGAAATACGTTGTGGACGCTCGCGAGGGGCGTGGGTAAAGCCAATCGGTAAGCCACTTCTCCCACACGATCGAGGATCTGAAATGGACCAATGAACCGCGGTGCCAGCTTCCCCTTCTTCCCGAACCGAAGGACTCCCTTCATAGGGGAAACTCGCAAAAACACATGATCCCCGACTGTGAACTCTAGTGGTCTCCGTCTCGTATCGGCGTAGCTCTTCTGTCTGCTCTGCGCTGTAAGAAGCCGACGTCGAATAATATCGATCTTCTCTGACGTCGCCTGCACCAACTCTGGGCCAATCAAGCTGCGCTCACCGACCTCTAACCAGCAATGCGGTGCGCGACAAGGTCGCCCATACAGCGCCTCATAAGGTGCCATGCCGATACTCGCCTGGAAGCTATTGTTGTACGCAAACTCCGCATATGCAAGACAGTCATCCCAACTGTCCTTGAAGTCCAATGCGCAAGCTCGCAACATGTCCTCCAGGATCTGGTTCACTCGCTCCGTCTGTCCGTCCGTTTGTGGGTGGAAGGCAGTACTGAACTTCAACTTCACACCCATAGCCTCCTGAATGCGAGTCCAGAAAATAGAAGTGAACCGCGTGTCTCTGTCCGACACGATCTCCAACGGAACTCCATGCAGACGCACAATCTCTCGGATATACAATCTAGCCAGCTCGTCTGCAGAGTTCGTAACTCTGATCGGTAGGAAGTGCGCCGACTTCGTCAATCGGTCGACGATCACCCAAATGGAATCATGCCCCTTCCTCGTCTTCGGCAACCCAGAAATGAAGTCCATGGAAATGAAATCCCACTTCCACTCTGCAATCGGCATAGGCTGCAAAAGTCCAGGTGGTCGGCGATGCTCTGCCTTCACCTGCTGACAAGTGAGACAACGGGACACGAACTCAGCAATGTGGGTCTTCATACCTTCCCACCAGTACGTCCTCTTCACGTCACGATACATCTTCGTGCTGCCAGGATGCATCGCGAGTCTAGTAGAATGCGCAGCCTCGAGAATCTCTCGTCTCAAGTCAGGGACATCAGGAACGCATAGGCGGCCACGGTAATGTAAGCCCCCATCCATGCCAACTCGCCAGTCGGCGTCAGCATCATCACTGGCCTGCTCTCGAAGCTCAGTAAGATGCGCGTCGTCCCTCTGCGCCTCGATGACACGGTCATCGATCGGGGATCGCACCTGAACATGTGCGATGAACTCAAATGGCTCCTCTACGGTGAGTTTCTGCTCAAAGTCTCGCAAAAACTCAACCATATCCCACTCGGCAACCATCAGCGGAGCCGCAAACTCTATCGCCTTCTTGCGGTTCAACGCATCAGCCACAAGGTTCGCCTTCCCAGGATGGTAAGAGACTTCAAACTTGAAGTCCTTCAGCGTCTCCATCCATCGCCGCTGCCTCATATTCAAGTCCCGCTGTGTGAATATGTACTTGAGGCTCTTGTGGTCGCAAAAGAGCTCGAACTCCTCTCCATAGAGGTAATGTCTCCAGAGTCTCAGTGCGAATATCACGGCTGCCAACTCCAGGTCGTGTGTAGGGTAATTCTCCTCGTGCTTCCTTAATTGTCTCGAGGCATACGAAATTACCCTGTCCCTCTGCATAAGGACACAACCCAAACCAACGCTAGACGCGTCAGTGTATATAGTGTATTTAACCCCTTGCTCTGGCAATACTAGCACAGGGGCGGACGTAAGTCTGTCCTTCAGCTCCTGAAAAGCTGACTCCGCCTTATCATTCCAGGAGAACTTCACGTCCTTCCGTGTCAACTGAGATAAGGGTCTCGCGATCTTCGAGAAATCCTGAATGAAGCGCCGATAGTAGCCAGCGAGACCCAAGAAACTCCTCACCTCAGTGACAGAACCAGGCTGCTTCCAGTCCTGCACCGCAGCTACCTTAGACAGGTCAACTGCCATGCCATCCTTGGACACCACGTGTCCCAGAAACTTCACCTCCTGCTTCCAGAAGTCGCACTTCTTATACTGTGCGAACAACTGATGCTGTCTGAGCGTATCAAGGACCAAACGCAAGTGCTCCTCATGCTCCTCTCGACTCCTAGAGTATACCAAAATGTCGTCGATGAAGACAACGACGAATCGATAGAGGAAAGGCCGCAATACCCGGTTCATCAGATCCATGAACACGGCCGGTGCGTTCGTGAGACCGAACGACATCACAAGGAACTCGTAATGACCAAAACTGGTCCTGAACGCTGTCTTCTGCACGTCCTCATCTCTGACGCGCAGCTGATGATATCCTGACTGAAGATCAATCTTCGAGAAGTACTGCGCTCCTCTCAACTGATCAAACAAGTCGTCGATCCTGGGCAAAGGGTACTTGTTCTTCACTGTGAGTTGGTTCAGCCTGCGATAATCAATACACAATCGCAGCAAACCATCCTTCTTCTTCACGAACAAGACCGGTGCTCCCCAAGGAGATACGCTAGGCCGTATAAGGCCAAGCTCTAGTAGACCATCAATCTGCGTCCTCAACTCCTCCATCTCACATGGTGCCATGCGATACGTCGGCAGTGAGACGGGTGTAGAACCAGGAATCAGATCGATAGTGAAATCGATCTCACGTCTGGGCGGCAAACCAGGGATCTTCCTGAACAGATCCCCGAACTCAGATACAATTGGTGTCTGCTCAAGTACCTGGGCACCAGCGTCGCGCAATAGAGTGGCGTAGCTAAGAATGCGGAAAGGAAGATTTACCCGCACTGAAAATGTGAAAGGCGTGCCCTCAGGCTCGTACACCGTCACCACACGAGCCTCGCAGTCAATCTCGGCTCTCGCTGCAGTCAACCAGTCCATGCCAAGAATGACGTCGAGATATACGAGCGAGGGATCGACGACCAGATCAAGAGTCATCGTCCTGCCTCCCAGATCAACTAAACAACCCTCACACAACTGGGTGACATCCGAATAATCTCCATGAGCTGCAAGGACTCGCACGCTATCCATAGTGATAGTCTGTAACCCAAGACGTCTGACTACGGCACGCGATATCAAGGAAATCGTGGAACCAGTGTCCACCATGACAAGAACGGGAGTACCTCCGATATGGCCCGTGACCTCGAAGGCTGAATGCTGGAAAGTCGGCGTCGTAGATGCCTCAGCGGTCAGTGCATGAACTCGAGCCTGCTGTGGCCGGTTCGGCCGCTGTGTCAAGGGCCGTGGGGGCTGTCGAATCTGCGATACTGTGGGTCTGAAAGAGGACTGCGCAGGAGCTGACCGTATAGGCGGTGCTGATATCGCCTGTGGACGTACACGATCAATCTTCTGCGGCGGCGAGAACCCACTGTCCCGCATCCTCGAAAAGCAACTCTGCGCTAGGTGGCCCGTCCTCCCACAGTATGTGCATGATAGATCAGGGCACCGAAACGGTCCTACTGGCGCCGTGGTCCTGGTAGGAGGATCAATGCGAGGCCTCTTGCCCGCGAAGGGCCTATCTGGCAACTCCGGTCGCGGCCTGGAAGTAGTCGGGCCTCGTGATCGCGCAAGTCGATCCACGTCCTGCTCTGCCCGCATGGACATGTGAACTAACTCCGCATAGGAGGAGAAACTGATGCAGCACATCTTCGACCGAATATCCGGTCGCAAGCCCTCCAAAAAGCGCCGTATGCGCATCTGCTCATCAGTTAGAATCGTCGGGACGTACCTGCCCAACTCTGTGAACCGATGCTCATACTCGGTGACCGTCATCGCTGCCTGCCTGAGACGGAGAAACTCATTCTCCCTCTCGTGCCTGTAGGTCTGAGGATAATACTTCTCATGGAAGCGAAACTCGAATGCTGCCCATGTCCATACGAAGTCTGCGGTAACAGTCCGCAATACACTATCCCACCACATACTGGCCTCTCTCTCAAACTGGAAGGTAGCCAGCTCCACCTGCTCTGCCTCAGTACAGTGCAACATGCGCAGAATCTTCGACACTCGGTCGAGCCAAAACTCAGCCTCCTCGGGTCTGTGAGAACCCGTGAAAGTAGGAGGCCACAAGCGCTGAAATCGCTCCAGAAGGCCCCGTGTGTCGGCAGGGTTCCCCGCAGGGAAAGCAGGCTGCGCAGGAAGTGCTATGCCCTCATCCTGGGCGTAAGCATAGGCATCCTCAGCTGGATGCGCAGGTGGTGCAGGCGGAGTAGATGTAGTCGCACCCCCACCCTGGGCTAACGTCCCAACTATGGTGGTCAGAAGCTGCTGCTGCTGTAGCATCATAGCCATCATCTGCTCGAATCTATCAGGTGGTGGAGCAGGCTGTGGCGGATGAGGTGCGGAAGTAGATGCGCGCTGTGGCTCTCTAACTGATGGTGTAAATGGCGGTGGTCCATCTGTAGGACTAGTAGCAGGCTGAGACGATCGAACAGTCTCAGGAATCGGGCCCACAGCAGGGTCCAGACGAGTGCCAGACTGAGAGGGAGTCTGATCCATCTGCTCAGACAACGAAAGCCGAACCGCGCTCCTCGTAGTCTTAGGTGGCATTCCCTATATTCAAAATAGGGCGCAACCTTGTCAGTCTCAATTGCTCAAATACACCACAATCATTCACTAAAGAGTCAAAGGCATTCCATGCATTTCAATTAATCAGAATTGTCACAATACAAGGGATATATCCTTACAAGCATCATGACTAGAATAACATGGAAATTAAGACAGTTAAGCAACAGCAACATAAGCAAAGCACTAGCCCTAATAGGCTTTACACACATAAAACAGAAAATGGCTAACTACTCATAACAACATCAAAGATCGCGCCGCTAGTCGGAGTCTGGCGACGGAGGAGGAGCACCCTTATCCTGTAAACAACACAGGATTGCCTTCAAGGTGCGAGTCACCTTGCCAAATTTCTTCTTCGTGACGGCCTTGGCATCAGCGACCTTTGCTCGAAGTTCTTGGACTTCCCTTCGCAAAGCGGTCTGACTCTCCTCCATCCGAGCAATGCGATCGTCAATAGTAGTCTGCGCAGAAGGAGGAGGGCTCTCATCAGTATCCTGAGCCTCCTCTTCTGCTTCTTCCTGAGTCTCTTCCTGAACCTCTGCACTAGGTTCTCCTTCGCTTTGATCTTCCTCTTCATCAAAGTCGTCCCCACTATCCCTTTCAAGTTGATTTTCACGATATTGCGACCCAATCTTCATCTTAACCATCGTCGACTCATCGATGGTGTGAATCGATACCGGCAACTCGGGTCCAAGTCTATAGGCAAACTCAAGCGCAATCTTGCAAATGAGTCGGCCAAAGGGAAGGGATTCGGATGTTCTTCTCGACCTGGCTATGAGAACTATCTGCCGTAAGATGAAAGTGGCCATACATACGTTCTCTCCCTGGGCCACCAGAAATAAGAAATCGACCATAAGACGTGTACATTCAATGCGGTTCGTAGACCTAGGATAAACATTGAACGTGCAGATGTGATGCAGCAGACGCAAATCCTCAGACATGTACGTCGCCTTGAGGCTATTATTAGGCTGCCATGGAACCAACTTACCGCACAGAAACCTGGTGCGGTGATCTCGTTCACGTCTAGTCCTCAAATTCTTCTCACTTGGATGTACATCACCTAGAGGCACGTTGAGAAGTCGCGCAACCAACCGGACGTCGATCGTAGCCATCCGATCTCTACCAAAAGGGATTTTGAACTGCAAGGGCTCCAAGGTAGGACTCTGGATGCTAGCATAGAAGGCACGAACGGTGCTCACATTAGCACGAGCGCGAGCTTCAAAGATCGGTCCCCAGTGCGCAGCTTCAATGCGTTCGAACAACAGATACTCGCCGAACAATCGCCCATCTACGTCCGCCTCAAATAACACTTTACGATTAGTGTATTCACCATGAGGCATCTCTGATAGGATGGTTCGTCCAAGATGTGCATGGGGATCCAAATCCCGCTTTGTACGGCACTCCAGGACTGCAGCTGGACCTGCGGCGGTGCTTGAACTTGCGGCACCACCCCGCGGTCTTCTCAATCGAGCAGGGCGGCTCGGCCCAGCCTCGTCTGTTGCAGTTTTCCTCTTACCCATCAAAGACAGGATGGATGAGAGCGACAAAAGACCCAAAATAGCTTCCACGAAAGCCATGGAAAACGCCCAAAATGTGGAGAAATGGCTGCCCAATCTGACAAAAGGAAATCTAGGCGTCGTAGAGGGATGCTTCAAGCTTCCCAAGGCTGTAGTTTCAGGGAAAAATAAGAACAAAAAGATGGAATGGAGCTGCTCACGATTTCAGCACTATTTGGGGGATTTTGGAGCTCCAAATGGGAAAATCTTCAAGGAAAGGGGCTGCCAACACCCAATAATCAATGGGTGGTGGTCGGTTTTGGCCAAGGAAGGGTTTAGGAAGGGTTTGGGTCGCCGGGGTTTGGAATGGAGTGCTGAAAATCAAATCTAGGGTATGCAAGGGGGCTGTTTGTGAAGGAGAGGGGTGTTTTAGGGGTTTTCGTGGGATGGGAGGTAGCTAGGAGTGATGGGGGAGGTATTTAAGTGGGTGCGCCCAAAGGGCAGCACCATCGGAGGTGGCCGGCCGGCGATGCATCGCCCGGCCGGCGATGGCATCGCCGGCCAACCTTCAGGTTGGCCAGCGGGACCCCATGGGTCTGGTCCCCCATGGTCCCAGGGCCCCAAAAAAGTTGGTCCCACCCCTTGGTTCATTATATTTTGGTCCCTATGAGCCCAAACATGTGTTCGGGGCTTTTCGGGTCCACATCGCAATCCCGAATACCAAACCATATGATGCAGCATATGAATTTGGGGTAGAAGGATCCAGTACATCTTTCTAACTCCTTATTTGCTAAAGAAAGTGAAGTTAGAATAGCCTTATGGCCATTTTTCATGAAATTTTACTATTCACTGTAAAATTTGGTGAATGTGCTAATTTGTATTATTTTCACATTAGGTTTGATGCCTAACATGAAATGGATAAGAAAGAACTGAAGGTTGAAGTGTTTAGAGAAGGAATTTTGAGAATTTTTGGCAAAACGGGGTTTTTAAGCCCTGACGATTGATTACTGGAGTCGTGGTCATTCCACGGCCCAAAGATTCACTTTTGCGGTTTAAAACCGCTCATAGGACGTCTCCACCCGACTTCCTACAGCTTAGAAGTGATTCGGGTCGCTTTACGCGACCCGAGATGCGTTACAGACTCGATCTTGCGATCGATCCTTATAGACTTCGCCTATCGGCGAATCTGTGATCCTAGGAGTGTTTCTAGACCCTTCTCGCACCCACCTAAGTCAAAGGAAGCGACAGCGTACGTCGCAAGACCATAACCCAGGCCCAGTATA
This sequence comes from Magnolia kwangsiensis, assembly GCA_037074715.1. Taxonomy (NCBI): domain Eukaryota; kingdom Viridiplantae; phylum Streptophyta; class Magnoliopsida; order Magnoliales; family Magnoliaceae; genus Magnolia; species Magnolia kwangsiensis. The sequence continues at coordinate 119,716,262 of CM073577.1, forward strand.
CTCTCATTCATGCTCTGATACCAACTTGTAACACCTTGAAAATCGGGGGTCGTGTATAAACTCAACTCCCGAGTTCCAGACCGTCACTTATGCAACAAAAATGGTTATGATTCGATGTTGTCTGATTTAAAGCATTCACATGAGTAAAAGTATACCAAAACTGCAATTCATACTTCAGATCCAGTGATAAAAGCAAGCGGAAGACTAAACAAGATATATATCACTGTATGGAAAAACAAAGTAATCTCAACTGTCTCCAAAGTATGACTACATCTCTGAGTCTCATATACATGTACATAACAAAAGAATAATGTTCAAAAAGAAAAGTCCCACTGATGTCCCCTCGATCCAGGTCGCCTACGGGAAGCCGTCATGATACTGCATATACGAGAACTCATCCTGGTCCTCGTCATCATCTAGCTCCACCTCCTGGATCTCATCGTCACCTGCAACTACAACAGGGTCTGGTGGGTGTTGCAAACACCATCCCGTAACGTGGGAATGAGTGATCAACTCAGTGGAATCATAGAGCAAAGATTAGCATGTTCACAATTCAGTCACGCGATAATAGTAAAGCAGTAAATCAGACAAGTCCTAATACTGTTGTTAATGCAAGATGATATGACGTGATGTATGCCCTCACCGACGATCACCCTCATACGGCAACATCTTACGACCGCGGCATGCCACACTCCCTAGAGTGCTCCACATCTTCCAGGCACATGCAATGCTATGGTGATATGATTACCAAGTTGTTATTAGTCCATTCAAACAGCAGGATTGGGAAACTAAGGTACCTCCCTTGTATCAATCCCAACACGGATCCTGTCTAGGGTCGTCACTCCTAGTAATCTCATACGATGTACATTTCGTAGGTCACTGCAAGGGCTGCCAGGGCTGTTGCTCGCACTCGTTGCACCGCTCCCCCATCACCTTATCAATACAGGCCTACTGTACTCTACTGCACGGAAGGGTCGTCGCCTCCCGTGAACTCAGAATACGCTCGCGGTCACTACAAAGGGCTCGTCGCCTGATCAGTGTAGGCCGACAGCTAGAATATAGTGTCCCATACCACCATAATCTGCTCACGAGTCAAGGTGCTCACTGGTCACTACGGGGAGGTTTGTGGCCCCAGCGTAGGCCGACAGCTCGACCACGGTGTCCCATACCACCATGCCCGGCTCATGAGTCTTCGTGGATCAAGGTACCACGGTTAATAGGGTTTACAATGGTAAGTTCAGTACCCTAGGTTCAAGCAGTTATGATACATACAAGGTGAACAAACATCGGCCAGTCGGGTTACTTGACGGGCTCGACTAGCGCGATCGCATCTCGAATTGAACGACATGAAGTGCGTAAAACACTTCGCGTGGCCTAACCACTGCCGCCAACTCTCAACACGAATCACATTCATCGACGCGTCGTTCGTGGCTATGACCAGTCAGCCACGAATTCGCTCGGTTACCGACTGCCTGGACTAAGTCAAGTCCCACACATCTATGGAATCACTATAAAAGGTATTGGAATTGAAATACATCATGTGAGCATGTTAGCACATGTTATAACATTCAACTTAAGCAAATCTTCAAGGCATACTTCCCATGCATATTCACTTAAGCAAATCCTCAAGTACATACATTCCATGCATGTAATGAAATCATGCATTTTGTCAACATGTAGAAAATCATTTAGGTCAGCATAATAATTGAAAAATCAATCACAAACTATCAAATAACATCATTTAATTCAATACATACTAATACAAGCATTTATACAAACACATACACTACACACTTAAGTCTACATATAGTATGTCGACCCAAAGTGTGCAACTAGGCGAATCTCTTCGCCAAACTAATTATGCACGCATTCCTAACTTCCTAATGTGACAACAAACCATGTCAATCACATCAGCAAAATATGAATGCAAACAGTACTTCCTACAAATGACTAAAATGCCCTAAATCTCATATTCTTCGTTAGCTTACGAAACGGGAAACGGAGAGCATTTTGTACATGTCAAACGGCGATGCCGTCAAGAATCTACTATTAAACGACATTGAAAGCGTTGGGAACCGTCAATCAAAGCGTCTAAAATCCTCACCTAGTGTCTTGTAGACTCGGGAATTGAAGCGGAGTGTATATGCTTCGTCTACGGCGAGTAAGGAGCCTAATACATAAGATCCATAAGCTACATCGCTATGGAAACAAGGAAAAATCAAATCAACAACTATTTAGGGTTTTTACTTACCTAGGATTGCGGTGGAATCGCCGGGAAAGCGGTAGGGGAGTGTTGCTTAAGCATGTGCAACACGTAGCACAAGTGGCGGGAAGAACTCTCCCATTCTCTCACAATCTCTCACTCTTTTTCTCTCTCCCAAGCTAGGGCTTCTCTCAAATTCGGATGGGAGAGAGGAGTGAGGGTTTCAACCCCTTTTATAGCCTAAAACATTCCCAAAATAGGCTTGGGAACAATGTTTACTTGGTGCCTAACCAAATCGGGGCCGTTTCGGTCCAAAAGGGCATTTCTGGAGGTCCCCTGGCCAAATGCGGTCGGACTTAAGCTCATGTATACTAGATCTAGCATACATCCAGTTTTCAGACCGGTTGGGTTCCCAGATCGCACGTGGCGGCCCAGTTTCAGTTTAACGGTCACCGCACCAAGATCAGGCCTATAAGTCTCGTGATATATAATAGATATTTTTCCTGATCCAAGGGTGTAATTTGGCTGTATTCTGACGGTCAGAATGCTTAATACTGATGCGTCAAATTTGTGTGCCAGATTTGAATTTGAAATTCCAACTATGTCCCTATTCACACTCTCTTCGGTCCGGGCTCAATGAAATAGCCTGTGAGTATCGGTTTGACTTGATTTTTGGAATGAGTGTCAAGTCCAGCTAGACGGTTCTAACGGTCTAAGATAGGAGGTATCGGACTTTCAACGTGCGGTCTAGATCCAATACAAAGATTCAAAGTGGTCTAGAGAACAAACCGGTTTAGAGTTTGATCCGAGGCTTTAGAGCATTATAGCACCCTTGGTTCCACTCGCTTCGGGCCTCGTAGAACGTATTTAAAGTGATCAGGGACCATTTCCCAGCTACTCCAACGTTGCACTAGCTAACCTAGTCAAATTTTCCAAAGGAATGAATTCTACGCAATTCCGGGTCGAGTTAGTACTCGAGCCCAAGTATAGATTTTTCACGGGCGTTACAATAAAAGTGTATTTGTATCGATGAATTGAACTAATCGAGCAAATATTGTCCAACAAACTTTCACCAAATTTTGAATTTCAATCGATTGACTTCATCAGTTTGCTTGATTGACTTTAATCGATCAAACTATGTTGCAATTTTGTTGATTTTTCTTTGGACTTTTTCTTGTTCATTTGTGTTAAGAACGTGCTTGCCCTATGTCCTACATCACCACTAGGGATGGTCGATTTCACGAAAATATCCCTGAATCAAAAGGTTACTATCCCTTTGATCATCGGTCCACATGCAAATAATCCAACAAAAAACATTGCCACTGGTTAGGAGGAATATCCCACATGTTAGATGATAAAAACTTTCACCCAAAAGAATATGAGTTGCCTGTCATGCCTCAGTCTCGGTAACCGGAATCACAAGGAACCCGATGGCCGGTTCTGACCGTAACAGCCTCCTTAGTACTCTATTCTCGGCTCCTGAGGCAGGTTTTGATCCTGGTATCCTACAAGGAGGATCTTTCATAACAATATAATCATTACCAATACGAGCATACCCAAGATCACAACAAGTACGTCTGAGAATAACAAAGGCACACATCACAAAATCCACTATAAATTTAAACTTTTACAATCATCCATAAGGTCCAAAAGGACATACATGAGATAAAAAGGAAAAGAGAGAAAGGTCGACAACACTAGAGTCCTCAAATGCTCAGCTCTACTCCACGCTCTGCTCTATGACGCCTGCCTAGAAGCTCCTAAACGCATCAATCGTGCCTAAGCTTATAGAAGTTTAGAGGGTGGTGAAAGTGTGTGACAATGGTGCATAGAAGGATAGTAGGAGATGCAAGAAGGGAAACATGCTCAATGGGAATATCACTAGCCTTACCAAGGCTTATCATGAATACGATGCGACGAGTACTGAACGTCATACCAAGGCAATGCATGAAAGAGGCTTGTACAGCCAATGCTAATACGATGCAAGTAATGTCAGTGATCATATCCAAACCACAAGTCAAGTACATTTTTAATCATAAGAAAATCACCGGGGTCTATTGCACTACTGAATGACTGTCGCTCTACAGACCCCACACAGTCAAACGAGCATAAGAGACCTCACTACCCGCCTGTGGAGAGCCAATCACCTGTAAGGCCTGACAATAGTGGACCCATTTACGAGCTGGTCAGACTCAGCCTAGCAATGCCCACTACACACCAGGAAGGTAAGGCCACACCCCCATCTAACCGACTACATGACAATGGAAGTCGCGGCCTAATGGTAAAAGGCTCTCATGTGCTCATGTATTCCACCTGGTCATGACGTTAGAGTAGATCCTTGGTACCATGGAAGTTTTAAGAATTTCACACATGGACATCCTATGCACCCAGTATGCTCAACTAATATTTTCAGTGTCCACACATACAATCATCCACGAATATCCTTATGGAGGCAAGGCCCTGATGAAGCAAGGGTGGATACCCACATGCTATGCAAATGTCAGATGCATGAATCACACAATCACCCATGCATTAATCTCAAGCATCCATCGTGTTCCAGAGAAAAAAACTCCACCCCTCGGGGAGATACCAACCTACCCTACACAATGGCACAACCATGGCCAATCGTACCTCAACCAAGCATGCATATGATGCATATAGGAGTGGGCCATGAGGATGAATAGGGGTGTCAATGAGGTGAAGATGAACTCTCTACCTAACCATGAAAGGTCTAGGTACTTAACCAATTTCCTCATAAGGAATATAACCTCTAGTGGGGGCTCATTTACCTGAAGTAGCCCACGAGACTAAGGAGAACAATGATATGGGCCTAAATGGATGAAACGGGCCTAGGAAGGGTCTATGGTGGGCCTTTAACCACTCATTGAAGCCCATGGGCCTACCTTAGGGCCACCAAAGTGGACATCCAACTACAATTGGTCCTCAAGAGGTAGCCCATCTCTAATTGATCGTGGATCAAGGCCCATGACCCACACAATATTAAAAATAAGAAATAGATAGCCATAAACATACCACATACACTCATGTTGGGCTTCAAAAAGGCGGCCCAAGGCCTATCCAAAATATGGGTCCAAGGGAAACACACATAGTCCAACCCATACATACCACTATAGGCCCATAGGGGAAAGGTTAAGGCCTAACATAAAGGTCACTAATCTCATATATTGTGGTGACCTAGTAGGTATCTCATTTCTCAAACCTCATGGGAAAATGTTATGCTCTTAGTCAAGTAAGTTAGGCCTACAACCCGGCCCAAGTAATAAGTTGATTTGGTGGGCAACCAAGGACTCATCTACTGGTGTAATCTGCCCCACTAATCCAACACAATAGTATGGTTAAAAAAATAGCCCAGGAGCTCAATAGGCCTATCTGGCAAGTTCTAGCCCAAATTGGGCCTAAAGAGTTTAACAACTAAATACATTCATGACCTAATTGACTCCGACTGTGGTGGGCCTCAAAAGTGCATTTATTAAGCCCAACATTTAAGGGACTAAAGGTGTAAATTATTTTCTCTAAGATCCTCACAATGTGGTGAGATATACAACACATCTAGGTGAGCCCACAAGGCAGGCTGGAGGGCCAGCCAAGGCTGGACGCCCCAGCTTGGGGAGTCCCTGCCTAGTGGGTCACTCCCGGCCACACCACGGCCAACTCAAATGTCCGTTGGGTATAAAATTTTGTGGGGTGATACTTCCATATATGGAACATACCCCTACAAATTTTTAAAATTTTTAAAGTTTTCTAAGTATTTTAATTAATTTAAACAAAAAAGTCTGTCCAGAAAATCGGACAAACTTGGACGTCCCAATGTGGTGGGATAGTCTGGCCCTTGCCACGGTGTGCATAGGGATCCATTGGATCTGAAATTTTGTAGATGGGTCCTAACATGAGTGTACCATACCTCCACAAAATTTTATAATTTTTATGCATCTGAAAATATTTTAATTAATTTAAATAAAACAGTCTATCCAGTGTGAATTATTGTTGGAATGTAACTGACCTGAATTTGGGCCATCCGATGGGTAGGTTATGGGCCTCCAAAATTCTTGAAATTTAGACCCAAGGTTCCTTTTCAAGCCTAAAATAATGTGGAGTTCAGAAAAGTAGCCCACTATCATCAAAATAATTTATGAATTTTATTTCACAACAGTTTACATTGCTGGACTGCACAACATAAAATCAGGCTGACCACCCCCTCTTAGCCCACCCTTTTGGATGCCCAAATGGGGTCCAATAGCCCTAAAATTTTGCAGGTAGGCCCTAACATGGGTGGGACACCTCTCTAAAAAATTTTAAAATTTTATAAATAATAAAATTATTTTATTTAACTCCTACAATTTATGAATAGCAAGGTATTTCTGAAAAAAATTCTGCTGCTGAAACAATGTTGCTGCCCCTGATTTGTGCACCCCATTAGATGGGCCCAGGTCCACAAAATTTTAAGAAAATGTTAGACCAAAATCCCTACACAGGTATACAACAAGGTGGGGTCCATAAAGGTGGCCCACTATTTCAAAAAATAAGTTGATATTTATGTTTTTACAGCAACAAAATGGCTGGACAGTCCAGAAAAATTTGGACCGTCCAACCCTTGTGGGTGATCAAAAAGCGACGGATAAGGGTGAAATTTGGGAGACAGCTAGGTGGGGTCCCCACATTCAAGAGGCATATATCAAATGGGACCAAATACCCCACCAATCATCCTCAAAACTGAGCTTAAGACAGCTCAAATATCTGTCCAGATAGCTTTTGGACAACAACATAATACTGAATTAAAATAATTATAATCACTATAAAAAGAGAAAATCAATCCATGAAAATTTTGGTATGGACCACCCCAATGGGCCTCACAAACAACCAGACCATTTCCATCAACAAATACCATTTGCATGTATCCTTTTTGGGTACATTTAGGGCCCCAACATCCAAGGGTGTACTGTCAAGGATGTTCTCCCTCTTTGGACGGTCTGGATGGTTCCAGGCTGAAAGGTGGGCTGAAAAATAAAAAAATTCGGCCACAAGGGAAGGATCTCCGCTACATTAATGCCCTTCCCCTTATCATATGATGCATACACATTCTACTATCACAAGATATACAAGATCTACATGATCATAGGATTTCTACTTGAGATTTATGGTGGAGATGCAATCTCCACCAAGGATCAAGGGTCTAGATGACCCAAAAATCCTTGATCAAAGAAAGAAAATTCATGTAGGGGTCCATGAAGAATGGCCCCTTGCATGTAACATGCATGCAAGTAAGATGGGCTATGAGCCACATCCCAGTCTAGTGCAGTACCGACCGTAAGAGGTTTGTCGCCTGAGATTTCTGTTCCCCCAATTAAGACTTCTGCACCCCCATCCCAGTCTAGTGCAGTACTGACCGTATCCGTAAGTGTGGACTAGCTACAGCAGATGTTGCAAGTAATGACTGTCATTCTTCAAAGAGGATACTGGAAGAGGCAAACCCCCTCAGGCAGCCCCCAGTTGCAGCGATGTCGACGGCCACAGAGGCATAGGAACTGTCCGTCCTTTTAAGCATTTGCACCTCCTAAAAGTCAGTCGTTAAGGGTATGCATCAGTTGTGATGAGGTAGGGCACCGCTTCTGGGAGTGCCCCCAGCCTCGGTAGCCCTTGCCACCCAGACCGTTCTGTAGTGCTTGCTTTGGGTGTGGTAGGATAGGGCATTGTAGGAGCGAGTGTCCCTGTCCTCAGCAGAAATAGTAGCGATGACAGTATCTGCCACCGGGACCCCATCAGCAGCAGCAGCAGCAGCAGGATCCTCAGACATCAGGAGGAGTCATCGACGATTTGTGTGATTTAACCCCTACACCGTCTTCCTAAATTGTTCATGAACGAGGCATCTTGGGAGTTAGAGCTTGAGATTTGTGAGCGTTATCCCCATCTCTTAGACGTTTGTTTATGTTGGTATGTTATGTTCTAATATTATATATATAGTGGTATGGTTTTCCTTCTTTAGTAAGCCCTATATTGGTTATGTTGTGGTTTAAATTTTGAGTACGAAATTTTTATTAGGTGAGGAGAGCTGTAAGGCCCGTATCCTAGTCCGTATTGTTCCGTCAACTTCGGCGGTCAAATTTCGGCAACATTCGACCTTTATTCAACGTTTGCGTGCGATCCTAAGCCGAGTCTTATCAACCTGAGTCGACTCAACTCGAGACTTATACCCTAGCTACCGCGTCGTCGCCTTAGTTTCGATGTAGTGACTCATGCACCCAGGAGATACCCTGGCCAGGAAATGTGGGCCAGCGTTCAGTTTGAGAAAAATGCCGCACGTTGCAAAACCCAAGAGAATCTCTACCGAATGTCACATTTATCAATCAATCAATCCCATCAGGGTCAAGTACATGTTAAGTACACTTCACCCTTCACCCATTCCCAAGCAACCCCAAAGTCAAAAAGTTCTTACACAAGCCCATACCTTTCTTACACCATTTAGCCCTAAAGTCAATAAAGCTCTTACACAACCATCACTCACCTCACCCATCTCTCCATCACCCATCCCTCTCTCCTTACAACCCTCTCTCTTTTATTTCTCAACTCACTTTCCCAAGAAAGAGAGGAATCCCACATCCAAGCTCTTTTGTCACGCCCCAAACTCGGAGACCAGACTCACAAAATTTCCGATAGCCGAATCTGGCGCTGACAGCCTCCATAATACCCCATTTTTGGCTCTCGGCATCCATGTACCAGGTTCTGATCCTGGGATACTACAAGGAGGGTTTCAAATATGATTTTGATTTTGTATAAGCATAACCATAGCATAACCCACAAACAATAACCACAAGAATACTATCACAAAATCCACTAAGATAAAAAATTTTGAGTACAATGTGTAAGAAAGGAAAATACAAGATAATGAAAATAACAAAAACTCTAGAAGCTCGACTGCACACTCCAACTGCAGCGAGATTATGGTTGCGTCCTGGTGTCACCTGCAAGCATCTATCGTGCATAAGCTTATAGAAAGCTTAGAAGGTGGTGTAAGTGTGTGCACAAGGTAAGTGCCAAGTATTCTATACAATACCATAATCGTACAATACCAAAAATACTGGTAATCCATAACTCATACATTATTAGAATAAAAAAAAATACTTACAAGATCATGAATTATCAGAGTAAGCAGAAATAATGATAAGATCATAAATTATCAGAGTAAGTATAAATATGGATAAGATCATGAATATCAAGTAAGCAGAAACACTGAAATATATCATAAATCATACGATAACAGAATAAGCGGAAATACAGATAAGTCCATAAATCAATTAATATCAGAATACGTAATATAGAACAGCTATGCAACGAGGAATCATGAAGAGCCAAATATCAGATGTCGAGGATGTAATGAAATATACAAATCCTGCTAGGTCTGTCTAGGCCATATAAGTGCAGAAATCTAGCAACCCAAAATGTCATATGCCTGTGAATGTAATGCAATATGTGATGCAAATGAAAAGACCATGCTAAAGTGTAAAATTAGGATGATAATACGTAGTATCGCAGGCTATGGGGTCCATCACAAGGGACTTCTATCCAAACCAGTCCCATACCTAAATTTGGAAAGTCAGACTCAATGTGGTAAACTCCTGGTCTCATGTTAGTCATGCGCCCTAACCGAAATCCTGGTCATTGCAAAGGTACACGTAACAAATAGTTTCGCACCACCAGCCCGAGTGGATGGTGAATGAATGAATGAGTATGCAAATCCTGCTCACTAAATTCACATATCAGTATAGTTCATCTCTGGGATCATCACTGGGGTATATTACACTATATGTCAGCTTACCGCCCCTATCCGAGTGAATAATTGAGTAAGTGGAAGAGACCTCACTATCTACCTGTCAATATCGGGCCCAGCTCGTCGATAGCGGACTCATTCCTCAAGCTGGTCAGACTCAACCTAGATATTCCCCCCTCACTCAGGCGGGTAAGGTCACACCCCCTCCCAACTGACCATGACACAGTGGGAGGCACGACCTACTGGTATACGGTCCTCATGCGCTCATATACATCCACTCGATCTCGATGTTGGGGCGTCTCCTGGCCACGGAGGTTTAGGGATTTTCATCCAGGGACATCTATGGCGCCCGTATGCTAGAACCAAACATTTTCGGTGTCCCATCTGCCTATCCACGATAAGACTATGGAGGCTACGACCCTGATATCGCTAGGGCGTACAATAGTCATATCACAAAATGCATGATGCATGAGTCATACAATCCAATCATACATCAATCCTGCGCATGTCGTACGCTCATGTGAGATAACCTCCACCTATCAGGGAGTCTCATATCATCCTACTCAATGACATATGCAATGGTCAATCACATCTCATAACAAACATGCAGATGATGTGTATGGGCATGTATCATGATGCTATGTTGTCATATGCTCATAGTTGGTATCAACAATCGGCGTCGACAATGTGGATATTTAACCAATATTGCCCCAAGGAATGACCCACATAGATCCAAACATATAATGGGCCCACGGCCTCACACGACGACCTAATATACAACACAATGGGCCTTACTCAAGGGTTACATGTACACAACAGGTGGGCCCTGCTCATGGCCTAACATACATCGCAATGGGCTCCTTCGCCTGACCCTCAAATGCATCACAATGGGCCTTATCACCTAGGCCTCCATATACATCACATTGGGCCTTAGACACGGGCTGAATACACATAATGTCGGGCCTCAAATACGGATCGCATGTACATCACATTGGGCCCCGACAATCAAAATAGACAATCGGCCATGACAAATCAAAACCAGTAATCAACCTCGATCGATAATCGACAATCGGCCACGACGAATCAGAATAGGTAATTGGCCATCAAAATCGGTAATTGATCTCGATCGATAATCGGTAATCGGCCATGACGAATCAGAATTGGTAATAGACCATCAAAATCGATAATCGACCTCGATCGATAATCGACAATCGGCCACGACGAATCAGAATCGATAATCAGCCATCAAAATTGATAATCAACCTCGATCGATAATCTGCAATCGGCCACGATGAATTATAATCGATAATCGGCCATCAAAATAGGTAATCGACCTCAATCGATAATCGGCAACCGGCCACGACAATCGGAATCGATCAATAATCAGAATAGGCAAATCAGTCACGTCAATTGAAGTCGGTAATCGGCCTAAGGGAAGGTCACAATGTGGACGTTAAACCATCATTTCCTATCAATGTAGCCATTTAACCAACATTGCTCCCAAGGGGTGGCCCACATAAGGCCAAACTTACAGTGGGCCCATAGCCTCACACAATGGTCTCATAAATCAAGTGGGTCGCGTCACATGGGCCTAATGCACATCGCTATAGGCCGCAACGTATGGGCCAGAAATACATCTCAATGGGCCTCATCATATGAGTAGGAATATATCACAATGGCCTTACTAAATGGTTCGGAAACACATCTCAATGGGCCACGACGTATGGGCCGAGTATACACCTCAATGGGTCATGACCCATGGGCCCCAGTACATTATAATAGGCCGTAACCCATGGGCCTCAAATACAATAAGTGGGCCACATTAATGAGCCTCATATATACACCTCAAGTGGGCCCTGCTCATGGGCTTCAAATACATAGCATGTGGGCCCTACACATGGGTCTTATACGCATCAAATGGTCTTATACACATCAAATGAGCCTCTTATACGCTTAGCTGGACTTGACAATCATTTCGAAAATCAAGCCCAACCGACGTTCAGAGGCTATTTCATTGAGCCTGGAGTGAAGAGAGTGAGAAAAGGGTTATATCTGAAAATTTAAATCCAAATCTGGCACGTGACTTGGCGCGTTATTATTAAGCGTTCTGACTGTCAGAATTCAGCCAAATTACACCCTCGGATCAGGAAAAATTTCTCTTTCATATCATGAGACTTGTAGACCTGATCTAGGTGCGATGACCACTGAACTGAAACTGGACCGCCACGTGCGATCTAGGGACTCTACCGGTCTGAAAACTTGATGTGTGCTAGATCCAGTATACATGAGCTTAAGTCCGACCGCGTTTGGCCAGAGGACTTCCAGAAATGCTCTTTTGGACCAGAACAGTCCCGATTTAGTTATACCTCAAGTGAACTTTGTTCCCAAGCCTAATTTGGAAAGGTTTTAGCTTATAAAAGGGCTTTAAACCCTCACTCATCTCATCCATCCGAATTTGCTAGAAACCCTAGCTAGAGAGAGAGAAAATGTGAGAGTTTGTGAGAGTGTGTGGGAGAGATCTTCCTGCCACTTACTGCTGCTGCTACACGTGCTAAAGCAACGCACTCCAATCACTTTCCCAGTGATTTCAACGCACTTCTAGGTGAGGAAAACCCTAACCACTTGCTGATTTAGCATTCCATCAATTCAAATAGCAAAGTAGCTTATACAACTTGTGTATTAAGTCTCCTGTACGCCGTTGACGAAGCGTATACGCTCCGTTGGAAATGATACACATCTAAAGTGAAAGGTGTGGATTTTAGACGCTTTGATTGGCTGATTTCAACGCTCGCAATGTCATTTAATAGTAGATTATCGACGGTAACACCGTTTGACATGTACAACATGTTGTCCGTTTTCCGTTTCGTAAGCATATGGAAATTATGAGATTTAGGGCATTTTAGTTATTCGTAGGAAATACAGTTTACACCCATATTTTGTTGAAATATTTGTCATGGTTATTTGTCGTATTAGGATATTAGGAATGCGTGCATGATTGGTTTGGATAAGAGATTCGCCCATATGCGCACTTTGAGTCGACATACGGTATGTAGACTAAAGTATGTACACTATGTGTTTGTATAAATGTTTATATTAGTATGTATTGAGTAAATGGTGTCGGGAATTAGCTTTGAGATTGAATTCTCAATTTATATGCTGATGTATATGATTTCCATCATGTTGGCTATCTGTATTGATTTCATTATATATATGAAATACATGTGTTGGTTGATTTGTTTACTTTGTATGCTATAACATGTTGTCAACATGCTTGAATTGTTGTATTTCATTTCTGTTACTCACATATGATTGCTGATGTTGTGCACAAATGCTTGGGGCTATACGTTAGTCCAGGCAGTCGGTAATGAAATGAATTCGTGGTTGGCTTCTATGTACCACGAAGGACGCGTCGATGAACGCGAGTCGTGTGTTGGGTTGGCGGCAGTGGTTAGGCCATATAAAATGTTTCATGCACTTCATGTCGTTGAACTTGAGATGCGCTCGTACTAGTCGATCCCGTCAAGAAACCCGACTGACCATTATATGTTCACTATGTATGAGTCATAACTGCTTAAACCTAGGGTACTGAACTTACCATTGAAAATTCTGTCAACCATGGTACCTTGATCTACAAAGACTCATGAGCCGGGCATGGTGGTATGGGACACCGTGGTCAAGCTGTCGGCCTACGCTGGGGACACAAACCTCCCCGTAGTGACCAGTGAGCACCCTACTCTGAGCAGATTATGGTGATATGGGACACTATATTCTTGTTGTCGGCCTACACTGATCAGGCGACGAGCCCTTTGTAGTGACCTTGAGTTTATCCTGACACCGCATGGGGGCGACGAGTCCTGATGCAGTCTTAAGGATAATTAGGCCTGAATTGATAAGGTGATGGGGGAGCGGTGCAACGAGTGCGAGTAACAGCCCTGACAGCCCTTGCAGCGACCTACAAATATAACATCGTATGAGATTACTAGGAGTGACGACCCTAGACAGGATTTGTGTTGGGATTAATATAACCAAGGTACCCTAGTTTTCCAATCCTGCTGTATGAAAAGGACTAATAACAACTCGGTAATCATTATCCATATCGCATTGCATGTGCCTGGAAGATGTGGAGCACTGCGGGAAGAAAGCATGCCGCGGACGTAGATGGTGCCGTATGAGGGAGTATGTCAGTGAGGGCATCCATTATATCATTTCATGCATACATTAACAACAGTATCTAGGAATGTTTGATTGGTTGCTTTACTATTATCGCTTGAATGATTTGAGAACATGCTAATCTTTGCTCTATTATTCCACTGAGTTAGCTACTCACTCCCACGTTACGGGATGGTGTTTGCAACACCCACCAGTCCCTATTTTAGTTGCAGATGATGGCGATGCTTGTGAAGCGGAGCTGGACTTGTATGATGATGAGGAGGATCCCTCCTTTATGCGTGTTCTGATCGACGCGATTACAGGGAGGTTGATTAGATGCCTTGACACTTGTCATTTCCTATTTTTAGAGCACTCATGTATATTCTTTTCTTTCCATTTTTGACGTATACATGTATGTATTCAACCTGGTAACATGTTCACACTCTGGAGGCATACAACAGTTAGATATGTTATACATACTATCATAGTCTTCCGCTTGCTAATTTAATTGTCTCTGGAGTATGATATGCTGTTTTGGCTTAATCCCAATCTTATCTAACGCCTGTTTACAGACAACATGCATTTAACATTATCTATGTTGCATAAATAACATTTTGGAACTTGGGAGTTGGGTTTCTACCTGACCCCCAATTTTCAGGATGTTACAATCAAAGTGGGCCTCAACAACATACTTCATACACCTCAAGGTGGGCCTCCACAATGGGTCATAACTATGGTAAGTGGGTCACATCACATAAGCCACATGTATATCAAATGGGCCATACCCAAATATATGTGGTGATAGGGATTTTCACGATTAGAATTCCTAAGGGTTTAATGGTGGACGTTCAAACCCATAATTTTCTATAATGTGGTCCACCTGATCATAGGTCTGCCTCATTTTTAGTCTCAATCCATGAGATAGGCTTTCAAAATGGTTGTACAGTTTGGATGCAGCACATGCATCATGGTGAGTCCCATGGGGATGGAAGGGATGGATGACATAGATGAAACACATACATCATGGTGAGTCCCATGTGGGGCTTACTATAATATTTATTTTCCATCCAACCCATTGATAAGATCACTCAAACCTGGGGCCCACAGTTATGTTTATTTTCCACCTAACTTGGGCCCACTGTAATGTTGATTTACATCCAATCTGTTCATAAGGTCACGTGGACCAGTGGCCCACCATAATGTTTATTTACATCCAATCTGTCCAAGGCCCACAGTGATGTTTATTTGCCACCCAAACGGTTAATAAGGTCACATGGACCTTGAGCCCACAGTGATGTTTGTTTGCCATCCAAATTGTTCATGAGGTCACTCGGACCTGGGGCCCACCGTGCTATTTATATGACATCCAACCTGTTCACAAGGTTACGTGGACCGGGGGCCCACCGTAATGTTTATTTGTCACCCAACCTGTTCACAAGGTCACACGGTCAGGGGGGTCCACTGGAATGTTTATTTTTCATGCAACCTGTTGATTAAGTCATATGGACAGGGATCCCACCATGATGTGCTTCACAAATCCAGCCCACCCATTATGTGCGTCCCGCTTGGCTACGGTTCAGACCAAGTTTCAACCGCATCTAAATTTCAGGTAGGCCCCACCAAATGATTTTATATGTTTTAGGCATGTCCTCACATGATTTTAGATGGTATGGCCCACCTGAGTTTCGTATACGGCTGATTTTTGGGATATCCTATAATTTAAAGGGGACATGCCAAATGCACGGTGTTGATGTTCGAAACGCGTCACAGTGGGGCCCACAGCTGGGCCGTGAGGCCCAGCCCGTCCGTCCACCCGCCTACGCAGCCGCAGGGGCTGCCTGCATCTTCTGTCAGTAGCAGCAGTAATGCAGCTACTGTTTCATATTTTTTTTTAAAAAAATCATTTTTCCATAGTTTTTCGTAGATGGGGCCCGCATCATGGAAATTCGGTCCGGCCATTGGATTCTACGGCCCCTGATCAACCAAATAAGACCAATATGTGACATATTTTTGGCCACTGGAGGAATTTATGCGAGTTTTAACGGTAATACAACTATTTCCTACGGTATGGCCCGCTTGATTATAGGTTTGGTCTCATTCTTCGGCATAACGCCTAAAATGGTCTGAGAAATGGAATGGACGACATGGATTATATACATATATCAAGGTGGGACCTTCATGGGTGGCCCACCCAAAACTTTAAACAAAGCTATACATATATAATTTTTTTTTTTTTATGTTATCTCCTAGTACACCCCCATGTCAGTACACGCACTTCATGTTAGCCACCCTCACGTCCAGCGTTGGACGCTGGACGGCATGGATTAAACAGTGGGTCCCACATGGACGTGGCCCGCATTTCATCAAGGTGGGTCCCACATGAATGTTGCCCACCTGATCAAAATCAATCTAATACTTGTGTGTTTCCACCATCATAAGGTAGGGTCCACAAGACTTGGACGGTTTGGATAAAACATACATCAAGGTGGGGTCCATCTAAGTGGGCCACACATCACACAAAAGTGAAAAAGAGAGAGAGAGAGAGAGAGAGAGAGAGAGAGAGAGAGAGAGAAGCACCCACCTTGGATTTTCTTGGACTTCTTTCACCAACACGATATAGAGCTCCAAGGAAATGATTCTAACGGTTGAGATGGACTTTGGATGGTAGAGATGGAAGGTATCAAGGTAGGCCACACATGGCTTCTCATATGGAGGCTTGGACGTTGGAGTCCCATGGTTGCTTGACAAAAATGAAGAAAATGAGAGAGAGAGAGAGGATGGGATGGGTGAGTGAGGTGATGGGTGTACTTGTGTAAGGGAGAGAGTTGACTTTAAGGGGGGTGGTTGTACTTGGGGATGGGTGAGTGATGTGTACTTTGATTGATGAGATTGATGTGATGGATTCTCTCAAGATCGCAATGCGCGACATTTTCTCGAACTGAACGCGGGCCCACATCTCCTACCCTGGGTATCGGATCGATGCGCGAGTTGCGGTGTTAGAACCGCTGCGATGGCACGGTCACTATGATATAAGTCTCAGGTCAAGCTGACTCAGACCAACAGGATCCGTATCAAGATCGTGCGCAGACACTGATTACAGATCGCGAGTCACCGAAATTCGACCGAGAGGACCGCGAAGGTATACAAAACGGTATGGGCTAGGATACGGGTCTTACAGCTCTCCCCACCAAATAAAAATTTCATCCTCGAAATTTACAGAACAGACGAGGGAAGAGGAAACATCATCGAGTATATATGTCAAGGCATAATCAATCTAACAAAGGATTAAGATAGTGCTTTCTAATCTCAACCTCGCCCTCGCAAGTCGCATCATCAACACTATGGTGACCTTACAAATCTTCAGATTTCGGATCAGGAATGATTGAAACTGGAGTACTATGCAGTCCTCACAATATCTTCAGTAGGGAGCTATGTCAGAAAATCTCTAAGTTATTCGAACTCGGGGATCTAACCATGCTAAGTTCTCAACAATCATAGAGTGTAGGGTAGCTATCAGCAGATACGTGATGTTTATCTTCAGGTATTCCTACGTTATGCTCTGATACCAACTTTTGTCATGCCCCAAACTCGGAGACCGGGCTCACAAAATTCTCGATTGCCGAATCCAGCGCTAACAGCCTTCATAATACCCCATCTTCGGCTCTCGGCATCCATGTACAAGGTTCCGATCCTGGGATACTACAAGGAGGGTTTTAAATATGATTTTTGATTTTGTATAAGCATAACCATAACATAACCCACGAACAACAACCACAAAAATACTATCACAAAATCCACTAAGATAAAAAACTTTTGAGTATAATGTGTAGGAAAAGGAAATACAAGATAATGAAAATAACAAAAACTCCAGAAGCTCGACTGCACACTCTAACTGCAGTGAGATTATGGCTGCGTCCTGGCGTCACCTGCACGCATCTATCGTGCATAAGCTTATAAAAAGCTTAGAGGGTGGTGTAAGTGTGTGCACAAGGTAAGTGCCAAGTATTCTATACAATGTCATAATCGTACAATATCAAAAATACTGGTAATCCATAACTCGTACATTATTAGAATAAACAAAAATACTGACAAGATCATGAATCATCAGAGTAAGCAGAAATAATGATAAGATCATAAATTATTAGAGTAAGTAGAAATACGAACAAGATCATGAATATCAGAGTAAGCAGAAATACTGACAATATCATAAATCATATGATAACAGAGTAAGCGGAAATACGGACAAGTCCATAAGTCAATCAATATCAGAATATGCAATATAGAACAGCTATGCAACGAGAAATCATGAAGAGCCAAATATCAGATGCTGAGGATGTAATGAAATATACAAATCCTGCTAGGTCTGTCTAGGCCATATAAGTGCAGAAATCTAGCAACCCAAAATGTCATATGCCTGTAGATGTAATGCAATATGCGATACAAATGAAAAGATCATGCTAAAGTGTGAAGTCGGGATGATAGTATGTAGTATTGCAGGCTATGGGCTCCATCACAAGGGACTTCTATCCAAACCAATCTCATACCTAAATTTAGATAGTCAGACTCAATGTGGTAAACTCCTGGTCTAAGGTTAGTTACGCACCCCAACCGAAATCCTAACCATTGCAAAGGTACACGTAACAAATAGTTACGCACCACCAGCCCGAGTGGATGGTGAATGAATGAATGAGTATGCAAATTCTGCTCACTAAATCTGCATATCAGTATAGTTCATCTCTGGGATCATCACCGGGGTCTATTACACTATACGCCAGCTTAACGCTCCTATTTGAGCACACAACTGGGTAAGTGAAAGAGACCTCACTGTCTACCTACCAATATCGGGCCCGACTCGTCAATAGTAGACTTATTCCTCAAGCTGATCAGACTCAACCTAGATATTTCCCCCTCACTCAAGCGGATAAGGTCACACCCCCTCCCAACCGACCATGACACAGTGAGAGGCACGGCCTATTGGTATACAGCCCTTATCCGCTCATATACATTCACTCAGTCTCGACGTTGGGGTGTCTCTTGGCCACGGAGGTTTAGGAATTTTCACTCAGGGACATCTATGGCGTCCGTATGCTAGAACCAAACATTTTTGGTGTCCCATCTGCCTATCCACGATAGGCCTTTGGAGGCTACGACCCTAATATCGCTAGGGCGTACAATAGTCATATCACAAAATGCATGATGCATGAGTCATACAATCCAATCATACATCAATCCTGCGCATGTTGTGCGCTCATGTAAGATAACCTCCACCTATTAGGGAGTCTCATATCATCCTACCCAATGACATATGCAATGGTCAATCACATCTCAAAACAAACATGTAGATGATGCGTATGGACATGTATCATAATGTTATGCTGTCATATGCTCCTACGCAGCCACAGGGGCTGCCTGCATCTTCTGTCAGTAGCAGCAGCAGTGCTGCTGCTGTTTCATATATTTTTTAAAAAAAATCATTTTTCCATGGTTTTTCGTAGGTGGGACCCGCATCAAGGAAATCCGGTCCGGCCATTGGATTCTACGGCCCCTGATCAACCAAATGAGACCAATATGTGACATATTTTTGGCCAATCGAGCAATTTATGCAGGTTTTAACGGTAATACAACTATTTCCTACGGTATGGCCCGCTTGATTATCGGTTTGGTCTCATTCTTCGGCGTAACACCTAAAATGGTCTGAGAAATAGAATGGACGACATGGATTATATACATATATCAAGGTGGGGCCTTCATGGGTGGCCCACCCTAAACTTTAAACAAAGCTAGACATATATAGTTTTTTTTTAATGTTATCTCCTAGTACACCCCCATGTCAGTACACGCACTTCACGTTAGCCACCCTCACGTCCAGCGTTGGACACTAGACGACATGGATTAAACAGTGGGTCCCACATGGACTGTAACACCCCGCATCTCTGATACTCGGGTGTTACCTTTTTTGAGACCTGTCAACCTAATGACTTGACTTAACATATTATAAGGCAGGACTTCCCAAGCAGCATTGACATGATCCACTGTGACCCAGAGAATCCAACTAACCCTCCACCAAAAAGGTAAGCAGGATCGAATCACATAAGCTCGCTCAATTTCTAAAACCTTATATGTTAGACGAACTCTGATAAGTCAAACCACGGGAATCTGAGGGTAACTAACGAAACACTCCTGCACCTTAGACATACATTTAACCGTCATAAACAAATATCAAACCCATTCGACTGATAGATCGTACCATACGGGCCAAATAAAGCCCAGAAAAGCATGTGATGGCCCACCTAAGCCTCACAATGAACTCCAAACTGGACCAGGGCCCCATATTGAGATCCCTAACGAACTGGTCGGAATAGATCTGTCACAAACAACTCAAGGAACCCCGCACATGATACGTGTGTACAAGTGTGCCACCATGCACGAGATGCATCGAACAAAGGGGAGCAGTCAACTTCCTGTTGACCGAACCAATCACACAAAAAAAAATTGATTGAAGAACAATTTCCCGCCACTTTGTGTTTGAAACTGGGAGATTTTGAGCCCCAAATTGAGCCCACCGGACCACTTTCCTGGCAATCCTGATCCTCTATTTTGTCAGCGGGGCCCACCTCAACAAAACCATATAAGCTTGTGGGCCCCCGTAAACCAGCGAAGAAGATCACTATCGATCGTCCATTCCCCTTGCCACAAACAGTTGGATCCAAGTGGGCGTGATCAGACCATTGGTGAAAGAAGGGCGCTCTCCATCGTTTGCCCAGGAGGCTTACTGATGTGCGCACGCCATCTCTAAGGGTCACCTACCTCAAGCCAAAAACAGTTAGGCAAAAAAAGATGTCGCTGCGGTTTCTGTTTTGAGAAAGGCAACAGCTGCCACGATCTCGGCCATTGCAGAAGAACCCTGCAGAGAAAATCCTGGTCGTTGGTTCTCCTCCTCCCTGCCTATATAAGGAGGTTTAGTCCTCCCATACTCCACACAGAAAGAGAGTTAAGAGAGTAAAGAGTCGGAGAGAGAAGTAAGGAGGGAAAAACAGAGAGGAAGAGTGTGCGTCTCGGGTGAGCCTGGCACTCACTGCTCCAACTAAGCCCGTAAAGAACGGATTGAGCCGAGTTAGTGGGTGTACACAGCAACACCATTTGAGAGAGGTAGAAAAGAGGGAGAAGAAGTAGGTGAGGCAAGTGGGTGTAGCCGTGCCAACCCAAGCTCTGGTTGAACCCAACTTAAGCAGGTAAAACACCTTGTCACGCCCCAAACTAGGAAATCGTATTTATAGAAATCCCGATTTACCAAATATGGTACCGACAACCTCTGTAGTAACCCATTCTCGGCTCCTATCATTCATATGCCAGATTCCGATCCTAGGATCCTACAAGGAGATTTTTTTTTTTTTATGTACGTTTAACTAGTAATAAGCATAACCACAAGATTACCCAATTCACAAAGGCAACATCATCATCACATATCCACTAATATAATCATTTGAGTACAACACTGAAAGGGAAATACATGAATAGAAAATCAAGCTCCAGAAGACCACTGCACGCTCCAAGCTCAACACTGCTGCAACATAACATCACCTGCACGTATCTATCGTGCATAAGCTTATAGAAAGCTTAGGGGGTAGTGTAAGTGTGTGCACAAGGTAAGTGTCAAGTGTTCAATACAATGTCATCATCATACAATACCGAAATTACTGGTCATCCATAAATCATATAATATCAGAATAAGCAGAAACACTGACAAGAGCAGGAATAATCAGAGTAAGCAGAAATACTGATCAGATATAAATCGTACGATAATAGAGTAAGCGGAAGTATGGACAAGTCTATAAGTCAATCACTATCAGAATACACAATATACAACAACTATGCAATAAGGAGTCATAAAGAACCAAATATCAGATGCCGAGGATGCAATGCAATACAGAAATCCTACTAAGTCTATCTAGGTCATATAAGTGCAGAAACATAGCAACCCAAAATGTCATATGCCTGCGGATGTAATGCAATATACGATGCAAATGAAATGACCATGCTTGGAGTGTGAAGTCGGGATGATAGTACGTAGTATCGCAGGCTACGGGGTCCGCCACCATGGACTTCTATCCAAATTAGTCCCATACCTAAATTTGGATAGTCAGACTCAACGTGGTAAACTCCTAATCTCAGGTTGATCGTGCGCCCAACTGAAATCTTTGCCATAACGAAGGTACATAACAATTATTTGCGCACCACTAGCCCGAGTGGATAGTAAATGAATGAATGAATGAGCATGCAACTCCTACTCGATAAGTCCATATATCAGTACGGTTTCTCACTGAAAAATCACCGGGGTCTATTACACTCCATACCAGATTGTCGCCCCATCGCGCGCAACAAGGTGAGTGGAAGAGACCTCACTATCCGCCTGCCAATATCGGGCCTGACATGTCAATAGCAGACTCATTCCTCGAGCTGGTCAAACTCAGCCTAGCATTGCCCCCTCCTCTCGGGCAGGTAAGGTCGCACCCCCTTCCAATCGACCACGACACAATGGAGAGCGCAGCCATCTAGTAATCAGCACTCTGCGCTCATCTACCCACTCGGTTTAGACGTTGGAGCAACCTCTGGAACCAAGAGAGTTATGGGACTTTCACCCAAGAATATCTATAGCACCCCATGTACAACAGATTTTCGGTATCTCATCTGACCATCCACGATATACCTGTGGAGGCTACAACCCTAATGTCGCTAGGACGTACGGTGGTCTTGTCACACAAATGCGAGATGCATGAATCACACAGTATAATCATGCATCAATCCTACGCATACCGTGCGCTCATGTGAGAAAATCTCCGCCTATCAGGGAGTCTCATAACAACCAGCACTATGACATATGCAATGGTCAATCATATCTCATAACAGACATGCAGATGATGCGTATGGGCATGTATCATGGTGCTATGCAGTCACATACTTATAATCGGTATCAACCATTGGCCTCGGCAATGTGGACATTTAACCAACATTGCCCCAAGGAATGGCTCACATAGATCCAAACATATAATGGGCCCACGGTCTCACACAAGGGCCTAATATACAACACAATGGGCCTTACTCAAGGGTTATATGTACATAACAGGTGGACCCTGCTCATGGGCCAATACATATCACAATGGGCCTTGCCCATAGGCTATGAATACCTCATAATAAGCCTTACCCATGGGTCATGAATACATCACAATGGGCCTTGTCCATGGGTCTCAAATACATGACATGTGGGCCCTACACATGGATCTTCAATACATCAGATGGGCCATGCATCATGGGCCTAATACGTGTCACAATGGGCCTCAACAATCGGCAATCAGCAATCGGTCATGACAATTGAAATCGATAATTGACCACGATAATTGGCCTCGATAATCGTAAATCAGCAATCGACCACGACAAATTAAATTCGGGAATCGGCCTCTATCAATAATCAGCAATCGGCCACGATAAATCAGAATCAGTAATCGACCTTGATCTATAATCAGCCTTGATCGATAAATAACAATCGGCCATCAAAATCAGTAATCGGCCTCGATCGATAAACGGCAATCGGCCATCAGAATCGGTAATCAGCCTCGATCGATAAACGACAATCGGCCATCAGAATTGGTAATCGGCCTCGATCGATAAACAACAATCGGCCATCAGAGTCGGTAATCGGCCTTGATCGATAAATGGAAATCAGCCATCAGAGTCGGTAATTGGCCTTGATTGATAAACTGCAATCGGCCATCAGAGTCGGTAATTGGCCTCGATTGATAATCGACCTCGATCATTGAAATTGGCAATCGGCCACAACGATCGGTATCGGCCTAAACACTTGGATGAACAAGGCCTAATGGAAGGTCACAATGTGGGCATTAAACCATCATTGCCCATGTGGCTATTTAACCAACATTTCTTCCAAGGAGTGGCCCACATAGAGTTAAACATATAGTGGGCCCATGGCCTCACATAAGGGTTTAAGGTACATCATCATGGACCTCACTCAAGGGCCTTATATACATCACATTGGGCCTTATCGAATGGTCGCGAATGCATGAAGGTGGGCCTTATGGATGGGCCACAAATACATTAAGGTGGGCTTCATCATATGGGCCACACCAATGGGCCTCATATATATCAATGGATCACATCAATGGGCCGCACTAATGGGCCTCATATAAGGGCATAATATGCATCACCATGGGCCTTATCAAATGGACCCCAAGTACATCAAAATGGGCTTCAACCCATGGCCCCAAATACATCGTAATGGGCCGCATTACGTGGGCCTATGTACACATCAAGTAGGTTGCATCACATAGACCTAATATAATAAAGTGGTCCTCATACCTGGGCCTCATGTACATCAAAGCGGGCTGCATTCCATGGGCCATACATACATCACATCGGGCCTCACATATGGACCACAAATACATCACACTGGGCCTCACTCATGGGCCTCGTATATATCAAGTGGGCCACATCAATGAGCCAACATACATCAAATGGGTTGCATTATATGGGTTGCACCAATGGGCCAATATACATCAAATGGGCTGCATTCTATGGACCGCACCAATGGGCCAATATACATCAAATGGGCTACATTATATGGACTGCACGAATGGGCCTCACATACAACAAGTGGGTCGCACTCCTTGGGCCTCATGTGCATCAAATGGGCCACGTATCTGGGCCTGGAATACATTAAATGGGCCTCGCCCATGGGCCTTGAATATATCACAATGGGCCTTGACCCATGGGTTTAAAATACACAATAGGTAGGCCCTACCACATGGGCCTCATACTCATCAAGTGGGCTGCATCAATGGGCCGCACTAATAGGCCCATTAAGTGTGTTGTATTAATGGGTCGCATTAATGGGCCTCATTATATACATCACCATACACATCACAAATGGCCGCATACATGGGCTGGAAATACGTCATAATGGGCCATGAATGTACATCACAAGTGGGTCGTACGCCTGGGCCACAAATACATCAATGTGGGGCTCACCGTCCACGCGATGGATGGCGTGGATTAAAAACACGCATCAGGTGCATCCAGCACCGTCCCAAACAACTGGATGGTGTGGATAAATCACATGCATCATGGTGGTCCTACGTGGGTGGGGGCCACACGTGTCACCAAGGTGGGCCCCTCGTGTATAGAACGGATGATATGGATATAAAACATATACATCAAAGGGGACCCACAGAGCTTGCTGTGGTTACACACAACAACGGTATAGGAGGGTGGTCCCCACCATCCAGATGGACAATGGATGATGTGGATCATCAACATGAGGTCCACATCCAGGTTGTCTAAACGGTGTGGACATACAACACATACATCACATGTGGGATCCACATATAGGCAATGTTAATAAGGTACACGCATCACGGTGCATCCCACCATCTAGCAATCTGGACAGTGGAGATAAAAATGCATATCATGGTGAGTTATCCACCAGTGGATGGCTGGATAAAACACATATACAAACAAGGTGGGCGTCACCTCTCACATGTGCAACATGTGTGGGTGGGCCCACAACTGACTAAACAAATATACAGCGTGGATATAAATACATCAGTTGTGGATTCCACCGTCCAGCAGTGCATGATAAAGCTCATACATCAAGGTGGTCCCACACCTCCTGTCCAGATGAACGGTGTAGATATGATACATACCTCATGATAGAGGCCCACAGACCCTACTGACGTCTATCCCAGTAGGTGGGATTCCCACCGTCCAGATATCTGCACGGTGTAGATTTAAATATAAATCGTGGTGGGTCCACGTATGGACGACTGTCCATAAGAGATTTGAATCTGTTTTATAGTTTGGACGGCGTGGATATACTTCACACCATTGCGGTGGGTCCCACGTCCAGACCCTGATGGACGGCACATGGATGATATACATGCCTCACATGGGACTCACAAAACCTGCTGACGTCAATACATCAGCAAGGTGCTGCTGGCCGTGCATCCAACATATGCACGAGGTAGGTCTCATCAGATGGACGATATTGATAATACATCAAGGTGGGTCCACATGGTGGCCCACCACAGCACTGGATCAAATGATATTTGTGTTTTTCTTTCATCTAGGCCTGTCCACAAGGACAGGCAGCGAGGTGGAGCCCAACATGTGGACAGTCCGAATTAGGTGGGCCACATTCCATTACAAGAGAGAGAGAGAGAGAGAGAGAGAGAGAGAGAGAGAGAGAGAGAGAGAGAGAGAGAGAGAGACGGTGTAGATGAGGGACCCCGCCACTATGGGACCCTCATAAATCACATCATATACATCAAAGTGGGCCCACTTGGTAAAATTAGAAATTAACGGTAGATCACCCACATCATAAAAATGGAGAAATCTAACCTAAAGATGCACCCACCTTTGATCTCTCCTTCCTTCTTCCGCCAATGCATGATAGAGCTCTAAATGTACAATTTCAACGGTTGAGATCGATTTTAGAGGGTGGGATTAGATGGTAGGAAGGTGGGCCACACTAGCTCTCTCATGGGGAGCTTGGACGTAAGTTGCTTCCATGGGAGTTTCTTGGAATAATAAGAGAGAAAATGAGAGAGAGAAGGGTGAGGTGGAGTGATGGGATGAGAGGGATGGTGAGTGATGTAAGGGAGTACTTTTGTTGTAAGAAAAGTTGACTTTTGGAGAGGATGGTTGTACTTGGGGATGGGTGTGAGTGATGGGAGTGATGTGTACTTAATTGATGTGACCGATGTGATGTGTCGAGAGATTCCCTCGATATATGCAACGCGTGGCATTTCTTTGGAACGAACGTAAGCCCACATCTACTAGCCTAGGTATCGGTTTGGTGCGCGAGTCACGGCATAAGAACCGCGGCGACGGCGCGGTCGCTATGATACAAGTTTCGGATCGAGCTAACGTCGGTGTGTGGGACCCGGCTCAGGATTGGGAACAAACGTCGAATATAGGTTGAAGGTTACCGAAATTCGACTGGAAGGACCGCGGAAGCATACAAAACAGTACGGCATAGGATACGGGTCTTACACACCTCCCTTCACTTCTTCTTCTTAATAGCTTGGAAATATACTCAAATAATAATGAACTCCACACATGTTGGGGCTGAAAACAACCACCAGCAGAAGTATGCCAAGAGCCAAGGACAAGCTCTGTTTTAAAGATGAATAGAGCCCGTGTTCGGGCACCATTTTAAGACCGAACAGGCCTGATTGCAGACCTTGTTTGAAGTCAAACATTGGCGTGGGTAGGGTCTTAAGATGGGGGTCGAAACTTGGTCCTTGAGCGGTCTGCAACAAGCTCTGTTGAGCCATTGCATGCCTCGAAATCAGGCTGATAATGACCCTCCTGCTAGGCTGATGGGAGGACCAAAATAATGGTGATTCAAGCCGCATTAACGACACCCAACCGATGTATAAACACAGCAGCGAAACTCTGATATGTGATAAAAAGATGGGCTGCAGAAGGAGCAAGAACGGACGCCTGAACAGATGAGTTCCCAGCAAGAGAACAGGCTGAGAAACAGCCGTTCTTAGCATGGAAACAGCCCTGTTTGGGCCATTCTCTGACGATGAAAACGGCGGCCACCGTGCCGCCAGTTGAAGTGGAAAAATGGCCAGGAACGGACCATGGTTGGACAAAAAAAAAACTGGTTCAGGAATGGCCTCCCTAGCAGCTGAAACAGGAGTTGTTGCTGCTCCATGTTGGGCCTCACCAAAGTTCAACTGGGCCTCACCAAACGCAGGTGGGCCTCACCAAAAGACTGGCGGGTTATCCTGGTTAGGGGCCCGTACAAAGGCTGGTGTAGCGCACCCTGCATCCGCTGGTAGGCCCCACCTAGCAGTAGCTGTGGGTCACGTAAGTGGACCCCACCTTGATGACGTGGCTCAGCCAGGTCTACCGCCAGCTGAGCAGGCCCTGGACGTTTTCAAAGGAAAAAAAAGTAAATAAATAAATAAAATAAAATAAAAATCTATATATACCATCATATACGTGTGTAAATCTAAATACATGCATATGAATTTTATGAGGATAATGTTATGAAATACAGCTGTGCATATAACCAGTGGGTCCTACATCCACGTGGAACCCACCAGGTATATATAATATATAGGTGTATGTATGTATGTGTCCTGTGTAGGCCTCAGCACATCCATCGATGGACTCCAGCACTGGCCATGAGCACCCTAAACCATAGCTCATTTGGCAGACTAAGTAAAGATACCTCGTCACCACACTTGGGGACTTGGCGTCTGCCTCTAAGGATGGCTATCATGAAGTGTGTGGCGCCAGTACCATCTGAACCACTCTTTAGATGCCCCCCATTGTGATATATCTGTTAATCCAAGAGGTGATACCTGACAAAAGTAAATTATAATTTTAGGAAATTCCCTGGGTAACTCCGAACCTCAAGAAGACTCAGGTCGAGTTCGCAAGCAACACTCTACAGGTGATGACTTTTCCCTTGGGCTTTCCAATTAAAATTAGTGAAACATAGTTTGCGCTATATTACCACTGTTGTGATACTTGTTCCACCACATGATAGACTCACATGATTAATATTTGCTTATCTATCATTGCAAAATATTATTTAAAATTTTAATGCTTCCTTTCATGTTTATTCGAAGATATATATTATCATGTGCTATTTTTATTGCCGCTATATGTAATCTCATGATGCTACACGTGGAAGATGTCATGTCTGTATGCAAGCCATACTTGGGATGTTCTTAGACGAATATGTGGAAGATAGGAACCTTGATCTATTGACGTCTTTATCAAGGCATCCTATTTTAAACATCCCAAGGTGGAGGACCTCATGAGCCGAGCTATCGGCCTACGTTGGGCTATACGCTCCCCGTAGTGACCATTGAGTTGCTTAAATCGGCTGTTTGTAATTGAAATTAATAACGGTTGGCTAATCATGTATCCATAGCATATTGACGGTGACGGATGGAAATTCTAGATGCTGTAGCACGTGCCTTAGGGTATCGTTTTGCTAGCTCCCAGACCATCGACTATCGACCCCTGTATGACTGGATGATCATTCCCAGGTCGTGAATGCATGGGCGACGAGCCCAAGTCCGGCTGGATGTGCATCCCCAGACCGATGTGCATTCATGCATCCACGCATCTAATAAGACTGCATATTGCCTATTTTGGATTACTGCTTGTTTCTCTTTTAATTACGTTTGCTAAGGCGGGGTTGTGTAATCTTAAAGAAAATTCACACTGACCTAGCCACTCATCCATCAATATCCAACCGTACAGAACATGCTGGGACAGATGTAGAAGGCGTCGGTGTCGGCCTCGATGATGCCACCGGAGAGTAAGATGAGGAGCATTATGAGGACGAGCCGCATCAAGAAGCGGCAACGTATTTTGGACTCAATCAGTAGTTTTATATTCTAGTTTCAGCAGTTGGGTATTTTTGGACTATGGAATTTGTATTCAAGACCCCCAGCTGAGCGGGTCAAATGTTTGACTATCATGAATATATATATGTTTCTTTTAACTATCGCGCTCTGAATTTACATTCTGCTGTTTCTCTGATTCATTAACTCCCGGATTCTTAGAAACGAGTTTCGTACTCGGGATCTAGGAATCGGGGCGTCACATGGATGTGGCCCGCATTTCATCAAAGTGGGTCCCACATGAATGTTGCCCACCTGATCAAAATCAATCCGATACTTGTGTGTTTCCACCATCATAAGGTAGGGTCCACAAGACTTAGACGGTTTGGATAAAACATACATCAAGGTTGGGTCCATCTAAGTGGGCCACACATCACACAAAAGTGAAAAAGAGAGAGAGAGAGAGAGAGAGAGAGAGAGAGAGAGAGAGAGAGAGAGAGAGAGAGAAGCACCCACCTTGAATTTTCTAAGACTTCTTCCACCAACACGATATAGAGCTCCAAGGAAATGATTCTAACGGTTGAGATGGACTTTGGATGGCAGAGATGGAAAGTAGGAAGGTAGGTCACACATGGCTTCTCGTATGGAGGCTTGGACGTTTGAGTCCCATGGTTGCTTGATAAAAATGAAGAAAATGAGAGAGAGAGAGAGAGAGAGAGAGAGAGAGAGAGAGAGAGAGGATGGGATGGGTAAGTGAGGTGATGGGTGTACTTGTGTAAGGGAGAGAGTTGACTTTAAGGGGGGTGGTTGTACTTGAGGATGGGTGAGTGATGTGTACTTTGATTGATGGGATTGATGTGATGGATTCTCTCAAGATCGCTGTAACACCTTGAAAATCGGAGGTCGTGTATAAACCCGACTCCCAAGTTCCAGACCATCACTTATGCAACAAATATGATTATGATTCCCTGTTGTCTGAGTTAAAGCATTCGCATAAGTAAAATTATACCAAAATTGTAATCCATACTCTAGATTCAGTGATTAAAGCAAGCGGAAGACTGAAGAATATATATATCACTGTATGGAAAACAAAATAAATCTCAGCTGTCTCCAAAGTATGAATACATCTCTGAGTCTCATATACATGTAATAAAACAAAATCAAAATGTCAGAAGTCTAACTAGTATGTCCCACCAATCTACGCCACCTATGCAAAGCCGTCGTGAAACTGCATATATGAGAACTCGTCCTGGTCCTCATCATAATCCGGCTCTACCTCCTGAATTGCTGCCTCACCTGCAACTAAGACAAGGTCTGGTGGGTGTTGCAAACACCATCCCGTAACGTGGGAGTGAGTGATCAACTCAGTGGAATAATAGAGCAGATATTAGCATGTTCTCAAATCAATCATGCGATAATAGTAAAGTAATTAATCAAACATTCTTAAATACTGTTGTTAATGCAATATGACATGACATGACATGATGGATGCCCTCACCGACGATCTCCCTCATACGGCACCATCTTACGTCCGTAGCATGCTTTCTTCCCACAGTGCTCCACATCTTCCAGGCACATGTAATGTGATGGTGATATGATTACCGAGTTATTATTAGTCCATTCATACAGCAGTATTGGGAAACTAAAGTACCTTACTTATATCAATCCCAACACAGATCCTGTCTAGGGTCGTCACTCCTAGTAATCTCATATGATGTATATTTTGTAGGTCGCTGCAAGGGCTGCCAGGGCTGTTGCTCGCACTCGTTGCACCGCTCCCCCATCACCTTATCAATACAAGCCTACTGTACTCTCATTGCTACAGAAGGGTCG
The DNA here is from genome assembly GCA_037074715.1 of Magnolia kwangsiensis. Lineage (NCBI taxonomy): Eukaryota > Viridiplantae > Streptophyta > Magnoliopsida > Magnoliales > Magnoliaceae > Magnolia > Magnolia kwangsiensis. The sequence goes on from CM073577.1 coordinate 119,747,616, forward strand.
TCGTCTCCCGTAGACTCAGAATACGCTCGCGGTCACTACAAAGGGCTCGTCACCTGATCAGTGTAGGCCGACAGCAAGAATATAGTGTCTCATACTACCATTGGTCACTACGGGAAGGTTTGTGGCCCCAGCGTAGGCCGACAGCTCGACCACGGTGTCCCATACCACCATGCCCAGCTCATGAGTCTTTGTGGATCAAGGTACCATGGTTAACAGGGTTTCCAACGGTAAGTTCAGTACCCTAGGTTTAAGCAGTTATGATTCATACAGGCTGAACAATCAACGGCCAGTCGGGTTACTTGATGGGCTCGACTAGCATGAGCGCATCGCAAGTCGAATGACATGAAGTGCGTGAAACACTCCGCGTGGCCTAACCACTGCCGCCAACTCCAAACACGACTCGCGTTCATCGACGCGTCCTTCGTGGCAAATACAAGCCAGCCACGAATTTTCTCTGTTACCGACTGCTTGGACTAAGTATAGCCCCAAACATTTATGAATCTACAACATCAATCATATAAGAGTAATGGAAATGAAATACAACAACATAAGCATGTTGAAACATGTTATAACATACAACTTAAGTGAATTATCTATCACATGCATTTCATACAGATAATGAAATCATGCATATCGCCAACATGAAGGAAATCATTTACATCAGCATATTATATGAGAATTCAATCTCAAACTAATTCACAACACCATTTAATTCAATACATACTAATACAAATATTTATACAAACACTTATTCTACACACTTAAGTCTACATAGTGTACGTCGACTCAAAGTATGCATTTGGGCGAATCTCTTCGCCAAACCAATTATACACGCATTCCTAATATCCTAATGCGACAAATAGCCATGACAAACAATTCAGCAAAAAATGGATGCAAACTGGATTTCCTACAAATGACTAAAATGCCCTAAATCTCATATTTCCCCTACGTTTGCAAAACAGAAAACGGACAGCATGTTGTACATGTCAAACAGCGTTGCCGTCGATAATCTACTATTAAACGACATTGAAAGCGTTGAAATCAGCCAATCAAAGCGTCTAAAATCCTCACTTTTTTTCCTAAAGGTGTATCATTTCGAATGGAGCGTATACGCTTCGTCTACGGCGAACAGACAACCTAATACACAAGATTCGTAAGCTACATCGCTAAGGAATCGATGGAACCTTAAATCAGTAAGTAGTTAGGGTCTTTTCTTACTTAGAAATGTGGCGGAATCACCGGGAAAGTGATTGAGATGCGTTGCTTAAGCACGTGCAACAGGTAGTGCAAGTGGCAGGAAGATCACTCCCACTTTCTCTCACAAACTCTCACTTTCTCCCTCACACCAGCTAGGGTTTCTAGCAAATTCGGATGGGTGAGATAAGTGAGGGTTTAAAGCCCTTTTATAAGCTAAAATATTTCTAAAATAGGCTTGGGAATAATGTTTACTTGAGGTCTAACTAAATCGGGGCTGTTCTGGTCCAAAAAGGCATTTCGGGAGGTCCCCTGTCCGAACGCGATCGGACTTAAGCTCTTAGTCCACGGATGTTGCTTACATCCCATTTTCAGACCAGTAGTGTTCATAGATCGCACGTGGCGGTCCAGTTTCAGTTCAGCGGTCATCGCACATAGATCAGGTCTACAAGTCTCATGATATGAAAGAGAAATTTTTCCTAATCCGAGGGTGTAATTTGGCTGAATTCTGATGGTCAGAACGGTTAATAATAACGCGTCAAGTCACGTGCCAGATTTGAATTTAATTTCTTAAGCATTTGCCCTATTCTCACTCTCTTCACTCCAGGCTCAATGAAATAGCCTCTGAACGTCGGTTGAGCTTGATTTTTGAAATGATTGTCAAGTCCAGATAAGCGTTCATAACGGTCTAAGATTGTAAGTATCGGACTTTCAACGCGTGGTATAGATCCAATACAAAGTTTCAAAGGGTTCCTGAGAGCAAACGGGTTTAGAGTTTGATCCAAGGTTTCAGGGTATTATAGCACCATTGATTCTACAAGTTTTGGGTCTTGTAGAATGTATTTAAAGTGATCAGGGACTATTTCACAGCTACTCTAGCGTTGCGCTAGCTAACTTATGCTTATTTTCTAAAGGAATTAATCCTAGGTGATTTCTGGTCAAGTTAGTACTCGAGTTTCAGTACGAATTTTTTCAGAGCGTTACAATCTACCCCTCTTAACAAAAAATTTTATCATCGTAATTTGTATCTTTTCGTACTCCTCGAGAAGCTATGGGTAGTTCTTTCTGATCTCGGCTTCTGTCTCCCAGGTAGCCTCTTCCTTATAGTGATACGTCCACAATACCTTCACAAGGGGAATCACTTTGCTACGCAGTACCTGCTCCTTCCTGTCTAGGATACGCGTCAGTCGCAGGATATATGTAACATCCTTTCCTAACTGCACCTGCGCCCATCTGATGATATGGGAAGGATCAAAAACGTATTTCTTTAGCATAAAAACATGAAATACGTTGTGAACGCTCGCGAGAGGTGTAGGTAAAGCCAAACGGTAAGCCACTGCACCCACGCGATCGAGCATCTGGAATGGACCAATGAATCGCGGTGCCGACTTCTCCTTCTTCCCTAACCGAAGGACTCCCTTCATAAGGGAAACTCGCAAAAATACATGATCCCCAACTGTGAACTCTAGCGGCCGCCGTCTCGAATCGGCATAACTCTTTTGTCTTCTCTGCGCTGTGAAAAGCTGACGTCTAATAATATCAATCTTCTCCGACGTCGCCTGCACTAACTCTGGGCCAATCAATCTACGCTCACCGACCTCTGCCCAGCAATGCGGTGCTCGACAAAGTCGCCCATACAACGCCTCGTAAGGTGCCATACCGATACTCGCCTGGTAACTGTTGTTTTACGCGAACTCCGCATATGCAAGACAATCATCCCAACTGTCCTTGAAGTCCAATGAGCAAGCCCGCAACATGTCCTCTAGAATCTGGTTCACCCGCTCTGTCTATCCGTCTATGGGTGGAAGGCAGTACTGAACTTCAACTTCACACCCATAGCCTCCTGAATGCGAGTCCAGAAAATAGAAGTGAAACGCGTGTCTTTGTCCGACACGATCTCCAACAGAAACTCCATGTAGACGCACGATCTCTCTGATATATAGTCTAGCCAGCTCGTCTGCAGAGTTCGTAACTCTATTCGATAGGAAGTGCGCCGACTTCATCAGACGGTCGAAGATCACCCATATGGAATCATGTCCCTTCCTCGTCTTCGGTAGCCCTGAAAAGAAATCCATGGAAATGAAGTCCCACTTCCACTCTGGGATCGGCATAGGCTGAAGAAGTCCAGGTGGTCGGCGATGCTCTGCCTTCACCTGCTGGTAAGTAAGACAACGGGACATGAACTCTGCGATGTGGGTCTTCATACCTTCCTACCAATAAGTCCTCCTCACGTTGCGATACATCTTGGTGCTGCCCGGATGCATCGCAAGTCTGGTACAATGCGCAGCCTCGAGAATCTCTCGTCTCAAGTCGGGAATGTCTGAGACGCATAGGCGGCCACGATAACGTAAGCTCCCATCCGTGCCAACTCACACTCGACGTCTGTATCATCACTGGCCTGCCCTCGAAGCTCAGTCAGACGCTCATCATCCCTTTGCGCCTCGATGACCCGGTCATCGATCTGAGATCGCACCTGCACATGTACGATGAACTCATACGGCTCCTCTACAGTGAGTTTCTGCTCAAAGTCTCACAAAAACTCAACCATATCCCACTCAACAACCATCAGCGGAGCCGCAAACTCTATCGCCTTCTTGCGGCTCAACGCGTCAGCCACAAGGTTCGCCTTCCCAGGATGATAAGAGACTTCAAACTTGAAGTCCTTCAAAGTCTCCATTTATCGCCACTGCCTCATATTCAAGTCTCGCTACGTGAATATGTACTTGAGGCTCTTGTGGTCGCAAAAGAGCTCGAACTCCTCTCCATAGAGGTAATGTCTCCAGAGCCTCAGTACGAATATGACAGCTGCCAACTCTAGGTCGTGTGTAGGGTAATTCTCCTCGTGCTTCCTTAATTGTCTCGAGGCATACGAAATTACCCTGTCCTTCTGCATAAGGACACAACCCAGACCAACGCTAGACGCGTCAGTGTATATAGTGTATCTAACCCCTTGCTCTGGCAATACTAGCACAGGGGTGGACGTAAGTCGGTCTTTCAGCTCCTGAAAAGCTAACTCCGCCTTGTCATTCCAGGCGAACTTCACGTCCTTCCGTGTCAACTGAGATAAAGGTCTCATGATCTTCGAGAAATCCCGAATGAAGCATCGATAATAGTCAGCGAGACCCAAGAAACTCCTCACCTCAGTGACAGAACCAGGCTACTCCCAGTCCTGAACTGCAACTACCTTCGCCAGGTCAACTGCCATCCCATCCTTGGACACCAGGTGTCCCAGGAACTTCACTTCCTGCTTCCAGAATTCGCACTTCTTGTACTGTGCGAACAACTGATGCTGTCTGAGTGTATCCAGGACCAAGCGCAAGTGCTCCTCATGCTCCTCTCAACTCTTGGAGTATACCAAAATGTCGTCAATGAACACAACGACGAATCGATAGAGAAAAGGCCGAAATACCCGGTTCATCAGATCCATGAACATGGCTGGTGCATTCATGAGACCGAACGACATCACAAGGAACTCGTAGTGGCCAAAGCTGGTCCTGAATGCTGTCTTCTACACGTCCTCATCCCTGACGCACAACTGATGATATCCTAACTGAAGATCAATCTTCAAGAAGTACTGCGCTCCTCTCCACTGATCAAACAAGTCATCGATCTTGGGTAAAGGGTACTTGTTCTTCATCGTGATCTGGTTTAGCCTGCGATAATCAATACACAATCGCATTGAACCATCCTTCTTCCTTACAAACAGGACTGGTGCTCCCCAAGGAGACACACTGGGTCGAATAAGACCAAGCTCCAACAGACCATCAATCTGCGTCCTCAACTCCTCCATCTCACACGGTGCCATGCGATACGTCGGCAGTGAGACGGGCGTGGAACCAGGCACCAGATCGATAGTGAAATCAATCTCTCATCAAGGCGACAAACCAGGGATCTTCCTGAACAGATCCCCAAAATCATAAACGACTGGCGTATGCTCAAGTGTCGGGGCATCAGCGTCCCGAAGTAAAGAAGCGTAGCTAAGTATGCGGAAGGGGAGATTTATCCAAACTGAAAATGTAAAAGGCGTGCCCTCTAACTCGTATACCGTCACCATACGAGTCTCGCAGTCAATCTCGGCCCTCCCAGCAGTCAACCAGTACATGCCAAGAATGACGTCAAGATAAACAATAGAGGGGTCGACAACAAGATCAAGAGCCATCGTCCTGCCTCCTAGATCCACCAAGCAACCCTCACACATCAGGGTGGCATCAGAAAAATCCCCATGGGTTGAAAGGACTCGCACTCCATCCATACGAATAGTCGGTAGTCCAAGACGCCTGACTATGGAATGCGATATCAAAGAAAGTGTAGATCCAGTATCCACCATCACAAGTATAGGAGTACCTTCGATGTGGGCAGTGACCTCAAATGCCGAATGCTGAGAAGTCTCTGTCTCGGCTACCTCAGTTATCAAGGCATGCACCTGCGCCTGCTGTGGCCGGTTCGGCCGCTGTACCATGGGCCGTAGAGGCGGCCTGAACTGAGATACGGGAGGTCTGAAGGAAGGGTGCGCAGGAGCCAACCGTAAAGGCGGTGCTGATATATCTTATGGGCGTGTACGGTCGATCTTCTGCTGCGGCGAGAACCCACTGTCCCGCATCCGAGTGAAACAACTCTGTGCTAAATGGCCCAATCTCCCACAATAAGTAAATGATAAATCAAGGCGCCACATAGGGGGTACTAGCGCTGTAGCCCTAGGAGGAGGGTCGACGCGAGGCCTCTTACCCGCAAAGGGCCTGTCCTGCAACTCTGGTAGTGGCCAAGGAACAATAGGGCCACGAGATTCCGCAAGTCAATCCACATCCTGATCTGTCCGTATAGACATGTGAATCAGCTCAGCGTAGGAGGGGATGCTCACGCAACACATCTTCGACCAAATATCCGGTCGTAAACTCTCAGAAAAGCGCCATATGCGCATCTGCTCATCAGCAAGTATAGTCGGGACATATTTGCCCAACTCAGTGAATCGATGCTCATACTCCGTGACAGTCATGCCTCCCTATCTGAGGCGTAGAAACTCATTCTCCCGCTCATGCCTGTACGTCTAGGGATAGTATTTCTCGTGAAAACGGAACTCGAACGCTGCCCAGGTCCAGATGTAATCAGCGGCAATGGTCCGCAACACACTATCCCACCACAAGTTGGCCTCTCGCTCGAACAAGAATGTAGCCAACTCAACCTGCTCAGTCTCTGAGCAATGTAGCATCCGTAGTATTTTTGACACACGGTCGAGCCAATACTCGGCCTCCTCGGGTTTGTGAGAACTCGTAAAAGTAGGAGGCTGCAAGCGCTGGAATCGCTCGAGTAGGCCCCGTGTATTTACAGCAGTCCCCATAGAATAAGTAAGCGGTGCAGGATGAGTAATGCCCTCATCCTGAGCATAAGTACCGGCATCCTCAGCTAGATACACAGGTGGTGCAGGTGAAGTCGCACTCCCACCCTGGGCTAAAGCCCCCACTATAGTAGTCAAGAGCTGCTGCTGCTGCTGCATCATGGCCATCATCTGCTCAAATCTATCTGAAAGTAGAGCAGGCTGTGGCATTTACTACGTCGAAGAAGACGCACGGTACTGCTCTCTGATAGGCGATGTAAAAGGCGGTGCTCCAACTGCAGGACCAGTAGGAGGCTGAGACTCACGTGCTGTCTCAGGAATCGGGCCCACAATAGGGTACGTATGAGCATCAGATTGGAGGGGAACCTGGTCCATGGGCTCTCCTAAAGTAAGACGAGTTATGCTCCTCGTAGCCTTAAGCGGCATTCCCTATATTCAAAATAGGGCGCAACCTTGTCAGTCTCAATAGCACAAACACACCGCAACCATTCACATAAAGAGTCAAAGGCATTCCACGCATTTTATTTAACCAAAATTGTCACAATACAAGAGATATATTTTTACATGCATCATGACCAGAAACACATGGGAAACTAAGCTAGTAAGCTACTACAACAACATAAGCAAACTACTAGCCTTATCAGGCTTACACACAAAAAGCAGGAAGCGACTAACTACTACCAACAACATCTAAAATCTCATCGCTAGTCCGAGTCGAGCGATAGAGGAGGAGCACCCTTATCCTACAAACAACACAGGATAGCCTTCAAAGTATGAGTCACCTTGCCGAATTTCTTCTTCATAATGGCCTTGGTATCCTCAACCTCGGCCCGAAGTTCCTGGACTTCTCTTCGCAAGGCGACCTGACTCTCCTCAATTCGGACAATGTGATCATCTCTAGTAGCCCGAGTCGCAGGAGGAGGGCTCTCATCAGTATCCTGGGCCTCCTCTTCTTCTTCTTCCTGGGCTTCTTCCTCGATTTCTGTCCCAGCCTCTTCTTCACTTGCATCCTTTTCGCTATCATAATCGCCCTCGCTATCATGATCAAGCTGAGCCTCCGGCTGTCGAGGCCCTATCTTCATTCTGTCCATGGTAGTCTCATCAATGTGGTGAATCGGTACTGGCAACTCCGGCCCAAGTCTGTACGCAAACTCAAGCGCGATCTTGCATATGAGCCGGCCAAAAGGAAGCAACTCAGACGTTCTTCTTGATTTCTCTACAAGGACTATCTGTCGCAATATAAACGTGGCCATGCACACATTTTCACCCTGGCCCACTTGATACAAGAAATCGACCATGAGGCGTGTACACTCACAGTGGTTAGTTGACCTGGGATATACATTGAACGTACAAATGTGGTGCAGTAGGCGTAAATTATCTGACATATGAGATGCCAAGAGGCTATTATTAGGCTGCCACGAAACCAAACTACCACATAAGAATCTAGTACAGCGATCTCGCTCATGCCTACTCTTCAGATTCTTAGCACTGGGATGAACTTCACGAAGAGGCACCTTCAGAATGCGAGCTATCAACCGAACATCGATCGTAGCCATCCGGTCTCTATCAAAGGGAATCTTGAACTGCAATGGCTCCAACGTAGGATACAGGATACGAGCATAGAAGGCACGAACGGTGCTCACGTTTGCTCGGGACTGTACTTCAAAGAGCGGACCCTAGTGTGCAGCTTCAATGCGCTCAAATAACAGATATTCACCGAAGAGCCGCTCATCCACATGGGCTTCAAACAGTACCTTACGGTCAGTACAATCGTCATGAGGTATCTCTACTAACATCACTCGCCCTATTTGAGCATGGGGATCTAAATCCCTCTTTGTATGAAACTCACGAGTTGTGCTTGGACCTGCGACGGCGCTTGAGCTAGAGGTGCCACCTCTCGGCCTTCTTGATTGCGAAGGGCGACTAGGCCCGGCTTCTTCTGTGGCAGTCTTTCTCTTTTCCATCAAAGAGAGGATGGTGGAGAAAGAGAAAAAGGCCAAAATGGCTCCAACAAAAGCCATGAAAAGTGAGTGAAATGGAGAGAAACTGCTGCCCAAACGGACTGAAGTGGATCTAAGCGTTGTAGAGGGATGCTTCAAGCTTCCAAGGGCTGAATTTTCAAAAAGAAAGGAGAAGAATAAATGGGAATGGAGCTCCACACGATTTCAACCGTATTTGGGGGTTGTGGGAGCTCCCACGGACGAGATTTGAAAGGGAAGGGGTTGCAAATAGCAATGGAGGGATGGAATGGGATCGTTTTTAGCAGAAAATGGGATTGGGAGAGGTTTGGAGCTGCGTTTTGAGATATGGCAGCAAGAAAAATAAAAAAGGAGGCTTGGAGGGGGGATGTTGTGAAGGAAGTGGTGTTTTGGGGGAGTTTTAACAGACGAACCCTATATGGGAGGGGTGCCCTACCCCAAAAATAGTGTGCGCCCGAATTTCAGGTCGTGTGGGGCCCATTGTACGGCGATCCATCACCGGATCGGCGATGGCATAGCCGGCCGGCCACCAATCCGACCGGTGGGACCACATGGGTTGGGTCCCCTCTGCCCTAGGGACCCCAAATATATATGGGCCCCACCCCAGATCATAGTGATTTGGCCTAGAGAGGCCCAAACTTCCCTCCAGGGCATTCCGGGGCCAGTCTGTAACCCAGAATATGTTTACCCATCATGTAGCATATGATTTTGGGATAGGAGGAGCTAATCCATCCAACTAACCCATCAGTTACAAAATATTTCAAGGTTGGGGTGGCCCAAAGGCCAATTTTTACGTATTTTTACTATTCATTGTAAAATTTTGTCTTAGTATGATTTTATATCATTTTTACATTAGGATCAATGCCTAACATGAAAATACTGAGAAAGGATTGAAGAATGGAGTGGTGAGGGGAAGGATTCTAAAGAAATTGAGTGAAACGGGATTTTTAAGCCCTAGCGATTGAATGTAAGGGTCGTGGTTGCCCCACTGTCCAAGGATTCATATTTTCGGGTTTGGAACCTTTCAGAAAACGTCTCAAACCCACCTACTTACAATGTAGGAGCTACTTAGGTCGCTTCATGCGACCCTAGATGCGTTATGGACTCAATCGAATGATCGACTTGAGTAGACTTCGCCTATTTGCGAAACTGCGATCCTACGAGTGTTTCTAAACCTCTCCGCACCCACCTAAGTCAAAGGAGCAATAGTGTACATCGCGTGTCCATAACCCAGGCCCGATATAATCTCGTTCATGCTCTGATACCAACTTGTAACACCCTGAAAATCGGAGGTCATGCATAAACCCGACTCCTGAGTTCCAGACCGTCACTTATGCAACAAATATGATTATGATTCCCTGTTGTCCAAGTTAAAGCATTCGCATGAGTAAAATTATACCAAAACTGCAATCCATACTCCAGATTCAGTGATAAAAGCAAGCGAAAGACTGAAGAATATATATATCACTGTATGGAAAACAAAATAAATCTCAGTTGTCTCCAAAGTATGAATACATCTCTAGTCTCATATACATGTAATAAAACAAAATCAAAATGTTAGAAGTCCAACTAGTATGTCCCGCCAATCCAGGCCACCTATGTAAAGCTGTCGTGAAACTGCATATATGAGAACTCGTCCTGGTCCTTATCATAATCCGGCTCTGCCTCTTGAATCGTTGCCTCACCTGCATCTAAGACAGGGTCTGGTGAGTGTTACAAACACCATCCCATAAGGTGGGAGTGAGTGATCAACTCAGTGGAATAATAGAGCAGATATTAGCATGTTCTCAAATCAATCATGCGATAATAGTAAAGCGATTAATCAAACATTCCTAAATACTGTTGTTAATGCAATATGACATGACATGATGGATGCCCTCACCGACGATCTCCCTCATATGGCACCATCTTATGCCCGTGGCATGCTTTCTTCCCACAGTGCTCCACATCTTCCAGGCACATGTAATGTGATGGTGATATGATTGCCGAGTTATTATTAGTCCATTCATACAGCAGTATTGGGAAACTAAGGTACCTTACTTATATCAATCCCAACACAGATCCTGTCTAGGGTCGTCACTCCTAGTAATCTCATACGATGTATATTTTGTATGTCGCTGCAAGGGCTGCCAGGGCTGTTGCTCGCACTCGTTGCACCACTCTCCTATCACCTTATCAATACAGGTCTACTGTACTCTCATTGCTACGGAAGGGTCATCGCCTCCCGTAGACTCAGAATACGCTCGCGGTCACTACAAAGGACTCGTCACCTGATCAGTGTAGGCCGACAACAAGAATATAGTGTCCCATACCACCATAATTTGCTCATGAGTCGTAGGTACTCACTGGTCACTACGGGGAGGTTTGTGGCCCCAGCGTAGGCCAACGACTCGACCACGGTGTCCCATACCACCATGCCCGGCACATGAGTCTTTGTGGATCAAGGTACAATGGTTAACAGGGTTTCCAACGGTAAGTTCAGTACCCTAGGTTCAAGCAATTATGATTCATACAGGGTGAACAATCAACGGCCAGTCGGGTTACTTGATGGCTCGACTAGCACGAGCACATCGCAAGTCGAATGACATGAAGTGCATGAAACACTCCGCGTGGCCTAACCACTGCCGCCAACTCCAAACACGACTCGCGTTCACCGACGCGTCCTTCGTGGCAAATATAAGCCAGCCACGAATTTTCTCTGTTACCGACTGCCTGGACTAAGTATAGCCCCAAACATTTGTGAATCTACAACATCAATCATATAAGAGTAATGAAAATGAAATATAACAACATAAGCATGTTGAAACATGTTATAACATACAACTTAAGTGAATCATCTATCACATGCATTTCATACAGATAATGAAATCATGCATATCGCCAACATGAAGGAAATCATTTACATCAGCATATTATATGAGAATTCAATCTCAAACTAATTCACAACACCATTTAATTCAATACATACTAATACAAATATTTATACAAACACTTATTCTACACACTTAAGTCTACATAGTGAATGTCGACTCAAAGTACGCATTTGGACGAATCTCTTTGCCAAACCAATTATACACGCATTCCTAATATCCTAATGCGACAAATAGCCATGACAAACAATTCAGCCAAATATGGATGCAAACTAGATTTCCTGCAAATTTCCCGTACGTTTGCGAAACAGAAAATGGACAGCATGTTGTACATGTCAAACGGCGTTGCCGTCAATAATCTACTATTAAACGACATTGAAAGCGTTGAAATCAGCCAATCAAAGCGTGTAAAATCCTCACCTTTTTCCCTAAAGGTGTATCGTTTCGAACGGAGTGTATATGCTTCGTCTACGGAAAACAGATAACCTAATACACAAGATTCGTAAGCTACATCGTTAAGGAATCGATGGAACCTTAAATCAGCAAGTAGTTAGGGTCTTTTCTTACCTAGAAATGCGATGGAATTACTGGGAAAGTGATTGAGATGCGTTGCTTAAGCACGTGCAACAGGTAGTGCAAGTGGCAGGAAGATCACTCCCACTTTCTCTCACAAACTCTCACTTTCTCCCTCACACCATCTAGGGTTTCTAGCAAATTCAGATGGGTGAGATAAGTGAGGGTTTAAAGCCCTTTTATAAGCTAAAACATTTCCAAAATAGGCTTGGGAACAATGTTTACTTGAGGTCTAACCAAATCGGGACTGTTCTGGTCCAAAAAAGTATTTCGGGAGGTCCCCTGGCCGAACGCGATCAGACTTAAGCTCTTAGTCGCCGGATGTTGCTCATATCCCATTTTCAGACTAGTAGTGTTCGTAGATCACACGTGGCGGTACAGTTTCAGTTCAGCGGTCATTACACGTAGATCAGGTTTACAAGTCTCATGATATGAAAGAGAAATTTTTTCTGATCCGAGGGTATAATTTGGCTGATTTCTGACGGTCAGAACGCTTAATAATAACGCGCCAAGTCACGTGCCATATTTGAATTTAATTTCTTAAGCATTTGCTCTATTCTCACTCTCTTCACTCCAGGCTCAATGAAATAGCCTCTGAACGTCGGTTGGGCTTAATTTTCGAAATGATTGTCAAGTCTAGCTAAGCGGTCATAACGGTCTAAGATTGTAAGTATCGGACTTTCGACGCACGGTCTAGATCCAATACAAAGTTTCAAAGGGTTCCTGAGAGCAAACGGGTTTAGACTTTGATCCAAGGTTTTAGGGTATTATAACACCATTGATTCTACAAGTTTTGGATCTTGTAGAACGTATTTAAAGTGATCAGGGACTATTTCACAGCTACTCTAGCGTTGCGCTAGCTAAATTACGCTTATTTTCTAAAGGAATTAATCCTACATGATTTCTGGTCGAGTTAGTACTCGAGTTTCAGTACGGATTTTTTCAGGGCGTTACAATCGTAATGCGCGGCGTTTTCTCGAACTAAATGCGGGCCCACATCTCCTACCCTGGGTATCAGATCGGTGCGCGAGTCACGGTGTTAGAACCGTTGCGACAGCGCGGTCGCTATGATATAAGTCTCGGGTTGAGTTGACTCAGACCGAAAGGATCCGTCTCAAGATCGCGCGCAGACGCCGATTACAAATCGCGAGTCACCGGAATTTGACCGGGAGGACCGCGAAGGTATACGGAACGGTACGGGCTAGGATACGGGTCTTACATCTTTCACCTTCAAGAGAGCTTTGTGTGTGGCCCACTTCCTACCCTCTCATCTTCCATCTTAACCATCCAAACTCCATCTCTTCCATTACGATCAAAGCTAAGGAGCAAAGGAAGCCAAGGGCGCAAGAAGAAGTGGACGGTGGGTGATCTTGGACCCACATTTTTTTCCTTTTGTTATCTATTTGTCTTGTGATATAAGGGCCACAAATGATGGGACCCACTTTGATGTATACTTGTGTCTACGAGGGGCCCATAGTGGCAGGGCCCGTTCGTTATCTCCGATCTCTCTTCCCTCTTCTCTCTTTCTCTCTCTTTCTATGATCACAACCCACCCATGATGTGTGTATTTTACCCAGCCATCCATTTTGGTGGGCCACCTTGGCCACTGTTTGGGTCCTGCATGACCAGATGGTACACAGGCCCATATGAAAGGGAAACACAAATATTAGATCCATATAAAATAGGTGGGCCACATTCATGTGGGACCCACGATGACACACTATCTAGCGTCCAGGGACGCTGGACGCGGGCTAACTGTGAGGTGTGGACTGACATGGGGTGGGTGTACTAACAGTGATGTGTGGGCTGAGAGTGGGGCCCATGGGACCCATCCACGCTCACCATCCCTTTCAGTGGGCCACCACATAGTGTATGGGTTTTATCCAAAACCCGTGGGACCCACATCTGTGTGGGGCCATACCTTGATGTACGTAACCGTCTAGGCCGTCCGGGCCTGGGCGTATGCATGTATATATATAAAGATTACATTACATTATATATTATATTATATATAATATAAACCTATGGTGGTGGACCCTACGTGGGACCCACCTGCTCTATTGAAGCAACATCAGCTAGCTGCATATTGACGTCAGCACTTCTGTGGGACCCACCTGAGATCCTGACCGTCCAGGTTGGTGGGACCCAGATCCATAGCTCTTATGGTAGACAGGGTGAAAGGTACCTCGTTTCAATGCTGAGGTCTTGATTCCCTAGTGGGGTGGCTAACGGTGAAGTGTGATCGGACAGTGGGATCCGTGGGACCCACTCAGGCCGTCCATTTATCTTGGTGGGCCACACTGTGATGCGTGGGGGACATCCACCGTCCCTGGACGGTGGGACTTACCCCACGTGTGGGGCCACCTTGGCATGTGCGTCCGTCCAGGCCGTCTAGGGCCTGGACATCAGGTCCTTATTACATATAGTAATATATTATATTATATTATTATAATATATGATCTATATATTATAATATAATATAATATCTTATATGTACTGAGGGTGGGCCCTACGTTGGATCCACCTCTGCTCCCCTTTTTATGCTTAAAAGCTGTTGTACAATAGTATAATGTATATATATTATAGATTATATACCATATATTGGATATGTGACCTATGAGGGTGGGCCCTACGTAGGACCCACCTCTGTCTTTTAATGCAGCACAGCTGCACGTGTATTATCCACCTCCGCCTATGCGGAACCCATCCAAAACAGGTGGGCCGTCCACCAGTGGGCTGCACTTTAGTGAGCTCGGTAAGCCCCCACTGAGATGTATGTGTTTTATGTACACGGTCCATTGTTTGGGTGATGGGGCCCACCATGATGCATGTGTTGTATCCATGCTATCCAACCATTTGTGAGATCATTTTACAGCATAGGAAAATAGTGGTGAGCCAGATCTAAAAGAATAAGTGGACCCCACCTTTTAAATAGTAGACCGTGACATCCACCATTCAAACTTCTAAGGACCACAATGGTTCCCACCCAAACTGATATTTGGTTTCACTTCATTTATCCCTGTGTTAATTTATGAATTGGTCGGGTCTCAAATATACGTAAGTTTGGGCCCAATTTGAAATAAATGAGGCTCATTGGTTTGGCTTATTTGCTATACCTGAAGCCGTTGGTGTGGCCCATATAATGCGGCCCATGTGACGTGGCCCGCTGGACATAAGAGGCCCATTGTGATATATTTAAGACCCAGGTGCAAGGCTCACCTGATGTGTATTCAAGACCGATGTGATATATGTGAGGCCCATGAGCAAGGCCCAATTTGATGTATGTGTGGCCGCTACATTGTGTATGAATTCCTTATATATGTCACTCCTTAGGAGCGATTTTGTTAGATGTCCACATTGATGGGCAATAATTGTTAGATGTCCATATTATGATCTTCCCTTAGGCCTTATTAGGTCATTCTCATCATTCCCTTAGTTGGTTAACCCAAATAAGTGGGCCCCATTCACCGTAGACAGATGACTCCGTGCTATTAGATTTAATATAACCATGGCCAAGTACCGATGTTTATACTATGATTGATCGGCTGATCATCTATGAACCCCGCTTTGTATATCTACTGATTATCAATGTCGATTATCGAGGTCGACGCCGATTATCGACCCTGATTATCGGTGCCGAGTATCGATGCTGATTATCAATTTCGATTGACGTGATTGATTTGTCCATTTCGATTATTGACCGATTCCGATTGTCGTAGCCGATTGCCGATCAGCAATCGAGGCCGTTTATCATGACCGATTGCCGATTCCGATTGACATGACCGATTTGCCGATTTTGATTATTAACCGATTTCGACTGTCATGGCCGATTGCCAATTAGCGATCGAGGCAGATTATCGTGACCGATTGCCAATTTCTGATTTCCGATTAACGTGACCGATTTGCCTATTCCGATTATCGATCGATTCCGATTGTCATGATCGATTTGCCAATTGCCGAGGCCCATTGTGATGTATTCAAGGCACATGGGACGTGACCCATTGTGATATATTTTCGGCCCATATGATGAGGCCCGACTTGATGTATATTAGGCTTGTGGGACCGGCCCATTGCGATGTATATTAGCCCTTGAGATGCGACCCACTTGATGTATATGTGGCCCATCAGTGAGGCCTATCATGATGTATATTAAGCTCTTGAGTGAGACCCATAGTGGTGTATATTTGGCCCTAGTATGAGGCCGTGAGTCCACTGTATGTTATGCTCTATATATGTCATTCCTTAGGGGCAATGTTGGTTAAATGTCCACATTGTCGAGGTTGATTGTCGATGCCAGTTATTAATACCGATTATGAGTATGTGACCGCATAGCATCATGGTATATGCTCATACGCATCATCTGCATGTTTATTATGAGATGTGGTTGACCATTACATATGTCATTGGGCAGGTTGTTATGAGACTCCCTGATAGGCGGAGGTTATCTCACATGAGTGCACGGTATGCGCAGGATTAATGCATAACTGGATTGTATGACTCATGCATCTTGTATTATGGGTTGTGATTACTGTACGCCCTAGCAACATCAGGGTCGTAGCATCCACAGACATATCGTGGATGGCTAGATAGGACACCGAAAATATTTGGTTCAAGCATTGGGCTGCCACAGATGGCCTTCGGTGAAAATCCCTAAAACCCTCTTGGTACCAGAGGATGCCCCAACCTCGAGACCGAGTGGATGTATATGAGCGCCCGAGTGCTGAATACCAAGAGGCCGCGTCTCCCACTGTGTCGTGGTCGATTGGGAGGGGGTATGGCCTTACCCGCTAAAGAGAGTAAGCATATCTAGGCTGAGTTTGACCAGCTCGAGGAATGAGTCAGCTATCGATGAGCCGGATAGGTATTAGCAAACTACTAATCAGGCAGATAGTGAGGTCTCTTTCACTTACCCAGTTGTGCGCTTGATAGGGCGACAGGTGGCGTGGAGTGTACTAGACCTCAGTGATGATTCCAGAAAAGAACCGTACTGATATGTGGACTTATTGAGTAGGATTTTCATTCACATGCATTCGTTTCATTCACTATCCACTCGAGCAGGTAGTACGCAACTAATTATTGTGTACCTTCGCTTGGCCAGGATTTCGGTTGGGAACGCGACTAACCTAAGATTAGGAGTTCACCACATTGAGTCTGACTATCTGAATTTATGTATGAGACTGGTTTGGATAGAAGTCACTTGTGATGGACCCCATAGCCTGTGATACTACGTACTATCATCCCGACTTCACTCCAGCTTGGTCATTACATTGCATCCACAATACTTAGCATTTTGGGTTGCCATGTTTCTATATTGATATGGCCATTAGTACTCATGCCTTGCATTGCATAGCCTTGGTACAGCTGATGACACTCATAGACTCATCAGTATATTTTCGCTTATTTCGATATTGTATGATTTATGGCATTATATCCTCGGCATCTAATATTTTTCTCGCTTTGACTCCTCATTTATATAACTGATCTGATATTGCTTACTTGGTACTTACCTTGTGCACATACTTTCACCACTCACTAAGCTTTCTATAAGCTTATGCACGATAGATGCGTGCAGGTGGCGTCAGGTCGCAGTAGCATTGAGCTTAGAGCATGCAACGGACTTATAGAGCTTTAATTTTTGGCATATATATTTTCCTTTCAGCACTGTGTTCAACTGTTTATATTAGTGGATATGTGATTATGATGTTACCTTTATGACTTGGGCAAACTTGTGGTTATGCTTATTATGAGTTAAATGTACATTGTAAAATCCTCCTTCTAGGATCTCAGGATCGAAATCTGGCATATGGACGCTGGGAGCCGAGAATGGGATACTACGGAGGCAGTCGGCACTGGATTCGGCGATCAAAAATTTTGTGAGCCCGGTTTCTGAGTTTGGGGCGTGACAATGACCACAAACATTAATCGCAGGTCGCGGGTCGCCGGAATTCGACCGGTAGGCCGCAGGACCACAAGAAATGAAATACACACTCACACACACACATGCACACATGCGAACTCGGGTCGGGTCTCACATTACCATTCATGATGGCTAATATATGATCAATGGTCTGGACCATCGTCCATTGTACGCTGTTGTCAACGGGTAGGCCTGTCTAGATAGCTGATGGTGTAACACGCCCCTAGTGGGTGGTAATCTTCCTCGTGCACTCGTGCTAATACACATGCCAAATTTTCAGATCGAAGCCTGTCCTAGATGTTCCTACCATGGGATTCTGGCCCCACACGTGTATATTGTGGGTGGACTTGGTGCTGATACTCAACTGGATTTGAGCCCATCCATCTAGTAGTTCTCGCAATAAATGGCAAGTGGTTCAAATATACGTTGATTAGGTGATTCTATTCAAAAACATCAATAGAAAAAAAAAAAAAAAAATTGGTTGGCATTCAACATTCACCACTATAGTGAAGGAACTTGTGGCTACGATTGTCTAATAGGCATGATCTTTGAAATATGGAAACTGTTGGGGGGCTTACACAAAACCTTAGGATCTAGCCTCCCAGAACAAACCAGAATTATGGGATAATAAAGCAATGAAATAAATAAAAGCATAAACCACACCATACAAGAGATTTTTACGTGGAAAACCCTCAAAGAAGTAAAAACTACGAGACCTCGTCTAGATCAACAATCCACTATGAAGTACAATGTTACAGCCTTCTTCACTCACGCAGGAGTGGATAAACAATAAGAGAAGCAAAGAAAATGGAGAGATCTCACCGATTACGAGGACGTGGAAGTGCTGAGATATGGTAGATCACCTCTACGAGCATAGCCTCCCTTTTACAAGCTTCCTCTCTCTCTTTCTCTCTCTCTCTCATACCTTTGATAGCCCTAAGCACTCCTAGAAAACCTTTAGGAAACCTTAGAATACCCTAGAATAGAATCACTAATCCCGTTTTGGAACCCCTTAAATAGAGAATCGGAGGAATTAGAGTCACATAAAAAAACTACGCATAAATGGAGGAATTAGAGTCAAATAAGGAAACCACGTTACCTCTCCTCTGAACTGAGAAGGAAAACCCCATCAAATTTACCCATTTCCGACTCAAGAGGAATTTGCATTCTTCAAGCCAGCGTGGTTTCTACAAACCTCAAACTTTCCCTTGAGAAAAGCCTTGGTCATCATGTCTTACCCATTATGGTCCGTGTGGACCTTCTCAAGCTGTAACACCTTCTGTTCCAAAGTATCCATGATCAAGTGATACCGAATCTCTATGTGCTTTGACTTGGAGTGCTGACTTGGATTCTTGCTTAAGTGTATAATACTTTGACTATCGCAACAGACTACATGCTGCTCTTGCTTCAGGATAAGTTCCTGTAGGAACCTCTTCATCCAAAACATCTCTTTACATACCTCTGTGACTGCAATGTACTCGGCCTCTATTGTTAATAATGCTACGACATTCTGTAGCTTGCTCTGCCAAGAAACCGCTGCCCCTGCAAACATGAACATGAACCCCGATGTAGACTTCCTAGAGTCTATGTTGCCTGCCATATCTGCATCTGTGTAGCCCTCTAACATAGGTTTTTCGTTACCATAGCATAAGCTCAACCTGGATGAGCCTCTTAAATATCGTAGTATCCACTTAACCGCTGCCTAATGTTCTTTGTCAGGATTGGCAAGATACCGACTGACAATACCAATCGCATATGCTATGTCTAGGCGTGTACACACCATAGCATACATCAGACTTCTTACAGCTGACGCGTAAGGTATCTTCCTCATCTCTTCCACCTCTGCCTTCATCTTGGAACATTGCTTGTCGCTCAATCTGAAGTGACCATCCAGTGGAGTATTGACCGGCTTCGCTGCATTCATATGAACCGCTCTAGGACTTTCTCAATATACCACTCTTGTGACAACCAGAGCTTCCTGCTGCTTCTGTCATGGGTTATCTCCATTCCTAGGATCTGTTTAGCCGGCCCTAGTCTTTTATCGCAAACGACTTGCCCATCTCCTATTTCAGTTTGTCGATCTTCTTGATGTTTTTTCCCATGATGAGCATGTCATCAATGTATAATAAAAAAGTAAGAAATCACCATCTGAGAACTTACTTGTGAACACACAGTGGTCCGACTCCGTTCTGTCATACCCATCCTTCAACATAAATGAGTCGAACTTCTTGTACCATTGTCGTAGAGCTTGTTTCAGCCCATATAAGCTCTTCGTTAGCCTACACATCATATGATCTTTGCCCTTAACTTCGAACCCCTCTGTTTGGCACATCTAGATCTCTTCTTCTATGTCACCATGGAGGAAGGCAGTTTTAACATCTAACTGCTCTATCTCTAGATCCATGCTGGCCATCAACCCAAGCAACACCCGTATGGATGTCATCTTCACCACTGGTGAAAATATCTCCTCAAAGTCTATGCCTTTCCTCTGACCAAACCCTTTCACCATAAGTCTGGCCTTGAACCTCGTCCGTGAATTCTTCTGCTCAACCTTCTTTCTGAACACCCACTTGTTGCTCAAAGCTTTCTTGCCCTTAGGCAATTTCACCATATCATAGGTGTGGTTCTTATATAAGAATTTCATCTCTTATTGCATAACTTTCAACCACTCCCCCTTATACTCGTCGCTAGGGCCTCAGAATAATATTCTGGCTCTCCCCCATTAGTCAGAATCATATACTCATATGGCGAGTACCTCTTGGATGGCTGTTTGTCCCTAGATGACCTCCTCACCTGTGGCTCAATAGGTGGATCAAGTGGGGGCTGTTCCCCTGATCCATCTTTTGAAGGAATTCCCTCGTCCTCTACACCTTAGTTTACTTTCCCGTCATCAGGCATCACGGGAGGAATAATCAAATCCATGTCCGATAGCTCACCTAAACTAGGCTGGTTCTTCTCTAGCTTACTAATGTCTTCGATACACTGATCTTCAAATAATCCCACATCTCTGCTCCTGACAAGCTTCTTTGCGGTCGGATCCTATAGTCTATAACTGAACTTTTCATCATCGTACCCCAAGAACACACACTATCTGATCTTCATATCGAGCTCGGACCTCTCGTCCCTTAGTACGTGAACGGATGCCCTGCATCCAAACACCCTGAGATGACTGTACGATGGATCCTATCCAGTCCACATTTTCTCAGGTACTTCTCCATTAACGAAGTTGATGGAGACCTATTTATCAGATACACCACCATGTGCATTGCTTCTCCCCAGAACGTCTTGAGTAACTTCACATGGGATAACATGCATCTGATTCTCTCTATAATAGTGCGATTCATTCGCTCAGCTACACCATTATGCTGAGGGGTCTTGGGAACAGTATGTTCATGCCGTATACCCAGGGACTTGCAGTACTTATGAAAGTCGCCAATGTATTCACCACCATTGTCAGTGCGGATGCACTTTAATGATCTACCTGTCTGTCTCTGGACCATAACATGAAACAATTTAAACACACCAAAGACCTCATTCTTGAATTTCAAAGCATAAACTCAAATCCTCCCAAATGCATCATCTATAAAAGTGACAAAATACAATGCCCCACCCAAGATTTTTATCCTCATAGGACTACAAATATCAGAAGAAACCAAATCTAATGCATGCACTTTATTGACATGAGAAGCAGATTGAATAAATGAAACTTTATGTTGTTTCCCTGATAAACAATCAAGACAGGTTTTAAGAGGTGTACCTATCATGTATGGAAGAAGTCGTTTCCTCGCTAATAGCTAAAGCCCCTTTTCACTCATATGGCCTAGACGCCTGTGCCAGATGTCAATAGCTGAATCTTCCGCTGCGTTTAACTCACCCTTGCACACACTGACACTTGCCTTGTAAATGGTGTAACACTTCTTTCCTCTGGCTGGAATCAACGAACCCTTGATGAGCTTCCAACACCCATCAGTAAAATGGCTTTCATAGCCATCATCATCCAACCTTCCTGTTGACATCAAGTTGAGGCGAAGGTCTGGGATATGCCTCACATCCCTGAGAACTAATGTGCAGCCCACATCGGTCTTCACACAAATATCACCAACCCCTACAATTTTCGATATGCCAAAATTTTTCATCTTCACGGTCCCATAGTCATCAGACTTGTAGCTTGTGAAGAAGTCCTTACATGGAGTTGCATGAAAAGAAGCTCCCGAGTCAATCTCCTAGTCAATGTCCTAACTCGTAGCCATGAGACATATATTGTGATCTACTGAAAGAATAACTACAACGTTGCCATCTGAAACAACTGTAGTGGAGTTTGATTCATCTTCCTTTTCCTTTCCTTTTCCTTTCTTGTCGTTCTTAGTCTTACGACATTCATGCTTATAGTGGTCATTTTTGTCACAATTTCAGCATTTAACATCCTTCCTTGTACTCGACTTGCCTCTTAATTTATCTCGGACCTTCCCGCCCTTCCTATTCTTTCCTCTCCCCCCTTCCTATGTCATAAGGGCCTCTTGCTGAGTAGACACCTGGGACTTTCTCCTTGTCTCCTCATTAAAGAGACAACTAGTTACCAGTTACATGGATATCTTTCCATCTGGCGCGGAGTTACTTAGAGACACCACCAATATCTCTCAACTTTTAGGTAACGAACTAAGCAATAGTAAAGCCTACAATTCATCATCCAGGACTATCTTCATAGCGGAGAGCTACTTCACTATATTGCTGACATCATTCATGTGCTCGACCACAAAACCACCATCTTTAAACTTGAGATTCGTAAGTCGCCTTATCAGAAAAATTTTATTACCAATCGTCTTCCTCTCATACAGCCCTTATAATTTCAGTCATAAGCTAGCGGCTGAGGTCTCCGTAGACACATAGCGAAATACTGAATCATCCAACCATTGTCTAATAAACCCCACCACCTTCCGGTCCATCTTCTTCCAATCATCATTAGACATATCCTTGGATTTTGCTGATATGTCTAAAATTGGAGAATATAAGTCTTTGCAATAAAGCAAGTCCTCCATCTTAACCTTCCATATAGTCCAGTTAGAACCATTGAGGCTGATTATCCTTGATGAGCCACCTTCCACAATTTTAAAACAGATTCTACCCGTTCAATGAACTTAATTCTGATACCACTTTGTTGGGAGCCTTGCAAAAAACTTAGGATGTAGCCTCCCAAAACAAACCAGAATTATGGATAAAGCAATGAAATAAATCAAAGCATAAATCACACCACACAAGAGATTTTTACGTAGAAAACCCTCAAAGAGGTAAAAACCATGGGACCTCGTCCAGATCAACAATCCACTATGAAGTAAAATGTTATAACCTTCTTCACTCATGCAGGAGTGAATAAACAATAAGAGAAACAAAGAAAACAGAGATATCTCACTGATTACGAGGACATGAAAGCACTGAGATATAGTAGATCACCTCTACGAGCATAGTCTCCCTTCCACAATCTTCCTCTCTCTCTCTCTCTCTCTCTCTCTCTCTCTCACACACACACACACACACCTTTGATAGCCCTAAGCCCTCATAGAAAACCTTTAGAAAATCTTAAAATACCCTGGAATAGAATCCCTAATCTCATTTTAGAACCCCTTAAATAGAGAACCGGAGGAATTAGAGTCACATAAGGAAACTACGATACCTCTCCTCTGAACTGAGGAGGAAAACCCCATCAGAAACAATGCAACAATTCCATTATTTTCAGGACCACATGCCAAAACTTGAAACCGAAACCCAATGCATAGTTGGCTTGGTGTAAAAGTCCATCCCACCATCCCGGCCCATTTACGTCCAATAGACCAGGTGGGCTAGTATTTTTGGTGATCTAATCATATTGATGTTATGGCCCTCGGTAGTTTAGAAACACGAAAACTTGAATCTGGCTTACACGTTGTTGAATAAAAAACACAGGCAGTATGCATAATGTATCAACAGTGTTTAGCTGTGGCAAGTTGAATTGAGTTTGACAGGTTTTGCTGAGTTTTATCGGCCGGGTTTACTCGGGTTGTGGCAGAATCATGACCAGATAAAGAGTTTTTCTCCCAGCCAAGGTGGGAATCCGGTCAAGTTGAGTGAGGCATAGT
Organism: Magnolia kwangsiensis; assembly: GCA_037074715.1. Classification (NCBI taxonomy): domain Eukaryota; kingdom Viridiplantae; phylum Streptophyta; class Magnoliopsida; order Magnoliales; family Magnoliaceae; genus Magnolia; species Magnolia kwangsiensis. The sequence continues at coordinate 119,771,591 of CM073577.1, forward strand.
CTCCACCATGGATGGGTGATTTCATGAAAATATCCTAGGACCAAAAGGTTACCATCCCTTTGATCTGCAGCTTACAAACTAGTGGTCCAGAGAAAAAACATAACTTGTTGTCCGGAGGAATATACCACATTTTTGATAATATATGATCAACGGTCCAATGTATGCTGCTGTCAATGGCTAGCACAACTCTGCTTGTGTCAGGGTTTTGGATTAGTGGGCTTGGCCTGACTGGATCAGCCGATGATGGACGTGTTTCTGGTGGGTGGTAATCTTGCTTCTCCACTCGTTCCACTACACAGGCCAAATAATCATATCAAAGCTGGTTCTAAGTGGGCCCCACAATGGGATTCTGGCCCCCACCTGTGTATGGTGCTAATCCTAGTGGGAGCCGATTAGATACGGAATGCTTCAGTAGCCAAAAAGAAGTGACGTGGTGGAATACAACTAGTTGAATACCAAGAGCATGCTCTCTCACCATTAATGCTCTTTTCCTCGGAGCTATGTCACACGTCTCTCCGTTAGCCGGTGCACGCACTCGACCGTAAGGGTAAATTTTATTTTCAAGTCATTTCTTTTCTTTGCTCCCCGCTGAAGTTACGCCACCACTTTCCATGGGCACTACCATGATGTATGTATTGTATCTACACCGTTCATTCATTTAGTAATATCATTTTAGGACATAATTTAAAGATGGAGAAAGATTCAAATTTCAAGTGCACCCTACTGTAGAAAATAATGGAGATTAAAACCTCTTTGGGTCACAGAAGCATTCGATCAAGTTAATATTTATGCTTTACCCTATTCCATGTCTTTTTTAACTTATAAAAAGGTTTGATCTCAAAGAAACATCATGGTCGGCCCCAGGACGGTTTCAACGGTGGCCGTCACCTCCCACTGTTTTCTGTGGTGGGGTCCACTTGAACTTTGGATCTATCTAATTCTTTTGCTTACTCCCTAAAATGATCTCTCCAAATAGATGGATAGTGTGGATACAACATCATGGTGGGGCCTCAAGAATGCGGTGACGTAACATCCGTTTGTTTCAAAAGCCAACCCGCTTCCGTTTCCAATTGCGGCCAAAGCCATCCGCATGAACTTCGTTCGACGGCAGGCTAGGTGGGGCACTGTAATATTTGTGAGAAATCCACTCTGTATATCATTTTTTCCATATCGTCTGATAATGTAAGCCCAAAATGAGGCAGATCTAAAACTCACGTGGGCCGTACGGTTGAAAACAGTAAATGGGGAAATTCCTGTGGTTGAAAATTTCCTGGGTCCACCATAACGTATATGTGTCATCCATATGGCTCATGAGGTCATTCCTACATAAATGAACTGAAATTATAAAAACATTAAAATAATCCAGAACTTTTGTGGTCGCTTGAATATTTCAATGGCGGAAGCTTAATCCTCACCTTTTCTTATCATGTGCCCCACTGGAAGCTTCGATTAATATCATTGTTAGGTACAAGTTGTAACATGATCTAGAAAAATTGGTGGTCGGGATAGATTTATCAAAAACATTACGGTGGGTGCCACTTAGACATGTTACTACTTTTAATACTCATGTGACTGCATTTTACAAATTCGTAGAGGATGGGAACAGTGAAATTTGCGACTGTACGACTCATTTATGGCCCATTTAGGAGACTAAGCCCACCTCATCTTTCCTTACGAGAATACGCCCCAGCTGTACGGACACCCTGCCAAAGGTCGAAAATGCCCCTGCTTTTTCATTCAAGCGGGAAGACAGCGCTGACGCTCCTCTAACTCCGAGTTGTACAGACGGTTCAAAACAGATCAACGTTACGTGGGCCCCACAGTTATGTATTTATTACATCCACAACGTTCATCCATATTTCGAGATCATATCGAAGCATTATCCAAAAAAAAAAAAAATCACATCCAAAGATCAACTGGACCACACCACAAAGAGCTTTCATATCAACATCTACTTGATATTATCAAAAATACCTTTTAAAAACATTTTGTCTCTGTATAGTTTGTGACAATTTCCGATCAATCGAACCATAGTCAATATATCGGTCGGTTGTAAGGATGACGCAGTAAGATTAACCGAGTAGATTTCAATGAAATCCACTTAAGCTATATTTAATCGATTAGGTTTCCACTACATCGCAATGAACTGAGTTTTGATATATCATTTGATATTCGATATATCGAAGTGTAATTTTTACTTTTTTTTGATAATATTTTTTTTATTTATTTTTGTTTTTTATTTATTTTTTACTTTTTTAGGTTCGTTTGTTAGTACATGCCTATGTCGATACACAATTCCCTATTGATTCACGGTCATTTCGACGCATTTCGCGGTCAATTCCCTTCTCTTCACGATCATTTGCATGCATTTTGCGGTCAATTTCCTTCAAACCATGACCATTCTCATGCATTTTACGGTCATCCCAAATAATTCTGTGTTGACTCATAGCCATTTCGAGGCATTTCGCGGTCAATTCCCTTCACTTCACGGTCATTTGCATGCATTTCGCGATCAATTCGCTTCAAACCATGATCATTCTCATGCATTTCACGGTCATCCCAAACAATTCCGTGTTGATTCACAGTCATTTCGTAGCATTTCACGGGCAATTCCCTTCACTTCACGGTCATTTGCATGCATTTCGTAGTCAATTCGCTTCAAACCATGATCATTCCCATGTATTTCACGGTCATCCGAAGCAATTCCATATTGATTCAAGGTCATTTCGAGGCATTTCGCGTTCAATTCTCTTCACCTCACGGTCATTTGCATGCATTTCGCGGTCAATTCGATTCAATTCATGATCACTTTCATGCATTTCACGGTCATCCAAACAATTCCGTGTTGATTCACGGTCATTTCGAGGCATTTCGCGGTCAATTCCCTTCACTTTACGGTCATTTGCAAGCATTTCGCGGTCAATTCGCTTCAAACCATGATCATTCTCATGCATTTCATGGTCATCCCAAACAATTCCGTGTTGATTCACGGTCATTTCAAGGCATTTCGCAGTCAATTCCCCTCACTTCACGGTCATTTGCATGCATTTCACGATCAATTCGCTTCAAACCATTATCATTCTCATGCATTTCACGGTCATCCGAAACAATTCTGTGTTGACCGTGAAATGCATTTCGCAGCAATTCATGATCACTTCCATGCATTTCACGGTCATCCGAAACAATTTTGTGTTGATTTACGGTCATTTTGAGGCATTTCACGGTCAATTCCCTTCACTTCACAGTCATTTGCATGGATTTCACGGTCATTTCGCTTCAATTCATGATCACTTTCATGCATTTCACGGTCATCCGAAACAAGTCCATGTTGATTCACGGTCATTTCGATGCATTTCACGGTCAAAATCCTTCACTTCACGGTCATTTGCATGCATTTCATGGTCATTTCGCTTCAATTCATCATCACTTCCATACATTTCACGGTCATCCGAAACAATTCCGTGTTGATTCATGGTCATTTCGAGGCATTTCACGATCAATTCCCTTCATTTCACGATCATTTGCATGCATTTCACGGTCAATTCCCTAACCTACAACCTATAACCTAAACTCAATTCCCTAAACTTTAACCTATAACCTAACCTAAACCTATACTTATAACCTAAACCTAAACTTGAAAACCTAAACCTAAACCTGATCCCGAACTCGAACCCGATTTCCTAAACCTAAACCTTAACCTATTCTCAATTCCCTAAACCTATAGCTTATAACCTAAACCTATACCTAAATCTATACCTATGACCTATAACCTAAACTTATAACCTATAACCTAAACCTAAGCATGAAAGTGATCATGAATTGAAGTGAGTTGACCGTGAAATGCTTGCGAATGACCGTGAAGTGAAGGGAATTGACCGCGAAATGCCTCGAAATGACTGTGAATCAACACGGAATTGTTTCGGATGACCGTGAAATGCATGAAAGTGATCATGAATTGAAGCGAATTGATCGCGAAATGCATGCAAATGACCGTGAAGTGAAGGGAATTGACCGCGAAATGCCTCGAAATGACCGTGAATCAACATGAAATTGTTTGGGATGACCGTAAAATGCATGGGAATGATCATGGTTTGAAGCGAATTGACCACGAAATGCATGCAAATGACCGTGAAGTGAAGGGAATTGAACGTGAAATGCCTTGAAATGACCGTCAATCAACACGGAATTATTTGGGATGACCGTGAAATGCGTGGGAATGATCATGGTGTGAAGCGAATTGACAGTGAAATGCTTGCAAACGTTCGTGAAGAGAAGGGAATTGACCGCGAAATGCCTCGAAATGACCGTGAATCAACGCGGAATTATTTTGGATGACCGTTAAATGCATGAAAGTGATTATGAATTGAACCAAATTGACCGCGAAATGCATACAAATGACCGTAAAGTGAAGGGAATTGACCGCGAAATGCCTCGAAATGACCGTGAATCAACACAGAATTGTTTGGGAAGATCGTGAAATGCATGAGAATGATCATGGTTTGAAGCGAATTGACTGCGAAATGCTTGCAAATGATCGTGAAGTGAAGGGAATTGACCGCGAAATGCCTCGAAATGACCATGAATCAACAAGGAATTGTTTGGGATGACCGTGAAATGCATAAGAATGATCATGGTTTGAAGCGAATTAACCGCGAAATGCTTGCAAATGACGGTGAAGTGAAGGGAGTTGACCGCGAAATGCCTCGAAATGACCGTGAATCAACACAGAATTGTTTGAGATGATCGTGAAATGCAAAGGAATGATCATGGTTTGAAGCGAATTGACTGCAAAATGCTTGCAAATGACCTTGAAGTGAAGGGAATTGACTGCGAACTGCCTTAAAATGACCGTGAATCAACACGAAATTGTTTGGGATAACCGTGAAATGCATGGGAATGATCATGGTTTGAAGTGAATTGACCGCGAAATGCTCGCAAAGGACCATGAAGTGAAGGGAATTGACCGCGAAATGCTTCGAAATGACCGTGAATCAACACAGAATTGGTTGGGATGACCGTGAAATGCATGGGAATGATCATGGTTTGAAGCGAATTGACCGCGAAATGCATGCAAATGACCGTGAAGTGAAGGGAATTGACCGCAAAATGCCTCGAAATGACCGTGAATCAACACGGAATTGTTTGGGATGATCGTGAAATGCATGGGAATGATCATGGTTTGAAGCGAATTGACCGCGAAATGCTTGCAAATGACCGTGAAGTGAAGGGAATTGACCGCGAAATGCCTCGAAATGACTGTGAATCCACACGGAATTGTTTGGGATGACCGTGAAATGCATGGGAATGATCATGAATTGAAGCGAATTGAATGCGAAATGCATGCAAATGACCATGTAGTGAAGGGAATTGACCGCGAAATGCCTCGAAATGACAGTGAATCAACACGGAATTGTTTGGGATGACTGTGAAATGCATGAGAATGATCATGGTTTGAAGCGAATTGACCACGAAATGCATGCAAATGACCGTGAAGTGAAGGGAATTGACTGCGAAATGCCTCAAAATGATCGTGAATCAACACGGAATTGTTTCGGATGACCGTGAAATGCATGGGAATGATCATGGTTTGAAGCGAATTGATCGCAAAATGCATGCAAATGACCGTGAAGTGAAGGGAATTGACCGTGAAATGCCTCAAAATGACCGTGAATCAACACGGAATTGTTTGGGATGACCGTGAAATGCATGAGAATGATCATGGTTTGAAGCGAATTGACCGCGAAATGCTTGCAAATGACCGTGAAGGGAACTAACCACGAAATGCCTCAAAATAACCGTGAATCAACACGAAATTATTTCGGATGACCGTGAAATGCATGAAAGTGATCATGAATTGAAGCGAATTGACCGCGAAATGTATGCAAATAACCGTGAAGTGAAGGGAATTGATCGCGAAATGCATCGAAATGACCGTGAATTAACATGAAATTGTTTCGGATGACCGTGAAATGCATAGGAATGATCATGGTTTGAAGTGAATTGACCGCAAAATGCTTATAAATGACCGTGAAGTGAAGGGAATTGACAGCGAAATGCCTCAAAATGACCATGAATCAACATGGAATTGTTTCGGATGACCGTAAAATGCTTGGAAGTGATCATGAATTGAAGCGAATTGACCGTGAAATGTATGCAAATGTCTGTGAAGTGAAGGGAATTGACCTTGAAATGCGCCGAAAAGACTGTGAATCAACACGGAATAGGCGAGAATGACCGTGATTTGCATGAAAATGACCATGAAGTAAATGAAATGAATCAAATTGATCGCGAACTGATTGAAATTGACCACAAAGTGAATATGAAATGGATTTTCGACCATCGACATGATGGAATCTTGGAAAATAACTAGGTTAGTTGGCTAAAGTAGTTTCTTCTACCCCAAAACCATGTAGGTTACATCAAGTAACTAATTTTTTTTTAGAAGATATTTTTGTTAAATGAATAAAGAAAGAAATGAAAAAAAGAGAGAAATTTTTTTATATGCTTATATATACATATTTATATAAATATGTATTAGAGAAAATTATAGGTAGAATAAAATTCTTCATGTAAAAATTAAAAATTAAAATATTAAAAATTAAAAAATTAAAAAAATTACATAGACTTTTACAGACTGCAGTTACCGCTACGGCTATAATCCGTACCTATATCTTTGATAATATCGAGTATACTTCGATGTGTATCGAAAATTACAAAATTGTTTATGCAAAGTCACTGGACAGTTATATAACTTCTTCATTTAATCAAAAGACCTTTTATAAATAGCAAAGGACATATTAAAAAAGCATAGGCTGTAGTTAGGCCAACGGATATAATTCCTACCGCCTTTGTGGGTCCTTTTATGAGGTATGTGTTATATTCAAACCGTCCATCTATTTGGTGAACTCGTTATAAGTCTTGAGAAGAAAATAAAGACAAATTTAGCTATCAAGTGGACTACACTGTAAAAGACAGTGGAGGATTGAATGTCTACCGTTGAAATACTTTTAAGGGTCACGGAAGTTTTGGATCATTACGAAATTTATTTTTCCTCTTCATCCAAGTCTTGTGACCTCATGAATAGATTGGATGGAAAATAAATGTTACGGTTGGCCCTACAAAAGTTTCAACGGTGAAAATCAATTTTTTGCTGCTCTTTGTGGTGTGGTTCAGTTGATCTTTGTATATAATTTGTTTTTGGATAACGGTCCGAAATGATCTCGAAATATGGATGAACGTTGGGTATATGATAAATACATAACTGTGGGCCCCGTGTAACTTTGATATCTTTTGAGCCGTTCGTACAACTCGGAGTTCGAGGAGTGTCAGCGCTCGTCTTCGAGCGGCGGCCGATCCGCTTGAAGGAAAAAGCAGGGGGCATTTTCCACCTTTGGCAAGGCGTCCGTACAGATGGGCCGTATTCTCGCGAGGGAAAATGAGGTGGGCTTAGCCTCCTAAATGGGCCATAAATGGGTCGTACAGTCGTAAATTTCCCGATTTTTAATTCTTTAAATTAAAAAGAGTCGGGACGCAGGTTGGCTACTGAACGAGGCAGTAACTCGTCTTGCTACCCATCAAGTCACCGCGTTCTTTGGGCCCCACCATGGTGTGTGTGTTATATCCACACCATCCATCCATTTGGAGAGGTCATTTTGAAGAGTGAGAAAAAGAATTAGGCAGATTCAAAGTTCAAGTGGACCCCACTACAGAAAGCAGTGGGAGGTGACAGCCACCGTTGAAACCTTCCTGGGGTCGACCATGATGTTTATTTGAGATCCAACCTTTTTATAAGTTAAAAAATATATGGAATAAGGTAAAGGATAAATATTAGCTTGATCGAAAGCTTCTGTGGCCCAAAGAAATTTTAATGGTAGGCATTCAATCTCCATTGTTTTCTACGGTGTGGTACATTTAAACTTTGGATCTATCTGATTCTTTGGATTATGCCGTAAAATGATATCACGAAATGGTTAGACGGTGTGGATACAATACACACGTCATGGTGGCGCCCATGGAAAGTGGTGACGTAACTTCAGTGGGGAGAGCGAAGAAAAGAAATGACTTGTAGATAAGGTTTACCCGGACGCGGATTGCGTCCTACCCCCGGCCGGACGGTAATCCGTCCGGGCAGGCTCTGTGGGGCCTACCGTGGTTTAAGTAATTTATCCACACCATTAATCGTTTTTATATGATCATTTTAATGTATGAGCCGTAAATTGAGACAGTTCCAGCCTTAAATGGAGCACAAAGTGGGGATTGAACGTCCACCAATAAAAAGTTCTTGGGAGCTGGAGAAGTGCCAGATCAATCTGAAATTTGTGTTTTCACTTCATCCAAGTCTCCATGACCTTATTAATAGGTTGGGTGGTAAAAAAAATATCACGGTGGCCCTTAGAAAGGTTTCAAAGGTGGGTGTCATTATCACTGTAGCTTTCTTTGATGTGGTCCACTGGAGCTGTATATCTGCTTCAATTTTTGGCTCATATATTAAAATAATTATATAAAAACGATTAACAGTGTGGATAAAATACTTACATCAAGGTAGGCCCCACAGAGTCCTGCCCGGACGGATTACCGTCCGGGTGGGGGTAGGACGCAATCCGCGTCCGGTTTACCCCTCATGTGGCCGAGTGTGTGCACCGGCAAACGGAGAGAGACGTCTTACGGAACTCCATGGAAAAGAGCATTAATTTTAAGGTAACGTGCTCTTGGTTCAACCAATTGTATTCAAGCAATTGTATTTCACCACGTCACTTCAGTAGTGTTTTTGCTACCGAAGCGTTCAGTATCCAATCCGCTCCCGATACTAGTCCGGATGTGGGCCAAACAAACTCTTCAATGTACCTGGTGACTTTTTGTTTGAGTCCGTCCATCTAGTAGTTCTCTCTATGGATGGTATGTGGTCCAAATATGCATTGATGGGGTGATCCTATCCATTCCCTCTAAAACATCAGTAGAAAAAAAAAAAAAAAAAAAGTCTGGTACTCAACATTTACCGCTTTAGTGAAAGAACTTGTACGACTGGGATTGTCTCACAGGTGTGAGCTTTTGAAACATGGAAACAACGTAACAACCCATTAGGTTATTAAAGGATGGATCGTATTGTTAAATTTGTGAAGGGGTGTATTCTTTGCAAAGAAGCAGGGTGGTCAATGGGCCAGGTCTGTCCAAGACTAGCCCCCAAACTAAACCTTATGGGCCAGTAACGGCCCGAAAAGAAGTAGGCTCAAGCCCTGCTCACTCATTTTGAGCAATATCCAAGTCATTCACAAGGTGAGCCATATTAGGCTTGTCATACTGTAGATATGTAGGATGTCTTACAAAAATGCGCTTGAATTTTAGGTCTCACCTATCCTCAACCATGAGAACCTAGCCCAAGCTCGACTCAAAGTAGGAGAGTCCTTAAAAGCCCATGAGCAAGCCTGGTTACTTTTCTCTAACAATTTATGCAAATCTATATAGTATTAGTCTAAAAAATAAAAAGATGAGCGTACTATAATCACTTGTAAAATATTATTAAAGACTATTGCGCATTGACACAAGAAAAACTGAGGTTAGATTCTTAGACATTCCCAGAAGGAATGCATGCCTTACTAAGGGTTTTTTTTTTTTTTTTTTTTTTAAAAGAAAAAATAAAAGGAAAAATAGGAAGACTACATGGAGTGTAGACACTTAGGAAGATAGGTGGTGTCGACCTCTTCTATGATATAGGACTCGCTGTTGCATATGCATTTTTAGTATGATTGGACCAAAAGAAGGCCAAATGAAAACGAAAGTAGTTCGTTAGATTCAGGACCAAACCTACATATGGCATGACATAATTGAGCTCCAGGTGTGTCTAGATTGAAGAAATTCACTCTGGGTATGGAGAAATTGTCATTTGAAGTCTGTATTGTAAATTATCCGTAACTTTTTATCCACGTATTATCATGAAACACACGATCTATCAATCCTCATCTAACAGGCCATCTGGGATCAACTGACTCTTGTAGCAAACTGTGTTTGTTTGTCTTGCAAGAAAACACATACTTTTGAGACAAAATTATGATTTGGCAAAAAATAACTATTTTTAATCATTTGTATTTCTATTGTATCTTTTTATTTGTAGAGTTTTAGGATCTATCTTTTTTAAGAAATTGCTCTGAATAATGTTAGAAATCATATGACAAGGTTAATTTATGACTTTGTATTTTTGATAAATTAAGCTTTAGAAGAGTTTTACTATTTTTGATAACTTTGAAATAAAGTTAGAATTTTACTATTTTGGAAATTTCGAATTAGGGTTTTGTTTTCTTTATTAGTAGTGTAATAAAATAATCAAACATATATTATTTAATAAAATATTTGAATTTTTTCTTTTATTTTCTTGTGGATTCAGGAACTCTACTTGTGAATTCAAAGTTTTAATCACTTAAGGAAGAAGGTGATCTCTATTATTGATTCATGTGTTACCCTCCAGTATTTTACTTGGCTTTGTGATGTAGAACGTGTCACCGATACATTCCTAGCATGGTTGGGCCAAAAGGTGGACTGTAAATTGATTGTAACTTTTAATCTGGGTATCATCACGGGATGTACAACCTATCAACCTTTACTGAAATGGGTCATCCGAGGTGAGCTAACCCACAAATGTGAGTTGCATCTGTTCATTTTGTAAGAAAACTTTCTCTTTCAACTCCAAAATGAATTTTTAGGAAACATTTACTATTTTTAGTAATTTCAAATTTTGTAATATTTTCTTATTTTTAGAGTTTTAGATTTTCTTCCTTTTTAGAAATAATTTGTAATCATATTAGGACTCTTCTAGTAAAAGTTGATTTATAATTTTTATTTTGGGAAAATAGGCTTTAGAAGAGTTTTATTAGAATTAGGATTTTTATTAGATATAAGATTTTGTTATTTTTGGTAATTACGAATTTTAGTTTCTTTTTTTTCTATATTAATGGTGTAACAGGGACACATAAAGATCAGACAATTATTAATCAATTTATTATGAATTTTTAAAAATTATTTTATTCTTTTTATTTTCCTCATGGGTTCGAGACATCTCTGTTAGGAGTCTAAAGAAGTTTCGTGGATTTGGAATAGTTATCCCCCTGAGGAAGATGGTGTTCGACCTTACGTCCTTCCCTGCGTCACTATGTGGGAATCTAATGGGATTGTTGTTTAAGGATGTCTTAAATCTTAGTGTTGCTCAACCAGTTGAGGGACTGGCTCGACTAGTCAAAGGGGTCCTTCAACTGGTCGAAGCCCGCTCGACTTGAAGTCTAGTGAGGGTGTACGTATTTGGAAATTCCGGGATGCTCGACCAGTCAAGGGTTACGCAAATTCTGCGTGGACTGTGAAAATTTGAGGCGGATTCAGAAAGGTGCGGAAGTGGAGTTTCTAAAACTATAAATAAGGATCCTAGGGCCTTTCTAAAGTATTCTAAGGCATCCTAAAGGTACTCCAAGGGTTTTTTAAAGAGTTCTAGGGTTATCAAAGGGTGTAGCAAGGGTGAGATTCGAGGTTTTTCGAATCAGATAAGTCCTCTCTCTTTGTAATTTCTATTTTCATAGTGGAGATCCATCCCTTTGTGTTATGGTTTTTTCCTATAAGGATTTTTCACATAAAATCTTTGTGTTCTCTTGTGTTTGCTTGGTGCTCTTGGATTGCTATCCTATATCCATATCTATGTGATTCTACAACACAAATCCCAACAAGTGCTATCAGAGAAATCGTTAGGGCACAAATCTGAATCTGAGGGATAGCCAATAATGGTAAGTACTAGGTATGATATTAATAAGTACTAAGGGAAAAATAACTTTGAGTTATGGAAGATCAAAATGATCAGTTCCTTAATCAAGCAAGGTGAAGATGGTGCTCTTGAGGAGCGAAAGTCTACTATGACTGATGATGATTGAAATACTCTTGATAAGAAAGCTTTATCTTCGATCCGTTTATGTCTCACGGATGAGGTTCTCTATAATGTCATGAGGGAGAAAACTGTGGCTAAGTTATGGGTAAAGTTAGAAGATGTCTATGCAAAAAAAAAAATCCTTTGAAAATCGCCTACACTTGAAGCGTCAATGGTATAACTTCAAGATGACAGAGGGTGGAGATCTGGAGGCTCACATCAACAACTTTAATAAATTGGTTTGCAAATTGCTGAATATAGAGGAAGTGATGAAAGATGAAGAACAAGCATGTATGTTGCTGAATTTTCTTCCAGCATCATATGAGTCATTTAAGGATACTATATGCACCGCGAATAAAATCCTGATGTCGACACCGTTATCTCAACCCTTTAAGGGAAGGCCATGAGAAAGCTAAACGATGCCATGAGGACATTTTCTGATGCACTGTTTACAAGGGGCAGAAATTCTGAACAAAGTACAGATTCTAAATCCAAATCCAAGGGCAAGGGCAAAAGAAATGTAAGGTGCTAGAATTGTGGGATGTAAGGACATGTGAAGAAGGATTGTACAAATCATAAATCTAAGAGAGAAGAATCTGAGGCTTCATACAAGGAGGCCAATGCTGTCACGTCAGATGGATCGAGTGGATGTGATGGTGATGTTTTGTCTATATCTACGATCAGAGGCTCATACAATGATCGTAAGGGCGAGTGGATTCTAGACACAGAGGAATCTTTTCACATGACTCTTCATCAAAGTTGGTTTGCTAGTTATAGGGAGTGCAATGGTAGACATGTATTTTTGGTCAATGACATTGCCTGTAATGTTATGGCTGTTGGTACGATGCATATCAAGATGTTTGATGGGGTGGAGCGTACCTTGACTGATGTGAGACACGTTCCTGATTTGAAGAAGTATCTGATTTCTCTTGGTATACTTAAGGCAATGGGCTGAAAGTACACAGGTATTGATGGTGCTCTTAAAGTATCTAAGGGAGCACGGGTAATCATGAAAGCGCAATGACTCAATAATGTTTACAGGTTGATCGGGAGCACTTTAAAAGGTGGAGCTACAGTGGGTATAATAGATTCCACCTTTGCACGTGTAGCATGCTGAGCATGGCCATATAAGGGGGTAGGGGATAAAGGTTAAGACGCACGAACAGAGATATAGGGCAGGTGGAGCAGCCACCTGCGAGAAGAATCACACAACATAATCGCATGATATCGGCAAGGTATATGGACAACTCCAATATTGCAGGGGATCCGTTCTCTATTCAGATGAATCTATGTAAGCCTGGTGTTGAGAAGTGGAAGGTAACTATGGACGATGTGATGAACTCGTTGTACCAGATCGACACATGAGAGCTGATGAAGCTTCTAGTGGGCCGGAAAGTGGGTGGATGCATGTGGATCTTCAAGAAGATATAATATAGATACAGAGTAAGGTTGGTAGCGAAGGATTATATTCAGAGAGAAGGGATCGGGTTGTCAGAGATATTCGTGTTGACGGTATAGCAGGTGTCTATTAGATTCATGATTGACGCTGGTTGGTCAATGCAATCTTCAGCTGGAAAGGATGGATGTGGAGTCTGCACTTATACAAGGGAAATTGTAAGAGTAAATCTACATGAAGCAACCAAATCGGTTCGAAGTTAAAGGGGCTAAGAAAAAAGTTTGCAGGAGGTCATGGTACGACCTGTCGCCCAGGTAGTGGTTTGATTCCTTCATAGTGTGTCAGAAATTGTATGCCGATGACATATAGATCGCCAATTATAACATGTCTGAAATCAATGTACTAAAGACTCGGTTAAGTAGGACATTCATGATGAAGAATCGGGGGGCTGCGAAGATGGTTCTCGGCATTGACACTTGAAGATGAGCATATTTTGGTAGTCACAGGAAAAATACCTTGTGTAGGTATTGATCAATGATGTGATGGACTAAGCAAAGACGGAGAGGGTTCCCTAACATCTCTCCTCAAGTTTTTCTCAGGACATGTCCTTAAATAGATGAGGAAAAGTTGGATGTCTCATGAGCCTTATTCGAATGCGGTTGGCGGTGCATGCTATAGTCGGTCTTAGACCGATTATTTCACAAGCTATCGGTGTTGTGAGCAAATATCCCGACAAGCAATATTAGGTAGCGGTGAGATGAGAAGAAGATAATGTCTTTACTTTTGGGAAGACGAGCAAAGGTGGTTGGACATGTGGATTTAGATCCAGCAAGACATGCTCTCTTAGATCGTTCTTGCAGAGAAGTTCAAGTTCTGTGCAACTTCTCTAGGCTTAGTGATGGTGTAAAAGAAGGACGGAGTGTATACAAGAAGCGTTGATTAAAGCTGTGATGTGATGAAGCAATAAGAGAAGAGGTCAAAAAGCTACATGGTTGAAGATTGAAGACATGGTGGAAATTGTTGTTAAAGGATGTCTTAAATCTTGGCGCTACTCGACTAGTCGAGGGACTGGTTCGACTAGTTGAAGGGGTCTTTCGACTGGTCGAAGCCCGCTCGACTCGAAGTCCAGCAATGGTGTATTTGGAAATTCCGAGATGTTTGATCAGTCGAGAGTTGTGCAGATTCTATGCATGAAAATTTGAGGCGGATTTATAGATGTGCAGAAGTGAAGTTTCCGAAAGTATAAATAGCAGTCCATAGGGTATTTTTAAAGTATTTTAAGGCATCCTAAAGGTATTCCAAATGTTTCTAAAAGAGTTTTAGGGTTATCAAAAGGTGTAGCAAGGGTAAGATTCGAGGTTGTTTGAATTGGGTAAGTCTTATCTCTTTATAATTTCTATTTTCATAATGGAGATCTGTCGCTTTGTGCCGTGATTTTTTCCGCAAAGATTTTCTACGTAAAATCTATGTGCTCTCTTGTGTTTGCTTGGTACTCTTGGATTGCTATCTTAGATCCATATCTGTGTAATTCTGCAACACAAATCCCAACAAGGATTAGAACTCCTAACGGCAATAACAAAGATTTGACGATCTCTAATTTTGAATTCTTGAAGTGAAGTGAGGTGTTGCAGGTTTGAGAGTGCCTTTAACTTGTTACAGGCTACATCATTGAAAGAGATACGGGATTGATACCACTTCCGCATTCAGTTCCCACTTGCACCAAATGTTTAAATAATCAAAGAGAAGAATCTCTAATATGGGGAATGCTCCTGCGACCCCAGACTGTTCACACAAACTCACTGCCCACCTTTCTCATTTCATGCATTAAAGGTATCTTAAGCCAGGGTCGTCAATTTGGCAAGCAATAGTACAGTGGTCTAGCTACTTCTGGGTGCCAGTGGAGATGGGGTGACACGTGGTGGTGATCCTAGCCCCGACATGGTCACAAAACTCCTCACAGTTCACATTACACGTGGATGACTGACCTGTTAGTTTGGGTTCGTTCATCTATTTGTCCTCGCCATTGATGGCAGGTGATTTTTAGTAAACATTGATAGGGTGATCCTATCCAAAAAATCAGTAAAAATAAAATAAAAAATGGTTGACGATCAACATTCACCATTTAGAAGATTGAAAGCAGGCCAGCCTGGTACCTTTTGCTGACAAGAGACCCACACAATATGTTCAAATAACCTTAGCATTACCAAAATGAAAATGCGAGTATGTTTATAATTACTGATGAAATCTAATTAAAATGTATGCATAGATAAAAGGAAAGCCGAGTGTAGATACTTAAACAATTTTAGAAGGAATACTTGGTGTCTAAGGAGAACAAAACAAAATAAAACAGAGAGAGAGAGAGAGAGAGAGAGAGAGAGAGAGAGAGAGAGAGAGAGAGAGAGCAAAGAAAAACCCGACGGGAGACTAGATTCTTTGGCTGATACGTGGAGTCAAACTCTTCTTCCTAGCTTTCGGTGGGAATCGAATGGCATTATAATTCCTGGTGGATATAATGAAGTTGGTTCTACCAAGAAAGGGAATGGACAACTCGAACAGTGGAGGAACCTTGGAGTTACCCTTGATTAGTTGATCTACAACATCCGTATGGAAGATTAGAAGAGAGAGAGAGAGAGAGAGAGAGAGAGAGAGAGAGAGAGAGAGAGAGAGAGAGAGAGAGAGATTTCCTCTCATTGGATTTTCCTCCCATCAATGGTGATGTTGGGGATGTGGGCTATCTTGTTCCAATCTGCTCTTAGCTCCTTTGGCATCGACTGCTTAGGATTGGACGATATTCGATTTTGAGTTCCCGAAGTGAAATGACGTGTTGCAGTTCTGGCAGTGCCTTTAACTCCCTGCATTGCAATATGCATAATTGAAAGAGAGATGGGAATGATCCAGCTCCCATATTCAACTCCCACTTCTCCCAAATATACATATTTTGAAAGATAAGAATCTCTAATTTGGGGAATGTTCCGGTAACCCCATCATGGCTGTTCCCAAAAAACTCGCTGCCCACCTGTGTAACTTTAAACATTGCCTCTATCTTAAGCCATTTAAGGGACGGCATTTTCCCAAGAGCTGGCATCTGTCTGCATCGGCAATTTGATAATTGCATCTTGGTAATATTGGAATATAATGAACAATCTTCCATCCAACTTGGGAATTGGCGACCAGTGTATTCTAACAAGGTAAGATCTCTTAGGTTTGGAGGGGGTCGAAGGGCTTCAAACACACCCTCCACCTGCACCACCTCATTTTCTGTATGTGTTTTATAACATATCCCTGCCCCAGATGACAATTTCAAGGTCTGGAGGTTCTGCTTGTTCTCCAATTTTGCCTCGTTAGCTTCATCTCTACTTGCTACTCTGTTTAAGCATGGTATTTCTAGCTTCCCCTGAAGAAGGTTAAGGCCTTTCAGTTCTGCAATTTTACATCATACCTTCTGTTTAAGCATGTTATTTCTAGCTTCCCCTGAAGAAGGTTATGAACTTAATTAAGGTTCGAAGGGATGTTAACCTCCCCATGCCTTCTGGTAAGCAGTCCAAAAAGATTCCTTCGGTTTCAAGATGTCTTAATTTGGTCAGTTTCACAATCCCTTTAGGGAGTTTTCCAAGACGAAAGCAATGATTAAGCTTTAAGGTCTGCAAAAGACACAGGCCCCTTACAAATTCTGGCAATTCTGGTATATTGGTGGCAGACAAGTCGAGGTATCGCAAAAGCTTCAAGTTCTGCAAAGAATTTGGGAGCTCTACTATTGTGCTGCCACTCAAATCCAATGCTCTCAGACGTGTTAAGCTGTTAAAATGATAAAGACTGGGAATTTTAGGCCATCCAATGGGTATGAGTGTACGCAAATTTTCGGCTTCCTATATGAAGGAATGGATTCTACATCCTCATTGCAAATCCATGAGGCATGGCGAGCCTTTGCAAGCTGACTCTTCTGCGTTTCCTCTTTTATGATTAAACACTCAGTCATAATAGATTTGCAGAGGTCATGGATCATGTCATGTATCATGCAATACTTTGGATCACCTTCTTCATCTGTCTCTATGACTTGAAAGAAGGAACGCCTCACTAAGTCATCGAAATATGAACAACCTCGCCTCTTCATGTCTTCTCTTCTCGTTTGGGGAATGAAACCTTGGGCCATCCACAACTTGATTATCTTGTCCTTCTCTATCAAATGATCCTTTGGAAATATGGAACAGAAAGCAAAGCATTGCTTCAAATGCTTTGGCAAATCATGGAAGCTCTCTAATACGACGGATGCAATTTTTTCAGTACCCAATGAATCCCCTGTCGCTTCATCTAAGACAGACTGCCAGTCCTGTACATCTCTTTTTCTGCGCAAGGCACTTCCTCTTGCGTCCAACAGGAGAGGAATTCCTTGACACTTGTTCACAATTTCTCTACCCAATGCTTCTAACTTGACATGCTCATCCCCACTTCTTCCTCCAGAGAAAGCTCTGTGGCTGAACAACGACCAACAATCATTCTCAGACAACGGTTGCAGTTCGTACATCAGGGGCGAGGAGAAGAATTTCGTGACATTCTCGTTACGAGTGGTAACTAAAATTCTACTTTCTTTCTTGGCTTTACTGAACGGAATCATAAGCCTTCTCCACTGGGCATCATCACTGTTGCGTACGCCATCCAGCACGAGCAGAATCCGCCTACCATATAGCCTATCAGAGACAGTTGATGTCAAAGATTCCAAGGATGACGGAAGATATCGGTAAGCAAAGGCAGAAAGTTCATCTAGCATACTAGAGGCACTTGATATCAAATTTTCCGTGCTTGATGTCACGGTTTCCGGGGATGACGAACCATATCGCTCTCCACGGGCCCTTGATGTCAAATATTCCAAGGATGACGAACATGACCGCTTCAGACTCAATGTATCAATGATTTCAAAATAGATCCTCGTCACATCGAAATCTCTAGGAAAACTCACCCAAATCATTTTATCGAAGTACGTCTTAACCTTACTATCCTTGAAGACTAATTGAGCGACAGCGGTTTTATCAATTCCTGCTATACCAGTGATAGAAATGACTCTGACGCCCTGCTCCTCAACACTGCTTCTCTCTACTAACCAGTTGACAATACACTTCTTAGCTTGATCCCTACCAAAAATCTTATTTTCACCTATGGATGAAATCGTTTCCGTCATATCCAACTTGACCACTCCACCTTCTTCCCTGACTTCACTGAAAGAGAAGCTGTTTTTGCGTTCTTTGATCTCGTCTAATCTTGCACTAATCGCTTTTATCCGATTACTGGTCTCAACATGAAAGTGGGGTCTGGAAAAAAAGGGAAAAGATACTTTCTTACCTTCGGAGCTGGTGCCGTCATCGCAACCGTCGTTCACCACCTTCCACTCCTCTAAAACGTCGTCAATGTCATATGCCACATCTTTGAGATCTCCTAACCATCTCTTTACCGATTCATCCTTCACTTGCCGCTTCTCTGCGTCGGTGAGCACTGCTTGAAGATAATCGAAGTTATGCGAGAGCTTTTCGAGATCTTCATTAACACCCACTAACGACCTCAGCGCTTGCGAGGCCCTGGAACCCAAACTCTCCACTACTAAAGAAATCAGTGCATCTGCCATGATTTAGAGCAGAGAAGAAGCTGAAAGCTGAAAAGCAAAGAATCACCTTGGATGGAGAGGCGGAGCTAAGTTGGGGAAATGCTCTCAAAACCGAGTAGGGAAGACCGCGTGTTGAGATGGTCGGTAAAGTAAAGCAATGACCTTGACTTGCTTTTACTGGGAGAAATTTACAACTGTACGACCCATTTAACGCTCATTTACATTTCGAAGCCCACTTCGTTTTTCCTATCAAAAATATGCCCCACACGTATGGACAGCTTCCCAAAGGTCCAAAATGCCCATCTTATATCATTTTCACTACATTCTCTCCTTTAAGCGGAACAGATTGCGTGCAGTACGCACTTATCGTACTGACTAGACTCAGTTGGGCCATCGTGAATGTATTGGTCTTATCCACTCCGTCCATCCGTGTTTTGATATCATTTTAGTGGGGGAGCCCAAAATCGAGGTATATCTAAACCTCAAGTGGACCATGCCACAAGAAACCGTGGGAATGATGATTTTCACCATTGAAACCTTTCTATGGCCCACCGTGATGTTTATTTGTCATCCAACATGTTCATAATATCACAAAGACATGGATGAAGTGAAAGCACAAATATAAGACTGATCTAAAACTTCCGTCGCCCCCATGAAAATTTCAAAGGTAGATTGTCAATTCACACTGTTTCAGTGGTGTGGTCCATTTGAGCCTTGTATATGCTTAATACTTGCGCTAAAGACTTAAAGTTATTTTCTAAAATGTATGGATGGAGTGGATAAAATGTATGAATGATTGTGGAACCCATAGAGTTTACTCAGTAGTACGCTAAGCGAACTGAGTTACTTGGTACATAATCTGTTTCATCTTTTTACACCCAAATACATGTCCAGACTCACCTGTATCATTCCTATTTCTTAAATTGACCCATTTTCTTCACTAAATCTCCATAAAATCTCCATCATACTGTCACATTACATCTTCCATGTAGCATTCTACTGAAGCCTAAGTGCATTCTTTTTCTAAGAGGATGCCAATGCATTGATAGACGTGAAATCTTGAAGATCTTTCTCCAAAGAACATGTTTCACGTCAACATTTCACACCAATGCATTCTTATTCTCTTTCTCGAACATTGATTTCACTGTGTATCAGGGAGTGATTGGAGTTCGCAGTCAATTACCTTGAAGTTTAAATTCGTGGTAAATTCTTAAGTGTTAACCTAGAAGTTTGTGGTCAATTTCTAGTGGTCAATTTCATGCATTGCTAAGTTAATTTTACGTGCCTATCCAATAAACCTGAAGAAGTTCACAGTCAAATTGACGAAGTTTCGCGGTCAATTTCACCTTGTTCTCGGTCAATATACTCAATTGATCGGCCAACTTCATGCCGTACTTAGTCAATTTCACATATTTTACCAGTCAAATTGACGTACTTTTTTGTAATATGACTGTGAATTTTTAGTGCATTCTTTTTTGTAATACGATTGTGAATGTTATATATTGAATGCATTTGTTGCTTGCTTTGAAATTGTAAATTTCTTACCACTATGATTCAAAATTCCAATAAGGCATTCATTCCACAGTCAATTCTATGCAATTCACGGTGAAATCACTTCATTTCACGGTCAATTCTATGCATTTCACGGTCAATTCACCTCACTTCACGATCAATTCCATGCATTTTACGGTTAATTCCATGCAAATGACCTTCACTTCATGGTCA
The DNA here is from genome assembly GCA_037074715.1 of Magnolia kwangsiensis. NCBI lineage: Eukaryota > Viridiplantae > Streptophyta > Magnoliopsida > Magnoliales > Magnoliaceae > Magnolia > Magnolia kwangsiensis. The sequence goes on from CM073577.1 coordinate 119,792,201, forward strand.
ATTCAATTCATTTCACGGGCATTTCCATGCATTTCATGATCAATTCCATGCATTTCACGGTCAATTTCTTTCACTTCACGGTTAGTTCCATGCATTTTATTGTCAATTCTCTTCATTTCACGGTCAATTCCATGCATTTCACGGTCAATTCCCTTCACTTCACGGTCATTTCAATGCATTTCACGATCAATTCCCTTCACTTCATGGACAATTCCATGCATTTCACGATTAATTCCTTACACAAAAAAATGCATGGAATTGAATATGTGGACCCCACTGTAGTGTGTATGATATATCGACAGCTGTCCATCTATTTTATTATAACATTTTGAGGCATCAGACTAAAAACGAGGCTGATCCAACACTCAAATGGCTCACACAAATGGAAACATTGACCTTAATTCTTATACCGTTGAAAGTTATTTCCTTAACTGGGCCCACATTTAGGTGTTTTCATCATCTAACCCGTTCATAGGGTGACATAGACATGGAGAAGGGGAAAACACAAATATTAGCTATATGCAAAACTTTTAAAGGCCCCAAAAAAGTTTTTAATGGTAGGTGTTTGATTCCCGCTGTTTTCAATGGTGTGGTCCACTTGAAGTTTGGATCTGCCCCATTTTTTTGCTCATGCCCTAAATTCAGCTAGCATAACAAATGAGCAGTATGGATACGTCGCATACATCATGGTGGGCCCCACATTGATTTTGTAAATTTCTCAATTTAAGTGTCAAAAAAGTAAGTTGTCACATCTACATTGAGAAAGATGTGGTAATTACCAAGGTGAATAATTGTTACCCATTTACATGGTAATTACAATTGACCCCAAAATTAAGACACACACACACACACTCACTTTGCACTCATTTCCAATCACTTCAGGACTGGAGTGAAATTCAATGCGAAGTGAGTGAAGTTGCCCTACAAGTGAGTGAAATTGACTGCGAAGCGAGGGAAAATCATCGCGAACTGAGTGACATATTTGAGAACTTTGAAAATGTGACTGCTAAGTCGATTATCTTTGAGATAGTACCATGGTGGGTTGCATACTACTCGGAAAATCCACTTAATACATGTGAATACTAATCGAGTTTTATTATTGTGTTTGCTTTCAGAAAATGGCTTTGGTGATGATCATATCCTCATATTGTCACGCCCCAAATTCAGAAATCGAATTCATAAGAATTTCGATCGCCGAATCTAGTGTCGACAGCCTCCGTAGTGCCCCATTCTCGGCTCCTGGCACTCACATGCCAGGTTCTGATCCTGGGATCCTACAAGGAGGATTTTCAGTATAATTTTTTTTATAATGGAACATAACCACAAGCATAACCAAGTCACAAAACAACATTACCACATATCCACTATATCAAAAACTTTAAGTATAATGCGGAAAGAGAAATACAAGGTGATCAAAAAGCTCCAAAATGGCCTGATACGTGCTCCTGCCTCAACGCTGTTGCTGTCCAACGACACCTGTACGCAACGGTCGTGCATAAGCTTACAAAAGCTAAGAGGGTGGTGTAAGTGTGTGCGTAATACAAGTGTCATGTATATAATATCAGAGTAATGTGAAAATCTACGGTAAGTCCATGAATGCTATCAGTTATACCAAAACTATCTGATGCAAGGCATGAATGCTATCAGCCATACCAGGGCCATGCGATGCATGGCCTATGTAGCCAAATGTCATATGCGAGATGCAAAGTAAATATGTCAGTCCTCATCAAGTACACATATTAGTACAGTTCCTCTCTGGATATCACCAGGGTCTAATACACTTCGCAGTGACTGCCACCTCCCTAGCTGCACAGTCAAGCAAGCGGAATAGACTTCACTATCTGCCTGACCAGTAGTCTGCTAATACCTACCCGGCTCGTCGATAGCGGACTTATTTATGAGATGGTCAAACTCAACCTAGCTTATAGCCCTCTCACTTAGGCGGATAAGGCCACACCCCCTCCTAATCGTCCACGACACAGTGGGAGACGTGACATACTGGTATTCGGAACTCAGGCGCTCTTATATCCACTCAGTCCAGACGTTGGAGCAACTTCTGGTACCAAAAAGGTTCTGTGACTTTCACCCAAGGACATCCTAAGTGCCCACAGTACTAGAACTAAGTATTTTCAGTATCCAATACGGCCATCCACGATGTACCTGTGGAGCCACGACCCTGATGTCGCTAGGGTATACAATGATCAAGTCACGCAAATGTGAGATGTATGAGTCACACCATGCAATCATGCAGCAATCTCACACGTACCATGCGCTCATGTGGGACACTCCGTCTCATAAGGAGTCCCGTAAATGTCTCAGCCTAATGGCTTATGCTATAATCAAATATTCCTCATATCAAGCATACATATGATGCGTATGGGTATGAATAATGGGGTAATACTATGCATGTTATAAAGTAATGAACTATCCTTACAATGCAGATGGGCATAGATGGCCTACACAACAAGTACGACCTATTAATAGGCTCTAAGGAGAGTCGTAATGCAGACATTTAACCAACATTATACTTACAATGTGGACTTTAAACCAGCATTTCTCCCAAGGTATGGCCCGCCGTAAAACATCATTAAACAAATCATGAAGGAATCACACATTACAATGGACTCTAAGGACATCCCGTTGGGCCTCAACCCATGGCCTTAAATACATTAAATGCGCTACATCACATGGGCCTTATATTGATCAAGTGGGCCGCACAAATGGGCCTTATGTACATTGCAATGGGCCATAACCTATGGGTCTTCAATACATCAATTTGGCTTCATAACGTGAGCCTCATATATATACTAAGGTGGGCCTCAACAATGGCCACAATTACATCAATATGGGCCTCCTCATATAGGCCTTATGAATATCAGATAGGCCACACTAATAGGCCTCATATGCGCATCAAATGGGTCACACCAAAAAGCAAGTGGTGATAATGATTTTCACCATTAAAATTCCTAAGGCCCACCATAGCATATATTTCCTATCCAACCTATTCATAAATTAACATAGTGATAGATGGAGTGGGAACAATTCCCAACTAAATGGGAGACTACCATGGCCCTTAGAATTTTCTCGAACGGTGGGCGTCATTGTCCACTTCCTTAAATGGTGGGCTCCACTTGGACTTTATATCAGACTCATTATTTACCTCATGCCATGAAATGAGCTTTAAAAGTGGATGGACGGTTTGGATGCAACATATGCATCATGGTGGGCCCCATTTAGATGGACAACATGCATGAATCACATGCATCATAGGGAGAGGGGTCCCATCGTCCGCTGGACGGTGTGGCCGAACACAAACATCACAGGGGACTCCACCGTCTGCCTGGACGGTGGATATAAGACACATACAACACTGTGGGGCTCCACGTGAGGCCCACCATAATGTTTACTTACCATCCAACCTATTGATAAGGTCACAAAGACCTGGATGAATAGGAAAGACAAATATCAGATTGATTCAAAACTTCCGTGAGGCTAAAAAGGGTTTCAATGGTAGAGTTCAATCACCGCTATTTCTTGTAGTGTGGGCCACCTGAGATCTGGATCAAGCTGATTTTTTGGAGGGGACCCACCTAAGGGGGTGGTCCACCTCATGGATGGTGTGGATACAAAATATACATAATGGTGGGGCCCATGGCTAGGGGCCGTGGGTCCCTGGTCGTCAGCCAACATGCAGGACGCTCGCGCATCCTCTCTCTCTGACAGCAGCAACAGTAGCACTACTGCTGTTGTTATTTTTTTTTAAAAAAAAACGTGAATTTTCATGGTTTTTCAAAGGTAGGGCCCACATCAACTCAATCTAGCCCGTTCACTGCTTTCCATATCCTAAGACAAGCCAAGCAAGCCCAATATTCAGGGTGTTTAGGCGTATAAAAACATTAGGTGGTTTTTCAACGGTACAAGTCATAGTTTTTCTAAGCTATTGCTCGCCAGATAATCTGATTGACTTCATTTTTCGGCGCAACGCCTAAAATGATCTAGGGAATGGGATGGATGGCTTGGATTAGAACCATACATCAAGGTGGGGCCTACACACGTTGCCCACCCAAATAGCCTTGAACCAAGGCCAAGATTTTATTTTATTTTTGGTTTCTCATCAACGTCCAGCGTCCCTGGATGCTGGACATTTTCAACATAATACATACATTTGAGGTGGGCCACACCTATAAATGTGGGCCACCAAAAGAAAAGGTTGGATGGCATGGGTAACACATACATCAAAGTGGGATCCATCCAAGTGGGCCACTCGGCTACATCATCACAAAAAGAAGGAAAAGAGAGAGAGAGAGAGACGGGACAAGTGTGATGGAGGGACCCTGACACTATGGGCCCTCCCTTTCATGATCTACAACATCAATCAAGTGGGTCCCAATTATGCGGGCCCAAAAAAAAATAATTTGAAATATAACGGTGGAGATCCCTTCTCTATGAAAATAGATGGTCTATATGACCCATATACAAGCTAGGAAGGTAAACATTATGATCGGGTCCATGAGAATGGCCCCATCATGGAATGATATTGATGATCAAGATGGGCCGTTGACCACATCTTAGGATCCAAAGTGAGATCCATACCATTGATCGGTAGGCCTCACTTGGCCTATCTTAAAAATATAAAAATTTAGCCTATAGAAGCACCCACCACTTAATCTTCTCTGTCCGTTGGAAAGCCACTCTCCTTATGCTTCATTTTGATGGTGGAGATGAGAAATGGATGGTTAGGATGAGAGTTAAAGGGATGGGAAAGGTGGGCCACACAAGGTCATTTTTTTCTCTCTTGAAATGGCTTGGACGTGCACTCTTTTGGTTGGGATTATTGTTTGGAAAATGTGAAAGAAAAGAGAGAGGTGTGGTGGTTGTAAGAGAGATGTGAGTGATGGATGTGAGGTGAGTGATAGGTGAGGTGATGGATTGGTTAACTTTTGGATTTACTTGACTTGTGGAGAAAGAAAGCATGGGTGCTTTGTACTTGACATGAGGTGATTGATGGGATTGATTGATGGGATGAATGGTACATGTTGTAGAGATTCTCTTGGGATTTGCAACGTGCGGTGTTTTTGTCGAACTGAACGCGGGTCTACATCTCCCTACCAGGGTATCGGATCGGTGAGCGAGTCTTGGCGACAGAACCGCAGCGACAATGCGGTTGCAATGATACAAGTCTCAAATTAAGCCGACTCAAATGTATAAGATATGACTTACGGTTGTGCGCAAACGTCGATTACAGGTCACGAATTGCCGAAATTCAACTGGAAGGATCGCGGGAGTCGACGGAACAGTACAGTCTAGGATCGGGTCTTACAGCTCTCCCCACCTAATAAAAATTTCATCCTTAAAATTTACACTACCATCGCAACAATGACATAACTCATAAGGGAATAGAAAATATAACATCATATATAATCGAGATATAATACATCATACAATCAAACATCGAAAAGATGGGGATAACGCTCACGAATCTCCACCTCGTGCTCCCAAGACGCCTCATCCACACTATGATGGCCCCACTGCACCTTTACCAATGGGATGATTTTAGTCCATAGGACCTGCTCCTTCCGATCGAGGATACGAACGGGCTGCTCAACATAAGAAGCGTCCTCACTAACCTCCAACGGCTATCAATCAATAACAGGCACGATGTCTAATGCACACTTTCTCAACATAGAGATGTGAAAAGCGTTGTGGACGCCAGACAACTGCGATGGTAAGGCAAGCCAATAGGCCACGACGCCAATGCACCCAGTGATCTCGAAAGGTCCTATGAATCTCAGAGCAAGCTTGCCCTTCGTCCCAAAATGAACCACACCCTTCATGGGTGACACCTTGAGATACACTCTGTCCCCTACTGCAAACTCCAAGAGACAACGCCGATGATTAGCAAAACTCTTCTGCTGGCTCTGAGCTGTGCGCATCCTCTGCCTGATGATGTCGATAGCCTCTGACGTTTATTGCACAAGCTCGGGACCTAAGAGATGTCGCTCTCCAACCTCTATCCAACAACTCGAAGATCTACACGGTCTGCCATATAATGCCTCAAAAGGAGCCATGCCAATGGTCGCCTGATAGCTGTTGTTGTACGCGAACTCAGTTAATCACAGGTGCTCATCCTAACTACCTGAGAAATCAATCGTGCAAGCCCGAAGCATATCCTCAAGGATCTGGTTGACCTTCTCGGTCTGATCATTAGTCTGTGGATGATACGTGGTGCTAAGCTACAAATCAATGCCCATCGCTCTCTGAAAACTCCTTCAAAACTGAGACGTGAACCTTGAGTCTCAGTCTGAGAAGATCCAGACAGGAACACCGTGCAGTCTCACGATCTCATCAACAAACATCTTGGCAAGCCGATCCATATGCCAAGTCTCACAAATCGTATGCCAAGTCTTACAAATCGTAAGAAAATGTGCCGACTTCGTCAAACGATCCACAACAACCCAGATGGCGTCATGACCGCCCTGAGTCCTCGGTAAATCCATGACAAAATTGGTAGATATATGTTCTCACTTCCACATCGGGATGCTCAACGGCTGCAATAGACCAAGGAGTCTCTGATGATCGGCCTTGACATGCTGGCACGTGTCACACTCGGCCACAAAACTGGCTATCTGGTGCTTCATCCCCGTCCAAAAATACTGACGCCTCATATCGCGATACATATTCATCGAGCCAGAGTGGATAGAGAACCACGATCGATGTGCCTTAGTCATAAGATCTCGGCATAACTCAGGAATATCTAGGACACATAATCGGCCTCTAAAGCAAAGTTCACCATTAAAATTAATCTGCCAATCTGTCTGACTCTCAGATGCTGCCTCTACTAGGTAATCCTATCCTCCACTTTTGAATCATCATATGGGTCACCAGGCCTCGTAGCTAACGGCTGAGGGCATCTGTCACCACGTTCGCCTTGCCCGGGTGGTACTGAAGATCAAAATCGTAGTCCTTTAGGAGTTCCATCCAATGCCTCTGCCTCATGTTCAACTCAGACTAAGAGAACAGATACTTCAAGCTCTTGTGGTCGGAGAAGAGCTCAAATCTCACCCCATAAAGATAGTGCTTCCACACCTTTAGTGCGAATATAATTTCTGCAATCTCTAGATCATGCGTGGGATAGTTCAGCTCATGGACCTTGAGCTAGCGAGACGCATAAGCCACAGGCTTCTCATGCTGCATCAGGACAGCACCTAAGGTAACTCGTGAGGCATCAGTAAATACGACAAATCCATCACTCCTAGAGGGAAGAGTGAGGACAGGAGCAGACGTGAGGCGGTCCTTCAACTCCATAAATGCCTTCTCACAAACGTCGCTCCAAATGAACTCGGCACCCTTCCGGGTCAACCTGGTCAACGGGGCTGCGATACGAGAGAATCTCTCAATAAAACATCTGTAGTAACCCGCCAAACCAAGAAAACTATGGATCTCGGATGCGTTCATGGGCTGGCCCCACTGACGCATGGCATCAATCTTCGAGGGGTCCACTGCAACACCTTGCCTCGTCACTAAATGACCAAGGAACTTCACCTCCTCCTGTCAGAACTCGCACTTCTCCAGCTTCGCGTAAAGTTGGTGTGCAAGGAGGGTCTGCAATGTAATCTCCAGATGCTGCTCATACTCCTCACGGGTCCTCAAATATATCAGAATGTCGTCGATGAACACCACAACAAACTGGTCAAGATACGGACGGAAGACCTCGTTCATCAACTGCATGAATACTGCTGGCACATTGGTCAGTCCAAAGGACATAACCTGGAACTCAAAATGACCATAGCGGGTCCTGAAGGCTGTCTTCGGGATATCCTCATCTCGAACCTGAACCTGATGATAACCAGACCGCAAGTCTATCTTTGAAAAAAACTGTGCCTCCTGCAGCTGATTAAGCAAGTCATCGATCCTCGGGAGTGGGTACTTATTCTTGATCGTGACCTTATTGAGCTCACGGTAATCTACGTAATGCCTCAACGAGCCATCCTTCTTCTTCACGAAGAGTACTGGCGCTCCCCACGGTGAACTGCTCGGACGAATAAAGCCTAGCTCTCGCAACTGGTCCAACTGCTTCTACATTTTCGTAACTCCAACGGGGCCATGCGATACGGGGCCTTCGAAATAGGCGCGATACCAGGCACAAGATCAATCTGAAACTTGGTGTGCCAACAAGGTGGTAACCCCGGAATCACCTGGAACACATCAGGAAAACCACAAATGACCGATAGCTGGTCAATATTCAAAGCAACTGATTCCTCAATGACACATGACAACAAACAGGAAAGCTGCTCTCATCTAGGCTCGGCAACAAACTGAAACTCTGGCACGCTGGGTATGCAGAATGTGACTTTCCTCGCAGAACAGTCTAATATGCCGTAGTACTCGGCAAGCCAATCCATGCCCAGGATGACATCAAACTCGGACATCAGTAAAGTAAAATGATCAGTCGATAAAAAGATATCCCCAATCAGAATAGGGCAAGATGCACAAAATCGGCCCAACACTGCGGTCTTCTCTAAGGGCATCGATACTAACAAACCCTCACAGGCAGACTCCAACGGTAAACCGGTCGATCGACAGAAATCATCGGTGACAAATGAATGAGATACACCAGAATTAAATAATACACATGCAATGTATGAAGAAATAGGAAGAGTACCCTCAATGACCCCTCTTGATGACTGAGGGTCCTGCTGGGCGGCATAAAATTTGTCCTGAACCTGCTGGGGAGGTGCAGGTCCCCTCTGAGGTCTCTGCTGCTGTTGTGGTCGCTGCTGCTGTAGTGGCTGTCGCGGAGGTGGATGCAGTGCCTTCGACCGCTGTTGCTGAGGATGGGGACACTCATGCCTACGATGTCCTGTCCTGCCGAATCCAAAGCAAGTACCTGTAAATGGTCCCAAAAGTGGCGCTGGGGGTACTACTGGTGCTCGAAATGCAGGGCGGGTCGTGCGCCGCTGCTGTGAACGATGATGATGGTGGGAACTACTAGAGGGTGCCTTCCTCTTCTGATCTCCCCTCTGATCATGGGCTCTCTACACACCAACCCAATCTGTCTCATATATCAGGGATCTCTCCACTATCTGCTCAAATGTCGGAAGCATGTGTCTGATCACACGACTCAAGAGGGCAGGACGTAAGCCGTTCTCAAAACGGCGGACCTTCCATCCCTCATCGTCAACAAGATATATCGTAAATCTCAATAGTGCGACAAATCAACCCTCATACTGGAACACTGTCATGTCCCCCTAGACCAGAGTCTCAAACTCCAACGCACGCTGCTTTCGCACATGCTCGGGAAAGAACTTCCGGTCAAACCGGTTTAGGAAGTCCTCCCAAGTCTACTTGAAATTGACCGCTACCAAACGGGCTACAGATGCTCACCAATACTGAGTCTTACCCTGTAGAAGAAATACTGCTAATGAGACTCGCTGCTGGGTAGTACATCTCATAGTGTCGAATATCTTCTTCACCTCAGAGCACCATATATCTGCTGCAGTAGGGTCTGGCTCACCCCGAAAATGCGGAGGATCGTGTTGTCGGAAGTCCTTGAGAAGGGCGCTCACACGCTCCTGCTCAGCCTCGGCCAGTGTAACAGTGGGATGTCTGCTCTGCCCCTGAAGAATGGCGGTCATTGCTTGCAGCATCTGTTGAAGCTGGGCGGCACTCACGGGTACGGTTGGATCCGCACCAGTCTCAGGTAAAGGAGTAGCATCCTCAGGATGAAAAGCAGGAATATCGGTGGTAGAACTGGAGTAGCAGGTGGTAAAGCGGGAGTCGCAGGTGGTGGTACAGGAGTCGCAGGTGGTGGAGCGGGATTCGCTCGGGTCGTTCTTCTAGCCATAATGTTCTACAGGAAGGAACAATAGCCTATTAGCCTTGAGATTTCTTGAAGGCATAAATGTTAAGGGTCTATGTCGAAAAATCGCTGAGTCATTTGGAATCGGAACCTATTTATAGTAGATATGTGATGTGATCCTCAGGAACTCCCAAGTTATGCTCTAATACCAACTTGTGTCACGTCCCAAATCTAAAAATCGAATTCATAGGAATCCTGATCGCCGAATCTAGTACCGACAGCCTTCGTAGTGCCCCATTCTCAGCTCCCGACACTCACATGTCAGGTTCCGATCCTGAGATCCTACAAGGAGGATTTTCAGTATGATTTTTTTTTTGTAATGGAGCATAACCACGAGCATAACCAAGTCACAAAACAACATCACCACATATCCACTATATCAAAAACTTTAATTATAATGTGGAAAGGGAAATACAAGGTGATCAAAAAGCTCCAAAATGGCCTGATACATGCTCCTGCCTCAGCGCTGCGGCAGTCCAATGATACCTGCACGCAACGGTCGTGCATAAGCATATAAAAGCTTAGAGGGTGGTGTAAGTGTGTGCATAATGTAAGTACCAAGTATATAATATCAGAGTAATGCGAAAACCTACGGTAAGTCCATGAATGTTATTAGTTGTACCAAAACTATCTGATGTAAGGCATGAATGTTATCAGCCATACCAGGGCCATGCGATGCGTGGCCTACGTAGCCAAATGTCATATACGAGATTCAAAGTAAATATGTCAGTCCTCATCAAGTATACATATCAGTACAGTTCCTCTCTGGATATCACCGGGGTCTAATACAGTTCGCAATGACTGTCACCTCCCTAGCTGCACAGTCAAGCAAGCGGAATACACCTCACTATCCGCCAGACCAGTAGTCTACCAATACCTACCCAGCTCGTCGATAGCGGACTCATTTGCGAGCTGGTCAAACTCAGCCTAGCTTATAGCCCACTCACTCAGGAGGATAAGGCCACACTCTATCCCAACCAACCACAACACAGTGGGAGACGCTACCTACTGGTCTTCGACACTCATGCGCTCATGTATCCACTCGGTCCAGACGTTGGAGCAACTCTTGGTATCAAAAAGGTTCTGGGACTTTCACCCAAGGACATCCTAAGTGCCCATAGTGCTAGAACCAAGTATTTTTGGTATTCGATACAGCCATCCATGATGTACCTGTGGAGCCACGACCTTGATGTCGCTAGGGTATACAATGATTAAGTCACGTAAATGCGAGATGTATGAGTCACACCGTGTAATCATACAGCAAACTCGCGCGTACCATGCACTCATGTGGGGCACTCTGTCTCATAAGGAGTCCCGTAAATGTCTCAGCCTAACGGCTTATGCTATGATCGAATATTCCTCATATCAAGCATACATATGATGCGTATGGGCATGAATTATGGGGTTATACTAAGCATGTTATAAAGTAATGAACTATCCTTATAATGCAGATGGGCATAAACGGCCTACACAACAAGTACGGCCTATTAATGGGCCCTAGGGAGAGTCGTAATGTGGACATTTAACCAACATTATACTTACAATGTGGACGTCAAACCAACATTTCTCCCAAGGCATGGCCCGCCGTAAAACATCATTAAACAAATCATGAAGGAATCACACATTATAATAGACTCTAAGGACATCCCATTGGGCCTCGACCCATGGCCTTAGATACATCAAATGGGCCGCATCACATGGGCCTTATAATGATTAAGTGGGCCGCACAAATGGGCCTTAACAATGGACCTTATGTACATTGTAATGGGCCATAACCTATGGGTCTTCAATACATCAATTTGGCCTCATAATGTGGGGCCTCATATATATACCAAGGTGGGCCTCAACAACGGATGAGGCCATAATTACATCAATTTATGCCTTCTCATATGGGCCTTATGAATATCAGATGGGCCACACTAATGGGCCCCATATGCGCTTCAAATGGGTCACACTCAAAAGCAAGTGGTGATAATGATTTCCACCATTAAAATTCCTAAGGCCCACCATAACATATATTTCTCATCCAACCTATTCATAAATTAACATAGTGATAGATGGAGTGGGAACAATTCCCAACTAAATGAGAGACTACCATGGCCCTTAGAATTTTCTCGAACAGTGGGCGTCATTGTCCACTTCCTTAAATGGTGGGCTCCACTTGGACTTTATATCAGACTCATTATTTATCTCATGCCATGAAATGAGCTTTAAAAGTGGATGGACGGTTTAGATGCAACATATGCATCATGGTGGGCCCCATTTAGATGGACAACATGCATGAATCACATGCATCATAGGGAGAGGGGTCCCACCATCTGCTGGACGGTGTGGCCGAACACAAACATCACAGGGGACTCCACCGTCCGCCTGGGCGGTGGATGTAAGACACATACAACACTGTGGGGCTCCACGTGAGGGCCCACCATAATGTTTACTTACCATCCAACCTGTTGATAAGGTCACAAAGACCTGGATGAATAGGAAAGACAAATATCAGATTGATTCAAAACTTCCGTGGGCCCAAAAAGGGTTTCAATGGTAGAGTTCAATCACTGCTATTTCTTGTGGTGTGGGCCACCTGAGATCTGGATCAAGCTGAGTTTTTGGAGGGGACCCACCTCAGGGGGTGGTCCACCTCATGGATGGTGTGGATACAAAATATACATAATGGTGGGGCCCACGGCTGGGGGCCGTGGGTCCCTGGTCGTCCGCCAACACGCAGGACGCTCGCGCTTCTCTATCTATGACAGCAGCAGCAACAACAATACTGCCATTGTTGTTTTTTTTTAAAAAAAAACATGAATTTTCATGGTTTTTCAGAGGTAGGGCCCACATCAACTGAATCCAGCCCATTCACTGCTTCCCATATCCCAAGACAAGCCAAGCAAGCCCAATATTCAGGGTGCTTAGGTGTATAGAAACATTAGGTGGTTTTTCAACGGTACAAGTCACAGTTTTTCTAAGTTATAGCCTGCCAGATAATTTGATTGGCTCCATTTTTTGGTGCAGCGCCTAAAATGAGCTAGGGAAAGGGACGGACGACTTGGATTAGAACCATACATCAAGGTGGGGCCTACACACATTGCCCACCCAAATAGCCTTGAACCAAGGCCATGATTTTTATTTTTTTTGGTTTCTCATCAACGTCCAGCGTCCTTAGACGCTGGACATTTTGGACATAATACATACATTTGAGGTGGGCCCGACCTATAAATTTGGGCCACCAAAAGAAAAGGTTGGATGGCATGGGTAACTCATACATCAAAGTGGGGTCCATCTAAGTGGGCCACTCGGCTACATCATCACAAAAAGAAGGAAAAGAGAGAGAGAGAGAAAGAGAGAGAGAGAGAGAGAGAGAGAGAGAGAGAGAGAGAGAGAGAGAGAGAGAGAGAGACGAGACACATATGATGGAGGGACCCCGGCACTATGGGCCCTCCCTTTCATGATCTACAGCAAAAATCAAGTGGGTCCCAATCATGTGGGCCCCAAAAAAGAATTTGAAATCTAACAGTGGAGATCCCTTCTCCACGAAAATAGACGGTCTAGATAACCCATATATAAGGTAGGAAGGTAAACATCATGATAGGGTCCATGGAGAATGGCCCCATCATGGAATAATATTGATGATCAAGATGGGCCGTTGACCACATTTTAGATCCAAAGTGAGATCCATACCATTGATTGGTAGGCCTCACTTAGCCCATCTTAAAAATATGAAAATCTAGCTTATAGAAGCACCCACCACTTGATCTTCTCGGTCCGTTGGAAAGCCACTCTCCTTATGCTTCACTTTGATGGTGGAGATAAGAAATAGATGGCTAGGATGAGAGTTAAAGGGATGAAAAAGGTGGGCCACACAAGGTCATTTTTTTCTCTCTTGAAATGGCTTGGACGTGCACTCTCTTGGTTGGGATTGTTGTTTGAAAAATGTGAAAGAAAAGAGAGAGGTGTGGTGGTTGTAAGAGAGATGTGAGTGATGGGTGAGGTGAGTGATAGGCGAGGTGATGGATTGGTTGACTTTTGGGTCTGCTTGACTTGTGGAGAAAGAAAGCATGGGTGCTTTGTACTTGACATGAGGTGATTGATGGGATGGATGAGACATGTTGTAGAGATTCTCTTGAGATTTGTAACACACGGTGTTTTTGTCAAACTGAACGCAGGTCTGCATCTCTCTACTAGGGTATCAGATTGGTGAGCGAGTCGCGGCGACGGTGCAGTCGCAATGATATAAGTTTCGAATTAAGATGACTTAAATGTATAGGATACGACTTATAGTCATGCGCAAACGTCGATTACAGGTTGCGGATTGTCAAAATTTGATAGGAAGGATCATGAGAGTTGACAGAACAGTACGGTCTAGGATATGGGTCTTACACATATGGTGGAGAGTTAGTTTATGAAAATAATCGATACATGTTAAGGGTGGTTACTCCATACCTTCAATGGTGGGAGTTAAGACTACATATGAACAGCTTGTATCGAAAATACACCAAGTTGCGAAGACTATACCTGAGAATTACGATATAAGTTTGAAAGTACTCTACCCTTGCACCAACAAATTAGCCTCTCCTGCTATACTTGAATACGATGAAGATGTGAGAATATTCTTGGCAGTACAGCTGAAGCATCCATATCAGTACATCCCTCTATTCATCGAGACAACGCAACGCGTTAATGAGGCAGTACTCGAAGACCCGGTGGCTTACAGTGCGTTCAAACATGACGCCCCAGCTACTGTAAGTTTAGGTGGGGAACATGGATGGAAATATCAAGACATGACATCACCTTCACAAGTTCCTCTAAGCAATATTCCAATACTTGAGCCAGCTCAGACATCAAACCTCACGATAAGTCAAGTGAGGGTGTCGGCTGACCTGAATCTCAGAAGCGAATATACGGCATTCCCTTCATTTACAAGAGTAGACTTGCCCTCAACATCTAACGCCCGAAACATAAGTGGAAACAACATTCCATTGCCCGAAAAGGCTCCAACATCAGAATTCACCATCAGGCTTCCCATTGTGTCTTTCGAGGATGCTGGTTGCACCAATGCAGACCTATCATTGTATTCATATCCACTTGATGACCCGATTGATATAGTCGTTGGCGAAACGTTTAAGGATAAGAGCCGGTGTAAGTATATTTTGAGCCAATTTGTAATTTGCAATAACTTTCAATACAAGGTCCAAGCTTCCACATCTAAGAAATTCACTGTGGTGTGTATGGAAGATAAGTGTAAATGGAGGGTACACGCATCCAGGGTAAATGATTTGGAAATATTCAAGATCAAGACAGTTAGGTCCATACATACATGTGGAATGTCATGGATAAAGAGCGATCATCAGCAAGCAACCAGTAAGCTGACCAGTGAACTGGTTGTCAATCGCATTAAGAAACACTTGGGGTTAAGGCCGAAGGATATTATATTCGCAATGCAAGAGAAGTATAATATTGTTATTAGCTATCAGAAGGCATGGCGCACCAAGGAAATTGCAATCGATTGCATAATAGGGTCTTATGAAGACTCTTATAAAGAACTCCCGATGTACTTGTATGAGTTGAGGATGGCGAACCCGGGGACAGTGACTGCCCTGCTTGTGAATAAATAGACGACGAGGTTCAAGAGATATTTTGTTGCGCTCGGACAGTGCGTCAAAAGTTTTCAAACATCTCTGTGAAGGATCTTGGCTGTTGACGAGACACATCTAAAAGGTAAATACAAAGGTGTTTTGTTCATTGCTACGGCTTTGGATGGCGACAATCATATCTTTCCAGTGGATTTTGGTATTGGAGAATCAGATAACAACAGCAGTTGGAACTTGTTCCTTACCTACCTCAGCGATTCGTTAGGGGATTGCCCTGGTCTTGTGATCATATCAGATCGGCATAAAGGTCTAATGAAAGAAGTTCCACAGGTCTCCAAGCAACAATCCATGGGGACTGTGCATACCATATATACTGAAACTTGGTGGAAATGTTTAAAGACAAGTGGTTAGAAATGTACTACTAGCAAGCTGTAAAGACTTGTAGGAGGGCTGAGTTTAAAAAATTAATGCATGATATCGAAAATGGCAACCCCCCAGTACATGCATGGCTGAGGGAAATAGGGTATGAAAAGTGTGCATCTTCACACTTCCCAGGAAAAAGATTCAATTTGTTCACTACAAATATAGCTGAGTGTGTTAATGCTCTGTTTAAAGAAGCACGAGACTATCCCGTTACTATGCTGATAGAGACGGTCAGAATAAAAATTCAGAAGATGTTCTATCAGAGAAGAGAATCAGCATCATTATTCGTCAGACCGTTGACACCGTGGGCGGAGAAATAATTAAAGGATCTCATACTAAAGGCACGAGATGTTCGTTGCCACGCAATTTCTCGGGATGAATACTATATTGTGAGAGACTACAATGATACTGTCAAGCTCAACGAGCTTTCATATACATGTCGCGAGTTTGAAGTAAAGGGATACCCTTGTTTTCATGTTCTTTTGGCATGTATAAACTATAATCTTCCTCATTATTCATAGTGCTCCCCGTTGTACACATCTAAGAATTACCAGATTACGTACGCAAAGTCCGTGTACCCAGTACGAGTCAATGGGAAATTTTTGATGGATTCAAGGATTATTGTTCAAGTATCAAGCCCCCGCTACAGATGAGGTCAACTGGAAGACTGAAGAAGGCACGAATCTTTTCCCATGGACAGGAACGAACAACAAAAATATGTGGACATTGTAGACAAACAGGGCATAATCATCGGAGTTGCAAATTTCCAATACCTTCGGAATAATGTCTGTTGTAGTGCATTTTTTGTAATACGACTGTGAATGTTATACATTTTTTGTAATACGACTGTAAATGTTATATATTTCTTGTAATACGACTATGAATGTTATACATTTTTTTGTAATACGACCATGAATGTTATACATTTTTTGTAACACAATTGTGAATGTTATACATTTCTTGTAATACATATGGCAATGTTATACATTTCTTGTAATACATATGTTTTTTTCTTTAAAATTGTGACGGTCAATTCAGCTTCATTTCCATGCATTTCACGGTCAAATCCCTTCACTCACGGTCATTTCCATGCATTTTACAGTCAATTCCCTTCACTTCACGGTCAATTCTATGCATTTCATGGTCAATTTCCTTCATTTCACAGTCATTTCCATACATTTCACGGTAAATTCTGCCGATTCTGCCTCACTTTATGGTCATTTCCATGCATTTCACGGTCAATGAAGGTGATTCCGCTTCACTTCACGGTCATTTCCATGCACTTCACAGTCCATTATCATTTTCATGTAGATTAAGCCTTTCGAACAGTGGATGGTGGTGGATGGTAGTCCACCTCCACTTCAAATCCTTCACCTGATGATGACAGAGACCCTTTCTCTATTAACCGATGCAATATCACCTCCTCCAGTCCATTATCATATCCTTCTTCGAGCCCTTCGATCAGTAGAGATTCTTTACCAAATGATGATGGACAGTCATTCTCAATTGACCCATACAATAACACGCCCTCCATCCTATCACCATCTCCTCCCCCGTCTTCATTTAAATCGAGCTTCTCGATCAGCTAATGGTGGCGCACCTACTTCACTTGAAACCCTTCCCCAGGCAATGAGATTCTAGTGAAGTTCCTCGTGCCATTATCAGGACAATTCTCTTCACTTCATGGTCATTTCCATACATTTCACGGCCAATTCCATTCACTTCACGGTCATTTTCATGCATTTCATGGTCAATTTCGGCAATTCTGCCTCACTTTACAGTCATTTCCACCCATTTCACAGTCATTTCCCTTCACTTCACAGTCAATTTCATGCATTTCACGGTCAATTCCCTTCACTTCACGGTCATTTTCATGCATTTCACTGTCAATTCCGACGATTCTTCTTCACTTCATGGTCATTTCCATGCATTTCACGGTCAATTCCCTTCACTTCACAGTCATTTTCATGCATTTCACAGTCAATTCCCTTAAGTTCACAATCATTTCCATGCATTTCATGGTTGATGAAGGCGATTCCGCTTCACTTCACGGTCATTTCCATGCATTTCACGGTCAATTCCCTTCACTTCACAGTTAATTCTATGCATTTCACGGTCAATTCCCTTTCACGGTCATTTCCATGCATTTCATAGTCAATTCCCTTCACTTCACGGTCAATTCTATGCATTTCACGGTCAATCCCCTTCACTTCACGGACATTTCCATGCATTTCACGGACAATTCCATGCATTTCATGGACAATCCACTGGAGTAAGTTGTCTACCAATAAGAACACCGCAAACAGAAAGCATCACATCCTCATCATATCTGTTGTTTCTCAAAGCCCGTGCAAAACCAAGAGATTATGAAAAGAAACATGGAATTGCCAATAACCTACACCTATTTACATGTGGAGATGAGCTGTTGGACCTAATGGCAATGAATTAGCCAATAACCTACACCGATTTCATTAAAGGTAAAAAGGAAAACAACAACTGCCAGGTGGCAGAAAACAGGAAAATAAAATGAAGAAGAAACAGAAAAGACAAATAGCTAAAGGCCTAGGAATAGAAAATTAAACATGCCAGTAGTTCAGGCAGATGTATACAGTACCTCATAATATATATGCACCTGATTATGTGAAAATGAACCATGTAATAGATCACAGGGGTTATGAAGTAAATCAAAATTCAAAGAGTGGGGAAGCCTTTCACAGGCAACCCTGCTTCCTGAAGTGTCCTGATTTTCAAGCCAAGACACATACATGGTGAGAACCACCTAATAAACAGCCTGAATCTCACACACTGAACAGAGTAGGATCCAAAATATCTCTAAGGAGTAGACTCAGAACTTGGTAGGTTCAATCTATTTATACAAAGACCTTCCAACTGATCTGCATGTCAAATACTTTCATAGGTGGGGTCCAGGCAATCCATGCAAATTATGAGTGAATCTCAAATATCATTTAATAGTTAAAAACCAAAATTACTATCCTTCATTCATTGATTCACCGAAGAACATATCAAAATTACTACCCCAAGTTTGGGTAGAATAATCATCATCCAAAAAAAGAAATTTCTAGCCCTTTTCGGGCATACAAAATCTAAATATTTACAATTAACAACATTTTGAAACTACGCATCAGGCTGGACTGAAGGACCGGCACCGTGTGGCATGGTGTCATCTCATCTGCATGTGATCATTGCCATTAGATTCTGCAGCTTCTTCTCCACTCGCTTGACAGCTTCTTTCGTTGCAAGTGTGATTTTCTCGATCTGCGATAATCGTTGATCGTACTGGCGAAGTTGTTCATCTTTTTGGTGAAGATGGTATATAATCGATGTTCGAGGGTCTCAGTGGCCAACATGACGACGAGTATGTGGGACTGGCGAGAAAGTCGAGTCACTGTGTTGGGGCGTCTCATCTCTAGTATCCGCTGCCTCGGTGTCCATCGCATCAGTCTCAGCTCCTTCTGCTTCGGTTTCGGCCATAGTGTCAAGTGGAGTGGAAGAGGAAGCTAGTGTGTCAAGAAATTTCATTATTTTTATGTTTATTTTGATAAATTTACGAGGCTGTCGGGGATGGTCAGTGGTGGGCAGCAATCCCACATGTCGAGACAATAGACAGATAAGATGAGGGAATGGAATGTACACATCTCTACTACATTGGATTGCCACAGCCAGCTGATGCAACATGAGCATAGGCAGACACAGTTTCACTTTTTGGCTGACGGCATAGAGAATCCCCAATATGAATGGGGTAAGATTAGACTTGTTGGTGCTCCTGGGATACACATTTATGCAAAAAATTGTGTGAAGAATGCGGAATTGTGCAGACATGTGGGATGCACGCAGAGAGTTGCCCTCATGCCAAGGAATGTCTTGGCCATTGCATATGTGTTTTGTAATTTCTGAACGAACTTCAAGTGAGTCGAAGTTGTAGTCTGCAAAGCCTTGGGATTTACACGAAATTCCAATTAACTGACCGATAATGGTAGGAGTGATGTGAGTTGTGGTTTGGCCAATGGTGACATCTATGGCTGGGGGGTCAGATACGGGGGAATGACAGTAAGCTAAAAACCTATATATTTGTTCATTCCGTGTCACTCCACCAAAATCAAGCATACGAGACCAGTCAATGTCCTCGAGCATTGGTACAATCCCATATGGAGCTAGACAAGACCTATCAGCTTGTCTTTCATAGTCCATCTTCCTTCGAAAAAACTTTTGATATATATCATCAGGAGGCGGTGGCACATTAGGGATTAGAAGTTCGGGTGGCGGAATGTTTGTAGGTGGTGGAGAGACATTTTGGGTTGCAGGCTGAGCATTTTTTCTCCTAGCAACTGTTTTAGTACGTTTTGGCCTAGGATTAGACGATTCTCCCCGTTGAATCGATTTACTCCTCTCTTTCCCCATGTAGATGAAAACTTGAAGAGGATATCCTGATAAAAGAAATGGAAATCAAGGAGATTGAAGAAGTGGAGAGCAAGTAGGGATGAACAGGAAAAGAAAAAGGGGCAGAAAATGTAGGGTTTTGAATGAATGAATAATAATAATGATTTACAAACCTGAAATAGTCCACAAAAATGGCCCAACTTCACCACCTCCGCCTTCTTGGAGAGGAAGCGTCGCAGAGGAAGAACAGAGGAAGAACAAAATGAAAGGAATGAAATGGAATGGAGGCCGCGTATTTTATATACGTAGTCAAATTCGATATATCGGATGTACATCGATATATCAACAGTAGCCCAACGGTCGGGCAAAGAGTTTATGGCCTTTTCAAATATTTTTCAATCGATACCACTTCGATATATATCGAGAAGTAATTCGATATATCGAATATTAATCGATACCATCGACAATTCGTTTTAAATGAGCATTTACCCCTGGACAGTTTTTGGTGTTATTCGATATATCGTAAACCATTCGATATATAAAAACATAGAAATCGAAGTTTAATCGATATATCGTTCTTTGATATATCGAATCCGTATCGATATTATTGATAATTCATTTCAGTAGAGCAGTGCGTCTCTGGACAATTGAGGAACATTTTCGATATATCGTCCTTTCGATATATCGAACTGTGTTTAATATTATCGATAATTACTCTAATTCCTTGTAAAAATGTATTTTGTCTCTGGACATTTTCTGACGATTTTCAATACATCGAAGTTTATCGATAAATAGTTTTTCGATATATTGAAAGTTGTTCGATACTATCGATAATTCCTTTTTAAATGCATTTTGTCTCTGGACATATTCCGAACATTTTCAATAAATCGAAATATAGTCGATATATTGACACTACTTATTTTGATAACATCGAATAGAGTTCGATGTAATCGACAACTTAAGCTAACTGTAATCGATTAGACTTCGATAACATTGACGCGAACTTTTATTTTTCCCTTACAAAATTTCAGTGGATTCTGTTTTTACAATCGAGTGTTGTTCGATTGATATCGAAATTTCTTCCTTTAATATATCAAAACAATCTCGATATAATCAAAAAATTGGTTTAAAACATCATTTTGTCTCTAGACGATTTTGGACTAATTTCGATATATCGTCTTACATTCGATATATTGAGATGTCGATATATCTTGTACTATTCGATATATCGAAGGGTAATTTTTACTTCTTTTTTTTCTGATTTTTTTTTCTTTTTTAGGTTAGCTTGTTAGTACATGCCCATGTCGGTACACACTCCATGTTATCCACCCCCACTACTCCACTTGGAATCGTGCAAACAAAGAACAATATTTCAATACTTATGGGAGGTGTAATTCTCATTATTCTGGTTATAGCCAAGAGGAAGATCTACTTTCGTCCTTGAAAGAGGGAAGTTCGATTAAGCAGGACAAAAGAAATGAACAGAACAAAGAGATCTTTAGCTCCTTTGATTAAGATAAGGAAATGGAGAATTCGAATCCTTCGGGCCGTTTCAATAGAGTCCAAATTTTCAAGAATGAAGAAATCTTACGGCAACCGCTAAAAGAAAATTAGGCCCACCGAAGCTTACAGAATAGCAGGAAGGTGAGTATAACTCCTATGAAGAAACACCTGCCGGAAGAATTCAACAAGTAGAATCAAGGGCAGGCACCAAACCCACTTCCAGATTCACAAAAAAATAATCCAAAGATTGAATCTTCAGTGGAAGAAGATCACCCATTTAGCACTCACAAAAAATCAGACAGCTTGGAAGAAACATATTTATAATTTGGATCCTAAATTCTCAATATGTATGTTGCTTAGCGAAACTAGTAATTGCAATTCAATCTGATAGTGCATCAAAACAGGGGGTTTTGTTTTAGTGTTCTAGTAATCTCTATTTCTCAATCTTATTGGAACTTGATCAAATGTTTTTATGTTGAGTCATAGTTCTATTGAACTGAGATGTATTGATTCTGTAGAATCATATTGTATTTGGCAGTAGATCCCTCAACCTAAGAATTGGGGTGGTTCAATCATTAGGTGGGCTAGCATAGAAATAATTGACCGTGAAGTGAAGTAGAATCGCCTTCATTGACCGTGAAATGCATGGAAATGACCGTGAAGTGAAGCAGAATCGTCGGAATTGACCGTGAAATGCATGAAAATGACTGTGAAGTGAAGGGAATTGACTATGAAATGCATGGAAATGACCGTGAAGTGAAGGGAATTGACCGTGAAATGCATGGAATTAACCATGAAGTAAGGCAAAATCGTCGGAATTGACCGTGAAATGCATGAAAATGACTGTGAAGTGAAGGGAATTGATTGTGAAATGCATGGAAATGACTGTGAAGTGAAGGGAATTGACCATGAAATGCATGGAATTGACCGTGAAGTGAGGCGAAATCGTTGGAATTGACCGTGAAATGCATGAAAATGACTGTGAAGTGAAGGGAATTGACTGTGAAATGCATGGAAATGACCGTGAAGTGAAGGGAATTGACTGTGAAATGCATGGAATTGACCGTGAAGTGAAGCAGAATCATAGGAATTGACTGTGAAATGCATGAAAATGACTGTGAAGTGAAGGGAATTGACTGTGAAATGCATGGAAATGACCGTGAAGTGAAGGGAATTGACCGTGAAATGCATGGAATTGTCCGTGAAGTGAAGCGGAATCGTGGGAATTGACCTTGAAATGCATGGAATTGACCGTGAAATGCATGGAAATGACTGTGAAGTGAGGCGGAATCGCCGGAATTGACTGTGAAATGCATAGGAATGACCGTGAAATAAAGGGAATTGACCTTGAAATGCATAGTATTGACCATGAAGTGAAGGGAATTGACCGTGAAATGCATGAAAATGACCGTGAAGTGAAATAGAATCGCCTTCATCAACTGTGAAATACATGGAAATGATTGTGAACTTAAGGGAATTGACTGTGAAATGCATGAAAATGACTGTGAAGTGAAGGGAATTGACCGTGAAATGCATGGAAATGACCCTGAAGTGAAGCGGAATCGCCGGAATTGACCGTGAAATGCATGAAAATGACCATAAACTTAAGGAAATTGACCGTGAAATGCATATAATTGACCGTGAAGTGAAGGGAATTGACCATGAAATGCATGGAAATGACCGTGAAGTGAAGCAGAATCGCCTTCATCAACCGTGAAATGCATGGAAATGATTGTGAACTTAATGGAATTGATCGTGAAATGCATGAAAATGACTATGAAGTGAAGGGAAATGACCGTGAAATGCATGGAAATGACCGTGAAGTGAAGCGGAATCGTCGGAATTAACCGTGAAATGCATGAAAATGACCATGAAGTGAAGGGAATTGACCGTGAAATGCATGGAATTGACCGTGAAGTGAAGGGAATTAACCATGAAATGCATGGAAATGACCGTGAAGTGAGGAGGAATCACCGAAATTGACCATGAAATGCATGAAAATGATCGTGAAGTGAATGGAATTGACCGTGAAATGCATGGAATTGACCGTGAAGTGAAGCAGAATCGTCGAAATTGATCGTGAAAAGCATGGAAATGATTGTGAAATGAAGAGAATTGTCCTGAAGATGGCGTGAGGAACTTCACCAGAATCTCATTGCCTGGGGAAGGGTTTCAAGTGGAGGAGGGGGGCCATCATTCGCTGATCGAGAAGCTCAATTTAAATGAAGAAGGGGGAGGAAATGGTGATAGGATAGAGGGCGTGTTGTTGTATGGGTCAATTGAGAATGACTGTCGATCATCATCTGGTAAAGAATCTCTATCGATTGAAGGGCAGAAAGAAGGATATAATAATGGACTGGAGGAGGTGATATTGCATCGGTCAATAGAGAAAGGGTCTCTATCATCATTAGGTGAAGGATTTGAAGTGGAGGTGGACCATCATCCATCGTTCGAAAGGCGTAATCTGCATGAACAAGGGGTAGGAGATGATGACAGACGCAAGGATATGTCATTTGATGAGTCAAAAGAGAGAGGGCTAGTTTTATCATCTGGTGGAGGATTTGAAGTGGAGGAGGTGGGCCACGATCTTAAAATTGAGAATATCTATTTGCATGGAGGGGGAGAAGGAGATGGTAGAGATTTAGAGGGTGTGTTATTCCATGGGTCGAAAGAGAACGAACCACTATCATCATCTCGAAAAGTATTTGAAGTGGAGGTGGGCCACCATCCACCAATCAAGGGTCTTGATTTACATGAAGGGGCAGAAGGAAATGGTAATGCACTGGGGGGTATGTTACTCCATGGATTCACAAATAAAGGGCCGCCGTCATCTTCTGGTGAAGGATTCCCCACCATCAGCCTAGCAAGGAGCCCGGTTTACATACAGATGGGGGTGCAGGAGATGTTAATGGACGAGAGAGTGTAAAATTCAATACATCAAATGGGAAAGGATCCCAACCGTTGCCTGGTATAGGAAGTGAAGTTGACAAGGTGGGCCATCATCAGCAGATCGAAGAACTTGGGTCACAAATGGTGTGGTAGCATAGCCAAGGAAATGTTCTCAATCTGGCCAGCAAAGGCATTGGATGACAAGGGGTAGTCGATCACAGACAATTTTGATTTGTTTCAAGTGTGGGAAGGTTGGACGCTCGAAGTGCACAGAATCGTCGGAATTGACCATGAAATGCATGGAAATGACCGTGAAGTGAAGGGAATTGATCGTGAAATGCATGGAAATGACCGTGATTACAGGCGGAATCGCCGGAATTGACCGTTAAATGCATGGAAATGACCGTGAAATGAAGGGAATTGACCGTGAAGTGAAGCGGAATCGTCAGAATTGACTGTGAAATGCATGGAAATGACCGTGAAATGAAGGGAATTGACCGTGAAATGCATAGAATTGATCGTGAAGTGAAGGGAATTGACCGTGAAATGCATGGGAATGACCGTGAAGTGAAGCAGAATCACCTTCATCAATTGTGAAATGCATGGAAATGATTATGAACTTAAGGGAATTGACTGTGAAATGCATGAAAATGACTGTGAAGTGAAGGGAATTGACCGTGAAATGCATGGAAATGACCACAAAGTGAAGCGGAATCGTCGGAATTGACCGTGAAATGCATAAAAATGACCGTGAAGTTAAGGGAATTGACTGTGAAATGCATGGAACTGACCGTGAAGTGAAGGGAAATGACCGTGAAATGCATGGAAATGATCGTGAAGTGAAGCGGAATTGTTGGAATTGACCGTGAAATGCATGAAAATGACTGAGAATTGAAGGGAAATGACCGTGAAATGCATGGAAATGATCGTGAAACGAAGCAGAATCGTCGGAATTGACCATGAAATGCATGAAAATGATTGTGAAGTGAAGGGAAATGACCGTGAAATGTATGGAAATGACGGTGAAGTGAAGCGGAATCGTCAGAATTGACAGTGAAATGCATGAAAATGACCGTGAAGTGAAGGAAACTGATGGTGAAATGTAAGGAATTGTCCATAAAATGAAGGGAGTTGACCGTGAAATGCATGGAAATGACCTTGAAGTGAAGCGAAATCGTTGGAATTGACCGTGAAATACATTAAAATGACTGTGAAGTGAAGGGAAATGACCGTGAAATGCATGGAAATGACCGTGAAATGAAGCAGAATCGTCGGAATTGACCGTGAAATGCATGAAAATGATCGTGAAGTGAAGGAAACTGACGATGAAATGCAAGGAATTGTCCGTGAAATGAAGGGAATTGACCGTGAAATGCATGGAAATGACCGTGAAGTGAAACGGAATCATCAGAATTGATCGTGAAATGCCTGAAAATGACTATGAAGTGAAGGGAAATGACCGTGAAATGCATGAAAATGACTGTGAAGTGAAGCGGAATCGTCGGAATTGACCATGAAATGCATGAAAATGACCGTGAAGTGAAGGAAACTAACGGTGAAATGCAAGGAATTGTCCGTGAAATGAAGGGAATTGAGCATGAAATGCATGGAAATGACCGTGAAGTGAAGCGGAATCGTCAGAATTCACTGTGAAATGCATGAAAATGACCATGAAGTGAAGGAAACTGACGATAAAATGCAAGGAATTATTCGTGAAATGAAGGGAATTGACCGTGAAATGCATGGAAATGACGGTGAAGTGAAGCGGAATCGTCAGAATTCACCGTGAAATGCATGGAATTGTCCGTGAAGTGAAGGGAATTGTCCGTGAAATGCATGAATGGACGGGGAATGGCCTAAATTAAGTCAGTTCACGGTCAATTTTATTCAGTTCACGGTGATTTTAGCTCAATTCACGATCATTTTAGCTTAGTTCACGGTCCTCATCAGTAACTCAGTGGGTCCTCAGTCTGTTAAATTAGACGGTGTTCGGTCTCTTTCACGGTCTTCGTTTACTTTCACATCTCATTTCATTCTAATTTTAAAAAATCCTCAATGGGAGCCATTTGAGTCCTGATTTTTCTCATTTATCGGGACATGACATACCATTCACTATTTTTTAAAAATGAAAATGGATTGGGGACCGTAGGCATATTTAGTATAATATACAGTGGGGTCCATGCAAATAAAGCTCAGTATTTTTTAAAAATGAAAATGGATTGTGGACCGTGCGCATATATAGTATAATATACAGTGAGATCTACAAAACGAAAGTAGGGATTTGAATATACTTGCCATTCGAAGCTTCTTAGCTGGGGGGACCATTTTTCGTCCTATCTTGGGCTCAAAAAAGTCGAAAAGGACGTCTGTGGGGTGTGTATTCTCCACCAGATAAAGGAGAAAGAAGAAAGCGGTAAAAGGAGGGTTTTACTACTACGGTGGATAGTTATAGAGGGGGAGAAATAATCAGAAAATGATAATCTATGGCTATGATGAAGGATGAGGGAGAGGAAAGAAGAAAAAACCAGGTTTTTTTAGGTGAAGCGTCTGGCAGCGTGAATAAGTGTCTGATATAGGAGGGGCATTTTGGACCTTTGGGAAGCCGTCCATACGTATGGGGCGTATATTTGATGGGAAAAACGAAACGGGGGTAGAAATGTAAATGGGCCTTAAATGGGTCGTACTGTTGTAAATTTCTCTTTTACTTGCTTTTGCCAATCTGGAAACTCGGTATACCTATCATCTCTCGCCTCATCCTGGCCGCATGTTGAGATGGTCTGATGATCAAAACCGTCCATCATCTAGAGCTTACTCTATATGGGCCACCATGATGTGTATCCTTCATCAGGTGGAGCATGATCCGAACTCAGAAGGGGCCACATCTCACGGGAAATTTTGCATTTTCTTCGCATTAGTGGTGTAGCCCATAACTATCCTTTATATATATGAACCTTTTTTTTTTTTTTTAATGTACGGTCAAAATAAGCATTCTCACCGTATATGCGGAATAGATTTTAAATATACAACATGATAGGCTCCACAGCTCTTGCGTGTTCCAGGCGCTCCCCGAAACAGGTGCTACAGGTGGACGCCGAATGGGTACTACCCCCACCACGACCTTGCTATAGACGGACGGTACGGTCAGAGGCTTTGTCGGCCCACCGTGATGTATATGTTTCATTCACGCCGTTCATCTATTTTTATACATCATTTTAGTTAATGAGCTAAAAAAAAAAAAACTGATTGAAAGTTCAAGTGTAATACACCACCAGAAGTAGTGGGGATTGAAAGCTTACGGTTGAAAACTTCTTATGACTCACTGAAGTTTTGGACCATGCTAAGAAGTTTTGGACCATGCCGATATTTGTGTTTTCCCTTCATCCAGTTTCTGTATGACCTTGTTAACAGGTTACATGGCAAATAAAGATGACGGTAGGCCTTAGAAAGTTTTCAACGGTAAGAGTTCCACCCCCATTGCTTCCCGTGGTGTGGTGCGGTTGAGCCTTCGATCTGCTTTCTTTTTTAGCTCAGGTTGTGAAAGTATCTTTGAAAATAGATGAACAGCGTGGATAAAACATATATATATTATGGTGGGCCTCACAGAGCCTCTAACCGTCTCTAGCTAAGTCTTGGTAGGGATAGTATCAATCAGCGTTCGTTGCAGATTCAGGTCCACTGATTCTCTTCCCTTGCCTACTTTTCTTTTGCTATGACTTCGTTTGGATAAGAAAATTCCACAGTAGAGCCGATGATGGATAGACTAAAATCCGCTTAATCTCTCCCCTATTTCTACTTTTCTTTTGCTATGACCCGTTTGGATAAGAAAAATCCATGGTAGAGCCAATAATAGATAGTTGGACTGAAATATTGAACAATCATTTAAAAATCAACCTTAACTCATTGAAACTCAGAATTATTTAGTGGCTATTAATTAAATGCATTATGGCATGCTATGATCACCGTGGGTCACACGACAGGAAATATTGTGTTTTCAATTAGGATATCAAATAATTTTAGATTAGGCTTCTTCTTCTTCATTTTTTGTTTTTCATTTTTTTTTTTTGTATTTCATTTCTTGTCTATAGGAATAACTTTATTAATGTTTGGTTGATGTTGTACTCAATTTCTAACTATTCTTGAAAAATCAAATAGAAAGAACACATGTTATAGCAATGGAAATATATAATACGTTAAAGATCTTAAAGAATATTTGGAGTGTTTTTATTTATTTATTTATTTATTTATGGAATCATTGCTAACAGGATGATAAAATAGAGAGCAGCTGAGAAGTATTCAAAAAAAAAACCAAGTGGCTCAGAGGCATTCATAAGATGCTAGAGAGGTGTTTAAGATGCTAGAGAGGTTCAAAAGTAGATTAAGCGCCCGACGCGTTTTCGATCCAAGGCCATAGTACTGAGCAAGCATATTTCCCTCGCAAACTCCAAAATTCCTCACAAAGGTGATGTTGGAAACAGCTGAAGTGAGACCATAGTCTTTGAATTCCCGTAAGATGAGAGTTGGGGCCATATTTTTTCTCATTTGAATTTCAGGTGCAAAGATGCGCGGAAGATGGGCAAATGCAATGAAATTGAAAATAGCTCTGAAATGGAAATGTTGGGCTGGAATGGAAATGCATGCTGAAACTGCTTATAAGAAATCTTTAGAGGTGATGTTTACCTTATTTGTTGCAAATCTACCTTTCGACTGCTGCCATGAAGATGTGTATAGGATCTTCCAGCCCTATGGAAAGGTAGCAGATGTTCACATTCCTCACTTCCCAAACTCGTCTCGCCATCAAGGTTTTGCCTTCGTTCGTTTCCAATACGAAGATGATGCTCGAGCTGCAATGGGGGTTTTGGATGGCAAAAGAATCGACGGCCGGATTGTGCAGGTTCAGACAACCAAACCTAGAAAACCCTCTCTCCCCAAAAGCCGCGAACCCCCTGCCAACATCCCCTCTCAGCCCCCTAATACGTCTAACCCTTCCTTTGTAGAGATCCTCCATAGTAAACCCCGATTTCCGCAGCCTCCTAACCGAACCGATAAGATGAGAGCAGATGCCCGGTCAGAGGTGATTACCATCGCAGACAGGGCAACGGTTTCCACTAAGCTAAAGCAGCTGAAACTTGCTTTGGTGGGCATTGCTTTATCCCCATCAGTATCCATCCTAAGGCTGCTAGACCAGTTACACACATCAGCATTCGCGGCTTTAGCAGTAGACATTACCAGACTCTCCCCAACGCAGTTCCTCCTTGTTTTCAAATCCAAACAGGAATTCCTGCAATTCATGTCGGATGAAGAGCTGCAGCATCGTATGGGTCTCAGGGAAGTCAATCTGTGGTCCTCTTCTACAACATTCGTCACGGAGGGCCTCTGGCTAAGAATTTATGGTATTCCTGCTCAGGCCTGGTTTGAGTCTGTTATCACGGACCTGGGAAGCTACTTCAGTCAGGTAATAAAAGTAGACACTAATAGTAGCCATGGCATTTTCCAAATGTTTGCCCGAGTCAAAATCTGTCTTAGGCCAGGTGCTGATTTGCAGAAGGTTCTCAAGCTAGTGGTGGGAGAGAAGGAGTTCCCAATTTTTGCTCTATTAGAACCAGTCCAATCTTTTAGTTCCCCTAATCCCTCCCAATTAGCTCACAAAAGCTTGCATCACAAGGAAGTCAGGCCCTCCCCTGAGGAGGATAGTAGCTTGGTGCTGCTTAGACTAGCCACAACAGCTAATAGATCAAATGCTCAACGAAATGCTCAGCAGAACCACCCTCCCTCTTTTCCTGTCCAATAGTTCTGTCCGGAGAGGACTAGAGACTGGGTGTCCTGCAGTTTTGGTATCCAACAACTGCCTTTGGAAGATAGCAGCTCAAAGGATCGCCAATTAGTTGTGGTTGAAGAAGGTCACCCCTCTCCGTTAAATATTCTGGATGCTCCGGTGCTAGTGCCTATTTTCTCTTCGATTGATCTGAATTGAGATCCAGATGCATCTGATTCCAACAATTCTAAGTTGGGGACTGCAGCGGCCACCACTAAGGTTCTGCCTATCAAGGAGCTGGTAGTTGGTCCTCATCTCCAGCTTTCAGATACTCAGAGTCCCCTGGAGTCTCCCTCTTCCCCGCCGCCCACAAATCATCTAAGTTCCATAACTAACTCGTCGTTCAAGAGATCCAGGTTATGTAAATCAGCCCCACTTCCAAACTCAGGAGTTAATTCCATCCATGCTACTCCTATCAGAATGCTTTTCTCGCAGCAGTTGCAACCCTGTGTTTCTTTTATAGCTTCCCCCCATACCTTGGGTCCCAGGGAGAATGGGACTCAGACCCAGTTGCTTAGCATTCCTCCATAATATAGAAGAGTTGTTATCTTCCAAAGATTTCCTATCCCCTGACAGATCCAGTCACCGAATAGTGCAAGAGCTGAGTTTTACAGATCAGGTTTTTGCCAATCCCGATCCCACAGATATCGGGGATTCCCCTTTAGTTCCTGGATCCATTGAGGTAGATCTGTCTCCTTTCTTTTCTTCTCCCACCAGAATTGCAGACCGGAATTTCAGTAGCTCCTCAGTCCTTGCTGTGGAAGTGCAAATTGCAAGTTCTACTACTTCTTCAGGTGAAAAATCAGACCAACCAGCCAGCCCGATCAGGAGTATGTCGTCTAATCCGCTTCAGCATTCTGTTCAGGAATCTATAAACAACACAGAAAAAGACCAACTGCAACATCCGTCCCATCAGTCGATCCAGCATTTCTCAGCAAGAAGGCATTCAAAGATAATTTATAGCAAAGGCACTTGGGATTCCAGACTTAGAAGATTGAAAAGAAGGGCTGTTAACACAGGATGTGTGATAGATGGTTAACACCCTTATCTGAAATGCCCATGGGATAGGCAATCTCCGCACTATCCGCACCATCAAGAGACTTATTAGAAATCATAACCCTATTATCCTAGCAATCCTGGAAGCCATGCTCAGGGATGAAAAGAGAGTGGGGATTGGTCTTATCCTTGGTTTCCACTCCTCCTTTTCGAATGGCGCAGGAGGAGGGAAGATTTGGGTTTTTTTACAAGCATCTCAACTCCATCTCTATTTTACACTTGTCTAATCAATATCTCACCATTTCAGCTTCTATCCAGAATTTTCAGCACAAAATCACTCTAACAGTGGTTTATGCCAGTTGCGTCAGAAGCCTAAGAAGAGAGCTATGGAGTGATCTGGCTTCTATTTCCTCTTCAATGCAAGGCCCCTGGTCGATTTGCGGTGATTTTAATGCTACTATTTCAACCTCAGACAAAAGAAGTAACAGAGTTTCGGATAGGTCCAGTTCAGCTGAGTTCTTGGATGCTATTAATATGGCAGGCCTGATAGACGCTGGTTTCTCGGGAAACTATTTAGCGTGGTGTAATAATCATAGTGGCTTGGCTCATGTTTGGGCAAGATTAGACAGAGTACTAGTCAATGCGGCTTGATCCAGCCTTTTTAGCAAATTCAACATTAAACATCTCCCCAGGATCAACTCAGACCATGCCCCTCTTCTCCTGATTTTTTCCCCCTTCCAGCCCGGGGGCCCAAAACCGTTTCGTTTTCAGAACATGTGGCTTCTTCATGACTCCTTCAAACAGGTTGTCAAGGAGTCCTGGATCAACGAGAGTTCAACCCATCCGATCTTCAACGTTGTTTCCAAGCTGAAAAATGTTAAACGGGTGCTCAAAGTTTGGAACAAGGAGGTATTTGGTGATATCTTCTACCAGGTGAAGCAGACGGAATAGGAATTAACAACATTAGAAGG
Source organism: Magnolia kwangsiensis (assembly GCA_037074715.1). Lineage (NCBI taxonomy): Eukaryota > Viridiplantae > Streptophyta > Magnoliopsida > Magnoliales > Magnoliaceae > Magnolia > Magnolia kwangsiensis. Next base: position 119,824,640 of record CM073577.1, read on the forward strand.
CAGATTGCAAATCGTTCCAATGGATGCCCAACAAGCCGGTCTCATCTAGAGTGAGCTCAAATTTACTGCAAACAAGCTCAATTAGTTAGAGCAGATGGAAGAAGTGTTTTGGAAGCAAAAATCTAGAGTGAATTGGCTAGAAGCGGGGGACAAAAATACACGCTATTTTCATGCGGTGGCTACTAAGAAGCAGAGAAGAGCAATTATTACTTCCATTACTTCGGATTCAGGACAGTTGCTTAAAGACCCAGATCAGATTAAAAAGGCTGAGTGGATTTCTTTTCAAAGCAATTCCAGGATACCCCCAGCTCGTTAGATGCCAATATGTTGGAGGTAATCCTGCCCTTAGTTTCCTTGCAACAAAATCATTTTCTCTTGGCCTCTCCTTCGTTGCAGGAGGTCACGCAGGCTATAAAATCTATCCCCACAGACAGTGCAGCCGGTCCTGATGGTTTTTCTGCGGTGTTCTATGCTTCTTGTTGGGACATTGTGGCACAAGACATCCTCAAGGTTGTTATTTATATCTTCCAAGGCAGCCCATCCCGAGAGCAATCAATACGTCCCTTATTTGTCTGGTGCCGAATAAAGTTGCCCCTAGAAGCTTCGCTGATTTCCGTCCTATTAGCTTGTGTAACTGCTTCTATAAAATTATTTCAAAGCTCATTGCAACCAGATTAGGTACGATTCTTCCAACTATTATCTCTCCTGAACAAGGTGCATTCATCCAGGGCCGTCCAATCTCAAAAAATATTGCTCTCGCTTAGGAGGTCCTTAGGGACATTAATAGTAAGTCCCGTGGCGGGAATATTGTCCTAAAAGTGGATATGGAAAAGGCATATGATAAAGTAAATTGAGAATTTCTGAAGGCGGTCCTTTCTCGGTTTGGTTTTAGCGACTTGTGGATTAACCTGGTGGAGAATTATTGAGGCTCTTGCTGGTTCTCTGTTTTAATCAATGGTGAAGCTATAGGTTTCTTCAAGTCTGCCAAGGGGCTTCGCCAAGGTGATCCTCTTTCTCCAAGCTTGTTCATCATTACAGCTGAGGTATTAAGTCGTGGGCTGAACCGTCAGTTGGACCAAGGAAAATGTCTTCTGTTCAAGCTTAGAAGAGGTTGCCCCCGTCTATCCCACTTACTTTACGCTGATGATACTCTCCTCTTCTTAAACGATGAGATAAAATCGATCCAAGCTGCTAAGGAGTTTCTGGATTCCTATCAACTAGAGTCTGGTCAAACTATCAATCAGCGTAAGAGTTCTTTTCTTTGCTCTAGCAGCCTTCCCCCTGCCAGGATTAGAGCCATCACGAGAACTCTTGGGATTTCCAAAGCGGCGGCACCTTTTATGTATCTTGGGATTCCTTTGGTGATAGGTAGGCTAAAAAGTGCATATTTTCAGTCGTTGGTTGACAAAGTGATGGCCCGTATCGAGGGGTGGCAAGCAAGATTCTTATCTCAAGCTGGGAGGACTGTTTTAATCAAGCATGTGCTCAGGAGCATCCCAGTGCACACCCTGGCTGCGTCTCATGTGCCAGCGATAGTGTTAGCATCTCTGGAAAAGCAGTTTGTAATTTTCTTTTGGGGTTCGGCTGACGGCAAATGCAAGCTTCACTGGCACAGTTGGCAGATGATCTTGCACCCCAGAGTGGAAGGAGGGCTTGGGATATGAAAACTTAAGGAAACAATGATTGCCTTCCGTCTTAAGATGGCGTGGGATATAAATTTCAATGACTCCAACAGCCTTTGGAGCAGATTCATGCGTGCTAAATACGGTCAGTTTTTTGACGCTTCAAAATCTCTCAAGACGCCGTCTTATGCTTCGCCTCTCTGCAAGCGTATTGCGGCTCAAATTCCACTTCTTAAAGCTTCATCAGTGTGTCAAATTGGTATTGGAAACAACAACCTTTGGTCTTCAAATTGGATGGGTCTGGGACCGGTCCTTTCCTGTGTTGAGACGCACATTCCTCCTGCTTTGCACTAGCTGCAAATTAAGCATCTCCTTGGTCCATCTGGTCCGCTGCCGTCATCGACCGTTTTCAAGTATCTGCCTCAAGATATCATTAATTTTATCTTCCAAGGGGGGTTCTGCTTATCACCTGGCCTTGATAAACCTCTATGGCCTTTCACTCCTTCAGGTCTTTTTTTTGTTCGTTCAGCATAGAACCTCAGCAGGTTGAATCTTGCTACTTTGGGCTGGACGGCTGGGGTATGGCATGTCAAACTTCCCCCGAAAATCTCTCTAATTATGTGGAAAATTTTAAGAAGGGTTGTCCTTGTTGAAGTTTCGGTGCAATCTAGGGTTATTCACTTGGCTTCAAAGTGCATTTGTTGTGAGGAGAGGTGGTCCCACCCATGCTTTATAGACCATCCAACACTTATTCATTGAAGGTTCCATCGCAAGAGCAGTTTGGGCTTTCTATGGCGGCTAGCTTGGTATTAACATACAAAGTCCCTCCACTGTGGAGCAGCGTTTGATCCAATGGTGGTCTTCCCCAATTGCTAGCAAACCTCTAACTTTGGCTAGTCAAATTCTCCCCTGTCTGATCTGTTGGGAAATTTGGAAGATGCGGAATGCAACAATTTTTGATGAAGTAAAGTCGTCCCACATTAGCTTGTTCAGACGCATCAACTGGTGGCTTCAGCTTATCTGTAACAGTAATCAACTCCATATCCCGGGTCCTCCTCTGCCCCATCGTCCGACTGATGTGAGGGCCCCTTCCTTTGTTGTTCCCCCTTCGTCTTCAGCCCAGTCTACCCCTCTGGCTTCCGTCCAGTACCAGAACTGCCCCCGCCCTCCTGCCCATCAGATTGCAGGGTCCTCAATGGCACAGATTAGCCCTGCTCTTCTTCCTGCTTCTTCCCTTGTCCTCCACCATCGCTCCCCTTCTTCTTCCAGTCCTCGCCTCTCGAGCAGTGTGGTCAAATGGCAAAAACCTCCTAGCGGATGGGTCAAGATCAACGTCCATGGTTCCGCCCGCGGCAACCCTGGTTTGTCGGGCGGTGGTGGCATTTGTAGAGGGGACAAAGGTGAATTTCTTTTTGGGTTTTCTGAAGGTTACGGTTATGGCTCCAACACGCATGCGGAGCTCAGGGCGGCCCATGATGGTTTGCGGTGGTGCCTTCTTAAAGGTTTGCAGAAGGTGATTATTGAGTCAGATTCCTAACTGATTGTAAATTTTCTCTCAGATTCAGTTTCGTCGGGCTGGAAGTGGAAACCGTGGCTCCTTGGAATCAAAGACCTCTCGTTTGAATGTCAGGTGATTTTCTCCCATATCTTCAGGGAAGGGAATGGGCCTGCGGACGCCATGGCCCGGATGGGTTGTGCTAGCCAGGATGCCTTGTTCTCTGATTGCTACTCGTCCCTCCCTCCTCAGGTCAGAGGCCTGCTCTTCCTAGATAAAGAGGGGCCGAACGCCATTAGGCCAGGATGATGGCCTTTTGTTGGCTCTCTCTTGTTGCGTTTTTCCTCTTTTTCCCCTTTTTTCGTTTCCTTATATAGCCTATATGATAGGTGTGGTCACTTTACTTTTTGTAAGGCCCACCTGAAGCTCTCATGTTCAGCCTTTATCTAGCTATTCAATGGAAAAAACATTTCATCAAAAAAAAAAGTAGATTAAGCGGCCAAGAGGTGTCCAAAAGGCAAACCAAGCAATCGAGAAGGGTATGCAAGCAAAACACGGCCAAAGGCCAGTTGAGTGTCCAGAAGCAGATCGTGACCGAGAGGCCGAAGCACGGTCGAGCGTTTCTGAACAAAAAGAAACCGAGAGGCACAGAACTCGACTGACAAAAGAGAAACAATTATAAAAGAAAAACATAACAAGAAAGACATCTAAAAAAAGTTTTTCAACTACCATAACTATTACAGTAATGGAAGAAGAATCTAGAAGAACAAGCTAGAACAGAACTCTATAAATAACAAAGAATGTGAAAGAAAATCTAACAACCAACCCAACCAAACAAATCAATCAAATCTATCAATTTATCTTTTATCTCAGCTTATCATAGGAGTAGCGGTAATTCTTAGCTATAATTGTTAGTTAGAATCCAAGTCTATGCTTGTATGTTGGATTTGTTATTTACCCAATATCAACCAGTTCTTTCAAGAGACACATTCTTGCAGTTTCTCCTGATGACCGATTGTGAGTTTTTCCTTTTATTTGATTTGCACTAGTACTCTAGAAGTCCTTTCTTGTGGAAGGCATAAGGTAACCCATCTTCCGAGAAAGAACACAACCCTTTGATTATCACTTGATCGTTATAAACTTCTGCAAGTGGCTGAGTAAGCGACCGATCTTCTCAGAATCTAGTCATATATGTTCATATTAGATGTATCTGTTTATTTTGGTGATTGGAATCAAAATTGTTTGGTTTGGATCAAGTCACTATATTGATTCTCGCACACCCGTGCAACAGAAAATAAATCGAGTGTCAAACGGATTACATATAAACATCACGGTAGACCCTAGAAAGGTTTCAATAGTATACATTTCCCTACCCACTTTTTCTTACCTTGCAACTCACTTGAGTTTTGGATCTAAGTCATTTTTTGGGCTCATGTTCTAATATGAGCTAAAAATGGATGGAGGGAGTGGATTTTTAATAAACATCATGGTGGCCCCCACTTAAATTATGAGTGCAGGAACTTCTTGTGATAGACGACATTGTCAATCCACATCCATTTTTTATGCTTTAGTAGATAAAATATAAAATTTGAGAAATTAAAATCAGAATATTGAAAATTTTCTTAATTATTATTGTGAGGGGTCCTAAATTTATAATCCCAATATGAAAGAATATAATAAATATAAAATCTAACAAAAGTGGAAAATATACAAAGGAATGAAGTCTTATCCTAATATATATATATATATATATATATATATATATATATATATATATATATATATGGAAAATGAAGTACTCTTTAATACTCACCCTCAAGTTGGCGCATGAAGGTTCGTAACACCCAACTTATTTTTTTAAAAAAAACAAATCCTTCCTGACCAGTGTTGAGGGTCAAATATTGCATATTAGACCCCAGATATTGTCTGGATTTACGAATATAATACTGTCTAATGGCTCGTTTTCTCATTCTTGTGTTCCAAGGTGATTTTATGAGCATGGATGGAAAAAGGACGTTAAAGCATGAATTTAACACTCTGATGACACCAGAAGTAAGGGATAAACCCCTGGGGAGCAAGATCAATGCCTGAGATCCACAAAAATCGAAGAATTGAAGCTCAAGTGGCGTGAAGGACGTCCAGAATGCAAGATCACGAGGTTCCCACCATCCATTCGGTTCGAAACTTCATACGTGGCCTGAGGACCATAAATTAACCGTACACGTCAAAAATCATCCATTGGATCATGGCGGAAGTGGCCTAACGGGCAGATTAGCCCATCAATCTTCAATTTGGGGCCCACCTGCTATCTGGATACGCTTCAAATTTGGTTCCTACGGTTAAAAGGAGATCGTGAAGAGGATGGACGGAATGGATTTCACATAAACATCACAGTGGACCCCACGTGCAACGTGCGTGTACACAGCACGTCCGCACGCGAGCCGCACCAGACCAACCAATCGGTCAGCGCAAGCGCTGACCCGTCTCTCTCTCCCTCTCTGCGTAAAGAGTCCAGCGGACGGACGCTGGCTCCCACTTTTTGTGTAGTGGGACCCACACATCATCTTTTCAGATGATCTGAACTGTCCATACTCTCGATAGGGAGGAAAAAACCCTAACCTAGCTGTCCTTTTGACCCCATGAACAGGTACGGACGTAGATGGATGGAAAATGCAGGATGGACGACTAGGTTACAGATTCTGTGTGCCACACCAAAAATGCTCCAAAAACACCCCTTCCCGGACGATTTTTCGTCCTGAAGCCAATGGACGGTGTGGATTTTTCAAATTAAAGCTAAGTGGACTCCACCGATCATCACAGCGGAAGAAGCTTCCATTTTCGCGTCCGTGTAAAGCACGGCCGCTGGCCGTTTTACGGAAGCTAGTGGGCCCTACACGTGCCCTGTAAGCTCAATCCGAACCGTCCACCGTGTAGACGGCATTGAATAATTCAAAACCATGTTGTCACTTTTCACCCATGCGTGCACACGTGTGAGATACAGAGGCCACAAAAGGGCTGCCCTACAACGTTCAAAACTGATTCTTTTGTGATTTCTTCTTTGGGCCACGTCAATGGACATTCAAAACTACTTATTCTTGACTGAAATTTCATTCTGAAGCCAATGGATGGGGTGGATTTTTCAGAAAATGCTTCTGTGGGGCCCACCGATCACAACAGTAAAATGGTGCGAAAGGTTTCGCACATCCGCAAAAACTGACTTTTTCAGGCAGTTTTGGCCCACCATCTTTGATCATATGGCAGATCTGAACCGTCTATCATGTAGAGAACCCAAGAAAGTACTAAGGGACGATGTTTCTTTAGAATTTGAGCGAGAAAAGTGGCGTGTTTCGAGGCACCGAACTTGGCTGTGAAATTTGTACTCCGTGTCCTGCTACAACTCTGTCACTGACTCCAGCCTTCCAGCAGCTATAAAAGGAGGTTTTGGACATGGAGAGTATTCATTCAGGTCTAGGAAGGAAGAAAAAGAGAGACGTGGAGGCTTGGGCAGGGACGTGAAGCAGAAGAAGAAAAAAGAGTGTTTTCTTTTTATTTTTTAGTTTATTTCAATTGTGGAGATTTAGCCATCCATGTCTGGCTAAACCTCTTAGCTAGGGCTAAGAGGTGAAGCTTGTAGTGAGATGGGAGATTTGATTTTATTTTAATTTTAATGCATGAATTGACGTTGATTTTAGTTAATTATTATGGGAATGTTTTAGGTTTTTAATGGTCTGTTGTGACTGAAATTACAATGGGTCTGCAATGGATTTGAATATTTCCGTTCTCTTTAATGTTTATGATGTCAGGAAGCCCTGTTGTTCACCATAGTCTCCTGGGCATGGTTGGATGTCGGTACCCTTCCTAACTTGTATACATGTGATTGAGTGGTAATTAGTTTGATTTTGTTATTTGCCATAGTCTTTGGGCATGGTTTGGTGATGGAATCTATTCTAATTCATACACCTTTCATCTCTTTGAAAACTAGATCAACGGCAGTTCAGTAATTTTCATAATTTTTGATGCAAGCATAAGTTCTCCCTGATCTCTACAAGTGGATCCTCTGAATCCCTAGTTTCCTATCTCTGATTTGTTTCCTAAGTTTAGATTAATTATTCTACAAGTATTCCACCATTGCTAATTGATTTAGAATTCATCTTAGCCTAGTTCTAGTTCTATATAATTTTAGATAACGTACAAGTTTCAGTCCCTTGGGATTCGACCTCGGTCTTACCGAGTTATTACTACATCACAACCCTGCACTTGGGGAGTGAACAAGTTTTTGACACCGTTGCCGGGGACTGACGGTTACGTTTCTGAAATTAATTAGTTTTAGGATTAATTTAAGATTCGGTTTAGATTTTCTCGATTTTTAGAAACTAACTTGTCTTCCCTGTTTTGTAGGCTTCTAAGATAGTTCCAAAATTGGTAAATTCTTTCTTAAATTCTTCCTCTCTATTCTAGATTAGGATTTATTTCTTCTTTTTAGTAGTTTCTAATTCTAATTCTTTTTAGGAATCCTAACCCTGTTTCTTGTTTTAGAATTTTTCTATAAGTTTTTGTTTAGGAACTAACCCAATTTTTCTGTTTTGTAGGAAACTTTTAATTTAGTAAGCTCTTTCTAATTCTTCTTTCTTTGGAATTTCTTCTTTTCTCTAGAAATTAGTTTACTTTTAATTAAGACTTTCTATTCTTAGAAACTAATTTTTTTATTTTATTTCGCAGATTCTTAACCTAGGCCTCCAAATTTGGTAACTTCTTTCCATCTTTCTCTTTTATTTTCTAGATTTCTTCTTCCTTTCTCTTAGGTTTAAGTTAGAATTTGAGGGCTGAGTGTGTTTTATACCCCAGTGGGCACACGACAACACTCGACGTCTCGTGACTGAAGGAGGATTAGTTGAGGGGTTGACTGTCCAACGCAGGACTAGACACCACTTGAATTCTCCCGAGTTAGAAGACGTTATGGCTGAAAATCAACCTCAAGCACTACCCTAACCAAGGGTTGAGGAAGTACATGATGAGAACGAGGTGCATCAGGCACCCACGCCTCGTACTTTATGAGATTATTTACAACCGGTGGGGGTGAGTACGCCCTCATGCATGATTTTTCCTGAGAATACAGGACATATGGACATCAAGCCAGGGGTTATCCAACTCCTTCCTAAGTTCCATGGGCTTGAGTCTGAAGAACCATATTTGTATCTGAAAGAGTTCGATGAAATCATAGGCACCTTATACTTTCCTAATATATCTGAGGATACTATTAGGCTGAAACTCTTTCCATTTTCCTTGAAAGAAAAAGCCAAGATGTGGTTACATTCACTGCGTCCTAGATCCATTGGCACATGGAATGATATGCAGAGGAAATTTATAAAGAAATTTTTCCCACATCATAAGACAATTACCCTCAGGAGAGCAATCATGAACTTTGCCCAAAAGGAAGATGAAACATTCTTCCAATATTGGGAAAGGTTCAAGGATCTGGTTAATGCATGCCCACAACATGGCTTTGAAATATGGCGCATTACAATTTTTTTCTATGATGGACTAACATCTTCCATGCGCCAAATGGTCAAGACAATGTATAACGGAGATTTTATTAATAAAAATGTCGACGAGGTATGGGATTACCTCGATAGTCTCGCTGAAAAAATACAATCATGGGACTATTACCCAAGGACGAACACTACGTCTAGGCTGACTCATTCAAGGAAAAAAGGAGGAATATATCTCCTGAAAGAGGATGATGATCTTAACGCTAAGGTGGCTAATCTCACCAGAAAATTTGAGGCCATGGAAGGAAAGAAGGAAAAGGTTAATGAAAGTATTTGCGATATCTGTGATTTCAACATTCATACTACTGAAAATTGTCCTTCAATACCTACCTTTCGAGAAGTATTGAATGAACAATCTGATGCCGTAAATAACTATCAAAGACCTTTTAATGGACCACCCTTTAATACGTACAATCCTGGCTGGAAAAATCATCCGAATTTTAGTTGGAGGAACGGACAAACTGCTACCCCTCAAGGTTTCTTCAATCAAAATCCAAATCAGGGGAAACCTCAAGAAGAATCAGTTCAAATTTTCATAGCTGGCTCGGACAATGCAAGAAATTTCAGATTTTATGCAAAAAATATATTCACGTATGACGACTATGAAAAAAGGGATGCTCCCTGCACAATCACTCCCTAATCCGAAACCGCAATACGAAACAGGTAATCCCAGCTCTTCAAATCAAATGGGGCACGCTAAATCCATCACCACTCTTAGGAGTGGGAAGGTTATTAATAAAACCCTTCCGGTTAGGCCCGAAAAGCCTCAAGAACCAGAAGAGGACAACAATGATGGATCTAGTGGCGCCCCACAAAAATTTGAACCGGAACCTCTAGAAAAGTCAGTTGCTCCGTTTCCCCAACGATTGGTTGAACCAAAACATCTCTCTAACTCTCAGGATATCCTAGAGGTGTTGAAACAAGTGAAAGTCAACATTTCTCTGCTTGACGTTGTAAAATAGATTCCTTTATATGCTAAATTTCTAAAGGACTTATGCACTACCAAACGACGGAAAAGTGTTCAAAAGAAGATCTCCTTGACTGAGAAAGTGAGTGCCATCCTGGAACAAGATGTGCCGTAAAAATTCAAAGATTCCGGTTGCCCAACCATATCATGTGTAATCGAGAACTATCGAATTAATCACGCACTTCTTGACTTAGGAGCGAGCGTCAATCTGATTCCCTATTCGGTATACCAACAGTTAGGTTTGGGTGAATTAAAACTCACTCGAACCACGCTACAACTTGCTGATCGTTCTGTTCGTATACCAAGAGGGATCATCGAGGATGTATTGGTCTAGGTGGATAGATTCTACTACCCTGTTGATTTTATCATCTTGGACACCGAACCCATCAATGACACGAGTACTCAGATTCCCATCATTCTTAGTCGCCCATTCCTGTCTACTTCAAATGCAATTATCAATTGCAGGAATGGTGTCATGACTATGTCCTTTGAAAATTTGACATTGGAATCAAATATCTTTTTCAATAACGGCAGCAACTCAGAGGATGATGACGATTTCCACGATGTTAACATGATTGATTCTTTTGTGGAAGATAGAACGCCTCTCACCTTATCCTCTGATCTTCTAGAGACGTGCCTGGCCTACTCCCATGATCTTGATGATGATATAATTAGGGAGACATGTGCCATGCTTGATACTGCACCAGTACTTGAAGTTAACCGGTGGAGGCCACACATTGAAGAATTGCCCCAAACTTATGTAGTGCCTCTACCGTCTAACCTCAAGCCACCGAAGCTTGACCTAAAACCTTTGCCCTCTGATTTAAAATATGTCTATTTAGGTCAAGATGAGACATACCCGGTGGTGATCTCTGCCCACCTGGAGAAAAAACAGGAGAGTATGCTGATATCTACTCTCATTGAGCATAAGGGAGCTCTTGGATGGACGATAGCCGACCTCAAGGGAATTAACCCATCGATTTGTACTCACCGTATATATCTTGAGGACAATGCAAAGGCTGTTCGGCAATCACAACGTAGACTAAATCCAAACATGAAGGAAGTGGTTAAGGCCGAGGTTCTCAAACTATTGGAAGTGGGGATCATTTACCCCATATCCGATAGTCAATGGGTGAGTCCAACTCAGGTGGTTCCTAAGAAGTCCGGAATCACCATCGTAGCCAATGCCAATAATGAACTCGTGCCGACCAGAGTTACTACTGGTTGGAGAATGTGCATTGACTACAGAAAGCTGAATACCGTCACAAGGAAAGACCACTTTCCTTTGCCCTTCATTGATCAAATCCTGGAAAGGCTAGCTGGTCATTCCTATTATTGTTTCCTTGATGGGTATTCAGGTTATAATTAGATTGAAATCGCCCCTGAGGATCAGGAAAAGACCACATTTACATGTCCCTATGGCACCTTTGCTTACAGAAGGATGTCATTCGGGTTATGTAATGCCATTGCCACCTTTCAGCGATGCATGACGAGTATCTTTTCTGACATGGTGGGGAAATATCTAGAGGTCTTCATGGACGACTTCTCTGTTTTTGGTTCATCGTTCAGCGAATGCTTAGCAAGTCTTAAATGTGTGCTGAAAAGATGTGAAGAAAAAAATTTGGTACTTAACTGGGAGAAGTGTCATTTTATGGTTCAAAAGGGAATTGTCCTTGGGTATATCATCTCGTCCAAAGGAATCGAGGTAGATAAGGCAAAAATTGATCTTATCTCTAACCTACCTCCACCGAAGAATATTAGAGACGTGCTATCCTTCTTAGAACACACAGGCTTTTACAGACGATTCATAAAGGACTTTAGTCTCCACTCTCGTCCTTTATGTAATCTTCTTAAAAAGGATACACCATACGAGTGGACTGAGCAGTGCCAAGAAGCTTTCACTAAGCTTAAGGGCATGTTAACCACTGCACCTATCATGCAGCCACTCGACTGGAGTCTTCCTTTTGAACTTATGTGCGACGCCTCTGATTATGCTCTTGGAGCGGTTCTAGGCCAGAGAAAAGATAAGCGGCCTTACGTTATTCACTATGCAAGTAGGACTCTAAATCCTGCCCAAGTGAATTACTCGACTATGGAAAAGGAACTCTTAGCCGTAGTGTTTGCTTTGGACAAATTTTGGTCCTACCTCATCGGATCCAAGATCATTATTTATATAGATCATGCGGCACTTAAGTATTTTCTTTCCAAGAATGATTCTAAGCCCCGCCTAATACGATGGATCCTTCTACTCCAAGAATTTAATTTAGAAATTAAAGATAAAAATGGAGTAGAGAACGTAGTAGCTGATCACCTTTCTCGCCTTAATACCTCTGATTCCATTAAGGCGACCCATATCAATGACATGTTCCCTGATGAACAACTATTTAGTCTCCCATTCACCTTGGTTCGCTGATATTACTAATTATCTTGCTACAGGTGCCATACCGACACACTGGACGTCACAAGATAAGAAGAAATTCTTTACCAAGGTGCGTAACTTTTTCTAGGACAATCCATTTTTGTTTAAATATTGCCCAGACCAAATCTTAAGGAGATGCGTACCAGACGATGAGCATCAGAGTGTCATCTCCTTCTGTCACTCACAGGCCTGTGGTGGTCACTTTTTTGCTAAAAAGACCATGGCCAAGATTTTACAGTGTGGCTTCTACTGGCCCACTATGTTCAGGGACACTCATGAGTTTTGCAAGGCTTGTGAGCGTTGTCAGAAATTAGGAGCGTTGTCAGAAATTAGGAGCATTGTCCCGTCGAAATATGACGCCCTTGAATCCCATCCTTATTATAGAAGCATTTGATTATTGGGGCATTGATTTCATGAGACCATTCCCCCAATCATTTGAAAATCTGTATATTTTGCTCGCCGTAGACTATGTCACTAAATGGGTCGAAGCAATTTCGTGCCGCAAAAATGACCATCGCACGGTCATTAAATTTTTGAAAGAAAATATCCTGTCGCGGTTCGGAACGCCTCGAGCCATCATTAGTGACGGGGGCTCACACTTCTGTAATAGACCATTTGAGAGCTTAATGAAGAAATATGGTATCTCTCATAAGGTGAGCACCCCATACCATCCACAGATAAGTGAACAAGCTGAAATTTTCAATAGGGAGATCAAACATATCCTAGAGAAAACGGTTAACCCTGATCGTAAGGACTGGTCAATTCGATTGACCGATGCCTTATGGGCATACCGTACTGCTTTCAAAACTCCTATTGGAACATCTCCCTTTAGACTTGTCTATGGGAAAGCCTGTCACTTGCCTGTGGAATTGGAACATAAAGCATACTGGGCGATCAAAAATCTGAATTTCAATCTGGACAACGCTGGCTCGCTACGCAAACTTCAGTTGAATGAACTTGAAGAAATCCGAAACGATGCATACGAGAACTCGAGAATTTACAAGGACAGGATGAAGGTATTTCATGATCAACATATTCTACGAAAATCATTCACGCTTGGTCAGAAAGTCTTCTTGTATGACTCTCAACTACATCTCTTTCCGGATAAGCTTCGATCTCATTGGATCGGCCCTTACATTGTTGTTACTGCTTATCCTCATGGGGCCGTCGAGATAAGAGATCCCAACAATGGCAAGGAGTTTAAAGTAAATGGACATCGATAAAAGCCATTTGTCGAGACATTTGATTCAGAGGACATGTCCATGCCTCTGATTGCTCCTGTTTACTAGGACTGATCTCCTAGTCTGATGGAGGTATAGGTAGGTTTATCGCTTTCATAGGACTAGGATTGTTGCTTTATTTGTCTGGCTGAAGACGGTAAATTTAGCGCTCCTGGGAGGCAACCCAGCTTTTTTATTCCTTTTCATTCTTTAGTAGATGATTCAATGTTTGTGGGTAACATTACTGCAAACCCTCACGAGACTACAACTCGTCCACTAGGGGTAACTTAGGGGTTTAAAGGCTTGTTGCATACGCTAAATGCAATCGAAAGTACTTGCGAAAGTGGTATAGGTATGATTTTATTTTTGTTATTTTTATTCTGCTTTCTCTCTCATGCTGACAAGCTTCCATGCCGTGATCTATTGGAAACTCTCTTGATTCATTATTCAGGTACTATCTTCCCATCACTTCTCATTTACTTTCGTCGTCCCATGTGCATTGCATGTTTATATCTTTTACATTGAGGACAATGTAGATTTTAGGTTGGGGGTGGGAGATTAAGCTTCCTAATCCGTATTTTCTTGGTCTTGAGCAACAATTATGCCAATTGTGAAAAAAAAAAACAAATTCTGAAAATTTTTATGAATTCGAAGTGATTTTGACGAATATCCTTGATTTAGAATTGTGAGATATATGATGTTGATAATTTATGACTCTTGGATTCCGTATCTGTGGCATTTTACAGTTAAGATCGAGTTGTTAAGCCATGATTAGAAGTTTTAAACATTGATTGCGTCAGGATTTCACATGTCACATCTCGCTTTCACGTTAAGATTTCAGTCTGACATTGAAGGGTTAATTTGGTAATCACTAAGCACGAAAGGAACCAGCCTGAAATATCTTGTCATCATGGTATAAAAATTGGAAAGGTTGGATAATTAATCTTCACCATAGGTTTGCTCCCTATAGGTGTAGAGTTAATTCCCCATGAATGATATGTGAAAAAGAGTCAGATGTACGATCTTCACCATAGGTTTGCTCCCTATAGGTGAGGATTTGATTCCCCTTCCTTGGCATTACTTTGAACCGAAAAATCACAAGTTAATAGGCTAATCTATGAGGCAAGTTTTGGATTAGGTTTTGGTTGTCATGAATTTTCTTGTTCGTTACTAATGATATCATGAAATTGACGATTGGATCTCTTAATGATGATAAGCCGAGATTAGACTATACATCCTTGGATCTCAATGTTTAAAATTTTTCTAATTGATGGATTAATGCTTTACACTTGATTGTGAAGTCTACCGTGCACTTGAGCTCAGGAGAAAACAATTTCTAACATTCATGGATATTAAATTTTTCGTATTTTGTTCAAAATCTCACTCGATTTCATAGAAATTTCTCCTATAATTCTCAACTTATTTTTTGCATACTTTGCTCTGGACTAGCACGATGCTGGTTGGGGGTTGTGTTGAGGGTCAAATATTGCATATTAGACCGCAGATATTGTTTGGATTTACGAATATAATGCTGTCTAATGGCTCGTTTTCTCATTCTTGTGTTGCAAGGTGATTTTATGAGTATGGATGGAAAAAGGACGTTAAAGCATGAATTTAACACTCTGATGACACCAGAAGTAAGGGATACACCCCTTGGGACCAAGATCAACGCCTGAGATCCACAAAAATCGAAGAACTGAAGCTCAAGTGGCCTGAAGGACGTCCAAAATGCAAGATCACGAGGTTCCCACCATCCATTCGGCTCGAAACTTCATACGTGGCCTGAGGACCATAAATTAACCGTACACGTCAAAAATCATCCATTGGATCATGGCGAAAGCGGCCTAACGGGCAGATCAGCCCACCAATCTTCAATTTGGAGCCCACCTGCTATCTGGATATGCTTCAAATTTGGTTCCTACGGTTAAAAGGAGATGGTGAAGAGGATGGACGGAATGGATTTCACATAAACATCACAGTGGACCCCACGTGCAACATGCGTGTACACAGCACGTCCGCACGCGAGCCGCACCAGACCAACCAATCGGTCAGCGCAAGCACTGACCCGTCTCTCTCTCCCTCTCTGCATAAAGAGTCCAGCGGACGGATGCTAGCTCCCACTTTTTGTGTAGTGGGACCCACACATCATCTTTTCAGATGATCTGAACCGTCCATACTCTCGATAGGGGGGGAAAAACCCTAACCTAGCTGTCCTTTTGACCCCATGAACAGGTACGGACGTAGATGGATAGAAAATGCAGGATGGATGGCTAGGTTACAGATTCTGTGGGCCACACCGAAAATGCTCCAAAAACACCCCTTCCCGGACGATTTTTCATCCTGAAGCCAATGGACGGTGTGGATTTTTCAAATTAAAGCTAAGTGGACCCCACCGATCATCATAGCGGAAGAAGCTTCCATTTTCGCGTCCGCGTAATGCACGGCCGCTGGCCGTTTTGCGGAAGCTAGTGGGCCCTACACGTGCCCTGTAAGCTCAATCCGAACCGTCCACCGTGTAGACGGCATTGAATACTTCAAAACCATGTTGTCACTTTTCACCCATGCGTGAACACGTGTGAGATACAAAGGCCACAAAAGGGCTGCCCTGCAACGTTCAAAACTGATTCTTTTGTGATTTCTTCTTTGGGCCACGTCAATGGACGTTCAAAACCACCTATTCTTGACTGAAATTTCGTTCTGAAGCCAATGGACGGGGTGAATTTTCTAGAAAATGCTTCTGTGGGGCCCACCGATCACAACAGCGAAATGGTGGAAAGGTTTCGCACATCCGTAAAAACTAACTTTTTCAGGCAGTTTTGGCCCACCATCTTTGATCATATGGCAGATCTGAACCTTCTATCATGTAGAGAACCCAAGAAAGTACTAAGGGACGATATTTTTTTAGAATTTGAGCGAGGAAAGTGGTGTGTTTCGAGGCACCGAACTTGGCTGCGAAAATTGTACTCCATGTCCTGCTACAACTCTGTCACTGACTCCAGCCTTCCAGCAGCTATAAAAGGAGGTTTTGGACGTGGGGAGCATTCATTCAGGTCTAGGAAGGAAGAAAAAGAGAGACGTGGAGGCTCGGGCAGGGACGTGAAGCAGAAAAAAAAAAAGAGTGTTTTCTTTTTATTTTTTAGTTTATTTCAATTGTGGAGATTTAGCCATCCATGTCTGGCTAAACCTCTTAGCTAGGGCTAAGAGGTGAAGCTTGTAGTGAGATGGGAGATTTGATTTTATTTTAATTTTAATGCATGAATTGACGTTGATTTTAGTTAATTATTATGGGAATGTTTTAGGTTTTTAATGGTCTGTTGTGACTGAAATTACAATGGGTCTGCAATGGCTTTGAATATTTCCGTTCTCTTTAATCTTTATGATGTCAGGAAGCCCTGTTGTTCACCATAGTCTCCTGGACATGGTTGGATGTCGGTACCCTTCCTAACTTGCATACATGTGATTGGGTGGTAATTAATTTGATTCTATTGTTTGCCATAGTCTTTGGGCATGGTTTGGTGATGGAATCCATTCTAATTCATACACCTTTCATCTCTTTGAAAACTAGATCAACGGCAGTTCAGTAATTTCCATAATTTTTGATGCAAGCATAAGTTCTCCCTGATCTCTACAAGTGGATCCTCTGAATCCCTAGTTTCCTATCTCTGATTTATTTCCTAAGTTTTAGATTAATTATTTTACAAGTATTCCACCATTGCTAATTGATTTAGAATTCATCTTAGCCTAGTTCTAGTTCTAGATAATTTTAGATAACGTACAAGTTTCTGTTCCTTGGGATTCAACCTCGGTCTTACCGAGTTATTACTACATCACAACCCTGCACTTGGGGAGTGAACAACCAAGAGCTTTTGTAAAGATGTCCACAACTTATCGATCAGTGGGTATGAATAAAGTGCAAAGAATGTTGGAGTATATTTTTCATGACCAAGATGACAATCAATTTTAATATGCATGGTCCTTTCATGAAAAAAGAAAATTTTTTTGCGATGTCAAGGGCTGCTTGATTATCACATTAAAGGTGTATAGACTAGCTATGTGGAATCCCAAGATCTTGAAGAAGAGTTTTGAGCAAGAGAGTTCACAGGTAGTATTAGCTATTGCACTGTACTCGGTCTAAACAGATGATCGTGAAATAAAGATTTTTTTTTCTAAGAGATAAGACTTTGTCCAAGCATCGTAAAGTATCCTTTTGTAAAACATTTTGTTGTGGGACAATTGGCCCAGTCAGAGTCACAGTAGCAGATAGCTGAGGTGAGCCATCAGAGGATCAGAATATCTTTCCTTGAAGAAGACTTGAAATATCTTAACACGTGAATAAAGTGCACATTATAATGACATTGGCAAGGCTAATGCATTAATTGATTGAGAATGTTGACTAAATAAATGATATATGTATATATATAGTCTTGTGATTGTTAAGTAGATGAGACACCAAACAATCCATTAATGCATAATGGGGTTCTAAAGACCCCTGTGGTTGTTAGTCAAACACAAATTTTATTCCATATGAAAAGCAGTAAATCAAGCTTCGAGATGACCATTATCTTTAGGAATATCAAGGGTGTATTTGCATTGACTTAATAAAATTTTTGTTGGAGAACGAACTACCTTAATGCTTAAAAAATATTTTGAATGACCTAAATCTTTCATGTGGAACTTGGTATGTAGAGGACATTAATGGCAGATTGGTTGTTGTCGGTGATAATTATATCATTTATATAAGCAAGCACTATGATGAAGATAGTTCCTTTAGAATGAATGAAAAGAGAATAATTTGTTGATGATTGATGGTAACTAGTTTTCCTGATGCACGTTTGAGACCATAAAGTAATTTGTTTAGACGACAAATGCGTTGCTCTGCCCATTTGGCAAAATCAGGTGGAATTGTCATGTAAGCTTCTTCATGCAGGTTCCCATGTAGGAAAGTGTTGTTGACATCTAGTTGATGTATGGTCCAACAGAGAATAACAACCGGAACCAATAGACAATAAATAATGATGAGTTTTGCAACGGGAGAAAATGTCTCGTGATAGTCTAACCATTTAATATGAGCATACTCCTTCACCACTAAACATGCTTTGAATCATTTAATTATACCATCAAATAATGTTTGACTTTCTATACCCATTTAGAACTAGCTGGTATTTTTTCTTGGTGGTAAATGATGTAAGGTGCATGTGCGATTCTCCTCTAAGACTTCAATTTCTAAGACCACTATGTCATGCTAATGAGAAATTTTAACTTCAATTTCTAAGACCACTATGTCATGCTAATGAGAAATTTTAACAGCTTGAGAAAATGATGTTGGCTTATCATGAGAAGAAATATAAGAAAGCAAGGAAACATGATTAACAAAAAAAAAAATATTATATGAAAGGAAGTTAAATAAGGAATGTGAAGAGGTTAAAGTAAGAGAGGAGATTGGTAATAGAGGTAGATTGTAATGCCCCAAATTTCAGGTGTCAAGTACAACTCGATCCTCGATATTCTGGGTGTCACTTTTTACTTTGCAGAAGCATGTTTCATTCGTATAGTATCCTAATTATCATAAGCATTCAAATAGCTAATCTAAATAGTGTATATTATCATGATCATAAGTGCATATAAACAAGAATCCCAATATGCACATTCATACAACCAACATGTCATAGAGTCCACCGAGCTAAGAAGTCAATATACAAGTCTAAAAGAATCATAAAATGTGTATCTCTGCCCAAAATAACAAAACAAAGACACTAGTAGTCTGAGGATGCCAAGCTGCACCTAATCATCCACATACTGGAAATACGAGACCTCCTCGGCGGGGTCTCCATACTCCTCAACATGTGCATCCTCCTTTAGGGCAACCTGCGTCAACGAAATTGTCTGGTTAGTGTTTTAAAACACCATCCTATGTGAGATTGAGTGATCAAATTAATGCTACTATTAACTAAAGTTTCATATGTTATCAAACATATTCAAGTATAGATGAGGATGGCATTACAAAATAGACAATTCCTATCACTAGTTCTCCAAATGCATGAATGACATGAAATGCATATGCATGGCTTGGGGTAAATAACAATACTAACGAATGACATCAATGATACAATTAATAAGGATGTTAACGTATGTGCAATGGTTGACCCGCAACACAACCTAACAATGTATGGTATGCATGATTGGCCAGGTATTTATTAATTCCAAGTTAAACAACTGGTTGACAAAGTTAGGATACCGTCGTTGTATCATGAGTCTCTATTTAGATTGCATGGCTCGTTGGGGCACTAGGCGGCTCCTCATCAGTGTCTCTTGATCTAATTCAGGGTCATCACTCAATAGTCTATATAATTCAATTAGATTTATAGTAGGGCTCGTCACTCAAGAACAATCACAACTAGGGTAAAGGTCATCAGCTAAGCCCTTGTGTGAAAAAGGCACGCCACCCTATCCATTGTTAACATATTAAGGTCGCGACATTCATCAGTGCTCGATGATCGCTACTGGGAGGTTTGTCACCCAATATTTTACCAAGATGGTTGGCTCGTCACCCAATATTTTACCAATGTGGTAGGCGCATCACTCTATTATAAGCCGATAGCTCGAACACGATGTCCCATACCACCATGTCTGACCTTCAAGTCTTATCAGATCGTATTATGCTAATAGTTATGAATGAACCTCATTTACCAGTGATAGGGTATTTCAGATTTCGTATTATGTCGTGTTAGTGCACTTATTTTTGTACCCTGGTTTGTCAATCACGTGAATCGTTGTGTCGTAAAATCGGTTGAGCCTTTGGAAAGCAAAGATCGAAGACACAACAGAGCAGAAGCATCAAGGCGGCAAAAACAGGTAAACAGGTGGCCCTGTGTTCACCACCCCAAGTATAGGGTTGTAATGTAGTAATAATCTCGATAAGATCGAGGTCGAATCCATAGGGACCAAACCTTTTACGCAATCTGAAAGTAACCAGAACTAGAACTAAAAGAAGATGAAATTTAAATCAGAAAATGTAGAAGAATAATTGTGAACTAATTAACTAAAACTTGAAAATTTTAAAGGTGGGAAACTAGGGTGCTAAGGATCCACTTGTAGCAATTGGGAATCTACCTTGCATAATTCACAGACACAACTAGAATCGGAGTCCTATCTTATCCAATTGGTAAAAAGAGATTTGTTAGATTTCTGAACGTCTCATGGATCTAATCATCAATAAATAAGACACGACAAGAAAAATAGGCATTACTGGCAGCCAAAATCGCCCCTAAAAGTCCTAAAAATCGCCAATATAAGAATTACCGGTGGTCGGATGCGTGCCGCTAAGGGGTGGCATCGTTGTATCTTTTACCGGTGGTCTCCCTTTTTACCAGCGTTTTTAATGGCCGCCGCTAAAAATTGAACTTTTACCGGTGCTTATTATCCTTTACCGGCGCTTCTGTTGACTGCCATAAAACTATAAAAGTGGTAAAAATTGTTCGAAATGTCGCTAAAACATATGAGAAATGCCGGTAAACGATATGAGGAACGCAGCTAAATTTTGTAGCGAATGCCGGTAAAAGTTATATCAAGTGCTAATTAGGGATTAAAAACGCCGATAAAATTTGTAAAAAATGCTAGTAAATCATTTACAATGTAAAAGAAACAATTAAAAATTCTACTAGGCTAAATCTTCTAAATCAAAAAACCTTTACGGGCGTAAATTAGCATTCAAACACAACCTGTAAATCATTTACAACCAGCCTCATTTACAGGAGGCTGAGAATGAAATGTTACATAATGGACAGAAAATTTACAGATTGAGACACAAGGAAAAGTAGGAGGAAAAAAAAAAAAGCAACAGATTTCAGCGACGCTCGATGCAAGACTTCTCAAATGCACCCCAAGAACCAGATCTCATGCCATATAGAGGACCTTTGTCAGCAGTGCCCTGCTATGCGTAGAGGTCAGCTAATAAAACAGTATGTACACTCATAATTTGAGTTACACTATCTAAAATTAAATTTTTAGTCATAAATATTTCCTGCAAAAATAACCATACTGAATGAAGTCAATACCCATCCCCATATGAAGTAGCAAAGCCCCCCTCCAGGCTACCACATTTCATCTCAAATGCTCCACCTTTAGTTACTAATGTAAAGACAAAAGTTTACAAAATAAAATAAAATAACCAAAAACAAATTTGATATAAAATAAAAGGAACCAATAAATACCTTTTTTAGTGATGTGTGATATGACAATGGGGTGTACTAACAACCTAATAAGGAAAAAAGAAAAAAGAAAAAAAAAACTGATGCAGGTTTATTCTAGACATCCATTTGTTTTATACACAATGGTCAATTTGATGTGAGGCTCTTACCTTACACTTGTATGCTATTTTGGTGCATGTGGTTGGCAAGGCTCCACAAATGTGTGATCTTTACGAGCCTCACCTAATTTTATTTTATTTTATTTTTTAAAAAGTTAACCTCACACAAAACTTATGCCTGGGATCCAAGAATCAGGTCAATCTCAAATCTTTCATCTATTCGGTTCTCCTCTTCCTGTACCCAAATGAAGTTGTGTGTATGTATGTGAGTGAGTGACTGAGTGTGTGAGAGAGAGAGAAGCTTAGAATACTCTTGTAGAGGAAACCACTAAGTTGATGAGTATGTTACCTCTCTAATTCGCATAAATAGATATTCAAAAATATGAGGTGTCATCCCACAATCTTCACTAGGTTCATTGTCCATCTCACATATGTCACCCATCATAATATATGTCTTCCCACTCCCAGTCTGCATGAAGACATGCAAAAAATCATCAGCTCTCCTACAATACCTTTACAACCACCAAAAGCTTTAATGGGACCTACCTGGCCATATGCAAACATGCGACTGTTATACCCAGACATGCAATTCTCCACCATTGGCAAGCTTGCAACCTCAAAAAGCTTTTCCTTTACAAAATCCAAACCATCCATCAGAGATACCAATCCATTCAAGGTATATATTGTTAATTAGAAGACAATGTACAAAATCCTACAATCTGATATTTTTATCAAGCCACACCTGTGATATAGTCTCGCATGCTATATGATCAAAGGTAAATCTGGTCTCCAGATGCCCTAGCCACGTTAAAGTCTGTGCACTCTCCCGCCTCAAGCATCTACCAGACCCTTGCAAAAAGTCCTTTCTGTTCTACTGATAGGTCGAACCCTTATCAAAACCTAAACACAAGGTTCACTCCAAGGCTTGAGCTCATCAATGCATGAGTTGTCCTCCAAGCAATTTGTATATCTATTTTCATCAAAACATGGTTAGAAGTTCAGAAGGATCTTAAACAGATAATTTATAATGATATTGTTTTTGAAGCTAACAACAACAGATGGATTTAATGATATTGAAGCTTAAGTGTTGTTCGTCATCAAAGAGTGGCTTGCAAACAGATTGCTGGCATGATAAAAATGTAAATTCAATTATCAGTAAGACACTCAACCTCCTGAAAACCCAAGCTCGAAAAAGCCATGAAGTGCGTGCACTTACACATTCCCTAGTTGACACTGAGATGTTATCGACTTTTTTGGTGTGAAATCATTGTATGAAAGATCACTACATTCCAAAATTGCATGACCATAACAGACCTTCTTGGTACAAAAATACAAGGAAAAAAAAAAACTTCTCTAGTGCCAAAGAAAGATTAGTCTGCATATGTTTGAGTAGGACACATTGTGTTCAAACTGTCCCGCTTGAGTGAAGCCCAAATATGAACGACAATTTCATTAGCAGTAAATTCAAAACTCTCTTCATGTATTCTTCCTCTGTTCACTTTAAATACCTCACAGAAGTCAAACACTGTATGTTTGATATACCATCATAGTTTCATTTCAAAAAAGAAAATAAAAGAAAAGAAAGATAAAAAAATAAAAATTAAAAGAAAAAGAAAGAAAGAAAAAAGAAATCCCCCCACGTGTCTGCTTGGAAGAAGTGGAACAGGAATTGGGTGTGGGAGCTTGGAAGTGGCAGTTGCATAAGGGAGCTAAACCTACGACCAGTTGTAGTTGAGCTTAACCAACCCCATTCCAGATAAGTCGCTGATCCTCCTAAGAATGACAATACAATGAACATTGATTGAAACCCAAAGATAAATTTTAGAAAGAAAAAGACAGAGGCAAAAGAGTGAAGTAGGAAGCACTAACAGGTCAGATAAGTTTTTCAAGGAAGAAATCCTGGAAGGAATAGGACCTTCTAATGAGGTGCCTTGAATGCGCCTTTGAGACATTAATAAAGAGTTCGATGATAATAAATATTATGATTTATGCCCCTATGTTTTAGGAATGAAACGCTTACAATGTTTTCAACTGTTTCTAGTTTTGGATGAAATCAGGTAATTTTCCAGAGAAATTGTTGTCACTTATCCGACTGCATTGCATCAGCGGAAGTGAGTTTTGCCACTTCAACACTAATAGTTTGGGTTATTGACTACAACTAAAAAATCACAAGGCAAGACGGGAACAGAATTTATACTTACAAATCCACCAGATTGGTTAGCCTAGCCAGTTCTATAGGTAACTCGCCCGTCAATCGGTTTGAAGAAAGGGAACTGCATACATTTTGGAAGTGAACTGAGAAGGTAGTATTCAATGTTCAGCTAATCAGATGAAATTGACATCTTTCCCATTCAGACTCGCATTGTGTTCATGTGGAGCCGCCTTTCTTGATCCAGATTGTTCATCTGCAGGTCCCTACTGTGGGATTGATGGACTTCCACTGAACAATCCCAGCCATCTGAAAGGCGGACATTCCATCAGCAAAGATGCATTTGCTTATAGTGGCAATGTCAGCATCTGCAATGATTTCGCTCCATACACCTTAACTTGGGAAAAGTTCCATGGATTTCTGTAATATTTTTTTTGGTTTTCCAAAATTTCCCTTAATCATATGACTAGAGGTTTGCCAGCCCACACACAACATTGATGGGGGACATTAGAGCGTTTCATAAGGTGGCACTCTTCAGGTGGCACTTTTCTCACACGTCATGCATGCCACTCCCTCTCTCCAGTGCATTGAGTATGATATACCCTTAATATTATATAGTATATTTCATTATTTACATATTGGGTCTCAAAAAGAGTTCATAGATTAGTATTTTCCCATTCTTTCTCTAGCCTATGCCTCCATCAGCTTTTCTCAACACTAGCAATTTGCAACTCTACTTTTCGCTACCAAACATAGGTTTCAAATTTGCTTTTGCCTACAAAAAGCAACCTTTATAAAAGTTACTTATAAAATGAGTTTTATGGTTGTTAACAATTAAGTAAATTTTTACCACATTGGACGGTTTGGATATTCTTATGTGGGAGATATTTGAGGAGTCTCCTATTCACTTTAGGATCCATCAGCTCAATGGCCCCACGTGTGTAGAATTTTTTGCCTCAATAAGCTATACATTTGTTTAGGCTTAGGACTCTATAGTCCCCGTCTGCACTTTAGGTGAAGTGCACGCCTAAGTGATGAGAATTTAAGTTTAGGATGTCAATTCAATTTTGAAATGTTCGACAAAAAGACAAGATCATGTTAGTTTCGAGCTTTACCTGAAAAGCACCCTGCTGGTTCAGGCCCATATGCTAACTCTAGAGGTATATGAAGTTTACGTTTTCCACCAACAAAAGATTTGAGGCATAAAGATAGAGGGCTTGAAGTGACATACTGACCCAGGGAACAGAAAAAAAAAAAAAAAAAAAAAAAAAAAGCCATAAAAAAATAACGAGAGTAAGTGTAAAATTCATCGGATTTTTACCAATGAGCATTGGTGGTACACCACTGTTATGGGGAGATCCGAGCCCATGGTAGAACATCAATCTGGCTGTAAGTCCGAGCCGAGGCGAGGCGCCCAAGGCACGACCCACCTAACCAGACTTCAGCATCGCAACAAGGATGCGCGAGCGTCTTTGGGTGAGGGTCAACTCGGAGGGGTCCTAACAATCCGATCGGATAACCTATTATTCGTCAACCACGATATGCTCAAGTCGGCCGCATCAGATTCGGCATGACGGGTCGGGTCAGACGTCGTCTGACTTGGAGAATGTTTTTTACTATGGCCTGACGAGCCGAGCCGAGCCGAACAGACATTTAGATGGGCATATTCCATTCACTAAACATGGAAACTGCCATAACCAAACGTGGCCGATAACGTCGCTCGCTGATACGCACTATTCGTCGGATACGCTACACGATCAACAGATTGCGGACGGTATCTCCACGATCCGGGAATCTCTCTGATCGTGCTAAGATTATCGAGACCATACCGTCCCACAGGCAAGTATAAATAGCACACAACGTCATATCTACAGGTACGCAAGAACAAGCTCTCCTCTACTCCCTACCTAGACCCCGATTCCCTTGACTTGACTTAGGCATCGGAGGGTCCCCCGGCTTAGCCAGGGTCACCATTGCCCGTTTTCTTGGTGCAGTCTTTAAGGACGACGCATAGAGGGCGACGTGGAGAGAGGGCCGACCAGATTTTGACCTCAACATTTTTTGGCGCCGTCTGTGGGAACCTAAAACTAGAAGTCAAGTTCTCATTTTTCCAAGCAATGGCGAGGAAGAAGAAAGCTGCAGTGGTGCAGCCGCAACCTAATGAGCAGACACGGTCGTCATCATCGCTTCATGCCAAGTCCACACCAAGACCTCCCAAAGTTCACGCAATCGGTCAAGTAAGTTTCACGCCATGCAAAACGAGATCCAAGTCCTGCGCGACAAAATAAACCGAATGAAACAGCAGAGAGAGCCAGAGCCACCTCCAGCTCAGGAACGACCCATTCTCGAGCAGGTGGGGTTGTTCGTGGAAACTCGCTCTTTACCGAGGAGTGTGAAACCTGAAGCCCCCCAACACTCGGGGGTACCGCATTCGAGTCAAAATCCTCCTGCGGTACACGCCGAGGTATCCGCGCGGAACGCCACCACTCGGGCCTCCACAACCATTCATTCAGCCACATCCACCCTCCGCCTACAGACCTCCGTCATCAGTTAGAACGGAGGAGAGAAAGGAGAACACCGGAGGTCGAGGATGCCCTAGAGGTCGTCGTGAAAAATGGAGACCCATGGAAAGCATGATTTGCTGAGTTGAAGGACCAGTTCCTGACATTGGAGAAAAAGCAGCAACAATCGACAGTTCCAGCCACGATCCAGGCGATGATGGAAGAGACCGAGCCTCCCTTCACCCCAGCCATCATGGCTGAAATGATACCGCAGAGGTTTCGGATGCCTCCCGTCATCCAGTATTCAGGATCTGGGGACCCATCCGAACACCTGGAGTCCTACCGATCGTGGATGCAGATCCAGACTGCAACGGACGTAATGATGTGTAGAGAGTTTTCTATCACCCTCACAGGGTCTGCTCGGATTTGGTATCGCCATCTTAAACCCAACTCCATGGGTTCTTTCGTAGAACTAAGTCGACTATTCCTTACACAGTTCATAAGCGGTAAGAGAAGTCAGAAACCCAACACTCACCTGCTCACCATCAAGCAGGCTCCGAAAGAGTCGTTAAAGGATTACATCACCCTCTTTAATGGAGAAGCATTGCATGTCGAGGACTACGATAACAAGATAGCTCTTGCTGCCATTCTGAGTGGATTAAAGGAAGGAAAATTCACCTTCTCTATCGGAAAGAATCCGCCAAAGACGCTAGCGGACTTCATGGTGAAAGCCCAGAAGTATACTAATGTCGAGGAATTCACTAACGCTCGAAAAGGCACACAAGTATCCGACTCGACGAACAAAGGGAAGAGACCTCGGAACGAAGACTCCCAGCCGACTAGCAAAGGGGCGAATGACCGTGCTTCCCGCGATCTTCTACCGAGCCGCAGGCTGAAAGGAAAATTCTGTTCCTATACCCCACTTAATACATCCATCGAGCAGATTCTGCTGGATATCCGAGGAGACAGACTACTTAATTGGCTAGTCTGCATAAAGGTTGACCCAGAGCACCGGGACAAGCAAAAATTCTGCCATTTTCACTGGGACCATGGACACAACACGGACGACTGTGTGGATCTGAAAGACGAGATTGAGTCCCTCATCCGCAAGGGACATCTATGTCGTTACACCAAAAAAGAGAACTCCGTTCGGAGAGAGAAACGGCTGCAAAAACAGCCGAACAACCCCCAGAGGAACCCGCCGAGATTCGCACCATCTTCGGAGGTTCAGCTAGGGGAGGGGATTCAAACAGAGCTCGAAAAGCCCATTCCCGGTGATCCGAGCTGGTACACCACGTTCACCTAGTGGAACGTCCCAGTAAGGAACTCTGAGTCGCTCCATGCAGCCTGACTTTCACGGAAGATGATGCGTGCGGGATCCAGCATCTGCACGATGACGCGCTAGTAGTTACCATGATCGTAGCAAACTACAAAGTGTACCGTATCTTGGTCGACACCGTGAGTTTGGCTGATGTTATGTATTCTAAAGCATTCGAAAAGATGAGAATTCCACGGTCCCGGCTCCCACCTGTGAAGACTCCCTTGCACGGCTTTGCCGGAGAGAGAGTCGTCTCCGAATGAGCCATCTCCCTCCCAGTAACAGCAGGAGAATGACAACATCAAGTCACACTTTTGGTGGACTTTTTAATTGTCAATGTTTCATCTGTCCACAACGTGATCCTGGGCCGACCCTCCCTCAACGCAATGAGAGCGGTCGTCTCAACTTACTATCTGATGATGAAGTTCCCAACTTAAGGCGAGATTGGTTATCTCCGAGGCGATCAACGTGAG
Organism: Magnolia kwangsiensis; assembly: GCA_037074715.1. NCBI lineage: Eukaryota > Viridiplantae > Streptophyta > Magnoliopsida > Magnoliales > Magnoliaceae > Magnolia > Magnolia kwangsiensis. Next base: position 119,852,658 of record CM073577.1, read on the forward strand.
GCCCGGAGGTGTTATGCGATAGTCGTGAGAAAAGGAGCTGCCAAATAAATGCTCGTAATGGATGCCTTGGATCCTTGAGGACCGACGAAAAACTCCTCAGTCGAAGATCTGGTAAGAGTACCGCTCGATGAATCAAACCCGAGCAAAATTGTTCAGCTCGGATCATCACTAAATCCTGAGCGGAGGAGCGAGCTATTGGCCATCTTGAAGCAACACCGAGACATCTTCGCATGGTCGCACGCAGATATGCCGGGGATCTCACTTGATGTGCTGGTCCACAAGCTGAACGTGGACCCAGATCACCGGCCAGTTAAACAAAAAAGAAGACCGTTTGATGTCGAACGAAATGAAGCCATTGTCGAGTAGGTCTCAGTCCTGCTCAATGCAGGTTTCATAGAAGAAGTATACTATCCTGACTGGATAGAAAATGTTGTGCTCGTCAGGAAATCCAATGGGAAGTGGTGGGTCTGTGTAACACCCTGAAAATCGGGGGTCGTGTATAAACTCAACTCCCGAGTTCCAGACCGTCACTTATGCAACAAAAATAGTTATGATTCAATGTTGTCTGATTTAAAGCATTCACATGAGTAAAAGTATACCAAAACTGCAATTCATACTTCAGATCCAGTGATAAAAGCAAGCGGAAGACTAAACAATATATATATCACTGTATGGAAAAATAAAGTAATCTCAGCTGTCTCCAAAGTATGACTACATCTCTGAGTCTCATATACATATAAATAGACAAAAGAATAAGTTCAAAATAGTCCCACTGAAGTCCCCCTCGATCCAGGTCACCTACGGGAAGCCGTCGTGATACTGCATATACGAGAACTCATCCTGGTCCTCGTCAATCTCCGGCTCCACCTCCTGGATCTCGTCCTCACCTGCAACTACAACAGGGTCTGGTGGGTGTTGCAAACACCATCCCGTAACGTGGGAATGAGTGATCAACTCAGTGGAATCATAGAGCAAGGATTAGCATGTTCACAATTCAATCACGCGATAATAGTAAAGCAGTAAATCAGACAATCCTAATACTGTTGTTTAATGCAAGATGATATGACGTGATGTATGCCCTCACCGACGATCACCCTCATGCGGCAACATCTTACGACCGCGGCATGCCACACTCCCTAGAGTGCTCCACATCTTCCAGGCACATGCAATGCTATGGTGATATGATTACCAAGTTGTTATTAGTCCATTCAAACAGCAAGATTGGGAAACTAAGGTACTTCCCTTGTATCAATCCCAACACGGATCCTGTCTAGGGTCGTCACTCCTAGTAATCTCATACGATGTACATTTCGTAGGTCACTGCAAGGGCTGCCAGGGCTGTTGCTCGCACTCGTTGCACCGCTCCCCCATCACCTTATCAATACAGGCCTACTGTACTCTACTGCACGGAAGGGTCGTCGCCTCCCGTGGACTCAGAATACGCTCGCGGTCACTACAAAGGGCTCGTCGCCTGATCAGTGTAGGCCGACAGCTAGAATATAGTGTCCCATACCACCATAGTCTGCTCACGAGTCAAGGTGCTCACTGGTCACTACGGGGAGGTTTGTGGCCCCAGCGTAGGCCGACAGCTCGACCACGGTGTCCCATACCACCATGTCCGGCTCATGAGTCTTCGTGGATCAAGGTACCACGGTTAACAGGGTTTACAATGGTAAGTTCAGTACCCTAGGTTCAAGCAGTTATGATACATACAAGGTGAACAAACAGCGGCCAGTCGGGTTACTTGACGGGCTCGACTAGCGCGATCGCATCTCGAATTGAACGACATGAAGTGCGTAAAACACTTCGCGTGGCCTAACCACTGCCGCCAACTCTCAACACGAATCACATTCATCGACGCGTCGTTCGTGGCTATGACCAGTCAGCCACGAATTCGTTCGGTTACCGACTGCCTGGACTAAGTCAAGTCCCACACATCTATTGAATTACATTAACGCTATATATATCAAGGTATTGGAATTGAAACACATCATGTGAGCATGTTAGCACATGTTATAACATTCAACTTAGGCAAATCTTCAAGGCATACTTTCCCATGTATATTCAACTTAAGCAAATCTTCAAGGCGTACTTTCTATGCATGTAGTGTAATCATGCATAAGGTAAGCATGTAGGAAATCATTCAGGTCAGCATATTAATCATGAAATCAATCTCAATCTACTACATAACATCATTTAATTCAATACATAATAATACAAGCATTTATACAAACACATACACTACACACTTAAGTCCACATATAGTATGTCGACCCAACGTGCGCAACTTGGCGAATCTCTTCGCCAAACTAATTATGCAAGCATTCCTAACTCTCTAATGCGGCGACAAATCATGTCAATCACGTCAGCAAATTATGCATGTAGACCGTACTTCCTACATATGACTAAAATGCCCTAAATCTCATATTCTTCGTTAATTTGCGAAACAGGAAACGGAGAGCATGTTGTACATGTCAAACGGCGATGCCGTCGATAATCTACTATTAAACGACATTGAAAGCGTTGTAAACCGTCAATCAAAGCGTCTAAAATCCTCACCTAGTCTCTTACGGTCGCGGGAATTTGAACGGAGCGTGTACGCTTCGTCAACGGCTGTAGGAGAACCTGATTTATGGATTTAGTTAGCTAACATGTTGTGCATCTAAGCAAACCCTAAATCAGCAAGTTTTTGGGATTATTTCATACCTGAAAAAGTGTAGAAATCACCAGCCAGGTGATTGGAAGGAAGTGCTGATGCAGCAACCGTTGGTGGCTCGGAAGCGGGAAAAATCTCCTCTTCCCTTTCTCTCAAACTCTCTCTCTCTTTTCTAGGGTTTGTGAAATTCGTATGCAAGGACGGAATGAGGGTTTCAACCCCTTTTATAAGCTTGGAAACGCCGAAAATAGGCTCCGGGACGAAGTTTACTTATTGCCTATCCATTTCGGGGCTGTTTCAGTCCAAAAACTGATTTCTGGTGGTCCCCTGGTCGATTGCGATCAGACTTAAGCTCATGGGTACCAGATGTACCTCGTATTAAGTTTTCAGTCTGGCAGGGTTCGCAGATCGCACGTGGCGGACCAGTTTCAGTTCAGCGGTCACCGCACATAGATCAGGGCTGAAAGTCCCATGATAATAAATAGATATTTTTCCTGATCCGAGGGTGTAATCTGGATGAATTCTGACGGTCAGAATGCTTAATACTGACGCGTCAAGTCGTGTGCCAGATCTAAATTTGAAATTCCCAATTCGTCTCTATTCGCGGTCGCTTCAGTCCGGGTTCAACGAAATACTCTGTGATTATCGGATTGACTTGATTTTCGAGATGATTGTCAAGTCCAGCGGGGCGGTTCTAACGGTCTAAGATAGGAGGTATCGGACCTTCGACGCGCGGTTTAAATCCAATACAAAAGTTCAATATGGTCCAGAGGACAAACCTGCTTAGAGTTTGATCCAAGGTTATAGAGTATTGTAGAGTTATCTGTTCTACTCGATTTGGGTCTTGTAGAACGTATTTAAAGTGATCAGGGACTATTTCCCAGCTACTCTAGCGTTGCGCTAGCTAACTTACGTTTAATTTCCATGGAAATTATTTATACGCGATTTCGGGTCAAATCGGTACTCGATTCCAAGTACGGATTTTTCACGGGCGTTACAATCTACCCCCCTTAACAAATAATTTCGTCCTCGAAATTTGTACCTGTTCGTACTCCTCGAGAAGCTGTGGGTAGTTCTTTCTGATCTCGGCTTCTGTCTCCCAAGTAGCCTCCTCCTCAGAGTGATGCGTCCATAGTACCTTCACAAGGGGAATCACCTTGCTACGCAGTACCTGCTCCTTCCGGTCTAAGATGCGTGTCGGTCACAGGATATAAATAACATCCTCTCCTAACTGCACCTGCTCCCATCTGATGATATGGGAAGGATCAGCAACGTACTTCTTCAGCATAGAAACATGAAATACGTTGTGGACGCTCGCGAGGGGCGTGGGTAAAGCCAATCGGTAAGCCACTGCTCCCACACGATCGAGGATCTGAAATGGACCAATGAATCGGGTGTCAGCTTCCCCTTCTTCCCGAACCGAAGGACTCCCTTCATAGGGAAAACTCGCAAAAACACATGATCCCCGACTGTGAACTCTAGTGGCCTCCGTCTCGTATCGGCGTAGCTCTTCTGTCTGCTCTGCGCTGTAAGAAGTCGACGTCGAATAATATCAATCTTCTCTGACGTCGCCTGCACCAACTCTGGGCCGATCAAGCTACGCTCACCGACCTCTAACCAGCAATGCGGTGCGCGACAAGGTCGCCCATACAGCGCCTCATAAGGTGCCATGCCGATACTCGTCTGGAAGCTATTGTTGTACGCAAACTCCGCATATGCAAGACAGTCATCCCAACTGTCCTTGAAGTCCAATGCGCAAGCCCGCAACATATCCTCCAGGATCTGGTTCACTCGCTCCGTCTGTCCGTCCGTCTGTGGGTGGAAGGCAGTACTGAACTTCAACTTCACACCCATAGCCTCCTGAATGCGAGTCCAGAAAATAGAAGTGAACCGCGTGTCTCTGTCCGACACGATCTCCAACGGAACTCCATGCAGACGCACAATCTCTCGGATATACAATCTAGCCAGCTCGTCTGCAGAGTTCGTAACTCTGATCGGTAGGAAGTGCGCCGACTTCGTCAATCGGTCGACGATCACCCAAATGGAATCATGCCCCTTCCTCGTCTTCGGCAACCCAGAAATGAAATCCGTGGAAATAAAATCCCACTTCCACTCTGCAATCGGCATAGGCTGCAAAAGTCCAGGTGGTCGGCGATGCTCTGCCTTCACCTGCTGACAAGTGAGACAACGGGACACGAACTCAGCTATGTGGGTCTTCATACCTTCCCACCAATACGTCCTCTTCACGTCACGATACATCTTCGTACTGCCTGGATGCATCGCGAGTCTAGTAGAATGCGCAGCCTCGAGAATCTCTCGTCTCAAGTCAGGGACATCTGGGACGCATAGGCGGCCACGGTAACGTAAGCCCCCATCCATACCAACTCGCCAATCGATGTCGGTATCATCACTGGCCTGCTCTCGAAGCTCAGTAAGATGCGCGTCGTCCCTCTGCGCCTCGATGACTCGGTCATCGATCTGAGATCGCACCTGTACATGTGCGATGAACTCAAACGGCTCCTCTACGATGAGTTTCTGCTCAAAGTCTCGCAAAAACTCCACCATATCCCACTCGGCAACCATCAGCGGAGCCGCAAACTCTATCGCCTTCTTGCGGCTCAACGCATCAGCCACAAGGTTCGCCTTCCCAGGATGGTAAGAGACTTCAAACTTGAAGTCCTTCAGCGTCTCCATCCATCGCCGCTGCCTCATATTCAAGTCTCGCTGCGTGAATATGTACTTGAGGCTCTTGTGGTCGCAAAAGAGCTCGAACTCCTCTCCGTAGAGGTAATGTCTCCAGAGTCTCAGTGCGAATATAACGGCTGCCAACTCTAGGTCGTGTGTAGGGTAATTCTCCTCGTGCTTCCTTAATTGTCTCGAGGCATACGAAATTACCCTGTCCCTCTGCATAAGGACACAACCCAAACCAACGCTAGACGCGTCAGTGTATATAGTGTATCTAACCCCCTGCTCTGGCAATACTAGCACAGGGGCGGACGTGAGTCTGTCCTTCAGCTCCTGAAAAGCTGACTCCGCCTTATCATTCCAGGCGAACTTCACGTCCTTCCGCGTCAACTGAGATAAGGGTCTCGCGATCTTCGAGAAATCCTGAATGAAGCGCCGATAGTAACCAGCGAGACCCAAGAAACTCCTCACCTCAGTGACAGAACCAGGCTGCTCCCAATCCTGCACCGCAGCTACCTTAGACAGGTCAACTGCCATGCCGTCCTTAGACACCACGTGTCCCAGAAACTTCACCTCCTGCTTCCAGAAGTCGCACTTCTTGTACTGTGCGAACAACTGATGTCGTCTGAGCGTATCAAGGACCAAACGCAAGTGCTCCTCATGCTCCTCTCGACTCCTAGAGTATACCAAAATGTCGTCGATGAAGATAACGACGAATCGATAGAGGAAAGGCCGAAAAACTCGGTTCATCAGATCCATGAACACGGCCGGTGCGTTCGTGAGACCGAACGACATCACGAGGAACTCGTAGTGACCAAAACTGGTCCTGAATGCTGTCTTCTGCACGTCCTCATCTCTGACGCGCAGCTGATGATATCCCGACTGAAGATCAATCTTCGAGAAGTACTGCGCTCCTCTCAACTGATCAAACAAGTCATCGATCCTGGGCAAAGGGTACTTGTTCTTCACTGTGAGCTGGTTCAGCCTGCGATAATCAATACACAGTCGCAGCGAACCGTCCTTCTTCTTCACGAACAAGACCGGTGCTCCCCAAGGAGATACGCTAGGCCGTATAAAGCCAAGCTCTAGCAGACCATCAATCTGCGTCCGCAACTCCTCCATCTCACATGGTGCCATGCGATACGTCGGCAGTGAGACGGGTGTAGAACCAGGAATCAGATCGATAGTGAAATCGATCTCACGTCGGGGCGGCAAACCAGGGATCTTCCTGAACAGATCCCCGAACTCAGAAACAACTGGCGTCTGCTCAAGTACCTGGGCACCAGCGTCGCGCAATAGAGTGGCGTAGCTAAGAATGCGGAAAGGAAGATTTACCCGCACTGGAAATGTGAAAGGCATGCCCTCAGGCTCGTACACCGTCACCACACGAGCCTCGCAGTCAATCTCGGCTCTCGCTGCAGTCAACCAGTCCATGCCAAGAATGACGTCGAGATAAACGAGCGAGGGATCGACGACCAGATCAAGAGTCATCGTCCTGCCTCCCAGATCAACTAAACAACCCTCACACATCTGGGTGACATCCGAATAATCCCCATGAGCTGCAAGGACTCGCACGCTATCCATAGTGATAGTCTGCAACCCAAGACGTCTGACTACGGCACGCGATATCAAAGAAATCGTGGAACCAGTGTCCACCATGACAAGAACGGGAGTACCTCCGATATGACCCGTGACCTCGAAGGCTGAATGCTGGAAAGTCGGCGTCGTAGCTGCCTCAGCGGTCAATGCATGAACTCGAGCCTGCTGTGGCCGGTTCGGCCGCTGTGTCAAGGGCCGTGGAGGCTGTCGAATCTGCGATACCGTAGGTCTGAACGAAGGATGCGCAGGAGCTGACCGTATAGGCGGTGCTGATATCGCCTGTGGACGTACACGATCAATCTTCTACGGCAGCGAGAACCCACTGTCCCGCATCCTGGAGAAGCAACTCTGCGCTAAATGGCCCGTCCTCCCACAGTATGTGCATGATAAATCAGGGCGCCGAAACGGTCGTACAGGCGCCGTGGTCCTGGTAGGAGGATCAATGCGAGGCCTCTTGCCCGCGAAGGGCCTATCTGGCAACTCCGGTCGCGGCCTGGAAGTAGTCGAGCCTCGAGATCGCGCAAGTCGATCCACGTCCTGCTCTGCCCGCATGGACATGTGAACCAACTCCGCATAGGAGGGGAAACTGACACAGCACATCTTCGACCGAATATCCGGTCGCAAGCCCTCCAAAAAGCGTCGTATGCGCATCTGCTCATCAGCTAGAATCGTCGGGACGTACCTGCCCAACTCTGTGAACCGATGCTCATACTCAGTAACCGTCATCGCTGCCTGCCTGAGACGGAGAAACTCATTCTCCCTCTCGTGCCTGTAGGTCTGGGGATAATACTTCTCATGGAAGCGGAACTCGAATGCTGCCCACGTCCATACGAAATCTGCGGCAACAGTCCGCAATATACTATCCCACCACATACTGGCCTCTCTCTCAAATAGGAAGGTAGCCAGCTCTACCTGCTCTGCCTCGGTACAGTGTAACATGCGTAGAATCTTCGACACTCGGTCGAGCCAGAACTCTGCCTCCTCAGGTCTGTGAGAACCCGAAAAAGTAGGAGGCCGCAAGCGCTGAAATCGCTCCAGAAGGCCCCGTGTGTCGGCAGGATTCCCCGCAGGGAAAGCAGGCTGCGCAGGGTGTGCTATGCCCTCATCCTGGGCGTAAGTATAGGCATCCTCAGCTGGATGCGCAGGTGGTACAGGTGGAGTAGAGGTAGTCGCACCCCCACCCTGGGCTAAAGTCCCAACTATAGTGGTCAAAAGCTGCTGCTGCTGTAGCATCATAGCCATCATCTGCTCGAATCTATCAGGGGGTGGAGCAGGCTGTGGCGGATGAGGTGTGGAAGTAGATGCGCGCTGTGGCTCTCGAACTGATGGTGTAAATGGCGGTGGTCCATCTGTAGGACCAACAGCAGGCTGAGACGATCGAACAGTCTCAGGAATCGGGCCCACAGCAGGGTCCGGACGAGTGCCAGACTGAGAAGGAGTCTGATCCATCTGCTCAGACAATGAAAGCCGAACCGCACTCCTCGTAGTCTTAGGTGGCATTCCCTATATTCAAAATAGGGCGCAACCTTGTCAGTCTCAATTGCACAAATACTCCACAATCATTCACTAAAGAGTCAAAGGCATTCCATGCATTTCAATTAATCAAAATTGTCACAATACAAGGGATATATCCTTACAAGCATCATGACTAGAATGACATGGAAATTAAAACAGTTAAGCAACAGCAACATAAGCAAAGCACTAGCCCTAATAGGCTTTACACACATAAAACAGGAAATGGCTAACTACTAATAACAACATCAAAATCGCATCGCTAGTCAGAATCTGGTGACGGAGGAGGAGCACCCTTATCCTGTAAGCAACACAGGATTGCCTTCAAGGTGCGAGTCACCTTGCCAAACTTCTTCTTTGTAACAGCCTTGGCATCAGCGACTTCCGCTCGAAGTTCTTGGACTTCCCTTCGCAAAGCGGTCTGGCTCTCCTCCATCCGAGCAATGCGATCGTCGATAGTAGCCTGCGCAGAAGGAGGAGGGCTCTCATCAGTATCCTGAGCCTCTTCTGCTTCTTCCTGAGTCTCTTCCTGAACCTCTGCACTAGGTTCTTCTTCGCTTTGATCTTCCTCTTCATCAAAGTCGTCCCCACTATCCCTTTCAAGTTGATTTTCACGGTATTGCGACCCAATCTTCATCTTGAGCATTGTCGACTCATCGATGATATGAATCGATACCGGCAATTCGGGTCCCAGTCTATAGGCAAACTCAAGCGCAATCTTGCAAATGAGTAGGCCAAAGGGAAGGGATTCGGATGTTCTCCTCGACCTGGCTATGAGAACTATCTGCCGTAAGATGAAAGTGGCCATACATACGTTCTCTCCCTGGGCCACCAGAAATAAGAAATCGACCATAAGACGTGTACATTCAATGCGGTTCGTCGACCTAGGATATACATTGAACGTGCAGATATGGTGCAGCAGGCGCAGATCCTCAGACATGTACGTCGCTTTGAGGCTATTATTAGGCTGCCATGGAACCAACTTACTGCACAGAAACCTGGTGCGGCGATCCCGTTCACGTCTAGTCCTCAAATTCTTCTCACTTGGATGCACATCACCTAGAGGCACGTTGAGAAGTCGCGCAACCAACCGGACGTCGATCGTAGCCATCCGATCTCTACCAAAAGAGATTTTGAACTGTAAGGGCTCCAAGGTAGGACTCTAGATGTTAGCATAGAAGGCACGAACGGTGCTCACATTAGCACGAGCGCGAGCTTCAAAGATCGGTCCCCAGTGCGCGACTTCAATGCGTTCGAACAACAGATATTCGCCGAACAATCGCCCATCTACGTCCACCTCAAATAACACTCTACGGTCAGTGTATTCACCATGAGGCATCTCCGATAGAATGGTTCGTCCAAGGTGTGCATGGGGATCCAAATCCCGCTTTGTACGGCACTTCAGGACTGCAGCTGGACCTGCGGCGGCGCTTGAACTTGCGGCACCACCCCGCGATCTTCTCAATCGAGCAGGGCGGCTCGGCCCAGCCTCGTCTGTCGCAGTTTTCCTCTTACCCATCAAAGATATGATGGATGAGAGCGACAAAAGGCCCAAAATGGCTTCCACAAAAGCCATGGAAAACGTCAAAAATGCGGAGAAATGGCTGCCCATTCTGAAAAAAAGAAATCTAGGCGTCGTAGAGGGATGCTTCAAGCTTCCCAAGGCTGTACTTTCAGGGAAAAATACGAACAAAAAGATGGGATGGAGCAGCTCACGATTTCAGCTATATTTAAGGGATTTTGGAGCTCCAAATGGGGAAATCTTCAAGGAAAGAGGCTGTCAACACCCAATAATTGATGGGTGGTGGTCGGTTTTGGCCAAGGAAGGGTTTAAGAGTGGTTTGGGTCGCCGGGGTTTGGAATGGATTGCTGAAAATCGAATCTAGGGTATGTAAGGGGGCTGTTTGTGAAGGAGAGGTGGGTTTTGGGGGTTTTCGTGATGTGGGAGGTAGCTAGGGGTGATGTGGAGGCTATTTAAGTGGGTGCGCCCGAAGGACAGCACCAACCGAGCTCGCCGGCCGGTGATGCATCGCCCGGCCGGCGATGGCATCGCCGGTCAACTCGCAAGTTGACCGGTGGGACCCCATGGGTCTGATCCCCCATGGTCCCAGGGTCCCAAAAAAATCAGGTCCCACTCCTTGGTTCATAGTATTTTGGTCTCTATGAGCCCAAACATGTGTTCGTGGATTTTCGGGTTCACATCACAATCCCGAATACCAAACCATATGATGCAGCATATGAATTTGGGGTAGAAGGAGCCAGTACATCTTTCTAGCTCCCTAGTTGCTAAAGAAAGTGAAGTTAGAATGGCCTTATGGCCATTTTTCATGAAATTTTACTATTCACTGTAAAATTTAGTGAATGTACTAATTTGTGTTATTTTCACATTAGGTTTGATGCCTAACATGAAATGGATAAGAAAGAACTGAAGGTTGAAGTGTTTAGAGAAGGAATTTTGAAGATTTTTGGTGAAACGGAGTTTTTAAGCCCTGGCGATTGATTACTGGAGTCGTGGTCATCCCACGGCCCAAGGATTCACTTTTGCGGTTTAAAACCGCTCATAGGACGTCTCCACCCGACTTCCTAAAGCTTAGAAGTGATTCGGGTCACTTTACGTGACCCGAGATACGTTACAGACTCGATCTTGCGATCGATCCTTATAGACTTCGCCTATCGGCGAATCTGTGATCCTAGAAGTGTTTCTAGACCCTTCTCGCACCCACCTAAGTCAAAGGAAGCGACAGCGTACGTCACAAGACCATAACCCAGGCCCAGTATACTCTCATTCATGCTCTGATACCAACTTGTAACACCCTGAAAATCGGGGGTCGTGTATAAACTCAACTCCCGAGTTCCAGACCGTCACTTATGCAACAAAAATAGTTATGATTTAATGTTGTCTGATTTAAAGCATTCACATGAGTAAAAGTATACCAAAACTGCAATTCATACTTCAGATCCAGTGATAAAAGCAAGCGGAAGACTAAACAATATATATATCACTGTATGGAAAAACAAAGTAATCTCAGCTGTCTCCAAAGTATGACTACATCTCTGAGTCTCATATACATATAAATAGACAAAAGAATAAGTTCAAAATAGTCCCACTGAAGTCCCCCTCGATCCAGGTCACCTACGGGAAGCCGTCGTGATACTGCATATACGAGAACTCATCCTGGTCCTCGTCAATCTCCGGCTCCACCTCCTGGATCTCGTCCTCACCTGCAACTACAACAGGGTCTGGTGGGTGTTGCAAACACCATCCCGTAACGTGGGAATGAGTGATCAACTCAGTGGAATCATAGAGCAAGGATTAGCATGTTCACAATTCAATCACGCGATAATAGTAAAGCAGTAAATCAGACAATCCTAATACTGTTGTTTAATGCAAGATGATATGACGTGATGTATGCCCTCACCGACGATCACCCTCATGTGGCAACATCTTACGACCGCGGCATGCCACACTCCCTAGAGTGCTCCACATCTTCCAGGCACATGCAATGCTATGGTGATATGATTACCAAGTTGTTATTAGTCCATTCAAACAGCAAGATTGGGAAACTAAGGTACTTCCCTTGTATCAATCCCAACACGGATCCTGTCTAGGGTCGTCACTCCTAGTAATCTCATACGATGTACATTTCGTAGGTCACTGCAAGGGCTGCCAGGGCTGTTGCTCGCACTCGTTGCACCGCTCCCCCATCACCTTATCAATACAGGCCTACTGTACTCTACTGCACGGAAGGGTCGTCGCCTCCCGTGGACTCAGAATACGCTCACGGTCACTATAAAGGGCTCGTCGCCTGATCAGTGTAGGCCGACAGCTAGAATATAGTGTCTCATATCACCATAATCTGCTCACGAGTCAAGGTGCTCACTGGTCACTACAGGGAGGTTTGTGGCCCCAGCGTAGGCCGACAGCTCGACCACGGTGTCCCATACCACCATGTCCGGCTCATGAGTCTTCGTGGATCAAGGTACCACGGTTAACAGGGTTTACAATGGTAAGTTCAGTATCCTAGGTTCAAGCAGTTATGATACATACAAGGTGAACAAACAGCTGCCAGTCGGGTTACTTGACGGGCTCGACTAGCGCGATCGCATCTCGAATTGAACGACATGAAGTGCGTAAAACACTTCGCGTGGCCTAACCACTGCCGCCAACTCTCAACACGAATCACATTCATCGACGCGTCGTTCGTGGCTATGACCAGTCAGCCACGAATTCGTTCGGTTACCGACTGCCTGGACTAAGTCAAGTCCCACACATCTATTGAATTACATTAACGCTATATATATCAGGGTATTGGAATTGAAACACATCATGTGAGCATGTTAGCACATGTTATAACATTCAACTTAGGCAAATCTTCAAGGCATACTTTCCCATGTATATTCAACTTAAGCAAATCTTCAAGGCGTACTTTCTATGCATGTAGTGTAATCATGCATAAGGTAAGCATGTAGGAAATCATTCAGGTCAGCATATTAATCATGAAATCAATCTTAATCTACTACATAACATCATTTAATTCAATACATAATAATACAAGCATTTATACAAACACATACACTACACACTTAAGTCCACATATAGTATGTCGACCCAACGTGCGCAACTTGGCGAATCTCTTCGCCAAACTAATTATGCAAGCATTCCTAACTCTCTAATGCGGCGACAAATCATGTCAATTACGTTAGCAAATTATGCATGTAGACCGTACTTCCTACATATGACTAAAATGCCCTAAATCTCATATTCTTCGTTAATTTGCGAAACAGGAAACGGAGAGCATGTTGTACATGTCAAACGGCGATGCTGTCGATAATCTACTATTAAACGACATTGAAAGCGTTGTAAACCGTCAATCAAAGCGTCTAAAATCCTCACCTAGTCTCTTACGGTCGCGGGAATTTGAACGGAGCGTGTACGCTTCGTCAACGGCTGTAGGAGAACCTGATTTATGGATTTAGTTAGCTAACATGTTGTGCATCTAAGCAAACCCTAAATCAGCAAGTTTTTGGGATTATTTCATACCTGAAAAAGTGTAGAAATCACCAGCCAGGTGATTGGAAGGAAGTGCTGATGCAGCAACCGTTGGTGGCTCGGAAGCGGGAAAAATCTCCTCTTCCCTTTCTCTCAAACTCTCTCTCTCTTTTCTAGGGTTTGTGAAATTCGTATGCAAGGAAGGAATGAGGGTTTCAACCCCTTTTATAAGCTTGGAAACGCCGAAAATAGGCTCCGGGACGAAGTTTACTTATTGCCTATCCATTTCGGGGCTGTTTCAGTCCAAAAACTGATTTCTGGTGGTCCCCTGGTCGATTGCGATCAGACTTAAGCTCATGGGTACCAGATGTACCTCGTATTAAGTTTTCAGTCTGGCAGGGTTCGCAGATCGCACGTGGCGGACCAGTTTCAGTTCAGCGGTCACCGCACATAGATCAGGGCTGAAAGTCCCATGATAATAAATAGATATTTTTCCTGATCCGAGGGTGTAATCTGGATGAATTCTGACGGTCAAAATGCTTAATACTGACGCGTCAAGTCGTGTGCCAGATCTAAATTTGAAATTCCCAATTCGTCCCTATTCGCGGTCGCTTCAGTCCGGGTTCAACGAAATACTCTGTGATTATCGGATTGACTTGATTTTCGAGATGATTGTCAAGTCCAGCGGGGCGGTTCTAACGGTCTAAGATAGGAGGTATCGGACCTTCGACGCGCGGTTTAAATCCAATACAAAAGTTCAATATGGTCCAGAGGACAAACCTGCTTAGAGTTTGATCCAAGGTTATAGAGTATTGTAGAGTTATCTGTTCTACTCGATTTGGGTCTTGTAGAACGTATTTAAAGTGATCAGGGACTATTTCCCAGCTACTCTAGCGTTGCGCTAGCTAACTTACGTTTAATTTCCATGGAAATTATTTATACGCGATTTCGGGTCAAATCGGTACTCGATTCCAAGTACGGATTTTTCATGGGCGTTACAGTCTGTGTAGACTATTCTGATCTAAATAAGGCATGTCCCAAAGACAACTTCCCGTTACCTCGAATCGACCAATTAGTGGACAGCACGGCCGGACATGAGTTACTCTCATTTTTGGACACTTATTCTGGGTACAACCAGATCGCTATGTATCCCTCAGACAGGCAGAAGACTACCTTTGTCACAGACAGAGGGCTCTACTGTTACCGGATCATGCCACTTGGCCTGAAAAATGCTGGGGCAACATATCAGAGGGTAGTGAATCAGATGTTTGTCATCCAGATTGGGCGCACCATGGAGGTGTACGTGGACGACATGTTAGTGAAAAGTACCCAAGCCTCCAACCACCTTGTCGACCTCAGAGAAACATTCAGCGTCCTCCGAAAATATCAGATAAAATTGAATCCCACTAAGTGTGCATTCGGGGTTGAGTCAGGGAAGTTTCTTGGCTTTCAAGTCAGTTAGCGAGGTATCGAGGCCAACCCAGATAAGATCAAGGCTCTCCTAGACATGAACTCTCCACGAACTCTTAAGGAGATACAATGTCTCACGGGAAGAGTTGCCGCCCTCGGACGCTTCATATCTAGGGCTACAGATAAATTCTTTCCCTTCTTCCAGCAGCTGAAGGGCCATAAGAAGGTAGAGTGGATGCCAGAGTGTGAACATACCTTCCAGCAATTAAAACAGTACTTGGGTTCACCGCCTCTATTGTCCAAGCCTGAAGAAGGGGAGCCTTTGTTCCTCTACCTCGCAGTCTCGGCTTCAGCTGTCAGCTCGGCTCTGATCAGAGAAGTCGGAAGAAAGCAGTACCCCATGTACTGCGTAAACAAAGTCATGGTACCAGCTAAAACAAGGTACCGGTCCTTGGAAAAACTGGTGCTTTGCCTCGTCGTCTCGGTCAAAAGACTGTGGCCATACTTTCAGGCCCACTCCATAGTTGTGCTAACAGACTCTCCTCTGAGGTAGGTCCTCCAGAGACCCGAAGTATCGGGTCGGATGACCAAGTGGTCCATAGAGCCCGGAGAGTTTGACATTCAATTCCGCCCCAGGACGGCACTCAAGGGTCAAGCTGTAGCCGACTTTATCACCGAGTTCACAACTCCGGATGAAGAGCAAGTTAGTAAGGAAGTCAAAATGATACCACCTGTCCCATTGAGCAACCAAGAGGCAGCATCGGATCCGGAGTGGGTTCTTTATGTTGATGGGTCTTCTAATATTAAAGGAGTAGGAGCCGGTGTTGTCCTAGTTGTACCTGATTCAACGACAATCCAATACGTAATCAGACTCAGATTCAAAGCTTCAAACAACGAGGCTGAGTACGAAGCGTTGTTAGCTGGGCTCAGGCTGGCAATGAGCCTAGGCGTTCAGACCCTGTAAGTCCGTTGCGACTCACAGCTGGTAGTGAACCACATCTCTTCGGAGTACGAAGCTAAAGAAGTCAAAATGATCGCCTACCTCGAGGAAGTAAGAAAATTGATCGAGAGATTTTGGAGTTGCACCATCCGGTAGATCCCCAGAGCTGAGAACTCATGGGCCGATGCCTTAGCAAGACTCGCCTCTGCCTCCGAGGCAAAGATCCCGCGTTTCGTTCCTGTCGAGTTCATTGAATACCCGAGTATCAGCCAGTCGGAGAAAGTCAATCCCGTCCAGTCCATTCCTAGTTGGATGGACTCGATCTTCAATTATCGGTCATCCGAAGAAACCCCCTCGGACAAACTAGAGGCGAGGCATCTTAGGGTCAGAGCGGCCCGTTATGCTATATTGGACGGAGTGTTGTATAAGAAGGGACATTCTCAGCCTTACCTTAGATGCCTCTGACCAGACGAGGCCGACTACGTGATTCGGGAGATTCATGCGGGAATCTGCAGGAACCATTCTGGCAGTCGCGCCTTGGTCATGAAGATACTTCGTCAAGGGTATTTCTGGCCGACTCTTAAGCAAGATTCCAAAGACTTTGTTCGGAAGTGTGACAAGTGTCAGCGTTTTGCTGCTGTGCCGAGGCAACCGGTAGAAGAAATGACCCCCATGAGTGGGCCGTGGCCGTTCACCCAATGGGGGATCGACATCATCGGTCTCTTACCCACTGGGAAGGGACAAGTCAAGTTCGCTATAGTTGTAGTCGACTACTTCACTAAGTGAACTGAGACTGAGCCAGTCGCGAAGATCACTGAGCAAAAAGTAATCGACTTAGTGTGAAAAAATATCATCTGCCGGTTCGGAATCCCACGAACCATCGTTTCTGATAATGGCTGCCAATTCGATAATGACAAGTTCCGTAGTATGTGTCAAGGGCTTGGCATTGTGAACGCTTCTCATCGCCTCGGCATCAGCAATCGAATGGACAGGTAGAGGCGGTCAATAAGATCATCAAGCACCATCTCAAGACAAAACTAGAAAAAGCGAAGGAAAATTAGGCCGAGGAACTCCCCTTCGTCCTCTGGGCTTATAGGACCACAACCCAGACTTTGATGGGAGAAATTTCATTTTCATTGTCCTATGGCTCGGAGGCAATAGTGTCAGTGGACATCAGACTTCCAACGGCGCGGGTAAGAAGCTTCGAAAAAAATCAAAACTCTGAGCAGATCGCTGCTAATCTGGATTTGATCGAAGAACTCAGAGAGGTTTTCAAGTTCCGAACGGCGGCTCGACATCAGCAGGTAGCGCATTTCTACAATTCAAAGCTCGAAGTCAGGCGTTTCCGTCCAGGAGACTTAGTCCTCCTACGGGTCTTCCAGAACAAGGCCGAGACAGGGGCAGGAGAGCTCGGACCCAACTGGAAAGGACCATATCGTGTGGTCAGGTCTGCCAAACCAGGCTCGTATCACCTGGAAGACCTCTAAGGACGTCATCTCCCTCATCCTTGGAACGCCGAGCACTTGAAGATCTACTACCCATGAGGAACTAGCCTTTAAGGCTCGTAATAAAATGTATGCCTCCGAACGGCTAGCCTTTAAGGCTCTTAATAAAAGTTCAATTCTACGATGGATGCTTACCCGATTGTCTTATCAACACAGGCACGAATTAAATGGTCCGATCCTCTAAGGGATCAGAGCCTGATCTTACGAAAGATCTACAAGGCATCCCCTCGAGGAAAAAAGCCTAATAATGACCCGACCCTCCATTAGAGTACTCGGCTCAACAATATGACGGAATGAAGGGGCCAAGCCCGTAAAGAGGCCTGCTCGACTGCATCTTAGAACGAGTTAACGCAATACAAAAGAAATATTTTTCATTGAATCCCCTCGGAGGGGGAAAAAATACATTTACAGTATTAAAAAAATGATAAAATGTCTTCATGCTGGAGGAGGAGCCTGTGCGTCAGGGGCTTGGTCCGAGTGGACAACTTCAGCAGGGGCATCTTCGGGATCCTCAGGCAGAAAAGGGTCAAGATCGAGGTCTGGGTACAAATCTAGGACTGCCTCGAGACAAGCATCGAGCCACGATTGTAGAATGTCGCAGCTTCGGTGTCCCACTCCTTGGAGGTCTTAAAATCTTTAACCGCAGCGGCAACCGCCGCGGCCAGAGAGGCCTCGTCCTTGGCCCGCTGAGCCTCCACGGCCTGATTCACGGCTCGGGTCCGCTCTTCAGCTGCCTCGACCTTGGCGAGTTTCAGGGCTTCACCTAGTCGAGTAGTCTCCATGGCCAAAGAATCTGCGTGAGCCCTGGTGCGGGTCAGGGCTTCACCTAGTCGAGTAGTCTCCATGGCCAAAGAATCCGCGTGAGCCCTGGTGCGGGTCAGCTCGGTGGTCGCTGCATCGCCACTCACCTTAAGATTATCCGCCCTCTCCTGCAAGTGCAGCTCCCTGGCCTTCAGGTCTACGACGACTCCCTGCAGTCGGCTCACCCTAGCCCTCTCGCCCGAAAGCTATCGGCGCAGTTTGATCTGCTAGGACTTTAAGGCCGCAGTCTCATCCTGGAGAGCCTTAAACTCCATCTCCCTCCTCCGATGTTCCCGTACTCTCTCCCAAATTGAGAGCACCACCGGGACAGCCTGAATAGGAAACAAGGATCAGAACTTTAAAAAACATACGATAATTATACAACACAAAGGAAAAGGGAGAATCCGCTCGGAGACGTACCATGTAGCATACGGTGGCTAGGTCGTTCAGAAAGCCGTCTTCTGATCTGCCAATGTTCCAAGCAATGTCCTCCTTGGGGGAGTGCTTGGTAGCCCACGGAGCCAAGCAGGCCATATGATAATCCGGCTAAAATCTCTCACCACTCGTGCCCGCTTGGGGCAAGGCCACAGCCTCCTCGGCCCCTACCCTGTAGCCAGCCGAGTTTTGACCCTCGGTGCGGACATCTCCCCCGATCTCGGGGGAGAAATCATATTGTCGGTCATTCTAATGGCCTCATCCCATTCGAAGGAAGATGGGATAGCGATGGGGGGCTCGAGGGCTAGGGCAGGAGCCTCCACGATGGGGGGAACGACAATAGCAGGAACATGAGGAGCAATAAAGCTCGGAACATTTGGGGTGTCGGCCATGGTCATTCGGACAAGCCCCGGAGGAGGAGATACTACTAGGCGTAAAACTGCCGAAAGAGCCATGGCAGTACTAGGGCCTGCCGGGGTCGGCGCCGCGGGGGTAGAGCCAACTGGTCCCGGAGCTGGGCTGCTGAGGTCGGCGCAGCGGAAGATTCCCCCACATGAGGGGGGACTAGCTTCTTCAGAGTGATCTTCACTCGGGGGGCTTCCTTCAGCAACTCCTCCGCTGTCGGAGCCACTTTTCTCTTCTAAGCTCCGGACGCCTCGGCCATGCCTACGAAAGAAAAGATGGTATCAGCTACTAAGTGACCGAAAGGAAGCCCATCGAAGAGATTAAGGCAGCTTACTGAGGGACGTGGGCAAAGGATGGGACTTGCAAAGCCTAAACCAGTGAAGATTGGCCGCGGTGATCAGATCAGCCCAGGAACGAAGTGTTTCTGATCTCGCTCTAGCCTTCACAATACGATTTTTGTGGTCTAAGTGGAGGAGCGGCAACCCCTTTGGGAAAGCTACAAAAGGAAAAGAAATTTTACTTCAATTGAAACAGGTGAAAACTAAGGCAGCAACCCGGATGCAAAATGAAGTCCAACCTGATTTCATAAAATGGGTCAGAATACAAGCCGTTGAGGTCCTAAGCTCAGCCGCTGGTGTCACCCATTCACCTGCCGCCCAGAACCACTTATTTTTTCAGTCCTTATTGGAGGACGGCAGGTGCATCACCAATCTCGACCCCTTGCTCCCTCGAGTTGCAAAATAGTACCATGGATCGTTGTTGTCATGCTTGACCAGGTACAGACTCAGCAGTTCCTCTGGAGTTAGGTCGGAGTTTTCAACTTGTCTCCAAATAATGTAAGCGAAAATCATCACTCTCCAGACATTCAGAGTAAATTGCTTGGGAGCCAATCCAAGGTAAGCTGTAACCTTCCTGATAAAGGGGTGTGGTGGGAGCCGGACCCCACACTACAGCGCGTAAAGGAAGATGGCTACTTTCCCCTTGACAGGAGAGCCAGCTACGTCCATAGGCCCAGGGGCCCTTATCTGAACGGAGTTAGGGATTTGAAACTCCGAACGGATCTACTCCATCTGAGATTTCGACATAACAAAACCTCCTGGGACTACCTCTGCGGCGCGTAAAATCAGGGGCATTTCGGTGGTGGCAGTGATTTTGACTCGGCGGGCTCGGGTGGCCCTCTTCTTACTGAACTACTTGGTCTTAGAGCTCAATGTCTTTTTCCTCCGAGGCGGGGGGTATGGGAGAGTGGTCTCGAAAGGGCCTTCGGAAGCCCCACTCTCACTTTCAGAACTCCCCGACTCGGAGTCATCGGCATATTCACGAACCATCTCGAGGTCAGAAGACATGGCAGAAAGAAGGGTGAAGATCAACAGGACTCACCGAGTGACTGCCGAAAATCGCCTTCTACCGAAAACTTTGAATTCAGCCGGAATCGCCTCGTCGAAAATTGCCTCCTCTGGTATGCTCTTCTGATTCAGAACATAAAGTGACGAATAAAAATTTGGGGTGCCTTATATAGGCAACGAAGGAATTTTGTATTGATGGTGAGCCTTAATGGCAGCAGCCGAATCGGCGCGAGCCGATCTCTGAGCACACATGTCCGCACCGCATTGGAGGAGTACTGAACCGTTAGTACAGCTCTGACATTGGGCAGTGTACCTCGATATGGGAAGCGACGCCCCAGCAGTCCGAGCCATCACGTACATGCCTCCTCAGGCCTGCGTGGCAGCCTCTCATAGGCTGGGAGGAGATTCGAAATCATAACCGTCGCCACGCATTAACCAAAGCGACCAGCACGCGCGTAATTAGAGACTCGTCATCATTGCAATAAGGGCGAAAGATTTCTACATGAGTACTCTCCGAGCCTGCAAGCAAGCTCGAAGAGTAGGGGGCTTGTGTTATGGGGAGATCTGAGCCCATTTTAGAACATCAATCTGGCTGTAAGTCCGTGCCGAGGCTCCCAAGGCACGACCCACCTGACCAGACTTCAGCATTGCAACAAGGATGTGCGAGCGTCTTTAGTTGAGGGTCAACTCGGAGGGGTCCTAACAATCCGATCGGATAACCTATTATTCCTCAACCACGATATGCTCAAGTCAGCCGCATCGGATTCGGATAACGGGTCTGGTCGGACGTCGTCTGACTTGGAGAATGTTCTTTACTATGGTCTGATGAGCTGAGCCGAACAGACATTCAGATGCGCATATTCCATTCACTAAACATGAAAACTGCCATAACCAAATGTGGTCAGTAACGTCGCTTGCTGATATGCACTATTCACCGGATACGCTACACGATCAACAGATTGTGGACGGTATCTCCACGATCCGGGAATCCCTCTGATCACGCCAAGATCATCGAGATCAGACCGTCCCACAAGCAAGTATAAATAGCACACAGCACCATATCTACAGGTACGCGAGAACAAGCTCTCCTCTACTCCCTACCTAGACCCCAATTCTTTTGACCTGACTTAGGCATCGGAGGGTCCCCCGGCTTAGCCAGGGTCACCATTGCCCGCTTTCTTCGTGCAGGCTTTAGGGACGACGCAGAGAGGGCGACATGGAGAGAGGGCCGACCAGATTTTGACCTCAACAACCACCACCACCGAAAATCCCCTAATCCAATCCTTTTATGACCTGCACTCAAATAAATAAAATGAGCAATGGATGTAAAACAAGAATTCATGGACTCATGCTCCATAATACCAATAACTAAGGAAAAGGATACAAATCTTAGCTTTCTCCTACATGATGACAGAAAAGAACCAACAAGAAGAGCATTTTATTGATTGGAAATATAAAATCCTACTGCCCACTTAACATAATGTGGGTAACTAACTCCCTGATGTCCTTTAAGGTGTAAATGAGAACTTTGGGCATTATAGACGAGAGATGGAACTTATGAATCAGTTTTTCGGTGAAAACCATCTTACATACCTTGCAACACCAATACGCATAGTGAGTGGTTTCGCACATTTATAGCTGTTGTCAAAGATAGTTCCATCAGCAAACCTTGTAGTCTAGTGAATCTGTTTCAAAAAATGAATGGACTTTATGCAGAATGTATGGTCATGATTAAAGAACTAATGGACCATTCTAATATAATTTGGTGAAGATTGAGTGTTTGAAGAATGCTAGACCCAAATCTAAGGTCCCACAGCAAAGAATTCATCTTCTACAATAAAGAGAAGACTCGCCATTAATCATGGAATCCATTCCCTCTTAAAAACTAACATGTTGGGCAGTTTCCATTGGCCATCAAGAAGTTCTATTGTAGTTTTTCCCCAGCTTTACTTCACTTTATCAATCTAGGAATGCCAACCATGGTTCCATTGGAACCCCCACATTGACCATGTGACAAGAACACGAGTTTAACAAGATGGTTTGACGAATTGGTTGGATAATTAGCTATGAGTTGATCCAACAGATGTAAACAACTGTATAGTTCTTTCTTACTGAATCAACAACAATTTATCTCAACAATGAACTAAAACTTTGCGAATTGAAAAAAAAAAAAAAAAAAAACTAACAACAGCGATGCATTATGCCAAACAAAAAGAGGAATTCGAAATCTAGAATAAGAAATTGAT
This sequence comes from Magnolia kwangsiensis, assembly GCA_037074715.1. Classification (NCBI taxonomy): domain Eukaryota; kingdom Viridiplantae; phylum Streptophyta; class Magnoliopsida; order Magnoliales; family Magnoliaceae; genus Magnolia; species Magnolia kwangsiensis. Next base: position 119,875,188 of record CM073577.1, read on the forward strand.
TGAATATGACCATTTACTGTCAAATATCACAGAATCAACCAAATACAATAAAAGAAGGAAAAAAAATAAAAATAAAAATAAAATTTGTAAATCACTTAAAGTCTCTACATATCCAGAAACCAATCCATTCAGATCTTAACCTATCATCATCATAATCATATCCCCAATGCATTTGAAACATCAACTCATATAAAGTAAATGTATTAACCACCCATGATTTAATCAGATGAAATAATTAATCAAAAACTCAAACCTCAAATCTTAAAAGTTCAAACCACACTAATAAATGGCCCATCAACATTGCCCTAATCACAATAACAATCATGAAGTAAAACTTCCAAAGTGGTGTCCATTGCGCAACTCAATCCTACTGATTGTGGGCCATCAAATTGACATTTGAAAGGAAAATGGTTCTTGGGAAAAATCCACCAATTATTGTATGATTAGTATGATGTTTAGGCCACACAAAACCACAACAGGACTCATGATTTGGATAGTTTAGAATTCAATAGACGCACACCACTTGTACAATGGTTGAATGCACTAGTATGTACCATAGTCAGCTTGAGGAAGGTATTTTTCCTAACAAATGAACATATACACTACTAAGTTCAAACCTAATAGAAAGGGCAACAAAAAAAATACAATTAAAAATAAAAATAAAATAAAATAAAATAAAATAAAATAAAAACATCAAGCATTAAAACAAGACATTAAGTGAAACCTCAAATGTTGTTGTCTAATCATCAAATCAGATCCAATGTTTGATGCGAAATGCTGCGATACAGATTCTGCATAGAATTTCAATGCAGCTTCCACTACACCAAAACAATGAAAAAAGTCTCAAAAGACAATAAAGGATGGTCTTGGACCGGCACAAGGGCCGTTCTATTTTGGGGCGTCGTATTACTTAAAGGATGGTCATGAATCATCATTTTTATGGACAATTAAAGGATGATTATGGACCGTCTGTAAAGAAGGACGGTCATGGACCGTCAATAAATATAATAAATATAGAGGTTATAAGGTCTCTGATGAACCTTAAAAGGACGGTCTTGGACCGTCCTTAAAAAGGACGATCATGGACCGTCCTTAAAAAGGACTGTCATGAGCAATCTCTAATGAACCTTAAAAGGACGATCATGGACCATCCTTAAAAAGGATGGTCATGAGCAGTCTCTGATGAACCTTAAAAGGACAGTCATGAGCAGTCTCTGATGAACCTTAAAAGGACGGTCATGGATCATCCTTTCAAAGGACGGTTATGAGCGGTCTCTGATGAACCTTAAAAGGACGGTTATGGACCGTCTCAAATTTGAATATTTAGAAAAGCCTAGAGTCGTCAGAAAATTTCTTGCATTAAAAAGTAAAATAAAAACAAAATCAGCAACAATTTTCTTTTTATCTTTCATCTAATAAAAAATTATTTAACCAACAAAACATTATAATTCAGAATCATGAAGAATTGCAGAAACTTCATTCACTTCTTTTTTTCCAAAAAAGTGTTTAAAATAAAACTGATCATTAAAATAAAACTAATGCAAACAAATAATGCAAAAAAGTGTTTCAATTCAAGTTAATAGAAATAACAACAAAAATTAAAGCTTTGTAAAAAGGGGCATGTGTTAAAGGGATACATCCTTGATTCACATGCATGAGAGTCCAATGATGATGAGAACAAGAATCGCAGCACAAGGGCCCATAAATACGGCAATGTTATCCTGTAAAGGAATAGGATAGTATTAGATGTTAATGCACTTGATCAGATTGCACATAAAGCTCCGATTAGAGTTACAGTTTAGTAAAGGTTTGCAGTGCCATGCATGGATGATAAGGAAGCTTAAAAGAACTAAAAAACTAAGCCCTTTTTCTTTTCCTTTTGCAACAGATTATGTACAATCTTATTGAAACTAAGCAATAAATTAAAAGAGGTTATAGGTTTAGGTTAAGGTTACAGGTTTAGGTTTAGGTTATAAGCGTAGGTTATAGGTTTAGGTTTAGGTTAGGTTATAGGTTACGGTTTAGGGAATTGAGAATAGGTTAAGGCTTAGGTTTAGGAAATCAGGTTTAGATTCATGTTCGAGTTTAGGTTTGGGTTTTCAAGTTTATGTTTAGGTTAAGAAGTTGAGATTATGATTAGGTATAGGTTTAGGTTTAGGGATTTGAGAATACATTTAGGTTTTAGGTTTAGGTTTAGGTTTTAGATTTAGGTTATAGGTTTAGGTTTAGGTTATAGGTTATAGCTTTAGGAAATTAAGAATAGGTTAAGGTTTAGGTTTAGGAAATCGGGATCGGGTTTAGGTTTGGGTTTTCAAGTTTACGTTTAGGCTAAGGAGTTGAGATTAAGATTAGGTGTAGGTTTAGGTTTAAGGATTTGAGAATACATTTAAGTTTTAGGTTTTAAGTTATAGGTTTACGTTTAGGTTATAAGTGTAGGTTATAGGTTTAAGTTTAGGTTAGGTTATAGGTTAAGGTTTAGGGAATTGAGTTTAGGTTATAGGTTAAGGTTATAGGTTAAGGTTTAGGTTTAGGTTTAGGTTTAGGTTATAGGTTATAGGTTTTGGGATTAAAGAATAGGTTTAGGTTAAGGTTATAAGTTTAGCTTTAAGAAATTGAGTTCGGGTTTAGGTTTGGGTTTTCAAGTTTAGGTATAGGTTTAGGTTAAGGAGTTGAGATTAGGATTAGGTGTAGGTTTAGGTTTAGGGATTTGACAATACGTTAAGGTTTAGGTTTAGAAAATCGATTTCGGGTTCGAGAACGGGTTTACGTTTGGGTTTTAGATTTAGGTTTAGGTTATAGGTTTAAGTTATAGGTTATAAGTGTAGGTTTAGATTTAGGTTTTAGGTTTAGGTTATATGTTTGAGGTTTAGGTTTAGGTTATACTTTTTGGGTTTTGAGAATAGGTTTAGGTTATACTTTTTGGGTTTTGAGAATAGGTTTAGGTTTTAAGTATATGTTTAGGTTATAAGAATAAGTTTAGGTTATAATTATAGTTTTAGGTTTAGGTTTAGGTTTTATGTTTAGGTTAAGGTTATAGGTTTAGGTTTACGTTATAAGTGTAGGTTATAGGTTTTGGTTTAGATTAGGTTATAGGTTAAGGTTTAGGGAATTAAGTTTAGGTTCTAGGTTTAGGTTATAAGTTAAGGTTTACGTTTAGGTTAAGGTTTAGGTTTAGGTTATAGGTTTTGGGGTTTGAGAATAGGTTTAGGTTAAGGTTATAAGTTTAGGTTTAGGAAATTGGGTTCGGGATTGGGATCAAGTTTAGGTTTGGATTTTCAAGTTAAGGTTTAGGTTTAGGTTAGGGAGTTGAGATTAGGATTAGGTGTAGGTTTAAGTTTAGGGATTAGAGAATACATTATGGTTTAGGTTTAGGAAATCGGGTTCGGGTTCGAGATCAAGTTTACGTTTAGGTTTTAGATTTAGGTTTAGGTTTTAGGTTTAGGTTTAGGTTTAAGTTATAGGTTTTGGGATTTGAGAATAGGTTTAGGTTATAAGTATAGGTTTAGGTTTAAGTTTTCTGTTTAGGTTAAGGTTATAGGTTTAGGTTTAGGTTTAGGTTATAAATGTAGGTTAGAGGTTTAGGTTTAGGTTAGGTTATAAGTTAAGGTTTAGAGAATTGAGTTTAGGTTATAAGTTAAGGTTAAGGTTTAGGTTTAGGTTTAGGTTTTAGGTTTTAGGATTTGAGAATAGGTTAAGGTTAAGGTTATAAGTTTAGGTTTAGGAAATCGGGTTCGGGTTTAGGTTTGAGTTTTCAAGTTTAGGTTTAGGATTAGGTTAGGGAATTGAGATTAGGATTAGGTGTAGGTTTAGGTTTAGGGATTTGAGAATATGTTAAGGTTTAGATTTAGGAAATCGTGTTCAGGTTCAAGATCGGGTTTATGTTTAGGTTTAGGTTATAGGTTATAAGTGTAGGTTTAGATTTAGGTTTTAAGTTTAGGTTATAGGTTTAGGTTTAGGTTTAGGTTAAGGTTTAGGTTTAGGTTTAGGTTATAGGTTTTTGGATTTGAGAATACATTTAGGTTTTAGGTTTAGGTTTAGGTTTTAGGCATAGGTTTAGGTTATAGGTTTAGGTTTAGGTTATAAGTGTAGGTTATAGGTTTAGGTTTAGGTTAGGTTATAGGTTACGGTTTAGGGAATTGAGAATAGGTTAAGGTTTACGTTTAGGAAATCAGGTTCGGGTTTGGATTCGAGTGTAGGTTTGGGTTTTCAAGTTTAGGTTTATAATATTTTAATTTAAACCAATCTGATTTAAATGATTTTTAACTCACAAGTATACGAATCAGATGTAGATGCGGTACGTATTATGAGATCATTTCCATGAGGACTGTTTATCACAATTTAAAATTTATGATTCTTCTTAACTAATCCAATAAATATTTTAGCAAACTAATAAGTAAACTAACACAAATCTATGGAGAAATAACCAAGAGCAATAAGTAAAATTCAATCAAAGAGAAGACTAGGACTTTTCGAATCCACCGCTAACTATCCTAACCCTTATTTTACCTGTTGATTTATCATAATTCAGATTAATATAAATTTAATAAACAAAGAACATCCTATGTTCTTGGTCGGGCACACAGAATGTATAATCCTTTAAAGCATATGGATCACATCTTTCCATCCATGGTTAGGCATGGAGAGATGTAAATCCTGTTTCTTCCTCTATAGGAGACCTGTTCAGGGTCAGACACAAGCACCTAATTACGATTCTAAACAAAATTCATATCTAGACTTTGGTCGAGCTCATAGAATGGAGAAGCATGAAAATTACAGTTAAACACACTAGAGAAAGGAACAAATCAATTAAATAAAAATAAATTCAACATAGACAAGAGTTATTCAAATTAGGGGCTTCATCTCATCCCTAGCTAAGAAGTTTAGCAATCCATAAAATTAATTAGGAAAAAAAAATATAAAATAAAAACATTAAAAACATCTCCCTTATCTCTCTTCTTCCTTCTTCTCTCTCTCCTCTTTCTTCTTCTTGGCTCTGGATCTTCCTCCACAGGTCTAAATGCCTGCTCCCCACATCCAAAACCTCCTTATATAGCTGCTGGAGTGGTGAAAATCGGATTTGGAAAGCTATCGCATGCCCAGCGAAAGCCTTTTCGCAGCCAAGTTTGATGCTTTAAAAATTATCAATTTCCTCGCTTAATTTTCAAAGAAACACCGTCTCTTAGGACGTTTTTGGGTCCTCTATATGATATATGGTTAAGATCTTCCATATGATCAAAGATGGTGAGCCACAACCGCCTGAAAAAGTCAATTTTCGCGGATGTGCGAAACCTTTCGCACTATTTCACTGTCGTGATCGGTGGGCCCCATAGAGGTATTTTCGGAGAAATCCACCCCATCCATTGCATTCAAAATGAAATTTCAATCAAGAATGGGTAATCTTGAACGTCCATTGACGCGGCCCAGAGAATAAACCGCAATAAAATCAATTTTGAACGTCCCAAGGCAACCCGTTTGTGGCCTCTATAACGCACACGTGTGTATGCATGGATGAAAAGTATCAACATGGGTTTGTAGTGTTTGCAACATTCTACAAGATGGTCGGATCGGATGAGTCATACGGTCCATAAGTGGGGCCCACAGTCGATCGCAAAACGGACGCAAGCAGTCCATTCGCTGACGCTAAAACGGAAGTTTCCATTTTGATGAACAAGAGACGGGTCAGCGCTTGCGCTGACCGCCTCTTCATCCGGTGCGCATAGTGTACGTGGACACTATGTACATACACGTACACATACAGGGACAAATGTGATATTTCTTAGAAATCTGATCCGTCCATCCTTTTAATCATCTCATTTAAACCGTAAGGACCAATTTTGACGCATATCCAAATATCAAGTGGGACCCAAATCAGAGATTAATGGGCTAATCTGTCTGTTAGCCCACTTCCTGAGATCCTCAATAGCTAAAATTTTATGTGTACGGTTAATTTATGACCCTCATCCCATGTATAAAGTTTCGAGTCAATCAGATGGCGAAAAACATGTGATCTTGCATTCTGGACCAATTTTAGGCCTCTTAAACATGAATGGCTCGATTTCCTCAGATTCATGACATGTAAATTCATTGATCTCAGTCCTCTAGAGTCTTTCCTTTGCTTTGGTTACTTCGGAACATCAGATCCACACTTTTAATGTCCTTTTTCAATCAATGCTCCTGATTTCATCCTGTAACAAAAATATAATTAAAATACTCCATTAAGCATTATCATATACGTAAAATCTGGCAATAATCGAGGCCTGATATGCAATATTTGACCCTCATCACAACCCCCGACCAGCATTTTGCTAGTCCCGAGCAAAACATGCGAAAATAATTTCAGAAATAAGAGACAATTCTTGTAAACTCGAGGGACTTGTGACCAGATAGTTGAAATGCGAAAATTCTAGGATTATGAATGGTGAGTAGAATTTTCTCCTGGAATCAAACTGATGGTAAACTTCATAATCAAGTTCACAATATTAATCCATTAATTAGAATAATTCTAAACATTGAGTTCTATGAGTGTATAGTATAATCTCGGCTTACCACTGTTAAGAGATCCAATTATCAATTTCATGATGTCATTGGTAATTAACAACGGAATTCATGACAACTGAAACCAACACTTACCTTACAAATTAACTTTTCATTCTACCAGCCTTTGATTTTTTTTACGAATAGTAATGCCAATGAGGGAATCAAATCCTCCCCTATAGGGAGCAAACCTATGTTGAGAACTTGTCGCCTAACTTTTTTTCTTCAAATGTCAACCATAAGGAATCGAATCTTCACCTATAGGGAGCAAACCTATGGTGAAGATTATGTGACTTACCCTTTTTATTCTTCTTTACTGCACATGAAATTTTATTTTAGCTGGTTCCTTTCATGCTTTGTGATTACCAAGTTAATCATTCAATATCGAACCGGAACCTTAATGTGTAAGCGAGATGTGATATGCGAAATCATGACTCAATCAATGTTTACAACTTCTAATCATGGGTTAACAATTTAAACTTAACTATGAAATCTAACATATGGCGGAATTCTAGAGGCATAAATTTCCAACATTATGTATCGTGTAATTTTAAAATCATAACTATCCTTCAAAATCACTTCAAATTCACAAGAAATTCCAGAAAATTTTTAAAATTTTCACAATTTTTTTTTTCAAGACTAAGAAAATACTGATTATGTTACCTAATCTCCCACCCCCAACTTAAAATCTACATTGTCCTCAATGTAAAAGAAATAAGCATGCAATACACATTGGACAACGAAAGAAAAAGAGGAGTGATGGAAAGATAGTACCTGGAACAGAGAATTAAGAGGCTTTACCACTTTCGCAGGTGCTCTCGATTGCATTTAGCGTATGCAATAAGCCTTTAAACCCCTAGGTTGCCCCTAGTGGACGAGTTGTAGTCTCGTGAGGGTTTACAGTAATGTTACCCACAAACATTAAACTAACTAATTAACTAGAAAAAATAAATAAAAAGAAAATCTGGGCTGCCTCCCAAGAGCACTAAGTTTAACGTCTTCAGCCAGACAAGAATGGACCATGAATTAATCAATCTTGAAAACCTGGGTCTTCCAAATTAACTTCCTCAACATCTTGATTAACCAAATCCTCCAAATAAGGTTTCAATCGTTGACCATTTACTTTGAAAATATTCCCGTCCTTAAGATTTTTAATCTCAACTGCTCCATGAGGAAACACTTTTATTACCTGATAAGGAGCATACCATCGTGAACGCAGTTTTTCAGGAAAGAGGCGTAACCTGTAATTATATAATAATACTTTCTGGTTTGGTTCAAATGTCCTGCGAAGAATTGATTGGTCATGAAAAAATTTTGTCCTGTCCTTATAAATTTTTACTTTCTAATATGCCTCATTTCGAATTTCTTCTAACTCATTGAGTTGAAGTTTACGGTGCATTCCAGCCTTATTTAAGTCAAAATTAAAGGTGTTGATGGCCCAATAAGCATGATGTTCTAGTTCTACAGGCAAGTGACATGTTTTCCCAAAGACAAGCCTATAAGGGGATATTCCAATCGGAGTTTTGAATACTGTATGATACGTCCAAAGAGCATCATTCAAACATTGCGACCAATCTTTACGATCAGGGCGAACTGTTTTCTCTAAAATTTATTTAATCTCTCGATTCGAAACTTCTACTTGACCACTTGTTTGTGGATGGTATGGAGTTGCAACTTTATGGGTGATGAAATATTTCTTCATTAAAGATTCAAATGGTTTATTGCAAAAATGAGTACCACCATCACTTATGATTGCCCGAGGCCAGGAGTACCAAAACGAGAAAAGATATTTTCTTTCAAGAAGCGGACCACAACTTTGTGATCATTCGTTTTACATGGCACTGCTTCAACCTACTTAGAGACATAATCGATAACCACAAGGATATACATAGGTACACATCTCCTAATGACCTGGTCAGGACAGAGTTTGAATAGGTATGGATCATCCCAGAAGAAATGTTTAACCTCAGTAAGAAATTTGGATTTATCCTGTTTAGTCTCATGAGAAGGAATTTGACTTGTAACAAGATAATTTATGATATCCGCATACCAAAGTAATTGAGAAATCGCTAAAAGTTGTTTATCAGGGAAAGACTCATTCATTGGCACAGGATCCACTGTGGGCTCCAAGACAAGTCTAGACAAATGGTCGGCTACCACATTTTCGGAACCCTTTTTATCCCGAATTTCAATGTTAAATTCTTGTAGCAAGAGAATCCAATGAATCAATCGAGGTTTAGCATCTTTTTTAGAAAGAAGATATTTCAATGCTGCATGATCTGAGAACACTATAACCTTCGATCCAATGAGATATGACCTAAATTTATCTAGAGCAAATACCACTAACAACAATTCTTTTTCAGTAGTAGAGTAGTTCAGTTGAGCATCATTTAGAGTCCTACTAGCATAATAAATGACATGAGGCATTTTGTTCAATCGTTTCCCTAAGACGGCTCTAACAGCATAATCAGAAGCATCATAGATAAGCTCAAAAGGTAAACTCTAATTAGGTGGTTGGATGATTGGAGCAGAAGTTAATAAAAGCTTTAACTTGTCAAAAGCTTTCTGACAATCATCATCGAGGTCAAATGCAACATCCTTAGCTAATAAACTGCACAAGAGTTGAGAAATTTTGCTAAAATCCTTAATGACTCTCCTGTAGAATCCTGCATGCCCTAAGAATTATCTAATTTCCTTCACCGTTCTAGGTGGAGGAAGACTAGAAATTAAATCAATCTTAGCTTTATCAACTTCAATGCCTTTACTTGAAATAACATTCCCGAGTACAATCCCTTTTTGAACCATAAAATGACACTTTTCCCAATTCAATACCAGGTTCGTTTCTTTACATCTTTCTAAAATTAGAGATAAATGGTATAAGCATTCATCAAAGGAAAAGCCAAAAATAGAAAAATCATCCATGAATATCTCGAGGAAACGCTCAACCATGTCTAAAAAAATACTCATCATGCATCGTTGAAAAGTAGCAGGCGCATTACATAACCCAAATGGCATACGCCGATAGGCATATGTACCAAAAGGACATGTAAATGTGATTTTCTCTTGATCCTCAAGAGCAATGGGAATCTAATTGTACCCGGAATAACCATCCAAGAAACAATAATAGTTATGTCCTGCCAATCTCTCAAGCATCTAATCTATGAAAGGAAGAGGAAAGTGATCCTTCCTTGTGACCAGGTTCAGTTTATGGTAATCAATACAAACTCGCCAACACGTAGTCATGCGGGTTGGTACTAATTCATTATCATCATTTTTTATCACCGTAATCCCAGACTTTTTTAGAATAACTTGAACTGGGCTGACCCACGTGCTATCCAAAATATGGTAAATGATACCAACATCTAACAATTAAAGCACCTCCGCCCGTACGACCTCTTTCATGTTAAGATTAAGCCTCCTTTGCGTTTCACGTGATGTTTTTACATTTTCTTTAATATGAATATGATGCATACACACAGTGGGGCTTATTCCCTGTCCGCTATTGTTCACCCAATAGTTACCCTATGTTCTCTAAGAACATTAAGCAACTTGCCCTCCTGTTCCTTATCGAGGTTAGAAGCTATGATGATAGGTAGGGTTTCAGAAGGACCTAAAAATACATACTTGAGAGTTTTAGGTAATTGTTTAAGGTCAAGTTCGGGTGGTTTCTCAACAGACGGGACCGGTTTAAACTCAGATGGTGGAAAAAGTTTCACTTTCGCTTTCCATTTTGTAGTATCTATTATAGAATTAGAGTCGAGCAATGCATTGACTTCTTCGATGGAACTTTTTATATCAAAGTCTGTACCAAAATGTGCTAGACAAGTCTCCAGTGCGTCTTCGAAAGATTTAGAGAAAGAGTCATGCACTAGACTATCAATCATGTTCACCTCAAATATATCATCCGAGTCTGCCGGTTGTTGTCCAGCATTGAAAACATTGAATTTAATCTTCATGTTACCAAAAGACAACTTCATGACTCCATTCCTACAATTTATAATAGCATTGGATGTACCTAAGAATGAACGTCCCAAGATAACCGGGATTTGACTTGCAGGATTCAGGACAAGCTGAGTATCAAAAACGATGAAATTCACTGGAAAATAAAACTTATCAACCTGGATTAACATGTCCTCAATAACACCACGTAGCACCTTGATAGATCTATCAGCTAGTTGTAGTATTATTTTAATTGATTTCAGTTCACCAAGTCCTAGTTTCTCATACACAAAATATGACAACAAATTAACGCTCGCCCCTAAATCAAGTAATGCCTTCTCAACCTTATGATCTCCTATGATGCAAGAAGTGGTAGGAGCTCCTGGATCCCTAAATTTAGGAGAGGTGTTGTGTTGAATCATAGAGATGAGTTGCTCTGCAAGGAAGAACTTCTTATGAACATGCATCTTACGCTTCTGAGTGTATAAATCTTTAAGAAACTTAGCGTAAGCAGGGACTTGCTTGATAGCATCAAGCAATGGAATGTTAATTTGCACTTGCTTAAACATCTTCAATATCTTATTAAAGTTGTTTCCTTTCTTAACTGGTGCCAGACGTTGAGGAAAAGGTGCTTTAAGCACATAAGATAGCACATGAGTGGTTTCTTGAGGGTTAGAGTACTTTTGGACTTTGGATGCACTAGTATGTTTCTCCGCTTCATTTTGATCTTTTGATTTGGAATTTAATTCTCCCCTAGGCATCTCTACTCTGTTCTCAATCTATTTACTAGACCTAAAGGTAATGATTGATTTGGCTTACTCATGATATTGTTCTTGGTTTGAATTAGAGCCAATCTCATACTGTCCCTTTAGATTTGTCACTGGTTGACTAGGGAACTTGCCCTTCTCTCTCTCACTTAATGTGGCAGCAAGTTGACCCAATTGAACTTCCATCTTGGCAATAGATTGCGCATTCGCATGTACGCTTTGCTGGTTCGTTAGTAAAGTTTGTTGGGTGTCTTTTTGAAATTGAAGAGAACTCTGCATAAAAAGATTGAGTGTATCCTCAAGAGATGGTTTCCTAGATTGTGTAGGAGCTTGTTGATATTGAGGAAACTGTTAAGGTTGTTGACTACCAACTTGTGGATAAGGTTGCATAGGAGGATTTTCAGATGGTCCTCCTTGTTGTGGTCCTTTTGCCCAAGAAAAATTTGGATGTCTAGCCCACCCTGGGTTGTAGGTGTTTGAGTAAGGATCATTCCCAGGTCTCTAAAAGGTGTTCATAGCATGTACTTGTTCAGAGAGAAATTCCAGAAATGTTGCACCAGATGGACACGACTGCATATGATGGCCAAGACTAGAACATATGGCATATGACTCGATTTGAGTTGTTTGTGGAGGTCCATTATTCAACATCAGAGCATCAACTTTCTGTGTCAGGCTATCAAGTATGGTATAAATATCTAGCGTGACTCCTATCTCATATATACCACCTTTCTTTAGTAGTTGGGGACTTCTTTCACCTTTATTTGAGTAGTCCCATTGCTAAAAATTTTCACACAAGGTTTCAAAGAAATTCCACGCTTCGACATCACTTTTGGTCCTGAATGACCCTCCACTGGTGGCATCAACCATGCGACGGTTTTAGGGTGTCAAACCGTCATAAAAGTATTGAACTTGTTTCTATTTCTCAAAACCATGGTGTGGACATTTAAGGAGCAAGTCCTTCCATTTTTCTCAACATTCATGAAAGTGCTCTCCCTCTTTTTACGTGAAATTAGTGATTTCTCTACGGAGAGCATTCGTTTTGTAAACATGGAAGAATTTGTTTAAGAACTTCTTAGACAGTTGATCACATGTAGTGATCGTCCCAACTCCTAGAGAATTCAACCATGCTTTTGCCTTATCTTTCAAAGAAAAAGGAAAAATGTGCAAACGGATTGAATCATCTGAGAAGTTTTGAAACCTAAAGGTCGAGCAAATGTCTAGAAATTCTTTTACATGATGATATGGATCCTCTTTGTCTAAACCATAGAAAGATGGTAACAACTGTATGACCCCTGGTTTAAGTTCAAAGTGTGCTGCCGTGGTGGCTGGCAACACTATGCATAAAGGCGCATTAAATTCGACAGGAGCTGAATAATCTCTAAGCGCTTTAATTACATTCTCATCCGTCATTTTGAATAGGATGTTTCTGTATCTTTTACGAAAGGTTCTTTCTATTTCAGGATCAAAGGGTGCTAGTTCTATGTTCAGAAATCTACGCCCTAGTATAAACTAAATAACTGAAATATAGGAAAGAAAACTAAACTAAACTAAGATGCAACCTAAGAGAAATAAGACTAGAACTAAAAATTATGAATTCCTAAAAACAAGAGAAAGCTACATAAATAAGAATTGGAAGAAAGAACCTGGAAAAGAAGATGATGGATGCCTGAAGATTTGGTAGCTTCTCCTTTTGAAGACAATCTTATTTAACAGCTTCCTTCTTCAATTCCTGTAAAAAATAAAGACAAAAAATAAAATAAATTTTCTAAAATAATACTAGAAAAAATATCTTAAGCAACAGTTAGTTTCTAAAAAGGAAAAAATTTCTAAAACTAGAAAATAGAAAGTTAATTGAAAGAAGAGTCTAAATCTAAAATTAGAAATTAGAAAATTTTGAAGAAAAAAGCCTAGAATTAGAAAATTCCTAAAAAATAGAAATTAGAAAAAGTAGAGAATTTTAGAAAGGGATTATCAAAATAGAAGTTCAAATCAGGACCCTACAAAACAGAAAATATGTTAGTTTCTAAAATAAAACAAAATAAAAACTTTAACCTATAGTTACTAAAATCCTAAGGCTATGAATTATGATAAGAGAGGATCCTAAATCCAATGATCGAAACAATCCCCGGCAACGACACCAAAAACTTGATGTTTTAATTTAAACCAATCTGATTTAAATGATTTTTAACTCGCAAGTATACGAATCAGATGTAGATGCAGTACGTATTACGAGATCGTTCTCACAAGGATAGGTTGTCACAATTTGAAATTTATGATTCTTCTTAATTAATCCAACAAATATTTTAGCAAACTAATAAGTAAACTAATACAAATCTATGGAGAAATAACCGAGAGTAATGAGTAAAATCCAATCAAACAGAAGACTAGGACTTTCGAATCCACTCTTAACTATCCTAACCCTTATTTTACCTGTTGATTTATCCTAATTTAGATTAATATAAATTTAATAAACAAAGCATATCCTATGTCCTTAGTCGGGCACAAAGAATGTATAATCCTTTAAAGCATATGGATCACATCTTTCCATCCATGGTCAGGCATGGAGAGATGTAAATCCTGTTTCTTCCTCTGTAGGAGACCTGTTCATGGTCAGACACAAGCACCTAGTTAAGATTCCAAACAACATCCATATCTAGACTTTGGTCGAGCTCATAGAATGGAGAAGCATGAAAATTACAGTTAAGCACACTAGAGAAAGGAACAAATCAATTAGATTAAAATAAATTCAACATAGGTAAGAGTTATTCAAATTAGAGGCTTCATATCAGCCCTAGCTAAGAAGTTTAGCAATCCATAAAATTAATTAGGAAAAAGAAAATATAAAATAAAAACATTAAAAATATCTCCCTTATCTCTCTTCTTCCATCTTCTCTCTCTCTTCTCTTTCTTCTACTTGGCTCTGGATCTTCCTCTACAGGTCTGAATGTCTGCTCCCCACGTCCAAAACCTCCTTATATAGCTGCTGGAGTGGTGAAAATCGAATTTGGAAAGCTATCGCATGCCCAACAAAAGTCTTTTCGCAGCCAAGTTCGATGCTTCAAAAATTGCCACTTTCCTTGCTTAATTTTCAAAGAAACACCGTCTCTTATGACGTTTTTGGGTCCTCTACATGATAGATGGTTCAGATCTTCCATATGATCAAAGATGGTGAGCCACAACTGCCTGAAAAAGTATGTAGACTTGTTAAGTCTTTGTATGGATTAAAGTAAGCACCAAAACAGTGGCATGATAAATTTGATTCTAAAGTTCTGTCTTATGGTTTTGCATATAATATTATTGATAAATGCATATACTCAAAAGTTTATGATGATTATATTGTAATCATATGCTTGTATGTATATGATATGTTAATAATCAGTAACAAAATAGAAGGTATAACTGTAACAAAGAAGTTTCTCTCTTCAGTTTTCAAAATGAAGGATCTTGGACAAATAAATACTATATTAGGTATCAAAGTTGAAAAATATAGTGGGGGTTTCGCATTGTGTCAATCTCATTGTATTGATAAAATACTAAACAAGTTTAATCACTTGAAAATCAAAGAGGCAAAAATCTCATTTGATACAAGTATCAAGTTAATAGAAAACAATGGAAGAGCGGTTGCACAACTAAAGTATGCTAATGTTATAGGCAGTCTTATGTATGCGATGCAATACACAAGACTAAATATAACATACATTGTGAGTAAACTAAGCAGGTTTACGAGTAATCCAAGTGTTAAACACTGGAAAGCTATAAGTATATTTCTAAGTTATCTAAAAGAAACCAAAGAACTGTGGCTATTTTATCCAGAATTTTTAGTTGTGTTGGAAGAATATACTAATGTAAATTGGATATCGAGTGCAAGGGACAACAAGTCCACTATAGGGTGGATATTCACCTTAAGCGATGCAGCTGGATCTTGACGATCTAAGAAACAAACTTGCATAACGTACTCAACAATAGAATCTAAGTTGATAGCTTTGGCTGATACAAACAAACAGGCTGAGTGGTTAAGGGATCTTTTATTAGAAATCACATTCTATGCGAAGCTTATACCAGCTGTTTCACTTCATTGTGATTAATGAAGCCACTTTAGTAAGAGCCTACAATGGTACCTATAATGGAAAGTATAAACACATAAGTTTGAGACATGATTATATAAGACAATTGATTTAAGACGGAATAATTGTGATATTTATATGTGAAGTCAAGTAATAACTTGACCGATTATTTTACTAAACCCTTGACGAGAGAAGTAGTAAGGACAACATCTAGAGTGATGGACTTGAAACTCTTTAATCAAAGTTCTAACAGTAAAAGAAACTTAACCCAAAATTAGAAAATTTTTTAAGATTGGGTTTAATGGGTAACAACAATTCACTGATAAGTGAAAAGTTTCAGCATTAAATTTAAATAGCCTCATCCAGGATGAAAGTATTGGCCATTATAAAGAGGGTTGAGTATTAAAACTCTTAATGAAATTGAGTTAAATAAGATAAATGTTTTAAGTAATAGAAACACTGAAAAGATTTCACCTATGTGAATATAAAAGTGGTGCCGCTTCTCAAGAGAGTTAGAGTTATCTTGGGATCATTCATGAAATAAGATAAGCACATGACTATTAAAAGTGCTAAGCAAGTAATATGGAAGAACACATAACGCAGAAGTTATTATGTGTATAGTATTTTCGGTTATCTCATATAGAAATAACTGGTTTAATGCTGTCGCAACCAGAAATTTTGAAATAACTTTAAAATACTTATACTAAGGAAATATTCAAATCACAGGATATCTTTCTTTATACATAACAACTATTATTCTACTCTGGCAGAACTTTTTCTATTGTTTTAAAAAACCAGTGGGGGATTATTGAATTGTGTGATTTTTGAAAAAATAATTCGAATTTTCAGAAGTTCGAGAATTTGCCGCCAAAACAATTTTTGGGAATTTCAAAGTAATAGTGTAGTATGTGCTTTTAGTCCTACATCGAAAATGGTAGAAAAGATTTTAAGGTTTATATGTGGATTTGTAGGGAGTACTTCTTACTTGGATATTTTGGAGATGGAGATGCTTAGGTTGCGTGTTCCAATGCGTAGCACTAGAACACACGGATGCACGCACAAGCACGCTCGCTCTCAGTCTCGGGCATGGGTGTGGGCGTAGGCAGTGTGGTGCTAGTTGGCACACTTTGCACTTCGAACTCAATGCGATCACGGTGTGATGTCTGGTTAGAGCTTATGTGCAGTGGGTCTAAAATGAGTCTATGTTTTATAGGTAATTGAAAACGATCGGATCATAAATCTGAAACGTTTTGCAGTTTTTTAAAACAACTAGTTGCCTTAAAAGCCACAACAGTCCGCAAATGGACCGGTCATGATGATCCAATGGTCAGATCTTGTGATCCGACGATCAAAAATGGTTGGAATTAATGGTCAATGGTCAGAAATGTTTTTCAAATGTTTTAAATCATTGATAGCCACCTAGCAACAGTCCACTACCTGTTGCCTATATAAACTAGACCATTCCGGCTCGAAATCTATCATCTCAATATCATCTCTCCCATCAGCTCCAGATCTTCATTCTAGAATACTGTGATCATTTCCACTGTCTGTTTCTACTAAAATAGATCCACTGCATTAAACAGTTCAAAAAAAGTGGACCCATTGTGATGCTGCACATCGGATCTAGATATGCTTATCTTAGAAGTAATTCGCCTATAACTCATCAGCAATTTTGATAAGGGAGCGAATCATGCTTTAAGGACAGTGTATCATTCTACGTGATTCAACCTAGTGAAAAAGAATTTCATACTTTATTATATTTTTTCTAATTTTGGTGCATCGAACTGAATATTTTATAACATCCACTCACCAAACTTACCCCACTAGGATAAATGGATTTGCTTAAATTCAGGATATCAGAGACTCACGTGAGCCACACCCCATGAATTTAAAATTTTAAGACTGATTTTACACCATTAGCTATGGTGTGACCCTCGTCAGTTTTGAATTTTACTTATGTTTTGAATCTATGGTGACCAAAAAATATAACGGTGCACTTAATGGACAAATGGATCAGAAGCATTTTCGTCGTTCCTAATATCAGTGCAACAAACGATCTCCGCCCACGCAAGTATAGCCGGCGAAGTACTTGAGAAAATGGGCTCGTAGCTTGGTTTTGGGCCACGGAAGCAGATTGTGTCCTGCCCGCATTAAAAACGGTCAATGCGTCCATGCAGGGGTTCTGCGCAGGGGTAATATTTTTACTATATGACCTTTGACCCACTTTGCCTTTTTTAATCGACCCAAAACTTGATATACCAAACTAGACCTCATATGTACGGAAAAATTCATTTTGAATCAAAATACCCACACTTTTTTCCCCTGCTTATACCTTAAAACGAGGGATATTTTCATCCAAATACCTTTTTCTATATCCTAAAAAACTACTTTGGTAATCAAAGTTTCCGTTGAAGGATAAAAAAACTTAAAAGGTAAGCGTTTACAGCGTTAATTTTTTCACCTAAAAATTAGGCAGGTCCAATGCCCAAGTAATCCACACAACAGGAGGCAGCTGAGATAATGAAACTCACCCTTGAAACTTTCCTAGGAGCCACCGCAATGTTTATTTTAAATCAACCTGTTCATGTATGAAGGGAAAACACAAATATCAGATTGATCCGAAACTTCTGCCACTCATGGGAAGTTTTTAATGGTGGGAATTCAATCCCCACTGTGTGGTCCACTTGAGCCTTGGATTTGTCTCCTTTTTTGGTTAGTAACCTAAAATGATCTGAAAAAATGGATGGACAGAATAGATAAAATACATAAATTCTAATGGGCCCCACAGATCACTGCATGAACGGATCATAGTCTAGATGGATGCAGGACGCAATCCGCTTCCTTGGGCTGCAAGACCGAAGAACTGGAAATATGGCGGCCATAGCTCCGTGAGATGTATCTATTGAGTCGATTTATCCACTTCGTACGAGATTGTTTCAAAAATTAAAACATGTCTCAATCTTACCCATAGATTTACTTCACCGAATATTTGCCCAACAGTTATTTTTATTTTCGACTGTTACTTTCATAGAAATTAATTAGACGGATAGCATTGTTTAATAGGTATGATTTGTATTACAAAAGGCATTAATGCTATTGGCAAGGATGAACCCAATTGGTAAAACATCCTAGCACATGTACGGTGAAGAGATGGCTTTACCGTATTCCGTTTCTTCGCGCTCTACTGAATCATCCGCCGAACCGTTTAAAAGGGAAATCGGACTGCGTCCTGCCCCTTCCACTATAGACTCGGTCTGGGTCAGTGTATGGCTCACCGTAATGTCCGTGTTCTATCCACACTGTTTATCTTCTTTTTTTTTCATGTCATTGTAAGGTGTAATCCTAAAATAGAGGCAGATCGAAGGCTCAAGTGAACCACAACACAGGAAGAAGTGTTGATAATGGTGCCAACTGTTGAAATCTTCCTAGTGCCCACCGTATTGTTTATTTTCCTTCCAAACGATTCTCCATCGTGTGCGCTCCACTTTTGTTCCCTTTTCCCCTCAAGAATCATGAATCGTGTACTCCACAAATTCAAAGGTCTGGATTTTCTCATTATGGGAGGTTTTTGGTGCATGAGGCATCATAATAGCCCCCTTGTTCAAACTGGACCATGGTCCAAATACTTGATACATGGCTCACCTTCCCTGGGAGTCGTCCAAGCAGCTAAAGTTCGAATCCAGCAGGGTCCACTAAATCTCACTCTGACCAGGACAGATCAAGCAAGAAGCGATTAGATCATCTGATCAGTGCGAATTTTGCATGGCTGCCCTTTAAATGTTTTTAAAACATAATGGACGGTTCAGTCCTTATATCTGCCTCCTTTTTTGGTTGATATCCTAAAATGATCTCGAAATTTAGATAGACGGAATCGATAAAATACATAAATCACAGTGGACCCCACGGATCACTGCGTGAACGGATCATAGTTTAGGTGGGTGCAGGATGCAATCCGCTTCCTTGGGCCGCAGAGACGGAAGAACCGGAAATATAGCAGCCATGGCTCCGTGAGATGTATCTATCGAGTCGATCCGTCCACTTCGTACCAGATTGTTTCAAAAATTAAAACTATGTCTCAATCTTACCCATATAGTTACTTCACCGAATATTTGCCCACGAGCTATGTTTATTTTCGACCGTCACTTTCATAGAAATTAATTAGACGAATATAATTGTTCACTAGGTATGATTTGTATTAAAAAAGGCATTAATACTATTGGCCAGTATATGAATGAACCCAATTGGTAAAACATTCTACCACATGTGCGGTGAAAAGATGGCTTTACCGTATTACGGTTCTTCGCGCTGTACTGAATTATCCGCAGAACCGTCCGCTATGGACTCGGTCTGGGTCTGTGTGGGGCTCACCGTAACGTACGTGTTCTATTCACACTGCCCATTTTTATTTTTATTTTTCATGCCATTGTAGAGTGTAATCCTAAAATAGAGGCAGATCAAAGGCTCAAGTGAACCACAACACAAGGGATCCTTGCTCTTGCTCAGGTGATAGACTCTCGAGAGTTTCAACACCCAGTCAAGAGTTCGAGCATCCATAGGTTGTGAAAGCCCACCACGGTGTGAGTGTGTGGGAGTGTATATGCGTGTGTAATTCCAAAAAAAAAAAAAAAAAAAAAACACAACACATCAAAAAGTATTGATAATGATGCCTACTATTGAAATCTTCCTAGTGCCCACTGTGATGTTTATTTTCCATCCAACCCGTTCATAAGGTCACATAGGTCTAGATGAAGGGAAAGGAGAAATATCAACTTGATCAAACTTCTGTAGATCCCAAAAATATTTTAATGGTGTGCGGTCAGTACCCACTATATGGTTCACTTGAGACTTGGACCTACCTAACTTTTAGGCCCATACCTAAAAATGATCTGAAAAAATGTAAGGACGGAGTGGATAAAACATATACATTACGGTGGACCCCACAAAGCTCCTGCCTGGACCGTTTGTCCAAGCAGGGGACAACATCTTCACACAATATACACACATTCTCAATTTTGGCAAGTAGGACACATGATCTAGCAATCTAGACCATCAGTATGTTGTATTCTACCATGGATGAACTATTCACGAAATCTAACGGTTGAGATCTCACACAAAATCCCCCCCTTAGCATATGAAAGATGATGATGTTGTTTGGCGCTTGCAGATGGGTGTATTTTAGTTTAGCTACGTAACGACCTTGGACCTGACCTCTTCCAATTTTCAAGACGGGTGATGCACAAGGTAATCAGATGGCTTGATTCCTGGGCCACAATTAGGTGTGGCAATGGGTCAAGTCCGCCCATCGGTCATCTCACCTTGACCCACTTTTGAAGTGGGTTTTTGCCAAGCTAAATGACTAATGTGACCCATTTAACAAAATGGGTTGTAGCGCCTGGGTTAAACTCAATCTACTTAATCCTACAAACCCATGTAGGTTGTCAATGGGTTGGGCCAGAAGACTAGACCGGCTAAACCCAAAAACCCAAAGTGAATTAAAGATAAAAAGGATGCAGATGAAACATTTCTACTGACTGGCCTAGGTTATGCATAACCCTAACTTCAAATTCAATTCTCATACCTGAAAATTGGGTCTGGAAGGTTGTGTTGGGTCAGTTGAGCCTAACTCATGTCCAATTAAATGGGTTTGGTTTGGTCAATTTTTAGTGAGTTGGGCTTAGTCAAAGGGTGATCTTTCATGAGCTAGGTTTGGGCAAGAATTCTTGGATTGCTTGGTAAATTGTCCAGGCTTGGGCTTATTGATAGCACAAGGAGGGATGTGATGAGGCCAATAAGCATCTTCCTCAGTGAATAATTACACTGAATCCACGGAACTCTCTCTACTCTTCATCGAGCTTCCTTGAATTCACAATTGTTGGGGAAAAATGTGTTAAGTCCGGAGACTCGGATTCCAAGTAGGTTGGCTTCGCTGGCACTACTCGAAGGCAACGGTTAGAGCCGAGAGAATAACGGATGGGCCAAGAGGCATAAGCAAAAAACGATTAAAGTTACCCTGTCAGAGAGATAACCTCGTCTGCATAAGCCTACAGAAGGCCGAGCATGTTATAAGACATCCGACCGATAGAATAAAATCGACCTAACGAGTTGCTTCTGTCGGCCACGGAGTAAGGAAGGACGACGGATAATCGTCGAGAGTATTCCATCTGTGAGAAGGTAAAAAACTTATGTTCCTGAGCCGGCCGAGACTCTTCAAGAGTCGGTAACGGCCGAGCCGAGACAAGAGAAGGCGGTGTGAATGCAAATACCGCTCCAAAAATTCGGGAATACGAGTGTCCGATCCCAAGATCCTCGGGATCGGGCGCAATCAGTGAGGAGGATTAAATCTCCGAATAATCAGGAGAAGAATCTTCGTATGATGAGGATTCTTAAGATCTATAAATGTCCAAGATTTTTACAGAAGAAGATACGCAATACAGAACTCAAGAAGCCCTTTGTCATTGATCAGAAGACTGACTTAAGCATCGGAGGTTCTCCGGCCTTAGCCAGGATCTCCTTTGTGTTGCTGATTGTGTAGGTGGGAGACGATCCGACCTGGGGTGTTGTCCCATAAAAATACACCAACAACAATAAACATAATTATTAATAAATTCGAAATAATTTGATTCATGATAAGATCAAATAAAATTATAACCCTTCAAATAAAGAACTCAAATTTATATTTAAACTCCAAGTCAAATACCCTAAAAACATGACTTACTAGTAATAGTAAACTTACATGCCTCTATTCCTACTAGACTATATGGTTTTCGGTTAAAAATAGTAAGTGTTCAATTTGGGCCAACCACCTTGTTATCCTAACTTTTTAAAAACCTTTCAATGTTGGGCACAATTTCTACTGCTCAAAGGATCAGAAGTTATACTCTAATTAAAACTTACTATTTATAATAAAATTGATAATAAATGAGACTTTTAACCGGTGATCTGATGGAATCTCACAAATCTGGCGTGGACAACACCAGATAGTGGGGTTGGTTGGCTTAAATAGGTTCTCCTACCCAAAATCAAATATTATATGTCAAAAAGCTCATTCTGATCTACGAGATGTGATTGATTTAAGGTTTTGGCAGTTTGGATCATTTCTGCCCCTGGATGCAAGCATACACTGCATGCACTGTAAATGGTCATTATAGAAACTCTCTTTCACAAAACATGTTAATCATTATTTACTGAACTTTTCGGACCTTCAAATCTGTATGGATGAATTTTGGGCTACCTAGGATCCACGACGGGGCCACTATATCAACAGTCCGGATCAACAATACAACGATGAAGGGCCTTCTATGTAAGAAAGGGGGACATGTACAGAGGAACCTAAAATAACACTCGTGTCTCATCTAGCACAATTCTAGACATAGAATTCCCATAACCGTGAAAAAAATAAAACAAGATACAAATGGGTGACATATAGGAATGCTTCTTGCAACCGATGGTTATTATTCTTCAATAGCTAAACACAAGCTCCACGCATTAATGAGATCTAGACCGTCAATCAAGTGATTTCCATTGTGAATGTGTCCTTACCCAAAACACTGGACAATCCATCTTTTAAAGAGAGTTATATTTCTTGACTGGCCATTTTCTTTTTACACGTTTTGGGCTAGTTCACATTCACCATTGGGGCCACCTGAGGAACGGTCAGAATCTCACACATGCTTGCCACGTGGGCACCTGTAGGGGATCTCATGTTCCACGCTTACAAACAGGCGGCTGTGATCAGCATTCCCATTCTCATGCATCAATTTCACTCAGCTTGGACGGCATCGGCAGAGGGCTTGGTATGAGCAGGTAGTGGGCCCGAGCCATGGTGTTGGTTGGGGAACACTCGATGAAGCCTGCATCGGAACAATCATGCGTGCTTCATTGGAGAACATACACATGATTTTCCATTTGGATTGGTCGATAGAGAATCGGTCGGCCAAGATCGCCTCATCGAGTCCAGCTGCGGCGCATTATATATAGCTACTTTCGTCGGCTCCTAGATCTTGAGAACTCATGATGTTGTAAGAACATTAGAATGAGCGTGGGTCCTTTCTCTTATGGGGGTGTAGACTCCTTGGAGTTTCAATTCCAGGTCAAGGGTTCGAGTACCCATGGTGGTGAAATCCCACGGTGTGTGCGCCTATGGTGTGAGTGTGTGGGGGTGTGGTGTAATCCTACGGTGTGTGTGCGCGTGTGGTGTGAGTGTGTCGTGTGTAAAAAAAAAAAAAGTGAATATTAGAATGAACAAAACATTATCGGCAAAGATCGTGGAGGATCAATGTCTATTTTAGTCATCAACTGTTCAATCTTAGTGAAAGATATACATCCGGAAGAAACCATTCATTTATTGGGCTATACGGTGAACAATACGTGGCCTAAAAACCATATCAGTTGGGAAATCTTAGCCATTAATTGGACGAATTTTGAGGATTGCAATCGAGTGGTTGGAAAGAAATTCAACCGACGGTGGGCAAAAGTCCTAGCCACGATTGGGCAGTAATCTGGACAGGCCCACCGTGATGTGTCTATTTATCCACACCGTCTATACTTTCTCTCAGATCATTTCAAGGTACATGCACAAAAATTAGACAGATCTAACACTCACGTGGACCACACCAAACAACAAGCTTAGTTGTATTAAATGCACGGGGCATTAACTGCAAGTTGCGTTAAATGCGAGAGTAATCTTAGCATCGATCCCTAGTGGGGGTGACTAACAGTGCAGTGTGTAATGACAGTGGGTGTGTACTAACAAACTAACAAAAAAAAATGCGAGAGTAATCTTGGTGTGGCTCACTAGAGCGTTTGATCTGCATACTTTTTTATTGCACGTATCTTAAAATGATTTGAGAGAAGTGATGGACGGTTCGGATAAACAGATACATCACTGTGGGCCCGCTCTGAGAACTAACCATTTGTGGCTAGAGATGGGGAGGGGTTGGATGCAATCCGCGTCCCAGACGGCTAGGCCAGATTGGGACTGGGAGCTTTGAGTGGTAACCGTGATGTAAGGGTATTATTCACGCTATACATCCACTTTTTAATATCATTTTGGAATATGATCCCAAAAATGAGTCTGATACAAGGCTCTAGTGGACTACAAAATGGGGATTAAATTCTTACCGTTAAAAATTTCTTGGGGGCCACTGAAGTTTTAGACAGAGATGATATTTGTTTTTTCTCTTCATCCAGGGCTATGTAAAGTTATGAATAGGTTGGATGGAAAATAAACATCACGGTGGGCCCTATAAAAGTTTCAACAGTGAGAATCATTATCACCGCTGCTTTATGTGGTGTGGTCATCTTGAGCATAATATCTGCTCATTTTTATAAGTATATACTAAAATAATATGATAAAATGGATGAACAGTGTGGATATAACTCATACACCACGGTGGCCACTCAAAACTCCTACCCGTTCCCAACTGGAGACGGCTGAGGTAGGACGCAATCCGCGTCCGCGAGAATGGCATTAGGCCAGTCTGCTGGCTCTTAGACAGTCCAAGCCCGCGAAAGCGGGCTAGCACAAAAACCAAAAAGGCTGGCTTTAGCACATTGGTAGCACAAGGCCCAACAGATGAAAGGTCCATATCTCATCCACCCATGCCACAGTTGCCACACTTGAATAAAAACCACAAGAGCATGGGGCTGGACCCCATTCTATTCATTTTCCCTGGTGGCATGTTTGGTTGTACCAAATATCATAAAATTTCAAACTCATGTCTAATCACTCTAATTTGTAGCACATTTCGTGATATCTTATGACTAATCAGCCTAATTTGGAGAAAATTTCATGGCTCTTGGTGCAACCAAACACACTCTTATGTGAATACAAGGGCACCAACAAATAGATCCTAATCATCCATCTAGTCGGCCCCTTCCATAGAAAATGAGATTATAGCTTGTATGTGTAGAGATTTTAGAGATTTAGGGCTTTCACACACACACACACACACACACAGAGAGAGAGAGAGAGAGAGAGAGAGAGAGAGAGAGAGAGAGAGAGAGAGAGAGAGAGAGAGAGAGAGAGAGAGTTCTTTAATGCTATAGTCCCAACATGAACAACACCTCTCACAAATATTAGCCCAAAGGCTCATCACATGGGCCAACACTGTTGCAATCAATAGACAACCGTTGATCCGATTCAAAATAGTTGGGTGGCCCATCTACTAAGTAGCCTGACTGAACATGGCCATGTGGCCCATCTAATAAGTGGATCATCCTAATTTTCAAGGAGGATCATCTTTATAGTGGGGCCTACTACTTTCATGGTTGCATCACGGTCTAACTATCATGGTCGACCGAGTAATATATGACATGCTTTCATGTCAAACACATTACAAAGTATCTGATTCTTATAAGTTTTACCAATTGAAAATGAGAAAATGCATCGTTCAATTATCTTGGTCTCGTTCACCATTTTAATCCAACCAATTGAATAAGATGAATGATATTTTGTCATGGGTAGCTACAACTTGTTCACCATTACTTTCGAGACAATGTTCTAACTATCACCATTGTCTATAATCACATCATAGATCTTATTGTTGACGGTGCACCATGTACGGAATATAGTATCGTTGTGGATGTAATTCTTTTATGGGGTGTACAGTAATCACCTTACACCTAGAGATTCATCACAATTTTCGTCCGTCCATTCTTTGTCATCTGCTCCTTCCTCAATAGCTTGTTCATCTTTATCAAAGCTGTAGTCTTCTTTTGTGGCCTCACCTTCAGTGCCCCATTCGTTTATGGTTAAGCGGGTTGCGAGGAGTTAAAGACATGTATTTGATAAGTGGCTTGATTGGCTACAATGGTAACAATTGTTTAGCTTTGGCCGAACGTAACGATTTGGAATCCTACTTGGGTCCACTGTTGTGGGTGCTACATATTGAAGCCTAGATGTGCCGCTCCCTATGTCACGATGTACAGTTGTAGAAGGTTGAGGATGTCCTCCTACTAGTTTTTTCCATCGTGCCAGCACTGAATCCTGCATTCCACTCATCATAGGGGGCCGAGTTGAAAGATAAGGCCAAGTAAGAATTCTTACAAGTTGTGTTTCTGCTATACCTACTAACTGAATCGCTTCATACACGTCCCGACTGGGTGCATCTGAACTCAGTCCTAAATCGTCAATCGTAACCCACGTATAAATTATGCTACTTTCTGTGATTCGGTTTTTGACAGATCATTTGGTGTTGTGGACCGCTGAAATTCTTTAGTGTAATCTATGAAAGTTCGATTCTCCTGTCAGCAGTTTTAGTGTTATGGAAACAATAGTTGCTCGTAATCACTAGGGAGGAATCGAGATCGTAGAAAGCATCTCATCCGTGTCCATAACGAGGTGGGCGCCTTGTTCTGTCGGGCATGTGAGAGTTGTAATTGCTCCCACCACAGAAGCACTATATTTTAATTTAAGTGCTAATAATTTTACTTTTTTAAGTTCTGGCGTGCCCTTGTAATAAAGATATCTTTCTACTTCGACTAGCTAGTTGAGGAAATCTTATATGCATAATAAATCGTTAAAACTAGGAAGTTCAGTCTTACCTCGATAGCCTCTTTCAGCACGATATAAAATATCACCTCCATGAATTGGTCATAAGGCAAAGCCTTCATTAAGGTCCTCGTCACTAGACCTCGAATTATCTGGTATAGCTCTACGATTCACCACTGATAATACTCTAAAGAAATAAAGGTTGTGCCATACAACAACTATGGGCAGTTGAGCATCACCATGGGTGCGGGGCAGAATCGGTGCATCCGCAAGACGGTTGAGGGTTGCTTGCAATCCTTGCATAGTTAGCTGACTCTCCTAGTGAAAAGCTTCCTCTTTTCAAAAGATAACGAACAATGTCATCTGACCTATGTTAGTTTTGAACAATTTACCGTCAATAACTATCCTAACAGGATGGACTGTTCCAAATGATAAGTTACAATGTGGAAAATATTGCCTTACCAATTGAAAAGTGCAATAAAGAATAAATCTTTTTATGCTCTGGCAATAGGCAGGCATTCAGAAATTCTCATTTTCCCGTAACACAAAAAGAAAAGTGCATAAACGGTGGGCTTCACCGTTGATTAAGTCTGATGTACGGGCAACATGAATAATAATCCACAGTTCAAATTAAACAAACGATTTTTTATAAAATCAGATATTATAATAATCAAAATAGCAATATTTTACGTTTATAGCCTGTGTACAAGTCGGTTTGTGATTTCAATTGTTTAATCTGAGTTAGGTATAGCTAATGGACAGTAATTTGTGAGGCCCACCATGATTTATATGTTTTATCCATGCCAACCATCCATTTTGTAGCTCATTCTAGGGTATGAGCCAAAAAATGAGACATTCAAATCTTAGGTGGATCACAGCACATGAAAACATTGGTGATCGAACGCGGAACACCAAAACCTTCATGGAGCCCCAAAAGTCTTGGATGAAGCTAATATTTGTGTTTTCCTTTCGTCCAGGTCTGAACCAATGTTCCGTGTCCGATCACCACTGGTTTCCTGTGCTGTGGTCCACCTAAGATTTGGATCTGCCTCATTGTCGTGGTCATGCTCTAAACTAATGATCCAAAATGGATGTAAGGAATGGATAAAACACATACATCATGGTGGGCCCACAGAGCACCGTTCTGTAGCGACCTTGCTATGCGGTGTCAGTATGCAATCCGCCGTCCTACATATATGCCACGTATATAATAAAGAGAAATTTTCAACTGTACGAACACTATATGGCCCATTCCCGAGACGAAGCCCACCCAATTTTACTTTCCAATAATACTTCCTGGCTGTACGGACGCCTTGCAAAAGGTCGAAAATGCCCCTGCTTGTTCTTTCAAGCGTTGACGCTCCTCGAACTCCCAGTTGCACGAACGGTTCAAAGGAGATCAACGTTACATGGGCCCATCAGTTATGTATTTATTATATCCACAACGTCCATCCAAATTTTGAGATCATTTCGGAGCATTATCCAAAAAAAAAAAAACATATCCAAAGATTAACTGGACCACACCACAAAGAGCAGCAGAAAATTGATTTTCACTGTTGAAACTTTTGTAGGGCCTACCATAACATTTATTTTCCATCCAATCTATTCATAAGGTCAAAAAGACCTGAATGAATAGGAAAAACAAATTTCTTAATGATCCAAAACTTCCGTGACCACTCAAAAGGTTTCAACGGTAGACGTTCAAAGAAGAATGATAATGTCATTTGCTACGGTTTGACCTATAGATACGGATTATAACCGTAGCCATAGATAACATAATCCATAACAATAGGGTCCATCTAGGGTGGACATGCTGAACTAGCAACCCCCCGCGCCACTTACTGGCCTGTTCGCCGCGGCCTCGCGGATCTGGCGGGGCCACGCCCATAGGGTGGTCCTTATGGCTACGGATAATAACCGTAGCTAAAATTTGTAGCAATAAGTTCTTTTTCTTCCTTACATTTTTCTCAAATACATAATTATTTAAATATGTATATATAAGTATATAAAAATATTTTTCTATATCTTAATTCATTTCTTTATCTATTTATTTAACAAGCATATCTCCTAAACTAGAATGAGTTACATAACGTACCGCATATGATTTTGTGGTAGGAGAAGCTAATTTAGCCAACTAACATAGTAATTTTCTGAGATTCCATCAGGTCGATGGTTAAAAATACACTTCACGGTTAATTCACTTCATGGCCATTTTCACGCACTTTGCAGTCAATTCACTTCACTTCACCGTCATTTCCATGCATTTCACGGTCATTCCCAGCAATTCTGTGTTGATTCACGGTTAATTCGATGCACTTCACGGTCAATTCACTTCACTTCACGGCCATTTTCACGCACTTCGCGGTCATTTCACTTCACTTCAACATCATTTCCATGCATTTCACGGTCATTCCTAGCGATTCCGTGTTCATTCACGGTCAATTCGACGCACTTCACGGTCAATTCAGTTCACTTCACGGCCATTTCAACGCACGTTGCGGTCAATTCACTTCACTTCACCGTCATTTTCATGCATTTCACGGTCATTCCTAGCGATTCCGTGTTCATTCACGGTCAATTCGACGCACTTCACGGTCAATTTACTTCACTTCATGGCCATTTCCACGCACTTCACAATCATTTCACTTCACTTCACCGTCATTTCCATACATTTCACGGTCATTCCTAGGGATTCCGTGTTCATTCACGGTCAATTCGACGCACTTCACGGTCAATTCACTTCACTTCAAGGCCATTTCCACGCACTTCGCGGTCATTTCACTTCACTTCGCCGTCATTTCTATGCATTTCACGGTCATTCCTAGCGATTCCGTGTTCATTCACGGTCAATTCGACGCACTTCACAGTCAATTCACTTCACTTCACGGCCATTTCCATGCACTTGACGGTCAATTCACTTCACTTCACGGCCATTTCCATGCACTTCGCGGTCAATTCACTTCACTTCACTGTCATTTCCATGCATTTCATGGTCATTCCTAGCGATTCCGTGTTCATTCACGGTCAATTCGACGCACTTCATGGTCAATTCACTTCACTTCGCGACCATTTCCATGCACTTTGCGGTCATTTCACTTCACTTCACCATCATTTTCATGCATTTCACGGTCATTCCTAGCGATTCTGTGTTCATTCACGGTTAATTCGACGCACTTCACGGTCAATTCACTTCACTTCACAGCCATTTCCACGCACTTCATGGTCATTCACTTCACTTCACCGTCATTTCCATGCATTTCACGGTCATTCCTAGTGATTCCGCATTTATTCACGGTCAATTCGACGCACTTCACGGTCAATTCACTTCACTTCACGACTATTTCCAAGCACTTCGCGGTCATTTCACTTCACTTCACCGTCATTTCCATTCATTTCACGGTCATTCCTAGGGATTCCGTGTTCATTCAAGGTCAATTCGATGCACTTCACGGTCAATTCACTTCACTTCACAGCCATTTCCATGCACTTCGCGGTCATTTTACTTCACTTCACCGTCATTTCCATGCATTTCACGGTCATTCCCGGCGATTCCATGTTCATTCATAGTTAATTTGATGCACTTCACGGTCAATTCACTTCACTTCACGACTATTTCCAAGCACTTCGTGGTCAATTCACTTAACATCACCATCATTTCTATGCATTTCACGATCATTCCCTGCGATTCCGTGTTCATTCAAGGTCAATTCGACGCAGTTCACGGTCAATTCACTTCACAGCCATTTCCACGCACTACGTGGTCATTTCACTTCACCGTCATTTCCATGCATTTCACGGTCATTCCTAGCGATTCCATGTTCATTTCACGGTTTAGATTTTGAGATTTGAGAATGGGTTCGGGTTTAGGTTTTAAGTTTTAGTTTCGGTTTAGGTTATAGGTTAACGGTTTAGGTTAAGGTTTAGGTTTATGTTATAGGTTTTTTGATTTGAGAATGGGTTCGAGTTTAGGCTATTGGTTTTAGTTTTGGTTTAGGTTATAGTTTTTGGGATTTGAGAATGGGTTCGGGTTTAGGTTATAGGTTTTGGTTTTGGTTTTGGTTTTGGTTTAGGTTATAGGTTATAGGTTTAAGTTAAGGTTTAGGATTAGGTTTTAGGATTTAAGAATGGGTTCGGGTTTAGGTTATAAGTTTTGGTTTTGTTTTAGGTTTTAGGTTAACTATTTAGGTTAAGGTTTAGGTTTAGGTTATAGGTTTTTGGATTTGAGAATGGGTTCGGGTTTAGGCTATAGGTTTTGGTTTTAGTTTAGGTTATAGGTATTTGTTTAGGTTATAGGTTTTGGTATTTGAGAATGGATTCGGGTTTAGGTTATAGGTTTTGGTTTTGGTTTAGGTTATAGGTTTAGGTTAAGGTTTTGGTTTAGGTTTAGGTTATAGGTTTTGAGATTTGAGAATGGGTTCGGGTTTAGGTTATAGGTTTTGGTTTACGTTTAGGTTAAAGGTTTTGGTTTAGGTTAAGGTTTAAGTTTAGGTTATAGATTTTGGTTTAGGTTATAGGTTATAGGTTTAGGTTAAGGTTTTGGTTTATGTTTAGGTTATAGGTTTTGGGATTTGAGAATGGGTTCGGGTTTAGGCTATAGGTTTTGGTTTTAGTTTAGGTTATAGGTTTTGGGATTTGGTAATGGGTTTAGGTTTAGGTTATAGGTTTTGGTTTTGGTTTTGGTTATAAGTTTTGGTTTAGGTTATAGGTTATAGGTTTAGGTTTAGGTTTTAGGATTTGAAAATGGGTTCGGGTTTAGGTTATAAGTTTTGGTTTCGGTTTAGGTTATAGGTTAATGGTTTAGGTTAAGTTTTAGGTTTAGGTTATAGGTTTTTGGATTTGAGAATGGGTTCGAGTTTAGCCTATAGGTTTTGGTTTTAGTTTAGGTTATAGGTTTTGGTTTAGGTTATAGGTTTTGGGATTTGAGAAAGGGTTTGGGCTTAGGTTATAGGTTTTGGTTTTGAGAATGGGTTCGGGTTTAGGCTATATGTTTTGGTTTTAGTTTAGGTTATAGGTTTTGGGATTTGAGAATGGGTACGGGTTTAGTTTATAGGTTTTGGTTTTGAGAATGAGTTTGAGTTTAGGCTATAGGTTTTGGTTTTAGTTTTGGTTATAGGTTTTGGTTTAGGTTATAGGTTTTGGGATTTGAGAATGGGTTCGGGTCTAGGTTATAGGTTTTTGTTTTGAAAATGGGTTCGTGTAAGGCCCGTATCTTAGTCCGTACCATTCCATAGACTTCCGCGGTCTTACAGGTCAAATTTCGGAAACCTTCGACCCTTAACCGATATTTACGCGCGACCCTGATTCGTATGACGTCAACCCGAGCCGACTCAACCTAAGACTATTACCATAGCGACCGCGCCATCGCTGCGGTTCCGATGCCGCGACTTGTGCGCCG
Organism: Magnolia kwangsiensis; assembly: GCA_037074715.1. NCBI lineage: Eukaryota > Viridiplantae > Streptophyta > Magnoliopsida > Magnoliales > Magnoliaceae > Magnolia > Magnolia kwangsiensis. The sequence continues at coordinate 119,907,378 of CM073577.1, forward strand.
AGGCGATACCCTGGTCAAGAGATGTGGGCCAACGTTCGGTGCGAGGAAAACGCCACGTGTTGCGAAACCCAAGAGTATCTCTACGAAGTGTCACATCAATCACATCAATCCCATCAATCAATCAATCCATCAATCCATCACATGTCAAGTACATGTCAAGTACACATCACTTTCACCCTTTCCCAAGAAAGCCACAAAAGTCTTCCATGCCCATGCTTTTCTTACACAAATGCCACAAAAGTCTCCCAATGCCATGCCTTTCTTACACAAAAGGCCACCAAAGTCAACAAAGGGTCTCTTACACCCATCACTCACCACATCCGTCACCTATCACTTTCTCTCTCTCTCTCTCTCTCTCTCTCTCTCTCTCTCTCTCTCTCTCTCTCTCTCTTTACTACTCTCTTTCTCATTTCTTTCTTTCAAACCCATTCCAAGCAACAAAAATCACACGTCCAAGCCTCTCTCCATTTCTCTCAAACTACAAGTGTGGCCCACCTTCCCACCCTCTCCATCCCAAGATCTCCCATCCTAGCCATCCATTTCTCATCTCCTTCATTAGGATTGAAGCTAAGGTGTTAAGGAGCCCATAGGAGCAAGAAGATCAGACGGTGGGTGCATGAACATAGTAGTTTTTTCTACTTTTGAGATGGGCCAAGTGAGGCCAACCGATCAATGGTTTGGATCTCACTTGGGACCCTAAGTTGTGGCCGATGGACCACTTGAATCATCATGATCATTCCAGGATGGGGCCATTCTACATGGACCCCATCATGATGTTTATTTCATTACATTTAAAGGTCATCTAGACCATCCATATTGGTGGAGAAAGGATTTCCACCGTTGATTTTGATTTATGTGGTCCCATGTGTAAAAGGGACCCATTTGATTGTATAATTTCTTAAGGGAGGGCTCATAGTGGCGGAGCCCTCCATCACAAGTGTGTCCCACTCTCCATCTCTCTCTCTCTCCTTTTTTATTTTATTTATTTTTATTTTATTTTATTTTATGGAATTATAATGGGATTGTGTGGCCTATTTGGATGGACCCCACATGTGGCTTTTATTTTGCCCAAACCATCAAGTATGGCCCACTTTTTGAGCAATGGACTCATGCTATTTTCTATGAGGTGGCCCACCTCAATGCATTATTATTATTATTATTTATAAACACCTAACCGTCCAGTGTCTGAGACGCTGGACGTCCCTGCCAAAGAAAAGAAAAAGGAAAGGTTTAGGTGGGCCGGCTCATGCAGGCCCCACCTTGAAGTATGTATTCAATCCATGCCGTCCACCTCATCCCCGACAACATTTGAACTGTTGAGCCGAAGAATGAAGCTGACTTAATCATCTGGTGGGCCATAGTATAGAAATCTGTGGTGGTTATCGTTGGAAAGTCGTTTGATATTTTCTATCCACCCAAACATCGCAAACTCTGGACTCATTGGGCCTGTCTTAAGCCAAGGAAGACAATGGACAGAGTGGATCTACTTGTTGCGGGCCCTAGATCCGAAAAACCTCTGAAAAATGGGTTTTTCAGATTTTTTAAAAAATCACATAAGAGGCAGTGCCTTTGCCTCTGACGACCGTGCAGCAGCAGCTCGTCGCTGCGTGCAGCGGGCGGTTGAGCAGCAACCCACGGCTGCTGCCGTGGGCCCCACCACGATGTATATATGAGATTCAATCTGTTCATGAGGTGGGTCCCCTCCTCAGGTGGGCCCCCTCCAAATTTCAACTCGATCTAAAACTCAAGTGGCCCACACCACATGAAACAGTGGGACTGTACCCCCTACCATTGAAAACCATTTTTGGGCCCACATAAGCTTTGTATCAATCTAAAATTTATGTTTTCCCTTCATCTAGGTCTGAGTGACCTTATGAACGGGCTGGATGACATGTAAACATTTAGTTGGGCCCCACATAGGACCCACAATGATGTATGTGTTTTAAGTCCACCGTCTAGGCGAACGGTGGTACCCACCTTGACGTTGTTTTGCCTCCATCGTCCAGCGGACGGTGGAGCCCTCTGTGATGCATGTGTTGTCCGCACTGTCCAGTGACAGTGGGACTCGCCATGATGCATGTGATGCATCCAGACAGTCCATCCACTTGGTAAGATCATTTTAAGGCATGAGTGAAGATTGGGTGGGCTACCTATGTATGGGTTAGGCCCATTTGATTTGAAAAAGGCCTATGGATTTAGACCCATTTGATTTATATAAAGGCCTACAGGATTAGGCCCATTTGGTATGTACAAGGCTCATGAGATTAGGCACATTTAATTGTAAAAGGCTTATGGGTTTAGGCCCATTTAAAGCACAAAGGGCCCATGTGATTAGGCGCATTTTGACATACTCTGAGGCCCATGGATTATGACCCATTGCAATGTACCTAAGGCCCATTGGTGAAGCCCAGTAATGCGGCCCATTTGATAAATGTAAGGTCCACTAATGTAGCCCATTTGATGTAATAAAGGCCCACTGGGATGTACCTACGGTCCATTGCAATGTGTGAACCCAACATGGTTTGGGTAATGATGTTTACTGCAGGCTATGGCTTGGGAGCGATGGTGGTTTGACGTGCACATTGCAAGTTTAATGTTGGTTAAATGTTCGCATTACGACTCTCCCTAGGGCTTAGTAATAGGCTCGTACTTATTGTGTATAGGCCGTCTAGGCCCATTTGCATTGTAAGGATAATTTATCTCATTATAACATGTTTAGTATAACTACATGACTCATGATCATACGCATCATATGTATGCTTGACATGAGAATTGACTGATAATAGCATATGCCTTCGGTCAGGTTGTTTATGGGCTCCCGGTTAGGCGGTGTTGCCCTACATGAGCGCACGATATGTGCAGGGTTTGTTGCATGACTGGATAGCGTGATTCATGCATTTCGCATTTGTGTGACATGGTTATTGTACGCCCTAGAGACATCGGGGCCGTAACCTCCACAGGCATATCATGATTGGCAGGATTGGATACCAGAAATCTTGTTCTACATGGAGTGCTATAGATATCCCTGGGTGAAAGTCTCTAAACCCTTATGGTACCAAGAGATTGCTCCAACGTCTAGACCGAGTGGGTAGATGAGCGTTGAGTGCTGATTACCAGACGGTTATGCTCTCTACTATGTCGTGTCGGTTGAAAGGGGGTGTGGCCTTATCCGCCCGAGTGTAGGGGGTAATACTAGGCTGAGTCTGATCAGCTTGAGGAATGGGTCCGCTATCAACCAGTCGTGCCCGATATTGACAGACGGATAGTGAGGTCTCTTTCACTTACCTTATTGCGGGTGATGTGGCGGCGATCTGGTTTAGAGTGTACTAGACCCCGGTGATATCCCAGAGTTGAGCTGTATTGACATGTGGACTTAGATGATGATTGTATACTTAACTTGCATCTTGCATCACATAGCCTTGGTACGACTCATGATATTTATGGATCCATCTGCATATTCTACGTTACTCTGATATTGCATGATCATATTACTATCATGCGCACACACTTTCACCACCCTCTAAGCTTTCTATAAGCTTATGCACGACCGTTGCGTGCAGGTGACGTCGGATCGCAGCAGCGCTGAAGCTTGAGCACGTGGCAGATTACTCTGGAGTTTTTGGTCTATCATCATTGTATTTTCCTTTATGCTCATTGTACTTGTAAAGTTTTTGATCATAGTGGAAATGTAATGAAGTTTTTGGTTGTTGTTTGTGGGTTATGCCTTTGGTTATGCTTATCACGAATCAAACTAATCTTAAAAATCCTCCTGGTAGCGTCCCAGGATCGGAACCTGGCGAATGGGAGCTGGGAGCCGAGAATGGGGTTTTACGGAGGCTGTTGGCGCCGGATTCGGTGATCGGGAATTTTGTGAGCCCGGTTTTCGAGTTTGGGGCGTGACAGTTCGGGTTTAGGCTATAACTTTTGGTTTTAGTTTATGTTATAGGTTATAGGTTTTGGGATTTGAGAATGGGTTCGTGTTTAGGTTATAGGTTTTGGTTTTGAGAATGGGTTCGAGTTTAGGTTATAGGTTTTGGTTTTAGTTTAGGTTATAGGTTTTGGTTTAGGTTATAGGTTTTGGGATTTGAGAATGGGTTTGGGTTTAGGTTATAGGTTTGGGATTTGAGAATAGGTTTGGGTTTAGGTTATAGGTTTTGGTTTAGGTTATAGGTTATAGGTTTAGGTTAAGGTTTAGGTTTAGGTTTTAGGATTAGAGAATGAGTTCGGGTTTAGGTTATATGTTTTGGTTTTGGTTTAGGTTATATGTTAACGGTTTAGGTTAAGGTTTAAGTTTAGGTTATAGGTTTTTGGATTTGAGAATGGGTTCGGGTTTAGGCTATAGGTTTTAGTTTTAGTTTAGGTTATAGGTTTTGGTTTAGGTTATAGGTTATAGGTTTTGGGATTTGAGAATGGGTTCGGGTTTAGGTTATAGGTTTTGGTTTTGAGAATGGGTTCAGGTTTAGGCTATAGGTTTTGGTTTTAGTTTAGGTTATAGGTTTTGGTTTAGGTTATAGGTTTTGGGATTTGAGAATGGGTTCAGATTTAGGTTATAAGTTTTGGTTATAGGTTTTGGTTATAAGTTTAGGTTAAGGTTTAGGTTTAGGTTTTGGAATTTGAGAATGGGTTCAGGTTTAGGTTATAAGTTTTGGTTTTGGTTTGGGTTATAGGTTAACGGTTTAGGTTATAGGTTTTTGGATTTGAGAATGGGTTCGGGTTTAGGCTATAGGTTATGGTTTTAGTTTAGGTTATAGGTTTTGGTTTAGGTTATAGGTTTTGGGATTTGAGAATGGGTTCGGGTTTAGGTTATAGGTTATGGTTTTGGTTTAGGTTTAGGTTATAGGTTTTGGTTTAGGTTATATGTTATAGGTTTAGGTTAAGGTTTTGGTTTAAGTTTAGGTTATAGGTTTTGGGTTTTGAGAATGGGTTCGGGTTTAAGTTATAGGTTTTGGTTTTGGTTTAGGTTATAGGTTATAAGTTTAGGTTAAGGTTTTGGTTTTGGTTTAGGTTATTGGTTTTGAGATTTGAGAATGGGTTTGGGTTTAGGTTATATGTTTTGGTTTTGGTTTAGGTTAAAGGTTTTGGTTTAGGTTAAGGTTTAAGTTTAGGTTATAGGTTTTGGTTTAGGTTATAGGTTATAGGTTTAGGTTAAGGTTTTGGTTTAGGTTTAGGTTATAGGTTTTGGGATTAGAGAATGGGTTCGGGTTTAGGTTATATGTTTTAGTTTAGATTCAAGGTTATAGGTTTAGGTTAAGGTTTTGGTTTAAGTTTAGGTTATAGGTTTTGAGGTTTGAGAATGGGATCGGGTTAGGTTATAGGTTTTGGTTTTGGTTTAGGTTATAGGTTTTAGTTTAGGTTAAGCTTTAGGTTTAGGTTAGAGGTTTTGGAGCATTATCAAAAAAAAAAAAAAAAAAAAAAAATCAAAAACGGATCATTTCGAAGCCTAAACCCGAACCCATTCTCAAATCCAAAAACCTATAACTTAAACCTAAACCATTAATCTATAACCTAAATCAAAACGTTTAACCTAAACTAAAACTAAAACCTATAACCTAAACCTGAACCTATTATCAAATCCCAAAACCTATAACCTAAACCGAAACCAAAACCTATAACCTAAACCCGAACCCATTATCAAATCCCAAAACTTATAACCTAAACCGAAACCAAAACCCATAACCCAATCCCTAACCCATTCTCAAATCCTAAAACCCAAACCCAAACCTAAACCTAAACGTAAAACCTAAAACCTAAACCTAAGCCTATAACCTAAACTCAAATCCCTAAACCTAAACCTAAACCTAATCCTATAACCTAAACTCAAATCCTTAAACCTTAACATATAACCTAACCTAAACTTATACTTATAACATAAAACTATTATCAAATCTCAAAACCTATAACTTAAACCTAACATTTTCCTAAACCTATAACCTAAACTCAATTCCCTAAACCTAAACCTTAGCCTAAACTCAAATCCCTAAACCTTAACCTATAACCTAACCTAAACCTATACTTATAACCTAAACCCGAACCCATTCTCAAATCCCAAAAGCTATAACCTAAACCAAAACCTATAACCTAAACCAAAACCAAAACCTGCATGAAAGTGATCATGAATTGAAGCGAAATGACCGTGAAATGCATGCAAATGACCGTGAAGTGAAGGAGTTTGACCGTGAAATGCCTCGAAATGACCATGAATCAATACGGAATTGTTTCGGATGACCGTGAAATGCATGGAAGTGATCATGAATTGAAGCGAAATGACCGTGAAATGCATGCAAATGACCGTGAAGTGAAGGAATTTGACCGTGAAAGGCTTCAAAATGACCGTGAATCAACACGGAATTGTTTCGGATGACCGTGAAATGCATGGAATTGATCATGAATTGAAGCGAAATGACTGTGAAATGCATGCAAATGATCGTGAAGTGAAGGAGTTTGACCGTGAAATGCCTCGAAATGACTGTGAATCAACATGGAATTGTTTCGGATGACCATGAAATGCATGGAAGTGATCATGAATTGAAGTGAAATGACCGTAAAATGCATGCAAATGACCGTAAAGTGAAGGAGTTTGACCGTGAAATGCCTTAAAATGACTGTGAATCAACATGAAAATGTTTCAGATGACCATGAAATGCATGGAAGTGATCATGAATTGAAGCGAAATGACCATGAAATGCATGCAAATGAATGTGAAGTGAAGGAGTTTGACCGTGAAATGCCTCGAAATGACCGTGAATCAACATGAAAATGTTTCGGATGACCGTGAAATGCATGGAAGTGATCATAAATTGAAGTGAAATGACCGTGAAATGCATGCAAATGAAATGAACGAAATTGACTGCTAAGTGAATGAAATGGATTTTTGATTATCGAGCTGATGAAATCTTGAAAAATAACTAGATTGGTTGGTTAAAGTAGCTTCTCCTACCCCAAAATCATATAGGGTACATCAAGTAACTAATTTTAGTTTAGAAGATATTCTTGTTAAATGAATAAAGAAAGAAATGGAAAAAAAGAGAAAAAAATTTTATATGCTTATATATACATATTTATATAAATATGTGTTAGAGAAAATTATTGGTAGAAAAAAGAGAAAAAAAAATTTATATGCTTATATATACATATTTATATAAATATGTGTTAGAGAAAAAATTTTATATGCTTATATATACATATTTATATGTCATTCTCAAATCGCAAAACTTATAACCTAAACTTAAACCAAAACCTTAACCTAAACCTATAACCTATAACCTAAACCAATACCTATAACCTAAACTTAAACCTTAACCTAAACCAAAGCCTTTAACCTAAACCAGAACCAAAACCTATAACCTTAACCCGAACCCATTCTCAAATCCCAAAACCTATAACCTAAACTAAAACCAAAACCTATAGCCTAAACCCGAACCCATTCTCAAAACCAAAACCTATAACCTAAACCCAAACCTATTCTCAAATCCCAAAACCTATAACCTAAACCAAAACCTATAACCTAAACTAAAACCAAAACCTATAGCCTAAACCCGAACCCATTTTCAAAACCAAAACCTATAACCTAAACCCGAACCTATTCTCAAATCCCAAAACCTATAACCTAAACCAAAACCTATAACCTAAACCAAAACCTATAACCTAAACTAAAACCAAAACCTATAGCCTAAAAATGAATCCACTTTCAAAACCAAAACCTATAACCTAAACCTGAACTTATTCTCAAATCCCAAAACCTATAACCTAAACTAAAACTTATAACCTAAACTTAAACCTTAACCTAAACCAAAACCTTTAACCTAGACCAGAACCAAAACCTATAACCTAAACCCGAACCCATTCTCAAATCCCAAAACCTTTAACCTGAACCTAAACCAAAACCTTAACTTAAACCTATAACCTATAACCTAAACCAAAACCAAAACCTATAACTTAAACCTGAACCCATTCTCAAATCCCAAAACCTTAAACCTAAACCTTAACCTAAACCTATAAACTATAATCTAAACTAAAACCTATAACCTAAACCCGAACCCATTATCAAATCCCAAAACCTATAACTTAAACCGTGAAGTGAAGGAGTTTGACTGTGAAATGCCTCGAAATGACCATGAATCAACACAGAATTGTTTCGGACGACGGTGAAATGCATGGGAATGATCATGCTTTGAAGCGAAATGACCGCGAAATGCATGCAAATGACCGTGAAGTGAAGGTCTTTGACTGTGAAATGCCTCGAAATGACCGTGAATCAACACAGAATTGTTTCGGACAACCGTGAAATGCATGGGAATGGTCATGGTTTGAAGCAAATTGACCGTAAAATGCATGCAAATGACCGTGAAGTGAAGGAGTTTGACTGTGAAATGCCTCAAAATGACCGTGAATCAACACGGAATTGTTTCGTACGACCGTGAAATGCATGGGAATGATCATGGTTTTAAGCGAATTGACCGCGAAATGCATGCAAATGATCGTGAAGTGAAGGAGTTTGACTGTGAAATGCCTCGAAATGACCGTGGATCAACACGGAATTGTTTCGGACGACCGTGAAATGCATGGGAATGATCATGGTTTGAAGCGAATTGATTGTAAAATGCATGCAAATGACCGTGAAGTGAAGGAGTTTGACTGTGAAATGCCTCGAAATGACCGTGAATCAACACAGAATTGTTTCGGACCACCGTGAAATGCATGGGAATGATCATGGTTTGAAGCGACTTGACCGCGAAATGCATGCAAATGACTGTGAAGTGAAGGAGTTTGACTGTGAAATGCCTCGAAATGATCGCGAATCAACATGGAATTGTTTCGAACAACGGTGAAATGCATGGGAATGATCATGGTTTGAAGCGAATTGACCGCAAAATGCATGAAAATGACTGTGAAGTGAAGGGGTTTGACTGTGAAATGCCTCGAAATGACCGTGAATCAACACGAAATTGTTTCGGACAACTGTGAAATACATGGGAATGATCATGGTTTGAAGCGAATTGACCGCAAAATGCATGCAAATGACCGTGAGGTGAAGGAGTTTGACTGTGAAATGCCTCGAAATGAGCGTGAATCAACACGAAATTGTTTCGGACGACCGTGAAATGCATGGGAATGATCATTTTTTGAAGCGAATTGACCGCGAAATGCATGCAATTGACTGTGAAGTGAAGGAGTTTGACTGTGAAATGGCTAGAAATGACCGTGAATCAACACAGAATTGTTTTGGACGACAGTGAAATGCATGAGAATGATCATGGTTTGAAGCGAATTGACCGCGAAATGCTTCCAAATGACCGTGAAGTGAAGGGATTTGACCGCGAAATGCCTCGAAATGATCGTGAATCAACATGAAAACGTTTCGTATGACCGTGAAATGCATGGAAGTGATCATAAATTGAATGACCGTGAAATGCATGTAAATGAAATGAACAAAATTGACCACTAAGTGAATGAAATGGATTTTCAATCATCGAGCTGATGAAATCTTGAAAAATAACCAGGTTGGTTGGTTAAAGTAGCTTCTCCTACCCCAAAATCATATAGGGTACATTAAGTTACTGATTTTAGTTTAGAAGATATTCTTGTTAAATGAATAAAGAAAGAAATGGAAAAAAAGAGAAAAAAATTTATATGCTTATATATACGTATTTATATAAATATGTGTTAGAGAAAATTATACGCAGGAAAAAGATCTCCATGTAAAAATAAAAAATAATAAATAAATAAATAAATAAAAAACCTATTGCTACGAATTTTAGCTATGGTTATTATCCGTAGATATAGGGGCCACCCTATAGGCGTGGCCACCCCAGAGTGGCGTGGCCGTGCCGGACAGTCCAGCAAGTGGCGCACCTATCCCGGGTGGATTCTTTTGCTACGGATTATGGTATTTATGGCTACGATTATAATCCGTAGCTATAGGTCTAACCGTAGCAAATGTCCTTTTCATTCTGCTTTGAACATCTACCGTTGAAACCCTTTCAGGGATCATGGAAGTTTTGGATCATCACGAAATTTGTTTTTCTTATTCATCCAGGTCTTTGTGACCTCATGAATAGATTGGATGGAAAATAAATGTTATGGTGGGCCTTACAAAAGTTTCAACAGTGAAAATTAATTTTCTGCTGCTCTTTGTGGTGTGGTCCAGTTGATCTTTGAATATGATTTTTTTTTTTGGGGATAATGCTCCGAAATGATCTCAAAATATGGATGAACGTTGTGGATAGAATAAACACATAACTGTGGGGCCCATGTAACGTTGATCTCTTTTGAGCCGTTCGTAAAACTCGGAGTTCGATGAGCGTCAGCGCTCGTCTTCGAGCAGCGCCGGATCCGCTTGAAGGAAAAAACCAGGGGCATTTTCGACCTTTGGCAAGGCGTCCGTACACCTGGGGAGTATTTGTGGAAAGCAAAATGGGGTGGGCTTCGTCTTGGAAATGGCCATATAGAGGTCGTACAGTTGGAAATTTCTCTATAATAAAGGTCCATGTGTATCATCCATTACACTCTGCCACAGTATCAAATGGCTCCCATGCTTTCATCTTCTATTGCGGGTTCGTTTTGCCTCTGTGGCAATTCAGGATCGAGGCCGTGTGCTGGTGCCACTGAGGCTCACATGATGAGGTGGTCCAGTGATTTGAACCGTTCATTTTCTCTTTTCTCCTGCAAACCATTTACCCATAATCATCCTTTATTGATTATTTTTATATTTTATTTTAGGTTTAAATCTAAGCCATTGAACAATTTCTCTGCAGATAGGATGGTCGCAATCATCCGTTTAGCATAAATTTCCTGTGGTAGAATATATAGCATATAGATTACACAGATTGGACAGTTCCAATCACTGGATCACTCAGCATATGGGGCCCAGAGGATGGCGACACATGCTGGAACCTGAGTTGCAACCAAGGAAAATGAATAGTCCTGGCCGTGGACAACCCACTGCCAGCATTTTTAAAATTTCAATCCCATGCTCGGCCCATGGTAGATATAAAGTCTCTAGTTAGATCTGAGCTCAGACCGAAAATTGAATAAAAAATTGTGGCCAATTCTGGTTGGCTTGGCGTAAGAGCGCAGATGGGCCAGTATTTTTGGTGATCAGGCCATTAATGTTATCACCACAATAGTTTAGAAACACAAAAACTCGACTCGATTTAAACCTTGTTAAGCTGAGTCGAGTCAAAAAACTCAGGCGAGTTTCTCAATAACTCCTGGGGCTTTTTATGAGTTTTTTTTTTTTCCTTCTTCTTTGCAGTAGTATTAAATATACAAAAGTATAAATAATGTGTAAATATTGCTGAATTGTGCCAAGTTGAGTCGAGTTTCTAGAGTTTTGCTAAGCTATATCAAGTTGGGCTTGCGTAGCTGTGAATCACGACTTTTTTTTTTTGAAAAATTCTCTCTATTTTCATTCCAACAAGCAAAAAGCTATACAACGCTATGCAATATGCACAAAACAAGCCAGGCCCCTCACTACAAAAAAGACGAGAGGGGCAACCACTAGGGAACCGAAAGAGCAGGAATCTACAAAAGAACAAAGAAAAGGCGAGCTAGGCGCGAGTTCTGAGCACACCCAACCCAACCCTATCCAAAAAGATCATACCACGGAGATCTGGATGGAGGCAACTGGAATGGAGAAAGGTTGTAGTCTGCTGATGGAGACTACATTCTCGAGCCAAACCATCCGCCGGTCCATTGCCCTCTCTGGGAATGTGCACGAAAGTAAAGTTCCCCAAGCAACGAAGGCGGTTAATTCTGGACAACCAAGGAGTCCACTTCTAAGGAGATTTTGTGTGGGAAGTGAGGCTACTGATTGCCAACTTAGAATCAGACTCAACGATAACCCTGTCCAAACCTCTTTCCAAACATAGCAACATCCCGTCGTGGATAGCACGTAGCTCCACCATATTATTAGAACCAACTCCGTAGCCAGCCACAAAGCCGAACAGAAAATTACCGTCTTCATTCCTACAGATGCCACCCCCGCCAGATGGGCCTGGGTTACCCCTTGCCGAACCATCAACATTTAATGTAACCCACCCCGGAATTGGATGTCTCCATTTCACCACAGAAGAAACGCCATGAATCTGACCCACTACCGAACTCCTGGCCGAACTCCTGGGGTCATGCTTGCGGTTTCCTCCAGCAATGTCCTACAACTCAGCCCCAAGGATCAACTTTGCCCACCATCTGATACGAGCCACTGATCTCTTGGATGAAACTGTCACCCATGGGCCTTCGAGATCGAGATCCCCTACCTGCGCTCGCCCCTCTCCCTTTCCTCCATATTTTGATTGAGATAGAGATCTAATTGCCTTCTCAACCACTGTTCCAGATGGTTCCTTAATCGTAGTGAAACAACTCTCATCCAAGTCCAAGAGAAATTCTCAATTACAGAATCATGACTAGATAACAGTTTTTCTCCTGGTCTTCGTGAAATTTGTGGTAGTAGAATTTTTTTCTCCTGGTCTTCGTGAAATTTGGGGCAGTAGAATTGTGGTTTTTTTTTTTTCAGCTATGATTGCCTCCACTTGACGTGGGGAAGCGCGTGATAAGGATGATTACTATCTTTCTTAAACAATAAATATCTTGAAATCACTGGCTCTCTTGAATCCACAAGTGAAGTTTTTGAATCCAAAAGAGAAATTTGAAAAAAAAAATTATATTAAAAAGATATAAAAAATAAATGAATAAGAAAATAAGAGAAGTTTGCATGCTTAAATACTCTTACACAAATTTTAAGATGTAATTAGAATAAGTCTAAACAGATAAGGAAATTGTTGGGGAAAAATATGACAAGTCCGGGGGCATAGTTGTAAGATGAACTAATTCTACTTGCATAGCCTGAGGCAACAGTAAAAGCCGAGAGAAGTAAAGCCTCACGGAGAGACTTAGCTCGGATCTGCAGGATATGAATCCTGACTGAAAAGAGTCAAGAGCCGCATGCAAAATTTATAAGACAAATGAAGTTCACTCCGTTAAAAAGACAACAATGTCTAAAGGGACCGATTAAAGGCCCTAAAGTTAAAAGCCACCTGACCGACTATAAAACCGACCCATATGAGGTTGGTTGTAGTGTTGGCTATCAGATTAAGAAAGGGCGTCGATCTTAAACCGATTCTATTTCATCCGATAGTAGGCAAACAACCCCATCTTTGTAAGCCAGTTAAGACTGTATAGGCCGAGCCAAGCAAAGAAGAGATAGTGTAATCTTAAACACCGATCTTAGAATCTTGTAGAAAGATATCCGATCCCGAAAATCTCAGGATCGGGGAGTATCTATAAATGAGTAGCAACAAAATCAAATCTCTAAAAAATCAGGAGAGAATCCCTTTACGCTAGGACTTTTTATTCTTATAAAAAGAGGGCTCTTTAGGAACTAAGGTACGGAAAAAAAAAACCCTAAAAACTCCTCTTCTTGGATCAATACTGACTTAAGCATCGGAGATTCCTCGGCTATAGCCAGGGTTCACTTTCTCTCTCATTGCGGTGCAGGTGAAAGTGCAGGAAGAGGTTGATCCAGTTTTTCGCATCAACAGATTGACGCCGTCTGTGGAAAACGATACAAAAAGTCATTTTCTGCATTCCACCTAAGGAATTGTAATGGCAAGAACTCGAAGAATGACTCTAGAAGAACCAGATGCTGTTGTCGCTGGACAACAGGGTACGAGTGCGGCCCAGGGGGCTCAAAATCAACCCGATAACAGCCAAGGTTCTGCACCAGTTCCCACTGCTTTTGCGGCAACTAACACCCAGCGGAACCGAAATAATGGATGGTTAAATCGGGAGGTCAAGGAGCTCAGAGCCGATATAAACGTTATGTAAAAAATGTTGAAACAGATACACCAACAACAAATGCAGCAATTTCAGCAGGGTCAAGCGATGAATGCTCCACAACAAGTTGCCAACTCTCAGCCCACCGTTCTGCGATCCCTTCCACAGCTAAGTCAGCCCTATATCTAGACCGAGCCAACACCTTCTCATTCAACGACCGTTGTCTTGCCTCCTATAGATCTCCAACATGATATAGATTGGAGGAGGCGCAGACGGCTTCCGGATGAGGGTGTGGCAGAAAGTGTCGAGCTCTGGAAAGCTGACCTCTAGGACTTTACGAAAGAAGTGATGGAAGAGATGGCGGATATGAAGCAAGGTCGAGATGCACGCCAAACCAGACTCGAGACTAAAGCATCCCCTTTCGTTAATGAAGTAATACGAGCTCAGCTACCAGAAAGGTTTCACCCTTTCGTTAATGAAGTAATGCGAGCTCGACTATCGGAAAGGTTTCGTCTGCCACAGATTAAACCTTTCACTGGAAAGACCGACCCAACTGAGCATCTCGAATATTTTTGGACATACATGGAATTACATGATGCCTCAGATGCTGTGATGTGTTGGGCTTTTTCTCTTACGTTAGCCGATGTGGCTCGGCTCTGGTTTAAGCAATTAAAATCAAAGTCAATCAGTTCATTTACGGAGCTCAGTGACGCCTTCCTCACCAATTTTATTAGCAGGAAGAAGAAATAAAAGCCCCCTGTACATCTGAACAACATGGTTCAGAAGGAGGGAGAGCTACTTAAAGACTACATTAAGCATTTCAACTTTGAATCGCTATAAGTTCAGAAACACTCAGAAGAAACAGCGCTCAACTCCCTTATACAAGGTGCTAAGGATAAGCCGTTTCTAGCTTCTTTAGACAAGAATCCACCAATGACTTTGGTCGAGTTTATGACTCGATCAGACAAATACGCAGACATCGAAGAAACAAGAATCCTACGTGAACTTGCCTAGAACGTAAAAACCTCGGCCAAAAAGAAAGTTAACTCGGTTGGAGGAAAAAAGTGAAAGAACGACCGAACTCGTGACGAGCGTAAGTCAAGTAAACGACCCGACCAAAAATTCTCTACGTACACTCCACTCAACAAACCGCAAGAGCAGGTATTGATGAAAATCAAGAGTGAAGGGTTTGTCAACTGGCCGATAGGCTTTGGAGAAATCCCAATCGATGGAATAAAAATAAGTATTGGTACTATCATTGTGATCATGAGCATAATACGAGCGATTGTATCCATTTGAAGAAAGAGATTGAAAGACTTATCAAGGAAGGCTGACTCACAGAGCATGTCGAAAAGACCGGGACAGCTGAGGAATGCCCAGTGAATAATCGACCCACGGAGGAAATATGAAGTATTGTCGGTGGTCCCAGAGGCGGAAGGGATTCTAACAATGCTCGAAAAAATCATGCCAGAAGCCTCAGCCGACCCGAGTCTGAACTCCTGGTTATAGCTCGGCCTTTGAAGGAAAAGAAAAGGGAGAAGTACTGCATCTCGTTTACTGATGAGGATGCCCTAGGCATTTATCATCCCCATGATGATGCGTTAGTTATCTCTCTCACCATCGCGAATCAAAAGGTATTCCATATACTGGTTGACATAGGATCATCAGCCGACGTGCTGTTCACACAGGCGTTCGATAAAATGGGAGTTGAACGATCGACATTACGACTGGTTCGTATCCCATTGATCGAATTCTTACGAGGACAGACACTCCCACAAGGAATCATCTCATCGCCACTTAAAGCAGGGAATTCTCTACATCAAGTTACTGTCATGGTCGACTTTCTGATAGTTGATCAGTCATCTGTCTTCAATGCCATACTCGGTTGACCCTCTTAGAGCCTCCTCCAAGCAGTGGTATCGACATACCACCTCTCCATGAAATTCCCAACCGAGTCGAGAGTAAGAGTTGTCAAAGGAGATTAGCAAGACGCGAGGCGCTGTTATGCAACTGCTCTCAAAATCCCCACCGAGAAAGCTCCACTTGAGGTATTAATGCTCGAGTCGCTAGATCCTTGGGTCGAGACTCATGAACGAGGACAACCAGTTGAAGATCTTATTTCGGTACCCTTGGCTGAGACAGATGGTTCTAAAATGGTGCAAATTGGCTTGTCTCTACAATCCCCCCTGAAAGATAATCTGATAGCCCTACTCCGATGAAATGCTAACGTATTCGCATGGAGCCATGAAGACATGCCAAGAATTGACCTGTCTGTATTCACTCACCGACTCAACATTGATTTGACCTACCGGTCGATTCGACAGAAGCGATGGGCACTCGGTCCTAAAAGGTACGCTGTCATTGAAAAAGAGGTCAGCAAGCTCCTCAAGGCACTACCAAAAAAATGACCAAAGGCTACGAATTATGTTTTCTTTGGCTACGACTATAAACCATAGCATTGTTAGTTACGGCTTAAACCCGTAGCTAAAAATGCCCCAAATCGTAGCTAAAAGCCACAACCTTCACATGTCCGTCCAACGTGCATAGTCCCTTGAGGGACTCTACGAGGCCCATTAAAATTTATGTTCTCCATCTAATACGTCTATCCATTTTGAAAAATAATGTTAGGGCAGGTTGCAAAAAATGAAGTATATTGAACAATTAAGTGGACCACATGTTAGGAAACAGTGGAGATTAATACCTACCATTGAAACTTGGTGTGGTTCAATTTTACATAATATTTGTACATTTATTGAGGTTATTTCCTATATAAAAAAATTACAAAATTAATGAACAGAATGGATTTGTCAAATGCATCAAGATGGACCCCACAAATAGAATGAGAAATTCGTCCGTCTAGATCCCGCCAAACGTGTGAACGCGGAGGGGCTGTTACAGACGTAACAATAGCTATGGCCTAATGCACTTTTGGCTACGGGTTTAGACCATAGTAGGACCATAACAGGTACACAATGCGGAAAATCGTGCTCATTTTTCTTTCCCCCTCCCAAAATTTTTTTATTTTCCATTCACGTCCGTCCCTCTCTCCCTTTCTCTCTCACTGTCACGTCCGTCCCTTTCTCTCCCTTTCTCTCTCACTCTCACGTCCTCTCTCACTCTTAATCTCCCACTTCTCATTTCTGTCTCTCTCGATCTCTGGTACCATTGTTCCTATCCCTCTCTCTCTCTCTCTCTCTCTCTCTCTCTCGATATCTCCCGCACCATTTTTTGAAATAGAAAAATCATCATCAGTATTCCTTTGATTGCATCGTCAGAAAGGATTTTGGTATGCTTTCTTCTCTCTCTCTCTCTCTCTCTCTCTCTCTCTCTCTCTCTCTTGATCTCCAGCCCCTTTTCTTTGTCTCTCTCGATCTCCCGCCCCTTTTCTCTATTTCTCTCGATCTCCGACACCTTGATTAATTGCAAATCATGCCTCATCCCAATTAATTGGATGATGAGGCTTGGATGATGATGAAGAATGCTGCAATAAGTCATTGGACTGTAGTAGTCATCCAACCAATGGCATGAGAAAGGAACTGTTCACTCAAACAAGAAGCATTGGTTGATGGGCTGTTGAAGATAGAGCCTAGGGAGTGGTCATGGGATGATCAGAAATCCAACTGTGGGATTTCAAAGTGGGATGGGTTAAAAAATCAAACCTCAATCATAACAAATGCCATGCAAGGATAGAAAGTTCTTTGTATGATTACCTATTGCCTGTGGAGCCTTTGTTTCTGAATCTTAATTGCACAGATGGGTTTTTCAATTTTTTTTACCCATATACACTCATGTGGTGGCACACCAGATCAATGATTTCAATCACTAGAACTCATATGAAGTGTTCTATATAGCATTTCTCTTTATTTCAATTATTAGATCAATGTTTTCAATCACTTGATTTCAATGAATATGAAATTTTTGTGGAGTTGGTTATTAAAACATGCAGGGGAGTTGGTTGTTAAAATGTCAAAGAGATGTGATTTTGTGGAGTGGTATGTTTTCAGTTTGATTGTATTCTCTCTCTATCCGTTGATGGAATATACTTTAAGGGTATATTGCTGTTTGATACTCACAATAGACTACTATTTTGTTTGATGATGCTGGAATATTAGTAAAGGGTATTGATGTCAACACCCAACCTGATTGATTTGCTTACCCTCCATTTTCCGTTTTGGGCATTCTAAAGAGTACATTTGTGGTAATATTTCAAGACCCAAAATTGAAAATAGGGTGTAGCTAAATCAATTGGAGCAAGCGTTTATAGTGACTCCCCTGGTTAATCCAATAATCTACAATTGATTGCTTTCTTTCAACTCAAAAGGAATGACATAAATTTATAGTAGCTGCATGAATCCCTACTTTTAAGGTGCTAGCCCACTTCAACCACTCATGGTCCCACTACCTCTTGTTGCAATTCCTTCTTTCTTTCATTTCTGGTAATTAAGTCACATATATTTAACTCAAAGAACTTTGCTATGTCAATATAGTAGTTAGTCAATTAGAACAGATAGCTTGAACAGGGAACTATGAAAAGGGAACTACGATTTTAAGTTTCTTTAAAATAGAAACAAGGAACCAAAGAAGAAAAGTAGGTGTGGGAGCGGGTAACCATCTGTTTCAAAATGTTATCAAGTATAAACAACCAGGAAACAGGAGCCTATCTGTTTCAAAATGTTGTCAAGTATAAATAGCTAGGAAGCAAGAGTAGCACGCTATGTGACTGTGTCCAAAGCGAGCGAGCGAGCGAGCGAGAGAGAGAGAGAGAGAGAGAGAGAGAGAGAGAGAGAGAGAGAGAGAGAGTTAGAAGGATCCTACAATGAAGGAAAAACACAACAGTGCAGCAGTTTGAGTTTATTTTGAGTCGAACATCTTTGGAATCTTTTCTGCATTCTTTCTTGCTAGAATTGTTTCGGCCATAACCAATTAATTGTGCTGTAGGTCTTCAAGTTGTACCATCCATTGGCCTTGAGAGATTTCTTAATCAGCACAACCTACCAGTAGATTAAGGTCTATTTGGATGACGTTCATTTGGCCAAGCTGACAAACAACATTCTTATCAATGAATTGTTTGATGCACTATTGAATTCTTGATAAAAAACACATAAAAGGGATATTCAGAAATTTCCTTGAAATCCCTTATAGAACCTTCCAGTCTAACCATTTCCATCATTTTACTTGGAGCCTCAACTAATAATACAACAAAGGTGGTGGCCTGCACGGGGAAATATAACCTTTTCGATTGGTGGCGAGGAAATAAGCATTTAGGAATGAAACTAGGGGTCCTAGTTCATGCTTCATGGCCTTCTGCTAGTCATATGAAAAATTAATGGAGTGTTCTAATAGATGATGGACTATCTTGTGTGTTATTTAAAAGCTTTTGGTATATTGATGCTTAGGTAGAGAATATGACTCTTGATACATAAGTAATCAGAACTTGTACTCCTGAAGTACATAAGTTAAAACCATCTAAATTGTCTCATAGGGGCCAAGTCACAGTCCCAAAATCATATTGTTTAAAAGCCCAAACCTCTAATTCATGGATACTTGTTTGTTGAAATAGGATTATTGGATTTTTTTTTTTTAATTTGTTTTTTCATTCTTAACTATCCAATAAATGTCCACCAATCTGATAGTCAGATAATTAAACAAGCAGTAATTTTTTCTCACCATTTAACTAAATTCAGAATCATAATTTGGACCATGGTTTTAAGACTCAAAATGAGATTAATGTGACTTGTCTGAGTTGACTTGGACTCAGATGGACCTGATCTAGTTTCATACTCTGAGCCACCGCTGACTTGAGCAAGTTATGACTTGACTCTGGGCTGGAGAAGTCAAATCAAGTTGCCAAGTCTTTTATCCATGATTTGGAAAGATTATTTGACATATTTGTATGTCATGTATGTAATTTCTAAGTAATTTCTCAGTGCCTGAGCATTATCTGTCATGATCATAGATCATGGTGGGTCAATTTATCCTTCCCAAATCACTATTCCATCATGATCAGTAAGTGATCCTCTAAGCAAAGGACATCATCCGGTTTGGTGAATACGCATTGCGTTGGATAGTTTCCTTTTCCATTACAATCAAACTAGCAGCTTTTTGTTCCATTCAATTCAAAATTTATCACCATAGTAAGTTTGGTAATGGGCCAGGCCTTTGCTAGAGTTTTGAACTAGCCCCTCAGGCCAACTCTATTCAAGAGTTTGATTTTGTTAGGCCCCAGCCCAGCCTTATTCCATGGTTTGTGCACTCGTGGGAAGTTCTCTCACATAGGTCAAGCAAATCACAACTTGGGTTTTGTCATTTGTAAGTACTAGAAAATATCAAAACTTGTTTGTTTACATTAAGAGAATATGAGATGTAGGAATTTATGGCGTCAACTACCAATGCATGTGCATGATGACCCTAATTAGGTGTTTGAATGTCATCAGATCTAATGATTCATCTTGATAAATTGCATTTTAGGTATGAAAAGGGCTTTATGACTGCTAGCAGTTTTCCAAGACATGTAGAACCTTTTACTTTAACAGATGGTGAAAGACGATTAAATAACTTGTTTATTTATGGTCGGAACTATGGTAGGAACTAAGCATAGTTATCAGTGTCAACATCTTATCCCATTGATAAACTGGCATATTTGTTACCTATCCAAAAATGAATATCTAGTAGCTTTTAATATCTTGTACTATTGAAATAACGTTTTGGGTGCATCATCTGGGTTTTAAGTCTTCAAAGATCTCTTTTCATGGCAATGAAGGAACTTTTGCCTTGGGTAACTTGTTGCTTGTATGGATGCTAATAGATGATCTTTTTTCTGTTGATTGATAATAACAATGAACCATTTCTGACTAGCATTTTAGCTAAGTATTTCAAAACTCTTTGGTGTTTTAGTTAGTTTTAAATCAAGATCATAGATGCATGTATTTAGAATTATATTCGTGAATGAGTGAAAAATACTTATTAATTATTTTTTTGGTAAGGTGCAGGTTCAAAAAGGACTCTTAGGTTAATCGAGTTTTGCCTGTAATGGATAGGGAGTGGATAACACTAAGTTTTTCGAACCCATGTTTTATTTCTGGAATGAGAAGTTTTCTAAAGTTTGCATGAGATCACCTTCCTGGTAGAGAAACCATTTTTTTTCCATGCACCACTTGTAGATGTGCACGTTTACCGATTTCTTATGATGATTTGGAAATACATCTAATGGAAAATGGATTCGATCCAAGATATAGGGTTTAGAACATGCATGGTGAGCATGTATCACCTGAGTGCACTGAACGTGCATCAAGTTCCCAACAATGCCATAGTGTCCCAAACTTAAATGACGTTCACAACACAATCGTTCAAGAACTCGGTAGTAATAACCTAGATAAAGTTATCCAGGATGAGTCGAACGTGACCCTTGTAGTCGAAGGCGAATTTGGGAAAAATGAAAGTAATGATTTTGAAGCAAATCTACAAGAAGCAATGACTGAGCTATACCTTGGGGTAGAAGATTTCATCGTGCTGACTTTCATTGTACAGCTTTTTAAATTAAAGGTGAACCATGGATGGAGTGAAAAAAGCTTTACAGAGCTCCTTCAACTACTAAAGAAGGTGTTTCCTTCTGGTAATAAGGCCCGAACTAATACCTACCAAGCGAAGAAGATCATTTCAAAGTTGGGTCTTGATTATGTGAAGATCCATGCTTGTCCAAATGACTGCATCTTGTACTAGAGAGAGCACGAGATGAAAACAAGTTGTCCAACTTGTAACGCTTCTAGGTTCATGACAGAAATGGATGATGACAGAAAATAATTTCATGTACCTGCTAAAGTGTTAAGGTATTTTCCATTAACACCAAGGCTACAAAGAATGTTCAGTGTGCCATGGTTGGCGAAAGAAATGTCCAGGCACTCAACCAGGAAATGCAACATGAAAAGATGGAGCATCCAGCTGATTCTATTGCATGGAGGAATCTCGATGACAAGTATACGGATTTTTCAGCTGAGTCTCGCAATGTTCGATTGGGTTTGGCTACAGATGGGTTTAACCCATACAACACTTATAGTAGTTCATGGCCCGTTATGTGTGTGACGTACAACCTTCTACCAAAGCTTTGTATGAAACCTTAATTTACTATATTGACTTTGCTCATTGAGGGACTGCGACAACCGAGAAAGGATATTGACGTTTACTTACAACCATTGATTGATAAACTTCAAGACTTATGACAGAAAGGGGTCATGACGTTCGACGCATACCATGAAATCAATTTCAATATGCGTGCAGTTCTACTCTGGACAATCCATGACTTTCCAGCATATGGCAATGTTTCCGGTTATAGAACCAAGGGTAAATATGGTTATCCTGTATGTGGTCCCAACACAGATTCCTTGCGACTTAAGTATGGAAATAAACATGTTTATATGGGTCATAGATGATGGTTGCCAATGTTGGACCAAGCTAGAAAGGACACAAGAGTTGACACTTACAATAAGAAAGTGGAGATATGACAACAACCGATCCGTCTGGATGGGATTGAGGTCGAAAGAAAAACTGTGAACCTTAATATGCGGTGGGGGAAGTCTGGGAAGAAGAATAGAAGGGGTATTGATGGAGGCCGACAAAAGCTAACCGATGATGTTGAATCACTGTGGTTCTTCAAGCAGTCTATATTATTTGATCTGGAGCATTGGAAAGATATTTCCGTGCGCCACAACCTTGATGTTATGCATGTCGAGAAAAATATATGTGAAATCCTTGTCGCTTTGATGTTGAACACGCCTGGCAAAACCAAGGATGATGTTAATGCGCGCAAGGACCTGAAACGGTTGGGAATTAAGAAGCATCTATGGCTGAAAAAGAGCAATGGCAAGACGATTCAGAAACAAGGTCCTTTCTGTTTAAGAAAAGAAGAGAAAAAGCTTTTCATCCGAACTTTGCATAATCTGCGTGTTCCTATTGGTTTTAGTGTGAATTGGAAGACCATTGTAACAGAAGATTGCATGGATTTAAAGGGAATGAAGTCTCATTCTTATCATGTGTTGATGCAACATTTACTCCCGGTTCTTATCCAACATGCATTCAAGGATAAGAAGGTTTTTCACCTTATAATTATAAGGTTTTGTACCTTTTTTAATGCCTTGTGCTCGTCAACCATAGACCTTCAAACGCTCATTACTCTCGAGAGGGGCATGGCTAGGACGTTATGTCAGCTTGAGATTATATGCCCTCAATCAATATTTGTCATGATGATGCGTCTTACCATCCACTTGGCCTACGAGGCTTGCATATGTGGTCCTGTATACTATCGATGGATGTATCCATTCAAAAGGTACGCTATGAGCTTAGTGAGAATAAATAGGTGAAACGTCTAAAAATGCATGTATATGTAATGTATCATTATTTTTGTCAGGTTCATGAAGATATTCAAGGCTTATGTCCATAACAAGACGCGACCTGAGGGTTGCATTGCAGAACAATACATCCAAGAGGAGATGATTATATACTACAACCAATACAGATGAAAACATAAAACAAGCCCCTTGGAAAAGATGAAAAAACATTTTGATGAAGTCATTTTAAAACCATAGAAGTTACAAAAAATTGTTGATGATGATTCTAATGATGACAATGTTGGTCCAGTAGGTTCGAGTCAAAGTGTCATCCTAATAGATATTGAATATGAACAAGCTCGTACTTGGGTCATGAAGAGTCATCCTAGCTATGATGCGTGGGAAGGGTATGTACTTTTATCTCATATGTATATATCTTCTTTACTTTATGTAATTTGAATATAACATTGGTATCGAATAACTCACGGGAAGTACAAAGATTTCTTGCAAAGATGCTACAGGAGGACCAACAAGGTGCCTAGCAAGGATGAATTCATACCTTAGTTGAAGAGACAAACAGAGTTCAACGAATCTAATGAAGAAGAATTCAAAGGTATAGTGAGAGGACCTCTAGCTGTTGCTACACAATATAATAAGAATTGTATTAATGGTTTCCTTTTCATCACTAAGGAATATGAGGAGAATAAAATGAACCAAAATAGTGGGGTTATGACAAAGGGTATGACCACCTCCCGATCTAGTGATAAGGATATAAATACAGTGGATGAAAATTAACCTTACTATAGAGTCCTTCATAGAATTATCCAATTGGAGTACTGTACAGGGTATAAGCCCATCCTATTTAAATGTAATTGGGTGAAGGTGACACATCATGGTGTTGTTGTTGATGTTGAAGCGAATTTGAGATTAGTAAATTTGTCTAGTCTTTATAGTTCAGACAAAGTGGGTGATGAGTCGTTCATTCTCACGGAGCATGCCGTATAAGTTTTCTACTCCAAAGATCATAAAAATCCTGAATGACACGTGGTCTTAGAGGTTCCAAAAAAGATTTTTGTCGAAGAGGAGACATGCCTTTTATTAGAACGATTGAAGGCTGTAACTGATGCTGATGCAGGACCTGATCTCACCACCTTAGCAAATGCCGATGAGTTGATATTCAATGAACCTAAAGAAGTCAGTGTTGTAGTTGAGAAAATAAAGAAAAGAAAGTGATTAAGGAGAATCTATTAAATTCTTTATATTTTTAATCCATGTAACAAAATGATATATATCGAAGGAAATATAATGAAGGTATGGATAATATAGTGAATTGTTTATGCTTTATTTGTTATCTAAATTGTTTCTTAACCATTAGGGTTTTTTTTTTTTTTTTTTCTATTAGCATATAAATAAGCACATGGACTCACAGCCATAGGCATTGGGTGCAAATGCGAGCAACACCAAAGGTAATAAGATAGTTCTCATTAACTAGATATGTAGATTTCATTTTTCTTATATATTGGCGGTAATCAATGATGTTTATATATAATTATTATTCTTTTTTATATAGATGTGCCAACTTCTTCATTTAGAAAGAAAGGCCCTACTAAGGGTGCTTCTTTACATGTGCAACCTGATAAGAAAAAAGTCCTTAAGACGAATGAATTCGGGCAACCGAATGAGGACAGTCCCAATCACAAAGACTTTGCATCGCATATCGGTGTCCTAACCCATGCTCATATCCCGATCACATACAAGGACTTTCGCTAGGTGCCTAATGCATACATTCAAAAGGTCATAGAAACATTGTCACTGTTTTATGAGTTTGAGGGTCAAAGTTGGGATGCAGGTGTTTGGTACATAACACAACACATCAATGAAACATGGAGAAATTATAAGAAAAGGTTGACTAAAATATATATAAAAAACAATGATCCTATAATTGTTAGAGATAGTCCTATCCCCCCCCCCCCCCCCCCCCCCCCCCCCCCCAGGTGTCCCTATGGAGGATTGGAGGATCTTTGTTGATCAACACAACACCAAGCAATTCAAGAGAGTAAGTGTAAGGAATAAAGTCAATCGGGCAAAGCTAAAAGGACCTGCGTGTCTTAGGAGGCGCAGCATGGCTGTTACTCGCCATCAGATGGTATGTATATAAAGATAGGTATTATAGTTTAAAATTAAAATTAATTTTGATCTAATTAACTCTATTAATGATGTGTATTTGAACGATATGTTATGTGTCAAAGACGATGGAGAGTAATCTTACCTCTGATGCCGAGATAGGTAGAGGTGATGTCTACTTAAGAGTCCATACGAGCAAGGACAAAGTCGTCCAGTATCCTGACCTTGTTGTAAATGCACCACTCTTACCACTAACTATTACCATTATGAAATGTCATTATATAACTTTAAATTATTTTACATTCATTTGTATTAATTTTGTCACAGCAAAAACTAGATGAGATTTATAGTAGCAATCCTGCTTCTAAGATGACCTGCATTGACGATGCCCTTATGCAGGTACTAATAAACTTTTAAAATTATTTGAGTTTCACAGTGATTATGAATTTTCTAATAACTTGATTTATAATGTTTTACAGGTGATTGGTTCTGATAGTAGAGGACGAATGCGTGGTTTGGGTTGCTCGATAAGCAAAACAGGACTGAAGAAGTCAATCCCTACCCATTTAAAGCTACATAATATGACAAAAGAAAAAGATGGCCTAGCGCAGGAGATATTAGAGATAAAGAAATCATTGGTTGATATAAAGTCCTGGGTGGGTATGCATCAAGAGGGATAGTCTGGTCAAAACCTCCCATCACCACCAGTGGCTAAATCTACTCAAGGATCATCGGTATGCAATTATAATTTCGCTAATGTAATAAGCTTACAATTATATTATAAATGCTAACAATACTAATGCCATTTTATATGTGTACATGTAGCCGGATACGATATATATCGGTAAGAAATACGAGTTACTTGGTTGGGGCTTACGTGGTGTTATTGCTCGTGGTCAAGTACACGAACTTAGTCCAAATGCAGTTGTCCATTGTGAGCCATTAGTAGAAGAAGCTTTTGTTGTTATCCTGACTGAGATTATACACCCTGATGCTCCTTTGTGGAAAGAAGATGGATTCACATCTACACTTGGAGAGGCTGGTCCAGGATCACTTGCGCAATGGGGGAAGCAATCAATGAGATTCCTTTAATTTGAACAAATATAGTACTATATAATTGAACATATAGTAATTTGGCTTAAGTGAGTTTTGGTTGGGGTTTACATGATGCTTTTTTTTTTTTGGCTTAAGTAGTTACTCTAAATGATGTTTGGCCTAGGTAGTTACTCTATATGATGTTTGGCTGGTTTTTTTTTTTTTTTTTGGTACTCTATAGTTCATCGATATTTATAGTCTGCGTAAATTTTGTGCTAAATATTTGAATATATTTATAGTCTTAGGCTCCATTTGGTCATCACATTGGTGTTTGTGAATGTAAATTTATCTCAAATCAAATGGAGCTTAAGCCCTTTTTTAAGTCCTCCAATGCAACTCCTTGCATTGCCGATCCTAAGCCCGGGTAAAGGAGGAGGGAGAAGGGCTTCAAGGTAAGTTTTATCATTATTTTTTTTCATTTTTTGAAGCTGTTATAATTTTTGAGTTTATTTTTGCTTGCAAGCTGGCAGATTTGCTCGCATATGTTGGTTTATGGCCTTACAATTCTCAGAGGTATGCATGTGTTTATGGAGACACTCTGTTTTGAAAATTCTATTTGGTCATTTTAATGGTTTTGAGAAATCGAAACCCATGTAAATAGACATGATTACCATGTTTTTAATGTCTGTTTAAAGTCACAAGCCTCACATTTATTTTAATGTCTGTAACTTGCAGTATGAAGGTCTCAAACACCGAGTGTTTGAGTGTTACCATACGGAGAGATCTAATTCTGTAAATTGCATGGTTTGAATCATCAAACCAGAGTGCTGCTTTGGAATCATAAGCAATGCAAAGTGGGATTTGTCTAATAGATTGTTCAAATTTTTTGTTGGATCTATTTCATTTATCCACACAATCTTAAATATCTATTTTTCATGCGATTGGAAGCTTATGTTCAATTGGTTGGTGTGATTTTTGTCTCATGTCTCATGTCTTGGTGTTTATTAAATTTCCTTGGGAATCTGAATCCAAATCTTGCTCTGTATGTGTGTATGCATGTAACTCATTACTTGGATGTAGGAGCAAGAGAGGGTAAAATATCCATGTGCAAAAATTTTAGAAACTGAATGTTGAAAAACCATCACTTCTTAAAGCTGCAACAGTTTATTGTTAGAAGTAATAAAATCAATTAGATTTATGTTCTGCTACTTTGACTATTTTGCAATGCCGATTAGAAAAACGTTTTTAGCATTTCTAACTCGTATCATCCTTCTTGTCACAATTAGTAAGAAATATAAGCTTGTTACAGACATACTGCAAGTTACAGACATTAAATCTTTGATTTTTTATTTTATTTTTTAAATTACAAACATAAATAAACTTAAAGTTTGGCAAGGGAGTTCTTTACTACATGGTGTGTCCTTGTAACATAGTGACACATGATATGAAATTTCATTGCTCTAGCATTTATCGACATCTTTTTGTTGAGGCAAAAGGTTTCAAGTTTTTCTTTGATAAACTGGATCCTACTTTGGCATTCCCTAATAATCTTCTTTCAAGATAAGATAGTTTTCTATCGTTATCCTATTGATTGTAATGCGAACCACTTGCTATGTCCATTGCATTTTCCCAAGCAAAAATTTCTGTTGCTGTAGTGGCTAGCTTGTTGCATGTAAGATAGACTCCTTTGTCATTGACTAGTTTAGTCTGAACTAAATTTAGTCTTATCTCTTGATCAATATTGCCTATGTTGGGCTCATGATCTTGATGAGATTTCATTCTTCTTTCTTGGAGGGTGTCGACCATGATATGTTATTGCTTCAACCATTTGTTCTTCATTTTTTTGACTAGGAACTGGTAGTTCAGCTTCAATTAATTCAAATGAAGTAGCTACAGACTCTATTTCAACATTGAGACTAGGGATGGAGTGCAAAAGGTGAGAACAGTGAAATCTTACCAAATGACCCAACTATCATTTCCCTACCAATTTAAAAATCATATAACACTTGTGGGGCATGTTCAGTGCCTAGTTATTGGTTTTCTAAACATGGTTGATTAGACTTGATTATGTACTTAAGTTACATGGGTTTGTGTTTGTTTGGAAAAGAAAAGCTCTTTTGAATAATTCTAAAGTCATAATGTAGTTTGCCAAACTCAATTTGTGGATTTGACAGGATTCAAATTCAAGCTGCCAAACTCAATTTATGGATCTCAATGCAGATGTCTTATGGGCCATAGATTTTGGAGAGGTTGTTATATTAAACGTAAGGCATGTTTGGATGCAAGGCATGGTTAGTTGAATTGAACTAAAGGAAACAAAGAAAAATGCAAAAAAAAATAATAATGTTGAATCAGGTATCATTATTCTAATTTGAATGAGGTTGGCATTACATATCATGTATTTTAATTCAGACTCAAAATCATCTGAATTTGCAGTTTCGGCCTTTTCCCCTCTAG
This sequence comes from Magnolia kwangsiensis, assembly GCA_037074715.1. NCBI lineage: Eukaryota > Viridiplantae > Streptophyta > Magnoliopsida > Magnoliales > Magnoliaceae > Magnolia > Magnolia kwangsiensis. The sequence goes on from CM073577.1 coordinate 119,936,087, forward strand.
TAGTGTGCTTGCTACTCATTTTTGTCAAAGTGAATGCTTTTTTGAATTTGAATGAAATTAAGGGCCTGCTTCCCACCTAAATGAAACGAAATGGCGATTTTGACTACTACCCATTTAGCATATTCATCTTCTTTTTCTTTTTTTTTGCATGCTCCAGGCGGCAATAGAGATCAGCTATGAGCCATCTGTCAGGATTTTTTTTTTTTTTTTTCTTAACATAGAAATCAATTGAATTCTTATATGAATTGCATTGGTAGGGTGTTCTTATAGAGACAACAACTGAGTTAGCTATTTCGCTATCACTGGGAGCTGCCATAATTAGAAAGTTGAAGTAGATCAGTTCATGAGGGTGAGTACTATTCTGATGCATCTATTTTTGTACAAGTGGTCACTATGTTTCATTGATTCGCACCAAGGACATGATGTGCCCCGGCATTGATGGAGTATGGCCCAAATTTTCTTGCAGATCAGATGATTCTATCCATACCAACTTTTCAGAGGCTATTGAACAAGCAAGGTGGAAAGCGAGCCACTTGAGAGTTTCCATTTGCTGTGGCTGGTGTAAATATCACATTCATGATCATGCAAATGCTAGATTTGAACTCCCGTAAGAGTCCTCTCTCTCTCTCTCTCTCTCCCTCTGTGTGTGTTTGTGTGTGTTCATTTGTGTGTTCTTTGTGACACACACTAACAGGTCGCAAGCCTCCTCTATGTGTGTTTGTGTGTGTTCATTTGTGTGTTCTTTGTGACACACACTAACAGGTCCCAAGCCCAGGTAAATTTGGACGGTTGGTGTCAGATGGGCAGCTCAGCATTCTTGAGAAGCTGACCCAAAATAGCTGAGACAAAGCTATGATGATGATACACATATACATATAGATGGAATGGGTTTTTTTCCTTTTTCTTTTTTCTTTTATGTAATTATTGCCACAGATATGAGTAATATTCTCAAGGCATTGGTATCATCATATCATGATCCTAGTATGAGCACTGCATAAATACGGTTGTGTTCAGTTCATTGCTATCTGAATTTGGGTTCCGGTTTTCATGAAACCAAAAATGGCAAAAAAATAAAAAAGAAAAGAAAAGAAAAAGACATGGCACCAATCTCTGCATTAGTGTTTGAAAACGAATCTGTCATAGCCTATAAACTTGAAATTCTATGGAAGTGTTCCCCCTGAACTTCTGATAATGGCTGGAGACCAAGGGTTTTCTGGCAACACATAGCTCTGTGTTGACAGAAAAACTAGAAATCAGGGAAATTCTGAAATGGATATTTGTAAACCAAGCCATTCCCACAAGGAAATTGCAGGAAAGAAACTGGTTTTGGCTTGTGTTATATTATTGTCTCTGATAGTTGTTTTAGCTGGACTGAGTTTTGTGAGTTACAAGATCTTCAAGCATGATGAGTCTTGTAAAGAAAATGACCAAGAAGCAAGGTTTGGAAAAGATCCAAATTGGAAACTTGAATCTTTCCATCAAAAGGAATTCGAGGCAGAAGAAATTTTTAATCTGGAAGAAGAGAATCTTATTGGAACTGGGGGCGCTGGGAAAGTTTATCGATTAGATTTGAAGAAGAATGGAGGAATAGTCGCCGTGAAGCAACTTTGGAGGGGAAATGAAGTGAAAGTTATGGTGGCAGAAATGGAGATTTTGGGACTTTGATGGTGGCAACAGTAGCAGCAGTTAGGGAGGTTATTTGTGCATTCAATTAGAGGCCTTAGTAAATTCCTCCTAGTTTGAATTAATTAAACAACCACCTATTGTAGGTTATTTATTTCCATAACACTGGTTTAAAATGGATGCATGCCTGTCATCGAATTCTTTGACACGGACCATGCAAACACGCCATCAAATTCTGAGGTTTTGCACAGTGAATTTGAACATTAATCTAGTTTGAACAGTGATTGCCTTCAGAAAAAGGTTCTCAAGGTTAATAGCCTTCATAAAAAGAAGATGATTCCACTGTTTGTATGATGTGCATGTGAGAAGTTGAATCGATTGATCATCTTTCGTTACATTGGCCCTTTTGATGGTGAGATGTGGGAGAGGTTCGTGGAGGCCTTTAATGTGTTGTGGGTGATGTCCGGACCTATCGATAGTGGTTTTTTTTTTCTTCCCACCATGGGGGTTGGGTTTCTGATGTATGCAGTTAGCTCAACAAATGTGGGTTATATAGACGTTGTCAACGCGCACATAATCTTTTGGTGGAGTCGTTAGAACTACTAACACTAGTTGATAGTACAGGGACATTGAAGTTGGCACTGATAGTACAACTGTACTAGTGACCTCTTTTCTTCCAATCAAGTTTGGGGAAAAAATAAATAAATAAAAACAAGAGGCTATTCTTTGATGAGAGTGTTTTTGGAGATCCATGGGAAGGAAACAAGGGATGAAGGAACATCCTTTTCCTTGCAGATGAAGAGAAATGCATCAGTAGCTACCTTGGTGGTTTGAACAGTGAATTTGAACAATGAATTTGAAATTCTATGGAATGTGTAGCTACCTGATTGAGAACTTGTCATTAATGAGAATTTGAAATTCTATGGAATGTGTAGCTACCTGATTGATAACTTGTCATTAATGATGGCTTATATATATATATATATATATATATATATATATATATATATATATATATATATATATATATATATTTGCAGCTGAATCTTTTACACTTAACATATGTAACAACAATTGCCATCAGAATAGTGAAGTGATAATGACATTGCGGTAATTTCTTTGATTATATCCTTGACATATGTGGCTTATTTCATGCATTTTTCTTTACTTCCTCTAGTGTTTTCTGCCTACAGACTTGTGGATTTCTAAACTGATTTTCTTTAATAGGAAACAATATCACTGTGAAACTTGATGAAGATCAGCGGGCAACAGACACAATCTCTAAGGTTTGACTTGGCCTTTTATATTTATAAAGCATATGTCTTTTTGGGGTAATGCTTTTTTCACCCTCTAAAATTGATATCATGGTAACAGGGGTAATTTGGTCCTTGAGTGATTGACATCTGGGTAAGTCAATCATCACCCCGTATTTTATAAGAGACTAAGATCTGCAGTGGTAGTGTTAGGACACAAATCTGCTGATCTCATTTTCTCACAGATCTACAGTGCATGGGTTGGAGAATGTGTAGCATAGGAGAAACAGATCTACTATTTCTTTCTTTCTTTCTTGCATGAACTGTGTTGCTAGTTGAAATGAGTCCCTATACAAAGATTTCAGGCTGGTCCACCTTATGCATGGCTAAGATGTCCTGCAATGATGGCAGGTTAGTAGGCATGGTTTGTAGTGGTGCATGTTTAGAGCTGTTTGGGAATCAGATAGATCTGTTTAGAAAGTGATCTATGGCCACTTATGGAATATTTTCATTGATGGAAATGAAGTTTCTGTTAGAAGCTGTATTTTCATTGATGTTGGCACTCTGTTTTTGAAAATTCTGTTTGGTCATTTTAATGGTTTTGAGAATTCAAAACCCATGTAAATAGAATAAATATGAAATCTAATTGTAAGGACAATGGAGAACTCCCTAACTAAAATTTCTTATTTCAGGCACTTGTTGTCCTCATGCATGATATGGGTCCAAACTGGGAGCTGATAAGTGTTGCTATCAATAGTACCCTGTAGTTCAAGGTGAAGTTGTATTTGGATCTTTTTCTTTAGTTATACTAGGAGCACAGTAACTTAGAGAATGCTGCCTCTCCATTCTCATTTTTCTCAGCCCTGCAACCCAAAAGAAATTGTTAACTGCAACTCAACAACATATCAGTTGTTTGGATGTGCCAATCTATGAGAAAAAGAAAACACAAAAGAAGTTCTTCCTGACAGCTACTTCTTGAAACAGTTCATAATAGAAAGTTGAGGTGCATATAGCTGATTAGTTTAGAGGATATTCCATAATGGGATGTGAGAGTTCTCAAAACTGCAACTAAGAGAACTGAAATTCACCATAATCCATGGGCTACAATCTGTGTTATGATAAATTCATGTCTCTGATGCCCCACTGAGCTTGTACACGTAACCCATATCAAATTTACAACTATTTTTTTCCAGAGAAAAGAAAAAAATAATTACAGGGGTGGATTGGATTATGTTACAGGCAACCTGCATCTTTGGTATTATTCAAGAACATAGTATTAGTGTAACACTTATATGTAACATTTTTTTTTTTACTAGTTACGCTGTTTGTTGAAGATCCTGAAATTTAAAATGGGTTACAGGAATTTGCAACCCCAAACAAATCACTGTTCCAAATTTGAAAGCCTACCTACTGATTTGCAGTCCCAAACAAATCACCAAAGAAGAAACTGATGTATTGACTCACCAATCGAAAGTTTCCCTATGCAGGTAATCAACTTAATCATTCCATTTCCAATCTTAAAAAATCCTATTAAGTTTAACATTGTGTTGCTTTATTAGCCTGTACCACTTTTTACATTGTGTTGCTTTATTAGTGCAAATATAGGTTTCCCCATTGAATTTTCAACTTGTGAAGTTGATCAATTGACTAGGTTGGGTTAAAGGAGCTTGAAATATGCTCTTAATTGATCTTTCGGTAGACCACTATGTTAGTAATTTAAATTGTTTCAACTAGATTTGTCTTATGATATGCCTTTGCAGCAATTTTCTTTTAGTTTGGTTTGTTACATTGTTTTATGGTGTAAGATGAATGCTTACGCATGATGTGTTAGATTTTGTGTTCTAGAGTATTTTAAGCCTCCCTGTTTGTGCCTTCTATGATCTCTTTCCACACGATCAAGCCATTCTTCTTCTGCAATTTGGTGACTGCGGTGGTGGTAAGTTGCCATTGAAGCATAAGGATGCTACCACCACCATCACTCCCTAATGATTGCTGTTTGATCGGAAAGAAATTTTTATCTCCTCTACCAACATTGCCATGCACCTTCCCAAGATTAGGGGCAGCCTTCTCAGGTTCCAGCCTGTACAAAGGCTATTGCTTATTATTAGACCAGCTTTACCTCCTCTCCTGCCTTACTTTCTCATCCTCGGCTGCCAATTCCACACCACTTTCTAGCTCCCTCTCGATGATATCATACTCATCCATGAAGTCTGCCTTCCTGATCACATCAGCTTGGAATTTCCTTCGCTTCTCTAGTGTTTCCTTCAACTTCTCCTTGTCAATCTTTCTGATGGCATCTGGTGGACAGTAACCTTTCAGCCCTTCACCGTATGAAGAACTCTGACCACCCATATTGCCAGAGGACTTGTGCCACAACCCTTCATCCTTCCATTCCCTCATTTCCATAGTAGCCTTGTTTCTTTCTGAATCTGAACTAGTAACATTCTTGGATTTGTTTGAGGCTTCAGCAATGTTTTCCTCACTGCTGCTACAGGGAAATTGATCTGGTTCATGATGTCGGTGGTCCCTACTTCCACCACTACCATCTAACACCTTATAGTCACTCCTGGTCTCTGTACTTCCGTAATCAATTACTTTGATTTTGAATACTTCTTTGAGACACACTTTGATGATTGTCTGTAGATGATTGGTCCAGCCCTGTTCGAACGGATGATACAATTGGGCCTCCTTGCTTGAGAGTAGCTGCTCCAACAGTCGGAGAATAGCTGTTTATTGAGACAAGGTCAACACAGGCTGGAGTCTTCACCATTGCTCCTCAATGATGATTAAACCCTTCACCTAAACTCCCGTTAGAAGGTGGTGGCACTGTACGATTTTTCTCATACAGTTCCAACATTTGATTGCTAACCTTTACAGGGAATAATACATGTTAAAACATGAACAGTAAAATCATCTAATCCAGCCCCCATTTGATTGAATAGGGAAAAATAACAATTGGAATATGAACCTTTGAACTACTGTGGGGTAACATTAAATTCTTGCCACCAGACCTTCTCGCCATCAGATGGAAGCTTCACTTTCAGAAACTTAGCAGCAAGGAAGATGGCACCAGCTGCAATATGATGGGGCTTAATTGTAGGTAGAGTGATGTTCGTAGCCTGCATTAGCCTCTCCAGTGTGTAAAAAATAGATTGATACAGAGAGAGAGATCCCTAACCATTAGTTTAACCATCCATTAAAGATTCACCAATCAACCAGTTAGAATCATATGACATGTGCACTTCTGAGCCATGAGTCATCTATGGTGGGCCTCACTAATTTCGTGCTTATTTTGATGTAATGTGTGTGCCTGAATATGGATCATCATACTCCACAAGAGTACATACATTGTGCTTGTGGGAGTTTTATGCTCTCATTGCCAGTCCCAAGCCTTGATAAAGGGGGGTTGCATCAGTTTGGCAGCTGGCATCAAACTTATGCCATGACTGTTGGAACGGGATTCATGTAGCTGACCCCAATTAATTGGGATATGGCTAAGATGATGATGATGATGATTTTCCATGTTATCTTTTACATATAATAGAGACATCATGGGTGAATTTTGGCACACACTAACAGGTCCTAAGCCTAGGTAAATTTGGACGGTTGGTGTCAGATGGGCAGCTCAGCATTCTTGAGAAGATAACATGGAATGAGCACTGCATGAATAATGTTGTGTTCAGTTCATTGCTATTTGAATCTGGGTTCCGATTTTCATGAAACCAAAAATGGCAAAAAATATAAAAGAAAAGAAAAGAAAAAGACATGGCACCAATCTCTGCATCAGTGTTTGTAAACGAATCTGTCATAGCCTATAAACTTGAAATTCTATGGAATGTGTAGTTACCTAATTGAGAACTTGTCACTAATGATGGCTTATATATATTTGTAGCAAAACCAAGGACGTTTGTTGGATCGTGGTGTAGTGATTTAGACTGTTGATCTGATGGCCCATTTTGGAATTGGGAATTTCCAAAAAATCTCACTGATATGACAATCCTAACTGATTGGGAAGAAGAAACAACAACGACTTCAAGGTGAGTTTTATCATTTTATTTTTATTTTCCCATTTTTTAAAGCTGTTATAATTTTTCTGCTAGAACTAGCATGTGTGGATTGATAAAAGTGCGAATGCACTTGGCGTTTCAAATGCCACCCACTGTTTTGATAGAAAGATATTAAGATTTTCACACATCACCTCTTCTCTAACCTTAGCATGCATTTTATACCAGATGTGTCGAGATCTCCAAGCCCGACTAGTTGCTACAGAGGTAGAAAGGGCAGCAGCAGAACAGGAGTAGCGTGAAAAGGAGGAATCTTTTTCTTTTTTCTCTTGTTGAACAAGAACTCATCATGGAAAGGGTGGTCCAAGAGTCAAAGAAACTTTAGCAGGAGGTAGAGGAGAATGTGAAGGTAATGATAAAGGTGACAGCTACGAGTAACAAAGACTAATATAATTCATAGCATTGCCTGATCGTCTTGATGCTCTGTTGCATCTATGGGAGTTCTTAATGGACCGTGGTCGTGTTGTCGATGTATTGCAGTAAGTCTCCATTCTCTCGTTTCTTGAATTATAGAGCTAGAGGTTTCAGCTACTTTTGGACTGAAATCTCCAAGAAAAAAAATTCATGTGGGACAGTCCAATCTAGTCCAATGTTGCCAATATTGTAAAGAGTAGGTGGCATTTGAAACAACAAACTCTTTTCTTATGTGGTATATCATGGGATTAGCTAACTGTTGATAAAATTTTGTTCGGTATTTTAGTCCAAATGCGGCATAATCTAACTTTGATTTATTTGAAAACTTGGTTGGTCATTCATTCATTTCCTAACAATGAAATTTTGTCATAACTGGACAAAAAACAAGCGTCTTCTGGTCATAGATGAACTGTTATTAGCATTCCTTTCTTGTCACTGTCTTAGTCCAGACTCTTAGTTGGCCCCAGTAGCAGCAGATAAATGGATATGACTCTGCCACATTGTGATATTGCATTGAAATGTTTCTGCTTTAGCTTATCGATCAGAAGAGAAGGATACACTGTGAAGGCTCATTGATGTTGTCATCATAGTAATAGCCTTGTCCCAGCCATTTGGGGTCAGCTTTCACATGGAATGCATGAATCTTGATGTTTTCCTTAGATTAGAACAGTTGAAAACAGAACTTGATTTCTCAAACCTGATGAAGTTTGAAGGATAAATCTTAACGGTTCAAAAAATACATCAATTCTTTTTTACTTGACCCAATTTCTGATAAATTTACAAGGATAAAGATGATGTTTGGCCGAACAAATAGGTTTTTTTCGTTTTGCTAGCAATGGTGCTGTTGGCCTCCACATTTCTGTGACCCTGACCATTCATCTGGTGGCGCCATCATGAATTTGTTCCCAAAGTTCACCTCTGAAAAATCTTATACATGTAGTTTGAATTTTCCAATTGAATGTGGACATGACATTTTAAGGAAATCGGATTGCTAGGCCCCACAATGATTTTTATTTGTCATCCAACCTATTCATAAGATCATACAGACATGGATGAATGGAAAACAAGAATATAAGCTTGATCCAAAACTTCTGTGCCCCCTAAGAAATTTTCAACCGTAGTACATTTTATCTGTTTCATGTGGTGTGGTCCATTTAAACAAAAATATAAGCTTGATCCAAAACTTATGTGCACATACAAGGATACTTTTTCCGAGGTGATTCACATGCTTTATTTCATTACCATTGTATGAATGAACTTGTCCTCAATATATGATGCATTTTTTTTTTCTCTTAAAGCTTCTTGAACATGAAAATGTTTAAGAGTCCACTCATGGACATCTTTCTTTCTTTTTTTCCCAGGATTGCCTCAAGTTTTTAAAAGAAATACCTTCTGCAGCAACAAATGATGCATCTGCCAATCCTTTCCAACATTCCAGCTCTGTCATGAATCTTTATCTAGAGACAAGTTCTACTCTTTTGAAGGTTTTTGCTTCAAAAATTTCTTTTTCTATTACTTAGACACAGCGTCATAGAGAACTATTATGCACATGAATATTTCACAGGTCCTTCAAGCCCATTCTAGCCAGCTCATCTCCCATCAACTTTTTGAGGAATTGAGAAGGTTGCAGGCATCATCTGTGCATGTTAATCCAAGATTGCAAAATGGTGGAGCTACAGATTCATCAACACATGATGCATCATATCTGATTATTCACTGGCCTCTTCAGATCAACAGAAAATAATCTTTTTTAGCATCTCTGTCCAAAAACAGTTCAAAATGTATGATTATTCACTGACCCTTCATTCACTGTTGTTGTTTAAATATATCTTAATGCTGTTGTTGTACAGAACAATGGTAGCAGATTTTTAAAGTGTGTGGAACAGTTGTTGGGGTATGAAGGGTTTAGTTGAACAATTGCTGTTGTATAGAACAGTTGGTGAAGGGTTTTACAGATTTTCAGAGAGATATTTGAATTTAGCTTTGTTCTTTTGCTCTTTTTTCTTGAATTTGAGGTTGGGAGTTTGGAATTTCAGGTCCTCGAGGAGAGCGATGGATTTCAATGTGATCTTTAATCTTTCTTCATGAACTGGAAGTGGGTATTTGGAATTATAGTTTTCTTTTTTTTCGACAAAGATTTGAATTTTAGATGTGTTGCTCTTTCCATGTGAATCTGATTTTTTTTCTAACATCTTTCTTATTGTAGATGGGGTGTTAAGAAGCCTCAAATCATGAAAAATTTTGTCACGATCTTGTCAAATGCAGGTCTTGGGATGGCCATGTTCGGTCTCAGTAAGATCATTGATATGCTCATTCGACGCGTGGGGTGTCATCCAGAAATATGACAGTCCCGAACAAACTAAGTTTGCTTATTCTATGTACTTGCTATGAATTTCTTAAATCTATATATGCTTTCTCATCACCGTGCCTTCTTTTCTTGCAGTTCTTGAAGAATTCTTTCATTTAAGACTTGAGTTCTTTGTAAAGAGAAAGGTGAGCTTTGATCTAGGCCCCCCATTTTTTTCTTTTTGGTAATTGAGAAGATGGTAGTATTGACTTGCTACTTTCATACAGAAAGTAATGTTGGATAATCTTGAAATAAAGCTGTTGAGATTGTCCAACAAAGTCAGATTCATCATTGGGGTGGTAGAAGGAGAGATTATTGTGAGTAACAGGAAGAGAGAGGATCTGGTCCTCGAGTTGCAGCAAAAGGGTTTCACACTGTTCCCTAAAACCAAAGGCGTTGATACCAGTGAGGCAATGGAAACAAAAGAAAATGAAGAGACACCGGAGGTGGGAATAGTTGTAAGAGAAAGTGATTATGAGTATTTACTATCGATGTTGATTGGATCTTGTTGTTAATGAGAACTTTAAGTAGACATATAATTATTATGTTAGCATTGTACTTTTGTGAATGGAAATAAATGATTGTGTTTGATTGAATGAATGAATGATTTATCAAGGTGTACTATAATGGTGAGGGCTGCCATTACTAATTAAATTTTCTATTAACAACAAGAATTAGCTACGGCTATTCACCGTAACCCTTTGTTGAAAACTATAGCTCTTGCTAAATTCAGCCTTTTGCTACGGTTTTCATTCTAATTTTAGCTACAGATAAAATCCGTAGCTGTATGTAATTTAGAACTACTGACAATATTGCTACGGATTTCATCCGTACCTATACTTTAATTAGCCATGGCTATTAACCGTAGCCTTGTATCTGAAAACTGTAGCTGTTGTTAATTTCAGCCTATTGCTACGATTCTTGCCCAACTTTTGGCTACAGATATAATTTGTAGCCGTAAATACTTGATCGCTACGGAAGCAACGACTACGGCTTTAATCTGTATCTATTATCTCTATGGCTACAGATTTTATCCGTAGCCATAGCTTTTAGACCTATAGCCACGACACCAATGGCTATGGTCGTGCTACGGAGTTTAACCGTAGCCATAGGCTTTTAGCTATGGTTTTTATTCGTAGCCTTTTTCCTGATTTCTTGTAGTGAGGAAAAATTCATAGAAGAGATATACTACCCGGAATGGGTAACTAATGTCGTACTTGTGAAAAAAGCCATTGGGAAGTGGCGAGTCTATTTTGATTATACTGACTTAAACAAAGCCTACCCGAAGGATAACTTTCCTCTTCTAAGGATAGATCAGATGGTAGATAGTACAGTGGGGCATGAACTTCTTAGTTTTATGGATGAATATTCAAAATACAATCAAATTGTAATGCATCAACTTGATAAATCTACAACTACCTTTGTCAGTACAAAGGTCTTTATTGTTACCGTATAATGCCTTTTGGTTTGAAAAATGTTGGAGCAACTTATCAAAGATTAGTGAACAAAATATTCGCTTGGCTGATCGTCTGAATCATGGAAGTGTATATTGATGACATGCTCGTTAAAAGCGTACACACGGCCGACCATATAGCCGACTTAGAAGAGATGTTCCTGATCTTATATAAGTATCAAATGAAGTTAAATCCGAGCAAATGTGCCTTTTGCGTAAGCTCGAAAAAGTTCCTCAAATTTCTGGTCAGTCAGCGAGGGATCGAGGCAAACCCAGAGAAGATAAAAGCATTGCTTGAGATGGAGTCCCCAAAAATGATCAAAGACATACAAAGATTGACTAGACGAGTAGCAGCACTCAATCATTTCCTCTCCCGAGCCACCGACAAATATCTCCCATTCTTCAAGCAATCGAAGGGACGACAGGCAGTGGACTGGACGGAGGAGTGCGAAGCTGCATTCGAGCAATTAAAGTCTTATCTCGGATCTCTGCCTCTCTTATCGAAGCCCGAGCATAGGGAAGCTTTACTGCTTTATCTCGTGGTGTCTGAGGCAGCAGTTACCTTGGCCTTGATACGAGATCATGAAGGAAAACAATTGCCAATTTACTATGTCAGCAAAGTACTCTTACTAGTAGAGACGAGATATCTGCTCTTGGAAAAAGTGGCCTTAGTTTTAGTCGACTCCTCGCGTCGACTCTGGCCATATTTTCAAGTTCATACCATTATCGTCATGACCAACCTCCCACTGCACCAGATTCTGTAGAAACCAGAAGCGTCCTGTCGTCTTATTAAATAGGCAATTGAACTCCTTGAATTCGATATTCAATATAAGCCGAGAGTAGCAATTAAGGGACAAGCTGTGGCTGACTTCATTGCCGAAGTCACACCGTAAGCTAACACAAATGCTATTGAGCTAGTTGAAGAACCGACTACCACTTCTCCCGCGTCATCTCCTGACCCAACCCCGTGGAAGTTGTATGTCGACGACCCCTCCAACTTTAAGGCAAGCGGGGCAAGAGTAGTATTAGACACTCCCGATTAAACCTATATGCGGTATGCCTTAAGACTTGAATTTCAAGTCTCGAACAACACAACAGAATATGAAGCATTGTTACTCGGTCTCTGACTTAAGGCCAGTGTAGGTGTTACGCATCTCAATCTTTTCAGCGATTCTCAGTTAGTCATCAATCAGGTTACGAGTGTGTACCAAAAATGAAAAGAATAGCTGAAAGCTTATATGAAAAAAAATAAAGAGCTGATCAGTGGATTTTAACATTGTATTGTCATTTGAATTCCTTGAACGAAAAATGTCAAGGCCGACCTACTAGCAAAACTTGCATCCGCCGATGAAGAAGATATTTTCAGGTCTGTTCCGATCGAGTATGTTGCTAAACTGAGTATTATTGAATCAGTTAGCTTGACTATACTTCCTATCGATTTGGGACCTACTTGGCGCGACTCGATCATCTGATATCTCGGCAGTAGGGAATTACCTGAAGATCGTGCTGAGGCTCAACGATTGAAAATCTGAACCTCCCGCTATACAATACTTAATGGGACATTGTAGAAGAAGGGTTATTACACTCCATTGCTATATGTCTAAACCTTAATGAAGCTGACTATATGTTGCGGTAAATTTATGAAGGGATCTGTGGAAATCACTCAGGAGGGAGATCCCTAGCACATAAAGTCTTACGCCAAGGATACTACTGGCCAACTATCCAACACAACGCTCGTAAGCTCGTTCAGATATGTGATAAGTATCAGCGGTTTGCAACTATCCCGAGATAACCTCTTGAAGAACTAATTCCTATGATCGATCCTTAGCCCTTTGCACAGCGGGAAATCGACATTATTAGACCTCTCCCCACGGGGAAGGGACAAACCAAGTTTACAGTCGTGATAGTGGATTACTTCACGAAGTGGGCTGAGGCAAAACCGTTGGCAAAGATAACTGAACAGAAGATCACAGACTTTATATGGAAGAATATCGTCTGTCGGTTTGGCATACCTCAGACTATAATAACCGACAATGGAAAGTAGTTCGATAACAGAAGCTATCATGAGATGTGCGATAATCTCGAAATTAAGAACGTGTATTTATTACCTCATCATCCTCAAATGAATGGACAAGTTGAAGCAGTTAATAAGATCATCAAACAGCATCTTCGAACCAAGATTGACCGAGTCAAAGGAGCATGGGCAGAGGAACTCCCAAAGATACTATGGGCTTACCGAACCACAGCCCGGACCGCTATAGGAGAGACCCCTTTCTCCCTTGCTTGTGGCTTGGAAGCCGTTACTCCAGTTGAGATCGGGCTGCCTTCTGCCTGAGTTAGCTCATTCAATGAGGAAGAAAATGAAGAACTTCCAGCTCTTGGACTCGACCTTGTGGACGAGTAAAGGAAAAAAGCTCAGTTATGTATGATGGCTCGGCAACACTAAGTAGCTTAGTTCTATAATACCTGAGTGAAAGTCAGACGCTTTCTAGTCGGAGACATGGTCCTTCGAAAAACGTTCCTCAATACTATGGAAGTTGGTGCAGGCACATTAGCACCAAATTGGGAAAGACCCTATGTCGTCACACGCACCATCCGACCAGGAACGTACCGACTGAAAGACCTGACCGGACAATTGCTGCCTCATCTATGGAATGCCGAGCATTTAAAAACCTACTACCCCTAAGGTCAGCATAGCAAAGCAATGAAAAAGGCTAAAAAATGACAGACATGTAAACTGAGTCAAAAATGAATAAAATAAAACTGAGTATATTCATTAATCATTAAGTTTGTCACATCGAGTTACATCTTGCCTAAGCATTACATTGTCTGACTAAAAGGGTTAATAGCAAATGAAAGATCGGACAAAACATATGAACTTTTTTCTTGGCTACAACTACCCACGAGCTTGCTTGGAGCTGATGATGGTGCCAAAATGGAGCTGATGATGGTACAAAAATGGAGTTGTTGATGGTGCCAAAATGGAGCCGATGATGGTACCAAAAACCAAGCTCCGAGATTATCAAGGGTCACTCGGAGCAACCTCTAGAGCTGAAACCATATCAGACTCGACCTCGATACCAGCCGCAACATCAGCAGACTCAGCTACTTCAACCACTGCATCCTCAGGAGGGCCTTCCTCAAATTTTATGAGATCATGGTCGGTAAAAAATTGCTTCATCACTTTGATGCAAGCTGTGTACCCGCTCTCATACAAGCGATCCTTCTCATCTTCAAACTCCGAAGACTCAAGGAAGTCTCTTATAGCCTTCTCCCTAGCCTCTTTCTTGGCCAACTCGAGTGCCACTTTTGTATCGGCTTTCAGTCGAGCCAGTTTCTCTTCAGAGGCGTCACGAGCTAGGCGAAGTTGTGACTCTCGTCATGAGCTTCCTTCAGTAGCTGAGCCGACTAAGCACATTCAGCTCTAGCGTCTTCAGTACCCTTCCGAGCCAAGCTCAACTCGCTAGTTAGTCGACCAATACGAGACGAGGTAACCTCGAGTTGAGCCTCTACCTCCGCTGCCCGTTTCTAAGCCACTTCGGCGTCCATAACATCTCTCTGGACCTTTTCAGCCTTAGATAGATCTCTGCTAGCTCTCAGCAAGCAAGGAGCAATCTGCATAAGGAAGGGATGAAGTCAGATCGAAGTCGAAAGAGACAATGAGCTAAGAGATAAGTTCAAATCCTACCTGAAGCATGACCTTCGCAGTATGGGAGAGTATCCGACTCCCAGGGGCTTCGAAGAGGGAAGAAAATTCTTTCTCACTCCCACAAGTGACAGCCTAAGGGACCATGTCTGTCACAGCCCGACGGAAAGATGACACCTCATGTTGAGCCATCTTCTCCCTTGAGGTCTCCCCTCTCTACTCCTCGTTTCGTCCCAAGACCTGCTCTGCAATAGGTCCTGGCTCGAAAGTAGCCCAAGACTCGGTAGTAAGAGCGCCCACATCCTCTGCCCTCTCTTCGAGGTCAGAGAGAATGACAACGATTGGGACGGCCGGAGTAGGGGTGACTAGGGTGGGCGGCTCTACAACCAAGGGAGCAGTCTTCACCTTCTTTGGAGGCCAAGGCTCCAACAGAAGCACCGACCTAGGAGGAGCCTTCAACTTGGACGACGACTTCAGAAGGGGTCGAGCTTCAGCCATTCTATATTAGATAAAACAAAAAGTCAGAAAAATTTCAGAAGGGTGTGCCTGAGTAATTTAAAGATACTTATCATGGATGAATCCAAGCCCGAGAGAAGGAGACGCTCTGATTACAGAAGGGACTTCCAAGACCGATCTTCTGGACTTATCGTCCACAGATCTTTGATCCGAACCAAAGCATTGGCTCCTAGTTTCAGCTTCTTCTTAGAAATTTCTGCAAAGCACGTTTAGTCAGACTTAAAAGAATTAACAAGGAAAAATGAGGAAAAGGGCATGCCGAGTCACCTATTTCAGAGAAGGCCTGGGGAATGCGAGGTTCGAACAACCCTCACTCGGCAGTCTCCCAGCAACTACATGCCCAGAACCACCTCTCTCTCCAGTGCTTGTTGGAGGTAGGAGGGTCGATTATCAAAGAGCCACCCTTGTTTCGCCAAGCGCTCAAAAAATACCAGCTGGGCTATGAAGTGTTCGACCAAACTTGATACAGATAGAGGAACTCGTCCATGGTCAGCGGGGGCCGTTCTGCCTTAGCCCACAACATTGCACAACAGAACAAGTTCCTTCATCAATTCGAAACTATTTTTTCAAGAGTAATTCTGAGTCGGGAAAGAAAATTCGAAGCAATAGGTTGCAAGGGCAAACGTAAGCCACATTGCATGGCGACTTGAAAAATTGTGACCATCCCAGGAGAAGGATGGTTGGGTAATTCATTCAAGAGTGAAAGTTGAAGAATGATTGAGTCTGAAACATGATACCCGACTTAGATCCTATCCAAATCCACCTCAATCAAGACTGAGGGGACCGGCCCCTTTTGTTCGTCTCTGATCTCCTCACTCTCAGCAGCCTCTCCTTCTTCAGCTACTGACTCAACAAACTAAGCCCACCTCCTTGGAAGAACCGACTCAGTAGTTCTCCTAAGCTCAGTCCTCGTCGGTTTCTTGGAAGGAGCTAGCTCAATAGTTTCTTCTCCCAATTCCTCCTCTTCTTCCAAATCATCTTCAAGAAAATGAGGAGTAGGCCTGCCAGGGGCATGTCTCAAGCCAGAGGGACCCGCTGGAGTGGATCATTTCGCTGAGGCCCCATTGGATAGCCTAGCAGCAAGTTGAAAGGCCTCATGAGCGCCCATTGCCATCTCCTCCAATAAAGAGGGTGATTCTGAAACATTCCAGAGGTGCCTCATTTCACCCTCATCACCAGAAATCCCCTCCTGAGGACTTGAAGGATGCGTTATCGCTAAAAAGTTGAAAAGAAAAGGGAGGAAGAAAAAACTCACTGGAGAGGTGAAAAGCACATAGTGAAGAAGGGAGAAGAAAAATCGAAAGGAGGGAGATTGAGTGGGAGAGCGAAAGTATGAAATCACTCTTGCACCCCCTTTTATAGCCGAGCCATGTGGCAGCAGCATTTAAGGAGGAGTCAAATCGATGTCTGCTTCGACTCCCCCGCCCAACGCGTGGTGCACGCTGACTGATGCGGGTAACATCCTCGCCACGTGTCTGACGCTCATAAGCGGACGAAATGACCTGACGGCTGTCCGCTCGTGTGACCTCAAGTAACGAACCATCATACGTTAAGGACGATACAAGAAGCGTTAAATACTCCATCATAACTTCGGTCCCCAATGCAAACCGACCTAACAATTCATTATTCCTTTGTGTCAATATGGCTAACATAAGTAGGGGGCTTACTGTTGGGGAAAAATATGAGAAGTCCGGGGGCTCGATTGTAAGATGAACTAATTCTGCTTGCATAACCCGAGGTAACAGTAAAAGACGAGAGAAGTAAAGCCTCACGGAGAGACTTAGCTCAAATTTATAGGATATGAATCTTGACCGAAAAGAGTCAAGAGCCGCAGGCAAAATTTGTGAGACACATGAAGTTGACTCGATTAAAGAGACAACAATGTCTAAAGGGACCGATTAAAGGCCCTAGAGCTAAAAGCCACCTAAGCAACTATAAAATCGACCCATATGAGGTTGGTTATAGTGTCAGCTATTGGATTAAGAAAGGTGTCGGTCTTAAATCGATTCTGTTTCGTTCGACAATAGGTAAACAGCATCATCTTTGTAAGCCAACTGAGACTGTATATCTACAAACGAGTAGCATCAAAATCAAATCTCCAAAAAATCAGGAGAGAATCCCTTTACGCCGGGACCTCTTGTTCTTATAAAAAGAGGGCTCTCCAGGAACGAAGGTACGAAAAAAAACCCTAAAAACTCCTCTTCTTGGATCTCTACTGACTTAAGAATCGGAGGTTCCCCGGCTATAGCCAGGGTTCACTTTCTCTCTCATTGCGATGTAGGTGGAAGTGCAGGAAGAGGTTGATCCAGTTTTTCGCATCAACAGAAATAAAAACTGAAAAACGTGTAATTTTTCACATTCCATCGATTGATCGGAATGGTGAAAATATGTCTAGAGAATAAAATCCATAAAATTATATTTCTATCGATCGATCAATTGAACTAAGCAAAAATTGTCTAGCGAACTTTCACCAAAATCCAAATTTCCATTGATCGATCAATTGGATCAGTCTGCTCGATCAACTTTGATTGATTGAACTATGCTGCAATTTTATGTATTTTCCTTAGGACTTCTTTTGGTCCATTTATGCTAGGAACGTGCTTGCCCCAAATCCTACATCAGATCCCATCCACTTTAAAAAAAAATCGTCCTAGAGTTATCCTCTAATTCTGGTTCATGATACTCATACAAGTCCGCTATATTGAACGTGAGTGACATTCCATGTCTTCAGAAAGATCAATAATATAGGCGTTGTCATTAATTTTACGGAGTATAAACAACAATCTGATCTTTTTATTCTTCATCTTATTGTACGTCTTGGTTAGAAACCTCTCCTTACATAGGTGAAACATAACATTATCGCACATATTGAATACCTTCAGGCGCTGATGTGTGTCAGGCCTTTCTTGTTACTTGTCATTAGATGCTTGCAACTTGGCATGAACATCAACGTGTACACTTATGATTTAGTCTGCCATATGTTTTGTAGCAACACTCACACCTGATTTCTTGGACAATGGAACCAAATTAAGGGTATGTACAGGTACTTGATTGTACATAACTTTAAACAAAGACTTTCCTATGAAACGATTTTGTATATTGTTTAATGCGAATTCTCCTTGAGATAAGCTAAAATTTCGTTGTTTAGGCTTATCACATGAGATGTATCGTATAAGATTCCCAAGTTTACAATTCACCACCTCAGTTTTCTCATATATTTGCGGATGATATGTATTCTGAATATTAGCTTGGTGTCAAATCGCCTCTACAAAGTCCTCCAAAAGTGACTAGTGTCATGATCTAATGTGATAGATTTTTATACATTATGTAGTCATATCACCTCTTGGAAGAATAAATTTGTGACATGTGTAATGTCGAGAGTTTTCTTGTACGCTATTAAATAAGCCATCTTGGAAAATCCATCAACTAGAACAAACACTAAGTCTATTCTATGCTTGGTCCACAGAAGACCTAGCACAAAGTCCATGGATAAATCCTCCCAAAGGTCGTTAGGCACCAAGAATGGAGTATATAAGCTTGTGTTATGTGATCTTCCCTTAGAGGCCTAACATGTATGGTATCATTGCACCGCTTTTCCAACATCATGTTTCAGTTGTGTCCAATAGCAATGCTCCTCCAAGAGAGCTATTGTCTTTTCTCTCCTTAGGTGACTACTGATCCCACTTCCATGTAGCTCTTGGATGTGACACATTTTCGCAATGAACTTCGTGGAATACACAACCGATTTCCATTGAAAATGAAACTGTCTTAAATATAGAGGTCATTGGATTGACCCTCCTGGCATCAAATTCATGCACCTTGAAGTTGTCTTCATCGACATATAAGTCCTTAAGGTATTCAAACTTGACAACCTCATTGCTCATGATAACTAACAAGGTTGTACAGTGGCTAAGCGCATCAACCACCTTATTCTTCTACCCAACCTTATACTTCATCATGAATGTGAATTCCTCCAAGAAAGAAATTCACCTAGCATGCACATGGTTAACATTAGCTTGGCTATTAATAAACTTGAGGGTTTGATTGTCTGTATATAGTAAAAATTTCTACTGAATCAATTAATGCCTCCAATGTCGCAAAGCCTGAACTACTGCATACAATTCTAGCTCATATATCGATCATTTCTTCAGAACATCACTAAGCTTTCATTGTAGAAGGCTGCCGGCCTACCCTCTTGAGACAACACACCCCCAAGGCTAATATATGAAGCATCGTATTCAATTTCAAATAATTTATTAAAGTTGAAAAGTACGAGGACTGGAGTAGTGGACAACTTTTGCTTAATTTCAGCAAAACTTCGGTCGACCTTGCCAGTCCACTGAAAATGTACATTCTTCATGCAGTTGATGATTGGTACCACGATAGTACTGAAGCTCCCTACGAATTAATGATAAAACGTCACCAACTCGTAAAAACTTTGCACTTTATAAATGTTTGTTAGAACCGACTATCTTTGATGGTTTTCACCTTCTCTTCATCTACATGGATGCCTGTGTACGTTACGACAATTTTTTTTTAAAAAAAGTATCTTTGTCAAAAAGCTGCACTTCTTTAGATTAAGGTACAACCTGTTCTCGACAAGAACTTGAAACACATGTTTAAGATGCCTCACATGGTCTGCCTCACTTTGAATGTATATCAAGATATTATCAAAATAAACCACCATAAATCACCTAATGAATAGTTTCAGAACCTAATTCATCAACCTTATGAACGTAATAAGTGTATTTGAGAGTCCAAAGGGCATGACCAATCATTCATATAGATGCTTCTTAATCTTAAATGTTGTCTTCTACTCATCACCCAGCTGAATACAGATCTGATGGTAACCGCTCCTCAAATTTAGTTTGGAAAATGGTTTCACCTCCTCTAACATGTCCAACATATCGTCCAGTAGTAGTATAAGAAATATGTACTTTACAGTTATTTTGTTTATTGCTCAGCTATTGATACACGTGTTAACTTCCATCTTTCTTAGGTGTCAATAGAGTTGGTACGAAAAATGGGCTCATGCACTCTCGCGTTAGAGCCTTATAGATTAATTCCTCCACTTTTCCTTGCATAATATCGCACATTTTTGGACTTATCCGATAATGAGGATGATTAAGTAAGTTAGTCCCGGAAACAAGGTCAATATGGTATTGTATATTCTGAATGAGGGGTTACCCATCGGGAAGGTTATTTAGGCCAAATTGCCTTGAATTTTTGCAATAATGATTTTATTTTTTGGAGAATAATTGTGGGTTCTACCTCCTCACCTTTCACAACCAATGCATAAACTTGTCCCATTTCCTTGGATTCCTCCATAAAGTTCTATATGGTTAGGAAAGAATGCCCATCCACTTTAGAAGTTTTGAATTGCTCGTTTGGGTCCATAGGGGTGAGTATGGTTTTTTAGTCATCCATGATGAAGGTGTATACATTATATCATCCTCTATGAGAGGCATCACGATTTGATTTCCACGGTCAACCAAGTAATATATGAAAAGTCTATATGTCAACTACATCATATACTTTTTGATTTTTATAATGTTTACCAATTGAGAAAGAGATAGTGCATTGTTCAGTTACATTCATCTCGATGATCTTCTTAATCCAACTGATTGTGTATGGGGAAAGATGTCTGTTTACTTTTAGCTGTAATTTCTCTACTTTGGCTTTGGAGACAATATTCTTGTTGTTACCACCGTCTATTATCACATCACATAATTTTTTATTCACCGTACACCTTTTTCAAAAGATGTTATGTCACTGTAGATGTACATCCTTCTTTAGTGTATATAATAGTCGCCTCATTATTCGAGATTCACCATGATCTTGTAGAACCCAATTTGCTTCATCTTCTTCATCATTCACGGTGCATTTTGCTTCATGAATTTGTAGGTCTTCCTCTTTATTTTCAACGTTTTCATCATTAATAGATAGGTTAACCACTTGCTGCTGAGGACATACGTTTGATAATTGACTCGGTTGGAAACTCTTTGAGGTATCACTTGTCCGCTCCCTGACTATCAGTTTATGAGTGTAGGAGGTTGATGAAGCCCCCTACAGGTTCTTTCCCTTTGGCTTATGGTGCTCCCTACAATGGACCCATAGTGGTTACTTTATTTGCATGATAAGCCCATGTGTTGGATCGCTCAAGTTGCGCTTCCACTTGGGTTGCCAGCTTGATTGCTTCGTTTATCATCTAAATGGGTTGCATCTGAACCTGATCATGTATCACAAAATGCAAACCATTGTTGAATTTGACTTGTTGCAATTCAATATCAAGTAAGTTATTTTTGTGCTACCAAACGGTAGAATTCCTTTACGTAATTCTTCACTAATCAACTACCCTGCTGATAAATTTGGAACAATTCCCAATCATAGTCACTAGGGAGGAATCATGCATGCATCAGTTGTTTTATCTGCTTCCACATGTATATTGGTGTCTTTGTCTGTCTCGTCCGCATAAGCTAAAGTTGTTCCCACCAAGCCAAAGGTCCGTCCTTCAACTTATAAGGTACACGTTTAACTTTCTTCTCTTCAAGGATCTCCATGTATTGGAAGAGGTGCTTGACTTCAAGTAACCAATCGATGAAGTCCTCGATGTAAAGTTGGTCGTTGAAGTTAGGAACATTGACTTTCATCCTGATTTCTCGATCCATCATATCTAACCAATCACCGCGTCTTCCAGAGTGTTTGAGGATCATGTCATTAATCTCTTTGTCGCTGGATCCCACATTCTTAGGTGTGATTTTGTGATTCATCACTAGTATTGCCTTGAGATCAACACAATTGTGAATTCCATGACTAACGAAAGGTAGATCATCGCCACGAACACAGAGTTTTCCTAAGGCCTTGGTCAAGCGGTCGAGAGCAACCTACAACTCTTGCATGCCTGGCCGATTCTCTTGTTGCGCCACCTTGAAAGCTGCTACTGTTACATGATCATTCGCTGGAGCACCATCCATGAGATTATTGTCCGATCCGTCATTAGAAGTTATCGATATGAGGAAAAGCATATATCTTCGATTCTAAACTGACATGGGGAAGGGTGTGACGAGGACGATCATTGTCTTCCTCGAATGATAAACAACTTGAATCTAAAGATTCTCTTAAATCCACAAGAGAAGTTCTCGAATCCGTGAGAGAAATAAGAAAATTTTAAGAAATTTTATTAAAAATCTATTAAAAAAATAAATGAGTTTGCATGCTTAAATCTTCTTAAATAATAACCCTAAGACATAATTAGGAAAAAAATAAACAAATAAGGAAACAAACACTGAAAAAACATGTAATTTTCCATATTCCGCCTATTGATCTTCTTTCACGTGTCCGTCTTAAGTTATGAAAACATTGGATCCATGATAAACATCATAGTGGACCTTAGGAAGGTTTCAACAGTGGCCGTCACTCTTCCCACTATTTTCTGTTGTGGGGTCCACTCCATATTTTGGTCTGACTCGTTCTTTGTCTCATGCCTTAAAATGATCTGTCCAAATAGATGGATGGTGTGGCTACAACACATATATCATGGCTGGTCTCACATTACTTGATGATGTTACTTTAGTAGCTAGTCTCGCTACTCAACCTGTCAGCATTTGATCCGCGTCTGCTGTCTTCCCACGACTCGTACCCACAACAGCCATATCGCTGCTATGTGGTACAACATTCAATCCGCTTCCTATGCAGGGGTTCTGTGCATCCCACCATGATGTATGGGTTTTATCCAAATCATTATGAGTCTAAAAATTAGACAGGTCCAATGCTCAAGTGGACCACACCACAGGAGGCAGCTGCGATGATGAAACTTAGCGTTGAAATTTTGAGTCCACGGTAATGTTTATTTGCCATCCAACCTTTTGATAAAGTGTATGAAGGTAAAATACGATAAAGTGCATGAAGGTAAAACACAAATATAAGAATGATCCAAAACTTCTGCCACTCACAGGAAGTTTTCAATAGTGAGAATTCAATCCCCACTGTGTGGTCCATTGAGCCTGGGATTTGCCTCTTTTTTTTTTTTTGGTTCATGTCCTAAAATTATCTGAAAAAATAAATAGACAGTGTAGATAAAATCCATAATCATAGTGGGCCCCACAGATCACTGCATGGACAGACTATCGTCCAGCGGGGACAGGACGCAATCCGCTTCCTTGAGCCGCAGATGCAGAAGAATCGGTAGCTATAGCTTTGTGAGATGTATCCATTGAGTCGATGCATCCACTTCATACCAGTATGTTTCAAAAATTAAAACCTATTTCTCAATCTTACCCTTAGATTTACTTCACTGAATGTTTGCCCACTAGCTATTTTTATTTTCGACCGTCACTTTCATAGCAAATAATTAAACTGATAGAATGTTTAATAGGTGTGATTTGTATTAGGCAAGTCTTTAATGCTATTGGCCCATATATGAATGAACCTGATTGGTACATCATCTTACCACATGTATGGTGAAGAGATGGCTTTACCGTGTACGGGTTCTTCCCGCTCTACTAAATTATCTGCCAAACCCTTCAAAAAGCGATTCGGATTGAGTCCTGCCCTTACGACTATGGACTCCTTCAAAAAGCGATTCGGATTGAATCCTTCCCTTATGACTATGGACTTGGTCTAGGTAAGGTCTTTATGGTGCCAGTGTGATGTATATGTTCTATCCACACTGTCCATCCATTTTTTCTCTTATCATTGTAGGGTGTAACTCTAAAATAGATGAAGATCCAGGCTCAAGTGAACCACAACAAGGAAGAAGCGGTCATAATGACGCAGACTGTTGAAATCTTCCGAGTGCCCACTGTGATGTTTATTTTCCATCCAACCCGTTCATAAGATCAAATAGGTCTGGTTGAATGGAAAGGAGAAATATCAGCTTGATCAAACTTCTGTAGATCCCAAAAAATTTAATGGTGTACATTCAGTCTCCACTGTGTGGTCCACTTGAGCCTTGGATATAACTAAATTTTATCCTCATACCCAAAATTGATCTGAAAAAATGGAGGGATGGAGTGGATAAAACATATACATCACTGTGGGCCCCACAGAGCCCCTGCCTAGACCCTGTTTGTCCAAGCGAGGGACAGCATCTTTGCACAATATACATACGTTCTCAATTCTGGCAAGTAGGACATATGATTTGACAATCTAGACAACCAGTATATTGTATTCTGCCGTGGATGAACTATTCATGAAATCGAACAGTTGAGATCTCACAGAAAATGCCTCCTTAGCATATGAAAGATGATAATGTTTGGTGCTTGTAGATAGGTGCGTTATAGTTTAGCCACGTACCTACCATGAACCTGGACCTCTTCCAATTTTCAAGACGAGTGATGCATAAGATAATCACATGGCTTGATTCATGGGCTACAATTAGGGGTGGCAATGGGTCGAGTCGGGCCATCAGTCAACTCAAATTCACCCGCTTTTGAAGTGGGTTTTAGCATAGCTAAATGACTAATGGGACAGGTTCAGGCTACAAATGTGACCCATTTAACAAAGTGGGTTGTAAGGTCTGGGTTAAACTCTACTTAATCCTATAGACCCATGCCGGTCATAAATGGGTTGGGCCAGATGAGTAGACGGGCCAAACCAAAAACCCAAAGCAAAATAAATTTTTTTTTAAAAAACAGGTTGCTGATGAAACATTTCTATTGACTGGGCTAGGTTATACATAACCCTAACTTCAAATTCAAATCTCAAACCTGAAAATTGGGTCTGGAAGGTTGGGTCAGGTTAGTTGAGCCCAACTCATGTCCAATTAAATGGGTCTAGTTTGGTCATGCTTGATAAGTTTTAAGTGGGTTGGGCTTAGTCAAAGGGTAATCATTCATGGGCTGAGTTTGGGCAAGATTTCTTGGACTGCTTGGTAAATTGACCAGGCTTGGGCTTACTGATGACACAGGGAGGGACGTGATGAGGCCGATCACCGTCTTCCTCAGTGAATAAATGTAATTCCTAATAAATTTGAAATAATTTGATTCATGGTTTTAAAAAATGAAATTATAACCCTTTAAATAATGAGCTCAATCCTGGGACAGAGTTTTAGAATTAGGGCCTGTTTATTAACGCTGAATTTTTGTACTTAATGCAAAATTTAGAAAAATTTTCATGTTTAGCGGTGTTTGTTATCTTGAAAGAATGAAAGGGCTCCACCATTTTATGTTGAAATTTTCTTGTGATAGGAGTCTAGCTTAATGAGGAATCAAGAATGCACTCTGGATTTATTTTTTTTTAAATCCAAAATTATCCTTTGCGAGAGAGATTTTCTACCTTGCGTTATACATAATCTCAACTTTTAACATGGGGCACTTATCTGAGCCCACCATGATTTATGTGTTAGATCCACACCATCCATCAACTTTTTTAGATCATTCTAGAGCATGAGCCCAAAAATGAGGCACATGTAAAACTCAAGTGGACCACATCATAGAAACCAACAAAAATCAAATAACTATTATTGAAACTTTCGTAGCATCCAATATGACGTTTATTTCCCATGTAACCTCTTCATAAGGTCACATGTACCAGGATGAAAAATGAAAAAAAGAAAAGAAAAGAAATACCAAATTGATCAAGGCTTCTACGGGCCTAAGAAATTTTCAACGATAGGAGCCAAATTTTCATTATTTCCTGCCGTGTGGTCCACTTTAGCCTTATATCCACATCTTTCTTTTTCTTTTTTCTTTTTTCCCTTTTTTTTTTTTAATTTTTATTCTTATGCCCCTAAATGATATGAAAAAGTGGATGGACGATATGGACAAAACATATACATTACAATAGGCCCCCACAGATTCACCTAATTTTTGGTGAAAAGTCCTAAAATGAGCTCACAAAAAGGATGGACGGGGTGGATTTCCCACAAACATCACGATGAGCCCCACCTTACATTCCAGTGTGGGAACCTTTGGTGAAAATATGCTTCCTAGTGAAGTACGCAGATTTCTTACGAAAGCCTTTCGCAGGAAGTTCCTACACTAGGAACCATTGTGGGGCCCACCATGATGTTTTTTATATATCCACAATGTCCATCCATTTTTTGAGCTCATTTTAGGATAAAAGTCAAAAAATAAGCCAATCCAAGACTCAAGTTATTGTATGTATAACACTCTACAACTATATCAGGAAAGAATCCATCTCCGATCCACTCTTCTAACAATACAATAATGAAACCGTTCTTTTAGAGATGAATATCGAATCAGAGAATGATATGTCTAAAATGGAAGAAGCATTTGAAGAATTTGAACATAATATTATGTCCAATATACAAGAAGAAATTGCCGCCATACTTATACATGCAAATCATTGATTTTCTTAATATTTTTTTTTAATGAATAATGATATTTTAGTTTTCTATTAAGTATTTTAGTTTATTTGAATTAAATATAATGATTTTATTTTTATTTAATAAAAAATAATTTCTTTATAATATAAAACATTTCGACATGGGAAATATGGGCAAATGTGTCAAATTAACATATTTCGGACATTTCAGATGTTTGTTATATCAAACAAGTTTTTTTACTTTAGATTTCAAATTCAGGCTTTAGATTTCAGATTAACAAACGGGCCTCAGACTTGAAGTCAAATACCCTAAAAACGTGACTTACTAGCAATAGTAAACTTAGATGGTCTTTATTCCTACTAGACTTATGGTTTTGCCCAATTTAAACCAACTACCTTATTCTCTTAATTTTTCTAAAACCTTTTCATGTTGGGCACAATTTATACTAAAAGGATCAAAAGTTAAACGGGAACTAAAGCTTACTATTTATAGTAACATGATAATAAATGGGACTGTTAATCGTCGATATGATGGAATCTCACAAATCTGGCATAGGCACACAAAGTAGTGGGGTTAGTTGGGTTAAGTAGATTCTCCTATCCAAAATCATATATAATATGTTGAAAAACTCATCCCAGTCCGTGAGGCATGACTGATTTAAGGTTCTGACGGTATAGATCATTTCTGCCTCTGATCTGGCCTTTTCTAATCCATCTTTGCCATGAAAGTGTCTGCAACCCACTCTACAACACCTGACCTTGCCTGAAACCCACCTATTTGCACCCGGAATGCATGCATACACGGCACGTACTGCAAGTGGTCGTTGTAGAAACACTCTTTCACAAAACACGTTATTTATTGGACTTTTCGGATCTTCAAATCTGTATGGGTGAATTTTGGACCACCCAGGATCCACGACGGGGCCACTCTATCAACAGTCCGGATCAGCGATACAACGATGAAGGGCCCAACATATAAGAAAGGGGTCATCTACAAAGGAACCTAGAATAACACTTGTAATCTCATCTAGCACAGTTGTAGACATAGAGCTTCCCATAACAGTGAAAAAAAAGAAAGAAAAACAAGTTACAAATGGGCCACTTAGAGGAATGCTTCTTGCAACCGATGGTTATTATTCTTCAATCGCCAAACAAAAGCTCCTCACATTAATGAGATCTGGACCGTCAATCAGGTGATTTCCATAGTGAATGTGTCCTTACCCAAAACACTGGCCAATTCGTCTTTTAAAATGGACAGTTAAATTTCTTGACCGGCCATTTTCTTTTTACATGTTTTGGGCTAGCTCACATTCACCATTGGGGCCACCCGAGGAACGACCAGAATCTCACACGTGTGCCAAGTTGGCACCTGTAGGGTGCTTATGTTCCATGCTTACAAACATTCCCATTCTCATACAGCAATTTCACTCAGCTTGGACGGCATCGGCAGATGGCTTGGTATGAGAGGGCAGTGGGCCCGGGCCATGGTGTTGGTTGGGGAACACTGATGAAGCCTGCATCGGAACGATCCTGCATGCTTCGTTGGAGAACATACACATGATTTGCCATTTTTATTGGTCGATAAAGAATCTGTCGACCAAGATCGCCTCATCGAGTCCAGTTGCGACGCATTATAGCTACTTTCATCGGCAAACAGATCTTGAGAACTCATGATGTTGTAAGAATATTAGAACGTGGAAAACATGATCAACAGTGATCGTGGAGGATCAATGTCTAGTTTAGTCATCAACCGTTCAATCTTATTGAAAGATACACATCCGGAAGATCCAAAGCATTCATTTATTGGGCTATACGGTGAACAATAGGTGGCCTAAAAACTGTATCAGTTGGGAAATCTTAGTCACTAATTGGACGAATTTTGAGGATTACAATCAGGTCTAGATCTCATCCACCCATGCCATAGTTGCCACACTTGAATAAAAACCTCAAGAGCATGGGGCTGGAGTACCCCATTCTATTCATTTTCCCTAGTTATTTAGGGTATGTTTGGTTGTACTAAATATTATAAAATTTCATGGCATCTTATGTCTAATCAATCTAATTTGTAGCAAATTTCATGATATCTTATGATTAATCAGTCTAATTTGGAGCAATGCAACCAAACACACCCTTATGTACTACAAGGGCACCAACAAATAGATCCTAACCATCCATCTAGTTGGCCCCTTCCACAGAAAATGAGATTACGGCATGTATGTTTAGAGATTTCAAAGATTCAATGCTTTCACATAGAGAGAGAGAGAGAGAGAGAGAGAGAGAGAGAGTTCTTTAATGCTATAGTCCCCACCATGAACATCACTTCTCACAAATATTAGCTGAACCGCTCATCACATGGGCCAACGCTGTTGCAATCAACAGACAACCGTTTGATCCCATTCAAAATAGTTGGGTGGCCCATCTAGTGAGTGGCCTAACTCAACATAGCCATGTGGCCCATCCAGTGAGTGGATCATCCTAATTTTCGAGGAGGGTCATCTTAATAGTGGGGCCTACTACTTTTATGGCCGCATCATGGTATGGCTACCATGATCGACTGAGTAACATATGACATGCTTCCATGTCGATTACATCACAGAGTATCTAATCTTTATAAATTTTACCAATTAAAAATAAGAAAGTGCATTATTCAGTTATCTTGGTCTCGTTCACAATTTTAATCAAACTAATTGAGTAAGGTGAATGATGTTTTGTCGTAAGTAGTTGTAACTTGTTCACCATCACTTTCGAGACAATATTCTCGCTGCTACTACTGTCTATAATCACATGACAAACATTACCATTGACAGTGCACCGCGTACAGAATATAGTGTCGCTATGGATGTAATTCCTTCTCTGGGGTGTACAGTAATCGCCTCCCACCTAGAGATTTGCCACGATCCTCGCCTGTCCATTCTTCGCCATCTACTCCTTCCTTAATGGCTTGTTCATCTTCATCAAAACTAAAGTTTTCTTTTGCGGCTTCACCTTCAGTGCCCCCTTCATTTATGGTTAAGTGTGATGTGAGGCGTTGAGGATAGGTGTTTGATAAGTGGCTTGGTTGGCCACAGCAGTTACAATTGTTCAGTCTTAGCCGAACGTAACGATTTAGAATCCTACTTGGGCCTGCTGTTGTGAGTGCTACATGTTGAGGCCTAGATGGGCTGCTCCCCATGTCACGGTTTGAGGTTCAATTCCCCTGTCGGCAGTTTTGGTATTGCTGAAATAATACATGCTCGTAATCACTAGGGATGAGTCGTGATCGAAGAAGGCGTCTCTTCCGTGGCCATGATGAGATGGGCGCCTTGTTCTGTCGGGGAAATAAGAGTTGTAATTGCTCCCACCAAATAGAAGCATCGAATTTTAAATTAATCGCTACTAATTTCACCTTTTTATACTCTGGCACGTCCATGTAATAAAAATATCTTTCTACTTCGATTAGTTAGTCGAGGAAATCTTATATGTATAATAAATCATTAAAACTAAGAAGTTCAGCCTTACCTCGATAGTCTCCTTCAGCATGATATAAATGATTGCATCCATGGATTAGTCATAGGGCAAAGCTTTCATTAAGATTCTCGTCACTAGAGCTTGAATTATCTGGTGTATCCCTACGATTCACCATTGGTAGTGCTCTACAAAAATCAAGGTTGTGTTGTACAACAACTATGAGCGGTTAAGCATTGCCTTGGACTCGGGACAGAATTAGTGCATCTGCAAAACGGTTGAGGGTTACCTGCAGCCCTTGCATAGTCAACTGACTCTCCTAGTGGAAAGCTTCCTCTTTCCAAAAGATAACAAATCCCTAGATTGCCTTCCAAAGGATTTTGGTTCATTACCTTCGTTATTTGCCATCGGCCTGAGGGGATCATCGCTCTAATACCAATTAACGCAGGGATGAATGTGATGAAGTCAATCACCGTCTTCCTTAAGGATAACTACTTTGAATCCACAAAGCTTTTCTGTACTCCTTACAAAGACTTCTCGAATCTACGAAGAAAAAGTAAGAAAATAAAAATAATATTATAGGAAATTCATAAATTAATTGATGATTAAAATAGACAAGTCTACAACCCTTTAAATGGGGATTCCAAGCCTTGGAATAACTTTCAAAATTAAACTACAACTAAAACTCCCTAAAATTCATAACTTACTATAAATAGTAAATTTACTATTTATAGTAAGTGTCATATGTGGCTTCAAACACACCCTCCACCTCCTCCTCCACACCTGTTATGTGCATATCAAAATTCATCTAGTCCTTACCTGACAATTTCAAAATCTGGAGGTTCTGCTTCTCCAATTTTGCATTGTTAGCCTCATCTCTACTTACTACTTTGTTTAAGCATGTTATTTCTACCTCCCCTTGAAGAAGTTAAAGGTCTTTCAATTATATAATCTCACATCCTCTCTCATCCCCTATTATGAACTTAGTTAATGTCTGAAGAGATGTTAACCTCCCCATGCCTTTTGGTTGAAAGTACCATTGATTGTTAAATTACGTGAGTGTTAAGTTAGTCTGTCAAGTGAGCCACAAGCTAAAGATTACAAGACCAAAGACTCAACCAAGAAGAAGTTAGAATGCTCCACATAGGTAAACAAAGCCTCACTTCCCTAACCAAGCCCTTAAGGTATATGACCCCATCCATAAAAACTTAAACTTACCCACAACTATTTTAGAAAATCTCTTGGTAAGCTTAGTTTTAAACATCTTGAGTATTGGAGGAAAACATGAACTATACAAGAAAAATCAATGTCTTGACGATTGCATTGATATGCAATCGAGGACAACTTCAATGGAATTGAACATGGTTCGATTGCATCGAATAGCAAGCCCATACTATCCAACAACAAACTAAACAAATGTTGAAAATTTTCGATTACATTGAATTAAGTTCGATGACATCAAAATTTAAATTTCGATGACATCGAAACCGCTTCGATTAAATCGACTAAGGGCTCTCTTCCTCTGCAATTGAAATACTCAAAGTGTTCCTCGGTGTAATTGAACCTTCTTTGATAACATCAAGAGTAAGTTATCAATATAAGGACCAATTTGTCCAACAAGCTTTATAAGAAAATCAAATATATTCGATTGCATCGATGACTTGTCGATGACATCGATATTCAAATTTCAATGGCATCGAAGGTCTGATCGATTGCATCGAAAAGGGGACAAATCTGTCCAGCAACCAAAGGGTATGATTTTAAAGGAAATTTTGATGGGATCAAAACATCCCTCAATCACATTAAAGTGCACATCGATGACATTGAAGGGTGCTTGATAAGATCGAACAAAATCTCTCCTACACCCAATTGAATATCTTGGTGTAGGTAGTCGATACAATCATAGAAGATTTGATGACATCAAAATTCAAATTTCAATGGCATCGAAGACACTTTGATGGCATCGACAATGTCAGATTTCTACCCTTTTTTTACCATTAGGATTCAATCTTATATAAACCCATGGGTTGCTTCTTGGTAAATTGAGCTTGATTTGAAGAGAGCTTGAGAGAGTTATTACAATAATTAATACCCTCATCCTCAAACCCTCTTTCTCATTGGAGTTCATCATTTAATCCTTTACACAAGCATTTACTCTTATCTTCATTGCTTGGATTGAATCATAAACTTTGACATTCATTGATTCCATTAACTCTTCTTAATGGTAAATCATTGTGCTGCAATACTTGAATGCTTGAGATAGTGTATGCTATAAATCATTAGTAGTCTTTGTGAATGGACCCTCTATTGGCTTGGAAGCCTTATAGTTACTTTGCCTTACTTATCTTGATTAAATTAAGGCATTGTACATCGTAACAAGCAAATATTTTTGAAAAATCCTATTCACCCCTCTCTACGACATTTGGACCTAATTCCATTATTCAAATCAGCGGTCCTACCACAATTTCATTGGTAAGTACTCCAAACGAGTACATTTAGTTTCAAGATGTCTTAGTTTGGTTAGTTTCACAATCCCTCTAGGGATTTTTCTAAAACTAAACCAATGATTAAGCTTTAAGGTCTGCAAAAGACATAAGCCACTTACAAATTCTGACAATTCTTGTATTTTGGTGGCAGACAAGTCGAGGTATTGCAAAAGCTTCAAGTTCTGTAAAGAATTTGGGAGCTCTTTTGTTTTTCTGCCACTCAAATTCAATGCTCTCAGACATTTTAATCCGTGAAAAAAAATGATGAAAAATGTTGGGAATTTCTGGCCATCTGATTAGTAGTAGTGTTTGCAAAATTCTAGACCTAAGTATGAAGGAAGGAATGGATTTTACATCCTCATTACAAATCCATGAGGCATGGCGAGCCTTTGCAAGTTAACTCCTCGACGTTTCCTCTTTTATGATTAAACACTCAGTTATAATAGATTTGCAGAGGTCATGGATCATGTCATGTATCATGCAATACTTTGGATCACCTTCTTCATCTGTTTCTACGAATTGAACGCCTAAGTCATCGAAATACAAACCACCTAGACTCTATGTCTTTTCTTCCCATTTGGGGAATGAAACCTTGGGCCATCCACAACATGATTAGCTTGTCCTTCTCTATCAAATGATCCTTTGGAAGTATGGAACATAAAGCAAAGCATTGCTTCAGATGCTTTGGTAAATCATAGAAGCTCTCTAATACAATGGAAGTAATTTTGTCAGTACACAACAAATCCCCTGTCACTTCGTCAAAGACAGACTACCAGTCATGTACATCTTTTTTGTTGCGCAAGGCACTTCCTATCGCATCCAATTAGAGAGGAGTTCCAAGGCCCGAACGTTGTTATAATTGTGGCTAACTATGTCACCTATCAAACACTTGCCCCTAGTGACAAGTGGCTAATCTTGTCATCCCAAAATTTATCTAAGTGAGCAGATTATCCAAGAGTTACATGGAGGTGACCTTAATGGACACCTTGAACAAGACAAGATGCAAGCTCTTGTTGAAGAATGATATTATTGGCCACAATTGGTGCATGACGTGGGTAGAGCGGTGCAACACTATCATATTTGTTAGACCTCCAAGGGAAAATCTTGGAATATGGGCCTCCACACCCCATTACATATGCTTGACGACCCTTAAAAGGATTTATCTATAGAATTCGTGCTTGGTCACCTATGAACATAACGTGTCATGGATTCGGTGTTTGTGGTGGTAGATCGTTTCTCAAAGATGGAGCACATTATCCCATGTAAGAAGACCCTCAATGCAACACACGTGATGAATTTATTCTTCAAAGAGGTTGTGCGGCTACATGAGGTTCCTAGGACCATTACTTCTTAACGTGACATGAAATTCATTAGCCACTTCTGGCTAACTTTGTGGAATCTGTTTGGTGTACAACTTCAATTCAGTAATGCCTACTATCTGTGAACCGATGGGTAGTATGAAATTGTGAATAACATGTTAGGAAACCTCCTTAGGAAACCTCCGTCGGTGTATTTCAGATTCCAAGCCGAAGCAGTGGGATTTAACCTTATCTCAAGCAAAGTTTGCATTTAACAATCAAGTGAACCACTTGACAAGGAAGTCCCCATTCTAAATTATTTATGATCGAGTGCCCCGCCACACACTTGACTTGGTCCCTTTACCCAAGCTCCCATGCATAAGCATTGGAGCAGAGAATATGGCAAAACGAATCTAGCTAGGGCATTCATGAGGATGTGTAAGCCAAGTTGCAAGCTTTAAACGACAAGTAGAAGCCGTAAGCTAACATGCATCATCGTCAAAAGGTGTTCGAGATAACCAACAATATTATGGTTCATCTATGCAAGGAGTGATTTTTAACTAGGACATACAATAAGTTGAAGAATAAGAAGATTGGACTAATACCGATCCTCTGAAAGATCAATGACAATGCTTATGTTGTTGATCTTCCGGATTACATGGAAATCTCATGTACTTTCAACTTTACGGACTTGACTAAGTATCATGAACTAAAGTTGAACGAGAACTCAAGGTCAAGTTCTTTTGAAGTCGAGGGGACTGATTTAGAGTGGGTCGCAGACACTTTCATAGAAAAGATGGACCAGAGAATACCTTATTAGAGGCATAAATGATCTGGACTATTAGAACCTTAAATCAGTCGCATCTCACAAACCAGGATGAGTTTTGTTGATGCAAGAATCTGGTTCACCCTGGCTAAGCTTCGAAGGCTCGCTTCGAGCTCTGTTAGCCTGAACAAGAGACAGACAAAGGAGACCCTGGCTAGAGCAGTGAACCCTCTGATGTCAAAGTCAGGCTAGGAATCTGGGTCTAAGTAGTATAGCTGGGGCTTAGGGTATAAGATATTATGTACCTGTTCCAATGGATTCATCTCCTATTTATACCTTTTGATTGAAGTAACCGTAACCACCATTCTCGGCACGATCTCAACCATTAGGTGAGATGTATGCAACTAATGATGTAGTCGATTACCCTAAGATCGTGCATCGGGCATTACTTCTCTCGTACATTACCGGAGTTAACCCATCAACGTGACCATTGACCATGTTCTCATTCGATTTGACCTCAAAGTTTAGGTCTCACCTGCGATAGTCCGAGCCTATAGGTGAGCTGATCCAGGTGTACTTGGCAAGAAGGGTTGGGTCGGAGGGAATCAGGTCGGAAGTGTAATGGCTTCTTTTGGGTTCCAGGCTGATGTGAAAGCCCTACAGAAGAACTTGGAAGCTGAGCTCTGGTCATTACCAAGCTAGGACTAGATGAGCTATGCTAACAAGCTGAGACTTCGCTCAGCTATGGTGAGTTCATTTGGTTGGCTGAGCCGAGTCCATCTCTTCCGAGGTCGACCCATCTTTTCTCATAACAGAAGCCCCCTACTCTTGGAGTTCGAACTTAGACTCAAGGAGTAAATGCCAAGGAAAGTGAACTGTCATTCCCTCCCCAATGATGAGTTAATAACATCGAAATGAATAGTTGTGATCATTGCTCCTCGCGTTTGAGGTGCCGTTGTTCGGCGGCAACCTTTGGGATGTGAGCTTCTAGTGGGCGAACACGTGGCAGCAGTTAGGGATTTGAATCGCTTGGTTGAGTAGGCTGCTGCCGCGTGGACCTTGGGAGGTGGAGCATCGTCGGCACATTAAATGCTCTTCAGTGCTGGCGGCGAACAGTTCGGAGGGCAGCTCAGACGAATAACTAGCTGTCATGTATTCAGTAAGCCCCAGCGCCACGTCGTTTCGACTCTAGAGACAACTGTCTGCAATGATTACACATAACCGATTAAGGCTATAAAAGGCGCCTTCTGCTTTCATTTTGATTCTCCTACATTCCATCCCTCAAGAGAGTTTTAAAGATTTGCGCTACCAATCATCTCCCGGAGGGCGATTTCCTATGAGTTCTCTTCTTCCCAAGCCTTCCTTCACTTTTCTTTAAATGCATTATGTCAAACGGTTCGAACGAAGTCTAAATAGTTTGAGCAGTGGGTGAGGAATCCAAGTTTGAGAGTACGAACTCCGAGCACAGGGACTCAGAAGGTCCCTTTGAGGTGATACCGCTTTGGCCTCCAGCAAAGAAGACTACGGGCCCAAAAGCCAAAGGTCGCGCCACAGGATCAAAAAGGATACCTAGGGATCCGACTGAAAGGGCCGAGGCCGGGCCCTCGGGAGGCCGATCTGATGTAGTTGTCCCCGGGGGCTTGATCCTGGTCGAGTCTCAGATGGCTCAAATCTGTGTCAAGTACCAGATCCCCGACTCAATGCATATCAGAGCTCCTCCTCTCAACACTCCAGGAGATCCAGCCGATGGGGACGTCACTATCTTCATCTGCACCCTCCAGTGCGGGCTTCAATTCCCCCACCACCCATTCATGCGTTTGATGACTACACGTCTGAGGCTAGCACCAGGTCAGCTAGTTCCTAATGCCTGGCGGATCCTGGTCTCCTCGTATATCATCTGACGCCAACTCAAGAACCAGGAATTGATGCCGGATGAATTTTTGTCTATGTACTAATCTAAGCATGACTCGCTTGAGTCGTGCTGGTACTATTTTTCAGCAAGGGCCCAATGTACTCTGAGCCTCATAGCCAGGCTCTCTTCTTCCAATAAAGATTGGAAGGGCAAATGGTTCTGGGCCTCGGGTGAGTGGGAGGCACCTGTTTTCGAGCTCAGCGACCTCCGGGTCAGAGTGCCCACCAAATTTTGCATCCCAGGTTGAATTCTTCATGATTCATGCTATGTTCTACATTTCTCGCTCGTTCTTTACTCTAATTCGTGACCTCTATTTGTAGATTATTCAAAAGGCCCTCCCAAACTAACTCCTTTCCTCCAAGCCCATGTTGTCAAGGCTCGGGTACTTAAAGAGGAGCAGCATGTCTAGCACAACATTATCAGCCCAAACAATTTGCTCCAGTTCAGATTCTACAAATTTAATCCTTTCCCCATTACATAAGGTGTGTTTCGCTACTGTAACGTCCTGAAAAAATCCGTACAAAGATCCGAGTATCACCTCAAGAAGAAATCACTTAGGACTAAATCCTTTAGAAATTTAACGAGAATTAACTAGCGCTAAACTAGATCATCTATGAAATTATTTCCAATCACTTTAAATACGATCTGCATGACCCAAAACTTGTAGAATTGTTAATGCTAATTATCCTAAAATCTAGGAGTAAACTCTAAACCCAGTTACTCTCAGGAGCATTCGAAAACTTCGTATCAGACCCGGACCGCACATCAAAAGTCTGAAAGCAATGAACTTAGACAATTATGACCGCCTAGTTGGACTTGACAATCACCTCAAAAATCAAGTCCATATGAGATCCTAGGACTATTTTCTTGAGTCCAGAGTGAAGTGTGTGAGAACATGAATGTTTTTTTAGAAATTAAATACAAGTTTAAGTAATCTGAGTCGTGTCGCTTGCGGATCGATTATAAGCATTCTGACTGTCAGAATTTGACCTAAATTTACCCTCGGATCAAGAGAAATGTCCCACACATGCCAATGTACTTGTAGCCCTGATTAAGTTTCGGTGACCGTTGAACTGAAACTGGTTCACCATGGTCGATCTGTAAACCTGATCGGACCAAAAACGTAGCTTGACCAAGATCCAGTATCTGTGAGCTTAAGTCTGACCGCATTCAGCAAAGGGACCTCTAGAAATGCTCTGTTGGATCGGAACAAGCCCGATTTGGTTATAACCTAAGTATACCATGGCCCTAGGACTATTTTCGTCAATTCTTGGCCTATATAAGGGCTTTAAACACCCTCTCTCATAATCCATACGAATTCTTAAACCCTAGCTAAGAAAAGAGAGAGAAAGAGAGAGAGAGAGAGTTAGAGATTCACCCAGGGATTCTACCCCGCCTCTCCACGTGATTATCCATCGCTACTAAATCATTATTCCTGCGATTCTAATTCCATACTTGGATAAAAAAATCAAACCCTAACCTATTTTAGAGCTTAGTATAGTTTAAGTGATAATATAACTAACCCAATTCGTGCTTTAGGTTGTTAATACGCCATTGATAAAGACTAAACGTCTAAATCATATCCATTACGCGTTTATCGGTTTAAGGTATGGACTATATACGTATAGGTTATGGTTTTCAAGACTTTCAATGTCAGATAATGATTTATTACTGACATGGGTGTCATTACACATGCTAAATGCGCTATCTGTTTTGTTTTACGTATATGTATACTTATGTTGTGAATAGAGTATTTCATGTGTTTGTTAAAATGTTTGTATGCATTTGGAATCTGATGTTGTGATTTCCATGATTAATCGACATTGGTACATGATTGTTATATATGCGACAACTCCTTGGCAAAAAGATTTGCCCTAATACGTAATATGGCCGACATACGTGATGTATATTGAAAAGTGTAGTCTAAGTGTTTATGAAAATGTCCGAATACGTTAGTAGTTAGTAAAGTGTGATTTATAAGGGAGTTGAGATATGAATCCCAACTACCTTAATTGTGTGTATGATTTCCTCCATGAATTGTATAGCCTACTTACTCATGTTAATTGTGTGTATGATTTCCTCCGTGTACTGTGCATTTATGTTTAAGTTATATTCCATAACATATTCATATGATTGTAAGAATTGATTTAAATATTCATTATTGTGATTGTACGTGGTTGGGACTGTATCACAGTCTAGGTAATTGGTAATAGGCCTCGATCTGGTGGCTGAGGTTGCTTTCGCCATGCAGGATGTGTTCGATGAATCCAAGCCGTACTTGGGATGTCGACAGTGGTTAGGCCACACGGAGTACTTATGCATTTCATGTCGATCAACTCAACATGCGCTCATACTAGTTGAGCTCGTAATTAGCTCGATTGACACGATGTATGTTCACCATGTTTGGATGCTACTATTTGAATCTAAGACACCAAACTCACCAGTGAAACCCTATAAACCTTGGTACTTCAATCCACTAAGACTTATGAGCCGGACATGGTAGTATGGAACACCGTGGTCGAACTGTCGACCTACACTAGGGCGACGAGCCTCCCTATAGTGACTAGTTAGCAACCTAAACTGGTGAGCCAAATATGATGGTATGGGACACTGTATTCATGCTGTCGGCCTACACTGATTGGTGACAAGCCCTCTGTAGTGACCTCGAGTATATCCTGAGACTATATTGAGGCGACAAGCCTTATCGTAGTATCCAGGGTATGACTAGGCCTGTATTGATTGGTGACGAGTCCTTTACAGTGACCTAAAACCATAACATCATATGAGATTTACTAGGACTGATGACCCTAGAATGGATCATTGATTGAGAATTGATATAAGATAGGTACCTTAGTTTTTCAATACTACTGTATGAAAAGAACTAATAAGAACTTGGTAATCACATCTATGCACCGCGTTGCATGTGCTTTAGTGAGGAAGAGCACTTTCGGGTGGTTGTCATGCGCGCTGTAAGATGAAGACACTGAGAGAGTGTAGGCGAGGGCATGTATCATTACTACATCTCATCCTTGCATTAATCAGAATATTTAGGAGTTGTTTGATTATACTGCTTTATCATTTCTGCTTGATTGAATTGATAACATATTAACCTTTACTGTATAGTTCCACCGAGTTGATCACTCACTCCCACATTTTAGGACAGTGCTTAAACACCAACCAGACTCTGTCTTAGCTGCAGGTGATGGTGAGGCCTGCGAAGCAGAGCTGGAGTTCGAGGATGATGAGGAGGCATTCTTGTGTATGCAGTATTCAGGCGGGTTCACTTAGACTGTTCTGAATCACTGGGGCTTCAGGGTTTACACTTTATAGAGGGCTATCACATTTTGTTATTTGTATTTGAAACAAGACTTGTAATTATTGACCTGGCATAACACACATATTTTGGGGACTTGTACTAATTTATATATTTATTTCAGACTTTCGCTTGTGTATTTTAACTGTCCCTGGATTATGTTTTGCTGATTTGGCTTAATCTACTTCATATTTTATGCACTAATACAGACAATATACAACCATCATTAAAAATGTTGTATAAGTGATGTTTTAGAACTCGGGAGTAAGGTTATACTCGACCCCAATTTTCAGAGCATTACAGCTACTTTTTATATGAGTTCAGTATTTCTTGTGGGTGTGTCTCTAATCTGACCCTTTCTGGTTAAGCATGGCCGAGGCTTCTAGTTCTAAGAGGAAAAGGGTGTCAATGCCGCATCCCCCTCTCAGCGTAATAATGTCTTTTGAGCTGCGCCTGAAGATCACGACGAAGAAGAAGAAGACTACTCCTGCGGTCGAATTCATCGCCGCCACTGCGTTAACCCCTAAGGCTCCTCCAGCTGCCCCATCCCATCCACCCATGATCGAGAAGGAGGTGGTCGGAGAGACTGCCACCACTAGTCTCTCTCAGGACAGGGACATCTTGAATGAACCTGTCAATGTCGACCTCACTGCTACTGAGGTGGATTTCCTGGCTGGCAAAATGGATGTCCCGATCGGGAATGCTACTATGCCTGAGGCCAAGCCCCAGACCTCCACAGCTAGCGGTGTCAGGAGGACTGCTGACCCGATTCCTCCCTCAGGATCGGAGATGTTTCCACCCGGTTATCATATGTCCTTGTTGACGTACTAGATAGCCAAGCACGCCACCGAGGTGTCGATCGTCAACACTCTCTCCTGCCTTCCCGAGTCGTTCGTCAATGACTATGCCTCGATCTGCTATACAGTAAACTTTTAAGGTGACATACTGGCTTCAATTGTCGCCTTTTATTTTCTAACCCCTCACTTTTTTAGGCGTTGCCGATATTTATCTTGATTCGAGAGAGACTGAAGGCAATGATGTCCCAGATCGAGAAGGAGAAGGCCGAGCTAAAGGGCTCCTACAGGCCTTAACCGAGGAGCATAAGAAGATGAAGGGCCTGTTGGGGGAAGGCTAGTTAAGGGAGCTGATGCTCCAAGATGAGGTCAACGAGCTCCAGTCTCGCTTGGACTCGACTGAGTTCGAATTGGCGAGCTCGAGGGCTCTCCTTGAACATGTGGAGGAGCATAATGTGCGCTTGACAGCTGAGCTTGGACAGGCCAAAAGTGATGCTACCGAGGAGCTGGCCAAGTAATGTGTAGAGCTCGAAGCCTTGGCTGCTTCACAAGCTATCGCGGTTGTTGAGGAGTTCAAGACATCGTCGGAGAGGTCTACTAAGTTGGACAGGGTCTACTATTATCCCTACAACGCTTGTTTGGGTGACGTTAGGGGTCTCTACCCTAACCTAGACCTCGACTCTCTGTCCACCGATGACACAGAGGATGCTCATGCTGCTGCTGAGGCCGAGAATGTTCTTGCTGCTGCTGAGGGTAAGAATGCTCCTGTCGCCGCCGAGGTCGAAGGGGCTCCCGATGCTCAACCTCTTAGCTCCGCGGCTGAACCTCCTACTTGAAGGGAATGAATTTATTTTCTTTTGTAGTAAAACTTTTTGTATCAAGACAATGACGATTTTGGAACTTTTAATTTTAACCTTACTTTTTGAATGATGATTCAATTGGTTGATTGCAGTTTACGATTGTTGAACTTGTCGAATTGTCAAATGATGAGTTGGCCTCTTCTATAAAGGGTCGACTCGTCGAAGGACTTCATTTCTGCACGTGAGAAATGGTCCCTCGTAGCATGCTTAGATGACGAGGTAAACATCTTTTAGATAGTCAGCTCATCATCGGGATCTTATTCCTTGGGAGGAGTCCCGTGTAGATTAACTTCAAGTATAGAAGCATTTTTATTAAAAGTGTTGTCATAACAAGTGATCCCAACCTGTACATTTCTTTCCCTTTTTGGATAGTAGATCTTTAAGTGCTCAGCATTCCAGGAATGTGCTAATGATCGTCCTTCTTAGTCCTCTAGGTGGCAAGATCTTGGTTTGGCTTAGCTAACTACTCGATAGGGTCCTTCCTAGTTCAGGCCTAGGGACCCCACCCTGGGCTCTGTGTTATTTTGGAACACGTGACGAAGAACCAGATCCCCTTGTCAGAATTGCCTCATTTTTCCCCTGGAGTTGTAGAAATGGGCAACCTGTTGGTGCCAAGCTGTAACTCGTAGTTTAGCAATGTCTCGCAATTCTTCAAGGAAATCGAGGATTGTCGCGACCAGCTCGGCATTCTTCTCATCTTGATAGTTTTGCACCCGTGCAGTGGCAAGTCTTATCTCGACTGGGACAACAGCCTCTAAACCATAGGAGAGAGAAAGGGGTCCCTCCTGTAGTTGACTGAGGCGTGGTTTTGTATGCCCAGAGAACAAACGAAAGCTCATTGGCCTAATTGCCCTTAGCTTTCTCCAGCTTTGTCTAGAGATGATGCTTGATAATTTTATTCACAGCTTCCACTTGCTAGTTAGAATGTGGATAACGAGGTGACGAATAAGCGTTGACAATGCCGAGCCTTCGGCACATACCCCTGAACCTGTCATTATCGACCTGTTTCCATTATCAGACACGATAGTACGTGGGATGCCGAACTGACAGACGACGTTCTTCCAAACGAAGTCCATTATCTTTTATTCGGTAATCTTTGCAATAGGCTTGGCCTTTGTCCATTTGGTGAAATAATCAATTGATACAATCGCATACTTGGTCTGCCCCTTGCCTTATGACAGACGGCCAATGATATCGATCCCCTACTGTGTAAATGGCCACAGTCCACTCAGGGGGGTCAGCTCTTCCGTTGGTTACCTCGGTACGACAACGAATCTTTGACACTTATCACATCTTTGGACGAAACCCTTAAAATATTCTTGGATTGTTAGCTAGAAGTACCCCTGACAAATTATCTTTTGGGCCAAGGCGCAAGCACTGGAGTGATTACTGCAAATTTCTTCATATATCTCTCGGATCACATATTCTGCTTCATCGAGTTGGAGGCATCTAAGGTACGGCTGAGAGTACCTTTTTTTGTACAAGGTACCACCTATAATCTTGTACCAAGCTACCCTGACTCTCAGACACAGAGCCTCCAACCTATATTGGGGGGCTCGCTGCTTGTGAGGTATCTAACTATAGGGTCCATCCAACTTGAAACCATTCGCACAGGGTTGATGGTCTCTTGG
The DNA here is from genome assembly GCA_037074715.1 of Magnolia kwangsiensis. Classification (NCBI taxonomy): domain Eukaryota; kingdom Viridiplantae; phylum Streptophyta; class Magnoliopsida; order Magnoliales; family Magnoliaceae; genus Magnolia; species Magnolia kwangsiensis. The sequence continues at coordinate 119,979,193 of CM073577.1, forward strand.
TCGGCTCGGTTGATGCTCGGTGTGTCTAGGAACTCCACAGGGACAATCCTCAGGATGTTCTCTTCAGTTTTCGAGGCCAGTTTCGCGAGGGCGTCGGCCCAAGAATTTTCAGCTCTCGGTATTTGATTCACAACACACTCCTTGAATCTTCCCATCATTTTTCGTGTCTCTCCTAAGTAAGTTATCATCCTTGCCTCCTTTGTGTCTTACTCTGTCGATACTTGGTTCGCCACGAGCTGGGAATCACATTGGACGTCGATGAACTGGACTCTTAGGCTAACAACTAATTTGAATCCTCCCAATAGTGCTTCATACTCAGCCTTGTTGTTCGATGCTCTGAAATCGAGCCTGATTGCAGGGTGCGACCAGCACGATCCTGCTCCTCCTCCCTTTGAATTAGACGACCTGTCTATGAACAGGATCTATCTTTCAGACCTTATCTCAACTCCAGCATCCTTAGGGGGTGAAGGAGTTAAGGCAAGGATAGTCACCGAGTCTGCTAGCACCTCTGGGCTAGTTCCTCCGAGCTCGCAGTTCAGAGTAGTAAATTCTACTATAAAATCATCCACGGTTTGGCCCTTGATTGCAAACCTCAGTCGATATTGTATATCAGATTCCTCGAGCTCGACAGCCCACTTAGTCAGATGTTTAGACACGTTGGGCTTCTAGAGTACTTGTTAGAGTGACGAGTTTATGATAATGATGATAGAATGCGCCTGAAAGTATGAGCATAACCAGCATGCTGAGACGACCTGACTTAAGGCAAGCTTCTCCATGCTAGGGTACCATGTCTCCACTGGAACTAGCACCTTGCTGGTATAATAAACAAGATGTTGCTCACCCTCAGCTTCTCTGATAAGAGCCAAGCTGACGGTTGATGCAGAAACCGCCAAGTAGAGGAGAAAGGGCTCTCCTTCTTCAAGTATGGACAGTAGTGGTGGCGACCCTAGATACCGCTTTTGCTGCTAGAAGGTTTTCTCACAATCGGGGGTCCACTCTGCTCTCTTGTGACCCTTTAATTACTGGAAGAAGGGGAGACACTTATCGATGGATCTGGAGATAAAATGGCTGAGCGCAATGACTCTTCCAGTGAGGCACTGGATCTCCTTCACTATCCGAGGTGAGCTCATGTCGAGGAGAGCCTTGATCTTATCTGAGTTTTCTTCAATTCGTCTTTGATTGACTTAAAAACCCAGGAACTTCCCCTACCCTACACCAAAAACACATTTGGCCAGATTTAACCTTATATGATACCTCCACAGGATTGAGAAGGTCTCGCTGAGGTTTGATATATGATCGAATGCTTTGATGCTCTTCATAAGCATGTCTTCGACATAAACTTCCATAGTTCAGCCAATTTGTCAAGAAAACATTTGGTTGACCAACCTGTAATATGTTGCACCAATGTTCTTAAGGCTGAATGACATGACACGATAACAGTACAACCCTTTATCAGTAACAAATGTCATCTTCTGTCTATCTGGAGGATGCATCACTATCTGATTGTAACTGGAATACGTATCCATGAAGATGAGAAGCTCATGTCTAGCCGTGCTGTCGACCAACTGGTCAATCTTGGAAAGAGGAAAACTATCTTTGGGACAAGCTTTGTTCAGGTTAGAGTAATTTACGTAAACCCACCATTTTCCGTTAGCCTTTTTTACAAGCACCATGTTGGCGATTCACTCCAGGTAATGAACTTCTTTCATAAAACTAGCGTCGAGGAGTTTGGTGACCTCATTGACAATGGCAGCATACCTCTTGGGTTCAAAGGCTCTTCTCTTTTGCTTGACTGGTTTGTACTCTAAGTCCATGTTCAGCTTGTGAACCATCGCCTCGGGGGCGATACCTGACATATCATGATGAGACCAGGCAAAGACATCTTTGTGAAGTTTCAGGAAGTCGAGCATTTGTGTCTGTTGATAATCAGATAGCGATGATCTGAGCTAAACTATCTTAGTCGGATCTTTGTCATCGAGAGGGAGGACCACAAGGTGTTCCATGGAAGAACTCTCAGAGGCGAATTCTTTGGGGTTAAGAGTATTAACTGTAAAGGCCAGTTTCTCCGCACCCTTCTTGACCGCCATGGAGTAGCATCGTCGCACTTCCCGCTGATCTCCTCGGAGATACCCGATCCCCCCCAGTGCAGGGAATTTCATCATTAAGTGGTATGTCGAGACTATCGCCCTCATGGAGTTGAGGGAAGGTCGGCCAAGGATGATGTTGTATGTTGACGGTGTGTTGACTACTAAGAAGTTGACCAAGGTGACCTGATTCCAACCCTCTCCGACAGTGACTGGGAGGGAGATCACACAGCGGGGTCTGGATGGGTCGAAGGCATGATCTGTCAATCCCCATCTTGTCGAATGCCTCATAGTACAAGATGTCAGCTGAGCTTCCAGTGTCGACCAGGATTCAATACAACTTCCGATTGCTTATGGGCATTGTGACCACTAGCTCATTATTATGTGGGTGTTGAATCCCTCGTGCGTCATCCTCCGTGAACGTCAGGCTGTACAGGCCCATCTGAGGCTCCTTACTCGACCTGCCAGCTAGATAGACATAATGTTTTGAGTTGGTACTATGAGCGTGGGCTTTTCGAGCTTAGTTTAAGTCCCCACCTCCTGATGGCCTCCCATATATTGTTCGAATTTCAACGGCGTTGTTCGCGTCTCGACTCGACAACTCATCCTTCCAAGGTTGTTTCTCTTCCTTCACATACCATCGCAAATGTCCTTTGTGAATGAGAGTTTCAATTTCCTCTTTCAAGTCGACACAATCGCTGGTCTTGTGCCCGTCATCACAATGAAAGCAGCAATACTTGAGTTTATTCTGTTGGCCTGCCTCCGTCTTCATACAGCTTAGCCAATACAACAGTCACTTGTCTCGGATATCTAGTAAGATTTGCTTTGGAGACGTGTTGAGGGGAGTATACGAGCTGAATTTGCTCTTATGCCTCCTGCTCGGCCTTTGATCATGGGAGGCATTGTCGTCCGACCTCCTCTTATTTACCTGCGACGGTGCTTCATCCTTCCACCTCTTCTCTTTAGACGTTTGTTCCGAGCTTTGGTTATTTTTTCGCAAGCTGAAGAACTCTTCAACGTTCATGTACTTCTGTGCGCGACTTATGAGCTCTCCAAGCGTAGTCGGTGAGTTTTTCCCTATTAAGAAGAGGAACCCCCTCGTTTTTTAGCCCGCTGATCATTGCGGTCAAAGCCATTTTTTCAGAGTAATCGTCGACTTGCAAGGCCTCCTCGTTGAAGCAAGAGATATGATCTTTCAACGACTCTCCACTCTTTTGCTTGAGGGAGTGAGTCGACGGTTTACCGCTCTTCTTTCCGACGATGAATTACATCAGGAAGGCTCTACTGAGCTCGGTGAATGTGCGGATCGACCTCGGCTTAAGTTATCGATACTAACTTCTCGTAGCCCCCATGAGGGTTATAGAGAAAGCCCCTCACATCATCACCTTTGAGGCCAACTGGATTTGCATCCACGAGCGATAGGACTTCATATGATCCGTTGGATCTTTGAACCCCGAGTATTGAATAATGGGGGGCATTCTGAACCTCGAAGGCATTGTCACGTCCATGATGCCACTGGTAAATGGATGCTCGGTCTCCTCCATCATTGCTTCTACTACGATTGGGACTGGTGTTTGGTGGTCCCGCTGCAGGGTCTTGATTTGATTTCGAAGTTCATCAAGTTAGGTTTCTCATGGATCTCTGTTCTCATCAACTGTTTCACAAGGAGTTTTGCCCCTTCTCCTCCTTTCCAATTCATGGCGGAGGTCAGTTAGTGTTAACGCTGAGGTTTTAGACACGTAAGTCAGTCCTCAAGTTGTTGCATTTCACATAGTGTTCGGAGCCCGAGTTGACATGCTCTGGGAATCTCATTCTTGCGAGCTTACATGGACAAGTTGTCTCGGCCCCACGGGGGCGACCTCTCCTTGATCAAGGGGTGACAGTTGTCCTGTCTTCTGCTGCTGCTTCATTTAGTTTATCTCGTCAACCAACGCCTGCACTTGATTCTGCAACTCCCGATACTTGCCTCCTCGGCTCCAGTCCGTTGAGACGACCCTATTGGAGCCGATTTAGCAGGAAGTACTGAGGATGAGCGTCGTTGTCATGTAGGCTCAGGTTTCGTGACTGCTATTAGGAGTGCCTTCTTCTTTCCTCTAACCATCTTTGGTAAAGCTACCAAAACCTTTTGTTACGATTTCCAACAGACGGTGCCAAAATGTTGATGTAAGAATCTGGTTCACCCTAGCCGAGCTCCAAATGCTTGCTCTGAGCTCTGTTAGCCTGCACAAGAGACGGACTAAGGAGACCCTGGCTAGAGTAGGGGACCCTCCCATGCCAAAGTCAGGCTAAGAATCTGGGTCTAAGTAGTATAGCTGGGGCTTAGGATATAAGATATTGCGTACCTGTTCCAATGGATTAATCTCCTATTTATACCTTTTGATTAAAGTAATCTTACATGCCATTCTCGGCACGATCTCAGCCATTAGGCGAGATGTGCGCAACCGGTGATGTAGTCGGTTACCCTAAGATCGTGCGTCGGGCATTACTCCTGTCGTGCGTTATCGGAGTTGACCCCTCAACGTGACCGCTGACCATGTTCTCATCCGAGCTAACCTCAAAGTTTAGGTCTCACCTATGATAGTCCGAGCCCCTAGGTGAGCTGATCTGGTGTACTTGGCGAGAAGGGTTGGGTCGGAAGCAATCAGGTTGGAAGTGTAATGGCTTCTTCTAGGTTCCACGTTGATGCAAAAGCTCTACAAAAGATCTTGGAAGTCGAACCCTAGTTACTATCGAGCCAGGACTAGACGAGCTATGCCGATGAGCTAAGACTTCACTTGGCTACGGTGAATTCATTTGGTTGGCCGAGTTGAGTCCATCTCTTCCGAGGTCAGCCCATCTTTTCCCATAACAAGTTTTTTGACATATTATACATGATTTTGGGGTAGGAGAACCTACTTAAGCCAACCAACCTGCTATGCTAGGTTGCCAATGCTGGATTTGTGAGATTCCATCATATTGACAATCAAAAGTCTCATTTATTTTCATTTTTATTATAAATAGTAAGTTTTAGTTGGAGTATAACTTTTGATCCTTTGAGTTGTATAAGTCGTGCCCAATATGAAAAAAGGGCTTAAGAACGTTAGGAGAATAATGTGGATGGTCTCAATTGGACACTTATTATTTTTGGCCGAAAACTACGAAATCTAGTAAGAATAGACATTGTCCATAAATAGTAAGTTTACTATTTATAGTAAGTCACATTTTCGGTGTTTGAGCTGGAGTCTAGATCTAAGATTCCGTCCTAAGTTTGAACTCGTTATTTAAAGGGGTGTAGTTTAGTTTTTTTAATCACCAATCAAATTATTTTAAATTTATTAAGAATTATTCTTGCTCGTATAGCTCGCAGATTTGAGGAAGCTATGTGAGGAATTCAAAGAGCTCTATGGATTGACGTAATTAGACAGTGATCAACCTCATCACATCCCTCCCTGTGCCAATTAGGGTGGGTCCGAGGAAGTTTTTAATGGTTGATTGTTCAATCACTACTGTTTCTTATAATATGGTCCACTTGAGAATTAGATCATCTTCATTTTTGGGCTCATTCTAAAATGACGTGGAAAAACAGTTGGACGGCCTGGATATAGAATACATGCATCAAGGTGGGCCCTATGGTAAGTGCCGCACCATGTTAGGTGAGGTGGGGCCGCAACTAATCCGATCCCACTTTTGTGAGCCCGCTTCCAGCCGCACGTGTGGCAAGTGTGATTGGTGCACCGCGCAAGCGGAAGGGCTCCTCTTAAGCGACGCGTTAGTGCGCATTATCGAACTAGGATTACGCACTTCACCTCCGGCTAACGTACCATATGTGCGGAACATCCCTGCCGTGCAAACAATGGGAACTGCCATGAAGATCATCTACCACAGAAACTAAGCCGATCAATTCATCAGGTAGGCTATAGCTGTACGTTGGGTCAGATCACCAGCCGTCCACTGATTTCTATGTTTTGGCCCATTCAATGAGTGAATCAGACTGACCTTTTGAATAGATGATATTTTATGATGGGTCCCATCTTTTACACGGATTAGATGACAAGAACATGAAGATTAGTGCCAATAAAAGAACAAATGCATTTTACTTGAATAAAAAACTTGATTTACATGTTACATAAAATTATTAATCTGAACAAAATGTCTCTCTAAGGCCAAATCAACTCAGCAGACACTTTCATCTCCGGCAATTCCTCAAAGATCTCTCCATCGCTTCGTGCCGATGACCATTTCCCCGGTTTCCTGATGACCCTTTTACCTCCAGATCCATTTGCCGCCAGTTGAGCACATGTGGACGGTTGGATGGAATTCTTGACGCCGATAGCAAGGTTTGAGTCCTCTGGTCGGAGTAGCTCAGACAAGAGAAGAACAAGAGAAGCCATGGGGTTAATCTTCAATGAGAGGATGCTTGAATGGAGATGGCTAAATGAGGTGTCTTAGATTCAATGGGATTAATGATTGAACGGTGGGGATTGAAGTTGGATGAGCTGCAGTGAAAGGTTGGAATGATGGGATTATGGAATGGAGGCTACAAGTATATGTAGAATCAACAGGGCCCATTGGATTGTGGAAATCCGATGGATTTTGTGAGTTTTGGGTTTGGTTTTGAGAAAACCATTCTAGAATCAGGTGGGAGTTGGGAAAACCATGGATACCGGCATCAGTTGGGTGTCAGGACCGATGGTTTCGGGCCTTCTTTTTTATTCATACGTTACTGACGGAAGAACTGGAATTTGGTACACCCATCTCTCCACATCACACATGTCAGAGTAAGGTATAAATCGCATCTGTCCATTTTGTGGGCCTTATCATGGATGGCTTATGTGTCTAAAACAACACATTTAGACAATCCAACCTCTCAAATTATTTCACATTCCCTTGCCGAATGTTTGACCATTAACCACTTTTATTTTCTACCGTTGCTTTGTAAGCCTTTGATCAGCCAAACAGTGCCATCTGATCTATGTTAGTTTCGAAAAATTTACCATCAATAGCTATCCTAACAGGATGGACTGCTCCAGATGATAAGTTACCATGCCATGTGTACTGTGGAAAATATTGCCCTGCCATATGATCGTTCTACTAATTATACCAGAACTTCAGTTCATTGAAAGCCGGGACAATTGAAAAGTGCAGTAAAGAAAAGGGCAATGAAGAAAAGATCTTTTATGCTCTGGCAATACGCGGGCATTCGGAAATTCTCATTTTGCCGTAACTCAAAAAGAAAAGCGCACCTACGGTGGGCTTCGCCGTTGATTAATCTGATGGACGGTCAACATGAATAATAGTCCTCATTTCAACTTAAATAAACATATATATATATATATATATATATATATAAAATCATATATTATAATAATCAAAATAGCAATATTTTACATTTATAATCTGTCTGCAATTTGGTTTGTGATTTAAACGGTTTAATCTGAGTTAGGTATACCTAATGGACAGTGATCTGTGAGCCCCACCAAGATGTATGTGTTTTATCCCTGCCGTCCATCCATTCTTTTCACCTCATTTTAGGGTATGGGCCAAAAACTGAGACATTCAAATCTTATGTTGACCACAGCACATGAAAACATTGGCGATCGAATGCCAAACATTAAAAACTTTGGGGCCACAAAAGTTTTAGATCAAGCTGATATTCTGCCTCGTTGTTCCCGTCATGCCATAAACTAATGATTCAAAATGGATGGATGGAATGGATAAAACACATAAATCATGGTGGACCCACAGAGCACCTTTCTGTAGCAACCTAGCTATGTAGTGTCAGTATGCAATCCGTCCAATATATATGCCACGTATATAAATACAGGTCCATGTGTATCATCCATCACACTCTGCAACAGTATCAAATTGCTCCCATGATTTGGACGCGAATTGGATGCTGACAGGTTGAAATCGGATTGGGTACTGCTTTTATCGTACTGAGTAAACTCAGGCGGGCCTATTTTGAATGCGTGTGAGTTATCCACGCTGTCCATGAGTTTTTCCAGCTCATTTCAGTCGTTGAATACAAAACTGAAGTATTCAAAAAGCTCAAGTGGAGCACACCACAGGAAACAGTGGGAATAATGATTTCCACCGTTGAAACCTTTCTGGGGTCAAGAGTGATGTTTATTTATCATCCAACCTGTTCATAATGGACATCACACAGATGAAGGGAAAACATAAATAAAAGCTTGATCCAAAACATATGTGGCCCCCAAGAAATTTTCAACGGTAGAATCTCAATTCTCACCGTTTCCCATGGTGAGGTCCACTTGAGATTTTGATATACTTTATTTTTGGTATCAAGCCCTCAAATTAGCTGTTAAAATGGATGGACGGAGTGGATAAAATATGTAAATCATGGTGGACCCCAGCGTGTTTACTCAGTACGCTTGCCATACTGACTTACTCAGTACGCAATCCGCTTCCTGATAGGTTGAGTAGCGAGATTCGCCACTGAAGTGGCGTCATCAAGTTATGTAGGCCCAACATGATGTGTGTGTTGTATCCACACTGTCCATACATTCGGAGAGATCAGTTTAGGACATGGTCCAAAGAATAAGACGGATCCAAGGCTGGGGTGGACCCCACTACAGAAAACAGTGGGCAGAATAACACCCACAGTTGAAACCATCCAAAGGTCCACTATTATGTTTATTTGGGATCCTCTCATGCTTTGGATCTGACTCGTTCTTAGTAACATGGCTTACTATGATGTCTCAAAATGAATGGACAGTGTGGATACAAAATATACATCATGGTGGGGCCCACATCACTTGATGACATAACTTCATGAAATCCACGGGCATGGGCGAGGACAAGATTGTGAAGTCGATTGGCTAGTGTATCCACGTTAGTAAGTTCCGTGGGTCTGATGATGAATTTGTTATATCCAAACTGTCCATCTATTTTTGCGAGCTTGTCCTAAGGTTTGAACCAAAAAATAAGATAGATCTAAAGATAAATTGAACCACACTATAGAAGTGTTGGATCAAACTTATATTTAAGTTTTTTCCTTTCATCCATGTCATTGTGATCATATAAAAAGGTTTCAAAGGTGGAAATCATCATTCCAATTGTTTCCTATGCAAGGTCCACTTGATCTTTGGATATGATTAAATTTTGGATCCAACACCTAAAATAAGATGGAAAAATAGATGGACGGCATGGATAGACCTCATATATTCACGGTGGTACACCAACCAATTCACTTCGACTTCCAATGTAGATTAGAAGTTACTCGGCTAACGTGTAGCTGTCGGAGTCTTCAAGGAGTTTAGATTCTGAAGATCTTGGGAAGACTATTTTAGTAAGTTATGTTACTTGACTTATGCATCCCAATATATGTAGAGATGAATGGTCTTATTAGGCCCATTGTGATGTATATATTTTATCCATGCCGTTCATTTATTTTGAAAGATCATTTTAAGGAATAAGCCAAAAAAGGAGGTATATCAAAGGCTCATGTGGACCACACCATAGAAAGCAATGAAATTGAAAATCTACTATTGAAAGCCTTTTAGGGCACAACAACCACGACCTATATCAACCACGACCCACATAACATGACAATCACGATCCATATAATATGACAACCACGACCCATATAACATGACAACTACGACCCACAACCATTACCCATATAACTTGACAACTACGACCCATGACAATCACGACCCATATAAATAATAACTACGACGTATATAACTTCACAACCATAACCCATATAATATGACAACCACGACCCTTGCTACATGACAACTACGATCCATTCGAAGGGTCGTGGTTCACATGCACAATAGATCGTGGTTTTCATCCACAAAGGGTTGTGGTTGATATTTGACTCTACCCATAAAATGACACAACAAAAAGGATGGGTGGCATGGATTATTCACATGCATCAATGTGGGCCCATTTAAGTCGTGGTTTACATGGGTCGTAGTTGCCATGTTATATGGGTCATGGTTGTCATGTTGAATGGTTCATGGTTTGCAACGATTTCACTTCATATTCTACCAAACCATTGGTACCATAGCTTAAGGCCCACGATGGGGTGATCCAATCCATCTACCTTGTCAGGTAGCTTGCTGTGGACACAAAAAGTCTTGACTGGGCATTATCCACTTCTAACAAGCATCACATGACAACCATGACCCATATAACATGATAAGTACGTCACATGACAACCACGACCCATATAACATGACAATCACAACTCATATCATATGAGAACCACGACCCATATAATATGATAACAACCCATTTAACATGACAATCACGACCCATATAGCATAACAACTACAACCCATGACAACCACGACCCTTACTACATAACAACCACGATCCTTACCACATAACAACCACGACCCATATAACATGACAACCATGGCCCATGATAACTGCGACATATATAACATAACAACCATGACCCATATAACATGACAACTACGACCCATGACAACCACGATCTATTTTTGGTAGTGTAAATGGATCGAAGGCTATAGATTAAGGTCGCGCTATACTCCAATTGATCTTTGGATATGTTTTAATTTTGGGCTCAACCCCTTAAATTAGATGGAAAAATGGATAGACCACATACATTTAAGGTGGGCCCAACTGAGTACTCAATCTGATTCCCTCTCTCGCGCTCAACTTATACTGGGAAATAAAGAAAAACGGGCTAACCACACTCTTACCGTATGACAACCATGACCCTTTCCTCATGAAAACCACGACCCATATAACATGGCAACTATGACCCATACCTGGGTTGTGGTTGCCATGTGGTAAGGGTCGTGATTGTAATGTAGTAAGGGTCGTAGTTCTCATGTTACATGAGTCGTGGTTGTCATGGGTTGTAGTTTTCTCAGGTCGCGGTTGTTACATGTTCACTTCCTTTACTATCAAATGAAAGGATAGCCATTGGTACAATAGCCTGAGGCCAACAATGGGGAGATCTGTTCCGTCCATCTTGTCGGTCAGCTCAGAGTGGGCTCAAAAAGTCCTGACTTGGGCAATGTCCACTTCTAACAAACATCACAGTGAGCCTGGAAAGTTTCAACAGCGGGTTCCATTGTCACCATTATTTTCTATTATGTGACCCATACGAGCTCTAGATCAGGCTGATATTTAAGCCCTAGACCTAAAATGACATGGTAAAAAGGATGGATGATATGGATTATACACATACATCAATATGGGCCCCACGATTTTAGTCCTTGCCCACGTGCAAAAAGGTTTCCATAGACATCACTTTCCTAACATTAAATACTACGTAACTTCTTAGTCCTTAGAAAATCGTGCAACTACTGAACCAAAGTTAGGGATATTTTCGTCTGAAACGAACTCCAAAAGTTGTCAGAAGGCCCTTTAGGTAATATATGGAGTGTCGTAGCGTTTGAGGTAATTAACCCAAACTTCGAGGCGAGTATGGTCAATTTCCCTTTTCACAATGCAAAATTCTGCTTATAATTGTATGAGATGGGAGCTTGTTCTATGGATTTATAATGGATGCTATATTATCTTTCAAAAGAATCTAGCCCCGACCCAATTGAGGAAGTTATGCCCAAAGTGTAGTTAGCATAGTGTCCTAGTGGGAATCAGAAGTTTAACTGGTAATGGTATCATCTCTCCATGAAAGGGGCAATAGTAATGGATAAATGATTGAAAGGAGAAATAAAATCAACCATATAGGGTACGTTCAATTTATTTGGGTGCGTTTTCAGTTATAAACTAATACCTTTTTTTATCATTATTATTTTTCCTTTTCTTCAGATACTGAATCTGTTAAGGCATCTAGAAGATATATGAAAGAGACAATCTACTCAGTGTTGTTCGATATGAATGTTCCCACTGTTTGTGCCATCAATCAAGTAGGAGTAGGCGATCGGATCAGTCAAAGGAGCTTCAAAATTAGAGAAGAGCGAAGAAATCTCTTACATTGAACCGTTTTTGCCGAAGAATCCTAATCTGAAAGCTGAATCCTATAAAGGAGACGAAAATTCACTGCAATCTCTTGCAATTGCAGCATCTGCAGCTTCCGGAGCTGAGTTCTCCGAAACTTCCTGCATAGAATCGCTTTCCGCTGCGAACACTCGAAGGCTATGTGGCAGTCCATGTGCATTTGTATTTTGTTTTGAAAACTTTAAATAGACCATTAATTGTTTTGTTGCTATTGTGTTGATTGTTGTCTTGATGAATGTTAAATGGGTGAAATATGTACAGGTTCAATCATTTGTTGATTATGATATTGTTATCTTTGGCTGATAGAGAAATGAGGTCAAAAATCGAATTTAGCCTCAGTTGATGCCAAAAGAGGCTAAATCCATCTTTAGTCTCGGTTTTGCCTCAATTACATAAATTGAGACTACAACTCTTGTGACTAAAGGCTTTAGCCTCGGTTGTTGAGAACTGAGGTTAAAAATAGTTTTAGATTCTATGAGAGGCAACCGAGGTTAAATTTGGATTTTGTCTCAGTTGGAAACAATGGAGGCTAAAATTTTGATTTAGCCTCATTTTGAGAAAACTGAACCTAAAAAGGTTTTTTTTTAGCTTCACTTGCAGAATCGAGGCTATAAAAGTCATTTTAGCCTCGGTTGCTAAAACTGATGCTAAAGCCTTTAGCCACGGGGGTTTGAACCTCGGTTTGGATAACTGAGGCAAAAGACTTTAACCTTAGTTTTTAACCTTTTTAGCCATAATTTTGAACCGAGGCTAAAGCCCCCTTTTCTTGTAGTGCATATACCCAAATATTCTCACTTGTCTATCATGACCAACCACTCATTCAAATATGCAACTGCTAGATAGAGACATCTAATCATCCACTTTGATTTTGGACCACCTAATCGTAGTAAACTAACTACTTAAATCTCTACATCCGCTCGTACACTACATCAAGTTAAGATTCTAATTCGTTCAACTTATTCATCACCTATGAATATACTTAACTCACCATCAGAATTACAATATGAGAAACTTACACATGTGAATAAGACATTCAAACCTAACGATACACATGTTCTACTCCCTAATCACTTTATAAACCCACATTGTGCTCATTCATTTACAATACCGACAATACAATCACCTAGATACATGACTAGAATATTAACCATCAAGTCTTCCTATTTTTAGCATGTCATTTCACTGTCCATCGTATTTAGATCCCCTAAATGGGGCATCAGAATATTAGAATAATTCAGTCACTATGAAGATCTTAGATTATATATTTAAACCACCGGGTAATATTTCAACTAGATGTGTTCAACCTCGGTCTTAAAGCACGGGGTGTGTTAGTGTCACGCCCCAAACTCGGTAACCGAACTCACAAGGAACCTAATAGCCGGTTCTGGCCGCAACAGCCTTCGTAGTACCTCATTCTCGGCTCCTGAGGTAGGTTCCAATCTTGGGATCCTACAAGGAGGATTTTCATAACAGTATAATCATTTTTAATGCGAGCATACCCAAGATTTCAGTAAGTACATTTGAGAATAACAAAGGCACACATCGCAAAATCCACTATAAATTTAAACTTTTATAATTATCTATAAGGTTCAAAAGGACATACATGAGATAAAAAGAAAAAGAGAGAAAGGTCGGCAACACTGGAATCCTCAAATGCTCAGCTCTATTTCACGCTTTACTGCTACAACACCTGCTTAGAATCTCCTGCACGCATCAATCATACATAAGCTTATAGAAGCTTAAAGGGTGGTGAAAGTGTGTGACATTGGTGTACAGAAGAATAGTAGGAGATGTAAGAAGGAAAACATGCTCAATGAGAATATTACTAGCCTTACCAAGGCTTATCATGAATACAATGCGACGAGTGCTGGACGCCATACCAAGGCAATGCATGAAGGGGCTTGTACAGCCAATGCTAATGCGATGCAAGTAATGCCAGTGCTCATATCCAAACCACAAGTCAAGTACATTTCCAATCATAAGAAAATCACCAAGGTCCATTATACTGTTGAAGGACTACCGCTGTAGAAACTTGCACAATCAAACGAGAGTAAGAGACCTCACTACCCGCCTATGGATAGCCAATCACTAGCAAGGCCTGACAGTAGCGGACCCATTTACGAGTTGGTCAGACTTAGCTTAGCAATGCCTCCTCACTCCAGGAAGGTAAGGCCACACCCCTATCTAACTGACTACACGACAGTGGGAGTCGCGGCCTAACGGTATAAGGCCCTCGTGCGCAAATGTATTCTACTCAGTCACAGCGTTGGAGCAGATCCTTAGTATTATGGAAGTTTTAAAAATTTCACCAATGGGTATCCTATGCACCCGGTATGCTCAACTAATATTTTCAGTGTCCACACATACGGCCATCCACGAATATCCCTGTGGAGGCAAGGCCCTGATGAAGCAAGGGTGGATATTCACATGCAATGCAATTACTAGATGCATGAATCACACAATCACCCATGCATTAATCCTAAGCATCCATCGTGCTCTAGAGGAAAAAACTCTACCCCTCGGTGAGAAACATGTCCACAATGACACAACCATGGCCAATCATACATCAACCAAGCATGCATATGATGCATGTTCACTCCCCAAGTGCAGGGTTGGGATGTAGTAATAACTCGGTAAGACCGAGGTCGAATCCCAAGGGACTGAAACTGTACGTAATCTAAAATTAAGTAGAATTTGAACTAGAATAAGGTGAAATCTGAACTAATTGTGATTTGAGGAATAATGATGGAATGATTATCTAAATTTAAGAAAAATCAGAGGAATGGAAATAGGGATTCAGAGGATCCACTTGTAGGGATCAGGGAGATCTTATGCCTACATTAAAAATCATGGAAATTAACTGAACTACCGTTGATATAGTTTTAGAGAGATGAAAGGTATATGAATTAGAATGGATTCCATCACCAAACCATGCCCAGGAGACTATGGCAAACAACTGAATTAAACTAATTACCAACCAATCACATGTATGAAAGTTAGGAAGGGTACCGACATTTGACCATGCCCAGGAGACGATGGTGAACAACAGGGCTTCCTGACATCATAAACACAAAAGGAAAAGAAGATGTTCAAAGCTATCGCAGACCCATTGTAATTTCAGTCACAACAGACCATTAAAAACTAAAAACATTCTATTTATTAAACTAAAATCAATGTCACTTCATAAATTCAAATTAAATTAAAGGCATAAAGAACACTCCCATCTCACTATAAGCTTCACCTCTTAGCCCTAGCTAAGAGGTTTAGCTCGACATGGACGAACTAGATCTTAAAAAAATACAAACATAAAAAGAAAAAGAAAAGAAAACAATACTGCTTCCTCTCTCTCACGTTCCACGTTGAAGCCCAGGACCAACCTGCTCTTCACGTTCCAGCCGATGGCCTCCTATCCTCTCTCACGCTCTCTCTCTTATGGGTAGTAGAGTCGGTCGTTGCTATCGGTTTGGAGAACCGACATGTTGCTGGAGTCGGTGGAGTCTCCTTTAAGCAGCAGGAAGAGTTTCCAAATCTGAAAAAAGTTACGCAGTTGTAGAAGGTCGGTGCGTTGGAAACTGACTCGCGTCGGATCAACTTTGCGGCCAATGAACGAAGAATCTGAGACATTCAGTCTTCTTGGCCTCAGTCAGCACGTCCTTGGAGAAGTTGTGAACAGTCAGGATCATCGAACCGATCCTGGCCATGGTTGCTAAATAGCCTGAATCAACCAATTTTGCGCAAACAAAGGGTGCTTACGCACGCCAATCTTGCATGATATCAGTGGGGTCTACATACCTCAATGTTTGCGAAATCCACCCCGTCTATTAGTTTCATCTCGAAAAACCCATTGGAGATGGACAGTTTTGACTGATTTCGGCATGGCCCACTGATTCCTTCATTCTGCCGTCAGCATCCCCTTTGATTAAATTCCTCTGCGTGTGTGTGCATGGAATTGGAGAACCTCCTATTGCATGGTCTGCTTCACCTCCTTATTTCAATGAATGGTTTGGATCAGTGAATGCTCTGATGATCGTGGCCCACCGAGCTTCGTCCGCAAGCTCTGTTGCGAACAGAGCTTTCTGTTTTGTTCCGTTGTGATGGTCGGTGGGCCATTGGTTGATGTCAGGTGAAAAATCTACTCCATCCATTAGCTTCAGTACGAAAAACTGTCCGGACTTAGTCGGTTTTGGATCCAAACAGTGGTGTCCCGTGAGATTGTAACCCAGCCGTTCATCTTGTGTTTAAATAGAGCTTTCTTGTGATCAGCTGCATGGGACCAAAAGGTCTCCTAGGTGAGGTTCGTGGCCACCCCTGGAGGTACTTGGACGGTTCGGATCATCAAAAAGGACTACGAGTGGGGCCCATAGCTGAAAAAAAGGACGGACAGCGAAGGACGCTGTCTGTCTTTGCGTAAAGAGACGGGTCAGCGCTGCTGACCCGACTTCTCCTGGTTCGGTGCATTGCAAGTGCACGTGCACTGTTTGCACGCCCAACCCCATGTGGGGTCCATTGTGATGTTTATGAGAAATCCATACCGACCATTCACTTTGTAATATCATTTTACGCGTTGGGACCAAAAGTGAAGCATATCCAAGTGGCAGGTGGGCCCCAATTTGATAATGTATGGGGTGATCTGACCATTGGGCCACTTCTAGAGGGATCCAATCGATGAAATTCGACGCGTACGGTTTATTTATGGTCCTCAGGCCGCATATGAGGTTTCGAGCCAAACTGATGGTGGAAGCCCTATGATCTTGCATTCTGGATGATTTTCGGGTCACTTAAGCTTCAGTTTCTCGGTTTTCTTTGATCCCTGGCATGTGATTCCGTCGATCTTGGCCCCCTGGAGTCCCATTACTTGCCTTGGTGCATCTTGAGCGCTGAAACCATATTTTTAATATCCGTTTTCAGCCCAAGCTCCTAAAGTCACCTTGCAACACAAACACGATAATAACAGGCCATTAAACAGAATCATGCTCGTAAATCCAGGTAATAACTGGGTCTGATATGTAATATTTGACCCTCAACACAATCCCCAACCAGCATCTTGCTAATCCCGAGCAAGGTATGCGAAAATTAAATTGAGATTGATATAAGAGATTCTGTAAACCCGAGTGATATTTGAAAAATAATCCAAGCATTAGAATTCTAAGATTCATGGATGTTGGACATTACTTTCTCCTGGACTTGAGCGCATGGTAAACTTCCCAGTCCAGTTCAAAATATTAATCCACTAATTAGAAAATTTCTAAACATTAAGATCCATGAACGTATAGTGTAATCTCGGCTTAGTAATATTAAGAGATCCAATCGTCAATTTCATGATATGATTGGTAACCAACAAAACAATTCATGATAACTAAGAATTAAACCAAAACTTGCCTCACAGGTTATCTTTTCATTTTCTTTCAGCCTTTGATTTTAAAAGTAATATCAAGAAGAGGTATCAAATCCTCACCTACAGGGAGCAAACCTATGGTGAAGACTGTACACCCAACTATTTTTCACATATCATCCATGGGGAATTAAATCTACACCTATAGGGAGCAAACCTATGGTGAAGATTATTCACCTAACCCTTTCCAAAGGTATCTGTAGGTATTTTCTTTTTCTTCAATTGATCATGATGGGCAAATTGTCCAAGCTGGTTCCTTACATGCTTAGTGATTACTAAGTTAACCATTCAATATCAAACTGAAACCTTAATGTGAAAGCGAGATGTGACATGTGAAATCATGACTCAATCAATATTTACAACTTCCAATTTTAGATTAACAATTCGAACTAATTGTGAAATCTATCAGAAACTGAATCCAAGAGTCATAAATTACCAACATCACGTATCCTGAAATTCTAAGTGCCCTAGATGGCCGTCAAAATCACTTTGAATTCACACGAAATTTCAAAAACTTTTGTAAAAATTTTCACAATTTTTGCTCAAGACCAAGAAAAACACTGATTAGGTTACCTAATCTCCCACCCCCAACCTAAAATCTACATTGTCCTCAATGTAAAAGATATAAACATGCAATGCACATGGGACAATGGAAGTAAATGAGAAGTGATGGGAGGATAGTACCTGGATAACGAATCGAGAGAGATTTTTCAAGAGATCATAGCATGGACGCCAGTCAGCATGAGAGACAAAGTAAAACAAAAATAATAAAAATAAAATCCTACCTATACCACTTTCGCAGGTGCTCTCGATTGCATTTAGCGCATGCAACAAGCCTTTAAACCCCTAGGTTACCCCTAGTGGACGAGTTGTAGTCTCGTGAGGGTTTGCAGTAATATTACCTACAAACATTGAATTGATCATGCCGCAAGGTTCTTCTTTTGGCTAATATCTTGATAAGTTTCTCAGTAAGTTCCTCAACAGGATCATCCAAAATCCCTTTTTACAATAGGCTTGGGCGCCCTGGAGCATGACTTTCCAGAGAGACTTATGTACCTCATAAGAAATCTTTCATTGAATTGCTTGAGGTATCCGTAATATATATGATTCACCTATGACAGAAGAAGTTTCAACATTAGTATCACATGGTGAATCAGAGACTATAAATAAATAAAGTATAGAAAACTTCTTAAGAAGTGATGTAGTCTCAACACATTCTGAAACTCTAAACTTCGGTTCAATTTTCAACTCCTCTTCCTTTACTGGTAGACGTTTAGGATCAGGGGAAGAGAGGGTTTCAGAGTAAGGGTTCTCTCGGTCAGTGATAACTACCGAGATGTTGTCTTGCAAGGCATCTGTTTTGTTTCTTAACATGGGATCATTTGAAACTATAAAGTGTGCCAAGCAATCCCAAGAGTTGGGATGTTCTGTTGAGTGTAACTTATTATGACTCGTGATGATCTGCGCAAAGAATCTATCGTCCTTGAAAGTAGATGGAGGTACACTCTCTTGCTCCAGTCCTGCACAAACAGATTGAAGATCAGTAAGTGAAGCATTGATGTGATCACTCTGTTCATTGAAATTACTCAATTGAGGCGTTGAATTGTCAAATATGTGCAGCTCAGATGGTGGCCTCAACTGAGTAGTTTCAAATTCAAGAGTCGTAGCGGGCAACTCCTCCTTTTTTCGAATCATATCATCATTCAATTCAGGGGAGTGGTCCAAACGTGTTTCACAAGAGTTAGAAGGGTCGATCATGAGGGGCTCATCCTCCACCTTTAAATCAGACATGTCAAGTGATGGGAGTGACTCATTATGACCGACCACTTCATGTACGTCTTGATCATTGAACTGGACCAAACTTGAGAGGGATTCCAGGGGGACTATGGCTGCATATTCAGGATCACAATAATGTTCTAGTCCAGTGAAGTGCACATTTGGGATGAGATCACTTTCCTCACATTCTACACCTAACATGGGTTGAGGTTCGCATAAACTAACCTCTTCCTCATCATTGAAATCTTGTGTGTCATGTAAGGAATGTGTGTCATCATCAATGTATTTAAAAGACACCCATGTATCCTCACCATTCTTTTGAACAGTCATCGAGATTTTTTCATCGAAAAATTAAACCACATGCTCATTAAGGGAATCCCACTCCTCATTCCAAATTCCAGAGTTTTTCAAAAGAGAGTGAGGATCACTTTCCTTGCATTGTATTTCTGGATTGGGTTGAGGCTGAGACGACCTATCCTCCATTAGCCTATCGATGCGTGATTCAAGCGCTTCTAGTAATTTTCTCATGCCAGTAATATAGTCTGTATAGCTCAAAGATAACTCCTCCTGGATCGTTTCTGGTGGATATTCATAAGTGGTTGATCCACGGGAGTTATTACCGTGATGTTTTACTGACTCATCTTCAAAATATTTCTGTTTCCACTGATCAGAATCATACGGGTCATTTGTCGGGGGTTGATAAGCGTCATCATTCCAATAATCACGTAATGTTCTCTTAACTTGTGGAATGCAATTATTCTCCCGTAGATAATCACCGAAAGTCTTCTTAATTGGTGGATCATCATATTCCGATTGGTTCTTGAAGATATTTTCAGAAAAATTTTGAGGCATAGGTTGTTTTCCATAAGCTATCTCAACATACGGACGTGCCCACTGATTCATATACATGATGAAACCCTTAATCTGAATCTAATCCTAAAGAATAGAAGAAAAGATCCTACAATAATATAGAAAGTAGGTAGAGGAGAAGTTTGAGAGAAGTTACTAGATTGGAGTACTATGTTAAGATCCTGCGAAGGAAAACAAAAGAGATTAGTTTCCTAAAGTAGAAATAGAAAAGTTAGAAATTTCTAAAAGAAAACTTAGAAGCTAAGTTAGTTTCTAAAACGGAAAACCTAATACTAAAATAGAAAGTTTCTAATAAAGGAAGGATGAGTTAGTTTCCAAAATTAAACTAGTTCCTAAAAAGGGGAATAACTAAGCTTCTAAACCTAGAATTAGAAAGTTCTAAAAAGAAAATCTAATCTTAAACTAATCCTAAAACTAATTAATTTCAGAAAATCGTAGCCATCAGTCCTCGGCAACGGCGCCAAAAACTTGTTCACTCCCCAAGTGCAGGGTTGCGATGTAGTAATAACTCGGTAAGACCGAGGTCGAATCCCAAGGGACTGAAACTGTACGTAATCTAAAATTAAGTAGAATTTGAACTAGAATAAGGTGAAATCTGAACTAATTGTGATTTGAGGAATAATGATGGAATGATTATCTAAATTTAAGAAAAATCAGAGGAATGGAAATAGGGATTCAGAGGATCCACTTGTAGGGATCAGGGAGATCTTATGCCTACATTAAAAATCATGGAAATTAACTGAACTACCGTTGATATAGTTTTAGAGAGATGAAAGGTATATGAATTAGAATGGATTCCATCACCAAACCATGCCCAGGAGACTATGGCAAACAACTGAATTAAACTAATTACCAACCAATCACATGTATGAAAGTTAGGAAGGGTACCGACATTTGACCATGCCCAGGAGACGATGGTGAACAACAGGGCTTCCTGACGTCATAAACACAAAAGGAAAAGAAGATGTTCAAAGCTATCGCAGACCCATTGTAATTTCAGTCACAACAGACCATTAAAAACTAAAAACATTCTATTTATTAAACTAAAATCAATGTCACTTCATAAATTCAAATTAAATTAAAGGCATAAAGAACACTCCCATCTCACTATAAGCTTCACCTCTTAGCCCTAGCTAAGAGGTTTAGCCCGACATGGACGAACTAGATCTTAAAAAAATACAAACATAAAAAGAAAAAGAAAAGAAAACAATACTGCTTCCTCTCTCTCACGTTCCACGTTGAAGCCCAGGACCAACCTGCTCTTCACGTTCCAGCCGATGGCCTCCTATCCTCTCTCACGCTCTCTCTCTTATGGGTAGTAGAGTCGGTCGTTGCTATCGGTTTGGAGAACCGACATGTTGCTGGAGTCGGTGGAGTCTCCTTTAAGCAGCAGGAAGAGTTTCCAAATCTGAAAAAAGTTACGCAGTTGTAGAAGGTCGGTGCGTTGGAAACTGACTCGCGTCGGATCAACTTTGCGGCCAATGAACGAAGAATCTGAGACATTCAGTCTTCTTGGCCTCAGTCAGCACGTCCTTGGAGAAGTTGTGAACAGTCAGGATCATCGAACCGATCCTGGCCATGGTTGCTAAATAGCCTGAATCAACCAGTTTTGCGCAAACAAAGGGTGCTTACGCACGCCAATCTTGCATGATATCAGTGGGGTCTACATACCTCAATGTTTGCGAAATCCACCCCGTCTATTAGTTTCATCTCGAAAAACCCATTGGAGATGGACAGTTTTGACTGATTTCGGCATGGCCCACTGATTCCTTCATTCTGCCGTCAGCATCCCCTTTGATTAAATTCCTCTGCGTGTGTGTGCATGGAATTAGAGAACCTCCTATTGCATGGTCTGCTTCACCTCCTTATTTCAATGAATGGTTTGGATCAGTGAATGCTCTGATGATCGTGGCCCACCGAGCTTCGTCCGCAAGCTCTGTTGCGAGCAGAACTTTCTGTTTTGTTCCGTTGTGATGGTCGGTGGGCCATTGGTTGATGTCAGGTGAAAAATCTACTCCATCCATTAGCTTCAGTACGAAAAACTGTCCGGACTTAGTCAGTTTTGGATCCAAACAGTGGTGTCCCGTGAGATTGTAACCCAGCCGTCCATCTTGTGTTTAAATAGAGCTTTCTTGTGATCAGCTGCATGGGACCAAAAGGTCTCCTAGGTGAGGTTCGTGGCCACCCCTGGAGGTACTTGGACGGTTCGGATCATCAAAAAGGACTACGAGTGGGGCCCACAGCTGAAAAAAAGGACGGACAGCGAAGGACGCTGTCCGTCTTTGCGTAAAGAGACGGGTCAGCGCTGCTGACCCGACTTCTCCTGGTTCGGTGCATTGCAAGTGCACGTGCACTGTTTGCACGCCCGACCCCATGTGGGGTCCACTGTGATGTTTATGAGAAATCCATACCGACCATCCACTTTGTAATATCATTTTACGCGTTGGGACCAAAAGTGAAGCATATCCATGTGGCAGGTGGGCCCCAATTTGACAATGTATGGGATGATCTGACCATTGGGCCACTTCTAGAGGGATCCAATGGATGAAATTCGACGCGTACAGTTTATTTATGGTCCTCAGGCCGCGTATGAGGTTTCGAGCCAAACTGATGGTGGAAGCCCTGTGATCTTGCATTCTGGATGATTTTCGGGTCACTTAAGCTTCAGTTTCTCAGTTTTCTTCGATCCCTGGCATGTGATTCCGTCGATCTTGGCCCCCTGGAGTCCCATAACTTGCCGTGGTGCATCTTGAGCGCTAAAACCATATTTTTAATATCCTTTTTCAGCCCAAGCTCCTAAAGTCACCTTGCAACACAAACACGATAAAAACAGGCCATTAAACAGAATCATGCTCGTAAATCTAGGTAATAACTGGGTCTGATATGCAATATTTGACCCTCAACAATGCATATGAGCGTGGGCCATGAAGATCATTAGGGGTGCCAATGAGGTGAAGATGAACTCTCCACCTAACTATGAAGGGTCTAGGTACTTAACCAATTTCTCATAAGGAATACAATCTCTAGTGGGGGTCCATTTACCTGGGGTAGCCCACGAGACTAAGGAGAATAATGATATGAGCTTAAATAGATGAAACGGGCCTTGGAAGGGTCTATGGTGGGCCTTTAACTACTCATAGAAGCCCATGAGCCTACCTTAGGGTCACCAATATAGACATCCAACCACAATTGGTCCTCAAGAGGTAGCTCATCTCTAATTGATGACGGATCAAGGTCCAAGGCATACACAACATTAGAAATAAGAAATGGGCAGTCCTAATCATACCACATACACTCATGTTGGGCTTCAGAAAGGCGGCTCAAGGCTTACCCAAAATATGGGTCCAAGGGAAACACACATAACCCAACCCATATATACCATTGTGGACCCATAGGGAAAAGATTAGGGCCCAACATAAAGGCCATTATTCCCATATATTGTGGTGGCCCAGTGAAAAACCCATTGCTTAAACCACATAGACAAATGTCATGCTCTTAGTCAAGTAATGTTGGGCCTACAACCCGGCACTAGTATAAAGTTGATTTGGTGGGCAAGCAAGGGCCCATCTACTTGTGTAATCCGGCCCACTATCCCAACACAATAGTATGATAAAAATAGCCTAAGAGTTCAGTGGGCCTATTTAGAAAGTTCCAGCCCAATTGAGCCTAAAGAGTTCAACAACTAGCTACATTCATGGACCCAATTGAGTTTAACTGTGGTGGGCTTTAAAAGTGCATTTATTAAGCCCAATATTTAAGGAACTAAAGGTGTAAATTATTTCATCTAAGATCCTCACAATGTGATGGGATATACAACACAACTAGGTGGGCCCACAAGGCAGGCTGGAGGGCTAGCCAAGGCTTGACACCTCAGCCTAGGAGTCCCTGCCAAGTGGGCTACTCCCGGCCGCACCACGGCTAGATCAAATGTCCTTTGGGTCTGATATTTTGTAAGGTGATACTTTCATATGTGGGCCACACCTCCACAAAATTTTAAATTTTTTGAATATTTCTAAGTATTTTAATTAATTTAAACAAAATAGTCTGTCCAGAAAATTGGACCGACCAAGACGTCCCAACGTGGTGGGCCAGTCCGGCCCTTGTCACGGTGTACACAGGGGTCCATTGGACTTGAAATTTGGTAGATGGGTCCTACCATGAGTGGACCACACCTCCACAAAATTTCAGAATTTTGGAAATTTAAAAATATTTTAAGTAATTTAAATAAAATAATTTGTCCAGTGTGAAGTATTGCTGGAATGTAACTGGCCTGAATTTGGGCCATCCAATGGGTGGGCTTTTGGGCCTCCAAAATTCTTGAAATTTAGACCCAAGGTCCCTCATCAGGTATACAAGAAGATGAAGTCTAAAAAAGTGGCCCACCATCATCAAAATAATTTATGAATTTCAGTTTACAACAGTCTACATTGCTGGACTGCATAGCAGAAAATCAGGCTGACTACCCCTCTTGGCCCACCCTTTTTGGATAACCAAATGGAGTCAGATGGGGCTAAAATTTGGCATGCTTATAGGTGAGGTCTACACCTTTAAGAAACATATATTACATGGGACCAAACACCACTCCAAATGTCTAAAAATCTGGCCTCAAGATTACTCAAAAATCTGTCCAGACAGTTCTGGATAGTAACATTAACTGAAAACAAATAAATATAAATACTATTTAAAAGGGGATTTAATCTAAGAAAATCATGGTATGGACCTCCCTAGTGGGCCCCATAAACATCCAGACCCTTACCATTATAAAATACCCCTTGCATGTACCCCATATAGGTGAATTAGGGGGCTCTAACGTCCAAGGGTGGACTGTCATGGACGTCTACCCTCCATGGATGGTTTGGATATTTGTGGTCCACAAGGTGGGCCACACACTCATGATAAAAAGTTTATCGACAAAGAAAAAAATAAGGATTGGGCCACAAGGGAAGGGTCTCCGCCACATTGAGGCCCTTCCCCTCATTACTTATGCATACACATTCCACTATCACAAGATATACATGAACTACCCATACATGCATCTTTTAATCAAAATCCAATGGTGAAGATGTCATCTCCACTAAGGATTAAGGGTTTAGATGACCTAAAGATTCTTCTAACTAAGAAAAGAACCATGGTGGGGTCCATGGAGAATGACCCCACCCATGAGTTATGCATGCACAAAAGGATGGGCCAATGGCCACATCCAAGAAGACATGGGGTCTCCGCCATAATTTGGTGGGCCCCACATGCTTCAAACATGAGGTGAATGTTCACTCCCCAAGTGCAGGGTTGTGATGTAGTAATAACTCGGTAAGACCGAGGTCGAATCCCAAGGGACTGAAACTTGTACGAATTCTAAAACTAAGTAGAATTAGAACTAGGATGAGAGGAAATCTAAATTAATTAGCAATGATGGAATAATTATAGAATAATAAATCTAAAACTAAGGAGATATCAGAGAAGGGTAACTAGGGATTCAAAGGATCCACTTGTAAAGATCAGGGAGATCTTATGCCTGCTTCAAGAATTATGGAATTTACTGAACTGCCGTTGATCTAGTTTTCAAAGAGATGAAAGGTATATGAATTAGAATGGATTCCATCACCAAACCATGCCCAGAAGACAAAGCAAACAACAGAATTAAACTAATTACCAACCAATCAACCTGTTATGAAGGT
Organism: Magnolia kwangsiensis; assembly: GCA_037074715.1. Classification (NCBI taxonomy): domain Eukaryota; kingdom Viridiplantae; phylum Streptophyta; class Magnoliopsida; order Magnoliales; family Magnoliaceae; genus Magnolia; species Magnolia kwangsiensis. The sequence goes on from CM073577.1 coordinate 120,004,932, forward strand.
CAGAAAGGGTACCGACATCCGACCATGCCCAGGAGACGATGGTAAACAACAGGGCTTCCTGACGTCATAAACATTAAAAGGAAATAGAAATATTCAAAGCATCGTAGACCCATTGTAATTTCAGTCACAATAGACCATTAAGAACAAAAAATATTTTCAAAATAAAATTAAATCAAAATCAGTTCAATATTAAACAAAATGCATAATTAAACGTCTCCCATCACGCTACAAGCTTCACCTCTTAGCCCTAGCTAAGAGGTTTAGCCTAGCATGGTCATGCTAAAACTAGGAAAAATATGAAAGGAAAGAAATAAACGGAAAAAAAAAGAAAAAGGAAGAAAAGAACTCCCGAAACTGACTTCAACCTCGCCTCCACGGCTGCACTCCACGTCCCCAGTTTGGATCTGATCCAAGGCTGAATGAATCCCCATCTCTCTATCTTTCTCCTCTTATATAGGTGATGCAGTCGGTGGACGGTGAAGAGAGCTGGAGTCGGCTGCGAAGGCTCCTGCGAAAACTGTTTACGCAGCCAAAAAGCGTGCAAATCACGCCGTGCGTAAGAAAAGGATCCATCCTGCGTTGATTCTTGGTGGGGTCCACTGCAATTGTCCTTTACAAAATCCATACCGTCCATCGGATTCTTCTCGAAAAACCGTTCAGGAAGTGATAGTTTTATATCCAAAATGTAGTGACCTGTGAGATCTTTGCTTCCACCATTCATTATGCATTTGATCGCTTCCTTCTTGTGTGTGCATGCATGGTCGTAGATGGTCACCATGGATACGGTCAAAATTCTTCTCTGGACGCAATAGATGGTTAGGATCAAGCGTTTGGAGCCTGATGGTGTCCCACAACATTCCTCCATAAGCTCTGTTGCAAAACAGAGCTTACGTACTTGACTCTGATTATCGGTGGGCCCCATGAGCACGTTAACTAGAAAATCCATGCCGTCCATTGATTTCAGGACGAAAATCCGTTAGGAAAGGAGTGATTTTTGGAGCATTTACGGTGTGTTCCACACAATATTTCACCCCACCGTTCATTTGGTGTTTAACGGCTGAAGACGCACAAACGCTTGCATGGGGCCAAACGGAAATCTTGGCGAGGGTGTTGGCCGCACTATAGATGTGATGGACGGGTCAGATTTTCTGAAGTCTTGATGTGTGGGGCCCATTATGCGAAAACAGTCGTCCGTTTTAAAGATGCTGGAGCTTTTGTGATTTTGAAGAAGATGAGAGTCGGTCAGCGTGCTTGCTGACCGAGCTCCTTGGTACAGTGCACGACGTGCGCACATGTACTCTATGTACATGCGACATACATGTGGGGTCCACTATGATGTTTTCGAGAAATCTGCTCCATCTATCCGTTTTGTCGGATCATTTAAATGGTTGAGACCAAAATTGAAGCATATCCAAAGATCAAGCGGGCCCCACTTAAGGAATTAAGGGCTGATCTGTCCGTTGGGCCACTTAGACCAGGATTCAACGGCTGAAATTCAACATGTACGGTTAATTTATGGTCCATTGGCCATGTATGAAGTTTCGAGTCGAACAGATGAGGGGATCCCCGTGATCTTGCATTTCGGACTAATTTTCAGGCCCGTTTTAGGGTGAGTGGCTAGAATTTCTTTAATCTTTGGTGTGTGAATCCTCGATCTTGGTCCCATGTAGTCCCGTCTAATGCCTTGGTGATGCCTAAGCGTTAAATCGAAGCTTTTGGCATCCTTTTTCAGTCAACTCTCCTAATCACACCCTGCAACAAAACACGATTAAAACCAGGTGTTAAACAGTATTATGCTCGTAAATCCAAGTAATAAATGGGGTCTAATATGCACTATTTGACCCTCAACACAACCCCCAACCAGCATCTTGGTAGTCCCGAGCAAGGTATGCGAAAAATAAGTTGAGAATTACCCGGTAATTTCTATGAACTTGAATGATTCTTTTAAAAAACAATTCAGATATTAGAATTTTAAGATTCGTGGATGTTGGGCATTACTTTCTCCTGGACTCGAGTGCATGGTAAACTTTCTAGTCCAGTTCAAAATATTAATCCACTAATTAGAAAATTTCTAAACATTAAGATCTATGAGCGTATAGTGTACTCTCGGCTCATCAATATTAAGATTTAATTCTTTATTCTTAGGATATCATTGGTAATCAACAAGATAATTCATAATAACCAACACTTGCCTCAAAGATCATCTTTTGATTTTTCGGTCTTTTTTTTTTTTTTTTTCATTAAAAGAATGTCAAGAGGAGAATCAAATTTTCACTTATAGGGAGCAAACCTACGGTGAAACTAGTCACCCAACTCTTTCCAACTGTTAACCGTGGGGAATCGAATTCACACCTATAGGGAGCAAACCCATGGTGAAAATTAATTGCCCAACCTTTTCAATTGTTTTTTACCCTGATGGAAAGATATTTCAGGCTGGTTCCTTTCATGCTCAATGATTACCAAGTTAATCCTTCGATATCAGACTGAAACCTTAATGGGAAAGCGAGATGTGACATGTGAAATCATGACTCAATCAATGTTTACAACTTCTAATCAAGGATTAATAATTCGAATATAACTGTGAAATCTATCAGATAACTGAATCCAAAAGTCATAAATTACCTAAGATTTCGTATCTTAAAATTCTAAATCAAGGATATCCATCAAAATCACTTCGAATTACAAGAAATTCCAAAAAAATTTAAAAATTTTCACAATTTTTACTCGAGACCAAGAAAATACTGATTAGGTAACCTAATCCCCCACCCCCAACTAAAAATCTACATTGTCCATAATGTAAAAGATATATGAGCATGCAATGCACATGGAACAAAGAAAGTAAATGAGAAGTAATGGGAGGACAGTACCTGGACAACGAATCAACAGAGATTTTCCACGAGATCACAGTATGGAAGCTGGTTAGCACGAGAGAAAAAGAAAAATAAAAATAATGAAAATAAAATCCTACCTATACCACTTTCGCAGGTGCTCTCGATTGCATTTAGCGTATGCAACAAACCTTTAAACCCCTAGGTTACCCCTAGTGGACGAGTTGTAGTCTCGTGAGGGTTTGCAGTAATGTTACCCACAAACATTGAATCATCTACTAAAGAATGAAAATGAATAAAAAGCTGGGTTGCCTCCAAGGAGCGCTAAATTTACCGTCTTCAGCCAGACAAATAAAACAAGTATCCTAGACCTATGAAAGCGATAAACCTACCTATACCTCCATCAAGCTAGGAGATCAGTCCTGATAAACAGGAGCAATCAGAGGCACGGACATGTCCTCTGAATTAAATGTCTCGACAAATGGCTTTAATCGATGTCCATTGACTTTAAACTCCTTACTATTTTCGAGATCTTTTATCTCGACAGCCCCATGAGGATAAGCAGTGACAACAATGTAAGGGCTGGTCCAACGAGATCGAAGCTTATCCAAAAAGAGATGTAGTCGAGAGTCGTACAAAAGGACTTTCTGACCTGGCGTGAATGATTTCCGTAGAATATGCTGATCATGAAACGCCTTCATCTTGTCCTTGTAAATTCTCGAGTTCTCATATGCATCGTTCCGGATTTCTTCAAGTTCATTCAACTGAAGTTTGCGTAACGAGCCAGCATTGTCCAAATTAAAATGTAGATTTTTGATCGCCCAGTATGCTTTATGTTCCAATTCCACGGGCAAGTGATAGGATTTCCCATAGACAAGTCTAAAGGGAGATGTTTCAATAGGAGTTTTGAAAGCAGTACGGTACGCCCATAAGGCATTGGTCAATCGGATTGACCAATTCTTACGGTTAGGGTTAACCGTTTTCTCCAGGATATGTTTGATCTCTCTATTGAAAATCTCAGCTTGTCCACTTGTCTGTGGATGGTATGGGATGCTCACCTTATGAGAGATACTGTATTTCTTCATTAAACTCTCAATTGGTCTATTACAAAAGTGTGAGCCCCCGCCACTAATGATGGCTCGAGGCGTTACAAACCGCAACAGGATATTTTCTTTCAAAAATTTAATGACCGTGCGATGGTCATTTTTGCGGCACGGAATTGCTTTGACCCATTTAGTGACATAGTCTACGACGAGCAAAATATACAGATTTTCAAATGATTGGGGGAATGGTCCCATGAAATCAATGCCCCAGCAATCAAATGCTTCAATGATAAGGATGAGATTCAAAGACATTATATTTCGATGGGACAATGCTTCTAATTTTTGACAATGCTCACAAGCTTTGCAAAACTCATGAGTGTCCCTGAACATAGTGGGCCAGTAAAAGCCACACTGTAGAATCTTGGCCGTGGTCTTTTTAGCAGAAAAGTGACCACCACAGGCCTGTGAGTGACAGAAGGAGATGACACTCTGATGCTCATCGTCTGGCACACATTTTCTTAAGATTTGGTCTGGGCAATATTTAAACAAATATGTATCGTCCCAGAAAAAGTTACGCACCTTGGTAAAGAATTTCTTCTTATCTTATGATGTCCAGTGTGTCGGTATGGCACCTGTAACAAGATAATTAGCAATATCAGCGAACCAAGGTGAATGAGAGACTCTAAACAGTTGTTCGTCAGGGAACATGTCATTGATATGGGTCGCCTCAAGGGAATCAGATGTATTAAGGCGAGAAAGATGATCAGCCACTACATTCTCTACTCCCTTTTTATCTTTAATTTCTAAATTAAATTCTTGGAGTAGAAGGATCCATCGTATTAGGCGGGGCTTAGAATCATTCTTGGAAAGAAGATACTTAAGTGCCGCATGATCTGTATAAATAATGATCTTGGATCCGATCAGGCAGGACCGAAATTTGTCCAAAGCGAACACTACGGCTAAAAGTTCCTTTTTCGTGGTTGAATAGTTCACTTGGGCAGGATTTAGAGTCCTACTTGCGTAGTGAATGACATAAGGCCGCTTATCTTTTCTTTGGCCTAGAACCGCTCCAAGAGCATAATCAGAGGCGTTACACATAAGTTCAAAAGGAAGACTCCAGTCGGGTGGCTGCATGATAGGTGCAGTGGTTAACATGTCTTTAAGCTTAGTGAAAGATTCTTGGCACTACTCAGTCCACTCGTATGGTGCATCCTTTTGAAGAAGATTACATAAAGGACGAGAGAGGAGACTAAAGTCTTTTATGAATCGTCGGTAAAATCCTGCGTGTCCCAAGAAGGATCGCACATCTCTGATGTTCTTGGGTGAAGGTAGGTTAGAGATAAGATCGATTTTTGTCTTATCTACCTTGATTCCTTTGGACGAGATGATATGCCCAAGGACAATTTCCTTTTGAACCATAAAATGGCACTTCTCCCAGTTAAGTACCAAATTTTTTTCTTCACATCTTTTCAGCACACATTTAAGACTTGCTAAGCACTCGCTGAAAGATGAACCGAAAACAGAGAAATCGTCCATGAAGACCTCTAAATATTTCTCCACCATGTCAGAAAAGGTACTCATCATGCATCGCTGAAAGGTGGCAGGGGCATTACATAACCCGAATGGCATCCTTCTGTAAGCAAAGGTGTCATAGGGACATGTAAATGTGATCTTTTCCTGATCTTCAGGGGCGATTTCAATCTGATTATAACCTGAATATCCGTCAAGGAAACAGTAATAGGAATGACCAGCTAACCTTTCCAAGATCTGATCTATAAAGGGCAAAGGAAAGTGGTCCTTCCTAGTGACGATATTTAGTTCCCTGTAGTCAATAGACATTCTCCAACCAGTAGTAACTCTGGTCGGCACGAGTTCATTATTGGCATTGGCTACGATGGTGATCCCGGACTTCTTAGGAACCACCTGAGTTGGACTCACCCATTGACTATCGGATATGGGGTATATGATCCCCACTTCCAATAGTTTGAGAACCTCGGCCTTAACCACTTCCTTCATGTTTGGATTTAGTCTACGCTGTGATTTCCAAACAGCCTTTGCATTATCCTCAAGATATATGCAGTGAGTACAAATCGATGGGTTAATTCCCTTGAGGTCCGCTATCGTCCATCCAAGAGCTCCCTTTTGCTCAATGAGAATAGATATGAGCATACTCTCTTGTTCCTTCTCCAGGTGGGCAGAGATCACTACCGGATATGTCTCATCTTGACCTAAATAGACATATTTTAAATCAGAGGGCAAAGGTTTTAGGTCAAGCTTCGGTGGCTTGAGGTTAGACGGTAGAGGCACCACATCAGTTTGGGGCAACTCTTCAATTTGTGGCCTCCACCGGTTAACTTCAAGTACCGGTGCAGTATCAAGCATGGCACGTGTCTCCCTTATTATATCATCATGAAGATCATGGGAGTGGGCCAGGCACGTCTCTAGAGGATCAGAGGATAAGGTGAGAGGTGTTCTATCTTCCACAAAAGAATCAATCATGTTAACATCGTGAAAATCGTCATCATCCTCTGAGTTGCTGCTGTTATTGAAAAAGATATTCGATTCCAATGTCAAATTTTCAAAAGACAGTCATAACACCATTCCTGCAATTGATAATTGCATTTGAAGTGGACAGGAATGGGCGACCAAGGATGATGAGAATCTGAGTGCTCATGTCATTGATGGGTTCGGTGTCCAAGATGATAAAATCAACAGGGTAGTAGAATCTATCAACCTGGACCAACACATCCTCGATGATCCCTCTTGGTACACGAACAGAACGATCAGCAAGTTGTAGTGTGGTTCGAGTGGGTTTTAATTCACCCAAGCCTAACTGTTGGTATACCTAGTAGGGAATTAGATTGACGCTCGCTCCTAAGTCAAGAAGTGCGTGATCAATTCGATAGTTCCCGATTACACATGATATGGTTGGGCAACCGGGATCTTTGAATTTTTGCGGCACGTCTTGTTTCAGGATGACACTCACTTTCTCAGTTAAGAAAATTTTCTTTTGAACACTTTTTCGTCGTTTGGTCGTGCATAAGTCTTTTAGGAATTTAGCATATAAAGGTATCTGTTTTACAACATCAAGCAGAGGAATATTGACTTTCACTTGTTTCAACACCTCTAGGATATCCTGAGAGTTAGATAGACGTTTTGGTTCAACCAACCGTTGGGGAAACGGAGCAACTGGCTTCTCTAGAGGTTCCGGTTCAAATTTTTGTAGGGCGTCAATAGATCCATCATTGTTGTCCTCTTCTAGTTCTTGAGGCTTTTCGGGCCTAACCGGAAGGGTTTTATCAATAACCTTCCCACTCCTAAGAGTGGTAATAGATTTAGCGTGCCCCATTTGATTTGAAGAGCTGAAATCACTAACTCCATAATGCGGTTTAGGATTGGGAAGAGGTTGAGCTGGGAAGCTCCCCTTGTTTCCAATCATATTTTCAGCCTTAAGTTCATGTATTGCTTTTATAAGTTCTTGAAAGGCTTGCATCATACCCTGATTGAAAAGCTCTTGCTTTTGAAAATGTTTTAGAACCAAATCCTCTTGAGGTTTCTCTTGAGTTGGATTTTGGTTTAGGAAACCTTGAGGTGTAGCCGTTGGTCCATTCCTCCAACTGAAATTTGTATGATTTTTTCAACCAGGATTGTATGTATTAGAGGGTGGTCCATTGAAAGGTCTTTGATAGTTATTTACGGCATTAGATTGTTCATTCAATACTTCTCGAAAGGCAGGTATTGAAGGACAATTTTTAGTAGTATGAATGTTGCAATCACAGATGCCGCAAACACTTTCATTAACCTTTTCCTTCTTTCCTTCCATGGCCTCAAATTTTCTGGTGAGATTAGTCACCTTAGCGTTAAGATCATCATCCTCTTTCAGGAGATATATTCCTCCTTTTTCCCTTGAATGAGTTGGCCTAGACGTAGCGTTCGTCCTTGGGTAATAGTCCCATGATTGTGTTTTTTCAGCGAGACTATCGAGGTAATCTCATACCTCGTCGACATTTTTATTGATGAAATCTCCGTTACACATTGTCTCGACCATTTGGCGCATGGAAGATGTTAGCCCATCATATAAAAAATTCGTAATGCACCATATTTCAAAGCCATGTTGTGCGCATACATTAACCAGATCCTTGAACCTTTCCCAACATTGGAAGAATGTTTCATCTTCCTTTTGGGCAAAGTTCATGATTGCTCTCCTGAGGGTAATTGTCTTATGATGTGGAAAAAATTTCTTTATAAATTTCCTCTGCATATCATTCCATGTGCCAATGGATCTAAGACGCAGTGAATGTAACCACGTCTTGGCTTTTTCTTTCAAGGAAAATGGAAAGAGTTTCAACCTAATAGTATCTTCAGATACATTAGGGAAATATAAGGTGCCTATGATTTCGTCGAACTCTTTCAGATGCAAGTATGGTTCTTCAGATTCAAGCCCATAGAACTTGGGAAGGAGTTGGATAACCCCTAGCTTGATGTCCATATGTCCTATATTCGCAGGAAAAATCAAGCATGAGGGCGTACTCACCCCCGCCGGTTGTAAATAATCTCGTAAAGTACGAGGCGGGGGTGCGTGGTGCACCTCATTCTCATCATGTACTTCCTCAATCCTAGGTTGGGGTAGTGCTTGAGGTTGATTTTCAGCCATAATCTCCTCTCTCTCAGGAGAATTTAAGTGGTGTCTAATCCTGCGATGGACAGTCAACCCCTCAACTAATTCTCCTTCAGTCACGAGACGTCGAGTGTTGTCGCATGCCCACTGGGGCATAAAACACACTCAGCCCTCGATTTAAATTCTACCTAGACCTAAGAGAAAAGAAGTAGAAATTTAAAAAATAAAAGGGAAAGATGGAAAGAAGTTACCAGATTTGGAGTCCTAGGTTAAGAATCTGCAAAACAAAACAAAATAAGTTAGTTTCTAAGTTTCTAAGAATAGAAAGTCCTAATTAAAAGTAAACTAATTTCTAAAGAAAAGAAGAAATTCCAAATAAAGAGAAATTAGAAAGAGCTTACTAAATTAGAGGTTTCCTACAAAACAGAAAAATTGGATTAGTTCTAAAAATCAGATAGAATGAAGAATAGCAAGTTTCTAACGTTAGGAAAAATTTCTAACAAGGAAAATAACTACTTCTAAACCTAGAATTAGAAAATTCTAAAAAGAAAATCTAATCTTAAACTAATCCTAAAACTAATTAATTTCAGAAAAATGTAGCCGACAGTCCCCGGCAACGGCGCCAAAAACTTGTTCACTCCCCAAGTGTAGGGTTGTGATGTAGTAATAACTCGGTAAGACCGAGGTCGAATCCCAAGGGACTGAAACTTGTACGAATTCTAAAACTGAGTAGAATTAGAACTAGGATGAGAGGAAATCTAAATTAATTAGCAATGATGGAATAATTATAGAATAATTAATCTAAAACTAAGGAGATATCAGAAAAGGGTTACTAGGGATTCAGAGGATCCACTTGTAAAGATCAGGGAGATCTTATGCCTGCTTCAAGAATTATGGAATTTACTGAACTGCCGTTGATCTAGTTTTCAAAGAGATGAAAGGTATATGAATTAGAATGGATTCCATCACCAAACCATGCCCAAAAGACAAAGCAAACAACAGAATTAAACTAATTACCAACCAATCAACCTGTTATGAAGGTCAGAAAGGGTACCGACATCCGACCATGCCCAGGAGATGATAGTAAACAACAGGGCTTCCTGACGTCATAAACATTAAAAAGAAATAGAAATATTCAAAGCATCGTAGACCCATTGTAATTTTAGTCACAACAGACCATTAAGAACAAAAAATATTCCCAAAATAAAATTAAATCAAAATCAGTTCAATATTAAACAAAAAGCATAATTAAACGTCTCCCATCACGCTACAAGCTTCACCTCTTAGCCCTAGCTAAGAGGTTTAGCCTAGCATGGTCATGCTAAAACTAGGAAAAATATGAAAGGAAAGAAATAAACGAAAAAAAAAAAAAAGAAAAAGGAAGAAAAGAACTCCCGAAACTGACTTCAACCTCGCCTCCACGGCTGTACTCCACGTCCCCAGTTTGGATCTGATCCAAGGCTGAATGAATCCCCATCTCTCTATCTTTCTCCTCTTATATAGGTGATGCAGTCGGTGGACGGTGAAGAGAGCTGGAGTCGGCTGCGAAGGCTCCTGCGGAAACTGTTTACGCAGCCAAAAAGCGTGCAAATCACGCCGTGCGTAAGAAAAGGATCCATCCTGCATTGATTCTTGGTGGGGTCAATTGCATTTGTCCTTTACAAAATCCATACCGTCCATTGGATTCTTCTCGAAAAACCATTCAGGAAGTGATAGTTTTAGATCCAAAATGTAGTGACCTGTGAGATCTTTGCTTCCACCATTCATTATGCATTTGATCGCTTCCTTCTTGTGTGTGCATGCATGGTCGTAGATGGTCACCATGGATACGGTCAAAATTCTTCTCTGGACGCAATAGATGGTTAGGATCAAGCGTTTGGAGCCTGATGGTGTCCCACAACATTCCTCCATAAGCTCTGTTGCAAAACAGAGCTTACGTACTTGACTCTGATTATCGGTGGGCCCCATGAGCACGTTAACTAGAAAATCCATGCCGTCCATTGATTTCAGGACGAAAATCCGTTAGGAAAGGAGTGATTTTTGGAGCATTTACGGTGTGTTCCACACAATATTTCACCCCACCGTTCATCTGGTGTTTAACGGCTGAAGACGCACAAACGCTTGCATGGGGCCAAACGGAAAGCTTGGAGAGGGTGTTGGCCGCACTATAGATGTGATGGACGGGTTAGATTTTCCGAAGTCTTGATGTGTGGGGCCCACTACGCGAAAATAGTCGTCCGTTTTAAAGACGCTGGAGCTTTTGTGATTTTGAAGAAGATGAGAGTCGATCAGCGTGCTTGCTGACCGAGCTCCTTGGTACAGTGCACGACGTGCGCACATGTACTCTATGTACATGCGACATACATGTGGGGTCCACTATGATGTTTTCGAGAAATTCGCTCCGTCTATCCGTTTTGTCAGATCATTTAAACGGTTGAGACCAAAATTGAAGCATATCCAAATATCAAGCGGGCCCCACTTAAGGAATTAAGGGCTGATCTGTCCGTTGGGCCACTTAGACCAGGATTCAACGGCTGAAATTCAACATTTACGGTTAATTTATGGTCCATTGGCCATGTATGAAGTTTCGAGCCGAACGGATGAGGGGATCCCCGTGATCTTGCATTTCGGACCAATTTTCAGGCCCGTTTTAGGGTGAGTGGTTAGAATTTCTTTGATCTTTGGTGTGTGAATCCTCGATCTTGGTCCCATGTAGTCCCATCTAATGCCTTGGTGATGCCTAAACGTTAAATCCAAGCTTTTGGAATCCTTTTTCAGTCAACTCTCTTAATCACACCCTGCAACAAAACACGTTTAAAACCAAGTGTTAAACAGTATTATGCTCGTAAATCCAAGTAATAAATGGGGTCTAATATGCACTATTTGACTCTCAATAGTGAAGATGAGAAATAAGAGGAGAAAATAGAGATCTTAAAGTTTTAAGTACATGCACACCCACCTACAAGGTCTTCAAGCAAACACTTCCAAGATAGTCTTCAAGCTCCAAAGAAAGAGGTTTAATGGTCAAGATACTAGACTAAGGGCTGGATTATGGGGTAGAATGGAGGATGAAGGGCTGAAAATGGGTGAAAAATTGCTGGAGAAGAGAGAGAGAGAGAGAGAGAGAGAGAGAGAGAGAGAGAGAGAGAGATAGAGAGAGAGAGAGAGAGAGAGAGAGAGAGAGAAACGAGATTTCAAGGCAAGCAATCATCTCTCTCTTGCCTTAGATAGAGAAGAGAAATTATAGCAATAGAGAGTTAGAAATAATGTTGTAGGGTTTGTAGGCTTTTTAGGTTAGTGGGTGGTGTTTTAAGGATGGGTGGTGTAGGGATAGGGCTTAGGTAGTGTGTGTGTGTGTGTAGTGTGTGTTGGAGATAGTACCAAGAGGTGAGACCTACCTAGAAATTTATGCACACCACTCCTAGGTGGGCCACATGATCATGATCAAGAGCTTAGAAAATAAAATACACACAACTTATGATCTACACACCGGATGAACGCACAAGACGCGGTGTCGAAACCGCAACGATGAAGCGATCGCAATGGCATAGGTCTCAACTCGATCTGAGTCAGGTCTTCATGACTGGACTTACGAATGACCGCAAACCCTATCCAAGGATCGTAGGTCACTGGGTTTTGACTAGTAGGACCACGGGACCAAGGTGGACGGAATGCATACTTACACACACATACACACATGCAAACTCGGGTCGGATCTCACAGTTAGTCAGTTAAAAGAGCATCTTGGACATCCTTGGGAGATCGGGACCCAAACTTGATCGACAGAAAGAGCACAAAAAATGAGAAATGCCCACCCAATTTTAAGACAATTAGACTGTGCGTTCCAACGTAATGAATGACAAAAGTTATTTGAGAATTCGATGACAAATTTATAAATATGGTTATAACCAATGAACGTAAGTTATTTTAGTTGTTAGCGTTGTCCCATATAGGGATCAATCGCGTCGTCCACTAGGGCTTAGATCTACTTCATATTTGGGCCCATGGCCCAACTAAAAAGCCGATGAAGGGTGCACATTTCTAGAAAGACTAAACAACACGTCATACCCCACCTTTTTCTGGTCATCCATTAAACCAAGAAATTCATGACCTAACTGATTTCCCGCGCGAAAGCCTGTTTCAACGGTGAACATTGTCCTCACGTTGACTGATGGTGTGGCCCACCTAGAGCTCGGACTTGCTTCATATTTTGACTCTTGGGACAACACATCATGGATATTTTGATTAAGGGACTTGATCTCCTAGAAACCGGTAGTAATGGCCCCACTGAATCATGAAAACTTGAGCTTTGGAAATAATTCATTTTATTTAGCATCATGTCTTAAAACGAATTCATAAAACGGATGGACGGATAGGATTTCTCACAAGCATCACAGTGGGTCCCACCTAGGTTCCTAATGCAAGAACTTTCTGCGAAAGTCTTTCACAGGATATCTGCATCCCTGGAAATGTAACCTTTCTGGAAATGGATTGACTACTCTTACTGCGATAGCCAATGGCTGGTGGTTGGTGCTCTGTGGGCCCCACCATGATGTATGTGTCTCATCCATGTCGTTTATCTATTTTCTAGACCATTTTATTACGTGAGAACAAAAATGAGATATATCCCAATCTCAACTAGACCACATTATAGGAAACAATGTTGAATGAAGGTCAATCATTAAAAACTTTTTGGGGGCCATAAAAGTTTTGGATCATGCTTATCTTTGTTTTTTCCCTTCATCTGGGTCTGTATGACCTAATCAACAGATTGGATGTCAAATAAACAGTATAGCGGGCTTTAGGAGGATTTTAGTGGTGGATATCTAATCACTATTGTTTTCTTGCGGTGTGGTCCACCTGAGATTTATATACCTCTCGTTCTGGGATAAAGCCTTAAAATGATCTGGAAAAATGGATGAACGGAGTGGATGAAATACATACATCATGGTGGGGCCCACAGAGCACCGACCACCTACCACCGGGCTGGTGGCAGGGGGAGTAGCCAATCCGTTTCCCAACCTTCCTTTCTTCAAGCGGTATTTTGTAAACTATTTTTCATTTTATTAAAGAGGTGCGCTGATGTCAGTACAAATGACGTGGACCAATTAAATTCCAGGATATGGGGAGCCAAGGTGCGCTGGAAACAGAGGATCCGCACTCACATCCTTACCTTGCAAACAATGGGAACAGTCATGAAGATCATCTAAGCACAGAAATTAAGCTGATCAACTCATCAAGTAGGCTATAGCCGTACATTGGGTTAGATCACCATCCGTCCACTGATTTCTATGTTTGGGCCAATTAAATGAGTGAATCAAACTAACCTTTTGAATAGATGATATTTTATGATGGGTCCCATCTTTTGCACGGATTAGATGACAAGAACATGAAGATTGTGCCAATATAAAAGAACAAATGCATTTTCCTTTAATTTAAAAAAAAAAGAAAAAAAAATTGATTTACATGCTATACATAAATTCATTAATCTAACTTAACTAATCCTAACAGAACAAAATTGCTCGCTAAGGACAAATCAACTCAGTAGACACTTTCGTATTTGGCAATTCCTCAACGATCTCTCCAATATCGCTGCTTGCTGATGACCATTTCCCCGGTTTCCTGATGACCCTTTTACCTGTAGATCCATTTGCCGCCAGTTGAGCACACGTGGACGGTTGGATCAAATTCTTGATGCCGATAGCAAAAGTTAAGTCCTCCGGTCAGAGTAGCTCAGAACAGAGAAGAACAAGAGAAGGCATGAGGAAATGATAATGTTGTGTTAATCTTCAATAAGAGGATGCTTGGATGGAGATGGCTTAATGGGGTGTCTTAGATTCAATGGGATTGATGATTGAACGGTGGGGAGTGAAATTGGATAAGCTGCAATGGGAGGTTGGAATGATGGGATTATGGAATGGAGGATACAAGTATATATATATGTAGAATCAACAAGGTCCATGGGTTTTTGGAAGTCTGATGGATTTTGTAAGTTTTAAGTTTTTAGTTTTGAGAAAACCGTAGTCTTCCAAAATCAAGTGGGAGTTAGGAAAACCATGGATACCATAATCAGTTGGGTGTTGGGACACTCATGGTTGTGGGCCTTCTTTTTTATTCATACCTTACAGCCGGAAGAACTGCAATTTGGTACACCCATCTCTCCACATCACACACGGTGGAGTAAGGTATCAATCGCATCTGTCCATTTTGTGGGCCTTATCATGGTTGGCTTATGTGTCCAAAACCACACAATTAGACAATCCAACCTCTCAAATTATTTCACATTCCCTTGCCGAATGTTTGACCATTAACCACTTTTATTTTCCACCGTTGTTTTGTAAGCCTTTGATCAGCTAAACAGTACCATCTGATCTTTGTTAGTTTTGAACAATTTACTATCAATAGTTATCCTAACAGGATGGACCATTCGAAATGAGGTTCTATTGACTATACCAGAACCTCAGTTCATTGAAAGCTGGGACCATTGAAAGAGAAAATGACCACAGTAGATGCCACCTTTTACCCGACATCTTTTATCAAGCATCCCAAACTTAACTTCCCAACTTGGACCTTGCATGCACGGACAGGGCGTCTGAAGATGAAAATACCCCTGCTTTTCAAAGTAGACCAATGGTTATGGATTATTACCATAGCCATAGGTACCGTAAGCCGGTGTGGCGGCCTCCCTCCCCCCCCCCCCCCCCCCACGCACACACACACTTGCTGGCCTATCTAGCAGGGTCACGCCGATTTGGCGGCTCCCCTATGTCTACGGATTATAACCGTAGACATAGGTACCGTAAGCCCCTTCCAAATAAATAAATAAAAATAAACTACATTTGAAGCATCCGGGAAGATTTATTATTTTAATGACAATTTGGAATAAGATGTAAATGACATACATAACTAGGCCGGGTTTTGTAATGACTCGACTTACATTGTCGTAAACGACATTCATTCCAGTTTCTTTAGATCAATAATTCAATCTTTATGCATCTAAAACTCATCATGTCGGAATGAGTTATTTGAATTTGTATAGCCTTACCTGCGATGAGGTGGATTCTAAAACGAGAAAAGGAAGCAGATAGAAATAGTAACCCAAGCAGAATTACCAGTCTTCGAAATTCTTGTAAATATCTCTTTTTTCTTTGAATGTATATTTGAGATTTATCAAGAGAACCCAATCTTACAGGATGTAGTAAGGCATATAGGGATTTGTGATTCTTTAATCATCATTATCATTATCATCTATGCCTTATCCCAACTAATTGGGGTCATTTATAAGAATCCTTTTCTGCCATTTCCCTCTACCAAGAACCACATCCACAAAGTCAAAACATATGCCATCAAGTCTTTCTTATTGCCTCCACCCATGTTCTTTTGGGCCTCTCCCTTATCCTTCTAGAGCATGCAACTTGAACTAGTTCCCTCCTAACCGAAGTAGTTCGGGGTCTCTATCGCACATGGCCAAACCATCCAAGTTGTGTACTTTCTCTTACATGTTTGTAGTGTCTTCGTGACATTGCAACCACAGTTAGCTGGTCTATTCATATGCTGATGTATTGGTTCATGCTTCGTGATTCACTAGCAGTGGACTGAACCTATCAAATTAGATTATGCTTGGTTAGTTCGCTTTTGGATTGTTTGCTTCATTAATTTGGCATTCTTAGTTCTATTTACATTTAATCACTTTCGTTTCGATTTTTATTAGCTATACTTTGTTACAATGGTGAGCCTCTGTGAGCACATCCAACCGCTGAAATAGGGTCCAAGTGGATCCAATAGCCTGCATGATTGACATACCAGGCCATCTAATCTATCCAGGGGATGATCAACAGTTTTGATCACTTTCTTGGGCTCTCTCTCTCTCTCTCTCTCTCTCTCTCTCTCTCTCTCTCTCTCTCTCTCTCATCGCTTTCTTGCAATTGAATGCCCCAAACATCATTTAGATCAATTGTTGGGAATCACATCTGATCCCATGCATGGAATTAAAGTGAGGCCAAACTATAGGCTTCTAAAGGCCATACAGTTAAACTAAGAAGACTTGTTTGCTTTTCTTTCCTTGTTCTAATATCTACTACATATGTTGATTGCAATCAACGATGATGATGCTATTGGCATCAAGTTATTTTCTTGGAATAGGTTTCTTCATTTTGCAAGAGTCCCAACTCAAAGCTAGATTTACTCTCATGTACACAATTTAAAGCATATTTTTAGGAGTATTTGGTGGACACCCCGCCTATTCACACTATGGATAAGTACCATACATAACTAGGCCGAGTTTTGCAATGACTCGGGCGATCTAGCAAGTTGTAGAAACTCAGCCCGAGTCGGTCATCGTCATCTAAGCCTTATCCCAAGCCAGTGAGGCCCATAATTTTAGAGATTTAATTTTATATATTGTATAGATTGTTCACGATGAATCTCAAGCCTAGTGAGGCCCATAATTTCCTTGAATTGAGCGAGAAAAACTACAAATTGAGTGAGGCAACCTAGAAATTCAATGAGGGAACTTAGAAATTCAGCGAGGGAACGTAGAAATTGAGCGAGGGAACCTATAAATTGAGCGAGGTAACCTAGGAATTGAGCGAGACAAACTACAAATTGAGCGAGGGAACTTAGAAATAGCAAGGCAACGTAGAAATTTAGCGGGGCAAACATGAAATTGAGTGGGACAAACATGAAATTGAGTGGGACAAACATGAATTTCAGCGGGGCAAACATGAAATTCAGTGGGGTAAACTAGAACTTGAGCGGGGAAAACTGAAATTTGAGTGGGCCAAACATGAAATTCAGTGAGGAAAACTGGAAATTAAGCGGGGAAAACTTGAAATTGAGCAGAGAAAACATGAAATTTGAGAGGGGTAAACATGAAATTGAGCGAGGCAAACTTGAAATTCAGCAGGGCAAACATGAAATTCAACGAGAAAAACTGAAATTTGAGCGGGGCAACCATGAAATTCAGCGGAGGAAACTAAAAATTGAGCAGTGCAAACTTGAAATTCATCGGGGCAAACATGAAATTCAATGGGGCAAACATTACATTGAGCCTAGAAATTAAGCGAGGCAAACCTGAAGTATACGACATGAAATGGTACATGAGTGGGGAATAATTACAGGTAATAAATATTCATTGATTATAAATTTTATTCAGTTAAAATGGTACAAGGTATATCAAACAATGTTTATAATACAACATCTCACAAAAGTTCTTCCCATGCCCTTGACAAATATCATCTACAGTTTATAGACAAGAAATCATATGTTATTGACTTCCTCTAATTGGCGGTAAATTTTGACATGTTTGTTCCCGCCAAGGTGAGACCTCTACACAATATGTCGATAAATTTCATTATGAATATGCCACAGTCATAATCATTGTCTTGCTTCGGCGCCGATTCATCAACTTTGACGGTCCACTTCTTCCCTTTACGCGCAGTGCTATCTCTAGTGGCATGAAAGATAATGGAGAGTGTCATGGTCATCTTTTTGATCTTCTACTTGTACTTTAATAATGCATTTATGCTTAAACTATCCACAATAATGATCTCTCTTTCTCTAGGATAGATGACTATCAAGAACCAATGCGAATTTTCATGGTTCATGGGCACATACACCTATCCATGATTCAAAAAATAATATATTAGTCAAAACATGAGAGAACACATTACAGCCAGAGTTGATGTTTTGTGACGAATGCATTACCCATTCATAACACCAAATCTCCTTGGCGTATGGTTTAATACTGGATATTCTTTGAAGTATTTGTCTCTAAATGTACTTGTAGTGCGACAATTTTTCGGTACTGTAAGCTCTCAAGTCTTAAGGCCCGTAATAAGGGCGAAGTCCATCTCCGTGAACTGCAATTGTCTCCCCCTAATCTCAAATATTAGATCACCTTTATATCTTAGAAAAAGAAGGTGAAATAGAGCCCCTATAAATCTAAAGGATGTAATATGCAATAAAAATGAAAATGGGGATTGGCTAAACAAATTTAGCCTACTATCATGCTCTTCACTCCACCCTTCACCTTGTCAAATCACCATTTTAGTGTACACCTAGAGGTTGGGTTTGGGATTACAACAAAATCTTCGTCACCTGTAAATATGAATTGAAAAATATATCAAACATAAAGTTCACAAGATAATCATAATTTACAAAATTAGATATAATTGAATACAATGTAACACTTCATGAATTTGAACAAGCTTCATATGAAATCGAGATAGACATTGAGCGAACCAAAAATTGAGCGAGACAAATTTTTAAAATGTGCGAGGCAAACTAGAAAATGAACGAGGCGACCTATAAATTGAGCGTGGTAACATAGAAATTGAGCGAGGCAAACTAGAAAAATGAGCGAGGCAACCTAGAAATTGAGAGGGGCAAACACGAAATTGAGCGGGAAAAATATGAAATTGAGTGGGACAAACTAGAAATTCAGTAGGGCAAACTAGAAATTCAGTGCAACAAACTGAAAATTCAACGGAGCAAACTTGAAATTCAACCGGGCAAATTGGAATTTGAGCGGGGCAAGCATGAAATTGAGTGGGGCAATCATGAAATTGAGTGGGGGCAAACTAGACATTAAGCAGGGCAGACTAGAAATTTAGCTGGGCAAACTGAATTTTGAGCAGGGTAAACATGAAATTCAATGAGGCAAACATGAAATTGAGCGGGCCAAACATGATAATTTCCCTGCCCATACATGCAGGGTCTAAGTTGGGAAGTTAAGTTTCGGATGCTCCATAAAAGGTGGGGTCTACAGTGATTATTTTCTCTTTTCAAATCAGCTTTTTCTTTCTCTCTCTCTTGTTGATGGGCCAATGACCACTGTAGACACCACCTTTTACCAAGAGAGAGAGAAAGAACTTAACTTCCCAACTTGGACCCTGCACATATAGACAACAAAGTTGAGCACGAAAATACCCATCCTTTTCACTAATGGAAAACCCACGCGCGCATTTGCAAATCACGTGCCTTTCACTCCATTGTAATGAAAAAAATCGATGCACGCACGGTTCTTTTTCTTTTCATTTTCCTTACTAAAATCTCCATTTATCATCTACATATTATCATTCTACATTTTCCACTTTCCATCTTGGTTAGGGTTATGTGGAATCCTCCAAACTGGTTGAATCTGCAATCTCTGAAAAGGTTCGAATTATTCCCTCACTCCAAAGCACCCTTCCTTAACTTGCATTTGACCAGTACGACCGTTGTTGGAGGTGGAGATATTAAAAAAAAACCCTAGTGTGGTTTATAGTTACTTCCTCCTAGTCTACAAGGAAAACTAAAAATTCAACGAGGTAAAGTAGAAAATGAGTAAGGGAAACATGAAATTCAGCGAAGCAAACATGAAAATTATGCGAGGCAACATAAAAAATTGAGCAATGCAAGGTGAAATTAAGCGAGGAAACCTAGTAATTGAGCGAGGTGACCTAGAAATTGAGCGAGGCAACCTAGAAATTCAACGAGGTAAGTTTAAAATTGAGCGAGGAAAAATAGAAGTTGAGTGAGGCAAGGTCATAATTGAGTGAGGCAAGCTGAAAATTTAACGAGACAACTTAAAAAATTGAGCGAGGCAATGAGGTGACCTAGAAATTCAGCGAGGCAACCTAGCAATTGAGCGAGGCAAATTAGAAATTGAGCGAGGCAAAGAAGTAATTGAGCGAGGCAAGGTGAAAATTGAGTGAGGCAAGCTAAAAATTGAGTAAGGTAAGCTGAAAATTGAGCGAGGCAACCTAGAAATTCAGCGAGGCAACCTAGAAATGGAGCGAGACAACCTACAAATTCAGCAAGACAACCTAAAAATTGAGCGAGAAAATCTAGAAATTGAGCGAGGAAACCTAGAAATTGAGTGAGGCAACCTAGAAATTCAACGAGGTAACTTAAAAATTCAACGAGACAATGTAGAAATTCAGCGAGGTGACTTAGAAATTGAGTGAGGCAACATAGAAATTGAGTGAGGCAACCTAGAAATTTAGCGAGGCAAGCTGAAAATTCAACGAGGCAACCTAGAAATTTATAGAGGCAACCTAGAAATTCAGCGAGGCGATGTAAATATTAAGTGAGGCAACGTAGACATTGAGAGAGGCAACTTAGAAATTGAGCGAGGCAACTTAGAAATTCAGTGAAGGGACTTAGAAATTCATCGAGGCAACCTACTAATTGAGCGAGAAAAACTAGAAATTGAGCGAGGCAAAGAAGAAATTGAGGGAGGCAAGGTGAAAATTGAGCGAGGCAAGCTAAAAATTGAGTGAGGGAAGCTGAAAATTGAGCGAGGCAACCTAAAAATTAAGCGAGGAAACCTACAAATTCAGTGAGGCAACCTAGAAAGGCAACCTAGAAATTTAGCGAGGTAACTTACAAATTAAGTGAGGCAACGTAGAATTTAAGCAAAGAAATGTACAAATTGAACGAGACAACCTAGAAATTGAGCGAGACAACCTAAAAATTGAGCGAGGCAACCTATAAATTCAATGAGGCAACCTAGAAATTAAACGAGGTAATCTAGAAATTCAGCAAGGCGACCTAGAAATTGAGTGAGGCAACATAGAAATTGAGTTAGGCAACCCAGAAATTTAGCAGGCAAGTTGAAAATTCAGCGAGGTAACGTAGAAATTGAGTGAGGCAACCTAGAAATTTGACACAACCTAAAAATTTAACGAGGCAACGTAGGTATTGAGTGAGGCAACGTAGACATTAAGAGAGGCTAACATGAAATTTAGTAAGGCTATCATGAAACTCAACAAGGCTAACATGAAACTCAGTAAGGCAACTTGAAACTCAACGAGGCTGACATGAAACTCAACAAGGCTGACATGAAATTCAGCAAGGCTAACATGAGTTGGAATGAACTTTAAATGAAATTAAACTAGCCTAACACATATTGAACAAGCTTTACATGAAATTCAATTTCCCTTCAGTGAATTTGACCAAGCTGTTAATGACATTGACCGAGCGGTTCATAATATTTTCTGTTACATTACATGAATCTTTGGAAGTTTCCGGTCATATTTTTATCATTTCTTTGTCAAATTCATGAATTGCTTGGGGAATTTCACCAATCATGCACTGGAAATGTCAGTGACGACTCATCATATTGCCGAGAAGTAGGTCAAATGGACCAAAAACTCTCACAAATTGGAAACTAGTTTGCTCAGTATGCTCTTATCGTACTGTGTTAACTGAGGTGGGCCCACCTTGAATGTATATGGACTATCCACGACATTCATTCATTTTTCCATCTAAAGTAAGGGTTTGAGCCCAAAATGGTAGCCTATCCAAATATCAAGTGGATCATACCACAGAAAATAGTGATTCCACCATAGAAGCCTTACTATGCCCCACAATGACGTTTTATTTGTAATCCATCATGTTCATAGGATGATTTTTACATGGATGAACTGAAAACCAAGATGCCTGCTTCATCCAGCAATTCAATGGCCCACAAAAATTTACACCATTTAGGGAAATAGACTACATTATCCTATGGTGCGTGCTTTCTTCCGTGGAGGGACCATTTTCAAAAAATCAAAAAAATGCAAATGTATGGAGAGGGTGGGATCCAATGAGAGGATGGTACGATCCAAGCAACGGATTTTCGTACATGAAAAGGATTTTTTGTCTCTTTTTTTTTGGATGTGGAGCGAGGAAAGGGAGTGAAAGGAAGAGAATGGCAGTGAAAAGGAAGGGGATTTTCATCCTCAACTTTGTTGTCCGTACGTGCAGGGTCCAAGTTGGGAAGTTAAATTTGGGATGCTCCATATAAGACCGCTAGGTAAAAGGTGGTGTCTACAGTGGTCATTTTCTCCCATTAAAATGTACGATAAGGAAAAGGGTAATGAAGAATAAACCTTCTATGTTCTCGCAATTTGTGGGCATTCAAAAATTCTCGTTTTGCCGTAACTCAGAAAGAAAAGCGCACATACAGTGGCCTTCATCATTGATTAGTCTGATGGATGGTCAACATGAATAATAATCCTTATATCAACTTAAATAAATATTTTTTTATTATATAAAATTAGATAATATAATAATCAAAATAACAATATTTTACGTTTATAATCTGTCTGCAGTTTGGTCTGTGATTTAGCTAGACAGTTTAATTTGAGTTAGGTATACCAAATGCACAGTGATCGATGGGCTCCACTATGATGTATATGTTTTATCCATGCCTTTAGTACATTTTCCAGCTCATTTTAGGGTATGAGCTAAAAAAAACTGAAGGAGATCCACATCTCAGGTGGACCATAATAGATGAAAACATTCCCTGATGTGATGAGGTTGATTATCGTCTTCCTCAAGTGATAAACACCTTCTATTCAGAAGGTACTTTTCATAAGAAAGAATTTGGAATCCATGAGAAGAAATAAAATTTCTAATAAGTTTTAATTGATAGATAATCATACAAATAAGTATTTATACCTTTAAATAATCCTAAAAAAACCCTTAAAATGCAATCAAAGAATTCTAATTAAATTAGAAAACAAATTCAGAAAATTACACAAAAATTTCATGTCCGTCAATCTATCTTCTATCTGTCATCGATTGGTCGAGTCAACAGGTTCAAATAGCTAAAAAAAACTCCAAAGATTTAAACCTAAAATTCTATGATTTTCGATTGACCCAATTTGTCGACCCATCGAACTAAATTTTTGACCAATCTATCAAATTTGTTGACTTGTGGAAATAGGCAAAAAATGTCTACTGAAATTTCTGGTAATTCCAATTGAATTTCAACTTGTCAAAGTCAACGTTCGACCAGTCGAATTATGCTGAGTGTGGTTGATCCTTCTTGGCTTCTTTTCTTCTATCAATCTTAGCTATGAATTAATTCACAAGAGAAAATTTTCAAATCCACAAGAAAGAAATAATTTCTAAGAAGTTTAATAAATTAAATAATAATTGTTTAATGTGTATGCATCTCAATTACACCATTAATAAATGAAAAATGGCCCAAAATTCGTAATTACTAAAAAGATTAAAATCCTAACTTTAATAAAAGTTCTAATTTTAGTAAAAATCTTCTAAATCTTAATTTCTAAAAATAAAAATTCTAAATAAACCTTTACTAGAAGAGTCCTAACACAAATACAAATTATTTCTATATTAAAAAAAAAAATCTAAAAGTCTAAAAATAATAAAATATTCTAAAAAATCAAAATTACTAAAAATAGTATTTTTCTCTAAAATTTCATTTTTAAGATGAAAATACATGTTTTCTGATGAAATGGGCAGACATGACTCATTTTATGCGTCGATTCACCTAGATGGCCTGTTACAGTAAAGATTGATAGGTTACGTGCACCGTAACGATACTCGAATCAAAAGTTATGACCAATATACAATTCACCTTCTTTTGGTCCAACTATGCTAGGAATGTATTTGACACAGGGATGGACGTGTAAGGTCAATGACCATCTTCTTCAAGGGGATAATTATTTCGAATCCACGGAACTACTCTGGACTCCTCACAGAGATAGCTCGAATCCATGAGGAAAGTAAGAAAATAGAAATAATTTCTAAAAATTCATACTAAATTGATTGATTCTAAAAGAGCATATAACCTCTTAAATAGTAACATAAACCATAAGAAGAAGTTTCAAAAGCATACTATAACTAAAACTTGTAGAAATCATGACTTACTATAAATTGTAAACTTATTATTTATAAACAATAGTGATTCCTACTTGACCTTATGCTTTTTGGCCAAAAATAGTAAGTGTCCTAGTTGGGTTAATTATCCTGCTTTCAAAAGTTTTCTAAGTACTTTTCTTGTTGGACACAACTTTTAATGCTTAAAGGATGAAGAGTTATAATCAAACTAAAACTTATTATAAATAGTAAATACAAAATTAAAATGGAAATTTAACCATCAATCTGATGAAATCTCAAAAATTCAGCGTGGGTAATTCGGAATAGTAGGGTTGGGTGGCTAAAGTAGATTCCCCTACCCGAAAATCATATAGCACGTCAGATAACTCAATCCAATTTGTAAGATATGCCCATTTTAAGATTATGACGGTCCAGATCACTTCCACCTCCAATCGGGCCTATTTTGGTCAATCTTAGCCATGAAATTGTAAGCGACTTGCTCTACATCAGTCCTCTTCACTTTAAAAGAACTTGTCCTGCTACGGGTCATGATACTCGGTCAGGTCTGCGATGTCGAAATCCACGAGATCTCCATGCTATCCGGAAGATCAACAACGTAAGCGTTGTCATTAATATTTCAAAGGATTGGTACTGGTTCAATCTTCTTTTTCTTCAACTTGTTGTACGTCCTGGTCAGAAATCTTTCCTTACGTAAATGTACCACAACTTGGTTGCCCACCTTAAAGGATGCTCAATTATATAGCAGAGTATGACTTCGAGTTTAGTCTGCAGTCTTCTATAGTTCAACTATTGAGTCTGTTGATTCAACACTCTCTTGTTGCTAAGGTGATCGAGGCTCAGCAGACAGACGAGTCATTATAGGATTACCAAGTAGAGATAGCATCTGAGAGTCAGTCAAACTGGCAAATTAGTTCCGATGGTGGACTTCGCTTCAGAGGCTGATTATGTGTCGCAGATATTCCTAAGTTATGTTGAGATCTTATGAACGAGGCACATCGATCGAGGTTCTCTATCTACCTTAGCTCGACGAAGATGTATCACGATATGAGGTGACAATATTTTTGGACGGGGTTGAAGTGCCAGATCGCTAGTTTTATTACCGAGTGTGACATATGCCAGCGTGTTTAGGCCGATCATCAAAGATCCCTTGGTCTATTGCAGCCGTTAAGCGTCCCGATGTGGAAGTGGGAGCACATATCTATCGATTTTGTCATGGGTTTGCTGAAGACACAGCGCGGTCATGATGCCATCTGGGTTGTCGTGGACCGTCTGACGAAGTTGATACATTTTCTTGCAATTCATGAGACCTGGCATGCAAACCGGCTCGCCAAGCTATTTACTGATGAGATCATAAGACTACACGGTGTTCCTGTCTTGATCGTTTCAGATCGAGATCCGAAGTTCACGTCTCAGTTTTGGGGGAACTTCCATAGAGCGATGAGGACTGATTTATAGCTCAACACCGCGTACCATCTACAGACTGATGGACATACTGAGAGAGTCAACCAGATCTTTGAGGATATGCTTCGGGCTTGCACGTTTAATTTCTTGGGTAGTTGGGACAAGTACCTGAGATTGACTGAGTTTGCGTACAACAATAGCTATCAGGCGACCATTGACATGACTCCTTTTGAGGTAATATATGGCAGACCATGCAGATCTCTAAGTTGTTGGACTAAGGCCGGAGAGCGGCTTCTCCTAGGTCTTAAGCTTGTGTAACAGACGTTAGAGGTAATTGATATCATTAGGTAGGGGATGCATATAGCTTAGAGCTGGCAGAAGAGTTTTGCTGATCGTCGGCGTCGTCCCTTATAGTTTGTCATTGGGGACCATGTGCATCTTAAGGTCTCACTTATGAAGGGTGTGGTTCATTTTGGAGTGAAGGGCAAGATTGCCCCGAGATTCATAGGACCTTTCGAGATCATTGGGCGTGTTAGCGCCGTGGCCTATCGGCTTGCCTTGCCATCTCATTTGTCTAATGTCCACAACATTTTTCACGTCTCTATGTTGAGGAAGTGTGGGTCAGACATCGTTCCTGTTATTGATTGGAAGCCGTTGGAGGTTCGTGAGGATGCTTCTTACATTGAGCAGCCAATTCGTATCCTCGATCGGAAGGAGCAGGTCCTCTGGACTGGGGTCATTCCCTAGGTGAAGGTGCAGGGGGCCATCATAGTGTAGATGAGGCATCTTGGGAGTGCAAGGCAGAGATTCAAGAGCGTTATCCCTATCTTTTCGATGTTTGAATATATGTTGTCTTGTGTTTTAATTATATATGATGTTATGTTTTCTATTCCCTTTTAAGTTATAGTCAGCTGTGATGGTGTATAAATTTTGAGAACAAAATTTTTATTAGGTAGGGAGAGTTGTAAGGCCTGTATCCTAGTCCGTACTATTCCATTGACTCCCGTGATCCTTTTCGACGAATTTCGGTAACCTGCGAACCTATAATCGATGTTTGTGAGCGATCTTAAGTCGTATCCTATAGATTTGAGTCGGCTTAATCCGAGACTTATACCATTGCGACCACCTCATCGTCACGGTTCCAACGTCGCGTCTTGTACACTAATTCAATACCCTGACCAGGAGATGTGGGCCCGTGTTTATTTCAAAGAAAAGCCATGCATTTGTAAACCCAAGAAAATCTCTACAACTTATTCCGTCAATCAATCAATCAATCAAATTATATAACCCATGCTTTCTTTCTTCCCAAGTCAAGCAACCTACCCTAAGTCAACTCTCATGTCAAGTACATCTATCAACTCACATCTATCACTCACAACCATCACCTCTCTCTTACAACCACCATTTCTCTCTCTTTCTCAACACATATTCCACGTAAAAGAGAGGTGGACGTCTAAGCACCTCCAAGAGAGAAAACTGTGTGTGTGTGGCCCACTTCCTATTCCAAGATCCATCATCCTAGCCCTTCATTTCTTATCACCCTCCATTAAAGTGAGACACAAGGAGTTCGGCATTCCATCGAATCGAGAAGATCAAACGGTGGGTATTCTATAAGCTTAGATTTCATGTTTTGATGATGGGTCAAGTGAGGCCTACTGATTGATAGTATGAATCTCACTTTGGACCCTAGGTGTGGCCAATGGTCCACCTTGATTCTCATGATCATCCCATGATGGGGCCATTCTTCATGGACTCCATCATGATGTTTATTTTCCTTACATGGATAGGGTCAAATAGACCTTGCATTTCAGTGGAGAAAGGATCTCCACCATTGATTTTGATCGGTGGGCCCATATGTAAGTGACCCACTTGATGTATGTTGTAAATCATGGAAGGGAGGGCCCATAGTGCTAGGATCCCTCCATCACTCTCTCTCTCTCTCTCTCTCTCTCTCTCTCTCTCTCTCTTTCCCTTGTTGATGGCCCATGGTGTGTGCTTTTTATCCAAGTTGTCCACCTTCATGGGACCCACTTGATGGACATGTTAGATCTGCACTGTCCAAACCATGTGGGCCTTACCTTATGGCGATGGGAAGACACAAGTATCAGATTAATCCAAATCAAGTTGGCCACGTACATGTGGGACCCTCCTTGATTAATATATGTACACAGTCCATCCAGCGTCCCTAGATGTTGGACATGCTCACTGAAGTGTGAACAGACAGTGAGATATACTAACAAAAAAATAAATATCAGTCTAATTTTAAACTCTTTGGGTGGGCCACTCATGCAGGCTCCATCTTGATGCATGGGTCTAATCTATGCCACCATCTCATCTCACTGATCATTTAGGCGTTGAGCCAAAAAATGAAGCCAATCTGATTTTCTGGTGGGCTATAGCATAGAAAACAGGGATTTCTACCATCAAATCTATTAGGACCCACCTTGATGTTTCTATACGCCAAAACATGTCAAATATTGGGCTTGTTTGGTCTATCTTGAGTCCTATAATCTAATGGTTGGGTTGGATTCTCTTGATGTGGGCCCCACCTGTGAAAAACCATAAAAAAATATTTTTTTAAAATGAAGCAGCAGGTGCTGTTGTTGATGGCCAGAGGATGCGCAGCAGTGTCCTGCTGCACTGTGACGTGAAGAGGGGCAGGGACCGTGGGTCCCAGCCATAGGTCCCACCATGATGCGTGTTGATCATCAACACCGTGCATTTGATGGGTCCCCTTTTACCAGTGGGTCACCCCAAAATCAGCCGTATATGGGAGCTCAGGTGGCGGCAGGGAACAGTGGGGATTAAGCGTCCGCCATTGAAACCCCTTTTGTTATCGTAGAAGTTTTGGATCGTTATGAAATTTGTTTTCCTCTGTATCCGGGTCTATGTGACCTTATCAACTGATTGGATGAAAGATTAATGTTATGGTGGGCCCCACGTGGGACCCACTGATGTTGTGTTTAACCCACATCATCCCCACATATGGGAGAGGGACGGTTGGTGTACCTCACTCCAGTTACATAGCTGCTGTAGTGGCATCACTAAGTTCTGTGGGTCCCACCAGTTTCATCCACGTCGTCCATTTATGGGACCCACCATGATGCATGTGTTGCATCCAAACCGTCCAACCATTTTGAAAGCTCATTTTAAGGCTTAAGATAAAAAAATAAGATAGATCTAGTACCACGTGGACCACATTATAGAAACAGTGGGATTGAACATCTACCATTGATACCCTTGGATTCCAGAAGTTTTGGACCAATAGGGGATTTGTTTTTCCTCTTAATTCGGGTCTATTTGACCTTATGATCAAATTGGATGGAACATAAATGATATGGTGGGCCTTGAGGATTTTAATGGTGGAAATCTTTGTAACTACTATCATTTGGAGTGCGGTCCAGATGATCTTTCGATACGATTCATTCCTTGTGAAATTCTCTAGAACGATTTTTACATGAGTTATGACCCATTGCAATGTATATAAGGTCCATTGATTCAACCCATTTGATAAGGCCTGATATGATATATGAGGCCTGTTGTTGAGGCCCACCTTGGTGTGAACAAGGCCCATTGTTGAGGCCCACCTTGATGTGTATAAGGCTGTTGTTGGGGCCCACTTTAATATATATGAGGCCCATGTGATGTATTGGAGGCTTATCGGTTGAGGCCCAATGAGATGTACACAAGTCCATTGCAATGTGTGATTTTACCATGGTTTATGTAATGATGTTTATGGCGGGTTATGCCTTAGGAGCAATGATGGTTTGACCTCCACATTGTAAGGATAATGTTAGTTAAATGTCCGCATTGTAACTTTCCCTTGGGCCCATTGATAGGCGCATATTTCTTGATAGTTCATCACTTTATAACATGCTTAATATAATTTCATGATTCATACCCATTCGCATCATATGTATGCTTGATATGAGGAGTGATTAATTATAGCATATGCCATTGGCCAGATTATCTATGGGACTCACTGATAGGAGTTACCTACATGAGCGCGTGGTATGCGTAGGATTGTTGCATGACTGGATAGTGTGATTCATGCATCTCACATTTGTGTGATATGATCATTATATGCCTTAGCGACATTAAGGTCGTGGCCTTTACATGCACATCGTGGATGACCATATCGGATACCGAAAATACTTAGTTCTAGCACTGTGGGCACTTAGGATGTCCTTGGGTGAAAGTCCCAGAACCTTTTTGGTACCATGAGATGCTTCAACATCTAGACCGAGTGGATAAATAACTGCAGGAGTGTCAAATACCAGTAGGCAGCATCTCCCACTGTGTCGTAGTCGATTGCAAGGGGGTGTGGCCTTATTCGCCCCAGTGAGAGGGTTGTAAGCTAGGCTGAGTTTGACCGGCTCGTAAATGAGTCTACTATTGACGAATCGGGTAGGTATTGCCAAACTACTGGTCAAGTAGATAGTGTGGTCTATTCCACTTACTGGGCTGTGTGGCTAGGGAGGCAGTACTCAGTGTGAAATGTATTAGACCCTAGTGATATCCCAGAGAGAAACTGTACTGATATGTGTACTTGATAAGGACTGACATGCTTGTTTTGCATCTAACATATGTCATTTGGATACATAGGCCTCACATCGCATGGTCTTAGTATGACCGATAACATTTATGCCTTGCATCACATAGCCTTGGTATGGTTGATAATATTCATGGACTTACCCGCATATTTCTACATTACTCTGATATTGTATACTTGACACTCGCCTTGTGCACACACTTACACCACCCTCTAAGCTTTTGTAAGCTTATGCACGACCATTGCGTGTAGGTATCATTGGTTCCCAGCAGCGCTGAGGCATGAGCGTATATCAGACTATTTTGGAGCCTTTTGATCACTCTGTATTTCTCTTTCTGCATTGTACTTAAAGTTTTTGATATAGTGGATATGTGGTGATGTTGTTTTGTAACTTGGTTATGCTTGTGGTTATGCTCCATTATAGAAAAAAATTATACTGAAAATCCTCCTTGTAGGATCTCAGGATCGGAATCTGGCATATGAATACCGAGAGTCGAGAATGAGGCACTACGGAGGCTGTCGGTGCCGGATTCGGCGATCAAAAATTTTGTGAGCCCGTTTTGTGTTTGGGGCGTGATAGTGGGCTTCTCGAATGGGCTACAAAATACATCAAAGTGGGCTTGACGAATGAGCCATAAAAATACATCAAGGTGAGCCTCACAGATGAGAGCTTGGATTACATCTAAAATCATTTCAATAGTTGCAGGAGCAACATGTGTATCACTGTATACATCATTCCATGGGGCGCATGGCCCACTAATGATGATCAGCACTGTCCAAACATTGTCCGAGTAAATCAGCACCATCCAAACATTATCCATGTAAATCGACACCATCCAAACATTATCCATGTGAATTAGACCATCCAAACATTGTCCAGCACCATCCAAATAGTCTGGACGGTGTGGATGGAATAAATACATCACTCTGAGGTGCCCACCGTTCAGATAATGGACGATGTGGAATATCACATATATCATGGTGGTTACTCAAAGCTCCTGCACGTCTCAGTTGAGTGGATGGATGGAGTATACAAAACATACTTCAAAGTGGGCTCCCTTATACAGACGATGTTGATGAAACCCATACAGCATGGTGGACCCGACCGTCCAGCCCATCTGGATGGTGCAGGTATACCAGCCAACTTGCTTCCACGTTAAAGTAGGCCCCACGTGTAAGGTGGGTCCCACATGGGGCCACCATAATATTATATATAAATATATTATTATTATTATTATTATTTATTTACTTGTTGAAAGGTGGGTGGGCGGCATGATACAATATGTGAACGGGTCCCACTGTCCATATCTGGATGGGATTGCGTGGATGAAATGCATACATCCAGTGGGCCACACCTCCACACATGTAGCACGTGTGGAGTGGGTCCCACACGGACGGTTGGGATGTAATACATATCTCATGTCATACTACAGAACTTGCACACGTCTAAACAGCAGCATCTCCTACTATCAGTAGACGGACGGTCTGGATATACAATGTATGCATTCAAGGTGGGTCGCACATCAAAATGGGTGGACGATTAGAGATAGCACGTACCTCGTGATGGGCCTACAAAACTTGTTGCGTCCTGTGGCCCACTGATGGATGGTAAGGATGAATCAATACATCGTGGGGGGCCCTGCACAGGACCACCCATGCTATCCAGCATGTCCAGCACTGTCTGGACGATGTGGATATAAAATACATACATCTAAGGTGGGTTTCCACCGTCCAGATCTTTAGATTGTGTGGATGCAAGGCATACACATCATGGTTGGCCCCACAACATGGATGAAATGCATGCATCATTAGTGGGCCACACATCAAGAGAGAGAGAGAGAGAGAGAGAGAGAGAGAGAGAGAGATAAAGAGATGGAGTAGCAGAGGGGCCCCACCACTATGGGCCCCTCTTTGATACAAATCGTACATCAAGATGGGTCTCACCACAAGTGGGCCCTCAAATCACAAAAATCAATTCATAAAATCATCCACTGTTTACTTCTTCTCTTCCGTCTTCCGCCAACACGATCTAGAGCTCTAAGGAGTGTGATTCAACGGTCGAGATGATCTTTGGATGGTAGAGATGAGAGGTAGGAAGGTGGGCCACACTAGCTTCTCCTCTCTCCCATGGAAATGTTGGACGTTGGGTTGCTTGGGAAAAATGAAAGAGATGAGAAAGAGAGGTTGTAAGAGAGAGGGATGGGTGATGGATGGGGTGAGTGGGTAATGGGTGAGTGAGTGATGGGTGTACTTTATTGTAAGAGAAAGTTAACTTTAGGAATGAGTTGTATACTTGGGGATGGGATAGAGTACTTTGATTGATTGATGTGATGTGTTATAGAGATTCTTCCAAAATTACAACATGCGGTGTTTTCTTCAAACTGAACGCGGACCCATATCTCTTGTCCTGGGTATCGCCTCGGTGCGTGAGATGCGGCGTTGGAACCGCGGCGACGACGTGGTTCCACTAGTACATGTCTTGGGTCGATCTGTCTCCAGAATACGGGATATGACTCAGAGTCACGCGCAACTGCCGATTATAAGTCATGGGTTGCCGAAATTCGACCAGGAGGACCGCAAAAGCCTACATAATAGTATAGGCTAGGATATGGGTCTCACTGCTCAAACCTGACAACTTCATTACTCATGGTGACTAACAAAGTTGCAAGGTGGCTAAGTACATCAACCACTTTATTTTGCTTCCCTGACTTATATTTTATCACAAACGTGAATTCCTACAAGAATGAAATCCACATAGAATGTACACGATTCACGTTAGATTGACTATTAATGAATTTGAGAGATTGATGGTTTGTGTAAAGAATAAACTCTATCTAAATTAGGTAATGATGCCAACGTCGTAATGCCTAGATAATTGCGTATAATTTGAGCTCATAGGTTGACTACTTTTTACTTGCATCACTAATCTTTTCACTGTAGAAGGCTACTGGCCTGCTTTCTTGAAACAAGACTCCCCCAATTCTGACATAAGAAGCATCATATTCGACTTTGAACAATTTTTCAAAGCTGGAAAGTAATAGAACTGGGGTGGTGGACAATCTGTGTTTAATTTTAGTAAAGCTTCTGTCGGCTTCATCAGTCCACTAAAATTGTCCCTTCTTCATGCAATCTATAGTTGGTGACATGATGGTGCTAAAATTCTTCACGAACTAACAATAGAATGTAGTCAATCAGTGAAAACTCCATACTTCTTGGATGTTTGTTGGAACTGGTCATTCCTTGAAAGATTTAACATTTTCATCATTCACATAGATGCCCATGGATGTCACAACAAATCCAAAAACTAATAGGCTATCGGTCAAAAAGCTATACTTTTTAAAATTGAGATACAACTTGTTTTCGGTGAGAAATTGAAGGACCTACTTAAGGTGTTCCATATGGCTTGCTTTGTCCTGACTGTATATCAATATATTATCGAAGTACACCACAACGAACTACCTAATGAATGACTTTAAAACTTGGTTCAAAAACCTCATGAATATACTAGGCGTGTTCGAAAGACCAAAGGGCATGACCATCCATTCATAGAACCCTTCCTTGGTCTTAAAGGTTGTCTTCCACTCATCACCCGGCCATAATCGAATTTGATGGTAGCCACTCCTTAAATCTAATTTAGAAAATAATTTTGCATCCTCAAGTTTGTCCAATATATTGTCTAACTATGGTATGGGAAATCTGTATTTTATGGTAATCTTATTGATTTTCTGACTGTTAACACACATGCACTAACTCTCATCTTTTTTAGGAGTTAATAGACTAGGTACGGTGCATGGGCTGATGCTTTCTCGGATAAGACCCTTACGGATTAGTTCCTCCACTTGCCCTTGTAGAATATCGCACTCCTTTGGACTTATCGAATAGTGAGGACGATTAGGTAAGCTAGACTCGGGGATAAGGTCAATATGGTGCTGAATAGCTCGCATGGGAGGCAATCCATCAGGAAGGTCATTGGCCTAAATTTCTTTGAATTCATGCAGCAAGGATTTTAATTTCTCAAGGATAATGGTGGGATTGAGTTCTTTCCCCTTAACAATTAATGCATATACATGTCATGTTTCTTTAGATTCCTCCATGAAGTCTCGTATGGTTAAGAGAAAATGGCCATTCACTTTAGAAGTTTCAGGTGACTCCTCTGGATCCATAGGCGCTAATATAGTTTTTCGACTGTCCTTGATGAACATATACACATTATCTCGCTCTTTATAAGTGACATCACGGTTGGATTGCTATGGTTGATCGAGTAGTATGTGACATGCCTCTATGTCAACTATATCGCATACTACTTTGTCTTTATAATGTTTGCTGATTGAAAAGGATATGCTGCACTATTCAGTTACATTCATCTCGCTGACGTTTTTGATCCAATCGATCGTATATAGGAAGGGATGACGCTCCATTTTTAATTACAATTTTTTCACCATGACCCTAAAGATGATGTTCTAGCTACTCCCACTGTCGATGATCACATCACAAACTTTTCGATTCACTGTACACCTACTTTGGAAGATGTTATGTCTTTATGGGTGTACCACTTTCTTTAACGCATACAATAGTCACCTTACGACGAGCGACACGCCATGATCCTATGGAACCTAACCTGTCTCATCTGCTTCGTCCTCTGTGGCGTCCTCAAGTTCCTCAACATCTGGGTTTTCATTAGCATTTTCAGCACTACTATCATTAATGGTGAGGCTCGCCCTTCAACTTGTAGGTCACAAGCTTCACCTTGTTCGCTTTAGGGATGTCCATATAGTCAAAAAATCTTTCAACTTCAGAAAGCGAATCAAGGAAATCCTTAATGTGAAGTTTTCCATTGAAGCTAGGAATATTGACCCTTATCTAGAACTCTCGATCTACCTAATCGGATGGATCACTGCCACATCCGGAATATTAAAGAACCATGTCACTAAACTCCTTATCACTCGATCCCCCTTCCTCAGGAATGATCCTTTGGTTCGTCGTTGGCACAATCCTGCGATCAAGGCGATTACGAGTTCCAGCACCTGCTGGTGACAGATTACTGCCATAAAGACGGAGTGGCCCTATGGCCTTTGTCAAGCGATCGATGACAGTTTTGTTGAGGTCAAATATTACATATTATCCCCTATTTATTTCTCAGTTTTATGAACATGATAATGCTTAATGTTCTATTTTACCTATGTTTGTGTTGCAAGGTGAATTTAAGAGCTTGAATTGAAAATGATGGTAAAAGCATGGATTTAACACTAAAAAATTATTAAGGAAAAAATGGATCTTAGGAGACCAAGATTGAAGATTTTAATGTCTCAAGATTCAAGAAAACCAAGTGGAAAAGGAATGAAGTTGAAAGAACAAGTGCAGATCTCACATTGACTGTGTCATCGACCATCATTCAATGACATCGAACACGGGTCAATGACATCAAATTTCTGCATGGAAATCGAGTTGGTCATGGGACAAATTGAAGACATTTTTCGATGACTTGAGGACTTGTTCAATGAATTGAAACTCTGCTTGATGACATTGAAGCCAGTTCGATGACATCGAATTTTCTATAAATTTTTGGCAAAACTAACTGGACATATGGAGCGCAGTGTTTGATTACTCGAAGGCTCCTTTAATGACATCGAGGACATGTTCGATGACATCGAAGACCCCTTCAATGACATTTTATTTTATGGGGAATTATTGGAATAACTCGCAGGACTGTTTTGGTCCCATTCTCGATCCCTTGAACGAGCTCGATGACATCGAAGGTAGGTTGATGATGTGGAAGATTACAAAGTCCGGATGAAGTTATAACAACACGGAAAAGCACAGGATCAAGGCACCTTCGATGACATCAAAGCTAATTTGATGTCATCAAATGATTTACGCAAAGTGCGTAAATTTGAGGCGGTTTCTGGATTTCTTAAGTTGATTTGAGACTTGGATCACCCCAACTATAAATAGGAGACTCTAGGGCATCCCTCAGCATCGTTTAGGGTTTGGAGGAGTGAAGCACAAGGGTGGAGAGCCGTCGTCAAGGGTTTTTATTCATTTATTACTTAGTTTTTCTTATTTTCTTCTAGGGTTTTAAATCTAATCATGTCTATGGTTGGCCAAATATCTTAGCTAGGGCTAAGGGGTGAAGCTTGTAGTGTGATGGAATGCTTCTATTTCTTTGATTCATGTTTATGTTGAACCTTTTTTTATTTTAATTTAATTCTTAAGGAATACTTTCAGTTTTTAATGGTTTATTGTGACTCAAATTATAGTAGATCTGCAATAGCTTTGAGTATCTTCTTTTCCTGATTTGAGATTGTGAAATTAGTAAGTCTCGGGCATGGTAGGGTAATGGAATCCTTCCTAACCTTTACAATTCTCCTACTTTGAGATTATGAGATTGGTAAATCCTGTTATTTATCATTATCTCCTGGGCATGGTTTGGTGATGGAATCCATGTTGATTATCATGATTCTCCTCTTTTGAGAATTAGGTCAAAGGAAGTTCAAATTTAGTTTTATTGATATATCTTCCAATTAGATAGAATAAGATTTCAATTCCAATTGTGTTACTTGAATCAAGTAAGAGGGCTCTTTGATATCTACAAGTGGATCCTTGGCACCATAGTTCCCACCTTTAATTTTACTAGTTTCAATTAATTCATTCACAATTACTTCTCTCAAAATATTCAGATTTAAGTTTAGATCTTCTCCTAGTTCCAATTCTAGTTACTTTCAGAAGTTCACAAGCATAGTTCTCGTGGATTCGACCTCGATCTTACCGAGATTATTACTACATCGCGACCCTATACTTAGGGTTGTGAACAAGTCTGCAGCCTGCAACCCTTGCATGACTTTCCAATTCTCCCCCTGCGCTACTTCGAAAGTCGTCACTGCTAAAGGCAAATTCCCTGGAGCATCGTCCATGCGATTGTTGCTTAACCCATTGTTAGAAGCCATAGATCTAAGAAAAAACCTCACTCTGATACCAAACTGACGTAGGGATGGATATGATGAGGTCAAGCACCATCTTCCTTAGGTGGATAACTATTCTAAATCCACGGAACTACGCTGGACCCCTCATGGAGATACCTCAAATCCAGGAGGAAAATAAGAAAATAGAAATAATTTCTAAAAATTCGTAATAAATTGATTGATTCTAAAAAATGAGCTTACAACCTCTTAAATAGTAATATAAACCCTAGGAAGAAGTTTTAAAAGCATACTATAACTAAAACTTCTAGAAATCGTGACTTATTATAAATACTAAACTTACTATTTATAGACGGTCATGATTCCTACTAGACCTCATGGGTTTCAGCCAATAATAGTAAGTGTCCTATTTAGCTTAACCATGCTACTCTTCTGAGTTTTCTAAGTACTTTTTCTGTTGGACGCAACTTCTAAAGCTTAAAGGATGAAGAGTTATAATCAAACTAAAACTTACTATATGTAATAAAAAAGAAATTAAAATGGAAATTCGACCGTCGATCTAATGGAATCTCGTAAATTCGACAAGCGTAGAAAGGTTAGGTCGTTAAAGTAGCTTCTCTACCCCAGAATCATATATGGCACGTCAGATAACTCATTCCAATTGACGAGATACACCCATTTTAAGGTTTTGATGGTCTAGATCACTTACGCCTCTGATCAAGACTTTTCTGGTCCATCTTGGCCATGAAATTGTATGCGACCCAGTCTACATTAGTATTTGTGCCACATCCTACATCATCAGATGTAACACCCTGGCAAAATCTTGTGGCGTCCTAGGGCGTCCACTAGCAGAATCGCCGCAGGATGACAATAGGCAACCGCATGAAGCATATATGCAAGGCCCTGAAAAAAGATAGGGATAAATGACGCAAGAGTCACTATCACCAAGTTACGATAGGATGAAGTCACGAACATAGTTAGAATTGATTATGACCTGTGTCACAAATGGGCTACGGTGCTGGGTCTTCCAACAATTCGCTACAACAGACTAAAATGACTACTTGTTACCCGTGGAAAATCCAATAAGTTCAAAACTATAGGGAATTATAGGCCTCACTGGGCTTGGGGTCCATCGCAGACGGTGGACCCAAACGGTGCCCCGAACTATATAACTTGGACTGTGAAGGTAGTGTTTGAAAGGCACGACTCTCCGAAATTTGAAATCTAAAACCTGAAACTTAAGTTGGCTAGCCACTAAAACTACAAAGTTGTGAATTTTCAACCATGGAATTGTAATCAAACTCGAGCCATGAGCTAGGAATATTTCTCTGCTCATATCCATATAACTGGGCCTTGATCGAACATTAGTGATCGTCGATCACAAATAAAGTCCCTATGGTCAATCAAGACATATGATTGCCGTCAAATTCGGACCAATCACTCATCCGACAATGGGGCACCTGCCCCATGACACAGATGGGTTAGAGGGCCCCTAAAATAGCGCGATGGACCAGGATTCAACACACTAGGGGCATGCATGTTAGTAAAAGAATTCTTAGAGCCATGTAAACAAATTTCAGACTATATAAGCCTGAAAATCACACTCCCTCACTCTCATACGAATTTTTCTATTGCAAGGGAGAGAGGGAGTCGAGAGATTAGAGGAAGAGAGCTCCCAAGGAGCTGGATTTGGGAAAATTTTCCCTCCTACCACAGCCCGCATCGAAGCCCACGACTCCACCACCGTAGAAGCGGCCCAATGGCAATAGCGAGGTAATTAATCTAGCCCCTTTCTAGATTTCATCATCTTAGGCCACTTACATGCACTCTAATATGCAAATTCTATCGGTGCAGGGTTGCGATGCACCAACCCGCAAAATTAAAATCTTAAGAGTGGCTCCACAAACCGTCTGACTATTCCTAGGTGCAAACCATTATCCTTAGGTGACCAATTATTGAACCTAGGGTGAAATTAATGATTGCATTTGTGAAATTGCTATGTATGTTGATTAACAAGAAATTCATTGGTAGTTACTTCTCTATAAATTTGCCTAATCATGTTTAGAATAGTTAATATTTGCTTCCATGCTAGATTAGGCCAAGTTATTGAACTGTTGCCATTTCTTTACTTCCCCTTCTGTTATATGAAATTGGTTCTGATTTATCCCCAAAACTACGATGATTTGGGGGTACTATGCCTGCATGTCGTCAATAAGTTTCAATTGAGTTGAATGCCTATGTTTATTGATATGCATGCCTGAATTTTCTGTGACTAAGAGTACTTTATGATCTCCTATAAAATGCTAAATGATTTACACTTTTTCTAGGTTAGCCAGTAAAATTTCAAGACTCGCGCGATAATGACCAATCTGACCAATCTAGGTTGAACACGGATAGTTGACAATAGTTGCACTATGTGGGATGTTCACACCTAATGCCAGACACTTCGTAGTTTGCCTATATCGGCTAAATTGGCCCACTAACTGACCAACCATATCTATTCACCATGTATGATCACACCCGTTTGAACTTGAGACACCCTACACACATGGAGAGCCCACTGACAACCACTATGATAGATCCGCAAGTCTCAGGAGCTGGGCATGGGGGAATAGGACACTATGCTCGAGCAATCGGCCTACACTGGGGTGACGAGTCTCCCTGTAGTGACCGCGAGCAAACCAAATTTACAATGCCGCCTTTCATATGAGTTTTCTAAGAGTGATGAACCCAAACGGATCAAGGATCACAGGCGCAAGGCCGCCACTACCGCTTGGACCTCGTGAGTCGGATAGGGTATTGACTTCATTAAGGTGTCTCAGTTTCTCCAAACCTGCTGGATGAATGGACATAACCACTTGGCTAACATAATTATAACCGCATCTCATTAGTTAGGTTGGCGACTCAACAGTCGAGGTCACATTGGAGAATGTTGAACATATGCGAACGTTAAATGGTGTCGCTAGAGGGAGTGTTGGATGGCGAGGGCATGCACCATATCATAATATTATGCTTAAGCATTAGTAGGAGTAGCTAGGAATTTTGTGCTTAGATGCACTACCAGAAAATAAGGCAACGTCGACGGTTAAAAACTGTTGGCAATGACCTTCCCCGACGACTTTTAGCCGTCGCAAGGTCCGTCGGCAAAGGCTGCGTCAGTGTTGCTCGTCGATGGATTAAAACCATTGGCATTTTCGATGGCTAAAAACCATCAGCATTGCCGACAGTAAGGGGGACGACCAAAACTGTTGGCGTTTTCAATGGCTAAAACCATCAGCGTTTCCGACGGTAAGATTAACGACTAAAAACCTTCGGCATTTTCGACGGTTTTTAGCCATCGGCGATTCTCATAAATTAAGAAAAAAAATTGAAAATATATAACATTTTATCCATTGAATTTGGATGATGTATTTCTTGTTTTTCTATTGTGTAATTTACCTTCTTAAATAGGTTGGTTCGTTCAGGGCTTCGGAGAAATGGGTATATCTAAAAATGGATGTGCGTTGATCAATGCAGACATCCATTTCTAGATATACCCATTTCTCCAAAGCCCGAATGAACCAACCTATTTGAGAAGGTTCTACACAATAGAAAAGCACATGCATGGCATACCAAAAACTTTTAAAGGTAACAAGAAGTAAAAACCAGCATGGCATACTAAAAACAAGTTAGATGTCTACGAGAAGAACAAGAACGAGAAAATAGACATAGCTCTCTTTGATGCATACCAAAAACAACTTTTAAAGGCATCTCTTTCAACTTATGAGAAGAACAAGAAAGTAGACATAGTTCTCTTTGATGCATTAGGATCCTTTTTCTTCTTTGATTTTCTCTTCTTTGAACCATCTTCATCTCCATCCTTGGATTTCCTCTTAGAAGAAGATGCCTTGTATTTCTTCAAGTCATGCCTCCATAATCTCCCATACTAATGTTCCTTCACAAAGAAAATAGTTGGATGAAACTCAAAAGTGAAGCAAATACCAATTAGCTAGATAAGAAGACTTGAATGCTAAATGCATCTATGTACATGTGTTGGTTTCTATACACTTACCTAAATAGATCGTTTCTCAAATTTGAACACTCCAAAGATAGTGATTAACTAGAAGAAACTGCCGACAAGTAGACAATGTGAGCCATTACTATACTTTTCTAAATCATTTATTATTATTATTTTTTTATAAATGTGTGGCCCACTTGATGAGTTGCCCTACCTATTTTTGTTATGATCATGTATGCTTAGAAGCATCAGCTGGATTGATCATATGTAACGGGGGAGGTCCTTGTGGGCATACCACTACAAAAGGAAATGGTAGCAAAACAAGAAAGTTGACAAAGCAGAGCCATTAGAACCCCTTTACCATACATGGGTTATGGTCATGTTTCAATTGAGTCCATCTAGTAGGACCCATCTTAGATCATGCTCCCCAATAAAAATATTTTGTTAAGCATTCCAAACCTTAAATTTCTTCTCCTGTCACCAAATGTGAGCTATTAACCATTTTTTGGAACGTTGGTTTGGAATTTGTCAACCGGATGGCTAGGATCATCTAATTTGTGTATTTCTATTTATTTTCCATCAACAACATGGCAATTCAATGAACCTACTGAATTGACAAGTCACCCCTACCAAGACCAACATGGAATATTGAAAAGCATAATTTGTAATGACTCATGCTCAAATTCAAGATTCAAATAGTCAATGATGTAGATTACAAGAAAGTGTCATTTCTATATGGTAGTGGTAAGAAAATAAACGGTTCAGATCAATCTAAGAAAGTACCTTGACTATTACCACCCCATAAAAATACACCTATCATATGTTCTTTCTATTAGAATTATTATATGACCAGAAGAAAAACAAATGGGGGTTTATAAATTCAGTGGGTACATTAAAAAAAATAGTTATTCCCTACACGTGTGACATACGAAACATGGGATCTATAATGTTCACCGAGTAACTAAAATTACGTGTGAAGGTATTCCAGCCGAAAATGTTGTGAGAAGAGGATGTGACTGATGATTGATAAATGAAATAGGAAAAAATCTTATCACCTTCTTCTCTGGCAAAAGAATAAAACTTGTCTCCTTCTTCTTCAACAGCACCCGTAGCTTCAAAGAGCGAGTATAAAGAGTTAGATGGAGATGGAAAAGAGGTTAGAGATGTATTCAAAGGAATTTAGGTGTCTTGGTAACTACAATTTTGAAGAACCCACATCTAGCAATTGGATTCTTAAGAATTTCAGTGTATCAAGTTGTTTTTGAAGACTCGAAATTTGAATCCAATTGATGACTTGAAATTTGAATCCAATCTGTGAGAATTTGAAAAGCTGCATTTAGAAATAATTTTAAATCGCTTAAAATAAGAAATTGAATTCCGGCCGAATTCC
This sequence comes from Magnolia kwangsiensis, assembly GCA_037074715.1. NCBI lineage: Eukaryota > Viridiplantae > Streptophyta > Magnoliopsida > Magnoliales > Magnoliaceae > Magnolia > Magnolia kwangsiensis. Next base: position 120,047,299 of record CM073577.1, read on the forward strand.
AAGTTGCCAAAAGTGAAAATTAGCTCTAAAAGAATCTGTATCCTCTGCTGTTGGGAAACAGGGATTTCCTACTTACTACATTTTCATTGGTAAGTGAGTAATCCCTGTTTCCCAGCGGCAGAGAATCCGGACTCAACTCTAGAATTAAATTCTAATTCCAAAAAACAATGATTTGGAAAAATAAAAAATAAAAATGGATACTCTAGCAGAGTGTCATCGATGATAATCAGGCACTTAAAAACAATCTAATGTTTCTATTTCAACAAACGTCTTGGAATTGGCGTTTAGGATTATTGGACCAATCTAACTTCTGGGCTATAACTCATAGACAGTGGTTCTAACTTGAGTTGATGCCATGTTTACCATTTCTAAATGCCTGTGTATCAAGAGTCAAACATAGCTAGAGCATCAAATAGCTTGACCAGTAACGTATCAGTCCGTCCGTCAGAAGTGATAGTCCCACAATGGAGGTTTGCTAATTTATACATGTGGGCATGTATTACAACATGATACTCGTGTGGCATCTGAGCTTTCCATTAGCTGTGATACTGTGCTTGGATCTAGATCACCTCGCATAAAAAGTCAGGTCAGTTTCCACAACTCAGATGTGCAACGTATCAATAGTTGGCTGGTGATCCCAACACAAGCCAGGTAGTTGGTGTTAAAGCTCAATGGGCACAGCGTGATGCATGTATTTTATCCACACCATCCAATCAAAATTTCAGCTAATTTTAGAGCACAAGCTCAAAATGAAGAAAATCTGAAGCTTAAGTGGAAGCTTACCCTTGAAAACTTCTTAGGAGAACAAAAGTTTTTGAACCATCTTCATCTCCATCCTTGGATTTCCTCCTAGAAGAAGATGCCTTAGGAGCAGTTGCTTTCATTTACAAGAGCCTGAAAGTACGTGGGCCATATCCACAATTCATTTCTCCTCCTGAGGAGCAAGCACCATAACAGGCAAGAAAGAGCTGACGCTTTTGTAATCGTGAACACATTCAATTAGAAATTACAAAAAAAAAAAAAACAGGTTGTAATAGGTAGATACATATGGGTCAATGTTTTGATCCTGGGTTAGCATAGGCATTGAAATCCAGAAAATCCAACATGTTTACATGTCTATGTAGATATTTTACTATTTCGATTTGGAAGCGTACCCGAAGTACCATTTACAGCTATTTGAACGGCAATGAAAGCACCAAGAAGAATGGTGCATTTAGTAAAGGCATATTTGGCCAGGGAGGCATGTTTGTTTCTTTGCATGGGCCTGCCCTTTCACAGCTCTGTTTATAAATGAAGCGTATGCTGAAAATCACACTGATTGGACAATCTTAACCATATAGTATCGGCCATTGAATTTAGTTCACTGACCATTTCAATTTTTTAACTGTGCATTTGAGGGCCTCCAATTGGACGATTAGGTCTATTCAATCAGTTTTCCTTGGGATACACTCCATATACTATATGTTCTGCAATTTCGATGGTCTGGATCAAATTATCTATGCCACATTTAGAAAATGGTGGAAATGGATATAGGAGTCAACCACTTAAATTTATTGATGCAATTATTGAGAAGTCAGGGCCTTTATTGATAGATGACTATATCAATACCCCTAACGTTTTACATTCACCAGAACCATATGAGGCAATGAAAATACCATGTCCCTGTCCCAAGGATCAACCCACTCATGACCAGCCCTGCCAATTACTGAAACGACATAAGGGGAGCTTTTACTGACAAAGTTTCTTTCACCTCTTTTGCCCATGAGATATTGTAATACTGGTGAAATGTTTACTATAGAAGAGGAATCTTCACCTGCAATCCATTAAATGGTCACATGCCATTCCTACAAGCTCTGCAATGAGAGCTTTTGATGTTTGAATGCTTAGCACTGGTGTGAATCGCAAGTGGTTTGTAGGTGAAGATTTCTAACATACACATCATTATTTTTTCATTTTATGTGCTTGAATCTGACTGGTGGTACATACAGTACGCATGGCAGATATGAGCTCAATCTAACCATTCAATTTGTAGGAATTACATTAGATAGGTTACTCTCCAAATTTCAGATTAATTTCTTGTTTCTAATCTCTGATTAACTAACATTTATTTGTTGAATTTTTTATTTTATTTATTTATTTATTTTTTACTATTGATTGTTTACATCTTGCCATCCATTAAAAATCCACCAATTGGTCAGGTAGTAAATCAAATCAATATATTTTTAAACCACTCCATTTGAATCTAAACCCACAATTTCCACGGTCAATTTCAATTCATAGTCTTCCAATAATTGAGGAAAAGTCCTTAATGCCAAATGTTGGCTATTTGCCATCCTGAAACTTTCTTGGAAAGCAAATATGAAGGTGGTATATTTTCAAAGTAGTGCTGTTTCTAGTTGCAGTTTTACAGAAACCCATCCAAAAATATTATAATCTAATAGTTAAAAATACAAAGGAACATGTATAAATCAAATACCTAAATCTCATAATGATTAGTGCAGTGAACTTAACTCATTCGTGAAGGCAAAGATGGTAGAGGAAGGTCGATAGTGGCTTAACAGTTGATTATCTGATGTAGAGCGGGTCGCGGAAAGTTTCATGGCCAAGATAGATCAGAAAAGGCCCGGTCGATGACAGAAGTGATCCAGACCGTCGGACCTTAGATCGGGTGTATCTCGCAATCCGGAATGAGTTATATGACATAAAATATATGATTTTGGGATAGAACAAGCTACTTTAGCCAACCAATGACGAGACATCCTTCACCGTACTCAATTGGCTAGATAAAAAAGGTGAATGAGACCAAGGTAACTGAACAATGCACTATCTCATTTTCAATTGGTAAATATTATAAAGATCATATGCTTTATGATGTGGTCGATATGGAAGCTTATGATATGCTACTCGGTCGACCTTAGCAGTCGGACCGTAATGCGACTCATCGGGGACGAGACAACGTCTACATATTCGTAAAGGATAGTCGAAAAATAATCGTTGCCCCTATGGCACCAGAGAACCACCCTAAAGCCTCTAAAGTGGAGGAATCTAAGGAAACCAACAAGGTATACGTCGTAGTGGTGAAGGGTGGGAAAAAGGAACCCTCAAACATCTCTCCAAGTTTAAGACTGTTGCTAAACGAATTCAAAGAAGTCTGGCCTGAAGATTTACCTGATGGATTGCCCCCCATGAGGGACATCTGACATCACATAGACCTCATCCCTGGGGCTAGCCTGTCCAACCGCTCACATTATCAGATGAGTCCGAAGGAGTGTGAGATACTTCAGAGACAAGTGGAGGAATTGATCTGTAAGGGTCTATTGAGAGAGAGCATGAGCCCATGTGCTGTACCAGCATTATTAACGTAAAAAAAAGATGGAAGCTGGCGCATGTGTGTCGACAGCCAAGCAATCAACAAAATTACCATCAAATATTGGTTCCTAATAACACGGTTGAACAACATGCTTGATATGCTAGAAGGGGCCAAGGTGTTTTCTAAACTCGATCTAAGAGTGGGTACCATCAGATTCGTATCAAACCCGGTGATGAATGAAAAACGGCATTCAAGACAAATGAAGGATTGTATGAGTAGCTGGTCATGCCATTTGGCCTATCAAACGTACTAATTACTTTTATGCGTTTGATGAATCAAGTTCTAAAACCGTTTACTGGCCGATTTATGATAGTATATTTTGATGACATATTGATATATAGTCAGGATGAGGCAGAGCACAAGAAACATCTCAAGTAGGTGTTGTAGGTCCTGCGAGATAACAAGTTGTACCTCAACTTGAAAAAGTGTAGTTTTTTAACTAACAGCCTGTTGTTTCTTTAATTTATTGTAACGTCCACAGGCATTCGGGTGGATGATGAAAAGGTGCGAGCTATTAGAGAATGGCCAATCCTAATAAACATTCATGAGGTTGGGAGTTTTCACGGATTGACGACTTTCTATCGTCGATTTGTGAGAGATTTAAGCACCATAGTCACGCCTATAACAGATTGCATGAAAAAAGGATCGTTCCAGTGGACCAATAAAGCTGACAAGAGCTTTCACGAGATCAAGCATTGTTTGTCTACAACACCAGTCTCGATGCTTCCTAATTTCGATAAATTATTTGAGGTGGAGTGTGACGCTTCATACGTCGGAATCGGATGAGTATTATCACAGGAAGGTAGGCCGGTAGCCTTCTACAGCGAGAAGCTTAGCGAAGCCTGAAAGAAGTGGTCGACTTATGAGCTTGAGTTGTACGTAATTGTTCAGGCGCCACGACATTGACGGCATTATCTAATTCAAAGGGACTTTGTTCTGTACACTGACCATCAAGCATTAAAGTTTATTAATAGTCAGACTAACGTGAATCGTGTGCATACTAGATGGATTGCATTTTTACAGAAATTTATGTTCATTCTAAAGCATAAGTCAGGATAACAGAATAAGGTGGATGATGCCCTTAGTCGTCGTGCATCACTACTTGTTACTACGAGCAACGAGGTGGTCGGCTTCGATTGTCTCAAGGAATTGTATGCCGAGGATGAGGACTTTAAGGATTCTTGGATGAAGTGCCAAGAAGGTCACTCTAGTGACCTTCATATACAAGATGATTTTCTCTTCAAAGAAAATCGATTGTGCATCCCCCAAAGTTCTCTGAGAGAGTAGATTATTCAGGAGCTACATGAAGGTGGCCTCGGTGGACACCTTGGTTGAGAAAAGACGCGAGCTCTTATAGAAGAGCGGTATTATTGGCCACAATTAGTACGTGATGTGGGAAAATCTATACAACGTTGTCATATTTGTCAGACCTCTAAGGGACAATCTCAGAATACTGGTCTCTGCACCCCGTTACCTGTGCCTGATGGTCCTTGGGAGGATTTATCTATGGACTTCGTGATTGGTCTCCCAAGAACACGCGTGGCATGGATTCAGTGTTCATGGTAGTAGATCATTTCTCCAAGATGACGCACTTTATTCCATACAAGAAAACTCTCGATGCAACACACGTGGTGAATTTATTCTTCAGAGAAATTGTTTAGCTATACAGGATTCTCAAGACTATTACTTTTGACCGTGACACGAAGTTCATAAGCCACTTTTGGTGGACTTTATGGACTTGATTCGATACACGACTTCAGTTCAGCAGTGCCTACTACCCACAGACTGACGGTCAAATCGAGGTTATGAATCGCACGTTAGGAAACATCCTTCGATGTATTTCAAGAGAAAAACCGAAGCAGTGGAATTTGGCTTTGTGTCAAACGGAGTTTGCACTCAACAACATGGTGAACGGCTCGACTTGGAAATCCCCAATCCAGGTTATTTACGAATGAGTACTTCACCACACACTAGACTTTGTTCCTCTGCTCAAGCTCCCAGGCATGAGCATTGCAACAGAACATATGGCAGACACGATCATGGGTATTCATGTGGAGGTGCAGGCCAAGCTACATGCCTCTAACGAAAAGTACGAGGAGCAAACAGACAAGCATTGGCGATAAAAGGTATTCGAGGTGGGTGATCAAGTAATGGTCCATTTGCGCAAAGAAAGATTTTCAACTGAAACATACAATAAGTTGAAGAATAAAAAGATTAGACTGATACCGATCATTCGAAATATTAATGACAACGCTTATATTGTTGATCTTCCAGATGACATGGTGATCTCACAGACTTTCAACGTCGCGAACCTGACCAAGTATCATGAACCAGAGCAGGAAGTGAACTCGAGGACGAGTTCTTTTGAAATGGAGTGGATTGATGTAGAGCGGGTCATGGACAGTTTCATGGCCAAGATGGGTTAGAAAAGGCCCAGTTGACGACAGAAGTGATCTGGACCGTCGGACCTAAGATCGGGCGTACCTCGCAATCCGAAATGAGTTATCTGACGTAAAATATATGATTTTGGAGTAGAACGAGCTACTTTAGCCAACCAACCCCTTGATTTGTACAGCCCAGATTTGCGAGAAACCCCCTGATCAACGGTCGTTTTCTTGTTTTATTTTCGTTTTTACTATAAATAGTAAGTTTTAGTTTTATTATAACTCTTCATCCGTTGGGCTTTACGAGTTGTGTCCAACATGAAAAGTGCTAGAATAATTAGGAGAATGGTTTTGTGAAGCCAAATAGGAAACTTACTATTTTTGGCCAAAAACCTAGCGCACTAGTAGACATCATAACCGTCCATAAATAGTAAGTTTACTTTTATAGTAAGTCGCAGATTCTATGAGTTTTAGTTGTAGTTTGAGTCTGATTTCTTTCCTATTGCTTGGTTCCCTTATTTAAAGGGATGTGAACTTATTTTTATTCATTCATTAATCAATTTCAAATTTTATTAGAATTTATTTCTATTCTCTCGCTTTGTTTCCTCATGGATTCGAGAAGTCTCTGTGAGGAGTCCAGAGAAGCTCCGTGGATTCGAAGTAGTTATCCTTGAGGAAGACGGTGATCGACCTCATCACGTTCATCCCTGCATCATTATCTCTGAATTTCACACATTTCAACCATGTAATATGTTGATTATAGACCATAGTTTAAAAACCTGAAAAGTCGACTTGATTCAATGTTCATTTGGGTTTTGAGTCAGGTTGACTCAAAGACTTAATAGGATTGGACTCAGTAGTTAATGCCAATAAACTGAAATAGGAAGGAAATTTTAATTAGTTATCTTTGCTATTAATCTTAGAAAATGAGAAATCAAACAATTAACAGTTGCATAGCTTGTTGGTTGAGTGAATTTTACCAGTTTCAAATCAAGTCAGAGAGTCATAAAATTTTTTGTATAAGACCAAAAATTGCACAGAAAGCTAATTTAGCATGATATACTGTTGCCAGTGGGAAATACATGTGTAGAACATCCAATTCTTTCTTGCAAAATGTGGATTCCACCAAGAAAAATGGGCATATCCACACATCAATTGGGCAACAACTGTATGTTGGGTCAGATCAGTGGTTGTCGCCCTACTCGCTGAGTTGACCAGTTCAATTTTCAGGCCGAGTGCTCATCCTGATTGGGCACACCTTTTTGCATTATCTAGACATCCTACACACATGACACATTGAGGGGAAAGAAAAGTACAACATACTATGAGTTGAATGTGATGAGATTCATGTGATCATTACTCTTTAGAAAGACACGCACATCCACATGCATCAATACAGACATGCATGCATTAGAAGAGAGTGTTTTTTGGGTAGATGAGAAAGACCTATACGCCTACTTGTTGGTTTTGTATAAAATCTTGGCATAAGATAGTTGATAGCTTAAGGGAGTAGTCTTTGAATACGAGAGTACTAGAATCTCTGAAGTTCTTTGATGCAAACTCCAAGCTTGCAGTCTTTCTTTGCTTCCTCCACATCTCTCCATCTGCATTAAAAATCTCATCTCCAAGTAACACTTCCATGTACGAATGATACACTTTAGCCTACATCATCAAACACTCATCTCCCAAAACAAATCTTAGAATATGGGTTGTTACTGCTCTTAAGAAAACTTGTTATGATCCTCCAATTTGGCAAATTTTTGGTGCATCTCCTATCTATAGGGAGTCCATCATATCAACAGATTGGACTATAGAGAAAAATGGTGGCATGCTTTTAATAAAGTAACAAGTAGAGAAAAATGAATCTTTCTTCTAGCATAAGATGTTTATCCTCAGCTTGCATTAAAATAATGTATGTGAAGTCTGATTTTGGCTCAATTAGTAAATAGGTTAGATTCAGGATGACCTTGACATGGCCCAAACCTGGCCCATAACCATCCCTTAATGATTATCCAGTCAATTTACATTCATTCAACATAAATATAGTAATAAGCCTGTTGGAAAATAATTTTGAACACAATTCAAAAGCATTTAAGAAGTATGCAACAACAATACCTAAAACTATTCTTACCATAGGAACTACATTATCTTCCTTCCGAGTACTAAAAAATGTGCTAGATAGCATTCCAATACTCTGTGTAGGTCTAAAGACCAGGGTAAAAGAAATATTCAGTTACTTTCAATGGAAAAACAAAGAAAAACATAACAAAGAAAATGCAATCAATAACAAGGCAAATTAAAAGTACAAGACCAATAACCATCTAGTTTTGTTAAAAAATATAAGCACTTCTCTAAACAATGCTAAAGATCTACATTTTTCAATAACAAAGTTACTATACATATAAAAAATAGTCTAGAGATGGCCAATATGAAAAAAAAAAAAAAAAAACAAAAGATATTGAGAATTTTGAAATTGATTCCATGCGTGCTCACATTTATGCTCCAGATAACCAAACTGCATCAAAATGTGATTAACCATTGCCTTAATAACCAAGTTACATCAAAATGTGATCAACCAAAAAAGGAAGCTAATAATTAGAGAAGCTTGATTTTTTTAACTCAAATTATCAAGATTCAAGAATCACATTTCATTGGTCATGGCTTTTAAAGGTATTCAATATAAATTTTATTTTATTTTATTTTTTTTCTTTTGTGGGCTTTCATACATTTTCATTTCTCATTAAAGGGGTGACTTTTTTTTTTCCTCGTTCAAGCAAAAGACAATACTTAGCCCAAAGATCATTCTTTCTTGAAATTTTCTCAAACCTCAGGACCCTTCGATGACAATTCACAAAATGCAATATAAATGTCTTATCTGAATAGGCAAGGATTCTACTCAAAGCCAACAGTACTGATTTTGCCATTCCTTCATCCTATAGCCACTTATACATTAAATACCTTATTTTGACCCTCTCGATTGTATATGATATACATAATGAAAATGCTATTAATGATTTTAATGGGTAATTGACACAGTTTACTAGAAAATCAATCTTCTTCTCAATCAAATCTTCTTCACAAAAATGCAATAAAAAATCATAGCCTTCCAGAGGGTATGGGAGGAAAACGTTCAAGTCCCACATCATGTGGATGATTCGTGGAAACATCAGGCTACCCATGCTCCTTCCTACCTACAACCTAAACAGGAATTAAAAAGGAAAAAAAAAGGAGGAAGTTAAACAGAATATAAAGCATGCACCTACCTGACAGAACCCACTTGCAAAGGCTGAGAAATATCCCTGATTTCACAATTGGCCATAGTACCCTGTATTTCAACGAGTGACTCTCCCATCTCACAAACTAGTATAATTCATGACAATAGAATGAAGAGAAGCATATGAATTAAATGGACACGAAGTTTTAATAAAGAAAAGGTTGAATTATAGGAACAAATGGAAAAGAAAGTTTTAAGAAAGAAAGGGTTGAACCCACCTCATAATGAATTTTTTTTTTTCTTAAGTTGCCAATGAAGCATAATGTATAAAGATGGCAAGTGTTGTTGGGTAAGATATTAGCAAGTGTCTAATTTAAATAGCAAATAGAATGAAAACAAGTAGATGTACCTATACAGGACATCAAAAGTTATGTAGAGCGGGCATGACCTAAATGGCTGAAATCTCAGGGGCCGATGCCACAGAGGTACATACCTACTTTTTATAAATGTGTGGTCCACTTGATGATTTTCCCCACTTGTTTTTGTTATGATCATGTATGCTTAGAAGCATCAGATGGATTGATCATCTGTAACAAGGGAGGTCCTTGTGGGCATACCACTACAACAGGAAATGGTAACAAAATTAACAAGAAAGTTGATAAGGTAGAGTCATCCCTTTACTGCACATGGGTTATGGTCAAAAGTGAAATTGGGACCGTCCATCTAGTAGGACTCATCTTAAATCCTTATCCCTTCATTTATTTATTTTTTGGTTATGTAAACCTAGCCTAAATTTCTTCGGACTGTTGGTTTGGAATCTGCCAACCAGATGGCTAGGATCATCCAATTTATATATTTTTAATCATGTTTCATCAACAACAGGAGCAGTTAAATGAACAAACTGAATTGGCACGTCACCCCTGTCATGTGTACTATGGAAAGGTCTTTGTGATCCTACACCGATTCCACCAGTTTTGCCATAATTTCTTCTTTCTATTAGAATTATTATATGACTAAAAGCACAACTGATGAGGGTATTTATCGAATCAGTATTGGGTCCGTACACATACATACCTGCTTCTTCTTCTTCTTCTTTTTCTTCTTCTATGGCACCTTTAAGAAGCAAGCCTAAAAAGGTAGAAAAAAGGTAGAAAAAGATGGAAGTGAGGTTAGAAATGTCTTCAAAGGAATTTATAGGTGGTTTTGACACTTGAATTTTGAAGAATCTACATCTATAGTAATTGGATTCTTGAGAATTTCAGTCTGTCCAGTTGTGTTTAACACCTTTAAATTTAAATAATCTCTAAGAATATGAAAAATAGCTTTTTAGAAAGAATTGTAAATGACTTAAAATTAGAAATTAAACTTTGGCCAAATTCCAAACTATCAAAAGTGAAAATTAGCTCTAGAATTAAATTTTAATTTCAAAGGACAATAATTTGAAATAAATAAATAAATTAGAACTCTTTAAATGTCATCAATGATAATCAAGCACTAAACTTATTTAATTATTTGTCTATTGGATTGGTGGACATTTATTTCCGAGGCATTGGACATTTCCCAAGAAAAGAATGGATACAGGACTCACCTTCATCAAATCCATAATTCCAGCCATTGGATCCTTTTCTTTATCCATATTTGGCTTCAGCTGCAAAATAATAAAACAAACCTTATAACCATTTCCGAGACAAAACCACACAAGTTGGAATGTATAGAGCTGTTCAAAGATGATAATATCCCGGGTACCCAAGTACCTATGTGGACATATACATTCAACTATAATTAACAAAACAATATCAATTTCGGTTTTCATCATCCAAAGACAGGCTGACTCCATGGCCAATTCAACCCATCCTAAAATTCTTAAGAAATTACCTCCTGTTGAATGGCCCATTCAACCCATCCTAAAATTCTTCCTGACTCTGAGTTAACCCAGCGCCTAACCAACATTCCAGATACACTTTCAATCTACAACAGAAAATCCTGAGAGATGTGAAATGAATAGAAGAAAAACCAACAATTAAAGCAAATTCGAACAGCCAAGAAGTATATCCGACTCTTTCTGTTTGCCTATATATATATATATATATATATATATATATATATATATATATATATATATATATATATATATATATATCGGTAAACATGCAAAGACATTGCCGTTAGGAAATGTTGAATCTGGTCTTGATACACATCATTTGAAGCTATCCCTCCTGCTGAAAATCAGAATTTCAAAAATACCAACAAGGCAGAGCCATTGTGGGCAAAACAAGGCAGAGCCAAATCTACTTTGCATTTCTTCTTGACGTGGGTTAGAACTGAACCGAAACTTTCTGTTCCATGCCATGAAGATCAGGCCTCGACAAGCGCTTAGATATTCAAATAGCTTAGCAAGCCCCCCTTTCGATCAGTCAGGCCCTTCGTTACGTTCCTTAGAGGAACCTGTATTGCGGTTGTCCATTGTTTTCATGGTGTGGCCCACCTAATAATTGAATCAGCCTCATTCTTCTAGTGCCCCATCCTTATTGGGCCATCTTTGACACCATGGTGGGTCCCACAATCAAGTAGTTTTTGAACAATGCAAAAAATCCTACTTATCAAAATAAACAGAGGAATGATACGATGCACAGCCCACATCCTTGCACCATATACAAGGATTTTCAGTTTTGACAAGCATATAATTCCTCAAAAATCACAATCTTTAGTTGTGACCTTGGTTAAGTTCCTCTCTCTCTCTCTCTCAAGTTGTTTATTTTATTTTTATTTTTTTAAATGTAACTACTTAGCAAAATAAACAGATACATAATCTAATGCAGAATCTGCATCTTTGCACAGCATACATGGACTTTCAGTTTTGACAAGTAGGGCCTATGGTTTTGAATGCCCAAACCTTGCTTTGTTGCATGCCATTGTGAATGGATCATGACCCAAAAGACTTCCAGATTAGAAGATCCCAGTGACCAATCAAGAGACTTTTTTTTTTTTTTTTTTTTTTTGTCTTTTTTCAGTTTGAATTGGATGATTGTTGTATTTCTCTTCTTAACCATCAATACATATCAAGAAATCAAAAGGTGAAAATGTCCTATTGAATATATGTCTGGTACACAGCTCATCAATGGCAGGATTCAGCAGATAATATTCCGGATTACCAAAAAATGAGTCCCACCTGATAGAAATGGAAACCATGCATCATATAATTCCTTATGAGTAATATCATCCCATTGTCAAATTGACCAAACAACACCAATAAGCGACTCTCTTACAGTATTGATCACAACACTCTATCAATTAACACAAACCGTCCAATTTCCGTCCATCAATCGCAACAAACAAACATTTTCATATTCAGACCCGTCTCAACCGAGTCAGATTTTGCATGTGCCAATTACTCTTTTGTTCATCCTCTTCCCAATTCAAACACAACCAATTCGAGATGAGTCAGATCAACATACCTATTGGGGGTCCACCATCAGTTATAATGATGATAAAAACCCTTGACCAAGTAGGTTCTAGAAAGATTTCATCAGTGGGCAAGTTCTGCCCAAACTTCCCTTTTCTAATGGTCTTGATCTCTCCTTTTCAGTGAGAAAGAGAGAGAGATGGTTCCTTTTATTAGAGAAAACATCTATTCTCTGAGAAAAGCTAAGGCATACATCATAGTGGGGTCACATAAAACACATCATGGTGGGTCCGATCGGCGAGGAAAGAGAAGCTCACCTATTTGAAGACGCTACCCGATGGCGTTGGAAGATGCCGCTACGCAATGGCGATGGGATGCCATTGCTTGAAAATGGGAGAAACTCTTGAGGGTTGGGATGCATTGCTTGAAAATGAAAAAGACCAAATGGCGCTCGCGGGCTGGGATGCGCTGCTTGAAAATGAAAAAGAGCAAATGGCACTCGCAATTCCTCTTCTAAATAAGATAAACCTTTGAAATCCAAAACAGTGTGTTTACCATTATTTATAACAAACAATTTGTTAACATCCGTACATGCAAGAGGGACCATTTTCTAGATGCTTAAGATTGTATTATCTAAGAAAATTATAAATTTTAAATATTTACAAAGATTATTTAAATGGTCTGGATAACTCTATATCATTGCCACTATTTTCATGGAGTCACTATTATTTTACATTATGTACAAAACTCACAGTTTTGTACAAAAGAAAAAAACATTAAACATGGATATGTTTCATCCACGCTGTCCATCCATTTCTCAACATCATTTTGGGATTGATCCCCAAAACTGAGCCCTAATTAAATCTCAGGTGGACCACAAAATGAGAAAACTCAGGACGGTTGGACGTCCGCCATTCAAAATTGCAGCTATGCCGAGGGATCGTTGAGTTTCGCCGACGGATTTTAGCCATCGGCAATGCCGATGAATTTTAGTCGTCGCTGAAACCATCCCAAGTCTGTTGGCTTTTCCCAGTTTTTTGTTAGTGATGTTTTTCATTATTTGTACCTATGGAATTGATAACCTATATAACTTAATACTAATGGAATCACTGAATTGATCACTCACTCCCACTGTAGATGGTATTTTAAAACACCATTTAAATCTTATCTTAGATGCAGGTGTCATGGATCCTAACGCACTGGATGAGGTGATTGTCTTGAGTAGGAGGAGCTCTCCTACTTTCAGCTTCTGGTCGGATCAATATAGGCAGCCCTACGACCAATGATGGGGCCTTAGGGCAAAGGGGCATTTGCACATTTTTTGAACCATATATTTTGTTGGGACGTGGTCTCGTACATCATGCATAATATCTCATTTTGCTAGTCATACATTTTATTAGTTGTACTTTAATTTCGTAAGTTAGGTGTAATTTGTGCTGGATGATCCATTTAATTTCTCAAACGCTTATATAATCAATCAAACGATACCCACATTCTGACAATCCGTGAGACATAAGTGGCACTCGGGAATTCAGGAGTTGGGCATTAATCGACCCTGAAATTCAGGGCGTTACATTAGATGATAATTGTTATCGCCCCAATAGTTTAAAAAAGCAAAAACTCGACTTGATTTAAGCCTTGTTGAGTTGGCTCAAAAACTAAGGCAAGTTTTTGAAAAACTCGTACTAATTTTTCTAAGTTTTTTTTTTTTTTTTTTTCAATATTACTAAACATACTAAGAGTATAAATAATGTATCAATATTGTTGAGTTGTACCATGCTGAATAGAGTTTCTAGAACTTTGCTGAGTTTTATTGAGTTGGGGCTTATATATGTAGTTGTGACAGAATCATGACTAGAGAAAAACTGCCCCACTATGGATGCTGATTTCATGAAAATATCCCTACTATGGATGCTGATTTCATGAAAATATCCCTGAATCAAAAGGTTACTATCCCTTTGATCGGCAGTATATCCCTGAATCAAAAGGTTACTATCCCTTTGATCAGCGGTCCACAAGCAAGTAGTCTAATGTAAAAACATTGCTACTGGTTGGGAGGAATATCCCACATTTTAGAATACGGGTTCTAACATATGATCAACGCTCTGGACCATTGTTCATTATATGTTGTTGTCAACGGCTAAGCCTGATTGGATAAGCCGATGGTGTAACATGTCCCTGGTGGGTGGTAATCTTGCTAATGCATTCGTGCTAGTACACATGCCAAATGTTCAGATCGAAGCCGGTCCTCCTACCATGGGATTCTAGCCCCCACACGTGTATGTTGCCGGTGGACTTGGCGCTGATAGTCAACTGGATGTGGACCAAACAGTGTATTCACAGTACACGTGACAGGGTGACTTTTTGTTTGAGCCCATCCATCTAGCAGTTCTCGCGATGGAAGGCAGGTGGTTCCAATATGCGTTGATTAGGTGATTCTATTCAAAAACATCGGTAGAAAATAAAAAATGGCGGGCATTCAACATTCACCACTTTAGTAAAAGAGCTTGTGGCTAGGTTGTCTAATGAGTGTAATGAAGTAGGAAGGGCTGTGATGAGGTCCATCACTGTCTCCCTCAAGGGATATCTACTCCAAATCCATGAGCTCTTTGGACTCCTCGTACATCTTCCTCGAATCCACAAGGAATAAAAGTAAAAATAATTTCTAATAAATTCGGTATAAATTGATTGATAATAAAAACGAATTACAATATTTTGAATAATGAGCTCTAACCTAAGACTGAGTTTTAGACTCAAACTCCAACTCAAACATCCTAAATATGTGACTTAATATAAATAGTAAACTTACTATTTATAGATGGCCTCCATTCCTACTAGACTTCATGGTTTTGGGCAAAAAATAGTGTCTAATTTGGACCAACCACATTATTCTCCTAATTTTTTGAAGCGCTTTTCATGTTGGGTATAACTTCTACAACTAAAATGATGAAAAGTTACAGTTGAACTAAAGATTACAATTTATAATAAAAACAAAAATAAATTAAACTTTTGACCATTGATCTGATGGAATCTCCCAAATCCGGATGGGGTTGGTTGGGTAAAGTAGCTTCTCCTACTCCAAAATCATATATGATATGTCAAAAAACTCGTGTGATTTTGTAAGATAGACTATTTTAAAGTTTTGATAGTCCGATTATTTGTGCTTCCAATTAGGCCTTCTCTGGTCCATCTTTGCCATGAAAGTGTCTGCAACCCACTCTACATTATGTGATCTTTGAAATATGGAAACAATGCAATAATTCCATTATTTTAGGACCACATGCCGAAACTTGAAACCCAAACCCAATGCATGGTTAGCATAAAAGTTCATCACACCATGCCGGCCCATTTACGTCCAATAGTCCTGATGGGCTAGTATTTTTGGTGATCTACCTAATCATTGATGTTTTGGCCCTCAATAGTTTAGAAACATGAAAACTTGACTGGACTTGCACGTTGTTGAATAAAAAACACAGGCCAGTTTCTCAAAAACGCATGCCAATTTTTGAGTTTTTCCTATATTATTAAATATTTTGAAGTATGGACAATGTATCAATAGTGTCTAGTTGTGGCAAGTTGAGTTGAGTTTGTCAAGTTTTGCTGAGTTTTATCGAGTTGGGTTTACTCCGGTTGTGACAGAATCATGACCAAATAAGAGTTTTAATCCTAGCCATGGTGGGAATCTGGTCAAGTTGAATAGGGCATATATAGTCCACACCATGGATGGGTGATTTCATGAAAATATCTCAGGATCAAAAGGTTACTATCCGTTTGAACTGCAGCTCACAAACAAGTGGTCCAGAGAAAATACATAGCTTGTGGTCCGGAGGAATATACCACATTTTGGATAATATATGATCAACGGTCCAACGTATGCTGCTGTCAATGGCTAGCGCAACTCTGTTTGTGTCAGGGTTTTGGATTTGTGGGCTATGCCTGGATCACCTGACGATGGAACATGTGCATGCCTGGTTGGTTGTAATCTTGCTATTGCACTCGTGCCAATACACAGGCCAAATCATTGGATCAAGGCCGGTCTTAGGTGGGCCCACCATGGGATTCTGGCCCCCACTTGTGTATGGTGCTGATCCTAGTCTGGATGTGGGCCAAACAAACTCTTCACAGTATCCAAGATAGGGTGACTTTTGTTTGAGTCCGTCCATCTAAGTATTTCTTTACGTGGATGGCATCTGGTTCAAATATGCATTGATGGGGGTGATCCCATCCATTCCCTCGAAAACATCAGTAGAAATTTATTTTTTTTTTAAAGGCTGGCACTCAACATTTACAGCTTTAGTGAAAGAACTTGTGACTAGGATTGTCTGACATGTGTGATCTTTTGAAACATGGAAACAACATAACAACCTTTAGGTTATTAAAAGATGTGCCGCATTGTTAGATTTGTGAATAGGTGTATTCTGTCCAAAGATGCAGGAATGGTAGGGTGGTCAATGGACGAGGTCTGTCCAAGACCAGCCCCCAAACTAAACCCTATGGGCCCTTGTTGGCCCAAAACAAATCGGGCTCGAGCCATGCTCACTCATTTTGTGCAAGATCCAAGTCATTCACAAGGTGAGCCATATTAGGCTTGTGATACTGTAGATATGTGGGATGTCTTACAAAAATGCCCTTGAAAAGCCTAAGGAGGTGTACCACTATAAATAAGCAAGCTTGAATTTTAGGTCTTCCCAGATCCTCAAGCATGAGAACCTAGCCTAAGCCCAACTCAAAGTAGGAATCCTTGAAAGCCCATGTGCAAGCCTGGTTACTTTTCTCTAACAATTTATGCAAATCTATGTAGTATTAATCTAAAAAGTAAAAAGATGAGCCTACTAGAAGGGATGCATGCCTTTTAAGTAAAAGAAAGAAAGAAAGAAATGCCAAACAAAGAATACAAGAAGGGAGTGAAGACACTCAGGAAGATAGGTGGTGTCAACCTCATCTATGAGGTAGGATGTCAGATACATTTTTAGCGTGGTTGAACCAAAAGAAGGCTAAATGAAAGTGGAAGTAGTTCGTTGGATTCAAGCCCAGACCTACATAAGACATGACATAATTGGGCCCCATGTGTGTCTAGATCAAAGAAATTCACTTCAGGTGTGAGAAAATTATCATTCAAAGTGTGGACCATAAATTGGCTATAATTTTTAATTTGGGTATTGTCACGAAACACACAATCTATCAATTTTTATGTAACGGGCCATTTGGGATCAATCGACTCCTATGGCAGACTATGTTTGTCTGTCTTGCAAGAAAACGTATCCTCTCGATACAAAATTACGATTTGACAAAAAAATTACTATTTTTAATAATTTATGTTTCTATTGTATTTCCTTATTTTTAGAGTTATATATATATATATATATATATATATATATATATATATATATATATATATATATATATATATATATCATCTAATAAAGTTAATTTAGGATTTATTATTTTTGACAAATTAAGTTTTTAAAGAGTTTTACTATTTTGGGTAATTTGAATTAGAGTTTTGTTTTCTTTATTAATAATTTAATAGATTAATTAAACATACATTATTCAATTAATATTTAAATGTTTTCTCTTATTCTCTTTTGGACTTAAGAACTCTACACGAGGATTCAAGGTTTTAAGTCGACAATATGATCGGTCACCTGTATACTTTTGACGAGCATATCGTCGATGTACACTTCTATGGTACAACCGATTTGCTTGGCAAACATTTTGTTCACTAGCCGTTGGTAGGTCGCTTCTGCATTTTTAAGGTCAAATGACATCATACGGTAACAGTAAAGACCTTTGTCAGTGACAAGGGTAGTCTTAGATTTGTCTGATTAATGCATTATAATTTGATTGTACCTAGAGTTAGCATCCACAAAACTAAGAAGTTCATATCCCGCCATACCGTCTACCACCTAATCGATCCTAGCAAGGAAGAGGAAAGTTGTCCCTCGGTCAGGCTTGTTGCCTCGAGAACCCGGGCCGTGTCAGTAGAGTTGATCCATTTCATAGCTGAGTCTCTGAACTTTTACTATTTTTCCCCAACAGTAAGCCCCCTTACTCTTTGTATTAACTTTGTTGATGCTAAGGAGTAGAGAATTGTTGAGTTGGCTTGAGATGGGATTGACTTTATGATGGAGCATTTATTTCTTGCGAGCGTTCTACATCATCAAGAACATGCGCCAGTTCGTTAATCGAGTCGCATGAACAGGAAGCCGCCAATACGTCTTTTCGCCTTATGAGAGCCAAACACATGGGAAAAAACATGCTCGCATCGCCCGAAGCGTGCCATGTGTCGGGCGGGAGAGTAAGATAGCTAAGAGAATTGCATATAATCAAAAGAAGCAACAACCTCAAAATTCTAGTATTGAGAGGTTGATACAAATGTTGTTCTAAGGACAACCTTACACCATAAAAACCAAGGGTTTATGGCAAGAAAACCTTAACTTAAACTGAAGAGGAATAAAAAAGAAATAGCAAAAAAGGAAATCTAAGCTATTACAACATTCCCCACGATGCTGAAATATAAAGATTACAACATTGACATCCACAAATACATCCCACAATCTTGAACAAAAAAAAAATAAAATAAAGAAAGAAACCACAAAATCACAAAACACAGAATTATAGTGGTTTTCCTGTGTGTACACCAACTTTTAAACAACAGCCACACAACAACTCCACTCCTAATATCCTCACACAGTGGATATTAGTGTTCACTATGAAAATAGGTTTTTCTAAGTTCACCTAAAACCTTCACAATTGTGTCTTTTAAGTGGGCTTAGACAATTTAAAAAACCCCATACTATGAGTTTTCTGGATCACCTTAGACAAATCACAATAGAGATTTTACTGGCTCAATCTCAATGAAAACCAAAATAAAGGAATTTACAAAAACTGTAAAATACTTGGATATTCTCTTTGATGCAGCCCGAAAGAACCAAGTCGGAGTAAAAGTTTAACATTGAAGTTCAATATCCAAACACACTTATGAAATGATTCTAAGTTCTAAATTGATTTTAAATTATATCAAGTTGGGCTAGCTCTATTTGATTTTGATTCCAAGAAGTGGGAATACTTTAATCCCTCTTTCAGATCAGATTAGAATGTAGAATACAAAATTAAATATAACAAAGCTAATAAAAGAGAATATTAAATATGCACAATATATCTTAAATAAATGACTAACTTATCTCTCAAAGTGACATATTGATTTAGCTTTAATTGAATGAAATACTCTAAAATTCGTCATCTATTTATAAGTGAAGAATTCACGTTCACGACTGGTCCTGTAGACACTACGACTAGTTGTAGGACCAATTATTTTTAAAAATTTTGAGCGCGATCAGATAAAGGTGTTCCACGACTGGTTGTATGCCATCCATGACCGGTCGAGGGACCTCCACGACTGGTTGTGACCTGTCCACAACTGGTCGTGTGGAGCCTGAAATAGTTGCTTGACTTTGAGCCGTAGCTGCAAGATTAGTCATGAACGAGTCGTGCACTGTTCACACGACCAGTTGAGCAGTCTCTAGGATTGGTCGTGGCTTAACAAAAAATTTTAAAAATTTTCAACAAACTTAGGAATGGTCATGGAATTTTCTGGACTGGTCGAGGCAATGCTAGGACTAGTCGAATAGAGTCCATGACTGGTCGAGAAATAGTCTATTCACTTATAAAATGAGCAATTGAATTATGTATTCAAAATGACCTACCCTAAGATCAATTTAAGGTCATCCAAACTTTGTTAGTGAAGAATGAACATTGAGTCTTCTTTTTCTTCAGTTGATAGTCGCTCTTTGAAGTTTACGAAGCTTGATATCGTGTTATAAGATGAAGCTTGAAGTTGAGACTTCTGAAGCTTGAAATTGACTACCATTGTAGTTTGAACTTGAGATTCAAAGACTAGAAACGTTTTTCTTGACTTGTAAGAACCTTTGAAAATCTTAAATACTTGAAGCTTGAGAGCTTGAATTGTTGAGGGTCAAATATTCTGTATTAGATCCCAATTATTGTCTAAATTTATGTACATGATACTGTTTAATGGCCAATTTAACCGTGTTTGTGTTGCAAGGTAACTTTACGAGCATGGACTGAAAAAGGGAGCTTAAAGCATGGATTTAATGCTCTGATGACACCAAAGGCTAGGGATGGACTCCAGGGGACCAAGATCGACGGAATTATATGCCAAATATCTGAGAAAATCAGGAAACTGAAGCTCAAGTGGCCTAAAAGATGTCCAAAATGCAAGATCATAGGATTCCTGCAATCCATTCAACTCAAAACCTCATACATGGTCTGAGGACCCTAAATTAACCGTATATGTCGAATTTCGGCCCTTGGATCCTTATGAAAGTGGCCCAATGGCTTGATCAGCCCGTGAATTGTCAATCTGGGGCCCACCTGACATTTGGATATGCTTCACTTTTAGTCTCAATCCTTTAATTGATGTGGAGAAAAGGATGGATGTAGCAGATTTCACATATGCATTAAGATGGGACCCACCTTACATTAATGGGAGTGCACAGTGGTGTGCACTCGCAATGCGCCAAACCAGAAGCGCGGTCAAACAAAGCTCTAACCGAGCTCTCCTAATTTTAGAAGGATTTTGAATCCTTCGCTCGCCTGTGAATGCTCAAACAGGGGGTGCGGATGGAATTCGGTGGGCCATCATCATGATCCAAACACCAGATTCGGACCATCCATTCGAATGTATGATGAATCCAACCTGGATCTTGGTGCTCGTGGTCAGAAAAATGTCAAGGATTATCCTCCACCTTGCTGGACGACGGAGCGATTTTTGCATGATCAATCAAGGTGGGCCACGGTGAAGATGATCCAAAACTGATCGTGCCTGATAGGTTTTTCGAGGTGGACCCAATGGATGGAGTGGATTTTTCAACCGACACCAAGAAATGGGCCCACCGTCAGCACAGCGCAAGAGTCGTGTGTAGCTCTACGTCCGTGAAATCGACTCTCGTGGCCCACTGTGTGATTTTGCACATGATCGAAATCATGATTCGAACCGTCCAAACGATCGATCAAGGGGTCTTAAACCCCACCATGAAGTCAGATAGCCAAATCAATTGGCCAATCTGCGTCAAAGGCGGGTCGAGCACAAGAACTTCTCGCATACAAACAGAGTAATGGTGTCCAACTTTTGCTATGTAACTGGAGTCGATTCTCCACCGACTTGTTTCTGTTATAAAAGGAGAGAGGGAGGCTACGACTGGAGTATCACGTGGAGTTTGGCTTGGGCGTGGACAGAGAACCATCAGTCGGCTAGAGATGTGAATGAAAGAAAGAGACAGAGAGTTTTAGTTGTTAATTATTGTTTATTTTATATCAATTTTGGGAGATCCAGCCCATTCATGTTTAGCTAAACCTCTTAGCTAGGGCTAAGAGGTGAAGCTTGTAGCATGATGGGAGAGACCTTTCTTGTGCCTTTTGTCTAGACTAATTGATGTTGAATTTAGTTTAAATTAAGGGAATATTTTTTAGTCTTTAATGGTCTGTTGTGACTGAAATTACAATGGGTTTGAGATGGCTTTGTGTATTTCCTTTTCCTTATGATGTTTATAATGTCAGGAAGCCTTGTTGTTCACCATCGTCTCCTGGGCATGGTCGGATGACGGTACCCTTCCTAACCTTCATGCATTGTTGATTGGTTGGTAATTAGTTTAATTATGTTGCTTACTTTGTCTCCTAGAGTTGGTGATGGAATCCATTCTAATTCATATACCTTTCATCTCTTGAAAACTATATTAAGTAAGTTCAGTTTACTTTCCATGATTCTTAAAGCAGGTGTAAGATCTCCCTGAGCTCTACAAGTGGATCCTTTGAATCCCTAGTTCCCTTTCTTTGAATTTTCTTAAGTTTTAGATTAATTATTCCACAATTGCTATTTGATTTAAAATTCATTTTAATCTAGTTCTAGTTCTACTTAGTTTCAGACAGCGTACAGGTATCAGTCCCTTAGGATTTGACCTCGGTCTTACCGAGTTTATTACTACATCACAACCCTACACTTGGGGAGTAAACAGAATTCTTTCTTGATGTTGTACATGAACAGAGCTTGAATTGAACAAGTACACTTGGCTTTGAAGTTCTTGAACGAAAGACCCATGTCTTTAAGAGATGCAAAGACTTCATTATGTAGATGAGCTACACAAGACAGATTCCAAAAGAGGTTTTGACATTACAAAATTTGACAATATAGGAGCTAGAAACCTTAGCACTTACAATCTCCCCCTTTTTCAAATTTGTGACAAAAAACACTCCACAGTAACATAACCAATATACATATAAAGAATCATGCACCAGTTATTAAAAGAAACCAGTTACATCCTGGTTAAAGAATCAAGCACCAGTTATCATCAACTTGCATCAACAATACTCCTCCTTACTTAACTCCTCTCCCTTTCACAAAGAAAAGCTACATATCCACAATCCATATATAATCCACATGCCAATATACGAATATATACCACAATCACCATATATTAAGCATGCCAAGATTCTCCCTTTTTTTGTCACGATATGACAAAGGAAGGAATTAATACATGGAAATGGGAGTAGATAAGAAAGGAAGAATAAGAAGAGTATTGGGGAATAAATGATCAGGATAGAAAAAAAAATAATAAAATAAAATCCATAAGCAAGTCATGCACAACCATAATTAACCAAAGTCAATCAAGTACAACTAAGGTAAATTAAGTCCAAGTACTATCTCAAAAGACAAAATAAATTTAAGTATCACCAAAGTTATTACAAACCAAGAAAAGAAAAAACTAATCAGATCCAGAAGAGGGAGCAGGAATAGATGAATCAATTTGGTGTAAACCCTTATTAATGTGCCTTATATATTTACGCATATAAGCAAATTGAGAATCCTAGGCTACATGAATCTGAGCCACCTGTTCCTCAAGAGAATGCAACCTCTTAGCAAAATCAGAAGGCTAATAGTCAGGGTCAGCCTCAGAATCTAATTCGAGCTCATTAAAGATATCATCCTTGTTTATATCATCTGCAGGTAAATCGCCTTCTTCTTCATTCATCATCTGCAGGTAAATCGCCTTCTTCTTCATTCACTGCTTCAGCTCCACCACCACCCACATCCACTTGGTCATCAGTCAACCACAAATTCATCTTGTTTATATTGGAATTGTTGAAAATAAGATGATGAATAGGAGCCTCTCCAATAGGCATAACTAATAACATATGAGTGGCTAATACATTCATAAGATATGCGAAAGGAATATCATTGTGTCTAGGATGGAGACGGAATTGTATGATTGAATGACATATTAAAGAAGGAAGACAAGCATTTGTACCAGAGATGATGGAATACAAAATCCGAACCATGAAATAGGTGAGTTTGGTTTTGTTACCAGAATGTGGATAAAGATTTGAAATAAATATCCTGTGAAGAACCCTGTATCCAGGTAGCAAGTACTTTGAAGCGAGCGTATTCCCATTTTGACTCCATTACGCATATATGTTGCATAATGCTCTAGTAAGTACACGTTTTTTTTATTCAGATGGTTTATCAACTAGAGTGATAATAAGAATACTTTCATCATTGACATGTATGTCTATTAGGCTAGAAATCATATATCGGTCTACCTCAAATGGACCTTCTCTAGTTGATATAATAAAAGTTAAATTTTCCATTGAAAAATCAGAAATGCATGCAAACATAGCCTATGCAATAGACCGGTATGCCGACCCACCCCAATGTAGAATGTTAGCCCATCCTACATATTGAAGAAGAGGAAGAAGATCAAAAGGAGCAAGATGCTCAACATACACAGGTCGCTCAACTATTACATTGCGCAACCTTAAATCCCGCACATAGGGAGGATCATCTTCAGGTGACCGAAGGTGGCGCCTTGTGATAGGTGACGATCTAGATGTTGAAGGACCTTAAGAACTTTTCTATCTCTAGCATCCATTTGCAAATAGGAATACAAGAAATCAAGAGGTTGCAGAAGATGTAGAGTGGGTTTTCTCAAAAATCAGATTTTAGAGAAGAAAACCCTAAAAACCTTAAAGAAACAAGAAATAAATCACTCCAAGGATTAGTTTAAGATTAGGATTTCTCTAATTTTAAGTTAGATTATTTTTATTGATTTAAAGAAACTAACCTATTTGTTTTGTAGGATTTCAATATAGAAACTTCTAATTCGGTAAGATCTTTCTCATTTTACTTTCTATTTTCCAGATCTCTTTTATTAACTTACTTTCTAGTTTCAGACTTTTCTAATTTATTTTTTACTTTCTTCTTTTTTAGGAATTTCTTCTTTTTATTTAGAAATTGGTTTACTTGTAATTAGAAATTTTCTATTCTTAGACTTTCTATTTTTAGAAACTAACTTGTTTTGTTTATTTTGTAGATTTTTAACTTAGGGATTTCAATTTGGTAACTTCTCTCTAACCCTCTCTTCTTTTTAGAGTTTTATTTCCTTTCTTAGGTCTAGGTTTAGAATTTAAATCAAGAGCTGTGAGTGTTTCATGCCTAAGTGGGCCCGTGACAACACTCAACGTCTCTTAACCGAATGAGGATTAGTTAAGGGGCTGACTGTCCATTGCAAGACTATACACCACTTGAATTCCCCTAAGTTAATTGAGGTTATGGCTGAAAATCAATCTCAAGCACTACTCCAACCTAGGGTTGAGGAAGTACAAGCTGAGAATGAGGTGCATCAAGCACCCCCGCCTCCTACTTTACGAGATTATTTACAACTGATGGGGGTGAGTACGCCCTCATGCATGATTTTTCCTGAGAATACCGGATAGGCGATCTAGATGTTGAAGGACCTTGAGAACTTTTCTTTCTACCTCTAGCATCCATTTGTAAATATGAATACAAGAAATCAAGAGGTTGTAAAAGATGTAGAGTGGATTTTTTCAAAAATCAGATTTTGGAGAAGAAAACTCCAAAAACCTTAAAGAAACAAAAAATAAATCACTCCAAGTGTGAAAATGAAGTGATATGAACTTAAATCTATAAGAAAAATGGAAATAACGCACTAACCTTAAGGATCTAGGAAGGTGGGTATGACCAGTCGAGCTTAGACTCGTTGGAAAGGAAGCACAAAAGAGGAAGAAAAGGGTTTTCCCCCCAAATTAAAGTACCAGACGCACTATATGACTGGTCGAGTACATCCTCGACTGGTCGTGCACAGTCAAAAATATGAATTTTGCACTTAAAACAATTAATTTAACAAATATACACACTATGATACATGCATGCATGCATGAATAATCAATTCAAATTACACATACCAAGATCAAATTTTAATTTATTAAACCTACTTTTGTCAAGTGGTTTATTGAAAATGTAAGCAAGTTGATTCTCGGTCGGAATGTATTCCAAAAAAATTATCTTTTCTTCCACTAATTCACGAATGTAGTGATATCTAATGTCAATGTGCTTGGTTCGTGAATGTTGGATTGGATTTTTAGATATATTAATTGCACTAGAATCATCAGAATATAAAACCATAAAGTCTTGTACAATTCCTTAATCGCTTAGCATTCTATTCATCCATACAAGCTGAGTGCATGCATTACTTGCAACAATATATTCAGCCTCAGCAGTTGAGAGCGATACGGAACTTTGCTTCTTGCTAAACTAAGAAACTAAACAGTTTTCAATAAAGAAACAACTATCACTGGTTGATTTCCTATCATCAATGTTACCAGCCCAATCAACATCTGTGTAACCAGCCAACTGAACACTAGTATTATGTGGATACCAAAGACCCAGATTAGCTGAACTTGTGACATATCACATAATCCGCTTAATAGCAGTTAAATGAGACTCTTTAGGGTCAGATTGATATCTAGCGCCAATCCCTACGCTAAATGCAATATCAGGTCGACTTGCAGTTAAATAAAGTAAACTGCCAATCATACTACGATATAATTTAGGATCCACACTTTTACCTGTAGAGTCCTTTGAGAGTCTTAATATAGTACTCATATGAGTACTAAAAATTTTCTCATTCTCAAATTCGAACTTTTTAACTAAGTTCAGAGTATATTTGGTTTGAGAAATAAAGATACCATCAGGTTACTGTTTAACTTGCAACCCTAAGAAATAATTCAATTCCCCAACCATGCTCATTTCAAACTTAGATTTCATAAGATCTGCAAATTGAATAGTCAAGTTAGTACAGGTAGATCCATAAATAATGTCATCAACATAGATCTGCACTATTAAGATATGATCATTATGTTTCGTAATGTTAAGGGTCAAATATTACATATCAGACCCCATTTATTGCCTGAATTTACGAGCATGATACCGTTTAATAGCCCAATTTAATCGTGTTTGTGATGCAGGGTATCTTTATGAGCTTGAACTGAAAATGAGTGTTAAAAATTTGATTTTAGCGCTCAAGATGTACCAAGGCAAGTTACGGGACTCCAGGGGACTAAGATCGACAAATTTACATGCCAGAGATCTATGAAAATCAAGAAGCTGAAGCTCAAATGGCTCGAAAAATATCCAGAATGCAAGATTATAGGGTTCTCACCATCCGTTCGGCTCAAGACTTCATGCATGGCCTGAGGACTATAAATTAACCATACACGTCAAATTTCAGCCATTGCATCCTGGTGGAATTGGCTTAACGAACAGATCAGCCCTCAGAATCATGATTCTGGGCTCTCCCGCTATGTGGATGTGCTTCATCTTCAGTCCCTACGGGTTAAATGATATGACAGAATGGATGGATGGAGCAGATTTTATATATACATCATGATGGACCCCACATGGGGTTGGGCGTGCAAACAGTGCACGTGCACTCGCAATACACCGGACCGGAGAAGTTCGGTCAGCAGCGCTGACCCGTCTCTCCTTTTTCTTCTCTGTTTCAAACAGCGGACGCGCAACATCCGTCCGTTTTCACATAGTGGGGCCCACAGATCAATCCTTTGGCAGATTTGAACCGTCCACTGATTCCAGAGGGAGGACTTGACCCTCGCTTAGGTGACCAAATTGCAAGAGACATTGAGGATGGAATCTTAGAACTTCAAACGCAGGACAGACGGCAGAGCAAACCATTCTGTGGGCCACACCAAAATCAATTTGAAACCAGCCATTCCTTACTAATTTTTCGACGTGATTTCAACGAACGGTATGGATTCTCCATATAACGTCTTCCTGGGGCCCACTGACCATCACAACATTTCGACAAAAGCTCTGTTCGCAAACAGAGCCTGCGGTCCTCTGTTATGGGCCACCATCAGGGCCCATGAGTCTAATTTAGACCGTCCATCAGAACTATACGGTCCATATTACTAGGACCTAGATGCCAGAATTTTAAAAAGACAGGAAGAGTGGGTTTTCTACCGTTCAAATGCAAAATAGACGACTGCGTAGAAGAACGTGTGGGCCATGCTGAAATCAATCCAATCTCATCAGTTCCAAATGGTTTTTCATTGTGAATTTACTGAACGGTGTGAATTTCTTCATAACCGTCATTATTGGGCCCCACCAAGAACCAGCGCAAGAATTTACGTAGCTTGGACCGTCCTAACGCTATCCGTCCGCTGGGAGTTGAGGTGGCCCACCACGATCACCAAATGGATGATCCGAGACGTCCATCATGTCCAGGGGAGGGCTTCGGCCAAAACCCAGTCAGTTTCATGCAACCATGCACGAGAACAAGATTGCAAAGCAAGGAAGAAGTTGCCACGTCTATTAGTGGTGTGGTCCACCTAGAATTTGAATCTACTTCAATCTTAGTAGAGTGGCCTAAATCGACACCATGAAACTAGTGGACAGACCTGATTCTTCAACAAACACAGAATATGGACCTCACCAAGCATCAAACAACAAGATGGCTTCTCTCCTGCACATGCAGTTTGCTGCGTAAAGAATTTCCGCAGGAAGTCTCCTGTGTAAAGAAGGTCGGCGACTGACCTAGCATCTCCTTCCAGGCTCTATACAAGGAGAAGAAAGAGAGAGGCAACAATCATCTTGGGGCTGGACGTGAAGTACAGAAGGAGGGAGAGAGAGTGGAGTTGTTTTTTTCTTTTTCTTTTTATTTTTCTTTTTTTTATTTTATTTAAGGGATTTAGCCCATTCATGGCTAGCTAAACCTCTTAGCTAGGGCTAAGAGGTGAAGCTTGTAGCGTGATGGGAGAGACCTTGCTTGTGCCTTTTGTCTAGACTGACTGATGTTGAATTTAGTTTAAATTAAGGGAATATTTTTAGTCTTTAATGGTCTGTTGTGAGTGAAATTACAATGGGTCTGAAATGGTTTTACGTATTTCCTTTTCCTTTTGATGTTTATGATGTCAGGAAGCCCTGTTGTTCACCATAGTCTCCTGGGCATGGTCGGATGACGGTACCCTTCTTAACCTTCATACATGTGATTGGTTGGTAATTAATTTAATTCTGTTGTTTTCTTTGTCTCCTGGGCATGGTTTGGTGATAGAATCCATTCTAATTCATATACCTTTCATCTCTTGAAAACTAGATTGATGACAGTTTAGTAAATTCCATGATTCATGAAACAGGCATAAGATCTCCCTGATCTTTACAAGTGGATCCTCTGAATCCCTAGTTTCCTTTCCTCTGAAGTTCTTAAGTTTTAGATAATTAGTTTACAATTATTTCCTCAATTCCATTCAGTTTAAATTTCATCTTAGTCTAGTTCTAGTTCTACTTAGTTTCAAACAGCGTACAGGTATCAGTCCCTTGGGATTCGACCTCGGTCTTACCGAGTTATTAGTACATCACAACCCTGCACTTGGGGAGTGAACACTTAACAAAAAGAGTCTTACCAACACTTCCCATTAGAAAATTATGACTTAGTAGATACTTAGTCAATTTTTCGTAGCATGCCCTGGGAGCTTGTTTCAACCCGTAGAGAGCCTTTTTTAGGCGATAGACATAATCAGCATTCTTAGGGTCTTCAAAATTTGTTAGTTGTTCAACATACACTTCTTCATGCAGATCACTATTTTAGAAAGCACTCTTTACATCCATTGATATATTTTGATCTTTCTAAAACATGCAATAGATATAAATAGTCTGATTGATTGAAGACGAGTTATTGGGGCAAAGGCTTCATCATAATCGATTCCTTCAATTCGAGTGTACTCTTGTATAACCAGTCTAGCCATGTTTCTAATATATTACCAAGTTCATCAGACTTATTTTTGAAAATCCACTTAGTTTCGATAATATGTTTATGTTTAAGTTTAGGAACAAGATACCAAGTTCAATAAATTGATTAAGTTCTTCTTACATCATTTCTAATAAATTGATTAAGTTCTTCTTGTATCGATACTATCCAGTTTTCGTCAGTAAGAGCTTTTACGTTAGTCGATTCGATTTGAGATGTAAAGCACACGTAATTACATATATCTTCTAGTTGTCTATGAGTGCGCAGACCAGTGAGAGGGTTTTCAAGAATCTGAGTGGTTAGATGATCTTTAACAGTCCTTAGTTCAGAGTTATTTTGACTTGATGAAGTATCTGGTTTATTAATTAGAAGAATTTCATTATTATCTGAACTTGAGGCAGGTGTATTCAAGTGATCGTCAATGACCACATTGATGGACACTTAAATTACACTGGTCCTCTTATTCAGTACTCGATACGCTCGACTGTTCAAAGCATATCCTAAAAATATTCCTTCATCACTTTTAGTTGTCAAACTTAACCAGACTTTCACGATCACATAAATATAACACCTGCTATCAAAAACTCGATAGTATTTGACAGTAGGCTTCTTATCAAACCACATTTTATAAGTCATTTTATTGTTTGACTTACTTGTATAAATCCGATTAATTATATAACAGGCAGTATTTATAGCTTCAGCCCAAAGATTTCTAGGGAGCTTTATACTATTCAACATTACATTTACCATTTCTTAAAGCACTTTATTTTTTCTTTCAACAATTTCATTTTGTTGTGGTGTTTTGGGTGCAAAGAATTTATGTGATAATCCCTAATCGTAACAGAATTTTTCAAAACTACTATTCTCAAATTCTGATCCATGATCATTACGAATCTTACTAACATGAGAACCTTTTTCCATTTGGATCCGTTTGAGAATCCTTTTTACTTCATCAAGGGTTTTTTATTTATCCCTTAAGAAGGCTACCCGGGTGAATCTGGTAAAATCATCCACAATTACCAGTATATATTTTTTGCCACCTCTCCGTCCTGGTTGGTCCTATAAGATTCATGTGAAGAAGTTCGAGCGGTTTGGATGTGGTATTAGAGTCCACTTTTTTGTGAGTACTCCTAGTTTGCTTGCCAAACTGGCATTCGCCACATATTTTGTTTACTTTTTATAATTTAGGCAGACCTCTTATTAGTTCTCTTTTGCACAATCTATACAAATTGTAGTAATGTACATGTCCAAGGCATTTATGTCATAATTCAGTCTCATCGGTATGGACCATGTAACATGATAAATTAGATGAGCTAAAGTCACTTAAAATATAGCAGTTTTCAGAAGTTCTGCAACCAGTTAATATTACAGAACCATTTTTATTTAAAATTTTACACCCTAGGTTAGAAAATTTTATACTATGATTTTTATCGCATATTTGAGAAATGCAGAAGAAGTTATGTTTTAAACCTTCTACATATAAGACATTCTCAAATAATGGAAGGTTCAAAAGTTGAACCGTACATTGGCCAATAATCCTGCAGTTGCTACCATCACCAAATGTGACTGAACCGTCAGTCATGTCTTTAAGAGTGGTCAATAGACCTTTGTCACTAGTCATGTGCTTGGAGCATCCACTGTCTAGGTACCACTTTGAATGGCTTGATGCTTTGAAAGCCGTGTGGGCAACCAAACAGGTAACTTTAAGAACCCATTTCATAACTGTTTTGGGTTTAGGAGTATAATTGGTCTTTTTATGATTGTAGTTGATATAAGACCGACATATTGAGTTAGATTTTAAGAGCTCCTTAAATAAAACAATAATTTTCTCAGCTAAAGGATTACAATTCTGACTTTTATAGTTGATATAAATGCTTTTAAGTTTTAAGGTTTGAAAAGTCTTAGCCTGTTTAGGATATTTTTGATTCAGTCTTTTCCCTTTTGAGCTAGAAGACTCCCCTCTAACAAATTCAGGAGGAGAATTCTTATATTTGGGAGGAATATTTTTGTCGTAGCCCAATCCGAATTGGTCTCCACGTTTTCTAGATCCGGATAGAAGTTTTTCTAATTTAGGATTACCTTGGGCGTACTTCCATGTGTCCTTTAAACTCAAAAGTGAAGAGACTTCAAGTTTTAGTTTTTCATTTTCAGATTTTAGATTTTCAATCATGGAGGTTTTGAAATCTAAATCACATTTAGTTTTTTCAAAACAATCTGACATATGAGATTTTTTTAAAACAAGAGAATCAAAATTTTCTTTTAGCCTTAAAAACTTTTCTTTTTGAAGTTTTAGTTTAACATCAATTTTACAACTTTTCTTGTAAAGGGCATTATAAGCATCTTGAAGATCATCTTCATTTTCATGATAACTATTCAAATTTTCTTCACTAGTTGAATCATCATGATCTGAAAAAGTGAACTTGGCTAGAGTCATAAGGGCTTCGACTTCATTATCCGACTCGGTTTCAGAATCTTCTGATTAAGAAGAGGCTTCAGAGCTCACTACGTGAAAAATGGTAAAAAATGACGGATTTAGAGACGGTTCTAGACCGTCTCTAAAATTGCTTGGTTTAAGGACACTTTAGAGACGGCCAAAAACCGTCTCTAAAATTAGGGATGGCTCCTGACCATCCTTAATATTCTCTTTATATGTTCTGCATCCGCAAATAATTTAAGACGGTCTTTGACCGTCTTATATACCTCATCTGAGACGGTCAAAGACCGTCCACATTAGAGACGGTCAAAGACCGTCTTATAAGCGGTCATCTGAGATGGTCATTGGCCGTCCGTATTAGAGACGATCATTAGCTGTCTTTTACTTGTAATCTGAGACTGTCAAAGACCGTCTTTATTAGAGACGGTCCTTAGCCGTCTTATTGCCCTGTCAAAAACTGTCTCTATTAGAGACTGTCATAGACCGTCTCTATTAGAGACTGTCAATGACCGTCTCTTTTAGATACTGTTACTAACGGTCTCTATTAGAGACGGTCTTTAGCCGTCTTCTAAGACCGTAGAAGACCATCTATATTAGAGATGGTCCTTAACCGTCTCTAATGCTTAGGTACGACCTGCAATAGAAAATAGTTAAGGAGCTTAGAAAAAATAATTAACAATGTTTAAAAAAAAAAACTGTAATTTTATAAAAATCTATATTTTGAAAAAAAAATTAAGAACTTTGAATAATGTTTATAAATTTGAAAAAAAAAAATTCAATAAAAAAAATGATATTTTGAAAAAGAAAAGATTTCAATAAAAAAATTGATATTTTGAAAAAGAAAATATACAAAATTAAACAAAATTGTGAAAAAATTGACAAATTGTAAAAAAAAAATATATTTTTTAAAAAAGAAAATTGGATTTTGTATTTTGACAAAAAAAATTAAAAAGTTATATAACAAAAGTGAGATTTAAAAAATGATATTTTGAAAAAGAAAATTTAAAAAATTAAACAAAATTATGAAAAAATTAACAAATTGTAAAAAAATATATATTTTTAAAAAAAGAAAACTAGATTTTGTATTTTGACAAAAAAATTAAAAAGTTATATAACAAAAGTGAGATTTAAAAAATGATATTTTGAAAAAGAAAATTAAAAAAATTAAACAAAATTATGAAAAAAATTAACAAATTGTAAAAAAATATATTTTTTTTAAAAAGAAAACTACATTTTGTATTTTGACAAGATAAAAAGTTATATAACAAAAGTGAGATTTTAAAAAAAATGATAAGAGATCTAGAAAATTTTAAAAATTAAACAAAATTGTGAAAAAATTTGACAAATTGTAAAAAAATATATTTTTTTAAAAAGAAAACTAGATTTTGTATTTTGACAAGAAAACTAAAAAAGTTATATAAAAAAAGTGAGATTTTTAAAAAAATGATATTTTGAAAAAAAAAAAATTTAAATTAAAAAAAATTGTGAAAAAATTGACAAATAGTAAAAAAATATATATTTTAAAAAAGAACACTAAATTTTGTATTTTGAAAAGAAAAATTAAAAAGTTAGATAACAAAAGTGAGATTTTGATGATGTGTTGTATATCCTTGCCGCCCCCTATGTTTCTCCAACTCATTTCTGGGTTGGGTAATAATGTAAAAATGTTTAAATTTTTAAAAATTTATGTTGGTAAAAATGTGTGTGTGTGTATATATATATATATATATATATATATATATATATATATATATATATATATATAGTTTTTATATCATATGAATGGAAATTATATATATATATAATTAAAAGTTAATATTTAAATGATTTGTAATATCACACGAAAAACAATATTGAAAAGTTCAAAAATTTTAACTATGTTTAAGAAAAATTTTAAGTGAAAAATAATGCTTTTGAGGAAAAAAAAATTGGCATTTTGAAATTTTTGAGAAAAAATTAAAATATGAGAAATTTTTTGAGATTTTGAAAATAAAAATTCAAATTTTGTATTTTAAATATTTTTGAAATATTTTATAATAAAAATGATATTTAGTTAAAAGAATTAAAAAAATATACATTTTGAATAAAAAATTTTAAATTTATTTGTGAAAATTAAAATTACTAAATTATTAGGCACATCCACTAATTGAACCTTTAATCATTTTTGGACAATCTAATTAGTTCAAATTGAAGAGTAAATAACTTCAGATGTTTAAATCAAATTTCACTGAAATTGTTGATCAATCTTGTATGCCCGATATCTTTCTCATATGTAGCCTGATTGAGGCGAGTAACTTGTCAAATTGAGAGTATTGATCAGTAAAATATAGTGAATGGACCAAACATGTAAAATGGGCCAAATATTCTGGTTAAAATTGTGACCCCACTTACTGACCTTGTGAGAACCTAAGAATTAATGTTAGTAAGTTTTGTGAGCCCCATCACGATGTGTGTCGAACATCAACACCATGGATTTGATGTGTCCCCTTTAGGTTATGAGATATCTCAAAAATCATCGGTAAACGAAACTCATGTGGGTCATACCATTTAAAACTATGTGAAAACATCCTAAAAAATATAAAAGCACTTGGTGGGGCCTATATGAGTTTTGGATGCAGTTGAAACTTGGTCTGACTCCTCATCTAAGTGGGACACACATAATGAGTGGGTTGGATATGTGAATCACATTTAGACAATGCTAATATATAATTATGAATGTTTTAAGGAAACATTTCTCCACTACATTTAAGTGAGTTACTCGTTACCTTTACCAGAGTAAACTCTGTGGGGTTCACCATTATTTATTTATTTTATCCACTCCATTCGTCCATGTTAACAGATAATTTAAGGTCTAAAGAACAAAAAGGAAGCATATGCAAAGCTCAAGTGGACCACACCACAGGAAATAGTGTGATTGAACCTCTACCATTTAAAATTTATTGGAGGCCATAAAAGTTTTGGATCAAGCTAATGTTTGTGTTTTCTATTCATTTATATATTTTTCATATCAACCTTTAACTGTTTTTGGACAATCTGATCAGTCCGGACATGAAGAGTAAATAACTTCAGATTTTTAAATCAAAATTCACTCATATTGTTGATCAATCTTGTTTGCCCAATATCTTTCTCATATGTAGTATGATCGAGGCGAGTAAC
Organism: Magnolia kwangsiensis; assembly: GCA_037074715.1. Lineage (NCBI taxonomy): Eukaryota > Viridiplantae > Streptophyta > Magnoliopsida > Magnoliales > Magnoliaceae > Magnolia > Magnolia kwangsiensis. Next base: position 120,082,395 of record CM073577.1, read on the forward strand.
TAGTCAAATTGAGGGTAAATATCAGTAAAATAGAGTGAATGGACCAGACATGTAAAATGGGCCTATCACGATATGTGTCGAACATCAACACCGTGCATTTGATATCTCCCCTTTAGCTTATGAGATATCTGGACCACATTAATAGGAGACAGTGTTGAATGAGCGTCGACCATTAAAAACCTTTTGGGGACCATATAAAGTTTTGGATCAATCTGATATTTTTTTTCCCTTCATCCGGGCCTGTATGACCTAATCAACAGATTGGATGTCAAATAAAAAGTATAGTGGGCCTAGGAGGGTTTTAATGGTGGATATCCAATCACTATTGTTTTCATGTGGTGTGATCCACACCGTCAATCCATTTTTCCAAATCATTTTAGGGCTCGTTTGGACGGGTGAATTGGAAGTTATATCCCTAGATTGGTTGGGCGTGCCAAACAAATTAGGTGATCTGATCCTAGGATATAAAGCAATCCCATGGATCTTAAGACAATCCACTAACAACACCATCATTACCTTTAGGGCCTATTTGGATGGGCACGCTGGATGGGATTGGAAGGGATTAGGTGAGATTGGAAGATAGATCCCAGGATTGGCAAGGCATGCCCAAATAGATATGGATTGTGATCCCGGGATATAGGAATCCCATGGATCTTAAGACAATTCACTGACATCACCATTATTACCTTAAATCCCATCTAATCCATCCTAATCCATCCATCCTAATCCCTTCAAAATTGCTTGGACGTGTTTGGTTAGAGGGATTAAAAGGGATTAGAAGGTTTACTCCCAAATTTGGCCGGGTGTGCCCAAACAGACTGGGTATAGCAATCCAGGGATATAGACAATCCACTGACATCACCATCATTGCCTTGAAATCTGTGCAATCCAGTCTAATACCATCTAATCCCATCCAGTGTGCCCGTCCAAACAAGCCCTTAAATCCCATCCAATCCACCCTAATCCGTTCAGATTTTCTTGGGACATGTTTGGTTCAAGGGATTGGAAGGGATGGGAAGGTTTAATCCCAGGATTGGCCGAGTGTGCCAAACAGACTTGATATAGCAATCCGGGGGATATAGCAATTCCATGGATCTTAAGACAATCTATTGACAACGCCATCATTACCTTGAAATCCATTACATCCACCCTAATACCATTCAATCCCTTCCAATCCACCCATCTAAACAGACCCTTAGTGGTTGAGTCCACAATTAAAGTATATCCAAAGCTCAAGTGGACCATACCACAGGAAACAGTGGGAATAATGATTTCCATCGTTGAAATCTTCCTATTCAATGGCCTACAGTGATTTTTATTTGTCATCCAACCTATTCAATAGATCACAAATACATGGATGAAGGGAAAACTAAAATATCAACTTGATCCAAAACTTCAGTGGCCTCCCAAAAATTTTCTAAGGTAGACGTTCAATTTATACTGTTTCCTATGATGTGGTCCACTTCAGATTTTTATAGGCTTCAATTTTGACCTTACATAATAAAATTCTATGTTAAAATGGATGGATGGAGTGGATAAATTGAATAAATCATAGTGGGCCCCACAGGATTTACTCAGTACACTTAGGGTATAAGGGGCCCCGTGAGGCCTAAAAAAATATATGCCTTATCTAAGACGTTTATATATTTTAAAATATTATTATAGGGCATGAAACCAAAAATCATCTAGATCGAAGGCTAAAGTGGACCATACGGTATGAAACATGGAGATTAAATCACACTTATTTGCTATGGTGGGGAACAAATTGGCTACTCCCCTGACACCGGCCAATGGCTGGTGGTCGGTGCTTTGTGGGGCCCACCATGATGCATGTGTATCATCCATGCCGTCCATCTATTTTTATATATCATTTTATGATATGATAAAAAAAATGAATTATATCTCAATTTCAAGTGGACCACATTACAGGAAATAATGTTGAATGAATTTTAACCATTAAAAATGTTTTGGGGTCCATAAAAGTTTTGGATCAAGCCAATATTTATTTTTTCCCTTCATCTGGATCTTTATGACCAAATCAACAGATTGGATGTCAAATAAACAGTACAGTGGGCCTTAGGAGGATTTTAATTGTGAATATCCATTCATTAATTTTCTCTTGTGGTGTGGCCCACCCAGGATTTATATCCCTATCATTTTTTGCATCAAGCACTAAACTGATCTGTAAAAATGGATGAACCGAATGGATGAAACATGTACATCATGGTGGGGCCCACAGAGCATCGAACAATCACCACCGTCCGGCCAAATTAGGGCGTGCGCTCAAAACAAAGCCGCGCGCCCAATGTCCCACCCCACCCCCATTTCAACAGCGTCCGCCCACCTGCCCACCCTCTCTCTCTCTCTCTCACCGTCCCGGTCCCAGACCCGCGCGACTCTCTCTCTCTCTCTCTGTCCCGATCCCAGACCCACACGAGAGAACTTTTTCCTACCCCGACTCTCTCTGTATCTCTCCCTCTCTCTCTCTCTCTCTCTCTCTCTCTCTCTCTCTCTCTCTCTCTCTCTCTCTCTTTCTCTCTGTCCCGGTCCCAGATCTAGTGCGGCCAGTAGCCCCTGCGCTTCATTTCCAAGTACTCATTTCTGTGAATGTTTAAGGCGTGCACAACATGTGTTTGATGAAATGTCTCTGCTGGAGAAGGTGACAAATATCCATGCAGGCCATCTATTTTTCAACTCATTGTATGACATGAGCCCAAATGGAAGCATATCCAGTGCTCAAGTGGGCCCACCACAGGAAACAGTGGGAATCGAAGACCCACTTTTGAAAACTTCTTAGGGCAGCAGAAGTTTTGAATCAAGCTGATATTTGTGTTTTCCCTGTCTGTGTCAGCTTATGAACAAGTTGGGTGACAAATAAACATTACGAAAGTCTCAACAGTGGATGTCATAATCCCCATTCTTTCCTGTGTGTGTTCCAGAATGGGGCTAGGCTGGGTGTGGCCAGGCTAAAGCATGCAAGGCCGAAAAATGGGGCTAGGCTGGGTGTGGACAGGCTGAAGCATGCTCAAGTCTATAGGCTGGGTGGTCTGGATTGTAGCAGATTGAGAATGGTTCACAATTGTTAAGCTGCCTTTATGTGATTCCTACTTTGTTTGTGTAGAGATGGGATGGATTTTAGTCTATTAAGATAACATGTAGATTCTGTAATGATTTTCAGAATTGTAGTTATCTTTCAATGGTTGTTTTGATTGTATGCAAGCGACTGCACACACAGTTTTATGATAATTCACAATCTTTTGATTTGTTGTGCTATTTCTAATGCAACCATGATTCTTACTAATGGCACTGGTGCCTTCATTTATTTATTTGGCTAAGCCTAATAGATCACATAAACAAGCCTCAAAACCTGTTGTTCGACAGATATTTATTTATTTATTGAAAGGTTACAAAAGCATAGGAAAACAAGCCTCGAAACCTGCATTTAGGGAGCGGATTGGATGCTGAACGCTTCAGTAGCCAAAGGATGAAAAAACATAGATGAAGGTAAAAAAACCAAATATAATCTTGAACCAAAACTTCCAAGTAAAGTGGATTATATGAAGCATTTTACCAATTAGTTTCGGGAATTTCTCTGCATTTGTTGTCTTCCAAGTAAATTCAGTGTTTTGTTTATTCTTCATCAATTTTTATTGGTGGATTTAATGTCATGCACATTCATATGATGGGGAATCATATATTGTTTTTGTTTTTCATGCATAAAAATCATGTCTCCAACACTTGCACCATGCACATGGCACACATCAAGGGCAATCAGACTGTTCATGTGTTGCCACAAGCAATGATAGGAGCATTTTTTTACTTTCTTTTCCTTGATCATCCATTTTCTAGTGGATATATTTAAAATTTTGTAGTTACATCCCCTTAGTCTAAGGGCCCACCTGTTCAATCAATTGCCCTAGAGCTGTTCTATGTGTATGATGTTGATCTTGGATGCAATCTTGGGTAGCTATGGAAAATTGTTTTCCACTTCCACATTTTTTTCCTTGAAAAACATGGATATCAGTTTCTTTAGAGAGCCTGTTAAATATAGATTTCCAAGGTCTTGACTCTTGAGAGAGTCATTTGACGTTCGGACTTTTAATATTTCTTGGGAGAACTATTCTCCAAACAAAACAATAGAATTACTGTTGGGATCTGCAATTTTCTGTTCCCTTAGGATTATGTTAGTTTTCCATGTCCACCTCATGGTTTTCTCTATCCAAACCCCTTTGAAAAAGCTATTACTGCTGCTACTCTCTTGTTTCTCTTTTTTAAAGCATATATCCAATTCAAATATTTGGAATTTGGATGATATATTTGATTTTGGTTTCTTCCTTTTCTATTGTGTAGACTTACCTTCTCAAATAAGTTGGTTTGTTCAGGGCTTTTGAGAATTGGGTATATCTAATTTTAGATGTGTTGATTATCAATGCACACATCTAAAACTAGATATACACATTTCTCAAAAGCCCTGAACGAACCAACCTATTTGAGAAGGCAAGGAAGAAATCAAAATCAAATATCATCCAAATTCATGGTTTGTTAAACAACGAGAATCGCCAACGGTTTTGGAGTTTTGCCACATCACTTCAGTAGCCTTTTGGCTATTGAAGTGTTCAGTATCCAATCCACTCCCTTGCATTTCTACATTGAACAATCATAGTTGTGTGTATATGTATGCTTCAGCCTATCATAAAACACATGTATGTATGTGTGTATATGTATGCTTCAGCCTGTCATAAAACACATGTATGTATGTGTGTATATGTATGCATGCACACATGGATGGATGAAATGTATGCATGCATGCATAGATGGACAGATTATGCATGTGTGTATGCATACATACATGTATGGATGGATTTATGTGTGTTTATATGTATGTATGTATGTAAGCATGGATGGAAGACTAGATGGATGGATCATCACGCATGTGTGTGTATGTGTGTATGCATGCATGGATAGATGGATGGATTGTTAGATCATGGATGGATTGATCATCATGCATGTGTTTATGTATGTATGCATGCATGGATGGATGGATGTATCATCATGCATGTTTGTATGTATGTATGCGTGATCCCAAACCTAAACCCGATCCCAAACCCAAACCCGATTTCCTAAACCTAAACCTTAACCTAAATTCTCAACTCCCTAAAGCTATAACCTATAACCTATAACCTATAACCTAAACCTACACCTAATCATGTGCATATATTTGCGGATATGTATAGATCTATATTTTTTTTATGATTGGTGACCACATGTGTGGCATGTTTTGACAGTTTATGAAAAACCTCTTTTTTATTGTATCTCACTTTTTATATGCTACATGCACGTGATATCAGAAATGGATTTGACGTCCCTAAGCAAGAATTGGATGACGAAAGATATATTGAGTGATGAATACATTAAAGGCGTTGAATCGTTTATTATTTTTGCAAAAAGGAATTCAAGAGGTGTTGATTGGTATAGTTATCCTTGTGCTAGATGTCGTAATGTGAGTGGGAAGAAAATACTAAGTACAGTTTCTGAGCATTTGATTATGAATGGTATAGATCAGACATACACAACTTGGTTTTTTCATGGAGAACAACTTCCCAATGTGGGTGTCAATGCCAAGGCTCCTAGTACATCTGCCACTAATTGTAATGAAGAGTTGTTGCCCAGAATGGTTGATTTGGTTAATGATACTTTTGGTCATGTTCAACTCGATGACTTAGATGCATGTATGAATGAGGTCAATGAGGAACATTGTACTCAGCCTCAAGATAACATAGACAATGATACTCAGTACAATAAATTAAGGGAGGATGCGGTACAACCCTATATCCATCGTGTAAACGTGAGTATACAAAGTTGTTAGTGATAGTTGAGTTGATGAGCATGAAGGCTAGATATCAGTGGTCAAATAATAGCTTTACGAGTTTGTTGCAACTGCTCAAGAAGATTTTTTCAAGCGAGAACTCTTTGCCAGATAGTACCTATAATGCAAAGAGATTGATCAGTTCGTTGGGTATGAACTATGAGGTGATACATGCATGCCATAATGATTGTATTCTGTACTAGAAGGAGCATGCTAATAGGAAAAGTTGTCCTACATGTAAAGCAAGCAAATGGAAAGTGAATAGTGTTGTAAGATCAAGAGTCTCACATGTACCATGGAAGGTGCTAAGATACTTCCCATTAACACCAAGGGTAATCTGTCAATAGGAAAACCAATGAAATACATTCCTTGGTTAAGACATCAACTACATAATCAAGAAATGACTCAATTTAAGAGAATTGCCAATGGTCCTGACTTCAAATGCATATCATATAATACTTACTCAGTAAATGGATATATTTTTAGCACTGCGAATTCTGAAATGAACAAAACAACATAGAACAGTGGAATCTCAATGAAAGCGCTAACTAGCTTCAGGGCAAGTGCCAAGGATAGGAATCCTATAGAAGAAGAAGTCACTTATTATGGCATCATTAAACAAATTCTCGAATTGAACTACTTCGACTTCAGAGTACTATTCTTCTACTGTGATTGGGTGCATATTGAAGATAAAGTGAATGAATGTTTCATAGATCTTAAAACAAATTTAATATTTGTCAATCTAGGAAGGTTTAGACGGAACTTAAAGGAAGATTATGAGCCGTTTATTCTTGCATCTCAGGCAGCTCAGGTCTTCTACTGTAAGGATCCAACTAGAGATGACTAGCATGTTGTACTGGATGCTCCTAAGAGATTGACGAAAGATGCATATGCATTTGAAGATCCACTTGAGTTTGAGGCCAGAAGGAATGTAGGTTCTTCAACAATTTCATTAATTGATGATTTAAATGATGAAGATGAAGATGTGAAAGAAAATTCATGGGTTGAGAGTGAGCCGAGTACCTCACATCATAGGAAACGGAAAAGAAACTAATAAGATTCAAATCAGTTTGAAAGTGAGTTGAATTCTATTTAGTAATGATTGTTACAATCTTTTAGCTATCAAAATATTAATAGAATGCCAATTACATAATAATGAGATATTGTTTTGTTTTATAAAATTGTAGGAATTATGTCGAATTTTGGTGGTTCATCAGCTTCAACCCAAGGAAGCAATACAAGGAAGAGACTTGAATTAAATGAATATAAACAACCAGTCGGAGAAACATCAGCGCCTTTGAACACATTTTTAGGGCAACTTGGCAGGACATACTGTCTAATTTTATTTGCTGATTGGCACAAAGTGCCTAGTGCAATTAAAGATAATATCTGGTCTATGATTTTGGAGAACATGTTTGTTCTTGATTTTATTTTTAATTCTTACTCAATAAGATTGTTTGATTATTAATTTCATAAATAGGCCACGTATGACATCGATGATGAGTTAAAAGAATATGCATTTTTGAAAGTAAGCAAAGCTTGGAATGTATGGAAATACAATCTGCGAAAGGAATATGATAAATTTGATAATGATGTAGAAAGAAGAAGAATTGTTCCATCGGTGTAAAGCAAGAGGATTGGGACGTTTTCATTAATTTACAATTCACAGAATTATTAATCAATCCTTGTAAGAAGGGGAAGACTTCCAGAGCACAGGTGAAATGCCCTCACACGACTGGAAGACGAGGTGCTACTAGGACATTAGAGAAAATGGTAATTTGTACTACATTCTTTGAAAATTTAATTGATGAATATAAATTCTTGTTAACTAATTTTCTCATATAATTACAGCGAAAGAAAAATCCAAATACTATCATCACCAGGACCGACTTGTTTGTTGCCACTCATAACAGACTTGATGGGTCTTACCCAACACAAACACATCTTGAAATAGCGGTGACTTAAAATTTTTAATTTTTAATCAATTTTTTATTTAAGTACAATGAAGGATTTATTGTAAAAATTATCTTCTAACAGGAAAGAATATTATCGATAGCTAGCAGTGATCCTTCCAGTAAGCACAAGGATTTAGACCACGACCCAGTTTCACAGGTTTTCCATAAATTCTACTCACTTTACATACATTGTTGTTGGTTTTTTTTTTTTTTTTAAATAATAATATACACACATCACTAAACTTAAAAATTATTGTTTAGGTTTGTGGTCGTGATAGCAGAGGCCGGGTTAGGGGCATGGGTTTAGGTATTTCTAAGACTACTATGAAGGTTGCCACCCCCTACATTATTGTAAGACCCCGTCCATTCCATACCATTTCCTATGTATATATACACGATGATTGATGCCCTTAGCTAGACTTGGATTGACCATTCATAGTATACACCCAACTGACCGGGATCCCAAGACCTCGAAACTTATCTCATATTGACCGCCCCGTCATTACGATCATGTAGGTATCACCCGTGCGTCCATACGATACTCTGTTTGTGAGATATGCCGTGAAGAATAATTAGCGTATCATGTGCGCAAGGCGCTATGTACTTCACTCCACACATGTGCACAATACATGTGATACACACATGCACATGCCACACATGGGTGAGAGAATCTCTACCCACGTGTGTGACGTCACACACCCATACCTCTCATGTCTCATGTCTCCCTAAAGTCAACTCTTTTCCATGCCATACACTATGCATGACATCATCACACCATGTCATCCCATGCTACTTTAATCCAATATTAATTACAAAGCATGAATTAATTACCATAATCCTAGCCTAAGTTAATATTAATCACATTAGCTTAACTTATCCAAAGATTTATCTATTTCTTTATAAATACCCCTTTATCCCTTAGCATTTCACCATTTTCCATGGAGAGAGAGAGAGAGAGAGAGAGAGAGAGAGAGAGAGAGAGAGAGATATGAGTGATCATGGTGGGCCATCAACTCCATCAATCCCATCCATTCCATCCATCTCAACCATTGCATCTAATCCATCAAGGTGAGTACACCCACCTACTCATTCTTATTTTGTTTTTGTTGTGTTTTTGTGTGGTGGAGATGATGTTGATGATAATGATATGATCAATGGTGTGGATATGTAGGAGAGTACATATAAAAAGATGATCAATAATGGTAATGATATGATGAAAATGATGTGTTTAATGGTGAGGATTTATGAGAGAATGCACAAAATTTTTATTATTTTTTTAAAAATAGATTTTATGTGGGACCCATTGATTGTGGGCCCCACTAGAATTTTGTAGGCTATCCAAATCATCCAAAGTATGGCCCATTGTGTTGGCCAAACACACACACTCACACCCACGCACACACATGCATACACACACCAAAATAAAATAAAAACAAAAAAATAAAAATAATAAAAAAGGCTGGACGCTGCAGCGTCCAGACGCCTTGCTGCTGGAAAGAAAAAGAAGGGAAGAGGAGTGGGTCCACAACGGGCCCCACCCAAGATGTATTTATTTAATCCACGTCGTCCATTTGACTTCTCAGCTCATTTTAAGCCTTGAGCAGAAAAATGAAGCCATTCCATTTCTTTGGTAGGCCACACTATCAAAAATCATGTGAATACATGCAAAAACATATAAAAGTACTTACTGGGGCTCATCTGAAATTTTTATGTATCTGAAACTTGGACTGAACCGTCCACACGTGGGACACACACAATAGATGGATTGGATCATCTTATTGTGGGTCCCATATTCGAAAAAAAAAAAAAAAACAGGGGACGTTGGACTCTGTATGCATGCTTTTGGAATTTTTTTTAGAAAGAGAAGGATATGGGTCCACAATGGACCCCACCCAGGATGTATATGTTCAATCCATGCTATCCATTCACTTTTTCAGATCATTTTAGGTGTTGAGCCAAAAAATGGATCTACTACAGTTCCTGGCAGGCCACACTAGTAAAAATCATGTAAAGACATGCTTAAACATATAAAATCACTCATTGCAGTCCACCTGAAATTTGGATACATCTGAAACTTGGAATGACCCGTTTACTACGTGGGACACACACAACAGACGGACTAGATCGTCCTGTTGTGGGCCCCATGTATGAAAAATAAATAAATAAATAAATAAATGTAAAGTTGTAGCAGAAGCATCTGCTGTTGACGCTGGAAAGAGGTGGACCCCACCACAGGCCCCACCTTGATGCATGTAGAACATCAGCACCGTGCATTTGATGGGTCCCATTTGAAAATGGGTCACCCCCAAATTTCAACCATATATGGAACTCAGGTGGCCCATACTATTAAAATAAATAAAAAAATGTAATAAAATAATAATAATAATGGTACCTGATCATGAGTTATGTGTTATATCCAAACCGTCCCATCCATTTTGTAGGCACGTGGGTGGGACCCTCTGTGATGTATTTGTTTCATCTACACCATCCGTCCAGATGAGATGTTGGACGTACCACCCCCCAGTATTATAATATATATATATATATATATATATATATATATATATATATAAAATATAATATTATATATATTATGATGACCCCACATGGGACCCACCCTTGTAGAAACAGATTGGCTGGGGACCACCAGTTATATAACCGTGGGACCCACTACAATTTGATTCTGGGCGTTTGATCATGAAGTATGTGTTTAGCGTCACCGTCCATTGACGGTTGGATCCACCTGACAGGTGTCTAACCCCAGCTGATCTCCCAGCTGCTGGTGGGCCACTTGTACGTGGACCCACCATGTTATATGTATTATATCCTCACCGTCCAGATGTGGACGGTGGGACCCACCAGAGGTACATGTTATACCCCTACCATCCACCTGTTTGGACGTTAGATGATGGCAGGCCCCACCATGAGATATGTGTTTTATTCAAGCCGTCCATCTGCTGGACGAGCAGCATAGCTGCTGCACTGACGTCAACAGTTGGGTGGGATCCACCTTAATATATGTATTATATTTCATCTGTTCGTCCGTTTTCAGGACAGTGCAGTAACATCTGTAGTGATGTGGGACGCACTGCAATGTATTTGTTTCAACCCCGTTGTCCGCTTTTAGCGCGTGGGGACCCACCTCACACGTGTGGCACGTGTGACGGCGGGCCCCACCATGAGATATGTGTTTTATCCGAACCGTCCATCTGCTGGACCAGCAGCATAACTGCTGCACTGACGTCAACAGTTAGGTGGGACCCACCTTAATATATGTATTATATTTCATCTGTCCGTCCGTTTTCAGGACAGTACAGTAACATCTGTAGTGATGTGGGACACATTGCAATGTATTTGTTTCAACCCTGCTGTCCCACCTCACACGTGTGGCACGTGTGAGGGTGGGGTCCACCTGATATATGGATCTAATCTGCATCGTCAGCAAGATGGTGGCTCTAATCAGTTAAATCTAAATCATCCGTCTGATGGACGGTGAACCGTGTCGCCGATATATTTGAAGTCAGTAAGTTTTGTGAATCTGGTTGTGAGGTATGTGATATAATCCAGACCATCCATTGCTGGCTGACCCAGCTTTATAGTTGTTGTATATAATGTCAGTAAGACTTGAGGGTCTGACCATGGTATGTATTTCATCCCACTATCTATCTGGACGGTGGAGATGACCGTAATGTATATGTTCCATCCACACTGTCCAAATGGGACGGTGGGTCCTCCCATGATGCATATATTATCCAAACCGTCCATCCATTGTGGACCCACCTTATATGTGTTTTACCCAAGCTGTCCACATGTTTTGTTAGCATGGACACCACCTCGATGTATTTATTTCATCCATACCATCCAGATTGTGCTGGATGGTGCTGAACAATGTTTGGATGGTGCTGATTCACCAGAAAAATGTTGGACAGTGTTGATCATCATTAGTGGGCCAGGTGCCCCAAGGAATGATAGTATACAGTGATACACATGTTACACCTATCACCATTGAAATGGCTTTTGGCGTGATCTAAGTCCACTTGAGGCTCATTTATGTTATGCAGTAGCCATCTTTCTGGTGGACGATTTGTAAGTGGGGCCCACCATATGTAAGCATTTCATCCATGTAGCCCACTTGTTCACCATCCAGCAGCTGGCCCACCTCAGGTGTATGCGTTGAATACCCTCGCTGGCCTTCCATTGTGGACCCGTTGGTGGCGTATGGGGCCCAACTTATGTATGTGTATGCCTAAATTGCCCATCCAATTTTCCATATCACTTAGACCATGGGCCTGGAAAGGAGGCAGCTCCAAAGTTCAATGGCCCACACCATAGAAAATAGTGGGCTGGCACCCACCATTGAAACCCCTTGAGGCCCACCTGCCATATGTGTAGGGCCCACCCTGTTGTATATACACGCCACCCATCCATGTTACCGAGGCATGGGTTGACTTGTAAGGCCCACCTTGATGTAATGTACATAAGGCCTATCAAAATGTATCTTTGGCCCATGAACGGGGCCCGCCGTTTCTTATTTATGGCACATTACTGTAGCCCATTTGATGTATATTGGGGCCCATGGGTCGTAGCACATTGTGATGCAATTGAGGCCCAAGGGTCGTGGAACTTGGTGATGTATATTAGGCCTGTGTATGCGACCCACAGTGATGTATGTATGTCGTCCATTCGTGCGGCCCGTCATGATCTATGTATTGTATATCTATACCGTCCGTTTGTGTGGCACACTGTGATGTATTTGTAACCCATATGATGGATACAATGTGATTCATTTGTGGCCCATTGATGAGGCCCAAAAGTGATGTATGCACGGCCCACATGATGAGGCCCATTGCGATGTATTCGTGGCCCATGGGTAAGACCCACTGTGACATGTATTAGGCCTATGGGCTGTAGCCAATGTGATGTATTTGAGGCTCATGTGCGGGGCCCTCTTGTTGTGTGTTTATGACCCATTTAGTGAGCCCCATTGTGGTGTGCATTAGGCCGTAGGACGAGGTCCATTGAGATGTATTTTGGCACGTATATGTGGCCTAATATGACATTTGAGCAGTCCACTTGATGTATATGAGACCCAATATAATGTATACTCGACCCATGCATCAAGGCCCGATGTAATGTATATGTGGTCCTTGTGTGGGGCCATGGGCCCATTATACGTTTGACTTTATGAGGGCCACTCCTTAAGAGCAATGCTGGTTAGATGTCCACATTGATGAGAAATAATGGTTGAATGTCCACATTATGACCTCCACTTAGGCCTTGTTAGGCCCATCCTCACTGATGCCGATTTTTTTATACCGATTATGAGTATGTGACTACATAACATCATGATACATGTCCATATGCATCATCTGCATGTTTTGAGATATGGTTGACCATTGCATATATCATTGGGCAGGTTGTTATGAGGCTCCCTGATAGGTGGAGATTATCTCATATGAGCACACGATATGCGCATGATTGATGCATAACTGGATTATATGACTCATGCATCTTACATCATGATTATTGTATGCCCCAGCGACATTAAGGTCGTAGCCTCCACAGGCACATCGTGGATGGCCCGATGGGACACCGAAAATGTTTGGTTCTAGCATACGAGCACCATAGATGTCCCTGGGTGAAAATCCCTAAACCTCCGGGCCAAGAGATACCCCAACGTCGAGACCGAGTGGATACATGAGCACCCGAGTGCCGAATACTAGGAGGTCGCGTCTCTCACTGTGTCGTGGTCGGTTGGGAGGGGGTGTGGCCTTACCCGCCCGAGGGTAGGGGGCATTGCTAGGCTGAGTTTGACCAGCTAGTGAATGGGTCCACTATCGACGTGCCGGATACATATTGGCAGATTATTGGCTAGGCGTATAGTGAGGTTTCTTACGCTCACTTACTGTGGGCTTGGAGAGCGACAGTGTCATTTGGAGTGTACTAAACCCCGGTGATGATCCCAAAGGAGAACTATACTGATATGTGGACTTATTGATTAAGAGATTGCATACCTATTCATTCATTCATTCACTATCCACTCGGGCTGGTGGTGCGCAACTGTTTGTTATGTGTACCTTCGTAATGGATAGAATTTCAGTTGGGGCGTGCGACTAACCTGAGATCAGGAGTTCACCACATTGAGTCTGACTATCCAAATTTAGGTATGGGATTGGTTTGGATAGAAGCCCCTTATGATGAACTCCATAGCCTGCGATACTACGTACTATCATCCCGACTTCACACTCCAGCATGATCATTCCATTCGCACCACATATTGCATTACATCTGCGGCATATGACATTTTGAATTACCTGTGTTTCTGTATTTATATGGTTTAGATACGACATCTGATATTTGACTCTTTATGACTTCTCATTTATATAGTTGATCTGTATTGCGTATTCTGATATTGTTTGACTCATGGACTTGTTAGTATTTATGATATTGTATAATTATGGTATGACAATATGATGATGATGATGATGTGATTACGGATGCGTGTAATACGGTTATGGCTGTGGTCTGGGAGAAATGAAAATATGACTTGGTGATGATAGTAGCATTGACTGGGAGTATTATTATGATGCATATGCACTGCAATAACATTGGCATCATACCTTACCTGCTACATGCCTTTCACTATACATGATTTCCTTGTGGCATAATTGTCTTGCTTGCATGTAGGACACACTATACACACGTGTGTACTCACTACGCTTTTTACCTAAGCTTCCTATTTCTCAAATTTTTTTTTCAGGGTTGGAGTAGCTTGGAAGATTTAGCTTTCTCGATATATCGTATCTATTTTTAAATTTGGCAATGTTGACGTTGTGTACCTTCGAGTACCTTTGGAGAGCATTATACTTGTAACCATCAGAATTTATAATGGAGAGTATTGCTTGGTATTTCGATCATGGATCTTCATGCTCAGGTATTATATATGTGTAAACAAAAAAAAAATTAGTCAAAAGTCTTCCTTGTGGTGCGCCGAACTCGGGACTTGATGTATGGAAGTCGAGTGCCGGATTCGGGACACCACGGAAGCTGTCCGTCCCCGGGTTTGGGTCATGACAATTATAGAAGCTCGGTCAGAGAGGAATGCACGTATGTCCATTGAGGTTAAATTTGAAGCATCAATGACTCAAATTACTGAACTTAGGCAACAAATTACTTAAAGCCAACTACTTCACTGTTCCCCTGATACAGCTGCATCTCAAGTACTGCATTTGTTGTGATCAAATGATATAATTATTATTTTTAAAGATAAAAGTAGCATTATTATTTACATGAAACCATTATTTTATTTATAGGCCCACCGTCGATCTGGTGAGCCCTCAAGTATTCAAGAAGACTCTGCAACAACTCCATCGATGGAACAAATTTTCCAATTGAGAGACATCCGTGATCGGACTATTGTTAGTGGGCGGATGGTGTCAGATAATGTAGGCATCCCTCCAGAATGCATCAGAGTTGTAATAGATGATATCAACGTTCGCACAACAGAGTTGTTTAATGATGTCAGGACATTTGAAGATATTCAATTGGGTGAAATTGTTGTTTGGCCCAAATTCCTGATGAGAATTTGAATATTCAGTAGTTTTTTTTAACTTTTTGAACTTTAGGACATTTTGTATGACGAAAACTTGATTATTCAATGAAATGTTTTTTTGATCAAGTTGCCTTTTTTATTTATTTAATCTTTAGCATCCTTTTTATTAATTATGGTTTGTTGTCATTTATTTTTTATTAACCAAGTTACTAAAGGATTTCAATTTCAAATGTAACTGAAGTATTGACAGAACGTTGTCTCTTGTTGCAGTACAAGATGTAATAAGAACATACATTGATTGTGCACCAATTTTTTTTTTAAATGCACCAACTAGAAACGATTTAAGACGACGTTCAATGATACTTTGTTAAATATGAAATTTATGACCTTTAGTAACTTGGTTAATTAAAAAGAACTATGTAGTGGCTTAATCTCAATCTAACTTTTTGGGTACGTAGGCAGCCATTCGTAATGTACTAGAATATCGGTGCAACCACAAATCTTTTTTCTCTTTTGAATTGTAACAGACTGTATTGGTTACATTTTTCTCTGTCATACAGGTTGTGGCTATCAAAGATATAATATCACCTCTTTATAGGGAAACATTTAATGATGTGTACAAGTAAATTCATTTTTTCTTATTTCTTATATTATATCTTTAATGATGTGTAAACAATTAATGATGTGTAAATATTAAATTATGTGTATAGGTCATTTAATGATATTATTCCTTCGGTCGATTGTGACTTGTGGACAAAGGGATGAGTAACCAACAATACAAATATGGGAGGCCTTCCCCATGTATCCAGATGCTTTTAGATATATTTATGTTGTTTTTAAATTTATTAGCTTGAAATTGATGGAGCAGACCTGGATGTGTGTCGGAGTTATCTGGATGAGCGGGGGTCCCTGGAAGGTGGGAAACGTTGTTATGACCATGATGAAGTTGTCCATTTCCTATGGACAACATTGGAAGGGCCTGACCGTTTGGACATGCCGTGTTTATGTATTTGCTACAAATTAATGGAGTAAACCCGGATGTGCGTCGGAGCTATTTGGATGAGCGGGGGTCTCTGGAAGGTGGGAACCGCTGACCATGAGGAAGCAATCCATTTTCTATGGACAACATTGGGAGGGCCTGACCATTTGAACAGGCCATTTTTATGTATTTACTCAAAATTAATGGAGCAGACCTGGATGTGCGTCGGATCTATCCGGATGAGCAGGGGTCTCTGGAAGGTGGGAATCGCTGACCATGATGAAGCTGTCCATTTCCTATGGATAGCATTGGGAGGGCCTAGCCATTTGGATAAGCTGTATTTATATCTGTTTTTACAGGGACCTCACCCTTAACCTAAACCACACCCTAAACCTATAACCTAAACCTATTCTCAATTACCTAAACTTATAACCTATAACCTAAACCTAAATCGATTCTGAAATCCCAAAAGCTATACTTATAACCTAAACCTATTCTCAAATCCCAAAAGCAATACCTCAACCTAAACTTAAACCTATAAGCTAACCTTAACCTAAACCTAAACCGAAACCTACACCTAATCCTAATCTCAACTCCCTAACCTAAACCTAAACATAAACTTGAAAACCCAAACCTAAACCCGATCCCGAACCTGAATCCGATTTCCTAAACCTAAACCTTAACCTATTCTCAATTCTCTAAACCAAAACCTAAGATTTAAATGTATTCTCAAATCCCTAAACCTAGACCTACACCTAATCCTAATATTAACTCCCTAACCCATACCGAAATCTAAACTTGAAAACCCAAACCTAAGCCCAATCTCGAACCCAAATCCGATTTCCTAAACCAAAACCTTAGCCTATTCTCAATTCCCTAAACTTAAACCTAAGCCCTAAATGTATTCATAAATCCCTAAACCTAGACCTACACCTAATCCTAACTCAACTCCCTAACCCAAACCTAAACCTAAACTTGAAAACCCAAACCTAAACCCGATCCCGAACCAGAATCCAATTTCCTAAACCTAAACCTTAACTTATTCTCAATTCCCTAAACCTAAACCTAATATCTAAATGTATTCTCAAATCCCTAAACTTAGACCTACATATAATCCAAATCTCAACTCCCTAACCCAAACCTAAACCTAAAATTGAAAACCCAAACCTAAACACGATCCCTTACCCAAATGTATTCTCAAATCCCTAAACCGAAACCTACAACTAATCCTAATTTCAACTCCCCAACCTAAACCTAAACCTAAACTTGATAACCCAAACATAAACCCGATCCCGATCCCGAATCCAATTTCCTAAACCTAAACCTTAACCTATTCTCAATTCCCTAAACCTAAACCTAAACCTAAAACTAAAATGTATTCTCAAATCCCGAAACCTAAACCAACACATAACCCTAATCTCAACTCCCTAAACTAAACCTAAACCTAAACTTGAAAACCCAAACCTAAACACGATCCTGAACCCGAACCCAATTTTC
Source organism: Magnolia kwangsiensis (assembly GCA_037074715.1). Taxonomy (NCBI): domain Eukaryota; kingdom Viridiplantae; phylum Streptophyta; class Magnoliopsida; order Magnoliales; family Magnoliaceae; genus Magnolia; species Magnolia kwangsiensis. Next base: position 120,100,244 of record CM073577.1, read on the forward strand.
TAAACCTAAACCTTAACCTAAATTCTCAATTCCCTAAACTTGAACCTATAACCTAACCTAAACCTAAACCTATAACCTGCACTTATAACCTAAACCTAAACCTATATAACCTAAACCTAAGCCTAAAACCTAAACAAAAACCTAAAACCTAAATGTATTCTCAAATCCTTAAACCTAAACTGACACCTAATCATAATCTCAACTCCCTAACCTAAACCTAAACCTAAACTTGAAAACCCAAACCTAAACTCGATCCCGAACCCGAATCCGATTTTCTAAACCTAATCCTTAACCTATTCTCAATTCCATAAACCTAAACCTAAAACCTAAATGTATTCTCAAATCCCTAAACCGAAACCTACACCTAATCCTAATCTCAACTCCCTAACCTAAACCTAAACTTGAAAACCCAAACCTAAACCCGATCCCGAACCCGAATCCGATTTCCTTAACCTAAACCTCAACCAATTCTCAATTCCCTAAACCTAAACCTATGACCTAAATGTATTCTCAAATTCCTAAACCTAGACCTACACCTAATCCTAATCTCAACTCCCTAACCCAAACCTAAACATAAACTTGAAAACCCAAACCTAAACCCGATCTCGAACCCGAATCTGATTTCCTAAAGCTAAACCTTAACTTATTCTCAATTCCCTAAACCTAAACCTAAGACCTAAATGTATTTTCAAATTCTTAAACTTAGACCTACACCTAATCCTAATCTCAACTCCCTAACCCAAACCTAAACCTAAATTTGAAAAACCAAACCTAAACCCGATCCCAAACCTAAATGTATTCTCAAATCCCTAAACTGAAAACTACAACTAACCCTAACCTCAACTCCCTAACCTAAACCTAAACTTAAACTTGAAAACCCAAACCTAAACCTGACCCTGAAATTGAATCCAATTTCCTAAACCTAAACCTTAACCTATTCTCAATTCCCTAAACCTAAACTGTAGACCTAAATGTATTACCAAATCCCTAAACCTAGACCTACACCTAATCCTAATCTCAACTCCCTAATCCAAACCTAAACCTAAACTTGAAAACCCAAACCTAAACTCGATCCCGAACCCGAATCCGATTTCCTAAACCTAAACCTTAACCTATTCTCAAATCCCTAAACCTAAACCTAAGACCTAAATGTATTATCAAATCTCTAAACCTAGACCCACACCTAATCCTAATCTCAACTCCCTAACCCAAACCTAAACCTAAACTTGAAAACCGAAACCTAAACTCGATCCCGAACCCGAATTCGATTTCCTAAACCTAAACCTTAACCTATTCCCAATTCCCTAAACCTAAATCTAAGACCTAAATGTATTCTCAAATCCTTAAACCTAAACCTACACCTAATCTTAATCTCAACTCCCTAAGCCAAATCAAAACCTAAACTTGAAAACCCAAACCTAAACCTGATCCCAAACCCAAATCCGGTTTCTTAAACCAAAACCTTAACCTATTCTCAATTCCCTAAACCTAAACCTAAGCCATAAATGTATTCACAAATCCCTAAACCTAAACCTATACCTAATCCTAATCTCAACTCCCTAACCCAAACTTAAACCTAAACTTGAAAACCCACACCTAAACCCAATCCCGAACCAGAATCCGATTTCCTAAACCTAAACCTAACTTATTTTCAATTCCCAAAACCTAAACCTAATACCTAAATGCATTCTCAAATCCCTAAACTTAGACCTACACCTAATCCTAATCATAACTCCCTAACCCAAACCTAAACCTAAATTTGAAAACCCAAACCTAAACACGATCCCTAACCGGAATGTATTCTCAAATTCCTAAACCGAAACCTACAACTAATCCTAATCTCAACTCCCTAACCTAAACCTAAACCTAAACTTGAAAACCTAAACCTAAACCCGATCTCGATCCTGAATCCAATTTCCTAAACCTAAACCTTAACCTATTCTCAATTCCCTAAACCTTAACCTATTCTCAATTCCCTAAACCTAACCCAAACCAAAAACTAAAATGTATTCTCAAATCCCTAAACCTAAACCTACACCTAATCCTAATCTCAACTCCCTAACCTAAACCTAAACCTAAACTTGAAAACCCAAACCTAAACACGATCCTGAACCCGAACCCGATTTTCTAAACCTAAACCTTAACCTAAATTCTCAATTCCCTGAACCTTAACCTATAACCTAACCTAAACCTAAACCTATAACCTACACATATAACCTAAACCTAAACCTATATAACCTAAACCTAAGCCTAAAACCTAAGCCTAAACCTAAAACCTAAATGTATTCTCAAATCCTTAAACCTAAACCTACACCAAATCATAATCTAAACTCCCTAACCTAAACCTAAACCTAAACTTTAAAACCAAAACCTAAACTCGATCCCGAACCCGTATCCGATTTCCTAAACCTAATCCTTAACCTATTCTCAATTCCCTAAACCTAAACCTAAAACCTAAATGTATTCTCAAATCCCTAAACCGAAACCTACACCTAATCCTAATCTCAACTCCCTAACCTAAACCTAAACTTGAAAACCCAAACCTAAACCCGATCCCAAACCTGAATCCGATTTCCTAAACATAAACCTTAACCTATTCTCAATTCCCTAAACCTAAACCTATGACCTAAATGTATTCTCAAATCCCAAAACCTAGACCTACACCTAATCCTAATCTCAACTCCCAAACCCAAACCTAAACCAAAACTTGAAAACCCAAACCTAAACCCGATCCCGAACCCAAATCCGATTTCCTAAACCTAAACCTTAACTTATTCTTAATTCCCTAAACCTAAACTTACGACCTAAATGTATTCTGAAATTCCTAAACTTAGACCTACACCTAATCCTAATCACAACTCCCTAACCCAAACCTAAACCTAAATTTGAAAACCCAAACTTAAACCCGATCCCAAACCTGGAAGTATTCTCAAATCCCTAAACTAAAAACTACAACTAATCCTAACCTCAACTCCCTAACTTAAACCTAAACTTAAACTTGAAAATCCAAACCTAAATCCGATCCTGAAATTGAATCCAATTTCCTAAACATAAAGCTTAACCTATTCTCAATTCCCAAAACCTAAACCTAAAACCTAAATGTATTATCAAATCCCTAAACCTATACCTACACCTAATCCTAATCTCAACTCCCTAACCCAAACCTAAACCTAAACCTGAAAACCCAAACCTAAACTTGATCCGAAACCCGAATCCGATTTCCTAAACTTAAACCGTAACCTATTCTCAATTACCTAAACCTAAACCTAAGACCTAAATGTATTCTCAAATACTTAAACCTAGACCTACACCTAATCCTAATCTCAACTCCCTAACCCAAACCTAAACCTAAACTTGAAAACCCAAACCTAAACCCGATCCCGAACCCGAATCTGATTTCCTAAACCTAAGCCTTAACCTATTCTCAATTCCCTAAACCTAAACCTAAGATCTAAAAGTATTCTCAAATCCCTAAACTTAGACCTATACCTAATCCTAATCTCAACTCCCTAAACCAAACCTAAACCTAAATTTGATAACCCAAACCTAAACCCGATCCCAAACCCGAATGTATTCTCAAATCCCTAAACCGAAACCTACAACTAATCCTAATCTCAACTCCCTAACCTAAACCTAAACCTAAACTTGAAAACCCAAACCAAAACCCGATCCCGAACCCGAATCCAATTTCCTAAAACTGAACCTTAACCTATTCTCAATTCTTGAAACCTAAACCTAAAACTTAAATGTATTCTCAAATCCCTAAACTGAAGCCTACACCTAATCCTAATCTCAACTCCCTAACCTAAACATAAACCTAAACTTGAAAATCCAAACCTAAACTCGATCCCGAACCCGAACCCGATTTCCTAAACCTAAACCTTGACCTAAATTCTCAATTCCCTAAACCTTAACCTATAACCTAACCTAAACCTATCACCTGCACTTACAACCTAAACCGTAACCTATATAACCTAAACCTAAGCCTAAAACCAAAACCTAAACCTAAAACGTAAATGTATTCTCAAATCCCTAAACCGAAACCTACACCTAATCCTAATCTCAACTACCTAACCTAAACCTAAACTTGAAAACCCAAACCTAAACTCGATCCCGAACCCGAATCCGATTTCCTAAACCTAAACCTTAACCTATTCTCAATTCCCTAAACCTAAACCTCTGACCTAAATGTATTCTCAAATCCCTAAACCTAGACCTACACCTAATCCTAATCTCAACTCCCTAACCCAAACCTAAACCTAAACTTGAAAACCCAAACCTAAACCCGATCCCGAACCCGAATCCGATTTCCTAAACCTAAACCTTAACTTATTCTCAATTCCCTAAACCTAAACCTACCACCTAAATGTATTCTCAAATTCTTAAACTTAGACCTACACCTAATCCTAATTTCAACTCCCTAACCCAAACCTAAACCTAAATTTGAAAACTCAAACCTAAACCCGATCCCAAACCCGGATGTATTCTCAAATCCCTAAACTAAAAACTACAACTAATCCTAACCTCAACTCCCTAACATAAACCTAAACTTAAACTTGAAAATCCAAACCTAAACCCGATCCTGAAATCGAATCCAATTTCCTAAACCTAAACCTTAACCTATTCTCAATTCCCAAAACCTAAACCTAAGACCTAAATGTATTTTCAAATCACTAAACCTAGACCTACACCTAATCCTAATCTCAACTCCCTAACCCAAACTTAAACCTAAACCTGAAAACCCAAACCTAAACTTGATCCCGAACCCGAATTCGATTTCCTAAACCTAAACCGTAACCTATTCTCAATTCCCTAAACCTAAACCTAGGACCTAAATTTATTCTCAAATACTTAAACCTAAACCTAAACTTGAAAACCCAAACCTAAACCCGATCCTGAACCCGAATCCAAGTTCCTAAACCTAATCCTTAACCTATTCTCAATTTTCTAAATCTAAACCTACGACCTAAATGTATTCTCAAATCCGTAAACTTAGACCTATACCTAATCCTAATCTCAACTCCCTAAATCAAACCTAAACCTAAATTTGAAAACCCAAACCTAAACTCGATCCCAAACCCAAATGTACTCTTAAATCCCTAAACCGAAACCAACAACTAATCCTAATCCTAACTCCCTAACCTAAACCTAAACCTAAACTTGAAAACTCAAATCAAAACCCGATCCTGAACCCGAATCCAATTTCCTAAAACTAAACCTTAACCTATTCTCAATTCCCAAAACCTAAACCTAGAACTTAAATGTATTCTCAAATTCCTAAACCGAAACCTACACCTAATCCTAATCTCAACTCCCTAACCTAAACATAAAACTAAACTTAAAAACCCAAACCTAAACTCGATCCCGAACCCGAACCCGATTTCCTAAACCTAAATCTTAACCTAAATTCTCAAGTCCCTAAACCTTAACCTATAACCTAACCTAAACCTATCACCTACACTTACAACCTAAACCTTAACCTATATAACCTAAACCTAAGCTTAAAACCTAAACCTAAACCTAAAACCTAAATGGATTCTCAAATCCTTACGCCTAAACCAACACTTAATCATAATCTCAGCTCCCGAACCTAAACCTAAACCTAAACTTGAAAACCCAAACCTAAACCCGATCCCGAACCCGAACCCGATTTTCTAAACCTAAACCTCAACCTATTCTCAATTCCCTAAACCTAAACCTAAGACCTAAATGAATTCTCAAATCCCAAAACCTAGACCAATGCCTAATCCTAATCTCAACTCCCTAACGCAAACCTAAACCTAAACTTGAAAACCCAAACCTAGACCCGATTTCGATTTTCTAAACCTAAGCCTTAACCGATTCTCAATTCCCTAAACCTAAACTTAAGACCTAAATGTATTCTCAAATCCCAAAACCTAGACCTACACCTAATCCTAATCTCAATTCCCAAACTCAAATCTAAACCTAAATTTGAAAACCCAAACTAAACCCGATCCCGAACCCGAATCCGATTTTCTAAACCTGAACCTTAACTTATTCTCAATTTCCTAAACCTAAACCTAAGACCTAAATGTATTCTCAAATCCCTAAACTTATACCTACACCTAATCCTAATCTCAACTCCCTAACCCAAACCCAAACCTAAACTTGAAAACTCAAACTTAAACCCGATCCCGAACCCGAATACGATTTCCTAAACCTAAACCTTAACTTATTCTCAATTCCCTAAACCTAAACCTAAGACCTAAATGTATTCTCAAATCCCTAAACTTAGACCTACACCCAATCCTAATCTTAACTCCCTAACCCAAACCTAAACCTAAATTTGGAAACCCAAACCTAAACCCGATCCATAACCCGAATGTAATCTCAAATCACTAAACTGAAACCTACAACAAATCCTAATCTCAACTGCCTAACCTAAACCTAAACCTAAACTTGAAATCCCAAATCTAAACCCGATCCCAAACCCGAATCCAATTTCCTAAACCTAAACCTTAACCTATTCTCAATTCCCTAAACCTAAACCTAAACCTAAAACTTAAATGTATTCTCAAAGCCCTAAACCGAAACCTACCTAATCCTAATCTCAATTCCTTACCCTAAACCTAAACCCAAACTTGAAAACCCAAACCTGAACTCAATCCCGAACCTGGACCCGATTTCCTAAAACTAAACCTTAACCTAAATTCTCAATTCCCTAAACCTTAACCTATAACCTAATCTAAACCTAAACCTATAACCTGCACTTATAACCTAACCTAAAACTATATAACCTAAACCTAAGCCTAAAACCTAAACCTAAACCTAAAACCTAAATGTATTCTCAAATCCTTAAACCTAAACCTACACCTAATCATAATCTCACTTCCCTAACCTAAACCTAAACCTAAACTTGAAAACCCAAACCTAAACTCGATCCCGAACCTGAATCCGATTTCCTAAACCTAATCCTTAACCTATTCTCAATTCCCTAAACCTAAACCTAAAACCTAAATGTATTCTCAAATCCCTAAACCAAAACCTACACCTAATCCTAATCTCAACTCCCTAACCTAAACCTAAACTTGAAAATCCAAAACTAAACCCGATCCCGAACCCGAATCCGATTTCCAAAACCTAAACCTTAACCTCTTCTCAATTCCCTAAACCTAAACCTAAGACCTAAATGTATTCTCAAATCCCTAAACCTAGACCTACACCTAATCCTAATCTCAACTCCCTAACCCAAACCTAAAATAAAACTTGAAAACCCAAACCTAAACCCGATCCCGAACCCGAATCCGATTTCCTAAACCTAAACCTTAACTTATTCTCAAATCCCTAAACCTAAACCTAAGACCTAAATGTATTCTCAAATCCCTAAACTTAGACCTATACCTAATCCTAATCTCAACTCCCTAAACCAAACCCAAACCTAAATTTGAATACCCAAATCTAAACCCGATCCCAAACCCGAATGTATTCTCAAATCCCTAAACCAAAACCTACAACTAATCATAATCTCAACTCCCTAACCTAAACCTAAACCTAAACTATAAAACCTAAACCAAAATCCGATCCCGAACCCGAATCCAATTTCCTAAAACTAAACCTTAACCTATTCTCAATTCCCGAAACCTAAACCTAAAACTTAAATGTATTCTCAAATCCCTAAACCGAAACCTACACCTAATCCTAATCTCAACTCCCTATCCTAAACATAAACCTAAACTTGAAAACAAAAACCTAAACTCGATCCCGAACCCGAACCCGATTTCTTAAACCTAAACCTTAACCTAAATTCTCAATTCCCTAAACCTTAACCTATAACCTAACCTAAACCTATCACCTGCACTTTCAACCTAAACCTTAACCTATATAACCTAAACCTAAGCCTAAAATCTAAACCTAAACCTAAAACCTAAATGTATTCTCAAATCCTTATGCCTAAACCTACACTTAATCATAATCTCAACTCCCTAACCTAAACCTAAACCTAAACATGAAAACCCAAACCTAAACCCAATCCTGAACCCGAACCCGATTTTCTAAACCTAAACCTCAACCTATTCTCAATTCCCTAAACCTAAACCTAAGACCTAAATGTATTCTCAAATCCCAAAACCTACACCTACGCCTAATCCTAATCTCAACTCCCTAACGCAAACCTAAACCTAAACTTGAAAACCCAAACCTAAACCTGTTTCCGATTTTCTAAACCTAAGCCTTAACCTATTCTTAATTCCCTAAATCTAAACCTAAGACCTAAATGTATTCTCAAATCCCAAAACCTAGACCTACACCTAATCCTAATCTCAATTCCCTAACTCAAATCTAAACCTAAATTTGAAAACCCAAACCTAAACCCGATTCCGAACCCAAATCCGATTTTCTAAACCTGAACCTTAACTTATTCTCAATTCCCTAAACCTAAACCTAAAACCTAAATGTATTCTCAAATCCCTAAACTTAGACCTACACCTAATCCTAATCTTAACTCCCTAACCTAAACCTAAACCTAAATTTGAAAACCCAAACCTAAACCCGATCCATAACCCGAATGTAATCTCAAATCACTAAACTGAAACCTACAACAAATCCTAATCTCAACTGCCTAACCTAAACCTAAACCTAACTTGAAATCCCAAACCTAAACCCGATCCCGAACTCGAATCCAATTTCCTAAACCCAAACCTTAACCTATTCTCAATTCCCTAAACCTAAACCTAAACCTAAAACTTAAATGTATTCTCAAATCCCTAAACCGAAACCTACCTAATCCTAATCTCAATTCCCTACTCTAAACCTAAACCTAAACTTGAAAACCCAAACCTAAACTCGATCCCGAACCCGAACCCGATTTCCTAAACCTAAACCTTAACCTAAATTCTCAATTCCCTAAACGTTAACCTATAACCTAACCTAAACCTAAACCTATAACCTGCACTTATAACCTAAACCTAAACTTATATAACCGAAAACTAAGCCTAAAACCTAAACCTAAACCTAAAACCTAAATGTATTCTCAAATCCTTAAACCTAAACCTACACCTAATCATAATCTCACTTCCCTAACCTAAACCTAAACCTAAACCTAAACTTGAAAACCCAAACCTAAACTCGATCCCGAACCTGAATCCGATTTCCTAAACCTAATCCTTAACCAATTCTTAATTCCCTAAACCTAAACCTAAAACCTAAATGTATTCTGAAATCCCTAAACCAAAACCTACACCTAGTCCTAATCTCAACTCCCTAACCTAAACCTAAACTTGAAAATCCAAACCTAAACCCGATCCCAAACCCGAATTCGATTTCCTAAACCTAAACCTTAACCTCTTCTCAATTCCCTAAATAAATGTGTTCTCAAATCCTTAAACCTAGACCTACACCTAATCCTAATCTCAACTCCCTAACCCAAACCTAAAACAAAACTTGAAAACCCAAACCTAAACCCGATCCCGAATCCGAATCCGATTTCCTAAACCTAAACCTTAACTTATTCTCAATTCCCTAAACCTAAACCTAAGACCTAAATGTATTCTCAAATCCCTAAACTTAGACCTATACCTAATCCTAATCTCAACTTCCTAAACCAAATCTAAACCTAAATTTGAAAACCCAAACCTAAACCCGATCCCAAACCCGAATGTATTCTCAAATCCCTAAACTGAAACCTACAACTAATCCTAATCTCAACTCCCTAACCTAAACCTAAACCTAAACTATAAAACCCAAACCAAAACCCGATCCCGAACCTAAATCCAATTTCCTAAAACTAAACCTTAACCTATTCTCAATTCCCAAAACCTAAACCTAAAACTTAAATGTATTCTCAAATCCCTAAACTGAAACCTACACCTAATCCTAATCTCAACTCCCTAACCTAAACCTAAACCTAAACTTGAAAACCCAAACTTAAACTCGATCCCAAACCCGAACCCGATTTCGTAAACCTAAACCTTAACCTAAATTCTCAATTCCCTAAACCATAACCTATAACCTAACCTAAACCTATCACCTGCACTTACAACCTAAACCTTAACCTATATAACCTAAACCTAAGCCTAAAAACTAAACCTAAACCTAAAAACTAAATGTATTCTCAAATCCTTACGGCTAAACCTACACTTAATCATAATCTCAACTCCCTAACCTAAACCTAAACCTAAACTTGAAAACCCAAACCTAAACCCGATCCCGAACCCAAACCCGATTTTCTAAACCTAAACCTCAACCTATTCTCAATTCCCTAAACCTAAACCTAAGACCTAAATGTATTATCAAATCTTTAAACCTAGACCTACGCCTAATCCAAATCTCAACTCCCTAACCCAAACCTAAACCTAAACTTGAAAATCCAAACCTAAACTCGATCCCGAACCCGAATTCAATTTCCTAAACCTAAACCTTAACCTATTCTCAATTCCCTAAACCTAAACCTAAGACCTAAATGTATTCTCAAATCCCTAAACTTAGACCTACAACTAATCCTAATCTCAACTCCCTAACCTAAACCTAAACCGAAATTTGAAACCTAAACCTAAACCCGATCCATAAATCGAATGTAATCTCAAATCCCTAAACTGAAACTTACAACAAATCCTAATCTCAACTGCCTAACCTAAACCTAAACCTAAACTTGAAATCCCAAACCTAAACCCGATCCCGAACCCGAATCCAATTTCCTAAACCTAAACCTTAACCTATTCTTAATTCCCTAAACCTAAACCTAAACCTAAAGCTTCAATGTATTCTCAAATTCCTAAACCGAAACCTACCTAATCCTAATCTCAACTCCCTACCCTAAACCTAAACCTAAACTTGAAAACCCAAACCTAAACTCGATCTCGAACTCGAACCTGATTTCCTAAACCTAAACCTTAACCTAAATTCTCAATTCCCTAAACCTTAACCTATAACCTAACCTAAACCTAAACCTATAACCTGCACTTATAACCTATAACCTAACCTAAACCTAAACCTATAACCTGCACTTATAACCTAAACCTAAACCTATAGAACCTAAACCTAAGCCTAAAACCTAAACCTAAATCTAAAACCTAAATGTATTCTCAAATCCTTAAACCTAAACCTACATGTAAGCCCCGTATCCTAGACCGTACCATTCCATAAACTTTCGCGGTCTTACCGGTCAAATTTCGACAACCTTCGACCCTTAACCAATATTTGCGTGCGACCCTGATTCGTATGCCGTCAACCCATATCGACTCAACCCAAGACCTTTACCATAGCGACCGCACCGTCGCTGCGGTTCTGATGCCGCGACTTGTGCGCCGAGGCGATACCCTGGTCAAGATATGTGAGCCAACGTTCGGTGCGAAGAAAATGTCGCGCGTTGCAAAACTCAAGAGAATCTCTACGAGATGTCACATCAATCCCATCAATCAATCAATCTTATCACATCACATGTCAAGTATATGTCAAGTACACATCACCTTTCACCCATACCCAAGCAACCACAAAAGTCAAAAAAGGTCTTACAAGCCCATGCTTTTCTTACACAAAAGGCCACAAAAGTCAAGGATTTCTTACTCACCACATCCATCACCCATCACTCTCTCTCTCTCTCTCTCTCTCTCTCTCTCTCTCTCTCTCTCCCTTTTACAACTCTCTCTCATTTTCAAAAAACTCAAATCCAGGAGAGGAAAAAACTCCATACGTATGAGAAATCCTCCAAGCATTCCCAAGCTCCAAGGTGGCCCACTTTCCTACCCCATGATCTCCCATCCTAACCATCCATTCATCATCTCCTCCATTGGAATCAAAGCTAAGGTGCTAAGGAACTCATAGAAGCAAGAAGATCGAACGGTAGGTGCTCCTCCAGATGTAAAAAATCTGATTTCTATAGCCTAGATGTTTTCTTTCTTTCATGAGGAAAGTGTAGGAACCACCAATCAATGGTGGAGATCTCACACAATCCCATGGTTGTGGCCTAATGGCCTACCTTATGCATGCATGATCTATGCATGGGGCCTTTCTCTATGGGCCCCATCATGGTAGTTTTATTTCATATAATATTATGTGTGTGTCATCTAGACCTTATAACCATGGTGGGGATGGCATCCTCACTATGCATTTTAATTATAACCCATGCATGTGCAAGATCCATGTTGTAAATGTAGATCTAGGTATGATGTGCGGGTGTGATTGATCTTGGGAGGGCTCAATAGTGGCGGAGCCCCTTTTTCTATGGCCGGATTGTCCTTCTATCTCTCTTTTTCCTCATTTTATTTCCTGATGTGTGTGGCTCATTAATGTATTTTCTTTTTTATTTAACTTATATAATAAATTTTATCTAAGTACATGTTGCTGTCTAGAATTTTCTAGACAGTTTCTGGTTGTTTTTGGACTAGATTTTGGAACTGTTTGGGGGACTATTCATACCTATTAAATATATTTTTCTGAAATGTGGGGATCTCATCTTGATGTCTCCCAAATTTCAGCCCCAACTGACCTTTATTGGGGTCCCAAAGGTGTGGTCCAAGTGAGGTGGACAGTCTGAATTTTCTGTACTGTTCCAGCAACATTCCACCATGGACAGTTGGATTTTTAAAATTTATTAAAATACTTATGGATGTTTAAAATTATAAAAATTTTTAGGGGGTGGCCTACTTATGGTAGGAACCACCTACAAAATTTTGGGGCCAATGGACACCTGTACACACCATGGTGATGGCAGGACCGACCCATTATAATATGGTGTCCAGATCAGTCCGATTTTCAGGATAAATTGATTTATGTAAATGAATTATAATATTTACAAACGTCCAAAAATTTTGATTTTTTTTAATAGTGTGGTCCACTTATGTTAGAACCCACCTACCAAATTTCAGGGCCAATGGACCCCTGTACACACCGTGGTGAGGGCCGGACTGGCCCACCACGTTGGGACGTCCAGGTCTGTCCGATTTTTCTGGACAGTCTGTTTTGTTTAAATTAATTAAAATACTTAGAGATATCTAAAAATTATGAAATTTTATGGAGGTGTGGCCTACCTATGGAAGTATAACTCTGTGAAATTTTAACCTCAAGTGACCCCGTTTGGGTATCCAAAATAATGAGCCAAGATGGTTGGACTCTCAGATTTTTTTCTGCTGTGCAGTCCAGCAATATGCCTTGATAAAAAATAAACCATAATTCAAAAATATTTCTTCTGATGGTGGGCCACCTTTTTGGGTTTTCTCTCATTGTATGCATGATGAGGGACCTTGTCCCTCAATTTTCAGAGTTTTAGAGGCCTTGGACCCACTCCAATGGAGTGCCTAAATTTAGGACAACAACATGTTATAATTATGCTGGCCTTGGGCTGAAATTTTGAGGAGTGGGGCCCACCATATTATAAAGATCTTAGAGGAAATGATTTATACCTTTATTTCCTTAAATGTTGGGCTTAATAAATGCACTTTTGAGGCCCACAACAGTTGAATTTAATTAGGTCCATGAATGTAGCTGGTTGTTGAACTATTTAAGGCCCATAGAGTGGACCCATTTGATGTGTTCCAAGGCCCATGGGATTAGGCCCATTTGATGTAATTTAAGGCCCATAGAGTGAACCCATTTGATGTGTTCCAAGGTCCATGGGATTGGACCCATTTGATGTATTTTAAATCCCATGGGATTAGGCCCATTTGATATGTATAAGGCCCATGGTTCGAGAACCATTTGATGCAATCTAAGGCCCACAGGTTATGACCCATTGCAATGCACATAAGGCCCATTGGTGCGGTCCATTGATGTGGTCCATTTGATGAGTAAAAGGCCCATATGACATGGCCCATTTGATGTATTTAAGGCCCAATGGGGTGTACCTAAGGTCCATTGCAATGTGTGATCCCAACCTGGTTTACATAATGTTATTCACTACGGGCTACGCCTTGGGAGCAATGTTGGTTTGACGTCCACATTGCGAGTATAATGTTGGTTAAATGTCCGCATTGTGACTCTCCCTAGGGCCCATTGGTAGGCCCGTACTTTTTGTATGCAAGCCGTCTAGGCCAGCTACATTGTAAGGATAGGGCATTACTTTATAACATGCTTAGTATAACTCCATGACGCATAATCCATTTGTATCGGTCCATTTGATCGGCCTGCTCATATCGGCCATTTGATTGATTTAGCCCATATGATTGATTAGGCCCATCTTGATATATTTGTGGCCTGTTGCTAAGGCCATATATGAGGCCCATTATTGAGGCCCACCTTGATGTGTATGAGGCCCGTTGTTGAGGCCCACCTTGATGTGTATGAGGCCTATTGTTGAGGCCCACCTTGATGTGTATGAGACCCGTTGTTGAGGCCCACCTTGATGTGTATGAGGCCCGTTGTTGAGGCCCACCTTGATGTGTATGAGGCCCGTTGTTGAGGCCCACCTTGATGTGTATAAGGCCTGTTGTTGAGGCCCACCTTGATGTGTATGAGGCCCGTTGTTGAGGCCCACCTTAATGTGTATGAGGCCCGTTGTTGAGGCCCACCTTAATGTGTATGAGGCCCATTGTTGAAGCCCACCTTGATGTGTATGAGGCCCGTTGTTGAGGCCCACCTTAAATATATATGAGGCCCATGTTGCAAGGTCCATTGTGATGTATGCAAGGCCCATGGGTCATGGCCCATTGCAATGTATGTAAGGCCCAATTAGTGCGGCCTATTCGATATATTTATGGGGTCCATGTCATTAGGCTTATCCTGTTTATTGGTGACCCGTCCATTGAGGCTCACCCGTGGTATATATTTGAGGTCCATGTGTAGGGCCTACCTATTGTGTATTTAAAGTCCATGGGTTGTGGCCATAGTGATGTATATTAGGCCTATGTGATGTAGCCCATACTGATATGTATTAGACCCAAGTATGTGACTCACTTGCAAAGTATATTTGAGGTCCATTGTGATATATCTGAGGCCCATGGGTGCGACCCATCCAGATGTATTTGAGGCCTATGGACAAGGCCCATTGTGATATGTATTAGGCCCATGACCAGGGGTCACCTGTTTCGTATATTTAGCCCTTGTGTGAGGCCATGTGCCCATTATATATTTGATTCTATGTGGGCCATTCCTTGGGGGCAATGTTGGTTAAAAGTCCACATTGTCGACGCCGATTATTGATACCGTTTATGAGTATGTGACATCATAACATCATGATACATGCTCATTCGCATCATCTGCATGTTTGTTATGAGATGTGATTGACCATTGCATATGTCATTGGGCAAGATGATGTGATACTCCCTGATAGGTGGAGATTATCTCACATGAGCACATGACATGTGTAGGATTGATGCATGATTGGATTGTATGACTCATGCATCTTGCATTGTGTTATGATTACTGTACGCCCTAGTGACATCAGGGCCGTAGCCTCCACAGGTATATCGTGGATGGCCAGATGGGACACCGAAAATCTGTTCAAGCATTGGGCCGCCATAGATGGCCCTGGGTGAAAATCCCTAAACACCCTCTTAGTTTTAGAGGATGCTCCAACGTCTAAACCGAGTGGGTAGATGATCGTTGAGTGTCGATTACCAGATGGCTACACTCTCCACTGTGTCGTGGTCGGTTGGAAGGGGGTGTGGCCTTACCCGCCAGAGGGAGTAGGCATGGCTAGGCTGAGTTTGACCAGCTCGAGGAATGAGTCCGCTATTGGTGAGCTGGGTAGGTATTGGAAGACTACTGACAAGCAGATAGTGAGGTCTTTTCCACTTACCCAGTTGTGCGCTTGATTGGGGCGACAGGTGGTGTGAAGTGTAATAGATCCCGGTGATTTTCTCAGAGAGGAACCGTACTAATATGAGGACTGACATGATATTATGACACCTTATCACTGTTGTGCATGTGGGCGGACACACGTGGGCGGACGCTGATGTGGGCGGGGCTGAGGCCTGGGTGAGCTACCACACTGGGCGACCTACCAGCGGTTGGCAGGCTACTGTGCTGACAAGCTACTGAGTAGGAGTTGCATACTCATTCATTCATCCATTCACTATCCACTCGGGCTGGTGGTGCGCAACTAATTGTTGTTTATCTTCGTTATGGTAAGGATTTCGATTGGGCGCGCGACTAACCTGAGATCAGGAGTTTACCACGTTGAGTCATACTATCCAAATTTAGGTATGGGACTGATTTGGATAGAGGTTCCTTGTGGTGGACCCCGTAGCCTGTGATACTACGTATTATCATCCCGACATCACACTCCAGCATAGTCATTCCATTAGCACCATATACTGTATATTTCATTACATCTTCGGCGTGTGACATTGTGGGTTGTTATGTTTCTGCATTCATGTGACTTAGATGAGAGTGATGATATTTGTTAGCTCTTTCGAATTGTGTATTACATTATATCCTTGTCATTCGACATTTGATTATATATGACTCATCATTTGCATAGCTGTCCTATATTGCATATTCTGATATTGATTAACTTATGGACTTGTTCATACTTCCGCTTATTCTGTTATCGCATAATTATAATCTTGTCAATATTTTTTTTTACGCTGATAATTCCTACTCTTATCAGTGTTTCTGCTTATTCAGTCATTGTATGGTTTATAGATTAATAGCTTTCCGGTATTGTATGATTTTGATATTATATTGAATACTTGGCACTTATCTCGTGCACACATTTACACCACCCTCTAAGCTTTCTATAAGCTTATGCACGATAGATGCGTGCATGTGATGTTAGGTTGCAGTAGCATTGAGCTTGGAGCGTGCAGCAGTTTTCTGGAGCTTTGATTTTGACATATATATTTCCCTTCCAGCATTGTATTCAAATGATTGTATTAGTGAAAATGTGATGATGATGTTGCCTTTATGAATTGGGTAAACTTATGGTTATGCTTATTACTAGTTAAATGTACAAAAAAAAATCCTCCTTGTAGGATCTCAGCATCGAAAATCTGGCATATGAATGCTACGAGCCGAGAATGAGGTACTACGGAGCCTGTTGGCACCGGATTCGGTGATTGGGATTCCTGTGAATCCGATTTCTAGGTTTGGGACGTGACACTACACCTAATCATAATCTCAACTCCCTAATTAAACTTAAACCTAAACTTGAAAACCCAAACCTAAACTCGATCCCGAACCCGAATCCGATTTCCTAAACCTAATCCTTAACCTGTTCTCAATTCCCTAAACCTAAACTTAAAACCTAAATGTATTCTCAAATCCCTAAACCGAAACCTACACCTAATCTTAATCTCAACTCCCTAACCTAAACCTAAACTTGAAAATCCAAACCTAAACCTAATCTCGAACCCGAATTCGATTTTCTAAACCTAAACCTTAACCTCTTCTCAATTCCCTAAACCTAAACTTAAGACCTAAATGTATTCTCAAATCTCTAAACCTAGACCTACACCTAATCCTAATCTCAACTCCCTAACCCAAACCTAAAACAAACCTTGAAAACCCAAACCTAAACCCGATCCCGAACCTGAATCCGATTTCCTAAACCTAAACCGTAACTTATTCATAATTCCCTAAACCTAAACCTAAGACCTAAATGTATTCTCAAATCCCTAAACTTAGACCTATACCTAATCCTAATCTCAACTCCCTAACCCAAACCTAAACCTAAATTAGAAAACACAAACCTAAATCCGATCCCAAACCCGAATGTATTCTCAAATCCCTAAACCGAAACCTACAACTAATCCTAATCTCAACTCCCTAACCTAAACCTAAACCAAAACTTGAAAACCCAAACCAAAACCTGATCCCGAAGCCAAATCCAATTTCCTAAAACTAAACCTTAACCTATTCTCAATTCCTGAAACCTAAACCTAAAACATAAATGTATTCACAAATCCCTAAATCGAAACCTACACCTAATCCTAATCTCAACTCCCTAACCTAAACCTAAACCTAAACTTGAAAAACCAAACCTAAACACAATCCCGAACCCGAACCCGATTTCCTAAACCTAAACCTTAACCTAAATTCTCAATTCCCTAAACCATAGCCTATAAGCTAACCTAAACCTATCACCTACACTTACAACCTAAACCTTAACCTATATAACCTAAACCTAAGCCTAAAACCTAAACCTAAACCTAAAACCTAAATGTATTCTAAAATCCTTACGCCTAAACCTACACTTAATCATAATCTCAACTCCCTAACCTAAACCTAAACCTATACTTGAAAACCCAAACCTAAACCCGATCCCGAACCCAAACCCGATTTTCTAAACCTAAACCTCAACCTATTCTCAAATCCCTAAACCTAAACCTAAGACCTAAATGTATTATCAAATCCCTACACCTAGACTTACACTTAATCCTAATCTCAACTCCCTAACCCAAACCTAAACCTAAACTTGAAAATCCAAACCTAAACTCGATCCCGAACCCGAATTCGATTTCCTAAACCTAAACCTTAACCTATTCTCAATTCTCTAAACCTAAACCTAAGACCTAAATGTATTCTCAAATTTCTAAACCTAGACCTACACCTAATCCTAATCTCAACTCCCTAACCCAAACCTAAACCGAAACTTGAAAACCCAAACCTAAACCCGATCCCGAACCCGAATCCGATTTCCTAAACCTAAGCCTTAACATATTCTTAATTCCCTAAACCTAAACCTAAGATATAAATGTATTTTCAAATCCCAAAACCTAGACTTACACCTAATCCTAATCTCAACTCCCAAACCCAAACCTAAACCTAAACCTAAACTTGAAAACTCAAACCTAAACCCGATCCCGAACACGAATCCGATTTCCTAAACGTAAGCCTTAACCTATTCTCAATTCCCTAAACCTAAACCTAAGACCTAAAGGTATTCTCAAATCTCTAAACCTAGACCTACACCTAATCCTAATCTTAACTCCCTAACCCAAACTTAAACCTAAACTTCAAACCCAAACCTAAACCCGATCTCGAACCCGAATCCAATTTCCTAAACCTAAACCTTAACTTATTTTCAATTCCCTAAACCTAAACCTAAGACCTAAATCTATTCTCAAATCCCTAAACTTAGAGCTACACCTAATCTTAATCTCAACTCCCTAACCCAAACCTAAACCTAAATTTGAAAACGCAAACCTAAACCCGATCCATAACCTGAATGTATTCTCAAATCCCTAAACCGAAACCTACAACTAATCCTAATATCAACTCCCTAACCTAAACCTAAACCAAAATTTGAAAACCCAAACCTATACTCGATCCCGAACCCGAACCCGATTTTTTAAACCTTAACCTGAACTTAAATTTTCAATTCCCAAAACCTTAACCTATAACCTAACATAAATATAAACCTATAACCTGCACTTATAACTGTAAGTGCTATGATTTCATATCCCTTTAGTTGTCAAATTTTGTAGTGGCAAAACCTATATCTATGTCTTATATATCTTGTGTTTCATGTCTGAGACTTTTCATTGCTTCAAGACATCGTATTTTAAGACAAGAACTTAAATGAAGAAAGCTCAAGTCTAGTCATGGATGAAGTATACAAGAATAGAAGTCTTCAAGAGTGCATGTTCAAGATTCTATCAAGTACAAAAGAAGACTTTATCATGTCAAGAAAGGTTCAAGCTCCAGAAGGCTTACAACAAAATTCGTTAATTCTCAAGCTTCTCTTAAGGGTCATCTGAGAGTACTGACTATCAATGTTCATCTCACTTTCAAGGTTTGTTTGACCTTACATTGACCTTAGGTTGGGCTTTATTCTAGGTCATTCTGGATACATAATTCGTATATTTTAAATATGCTTGTACGGGCTGTTCTAAGACTAGTCCTATGAACTTCAAGACCAGTCCTAGCTCTGCTACGACCAGTCTTAAGTTTTTCAAGACCAGTCCTAAGTTGTTGAAGATTTTTAAATTTTTCTGGTTGTCCTACGACCAGTCCTAGACATCCTACGACCAGTCTATGAGCTGTACGACTCGTCCTTCGACTAGTCTTAGTCCGATGACTCAAACTCCAGCAACTAAACTAGAGGTCATACGACCGGTCGTAGGTGACCTATGACCAGTCGTAGGTGGCCCACGGCTGGTCGTAGGCTACCTAGGACCAGTCGTGGAACATTAAATCCTTATCCCGTGAAAATCTTTAAAAATTTTTTAAGCTACACCTAGTCCTAGGATCCTAAGACCAATCGTAGATGAAATTTTTCAGGCTATAAATAGTGCACGAACTTCAAAGTTTTGAAATTCAATTCAAATTAATTCAAACAATCTTTAGACCATTCTCTAAGATAAATTCGTGTTTATTTTTAAGCTACTTTGTGCTCATTTAATATTCCTTTTGCTAGCTTATTTTTTATTTGATTTTGATCTACATTCCAATCTTATTAGAAAAGTGGAATTTTTGATATTCCTTCTTCTTGGATTCAAAATCAAATAGAACTAGCCCTTTTGATTTAGAATCAATTAGACTTAGAACCATTCATAAAGTGAGTATTGGACTTTGAACGTTGAATCAAACTTTTACTCCGATTGGTTCTACCGGGCTACTTCAAAAGGAGATTCAGGTATTTTACATTTGTGTAATTTACATTCTTTGGTTTTGTTTGAAATTTGTTAGAAAAATCTTATTATTTTGGTTATCTGAGGAGAGCCAGAAAACTCAGATTGTGTGGGGTTTTGGATTGTGTATGTCCGAGATAAAAAGACACAATTGTGAAGGTTTTATGTGAACCTGTGAAACCTATTTTGATAGTGTATGCTAATATCCCCTGTGTGAGGATATTAGGAGTGGAGTAGCATTCTGTGTGACTGTTGGATAACAGTTGGTGTACACACAGGCGAACCACTATATATCGTTGTGTTGTGGATGTGCTTTATTCTATCATTTCTTTATTCATTCAGTTTTGTGGATTGTATTTGTGGATGAATGTTGTAATCATTTTATTTCAAGCAAGTGTGGAGAATATTGTAATAACTTAGGATTTATTTCTGTAAGTTATTTTGGTTGTATTGCTTTTTATTCCTCATTGGTTTGTGATACAAAGGACGTTCTAGAAATAAGGTTGTCCTACCTTAAACCTTTGATTTTTGGTGTAAGGTTGTCCTTAGAACTAATATAGTATCATAGTCCTTTTCTAGTTTATTGAGATTAATTTTTAATTCAGCATTGTGCTTAATTTCTTTTATTATTCCACTGTTATATATTTTATTTGGCATTGTCCTATTCACCCCCCCTATAGGGCATATAGCTAGGCCCTTTCAAAAACCTAAACCAAAACCTATATGACCTAAACCTAAGCCTAAAACCTAAACCTAAACCTAAAAACTAAATGTATTCTTAAATCCTTAAACCTAAACCTACACCAAATCAAAATCTCAACTCCCTAACCTAAACCTAAACCTAAACTTGAAAACCCAAACCTAAACCCGATCCCGAACCAAACCCGATTTCCTAAACCTAAACCTTAACCTATTCTCAATTAAACCTAAACCTAAGACCTAAATGTATTATTAAATTCCTAAACCTAGACCTACACCTAATCCTAATCTCAACTCCCTAACCCAAACCTAAACCTAAACATGAAAACCCAAACCTAAACCCGATCCCGAACCTGAATCTAATTTCCTAAACCTAAACCTTAACCTATTCTCAATTCCCTAAACCTAAACCTAAGACCTAAATGTATTCTTAAATCCCTAAACCTATACCTACACCTAATCCCAATCTCAACTACCTAACCCAAACCTAAACCTAAACTTGAAAACCAAAACCTTAACCCAATCCTGAACCCGAATCTGATTTCCTAAACCTAAGCCTTAACCTATTCTCAATTCTCTAAACCTAAACCTAAGACCTAAATGTATTCTCAAATCCCTAAACCTAGACCTACACCTAATCCTAATCTCAACTCCCTAACCCAAACCTAAACCTAAACTTCAAAACCCAAACGTAAACCCGATCCTGAACCCGAATCTGATTTTCGAAACCTAAACCTTAACTTATTCTCAATTCCCAAAACCTAAACCTAAGACCTAAATGTATTCTCAAATCCCTAAACTTAAACCTACTCCTAATCCTAATCTCAACTCCCTAACCCAAACCTAAACCTAAAATTGAAAACTCAAACCTAAACCCGATCCCTAACCCAAATGTATTCTCAAATCCCTAAACCGAAACCTATAACTAATCCTAATCTCAACTCCCTAACCTAAACCTAAACCTAAACTTAAAAATCCAAACTAAAACCTGATCCTGAACCTGAATCCAATTTCCTAAAATAAAACTTTAACCTATTCTCAATTCCCTAAACCTAAATCTAAAACTTAAATGTATTCTCAAATCCCTAAATCGAAACCTACACCTAATCCTAATCTCAACTCCCTAACCTAAACCTAAACCAAAACTTAAAAACCCAAACATAAACTGGATCCCAAACCCGAACCAGATTTCCTAAACCTAAACCTTAACCTAAATGCTCAATTCCCTAAACCTTAACCTATAACCTAATCTAAACCTATAACCTGCACTTATAACCTAAACCTTAACCTATAGAACCTAAACCTAAGCCTAAAACCTAAACTTAAATATAAAACCTAAATGTATTCTTAAATCGTTAAACCTAAACCTACACCTAATCATAATCTCAACTCCCTAACCTAAACTTAAACCTGAATTCAAGAACCAATACCTAAACCCGATCCCGAACCCGAACCGAATTTCTTAAACCTAAACCTTAACCTATTCTCAATTCCCTAAACCTAAACCTAAGACCAAAATGTATTATCAAATCCCTAAACCTAGACCAACACCTAATCCTAATCTCAACCCCCTAACCCAAACTTAAACCTAAACTTGAAAACCCAAACCTAAACTCGATCCGAAACCCGAATCCGATTTCCTAAACCTAAACCTTAACCTATTCTCAATTTCCTAAACCTAAACCTAAGACCTAAATGTATTCTCAAATCCCTAAACCTAGACCTACACCTAATCCTAATCTCAACTCCCTCACCCAAACCTAAACCTAAACTTGAAAACCCAAACCTAAACCCGATCCTGAACCCGAATCCGATTACCTAAACCTAAGCCTTAACCTATTCTCAGTTCCCTAAACCTAAACCTAAGACCTAAATGTATTCTCAAATCACAAAACCTAGACCTACACCTAATCCCAATCTCAACTCACTAACCCAAACCTAAACCTAAACTTGAAAACCCAAACCTAAACCCGATCCCGACCCGAATCCGATTTCTAAAACCTAAGCCATAACCTATTCTCAATTCCCTAAACCTAAACCTAAGACTTAAATGAATTCTCAAATCCCAAAACCTAGACCTACACCTAATCCTAATCTCAACTCCCTAACCCAAACCTAAACCTAAACTTGAAAACCCAAGCCTAAACCCGATCCCGAACCCGAATCCGATTTCCTAAACCTAAACCTTAACTAATTCTAAATTCTCTAAACCTAAACGTAAG
Source organism: Magnolia kwangsiensis (assembly GCA_037074715.1). Taxonomy (NCBI): domain Eukaryota; kingdom Viridiplantae; phylum Streptophyta; class Magnoliopsida; order Magnoliales; family Magnoliaceae; genus Magnolia; species Magnolia kwangsiensis. The sequence continues at coordinate 120,123,630 of CM073577.1, forward strand.
ACCTAAATGTATTCTCAAATCCCTAAACTTAGACCTACACCTAATCTTAATCTCAACTCCCTAACCTAAACCTAAACCTAAACTTGAAAACCTAAACTTAAACTCGATCCATAACCCGAATGTATTCTCAAATCCCTAAACCGAAACCTACAACTAATCCTAATTTGAACTCCTTAACCTAAACCTAAACTAAAATTTGAAAATCCAAACCTAAACTCGATCTCGAACCCAAACCTAATTTTCTAAACCTACACATTAACCTAAATTTGCAATTCCCTAAACCTTAACCTATAACCTAACCTAAACCTAAACCTATAACCTGCACTTATAACCTAAACCTAAACCTATATAACCTAAACCTAAGCCTAAAACCTAAAGCTAAACCAAAAACCTAAATGTATTCTCAAATCCTTAAACCTAAACCAACACCTAATCATAATCTTAATTCCCTAACGTAAACCTAAACCTAAACTTAAAAACCCAAACCTAAACCCGAACCCGAACCCGATTTCCTAAACCAAAACCTTAACCTATTCTCAATTCCTTAAACCTAAACCTAAGACCTAAATGTATTATCAAATTCCTAAACCCAGACCTACACCTAATCTTAATCTCAGCTCCCTATCCCAAACCTAAACCAAAACTTGAAAATCCAAACCTAAACCAGATCCCGAACCCGAATCTGATTTCCTAAATCTAAACCTTAACCTATTCTCAATTCCCTAAACCTAATCCTAAGACCTAAATGTATTCTTAAATCCATAAACCTAGACCTACAACTAATTCTAATCTCAACTCCCTAACCCAAGCCTAAAACTAAACTTGAAAACCCAAACCTAAACACAATACCGAACCCGAATTCGATTTCCTAAACCTAAGCCTTAACCTATTCTCAATTCCATAAATCTAAACCTAAGACCTAAATGTATTCTCAAATCCCTAAACCTAGACATACACCTAATCATAATCTTAACTCCCTAACCCAAACTTAAACCTAAACTTGAAAACCCAAACCTAAACCCGATCCCGAACCCGAATCCGATTTCCAAAACCTAAGCCTTAACCTATTCTCAATTCCCTAAACCTAAACCTAAGACCTAAATGTATTCTCAAATCCTAAAACCTAGACCTACACTTAATACTAATCTCAACTCCCTAACCCAAACCTAAACCTAAACTTAAAAACCCAAACCAAAACCCGATCCCGAACCCGAATCCGATTTCCTAAACCTAAGCCTTAACCAATACTCAATTTCCTAAACCTAAACCTAAGACCTAAATGTATTCTCAAATCCCAAAACCTAAACCTACACCTAATCCTAATCTCAACTCCCTAACCCAAACCCAAACCTAAACTTGAAAACCCAAACGTAAACCCGATCCCGAACCCGAATCCGATTTTCTAAACCTAAACCTCAACTTATTCTCAATTCCCTAAACCCAAACCTAAGACCAAAATGAATTCTCAAATCCCTAAACTTAGACCTGCACCTAATCCTAACCTCAACTCCCTAACCCAAACCTAAACCTAAATTTGAAATACCAAACCCAAACCAGATCCATAACCCGAATGTATTCTCAAATCCCTAAACTGAAACCTACAACTAATCTTAATCTAAACTCCCTAACCTAAACCAAAACCAAAATTTAAAAACTCAAACCTAAACTCGATCCTGAACCCAAACCTGATTTCCTAAACCTACACATTAACCTAAATTCTCAATTCCCTAAACCTTAACCTATAACCTAACCTAAACCTAAACCTAAAACCTGCACTTATAATCTAAACCTAAACCTATATAACCTAAACCTAAGCTTAAAACCTAAACCTAAACCAAAAACCTAAATGTATTCTCAAATTCTTAAACCTAAACCTACACCTTATCATAATCTCAACACCCTAACGTAAACCTAAACCTAAACTTGAAAACCCAAACCTAAACCCGATCCCGATCCGGAACCCGATTTCCTAAACCTAAACCTTAACCTATTCTCAATTACCTAAACCTAAACCTAAGACCTAAATGTATTATCAAATCCCTAAACCCAGACCTACACCTAATCCTAATCTCAGCTCCCTAACCCAAACCTAAACCTAAACTTGAAAACCCAAATCTAAACCCGATCCCGAAACCGAATCCAATTTCCTAAACCTAAACCTTAACCTATTCTCAATTCCCTAAACCTAAACCTAAGACCTAAATGTATTCTCAAATCCATAAACCTATACCTACACCTAATCCTAATCTCAACTCCCTAACCCAAACCTAAAACTAAACTTGAAAACCCAAACCTAAACACAATCCTGAACCCGAATCCGATTTCCTAAACCTAAGCCTTAACCTATTCTCAATTCCCTAAACCTAAACATAAGACCTAAATGTATTCTCAAATCCCTAAACCTAAACATACACCTATTCATAATCTCAACTCCCTAACCCAAACCTAAACCTAAACTTGAAAACCTAAACCTAAACCCGATCCCGAACCTGAATCCGATTTCCTAAACCTAAGCCTTAACCTATTCTCAATTCCCTAAACCTAAACCTAAGACCTAAATGTATTCTCAAATCCTAAAACCTAGACCTACACCTAATCCTAATCTCAACTCCCTAACCCAAACCTAAACCTAAACTTGAGAACCCAAACCTAAACCCGATATCGAACCCGAATCCGATTTCTTAAACCTAAGCCTTAACCTATTCTCAATTCCCAAAACCTAAACCTAAGCCATAAATGTATTCTAAAATCCCAAAACCTAGACCTACACCTAATCCTAATCTCAACTCCCTAACCCAAACCTAAACCTAAACTTGAAAACCCAAACGTAAACCCCATCCCGAACCCGAATCCGATTTCCTAAACCTAAACCTTAACTTATTCTTAATTCCCTAAACCTAAACCTAAGTCCAAAATGTATTCTCAAATCCCTAAACTTAGACCTACACCTAATCATAATCTCAACTCCGTAACCCAAACCTAAACCTATATTTGAAAACCCAAACCTAAACTAGATCCATAACCCGAATGTATTCTCAAATCCCTAAACCGAAACCTACAACAAATCCTAATCTCAACACCCTAACCTAAACCAAAACCAAAATTTGAAAACCCAAACCAAAACTCGATCCCTAACCCAAACCCGATTTCCTAAACCTACACCATAACCGAAATTCTCAATTCCCTAAACCTTAACCTATAACCTAACCTAAACCTAAACCTATAACCTGCACTTATAACCTAAACCTAAACCTATATAACCTAAACTTAAGCCCAAAACCTAAACCTAAACCAAAAACCTAAATGTATTCTAAAATCCTTAAACCTAAACCTACACCTAATCATAATCTCAATCCCTGACCTAAACCTAAACCTAAACTTGAAAACCCAAACCTAAACCCGATCCCGAACTCGAACCCGATTTCCTTAACCTATTCTCAATTCACTAAACCTAAACCTAAGACCTAAATGTATTATCAAATCCCTAAACCTAGACCTACACCTAATCCTAATCTCAACTCCCTAACCCAAACCTAAACCTAAACTTGAAAACCCAAACGTAAACCCAATCCCGAACCCAAATTCGATTTCCTAAACCTTAACTTATTCTTAATTCCCTAAACCTAAACCTAAGACTAAAATGTATTCTCAAATCCCTAAACTTTGACCTACACCTAATCCTAATCTCAACTCCTTAACCCAAACCTAAACCTATATTTGAAAACCCAAACCTAAACCAGATCCATAACCTGAATGTATTCTCAAATACTTAAACCGAAACCTACAACAAATCCTAATCTCAACTGCCTAACCTAAACCAAAACCAAAATTTGAAAACCCAAACCTAAACTCGATCCCTAACCCAAACCCGATTTCCTAAACCTACACCATAACCGAAATTCTCAATTCCCTAAACCTTATCCTATAACCTAACCTAAACCTAAACCTATAACCTGCACTTATAACCTAAACCTAAACCTATATAACCTAAACTTAAGCCTAAAACCTAAACCTAAACCAAAAACCAAAATGTATTCAAAAATCCTTAAACCTAAACCTACACCTAATCATAATCTCAATCCCTGACCTAAACCTAAACCTAAACTTGAAAACCCAAACCTAAACCCGATCCCGAACCCGAACCTGATTTCCTTAACCTATTCTCAATTCCCTGAACCTAAACCTAAGACCTAAATGTATTATCAAATCCCTAAACCTAGACCTACACCTAATCCTAATCTCAACTCCCTAACCCAAACATAAACCTAAACTTGAAAACCTAAACCTAAACCGATTCCGAACCCGAATCCGATTTCCTAAACCTAAACCTTAACTAATTCTCAATTCCCTAAACCTAAACCTAAGACCTAAATGTATTCTCAAATCTCTAAACCTATACCTACACCTAATCCTAATCTCAACTCCCTAACCCAAACCTAAACCTAAACTTGAAAAACCAAACCTAAACCTAATCCCGAACCCGAATCCGATTTCCTAAACCTAAGTCTTAACCTATTCTCAGTTCCCTAAACCTAAACCTAAGACCTAAATGTATTCTGAAATCCCTAAACCTAGACCTACACCCAATCCTAATCTCAACTCCTAAGCCCAAAACTAAACCTAAACTTGAAAACCCAAAACTAAACCCGATCCCGAACCCGAATCCGATTTCCTAAACCTAAACCTTAACCAATTATCAATTCCTTATACCTAAACCAAATACCTAAATGTATTATCAAATCCCTAAACGTAGACCTACACCTAATCCTAATCTCAACTCCCTAACCCAAACCTAAACCTAAACTTGAAAAACCAAACCTAAACCCAATCCCAAACCCGAATCTGATTTCCTAAACCTAAGCCTTAACCTATTCTCAATTCCCTAAACTTAAACCTAAGACCTAAATGTATTCTTAAATCCCTAAACCTAGACCTACACCAAATCCTAATCTCAACTCCCTAAACTAAACCTAAACCTAAACTTGAAAACCCAAACCTAAACCCGATCCCGAACCTGAATCTGATTTTCTATACCTAAGCCTTAACCTATTCTCAATTCCTGAAATCTGAACCTAAGACCTAAATGTATTCTCAAATCCCAAAACCTAGACATACACCTAATCTCAATCTCAACTCCCTTACCCAAACCTAAACCCAAACTTGAAAACCTAAACCTAAACCCGATCCCGAACCCGAATCCGATTTCCTAAACCTAAGCGTTAACCTATTCTCAATTTCCAAAACCTAAACCTAAGACCTAAATGTATTCTCAAATCCCAAAACCTAGACCTACACCTAATCTCAATCTGAACTCCCTGACCCAAACCTAAACCTAAACTTGAAAACCCAAACCTAAACCCGATCCCGAACCCGAATCCGATTTCCTAAACCTAAGCCTTAACCTATTCTCAATTCCCTAAACCTAAACCTAAAACCTAAATGTATTCTCAAATTCTTAAACGTAAACCTATACCAAATCATAATCTCAACTCCCTAAGCTAAACCTAAACCTAAACTTGAAAACCCAAACTTAAACCCGATCCCGAACCCAAACCCGATTTTCCAAACCTAAACCTTAACCTATTCTCAATTCCCTAAACCTAAAACTAAGACCTAAATGTATTATCAAATACCTAAACCTAGACCTACACCTAATCCTAATCTCAACTCCCGAACCCAAACCTAAACCTAAACTTGAAAACCCAAACCTAAATCCGATCCCGAGCCTGAATCTGATTTCCTAAACCTAAACCTTAACTTATTATCAATTCCCTAAACCTAAACCTAAGACCTAAATGTATTCTCAAATTCCTAAACCTAGACCTACACCTAATCCTAATCACGACTCCCTAACCCAAACCTAAACCTAAACTTAAAAACCCAAACCTAAACCCAATCCCGAACCCGAATCTGATTTCCTAAACCTAAGCCTTAACCTATTCTCAATTCCCTAAACCTAAACCTAAGACCTAAATGTATTATCAAATCCCTAAACCTAGACCTACACCTAATCCTAATCTCAACTCCCTAACCCAAACCTAAACTTAAACTTGAAAACCCAAACCTAAACTCGATCCCAAACCCGAATCTGATTTCGTAAACCTAAACCTTAACTTATTCTCAATTCCCTAAACCTAAACCTAAGGCCTAAATGTATTCTCAAATCCCTAAACTTAGACCTACATCGAATCCTAATCTCAACTCCCTATCCCAAACCCAAACCTAAATTTGAAAACCCAAACCTAAACCCGATCCCTAACCCGAATGTATTCTCAAATCCCTAAACTGAAACCTACAACTAATCCTAATCTCAACTCCCTAACCTAAACTTGCAAACCCAAACCTAAACTCGAGCCTGAAACCGAATCCAATTTCCTAAACCTAAACCATAACCTATTCTCAATTCCCTAAACCTAAACCTAAAACTTAAATGTATTCTCAAATCCCTAAACCGAAACCTACACCTAATCCTAATCTCAACTCCCTAACCTAAACCTAAACCTAAACTTGAAAACCCAAACTTAAACTCGATCCCGAACCCGAACCCGATTTCCTAAACCTAAACCTTAACCTAAATTCTCAATTCCCTAAACCTTAACCTATGACCGAACCAAAACCTAAACCAATAACCTGTACTTATAACCAAAATCTAAACCTATATAACCTAAACCTAAGCCTAAAACCTAAACCTAAACTTAAAACCTAAATGTATTCTCTAATCCTTAAACCTAAACCTACACCTAATCATAATCTCAACTCCCTAACCTAAACCTAAACCTAAACTTGAAAACCCAAACCTAAACTCGATCCCGAACCCGAATTCAATTTCCAAAACCTAATCCTTAACCTATTCTCAATTCCCTAAACCTAAACCTAAAACTTAAATGTATTCTCAAATCCCTAAACCGAAACCTACACCTAATCTAAATCTCAACTCCCAAACCTAAACCTAAGCCTAAACTTGAAATCCCAAACCTAAATCTGATCCCGAACCTGAACCCGATTTCCTAAACCTAAACCTTAACCTATTCTCAATTCCCTAAACCTAAACCTAAGACCTAAATGTATTATCAAATCCCTAAACCTAGACCTACACCTAATCCTAATCTCAACTCCCAAACCTAAACCTATACCTAAACTTGAAAACCCAAACCTAAACTCGATCCCGAACCCGAATCCGGTTTCCTAAACCTAATCCTTAACCTATTCTCAATTCCCTATACCTAAACCTAAAACTTAAATGTATTCTCAAATCCCAAAATCGAAACCTACACCTAATCCTAATCTCAACTCCCTAACCTAAACCTAAACCTAAACCCGATCCCAAACCTGAACCTGATTTCCTAAATCTAAACCTTAACCTATTCTCAATTCTCTAAACCTAAACCTAAGACCTAAATGTATTCTTAAATCCCTAATCCTAGACCTACACCTAATCCTAATCTCAAATCCTTAACCCAAACCTAAACCTAAACTTCAAAACCCAAACCTAAACCCGATCCTGAACCCGAATCCGATTTCCTAAACCTAAACCTTAACTTATTCTCAATTCCCTAAACTTAAACCTAATACCTAAATGTATTCTCAAATCCCTAAACTTAGACCTACACCTAATCCTAATCTCAACTCCCTAACCCAAACCTAAACCTAAATTTTAAAACCCAAACCTAAACCCGATCCCAAACCCGAATGTATTCTCAAATCCCTAAACCGAAACCTACAACTAATCCTAATCTCAACTCCCTAACCTTAACATAAACCTAAACTTGAAAACCCAAACCTAAACCCGATCCCGAACCCGAATCCAATTTCCTAAACCTAAACCTTAGCCTATTCTCAATTCCCTAAACATAAACCTAAAACTTAAATATATTCTCAAATCCTAAAATCGAAACCTACACCTAATCTTAATCTCAACTCCCTAACCTAAACCTAAACCTAAACCTAAACTTGAAAATCCAAACCTAAACTCGGTCCCAAACCCGATCCCGATTTCCTAAACCTAAACCTTAACCTATTCTCAATTCCCTAAACCGTAGCTTATAACCTAGACCTAAACCTTAACCTAAACTAAATCTATAGCCTTAAACTAAACCAAAACCTATGACCTAAAACCTTAACTTATAACCTATAACCTAAACTTATAACCTATAACCTAACCTTAACCTAAACCTAAACCTTAACCTATAACCTAAAACCTAAACCTAAATGTATTCTCAAATCCCTAAACCTAAACCTACACCTAATCCTAATCTCAACTCCTTAAACCTAAACCTAAACTTGAAAACCCAACCTAAACCCGATCCCGAGCCCGAACCCGATTTCCTAAACCTAAACGTTAACCAATTTTCAATTCCCTAAACCTATAGCTTATAACCTAAATCTAAACCTTAACCTAAACCTTAACCTAAAGCTATAACCTTAACCTAAACCTAAACCAAAACCTATGACCTAAAACCTTAACCTATAACCTGTAACCTAAACTTGTAACCTATAACCTAACCTTAAACTAAACCTAAATCCTAAACCTTAACCTATAACCTAAAACTTAAACCTAAGCCTAAGCCTAAGCCTAAAACTTAAATGTATTCTCAAATCCCTAAACTTAAACCTACACCTAATCCTATTCTCAACTCCCTAACCTAAACCTAAACCTAAACTTGAAACCCAAACCTAAACCCGATCCCAAACTCGAACCCGATTTCCTAAATTTAAACCTTAACCTATTCTCAATTCCCTAAACCTATAGCTTATAACCTAAACCTAAACCTAAACCTAAACCTTAACCTAAACGTAAACCTAAACCTATAACCTATAACCTAAACCTAAACTTAAAACCTAAATGTATTCTCAAATCCCTAAACCTAAACCTACACCTAATCCTAATCTCAACTCCCTAACCTAAACCTAAACCTAAAGTTGAAAACCCAAACCTAAACCCGATCTTGAACGCGAACCCGATTTCCTAAACCTAAACCTTAACCTATTCTCAATTCCCTAAACCTATAGCTTATAACCTAAACCTAAACCTATAACCTATAACCTAAACCTATAATCTAAACCTAAACCTAAACTTAAAACCTAAATGTATTCTCAAATCCTTAAACCTAAACCTACACCTAATTCTAATCTCAACTCCCTAACCTAAACCTAGACCTAAACTTGAAAATCCAAACCTAAACCCGATCCCAAACCCGAACCTGATTTCCTAAACCTAAACGTTTACCTATTCTCAATTCCACATTGTCTACTAAATCCAATGTTTATTGTATTGGAATGGAATAAAAGATTGGCCTAAACCACCCAAAGACCTTCAAATTCATATGTATCCCACCTGATTATTGGACTTAATTTTTTGGCCTCACATGATCATCATGGTGGAATGAACCTGTTGTATGGGTTGAATGTGATGAACACACCATGAGAGCCTGAAAATGCTTTACCTTGACACTTTCTATGGGAAAATTAAAAGGGAAAAAAAGGTATTTTGTTCAATTGATTCCCCTAAAAGCATATTTCAACCTTGTAATAAATGGCATATTTTTTAATTCATTTATTTTATCTTTGTTGAATGCTACATTTTGACTTTTTTTTTCTTGTGTGCAGGATTTTAATTAATCTTGCCTAAATTTAGGCCTACAAGTACTTCAGCCTTTTGATGCCACTTTTGCTAGTAGTAGACCACAGAGGATTTGTTTTTTTAAAAAAAAAATTATTTTTATTCAAGACCATTTTCAATTTATTGTTGTAAATAATATTTTTTTTATTGTGAAGTAATATAAATTTTGTTTAATATTTAGTTTTAATTGTATTGCAACATCTTTTTATGTTTAAAATATTAAAAAATACAGGTTTCAATTGAATTATATCAGTTTTTTTATTAGCAGATCTTTCAGCATCCGGGACGGTCTAAGACCATCCTTTTTAGGTTCATCAGAGAGTCCAAAACAGTCCTTAAACAGGACGGTCGAAAACAGTCCTTTTTAGGGACGATCTAAGACCGTCCTTTTTAGGTTCATCAGAGACAGCTTCTAACCGTCCTTTTTAAGAATGGTCGATGACCGTCCTTTGCAGGGACGGTCCATGTCCGTCCTTTTATGGTTCATCAGAGACTGCCTATAACAGTCTTTTTTGTTAACGGTCATGTACCGTCCTTTTTATGGACTGTCTAAGATCGTCCTTTTTAGCTTCAAAACAGACATTTACTATCTACCCTTATAGACGGTCTATGACCGTCTTTCTTTAAAGAAGGTCCATGACAGTCCTTTTTTAGAGACGGTTTATGGCCGTCCTTTAAGTAATACGATGCCCTAAAATATGACGGCCCTTGCGACGGTCCAAGACCGTCCTTTATAGCCCTTTGAGATGGTTTTCGACTGTCCTTTTTTCGTTGTTTTGGCATAGTAGCTAGAAAATTCATCCCAAGTAGTCAACATACCTTTCCTTTTAAGTTTATCCTTTCTAAGACACTTGTTTGTTAAATGCCCATATTCATGGCAGTTGTAACATTGACTATCTTTTAGAGATTTTCAAGTTTTAGATTTGAACCTTTTCTTATTATTTGATTTTTGAAAATCAACCCTCTTTTTATTTTTGAAAATCTTATAAATTTGTTTTAGCTAAAAGGGCCATATCATCTTCAAAATTTTCTAAATTAGAATTGCTACTATTTTCTTCAGAAACACTTTTAAAGATTTAAGGGCGATGATTTGCCTTTAGGAGCTCTAAAAGTTAACTCATAAGTCTATAAAGAGCTAACTAATTCTTCTACCCTCATATTGTCTGTATCACGAAGTTTCTAGATTGCAGTTATCTTTGAATTGAACCATTCAAGAAGTGAGCATAGTATCTTTGCACAGACTTTACTTTTTAGGATTTTATCGCCAAGACCCCACATAGAGTTCACAATGCCATTTAATCTTGTATAGAAGTCCATGAACATTCATTTTCTTCCATACATATTTCCTCAAATTTGGTTATAAGGATTTAGACTTTAGATTTCTTGACAATTGATGTTCCCTTGTGTGTCATTTCTAAAATATCTCAAGCTTGCTTTGCAGAATGAATTCATCTAGTGATAGTGCGCATGTGATTGCATTTAGTGCTTTTTTATTGGCAGTACTCTCACTTTTCTGAAGAGTGGTCCAAGAAAAATAAGGTGTTACTCTCATAGATTTGGATCCATCAATACCAGTTACTTCAGTGGTAGGATGGGTCCATCCAGTCGCTATTACAATATTCCCCACAATTCTGAAATATAAAGATTACAACATTCACATCCCACAATCTCGAACTAAAAAGAAAAAAAAAAAAGAAAACCACAAAATCACAAAACAAAGAATTATAGTGGTTCGCCTGTGTGTACAATAACTGTTAAACAACAGCCACATAGCTACTCTAGGCATAATATCCTCACACAATGGATATTAGCGTTCACTATGAAAATAGGTTTTTCCAGGTTCGCCTAAAACCTTCACAATTGTGTCTTTTAAGTGAGCTTACACAATTCAAAAAACCCCACATTCTAAGTTTTCTGGATCACCTCTGACAAACCACAATAGATATTTTTCTGGCTCAATCTCAATGAAAACCAAAACAAAGGAATTTACAAAAACTATAAAATACCTGGATATTCTCTTTGATACATCCCGGAAGAAGCAAGTCGAAGTAAAAGTTCAACGTTGAAGTTCAATGTCCAAACTCACTTATGAAATGGTTCTAAGTTCTAAATTGATTTTAAATTAAAACAAGTTGGGCTAGCTCTATTTGATTTTGATTCCAAAAAGCGGGAATACTCAATCCCTCTTTCAGATCAGATTGGAATGCAGAATACAAAATCAAATATAACAAAGCTAATAAAAGAGAATATTAAATATGCACAATTTAGCTGAAATAAATGACTAACTTATCTCTCAAAGTGACGTATTGATTTAGCTTTAATTGAATGAAATACTCTAAAATTCGTCATCTATTTATAGGTGAAGAACTCACGTTCACGACTGGTCCTGTGGGCACTAAGACTGGTCATAGAACCAACTAATTTTTAAAAATTTGAGCGCGATCGGATAAAGGCGTTCCACGACTGGTCGTAGGCCATCCACGACCAGTCGAGGGACCTCCACAACTAGTCGTGTGGAGCCTAGAATAGTTGCTGAACTTTGAGTCATAGTTGCAGGACTGGTTGTGAACGAGTTGTGCACTGTTCACACAACCGTTCGTGCAATCTCCAAGACTGGTCGTGGCTTAACAAAAAAATTTAAATTTTTTTAACAAACTTAGTACTGGTCGTGGAATTTCTTGGACTGGTCGAGGCAGTATTAGGACTAGTCAAACAGAATCCAGGATTAGTCGAAAAATAATCTACTCACTTATAAAATGAGCAATTGAATAATGTATTCAAAATGACCTACCCTAAGGTCAATCTAAGGTCATCCAAACCTTGTTAGTGAAGAATGAACATTGAGTCTTCTTTTTCTTCAGTTGATAGTCGCTCTTTGAAGTTTAAAAACCTTGATATCATGTCATAGGATGAAGCTTGAAATTGACTACCATTAAAGTTTGAACTTTAGATTCAAAGACTAAGAACGTTTGTCTTAACTTGTAAGAACCTTTGAAAATCTTGAATACTTGAAGCTTGAGAGCTTGAATTCTTTCTTGATGTTGTACATGAATAGAGCTTGAATTGAAAAAGTACACTTGCCTTTGAAGTTCTTGAACTAAAGACCCTTGTCCTTAAGGGCCCGTTTGGCTGGCCAAATTGGAAGGGATTGGAAGGTATTGGAAGGGATTGGAATTCAAATCCCAGGAATGGCTGAGCGTGCCAAACAGAGTTGGTGATCTGATCCCACTCCCATGGATCTTAAGACAATCCACTGACAACACCATCATTACATTTAAATCTCATCCAATCCACCCTAATCCATTCAAATTTTCCTGAGACGAGTTTGGTTAGTGGGATTGAGGGATGGGAAGGTTTAATCCCCGGATTGGTCGGGCGTGCCAAACAGAATGGATTTAGCAATCGAGGGATATGGCAATCCGATGCATCTCAAGACAATCCACTGACAATGCCACCATTACCTAGAAATCCACGCCATCCACCCTAATACCATTCAATCCCTTCCAATCCCCCTGGCCAAATGGGCCCTAAGAGATGTAGAGACTTCATTATGTTGATGAGCTACACAAGACATAGATTCCAAGAGAGGTTTTGGCACTGTAAAATTTGACAATATAGGAGCTAAAAACCTTAGCACCTACAACTGCTCCTTAAATGCACTTGTCACATGGAAAAGCCATAAAAGGGGGAGCGAGATGCTGGGATCCCATTTTCGCGTGCGCGTTTTCATTGTTTTCCATTTCCACCATTTTTTTCCATTTTCACGCTTCCATTTTCGACTTCTACATCCACGTTCTGTCCTTTCTTCAGCCACTCCTGCTGCCTCTAGTGAGTTAGTTCACTCTCTTCCTCCCTTTTGTTTCCAATTGCACTGACAATGCAAGGACCTTTGAGCCCTCGGGAGGGAGCTTTCGACGATGAAAGTGAAGCTAGACATTTTTGGTACATTTCGGAATCACCTTCGTTGTTGGCGGAGATAGCTATAGATGTCAATGTTGCTTTTCAGCACTCCGAAAGGATGGCTGAGTCGTCAGCGAAGCGTTCAGTTCCAGCGAGTTCATCTCGTAGAGGAGCGTTGTTGGCAACTACCCTTGGCAGGCCTAATCCTCCTGAGGAGGAAGAGGATGAGACGACCGAAGGAGTTAGTGAATTGGCAGCTTCCCAAAAATCGGTGAATGCTACTAAATTAGCAGCCGAGGGAGAGGAGGCTGAGGATGAGCGGAAGGGTCCCGTTCCCTCAGTTTTAACCGAGGCGGAATTGGACAAAATCAAGGCCGAGTACCATGTTTCGGACTCTATCATTCTTCACCTCCCTCTCCCAAATGAACTACCCTACCGTCCTCCTACTGGGATGATTGTGATTTTTCAAGTCATTTTGTAGTGTGGCTTGCATTTGCCTCTTTAGGGGATAGCTCGAGATTTGCTTTCCTGACTTTGAATATCACCTAGGCAAATAGTTCCCCACTGGTGGAGGGACTTGTTCAGATGCGTTGTGTTGTGGACTGAGATGGAGCAGCCCTCACTGACGGTCGACGAGTTCCTCTATCTGTACCAAGTACGGCCGAACCCGCAGCAGCCCCGCTCATATTTTTTGTGAGCTTGGCAGAATAAGGGCAGATCTTTGATAATTGACCCTCCTACTTCTAATAAGCATTGGAGAGATATGTGGTTCTGGGCATGTGGTCGCTGGGAAACTGCCAAACCTAGGCCTATCGACTCTCGTGTTCCTCAAGTTTTCTCCTAAGCAGGTGACTCGGCGTGCGCGCTTTTATCCACCTTCCCATAATTCTAAGTCTTTGAGTCTGACTATGTATGTTTCGTAGATATTCATGGGTGAAGGACGAGTCTTGGAGTCGGCACTCTAGCTTAGATCAAAGACTTGAAGGAGCTGAGTCTAGAGCAAAGGTCTTAGAAGAGGCTTCTCAACCAGAGCGTCTTTTTAAATTGGATTTGGACTCGGCCTTAACAGGTACTTTTTGGCTACCCTTCTTTATTCCCTTTTATTCTTGTTTGATTCGTCTTGTGGTTGATGCAAAGATGGCTGAGGCTCATCCCTTCCTCTGCCCGCCTTTCAGAATGAAGGCCCCTCCAAGGTCAGAGCTTCGGCCTCCAAAGAGGTCGAAGATGGTCTCGAAGACAAAGGGACAAACTGCCCCCGCCATCCCGATCGTGATTGTTCTTGACTTGGAGGAAGGGGCGGGAGAGGCGGACGCTGTGGCCCCTGAGTTCCGAGGGGTCGCTGAGCTAGGACCTGTTGCAGAGTCAGCTCTGGACTAGAGGGAGGAGCCCTTAGGAGAGGAGACGACTCAGCAGGAGATGTCGATCTTCTAACGGGCCATTAAGGACATGATCCCTTGGGATATATCCCATGGGAGTGAGAGGGACTTTGCTGCCTCTTCGAGGCTCCCCTGAGGCCGACTCTCTCCCATATGGCGAAGACATTTCTCGAGGTAAGAGTTGAACTTTGCGCTTGCTTTTCCGGTTTCCTTAAGCTCATCCGACCTCTTGTTTTCCTTCTACAATTTGCTCCTCGTGTGCTCAGGGCTTGCTCGGATCTAGCCAGCGCTCAGAAATGGGCTGAGGAGGTGGAAACACAACTGGCTGCTGCTGTGACTCGGCTCAACATAATGACTGGTGACTTAGGGGTTGTCAGGAAGGCCGCCGAGGAGGCCACCTCCGAGAGTACTCATTTGGCCTCACATTTGAAGGAGATCAAGGAGGAGAGCTGGTATAATCACAAGGCTTATATCTCCTATAAGGAGAAGTTAGCTCGTCTTAGGTCCGAGACTAAGGTTGTCATCATCCATGCCAAGGTCCAGGCTGTAGAGGCCCATCTTGAATCTCGTGAGTACTTGGACGAGTGGGACCACTTGTATCAGGATGACTATGTTAAGTGCATGGACCTGATGAAGTTGTCCTTCCCCGAACTTGATCTCTCGGGATTCGACGAGAGTGGCTCTGGGTCTGATGATCCGGATGTTAGGGCAGTTGGGCCAACTAGTACGGTGGCGACTGATCTTGAGGTTGCTTCCGAGGCTACTCCTGAGGTGGCGCAAGTGGTTGCTCCGAGTAACGACAGTAGTTGAATTCGAGCCACCTCCTGAGTTAGCTCCTAGTGAATCTTAAAGGTAATTTTGGATTGCAAAGCGTGTTTCACTTTAAGCACACCAGGCTTCAAGTACTTTAAGCACATTAGGCTTCAAGCCGGACTCGAGAGCATCTTCGACCAGGGGGAACGTCACTTATCTCGGCCAACTTTCTTTTTTACATCTTTCCTTGTCACTTTGTCAATGTAATTCCAAAGTGGGAACTAATATAATCTGATATAAAACTCATACTGATGAATAAATATATTTAATTTTTACATTCATTTGACTCAATTTATATGCTTTTCATTCTTTGCTCGTCTGATAACAAAATTTAATCAATCGCTCAATGGCCGACCTAAGGATAATAGATTTTTAGATGCTTAATATTCCATAGATGAGGGAGTAATTGCTCAGTTAGATCTTCTAACCAATACGTTCCAGGTCGGATGGTGCTTGAGACAATATAAGGTCCTTCCCAATTGGGTCCTAGTGTACCCGCACCAACTTCCTTTATGTTCAGGAACGTTTTTCGGAGGACCATGTCCCCGACTCAGAATCGTCTAGCCTTAACTCGAGCATTGTAGAACCGAGATACCTGTTGTTACCGAGATGTCATTCGTAGCCGAGCCCTTTCTCTTTGTTCTTCCAAGAGGTCGAGTCTAAGAGCCAGCAGTTCTTCGTTGTCTCGTTCGTTAAATGAACTGACTTGAGAAGAAGGCATTCCGATATTGACTGGAGTGATGGTTTCTGATTCATAAGCAAGGGAGAAAGGAGTCTCTCTCATGGCCGTTCAAGCGGTAGTTCGGTAAAACCATAGTATTTTAAGAAGTTCTTCAACCCACGCTCCTTTAGCTCGATCGAGTTTGGTTCGGAGATGCTGTTTGATGATCTTGTTGACTGCCTCGACCTGTCCATTTGTTTGGGGATGATGGGGAGACGAGTAATCATTCTTTATTCCAAGATTGTCGCACATTCCTTGGTATTGTTTGTTGTCGAATTGCTTCCCGTTATCGGTAACAATGGTCTGAGGTATCCCAGATCGGAAGATAATATTTTTTTAGATAAAATCTGTGATCTTTTGTTCGGTTATCTTGGCCAATGGTTTGACTTCTGCCCACTTAGTGAAGTAATCCACCGTAAAAATGACAAACTTGGCCTAGCCTTTTCCCAAAGGGAACAGTCCGATAATATGCATCCCCCATTATGCGAAGGGCCAAGGACCGGTCATAGGGGTCAATTCCTTGGATGGCTGTCTTGGAATGACCGCGAATCACTGGCATTTGTCACAACTTTGGACGTGTTTACGAGTGTCGTGCTGAATGGTCAACCAGTAATACCCTTACCGCAAGACCTTATGTGTAAGCGATCGTCCTCCTGAGTGATTTTCGCAAATCCCTTCATAAATTTTTCACAGTACATAGTTAGCCTCGTCGTGTCTTAGGCGGCATAGCAGAGGAACGAAAAAGCCTTTCTTATATAGTACACTATTGAGTATGTTATAACGGGAAGCTCGAATTTAGTAGAGGAACGAAAAAGCCTTTCTTATATAGTACACCGTTGAGTATGGTATAATGGGAAGCTCGAATTTTCAGTCATCAGGCCTCGGGGCGATCCTCAGGCAACTGTCCATTGTCGAGATATTAGACGATCGGGAGCATGGTTGAACTAGGCGAGTCGTCGATACTTGGCTTAGCGAGGTACTCAATTGGAACGGACCTAGGTATATCGTCCTCATCAGCAGAGGCAAGTTTTACCAATAGGTCAACTTTAGCATTATCCATTCGGGGGATCTAAATGACGGTACATCGTTAAAAACTATCGAGCAACTCTTAGGCTTTCTTCATGTAGGTCTTCAGTTGCTCTTTACGTGTTTATACACGCTAGTAACCTCTTTGACGACCAACTGCGAGTCACTAAATACATTGAGATGAGTAACACCCAAACTGGCTACTAGTTGAAGGCCAAGCAATACGGCTTCGTATTCTTTTGTATTGTTCGAGGCTTGAAATTTAAATCTTAAGGCATATTGCATGTAAGTTTGATCAGGAGTTTCTAGGACGACTCCTGCCCCGCTTGCCTTAGAGTTGGATAAGCCATCCACGTAAAGCTTCCAGTGGGGTGGGTCGGGTGATGTATCAAGAGCTGTAGTCACCGGCTGATCAACTAGCTCATTTACAAGCTCGGTAGGTGGATCGGTTTGTGGGGTAACTTTAGCTATGAAGTTGGTCACATCCTGTCCTTTAATTTCTACCCTTGGCTTGTATTGAATATCAAATTCACTGAGCTCAATTACCCACTTTGTTAGGCGGCCGAAAGCTTTTGGTTTCTGGAGAATCTGACGCAGTGGGAGGTCAGTTACGACTATGATGGTGTGGCTTGAAAGTATGGCCAAAGTCATCGTGAAGACACAACTAATACTAGGGCCACTTTCTCTAGAGGTGAATATCGGGTCTCTGCTAGGAGCAGTGCTTTACTGACATAATACATGGGTAATTCCTTCCCTTCATGCACACGTATCAAGGCCGAGCTTACAGCTGTGTCAGAAACTGTCAGAGACAATAGTAAGGCTTCCCCAGGCTCAGGCTTTGATAGGAGAGGTAGAGATCCGAGATATGACTTCAACTGCTATAATGCTGCTTAACACTCTTCCGTCCAATTTACCATTTGTTGTCCCTTCAATTGTTTAAAGAATGGGAGGCATTTATCGGTAGCTCAGGAAAGGAAGCAGTTGAGTGCGGCTACCTGTCCAGTCAGTGTCTGTATATCCTTAATCGTTCTCAGGGATTCCATGTCAAACAACGCCTTGCTCTACTCTAGATTTTCCTTGATCCCTCGTTGACTGACTAGGAATCTAAGAAATTTACCTGAGCTTACTCCAAAGGTACATTTTCTTGGGTTCAACTTTATCTAGTATTTGCGAAGGATAAGGAACATTTCTTCTAAGTCGGAAATATGATCGGCCGCCTGTATACTTTTGACGAGCATATCGTCGATGTACACTTCCATGGTACGGCTGATCTGCTGGGCAAACATTTTGTTTACTAGCCGTTGGTAGGTTGCTCCTGCATTTTTTAGGCTAAATGGCATCACACGGTAACAGTAAAGACCTTTGTCAGTGACAAAGGTAGTCTTAGATTTATCTGATTGATGCATTACAATTTGATTATACCCAGAGTAAGCATCCATAAAACTAAGAAGTTCATGTCTCGCCATACTGTCCACCAACTAATCGATCCTCGGAAGAGAAAATCTGTCCTTTGGGCAGGCTTTGTTTAAGTCGGTAAAATCAATACAGACTCGCCACTTCCCGTTGAATTTTTTAATGAGTACGACATTAGCTACCCATTCTAGATAGTATATCTCCTTGATGAATTTAGCCTTGAGGAGCTTCCTGACCTCTTCTTCGATGATGGCGTACCTTTCAAGGCCAAATGGTCATCGCTTCTGTCGGATCGGTCTATAGGTCGGGTCAATATTGAGGTGATGAGTAATCACCAAGGGATCGATCCCGGGCATGTCTTCATAGCTCCATGAACAGATGTCGGCGTACCGTCGGAGTAGAGATATCAGCTTATCTTTCAGGAGCGATTGCAGAGACGAGCCAATCCGAACTGTTTTGGACTCATTTGTCTCGACCAAAGGTATTAAAATGAGGTCCTCTACCGATTGACCTAGTTCGTGAGTTTCAACTCGAGGGTCCAGTAATTCGATTGTGGTTACCTCAAATGGAGCTTTTACGGCCGTCGCATAGCAGCGCCTTGAGTCCTGTTGGTCACCTTTGATAACTCTTACTCCCGACTCGGTCAAAAATTTCATGGAGAGATGGTACGTTGACACGACAGTTCAGAGAAGACATAGGGAGGGTCAGCCAAGGATAGCACTATATACTGATGGTTGATCGACTATCAGAAAGTTGGCCATAACTTTTGCCTGATGCGGAAAATTTTCGGCAATGAGTGGTAGTGAGATGACTCCTTCAGGAAGGATTTGTCCACCTGAGAATCCAATCAATGGGGTTTGGACTAGCAATAATTCCGATCGTTCGATGCCCATTTTATCGAATGCTTGAACGAAGAGCACATCTGTAGACGATCCTATATCAATGAGAATACAGAACACTTTGCGGTTTGCTATAGTAAGGGTGATGATTAAGACGTCATCATGTGGGTGATGAATGCCCTGAGCATCTTCATCCGTAAACGACACGCAGTACTTTTCCATTTTTCTCTCTTTTAAAGGCCGAGCTAAAATCAGAATCTTGGACTCAGGCCAACTGATGCTCCTTACGTGATTTTTTCGAGCATTGTTTGAGTCGCCTCCACCTCGGGGACCACCGAAAATGGTTTAGATTTCTTCCATAGGTCGGTTGTCACCCGAGCATTTTTTCGTTGTCCCGATTCTTTTGTCGATATGCTCTCTGAGATGACCTTCTTGGATGAGCCTCTCAATTTCTTGTTTCAGGTTATAACAATCACTTATATTATGCCCATGATCACAATGATAATGGTCAGACTTATTTTTATTCCGTCGGCTCGCATTGCTCTAAAGTCTATCTGGCTAGTTGACGAATCCTTTGCCCTTGATTTCCATCAATACCTGCTCCTGTGGCTTATTGAGCGGAGTGTACGTTGAGAATTTGTGGTCAGGCCGCTTACCCGAACTACGTTCATCGCGAGACTGATCATCCTTATGCTTCTTACCACTAGCCGAGTCAACTTCCTTCTTTGCTGACTCTTTGGCTAGGGTTTTTGCATTTTAAATGGCCTCGCGCATGATTTAGGTTTCTTCGGCGTCCACATATTTATCCGATCAAGCCATGAATTCAATCAAAGTAGTAGGCGGGTTCTTATCTAAAGAGGCAAGAAACGACTTATCTCTGATGCCTTGCATGATAGAGTTGAGACTTGTCTCGTCCGAATGTTTCTGGACTTGGAGTGACTCAAAGTTGAAGCGCTTGATATAATCCTTAAGTAGCTCTCTCTCTTTTTGAATTATATTGTTTAAGTGCGCAGATGGCTTCAAATTTTTCTTCCCAGCAATGAAATTAGTGAGGAAAGCGTCGCTGAGCTCAGTAAATGAGCTAATGGACTTTGGTTTTAACTGTTTGAACCAAAGCCGAGATACGTTGGCCAAAGTGAGGGAGAAGACCCAGCACATCACGACGTTCAAGGCATCGTGCAATTCCATATAGGTCTGAAAGGACTCGATGTACTCGGTTGGATCGATTTTTTTGGTGAAGGGCATGATCTGAGGAAGGCGGACTCGTTCCGATAGCCGAGCTTGCATGATCTCTTCTATGAATGGGGATGCCTTCGCCTCGGGCCTTGTCTGATTTATATTACAGTTTTGCTTCATATCTATAATCTCCTCCAGCACTTCCTTCCAAAAATCCTATAGTTCAGCTTTTCAAGGTTCATCACTGTCAGCCATAGCCTTAACCGCAGGCCTGTTATGCCTTCTTCGATCTATTTCGTGTCGAAGATCGGTGGCAGGCAATGGGGCGATCATGGAGATATGAGAGGGTGCAGGCTCAGCCGAACCCTAGTGTTGACTTTGCCGAGGAACAGATCGTGGAGCGACGGGCTGAGGATCAACGTATTGTCGTGGGGCGTTTTCCCGACCATCGTCTCGCTGGGGCAGCTGAACCTGTTGGCGATGGATCTGTTCCAGCATTTGCTTATGTAATTTATGCCGGTCCTAAGTTCCTGGACCTCCTTATCTAACCATTTATTTTCTCGATTCTTTTAAGTGTGCCTGGTTGAAACAGAGGTTGTCGGACGAGCCGCAGAACCTTGTCGATTATTGGGTTGGTTTTGGGCCCCTTGGGCTCCGTTCGTACCCAGCGGGCCTTTTGTCACCGGTGGTCTAGTGACAGGGACCTCACTAGGCTCATTCTGGACGGTTCTCCTTGTTCTTGCCATTGGAGATTACTCAGTACTACTTGGAGAGAATGACTTTTTGTATCGCTTCCCACAGATGGTGCCAAACAATTGATATAAAAATTTGGTACGCCCTCCTTGGATCCTTAACCTGCACAGGAAGAAGACAATGGAGACCTTGGCTATAGCCGGGGACCCTCCGATGCCAAAGTTAGGGCTAGGATCGTATTGAAGGGTTTTAAAAAGAGGTTTTTTGTGTACCTTTCACCCTTGAAGTCTCTTAAATTTATAGGAAGGGGAGGATCCCACCGTGTCAGGATTCTTTCCTGATCTCTCGGAGATTCAGTATCAATCTAATTTATGACTCTAGCCGATCCCGAGATATTCGAGATCAAGTGACGCAGGGATGAACGTGATGAGGTCGAACACCGTCTTCCTCAAGGATAACTACTCCGAATCCACGGAGCTTCTCTGGATTCCTCACAGAGACTTCTCGAACCCACGAGAAAAGAAAGCAAGAGAATAGGAATAAACTCTAACAAATTCGAAATTAATTGATGATTCATTGATAATTGTCTAAGGTGTCTCCTTACACCATTAAATAAAGAAAAAAGATAAACTAAAATTCGTAATTACCAAAAATAGCAAAATTCTAACTCTAACTAGAATCCTAATTCTAGTAAAACTCTTCTAAGGTCTAATTTCTAAAAATAAAAATTATAAATAAACTTTCTCTAGAAGAGTCCTAGTATAACTAAAAGTTTCTTTCTAGAAAGAAAGAAAATCTAAAACTCCAAAAATATTAAAAAAATCAGAATTACTAAAAATAGTAAAATTTTCCTAAAAATTCATTTTTAAGCTGAAAGTGCGCGTTTTCTAATGAAACGGACAGATGTGACCCACTTTGTGGGTCAGTTCACCTTAGATGGCCTGTTTCAGTAAAGATTGACAGGTTGTATGCCCCGTAACGATACCCGGATCAAAACTTATGGTCAATTCACGGTCCATCTCCTTGTGGCTCATCCATGCTGAGAATATCTCTGTGACACGTTCTACATCAGACCCCTCCACTTAAAAAAAACTCGTCCTCGAGTTACGCAAGAGACTTGGCACATAAGTCTGAAATAACTTTTGACGCCGATGCTCATTATCCCTTTTTTCGTACTTGACATTAAGCTCTTGAGCTGACACAATACATGTACTCATGCTTTCCTTGACTCGACTAATATTGATCAGTTCCTTCACATTTGACACAATACATGTACTCATACTTTCCTTGACTTGACTAATATTGGTCAGTTCCTTCACATCGTTCTTTAAGATCTCATATTTTTTCTGATAATGTGGGCAATTAGGCGGACTTGCCCCTAAGACGGGATCAACGTGATTTTGTATATCTCGTATGAGAGGTAATTTATTAGAGGGTTCATCGAGTACAATCTCCTTAAACTCTTGTAACATCGGCTTCAAATCTTTTGAGATATTCACAGGCTCCAAATATTCTTTCTTTTCAACTAATGGATATATATCGCTTATTTTCTCAGATTGTTTAACAAAAGCCTGTTCAGTTGTGAGAGACTGTTCCTCAACTTTAGAAGTCTTGGGTTGGTTCTCCCTTCCCATAGGGGCGAGGATAATCTTTTTACCATCTTTAATAAAGAAAATATATAAGTTATCCCGATCCCTATGTGTAGCATTAATATTATTTTACCAGGGTTTACCAAGTAATAGGTGACAAGCTTCCATGTCGACCACGTCACACATTACTTCATCCTTATAATATTTACCAATGGAAAAAGATATATGACATCGTTCAGTTACCTCTGTTTTGTTGATCTCTTTGATCCATTCAATCGTGTATGAAGATGTGTGTCTTTCTGTTTTCAGTTGTAGCTTCTCCATCATTATTTTTGACACGAAATTCTTATCGCTCCTTACATCGATGATTACATTGCAGACTTTTTTGTATGCAGTGCACCTTATTCGAAAGATGTTGTCTCTCTCTAATTCTATCTCTACCTTTGGCATGTATAACGGCTTCCTCATAATCGAAGTGGTGACCTGTGATGAACCATCATCTGATGGTGCCTTGTAAAAATTGGGATTGTGTTGTACAGCGGCCATAGGTGGTTGAGCATCACTTTGAGCTCGAGGCAGAATCAGCGCATCCGCAATACGGTTGAGGGTTGCCTGCAGCCCTTGCATGGTCAACTGACTCTCCCGGTGGAAAGCTTCCATTCTTTCTAAAAGATAACGAATCCCTGGATCACCATCCACAGGATTTTGATTCATACCTTCATTATTTGTCATCGCCCCGAGGGAAAACCTCGCTCTGATACCAAATTGACGCAGGGATGAACGTGATAAGGTCGAACACCGTCTTCCTCAAGGATAACTACTCCGAATCCACGGAGCTTCTCTGGATTCCTCACAGAGACTTCTCGAATCCACGAGGAAAGAAAGTAAGAGAATAGGAATAAACTCTAACAAATTCGAAATTAATTGATGATTCATTGATAATTGTCTAAGGTGTCTCCTTACACCATTAAATAAAGAAAAAAGATAAACTAAAATTCGTAATTACCAAAAATAGCAAAATTCTAACTCTAACTAGAATCCTAATTCTAGTAAAACTCTTCTAAGGTCTAATTTCTAAAAAAAAAAAATTACAAATAAACTTTCTCTAGAAGAGTCCTAGTATAACTAAAAGTTTCTTTCTAGAAAGAAAGAAAATCTAAAACTCTAAAAATATTAAAAAAATCGGAATTACTAAAAATAGTAAAATTTTCCTACAAATTCATTTTTAAGTTGAAAGTGCGCGTTTTCTGATGAAACGGACAGATGTGACCCACTTTGTGGGTCAGTTCACCTTAGATGGCCCGTTTCAGTAAAGATTGACAGGTTGTACGCCCCGTAACGATACCCGGATCAAAAGTTATGGTCAATTCACGGTCCATCTCCTTGTGGCTCATCCATGCTGGGAATATCTCTGTGACACGTTCTACATCATCAAGGATCTTCGTACTGGATTTTCAGGAAGGTGTTTCACTTTACACCGTTTCTTCCTTTCTCAGGCCTGGCCAACTCTATTGATAAGCGAGTCTCGGCTGGCTATAGAAGGTTGAGCTACTCACCTTCTGTCGGATGAGATGAGACCGATCCAAAATCAGTTCGCCTTCTTAATCTTATAGCCGACTTTGTAACCGACCCAAGGATAGGTCGGTTTTATGGCCGGTCATGTGGCTTCTAAGCATTGGGCTTTAGTCGACTAATTTGGATGTTACTGCCTCGTTTGTCGAGCCAACTTCATACATCTTAAAAATTCTTTGCCTTAAGGCTCAAGACTTTGTAAACCTCGGTCTGGATTGGTTCCTTAAAATCTAGGTTAAGTTTCTCATTTAGGCTTTGGACATGCGTGCCTTGGTCAAGCTTGTTGCTTCAGGAGCCCTGGCCGTGTCAGTAGAGTTATTCCATTCTATAGCCGAGTCTCTGGACTTGTACTATTTTTCCCCAACAGTAAGCCCCCTTACTCCTTAGCATCAACCACGATCTTTCTCTTATTGTTTACTCTTGCCTCCATCATTCTATGTGGGCGGGCAAGAATCTAATGGGATTAGAACTCTTAAAGGCAATAATGAAGATCTGACAATCTCTAATTTTGAATTCTTGAAGTGAAGTGGTGTCTTAGAGTGCCTTCAACTTGTTGCGGGACTACATTATTGGAAGAGAGATGGTATTGACATTATTAGAAGAGAGATGGTATTGATACCACTTCCGCATTCAGTTCCCACCCCCATCAAATGTAAAAATATTCAAAGAGGAGAATCTCTAATTTGGGAATGCTCCTGCGACCATAGCCTGTTCACACAAAACTCACCACCTTTCTCATTTCATGCATTTCAGTTATCTTAAGCCAGGGACGTCAATTTGGCAAGCAATAGTATTTACAGTGGTCTAGTAACGTGGAGATGGGGTGACACGTGGTGGTGATCCTAGCCCTGACATGGCTACAAAACTCCTCACAGTTCGTATAGTACATGTATGGCTGACCTGTTAGTTTGGGTTCGTTCATCTAGTTGTCCTCGCCATGAATGGAAGGTGGTTTTAATAAGCATTGATAGGGTGATCGTATCCATCTTTGATCATGGCTTTCAAAACATCAGTCAAAAAATAAAAAATAAAAAAAGGTTGACAATCAACATTCACCATTTAAAAGATTGAAAGCAGACCAGCCTGGTTACCTTTTCCTGAAAAGATACCCACACAATTTGTTTAAGTAACCTTAGCATTACTAAAATGAAAATGCGGGAATGTTTATAATCACAGATGAAATCTAATAAAAATGTATCATGCATAGATACAAGGAAAGCTGAGTGTAGATACTTAGACATTCTTAGAAGGACTACTTGGTGTCTAAGGAGAACAAAATAAAATAAAACAGAGAGAGACTTGGACAATATTAGAAGGAACACTTGGTGTCTAAGGAGAACAAAATAAAATGAGAGAGTGAGAGAGAGAGAGAGAGAGAGAGAGAGAGAGAGAGAGAGAGAGAGAGAGAGAGAGAGAGAGAGGAATTACTCGGGAATTGAATGGCATTAGAATTCCTGGTGGGTATAATGAAGTTGGTTCTACCAAGAAAGGGAATGGACAACTCGAACTGTGAAGGAACCCTGGAGTTACCCTTGATTGGTTGATCTACAACATCCGTATGGAAGAAAGGAAAGAACGTCCTGAGATTCATCTGCCTGCAACACCAAGAATAAGATTAGAAGCAAGGGGAGAGAGAGAGAGAGAGAGAGAGAGAGAGAGAGAGAGAGAGAGAGAGTCTTACGTACCTTGCAATCTTGCACTTCCAAAGATTTCCTCTCATTGGATTTTCCTCCAATCAATGGTGATGTCGGGGATGTGGGCAATCTTGTTCCAATCTTCTCCTACTTCCTTCTGGCATCGACGGCTTAGGATTGGACAACATTCGATTTTGAGTTCCTGAAGTGAAATAAGGTGTTGCAGTCCTGGCAGTGCCTTTAACTTCATGCATTCCAATATGCATAGTTGAAAGAGAGATGGGAATGATCCAGCTCTCACATTCAACTCCCACTCCTCCCAAATAATCATACTCTGGAAGATAAGAATCTCTAATTTGGGGAATGTTCCAGTGACCCCATCATGACTGTTCCCAAAAAACTCGCTGCCCACCTGTTTAACTTCAAGCATGGCCTCTATCTTTAGCCATTTAAGGGACGGCAGTTTCCCAAGCGCTGGCATCTGTCTGCATTTGCAATATGATAATTGCATCTTGGTAAGATTGAAATACAATGAATAATCTTCCATCCAACTTGGAAATTGGCGACCAATGTATTCTGACATGGTAAGATCTCTTAGGTTTGTATGGGGTCGAAGGGCTTCAAACACACCCTCCACCTGCTCCATCTCATTTTCTGTATGTGTTTCATGACATATCCCTACCTCAGATGATAATTTCAAGGTCTGGATGTTCTGCTTCTTCTCCAATTTTGCCTCGTTAGCTTCATCTCTACTTGCTACTCTGTTTAAGCATGTTATTTCTAGCTTCCCCTGAAGAAGGTTAAGGTCTTTCAATTCTGTAATCTTCCATCCTCTCTCATACCCTGTTATGAACCTAATTAATGTTTGAAGGGATGTTAAGCTCCCCATGCCTTCTGGTAAGCACACCAAAAAGGTTCCTTCAGTTTCAAGATGTCTTAATTTGATCAGTTTCACAATCCCTCCAGGGAGTTTTGTAAGATTACAGCAATGATTAAGCTTTAAGGTCTGCAAAAGACACAGGCCACTTACAAATTCCGGCAATTCTCGTATATAGGTGGCAGACAAGTCGAGGTATCGCAAAAGCTTCAAGTTCTGCAAAGAATTTGGGAGCTCTCGTATTGTGCTGCCGCTCAAATCCAATGCTCTCAGACGTTTTAAGCTGTGAAAAAAACGATAAGAAAGACTGGGAATTTTAGACCATCCAATAAGTATGAGTGTACGCAAATTTTCAGCTTCGTATATGAAGGGAGGAATGGATTCTACATCCTTATTGCAAATCCATGAGGCATGGCGTGCCTTTGCAAGCTGACTCTTCGGCGTTTCCTCTTTTATGATTAAACACTCAGTCATAATAGATTTGCAGAGGTCATGGATCATGTCATGTATCATGCAATACTTTGGATCACCTTCTTCATCTGTCTCTGTGACTTGAAACAACGAATGCCTCACTAAATCATCGAAATATGAACCACCTAGCCTCTCCATGTCTTCTCTTCTTGTTTGGGGAATGAAACCTTGGGCCATCCACAACTTGATTAGCATGTCCTTCTCTATCAAATGATCCTTTGGAAATATGGAACAGAAAGCAAAGCATTGCTTCAAATGCTTTGGCAAATCATGGAAGCTCTCTAATACAACGGATGCAATTTTTTCAGTACCCAATGAATCCCCTGTCGCTTCATCTAAGACAGACTGCCAGTCCTGTACATCTCTTTTTCTGCGCAAGGCACTTCCTATTGCGTCCAACAGGAGAGGAATTCCTTGGCACTTTTTCACAATTTTTCTACCCAACGCCTCTAAATTGACATGCTCATCCCCACTTCTTCCTCCAGAGAAAGCTCTGTGGCTGAACAACGACCAACAATCATTCTCAGACAACGGTTGCAGTTCATACATCAGGGGCGAGGAGAAGAATTTCGTGACATTCTCGTTACGAGTGGTAACTAAAATTCTACTTTCTTTCTTGGCTTTACTGAACGGAATCACAAGCCTTCTCCACTGGGCATCATCACTGTTGCGTACGCCATCCAGCACGAGCAGAATCCGCCTACCATATAGCCTATCAGAGACAGTTGATGTCAAAGATTCCAAGGATGACGGAAGATATCGGTAACCAAAGGCAGAAAGTTCATCTAGCATACTAGAGGCACTTGATATAAAAGTTTCCGTGCTTGATGTCACAGTTTCCGAGGATGACGAACCATATCGCTCTATATGGGCCCCTGATGTCAAATATTCCAAGGATGACGAACATGACCGCTTCCGACTCAATGTATCAATGATTTCAAAATAGATCCTCGTCACATCGAAATCTCCAGGAAAACTCACCCAAATCATTTTATCGAAGTACCTCTTAACCTTACCATCCTTGAAGACTAATTGAGCGACAGCGGTTTTTCCAATTCCTGCTATACCAGTGATAGAAATGACTCTGACGCCCTGCTCCTCAACACTGCTTCTCTCTACCAACCAATTGACAATACACTTCTTAGCTTGATCCCTACCAAAAATCTCATTTTCATCTATGGATGAAATCGTTTCCCTCATATCCAACTTGACCACTCCACCTTCTTCCCTGACTTCACTGAAAGCGAAGCTGTTCTTGCGTTCTTTGATCTCGTCTAATCTTGCACTAATCGCTTTTATCCGATCTCTGGTCTCAACGTGAAAGTTGGGTCTGGAAAAAAAGGAAAAAGGCAAGAATGAGTGGGCAAATACCTTCTTATCTTCGGAGCTGGTGCCGTCATCGCAACCGTCGTTCACCACCTTCCACTCCTCTAAAACGTCGTCCATGTCATATGCCACATCTTTGAGATCTCCTAACCATCTTTTTACCGATTCATCCTTCACTTGCCGCTTCTCTGCGTCGGTGAGCACTGCTTGAAGATAATCGAAGTTCCGCGAGAGCTTTTCAAGATCTTCCTTAACACCCACTAACGACCTCAGCTCTTGCAAGGACATGGAACCCAAACTCTCCACGACAAAAGAAATCAGTGCATCTGCCATGATTTAGAGCAGAGAAGAAAATGAAATCTGAAAAGCAAAGATTCACCTTGGATGGAGAGGCGGAGCTAAGACGGGAAAAATGCTCTCAAAACCGAGTAGCGAAGACTCCATGTTGAGAGGGTGGGTAAAGCTTAAAAAGTAAATCAATCACCTTGACTTGCTTTTGCCCATCTGGAAACTCGGTATAGCTATCATCTTTCGCCTCATCCTGGCCGCATGTTGAGATGGTCTGATGATCAAAACCGTCCATCATCTAGATCTTACTCTATATGGGCCACCATGATGTGTATCCTTCATCAGGTGGAGCATGATCCGAACTCAGAAGGGGCCACATCTCACGGGAAATTTTGCATATTCTTCCCATTAGTGGTGTGGCCCATAACTATCTTTCATATAGATGAAATATATTTTTTTGGTACGATCAAAATAAGCATTCTCACCGTATATGCGGAGTAGATTTTACATATATACAATATGATAGGCTCCACAGCTCTTGCGCGTTCCAGGCGCTCCCCGAAACAGGTGCTACAGAAGGACGCCGTTTGGGTACTACCCCCACCACGACCTTTCTATGGACGGACGGTCCGGTCAGAGGCTTTGTAGGCCCACCGTGATGTATATGTTTCATCCACGCCGTTCATCTATTTTTATGCATCATTTTATTTGTTGACCCTAAAAAAGAAAATACTGATCGAAGGATCAAGTGTAATACACCACGGGAAGTAGGGATTGAAAGCCTACGGTTGAAAACTTCTTATGACTCACTGAAGTTTACGACCAAGCTGATATTTGTGTTTTCCCTTCATCCAGTTCTATATGACCTTGTGAACAGGTTACATGGCAAATAAAGAGGACGGCAGGCCCTAGAAAGTTTTCAACGGTAAGACTTCCACCCCCGTTGCTTCCCGTGGTGTGGTGCAGTTGAGACTTCGATCTACTTCATTTTTTTAGATCATGCCGTGAAAGTATCTTTCAAAATAGATGAACAGCCTGGATAAAACATATATATTATGGTGGGCCTCACGGAGCCTCTAACCGTCTCTAACTATGTCTTGGTAGGGGTAGTATCAATCAGCGTTCGCGGCGGATCCAGGTCCACTGAGTCTCTTCCCTTGCCTACTTTTCTTTTGCTGTGACTCGTTTGGATGAGAAAATTCCACAGTAGAGCCGATGATGGTCAGAGGAAAATCCACTAATTCTCTTCCCTTGCCTACTTTTCTTTTTTTATGACTCGTTTGGACAAGAAAATTCCACAATAGAGCTGATAATAGATCGTTGGACTAAAATAATTGGCAATCGTTTAAAAATCAACATTTATTCATTGAAACTCAAAATTATTTGGTGGCTATTAATTAAATGCATTATGGCATGCTATGATCACCGTGGGTCACAGGACAAAAAATATTGTGTTTTCAATTGGGATATCAAATAATTTTAGATTAGGCTATTTTATTTTATTTTTATATTTCATTTCTTGTCTATACAAATAACTTTATTAATGTTTGCATGATGTTGTACACAATTTCTAACTATTCTTGAAAAATCAATTAGAAAGAACACATGTTATAGCAATGGAAATATATAACATGTTAAAGATCTTAAAAAATATTTGGAGTGTTTTTTTTTTTTTTTTTTTTTTTTTTTTTTTTTTTTTTATGGAATCATTGCTGACGGGATGATAAAATAGAGAGCAGCTGAGAAGTATTCAAAAGCAAATCATGTGGCTCAGAGGCATTCATTAGATGCTAGAGAGGTGTTCAAAAGTAGATTGAGCGGCCAAGAGGTGTCTAAAAGGCAAACCAAGCAATCGAGAAGCGTATGTAAGCAGAACACGGCCAAAGGCCGATCAAGTGTCCAGAAGCAGATCGTGACCAAGAGGCCGAAGCACGGTCGATCGTTTCTGAACGAAAAGCAACTGAGAGACAAAGAACTCGACTGACAGAAGAGAAACAATTATAAAAGAAAAACATAACAAGAAAGAGATCTAAAAAAAGTTTTTCAACTACCATAACTATTACAGTAATGGAAGAAGAATCTAGAAGAACAAGCTAGAATAGAACTCTATAAATAACAAAAAATGTGATAGAAAATCTAACAACCAACCCAACCAAACAAATCAATCAAATCTATCAATTTATCTTTTATCTCAGCTTATCATAGAAGTAGCAGTAATTCTTAACTATAATCGTTAGTTGGAATCTAAGTCTATGCTCGTATGTTGGATTTGTTATTTATCCAATATCAACCAGTTCTTTCAAGAGACGCATTCTTGCAGTTTCTCCTGATGACCGATTGTGAGTTTTTCCTTTTATTTGATTTGTACTGGTATTCTAGAAGTCCTTTCTTGTAGAAGGCATAAGGTAACCCATCTTCCGAGAAAGAACACAACCCTTTGATTATCACTTGATCGTTATAAACTTCTGCAAGTGGCTGAGTAAGCGACCGATCTTCTCAGAATCTTGTCATATATGTTCATATTGGACGTATCTGCTTATTTTGGTGATTGGAATCAAAATTGTTTAGTTTGGATTAAGTCGCTATATTGATTCTCGCACACCCGTTCAACAGAAAATAAATCGAGTGTCAAACGGATGACATATAAACATCACGGTAGAACCTAGAAAGGTTTCAATAGTATACATTTCCCTACCCACTTTTTCTTACCTTGCAACTCACTTGAGTTTTGGATCTAAGTCATTTTTGGGCTCATGTTCTAATATGAGGTAAAAATGGATGGAGGGAATGGATTTTTAATAAACATCATGGTGGCCCCCTCTTAAATTATGAGTGCAAGAACCTCCTGTGATAGACGTCATTGTCAATCCACATCCATTTTTTATGTTTTAGTAGATAAAATATAAAATTTGAGAAATTAAAATCAGAAGATTGAAAATTTTCTTATATATTATTATGAGGGGTCCTAAATTTATAATCCCAATATGAAAGAATATAATAAATATAAAATCTAACAAAAGTGGAAAATATACAAAGGAATGAAGTCTTATCCTAATATATATATATATATATATATATATATATATATATATATATATATATATATATATATATATATATATATATATATATATATATATATATATATATATGGAAAATGAAGTACTCTTTAATACTCACCCTCAAGTTGGCGCATGAAGGTTCGTAACACCCAACTTATCAAAAAAAAAAAAAAAAAAAATCCTTCTTGACCAAGAGCTTTTATAAAGATGTCCACAACTTATCGATCAGTGGGTATAAATGAAGTGCAAAGAATGTCGGAGTATATTTTTCATGAACAAGATGACAATCAATTTTAATATGCGTGGTCCTTTCATGAAAAAAGAAAATTTGTTTGCGATGTCAAGGGTTACTTGATTATCACATTAAAGGTGTATAGAGTAGCTATGTGGAATCCCAATTTCTCGAAGAAGAGTTTTGAGCAAAGTGAGTTCACAGGTAGTATTACCTATTGCATTGTACTCGGCCTCAACAGATGATCGTGAAATAAAGATTGTTTTTTCTAAGAGATGAGACTTTGTCCAAGCATCGTAAAGTATCCTTTTGTAAAACATTTTGTTGTGGGACAACTGGCCCAGTCAGAGTCACAGTAGAAGATAGCTAAGGTGAGCCATCAGAGGATCAAAATATCTTTCCCTGAAGAAGACTTGAAATATCTTAACACATGAATAAACTGCACATTATAATGACATTGGCGAGGCTAATGCATGAATTGATTGAGAATGTTGACTGAATAAATGATATATATATATATATATATATATATATATATATATATATATATATATAGTCTTGTGATTGTTAAGTAGATGGGACACCAAACAATCCATTGATGCATAATGGGGTTCTAAAGACCACCGTGGTTGTTAGTCAAACACAAATTTTATTCCATATGAAAAGCAGTAAATCAGGCTTCGAGATGACCATCATCTTTAGGAATATCAAGGGTGTATTTGAATTGACTTAATAAAATTTTCGTTGGAGAATGAACTACCTTAATGCTTAAAAAATATTTTGAATGACCTAAATCTTTCATGTGGAACTTGGTATGTAGAGGACATTGATGGCAGATTGGTTGTTGTCGGTGATAATTATATCATTTATATAATCAAGCACTATGATGAAGATAATTCCATTGGAATGAATGAAATGAGAATAATTTGTTGATGATTGATGGTAACTAGTTTTCTTGATGCCTGTTTGAGACCATAAAGTAATTTGTTTAGACGAAAAATGCGTTGCTCCACCCATTTGGCAAAATCAGGTGGAATTGTCATATAAGCTTCTTCGTGCAGGTTCCCATGTAGGAAAGTGTTGTTGACATCTAGTTGATGTATGGTCCAACAAAGAATAACAGCCAGAACCAATAGACAATAAATAATGATGAGTTTTGCAATGGGAGAAAATGTCTCGTGATAGTCTAACTGTTGAGGGTCAAATATTGCATATCAGACCCCATTTATTACCTGGATTTACGAGCATGATACTGTTTAATGGCCCGTTTTATTGTGTTTATGTTGCAAGGTGACTTTACGAGCATGGATTGAAAAAGGGAGCTTAAAGCATGGATTTAACACTCTGATGACACCAAAGGAAAGGGACAGACTTCAAGGACTAAGATCGAAAGATATGCACACCAGGACCCGAGAAAATCAAGCTATTTACATTAAAAAGGTCCGGAATTGGTCCAAAAATGCAAGATCACAGGGTTCCCACTATCCGTTCGGATCGAAACTTCATATATGGCCTGAGGACCATAAATTAACCGTACACGTCAAAATTCAGCCTTTGGATCAGTGTATAAGTGACCCGATAGACAAGATCAGATAATAACCATTAAGAAAGCATCTTGGACATCCTTAGGAGATCGGGACCCAAACTGAACTGATGGAAAGAGCATGCAAAACGGTAGATACTCGTCAAATTTCACTTCGTTTGGACGGCGCAGTAGGAAGAAACGGACGACAGACAATTCTAGAAAGGAGAGTGGCAAATTTGTAAATAACTAAAATTTCATATACATACATAGGTTTCTTCAACGGTGAGAAGCAAGTCATCACAGGTGAATGGTGTGGTCCACATAGAGCTCAAATTTATTTCATACTTTGACTTATAGGCTTACATATTACTATGAAGATAATGAGCGGAGTAGATTTTCGATAATGTTTCAAGAAGTGGGCCCACCTACTTTTTTTAATAAAACTTTCAAAAACGTCTAGGGACGGATCAGCTTTAGATTGGGTTTTGATCGTGGCCCCCACCCATCACTCCATTAGATGATCTGACCCGTCCATTTGCTCTGGAGGATGGCCAAGACCCTGGTTATGATTCCTTTTTGGTCCCATACAAGCTATGGTGTGAATTTCTCATCCAAACGGAAGACGAACGGTGCAATGAAACGTTCCGTGGGCCACACCAAATCTAACCCAAAACCAGTCAACTCCAACTGGTTTTTCGAGCAGAATCTGGTGGACGGCATGGATTTCACAGCAAAGTGGCTGTAAGTGGGCCCCACAGACACCATCAAATTGAATTGGCGTTCTCTGTTCTGTTCGCGGAATAGAGGCTGCGGATGATGTGAGTGGGCCATCATCATGGCCCAGAAAACTAATCCGGACCGTTCATTCAAGTCTCAAGGTCCGTCTTATCACTGCCTAGATGGCAGAATTTCTGACTATAGCGGAGGATGGTTTTTCAACTGTTCAAACACGGGTTGGGGGGTAGCAAGAAAAGCTTTGTGGGCCACACTAAAACTAAAAAGAAATCGTCCCTTCCCGACAGAAATTTCGAGGGGAATACGATGGATGGAGTGGATTTCTCAAAATGATACCGAAGGGGGGCCCCACCATCGTCACTGCGTAAAGAATACGAAGTCTCCGTCGCAACCGGACGCTGTTCGTGAAGTGCAGGCAGTCGTGGGCCACGCTCATAGTTTTCTTAAACAATCCAGACCGTCCATCAGGTGCAGGTCTCAA
Source organism: Magnolia kwangsiensis (assembly GCA_037074715.1). Classification (NCBI taxonomy): domain Eukaryota; kingdom Viridiplantae; phylum Streptophyta; class Magnoliopsida; order Magnoliales; family Magnoliaceae; genus Magnolia; species Magnolia kwangsiensis. The sequence goes on from CM073577.1 coordinate 120,158,998, forward strand.
TTTTGAACAACCTCTCAGTTATCTCTGGGAAATCAGAGGCACAAGATCGGCTATAACTTGACCGTGCACAGAAGGAGTCTCGTTTAAAAACGGAAACTGCCGACTGAAGTTTTGCAAGGACTTTCCAAAACCATTGACTCGACCAACCATGCACGGACTACATCATCTATAAAAGGAATAGAAGAAAGGAGAGAGAAGGAGGATTCACGGCTGGAGCTTGTGGACGTGGACAGAGGAAGAGAGAGAGAGAGGAGGTCTAGAGAGTTTATTTTTTCTTTCTTATTTATTTTATTCTATTTTTTTCCTAGTTAAGATGATTAGCTCAATCAGGTTTACGAGCTAAACCTCTTAGATAGGGCTAAGAGGTGAAGCTTGTAGTGAGATGGGAGATTTTATTTTATGTTTTCAATTTAATTTTAATTCATGAATTGACGTTGATTTTAGTTGATTATTATGGGAATGCTTTTAGTTCTTAATGGTCTGTTGTGACTGAAATTACAATGGGCCTGCGATGCTTTAAATATTTCCTTTTCCCCTTAATGTTTATGACGTCAGGAAGCCCTATTGTTCACCATAGTCTCCTGGGCATGGTCGGATGTCGGTACCCTTCCTAACCTTCATACATATGATTGGTTGGTAGTTAGTTTAATTCTGTTGTTTTCCATAGTCTCTTGGGCATGGTTTGGTGATGGAATCCATTCTAATTCATATACCTTTTATCTCTTTGAAAACTAGATCAACGGCAGTTTAGTAAATTCCATAATTCTTGAAGCAGGCATAAGATCTCCCTGATCTCTACAAGTGGATCCTCTGAATCCCTAGTTTTCTTCTCTGATTCCTCTTAAGTTTAGTTTAATTAATTCATAATTATTCCACAATTGTTACTTGATTTAGAATTCACCTTAATCTAGTTATAGTTCTGATTAGTTTTAAATAACGTACAAGTTTTAGTCCCTTGGGATTCGACCTCGGTCTTACCGAGTTATTACTACATCACAACCCTGCACTTGGGGTGTGAATTAACCGTACACGTCAAAATTCAGCCTTTGGATCAGTGTATAAGTGACCCGATAGACAAGATCAGATAATAACCATTAAGAAAGCATCTAGGACATCCTTGAGAGATCGGGACCCAAACTGAACTGATGGAAAGAACATGAAAAACGGTAGATAGTCGTCAAATTTCACTTTGTTTGGACGACGCAGTAGGAAGAAACGGACGACAAACAATTCTAGAAAGGAGAGTGGCAAATTTATAAATAACTAAAATTTCATATACATACATGCACGTAAGTAACCGAGGTTTCTTCAACGGTGAGAAGCAAGTCATCACATGTGAATGGTGTGGTCCACATAGAGCTCGAATTTATTTCATACTTTGACTTATGGGTTTACATATTGCTGTGAAGATAATGAGCGGAGTAGATTTTCGATAATGTTTCAAGAAGTGGGCCCACCTACTTTTTTTAATAAAACTTTCAAAAACGTCCAGGGACGGATCAGCTTTAGATTGGGTTTTGACCGTGGCCCCCACCCATCACTCCATTAGATGATCTGACCCGTCCATTTACTCTGGAGGATGGCCAAGACCCTGGTTATGATTCCTTTTTGGTCCCATACAAGCGATGATGTGAATTTCTCATCCAAACGGAAGAGGAACGGTGCAATGAAACGTTCCGTGGGCCACACCAAATCTAACCCAAAACCAGTCAACTCCAACTGGTTCTTCGAGCAGAATCTGGTGGACGGCATGGATTTCACAGCAAAGTAGCTGTAAGTGGGCCCCACGGACACCATCAAATTGAATTGGCGTTCTCTGTTCTGTTCGCAGAACAGAGGCTGCGGATGATGTGAGTGGGCCATCATCATGGCCCAGAAAACTAATCCGAACCGTTCATTTAAGTCTCAAGGTCCGTCTTATCACTGCCTAGATGACAGAATTTCTGACTATAGCGGAGGATGGTTTCTCAACCGTTCAAACATGGGTTGGGCGGTAGCAAGAAAAGCTTTGTGGGCCACACCAAAACTAAAAAGAAATCATCCCTTCTCGACAGAAATTCCGAGGGGAATATGATGGACGAAGTGAATTTCTCAAAATGATATCGAAGTGGGGCCCCACTATCGTCACTGCGTAAAGAATACGCAGTCTCCGTCGCAACCGGACGCTGTTCGTGAAGTGCAGGCAGTCGTGGGCCACGCTCATAGTTTTCTTAAACAATCCAGACCGTCCATCAGGTGCAGGTCTCAATTTCGAACAACCTCTCAGTTATCTCTCAAAAATCAGAGGCATAAGCTCAGCTATAACTTGACCGTGCACAGGAGTCTCATTTGAAAACGGAAACTGCCGACTGAAGTTTTGCAAGGGCTTTCCAAAACCATCGACTCCACCGACTATGCACGGACTACATCATCTATAAAAGGAATAGAAGAAAGGAGAGAGAAGGAGGATTCACGGCTGGAGCTTGTGGACGTGGACAGAGGAAGAGAGAGAGAGAGGAGGTCTAGAGAGTTTATTTTTTCTTTCTTATTTATTTTATTCTATTTTTTTCCTAGTTAAGATGATTAGCTCAATCATGTTTACGAGCTAAACCTCTTAGCTAAGGCTAAGAGGTGAAGCTTGTAGTGAGATGGGAGATTTTATTTTATGTTTTCAATTTAATTTTAATTCATGAATTGACGTTGATTTTAGTTGATTATTATGGGAATGTTTTTAGTTCTTAATGGTCTGTTGTGACTGAAATTACAATGGGCCTGCGATGCTTTAAATATTTCCTTTTCCCCTCTATGTTTATGACGTCAGGAAGCCCTGTTGTTCACCATAGTCTCCTGGGCATGGTCGGATGTCGGTACCCTTCCTAACCTTCATACATATGATTGGTTGGTAGTTAGTTTAATTCTGTTGTTTTCCATAGTCTCTTGGGCATGGTTTGGTGATGGAATCCATTCTAATTCATATACCTTTCATCTCTTTGAAAACTAGATCAACGACAGTTTAGTAAATTCCATAATTCTTGAAGCAGGAATAAGATCTCCCTGATCTCTACAAGTGGATCCTCTGAATCCCTAGTTTCCTTCTCTGATTCCTCTTAAGTTTAGTTTAATTAATTCATAATTATTCCACAATTGTTACTTGATTTAGAATTCACCTTAATCTAGTTCTAGTTCTGATTAGTTTTAAATAACGTACAAGTTTTAGTCCCTTGGGATTCGACCTCGGTCTTACCGAGTTATTACTACATCACAACCCTGCACTTGGGGTGTGAACACTAACCATTTAATATGAGCATACTCCTTCGCCACTAAACATGCTTTGAATCATTTAATTATACCATCAGATAATGTTTGACTTCCTATACCCATTTAGAACTAGCTGGTATTTTTTCTTGGTGGTAAATAATGTAAGGTGCATGTGCGATTCTCCTCTAAGACTTCAATTTCTAAGACCACTATGTCATGCTAATGAGAAATTTTAACAGCTTGAGAAAATGATGTTGGCTTATCATGAGAAGAAATACAAGAAAGCAAGGAAACATGATTAAGAAAAAATATATTATATGAAAGGAAGTTAAATAAGGAATAAGGAATGCCTGTAAAGGAATGTGAAGAGGTTAAAGTAAGAGAGGAGATTGGTAATAGAAGCAGATTGTAATGCCCCAAATTTCAGGTGTCGAGTACAACTCGATCCTCGATATTTTGGGTGTCACTTTTTACTTTGCAAAAGCATGTTTCATTCGTATAGTATCCTGATTATCATAAGCATTCAAATAACTAATCTAAATAGTGTATATTATCATGATCATAAGTGCATATAAACAAGAATCCCAATATGCACACTCATACAACCAACATGTCATAGAGTCCACCGAGCTAAGAAGTCAATATACAAGTCTAAAAGAATCATAAAATGTGTATCTCTGCCCAAAATGACAAAACAAAGACACTGGTAGTCTGAGGATGCCAAGTTGCACCTAATCATCCGCATACTGGAAATACGAGACCTCCACCGGGGGGTCTCCATACTCCTCAACATGTGTATCCTCCTTTAGGACACCTGCATTGACGAAATTGTCTGGTTGGTGTTTTAAAACACCATCCTATGTGAGATTGAGTGATCAAATTAATGCTACTATTAACTAAAGTTTCACATGTTATCAAATATATTCAAGTATAGACGAGGATGGCATTACAAAATAGACAATTCCTATCATTAGTTCTCTAAATGCATGAATGACATGAAATGCATATGCATGGCTTGGGGTAAATAACAATACTAACGAACCACATCAATGATACAACTAGTAAGGATGTTAACATATGTGCAATGGTTGACCCACGACATAACCCAACAATGTATGGTATGCATGATTCGCCAGGTATTTATTAATTCCAAGTTAAACAACTGGTTGGCGAAGTTAGGATACCGTCATCGTATCGCGAGTCTCTATTTAGATCGCATGGCTCGTTGGGGCACTAGGCTGCTCCTCATCAGTGTCTCTTGATCTAATTCAGGGTTCATCACTCAATAGTCCATATAATTCAGTTAGATTTATAGTAGGGCTCGTCACTTAAGAACAATCACAACTAGGGCAAAGGTCATCAGTTAAGCCCATGTGTGAAAAAGGCACGCCACCCTGTCCATTGTTAACATATTAGGGTCGCGACATTCATCAGTACTCGATGATCGCTACGGGGAGGTTCGTCACCCAATATTTTACCAATATGGCCAGCTCGTCACCCAATATTTTACCAATGTGGCAGGCGCATCACCCTATTATAAGCCGACAGCTCGAACACGATGTCCCATACCACCATGTCTGACCTTCAAGTCTTGTCAAATCGTATTGTCCTTATAGATATGAATGAACCTCATTTACTAGTAACAGGGTATTTCAGATTTCATATTGTGACGTGTTAGTGCACTCATTTTTGTACCCTGGTTTGTCAATCACATGAATCATTGTGTCGTAAAATTGGTTGAGCCTTTAGAAAGCAAAGATCGAAGACACGGCGGAGCAGAAGCATCAAAGCGGCAAGAACAGGTAAACAGGTGGCCCTGTGTTCACCACCCTAAGTATAGGGTTGCGATGTAGTAATAATCTTGGTAAGATTGAGGTCGAATCCATAGGGACTGAACCTTTTACGCAATCTGAAAGTAACTAGAACTAGAACTAGAAGAAGATGAGATTTAAAACAGAAAATGTAAAAGAATAATTGTGAACTAATTAACTAAAACTTGAAAATTTTAAAGGTGGAAAACTAGGGTGCCAAGGATCCACTTGTAGCAATTGGGAAGCTACCTTGCATAATTCATAGACACAACTGGAATCGGAGTCCTATCTTATCCAGTTGGTAAAAAGAGATTTGTTAGATTTCTGAACGTCTCATGGATCTAATCATCAATAAATAAGACACTACAAGAAAAATAGGCATTACCGACAACCAAAATCGCCCCTAAAAGTCCTAAAAACTGCCGGTATAAGAATTACCAGCGGTCGGACACGTGCTGCTAAGGGGTGGCATCGTTGTATCTTTTACCGGCGTTCTCTCTTTTTAGCGGCGTTTTTAATGGCCGCCGCTAAAAATTGAACTTTACCGGCGCTTATTACCCTTTACTGGCACTTCTGTTGACTGCCATAAAACTATAAAAGTGGTAAAAACTGTTCGAAACGCCGCTAAAACATATGAGAAATGTCGGTAAACGATATGAGGAATGCATGTAAATTTTGTAGCGAATGCCTATAAAAGCTGTATCAAGTGCTAATTAGAGATTAAAAACGCCGATAAAATTTGTAAAAAAACGCTGCTAAATCATTTACAATGTAAAAGAAACAATTAAAAATTCTGCTAGGCTGAATCTTCTAAATCAAAAGACCTTTACAGGCGTAAATTAGCATTCAAACACAACCTGTAAATCATTTACAACCAGCCTCATTTACAGGGGGCTTGAGAATGAAAGGTTACATAATGGACAGAAAATTTATAGATTGAGACACAAGGAAAAGTAGGAGGAAAAAAAAAGCAACGGATTTCAGCAACGCCCGATGCGAGACTTCTCAAATGCACCCCAATAACCAGATCTCATGCCATATAGAGGACCTTTGTCAGTAGCGCCCTACCATACGTAGAGGTCAGCTAATAAAATAGTATGTACACTCATAATTTGAGTTACACTATCTAAAATTAAATTTTCAGTCATAAATATTTCCTGCAAAAACAACCATACCGAATGAAGTCCATATCCATCCCCATATGAAGCAGCATAGCCCCCCTCTAGGCTACCACATTTCACCCCAAATGCTCTACCTTCAGTTACCAATGTAAAGACAAAAGTTTACAAAATGAAATAAAATAACCAAAAATAAATTTGGTATAAAATAAAAGGAACCAATAAATACCTTTTTTAGTGATGTGTGATCTGACAATGGAGTGTACTAACAAGCTAACAAGGGGGGAAAAAAAGAAAAAAAAAAACTAAAAAAAAAAACTGATGCAGGTTTATTCTAGACATCCATTTGTTTTATACACAATGGTCAATTTGATGTGAGGCTCTTACCTCACACTTGTATGCTATTTTGGTGCATGTGGTTGGCAAGGCTCCACAAATGTGTGATCTTTACGAACCTCACCTAATTTTTTTTATTTTGTTTTTTTAAAGTTAACCTTACACAAAACTTATGCCTGGGATCCAAGAATCAGGTCAATCTCAAATCTTTCATCTCTCCGGTTCTCCTCTTCCTGTACCCAAATGAAGTTGTGTGTATGTATGTGAGCGAGTGACTGAGTGTGTGAGAGAGAGAGAAGCTTAGAATACTCTTGTAGAGGCAACCACTAAGTTGATGAATATCTTACCTCTCTAATTCGCATAAATAGATATTCAAAAATACGAGGTGTCGTCCCACAATCTTCACTAGGTTTATTGTCCATCTCACATATGTCACCCATCATAGTATATGTCTTCCCACTCCCAGTCTGCATGAAGACATGCAAAAACTCATCAGCTCTCCTACAATACCTTTACAACCACCAAAAGCTTTAGTGGGACCTACCTGGCCATATGCAAACATGCAACTGTTATACCCAGACATGCAATTCTCCACCATTGGCAAGCCTGCAGCCTCAAAAAGCTTTTCGTTTACAAAATTCAAACCATCCATCAGATACCAAGCCATTCAAAGTATATATTGTTAATTAGAAGACAATGTACAAAATCCTACAATCTGATATTTTTATCAAGCCACACCTGTGATATAGTCTCGCTTGCTACATGATCAAAGGTAAATCTGGTCTCCGGATGCCCTAGCCACGTTAAAGTCTGTGCACTCTCCTGCCTCAAGCATCTACCAGACCCTTGCAAAAAGTCCTTTCTGTACTACTGATAGGTCGAACCCTTACCAAAACCTAAACACAAGGTTCACTCCAAGGCTTGAGCTCATCAATGCGTGAGTTGTCCTCCAAGCAATTTGTATATCTATTTTCATCAAAACATGGTTATAAGTTCAGAAGGATCTTAAACAGATAATTTATAATGATATTGTTTTTGAAGCTAACAACAACAGATGGATTTAATGATATTGAAGCTTACGTGTTGTTCGTCATCAAAGAGTGGCTTGCAAACAGATTGCTGGCATGATAAAAATGTAAATTCAATTATCAGTAAGACACTAAACCTCCTGAAAACCCAAGCTCGAAAAAGCCATGAAGTGCGTGCACTTACACATTCCCTAGTTGACACTGAGATGTTATCGACTTTTCTGGTGTGAAATCATTGTATGAAAGATCACTACATTCCAAAATTGCATGACCATAACAGACCTTGGTACAAAAATACAAGGAAAAGAAAAAACTTCTCGAGTACCAAAGAAAGATTAGTCTGCATATGTTTGAGTAGGAAACATTGTGTTCAAACTGTCCCCCTGGAGTGAAGCCCAAATATGAACGACAATTTCATTAGCAGTAAATTCAAAACTCTCTTCATGTATTCTTCCTCTGTTCACTTTAAATACCTCACTGAAGTCAAAAACTGTATGTTTGATATACCATCGTAGTTTCATTTCAAAAAAGAAAATAAAAGAAAAGAAAGATTAAAAATAAAAATAAAAAGAAAAAGAAAGAAAGAAAAAAGAAATCCCCCAATGTGTCTGCTTGGAAGAAGTGGAACAGGAATTGGGTGTGGGAGCTTGGAAGTGGCAGTTGCATGAGGGAGCTAAACCTACAACCAGTTGTAGTTGAGCTTAACCGACCCCAATCCAGATAAGTCGCTGATCCTCCTAAGAATGACAATACGATGAACAATGATTGAAACCCAAAGATAAATTTTAGAAAGAAAAAGACAGGCAAAAGAGTGAAGTAGGAAGCACTAACAGGTCAGATAAGTTTTTCAAGGAAGAAATCCTGGAAGGAATAGGACCTTCTAATGAGGTGCCTTGAATGCGCCTGTGAGACATTAATAAAGAGTTGGATGATAATAAATATTATGATTTATGCCCCTATGTTTTTGGAATGAAACTGTTGTCACTTATCCGACAGCGGAAGTGAGTTTTGCCACTTCCTCTGTTCAACTGTTTCCAGTTTTGGATGAAATCAGGTAATTTTCCAGAGAAATTGTTGTCACTTATCCGACAGCGGAAGTGAGTTTTGCCACTTCAACATTAATAGTTTGGGTTATTGACTACATCTAAAAACTCGCAAGGCAAGATGAGAACAGGAATTATATTTACAAATCCACCAGATTGGTTAGCCTAGCCAGTTCTATAGGTAACTCGCCCATCAATCGGTTTGAAGAAAGGGAACTGCACACATTTTGGAAGTGAACTCAGAAGGTAGTATTCAATGTTCAGCTAATCAGATGAAATTGACATCTTTCCCATTCAGACTCGCATTGTGTTCATGTGGAGCCGCCTTTCTTGATCCAGATTGTTCATCTGCAGGTCCCTACTGTGGGATTGATGGACTTCCACTGAACAATCCCAGCCATCTGAAAGACGGACATTCCGTCAGCAAAGATGCATTTTCTTATAGTGGCAATGTCAGCATCTGCAATGATTTCGCTCCATACACCTTAACTTGACAAAAGTTCCATGGATTTCTGTAATTTGTTTTTTGGTTTTCCAAAATTTCCCTTAATCATATGACTAGAGGTTTGCCAGCCCACACGCAACATTGGTGGGGGACATCAGAGCGTTTCATAAGGTGGCACTCTTCAGGTGGCACTTTTCTCACACGTCATGCATGCCACTCCCTCTCTCCAGTGCATTGAGTATGATATACCCTTAGTATTATATAGTATATTTCATTATTTACATATTGGGTCTCAAAAAGAGTTCATACATTAGTATTTTCCCATTCTTTCTCTAGCCTATACCTCCATCAGCTTTTCTCAACACTAGCAATTTGTAACTCTCCTTTTCACTACCAAACATAGGTTTCAATTTTGCTTTTGCCTACAAAAAGCAACCTTTATAAAAGTTACTCATAAAATGAGTTTTATGGTTGTTAACAATTAAGTAAATTTTCACCACATTGGATGGTTTGGATATTCTTATGTGGGAGATATTTGAGTCTCCTATTCACTTTAGGATCCATCAGCTCAATGGCCCCACGTGTGTAGAATTTTTTACCTTAATAAGCTATACATTTGTTTAGGCTCAGGACTCTATAGTCCCCCTCTGCACTTTAGGTGAAGTGCACGCCTAAGTGATGAGAAATTAAGTTTAGGATGTCAATTCAATTTTGAAATGTTCGACAAAAAGACAAGATCATGTCAGTTTCGAGCTTTACCTGAAAAGCATCCTGCTGGTTCAGGCCCAGATGCTAACTCTAGAGGTATGTGAAGTTTACGTTTTCCACCAGCAAAAGATTTGAGGCATAAAGATAAAGGGCTTGGAGTGACATACTGACCCAGGGAACAAAAAAAAAAAAAAAAAGCCATAAAAAATTAACGAGAGTAAGTGCAAAATTCGTAGGATTTTTACCAACGGGCATTGGTGGTACACCACCACCACCGAAAATCCCCTAATCCAGTCCTTTCATGACCTGCACTCAAATAAATAAAATGAGAAATGGATGTAAAACAAGAATTCATGGGCTCATTGTAAGCCTCGTATCCTATACCATACCGTTCCATAGACTTCCGCGGTCTTATCGGTCGAATTCCGGAAACCTTCGACCCTTAACCAATATTTGCCTACGATCCTGATTCGTATGCCGTCAACCCATATCGACTCAACCCAAGACCTTTACCATAGCGATCGCGCCGTCGCTGTTGTTCCGATGCCGCGACTTGCGCTCCAAGGCGATACCCTGGTCAAGAGATGTGGGCCAACGTTCGGTGCGAAGAAAATGCCGCGCGTTGCGAAACTCAAGAGAATCTCTACGAGGTGTCACATCAATCCCATCAATCCATCAATCCATCACATGTCAAGTACACATCACCTTTCACCCATTCGCAAGCAACTGTAAAAGGCAAGAATCTCTTACAAGCTCATACCTCTCTTACACCAAAAGCCTTCAAAGTCAAAAAGTTCTTACACCACCTATGCTTTTCTTACACAAATGACTACAAAAGTCAAGATTTTCTTTCACTCATCACTCACCACATCCATCACCCATCTCTCTCTCCCTTTACAACTCTCCCTCTCTCTTTCTCATTTTCAAACTCAAAAAAATCTAAGGAGAGAAATCCCATACGTATGAGAATTCTCCAAGCCTCTCCCTCTCTTTCAAAACTTCAAGTGTGGCCCACTTTCCTACCCCATGATCTCCCATCCTAACCATCCATTCCCCATCTCCTCCATTGAAATCAAAGCTAAGGTGTTAAGGAACTCATAGGAGCAAGAAGATCGAACGATGGGTGCTCTTCTATATGTAAAAAAATATGATTTCTATAGTCTAGATATTTTCTTTCTTTCATGAGGGAAGTGTAGGACCTACCAATTAATGGTGGAGATCCCACACAATCCCATGGTTGTGGCCTAATGGCCTACCTTATGCATGCATGATCCATGCATAGGGTCTTTCTTTATGGGCCCCATCATGCTAGTTTTATTTCATATCATATTATGTTTGGGTCATCTAGACCTTATAACCATAGTGGAAATGGCATCCTCACTATGTATTTTAATTATAGGCCATGCATGTGCAAGATCCATGTTATAAATGTAGATCTAGGTATGATGTGCGGGTGTGATTGATCTTGGGAGGGCTCAATAGTGGCCGAGCCCCTTTTCCTATGGCCGGATTGTCCTTTTATCCCTCTTTTTTCTCATTTTATTTCCTGATGTATGTGGCCCATTAATGTATTTTCCTTTTTATTTAACTTATATAATAAATTTTATCTAAGTACATGTTGCTATGCAGAATTTTCTGGACAGTTTCTGGTTGTTTTTAGACCAGATTTTGAGACTGTTTGAGGGACTATTCATGCCTATTAAATATACTTTTCTGAAAGGTGAGGATCTTATCTTTATGTCCTCCAAATTTTAGCCCCAACTGACCTTCATTGGGGTCCCAAAGGTTTAGTCCAAGTGAGGTGGACGGTTTGGATTTTATGCACTGTTCCAGCAACATTCTACCATGGACAGTTGAATTTTTAAAATTTATTAAAATACCTATGGGTGTTTAAAAATTATAAAAATTTTAAGGGGGGTGGCCTACTTATGGTAGGACCCACCCACAAAATTTTGGGACCAATGGACGCCTGTACACACCATGGTGATGGCGGGACTGACCCATTATAATATGGTGTCCAGATCAGTCCGATTTTCAGGACATTGATTTATGTAAATGAATTAAAATATTTACAGATGTCCAAAAATTTTAAAATTTTTTAGAAGTGTGGTCCACTTATGTTAGAATTCACCTACCAAATTTCAGGGCCAATGGACCCCTGTATACACCGTGGTGAGGCCGAACTGGCCCACCACGTTGGGACGTTCAGGTCTGTCCGATTTTTCTGAACAGTCTATTTTGTTTAAATTAATTAAAATACTTAGAGATATCTAAAAATTATGAAATTTTTTGGGAGTGTGGCCCACCTATGAAAGTATCACTCTGTGAAATTTCAGCCTCAAGTGACCCCGTTTGGGGGTCCAAAAGAATGGGCCAAGATGGTTGGACTCCCATATTTTTTCTGCTGTGCAGTCTAGCAATATGCCTTGATAAAAAAATCATAATTCAAAAATATTTCTTCTGATGGTGGGCCACCTTTTTGGGTTTTCTCTCATTGTATGCATGATGAGGGACCTTGACCCTCAATTTTCAGAGTTTTAGAGGCCTTGGACCCACTCTATTGGAGTGCCCAAATTTAGGACAGCAACGTGTTATAATTATGCTGCCCTTGGGCTGAAATTTTGAGGAGTGGGACCCACCATATTATAAAGATCTTAGAGGAAATGATTTATACCTTTAGTTCCTTAAATGTTGGGCTTAACGAATGCACTTTTGAGGCCCACCACAGTTGAATTTAATTGGGTCCATGAATGTAGCTAGTTGTTGTAAGCCCCATATCATAGACCGTACCGTTCCATAGACTTCCGCGGTCTTACCGGTCGAATTTCGGCCACCTTCGACCCTTAACCGATATTAACGCGCGACCCTGACTCATATGCCGTCAACCCGTATCGACTCAACCCAAGAACATTACCATAGCGTTCGCGCCGTCGCTTCGGTTCCGATGCCGCGACTCGCGCGCCGAGGCGATACCCTAGTCAGGAGATATAGGCTAGCGTTCGGTGCGAGGAAAACGCCGTGCGTTGCGAAACCCAAGAGAATCTCTACGAGATGTCAAATTAATCCCATCAATCAATCCATCACATGTCAAGTACACATCACCTTTCACCTTTTCCCAAATAAGCCACAAAAGTCAAAAAGGTCTTACAAACCCATGTCTTTCTTACACAAAAGGCCACCAAAGTCAAAAAGTTCTTACACCCATCCATCACTCCATCACCTATCACTCTCTCCCTTTACAGCTCTTTCTCTCTTTCTCATTTTCAAATCTCCAAGGAAGAGAAACTTCATACGTATGAGAATTCTCCAAGCCTCTCCCTCTCTTTCAAAACTTTAAGTGTGGCCCACTTTCCTACCCCATGATCTCCCATCCTAACCATCCATTCCCTATCTCCTCCAATGGAATCAAAGCTAAGGTGCTAAGGAACTCATAGGGGCAAGAAGATCGAACGGTGGGTGCTCCTCTAGATGTAAAAAATCAGATTTGTATAGCCTAGATATTTTTTTTTCTTTCATGAGGGAAGTGTAGGACCCACCAATCAATGGTGAAGATCCTACACAATCCCATGGTTGTGGCATAATGGCCTACCTTATGCATGCATGATCCATGCATGGGGCCTTTCTCTATGGGCCCCATCATGGTAGTTTTATTTCATATCATATTATGTTTGGGTCATCTAGACCTTATAACCATGGTGGGGATGGTATCCTCACCATACATTTTAATTATAAGCCATGCATGTGTAAGATCCATGTTGTAAATTAAATCTAGGTATGATGTGCGGGTGTGATTGATCTTGGGAGGGTTCAATAGTGGCGGATCCCCTTTTCTTATGACCGAATTGTCCTTCTATCTCTCTTTTTTCTCATTTTATTTCCTGATGTGTGTGTCCCATTAATGTATTTCCCTTTTTATTTAACTTATATAATAAATTTTATCTAAGTACATGTTGCTGTCCAGAATTTTCTGGACAGTTTCTGGTCATTTTTGGACCAGATTTTGGGACTGTTTGGGAGACTATTCATACCTATTAAATATACTTTTCTGAAAGGTGGGGATCTCATCTTAATGTCTGCCAAATTTCAGCCCCAACTGACCTTCATTGGGGTCCCAAAAGTGTGGTCCAAGTGAGGTGGACAGTCTGGATTTTCTACACTGTTCCAACAATATTCCACCATGGACAGTTGGATTTTTGAAATTTATTAAAATACCTATGGGTGTTTAAAAATTATAAAAATTTTCAAGGGGGTATCCTACTTATGGTAGGACCCACCTACAAAATTTTGGGGCCAATGGACTCCTGTACACACCATGGTGATGGCAGGACTGGCCCATTAAAATATGGTGTCCAGATCAGTCTGATTTTCAGGACAGATTGATTTATGTAAATGAATTAAAATATTTACAGATGTCCAAAAATTCTAAAATTTTTTAAGAGTATGGTCTACTCATGTTAGAATCCACCTACCAAATTTCAGGGCCAATGGACCCCTGTACACACCGTGGTGAGGGCCGGACTGGCCCACCACGTTGGGACGTCCAGGTCTGTCCAATTTTTCTGGATAGTCTGTTTTGTTTAAATTAATTAAAATACTTAGAGATATCTAAAAATTATGAAATTTTTTGAGGGTGTGTCCCACCTATGAAAGTATCACTCTGTGAAATTTTATCCTCAAGTGACCCCGTTTGGGTATCCAAAAGAATGGGCCAAGATGGTTGGATTCCTAGATTTTTTCTGCTGTGCAGTCCAGCAATATGCCTTGATAAAAAAATCATAATTCAAAAATATTTATTCTGATGGTGGGCCACCTTTTTGGGTTTCCTCTCATTGTATGCATGATGAGGGACCTTGGCCCTTAATTTTTAGAGTTTTAGAGGCCTTGGACCCACTCCAATGGAGTGCCCAAATTTAGGACAGCAACATGTTATAATTATGCTGCCCTTGGGCTGAAATTTTGAGGAGTGGGGCCCACCATATTATAAAGATCTTAGAGGAAATGATTTATACCTTTAGTTCCTTAAATATTTGGCTTAATGAATGCACTTTTGAGGCCCACCATAGTTAAATTTAATTGGGTCCATGAATGTACCTAGTTGTTGAACTATTTAAGGCCCATAGAGTGGACCCATTTGATGTGTTCCAAAGCCCATGGGATTAGGCCCATTTGATGTAATTTAAGGCCCATAGAGTGGACCCATTTGATGTGTTCCAAGGTCCATGGGATTGGACCCATTTGATGTATTTTAAAGCCCATGGGATTAGGCTCATTTGATATGTATAAGGCCCATGGGTCGAGAACCATTTGATGCAATCTAAGGCCCACGGGTTATGACCCATTGCAATGCACATAAGGCCCATTGGTGCGGCCCATTGATGCGGCCCATTTGATGAGTAAAAGGCCCATATGACATGACCCATTTGATGTATTTTAAAGCCCATGGGATTAGGCCCATTGGATATGTATAAGGCTCATGGGTCGAGAACCATTTGATGCAATCTAAGGCCCACGGGTTATGACCCATTGCAATGCACATAAGGCCCATTGGTGCGGCCCATTGATGTGGGCGATTTGATGAGTAAAAGGCCCATATGACATGGCCCATTTGATGCATTTAAGGCACAATGGGGTGTACCTAAGGTCCTTTGCAATATGTGATCCCAACCTGGTTTACGTAATGTTATTCACTACGGGCTACACCTTGGGAGCAATGTTAGTTTGACGTCTACATTGCGAGTACAATGTTGGTTAAATGTCCGCATTGCGACTCTCCCTAGGGTGCATTGGTAGGCCCGTACTTGTTGTATGCAACCCGTCTAGGCCAGCTGCATTGTAAGGATAGGGCATTACTTTATAACATGCTTAGTATAACTCCATGACGCAAAGCCCATTTCTATCGGTCCATTTGATCGGCCTGCTCGTATCGGCCATTTGATTGATTTAGCCTATATGATTGATTAGGCCCATCTTGATATATTTGTGGCCTATTGCTAAGGTCATATATGAGGCCCCTTGTTGAGGCCCACCTTAATGTGTATGAGGCCCGTTGTTGAGGCTCACCTTGATGTATATGAGGCCCGTTGTTAAGGCCCACCTTGATGTGTATGAGGCCTGTTGTTGAGGCCCACCTTGATGTGTATGAGGCCCATTGTTGAGGCCCACCTTGATGTGTATGAAGCCCGTTGTTGAGGCACACCTTGATGTGTATGAGGCCTGTTGTTGAGGCCCACCTTGATGTGTATGAGGGTCGTTGTTGAGGCCCACCTTGATGTGTATGAGGGCCGTTGTTGAGGCCCACCTTGATGTGTATGAGGCCCATTGTTGAGGCCCACCTTGATGTGTATGAGGCCCGTTGTTGAGGCCCATCTTAAATATATATAAGGCCCATGTTGCAAGGCCCATTGTGATGTATGCAAGGCCCATGGGTCATGGCCCATTGCAATGTATGTAAGACCCAATTGGGGCGGCCTATTCGATATATTTATGGGGTCCATGTCAATAGGCCCATCCTGTTGTATTGGTGACCCGTCCATTAAGGCTCACCCGTGGTATATATTTAAGGCCCATGTATAGGGCCCACCTATTGTGTATTTAAAGCCCATGGGTTGTGGCCATAGTGATGTATATTAGGCCATAGTGATGTAGCCCATACTGATGTGTATTAGACCCAGGTATGTAACTCACCTACGAAGTATATTTGAGGCCCATTGTGATATATCTGAGGCCCATGGGTGCGACCCATCCAGATGTATTTGAGGCCTAAGGGCAAGTCCCATTGTGATATGTGTTAGGCCCATGATCAGGGCCCACCTGTTTCATATATTTGGCCCTTGTGTGAGGCCATGTGCCCATTATATATTTGATTCTATGTGGGTCATTCCTTGGGGGCAATGTTGGTTAAAAGTCTACATTGTCGACGCCAGTTACTGATACCGTTTATGAGTATGTGACATCATAACATCATGATACATTCCCATTCGCATCATCTGCATGTTTGTTATGAGATGTGATTGACCATTGCATATGCCATTAGGCAGGATGATGTGAGACTCCCTGATTGGTGGAGATTATCTCACATGAGCGCATGACATGCGTAAGATTAATGCATGATTAGATTGTATGACTCATGCATCTTGTATTGTGTTGTGATTACTGTACGCCCTAGTGACATCAGGGTCGTAGCCTCCACAGGCATATCGTGGATGGCCAGATGGGACACCGAAAATCTGTTCGAGCATCGGGCTGCCATAGATGGCCCTGAGTGAAAATTCCTAAACACCCTCTTGAATCTAGAGGATGCTCCAACTTCTAGACCGAGTGGGTAGATGAGCGTTGAGTGTCGATTACCAGATGGTTGCGCTCTCCACTGTGTCGTGGTCGGTTGGAAGGGGGTGCGGCCTTACCCGCCCGAGGGATAGGCATGGCTAGGATGAGTTTGACCAGCTCGAGGAATGGGTCCGCTATCGACTAACCGGGTAGGTATTGGCAGACTACTGACAAGCGGATAGTGAGGTCTTTTCCACTTATCCAGTTATGTGCTTGATTGGGGCGGCAGGTGGTGTAAAGTGTAATAGACCCCGGTGATTTCCCCAGATAGGAACCGTACTGATATGAGGACTGACATGATATTATGACACCCCGTCACTGTTGTGCATGTGGGAGGGCACACGTGGGCAGACGCTGATGTGGGCGGGGCTGAGGCCTAAGCAAGCTACCACACTAGGCAAGCTACCAATGTTTGGTAGGCTACTGTGCTGACAGGCTACTGAGTAGGAGTTGCATACTCATTCATTCATTCATCCATTCGCTATCTACTCAGGCTGGTGGTGCACAAGTAATTATTGTGTATATTCGTTATGGCAAGGATTTCTGTTGGGCGCGCGACTAACCTAAGATCAGGAGTTTACCACGTTGAGTCAGACTATCCAAATTTAGGTATGAGACTGGTTTGGATAGAGGTTCCTTGTGGATCCCGTAGCCTGCGATACTATTTACTATCATCCCGACATCACACTCCAGCATGGTCATTCCATTAGCACCATATACTGCATATTTCATTACATCTTCGGCGTGTGGCATTGTGAGTTATTATGTTTCTGTATTCCTTTGAATTAGATGAGAGTGATGATATTTGTTAGCTCTTTCAAATTGAGTATTACATTATATCCTTGTCATTCGACATTTGATTATCTATGACTCATCATTTGCATAGTTGTCTTATAGTGCGTATTCTGATATTGATTAACTTATGAACTTGTTCATACTTCCGCTTATTTTTTTATCACATGATTATAATCTTGTCAGTATTTCTGTTTACGCTAATAATTCCTACTCTTATCAGTGTTTCTACTTATTCAGTCATTGTATGGTTTATGGATTAATAGCTTTCCGGTATTGTATGATTATGATATTGTATTGAATACTTGGCACTTATCTCGTGCACACACTTACACCACCCTCTAAGCTTTCTATAAGATTATGCACGGTAGATGCGTGCAGGTGATGTTAGGTTGCAGCAGCATTGAGCTTGGAGCGTGCAGCTATTTTCTGGAGCTTTGATTTTGACATATATATTTTCCTTTCAGCATTGTATTCAAATGATTATATTAGTGGATATGTGATGATGATGTTGCATTTATGATTTGGGTAAACTTGTGGTTATGCTTATTACTAGTTAAATGTACAAAAAAAAATTCTCCTTGTAAGATCCTAGGATCGGAAATCTGGCATATGAATGCTATGAGCCGAGAATGGGGTACTACGGAGGCTGTCGGTACGGATTCGACGATCCGAATTCCTGTGAATCCGATTTTCAGGTTTAGGGCATGAAAGAAGTTGGTATCAGAGCATAACTTGGGAATACCTGGAGATAACATCACATATCTGCTAATAGCTATCCTTCACTCTATGATTGTTGAGAACTTAGAATGATTAGATCCCCGAGTTCGAATAACTTAGAGATTTTCTAATATAGTTCCCTACCGTTGAGATTGAGGCTGTATAGTGTTCCAGTTCGATCATTTCTAATCCAGGATTTGAAGTTCTGTTGGATCATCGTAGTGTTGGTGAGGCGTTTTGGGAGCAGGGGATTGGGATTCAGAGGCATTGTTCCCACCTCTTAAGTGTTTGATTATGTTGGCATGTTGTGTTCGGATAGGATTTTCCTCTCTTGGTAAGCTCTGTATTAGTTATGTTGTGGTTTAAATTTTGAGGATAAAATTTTTATTAGGAGGAGAGAGCTGTAAGCCCCATATCCTAAACCGTACCATTCCATAGACTTTCGCGGTCTTACCAATCGAATTACGGCAACCTTCGACCCTTAACCAATATTTGCGTGTGACCCTAATTCGTATGCCGTCAACTCGTATCGACTCAACCCAAGACCTTTACCATAGCGACCGCACCGTCGCTGCTGTTCCGATGCCGTGACTTGCGTGCCAAGGCAATACCCTGGTCAAGAGATGTGGGCCAACGTTCGGTGCGAAGAAAATACCGCGCGTTGCGAAACCCAAGAGAATCTCTACGAGGTGTCACATCAATCCTATCAATCCATCAATCCATCACATGTCAAGTACATGTCAAGTACACATCACCTTTCACCCATTCCCAAGCAACTACAAAAATGAAGAATCTCTAACAAGCCCATACCTCTCTTACACCAAAAGCCTTCAAAGTCAAAAAGTTCTTACACCACTCATGCTTTTCTTACACAAATGGCCACAAAAGTTAAGATTTTCTAACACCCATCACTCACCACATCCATCACCCATCTCTCTCTCCCTTTACAACTCTCTCTCTCTCTCTCTCTCTCTCTCTCTCTCTCTCTCTCTCTCTCTCATTTTCAAACTCAAAAAAATCTAAGGAGAGAAATCTCATACGTATAACAATTCTCCAAGCCTCTTCCTCTCTTTCAAAACTTCAAGTGTAGCCCACTTTCCTATCCCATGATCTCCCATCCTAACCATCCATTCCCCATCTCCTCCATTGGAATCAAAGCTAAGGTGCTAAGGAACTCATAGGAGCAAGAAGATCGAACGGTATGTGCTCCTCTAGATGTAAAAAAATCTAATTTCTATAGCCTAAATGTTTTCTTTCTTTCATGAGGAAAGTGTAGGACCCACCAATCAATGGTGGAGATCCCACACAATTCCATGGTTGTGGCCTAATGGCCTACCTTATGCATGCATGATCCATGCATGGGGCCTTTCTCTATGGGCCCCATCATGGTAGTTTTATTTCATATCATATTATGTTTGGGTCATCTAGATCTTATAACCATGGTGGGGATGGCATCATCACCATGCATTTTAATTATAGGCCATACATGTGCAAGATCCATGTTGTAAATGTAGATCTAGGTATGATGTGCGGGTGTGATTGATCTTGAAAGCGCTCAATAGTGGCCGAGCCCCTTTCCCTATGGCCGGATTGTCCTTCTATCTCTTTTTTTCCTCATTTTATTTCCTGATGTGTGTGGCCCATTAATGTATTTCCCTTTTTATTTAATTTATATAATAAATTTTATCTAAGTACATGTTGCTGTCCAGAATTTTCTGGACAGTTTCTGGTTGTTTTTGGACCAGATTTTGGGACTATTTGGGGGACTATTCATACCTATTAAATATACTTTTCTGAAAGGTGGAGATCTCATCTTTATGTCCTCCAAATTTCAGCCCCAACTGACCTTCATTGGGGTCCCAAAGGTGTGGTCCAAGTGAGGTGTACAGTCTGGATTTTATGCACTGTTTCAGCAACATTCCACCATGGAGAGTTGGATTTTTGAAATTTATTAAAATACCTATAGGTATTTAAAAATTATAAAAAATTTCAAGGGGGTGGCCTACTTATGGTAGGACCCACCTACAAAATTTTGGGGCCAATGGATGCCTGTACATACCATGGTGATGGCGAGACCGGCCCATTATAATATGGTATCCAGATCAGTCCGATTTTCAGGACATATTGATTTATGTAAATGAATTAAAATATTTAAAGATGTCCAAAAATTTTAAAATATTTTATAAGTATGGTTCACTGATGTTAGAATCCACCTACAAAATTTCAGGGTGAATAGACCCCTGTACACACCATGGTGAGGGCCGGACTGGCCCACCACTTTGGGACGTCCAGGTCTGTCCGATTTTTCTGGACAGTCTGTTTTGTTTAAATTAATTAAAATACTTAGAGATATCTAAAAATTATGAAATTTTGTGGGGGTGTGACCCACCTATGAAAGTATCACTCTTTGAATTTTAGCCTCAAGTGACCCCGTTTGGGTGTCCAAAAGAATGGGCCAAGATGGTTGAACTCCCAGATTTTTTCTACTGTGTAGTCCAGCAATATGCCTTGATAAAAAAATCATAATTCAAAAATATTTCTTCTGATGGTGGGCTACCTTTTTGAGTTTCTTATCATTGTATGCATGATGAACGACCTTGGCCCTCAATTTTTAGAGTTTTAGAGGCCTTGGACCCACTCTAATGGAGTGCCCAAATTTAGGACAGCAACATGATATAATTATGCTGCCCTTGGGCTGAAATTTTGAGGAGTGGGGCCCACCATATTATAAAGATCTTAAAAGAAATGATTTATACCTTTAGTTCCTTAAATATTGGGCTTAATGAATGCACTTTTGAGGCCCACCAAAGTTGAATTTAATTGGGTCTATGAATGTAGCTAGTTGTTGAACTATTTAAGGCCCATAGAGTGGACCCATTTGATGTGTTCCAAAGCCCATGGGATTAGGCCCATTTGATGTAATTTAAGGCCCATAGAGTGGACCCATTTGATGTGTTCCAAGGTCCATGGGATTGGACCCATTTGATGTATTTTAAAGCCCATGGGATTAGGCCCATTTGATATGTATAAGGCCCATGGGTCGAGAACCATTTGATGCATTATAAGGCCCACGGGTTATGACCCATTGCAATGCACATAAGGCCCATTGGTGCGGCCCATTGATGCGGCACATTTGATGAGTAAATGGCCCATATGACATGACCCATTTGATGTATTTTAAAGCCCATGGGATTAGGCCCATTTGATATGTATAAGGCCCATGGGTCGAGAACTATTTGATGTAATCTAAGGCCCACGGGTTATGACCCATTGCAATGCACATAAGGCCCATTGGTGCGGCCCATTGATGTGGGCCATTTGATGAGTAAAAGGCCCATATGACATGGCCCATTTGATGTATTTAAGGCCCAATGGTGTGTACCTAAGGTCCATTGCAATGTGTGATCTTTACGTAATGTTATTCACTACGGGCTACACCTTGGGAGCAATGTTGGTTTGACGTCCACATTGCGAGTATAATGTTGGTTAAATGTCCGCATTGCAACTCTCCCTAGGGCCCATTGGTAGGCCCGTGCTTGTTGTATGTAACCCGTCTAGGCCAGCTACGTTGTAAGGATAGGGCATTACTTTATAACATACTTAGTATAACTCCATGATACACAGCCCATTTATATCGGTCCATTTGATCGGCCTGCTCGTATCGGCCATTTGATTGATTTAGCCCATATGATTGATTAGGCCCATCTTGATATATTTGTGGCCTGTTGGTAAAGCCATATATGAGGCCCGTTGTTGAGGCCCACCTTGATGTGTATGAGGCCCGTTGTTGAGGCCCACCTTGATGTGTATGAGGCCCGTTGTTGAGGCCCACCTTGATGTGTATGAGGCCTGTTGTTGAGGCCCACCTTGATGTGTATGAGGCCCTTTTTTGAGGCCCACCTAGATGTGTATGAGGCCCGTTGTTGAGGCCCGTTGTTGAGGCCCACCTTGATGTGTATGAGGCCTGTTGTTGAGGCCCACCTTGATGTATTTGAGGCCCGTTGTTGAGGCCCACCTTGATGTGTATGAGGCCCATTGTTGAGGCCCACCTTAAATGTATATGAGGCCCATGTTGTAAGACCCATTGTGATGTATGCAAGGCCCATAAGTCATGGCCCATTGCAATGTATGTAAGGCCCAATTGGTGCGACCTATTCAATATATTTATGGGGTCCATGTCATTAGGCCCATCCTGTTTTATTGGTGACCCATCCATTAAGGCTCAGCCGTGGTATATATTTGAGGCCCTTGTGTAGGGCCCACCTATTGTGTATTTAAAGCCCATGGGTTGTGGCCATAGTGATGTATATTAGGCCTATGTGATGTAGCCCATATTGATGTATATTAGACCCAGGTATGTGACTCACCTGCGAAGTATATTTGAGGCCCATTGTGATATATCTGAGGCCCATGGGTGTGACCCATCCAAATGTATTTGAGGCCTATGGGCAAGGCCCATTGTGATATGTGTTAGGCCCATGACCAGGGTCCACCTGTTTCATATATTCGGCCCTTGTGTGAGGCCATGTGCCCATTATATATTTGATTCTATGCGGGCCATTCCTTGGGGACAATGTTGGTTAAAAGTCCACATTGTCGACGCTGGTTACTGATACCTTTTATGAGTATGTGACATCATAACATCATCATACATGCCCATTTGCATCATCTGCATGTTTGTTATGAGATGTGATTGACCATTGCATATGTCATTGGGCAGGATGATGTGAGACTCCCTGATACGTGGAGATTATCTCACATGAGCGCATGACATGCGCAAGATTGATGTATGATTCGATTGTATGACTCATGCATCTTGTATTATGTTGTGATTACTGTACGCCCTAGTGACATTAGGGCCGTAGCCTCCACAGGCATATCGTGGATGGCCAGATGGGACACTAAAAATCTGTTCGAGCATCGGACCGCCATAGATGGCCCTGGGTGAAAATCCCTAAACACCCTTTTGGTTCCAGAGGATGCTCCAACGTCTAGACCGAGTGGGTAGATGAGCGTTGAGTGTCGATTATCAGATGGCTGCGCTCTCCACTGTGTCGTGATCGGTTGGAAGGGGGTGCGGCCTTACCCTCCCGAGGGAGTAGGCATGGCTAGGCTGAGTTTGACCAGCTCGAGGAATGGGTCCGCTATCGGTGAGCCGGGTAGGTATTGAGAGACTACTGACAGGCGAATAGTGAGGTCTTTTCCACTTACCCAGTTATGTGCTTGATTGGGGCGACAGGTGGTGTGAAGTGTAATAGACCCCGGTGATTTCTCCAGAGAGGAACCGTACTGATATGAGGACTAACATGATATTATGACACCCCGTCACTGTTGTGCATGTGGGCGGACGCACGTGGGCAGACGCTGATGTGAGCAGGTGTGATGTGGGCGGGGCTGAGGCCTGGGCGAGCTACTAGCGGTTGGCAAGCTACTGTGCTGACAGGCTACTGAGTAGGAGTTGCATACTCATTCATTCATCCATTCATTATCCACTCGGACTGGTGGTGTGCAACTAATTGTTGTGTATCTTCGTTATGAAAAGGATTTCGGTTGAGCGCGCGACTAACCTGAGATCAGGAGTTTACCACATTAAGTCAGACTATCTAAATTTTGGTATGAGACTGGTTTAGATAGAAGTTCCTTATGGTGGACCCCGTAGTCTGCGATACTACGTACTATCATCCCGACATCATACTCCAGCATGGTCATTCCATTAGCATCATATACTGTAAATTCCATTACATCTTCGGCGTGTGACATTGTGAGTTGTTATGTTTCTGTATTCCTGTGACTTAGATAAGAGTGATGATATTTATTAGCTCTTTCGAATTGAGTATTACATTATATCCTTGTCATTCGACATTTGATTATCTATGACTCATCATTTGCATAGTTGTCCTATATTACGTATTCTGATATTGATTAACTTATGGACTTGTTCATACTTCCACTTATTCTGTTATCGCATGATTATAATCTTGCCAGTATTTCTGATTACGTTGATAATTCCTACTCTTATCAGTGTTTCTGCTTATTCAGTCATTGTATGGTTTATGGATTAATAGGTTTCTGATATTGTATGATTATGATATTGTATTGAATACTTGGCACTTATCTCGTGCACATACTTACACCACCCTCTAAGCTTTCTATAAGCTTATGCACGATAGATGCGTGCAGGTGATGTTAGGTTGCAGCAGCATTGAGCTTAGAGCGTGCAGCTATTTTCTGGAGCTTTAATTTTGACATATATATTTTCCTCTTAGCATTGTATTCAAATGATTATATTAGTGGATATGTGATGATGATGTTGCCTTTATAATTTGAGTAAACTTGTGGTTATGTTTATTACTAGTTAAATGTATAAAAAAAATCCTCCTTGTAGGATCCCAGGATCGAAAATTCGGCATATGAATGCTAGGAGCCGAGAATGGGGTACTACGGAGGCTGTCGGCACCGGATTCGGTGATCGGGATTCCTATGAATCCGATTTTTGGATTTGGGGCGTGACAGTTGTTGAACTATTTAAGGCCCATAGAGTGGACCCATTTGATGTGTTGCAAGGCCCATGCGATTAGGCCCATTTGATGTAATTTAAGGCCCATAGAGTTGACCCATTTGATGTGTTCCAAGGTCCATGGGATTGGACCCATTTGATATATTTTAAAGCCCATGGGTTTAGGCCCATTTGATATGTATAAGGCCCATGGGTCGAGAACCATTTGATGCAATATAAGGCCCGCGGGTTATGACCCATTGCAATGAACATAAGGCCCATTGGTGCGGCCCATTGATGTGGCCCATTTGATGAGTAAAAGGCCCATATGACATGGCCCATTTGATGTATTTAAGGCCCAATGGGGTGTACCTAAGGTCCATTGCAATGTGTGATCCCAACCTGGTTTACGTAATGTTATTCACTACGGGCTACACCTTGGGAGCAATGTTGGTTTGACGTCCACATTGTGAGTATAATATTGGTTAAATGTCCGCATTGCGATTCTCCCTAGGGCCTATTGGTAGGCCTGTACTTGTTATATGCAACCCGTCTAGGCTAGCTGCGTTGTAAGGATAGGGCATTACTTTATAACATGCTTAGTATAACTCCATGACGCACAACCCATTTGTATCAATCCATTTGATCGGTCTGCTCGTATCGGCCATTTGATTGATTTAACCCATATGATTGATTAGGCCCATCTTAATATATTTGTGGCATGTTGCTAAGGACATATATGAGGCCCGTTGTTGAGGCCCACCTTAATGTGTATGAGGCCCGTTGTTGAGGCGCACCTTGATGTGTATGAGGCCCGTTGTTGAGGCCCACCTTGATGTGTATGAGGCCCTTTTTTGAGGCCCACCTAGATGTGTATGAGGCCCGTTGTTGAGGCCCACCTTAATGTGTATGAGGCCCGTTGTTGAGGCACACCTTGATGTGTATGAGGCCTGTTGTTGAGGCCCACCTTGATGTGTATGAGGACCATTGTTGAGGCCCACCTTGATGTGTATGAGGGCTGTTGTTGAGGCCCACCTTGATGTGTATGAGGCCCGTTGTTGAGGCCCACCTTAAATATATATGAGGCTCATGTTGCAAGGCCCATTGTGATGTATGCAAGGCCCATGGGTCATGGCCCATTGCAATGTATGTAAGGCCCAATTGGTGCGGCCTATTCAATATATTTATGGGGTCTATGTCATTAGGCCCATCCTGTTGTATTGGTGACCCGTCCATTGAGGCTCACCCGTGGTATATATTTGAGGCCCATGTGAAGGGCCCACCTATTGTGTATTTAAAGCCCATGTATTGTGGCCATAGTGATGTATATTAGGCCTATGTGATGTTGCCCATACTGATGTGTATTAGACCCAGGTATGTGACTCACCTGCGAAGTATATTTGAGGCCCATTGTGATATATCTGAGGCCCATGGGTGCGACCCATCCAGATGTATTTGAGGCCTATGGGAAAGGCCCATTGTGATATGTGTTAGGCGCATGACCAGGGCCCACCTGTTTCGTATATTTGGCCCTTGTGTGAGGCCATGTGTCCATTATATATTGGATTCTATGTAGGCCATTCCTTGGGGGTAATGTTGGTTAAAAGTCTGCATTATCGACGCTGGTTACTGATACCGTTTATGAGTATGTGACATCATAACATCATAATACACGCCCATTCGCATCATCTGTATGTTTGTTATGAGATGTGATTGACCATTGCATATGTCATTGGGCAGGATGATGTGAGACTCCCTGATACGTGGAGATTATCTCACATGAGCGCATGACATGCGCAAGATTGATGCATGATTCGATTGTATGACTCATGCATCTTGCATTGTGTTGTGATTACTGTACGCCCTAGTGACATCAGGGTCGTAGCCTCCACAGGCATATCGTGGATGGCCAGATGGGACACCGAAAATCTATTTGAGCATCGGGCCGCCATAGATGGCCCTGGGTGAAAATCCCTAAAAACCCTCTTGGTTCCAGAGGATGCTCTAACGTCTAGACCGAGTGGGTATATGAGCGTTGAGTGTCGATTACCAGATGGCCGCGCTCTCCACTGTGTCGTGATTGATTGGAAGGAGGTTCGGCCTTACCCGCCCGAGGGAGTAGGCATGGCTAGGCTGAGTTTGACCAGCTCGAGGAATGGGTCTGCTATGGTGAGCCGGGTAGGTATTGGGAGACTACTGACAGGAGGATAGTGAGGTCTTTTCCACTTACCCAGTTGTGCGCTTGATTAGGGCGGTAGGTGGTGTGATGTGTAATAGACCCCGGTGATTTCCCCAGAGACCAGAGAGGAACCGTATTGATATGAGGACTGACGTGATATTATGACACCCCGTCACTGTTGTGCATGTGGGCGGGCGCACGTGGGCGGACGCTGATGTGGGCGAGGCTGAGGCCTCGGCGAGCTACCACACTGGGCGAGCTACCAGCGGTTGGCAGGCTATTGTGCTGACAGGCTACTGAGTAGGAGTTGCATACTCATTCATTCATCCATTCACTATCCACTCGGGCAGGTGGTGCATAAGCAATTGTTGTGTATCTTCGTTATGGCAAGAATTTCGGTTGGGCGCGCGACTAACCTTAGATCAGGTGTTTACTACGTTGAGTCAGACTATCCAAATTTAGGTATGGGACTGGTTTGGATAGAGGTTCCTTATAGACCCCGTAGCCTGCGATACTACGTACTATCATCCCGACATCACACTCCAACATGGTCATTCCATTAGCAGCATATACTGCATATTCCATTACATCTTCGGCGTGTGGCATTGTGGGTTGTTATGTTTCTATATTCCTGTGACTTAGATGAGAGTGATGATATTTGTTAGCTCTTTCGAATTGTGTATTACATTATATCCTTGTCATTCGACATTTGATTATCTATGACTCATCATTTGCATAGCTGTCCTATATTGCGTATTCTGATATTGATTAACTTATGGACTTGTTCATACTTCCGCTTATTCTGTTATCGCATGATTATAATCTTGTCAGTATTTCTGTTTACGCTGATAATTCCTGCTCTTATCAGTGTTTCTGCTTATTTAGTCATTGTATGGTTTATGGATTAATAGCTTTCCGGTATTGTACGATTATGATATTGTATTGAATACTTGGCACTTATCTCGTGCACATACTTACACCACCCTCTAAGCTTTCTATAAGCTTATGCACGATAGATGCGTGCAGGTGATGTTAGGTTGCAGCAGCATTGAGCTTGGAGCATGCAGTTGTTTTCTAGAGCTTTGATTTTGACATATATATTTTCCTTTCAGCATTGTATTCAAATGATTATATTAGTGGATATGTGATGATGATGTTGCCTTTATGATTTGGGTAAACTTGTGGTTATGCTTATTACTAGTTAAATGTACAAAAAAAAAATTCTCCTTGTAGGATCCTAGGATCGAAAATCTGGCATATGAATGCTAGGAGCTGAGAATGAGGTACTACGGAGGCTGTCGGCACGGATTCGGCGATTGGGATTCCTGTGAATCCGATTTTCGAGTTTAGGGCGTGACACTCATGTTCCATAATACTAATAACTAAGGAAAAGGATATAAATCTTAGTTTTCTCCTACATGATGACAGAAAAGAACCAACTAGAAGAGCATTTTAATGATTGGAAATATAAAATCCTACTGCCCACTTAACATAATGTGAGTAACTAACTCCCTGATGTCCTTTAAGGTGTAAACGGGAACTTTGGGCATGATAGACGAGAGATGGAACTTATGCATTAGTTTTTCGGTGAAAACCATCTTACATACCTTGCAACGCCAATACGCATAGTGAGTGGTCTTGCACATTTATAGCTACTGTCAAAGACTGTTCCATTAGGAAACCTTGCAGTGTAGTGAATCTGTTTCAAAAAACGAATGGACTTTATGAAGAATGTATGGTCATGATTAAAGAACTAATGGACCATTCTAATATAATTTGGTGAAGATTGAGTGTTTGAAGAATGCTAGACCCAAATCTAAGGTCCCACAACAAAGAATTCATCTTCTACAACAAAGAGAAGACTCGTCATTAATCATGGAATCCATTCCCTCTTAAAAGCTAACATGTTGGGCAGTTTCCATTGGCCATCAAGAAGTTCTATTGTAGTTTTTCCCCAGCTTTACTTCTCTTTATCAATCTAGGAAGGCCAACCATGGTTCCATTGGAACCCCCACATTGACCATGTGACAAGAACACAAGTTTAACAAGATGGTTTGACGAATTGGTTGGAGAATCAACTATGAGTTGATCCAACAGATGTAAACAACTGTATAGTTCTTTCTTACTGAATCAACAACAATTTATCTCAACAATGAACTGAAACTTTGCAAATTGAAAAAAAAAAAAAAAAAAAAAAAAAAAAAAAAAAAAAAAAAAAAAAAAAAACTAACAACAGCGATGCATTATGCCAAACAAAAAGAGGAATTCGAAATCTAGAATAAGAAATTGATTGAATATGACCATTTACTGTCAAATATCACAGAATCAACCAAATGCAACAAAAGAAGGAAAAAAAATAAAAATAAAAATCAAATTTGTAAATCACTTAAAATCTCTACATATCCAGAAACCAATCCATTCAGATCTTAACCTATCATCATCATATTCATATCCCCAATGCATTTGAAACATCAACTCATATAAAGTAAATGTATTAACCACCCATGATTTAATCAGATGAAATAATTAATCAAAAACTCAAACCTCAAATCATAAAAGTTCAAACCACACTAATAAATGGCCCATCAGCATTGCCCTAATCACAATAACAATCATGAAGTAAAACTTCCAAAGTGGTGTCCATTGCGCAACTTAATCCTACTGATTGTGGGCCATCAAATTGACATCTGAAAGGAAAATGGTTCTTGGGCAAAATCCACCAATTATTGTATGATTAGTATGATGTTTAGGCCACACAAAACCACAATAGGACTCATGATTTGGATAGTTTAGAATTCAATAGACGCACGCCACTTGTACAATGGTTGAATGCACTAGTATGTACCACAGTCAGCTTGAGGAAGGTATTTTTCCTAACAAATGAACATATACACTACTAAGTTCAAACCTAATAGAAAGGGCAACAAAAAAATACAATTTAAAAAAAAAAAAAAAAAAAAAAAAAAACATCAAGCATTGAAATAAGACATTAAGTGAAACCTCAAATGTTGTTGTCTAATCATCAAATCAGATCCAATGTTTGATGTGAAATGCTACGATATAGATTCTGTGAAGAATTTCAATGCAGCCTCCACTACACCAAAACAATGAAAAAAGGAAGTCTCAAAAGACAATAAAGGATGGTCTTGGACCGTCACAAAGGCCGTTCTATTTTGGGGCGTCGTATTACTTAAAGGATGGTCATGAACCGTCATTTCTATTGACAATTAAAGGATGATTATGGATTGTCCGTAAAGAAGGATGGTCATGGACCGTCAATAAATATAATAAATATAGAGGTTATAAGGTCTCTGATGAACCTTAAAAGGAAAAAGGACGATCATGGACCGTCCTTAAAAAAGACTGTCATGAGCAGTCTCTAATGAACCTTAAAAGGACGGTCATGGACCGTCCTTAAAAAGGATGGTCATGAGCAGTCTCTGATGAACCTTAAAGGACGGTCATGAGTAGTCTCTGATGAACCTTAAAAGGACAGTCATGGACCGTCCTTACAAAGGACAGTTATGAGCAGTCTCTGATGAACCTTAAAAGGACGGTTATGGACCGTCTCAAATTTGAATATTTAAAAAAGCCTAGAGTCGTCAAAAATTTTCTTACATTAAAAAGTAAAATAAAAAGAAAATTAGCAATAATTTACTTTTTATGTCTTTCATCTAATAAAAAAATATTCAACCAACAAAACATTATAATTCAAAATCATGAAGAATTGCAGAAACTTCATTCATTTCTTTTTTTCCAAAAAAGTGTTTAAAATAAAACTGATCATTAAAATAAAACTAATGCAAAAAAGTGTTTCAATTCAAGTTAACAGAAACAACAACAAAAATTAAAGCTTTGTAAAAAGAGGCATGTGTTAAAGGGATACATCCTTGATTCACATGCATGAGAGTCCAATGATGATGAGAACAAGAATCGCAGCACAAGGGCCCATAAATACTGTAATGTTATCCTGCAAAGGAATAGGATAGTATTAGATGTTAATGCACTTGATCAGATTGCACATAAAGCTCCGATTAGAGTTACAGTTTAGTAAAGGTTTGCAGTGCCATGCATGGATGATAAGGAAGCTTAAAAGAACTCAAAAACTAAGCCCTTTTCTTTTCCTTTGCAACAAATTATGTACAATCTTATTGAAACTAAGCAATAAATTAAAAGAGGTTATAGGTTTAGGTTTTTGTTATAAGCGTAGGTTATAGGTTTAGGTTTAGGTTAGGTTATAGGTTATGGTTTAGGGAATTGAGAATAGGTTAAGGTTTAGGTTTAGAAAATCGGGTTTGGATTCAGGTTCAGGTTTAGGTTTGGGTTTTCAAGTTTAGGTTTAGGTTAAGGAGTTGAGATTAGGATTAGGTATAGGTTTAGGTTTAGGGATTTGAGAATACGTTTAGGTTTTAGGTTTAGGTTTAGGTTTTAAGTTTAGGTTATAGGTTTAGGTTATAGGTTGCTTCAGGGAATTGAGAATAAGTTAAGGTTTAGGTTTAGGAAATTGGGATCGGGTTTAGGTTTGGGTTTTCAAGTTTATGTTTAAGTTAAGGAGTTGAGATTAGGATTAGGTGTAGGTTTAGGTTTAAGGATTTGAGAATACATTTAGGTTTTAGGTTTAGGTTTAGGTTATAGGTTTAGTTTTAGGTTATAGGTGTAGGTTATAGGTTTAGGTTTAGGTTAGGTTATATGTTAAGGTTTAGGGAATTGAGTTTAGGTTATAGGTTTAGGTTATAGGTTAAGGTTTAGGTTTAGGTTTAGGTTATAGGTTTTGGAATTTGAGAATAGGTTTAGGTTAAGGTTATAAGTTTAGGTTTTGGAAATCAGGTTCGGGTTAGGGTTCAGGTTTGGGTTTTCAAGTTTAGGTTTAGGTTAGGGAGTTGAGATTAGGATTAGGTGTAGGTTTAGGTTTAGGGATTTGAGAATATGTTAAGGTTTAGGTTTAAGAAATTGGGTTCAGGTTCAAGATTGGGTTTACGTTTGGGTTTTAAGTTTAGGTTTAGGTTTAGTTTATAGGTTTAGATTATAGGTTATAAGTGTAGGTTTAGATTTAGGTTTTAGGTTTAGGTTATAGGTTTAGGTTTAGGTTAAGGTTTAGGTTTAGGTTATAGGTTTTGGGATTTGAGAATAGGTTTAGGTTATAAGAATAGGTTTAGGTTTAGGTTTTATGTTTAGGTTAAGGATATAGGTTTAGGTTATAAGTGTAGGCTATAGGTTTAGGTTTAGGTTAGGTTATAGGTTAAGGTTTAGGGAATTGAGTTTAGGTTATAGGTTAAGGTTTAGGTTTAGGTTATAGGTTTTGAGATTTGAGATTAGGTTTAGGTTAAGGTTATAAGTTTAGGTTTAGGAAGTTCAGGATCGGGTTTAGGTTTGGATTTTCAAGTTTAGGCTTAGGTTTAGGTTCGGGAGTTGAAATTAGGATTATTAGGTGTAGGTTTAAGTTTAGGGATTTGAGAATATGTTAAGGTTTAGGTATAGAAAATTAGGTTTGGGTTTGAGATCGGGTTTACGTTTGGGTTTTAGGTTTAGGTTAAGGGTTTAGGGATTCAGATTCGGGTTCGGGATTGGGTTTAGGTTTAGGTTAAGGTTTAGGTTTTACATTTAGGTTAAGGTTATAGGTTTAGGTTATAAGTGCAAGTTATTGGTTTAGATTTAGGTTAAGTTATAGGTTACGGTTTAGGGAATTGAGAATAGGTTAAGGTTTAGGTTTAGGAAATCGGATTCGGGTTCATGTTCGGGTTTAGGTTTGGGTTTTCAAGTTTAGGTTTAGGTTAAGGAGTTAAGATTAGGATTAGGTGTAGGTTTAGGTTTATAGATTTGAGAATACATTTAGGTTTTAGGTTTAGGTTTAGGTTTTAGATTTAAGTTATAGGTTTAGGTTTAGGTTATAGGTTATAGGTTTAGGGAATTGAGAATAGGTTAAGGTTTAGGTTTAGGAAATCGGGATCGGGTTTAGGTTTGGGTTTTCAAGTTTAGGTTTAGGCTAAGGAGTTGAGATTAAGATTAGGTGTAGGTTTAGGTTTAAGGATTTGAGAATACATTTAAGTTTTAGGTTTTAAGTTATAGGTTTAGGTTATAGGTTATAAGTATAGGTTATAGGTTTAAGTTTAGGTTAGGTTATAGGTTAAGGTTTAGGGAATTGAGTTTAGGTTATAGGTTAAGGTTTAGGTTTAGGTTTAAGTTTAGGTTATAGGTTTTGGGATTTGAGAATAGGTTTAGGTTAAGGTTATAAGTTTAGGTTTAGGAAATTGGGTTCGGGTTCGGGTTCAGGTTTAGGTTTGGGTTTTCAAGTTTAGGTTTAGGTTTAGGTTAGGGAGTTAAGATTAGGATTAGGTGTAGGTTTAGGTTTAGGGATT
The DNA here is from genome assembly GCA_037074715.1 of Magnolia kwangsiensis. Lineage (NCBI taxonomy): Eukaryota > Viridiplantae > Streptophyta > Magnoliopsida > Magnoliales > Magnoliaceae > Magnolia > Magnolia kwangsiensis. Next base: position 120,192,593 of record CM073577.1, read on the forward strand.
TGAGAATACGTTAAGGTTTAGGTTTAGGAAATTAGGTTCGAGTTCGAGATCGGGTTTACGTTTGGATTTTAGGTTTAGGTTTAGGTTATAGGTTTAAGTTATAGGTTATAAGTGTAGGTTTAGGTTTAGGTTTTAGGTTTAGGTTATAGGTTTAGGTTTAGGTTAAGGTTTAGGTTAAGGTTTAGGTTTAGGTTATAGGTTTTGAATTTTGAGAATAGGTTTAGGTTATAAGTATATGTTTAAGTTATAAGAATAGGTTTAGGTTATAAGTATATGTTTAGGTTTAGGTTTTATGTTTAGGTTAAGGTTATAGGTTTAGGTTTACATTATAAGTGTAGGTTATAGGTTTTGGTTTAGGTTAGCTTATAGGTTAAGGTTTAGGGAATTGAGTTTAGGTTATAGGTTTAGGTTATATGTTAAGGTTTAGGTTTAGGTTAAGGTTTAGGTTTAGGTTTAGGTTATAGGTTTTGGGGTTTGAGAATAGGTTTAGGTTAAGGTTATAAGTTTAGGTTTAGGAAATCGGGTTCGGGTTAGGGATCGGGTTTAGGTTTAGGTTTGGGCTTTCAAGTTTAGGTTTAGATTTAGGTTAGGGAGTTGAGATTAGGATTAGGTGTAGGTTTAAGTTTAGGGATTTGAGAATATGTTAAGGTTTAGGTTTAGGAAATCAGGTTCGGGTTCGAGATCAAGTTTACGTTTGGGTTTTAGGTTTAGGTTTAGGTTTTAAGTTTAGGTTTAGGTTATAGGTTTTGGGATTTGAGAATAGATTTAGGTTATAAGTATAGGTTTAGGTTTAGGTTTTCTATTTAGGTTAAGGTTATAGGTTTAAGTTTAGGTTATAAACGTAGGTTAGAGGTTTAGGTTTAAGTTAGGTTATAAGTTAAGATTTAGGGAATTGATTTTAAGTTATAGGTTAAGGTTAAGGTTTAGGTTTAGGTTTAGGTTATAGGTTTTGGGATTGGAGAATAGGTTAAGGTTAAGGTTATAAGTTTAGGTTTAGGAAATCGGGTTCAAGTTCAGGTTCGGGTTTATGTTTGAGTTTTCAAGTTTAGGTTTAGGTTTAGATTAGGGAGTTGAGATTAGAATTAGGTGTAGGTTTAGGTTTAGGGATTTGAGAATATATTAAGGTTTAGGTTTAGGAAATCGGGTTCGGGTTCAAGATCGAGTTTACGTTTAGGTTTTAGGTTTAGGTTTAGGTTTAGGTTATAGGTTATAAGTGTAGGTTTAGGTTTAGGTTTAGATTTTAGGTTTAGGTTATAGGTTTAGCTTTAGGTTTAGGTCTAAGTTATAGGTTTTGGGATTTGAGAATACATTTAGGTTTTAGGTTTAGGTTTAGGTTTTAGGCTTAGGTTTAGGTTATAAGTGTAGGTTGTAGGTTTAGGTTTAGGTTAGGTTATAGGTTAAGGTTTAGGGAATTGAGAATAGGTTAAGGTTTAGGTTTAGGAAATCGGGTTCGGGTTTAGGTTTGAGTTTTTAAGTTTAGGTTTAGGTCAAGGAGTTGTGATTAAGATTAGGTGTAGGTTTAGGTTTAGGGATTTGAGAATATAATTAGGTTTTAAGTTTAGGTTTAGGTTTAAGTTATAAGTTATAGCTTTAGGGAACAACCAAAAGGGTTTATTCTACCAGGCAATGAAAAAAAGTATGTAGACTTGTTAAGTCTTTGTATGGATTAAAGCAAGCACCAAAACAGTGGTATGATAAATTTGATTCTAAAGTTCTGTCTTATGGTTTTGCATATAATATTATTGATAAATGCATATACTCAAAAGTTTGTGATGATTATATTGTAATCATATGCTTGTATGTAGATGATATGTTAATAATCAGTAACAAAATGGAAGGTGTAACTGTAACAAAGAAGTTTCTCTCTTCAGTTTTCAAAATGAAGGATCATGGACAAATAGATATTATATTAAGTATCAAAGTTGAAAAACATAGTGGGGGTTTCGCATTGTGCCAGTCTCATTATATTGAGAAAATACTAAACAAGTTTAATCACTTGAAAATCAAAGAGGTAAAAACCTCATTTGATACAAGTATTAAGTTTTAAAAAAAAAATAGTGGAAGAGCGATTGCACAACTAAAGTATACTAATGCTATAGGCAGTCTTATATATGCGATGCAATACACAAGACTGAATATAACATACGCTGTGAGTAAACTAAGCAGGTTTACGAGTAATCCAAGTGTTAAACATTGGAAAGCTATAAGTATATTTATACGTTATCTGAAAGAAACCAAAGAACTATGGCTATTTTATCCAAAATTTTTAGCTATGTTGGAAGGATATACTAATGCAAGTTGGATATCGAGTGCAAGGGACAACAAGTCCACTATATGGTGGATATTCATCTTAAGCGGTGTAGCTGGATCTTGGCGATCCAAGAAATAAACTTGCATATCGCACTCAACAATAGAATTTGAGTTCGTAGCTTTGACTACTACAAACAAAGAGGCTGAGTGGTTAAGGGATCTTTTATTAGAAATCATATTCTACGTGAAGCTTATACTGGTTGTTTCACTTCATTGTGATTAGTGAAACCACTTTAGCAAGAGCCTACAACGGTACCTATAATGGGAAGTCTAAACACATAAGTTTGAGACATGATTATATAAGGCAATTGATTTAAGACAGAATAATTGCGATATTTATATGTGAAGTCAAGTAATAACTTGGCTGATCATTTTACTAAACCCCTGACGAGAGAGGTAGTAAGGACAACATCTAGAGTGATGGGGTTGAAACTCTTTAATCAAAGTTCCAATAGTAAAAGAAACTTAACCCAAACTTAGAAAATCTCTAAAGATTGGGTTCAATGGGTAATAACAATTCACTGATAAGTGAAAAGTTTCAGTACTAAATTTAAATAGCCTCATCCATGATGAAAGTATTGGTCGTTATAAAGAGGGTTGAGTATTAAAACTCTTAATGAAATCGAGTTAAATAGGATAAGTGTTTTAAGTAACAGAAACACTGAAAAGATTTCACCTATGTGAACATAGAATTGGTGCCGCTTCTCAAGAGAGTTAGAGTTATCTTGGGATCGTTCATGAAACAAGATAAACACATGACTATTAAAAGTTCTAAGCAAGTAATATGGAGGAACACATAACACAGAAGTTATTATTTGTATAGTATTTTCAGTTATCTCATATAGAAATAACTGGTTTAATGTTGTGGCAACCAGAAATTTTTAAATAACTTTAAAATACTTATACTAAGGAAAGATTCAAATCACAAGATATCTTTCTTTATACATAATAACTATTATTCTACTCTTGCAGAACTTTTTCTATTATTTTAAAAAACCAGCGGGGGATTATTGAATTTTGTGGTTTTTGAAAAAATAATTCGAATTTTCAAAAGTTCGAGAATTTGCCGCCAAAATGATTTTTGGAAATTTCAGAGTAAAAGTGCGGTGTGTGCTTTTAGTCCTATATCGAAAATGGTAGAAAAGATTTTAAGGTTTATATGTGGATTTGTAGGGAGTATTTCTTACTTGGATATTTTGGAGATTTAGATGCTCGGGTTGCGTGTTCCAGTGCGTAACACTATACCACACGAACGCACGCGCAAGCACGCTCGCACTCGGTCTCGTGCATGGGTGTGGGTGTGGGCAGTGTGGCGCTAGTTGGCACACTTTGCACTTCGAACTCGGTGCGATCACGGTGTGATATGTCTGGTCAGAGCCTATGTGCAGTGGGTCTGAAATGAGTATGGATTTTATAGGCGATTGAAAACAGTCGGATCATAAATCTGAAACGTTCAGCAGTTTTTTAAAACAACTAGCTGCCTTGAAAGCCACAACAATCCGAAAATGGACAGGTCATGATGATCCAATGGTCAGATCTTGTGATCCGACGACTAGAAACGGCTAGAATTAATGGTCAAAAGTCAGAAATATTTTTCAAATGTTATAAACCATTGATAGCCAACTAGCAACAATCCGCTACTTGGTGCCTATATAAACTGGACCATTCCAGTCCAAAATCTATCATCTCAATATCATCTCTCCCATCAGCTCCAGATCTTCATTCTAGAATACCGTGATCATTTCCACTGTCTATTTCTACTAGAACAGATATACTGCATTAAACAGTTCAAAAAAAGTGGACCCATTGTGATTGCTGCATACCAGATCTAAATATGCTTGTCTTATCCTAAAAGCAATTCACCTGTAACTCATCAGCAATTTTAATAAGGGAGCGAATCACGCTTTAAGGACAGTGTATCATTTTACGTGATTCAACCTAGTGAAAAAGAATTTCATACTTTATTATATATTTTTTAATTTCGGTGCATCAATCTGAATATTTTATAACATCCACTCACCAGACTTACCCCACTAGGATAAATGGATTTGCTTAAATTCAGGACATCAGAGACTCACATGAGCCACACCTCGTGAATTTAAAAATTTAAGACTGATTTTACACCATTAGCTATGTTGTGACTCTCGTCAATTTTAAATTTTACTTAAGTTTTGCATCTATGGTGACAAAAAAAAATATAATGGTGCACTCAATGGACAAATGGATCTGAAGCATTTTCGTCTTTCCTAGTATCAGTGCAACAAACGCTCTCTGCCTACGCAAGTATAGCCGGCGAGGTACTTGAGAAAATGGGTTGGTAGTGTGCTTTTGGGCCACGGAAGCAGATTGTATCCTGACTGCCTTAAAAACAGTTAATGCGTCCATGCAGGGTTCTGTGCAGGGGTAATTTTTTTTACTATATGCATGACCTTCGACCCACCTTACCACTTTTAATCGACCCAAAACCTAATATATCAAACTAGACCTCATAAGTACAGAAAAAATCATTTTAGACAAAAATACCCACACTTTTTTCACCTGCTTATACCTTAAAACAAGGGGTATTTTCATCCAAATACCTCTTTCTATATCCTAAATAACTACTTTGGTAATCAAAGTTTTCGTTGAAGGAATAAAAAAACTTAAAAAGGTAAGCATTCACAGCGTTAATTTTTTCATCTAAAAATTAGGCAAGTCCGATGCTCAAGTAGTCCACACCACAGGAGGCAGCTGAGATAATGAAACTCACGGTTGAAACTTTCCTAGGAGCCACCGTAATGTTTATTTTCCATTCAACCTGTTCATGTATGAAGGGAAAACACAAATATCAGATTGATCCGAAACTTCTGCCACTCATGGGAAGTTTTTAATGGTGGTAATTCAATCCCCACTTTATGGTCCATTTGAGCATCGGATCTGTCTCCTTTTTTGGTTAATAACCTAAAATGATCTGAAAAAATGGATGGAGGGAATAGATAAAATACATAAATTCCAATGGACCCCATGGGTCTCTGCATGAACGGATCATAGTCTAGATGGGTGCAGGACGCAATCCGCATCCTTGGGCTGCAAGACGGAAGAACTGGAAATATGGCGGCCATAGCTCCGTGAGATGTATCTATTGAGTCGATTCATCCACTTCGCAGCAGATTGTTTCAAAAATTAAAACATATGTCTCAATCTTACCCATAGATTTACTTCACCGAATATTTGCCCAACAGTTATTTTTATTTTCGACTGTTACTTTCATAGAAATTAATTAGACGGATAGCATTGTTTAATAGGTATGATTTGTATTACAAAAGGCATTAATGCTATTGGCAAGGATGAACCCGATTGGTAAAACATCCTACCACATGTACGGTGAAGAGATGGCTTTACCGTATTCCGTTTCTTCGCGCTCTGCTGAATCATCCGCTGAACCGTTGAAAAGGGAAATCGGATTGCGTCCTGCCCCTTCCACTATGGACTCGGTCTGGGTCAGTGTAGGGCCCACAGTAATGTACGTGTTCTATCCATACTGTTCATCTTTCTTTTTCTTTTTTTTCATGTCATTGTAAGGTGTAATCCTAAAATAGAGGCAGATCGAAGGCTCAAGTGACCCACGACACAAGAAGAAGTGTTGATAATGATGCCGACTGTTGAAATCTTCCTAGTCCCCACCTTAATGTTTATTTTCCATCCAACCCGTTCGTAAGGTCACATAGGTCTGGATGAAGGGAAAGGAGAAATATTAGCTTGAACAAACTTCTGCAGATCCCAAAAGTATTTTAATGGTGTGCGTTCAGTACCCAATATGTGGTCCACTTGAGACTTGGACCTACCTAACTTTAAGGCCCGTACCCAAAAATGAACCGGAAAAATGGAAGGACGGAGGGAATAAAACGTATACATCATGGTGGACCCCACAGAGGCCCTGCCTTGACCGGTCTGTCCAAGGGGCGGACAGCATCTTCGCACAATATACACGCATTCTCAATTCTGACAAATAGTACATATGATCTGGCAATCTAGACCATCAGTATGTTTTATTCTACCGTGGATGAACTATTCACAAAATCGAAGAGTTGAGATCTCACACAAATTTCCCCCTTAGTATATAAAAGATGATGATGTTATTTGGCGCTTGCAGATGGGTGCGTTTTAGTTTAGCTACATAACGACCTGACATCTTCCAAATTTCAAGACGGGTGATGCACAAGAGAATCAGATGGCTTGATTCATGGACCACAATTAGGGGTGGCAATGGGTCGAGTCAGCCCATCGGTCAACTCACCTTGACCCACTTTTGAAGTGGGTTTTGGCCAAGCTAAATAACTGATGGGTCAGGTTCAATCGGGCTACAAATTTGACCCATTTAACAAAATGGGTTGTAGGGCCAGCGTTAAACTTGATCTACTTAATCCTACAGACTCATGCAGGTTGTCAATGGGTGGGCCAGATGACTAGACCGGCCAGACCCAAAACCTAAAGTGAAATAACCCTAACTTCAAATTCAATTCTCAAACCTGAAAATTGGGTTGGAAGGTTGAGTCAGGTCAGTTGAGCCCAGCTCATGTCCAACTAAATGGGTCTGGTTGGGTCATGCATGGTCAATTGTAAGTGGGTTGGGCTTAGTCAAAGGGTAATCATTAATGGGCCAAGTTTGGGCAAGAATTCTTGAATTGCTTGGTAAATTGGCTAGGCTTAGGCTTATTGATGGCACAAGGAGGGATGTGATGAGGCCAATAAGTGTCTTCCTCAGCGAAAAACTACTCTAATTCTACTGAGCTCTCTCAACTCTTCCTCGAGCTTCCTTGAATTTATGATTAATATAATTCTTAACAAATTTGAAATAATTTGATTCGTGATAAGATCAAATAAAATTACAACCCTTTAAATAATGAGCTCAAATTTTGACTTAGATTCCAAGTCAAATGCCCTAAAAACATGACTTACTAGTAATAGTAAACTTAGATGTCTCTATGCCTACTAGACTTCATGGTTTTTGGACAAAAATACTAAGTGTCAAATTTGGGCCAACCACCTTATTATCCTAACTTTTCTAAAACCTTTTCATGTTGGGCACAATTTCTACTACTCAAAGGATCAAAAGTTATACTCTAACTGAAACTTACTATTTATAATAAAAATAATAATAAATGAAACTTTTAATTGTCAATTCGATGGAATCTCACAAATTTGGGATAGGCAACACGAGGTAGTGGGGTTGGTTGGCTTAAGTAGGTTCTCCTACCCTAAATCATATATTATATGTCAAAAAGCTCATTTTGATTTGCGAGACATGACTGATTTAAGGTTCTTACCGTTCGGATCATTTCTACCCTTGGATGCAAGCATGAACTACATGTACTGCAAATGGTCATTATAGAAACTCTCTTTCACAAAACATGTTAATCTTCATTTACTACTGGACTTTTTGGATCTTCAAAGCTATATGGGTGAGTATTGGGCCACCCAGAATCCACGATGGGGCCACTATATCAACAGTCTGGATCAACAATACAAAAGACGAAGGGCCCAACATATAAGAAAGGGGGCCATGTACAAAGGAACCTAGAGTAACACTCGTAAGTATCTCATCTACCACAATTCTGGAAATGGAACTTCCCATAACAGTGAAAAAAGAAAAAAACAGAAACAAGATACAAATGGGCGACTTGAATGCTTCTTGCAACCGATGATTATTATTCTTCAATCGCAGAACACAAGCTCCACACATTAATGAGATCCAGACCTTCAATCAAGTGATTTCCATGGTGAATATGTCCTTACCCAAAACACTGGCCAATCTGTCTTTTAAAGTTGATAGTTATATTTCTTAACCGGCCATTTTCCTTTTACACGTTTTGGGCTGGTTCACATTCACCATCGGGGCCACCTGAGGAACGGTCAGAATCTCACACATGCGTGCCCCGTGGGCACCTGCAGGGGATCTCTTGTTCCGCGCTTACAAACAGGCGGCTGCGATCAGCATTCCCATTCTCATGCAGCAATTTCACTCAGCTTGGACGGCATCGGCATAGGGCTTGGTATGAGCAGGCAGTGGGCCCGGCCATGGTGTTGGTTGGGGAACACTCGATGAAACCAACATCGGAATGATCCTGCGTGCTTCGTTGGAGAACATACACATGATTTGCCATTTGGATTGGTCGATAGAGAATCAGTCGACCAAGATCGCCTCATCGAGCCCAGCTGCGACGCATTATAGCTACTTTCGTCGGCTACCAGATCTTGAGAACTCATGATGCTGTACGAACATTAGAGTGATCGTGGAGAATCAATGTCTAGTTTAGTCATCAACCATTCAATCTTAGTGAAAGATACACATCCGGAAGATCCAAACCATTCATTTGTTGGGCTATACGGTGAACAATACGTAGCCTAAAAACCGTATCAGTTGGGAAATCTTAGCCACTAATCGAACGAATTTTGAGTATTACAATCGGGTCCAGATCTCATCTACTTATGCCATAGTTGCCACACTTGAATAAAAACCACAAAAGCATGGGCCTGGACCCTGTTCTATTCATTTTCGCTGGTTATTTAGGTCATGTTTGGTTGTACCAAATATCAAAAAATTTCATGGTATCTCATGTCTAATCACTCCAATTTGTAGCAAATTTCATGATATCTTATGACTAATCAGTCTAATTTGGAGCAAATTTCACGACTCTTGGTGTAACCAAACACACCCTTTCGTGAATACAAAGGCACCAACAAGTAGATCCTAACCATCCATCTAGTTGGGCCCTTTCACAGAAAATGAGATTACAGCATGTATGTGTAATGATTTCAAAGATTGTAGATGATTAGGGCGTTCAGAGAGAGAGAAAGAGAGAGAGAGAGAGAGAGAGAGAGAGAGTTCTTTAATGCTATAATCCCCACCATCAACGTCACCTCTCACAAATATTAGCCAAACCGCTCATCACATGGGCCAACACTGTTGCAATCAATAGACAACCGTTGATCAGACTCAAAATAGTTGGGTGGCCCATCTAGTGAGTGCCCTGACTCAACATGACCCTGTGGCCCATCCAGTGAGTGGATCATCCTAATTTTCAAGGAGGATCATCTTAATGGTGGGGTCTACTCCTTTCATGGTACGGATTTTCTACGAAAGTCGCATGTGAACAAAGAAAAGATGCACGTTACCTTGAATAGAATCTGAAAGGCAAGTAGAATATTCTGTTTGAATATTGAGGAAGTTGAGATTATAGAATCTGGACAGCCAAACGACGGTCTTCAAGAAACAAACTGGCAAAACTATGTGTAGATCTGGGAAGGTCTGTATTTATAGATAGGTATGGGCCTTTTAGTTTTGAACAACTAAAATAATTGCAATCAATCCCTCAAGTCAATGGAATCTTTCACAGTCAATACATGTGGTCAAAGTTAGACCGTCCAAAATTGAATTTCTCTCAGCATATTCTTTCTAGGAAAAAGGATGTGGTTAAAGAAGGACACGTCGATAATCCAGGAGCCGGCCCGGGACTTAAGCTTGTTTGTTTCTTAGGTCGGTCTCGGGTTATATGTAGGAACCGGTCAACCTGGCCCAGCCTTCTTAAGGTTTCAAGGGCATTTTGGTTAATATCAAGCGTGATTGGGCGGACCAAACGAGTAACCTAGATCTTGCAAAAAAAAAGAAAAAAAAGGGGAGGCTTGGCTCCACCTTAAGCCAGAGTCTTGCTTGGGTCATGCATAATTATCATTAGGGGTGCACACAAAATTAGTAGAATTTATAAACTGGATTGAACCGACGAGACTACACGGTTGGGTCCAATTCTGAAGTGCGATGGTTCCGATGTTCTCATATCAAAAATCAAAGGACTGGTTAGTTTGATAGAGTTGTATAGAACTGAACTAGACCATGGACCTGACTCTATAACCGAATCCTAGAACTGGACCCTTGGTCAATAAATATTTAAATTTTACTATTTTTTAAAAATATTAAAAACTAGACCATCAAATGGATCACAAGACGAACAGGCATTAGCAACAAAATCATTTTGGAAACATGAAAGGGTAGTAAAATCAAATAATGACAACATTATTCTCTGTGAAAGTTTTCAATAAAGGAGCTTGGGTTGGATTATATTAAAAAATAAATAAAAAATCATGCAATTGAACTGAATTATAAAAACAAGCCCTGCAATTGGACTGGATTATAAAAAGCCCAAAACTGTAAAACTGAACCAGAAGCGAACCAGCATTTTACTGTCCGGTTCCAATTCAGCTCTAGGGTGCAAACATTGTAGTTCTGGTTCTAGTTTTCTTGGAACTGTTTAGAATGATTCGGTTCCGGTTCCAACCCAGAACCGAATTGAACTGAACTGTTGCACCCCTAATTATTTATCACTGCCAAAGCTTGGGCCTATTTATTTTGACCCACTACATGGTCGGGCTGGGCTCGAGTTTTACTTTGTGGGCGGGGCTTGAACAAAGCATGGTCCAGCCCAATCTCAGACTGTTGATGGCCCAACTTGAGTTGGATGTAAATTAAAAATTGTAGGCTCAAATTGATTATAATAAATGGTCCAACTATTAATGTTGGTCATGCATTTCATGGGAGCTAATTATTTTGTCCAACTAATCATAAACATTGATCAACGTTGGATAAAATGGATGGTCGAATTTTATTTCAAGAGAAAAAAAAATAGAAGGTCCAATTAGGGATCTAGACCGGTTAACATGTCAGCCCCACCTCCGCTTACTCTGCCTCTCAAGAAATTTCTTTGATTTTGGCATCTTATTTATCTGATTAGCAGCCCACATAATTGACTATATATAATCATTTATGACAAAAGAGTTTGATGATGGTTGCACCGTTCAAAAGGTGGGCCCACCTCTAAAACTACATGCCTTTTAAATAATCACTTTGATTTTTTGATCCTAGCCACTGATCAATGACCAACAAAATGGACAGCCGAAGCCATTTTTTAGTGAAAGGTGTAATCACATATTTCCAACTGCAGCCTGTAGTTCACCGTTCATCTCAAGAATCACTTCAATCTGATTATCCTAGCCAATTACTGACCAATAAAATAGATGGTCTAAACGATCATTCCGATACAATGATCTTTAGCCGTCGACCAATAGCTAAAAAAGCGAACGGCCCATGTTGTTGGTTGACAAACAGCCATCTATCTATAGGAATCGGATTGCGTACTGAGTTACTCGCTGGGCTGTTATCGTACTGAGTAAACTTTTTTGCGCCCACCATGAATGCATGTGGTTTATCCACGCCGTCCATTTGTTTTTCCAGATCATTTTAGTGGTTGAACCTAAAATTGAAGCATATCCAAATCTCAAGTGGACCATACCACAGGAAACAGTGGAACTATTGATGTCCACCGTTGAAACCTTCGTAAGGCCCACATTGATGTTTATTTGTCACCCATACTGTTCATAAGATCATAAAGACATGGATGAAGGGAAAACATAGATATCAGCTTGATCTAAAACTTCCGTAGTCCCCCCAAGAACTTTTCAACGGTAGATGTTCAATTCTTACTGTTTCCTGTGGTGTGGTCCGTTAAATATTTATTGTATCCTTTATTTTTGGGATAAAGAACTAAAATTATCCCGCAAAATGGATGGACGGAGAGGATAAAATTCATGAATGATGGTAGGCCCCACAGGGTACTGCGTACTGCCTAACTTAGTAGGCAATCCCGCTTCCCTACTTATATGATCATTCTATCTACTATATGATCTACATCGGCCATCATGTGGGTCACCTCTCCCACGTTCCTCTTAAGAAACACTTTTATATGATAATTCTATACATCCGGTCCATGGAAAAATATTGGACGGTCCAAATCATTTACGAAAATTATTTTATCACCGGTCTAGATTCTCCATCGTGTGCGCTCCACTTTTGTTCCCTTTTCCCCCCAAGAATCATGAATCGTGGACTCCACAAATTCAAAGGTCTGGATTTTCTCATTATAGGAGGTTTTTGGTGCATGAGGCATCATAATGGCCCCCTTGTTCAAACTGGACCATGGTCCAAATATTTGATACATGGCTCACCTTCCCTGGGAGTCGTCCAAGCAGCTAAAGTTTGAATCCAGCAGGGTCCACTAAACCTCACTCTGATCAGGACAGATCAAGTAAGAAGCGATTAGATCATCTGATCAGTGCGAATTTTGCATGGCTGCCCTTTAAATGTTTTTAAAACATAATGGACGGTTCAGTCCTTATATCTGCCTCCTTTTTTGGTTCATATCCCAAAATGATCTCGAAATTTGGATGGACGGAATCGATAAAATACATAAATCACAGTGGGCTCCACGGATCACTGAGTGAACGGAACATAGTTTAGGCGGGTGCAGGACGCAATCCGCTTCCTTGGGCCGCAGAGACGGAAGAACTCGAAATGTGGTAGCCATAGCTCCGTGAGATGTATCTATTGAGTCGATCCATCCACTTCGTACCAGATTGTTTCAATAATTAAAACTATGTCTCAATCATACCCATGGATTTACTTCACCGAATATTTGCCCACGAGCTATGTTTATTTTCGACCGTCACTTCCATAGAAATTACTTAGACGAATAGAATTATTTACTAGGTATGATTTGTATTAAAAAAAGGCATTAATACTATTGGCCAAAATATGAATGAACCCAATTGGTAAAACATTCTACCACGTGCGGTGAAAAGATGGCTTTACCGTATTACGGTTCTTCGCGCTGTACCGAATTATCCGCTGAATCCTCCGCTATGGACTCGGTCTGGGTCTGTGTGGGGCCCACCGTAATGTATGTGTTCTATCCACACTGATGCCCATATATTTTTTTTTTTATTATTTTTTAATGTCATTGTAGAGTGGAATCCTAAAATAGAGGCAGATCAAAGGCTCAAGTGAACCATAACACAAGGGATCCTTGCTCTTACTCGGGTGATAGACTCTCAAAAGTTTCAACACCCAGTCAAGGGTTCGAGCATCATAGGTGGTGAAAGCCTACTACGGTGTGAGTGTGCGGGGGTGTATATGCGTGTGTAATTCAAAAAAATATATATATATATATTGATAATGACGCCTAATATTGGCATCTTCCTGGTGCCCACGGTGATGTTTATTTTCCATTCAACCCCTTCATAAGGTTACGTAGGTCTGGATGAAGGGAAAGGAAAAATATCAGCTTGATCAAACTTCTGTAGATCCCAAAAATATTTTAATGGTGTGCGTTCAATACCCACTATGTGGTCACCTGAGACTTGAACCTACCTAACTTTTAGGCCCATAACCAAAAATGATCTGAAAAAATGTAAGGATGGAGTGGATAAAACATATACATCATGGTGGACCCCACAAAGCCCCTGATTGGACCGTCCGTTCAAGCGGGGGACAGCATCTTCGCACAATATACACGCGTTCTCAATTCTGGCTAGCAGGACATATGATCTGGCAATCTAGACCATCAGTATGTTGTATTCTACTGTGGATGAACTATTCACGAAATCGAACAGTTGAGTTCTCACACAAATTTCCCCCTTAGCATATGAAAGATGATGATGTTATTTGGTACTTGCAGATGGGTGTGTTTTAGTTTAGTTACGTAACGACCTTGGACCTGACCTCTTCCAATTTTCAAGACGGGTGATGCACAAGATAATCAGATGTCTTGATTCATGGGCCACAATTAGGTGTGGCAATGGGTTGGGTCGGCCCATCGGTCAACTCACCTTGACCCACTTTTGAAGTGGGTTTTGGCCCACCTAAATGACTAATGTGACCCATATAACAAAATGAGTTGTAGGGCCTGTTAAACTCAATCTACTTAATCCTATAGGCCCGTGCAGGTTGTCAATGGGTTGGGCCAGACGACTAGACCAGCCAAACCCAAAACCCAAAGTGAAATAAAGATAAAAAAGGGTGCAGATGAAACATTTCTACTGACTGGTCTAGGTTATGCATAATCTAACTTCAAATTCAATTCTCAAACCTGAAAATTGGGTCTGGAAGGTTGCGTGGGGTCAGTTGAGCCTAACTCATGTCCAATTAAATGGGTCTGGTTGGGTCATGCTTGGTCAGTTTTAAGTGAGTTGGGCTTAGTCAAAGGGTAATCATTCATGAGCCAGGTTTGGGCAAGAATTCTTGGATTGCTTGGTAAATTGTCCAGGCTTGGGCTTATTGATGGCACAAGGAGGGATGTGATGAGGACAATAAGCATCTTCCTCAGTGAATAACTACTTCGAATCCACAGGACTCTCTCTACCCTTTATATAATTATTAATAAATTCGAAATAATTTGATTCATGATAAGATCAAATAAAATTACAACCCTTTACATAAAGAACTCAAATTTAGATTTAGACTCCAAGTGAAATACCCTAAAAACATGACTTACGAGTAATAGTAAACTTAGATGTCTCTACTCCTACTAGACTTCATGGTTTTTGGTCAAAAATAGTAAGGGTTCAATTTGGGCCAACCACCTTATTATCCTAACTTTTCTAAAACCTTTTCATGTTGGGCACAATTTCTACTGCTCAAAGGATCAGAAGTTATACTTTAACTAAAACTTACTATTTATAATAAAAATGATAATAAATGAGACTTTTAACTGATGATATGATGGAATCTCACAAATCTGGCGTAGGCAACACCAGGTAGTGGGGTTGGTTGGCTTAAGTAGGTTCTCCTACCCAAAATCATATATTATATCAAAAAGCTCATTCTGGTTTGCGAGATGTGACTGATTTATGGTTTTGACAGTTTGGATCATTTTTGCCCCTGGATGCAAGCATACACTCCATGTACTGTAAATGGTCATTATAGAAACTCTTTTTCACAAAACATGTTAATCTTTATTTACTGGACTTTTTAGATCTTCAAATCTGTATGGATGAGTTTTGGACCACCCAGGATCCACGACGGGGACACTATATCAACAGTCCAGATCAACAATACAACGATGAAGGGCCTTCCATGTAAGAAAGGGGGCCATGTACAAAGGAGCCTACAATAACACTCGTAAGTGTCTCATCTAGCACAATTCTAGACATAGAATTCCCATAACTGTGAAAAAAAAGAAGATACAAATGGGCGACTCATTGGAATGCTTCTTGCAACCGATGGTTATTATTCTTCAATAGCCAAACACAAGCTCCACACATTAATGAGATCTAGACCGTCAATCAAGTGATTTCCATGGTGAATGAGTCCTTACCCAAAACACTGGCCAATCCATCTTTTAAAGTGACAGTTATATTGCTTGACCGGCCATTTTCTTTTTACACGTTTTGGGCTAGTTCACATTCACCATTGGGCCCACCTGAGGAACGGTCAGAATCTCACACATGCGTGCCACATGGGCACCTGCAGGGGATCTCATGTTCCACGCTTACAAACAGGCGGCTGCGATGAGCATTCCCATTCTCATGCAGCAATTTCACTCAGCTTGGACGGCATCGGTAGAGGGCTTGGTATGAGCAGGCAGTGGGCCCGAGCCATGGTGTTGGTTGGGGAACACTCGATGAAGCCTGCATCGGAACGATCCTGCATGCTTCGTTGGAGAACATACACATGATTTGCCATTTGGATTGGTCGATAGAGAATCGGTGGACCAAGATCGCCTCATCGAGTCCAGCTGCGACGCATTATAACTACTTTCGTCGGCTCCCAGATCTTGAGAACTCATGATGCTGTAAGAACATTAGAATGAGCAAAACATTATTGGACAATACGTGGCCTAAAAACCGTATCAGTTGGGAAATCTTAGCCACGAATTGAACGAATTTTGAGGATTACAATCGAGTGGTTGGAAAGAAATTCAACCGACGGTGGGCAAAAGTCCTAGCCACGATTGGGCATAATCTGGGCAGGCCCACCGTGATGTGTCTATTTATTCACACCGCCTATACTCTCTCAGATCATTTCAAGGTACATGCACAAAAATTAGACAGATCTAACGCTCAAGTGGACCACACCAAATAGCAAGCTTAGTTGTATTAAATGCACAGGGCATTAACTGCAAGTTGCATTCAATGCGAGAGTAATCTTAGAATTGATCCCTAGTGGGGGTGACTAACAGTGCAGTGTGTAATGACAGTGGGTGTGTACTAACAAACTAACAAAAAAAAATACGAGAGTAATCTTGGTGTGGCTCACTTGAGCGTTTGATCTGCATACTTTTTTATTGCACGTATCTTAAAATGATTTGAGAGAAGTGATGGACGGTTCGGATAAACAAATACATCACTGTGGGCCTGCTCTGAGAACTAACTGTTTGTGGCTAGAGATGGGGAGGGGTTGGACGCAATCCGCGTCCCAGACGGCTAGGCCAGATTGGGACTGGGATTGTGTAGTCTACTGCTGGAAAGGGGCAGGAGCTTTAGTGGTAACCATGATGTAAGGGTATTTTATCCACGCCATCCATCCACTTTTTAATATCATTTTAGAATATGAGCCCAAAAATGAGTTAGATCCAAGGCTCAAGTGGACTACAAAATGGGGATTAAATTCTTACCGTTGAAAATTTCTTGGGAGCCACAGAAGTTTTAGACGGAGATGATATTTGTTTTTTCTCTTCATTCAGGGCTAAGTAACGTTATGAATAGGTTGGATGAAAAATAAACATCACGGTGGGCCTATAAAAGTTTCAACAGTGAGAATCATTATCACCGCTGCTTTCTGTGGTGTGGTCATCTTGAGCCTAATATCTGCTAATTTTTGTATGTATATATTAAAATCATATGATAAAATGGATGAACAGTGTGGATAAGACTCATACACCGGTGGCTACTCAAAACTCCTGCCCGTTCCTAACAGGAGACAGCTGAGGTAGGACGCAATCCACGTCCGCGAGATTGGCATTAGGCTAGTCCGCTGGCTCTTAGACAGTCCAAGCCCGCCAAAGCGGGCTAGCACAAAAACCAAAAGTGCTGGCTTTGGCACATTGATAGCCCAAGGCCCAACAGATTAAAGGTCCTGATCTCATCCACCCATGCCACACTTGAATAGAAACCACAAGAGCATGGGGCTGGATCCGTTCTATTCATTTTTCCTGGTGGCATGTTTGGTTGTACCAAATATCATAAAATTTCAATCTCGTCTAATCACTCTAATTTGTAGCACATTTCATTATATCTTACGACTAATCATCAGTCTAATTTGGAGCAAATTTCATGGCTCTTGGTGCAACCAAACACACCCTTATGCGAATACAAGGGCACCAACAAACACTACGCCAAAATCGTTGTTTTGCGACGGACCAAATCCGTCATAAAAACAAATAAACGACGGACTTTATCCGTCGCTGTTTACTGGGTCCTTTTTGGTTTTACAACGGATTTTATCCATCGTAAAAAATAAAAAAATCTGTCGGTAATATTCAAAAAATTAGTCGTCGTTAAAAATATAAGCGACGGATAAGGTCCGTCGCTAATATGAGTAAGCGACGGACCTCAAATCTGTCGTTTCGATGTTCATAAATTAGCGACGGATTTAGTCCGTCGCTAAAATATCCATAAATTAAAAAAATATATATTGGTAATTTATTACTGTTATTTTTTTAATCTTGCACCTGATAGTCATTCAAAAAATAATTCACACTATTGTTTAATAAGAATCCTATTCACAAAATTGGTAACAACTCAATTCAATAAAAGAGGAAATGACCCAAGTGGCCCGCTCCCCAACAAAAATTGACTTTAACCCTCCTAACTAAACACTTCTTACCCGGAACTACTGTTGGCTATGCCTTGCGTTGAATTGGCTACTTAGTATCTTCTCTTTTTCAACCTTCTTTTGAGCCCTTCCTACATATATTACAAATAACTAGATTCAATCTAAGAAAAGACTAGTTTAGTCAACCCTTCATATATTACAAATAACCAGCTCAAATCCATGAAAAGTGAATAGTTTAATCAACTGAAACAAATTAACAAAATAAAATATTAGAATTCATCCTAGCCATTAGAGGTTCAGGTAAGTGTTTCTTAACTTCATAGCATTCACTGGGAGAGCACAATATAGTTTGAAAAGATTTTTAGATGTTGGAATCAATACACAACAACGTAATGCAATCTGCATTTAACATACAAAATGACCAAATGAAAGTGTAGGAACTGCAAAATTTCTATTTCCCAACAAGATACACCTGCATAATGAGAAGATAGCAACAACTTGTCAGTGCTTGTAACTTCTTTCATTTATGAAAATGCATATTTATTACCATTTGGTCCATGAAACCAGACCTAAAAAAATATCTTTGATTCCCCCATCCATCCATTCAACCATTATACAGTTATATTCATAAATACATACACAAATGTATCATACGGTTATATACATATGCAGGGATGGACTTGTTTCAGACCATTCATCCAATGCACTCTACCATGTGTCTACAAGTCAGCTAATGCCCACCCCCAATATATGCTAGTATGGTAGGCTAGTGAAACATCCAAGCCATCCACTAGGTGGAGTTCACTGTGTAGAGCCCAAAGATAAAGGTGGTCCATTCAGTTGGTGTGCCATGATAGTAGAAATAAGCCAAGCGGATTAGAAAACTTTGCCTCTTTTTTTTCACAACCGTACATTCGTTCAGTTGATTGTAGCCCACCTGACTAGTGGACTGACCTGATTCTTAGGATAGGGAATCTCATCATGATGGATGGGTTGGACATTCCATTTGTTCACCTTGCTAGAATTTGTGGTGGCATGTGCATTAGCTGACTTGAACATGCATGTGGGCTTAGCAAAGCTCTGTATGCATCAGCCAGGGGCAATTTTTCTCATGCAAATAGTTTTCAGAGGATCATGAAATTTGGATTTTCAAGGAACATGAGGAGGAATTTGAAACAAATGTAACATGTATTTAGGTAATTTGGAGGCATACGTTGTGTAGCAACCAACGTTTCAGATTGTACCTGTCAGCCCCATCAACAGTGTGGAGTTTACCTCCACTAGGAATAGGGGCATTTTTGCCGTTTTAAAATGTTGCTGCAATATGCGAGTAGCTTGTTGGCAGTCTTAATTGTGTAGTGTGGAATTATGTTTGGCATGTGAGTTATCAATGTGAGCCTTTGCCATTTTCGGTTCCAAGACCTTGGTAAAGAGGAAGGTGAATGTCCACTTGGCAGCCAATCATAATTTCTTTTTGCCAATCTACCATTTAAAGCCAACCCCAAATTGATGGAAGAAAGGCTCAGATGATGATTGTATAACATTCTGCTGACATCAATCTTATGATTAAACAAATGTAGATTTTGAGAAATTAGGTTGATTACCTTGAAATCTTCATATCCTGCCTCCATTGCAACTTCAAGTGCAGAAAGACCAGCTTGCACCTGCAAAAAGGGAACCCAAATAGCATGACAAGGATTTCAATACTCTTTTAAGGGTAGAATTACTCTAATGATGAAGAGAGACAACAAAAAATAGATAGCTCAATGCAGGTTAATAACTAGTACTTCTGCTAACAGGGTTTTTCTAATCCCAAATGTGTGTACAGCCCAAGCTCCTTCATGCCACCAGATATGGCAAATTGACATGAGTTCAAGATACAGAGAAATGGATGGGTAGAAAAAAAAAAGTTTCTAAATTTCCCTATTTCAAATGTTATGGTCAATAAGAATAGAGCAACATGAATGTTAGGATAGGACATTTGCAAGCTGGTACTCAATTGGTGGACAGCTTGGATCTTGCACTTGTGTCTGGTTGACACACATGGTATGATGAATGGTGAAGCCACAAACAGTTAGAAATGGAAATGTGGTGTGTTCCACAGACCAACTTTTGTCTGAACTCTAAAGCGATCTCAGGAAGGGGAGATCAACCAGCTCCCTCCCAATGATAAGCTCAGGAAACTACTCCATGTTACAGAAAATTCATGATGTGCCACTCCCCTCATCTAAGAATTGGATGGCATAGATAGACATTACCTGCCTTGGACAAAAGGTCACCGTAGTTCTAGGAACCAGCCAACAAAAGTGCAGCTTCTTTAACAGGATGGAGCTAACTTCCTGCACATTTTTTAAAATATTTTATAGTAGACAGATTATAGATGAAACTTTGATTGCCCACAAGTGCATCAATTTCCAGTATATGGAAGGCAAAAAGGGATACAGATGAAAGTATAGCAGCTGCCATTGGCCTTTTTTCTTTAAAAGGATAGATATAAATCCCATGGTGGCTTTTGCTCATTTTATGAATCAATCTAAACATGATTTTAAATAAATCCTAGGATTTACTTTTTCAAAATTTGCATTCCAACATGGCATACCATTTTAAATAAATCCTAGCAATTGATAATTTATTTTTTATTTTTTCATTTCAAATGTCCTTTAGCTGTCTATCAGTCTACTAGTTAGGACATCAATCTAGTGTAATATTTGATCAAGGATCCATATAAAGTGGACCCCACAATTTCAATGGTTTGATTTGACTTCCATTTGTAGCATATGCATTATTTTTTATTGCATGTCTATGAACACTATTAGCATATGAAAATTTTGATTTATTTCATAATCATATATTGGGCTTGCCTGAATGTGATTCACATATCCAACCCACTCATTATGTGTGTCCCACTTGGATGAAGGCTCAGACCAAGTTTCAGCCACATCCAAAACTCATGTGGGCCTCACCAAGTGCTTATAATTTTTAGGATGTCTTCACATGGTTGTAGATGGTATGGCCCACCTAAGTTTCATATACAGATGATTTTTGAGATATCTCATAACCTAAAGGGGACACATCAAATGCACGGTGTTAATGTTCGACACACATTATGATGGGGCCTACAAAATTTACTAATATTAATTCTTAGGTTCTCGCGAGGTCAATAAGTTGGGTCAAAATTTTGACCAGGATATTTGGCTCATTTTATATGTTGGTCCATTCACTCTAGTTTATGGATCAATACCCTTAATTTCACGATTTCGCCCCGATCGGGTTACATTTTATTTTTTTCACAGATAAATTTCAATTTCCATTTAAAAATAACATTTTTTTTTAAAATGTATATTTTTTTAGGCTTAATTTTTCTTTAAAATTTTTTAACAAAATATCATTTTAATTATAAAATATTCCAAAAAAATTAAAATACAAATTCTAAATTTTTATTTTCAAAATCTCAAAAAATTTCCTAACCATTTAATTTTTTTTTCTCAAAAATTCCAAAATGTTAATTTTTTCTTCAAAAGCATCATTTTGTTTTCAACTTTTCAATTTTTTAGAAAGTATCTGGTCATGCTAACATAAGTCACTCAAGGACATACAATTTTAATCATTTGAGAGTTTTCCTACAAGTAAAAGAAAAAATAATAGCTTGCCAACCATTGAAAATAAAAAGTAATCACAGGCATAGATGAGTTTGGTTGATAGCCTCAAGCTACGATGACTGTATTTACAAATTCAACTGAAGAAGTGAATATGAAGCGACTTATGTTAGCATGTGTTAGCCACGTCCACTATGAGCAGAGAGTACTGCTTAGAAGTTTTACACGGTATGTTGCATAAGAGCATTCCTCTTTGCACAGATTTTGAGACATCGAACAAGAACCAACATCAACATTAATAATTGAAGAAGATAAAAAAATTTCATTTCAGAAAGAGCTGAAAGACGAAGCACACCCTTCAACAGGTACCCTTGCAATTAAAATGAGAAGGAAAGAACAAGAATTAAATAGTCTATGGTTCATTCATGCATTGTTATCCAACCATGAACAAGCAGCCATATCCATCATGATTCTAGATGGGAATTAGAGAAAGAGGAGCTACATCAAGAAAGAAAAGAGTTTCAGGAATGTCTTTGCCTATGTTATCTAAAACAAGGCCGCATTCCCCATCTCTCATTTTCTGCAAGTAAGATATTCAAATGAAGAAAGAATTGGAATACTTTTGATGTTGAAATCTGCTGTGATAAACTGATAATTAAGAGGATGCTATTTTAGTAATTCATCCAACTACCCAAAGTTGTAATCTCCGACTGTACATTGAGTACATGTTCATCCAGTGGGCTCATGTACTGCAGATGATCACAGCTAATTCATTTGCTGAAGATTAGACAGTGGGCCACACAATTGATAGATATTAGTTTATGATTCAAAAGACAATAATTAAAGCCAGCCAACAAAAGTCAATTTCTTATACTGATGTGTATAACCCAATAGATGATAGATTGCAAAGGATTCATTCTTCTCTAATCAATGCTATCCAAATGAGATGCAACAGTTTCCTATAAGTGAAAAACAAATTCATCAACTCAAAAAATAAAACAAACTGTTTTTAAAATCCAGTGATTGATTCAAATTGAGAATCTTCACAAACATGAAAGTGAAAATGACTAAAAGCTACTATAAACATGATTGTCATGATCATAAATCTAGAACTCACTAAGTCGACTCAATTGAATTCCCACATTGATGATCAAAGTTTGAAATTCCAATGGAAATAAAGAAGCAGTTGGAAGCTAAAAACTTCAACAATGCTTCCGAAGCATCACCAAAAAATAGAGGCTAGAAAAGAACATTCACTTTGTCTCCAACACAATGTCTTGCATTCAAAAACCAATTTAGAATATCAATATTTTCTTCTGGGTAAGCCACTCTTGTAAAAAAAATAGAACAAACTGTATATCAAATGAAATGAAACTCTGACAGAACACGTAATACTCTATCTAAAACACATCCTGAGCAAAGTAATTAAGGTCAGGGGTGTTAAGTAAGAATGGATGCCAAAGTAGAAATTTTCTTGAATATACTGATAGATTAAGCCAGAGTAGAAAACCAAGTTTGGATAAGGCTTCCTCTTCACAAAATACTCATCTAAAAGTGTAGCTTTCTCCAACGCAACACCTAGCAGCAAGCAATACATGTTCATGAATTAAAGCATAGCAAAAACAAATGGATGCATAAAGGTATGGGATCAGATCATCCATCACAAGGGTCCCATTATGCTGACGTCAAAGAATCGGGTCAATCCAATAATGAAGTGAGCCACAGATTATGAAACAGATATATGGCTTTAAAAAATGCAGAATTTTTCTAAGCTATCCACATGTTTCTAATAGTCCACCTGCCTGCCATGATGGGGCTTAGAAAACCTTAGAAAAACATCATCTGAAGTTGTCAACCTGCAAAAAATCCACATACAGGGAAAAAAGATAATCCAACATGCCACCATGGAACTGCAGCCGCCTATCAGCTCCCAGAAATTTCTGAGCAGTCAGTAAGTTGTGGATCTCAACTAGCAGAATATCATGTAGCATAAAGAACAAATGTTAGAGTTGAATGCAAACTTTTATAAAATGTGCAGCCCATTAGCTCAAACCAAGAGCTGAGAAGAAAAGGAATGGTGGTCATCTTTGAAATTCAAGGGCATTGGTGTCTCATGGTACTCGAGAGCAAAGGCAAAAGCACAAAACTAAGGATATAATAGCAGTTGAGTATTGACCACCTACTAGACCATGAGATGACTAGACTGGCCTACTTTTAGCCTATTTCTTGTTTGAGGTGGCTCTCACTTGATGAATTGCTCAGATATCAGTCACATGTGCCACATTGGCAAGCATGCTGCACATTTGCATTTTGAAATGAATAGCTTGAAAACTAGTCGAAAGAGGAGCATACACTTTGTTGTGATCGTAGCAGTGGTTGTGGCCGTGATATTAGCAATGCCCTTGTTGATGTCAGAGAAGCTGATGATCAGCTAGGTGAAGAGTTACCAGATGGAGAATGCAACAAAATGGAGAAATGAGCTAGATGATGGTTATTAAAAATGATCAACTCGACTACCTAATCATGTTCCAGATGCTCGTTCATGACAATTACCATTGCTGCACCAAATAATGCAAATATCATAAACTGAGCATGAATTACACTTCTTTTTTACACATCCAATTAGAACTGCATTTGAACTAGCAAGCTAACATTCTTCTTTATTTATTTATTTTATCAAGGAAACAAGATAACTGAAAACAAAGAAAGTTGTACTAGTAAAAGACATCCAGTAGCTACGGCATCCTTATTGCATTACAAATTAAGAACATTTGTGCCAGTGGAGTCCTCGAGGTCCTTTGATTGGTGTATACATTGGTGAGCTCCGCATAGCTGTATATTTGGATGATCTTTAACATCCTTCTAGTAGGTCCTATTGTGGATGACCACAGTTAGAAGTCAAACTGACATGATCATCCTGGCCATTTGATCAACAGATGGCTGAAAAAAAAAAAAAGATAAACAGGGGAAAATTCCAGTCATTGAGAATTTGTGTTGGTCCACCAAAGAAGGGCCTACTAGATGGATGATACAATGGGTTCATCCAACCATACAGCAATTCGTGCCCCATTTACAGAGTTGAAATGCAGGACCTCTAGCATGATTAACACAAGAACGTTCTTGGTTGAGGCATTTCCTCGAACAATTAGCATGCAGATTTTTATATAAAAAATAATAAAATGCTTTAGTGAAATAAAAATAGAAATTCATATTATTTTCTTTCCTTCTTGATCAGTTACAAAACTTTCATATGATTATATTAACTTCATGTAACTATCAATAGTGAAATGAAAATAATAAGGGGTAATAAGTCTCACCAAATTAGTTCACAAGCAGGGAGCTATGAACAGTTGTTGCATGTTGATGAGAGGTTGCTCAATGTCCAAGGAGGCTGTCAATCAGATGGTTATCTGCTCAATCATAGAGCTACATGCTTATCATCCAAGATCTGGACAATGATTAGGTCATGCAATGGATAGAAACAGGGCTTGAACTGATCGTGAGATGAACGACATTTCGAGCATGACATGGACATCAATCAGACCGTAGCCAGGCATGATACCAGAGATTTAGATTTGAACATTAAAGGAGTCCATATCTAATTGCTAAAACGAGATTAAAAGAGGGTACTTACGAAGCAGAGGGGAAGAACCCAGATGGAAAGAGGGGCCGCTATCTGCCTTCCTTCTAAAAATGAGAGAAAGAGAGAGAGGAGCCGCTATCTGCTTGCCTTCCGAAAATGAGAGAGAGAGAGAGAGAGAGAGAGAGAGAGAGAGAGGTGAATTCGAAATAGGGTTAGAATCCCTATTTGAAATTGGAATTTTTATTCAGATCCACACAAGTGTTTGTTTTACATCATTTATATTATATAATAGATTATCATCCGTACAATTAAGGGCTCACCTAATAGATGATTAAGAGTATATAATATGGTAAAAGCTTAAATATTAACCATCAACAAGTGGAACCACTATTTGGATGGTCTGGATAACCATACATCATTGCCTTAAGTGATATGAAAGAGTCACCACTATTTTACATTATATCCAAAACTAACACATTGAAACCTCTTTTGTAGCCAGTGAAGCTGCCGCTCATGGTCGGTGTTCTGTGGGCCCCACCATGATGTATGTGTAATTTATCTGCACCGTCTATTCAATTTTAGATATTATTTTGGGGCTTGATCTTAAAAATGAGGCAAATCTAAATTTCAAGGGGACCACACGGGAGAATAAGTAGTATTGAATGTCCACCATTAAATTCCTAGTGCCACTGCAATGTTTATTTGGGGTGCGGATTGCATCCTACCCATCCAGGTAGGGCTCCATGGGGCCAAAGTGATTTAAGTGTTTTATCCAAGCCGTTGATAATTTTTCTCAAATCATTTTAATATATAATTCAAAAAATGAGGCAGGTACAGGGCTTAAGTAGACCACGAAGTGGGGATTTAACATCCACCATTAAAAACTTCTTAGGAGCTTGAGAAGTTTCAGATCAAGCTAATATTTGTGTTTTAACTTCATCCACATCTACATTACATTATTAATAGGTTGGATGGTAAAAAAAACATCATGGTGGCCCTTAGAAAGGTTTCAACGGTGAGAGTCATTATCACCACAGCTTACTTTGATGTGGTCCACTGGAGTTATGGATATGCTTCAATTTTTGTCTCATACCTTAAAATGATATAAGAAAAGCGATGAATCATGGATAAAACACTTACATCACTTTGGACCCCATAGAGCCCTGCCCGGATGAATTACTGTCTGAGTAGGGGTAGGACGCAATCCGTGTCCGTTTATTTGGCATCTAACATGCTAATTAGGTCATACAGACATCGATGGAAGGAAAAAGAAATAATAATAAATATCAACTTGATTTAAAAAATTTGTAGCTCCTAATAAATTTTTAATGGTGGGCGTTCAATTACCACTTTTTGTGTGATGTGGTCCACTTGAGATTTAGTTTTACCTAAATGTGGTTCACAGATCTAACCCATTCATTATGTGTGTCCCACTTGAATGACAGGTTAGACCAAGTTTCAGCCACATCCAAAATTCATTGTGTCCCACTTGGGCCCATAATAATGTTTATTTGTCATCTAACCTGTTCATAATATCAAAAAAATATAAATGAAGAGAACACAAACATCAACTAGATCTAAAACTTCTATAGCCTCCAAGAATTTTTCAATGGTATAGGTTCAATCACACTATTTCTTATGGTGTGGTCCACTTGAACTTTGGATATGCTTCCTTTTCATTCTTTAGACCTTAAATTATCTATTAACATGGATAAACTAAGTGGATAAAATAAATAAATAACGGTGGACCCTATAGAGTTTACTCTGGTGAGGGTAATGAGTAACTCACCTAAATGTAGTAGAGATGGGTTTCCTTAAAACATTTATAATCATATATTGGGTCTACATAAATGTGATTCACATATCTAACCTACTCATTATGTGTGTCCCACTTGGATGAGGGGTCAAACCAAGTTTTAGCCGCATCCAAAACTCATGTAGGCCCCACCAAGTGCTTTTATATTTTTTATGATATCTTCACATGCTTTTAGATGGTATGGCTCACCTGAGTTTCATATACAGATGATTTTTGAGATATCTCATAACGTAAAAGGGACACATCAAATGCACGGTGTTGATGTTTGACACAAATCATGATGGGGCCCACAAAACTTACTAACATCAATTCTTGGATTCTTATGAGGTCAATAAGTTGGGTCACAATTTTGAAAATAATATTTAGCCCATTTTTATATGTTTGGTCTATTCACTATATTTTACTGATCAATACCCTCAACAGGCTAGCTACATATGAGAAAGATATCGGGCATACAAGATTAATCAATAATTTGAGTGAAATTTGATTTAAACATCTAAAGTTATTTACTCTTTAATCTGGACTAATTCGATTGTCCAAAAATGGTTAAATGCTCAATTAGTGGATATTCTTGATAATTTATTAATTTTTTTCACAGATAAATTTCAATTTCCATTTAAAAATAACAGTTTTTTCAAAATGTAAATATATTTTGTTAAATCTTAATTTTTCTTTAAAAACTGTTAACAAAATATCATTTTTATTATAAAATATTTCAAAAAAATTAAAATACAAATTTTGAATTTTTATTTTCAAAATCTTTAAAATTTTCACAAATTTTATTTATTTTTCCCAAAAATTCCAAAATGCCGATTTTTTTTCTTCAAAAGCATCATTTTGTTTCAACTTTTTAATTTTCTTTTTTAAAATGATATTTTTTTTATTTTTTTTTCAAGATCTTAGTGTTTTTATAACCTTTTCTTTTAATTTCAAATTTTAAACATTTTCAATTATTTTTCAAAATCACCAAAAATTTTGACTTCTTTATTTTCCATTTCAAAATGTTTGTTTTTTGATAAAGTATTGATTTTTTAATATCAATTTATCTTAAAATTTTCAATTCATTTTAACTTCTCCATTTTTTAAAGCATTTTATCCGAACTTGTCAAGTTTTATCGAACTTCTTAATTTTATTTTAGTTTTCAAAATACAAACTCTTATTTTCTTTTTCAAAATATTATCATTTTTCAACATCGTGAAAATTTTCACATTTTTAAAAATATTTTTAATTTTCTTTTACAGGATATTATTTTTTTCTCAAAATCAAGAGCTTTTTTTTTTCTTTTTCAAATTTATCAAATTTATTCAATATTCTTTTTTTTTTCCCACAAAATAGATTTTTATTAAATCACGATTTTTATTTTTTCAATATCTCATTTTTTTCTCTAACATTGTTAAATTTTTTATTCTTCGTATTCTTTTTCATCTGATATTACAAATCATTTAAATATTAGTTTTAAATTTTAAAAAATAATAATTTCCACTTATTTGTTATAAAAAAAAAATTTTTATTTTTTTATTTTTGCATTCAATCAATTGTTAAAAAATAATCTTATATACAAATATGTACAATTAAACCACTGAAATTCTATTAAAAACAATTATTAGACCACAAAAAAAACATATTTTTCCTCCATATTAAAAAAAAAAAATGAAAAAAATTAACGTTTGGGGCAAAAGTCCTTTTACGACGAACCATGATCCGTCGCAAAAGCAACTGAAAACCGTCGCCTTGGGCCGGAATTTGCAACTGGTTTTCCGTCGCAAAATCGAAATCGCGATGGATTTGATCCGTCGCTACTTTACGACGGACTAAAATCCGTCGTAAATCAGATTTTAGCGACGGATTTAGCTCCGTCACGAAATTCTGTGACGTTTGAACTACGGATTTACGAGAAAGGCGGGAATGGTGACGGACTTTTTCCCTTAGCGACGTATTAAATCCGTCGTTAAAGCAAGCGATTTCTGCGACGAGCCCAGTCCGTCATAAAAATGCGTCGCAAATTGACCTTTATGGCGTAGTGAAATAGATCCTAATCATCCATCTAGTCGGCACCTTCCATAGAAAATGAGATTAGAGCATGTATGTGTAGAGATTTCAGAGATTTAGGGCTTTCACAAACACACACACACACACACACACACACACACACACACACACACACACACACACACACACACAGTTCTTTAATGCTATAGTTCCAACATGAACATCACCTCTCACAAATAATATTAGCCGAAAGGCTCATCATATGGGCCAACACCGTTGCAATCAATAAACAACTGTTGATCTAGCTCAAAACAGTTGGGTGGCCCATCTACTGAGTAGCCTGACTGAACATGGCCGTGTGGCCCATCTAATAAGAAAATCATCCTAATTTTTGAGGAGGATCATCTTTATAGTGGGGCTTACTACTTTCATGGTTGCATCACGGTCTAATTGTCATAGTCGACCGAGTAACATATGACATACTTCCATGTCGACCACGTCATAAAGTATCTAATCCTTATAAGTTTTACCAATTGAAAATGAGAAAATGTATTGTTCAATTATCTTGGTCTCGTTCACCATTTTAATCCAACCAATTGAATAAGATGAATTATGTTTTTTCGTGGATAGCCGTAACTTGTCCACCATCACTTTCGAGATTGTTCTCACTATCATCACTGTCTATAATCACATCATAAACCTTACCGTTGACGGTGCACCGCGTACGGAACATAGTATCGCTGTGGATATAATTCCTTCTATGAGGTGTACAGTAATCGCCTTACACCTAGAGATTCGTTACAATCTTCGCACGTCCATTTTTCATGATCTGCTCCTTCCTCAATGGCTTGTTCATCTTCATCAAAGCTGGAGTCTTCTTTTGTGGCCTCACCTTCAGTGCCCCATTCATTTATGGTTAAGCGAGTTACGGAGAGTTGAAGACAGGTATTTGATAAGTGGCCTGATTGGCTACAGCAGTAACAATTGTTTAGCCTTGGACGAACGTAACGATTTGGAATCCTACTTGGGTCCGCTATTGTGGGTGCTACATGTTGAAGCCTAAATGTGGCGCTTCCTATGTCACGGTTTGCAGTTGTAGGAGGTTGAAGATGTCCTCCTACTGATTTTTTTCATCGTGCCAGCACTGAATCCTACATTGCACTCGTCATAGGGGGCCAAGTTGAAGGATAAGGGCAAGTAGGAATTCTTGCAAGTTTTGTTTCTGCCATACCTACTAAATGAATTGCTTCATACACAGTCTCGACTGGGTGCATCTAAACTCAGTCCTAAATCGTCGATTGTAACCCACTTATAAATTGTGCTACCTTCTGTGATTTGGTTTTTCACAGATCATTTTGCGTTGTTGACCGCTGAAATTCTTTAGTGTAATATATGACAGTTTGATTCCCCTGTCAACAGTTTTGGTCTTGTGGAAACAATAACTGCTCGTAATCACTAGGGAGGAATCGAGATCGAAGAAGGCATCTCATCTGTGGCCATAATGAGGTGGTCTCCTTGTTCTGTCGGGCATGTGAGAGTTATAATTGCTCGCACCATAGAAGCACCATATTTTAATTTAAGTGCTGATATTTTCACTTTTTAATGTTCTGACATGTCCATATAATAAAAATATCTTTCTACTTTGACTAGTCATTCGAGAAAATCTTCTATGCATAATAAATCGTTAAAACTAGGCAGTTCGGTCTTACCGCGATAGTCTCTTTCAGCACGATATAGAATATTGCCTCCATGGATTGGTCATAAGGCAAAGCCTTCATTAAGGTCCTCGTCCCTAAAGCTCGAATTATCTGGTGTAGCCTTACGATTCATCACTGGTAATGCTATAAAGAAATCAAGGTTGTGCCGTACAACAACTACGGGCAGTTGAGCGTCGCCTTGGGTTCGGGATAGAATCAGTGCATCCGCGAGACAGTTAAGGGTTGTCTACAGCCCTTGCATAGTTAACTGACTCTCCCAGTAAAAATTTTCATCTTTTCAAAAGATAATGAATCCCTATATCATCATCCACATGATTTTGGTTCATACCTTGGTTATTTGTCATCGGCCTAATTGAAGTCCTCGCTCTGATACCAATTGGAGTAGGGATGAATGTGATGAGGTCAATCACCATATTCCTTAAGGATAACTACTTCGAATCCACGAAGCTTTTCTATGCTCCTCACAGAGACTCCTTGAATCTACAAGGAAAAAGCAAGAAAATAAAAATAATATTCTAGAAAATTCCTAAATTGATTGATGATTGAAATAAATAAGTCTACAACCCTTTAAATAGGGATTCCAAGCCTTAGAATAAGTTTTGGAATTAAACTACAATTAAAACTCCCCAAAATTTGTAACTTACTATAAATAGTAAATTTATTATTTATAGTGTCCTATGTGGCTTCAAACACACCCTCCACCTCTTCCACCACAACTGTTATGTACATATCAAAATTCATCCAGTCCTTACCTGACAATTTCAAAATTTGGAAGTTCTGCTTGTTCTCCATTTTTATCCTCAACAATTGAAATACTAGAAGTGTTCCTCAGTGTAATCGAACATTCTTCGATAACATTGAGAATAAGTTATCGATGGCATCAAAGACTATTCGATTGCAAATATTTTTGAAAAGTACTATTCACCCTCCTCTAGGACATTTGAAACTAATTTCATTATTCAAATCAACAGTCCTACTGCAATTTCATTGGTAAGTACTCCAAACGAGTACCTTCGGTTTCAAGATGTCTTAGTTTGATCAGTTTCACAATCCCTCTAGGGAGTTTTCTAAGACTAAAGCAATGATTAAGCTTTAAGGTCCGCAAAAGACATACGCTAGTTAAAAATTACGGCAACTCTTGTATATTGGTGGCAGACAAGTCGAGGTATCTCAAAAGCTTCAAGTTTTGAAAGAATTTGGGAGCTCTTCTATTTTGCTGCCACTCAAATTCAATGCTCCCGGACATTTTCAGCCGCGAAAAAAATGATGAAAAATGCTGGGAATTTCTGGCCATCCTATTAGTAGTAGTGTCTGCAAATTGCTGGCCTTGAGTACGAAGGAATGGATTTTACATCCTCATTGCAAATCCATGAGGCATGGCGAGCCTTTGCAAGCTGACTCCTCATGACCATGTCATGTATCATGCAATATTTTGCATCACCTTCTTCATTTGTATCTATGAATTGATACAACGAGAGATGATGGAACGGTGGGAATGGAAGTTGGATGAGCTGCAATGGAAGGTTAGAATGATGGGATTATGGAATGGGGGATACAAGTATATGTAAAATCAACAGGGCCCATGGGTTTTTGGAAGTTGGATCCTTACACTCCCTCCGGTGGTAGACTAGGAGTTTCAACACCCGGTCAAGGGTTCGAGTATCCATGGGAGGTGAAATCCCACTAAGGGTTTTTGGAAGTCTGATGAATTTGGTAAGTTTTGGGTTTTTAGTTTTGAGAAAACCATATTCTAGAATGAGGAGAGAATTGGAAAACCATAGATACCGTCATCAGTTGGGTGTTGGGACACACATGGTTTTGGGCCTTCTTTAATATTCACACGTTACAGCCGGGAGAACGGGAATTTGGTATACCCATCTGCCCACATCATACATGGCAGAGTACGGTATCAATCGCATCTATCCATTTTATGGGCCTTATCATGGATGGCTTATGTGTCAAAAACCACACCTTTAGA
This sequence comes from Magnolia kwangsiensis, assembly GCA_037074715.1. Classification (NCBI taxonomy): domain Eukaryota; kingdom Viridiplantae; phylum Streptophyta; class Magnoliopsida; order Magnoliales; family Magnoliaceae; genus Magnolia; species Magnolia kwangsiensis. The sequence goes on from CM073577.1 coordinate 120,225,224, forward strand.
CAATCCAACCTCTCAAATTATTTCACATTCCTTTGCCGAATGTTTGACAATTAACCACTTTTATTTTCTACCGTTGCTTTGCAAGCCTTTGATCAGCCGAACAGTGCCATCTGATCTATGTTAGTTTTGAACAATTTACCATCAATAGCTATCCTAACAGGATGGACTGTTCCAAATGATAAGTTACAATGTCACGTATACGGTGGAAAATATTGCCTTACCAATTGAAAAGTGCAATAAAGAAAGAGGGCAATGAAGAAAAAAATAAAATAATCTTTTTATGCTCTGGCAATAGGCAGGCATTCAGAAATTCTAATTTTCCCGTGACACAAAAAGAAAAGTGCACAAACGGTGGGCTTCACCGTTGATTAAGTCTGATGGACGGGCAACATGAATAATAATCCACGGTTCAAATTAAACAAACAATTTTTTATAAAATCAGATATTATAATAATCAAAATAGCAATATTTTACGTTTATAATCCGTGTACAAGTCGGTTTGTGATTTAAATTGTTTAATCTGAGTCAGGTATAGCTAATGGACAGTAATCTGTGAGGCCCACCATAATGTATGTGTTTTATCCACGCCGACCGTCTATTTTTGCAGCTCATTTTAGGGTATGAGCCAGAAAAATGAGACATTCAAATCTTAGGTAGACCACAACACATGAAAACATTGGTGATCGAACGCAGAACATTAAAATCATTCGTGATATTTGTGTTTTCCCTTCATCCAGGTCTGAGTGAATGTTCAGCGTTCGATCACTACTGTTTTCCTGTGCTGTGGTCCACCTGAGATTTGGATCTGCCTCATTGTTGAGGTCATGCTCTAAACTAATGATCCAAAATGGACGGACAGAATGGATAAAACACATACATCGTGGTGGGCCCACAGAGCACCGTTCTGTAGCGACCTTGCTATGCAGCGTCAGTATGCAATCCGTCCTATATATATGCCACGTATATAATACAGGTCCATGTTTATCATCCATCACACTCAGCCACTGTATCAAATGGCTACCATGCTTTCCTCTTCTATTGCGGGGTTCGTTTTGCTTCCGTGGCAATTCAGGATCAAGGGCGTGTGCTAGTGCCCACTGAGGCTCACCTGATGAGGTGGTCCAATGATTTGAACCGCTCATTTTCTCTTTTCTCTTACAAATCATTTTCCCATCATCATCCTTTATTGATTATTTTTATATTTTATTTTAGGTTTAAATCTAAGCCATTGAACATTTTCTCTGCAGATAGGATGGTCACAATCATCCGTTTAGCATAAATTTCCTGTGGTGGAATATAAAGCATATAGATTACACAGATTGGACAGTTCCAATCACTGGATCACTTAGCATATGGGCCAGAGGATGGCGACACATGCTGGAACCTGAGTTGCAACCAAGGAAAAATGAACAGTCCTGGCCGTGGACAACCCACTGCCAGCAACTTTTAAATTTCAACCCCATGCTCGGCCCATGGTAGATATAAAAGTCTCTAGATTTGAGCTGGGACCGAAAATTGAATAGAAAATTGTGCCAATTCTGTTATTTTATGGTTGGCTTGGCGTAAGAGCCCAGCATACGAAACCTGGCCCATTCACATCCGATAGTCCAGATGGGCCAGTATTTTTGGTGATCACACCATTAATGTTATCACCACAATAGTTTAGAAACACAAAAACCCGACTGGATTTAAACCTTGTTGAGTTGAGTCGAGTCAAAAACTCAGGTGAGTTTCTCAACAACTCATACGAATTTTTATTTTTATTTATTTATTTATTTATTTATTTTATTTTTTTTTTTACAGTTGTATTAAATATACTAAAGTATAAATAATGTATCAGTATTGTTGAATCGTGCAAAGTTGAGTCGAGTTTCTAGAGTTTTGCTGAGCTTGGCTCACGTAGTTGTTACATAATCGTGACTAGATAAAAGTTTTTCTCCTAGTCTCCGTGAAATTTGGGGTAGTTGAATTGAGGGTTTTATTTTAAAAAATAAATAAATAAATTATTTTTTAATTATAGCTATGACTGCCCCCACTTGACGTGGGGAAATGCATGATGAGGATGATTACTATCTTCCTCGAATGATAAACACCTTAAATTCACATAGCTCTCTTGAATTCACAAGAGAAGTTTACATGCTTAAATAGTACTCTTACAAAAATCTTAAGACGTAATTAGAAAAAACCTAAACAAATAAGAAAACAAATAAGAAAACAAAAACTGAAAAACACATAATTTTTCACATTCCATCGATTGATCAGAATGACACAAAAATGTCTAGAGACTAAAATCCATAAAATTATATTTGTATCGATCGATCAATTGAACTAAGCAAAAATTGTCTAACAAACTTTCACCAAAATCCAAATTTCCATCGATCGATCGATTCGACCAATCTGCTCGATTAACTTCGATCGATTGAACTATTTTGCAATTTTGTTTATTTTCCTTCGGACTTCTTCTGTTCCATTTGTATTAGGAATGTGCTTACCCCACGTCTTACATCAGATCCCCTCCACTTAAAATAAAAAATATCATCCTCAAGTTATCCTCCAATTTCGGTTCATGATACTCGTACAAGTCCACTATATTGAACATGAGCGACATCTCCATGTCTTCAGAAAGATCAATAATATAGGCGTTGTCATTGATCTTATAGAGTATAAATAACAGTCTAATTTTCTTATTCTTCATCTTATTGTACGTCCTGGTCAGAAATCTCTCATTTTATTGGTAAAACATAATGTTGTCGCGCATATTGAATACCTTCAAGCGCCAATGTGTGTTAGTCATTTCCTACTACTTGTCATTAGATGCTTGCAACTTGGCATTGTTCACAACCCCAAGTGTAGGGTCGCGATGTAATAATAATCTCGGTGAGGCTGGGGTTGAATCCACATAGACTAAACTTGTGTGTATTCTAAAAGTAATTAGAACTAGAACAAAAAGATGATCTAAGTTAGAAATTTGGAAATAAAGTGAGTAATTGTGAATATTTATTTAACTAACAATTGAAAGGTGGGAACTAGGGTACCAAGCATCCACTTGCAGCAATTGAGATGCTACCTTGCATGAGTCAAGAGATCCAATTGGAATCAGAGTCTTATCTTATCCAGTTAGAGAAAGAGATGATCAAATCTTTGAACTTCTCAGTGATCCAGTCTCAATGGAAGAGAATTATGAAAATTTGGAAGGAATACCGTCACCCTACCATGCCCAAGGGACGATGGCGAACAAGCAAACCATTGTTGAATCGGACAAGTTGTTGCGATTAAGTATCTAGTAAATTATTTTCGTGCTACCAAATGGTAGAATTCCTTTACATAATCCATCACCGATCGACTACCCTGTCAACAATTTTGGTATTGTCAGAACAATACTTAATCATAGTCGGTGATAATACTTAATCATAGTCAGTGGGGGTGGGTGCCTTCATTTGTCTTGTCTGCGCGAGTTAAAGTTGTTCCCACCAAGCCAAAGCTTTGTCCTTCAACTTATAAGGCACACATTTAATTTTCTTCTCTTCAGGGATCTCCAAGTAGTTGAAGAGGTGTTCGACTTCAAGTAACCAATCGATGAGGTCCTTGATGTGGAGTTGGCCGTTGAAGTTAAGAACATTGACTTTTATCGTGATTTCTTGATCCGTCCGATCTAACCAATCGCCGCGTCATTTGGAGTATTTGAGGATCATGTCATCGATCTCCTCATCGCTGGATCCCACATTCTTAGGAGTGATTCTGTGATAAACCATTGGGGAGATCATCCTCAACACGATTGCGAATTCCAGGACTAAGGCCCAGTTTGTTAAATCCGAAGTCTAAAGCCTGAATCTGAAATCTAAAGCTGAATCTGAAATCTGAAGCTTGAATCTGAAATCTAAAGTCAAAAAACTTGTTTGATAATTATGGCTGAAGTCTAAAAATTAAGTACTGAATTTGAAACAATCTATTTGTTAACAAACATATGAAATGTCTAAAATATGTTAATTTGACACATTTGCCCCTATCTCTTGTTTGGAAGTGTTTTACACCTGATGCAGATTTCCCGTCAACTTTGATCTCCTTTAAATCGTTCATACAACTCAGAGCTCAATGAGAGTTAGCGTTATATAGCTACTATTTCCTCTCGTGTGGCCCACTCGAGATCCACCTCATTTTTTGTCGCTTGTACTAAAATTAGCTTGCAAAACAAATGAACGGAGTATATTTCCTAAAAACATGGTGGTGGGCCCCACCCAACATCCTTCTGCAGGAACTTCTTGTGAACGGCTTTCGCAGGAAATCCACGTCCATCCAATCCGCGCCTGGTGTACCACACAGAAAACCGATTGGCTAGTCCCGCTACCACCTGCTAATGGCTGATGGTCAGTGCTCTATGGGCCCCACCATGATGTATGTGTTTCATCCATGCTATCCATATATTTTCCTGATTATTTTATAGTATGAGACAAAAAATGAGGTATATCCCAATCTCAAGTGGACCACATTATAGGAAACAGTGTTGAATGAGCTTTACCCATTGAAAACCTTTTGGGGGCCATAGAAGTTTTGGATCAATCTAATTTTTTAATTTTTTTTTACTTCATCTTGGGAATGTATGACCTAATCAACATATTGGATGTCAAATAAACAGTACAGTGGGCCCTAGGAGGATTTTAATGGTGGATATCCAATCACTATTGTTTTCCTATGGTGTGGTCCACCTGAGATTTATATCCCTCTTATTTTTGGGATAAAGACATAAAATGAGATACATAAAAATATATGAATGGAATGGATGAAACACATGCATCATGGGGGCCACATAGCACCGACCACCACCAACCGGGATGGTGGCAGGGGAGTAGTCAATTCGTTTCCGTATCTAGTATAGCTAGTGTAAATGGGCACGAATTAGATACTGATGAGACTCCTACTGAAGTGGCATCACCAAGTTCCGTGGGTCCCACTATGATGTATGTGTTGTATCCACAATGTCCATTCATTTGGAGATATTATTTTAATGCATGACCTGAAGAATGAGGCAGATCCAAAGCTTTAGTGGACCCCACCACGTAAAAGTTAATAAGGAAAACACTAGCTTAAAGGAAAAGGTATTTAGGGATCCAAGACACAAGTGAGCTGTATTAAAGGAAAAGATATTTAGGGAAATTTCTACCATTGAAACCTCCTTGATTCGATAGTGATGTTTACATGCCATCCATACCGTTCATAACATCATTCCTACTAGAATGAACTGAAAACACAAATATTAGCATGATTCAAAACTTCAGTGGCCCCATGAATATTTCAAATGTGGACGTTTTTGGCCCACCTAAGCATTGGATACGGTTCATCTTTGGCCTCATGTCCTAAAATGAATTCACAAAATGGATGGACGGTGAGGATTTCTCACAAACATCCCAGTGGCCCCACCTACGTTCCCAGCATAGGAACTTCCTGCAAAAGGCTTTCATAGGAGATCCATCCAAGACGGAAATGAATTGGCTACTCCCCTAGCCACCGTGGTCGGTGCTCTGTTAGCCCCTCCATGATGTATGTGTTTCATCCATTCCGTTCATCCATTTTTACAGATCATTCTAGTGCTTCAGCCCAAAAATTAGAGGGATATAAATCTCAGGTGGACCACACCATTGGAAAACAATAATGATTGGATATGCATCATTAAAATCCTCCTAAGGCCCAGTGTACTGTTTATTTGACATCCAATCTTTTTATTAGGTCATACAGGCCCAGATGAATGGAAAAAAACAAAGATCCAAAACTTTTATAGCCCCAAAAGGTTTTTAATGGTCGACGCTCATTCAACACTGTTTCCTGTAATATGGCCCACTTGAGATTTTGATATACCTAATTTTTTGTTGCATACCATGAAATAATCTAAAAAAATAGATAGATGGAATGGAAGAAACACATACATCATGGTAGGGCCCACAGAGCACCGACCACCAGCCAATGGCCGGTGGCAGTGGGAGTAGCTAATCCGTTCCCTTCTTGTACGAGAATGCGGATTGCGTACTACCCCCGCTTGTCCCTAGCTCCGAACGGGCAGTTCTGTGGGTGGGCCCATCGTGATGTATCTGTACATCCAAACCGTCAATCCCTTTTCTTAGATTATTTTCAGGCATGAACACAAAAAATGAGGCAGATCCAATGCTCAAATGGACCACACCAAAAATAGCAGCGAGATAATGATTTTCACCATTAAAAAATTTATAAGTCCCACTGTAACGTTTATTTTCCATCTAATCTATTCATAAGGTCAAAAATATATGTATGAAGAAAAAAAACAAATTTCATATTGATCTGAAACTTCTGTGACTCCAAAAGGGTTTCAATGGTAGACGTTCAATCCCCTTCTTCTTTTTGCAGTGTGGTCTAGTTTTTCTTTAGATCTGTCTTATTTTTCGACTCAAGCTTTACGACGAGCTCGAAAAATTAATGGACGGTTTGGATATAACAAATAAGTCATGATGAGACCCACAACTTGCTGACGTCAATACAGCCAATTCTCTTCCTAAAATCCCAATTCGTCACAGGCTCCCAGATACGCTTCAAACGTGGAATGCGTCCTACCCCCGCCAGGACAGTTCGGGCAGAGATCTGTAGGGCCCACTATGATGTAAGTATTTTATATAAGCTGTTTATTATTTTTCTTATATTATTTTCATATATGATATGAAAGATGAAGCATGTCCACAGCTTGAGTGAGCCACACCAAAGGATGCTACAGTGATAATGACATCCATCGTTAAAACCTTTCTAAGGGCCACTGTGATGTTTTTTTTTACCATCTAACCTATTCATTAGGTCATGTAGACGTGGATGAAGTGAAAACACAAATATCAGCTTGATCTGAAACTTCTCCCGCTCTCAAGAAGTTTTTAACGGTGGATGTTCAATCCCCACCTTATGGTCCAATTAATCATTGGACCTTCTTCTTTTATTGAATCGTACCTTAAATTATTTGAAAAAGTTGATGGACGGTGTGGATCAAACACATAAATCATGGTGGGGCATAAAGAAGTTTCACAAGTTAAAGGTTGATTTTGTATTGCGCAAACAATTTAAAAGAAAAAATTTCTGTAGTAACTTGAAAAGGGGTACTTTTGGAAGCAAAAAAATTTTGTTTAATAAAAAATCATGGAGTGCATTCCGCGTTCACCATTAAGCCAGACTTCTATCACGGAAAGAATTCAGTGAAAAACCACTTAGCGCTTTCCGTCTTCTGCGTTAACAATGCATTAACAAACACCACTAAACACGAAAAATTTTCCTCATTCCGCATTAAGTGTAAAAATTCAGCGTTAACAACATGGCCTTACTAGAGGTAGATCATCAACACGAACACGGAGTTTCCATAAGGCCTTCGTCAAGTGGTTGAGAGCAAGTGAGCAACCTAAAACTCTTGCATGCCTAGCCAATTCTCCTGCTGTGCACCTAGAAAGTTGCTACTATTACATGACAATTCATTGGAGCACCGTCTATGGGATTATTGCTTGATCCATCATTAAAAGCCATCGATCCGAGGAAAAGCCTATCTCTGATACTAAACTGTCGTGGGAAAGGATGTGATAAGGACAATCATTGTCTTTCTCGAACAATAAACAACTTAATCTAGAGATTCTCTTGAATCCACAAGTAAAGTTCTCGAATCCATGAGAGAAATAGGAAATTTTTAAGAAAATTTATTAAAAAGCTATAAAAAAAATAAATGAGTTTGCATGCTTAAATATTCTTAAATTAACCCTAAGATAATTAGAAAAAAAAAAAAAGCCTAAACAAACACTTAAAAACACAATTTTCCATATTCCGACGATTAATCGACCCATCAGAATGGTGCAAAAATGTCCAGAGACAAATCCATAAAATTGTATTTGTATCGATTGGTCGATCAATTGAACTGAGCAAAAATTGTCCAACAAACTTTCACCAAATTTTGAATCTCCATCGACCGATTGATCGACTTGATAAGTTTGCTTGATCGACTTTAACCAATCAAACTATGCCGTAATTTTGTTGATTTTCCTTTGGACTTCTTCTTGTTCATTTGTGTTAAGAACGCGCTTGTCCCACATCTTACATCACCACTATGGATGGTTGATTTCACGACAATATCCCTGGATCAAAAGGTTACTATCCCTTTGATCATCGGTCCACATGCAAATAATCCAACGAAATATATTGCTACTGGTTGGGAGGAATATCCCACATTTTAGATGACGAGAACTTTCACCCAAAAGAAAATGGGTTCCCATTTATGATGGCTAATATATGATCAACGGTTTGGACCATGGTCCATTGTATGCTGTTGTCAACGGCTAGGCCTGTCTGGATCAGCTGATGGTGTAACATGTCCCTGGTGGGTGGTAATCTTACCGGTGCACTCATGCTAATACACATGCCAAATGTTCAGATCGAAGCCTGTCCTAGATGGCCCTACTATGGGATTCTGGCCCCACACGTGTATGTATGTTGCGGGTGGACTTGGTGCTGATACTCAACCGGATGTGGGCCAAACAGAATAGACAGGCGACCCTTTGTTTGAGCCCATCCATCAAGTAGTTCTCGCCATAAATGGCAGGTGGTTCAAATATACCTTGATTAGGTGATTCTATTCAAAAACATCAGTAGAAAACGAGAATAAAAATAAAATGGCTGGCATTCAACGTTCACCACTTTAGTGAAGGAACTTGTGGCTACGATTGTCTAATAGGCGCGATCTTTGAAATATGGAAACAATGCAACAATTCCATTATTTTCAGGACCACACGCCAAAACTTGAAACCCAAACCCAATGCATGGTTGGCTTGCCATAAAAGTCCATCACACCATCCCATCCCATTTACGTCCAATAGTCCAAATGGGCCAGTATTTTTGGTGGTCTGATCGTTGATCTTATGGCCCTCAATAGTTTAGAAACACCTAAACTTGACTCGACTTACACGTTGTTGTGTAAAAAACACAGGCCCGTTTCCCAAAAACATGCCAATATTTTTTGAGTTTTTTCAATATCATTAAATATCCTAAAGTATACATAATGTATCAATAGTGTCTAGCTGTGACAAGTTGAATTGAGTTTATCCAGTTTTGCTGAGTTTTATCGAGTCGGGTTTTACTCGAGTCGTGACAGAATCATGATCAGATAAAGAGTTTTTCTACTAGCCATGGTGGGAAGCTGGTCAAGTTGAGTGGGGCATAGTCCCCACCATGGATGGGTGATTTCATGAAAATACACCAGGATCAAAAAGTTACCATCCCTTTGATCTGCAGCCTACAAACGAGTGGTCCTGAGAAAAAAACCATAGCTTGAGGGTCGGAGGAATATACCACATTTTGGATAATATATGATCAATGGTCCAATGTATGCTGCTGTCAATGGTAGCGCAACTCTATTTGAGTCAGGGTTTTGGATTAGCGGGCTTGGCCTGACTGGATCAGCCGATGATGGAACATGTGCCCAGTGGGTGGTAATCTTGCTACCAGGCCAAATCATCATATCAAAGCCAGTCCTAGGTGGGCCCCACCATGGGATACTGGTCCCCACCTGTGTATGGTGCTGATCCTACTCCGGATGTGGGTCAAAGAAACTCTTCACAGTACCCATGATAGGGTGACTTTTGTTTGAGTCCGTATCTAGTAGTTCTCTCCATGGATGGCATGTGGTTCAAATATATGCATTGATGGGGTGATCTGATCCATTCCCTTGTAAACATCAGTAGAAAAAAAATGGCTGGCACTCAACATTTACTGCTTTAGTTAAAGAACTTGTGATTAGGATTGCCCGGCAGGTGTGATCATTTGAAACATGGAAACATCATAACAACCCTTTAGGTTATTAAAGGATGGACCGTATTGTTAGATTTGTGAAGGGGTGTATTCTTTGCAAAGAAGCAGGAATGGTAGGGTGGTCAATGGGACAGGTCTGTCCAAGACCAGCCCCAAAACTAAACCTTATGGGCCCGTGACGGCCCAAAATGAAGCAGGCTCAAGCCCTGCTCACTCATTTTGTGCAAGATCCAAGTCATTCACGAGGTGAGCCATATTAGGTTTGTGATACTGTAGATATGTGGGATGCATTACAAAAATACCCTTGAAAAACCTAACGAGCTGTACCATGATAAATAAGCAAGCTTGAATTTTAGGTGTCGCCAGATCCTCAAGCATTTGAACCCAGCCCAAGCCCGACTCAAAGTATGATGTAGAGCGGGTCGCGGACAATTTCATGGCTAAGATGGATCAGAAAAGGCACGGTCGGCGACAGAAGTGATCCGGACCATCGGACCTTAGATCGGGCGTATCTCACAATCCGGAATGAGTTATCCGACGTAAAATATATGATTTTGGGGTAGAACGAGCTACTTTAGCCAACCAACCCCGCTACGCCGGGTTGCGCAGCCCGGATTTGCGAAAAACCCCCTGATCGACGGTCGTTTCCTCGTTTTAATTTTGTTTTTACTATAAATAGTAAGTTTTAGTTTGAGTATAACTTTTCATCCGTTGGGCTTTAGGAGTTGTGTCCAACATGAAAAGTGCTTAGGATAATTAGGAGAACGGTTTGTTGAAGCCAAATAGGACACTTACTATTTTTGGTCGAAAACCTTTCGCACTAGTAGACATCGTGACCGTCTATAAATAGTAAGTTTACTATTTATAGTAAGTTGCGAATTCTAGGAGTTTTAGTTGTAGTATGAGTCTGATTTCTTTCATGTTGCTTGGTTCCCTTATTTAAAGGGGTGTAAACTCGTTTTTAATAATTCATCAATCAATTTCGAATTTATTAGAATTATTTCTATTTTCCTGCTTTCTTTCCTCGTGGATTCGAGAAGTCTCTGTGAGGAGTCCAGAGAAGCTCCGTGGATTCGGAGTAGTTATCCTTGAGGAAGACGGTGATCGACCTCATCACGTTCATCCCTGCATCAATTTGGTATCAGAGCGAGGTTTTCCCTCGGGCCGATGGCAAACAACGAAGGTATGAATCAAAATTCTGTGGACGATGATCCAGGGATTCGTTATCTTTCGGAAAGAATGGAAGCTTTCCATCGGGAGAGTCAGTTGACCATGCAAGGGCTGCAGGCAACCCTCGACCGTCTTGCGGATGCGCTACTTCCGCCCCGAGCCCTAGGCGGTGCTCCACCACTTATGGTCGCGCCACCACCCGTGGTTGCTGTACGACGTGACCCTGATTATCGCAGAGCACTACCAGCGGTAAATCGTAGGGCTACACCAGATGATTCTAGTTCCAGCGACGAGGACATTAATGAGGGTTTTGATCGACGACCAGTCCATGGAGGCGATCGTCTAGATCGTGCTGAAAGAGACTATCGAGGTAAGGCTGAACTTCCTAGTTTTAACGGTTTATTACGTATCGAAGATTTTCTCGATTGGCTAGCCGAAGTAGAGAGATATTTCGATTATATGGATGTGCCAGACCATAAAAGGGTGAAGTTGGTAGCGTTTAAATTGAAATCTGGTGCTTCTGCATGGTGGGAACAATTGCAACTCTCACGAGCCCGCCAAAACAAGGCGCCCATCGCATCATGGCCTCGGATGAGACGTCTTCTTCGTTCACGATTTCTCCCCAGTGATTATGAGCAGATATTATTCCAGCAATACCAGAATTGCCGACAAGGAAATCGAACTGTTGCAGATTACACTGAAGAATTCCAGCGGTTGGTTACACGAAACGATTTGTCAGAATCTGAGTCACAGAAAGTGGCAAGATTTATAGGTGGATTGCGACTGGTAATTCAGGATCGAGTTCAGATGTACCCAGTCGGGACCGTAGATGAAGCAGTTCAATTGGCAGGAAGGGCAGAAACGCAGCTTGCAAGAGCTCCTGCTCGTCCCTATCCTTCAAATCGACCCCCTATGACAGGTCCCACACAGGATCCAGTGCTGGCTCGAGGAAAAGATCCGGTAGGAGAACGTCCTCAACCTCCTCCACCCGCGAACCGTGATACGGGGAGCGGACCATCCAGACCTCAACGGGCAGCACCCACGACAGCGGGCCCTAGTAGGATTCCGAATCCTTATGCTCGGCCAAGGCCGAACAATTGTTACCGCTGTGGCCAACCAGGCCACTTATCAAACACTTGTCCTCAACGTCCGGCAGCGCACTTGACTATAAACGAAGGGGGCACTGAAGATGAGGCCGTGGAAGAGGATCATGTCTTTGATGAATATGAACAAACCACTGAAGAAATAGCAGGTGGCGATGAAGTGACAGGCGAAGATCGTGGCGAATCTCTCGTTGTGAGGCGACTACTGTATACCCCACGAAAGGAATTACATCCACAGCGGCACAATATATTTCGTACTCGGTGCACTGTCAGCGGAAAAGTCTGTGATGTGATCATAGACAGTGGTAGCAGCGAGAACATCGTCTCAAGAGTGATGGTGGATAAGTTGCAGCTACCAACGACGAAACATCCTTCCCCGTACTCAATAGGCTGGATAAAAAAAGTGAACGAGACCAAGGTAACTGAACAATGCACTATCTCGTTTTCAATTGGTAAACATTATAAGGATCAGATACTTTGTGACGTGGTTGACATGGAAGCCTGCCATATGCTACTCGGTCGACCCTGGCAGTCGGACCGTGATGCGACCCATCGGGGGCGAGACAATGTCTACATATTCGTCAAGGATAGTCGAAAAATAATCCTTGCGCCTATGGCACCAGAGAACCACCCTGAAGCCTCTAAAGTGGAGGGGAGTTCTCTCTTGACCATTCGGGATTTCATAGAGGAGTCCAAGGAAACCGGCGAGGTATATGCCGTAGTGGTGAAGGGCGAGAAGAAGGAACCCTCAAACATCCCTCCAAGCTTAAGACTGTTACTAAACGAATTCAAAGAAGTCTGGCCTGAAGATTTACCTGATGGATTGCCCCCCATGAAAGACATCCAACATCACATAGACCTCGTTCCTGGGGCTAGTCTGCCCAATCGCCCTCATTATCGGATGAGTCCGAAGGAGTGTGAGATACTTCAGGGACAAGTGGAGGAATTGATCCGTAAGGGTCTATTGAGAGAGAGCATGAGCCCATGTGCTGTACCAGCATTATTAACGCCAAAAAAAGATGGAAGCTGGCGCATGTGTGTCGACAGCCGAGCAATTAACAAAATTACTATTAAATATCGGTTTCCAATACCACGGTTGGACGACATGCTCGATATGTTAGAAGGGGCTAAAGTGTTCTCTAAACTCGATCTAAAGAGTGGGTACCATCAGATTCGTATTCGACCCGGCGATGAATGGAAAACGGCATTCAAGACAAAGGAAGGGTTATATGAGTGGCTAGTCATGCCTTTCGGCCTATCGAACGCACCAAGTACTTTTATGCGTTTGATGAATCAAGTTTTAAAACCGTTCACTGGCCGATTTGTGGTAGTATATTTTGATGACATATTGATATATAGCCAGGATGAGGCGGAGCATAAGAAACATCTCAGGCAGGTGCTGCAGGTCCTACAAGATAACAAGTTGTACCTCAACTTGAAAAAGTGTAGTTTTTTAACTAACAGCCTGTTATTTTTAGGATTTGTTGTAACGTCCACAGGAATTCGGGTGGACGATGAAAAGGTGCGAGCTATTAGGGAATGGCCGATCCCGACAAACATTCATGAGGTGAGGAGTTTTCACGGACTGGCGACTTTCTATCGTCGATTTGTGCGAGATTTTAGCACCATAGTCGCGCCAATAACGGACTGCATGAAAAAAGGGCCGTTCCAGTGGACCGATAAAGCTGATAAGAGGTTTCATGAGATCAAGCATCGTTTGTCTACAACACCGATCTTGGTGCTTCCTAATTTTGATAAATTATTTGAGGTGGAGTGTGACGCTTCATATGTCGGAATAGGAGGAGTATTATCACAGGAAGGCAGGCCGGTAGCCTTCTATAGCGAGAAGCTCAGTGAAGCCCGAAAGAAGTGGTCGACTTACGAGCTTGAGTTGTACGCAGTTGTTCAGGCGTTGCGACATTGGCGGCATTATCTGATTCAGAGGGAGTTTGTTCTGTACACCGACCATCAGGCATTAAAGTTTATTAATAGTCAGACTAACGTGAATCGTGTGCATGCTAGATGGGTTGCGTTTTTACAGGAATTTACGTTTGTTCTGAAGCATAAGTCAGGTCAGCAAAATAAGGTGGCTGATGCACTTAGCCGTCGTGCGTCACTACTTGTTACGGTGAGCAATGAGGTGGTCGGCTTTGACTGTCTCAAGGAGCTATATGCCGAGGATGAAGACTTCAAAGATTCCTGGTTGAAGTGCCAAGAAGGTCACCCCAGTGACTTTCATATACAGGATGGTTTTCTCTTCAAAGGGAATCGATTGTGCATCCCCCAAAGTTCTCTAAGGGAGCAGATTATTCAGGAACTACATGGAGGTGGCCTCGGTGGACACCTTGGGCGAGACAAGACGCGAGCTCTTGTGGAAGAGCGGTATTACTGGCCGCAATTAGTACGTGATGTGGGAAGAGCCGTACAACGTTGTCATACTTGTCAGACCTTCAAGGGACAATCTCAGAATACGGGCCTCTACACCCCGTTACCTGTGCCTGACGGTCCTTGGGAGGATTTATCAATGGACTTCGTACTTGGTCTTCCACGAACACAGCGCGGCATGGATTCGGTGTTCGTAGTGGTCGATCGTTTCTCCAAGATGGCGCACTTTATCCCATGCAAGAAGACCCTTGATGCAACACATGTGGCGAATTTATTCTTCAGGAAGGTCGTACGGCTACACGGGGTCCCTAAGACCATTACTTCTGATCGTGACACGAAGTTCATTAGCCACTTTTGGCGGACTTTGTGGACTCGATTCGATACACGACTTCAATTCAGCAGTGCTTACCACCCACAGACTGATGGGCAGACCGAAGTTGTGAATCGTACTTTGGGAAACCTCCTTCGATGTATTTCAGGAGAGAAACCGAAGCAGTGGGATTTGGCCTTGTCTCAAGCGGAGTTTGCATTCAACAACATGGTGAACCGCTCGACAGGAAAATCTCCGTTCCAGGTTATTTACGGACGAGTACCTCACCACACATTAGACTTGGTCCCTCTGCCCAAGCTCCCAGGCATGAGTATTGCAGCAGAACATATGGCAGACAGGATCATGGGTATTCATGTGGAGGTGCAGACTAAGCTACATGCCTCGAACGAAAAGTACAAGGAACAAGCGGACAAGCATCGTCGACAAAAGATGTTCGAGGTGGGCGACCAGGTAATGGTCCATTTGCGAAAAGAAAGATTTTCGACCGGGATGTACAACAAGCTGAAGAATAAGAAGATTGGACCGGTACCGATCATCCGAAAGATCAATGACAATGCTTATGTTGTTGATCTTCTAGATGACATGGCGATCTCACGGACTTTCAACGTTGCGGACCTGACCGAGTATCATGAACCAGCGCAGGAGGAGAACTCGAGGACGAGTTCTTTTCAAGTGGAGGGGACTGATGTAGAGCGGGTCGCGGACAATTTCATGGCTAAGATGGATCAGAAAAGGCACAGTCGGCGACAGAAGTGATCCGGACCATCGGACCTTAGATCGGGCGTATCTCACAATCCGGAATGAGTTATCCGACGTAAAATATATGATTTTGGGGTAGAACGAGCTACTTTAGCCAACCAACCCCGCTATGCCGGGTTGCGCAGCCCGAATTTGTGAAAAACCCCCTGATCGACGGTCGTTTCCTCGTTTTAATTTTGTTTTTACTATAAATAGTAAGTTTTAGTTTGAGTATAACTTTTCATCCGTTGGGCTTTAGGAGTTGTGTCCAACATGAAAAGTTCTTAGGATAATTAGGAGAACGGTTTGTTGAAGCCAAATAGGACACTTACTATTTTTGGCCGAAAACCTTGCGCACTAGTAGACATCGTGACCGTCTATAAATAGTAAGTTTACTATTTATAGTAAGTTGCGAATTCTAGGAGTTTTAGTTGTAGTATGAGTCTGATTTCTTTCATGTTGCTTGGTTCCCTTATTTAAAGGGGTGTAAACTCGTTTTTAATAATTCATCAATCAATTTCGAATTTATTAGAATTATTTCTATTTTCCTGCTTTCTTTCCTCGTGGATTCGAGAAGTCTCTGTGAGGAGTCCAGAGAAGCTCCGTGGATTCGGAGTAGTTATCCTTGAGGAAGACGGTGATCGACCTCATCACGTTCATCCCTGCATCAAAGTAGGAGAGTCCTTGAAAGCCCATATGCAAGCCTAGTTACTTTTCTCTAACAATTTAGACAAATCTATATAGTACTAGTCTAAAAAATTAAAAGATGAGCATACTAGAAGGGATGCATGCCTTTTAAGTAGAAAAGAAAGAAATACCAAACCAAGAATACAAGAAGGGAGTGTAGACACTTAGGAAGATAGGTGGTGTCAACCTCTTCTATGATGTAGGATGGGCTCTAGATATATTTTTAGTATGGTTAGACCAAAAAAGTCCGAATAAAAGTGGAAGTAGTTCGTTAGATTCAGGCTCAAACCTACATAGGGCATGACATAATTGGGCCCTATTTGTGTCTAGATCAAAGAAATTCACTTCGGGTGTGGAGAAACTTCCATTCAAAGTTCGGACTGTAAATTGGCTGTAACTTTTGATCTGGGTATTGTCACAGAACACACAATCTATCGATCTTTATGTAATGGGCCATTCGGGATTAACAGACTCCTGTGGCAGACTGTATTTGTCTGTCTTGCATGAAAACACATCCTCTTGATACAAAATTACGATTTGACAAAAAATTACTATTTTTAATAATTTGTGTTTCTATTGTATCTCCTTAGTTTTAGATTTTTATGATTTTATTTTTTTTTGAAATAAAAATAGAAATTGCTCCTAATAATGCTAGAAATCATATGATAAAGTTAATTTAGGACTAACAATTTTTGAGAAATTAAGCTTTAGAAGAGTTTTACTATTTTGGATAACTTTGAAAGGAGTTGGAATTTTACTATTTTAGGTAATTTTGAATTCAAGTTTTGTTTTCTTTATTAATAGTTTAATAGAGTAATCAAACATACATTATCTAATAAAATATTTAAATGTTTTCTCTTATTTTCTGTTAAACTCAAGAACTCTACCCAAGTATTCAGGGTTTTAATCACTTGAGGAAGACTGTGATCTCTCTCTTATTGTTTCATGCTCTTCCCTCCATTCTACGTGGCAGAGCAAGAATCTAATGGGATTAGAACTCCTAATGGCAATAATGAAGATTTGACAATCTCTAATTTTTTATTCTTGAAGTGAAGTGGGGTTTTAGAGTGTCTTCAACTTGTTGCAGGACTACATTATTGGAAGAGAGATGGTACTGATACCACTTCCGCATTTAGCTCCCCCTCCCATCAAATGTAAAAATATTCAAAGAGAAGAATCTCTAATTTGGGAATGCTCCTGCGACTCCAGGCTGTTCACACAAAACTCACTGCCCTCCTTTCTCATTTCACGCATTTCAGGTATCTTAAGCTAGAGGGACGTCAATTTGGAAAGCAATAGTATTTATAGTTCACAGTACACGTGACTGGCTGACCTGTTAGTTTGGGTTCGTTCATCTATTTGTCCTCGCCATTCATGGCAGGTGGTTTTTTAATAAACATTGATAGGGTGATCCAATCTATCTCTGATCATGGTTGTCAAAAGATCAGTAAAAATAAAATAAAAATGGTTGACGGTCAACATTCACCATTTAGAAAATTGAAAGCAGACCAGCCTGGTTACCTTTTGCTGAGAAGAGACTCACACAAATTGTTCAAATCACCTTAGCATTACTAAAATGAAAATGCAAGCATGTTTGTAATCACAGATGAAATCTAATTAAAATGAATTTTGCATAGATTCAAGGAAAGCTGAGTGTAGATACTTAGACAATCTTAGAAGGAATACTTGGTGTCTACGGAGAACAAAATAAAATAAAACAGGGAGAGAGAGAGACTTAAGACAATCTTAAAAGGAATACTTATGTCTAAGGAGAACAAAATAAGATAAAACAGAGAGAGAGAGAGAGAGAGAGAGAGAGAGAGAGAGAGAGAGAGAAGAAGAAGACGAAGAAGAAGAAGAAGAAGAAGAAGAAATACCTGACGGGGGACTAGATTCTTTGGCTGTTACGTGGAGTCAAACTCTTCTTGATAGCTTTCGGCAGGAATCGAATGGCATTAGAATTCCTGGTGGCTATAATGAAGTTGGTTCTACCAAGAAAGGGAATGGACAACTCGAACAGTGGAGGAACCTTGGAGTTACCCTTGATTGGTTGATCTACAACATCTGTATGGGAAAAATGAAAAACGTCCTGAGATTCATCTGTCTGCAACACCAAGAATAAGATTAGAAGCAAGGAGAGAGAGAGAGAGAGAGAGAGAGAGAGAGAGAGAGAGAGAGAGAGAGATACCTTGCTATGTGGCACTTCCAAAGATTTCATCTCTCAATAGTTTTTACGCTCATCCATGGTGATGTTGGGGACGTGGGCTATCTTGTTCCAATCTTCTCCTACCTCCTTCTGGCACCGATTGTATAAGATTGGACAATATTCGATTTTGAGTTCCTGAAGTGAAATGACGTGTTGCAGTTCTGGCAGCGCCTTTAACCTCTGGCAATGCAATATGCATAATTGAAAGAGAGATGGGAATGATCCAGCTCCCACATTCAACTCCCACTCCTCCCAAAAACTCATTATTTCGAAGATAAGAATCTCTAATTTGGGGAATGTTCCGGTGACCCCATCATGGCTGTTACCAAAAAACTCGCTGCCCACCTTTCTAACTTCATACATGTGCTCTATCTTAAGCCATTTAAGGGATGGCAGTTTCCCAAGCGCTGGCATCTGTCTGCATCTGCAATTCGATAATTGCATCTTGGTAAGACGGGAATACAATGAACAATCTTCCATCCAACTTGGGAATTGGCGACCAATGTATGCTGACATGGTAAGATCTCTTAGGTTTGGAGGGGGTCGAAGGGCTTCAAACACACCCTCCACCTGCTCCACCTCATTTTCTCTCTGTGTTCCATAACATATCCCTGGCGCACATGACAATTTCAAGGTCTGGATGTTCTGCTTGTTCTCTAATTTTGCCTCGTTAGCTTCATCTTTACTTGCTACTCTGTTTAAGCATGTTATTTCTAGCTTCCCCTGAAGAAGGTTAAGGTCTTTCAGTTCTGCAATTCTACATCCGCTCTTGCGCCCTGTAATGAGGTCTTTCAGTTCTGCAATTTTAAATCCACTCTCGCCCCCTGTAATGAACTTAGTTAATGTCCGAAGGGATGTTAACCCCCCTATGCCTTCTGGTAAGCACACCAAAGAGGTCGTACCTTCGATTTCAAGATGTCTTAATTTGATCAGTTTCACAATCCCTTTAGGGAGGTTTGTAAGACGAAGGCAATGATTAAGCTTTAAGGTCTCCAAAAGACAGAGGCCACTTACAAATTCTGGCAAGTCTTGTATACAGGTTGCAGACAAGTCGAGGTATCGCAAAAGCTTCAACTTCTGCAAAGAATTTGAGAGCCGTTCTATTGTGTTTCCACTCAAATCCAATGCTCTCAGACGTTTTAAGCTGCCAAAAAATTTTCGAGGAGGACTCTGAATTTTAGACCATCCAATGAGTATGAGTGTACGCAATTTTTCAGCTTCGTATATGAAGAAAGGAATGGATTGTACATCCACATTGCAAATACATGAGGCATGGCGAGCATTTGCAGGCTGACTCCATAGCGTTTCCTTGTTTATAATTAAACACTCACTCATAATAGATTTGCAGAGGTCATGGATCATGTCATGTATCATGCAATACTTTGGATCACCTTCTTCATCTGTCTCTATGACTTGAAACAAGGAACGCCTCACCAAATCATCAAAATATGAACCACCTATCCTCTCCATGTCTTCTCTTCTCGTTTGGGGGATGAAACCTTGGGCCATCCACAACTTGATTAGACTGTCCTTCTCTATCAAATGATCCTTTGGAAATATGGAACAGAAAGCAAAGCATTGCTTCAAATGCTTTGGCAAATCATGGAAGCTCTCTAATACAACGGATGCAATTTTATCAGTACCCAATGAATCCCCTGTCGCTTCATCTAAGACAGACTGCCAGTCCTGTACATCTCTTTTTCTGCGCAAGGCACTTCCTATTGCGTCCAACAGGAGAGGAATTCCTTGACACTTGTTCACAATTTCTCTACCTAATGCTTCTAACTTGACATGCTCATCTCCACTTCTTCCTCCAGAGAAAGCTCTGTGGCTGAACAACGACCAACAATCATTCTCAGACAACGGTTGCAGTTCGTACATCAGGGCCGAGGAGAAGAATTTCATGACATTCTCGTTACGAGTGGTAACTAAGATTCTACTTTCTTTCTTGGCTGCACTGAACGGAATCATAAGCCTTCTCCACTGGGCATCATCACTGTTGCGTACGCCATCCAGCACGAGCAGAATCCGCCTACCATATAGCCTATCAGAGACAGTTGATGTCAAAGATTCCAAGGATGACGGAAGATATCGGTAAGCAAAGGCAGAATGTTCATCTAGCATACTAGAGGCACATGATATCAAAATTTCCGTGCTTGATGTCACAGTTTCCGAGGATGACGAACCATATCGCTCTCTAAGGGCCCTTGATGTCAAATATTCCAAGGATGACGAACATGACCGCTTCCGACTCAATGTATCAATGATTTCAAAATAGATCCTCGTCACATCGAAATCTCCAGGAAAACTCACCCAAATCATTTTATCGAAGTACCTCTTAACCTTACCATCCTTGAAGACTAATTGAGCGACAGCGGTTTTTCCAATTCCTGCTATACCAGTGATAGAAATGACTCTGACGCCCTGCTCCTCAACACTGCTTCTCTCTACCAACCAGTTGACAATACACTTCTTAGCTTGATCCCTACCAAAAATCTTATTTTCACCTATGGATGAAATCGTTTCCGTCATATCCAACTTGACCACTCCACCTTCTTCCCTGACTTCACTGAAAGAGAAGCTGTTTTTGCGTTCTTTGATCTCGTCTAATCTTGCACTAATCGCTTTTATCCGATTACTGGTCTCAACATGAAAGTGGGGTCTGGAAAAAAAGGGAAAAGATACTTTCTTACCTTCGGAGCTGGTGCCGTCATCGCAACCGTCGTTCACCACCTTCCACTCCTCTAAAACGTCGTCAATGTCATATGCCACATCTTTGAGATCTCCTAACCATCTCTTTACCGATTCATCCTTCACTTGCCGCTTCTCTGCGTCGGTGAGCACTGCTTGAAGATAATCGAAGTTATGCGAGAGCTTTTCAAGATCTTCATTAACACCCACTAACGACCTCAGCGCTTGCGAGGCCCTGGAACCCAAACTCTCCACTACTAAAGAAATCAGTGCATCTGCCATGATTTAGAGCAGAGAAGAAGCTGAAAGCTGAAAAGCAAAGAATCACCTTGGATGGAGAGGCGGAGCTAAGTTGGGGAAATGCTCTCAAAACCGAGTAGAGAAGACTCCATTTTTGAGATGGCCAGTCAAGCTGAAAAGTAAAGCAATCACCTTGACTTGCTTTTACTTGCTTTTGCCAATCTGGAAACTCGGTATAGCTATCATCTTTCGCCTCATCCTGGCCGCATGTTGAGATGGTCTAATGATCAAAACTGTCCATCATCTAGATCTTACTCTATATGGGCCACCATGATGTGTATCCTTCATCAGGTTGAGCATGATCCGAACTCAGAAGGGGCCACATCTCACGGGAAATTTTGCATATTTTTCCCGTTAGTGGTGTGGCCCATAACTATCTTTTATATGGATGATTTTTTTTACTGTACGGTCAAAATGAGCATTCTCACCGTATATGCGGAGTAGATTTTACATATACAATATGATAGGCTCCACAGCTCTTGCGTGTTCCAGGCGCTCCCTGGAACAGGTGCTGCAGATGGACGCGGATTGGGTACTACCCCCACCCGACCTTGCTGTAGCCGGACGGTCCGGTCAGAGGCTTTGTAGGACCACCGTGAAGTATATGTTTCATCCACGCCGTTCATCTATTTTTATACATCATTTTAGTTAATGAACCGAAAAACTATACTGATCGAAGTTTCAAGTGTTAATACACCACTGGAAGCAGTGGGGATTGAAAGCCTACGGTTGAAAACTTCTTATGGCTCACTGAAGTTTTGGACCAAGCTGATGTTTGTGTTTTCCCTTCATCCTGTTCTATATGACCTTATGAACAGGTTACATGGCAAATAAAGATGACGGTAGGCCATAGAAAGTTATCAACGGTAAGAGTTCCATCCCCATTGCTTGCCTTGGTGTGGTGCAGCTAAGCTTTCAATCTGCTTCATTTTTGAGATCATGCCGTAAAATTATCTTTCAAAATAGATGAGCAGCGTGGATAAAACATATATATTATGGTGGGCCTCACGGAGCCTCTAACCATCTAAGCTACGTCTTGGTATGGGTAGTATTTATCAGCGTTCGTTGCGGAATCTGATCCACTGATTCTCTTTCCTCGCCTACTTTTCTTTTGCGACGGCTCGTTTGGGTAAGAAAATTTCACAATAGAGCCCATATCAGATAGATATTTGGACCAAAATAACGGGCAATAATGGGCAGTCATGCGTGCGCATAAGCAGTCGGAGGCAGTACCTGTCGTCCCCCTCCCCCATCCTCTTTGGCCCGCGATGGTTAGAAGCTGGCCCTTCCATGCTGCCAATTTATCTCGAGCACGCTTAACCATTGGTGGTATTAAATGCATTATGGCATGCTATGATCACCGTGGGTCACGCGACAGGAAATATTATGCTTTCAGTTGGGTTATCAAATAATTTTGGATCAGGCTAATTTTTTTGATATCCCAATTCTTACCAGTAGGAATAACTTAATTAATGTTTGGATGGTATTGTACCTAAATTATGACTATTTTAAAAAAATCAATTAGAAAGAATAAATGTTATATCAATGGAAAGATATAACATGTTAAAAATCTTAAAGAATATTTGGAGTGTTTTTTTACGAAATTATTGTTAAATTGATGAAAAGATATAGAGCAGCTGAGAGGTATTCAAAAGAAAATTAAGTGACTCAGAGACATCCATAAGATACTAGAGAGGTGTTTAAAAGTATATCGAGTAGCCAATACTATAAGAAATATGGTTTTTATCGATGAAATTAAATTTTGTAGGTAAAGAAGACTTTTACCGACGAATATTATTTTTCGTAGATAAAAGCCAACTTTTACCGATGCGATTTAATTTCTTAGGTAAAAGCCATCTTTACCTACGAAAAGTTTCGTAGGTAAAGGGTCTTTTGACTTTTTCCAAATACAAAAGATCGAAAAATTTACTTTTACTTACAAAATAAGATTTCATAGGTAAAACCCATATTTACCTACGAAAATATTCGTAACTAAATGGTGTTTTGAATTTTTCAAAAAAATAAAAAAATTCAAAAAATTACTTTTACCTATGTAATTCTCTTATTTACCTACGAAAATATTCGTAGTGAAAGGGTCTTTTAAATTTTAATCGAAAACTTTCCTTTTACCTACGAAATTTAATTTCGTGGCCAAAAGCTTTACTTTTACTTTTACTTTTACTTAAAATACTTCTTTACCTACAAAAATAATCGTAGCTAAAGGATGTTTTGAATTTTAAAAGAAACAAAAAATGAAAAACACTACTTTTACCTACGAAAATATTCGTAACTAAAGGGTCATTTGAATTTTTGCCCTAACCCAAAAAATAGAAAACGTGTTTTGAATTTACTTTTACCTATGAAATAAAATTTCATAGGTAAAACCCATATTTACCTACAAAAGGATTCGTAGCTAAAGGGTCATTTGAATTTTTTCGTCCCCACCAAAAATCGAAAACCTTACTTTTACCTAAAACCCATCTTTACCTACGAAAATTTTCGTAGCTGAAGGGTCTCTTAAATTATTCAAAAATACAAAAATCGAAAACCTTACTTGTTCCGACCAATTCTAATTTCATAGGTAAAACCCATATTTCCCTACGGAAATGTTTGTAGCTAAATGGTCTTTTGAATACTTAAAAAAAACAAATCCAATAATTTACTTTTACCTGCGAAATTAAATTTTGTAGGTAAAACCATTATTTACCTACGAAAATATTTGTAGCGGAAGGGTCTTATGAATTTTAATCGAAAACTTTCCTTTTACCTACGAAATTTAATTTCGTAGCCAAAAGCTTTACTTTTACTTGATCTTGTAGGTAAAAGCTATCTTTGCCTACAAAAATATTCGTAGGTAAAGAGTGTTTTGAATTTTTAAAAAAACATAAATGAAAAATTTTAATTTTAAAAAGCCATTTTTGCCTACGAAAATATTCGTAGCTAAAGGGTTATTTGAATTCCCCCCCCCCCCCCCCCCCCCCCCCCCCCCCCGGCCAAAAAATGAAAGCGTGTTTTGAATTTACTTTTACCTACGAAATCAAATTGCGTAGGTAAAACCCATATTTACCTACGAAACTATTCGTAGCTGAAGGGGTTTTTAAAATTTTCAAAACAACAAAAAATTCGAAAACTTTACTTTTACCTACGAAATGTAATTCCGTAGGTAAAACCCATCTTTACCTACAAAATTATTCGTAGCTGAAGGGTCTTTTGGATTTTTCAAAACAACCAAAAAATCAAAAACGCTAATTTTACCTACGAAATGTAATTTTATAGGTAAACCCATCTTTACCTATTAAAAGATTTGTAGCTAAAGGGTCTTTTCACGAAAAGCAAATTTCCAACGAAAAGTTTCGTCGGTAAAAGTGTTTTTTGTAAATCTTTTTTCCGACGGCTAAAAACCGTCGGTAATAATGTAAAAATGTCTTAATTTTTTAAATTTTTATTCTATAACCTAAATGTGTATATATATATATATATATATATATATATATATATATATATATATATATATATATATATATATATATATATATATATATATATATATATATATATATATATTAAAAGGTAATATTTAAATAATTTGTAATATCAACATGAAAAAGAATATTGAAAAGTTTAGAAATTTTAAATATGTTTAAGAAAAATTTTGAGAAAAAAATAATGCTTTTGAAGAGAAAAATTGGCATTTTGAAATTTTTGAGAAAAAAATAAAATATGAGAAAATTTTTGAGATTTTGCAAATAAAAATTCATAATTTGTATTTTAAATATTTTATAATAAAAATGATATTTATTTAAAAGAGAAAAAAAATATACCTTTTGAAAAAAAATATTAAATTTATTTGTGAAAAATAAATTTACTAAATTATTAGGCACATCCACTAATTGAACCTTTAATCGTTTTTGGACAATCTAATTAGTTTAAATTAAAGAGTAAATTAACTTCAGATGTTTAAATCAAATTTCTCTTGAAATTGTTGATCAATCTTGTATGCCCAATATCCTTCTCATATGTAGCCTGAATGAGGCGAGTAACTAGTCAAATTGAGAGTATTGATCAGTAAAATAGGGTGAATGCACCAGACATGTAAAATGGGTCAAATATTCTGGTCAAAATTGTGACCCAAGTTACTGACCTCGTGAGAACCTAAGAATTGATGTTAGTAAGTTTTGTGGGCCCCATCATGATGTCTGTCGAATATCAACACTGTGGATTTGATGTCTCCCCTTTAGGTTATGAGATATCTCAAAAATCATCGGTAAACGAAACTCAAGTGGGCCATACCATTTAAAAGTATGTGAAAACATCCTAAAAAATATAAAAGCACTTGGTGGGGCCCACATGAGTTTTGGATGCGGTTGAAACTTGGTCTGACCCCTCATTCAAGTGGGACACACATAATGAACGGGTTAGATATGTGAATCACATTTAGGCAGGCCCAATATATGATTACAAATGTTGTAAGGAAACCTTTCTCCACTACATTTGAGTTACTCGTTACCTTTACCAAAGTAAACTCTGTGGGGACCACCATTATTTATCTATTTTATCTACTCCATTCATCCATGTTAACAGATAATTTGAGGTCTAAAGAACAAAAAGGAAGCATATCCAAAGCTCAAGTGGACCACACCACAGGAAATGGTGTGATTGAACTTATATCATTTAAAATTTCTTGGAGGCCATAGAAGTTTTGGATCAAGCTGATGTTTGTATTTTCTATTCATTCATATATTTTTGATATTATGAACAATCTTTATCCATTTTTGGACAATCTAATCAGTCCAGATTGAAGAGTAAATAACTTCAGATGTTTAAATCAAAATTCACTCAAATTGTTGATCAATCTTGTTTGCCCAATATCTTTCTCATATGCAGTATGATCGAGGTGAGTAACGGATCAAATTGAGGGTAATGATCAGTAGAATAGAGTGAATGGACCAGACATGTAAAATGGGCCCATCATGATGTGTGTCGAACATCAACATCGTGCATTTGATGTCTCCCCTTTAGCTTATGAGATATCTAAAAAATCATCCGTTACGAAACTCAGGTGGGCCATACCATGTAAAACTATGTGAGGATATATTTTTTAGATGTCTTCACATAGTTTTAGATGGTATGGTCTACCTGAGTTTTGTAACGGATGATCGTCAATACCATTATCTAGATCATCAATATTCAACTAAACCACCATGGATATTATGATCTAGACCATTTCGACCATCAATACAATTATCCATACCATCTAGATTGTTGATGCTATTACCAAGATCATCTTGACCATGAATACTATGATCCAGAGCACAATTGATATTATGATTCAGGCCATTGAAACCGTGGGTATTATGATCCAAACCATCTTGACCATTAATAATGTGATCCAAACCATCTAAACCATTGATTGTATGATCCGGACCATTTAAACCATCAATATTCTGGTCTAGACCATCCGAAAAATTGATATTATGATCAAGACAATCCAAACCATTGATTTTATGATCTAAACTGTAATCTGTGGATATTATGATCGAGATCATCCAAACTATTGATATTATGATACAGTCCATCCAAAACATTTATATTATGGCCTGTACCATTCATACAGTCTATTTTATAATCTAGGTCATTCAAAGTGTCAATATTATGTCCTATACCATCCAAAACATCTATATTATGGCCTGCACCATTAATCCAAGCTGATTTTTATTTTTTCCCTTCATCTGGCCCTATATGACCTAATCAACATATTGGATGTCAAATAAACAATATAGTAAGCCTTAGGAGGATTTTAATGATGGATATCCAATTACTATTGATTTCATGTGGTGTGGTGCACCTGAGATTTCTATGGTGGGGTCCACTATAGATATTTATCTACCTCATTCTTTGGCTCATGACGTAAAATGATATCTCAAAATGGATGGACGGTGTGGATATAACAAATACATCATAATGGGGTCCACAAAACTTGGTGGATGTTGGTCGATGCTCTATGGGTCCCACCATGATGTATGTGTTTCATCCATGTCGTCCATCCATTTTTATAAATCATATTAGGGCTTGACGCCAAAAATGAGAGGGATATAAATCTCAGGTGGACCACACCACATGAAAACCATAGTGATTGGATATCCACCATTAAAACCCTCCCAAGGCCCACTGTACTTTCTATTTGACATCCAATCTGTTGATTAGGTCATACAGGCCCAAATGAAGGGAAAAAATATATCAGATTAATCCAAAACTTTATATGGCCCCCAAAAGGTTTTTAATGGTCAACGCTCATTCAACACTATTTCCTATAATGTGGTCCAGTTGAGATTGAGATATACCTCATTTTTTGTCTCATACCATAAAATGAAATGAAAAAATAGATGGATGGCAGGGATGAAACACAAACATCATGGTGGGGCCCACAGAGCACCGACCACGTATAAACAGCCTGCTCGTGAGAGAGACTTAGTCTCTCTCGCTCTCTGTCCTCTCTCACTCTCTCTCTCTCGCGCCCTCTCTCACTCTCGCTCTTTGTCCTCTCGCTCTCTCTCTCAGTCCTCTCTCCACCCCGCCTCTCTCTGTCTCTCTGTCTCTCTCGGTGCTCTCTCTCTCCACCGCCCTCTCTCCACCGCGCCCCCTCTCCACTACCCTCTCTCCATCGTGCTCGATTGACTGTGATCGGGGCTCCAACTCAAACAGGCATCTCTCTCTCTCTTAATCTCTCTCAATCTCAATACTAATTGAAACGATTTGGGGATTTAGGGATTTAGGGATTTGGGAATTTAGGGATTTAGGGACGCTTCATTCATGCAATTTTGTGGTTTTCTTTTTCGTTGTTTAGATCTTCTTCTTCTTCTTCTTCTTCTCCTACAAACGATTTTACAGCCACCATTTGGATGGGTAGGATATCTGGTTAGTTTAATTTCTGCCCTATGCTCTATCCATAATGTAACTTGAGATTGAGATAAAAACAAGTCTGGATTGACTGTTGAAGTTAGCTGCATTAGTTGATCACAATTGGATGAGAAGAACTTGATTTTAAGGTTGATTGAGATTTGATTTCAAGGTTGATAGAGATTTGATTCCTGAAGATGTGGTTTGCATCAAATGTGAGACTTGGTGCAACGTACAAGATCTGGGCCATTTATCAGGCAGGGGCCATCAGTCATTAACATGACAAGTGGGCCACATGTATGTCGAACATAGACTGTTGTTGGTATTTTGTTTCTGATCATCCACTTCTCTCAAATACATGCAACCTATTTGATCAGCAGGTGGCTTGATTCTGGACCGAGGAATGTTCACAAAGGCCTCACATGATGAATGGCCTTGATCTTTTACAAACATGTACCAGGTTGTAACATGTGCCATGCATAAACATCTCCTATCTAAATCCCAACTTCAAAAGGGAAAAAAAGAAAGTTGGACTTGAAAGGAACTGTACATCAACGTGAGGCTGCTGCATCACTGTTAAAGCAAGGAGACATCATTACAGCTAGTGTTTCCATTGTACTAACCGAGTTGGTGAAATACATTTGTACCAATGGTTAATCCTCCAGAAATTAGATTCATGAAGTTAAACTGATGCTTATAGTTCTAGAAATCAATCCCAGACATACTTTCATCTTTCATTTTCCTGGGTAAAGTGTTGATTTGTTTAATAACAGAACCAGGGAGCTTTTCCTAGCAGAATCTAAGTGAATGCATTTGTCAATCATTCAAGATGAGTTGGAAATTGTAACACTTAGCTTTTCCAACTAGCCATCTTACCTGTAAAATATGATTTTCAAAAATATGATTTTGGTGCCTCATTTGATTGTTTTTTATCAATCAGTCGGTGTACCCTCTAATATATCATTTTCTTTTGTTTTTCTTTTTGGGATTTGACATGTGACAATTAGTTTTGACGGTTTAATTGCATAAATTATTTCTCATATAACAAGGTTAAGCATTTTATTTGGTACATGAGCTCGTATCTGAGCATAAGAACTCTTGGAGATAACACTACTGCTAAACTGCACATGACACAAAACAGTTTTTGGGTTCTATGTCAAGAAGATGTTCGGGCTGTCATGCTCTATGATACTCAGGCTCTTAGGATGATACTCAAGCAGGCATTTGATAATTAGGCACTGCAAAATTGTACATCACAGTTATTAACATTAGGAAATGGAACAACAATGAAATTAGAGTAATGGGCAAAGACACTAATTTAGCTGAAGTAGCCATGAATGCACCTTAGTAAAATGAGTCTTATGGAAAGTCGATTGGTTCCTAGTCTCTCGTGAAATAAAAAATATTTGTCCATTTATATCTTTCTATTGAATCAATAGACTGTCCAATTGGAATGAGAACAAAAGGCATAGGTCATCAGAAGATGGTACTTATTGGGAAACCATTAATGATGGGTATGGACCAACTCCCATTTTTTAATAAAACTTATGACTAGGATACACCTTAGCTACATATCCTGTGCTTATGTATTTTTTCTAACATGAAAGTATCCACCAGAATTCTGACATTTGTTTTGACACCCTAGAGTTAGATAGTTAGGTCTAGCTAGCTATGAACAAAAATTATGAATTCTGACATTCATAAACCTCAGTATTTATGAACATGAAAATGCCTTTCAGTGCTTTCTAAAGAAATAACACAATGATGTTGTGTTTGACAGACATAGTTTCAATTGTTTGAATAATGCTTATAATGCTTAAATCAATCCACTTGAACATGTGTTTATGATGCTTAAATCAATCAACTCAAATGTGTGGTAATGATGCCAAGATATTCAGCAAGAACATGTGTGGTAATGATGCTAAGATCAGCCCCCTAGAAGTTTTTCTTATGATGCTTAAATCAATCCACTTGAACATGTATAAATGATGCTTGACTTAGTTCACTTGAACATGTGTGAATGATGCTCAACTTGGTTCACTTGAAAATGTGCGAATGATGCTTGATTTGGTTCACTTGAACATGTGTGAATAATGCTTGACTTGGTTCACTTGAGCATGGGTGTATGGTGCCTATGTTGTAGTTTATAGATTTGTAAGTTAGATAATTAGTTACTCGTTTGAGGTTTTCTATGGGGCCATACATAGATATAGTGTGTTTTTGGTGGTATAGAAATCGCTCAAATTGTCCCATTTTGGACAGTTCAAGGTTAGATAGATAGTATGCTTTCATATAATCTATTTAAATATTCATGCTTGATCCGCGGTCCATCTCCTCATTTCTCTCTAGATATATTTCTTCCGTTTCGTATCCAATGCCAAATATCTTTATATTGTTTTAAATATTTGGCATCGGAATGTAACGTAAGATCAACTTATCTGGAGAAGCATGGGGGGATGCTGCCAGATTTTCGGCGTGGACGTTTAAATGAGAATATAAAAGTATTACAATCTATCCAACCTTGGATGAGTAACTAATTTAGGATTTAATTGTATTAGCTCGAAATTAATGGAGCATACCCGGAAGTGCGTCGGAGCTATCCGGAAGAGCGGAGGTCCCTGGAAGGTGAAAACTGCTGTTATGACCATGATGAAGCTGTCCATTTTCTATGGACAACATTGGGAGGGCCTAAAGATATGAGGTGACATAAACTGAAACTCGTTCATGATGATAGTACACTGAGGTACCCTACGGACTTTGAAGCTTGAAAAAATTTTGACAAGCAACATGACTAGTTTGCAGAGGATTCTCGCAATGTTTAACTAAGTCTTGCAAGTGATGGTTTTAATTTATTTGGTAATATAAGTAGCTCGTAAAGTATGTGACCAGTGGTGCTTATGCCCTATAATTTACCTCCTTGGTTGTGTTTGAAGGAGTCATTTTTCATGATGTCATTACTTATTCCTGGACCTAGGTCACCTAGGAATGACATTGATGTATATTTGCGACCGTTAGTAGATGAGTTAAACGTGTTATGGAGTCAAGGTGTAGAAACGTATGACACATTTGCAGGAAGGACATTTTGATTACATGCAGCGGTCTTGTGGACAATAAATGACTTTTCCGCGTATGAAAATTTGTCTGGGTGGAGCACGAAGGGCAAGTTGGCTTGTCCTACATGTGGTATTGAGACTTGTTCATTGTCATTGAAGCATGGTAGAAAAATGTGTTATATGGGCCATCATTGCTTCTTTCCGAGCAATTATAGTTGGTGTAGGAAGACGATGATCTTTGATGGCAAACAAGATCATAGGCCACCCCCGAAAGAGCTATCTGGAGAAGATGTGATGCAACAACAAAGTAACATTGGAGAAGTTAAATTTGGTAAGGCATCGCACTTGAAGAAGAGGAAACGTACAGTATTAGACTATAACTGGAGGAAGAAGAGCATCTTTTTTGAGTTGCCCTATTGGAGTGTTCACTCCCCAAGTGCAGGGTTGTGATGTAGTAATAAATCGGTAAGACCGAGGTCGAATCCCAAGGGACTGAAACTTGTACGTTATCTAAAATTATCTAGAACTAGAACAAGGCTAAGATAAATTCTAAATCAAATTAGCAATGGTGGAATACTTGTAGAATAATTAATTTAAAACTTAGAAAACAAATCAGAGATAGGAAACTAGGGATTCCGAGGATCCACTTGTAGAGATCAGGGAGAATTTATGCTTGCATCAAAAATTATGAAAATTACTGAACTGCCGTTGATCTAGTTTTCAAAGAGATGAAAGGAAGATAAATTAGAATGGATTCCATCACCAAACCATGCCCAAAAGACTATGGCAAACAACAGAATTAAACTAATTACCACCCAATCACATGTATGAAAGTTAGGAATGGTACCGACATCCAACCATGCCCAGGAGACTATGGTGAACAACAGGGCTTCCTGACATCATAAACATTAAAGAGAACGGAAATATTCAAAGCCATTGCAGACCCATTGTAATTTTAGTCACAATAGACCATTAAAAACCTAAAACATTCCCATAATAATTAACTAAAATCAACGTCAATTCATGAATTAAAATTAAAATAAAATCAAATCTCCCATCTCACTACAAGCTTCACCTCTTAGCCCTAGCTAAGAGGTTTAGCCACACATAGTCAGGCTAATTCCAAATAAATAAAGAGAAAAGAAAAAAATAAAGAATTCCTCTTACTTTCTCTTTCTCTCTCTCTCTTTGCTCCTCGTCCGGCCCAAGCTTTCCAGCCAAAATCCCCGTTCAGATGGTGGCCTTTCTCTTCTTTCTCTCTCCTTCTTATAGGAAGCGTCGGCTGCTGTATAAGTCGGTGAAGAGCGCAACACGCACGTCGGTTTCCAAAACTGACTTTGTTTCGCAGTTGGATCTATTTACATGCATAAAACAGCTTGCGCTCGACCCACATTAGATGCAAAACGGCCAACCATTTTGACCATCTAGCTTCTTGGGAACGGTCAGAATTCACCTGGGCTCCATCTGAATGGTTCGGATTGCCCACCAGATCACTGATGGTGGGCCGGTACAACCCAACATATGTCGGCTGCGAAGCAAGGCCGGTTTCGTGTTCGGCGCTGGAGTTGATGGGCCCCATTTACAGTAGTTATTTTGAAGATCATGACCGTTTAATGTATTTGTAGGACATATTTATGCCATGAGCCAAAATCTGGAATGACTCCAAATCTTAGGTGGACCACAATATCAATCAACGTGGCGTCTTTTCCTCCCATCTTCCGATCTCGCTCTTATGTATGGTTGCACAAGAACACCATGGTTCTTGTTGAAATCATTCCTTGGAACCCCTGGTCGGATCGGATCATCCTTTTAGATGATGTTTGTGGGCCATAACAATCCAATGCAAGCCCCCTGTTGATGACTTCCGTCTCTGTTTCGGATTCCATGGAAGTGCGATGATCAGTGGGGCCACCATGGGAATCTTTTATACAATCAGCTCCGTCCATTAGCTTCCTCATGAAAAACCGGCTAGTCCTAATCGTTTTTGGATCAATATTGTAGTGTCCCACCTAATGGATCTTTCGACCATCTGACCTGCATTTACAGAGTTTGAGAACTTATTTTCGATGCTCTTGAAAGTTTTCCCACCTAGGCCTTGGCTAGTGGGCCCGTGGGATTCCAGTGAACGGTCTGGATTGACCCATCGCATCATAATGGTGGCCCACAAAAACACGTCCGCAAGCTCTGTTTGAGCGTTCGCAGGCGGGGAGGAGTCCTTTTTAAGAAAGGATCGGTCAGCATGTTTGCTGACTGATTTCATGGGTTCGGTGCATGGCGGCTGTGTTCATGCGCCGTACACATGCACTACCTAGTGGGGCATGCAGTGAGGTGTTGACGACAATCCGGTCCGTCCATCCATTTCCTCACCTCATTTTATCAATTGAGACCAAAATTGAAGGGTATCCAGTTATCATGTGGGCCCTAAATTGATGATTTGTAGGATGATTTGTCCATAGGGCCACTTCCACATGGCTCCAAGGGCTGAAATTCGACGTGTACGGTTAAATTATGGTCCTCATGCCAGGTATGAAGTTTCGAGCTGAACGGATGGTGGGAACCTCGTGATCTTACATTCTGGATGCGTTTCAAGCCACTTGAGCTTCAGTTTCTTAGTTTTCTCGGATTTCTGACCGTGTATATCCGTCAATCTTGGTCCTCTGAAGTCCGTCCCTTGCCTTTGGTGTCATCAGATCGTTAAATCTTAACTTTTAACATCCTTTCTCCATCCAAGCTCATAAAATCACCTTGCAACACAAGAATGAGAAAACGAGCCATTAGACAGCATTATATTCGTAAATCCAGACAATATCTGGGGTCTAATATGCAATATTTGACCCTCAACATGGAGCGATATAAAATTGCGACACAACTTAGATGTCATGCATATTGAGAAAAATATATGTGACAATGTCTTCGGAACATTGATGAACATAGAGAAGAAAACAAAAGACTGTTTCAAGGCTCGATTGGATCTACAAGAAATGGGTTTAAGGAAAGAGTTGCACTTGCAACCACATAGAAATTCGTATACTATACTAGCAGCCTGCTACCGTTGATAAAACTAGAGAGAAAACGTTTATGTGAATGGTTGAGATCAGTGAAGTTTCCTGATGGGTATGCGTCAAACATATCTCGGCGCATTAACGTTAAAGACTGCAAGGTAACAGGAATGAAAAGTCATGATTATCACGTTCTTCTGCAGCGCCTACTGCCAGTTGCGATTCGTGGATTCCTGAGCAAGGATATCAGTGCGTCGCTGATTGAGTTGGGAATATTCTTTGAGGATTTTTGTCCGAAATCGTTGAATGTAAATGTTATTAAACGACTGGAGAGGGACATTACCATAATCCTTTATAAACTTGAAAGAATATTTTCACTTGCATTTTTCGATGTCATGGTACACCTGGCGATTCATTTACCGCACGAGGCGAAGCTTGCAGGCCCAGTACAATATCAATGGATGTATCCGATCGAAAGGTGGTTAAACCTATTAAAATTTTTATTTATTCATAAACTACATATATCCATGTTTTCATACGTATAACATATTGGTTTTGTGTACAGATACCTTCACATACTCAAACAATTTGTGAGGAATAAGGCACGACCGAAGGGGTTGATAACTGAATCGTACATTGATAATGAGTGCCTTACATTTTGCTCCATATATCTTCATGGGATAGAGATTAGATTCAATCGAGAAGATAGAAATGCCAATGAAGGGCAGGAGCATGAATAAGGACTCATATCTGTATTTGCACATAACATTCATCCTTTAGGATCTCCGACGTTTCAGGATATGGACCTTGGGGATCTAGCAAAGGCGTGGTGGTATGTGTTGCATAATTGTGAAGAAATAGAGTTATACTTGGAGTAATTCTTCCCTCGATTATTATTTTCTTTACATATGATGATCTAATGTTTCTTGCTGATGACGTGCCATTTATGTGTAGCGAACACATAGACGAGATGAAGTCCAAATTCTCCACAAATTATGATCGAATGCATCAAGACCAGTTTCCAGAATGGTTTGCCAAACGTGTAAGATTTCACATTGTATCTCACCACACTTAGAATTTTCATTGTATGCCACATTATTTCAACCTATGAAAATCTCTAAACAATTATATTTTGTACATGATAATAGATGACGACGTTGCGCACGAGTAACTCTGCTGATGCATCTGATACACTATATTCACTGGCGTGTGGCCCTAACAGACGTGTATCTAGATATACAGGTTATATTATAAATGGAATTCGGTTTCACACCAAAGAACGTGAGTAGTACAGGACCACACAAAATAGTGGGGTGGTTGTGAAGGGAACAAATGAGGAGGATGAAATTGACTTTTATGGCATTTTGACAGATATTATTGAGCTGAGTTATTGTATGAGAACGTGGGTGTACTTATTTAGATGTGATTGGTGGGATATTGGAAATAAGAAGTTGGGAATATAGACTGATAACTACTTTATGAGCGTAAATTTATCTCGGAAGTAGTTTAAGGACGACCCATTTATCCTCGCTAGCCAAGCCGAACAAGTATTTTACCTCGTTGATACTAAGTTAGGCGGCTCTTAGCACGTGGTGTAAAAAATAAAGCCCAGGAACGTATTTGAAGTTCCCGTACTAGAAGTTGAAGATAGCGAGGATGAGGGAAATGACACGTTTAGGGTTGAAGAAGTATATCAAGAAGACATGCTATCTAGGGATACATGGATTGATTCAAGTGTTGATATTGATGTAGTGCAATTAAACAGAGATGATGTGCCACCTGATCATGTTGATGCCTCGATAATATGTGATATTGTTAGAGTTGATAGTGGTTTCATTGATGACGACATTGCGGACAATGAGGATGAAATACTGATTAGCGATAGTGATGATGAAGAAATAGCCCTAAGTAATAGTGATATAGAGGATGATTATTAAATGTACACATGATTTATATGTCATTTTTCAATTCGAATAATTTATGTATTTTATATATACGTGAAAATTACAAGTCATGATTAATTCCTTTTATTGACTTGTTTAGAATCCACATTTGCAGTTGAGTCAATTTCTGATTATGTCCTCCTTAAACCGGAGCGTAGTAGAAGCACGCAACATACTTTATCAGCTATTGTAGATGGATGTTTCGGTCCTATCTTCTTCTAGTAGGGCCGTAGAGATACCCAGTTTGGTCGATGAGTGTAGAGTGGAATATATCGACGACGACTCAAAGGAAAGATTATTTCATCTCAAAGAAATTCCAAAGCTAATGGAGATATATAACCGCGGGAAACGAGATATGGAAGATGCGACTTTGTCACTTGCACATCTGAATGGAGTCCTGAGAGACTAGATTTCTCCTATTATGATTGGCATGTTGGCTGTAAATATGTCAGGTGCTTCACACGAAATGACATATGCTTCTGAAGCATACGATACCTTACGTAGGGAGTACTTCGAATAGTTTACTTCAAAGTTATTTCGTATTACAACAAAATATGTGTATTTAATATATAATGACAATGTGTAATAAAATTTTCAATGGTTATAGATTAAAGTTTACAGTTTTATTATATTCTGCTTGCATTATAGCGTAATGGTCTAATCATATTTTAATCATCTCTCTAAGAATAAGCACTAATGCATTGTACCGTCAACACTACTTGTAAAATATTTTAGTATATTTCACTTGTATTGACATTGTTTACATTTATAAGTTCGTAGCTCGGACATATTCACTGATGGCACCAGGTGGGAGAGCACGTCGTTCGCGCACTGGATCTACCCCTTCTACCCATGATGCGATAGAGCCAGCATCACCGTCACATGTTGCATCGAAGGCGTCTGATCCCTCAGTCGCACATACACCGGGCACTACATGTAAGTCTAGACATATATATATATATATTTTAATAATTTCTGTTTATGTTTAGATTTACATATTTCTTTTGCAGCAGCGTCGTCGACCAGCCGACGAGGACGTGGACCCACATGTGGGTTACTTTTAAAGTGACTTACGCGAGGGTAGGGAGACAGTAGAGTTCCCACAGGACTGCATTAGACCTGTTGGGAACAATGCCAAACTGTTTACGTTAGAGGTCAGTGTCTTATGCCGATCTCTGATCCCCCTCACCACCCCCCGTTGGGGAGACGTGATAGATGATATGTGGCAGCTCATCCGTCAGTGCCTTTAGGTAAATTTTAATTTTTTAAAATTTATTTTATAAAAGTTTATTTTATGGTTAAGTTATTTTCTTATTAAGTTTATTGCCTTAATCCATTATTTACGAAACCGCAGGATAAGTTTGACTTAGATTTGAGTGTTCCACACATTTCCTATGCTGTTGACGACATGATCAAGGAGCAGTTCAAGGAGTATCGCTCCGTGTTATACAAGCGGTACAAGCAGTGTATGAGCCACAATGAGGGCGCATTGTCTACACCGCCGCACGTGACAGATGGCAACTGGCGGATACTCTGCGATAGATTTTTGTCTGATTCTTTTCAGGTAATATTTATATATTTACGATATCTTAATGTAACAATTAAATTTTCTATTAATAATAATGTATTATGAATAATGTATTCAGAAGAGAAGCAAAATAAATTCTGACAACAGAGAAAAGTTAGAAGTGAACCACATAGTTGGTTCAAAGTCATTTGCAGAAGTTCGTCACAGCATGGTAAGAAATTACTGGTAATTATTAAGTTGATATATTCTTTCCATGCATTTATATTAACTCAGTTGTCCTTTCGATTGCACAGCGAGATCCCGTCACTGGCTAGGAGCCCGAACCAGTAGACCTCTACAGAGGGACTCACTGTCGACAGGAGACGGGATCTTACGTACATCCTAGAGCCGGTGAGATTTGGGTAAAAATCCTTACATTGTAAAGTTTAATTGCATTACATTATAATAATGCCATTTTTTAGAGAAAATTCATATGTTTTCATTACAGGCGGCGATGGACACCTTACGCAGTCAGCCCACCTTACGCAGTCAGCCCACTCCCGATGGTACTCAGCGGAGTGAGCCAGAGATCCTGAGTGAGGTGCTTGGCACTCGTTTTGGATATGTGCGTGGGCTTGGCCATGGTGCCAAGCTTATGACACCCGCTAGAGCTGCCTCCACCTGATCCATCTTCGTTGGCGAGAGCGCCACCCGCCGAGCTGATATTGCAGAGAAAGAGGTTCAGTAGCTACGAGTCATCGTCCATGACATTAAAGAGTAGCTGGAGAAGAAAAGTGAGCAACTGGAGAGGCAGATGGAGGAGCAGGAGAGGAGGATGGAGGATCTGACGAGGCAGAGGGAGGAGCATGAGAGGAGGATGGAGGACCTGACGAGGCAGAGGGAGGAGCAGGAGAGGAGGAAGATGGAGGAGCAGGCGAGGGAGAGAGGAGAGAATGAGAGGATGATGGAGGAGATGCGGGTGGAGCATGAGCGACGGATGACGGAGATGTTTCAGGCTCTTGCTGCATGCTTACCCATTGATGTTTCACCTCCTTCGCCTTCATCTTTATGATTTTTTGTATTTTATTTATGATGTTAAACTTATATTTTTTTGTATTTTATTTGTGAATGAATGTTATGTTGATGGATGTAATTTATATTTGGATGGATCTACGTATTTTGGGTTTGAATAGATGTGAATGTGAATATGATGAAATATTTATATATAACAGGTGTATATCAAGAATATCAATAGGTGTGTATCAGGAATATTTAGTAGGCACATTTTTTTAAAAAAAGACACTTTTACCAACGAAAGTTTCCATAGGTAAAAGTATCATCGGGTTTTTATCTACGAAGATTTTCGTAGGTAAAAGTCTCATATAAGTTTTTACCTACGAAACATTTCGTAGGGGAAAGTTCAGTAAATTTTTTAGCTACGAAATTATTTGTAGGTAAATGTTTTGAAAATATATTCACCTACAAAAATATGCATTGGTATATGTTTTCAAAATGGTTTACCTACTAAACAATTCGTAGGTGAAAGTTTTGTAAAAGTTTTTAACTATGAGTTGCTTCGTAGGAAAAAGTTTTGTAAATAGTTTTGCCTACGAAACTATTCATAGGTAAAGGTTTTGTAATTATTTTTAGCTACCACAAAATTCGTAGGTATAACTTTTGTAACAATTTTTACCTGCGAAGTAATTCGTAGGTAAAAGTTTTGAAAATATTTTTAGCTACGAAATTATTAGTAGGTAAAACTTTTCTAACAATTATTACCTACGAAACAATTCGTAGTGAAAGTTTTAAAAATATTTTTAGCTACAAAAGTATTAGTAAGTAAAATTTTTGCTACAGTTTTTACCTACGAACAAATTCGTAGGTAAAAGTTTTGCAATAATTTTGACCAACGGAAACAATTCGTAGGAAAAATTTATGTTATATTTTTGGCTACGAAATTATATGTAGGTTAAAGTTTTGTCATAATTATTACCTACGAAACAAATTCGTTGGTAAAACTTTTGTAAATATTTTTACCTACGAAATTATTTGTAGGTGAAAGTGTTGTCATAATTTTTACCTACGAAAACATTGGTAGGTAAATCGTTTTAGCTACGAAAATAATCGTAGGCAAAACGTTTTGTAAATTTTTTTTAGGTACGAATTTAAGGGA
This sequence comes from Magnolia kwangsiensis, assembly GCA_037074715.1. NCBI lineage: Eukaryota > Viridiplantae > Streptophyta > Magnoliopsida > Magnoliales > Magnoliaceae > Magnolia > Magnolia kwangsiensis. The sequence continues at coordinate 120,265,196 of CM073577.1, forward strand.
AACATATTTTTCAATATTTTTGGCTACGAAATAAAACGTTGGTAAAATATTGTACCTACGAAATGAAATCGTCAACAAAAGTCTTACCTTTGCCAACGAAAATTTTTTTTTCGTTGTTAAAGGTTTTCACCCTCGGTCTTTTGGCAACGAAATTTTCAACGAAAATTTTCATTGGAAAAAGTTTTTGCCTACGAAAAACAAGCTTTTCCCTACGAAAATTTTCGTAGGTAAAAGTGACTTTTCTTGTAGTGCAAGAGGTGTCCAAAAGGCATACCAAGCAATCGAGAAGTGTATGTAAGTGGAACGTGGCCAAAGGCTAGTCAAGTGTCTAGAAGCATGGTCGAGAGTTCAAAAATGAAAGCAAACCAAGAGACACAGAACCTAACCAACAGAAGAGAAACAATTATAAAATAAAAACGTAATGAGAAAATGATCTAAAAAAGGTTTTTCAACTACCATAAATATTGTAGTAATGGAAGAGAAATCTAGAAGAACAAGCTACGACAAAACTCTATAAATAACAGAGAATGTGATAGAAAATCTAACAACTAACCCAACTAAATAAATCAATCAAATCTATCAATTTATCTTTTATCTCAGCTTATCATAGGAGTAACATTAATTCTAAAGCAATAATCATTAGTTTGATTCCAAGTCTTTGCTCATATATTGGATTTGTTCTTTATCCAATATCAACCTGCTCTTTTAAGAGACGCATTCTTGTAGTTTCTCTTGGTGACCAATTGTGAGTTTTTCCTTTAATTTGATTTGTACTGGAATTCTACAAGTCCTTTCTTGTGGAAGGCATAAAGTAACCCATCTTTCAAGAAAGAACATATCCCTTTAATTATTACTTGATCGTTATAAACTTCTACAAGTATCTGAGTAAGCGACCATTCTTCTCAGAATCTAATCATATATGTTCATATTAGATGTATCTGCTTATTTTCACGCTTGGAGTCAAAATTGTTTGGTTTGGATCAAGCAACTATATTGATTCTTGCACACCCGTGCAACAGAAAATAAACTGAGTGTCAAATAAATGGCATATAAACATCACGTTAGACCCTAGAGAGGTTTCAATAGTATACATTTCCCTACCCACTTTTTCTTACCTTGCAACTCACTTGAGTTTTGGATCTAACTCGTTTTTGGGCTCATGTTCTAATATGAGTTAAAAATGGATGGATGGAGTGGATTTTTAATAAACATCATGGTGGCCCCCATCTAGATTATGAGTGCAAGAACTTCTTATGATAGATGTCATTGTCAATCCACATCCATTTTTTATGCTTTGGTAGATAAAATATAAAAATTGAGAAATTAAAATCAGAAGATTGAAAATTTTCTTATATATTATTGTGGGGGGTTCCTAAATTTGTAATCCCAATATGAAAGAATATGATAAATATAAAATCTAACAAAAGTGGAAAATATACAAAGGAATGAAGTCTTATCCTAATATATATATATATATATATATATATATATATATATATATATATATATATATATATATATATATATATATGAAAATGAAGTACTTTTTAATACTCACCCTCAAGTTGGCGCATGAAGGTCCATAACGCCCAACTTATCGAAAAAAAAAAATCCTTCCTGACCAAGAGCTTTTATAAAGATGTCCACAGCTTATCGATCAGTGGGTAGGAATGAAGTGCAAAGAATGTCGGAGTATATTTTTCATGAACAAGACGACAATCAATTTTAATATGCTTGGTCCTTTCATGAAAAAAGAAAAAAAAATTACAATGTGAAGGGATGCTTGATTATCACATTAAAGGTGTATAGACTAGATATGTGGAATCCCAAGATCTCAAAGAAGAGTTTTCAGCAAAGTGAGTTCACAGGTAGTATTAGCTATTGCACTGTACTCAGCCTTAGCAGATGATCGTAAAACAAAGACTTTTTTTTTCCCTAAGAGAAGACTTTATCCAAGCATCGTAAAGTATCCCTTTGTAAAACATTTTGTTGTGGGACAACTGGCCCAGTCAGAGTCACAGTAGCAGATAGCTGAGGTGAGCTATCAGAGGATCAGAATATCTTTCCCTAAGGAAGACTTGAGATATCTTAACACGTGAATAGCAACACATTATAATGACATTGGCGAGGCTGATGCATGAATTGATCGAGAATGTTGACTGAATAAATGATATATATATATATATATATATATATATATATATATATATATATATATATATATATATATATATATATATATGGTCTTGTGATTGTTAAGTAGATGGGATGCCAAACAATCCGTTGAGACATAATGGGGTTTTGAAGACCACCATGGTTGTTAGTTAAACACAAATTTCATTCCATATGAAAAGCAATAAATCAGGCTTCGAGATGATTGCCATCTTTAGGAATATCAAGGGTGTATTTGTGTTGACTTAAGAAAATTTTCGTTGGAGAACGAGGTACCTCAATGCTTAAAAAATATTTTAAATGACTTAAATCTTTCGTGTGGAACTTTGTATGTAGAGGACATTGATGGCAGATTGGTTGTTGTCGTTGATAATTATATTATTTATATAAACAAGCACTATGATGAAGATAGTTCCATTGGAATGAATGAAGAGAGAATAATTTGTTGATGATTGATGGTAACTAGTTTTCTTGATGCCTTTTGAGACCATAAAGTAATTTGTTTAGATGAAAAATGCGTTGCTCCACTTATTTGGCAAAATTAGGTGGAATTGTCATATAAGCTTCTTCGTGCAGGTTCCCATATAGGAAGGTGTTGTTGACATCTAGTTGATGTATGGTCCAACAAAGAATAACAACCACAACCAATAGACAATAAATAATGATAATTTTTGCAATGGAAGAAAATGTCTCATTGTCAGACCCGTATCCTAGCCCGTACCGTTCTGTACGCCATCGCGGTCCTCTCGGTCGAATTCCAGCGACTCGTAATCTGTAATCGATATGTGCGTGCGATCTTAAGACAGATCCTGTCAGTCTGAGTTTACTTGACCCGAGACTTATATCATCGCCGTGGTTCCGATGCCACATATTATGCGCCGAGCCGGTACCCAGGTTAGGAGATGTGCGCCCGCGTTCAATTCGTGGAAAAACACCGCGCATTGCAATCCAAAGAAAATTCATCACATCAATCACTTCACTTGTCAAAGTACACCCATCAAGTCAGGTACCCTATCCCATCCCCCAAGTACACAACGCCATCCCCAAAGTCAACCTTTCCATCCCATCTCTTACACACCCCATCACTCCTTTCCCATCATCTCTCTCTCTCTCTTTCATTCTCTCTCTCATTTTTCCTCCCAAGTAACTCAGGTCCATGAGAGCTCCATGAGAGAACCTTGTGTGGCCCACTTCGTACCTCCCATCTCCACCATCCATAGAACGTCTTGACTGTTGAAATCGTCTCCTTGGTGCTCTAGATGTGTTGGCGGAAGAAGAAAGAAGAAATCAAAGGTGGGTGTCTTATATGGTTAGATCCTTCTTTCTTTCTTTCTCCTCTCTTTATTTCTTTTTATAATATGATGATATATGTGTATGGCCCATCTGATCGACAATCTGGACTGTCCAGATTTTCTGAACGTCTGCGAATGGGGCCCGTCTTGTTGCCCGTTTTGGGCCAGCTAGGATGGAGGGAAATAAAAAATATCGGCTTGGTCCGTGTGGACCCCACAGTGATTGATGTATTTCATCCCTGCCGTGTGGGGTGGCCACGTCTACGTGGGACCCACCTTGATTAATGTGGGTATGCAGTCTGTCCAGCGTCCCTGGGCGCTGGACGTCTCTATTGAAGAGTGAAGAGACATTGAGGTGCACCGTCTGTAAAAGAAAAAGAAAAAGAAAAAGGGAAGGGTTTTAAGGCTTTTGGGAAGGGCCACCCATGCAGGCCCCACTCTGACATAAGTTTCTAATCCAAGCCATCCATTCCGTTTACTAGCTCATTTTAGGCGTTAAGTTGAAAAATGGAGCCAATCTGACTTTCTGACGGGCCATAGCACGGAAAACAGTGGTTTTTGCCATTAAAATACATTCTGATGTTTTTACACCCCAAAAATATGCTGCATATTGGGCTTGATGCGTTTGTATTGAGCCACAGGGACCAATGGGCAGGGTGGATTTCCTTGATGCGGGCCCCACATGTGAAAAACCATGGAAAAATGAGATTTCAAAAAGAATACACACACACACACACACACACAACACAGCAGCACTGACGCTGCTGGTACAGATGCAGGCAGCGATTGCGCCTGACGAGCAGACGGTTTAGGCTGGGCCACGGGTCCTAGCCGTGGGCCCCACCATGATGTGTTGGAACATCAACGCCGTACATTTTGATGGGCCCCTTCTGATCAGGGGCCACCCCAAAAATTAGCCATATCCACCACTCAGGTGGCCCACATCACATGGAATAGTGTGGATGAACATCTGCCATTGAAACCCGTTTTGGGTTGTAACAGAAGCTTTGGATTGATACGAAATTTGTTTTCCTTCTACATCTGGGTCCGTGTGACCCTACCAACCAATTGGATGATAAATAAATGTTATGGTGGGCCCCACATGGGACCGCACTTGGATGTTTATGGATGGCCCTCACCGTCCAGATAGTTGGACGGTGGGCTTAACCATGAAGTATGTGTTTTTATATACACCTGTCCCCTGTACGTGAGTTGCATCCATACAGCGTGGGACCCACTTGATATATTTGTTTTACTTGCACCATCCACACTACTGTACGATGGGACCCACCATGATGTATGTGTTGCATCCAAACCATCTAACCATTTTGAAAACTTAATTTAGGCTTGAGACTAAAAAAAAGACAGATCTAAGATTAGGTGAACCACACTATAGAAATCAGTGGGTTTGACCATCCACCATTAAAATCCCTTGCAGGTCATTGTGACCTTATGATCAGATTAGATGGGAAATAAATGTTATCATGGGCCTTGGGAATTTCAATGGTAGAAATCATTGTCACCACTTATAATTTGGGTGTGGCCCATTTGATATACCTGGGGCCCATTTGTGTGACCGTTTGTTGAGGCTCACCTTGATATTTATAAGGCCCATTTGAGGAGGCCCACCTTGATGTATTTGTGGCCCATTGTTGAGGCCCACCTTGATATTTATAGGGGCTCATTTGATGAGGCCGATTTGCTATATTTGGGGCCCACTTGATAAGGCCCGATATGATGTATTTTGAGCCCACGTGATGTATATATTTTGTACCCAGGCCGCCCATCCAGGGTTGTGCGCTAGTCAGATATAATGATAGTATTATATTATTATTATTATTATTATTATTATTATTACTATATATTATAGCACATATATACATGTATATGTTGTGGAACCCACGTGGGGACCACGGTGATGTATTTGTTTCATCCACACCGTCTAGATGATCTGGACGGTGTTGGACGTGCTTGGACGGTGCCGAATAGTGTTTGGGCGGTGCTGCGGACCCCACCTCGATGTATGTTTCGTATCCACATCATCCAGAGTGTTTGGATGGTGTTGGGCAATGTCTGGAAGGTGTTGATTCACATGGCCAAAATTTGGACAATGTTAATTACCATTAGTGAGCCATGTACCCCCCATAGAGTGATTATGTACAGTGATGCACATGTTACACCTACAACTATTGAAATGATTTTAGATGTAATCCTAGCTCTCATCGTGATCTACAAACCCTCCACCTTCCTGAGAGACCCATATCATAGCGGGATCTACCGTGATATATATGTTGTAAATTCACACCGTCCATTCATGTGACCCCCCACATGATGTACGTATTTGAGGCCCAGATGGTGAGGCCCAATGCGATGTATATATGGCCCACGTTCGAGGCCCAATAAGATGTATACTCGGTCCCAGTGTTGGGGCCCATTGGGATGTATCTGAGGCCTGTGTATTGCGGCCCACACGATGTATGTGAGGCCCATGGGTTGCGGGCCATTGCGATCTATATTGAGACCCATGGTTATGGCCATTTGAGGCCCATGGTTATAGCCTATTATGATATGTTAGAGGCCCATGGTTGAGGCCCATTAGGATGTGTTTATGGCCCATTTGGTAAGGCCCACTGAGATATATTTTCAGCCCATGGGTCGAGGCCCATTGTGATGTATTTTCGGCCCGTATGTCATGGTCCATTGTGATATGTTTCCAGCCCAGTTATCAAGGCCCAACCTGATGTGTATAAGGCCCATTAGTGTGGCTCATTGATGCGGCCCACTCGTTGGATATGAGGCCCATTGGTACGACCCAAATGATGCGACCCATCATGATGTGTATATTAGGCCAATGGTGCGGCCCAATGTATCAACCCACCGTGATGTGTAGGCCCACGTGCTGCATGTGTAAGGCCCACCTGTGATGACTATTTGAGGCCACTTGTTGGATATATGGGCCCACTATATGTTTGGCTCTATGCGGTCCACTCATTGGGAGCAATGTTGGTTAGATGTTCACATTATCAAGCAATGATGGATAGATGTGAAAATTGTGACCTTTCCTTAGGCTTTGTTAGGCCATTTTCATAATCCTCTTATGGGTTAACCCAGATAAGTGGGCCCTATTTGCCATAGATGGATGGTTTCGCACTATTGGATTTGATATAACCACGGTCGAGAGACAATCTTTATATTATGGGTGATCGGCTGTTCATCTATGGATCCCGCCTTGTTTACATGCTGATTATCGATGCTGATTTTCAGTGATGATTGTCGATGCTAATCATTGGTGCCTATTGTTGAAGTCGATTCCAATTTATCGAAGTCGATTGTATAGGCCGACTCTGATTTGTCGAGGCCGAGTATCGAGGTTGATTCTGATTTGTCGAGGCCGAATGTATAAGCCGATTCCAATTGTCGAAGCCGAGTATCGAGGCCGATTTCGATTACCGAGGCCGATTGTCGAGACCTATATAATGTATATGCAGCCCGTAGTGGAGGCCATTATGATGTGTATTTGGCCTGTGTGATATATATGCGGCTCATTTTTAAGGCCCGATGCGATGTTTACATGGCCCGTATTTTTAGGCCCATTGTGATGTATGTTAGGCCCATGTGAAAGGCCCATCGTGGTGTGTATTAAGCTCTTAAGTGAGGCCCATGGTGTTGTATATTTGACCCTTGTGTGAGGCCATGTGTCCACTATATGTTAGATGTTATGTGGGTCGTTCCTTGGGGGACAATGTTGGTTAAATGTCCACATTATCGATGTCGATTGTCAATGCCGGTTATTGATACCGATTATGAGAATATGACTACATAGCATCATGATACATGCCCATACGCATCATCTACATATTTGTTATGAGATATGATTGACCATTGCATATGTCATAGTGCTAGTTGTTATGAGACTCCCTGATAAGCAGAGATTGTCTCACATGAACGCACGGCATGCGCAGGATTGATGCATGATTGGATTGTATGACTCATGCATCTTGCATTGTGTGTTGTGATTGCTACATGCCCTAGCGACATTAGGGTCGTAGCCTCCACAGACATATCGTGGATGACCAGATGAGATACCAAAAATCTGTTTTACATGGGGTGTTATAGATATCCATGGGTGAAAATTCTTAAACCCTCTTGGTTTTAGAGGTTGCTCCAATGTCTAGACCTAGTAGATGCATGAACGCATGAGGGTCGTATACTGTTAGGTAGCGTCTCCTACTGTGTCATGGTCTGTTGGAAGGGGGTGCGGCCTTACCTGCCTGAGAGGAGGGGACAATGCTATGCTGAGTCTGACCAGCTCGAGGAATGAGTCTGCTATCGATGAGCTGGGCCCGATATTGGTTGACGGATAGTGAGGTCTCTTCCACTCACCTTGTTGCGCATGATGGGGTGACAATCTGGTTTAGAGTGTAATAGATCCCGGTGATATCCTAAAGAGGAACCGTACTGATATGTGGACTTATTGAGTAGGAGTTGCATGCTCATTCATTCATTTATTCACTATCCACTCGGGTTAGTGGTGCGCAACTATTTGTTGTGTACCTTCGTTATGGAAAAGATTTCGGTTAGGCGCGTGACTAACCTGAGATCAGGAGTTTACCACGTTGAGTCTGACTATCCAAATTTAGGTATGAGACTGGTTTGGATAGAAGTCCCTTGTGGTGGACCCCGTAGCCTGCGATACTATGTACTATCATCCTGATTTCACACTCTAGCATGGTCATTTCATTTGCATCGCATATTACATTACATCCGTAAGTATATGGCATTTTGGGTTGCTATGTTTTGCACTTATATGGCCTAGACAGACTTAGTAGGATTTGTATATTGCACTACATCCTCAGCATCTGATATTTGGCTCTTTATGACTCCTTATTGCATAGCTATTTTATATTGCGTATTCTAATATTGATTGACTTATGGATTTGTCCATAATTCCGCTTACTCTGTTATCGTATGATTTATGATCTTGTCAGTATTTCTGTTTACTCCGATAATTCCTACTCTTGTTAGTATTTCTACTTACTCTGATAATTCATGATCTTGTTAGTATTTCTGCTTATTCTGATAATGTACAATTTATTGATTACTAGTAATTTTGGTATTGTATGATGATGATATTGTATTGAATACTTGACACTTACTTTGTGCACATACTTACACCACCCTCTAAGCTTTCTATAAGCTTATGCACGATAGATGCGTGCAGGTGATGTTAGGTTGCAGTAGTGTTGAGATTGGAGCTTGCGGCGGTCTTCTGGAGCTTGATTTTTTATTTTTGTATTTTCCTTTCAGCATTGTACTCAAATAATTATATTAGTGGATATGTGACGATGATGTTGCCTTTGTGAATTGGGTAATCTTATGGTTATGCTTATTACGAGTTAAATGTACATTAAAAAAAAAAAAATCTTCCTTATAGGATCCCAGGATCAGAATCTGACATATGAATACTAAGAGCCGAAAATGGGGTACTACGAAGGCTATCGGCATCGAATTTGGCAATCGGAATTCCTGTGAATCCGATTTTTGGATTTGGGGCGTGACACTCATGATAGTCTAACCATTTAATATGATCATGCTCCTTCGCCATTAAACATGCTTTGAATCATTTAATTATACCATTAGATAATGTTTGACTTTCTATACCCATTTAGAACTAGTGGGTATTTTTTCTTGGTGGTAAATGTTGTAAGGTCAATGTGCGATTCTCCTCTAACACTTCAATTTCTAAGACCATTATGTCATGCTAATGAGAAATTTTAACAGCTTGAGAAAATGATGTTGTCTTATCATGAGAAGAAATACAAGAAAGCAAGGAAACATGATTAGCAGAAAAATTATTATATGAAAGGAAGTTAAATAAGGGATAAGGAGTGTTGGTAAAGGAATGTGAAGAGGTTAAAGTAAGAGAGGAGATTGGTGATAGAGGCAGATTATAATGCCCCAAATTTCAGGTGTCGAGTACAACTTGATCCTCGATACTTTGGGTGTCACTTTTTACTACAGAAGCATGTTTCATTCGTATAGTGTCCTCATTATCATAAGCATTCAAATAGCTAATCTAAATAGTGTATATTATCATGATCATAAGTGCATAAAAACATGAATCCCAATATGTACATCCATACAACTAACATGTCATAGAGTCCACCCAGCTAAGGAGTTAATATACAAGTCTAAAAGAATCATAAAATGTGTATCTCTGCCCAAAATGACAAAACAAAGACACTGGTAGTCTGAGGATGCCAAGCTACACCAGATCATCCGCATACTGGAAATACGAGACCTCCATAGTGGGGTCTCCATACTCCTCAACATGTGCATCCTCCTTTAGGGCACCTGCATCGACGAAATTTTCTGGTTGGTGCTTTAAAACACTGTCCCAGGTGAGATTGAGTGATCAAATTAATGTTATTATTAACTAAAGTTTCACATGTTATCAAACATATTCAAGTATAGACAAGCATGACATTACAAAATAAACAATTCCTATCATTAGTTCTCTAAATGCATGAATGACATGAAATGCATGTGCATGGCTCGGGATGAATAACAATACTAATGAACCTACTAATGAACTACATCAACACTACAACTAACAAGGATGTCAACATATGGGCAATGGTTGGCCCGCGAAACAACCCAACAATGTATGGTATGCATTTAGCCAAGTATTTATTAATTCCAAGTTAAACAGCTGGTTGGTGAAGCTAGGATACCGTCGTCGTATCACGAGTCTCTGTCCAGATCGCATGGCTTGTCGTGGCACTAGGCAGCTCCTCATCAGTGTCTCTTGATCTAATTCAGGGTTCATCACTCAATAGTCTATATAATTCAGTCAGATTTATAGTAGGGCTCGTCACTCAAGGACAATCACAACTAGGGAAATGGTCGTCAGCTAAGCCCAAGTGTGAAAAAGGCACGCCAGATTATCCATTGTTAATATAGTAGGGTCGCGACATTCATTAGTGCTCGATGATCACTACGTGGAGGTTCGTCACCAAATATTTTACCAATATGGAAAGCTCATCACTCAATAGTTTACCAATATGGCGGCACATCACCCTAACATAAGCCACAATTTGAACACGATGTCCCATACCACCATGTCCGACCTCTAAGTCTTGTCAGATTGTATTGCGCTATGGTTATGAATGAACCTCATTTACCAGTGACAGAGTATTCCAAATTTCGTATTGTGTCGTGTTAGTGCACTCATTTTTACACCCTGATTTGTCAATCACGTGAATTATTGTGTCGTAATGTGAGACTCGACCCAAGTTCGCATGTGTGCATGAGTGTGTGCGAGTATGCACCTTGTTCATTTTGGTCCCGCGGTCTTGCTGGTCAAATTTCAGTGACCCGCGACCTTCGGGTAGTGTTTACGGTTATTCTTGAGTTCGGTCATGTAGACCCGACTTGGATTGACCTGAGACCTATGCCATTGCATCGGCATCATCGCCGTGGTTTCAACGCCGCGTTCTGTGTATGAATCTGACATGTACATCATGAGTTATGGGCAACGTTCGATTTGGGCCTTTGATGTGTGATGGTGGACCCCACCCTGCACGTTTTCCTAGGTGCTTGTGTAAGGATGATGTCACCCTACAGTAGGTTTGCTAGAAAGCTTACTAGCCTACTACCCTAAGACCTACTAAAGCATAGTACTTTGTTATTATCACCATAGGCCATTATGGTTTCTCTAACCAAGGAGAGAGAGGCAATGATTACCTCCCTACAACTCCCTCTCTCTCTTTCTTCTCATTCTCTCATTTCCTCTACCATTTGCAAAACGTCCAACCCTTTCTTTCCTCTTTTCTAGCCCATTTTCTTCCCCATCTCCCCTTCATCTCACCATCATAATCCCATCTTGGCCATAGAATCATAACCCTTGGAGCTTGAGGTTCTTAGTGATGGTAGAAGCTAGAAGATGTTGAGAGTCAAATATTGTATATCAAACTCCAGTTATTACCTGGATTTACGAGCATGATACTGTTTAATGGTCTGTTTTACCGTGTTTGTGATGCAGGGTGTAATTGAGAGAATGAACTACAAAAAGGTATTAAAAGCATGAATTTAACGTTCAAAATTCACCAAGGCAACGGATGGACTCCCGGGGACCAAGATCAATGGAATTTACACGTTAGAGATCTGCAAAAATCAAGAAACTGAAGCTCAAGTGGCCCAAAATTGGTCCAGAATGCAAGATCACAGGGTTTCCACTATCTGTTTGGCTTGAAACTATATACATGGCCTGAAGACTATAAATTAACCGTACACATCGAATTTTGGCCGTTGGATCCCGGTGAAAGTGGCCCAACAGACAAATCAACCCATAGATCTCTGAATTAGGGCCCACCTGATATCTGGATATGCTTCATGTTTGGTCTCAACCCTTAAAATGATGTGAAAAAATGGATGGATGGAGCGGATTCCAAATATACATCACGATAGACCCCACATGTATGTCGCATGTACATAGGGTACATGTACACACGCCGTGCACCGCACCAAGGAGTTCGGTCAGCAAGCACGCTGACCGACTCCCATCTTCTAAAATAGAAACGGCAAACAGCATCTTCACGCAGCCTCCATTTTTTGCTAGTGGGCCCCACCCATCATATATTTTGACAATCAAAGCCATCCATATGCTCTGTAAGGTGGCCAAAACCCTGGCCAAGCTTTCTTTTTTTGGTAATTCATGTGATCACACGATTTCCACCTTCAAACGTAGGATGAACGGCAGATTGAGTTGAAACAGTGGGTCGCACCAAAATCGACAAAAACTAGTCATTTCTAACCGAAATTTCACCATAAATCCAATGAACGGTGTGGATTTCACCTTTTCAAACTATTAGAGGCTCACCGTGCATCCTAGCGTAAGATTTTACGCAGGCCGTTCGTCCGTCCGCAAGTCATCACGCTGAGATGATGTGTGGCCCATATTCGTCCCTCGGACGGATGATCCGAACCATCCAATGCACTTAGAAGATAAATTCGACCGCAACCTGAGTAATTCCAGGCTTCCATGCACACATTCAAGACTGCAGCTGTAAGGAAAACATTACTGCGTCTATTGATGGTGTGGCCCATCTGAATCACAGATTCACAACAAACTTGGGCTCGTGATCCTGAGCTGATGCAGATGTCCGAAGAAAGGAGTGATTCCCTAGAAGGAGAGCGTATGTGGACCCCACCGACAGCGAGCGCTAGATGCGCTGTCTCTGTTACGCGCAGTCCGGAAGAACCGGACGATCTGGAGAGAAGGTGGCCCACCACCGTTGATCGGACTAAAGATCCAAACCGTCCATCGTGTAGGGTGCTCAAAAACGTCCTAGGGGATGTTCTCCTTTTCAACAGAAAGCAATGGAAGGAGGGAGTATCTGCTTCTGTTTTCGGTGCAAAAACAGTATCTTAAGCACGTAGGTCGGTTGCTACACAAACCGACTGTTGCTACGAATTTCCTCCACGCACGCCAACTCCAGCATCCACCCACCACCTGTATTGCCTATAAAAAGGAGAGAGAGTGAGAGAGACGGGGATCTATCAACAGAGGGCTCGAGTGTGGAGGTGGAGAGCATAGGGAGAGAGACAAGGAAGTGCTGTAGGAGTTTAGTTGTTTTACTATTTTTTTATTATTATTTCTTTTGAGGATAGCCTAATCATGTGCAGCTAAACCTCTTAGCTAGGGCTAAGAGGTGAAGCTTGCAGCGTGATGGGAGAACCTTGTGCTTGTGCCTTTTGTTTAAACTGAATTGATATTAATCTTAGTTGAGTTTATGGAATACTTTTTTTAGTCTTTAATGGTCTGTTGTGACTGAAATTACAATGGGTCTGCAATGGCTTTGAGCATGTCCTTTTTTCTTTATGTTTATGACGTCAGGGAGCCCTGTTGTTCACCATCGTCTCCTGGGCATGGTCGGATGACGGTACCCTTCCTAACCTTCATGACATGTGATTGGTTGGTAATTAGTGTAATTCTGTTGTTTGCCATAGTCTTCTGGGCATGATTTGGTGATGGGATCCATTCTAATTCATATACCTTTCATCTCTTTAAAATTAGATTAAAGTAAGTTTAGTTAAATTCCATGATTCTTGAAATTGGCATAAGATCTCCCTGAGCTCTACAAGTGGATCCTCTAAATCCCTAGTTTCCTTTCCTCTGATTTCTATAAATTTTAGATTAATACTTTCATCATTATTCCTTAAATTAATTTGATTTAGAATTCATCTTAATCTAGTTCTAATTCTACTTAGTTTTAGAGTACATACAGGTTTCAGTCCCTTAGGATTCGACCTCGGTCTTACCGAGTTATTACTACATCACAACCCTGCACTTGGGGAGTGAACAGAAGATCCAAGAGGTGGGTGCTTTTTTATGATGTAAATCTTATTTTTATAGTGTAGATCCCTTCTTTTCTTCTTGAGGAGAGTGTAAGACCCACCAATCAATAGTGGAGATCCCACACATCCCCATAGGTGTGGCCAAATGACCCACCTTATGCATGCATGTCCCATGCATGGGGCTTTCCTCTATGGACCCGATCATGGTAGATCCTTTGATTTCATTGTATGTTGAAGTCATCTAAACCTTAGGATCATGGTGGGAATGGCATCCCCACCATACATTTTGATCATAACCCATGCATGTGTAAGATCCATGTTATATATGTAATATCTATGTATGATGTGCGGTGAGATTATTCTTGGGAGGGCTCAATAGTGGCGGAGCCTTTCCTTACGGATGGATTACTCTTGTTTCTTTTCTTTTTCCTTATTTTCATCCTTCATCATGGTGTGTGGCCCACCTTGTGGGCTAACAAAAATTCAGCCTCCCAAACAAGGGAGGATGCCCATGACATTCCACCCTATGACATGTGACCCAAAATCTAATTAATTGAGGCACATGCAAAGGTGCTTTGGATGGTAGGATGGCTTGGATATTTGTGGAGCCCACTAGGCTGGTCCATCCTCTAATTTCCTGAAATTAAATCCCACTTTAATTACTATTTATAATTATTTTAGTCCAAGCTATTATTGCTGTCAAGAAATAGTTTGGACAGATTTTTGGGCCACCTTGGGGCCTGATTTTTGGTAATTTGGTGGGAAGACTGATACTATTTTATATGTGATTTTTGTAGCTGCATGACCCACCTACAATCATACCAAATTTCAGCCTCAATGGACCTCATTTGGGCATCCAAAAGGGTGTGCCAACATAGTGGACTACCAGAAATTTCTGTTATGCAGTCCAGAAGCATAGTTCTATAAAAATTAAAATTTAAAAATACTTTTTTAGATGGTGTGTAAGACCCGTATCTTAGACCGTACTGTTCCATAGACTTCCGCGGTCTTACCAGTCGAATTCCGGCAACCTTCGACCCTTAACCGATATTAACGCGCGATCCTGATTTATATGCCGACAACCCGAGTCGACTCAACCCAAGACCAATACCATAGCGACCGTGCCGTCGCCACGGTTCCAATGACGCGATTTGCGCGCCGAGGCGATACCCTGGTCAACAGTTGTAGACCGACGTTCGGTATGAGGAAACGCTGCGCGTTGCGAAATCCAAGAGAATCTCTACGATGTGTCACATCAATCACATCAATCCCATCAATCAATCATCCATCAATCCATCACATGTCAAGTACACATCACTCTCACCCCTTTTCCCAAGCAAGCCACAAAAGTCTTTCATGCCCATACCTTTCTTACACAAAGACCACAAAAGTCTTCCAAACCCTTACCTCTCTTACACAAAAGGCCACAAAAGTCAAGGATTTCTTACACCCCATCTCTCTCCCATCCATCACTCCATCACCCATCACACACTCTCTCTCTCCCTTTACAACTCTCTCTCTTTCTCTCTTTCTCATTTCAAATCTCAAGCAAAAACCCCTCCATACGTATGGAATTCTCCAAGCATTCCTAAGCTTCAAGTGGCCCACTTTCCTACCCCACCATCTCCCATCTCAACCCTCCATTCCTCATCTCATCCATTGAAGTTGAAGCTAAGGTGCCAAGGAACCCCTAGGAGCAAGAAGATCGGACGGTGGGTGCCTCTATAGGATAGTTTTCTTATTTTTATGATGGGCCAAGTGAGGCCCACCGATCCATGGTGTGGATCTCACTTGGGACCTTAAGTTGTGGTCGATGGACCACTTGGATCATTATGATCATTCCATGATGGGGCCATTCTCCATTGGCCCCATCATGATGTTTATTTCTTTAAAAAGGTCATCTAGACCATCCATATTGGTGGGGAAAGGATCCCCACCGTTGATTTTAAATTTTGGTGGTCCCATGTGTTATAGGATCCATCCGATTGTATAATTTCTTCAAGGGAGGGCTCATAGTGACGGAGCCCTTCATCACAAAGCGTGTCCCACTCTCCATCCCTCTCTCCCTTTTTATTTCTTTTTATTTTATTTTATTTTATTTTATGAAATGGGTTTGTGTGGCCCACTTGAATGGACCCAACCTTGAGGTATTTTTGTCCAAGTGTCCTTCAAGTGGGGCCCACCTTAAACACATTGTACCCACCCACTCTCTGTGTGGTGGCCCACCTCAATACATACCCAAGCCTAAACCGTCCAGCGTCTGGGACGCTGGATGTCCCTGTACAAAGGGAAGCACAAATGCAAGCTTGACTCATAGCCTTGGGAGTGGACCCTTGTGTAGGCTCCTCCTTGATGTATATTCCCAATCTAAACCGTTCATCCTCTTACCAGCAATATTTTAGCCGTTGAGCCAAGGATTGGGGTTGATCTGAGCATCTGGTGGGCCATAGCATTGGAAACATTAGTGGTTACCATTGAAGAATTTCCTGCCATTCCTGTGCATCCAAAAATTTCAAACTTCGGACTCATTTCGCCTGTTGTGAGCTACTGAACGCAATGGCCAGGGCGAATTTTTGTGAAGCGAGCCCCACGTGAGAAAAACCACCGGAAAACGGGTTTTCCCCGGTTTTTGAAAGAGGCAGACCCTCTGCTCTCTCGCTGTCAGCGACGCTGCTGCACACAGCAGCGTGCAGCATTGGGCGGGCGGCCGTGCAGCCACCCACGGCTGTTGCCGTGGGCCCCACCATGATGTATGTGAAGATCCACGCCTTTCATGAGGTGGGTCCCCTCCTCAGGTGGGCCCCCTCCAAATTTCAGCTCGATCTGGAATTCAGGTGGCCTACACCACATGAAACAGTGTGAACTAAACTCTACCATTGGAATCCTTTTGGGGCCCACAGAAGTTTCAGATCAATCTAAAATTTGTGTCTTCACTCAATCCAGGTCTAAGTGACCTTATGATGTATGTATTCTAATTCCACCGTCCAGGCGGACGGTGGCACCCACCTTTATGTATTTGTAGGACGGTGGGGCCCTTGGTGTGATATGTGTCCGGTCCTCACTGTCCAGCGACAGTGGGACCCGCCATGATGCATGTGACGCATCCAGACCGTCCATCCACTTGTTGAGAACATTTCAGGGCATGTATTGAAAATTGGGTGGGCCACCTATGTTTGGGTTAGGCCCATTTGATTTATTTAAAGCCTAGGGGTTAGGCCCATTTGATTGTAAAAGGCCTATGGGTTAGGCCCATTTGATTTATTTAAAGTCCATGGGACTAGGCCCATTTGATGTAATTTAAAGCCCATGGGATTAGGCCCATTTGATGTAATTTAAAGCCCATGGGATCAGGCCCATTTGGTGTATTTTAAGGCCTATGGGTTTAAGCCCATCTGACTTAAATAAGGCCTATGATTTTAGGTCCATCTGATATGCATCGGGCCCATGTGATTAGGCCCATATTGATATACTCTGAGGCCCCCTGGATTGTGATCCATTGCAATATACCTACGGCCCATTGGTGAAGCCCAGTAATGCGGCCCATTTGATAAACGTAAGGCCCACTTGATGCATGCAAGGCCCATTGAATGTGACCCATTTGATATATTTAAGGCCCAATGGGATGTACCTAAGGTCCATTACAATGCGTGACCCCAACATAGAGTATGTAACGATATTCACGTCGATCGTGCCTTGGAAGCAATGTTGGTTTAACGTCCACATTGCGAGTGTAATGCTGGTTAGATGTCCACATTACAACTCTCCTTAGGGCCCATTGTTAGGCCCGTACTTATTGTGTATCGACCGTCCAGGTCCATCTGCATTGTAGAATAGTTCTTTTCATTATAACATGTTTAGTACAGTTCCATGACTCATGATCATTCGCATCATATGTATGCTTGATATGAGAAGTGACTGATCATAGCATATGACTCCGGGCAGATTATTTATGGGACCCGATTAGGCGGTGTTGTCCTGCATGAGCGCACGATACGCGCAGGATTTGCTGCATGATTGGATAGTGTGACTCATGCATTTTGCATTGTGTGACATGGTTGTTGTACGCCCTAGCTATATCGGGGTCGTAGCCTCCACAGGCAGATCGTGGTTGGTAGGATTGGATACCGAAAATCTCATTCTACATGGGGTGCTATAGATATCCCTAGGTGAAAGTCCCTAAACCCTTATGGTACCAAGAGGTTGCTCCAACGTCTAGACCGAGTGGGTAGATGAGCGTTGAGTGCCGATTACCAGACGGTTGCGCTCTCCACTGTGTCCTGGTCGGTTGGAAGGGGGTGCGGCCTTACCCACCTGAGAGTAGGGGGTAATGCTAGGTTGAGTTTAACCAGCTCAAGGAATGGGTCCGCTATCGACGAGTCGCGCCCGATATTGGCAGACGGATAGTGAGGTCTCTTCCACTTACCTTATTGAGCGCGATGTGGCGGCAATCTGGTTTAGAGTGTACTAGACCCCGGTGATGTCCCATATTTGAGCTGTATTGATGTGTGGACATAGATGAGGATCTGTATGCTTGAGTTGCATTGCATATCGCATGGCCTTGGGATGGCCGATACCATTCATGTCTTGCATCGCATAGCCTTAGTACGACTCATGATATTATGGTTCCATCTGTATTTTTTCGTATCACTCTGATATTGCATAATCATATTACTACCTTGCGCACACACTTTCACCACCCTCTAAGCTTTCTATAAGCTTATGCACGATTGTTGCGTGCAGGTGACGTTGGTTCGCAGCAGCGCTGAGGCAGGAGCACGTTGCAGATCGTTTTGGAGTTTTTGTTCTTTATCATTGTATTTTTCTTTATGCTCATTGTACTTGTAAAGTTTTTGATCATAGTGGAAATGTAATGGAGTTCTTGGTTGTTGTTTGTGGGTTATGCCTTTGGTTATGCTTATTACAAATCAAACTGACGTTGAAAATCCTCCTCGTAGCATCCCAGGATCGGAACCTGGCGAATGGGCGCTAGGTGCCGAGAATGGGGTTCTACGGAGGCTGTCGGCACCGGATTCGGAGATCAAAAATTTTGTGAGCCCGGTTTTCGAGTTTGAGGCGTGACATGGTGGGCCATCTTTATGGGTTCCACCTTATTGTAGGCTTGATGAGGGACCTTGGGTCCAAATTTCAGAAATTTTGAAGGCCCAGAACTCACCCATTTGAATGGCCCAAATTCAGGACAACAATATGTATGTTGCAGATTTTTTTTACCTTTTTGTCTTCCTTACAACTATGGAACTCATTGGGCCCAGCCCATTGGAGCCTTTATGCATGTCTGTGGGGCCAATCTTATGGTGTTCTAGAGGCCCTTGGGTCCGTGATTGTGGGCACATGTGGCTGGACCAATGGTCCATGATAGATGTCTAGCTGGTGGACGCCCACCATGGGCTGGCCGTCCTTGGCCAGACCCACCATGAAGTATGTTTTTCCTCCATGTCATCCTTCCATTTTTGTGGGGCCCATGTGTGTATGGTCCACTCCAGGTGGACGTCCTAGGTGGGGCCCACTTGGGATGAGGAGCCCACCTTAGTGAAAAGGCCAGGCCGTCCATAGCTTGGGTCGTCCCACCCTTGGGCCTGCATTCCAGCAACATGGCCCACTTGAAATATATGTTGTACATCCCCCTCTCATCTGGTGGGACCCACAGTGATGTGTGTGGGTCATCAGGAATTAAATACACTATAAATTAATTTATTTGCTGAATCTCATGAACGGTTTGGATTGTCCATATGGACAATGGGTGGAGCCCTCTACATGAAAACGAATCTTAATGTGAAATGGATCACTGACCCGATTTCTTGGTCCAGTGCACCTTGAATACACCTTTGCACTGTGCGCAAGCACGGCCAGTGGGGGCCACTTGAGATATGTATGAGAGATCCATTCCATTCATTTGTTTTGCCACCCCCTTTGAGGGGTTGAAACCAAAATCGAAGCATATCCAAAGATCAGGTGGGCCCCAAATCAAGATTTTATGGGCTAATTTGTCATTTTACCCACTTTCACAAGGATCCGAGAGCTAAAATTCGACGTGTACGGTTCATTTATGGTCCTTGGACCATGTATGAAGTTTTGAGCTGAACGAATGGTGGGAACCCTGTGATCTTGCATTCTAGACGTCATTCAAGCCATTTGAGCTTCAGTTTCTCAATTTTTTTCAGATCTCTGGCATGTAAATCCATCGATCTTAGTCCCCTGGGGTCCATCCCTTGCCTTGGTGACTTCAGAGTGTTAAATCCATGCTTTTAGCACCCTATTTCAGTCCAAGCTCGTAAATACACCTTGCAGCATAAACACGATTAAATCGGGCTATTAAACAGTACCATATTCATAAATCCAAGAAATAACTGGGGTCTGATATGAAATATTTGACCATGAATAAGAAAGTCACTGCATTACATGTTTCTCATGATAACCTGGCGCAAACTCAGAAATCATCTATGAAGTACGTGAAAAAGTACTTCATCGTATTGCGAGGAGTTTGCATTCGCTTGATCCCTCTATGCCAACTCCTTTGTCAAGATCCGACTAAGTTTATTCCATTTTTAGTTATTATGGGGCTATATAACTATAACTTTACTTGGTCTGCTTGATGATTACTTTACACTCTCCTTGGATGATTATTTCTCTATTTTGACAATCTATTATGCTACTCTCTTGGATATATTCATATGTTTTATTTCTTCTAAATGTTTCTATTGTTATTCATATGTTTTATTTCTTCTAAATGATTCTATGGTTATTCATATGTTTTACTTGATGGTTAACCTATTTCTTCCCTTGTCAACTTGAGACAAAAGGGGGGAGAGGGTTGAAGAATGGCATGAATATATGATATTATATGATGCATGTGAATGATATATTGCTTGGAGAATGTTTGGAATGGAATGTTGTCATAATACAGGGAAAGGGAAAGTACAACTTGAGGGGGAGTACTAATTTTTGCAATCTTCAACATATATTCTACATCATGGGTACAAGAATACAGGGCTTCATTCAGATTCTTGTAATACTAAGTATTTTGTCACGAAATTGACAAAAGGGAGAGATTGTAAGTGTTATTATGTTTAACACACATTTTACATCTTATTTTTCGAATTTCGTCTTGTTAAAACTTCTTAGCAATTGATCTTCAAGTTGGCTCAAGATAGAAGTTAGAGTCAAGCACAAGTTGAAGTGCAAGTTCAAGCTCAAGTTCAAGTTCAAGTTCAAGTCAAAAATCAAGTTCAAGCTTAAAGTTGAAGATCAAGCTCTATCTACCAAAGTTCTAGTAGAAGATCAAGCTCTTAGAGAAGTTCAAGACTCTAATATACTTCAAGGCAATGAAGTTCAGTCCATACAGGTATTATAAACCCTAAAAAGACCTTAGGTTTAGGTACTTTCAAAATATATTTAAAATTGAGTTTTTTATACTTGTAATTAGTTGAGTTTCAACTAGCGAAAGTTTTGTCTTGACTAGTCTAAGAATTTCTCGACTAGTCCGAGCAGCAGCCGAAGTGTAACAAAATTTCTGTTGTACCTTCGACCAGTCGAGTGTTCCTCGACTCAAAATCTAGCAACGAAAATCAGTTCGGATTTGGGCCCCTCGACCAGTTAAAGACCTTGTTCAACCAATTGTTCACACCCCAAGTGCAGGGTTGTGATGTAGTAATAAACTCGGTAAGACCGAGGTCGAATCCCAAAGGACTGAAACCTATACGTTATTTAAAACTAACTAGAACTAGAACTAGGCTAAGATGAATTCTAAATCAATTAGCAATTGTGGAATAATTATGAATTAATTATCTAAAACTTAGGAGAAATCAGAGATAGGAAACTAGGGATTCAGAGGATCCACTTGTAGAGATCAGGGAGATCTTATGCATGTTTTATGGAAATTAACTGAACTGACATTGATCTAGTTTTCAAGAGATGAAAGGTATATGAATTAGAATGGATTCCATCACCAAACCATGCCCAGGAGACTATGGCAACCAACAGAATTAAACTAATTACCAACCAATCACATGCTATGAAACTTAGGAAGGGTACCGTCATCCGACCTTGCCCAGGAGACTATGGTGAACAACAGAGCTTCCTGACGTCATAGACATGAAAAGAAAATAGAAATACTCAAAGCCATCGCAGATCCATTGTAATTTCAGTCACAACAGACCATTGAAAACTAAAAATATTTCTATAATGAAATTAAATTAAAATCCATTCAGTTTACACAAAAGGCACAAGCACAAATTCTCCCATCATGCTACAAGCTTCACCTCTTAGCCCTAGCTATGGGGTTTAGCCACTCATAGACATGAGTAGGCAAAAATCCAAAATAAACTAAAGAAAAGGAAGAAGAAAAGAAAGAAAAAGAAAAAAAATCTCTCTCCTCCTCTCCCACGTCCAGCCACCTTTCTTCACGTTCTCATTTTTTTTTATTTCTCTCCCCGATAGCCTCCTCCCCCCATTCTCTCTCTCTTTTATAGCCTTAGGAGTCGGTGGTGCTAGAGTCGGTTTAGAGTCGGACTGACTCTATTTGTGTTTGCGCTGGAACGCAAACTGCCTTGCATCTGACTGAGATTTTGGGATGGCTAACTGTCCCTTGCTCGGTTTTAGCTCCTTGGTTAGGTGAAGACCCACCTGTGCATCTTCTGAACGGATCAGATCATTGATCCGACGGTGATCACGAACGCATGGGGCCCACAGCGGCCGGATTCCGCGGACGCCTGCGAATAGGGCCTGCGTGCGCGTTACGCTGGACCTCAGTGGAGACCTAGATCATGTTTTGATGATAAATCCACGCCGTCCATTTGATTCCCAGCAGAATTTCAGTCGGAACGCGTCGTTTTTGGAGCGCTGATCACACGGCCCACTTGATTTCTAAACCGGCTGTCCATATTACATTTAATGAGCTGAAAATTCATCTTTGCGGCTGTTTGAAATTATGCCACCTAGGCATGCATTGTTGCTGCCACATGGGATGACTGAACGGGTCGGATCATCACATAAGATGGTGAGTGGGACCCACAAAGATCGCCCGTAGGCTCTGTTTGCGAACAGAGCCTGCGCAATGCTGCGCTGTGATGAATAGTGGCCCATGATTGGTGTCAGCCGCGGAATCCACACCATCCATTGCAATGTCATCGAAAAACCAATAAAGAATGGCTGGTTTTGGATCTAATTAGATGTGGTCCACTTAACTTTTCATTCAACCGTTAATTCTACGTTCAACGGCCAGAATTTTTCAATCATATGCATGGTGTGAAAAGGACACCTAGGCACTGGTTTTGGCCATCCTACAGATCGAATGAACGGATCGGATCTTTCAAATAAATGATGGGTGGGCCACACAACTCAAAAACGGATAGACAGCGTCCGTCCGCTGTCTTCAGGTGGGAGATGGTGCGGGTGCTGGTGTGAATATGGAAGGCGGTTGGGCGCTTGCACGGCTGGCATACACATTGTACCGTGTACATGCATCACATACGGGCCCACTGTGGTGTGTTTCTGAAATCTGATCCATCCATTCATCTTCTCATCTTATTTAAACCGTTGAGACCAGAGTTGAGGCAGTTCCAGATATCAGGTGGGCCCCAATTTGAGATTTTATGGGCTGATCTGTCCATTGGGCCACTCTCAGAGGGATATAATGGCTGAAAATTGACTTGTACGGTTAATTTCTTGTCCTCAGGCCACGTATGAAGTTTCGAGTCAAATGGATGGTTGGAACATTGTGATCTTGCATTCTGGACCAATTTTGGGTCACTTACGCTTCAGTTTCTTAATTTTCACAGATCACTGGCGTGTGCATTCGTCGATCGTGGTCCCTTTGGGTCCGTCCCTTGCCTTAGTGATCATCAGAGCATTAAATCCAAGCTTTTAACACCCTTTTCAGTCCACGTCTGTAAATCCACCTTGCAACACAAACACGATTAAAACGGGCCATTAGACAGTATCATGCTCGTAAATCCAGAAAATAGTTGGGATCTAATATGCAATATTTGACCCTCAACACAACCCCCAACCAACATCTTGCTAGTCCCGAGCAAGGTATGCAAAAAATAAGTTGAGAATTACTGGAGAATTTTTATAAAACCGAATGATATTTTGAATAAGATACGAGAAATTTAAGATTCATGATTGTTGGAAATTATGCTCTCTTGGACTCAAGCAAACAGTAAACTTCATAATCAAGTTCAAAGTATTAATTCATCAATCAAAAAAATTCTAACATTGAGTTCCATGAGTGTATAGTGTAATCTCGACTTATTATCATTAAAATACACTTCTCTATTTCAGGATATCGTTGGTAATCAACAAGAGAATTCATAATAACCAAAATCTGCCTAACAAATCGTCTTTTCATTCCTTAAGCTTTTGATTTTTATTTTTTTTTTCTTGAAAGTAACATTAAGAAGGAAAATCAAATCCTCACCTATAGGGAGCAAACCTATGGTGAAAATTATTCGCCAACCTTTTCCCAAATCATTCATGGGAATCAAATCCTCACCTATAGGAAGCAAACCTATGGTGAGAATTATTCACCCAAACCTTTTCCAAAGGTATCTTTCTTTATTTTTTTCTTTTTTTTTTTTTAATTGATCATGACGGGCAAATTTTCAAGCGGTTTCCTCACATGCTTAGTGATTACCAAGTTAACCCTTCAATATCAGACTGAAACCTTAATGTGAAAGCGAGATGTGACATGTGAACTCATGACTCAATCAATGTTTACAACTTCTAATCATGGATTAATAATTCGATCTTAATTGTGAAATCTAATAGATAACTGAATTTAAGAGTCATAAATTACCAACATCACGTATCTCGCAATTCTAAATCAAAGATAGATGTTAAAATCACTTCGAATTCACAAAAAATTTTCAGAAAATTTTAAAATTTTCACCATTTTTACTCAAGACTAAACAAAACACTGATTAGGTAACCTAATCTCCCACCCCCAACCTAAAATCTACATTGTCCTCAATGTAAAAGATATATGAGCATGCAATGCACATGGGACAACGAAAGTAATTGAGAAGTGATGGGATGATAGTACCTGGATAACGGATTGAGAGAGATTTTTCAAGAGATCGCTGGGAGCAAGCAAATTAGTGCGAGAGAGAAAGTAAAACAAAAATAAAATCCTACCTATACCACTTTCGCAGGTGCTCTCGATTGCATTTAGCGCATGCAACAAGCCTTTAAACCCCTAGGTTACCCCTAGTGGACGAGTTGTAGTCTCGTGAGGATTTGCAGTAATGTTACCCACAAACATTGAATCGATCATGCCGCAAGGTTCCCCTTCCAGCCAATATCTTGATAAGTTTCTCAGTAAGTTCCTCAACAGGATCATCCAAAAGCCCTTTTTGCAATAGTCTTGGGCACCCTGGAGCATGACTTTCTAGAGAGACTTATGTACCTCATATGAAATCTTCCATTGAATCGCTTGAGGTATCCGTAATATATACGATTCACCTATAACAGTAGAAGTTTCAATGTTAGCATCGCATGGTGAATCAAAGACTACAAGTAAATAAAGTTTAGAAAACTTCTTAAAAAGTGATGTAGTCTCAACATATTCCGAAGCTCCAAACTTCGGTTCTAGATTCAGTTCATCTTCCTTTACTAATAGACGTTTAGGATCATGGGAAGAGAGGGTTTCAGAATAAGGGTTCGTTCGGTCAGTGATGACTACCGAGATGTTGTCTCGCAAGGCATCCACTTTGTCTTTTAACATGAGATCGTTTGAAACTGCAAAGTGTGCCAAGCAATCCCACGAGTTGGGAAATTCAGATGAGCGTGACTCATTTTTGTCATTGAAGTCCGTGATGATCTGCCTAAGGGATCCATTATCCTTAAAAATAGATGGATGTATGCTCTTTTCCTCCAGTCCTGCACAGACATATTGAAAATCAATCAAAGAAGCATCGATGTGATCACTCTGTTCATTGAAATTACTCAATTGAGGCGTTGAATTATCAAATATGTGCAGCTCAGATGGTGGCCTCAACTGAGTAGTTTCAAATTTCAGAGTTGTAGCGGATAACTCCTCCTTCTCCCGAATCATATCATCATTCAATTCAGGGGAGTGGTCCAAACGTGTTTCACAAGAGTTAGAAAGGTTGGTCGTGAGGGGCTCATCCTCCACCTTTAAATCAGACATGTCAAGTGATGGGAGTGACTCATTATGACCGACCACTTCATGTACGTCTTGATCATTGATCCGGACCAAACTTAAGAGGAATTCCAGGGGGACTGTGGCTGCACATTCAGGATCGCAATCATGTTCTAGTCCAGTGCAGTGCACATTTGGAATGGAATCACTTTCCTCACATTCTACACCTAGCATGGGTTGAGGTTCGCATAAGCTAACCTCTTTCTCATTATTAAAATCTTGTGTGTCATGTAAGGAAGGTGTGTCATCATCAATGTATTTAAAAGACACCAATGTATCTTCATCATTCTTTCGAACAGTCATCGAGATCGATTCCTCGGAAAATTGAACCACATGCTCATTAACGGAATCCAACTCCTCATTCCAAATTTCAGATTTTTTCAAAAATGAGTGCGGATCACTTTCCTCGCATTGTATTTCTGGAATGAATCGTGGCTGGGATGACCGAGCCTCCTCTATCCTATCGAGGCGAGAATTGAGTCCTTCCATTGCTTTTCTGAATTCCGCAAACCACTCCATGTTATGCTGGATTGAATTTTCCTAGATCGTTTCTGGTTGGATCTCAAAGGTAGAGGGTCCAAGAGAATAATCCTTATAACATGTTGTTGGTTCATCTTTCCATCTTTGATGTTTCCACTGGTTATAGTCATACTGATCATATATGGGAGAATAGGATGACTGATAATAATCTTCATTCCCATAATTACGATCGTATACAGCCCTATTAACCGCCCTATTAACCGATGGAAGATAATGTTCTACTCGGCTCTCAATGTCTGTTTGTGATGGAGAAAAATCTTGAGGTATATGTTGAATTCCACCACCCTCAGGCATTTCCCAATATCTCCTATCCATCTCAGCGTATGCACGTACCCACGATTCCATGATAGAACCCTGACTCTGAGTCTAATCCTAGAAAAATAAAAGAAAGTATCTTATAGTAATATGAAAAATAAGAGGAGAAGTTAGAAAGAATGTACCAAATGAGAAGTTCCTATGTTAAGATCCTGAAAAAAAAAAAAATAATAAGTTAGTTTTTAGAAATAGAAAGTCTAAGAATAGAAAATTCCTAATTAGAAGTAAACTAATTTCTAGATAAAAAGAAGAAATTCTTAAAAAGGAAAGAAGAAAACAAATTAGGAACGTCTTAAACTAGAAAACAAAAATTAGAAAGAGCTTACTGAATTAGAAGTTTCTATATTAAAATCCTACAAAACAAATAGGTTAGTTTCTAAAAATTAGGAAAATAAAAATAAAAATCTACGGTTAGAATAATCCTAATCTTAAACTAATCCCAAAACTAATTAATTTTAGAAAAACGTAGCCGACAGTCCCCGGCAACGGCGCCAAAAACTTGTTCACACCCCAAATGCAGGGTTGTGATGTAGTAATAAACTCGGTAAGACCGAGGTCGAATCCCAAGGGACTGAAACCTGTATGTTATCTAAAACTAACTAGAACTAGAACTAGGCTAAGATAAATTCTAAATCAATTAGCAATTGTGGAATAATTATGAATTAATTATCTAAAACTTAGGAGAAATCAGAGATAGGAAACTAGGGATTCAGAGGATCCACTTGTAGAGATCAGGGAGATCTTATGCATGTTTTATGGAAATTAACTGAACTGACATTGATCTAGTTTTCAAGAGATGAAAGGTATATGAATTAGAATGGATTCCATCACCAAACCATGCCCAGGAGACTATAGTAACCAACAGAATTAAACTAATTACCAACCAATCACATGCTATGAAAGTTAGGAAGGGTACCGTCATCCGACCATGCCCAGGAGACTATGGTGAACAACAGAGCTTCCTGACGTCATAAACATGGAAAGAAAATAGAAATACTCAAAGCCATCGCAGATCCATTGTAATTTCAGTCACAACAGACCATTGAAAACAAAAAATATTCTTATAATGAAATTAAATTAAAATTCATTCAGTTTACACAAAAGGCACAAGCACAAATTCTCCCATCATGCTACAAGCTTCACCTCTTAGCCCTAGCTAAGGGGTTTAGCCACTCATAGACATGAGTAGGCAAAAATCCAAAATAAACTAAAGAAAAGGAAGAAGAAAAGAAAGAAAAAGAAAAGAAAAAGAAAAAAATCTCTCTCCTCCTCTCCCACGTCCAGCCACCTTTCTTCACGTTCCCCTTTTTTTTTTATTTCTCTCCCCAATAGCCTCCTCCCCCCATTCTCTCTCTCTTTTATAGCCTTAGGAGTCGGTGGTGCTGGAGTCGGTTTAGAGTCGGACTGACTCTGTTTGTGTTTGCGCTGGAACGCAAACTGCCTTGCGTCTGATTGAGATTTTGGGATGGATAACTGTCCCTTGCTCGGTTTTAGCTCCTTGGTTAGGTGAAGACCCACCTATGCATCTTCTGAACGGATCGGATCATCGATCCGACGGTGATCACGAACGCAATGGGGCCCACAGCGGCCGGATTCCGTGGACGCCTGCGAACAGGGCCTGCGTACGCGTTACACTGGACCTCATTGGGGACCTAGATCACGTTTTGATGATAAATCCACGCCGTCCATTTGATTCCCAGCAGAATTTCAATCGGAACGCGTTGTTTTTGGAGCGCTGATCACACGGCCCACTTGATTTCTAAACCGGTCGTCCATATTACATTTAATGAGCTGAAAATTCATCTTTGCGGCTATTTGAACTTATGCCACCTAGGCATGCATTGTTGCTGCCACATGGGATGACTGAACGGGTCGGATCATCACATAAGATGGTGAGTGGGACCCACAAAGATCGCCCGCAGGCTCTATTTGCGAATAGAGCCTGCGCAATGCTGCGCTGTGATGAATGGTGGCCCATGATCGGTGTCAACTGCGGAATCCACACCGTCCATTGCAATGTCGTCGAAAAACCAGTAAAGAATGGCTAGTTTTGGATCGAATTAGATGTAGTCCACTTAACTTTTCATTCCATCGTTAATTATACGTTCAACGGCCAGAATTTTTCAATCATATGCATGGTGTGAAAAGGACACCTAGGCACTGGTTTTGGCCATCCGACAGATCGAATGGACGGCTCGGATCTTTCAAATAAATGATGGGTGGGCCACACAACTCAAAAACGGACGGACAGCGTCCGTCCGCTGTCTTCACGTGGGAGATGGCGCGGGTGCTGGTGTGAATATGGAAGGCGGTTGGGCGGGTGCACGGATGGCATACACATTGTACCATGTACATGCATCACATACGGGCCCACTGTGGTGTGTTTCTGAAATCTGATCCATCCATTCATCTTCTCATCTTATTTAAACCGTTGAGACCAGAGTTGAGGCAGTTCCAGATATCAGGTGGGCCCCAATTTAAAATTTTATGGGCTGATCTGTCCATTGGGCCACTTTCAGAGGGATATAATGGCTGCAAATTGACTTGTACGGTTAATTTCTTGTCCTCAGGCCACGTATGAAGTTTCGAGTCAAATGGATGGTTGGAACATTGTGATCTTGTGTTCTGGACCAATTTCGGGTCACTTACGCTTCAGTTTCTTGATTTCCGCAGATCACTGGCGTGTGCATTCATCGATCGTGGTCCCTTTGGGTCCGTCCCTTGCCTTAGTGATCATCAGAGCATTAAATCCAAGCTTTTAACACCCTTTTCAGTCCACGTCTGTAATCCACATTGCAACACAAACACGATTAAAACGGGCCATTAGACAGTATCTCGTAAATCCAGGAAATAGGTGGGGTCTAATATGCAATATTTGACCCTCAACACCAATCGAAGATCTGTTAGATCTTATCTCGCTCAAATTTTAAAAATTTATTAGAACCGAATCCGGTGCTTACGCCAGGCGAAGGAACAAACTTTTTGCCTATAAATTGAGGTTCTTTCTCAATCTGAAAATATAATTCAAGCCTATCAAAGTCCTTATATAAGAGAGAGAAGCCTCATTTATAGTCAAGTTATTAAGCGGTATTTATAATTTATTTTATATCTTTTTGTTTAATTCTTTAATCTCAAAATTGTGTTATTCTAATTCTAAAAAGAGTGATTACTCTTATTATTGAGATTTAAAGGAATTAATAGAAGTAGCATTTGGTTTAAACTTAATTAAAATCAATAAAACCTTAGACCTTTTCTATCGGACTGAACATTGAACATTCGTCATTCAAGAAAAGCGTTTTATAACTACAACTTTTTCTACGGCGAAGATAAGTATTCTTTTTTTACTTTGTATTTATTTTTTTCTAAGATAGTCAGAAAAATCTCAATATTGGTTTTTCTGAGATAAGCCAAAAAATCTCAGTGAGGGTTTATGTTTGTGATAGCCTGGTAAATTTACAACTGTATCAGGTTTTAAGGTGACCCTATGAAAACCTTATTCATAGTGAAAGCCAAAATTACACAGATAGTAATTTTGGGAGTGGAGTAGGTATGGTTGTTTGGGAACAGTGGTTGACACACCGAACCACTATAATTTTTGGTGTTGTGGTGAATGTTTTTATTACTTTTATGGTGAATAGTTGTAATTTCTTTTATGCTAAAGTGGTGAATATTTGTAATAGATAGTTTTTATTTACTCTTGTTCAGTTTGATATTTTGATTCTTTTTACATTCGTGAAATAAAGTTGTCCTGTCTAAACTTGTTTGGGTGAAGGTTATCATACGAATCAGTTTGAATCAACGTTTCAATAATAATGCAATTAAGATCTCTGATGTATTTACATATTCAACACTTTATTCGAATATTTGGCATAGTCCTATTCACACCCCCTCTAGGACTTCTTAAGCTCTCCTTTTCACCGACAATTTTGGTATTGTCAGAACAATACCTAATCATAGTCGCTGGCGAGGAATCGTGCACGCATCAGTTGTTTCATTTATTGCCATGTGCAAATTAGTGCCTTCATCTGTCTCGTCCGTGTTGAGAAGTGGAGCCACATCTGGGGCCGCCCACGACCGGTCGTTGCCCCTGCTCTCGACCGGCGTGGAGCCCACTCGACCGATTGTGACCGGTCATGGATTGGCTCGACTCGAACTCTAGCGAGCATCAGTTTTTAGGTCCGAGGTGCTCGACCGGTCGTGGGGTCCGCTCGACTGATCGTGCAGTCTACTCGATTGGTTGTGCAGTTTGCTCAACCGGTCGTGGTTATGCAGATTCGTTTCCGAATCCGATGCAGACTGCAGATTTCTATGTCTCCTTTCATAAGGGTGCAAAAGGGAAGTTGCCTAAACTATATATAGGGCTCCCTAGGGCTTTTCTAGGGTATTGGAAAGCAATAAGAAATATTTCTAAAGTGTGGGCAAGGGATTTTCTTTGTACTTCCAAGGGAGAGGTTAGTATTTTGCCTGTAATCTTTATTTTTCTTCATAGTAGAAGTTTGCATCCATGATTTTTACCCTAGTTTGGAGTTTTTCCACGTATATCTTGTCATGTGATTTATTTGGATTGCTTTAATCTGTTTCTAGTTTATATTTCTTCCTGTTTATCTTTTGTGGGTGTGACCGGATATTAGATCTCGGATCACTGCATTGTTGGCGTGCTGTGCAACAACTAATATCAAAGCTATTAGTTTAGTTCTATTAGGAGCGATGACGGAAGAAGGAAAAACTAGAATTGAGAAGTTTGATGGTTCAAACTTTGCCTTTTAGAAAATGTAGATGGAGGATTATCTATATCAGAAGGATCTCTATATTTCTCTAGGAGGAAAAGAGAAGAAACCAGAAAAGATGACAGATGATGAATGATTTTTACTGGATAGGAAGACTTTATGAACGATCCATCTCTCTTTTTCTAAGAACATCGACTTCAATATATCCAAGGTGAAAGCTACAAAAGAATTAATGGAAGCCCTAGCTAGCCAACATGTATGAAAAACCCTCTGCATCCAACAAGGTTCATCTTATGAAACAATTATTCAACATGAAGATGTCAGATAGTGGGAGCGTGGCTGAACATCTAAACGAGTTTAATACAGTCAGGAGCCAGTTGGAATCCGTTGGCATTGTTTTTGAAGATAAGGTCAGGGCATTATTGATCTTATCCAGTTTACTAGACAGTTGGGATGGTTTGGTGATTGCTGTGAGCAATTCCTCAGGGTCGACAAAGCTAAAATTTGGTGATGTGGCCGGTCTAATTCTCAGTGAAGAATCTAGAAGAAAGGCATCAGGAGTTACAGGGGATTCTAAAAATGCTCTAAACGTTGAAAGAAGAGGAAGATCGCTGAACAAAGGAGGTAATAAACACGGGCATTCTAAGTCGAGAAAGAAGTCCAAGGGACGGAAAAATAAAGACGGGTGTTGGCATTGCAGTAAGAAGGGGCACATGAAATATGATTGTAAGGCACTTAAGAAACAAGAAGGAAGCTCTTAAGGTGGGAAAGATTCAGTGAATCTATCTGAGAAGAGTGGTATAAAGGCGTTGATCTTATCTCTTGATGCGAGGAATGAGTCTTGGCTTATAGACTCAGGTGTTTCATTTCATGCCACTTCGTGTAAAGAAGTTCTACGTGATTATGTATCAGGTGACTTCGGGAGAATCTACTTAGTGATGATGAGCCGTGCAGTACCGTTGAAAAGGGAGACGTTCATATAAATCAGAAAGATGGAACGACGTTGAAATCGAAAGATGTCAGACATATATCGAGTTTGAGAAGGAATCTGATCTCAGTGCGGCAGTTGGCTGATACTGGTTTTGTGACGACATTCACCAAAAACCTAATTAAAATAGACGGGATTGTGTGCCATTCAATTTTTTGGGTTTGAACATGATGTAGGTATCTGATCTACACCGTCTATCCGTTTTACTAGCTCAATTAAGGTCATGAACCTAAAAAAGAAGCCAATTATAAGCTCCACTTAACCACACCACTAAAAACAAGGTAATTAATAATTTTCACAGTTGAGAGCTAAATCAAGGCTTCCAGCTCATTGGGAATCTTAGGGCTGCCAACGGGCTGGGGCTGGGGTAGGTCTCGGCCCAGATTTTGAACTTTCAGGCCGGGCTGTCTGGTTACCCCAATTCAAAATTCTAATTTTCAGGTCCCAACTCAACCCATTGACACTCCTAATTGGGATGTGTATTTGTCACCTAACTTTTTCATAAACACATATGGACACAAATACCAGCTTCAACCAAAACTTATATGCATTTGATAAGTTTTCAACACTGATCAATTCCTCTTTTTTCTTGTGGTGTGGTCCACGTACACTCTTGATCCACCGTTGTTTTTTGTGCTTATGAAGGGTTTGGATGAGTAGATAGTCACCACGGTATGAACTCTCTTAGCAGTGCCAATCTAAGTGGGACCCACTAGCGTGAATGCATCAGGTTGATTTTTAAGTGCTCCGTTAGGTACGAGATTTCATCTGTCTCATCTCTTAGGAAAAACCGAGCATTGGATGCCCCTTCAATCACATCAATATAGAAATCTTCTCCTTTGTTTTCCTCATTCCTCACATTTTATAACCTTTGGCCGGCCACTCTCCCATGGGAGTGTGCACCATGATACGTTCATGATTATCATGTAATTGGGATATTTGGAGACTCCAATCGATCAATGATCTGAACCGTTGTAAGATCTGGAACATAATTTTTTACGGGCCACTATTAAAATTGACACTGAGCAGATGAATGAAGCATTCCATAAGTTTTATTTCTCTTAGCTAGCCTTTTTTATTTCTTTCTTTCTTTTTTTTTTTTTTTTAAATTTTTTTAAAGCCGTTGATGGAAATGGAATGGATGGGATTGCGTGACAAAAGAAGTACTTTAAAACAATATGTGATCCATGATATCTTCTAACAAATGGAATGGCTTAGATTATAGATTGGACTTATTTCTGTGCTAACAATATGAAATTTTCTTATTTTTGTACACCTTTCAGAACTAACCCAAACCCCTGGCTAATCGATTGTATTGTACAAATAACCTGACCGTTGGTTCTAACACGTGGAGCCATGGTTTGCTACTGGAGACCGTTGGATTCTTTTGATTATTCTGTTCAAAATAACTCCAGATTGAATGCTGTAATCACTTGTTTAATCTTATAGGACGCGCGGGGATTGACTGGAGACCTGTGCCCAGGGAATACCCGGCTCTGTGGGCCTGCCTTGATGTATATGTTTTATCTGCAATGTCCATCTATTTTTTCAGATCATTTTAGGGCATGAACCTAAAAACAAGTTGGATGCAAAGCTCAAGTGGACCACACCATAGAAAAAAGGTGAGATTAAACAGCTATTGCTGAAAACTTCTTAAGGGCCACAGAAGTTTTGGATCAAGCACATATTATTGTCATCCATCCACTTGCATTTTTATTACCTTGGGAGCAAATAAACAACACGGAGGACTCAGGAAGGCATCAATGGTGGGTGGATTGGATGGACCGTACTTTCAGGGGCTTTGTGGGGCCCAACATTATGTATATATTCTATCCATCCCTCTGTAACATCAAATACGCATTGGGAGCGTACTGTAATCCCTGTCGTATGGGAGTGTACTCATCAGAATTAAATTATACAGAGACTCCAATCATTCAATCTGAACCATTAACTAGGTCTGGATTATAGTTCTTTAGGGCCACTATTAAAATTGACTCTGGATGGATGGTTGAAGCACCCTATAGTTTTCCCCTCTTACACAGCCATTTGTTTTCTAAGCCGTAGATGTAATGGATATGATTTCCTGATAAAAGGATCACTTTAAAATAGTAGGCAATCCACTAACAAATCGGCGGCTCAGATTGTTGACTAGACTTATATCTCATTGGATACCTGGAATTGTCTGATCTTTCCTTGGTATCCATAGTAGCATGTGGATTGCGTCTTACCCACCCCACCCGTCCCTAGCCACAAATGGACAAATCCGTGGGGGTACACCATGCTTTATCTGTCTATCTAAGCTGTCCATACCTTTTCTTTTCTTTGATCATTTTAAGGAGGTAGATTAAACACTCAAGAGGACCACACCAACTAATAAGCTTGGGTTGCATGAAATGCAAGAGTCATGTATGGTGTGGCCTACTTGAGCGTTGTATCCACCTTATTTTTGGGTTATACTTTAAAACGATCAGAGAAAAGGATGAAAGGCGTAGCTAAATGGATACATGTGTGAATTTATTGAGAGGACTTATATATGGACTTTGTGCTCGGTTTCCCATAAACATAACGTAGTATGGATTTAATATTCGTGGTGGTAGATCGTTTCTTAAAGATAGTGTACTTTATTCCAACTATCGATGCAACACACGTGACAAATTTATTCTGGGGTTTCTAAAATCATTACTTCTGACCATGACACAAAGTTCATTAGCCGCTTCTGGTGAACTTTGTGGAGTTAGTTCGGTACACAACTTCAGTTCGGCAGTGTGTATCACTTACAGACCGATGGGCTGACTGAAGTTGTGAATCATATATTAGAAAACCTCCTTCAATGTATTTTGGGTAGCAAACTGAAATAGTGGGATTTAGTCTTATCTCAAGTGAAATTTAAATTTAATAACATAGTGAATCACTCGACGGGGAAGTCCTCATTCCAAATTGTTTATGGTCGAGTGTCTCGCTACACACTTGAATTGGTCCCTTTGTCCAAACTTACGGGCATGAGTATTGCAACAGAACATATGACGAATTGAATTGTGAGCATTCATGCATATGTACAAGCCAAGTTGCATGCTCCGGACGACAAGTATAGAAAACAAGCCAACAAGCATCGGCGACAAAAGGTGTTCGACGTGGACAACCATATTATGGTCCATTATGTAAGGAGAGATTTTCGACTAACACCTACAACAAATTGAAGAATAAGAAGATTAGACTGTTACTGATGCTCCAAAATATCAATGACAACACTCGTGTTATTAATCTTCCAGATGACATGGAGATTTCACATACTTTCAATGTCGTATACCTAACCGTGTATTATAAACCGAAGCAGGACGAGTTTTTTTGAAGTGGACGGGACTGATGTAAAGCAGGTTGCGGACACTTTCATGTCCGAGATGGACCAGAGAAGGCCCGATTGGATGCGAACGTGATCAGGACCGTCAGAACCCCAAAACAGGTGTATCTTGCTAATTGGAATGAGTTATTCGATATACCATATATGATTTTTGGGGTAGGAAAAGCTACTTTAGCCACCCAACTCCGTTAGGGCGAGTTTCCCATGCTGAATTTACGAGATTCAATAAGATCGATCGTCAAAAGTCCACTTTAACTTCATTCTTAGTATTTATAGTAATTTTTAGTTCGATCATTAGTCTTGATGGAAATCTCAACTGGCCCATACCATGAGAAACAGTGTTGATCAAACTCCTATCAAAATAATAATAATAATAGGGGCATGACAAAAGTTTTAAAGCAAGCTGATATTTGCATTTTCCGATCATCCAAATCAATATAATAAATAGATTAGATGGCAAATAAATTAACATTAATAAAGGTCCTAAGAAGTTTTTAATGGCGGGTCACTCCGTGTTTCGTATGGTGTTGTCAACCTGAGATTTGGATATACTGCCGTAAAACGTGGCCGCCGTGAATAAAACAGGTACATCATGTTCACGTATCTTTTCTAATACTGACCCGGGGCATTGGAGGGAAATAGGATTGTGTACTGAGTTACTCAGTACGGTTTTATCGTACTGAGTAAACTCAGTTGGGGCTACTATGAATGTATGTGGGTTATCCACGCCGTCCATCCGTTTTTACAGATCATTTTAGTGGTTGAGTCTAAAATACCAATGGTCAACTAGACCACACCAAAGGAAACAGTGGGAATAATGACTTCCACCGTTGAAACCTTGCTAGGGCCGAGGGTGATGTTTATTTGTCATCCAACCTATTCATAAGATCATACAGACATGGATGAAGGGAAAAGACTAATATCAGCTTGATACAAAAATTCTGTGGGCCTGAGAAATTTTCAATGGTAGAATTTCAATTCACACTATTTCCCATGGTGAGGTCCACTTGAGATTTGGATATATTTTATTTTTAGGCTCAAGCCATAAAATTATCTTTTAAAATGGATGGACGGAGTAGATAAAATATGTAGATCACGGTGGACCCCACAGAATTTACTCAGTACGCAATCCGCTTCCCATTGGAGCGGTCACCACCCAAGTCAGAGTCCTGTTTGTACGGACGCAGATTGCGTACTACCCCAGGCAGGGGCTCTAAGATGCCAATGTACGTCCATCCATTTTTAATGTCATTCTAGGTTACGATGCAAAAGAAAAAAAAAAGAAAAAAAGAAGAGGAAGATGTGGACCACACAGTGGGTATTATATTCTGACAGTTGAAAACTTCCCGGGGGCCATAGAATTTTAAATACGGCTGATATTTGTGTTTTCCCTTCGTACAGTTCTCATTTTTGACCTCATGACTTAAAATCTTATGAAAAAATAGATTAACGGTGTGGATAAAATCTGATCCCATATAAACATTTAAAAATCAACAAAGTATATGAGCAACGCACCTCTCTTTTCTCGGTGAATAAGCCACGGATGTTCTTGGAATATTAGCCTGTTTGGATTAGATTATTATGTGTTAAATTAATAATTATTATTTGTCACATGCATTTGGAAGAGATTGAAACAGCACCTTACTTACCCCTCCAACTCCAAAAACCTAATTAAAATAGATGAGATTGTGACCCATTCAATTTTTTGGGTCTGAACGTGATGTATGTATCTGATCTACACCATCCATCCATTTTATGTATCTGATCTACACCGTCCATCCATTTTACTAGCTCATGAGCCTAAAAAAGAAGCCAATTATAAGCTCTACTTGACCACAGCACTAAAAACAAGGTAAATAATAATATTCACCGCTGAAAGCTAAAACCAAGCTTCTAGCCCATTGGGAATCTTAGGGTTATCAACTGGCCGGGCCTAGGGTAGGCCTGGGCCCAAATTTTGAACTGTTTGGCCATATTCAAAATTCTAATTTTCAGGTCCCAAGTCGACCCATTGACACCCCTAATAGGGATGCGTATTTCAAAAAGTCATATAGACGCAAATGCCCGCTTCAATCAAAACTTACATATTTGTCATCTAACGTTTTCAAAAAGTCATATAGACGCAAATGCCTGCTTCAATCAAATCTTACATGCCTTTAATAAGTTTTCAACACTAGGTGTTCAATTTCTCCTGTTTCTTGTGGTGTGGTTCACTTGCAGACTTCATCAGCCAGTGATTTTGTCTTCTTTTCTTTTTTTAACCTCATACCCTAAAATGAGTCTTAAGCCAGTTACATTAGTGCTCGGGTCATAACACGTTTGGTTACATTCAAGTTTAATATAACTTTGACATGCCTGGCACATATATACTCACAAACTGATAAATAAAATCAGGTCATTCACTACATGTGCGTTCGCGTATTCAAACAAGAGCACAACAACCTATTTACCATGACTTTATAGGTGCTCTTATCTTAATGGGATGCTTTTTGTGAAGGGGTTGGTTGAGCACATAGTCATCATGGAGCGCCCATACACAATATGACATCTTCTATAGAGGAGATTTAGGGCATCTAAGTTCTTTTCTGTCCTTATCTCAGATCACAAGAGTTTAAAATATATTTTTTATCAAAATGACTTAAATTATGCAGCAAAGGAAATGGATGGAATTCTTGACATCTGCTATCATCCAGGCAAGGCGAATGCTGTAGCCGACACGTTAAGCAAGAAGACGCGTAAGTTGGTAGTAAGTTTAATGATTAAAGAATAGAGACGCTTGATATAGTTAAAGATTTTGATGTTAGACTTCGTATCGAGGAATCTTGGACCTATATCGGTAACTTAGTAGTAGAGCCCACTCCTATAAGTAATCTCTTAATTATCTATTTAAATTAATCCTTTCATTCTTATATTAGAATGCAGTTATTTGAAATTTCTTTTCTAGGAGCAACGAATAATGGAAGCGCGAAAGGATGATGCATGACTATAAGAGAAAATAACATAAGAAGCGGGAAAGGATAATTCGAAGTGGTGAGTAGGCTCTGATGG
Source organism: Magnolia kwangsiensis (assembly GCA_037074715.1). Taxonomy (NCBI): domain Eukaryota; kingdom Viridiplantae; phylum Streptophyta; class Magnoliopsida; order Magnoliales; family Magnoliaceae; genus Magnolia; species Magnolia kwangsiensis. Next base: position 120,304,173 of record CM073577.1, read on the forward strand.
GGGATCAGATTTCGAGAGAGGTTATGCGTTCCAGACATATCTGAATTGAAACAAGAAGTCTTAGATGAAGCGCACCGTACAAAATTTACCATCCATTTAAGAGGAACCACGATGTACCTTGATATGCGACGTTAATATTGGTAGAGTAATATGAAGAGTGAGATAACCAACTATTAAAATTGTTGACTACATTATAAGGTGCCTTACCTGCTAAGATCTGAAACTGTCCACTATATCTAAAACATAGTTTTTAAAGGCCACTATTAAAATTGACACTCAGTGGATGAAGCATTCCGTGAGTTTTTCTTCTCTTAAGTAACCATTTGTTTTTTAACCCGCGCGGAGGGATAGGATTGCCTAATAAAAGGAGTGCTTCAAACAATAAGAGATCCATGATGGTCTCTGACTTAGATTGTTGATTGCATTTATTGCGGTGCGAAAAATCCTGACCACCTATTTTCAAGGTATTGGTTTGATACGCAGCATTAGGAGCGGATTATGTGAGACCTTGGACTCACACATAATAGTGTGGCACGTACTGTGGAGCCATAGTGATGTATTTGTTCTCTATCCATACCGTCCATCTGTTTTTTTAGATTATTTTAATGCTAATCCAAAAAAATGAAACAGATCCAAAATTTCAGGTGTACCATACCATAGGAAACAGTAGTGATTGGCCATTAATAGGCTACAAAAGTTTTTGCATCAAGCTGATATTTGTTTCTTCCCTCCGTACAGGTACAGGTTTATGCGTCCTTGTCAACAGATTAGATGGCATGTAAACGCTACAAAACAAGTTCTAAAAAGTTTTTAATGGTACGACGTTTAATCACCACTGTTTCCTATGATATGGTCCATCTCATAATTGGATCTGCTTCATTTTTAGGATAATGCCCTAAAATGACCTGGAAAAATTGGATGGACGGTGTATATACAAAATAACTATATCAAGGTGGGCCCCACAGTAAGGGCCACACCTTCTTGGGTGAGGCCGGGGTTTCACCTAATCCGCTCCACGAATTGTGATGTGTGTGATTTTTGGTTGGCAACTGATGGCATGTTTTTGAGAGCTAACCGGTAGCCCGGCTGATCCATGGAACCGTTCAAGTGGCTCAATAGATGGTTCTAACGTGTGGTGGCCATGGTTGGCCACTTCACACTGTTGGTTTTTTTAGTCATGCTATGTTTGGACCACGATCCAAACTTTGCAATTCTTAACCATCGATCTAGACATTTTCTTAACCATCTGAGCCATTGGCTTGCAATCCTAGGGTTGGGAATATCCAATTGGAGTTTTTTTTTTTTTTTTTTACATGGTCAATGTTTTGTGGACCCATCAGACCAATAGTCCGGCGGAAGCGGATTGTGTACTGAGTAACTCGGTAAACTCTGTAAGATTAGTGTACTGAGGAAACTCTGTGGAGCCCACTGTGATTTATGTATTTAATCCAATCGGCACATCCATTTTAACATATAATTTTAAGTCTTGAGCCCAAAATTGAAGCATATTCAAAGCTTAAAGGACCACACCACATGAAACAGTCTCAATTGAATGTCTACCATTGAAAACTTCTTGGGGCTACAAAAGTTTTGAATCAATTCTATATTTGTGTTTTCCCTTCACCACGGCTGTGTGATCTTATGAATAATCTGGGTGACAAATAAACATCACACTGTACCCTACAAAGATATCAACGGTAGAAATAATTAGTCTAACTATTTCCTGTAGTGTGGCATATATACTTAAGCTTTGGATATGCTTCTATTTTCTCAACCTCTAAAATGAAATTGAGAAATGGATGGACGGTGTGGATGAACCACATAAATTCACCGTTGCCCAATAGAGTTTGCTCAGTATAATAAAAAGCATAGCTGAGTAACTGAGTAGGCAATTCGATTTCTAGTCCGGCTTCTACTCAGATTAGAAGATCCGAGTCATCCAATCATTTTACTTAGTTTGTAAGAACCATTTCCATTTTTCTTTTTCCTTCTGGAAGATCTCTCTCTCTCTCTCTCTCTGGTCCACATCTTCAAACTCCTTCCCATTTCCAATTTCTAAACCAATTTGCATTCAAATTCCTCCCTTCTCTCCCTGTTCCGTATCTTCAAAGTCCTTCCCATTTCATATATTTACACGTCTTTGAACTCAAATTCCTCCCTTCTTTCCATCACTACCAAAAACAGAAAACATGGTTGATTCACTGGTCTCACTTGCCATAAAAAAATTGGCCAAAGTTCTTGAAGATGAGGCAGTTTCGTTGGTGGGTGTCACCAACGAGATCAAAAAGCTTTCCAGTACGTTCACCTTGCTCCAAGCTGTGCTTAAAGATGCTGAAACTCGGCGAGTGAAGGATGAAGCTGTGAAGAAGTGGTTGGAGAATCTCAAAGACGTGGCCTACGATGTGGATGACATACTAGATGAATGGATGACGGAAGCTCTCAAATCACAAGCACCTGATGAAGATGGTGTGTCCTGTTCTAGTAAGAAGAAGGTAACAAGCTTCCTGTCGCCTGTTAACTGGTTCAATCATGTCGCCTTACGCCACAAAATTGGGAGTAGGATAAAGGAGGTGAGGGGTAGATTAGATGATATCGAAAAAGATAAGAACCAATTGGGTCTTAAAGTAGATAGTGGGGAGAGGGAGAGGGTGGATGGTAGAGTGAGGCTGGCCGAGATCAGAGAGCGAGAGACAGCATCCCTACTCGACCGACCATCAGTTTTTGGCAGAGAAGATGATAAAAATAGAGTCGTAGACTTGTTACTGGGGGAGAGTAGTGGAGAGGTGAATGAGGTGCCCTTTGTCGTCATTTCTATCGTTGGAATGGGCGGGTTGGGGAAGACCACCCTTGCTCAGCTCGCCTACAACGATGAGAAAGTCATGGGGCATTTCGAGATGATAATGTGGGTATGTGTTTCAGAAGATTTCAATGTGAAACAGATTACAGAATCAATTATAAAATCTGCAGACACTGAGTTTAAGGGTGAAAACTTAAACTTGGATCAATTGCAACTTCATCTCCGTGAAATGTTGCATGGAAAAAGATTCTTGATTGTGCTTGATGACATTTGGTGTGAAGATAGTGAGAAGTGGGACAAACTTAAACTTCCCTTCCGAACTGGTGCATCAGGGAGTCGAATCGTCATAACCACTCGTAGTGAAAATGTTGCATTCGCAATGGGAAGGGGTCGCATGCACAAACTGGCAGTCTTATCCAATGATGATTGCTGGTTAGTGTTCAGGCGTAAAGCGCTTGAGCATCGGAGTGCCGAAGATCGTTCGGAGTTGGAAGAGATTGGAAGGGAAATCATAAAGAAGTGTGGAGGGGTGCCTCTTGCAGCGAAGGCAATAGGGGGTGCCATGTGGTCAAGAAGGACGAGAAGGGAGTGGCAGCTCGTCTTGGAAAGCGACATATGGAATTCACATGATGTCTTAAAAGGCGTTTTACCAGCTTTGTTACTCAGCTACCATGACTTGCCTCCTGATTTGAAGCAATGCTTTGCTTATTTCTCCATCTTCCTGAAAGATTGGGAGATACAGAAGGATCTGGCAGTGAAGTTATGGTTGGCACAAGGTTTCATCCGCTCTGACAGAAGTGGAGATATGGAAGAAATTGGCAGTCCGTGTTTTGATGATTTACTAAGACGATCGTTGCTTCAAGATGCAAAACTGGACGATGACAAGAACATAGTCAAGTGCAAGATGCATGATTTAGTTCATGATCTTGCACAATCTGTCGCAGGTAGTGACTGTTCACTGGTGGATATCAGAGAGCAAGCCTCGCTGAACCCAAGCAATGTCCGCCATTCTCTTTTAGTTTTCAGTGATGAAGTGGCTTCCATTTGGCTCACCTTGTATAAGGCTAACAAGTTGCGGACATTGCTATGCGTCTCAAGAATCTCCAGGTCTATGGTGCCAAACAATTTATTTCATCATTTCAGATACCTTAGGGCATTGGACTTGAATTTCACTCGCATTAAGAAATTGCCTGGAACAGTAGGGAGATTGAAGCAGTTGAGATATCTTGATTTATCTTGGACAGAGATAGAGGAGTTGCCGGAGGGGTTGAGTAATTGTGGAAATTTACAGACCTTGAAACTCAATTCGTGTTATCAGCTAAAAAAGCTTCCGAAAGGGTTGGGAAAAATGATTAACCTGAGACATTTAGCATTAGAGGGCACTTGCCAACTGGAGTACTTACCGCAGGGCATTGGGAGGCTAAGTAGCCTTCGGACGATAACAAAGTTGATAGTGGAGGGTGGCATCGAAGGATGTAAATGGGGAGAAGTGAAACAAGTACTCATGAATCATCTTCAAGGAAGACTCGAAATTATTGGGTTGGAAAAAGTCAAGAGCAGGGACGAAGCTAGGAAGGCAGAACTGTATAAGCAGCAGGATATTTGTGCTCTATCCTTGAAGTACAACTATGAGTACAGAGAACTGTATGAAGCGTTGGATGATGATGAGGTGAAGAGAATGGAGGACGTACTTGAAATCCTGCAGCCCCACACAAACTTGAAAGAGTTGGAAATAGTGGGTTACAAAGGTTCGAAGCTTCCCAAGTGGATGGAGGATCCAGTGTTCTCCAATCTAGTGAAGGTGGCGCTCTATGGTTGTCACAAGTGTAAACAATTGCCAGGTCTTGGTAAACTACCTTCCCTTAAATTCCTTTCTATTCATAGAATGGATGAGGTGAGAAAGGTGGGTGGTGAGTTTTGTGGGGATGATAATAATGATGAAAGTAGTGGTGGTGGTGTTGTGTCATTCCCAAAGCTCGAGACCCTCTTATTCTCTGAAATGCCAAATTGGGAGGAGTGGGAATTGATTGGAGATGGAGAGGTTATGCCATCTCTCCTTGAATTAAGAATACATTCTTGTCCAAAGCCGAAGGAGTTGCCCAGTAATCTTCCACAATCTTCCACCGCGTCTCCAGGCCTTGCAATCTTTCATTGTAACAGTTTGGAGTCTCTGCCAGAGGAGTTGCAAGAGGAGTTGCAAGAACTCACCATGCTTCAACAATTAACGATTTGTGACTGTCCACTCTTAACAGAGCGCTACAGAAAAGGAGGAGAAGATTGGGACAAGTTTGCCCACATCCCCAATATCAGCTTTATATGAAAGGCATTACGTACGGTGATCTGGGTCCAAGAAGATGAAATCGACGAACAGCTTTTCACTGCTTGTTTCAAGGAATTTTGTTGATGTTCTGTGTAACTACTTAACTTTTTTTTTAATTCTTTTTCTTTTATGTTTTCTTTCTTTTCCTTTTTTCTTTTTTTATTTTTTTTTAAATTATTTTTTTATTTTATGGATTTAGTTGTAATAATATGTAAATCAAAAGATGTTTATCAGATGTTGATTGCCTTTTTATTTCTTCCACGTAGACGCAACTGATCCAGCGTACGTACATTGTGGGTGAGACCCTGACCTCGGGGCCCACCTTAATCTACATATTGTGTCATCTGTTACGCCAAATCATTTTATAGCATGGGCCAAAGATGAACCATATACAAATTTCAGGTACATCACACCACAATAAACAGTGGTGGAAGATCATTTTAAATATTTTTTTATGGGCCACAAAAATTCGGAACAACCTTGTCAGAAAAGGTCAGATGGTAACTACACTTTTAGAAGTTCTTAACGGTGGGAGTTCAATGACCACTGCTTCTTATGGTGTAGTCCATTTGAGATTTGTATCTGCTTTATTTTTGAGTCCATGCCATAAAATGATCTGGCAAAATGGATGGACGAAATAGATACACAACGTATACATATACATCCATGTGAGCCCCACGGTCAATTTCTCTTATCCATTCATTTATTTTGTACACATACAAGACCTTACAGCTTGGTTCAAGAGGTCATACAGAGATGCACGGGTCTTTGAAAGCGTGGATTACATCAAAATCCTTCTAACAGTTGCATGTGTAACATGTGTCACTAGGCTATTACTCTATTGGACATATAGCCCACTAATGATATCCCAAAAATAATTAGATTATCAATTGCATCACTATAATTACTTTGATACGATGATCAGCACCGTCCAAACATTGTCCATGTAAATCGACGGTTAAAAATCGTTGGTTAGTTACTCGGACCTGATCTTGTGCTTGTGGCCCATCCGAGACTTGGAATTTCATCATTCTCAGATAAAGTATATATTTCAGCGGCCTTATTACAACCATTGTTTATGTCAAATATATGTTCATTAATTAGACATATGAAAGTTGATTTAGTAATTAAATTCAAACCCTGGTAAATACACCATGAATAACTACTTTTAGATTAAAGTTGATTTTGAATTCAGGGTGCCAAACACAACAAGAGGATTTCAAATCCACAGGGTTCGAAATCCAGGGGGTTCCAAAACCACGCTCCCACACGGGCACTAAATATATTACGAGTGTGACATAGGTTGATAGCATACATACCAAAGTAGGCCCACATGCGACCCTTATAGACTGAGTTTGTTCTACAAACACTGGTGGATGAATGGACCTTTAAAAAACACAAGCCTCAATTTTAAAAGATACTCAGAAATTCCATGCCAAGAAATGGAAGAGATTTAATATAATAACACCGGTGCGAGGGGAAGTAAGTATAGGTCGTAGGTGGAGTTAGTAAAAAAGACTGAGGACTAGCAATTTATCCAAAGACAGGGATCCATAATGAGATGAAAATGGCAAAAGAGAGTTGGTGTAGCTGACCCCACTTTTTTCTTCTTCTTTTTTTTTCTTTTTTTTTTTTTTTCTTTTTTTTTTTCCTTTTTTCTTTTTTATTTTTAATGGATGAAGATTTTATTGAAAAACTGTGCCAAAAGAACAGTAAAAAATACATAAAGAAAAATAAAATTACAAGTCCAAGCGGGCCATCAAGACACAAGCCAAAAGCCATTTCAATCACCCAAAACACTGCCTTGCGATGGACCCAGCCTTCCAATTCTGATTCATTTTCGAAGCAACGCCTATTTCTCTCTCCCCAATTAGTTGTGATAGTGCTTAAGATAATGGTGACGATAATTATTTAATTCATTAATTCCAGTTTTCATAAGAAAGATACACAACCGATTGATTCCACAATGCACTCTCATTATAATATTCCCATGCCTCTTGGATTAATAAGGAATAAAAAATAAAATAACTATCTGTGTTTCTTTTAAAACTTCTCAAATGTGAGGATGAGAGGATGAGAGGATGAGACGGCCAAGCATTGTCACTACTGCAATGAGACTATCAATGAATTCAGACCAACCATCCATCCATGGTCCTGCAATGAATGGCTCACAACATAAAAACCAACTTAAATGAACCTTTTTCCTTTTGACCATTACAACTTCCCTATTGCCACCATCTATTGAGAAGGCCACAAATTGGACAGTTAGGTGTCATTTGAAATGGAAAGCATAGGGAGGGAGGGAAGCATATCCAAGATTGAGATAGCCCAAGGAGTTGTCACAGATGGAAGGCATCGCCAAGATTGAGATAGAAGGCATCAGTCCATTGACAACCTGACCTGGCAGTCTGTCATGACCTATTACAGTAGCCAATGCCAGGATTCGTGGACCACTCAAGACCAATTGAGAGCAACTGAGATGTGGGCTGTACAAAGCAATGTTGACAGTTAAGCTCCTATCTAGTAAACCACAGAACAAAAAAACAGTATTGCATTCTTCATGGAATAATGTTAGCATATACAATCCCCAGTATTGCATTCTTCATGGAAAAATGTTAGCATACACAATCCCCATTTCCTTTTCCCCAAAACTCAATATTCAATCACTTCATTCACAACGGAAGGTTACAGATAAGAAGTAAACATGGGCAGTTTCAGTTTTCAAGTTTTCTCACCCAAGTGATGACATTCAACTACAGAAACCAAGTTTCTAAAATGATGCACCGTTGTGCTTTCATCCACGTGCATTAACTCTCTTTTACTGGCTTCTCTTTTTCCCCCCTTTTCCAGCCCAAGGCAACTTTTCCCTTCACTTCTTCAGCACAAGCTCACAAGTCTTGCCTTGCCTTCAACCTCTATGCTCTACACTCTCCTCATCTTCCACCAAAAAAAAACACCTCTCCACCCGACCAATATTTGGCCATGGGCTGCAACTGATCAATGTCATCCATTGCAGGAGAAAGCAAATGAAAATCAATAGTAAAAACACTGAGATGACAGATCCACTGAGTATCCAATACAAAATAATAGAATGTAAAGAACAAAAGAGAAATGCAGCACTGATTCGTGAGGAGAGAGCTGTGAAGTGGTGAATCATGGGGACAAATGCCAACTGGGCACACTTGTGTGAGAACTGCGCTAATCATCAAACTGTGAACCTGCCCTGGCCCATAAATCAGGCCAATCAACTCATCAGATGGGAGATTAAAAAGCAAATAAACAGCCCATACTCCACTTACACTTGTGCAACTGATGGGAGGGATCAGAAGGCTCCTAGAGATATCCCACACTAGTGTGCCATGATTGATCCCTTCAATCCCTCCTGCGAATGTCCTCAACATTTTTTAAGAAAATAAAGGCTTAAAATCAAGTTAGCATTCTTGTCAACCATCATAATATTAAAATTGGCAAATTAAAGAATCAAGACAATAGAAGTTAACAAGAGAGGCAAGCCAGAAATACTGTATATGCGTATACAAAACTTATAATGGAGTTAACCTGAGATATCTACGCAAGTAGGACAACACTTGGGGCGTGATTCACATATTTAGAGATGAATCTTCACTCGAAACAAAAGAATACCATTTTATTTGGGTCAACAAAGAATATTTAAAGCCGCTTCCTTACCATGACTGCAATAGGCCAGGAGCACGGCAGGAGTGGAAATAGTGGAATAATGGTATTGTACCAAAACTGACAGAGGCTAGAGCTGCAAACAGATTGGATTAACCCAATGACCAAGTAGATGGGACCTGATCCAAGTCAGAACCAGGTTTGGTCCACATTTTAGCGTCCAATGGGTCAGGATTCTGATTCAGGTAGTGGGACTCAAAAAACTGCCATTTTAGTTTTACGAGGGAAAAACCATTATTATAAGGAAAGTTGGTGGAATGATGAGGTTCACAAGCCCATCAGTGAGAAACAATCATGTTTAAAGGACTGAAAAAGACTAAGAATATAGAAATGCCAAAAAGAAAAACTAAAAGAGTAGAAAGTGATCAAGCTAAACTCAAGGCATATGAGGATCTTTACAAAAGAAGGTGAGAAAGGTATCTTCAAGCTAGCAAAAATGAAGAATGGTAGGGACCTAGATAATAAGGATGATGAGATCAACGAAAGGTGGAGAAGCTATTTCCATAACTTATTAAATGATGACTCTCTCTCATAAGAGAGTAGGAAGGGGAGCATGTGATGCTTGATGAACTGGCACTCAAAAATTATACACATATCATGTATATTTACTCAAACTAAACTAATTAACTTGTGGAACCACTACCAAAAAACAAGGTAACTCCGTGATGACCTTCCCTGATGGCTAAAATCATCGGCGTTTCCGACGGCTGAGGGCGACGGTTTTGGCCGTTGAACGTTTTAGCCGTCGACGTTTGTCATAAATTTTAAAACTAATAATGAAAATTAATTGCCTAGTATAAAATCAAACATATATGAACTGATTATTCGTTCCCAAAATACAAAAGGCGCGCACACCCCAAAGAAAGAAAGAAAGAGAAAAAAAAAAGTATTAAAGAAAAATCACTTGACTGAAAAAAATCAAACCATAAAAAAAGATAACACTTCTCATGTGAAGCAGAATCCAGCCTTCTCAATATATATATAATCCGAAAGAAACACAAATCCAATCCACAACATGAAAAACAGAGATGCATAATCAGAGGCACAGATGAGTTTAGTTGGTGCATTAGAATATAAAAAAACAATATCCACATATTAATACTAAGCTGTAGAGGCCATTAGACAGATAAACACATGATTTCAAAGAATAACTTTAAGAACTCCTTTTTTCATTGACAGGTGTAAAACAAATAATGCGATACCTATATAAAGGGATAACTATATAAGACTGTAAGATGAAGCGGGGGAAAGAGATACCTCTGGAGCCATCAAATAAGGACTTCCGTTCAGCAAACGTATAACAACTTGTCTTTTAGGTTGAATGCAAACACAAATCAACATGGCAAAAAATGTCATATGAAAAAATAGAATGCTTTGGCTAGAACAATTAAGAAATTCTATGAAGCACAACTAGTTTTGAAATAATGGGGATATGCACACAATGTGTAGCTATCGTCACATCATTTCTGCGCTTTATATTTCTAGCAAATCCGAACAAGCATATATAATTTATTATTAAACCTGTGTCAAGACGATCCTAGCAAACAGTTAATGCATGAAGGGAGCTAGAAAAAAATAAATAAATAAGAGAACCCAAGTGACCTTCAAAGTTTATGACAGAAGAAGAAGGTTTTCATTGGAGCTTTCCATCCATACCAAAACCAACAAAGTTAGTTCCCAAAACAGTAAATCTCTCCTTTCCATCCTTTCTTCCACTCTCAAAATCTCTTACCCTCTTCACACTGTCAAACATAATATACCAAAACCACCATAACCCAAACGCCAATAATTTCCACATGAAATTCCATACACAAAACCAACACAAACACAAAAGTAAAAGTCGAATGAGAAACAATTTCAACACGACAAGAAAACCTCCCACCTAAAATTCTCACACTAGAACCACCATTTTCATGAGAAAAAAAGAAAAAAGAAGAGCTTTTCAGCTTCTTCATTTAAAAACCCAATAAAAAACCACTCAGCAAAAACTCAACTGCAAAAGCAGCATCAACATGAGAAGAGCAGCATCAACGTGAGAAGCTCTCCATTCGCTAAGCATATCGTCATGCAACTACTGTCTGCACAAAGCCAAGGAAACATGCCAATCTTAGAAATACACTCATTCGATATCACTGGTCAAAATTTGTTATGATGAAGTAGATTGAGTGGTAGAGATTCCTCTTCATGTCCACGGGGTGGTGGCTCATCAAACTCTTGGTCATATACCTCACCCGCTATGTGTAAAGCCAGTTTTTCACTGTCCTCAGATCCTCTTTGCACAACAATAATCGCAAGAAGAATCAACACAACAGATTCAGGTGCAGGAATGGGAGAAGGCCGAAGGGTCTGTTTAAATGTTAGCAAGTATAAACAAGAGGAAGTGGAGTGTGAGCCCAAAGCAGAAGTGCATCTAGTTAGAAGGATCATGCAACAAAGGTCAAAAGAAGCATCAAATGACTAGACAGAAACCATATTTAGCTCAGTTCTGTGCTAATCAATGAGATTTTTCAAAACTGATTTCATATTTAGCTCCAATCAAAATTCCACACTTCTCTCCAAGTTGATTGATAAATCAAGCTCCAAAGTGATCTCTAAGACTGACCTCTGATTTGAAGGAACAATAGCTCTTAGATTTATCCACGAAAACAGCCTGATTTTCTGAATTATCAACTTTCCCAACTGTTTGTGGGAAGTTTGGGAGAGACCCACTTCTGAAACAAGGGGAAAGGAAAAAAAAAGAAAAAAAAAGACCAATAATTATTAGCTTGATTTTCAAGGCAAACCAACTAGATAGAATCCCTAAAAAGCTCAAATGGGTTGTTCCCTAAATTGATGAAAACAACTTCTAGAACCTGTTTGGACTGAATGGTGGGGTCACCTGAAGCATGGAACCATCATTGGATATTAACTTCAGAACTTTATGAGCCTGGAAATCAATACCAGAAAAGCTTAAAATAATATAGAAGTACTAATCTAACAAACAAACCACCTTCAACGCAGAACTGAAGCTTGGTGGCAGAATTCCCCTGCAAGCTGGTTTGAAAATCACCATTAAACACAGGCATTAACAGTATGCAGAATGTGTACCAATCAAATGAGCCAATGGTTTTGTCATTAAGTGAAGAATCTTCCCTTGCTTCCAAGAGGAGCATCTGAGATTTGACAGGAACATCACTGTCGGACTTTCCATTTCTGGGTATCATCCACTAGATCTTGAATCTGAAAGAAAGAACAATCTGTATCCCTTGCTGTGACCACATGAAGACCAAAGAAAACCTTAAGATGAGAAGGAAATAAATCTTCCAAATGCTGACTGTGTTTGTTGAAATGCACTACCAGAAGGACTTGTTTGAGTTGGAGTTGATCAAAAGCCTCCAAAGCCAGGCTTCTGCCCAAATAAAGAAGATGCCGTTTCAAGGAAAAAAAAAAGGACTTTTAGTCAGACGCCAATAGAAATAGTGCATGTCAGACAATAAACACCTTGAAGCCAATTCACACGGGAAAAAAAAAAAAACCATTCGACTGAATACTTTCCCTCCACATCTCGCAAATAGGCTTTTTCTAAAAAGATTGTTTCTGTCAGGCATTTCATCAAACATGCAACAGGCTTCGTCGAGCTGGACCATTGAATGTATCTAGAGATCAAGCAATTCCATGCAACGAGATCAAACCCATCAATTTGATTGAAGATGGAGACGTATGAATCTAGTATCAAACTAGAGAAAAGAAAAAGATCTCCACTATAAAAATCGTAGGAATTGCACATGAAAACCGTAGGAAGAGAAGTCACGAAAATTACATTTTAAAAAAGCAAATTAATCTTCCAAACCTTAGGAATTGTACATGAAACAAAGAGAAAATCCATAAAAATCAACAGACCTTGGAGTATCCATCTGTATGAAAAGCTTTTCATACTTATGGAGAGGTGCAGTTCACTAAAACTAGGTGGGTCGACTCAACATGGTTGAGTCGACTCGGTTCAATGAGATTCCAAGCCAGGTTTCACAGAAACTCGCTGGCCAGCATGACTCACTCATGACTTGATGAGTCGTGTCAATTTAGAAATTAGAACACAACTTCAGGTCCAACTCATGAACATCCGCCCTCACTTCATTTAGAAATGAGAACACATAGACAGCTCATCAAAGCTACTTATTTCTTGTCCTTCAAATACATGAAAGAATATAATATGGAGCAGGCAGTCCCCTGATTCGCCTTTACTCAAATGAAACTAGCATTTGACATGCATTTCATGAGCCTGGGATAGATTGACTCAGCGAATATGACAACTCATTGTGAAATAAAGATTTTAACACATATAATAGGGCCTTTATGCATCTCCCTTCCACATCAACTCGTAAGAAGATTATAATCCACAAAATAAGTGAACAGTGAATTAACTAAATAAATTTATGAATCTGTTACCTTTATAAAATCACAACCGCATGATGTCAAGAAGCATGAATTTCACCTATCCAGCAAGTTTAAAACTGTGTGTCCGCATGTATTCCATTCTAATATATAAATTTGGTAAATGCAACCTGGAACAAGAAAATTTCAAGATAGTAAAGAGACCACACTCTCAAGAGATAAGAAAATTCCTGTTGCTGATAATATGTGCCCCAATAATAGATGAATCCATGATACCATACTCTGAACATAGAGGTGTTGGGAACTCACCCATCCAGTTCAGGTCGAGTCGGATCGGGCCGAGTCGAACGAGTCAAATTAGCCGAATCGGGACGTCCCGTGCCCACCTCTAGTACAGAACTTCTGTGCTAAGCTTAGCTTAACGTACAAGGCAATGTGTGTGGGACTCACCATGATGTGTGCATGACATCTGATCAGTCCATCATGTGGTCCTCATCATGTTCTCTTGGACACTAGAAATTATGATGATAGAGAACTTGGGTGGGCCACACACAAGTAACATTGGGATGGAAATTCCACTCTCAAAGAGCTTCTGGATTGCTTGTGGGGCCCAAAATATTTCATAAATGGCATCCAATGCATTCATAAGATGAATGTCGCCAGTATGAATGGACACCCCAAAATTCATGTGGGCCACGCCGGGTGACTTTGTGATTTTACATGGCTTGGGCTACATGAGGTTTTGATCAGTAGGACGAAGCTTCCGTAGTAAGTACTGACCCCCTCCAGTACCGGAGTTGGTGCTGGTTGGTGCTCAAAAAGTTCTGCTTGCCCGCCATGATGTATGTGTTTTATCCACGCTGGCCATCCATTTTTCCAGATCATTCTAGGACTTGAATCCAAAAATAAGACAGATCCAAATCTCAGTTATACCACACCACATAAAACAGTGATGGTTGAACGCCCAACATTTAAAACTTCTTGGGGCCAGTGGGCAATAGGAAGTTTTTAACGGTGGTAGAGTTCAATCACCCTATTTGGATAGTTCTTGAATCGCATTAAGCTCAGACAGTAATGGGCCAAGCCAGGAGTTGAATGGGTCAGGTTTGATGGGCCTAGCTCAAAAAGCCCGGCTAGGCTCACATGGACCAAAATGAGAGACGGACATGATACGGAAGAGCCATCTCTCTGCATGACATGCAGCAGGATTACGTCCAAACCAAATCTGCCAATATGCAGATTCCAAGCATGGATTTCAACGGCAATTTTATCACGTCATGCATGATGATGGAGCCCACCTAGTGAACAGCCCAGATCTTGCAGGAAAGTGGATGGATGGACTCCGGGTCAGAGCGAATTGAGGCCTTTTTGTTTTGGCATGTCACAGGCCCGGTCTAGCTCGGACCTAGGTTTTACTATGTGGGCCAGGCTTTGAAAGACATCAACCAAGCCCAACCCAGGCCAGTAACAGCCCTTTGACCGTGATGGGCCACCTTATTTTATAGACAAAACCAAGTCCATTGTGAAGTGGAGCAGCCATCATGACAGTCAACTCATTGGGCCCAGTTTGTGGCCCTAATTTCTAACACACAATTGAACTGTCCACATCGCAGTAGCACATGTGATTAGGACCACTTATTTGGTGGGCCACCGTGGCAAGGAAGGTATGTATATAAAAAATATATCATTTTTCTCCCGATTTTGATGTTGCCTACAAGGTATTTGATGAAATACATGTAAACAGCTAATGCAAAAACAGTAGGAAATTGAAAGCAAACTCTATGTATATGTGAAAATGTTGCATATGTCCGATCTTGACTTGAACTCGGCTCGAACTACCCCGAGCTGCTGACCGAACTGAGCCAAGGCTCGAGGATCGAGCCGAGTTTAAGCTGAGGTTAGCCAATGGCTAAGTCGAACAGCTCGACTCGTGTACACCTCTAATCACAAATGAATTAATGACTCGCCAATGATTTTTAACTATCTATTTAAATGACTAACATTTAGATGGCTCAAATCATCTTATTAGTGTGATTTTCGTAATGTAATTGATAAATGAATTATTTTGGAATATATCAATATGCAATATGCCATATGTACTGTGAATTAGTAGGAACGACAACACATGCTAATATGCAACTTTTCATTTAGCATTATTAGTTCCATTGACCTTCATTTATAGTTCGGACCGCATAGAGAAAAAGGTGCATTTACATCCAATTTTCTCCGATGCTCTCGAATGTAATGTGCCAAACGATACCTTTATACGGATATGTATTTTATCTATGTGGTGGTTCAAGATGCTGCACGAGTTGTAGCCAATTGAGGTGAACCACACGCTAGCATGAGTTGTAGCCCATTGAGGCCTACACGCTAAGTGATCTGAAGATCGGGACAGTCTGATGAACTCAATGTTATGCAGGCCATAGAAAAATCAAAGAAGATTCTCTAAATGGCTTTTGTTTAGTTCTAGATATCATCGGTTAGGATCGTTGTTGAACATGACCATGTGTGAATAACTTATTTATGATAATAAACGGTTCAGATAATCGAACCATAGTGGCCCAAGTCAAACACACTAGTTTCTTGGTAGTGATGGAGGGAAAATGATCTCATGATAAATAGCTGACCGTGTGTCATATGGCCCATTGTGATGGTTATTTGACATCCAATCGCAAGGCCTTTGGAAGGTTTCAACAGTGATCATCATTAGCAAGGCAGCTTCCTGTGGTGTGGCCCACTTGAGTTTTGTATCTGCCTCATTTTTGGGCTCATAGATTAAAATAGTTTGAACAAATAAATGAACGGTGGGAAGAAAACCCATACGTCATGTCAGGCCCCATAGAGCCCCTGCCTGGGCCAATTTCTGTTCAGACAGGGACAACATGCAATCAGACTTTTAGGAACCCAGTTGGTTTTGATGTTAGATCCACCCAGACCATCATGCCTATGGCATCAAACATCAACTGTACACGTGTTTTAATTAGATCACACGATTGGAAATAGTATACCGGGCATGTTCACCCTCTAAATTGTTTTCATTCATGTGGCCCACTTATTAACCAACGGGCATGATGTTTGGACCCCAAGCTTAAGTGTCTAATGGTTGGAAGATAGGCCTGTAAATAGTAAGGGTTGTTGTATCTCTCCTAATTTTCTCATTGGTATTGCTCACTTGAATTATGGGTCAGTCAGATTTTTATTTATTTATTTTTATTATTATTTGTTATGGGCCTAAAATAACATTACACACTAGTCTCGAACAGGTATGGGTAGGGGTGTCAACAGGCTGGGTTGGTGCCAGGCCAAGTATTGTCCAAGGTCGGCCCAAAGTGTACAGCCTAAGCCCAAACCAAGTCCAAGACAAAGCCCAGGTGGCCCAAGATACTCCAGCGTGAGCCCAGCCTGAAATGTTTAATAGAGCCTGGACAAGAATGTTTATACAGAGCCCAACCCAGGCCTGAACCCGAATGAAATTTTATAAATACACGTTTTGATGGGCCCCAAATATATATATATATATATATATATATATATATATATATATATATATATGTGACACATTTCCTTTTGACATCTAATACATGCATTTAGTGGGCCTCACTTTCAAGGGAGAAAGAAAAACAGGATTGAACCTGCTCCAATCATCGACAATGCTGCTGGACGAAGACCTCCCTGTTGCAAGCTGATCAAGGCTTGGTCAGTTGAGGTGCAGAAAGAGAGACGAGAGGAATTGATTGAAGGTGAGAGAGAGATGCGAAAGAAAGGGCTAGAGGTGAGAGGGAAATGGGAGCATTGGGCAACATGTGGGAGAAAGATCAAGATTGTTTCTTTTTCTTTTAACTGGAAACACCAACTAGTTGAGGTTGCCGGGTCATGTAGGCCTCACCATAGTTTTATGTAAAATCCAATTGAATTGAATACTAGTCTAATAAAGATGCAATGACCCAATTGCAATTAATATCTTTTATGATGCTGAGGAATTGGAGGAACACCACCTGCAATTTGACTTGGGCATTTACTTCCCAACTTTTTACAGACTAACTGTTTAATTGGAGCATTCACAATTCATCTCACACGCGCATCCAAATAGGCAGTCTTGATTTTGCTGACAAAATGTTGATGATGAAGCTATGCAATTAGAAAAATAAAAAATAAAAAAATCAGATATATTTTCCGTGCTTTTGCAGCATTTTCGGAGTTAGCTATTGGGTGAGATCGTGATCTGTGCAACCATTTTAGTGCATGTCCGATCCTTTTTCCTTTCCAGTTGGTAAGATGGGATTGGATTCTCAAATTCCACGTGGCAAGAACTAAACCTAATGGACGTGAGATAAAAGCGTGCCCAAGGCTTTTATGTTGGTTAGGTATATGAATAAAGTATCCTGATGATTGTACCAAATGGGTGTCCAGTAGACATAGAAATTAACGTGAGGAAAGAACATGAGGTCGAGCACCGTCTTCCTCGAGAGGATAACTATTCTGAATCCAAGGAACTTCTCTAGACTCCTCATAGAGACTTCTCGAATCCACGAGAAAAGAAAGCAGAAAATAGAAATAATTTCTAGTAAATTCAAAATTGATTAATGAATGAATAAAAATGAGTTTACAACCCTTTAAATAAGGGCACCAAGAAATGGGAAAAAAATCAGAATCAAACTACAACTAAAACTCCTAGAATTCACGACTTACTATAAATAGTAAACTTACTATTTATAGACGGTCGTGATATCTACTAGTGCACAAGGTTTTTGGCCAAAAATAATAAGTGTCCTATTTGGCTTCACCAAACCATTCTCCTAATTTTTCTAAGTTCTTTTCATGTTAGACACAACTCCAAAAGTCCAACAGATGAAAAGTTATACTCAAACTAAAACTTACTATTTATAGTAAAAACGAAATGAAAATAGGGAAACGACCATCGATCCAGGGGTATTTCGTAAATCTGGGCTGCACAACCCAGCATAGCAAGGTTAGTTGGCTAAAGTAGCTCGTTCTACCCCAAAATCATATATTTTACGTCAAATAATTCATTCTGAATTGTGAGATATGCTCGATTTAAGGTTCGACGGTTTGGATCACTTTTGTCATCCACCGGGCCTTTTTTTATCCATCTTGGCCATTTAACTGTCCGTGACCTGCTTTACATCAGAAATCATAGACTCTTTTGATGGGGGACCACTAGGCCAACAAGGTCCACCTATGGAACCCACTTCTTAGACTATGGGGCCTCCAAGCACTCCATGTATGTATGGTCCAAATCACCCGTGAGATCCAGAGAACCTATTGGAATTGTAAAGGACTTTTTGTATCATTTGTATGCATGATTTTGGCCTCTACACCCAAACAGTAAGCCATATTTATAGAGATCCGTTCATCAATATTTGGACTCTATGCATACACTTGTGCCACTACTTCATACATGAAATTCCAGGAAAACCTTAGAAGAGTCTAAAATCCTGTTTTAATTCTCCAAGTTTTTCACTCCCCATCTAGAAGGTGGGGCAAGATTTATGACCCAAAGGAATTCAATATGGGAAATGTAAGAACCAACTAAGAACTTTTTATTCTTAAAGAAACCAAGGAATTAAAGCTGAGAAATGTAATACTCAGCAACTAAACACCCCCTCGAAAAGGTTGAAAAGAGTAGAATGCTTGTGACCCCATGTATGACACATTCAAACTTCATAATGCATGAATAGTGATTTGGGTCTTGTTTGGCATGCACTTTGGATGGCTGAAATCCAATCACTTGAAAAACTGTACTCTTTCTTGGCTAACCCTAAATTAGACTGTCCAAACTATGGAAACATTGTCATAGGTCTCTAGTCTAAAATTAGATTTGCTGAATAATCTTAGATTCTTATTATGGACACTTAGTTTGCAGAATTAGGACCATTGCCTATCATTTAGACCATCAAATCATCGTTTGTTTGATTATTTGAGTTACTTAGAATGCCATTTGTGCGATTCCTTGGTGAATGTGTATTAACCATCAATACTATAAGATGCCATAGTATCAATGTTTTTGTCTCATGGGTTTTGTGGGATTGGGTCTTGGGATTCTATTAAAGAATAGTGTCTTCATGGCCAATGGTTCCATTTAGACATGTTGGCATTTGCATCGCATATCTGGACCATCCATCAAGTACTGTCCATTCTCCTTTATAGGCTGCCTTGGAGAAATCATACGGATGGGTTGATCAAAACCATCCAATCAGTAAGCATAATCGTTAGTAGAAAATAAATCATGGATGTTTAGGGTCATCTGATTTCTGCCATTCCTGCAGGAGTGCTACACGTAAGGTGAATGCCAATGAGTTCTGATGCAACTATGTTGATGGGACTCTTCCTTGGTGATTAGCGGGCTGTCGTGGGCCCCATTTGGTGTTTGGTTGTATGCAACCTGCATCATAATGGTGGCCCATTAAAATCAGTCTGATCCAACCATCACATGGGCCACACCATAGAAAAAAAAATGAAAAAAAAACTCATGATGGTTCTAACATGTGGGCCATGGTTGGATACTTCACACCGTTGGTCTGTTGAGTCATGCTATGGTTGGACCATGATCCAAACTCTGTAATTCTTATCCACTCAGCATATCCATTTTAACAGATAATTTTAAGCCTTGAGACAAAAAATGAAACATATCCAAAGCTCAAGTGGACCACACCACAGGAAAAAGTCTCAATTGAATGTCTACCGTTGAAAAATTCTTGGGGCTACAGAAGCTTTGGATCAATATGATATTTGTATTTTCCCTTCATCCATGTCTATATGAACAGGTTGGATGACAAATAAAAATTATTGTGGGCCCTACGACTGTTTCCTGCAGTGTGGCATATATACTCGAGCTTTGGAAATGCTTTCATTTTGGGCTCACCCACTAAAATGAAGTGGAGAAATGCTTGGACGGTGTTGATAAACCAAATACATTCACGGTAGCCCAACAGAGTTTACTCAGTACAGTAAAAAGAGTAGCTGAGTAACTGAGTAGGAAATTCGATTTCTAGTCCGGCTTCTACTCAGATTAGAAGATCCAAGTCATCCAATCATTATACTTGAGTTTGTGAGGAACGTTTCCTTTGTTCTTTTCCTAACCGACCATCCGTTGGCTTCCAAAACCAAGGGTTGGGAAAATCTGATTGTGAATTTTTTATGGGGGAATGGTTTATCCATTGTCCAATCTATGGGCCAAGCTTGTGAAAGCTAAGGACATATGCTTATCATTGGGTGGAGATCATATCATATTATTCCATTCCTTTATTTGGAATAACTAATTAAAGTTGAAGTGGAATGAAGGTTTTGCATCAATCTTCGAATAAAGAGTAGACGAAAACAACACTCTTTATCAACGCTTCCTATAAAATCTTCATTCAATTGTATTAATAACACCAGAACAACATTTGCATCTCTCTCTCCCTCTCTCTCTGTTCCATATCTTCAAACTCCTTCCCATTTCCTATTTCTAAACCAATTTGAATTCAAATTCCTCCCTTCTCTCTCTGTTCCATATCTTCAAACTCCTTCCCATTTCCTATTTCTAAACCAATTTTATTTCAAATTCCTCCCTTCTCTCTCTGTTTCATATCTTCGAACTCCTTCCCATTTTCTAGATTTACACCTCTTTTAACTCAAATTCCTCCCTTCTTTCCATCACTACCAAAAACAGAAAACATGGTTGATTCGATCGTTGATTCACTGGTCTCGCTTGCCATAGAAAAATTGCCCAAAGTTCTTGAAGATGAGGTGGTTTTGTTGGTGGGTGTCACCAACGAGATCAAAAAGCTTTCCAGTACGTTCACCTTGATCCAAGCTGTGCTTAAAGATGCTGAAACTCGGCGAGTGAAGGACGAAGCTGTGAAGAAGTGGTTGGAGAATCTCAAAGACGTGGCCTACGACGTGGATGACATAGTAGATGAATGGATGGCGTAAGCTCTCAAATCACAAGCACATGATGAAGATGGTGTGTCCTGTTTCAGTAAGAAGAAGGTAACAAGCTTCCTGTCGCCTGTTAACTGCTTCAATCATGTCACGTTACGCCACAAAATTGTGAGTAGGATAAAGGAGGTGAGGGGTAGATTAGATGATATTGAAAAACAGAAGAACCTATTGGGTCTTAGAGGAGATAGTGGGGAGAGGGAGAGGGTGGATAGTGAAGTGAGGCTGGCTGAGATCAGAGAGCGAGAGACAGCATCCCTACTCGACCGACCATCAGTTTTTGGCAGAGAAGATGATAAAAATAGAGTCGTAGACTTGTTACTGGGGGAGAGTAATGGAGAGGTGAATGAGGTGCCCTTCGTCGTCATTTCTATCGTTGGAATGGGGGGGTTGGGGAAGCCCACCCTTGCTTAGCTCACCTACAACAATGAGAAAGTCATGGGGCATTTCCAGATGAGAATGTGGGTATGTGTTTCTGAAGATTTCGATGTGAAACGAATTACGAAATCAATCATCCAATCTGCAACGGAGACTGGTTGCGAGTCATTAGACTTGGAGCAGTTGCAATGCCGCCTTCGTGAAATGTTGCATGCAAAGCGATTCTTGCTTGTGCTTGATGACATTTGGAGTGAAGATACTGAGAAGTGGGATAGACTGAAACTTCCCTTCCAAACTGGTGCATCAGGGAGTCGAATCGTCATAACCACTCGTAGTGAAAATGTTGCATTCGCGATGGGAAGGGGTCGCATGCACAAACTGGCAGTCTTATCCGATGATGATTACTGGTTAGTGTTCAGGCGTAAAGCCCTTGAGCATCGGAGTGCCGAAGAGCATTCGGAGTTGGAAGAGATAGGAAGGGAAATCATAAAGAAGTGTGGAGGGGTGCCTCTTGCAGCGAAGACAATAGGGGGTGCCATGGGGTCAAGAAGGACGAGAAGGGAGTGGCAGCTCGTCTTGGAAAGCTACATATGGAATTCACGTGATGTCTTAAAAGGCGTTTTACCAGCCTTGTTACTCAGCTACCATGACTTGCCTCCTGATTTGAAGCAATGCTTTGCTTATTTCTCTATCTTCCCGAAAGATTGGAAGATAGAGAAGGATCTGACAGTGAAGTTATGGTTGGCACAAGGTTTCATCCACTCTAACAGAAGTGGAGATATGGAAGAAATTGGCAGTCTGTGTTTTGATGATTTACTAAGACGGTCGTTGCTTCAAGATGCAGAACGGGACGATGACAGGAATATAGTCAAGTGCAAGATGCATGATTTAGTTCATGATCTTGCGCAATCTGTTGCAGGAAGTGACTGTTCACTGATAGATATCAGAGACCAAGCCTCGCCGAACCTAAGCAATATCCACCATTCTTATATAAATGACAGTGATGAAGCTGGTGATGAAGTGGCTTCCATTATTTGGGCCACCTTGTATAAGGCTAACAAGTTGCGGACATTGCTATACGTCTCAAGAATCTCCGAGCCTATGGTGCCAAACAATTTATTTCATCATTTCAGACACCTTAGAGCATTGGACTCGAGTGACACTAGCATTCAGAAATTGCCTTGAACAGTAGGAAAATTGAAGCAGTTGAGATATCTTGATTTAACTTGGGCAGAGATAGAGGAGTTGCCGGAGGGGTTGAGTAATTGTGGAAATTTACAGACCTTGATACTCAATCAGTGTCGGTGGCTAAAAAAACTGCCTAGAGGGCTGATAAAAATGATTAACCTGAGACATCTAGATTTAGAAGGCACTAGGCGGCTGAAGTACTTACCGCAGGGCATAGGGAGGCTAAGTAGCCTTCAGACAATAACAAAGTTGATTGTGGAGGGTGGCGTCGAAGGATGTAAATGGGGAGAAATGAAACAACTGATCAATCATCTTAATCTTCAAGGAAGACTCCAAATTATTGGGTTGGAAAAAGTCAAGAGCAGGGACGAAGCTAGGGAGGCAGAACTGTATAAGCAGCAGAAGCTTTATGCTATATCCTGTGAGTACAGACGTGATGAAGCGTTGGATGATGATGAGGTGAAGAGAATGGAGGACGTGCTTGAAATACTGAAGCCCCATACAAACTTGAAAGAGCTGGAAATAAGGGGTTACGAAGGTTGGAAGCTTCCCAAGTGGATAGAGGATCCAGTGTTCCCCAATCTAGTGAAGGTGATCCTCTCGTCTTGTAACAAGTGTAAACAATTGCCGGGTCTTGGTAAACTACGTTCCCTTAAATGCCTTGAAATTGTAGGAATGAAAGAGGTGAGAAAGGTGGGTGGTGAGTTTTGTGGGGATGATAATAATGATGGAAGTGGTGGTGGGGTTGTGTCATTCCCAAAACTCGAGACCCTCGAATTATATAACATGGAGAATTGGGAGGAGTGGGAATTGAGAGGTGGAGATGGAGAGGTTATGCCATCTCTCCTCCATCTACGAATAGAAAACTGCCCAAAGCTGAAGGAGTTGCCAAGCAACCTTCCACCGCGCCTACAGAAGCTGAGGTTAAGCATAGGTAATGATGGGTTGCCATCCGGTGGGCCCTTACCCATCCTCCCCAACCTTAACCATTTGGATGTTTGGGGAAGTTCTGAGCTGACATCGTTCCCTTGTGGTTGGTTGGGGCAACTCAAAGCCCTCCAAACTCTGGAGATCTGTTTTTGTTCTAATTTAAGGTCTCTACCAGAGGAGTTACAACACCTTACTATGCTTCAACAATTAAAGATATGGAGCTGTCCACTCTTAGGGCCTGTTTGGCCAGGCAGATCCCACGGTATTAGGAGGGATGGGATCGGCAATATCCTTGGATATGCATGACGAGCCAAACAGGTCCGGTGAACTTGTCCCGGGATATAAGCCATCCCATGGATCTTAAGACAATCCACTGACATCACCATCATTACCTTAAAATTGATCCTATCCCTTGGTTGAATGGATTGGAAGGTAAATCCCAGGATATGGGCGGCGTGCCAAACAGACCCAGTGAACTTGTCCCGGGATATAAGCAATCCCATGGATCTTAAGACAATCCACTGATACCATCATCATTACCTTAAAATTGATCCCATCCCTCCTAATACCATGGGATCTGCCCGGCCAAACAGGCGCTTACGAGGGCGCTACGAAAGAGGAGAAGATCGGGACAAGATTGCCCACATCCCCTCTTTCAGCATTGGTTGGCAGGAATTACCGTGATGTGGGTCCAAGAAGATGAAATCGACGAACAGCCTTTCACTTGCTTCTTTCAAGGAATTTTGTTGATGTTCTGTGTAACTACTCTACTTTTTTTTTCTTTTTCTTTTTCTTTTATGTTCTCTTTCTTTTACCTTTTTCCTTTTTTCTTTTTTCTTTTTCTTTTTTTTGTCTTTTTTTTTGTTAAATGGATTTAGTTGTAATAATATGTAAATCAAAAGATGTTTATCAGATGTTGATTGCCTTTTTATTTCTTCCACGTAGATGCAACTGATCCAGTGTACGTTGTGGGTGAGACCCTGACCTCGGGGCCCACCTTAATCTATATATTGTGTCATCTGTTACGCCAAATCATTTTATAGCATGCGCCAAAGATGAACCATATGCAAATTTAAGGTAGATCACACCACAATAAACAGTGGTGGAAGATCATTATAAATATTTTTTATAGGCCACAAAAGTTTCGGAACAGGCAACTAGACTTTAAGAAGTTTTCAACGGTGGGAGTTCAATGACCACTGCTTCTTATGGTGTAGTCCATTTGAGACTTGTATCAGCTTCATTTTTGAGTCCATGATATAAAATGATCTGGCAAAACGGATGGACAGAATAGAGGCACAACATATACATACACATCCATTTATTTTGTACACATACAACATCTTACAACCTGGTTCAAGAGATCATATACAGATGCAGGGGTCACTGAAAGCTTAGATTATCAATTGCATCAGTATAATTACTTTAATACGATAATCAGCACCATCCAACCATTGTTCATGTAAATCAACGGTTAAAAATCATTGGTTAGTCACTCGGACATGATCTTGTGCTTATGACCCATCCGAGACTCGGAGTTTTATCATTTTCGGGCAAAGTATATATTTCAGCAGGTTTATTACAACCATTGTGTCATACATTACATCGGTTCACTAATTAGAGACATTAAAGTTGATTTAGTATTTGAATTCAAACCCCTGTAAAGAAATCATGAATAGCTACTCTTGGAATAAAGTTGATTTTGAATCCAGTTAGCTAAACACAACAAGAGGATTTCAAATCCACAGGGTAACGAATCCAGGGGGTTCCAAATTAAACGGGCCCTAAATATATTACAAGTGTGACATATTCTTCACAATGTCGTCTCCTGGCCCATTTGATGATCAGGCCTGAATTTCATGATTGAGCGGGGACCATAACTACAAATTGGCCTTTCCGTAAGCATTCAGTCCTATGTTGTGGTCCACCTGAGAAATCGATCTACCTCATTTTTTTGCTCATGCCCTAAAATGAGCTATTTTGCTCATACCTAAAATGAGCTGCCAAAATAGATGAACAACATAAATAAGACACATCATGGTGGGGCCCAAGAGCACCAACCAGTACCGACCTCTATTCTGAAAGGGTCACTGCTGAATCTGACCCCACCTGCTTATACCTGTGTGGAGCCCATCAAACCCGCACATTAAATAGATCCCACCATAATGATGGGATGCTCATGCCTATCTAATTGTTAGCTTAGCCATAACAGAAAGCAATTGGCAACATCCAAATGCCTCCAACTTCATTAAGGTACCGACCTGAAGGTTGGATCAAACTGAATTTTTCATGGTGGGCTACCCTTCTACATAGGTTAATAGCATACATACCAAAGTAGGCCCATATGCAACCCTTGTAGACTGAGTTTGTTCTACAAACACTGGTGGGCGAATAGACCTTTAAAAAAAAAAAAAAATTCAATTTTAAAAGATACTCAGAAATTCCATGCCAAGAAATGGAAGTGATTTAATATAATAACTTGGGTGCTAGGGGGAGGAAGTATAGGTCTCAAATGGATGTGGGTGGAGTTGGTAAAAAAGACAGAGGACTAGAAGTTTATCTAAAGACATGGATCCATAATGAGATGAAAATGGCAAAAGAGAATTGGTGTAGCTGACCCCACTTTTTTCTTCTTGTTTTTTTTTCTTTTTTCTTTTTAATGGATGAAGATTTTATTGAAAAACTATGCCAAAAGAACAACAAAAAATACAAAAAGGAAAATAAAATTACAAGTCCAAATGGGCCATCAAGGCACGAGCCAAAAGCCCTTTTAATCACCCAAAACACCGCCTTGCGATGGACCCAGCCTTCCAATTCTCTCTCCCCAATTAGTTGTGATAGTGCTTAAGATAATGGCAATGATAATTATTTAATTCATCAACTCCAGTTTTCATAATGAAGATACACAACCGATTGATTCCACAATGCACTCTCATTATAATATTCCCATGCCTCCTGTATTAACAAGGAATTAAAAATAAAATAACTATGTGTTTCTTTGAAAACTGGCCAAATGTGAGGAGTAGAGGGTGAGACAGCCGACCATTGTCAATACTGCAATGACTATCAATGAATTCAGACCAACCATCCGTCCATGGTCCTGCAATGAATGGCTCACAACATAAAAACTAACTTAAATGGACCTTTTTCCTTTTTACCATTATAACTTCCCGATTGCCGCCATCTATTGAGAGGGCCACAAATTGGACAGTTAGGTGTCATTTGAGATGGAAAGCATAGGGAGGGAGGGAAGCATATCCAAGATTGAGATAGCCCGAGGAGTTGTCACGAATGGAAGGCATCGCCAAGATTGAGATAGCCCGGTGAGTTATCACAGATAGAAGGCATCAGTCCATTGACAACGTGATCTGGCAGTCTGTCATAACCTATTACAGTAGCCAATACCGGGATTCATGGACCACTCAAGACCAATTGAGAGCAACTGAATTGTGGGCTGTACAAAGCAATGTTGACAGTTAAGCTCCTATGTAGTAAACCATGGAACAAAAAAAAAGTATTGCATTCTTCATGGAATAATGTTAGCATATACAATTCCCATTTCCTTTTCCCCAAAACTCAATATTCAATAAGGTTACAAATAAGAAGTAAACATGGGCAGTTTCAGTTTTCAAATTTTCTCACCCAAGTGACGACATTCAACCACAGAAACCAAGTAAGTTTCTAAAATGATGCAACACTGTGCTTTTATCCACGTGCAATTACTCTCTTTTATTGGCTTCTCTTTTTCCCCCCTTTTCCAGCCCAAGGCAACTTTTCCCTTCACTTCTTCAGCATAAGCTCACAAGTCTGGCCTCACCTTCAGCCTCTGCGCTCTACACTCTCCTCATCTTCCAAAAAAAAAACACACCTCTCCACTCGAACAATATTTGGCCATGGGCTGCACCTGATCAATGCCATACATTGCAGGAGAAAGCAAATGAAAATCAATAGTAAAAACACTGAGATGACAGATCTATTGAGTATCCAATACAAAATAATAGAATGTAAAGAACAAAAGATAAATGCAGCATTGATTCGTGAGGAGAGAGCTATGAAGTGGTGAATCATGGGGACACATGCCAACTGGGCACACTTGTGTGAGAACTGTGCTAATCATCGAACCGTGAACATGCCCTGGCCCATAAATCAGGCCAATCAACTCATCAGATGGGAGATTAAAAAGCAAATAAACAGCCAATACTCCACCTACACTTGTGCAACTGATGAGGGGGGATCAGAAGGCTCCTAGATTCCACACTAGTGTTCAGCAAGGTCCTTATAAGTATACTTTGTAAGTGCACCAGAGATCCCTGGCACAAAGCATGCCTCCATTCCCTCTCATGGCTTCCAAGGACAAAACATGCTTTAGCAACCAAAGTTTATTTCATCTCAAGCCTTTTCGCCACTTCATCAGTGTCACTCACTAGGACCTTATGATCTACAAATACTAGGACAACTGACGGAATTCCTTGGATAACTTATTTTATTAATAAAGTAAAATCATTTAGTAAGAGGAGAAAATGGAAAGCAATTTATCAAGGTAAAGGATACATCTCTCTCCAATACCTACAAACACACACTTTGTGTCCATCTTCCACAACTTCCTCTTGCGTGCAATGCAGGCAGTCAGTACCCATGCACTGACATCACTTTCACTAGCTAAATGTCACTGAGATAAAATGTTGTTGAAGTTACCTGGTGACTCACAACCCACCTACCAAGGATGACTTCTGGTTATTCATTCAGAAAAGGAAGCATTAGAGTCGATCCCAAAAAAAAAAATGTTTTAATCAGATGGCACCAAACTGTCTTTTCTAATCAGATTATGAAGTTGGTCATCTACGCATGATGAATTAGTTCACCAAAATTCAAATTTGTCATTATGCACGATGGATCAGTTCACCATTATTAAAATTTTCATTCCCGATGCTTACCATTTTTAAAGAATTCATATTTTGGTAATCATTTTCTAAATAATCACCACCCACAAAGGTCAGAAATAATTCATTTAGTACCCAAAAGCATTCAGGAGCTCAAGTCACCACCATTTAGCAATGGTCTTAATATTAATCCAAAGTTTTCACTGACTAGGCCAAGTCATTCGCTAAAGCAAGTCAAAAACCTAGAATTTTATATTGCAATTTCCAAGTTGTCTCTGATTTTAAATGATACAGTGAGTAAAAGGTATACTTGGATAGGAATATGTGTCCTTCCCAAGAATTGGAGAAAATTATAGACAGACAAAAGATTATATTAAGCGTAAAATTTTGAAGAATTATCAACTACATAAATCAGTCTCCACTGCATATCTGCATATACCTGGCATTATGAAAATGCTATTTAGTTGCATATATGAAACATACAACAGTATCTCATGACAGAACTTACTCAACGTATACGGGATCTGAGTTTACTAAATTCATTTTTCAGAAGATCTCTGCTGCACAACAAGATCATCAGCAGAGCAATAGTCTGCAATGAGCCAATACATATACGATGGGTTATGCCCTCCCCTGAAAAATACAACAGATGATAGTTAAAAGAAATGTCCCATAATTTATAGAAATATCACCAAACCAAAAACTACGATAACAGTTGAGAATATTTTTTTTTTTGAGAAAAGAAACAGGAAATTGTCAAGAGATGACCAAAAAAAGTAGGCCACCAACTTCTTAAGGACAGTCAAAACATCCCCATCAACTAAGATTTTTGTTTCTCTTTGGATGCTTTTTTTATTACTATTTTTTATGAAAGGAAACAAAATTTTATTAAAGAGATTGCCAAAGGGAAGGTGAAATAAAACAACTAAAGGACTCATCATTATGGTTGAAGGCTTTAATACAATAAACCCAATCTATTACATCTAACTTCACCCTCTTAAAGACATCAACTACTGTCCCGCCTATGGTGTTCACTCCCCAAGTGCAGGGTTGTGATGTAGTAATAAACTCGGTAAGACCGAAGTCGAATCCCAAGGGACTGAAACCTGTACGTAATCTAAAATTAACTAGAACTAGAACTAGAATAAGATATAATCTAAATCAAGTAGCAATTGTGAAATAATTGTAGGTTAATTAATCTAAAACTAAGGAGCTATCAGAGAAGGGTAACTAGGGATTCAGAGGATCAACTTGTAGAGATCAGGGAGATCTTATGTCTGCTTCAAGAGTTATGGAATTTACTAAACTGCCATTGATCTAGTTTTCAAAGAGATGAATGGTATATGAATTAGAATGGATTCCATCACCAAACCATGCCGAAGAGACTATGGCAAACAACAGGGCTTCCTGATTCATAAACATAAAAAGGAAAAGGAAACATTCAAAGCCATTGCAGACCCACTATAATTTCAGTCACAACAGACCATTAAAGACTAAAAATATTTCCATTTAAATTAAACTAAATCCAACTTCAATTTCAAAAATTAAAATTAAAAACATATAATCTCCCATCTTACTACAAGCTTCACCTCTTAGCCCTAGCTAAGAGGTTTAGCCTGATAACATGGTTAGGCTAATTCCAAATAAATAAAGAGAAAAAGAAAAGAAAAAGAAAAGTGAATTAAAAAAACAAAGAATCTCTCTCTCTCTCTCTCTCTCTCTCTCTCTCTCTCTCTCTTTCTTTCTTTGCTCCACGTCAGGCCAAGCTCCACGTCCCAACTGATCTCCCCAAACTCTCTCTTCTCTCTTCTTTTTATAGCAGGGAACAGTGCAGTCGCAGCTGCTTCAGATGGTGCGAAAAGCTGGAGTTGGTTTACATCACCGACTCCCTTCCGCAGTCGGCAAAAACGCAGGAAGATCAGAGCCTCCAAACTTCCTCCTTCCTTTGTTTTGATCCAAAAGAACAATGCCCCTTAAGACTGTTTTCGACGGCCTACATGATGAACGGCTTGGATCAGCCATATGATCAACATTTTGATCATGCAACTGCCTGGAAATCCAGGTTTTCCCGAGACTGCGTAACAGAGCCCGCGGACGCATGCTGTGATGGTCGGTGGGGTTCACTTCCACTTATTTTGGTAAATCCATTCCGTCTATTGGATTCCTGACGAAATTTCAGTCAAGAAGGAGTAGGTTTTGAATGTCCATTGACGTGGCCCATAGAAGAAATCACAAAAGGATCAGTTTTGAATGTTGCAGGGCAGCCCTTTTGTGGCCTCTGTATCTCACACGTATGCACGCATGGGTGAAAAGTGACAACATGGTTTTGAAGTATTCAATGTCGTCTACACGGTAGACGGTTGGGATTGAGCTTACAGGGCACGTGTGGGGCCCACTAGCTTCCGCAAAACAGCCAGCGGCCGTGCATTACGCGGCACGTAAGAGCGTTTTCTTTTTTCTTTCGGTCAGAGACGGTCAAACCGTCTCTGACGCTTGCCGTGCACGGCTAGTGCATATATGCACTATGCATATTCTGTATATGTAGGGTCCACGATGATGTGTTTCTGAAATCTGATCCAGTCATTCGTCTTCTCATATTATTTAAGCCGTCAATACCAAAGTTGAGGCAGTTCCAGATATCAGGTGGGCCCCAAATTGAATATTAATGGGCTAATCTGTCTGTTGGCCCACTTCCCGAGATCTTCAATGGCCTAAATTTTATATGTACGGTTAATTTATGGCCCTCATCACGTGTATAAATTTTTGAGTCAATCGGATAGCAGGAACCATGTGATCTTGCATTCTACACCAATTTCAGGTCATTTGCAAGTGAACGGCTGAAATTTCTCGGGTCCCTGGTATGCATATTTGTCGATTTTAGTCCCTGGAGTTTGTCCCTTGCCCTGGTGATTATCAGAACGTTAAATCTAAGCTTTTGGCATCCTTTTTCAGTCAACTCTCCTAATCACACCCTGCAACAAAACACGATTAAAACCGGGCGTTAAATGGTATTATTCTCGTAAATCTAAGTAATAAATGGGGTCTAATATGCACTATTTGACCCTCAACACAACCCCCAACCAGCATTTTGCTAGTCCCGAGCAAAATATGCGAAAAATAAGTTGAGACTTATGTGAAAATTTCTGTAAAGCCGAATGATTTTTGAGAAATAATCCAGGCATTAGAATTCTACGATTCATGAATGTTGGGCATTACTTGCTCTTGGACTCAAGCGCACGGTAAACTTCCTAATGAAGTTCAAAATATTAATCCATAAATCAGACAAATTCTGAACATTATGATCCATGAGTGTATAGTGGAATCTCAGCTAATCACATTAAGATTGAATTTGTTATTTCAGAATCTCATTGGTAACCAGCAAGAGAATTCATGATAACCAAACTTGCCTCATAAATTCCATCTTTTGATCTTTTTAACTTTTTATTTTTCCATTAATAGTCATGCCAAAAAGAGGAATCAAATCCTTACCAATAGGGAGCAAACCTATGGTGAAGACCGTACTCCTAGACCTTTTTCACATATCATTCATGGGGAATTAACTCTACACCTATAGGGAGAAAACCTATGGTGAAGATTAATTATCCAACCTTTTCAATTTTTATACCATGATGGCAAGATATTTCAGGTTGGTTCCTTTCATGCTCAGTGATTACCAAGTTAATCCTTCGATATGGAACTGAAATCTAAACGTGTAGGCGAGACGTGACATGTGAAATCATGACTCAATCAATGTTTACAACTTCTAATCATGGATTAATAACTCGATCTTAACTGTGAAATTTAACAGATAATGAATCCCAGAGTCCGAAATTACCAACATCACGTATCTTGAAAATATAAATTAGGGATATCTGTCAAAATCATTTCGAATTCACAAGAATTTTCTGAAAAAATTATAAAAATTTTCACACTTTTTGCACAATTTTTGCTCAAGACCAAGAAAATACTGATTAGGAAGCCTAATCTTCCACCCCCAACCTAAAATCTACATTGTCCTCAATGTAAAAGATATGGGCATGCAATGCACATGGAATAACGAAAGTAAAGTGATGGGAAGATAGTACCTGGATAACGAATCAAGAGAGATTTTCCACGAGATCGCAGTATGGAAGCTGGTTAGCACGAGAGAAAAAGAAAAATAAAATTAACAAAAATAAAGTCCTACCTATACCACTTTCGCAGGTGCTCTCGATTGCATTTAGCATATGCAACAAGCCTTTAAACCCCTAGGTTACCCCTAGTGGACGAGTTGTAGTCTCGTGAGGGTTTGCAGTAATGTTACCCACAAACATTGAATCATCTAACTAGAAAAATGAAATGAAAAGCTAGGTTGCCTCCCAGGAGAGCTAAATTTACCGTCTTCAGTCAGACAAATAAAGCAACAATCCTAGTCCTATGAAAGCGATAAACCTACCTATACCTCCATCAGACTAGGAGATCAGTCCTGGTAAACAGGAGCAATCAGAGGCATGGACATGTCCTCTGAATCAAATGTCTCGACAAATGGCTTTAATCGATGTCCATTTACTTTAAACTCCTTGACATTGTCGGGATCTCTTATCTCGACGGCACCATGAGGATAAGCAGTAACAACAATGTAAGGGCCAGTCCAACGAGATCGAAGCTTACCTGGAAAGAGATGTAGTCGAGAGTCATACAAGAGGACTTTCTAACCTGGCGTGAATGATTTCCGTAGAATACGTTGATCATGAAACGCCTTCATCCTGTCCTTGTAAATTCTCGAGTTTTCGTACGCATCGTTCCGGATTTCTTCAAGTTCATTTAATTGAAGTTTGTGTAGTGAGCCAGCGTTATTCAAATTGAAATTCAGATTTTTGATCGCCCAGTATGCTTTATGTTCCAATTCCACAGGCAAATGATAAGCCTTTCCGTAGACAAGTCTAAAGGGAGATGTTCCAATAGGAATTTTAAAAGTAGTACGGTACGCCCATAAGGCATCGGTTAATCGAATTGACCAGTCCTTACGATCAGGGTTAACCGTTTTCTTTAGGATATGTTTGATCTCTATATTGAAAATCTCAGCTTGTCCACTTGTTTGTGGATGGTATGGGGTGCTCACCTTATGCGAGATACCGTATTTTTTCATTAAACTCTCGAATAGTCTATTGCAGAAGTGTGAGCCCCCGTCACTAATGATGGCTCGAGGCGTTCCGAACCACGACAGGATATTTTCTTTCAAAAATTTAATGACCGTGCGATGGTCATTTTTCCGGCACGGAATTGCTTCGACCCATTTAGTGACATAGTCTACGGCGAGCAAAATATATAGATTTCCAAATGATTGGGGGAATGGTCCCATAAAATCAATGCCCCAGCAATCAAATGCTTCAATGATAAGGATGGGATTCAAAGACATCATATTTCGACGGGACAATGCTCTCAATTTTTGACAACGCTCACAAGCTTTGCAAAACTCATGAGTGTCCCTGAACATAGTGGGCCAGTAAAAGCCACACTGTGGAATCTTGGCCGTGGTCTTTTTAGCAGAAAAGTGACCACCACAGGCCTGTGAGTGACAGAAGGAGATGACACTCTGATGCTCATCGTCTGGCACACATCTCCTTAAGATTTGGTCTGGACAATATTAAAACAAATGTGGATCATCCCAGAAAAAGTTACGCACCTTGGTAAAGAATTTCTTCTTATCTTGTGACGTCCAGTGTGTCGGTATGACACCTGTAGCAAGATAATTAGCAATATCAGCGAACCAAGGTGAATGGGAGACTCTAAACAGTTGTTCATCAGGGAACATGTCATTGATATGGGTCGCCTCAAGGGAATCAGAGGTATTAAGGCGAGAAAGGTGATCAGCTACTACGTTCTCTACTCCCTTTTTGTCTTTAATTTCTAAATCAAATTCTTGGAGTAGAAGGATCCATCGTATTAGGCGGGGCTTAGAATCATTCTTGGAAAGAAGATACTTAAGTGACACATGATCTGTATAAATAATGATCTTGGATCCGATTAGGTAGGACCGAAATTTGTCCAAAGCGAACACTATGGCTAAGAGTTCCTTTTCCGTAGTCGAGTAGTTCACTTGGGCAAGATTTAGAGTCCTACTTACATAGTGAATGACATAAGGCCGCTTATCTTTTCTCTGGCCTAGAACCGCTCCAAGAGCATAATTAGAGGCGTCGCACATAAGTTCAAAAGGAAGACTCCAGTCGGGTGGCTGCATGATAGGTGCAGTGGTTAACATGCCCTTAAGCTTAGTGAAAGCTTCTTGGCATTGCTCAGTCCACTCGTATGGTGCATCCTTTTGAAGAAGATTACATAAAGGACGAGAGAGGAGACTAAAGTCCTTTATGAATCGCCTGTAAAACCCTGCGTGTCCTAAAAAGGATCGCACGTCTCTGATGTTCTTAGGAGGATGTAGGTTAGAGATAAGATCGATTTTTGCCTTATCTACCTCGATTCCTTTAGACGAGATGATATGCCCAAGGACAATTCCCTTTTGAACCATAAAATGCCACTTCTCCCAGTTAAGTACCAAATTTTTTTCTTCACATCTTTTCAGCACACATTTAAGACTTGCTAAGCATTCGCTGAAAGATGAACCAAAAATAGAGAAATCGTCCATGAAGACCTCTAAATATTTTCCCACCATGTCAGAAAAGATACTCATCATGCATCGCTGAAAGGTGGCAGGGGCATTATATAACCCGAATGGCATCCTTCTGTAAGCAAAGGTGCCATAGGGACATGTAAATGTGGTCTTTTCCTGATCCTTAGGGGCGATTTCAATCTGATTATAACCTGAATACCCGTCAAGGAAACAATAATAGGAATGACCAGTTAGCCTTTCCAGGATTTGATCAATGAAGGGCAAAGGAAAGTGGTCTTTCCTTGTGACAGTATTCAGCTTTCTGTAGTCAATGCACATTCTCCAACCAGTAGTAACTCTGGTTGACACGAGTTCATTATTGGCATTGGCTACAATGGTGATCCCGGACTTCTTAGGAACCACCTGAGTTGGACTCACCCATTGACTATCGGATATGGGGTATATGATCCCCACTTCCAATAGTTTGAGAACCTCGGCCTTAACTACTTCCTTCATGTTTGGATTTAGTCTACGTTGTGATTGTCGAACAGCCTTTGCATTATCCTCAAGATATATGCGGCGAGTACAAATCGATGGGTTAATTCCCTTGAGGTCTACTATCGTCCATCCAAGAGCTCCCTTATGTTCAATGAGAGTAGATATGAGCATACTCTCTTGTTCTTTCTCCAGGTGGGCAGAGATCACCACCGGATATGTCTCATCTTGACCTAAATAGACATATTTTAAATCAAAGGGCAAAGGTTTTAGGTCAAGCTTCGGTGGCTTGAGGTTAGACGGTAGAGGCACTACATCAGTTTGGGGCAATTCCTCAATTTGTGGCCTCCACCGGTTAACTTCAAGTACCGGTGCAGTATCCAGCATGGCACACGTCTCCCTAATTATATCATCATCAAGATCATGGGAGTGGGCCAGGCACGTTTCTAAAGGATTAGAGGATAAGGTGAGAGGTGTTCTATCTTCCACAAAAGAATCAATCATGTTAACATCGTGGAAATCGTCATCATCCTCTGAGTTGCTGCCGTTATTGAAAAAGATATTCGATTCCAATGTCAAATTTCCAAAAGACATAGTCATAACACCATTCCTGCAATTGATAATTGCATTTGAAGTGGACAGGAATGGGCGACCAAGGATGACTGGAATCTGAGTGCTCGTGTCATTGATGGGTTCGGTATCCAAGATGATAAAATCAACAGGGTAGTAGAATCTATCAACCTGGACCAAAACATCCTCGATGATCCCTCTTAGTACACGAATAGAATGATCAGCAAGTTGTAGTGTGGTTCGAGTGGGTTTTAATTCACCCAAGCCTAACTGTTGGTATACCGAATAGGGAATCAGATTGACGCTTGCTCCTAAGTCAAGAAGTGTGTGATCAATTCGATAGTTCCCGATTACACATGATATGGTTGGGCAACCGGGATCTTTGAATTTTTGCGGCACGTCTTGTTTTAGGATGGCACTCACCTTCTCAGTTAAGGAAATTTTCTTTTGAACACTTTTTCGTCGTTTGGTCGTGCATAAGTCTTTTAGAAATTTAGCATATAAAGGTATCTGTTTTACAACATCAAGCAGAGGAATATTGACTTTCACTTGTTTCAACACCTCTATGATATCCTGAGAGTTAGATAGACGTTTTGGTTCAACCAACCGTTGGGGAAACGGAGCAGCTGGCTTCTCTAGAGGTTCCGGTTCAAATTTTTGTGGGGCGTCACCAGATCCATCATTGTTGTCCTCTTCTGGTTCTTGAGGCTTTTCAGGCCTAACCGGAAGGGTTTTATCAATAACCTTCTCACTCCTAAGAGTGGTGATGGATTTAGCGTGCCCCATTTGATTTGAAGAGCTAGGATCACTAACTCCATAATGTGGTTTAGGATTGGGAAGAGGTTGAGCTGGGAAGCTCCCCTTGTTTCCAATCGTATTTTCAGCCTTAAGTTCATGTATTTCTTTCGTAAGATCTTGAAAGGCTTGCATCATACCCTGATTGAAAATCTCTTACTTTTGAAAATGTTTTAGAACCAAATCCTCTTGAGGTTTCTCTTGAGTTGGATTTTGGTTTAGGAAACCTTGAGGTGTAGCCGTTGGTCCATTCCTCAAACTGAAATTTGGATGATTTTTCCAACCAGGATTGTATGTATTAGAGGGTGGTCCATTGAAAGGTCTTTAATACTTATTTACGGCATTAGATTGTTCATTCAATACTTCTCGAAAGGCAGGTATTGAAGGACAATTTTCAGTAGTATGAATGTTGCAATCACAGATGCCACAAACACTTTCATTAACCTTTTCCTTCTTTCCTTCCATGGCCTCAAATTTTCTGGTGAGATTAGCCACCTTAGCGTTAAGATCATCATCCTCTTTCAGGAGATATATTCCTCCTTTTTCCCTTGAATGAGTTGGCCTAGACGTAGCGTTCGTCCTTGGGTAATAGTCCCATGATTGTGTTTTTTCAGCGAGACTATCGAGGTAATCCCATACCTCGTCGACATTTTTATTGATGAAATCTCCGTTACACATTGTCTCGACCATTTGGCGCATGGAAGATGTTAGCCCATCATAGAAAAAATTCGTAATGCGCCATATTTCAAAGCCATGTTGTGGGCATGCATTAACCAGATCCTTGAACCTTTCCCAACATTGGAAGAATGTTTCATCTTCCTTTTGGGCAAAGTTCATGATTGCTCTCCTAAGGGTAATTGTCTTATGATGTGGGAAAATTTTCTTTATAAATTCCCTCTGCATATCATTCCATGTGCCAATGGACCTAGGACGCAGTGAATGTAACTACGTCTTGGCTTTTTCTTTCAAGGAAAATGGAAAGAGTTTCAGCCTAATTGTATCTTCAGATACATTAGGGAAATATAGGGTGTCTATGATTTCGTCGAATTCTTTCAGATGCAAGTATAGTTCTTCAAATTCAAGCCCATGGAACTTGGGAAGGAGTTGGATGACCCCTGGCTTGATATCCATATGTCCTGTATTCGCAGGAAAAATCATGCATGAGGGCGTACTCACCCCCGCCGGTTGTAAATAATCTCGTAAAGTACGAGGCGGGGGTGCGTGGTGCACCTCATTCTCATCATGTACTTCCTCAACCTTAAGTTGGGGTAGTGCTTGAGGTTGATTTTCAGCCATAACCTTCTCTGTCTCAGGAGAATTCAAGTGGTGTCTAGTCCTGCGATGGACAGTCAACCCCTCAACTAATCCTCCTTCAGTCACGAGACGTCGAGTGTTGTCGCGTGCCCACTGGGGCATAAAACACACTCAGCCCTCAAATTCTAACTTAAACCTAAGAGAAAGGAAGAAGAAATCTAGAAAAAGGGAAAGATGGAAAGAAGTTACCAAATTTGGAGTCCTAGGTTAAGAATCTACAAAACAAAACAAAATAAGTTAGTTTCTAAGAATAGGAAGTCCTAATTAAGAGTAAACTAATTTTTAGAAAAAAGAAAAAATTTCAAAGAAAGAGAAATTAGAAAGAGCTTACTAAATTAGAAGTTTCCTACAAAACAGAAAAATTGAGTTGGTTCTAAAAATCAGATAGAATGAAGAATAACAAGTTTTTAAAGTTAAGAAAAATTTCTAACAAGGAAAATAACTAAGCTTCTAAACCTAGAATTAGAAAATTCTAAAAAGAAGATCTAATCTTAAACTAATCCTAAAACTAATTAATTTCAGAAAAACGTAGCCGACAGTCCCCGGCAACGGCGCCAAAAACTTGTTCACTCCCCAAGTACGCAGTTGTGATGTAGTAATAACTTGGTAAGACCGAGGTCGAATCCTAAGGGATTGAAACTGTACGTTATCTAAAACTAACCAGAACTAGAACTAGAATGAGATGAATTCTAAATCAAGTAACAATTGTGGAATAATTATGAATTAATTAATTTAAACTTAAGAGAAATCAGAGAAGAAAACTAGAGATTCAGAGGATCCACTAGTAGAGATCAGGGAATTCTTATGCTTGCTTTAAAAATCATGGAAATTAATTGAACTGTCATTGATCTAGTTTCAAAAGATGAAAGGTATATGAATTAGAATGGATTCCATCACCAAACCATACCCAAAAGACTATGGCAAACAACAGAATTAAACTAATTATCAACCCATCACATGTATGAAGGTTAGGAAGGGTACCGTCATCCAACCATGCCCAGGAGACTATGGTGAACAACGGGGCTTCCTGATTCATAAACATAAAAAGGAAAAGGAAACATTCAAAGCCATTGCAGACCCACTGTAATTTCAGTTATAACAGACCATTAAAAACTAAAAATATTTCCATTTAAATCAAACTAAATCCAACTTCAATTTCAAAAATTAAAATTAAAATTAAAAACATACAATCTCCCATCTTACTACAAGCTTCACCTCTTAGCCCTAGCTAAGAGGTTTAGCCTGATAACATGGTTAGGTAATTCCAAATAAATAAAGAGAAAAAGGAAAGGAAAAGAAAAGTGAAATAAAAAAACAAAGAATCTCTCTTTCTCTCTCTCTCTCTCTCTCTCTCTTTCTTTCTTTGCTCCACGTCAGGCCAAGCTCAACGTTCCAACTGATCTCCCCAAACTCTCTCTTCTCTCTTCTTTTTATAGCAAGGAACAGTGCAGTCGCAGCTGCTTCAGATGGTGCGAAAAGCTGGAGTCGGTTTACATCACCGACTCCCTTCCGCAGTCGGCAGAAACGCAGGAAGATCAGAGCCTCCAAACTTCCTCCTTCCTTTGTTTCGATCCAAAAGAACAACGCCCCTTAAGACTGTTTTCGACGGCCTACATGATGAACGGCTTGGATCAGCGATATGATCAACATTCTGATCATGCAACCGCCTGAAAATCCCGGTTTTCCCGGGACTGCGTAACAGAGCCCGCGGACGCATGCTGTGATGGTCGGTGGGCTTCACTTCCACTTATTTTGGTAAGTCCATTCCGTCCATTGGATTCCTGACGAAATTTCAGTCAAGAAGGAGTAGGTTTTGAACGATTTCCGACGTGGCCCATGGAATCTGTGAAATCACCATCCGTTCTGAGTTTGAACCGTGGATTTAGATCCTAGAAATATTCTGCAATTCTTCCACCTAAGTGAGATTAATATCCATATTCCGTACACAGTGGACGGTCCCGATCCTCAAGTTACACGATGAGTGGGGCCCAGAACAGCAACCAGCGGACGGCGTCCGTTCTCTGTTAAAAAAAAACGGAAGTCCCGTTTTTAGAAGGAGAGCTCGGTCACACACCCTTTTGACCAGCTCAGCCGATCCGGTGCAATGAGCGTACACTTGTAATGGCAGTGCACATGACTTTCTTTAGGGCCCAAAATACTATTTACGAGAAATCTGCGCCGTCCATCAATTTTCTCATGTTATTTTAGATGTTGAGACCAGAAGTGAAGCAGATCCAGATGTCAGGTGGGCCCATAATCGAAATTTTATAGGCTGATGTATTAGTTTAGCTACTTTCACAGTGATACGGGAGCTGAAATTCGATGTGTACGGTTCGTTTATGGTCCTCAGGCCATGTATAAAATTTGGAGCTGATCTGATGGTGGAAATTCTATGATCTTGCATTTTGGCTGACTTTCAGGCCACCTGAGCTTCAGTTTCTCAATTTTTTCAGATCTCTAGCGTTGATCTCCGTCGATTTTAGTCTCTGGAGTCCGTCCCTTGCCCTGGTGATTATCAGAACGTTAAATCTAAGCTTTTGGCATCCTTTTCAGTCCACACTTGCAAATGTACCTTACATCACAATCACAATTAAAGTAACCCATTAAGCAGTGTCATACTCATAAATCCAAGTAATAAATAGGGTCTGATATGTAATATTTGACCCTTAACATATAGTTGAAGACAACTAGAATTTAAGAAGTTTTCAACGGTGATCATTCAATGACCACTGCTTCTTATGGTGTTGTCTATTTGAGATTTGTATTGCTTCATTTTTTGATCCATGCCATAAAATGATTTGGAAAAATGAATAGACTTGATATACAACATGTACATAGAACGTGAGCCCCACGGTCAATTTCTCTTATCCATCCATTTATTTTGTACACATACAACAGCTTACAACTTGGTTCAATAGGTCATATAGGGATGCACGGGTCATTGAAAGCTTGGATTACATCTAAAATCCTTCTAATAGTTGCATGTGTAATATGTGTGTCACTATACTATTACTCTATTGGACACAGCCCATTAATGATATCCCAAAATAATTAGATTATCAATTCCATCACTATAATTACTTTAATACGATGATCAGCGCCATCCAAACATTGTTCATGTAAATCAACAGTTAAAAATTGTTGGTTAGTCACTCAAACATGATCTTGTGCTTGTGGCTCATCCGAGACTCGGAATTTTATCAATTTTGGGCAAAGTATATATTTCAGCGGGTTTATTACAACCATTGTGTCATACATTACATAGGTTCACTAATTAGAGATATTAAAGTTGATTTAGTAATTAAATTCAAACCCCTATAAATACACCATGAATAGCTACTTTTGGGCCATAATAGAAAGTAATTGGCAACCAGTCAAACGTGTCCAACTTCCAACTTCATACGGTACCCACATGAAGATTGGATCAGACTGATTTTTTACGCATCCAACTTTCACAGCAGGCTAGCATTCTAGATAGGTTGATAGCATACGTACCAAAGTGGGCCCATATGCAACCCTTGAAGATTGAGTTTGTTCTACAAGCACTTGTGGATGAATGGACCTAAAATTTAAAATAAATAATAAATAATAAATAATAAATAAATAAATAACCTCAGTTTTAAAACATATTCAGAAATTCCATGCCAAGAAATGAAAAAGATTTAATATAAAAACTCCGGTGGAAGGGGGGGAAGCATAGGTCTAAAAAGAATGTGGGTGGAGTTAGTAAAAAGAACCAAGAACGTGTAGTTTATCTAAAGACAGATCCATAATAAGATGAAAGTGGCAAGAGAGAATTGGTGTAGCTGACCCTCACTTGTCTTTCTCTCTCTTTCTTTCTTTCTTTAAATGGATGAAGATTTTATTGAAAAACTGTGCCAAAAGAACAGCAAAAAATACAAAAAGAAAAAAAAAAAAATTAACAGCCCAAGGGGGGCATCAAGACACGAGCCAAAATTTCATTCAATCCCCCAAAACACTGTCAAGCATTTTGATGATCAGGCCTGAAGTTGGTGATTGAGCCTGGACCGTAACTATAAATGGACCATTCCTCCTGATGAAACAAGACCAGTAGCTGTCAAGCTTTCAGGCCTAGCTTATTTCAAGCCCACGTTGGATTTCAGCATTACGCCCAACAGCCAGGCTTTCGTTTAAATTTCAATCCCGTTTTCAAATCAGGTGGAGGCTTTAAAGAAGGACTTCAAATTTTAAATAATTTCACAGGAGTGTTGTCAGCTCTGGTGGGCCTCACTGTGGTGCTTATGTAAAATTTACCGGCATGTCACCCTGTTTTAGACCCAGAATAAAAAGAAAATAGCCAGGTCTATGTATCAGGTGGACCGCGTTATTAGAAACAATATACAGGGCAATACTCACCCTCCAAAATGTTTCTCTTTTTGTGGCCCACTGAATAACTTATAGTAGGCAAAATGTTTAGCACTCAGTGCTAAGTTTTAATGTGGTATCTAATTGTTAGGAGTGCATTTTATATAATCATCACAAAGACCTTACAAATATCAAGGGTGGATGTCTCTCTCCCACATTTTATCCTGAAGTAGCCCACATGAATCATGAGTAGGACTGATTTCTGTTGATGGGCCTAATAAAAGAGTATAGATCCAACGGTTGGAGTGGATCTCACATACACATGAGGGTGGGCCCCTTTAAAATAAGGAAGCAAATTGTGGCCAAAGAGGGCTTTTATTGACATCGTTCGTCCATTTGTCCATATCATTTTAGGTCATGAGCTCAATAATGAGGCAATAGAAGATTCAAGCGTACCCAGCAGGGGGATCGAATGACCACCATTAAAAAGTTATTGGGGCCCATAGAAGTTTTGGATCAAGTTGAAATCTGTGTCTTCCCTTTATCCAGATGGATGTGACCTTATGAACAAGTTGGCAAATAAACATCACCCTAGAGCCTTAGGAGGTTTTCCACTGTGATCCTCATTAGCACGGCAGCTTCCTGTGGTGTGGTCCACTTGAGCCTTTGATTAGCCTCAGTTTTGGGCTCATATATTAAAATAGTTTGAACAAATGGATGAACGGCATGAATAAAATCCATACATCATGTTGGGCCCTATAGAGCCTGCCTAGTTCAATTTCTGTCCAGGCAGGGACGACATGCAATCCACTTCCAAAAAAAATAAAGGGTGGCATCCTAAGGAGAGTTATTTTGCCTGCGCAACGAGCACTATTGGTTTCACATGAGTTTTGGGAAAGGCAGGGTCAGTAGCTTAGGTGGGGTACCCCTTGGTACGTTTTGATGTTAGATCCACCCCGCACCATCATGCCTATGACATCAAACATCAAACCTACGTATTTGAATTAGATCACACAATTGGAAATAATATACCTGACATACTCACCCTCTAAATTGTTTCCCTTCATGTGACCCACTCGATTAACTAATGGTCCTGATGTTTAGACCCGAAGCATAAGTGTTTAATGGTTGAAAGATAGGCCCGTAAATAGCAAGGGTTGATGTCTCTCTCCCACTTTTTTACTTTAGTACGGCTCATTTGAATTACCAATCAGTCTGATTTTATTTTATTTTTTTGTCAAGGGCCTAAAGCAACATTACACATCTTATGGTCGGAGTGGCACTCACATGCACATAAGGTGGGCTCCTAAAAATAAAGGGTGGCAATCAAAAAGAGACTTTAGTACTTAGCACTGCATTATTACACAAAGGAGTTATTATTTGCCATGAATTTTTGGGAAAGCGGGTCGGTAGTTCAAGTGGGCTCCACCTTGGTGCCGATATAAGATCCGCGCGGAAATTAGGTGTGTCACACCATGTTAAGGCCATGACCCAAACATTAGCCCATACATGTTTCAATCGGACCACAAGTTGCAAAGGGCACGTTCACATTGTAAACTGTTTCCTTGATAGTCTTGATGTTTTGAACTCAAGCCTAGGTTTTAGTGTGGTTTCCAATGGTTGGAGTGGATTTTATATAATCATTATGGTGGGCTATATAAATATCAAGGGTGGATGCCCTGCCACCTTTTCCCTTTGTATGACCCACCTGTATCAAGGGTCATTCTGATTTTTTCACCCTTTTCCTGAGATGGTTTTGCACATCTAATAGCCAGAGTGGATCTCACATAAACATCACGATAGGCTCCATCAAAAAAAAAAAAAAAACCTACAGTGTGGATTCTAGTAAAGAAGGCAAGGGTCAAGAGAATTCTTCCTTGCTCGGGTAGGCTGGGCTTACACTGCCCCGTATTTGTAAGTTGGGCTTAGGTTGGACTATTTTGGCCTATCACTAGCCTAGGCCAGGTATGGGTAGGGTGTCAACGGGCCGGACTAGGGCCAGGCCAAGTGTTGTCCAAGCCCTGCCCGGATTGAACAACTTAAGATCAAACCAAGCCCAGGCCTATGATGGGCCAAAATATTCCAGTTCGAGCTCAGCCCGAATACAAAGCCCGACCTGGAATGTTTATATAGAGCCCAACGCAGGTTCGAGCCCGAATGAACTTTTGTAAATATACATTTTGGTGGGCCCCAAACATACCTTTCACACATTTCCTTTTGACATTCGATACACGCATTTAGTGTGCCTCACTGTCAAGGGAGAAAGAGAGAGGTGACCTGCTCCAATCATCAACAATGCTGCTGAAAG
This sequence comes from Magnolia kwangsiensis, assembly GCA_037074715.1. Classification (NCBI taxonomy): domain Eukaryota; kingdom Viridiplantae; phylum Streptophyta; class Magnoliopsida; order Magnoliales; family Magnoliaceae; genus Magnolia; species Magnolia kwangsiensis. The sequence continues at coordinate 120,349,068 of CM073577.1, forward strand.
AAGACCTCGATGTTGCAATGTTGATCATGGCTTGGTCGGTTGAGGTGCAGAAAGAGATGAGAGGAGTGGGTTGAAGGTGAGAGAGAGAGAGAGATGAAAAAGAAAAGGCCGGAGGTGAGAGGGAGATGGGAGGGGTGGGCTACATGCGAGAGAGAGACCAAGATTATCCTTTTCTTTTAACCAGAAACACCAACTAATTGAGGTTGCCAGCTCAGGTAGGCCCCACCATAGTTTTATGTAAAATCCACCTTAACCTACATGTATGATACCTCATATTAGGTCCAGAGCACAAAAATTACCTTTGCTGGTGTTTCAAGTGGACCATACAATTGAAGAGACGGCATACAAGGCAATGCTAGCTCACCCTCCAATTGTAGATCAGTTTTGGTTGGTGATGGATAGAGTCTGCTGGATATGCTTCATTGTTCTATAAAGATGGGTAAACCTAAAGTCTGCTGGATATCCCCTCCAATTGTAGATCAGTTTTGGCTGGTGCTGGAAAAAGTTGTATTATATCCAAGCAGTTATCTCTTTTACTAATTTATTTTACAAAATGAATGAAAAAAATGTGGTAGATCCAAATCTCAGCTGGACCATACAATAAGAAATAATGTTGATCGAACGCCTATGTCATTAAAATAATTTTTAGAGGCGACAAAAGTTTTGAAGCAAGCTGATATTTGTGCTTTCCTATCATCATAGTCAACCTAATCCATAGATTAGATGACAAATAAATTAACATAACAAAGGGTCCTGGAAAGTTTTTAATGGTGGATTTCCTTGTTTTCAACCTGAGATTTGGATTTCCTTGCTCAATGAGCTGAAAAACGGATGGACGGTCCGGAGAAAACAAGTACATCATGAGCCATGGAGCTTTTTTAATACTAACCTAAAGCCTGGGGCAGTGGATGGATGTGGATTGCGTACGGCAGTGGTTCTGAGGGGCCACGGTGATGTAGGTATTTTTATCCACACCGTCCATCCATTTTCTCATATTATTTTAGTCACTGATGCAATAAATTAGCAGATCCAACACTTAAATGGACCACACAGTGGGAATTAAAGTCTTACCATTGAAAACTTCTTGAGGGCCACAGAAGTTTTAGATCAGGCTGATATTTGTGTTTTCCCTTCATCCATTCATCCAGGTCTCATTCTTGGGCTCATGACCTAAAATCTTATAGAACAATGGATTAACGGTGTGGATAAAATCTATAAATTACGGTGGCCCCTCATAGCCTCAGTACCCATACCACGTCCTGTTTGGATGTGATGGGTAGTGGTCCACGGTCCATGGCTGATGAGCAGTGATAAATGATTGGAATTCAAGTATTAAGTGTCCATCAGTGATGCGAAATAAAGTACGGTAGGGCCCACGATTTGGACGTATTCCTGGTGCATGAATACACACTCTTGATGGTCACCATCAAGTAGATGGATAGCCGATTAATATGGGCCGTCTATCTAGTGGGTCTCGAGAATACCCATAAAATCTCATCCACAAACTGTAATGCTAGCGGGATTGGTGCCACGTTGGGTGGATCTGATCTCAAATAAGCAACGCACCTATTTTTCTTGGTGAATGAGCCATGGGTGTTCTAATGACCTTGAAGTTTGGGCCAATTACCTCCCTGGCACCCACCACCATGTGTGCGTTTCATCCATGCCGTCCATATATTTTTCTAGATCATTTTATGGTATGAGACCAAAAATGAGTTATATCCCAATTGCAAGTGGACTACATTATAGGAAACAATGTTGAATGGGCATCGTAGACCATTAAAATGATCCCTCTCATTTTTGGGATCAAGTCCTAAAATAATCTGTAAAAACAGATGACCGATTGTACCTTTCACTGTAAAAACAGATGAATGGAATGGATGCAACACATACATCATGGTTGGGCCCATGGCTAGTGACGGGGGAGTAGCCAATCCGTTCCCCCTCGGAGAATACGAAATAATATATAAGCTTAGAAGGGCCGAATGTCACCTTTCACATGTACTTTTTATGTACTTTCTTTTCTTCTTTCATTTTCATAGAAAAGTGAAGATTTAGGGATCAACTGCTAGAGAGACGTTATTTGTCCTAGTCTGAAACCCTCTTCCAGTACTAGGTTGATATTTTATTTTACTGTAGGCATTTTGTAAGATAAAGGATGATTAGAGTCGAGAAGGTTCTTGTCACGTGAAGGGAGCTTATTATTGATCAAATCTCCATCATTGATAGTAGAAAATCATGACTTCACATTTTGAAACCTTCCATTTTATAAGAAATCAAACCTCGACCATCGTCAGTGACAACCATGACCCTTCACGTATTCAAAACCACGACCCAGATGAAGGATCGTGGTTCCCGGTTCCCATGTACATTGGATATCGGTTGTCATGTTATAAGGATTGTGCTTTTCACATGCACATAAGTCGTGGTCATCATATTACATGGGCCGTGGTTGGTAGATGTTATGGGTTATGGTTGTCATGTCAAATGGGTTATGATCGTCATGTTATAAAGTTCGTGTCTTTCATTGCCCTTTGAACCACGACCCATCAACCCTTCGAGTGGTTCATAGTTGTTAATCACGACACTTATATAACTGTGAACCACGACCCATATAACATGTCAACCACGATGCAACATAGTGGGGCCAATAAGTTAGTACTTTAACACGGCCCTTACAATCACGATCCTTACCACATAACAATCATGACCTTATATGACACTCTATTGAACCCGAAAATTACATTATAGTGAACTTCGTAAGATAACTATAAAATCAACAAGTGAACTTTCGTTTAATTATAAGAATAATAGGACAAGGAAGAAGAAGAGTGACTGAATGGGAGTTACGAGTGGGCTAATTTGAGGTCGTTAAATCTTTTAGCGGCTTAAGCTTTAGCTTCCTTTTACCGCGTTGTACTTCTCGATCCAGTGCAGCCTTTTCTCGTTAAAGTCCTACTCGCGAGACCAAGCGGAACAACACCGCTCAATTTTTCTGCCCATCTCAGAGAAATTATCTCCGAGTTGTCGAAGTTCTGAAATTGTCTTCAAAATTTCCTGTGGAGGCCGTTGATCTTCAAGAAGATCGACAACATCCTTGAGGAAAAGGGAATGGATCACCCATAAAAGGAATAACGAGAGAAAGACTCGATGTCTTCTTCGAATATATCCTCCATTATTTTGATTGAAAGATCAAAGAAATCCATGAATGTTTAAAGTGTTGCAATAAAGATTCTGGTTTGGATTGACTTATGAAAGTAATTTAAAACCCAAGTACCACTTTTATAGGTTTATGAACGAGTGGTTAATGTGATTATGATGTCATGCGAATATTAGTTTTCCGATGTTAGGAATACCGTTTTTTGGGATCACAGGGAAATAGCGAAATGAATACAATTTCCTGAAAAGAATGTGACATTATTACCAAATGGATCGTGGATATGATGAACAATAGTTTGTGGTTGTGATCCACAGTGGATTGTGGTTGGGAACAACCACCCAGTGTGTATGATAACCACGACCCTGTCGTGTGATCGTGGTTCACATGCACATTAGTTGGTGGTTGTCATTAACATTGAATCGTGGTTTTGATGAACAATGGATCTTTGAATGTAGTTGTCAATCACGATCTATATACCATGACAACCACAACCCATGTAACATGAGAACCACGACCTATATCAGCTGACAATCATGACCCGTCTAACATAAAAACCATTATCTGTATAACATGACAACCATGACCCAAACGAGCTGAGCCTTACAATAAGAATTTTGGATTGGATTGGCTTATGAGAGTAATTTGAAACCCAAGCACCACTTTTATATAACAACCACGATTCTGTCGTATGATCATGGTTCGCATGCATATTGGATTGTGGTTGTCATCCACCTTGAATCGTGATTTTGATGAACAATGGATTGTTGTTATATATGAGTCGTTGAACATGGTTGCCAACCACGAGACTAAAAGTCATCTTTTAGCCTCAGTTGTATAGGAACCAAGGTGAAAAGTCTACTTTTTAGCATAAGTTCCATAGGAACTGAGGCCAAAAGTTTACTTTTTAGCCTTAGTCATATAGTAACCAAGGTGAAAAGTCTACTTTTTAGCATAATTGCATAGGAATTGAGGCCAAAAGTCTACTTTTTAGCCTCAGTTACATAAGAACAGAAGCTAAAGTCTACTTTTTAGCCTCAGTTGCATAAGAGCCGATGCCAAAAGTATACTTTTTAGCCTCGGTTGCATAAAAACTAAGGCTAAAAGTTTACTTTTAAGCCTCTATTAGATACGAATCGGGACAAAAAATCTATTTTTAACCTCACTTACATAGGTACCAAGGCCAAAGGTTTACTTTTTAACCTCAATTACATAGGAACCAAGGTCAAAAGCCTACATTTTAGCTACATTTTATCTTTAGTTGCGTACAACCGAGGTGGGTAGCCAACTTCTTTTTTTTTTCCCTGGAACAAAGTGAAAAGTCTACTTTTTGCCCTAGCCGTCTATTTGTTCTATGCACTGTGGCTCGCAGGAGTAAAATCAGTCTACGCATCCTAATAGCGTAGCCGATCTAATGGAGGGATTAGATCCCGCAGAAATAGACCACAGTGGCACGTGTGCTTATGTGTAGATGGGCAAGGATCACGCGTCCTAGCAACCATCCACGAGGCCCACATTTTCACTCGCGCCAGTATTCTCTACAGGTGGGTCCCACCTTTCAGTGATCCAGATCGTTCATCTATCTGGCTCACCGTGGTGTACTGTCCTACTAATCTCATAGTTTCATTGTCATCGATTGGGCTGCAAGGGATTGATGGCCCAGGGATCTCCTCCATCCATACCGTGGCCCAAGATTTGAACCACTTGAATTGTCACGCAAGCATGTCACGTGTCAATTTGAAACACGCGTGAGATCGGACCTTTCCATTAGGTAGGGCACACTGTTCAAAATTTTCAAAATTTTCAGACGTCAATGCGAATGTACAAAGTAAACTGATTGTTAATAAATTTCTCCAGCCATCCATTTGTTTTGAATAGTGTGGCCCACTTAAGGTGTGAAATGGCCTGATTTTTGAAGAAAAATATCTAAGCATTATGTCCAACCAGTTGGAAAGCCCGGATCTTGCAGACGTGTTTCATTTTGGCAATCGGACTGCTGTGCGGAATGTGGATCGTACATACACCGTCGATGCTTTGGAAAATGAACGGTTGGAGGTGCTGGAGAGGCTATCTAAATTTACGGCAGCTATAACACTGCGGTAGTGCGATTGGAGATTTGATCATCTTCGCCAGTCTCTCTATGTTATTTTACGTCGTTTCTATCCTTTTCTGCATACACCGGATCTGATTAGAAGGAATCGAAGCTGAACGAGGTAGGTTTCTCTCTCAATTGGTTTTTTTAACGGGATCTGAGAAGGGATCGTTCGATCCCTGGTTGATCGTCTATCTCGTCGTTTTGGCTATTTTTCTGTCGAGATTTAAGCAGCGATCGATCTGTGGCTTCTTCGGATCCTCTCTGTCTCTCTCTTCGGCTTAGCTGGTTTGCTATTGATATTTGAGAATCGATCTAGCTATCTCTGCTTCGAGTCCTCACTCTCTCTCAGCTGGTTTTCTATTGAGATCTGAGAAGCAATCGATCTATCGCTGCTTCGGATCCTCTCTCTCTCTTCCCCCACAGAACTGGTGTTTTGTTGAAATTTGAAGATCGATTGTCTCAATCGGTTGCTGTCATCGATCTCTCTCTTGTTGTGTTTTTTAGAATAAAAATAAATTTCAAAAATAAAGTTATTTTTAGAAAGTAAATAAATATATTAATTATTTAAAACTTTCCATAAATAGTATGAATAGCCTGTCGGTAAGAGAAAGGGGGTTTTTGCTTATGCAACCAGGGTTCAAATCTCCTTCGCACCGTCCGCGCGCGCGTGGCGTGGGCTGTAGGGCTGCTTGGGCGCTTTTTGGCGCTTTATTAGGCGCACGTTCGCATCGTTGCAAGGAGCTAAAAGAACTTAGTCTTTTTGGCACATGGTTCAATTTTTTTGGGTCATGGAATTAAACCCTGATGATTTATTACCTTTTGTTGATTAAGAGTAATTATGACATGATTGTACATGTGGCACCTATGCCATGTGTCGCTTACGTGGATACAGTTTTTCCTGTTGGATAACTGCTTCTGTCTGAATGGGTACAGAAATAACTGTCATAGGACAAAAAGTCATGTCCTTTCATGAAAGGCAATTATTTGCTGTGAATGGGTGTGGATTTCTTGAAGAGTCTCTTTAGCACCTCTTTAGGAAGAAATCCATAACCCTTCAATTGATATAAATCCTGAATGCTATAATCCAGATGATGTAATTCTTATCCTTAAGATTATATCATCTTCTGAGCAATTACTCTCGATCTAATCTCTTACTGAATTTTTTCTGAACGTCTTATGGCATATCAGTGTTTAAACTAGAGATCTGTTCAACACTTAAATGTGCAAATTTTCGTGTTGAAAATCAGATTGAGAGTTCATTGTATCCTGAAGACAATTTGCAGATTTCCTTCATTTGCACTTGCTGTAAATTCCAGAAAAAGGGCAACAAATCTGTCTTGAGAAATTGACTATTCAAGTCAAGCCTTGAACCCGATAAATCTGATCGTTTCATTATCATTTTCTTCTATCCTCCGTTGTGTACAAAGAACTACTTATTCTAACATTCAAGACAGAGCTTTTTATCTTTTCACAATGGAGGCAATTCATTCAATTCAAGTTATGAACCAAGACTTTGTACAACTGGATCGTTTCGACGGTCAGTTCTTCTCAAGATGACAACAAAAAATGTTTTTCTTTCTGACTACTCTCAAGTTATCATACATTCTAGATGATGATCTGTCTTCTCTACCCGAGCCAAAGGAAGACGACTCAGTTCAAGTGAAGGAAGAACGAAAGAAAAGGAAGGAGGATGATTTTTTATGCAAAGGTCATATCCTAAACGCTCTCTCTAATTCAATCTATAATTCATACCGTAAAATATCCTCTGCTAAAGAATTGTGGACAAAATTGGATCAAAAATATAAAACTGAAGAAATCAGTACTCAGAAATTTCTGATCGACAATTACGTCCACTTCAAGTTTAAAAATGATCAGCCAATTCTCTCCCAAGTAACCGAACTACAGAACTTGGTTGATGAATTGAAGATTGGTGGGATAGATCTTCCTGAAGAATTCCTGGTCGGTGTAGTAATTGTAAAATTACCCTCATCATGGTTTGATTATAAAAGAAACTGAAACATGATGAAAGGAAGTACACTCTTGAAGGACTTCAAAGACATCTTCATATAGAAGAAGAGTCCAGAAACCGAGACAAGAAAGAAAATGCTTCGGAAAATCATTCCAAAGCAAATATAGTAGAAGATAACAAGCCAAAATCTTAAAACTCCAAATCTATTCCCCCAAAGAAAGATATAGAGTTTAAGAAAAAGGGCAAGTGTCACTTCTGCAATAAGCTTGGACACTATATAAAAGAATGTCGACACAGGAAGAAACAACTGAAAGCTCAGGCTAACATGACAGAAGACCAACTTGTTGCAATGGTTACTGAAGCTAACACAGTAATATCCGATGGTGGATGGTGGCTAGATACTGGTGCAACCATTCATATATCGAAGGACCGAAACATCTTCAAGACCTATGAAGGTATAACAACTGGACAAGAAGTGAAGATGGGTAATAATGTTCGTGCGAACGTTGTTGGAAAAGGAACAGTAGAGCTTTAGTTTACATCAGGCAAAAGACTGACACTAACAAATGTATTGCATGTACCTGACATGTCTAAAAATCTAGTGTCAGGCGATCTTCTCAATAAGAGAGGATTCAAAATAGTGATTGAGTCTGATAAGTTGGTTATCACCAAGAATGGTATGTTAGGCAAAGGATATTCATGTAATGGTATGATTAAACTGAATAATAATAATAATAATGATGTTTCCATTTATATAGTGGATTCTGTATCTTTATGGCATGCTAGACTAGGTCATGTTAATTATCGTTCAATGAAAAGAATGATGATCCTAGGCCTTATACCAAATCATGAAATTCAACAAGAAGGGAAATGTGATGTGTGTGCCCATTCTAAAATAACCAGAAAATCATTTGGGACTGGCATGAGAAAATCACAACCCTTGGAGTTGATTCATTCTGATATCTGTGATTTAAATAATACCTTAACTCGTGGAGGAAAAAGGTATTTTATTACATTTATCGATGACTTCACTAGATTTTCCTATGTATGCTTGATAAAATCTAAAGATGAAGCCTTTGAAAAGTTTAAACTTTATAAGGCCGAAGTGAAAAATCAGTTGAATGTAAAAATTAAAGCCCTCAGAAGTGATAGAGGGGGTGAGTACTCTTCTAATGAATTCAACGACTTCTGTGAATCAAATGGTATAATCCATAAATTTACGGCACCTTACACACCTCAGCAAAATGGCCTAGCGGAACGCAAAAATAGGACATTAGTTGAGATGATCAACTGTATGATATTAAATTCTGGATTACCTTTGAATTTGTGGGGGGAAGCATTGTTAACAGCAAACCGTATTCTAAATGCTATCCCACACAAAAAATTGGATATCTCCCCATATGAATTATGGAAAAAGAAGAAACCATATCTTCATTACTTCAAAGTGTGGGGAAGTATAGCAGAAGTCAGGATTATTGATTCCAAGATAGTAAAGTTAGGTCCTATAGGAATCAGGTGTGCTTTTGTGGGTTATGAGAATCATAGTCCCGTATATAGATTCTTGGTTCTAGAACAAACTTTGTTTGCTGACAAAAACATGATTATAGAGTCTAGAGATGCTATATTTTTTGAAAATACAGTATACAAAGACTATATAAATAATCATACAAAAAGGCAGGTTGATGAAAATATTATAGAACCAATGAACGTAGAGCTTAACAACTTTCATGATAAATCTAACACTCATCCAGAAAGAAATGAACCAAGGAGATCGAAAAGGGCAAGAAAAGAAACATCTTTTGGCTTAGATTTCTATATGTTTCTTATAGAAGGGGATAGAAATGAAGTAAGAAAGGAGATTACTCTACCACTAAGTATTGAAAGTGATCCATCAACACTTAGTGAAGCTCTCTCATCTCCTGATGTACAATTTTGGAGGGAAGCCATCGACGATGAAATGGATTCCATAGTCTCCAATAACACATGGTGTTTGGTCGATCTTCCACCAGGTTCAAAGCCTATAGGATGTAAGTGGATTTTTAAAAGAAAGTTCAATCCTGATGTAACCATAAATAAGTTTAAAGCTCGATTGGTAGCCAAAGGATTTAGACAAAAGGAAGGTATCGATTTTTTCGATACATATGCTCCTGTTGCTCGAATATCTACCATTAGAACTTTAATTGCTCTTGCAGCAATTCACCACCTAGTAATCTATCAAATAGATGTCAAAACGGCATTCTTAAATGGTGATCTAGATGAGGAAGTCTATATGGAACAACCTGAAGGGTTTATTCAACCCGGGCAAGAGAAGAAAGTGTGTAAACTGGTCAAATCTCTCTATGGGCTCAAGCAAGCTCCTAAACAATGGCATGAGAAGTTTGATCAAGTAGTACAATCTAATGGTTTTAGAGTAAACCAAGCAGATAAGTGCATATATATTAAAGGTCAAATCATTATCTGCCTATACGTAGATGATATGCTAATATTTGAACCAAATGAGGACTTTGTGAAAGAAACTAAAAAGTTTCTAAGTACCAGCTTCGACATGAAGGATATGGGCAAAGTCGATGTAATATTAGGTATTAAGATTTTTAATCTTAATGATGGAATAGCCTTAACACAATCTCATTACCTAGAGAAAGTGTTAAAGAAGTTTAATCATTGTGATAGTAAACCGGTTTCAACCCCATTTGATCCAAGTATTAAATTGGTTAAAAATACTGGTAGATGTAAAGCACAACAAGAATATGCGAGTACTATTGGGAGTTTAATGTATGCAATGAATTGCACTAGACCCGATATAGCATTCACAGTATGAATGCTAAGCAGGTATACCAGTAATCCAGGACAAGTACACTGGAATGTGATTTCGAGAGTTTTAAAGTATCTAAGAGGAACCATAGACTATGGACTGCATTATAAATCATATCCCGCTGTACTTGAAGGGTACAGCGATGCAAGCTGGAATGTAGATAACATAGAATCTAAATCTACAAGTGGTTGGATATTCACTCTTGGAGGAGGAGCAATATCATGGACATCTAACAAACAAACGTGCATATCTCACTCTACAATGGAAAGTGAGTTCATTACACTTGGTGCTGCTTGTAAAGAAGGTGAATGGCTAATATACCTATTGTTGGAAATCACGTATTGGCCAAAACCTACTCCTGCCATATCTATCTTTTGTGATAGTCAGGCTACTCTTTGTCGTGCAATGAGTAAGACTTATAATGGTAAGTCTAGAAATGTAGGTTTAGGCATAACTTTGTTAAAGGATTATTCAGAGATGGAGTAATCACAGTGGAATATGTTAAATCCATCATGAACTTAGCAGATCCCTTGACAAAAGGTTTATCAAAAGATCAAATAAGAAGAACCACTAAAGGAATGAGACTAAGATCCATAAAGATGTAACTTTCACTCTTGATGGCAACCCTACCTATGTTTTGAAATATAGGCTAGGTTCAAAGGGACAAACAAATCAAGTATGTGACTGAAACATACACTAGAAAAAGAAAAACAGAGTCTCATTTCTAAAAGTCTAGTGTTTGGTTTCTGCATTTCATAAGAGGCTGAGTACTAACTCTTAATAGATCTATAAGCAGACTTTGCTGAGATGAAGCAGAATCATCTTTGATAGATCTACCTATATAGGTAGAAAAGTGAGGCCGCTTTTGAAGAGATTGGGATCGTCTCTAGAATACTCATGAAATAGGGATACGCACAAGGCCAGAAATGTGCGAACTTTTAGATCTCCAGTTATATATGAATAGATGTGTGTTATGTGTCCGGCGAGTCATATAAGGTCCTTAGTTCAAGACTAATGGGTCACTAAGTACCTGACATAACTTTGATACATATACACTAAAGTAAAGGTTCAAATCCAAAAGATACCTTTACTTATGCACCTATTTATACTGATATGCCATTCGTTTCAGAATCTGATTTTATTTTTGAAATTGTGGGGGATTGTTGTGTTTTTTAGAATAAAAATAAATTTCAAAAATAAAGTTATTTTTAGAAAGTAAATAAATATATTAATTATTTAAAACTTTCCATAAATAGTATGAATAGCCTGTCGGTAAGAGAAAGGGGGTTTTTGCTTATGCAACCAGGGTTCAAATCTCCTTCGCACCGTCCGCGCGCGCGTGGCGTGGGCTGTAGGGCTGCTTGGGCGCTTTTTGGCGCTTTATTAGGCGCACGTTCGCATCGTCGCAAGGAGCTAAAAGAACTTAGTCTTTTTGGCACATGGTTCAATTTTTTTGGGTCATGGAATTGAACCCTGATGATTTATTACCTTTTGTTGATTAAGAGTAATTATGACATGATTGTACATGTGGCACCTATGCCATGTGTCGCTTATGTGGATACAGTTTTTCCTGTTGGATAACTGCTTCTGTCTGAATGGGTACAGAAATAACTGCCATAGGACAAAAAGTCATGTCCTTTCATGGAAGGCAATTATTTGCTGTGAATGGGTGTGGATTTCTTGAAGAGTCTCTTTAGCACCTCTTCAGGAAGAAATCCATAACCCTTCAATTGATATAAATCCTGGATGCTATAATCCAGATGATGTAATTCTTATCCTTAAGATTATATCATCTTCTGAGCAATTACTCTCGATCTAATCTCTTACTGAATTTTTTCTGAACGTCTTATGGCATATCAGTGTTTAAACTAGAGATCTGTTCAACACTTAAATGTGCAAATTTTCGTGTTGAAAATCGGATTGAGAGTTCATTGTATCCTGAAGACAATTTGCAAATTTCCTTCATTTGCACTTGCTGAAAATTCCAGAAAAATGGCAGCAAATCTGTCTTGAGAAATTGACTATTCAAGTCAAGCCTTGAACCCGATAAATCTGATCGTTTTGTTATCATTTTCTTCTATCCTCCGTTGTGTACAAAGAACTACTTATTCTAACATCTCTCCCTCCCCCAATTTTAGGTTTTTTTTTTTTCGTCACCAATTTCATTTGTAGAAAATCTAAAATCCCTGTTTTCTTTTTCTTCTTTTGGTGTTACAGGTACAGATCGTTCATCAGTTAAGATATTCAGAAAGGATTTTTATCAAGAGATTCGACTGAGGAATTGTAAGGTAATGTACAATAGAATCAATCCCGCATTTTTCCTCTTTCAATTGAAAACTGTTTGAATTTAGATCAATCTCCGAATTCTTCTTCCTTTTTACTGAAATTTTCTGCACCTCTGTTGATGATTTCATCCATTCTGGCAAGCACATGTGGTGGTGTGGAGAACTGGAACTGCATTGGATGGGATTTCGTTTTCCCATCACTTCCACACTGAAACAATATCCGATGTATTTAAGCACATTCCTGACATGCATCATGTATTATTTTGGGAGGAAAAAAATCCAACCGGTCTCCATTCTAGGCACATCAAATGCACTGTTTGTAAAGCTGTATTAGAGGCAAAGATATGGAGGTTAAGATTGATTTAATTAAAAAAAACCTGTTTATAAGAGAGGATGATATAGTTTGGAGAGCATACAAAATAAAAAAGAAAGAATCCTGCATTATTATTTTATTACTCACTGTGTGCTTGTATTTAGTACTTAGCAGTATATGGGAATTAGTCTAGCTTTTGTGTCATGCTGGTGAGCGTTAAAAAGTTAGCAAGTCCATGATGTGTGACCCATCTGTGTCGCGGTGATGTGTGCTGTACAGAGGATGCAGATTGTGTAGTGTGTGGTGAGTAGAATCTCATCATATGCTTGGTATCTAGTACTTGGTAGTACATGGGAGTTAGGGTAACTTTAGTGGTGTTGGGGTGTTGAGCAAGTACCACGCTGGTGAGTGCTAAAAAGTTCACAAGTCCGTGGCATGTGGCTCATCTTTGTTGTGGTGATGTGTACTGTATATTAGAGGATACAAATTGTGTAGTAATTCACCACAGTATAGCATGGTGAGTAAATTCCCACTGCGTGCTTGATATATGGTACATGGGAGTTAGGCTAGTTTTAGTGGTGTTGGGGTGTTGAGCAAGTGCCATTTCTTTGGGGTCACAGAAGTTTTGGATCAAGCTGATTTTTGTATTTTCCCTTTATCCATGTTTTTGGCTGACAAATAAATATCAGTGTGGCCTTGGAAAGGTTTCAGCGGTGGATGTTATTATCCCCATTGCTTTTTGCAGTGTGGTCCACTTGAGCTTTGGATATGCTTCAACTTTGGGCTCATGCCCTAAGAGGTTTTACATCTCATATAAATAGGAATGTGCCAAAGTAGAGCATTCAAATGGTTATAGAACTGTCAAGTAACAATAAGAGATCAATTCTATCCTTTGGTTTTCATAATCACCACCACCACTATTAGCCTTTAGATATGGGCTTGAAAGTAGGGATGCAGCATGGCATTTAGTTTCTGTTTGTGAATTTAATAGATGCTTTGTGGAGAGATTTTGTATTGGGTAGTGGGCTGGCCTTTTTCGAGACTGTTTAGAGATATAATAGTAGTTAAAAACATTATGGTTCATGTGTTTTGAGTATGGGATCTTTTTTTCCAACTGCTAGATTGACTATTTTGTCTTGATTTCTTTTCATCTTTGTTTGATCCATTAATAATGCATGCTTTGCTTTGTGAAGGAAATATAGGCAATGCTTAGCCAACGATCATATGCACACTTTTCAGTTTGTTCAACTGCAGCCTAGGGGTTATATTTTCCTGACCCTTGGACTGTTGGGACAGATCATGGATGGGTCATGCCCTGTTTTGGCTCTACTAATTTGCATTTGATGCGCTCTTTAAAGAAAGTAGCACGTCAATGGTAGAATTGAATGTAGCATAAGTATGTGCATACTAAAGATTTGAGACGATTTTGGATCCTCTGCATCAATAGATCTGCATGAACCTGCTTGGCAGACTGAAATCGGAGGGCGCAGTACTAACTTTTTTCTTTCTTCTTTTCCACATAGAGCTTGGGATAGCTGTGACAGGTTTATTTCCTTAATTTATTGGAGTCAATTTACTGAAGGCATTATAATATTTAGGTTTAGATCAGCCTACTGCTGAGAGTTATAGTAGTTTAGTCTTGCTAATAGAGATAAAATGTTGTTTTATCAGCCATATGAACATATATATTGATTATTGTTTACAGTGGATTCTATTTGGAGAAAAACATACTATGTATTGTAGGGTTTATATGGGGGATTTTCTTGTGCATTTAATAGCCATGCTTAATATGTTGCTAGCTATGGGTTTTGTGATCCCTTCGTTTTTTGTAGTTCACCATCATTGAATAGTTGGTCCCTATTTTTTAATTTTTTTATTTTTTCAGGTCGTCATATTTATGTGTATTTATGTGTTTGACACACAAAAGAATCCAAGAGCTGACTCTCTTTTGCATGCTGAGATTAATCCAATGCCATGACAATGCCAAGAACAACCACCTAATGATTTCTCTACTGCTCAGTTCTGGTTTCTGGAGCGACTACTTGTCATCCATGGGCACTAGTGCTATAAGAGGATTGCCCAAATGGTAAGAACTACAGAATCCCTTCTTACTCTGCTTTCACTCAACACAAAATTGTATATTTATATGGGTTGCGTGGCTAATTCATACTCGTGGAAACTACATTGCATTCAGATCTGCTATTTATATGGGGGATTTTTGTTTTAGACATGATGTAGACGATTAAACCTTCATGTGTTTTAGATTATATTTTATTTTTTCTCTTTCCTTTTCTTGAAAGAAAAGGTATTGTACAATGCTTCTAGATTCTTACACACATTCCCTTCTTCCATGTTAGGGGCATGTTGTTACGACAATCTGAGCTTTACTGACACCTCATCCAATGAAGGAACTTCGAGTAAAGGTGAGCAGTCCCACCTTTTTATTTTGTGATGTATTGTATGGTCCATGTGACATTTCCCCAGCAACATTTATATGTTTTTATACTCCAACAATAAACTACATGGCAAAGTGAGAAGTAGAATTGTTAGGAAGGTCATGTCATCTACACTTGTTAAAAGGAATGGGCTGTAAGGAAAGGTCTGATGGTCCATCATTTGATAACGAATCTAGTCCTCAAGTGGAATGGAGGAGCAGATATTATGTGGCCTAACTCAATTAGCTATGTAGGGTTATCATTTAATTTCAAAAACTAAAAGAGTAGCTGATCATCCACAACACCAGTTTCACATACACCTCTGCCTGCAAATTAACCCAACACCCTCTTTCTTCGCGGGCATTTACCCTTGAAGAAGGGTTTTTAGATAACAGTTAACACACTGATTTTCTTGGGAGTTTAACAGATTTTGATGTTTTCCGTGGAGGATAAATTACATAACTGCCCTCTATTTTTCTTTAGATTGTGGAAGATGAGGGCATTTTTGTAATTTCACACAAAAAAGTCTTGTTAAGGGAACTAAAATGAATGACAATGGACCAATTTTAAACTTGTAAATATATATATATATATATATATATATATATATATATATATATATATAAAACTAAAATCACAAAAAAAAAAAAAAACTACAAATCTTCAGGATGGCTCTGAATTCGTAGCTAAATGAACGTTTGGTTGTTAAAAAAAATAAAAAATAAAAAAAGAAAAAAAGAAATAAAGAAAAAAAAGAAGAAAAAAGAGAGAAAAATAGAATAAGAAAAAGGGTATGAAGAAGTAGGAAATTAACACAACCTCGAGTCAGAGAGAAAAAAGATGAGAAAGAGGAAATAACGGATCTTAGTGGATTCGAACCGCCACCCTCTCAAATTTATAACTTTGAGCGCTCTACCATTTTGAGCTTAAAGATCCTTTTCAGCATTCAAACCATATCATTAGTTGTATATGCAACCATGCATGAACACACGACATCCAGTGGGACTAAGGGTTAAGTGGTCTGGCGTCAACACTTGCTAAGGGCTGCCAGCATTACCCATAGAGTAACCTTGCTTACAATAATCAGATTGCTAGCTGTAGTTAACGGGCACAACCCTTTTTATAAGTAAAGCAGTTTTACAATTCAGAACTAATCACCTACCCACCATAGCATGGGAACCCATTTATTAAAAAGCTTTTAGAACAAGATTTATCATTTAAAAATGGGTTGGCAGGTCAGCAAACAACAACACAGGATACAGGCAATCTGTATAAAATTTAACAACTGACCTAGATAAATGGCAATAATAATATTTATAAATAAATAATTAAAAAAAACACACTAAACTAAACTAAAAAGGTACTGAGGAACTGAACGGCTGCCAATGTTGCTGTGTTTTCTTTTTTAAATCAAGGGATTGTCACCAGCCCACTGTGTGTTTGTTTTCATTAAGTATGTGCATTCAGATGCACAACTGGGCCTGGATAGGTAAGTGGCCACCCAACAAGAGCCAGACCATGCAACATCAAGCCACATGGATGGCTAAAATGACCAGACCACTGCCATCACACAAGGTTGTAGTGTACAACATATCCAACATAGCCAGGGCTCTGGGTATTTGATCAGCAGATGGACTGGCTCGGGCCTACTTTCTTAACTACAGGTCTGACATGAGAAATTAGCTCATGGGAGGATCTTAGCAAGGTCATGTCATCTACACATGTTAGGGGCGTCCACTTCTTTTTTTGGTACATTGGCATGTATGATATGTTACCCATCCAAGCTTTCGTTGCAGTCCAAAAGATCAGTGATTGAATGGTCCTTAGGCATGCTGATTGATGTAAATTTGGCCCGTAGCTCAATAGTCCATTCACTGGGGTTTCACATTAGATAAAATCAGTCCAGATTACCAAGTTCAGTCCCCACGTGCACCAACCAGAAACCCAATTATGCTGTGGACTTGCGCCCTATAATTCCTCTACACATATTTGCATCTGATCTGAGTAATCAGGTTTGCATACTTAATGCAGGTCCAAGAATAATGTTGTTGAGCCCTTTTGTTCTGCTTATCATGTCAGACTGTCCTCAAAAACATGTGTTGAGTGATGGAAAAGCTAGGGCATTGATGGCACACCAGATGCAAGCAAGCTGTGATCAAGCATGCCAAGTTCATGAACATGGTGCTACTCATAGTGAGAGAAAGGAAGAAGGTAATGATGATAGGAAGAGTCAGACTGCTATTCAGATCTCTGTGTCTAAAAAAGCTGAAAGGTAAGACGTAGACAAGGGTCTCACTAATATTTCTGAATACAAGAAAATTCAGAGATATGGACCATTAGGGTTAGAGCCAGCACCTGATTTTGTCCAATCTGGAAAAGAATTGTTAAATCAGAGCAGAAGAGTCGGGATCACAAATGAGTTGCCCATGGGAAACTCAGGAAACTTGCTCTTTCCTGATGTGAAGGCAGAACAGTCAGACTCCCTGTATATTTGCAAGCTATCAGGATCAACCTAGCTTTGGGTTAGCATGCAAAGTACCTGTTGCAAATACCCGTTTTACTCTTACAGGAGATGAACACCATAACTGTCACAGCTGCTATACGTTCGTGGCCTCCGATGAAATGGGTAAAGGACTGATTGCTAAAGCTTCTCGAAATCCAAGTGCGAGGAATAAGGATGGGGTCCTGAAACTGAATGACAATTCTTTAACAGATGATTTTCATTTCCCAGTCCTTGTTGGAGAACAGGGAAGAGGAATAAAAAACGTCATCAGCAGATTGCCATTGAGCCACAGCAGCACACCAGCACATCACTTGCTACGAAGAATGCCATTGGGCTCCCTCCATGATGTGGAAACATTGCAAATATGCACGACTGTGGATTCCATGGAGGGAGTTCCTGGACGTCCTCCGAAGTTCTCGAAGACAACCCATCATCTTTTTATCACAAAGAAGACTGATGTGAATTTGTCCAAGGGAGACCAAATGATTAGAAGGTCAACTGCCTCTGCTGAATTCAAACGAAGTTTGTTCCATGAAATGATTGCCGTGACTCCTGTTTTCTACAGCCAAGGTAAGGACAAAGCAAAGTTTCAACATTTGGGAAACTCAACTGATGGTGAAGAGAAGCAAGATGGGAATGCCATCATGACGGGTTTTTTTGCGTATACAGAATGAGTCATCAGCTCAAACAGATAACATATCTCTTGGTGTTAATCAATCCAGACACTATCTTCCAGGCATGTGCTTTTAACTGATCCCTAAATCCATAATTCTGTTAAAGCATAGCCTGAACTAAATATGAACAAAGGTTCGCAAGTTTGAATTGTAATGTATATGGTACTATAAAGTACTATGCTACCTATTGCATCTGTAGTGTCACTCAACCTAATATGGTACTATAAAGTACTATGCTACCTAGATGATGATGACATTGCTGGTGTGTCCTTGCATATTTACATTAGATGGCTTGGTAAAAACATTAGTGCATTTTCAGTTAAACTGATACCCTTTTTTATTATTTTTCCTTTTCTTCAGATACTGAATCTGCTAAGGCATCTAGAAGACAGCTGAAAGAGACAATCTACTCAGTGCTATTCGATATGAATGTTCCCACTGTTTGTGCCATCAAGCAGGTAGGGCATTTCGTTCTTACTTGATTTTCTCTTATTAATTGAAGCACTACATTTTTTAACTTACCATCCGATGTATTCAGATTTGAAGTCTCACACTTGATTCTACCAATGTGTCCTCTTTTCATGCAATCTTAGTGTCAATATTTCCCATGTCCTGAATTAGATTTCTTTTATATAACTATCTGGTGGTGAATGGCGATAGACCCACACCCAGCAATAGGTGTGCCTTCCACTTGAAACAGGACTTTGCGCTCTCTGTATCTAACTTCGCAAGAAAATTGTGATTCTGTTTGCTTAAATTCATTTTTTTTAACAAGTTAAGATTCATGCTGCATGCATTGAAATAGATTTCAAGCAACTAAATTTATTTGCAAAGTGAAAGAAAGAAATTGAGGAAAACCAATTTTCTTCTGTTTTTACCCTTTAAAATTGGTATATAACTGTAGAAAAAATACATATTGATGACTGGGAACTGATTTACAAATTGGTCAAAATCTTTTTACTTTTAGAATATATATATATATATATATATATATATATAATTAACAACAAAATTTGAAGGATGACAAGCACTTTCATTAAAAAACTGTGCCACAACAAACGAGGCAACGAAAATTACAAAGAATAGATGGTCTGCATTACAGACCCAAACAAAAAGTAGAATGCTTTTTAACATGATCAACCCCTGCTGCCCATTCTAATTTCTAATACATCCATATCCACTGTCAGCAACTTCCTATCAATATAATTATGACTGGAGCAAGGTTCTAAAACACGAACTCGACTCTCTATGGCCCCAATCTGAGGTCTTCGACTTCAACATGGGCAACTGTCTGATTATTTAATTGAGGTTTTCCAGTTTTGAAAGTGATTATGCTGTAATTGAGGCCTTGCACTTATATCATGTGAAGTTTGTGCTGGAACTACTTCACGCTTTAATGATTCTGCATGTGACATGAGTATTTTGAACTTATTTTCATTATATAAATGCAGTTACTGATGGCCACTATCCTGGAGCGACATTGGATCGGAATGGATTGTGCCCCAGTCGCGTTTACATTACACATAGTAGACACGTGATCATGGCTAGTGAGGTTGGTGTTGTAGAAATCTTGCCAGAAGATGTGGCTAGGAAAGGAAGACATCTGATCG
The DNA here is from genome assembly GCA_037074715.1 of Magnolia kwangsiensis. NCBI lineage: Eukaryota > Viridiplantae > Streptophyta > Magnoliopsida > Magnoliales > Magnoliaceae > Magnolia > Magnolia kwangsiensis. The sequence continues at coordinate 120,368,921 of CM073577.1, forward strand.
GTCCAGAAGGGGACCTTACTGAAACAGTTCATGTGGAAGGCTAGGAAAGGAAGGCATTTGTAGTTTGTTTTGAAAACTTTAAATAGACCATTAATTGTTTTGTTGATAGTGTTGATTGTTGTCTCGATGAATGTTAAATGGGTGAAATATGTACAGGTTCAATCATTTGTTGATTATGATATCATTAGCTTTGGTTGATAGAGAAACGAGGTCAAAAACCGAATTTAGCCTTGGTTGATGCCAAAAGAGGCTAAATCCATCTTGAGTATCGGTTTTGCCTCAGTTACATAAACTGAGACTATAACTTCTGTGGCTAAAGGCTTTAGCCTCGGTTGTTGAGAACTGAGGTTAAAAATAGTTTTAGCTTTGGTTAGAGGCAACTGAGGCTAAATTTGGATTTAGTCTCAATTGGAAACAATGGAGGCTAAAATTTTGATTTAGCCTCATTTCGAGAAAACTGAAGCTAAAAAGGTTCTTTTAGCTTCACTAGAAGAACCGAGGCTATAAAAGTCATTTTAGCTTGCTGAAACTGAGGTTGAAGCCTTTAGCCATGGGGGTTTCAACCTCGGTTTGGATAACTGAGGCAAAACTGAGGCCAAAGGCTTTAGCCTCAGTTTTTAACCTTTTTAGCCACAGTTTTGAACCGAGGCTAAAGCCCCATTTTCTTGTAGTGATGTCCTGTTACCGCTCAAAATTGGGAGTAGGATAAAGGAGGTGAGGGGTAGATTAGATGAAATTGAAAAAGAGAAGAGCCAATTGGGTCTTAGAGTAGATAGTGGAGAGAGTGAGAGAGTGGATAATGAAGTGGGGGCAGGCCGAGATCAAAGAGCGAGAGACAGGTTCCCTTCTGGATCAACCATCAATTGTCAGCAGAGAAGATGACAAAAATAGAATCGTAGACTTGTTAGTGGGGGAGAGTAGTGAAGGGTAAATGAGGTAGGTACCCTTTGTCATTTCTATGGTTGGAATGGGGGGTGTGGGCAAGACCACCATTGCTTAGCTCATCTACAATGATGAGTGGGTCCAGGGGCATTTCCACATGCAAATGTGGGTGTGTTTCAGAAGATTTTGATGTAAAGCGGATTACAAAATCAAGCATAGAATCTGCAACTGGGACTAGTTGTGAGTCATTAGACTTGGCACCATTGCAGCATCGCCTCCATTGTATGCTGCACTCAAAACGATTCTTACTTGTTCTTGATAACGTTTGGACCAACAACAGCCAGATGTGGAACAAGCTGATGCTTCCCTTCCAAAATGGTGCACCAGGGAGTCGAATCATTGTAACCCCTTGTAGAGAAGATGTTGCAAGGGCGATGGGATGGGCTCACATACACAAACTGGCAGTCTTATCTGATGACGATTGCTGGTTGTTGTTCAGCCATACAGCACTGGAGCATTGAAGTCCAGAAGAGCGTTCAGAGTTGGAAGAGATTGGAAATCATAAAGAAGTGTGGAGGGCTGCCTCTGGCAGCAAAGACAATAGGGAGTGCCATGTTGTCGAGAAGGACGAGAAGGGAGTGGGAGCTTGTCTTGGAAAGTGACATACGGAATTTACATGATGTCTTACAAGGCGTTTTACCAGCTTTGTTACTCAGCTACCATGACTTGCCTCCTGCTTTGAAGCAATGCTTTGGATATTTATCCATCTTCCCGAGAGATTGGAAGATAGAGAAGGATATGACAGTGAAGTTATGGGTGGCACAAGGTTTCATCCACTCCGACAGAAGTAGAGATATGGAAGAAATTGGCAGTCTGTATTTTGATGATTTACCAAAACGCTCATTGCTTCAAGATGCAGAAATGGACGATGACAAGAACATACTCAAGTGCAAGATGCATGATTTAGTTCATGATCTTGCCCAATCTGTCGTCGGTAGTGACTGTTCAGTGGTGGATATCAGAGAGCAAGCCTCGCTGAACCTAGGCAATGTCCGCCATTCTGTTTTAGTGTCAGTGATGAAGATGGTGATCAAGTAGCCTCCATTTGGGCCACCTTGTATAAGGCTAACAAGTTGCGGACGTTGCTATGCATCCCAAGAATCTACAGGCCTAGGGTGCCAAATAATTTGTTTCATCATTTCAGACACCTTAGGGCATTGGACTTGAGTCGTACTTTTATTCAGAAATTGCCTGGAACAGTAGGAAAATTGAAGCAGTTGAGATATCTTGATTTAACGTGGACAGACAGAGGAGTTGCCTGAGGAGGTGAGTGATTGTGGAAATTTACAGACTCTGATACTCAATTGGTGTTCTGAGCTAAAAACACTGCCTAGAGGGTTGAGAAAAATGATCAGCCTGAGACATCTAGAATTAGAAAATACCCGCCAGCTGATGTACTTGCCGCAGGGTATAGGGAGCCTAAGTAGCCTTTGGATGTTAACAAAGTTGATTGCGGAGGGTGGCATCGAAGGATGTAAATGGGGAGAAGTGAAACAACTGATGAATCATCTTCATTTTCAAGGAAGACTCGAAATTATTGGATTGGAAAAAGTCAGGAGCAGGGAAGAAGCTAGTGAGGCAGAACTGTATAAGAAGAAGGATCTTTATGCTCTATCCTTGGAGCATGCGTATGAATACCAAGTTGGATGATGAGGTGAAGAGAACGAAGTACGTGCTTGAAATCCTTCAGCCCCGCACAAACTTGAAAAGAGTCGAAAATACAGCGATACGGAGGTTGGAAGCTTCCCGAGTGGATAGAGGATCCAGTGTTCTCCAATCTAGTGAAAGTGATGCTCTCGTCTTGTAACAAGTGTAAACAATTGCCAGGTGTTCGTAAACTACCTTCCCTTAAATACCTTCAAATTTGGGGAATGAAAGAGGTGAGAAAGGTGGGTGGTGAGTTTAGTGGGGATGATAATAATGATGGAGGTGGTGGTGGTGTTGTGTCATTCCCAAAACTAGAGACCCTTGAATTCTATAACATGGAGAACTGGGAGGAGTGGGAATTGAGAAGTGGAGATGGAGAAGTTATGCCATCTCTCCTCCAATTACAAATACTTTATTGTGAAAAGATGGAGTTGCCAACCAACATTCCACAGCTCCTCCAGAAGCTGACTTTAACCATAGGTAATGATGGGTTGCCATCAGGTGGGACCTTACCCATCCTCCCCAACCTTAACCATTTGGTGATTCGGGGAAGTCATGAGATGACATTGTTCCCTTTTGGTTGGTTGGGACAACTCAAAGCCCTCCAAATTCTGGAGATCTGGTTTTGTTTTAGTTTAAGGTATCTACCAGAGGAGTTACAACACCTTACCATGCTTCAACAATTAAAGATATGTAACTGTCCACTCTTAAAAAAGCGCTGTCGAGAAGGAGGAGAAGATCGGTACAAGATTGCCCACATCCCCAATATCAGCCTTTGATCATACAGCATTACGGTGATCCGGGCCCAAGAAGAGGTGGAGAGGAAATCAATGAAACTTTTCATTTGCTTTTGTTTTAAAGGAATTGTGTCGTTGTTCTCTGTAACTACTATCCTATGTTAATTTTTTTTTCTTTATTTCTTTATTTCTTTTATTTCTTTATCTTTTTATGGATTTAGTTTTAATAATATGTCAATCAAAAACTGTTTATCAGATGTTGATTCCCTTTTTATTTCTTCAAACTGTTTATCAGATGTTGATTCCCTTTTAATTTCTTCCACATGGACGCAACTGATCCAGCATTGTGGGTGAGACCCTGAACTCAGGACCCACCTTAATCTATATATTTTATATCTATGCCGTCCATTTGTTTTGCCAGATCATTTTATTAGGGCTGAAAGTTGGGCGGGTTGGGCCAGGTTGGTGCTCAACCCTAGTCCAACCGAAGGTTCCTAGTCCTCAACCCTAACCCAACCCAACCCAACCCAGTCTCGGGTTGGGAATTCTCAACCCAAGCCCAACCCAAGCGGGCTTGGTCGGGTTGGCTGGGTTGGTCGGGTTGATATATGCTAATATTTTCATTACTGCATTAATCTATTATATTTTCAATACACGTCTTATTTTTTGTACCTATAAATTTATTAATTATATATGTACTTATTTATCGTAAAGAAGTTCATTTTTTCTAAACAAATAAGCTAAGATATAGGATAAATACTCCTTTAAAAGTCATATTGTGTATCAAGCAATCTATTTGGGAGAGAGAAATCCAGTGTATATTGTTAGCTTGAGTAATCGAAAATGAGTGGACCTATGAAACTTGACAGCATTGGAATTTCCTGTGCCTTCAACGTAGATGATCCGCACTCAATTATAATTAATTTATAAGGAATTTATATATTGATTGGGTTCGGGTTGGGTCGGGCAACCTGAGACCTCAACCCGAGCCCAACCCAAGTTCTATCGAGTTGGTGTTTGTATAGCCTAAGCCTGAGACCAAACCCGATACATCCTGCCCAAGGCCAACCCAATGTCGGGTCAGTCACAGGTTGAACACGGCCAACTTTCAGCCCTACATTTTATGGCATGGGCCAAAAGATGAAGCATATACAAATTTCAGATAAATCACACCACAAGAAACAGTGGTGGAAGACCATTATAAATATATTTTTTGTGGGCCACAAGTTTTGGAATAACCTTATCAAAACAGGTTGGACGGCAAGTGGACTTTAGGAAGTTTTTAATGGTAAGCATTCAATGATCGCTGCTTCTTATGGGGTTGTCCACCTGAGATTTGTATCTGCTTCATTTTTGGGTCTATGCCGTAAAATGATTTGGAAAAATGGATGGACCAAATAGATATACAATGTATGCATAGACATGAGCCCCACGGTCAGTTTCTCTTATCCATCCATTTATTTTGTACGCATACAACAGTTTGTTCAAGAAGTCGTATCCAGATGCAGGGGTCAGGTCTGCTTCACAAGGTGACGCATTGCGGTCCATTTGATGATCAGGCCTGAACTTGGTGATTGAGCCTGGACCGTAACTGCAAATCGGCCTTTCCTGAAGCATTAACAGTCCTATGCTGTGGTCCACCTGAGATTTGGATCTGCCTCATTTTTTTGGCTCATGCCCTACAATGAGCTGACAAAACTGAGATAAAACTGAGATTTAGATATGCCTCTCCTTCTTTCATTCTTTTTTTTCTTTTTTTTCTTTTTGGCTCATAACTAAAATGAGCTGGCAAAATGGATGAACAGCATGAATGAAACGCATCATGGTGGGCCCCACAGAGCACCAACCAGTAACGGCCTCCATTCTGAAGGGGTTACTGATGAATCCGAGCCCACCTACTTATACCTGTGTGGAGCACATCAAACCCACACACTAATAGATCCCTCCGTATCGGTGGGATGCTCATGCCTATCTAATTGTTAGGTTGGCCATGATTGAAAGCAATTGGCAACCGGCCAAATGCCTCCAGCTTCATATGGTACCCACATGAAGGTTGGATCAGACTGATTTTTTAGGCATCCAACTTTAATGGTGTGCTACCCTTCTACATAGGTTTACAGCATAACACCAAAGTAGGGCCATATGCAAACCTTGTAGACTGAGCTTGTTCTACAAGCACTTGTGTAGGAATGGACCTAAAAAAAAACCTCAATTTTAAAACATACTCAGAAATCGCGTGACAAGAAATGGAAAAGATTTAATATAATAACTCTCCAGGAAGGGGAATGAAGCATAGGTCTCAAAAAGATGTTGGTGGAAGTAGTAAAAAAGACTGAAGACCAGTAATTTATCTAAAGACAGATCCATAATGAGGTGAAGATGGCAAAAGCGCCCCCCCCCCCCCCACCCGGAAGGCATCACTAAGATTGAGATAGCACACATATCACGGATGTAAGGCATCAGTCCATTGATGACGTGGCCTGCCAGTCTGTTATGACCTATTACAGTGGCCAATGCCAAGATTCATGAACCACTCAAGACCATTTGAGAGCAACCGAGCTGTGGGCTGGACAAAGCAATGTTGACAGTTAAGTGTTGAGGGTCAAATATTACATATTAGGCCCCAGATATTGTCTAGATTTACGAATATAATGCTGTCTAGTGGCTCGTTTTCTCATTCTTATGTGGCAAAGTGATTTTATGAGCATGGATGGAAAAATGACGTTAAAAGTTAAGATTTAACGATCTGATGACGCCAAAGTCAAGGGACACACTCCAGGGGACCAAGATTGACAAATATATACGGTCAGAAATTCGAGAAAAGTTAGAAATTGAAGCTCAAGTGGCCTGAAGGACGTCCAGAATGCAAGATCACGGGGTTTCCAATATCGGTTCAGCTCGAAACTTCATACGTCGCCTGAGGACCATAAATTAACCGTACATATAAAATTTCAGCCATTGAAGATCTCGGGAAGTGCCCCAACTGACAGATCAGCCTATAAACCGTTGATTCTGGGCCCACCTGATATCTGAAACTGCTTCAAAATTATTATTGACGCCTTAAATAAGGAGTCAAAACAGATGGACGGTGCAGATTTCTCCAAAACAGTACAATGGACCTCATATGAGATGAGTGTGTACAGTGCACATTTGCACTCGCCGTGCACCAAATTTTCCAAAAGTCGGTCAGTCTACAACTCAAAAAAAAAAAAAAAAAAAAAAAAAACGTGCAGCGGACGTGCAGCGGACGCACGGCCGCTGGCCGTTTTTGCGATCAGTTGTGGGCCCCACACGTGCCCCATAAGCTCAATCCGATCCGTCCACCGTGTAGAGGGCTTCGAGCACTACAAAACCATGTTATCACTTTTTACCCATGCATGCACACGTGTGAGATACAGAGGCCACAAAAGGGCTGCTCGATAGCGTTCAAAACTGATTCTTTTGTGATTTCTTCTCTGGGACACGTCAATGGACGTTCAAAACCACCCATTCTTGACTGAAATTTCGTTCTGAATCCAATGGACGGGGTGGATTTTCCAGAAAATGCTTCTGTGGGGCCCACCGACCACAACAGCGAAATGGTGCGAAAGGTTTCGCACATCCGCGAAAACTGACTTTTCCGGACGGTTTTGGCCCACCATCTTTGATCATATGGCAGATCTGAACCATCTATCATGTAGAGGACCCAAGAAAGTACTAAGGGACGGTGTTTCTTTGGAATTTGAGCAAGGAAAGTGGCGTGTTTCGAGGCACCGAACTTGGCTGCGAAAATTGCACTCCGTGTCCTGCTACAACTCTGTCACTGACTCCAGCCTTCCAGCAGCTATAAAAAGAGGTTTTTGGACGTGGGGAGCATTCATTCAAGGTCTTGGGAGGAAGAACAGAGGGCTCGAGCTTGGGTTTCAACGTGAGCAGAGGAGAGAGAGAGGAGCTTGGTTTTTTTCTTTCCCTTTTCTTTTCCTTTTCTTTTTCTCTTTATTTATTTGGATTGAGCCCATCCATGGCAGGCTAAATCCTCCTAGCTAGGGCTAGGAGGTGAAGCTTGTAGTGAGATGAGAGATTATATGCTTTTAATTTAATTTTAATTTTTGAATTGAAGTTGGTTTTAGTTTGATTTTAATGGAAATATTTTTGGTCTTTAATGGTCTGTTGTGACTGAAATTACAATGGGTCTGCAATGCTTTGAATATTTTCTTATCCCTTTTATGTTTATGACGTTAGGACGTCCCGTTGTTCACCATAGTCTCCTGGGCATGGTTGGATGACGGTACCCTTCTTAACCTTCATACATATGATTGGTTGGTAATTAGTTTAATTTTGTTGTTTGCCATAGTCTGTGGGCATGGTTTGGTGATGGAATCCATTCTAATTCATACACCTTTCATCTCTTTGAAAACTAGATCAACGGCAGTTCAATAATTTCTCTGATTTTTGATGCAAGCATAAGTTCTCCCTGATCTCTACAAGTGGATCCTCTGAATCCCTAGTTTTCTATTCTCTGATTTCTCCTAAATTTTAGATAAATATTCCATCATTATTTCTTAAAATTCTATTTGATTTAGAGTGCATCTTAGTGTAGTTCTAGTTCTATTTAATTTTAGATAACGTACAAGTTTCAGTCCCTTGGGATTCGACCTCGGTCTTACCGAGTTATTACTACATCACAACCCTGCACTTGGGGAGTGAACAAGTTTTTGGCGCCGTTGCCGGGGACTGTCGGCTACGTTTTTCTGAAATTAATTAGTTTTGGGATTAATTTAAGATTAGATTTTCTTTAGAATTTTTAATTCTAGGTTTAGAAGTAGTTATTTTCCTTGTTAGAAATTTTTCCTAACGTTAGAAACTTACTATTCTTCATTCTATTTGATTTTTAGAACTTACCTAATTTTTTCTGTTTTGTAGGAAACTTCTAATTTAGTAAGCTCTTTCCAATTTCTCTTTCTTTAAAATTTCTTCTTTTTTTTTTCTAGAAATTAGTTTACTCTTAATTAGGACTTTCTATTCTTAGAAACTAACTTATTTTGTTTTGTTTTGCAGATTCTTAACCTAGGACTCCAAATTTGGTAACTTCTTTCCATCTTTCCCTTTTATTTTCTAGATTTCTTCTTCCTCTTTTTTAGGTTTAAATTAGAATTTGAGGTTTGAGTGTGTTTTATGCCCCATTGGGCACGCGACAACACTCGACGGCTCGTGACTGAAGGAGGATTAGTTGAGGGGTTGACTGTCCATCGCAGGACTAGACACCACTTGAATTCTCCTGAGTTAGAGGACGTTATGGCTGAAAATCAACCTCAAGCACTACCCCAACCAGGGGTTGAGGAAGTACATGATGAGAATGAGGTGCATCAGGCACCCCCGCCTCGTACTTTACGAGATTATTTACAATCGGCGGGGGTGAGTACGCCCTCATGCATGATTTTTCCTGAGAATACAGGACATATGGACATCAAACCAGGGGTTATCCAACTCCTTCCTAAGTTTCATGGGCTTGAGTCTGAAGAACCATACTTGCATCTGAAAGAGTTCGATGAAATCATAGGCACCTTATACTTTCCTAATGTATCTGAGGATACTATTAGGCTGAAACTCTTTCCATTTTCCTTGAAAGAAAAAGCCAAGACGTGGTTACATTCACTGCGTCCTAGGTCCATTGGCACATGGAATGATTTGCAGAGGAAATTTATAAAGAAATTTTTCCCACATCATAAGACAATTACCCTCAGGAGAGCAATCATGAACTTTGCCCAAAAGGAAGATGAAACATTCTTCCAATGTTGGGAAAGGTTCAAGGATCTGGTTAATGCATGCCCACAACATGGCTTTGAAATATGGCGCATTACGAATTTTTTCTATGATGGGCTAACATCTTCCATGCGCCAAATGGTCGAGACAATGTGTAACGGAGATTTTATTAATAAAAATGTCGACGAGGTATGGGATTACCTCGATAGTCTCGCGGAAAAAACACAATCATGGGACTATTACCCAAGAACGAACACCACGTCTAGGCCAACTCATTCAAGGGAAAAAGGAGGAATATATCTCCTGAAAGAGGATAATGACCTTAACGCTAAGGTGGCCAATCTCACCAGAAAATTTGAGGCCATGGAAGGAAGGAAGGAAAAGGTTAATGAAAGTGTTTGCGGCATCTGTGATTGCAACATTCATACTACTGAAAATTGTCCTTCAATACCTGCCTTTCGAGATGTATTGAATGAACAATCTAATGCCGTAAATAACTATCAAAGACCTTTCAATGGACCACCCTCTAATACATACAATCCTGGCTGGAAAAATCATCCGAATTTTAGTTGGAGGAACGGACAAACTGCTACCCCTCAAGGTTTCTTCAATCAAAATCCAAATCAGGGGAAACCTCAAGAAGAATCAGTTCAATTTTTCATACAAGAGCTGGCTCGGACAATGCAAGGGATTTCAGATTTTATGCAAAAAATAGATTCACGTATGACGGCTATGGAAAAAGGGATGCTCCCTACACAATCACTCCCTAATCCGAAACCGCAATACGAGACAGGTGATCCCAGCTCTTCGAATCAAATGGGGCACGCTAAATCCATCACCACTCTTAGGAGTGAGAAGGTTATTGATAAAACCCTTTCGGTTAGGCCCGAAAAACCTCAAGAAACAGAAGAGGACAACAATGATGGATCTAGTGGCGCCCCACAAAAATTTGAACCGAAACCTCTAGAAAAGCCAGTTGCTCCGTTTCCCCAACGGTTGGTTGAACCAAAACGTCTATCTAACTCTCAGGATATCTTAGAGGTGTTGAAACAAGTGAAAGTCAACATTCCTCTGCTTGACGTTGTAAAACAAATACCTTTATATGCTAAATTTCTAAAGGACTTATGTACTACCAAACGACGGAAAAGTGTTCAAAAGAAAATCTCCTTGACTGAGAAAGTGAGTGCCGTCCTAAAACAAGATGTGCCGCAAAAATTCAAAGATCCCGGTTGCCCAACCATATCATGTGTAATCGGGAACTATCGAATTGATCACGCACTTCTTGACTTAGGAGCGAGCGTCAATCTGATTCCCTATTCAGTATACCAACAGTTAGGTTTGGGTGAATTAAAACCCACTCGAACCACACTACAACTTGCTGATCGTTCTGTTCGTATACCAAGAGGGATCATCGAGGATGTGTTGGTCCAGGTGGATAGATTCTACTACCCTGTTGATTTTATCATCTTGGACACTGAACCCATCAATGACACGAGCACTCAGATTCCCGTCATTCTTGGTCGCCCATTCCTGTCTACTTTAAATGCAATTATCAATTGCAGGAATGGTGTCATGACTATGTCCTTTGGAAATTTGACATTGGAATCAAATATCTTTTTCAATAATGGCAGCAACTCAGGGATGATGACGATTTTCACGATGTTAACATGATTGATTCTTTTGTGGAAGATAGAACATCTCTCACCTTATCCTCTGATCCTCTAGAAACGTGCCTGGCCCACTCCCATGATCTTGATGATGATATAATTAGGGAGACGTGTGCCATGCTTGATACTGCACCGGTACTTGAAGTTAACCGATGGAGGCCACACATTGAAGAATTGCCCCAAACTTATGTAGTGCCTCTACCGTCTAACCTCAAGCCACCGAAGCTTGACCTAAAACCTTTGCCCTCTGATTTAAAATATGTCTATTTAGGTCAAGATGAGACATACCCGGTGGTGATCTCTGCCCACCTGGAGAAAGAACAGGAGAGTATGCTGATATCTACTCTCATTGAGCATAAGGGAGCTCTTGGATGGACGATAGCGGACCTCAAGGGAATTAACCCATCGATTTGTACTCACCGTATATATCTTGAGGACAATGCAAAGGCTGTTCGGCAATCACAACGTAGACTAAATCCAAACATGAAGGAAGTGGTTAAGGCCGAGGTTCTCAAACTATTGGAAGTGGGGATCATTTACCCCATATCCGATAGTCAATGGGTGAGTCCAACTCAGGTAGTTCCTAAGAAGTCCGGGATCACCATCGTAGCCAATGCCAATAATGAACTCGTGCCGACCAGAGTTACTACTGGTTGGAGAATGTGCATTGACTACAGAAAGCTGAATACCGTCACAAGGAAAGACCACTTTCCTTTGCCCTTCATTGATCAAATCCTAGAAAGGCTAGCTGGTCATTCCTATTATTGTTTCCTTGACGGGTATTTAGGTTATAATCAGATTGAAATCGCCCCTGAAGATCAGGAAAAGACCACATTTACATGTCCCTATGACACCTTTGCTTATAGAAGGATGCCATTCGGGCTATGTAATGCCCCTGCCACCTTTCAGCAATGCATGACGAGTATCTTTTCTGACATGGTGGGAAAATATCTAGAGGTCTTCATGGACGATTTCTCTGTTTTTGGTTCATCTTTCAGCGAATGCTTAGCAAGTCTTAAATGTGTGCTGAAAAGATGTGAAGAAAAAAATTTGGTACTTAACTGGGAGAAGTGCCATTTTATGGTTCAAAAGGGAATTGTCCTTGGGCATATCATCTCGTCCAAAGGAATCGAGGTAGATAAGGCAAAAATCGATCTTATCTCTAACCTACCTCCACCCAAGAACATCAGAGATGTGCGATCCTTCTTAGGACACGCAGGCTTTTACAGACGATTCATAAAGGATTTTAGTCTCCTCTCTCGTCCTTTATGTAATCTTCTTCAAAAGGATACACCATACGAGTGGACTGAACAGTGCCAAGAAGCTTTCACTAAGCTTAAGGGCATGCTAACCACTGCACTTATCATGCAGCCACCTGACTGGAGTCTTCCTTTTGAACTTATGTGTGACGCCTCTGATTATGCTCTTGGAGCGGTTCTAGGCCAGAGAAAAGATAAGCGGCCTTACGTTATTCACTACGCAAGTAGGACTCTAAATCCTGCCCAAGTGAATTACTCGACTACGGAAAAGGAACTCTTAGCCGTAGTGTTCGCTTTGGACAAATTTAGGTCCTACCTAATCGGATCCAAGATCATCATCTACACAGATCACGCGGCACTTAAGTATCTTCTTTCTAAGAATGATTCTAAGCCCCGCCTGATACGATGGATCCTTCTACTCCAAGAATTTGATTTGGAAATTAAAGATAAAAAGGGAGTAGAGAACGTAGTGGCCGATCATCTTTCTCGCCTTAATACCTCTGATTCCCTTGAGGCGACCCATATCAATGACATGTTCCCTGATGAATAACTGTTTAGAGTCTCCCATTCACCTTGGTTCGCTGATATTGCTAATTATCTTGCTACAGGTGCCATACCGACACACTGGACGTCACAAGATAAGAAGAAATTCTTTACCAAGGTGAGTAACTTTTTCTGGGACGATCCATATTTGTTTAAATATTGCCCAGACCAAATCTTAAGGAGATGCGTACCAGACGATGAGCATCAGAGTGTCATCTCCTTCTGTCATTCACAGGCCTGTGGTGGTCACTTTTCTGCTAAAAAGACCACGGCCAAGATTTTACAGTGTGGCTTCTACTGGCCCACTATGTTCAGGGACACTCATGAGTTTTGTAAGGCTTGTGAGCGTTGTCAGAAATTGGGAGCATTGTCCCGTCGAAATATGATGCCCTTGAATCCCATCCTTATTATAGAAGCATTTGATTGTTGGGGCATTGATTTCATGGGACCATTCCCCCAATCATTTGGAAATCTGTATATTTTGCTCGCCGTATACTATGTCACTAAATGGGTCGAAGCAATTCCGTGCCGCAAAAATGACCATCGCACGGTCATTAAATTTTTGAAAGAAAATATCCTGTCGCGGTTCGGAACACCTCGAGCCATCATTAGTGACGGGGGCTCACACTTCTGCAATAGACCATTCGAGAGTTTAATGAAGAAATACGGTATCTCGCATAAGGTGAGCACCCCATACCATCCACAAACAAGTGGACAAGCTGAGATTTCCAATAGAGAGATCAAACATATCCTAGAGAAAACGGTTAACCCTGATCGTAAGGACTGGTCAATCTGATTGACCGATGCCTTATGGGCGTAATGTACTGCTTTCAAAACTCCTATTGGAACATCTCCCTTTAGACTTGTCTATGGGAAAGCCTGTCACTTGCCTGTGGAATTGGAACATAAAGCATACTGGGCGATCAAAAATCTGAATTTCAATCTGGACAACGCTGGCTCGCTACGCAAACTTCAGTTAAATGAACTTGAAGAAATCCGGAACGATGCGTACGAAAACTCGAGAATTTACAAGGACAAGATGAAGGCGTTTCATGATCATCATATTCTACGAAAATCATTCACGCCAGGTCAGAAAGTCCTCTTATATGACTCTCGACTACATCTCTTTCCGGGTAAGCTTCGATCTCGTTAGACCGGCCCTTACATTGTTGTCACTGCTTATCCTCATGGGGCCGTCGAGATAAGAGATCCCGACAATGGCAAGAAGTTTAAAGTAAATGGACATCGATTAAAGCCATTTGTCGAGGCATTTGATTCAGAGGACATGTCCATGCCTCTGATTGCTCCTGTTTACCAGGACTGATCTCCTAGTCTGATGGAGGTATAGGTAGGTTTATCGCTTTCATAGGTCTAGGATAGTTGTTTTATTTGTCTGGCTGAAGACGGTAAATTTAGTGCTCCTGGGAGAAAACCCAGCTGTTTTTATTCCTTTTCATTCTCTAGTTAGATGATTCAATGTTTGTGGGTAACATTACTGCAAACCCTCACGAGACTACAACTCGTCCACTAGGGGTAACCTAGGGGTTTAAAGGCTTGTTGCATACGCTAAATGCAATCGAGAGCACCTGCGAAAGTGGTATAGGTAGGATTTTATTTTTGTTATTTTTGTTCTGCTTTCTCTCTCATGCTAACAAGCTTCCATGCCGTGATCTATTGGAAACTCTCTTGCTTCGTTATTCAGGTACTATCTTCCCATCACTTCTCATTTACTTTCATTGTCCCATGTACATTGCATGCTCATATCTTTTACATTGAGGACAATGTAGACTTTAGGTTGGGGGTGGGGGATTAGGTAACCTAATCAGTATTTTCTTGGTCTTGAGCAACAATTGTGAAAATTTTAATTTTTGAATTTTTCTGAAAATTTTTATGAATTTGAAGTGATTTTGACGAATATCCTTGATTTAGAATTGTGAGATATATGATGTTGATAATTTATGACTCTTGGATTCCGTATCGGTGACATTCTGCAGTTACGATCGAGTTGCTAAGCCATGATTAGAAGTTTTAAATCTCGTATCTGTTAGATTTTATAGTTAAGTGAATTATTAATCCATGATTAGAAGTTGTAAACATTGATTGAATCATGATTTCAGGACACATCTTGCTTACACATTAAGATTTCAGTTCCATATCGAAGGATTAACTTGGTAATCACTAAGCACGAAGGGAACCAGTCTGAAATATCTTGCCATCAGGGTATAAAAATTGAACAGGTTGGGCAATTAATCTTCACCATGGGTTTGCTCCCTACAGGTGAAGGTTTGATTCCCCAAGGTTAAACATTCAAAAAAGAAAAAAATTTTTTTTAGGTAATTGGTCTTTTGCCATAGGTTTGCTCCCTATTGGTAAGGATTTGATTCCTCTTTTTGGCATGACTATTAATGAAAAAATAAAAAGTTGAAAAGATCAAAAGATGAAATTTATGAGGCAAGTTTGGTTATCATGAATTCTCTTGCTGGTTACCAATGAAATCCTGAAATAACAAATTCAATCTTAATGTGATTAGCTGAGATTACACTATACATCCATGGATCTCAATGTTTAAAATTTTTCTAATTGATGGATTAATGCTTTACACTTGATTATGAAGTCTACGGTGCACTTGAGCTCAGGAGAATACAATTTCTAACATTCATGAATATTAAATTTCTCGTATTTTGTTCAAAATCTCACTCGATTTCATAAAAAGTTCTCCTATAATTCTCAACTTATTTTTCGCATACTTTGCTCGGGACTAGCAAAATACTGGTTGGGGGTTGTGTTGAGGGTCAAATATTGCATATTAGACCCCAGATATTGTCTAGATTTACGAATATAATGCTGTCTAATGGCTCGTTTTCTCATTCTTATGTGGCAAAGTGATTTTGTGAGCATGGATGGAAAAATGACGTTAAAAGTTGAGATTTAACGATCTGATGACGCCAAAGTCAAGGGACACACTCCAGGGGACCAAGATTGACAAATATACACGGTCAGAAATCCGAGAAAAGTTAGAAATTGAAGCTCAAGTGGCCTGAAGGACGTCCAGAATGCAAGATCATGGGGTTTCCAATATCAGTTCAGCTCGAAACTTCATACGTCGCCTGAGGACCATAAATTAACCGTACATATAAAATTTCAGCCATTGAAGATCTCGGAAAGTGCCCCAACTGACAGATCAGCCTATAAACCGTTGATTCTGGGCCCACCTGATATCTGAAACTGCTTCAAAATTATTATTGACGCCTTAAATAAGGAGTCAAAACAGATGGACGGTGCAGATTTCTCCAAAACAGTGCAATGGACCTCATATGAGATGAGTGTGTACAGTGCACATTTGCACTCGCCGTGCACCAAATTTTCCAAAAGTCGGTCAGCGCAGCTGACCGAAGTTTCCGTCTACAACTCAAAAAAAAAAAAAAAAAAAAAAAAAAAAAAAAAACGTGCAGCGGACGTGTGGGCCCCACACATGCCCCATAAGCTCAATCCGATCCGTCCACCGTGTAAAGGGCTTCGAGCACTACAAAACCATGTTATCACTTTTTACCCATGCGTGCACACGTGTGAGATACAGAGGCCACAAAAGGGCTGCTCGGTAGCGTTTAAAACTGATTCTTTTGTGATTTCTTCTCTTGGACACGTCAATGGACGTTCAAAACCACCCATTCTTGACTGAAATTTCGTTCTGAATCCAATGGACGGGGTGGATTTTCCAGAAAATGCTTCTGTGGGGCCCACCGACCACAACAGCGAAATGGTGCGAAAGGTTTCGCACATCCGCGAAAACTGACTTTTTCGGACGGTTTTGGCCCACCATCTTTGATCATATGGTAGATCTGAACCATCTATCATGTAGAGGACCTAAGAAAGTACTAAGGGACGGTGTTTCTTTGGAATTTGAGCAAGGAAAGTGGCGTGTTTCGAGGCACCGAACTTGGCTGCGAAAATTGCACTCCGTGTCCTGCTACAACTCTGTCACTGACTCCAGCCTTCCAGCAGTTATAAAAAGAGGTTTTTGGACGTGGGGAGCATTCATTCAAGGTCTTGGGAGGAAGAACAGAGGGCTCGAGCTTGGGTTTCAACGTGGGCAGAGGAGAGAGAGAGGAGCTTGGTTTTTTTCTTTCCCTTTTCTTTTCCTTTTCTTTTTCTCTTTATTTATTTGGATTGAGCCCATCCATGGCAGACTAAATCCTCCTAGCTAGGGCTAGGAGGTGAAGCTTGTAGTGAGATGAGAGATTATATGCTTTTAATTTAATTTTAATTTTTGAATTGAAGTTGGTTTTAGTTTGATTTTAATGGAAATATTTTTGGTCTTTAATGGTCTGTTGTGACTGAAATTACAATGGGTCTGCAATGCTTTGAATATTTTCTTATCCCTTTTATGTTTATGACGTTAGGACGTCCCGTTGTTCACCATAGTCTCCTGGGCATGGTTGGATGACGGTACCCTTCTTAACCTTCATACATATGATTGGTTGGTAATTAGTTTAATTTTGTTGTTTGCCATAGTCTGTGGGCATGGTTTGGTGATGGAATCCATTCTAATTCATACACCTTTCATCTCTTTGAAAATTAGATCAACGGCAGTTCAGTAATTTCTCTGATTTTTGATGCAAGCATAAGTTCTCCCTGATCTCTACAAGTGGATCCTCTGAATCCCTAGTTTTCTTTTCTCTGATTTCTCCTAAATTTTAGATAAATATTCCATCATTATTTCTTAAAATTCTATTTGATTTAGAGTGCATCTTAGTGTAGTTCTAGTTCTATTTAATTTTAGATAACGTACAAGTTTCAGTCCCTTGGGATTCGACCTCGGTCTTACCGAGTTATTACTACATCACAACCCTGCACTTGGGGAGTGAACATTAAGATCATATGTAATAAACCATGGAACAAAAAAACAGCATTGCATTCTTCACGGAATAATGTTAGCATATACAATCCCTATTTCCTTTTCCCCAAAACTCAATATTCAATCACTTCTTTCACAATGGAAGGTTACAGATAACAAGTAAACATGGCAGTTTCAGTTTTCAAAATTTCTCACCCAAATGACTACATTGAATTACAGAAAGCAACTAAGTTTTTAAAATGATGCGATGCTGTGCATTAACTTTCTTTTACTGGCTTCTCTTTTTACCCCATTTTCCAACCCAAGGTAACTTTTCCCTTTACTTCTTCAGTATAAACTCAGAAGTCTTGCCTCGCCTTCGACTTATAAGCTCTACGCTCTCCTCATCTTCCCAAAAATAAAAAAATAATTAAAAAAAACACCTCTTCACTCCAACAATATTTGGCCATGGGCTGCACCTGATCAATGTCATACATTGCAGGAGAAAACAAATGAAAAGCAATAATTAAAACACCAAGATTAGAGATCCATTGAGTATCAAATACAAAATAATAATAGAATGTAAAGGACAACAGAGAAATGCAGCATTGATTCATAAGGAGAGAGCTGTCAACCATCATAATGTTAACCTGAGAAATTAAAGAATCAAGATAATAGTAGTTAACGAGAGTAGCGAGCCAAAAATACCATGTATATACAAAACTTATAATGGAGTTGACCTGAGATATCTCTACGCAAGTAGACTTTGGACAACACTTGGGGGCGTGATTCGCATATTTAGAGATGAATCTTCACTTGAAACATACGAAGACTATTTTAGTTGGGTCAACAAAGAAAATTCAAAGCCGTGTTGAAACTCCTTAGAGTCTACCACAGGAGCAAGAGTAAAGACCCTTCAAAGCCGCTTCCTTACCATGACTACCAGAGGCCAGTAGCACAGCAGGAGTGGAAATAGCAGAATAATGGTTTTGTACCAAAACTGACAGAGGCTAGAGTTGCAAACAGAAATTGGATTGACCGAATGACCGTGTAGATGGGACCTGATCCAAGTCAGAACCAGGTTTGGTCCACATTTCAGGATCCTGGTTCAGGTACTGGCACTCAAAAAACAGCCATTTTTAGTTTTAAGAGGGAAAAACCATTCTCATAAGGAAAGTAGATGGAATGATAAGGTCCATAAGGCCATCAGTGAGAAACAATCATGTTTCATGGACTGAAGGAGACTAAGAATATAAAAATGCCAAAAAGAAAAACTAAGAAAGTAGAAAGTGAAGCTAAACTCAAGGCGCATATGGGAACATCCCATAATCACAGTGGGCGCTGCACCTTTTGGACGGTTTGGATATTGTAAGCATACCATGTGGTCCCATTATGTTAATTTTGGGAGTGTTTTGCTGTTGTACATTATTTCTAGTGTTTTGGTCCACTTGATCATTATTGGATTGGTCTGATTTTATTACTAGGCAGACAATATATAAGATGGGTTGGACCTGCATCATTATTGGATTGGTCTGATTGTATTACTAGGCAGACAATATATAAGATGGGTTGGACCTTTTATGCAGGTTGATGTAATATACACACCACGCGTGAAACGCAACAGGCTGGTGCCACTTGAGCACTCTGCACCTGAAAAGATATTTAAAATTAGGGCTGCCAATGGACAGGCCAGGGGTTGGTCTTAGCCCGAATTTTGAACTGTTTTCGCTGGGCTATTCAAAATTCTGATTTTGTCAGGCGCGAGCCCGGTTCATTGACAACCACTGTTCGAAATATCTCGGGAGTGTTTCCCGTATCGGATGGGAATGTCCACATCAATCACGGCGGATCACAGATTATTGTCCAGAGACCACATGCAACTAATGTGCATGCACATACAACATCTGAGCCACTAAAAAAAAAGGTAGACACCAGTTTGAAGGTCATTGCGCACAGGTTCCATAATGTTGCATTCATCTGTTAGGGATACTACATCAATTATACCCACTTGTATGTATATAATATTTTCATTGTTGTTGGATGTCTTAAATCAATTCAGCAACATGGTCTGTTGATGCCATCCAACAGCTACTCGATCACATCGAAGAAATTTAGAATTTCTCACTCAATGCCATCAAAATGAGTTTTGATGCCATCAAAACTTAATTTCGATGCCATTGAGACCCATCAAAGTGTAATCAAGAAAATCCGATTTTCCATGTTTTGTGTATGGACTGTTTTGGTGTTTAATCAATGTAATCAGAATGGGGTTCAATGCCATCGACGGTCTATCAATGACATCAAGACCCATTGGAGGTTCCATTGAGCTAATCGCACAAATTTTACATAGATCTGCGTATTTTCGGAATTTGTTTTCGATTTTGTTTGGGATTCTTCCTATGGCTATAAATATGTGTGGAAATCAGAATTAGGATATCCAATAGTTTTTCAATTCGTTCCTAAGATTTCAAGGGTGTAGCTTGGGGTGATTTGAGGCTTGTTTGAATCAGGTATTCTCTAAACTCTTGTAATTTCTACTTTCATATTGATTATTTATCGCTTTGTATCGTGGTTTTTTTTTCCTAAAAGGTTTTTTTCACATTAAAAATCATGTGTTTGCGTTGTACTTGATTGATGCGATTGGATTACTTCATTTGATTCATCTATGTGTTCTTCCACGGTCCCCCAACATTCATTGGCTATTAATAATGAGGATGGAACTTCTACCATTGAAAGCTTCTTAGGTCCACTTCAATGTATGTGTTTCATACCCACACTGTCCACCATTGCTGAGCACATGCCCAAAATCTCAGCTGGGCCCCACTAAAGCAGCTTGACCCACGTGATGTTTGTAAGAAATCCACCCGACTCATCCATTTTGCCCAAATGATTAGTTTTAGAGTATGGGCCTAGAAATGGGAGATTCAAATTTATGTGTGTCCACCATGTTGAGGGAACCGCAGAAGTAGATAGAGTTGAATCAAGCAAAGTACTCACAATCATACAATCAAGTCCAAGCAAGACTAATCCAATTTTTACATGAAAAATCCTTGCAGGAGAAAAACAACGGCACGAAGCAACGAGTATGCACTATGTAAGCGAAAATTACAAGAGAGCAAAAGTTACCAATTTGAACAAGCCTCGATTCTCCTTCACGAGCCTTAGCTATACCCTTGAAACCATGGGAACAAATTAAAAAACCCTAGAACACCCCCTATTGCACCCAAATTTTGATTAAACCTAATATATAAAGCCCCTTTGTTTGAATGTAAAGAGGATGTAAACGAACTCAGTATTAATAAAATGTGATGAATGTTCATAGTACTCTCTCTCTGTTATGTTTGAATAAGACAATCTCCCCAAATCAAAATGCATTTTTTTCTTTGTTGAAATAAAATAATCTGTTGAGGCATAAAAATGGTGAAAGGAATCAAGCAAGTAAAGGTAAAAAAGAAGAAGAGAAGAACTTTCGGAAAGAAGAAAAGGGAGATAATTTTCATGGCAGTCGCGCAGAACCGCGCAGCCAGTATATGTTGCGCGGGTCCGTGCAATCAATCTCTGTTGCACGAGACCGCGCAATGAAAGTATCAGTTGCGCGGATCCTAGGAATGAACTGCATAAAAGGGCTTCGTTCAAAATGATCCAAAACACTAAAAAATATTCCCACATCACTAAGATCAGGATTTTCACACGTGCGAGGGTCTATAAATACCCCCTCTCCTCCTTTATTAAGGGTAATTGAAGATTTTCAAGAGGAGCAAAGCGGAGTGGAAGACAGAAGGTAGGAGCGAAGTCTACTGGGGGTTGCGCAGGACCGCGCAACCAATATCTGTTGCGCGGGTCCGCGCAACCAGACTGCCCTGCAGTCTGTGAAGTCCAAGAGCCGTTGTGCTGCCGAAGTCCGTGACCCAGGCTTCCTTTCTCCGGGTTTTCTCCTCTTCATGGGTTCTAAGGAGAAAGATCAGTCGATTTAATCGACATTCCTCCTAAGTCCCAGAGGATGGTTGAAACAAGCGCTGTTATGCTGCTGAAATCTCTATTTTATTGAAGGCCCGTCGATCGGATCGACATTCCTCTTAAGTCCTAGGAGAAGATCAAATCAGGCGCCGGAAGGCTGTCGAAATGACCCTTCGATCGAATCGATATTCCTCCTAAGTCTTAGGAGATGATTAAATCAGGCGCCGGAAGGCTGTCGAAATGAACTCTTGATGCTTAAAGCATAAAGCCTTTACTTCTAAATGATTTATCTTAGAATCAAGGGATGTAAAGAGGATGTAAATGAACTCGGTATTAATAAAATGTTATGAATGTTCATAGTACTCTCTCTCTGTTATGTTTGAATAAGACAATCTCCCCAAATCAAAATGCATTTGTTTCTTTGTCGAAACAAAATGACGACTCTGCTGGGGACTGTCTGTCTTATTCAAAGTATTAACAGTGAGATTTTTATAAACATTGGTCATAATTTGGCATCCTATGGACTCCAAAATGACGACTCTCAGTGGGAAGTCCTCCCCTTCATCTCTAAGATAAATCACCCTAGTCATTCAATTACTAACTATAAATATGTTTCGTGATTGAAGGTTTCTAAAATCTGATTACGACTCAGCATCCATGGCGATCCCCGTAAGAAGAGTGAACTTCCGATTCATCCCTACAGGGTTTATGATACAATACGCACCAAGTCATGTGCGTAAAAGTAGCAGTGCTCAAGTAACAGCTGGGGTCATTTCTGCTTCGCCCCAGTCATCAAAAGACAATGCAGGCTGGACTGTTGTGACCTCTCGTAAGGCATGAGCACAAGACTTCAAGAATTATGGAATGAGTCAGCCTTCATTAAAGACCAGAGGACCCATCACACGAAGCACAGTCAAAAGAAATCCTGAACTTGCTCCTCCGGCAATTTCCCAGCGTAAACAACGCAAACAGTTCCTCAATTGACGGTACGCGACTTTCCGGTTTTAAATGCCTCAATAACTAAACGAACAAAGGAATAAAAGGGAAAAGCATTGGTAATTAGATCACCAACGCCATCCCGAAACGATTCACCAATATCAGCGTCATCTCAGTCGACTGATGCCACAGAGAGTACGAAAAAGCCTGGTGAAACTATATCCTCTCCCTTTTCTGTAAGCCCTGTCACATCAACATTCTCTTGTTCTCCTCCGATTACTGCTTCGACGAGCAGTGGAGAGGCCACAATATTCATGGCTGGAACAAACCCAGATTATAGAGCAACTACAGAGGATCGTTTCAATGCAATGGCAGAAGCTCATAATGCATTAATGGAAGAATGCAGAAATCTTACAGAAGCACTGGCAACCCTCGCACACAATGTAGCCCGAATGGAAATCTCCCAGAATGCAACAGAAGGGTAAGAAAATCAGCCCGACATTCTTCCACCACAGGGGGCAGGGTCACTAGGGTCCATTCCGGCAGCAAGAACTGTGACACAGGAAGAGGTGAGGCAAATGGTCGAAGAGGCGGTCAGAGCCGAAAGAAAACGCGAAAATACCGGGCGCTTTAGATATCGAACACCGTATCCAAGGGAAGTAGAAGATATCCCTTTTCCGGCCAATTTCAAGCATCCAGATTTTCAAAAGTTCAATGGGGAAAGATCTCCGGAGGAGCATTTGATGCACTTTATCACTAGCATGGGAAATTTTTCCACGATACCACAATACTGCTTGCGGCAGTTTAGTTCGTCGCTAACGCAGAAAGCATTCCGATGGTATTCTAGTTTGACACCTGGATCGATACGCACCTGGGAACAAATGCAGGAGGTTTTCATGTCGAACTTCTTCTCCTCGGAACGTGACGTCAGTATTACGGAACTGACCTCTATTCGGCAAAGAGAAGGAGAGCCGGTAGAGAAGTTTATAGACAGGTGAAAAACATTAGGGGCTTCGTGTAGACAACTACCGGAGGAAAAAGAACAGGTTAAGATGTGTCTAAATTCTATGGGCACGGGGATTGCGTTCGGACTGACTAGCGCCGACATCAGGACCTTTCGTGACCTAGCTACCAAAGCCCACGCATTGGAGCTGATGACTCGTAAAATCCTGGCATTTCACCATAATATGACTAGGAGAGTGTCCGACAGAACAGCTGTAAACGCTGTGATCACGACAGAAAAGGAAAAGATACAAAGGATTTAAGAGAAAGAAGGCTAGACCGACGCAAAGAAAATGATAGGTCAAGAAACAGGTACGACGGGAAGAGGCCTAGAATGCGGAACTCTTATGAAGGGTTCACATTTGAAAAAGAAGATGTCGCCTCTATGATGGAGCAGTTATTAAAATCTGACACGATAGTATTACCGGAGCCTAAGCGCCCAGAAGATATAACAAGAGCAAGAGAGAAGAATTTCTATCGTTATCATCGCCTAGTGGGGCACCCCACAGAAAACTGCTATACACTGAAATGTATAATACATCAACTAATCAATAGAGGCGAGATAATATTGGGGAAAGAAAGAGAAAGAGGCTCCATGACAACCGTAAACACGCTTACAGTCCGAGAAAAGGACCAAGAAGTGAATAACGCAGAAAGCAGTAAAGCTGTAAAGAAGGTTGCGGTAATCACACTACGGTCGGGCAAGAAGATAGTAAGCCCTATAAAACAGAAAACAGAAAAAGAAATTGTAAAAAAAAATAACAGCGGCAAGATGAAGGGAAATAATGAAATGACGAAAGTAAATTATAACGTGGTAAATCATTTAAAGGGAATACCGGCCCGATTAAGCGTTTATGACGCACTGAAGCTATCAGAAGAATTTCGGTAAAGTTTGATTCAGGCCCTATCTGATCATAACATCAGGGAAACCTTACTGGCAGAGGTAGAACATGAAGAACCCAATGAGCATGAGGACTGCTTCCCAGTCATTTCTTTTTCTGATGATGATATGATCTATGAGGAAGTCCATAATAGGCCACTAATGATAGAAGGCCATATTTGCGGAAAGAAAGTCAAGAGGATTATGATAGACAATGGGTCTGTAGTAAATCTTTTGCCACTCTCCATGTTAAACAAATTAAACTACCGTCGCTCAGAATTACGCCCCAGCGGGATAATGATACAAGGTTTTAATCAGGACGGGCAGCGTGCACTTGGTAAAATTACGGTGACGTTGGAAATAGGGGAACTGACTACTGACGTTGTTTGCAATGTTATAAATGCAATGACGACATACAACCTTCTCCTAGGAAGGCCGTGGATATACCAGTACAATATCATACCCTCTACTCTCCATCAGT
The DNA here is from genome assembly GCA_037074715.1 of Magnolia kwangsiensis. Classification (NCBI taxonomy): domain Eukaryota; kingdom Viridiplantae; phylum Streptophyta; class Magnoliopsida; order Magnoliales; family Magnoliaceae; genus Magnolia; species Magnolia kwangsiensis. The sequence continues at coordinate 120,393,548 of CM073577.1, forward strand.
GTTTCAAATACTGTAAAGACGGGGTATAACATAAAGTAATGGTCGATGCGAGACCGTATACAGAAGCTGAGTCCTTCTTTGCAGATGCTAGTTATTATAAAGAATTTACCATCGAAAAAATAGATAAGGATGAAAGTGACGTCCTGAAGAATGATCAAGAGAGCGCAATCACAGAAATGGCAGAAAAATCAGTGCCGTCTAAAACAGCAGAGATCAGCAAGAAGTTCTATTTTGTGCCGAAACATTTAAGACAACCGGGACAACCGCCGTTAACTTTGCTATCATCTGAACAGTTGAAGATTTTACAGTCAAATTATACGGTGCCGCTACCGTATGCTAAAAGAAATAAGCCATTTTCGGCCGCTTCAACAAGATTTCAAGTTAAAGCCAATGAAAAATATTCTGAGCCAATCGAATTATACGTTTCAGAAGCAGTAAGGACGAGAGAAGTGGCTCAAAATAATGAATACCATGGTAGGTTGACGCCATTTATTAATACTGAGTTCGTTTACATCCTCTTTACATCACTTGATTCTAAGATAAATCATTTAGAAGTAAAGGATTTATGCTTTAAGCATCAAGAGTTCATTTCCACAGCCTTCCGGCGCCTGATTTAATCATCTCCTAAGATTTAGGAGGAATGTCGATTCGATCAAAGGGTCATTTCGACAGCCTTCCGACGCCTGATTTGATCTTCTCCTAGGACTTAGGAGGAATGCCGATCCGATCGACGAGCCTTCAATGAAATAGAGATTTCAGCAGCATAACAGCGCTTGTTTCAACCATCCTCTGGGACTTAGGAGGAATGTCGATTAAATCGACTGATCTTTCTCCTTAAAACCCATGAAGAGGAGAAAACCTGGAGAAAGGAAGCCTGGGCTATGGACTTCGGCAGCACAACGGCTCTTGGACTTTATAGACTGCAGGGCAGTCCAGTTGCGCGGACTCGCGTAACAGATATTGGTTGCGCGGTCCTACGCAACTCCCAGGAGACTTTGCTCCTACCTTCTGTCTTCCGCTCCACTTCACTCCTCCTGAAAATCTTCAATTACCCTTAATGAAGGAGGGGAGGGGGTATTTATAGACCCTCGCACGTGTGAAAATCCTGATCTTAGCGATGTGAGACTATTTTTTAGTGCTTTGGATCATTTTGAACGAAGCCCTTTTGTGCAGTTCATTTCGAGGTTCCGCGCAACTAATACTTTCATTACTCAGTCTCGCGCAACAGAGATTGATTGCGCGGACTCGCGCAATATATACTGGCTGCGCGGTTCTGCGCAACTACCATGAAAATTATCTCCCTTTTCTTCTTTTCGAAAGTTCTTCTCTTCTTCTTTTTTACCTTTACTTGCTTGATTCCTTTCACCATTTTTATGCCTCAATAGATTGCCCCCTTGATCCTTTATTTGTTCTTTCGGAGTAACAAGTAAAGGATCAAATATCCCATTTGGTTTGCGCGGACCCGCACAATTGGCCACGTATATACTCGGTCGCAGTAACCTATAAATACCGCACCCTTCGTCACTTTCTGCAGTCTCTGCTTTCTCTGCCGAATTTTTTCGCTCTTGGCAATTTTCCTCGCAACGGACATTGTCTGCGTGGAGCCGCGCAACGAATCTTTCGTTCGCGTAATTTTCTAAGTGCCGCAACACGCCGTGCAACTTCTTTTGATTGCCCAGACCTGCGCAACCAAGACTTCGCCATTTTGAACTCTTTTCTCAACAACCTTCCTTAGGTCTTCAACTCTCCTCTCTTCATGGCTCGCATCAAGAGGACCCTCCGTCCTGTAGACCCTCAAATGGAGCATCTTCCTCATTCCAACGCTCCTGATACTTCTCATCGCCCATCTCCTTCCGTTGACCAACCACCGACCAAGCGTACCAAAACCACCACTCAGACCCCGTCATACTTCAAAGAGCCAGTACTCCCAACTTTTGATTTCACTGGCCGCATCGAAGCACTTTCCTCACCCATTCATTGTGCTATAATCATGGGAAACGTAGAACGGCCTCCCACGCACGGTCGTGAATATGATTGGGAAGAATGGTTGAAGACAACCGCCCACATTCGCACGGATAGCGATAGACCCCCTGTTAGAGAAGGTACCCCGCTTGCTTCTCGCTCCAAGAAAACTCGTCAGAATAAGGCGCGGGAGTTTGAAGAAAAGATCAAAGAGCACAATAAAAAGAAGCTTCAGAACTCTTGAGAATCTATTCGAGTGATTGAGGGTGTCATGAAATTTGACAATCCTCATTCGAAAGGCATGACAGTAATTCCCATCAGCGTGCATCGTCACCAGCCCATTCTTGAATGTGAACCCACAGACTATGTGGACGGAGAAAAGCTGATGTACACTGAATCGTGGGCGACTTGAGAATCCCGGATTCTTGAAGGAAGAAAATAGGCGGAGAAACCGCGACAGATCGTCGGAGAGGCCCATCACATGATCTTCCTTGCTCCCTTTCACAGTCCGCACAATCTCTTCCTGACCTATTTTTACGAGACTGTCAGACAACGCTACAAGGATTGTGATCCTCTCTGGGGATCAGAAGATTTTCGCACAAGAGTCCTACTGACTTCTCGTCGCTATTACTTTGATTGGTCAGAGGCAATTCTGAAGAAACACGCAAGCACCCTTGCTAAAGTAGGCCTTTACGACGCGATAGAGGTCACATCCCAATATTTTTACAAGGAACCCTGCATACTGAAAGAATTTCTCGAATATTGGTCTCCCACCACCAATTCCCTTCACCCGCCGTTTGGAGAAATGAGCATATCACTATGGGATCTACACCGCATAGCAGGTCTCCCACTTACAGGAAGATTTTATGACGAGTTCATACCGACCAATGTAGAATTGACATTTATATCCTCTCCCGATCGCAAACCTTCCATCTCTGAAACCACCGTCGAACTTTTCAGAGAGATGGAAAATTTTCTGAATATTCACAAACTATCTCCTCTGCAATGGTTGGCCCACTTTTCTAGAATACTCAGGTATTTCAGACCCAGAGATTAGTGTATTCCTCTTCATCACATATTCCTACATATTAATTCCTTTCTTGTTCTGCAGATTCCGCGACAGTTGTTGTAAGGAACTGACGACCCTTCGTGATAACATGAAAGAACGACCAGCTTATAGCTCATTTGGGGAACTTGCGGCTTTCCTTGCTTACTGGTTGAGCATAGTTGCTCTTCCTAGTTCCAAGTGGGCAGACGTTATTCGCCCCACCACTTTCGTTGTCGCCGGAGCTCTAGCAGAAGGTCAGAAGTATTCTATTGCACCCCCTGTGCTATGCTCCATTTATCGGGCTTTTGGAGATCTCTACACACGTTAAAAATCCCACCCTGGATCTTCATCAGCGTATACCGCGTGACATTATTTCACCGGATGGCTAGGAGTCTATTTCCCCTGGACTTTTGAAGCACCGAAAAAAGCTTACGTCAGTCCTTCTCATCTTCCTCTTTGGTTCTTTCAACAAAGGGCCATGGCCAGAAGATCGTACGAGTGGGTGATCAATAAGATCCAGGACTTTGATCAAGTGGACTTCTTCCAGTTTCGACTTCATCGCTACATTCAAGATACAGATATGATGGATCAGGGGACACTAACTGTAGCAGAAAGGGCCTTTTTTCTTTCTATTCGTTCTTGCAGTTTGCCACTCAGGGAAGGAACGAAATTCTGGAGAGAACCCTACTATCCTAGCCGTTTTGCTCACCAATTCGGTTATGACCAAGCCGTGCCAGAAGATTGTGGGCTGGTTACTAAGAGAATGCGCTGCTATGGAACAGGTCCCTTGAACTGGGCCATGATATGGAAACAACTATTAGGCGGCCGTGTCAACTCTTCTTTCATCATCCCTGGTTGCGATCGGATAGTTCGTACTTCTTACAGCTGAATGAGGTGGTGGGACCACCAATCATTTCTGATCAACAAATGCCTACCGGTGGACTCTCTTCTCTTTCTCCATCCACCTCGGCTTAGGGGTAGAAAAATGGAGAACGGAATCGGCTTCATTCCAGAGAAAAGTCGGGCTCCTCATCATGGTGAAATTTGCAGAAAGATTTTAACGGAAGAGCTAATCCGTGAGAGAAAACCAATTAACACTTTAGACGGTTGGTTTGCCCATGGAATCCTGACAGAATTTGAACATGTTCCCCACGACCTTGGTGGCCGACCTCCAGAAGACATTGCAGGAGCATCCTCCCCTATTCCTGAAGAAACTGCTACGGCTGAGGAAGGTCCTGCTCGAGACAAACCTACCCCTTCTCCACAAACTCTTCCCCCAAGCTCATCGTCCCCGATGACTAGATCACGAGCACGTCAGCAAACATCGTCACCTAATCCTCAGGAGGAAGCAAGACAGGTTTCTTCATCTCCTTCAATTCCAGTTGGTAGGAGATCTCCAAGAGAAAGTAACCAGCCTGTTTCCTATAAAGGGAAACAAGTCGTGGTTGCAGAAGTAGACGAGGAAGATCTGGCAAGCGAAAGTTCATCTTCTAGCGAAGGCTCATCTTCTGCATCAGGAAATTCCACTTCCCTGGGATCTGACAATAATGTTGATGGAAATAATGGAGTTCAAGACGGTGATTATGAAGAGGGAGAAGTCAACATAGATGACGAGGAAAACACGGCCACCGAAACTGTAGAGGAAGAATATCTCCCCATAGCCCCTGAGACTTCCCCTGCCACTTCCATCCCTGGTAAGCCACATGCGGTAACCGAAGAGGATGAAGAACTCTTGTACTACGGGGAATATGGGTATTCACCTGGTAAGGGAGCCCGAATTCCTTAAACATTTACGTGCTTGTCAAGTGATCATTATTTTAACATTATTATTATTCTCTTCCTTTTTAGGTACCCATGTGGCTTGTATCGAAATGAGCGCTGCCCCCTCTGCAGATCTTCATCCAGATACACCAATCATTTCCTCACAGGTTTCTTTGGCCCCTCTGGTGGCGCCGAAGAGCGTGGCCCGTGAAATTATATTTCCTGTTGAGGCTACTGATCTAGCAACTCCTACTACTAGAGACTCCAACACAGAAGTGAGGGTGCCCTCTCTTGCTGATATGTTAGAAACTAGTACTTCTGCAGCCCCAGAAGTTTCCTTACTTGCTGGTCGTACCTATATGGCAGGTATATATATATTAATTTGAAGAGCTGTGAATTCTTCATTTTGTATTTCTTACTCTGGCTTGACCTTCTTATTCATTTTGCAGGAATTCTCCCTTGTAGCGGGGCGGCCAGTTCTGAATCTGTGGCCACTGTCTCTGAGTTACCATTTCCTTCGAAGATTCCTGCTCACAAAATGCTTTTAATGAAAAACTCTTTGTCAACAGTAATTCATATCTTCAAGGACCCTGAACAATGGTCAGATCTGGACATTGCCATCGAAATTCTGAAAAACTCTGTGTAAGACCCGTATCTTGGTCCGTACCTTTCTGTACACTTCCGCGGTCTTACCGGTCGAATTCCGAAAACTTTCGACCCTTAACCAGTATCGACGCGCGACCCTGGTTCATGTGCCGACAACCCGAGTCGACTCAACCCGAGACCAATACCATAGCGATCGCACCGTCGCCGCGGTTCCGATACCGGGATTCGGGCGCCGAGGCGATACCCTAGTCAAGAGTTATGGGCCAACGTTCGGTGCGAGAAAACGCCGCGCGTTACGAAAACTAAGAAAATCTCTACGATGTGTCACATCAATCACATCAATCCCATCAATCAATCACCCATCAATCCATCACATGTCAAGTACACATCACTTCCATCCCTTTTCCCAAGCAACCACAAAAGTCTCCCAAACCCATACCTCTCTTACACAAAAAGCCTCCAAAGTCTTCACCACCCATACCTCCCTTGCACAAAAGCCTCAAAAGTCAAAGATTTCTTACACAAACATCATTCATCCATCCATCCATCTCTCTCTACATCACTCTCTCTCTTTCTCTCTTTTATCATTTCAAAAATTCTAAGCAACAAAGAGTCCCACGTATGAAATTTTGTAAAAATCCCTAAGCTCCAAGTGGCCCACCTTCCTACCCCATCATCTACCATCTCAACCCTCCATTCTTCATCTTAACCATTGAAGTTGAAGCCAAGGTGCCAAGGAACCTCTAGGAGCGAGAAGATCGGACGGTGGGTGCCTCTATAGGGTAGATTTATTTATTTTTATGGTGGACCAAGTGAGGCCCACCGATCAATGGTGTGGATCTCACTTGGGACCCTAATACATGGCCGATGGACCACTTGGATCATCATGATCATTCCATGATGGGGCCATTCTCCATGGACCCCATCATGATGTTTATTTTCACTTGGAAAGGTCATCTAGACCATCCATATTGGTGAGGAAAGGATTCCCACCGTTGATCTTTAGTTTTGATGGTCACATGTGCAAAAATGACCCATTTGATGTATGATTTCATGTATGGGAGGGCCCATAATGACGGGGTCCCTCCATCACAAGCCGTGTCCCACTCTCCATGTCTTTCTCTCTCTTCTATTGCTTTTATTTTATTTTATTTTATTTTATTTTATTTTTTATGCTATAGGATTGTGGCCCACTTGAATGGATCTCACCTTGATACAATTTTTTTTTTATTCAAGTGGGGCCCACCTTATATGTGTACCCATGACAAATATCCATGGTGGCCCACTTCATCAGGGCCCACCTTTAAGATAAATTTTTTTTAAAAGAAAACCGTCCAGCGTCTGGGACGCTGGACGTTTCAAAGGCAAAAAAAAAAAAGAAAAGAAAAAGAAGAAGAAAAGTAGAGGCTTTTGGGTGGTCCCCTTGCATAGGCCCCACCCTGATGTTTATGTCCGATCCAAGCCATCCATCCTCTTGCCCAAGGCATTTTAGCCGTTGGGTAGAAGTTTGGAGCTGATCCAATCACCTGGTGGGCCATAACGCCAAATATTGCGTCCTTACCATTCAAATGCTATTTCTTGTGTTATTTCGCTTTTCAACCGTCAAAAAAATTCAAACTCTGGACTCATTTCGTCTGTTTCGGGCCGCTGATCGCAATGGCCGGGGCGGATTTTACTTTTGCGGGCCCTACATATGAAAAACCTCGGGAAAATATCTTTTTCCCAAAATTTGAGAAGAGACAGAGCCTCTGCATTGGCGTCAGTGGACGGCCAGCGCTGCACGCTGCTGCGTGCAGCCGTCCAAGGCAGCGGGAGGGCGTCCAGCGTGGGACCCACGGCTCCAGCCGTGGGCCCCACCGTAATGTTCGTTTGTCATCCAACCTATTCAAGAGGTGGGTCCCCTCCTCAGGTGGGCCCCCTCCAATTTTCAGTCAGATCCAAAGCTCCAGTGGCCCACACCACATGAAACAGTGGACTGTACCCCTATCCTTGAGAACCATTTTTTTGGGCCCACAGAAGGGTTGGATCAAGCTGAAATTTTTACTGTCCCTTCATACAGGTCTGAGTGACCTTATGAACGGGTTGGATTTCAAATAAATATTTCGGTGGACCACATTTGTGGGACCCACGGTGATGTATGTAATTCATTCGCACCGTCCATAGCCTGTGGACGGTGAGACTCATCATGACTTATTGCTTCACCCACCGTCCAGCGGACGGTGAGGCCCTGTTGCATGTGATCTACGCACGCCGTCCATCTGATTCTGATGCTGGGGCCCACTGCCAGCTGCCATAGTAATTTTTGTGGGACCCACCATTATATACATTTATGTATGTTATATAGTTTATAATATATATTTTATAATATGAATATTGTAGTGGGCCCTACACCATGTGTCTCTATGACTAGTTTGGATGGAAATAAGTATTTGATAAGGCCCATGAGTTGGGACCCATTTGATTTCAAAAGGGCTATGGGTTAGGCCTATTAATTTATAAAATGCTTATGGGCTAGGCCCATTTAATTCATTTAAGGCCTAAGAACTAGGCCCATTTGATGTGTTACAAGTCTATGGGACTAGGCCCATTTGATGTACTTCAAGGCCCATGTAATTGGACCCCTTTTGTTGAAATTTAAAGCCCATGGAGGTAGGCCAATTGATATATGTAAGGCCTAGGGGTTCAGGCCCACTTTGACATGCATGCAAGCTCATGGATTAGGCCCATTTGAATTGTTTAAGGCCTAGGGATTTAGGCCCATTCGACTCATATAAGGCCTCTGGGTTGAGGCCCATTGGATGTACATTTGGGGGTCCAATTGGTCTGGCCCATTTGATACATACTAGACTCGTGTGACTAGTTCCAATTGATGTAATCTAAGGCCCACGGGTTTGACCCATTGCAATACACATAAGACCCATTGGTGGCCCATTTATGTGGCCCATCTGATGAATAAAAGCCCATAGGATATGGCCCATTTGATATATATATGTAAGGTCCAATGGGGACAACCTACGGTCCATTGCAATGTGTAAATCCATTACAGACTAAGTACGATGTTTACAACGATCGTGCCTTGGGAGCAATGTTGGTTTGACATCCACATTGCGAGCATGATGCTGGTTGGATGTCCACATTACGACTCTCCTTAGGACCCATCACCAGGCCGTACTTGTTGTGTATAGACCGTCCAGGCCCATCTGCATTGTAAGATAATTCATTTTATTATAACATGTTTAGTATAGTTTCATGACCCATGATCATACGCATCATATGTATGCTTGATATGAGGATTGACTGATCATAGCATTTACCTTCGGGCAGGTTGTTTATGGGCTCCCGGTTAGGCGGTGTTGCCCTACATGAGCGCACGATATGCGCAGGATTTGTTGCATGACTGAATAACGTGAATCATGCATTTCGCATTTGTGTGACATGGTTATTGTACGCCCTACCGACATCAGGGCCGTAGCCTCCGCAGACGCATCGTGGTTGGCAGGATTGGATACCGAAAATTTTGTTCTACATGGGGTACTATAGATATCCCTGGGTGAAAGTCCCTAAACCCTTATGGTACCAAGAGGTTAATCCAACGTCTAGACCGAGTGGGTAGATGAGCGTTGAGTGCCGAATACCAGACGGTTACGCTCTCCACTGTGTCGTGGTCGGTTGGAAGGGGGTGCGGCCTTACCCGCCCGAGTGTAGGGGGCAATGCTAGGCTGAGTTTGACCAGCTCGAGGAATGGGTCCGCTATCGACGAGTCGCGCCCGATATTGGCAGACGGATAGTGTGGTCTCTTCCACTTACCTTATTGCGCGCGATGTCGCGGCAATCTGGTTTAGAGTGTACTAGACCCCGGTGATATTCCATATTTTGAGCTGTATTGCTGTGTGGACATAGATGAGGATCTGTATGCTTGAGTTGCATTGCACATCGCATGGCCTTGGGATGGCCGATACCATTCATGTCTTGTATTACATAGCCTTGGTACGGTTCATGATGTTATGGTTCCATCTGCATATTCCGTATTACTCTGACATTGCATGTTCATATTACTACTTTGCGCACACACTTTCACCACCCTCTAAGTTTTCTGTAAGCTTATGCACGACCGTTGCATGCAGGTGACGTTGGATCGCAGCAGCGCTGAGGCAGGAGCACGTTGCTGATCATTTTGGAGTTTTTGTTATTTACCATTGTATTTCTCTTTATGCTCATTGTACTTGTAAAGTTTTTTATCATAGTGGAAATGTAATGGAGTGCTTGGTTGTTGTTTGTGGGTTATGCCTTTGGTTATGCTTATTACGAATCAGACTGACATTGAAAATCCTCCTCGTAGCATCCCAGGATCGGAACCTGGCGAATGGGAGCTAGGAGCCGAGAATGGGGTTCTACGGAGGCTGTCGGCGCCGGATTCGGCGATCGGGAATTCTGTGAGTCCGGTTTCCAAGTTTGGGGCGTGACACTCTGCAAAGATGGCGAGGATGAATATTTCTGTTTTACGTGATTCCCTCTTTAGATTTCGTGATTCGATAGCTTCCCTAGCATCAGCGGAGAGTATTACGATTGCTCCAGAAGTTCTTGAATATGGGAAGCAGTTAAATTTGTCTAAGGAGAGGGCTTCACTCATTGCTTCCACGATATCTGAATTAGATCAGGAGAAATTATCGTTGCAAGAACAATTGAAGACCCTTACTGATGATAAGGCGCTTATTCAAGATCGTATCGCAGCTTTAAGAGAAGAGATTTCGCAGATGGAACTGCAAGGTCACGAGAAGGAGCTATCTATATAGGAGGTTAAGGAGAAACTTGAGGTCAATATTCGGTCTGCTGATACTGAAAAGTTGGAATTACTCAGGAGCAACGAAACGATCACATCTCTAGAAGACAGATTAGCTGGCCTTTCTGATTAGACAAAGATTATTTTTGAAGAAAAATCAAAGCATGATGCAGCTCAGCTTCAATTGAAAGAAGACTTGCGGCAATTTATGAATGTAATAGGCATCACAGAGGAACTATAAACATGTAATCTTTTTCTCTTTTTTTTTTTAATGTTTAAGTATATGTTCTCTTTTGGTTTTCATCAGTAAATTTAACTTTTCATGCACTTCTACATTATGCATTATTCCAGACATACTGTCTATGTTATGATTTCAACATGAATTTGCTGCATTTTGAACATGACACATAGTTTATCATGATATTCTATGAAACTAATCATAAAACAGTAATATTTTATTCTTTGTTAGTACGAGGTTTTCCTATGTGACCTCATCCGTTTATATTTTATTGGCGGTGCTAAGTTTCAATTCAGTCAGTTGCACGTAGTTTAAGCTCATGAGTAGTGGAGCGCTGTTACTTCGGGTTTTACGTGATGGTCTCTATAACTCTCTAGAGTTCGCTGGACTTCTCACTGCCTAGGGAGTTCACAAATCGCGATCCATCAGAGGAGCCCAGTGAAGCTACCGGGGCATGAACTTGGTTGGATTTACAGCACAGGGTTGGCCACGGTAACTCTCTAGAGTTCACAGGGCTCACAAGGCTACCTTTGGGAGTACCAAATCCATGGTTGTCGATCCATTAATGAGTAGGTTTAAGCCCTTCCTCATAAGTACGTACCGGAATCGAACTACAAATCTGGGGGGTCTTATGCATGGTTGGCTTATCATGCGCGCACTGCGGCCCTCATTTTCTTCGCCTGCAAAGTCGGACCCATTCACGAGAGGGCTTGTCCTCCATTCCCCATGACGCTGCCGGAAAGCTATACAGACGGCATGGGTGTTACACTTGACTGGTCATTTGGGGACTTTTAGCATTTGACTTTGAGTCGACTTTTTGGCCCTTTGCTTTCGATCTTTCGGTTGACTTTTGGCTCTTGGCTTTTGGTCTTTGAAGACTTTGAGCTTTTTCAGCCTTTGGTCATTTGAAGATTTTGAGCTTTTGGCTTTTAGTCAACTTTTGGCCTTCTGGCTTTTGGTCATTGACTCCGTCAGCTGCCCGCATGGGTATGCGTACGATGGCCCTCATGGGCTTTTTAGGGCCACTGGCTTCTCGCCGCTGCCTGAATGGCGATCTTCATATGTCTTATGCGTAACTGGTCCCTTTTGAGCTTTGGTCCTTTTAGGACTTTGGCTTTTTTTTCTTTTTCTTTTTCGGGACTTGACTAGGCTACCTTTTAATGATGAGCAGCCATTGCTATTGCCAATTCATATGTACAGTTAACTATATAATTCATTCTACTGTGATCATATGGTTGACATTTCGTCACTGCTGACAATGTCACAAGGACATTCGTATTATGTTTATGTCAATTTTTTGTATCAGCTTAGTGATGATGGCAACCTTGATGAGCGATTGATCGAAAATAGCGATAGCTATTCTCTATTTTTTTTTATGATCATTGATACCTGATAATTTGATTTCGATGGAGATTTTATGTCGATTTTGATGGATATTTTCTGTCGGCAATTAGCGTCAATGCTTGATATCGATCATCGGCACCTTTTATGTCAATGCTTGATAACGATCGTTTAATTGCTTGATCTTTTAATTGTCGGCGATTCTTCTAATCGCTTGATCTTTTAATCGATTGATAGCGATAGTTGCTAATTCTGGCGTTGCTAATTTTGGCGATTGGCTTTCCATTTGGCTTTGCTTTGCTTTTGGTAATTGTCCTTAGTGCTTCGCATTTGGTGATGACTTGTTATGCTTGAAAGCCTGCATTTTATTCATATACACTGAAGAAATACATTTCATGGTGAGAAATTCATTTCACAGCTTTTTACTTGCCTATCTTACCTGTCTTGCCCCTTTTGATACAGAATTGTTATCTTGATAATATTCTATATCAAAATCAGTAGCGCCTTCGGAAGCAATTTCCCTTTTGCCAGCGCAAGTATAGGCCAATATAGGCTTTCATTTACTTCCTTGAAGGGTTTTGCCTTTATTGAGCACGCTTTATCTCATTTAGCTTTGAATTTGCCTCCTGGATATGATCGTGACTGTCAGTGGAGATACATTTTTTTGTTCTTGGAGATATGGAGGAAGCATATTTCTGTGGGAGGCTATAAGACTGTAATTGTATTCATTGACTAGCTTGCCCCCAACCCTTGAAATTTTCTACGCTTCTCCTAATTGACCTCAATGGGGACCTGAATTCCCTTCCCGTGATTTAGGCCAACGGGTTCTTCATAATCAAAGCCCATGTTTTTCATAATTTTCTTACTTGCCGGACTGGCGTCAACCTACCATGGTATTCATTATTTTGAGCCACTTCTCTCGTCCTTACTGCTTCTGAAACGTATAATTCGATTGGCTTAGAATATTTTTCATTGGCTTTAACTTGAAATCTTGTTGGAGCGGCCGAAAACGGCTTATTTCTTTTAGCATACGGTAGCGGCACCGTATAATTTGACTGTAAAATCTTCAACTATTCAGATGATAGTAAAGTTAACGGCGGTTGTTCCGGTTGTCTTAAATGTTTCGGCACAAAATAAAACTTCTTGCTGATCTCTGCTGTTTTACACGGCACTGCTTTTTCTGCCATTTCTGTGATTGCACTCTCTTGATCATTCTTCAGGACGTCACTTTCATCCTTATCTATTTTTTCGATGGCAAATTCTTTATAATAACTAGCATCTGCAAAGAAGGACTCAACTTCTGTATACAGTCTTGCATCGGCCATTACTTTATGTTGTACCCCGTCTTTACAGTATTTGAAACACTGATGGAGAGTATAGGGTATGATATTGTACTGGTGTATCCATGGCCTTCCTAGGAGAAGGTTGTATGTCGTCACTGCATTTATGACATGACAAATAACGTCAGTAGTCAGTTCCCCTATTTCCAACGTCACCGTAATTTTGCCAAGTGCGCGCTTCCCGTCCTGATTAAAACCTTGTATCATCATTCCGCTGGGGCGTAATTCTGAGCAACGGTAGTTTAATTTGTTTAACATGGAGAGTGACAAAAGATTTACTGTAGACCCATTATCTATCATAATCTTCTTGACTTTCTTCTCGCGAATATGGCCTTCTATCATTAGTGGCCTATTATGGATTTCCTCACAGATCATATCATCATCAGAAAAAGAAATGACTGGGAAGTAGTCCTCATGCTCATTGGATTCTTCATGTTCTACCTCTGCCAGTAAGGTTTCCCTGATGTTATGATCAGATAGGGCCTGAATCAAACTTTGCCGAAATTCTTCTGATAGCTTCAGTGCGTCATAAACGCTTAATCGGGCCGGTATTCCCTTTAGATGATTTACCACGTCATAATTTACTTTCGTCATTTCATTATTTCCCTTCATCTTGCCGCTGTTATTTTCTTTTACAATTGCTTCTTCTGTTTTCTGTTTTATAGGGCTTACTATCTTCTTGTCCGACCGTAGTGTGATTACCGCAACCTTCTTTACAGCTTTACTGCTTTCTACGTTATTCGCTTCTTGGTCCTTTTCTCGGACTGTAAGCGTGTTTACGGTTGCCATGGAGCCTCTTTCTCTTTCTTTCCCCAATATTATCTCGCCTCTATTGATTAGTCGTTGTATTATACATTTCATTGTATAGCAGTTTTCTGTGGGGTGCCCCACTAGGCGATGATAACGACAGAAATTCTTCTCTCTTGCTCTTGTTATATCTTCTGGGCGCTTAGGCTCTGGCAATACTATTGTGCCAGCTTTTAATAACTGCTCCATCATAGGGGTGACATCTTCTCTTTCAAATGCGAACCCTTCATGAGAGTTCAGCATTCTAGGCCTCTTCCCGTCGTACCTGTTTCTTGACCTATCATTTTCTTCGCGTCGGTCTGGCCTTCTTTCTCTTAAATCCTTTGTATCTTTTCCTTTTCTGTCGTGATCGATAGTGTTTACAGCTGTTCTGCTGGACACTCTCCTAGTCGTATCATGGTAAAATGCCGGGATTTTACAAGTCATCAGTTCCAATGCGTGGGCATTGGTAGCTAGGTCACGAAAGGTCCTGATGTCAGCGCTAGTCAGTCCGAACGCAATCTCCGTGCCCATATAATTTAGACACATCTTAACCTGTTCTTTTTCCTCATGTAGTTGTCTACACGAAGCCCCTAATGTTTTCCACCTGTCTATAAACTTCTCTACCGGCTCTCCTTCTCTTTGCCGAATAGAGGTCAGTTCCGTAATACTGACGTCACATTCCGAGGAGAAGAAGTTCGACATGAAAACCTCCTGCATTTGTTCCCAGGTGCATATCGATCCAGGTGTCAAACTAGAATACCATCGGAATGCTTTGTGCGTTAGCGACGAACTAAACAGCCGCAAGCAGTACTGTGGTATCGTGGAAAAATTTTCCGTGCTAGTGATAAAGTGCATCAAATGCTCCTCCAGAGATCCTTCCCCATTGAACTTTTGAAAATCCGGATGCTTGAAATTAGTCAGAAAAGGGATATCTTCTACTTCCCTTGGATACGGTGTTCGATATCTAAAGCGCCCGATATTTTCGCGTTCTCTTTCGGCTCTGACTGCCTCTTCGACCACTTGCCTCACCTCTTCCTGTGTCATAGTTCGTGCTGCCGGAATGGACCCTAGTGACCCTGCCCCCTGTGGTGGAAGAATGTCGGGCTGATTTTCTTGCCCTTCTGTTGCATTCTAGGGGATTGCCATTCGGGCTACATTGTGTGCGAGGGTTGCCAGTGCTTCTCTAAGATTTCTGCATTCTTCCATTAATGCATTCTGGGCTTCTGCCATTGCATTGAAACGATCCTCTGTAGTTGTTCTATAATCTGGGTTTGTTCCAGCCATGAATACTGTGGCCTCTCTACTGCTCGTCGAAGCAGTAATCGGAGGAGAACAAGAGAATGCTGATGTGACAGGGCTTGCAGAAAAGGGAGGGGATATATTTTCACCAGGATTTTTCGTACTCTCTGTGGCATCAATCGACTGAGATGACGCCGATACTGGTGAATCATTTCGGGATGGCGTTGGTGATCTAATTACCAATGCTTTTCCCTTTTGTTCCTTTGTTCGTTTAGTTATTGAGGCATTTAAAACCGGGAAGTCACGTACCGTCAATTGAGGAACTGTTTGAGCTGTTCGCGCTGGGTAAATTGCCGGAGGAGCAAGTTCAGGATTTCTTCTGACTGTGCTTCGTGTGATGGGTCCTCTGGTCTTTAATGAAGGCTGACTCATTCCATAATTCTTGAAGTCTTGTGTTCGTGCCTTACGAGAGGTCACAACAGTCCAGTCTGCATTGTCTTCTGATGACTGGGGCGAAGCGGAAATGACCCCAGCTGTTACTTGAGCACTGCTACTTTTACGCATATGACTTGGTGCGTATTCAAACCCTGTAGGGATGAATCGGAAGTTCACTCTTCTTACGGGGATCGTCATGGATGTTGAGTCGTAATCAGATTTTAGAAACCTTCAATCACGAAACATATTTATAGTTAGTAACTGAATGATTAGGGTGATTTATCTTAGAGATGAAGGGGAGGACTTCCCACTGAGAGTCGCCATGGACGCCAAATTATGACGAATGTTCATAACAACCTCACTGTTAATACTTTGAATAAGACAAACAGTCCCCAGCGGAGTCGCCATTTTGTTTCGACAAAGAAACAAATGTATTTTGATTTGGGGAGATTGTCTTATTCAAACATAACAGAGAGAGAGAGTACTATGAACATTCATCACATTTTATTAATACTGAGTTCGTTTACATCCTCTTTACATCCCTTGATTCTAAGATAAATCATTTAGAAGTAAAGGATTTATGCTTTAAGCATCAAGAGTTCATTTCGACAGCCTTCCGACGCCTGATTTAATCATCTCCTAAGACTTAGAAGGAATGTCGATTCAATCGAAGGGTCATTTCGACAGCCTTCCGTGCATGATTTGATCTTCTCGTAGGACTTAGGAGGAATGCCGATCCGATCGACGGGCTTTCAATGAAATAGAGATTTCAGCAGCATAACAGCGCTTGTTTCAACCATCCTCTGGGACTTAGGAGGAATGTCGATTAAATCGACTGATCTTTCTCCTTAGAACCCATGAAGAGGAGAAAATCCGAAGAAAGGAAGCCTGGGCCACGGACTTCGGCAGCACAACTGCTCTTGGACTTCACAGACTGTAGGGCAGTCCGGTTGTGCGGACCCGCGCAACAGATATTGGTTGCGCGGTCCTGCGAAACTCCCAGGAGACTTCGCTCCTACCTTCTGTCTTCCGCTTCGCTTTGCTCCTCTTGAAAATTTTCAATTACCCTTAATGAAGGAGGGGAGGAGGTATTTATAGACCCTCGCACGTGTGAAAATATTGATCTTAGCGATGTGAGACTATTTTTTAGTACTTTGGATTATTTTGAACGAAGCCTTTTGTGCAGTTCATTTCGAGGTTCCGCGCAACTGATATTTTCATTACGCGGTCTTGCGCAACAGAGATTGATTGCGCGAACCCTCGCAACATATACTGGTTGCGTGGTTCTGTGCAACTGCCATGAAAATTATCTCCCTTTTCTTCTTTCTGAAAGTTCTTCTCTTCTTCTTTTTTATCTTTACTTGCTTGATTCCTTTCACCATTTTTATGCCTCAACACAGAAACTGCTTTTATTTAAAGATGGACCTGACCTGTCTGAAGCCGAAGTGCGGAAGAAATAGATTGATAAGATCTTCACGGTTATGAGGTGCAATGAATATCAAAAAGTATAATTGGCTATTTACATGCTAAAAGGGGAGGCAGACCATTGGTGGGATTCAATCGTTACGATGAACCCGAGAGTTGAAGCTTAAACTTAGATCCAGTTTTGTAAGAAATTTGACGATAAATACTTTCATTTATATGGGCAAAATCAAAAGACATGAGAATTCATGAAATTAGAGCAATGTGACTTGATAGTGCGCCAGTATGATGCTAAGTTCACGGAGCTATCGCGATTTGTAACTTTTCTGGTGTCCGATAAAACTCGTAAGGCACAGAAATTTGAGAAAGGTTCGAGAGTCTCCATTTGCAGCCAATTAGCCTCTTTCATATAGAAGGCCTATGCAGAAGTGTTGGAGCGTACCTTAGCAGTGGAGAAAGACATTAATGAATATTGGAAGAATCATGATCAAAAGAAGGACGTAAAGAGTAGTGCTAGAATTGCTACACACATGTTATCAGCCCAGCAAAATACAGTTAAGAGGTAGAGAACAACACTAACATCAATGGTCAGGCCGATGGTAACACTTCATGCACTACGATTTTTGGGATTCTGTTATAATTGTGGACTTGAGGGCCACACTTCTCGTTTCTATCTCAGACCACAACACACTTAATATCTACAAAGGTCGGGACTATCACATCAGTCTTTCAAGCCTCCCCAACAACATGCACCGCCGCCTATTCCCAACAACCTTTACTACATCCTTCCACATCACAGCTTACCTCAAGATCACCTCAGCCATATCCACAGAGGCTCCTACAGTTGTACTCTAGGCCACCATAGTAAGGACCTTCGTCAGTATATCAGAGACCACCTCAGTAGTCATAGCCATAGGTTAGACCTCAACAGTATCAGCAATCGAGGTAGGGAAGTCAGGCGCCACAACCACAAGCCCAAGGCTAAGTCTATGCCCTAGTATAGTCGGAGGACGACACAGTGCAGTCGTACGAGAACTTGGTGCAACAATACAATGGCTCAATTCAGATTTATGATGTTCCAGCACAGTTTGATGATGAAGCTACCCATACTTATGATAATGTCACACTCCTGTATGAGAATGCAGCACCGCCAACAGATGACATTATACAGCCTGACATCCATGCTACAACGATGTAGTAGAAGGTATCATCATCATTTATTCATCATTAGCTACAACGTTATTTGATTCTGGAGCATCGCATTCATTTATTTCTTACTGCCTTTTATGCTGGCTTGGGTCATCACCTACTCTATTAGATTAAAAAAGTTAACGGTAGCAAACCCCCTTGGTAATTCAGTGGACCTAATCTATTAATCTGAACCGTTCACAAGATCTGGAACATAATTTTTAAGGGCTACTATTAAATTTGACACTCAGTGGATGGTTGAAGTATTTCATAAGCTTTTCTTCTATTACATGACCGTTTGTTTATTTAACTCGTGCATAGAATGGATAAAATTGCCTGATAAAAGGAGTGTTTCAGACAATAAGAGATCCATGATGGTCTCTAACAAATGAATGACTTAGATTGTTGATTGGATTTATTTTCATGCGAAAAATCCTGGCCACCCATTTTTAAGGTACTAATTCGATGCGTAGCACCGTGCCGGAGTGGATTAGGTGAGACCCCGGACTCACCCATAATGGTGCGGGATGTATTGTGGGGCCCACCTTGATGTATTTATTCCCTATCCATACAGTCCATCTATTTTTTTTTAAAGATTATTTTAGTGCTAATCCGAAAAATGAAGCGGATCCAAAATTTTAGATGGACCATACCATAGGAAACGGTGGTGATTGACCATTAATAGGCCACAAAAGTTTTTGAATCAAGCTGATATTTGTTTCTTCCCTTCATGCAGGTTTATGTGTCCTTATCAACAGATTAGATGGCATATAAACGTTACAAAACATTAAGTTAAGTTCAAGAAGTTTTTAATGGTGCAAAGTTTAATCACCACTGTTTCTTATGATATGGTCCACCTGATAATTGGATCTGCTTCATTTTTAGCATAATGTCTTAAAATGACCTTTAAAAATGGATGGACGGTGTGGATATAGAATAAATATATCAAGGTGGGCCCTACAGTAAGGGCCACACCGTCTTGGGTGAGGCCTGGGTCTCTCCTAATCCGCTCCACGAATCGTCTTGAGTGTGATTTTTACTTGGTAACCTATGCCATGCTTTCGAGAACTAAAAGGAAGCCCGACTGTTCGATTGAACTGTCCAAGTGGCTCAATAGATGGTTCTAACATGTAGGGCCCATGGTTGGCTACTTCACACCGTTGGTATATTGAGTAGTCATGTTATGATTGGACCATGATCTAAACTCTGCAATTCTTAACAATCGATATATACATTTCCTTAACCATCTGAACCATTGGCTTGTAATCGAAGGGTTGGGAATATTCAATTGGAGTTTTTCTTTTTCTTTTTTTCTTTTGTTCTTTTTTTTTTTTTTTTACACGGTCAATGTTACGTGGACCCATCAGACCAATAGATCTGGCGGATGCGGATTGTGTACTGAGTAACTCAGTAAGATCAGTGTACTGAGTAAACACTGTGGAGCCCACTGGGATTTATGTATTTTATCCACTCGGCACATCCATTTTAACATATAATTTTAAGTCTTGATCTTAAAAATGAAGCATATTCAAAGCTCAAGTGGACCACACCACAAGAAACAGTCTCAATTAAATGTCTACCGTTGAAAACTTCTTAGGGGCTACAGAAGTTTTGGATCAATCCTATATTCGTGTTTTCCCTTCATACACGTCTATGTGATCTTATGAACAGGTTGGATGACAAATTAACGTCACTGTGGGCCCTACAAAAGTTTCAACGGTATAAATCATTAGTCTCACTGTTTCCTGTAGTGTGGCATATATACTTGAGCTTTGGATATGACTTCATTTTGGGCTCAACCCCTAAAATGAGTTGGAGAAATGGATGGAGGGTCTGGATAAACCACATACATTCTGGTGGGCCAACAGAGTTTACTCAGTACAATAAAAAGCGTAGCTGACTAACCGCGTAGGCAATTCGATTTCTAGTCCGTCTTCTACTCATATTAAAAGATCCGAGTCATCCAATCATTTTACCTAGTTTGTAAGGACTATTTCCAATTTTCTTTTACCATCTCTCTGTCTCTCTCTCTCTCTCTCTCTCTCTCTCTCTCTCTGTTCCATATCTTCAAACTCCTCATTTCCTATTTCTAAACCAATTTGAATTCAAATTCCTCCCTTCTCTCTCTGTTCCGTATCTTCAAACTCCTTCCCATTTCCTATATTTACACCTCTTTGAACTCAAATTCCTCCCTTCTTTCCATCACTACCAAAAACAGAAAACATGGTTGATTCACTGGTCTCGCTTGCCATAGAAAAATTGGCCAAAGTTCTTGAAGATGAGGCGGTTTTGTTGGTGGGTGTCACCAACGAGATCAAAAAGCTTTCCAGTACGTTCACCTTGCTCCAAGCTGTGCTTAAAGATGCTGAAACTCGGCGAGTGAAGGACGAAGCTGTGAAGAAGTGGTTGGAGAATCTCAAAGACGTGGCCTATGATGTGGATGACATACTAGATGAATGGATGACGGAAGCTCCAGAAGAAGGTGATGGCTCCTGTTTCAGCTTCCTTGTTACTTGCTACCTCTCCTGTGTTACTTTATTCAATCATGTCGTGTTACGCCACAAAGTTGGGAGTAGGATAAAGGAGGTGAGGGTTAGATTAGATGATATCGAAAAAGATAAGAACCAATTGGGTCTTAAAGTAGATAGTGGGGAGAGGGAGAGGGTGGATGGTGAAGTGAGGCTGGCCGAGATCAGAGAGCGAGAGGCAGGATCCCTACTCGACCGACCGTCAGTTTTTGGCAGAGAAGATGATAAAAATAGAGTCGTAGACTTGTTACTGGGGGAGAGTAGTGGAGAGGTGAATGAGGTGCCCTTCGTCGTCATTTCTATCGTTGGAATGGGGGGGTTGGGGAAGACCACCCTTGCTCAGCTCGCCTACAACGATGAGAAAGTCATGCGACATTTCCAGATGAGAATGTGGGTATGTGTTTCTGAAGATTTCAATGTGAAACAGATTACAGAATCAATTATAAAATCTGCTGACACTGAGTTTAAGGGTGAAAACTTAAACTTGGATCGATTGCAACTTCGCCTCCGTGACATGTTGGATGGAAAAAGATTCTTGCTTGTGCTTGATGACATTTGGAGTGAAGGTAGTGAGAAGTGGGACAAACTGAAACTTCCCTTCCAAGCTGCTGGTGCATCAGGGAGTCGAATCGTCATAACTACTCGCAATGAAAAGGTCGCATTAGCGATGGGAAGGGCTCACATACACAAACTGGCTGTCTTATCCGATGATGATTGCTGGTTAGTGTTCCGGCGCAGAGCACTCGAGCATCGGAGTGCAGAAGAGCTTTCGGAGTTGGAAGCTATTGGAAGGGAAATTGTAAACAAGTGTGGAGGGCTCCCTCTTGCAGCGAAGACGATAGGGAGTGCCATGTGCTGGAGAAGGACGAGAAGCGAGTGGCAGCTTGTCTTGAAAAGCGACATATGGAATTCACAAGATGTATTAAAAGGCGTATTACCAGCTTTGTTACTCAGCTACCATGACTTGCCTCCTGCTTTGAAGCAATGCTTCCAATATTTCTCCATCTTCCCGAAAGATTGGCATATAAAGAAGGATGTGACAGTGAAGTTATGGGTGGCACAAGGTTTCATCCGCTCCAACAGAAGTAGAGATATGGAAGAAATTGGTGGGCTGTGTTTTGATGAATTACTAAGACGCTCGTTGCTTCAAGATGCAGAACTGGACGATGACAAGAACATTGTCAAGTGCAAGATGCATGATTTAGTACATGATCTTGCACAATCTGTCGCAGGTAGTGACTGTTCACTGGTGGATATCAGAGAGCAAACCTCACTGAACCCAAGCAATGTCCGCCATTCTCTTTTAGTTTTCAGTGATGAAGATGGTGATGAAGTGGCATCCATTTGGCCTACCTTGTATAAGGCTAAAAAGTTGCGGACATTGCTATGCGTCTCAAGAATCTCCTGGCCTATGGTGCCAAACAATTTATTTCATCATTTCAGACACCTTAGGGCATTGGACTTGAGTCGCACTTGCATTCAGAAATTGCCTGGAATAGTAGGAAAATTGAAGCAGTTGAGATATCTTGATTTATCTTGGACAGACATAGAGGAGTTGCCAGAGGGGTTGAGTAATTGTGGAAATTTACAGACCTTGATACTCAATTACTGTCGGCAGCTAGAAAAACTGCCTGGAGGGCTGAGAAAAATGACTAGCCTGAGACATCTAGAATTAGTGGGCACTTATAATCTGGAGTACTTACCGCAGGGCATAGGGAGGCTAAGTAGCCTTCGGACGATAACAAAGTTGATAGTGGAGGGTGGCATCGAAGGATGTAAATGGGGAGAAGTGAAACAAGTACTGATGAATCATCTTCAAGGAAGACTCCAAATTATTGGGTTGGAAAAAGTCAAGAGCAGGGACGAAGCTAGGGGGGCAGAACTGTCTAAGCAGCAGGATATTTATGCTATATCCTATGAGTACAGAGGTTATGAAGCGTTGGATGATGATGAGGTGAAGAGAATGGAGGACGTGCTTGAAATCCTGAAGCCCCATACAAACTAGAAAGAGCTGGAAATAGGGGGTTACAGAGGTTGGAAGCTTCCCAAGTGGATAGAGGATCCGGTGTTCTCCAATCTAGTGAAGGTGACGCTAAGGTATTGTTACAAGTGTAAACAATTGCCCGGTCTTGGGAAACTACCTTCCCTTAAATACCTTGAAATTGTGGAAATGAAAGAGGTGAGAAAGGTGGGTGGTGAGTTTAGTGGGAATGATAATAATGATGGAAGTGGTGGTGTTGTTGTGTCATTCCCAAAACTCGAGACCCTCCTCTTCGAAAACATGCCAAATTGGGAGGAGTGGGAATTGATTGGAGATGGAGAGGTTATGCCATCTCTCCTCCGACTAGGAATAAATGGTTGCCCAAAGCTGAAGGAGTTGCCCAGTAATCTTCCACCGCTCCTCCGACATCTGACTTTAAGGATAGGTAATGATGGGTTGCCATCGGGTGGGCCCTTACCCATCCTCCCTAACCTTAACCGTTTGAATGTTTTGGGAAGTGATAAGCTGACATCGTTCCCATGTGGTTGGTTGGGGCAACTCAAAGCCCTCCAAACTCTGGAGATCAATCTTTGTTTGAATTTGAGGTCTCTACCTGCAGAGGAGTTGCAACACCTCACCATGCTTCAAAAATTGGAGATATGGGGAAGTCCGCTCTTAAAAGAGCGCTACGGAGGAGGAGGAGAAGATCGGGACAAGATTGCCCACATCCCCAATATCAGAATTTAATGAAAGGCATTACGGTGATCTGACTCCAAGAAGATGAAATCGACGAACAGCTTTTCACTTGCTTGTTTCAAGGAATTTTGTTGATGTTCTGTGTAACTACTCTACTTTTTTTTTTATTCTTTTTCTTTTATTATGTTTTCTTTCTTTCTTTTTTTTTTTTTCTGTTTCTTTTCTTTTCTTTTCTTTTCTTTTTTTGTTAAATGGATTTAGTTGTAATAATATGTAAATCAAAAGATGTTTATCAGATGTTGATTGCCTTTTTATTTCTTCCACGTAGATACAACTGATCCAGCGTACGTTGTGGGTGAGACCCTGACATCGGGGCCCCACCTTAATCTATATATTGTGTCATCTGTTGTGCCAAATAATTTTATAGCATGGGCCAAAGATGAACCATATACAAATTTCAGGTACATCACACCACAATAAACAGTGGTGGAAGATCATTATATATGTATTTTCTTTTTTATTGGCCACAAAAGTTTCGGAACGGGCAACTAGACTTTAAGAAGTTTTTAACGGTGGGAGTTCAATGACCACTGCTTCTTATGGTGTAGTCCATTTGAGATTTGTATTTACTTCATTTTTGGGTCCATGCCATAAAATGTTCTGGCAAAATGGATGGACGGAGTAGAAACCCAACGTATTCATATTCATCCATTTATTTTGTACGCATACAACAGCTTACAGCTTGGTTCAAGAGGTCATAAACAGATGCAGGGGTCATTGAAAGCTTTGGATTACGTCAAAATCTGTCACCGGGATATTACTCTACTGGACACATAACCCTGACGCAGGGATGAACGTGATGAGGTCGAACACTGTCTTCCTCAGGGATAACTACTCCGAATCCACGGAGCTTCTCTGGACTCCTCACAGAGACTTCTCAAATTCACGAGGAAAGAAAGCAAGAGAATAGGAATAAACTCTAATAAATTCGAAATTAATTGATAAAAAAATAAAAACGAGTTTACACCCCCTTAAATAAGAAAACCAAGCAACATGAAAGAAATCAGACTCATACTACAACTAAAACTCCTAGAATTCGCAACTTACTATAAATAGTAAACTTACTATTTATAGACGGTCACGATGTCTACTAGTGCGCAAGGTTTTCGGCCAAAAATAGTAAGTGTCCTATTTGGCTTCACCAAACCGTTCTCCTAATTATTCTAAGCACTTTTCATGTTGGACACAACTCCTAAAGCCCAACGGATGAAAAGTTATACTCAAACTAAAACTTACTATTTATAGTAAAAACAAAATTAAAACGAGGAAACGACCGTCGATTAGGGAGTTTTTCGCAAATTCGGGCTGCGCAACCTGGCATAGCTGGGTTGGTTGGCTAAAGTAGCTCGTTCTACCCCAAAATCATATATTTTACGTCAGATGACTCATTCCGGATTGTGAGATACGTCCGATCTAAGGTCCGATGGTCCGGATCACTTCTGTCGCCGACCGTGCCTTTTCTGATCCATCTTGGCCATGAAATTGTCCGCGACCTGCTCTACATCAGTGTCCCCTCCACTTGAAAAGAACTCGTCCTCGAGTTCTCGTCCTGCGCTGGTTCATGATACTCGGTCAGGTCCGCAACGTTGAAAGTCCGTGAGATCGCCATGTCATTTGGAAGATCAACAACATAAGCATTGTCATTGATCTTTCGGATGATCGGTATCGGTCCAATCTTCTTATTCTTCAGCTTGTTGTACGTCCCGGTCGGAAATCTTTTTTTTTGCAAATGGACCATTACCTGGTCGCCCACCTCGAACACCTTTTGTCGACGATGCTTGTCCGCTTGTTCCTTGTACTTTTCGTTCGAGGCAAGTAGCTTAGTTTGCACCTCCGCATGAATACCCATGATCCTGTCTGCCATATGTTCTGTTGCAATACTCATGTCTGGGAGCTTGGGCAGAGGGACCAAGTCTAGTGTGTGGCGAGGTACTCGTCCGTAAATAACCTGGAACGGGGATTTTCCTGTCGAGCGGTTCACCATGTTGTTGAATGCAAACTCCGCTTGAGACAAGGTCAAATCCCACTGCTTTGGTTTCTCTCCTGAAATACATCGAAGGAGATTTTCCAAAGTGCGATTCACAACTTCGGTCTGCCCATCAGTCTGTGGGTGGTAAGCACTGCTAAATTGAAGTCGTGTATCGAATCGAGTCCACAAAGTCTGTCAAAAGTGGCTAATGAACTTCGTGTCACGATCAGAAGTAATGGTCTTAGGGACCCCGTGTAGCCGTACGACCTCTCGGAAGAAGAGATTCGCCTCGTGTGTTGCGTCGAGGGTCTTCTTGCATAGTATAAAGTGTGCCATCTTGGAGAAACGATCGACCACCACGAACACCGAATCCATGCCACGTTGTGTTCGTGGAAGACCAAGCACGAAATCCATTGATAAATCCTCCCAAGGACCGTCAGGCACAGGTAACGGGGTGTAGAGGCCCGTATTCTGAGATTGTCCCTTGGAGGTCTGACAAATATGACAACGTTGTACAGCTCTTCCCACATCAAGTACTAATTGCGGCCAGTAATACCGCTCTTCCACAAGAGCTCGCGTCTTGTCTCGCCCAAGGTGTCCACCGAGGCCACCTCCATGTAGTTCCTGAATAATCTGTTCCCTTAGAGAACTTTGGGGAATGCACAATCGATTCCCTTTGAAGAGAAAACCATCCTGTATATGAAAGTCACTGGGGTGACCTTCTTGGCACTTCAACCAAGAATCTTTGAAGTCTTCATCCTCGGCATATAGCTCCTTGAGACAGTCAAAGCCGACCACCTCATTGCTCACCGTAACAAGTAGTGACGCACGACGGCTAAGTGCATCAGCCACCTTATTCTGCTGACCTGACTTATGCTTCAGAACAAACGTAAATTCCTGTAAAAACGCAACCCATCTAGCATGCACACGATTCACGTTAGTCTGACTATTAATAAACTTTAATGCTTGATGGTCAGTGTAAAGAATAAACTCTCTTTGAATCAGATAATGTCGCCAATGTCGTAGCGCCTGAACAACTGCGTATAACTCAAGCTCATAAGTCGACCACTTCTTTCGTGTTTCGCTGAGCTTCTCGCTGTAGAAGGCTACCGGCCTGCCTTCCTGTAATAATACTCCCCCAATTCTGACGTATGAAGCGTCACACTCGACCTCAAATAATTTATCGAAATTAGGAAGCACCAAGACCGGTGTTGTAGACAAACGATACTTGATCTCGTTAAAGCTCTTGTCAGCTTTATCGGTCCATTGAAACGGTCCCTTCTTCATGCAATCTGTTATAGGCGCGACTATGGTGCTAAAATCTCGCACAAAACGACGATAGAAAGTCGTCAATCCGTGAAAACTCCTCACCTCATGAATGTTTGTCGGGATCGGCCATTCCCTAATAGCTCGCACCTTTTCATCGTCCACCCGAATGCCTGTGGACGTTACAACAAATCGTAAGAACAACAGGCTGTCAGTTAAAAAGCTATACTTTTTCAAGTTGAGGTACAACTTGTTATCTTGTAGGACCTGCAGCACCTGCCTGAGATGTTTCTTGTGCTCCGCCTCATCCTGGCTATATATCAATATGTCATCAAAATATACTACCACAAATCGGCCAGTAAACGGTTTTAGAACTTGATTCATTAAACGCATAAAAGTACTTGGTGCGTTCGATAGGCCGAAGGGCATGACCAGCCACTCATACAATCTTTCTTTTGTCTTGAATGTCGTTTTCCACTCATCATCGGGTCGGATACGAATCTGATGGTACCCGCTCTTTAGATCTAGTTTAGAGAATACCTTGGCCCCTCCCAGCATATCGAGCATGTCGTCTAACCGTGGTATTGGAAACCGATATTTGATGGTAATTTTGTTGATTGCTCGGCTGTCGACACACATGCGCCAGCTTTCATCTTTTTTTGGCGTTAATAATGCTGGTACAGCACATGGGCTCATGCTCTCTCTTAATAGACCCTTACGGATCAATTCCTCCACTTGCCCCTGAAGTATTTCACACTCTTTCGGACTCATCCGATAATGAGGGCGATTGGGCAGGCTAGCCCCAGGGACGAGGTCTATGTGATGTTGGATGTCTCTCATGGGGGGCAATCCATCAGGTAAATCTTCAGGCCAGACTTTTTTGAATTTGTTTAGTAACAGTCTTAAGCTTGGAGGGATGTTTGAGGGTTCCTCTTCCTCACCTTTCACCACTACGGCGTATACCTCGCCGGTTTCCTTAGACTCCTCCATAAAATCCTGAATGGTCAAGAGAGAACTCCCCTCCACTTTAGAGGCTTCAGGGTGGTTCTCTGGTGCCATAGGGGTAAGGATTATTTTTCGACTATCCTTGACGAATATGTAGACATTGTCTCGTCCCCGATGGGTCGCATCACGGTCCGACTGCCAGGGTCGACCGAGTAGCATATGGCAGGCTTCCATGTCAACCACGTCACAAAGTATCTGATCCTTATAATGTTTACCAATTGAAAATGAGATAGTACATTGTTCAGTTACCTTGGTCTCGTTCACTTTTTTTATCCAGCCAATTAAGTACGGGGAAGGATGTTTCGTCGTTGGTAGCTGCAACTTATCCACCATCACTCTTGAGACGATATTCTCGCTGCTACCACTGTCTATAATCACATCACAGACCTTTCCGTTGACAGTGCAACGAGTACGAAATATATTGTGCCGTTGTGGATGTAATTCATTTCGTGGGGTATACAGTAGTCGCCTCATAACGAGAGATTCGCCATGATCCTCGCCTGTCACTTCATCGCCACTTGCTATTTCTTCAGTGGTTTGTTCATATTCATCAAAGCCATGATCTTCTTCTGCGGCCTCATCTTCAGTGCCCTCTTCGTTTATAGTCAAGTGTGCTGCCGGACTTTGAGGACAAGTATTTGATAAGTGGCCTGGTTGGCCACAGCAGTAACAATTGTTCGGCCTTGCCCGAGCATAAGGATTCGGAATCCTACTCGGGCTCGCTGCTGTGGGTGCTGCCCGTTGAGGTCTGGATGGTCCGCTCCCCGTATCACGGTTCGCGGGTGGAAGAGGTTGAGGACGTTTTCCTACCGGATCTTTTCCTCGAGCCAGCACTGGATCCCGTGTGGGACCTGTCATAGGGGGTCGATTTGAAGGATAGGGACGAGCAGGAGCTCTTACAAGCTGTGTTTCTGCCCTTCCTGCCAATTGAACTGCTTCATCTACGATCCCGACTGGGTACATCTGAACTCGATCCTGAATTACCGGTCGCAACCCACCTATAAATCGTGCCACTTTCTGTGACTCAGATTCTGACAAATCGTTTCGTGTAGCCAACCGCTGAAATTCTTCAGTGTAATCTGTAACAGTTCGATTTTCTTGTCGGCAATTCTGGTATTGCTGGAATAATATCTGCTCATAATCACTGGGGAGAAATCGTGAACGAAGAAGACGTCTCATCCGAGACCATGATGCGATGGGCGCCTTGTTATGGCGGGCTCGTGAGAGTTGTAATTGTTCCCACCATGCAGAAGCACCAGATTTTAATTTAAACGCTACCAATTTCACCCTTTTATGATCTGGCACATCCATATAATCGAAATATCTCTGTACTTCGGCTAGCCAATCGAGAAAATCTTCGATACGTAATAAACCGTTAAAACTAGGAAGTTCAGCCTTACCTTGATAGTCTCTTTCAACACGACCTAGACGATCGCCTCCATAGATTGGTCGTTGATCAAAACCCTCATTAATGTCCTCGTCGCTGGAACTAGAATCATCTGGTGTAGCCCTACGATTTACCGCTGGTAGTGCTCTGCGATAATCAGGGTCACGTCGTACAGCTACCACAGGTGGTGGGTCGACCATAGGTGGTGGAGCACCGCCTAGGGCTCGGGGCGGAAGTAGCGCATCCGCAAGACGGTCGAGGGTTGCCTGCAGCCCTTGCATGGTCAACTGACTCTCCCGATGGAAAGCTTCCATTCTTTCCGAAAGATAACGAATCCATGGATCACCGTCCACAGGATTTTGATTCATACCTTCGTTGTTTGCCATCGGACCGAGGGAAAACCTCGCTCTGATACCAAATTGATGCAGGGATGAACGTGATGAGGTCGAACACTGTCTTCCTCAAGGATAACTACTCCGAATCCACAGAGCTTCTCTGGACTCCTCACAGAGACTTCTCAAATCCACGAGGAAAGAAAGCAAGAGAATAGGAATAAACTCTAATAAATTCGAAATTAATTGATAAAAAAATAAAAACGAGTTTACACCCCTTTAAATAAGGGAACTAAGCAACATGAAAGAAATCAGACTCATACTACAACTAAAACTCCTAGAATTCGCAACTTACTATAAATAGTAAACTTACTATTTATAGACGGTCACGATGTCTACTAGTGCGCAAGGTTTTCGGCCAAAAATAGTAAGTGTCCTATTTGGCTTCACCAAACCATTCTCCTAATTATTCTAAGCACTTTTCATGTTGGACACAACTCCTAAAGCCCAATGGATGAAAAGTTATACTCAAACTAAAACTTATTATTTATAGTAAAAACAAAATTAAAACAAGGAAACGACCGTCGATCAGGAGTTTTTTCGCAAATCCGGGCTGCGCAACCCGGCATAGCGGGGTTGGTTGGCTAAAGTAGCTCGTTCTACCCCAAAATCATATATTTTACGTCAGATAACTCATTCTGGATTGTGAGATACGCCCGATCTAAGGTCCGATGGTCCGGATCACTTCTGTCGCCGACCGTGCCTTTTCTGATCCATCTTGGCCATGAAATTGTCCGCGACCCGCTCTACATCAAACCCACTATTGATATCCCAAAATAATTAGATTATCAATTGCATCACTATAATTACTTTATTACGATGATCGTTGTCCATGTAAATCAACGGTTAAAAATCGTTGGTCAGTTACTCGGACCTGATCTTGTGCTTGTGGCCCATCCGAGACTTGGAATTTCATTATTTTCGGGCAAAGTCTATACTTCAGCAGGCTTTATACAATCATTGTGTCAAACGTTACATATGTTCACTAATTAGAAATATTAAAGTTGATTCAGTAATTAAATTCAAACCCCTGTAAATATACCATAAATAACTACTTTTGGATTAAAGTTGATTTTAAATCCACAGTGTAAAACACAACAAGAGGATTTCAAATCCAGGGATTCCGAATCCACACTTGGCCCATTTGATGATCAGGCCTGAATTTCGTGATTGAGCCTAGACTGTAACTACAAATTGGCCTTTCCTTAAGCATTATCAGTCCTTTGCTGTGGTCCACCTGAGATTTTGATCTTCCTTATTTTTTTGCTCATATCCTAAAATGAGTTGTTGTGCTCATACCTAAAATGAGCCGGCAAAATAGATGAACAACATAAATAAGACACATCAAGGTGGGGCCCACAGAGCACCAACCAGTACTGACCTCTATTCTGAAAGGGTCACTGCTGAATCTGAGCCCACCTGCTTTTACCTGTGTGGAGCCCATCAAACCTACACATTAAATAGTTCCCACCATAATGATGGGATGCTCATGCCTATCTAATTGTTAGGTTAGCCATAATAGAAAGCAATTGGCAACCATCCAAATGCCTCCAACTTCATACGGTACCCACATGAACGTTGGATCAGACTGAATTCTTCATGGTGGGCTACCCTTCTACATAGGTTGATAGAGTACATACCAAAGTAGGCCCATGTGCAACCCCGGTAGACTGAGTTTGTTCTACAAGCACTGGTGGACGAATAGACCTTACAAAAACTAATAATAATAATAATAACAAAAGCCTCAATTTTAAAAGATACTTAGAAGTGCGAGGGGAAGGAAGTATAGGCCTCAAAAGGATGTGGGTGGAGTTAGTAAAACTGAGGACTACTAGTTTATCTAAAGACAGGGATCCATAATGAGATGAAAATAGCAAAAGAGAATTGGTGCAGCTGACCCCACTTTTTTCTACTTTTTTTTTTTTTCCTTTTTCTTTTTAATAGATGAAGATTTTATTGAAAAACTGTGCCAAAAGAACAGCAAAAAATACGAAAAGAAAAATAAAATTACAAGCCCAAGCAGGCCATCAAGACACAAGCCAAAAGCCATTTCAATCACCAAAAACTGATGTAGAGCGGGTTGCGGACAATTTCATGGCCAAGATGGATCAGAAAAGGCACGATCGACGATAGAAGTGATCCGGACCATTAGACCTTAGATCGGGCATATCTTGTGATTTGGAATGAGTTATCTGACGTAAAATATATGATTTTAAGGTAGAACAAGCTACTTTAGCCAACCAACCCCCTGATCGGCTGTCGTTTCCCCCTTTTAATTTTGTTTTTACTATAAATAGTAAGTTTTAGTTTGCTTATAGTTCTTCATCCGTTGGGCTTTAGGAGTTGTGTCCAACATGAAAAGTGCTTAGGATAATTAGGAGAACAGTTTGGTGAAGCCAAATAGGACACTTACTATTTTTAGCCGAAAACCTTGCTCACTAGCAGACATCACGACCGTCTATAAATAGTAAGTTTACTATTTATAGTAAGTCGTGGATTCTAGGAGTTTTAGTTGTAGTTTGAGTCTGATTTCTTTCCTATTGCTTAGTTCCTTTATTTAAAGGAATGTAAACTCATTTTTATTCATTCATCAATCAATTTCGAATTTTATTAGAATTATTTCTATTCTCTTGCTTTCCTTCCTCGTGGATTCGAGAAGTCTCTGTGAGGAGTCTAGAGAAGCTCCGTGGATTCGGAGTAGTTATCCTTGAGGAAGACTGTGATCGACCTCATCACGTTCATCCCTGTGTCAAAAACACTGCCTTGCGGTGGACCCAGCCTTCAAATTCTGATTCGTTTTCGAAGCAATGCCTATTTCTCTCCGTAATTAGTTGTGATAGTGCTTAAGATAATGGCAATGATAATTATTTAATTCATTAATTCCAGTTTTCATAATGAAGATACACAATCGATTTTGATTACACAATGCACTCTCATTATAATATTCCCATGCCTCTTGGATTAACAAGGAATTAAAAATAAAATAACTAACTGTGTTTCTTTTAAAACTGGCCAAATGTGAGGAGTAGAGGATGAGACGGCCAAGCATTGTCACTACAGCAATGAGACTATCAATGAATTCAGACCAACTATCCATCCATGGTCCTGCAATGAATGGCTCACAACATAAAAACCAACTTGAATGGACCTTTTTCCTTATGACCATTATAACTTCCCTATTGTCACCATCTATTTAGAGGCCCACAAACTGGACAGTTAGGTGTCATTTGAGATGGAAAGCATAGGGAGGGAGGGAAGCATATCCAAAATTGAGATAGCCCAGGGAGTTGTCACAGATGGAAGGCATAGACAAGATTGAGATAGCCCGGTGAGTTATCACAGATGGAAGGCATCAGTCCATTGACAATGTGGCCTGCCAGACAGTCATGACCTATGATAGTAGCCAATGCCAGGATTCATGGACCACTCAAGACCAATTGAGAGCAGCTGAGCTGTGGGCTGTACAAAGCAATGTTGACAGTTAAGCTCCTATGTAGTAAACCATGGAACCAAAAAAACAGTATTGCATTCTTCATGGAATAATGTTAGCATATACAATCCCCATACAACAGTTGGAATTGTTGTCCTCTAATCTTGGAGATTTTTAAGTCTTGGCCTACCTATGTTGGGGCCCACCAAACCCATGGTCCAGATCAACCACGCTAGCCCACTTGTCCATAATCAAGATCAAGGACAATGTACATTAACTACACCTACTCTACGAACTCTGATGCATCCGTAGGGATGTTAATGGGCTGGGCCGGCCCAGCCTATTGGATTTTCATGCATACACATCCAAGTAGTTGGACAAATATCACCAAGATTTTGAAAATCCCACACAATAATATCGTGAAAACACTATGGAGGCATTTGGATAGTAAGCTACTTAGGACAAGCTACTTATGCCTCAAATAACTTATCTTAGTTTCTACTTGTTAAGCATATAAATTTGTTTGGTAAACAATGTACTTATTAATTTATCCTCTCTTTTGCCTCTCTCCAACAAGTTATGAAAAGTAAAAAACCTATATAAAAAAAAATAATAATAACTGAAGTGATTAAGTAGTCTTAAGTAAAAAAATTTACTTATAATAATCATAAACCAAACTTACTTATCTTAAACAAGTTGCTTATCTACTGCTGTAAGTAGAAAAAGTAACTTATTTGGTAGTACCCAAACGGGCCTTAAACACTATTATCGCATTATTAACGTGAGAGCTTCAAAACATCAGCAAATTTTAAATTTTCGCATTTTTTTTGGTCACAATATTAGCTTTAAAAAAAAATAAAAATAAAAATAGTAAAAACCTTGACCATTTAGTTCCATAAAGAACTTCAAAAATTGAGAATCTCCTGAGAAATTAACAGGCAGAGAGATTGCCCAAAACAATGTCTCTATGCCTACAAAACTCTTAGTAGGGCTCTGGCATGAAAATTTCAAGCCTGACTAGTAATTTAGCCTGTGGAAGCCTAGCAAGTGACCTCTTACAGTCCTTAAACATAGCATA
Source organism: Magnolia kwangsiensis (assembly GCA_037074715.1). Taxonomy (NCBI): domain Eukaryota; kingdom Viridiplantae; phylum Streptophyta; class Magnoliopsida; order Magnoliales; family Magnoliaceae; genus Magnolia; species Magnolia kwangsiensis. The sequence continues at coordinate 120,427,489 of CM073577.1, forward strand.
CGGTCAGGCAGATCTGGAGCATAAGCCCAGGACCACTATCAGTATCCGAACATTTAGAACATCAAACTTACATTTGAAACAAAAACCTAATAACTTCATAGCTTGGGCTCAGTCCTTGGATGATAGGCCCATAGTGGAATCAATCATACCAAGTTTCATGTACATTGGGACAGGCTGCCCTAGGACGCATAACTCTTTCAAAGCCCTAGCCAATCCTACTCACTGGAAGGGTCCGACTCCATGGCTTAGTGGTAGACAGACTGTTTCAACACTGAGATCAGGGGATTGAGTGCCCATGTGGTGTAGGGGTGTGTGTGTGTGTGTGTGGGTGGGTGTGTGTGTGTATAAAAGTAAATAAATACTACTAGCCAGAGTTAAAAATTATGAGCAAACAAACTAAATATTTGAAACTCTTAATTAATATAAATCAAACTCTTACCATAATCCAAATTACAACCATTTAAACCAAGTTTAGTTTTTTGGGAATTAAAAAAAAACTTATATTACATTATAATATATCATACATACATGTGTGTGTGTACACATGCCGGGGTTTACAGCCTAATACATGAGTTAATTGTTTGGAAATATTGCCCCTTAGGACTAATGATATTTATTATGTCCTTGCATATCTGCATTCCATCTCAATAGTCGCATTTTGGCATTCACTCAATTACTTGTTAAAATGATATTTATCAAAAAGGAAAATCAGTAGCATGGTAATTACAGAGCAGAAGGCGGAGCCTAATACAAACATTAATTTGTTTGGAAATATTCTGCCATATGACTAATGACCTTTATTATGTCTTTGCATGGCTAAAGCAAATACATCTCAATTCTGGCTGTCAAGATCGTTTCATTCCCTGATGTATCTGAGAAATTATTGATCCATGACAACCCTCTGAAAAATCAGGTGCCTGCCAGTCTTAACATTGTCTGGCCTTTGGACGGATCATGTGCTAGGAAACTATTTTATGTGAAAATTATTGATTGAACTTTGGAATTGCTAAGGTCTAGATATGGGTCCTATTGTTTTTTTAAGGTGGTTATAGTAATGCAATCTCTGGGTCCTATGAATGCTCTTATGCCTGGAGGGTGGCTGATCATTTTGAGGAACTGCAGGACATTTGTTTGGGTTGGGAAATGGGGATGTTTCTCTGTCAGGTTCCTGGAGAGGCAAACGATGACGCATACTGCCTTGCAAAATCTGCTGCCAGCAGGAATGAGACGACCATTCCAGCCATGAGCTGCTGGTCTAGTTTCTGATTTGTAATCTCTGTTTCAATTTTCTGCTGCAGCATCTAATCTGCTTTTTTGCTTTGTTTCTTTTGTTGGGTTGGGTCTCAGGGCCTCTCTGGTCCCCTTTGTATCTTCCTCTTTCCTTTGAACAAATTTGATCATCCATGAAAAGTTACTGAACTTCAAACATGGTATTCAGTTTTTGACTTCTCTGAGCTTTTTGTAGACAGATTTAACATGAACTTCTGTGCTGCAGTGTTCCTTATCATGTTAATGATCGCATTTTATGTTTCTATTTGAGAGATCTCTTATTGATTATTTATTATTATTATATTTTTTTCCTTTGTGAATTTGTCTCGTGTTCATCATGGATGCTTGCTATATCAACTTAGTTCTGAGTTTTTCATGTAATTTATTTGTATAGGCACTCAGATTGAGGTCAAATGAGCTAAAGTTGGAGAGGGACTTGGAGAAAACAAGTGCTGAAATGACTTTATACAAGTATGATATACATCCAAGCGTCTTCTATGCTTATAATTCCAAATATCTTTACATCAATTCGCCTAGAACTAATCTGAGAAATAGATAATTACCCGAGATAACCACTGGATGTAAGCTCTAATCATCAAATGTTTAAACTGTGATTGCAGACATGACTACAGAATTTTTAAGTTGAGATAGCCGACATCTTGCCATCAAATGTTTAAGCTCTAATTACCTGAATTTTTTAAACTGAAAGATGACAAATTTTATCCACCAAAGAAAACCAAGAACGCACAGCCAAAGCAGGAGGTAACCCTCTTGCCACCTCCCTAGCAAGAAATAGGATACACCACAAATGAAATCAACAAAACAAAAGAATTCAAAACCCTGATGCCAGCAAGCGTAGCCTTAGCCTTCAAAATTTCCCTCCTATAAACCAGAAATTCCAGCAAGACAGCAACGTTTATCTAAACCATTGCCCGAAGATCAGACCAGCAATGTGGTCTAAAACGGTTCATCTGAACCATTTGCTGAAGGACTGACCAGTGGTCTTATTCACATTTCTTCTTCTCATTTGCTTTCTGGGATCTTTTCTTTTATTTTCTGCAAGAAATTGTGTAACAAAGTTTTATTAGTGGATTTTCATGTTTGTTGAACGTAGATACACATCAGGCTCGTTGTATCCTAGAAGCAATTTGCCTGTAACCTTTCAACATACTCAATCTAGTTGAGTAGGGGCAAATTACACTTTAAGGACAACGTTCCATACCTACTTCATCCTGTCCTGATTTCATATTATTTTTCGGCTTTTTTATAATTTACAGAAAACCATTATTTCTGTATTATTCTCAACATCTGATTTGTCCTCACCCAAGAATTCACTTGCTTGAACAATCCTAATCTATCTAGCAATGGCCTGCAAATAGAAGGTTAAGAAGAGAATACAGCAACAGTTAACAGCAGTTGGAATTGTTGTCCTCTAATCTTGGAGATTTTTGAGTCATGGCCTGCCTATGTTGGGGCCCACCAAACCCATGGTCCAGATCAACTACGCCAGCCCACTTGTCCATTATCAAGATCAACGAGAATGTACATTAACTACACCTACTCTACGAACTCTGATGCATCCGTAGGGATGTTAATGGGCTGGGCCGGCCCAGCCTATTGGATTTTCATGCATACACATCCAAGTAGTGGGACAAATATCACAAAGATTTTGAAAATCCTACACAATAATATCATGAAAACACTATGGAGGCGTTTGGATAGTGAACTACTTAAGACAAGCTACTTATGCCTCAAATAACTTATCTTAGTTTCTTCTTATTAAGCATACAAGTATGTTTGGTAAACGATGTACTTATTGGTTTATCCTCTCTTTCGTCTCTCCTGATGCCTTTCCAGCAAGTTATGAAAAGTAAAAAACATATATAAAAAAATAATAATAATAACTGAAGTAATTAAGTAGTTTTAAGTAAAAAAATTTACTTATAACTAATCATAAACCAAACTTATCTTAAACAAGTTACTTATCTACTGCTGTAAGTAGAAAAAGTAACTTATTTGGTAGTACCCAAACGGGCCTTAAACAATATCATCACATTATTAACGTGAGAGCTTCAAAACATCAGCAAATTTAAAATTTTTGCATTTTTTTTGTCACAATATTAGCTTTAAAAAAAAAAATAGTAAAAACCTTGACCATTTAGTTCTATAAAGAACTTCAAAAATTGAAAATCTCCTGAGAAATTTCCATGCGGAGAGATTGCCCAGAACAATGTCTATATGCCTACAAAACTCTTAGTAGAGCTCTGGCCTGAAAATTTCAAGCCTGACTAGTAATTTAGCCAGTGGAAGCCTAGCAAGTGATCTCTTAGAGTCCTTAAACATAGCATTCGGTCAGGCAGATCTGGAGCAAAAGCCCAGACCCACTATCACTATCCTAACATTTAGAATATCAAACTTACACTTGAAACAAAACACTAATAACTTCATAGCTTGGACTCAGTCCTTGGACGATAGGCCCATAGTGGAATCAATCATACCAAGTTATGTACATTGGGACAGGCTGCCCTAGGACGCATAACTCTTTTAAAGCCCTAGCCAATCCTACTCGCCGGAGGGGTCTGACTCCAAGGCTTAGTGGTAGACAGACTGTTTCAACACTGAGATTAGGCGATCGAGTGCCCATGTGGTGTGGGTGTGTGTATAAAATTATACACACACATACACACACACACACACACACAACTAGCCAGAGTTACAAATTATGAGCCAACACACACGTGCAGATGGGCTTTGATTGGTCAACAGATGCAGATGGGCCCAAACAACCTAAGCAAGGAATGCCTCCTTTTCTGATATATGGCCGATAAGAGGATGATTCAAGGACATTTTTCTTGTCAATCGATATCCATTTACCTCATTACCTGACATAACCAACTAAAAACAAATCAAAATTTTGATTGAGAAATTTTTTATCATCAACATCATCTAAGCCTTATCCCAACTAATTACAGTCAAATCCTTTTTGTTCATTCCACTCTACCATTTGATAAGAGCAATAACTTCAATAGGATGATGTCCTAGCATGAGTTTGAAATGTCATATTGTTCAGAGTCATGTCAGAAGTTATAGCATGGGGTTCACCCCAGTTGCCAACCTAATGCAACCCTCCTTTATTTGGACCAGGGACTGACAATAAGAGCACAAAACTCCCACAAGAGCAATGTAATAGATGGGAGATTTTCTTTCAATAAAATTCAAAAAATTTATGCGATCAACCAAATACCTAGTTACCAAAAATTTAACCAATTACCTAATTACTAGAAATTACCATATCCGTACATGCTTACCCGATTACTTGATGGTACGTATGTATGGACAATGGATGGGTAAAACCAACGAAATATTGAACTACATGCTTGAGGTTACTAAGCAGGATGGCAATATGCAAAAAATGGCTAGTTTGCTTAATGACAATACTTGCCGCATGGTGCTTACTTTCTAAACACTGCCATTTTGAATTCTTTGTGTTTAAATAGGGTGAAGTGGCAATTTGCACCCAAATATTACAAAGGAGCCCTAACCAACTTCAGTCTTGCCAACCCATGGATAGATGAGGGGAGACATTCTTCAGCTGAATCTATCTTCTTTTGTATAAAACTCTTCCCAGTTTGTAATTTCCTATAAATTCAAGTCCATAAAACCCTGAAGATGAGAACTGAGAAAAATCAGTCCTGAAGCAGGGTACGCTGTCAGAGTTGAGGCTTCAATCTTGTGATGCAAAAGAAGCCCATTTCTACAAATTCAGAGCTGGAATGATGTATAGCTGGTGATTCTATTCAAATGGATGAAGAAGTATTGAATTAGACAAGATTGCAGCACCCCAAAATACTTGTTGAAGTTATTATAAGTACAGCTGCCAAGGACAATTAAAATAAGGAGCCCAATTAATGAATTTCAGCAACCAATGCCCACACAAGAAAACCAAAATACTCAGGAAACAAATGGGTGAGAAAGATGCATCAACATCGCCATTCATCAGTACATCAATCAGTAATTTTCAGGTCCTGTAACTTGAGACCCAAAACAATAATACTGTTTGCAAAACCTGAAAGAAAAGAAAAGAAAAAAAAATCATTGTGCGTCTCAAAAAAGACCATGGAAATGAGAAACGGATCGCTCAAAATAGGAAAAGGGCACAAATTTCCAGCCTCATCTTTTTTTCTTTTTTTTTTGGCTTCTTCAACCAATCCACATCAGTCCAGAGAATCCTCGTCCGCATTAAGACCGATAGATTAAAAATGAATATCAAAGAGATGGTCGTATGAATGGTTTACATACCTTTCCATAGTGCCATTTTCCACATTGAAAGGAGAAATCCATGTCCGTAAGAGAAAACAAAAACAATGGTAGCAATATGTTGTTCTTAATCCTTGAAGAACTACAGATCGGGATCAACGATCCCAGAAACAAAGACATGAATCTGGGCATTTGTAACATCCTTAATAATTGAAAAGACCTTGAGGCTCCTCTCCATGTTTTCTGAAATCTGTGATATCAGAATTCACAAACTAGGCCAAAATAAAAAATAAAAAATCAGTTTACCCATGTAGGAAGAGAGAAATGATAATGCGGATGTTTTGGCTGTGGTGTTTTACACCCTTCCCTTTTCAATGGGAAAATTTTCCCCATCTGTTTATCTAGTTTCCTTGCTCTTCTAATAACATTCACCATTACCTCTCAACAAAGGAAAAATGGGGAAGAAACAAACAAATGAAGAAGAAGAAGAAAGAGAATTGGAAGTGTGATCCACCAACAAATGGGTGTAGATTTGTACCGCAGCGCTCATCATCTGACACATTTTGGGTCCTTTCTGTTTTAATTTTTGTTTTCCGTTGTGACATTTCTCGCCAGCTTTTAATAAAGTTACCATTCTCATAGAACAACAAAGGAAGTGCCATTATGGTGCTGCTGGATAAAGTCCGTAGATGAATGATAAAAACTCAATTCAGACAGATCTGTGGAGGAGAATGAATCCATCCGTGTTATAAATTGAAGTGATATAAATTCAATTCAGACAGATCTATGGAGGGGAATGAAATCATCTGTGTATGCATTGAAGTGCTTCGGACGTCCAATGTACCCGGTCAGACACATGGGAATTAGGAAGGGTGTTGAAAAAATTCAGAAGGTTATGGAACTTGCCATCTGATAGAACACTAGAAAAATTCAGATCAAATCAGATCCCAAGATTGCAACAGACTATGTGAAAGATAATATTACTTGCCCAAGGAATGCATGTGACCACCAATGTTCACAGTGTCGGCATCGATGCATGTATCACATGCTTGGGATACAGAAACATATCGGTCTCGCAAGGGAAATATCGCATGTATTGCTGTTTGAGGGAAACATTCAGAAAAAATTAGGAAAAATGATGAAATTTTGAAATGAAACTATGGGAGGTATGGGGTTTTCCTTGGGTAAAGGTGAGGAGATTAGATTTTGGGAAGATGTATGGTTAGGGAGCAAAATTTGAGGGACGTATCCTCCCGTTTGGCAGGATTTTGCTAGAAGCAAATATGTTGGTGGCAAGGTACTTTTCTTTTCGAAGAGAAGAGGTTATTTGGGTTCCTCCCTGTAGGAGAAATTCGGATGAGGTAGAAGTAGAGTTGTTGAGATTGTTGGAAATATTGAGTAAGACTCGCCCATTGGTCTTAGAAAGCAATTCGATGAGATGGTTAGAAGAAAAGTCCGACAAGTTTTCAATAAAATCCTTTTACCGAATGATCAGTGGCGGGTCAAATGTTAATGGGGTTAATCACGCCGCTCATGTGTGAAGATATGGTGCTCCTCCATGGCCACTCTAGCTTGGCTAGTGATTAAAAAAAAAAAAGTGCTTAAAGTTGACGATTTGGGCAAGAGAATGATGATTCTTCCATGTGTCTTCTATGCTATCAGGATAAGGAATCGGTAAACCATCTTTTCATTCATTGTTCATTCATAAGAAAGATATGGAAGGCCTTGTTTTTTTTTTAATCACATTTGGTATTCAATGGGTGCTGTTGGGATCCATTGAGTCTTTTTTCTTGTCATGGCATGGTGGGGGCAAAGGGAAGATAGGGAAGGTCTGGCTTCCGTCTTCTAGTCAAGATTTGGTTTCTTTGGTTGAAAAGGAATAACCGATATTTCAAGAATCAGAAAGGAGATATATTAGAGGTTTGCAATCTGGCTAAAGAGCATGTCATGGAATGGGCGATCAAGTCAAAGGCTATTGCGTCGACTCAATTCCCTGAAAATTGGACAAATCTGTAGATGGGTCTTTCTTTTCGCTTTTGCTTTTTTGTAATTCTTTAGGTTTCAACATCTTTGCAATAAAATCAACAAAGTTCAAAAAAGGATGGTGTCCATGTATTGTTGATACATTATCGCATGTATCGACGATACATGAATTAAATGTACTAGGACAGGCTGATATCACACAATATATTGCAATATATCGCCAACAATATCATCGATACCAAGGAGTTGACTCTATGGTTGTTTCATATCGGTCAGTAACGACACCGATAATATCTGACGATAATATTAATATTGCAAACACTGGTAACCACATCGAGCATGTCAAGTTCTTCACCAATAAGTTGGACAGGAAAGCTCTCACACTCATGACAGGATGCTAATAATCAAAGCTGCTGATGGGATTACAAAATGAGATGCGAGGTCAATATTTTTTCTCTAATTTCGTGGATTTCTATGCCAAAGCAGTTCAGATAATGAGAGATAGAGATAAAAATAAAGTTTTTAAGCTTGTGCAACTCTTCTACACTTTTGGTTAAAATCATCGGGTAGGAATGTGTGCCTACCAATTTTATTATTATTATTATTATTATTTTTAAAAACAAGTATATGATCCATCTCCAAGGGATATGTACTGCCCATGGGTCCTAAGTTCGTAAGTGGGGTGCACGATTCGATCATCCATTGTGCTTACATAAGAGTTGGGTGGACTTATCTTGGAAGCATTAATAATACAGTGTTAACTGATGGTAGGCCTCTAGAAAGCTCTGCTATCTTGGACACACCTTGTGACAAAGTGACGCAGACCATTTAAAAAAATAAAAATAAAAAATTAGCAAGAATGACTTTGAAATGCAAATCACCTAGAACTACAAGGATCTCAATGAAGAAACTAATAGTCTTTTTTAAGATCATCCCTGTAAGCGACACGCTGCATCGGAATCTGGGTATATTGAGAAATGGGCAAGGGTTAGCTAGGGCATCCCCCCAAAAGCAACACACCGCAACAATGCCCAACTGTTGTGAAAACCAGGCAAGGGTTCCCATGCAATGTTGGATGCACGCAAGTAAAGAAGCTAGGCAAGAGAATTGGATATAAACTTTGGCATATAGGAAAGGAAAATAATAGAAAATGAATAGGAATAGTGGTAGATTAAAATCCGAAGGATAAAATTGTATACTTTAGGAGAGTGATTGGATTTTATTAATAAAATGTGAATTAAGAGAAGAGATAATCAATGTCATACCTTTCAAAACAATAATCAATGTTATTAGTGCATATGAGCTGAAAATAGGGTTAGAGAATCGAATCAAGAGGCAATTCTAGGAGGATATGGACTTCTCTAGGAGGATATGGACTAAGTCAAGGAATTCCAAATTGAGAGAGGATATTTGTAGGAGGAGATTTAAATGGTCATGTAGGAAAAGAAAGTAGAGGATATGAAAGCATACATGGAGGATACGGTTTTGGGAGAAGAAACAAGATGGGTGATGGTCTCCTTGATGTTGTTATGGCATACAATTTGGCTCTAACAAACACAACAAATACTTAAGATGAAAGTTATTACTTTAAAAATTGATCAAATACAAGCCAAATAGATTTCTTTCTACTTTGGAAAACAAAACGATCAATATATAAGGATTGCAAGGTTATATCAAGAGAGAGTCTCACTATGTAACTTAGTTAATAGTTATGGATATTTACACAATGAGATTGAAGAAGGGAAAAGAAATTATAAGTGTCCAAAAAGTAGATGGTGGAATTTAAAAGGACAGAGAACAATGTTATTCGAGAATAAATTGTTGCAAGAAGGAAGCTTGAATATCAAGGAAGAAGTAAATGTTATGTAGAATGAGATCGCTGAGTGCAGAAGTGGCAAAGGATGTTTTGGGAGTATCTAAAGGGAAAAGTGAACCATATAAAGAAACTTGGTAGTGGAATGACAATGTACAAAAACCTATTCATGAGAAACGTTCATGGTTCAAAGCTTGACAAGGGAATAGAAAGAATGAAAAATAAATAAATAAACAATATAAAATTGATAAAATGATTGCTAAGAAAGTAAGCTAAACTTAAGGCTTATAATGATCTTTACAGTAGATTAGTGACGAGAGCGAAAAAGATGTCTTGGACTTGCAAAAATAAGAGAGAGGATGGGTAGGGACCTAAATCATGTTAGAAACATTAAAAACGAAAACCAAAGGAGCCAATAGAGGACAATTAGATTAATGAAAGAAGGAGAAGCTATCTTTAAACTTTATTAAATGACAACTACTCTGAGAGCATAAGGATAGAAGGAACCATGAACTCAAATGACGTTAGAGACCATAAATACCTACGTAGGATTAGGAATTTAGGATATCTGAAGTGAAAGAAGTTAATAAAGATGAAAATAGAAAAAGCCCTAGGATTAGATGGTATACCGATAGAGGTTTGGAAGTGTATGGGAGATACTGAGTTATTTTGGTTGACAAAGTTGCTCAACAATATTGCAAGATTGAAGAAAATGCTAGAGGAATGGAGGAAAAGTACCGTGGTACCTATTTCTAAGAAAAAATAAGATATACAAAAATACAATAACTATCATGGGATTAAACTTACAACCCATACTATGAGACTTTGCGAGAAAGTGATTGAGCCATACTATGCAATTTTAGTATCAATAGGGGGGGGGGGGGGGGGCAAGGAATTAGTTGAGGTTGTTAACTAAACGGTTTCCCAAAAATGACCACTTTCAATACCTTGGATCAATAATTCATGAAAGTGGAGAGATTTGGAAGGATGTTGCCTATAAAATTCAAGCGGGTCAAAGAAATGGAGATGTGCCTTTAGAGTTTTATGTGATGGTCAGAAGGAGAAATTTATAGGACAATTATAAGACAAGCCATGCCTTATGGGACAGAATATGGGATAGTTAAGGAACAACATGTTCATAGGATGGGTATAACCAAAATAAGGATGTTGAGATGGATGACTGGCAAGACAAGGAAGGGTAGAATTAGAAATGAATATATTCGAGGGAACTTAGGATTAGCACCAATAGGTAATAAGATGAAGGAAAGTATACAAACAATTTGGTCATGTGCACCAGAGATGAAGAACATGCTAGTTAAAATGAGTGAGTTGGTAAGGGTTGAAGGCTCTAAAAGGGCATGGGGAAGGTCCAAAAGAACGTGGGTGGAAGTAGTACGAGAAGGATTTGATGACCTATGTTTTAATTGAAGGTATAGCCCTTGATAGAGTGGAATGGCAGAACAGGATTCATGTAGCTGAAGCCAATTAATTGGCAGAAAGCTTGGACGATTATGATTTTTGTGGCAGACACATTTTATATATCAGCAAAAACATTGTAATCTAGCTCATTTTCAAAATATCAGCAAGAAAATTCCCATTTTACTCCATGTTTCCAAAATACTCAGCGTGCATCCAAAAGAATACATGAATTGACAAAAAGAAAAGAAAAGAAAAGATAATTCAACCATAAGTATGCGAAAAACAACTATAATCTCAAATATAAAATATCTATTTTATCATAATAAATGATTTTTTTTTTAAAATTAAAAATAAAATAAAAAAAGAAAAGAAGAAGAAGAAGAAGACAGTGGGAAGAGAGCTCACTAGTTATGCATGCTTGGTGAGGATCGAGCAACACATTTTTACAACAGGGTAACATGCACCAAACTAGCGAAGAATGCTAAGAAATAGGGTTTCTTCTAAATAAAAAAACCATTCACAATCTACTCAAGTGAGACACATTCACAAAAGGGGCAATGCATAGCTTACAAACAAACTAAAGCCTGATTTTTCTTTTTCTTTTTTTTCTTTTTTTTGGAAAGGAAAAACTAAAACCCTGATGCAAATGGAAATGACTAAAGTACCCCTACTTAAAGAATTATTCACAATCAGCCCTTCAAGTGAGTGTGTTTTAGAATTTTTCTTTTATTTAAGGACACAAGATTAGATGTCAATGATCTTTGTCTCTAGTCCTGCAAGTTTCTCCACACCTTCCTTTGTTGTTGAGTTCCTCGTTGTAATTTTCCTTTTCTATGTTAATAAAATACCCTTCATCAACAAAAATATCTGCCCATTATTTGGATGAGGATAGTGATTCCCGCGACACAATGGCTGCCTCAATCAGTATGGATGGTAGTGGATGGTGATTGCCCCAACAAAATTACCAATTTCTGGCATCGTTTCCAGAATTTTTAGTGCATGATACATGGCACTTCTCCAAATATCATACATCAAAGCCCACAAACAAACATATATTTTTTCTTTAATGATGACAACTATTTAGGTTTGGAAAAAGGAAAAAAAAAAGAAAAAATCTCTCACATACCATTCTTATATACAGCACCAGGCTCAATGTTCAGCTTGTGCTCCCCCTTAGCATATCACAATTCACTACATGCCCCTGTTACAGCATTTGGACGGAAACAGACTCATCATCTCCATTCTGCGTCATTGAATCTGAGATATTAACAGTGCCAACCCGCTCTTCCTCCAGAAAAATGCACCAATTTGGAGACTGCATGGCCCGTAGCCATCGGAAATCATCCACATTTGCCCAATTCCCAGTCTCATCACTAAGACCGGAATCCCTCATCTCTTTCTCAATCCCTTCATACACCAAGCCATATGGCGCAAACCTCACACCACTACTATCTTCAATGATAGGCCTACTCCGGACCTGCACATAAAAATCAGTCGCCTTCGCAAGATGAATCCTAATCTGGTGAGATGCCAACATGAATAGACACCCCTCAACTTCTTCGATATGGATTGAACCAGATACTGGACCAACATAAACATGCAATTCCTAAGGGCCTGTTTGGATGCCTATAAGTTGGGTAAGTGGGAGGTCACTTACAGGGAAGTCACTTACAGGTGGTGTTTGGGGGAGAAAAATCGCCTGTAAGTAACTTACAACCTGTAAGTCACTTACAGGCAAATCTACCAAAAAACTGGAAGGCGAGGGGGGTGGGAAGTCACTTCCCTGTAAGTCACTTACAGGCTCAACAGTCATATTTTTAAAAAGAGGGGAAGAGGGAGAAACGCACCAACCCACCAACCACCATTGTAGCCATGAAGCTCCAGCCAATGAAGAGGAAGTAGCAGCCATTGAAGGAACTCCAGCAAGCCTTGCAGCAGTTCAACTAATCCATATCCTACAACACTATTACCGCAGCAAAGCTTCATTATTACCGCACCAACAACCGCCATTTACCACACCAACAACCACCATTGATAAGCTTCTATAAAAAGGGGATTGCAGGTTTCGTCTCTCCATCCCAAGCTCTCTCTCTCTCCCTCTCTGCAATCTCTCTCCCCCTCCCTCTCTGCAATCTCTCTCCATCGCTGGTAACCTCGCCGTAGACGGTAGGGTTTCATCCACCCTTTTTTTTCCCTTTGAAAACAGGAGTGGTTTGACGTCTTTTTTTCCCCTTTGAAAACGGGGAGTGGTTTAACGTTACTAAATAATGCACGCTGGCACACCTGCGCACGTGTGCATTTTTTCACACCTATTATGGACCTCTAATCCGAACACAACACTAATGTTATGTGGTCTTTGAAGAAAAACTATCCTTCAACAGAATTGGACTTTGAAGAAAAACTATCCTACAGTCCACGCTTATCAGATGTGTGTGGTCTGCCTGATGAGCAGGCTAGTTTCATTCCTTGGCCAGGCCAAATACCATGTGAGGCCACTCGCCCTGGTGTATAGGCCAAATACATTATAGATTGCATTTTGATGGTCTGCTGGCAAATTGCGTCAGGGTTTTGCTGTTTCCCCACAAAATGGTGTTTTGGGAGTGTTTGGCATGGTTTAAAATGACTACTGTTATGTAGTGCATCGCTCTGCCTAATAGTTTTTTGTCTCTCCAATCCATACCAGTTCTAGATTGGATTGATGTGTCTTGCTTCATAGATTTTAAACTTTGCTGTCTGGGTCTGGAAGGACACCATTTGGTTGCAGAGTCCATTCTTTTCTACTCCAATTCAACAGTTTCCTGCAGTAATGACTGGTAGTTAACGCTACATTCAATATGTGGTGGAAAAGCATCTGCTCCGTTCTGTTACAAATTGCGAGAACACACAAAAAAAAAATCATACCTTTTGAAATTTTATGGTTTTGGATGATAGCTTCTTTGTATGATGATGGAAAGTCACAAGGTTTTTCTTCTATTACATGAATTACAACTTTTGATATTCAGTTTTTGATGCATTCAGCCCACTAATGAAGCATGTGACCACATATGCTACCAGATTAAAATATGTGGCCCAGATAGGCATTTTATTGGACTTCAGGACTTGCAATTCTAATCAGATGGTCCAAATAATTAACTGGAGTGGACCTATCAGTCAAACCTTAGTGTTTATTTATCCTCTATACATGGCCATAGGCATATTTTTGGGTCTTGATCAAGCTGTACAGCACCACAACACTAATGTTATGCATGGGATGGTGTTCTTGGTCTTTAATATCAACTGGTGCAGTGAAGTACAGCCATATGGTTGTATACATTGACCTTGTGCTTGATATATAGAGAGGCCTATTTGAATTAGAAGTCTTTATTGTCAGTTTCTTGAGTTAAGAAACTTTCTTTTTTGTAGCTTGAGTAGGGTTAGAACAGTATCATGTGGATCAATGAGAATAAAGGAAGAAAGAAAGATGTAGAAGCTTATCTACTGTTTGTAAAAAGTTATGTAAAGGCACAAAGGGCCATATGTGGGGACTAGTTGAGACTAATGGTTATTTAATGGTTGGGTTTGTTTTATTGGTTTAGTCTTTGTTTTGTCTGATGGGATCATAATGTTACCTTTTCCCAAAAAAAAAAAAAAGGAAAAAGAAAAAAGAAATTCTCCAGTGGGATTCAAAACTTTGTTGGCATGGTCCCTCTAGAGCACCGCTGAAGATGCCATTGGGTTCTTTGTGGAGAAATTCCACATAATTATCTTTAAATTCCCATTTATAACATTATTGCTGTTTGCTGAGTTGATTGGAGCTTTATTGTGGCACCTTGGAGGAAGAATTGAACTTTAAAAGTGGTATTGTGTACTATATTATTCATTGTAGTTCAGTTTTCTTCATGTTTTTGCATCAGCTTTTATTTATTTATTTATTAATTATAAGTTGGGATTAGGGTCAATGAAAGCTAGTTGTTTGAGCATGCATTTTTCCACCAAAATTTAAAGAAAGTTCTGTTTTCCCTTGGATTTGGTATCAATTGACTTACCTGCTGACTACTGTTCACTTTCTCTTTCCAATTTAATGACCTGGACTTGCATCAGCTATATGAGAATCATATAAGTCAGAACAGAACATCAATTAGTTTTATATATATATATATATATATATATATATATATATATATATATATATATATATATATATATATATATATATATATATACACATTTAGAATATGGATGCTGATAGAAAGATTATTGCAATTTATAATATTTCTACATCTATTTGCAATTTATATAGTATTTCTATATTTTATGTGGCTTTACATGTTTGTAATGTTTAAATGTACAATGTTTTAAGGTATGTCACGAAATGCGAAGGCAAGCAGCAGTGGCCGAAAGGCACAAATTAACTGGACATCACACATGGATGAATGTATGGCAAATGCCTTAGTTGAGGAAGTATCACTGGGAAAAAAAATCTGACAACGCTTTTCGAGAAGCTAGTATGAATAAAGTAGCAAAAATTGTGATGGAGACATTTTCTGTGCAAGTGGATGGAGAAAAGTACAGGAATCGGTTACGAACGCTTAAAAAGAAATATAACTTGGCAAAGCTTGCACTTAGTAAAAGTGGCTTCGGTTGGGACGAAGAAAGGAAATGTGTTACCGCTGAGCCAGACGTTTGGGATAAATTCATCAAGGTGAAGTTCATTCAAAATTTGAAGTCATTCATATACAGTGAAAACTAACTAAATTCCATTTTTTTATAGGTAAAACCTGAAGCTATTCATATCAGAAACAAGCCATTCCCACTACTAGCTCAGTTTGATATTGTATGTAGGGACGATTCTGCTACCGAGAACGCAGCACAAACCACATCCGATCTTGAGGAAGAAGTCCTCCATTCATATCATTACATGGATGACATCCTATTGTCCTCATACCCCTCTGGATCATATACACCATTTGCACCACCCGATGATGTATATTCCGACGGAACACAAGGTCAATATCAATATGGCGAAGGAAGCGGTCAAATGGATGTGAGAAACTCTGCTCCAAGGCCATTAAAGAAGAAGAAGAATGCCTCTATTGCATCAACTGTTACTGAAAAGTTTGAACACATGCAGGAGACAATGGATGAATATGTTTCATTCAAAACTAAAACAGTAGGAAGACTATGGGATGAGTTGGAGAATATGACAACCATTGATTCTGACATGATGTACATGGCCTACACATTCCTTGCGGAAAGACCGCATTTTGCTTCTACGTTCCTAGATCATGTAAGTCCTATTCAAAGGAATGAATGGTTAGAGAGGATAATTCCCTAGTAAAAAATTTTAAATGTCATTTCTATAGTTAAAGAAGACATTGGTAATGTAATTTAATTATTAGATTTTCTATTAATGTTTTTAAGTTTATTCTCAATGCTTAAATTGAGTTATTACTCTATATTATAGATATTTTGAATTCGTGGGCCCACTTTTATAGCCCACTTGATGATTTGTTTAGCTTAATAATTATCTCAAATATTCATCTTGATGGGCTTAACAAAATAACATTTTTGATCCTATGTTTTTTTTATATGATTATAACATTTTAGAACGATTCCCCAATCTAAGCTCTGCTCGATGTGAATATACAGCTTTCTACCTGTAAGTAACTTACAGGCTATCCAAACAGAAAAACTAACTTACCTGTAAGTGACTTACAGCTTACATCAAGTGACTTACAGCTTACATCCAAACAGGTTACCTGTAAGTAACTTTCACCTGTAAGTGACTTACAGGTAAGTCACTTACAACTTAAAAGAACCTACAGGCATCCAAACAGGCCCTAAGCCGATGAATGAAGAGTGCTCTCAATCTGCCCTTCAAACGAATTTCACAAGATTCAAGATCTGAAAAGGTAAAATCATCATCCTCTGAATCCTTAAACTGCTTAACCAAAACACCACCCACCTTGTTTTGAAATCCAGGGGAATGCCGGATTCCAAGGTTTGTTTTTTCATCCGGATTTACCTTTGGAACCTTTTCAATCTTGCTCTGGAATCCAAGCAGATCCCGATCAACATTAGGAACCTTAACTTGAGCTTCACCACCTGCATCCACCGGATTTTTCTTTGCAGGTTTGTTCCTGAATGCAAACTTCTTGCGCGGCAGAAGCTCCGAGCTTGTGGCTTCAAGGGATTCTTTCAATTCAGCTATGGACTTGAGAGATGAGCGAAGTTCATAGGATGGGAGGAAGTATGAGTTCTCCGCAAGGAGCTTCTCGAGATCAGCGATGGCAGCGGAGAGGCTTTCAAGATCAGATTTCAGGTGGGATTTCGAGTCGGGGTTCTCAGCAGAAATCTGAAGGCAACGACCCAGGGCTGTTTGGATGGAGAGCTTGGATTGGGAGAAGAGATCAAGAAAGGACTGGGTAGATTGGGAGGAGGAATTGGAATGGGATTAGAGAGGCGTTCGATTATGGAGGAATGCTTATTCTGGGACATTAGGTTTAGAGTTTTGGGGATGGCGATGGATTGGGAGAGGTTTGAGAGGTCTTCTGCTCCTTCCCTTCTTTCTTCCATGGCCTTGTTGCTGCAGAGGAGAGAAGAGACCCATGAGACAAAAGCGGATTGTGTAGTGAGTAACTCAGTACGCTTAGCGTACTGAGTACACTGCGTGGGGTCCACCGTAATTTATATATTTTATCCACTCCTTCCATCAATTTTATCAGATAATCTTAAGGCTTATTTTAAAAAAAAATGAAGCATATCCAAAGCTCAAATGGACCACACAACGGGAAAGAGTGTGAATTGAGCGTCTACCATTGAAAATTTCTCAAGGGCCATTAAAGTTTTGGATCAAGCTTATATTTGTGTTTTCCCTTCATCCATGTTTTTGTGATCTTATGAACAGGTTGGATGACAAATAAACATCACTGTGGGGCCTGGAAAGTTTTCAACGGTGGAAATCATTATTCCCACTGTTTCCTGTGGTATGGTCCACTTGAGCTTTGTATATGCTTCAATTTTGGTTTCAACCTCTTAAATGATCCTGAAAAACGGATGGACGGTGTGGATTAATCACACACATGCACGGTGGGCCCAACAGAGTTTACTCACTACAATAAGAGCATAGTGAGTAACTCAGTACGCAAACGATCCAATTAAGCTTTTGCTTGGCCCAGCACAGTTTTCATGTGGGGCCCGCTTTCTGTTAATTATCCTTCAGTGCTCACTACGAGGTCATGCCCCATCAGCAGTGGGGCCCACAATTTTGACGGTTTATGTTGACACTATGTATGTCTTTTGTAGACTGTCTCATTCCTTCAACGGATTCAAATTCTACAGCCACCGGTGGCGTTGATCCGTATGATAGCACAGTATGATGCAGGACATTGATCTCATGGGACGCATCACATCAACGGTTTGAGTGCCAAAAAAAAAAAAAAAAAAAACCAAGATGCATGTGCATCGATAGTGGGGACATCAGATAAGCAGTAGGGATTTGAAATTCGAGGCAAAAATTTCTCCCATCCTGTGTGCGGCCCAATATATAAACGGTCTGGATGACATCAATGAGCCCAAAACATTTTCCAATCAACGGTCTGGATGGCCAAAAGAGGCCCCAAATAGTAATAGCCCAAAATGGGTGTTGGAGAGATCGAGGATCCGTTTCTTAAAAAAAAAAAACAAAAAAAAAAATGTTTACCTTCTCTTCTTCTTCTTCACCTTCTTCTCCTTTTTCTGAGATAGAAAAGCTTACCTCACACCACTAATATATCAGAGCTCGACTTCGACTGCCCTCATTTCCCTCTTGGAGCCAAGAGATGTGACCTACACAGCACAGGAACTACGAAAATCAGATCAAAATCTCTGCCGGCCCTGGGGGCACTTGAAGACAGATCACACACATCGGAATACATTGCGCATGTTAGGAGTGTCAACAAGCCGGAATAGCCCAAGTCCGAGCTCGAGTGCTTCTCAGAGAGAGAGAGTCAAACCTGTTTAAGTCTCCTGTTTAAGGAATTACTTTTATGTCCTCTCATTTTCAAAATTTGACTTTTTTAAAACGTTTGGATTTACCTCAAATTTATGGATTTATGAATTTGAAATATCCATAAATTTAGCAAATTCAATATAGAAAATTTTGAAAATTAAAATCCGTCATTTTCACAAATCCCTATTCCAAATTCCTTACCCCCAAACAGTCCTTAAAATGAATTAGAAGTAATCTTTCTAATATGAGCAAGGAAATGAAAAGGAGACATTTTTTAAAAGATGCAATAGTGGATGAAAACAACATTTTCGGAAAATTTACAAAACAATGGAAAATTTGTTTTCATGGAAACAACAGTTTCAGCTAGCTCAACACAGGCCGTGCGAGAAAACTGTATGAGTGTCCATGTTTGTTAGAGAGGGAATATCTTCACGGGAAAGGAGCTTATTCTTTTTTTCATATTCATATGTTGCTTTGTTGTGGATAACTCATCAACTGGTGTATATGGGAAAGGAGCTTTCCGCTAATTCTTTTGCTCCTGTAAGTTATGAAGTAGGAATGCCAAAGCAGGGTGTCAAGGATGGTAGTATAGAGAGGCATGATTTTTCTTCAGTCCAAAACAATGGAGATTTTGCAGCTTTAGAACAGGTGCATTTCACTTCCTTTCAGTTATTTTTCATTATATTATGGTCTTAGTATGTCTCCCTTGTTCCTTCACATATCCTTAGAGTTGGGAAATTGTAATATCTAATCTTAGAAATAAAAGAAATCACTCTGAAAATCTTTAAAAAAAGAAGAAGAGGTCACTCTGACGTAAAAGTTGTTTGAATTTTGATATGATAAAAGCCTCTTTATATCCCTTAGAAGCAATCTCCATTACTTACCTTTGATGGTGTTCTTCTCATTTCAGGAAAATTTCTAGCCAAATCAGAGTGCCTTTTCGACTTCTTTTATGAATAGGGTTTTTCCGTAGTTGAAAATTGAAATGATTAATTTTATTGCACTGTTTATTATGCATCTTCATCCTTAAGAAAGTGTTTATTATGCGTCTATGGAAGCATTTTCTTTATTTTCTCTCTTATTTATCAGGAACCGCATGTAGTTCAATGCCTCTTCTGGAACCCTGTCAACAGTGTGAATTGGAGCGTTTCCAACCTATTGAAACAAATCGGACATTTATTTTTCTGGCTTTTTGTCGACATAAAATTTATCTGATTTTATCATCTTTAAAAGAACAGAACTTCAACTGGCAGAAATAACTTGCTATTTGATTGTTCAGTATCTTTCATTTTCTTTTCTTTTTTACCCATTTAAAAAAAGAAGAAGAAGAAAGATTGCTTTCCATGATAAACAAAACTATAGGTACGCAGGATGCAAAACATATTAAAAAATGGGAGGATCAGAAAGGATATAATCCGAAATACTCAGTGACTGCTTCATTTGTCCTTTTCTCCTCCAGCAGGGATATAAAAAACCCTTTTATGAATAGGTTTTCAGTAATTGAAATGATTAATTTTATTGCACTGTGTTTATTATGCATCTAAATCCTCAAAAAAGTTTTTAAATGCATCTATGGAAGTATTTTCTTTATTTTTTCTCTTGTTTATCAGGAACTGTGTAGTTCAACGCTTCTCCCGGAATCCTGTCAATAGAGCCACATGCTTCTGCAACAGTGTGAATTGGAGTATTCCATCCTATTGCCACAAAATCAGACATTTATTTCTGGGTTTTTATTGACAGAAAATTAATCTGAGGTTATCATCTTTAAAAGAAATGAACTTCCAACTGGCAGAAAAAGCTTGCTATTTGATTGTTCAATATCTTTAGTTTTCATTATTTATTTGTTTTTTCTTTTTTTACCTGTCAAATGAAAGAAAGATTACTTATCTATGATAAAAAATAAAAAATAAAAAATAAATAAATATTAAAAAAAATTAAAAAATTAAAAAGCACACTAAAAGAATGGGAGATAATGCATCATGCAAAACTCATTAAAAGAATGGGAGAATCAGAAGGGATATAATCCCAACTAAGTGGCAGCTTCATTTGTCCTAATCTCCTCCAAGGCTCTGGTAAATGTGATGGAAGGAGATACGAAGCAATTGACAGGGTTTTCTATACCCTTCAAAGCTCTGCCAGTATCCACTGGTTCTGCCCCTCGCAACTTGCCCATTTTATCAAATTTATCACATCACCTTCCCCAATTACAAGATCGGGAAAGAATTAAGTCCCTTAAGCATATTCGATAACTTGGCTTCATTTCAGTCTCCAGTAGGACTTGCAAAGCCAATTTTGAGCATTCCATTGTTATGCTGATTAGATACAGTTACTCATAGCCCATGCCCAACTTTGCAAGAGTCTTGAAATTGTAGCGCCACTTGCTGTTGCTGCTATCTTCTTCTGGAGCGTTATTTTGCATCCACAGTGTGTAGTTTATCTGGGGTGGATGCCTCCTGAAGAGTAATGGAGGTGTGCGAAGGTACAGTATCCATGAAATCAGGGACCATGATGTTTTTGCTGAGTAAAAAAATAATGTAGCTACTGTTCTTAGTTCTTTCCTGGTTGGTATACATGGAATCATTTTGTGATGTATCAGCTCTTATCATTAAAATTTTTTTTTTAAAAAAATAAATTAAAAAAAAAAAGAGAAGAAAAAAAGAGAAATCATACTGCATAGTCCTGTAGGGCATATGATGAGGGTTGTGAGGCGCTCTGCGGCAGTCACTTGTTGCACTTCTTTATCATATTATGTCATATCAAATGCATTGCAGTTCTTAAGTCACCACAGTTTTCTTCATATTTTAATCAACTTGGTCTGTTAGTTTTTGGTTGACAATACACTTTGTTTACCCTTTTATGTCATCAGAT
Organism: Magnolia kwangsiensis; assembly: GCA_037074715.1. Taxonomy (NCBI): domain Eukaryota; kingdom Viridiplantae; phylum Streptophyta; class Magnoliopsida; order Magnoliales; family Magnoliaceae; genus Magnolia; species Magnolia kwangsiensis. The sequence continues at coordinate 120,449,067 of CM073577.1, forward strand.
TATGCATATAATTCTATTTTGTATCATGAATTTGAGGTGAATTTTCTTTGAAATAATTATTGCTCACTTGGTGTTTTTTTTTTTTTTTTTGGCAGCATATTGAAGATTTGACCCAAGAGAAGTTTGCACTGCAGCGTGCTCTTGAGGCATCACGAGCTCTAGCAGAGTCCTTGGCTGTTGAACATTCATCTCTAACTGATAGCTTCAATTAACAGGTTTTTATTTATTTATTTATTTATTTTTATAAATTAGAGTAGATATGTGGTGAATGCTATACAAGTGGAACTGCTGTTATGCTATCTTATGCAGTTTGATTCTCTCCATAGTTGTGTTCTTGTTGCAGCCATTGCACTCCATGCTAATGATTGAGGCACATGTTGTGCTAACTTTTAACATATTGTCCATTCCATCTTGTTCTCCATAGGTGGTTCATGTGGGTGGCATAGATCAGACTTTGTTGTTTTTTCTTAAATAATGTTTTGTTTTGAATGACAAATTTTATTAGAAAAGAAGCGAGCTACAAAGGAAGCAAGCAACTTAAGTGAGGGGGAAGGAAGAACTGACAATGAGTCACTTGTCACTCCCTCGTTCGTGAGTGTATCGGCAATCCCATTCTCCTCCGTCAAATGGTAGAAACAACTATATTAAACAACGGGCTAACATTCTGACTTCAGCAAGGATATAAACTTACTCCAAAGGCCTCATCTCCAAACCAGGGCTATCTATATCGATTTGTCTCAACTGCTAGATGCCCTCTTAATCACTAAGGCATGTAAGAATCAGTTAGCTACATCATCAAACCCTGGTGTAGAGAGTGAGTGCTGCTGCTTGGGCGGAACCTACCATGCTACGCCTCGGGAAATGATGCAGCAGTGTCGCAACCCCTCCCATCCCGGCTGGTCCCATTTTCTTGTTTGAGAAGCCTGTAAAGTTCCGCTTCCAATTACCAGCCGGGAGGGGCGATTGGGAGCAGGACCTGAAGGTGAACTTGGGCTTGGGCTTCAGCTGACTGTTCTTTAATCCAATTGCTGCTTTCCAATCCTGAAAGAACTCCTTCAGCTTCTTTGAATTCCCATCTCAGAAACGCCTAGGTAAGAAGAGAGCACGGAATCTTCATGTTGTCACAATTGCCTATGTTTAGAGTAGCAAGCTTTCAGGTGAGGAGTACAGAAGTTAATTGGATTCTGCTTTCCTAGCATTGTCATGGTTAGGCCACTGACTTTTACATTATTCAACTGTAATCAAATCATATAAAGGATCCAACTGGTTGACTTTTGGACTTCTGCTTGCTGAGCCAAATAGTGGCCCAAGGAATTAATATTCGTTATAATCATCCTCAAATGGTAGCCCAATGAGTTCATATTTGTTATAATCATTCTCAAATAGTAACCTGAGGAATTATATTCAGTATCATAATCTCAGAATCTTTTGCTAATTTGACGCAATTTGCAACTTCCCTATGATATCTAGCTTTCTGCTTTCCTTTTCATCTAGAATTACTTTATGAAAGAATTGCTATCCGTTTGCTGTTAACAAAAATATAAACAGTTCTGTTGCGAACTTCTAGGAGGAGAGCACAAATGCCTCCTGGTTCATATCACATTGAGTCTAACTACCTTATATGTGTATTTCAATGTTTTCATTTTGTACTCGAGAACATTTACTTTCTTCCAGGGAGCGGCTGTCAAACAGCAAAAATCTGACATGGTAAGGTTGCAGGAGGAAATTAGAGATCAGTTGGTAAGTTCTTGTTTTGTCACCCTTCTTTAACTTTTTTTGCATATTAAATCTGCATTTTGTCTCATGTTTACTTTAAAGGGTTGGTCTAAGTTTGCATCCTGTGGGGTTATATATTCTCCTTTTTGCTTGTTATTTTGGGATGCTGCTAGCTTAACTGTCAAAGGTGTTGGATTCACTAGCTTAACTTCAGTTTGAAAATAATCACTCCTTATGTCTGCAGCAATCTGAAAGTAGTTTCACTCTGTCAATCAATTCTGAAGTTGTTACATATATTTTATCGTTTTGATGTTTTTTGTCTAATTATTTTCATGCTGCATCATATTTAGAGTAATTCATCCTGCATCATATTTAAGAGTAATGCCCGATTGTGGCTGTAACATGGAGTCTAAGATGTGACATTCAATATTATGTCAAAAATCAATTTATTCCCATTCCCTGATGTTTACTGTTGGGTAAATATAAAGGGACACAAGGCCTGTATATCATTGCAATATTAAATCTAAGACATGAGCCATTTGTCACATTGTTGTTATCATTGCTTTTGTTATTCTTATTTCGTATCATTATCTACTCAAATGTGTATGTCTCTAAATTTCATGTATCCATCAAAATATATCAATGAAACAAACTTCCCTTTGCCTGGTATCGATATGCCAGGCAGTCCCCAGCCTGGGTAAAGGATGGTTGATGTCAGGCAGAGAGCCGAGAGTTCACAATCCGTAGCTGCTGACTATCGTATATCAGTGAAATAATGAAGACTTGGTCCCCCCACCATCTTTCCAAGAGGCTTCCCATTAATCTTGTCATGGTATTAGTATAGGTCCACTCGGATTTTCATACATTCACAATGAATTCAATTGAAATTTTTGGATATCAAATTCGTTTGCTTACCTAGCTGTTCATATTGAGGTCTTGGGTTGGGTGCCCTTTTTGATGTCGCTCCACGGCCTATTATAGGGCCCGACATGTGCTGATTTTGTATTGTTTGTTGCAAGATTTGGGGCCTAAATGTTAGAGATCACATTTACCATGTGGTAGATAGGGGGGCTGATGCAGAAGATACGATTAAATATTTTGAAGTTATTAATAGATTTGTTTTTCCTATTTTAGGCCAAATATATATATATATATATATATATATATATATATATATATATATATATATATATTTTTTGTGGGGGGGGGGGGGGGGGGGTGGGGTTTGTTTTTATTGAAAGATGATGATTGGTGGGATTTTTATTATCTTAAATAAATTATAGATTGATTTGAAATTAATTGCTTGATTTGAAATCAATTTAATACTTGGGATATCTTTATTATAAAGATTCATGGGGATTGTCTTTAGGGTCTATGAAAGGGTGGTGGTTAGGAGGTAGAGCATTGCACATTCTTCAAGTTGTGAGTTTTCTTAAATTTGAATATCAATAATGTTATTTCTCCCTCTCTACTCAAATATTTCCTGTGAGTGTATATGTGTTCATTTTTTTTTTAGCATCGAGATCTCATTCACTCGATAATTGGGTTGCACCATTATTGGAAGTTTGAACATCAATAAAGTTATCTCTCACTAATCTGTGTGTATATTTTTCATTTTCTTGCAATATGTGTGTTGGGATCTCATTGACTATATAATCTAGTTGCACCATTTTTTGCAGTGGGCCATCTTTGGGGATTTCCAACTCTACATTATCTTATTGTGCCTTCAAAGGGGGTGACGCAGGAAGAGTTTGTACAACCCAAGCGATCCTGCAATCACAGAGCGAGTAGATCAACTCACGGACATAACATGCAATCTCACTCATTAAGTGGGAGACTCTGGCAATGAGTGAATCCGGAGACTGAAGTTGGAGCATGTGGACACATAGGGGAATGTGTCCACCAGGTCCTAACCAATAGTGGGCGGCTCTGCCTTGTGAAGACACCAATAATCGAATCCTTCAATTATGGTTTATCGCCGCAAAGAAAGGTTTCTGAGGGGAACTTACAAGAAGCTCAAGTTTAAGAAGATTGGTCCATGTCGAGTCAAGATGAAGTTGGGTGAAAATGCCTTATGGGATTGAGTTGCCAAATGACTTAGATATTCTGCCAACTTTCAATGTCGCAGATTTGTTTGAGTACCATAGCAAGGTGTCTGACGTGGAAGATGAAGCCATTGTCGATATGGATAAACAACTCCCGAAGAAAAAGAAGGAAGAAGTTGAGTAAGTTCTGCGGATGAAGATTACCAACACTTGATGGGGCCAGCCAATACAAGTAATACTTGGTGAAATAGAAGAATAGGCCTCATTCTGAATGCACATAGATCATGGCCGACGAATAAAAAAGATTGGATCCAAACCTTTGCTAGTTTAATGAAGTGTCCAACTCGCTAGATTGAGTTTTTTCCAACCTGAGGGGAAATGCAGGCCCACAGCCCACGGAAGGGCCTAGCATGTGCTGATTTTGGGCTGTTTGTTGCAAGATTTAGGGTGTAATGTTACAGATCACATATACCATTTGTGGAAGATTTGATTTTGAAGGTATTTAGTAAAATCTTTGTTGGTGAGATTATTATTGTCTTAAATAAATTTTAGATTGATTTGAAATCAATTAAGCATGGTTTGAAATCAATCTAATAGTTGGGGATCTTCAGCGAAGATTCATGGGATTGTCTTTAAGGTCTATAAAAGGGTTTGCTGTAGGATGTAGAGCATTCCACATTCTTTTAGTCATGAGTTTTCTCAAGTGTTTTAACAGAAGAAGTTTGAATATCAATAAAGCTATTTCTCCCTCTCTACTAAATATTCCACGTGACTTGTGAGCGTGTTCATGTTCATTTCTTTGTGATTTGGGTGTCAAGGTCCCATTAACTCGATAACCGGGTTGCGCCGGCACCGCTTACCTACATGTATTGAGGGGTTACTACGATCTTCTTAATCATCCCTTTCAGTTTCCATATGTTTAACAAAGGCGTAAAGCCTATTTGCAAAGTAATTATGATTGAAGGTCATATTTTTCAAGTGGAGAGGTAATTATCATTGAAGCTCAGATTTGCATCTTTAGTTCTTAGCTTCCTGCATTTTTTCTATTTCTGTAGCTCTAGAACTTACCAAGTAATGCTGTGGTTGTGATGTTGCAGTGTCTAGAACTTTCAATGCATCCTGTACAAGTTCATGATGCTAAATTATTGTTACTCTTGTTTGCTTTGAATAACAGATGGCACTTGAGGCTTTGAAAATGGAGTATGCAAATGCACAACTAGAATGTAGTGCAGCTGATGAACAGGCAAAAATGTTGACTTCTGAGGTCATTGGCTTAGAAGAAAAGGTGGTTGACTGTTTCCTTGGTCATTAGCTTGCTTTGTTTGGATTCTCTTCTCCTAAAGGAGTGCATATGTTTAAACCTGCATTCCAGGAATATTTGGGGCAGAAAAACAAGCAAATGGTATATAAGTAAATATATATATATATATATATATATATATATATATATATATATATGTGTGTGTGTGTGTGTGTGTGTGTGTGTGTGTGTGTGAACACTGGCTTCTATAAAGTGTAAAAGTCGACTGTTTGTTTTGTTTCTAGAATACTTCTTTTCTACTTCTTAAATTTTATTAGCACATGAGCCATCTTCCCTTTGTGATTGAGAAAGATTTCCTAGAGTTGCCTTTTCATAAATATATTGACAGGGTTTTGAGTTTTGATATATATGTGGAATGAGGTATCAAACTTACTGCGTGCAGATTGGTAGAACTGATCATCAGTTGTAGATAACAATTTTCAGCTGTCATATCTCTTATTGGTTATTACATTACAGATGGTCAATGACCCTTATATATATATATATATATATATATATATATATACACGGAAACGCTCACCTACAAACCAGTTCGTACGTACTACGTACGAACTTTTTTGAGAACCCGTCATACGTGATGTGGATCCAAAATCTGAACCGTTCATGTGAAGCAGCACCTCGTGAAACCTCCCGGGCCCAAGTTTTACTTTGATCTAAAACTTTGATGGGCCATGAAAAATGAAAGCAGTTTCCTCCCTTTATTTGCATTTCTCTTTGCTATGGCCCACCAGAATTTTAGATCGGGGTGAAATTTTGTCACATGAGGTTTCATGGGATTCCGCATCACATGGACCGTTCAGATTAGACACCCATGACACGTGTGCAAAGGTGCGTAGGTGCGCAGGGGAGCATGACTCTCTCTCTCTCTCTCTCTCTCTCTCTCTCTCTCTCTCTCTCTCTCTCTCTATATATATATATATATATATATATATATATATATAACTCATGCACAATCATGTGAAATTAGTCTGATATGTAAGTTTTCTGCTGGTTCTGCATCCCATTCATGTAAATAGTTGTGGCTCTTGGTGCTCCCAGTGGCTAGGCATCCCCATATCAATAGTTGCGTTTTGGCATTTGATCAATTACTCATTAACATGGCATTTATAAAGAAAAGATATTACAGACATGGTAATAGGGGTGGCTATGGGTCGAGTCGGGTTGGGTTCAGGTCATAACGGGGATGGGTCCCAACCAAAACCCAACCAATTTATTAAATGGGTTGAAAATATTATCCCCAACCCAATCCATCTATAAATGGGTCAACTCAAACCCAACCCACCTGACCAATTTAATTAAAAAATATTTTAAAAAAATAAACTACATTGTCATTCTTTATAAAAATATCAACTAAATATTTGAAACTCTTAATTAATATAAATCAAACTCTTACCATAATCCAAATTACAACCATTTAAACCAATTTTAGTTTTTTGGAATTTAAAAAAACTTATATTACATTATAATATATCATACATACATGTGTGTGTGTGTACACATGCCGGGGTTTACAGCCTAATACATGAGTTAATTGTTTGGAAATATTGCCCCTTAGGACTAATGATATTTATGTCCTTGCATAGCTGCATTCCATCTCCATAGTCGCATTTTGGCATTCACTCAATTACTTGTTACAATGAGATTTATCAAAAAAGAAAATCAGTAGCATGGTAATTACAGAGCAGAAGGCAGAGCCTAATACAAACATTAATTTGTTTGGAAATATTCAGCCATATGACTAATGACCTTTATTATGTCTTTGCATGGCTAAAGCAAATACATCTCAATTCTGGCTGTCAATATCGTTTCATTCCCTGATGTATCTGAGAAATTATTGATCCATGACAACCATCCGAAAAATCAGGTGCCTGCCAGTCTTAACATTGTCTGGCCTTTGGACGGATCATGTGCTAGGAAACTATGTTATGTGAAAATTATTGATTGAACTTTGGAATTGCCAAGGTCTAGATATGGGTCCTATTGTTTTTTTAAGGTGGTTATTGTAATGCAATCTCTTGGGCCTATGAATGCTCTTATGCCTGGAGGGTGGCTGATCATTTTGAGGAACTGCAGGACATTTGTTTGGGTTGGGAAATGGGGATGTTTATCTGTCAGGTTCCTGGAGAGGCAAATGTTGATGCATACTGCCTTGCAAAATCTGCTGCCAGCAGGAATGAGACGACCATTCCGGCCATGAGCTGCTGGTCTAGTTTCTGATTTGTAATCTCTGTTTCAATTTGCTGCTGCAGCATCTAATCTGCTTTTTTGCTTTGTTTCTTTTGTTGGGTCTCAGGGCCTCTCTGGTCCCCTTCTTTGTATCTTCCTCTTTCCTTTGAACAAATTTGATCATCCATGAAAAGTTATTGAACTTCAAACATGGTATTCAGTTTTTGACAAACTTCTCTGAGCTTTTTGTAGACAGATTTAACATGAACTTCTGTGCTGCAGTGTTCCTTATCATGTTAATGATTGCATTTTATGTTTCTCTTTGAGAGATCTCATTATTGTTGTTTTTTTTCTTTTCCTTTTGTGAATGTCTTGTGTTCATCATGGATGCTTGCTATATCAACTTAGTTCTGAGTTTTTCATGTAATTTATTTGTATAGGCACTCAGATTGAGGTCAAATGAGCGAAAGTTGGAGAGGGACTTGGAGAAAACAAATGCTGAAATGACTTCATACAAGTATGATATACATCCAAGCGTCTTCTATGCTTATAATTCCAAATATCTTTACATCAATTCGCCTAGAACTAATCTGAGAAATAGATAATTACCTGAGATAACCACTGGATGTAAGCTCTAATCATCAAATGTTTAAACTGAGATTGCAGACATGACTATGGAATTTTTAAGTTGAGATAGCTGACATCTTCCCATCAAATGTTTAAGCTCTAATTACCTGATTTTTTTTAAACTGAAAGACGACAAATTTTATTCACCAAAGAAAACCAAGAACGCACAGCCAAAGCAGGAGGTAACCCTCTTGCCACCTCCCTGACAAGAAATAGGGATACACTGCACCACTAACGAAATCAACAAAACAAAAGAATTCAAAACCCTAATGCCAGCAAGCCTAGCCTTGGCCTCCAAAATCCCACTACAGTGCCCCAGCAGGCCATAGAACGACCAGCCCCTAAACTCCAGCACTGGGGGACGGGTTACCCTGACAAATTTCTCTCAAGCAGGCAAAAAAAAAAGAAAAAGAGAGAGGCTTACGAATCATTCATGAGAACTGAAAAGGATACCATGGAGATGCGCTCTCCAAGCTGCCCAATCCACCTTTCCCTCAAGCCCATAAGACTATGCGTCTCTTGCTTAAGATCTACAGTCAACGAGCTCATTGGCCAATCTCTCTCTAACCTCCGTCTTTCTCCTTGATAAAAGGTCCTCGGAAAGGTGGGATTACAATGCTTAAGAGCCCCTTAGCCTAATTAAGAGGACCTTAGCCAAAATTGTGTAGATATCCCTACTAAGCTAATGGGTCTAAAATCCTGAATTTCAGCTGCATCTTCTATGTTTGGGATAAGAGAGATGAAAGTTTTATTCAGCCCTTTGCTCAGCCTGGATCTAATGTGGAACTCAGAGAGACTCATAATCTCATCTTTAATGATCCCCCAACATTTCTAGTGAATGCTATTGTGGAACCATCCATCCCTAGTGCATTTATTTATGTTCTCATGAATCATCCTGCCAACTTCTTCCTCTTCAAAACTTCTTTCCTACTAGTCCTCCATCCCCATTGACAGAGATCTAAAGGAGAGCCCATCGAGACACAACCTCCTAAAATTCCTCATGCACAACCTGGAGTAGAAGTCAACAATTGCCTCCTTGATATGGCCTTGGTTCTCTACAAGTTTTTCCTCAATTTTCAGCTTGTGGATGTGATTAACTTTACACCTATTATTAGGCATCATGTGAAAAAAAAATGTCATATTCATATCCCGTTCTTGTAACCATGTCGACCTCGTCTTTTGCCTCCATGCTACTTCCTGTTTAATATTGCCAATTATTTCACCTTACAACCTTCCCTTTCAATTGATTTCACTTCATCAATGGAGCGCTCCTCCCTGTCAATAGCTACAATCCAATTTAAGGTTTCTTCTTTCTTTTACTCATCTGCTGAAAATTTGACATTACTCTATTCCTTCAACTTTACGGAATTGGGAGCCTTCTCAAGCACCTGTATCCAGTCCATCCCTCCGCCTCACAATCCTTCCACCAGTTAGCAATAAGATCGATGTAATCCCACTCCTCTAGACACCAATTCCGAAATCTAAATGGGATGGACCTGCTGAAATGCAGACGATTCCAAGCAGATCGCCACATGATTGGGCACAGGTGTCCACACCCCAAAATGAGAACCCCACTAATGAGGAATCTGTCCAATTTGCACGTAAGTAGCCTCTCCTGATTATTCCTCCATGTTAACTGTTCCCCATATGACAGAAGATCGACCAGATTGTTGTTGTTTACAAATTCGGCAAAGTTCCTCATCGATTTCGTGACACAGGTAACTCCCATCTTTTTATATGAGAATTTGATTGTGTTAAAACCACCTCCACACACCACAGGAGGGCCACCTTGTGCAGGCCTCCAATGATTCTAACCAGATCAGTGAATGATCATTGCGATGTGGCCCATATAGTACACAAAGAGTCCATTTTAAACTATCCCCAATAGCTGAGCCCACAATTGAGACCAAATAAGAACCAATACACTCATCCTTAATCACTATCTTGTCCCTGCTTTGCAACACAATGACACCCCAACAGATCCTACCATAAGAAAGAAAACCTTGGGCATCTCCACTGCTCATCGGCTATCCTACTGCTACTGAATCTAATATCGATTCCTGCAGCAATAAAACTTCAAAATTCACTCCTCTGTTGGTTTTTGATGGCTAATCTTCTCTTGGGATTTCCCAGACACCTCATTCCAAGAGGCAATCTTCATTTTCAAACCTCTCTCTCCCTTCTGCTGCTTGCAGCCTTCCTGTGCCCTGTCATCAAGCTCCTCGGGGCTACATCTTTATCATATACCATCAATGAAGCTATGTTTGCTAGTTCTGTATTATCTTTCCTATTCACTGCAAAACTAAGTCCCACACCCCCTGCTCACTGTGTTTACCCTTCGATCTTGAAAATATCCTGTTCGATCCTCACCATTGCCCTTGCAGGACAAGTCCATCATGTTTCTGATCTCCCTGCAGATAATCCTTCACCTCCTCCCTCATGATCGAAGCTTCCTGAAGCTTCTTTTCAAGATTCTCCTAGCCTACCATAACTACTCCCACAATCACACAATTCCTGCTATTGTTCTCCATCTGCTTCGATTTTGTTTCTTAGATAAGGGAACAAACTAGAATGGCCTAGTTTCTCTGAGTGAAGGGGATAGGGAAGAGTCGGATCCTGAGTTTGAATGTCCTTGATCCCTCTTGATGACGATTGCTAAAAGCCCATCAATGGGCTAGGACAGTCCTTTCAGAATTGGGTCGAGTTGGCCTCATTTGAGACTGTCTTTGACATGAACACAACATCCCCAAATCTGCCAAGCTTACCAGCGACTCAATTGTGAGGAACAAAGTTCTCGACAATCATACTGCATAGCTCAAAAATCGCAAGTCCGATGGACCCCACTTCTAATCGAACCCTTAAACAAAAATGGAGAATGGTCCCTTCTTACCTCCCTATGACTGATCCTTGATCACTGGAACCTATTGCCCCATCTTCAATGTTTTACACAGTCCATTGGTTGAACGGCATCCATTGGTTGTGTCACTGAGTGCATGAATATGGAATCCATGGAGGCCTGTATCTTCCCATCAAGCACGTATGGAGGAGCCTCTTATTTTTTGCATTCCCATTGAGCACGATGCAATGTCCAGTAGTTCTTTTCAGAATCTCTTGTTACAGGACACTTATGTTTTGTGTTATAATATGTCAGAGCTCAGTGACATTACGACTCTTTAACTAAAATCCTTTCTTTTTGAATCCATTCAGATGGAAAGTGTCTAGCCTTGAGAAAGAGTGTCAGGATTTGCAGTCCACAATTGATGCCCTGAAAAAAGGTAATTTGATCAAGTAACATGTAATGGTCCACTCTCAAATCCTGTTAAGATGCTGTTTACCATTTGTAATGCGTAGAGTACTCATTCAAAACCTGCTGGGAGCTTGTATGGAACAAATTCATACTATTTCGTCGTCTTCTTCTTCTCAGAACACCATTTTTTTTCTTCATCATCTTCAAACCTGTTCTTCCAAGAACACCACCTGCTTATTGTGACTATTTATGGCCTATTGCTGAATTGATTTGTTTTGTTTCTTGTCCCTACAACAAGTGGTTTTTGTGTAATAATATTTTTCTTTCCTGCATTTATTCTTTTATTTTTTTTGCCTTCGAGAATTTTTTTTTTCACCTTTCACAAATTTGTTTCTCCTTTTAAGGAAACCATGTGGGTTGAACTGTGAGACCTAGCCATTGAGTGTTCTGTGTGCAATGCTCATTTTCCGGATGTTGTAACTATTTAATGTGTGCATACCTCTGGTATCTGTTATCAATTTCTGACACTTCTTAACATGACAGAGAAAAAGCTATTGCAGTCTAAGCTACAGAAAGCATCTACCAGTGGAAAAGTTATTGATGCTGGCAAGTCCCCAATATCATGAGAGATGAATCAACTTCTACAGAAGACTTAGGCATGCTTTATATGTGTGTGTGTGTGTGTGTGTGTGTGTGTGTGAAGTTGATTTCCACTCAGCACATGGTAATCCCTTGGCATGGTTCACACGAATAGCGTGGTGTAATTTGGAACCCATGCTGATCCAAGTCTTGGATAAGTTGATGAGGCCTATACCTAGTTCAAAATCAAGTTTGTGGCACTGGTTGGAGCTGTACCCGTCCCACCTTGTCACAACTTGGTGCTTTGATTAAATCTGTATTTTCAATTAAAATCTCAGTTATTAATGAGCAAATCTGTTTTACTACTGCAATATCAAATGTTATTAGAAATATATCTTATAGTTTAAAAAAATAGAGCTTTGCTAGTGCACTCACGTCCAAGGTAGTTCATTTACATGCCATCATTTGTGCCATCAGGGCGCATGGCTACGAGATCCAACCCATCCACTAGGGGGAACTAATGCAGGGGCATTTTCACATTGGGCTCGAGTGGGATCGCCTGTTGGATGCAGGGGCACACTCAGGGTAGGTGACCCATGTGATTTGGGGCCCACGGGGGAGATCTCATGTTCGAGACTCTTCACCAAGGATGATTAATGCGCATTTCACACCAGGCTCGAGTGGGGTAGCCTGTGGGATGCGGGGACACACTCGGGGTGGGCGGCCCATGTGATTTCAGGCCCACGAAGGGGGTTCAGCCGAGGTCCTAAACCCATGAGATGTAGGGCTCGCTTTGTATCGTGGTTTTTTTCCTGAAAGGTTTTTTTCACATTAAAAACCATGTGTTTGCATTGTGCTTGATTGGTGCGATTGGATGACTTCACTTGATTCATCTCTGTATGCTTCCATGGTGTATAGAGAATGCTAGTGTATTATATTATGTATGGTGTGTGGTTAGTGAGATCTTTTAATGTAAGTGCATGTGCACACCTCCCCATTTACCTGCAGTGTATTGTATGCTGTATCATAATAAAACACTATGTGTTAGGGCAAGCAAGCCTAACACATCATTTTCTCCCAAACTCTCCTCCTTCTTCTCCTCTCTCAATATTCTCATCTCCTCTTCACATTATCCTCATAAAATCTCTTTCTACTTGGTATCAGAGCAAAGATCTAGGGATCCCGCATCCACCAGGTTGAGAGGCGACACGTCACCTTGCTGACGTCAGCAGCCGTACGGCTGACGTCAGTGTTGTACAGACGTATGGACTCCGTTTGAGTTGAAAGTTTAGGGGTTTGATAGATCTCGATTTTAGAAGATTTGTCATGATTTTTTCAGAATTTATTAACCTCCTTTCATGGTTTTTGGGTGAAATAGAGAAATTCAAAAATCGATTCCAGATTGCGTTTTTCTTCGATCTACCTCAAATCGGTAAGCTTTTCTTTGGTTTCTTTGTTCAAAATGGACCGAAATCTTCTTCCCAAGCTATCCATGGTGGATTTTTTACTTAATATCATTGTTTGAGAGGTTTTGAACCTCAAACGGACGTGCGGTTGGGCCATTTTTCACTCGGTCAGGCCCTTTCTGACTGCGTTTCATGGTTTTTTAGATGATTGATATTTGTTTGAGGTTTATCTCTTGTTATCTTAAAGGATTGAGTGAGATAGAGTTGTTTGAATCAGTCTTTCTTGACATAGGGGGTCTCTTGGCATAGGTTTATTTCTCTTGGACTCCACTATGGCTGACAAAGGGTCTCTTGAGTCCATCCCCTTGCAGATTACCTCCATTAAGTTGAATGGTACAACTATCTTCAATGGGCACAATCTGTAAAAGTATTTTTAGGAGCCCGTGACAAGTTGTCGTTTATTTTGGATGATCCCCCAAACTCTACAGATGCTACCTACAAGTCTTGGACAAAGGAAAATTATCAAGTTATTGCATGGTTGTTGAATAGCATGGATTCCTCGATTAGCCACTCAGTGATGTTTTTATCCTCGGCTAAAGGCATCTGGGATTCTCTTCATGATATGTTTTCGGAATCTCAGAATTTTTCACGGGTATTCCAGCTTATTTAAGAAATTGGTCGATTTCAACAAAACGCCAGATCCTTAAAAGACTATTATTCGATGCTTCGGGGTATGTGGGATGAGTTGGATATGTATCAGCTTCTTCCTTCCAAATGTAAAGCGGATCATGACCATGCTCATAAGCAACGTGATGATACTCGGTCAGGCCCTTTCTGACTGCGTTTCATAGTTTTTTGGATGATTGATATTTGTTTGAGATTTATCTCTTGTTATTTTAAAGGATTGAGTGAGATAGAGTTGTTTGAATCAGTCTTTCTTGGCATAGGGGGTCTCTTGGCATAAGTTTATTTCTCTTGGACTCTATTATGGCTGACAAAGGGTCTCTTGAGTCCATTCCCTTGCAGATTACCTCCATTAAGTTGAATGGTACAACTATCTTCAATGGGTACAATCTATAAAAGTATTTTTAGGAGCCCGTGACAAGTTGTCGTTTATTTTGGATGATCCCCCAAACTCTACAGATGCTACCTACAAGTCTTAGACAAAACGAGAATTATCAAGTTATTGCATGGTTGTTGAATAACATGGATTCCTCGATTAGCCACTCAGTGATGTTTTTATCCTCGGCTAAAGACATCTGGGATTCTCTTCATGATATGTTTTCGGAATCTCAGAATTTTTCACGGGTATTCCAGCTTATTCAAGAAATTGGTCGATTTCAACAAAACTTCAGATCCTTAAAAGACTACTATTTAACGCTTCGGGGTATGTGGGATGAGTTGGATATGTATCAGCTTCTCCCTTCCAAATGTAAAGCGGATCATAACCATGCTCATAAGCAATGGGATGATACTCGTATCATGCAGTTCCTCGCTGGGTTGAGTTCTGATTATTTTCATGTTCGTGATCACATTGTTATGCAGGATCCTCTTCCCCCATTGACGACAGTTTATGCCATGTGTCAGCGTGTTATGGCCTCTACTCTTCCTTCTCATTCATTTGTGCTACCCGAGCGTTCGGTACATCTTGCTGGTGATCAGTCCTCCCTTGGTCTTCAGGTACCATCTTTGAGCTCAGGACGCATTTCTGGTTTTACTGGTCGTGGTAGAGGCTGCGAGGGAGATCACAGTCGTGGTAGCCGTAGTCTTTGTGGTGGACGTGGACGCGGTCGTGATGGTTCCCGCATTTGTTCACATTGCGGTGGAATTAATCATACGATTGATTATTGTTGGCAGCTACATGGTCGTCCTGCGTATGCCGCTACTTCTGTTGCTTCCCCTATTACTTCTGAGACAGTCTCCTATCCCGACAGCTGAGCAGGCTACTTCAGGGGAGTCTCTTATCATTTCTCGGGCAGCAAATGATGCCCTTATGCGGCTTCACATTCGGAATATTCCTGAGCCTTCTCACGTAGATTCGGCCCAGTCAGGTACTGCCCTTCTTACGTCATCCTCTCTTACCTCTTGGGTTATCGACTCTGGAGCTTCCTCCCATATGACTGGTAAGTTGCAATTCTTTTCTTCTTATTCTCCTTCTTCTCCCACTCAGTATGTCACAGTCGCCGATGGAACTCAATCTCCCATCTCTGGGATTGGTTCCATTCCTCTCTCTTCTTCGTTGTCTCTGTCATCCGCATTGCATGTGCCTCGTTTTCCATTAAACTTATTGTCTGTTAGCTCTCTTACTAAATCACTCAATTGTTCCATCACCTTCTTTCCTTCTTATTGTTTGTTTCAGGACCTACAGACGAAGAGAGTGATTGGTGGGGGGCATGAGCGAGGAGGCGTTTATCTTCTCGATGATACACCTGTTGCAGCTTCCGCTTAGGCCACCCATCCATTCTTAAATTGAGACTTTTGTTTCCTTCCTTATCTGTCACTAAACCATTGTGCTGTGATATCTATGAATTGTCTAAACATCATCGTGCTACGTTTCCTCCTATCTTTTTTGGGAGAAAATCTCAACCTTTTTTTCTGGTTCACTAGGATGTCTGGGGACTAGCTCCAGTTCATCGACTTTTGGATTTAAATATTTTGTTACCTTTATTGATGATTATTCCCGCATGACTTGGATTTACCTTGTGAAATCAAAAATTGAAGTGTAGGATGCGTTTAAAGTGTTTTATCATGAAGTGTGTACTCAATTTCATTGTTCCATCAAATCTCTCCATTCCGATAATGAGGGCGAATACATGTTTACTGCCTTTCTGTCCTTCTTGGAGGAACGTGGTATTTTGTCTAGGACGTCATGTGCTCACACTCTTCAACAAAATGGTATTGAAGAACGAAAGAATCCTCATCTTCTTAACGTTGCTCGCACCCTTCTGCTTGGTATGAACCTACCCAAACATTTTTGGGGTGATGCTTTTTTAACTGTTACTTTTCTTATTAACCGTATACCCTTACGTATTCTGTCTTACAAATCTTCATTTACTATATTGTATCCTCATGATAATCCATTTCCTCTACCATCTAAAGTTTTTGGTTGTACATGCTTTGTTCAAATTTTGGATGGGAGTAATGATAAACTTAGCTCCAGGGCGGTTAAATGTGTCTTTATAGGATATAATCGGAGTCAAAAAGGGTATGAATGCTTTGACCCATTGAATCGCAAGAAATATGTCTCCGCCGATGTCACATTATTTGAGGATCTTTCCTTTTTCTCCTCTCCAGACCATTCCCTTTGTGATTCTCTTGCGAGTCAGGGAGAGTATGACTCTTATCCTCTTTTCACTCTTGATCATGAGAAAACTAGTCCTCTCCCCTCTATTCAACATCCTATTGGTGATATGGGTGAGCCTAAGCCTCTGCGGGTGTATCATCGTCGAGATAAATCTTCACAAGCTCAGCCATCCACCCTTCCACTCACTTTGGATGTTGGTTCAGGTGACTCTCCTAACTCAAGTTTAGATCTTCCTATTGCCTTGCGCAAAGGGTCACGATCTTGTACTCAACACCCCATTAGTAATTTCGTTTCATATGATCATCTTTCACCGTCTCTTCAGTCGTTTGCAGTTTTCCTGTCAGCACAGACTATTCCTAGATCTCTCTCACATGCTCTTCAGAGTCTTGATTGGACAAAAGCGATGATGGAAGAAATGTCTGCCCTTGAGAAGAATCATACTTGGGATCTTGTGCCACTTCCTGTGGGCCATAAACCTTTTGGATGTCGATGGGTTTGTACAATCAAGTCTCTTCCAGATGGCTCAATTGATCGCTATAAAGCCCGTCTTGTTGCTAAAGGTTACACACAAACTTATGGTGTGGATTACTTCAAGATATTCTCTCTGGTGGCTAAGCTTAATTCCATTCGCGTTGTGCTCTCCTTGGTCGTTAATTTATCATGGCACTTGTTTCAGCTTGATGTTAAGAATGCATTTCTCCATGGAGATCTTATAGAGGAAGTTTACATGCATCAACCTCCTAGGTTCGTTACTTCTCACAACTCTGCTCTTGTATGTCGGTTGAAGAAGGCTCTTTATGGACTCAAACAATCTCCACGTGCATGGTTCGAAAAATTTAGTCAAGCTTTCTTGGAGTTTGGATTTTTTCGTAGTCATGCCGATCATTCTCTCTTTATATGTCGCCGATAGACAAGCATCATGGTTCTCATTGTTTATATGGATGAGATAGTTTTGTCTGGTAGTGATTCTGCTGGAATGAGGAAGGTCAAAGATTTTTTGAAGACTAAGCTTGAGATCAATGATCTTGGTCTTCTTCGCTACTTCCTCGTAATTGAAGTTGCTCGCTCATCATCCAAATTGGTCTTGTCATAACGAAAATATGCGCTTGATCTTCTCATGGAGACCGAAATGTTAGGGTGCAAGCCTGCTACCACTCTCATGGATACTTCACAGAAGCTTCGACCAGATGATAGTGCTCTCCTTACTGATCCCGAGATGTATTGACGACTTGTAAGCTGGCTTATTTACCTGGCTATTACTCGCCCAGATCTCTCATTTGCGGTGGGAGTTGTTAGCCAATTCATGCAAGCTCCCCGTACTTCTCATCTCATGGCTGTCTACCGTATACTGCGGTATTTAAAATCAGCCCCAGGTCTTGGTCTCCGCTTTCAGTTGCATGGTCATCTTCATCTTTCCAACTATTCAGATGCTGACTGTGCAGGTAGTACTTTTGATCACCGCTCTACATCCGGCTTCTGTACCTTCCTAGGTAGCAATCTTATAACTTGGAAGAGCAAAAAACAGCTAGTTGTTGCCCGGTCTTCGGCTGAAGAAGAATATCGTGCTATGGCTCATGCGACGTGTGAACTTGTGTGGCCTCGTAATCTTCTTGAAGAACTTGGTTATCCTCCTTCGGATCCTATTGCTCTTTACTGTGACAATCAAGCGGCCATCCATATTGCTCATAACCCAGTTTTCCATGAGCGAACCAAGCATATTGAGGTCGATTATCACTTCATTCGGGAGAAAGTTGCTTCTAAGGAAATCGTCACTCCTTTTGTTCGATCTGGGGATCAACTTGTCAACGTTCTTATAAAGTCCTTGACTCGAGATGTTGTTCATCGTGTTTGTGACAAGTTGGGTATGATCAACATCTATGCTCCAACTTGAGGGAGAGTATAAAGAATGCTAGTGTATTGTATTGTGTATGGTGTGTGGTTAGTGGGATCTTAAGTGTATGTGCACACCTCCCCATTCACCTGCAGTGTACTGTATGCTGTATCATAATAAAACACTATGTGTTAGGGCAAGCAAGCCTAACACATCATTTTCTCCCAAACTCTCCTCCTTCTCCTCTCTCAATATTCTCATCTCCTCTTCACATTATCCTCATAAAATCTCTTTCTACTTGGTGCCCCAACATTCATTGGCTCTCAATAATGAGAATGCTACCATTGAAAGAATCTTAGGTCCACTTCAATGTATGTGTTTCATACCCACATTGTCTATCCTTGCTAAGCACGTGCCCAAAATCTTAGCTAGGCCCCACTAAAGCAGCTTGACCCACTATGATGTTTGTAAGAAATCTACCCCACTCATCTGTTTTGCCCAAATGATCAGTTTTAGAGTATGGGCCCAGAAATGGGAGATTCAATTTTATGTGGGTCCACTGTGTTGGGGAAACGCAGAAGTAGATAGAGTTGAATCAAGTAAAGTACTCACAATCATACAACCAAGTCCAAGCAAGACTAATCCAATTTTTACATGAAAAATCCTTGCAGGAGAAAAACAACGGCACGAAGCAACGAGTATGCACTATGTAAGCGAAAATTACAAGAGATAGAAAGTTACCAATTTGAACAAGCCTCGAATCTCCTTCACAAGCCTTAGCTATACCCTTAAAACCATGTGAACGAATTAGAAAACCCTAGAACACCCCCTATTGCACCCAAATTCTAATTACACCCAGTATATAAAGTATCACTATCAGAACATGAAACAAATCCTGCACTTATGCAATTCTACGCGTTCGCTCGATGGGACCTTCGATGGCATCGACCATCCATTGAAATTCTCTATGGCATCAAACTCATTCGATGACATCAACTAGCAATACCAAATCATTCCGACAACCAACATGGATTTTTTGGATTTTTCGGATGACATCAATGTCTGCTCGAAGGAATCGACCGATTTGTCGATGGCATCGACAAACCCTATTACTAACAAATTTAAGACATCAACAACACACCAGCAACACATTGCTAGTGTGGTAGTGCAGATGATGCTACTATTGAAACCTTGTTAGGGCCCTTAGTAATGTTTATTTTTTGCCCAACATACTGGGAGGCTGGGAGGCTTGCTACGACGTTTATATGCCATCCACACCATTCATCCTGCATAGCTTGCTATGACATTTAATGCCATCCACGCCATTCATTAGGTCATTTTTATCGAAGGGATCTGAAACGACAAATATTAGCTTGATATAATACTTTTGTGATTGATACATACATACTCACACATGCATAATTAAAATCAAGCCATTTACTACGTGTGTCCACATGTTTGAACTATAGCTCAACAGTGTGAATCGGATGAGCACGATTTTTATAGATGCCCATGTGTTAATAGAATGCATCTTATGAAGGGGTTGGATGAGTAGATAGTCACTAAAGTAGGAACCATCAGGATGAGTAGATAGTCACCACGGTATGAACCATCAGGTATGAACTCTCTTGACTCTGCGTGGGGTCCACTAGCGTGAATGCATCAAATTGAGTAACGAGATTCCATCTGTTTCATCTCTTTGGAAAAAAGGAGCATTGGATGCCCCTTCAATCACATAAATATAGAAATCCTTCTCCTTTGTTGTCCTTACTCACATTTTATAACCATTGGAAGGCCACTCTCCCATAGGAGTGCATCGTGATAAGTTCATGAATGCAATGTAATTGAGATATTTGGAGATTCCATCAATCTGAACCGTTGCAAGATCTGCAGCATAATATTTTAAGGGCTACTATTAAAATTGAGCAGATGAATGAAGCATTCCATAAATTTTATTTCTCTTAGCTAGCCGTTTAACAAAAAAAAAAAAAAAACAGTTGATGGAATGGATGGGATTGCCTGATAAAAGTACTTTAAAACAATATGTGATCCATAAATTTTTAATTTTTTATTTTTTTCTAATAAATGGGATGGCTTGTAGATTGGACTTATTTATGTGCTAATAATATGAAATTTTCTGGTTTTTGTACACCTTTTAGAACTAACCCAAATCCCCGGCTGATCGATTGTATCGTACAAGTCACCTGACTGTTGGTTCTAACTAACATGTGGGGCCATGGTTGAGTACTGCAGACCATTGGATTCTTTTGATTATTCTGTTAAAAACAACTCTAGATTGGATGCTGTAATAACTTGTTTATAAAAGGTAATCTTATAGGACGAGCGGATTTCCTGGAGACCTGTACTAGGGAGGACCAGTGGGGCCTGCCCTGATGTATATGTTTTATCCACAACGGCTATCTATTTTTTGGGGTCATTGTAGGACAAGAACCTGAAAAATAAGGTGGATCCAAAGCTCAAGTCGACCACACCACAGGCAACAGGGGAGATTAAACTCATATTGTTGAAAACTTTTTTGGAGCTACGGAAGTTTCAGATCAAGCATATATTATTGTTTTCATTACCTTAGGAGCAAATAAACATCTCGGAGGAACCAGGAAGGTTTCAATGGTGGGTTGATTGGACGGATGGTACTTTTAGGGGCTTTGTGGGGTCCACAATCATGTCTATAGTTTATCCATGCCGTTCATCCATTTTGAAAGATAATTTTAGAGCATGAATCCAAAAGTGAGGCAGATATAAGACTACATTGGACCACGTCACAAGAACACTTTGGATTGAAAGTTTACTGTTGCAAAATTTTTAGAGACTACATGAGTTTTGGATCAGTATGATATTTATATTTTCCCTTTCTTTATGTTTATTTGACTTTATGAATAGGTTGGATGGAAAATAAACATCATGGTGGGCCCTAGAAAATTTTCAATGGCAGGATTTCAATCCCCACTGCTTCCTACGGTGTGGTTCACTTGAGCTTCAATTTTCCTCCTTTTTAAAATCATGACTTAAAATCATCTTTCAAAATAAATGAACGGTGTGAATAAAATATATGCATTACAGTGGGCCCCACAAAACCCCTGACAGGACCGTCCGTCTCTTGCTACGTCCTGGTGACAGGCAGTACTCAATCCGTGTCCAGTGTAGGGTCGAAGGTCGCAAGCAATCCGCGTCCCGACTTAACTTTGTCTCAGTCAATCCGCGTTGCACTGCCGCGTGGGTCCCACCTGGTGCATCCGCGTCCCACAGCCACGTGGCCTCAACGGGGTGCATCCGCGTCCCTGACCCAGCTTCTTCGCAGGCAATCTGTGTCTCGGTTCACTTTCTACTGGACGCCTCCTCTGTAACATCATGTACCCTGATCGAAAACGGATTGGCTAGTCACCCCACCACCAGCCAATGGCTGATAGTCGGTGGTCTGTGGGACCCCATGATGTATGTGTTTTATCCATTCTGTCCATCTATTTTTTTAATATCATTTTATGTCGTGAGGCCAAAAATAAGCTATATCCCAATCTCAAGAGGACTATAGCACAGGAAACAGTGTTAAATGAATGTTGACCATTAAAAATTTTTTGGGGCCATAAAAGTTCTAGATCAAGCTGATCTTTAGTTTTTTCCCTTCGTCTGGGTCTGTATGACCTAATCAACAGATTGGATGTCAAATAAACAGTAAAGTAGGCCTTGGGAGGATTTTAACAGTGGATATCCAATTACTATTGTTTTCATGTGGTGTGATCCACCTGAGATTTATATCCCTCTCGTAATTTAGATAGAACCCTAAAATGGTCCGTAAAAATGGATGAAACACATATATCATGGTGGGCCCACAGCACCGACCACCAGCTAGCCAAGCTGTCTCCACCATGACCTAGCTTTGGTGGGTCCCTCTTGCATGGGAGTATACCATGATATTGTTCATGATCATCAGAATTAAAATATATGGTAATTCCAATCATTCAATCTGAACCATTAACAAAGTCTGGAATATAGTTCTCAAGGGTTTCTATTAAAATTGACTTTGGGTGAATAGTTGAAGCTCCCTATAGTTTTCCCCTCTTACACAGCCATTTGTTTTCTAAGCCGTGGATGTAATGGATATGATTTCCTGATAAAGGCATTACTTTAAAATAGTAAGCAATCCACTGACAAATTGATGGCTCAGATTGTTGACTAGACTTATTTCTCTGCGAACTATCTGGACGGCCCATTTTATAATGTACTAATTGGATGCCTGGAATTGTCTGATCTTTCCTTGGTATACTATACTGGGGACATGGATTGCATCTTACCCAGCCCATCTCTAGCCATAAATGGACAAATCTATGTGGGGTCCACCATGCTTTAACTGTCTATCTAAGCTGTCCATACCTTTTCTTTGATCATTTTAAGGAAAGACCCTAAAAATGAGGTAGATCGAACATTCAAGAGGACCACACCAAATAGTAAGCTTGGGTTGCATTAAATGCAAGAGTCATCTATGGTGTGGCCTACTTGAGCGTTAGATCTGCCTTATTTTTGGGGTCATACTTTAAAATGATTAGAGAAAAGGGATGGAAGGCATAGCTAAATAGATACATGTGCGAATCTATTGAGAGGACTTGTATATGAACTTCATGCTCGGCTTCCCATAAACATAGCACGGTGTAGATTCGGTATTCATGATGGTAGATCGTTTCTTAAAGATAGTGCACTTTATTCCAACTATTGATGCAACACACGTAGCAAACTTATTCCAGGGTTCCTAAAATCATTACTTTTAATCGTGACACAAAGTTCATTAGTCGCTTCTGGTGAACTTTGTGGAGTCGATTCGGTACATAACTTCAATTTAGCAGTGTCTATCATCCACAGACTGATGGGTAGACTGAAGTTGTGAATCGCATATTGAAAAACCTCTTTCAATGTATTTCGGGTGACAAACCGAAACAGTGAGATTTAGTCTTATCTCAAGCGGAATTTGTATTCAATAACATGGTAAATCACTCGATGGGGAAGTCCTCATTGCATATTGTTATGGTTGAGTGTCTCGCCGTACACTTGACTTGATCCCTTTGCCTAAACTTACGGGCATAAGTATTACAACAGAACATATGTCGGATTGAATTGCGGGCATTCATGCATATGTGCAATTCAAGTTGCATGCTTCGAATAACAAGTATAGGGAGCAAGCTGACAAGCATTGACGAAAAAAGATGTTCGAGGTGGGCAACCATATTATGGTCCACTACGTAAAGACAGATTTCCGACTGAAACCTACAACAAGTTAAAGAATAAGAAGATTGGACTAGTACTGATGTTCCAAAAGATCAATGACAACACTTACGTTGTTAATCTTCCGGATGATATGGAGATTTCACATACTTTCAACGTCGTAGACCTGACCGTGTATTATGAACCGATGTAGGATGAGTTTCTTTTGAAGTGGAGGAGAATGATATAGAGCAGGTCGCAGACACTTTCATGTTCGAGATAGACCAGAGAAGGCTGGATCAGATGCGAAAGTGATCAGGATCGTCAGAACCCTAAAGCAAGTGTATCTTGCTAATTAGAATGAGTTATTCAATGTACCATATATGATTTTTGGAGAAGGAAAAACTACTTTAGCCCCCCAACCCTATTATGGCGGATTTCCCATACCGAATTTACAAGATTCCATAAGATTGACTGTCAAAATGACTTAATTTCGTTTTTAGTATTTATATATAGTAAGTTTTAGTTCGATCATTACTCATGATCGAAATCTCAACTGGCCCATACCATAAGAAACCGTGTTGATCAAACTCCTGTCATTAAAAAAATAAATAAATGGGGGCATGATGAAGTTTTGAAGCAAGCTGATATTTGTGTTTTCCAATCATCCAGATCAATCTAATCAATAGATTGGATGGAAAATAAATTAACATTAATAAAGGTCCTAAGAAGCTTTTAATGGTGGGTCACTCCTTGTTTCCTAGAGTGTTTTCAACCTGAGATTTGGATGTACTGCCCTAAAATGAGCTGAAAATGAATGGCCACCCTGAATTAAACAAGTACATCATGGCTACGGAGCTTTTCTAATACTGACCCGGGCATTAGAGGGGTCACTACCAAAGTTAGATTCCCGTTTGGATGGACACGGATTGCATACTACCCCAGGCAGGAGCTCTAGGGGGCCACTGGAAGTAGATATTTTATCCACACCATCTGTTGCAGAGTTTTTTGGGACGGTTTCCCTTCGCGACAGACCCTCCTTCACCTGCACAAAAACAATGTCAAGGGAACCCTGGCTAGGGCCGGGGAACCTCCGATGCTTAAGTCAGTAATCTCGTCTCTGGCTCAGAGCTTTTCTCAGTTAGTATATGCGTACCTTTTACTGTTCCAAGCTTCGAGATTTATACAAGCAGTCAATCCTTATCTTTGGAGGATTCTTCTCCTGGGATCGCTCAGGATCCCGAGAATCTCGGGATCCGCAATCAACATCCCTGGATTTTCGTAGATCTGCATCTGTCCTTGCTCCGTCATTCCCTGTCTCGGTTGGACCTCGACCGACACCGGGAGAGTCTCGGCCAAGTCATGACCGACACCGGGGGAGTCTCGGTCGATGCAGGAGGTCGGGTCCTGAGCCGTGCCCGACAGAATTAGCTCCCTGAAGGGATCTTTACTCTATCGGTTAAATGGCTTTCACACGCCCGACCTTCAATGGGGTGAGACAGGCGAAGTTATCATACTGACAGAGCGACTTTACTCGTCTTTGCTTACACCTGACGGCCCGCCATCTGCACCGTCAGCGTTGTCTCGGTTTCTTCACGCAGTGTCGGCAAAGTCGACTCGGGACTTTACCCGAGGCCGACACATTTTTCCCCAACAGTGAGCCCCCCTGCTTCTGGTGCCGTCTATGGCAGCAAGGAGCACGATTTTATCGGTCGGTTGGCGTTAGCATCCGAGACAATCATGAGGCATTTAATGTTCTTTGAGTCGTTCTTAGCGTGCGTCGTTGCGCCTTCCAAGGTCACACGTGCGGCCAGCCGTCAACTCGCTCCGTCCGCGTATAAGAAGCAGACGCGTGGCCACGATGTCAGCGCAATCAATCAACACTCGCCACGCGTCGGAAGGGGGAGCCGAGGCGAACGTCGCTTCGCCTCTGCCATAATGACCCGCCTACGTGGCACGGCTATAAATAGCCCGGGCGGGAGGACGGTTCGAACTTTGTTTTCGTCCTCCTTCCTCCCGTCCGTATCTGAATTTTCGCTCTCTTCTTCCTCTCCTCCGCTGTCGCGTTTTTCCTCGTCAACCATTCCTTGCAATCACCGTCAATCCCTTTGGTGAGTCTTTAGTCTTCCCCTTCTCCTTTAATTAGCTTTAATGGCCGCACAAGGCTCTCAAAGCTCTCGGGAGGAAATGTCAGTGGACGAGGGCGTGTCCCAACACCTCTGGGATATTACGGACCCACCATCTCTGTTGACGGAGTTCGCCGCCGGAGCTGACGCCGCATTTCGGCTTGTCAGAGAAACCGGCAGCCCTTCGGCTGAGCATCCCGCCCAGACAGGTCCATCAAGTGGCGGGACATCTCTGGTGACTCGTCCAGGGAGACCTAACCCGTGGGCGGACCAGATGGAGGACGAGGAGGGAGAGGGAGAAGAAGATTTGGTCACAGGTGAGGGAATGGTCGTCCCATACCCTGTGACGCGAACTGCGGAGGCTTCTGGATCGTCTTCGAAAGGAGAAGGAGACGAGCCCAGCGGTCTCGTAGCTTCTACCCTCACCGAGTCCGATTTAAACCGAATCAGGGCTGGTTACCATGTGCCTGATTCGGTCATCCTTCATTTGCCTCGTCCGGGTGACCTTCCTGACCATCCCCCCGCAGGGATGGTCACAATTTTCCAAGTATCGATGCAGTGCGGCCTGCGCCTGCCACTCCAGCCCATTGCCCGTGACTTCCTCTCTCGAGTCAAAATAGCCCCCGGCCAAATCGTCCCAAACGCGTGGAGGAACTTGTTCGGGTGTGCCGTGCTTTGGTCCGAGCTCGAACAACCTTCTCTCACGGTAGACGAGTTCCTCTACTTGTATCAAGTCCGACCAAACCCCAACTTCCCTAGCCTATACTTCCTAAGTGCGTGGAGAGGCAAGGGGGGATCTCTAATAACCGACCCACCTACCTCGAACAAGTTCTGGAAGGAGAGGTGGTTTTGGGCGTGCGGTCGGTGGGAGTCGGCCGACTCGTGGCCGTACGAGCCTAAAGTACCTCGCACGTTCCGTAGAGCAGGTGACCCGGCGCCTCGGCTCGCCCTTTTTCTTATCCTCCTTTTATATATTATCTTCCTCTGATCTGGACTATTCCGTGTCTTGCAGATATCTTAAAGAGTAGGGGGAAGCTCGAGTCCGGGGCTTTGACTCGGATAAGAGAGTTGAAGAAGCTGAGCGCGGCGGAGCGATCGTGGAAGTTGCTCCTGCAACCCGAGCGTCTCCACCTTGCCGGTCTCGACTCGTTCGTTTCAGGTAATTCACTTCTCCTTACGCTTGTCTCTTTGGTTTTTGGTTCGCTTGCTGAACCTTTACATTCGTCGTTGCAAATCTCCCCGAAGCTCGCTCAATTTTAAGACCTACCCCAGAGAGCATGGCCGAGCCCCGACCCTCTCTGAAGCCTGTTTCCAAGGTGAAGGCTCCCCCACGATCGACTCTGCTGTCTGGGTCTCGACCCTCAAAGCAGCAGAAGGTCGCGGGCAAGGGGAAGGACACGGTCGCTCCACCTGCTACCGTGCCCGCCGTTCCCCAGGTGGTCGTCCTCTCTGACCCTGATGAGAGGGCCGAGGAGACGGGGCCTATCCACCCAGTCACCCAGGCGGCAGCTGAGTCGGGGCCCGCCGCGGGGGAGGTCTCAGGGCCGAGGGAGGCCCTTCGCGAAGAGTCCCCGAGAAGGGAGATGACTCAGGCGGAGTCCCCCTTCTCGAAGATTATTGCGGGGATGGTGCCTTGGGCGCTTGCCCACGGGAGTGAGAGAGAGTTTGCCAACTACTACAGCGCTCCGACGGCCCAGACCCTCGGGCATGCGGCAAGGCTGCTTTTTGAGGTAAAATCTTCTTTCTTCTCGTGTTGCTTTCTGTCTGGGTTTTCTGAGGCAACTAACCGTCTCTGTATTGCAGCTGGCGCCTTGCCTCGTTAAGGCAAGCTCGGAGCTGGTCGCCTCCCAGAAACTTGCGTCCGAGGCAGAGTCTGCGAAGAGGGTCGCGGCCGAGGCTGAGGGCCGCAGGGAGATCGCCGAGGGCCGAATCGGCATCATGACAGGCGATCTTTCTATCGCCCGGAAGATGGCCGCTGACGCCCGCGCGGCTCTCGAAGGCGTGAAGGCCGACAATGCTCGCCTTACTCTGCTCCTTCAAGAGGCCGAGGAGAGGGAGCGGCTTCTTCGCCAGGTTCATGGCGAGTGCGATGGCGCCCTCGCTCGTGCGAAGGCCGAGGCCGGCGAACTTGTTCGGGAGGCCCAGGGAGAGACGCGTCGAGCCCAGGAGGAGCGAGACCGAGCTGTAGAGGCCTTCCTCGAGTCTACCGAATTTGAGGAAGAAAGGGACCACCTTTACCAAGGCGGCTACAAGGCCTGCGTTCTCGAAATGAGGGCGGCCTTCCCTGAGCTCGATCTCTCGGCTTTCGAGGTTGACAGTCCTCCCGCCGAGGCTGCCGAGGGTGACGCCGCTGAAGGAGACACTGCCATTGCTGCTGCCGACGAAGTCGGTCCCTCGGGCGCCTCCTAAGATTGTTCTTTTTTTTTGTGTTTTTTTTTTTTTTTTTTGTAATCGATACTTTTGTAACTCTCTTTCTGTAATTGGCCCAACATTGGGTACTTGAGTGAAATAGAGCTTTTATTCAGTCATCTTCAATTGCAGTAACAGTGATTATATCTTACGAATAATAAACTTTAAGATTCTCGGCGTTCCAAGGATGAGGCAACGGCTGCCCGTTCAGGTCCTCCAGTTGGTAGGTTCCAGGTCGGATGATGCCTGAAACGACATAGGGGCCTTCCCAGTTTGGGCCTAACGTACCCGACCCAATTTCCTTAGTGTTTGGGAAGGTCCTTCGGAGGACCATGTCCCCGGTTCGGAATCGTCGAACTTTTACTCGGCGATTGTAAAACCGAGACACCTGTCTCTGTCGAGCCATCACTTTCAGTCGCGCATTTTCTCTTCTTTCTTCTAGGGAATCTAGTGCAAAAGAGAGGAGTTCACCGTTCTCTCGTTCATCATATAAGTTGACTCGGGCTGAACCGATACCGATCTCGACCGGCGCGACCGCTTCCGCGCCATAACATAGAGAGAAGGGGGTTTCTCCCGTCGCGGTTCGTGCCGTGGTTCGATAAGCCCACAGTATATTCGGAAGTTCTTCGGCCCATGCTCCCTTTGCCTCGTCGAGTCTGGTCCGGAGATGCTGCTTTATGATTTTGTTGACCGCCTCGACTTGTCCATTCGTCTGAGGGTGATGAGGTGAGGCGTATACATTACGAATGCCGAGGTTGCCGCACATCTCCCGGAATTGTCTGTTATCAAACTGCCTGCCATTGTCTGTTACTATCGTCCGGGGTATTCCGAATCGACATATGATATTTTTCCATAGGAAACTCGTGACCTTTGGCTCGGTAATTTTCGCCAACGGTTCTGCTTCGGCCCACTTCGTGAAGTAGTCTACCGCCACCACGGCAAACTTAGTTTGGCCCTTCCCCAATGGAAAGGGCCCGATTATGTCTATTCCCCACTGCGCGAAAGGCCAGGGTCCCGACATTGGAGTCAGCTCCTCAGGGGGTTGTCTCGGGATCGCTGCGAACCGCTGACACTTGTCACACCTTTGTACGAATCGTTTGGAGTCATGTTGTATGGTCGACCAATAATATCCCTGCCGCAACACTTTGTTGGCGAGCGAGCGTCCTCCCGAATGGTTTCCGCATATTCCGTCGTGTATCTCCCGTAAGACATAGTCGGCTTCTTGGGAGTCGACGCACCTTAGTAGAGGAGTATGAAAGCCTTTTTTATACAGAATCCCATTGAGAACAGTGTAGCGCGAGGCTCGGGTTTTTAACCGCCGTGCCTCGGCGCGATCTTCTGGCAGTTCACCATTGTTAAGGTACCGGTCGAGCGGGTCGAACCAAGCGGCCGCCGGATCGATTGGAAACAGGACCGAGACGGTCGGCTCGTTCACACTGGGTTCAGGGACATGTTCAATTGGAACTGACCGAGGTATGTCTTTCTCGTCTGCTGAGGCCAGCCTTGCTAATAGGTCGGCTTTGGCGTTGTCGGTTCTGGGTATTCGAACTATTTCACACTTCTGGAATCCGTTGATCAATTCTTTAGCCTTCTCCATGTACGCCTTTAACTGTTCTTTCCGAGTCTGGTAGACGCCGGAAATTTGGTTAACAACCAATTGTGAGTCGCTGAAAACGCTCAAATGGGTCGCGCCCAGGCTGGCAGCTAGTCTGAGGCCTAGTAATAAAGCTTCATATTCTGCTGTGTTGTTGGAGGCTTGAAAGTCGAGTCGCAAGGCATATTGCATACAAGTTTGATCGGGAGTTTCTAATACTACCCCTGCCCCGCTTGCCTTCGAGTTGGACGAGCCGTCGACAAACAGCTTCCAAGGTGTAGGCTCGAGAGAAGAGGGACCCTCGGGTACATTAACTCCCTCTGGTTCGGGCGGATTATTGGGATTAGGAACCACTTCGACAAGGAAATCGGCGACGGCCTGTCCTTTTAAAGCAGCCCTGGGCCGGTATTGTATGTCAAACTCGCTTAGTTCGACTGCCCACTTTGTAAGTCGACCAGAGGCTTCCGGCTTTTGGAGAACCTGGCGGAGTGGCAGGTCGGTCACAACGGCGATGGTGTGGGCCTGAAAATATGGCCGAAGGCGTCGTGATGAAACCACTAGTGTGAAGGCTACTTTCTCAAGCTGAGGATACCTTGTCTCGGCGGGCAACAAGGCTTTGCTAACGTAGTAGACTGGCAATTGCTTCCCTTGACTCTCGCGTATTAACGCTGAGCTTACCGCAGCTTCAGACACGGCCAAGTATAACAATAACACTTCACCAGGTTCGGGCTTAGATAATAGCGGTGGAGATCCGAGGTAAACCTTCAATTCTCGAAACGCTCTCTCACATTCCTCCGTCCACATCATAGTCTGTCGTCCCTTCAATTGCTTGAAGAACGGGAGACACTTGTCTGTGGCTCGGGAGAGGAAGCGATTGAGCGCGGCCACTCTTCCAGTTAACCGTTGAATGTCTTTGATAGTTCTAGGAGACTCCATTTCGAGTAAGGCTTTGATCTTCTCTGGGTTTGCTTCGATTCCCCGCTGACTAACGAGGAAACCGAGGAACTTTTCTGAGCTCACACCGAACGCGCACTTGCTTGGGTTTAGCTTCATTTTATACTTACGCAGAATTGAAAACATTTCTTCCAAATCTTTCTCATGGTCGGATGCCTGTTTACTCTTGACGAGCATATCATCAATATAAACTTCCATCGTTCGGCCAATTTGTTTGGAGAACATTTTGTTCACCAACCGCTGATAAGTTGCGCCGGCATTCTTTAATCCAAATGGCATCACTCGGTAACAGTAAAGGCCTTTGTCGGTGACAAAGGCAGTTTTTGATTTGTCATTTTCATGCATTACAATTTGATTATAGCCTGAATAGGCATCCATAAAACTGAGCAATTCATGACCCGCCGTACTATCAACCAACTGGTCGATACGAGGAAGAGGGAAGCTATCCTTGGGGCAGGCTTTGTTTAGATCCGTATAGTCTATACAGACTCGCCACTTCCCATTAGCTTTCTTCACTAGCACGACATTAGCTACCCATTCCGGATAGTACACCTCTTCGATAAACTTAGCTTTAAGGAGCTTGCCGTCCTCCTCTCCTATGATAGTGTATCTCTCCGGGCCGAGAGGTCGACGCTTCTGCCGGATGGGCCTGTAGGTCGGGTCGATGTTGAGCTAGTGCTTCATGACTGAGGAATCAATCCCAGGCATATCTTCGTGACTCCAAGCGAAGACATCGGCATACCTCCGAAGCAAAGTAATTATTTGTTCTCTAAGAGGCAGGCTCAAGGATGAGCCGATTCGGACTACTTTTGAAACGTCCGTCTTGGTTAACGGCACCGAGATGAGCTCTTCCAGCGGTTCTCCCCGCTCCTGCAATCCGATACGCGGGTCCAGTGATTCGATCATCGAAATTTCTGCCGGGGCTTTTACTGCGGTGGCGTAGCACTTCCTAGACTCTTGCTGGTCTCCTTTCACCACCCCTACTCCCGATTCAGTCGGGAATTTCATGGAGAGGTGATAGGTAGACACTATGGCCTGAAGGAGGCTGAGAGACGGTCGGCCGAGGATGGCGTTGTACACTGAAGGTTGGTCCACGACCAGGAAGTCGACCATCCCGGTCCTCTGGTGGGGCGCAGTTCCCGCTGTGAGCGGCAACGAGACGATTCCTTCCGGGAGTACCTGCCCGCCCGAGAAACCGATGAGCGGCGTCCGGACAGGCCGTAGTACCGACCGACCTATGTCCATTTTGTCGAACGCTGCAGTAAATAGGACGTCCGCTGATGACCCTGTATCCACCAGTATCCGAAACACCTTTCTGTTTGCGATGGTGAGGGTGACCACTAGCGCATCATCGTGGGGATGATGGATGCCTCGAGAATCTTCTTCAGTAAACGAGATGCAATACTTCTCTCGTTTTTTCTCTTTGGGAGGCCGAGATAGCAGGAGAATCTCGGACTCGGGGCGGTCGAGGCTTCTGGCGTGGTTTTTTCGGGCATTATGCGAATCCCCGCCTCCTCGATGACCCCCGACAATCGTTCGAATTTCTTCCTGGGGCCGGTCTACACTCGGTCCCGCGACGGCGTCGGTCCCAGCCGTGTGTTCTCTTAGCCGGCCTTCTTTAATCAGCCGCTCGATCTCGTCCTTCAGATGATAGCAGTCACTCGTGTTGTGACCGTAATCGCGATGGTAGTGGCAATACTTGTCCTTGTTCCGACGACCAGGATTCCCTCGCATTTTTCGAGGCCAGTTGACGAAACCCTCGGTTTTGATCTCCATCAGCACTTGTTCAGGAGATTTGTTCAGCGGGGTATATGCAGAGAATTTCCTGTCGGGTCTTTTCCCTGACCTGCTGTCGTCTCGGTCCCGGTCGTCTTTTCGCTTCTTCCCTCCGGCCGAGTCGGCTCCCTTTTTGGCCGACTCTTTTGCCGAAGGCTTCGTGGTCTGGTTTTTCTCTCTTAGGAGTCGCGTTTCCTCCGCGTCGGCGTACTTGTCCGACCGAACCATAAACTCGCCCAAGGTATCAGGCGGGTTTTTATCCAGCGATGCCAGAAAAGGCTTGTCTCTGACTCCCTGCATGAGAGCGTTGAGCGCCGTTTCCTCAGAATGTTTTCGAACTTGGAGAGATTCGAAATTGAAGCGTTTAATGTAGTCCTTGAGTAATTCTCCTTCCCTCTGAACTATGTTGTTCAGATGCGCGGGAGGTTTCAGTTTCTTCTTTCCGCCAATGAAATTGCTGAGGAAGGCGTCGCTGAGTTCGGCGAACGACTTTATTGACCCGGGTTTCAGTTGTTTAAACCAAAGTCGGGCGACGTCGGTCAAGGTCAGAGAAAACGCTCGGCACATAACAGCATCCGAAGCGTCGTGCAATTCCATGTAAGTCCTGAAGCATTCAAGATGCTCTGTAGGATCGGTCTTCCCAGAAAATGGGGTAATCTGGGGCAAGCGGAACCTTTCCGGCAAGGGGGCCCGCATTACCTCGTCCACGAACGGAGAGGCTTTTTCTTCGTGTTTGGTCGGATCTGAGCTCCGACCATGCTTTATATCTGCCATTTCCTTCGCCATCTTCTCTCGGACTTCGTTTTTGAAGTCCTGCATGTCGGCCTTCCAGGGTTCGGCGCTCTCTGCCGTTTCTTCAGCGTCCGCTGGTAGCCGACTACGCCTCCTCTGATCTATTCTATGCCTCAGGTCAGAGGGAGGCAGAACTGCTGTTGCCGAACGAGCAGGTGCCGGGTGACTTGGTTCTCGTGGCTGACTCGGTCGTCTGGGAGACGGTGGCGCTGGCGGCTGCGCTATGGATGCGGGTGGATGAGCTGGTGTCGACTCTTGTCGCTGCATCTGCTGGTTGCACAGTTGTTCCAGCATGTGTTTCATGGTGGCCATCTCGGAACGCATTTCCTGAACCTCACGATCCAGGTATGCGTTCCCGTGGTTGGGCTGGCTTGCAGTCGCAGGCGGCGCTGCCGGGGGAGCTCCCTGAGCGACGCTGGCGGCGGCCTCCCTCACTTCATCTGGGTCCGTCCTTCTTGTTCTTGCCATTTGAATGGTTGGAGAAAGCGGCTTTTTGTCCGTTTCCCACAGACGGCGCCAAACTGTTGCAGAGTTTTTTGGGACGGTTTCCCTTCGCGACAGACCCTCCTTCACCTGCACAAAAATAATGTCAAGGGAACCCTGGCTAGGGCCGGGGAACCTCCGATGCTTAAGTCAGTAATCTCGTCTCTGGCTCAGAGCTTTTCTCAGTTAGTATATGCGTACCTTTTACTGTTCCAAGCTTCGAGATTTATACAAGCAGTCAATCCTTATCTTTGGAGGATTCTTCTCCTGGGATCGCTCAGGATCCCGAGAATCTCGGGATCCGCAATCAACATCCCTGGATTTTCGTAGATCTGCATCTGTCCTTGCTCCATCATTCCCTGTCTCGGTTGGACCTCGACCGACACCGGGAGAGTCTCGGCCAAGTCATGACCGACACCGGGGGAGTCTCGGTCGATGCAGGAGGTCGGGTCCTGAGCCGTGCCCGACAGAATTAGCTCCCTGAAGGGATCTTTACTCTATCGGTTAAATGGCTTTCACACGCCCGACCTTCAATGGGGTGAGACAGGCGAAGTTATCATACTGACAGAGCGACTTTACTCGTCTTTGCTTACACCTGACGGCCCGCCATCTGCACCGTCAGCGTTGTCTCGGTTTCTTCACGCAGTGTCGGCAAAGTCGACTCGGGACTTTACCCGAGGCCGACACATTTTTCCCCAACACCATCCATCCATTTTTAATGTCATTTTAGGTTATGATGCAAATAAATAAATAAATTAGGCAGATGTGGACCAGACAGTGGGTATTAAATTCTTACCGTTGACAACTTCCCGGGGCTATAGAAGTTTTAGATCAGGTTGATATTTGTGTTTTCCCTTCATACAGTTCTCGTTTTTGAGCTCATGACCTAAAATCTTATGAAAAAACGGATTAGCGGTGTGTATAGAATCTAATCTCATAAAAACAAACAATTAGGTCTATGAATAACGTATCTCTTTTTCTTGGTGAACGAGTCATGGGTGTTCTTATAATATTAAGATGTGTGGATGAGATTATCGTGTGTTCAATTAACAATGGTTACTTCTCGCATACGTTTTGGAAGAGATTGAAAAAGCAGGTCACTTACCCCTCCAACTCCAAAATCCTAACTAAAATAGACGGCATTGTGTCCCATTCAATTTTATTTTTTTTAAGGTCTGACGGTGATGTGTGTATCTTATCTACACTGTCCATCTATTTTATGTATCTGATCTACACCGTCCATTCAATTTACTAGCTCAAATAAGGGTATAATTCTAAAAATAAAACCAATTCTAAGCTCCACTTAACCACACCATATATCATGGTGGGGCCTACATAACACCGACCATCAGCCACCGGGCTAGTGGCAGGGGGAGTAGCCAATCTGTTTCCCTCGGGAATACCCACGAAATGTAATACTAGCACGATTGGTGGCATGTTGGGTGGATCTGATCTCGTATAAACACTTAAAAATTAAAACAATTAGGTCTATGAGCAACGTATCTCTTTTTCTTGGTGAACGAGTCATGGGTGTTCTTATACTATTAACATGTTTGGATTATATTATTGTGTGTTGAATTAACAATTGTTACTACTCACATGCGTTTGGAAGAGACTGAAGTAGCACGTTACTTACCCCTCCAACTCCAAACACCTAATTAAAATAAACGGGATTATGTACCATTCAATATTTTGGGTCTGAACGTGATGTATGTATCTGATCTACACCGTCCATCCGTTTTACTAGCTCAATTAAGGTCATGAGCCTAAAACAGAAGCCAACAATAAGCTTCACTTGACCACACCACTAAAAACAAGGTAAACAATAATATTCACCGTTGAGAATTAAAACAAGGCTTCCAGCTCATTGGGAATCTTAAGGCTGTCAACGGACCGGGCATGGGGTAGGTCTGGCTCAGATTTTTAAGTGTTTCAGGCAGAGCTGTTTGGTTTCCACTATTCAAAATTCTAACTTTCAGGTCCGAACTCAACCCGTTGACACCCCCAAATTGGAAGTGTATTTGTCATCTAACTATTTCAAAAAGCCATATGGACACAAATACCAGCTTCAACCAAAACTTAAGTACCTTTGATGAGTTTTCAACACTGTGTTCAATTACTCCTGTTTTTTGTGGTGTGGTCCACGTACTTACACTCCTGATCCACCACTGCTTTTTTGTTTTCTTTGGTTTTTTTTTTGGGAACCTCATGCCCTAAAATAATCAGTCTTAAGCCAGCTATTTTAGTGCTTGGGTCATAAGGCATTTGGTTGTATTCAAGTTTAATATAACTGTGGCACGCCTGACACATATACACTCACAAACCGACAGCTAGCGTGAATGCATCAAGTTGAATTTTAAATGTTCCATGAGTCATTAGATTCCATTTTGTCTGGTATCTTTAAAATCAGAATAAAAATAAAAAAATTAGCCCGGCCACATTTCATGGATACCATCGTTATATGCATATCTTTCTCCTTTGGTGGCTTCTCTTTTTACCCCCTTTTTCAGCCCAAGGTGACTTTTTTCCTTTACTTCTTCAGTATAAGTACAGAAGTCTTGCCTCGCCTTCAACCTATATGCTCTACACTCTCCTCAACTCCCCCCCACCAAAAAAAAAAAAAAAAAAAAAAAAAAGAACCTCTGGCCATGGGCTGCACCTGATCAATGTCATTCATTGCAGGAGGAAACAAACGAAAATGAATAACAAAAACAGTCAGATGAGAGATCCAATACAAAATAATAGAATGTAAAGAATAAAAGAGAAATGCAGCATTGATTCGTGAGGAGAGAGCTGTCAACCATCATAATACTAACATGGCAACTTAAAGAATCAAGATAATAGCAGTTAACAAGAGTAGCGAGCCAGAAATACCATATATGCGTATACAAAACTTATAATAGAGTTAACCTGAGATATCTACGCAAGTAGACTCTGGACAACACTTGGGCATGATTCACATATTTAGAGATGAATATTCTTCAATTGAAACATAAGAATACCATTTTATTTGGGTCAACAAAGAAAATTTAAAGCCACTTCCTTACCATGATTACAAAAGGCCAAGAGCACGGCAGGAGTGGAAGTAATGGAAAGTATTGTACCATAACTGAGAGAGGCTAAAGCTGCAAACAGATGGCATTGAACATATGACTGAGTAGATGGGACCTGATCCAAGTTAGAGCCAGGTTTGGTCTACATTTCAGGTCCTGATTCAGGTACTGGGATTTAAAAAAAAAAAAAAAAAACATAAAGTTAGTGGAATGATGAGGTTCACAAGGCCATCAGTGAGAAACAATCATGTTTCGAGGACTTAAAAGTGACTAAGAATATAAAAATGCCAAAAAGAAAAACTAAGAAAGTAGAAACTGAAGCTAAACTCAAGGCATATGGGGACATCCAATAATCACGGTGGGATGCACCTTTTGGACGGTTTGGATACCATAAGCATACCATGTGGTCCCATCATGTGAATTTCGGAGTTGTTTGCATTTGTACATTCTTTCTGGTGTTGTAGTCCACCTGATTATTGGATTAGTCTGATCATTCTACTACGCAGACAATATATAAGATGAGTTAAGACCTTTTGTGTGGGTTGAATGTCATATACACAGCACGTGTGACAGGCAACAGGCCGGTACCACTAGAGCACTCTGTACCCGAAAACATATTCAAAATTAGGGCTGTCAATGGACAAGCCCGGGGTTGGTCTCGGCCGGATTTTGAAGTGTTTTGGCCGGGCCTATTCAAGATTCTGATTTATCAAGCATGAGCCCAGTTCATTGACAACTCCTGTTCGAAATATCTCGGGAGTGTCTCCCATATCGGATGGAAATGTCACATCAATAACAGCAGATCACAGATTATTGTCCAGCGACCGCATGCAACCAATGTGCATGCACATACAACATCTGAGCCGCTAAAAAAAGGTAGACACCAGTTTGAAGGTCATTGGGCACAGGTTCCATAATGTTGCATTCATCTGCTAGGGATACTACATCAATTATACCCACTTGGATGTACATAATATTTTCATTGTTGTTGGATATCTTAAATCAATTCAGCAGCGACAGAGTCCGTTAATGCCATCCAACAGCAACAGAGTCTGTCGATGCCATCTAACCCCGTTATGGCGGTTTCCCATGCCGAATTTGCGAGATTCCATAAGATTGATCGTCGAAAGTCAACTTTAATTTCATTTTTAGTATTTATAGTAAGTTTTAGTTCGATCATTACTCTTGATCAAAATCTCAACTGGCCCATACCATAAGAAACAGTGCTGATCAAACTCCTGTCATTAAAAAAAAAGGGGGCATGACGGAAGTTTTGAAGCAAGCTGATATTTGTGTTTTCCATTAATACATATCAATATAATCAATAGATTAGATGGCAAATAAATTAATATTAATAAAGGTCCTAAGAAGTTTTTAATGGTGGGTCACTCCTTATTTCCTATGGTGTTGTCAACCTGAGATTTGGATATACTACCCTAAAATGAGCTGAAAAATGAATGGCCGCCCTGAATAAAAAAGAAGTACATCATGGCCACATAACTTTTCTAATACTGACCCGGGGCATTGGAGGGGTTACTACCGAAGGGGTCCCGTTTGTACGGACACAGATTGCGTACTACCTCAGGCAGGGGCTCTAAGGGGCCACTATGATGTAGATATTTTATCCACACCGTCCATCCAGTTTTAATGTCTTTTTAAGCTACGATGAAAAAAAAAAAAAAGCAGATGTGGACCACACAGTGGATATTAAATTTTTATCGTTGAAAACTTCATGGGGCCATAAAATTTTAAATCAGGCTGATATTTGTGTTTTCCCTTTTTCCAGTTCTCATTTTCTAGTTCATGACCTAAAAATCTTATGAAAAAAATGGATTAACGGTGTGGATAACATCAGATCTCATATAAACATTACAAAATCAACAAAGCATATGAGCAACGCACCTCTTTTTCTTGGTGAATACGCCATGGATGTTCTTAGAATATTAGCCTGTTTGGATTAGATTATTCTGTTAAATTAACCATTATTATTTGTCACATGCGTTTGGAAGAGATTGAAACAGCACCTTACTTACCCTTCCAACTCCCAAAACCTAATTAAAATAGACGGGATTGTGACCCATTCAATTTTTTGGGTCTGAACGTGATGTATGTATCTGATCTATACTGTCCATCCATTTTATGTATCTGATCTACTCCGTCCATCCATTTTACTAGCTCAATTAAGGTCATGATCCCCCAAAAGAAGCCAATTATAAGCTCTACTTGACCACACCACTAAAAACAAGGTAAATAATAATATTCACCGTTGAAAGCTAAAACTAGGCTTCCATCTCATTGGGAATCTTAGGGCTATCAACGGCCGGGCTTGGGTCATAACACGTTTGGTTATATTCAAGTTTAATATAACTTTAACATGCCTGACACATATATACTCACAAACCGATAATTAAAATTAGGTCATCCACTGTTTGCGCGTTTGAACAAAAGCACGACAACCTAAGTACCATGACTTTATGGGTGCTCTTATCTTAAGGGCCTGTTTGGCCAGGCAGATCCCACGGTATTAGGAGGGATGGGATCGGCAATATCCTTGGATAGGCATGACGAGCCAAACAGGTCCGGTGAACTTGTCCCGGGATATAAGCCATCCTATGGATCTTAAGACAATCCA
This sequence comes from Magnolia kwangsiensis, assembly GCA_037074715.1. NCBI lineage: Eukaryota > Viridiplantae > Streptophyta > Magnoliopsida > Magnoliales > Magnoliaceae > Magnolia > Magnolia kwangsiensis. The sequence goes on from CM073577.1 coordinate 120,488,339, forward strand.
CTGACATCACCATCATTACCTTAAAATTGATCCTATCCCTTGCTTGAATGGACTGGAAGGTAAAATCCCAGGATACGAGGGGCGTGCCAAACAGACCCAGTGAACTTGCACCGGGATATAAGCAATCCCATGGATTTTAAGACAGTCCACTGACACCATCATCATTACCTTAAAATTGATCCCATCCCTCCTAATACCATGGGATCTGCCCGGCCAAACAGGCCCAATGGGATGCATCTTGTGAAGGGGTTGGATGAGCACATAGTCACCAGGAAGCGCCCATACACAACATGACATCTTCAGTAGAAGAGATGCAGGGCATTTAAGGCCTGTTTGATTTTCCAGTGGAATGGTAAATACTTGGAATAAGAGTAATAATTATTTCCGGTGTATTTACAAGGCACTTGATTTGACTGCTTACTTTTTTTGACATGAAAAATGAAAACATTGCAAAATATATATGGGTCCCACTGTGATGCGTTTCGCTTATCCACACCATTCATCCATTATGCCTTTTGAATTTATAGTATGAGCGAAAAAATGAGGTACATCCAAAACTCAAGTGGACCACACCATACGAAAACAGAAATCGAATACTTATCGTTAAAAACTTTGTGAAGCTACTGTTTCTTTTGGTGTGGGCCACCTGAGTGTTGAATCATCCTCATGTTTTGGCTCATGCCTCAAAAATATTGTGGTAAAACATATGGACGGAATTGATATATAATATACATTATCTCGTGGTTCAAAAATTTTAAATAGCTATTTGAACCGGTTTCCAATGCAAAAGTTTTCCTATATTTCCAAACAGAAGAAATGGTAATAATTACCCATTTCCTAGGTATTTACTCATTTCCTGGGTATTTACTCAATCTCTTGAATATCAAACACGCCCTTAAGTTCTTTTCTACCCTTATCTTGGGGTTGGAAGCGAATCACTGAGTAGGTGTGGATAGAATGGGCAGCTGACACATATCATGGGTAGGGGTGCACATGGTTCGGTTCGGTCCGATTTTGGGGTGAAATTGGAACTGAACCATTCCTTATGGTTCCAAGATTTTCGAAACTGGAACCATACTGTTAGCACCCTAGAACCGAACCGGAATCGAACCGTGAAAACCGGTTCGATTCTGAATCGGTTCCACGGTTCTAGGCTTTTTATAATCCGGCCCAATTGCATGTCCTATTTTATAATTTAGCTTATGTCCATTCGTGTTGTGATCTACATGATGAATGGTTTAGATATTGGTATATGGTGTGAAAAAATACATTTATGAAAACAAGCAAAGGGTGCATTATAAACTATAAATCATGAGTCAAATATACAACTAAAATATATTGTAAACTCACGGTTCCAGGTTCGGTTCCACAGTTCGGTTCCAAGTTCAGTTGCATGGTTCGGATCACGGTTCAGTTCGGTTCTACATACCCCCAAATCGGAACCGAACCGAACTAAATGGTTATTTAATTTTTGGAACTGGAACCACAAACAATGCACTCCAGAATCGGACCAAACTGGACCGTTTGGTCGGTTCCGGTCCGGTTCCACGGTTCTGCTGGTTCGATGTGCACCCCTAGTCACGGGTGGGCCCAACACGGCCATCCACTTTGAAGTTGGGTGTAATTGGAGGTGAAATCGATTTGATTTGATACCATGCGTCACAGCTCAGGCTAAACAAGTCGATGCAAGTCATCGAGTATTTTAACCATTTGTGGACATTCATCTATCCATTTTAGTTCCAAGCGACTATTTTCAGGGTTTGGTGGGCCAACCTGATCACTCATCAGGTGTAAACCCTCTATACAGAGCACATCTAGGTGGGCCACTAGCATGAATCCATCAAGTTGAATTTTTAAATGTTCCATGAGTCACGAGATTCCATTTGTCCGGTATTTTAAAATAATAATAAAAAATAACTAAATAGCCGCCCACGTTTCATGGATACCATCGTTATATGCTCATCTTTCTCCTGTTGTGGGTCCTTTACATTTTATCACCTTTACTCGTGATTCTCCCATGGGAATGTACCATGATATGTTCATGATTGTCAGCTTCGGGTAATTGGGACATTCCAATCGATTAATCTAAACGGTTCACAAGATCTGGAACATAATTTTTAAGGGAAATAGCATAATAATGGTATTGTTCCAAAACCGACAGAGGCTAGAGTTGCAAACAGATTGGATTGACCGAATGATTGAGTGGATGGGACCTGATCCAAGTCAGAACCAGGTTTGGAACACATTTCAGGATCTTAATTCAGTTACTGGGACTCAAAAAACTGCCAATTTTAGTTTTAAGAGGCAAAAACCATTCTCATAAGGAAAGTTGCATTGGTGGAATGATGAGGTCCACAAGGCCATCAGTGAGAAACAACCATGTTTTAAGGATTGAAAGAAACTAAGAATATAAAAATGCCAAAAAGAAAAACTAAGAAAGCAGAAAGTGAAGCTAAACTCAAGGCGAAAAACTAAGGAAGTAGAAAGTGAAGCTAAACTCAAGGCATATGGGGATATCCCCTAATCGAGGTGGGTGCTGCACCTTTTGGACGGTTTGGATACCATAAGCATACCATGTGGTCCCATTACATGAATTTGGTATTAGAAAGACGTTGTACATTCTATCTCTGATGACTTAAGGTTAGGGTTGTCTTTCAAATTAGTGACCTAAATATAAAGTACTCTACTTATATGATAAGAAAATAATAATTATAAACTTAGGAACCATTTGCATTTATTGACATCAAATATGATTTTATTTAGGAAAAATTTTGAAGTAACAACTCAAATCTGAACCTTAATGAATTTTTAAGAAGTTTTAGCCTACTACAGTAAGTTGGACAGCAATTGTAAGAAGAAAACACTTAAACTTTCAAAAATCATAACTAATTATTACAATTTCATGTAATGTGATTGAAAATCCTAGTCGTAGATTTACAAGTACAGTTTTAACGAAAAAATAATTCAAAAATATAAATCTAGGTTTATCCTATACCAATTTTAAGTTATGTGTATACTAGTCAAAAATCATTTGTTTCTGGACAAAACTACTTGTCCAAAATTTAAGATTTTCTCTAAACTTTGTATTAGGCTGAAATTTTATAGAATTATAGTAGACTCATATATGTATTCTCGAAAAAAGCGTTAGATCAATCTGACACCTGTAAGCACTAGAGACATTAGCAGGAATACTATCCTCATAATCTCACTTTTCTACACTACAACCTTAATACATATCACTATTAGAATTCTCTTGACCTTCATGTGTAAGTCTTTTAAACCATCTAATCTTTCTTGCAATCTAATAAATTTTTTGTGCTCTTAGAGACCTTAAATAGCATGCACTCCCTTAATGATATTTAGAATTCAATTTTAGTTATTACAATCTACCTGGGTTGTTACACACTAAAGCTTACATGTTTAATCAATCGTAGATTATGGCAGATCACAACATTGATGTTGGAGCCTCATCAGGAGCTCCTGGTCTCGATGCCATTGAAAACAGGTCACTTATAGGTGGAATTATTAGATTCATAGGAGATTTTATGGCTTTTATGGGCTATCAGATAAAACAAACTCAAGTGCAAGGTCAAACTTAAACTGTTCATGTAGCTAACGAAGCGATAAAAACTTATTGAAAAGTTTCAAAAGATAGAGGCCGCTTGTATTTAAGGGTGGGCCTAACCTATCTGAGGCCGAAGTATGGAAGAAACAGATTGATAAGATCTTCACGGTTATGAGGTGCGATGAATATCAAAAAGTAGAATTGACTATTTACATGCTAGAAGGAGAGGTAGACTATTGGTAGGATTCAATCGTTATGATGAACCCGATATTTGAAGCTTAGACTTGGACCTAATTTTGTGAAAAATTTGACAATAAATACTTTCCTTTATATAGGCAAAATCAAAAGACATGAGAACTCATGAAATTAGAGCAATGTGACATAACAATGCGCCAGTATAATGCCAAGTTCATGGAGCTATCGTGACTTACAACTTTTCTGGTGTTCGATGAAACCCATAAGACATAAAAATTTGAGGAATGTTTGAAAGCCTCAATTTGTAACCAATTAGCCCCTTTCGTAAGAAGACCTATGCAGAAGTGTTGGAGCATGCCTTAGCAATGGAGAAAAACATCAATAAATATTGAAAGAATCATGATAAAAAAAAAAAGTCATAAAGAGTAGTGCTAGAACTACTACACACATGTTGCCAACCCAGTAAAATACAGCCAAGAGGCAGAGAACAAGACTGACATCGATGGCCAGACCGATGGTAACACTTCATGCACCATGATTTTTGGGATTCTGTTATAATTGTGGACTCGAGGGCCACACCTCTCGTTTCTGTCCCAGACCATATCACACTCAATATCCATGAAGGTCGAGACCGTCACATCAGTCTTTCAAGCCTCCCCAACAACATACGTTGCCGCCTTTTTCCAGCGACCTTTCTTACATCCTTCCACATCACAACTTACCTCGAGACCACCTCAGCCATATCCACAGAGGCCACTACAGTTGTACTCGAGGCTACCACAACAAGGACTTTCATCGGTATATCAAAGACCACCTCAGCAGTCGCAGCCACCAGTTAGACCTCAGTAGTACCAGCAGTCAAGGTAGGGAGGTCAATCTCCACGACCACAAGCCCAAGGCCCAGTCTATGCCCTAGTACGGTTGGAGGATGACATAATGCAGTTGTATGAGGACTTTTTTTATTATTTGTTTTTTATTTAATGAGAACTTGGTGCAGCAATATGATGGCTCAATTCAGAGTTATGATGTTCCAGCACAATTTGATGATGAAGCTACCCATACTTATGATGATGCCGCACCCCCGTAAGAGGATCCAGCACCGCCAACAGATGATATTATAAAGCCTAACATCCAGGATACAACGATGTAGGCAAAGGTACCATCGTCATTTATTCATCCTTAGCCAGAGCATTATTCGATTCTAGAGAATCGCATTCATTTATTTCTTATTGACTTTATGCTCGCTTGGGTTATCACCTACTCCATTAGATTAAAAAAAAGGTTAACGGTAGTAAACTCCCTTGGTAATTCAGTGGACCTAATCTATTAATCTGTTCACGAGATCCGAAACATAACTTTTAAGGGCTACTATTAAAATTGACACTAAGTGGATGGTTGAAACATTCCATAAGTTTTTCTTCTCTTACATAATCATTTGTTTTTTTTTTTAACTCATGCATAGAATGGATAGGATTGCTTGATAAAAGGAGTGTTTCAAGCAATAAGAGATCCATGATGGTTTCTAACAAATGAATGACTTAGATTGTTGATTGGATTTATTTCCACGCGAAAAATCAGAAAATCTTGACCACTAGTTTGATGTGTAGCATCGGGAGTGGATTAGGTGGGACCCTGGACACACCCAGAATGGTAAGAGACGTATTGTGGGTCCCAACTTGATGTATTTATTCTCTATCCATACAGTCCATCCGTTTTTTTAGATTATTTTAGTGCTAATCCAATAGCCTGGCCGAAGCGGATTGTGTACCGAGTAACTTGGTAAGAATAGCAGTAAACTCTGTGGAGCCCACTGTGATTTATTTATGTCATTCACTCCTCACATTCATTTTAACAGATAATCATAGTTCTTGATCTCAAAAACGAAGCATATCCAAAGCTCAAGTGGACCACACCACAGGAAACAGTCTGAATTGAATGTCTACGGTTGAAAACTTTTAGGGGGCTACGTGCACATCCAAAAATGTGAATTTTGCACATAAAACAATTAATTTAACAAATATACACTCTATGATACATACATGCATGAATAATCAATTCAAATTACACATATCAAGATCAAATTTTAATTTATTAAACCTGCTTTTATCGAGAAGTTTAGTGAAAATGTCGGCAAGTTGATTCTCAGTCAGAATGTATTCCAAAGAAATTGTCTTTTCTTCCTCTAATTGGCGAATGTAGTGATATCTAATGTTAATGTGTTGGGTTCGTGAATGCTAGATTGAATTTTTAGATATATTAATTGCATTGGAATTATCACAATATAAAACCATAGAGTCCTGTACAATTCCATAATCGCTCAGCATTCTATTCATCCATACAAGCTGAGTGCATGCATTTACCTGCAGCAATATATTCAGCCTCAGTAGTTGAGAGCGATACGGAACTTTGCTTCTTGCTAAATCAAGAAACTAAACAGTTTCCAATATAGAAATAACCACCATTGGTTGATTTCCTATCATCAATGTTACCAGCCGAATCAGCATCTGTGTAACCAGCCAACTGAACACTAGTATTATATGGATACCAAAGACCCAGATTAGCTGAACTTGCGACATATAGCATAATCCGCTCAATAGCAGTTAAATGAGACTCTTTAAGGTCAGATTGATATCTAGCGTAAATTTCTATGCTAAATGCAATATCAGGTCGACTTGAAGTTAAATAAAGTAAACTGTCAATCATAATACGATATAATTTAGGATCCATACTTTTACCTGTAGAGTCCTTTGAGAGTCTTAAAATAGTACTCATAGGAGTATCAAAATTTTTTCCATTCTCAAATCCAAACTTTTTAACTAAGTTCAAAGCATATTTAATTTGAGAAATAAAGATACCATCAGGTTGCTGTTTAACTTGTAACCCTAAGAAATAATTCAATTCCCCAACCATGCTCATTTCAAACTTAGATTTCATAAGATCTGCAAACTCAACAGTCAAGTTAGTACAGGTAGATCCATAAATAATGTCATCAACATATATCTGTACTATTAAGATATGATCGTTATGTTTCTTAATAAAAAGAGTCTTACTAACACTTCCCATTAGAAATTTATGACTTAGTAGATACTTAGTCAATTTTTCGTACCATACTCTGAGAGCTTGTTTCAACCTGTAGAGAACCTTTTTTAGGCGATAAACATGATCAACATTCTTAGGGTCTTCAAAACCCGTTGGTTGTTCAACATATACTTCTTCATATAGATCGTCATTTAAGAAATCACTCTTTACATCCATTGTTATATTTTGATCTTTCTAAAACATGCAATAGATATAAATAGTCTAATTGATTCAAGATGAGCTACTGGGGCAAAGGTTTCATCATAATCAATTCCTTCAATTTGAGTGTACCCTTGTATAACCAGTCTAGCCTTGTTTCTAATTATATTACTAAGTCATTAGACTTATTTTTGAAAATCTACTTAGTTCTGATAATATGTTTATGTTTAGGTCTAGGAATAAGATACCAAACATCATTTCTAATAAATTGATTAAGTTCTTCTTGCATTGTTACTATCCAGTTTTCGTCAGTAAGAGCTTCTTTTATATTAGCCGGTTCGATCTGAGATGTAAAACACATGTAATTACATATATCTTCTAGTTATTTATGAGTGCGCACACCAGTGAGAGGGTTTTTAAGAATTTAAGTGGTTGGATGATCTTTAACAGTCCTTAATTCAAAGTTATTTTGACTTGATGAAATATTTGGTTTGTCAATTAGAAGAATTTCATCATTATTTGAACTTAAGGTAGGTGTATTCAAGTGATCGTCAATGACACATTGATGGACTCTTGAATTACACCGGTCCTCTTATTCAGTACTCGATACGCTCGACTGTTCAAAGCATATCCTAAAAAGATTCCTTCATCACTTTTGATGTCAAACTTACCCAGACTTTCACGATCACGTAAAATATAGCACTTGCTGCCAAAAACTCGAAAGTATTTGACAATAGGCTTCTTATTAAACCACATTTTATAAGCCGTTTTATTGTTTGACTTACTTGTATAAATCCAAATAATTATATAGCAGACAATATTTATGGTTTCAGCCCAAATATTTATAGGGAGCTTCATACTATTCAACATTACATTTACCATTTCTTGAAGCACTTTATTTTTTCTTTCAACAATTCCATTTTGTTGTGGTATTTTGGGCGGAGATAATTTATGTGATATTCCCTAATCATAACAGAATTTCTCCAAATTGTTATTCTCAAATTCTGATCCATGATCACTACGGATCTTATTGACTTGAGAACCTTTTTCTATTCGGATCCGTTTGAGAATCATTTTTACTTCTTCAAGGGTTTTTTATTTATCCCTTAAGAAGGCTACCCAAGTGAATCTGGTAAAATCATCCATGATTACCAGTATGTATTTTTTGCTACCTCTTCATCCTGGTTGGTCCTATAAGATCCATGTGGAGAAGTTCGAGCGGTTTGGATATGGTATTAGAGTCCACTTTTTTATGAGTACTCCTAGTTTGCTTGCTAAACTGGCATTTGCCACATATTGTGTCTACTTTTTGTAATTTAAGTCGACCTCTTATTAGTTCTCTTTTGCTCAATCTATACAAATTGCGGTAGTGTGCATGTCCAAGGCGTTTATGCCATAATTCAGTCTCATCAGTATGGACCATGTAACATGATAAATTAGATGAGTTAGAGTTAATTACAATACAGTAGTTTTCAGAAGTTCTACGACCAGTTAATATTACAGAACCGTTTTTATTTAAAATTTTACACCCTAGATTAGAAAATTTTACGCTATGATTTTTATCGCATATTTGAGAAATGCTTAATAAGTTATGTTTTAAACCTTCTACATATAAGACATTCTCAAATAATGGGAGGTTAGAAAGTTAAACCGTGCATTGGCCAATAATCTTGCAATTACTACCATCACTAAATGTGACCGAACCGTCAGTCATATCTTTAAGAGTGGTCAACAAACTTTTGTCACCAGTCATGTGCCTAGAGCATCCACTGTCTAGGTACCACTTTGAATGGCTTGATGCTTTAAAAGCCGTGTGGGCAACCAAACAGGTAACTTTAGGAACCCATTTTATAACTGTTTTGGATTTAGGAGTATAGTTGGTCTTCTTATGATTCTAGTTGATATAAGACCAACCTATTGAGTTACATTTTAAGAGCTCCTTAAGTAAAGTAACAATTTTCTCAGGTAAATGATTACAATTCTGACTTTTATAGTTGATATAGTTGTTTTTAGGTTTTAAGGTTTGAAAAGTCTTAGCCTGTTTAGGATAGTTTTGATTCAGTCTTTTCCCTTTTGAGCTTGAAGACTCCCCTCTAACAAATTCAGGAGGAGAATTCTTATGTTTGGGAGGAAAATTTTTGTCGAAGCCTAATCCGAATCGGTCTCCACATTTTCTAGATCCAAATAGAAGTTTTTCTAATTTAGGATCACCCTGGGCATACTTCCATGTGTCCTTTAAACTCAAAAGTGAGGAGAATTCAAGTTTTAGTTTTTCATTTTCAGATTTTAGATTTTCAATCAAGGAGGTTTTGAAATCTAAATTACATTTAGTTTTTTCAAAACAATCTGACATGTGGGATTTTTCTAAAACAAGAGAATTAAAATTATCTTTTAGCCTTAAAAACTTTTCTTTTTGAAGTTTTAGTTTAACAGCAATTTTACAACTTTCTTTATAAAGGGCATTATAAGCATCTTGAAGATCATCTTTATTTTCATGATCACTATTCAAATTTTCTTCACTAGTTGAATCATCATGATTTGAAAAAAAATGAACTTGGCTAGAGTCATAAGGGTTTTGACTTCATTATCTGACTCAGTTTTAGAATCTTCTGATTCAGAAGAGGCTTCAGAGCTAGAAGATTCATCCTAAGTAGCCAACATACCTTTCCTTTTAGGTTTGTCCTTTTTAAGATACTTGTTTGCTAAATGCCCATATTCATGACAGTTATAACATTGACTATCTTTTAAAGATTTTCAAGTTTTAGATTTGGACATTTTCTTATCATTTGATTTTTGAAAATCAACCCTCTTTTTACTTTTGAAAATCTTATAAATTTTTTTTAGCTAAAAGGGTTATATCATCTTCAGAATTTTCTAAATAAGAATTGTTACTATTTTCTTGAGAAACATTTTTAGAAGATTTAAGGGCGATGATTTACCTTTAGGAGCTTTAAAAGTTAACTCAGAAGTCTGTAAAGAACCAACTAATTCTTCTACCCTCATATTATCTGTATCATGAAGTTCCTGGATCACAGTTACCTTTGAATTGAACCGTTCAAGAAGTGAGCGTAGTATCTTTGCACAGACTTTACTTTCTGTGATTTTATTGCCAAGACCCCACATGAAGTTCATAATGTCATTTAATCTTGTATAAAAGTCTATGAACATTTCATTTTCTTCCATACATATTTTCTCAAATTTGGTTGTGAGGATTTTTAGACTTTAGATTTCTTGACAATTAATGTTCCCTCGTGTGTCATTTTTAAAATATCTCAGGCTTACTTTGAAGAATCATAAGATATAATTCTTTTGAATTCATCAGATGATAGTGCACAAGTGATTGCATTTAGTGCTTTTGCATTGGCACTACTCTCACTTTTCTGAAGAGTGGTCCAAGAAAAATAAGGTGTTACTCTCATAGATTTGGATCCATCGATACCGGTTACTTCAGTGGAAGGAGGGGTCCATTCAGTCATTGTGGCTAGCCACACACTCTCATCCATAGATTTTAAGAAAATCCTCATCCTAGCTTTTCGATAGGCATAATTGGAGTCATCAAATGGTAGAGGCCTAGTGACTGAAAGGCTATCAAAATTTGACATCTTACAAACAGCTCAGATCGATTAGCTTAGAAAATTAATCCTAAAGAAATAACAATTTAAATCGAGCTATTAGGCTTTGATACCACTTGAAAAGGTCGAGCTATATGTCCTTACGGGGGGGGGGGGGGGGGGGGAATAGGACAACCAAATTTAAAAATAACAACGGAATTAAACAATAAGATAACCAAGAGAATTGCAAATAATCAAAGGAAGCAACAACCTCAAAATTCTAGTATTGAGAGGTTGATACAAATGTTGTTCTAAGGACAACCTTATACCATAAAAACCAATGGTTTATGGCAGGACAACTTTACTAGAACGATTTGTGTATCAAAAACTCAAACTGAAGAGGAATAAAAATGAAATAGCAAGAAAGGAAATCTAAGCTATTACAACATTCCCCACAATGCTGAAATGTAAAGATTACAACATTCACATCGACAAATACATCCCACAATCTTGAACTAAAAAGAATAAAGAAAGGAAACCACAAACATAAAGAATTATAGTGGTTTGCCTGTGTGTACACCAATTGTTAAACAACAGCCACATAGCTACTCCACTCCTAATATCTTCACACAGTAGATATTAGCGTTCACTATGAAAATAGATTTTTTCAAGTTCACCTAAAACCTTCACAATCGTGTCTTTTAAGTGGGCTTACACAATTTAAAAAACTCCACTCTCAGTTTTTTGGATCACCTCAGACAAACCACAATAGAGATTTTTCTGGCTCAATCTCAATGAAAACCCAAACAAAGGAATTTACAAAAACTGTAAAATACCTAGATATTCTCTTTGATGCATCCCGAAAGAACCAAGTCGGAGTAGAAGTTCAACGTTGAAGTTCAATGTCCAAACTCACTTATGAAATGGTTCTAAGTTCTAAATTGATTTTAAATTAAATCAAGTTGGGCTAGCTCTATTTAATTTTGATTCCAAGAAGTGGGAATGCTTCAATCCCTCTTTCAGATCAGATTGGAATGCAGAATACAAAATTAAATATAACAAAGCTAATAAAAGAAAATATTAAATATGCACAATATAGCTTAAATAAATGACTAACTTATCTCTTAGAGTGACGTATTGATTTAGCTTTAATTAAATGAAATACTCTAAAATTCGTCACCTATTTATAGGTGAAGAACTCACGTTCACGACTGGTCCTGTGGACACTACGATTGGTCGTAGAACTAACTGATTTTTGAAATTTTGAGCGTGATTGGATAAAGGCGTTCCATGACTGGTCGTAGGCCATCCACGACCAGTCGAGGGACCTCCACGACTGGTCGTGACCCATCCACGACTGGTCGTGTGGAGCCTGGAATAGTTGTTGGACTTTGAGTCATAGCCGCAGGACTGGTCGTGAACGAGTCGTGCACTGTTCACACAACCGATCGAGTAGTCTCCAGGACTAGTTGTGGCTTAACAAAAAATTTTAATTTTTTTTAACAAACTTAGGACTGGTCGTGAAATTTCTTGGACTGGTCGAGGCAGTGCCGGGACTAGTTAAACAGAGTCCAGGACTAGTCAAGAAACAATCTATTCACTTATAAAATGAGCAATTGAATAATGTATTCAAAATGACCTAGCCTAAGGTTAATCTAAGGTCATCCAAACCTTGTTAGTGAAGAATGAACATTGAGTCTTCTTTTTCTTCTGTTGATAGTTGCTCTTTAAAGTTTACAAAGCTTGATATCATGTCATAGGATAAAGCTTGAACTTGAGACTTCTGAAGCTTGAAATTGACTACCGTTAAAATTTAAACTTTAGATTTAAAGACTAGGAACGTTTGTCTTGACTTGTAAGAACCTTTAAAAATCTTGAATACTTGAAGCTTGAGAGCTTGAATTCTTTCTTGATGTTGTACATAAACAGAGCTTGAATTGAATAAGTACACTTGCCTTTGAAGTTCTTAAACTAAAGACCCTTGTCCTTAAGAGATGCAAAGACTTCATTATGTAGATGAGCTACACAAGACATAGATTCTAAGAGAGGTTTTGGCACTACAAAATTTGACAATATAGGAGAAGAGACTTCATTATGTATATGAGCTAACAAGACAGATTTCAAGAGAGGTTTTGGCACTACAAAATTTGACAATATAAGAGCTAAAAACCTTAGCACTTACAACTTCTCTTTAAATGCACTTGCCAAGTGGCAAGGCTATAAAAGGGGGAGCGGGACGCTGGGCTCCCATTTTCACGTGCGCGTTTTCATTATTTTCCATTTCCACCGTTTTTTGCCATTTTCACCCTTCCATTTTTGACTTTTGTTCCCACATTTCGTCCTTTCTTCATCCACTCCCGCTGCCTCTGGTGAGTTAGTTAACTCACTCCCTCTCTTTTGTTTCCAATTGTAGTGATAATGCAAGGACCTTCGAGCCCCCGAGAGGGAGCTTCCGACGACGAAGGTGAAGCGAGACATTTTTGGGATGTTTCGGAATCACCTTCGTTGTTGGCAAAGATAACTGTAGATGTCAATGTTGCTTTTTAACACTCCGAAAGGATGGATGAGTCTTCAACGGAGCGTTCAGTTCCAGTGAGTTCATCTCGTAGAGGAGTGTCGTTGGCAACTACCCTTAGCAGGCCTAATCCTCCTGAGGAGGAAGAGGATGAGATGGCCAAAGGAGTTAGTGAATCGGCAACTTCCTGAAAATCGATGAATGCTACTGAATTAGTGCTGAGGGAGAGGAGGCTGAGGACGAGTGAAAGGGTCCCGTTTCCTCAGTTTTAACTGAGGCAGAATTGGAAAAAATCAGGGTCAGGTACCATGTTCCGGACTCTGTCATTCTTCACCTTCCTCTCCCGAATGAACTACTCGATTGTCCTCCTGCTAGGATAATTGCGATTTTCCAAGTCTCTTTGTAGTGTGGCTTGTGTCTACCTCTTTAGGAGATAGCTTGAGATTTGCTTTCCTGACTTTGAATAACACCTTAGCAGATAGTTCCGAACTGGTGGAGGGAGTTGTTCGGATGCACAGTGTTCTGGACTGAGATGGAGCAGCCCTCACTAACCATCAACTAGTTCCTCTATCTGTACCAAGTACGGCCGAACCTGTAGCAGCCCCGCTGATATTTTTTCTGTGCTTGGCGGAATAAGGGCAGATCTTTGATAACCGGCCCTCCTACTTCCAATCAGCATGGGAGAGATGTGGTTTTGGCCATATGGTCACAGAGAGACTGCTAAGCTTGGGCCTATCGACTCTCGTGTTCCTCAGGTTTTCTCCCAAGCAGGTGACTTGGCGTGCGCGCTTTTATCCACCTTCCCATAATTCTAAATCTTTGAGTCTAACTATGTATGTTTCGCAAATATTCATGGACGAAGGCCGAGTCTTGGAGTCGGCGCTCTAGCTCAGATCAAAGACTTGAAGGCGCTGAGTCCGGAGCGAAGGTCTTGGAAGAGGCTTCTCCAACCAGTCTTTTTGAATCGGGTTGGACTTGGCCTTAACAGGTACTTTCTGGCTGCCCTTTTTTATTCTCTTTGATTATTGTTTGACTCATCTCATGGTTGATGCAAAGATGACTGAGGCTCGTCCCTTCCTCCGTTTGCCTTCTAAAATGAAGGCCCCTCCAAGGTCAAAGCTTTAACATCTGAAGAGGCCGAAGATGGTCTCGAAGACAAAGGGGTAAACTGCCCCTGCCATCCCGACCGTGATTGTTCTTGACTTGGAGGAAGGGGCGGGAGAGGTGGACGCGATGGCCCCTGAGTTCCAAGGGGTTGCTGAGCTAGGACCTATTGCAGAGCCGGCTTTGGACCAGAGGGAGGAGTAGAGAAGGGAGGAGCCCTTAGGAGGGGAGACGACTCAGCAGAAGATGGCGATCTTCTAACGGGCCGTTAAGGACATGCTCCCTTAAGCTATCTCCCATGGGAGCGAGAAGGACTTTGCTGCCCTCTTCGAGGCTCCCCCAGGCCGACTCTCTCCCATATGACGAAGACGCTTCTCGAGGTAAGAGCTGAACTTTGTGCTTGCTTTGTTGGTTTCCCCAAGCTCGGCCGACTTCTTATTTTCCTTTTGCAGTTTACTCCTTGTGTGCTCAGGGCTTACTCGGATCTAGTCGGCGCTCAGAAACGGGTTGAGGAGGTGGAAGCACAACTGGCTGTTGTTGTGACTTGGCTCAACATAATGACTGGTGACTTAGGGGTTGCCAGGAAGGCCGCCGAGGAGGCCACCACCGAGAGTACTCGTTTGGTCTTGCAATTGAAAGAGGTCCAGGAGGAGAGCTAGTAGAATCACCAGGCTTATATCTCCTCTGAGGAGAAGTTGGCTCAGCTTAAGTCCGAGACTAAGGCTGCCATCACCTATGCCAAGGTCCAGGCCGTAGAGGCCCATCTTGAATCCCATGAGTACTTGGACGAGCGGGACCGCTTGTATCAGGATGGCTATGTTAAATGCGTGGACCTGATGAAGCTGTCCTTCCTTGAACTCGATCTCTCGGGATTCGACGAGAGCAGCTCTGGGTCTAACGATCTGGATGTCAGGGAAGCTGGGTCAACTGGTACGGTGGCGGCTAATCTTGAGGTTGATTCCGAGGCTACTCCTGAGGTGGCGGAAGTGGTTGCTCCGGGTAGCGGCAGCAGTTGAATCTGATCCACCTCTTGAGTTAGCTCTTGGTGAATCTTAAAGATAATTTTGGATTGCAAAGCGTGTTTCACTTTAAGCACACTAGGCTTCAAGCCGGACTCGAGAGCATCTTCGATCGGGGGGAACGTCGCTTATCTCGGCCAACTTTCCTTTTTACGTCTCATTGACAAAGTGGGAACTAATATAATCCGATGTAAAAGTCATATTGATGAATGAATATATTTGATTTTTACATTCATTTGACTCAATTTATATGCTTTCCATTCTTTGCTCGTTTGATAACAGAATTTAATCAATCGCTTAATGGCCGACCCAAGGATAGTAGATTTTTAGATGCTTGGTATTTCATAGATGAGGGAGTAATTGCCCAGTTAGATCTTCCAACCGATATGTTCCAGGTCGGATGGTGCTCGAGACAACATAGGATCCTTCCCAATTGAATCCTAGTGTGCCCACACCAACTTCCTTTGTGTGTAGGAACATTTTTTAAAGGATCATGTCCCCGACTAGGAATCATCTAACCTTGACTCGATCATTGTAGAACTGAGATACCTGTTGTTACCGAGATGTCATTCATAGCCAAGCCCTTTCTCTTTGTTCTTCCAAGAGGTCGAGTCCGAGAGCTAGCAGTTCTTCATTGTCTCGTTCGTTAAGCGAACTGACTTGAGCAGAAGGCATTCCGATCTTGACCAAAGTGATGGCTTTTGATCCATACGCAAGGGAGAAAGGAGTCTCTCTCATGGCTGTTCGGGCGGTAGTTCGGTAAGACCATAGTATTTTAAGAAGTTCTTCAGCCTATGCTCCTTTAGCTCGGTCGAGTTTGGTTTGGAGATGTTGTTTGATGATCTTGTTGACTACATCGACCTATCCATTTGTTTGAGGATGATGGGGAGACGAGTAACCATTCCTTATTATGAGATTGTCGCACATTCCTTAGTATTGTTTGTTGTCAAACTGCTTCCTGTTGTTCGTAACAATGGTTCGAGGTATCCCTAATCGAAAGATAATATTTTTTCAGATAAAATCTGTGATCTTTTATTTTGTTATCATGGCCAATGGTTCGGTTTCGGCCCACTTAGTGAAGTAATCCACCGCGACAACGACAAACTTGGCCTGACCTTTCCCCAAAGGGAACAGTCCGATAATATTCATCCCCCATTGTACGAAGGGCCAAGGACCGACCATAGGGGTCAGTTCCTCGGGTGGCTGTCTTGGAATGACCGCGAATCGCTGGCATTTGTCGCAACTTTGGACGAGTTTACAAGCGTCGTGCTGAATGGTCAGCCAGTAATACCCTTGCTGCAAGACCTTATGCGCAAGCTCTCGAGTGATTTTTGTAAATCCCTTCATAAATTTTTCATAGTACATAGTTAGCCTCGTCGTGTCTTAGGCGGCGTAGTAGAGGAGCGAAAAATCCTTTCTTATATACTACACCGTTAAGTATGGTATAACGGAAAGCTCAAATTTTCAGTCGTCGAGCCTCGACGCGATCCTCAGGAAACTATCCATTGTCAAGATATTAGACGATCAGGAGCACGGTTGAACTAGGCGAGTTGTCGATGCTTGGCTTAACGAGGTACTCAATTGGAACGGACCTAGGTATATCATCCTCATCGGTAAAGACAAGTTTTACCAATAGGTCGGCTTTAACGTTTTCCATTTGGGGGATCTGAATGACAATACATCATTAAAAACTGTCGATCAACTCTTAGGCTTTCTTCATGTAAGCCTTCAGTTACTCTTTACGTGTTTGATACACGCTAGTAACCTCATTGACGACCAACTGTGAGTCACTAAATACATTGAGATGAGTAACACCCAAACTGGCTGCTATTCGAAGGCCAAGCAATAGGACTTCGTATTCTGCTATATTGTTCGAGCCTTGAAATCCAAGTCTTAAGGTATATTGCATGTAAGTTTGATCGAGAGTTTTCAGGATGACTCCTACCCCTCTTACCTTAGAGTTGGATAAGCCATCCACATAAAGCTTCCAGTGGAGTGGGTCGGGCGGTGTATCGGGAGCTGCAGTCACCGGCTAATCGGCTGGCTCATTTACAAGCTCGGTAGGTGGATCGGTTTGTGGGGAAACTTTAGCTATGAAGTTGGCCACAACTTATCCTTTAATTTATACCCTCGGCTTGTATTGAATATCAAATTCACTGAGCTCAATTGCCCACTTCGTTAGGCAGCCGAAAGCTTTTGGTTTCTGGAGAATCTGAAACAGTGGGAGGTCAGTTATGACGATGATGGTGTGCACTTGAAAGTATGACTGAAGTCGTCATGAAGACACAACTAATACTAGGGCCACTTTCTCTAGAGGTGAATATCGGGTCTCTGCTGGGAGCAGTGCTTTGCGGACATAATACACCGATAATTGCTTCCCTTCACTCACGCGTATCAAGGCCGAACTTACGGCTACATTAGAAACTGCCAAAGATAACAGCAAGGCTTTCCCAAGCTCAGGCTTTGATAGGAAAGGTGGAGATCCAAGATATGACTTCAACTGCTAGAATGTTGCTTGGCACTCTTCCGTCCAATTTACCATTTATTATCCCTTTAATTGTTTGAAGAATAGGAGGCATTTATCGGTAGCTCGGGAAAGGAAGCAGTTGAGTGCGGCTACCTATCTAGTCAGTGTCTGCATATCCTTAATTGTTCTCAGGAATTCCATGTTAAGCAACGTCGTGATCTTATCCGGATTTACCTCGATCCCTCGCTGACTAACTAGGAATCCGAGAAATTTACCTGAGCTTACTACAAAGGTACATTTGCTCAGGTTCAACTTCATCTGATATTTGTGAATGACAAGGAACATTTCTTCTAAGTCGGTAATATGATCGACCGCCTGTATACTTTTAACAAGCATATCGTCGATATACACTTCCATGGTACGACCGATTTGGTGGGCAAACATTTTGTTTACTAGTCGTTGGTAGGTCGCTCCTACATTTTTTAGGCTAAATGATATCATACGGTAACGGTAAAGATCTTTGTCAGTGACAAAGGTAGTCTTAGATTTATCTGATTGATGCATTATAATTTGATTGTACCCAGAGTAAGCATCCATAAAACTAAGAAGTTCATGTCTCGCCGTGCTGTTCACCAACTGATCGATCCTCGGATGAGGAAAACTGTCCTTCGGGCAGGCTTTGTTTAAGTCGGTATAATCAATACAGACTCGCCACTTCCCATTGGATTTTTTAACGAGTACGACATTAGCTAAGAAGTTCATGTCTCGTCGTGCTGTCCACCAACTGATCGATCCTCGGACGAGGAAAGCTGTCCTTCGAGCAGACTTTGTTTAAGTTGGTATAATCAATACAGACTCACCACTTCCCGTTAGATTTTTTAACGAGTACGATATTAGTTACCCATTCCGGATAGTGTATCTCCTCGATGAATTTATCCTTGAGGAGCTTGCTGACCCCTTCTTTAATGAATTTAGCCTTTCAAGGCCGAGTGGTCGTCTCTTCTATCGGATCGGTCAATAGATCGGGTCAATATTGAGGCAATGAGTAATCACCGAGGGATCGATCCCGGGCATGTCTTCATAGCTCCATGCACAGACGTCGGTGTATCGTCGGAGTAGAGATACCAGCTTATCTTTCAGAAGCGATTATAGAGACGAGCCAATCCGAACTGTTTTGGACTCGTTTGTCTTGACCAAAGGTATTGGAATGAGGTCCTCTACCGGTTGACTTCGTTCGTGAGTTTCAGATCGAGGGTCCATTAATTCGATTGTGGTTACCTACGGCCGTCGCATAACAGCGCCTTGTATCCTGTTGGTCACCTTTAATGACTCCTACTCCCAGCTCAGTCAGAAATTTCATGGAGAGATGGTACGTTGACACGATAGCTGGAAGAAGACATAAGGAGGGTCAGCTGAGGATAACATTGTAGATTGATGGTTGATCAACTATCAGAAAGTCGGCCATAATCGTTGCCTGATGCGGGGAATTTCTGGCAGCGAGTGGCAGTGACATGACTCCTTCAGGAAGGATTTATCCACCCGAGAATCCAATCAATGGGGTTCAGACTAATCGTAATGTCGATCGTTCGATGCCCATTTTATCGAATGCTTGAACGAAGAGCACATCTGCAGACGATCCTATATCGATGAGAATATGGGACGCTTTGCGGTTTGCTATAGTAAGGGTGATGATTAAGACGTCATCATGTGGGTGATGAATGCCCCGAGCATCTTCATCAGTAAACGACATGCAGTACTTTTTCATTTTTCTCTCTTTTAAAGGCCGAGCTAAAATCAGAATCTCAGACTCAGGCCAAGTGATGCTCCTTACGTGATTTTTCAGAGCATTGTTTGAGTCGCCTCCGCCTCGGGGACCATCGACAATGGTTCAGATTTCTTCCATAGGTCAGTTGTCACCCGAGCATTATTTCGTTGTCCCGATTCTTTGGTTATAACAATCACTTGTATTGTACCCATGATCATGATGATAGTGGTAAGACTTATTTTTATTCCGTCGACTCGCATTGCTCTGAAGTCTATCTGGCTAGTTGACGAATCCTTCGCCCTTGATTTTCATCAATACCTACTCCTGTGGCTTATTGAGCGGAGTGTACGTTGAGAATTTGTGGTCAGGCCGCTTACCCGAACTACGTTCGTCAAGGGACCGATCATCCTTACGCTTCTTACTACTAGCTGAGTCAACTTCCTTCTTTGCTAACTCTTTGGCTGGGGTTTTTTGTGTTTTGAGCGGCCTCGTGCATGATTCGAGTTTCTTTGGCGTTCGCATATTTATTCGATCAAGCCATGAATTCAGTCAGAGTAGTAGGCAGATTCTTATCTAAAGAGGCAAGAAACAGCTTATCTCTGATGCCTTGCATGATAGAGTTGAGAGCTGTCTCGTCCGAATGTTTCTGGACTTGGAGTGACCCGAAGTTGAAGCGCTTGATATAATCCTTAAGTACCTCTCCCTCTTTTTGAATTATATTGTTTAAGTGCATAGATGGCTTCAACTTTTTCTTCCCACCAATGAAATTGGTGAAGAAAGCGTCGCTGAGCTCAGTAAATGAGCTAATGGACTTTGGTTTTAACTGTTTGAACCAAAGCCGAGATACGTCAGCCAAAGTGAGGGAGAAGACCTGGCACATCACGACGTTCGAGGCATCGTGCAATTCCATATAAGTTTGAAAGGACTCGATGTGCTCGGTTGGATCGATTTTGCTGGTGAAGGGCGTGATCCGAGGAAGGCGGAATCGTTCCGATAGTCGATCTTGCATGATCTCTTCTATGAATGGGGATGCCTTCGCCTTGGGCCTTATCTGATTTATATTACGGTTTTGCTTCATATCTACGATCTCCTCCAGAACTTTCTTCTGAAAATCCTATAGTTCAGCTTTCCAGGGTTCGTCGCTGTCAGTCGTACCCTCGATCGGGGGCCTGTTATGCCTTCTCCAATCTATTTCGTGTCCAAGATCGGTGGCAGGAAGCGGGGCAATCACGGAGATATGAGAGGGTGCAGGCTCAACCGAACCCTGGTGTTAACTTTGCCGAGGAATAGATCGTGGAGTGATGGGCTAAGGATCGACATATTGTCGTGGGGCATTTGCCCGACCATTGTCCCGTTGGGGCAACTGAACCTGCTGGCGATGGATTTGTTCCAGCATTTGCTTTATATAATTCATGTCGGTCCTAAGTTCCTGGACCTCCTTATCTAACCATCTGTTTCCTCAATTCTTTTGAGTGTGCCTAATTGAAATGAAGGTTACCAGACGAGCCGTAGAACCTTGTCAATTATCGGGTCAGTTTTGGGCCCCCTTGGGCTCCGTTCGTATCCAGCAGGCCTTCTGTCGCTGGTGGTCCAGTGACAGGGACCTCACTAGGCTCGTTCTGGACGGTTCTCCTTATTCTTGCCATTGGAGATTACTCGGTACTTGGAGAGAACGACTTTTCGTATCGCTTCCCACAGACGGCGCCAAACTGTTGATGCGAAAATCTGGTACGCCCTCCTTGGATCCTTAACCTGCACAGGAAGAAGACAATGGAGACCTTGGCTAGAGTCGGGGACCCTCCGATGCCAAAGTCAGGGCTAAGATCGTATTGAAGGGTTTTAGAGAGGTTTTTTTCGTACCTTTCACCCTTGAAGTCTCTTAAATTTATAGGAAGGGGAGGATCTCACCGTGTCAAGATTCTTTCCTAATCTCTTGGAGATTCAGTATCAATCCAATTTATGACTCCAGTTGATCCTGAGATATTCAGGATCGGGGATCTTCTTACTGGATTTTAGGGAAGGTGTTTCACTTTACACCATTTCTTCCTTTCTCAGGCCTGGCCAACTCTATTGATAAGCGAGTCTTGGTTGGCTATAGAAGGTTGAGCTACTCACCTTCTATCGGATGAGATGAGACCAATCCATAATCAATTTGCCTTCTTAATCCTATAGTTGACTCTGTAACCAACCCAAGGATAGGCCGGTTTTATGGCCGGTCATGTAGCTTTTGAGCATTGAGCCTTAGTCAATTAATTTGGATGTTGTTGCCTTGTTTGTCGAGCCAACTTCGTGCATCTTAAAGATTCTTTGCCTTATGGCTCAGGACTTTGTAAACCTCGGTCTGGATTGGTTCTTTGAAATCCAGGTTAAGTCTCTCATTTAGGCTTTGGACATGCGTGCCTGTTGGTCAGACTTGTTGCCTCGGGAGCCCGGGCTATGTCAATAGAGTTAGTCCATTCTATAACCGAGTCTCTGAACTTGTACCATTTTTCCCCAACAGTAAGCCTCCTTACTCCTTAGGATCAACCACGATCTTTCTCTTATTGTTTACTCTTCCCTCCATCATTCTACATGGCCGGGCAAGAATCTAATGGATTAGAACTCTTAATGGCAATAATGAAGATTTGAGAATCTCTAATTTTGAATTCTTGAAGTGAAGTGGGGTTTTAGAGTGCCTTCAACTTGTTGCAGGACTACATTATTGGAAGAGAGATGGTATTGATACCACTTCCGCATTCAGTTCCCACTCCCATCAAATGTAAAAATATTCAAAGAGGAGAATCTCTAATTTGGGAATGCTCCTGCGACCATAGCCTGTTCACACAAAACTCACTGCCCACCTTTCTCATTTCATGCATTTCAGTTATCTTAAGCCAGGGACGTCAATTTGGCAAGCAATAGTATTTACAGTGGTCTAGTAACGTGGAGATGGGGTGACACGTGGTGGTGATCCTAGCCCTGACATGGCCACAAAACTCCTCACAGTTCGTACAGTACATTTGGATGGCTGACCTGTTAGTTTGGGTTCGTTCATCTAGTTGTCCTCGCCATCAATGGAAGGTGGTTTTAATAAGCATTGATAGGGTGATCCTATCCATCTTTGATCATGGCCTTCAAAACATCAGTTAAATAAATAAATAAATAAAAGGTAGACAATCAACATTCACCATTTAGAAGATTGAAAGCAGGCCAGCCTGTTTACCTTTTCCTGACAAGTTACCCACACAATTTGTTCAAATAACTTTAGCATTACTAAAATGAAAATGCGAGAATGTTTATAATCACAGATGAAATCTAATTAAAATGTATCATGCATAGATACAAGGAAAGTTGAGTGTAGATACTTAGACATTCTTAGAAGGAATACTTGGTGTCTAAGGAGAACAAAATAAAATAAAACGGAGAGAGACTTAGACAATCTTAGAAGGAATACTTGGGGTCTAAGGAGAACAAAATAATATGAGAGAGAGAGAGAGAGAGTCTTACCTTGCAATCTTGCACTTCCAAAGATTTCCTCTCATTGGATTTTCCTCCAATCAATGGTGATGTCGGGGATGTGGGCTATCTTGTTCCAATCTTCTCCTACCTCCTTCTGGCATCGACGGCTTAGGATTGGACAACATTCGATTTTGAGTTCCTGAAGTGAAATGAGGTGTTGCAGTTCCGGCAGTGCCTTTAACTTCATGCATTCCAATATGCATAGTTGAAAGAGAGATGGGAATGATCCAGCTCCCACATTCAACTCCCACTCCTCCCAAATAATCATACTTTGGAAGATAAGAATCTCTAATTTGGGGAATGTTCCAGTGACCCCATCATGGCTGTTCCCAAAAAACTCGCTGCCCACCTGTTTAACTTCAAGCATGGCCTCTATCTTAAGCCATTTAAGGGACGGCAGTTTCCCAAGCGCTGGCATCTGTCTGCATTTGCAATATGATAATTGCATCTTGGTAAGATTGAAATACAATGAATAATCTTCCATCCAACTTGGGAATTGGCGACCAATGTATTCTGACATGGTAAGATCTCTTAGGTTTGTATGGGGTCGAAGGGCTTCAAACACACCCTCCACCTGCTCCACCTCATTTTCTGTATGTATTTCATGACATATCCCTACCTCAGATGACAATTTCAAGGTCTGGATGTTCTGCTTCTTCTCCAATTTTGCCTCGTTAGCTTCATCTCTACTTGCTACTCTGTTTAAGCATGTTATTTCTAGCTTACCCTGAAGAAGGTTAAGGTCTTTCAATTCTGTAATCTTCCATCCTCTCTCATACCCTGTTATGAACCTAATTAATGTTTGAAGGGATGTTAACCTCCCCATGCCTTCTGGTAAGCACACCAAAAAGGTTCCTTCAGTTTCAAGATGTCTTAATTTGATCAGTTTCACAATCCCTCCAGGGAGTTTTGTAAGATTACAGCAATGATTAAGCTTTAAAGTCTGCAAAAGACGCAGGCCACTAACAAATTCTGGCAATTCTCGTATATAGGTGGCAGACAAGTCGAGGTATCGCAAAAGCTTCAAGTTCTGCAAAGAATTTGGGAGCTCTCCTATTGTGCTGCCACTCAAATCCAATGCTCTCAGACGTTTTAAGCTGTGAAAAAACCCATGAGAAAGACTGGGAATTTTAGACCATCCAATAAGTATGAGTGTACGCAAATTTTCGGCTTCGTTTATGAAGGAAGGAATGGATTCTACATCCTCATTGCAAATCCATGAGGCATGGCGAGCCTTTTCAAGCTGACTCTTCGGCGTTTCCTCTTTTATGATTAAACACTCAGTCATAATAGATTTGCAGAGGTCATGGATCATGTCATGTATCATGCAATACTTTGGATCACCTTCTTCATCAGTCTCTGTGACTTGAAACAACGAATGCCTCACTAAATCATCGAAATATGAACCACCTAGCCTCTCCATGTCTTCTCTTCTCGTTTGGGGAATGAAACCTTGGGCCATCCACAACTTGATTAGCATATCCTTCTCTATCAAATGATCCTTTGGAAATATGGAACAAAAAGCAAAGCATTGCTTCAAATGCTTTGGCAAATCATGGAAGCTCTCTAATACAACGGATGCAATTTTTTCAGTACCCAATGAATCCCCTGTCGCTTCATCTAAGACAGACTGCCAGTCCTGTACATCTCTTTTTCTGCGCAAGGCACTTCCTATTGCGTCCAACAGGAGAGGAATTCCTTGGCACTTTTTCACAATTTGTCTACCCAATGCCTCTAACTTGACAAGCTCATCCCCACTTCTTCCTCCAGAGAAAGTTCTGTGGCTGAACAACGACCAACAATCATTCTCAGACAACGGTTGCAGTTCGTACATCAGGACCGAAGAGAAGAATTTCGTGACATTCTCGTTACGAGTGGTAACTAAAATTCTACTTTCTTTCTTGGCTTTACGGAACAGAATCATAAGCCTTCTCCACTGGGCATCATCACTGTTGCGTACGCCATCCAGCACGAGCAGAAACCGCTTACCAGATAGCAATGTAGAGACAATTGATGTCAAAAATTCCAAGGATGACGAACGTGGCCGCTTCCGTCTCCCTGTATTAATGATTTCAAAATAGATCCTCATCACATCGAAATCTCCAGGAAAACTCACCCAAATCATTTTATCGAAGTGCCTCTTAACCCTAACATCATTGAAGACTAATTGAGCGAGAGCGGTTTTTCCAATTCCTGCCATACCAATGATAGAAATGACTACGAGGCCCACCTCATCACTGCTGCCCTCTACCAACTGGCTGACAATCCACTCCTTAACTGGATCCCTACCAAAAATCTCATTTTCATCTATGAATGAACTCGTTTCCCTCATATCCAACTCGACCACTCCACCTTCTTCCCTGACTTCACTGAAAGAGAAGCTATTCTTGCGTTCTTTGATCTCGTCTAATCTTGCACGAATCGCTTTTATCCGATTACTGGTCTCAACATGAAAGCGGGATCTGGAAAAAAAGGGAAAAGATACTTTCTTATTTTCGGAGCTGGTGCCGTCATCGCAACCGTCGATCACCACCTTCCACTCCTCTAAAACGTCGTCCATGTCATATGCCACATCTTTGAGATCTCCTAACCATCTTTTTACCGATTCATTATTCACTTGCCGCTTCTCTGCGTCGGTGAGCACTGCTTGAAGATAATCGAAGTTATGCGAGAGCTTTTCAAGATCTTCATTAACACCCACTAACGACCTCAGCTCTTGCAAGGCCATGGAACCCAAACTCTCCATGACCAAAGAAATCAGTCCATCTGCCATGATTTAGAGCAGAGAAGAAGCTGAAAGCTGAAAAGCAAAGAATCACCTTGGATGGAGCGGCGGTGCTATGTTGGGGAAATGCTCTCAAAACCGATTAGAGAAGACTCCATGGCGATTCAGATCAACCAGATGATGGAGCTTGACTTGCTTACTTGCTTTTCCCAGTCTGGGAACTCGGTATAGCTATCATCTTTCGCCTCATTCTGTCCGCATGTTTAAATGGTCTGATGATCAAAACCGACCATCTTCTAGCTGTTACTCTATATGGGCCGCCATGGTGTGTATCCTTCATCAAACCTGTTAATCAGGTGTAACAAAGCAGGTTGAACATGATCCGAACTCACAAGGGGTCACATTTCACGGGAATTTTTTCATATTCTTCCCATTGGTGGTGTGGCCCATAACTATCTTTTATTCTGGATGATTTTTTATGTACGGTCAAAATAAGCATTCTCACCGTATATACGGAGTAGATTTTAAATATACAATATGATAGGCACCACAGCTCTTGCGTGTTCTAGGCGCTCCCTGGAACAGGGACGCGGATCAGATATGACAGGTAGAGTAGCGAGACACGCTACTGAAGTGACGTCACTAAGTTAGGTGGACCCCTATGATGCGCGTTGTATCCATTTGGAGATATTAAAGCATGACCCATAAAACCAGGCATATTCAAATCGAAAACCGTGGGAAGATTAATGCCCCATTGAAACTTTCCAAAGACCTACCATGATGGGTTTTTCGAAATCTAACTTACTCGAAAGTCAACAAAGACATTAAAGATGGAAAAACACAAATATCACTCTCTCTACTGGTTTCTTTGGTGGCTCCATTGGAGTTTTGAATATGACTCATTCTGTGAATTTTACCTTAAAATGTTCTCGGCGTGGATACAAAATATACATCATGGTGGGGCCACGTAACCTGGTGGCGTCACTTAAATAGCGGTCTCGCTACTCAACCTGTCCGTAGCCAATCCACGCCCCGGAGCAGGTGTTGCATATGGACGCGGATTGAGTACGACCCCCACCACGACCTTGCTATAGACGGACGGTCCCGTCAGAGGCTTTGTAGGCCCACCCTGATGTATATGTTTCATCCAGGCCGTTCATTTATTTTTATACATCATTTTAGGTAATGAGCCCCCTTCCCCCATAAAAAAAAAAATTTTTTTTTTAAAAAAAAAGTAATTGAAGGATCAAGTGTAATACACCACCGGAAGTAATGGGGATTGAAAGCCACGGTTGAAAACTTCTTATGGATCACTGGAGTTTTGGACCAAGCTGATATTTGTGTTTTCCCTTCATCCAGTTCTATATGACTTAAATGGCAAATAAAGATGATGGTAGGCCCTAGAAAGTTTTCAGCAGTAAGAGCTTCAACCCATTGCTTCCCGTGGTGTGGTGCAGTTGAGCCTTCGATCAGCTTCCTTTTTCAGTTCATGCCCTGAAAGTATCTTTCAAAATAGATGACAGCGTGGATGAAACATATATATTATGGTGGGCTTCACAGAGCCTCTAACACTCTCTAGCTATGTCTTGGTAGGGGTAGTACCAATCATCATTAGTTGCGGATTCTGGTCCACTGATTCCCTTGCCTTGCCTACTTTTCTTTTGCCATGACTCTTCCATGGTAGAGCCGATGATAGATAGTTGGACTAACGTCTACTGATTCTCTTCCCTTGCCTACCTTTCTTTTGTCATGACTCGTTTGGATAAGAAAATTTCACAAAGAGCTGATAATAGATAGTTGGACTAAAATAATGGGCAGTCATTTGAAAATCAACATTAACTCATTGAAAGTCAAAATTATTTGGTGGCTATTAAATGCATTATGGCATGCTATGATCATTGTGAGTCACACAACAAGAAATTATTTGGTGGCTATTAAATGCATTTGATATTGTGTTTTCAATTGGGATATCAAATAATTTTATATTAGGCTAATTTTTTTGTATTCCATTTCTTGTCTATATGAATAATTTTATTAATGTTTGGATGGTGTTGTACCTAATTTTTAACTATTCTTGAAAAATCAATTAGAAAGAATATACGTCATAGCAATAGAAATATATAACATGTCATGCCCGAAACTTGAAAATCGGGCTCACAAAATTTTCGATCGTCGAATTTCTGGTCGACAACCTCCGTAGTACCTCATTCTCGGCTTTCAGCGCCCATAAGCCAGATTCCGATCCTCGGATCCTATAAGGAGGATTTTTCAATGTACATTTATCTCATAATAAGCATAACCACAAGTTTACCCAAGTCACAAAGGCAATATCATCATCATATATCCACTAATATAAGCAATTGAATACAGTGCTGAAAG
Source organism: Magnolia kwangsiensis (assembly GCA_037074715.1). Lineage (NCBI taxonomy): Eukaryota > Viridiplantae > Streptophyta > Magnoliopsida > Magnoliales > Magnoliaceae > Magnolia > Magnolia kwangsiensis. The sequence continues at coordinate 120,516,359 of CM073577.1, forward strand.
AGAAATACATATATCGAAAATCAAAGCTCCAGAAGACAGGTGTACGCTCCAAGCTCAACGCTGTTGCGACCTAACGCCACCTGCACACATCTATCGTGCATAAGCTTATAGAAAGCCTAGAGGGTGGTGAAAGTGTGTACACAAGGTTAGTGTCAAGAATGCAATATTAGAGCAATGCAGAAACATGCAGGTAAGTTCATAAATATCATTAGTCTTATCTAGGCTATACGATGAAAAAACATAATAAACCAATATCATATACCGAGGAAACAATGTAAAACAGCTATGTAATGCGGAGATATAGTGAGCCAAATATCATATACTGAAGATGCAATGCAATATGAATATCCTAATGAGTCCACAAATACTGTCATGATCATTTAGGCCATATAAATGTAAAAATATAGCAGCCCAAAATGCCATATGCCTGGAATGACCAAGTTGAAGTATGAAGTCGAAATAATAGTACGTAGTATCGCAGGCTATGGGGTCCATCACAAGGGACTTCTATCCCAACCAGTCTCATACCTAAATTTGGATAGCCAGACTCAATGTAATAAACTCTTGATCTCAGATTGGTCACGTACCCCAACTGAAATCTTAGTCATTACAACGGTACACATAAAAATTAGTTACCCACCACCAACCCGAGTGGATAGTGAATGAGTAAAATGCTGAGTATGCAACTCCTACTCAATAAGTCCACATATCAGTACTGTACATCTCTTGGATCATCACCCGGGTCTAGTACACTCCAAGATGGCTGCCACCCCTGTCGGCCGTGTAGCCCAAAAAGTGGAAAAGACCCTACTACCCGCCTGTCAGCAGTATACTAATGTCTACCTGGCTTGTCGATAGCGGTCCAATTTGTGAGCTGGTCAAACTCAGCCCAGCTTATAGCCCCCTCACTCAGGCGGATAAGGCCACACCCCCTTCCAACCGATCACGACACAGTGGAAAATACGACCTATTAATATTTAGCACTCTGGTGCTCATGTATATACACTCGATCTAGACATTGGAGCATCCCTTGGCCATGGGAGTTTATGGACTTTCACTCACAGACATCCAAATTGTCCATATGCTCAAACCAATCATTTTCAGTGTACTATCTGGCCATCCACAATATGTCTATGGAGGTCACAGCCCTGATGTCACTAGGGCGCCAAATGATCATGTCACAAAATGCGAGATGCATGAGCCATACCATCCAGTCATGCATCAAACCTGCAGGTGTCGCTCGCTCATATAAGGTAACTCCGTCTCTCGGGGAGTCCCATAAACAATCAGTCCAATGACACATGCTATGCTCAATCACTCCTCATAACAAGAATGTGAATGATGTGTATGGGAATATATCATGAAGCTATACTAAGCATGTTATATGATGATAATGTACTCTCATTATATCAAGGATGGGCGTAGATGACCTACTCATATCAAGAATGGGCCTAACGAAGCTTAAGGGAAGGTCACAATGTGGACATTTAACCATCATTGCCCATCAATGTGGACATTCAACCAACATTGCTCCCAAGGAGTGTCCCTCATAGAGCCAAACATATAGTGGGCCCATGACAACATACAAGGGCCTAACATATAACATAATGGGCCTCACACAAGGGCCTCTCATATATCATAATGAGCCTCATCATATGGGTCATATATACATCACATTAGGCCTCAACATAAGGGCCTCATATACATTACAATGGGCCACATCCATGGACCTCAAATACATCACAATGGGCCACATCTATGGACCTTAAATACATCACAATGGGCCACATATATATCGCTTTGGGCCTCACAGAAGGGCCTCACATACATTACATTGGGCCTCACTCATGAGTCTCACATGCATCACATTAGGCCTCATACAAGGGCCTTATATACATCGCATTAGGCCACATCCCATGGGCCTTAATATATCACAATAGGCCACATCCCATGAGCCTCTCATACATCACATCGGGCCTCACTCATAGGCCTCACATGCATCACACTGGGCCTCACCATCTGGGCCTTATATACATCGCATTGGGCCTCACTCATGGCCGCAACAATGGACTTCATATACATCAAGTAGGTTGCATCACATGGGCCGCACCAATGGGCCTCATATACACAAGTGGGCCGCATCACTTGGGCCGCACCATCTACACCATACATCTATTTTAAAGATCATTTTAGAGCATTACCCAAAAAAATGGATCACATCGGAGGATCATCTAGACCATACTACAAATAGCAGTGGAGATAATGATTTCTATCATTAAACAATTCACCGAGTTGGGGCCCGCCATCATGTTTATTTCCATTTAATCTATTCATACGATCACAATGACCTGAATTAAGTGGAAAAATGAATTTCATACTAATTCGAAACTTCTGGGATACCAAAAGGATTTTAATGGTAGTCGTTCAATCCTCCACTATTTTCTGCAGTGTGGTCCACCTGATATACGGATCTGCTTCATTTTTAGTCTCAAGCCTTAAGACGAGCTCACCATTTGGTTGGACGGTTTGGATGTAACAGATACATCTACAATGGGCCCCACCTTCCAGCCATCTAAACTTTGTGGATATGACCCACACATCACGGTGGAGGCCCACAGAACTTGCTGACGAGGTGCAATAGCTATATAGCTAGTGCGTGGGATGTTGGCCAATCGTCCAGATGATGGACAGTTGGGATTATAGCAGAGGTGGGTCCCACAGAACTTGTTGTCGCCTGTAACACCCCGGATTTTGGCCAATCTGGGATTTGACGTCCTTAGGCAGTGGGTCAATTAAAACACCTGGAAAATCGTTCAGAACCCAATTCCATAGCCAAAGAAACCACTTAGGATTAATTCCTTTAGAAATTAAGCGTAAGTTAGCTAGCGCAACGCTGGAGTAGCTGGGAAATAGTCCCTGATCACTTTAAATACGTTCTACAAGACCCAAATCGAGTAGAACGTATGACTCTATAATACTCTATAACCTCGGACCAAACTCTAAGCAGGTTTATTCTCTGGACCACTTTGAATCTTTGTATTGGATCTAGACCACGCGTCGAAAGTCCGATACCTCCTATCTTAGACCGTTAGAACTGCCTAGCTGGACTTGACACTCATTTCGAAAATCAAGTCAAACCGATAATCACAGGCCATTTCATTGAGCCCGGACCGAAGAGAGTACGAATAGGGAAAGAATTGGAATTTCAAATTCAAATCTGGCACACAACTTGAAGCGTCAGTATTGAGCGTTCTGACCGTTAGAATTCAGCCAGATTACACTCTCGGATCAGGACAAATTTCTATTTTATATCATGAGACTTTCAGCCCTGATCTACGTGCGGTGACCGCTGAAACTGGTACGCCACGTGCGATCTGCGGACCCAACCGGACTGAAAACTTAATACGTGCTAGATCTGGTACACGTGAGCTTAATTCCGATCGCATTCGGTCAGGGGACCACCAGAAAGCATCTTTTGGACCGAAACAGCCCCAATTTGGATATGCACTAAGTGAACTTTGTACCGGAGCCTATTTCGGGCAAGTTTGGGCTTATAAAAGGGGTTGAAACCCTCACTCCTCTCTCCCATCCGAATTTGCAAAAATTCCTAGATTGGGAGAGAGAAAAGGTGAGAGTTTGTGAGAGAAGGTGGGAGAGAATTCCCTGCTGCTTGTGCCACGTGCTGTACGTGCTTAGGCAACGCACTCCGATCACTTTTTCGGCGATTCCTCCGCGTTTTCAGGTAAGAAAATACCCTAGAAGTTGCTGATTTGAGGTTCCTTTCGTTTCCTAGCGAAGTAACTAATAGAACTTGTGTATTAGGTTCTCTAATCACCGTATACGAAGCGTATACACTCCGTTCGAATTTACACATCCATAAGAGACAAGGTGCGGATTTTAGACGCTTTGATTGACTGTTTCCAAAGCTTTCAATGTCGTTTAATAGTAGATTATCGACGGCAACGCGGTTTGACATGTACAACATGCTGTCCATTTCCTGTTTCGTAAATCAACGAAGAATATGAGATTTAGGGCATTTTAGTTATTTGTAGGAAGTACTGATTTTATTCATATTTTGCTAATGTGATTGACATGATTTGTTGTCGCATTAGAATGTTAGGAATGAGTACATAATTATTTTGGCGAAGAGATTCGCCTAAATGCGCACTTCGGGTCGACATACTATATGTAGACTTAAGTGTGTAGTGTAAGTGTTTGTATAAATGCTTGTATTAGTATGTATTGAATTAAATGGTGATAGGAATTAGTTTGAGATTGATTTCTCAAATAATATGTTGGTGTAAATGGTTTCCTACATATTAGCCATATGCATGATTTCATGATATGAATGAAATGCATGTGCTTGACGATTCGCTTAAGCTGTATGTTATAACATGTGCTTGATGATTTCATTATGATTTAGTTCGAGATTGAATTCTCAATTAATATGCTGATGGAAATGATTTCCTATATGTTGGCGATATGCATAATTCCATCATATGTATGAAAGGCATGTGTTAGATGATTTACTTAAGTTGTATGTTACAACATGTGTTAACATGCTCACATGGTTGTATTTCATTTTCAATACTCTCACTTGATTTGCTGTTGTGATTCCATGTGTTTGGGACTATGCCTAGTCCAGGCAGTCGGTAACCGAGCGAATTCGTGGTTAGCTTATCTTCGCCACGAACGACGCGTCGATCAACGCGAGCCGTGTTTTGGAGTTGGCGGCAGTGGTTAGGCCACACGAAGTGTTTTACGAACTTCATGTCGTTCAACTTGAGATGCGATCGTGCTAGTCGAGCCCGTCAAGTAACCCGACTGGCCGATGTATGTTCACCCTACATGAGTCATAACTGCTTGAACCTAGGGTACTGAACTTACCATTGTAAACCCTGTTAACCATGGTACCTTGATCCACGAAGACTCATGAGCCGGGCATGGTGGTATGGGACACCGTGGTCGAGCTGTCGGCCTACGCTGGGGCCACAAATCTCCCCGTAGTGACCAGTGAGCACCTAGTCTTGTGAGCAGATTATGGTGGTATGGGACACTATATTCTAGCTGTCGGCCTACACTGATCAGGCGACTAGTCCTTTGTAGTAACCGCGAGCGTATTCTGAATCTACGGGAGGCGACGACCCTTCCGTAGCAGTAGAGTACAATAGGCCTGTATTGATAAGGTGATGGGGGAGCGGTGCAACGAGTGCGAGCAACAGCCCTGGCAGCCCTTGCAGCGACCTACAAAATATACATCGTATGAGATTACTAGGAGTGACGACCCTAGACAGGATCTGTGTTGGGATTGATATAAGGGAGGTACCTTAGTTTCCCAATCCTGCTGTTTGAATGGACTAATAACAACTCGAAAATCATATCACCATAACATTGCATGTGCCTGGAAGATGTGGAGCACTCTAGGGAGTGTGGCATGCCGCGGTCGTAAGATGTTGCCGTATGAGGGAGATCGTCGGTGAGAGCATACATCACGTCATATCATATTGCATTAACAACAGTATTAGGATTGTTTGATTTACTGCTTTACTATTATCGCATGATTGATTTGAGAACATGTTAATCCTCGCTCTATTATTCCACTGAGTTAGCTACTCACTCCCACGTTACGGGATGGTGTTCCTGGACACCCACCAGACCCTTTTGTGATTGCAGATGATGGTGCGGCCTGCGAGGTGGAGCCGGACTTGATGATGATGAGGATCCCTCCTTTATGCGTGTGCTGATTGTCGGGATTACAGGGAGGTTGATTAGATACTTTGACATTTGTCATTTTATATTTTTAGCGCACTCATGTATATTCGTTTCGTCTACTTTTGGAGTATACATGTATGTGTATAACCTGGTAACATGTTCATACTCTGGAGACATACAACAGTTTATATATGTTATACATACTATCACAGTCTTCCGCTTGTTAATTTAACTGTCTCTAGAGTATGATATGTTGTTCTAGCTTAATCTCACTCATGTTTAAGCGTTATCACAGACAACATTCAATCATACATATCTATGTTGCATAAATAACATTTTGAAACTCGGGAGTTGAGTTTTTGCTCGACCTCCGATTTTCGGGATGTTACATCGCCACTGCAGCAGCTTGCTGCTGATGATCCCCACCGTTCAGATGGATAGTGGAATAAAATACATATATTAAAGTGGGTCCCACACACATGGTGGGTCTCACTTAAAACGATCTCTACAACTGGCTGGATGGTATGGATTTAACACATACCTCATGATTAGGGCCCACAGATTTGGTGACATTAATACAACAACCATCTTGCTGCTATGAGATGGATGGACAGTGTAGCTTCATACATCAGGTGGAGTCCCACCTTGGATGGACGATGTAGATTAAATCCATACATCACGGTGCATCCTGTAGCAGTACCGTCCAGATGGACGGTGTGGGGACATAATACATATATCAAGGTGGGTCCCACCTGCCCACATGTGTCCCATGTGTGTGGTGGGCCCATGTCCAAACATGTGGATGGTGAGTATAAAACACATATATATTGGTGGCCCATGGAGCTTGTTAACAACAGCTAGGTACCGCTGACCGTCCAACAGATGGACGGCCCAGCTGCAACACGTACACGAGGTGGGTCCACACGTGTGGCCCACCTCAGCTTTGGATTTAAGCTGAAACTTGTGTTTTCTCTTCGTCCAGGGATGTTGGACATCCAGCGGACGGACGGCCCTAGATGGGGCACGCCATCAAGGTGGGTCCCACGTGATGGCCCATCGTGGGTTGGATCAAACTGATATTTGTGTTTTCCCCTCCATTTGGGCTGCCTGGATCAGGTGGGCCACACACATATATCACTATAAACAAAAAGAGAAAGAAAGAGAGAGAAAGAGAGAGAGAGAGAGAGAAGGTGTGAAGGGGAGGGACCCCGCCACTATGGGCCCTCCCTATACTTAATACAATGCATACATCAGGTGGGTCCCACCACAAGTGGGCCCACAAACAGAAATCAACAGTGGAAATCCGAAGATCACCCACCTATATCACTCCTTCTTGGTCCTTTGGAAAGCTACGCTTCTTGGCTTCTTCTTTGACAGTGGAAGATGAGGATTGAAGGGTGAAAATGGGAGATTTAGGAGGTAAGAAGTGGGCCACACTTGGCTCTCTTTTGGGAGAGCTCAGACGTTGGCTCTCTCTTAGTTGCTTGGGAAATGAACTTGAGAAAGAGAGAGAGAGAGAGAGAGGTGGTGTAAGAGTGAGTGATGGGTGATGGGTGAGTGTAAGAAAGGGATGGGTGGAGAGAGAGAGAGAGAGTTGACTTTGGAAATGGGAGAGGGATGGGTTGTGTACTTGACTTGATGGGTTGTATATTTTTATTGATTAATTGACATTTGGTAGAGATTCTCTTAGGTTTTATAATTACGCATCGTTTTCTCAAAATAAATGCGAGCTCACATCTCCTGGCTTGAGTATCGTATCGGCTCGTGAGACACAGAGTTGGAACCGCGGCGAGGGCGCGATCGCTAGGGTATAAGTTTTGGGTCGAGTCGGCTTAGACATACAGGATGTGACTTACGGTCGTGCGTAAATGTCGATTATAGGTCGCGGGTTGTCAAAATTCGACGGGAAGGACTGTGTGAGTCGTAGGAATGGTACGGTCTAGGATATGGGCCTTACATAACATGTTAAAAATCTTAAAGAATACTTGGAGTATTTTTTATGGAATCATTGTTGACAAGATTATAAAATAGAGAGCAGCTGAGAAGTATTCAAAAGCAAATTAAGTGGCTCAAAGGCATCCATAAGATGCTAGAGAGGTGTTCAAAAGTAGATTGAGAGGCCAAGAGGTGTCTAAAAGGAAAACCAAGTAATCAAGAAGCATATGCATGCGAAACACGGCCAAAGGCTGGTCGAGTGTCTAGAAGCAGATTATGACTGAGAGGCCGAAGCACGGTCGAGCATTTCTGAACGAAAGGCAACCGAGAGACACAAAACCCGATCGAAAGAAGAGGAACAATTATAAAAGAAAAACGTAATAAGAAAGGGATCTAAAAAAAGGTTTTTCAACTACCATAACTATTGCGGTAATGGAAGAAGAATCTAGAAGAACAAGCTACAACAGAACTCTATAAATAACAAAGAATGTGATAGAAAATCTAGCAACCGACCCAACCAAACAAATCAATCAAATCTATTAATTTATCTTTTATCTTAGCTTAGCATAGGAGTAGTAGTAATTCTTAGCTATAATCGTTAGTTGGAATCCAAATCTATGCTCATATGTTGGATTTGTTCTTTATCAAATATCAACCAGGTCTTTCAAGAGATGCATGCTTAAAGTTTCTCTTGGTGACCGATTATGAGTTTTTCCTTTTATTTGATTTGTACCGGTATTTTAGAAGTCCTTTCTTGTGAAAGGCATAAAGTAACCCATCTTCCGAGAAAGATATGCAAGTACGAACTTTCAGAATCTAGTCCATGAAATTTATGAAGGAGTTGTACCACTCCCAGTTTAAAATCCATGTTTCCTGCATTAAGTGGAAACATCATGCGAGAAGGTGTACTTGGGGGTGTACACCGAGTTGAGCTGGCCTTAACTCAACTTGGCTCGGCTCGGTCCTCGAGCCTAACTGGTCAGCTCGACTTGATTCAGTCAGCAACTCGGGCCAGTTCGAGCCGAGATCGAGCCGAGTTCGCCTATGCAGCATTTTCACAAACACATGAATTACACCTTTAAAATCTCACTGTATTTAAAATAACAATAGTGGTTTTACAGGTATTTCATCAAACACCTTCTAAGAAACATAAAAATCAAGAAAAGAAGGGTATTTGTTTCATATACATACCTTCCTCGCCACCAGCCACACTTTGTTCAGTCATTTCATCAAACACTTGGTGAGCAACATCAATATCAAAGTAACCAAGTCATCGAACTAGTACGATCCAAGTTCGATTCGAGTTGGGTTCGATCCGAGTCGAGTCGAGCTGGGGCCAGCTCGAACTTGACTCAAACTCATTTTCGAGCTCAAAAAATTAGCTAGACTCGGCTCGAACTCAACTTCGAATCGAGTCGAATCGAGCCTTTTCGAGTTGAGTCGAGCGAGTACACCCCTAGATGTACTTACCCCCGCTAGTTGTAAGTAATCTCATAAAGTATGAGGCAGGGAGCATGATGCACCTCATTTTCATCTTAAACCTCCAAATCTGGATGTTGAGGTTGATTTGTAGTCAATACTTCGATTAACTCGGGGGATCTCGAGTGGTGTCTAATCCGGTGATGGATAATCAACCCTTCGACTAATCCAGCTTCGCTTAAGAGACATTGAATGTTGTCACAAACCCACTTGGGCATGAAACACTCACAGCCCGCTAGTTCTAAAACTACCTAATCCTATAATAGAAATTTAGAAAGTGGAGAAAAGAGAAGGGTTAGAAGGATTTTACGAAAGAAGAATCGCTAGGTTAGATGTTACAAAACATAAAACTAAGCTCCTAAAACCAATTAAAAAAATCTAAGAGAAAATACAAAAAATATAAAAATAAATAAATAAATAAATAAATCTTAACTAATTCTAAAATTTAAATAATTCAGAAAAACACAACACGTTGTAATCCACATCAATGATGTTAAAAACTTGTTCGCTTGTACCCCACGTGTAGGGTTACGATGTAGTAATAATCTCGGTGAGACCTAGGTCGTACCCATAAGGACTGGAGATGTGTAATTTCTCTAAACTAATTAATGATTAGAATTAAAAAAGAAACTTGAGACTTATAATTGAAAAGATATTGTGAATTGAAACTATCAGATTTTGGGAACTAGAGCGTCAAGGATCCACTTGTTGTTACTTTAATGCATCCTTGATTCAATCAATGCTTCAACTAGAATCGAAGTCCTAATCTATCTAGTTGAATGATAGAGTGGTTAAAATATCATAAACTATTCCAAAACAAATTATGAGCATTTATAGTAATGATCCATGTATGACAGTCTTGTTGAATTGATTGTAGAGAGTTCTACGCATCTACCATGCCGGTAGTCAATGGTAGATCAAAGAATTCTACAGATCAAACAATCATAAATAAAAGAGAAAACATTCATTAAGTTTCTAAATATCCACCGTACGTAGAGTCGATGATAGATCAAAGTAATAATAAAAAGCACTTCTTAAATTCAAACTATAACTATGAAATATCCAACATGAACTTCATGAACCTGAATCAAAGTAAGAAAAGTATTAAAACACACTACAAGCTTCACCTCTTAGCTCTAATTAAGAGACTAGCCAACCAAAGACATGACTGAAACTAAAACTCTTAAACAAAATGTGAAAAAAATAACTAGAAGAAGAACATTAGGGAAGAAGGGAGGACTCCTTGAAGTTCTCTTGCACCTTGCTCCACTCTTCCAACCCTAATTCGTGCTTGGAAAATCTTAAAAGACCCATATTTATAAGATTTACTTGGACCAACTTTGAAACCACCTTTAATTTACGCAGCACAGTTACGTTTCGGTCACACCGAACATGAACTTCAGTCGGACCAAATTATCCTTCTATCGGACCGAATTAACTCTGTTTCTTGCTGGAACTCTTTGTCTACATTCGGACTGCACCGAGCTTTCCTTCAATCACACCGAACATGTCTTCGGTCGCACCGAATTAATACTCGGACGGACTGAATTCACTCTAAATTTTGTTGCCGTTCGCTAGACTATTTTGTGCACTTTCGGTTGCATTGAGGTTTCCTTCGCTCTTACCGAACATGGCTTCAGTCAAACCAAATGTCGCACTGAACAGTCTATTTATTCTGTTGCTTCTGCGATTTTTCTAGTCTTTTCTTCCTCCTATGTGCTTGCTTTTGCTAGATCTTTGGCATGTAAATTCTTCAATCTTAGTCTTCAAAGATCCGTCCTTGCCTTGGTAATTCTTGAGCACTAGTTTCTACGCTTTTAGCACTCCAAATCCATGAAGCTCTCTAGATTTCTCACAAAGTTTTCTTGAATCCACGAAGGATGCAATAGAAATAATTTATAATGAATTCAAAAATAAATTAATTGATGATAAAAATGAAATTACAATCCTTTAAATAATGAGTTCAAACCTAGAACAGAGTTTTAGACTCAAACTCCAACTCAAATAGTAAACTTATTATTTGTAGACGGTCATTATTCCTATTAGACTTCATGATTTTCTCCCAAAAATAGTAAGTGCCCAATTTGGCCTAACCATGTTACTCTCCTAATTTTTCCAAGCCCTTTTCATGTTGGGCATGACTAATGTTTGAATTATCTCTGATATTATCAAAATATCTTAGATATTATCTTTATCTCCAGCTCAGTGATACCGATAACACTGGTAACGATATCGATAATGCTAGTAGTATAAAAAATGTTAAGTAATAGCAATGTATCGTTAAGTATCACCAATGTATCAATATCACTAATGTAATTGTCAATATTTTTAACTATGTAAATTCCAGGTGTCGCTTGTATTGCCAATGCATCAATATCGTCAATGTATCACCAATATTTTCAACTATATAAATTCTAGGTAATGCTTGTATCATAAAGGTATCGACGACATTTCAATAATATTATTCCCAACATATTGATATCATCAAAATTTTGTTTATTTAAAAAAATTATAGCAACTTTTTTTTCATGGGCACATGGTTGTATGTGGTGTTCAATTTGTCATCAATAATATTGATAATATCTCAATACTATCGTGTAACGCCCGTGAAAAATCCATACTTGGACTCGAGTACCAACTCGACCCGAATTTGCGTAGAATTCATTCCTTTGGAAAATTTGACTAGGTTAGCTAGTGCAACGTTAGAATAGCTGGGAAATGGTCCCCGATCACTTTAAATACGTTCTACAAGGCCCGAAGCGAGTGGAACTAAGGGTGCTATAATGCTCTAAAGCCTCGGATCAAACTCTAAGCCGGTTTGTTCTCTGGACCACTTTGAATCTTTGTATTGGATCTAGACCGCACGTTGAAAGTCCGATACCTCCTATCTTAGACCGTTAGGACCGTCTAGCTGGGCTTGACACTCATTCCAAAAATCAAGTCAAACCGATTATTACAGGCTATTTCATTGAGCCCGGACCGAAGAGAGTGTGAATAGGGACATAGTTGGAATTTCAAATTCAAATCTGGCACACAAATTTGACGCATCAGTATTAAGCATTCTGACCGTCAGAATACAGCCAAATCACACCCTTGGATCAGGAAAAATATCTATTATATATCACGAGACTTATAGGCCTGATCTTGGTGCGGTGACCGTTAAACTGAAACTGGGCCGCCACGTGCGATCTGGGAACCCAACCGGTCTGAAAACTGGATGTGTGCTAGATCCAGTATGCATGAGCTTAAGTCCGACCGCATTTGGCCTGGGGACCTCCAGAAATGCCCTTTTGGACCGAAACGGCCCCGATTTGGTTAGGCACCAAGTAAACATTGTTCCCAAGCCTATTTTGGGAATGTTTTAGGCTATAAAAGGGGTTGAAACCCTCACTCCTCTCTCCCATCCGAATTTGAGAGAAGCCCTAGCTTGGGAGAGAGAAAAAGAGTGAGAGATTGTGAGAGAGTGGGAGAGTTCTTCCCGCCACTTGTGCTACGTGTTGCACGTGCTTAAGCGACACTCCTCTACCGCTTTCCCGGCGATTCCACCGCAATCCTAGGTAAGTAAAAACCCTAAATAGTTGGTGATTTGAGTTTTTCTTGTTTCCATGGCGATGTAGCTTATGGATCTTATGTATTAGGCTCCTTACTCGCCGTAGACGAAGCATATACACTCCGCTTCAATTCCCGAGTCTACAAGACACTAGGTGAGGATTTTAGACGCTTTGATTGACGGTTCCCAATGCTTTCAATGTCGTTTAATAGTAGATTCTTGACGGCATCGCCGTTTGACATGTACAAAATGCTCTCCGTTTCCCGTTTCGTAAGCTAACGAAGAATATGAGATTTAGGGCATTTTAGTCATTTGTAGGAAGTACTGTTTGCATTCATATTTTGCTGATGTGATTGACATGGTTTGTTGTCGCATTAGGAAGTTAGGAATGCGTGCATAATTAGTTTGGCGAAGAGATTCGCCTAGTTGCACACTTTGGGTCGACATGCTATATGTAGACCTAAGTGTGTAGTGCATGTGTTTGTATAAATGCTTGTATTAGTATGTATTGAATTAAATGATGTTATTTGATACTTTGTGATTGATTTTTCAATTATTATGCCGACCTAAATGATTTTCTACATGTTGACAAAATGCATGATTTCATTACATGCATGGAATGTATGTGCTTGAGGATTTGCTTAAGTTGAATATGCATGGGAAGTATGCCTTGAAGATTTGCTTAAGTTGAAAGTTATAACATGTGTTAACATGCTCACATGATGTATTTCAATTCCAATACCTTGTATAGTAATTCCATAGATGTGTGGGACTTGACTTAGTCCAGGCAGTCGGTAACCGAGCGATTTCGTGGCTGACTGGTCATAGCCACGAACGACGCGTAGATGAATGTGATTCGTGTTGAGAGTTGGCGGCAGTGGTTAGGCCACGCGAAGTGTTTTACGCACTTCATGTCGTTCAATTCGATATGCGATCGCGCTAGTCGAGCCCGTCAAGTAACCCGACTGGCCGATGTTTGTTCACCTTGTATGTAACATAACTGCTTGAACCTAGGGTACTGAACTTACCATTGTAAACCCTATTAACCGTGGTACCTTGATCCACGAAGACTCATGAGCCGGGCATGGTGGTATGGGACACCGTGGTCGAGCTGTCGGCCTACGCTGGGGCCACAAACCTCCCCGTAGTGACCAGTGAGCACCTAGACTCGTGAGCAGATTATGGTGGTATGGGACACTATATTCTAGCTGTCGGCCTACACTGATCAGGCGACGAGCCCTTTGTAGTGACCGCGAGCGTATTCTGAGTTCACGGGAGGCGACGACCCTTCCGTGCAGTAGAGTACAGTAGGCCTGTATTGATAAGGTGATGGGGGAGCGGTGCAACGAGTGCGAGCAACAGCCCTGGCAGCCCTTGCAGTGACCTACGAAATGTACATCGTATGAGATTACTAGGAGTGACGACCCTAGACAGGATCCGTGTTGGGATTGATACAAGGGAGGTACCTTAGTTTCCCAATCCTGCTGTTTGAATGGACTAATAATAACTTGGTAATCATATCACCATAGCATTGCATGTGCCTGGAAGATGTGGAGCACTCTAGGGAGTGTGGCATGCCGCGGTCGTAAGATGTTGCCGTATGAGGGTGATCGTCGGTGAGGGCATACATCACGTCATATCATCTTGCATTAACAACAGTATTAGGACTTGTCTGATTTACTGCTTTACTATTATCGCGTGACTGAATTGTGAACATGCTAATCTTTGCTCTATGATTCCACTGAGTTGATCACTCATTCCCACGTTACGGGATGGTGTTTGCAACACCCACCAGACCCTGTTGTAGTTGCAGGTGACGATGAGATCCAGGAGGTGGAGCTAGATGATGACGAGGACCAGGATGAGTTCTCGTATATGCAGTATCATGACGGCTTCCCGTAGGTGACCTGGATCGAGGGGACATCAGTGGGACTTTTCTTTTTGAACATTATTCTTTTGTTATGTACATGTATATGAGACTCAGAGATGTAGTCATACTTTGGAGACAGTTGAGATTACTTTGTTTTTCCATACAGTGATATATATCTTGTTTAGTCTTCCGCTTGCTTTTATCACTGGATCTGAAGTATGAATTGCAGTTTTGGTATACTTTTACTCATGTGAATGCTTTAAATCAGACAACATTGAATCATAACCATTTTTGTTGCATAAGTGACGGTCTGGAACTCGGGAGTTGAGTTTATACACGACCCCCGATTTTCAGGGTGTTACATATCGATATCATAACATGTGAAATATCAAGGCCACAATCTTTCATTTCCTATCCAATTGTTGATGATTTCTTAGTGAAATATCATGTGTTGTTTATATTTTGCAATATCAATGGATTTTTAGATGGAAGGTTGGATGGTTAAATATGTCGGATGGGATGGTTGGATCACTACAAGAAATAGCGCTTTTACTGATGAAATTATTGCCGACGAAAAAAAAAATCATCGGTAAAAGTACGTTTTTATCGACGAAATTTTTTTTTGTCGGTAAAAATGCACTTTTACTTAATTTTTTTTTTCATCAGTAAGTATTTTAATTTTTAAGATAGAAAATTTTCGCGTTATTCTGAAAATTTCGCGGTAAGAGTTTTATCAACGAAAATTTTCATTGGTAAAAAGCACAACATGACTTTTATTGACGAAAATTTTTGCCGGTAAAAATATTATATTTTCCACTGCAAAAATTTTCAGGCTAGGTTTTGCCGACGAACTAAAACCATCAGGAATAATGGTTTTATCGACGAAAATTTTCGTCGGTAAAAGTTTTCTATTTTCAATTAGAAAATTTTAACCCTGAGTTTTTACCAATGAACAAAAATCGTAGGGAATAATGGTTTTACCGATGAAAATTTTCGTCGGTAAGTGTTCTGTTCTTCACCTGGGAAATTTACGCCCTTAGTTTTACCGACGAACTAAAACCGTCGGGAATAATGTTTTTACCGATGAAACGTTTTGTTGGTGAAAGTGTTCTGTTTTTCGCCTAGGTAATTTTCGCCTTGAGTTTTACTGACGAGCTAAAACCGTTAGGAATAATGTTTTTACCGACAAAAATTTGTCGGTAAAAGTGTTCTGTTTTTATTTTCGCCCTGAGTTTTACCAACGAACTAAAACCGTCGGGAATAATATTTTTACCGACGAAACGTTTAGTCGGTAAAATCATGTAGCAAATTTTCCCTCTCCCTTGAAAAGTTTCACGGTAGAATTTTACCGACGGACCAAAGCCGTCGGGAATAATGTTTTTACCAACGAAAAATTTCGTCAATAAAAATCTTATAATTTTTAAGATAGAAAATTTTCACGCTATTTTTGAAAATTTTTGCGGTAAGTTTTACTGACGAAAATTTTCATCCATAAAAACATTTTTCACGACGAAAAAAAATTTGTCGGCAAATAGCACTTTTACTGATGAAAAATTTCGTCAGTAAAAATCTTAGAATTTTTAAGATGGAAAATAAAAATTGTTAAAAATTCAGAATTTTTTTTTTTAATTCTTAAGATTTTGAATTAAAATATGAGAATTTTTGAGATTTTGAAAATAAAAATTCAGAATTTGTATTTTAAAATCTTGAGATTTTGAATTAAAATATGAGAAATTTTTTGAGATTTTGAAAATAAAAGTTCAGAATTTGTATTTTAATTTTTTTTTTTGAAATATTTTATAATTAAAATGATATTTTTTTAAAAGAGTAAAAAAATATACATTTTGAAAAGAATATTTTATTTTTAAATGGAAATTGAAATTTATCTATGAAAAATAAAATTACTAAATTATTAGGCACATCCACTAATTGAACCTTTAATCGTTTTTGGACAATCTAATCAGTTTAGATTGAAGAGTAAATAACTTCAGATATTTAAATTAAATTTCACTGAAATTATTTATCAATCTTGTATGCCCAATATCTTTCTCATATGTAGCCTGATTGGGGTGAGTATAACTAGTCAAATTGAGAGTATTAATTAGTAAAATAGAGTGAATGGACCAGACATGTAAAATGGGCCAAATATTCTGGTCAAAATTGTGACCTAACTTACTGACCTCGTGAGAACCTAAGAATTGATGTTAGTAAGTTTTGTGGGCCCCATTATGATGTGTGTCGAACATCAACACCATAGATTTGATGTGTCCCCTTTAGGTTATGAGATATCTCAAAAATCATCTGTATACGAAACTCAAGTGGGCCATACCATCTAAAACTATGTGAAGACATCCTAAAAAAATATAAAAGCACTTGGTGGAGCCCACATGAGTTTTGGATGCGGTTGAAACTTGGTTTGACCCCTCATCCAAGTGGGACACACATAATGAGTGGGTTAGATATGTGAATCACATTCAAGCAGGCCCAATATATGATTATGAATATTTTAAGGAAACCCTTCTCCACTACGTTTAGGTGAGTTACTCGTTATCCTTACCAGAGTAAACTCTGTGGGGTCCACCGTTATTTATTTATTTTATTCACTCGGTTCACCCATGTTAACAGATAATTTGAGGTCTAAAGAACAAAAAGGAAGCATATCCAAAGCTTAAGTGGACCACACCACAGGAAATAATGTGATTGAACCTCTACCATTTAAAATTTCTTGGAGGCCGTAGAAGTTTTGGATCAAGATGATGTTTGTGTTTCTATTAATTCATTTATTTTTAATATTATGAACAACCTTTAACCGTTTTTGGACAATCTGATCGGTCCAGATTGAAGAGTAAATAACTTCAAATGTTTAAATCAAAATTCACTCAAATTGTTGATCAATCTTGTTTGCCCAATATCTTTCTCATATGTAGCATGATCGGGGCGAGTAACTAGTCAAATTGATGGTAATGATCAGTAAAATAGAGTAAATGGACCAGACATGTAAAATGGGCCAAATATTATGGTCAAAATTGTGACCCAACTTCTTGACACCTTGAGAACCTGAGAATTAATGTTAGTAAGTTTTGTGGGGCCCATCATGATGTGTGTCGAACATCAACACCGTGCATTTGATGTGTCCCCTTTAGCTTATGAGATATCTCAAAAATCATCCGTATACGAAACTTAGGTGGGCCATACCATCTAAAACTATGTGAAGACATCTAAAAAAATATAAAAGCACTTGGTGAGGCCCACATGAGTTTTGAATGCGGCTGAAACTGGGTCTGACCCCTCATCCAAGTGGGACACACATAATGAGTGGGTTAGATATGTGAATCACATTTAGGCAGGCCCAATATATGATTATGGAAGTTTTAAGGAAACCCCTCTACACTATATTATGTGGTGTGGCCCACCCAAGTCATGGATTGACTTTATTTTTAAGCTCTTGGCACACCCAAGTCATGGATTGACTTTATTTTTAAGCTCTTGGGCCACCCAAGTCATGGATTGACTTTATTTTTAAGATCTTAGCCCACCCAAGCCATGGATTGACATTCTTCATACCATTCAACGCTTTTCTCGAATCATTTTAAGATATTAACTAAAATATGGGGTGGGTCCAAGGCTTAAGTGGACTACAAAGTGGGGATTGAACATCCACCATTAAAAATAACATTCATAGAAGTTTTGGATAAAGCTGATGTTTGTGTTTTCCCTTCATTCATATCTTTTTGATATTATAAACATGTTGGATGACAAATAAACATTGTTGTGGGCCCAAGGAAGGTATCAATGGTAGAAATCATTATTCCACACTGTTTTGTGTGGCATGATCCACTTAAGTTTTGGATTTAGCAAAAATTTGGGATCAACGTACACCGTTCATCCATTTTTCGAGATCATTTTATAGAATTATCTAAAAAATGAATCATATCCAAAGATTAAATGGACCACACCACAAATAAGGAGAACGGATTGGTTACTCTCCCTACACCATCTAATGGCTGGTGGTTGGTGCTGTGTGGGCCCCACCATGATGTATGTGTTTAATCCATGTCGTCCATCTATTTTTAAAGATCATCTTATGGCATGAGACTAAAAATGAGGCATATCCCAATTTGAAATGGACCACATTACAGTAAATAATGTTGAATGAGCGTCAACCATTTAAAACATTCTGGGGGCCATAAAAGTTTTGGATCGAGTTGATTTTTGTTTTTCCCCTTCATCTAGGCCTGTATGACCTAATAAACAAATTGGATGCCAAATAAACAGTACAGTGGGCCTTACGAGGATTTTAATGATGGATATCCAATCGCTATTGTTTTCATGTGGTGTGGTCCACCTGATATTTATATACCTCTCATTTTGCACCCCACCATGATGTATGTTTTATATCCACACCTTCCATCCATTTGGAGAGATCATTTTAGGGCAATATCCAAAGATAAATCCAAAGCTCCAGTGGACCCGAGCACAAAAAACAGTGGGGACAGTGACACCCACCATTAAAAACTTCTAAAGGCCACGAAAGTTTTAGATCAAGCTGATATTTGTGTTTTACCTTATTTCATGTCTTTTTTAACTTTTGAACAGGTTGGATTTCAAATACAAATTATGGTGGGCCTTAGGATAGTTTCAACGGTGGGAATCACTCTCCCTAATGTTTTCTGTGGTGAGGTCCACTACATCTTTTAATCTGCCTCATTCTTTAGCTCATGCCTTAAAATAATATTTCAAAATGGATGGACGGTGTGGATACAACACATACATCATAGTGGGGCCCACAAAACTTGGTGACGTCACTTCAGTAGCTAACTCACTACTCAACCTGTATCTAATCCGCGTTCGTGAGAAAGACTGCCCTAATATGTGGCAGTCTCCTCTCTCTCTCTCTCTCTCTCTCTCTCTCTCTCTCTCACCCTCTCCCTCCTCTCACTCTCTATCTCCCTTTTCCTCTCACTCTGATCTCTCCACCCTGTCCTCTCTCTGTATCTCTCGCATCCTCTCCCTCCTCTCTCTCTGTCTCTCTCTTCCTCTCTCTCTGATCTCTTTTGCATACCATTGTCGTACGCCCTACCCACGCACGCTCTCTCTCTCTCTCTCTCTCTCTCTCTCTCTCTCTCTCTCTAAAGCTTGGTTGATGGTCATTCACGATAGTGAGGTTTCTCTCTCTCTCAATCTCTCTCAATCTCAATACCGATTTAGATTTCATGTTCGCGCGTAGTTTCTTCCTCTCTCTCTCTCTCTCTCTCATGCACCACGTTCCTCTCTACCTGTATCACATACCACCTTCCTTCCTCCTCCTCTCACACATGCCCTCTCTCTAAAGCTCGGGTTAAATCTGATTCACACAGGTGAAGTATTTCTCTCTCTCTCTCTCAATCTCTCTCAATATTAATGCCGATTTAGGAAATTGGGAGTTAGTAGTTTGTAGATTCTTGATTTGAATATGGACCCCAAATTGGGTTTTTCTGATTTTATAAATTAGGGATTTAGGGATTTAAGGATTTTGGGGATTTGAGGACTTTTGAAATTGGGGATTTTTTGATTTTACAAATTGGGGATTTGGGGATTTTAGGAATCGAGGATGTGAAGATTTTAGGAATTTGGGATTTTAGGATTAAAGAAAATAAGTTTTTAATATTGGGTTTAGAGGTTAAGCATTGCCTCCTTGATGTGGGCTTCTGACATAAATGGTTAGCCCCATTGTGGATATGACATATTTCATCTGTTCCATTGTTGATTGGAGATGCATTGGCTTAAGATTGGCAGCTAGTATGGCATAATTCCACGCGCATGCACATCCACTTGGGCACATGTATTGGGATGTGAGATCTGAGCTTGGCATTAGGTAATATTTTGGCATAAAAATTTGATTTGAGCTTGCCATCAATTGCAGAGTATGATGTTTAATATGCATGCATTCAAAGCTTGTACATGAAGCATGCATTAACTCAGAATAAACTAATTAAAAGTGTAGTTTTTGGTTCACAGTGCATCTACAATGCGACCTTACAATTTGGACTATTTGATTTGAAGTTCTTACATGCCACATGAAATGTCCAAGTATTTCCAAGTGAGTTTTTGGTTCATATTCATCAACATTCCAAGCCATAATCATATTCTGCCATATGCAACCAAACACTATATGAATTGAATTTCAAGAGAGAGCATGCTCATAATTTAGATTACATAATTTGTGCATACCTGATCATGGCGAGACTTGCCTCTTGAGTTGTTCCAAAATGACCAAAATACTGTAGATTTCTTTTATATAAGAAAAAAACAAAGCCCAAAACAAACAAAATTACTAGTTATGGATTGAATAGGTTGGTATCTGTCAGTTGAATTGACTTGGAGAAAAATGTTAAAAGAAAAATGCTAGTCGAAGCATTTTATTGATCAGAAAGAAAATGTTTTCATTTATTTTAGTTTTGCACAAGTTGGTTTTAGCCATGGCTTTTGCATGAGGATTGACACTTGTTTATATCTTGCTTTTGCGTACTAGTCCACATGGTTGATAGTTCATCTGCTTTCCCTATCCTTTTCATTTCATCTTCTGCTTGAAACAAAATGGATAGGGCTGCCCTATCTATAATTGATTTGGCATCAAACAATTTAGGTTTGGATTATGTAAAAATAAATAAATAAATAAAATTAGATGTAATCATCTGCAGATTTTTTTTGGTCACTTTTCCTATTTATGCATTTATAAGGTTTTGTGGGGAAAATTCAGAATTATTTTCTAACACTATTATAGAGCCCTTCTACTTGCATTTCCACTGATTGAGAATGATTGAATGGTTATTCTTTTCTATTTCTTTTAAAATTTTGTATTATTGTTAGTCTCAAGCAATTTATATGAAACTAATGCAATGTTTTCCATGTTCTAGAGGACTATCATGCTAGCATTCATGATGCAACATCAATGGAATCAACTTATAGGCCTATCATATTTACCATTTCTCTATCATTTCAATTGTCTTGTATTTCATTTAGATGTTTGTAGAAATATGGAAAAAATCATGTGTTTGCGTACAAGGCAAGGGTGATTTATAGCTTTTGGACATGCTCATGCTTCTTCTCATGGTTGGTTTGTATGAGATAGCTTGTGTTTCCCACTGTCTAATATGCTTTTAAAGTTTTATATTAACATGTGTCTCAACCATCCATGTGTCTCCACCCTATCGTTGCCACACGCCCTACCCACGCACGCCCTCTCTCTGTCTCTAAAGCTTGGTGAGGTATCTCTCTCTCTCTCTCTCTCTCTCTCTCTCTCTCTCTCTCTCTCCCTCTCTCTCTCTCTCAATCTCAATACTGATTTAGGGATTTGGGGATTTAACAATTTGTAGATTCCTGATTCGATGTGGACCCTCATTTAGGGATTTCTTCTTATAAAATTCATATGGAAACTTTGGCAGTGACAATTATAGATGGGTACTAACATTACTTGGTTGAATTGATGTGGCTCAAAAAGCAAATAGTATCATAATGCATGATTAGTTGTGTTTTCCCTTCATTCATGTCTGTGTGAGTTTATGAATGGATCTAAGCTGGTACTTGTGTTTTCTCTTCATCCATGTCTGTGTGAGCTTATGAATAGATCTAAGTTGGTAGTTGTGTTTTCCATTCCTTCATGTCTATGTGAGCTTATGAACAAGTTAGATAACAAATAAACATCATTGTGACCCTTAAGTAGGATTCAATAGTGGAAATCATTATTCACACTGTTTTGTGTGCTATTGTCTACTTGAGCTTTGGATATGCCTTATTTTCGATCTCAATCCCTAATAAAATAGATGGTTTGATTGATAAAAATAACTCAATAAGCAATCTGCTTCAGAGTAGATTAGGTGTGCCCGAACCTCATCCACAATGATGTGGCCCCTACCATCGAGCCCACCTTGTTGCATTTATCTTATATCCAAGTTGTTCATCCATTTTCCATAACATATCATGGTATAAGCCTAAAAATGAAGTAGATACAAGTCTCAGGCGGATTATAATACAGGAAACAGTGGTAAATGACCATTAAAAACTTGTGTGCCACAAAATTTTTGGATCAATTTGATATTTGGTTTTTTTTTCTATCATGTAGGTTTTATGACCTTATCAAAAACTTCATTTCTATTAGTGAAGCCTATCATAGTTAGTCCTCTCCCAAAAAACTAAAAACATAAAACCCATTGGTGAAAAGCTTTTTACCTCTTAACATGCTCATCTACAGCCTATCATAGAAAACCTTTAGGAAATCCTAAAAAAACATACTTTCTCTAACTTTTAAGGTATTTGTAGGCCTACTAA
The DNA here is from genome assembly GCA_037074715.1 of Magnolia kwangsiensis. Lineage (NCBI taxonomy): Eukaryota > Viridiplantae > Streptophyta > Magnoliopsida > Magnoliales > Magnoliaceae > Magnolia > Magnolia kwangsiensis. Next base: position 120,539,212 of record CM073577.1, read on the forward strand.
CATGATGAACTTTTTCATCTCTTGGCAATGGGCATCCTTGTCTTCATTTTTACATTTATCATTCGCATGTGAATTAAATCTCTTGTTTTAAGTAGCTGACAGTAGCATTATACATGAGGACTTTCTCATCTTCCAGTACTATGGACAAGGCCTGTGTAACCCTTGCTTCAGGAAAAGTTATCCTGCACCCATCAAAGTACTAGGATAAAAAAAATATCAATTAAAGTGTTTTATTTGACTTTAAGATATTACATTCTAGAGCTTTTCTTTCACCTAAAAGTTTGTTTGAAATATTTGTTTACTTAGCATTGTATTTCTGTTCTCAGTATGAAGATAAAATGTTTATATTGTTTCATTGCCTTCTGTTGCCTAAAATGGTCCTTGCAAACCTTATGGACAGACCCGGATGTGTGTCGGAGCTATCCGGATGTTAAGTGGGGGTCCCTGGAAGGTAGGAACCACTGTTATGACCATGATGAAGCTGTCCATTTCCTATGGACAACATTGGAGTGGCCTGGCCATTTGAACAGGCCCGTGTTTATGTATTAGCTCAGAATTGATGGATCAGACCCAGATGTGTGTCGGAGCTATCTGGATGTTGAGCGGGAGTCTCTGGAAGGTGGAAACCGTTGTTATGACCATGATGAAGCTGTCCATTTCCTATGGACAACATTGGAGTGGCCTGGCCATTTGGATAGGACCGTGTTTATGTATTAGCTTAGAATTGATGGAGCAGACCTGGATGTACGTCAAAGCTATCCGGATGTTGAGTGGGGGTCCCTGAAAGGTGAAAACTGCTGTTATAACCATGATAAAGCTTTCCATTTCCTATAGACAACATTGGAGTGGCATAGCCATTTGGACAAGTCCGTGTTTATGTATTAGCTCAAAATTGATGGAGTAGACCCCAGTGTAACCCTAAACCTAAACCTAAACCTAAACTTAAAACTAAACATCATGGTGGGGATAGTGCCCCTGACCTTTGATTCTTTCCTGGAACCCACCATGGTGGTTATTTGAGATCCAACTTGTTGGTAAGTTCACACAGACCTAGACCTGAAGAAGGAATAACATAAATATTAGCTTGATCGAGAACTTTTGTGGCCCTAATTCGTTTAAAGTTCCACTTGAGCTTTGGATCTACCCCAAAACCTAAACCTAAAAACCTAAACCTATTCTCAAATCCCAAAACCTATAACCTAAACCTAAACCTATAACCCTAACCTAAACCAAAACCTATAACCTAAACCTTCACTTATAACGTATAACCTAAACTTATAACCTATAACCTATAACTTAAACCTAAAACTTAAATGTATTCTCAAATTCCTAAACCTAAACCTACACCTAATCCTAATCTCAACTCCTTAACATAAACCTAAACTTGAAAACCCAAACCTAAACCCGAACCCGATTTCCTAAACCTAAACCTTAACCTATTTGCAATTCCCTAAACCTTAACCTATAGCCTAACCTAAACCTAAACTTATAACCTACAGTTATAACCTAAACCTGTAACCTTAACCTAAATGTAAAACCTAAACCTAAACCTAAAACCTAAATGTATTCTTAAGTCCCTAAACCTAAACCTAAACCTAAACCTATAACCTACAACATTAACATAAACTTATAACCTAAACCTATTCTCAAATCCCAAAACCTATAACTTAAACCTAAACCTTAACATAAACCTAAACCTATAACTTAAACGTAAACCTTAACCTAAAACCCAAACCTTAACCTATAACATAAAACCTATAAGTTAAACTTATAACCTATAACCTAAACTCAATTCCCTAAACCTTAACCTATAACCTAACCTAAACCTAAACCTATAATCTACACTTATAACCTAAACCTAAACCTATAACCTAAAACCTAAACCTAAACTTAAAACCTAAATGTATTCTCAAATCCCTAAACCTAAACCTACACCTAATCCTAATCTTAACTCCCTAACCTAAATCTAAACCTAAACTTGAAAACCCAAACCTAAACCCAATCCCGAACCCGATTTCCTAAACCTAAACCTTAAATTATTCTCAATTCCCTAAAGCTATAACCTATAACCTAAACCTAAACCTAAACCTAAACCTAAACATAAACCTATAACCTAAACCTAAACCTAAAACCTAAACCTATAACCTAAACCTAAACCTATAACCTATAACCTAAACCTAAACCTAAACCTACACCTAATCCTAATCTCAACTTGTTAACCTAAACCTAAACTTGAAAACCCAAACTAAACCCGAACCCGAACCCGATTTCCTAAACCTAAACTTTAACCTATTCTCAATTCCCTAAACTTTAACCTGTAACCTAACCTAAACCTAAACCTATAACCTACACTTATAACCTAAACCTATAACCTTAACCTAAACGTAAAACTTAAACCTAAACTTAAAACCTAAGGGCCCGTGTGGTCGGGCAAATTGGAAGGGATTGGATGGTATTGGAAGGGATTGGAAGTTAAATCCCGGGATTGGTCGGGCGTGCCAAACAGACTGGGTGATCTGATCCCGGGATATAGCAATCTCATGGATCTTAAGACAATCCACTGACAACACCATCATTACTTTTAAATCTCATCCAATCGACCTTAATCCATTCAAATTTTCCTAGGACGTGTTTGGTTTGAGGGATTGGAAGGGATGGGAAGGTTTAATCCCGGGATTGGCCAAGCATGGCAAACAGACTCGATATAGCAATCCTGGGATATAGCAATCTCATGGATCTTAAGACAATCCACTGACAACACCATTATTACCTTGAAATCCATTTCATCCACCCTAATACCATTCAATCCCTTCCAATCCACTCGGCCAAATGGGCCCTAAATGTATTCTCAAATCCCTAAACCTAAACCTATAACTTACAACATTAACATAAACTTATAACCTAAACCTATAACCTACAACATTAACCTAAACCTATACTTATAACCTAAACCTATTCTCAAATCCCAAAAACTATAACCTAAACCTAAACCTTAACATATAACCTATAACGTATAACCTATAACCTAAACCTATAACCTATAACCTAAACTCAATTCCTTAAACATTAACCTATAACTTAACCTAAACCTAAACCTAAAACCTAAACCTAAACCTAAAACCTAAATGTATTCTCAAATCCCTATCCCTAAACCTACACCTAATCTTAATCTCAACTCCCTAACCTAAACCTAAACCTAAACTTTAAAACTCAAACATAAACCTGATCCCGAACCTGAATCTGGATCCTTAAACCCTTAGCTTAAACTTAAACCTATAACATAAACCTAAACCCAAACATATAACCTAGACTTAATTCACTTAACTAAAACCCACACCTTAACTCAAACATATAACCCGAACCCGAACCCGAACATGAACCCAAATTCCTAAACCTAAACCTAAACCTATAACCTAAACCTATTCCCAAATCCCCAAACCTATAACCTAAACCTATTCTCAAATCCCTAAACTTATAACCTAAACCTAAACCTAAACCTAAACCTATAACCTAAACCTATAACCTTAACCTAAACCTATAACCTAAACCTAAACCTAAACATTAACCTATAACCTATAACCTAAAACCTAAACTCAAACTTAAACCCAATCCCAAGCCCGAACTCGATTTCCTAAACCTAAACCTTAACCTATTCTCAATTCCCTAAAGCTATTACCTATAACCTAAACCTAAACCTATAACGTTAACCTAAACCTAAAACCTAAACCTAAACCTAAAACCTAAATGTATTCTCAAATCCCTAAACCTAAACCTACACCTAATCCTAATCTCAATGCCTTAACTTAAACCTAAACGTGAAAACCTAAACCTAACTCAAACCCGAACCCGAACCTGATTTCCTAAACCTTAACCTATAACCTAACCTAAACCTAAACCTGTAACCTACACTTATAACCTAAACCTAAACCTATAACCTAAATGTATTCTCAAATCCTTAAACCTAAACCTAAACTTGAAAACCCAAACCTAAACCCGATCCCGAACCCGATTTTCTAAACCTAAAACTTAACCTTTTCTCAATTCCCTAAAGCTATAACCTATAACCTAAACCTAAACCTAAACCTATAACCTAGACCTATAACCTTAACCTAAACCTAAACCTAAAACCTAAATGTATTCTAAAATCCTTAAACCTAAACCTACACCTAATCCTAATATCAATTCCTTAACCTAAACTTAAACTTGAAAATTCAAACCTAAACCCGAATCCGAACCTGAACCCGATTTCCTAAACCTAAACCTTAACCTATTCTCAATTCCCTAAACCTTAACCTACAACCTAACTTAAACCTAAACCTATAACCTACACTTATAACCTATAGCCTTAACCTACCTATAGCCTACACTTATAACCTAAACCTAAACCTATAACCTCAACCTAAACGTAAAACCTAAACCTAAACCTAAAACCTAAATGTATTCTCAAATCCCTAACTCTAAACCTAAACCTAAACCTATAACCTACAACATTAACATAAACTTATAACCTAAACCTATAACCTACAACATTAACTTAAACCTATACTTATAACCTAAACCTATTCTCAAATCCCAAAACCTATAACTTAAACCTAAACCTTAACCTAAACATAAACCTATAACTTATAACCTAAACCTTAACCTATAACCTAAACTCAATTCCCTAAACCTTAATCTATAACCTAACCTAAACCTAAACCTATAACCTAAACCTAAACCTAAACCTAAACCTAAAACATAAATGTATTCTCAAATCCCTAAACCTAAACCTAAACCTATAACCTAAACATATAACCTACAACATTAACATAAACTTATAACCTACAACATTAACCTAAACCTATTCTCAAATCCTAAAACCTATAACCTAAACCTATTGTAAGACCCGTATCATAATCCGTACTGTTCCATCGCTTCCCGCGATCCTTCTCGTCAAATTCTGACAATCCGCGACCTATAGTTGACGTTGTGCACGACCGTAAGTCGTACCCTATTCATTTGAGCCGGCTTAATCCGAGACTTGTATCGTTGCGACCGCACCGTCGCCGTGGTTCCAACGCCGCAACTCACGCACCGATCCGATACCCAGACGATGAGATGTGGACCCGCGTTCAGTTCGAGGAAAAACACCGCACGTTGCAAATCCCAAGAGAATCTCTACAAGTGTCAAATCAATCCCATCAATCAATCACCCATCAATCACTTTATGTCAAGTACAAGCACCCATGCTTCCTTTCTCCACAAGTCAAGCAACCACCTAAGTCAACTAACCTCTCACTTCACCCATCACTCACTTCACCCATCACTCACCTCACATCACTCCATCACTCTTACAAGTCTCTCTCTCCCTCTCATTTCTCAAGACTCCAAACCCAAGCAAGGGAGCCCTCTCACGTCCAAGCTCTTCTCATGAGAAATGTGCATTTTGGTGGCCCACTTCCCACTCCAAATCCCATCATCCTAGCCATCTATTTCCCATCTCTACCATCAAAGTGAAGCTCTACGAGACCGGCTATCCAACGGACCAAGAAGATCAAGTGGTGGGTGCTTTGATAGAGTAGTTTTCATGTTTTTAAGGTGGGCCAAGTGAGGCCAACCGATCAATGGTTTGGATCTCACTTGGGACCCTAAGATGTGGCCAATGGCCCATCTTGATCATCACAACTATTCCATGATGGGGCCATTCTCCATAGACCCCATCATGATGTTTACTTTCTTGCATTAAGAGGTCATATAGACCGTTCATTTTGAGTGGAGAGGGATCTCCACCGTTGATCTTTCATTTGGAAGGCCCATACGCAATGGGACCCATTAATGTATGATTGGATGATTGAAACGGAGGGCCCATAGTGTCGGGGTCCCTCCATCACGCGTGTCCCATTCTCTTACTCTCTCTCTTCCTCCCTTTTTATTTATTTATTTATTTACCTTCCTTGTTGGTTGATGTGGCCACATGGCCCACTTGAATGAGCCCCACCATGAAATATGCATTTTATTCAAGTCATCCGTACATGGGGCCCACTTTAGAGATATAATACCTACACCATGTAGCCATGTAGTGGCCCACCTAAAGCAGGGCCCACCTTAAACATATACGTCCAAACGTCCAGCGTCCCTGGACGCTGGACATCAAGAGAAAAACACAAATATTGGCTCATTTCTAAGCCTTTGGGAAAGACCATTTGTATAGGCCCCATCTTGATGTATGTATTCAAACCATGCCGTCCATCCCATTTAGAGCTCCATTTTAAGCGTTAAAATGAAAGATGGGATTGATCGGAGCATTTAGTGGGCCATAGTTTTAAAAATGGTACCATTACCATTGAACTCTACCAAAACTCTTCCTACACGCTGAAAAATGACCGATATTGGTCTTGATGGGTGTATTTTGTGCTTGGGAATACAATGGACGGAGTGGATGTACTTCACGCGAGCCCCACACCTGAAAAACCTCGGGAATACATTTTTCAAAAAAATAAAAAAAAAAGTGCAAAGAGACAGCAGACGCTGCTGCTGCAACGGCGCAGGCAGCGCCTGCGCCAGAACGGGTGGACGGACAAGGGGGTCCCACGGCTGATAGTGTGGGCCCCACCTTAATGTTTACTTACCATCCGATCTGTCCATAAGGTGGCCCACCCTCTGAGGTGGGCCCTCTCCAAAAACGAGGCACATCCAAAGCTCAAGCGGCCCACACCACAAGAAACAATAGTGATTAAATTCTACCATTGAAACCCTTTTGGGGTCCACACAAGTTTTGGATCAAGCTGAAATTTGTTTTTCCTATTCATTCAGGTCTGCATGACCTTATCAACGTGTTGGATGGAAAATAAATATTATGGTGGGCCCCACATGGGACCCACAGTGATGTATGTGGCTGTATTCCACCGTCCGCACGGACGGTGGAGCCCACTGTCACTATGTGTATACGTGTGTGTGTGTGTGTGCGTGTGTGAGTGCGTGTGTGTGTAGATATATATATAAATATGTATATAAAATATTATACTACAGATAATATTGTGTGTGTGTGTGTGTATATATATATATATATATATATATATATATATATATACTGTATATAGATTATATAGTATATTAAAATGATGGTGGGCCTTCCTGTGACCCCCGCCATGATGCATGTGTTGCACCTAAACCGTCCATTTATTTATTTATTTTTTGTAAAATTATTTTATGGCTTGAGCCAAAATGAGCCAAATCTATGGTTCAAATGGGCCACCATGGTATGTGTATAGGGCCCTTTATTGATTTAACTTTGGCCATTCATTGAGGCCTACCTTGGTATATATCTGAGGCCCCAATGATCAGGCCCATTTGATACATATAAGGGCTATGGGATTAAGCTCATCTGGCATGTATAATGCCCATGGGTTTGGGCCCATTTGACATATGCAATGCCCATGGGTTTGGGCCCATTTGACATATGCAATGCCCATGGGATCCGGCCCACTTATTCTATATAAGGCCCACGGGATTCAAACCCATTTGATACATATTAGAGCCCATGGGAATAAGCCCATTTGATGTGCATGGGGCACAAATGGAGTGGCCTAGTTGATATATTTATGTGTATGGGCCCATGTAACATATTTAAAGGCCCAAGTTGTGAGGCCACTTTGATGTGTTTCAAAGCCCATGGATCATGGACCATTGCAATGTACATAAGGCTCATTGGTGAGGCCCATTAATGCAACCCATTTGGTGAATGTGAGGCCCATGTAATACGACCCATTTTGATATATCCAAGGCCCAGGGATCAAGGCCCAATGGATGTCCTTAGAGTCCATTGCAATGTACGTTTCTCATGGTTCGTGAAATGATATTTATGGCAAGTCGTGCCTAGGAAACAATGTTGGTTTGATGTCCACATTGTGTGTACAATATTGGTTAAATGTCCGCATTGTAACTTTCTTTAGGGCCCATTGATAGGTCCATACCCGTTGCTATTTATTGCCTTATAACATGCTTAGTATAATCTCATGACTCATACCCATACGCATCATATGTATGCTTGATATGAGTAATGACTGATCATAGCATACGCCATTGGGCAGACCATTTACGGGGTTCGTTATGTGACTGAGTGCCCCACATGATCGCGCAATACATGCTGGATTGCTGCATGTTTTGACAGTGTGATTCATGCATCTCACATACGTATGACTTGATCACTGCACGTCCAAGCGACATCAGGGCCGTGGCTCCACAGGTACATCGTGGATGGCCGTATTGGATACCAAAAATACTTATTCTAGCACTGTGGGCACTTAAGATGTCCTTGGGTGAAAGTCCCAGAACCTTTTTGGTACCAGGAGATGCTCCAGCGTCTAGACCGAGTGGATACATAAGCGCCCGAGTGCCGAATACTAGTAGGCCGTTTCTCCCACTGTGTCGTGGTCGGTTGGAAGGGGGTGTGCCTTATCCGCCTGAGTGAGAGGGCTATAAGCTAGGCTGAGTTTGACTAGCTCGCAAATGAGTCCGCTATCGACGAGCCGGGTAGGTATTGGCATACTACTGGTCAGGCGGATAGTGAGGTCTTATTCGCTTGCTTGACTGGGCAGCTAGGGAGGTGGCAGTCTCTGCGAAGTGTATTAGACCCCGATGATATCTAGAGAGGAACTGTACTGATATATATACTTGACGAGTACCGACTTGCTTGGATTGCATTTCGCATATGACATTCGGCTATATAGGCCTTACATTGTATCGGTGTGGCCGATGACATTCATATCTCATCGCATAGCTTTGACATGGTTGATTCTATGTACTTATCACATACTTTCGCATTGTTCTGATACTATACACTTGGCGTTTGCCTTACACACACACTTACACCACCCTCTAAGCTTTTGTAAGCTTATGCACGATAGTTGCGTGCAGGTAGCGTTGGACGGCAGCAGCGCTGAGACAGGAGTGCATACTAGAACCTTTTGGAGCTTTTGAACACCTTGCATTTCCCTTTCCGCATTATACTTAAAGTTTTTGATATAATGGATATGTGGTGATGTTGTTTTGTGACTTGGTTATGCTCCATTACAAAAAAAATTCATTCTGAAAATCCTCCTTGTAGGATCCCAGGATCGGAATCTGGCATTTGATTGTCAGGAGCCGAGAATGGGACACTACGGAGGCTGTCGGCACCGGATTTGGCAATCGGGATTCATGTGAATCCGATTTTCGGATTTGGGGCGTGACACCTATAACCTACACTTATAACCTAAACCTAAACCTAAAATCTAAATGTATTCTCAAATCCCTAAACCTAAACCTACACCTAATCCTAATCTCAACTCCCTAACCTAAACTTGAAAATCCAAACCTAAACCCGATTCCGAACTTGAACTCGATTTCCTAAACCTAAACCTTAACCTATTCTCAATTTCCTAAATTTATAACCTATAACCTATAACCTATAACCTAAATCTAAACCTTAACCTAAACCTATAACCTAAACCTAAGCCTATAACTTAAACCTAAACCAAAATCTATAACCTAAACCTTAACCTATAACCTATAACCTAAACTTATAACCTATAACCTAACCTTAACCTAAACCTAAAACCTAAAACCTAAACCTAAACCTAAAGCCTAAATATATTCTCAAATCACTAAACCTACACCTACACCTACACCTAATCATAATCTCAACTCCCTAACCTAAACCTAAACCTAAACTTGAAAACCCAAACCTAAACCCGAACCCGATTTCCTAAACCTAAACCTTAACCTATTCTCAATTCCATAAAGCTATAACCTATAACCTATAACCTTAACCTAAACCTAAACCTATAACCTTAACCTAAACCAAATCCTATAACCTAAACCTTAACCTATAACCTATAACCTAACCTTAAACTAAACCTAAAGCCTAAACCTAAACCTATAACATAAAACCTAAACTTAAACCTAAAACCTAAATGTATTCTCAAATCCCTGAACCTAAACCTACACCTAATCCTAATCTCAACTCTCTAACCTAAACTTGAAAACTCAAACCTAAACCCGATCCCGAACCTGAACCCGATTGATGCAATAATGTATAGCCCAATCACATGGCAACAAACAAGAAAATCTTGCTTTCTTGGCAAGCATACTCGAACTCAAGCATCACAATGCATCTATTTCTATCTCCACTATCTCTTATACCATTGATTATTTGATATTTGGATTTATCTCATTTTTAGAGTCATGTCCTAACACAATATGATAATATTAATAGACAAGGTGGATTTGTCACCAAAAATATTCCAAGACCCATATAACTTCTCCTTATAGGAAGTTGGGTAGGGCACATGCAGCTTGAATTCATCAAAGGAGATAAGGATCACCTATCATATGTTCTCTCTCTTTTCATTTATTTTTTCTATAGGATTGTTTATTTTGTGGTATCTGCTCAAATATACGTACAACATTTTATCATGTTAATATAATTATAAGTGGTCTAATCTCACCTTTCTAAAAATAACTAATAATAATTTCTACATGATGAGAAATCACCAAGTACCATTAGGCTCAACTCAAAAGATAAATCAGCATTTTCTTTCTTTCTTTTTCTTTTAACGCATACTCACACACTAAGGTCGCTTACGACCACAATGGGTACTTGAACTCATGACCTTGTATTGAAACTATTTTGAATCTACCATGAAGGCATGAGTAAGGACCTAGGTGTGTGTGCATAGTCGGTGATGTGTTCACCACACTGAATTTTGTGAGCCTCACCAGGAAATAGGCTATAAATAATTTTTTGTATTTTATTTATGATGTTAAACTTATATGTATTTATGCGTGGATGAATGTGATGTGGATAAGATTGTTTGTATTTAGATGGATATAGTTTATGTTTGGATGGATTTATGTAGTTTGGGTTTAGATCGATGTGGATGTGAATATGATGAAATATATTATATAACAGGTATATATTAGGAAGAATATGATGAAATATATTGTAACAGGTGCATATCAGGAAGAATATGATGAAATATATGGTAACAGGTGTATATTAGGAAGAATATGATGAAATATATTCTAATAGGTGTATATCAAGAATTTTGTGTTGGAATAATGAAAAAAGAAGGAGAGACTTTTACCTACGAAATATTTCGTAGGTAAAAGTCTCATCCACGTTTTCTACATATGAAAATGTTTGTAGGTAAAAGTCTCTGTAAGTTTTTGCTTAATTTTTACCGACGAATTGTAAAAGTCTTTGAAAGTTTTTACTTAATTTTTACCGACAAAATGATTCTCCAGTAAAAGTTTTTTAAATATTTTTACCTACGAAAAAACTCGTCGGTAAAAGTTTTTTACTTATTTTTTACCGTCGAAATAATTTGTCAGTAAAAGTTTTGTAAATATTTTTACCTACAAAAAAAATCGTCGATAAAAGTTTTTTACTTATTTTTTACCAACAAAAATATTCGTCGAGAAAAGTTTTGTAAATATTTATACCTACGAAATAAATCGTTGGTAAAAGTTTTTTACTTATTTTTTACCAATGAAAAAATTCGTCAGTAAAAATCTTGTCTTTGCTGTCGATTCAAAATTTTCACCTGTAAAAGCCTTTTACGACGCTATTTTACCGACAAAAATTTTCGTCGGTAAAACTTTTTGCCCACAAAAAGTTGGCTTTTAGCGACGAAAATTTTCGTCGGTAAAAGTGAGATTTCTTGTAGTGGATTTATTTCTTATAATAGCACATACTTTTAAGGTCCCATTAAATGGAAACTTGTTACGTATGTATTCTTTTTTGTAATTTTTTTATTTCTAAATATGTAAATGTGTACATTTTAATATCTCCTAAAGTTTCGTTGAAATTCCACCATTTTCCCATGTTTTCCTGCATTTCCGGTTATCAGCAATATTATCAGCGATATCGATATTATTTTTGTATCCCTATTCAGTGAAACTTGTAGCGATACCAATGCTTCGAACATTGGGCACAACTCCTAAAACTTAAAGGATTAAAAGTTATAATTATTTATGATAAAACAAAAATAAAATGGGCTTTTAACTGTTCATCTAATGGAATCTCACAAATTTGGCACGAGCAACGCAGTGTAAGTGGGGTGGCTAAAGTAGCTTCTCCTACCTAAAATCATATATGATATGTAAAAAATAAAAAACTCAATCTAGTTTGCGAGGTACTACTGTTTTAAGGTTTTGATAGTTTTAATCACTACCACCTCCAATCAATTCCACCTACGATTGTGTCTTCTCTCATCCATCTTTGCCGTGAAAGTGTCTGTGACCCACTCTACATCAGCCGACCATTGCATATATCTGTCTATCCACTGTTGAAATTTGTGGTTTTTGAAAAAATACTTTGAATTTTTAAAATTTTAGGAATTTGCCAACAAAATGATTTTCTGGAATTTCAAAGTAAAAGGGCGGTGTGTGCTTTGCACTTTGAACTTAGTGCAATATGTCTGGTCAAAGCCAATGTGCAATGGGTCTGAAATGAGCCTAGGTTTTATAGTCGACTGAGAATAGTCAGATCATAAATCTGAAATGTTCAGCAGTTTCTAAAAACGACTAGCTGCCTTAAAAACCACAACGGTCTGAAAACGGACAGGCCATGATGAATATCCAACGGTCAAATCTTGTGATCCGACGACTAGAAACGGCTGGAATTAATGATCAACGGTCAAAAATGTTTTTCAAACGTTCTAAACCTTTGATAGCCACCTAGTAATGGTCAACTACCTGGTGCCTATATAAACTAGACTATTCCGGTCCAAAATCTATCATCTCGGCACCATCTCTCCCATCAACTTTAGGTCTTCTTCTAGAATATTGTGATCATTTCCACTCTCTATTTCTACCAGAATAGATCTACTACGCTAAATAGTTCCAAAAAAGTGGACCCATCGTGATTGTTGCATGCCGGATCCAGACAGGCTTGTCTTATCCAGGAAGCAATTCGCTTGTAACCTAGCAACAATTTTGATAAGGGGGCGAATCACGCTTTAAGGATAGCATATCATTTTACGTGACTCAGCCTAGTGAAAAAGAATTTCATACTTTATTTTATTTTTTCTAATTTGGGTGCATCCATTATAATATTTTATAACATCCACTCACCAGACTTACCATACTAGGATAAATGGATTTGCTTAAATTCAGGACATCAGAGACTCACGGGAGCCACACCCCGTGAATTTAAAATTTTAAGAATGATTTTACACCATTAGCTATGGTGTGACCCACGTAAGTTTTGAATTTTACTTATGTTTGGAATCCATGGTGAAAAAAAATATAATGGTACACTTAATGGACAGATGGATCTAAAGCATTTTTGTCCTTCCTAATATCAGTGCAACAGACGCTCTCAGCCTACGCAAGTGTAGCTGGCGAGGTACTTTAGAAAAGAGAAATTTCCAACTGTACGACCACTATATGGCCCATTCCTGAGACGAAGCCCACCCCATTTTACTTTCCAATAATACTCCCCGGGTGTACAGATGCCCTGCAAAAGGTCAAAAATGCCCCTGCTTTTTCCTTCAAGCGTTGACGCTCGTCGAACTCCCAGTTGTACGAGCGGTTCAAAGGAGATTAACGTTACATGGGCCCATTAGTTATGTATTTATTATATCCACAACGTTCATCCATATTTTGAGATCATTTCGGAGCATTATAAAAAAAAAAACATATCCAAAGATCAACTAGACCACACCACAAAGAGCAGCAGAAAATTGATTTTCACTGTTGAAACTTTTGTAGGGCCCACCATAACATTTATTTTCCACCAATCTATTCATAAGGTCACAAAGACCTGGATGAATAGGAAAAAAAAATTTAGTAATGATCCAAAACTTTTGTGACCCCTTAAAGGGTTTCAACGGTAGACGTTCAAAGCAGAATGGCGTTACCATTTGCTACGATCAGACCTATGGCTACGGATTATAACCGTAGTCATAGATACCATAATCCGTAGTAATAGGGTCCGTCCGGGATGGGCGCGCCGAACTAGCGGCCCCTCGCGCCACTTGCTGGCCTGTCCGGCGCGGCCACGCCGATCTAGCGAGGCCGCGCCCATAGGGTGGGCCCTATGGCTACGGATAATAACCGTAGCTAAAGTCCGTAGCAACAGATTTTTTTTGATTTTTTTGTGTTTTTTTTTTATCATTTAATGGAGAACTGTATTCTACCTATAATTTTTTCTAACACATATCTATATAAATATGTATATATAAGCATATAAAAAAAATTTCTCTTTTTTTCCATTTCTTTCTTTATTCATTTAACAAGAATATCTTCTAAACTAAAATTAGTTACTTGATGTACCCTATAGGATTTTGGGGTAGGAGAAGCTACTTTAACCAACCAACTTGGTTATTTTCCAAGAGTTCATCAGCTCGATGATCGAAAATCCATTTCATTCACTTAGCGGTCAATTTCGTTCATTTCATTTACATGCATTTCACGGTCATTTCACTTCAATTCATCATCACTTCCATGCATTTCATGGTCATCCAAAACATTTTCATGTTGATTCACGGTCATTTCGAGGCATTTCACGGTCAAACTCCTTCACTTCATGGTCATTTGCATGCATTTCACGGTCATTTCGCTTCAATTCATGATCACTTCCATGCATTTCATGGTCATCCGAAACAATTCCGTGTTGATTCACGGTCATTTCGAGGCATTTTACGGTCAAACTCCTTCACTTCACGGTCATTTGCATGCATTTCAGGGTCATTTCTCTTCAATTCATTATCACTTCCATGCATTTCATGGTCATCCGAAACAATTCCGTGTTGATTCACAGTCATTTCGAGGCATTTCACGGTCAAACTCCTTCACTTCACGGTCATTTGCATGCATTTCAGGGTCATTTCGCTTCAATTCATGATCACTTCCATGCATTTCACGGTCGTCCGAAACAATTTCGTGTTGATTCACGATCATTTCGAGGCATTTCACTGTCAAACTCCTTCACTTCACGGTCATTTGCATGCATTTCACGGTCATTTCGCTTCAATTCATCATCACTTCCATGCATTTCACGGTCATCCGAAACAATTCCGTGTTGATTCACGGTCATTTCAAGGCATTTCACGGTCAAACTCCTTCACTTCACGGTCATTTGCATGCATTTCAGGGTCATTTCGCTTCAATTCATTATCACTTCCATGCATTTCACGGTCATCCAAAACAATTCCGTGTTGATTCACAGTCATTTCGAGGCATTTCACGGTCAAACTCCTTCACTTCACGGTCATTTGCATGCATTTCACGGTCATTTCGCTTCAATTCATCATCACTTCCATGCATTTCACGGTCATCCGAAACAATTCCGTGTTGATTCACGGTCATTTCGAGGCATTTCACGGTCAAACTCCTTCACTTCACGGTCATTTGCATGCATTTCAGGGTCATTTCGCTTCAATTCATTATCACTTCCATGCATTTCACGGTCATCCGAAACAATTCCGTGTTGATTCACAGTCATTTCGAGGCATTTCACGGTCAAACTCCTTCACTTCACGGTCATTTGCATGCATTTCATGGTCATTTCGCTTCAATTCATCATCACTTCCATGCATTTCACGGTCATCCGAAATAATTCCGTGTTGATTCACGGTCATTTCAAGGCATTTCACGGTCAAACTCCTTCACTTCACGGTCATTTGCATGCATTTCAGGGTCATTTCGCTTCAATTCATTATCACTTCCATGCATTTCACGATCATCCGAAACAATTCCGTGTTGATTCACGGTCATTTCGAGGCATTTCATGGTCAAACTCCTTCACTTCACGGTCATTTGCATGCATTTCACCGTCATTTCGCTTCAATTCATCACCACGCATTTCACGGTCATCTGAAACTGTTCTGTGTTGATTCACGGTCATTTCGAGGCATTTCACGGTCATCCGAAACTGTTCTATGTTGATTCATGATCATTTCGAGGCATTTCACGGTCAAACTCCTTCACTTCACGGTCATTTCACTTCAATTCATCATCACTTCCATGCATTTCACGGTCATCCGAAACAGTTGCGTGTAGATTCACGGTCATTTCAAGGCATTTCACAGTCAAACTCCTTCACTTCACAGTCATTTGCATGCATTTCACGGTCATTTCGCTTCAATTCATCATCACTTCCATGCATTTCACGGTCATCCGAAACAATTCTGTGTTGATTCACGGTCATTTCGAGGCATTTCACGGTCAAACTCCTTCACTTCACCGTCATTTCCATGCATTTCACGGTCATTCCTAGCGATTCCGTGTTCATTCACGGTCAATTCACTTCACTTCACTTCACGGCCATTTTCACGCACTTTGCGGTCATTTCACTTCACTTCACCGTCATTTCCATGCATTTCACCGTCATTCCCGGCGATTCCTAGGTTTTGGGATTTCAGAATGGGTTCGGGTTTAGGTTATAGGTTTTAGTTTCAGTTTAGGTTATAGGTTAACAGTTTAGGTTTAGGTTATAGGTTTTTGGATTTGAGAATGGGTTCGGGTTTTGGTTTTGGTTTAGGTTATAGGTTTTGGGATTTGAGAATGGGTTCGGGTTTAGGTTATAGGTTTTGGTTTTGGTTTAGGTTATAAGTTATAGGTTTAGGTTAAGGTTTAGGTTTAGGTTTAGGTTTTAGGATTTGAGAATGGGTTCGGGTTTAGGTTATAAGTTTTGGTTTCGGTTTAGGTTATAGGTTAACAGTTTAGGTTAAGGTTTAGGTTTAGGTTATAAGTTTTTAGATTTGAGAATGGGTTGGGGTTTAGGCTATAGGTTTTGGTTTTAGTTTAGATTATAGGTTTTGGTTTAGGTTATAGGTTTTGGGATTTGAGAATGGGTTCGGGTTAAGGTTTAGGTTTAGGTTATAGGTTTTTGGATTTGAGAATGGGTTCGGGTTTAGGCTATAGGTTTTGGTTTTGGTTTTGGTTATAGGTTTTGGTTTAGGTTATAGCTTTTGGGATTTGGGAATGGGTTCGGGTTTAGGTTATAGGTTTTGGTTTTGGTTTAGGTTATAGGTTATAGGTTTACGTTAAGGTTTAGGTTTAGGTTTTGGGATTTGAGAATGGGTTCGGGTTTAGGTTAAAGGTTTTGGTTTTGGTTTTGGTTATAGGTTATAGGTTTAGGTTAAGGTTTTGGTTTTGGTTTAGGTTATAGGTTTTGAGATTTGAGAATGGGTTCGGGTTATGTTATAGGTATAGGTTTTGGTTTTGGTTTTGGTTAAGGTTAGAGGTTTTGGGATTTGAGAATGGATTCGGGTTTAGGTTATAGGTTTTGGTGTTGGTTATAGGTTATAGGTTTAGGTTAAGGTTTTGGTTTAGGTTTAGGTTATAGGTTTTGAGATTTGAGAATGGGTTCGGGTTAGGTTATAGGTTTTGGTTTTGGTTTAGGTTAAGGTTAGAGGTTTTGGGATTTGAGAATGGGTTCGGATTTAGGTTATAGGTTTTGGTTTTGCTTTAGGTTATAGGTTTTAAGATTTGATAATGGGTTCGGGTTTAGGTTATAGGTTTTGGTTTTGGTTTAGGTTTAGGTTATAGGTTTTCAGATTTAAGAATGGATTATGGTTTAGGTTAAAGGTTTTGGTTATAGGTTTTGGTTTAGGTTATAGGTTATAAGTTTAGGTTAAGGTTTTGGTTTAGGTTTAGGTTATAGGTTTTGGGATTTGAGAATGGGTTCGGGTTAGGTTATAGGTTTTGGTTTTGGTTTAGGTTATAGGTTTTGGTTTTGGTTTAGGTTATAGGTTTTGGTTTAGGTTAAGGTTTAGGTTTAGGTTAGAGGTTTTGGGATTTGAGAATGGGTTCGGGTTTAGGTTATAGGTTTTGGTTTAGGTTTAAGTTATAAGTTTTGGGATTTGAGAATGGGTTCGGGTTTTGGTTTAGGTTTAGGTTTAAGTTATAGGTTTTGGGATTTAAGACCAAAACCTATAAATTCAAAACCTAAACCAAAACCTAAACCTATAACCTATAACCTAAACCAAAACCTATAACCTAAACCAAAACAAAAACCTATAACCTAAACCCGAACCCATTCTCAAATCCCAAAACCTATAACCTAAACTAAAACCAAAACCTATAGCCTAAACTCGAACCCATTCTCAAAACCAAAACCTATAACCTAAACCCGAACCCATTCTCAAATCCCAAAACCTATAACCTAAACCTATAACCTAAACCTAAACCAAAACCTTAACCTAAACCTATAACATATAACTTAAACCAAAACCTATAACCTAAACCAAAACCAAAACTTATAACCTAAACCCAAACCCATTCTCAAATCCCAAAACCTATAACCTAAACCAAAACCTATACCCTAAACTAAAACCAAAACCTATACCCTAAACTAAAACCAAAACCTATACCCTAAACCCGAACCCATTCTCAAATCCAAAAACCTATAACCTAAACCTAAACCTTAACCCGAACCCATTCTCAAATCCAAAAACCTATAACCTAAACCAAAACCAAAACCTATAGCCTAAACTCGAACCCATTATCAAATCCAAAAACCTATAACATAAACCTAAACCTTAACCTAAACCATTAACCTATAACCGAAACCGAAACCAAAACTTATAACCTAAACCTGAACCCATTCTCAAATCCTAAAACCTAAACCTAAACCTTAACCTAAACCCATAACTTATAACTTAAACTAAAACCAAAACCTATAACCTAAACCTGAACCTATTCTCAAATCTCAAAACCTATAACCTAAACCAAAACCAAAACCTATAACCTAAACCCGAACCCATTCTCAAATCCAAAAACCTATAACCTAAACCTAAACCGTTAACTTATAACCTAAACCGAAACTAAAACCTATAACCTAAACTCGAACCCATTCTCAAATCCCAAAACCTAAACCGTGAAATGAACACGGAATCGCTAAGAATGACCGTGAAATGCATGGAAATGATGGTGAAGTGAAGTGAAATGACCACGAAGTGCATGGAAATGGCCGTGAAGTGAAGTGAATTGACCGTGAAGTGTGTCAAATTGACCATGAATGAACACGAAATCGTAGGGAATGACCGTGAAATGCATAAAAATTATGGTGAAGTTAAGTGAATTGACCGCGAAGTGCTTGAAAATAGTCGTGAAGTGAAGTGAATTGACCGTAAAGTGCGTCAAAATAATCGTGAATGAACACAGAATCGCCGGGAATGACCGTGAAATGCATGGAAATGACTTTGAAGTGAAGAGAAATGACCGCGAAGTGCGTGGAAATGGCCGTGAAGTGAATTGACCGTGAATGAACACGGAATCGCTAGGAATGACCGTGAAATGCATGGAAATGACGGTGAAGTGAAGGAGTTTGACCGTGAAATGCCTCGAAATGACCGTGAATCAATAAGGAATTGTTTCGGATGACCATGAAATGCATGGAAGTGATGATGAATTGAAGCGAAATGACCATGAAATGCATGCAAATGATCGTGAAGTAAAGGAGTTTGACCGTGAAATGCCTCGAAATGACCGTGAATCAACACGGAGTTGTTTCGGATGACCGTGAAATGCATGGAAGTGATGATGAATTGAAGCGAAATGACCGTGAAATGCATGCAAATGACCGTGAAGTGAAGGAGTTTGACTGTGAAATGCCTCGAAATGACCGTGAATCAACACGGAACTGTTTCGGATGACCGTGAAATACATTGAAGTGATGATGAATTGAAGCGAAATGACCGTGAAATGCATGTAAATGACCGTGAAGTGAAGGAGTTTGACCGTGAAATGCCTCGAAATGACCGTGAATCAACATGGAATTGTTTCGGATGATCGTGAAATGCATGGAAGTGATGATGAATTGAAGCGAAATGACCCTGAAATGCATGCAAATGACCGTGAAGTGAAGGAGTTTGACCGTGAAATGCCTCGAAATGACTGTGAATCAACACGGAATTGTTTCGGATGACCATGAAATGCATGGAAGTGATAATGAATTGAAGAGAAATGACCCTGAAATGCATGCAAATGACCGTGAAGTGAAGGAGTTTTACCGTAAAATGCCTCGAAATGACCGTGAATCAACACGGAATTGTTTCGGATGACCGTGAAATGCATGGAAGTGATAATGAATTGAAGCGAAATGACCATGAAATGCATGCAAATGACCGTGAAGTGAAGGAGTTTGATCGTGAAATGTCTCGAAATGACCGTGAATCAACACGGAACTGTTTCGGATGACCGTCATGGAAGTGATGATGAATTGAAGCGAAATGACCGTGTAATGCATGCAAATGACCGTGAAGTGAAGGAGTTTGACCGTGAAATGCCTCGAAATGACCGTGAATCAACACGAAAATGTTTTGGATGACCGTGAAATGCATGGAAGTGATGATGAATTGAAGTGAAATGACCGTGAAATGCATGTAAATGAAATGAACGAAATTGACCGCTAAGTGAATGAAATGGATTTTCGATCATCGAGCTGATGAAATCTTGGAAAATAACCAAGTTGGTTGGTTAAAGTAGATTCTCCTACTCCAAAATCATATAGGGTACATCAAGTAACTAATTTTAGTTTAGAAGATATTCTTGTTAAATGAATAAAGAAAGAAATAGAAAAAAAGAGAAAAAAAAATTTATATACTTATATATACATATTTATATAGATATATGTTAGAAAAAATTATAGGTAGAATAAAGTTCTCCATTAAATTTTTTTTTTAAAAAAAAAAAAAAAAAAAAAAAAAAAAAAAAAAAAAAAAAAAAAAAAAAACCTGTTTCTACGGACTTTAGCTACGGTTATTATCCGTAGCCATAGGGCCCACCCTATGGGCACGGCCTCGCCAGATCGGCGTGGCCACGCCGGACAAGCCAGCAAGTGGCGCGAGGGGCCGCTAGTTCGGCGTGCCCACCCCGGACGGATCCTATTGCTACGGATTATGGTATCTATGGCTACGGTTATAATTCGTAGCTATAGGTCTGAACGTAGCAAATGATAACGCCATTCTACTTTGAACGTCTGCCGTTGAAACCCTTTCAGAGGTCACAGAAGTTTTAGATCATTACGATTTTTTTTCCTATTCATCCAGATCTTTGTGACCTCATGAATGGATTATATGGAAGATAAATGTTATGGTGGGCCCTACAAAAGTTTCAACGGTGAAAATCAATTTTCTGCTGCTCTTTGTGGTGTGGTCCAGTTGATCTTTGGATATGATTTTTTTTTTTTTTTGGGATAATGCTCCAAATGATCTCGAAATTTGGATGAACGTTGTGGATATAATAAATACATGACTGTGGGGCACATGTGACGTTGATCTCTTTTGAACCGTTCGTATAACTCGGAGTTCGACGAGCGTCAGTGCTCGTCTTCGCGCAGCGGCCGATCCGTTTGAAGGAAAAAGTAGGGGCATTTTCCACCTTTGGGAAGGTGTCCGTACACCTGGGGAGTATTCCTGGGATGTAAAATGGGGTGGGCTTCGTCTCGGGAATGGGCCATATACTGGTCGTACAGTTGGAAATTTCTCTTTTGAAAAGGGGTTGGTAGCGTGGTTTTGGGCCGCGGAAGCAGATTGCGTCCTGCCCGCATTAAAAATGGTAAATGCGTCCATGCGGGGTTCTGTGCAGCCCACCGTGAGATAGGTTTTATCTACGCCGTCCAACCATTTTTTCAAATCATTTTAGAATATAAGTCTAAAAATTAGGCAGGTCCAATGTTCAAGTGGACCACACCACAGGAGGCAACTGAGATAATGAAACTTTCCCAGGGCTACCGGTAATGTTTATTTTCCATCCAACATGTTTATTTTCCATCCAACCTGTTCATATGGATGAACCCGATTGGCAAAACATCTTACTACGTGTGCGGTGAAAAGATGGCTTTACCGTATTCCGGTTCTTCACGCTCTACTAAATTATCCGCCGAACCGTTGAAAAGGGAATTCAGATTGTGTCCTGCCCCTTCCACTATGGACTCGGTCTGGGTCTGTGTGGGCCCACCGTAATGTATGTGTTCTATCTCCACTGTCCATTCGTTTTCTCTTCTTTTTTTTCATGTCATTGTAGGGTGTAATCCTAAAATAGAGGATCGAAGGCTCAAGTGAACCACAGCACAAAAGATCCTTGCTCTTGCCCTGGTGATAGACTCTGGAGTTTCAACACCCGGTCAAGGGTTCGGGTATCTATAGGTGGTGAAAGCCCACTACGGCGTGAGTCGGTGCGTGCGTGTGTTAAAAAAAAAAAAAAAAGTGTTGATAATGACGCTACTGTTGAAATCTTCCTAGTGCCCACCGTGATGTTTATTTTCCATCCAACCCGTTCATAAGGTCACATAGGTCTGGATGAAGGGAAAGGAGAAATATCAGCTTGATCAAACTTCTATAGATGCCAAAAATATTTTAATGGTGTGCGTTCAGTACCCACTATGTGGTCCACTTGAGAATTGGACCTACCTAACTTTTAGGCCCATACCAAATGATCTGAAAAATTGGAAGGACGGAGTGGATAAAACATATACATCATGGTGGACCCCACAAAGCCCCTGCCTGGACCGTCTGTCCAAGCGGTGGACAGCATCTTCGCACAATATACACACGTTCTCAATTCTGGCAAGTAGGACATATGATCTAGCAATTTAGACCATCAGTATGTTGTATTCTACCATGGATGAACTATTCACGAAATCGAACGGTTGAGATCTCACAAAAATTTCCCCCTTAGCATATGAAAGATGATGATGTTGTTTGGCGCTTGTAGGTGGGTACGTTTTAATTTAGTTACATAATGACCTTGAACCTGACCTCTTCCAATTTTCAAGACGGGTGATGCACAAGTAATCAGATGGCTTGATTCATGGGCCACAATTAGGGGTGGCAATGAGTCGAGTCGGCCCATCGGTCAACTCTCCTTGACCCACTTTTGAAGTGGGTTTTGGCCAGGCTAAATGACTAATGGGTCAGATTCGATCCGGCTACAAATGTGACCCATTTAACAAAATGGGTTGTAGGGCTTGGTTAAACTCAATCTACTTAATCCTACAGACCCATGTAGGTTGTCAATGGGTTGGGCCAGACGACTAGACCGGCCAAACCCAAAACTCAAAGTGAAATAAAGGAAAAAAGGGTGCAGATGAAACATTTCTACTGACCTAGGTTATGCATAACCCTAACTTTAAATTCAATTCTCAAACCTGAAAATTGGGTCTGGAAGGCTGCGTCGGGTCAGTTGAGCCTAACTCATGTCCAATTAAATGGGCCTGGTTGGATCATGCTTGGTCAGTTTTAAGTGAGTTAGGCTTAGTCAAAGGGTAATCATTCATGAGCCAGGTTTGGGCAAGAATTCTTGGGTTGCTTGGTAAATTGTCCAGGCTTGGGCTTATTGATGGCACAAGGAGGGATGTGATGAGGCCAATAAGCATCTTCCTCAGCGACTTACTACTCTAAATCCATAGAGCTCTCTCGACTCTTCATTGAGCTTCTTGAAATCACTGTAAATATAATTATTAATAAATTCAAAATAATTTAATTCATGATAAGATCAAATAAAATTACAACCCTTTAAATAAAGAACTCAAATTTAGATTTAGACTCTAAGTCAAATACCCTAAAAACATGACTTACTAGTAATAGTAAACTTAGATGTCACTATTCCTACTAAACTTCATGGTTTTCGATCAAAAATAGTAAGTGTTCAATTTGGGCCAACCACCTTATCATCCTAACTTTTCTAAAACCTTTTCATGTTGGACACAATTTCCACTGCTCAAAGGATCAAAAGTTATACTCTAACTAAAACTTACTATTTATAATAAAAAATGATAATAAATAAGACTTTTAACCGATGAACTGATGGAATCTCACAAATCTGGTGTGGGCAACACCAGGTAGTGGGGTTGGTTAGCTTAAGTAGGTTCTCCTACTTAAAATCATATATTACATGTCAAAAAGCTCATTCTGATTTGCGAGACACGACTGATTTAAGGTTTTGACGGTTTGGATCATTTCTACCCTTGGGTGCAAGCATACACTGCATGTACTGCAAATGGTCATTATAGAAACTCTCTTTCACAAAACATGTTAATCTTTATCTACTGGACTTTTTGGATCTTCAAATCTGTATGGGTGAGTTTTGGGCCACCCAGGATCCATGATGGGGCCACTATATCAACAGTCCGGATCAACAATACAACGATGAAGGGCCCAACATGTAAGAAAGGGGGCATGTACAAAGGAACCTAGAATAACACTAGTAAGGAACCTAGAATAACACTCGTGTCTTATGTAGCACACTTCTAGACATCGAACTTCCCATAACCGTGAAAAAAAATAAAAATAAAGATACAAATGGGCGACTTATAGGAATGCTTCTTGGAACTGATGGTTATTATTCTTCAATAGCCAAACACAAGCTCCACACATTAATGAGATCTAGACCGTCAATCAAGTGATTTCCATAGTGAATGTGTCCTTGCCCAAAACACTGACCAATCCATCTTTTAAAGAGAGTTATATTTCTTGACCGGCCATTTTCCTTTTACACGTTTTGGGCTGGTTCACATTCACCATTGGGGCCACCTGAGGAACGGTCAGAATCTCACACATGCGTGCCCCGTGGGCACCTGCAGGGGATCTCTTGCTCCGCGCTTACAAACAGGCGGCTGCGATCAGCATTCCCATTCTCATGCAGCAATTTCACTCAGCTTGGACGGCATCGGCATAGGGCTTGGTATGAGCAGGCAGTGGGCCCGGCCATGGTGTTGGTTGGGAACACTCGATGAAACCAACATCGGAATGATCCTGCGTGCTTCGTTGGAGAACATACACATGATTTGCCATTTGGATTGGTGGATAGAGAATCGGTCGACCAAGATCGCCTCATCGATTCAAGCTGCAACGCATTATAGCTACTTTCGTGGCTACCAGATCTCGAGAACTCATGATGCTGTAAGAAAATTAGAACGTGGAAAACATGAGCAGTGATCGTGGACGATCAATGTCTAGTTTAGTCATCAACCGTTCAATCTTAGTGGAGGCACATCCGGAAGATCCAAACCATTCAATTATTGGGCTATACGGAACTATACGTGTGCTAAAAACCGTATCAGTTGGGAAATCTTAGCCAGTAATTAGACTAATTTTGAGGATTACAATCGGGTGGTTGAAAAGAAATTCAACCGACGGCTAATAATTCAATGGGCAAAAGTCCTAGCCACGATAGGGCAGTAATCTGGGCTGGCACACCATGATATATCTGTTTATCCACACTGTCCGTCCTTTCTCTCGTATCATTTCAAGGTATGTGCACAAAAATTAGGCAGATCTAACGCTCAAATGTACCACACCAAATAAAAAGCTTAGTTGTATTAAATGCATAAGGCATTAAATGCAAGTTGCGTTAAATGCGAGAGTAATCTTTGGTGTGGCTCACTTAGTGTTTGATCTACCTTTTTTTTTTTGCACATATCTTAAAATGATTTGAGAGAAGTGATGGACGGCCCGGATAAGGCGATACATCATTGTGGGCCCGCTCTATGAACTACCCATTTGTGGCTAGAGATGGGTGGGAGTAGGACGCAGACCGCGTCCAAGACGGCGCCAGATTGGGACTAGGATTGCGCAGTCTCCCGCTGGAAAGGGGCAGTAGCTTTGAGTGCTAACAGTGGTGTAAGGGTATTACATCTACGCCATTCATCCACTTTTTAATATCATTTTAGAATATAAACCCAAAAATTAGTCAAATCCAAGGCACAAGTGGACAATAAAATAGGGATTAAATTCTTACGGTTGAAAACAGACGTTTTAGATGGAGCTGATATTTGTGTTTTCTCTTCATCCAGGACTATGTAACTTTATTAATAGGTTGGATGGAAAATAAACATCACGGTGGCCTATTGAAGTTTCAACAGTGAGAATCATTATCACCGCCGTTTTCTGTGGTGCGGTCTACTCACTACAAGATAAGTGATAGTTAGCGGCGCCTTTCTATTTGCGGCTGACATAAAACTGCCCCATTAGATATCAATCACCGATGACTTCGTGAGGTTGGCCCTAACGTGGGAAATGTCCGCTGGTTAAAGTCCAAGGAAAACACAAATTCGTTAGCTTTTATCTCATTTATCTCGTCTAAAAAAAAAACCCCTAAAATTTCTCTCTTTAGGTCTCCTTCTACTTGCAGCTCTCTCTCTCTCTAAAGATGATAACATCTTTTCCTTTTCCTTCATCTTTATCATCGTTTCTTCTAGATACTTCTGAAATCTCTCGATCGAGAGTTGCTTCTATGCTCTGCAATGCTCAGAGAAGCAACACCTACATTCCAAAGCTCAAGCCTTTTTGCAGGAGCAAGAGCGATCGAGGAGTTAAAGAGCCTTCCTTCCTCCAAAAATCAGAGAACGAGCTTGACGATATGATTTCCTTTTACAAATTTCTTTTGTAATTTTTGACAAATTTCGAACTTGAATCAACAAAGATCTGTCATTCGCACAGGTTTGATCTTTTGAAATCGATGGAATCGGAGGCTCCTATCTACAGGTTCGATCTCTTCCTCTCTATGTTTGTCTTTCTCTGTTCTTTGCTTACATTAGGGTTTTCTCTCTAAGCTCTCTCTCTCTCTTTCAGATTTTGTTTTGCCTTTCAGATTTTTGGTGCGTGGACCATAATATCATCATTTTAGTTCACTTAAAAATGGCCACGCTTGTGAAAACTAAAAAGCCCCCTGTGTAATACCTCTTGTATTTCATGCATGCTAATTGTTTGACGAAATGGCTCAACAAGCAATGTTTTGTGTGGATGTAACTAAGCAGAGGGATTTTTTTAGCCCTCTTTCAGATTTTTGGTGCTTGGACCATAATATCATCATTTTAGGTCACTATAATGGCCCCATTCATAAAAACTAAAAAGCCCCTTGTGTATACCTCCTGTATTTCATATGGACTCCAATATGCAGGTCATATCAATGATTCTAATATGTGACTATCATCATCTAGATAGTAGCGAGTAGGAAGGGATGCAAACTACGTACCAAGGAGACTACATTTCATCTTATCCTCTTGAAGACTACATTTCATCTTATCCTCTTGAATTCGGAAAGCTATGACCAGGGAATCAATTGTTATTGCTGGTGAATGCTTGAGACCTGTAGTTCTCCTGCACACACTGTCAAGAACAAGTGAATGTCAGAAAGATGTTATGAATCTACCATTAGAAGTAATAGTCATTGCTGTGTCTATATTAAACTGAAGTTCATTCACAGGTAATGAAAGTTCTTACAACTGTCCTATGTTGATGTATTATTCTTTTAATTGTTTATTGGGTTGGGCCTTTGATGTGTCTATCAATTTGGGTGCTAATGTGGGACACCAAGTTTAAGTGGTTGTTTGTAACAAAACAATGGTTACAAAGGATTTCTCTCTAATTGCAATTTTTTTTCCGAATGCAGTTTATTTTCAGGAACTCATTAAATTATGTTTATCTCATTAACTGTTCAATTTCAGGAAGTCGATGAGATTAAGAGCAATGCTATGAGGCTGGTTTTTCGCCTTGATCAGATTCCATCCTTTGCAGTTCAATTCCAAGAAGTTTTGTTAGCAATGCCGGTATAAACAGCAACTTCGGGTACACTTGTTGCAGAGTCAGATAACTACACTTATTTATTTATTTATCAGGATGATTTGATACACAGGCACCCATACGTAGCATGCATTTAATTCAAACTAAACCTACTAAACTGTCAAACCATCGTTAGTTCAGTCCAGAAATCAGATTTCTTGAACAATCCTAACCTCTGGTTTTTGGACCCTTGTTTGTTGAAATAGGACCATTGAACATTTTTGTTTTTATTTTTAACCAGCCAATTAGTATCCACCAATCTAATATTCATAGATAGCAAATAATCTTGATTTTTGGTTCATGATATATCGAAACAGGAACCCATAATTTGGCTAGCTTAATTTGAATTAATTGTATGCTACGTATGCAACTTGTAAGTTGTAACTAATTTCTGTCTGTGCATCGTCCACCACTCTGCCAGATTGTCAAGTTTTTCTTGAAGCTGAGTTCACGAATATATGAAATTGTAAATATTGAGGTTTGAATTCCTTATTCTTTCAAATTAGGGAACTTCCCCATTTGGAACTTAATTTGTATATTTGGAGCCATGGTTTATATATGCTAAACATTGGTGTGACAGCTCCCATCATGAACAGACTAATCCCAGAATATCCTTTCAATTGATCAACTGTAAGAAATGCACGAATAAACCACATTCAACAAACAAAAGACAAACGAAAGACTACTTCCATTAACACTACTATCACACCTAACCAACCATCATACCAAGTAGGCCCACCAACACCATTACCTACCAAACAAAATCAACAACTCCACCTACAACCCGCATCCCCGCTACTCCAGATAGCATAATCAAAACAGAGGACATCCAGCCACCCCACCCAAGCAACGATGTGACCAGTTCACTACCCACTGCCAACTCAAGTATGCATGGGATGAAGTTGCTGATGTAGGTACTACAGAAGGTGAAGCTGCAAAGGACCTAGATCCTCATCGAAGCTATTGTTGTAGGTGGAACTTAGGCTGATCTGTTGCATTTGGAGATGGAAAAGTTATTTCTTGATCAGATAAAACACCCTGTCACCATGAGGACTAGCAGCACTGGAGCTAGTTCATTCCTCTAAAAAGTTATTTGGGGTAAGGTTTTTATTTATTTATTTATTATTATTTTTTTTAAAGAAGAAAAAGTCATGAAAATTATGTCTCATGATAACTGTAACTATACTGCAAATATAAGTGTATGACTGGCATTTTCCCTTCAATTAATTTAAGTTTGATATGATGATGATGCACCTCACATTAAAAAGACTTGATTCCTTAGCGTAATGTTAGAAAGCCTTGAGAAACTGATAGTGAACAGGGAGTTACTCTACTGCATCACCATGGGACATCTATGAACAGAGCTAGCTAGTCTTAATGACAATGACTTGGACATGCTCAAAGAATGTGACTATAGAGTTAATTTGCATGGGATCTCACCTAACATGTGCCTTAGATAAGCAGAATTGTGACCAACATTATCACATTGAAGGTGGTGCAACCCATCCTTTATAAACTATGAAACTTCTGTAGAAGACAAGGAATTGAATTGTCTCCTTGAAACTAATGCTTGGGTTGTGGTAACAGTGAATGCTGAAAAGTTTTTTAGAAGATGAATTGTGACGGTTTGCAAAGTACTAATGCTATATTAGGCTTTTAGTGGGTGATTTTCAAACTTCATTCATGTTTAGATTGCAAATCAAATTTCTCCGTGGAATGTGTTTTTCAGTATTACAAGAATCTTGATGCTTCTCCGTGGAATCAAACTTCATTCATGTTTTTCAGAAAATGGGAAAGAAATGCTATGCTCTTCTGCTGCTCATATTCATGGTCTTGTTGTTTGGAGGCTTTTCATCAGTTTCAGCTGCTACTACTACAGGAAATAAGTCTGATTGGGGTTATTGATTTACTTTTATTTGTTACTGATTTTTCTCATGTAGGTCTGCTCTGTGTGCATTCAGATGCCGAGTGGTATATTCTAATGTCGGTTATGATCGTATCCCCTTCTTGGGTTTTCTTGTTGCTGCCGTCTGTACTGCTGTTGATTATTTATCTTTTCCTAAGCACCCTGCTTTTACTATATTTGTTTTTCATGACTAAGTTTCAATTAAGATATTGTTGGGTGGAGAACATCATCAATCAGACGTAATTGTGAACTGCCAAAGGTAATACTTGGATCTTTTTCACGATTTACTGATTTGTCTTCAAATTCTAGTTCAGTGACAAAGAGGCGTGCACAACAAGTGATTTCTTGTTTAGAAGCCTGAAATATAACTTCATGTAAGCCATGGAAGTGGTTAGGTTTCTTTCTCTTTGCAGCTATTTATATGTATATATGCATGTATGCATGTTTGTATCTATGTATATTAACTTAGCATAGTGCACAATGCGCTGATGGATCCATCCAACTTTGCACAACCATTAAACAATTGAAAATTCATGGGATGATGAAGGCTGCCCAAAGTCCTTGTTTGAGCTCTGTACATTTGTTATTGTGGCCACACTTGCAATGTTGAGGAAGTCAGGGATCTGCTCCCAGCTTACATTTGGACAAGGGGTTTGAGATAATAGAGTTGATAGTTGATGTGCAGTACTGCTTACAGGTACGCTCTCATTTACAATTGTGTATAAAAGAACATTGTTGAGTCATTGATATATTTTATAGCTACTAGAAATCTATAGGCCTTCTGTATATAGCCTTGTTAGGAAAATGGTGGATGGTAATAGGTCCTTTCATGTTTGTACGTGGAGGATAGTTGCATGTCTTTATCTCCGAATCATTTAAGTCATCAACCATTCTCTTTTTCTCATTCTACCATGAATTGCTGATTGGGTTTGCAGGTCTTTATCTCCATAGCTCTCATCCTTGGAGATGGACTCTATAACTTCATCAAAGTACTGTCTTTCACCATCAGAAGCTTCCATAGTAGATTGAAATGGAAGGACCCTCAGAACAGGTAAAAAACCATGACAAGGGTTCGAACTGTTTCGCATTCGAAATTATTTATATGCAAGAATAATTGTGAATATTTCAAAGTCTTGGTTGAGTTTGTGACTTGTAACTTTATTTTTGATTAATAAGATATAAATTGGCTATCGCTCTCAGCTATTCAGGCAGTTTTGGTTGGGTTTGTGACTTTACTATGGTTCTGGTTAATAAGATATAAATTGGTTATCCCTCTCAGCAATTCAGGCATTGATAGTTCCCAGTTTTATGACCTTGTAAGAATTACAACCCAAGTGCAGTATGGCCATGTAATGATGGATGTTGTTTCTTTATTGCAGGCCCCTGTTTACATGTTACCACATTCACGCACATGTTCGATGATAACAAATGGGGTGGGTAGTTCAATTGCAAGAAGAGAATCATTGCATGTCAGTTGCTTTCCATTCGTACAACTTCTCTCTATTTTTCGTTCTAACACAGAATCCATGTTTACCTCCATTTGTACAACTTTTCTCATCTTTTCTTTTTTCCTTTTTTATTTTCTTTTTCTTTGGTAATTTACCTTGACTGTTTTTCCTGATAATCTTGTAATTTGAGAATTTAGAGCAGCTAGAAGCCTTTCAAAAGTCAAAATCAGAATATTTCAACTGTGTAAGTTCAATCTTCACATTTTCAGCCCACTCGAGTATTGGTTTCGGCTCATTTTCGTACGCATATCCTGAAATGATCATAAAACGGATGGATGGATTGGATTTCTCAAAAAATCACGGTGGGTCCTACTTAGGTTTCTAGTGCAGGAACTTCAGGCAAAAGGCTTTCGCAGCAATTCTGCCGTGTGATTTTTTCAAACATTAGATAAAGACATGCAAAGAAAAGTCATCACGGTGGGTGCCCCTTAGGTTTCCAGTGGAGGAACTTCCTGCGAAAGGCTTTCGCCGGAAATTCGCCGCACAATTTTTTCAAACATTAGAAAAAGACATGTAAAGAAAAGCCTGAAGTTCTACACAGCAGGCACCTTTCGTGGTCCCAGCTCTAATAAAACCTGTAAATATCACCAGCACCATTGTCGTCCAACCAACCAATATTTATTGTGCAACCATTTGTGAATAGTACAGTTATTTAGTGGGGGTACCATGGCTGTGAGGCCCACCTTGATGAATGTGTTGTATATTCATGTGTTCTATCCATTTTTTTCTAGATCATATGATGATGTGGCCCCAAAACTTATATAGATGCAAATCTCGAGTGGACCCAACACACAAACAAATGCCTACTGATAAAAACTACTTAGGGAGCACCTAGGGCCCATGGTTATATTTACTGGGCCACAAACATCACAAACATTCTTTTCACATTCGGAAGCCAAATCGCCGTGTTAGTATTACATTTCTAGATTTTTCAATGCTCCTTTTTCGTTGTATCATTACATTCTGAATACATGCATGGCCATATTCAGTGACATAGCACCGGCTCTTGCATTGTTGCAGTGAATTAATGGAAGCCATGTGGAAGCCTAACAAATACAAGTATGTGTATATATTTGCGGTGTTGTACGTCTACTTATTAACTATACCAAATTCTGTTGCGGTTTATTGGGCATATGGAGACATCCTCCTACAACAGTCGAATGCATTCAGTGTTTTGCCCCCCTCGAAGATGAAAAATATATGCATAATTGCCATGATTTTGCATAAGGTAGCTTCTATGTGATCTCATCTCTAAACTTGTTCTAGATTTTTATATCTAGAACAAGTTGTGATAAACATTTCTTGAAGTTGAAAAATATATGCATAGTTGCCATGATAAAATTCTTGAAGTTGTGTAATTATTTCTAGATTTTTTTTCATGTCTCTCTCATGTAAGTTCAAAAGTTTTTCATGGGAATTTTTTTTTTTAGTGAGATTTGTGCCATGTGGGCCATCTCTAATGGGACTTTCTTGATAAATGGTAGGGGTCATCTTGTGGTGGGAGAGAAGGGGAATGCATATCTTTATTTGGACACACCTTCAAAAGGAAAGTTTGATCCAGTGTTTTCAGTAGCGTAGGTAGCGTAGCGGTAACGTACGCTACGTAGCGTAGCGCTCCAAAAACGCTACGTAGCGTGTACAGTAGCGTATATCCCCTGTAGCGCACGCTACAGGGGTCATAGCGTATGCTACGGACGCGTAGCGTGTATCGCAGGTAGTGTGCGCTATCTATTTTCGTTTGGGATAGATACCAAAAAGTAAAAAAAAAAAAAAAAGGCCAAATATCGTTCGAGATAGTGTCATTATCCGAAAAAATCGGAAAAAAAAAACAGATGATGGATTTCGATACTTGTAAGAGATCGCCATGATCGGAAGCTTCCGTTTGGTGGCCATTCGAATCGAAGTAGGTTACCGCAGATAACATCTCCGATTTTGCAGAGAAATCTGTCAAAATCCTCGCCGATACTTGAGACATGGGAGAAATTTCAGGGTTCCGGAAGAAATTTTAGGCTACTGCAGATAACATCTCCGATTTTGAAGAGAAATTTGTCGAAATCCTCGCCGATACTCGAGATACTGGAGAAATTTCAGGGTTCCGGAAGAAATTTTAGGGTTCCGGAAGGCCGGAACCCTCTCTGCTTTAACAAAAAGGCGAGCTCGAGCCCTTTTTAAGGAAAAGGGTACCGTACCGCACATGACTGAGCTGGTGTGCTGATGTCACAAAGTTCTGTGGGTCCCACCATGAGCTATGTGTTATATCCAGACCGTTCTTCCATTTGGCGAGCTCTTCGTAAGACTTGAGCCGAAAAATAAGACAGATCCAAATTTCAAGTGGACCACACTGCAAACAGCAGTGGGAGATTGAACATCTACCATTGAAACCCTTTTGGGGGTCACAGAAGTTTTGGATCAATATGATATTTATTTTTCCTTTTCATCCAGGTCTGTGTGACCAAATTAACAGATTGGATGGAAAATAAACGTTATGGTGGGCCCTACGAATGTTTTAACGGTGACAAACAGTCCCCATTGTTATTTGTGGTGTGGTCCACTTGAGCTTTGGATATTACTCATTTTTTATTTCATGATCTAAAATGATTTCTCCAAATGCATGAAGAGTATAGATATAATAAATACATTATTGTGAGCCATGTAACATTGAAATGTTCTTACAGCTCAAGCTTGAGCAGCGTCGGTGCTGGACGCGGATTTCCTGTTAAAGCCTTTCCAAGGAAGTTCCTGCTATTGGAACCTTAGGTGGGGCCCACTATGATGTTTGCAAGGAATCCACTCCATTGATCTGTTTTGTGAGATCATTTTAGGACATGGGGTCAAAAATGAGCAGGATCTGATTCTCAAGTGTGCTAAAAACGTGAGGATTGAAAATTAACACTTGAAATATTCGTGGGGCCATTATAATTCATGTAAACTTTGTGAGGCCCATTATAATTCATGTATTTTATCCGCTCCATCCATCCATTTTACCAGATAATTTTATGGTTTTAGCCAAAAAATGAAGCATATCCAAAGATCAAGTGGACCACACCATAGAAAACAGTGCAAAATGAACATTTAACGTTAACAAATCCTTGGGGCCAAAGAAGTTTTAGATCAAGCTGATATTTGTTCTTTTCCTTCATCCATCTCTTTGTGATCTTATGAACAGGTTAGATGAAAAATAAACATCACTATAGGTCATAGGAAGGTTTCAACGGTGGAAATCAATATTCCTACTATTTTGTGTGGTCCATTTGAGCTTTGGATATGTTTCAAATTTGTGCTCAACCTTGAGGTGCGCGAAGGAGTGAATTTGCATTGTTTTCTATGTTGTGGCCCACGTGGGGCTCACTGTGGTGTGCGTATGTGTAGATGTACATTATTTTCTATGGTGCGGCCCACATGGGGCCCACTGATGTGTGTGAATGGGTGGATTTACATTATTTTGTATGGTAGGCCCACTGTGGTGTCACTGGTGTGTGAATGTGTGCATTGTTTTTTATTGTGCTATTTAATATTTATCATATATATATTAAATATAAAAAAATAGAAGTATTGTGTAGCTTTCGCTACACGCTACAGAGGGCTGAACGCTACGCAACACGCTACCGCTATTTAAAACACTGGTTTGATCCTAAACACAATTAAAGGTAAACTCTCATTCGTACTGTGCATTGAAATGTACTTTCACAAACCCGCCTGATATCTCACCTATCCAAATAGAGGCTAAAAAACCACTTGTTGAAAATCAATTAGATTGATTATGGTGTATGACAAAGTCAAGGACAATCACATGGATAATTATAATTAAAAGAAATTAGACAAGAGAGTTCCATCAAGGGTCCAGCACCATTATAGCTTGTAATGTGCATAACCTTGTTATCGGTTGTCCATTTTGTGCTATTGAAAAACTATTGACAAGTGGATACGCATTAGGAATTAATTTTGAGTTTCGGGATTTTATTTTTAATAATTTTGGTTCTGCTGAGGAGGTTGTGTGCATGAAATAGGATTTACAGGCAAGTGAGCTCACAAATCTCCATTTGGGCTTCGCTATTGGTAATTATGTATGCTAATCTTTCAGGATTGGATCAAAGAAATGGCAGCTTATGTTAAATCCATAAACAATAATCATCTATTGGATGTGTGTGTGTGTGACCAGTTTTAAGTGCATTGCAAGCAGGTAGGACAGAGACATGCCTATGATAACTGTAAAACAGAAAATGTTTAAAGTTATTTCCCCTTCTTTCCTTCTTGTACTGATTGTGGATGTAGGAAGGGAAAAAAAATGAAGGTTCATGCATTCAAAAATGCAGCGTCTTCCCTCCTCAGATACTTATATCCTTTTTCTTTTCGTTTTTTTGCTTTAAATGAAGGTTCTTGCATTCAAAAATGCAACATCTTTCCCTGCTTAGGTAACTCATCTCCTTTTGTTTTTTCTTTAAATGAAGGTTGGGGAGAACGACTATGGATCTATTCCTTCATATTCTTCAAAGCCATATGGAGGGTTTGTATTTCATATCTTAGAGTTTTGCCTCCGCTTCAGGCTGGTTATTTGGGTGTTTTAATTTTTATCTGAGCCTGCTCTTTGTATATTTTCATTTGTACAGACTGCCTTCAACCCTGGAGATTGTCATCCTGGCCCATGCAGTGGGTAAAGTGATGGGTAAAGGTGGAGCAAACATAGGAAATATTCGTAGTTTGCTTTCCCAGACAGTTCTTCAAGATTCCGATTGTCCATACGCAATTTCTCAACAATTTCTCAAGTTTTGCTAATCATAGTTTGCTTTCCCAGACAGTTCTTCAAACTTTTTATTCCACTTGCTAATGTTCCTTGATACAAATCATGCAGTCCCTGTATTTCTATATGGAGCAGCAGATGAGCAAGCAAGGACCCTTGATTCAACCAGTAGAATTGCTAGACAGGTGAGTATGTATGCACTCTCCTTGTCGCTGGTGGAGTATCATCCAAATGCTCCTTTTGGTTATGGCTTGTGTTTTTTGAACTTAGCAATGGATGGATTCACGAATGCAACTCAGGATTCCATAACTGCAAGGTTTGTCAGTTCATGAGTTGACTGTTTCTCCTCTTGTTGGTGAACTTGTGCTTTCTGAAAATATTATCTTTCTGAAACAAAACATTATTTACTTCGATCTTGCATCTAACTTCAAAATTTCTTTCTCCTTTTCTTGTTACTATTAGAATTTTCTATTCATACTTATAAAAGGAAAATAAAAATATTTTTTCAGAGATGATGAAGCTCTTTAATGTTGCATACCATTCCTAAATGACACATGACACATACCATTACATTCAGAGAAAATTCATGTGACATTCTGCTTGATGAATTGTAGTTCTTTCTTTCTTTGTTAAGTATTTTAATTGATGTGCTTCCCCTGTTTTGAGAAAATATAGGTAAATGTCAAGCGCAATCCATGCTCATGAACTATCCCATCCTTTCTTGTAAATGTTATGCCTAAATATTTAGCAATTATATCTTCACAGCTTTTGTTGCATTATAGTGGTTGGACTTCATATCACACATGCAAATTTGTTGTTACACCTCACAAGTTGCATTAATTTGTTGACTGATAATATCTCGATCCTCAACTACCAAACCGGTGTAAATATTAGGCATCTTTCCCAGGGGAAAAGCTACATCCAGTACCAGACCAATGATGAGATGCGCCCCAGGTTTTTTTTTTCTTCAAGTAGGATTGTTGGATGGATGGATCATCATGCATATGTAGGATGGACAAGGACTGTAGGAATACTATTACTTGGGCATTGAAAAGTGCTATCCTTCTTGGAAGCTATCTTAAATTTTGAATGTTTTGTAATTGTGTTCATGAAATAGGAGATTGTATATAGTCAAATTCCAAGAAAATTTGTATGGACATTTCATTGGCTAGGGAACAGGTCCATAGAACTGCCTTTATACAGGGAACTCTTTCCCATTATTTTAATGGATCGTTCCTGCCATTTTTTCCATTTGTTACTTTTGTCCAATCTTTTTATTTTATTTTTCGTTCGATAGAGAAAAAATGCTTAGGA
Source organism: Magnolia kwangsiensis (assembly GCA_037074715.1). Lineage (NCBI taxonomy): Eukaryota > Viridiplantae > Streptophyta > Magnoliopsida > Magnoliales > Magnoliaceae > Magnolia > Magnolia kwangsiensis. Next base: position 120,576,211 of record CM073577.1, read on the forward strand.
CCAGTAACAACTGTACACAGAGATATCAAGAGAAATTATACAATGCATAGGCTGAACATTTGTATGGTACTGTTTGGCTTTCAGTTTTTACAGGTGCAACCCATGGTCCACTCTACAGATGGCCTGCACTAATAATCTCCCAGATGGAACAATCCTAACGCTTCAATAGGTGGCCCAACAAATAAATAGTTAAGAAGGAAATCTCCTAGAGTTTCAGCCTCCAGAAGCTCTCTTTCTGGTGAAGTTGCAGTTTTTCTCAATTGGGTTTTTTTCCTTTTTGATTTTTCTCAGTTTTTATGATTTTCCTTATCTTCATAATTGTAATAAATTTCTTTTATTGTGTAGTAATATAAATCTTGTTTAATATTCAGTTTATTTGTATTGCATCATTTTTATGTTTCAAATATTTTAAAAATATGAGTTTTGATTGAATATATATAATAATAATAAAAATTACTGGTATGCTAGGGCCTCCCAAATCCATACAAAGGTTTTTAGCGGCGCTTGCGTAGATATCTTACGGCGCTTTTTCGTGTTCACAAACACTTTTTTAGCGGCGCTCTGAGTGATTTTTCGCGGCGCTTATTCGCGTCGGAAAAACCTACAGTCGGCGGCGCTCAGGAAAGCGCCACGAAACGTTACCTAGCGCCGCTGATAGAGTCACCAGCGCTTTTAGGGAGTTTAACGGCGCTTCCAATTTGTTGTAGTGACTTGAGCCTAATATCTGCCTCATTTTTGTATTTATATACTAAAATGATATGATAAAATGGATGAACGGTGTGGATAAGATCCATACATCACGGTGGCCACTCAAAACTCCACCCCTTTTCCAACTGGAGACGCTGAGGTATGACACAATCTGCGTCCGCGAGATTGACATCAGGCCATTCTGCCGGCTCTTAGACAGTCCAAGCCCACCAAAGCGGGCTAGCACAAAAACCAGAAAGGCTGGCTTTGGCACATTGATAGCACGAGGCCCGATAGATGAAAGGTCCAGATCTCATCCACCCATGCCACAGTTGCCACACTTGAATAAAAACCACAAGAGCATGGGGCTGGACCCCGTTCTATTCATTTTCCTTGGTTGTTCAGGGCATGTTTGGTTGTACCAAATATCATAAAATTTCATTCTATCTCATGTCTAATCACCCTAATTTGTAGCACATTTCATGATATCTTATGACTAATCAGTGTAATTTGGAGCAAATTTCATGGCTCTTGGTGCAACCAAACAGATCCTTATGTGAATACAAGGGCCCCAACAAATAGATCCTAACCATCCATCTAGTTGGCCCCTTCCACAGCAAATGAGATTACAACATGTATGTGTAGAGATTTCAGAGATTTAGGGCTTTCACACACACACACACACACACACACACACACACACAGAGAGAGAGAGAGAGAGAGAGAGAGAGAGAGAGAGAGAGAGAGAGAGAGAGAGAGTTCTTTAATGCTATAGTCCCCAACATGAACATCATCACCTCTCACAAATATTAGCCGAAAGGATCATCACATGGGCCAATACTCTTGCAATCAATAGACAACCGTTGATCCAACTCAAAATAGTTGGGTGGCCCATCTAGTGAGTGGCCTGACTCAACATGGCCGTGTAGCCCATCCAGTAAGCAGATCATCATAATTTTTTAGGAGGGTTATCTTAATAGTGGGGTCTACTACTTTTATGGTCGCATCACAGTCTAACTGTCATGGTCGACCGAATAACATATGGCATACTTTTATGTTGACCACGTCACAAAGTATATGATCCTTATAAGTTTTACCAATTGAAAAATGAGAAAATGCATTATTCAATTATCTTGGTCTCATTCACTATTTTAATCCAACCAATTGAATAAGGTGAGTGATGTTCTGTCGTGGGTATCTGTAACTTGTACACTATCACTTTCGAAACGATGTTTTCGCTATCACCACTGTTTATAATCACATCACAGACCTTACCGTTGACGGTGCACCGCATATGTAATATAGTATCGCTGTGGATGTAATTCCTTTTATGGGGTGTACAGTAATCGCCTTTCGCCTAGAGATTCCCCACAATCCTCGCCCATCCATTCTTCGTCATTTGTTCCTTCCTCAGTGGCTTGTTCATCTTCATCAAAACTGGAGTCTTCTTCTGCGACCTCACCTTCAGTGCTTTATTTGCTTATAGTTAAGTGGGTTGCGGGGCGTTGATGACAAGTATTTGATAAGTGGCCTGGTTGGCCACAGCGGTAACAATTATTCAACTTTGGCCGAACGTAACGATTTGAAATCCTACTTGGGCTCGCTGTTGTGGGTGCTACATGTAGAGGCCTAGATGGGCCACTTCCTATGTCACGGTTTGCGATTGTAGGAGGTTGAGGATGTCCTCCTACTAATTCTTTTTATCATGCCGGCACTGAATCCTGCATGAGACCTGTCATAGGGGGCCTAGTTGAAAGATAAGGCCAAGTAGGAATTCTTGCAAGTTGCATTTCTTCCCTGCCTACTAACTGAATCACTTCATAAACGGCCTCGATTAGGTGCATCTGAACTCGGTCCTGAATCATTGATCATACTCCACTTATAAATTGTGTTACCTTCTATGATTCGGTTTTTGACAGATCATTTAGCATTGTTGATTGCTGAAATTGTTTAGTGTAATATATGACGGTTCGATTCTGCTGTCGGCAATTTTGATATTGTGGAAACAATAACTGCTTGTAATCATTAGGGAGAAATCGAGATGGAAGAAGGCGTCTCATCCGTGGCTATGATGAGATGGGTGACTTGTTTTGTCGAGCATGTGAGAGTTGTAATTGGTCCCACCATAGAAGCACTAGATTTTAATTTAAGCGCTACTAATTTAACCTTTTTATGTTCTGGCACGTCCATGTAATAAAAAAATCTTTCTACTTTGACTAGCCAGTCGAGGAAATCTTCTATGTGTAAAGTTTGGCCTTACCTCAACAGTCTCTTTCAACACGATATAGATGATCGCCTCCATAGATTAGTCATAGGGCAAAGCTTTCATTAAGATCTTCGTCACTAGAGCTCGAATTATCTGGTGTTGCCCTATGATTCACCATTGGTAGTTCTTTAAAGAAATCAAGGTTATGTTGTATAGTAAGTACGGCCGGTTGAGCATCGTCTTGGGCTTGGGGTGGAATCAGTGCATCCGCAAGATGATTGAGGGTTGCCTGTAGCCCTTGCATAGTTAACTGACTCTCTCAGTGGAAAGCTTCCTCTTTTCAAAAGATAATAAAACCTTGGATCACCGCCCCCATGATTTTGGTTCATACCTTCATTGTTTGCTATCGGCCCAAGGGAAGTCCTCGCTCTGCTACCAATTGGTGTAAGGATGAATGTGATGAGGTTGATCACTGTCTTCCTTAAGGATAACTACTTCGAATCCACGAATCTTCTGTGTACTCCTCACAAAGACTTCTCGAATCCACAAGGACAAAAGCAAGAAAATAAAAATAATATTCTAGAAATTTCATAAATTGATTGATGATTGAAATAAACGAGTCTACAACCCTTTAAATAGGGATTCCAAGCCTTGGAATAAGTTTTGGAATTAAACTACAACTAAAACTTCCCAAAATTCGTAACTTACTATAAATAGTAAATTTACTATTTATAGTAAGTGTCCTATGTGGCTTTAAACACACCCTCCACCTCCTCCACCACACCTGTTATGTGCATATCAAAATTCATCCAGTCCTTACCTGACAATTTCAAAATCTGGAACTTGTTCTCCAATTTTGCATCGTTAGCCTCATCTTTACTTGTTACTCTGTTTAAGCATGTTATTTCTAGCTCCCCTTGAAGAACTTTAAGGTCTTTCAATTCTGTAATCTTACATCCTCTCTCATCCCCTGCTATGAACTTAGTTAATGTTTGAAGAGATGTTAACCTCCGCATGCCTTTTGGTTGAAAGGGCTCTGGATTGTCAAATTATGTGAGTGTTAAGTTAGTCTATCAAGTGAGCCCCAAGCTGAAGATTACAGGACCAAAGACTCAACCAAAAAGAAGTTCGAGTGCTCCATATAGGTAAACAAAGCCTCACTTTTCTAACTAAACCGTTGAGGTATATGACCCCATCCATTAAAACTTAAACTTACCCACAACTGTTTTCGAAAATCTCTTGGTAAGCTTAGTTTTGAACATCTTGAGTATTGGAGGAAAACATGAACCATACAGGAAAAATCAATATCCTGATGATTACATCGATATGCGATCGAGGACAACTTCGATGGAATCAAACATGGTTCGATTGCATTGAATAGCAAGCTCATACAGTTCAACAACAAACTAAACAAATGTTAGGAATTGTTGATTGCATCGAATTAAGTTTGATGACATCGAAATTCAAATTTCGATGACATCGAAATTCAAATTTCGATGACATCGAACCCACTTCGATTAAATTGACTAAGGGCTTTTATCCTCCACAATTGAAAAACTCGAAGTGTTCTTCGGTGTAATCAAATATTCTTCAATAACATCGAGAATAAGTTATCGATGGCATCGAAGAGTGTTCGATTGCATTAATATAAGGACTGATTTTTTCAGGAAGCTTTATAAGAAAATCCAATATATTCGATTGCATCGATGACTAGTTGATGACATCAAAATTAAAATTTTAATGGCATCGAAGGTCTGATCAATTGCATCGAAAAGAGGACAAGTCTGTCCAGCAACCAAAGGGTATTGTTTTAAAGGAAATTTTAATGGGATCGAAACATCCCTCTATGACATCGAAGTGCATGTCGATGACATTGAAGGGTGTTTGATAAGATCAAACAAAATCTGTCCTGCACCCAACTAATTATCTTGGTGTAGGTAGTTGATGCATTCGGAGAAGATTCGATGACATCGAAATTTAAATTTTGATGGTAGTTCATTTTAGGGTATGAGCCAAAAAATGAGACATTCAAATCTTAGGTGGACCACCACACATGAAAACATTGGTGGTCGAACGTAGAACATTAAAAACATTGGTGATACTTGTGTTTTCCTTTCGTCCAGGTCTGAACGTATGTTCCGCGTTTGATCACCATTGGTTTCCTGTGCTGTGGTTGGCCTAAGATTTAGATCTGCCTCATTGTTGAGGTCATGCTCTAAACTAATGATCCAAAATGGATAGAAGGAATGGATAAAACACATACATCATGGTGGGGCCCACAGAGCACCGTTCTGTTGCGACCTTGCTATGTAGTGTCAGTATGCAATCTGCCGTCCTACATATATGCCACGTATATAATAAAGGTCCATGTGTATCATCCATCACACTCTGCCACAGTATCAAATGGCTCCATTGCTTTCATCTTCTATTGCGGGTTCGTTTTGCCTCTGTGGCAATTCAGGATCAAGGGCGTGTGCTGGTGTCCACTGAGGCTCACACGATGAGGTGGTCCAATGATTTGAACCATTCATTTTCTCTTTTCTCCTGCAAACCATTTTCCCATAATCATCCTTTATTGATTATTTTTATATTTTATTTTAGGTTTAAATCTAAGCCATTGAACATTTTCTCTGCAGATAGGATGGTCACAATCATCTGTTTAGCATAAATTTCCTGTGGTGGAATATATAGCATATAGATTACACAGATTGGACAGTTCCAATCACTGGATCACTCAGCATATGGGGCCCAGAGGATGGCGACACATGCTGGAACCTGAGTTGCAACCAAGGAAAAATGAACAGTCCTGGCCGTGGACAACCCACTGCCAGCATTTTTAAAATTTCAACCCCATGCTAGGCCGATGGTAGATATAAAGTCTCTAGATTTGAGCTCGGACCGAAAATTGAATAGAAATTTGTGGCCAATTCTGTTATTTTATGGTTGGCTTGGCGTAAGAGCCCAGCATACGAAACCTGGCCCATTTACATCCAATAGTCCAGATGGGCCAGTATTTTTGGTGATCAGACCATTAATGTTATCACCACAATAGTTTAGAAACACAAAAACTCGACTGGATTAAAGCCTTGTTCAGTTGAGTCGAGTCAAAAACTCAGGCGAGTTTCTCAAAACTCATACGATTTTTTTTTTTCCAGTTGTATTAAATATACTAAAGTATAAATAATGTATCAATATTGTTGAATTGTGCAAAGTTGAGTCGAGTTTCTAGAGTTTTGCTGAGCTTGGCTTATGTAGTTGTTACATAATCGTGACTAGATAATAGTTTTTCTCCCTGTCTCCGTGAAATTTGGGGTAGTTGAATTGAGTGGTTTTTTTTTTTTGAATTTTTTATTTTAATTATTATTATTATGTTTTAATTATTTTCCAGCTATGACTGCCCTCACTTGACATGGGGAAGTGCGTGATGAGGATGATTACTATCTTCCTTGAATGATAAACACCTTGAATTCACATGGCTCTCTTGAATCCACGAGAGAAGTTTTCGAATCTACGGGAAAATTTTGAAATTTTTTATTAAAAAGCTATAAAAAATAAACGAATAAGGAAATAAGAGAAGTTTGCATGCTTAAATAGTACTCTTACAAAAATCTTAAGACGTAATTAGAAAAAACCTAAACAAATAAGAAAACAAAAACTGAAAAACACGTAATTTGTCACATTCCATCGATTGTTCAGAATGACACAAAAATGTCTAGAGACTAAAATCCATAAAATTATATTTGTATTGATCGATCAATTGAACTAAGAAAAAATTGTCCAACAAACTTTCATCAAAATCCAAATTTCCATTGATCGATCGATTCGATCAGTCTGCTCAATCAACTTCGATCGATTGAACTATTCTGCAATTTTGTTTATTTTCCTTTGGACTTCTTCTATTCCATTTGTGTTAGGAACGTGCTTGCCCCACGTCTTTCATCAGATCCCCTCCACTTAAAATAAAAAATATCGTCCTCGAGTTATCCTCCAATTTCGATTCATGATACTCGTACAAGTCCACTATATTGAACGTGAGTGACATCTCCATGTCTTCGGAAAGATCAATAATATGGGCGTTGCCATTGATCTTATGGAGTATAAACAACAGTTTGATTTTCTTATTCTTTATCTTATTGCATGTCCTGGTCAGAAATCTCTCATTTTATTGGTAAAACATAATGTTGTCACGCATATTGAATACCTTCAGGTGCCGATGTGTGTTAGCCCTTTCTTGTTACTTGTCGTTAGATGCTTGCAACTTGACATTGTTCACAACCCCAAGTGTAGGGTCGTGATGTAGTAATAATCTCGGTGAGACTGATGTCGAATCCACAGGGACTAAACATGTGCGTATTCTAAAAGTAATTAGAACTAGAATAAAAAGAAGATCTAAGTTAGAAATCTGGAAATAAAGTGAGTAATTGTGAATATTTATTTAACTAACAATTGAAAGGTGGGAACTAGGGTGCCAAGCATCCACTTATAGCAATTGAGATGCTACCTTGTATGAGTTAAGAAATCCAATTGGAATCAGAGTCCTATTCAAATATATGAACTTCTCATTGATCCAGTCACAATGGAAGAGAATTATGAAAATTTGGAAGGAATACCGTCACCCTACCATGCCCAAGGGACGATGGTGAACAACAGGATTTACCAATCCCACAATCTCAAAAAGGAATAAAAGATATTCAAAACTATCGCAGATCTATTGTAATTGGAATCACAACAAACCATTAAAAATTGGAAATATTCCTTAAAATCAATCAGAAATCAATGAAATTCAAAATAAACATAAATCAAAGCTAAGCAAACATCTCAATCATGCTACAAGCTTTACCTCTTTGCCCTAGTTAAGAGATTTAACCAACCATAGATATGATTGAACTAAGAACTCTTAAATAAAACATAAAAACAAACTAAGGAAGAAGAAAAAAAACTTTTGACGGCGGCTCTTTACCCTTTTAATCCACTCCTTCAGCCCTATAAGATGTCTTGAAGCATCCTAGAGACTCCTATTTATAGTTGGGGAACTCCAACTTTCGCATCGAGTTGAAAAATTTTAAAAACCGCCTCAAATTTACTCAGTCTGCACAAAATCTTCGTAACCTTAGACGAGTCGAAGGTCATTTTCGACTGGTCGAGGATTGTATGAATTTAAAAGATAATGTTGTTGGAGTTTAAGTCGAAATTTCTTCGACTAGTCGAGCCAGAACTTAGGCTAGTCGAGAATTACACAAATTCTCTTCAAATCTTCGATTTTCTTCATTCCTCATTTGGTTTCCTTGGATCCTTGGCATGTGAATTCTTCAATCTCGGTCTCCTAAGATCCATCATTTTCTTTAGTGATTCTTGAACATCAAATTCATGCTTTTAACATTCTTTCCAATCCAAGTTCTTAGATTCACCTTACAACATAAATATATATAAAATACACCATTAAGGAGTATTTGTTCTAAACCAAGATATAAGCAGGGAAAATTATGCAATATTTGACACTTAATGAGCATGAACATCAACGTGTACAATTATGATTTTGTCTGTCATATCTTTCATAGCAATGCGCACGCCCGACAGCTTCGACAATGGAACTAAATCAAGGGTATGTATAGGTTCTTGATTGTACACAACTTCAAGCAAAGACTTGTCGGTGAAACGATTTGGTATATTGTAGAATGCGAATTCTCCTTAAGATAAGCTAAAATTCCACAATTTGGGTTGATCACACGAGATGCATCGTATAATGTTCCCAAGTATACAATTCACCACCTCGATTTTCCCATATATCTACGGATGATTCGCATTCTGAATAGTAGCTTGGTGTTAAATCGCCTCTACAAAGTCCTCCAAAGGTGACTAGTGTCGTGATATGAGGTGATAGATTTTTGTACACTATGTAGTTGTATCACATCTCGAAAGAATAAATTTGTGACATGTGTGTAGCATCGAGAGTTTTCATGCACACTATTAAATGAGCCATCTTGGAGAATTTGTCGACTACAACAAACACTGAGTCCATTCTACGCTTGGTTAGTGGAAGACCTAGCACAAAGTCCATAGGCAAAACTCCCAAGCGTCGTTAGGTACCAGGAATGGAGTGTATAAGCATGTGTTCTGTGATCTTCCCTTGGAGGCCTGACACGTACGTTATCACTGCACCGCTTTTCCAGTATCATATTTCAGTTGTGGCCAATAGTAACGCTCCTCCAAGAAAGCTATTATCTTTTCTCTACTTAGGTGATCGTCGATCCCACTTCCATGCAGCTCTTGGATGACACATTATCTCAATGAACTCCATGGAATACATAACCAATTTCCATTGAAAATGAAATTGTCTTGAATATGGAGGTCATTGGACTGACCCTCATGACATCAAATACACGCATGCTTGAAGTCGTCGTCATCGGCATATAAGTCCTTAAGGTATTCGAATCCAACAACCTCGTTACTCATGGTAACTAACAAGGCTCTACGCCAACTAAGCGCATCAACCACTTTATTATACCCAACCTTATGCTTCAGCACGAATGTGAATTCCTTCAAGAAAGAAATCCACCTAACATGCACACGATTAACGTTAGCTTGACTATTAATAAACTTGAGGGTTTGATGGTCCGTACATAATACAAATTCCTCCTAAATCAAATAATGCCTCGCCTGAACCACTACGTATAATTCTAGCTCAAACACTGACCATTTCTTTTGAACATCACTAAGTTTTCATTGTAGAAGGTTACCGGCCTGCCCTCTTGAGACAACACACTCCCAATGCCAACACATGAAGCATCGTACTCAACTTCAAATAATTTATCACAGTTAAAAAGTACGAGGACTACAATAGTGGACAACTTTTGCTTAATTTTAGCAAAACTTCTGTCGACCTTGTCAGTCTACTGAAAATGTCCATTCTTCATGCAGTTGGTGATTGGTGCCACGATGGTACTGAAGTTCCCCATGAATCGACGATAAAATGTCGTTAACCTGTGAAAACTTCACACTTCATAAATGTTTGTTAGAACTGACTATCTTTAATGGTTTTCACCTTCTTTTTGTCCACACGGATGCCCGTGTTCAAAATCAAAAAATAAGTCTCTTTATCAAAAAGCTGCACTTCTTTAAATTAAGGTATAACTTGCTCTCGACGAGAACTTGAAACACCTGTCTAAGATGCCTCACATGGTCTGCATTGCTCTGACTATATATCAAGATATCATCAAAATAAACCGCCGCAAATTACCCAATTAATAGTTTTAGAACCTGATTCATCAACCTCATGAACATAATAAGCATATTTGAAAGTCCGAAGGGCATGGCCAACCATTCATACAGACTCTCCTTGGTCTTAAATGTTGTCTTCCACTCATCACCCGGTTGAATACGGATCTGATGGTAGTCGCTCCTCAAATTCAGTTTAGAAAATAGTTTCACCTTCTCTAACATTTCCAACATATCGTCCAGTCTTGGTATAAGAAATATGTAATTTACAGTTATTTTGTTTATTGCTCGGTTGTTGATACACGTGTCAATTCTTATCTTTCTTAGGTGTCAATAGAGTTGGTATGACTAATGGGCTCATACACTCTCACACTAGACTCTTATGGATCAATTCCTCTACTTGTCCTTTCATAATATCGTACTTTTTCAGACTCATCTGATAATGAGAGCGATTAGGTAAGCTAGTCCCTAAGACAAGGTCGATATGGTGTTGTATATTCTATATGGGGGGCAACCCATCGGGAAGGTTATCAGGCCAGATTTCTTTAAATTCTCACAATAATAATTTTAGTTTTTCAACAATAATTGTGGGCTCTACCTCCCCACCGTTTACAACCAATGTATAAACTTGTTCTGTTTCCTTGGATTCCTTCACAAAGTTCCGTATGGTTAGGAGAGAACACCTGTCCACTTTAGAAGTTTTGAATTCTTCGTCTAAGTCTATAGGGGCAAGTATGGTTTTTTGGTCATCCTTGATGAAGGTGTATACATTATCTCATCCTCTATGAGAGACATTATGATTTGATTACCACGGTCAACCAAGTAATATATGAAAAGCCTAAATGTCAACTACATCACATACTTTTTTGTCTTTATAATGTTTACTAATTGAGAAAGAGATAGTGAATTGTTCAGTTACCTTCATCTCAATGATCTTCTTAATCCAACTGATTATGTATGTCTTTTTGCTTTTAGCTGCAATTTCTCTACTATGACTTTGGAGAAGGTATTCTCGTTACTACCGCTGTCTATGATCATATCACAGAATTTTGTATTCACCGTACACTTTTTTCAAAAGATGTTATGTCACTGTAGATGTACATCCTTCTTTAGTCTATATAATAGTCACCTTATTATTAGAGATTCACCATGATCTTATGGAACCCAATCTGCTTCGTCATTCATGGTGCGTTTTGCTTCATCAATTTCTGAGTCTTCCTCTATATTTTCAACGTTTCCATCATTAATAGCTAGGTTAGCTACTTGCCGTTGAGGATATATGTTTGATAATTGACCCGGTTGGAAGCTCTTTGAGGTCTCGCTTGTCCGCTCCCCAACTCTCAGTTCATGGGTGTAGGAGGTTGATGACGCCCCCTATAGGTTCTTTCCCCTTGGCCTATGGTGCTCCCTACGAAGGACACGTAGTGACTACCCTATTCGTGGGATAGGCTCATGTGTTGGATCGCTCAAGTTATGCTTCCACTTGGGTTGCCAGCTTGGTCTCTTTGTTTATTATCCAAATGGGTTGCATCTGAACCCGATCCTATATCACAACACGCAAACCATTGTTAAATCGGACAACTTGTTGCGATTAAGTATCTAGTAAATTATTTTCGTGCTGTCAAATGGTAGAATTCCTTTACGTAATCCATCACCGATCGACCACCCCGTCAATAATTTTGATATTGTCAGAACAATACTTAATCGTAGTCCTTGGGGAGGAATCGCGCACACATCGGTTGTTTCATCTGCCACCACATGGAGATTGGTGCCTTCATCTGTCTTGTTCATGCGAGCTAAAGTTGTTCCCACCAAGCCAAAGCTTCGTCCTTCAACTTATAAGGCACACGTTAAATTTTCTTCTCTTCAGGGATCTCCATGTAGTTGAAGAGGTGCTAGACTTCAAGTAACCAATCGATGAAGTCCTCGATGTGGAGTTGGTCGTTGAAGTTAGGAACATTGACTTTCATCGTGATTTCTTGATCCATCCGATCTAACCAATCGCCGCGTCATCTGGAGTATTTGAGGATCATGTCATCGATCTCCTCATCACTGGATCTCACATTCTTAGGTGTGATTCTGTGATAAACCACTGGGGAGATCATCCTCAACACGATTGCAAATTCTATGACTTACTAGAGGTAGATCATCACCACGAACATAGAGTTTCCCAAGGCCTTCGTCAAGTGGTCGAGAGGAAGTGAGCAACCTACAACTCTTGCATGCCTAGCTGATTCTCCTGCTGCGCACCTCGAAAGTTACTACTATAACATGACAATTCCTTGGAGCACCGTCCATGGGATTGTTGCCTGATCTGTCATTAGAAGCGATCGATCCGAGGAAAAGCCTATCTCTGATGCTAAACTGACGTGGGAAAGGATGTGATGAGGACAATCATTGTCTTCCTCGAATGATTAACAACTTAATCTAAAGATTCTCTTGAATCCACAAGTGAAGTTCTCGAATCCATGAGAGAAATAGGAAAATTTTAAGAAATTTTATTAAAAAGCTATAAAAAATAAATGAGTTTGCATGCTTAAATATTCTTAAATTAACCCTAAGACAATTAGAAAAAAAACTTAATCAACCCATCAGAATGGTGCAAAAATGTCTAGAGACAAATCCATAAAATTGTATTTGTATCGATCGGTCGATCAATAGAACTGAGCAAAATTTGTCCAACAAACTTTCACCAAAATTTGAATTTCCATTAACTGATTGATCGACTTGATCAGTCTGCTTGATTGACTTTAATCAATCAAACAATGCTGCAATTTTGTTGATTTTCCTTTGGACTTCTTCTTGTTCATTTGTGTTAAGAACGCGCTTCTCCCACATCTTACATCACCACCATGGATGGTTGATTTCACGAAAATATCCCTAGATCAAAAGGTTACTATCCCTTTGATCAACGGTCCACGTGCAAATAATCCAATGAAAAATATTGCTACTGGTTGGGAGGAATATCCCACATTTTAGATGACGAGAACTTTCACCCAAAAGAAAATGGGTACCCATTCATGATGGCTAATATATGATCAACGGTCTGGACCATGGTCCATTGTATGCTGTTGTCAACGGCTAGGCCTGTCTGTATCAGCTGATGATGTAACATGTCCCTGGTGGGTGGTAATCTTACTGGTCCACTCATGCTAATATACATGCCAAATGTTCAGATCGAAACCTATCCTAGATGGTCCTATCATGGGATTCTGGCCCCCACATGTGTATGTTGCGGTGGACTTGGTGCTGATACTCAACCGGATGTGGGCCAAACAGAATAGACAGGTGACCTTTTGTTTGAGCCCATCCATCAAGTAGTTCTCGCCATAAATGGCAGGTGGTTCAAATATACGTTGATTAGGTGATTCTATTCAAAAACATCAGTAGAAAACAAAAATAAAAATAAATTGCTGGCATTTAACATTCACCGCTTTAGTGAAGGAACTTGTGGCTACGATTGTCTAACAGGCGCGATCTTTGAAATATGGAAACAATGCAACAATTCCATTATTTTCAGGACCACAAGCCAAAACTTGAAACCCAAACTCAATGCATGGTTGGCTTGGCGTAAAATTTCATCACACCATCCCAGCCCATTTACGTCCAATAGTCCAGATGGGCCAGTATTTTTGGTGATCTGATGATTGATCTCATGGCCCTCAATAGTTTAGAAACACCTAAACTTGACTCGACTTCCACGTTGTTGTGTAAAAAACACAGGCCAGTTTCCCAAAAACACATGCCAATATTTTTTTGAGTTTTTTCAATATCATTAAATATTCTAAAGTATACGTAATGTATCAATAGTGTCTAGCTGTGACAAGTTGAATTGAGTTTGTCCAGTTTTGCTGAGTTTTATCGAGTCAGGTTTTACTCGGGTTGTGACAGAATCATTACCAGATAAGAGTTTTTCTAGCTACTAGCCATGGTGGGAATCTCGTCAAGTTGAGTGGGGCATAGTCCCCTCCATGAATGGGTGATTTCATGAAAATATCCCAGGATCAAAAGGTTACCATCCCTTTGATCTGCAGCCTACAAACGAGTGATCCCAAGAAAAAAACATAGCTTGTGGTTCGGAGGAATATACCACATTTTGGATAATATATGATCAATGGTCCAATGTATGCTGCTGTCAATGGTAGCGCAACTCTGTTTGAGTCAGGGTTTTGAATTAGTGGGCTTGGCCTGACTGGATCAGCCGATGATGGAACATGTGCCCCAACAGGTGGTAATCTTGCTACCAGGCCAAATCATCAAATCAAAGCCAGTCCTAGGTGGGCCCCACCATGGGATACTGGCCCCCACCTGTGTATGGTGCTGATCCTAGTCCGGATGTGGGCCAAAGAAACTCTTCACAGTACCCATGATAGGGTGACTTTTGTTTGAGTCCGTCCATCTAGTAGTTCTCTCCATGGATGGCATGTGGTTCAAATATATGCATTGATGGGGTGATCCGATTCATTCCGTTGAAAACATCGGTAAAAAAAAAAAAAATGGCTGGCACTCAACATTTACAGCTTTAGTGAAAGAACTTGTGATTAGGATTGTCCGGCCGGTGTGATCTTTAGAAACATGGAAACATCATAAGAACCCTTTAGGTTATTAATGGACCGTATTGTTAGATATGTGAAAGGGTAGGGTGGTCAATGGGCCAGGTCTGTCCAAGACCAGCCCCCAAACTAAACCTTATGGGCCCGTGACGGCCCAAAATGAAGCAAGCTCCAGCCCTGCTCACTCATTTTGTGCAAGATCCAAGTCATTCACAAGGTGAGCCATATTAGGTTTGTGATACTGTAGATATGTGGGATGCATTACAAAAATACCCTTGAAAAACCTAACGAGCTGTACCATGATAAATAAGCAAGCTTGAATTTTAGGTCTCGCCGGATCCTCAAGCACGAGAACCCAGCCCAAGTCCGACTCAAAGTAAGAGAGTCCTTGAAAGCCCATGTGCAAGCCTGGTTACTTTTCTCTAACAATTTATACAAATCGATATAGTATTAGTCTACAAAATTAAAAGATGAGCATGCTAGAAGGGATGCATGCCTTTTAAGTAGGAAAAAGAAAGAAAGAAAGAAAGAAATGCTAAACAATGAATACAAGAAGGGAGTGTAGACACTTAGGAAGATAGGTGGTGTCAACCTCTTCTATGATGTACTACGGGCTGCAGATACATTTTTAGCATGGTTGGACCAAAAAAGTCCAAATGAAAGTGGAAGTAGTTCGTTAGATTCAGGCCCAAACCTACATAGGGCATGACATAATTGGGCCCCATTTGTGCCTAGATCAAAGAAATTCACTTCGGGTGTGGAGAAATTGCCATTCAAAGTTCGGACTGTAACTTGGCTGTAACTTTTGATTTGGGTATCGTCACGGAACACACAATCTATCGATCTTTATGTAACGGGCCATTCAGGATCAACCGACTCTTGTAGTAGATAGTGTTTGTTTGTCTTGCAAGAAAAGACATCCTCTTGATACAAAATTACGATTTGACAAAAAATTACTATTTTCAATAATTTGTGTTTCTATTGTATCTCCTTAGTTTTAGAGTTTTATGATTTTTTATTTTTATTTTAATAGAAATTGCTCCTAATAATGCTAGAAATCATCTGATAAAGTTAATTTAGGACTTACAATTTTTGACAAATTAAGCTTTAGAAGAGTTTTACAATTTTGGATAACTTTGAAATAGAGTTGGAATTTTACTATTTTAGGTAATTTTGAATTAAAGTTTTGTTTCCTTTATTAATAGTTTAATAGAGTAATCAAACATACATTATCTAATAAAATATTTAAATGTTTTCTCTTATTTTCTTTTGGACTCGAGAACTCTATCCAAGTATTCATAGTTTTAATCACTTGAGGAAGACGGTGATTTTTCTCTTAATTGTTTCATGCTCTTTCCTCTATTATACATGGCCGAGCAAGAATCTAATGGGATTAGAACTCCTAATGGCAATAATGAAGATTCGACAATCTCTAATTTTGAATTCTTGAAGTGAAGTGGGGTTTTAGAGTGCCTTCAACTTGTTGCAGGACTACATTATTGGAAGAGTGATGGTATTGATACCACTTCCGCATTCAGTTCCCACTCCCATCAAATGTAAAAATATTGAAAGAGAAGAATCTCCAATTTGGGGAATGCTCCTGCGACCCCAGGCTGTTCACACAAAACTCACTGCCCTCCTTTCTCATTTCATGCATTTCAGGTATCTTAAGCTAGAGGGACGTCAATTTGGGAAGCAATAGTATTTACAGTTCACAGTACACGTGGCTGGCTGACCTGTTAGTTTGGGTTCATTCATCTATTTGTCCTCGCCATTGATGGCAGGTGGTATTTTAATAAACATTGATAGGGTGATCTTATCCATCTCTGATCATGGCCGTAAAAAAATCAGTAAAAATAAAATAAAAAATGGTTGACGATCAACATTCACCATTTAGAAAATTGAAAGCAGGCCAGCCTGGTTACCTTTCGCTGACAAGAGACCCACACAATTTGTTCAAATCACCTTAGCATTACTAAAATGAAAATGCGAGCATGTTTGTAATCACAGATGAAATCTAATTAAAATGTATTATGCATAGATACAAGGAAAGCTGAGCGTAGATACTTGGACAATCTTAGAAGGAATACTTGGTGTCTAAGGAGAACAAAATAAAATAAAACAGAGAGAGAGAGAGAGAGAGAGAGAGAGAGAGAGAGAGAGAGAGAGAGAGAGAGAGAGAGAGAGAGAGAGAGAGAGAGAGTAAAGAAATACCTGATGGGAGACTAGATTCTTTGGCTGATACGCGGAGTCGAACTCTTCTTCCTAGCTTTCGGCTGGAATCAAATGGCATTAGAATTCCTGGTGGCTACAATGAAGTTGGTTCTACCAAGAAAGGGAATGGACAACTCGAACAGTGAAGGAACCTTGGAGTTACCCTTGATTGGTTCGTCTACAACATACGTATGGAAGAAAAGGAAAGAATGTCTCGAGATTCATCAGCCTGCCACACCAAGAATAAGATTAGAAGCAATAGAGAGAGAGAGAGAGAGAGAGAGAGAGAGAGAGAGAGAGAGAGAGAGAGAGTCTTACCTTGCAATGTCGCACCTCGATAGATTTCCTCTCTCATTGGATTTTACGCTAATCAATGATGATGTTGGGGATGTGGGCTATCTTGTTCCAATCTTCTCCTTTCTCCTTCTGGCATCGATTGTATAAGATTGGGCAATAACGGATTTCGAGTTCCTGAAGAGAAATGAGGTGTTGCAGTTCTGGCAGTGCCTTTCACTTCTCGCAGGACAATATGCATAATTGAAAGAGAGATGGGAATGATCCAGCTCCCACTTTCAACTCCCACTCCTCCCAAATATGCATTCTTCTGAAGACAAGAATCTCTAATTTGGGGAATGTTCCGGTGACCCCATCATGGCTGTTCCCAAAAAACTCGCTGCCCACCTTTCTAACTTCATACATGGCCTCTATCTTAAGCCATTTAAGGGATGGCAGTTTCCCAAGCTCTGGCATCTGTCTGCATCCGCAATTCCATAATTGCATCTTGGTAAGACAGGAATACAATGAACAATCTTCCATCCAACTCGGGAATTGGCGACCAATGTATTCTGACATGGTAAGATCTCTTAGGTTTGGAGGGGGTCGAAGGGCTTCAAACACACCCTCCTCCTGCTCCACCTGCTCTACCTTAATTTCTCTCTGTGTTCCATATGTTTCATAACATATCCCTAAATCACCTGACAATTTCAAGGTCTGGATGTTCTGCTTGTTCTCCAATTTTGCCTCGTTAGCTTCATCTGTACTTGCTACTCTGTTTAAGCATGTTATTTCTAGCTTGCCCTGAAGAAGGTTAAGGTCTTTCAGTTCTGCAATTTTACATCCGCTCTCACCCCCTGTAACGAACTTAGTTAACGTTTGAAGGGATGTTAACCTCCCCATGCCTTCTGGTAAGCACACCAAAAAGGTTCTTTCGGTTTCAAGATGTCTTAATTTGCTCAGTTTCACAATCCCTCCAGGGAGTTTTCTAAGATAACAGCAATAATTAAGCTTTAAGGTCTGCAAAAGACGCAGGCCACTTACAAATTCCGGCAATTCTTGTATATAGGTGGCAGACAATTCGAGGTATCGCAAAAGCTTCAAGTTCTGCAAAGAATTTGGGAGCCGTTTTATTGTGCTTCCACTCAAGTCCAATGCTCTCAGACGTTTTAAGCTGTGAAAAAAACGATGAGAAAGACTGGGAATTTTAGCCCAGCCAATGAGTATGAGTGTACGCAAATTTTTGGCTTTGTATATGAAGGAATGGATTTTACATCCTCATTGCAAATCCATGAGGCATGGCGAGCCTTTGCAAGCTGACTCCTTGGCGTTTCCTCTTTTATGATTAAACACTCACTCATAATAGATTTGCAGAGGTCATGGATCATGTCATGTATCATGCAATACTTTGGATCACCTTCTTCATCTGTCTCTATGACTTGAAACAAGGAACGCCTCACTAAATCATCGAAATATGAACCACCTATCCTCTCCATGTCTTCTCTTCTCGTTTGGGGAATGAAACCTTGGGCAATCCACAACTTGATTAGCTTGTCCTTCTCTATCAAATGCTCCTTTGGAAATATGGAACAGAAAGCAAAGCATTGCTTCAAATGCTTTGGCAAATCATGGAAGCTCTCTAATACAATGGATGCAATATTTTCAGTACCCAATGAATCCCCTGTCGCTTCATCTAACTTGACATGTTCATCCCCACTTCTTTCTCTAGAGAAAGCTCCGTGGCTGAACAACGACCAACAATCATCCTCACACTACACCAAAAACGTCGTTCTGGTACGGCAGAAACTTTGGTTCAGAAACAGTTTTGAGCCGTTTTTAGTTGGAAACGGTTCTCTACCGTACTCAATTCAAGGTTACTTATTTTGTTATTTCTACTGTTTCATTGGTGTGTACCAATTGAGTATTAGATTTTATTAGTTTTTATTATTTTGTTTTATTATTTTATTTTAAAACATATGGATGGAATGGATTCAGTTAGGTACCTCTCAGTGGACCCCACAAGGCCCAAGAGGTACGATGATCTATATGTACCGCATACTACCAATTGATTTAAGCTATTTTCTTACACCAGAAGCCCTGAAACTTCATTTCGCAGACTGCCGTCTCCCTCTCTCAATCTCCTCTCTCTCTCTCGATCTCAACCCTCTCTCGATCTCCATCTCACTCTCCCTCTCCCTCGATTTCCCTCTCCCTTTTCCGATCTCGACCCTCTCTCGATCTCCCTCTCCCTCGATCTCCCTCGATTTCCCTTTCCCTCTTCCGATCTCGACCTTCTCTCTCTCAATCTCCCTCTCCCTCGATCTCCCTCTCACTCTCCGAAGGAAATGCTGGTCCGTCACGGTGCCGGATCAGGAGATTCGTCAGGTTCCGGTGTGTGGCCGCGCTCATCCTCAATGTCGCCATTTTGCTGTCGGCGATCTTCTGGCTGCCGCCGTTCTTGAGAGCCGATTGGGGGCGTCTGAGCCTGGAAGAAGGTGAGTATTGATGGTGCTACGGCCGGATGCTTTTCATTTTGCTGACCTTTCTCTGGCCCATATCAATTAGCTAAAACTGTTGTGGTTCTCAGAATGTGGGAATGGTTCCTACGAATCAAGGGGACCAAGCGATGTGGGTACATGCCTAAACATGATGTAACTATATTTCATGGTTTAGCTTTGACATCTTATTCAATCGATTCTATTTTAGTTGCACTGTCGCTAAGTTCATGTATTTGATCATATTAATGTTTCTGTTAAGCTTCCTACCCATGATTTTCAGATTTAAGTGGACACAGAACCATGATCATGTGTATCGACTACCACCAAAAATCAAGTGTATAAACCATCTGCTCTCTACCTGCACACATCTCATCTCTCTATCATGCTGAAGTGGCACATTTAGCATGTTGGTGTTTGACTATACTTGTGTAGGGAGCATGCTAGCTTGACTGTTTGAAAAGCTTTTCTTCACAATGCAACCCAACCCACCTTGAAAAGCTCACATCTTTATAAGAGAGATTCAAAACTTAGGTCAGACACTTGTAACAATTTGGTATTAGAAACCATTATTTTCCCCAGGCAGAATAGTGTTATAACACCATCTATGATGAAGATACTAAATAAACACCACACAATTTAACATATGGATGAACACCAGCCGTATTAAAAATGTATGTTTGCACTGCAACTCAGGCACATTAGGTGAGCTATGAAGTAACATTGTAATCAAGTTTCTTTCTTCATAAGTTCTTTTTTTTAAAAAAAAAAAAAAAAAAAAAAACCACAATAGCTTTTCACTCTGCAGAATGCGCCTAAGTAACATAAAACTAGGTCAGTCTAACAAGTTAGTGCAAAACACAAACAAATATAGAGAGAATCTGGTGAGGCTTGTAACAAAACTCAGGCAAGGTCTTTGTTTATGTTAGAGTTGGTGGGTTCAAACCTTTACATTTTTTAATCAAACCTTTTCACTTTATTAAACTCCGTCAAGTAATACAAAACTCTCTAGGTCCACAGTCCGAAACTCTGGCAAGTTTAGGGAAAACCCAATGATTCTTGTAACAACCCGAGTCATATAGGAACCTGGAACACTTTCATGCTGATCCAAGTTGTCATAGTCGTGTTCTGAGTTGACTCACCGAGTTCCTAAATAATGCATTAGGCTCATGGAAAAATGATCAAAATAAAGTGGACATATATTTGTTGTAGGAATACTTGTGTAATTACTTTTTGGTAGCCAATTCAATTGCAATATTTTCCCCCTAGTTTTTATTCTTCCTCTTTCCCTCCACCTAGTTTTGAACTCCATTTTCATAAAGGTATGATACTGTATCACAGGGAATTGGCAGATGCTGTCGTCAGCGTATTTGGGAAGATAAAACAAAATGCTATAAGGGACAAGAGCAACAGCTGTTGGTATATTTGGGAAGATAAAACAAAACCTTAATGTCTTGTAGATCCATACAGCTGCATATATAGCCTATAATGGAAATAGGCGTGCAGTCTTTGTTCGTTGATAGATATCTCTATCATGAGCTTTGTTAGGCCCACATGAGTGTGCAATAACGCTCATGTACTAGCCCAACATGTGCCAGCATAGCACAATAGGCCCAAGATCCAATCCACCCATTAGAATGGCAACACTATATTGATGCCCTCACCCAAGAGTCATGTTGATCCGTTCAGGTAGGCCACAGTTAACAAAACAAATGTATGGCTCTGAAAAACTTGGCTGAAGTTTGCTAACCCACTCAATCATTCTCTAATTTAATTTTCAATATCTTGCTAACCTTCATTTGTGGATGATCTTGGCTTCTGCTTAGATGATTTTTGTGCATATTCAGTATTCCATCTGGAGCTGGAATGGAATGTGATTGGTGAGTATTTATCTATGTTCTCCATCCTTTTGGCACCAACACACTTTGTAAAATCATTCTGTTTCTTTTCTTTTTACAGGTGGTCACTTGGTCATCATATTTGTAGTGTAAGAGTTCCTATCATACCTTTTAGTGTTATAAGTCTTAGGCTCCATTTGGTCATCACACCAATCTTTATGAATATAATTTTTTTCTCAAACCAAATGGAGCTTAAGCCCCTTTTTTTTTAAAATTGTTTTTGGTTCTCTGTAGTGTAATTTTTGGCATTGATTTCTTGCCTCCGCCGTGCCTTCAACAAAATTGCATTGTCTTTCAAAGAAAAGAAAAGAAAAGAAAAAATTAGTTTGATGCCTTATTTCTCGAGCCATGCAGATCCAGTGACCTTCAATCCATTAAAACGTGCCACAGAATCTCCCATAGAAAGCAGCTTTAATATTCATCATCGAGTTTTAAGTGAAACATCTAGACAATTCCTAGTTATAGTGAATGTGTTTACTCCATCAAATTTCACAGGAAAGTATGGGACGATCCCCAAAGAACTGAAGAGAAAAGGTCAAGTTTATCAAAAGAGTTTCATGCATCTGTTTGTAGCCATAGCATGCCTATCTGAATCTAGCTCATTTTGTGATTGGGGCTTTGTACACGTAATGGATACCAAAAGGCTACAGATAATCCTAGAAAATGGGATTCCAATTGTTAGCAATCAGGTAATGGAAACACTTTCAGTTTCTCTAAGATTTAGGCTATGTTTGGATGTATTGAATTGTGAATATTCAGTTTTACTCAAACTCAACTTGCAGTCTTGTTCCTTTCAAGTCGAATTTGAAAGTAATGTAATTGCAATTTGTGCTAAGAAACTATAATATCATGATTACTTCCTCTTTATTGTGATATTGCAATTCAATGAGCCAATGTATTCAAACTGTTTCCTACCCTGTTTTGCAGTTCAATGGTGAACTCTACATCTTAATTACTGACGAAGGTTATGCAAATCAGCCTGGTCTGGTGTGGGAAAAGTTAAATGAGGTAAAACTATGAATAGCTATGCTTCTGTCTTCCTCTTTCACCTGAAAATCTACTGGATTTACTTGGAATTTTTTCTCATGCTTCTTATTTTTGTTGCAGGAGTTCCTCATGAAATGAACATTTTATTTTATTTTTTTTACCAAGATTCTCTCTTTTAGTTTGATCTTTGAACTTTAATACTACATACTTTTCAGGTCAATGTTCAGGACTATCATGCTAGCATACACAATGCAACATCAATGGAAGCAACTTATAGGTCTATCATCTTTACCATTTCTCTTTTGTTTCAATTGTGTTATGTTTCATTTGGATGTTTGTAGAAATATTGAGAATACAAAGTATCTCCTGGATTTTTGGCTTATAGGATTTCTATGGCAAGTTCGGTTGAATTTGAGATGGGTTTTCTAAAAAAAAAAGTTCTACACATTGTTACTTGCTTCATGATTATCATTTCATTGTGGTTATACTATAGTCATTTCATGAACAGTTGTTCAATTTGATAATCATTCTATGCATCTAGGTTGGATATGCTATGCTGAAAAAAACTTTGCTCATATACTACCTTTATTTCTTCTGTGAAGATTCCACAACAAGCAATTGGGGCAACCATCAAGCATCACATTTGCCAAAAAAAGGGTCTAATGTAAGTTCTAATAGTCCAAATACCCACCCTTGTGACTTTGGTGCTTCTTATTATAAGAATATTATATGACATGGTTTTGGTTCATGTGAAATCATGCTTCTATCATTTGGACAGGGATCCTGCAGAATCAGGATTAAGCTCTAATCACAATTTTGACAACCCATGCCCTCCATGTCAGATTTGAAGGTGCTAGCAGCTCTTTTCTCCTTTCAATCACAATTTTCAATCATTTAGTTTCTTTTTCCAACTTAAAATAATTGTGATTATGCAGGGAAACTGCCTTTGTGTGATAGAATCTGATGTGGAGGTTATGGGGCCTCCCTAATTTTGTAGGATCTCATTCCCAAATGGGTACTATATAAGAAGCTATCATTTTGAAGACTATGGAGCTGTTCAATCTTTTTTTTTTTTTGGAAGGCTATGGACTCATCAATCAGTCATACCTACCAATTTGAATCCCCATTCAGGAGGGATTCTCTGTCATATGTTTTCAGTGAATTGATGTTTGCTTGCACTACTTTGTCATGGTTATTTCAATACAGTGTGAGGACATTTCAACAGGCAATACTCTTCTTGTTTGGTTTAAGATTATCATTGCACCATATATTAATCTTTATTCCATCTTTTCTTCTTTATTTCCACTCAATTTTAGTAGATGGAATTACATATGACATTTTTTACTCTAAATTCTCGTAACAAATCAACATCTTTTGTAGGAAAATGATTTCCACAACGGATCATAAAATCCTTTGACCTGGATGGTAATATCACTGCAGACAAATCAAAGCTTCTCTAGAAAATTAATCTTGGTGTCAAATCCTTCATGTGGTTGAACAGATTTTTCGGTAAAGACGCTTCCCTCCGTCTCATCATGTTGTATTTTTTAATCCTTTTGTGCTTAATGCGCTTTATGTTTGATGCTTGGACCGTAACCATGTACTGAACCTGCTTTGGTTGCCTTGTATTGAAATAATGTATACCCTTTATTTGTAGTGATAATTTATTTTTTACTTTACCAGCTTGTAATTTTGACCATTTGCAATTTAAATGGGATTCACAATGTAGAAGGCGAAAAGAATCATGATGCCTACTTATTACACTCACTTTTTGATGCGCACCTTACTCCTCTGGGCTGGGACCGGGTAATAAAATACCATGTGCCTTTTACAGTCTCCTGCAACCTACAAACTTCTACTCACTACTCCAAATTCTTGTCTACATAAATATGTAAAATTATATAAATAGAGCCAAATGTAAGAATAAAAGATAAAATAAAGGCTTTCAAGTTCTCCGAGCACCGTTTCGGTGCCTGTCTTCACAACAAAATCTTTAAGATGAATTTACCTTGTCAAAGGTTTTCAAGTTTTCTGAGCACCACATCAGTGCATGTTTGCACAGCAAAACCTTTAGGAAATGGATTTCCTTGTTACATAACTTTAAAATTGTCAACCAACTAGAAAGGTGTCTCCATTAAGTTTGACCTAAATGAATTTGCTTAAATATCCATCTGGCTACACTTGGAAGGATTGGGTGTCACAAGCACTTAATAGGTTGGACGTTATCCACTGTAAATCTCATGTTCTGTAGCCATGCCAAAGCAATCTTGCTTATCAGCCCAATATGCTGAAGGTTTGTTACTACTCTAATCATAGGCAGATCTGATAAATCTAGGAGAATAGGACACTTGGTATTGTTTGCTTCCCTTATAATATTATTCATTAACAGCTGTACTTGCTGTGTGCTACAAATTCTCTCTTTGGAAAATTCTGTCAGCATCTTTGATCTAATTCACATTTTTCCATTAAGAAAAATGATTTTGACAAGTTGAATTGTCCTGAACTTTCTTTGATTAGAAAAATTGGACACGTTCCATGATGCAATGTGATCTAGGCTGTGACTGTTTTGCATTGCCTGCACCAATCATCTACTGTTGTTTTTTGACAACTTTTAATTCTCATTTTGCATCCAAGGTAAGATATGATGATGATAGTGAGATCCTTTTCTATTAGCTGAGGTGGGTGGTGCTGTGAATATTGCTACAGAGGTAGGGAAGTCTTTGAGTTTGATTATTCTTCCATGGTAGGAGTAACTACTTTTTTTTTTTTTTTCTTTTTTTCTTTTTAATGAAATCTTGTTTATAGCCTTTTCTAATATCTTCAGTAAATGCCTCATCTTATATATTTTTTCGGCCAGTAATTCTATCTTCTTTTAGTTTTTGTTGAGAAACTGATATTTTCAATTTTTGATTTCCATTGCAGTTTACACTACAACAAATATGGGAATGGGCGCATAGACGGTATTTGTGGAAATGACACTGAGGCAATTGGCATCCCTAAAGCATCACCTCTAGTAGGATCAAGGGACATTTTGGTCTTTTTAAATATATTTGGAATATATAGGGTTAAAAACATGGATGGTTTATATATATATATATATATATATATATATATATATATATATATATATATATATATATATATATATATATATATAGCTTTTCTTGCTTTGAGAATAGTATACAAACAATTTAAAGATTCATGTCATATGTGAGCTTCCTTTTGTTACATGTGCTGCTTAGAGTAGAAGAGTGGAGGAATGGTATGATTATTAGCATAACAGATTGCAGGCTGTTGGATTTTAATGGATGTCAATGCACTATCCTTCATATTTACTTCTGTTGCATCCGTGAAGGAATTTTATGGCTTGGAATTCAAGGAAATAAAGGTGCACCGGAATTGATATTCTTTATTCTTGATTTGGTTGTGTCATTTTTACTCAGACCTGATATCATATTTAATTTGGTGAAGTGTGCCAAATACTTTTCTTTCAAAGGATGCATCTTATATTTTCTTTGTTTTTAGCTTGCTTTTATATGTTTCCTAGAAACTTTGAACGTATGCTATTGCTATGCATCTAAAAAGAATGCAGCCAACAAGTTGATTAATTTTTCCCTTTAACTTTATTTTGTAAGGTTGTTGAGCATTCATACTTTTACTAGGGGTCATATTCAATCCATCAACAAGTTTCGGTTGGTTGTACCTTTAGTAGATCCTATTGTTTTTTTGAATATCTAGCAACTTTAGTGATGTGACATTTGTTTATTCCATATGTTCCATTTTTTCTAGTATATTTAATAGTTGTGGTTGTGGTTGGGATTGAATTTTTCATTTTTCTTATTTTTTTTAATAATTCCTTACCAAGTAGAATGTAAAATTTTAAAGCATGTTCATTCTTCCTTAGCTTACTTGTATGAGTATCCTTGAAAATTGATTTTATTTATCATCATTTGGTTAAGGTGGATGGGTTCATATGATGTAGACCAAGTGGAACTCACTAATTTGAAGGCCAAGTGGATACTAAGTTTTGTCATGTTATGGAGAAAAGAAGTTCTAAGCCGATTAAGCTGTGAGTTTCTTCTAAGATTGATATGTACAGTCACCTGCAAAAATTATCTCATTCTACCTTGAAACAAGCTTACTCTTCTTTTTTCCTCTTCTTCTATATTTACAAATTGCAGCTGGAAGATCCAAAGGATAAGAGCCTTCCAAGCAAATGTAAGGGAGCTGTTATGGCTTCAATCTTTCAGTATGAGTTCATGATTTGAGTGCAGTTTACCTGTTATATGTGTATGTATGTATGCGTATGAAATGTAGGGATGTAAGTTGTCATGGTCATGAATAAAATCATTTTTGACTCATTTCTTCTTGGAAATGAAGTGGATATGAATAAATCCTCTCTCTACATGTGAAACTGTGGTTCTGTTCTCATCCAAACAATCTGGATATACATTGCATTGACAATATTTCTACCTGTAAAAGCCTAGTTTGGGTTGTACCAAAGGTCCAAAACATGTTGTTCCTGAGTTTCACAAACAATCCAATTACCCTTGATTTTGCAGCTAACCAAACTTCAAGGTGAAAAATTAGGCTGATTTCATAGAGCACAAACTGCTACAGTTTTGTTCTGGTCTAGTAGATGGTCAATACTCAACTGCTATTATATCCTTAGTTCTGTGATTTTGCCTATGCTCTTGAGTACCATAAGACACCAATGCCCTTGAATTTCAAAGATGACCACCATTCCCTTTCTTCTCAGCTCTTGGTTTGAGCCAATGGGCTGCACATTTTGTAAAAGTTTGCATGCAACTCTAACATTTGTTCTTTATGCTACATGATATTTTGCTAGTTGAGATCCACAACTTACTGATTGTAAATGGATCTAACTTGCAAAATGGGAAAAGGAGACGTTGCAAGATTGAGTTAATGGAAGAAGAGAAACTAATCTCATCTTTTATATTAAATTCAATAGGAATTAAAAATGCTAGAGTTATTTATCCATCGAAGTAAACCTAGGCCCTGTTTGGATATGAGGAATCTGTGGAAAAGAATTCTTTTTGCAAAAAACTAATGATGTTTTTTGTTTACACTATTTAGATTGTAAAAGAGTTTATGTGTAGGAGTGATTGTGATGTTCTTTGTCAAGTAGCATAATTTTGATATTTACAACCAATGTGGATGTTTCCAACACAATGATGTTGCTGTAGCTGTGGTGCTCAAAGGTTCTAGCCATTCAACCTTGGCATAATAGTTAAGTTCTTTTTAAAAATAAAAAATAAAAAAATTCTGCGCTTTATTTGATTTTCCAAATCTGCTATTACCATCTGTTGTTTTTCTTCGATCCATCTCGTTTCATTTAGAAAAAATAGATTTTTTCCATTATTTTGATAGATTCATGTGAATTTCACTTCCGTTAATTTTCACCATACAACCTTTTTACTATTGATGCATTTTCTGATTTGGTGTTTTGTTTTTTTTTGTATATTTTTTTTTTAAAATAGTTTTTAGCTCATTGTTTTGTTTTCGAAGCTAATATTCTTACTCACGGTTGTCTGTTGGACCGACTTAAATCCCTAACTATATGCATCTTGATGTTTTTTCTCTATTAATGCATTTTGTACTTGGTTTTTTAGCTCACGGTCTGTTCTCAATGGTAATTTCATGTTCTCAGTCATATTTTGGATTGCTATAAATCCCTAATTCAATGCAATTTGATGGTTTTTTTTTCTTTTTAATTATATTGATGTACTATATGATTTGGGTTTTCCATTTTATGTTCTTTACCTAACGAGTTTGTTTTGAAGTGAATTTCATGTTCATGGTTGTTCGTCAAATCACTGAAGTTCCCTAGTTTTATGCATCCTAATGATTTTTTTTTTTAATTTTTTAATTTTTATAGAATTAATGCATTTGTGATGTTTTTTAGCTTGCCGATTGGTTTCTAGTGCTAACTTCATGTTTAAAGTTGTCAATTGAGCTACTAGACTCTCCTATTTCATGCATTTAGGAGTTGAGGAAGAAACTGAAATGAAGGTAAAAAATCAAAGATAATATGGTTTGCTAAATCTGTTTCAGGCATATGAATTACTAAAGAATCAGCGGAGAATTGTGAAATCTGAACGTTTGAACTTTTTAACTGTTAAAATGCAAAAGGTTGTCCCTCCGGAAAGACTTTTCAATGATTTAGATTATAGTATATGATTTCCTTAGTCAAGGAAGGTTTCTGGATTATCTTTTATTGTTTGACAGGAGCACGAATGTTGACCATAACAAAGCCTTTTAACTAAGCTGAAGCAATAATGGAGTGGCCAACTTATGTTGTAGATGGAAGGAAGGGTTTGTCATATACTAACTACTTGCCTAAGCTAGTTGCATGCGTGCGTGTGTTTTCTTTCTCAAGGGATTTCTTGGTGTTGTTCTTTCATGTTTTTCTGGCAATGCAGGTTATGTTGTAGATGGAATCATGGAATGTACACATGGTATGACTGCACATCAATCCAGGAATTCTCCACTTGTAACATATTCCAAACCATCCAATTCGTTTCCAGTTGAAATAAAATGACCAGCTGTCCATGACCAATGACAGAATTAGATGGATAACATAGTCTCCATCATAACCATATTCAATGGCGCCCATGAGAGTTGGGCAGCTTGGATGGACTCACACTAATGTCAGCTTTGGATTTTGTAACTGAATATGTTTACTTGTTTTTGAGTCTTTCTCACAAGAATATATCTGAATTTGTGGTAAATTCACTTGCACTGGAGCCATTTGTAATACATGGTAAATGGACGCAATCTGGACTTCTCACATCTTCTAAATATTCTCTTTTGTAGGAACTCAGTGCTGATTGGCAAAGGGCAGCAGCAAGTCTTCTTGTTTCGATTGGTTCACATTTGCCTGACCTGATAAGCTTTTCTAATGTCATGCATTGAATGATGGCCTTAGTTTCTTATTTGAGGGCCAATGGCAAGTTGGTGGTTTTGTATCAGTAGGAAATGCTGCATACAAAAAAAGAGTGACAGGAAAATATGAGTTTCATGAGAGAGATATATGTTTGTAATGCCTCAAGTTTTCTAGAAATAAGTCAAATTAAATTAATTATAAGAAAAATGTCACCAGTAGATCGCTACTATGATACCTTAGAAGGGCCTGAATTGGATACTCTTAGGGTACGTGAACTTTTTTTTTTTTTTTTGGCTGCTGCTGTTGTTGTGCATTCAGTCTCTTAAGACTTGACCAGGTTGTTGGTGGTCTTCAATGATTATACTTTTAATTCATGCATGCCTAGGTGTGTCAATGATGGGAAAGCCTTGACTATCAGATGCCGTACTCACACCTTTTCACACATCGGTAAAATTGGGAGATTTTTTTTAATTTTTTTTTTTTGGTTTGAGCTGGACTACTGGTTTCCATTTTGCTATTTTTTTTTTTGTTTCTTCCATTTCTTAATTTATTTTGTGGAAAGCAAGGTCTGGAGTTATATGAGAGTTTTTTGTTCTTTCTGAACTAGTTGCCTTACTGTCCGTCAGATGACTTAATTGGTTTACAGGTACCTCCTTATTTTGTTTCGTAATGCTCCAGTAGAAATATGGGCTATGACCAAGAGTTCCATGTTTAATTGATCACTTGTAATATTACTGCAAATCAGAGGGAGTGTGCTTGGGGGCATGATTTTCTCATGATGGGCCCCAGCTTATATATGAATTCCCTGAGTTTGGCACTTTGGCTTGATTCTTTGATTTGGCTTGAATTAGTTAGAGATTGCTTGGAGGCGAGATCTACCTCCCTTTTTGCCTGTTTTTCATAGCTGCGGCTGCCTTGTATTCTTTTGTTGCATGCCTTGATCTCTTGGTAGTGGTTTAATAAAAATATTAGTTCTTGTCATCTCTCTCCAAAAAAAAAAAAGATGTACTTAGTAAGCTCTATTCTGTTGGCAGCAATTATCTTGCTAAAACAGGCAGTAGGTCTTGACAACCTTGACCAGTCTGCAGAAATCTTGATCCATTTTCTCTGTGTTGTTCCTGGATGGGGTGAGAAAAATGTTCAGGTACTTCATCCTTTCATTTTGTCCTTTATTTTTAATATTTTATGTATAGCAGTGTAGTCAAATTCTCGTGAATGAATGCAGGTTCAACAATAGGTTATAGAGATCATTACTCATATAGCTTCTACAGTCCAAAAGCTCCCGAAAAGATGTGTGGTGCTCTGCATTCTAGGTGGGTATTAGGTTATTGTTGTAAATGGTTTTTTTTTTTTTTTTTTTCATTCTATAAAAGTTTTATATGTGTTAGATATGTTTGATATGACTGTTATTTTCTGCAAGTTAACTAATGTTATTAGCTATGCCTTCTGGAAAAACTGAAAGAAGTTACAATTTTAAGAGATGCTTGGTTTAGGTTCAGTTTTCTCAGAAAAGTCACCGCCAACCTATTATTTATGAGTCAATACGAGTGATACTAGTTGTTGATGAGTTCTTTCAGAGTTTTCTTTTGGTCTCCTGATCCTAGTTGATTTGGTCAGTTGTGAGCGATGCCTATGAGTTTTGAGCTTTAATTTGGAGCAGTTGTTGACGTTGCATTTATAGGACTCACCATATAGGTTAATCTAGTGGTAATTTCTATTTTTAGGTATTAAGTGAACGGGTAGCAGATATAAGTATCTAACAATTTTTTTAAGTTCACCTTGTTGCTTGTGTTATACCATGTTGTTGCTCATTAGTAGTTTTGATGAAATAAACAAAACATTTGCGCTTAATTTCTTTACTTCAGAATTTGATTGTCCTAATTTTGATATTATGTATTCTTTATATATCTAACTTGTTGATTGTAATCAGCCTACATCAATAGACTATTAGCTTGATTGAGAAAGTAAGGTGTAAGTCCCAGTTCAGCAACTCAGGGAAAAAAAAAAAAAAGGAAGAAGAAGAAAAAGGTTGGAGTCGTGATTTTTTAAAACCTTGGATATGAGTATAGGTGGGGATGCAACTGGATGGGTAGCCCAAATGGGTTTTTAAGGTCCATCCATGTGAGGCCCTGCCTTAGGTTTCAAAGGTGAGGCCAAATGAGTCTTTAGAACTTTGATTTGTTCTTTTGTGTCTGGCAAACAGTTATCTTCATGTAGTCCCAGAAATAGCTGTAATCTACAAATATTTATTATGAAACTCAAAATATTCAATTTTTCTCTTTTACCTCCCTACAATGATTGAGAGAACATACAAGTCAGGATATCATCTGGAGCAGCAAATGCTACTGTAATTAAGATTGCAAAGAGGCCAAAAAAGGTTAAAAAGCTCATTGTTGTAAGTTCTGTTCTCTTGTTTCTTCCATTATATATTATTTACTTCTATTGTGCTTTTCATGTCCTTGTCTTGTCCTTCAGAAATTTCACTTTAGACTTTCCAGGAAGACATTAATTCAAATAAGAATATTCTTCTTTCCCAATATTCTTTATTGGTAACTAATTCCCTTGCAAGTGGGAACCGAATTGTCCTCCTTGTTTTAGATGTTAATTATTTCAAAATAGTTTCCTATTTCTAAACGGTTTGGATCACCAAAAGGTCTGTTGTCTATGTAACTCTGTGTAACTCATTTCTAAACATTATAGCCCCTCTTGGTTTAGAACGAGTTGATTACGTCTCCCTTACCATTCGTAGCCCCGCTTGGTCTAGAACGAGATCCCCTGGGTCAGGAATACATCGAGCATATCCAAAAATCAGGTGAGTCAACTAACAACAATCCCCCATATGTATGTTCAATTGTCACAATTTTTTTCACACTGTTTTGATAGTTGATTGTTCGTTCAATCTATTCACATGTTTTTGTTTATTTTTTACTTGTTGCTTGTAGTTAGGTACATAAAATGCCATCACATTGTGGAGCTCTTCATCTGTTTGACGGACTTTCATTGAATTCTCTTTATTTTGAAGTCTTCCATTGTAGATTTTAGTTTTTACTGTCAGGTTTGCAAGTCAGATAAATAATGTTTCAAATTACATCGTGGTTGTTTTTACTATCTTTTGATTCTTAAATGAATATGATTTAAATATATTTTATTTTATTTTATACAGCAGGTTTTTTTGTTTAAAATCGTTCCGAAATAAGAAAAAAATACCACTCTCAAATATGACCGTTGGCACCAGAACGGTTTAAAACCGTCCTAAAATTCCATTTTCAAACGGTACCCAAAACGGTTCTGAACCGTTCCTGATTTTCTGCGACGCCTCATTTAGGAACGGTATTAAATCGTTCCTGAAGCATTTAGGAACGGTTTAAAACCGTTCCTAAATGACGATTTTGGTGTAGTGTCAGACAACGGTTGCAGTTCGTACATCAGGGACGAGGAGAATGATTTTGTGACATGCTCGTTACGAGTGGTAACTAAAATTCTACTTTCTTTCATGGCTTCACTGAGCGGAATCATAAGCCTTGTCCACTGGGCATCATTAACATTGCGCACGCCATCCAGCACGAGCAGAAACCGCTTACGTCGTAGCTCATACGCAGCATTACTTTGCAAATATTCCAAGGATACACAGAATCCCAAAGATGACCCCCCCCCCCCCCCCCCCCCCCCCCCTCTATTAATGATTTCATAATAGATCCTCATCACATGGAAATCTCCGGGAAAACTCACCCAAATCATTTGATTGAAGTGCCTCTTAACCCTAACATCCTTGAAGACTAATTGAGCGACAACAGTTTTGCCAATTCCGGCCATACCAATGATAGAAATGACTGCGAAACCCTCCTCATCACTGCTTCCCTCTACCAACTGGCTGACAATCCTCTCCTTAACTTGATCCCTACCGAAAATCTCACTTTCATCTATGAATGAGCACGTTTCCCTCGAATCCAACTCGACCACTCCACCTTCTTCCCTGACTTCACTGAAAGAGAAGCTATCCCTGTGTTCCTTGATCTCACCTAATCTTCCTCTAATCTTTTTTATCCGACGACCAGTCTTGACATGAAACCTGATCCTGTCAAAACAGAAGAAAGGTGAGAATGAGTGGGAACATACCTTCTTATCTTTGGAGCTGGTGCCATCATCGTGACCGTTGATCACCACCTTCCATTCTTCTAAAACGTCGTCCATGTCATATGCCACATCTTTGAGATCTCCTAACCATTTTTTTACCAATTCATCCTTCACTTGCCGCTTCTCTGCATCGGTGAGCACCACTTGAAGAGATTGGAATGTACGTGAGAGCTTTTCAAGATCTTCCCTAACACACACAAGCCACATCAGCTCTTGGATGGCCATGGAGCCCAAATTCTTCACGACTAACGAAACCAGTGCATCTGCCATGATTAGAGCAAATAAGACGGTGGAAGCTGAAAAACGAAGAATCGCTTTCGATAGAGCTGCGGTGCTATGTTGGGGCAATGCTCTCAAAACCGAGTAGAAAAGACTCCATGGCGATTCAGGTCAACCAGATGATGGAGCTTAACTTGCTTACCTGCTTTTACCAGTCTGGAAATTCGGTATGGCTATCATCTTTCGCCACATTCTGGCCGCATGTTGAGATGGTCTGATGATCTAAACCGTCCATCATCTAGATCTTACTCTATATGGACCACCATGATGTGTATCCTTCATCAAGTTGAGCATGATCTGAATTCAGAAGGGGCCACATCTCACGGGAAAGTTTGCATATTCTTCCCATTAGTGGTGTGGCCTATAACTATCTTCTATGTAGATGATTTTTTTTTTTTTTTTTTAAAGTTACAGTCAAAATAAGCATTCTCACCGTATATGCGGAGTAGATTTCTTACATATATAGTATGGTAGGCTCCACAGCTCTTGCGTGTTCCAGGCGCTCCCTGGAACAGGTGCTGCAGATGGACGCGGATTGGGTACTACCCCCACCACGACCTTGCTATAGACGGACGGTCCGGTCAGAGGCTTTGTAGGCCCACCGTGATGTATATGTTTCATCCACGCCGTTCATCTATTTTTATACATCATTTTAGTTGATGACCTGAAAAAAAAAAATTACTGATCGAGGGAACAAGTGTAATACACCACCGGAAGTAGTGGGGATTGAAAGCCTACAGTTGAAAAACTCCTTATGGCTCACTGAAGTTTCGGACCAAGCTGATATTTGTGTTTTCCCTTCGTCCAGTTCTGTATGACCTTGTGAACAGGTTACCTGGCAAATAAAGATGACGGTAGGCCCTAGATAGTTTTCAACTGTAAGAGTTTCACCCCCATTGCTTCCCGTGGTGTGGTGCAGTGGAGCATTTGATCTACTTCCTTTTTTAGATCATGCTGTAAACGTATCTTTCAAAATAGATGAACCGCGTGGATAAAACATATATATCATGGTAGGCCTCACAGGGCCTCTAACCATCTCTATGTTGTCAGATGCCTTTAATCTAGCGTTGCTTGACCGGTCGAGAGCCTGGCTTGACCGGTCGAGAGCCTGGCTTGACCGGTCGAGTGAGTTGCTTGACTAGTCGAGTATTGCTCGACTGAAAGTCCAGCGTACTATTATTTTTGGTGTCCAGGCTGCTCGACCATTCGAGGGAATGGCTAGACCAGTCGAAGTTACGCAAATCCTGCACGGACTGCGTAAAATTTGAGGCGGTTTCTGGACTTTTCCAAAGCAGGTACGTAAGTGAAGTTTCCTAAACTATAAATAGGGGTTCATAGGGATATTCTAAACTATTCTAAGGCTTCTTAAAGGTATTCTAAAGGGTTCTACGATTATCAAAGGGTATAGTAAGAGTTCCACCCCCAATGCTTCCCGTGGTGTGGTGTAGTTGAGCGTTCGATTGCTTCCTTTTTTAGCTCATGCTGTGAAAGTATCTTTCAAAATAGATGAACAACGTGGATAAAAACATATATATTAATGTGGGCCTCATAGAGCCTCTAACCGTCTCTAATTATGTCTTGGTAGGGGTGGTATCAATCAGCATTCGTTGCGGATTCTGGTCCACTGATTCTCTTCCCTTGCCTACTTTTCTTTCGTTACAACTCGTTTGGATAAGAAAATTCCACAATATAGTCGATGATAGATGGTTGGACTAAAATCCAATGATTCTCTTCCCTTGCCTACTTTTCTTTTGTAATGACTTGTTTGGATAAGAAAATTCCGCAATAGAGCCGATAATATATAGTTGGACTAAAATAATGGGCAATCGTCTAAAATTAACATAAACTCATTTAAACTCAGCATTATTTGGTGGCTATTAAATGCATTATTCCATGCTATGATCACCGTAGGTCACACGACCGGAAATATTGTTTTTCAGTCGGGATATTAAATAATTTTGGATTAGGCCTTTTTTTTTTTTTTTTTTTTTGTATTTCATTTCTTGTCTATAGGAATAACTTTATTAATGTTTGGATGGTGTTGTACCCAATTTTTTACTATTCTTGGAAAATCAATTAGAAGGAATACATATTATAGCAATGGAAAGATACAATATATTAAAGATCTTAAAGAATATTTGGAGTGTTTTTTTTTTTTTTTTTTTTAACAAAATCATTGCTGAAAGAATGATCAGATTGAGAGCAGTTGAGATGTATTCAAAAGAAAGTCAAGTGGCTCAGAAACATCCATAAGATGTTAGAGAGGTATTTAAAAGTAGATCGAGCGGCCAAGAGGTGTCCAAAAGATAAACTAAGTAATCGAGAAGCGTATGCAAGTGGAACATGGCCAAAGGCTAGTCGAGTGTCCAGAAGCAGATTGTGGCTGAGAGGCCGAAGCATGGTTAAGCGTTCAGAAACAGAAAGCAACCGAGAGATAGAACCTGACCAACAGAAGAGAAACAATTATAAAAGAAAAACGTAACAAGAAAAGGATCTAAAAAAAAAAGGTTTTTCAACTACCATAACTATTATAGTAATGGAAAAAGGATCTATAAGAATAAGCTGCAACAGAACTCTATAAATAACAGAGAATGTGATAGAAAATTTAACAACCAACCTAACCAAATAAATTAATCAAATCTATCAATTTGTCTTTTATCTCAGCTTATCATAGGAGTAGCGGTAATTCTTAGTTATAATCTTTAGTTGGAATCCAAGTCTATGCTCATATGTTGGATTTGTTCTTTATCCAATATCAACAAGTTCTTTCAAGGGACACATTCTTGCAGTTGCTCCTAGTGATCGATTATGAGTTTTTCCTTTTATTTAATTTACACTGGTATTATAGAAGTCCTTTCTTATGGAAGGCATAAGGTAACCCATCTTCTGAGGAAGAACCCAACCCTTTGATTATTGTTTGATTGTTATAAAATTATGCAAGTGGCTGAGTAAGCAACCAATCTTCTCAGAATCTAGTCATATATGTTCATATTGGACATATCTGCCTAATTTGGCACTTGGAGTCAAAGTTGTTTGGTTTAGATCAAGCCGTTATATTGATTCTGGCACACCCCTACAATAGAAAACAAACTGAGTGTCAAACAGATGGCATAAAAACATCACAGTGGACCCTAGAGAGGTTTCAATAGTATACATTTCCCTACCCACTTTTTCCTACCCTGCAAAAGTTTTGGATCTAACTCATTTTGGGGCTCATGTTCTAATATGAGCTAAAAATGGATGGACGGGTGGATTTTTAATAAACATCATGGGGGCCCCACCTAGATCTGCATGCAGGAACTTTCTGTGATAGATGCATTGTCAATCCGCATCCATTTTTTATGCTTTGATAGATAAAAACTAAAAATTGAAAAATTAAAATCGAAAGATTGAAAATTTTCATATATATTATTGTGGGAGGTCCTAAATTTATACATGAAAAATGACCCGAATATGAAAGAATAAAATAAATATAAAATCTAACAAAAGTGGAAAATATACAAAGGAATGAAGTCTTATCCTAATATATATATATGGAAAATGAAGTACTTTTTAATACTCACCCTCAAGTTGGTGCATGAAGGTACATCACACCCAACTTATCGACTAAAATAAATCAAATCTTTCCTAACCAAGAGCTTTTATAAAGATGTCCACAGCTTATCGATCAGTTGGTACGACTGAAGTGAAAAGAATGCCGGAGTTATTTTTAATGAACAAGATGACAATCAATTTTAATATGCTTAGTGCTTTCATGAAAAATAAAATTTTTTGTGATGTGAAGGGTTGCTTGATTATCACATTAAAGGTGTATAGATTGGCTATGCGGAATCCCAAGATCTCGAATAAGAGTTTTGATCAAAGTGAGTTCACAAGTAGTATTAGCTATTGCACTGTACTCAGCCTCAATAAATGATCATGAAACAAAGATTTATTTTTTTATTTTCTAAGAGATAAGACTTTGTCCAAGCATCGTAAAGTATCCCTTTGTAAAACATTTTGTTGTGGGACAACTGGCCGAGTCAGAGTCCTAATAACAAATAGCTAAAGTGAGCTATCAGATGATCAAAATATCTTTCCCTGAAGAAGACTTGAGATATCTTAACACGTGAATAACAACACATTATAATGACATTGACGAGATTGATACATGAATTGATTAAGAATGTTAACTAAATAAATGATATATGGTCTAGTGATTGTTAAGTAGATGGGACGCCAAACAATCCGTTGATACATAATGGGGTTCTGAAGACCATCATGATTGTTAGTCAAACGCAAATTTTATTCCATATGAAAAGCAGTAGATTTGGCTTCGAGATGACTGTCATCTTTGCGAATATCAAGGGTGTATTTGCGTTGACTTAAGAAAATTTTCGTTGGAGAATGAGCTACCTTAATGCTTAAAAAATATTTTGAATGACCTAAATCTTTCATGTGGAACTTAGTATGTAGAGGACATTGATGGCAGATCAGTTATTGTCAATGATTTTTATATCATTTACATAAACAAGTATGGAGTTAGCACGAAAACTAAACAAATGAAAACAAACTATCCTAATCTTTAGAAAGAAATTTACCTATCTACACCTCCATCAGACTGGGAGGTCAATTCTGGTACACAGGATCAATCAGAGGGATGGACGTAACCTCTGAATCAAACTTCTCAATGAATGGCTTTAATCAATATTCGTTCACGTTTGAAAATGT
Source organism: Magnolia kwangsiensis (assembly GCA_037074715.1). Lineage (NCBI taxonomy): Eukaryota > Viridiplantae > Streptophyta > Magnoliopsida > Magnoliales > Magnoliaceae > Magnolia > Magnolia kwangsiensis. Next base: position 120,614,769 of record CM073577.1, read on the forward strand.
GACCATTCATTCGGTTTTTAATCTCGACAGCCCCATGAGGTTAAACATTTTTTACCACAAAGGGAATGGTCCAACAAGATCTCAATTTCTCCGAAAATATATGAAGTCGAGAATTGTACAAGAGGACTTTTTTATTTGGCTCGAAAGTTTTTCGAAGAATGTTTTGGTCATGAAACTTCTTCATCTTGTCCTTGTAAATTCTAGAACTCTCATAAGCATCGTTCTAAATTTCTTCAAGTTTATTAATCTGTAATTTATGAAGCAAGCCAACGTTGTCCAGATTAAAGTTCAGATTTTTTATTGTCAAGTAGGCCTTATGTTCTAACTGCACTAGTAACTGACAAGCCTTCTCATAAACAAGTCTAAAGGGAGACATTCCAATAGGTATCTTATATGCAGTATGGTATGCCCATTAAGCATTAATTGGTCAATCAAATTGACCAATCTTTACTATCAAGATTTACCATTTTCTTCAAAATCTATTTAATTTCCCTATTAGAGATCTCAACTTAGCCACTTGTTTGTGTGTGATAGGGGGTACTCACCTTGTGTGTAATGTCGTATTTCTTCATTAAGCTCTAAAATGGCCTATTACAAAAGTGTGACCCGCCATCACTGATAATGAGTCGAGGTTATCAAACCGAGAAAGGATGTTTTTAAGGAATTTAATGACCATGTGATGGTCATTATTTCGACACAATATTGCTTCGAACCATTTGGTAACATAGTATACTGTGAGTAAAATATAAAGATTTTCAAAAGATTGGGGGAATGGTCCTATAAAATCGATGCCGCAACAATCGAATGCCTAAATGATCATAATGGGGTTTAATGGCATCATGTTTCGACGGGACAATCCTCCTTATTTTTTGGCAACACTTGTAAGCTTTGCAAAATTCATTGGTGTCCTTGAACATAGTGGACCAATAAAAGCGACACTGAAGAATTTTTTATGTGATTTTCTTGGTCGAGAAATCGTCACGACAAACATGAGAGTGACAGAAGGAGATGACACTTTAATGTTCATTATCAGGAACATATCTCCTTATGATCTTATCTGGGCAATATTTAAACAAGTACAGGTCGTCCCAAATGTACTTATGCACTTTAGAAAAATCATTTTATCTTGCTTGGTCCAATATGTCTGCGTAATACCTACAACAAGATAATTTGCAATATCAGTGAACTAGGGTGATTGAGAAACGATAAAAAGTTATCCATCAAGGAACATGTCATTAATATACGTCGTCTCAATGGAATCCGAGATAAGTAGCTTAGAAAGGTGATCAACTACTACATTCTCTACTCCTTTCTTATTTCTAAATTCTATGTCAAACTCCTTGAGTAGGAGGATCCAACTCAATAGTCAGACCTCAGCATCATTCTTAGAAAGAAGGTACTTCAGCGCCGAGGGATCCGTGAAAACTATGATCTTGGATCTGATCAAATAAGATCTAAACTTGTCTAGTGTAAAGACTGCGGCTAAGAGTTCCTTCTCCGTAGCGGAATAATTCATATGGGTAGAGTTTAGAGTTCTACTTGCGAAGTAGATCACATGAGGCTTATAATGGGTTGTGTATCCAAAATGATAAAGTCTTTTAAGTAGTAGAATTTTTTGACTTAGACAAGCACATCCTCTATTATTCATTTCGGTATATGACTTGATCGATCAACTAATTAAAGTGTGGTCTTGGTGGGTTTTAATTCACCTAGACCAAGTTGTTTGTAGATCGAATAGGGAATCAGAATTACGTTCAGTCCTAAATCAAGAAGTGCGTGCTCAATCCAGTGGTCCCCGATTACGTGAGAGATAGTTGGGCTACCTAAATCTTTGAGCTTTTATAGCACATCTTACTTTAGGATGACACTCACTTTTTCAGTTAATAGAATTTTCTTTTTACGCTTTGCTGTCTTTTGGCTGTGCAAAGGTCCTTTAGGAACATGACATATAATGATATCTATTTAATGGCATCCAAGAGAGGAATATTGATCTTCACTTATTTTAGAACCTCTAAAATATCTTGAGAGTTATATAGAAGTTTTGGTGCAATCAACTGCTAGGGGAATCGTGCAATGGGCTTGTATGCTCTTTCTGGTTCTTTCTCTTGTGGAGCAATGCTAGGTCCATTATCTCTTTCAACTTCTTCTGAATCCTTAGGCTTTTTAATTCTCACTAGAATAGTTTTGTCAAATATCTTTCCACTTCTAATAGTGGTGATAGACTTGGCTTGCTCCATTTGATTTGAAGAGCTTAGGTTACTTATTTAACATTGTGGCTTTGGATTGGGTATAGGTTGGGCTAGAAATGCCCCTTTCTCCCCAATCCCTAAGTGTGACTCAATCCTTTAAATAGACGATGTAAACATTCTCATAGTGGTTTTGAGATCTTGGAATTAACTCTTAGTTTTTGCATGAATTTTTTAATCGTATCCTCTCGAGGTTATCTATGATTAAGAAGTTACGTAAGGGCCTCTTGAGGGGTAGCCATTTGTCCATTCCTCCAGTTGGAATTATATATATTTGAGGTCACTACCAAAATATCGAGCAAAGGCTATGGACTTTGAAAGCTTTTAGCTATGGATTAAATCCGTAGTAATATAGCTACAGATTTAATCTGTAGCTAAAGCCTAAGTGATCTGTAGCTAAAGCATACATCCTCACCTAAACCATATTAAACATAAATGGTGCTTAAGGGGATCCATGGGGTCCATTGGAATATATGTGTTTAATCTAAGCCGTCCAACAATTCTGATATATAATTTTAGTGCATGAGCGCAAAAATTATATAGATTAAATGTCTAAGTGGACCACACCATAGGAAATAATAAAAATTAAATTTCTATTGTTAATATGTTGTGTGGTCTCCTTACAAATTCGATCTAACTCATTTTTTGTATCAGCATTTAAAATAATAATTTAAAATTAATGGATAGAGTGGATATATGAAATACATCACGGTGGGCCCCACGGTCCTAAAACTCAACGTCCCAAATGAGCCGTTCGTCACGTGCCCCTCCAAAATCCAAACCCCCTTCCAAAAACAAAACCCTTCCCGTCCGCCATTTTCTCTCGCGCGCAGGCAAAAACAGCTCTCTATCTCTCTCTCTCTCTCTCTCTCTCTCTCTCTCTCTCTCTCTCTCTCTCTCTCGCACTTAGTCTCTCTTTTTCCCTTGCCCTCTCTCGATCTCCCGCTCTCCCTCACCCTCTCTCCCTGTCTCTTAGCCGCATTCCCCTCTCTCTGTTTTCAAAAACCCCTTTCGCTATAAGAAGGAGAAGAAGGAGAAGGAGAAGGAGAAGAAGAAGGAGCACGGTTAGTTTCTCTCTTTCTCTTTCTTTATATGTTTCTCAAATCTGTTACGTTTGGATACTCAATCCTTCAATCCCTATGCTCAATCCTTCAATTCTTCAATAACCCCATTAGGGCCTGTTTGACCAGGCAGATTGGATGGAATTAGATGGTATTAGAGTGGATTGCATGGATTTCAAGGTAATGATAGCTGCGTTAGTGGATTGGTGCAAGATCTATGGGATTGCTATATCCCGGGATTGTTATTTTTGGCCTGTTTGGGACGCCCGACCAATCCCGGGATTAAACCTTCCAATCCCTTTCAATCCCTTGAACCAAACACTTGTTTTTTTTTCATCACTGTTGATGTAAATAACTTCAGAGTCCAATACTGTATTCTGACAATATTATTCTCAAGTTTTTCTGTTTTTTTTTTGTTTTATTTTTTGGGTATTTGTTCCCTTTCTTCAGGGACTTGCATTACTAGGTAAGATACTGTTCCAAGTGTACATTTCATTAAGAAATTATGTAATGTATTTTGCCTTTTTGAAATCTAGCACATCATAGTTTTGAACGTATGGTTGTGGGTATAGATGTATAGTGTTTTTCTTTTAATCATTAATCTTTCTGGAATTTCTTCAAAATGCCATGTGCATCTTTCATATCTGAAGAATTTGAATTGATATTGTACTCTATGATCATCCTAATTTTCCTAAAATTATGGAACGTTTATACTGTATTGATTGACCTCTTGATTATATTGGTGTAGTTGTTTCGGTAAATTAGTCGAGATCCAATTTGATAAGCATGGAATGATATCGGGTGCAGCCATCAGATAAGGTTAGAGTACATTTTCTTTTCTTGTACTACTTTCATTTGATACGGCCTAATCTTTTTGTTTCTCAGGGCGTTGGTCATGACAAAGAGACTCTCACTCATCAGGAAACTAAAGAACAAGCATACGTCTTTCTCTCTCTGTATATAGAATGATCTTTTAGTTGTCTTTATATATGCAAAAACAAACACAAACACACCACCTTAATGTGTCTCAGACATCTGAACCGTGCATCTGGTTGGTCCCCTCCTGGATATGGGATCTCCCAAACATCAGACGAATATGAAAATCGGGTGGGCTACACCATCTGGAATTGTGTGAAATCATGTCTAAGGCATCTAAAATCAGTTTGTTGGGCCCACTTTTCTTGGAATGGCCTGTAATTTTGTGTGGCTCCTCATGCAGGTGAGGCACACAATGGACGGACAGATGTCTGAACCACACAAATAATGCAGCAAGGTTTTACAACCCTTTGCATGTATTATATGGCCAAGCTTTTACTTTGCTCTTGCTAAGTTGTCAAAGCAGTGAGAAATCTACGAGGATAATTATACCTACATAGGCATCTATATGGCATATTCATGTATAGGTTCCTGAAAGTTAACACTAAAAGGATATGGCTAACAATTTCAAGCTGTAGGAAGGTGTTAATTGACAATTTTCGTACACAAGGATGAGTTATCAGTTATGAGAATATTATAAAAATTGACATCAAATGTGGAGACTAAATATGTTTCTCCTATGACATGACCAAGTACAGTTCAGTTTGTTTTGCTTTTAAAGATCAGATATTTTCTTTTTAGCTTTTATGGAATCATTAAGTTTCATAGTTGATCTAATTGCTTGTGATGTTTATTTAATAATTGTGTTAATTTCTTGATAAGTGATTCCAGCAAACATTTTTAGAGGCCTCCAAAGAAAGCATTGGAAGGGTCCTTTACCTTGGATTCATTGTTATGGTTTGTTGAGATCAATTGAAACAAAAGAATTAGTAATTGCTATAAGTTTCCTCTTGCGAAACCTTGGTTGAGATGCTTTTCCTTACCTAGATCCACAGGTTATTCGGTATCTTTCTTTTATGCTTCTAGATTTTGTTTTAATATGAATGAATGAACACTTTGTTCTTCCTATTTTCCAACTGCTTAATTTTCTTTTAAATCTGTGACAGTTCATAACATTTTCAATTTGTTTCTCTTATTTTAGCAAAACAATGGGTTGGTGATGTTAATGCGTTGTATATCCTAAGAAGCTCCTATTTTGCTAGGACTAATACTACTTATGCTAGTTAGTATAGTTTGCATGCACCCTGGTTATCTATAGAATACGATAAGTCTATCCACCAAAAATTTCTAGAGATGGTAAGAGACTGGGTTATTGGCTAAAACTTAAAACAAAACCATAATATGAAATAACCGTGGGGTCTATGGAAAGCCACAAAATGATACTATTATGCATGGTCAAGCCTTGGTATCTTTATCAACAAAGAGTGGCTCACCAGTTGATTGAAGATTTTTCTGCATTGCTAGCCTCCCTAGAAGTGTGAACTGTCTTATGGCTTGAAGGCTTTGTGCCAAAATCTGATGTAAAACCTTGGAATGCCATCCATACTCTAGCTTTTTTAACATAAAGTATTAACAGATTGTACTCTAGGAGGGAGAGAATAATGAATTACATATTCTAACTTAATGCATCTACCCATTTTCGGTTGCTCCAATTTCAAAGGCCAGCATGTTAGAGAAGTATCATTTCATCTTCATTTCAAATTATTCCAATCACTAGAAAACCTCCTCCCTATGTAATTGTGCCCTTTTTCACTTGTTTAATGAAATCCATATTTAATCTTCCTTTGTTCCCTAATGTACTACTTTTACATTATTAATGAAAAGTGGAATGACCTCTAGTTCCCATGCTTCAATTGGCATGGGAGTTGGTTCTATTGTCCCAACTTATTTACCTTTCCATGTTCTCAAAAAAAAAATATTTTTTTGAAACATTTTAGTTAAATTAAAAGCTTTTCCCATTTTTTTGCAGGAAGCTGAGGCAACTTTGAATGCTAAGGATATCCAATCACAAATACAAAATCACCTATGGCTATAGTATGAGAGTAGCTACAGTAAAGCTAGGGTCCTCAAAGAATCGTTGTTGATGTGATTATGATGTCTTCTTGGTTTCCATTTGCAGATGTGTGATTAGGACATCGATGCTTTGGGTAGTGGCCATCAACTTCACCTCTATGTGGTTTTTAAACCAAACAGGTCCACCACGTACAGGTAAAATTCATATACCATTGAGAGACAACTAATGAATAGTCTTCCTACCACCACATACAGGTAAGAGTCATATGCCTCCCATCCGCACAGGGTCCATCAGATCATTAGTCTTCCTACCAAAGACTGTACTTTTGTTGAAGATGAGGACCCCATGTAATCTCTTTGATCAATAGTCTTCGATTGATATCTTGACATGCCTCTTGCCATTTGATATCATGAAAATCTTTTGGAGTTGATGAGTTTTGGGTTTAAAGGTAATCTACTTGATCCTCTAGTTTGAAATTTTTTTCCATGTGGTCTACATGTGGTGTAAAACCAGCTTTCAACTTATAATTTTGGGTTCTAGTTTTTCTATCTTTTTACTTTACATGAGTTGGCAAAAAGGCTCATAACTAGTATATGCTTGATGTGAAGGGACATTCAAAATTCTCCTTAACCCAACCTAAACCTATACTTAGAATCTAAACCTATTCTCAAATCCTAAAATCCATAACCTAAACGTATAACCTTTAAACTAAACCAAAACCTATAACCTAAACCCGAACCTGAACCCGAATCCCTAAACCTTAACCTAAACATATAACCTATAACCTATAACCTAAACCTAAACCTAAACCTATAACCTTAAACTAAACCAAAACCTATAACCTAAACCTTAACATATAACCTATAACCTATAACCTATAACCTATAACCTATAACCAAACCTTAACCTAAACCTGAACCTATAACCAAAACCTATAACCTAAATGTATTCTCAAATCCTTAAACCTAAACCTACACCTAATCCTAATCTCAACTCCCTAACCTAAACCTAAACCTAAACTTGAAAACCCAAACTTAAACCCAATCCTGAACCCGAACCTGATTTCCTAAACCTAAACCTTAACCTATTCTCAATTCCCAAAAGCTATAACCTATAACCTAAACCTAAACCTTAGCCTAAGCCTATAACCTAAACCTAAACCTAAACCTTAACCTAAACCTAAACCTATAACCTTAACCTAAACCAAAACCTATAATCTAAACCTTAACCTATAACCTATAACCTATAACCTAAACTTATAACCTATAACCTAACATTAACCTAAACCTAAACCTAAACCTATAACCTAAACTTAAAACCTAAACCTAAACCTAAAACCTAAATGTATTCTCAAATCGTTAAACCTAAACCTACACCTAATCCTAATCTCACTCCCTAACCTAAACTTGAAAACCCAAACCTAAACCCAATCCCGAACCTAAACCCGATTTCCTAAACCTAAACCTTAACTTATTCTCAATTCCCTAAAGCTATAACCTATAACCTTAACCTAAACTAAAACCTAAACCTAAACCTAAAACCTAAATGTATTCTCAAATCCCTAAACGTAAACCTATAACCTACAACATTAACATAAACTTATAACCTAAACCTATAACCTACAATATTAACCTAAACCTATACTTATAACCTAAACCTATTCTCAAATCCTAAAACTATAACCTAAACCTAAACCTTAACCTATAACCTATAACCTAAACTCAATTCCCTAAACCTTAACATATAACCTAACCTAAACCTAAACCTATAACCTACACTTATAACCTAAACCTAAACATGTAACCTTAACCTAAACGTAAAACCTAAACCTAACCTAAAATGTAAATGTATTCTCAAATCCCTAAACCTAAACCTAAACCTAAACCTATAACCTACACTTATAACCTAAACCTAAACATGTAACCTTAACCTAAACGTAAAACCTAAACCTAAACCTAAAACGTAAATGTATTCTCAAATTTCTATACCTAAACCTAAACCTAAACCTATAGCCTAAACCTATAACTTACGACATTAACATAAACTTATAACCTACACCATATGGTGAGACCATTCCTTGGGAAGTGGGTACTTGTGGCTACCGATGGTCCTCCTTGCGGAAATCATCCAGACGTTTATTTTGACCCTACAAACCATATGGTGAGACCATTCCTTTTGTGTCAATTTCATTCCTCTTTGAGTTTTTATTAATTCATTAAAGAAAAAAAAATGGTTATACATGATGCACTTCCTTCACTTTGTTTTTCTTTCTCCCAATGGTTATTTTGATTCATGAATGCCATGACTATTTGTAGGATGATGGAATATACGAAGCTGTTGTAGGAAGTGACTTTGTCATTACTAGAGTTGCATTTCGAGATAACTCTTCAGAGTACTACATAAATGACCGTGGAAGTAATTTTACAGAGGTCACTAAGAAATTAAAAGGAAAAGGAGTGGACTTGGACAACAATCGGTTTTTTATTCTTTAGGTGGATGATGGCTGAAAAAGACTTATTTACTTCTGAAAAAAAATATCATACCGTCAAAATATATCTTCTCTTTCAATTCTTTAACATTGAAATTTTAGGGTGAAGTCGAGCAAATTTCTCTAATGAAGCCAAAGATTTGTATTTTCAACATTATTGTAATTGTAATTGTAATTGATTGAATGAAAGATTGTAATTAATTGTAATTGTAATTGATTGAATGAAGGATTTTAATTGATTGTAATTGAATAAATGAATGATTGTAATTGATTATGCTGGAATGAATGAATGATTATGCAGGTGGTAATTGAATGAACAAATGATTATATATATATATATATATATATATATATATATATATATATATATATATATATATATATATATATATATAATGTACGAAATAGCTATGGATATTAACCATAGCCGGTAATTCGACAGTTGTAGCCATTATTAAATTTGGCATATTGCTATGGACTTTTAGCTACAGATAATATTCGTAACAGTTTATACTTATCACTACAGATATAATTGCTATGGATTATATCCGTAGTTGTTGTAACCTATAGCTACGGATTAAATCCTTAGCTATAGGTTCCAGACCTATTGTTGCGGTACCTATGACTACGGTCGTGCTACGGACTAGCTCTGGACTAGAACCGTAGCCATAGGTCTAGGGCTATGGATTTTATCCGTAGCCTTTGCCCCTTTTCTAGTAGTAGGTGGGTCCGTTGAACGGGCGTTGGTAGTTGTTTATGACATTCGATTGCTCATTCAACAACTATTGAAAAATAGGAATTATGGGACAATCCTAAGTTACATGTATGTTTCTAAAACAAATACTATAGACAACTTCCACACCCTCATTGGGTTTGACCATTTCCACCTTCTTAAGTTCTATAGCCTCGACTTTTCTCATGAGATTGGCCACTCTTGCACTCATGTTGTCTTCTTCTTTTAAGACATACATTCCTCCTATTTCTTTTGACTTAGTAGGCTTAGAAGTGGTAGGCTTTAGGGAGGTGTTCGATGATTACATGTTTTCTACAAGGAGATCAAAATAGTCCCACACATCATCGGCCTCCTTGTTCATGAATTCATTGTTACACATCATCTCTACAAACTGGCACATGGGTGAAGTCAATCCGTTATAGAAAAAGCTTTTTACCCGCCATATTCCGTAGTTATGATGAGGACACAAATTTATGAGATCCTTGAATCTCTCCCAACATTGGAAGAAGGTCTCTTTCTCTTTTTGGGCAAAATTTATGATCACCCTCCTTAAAGTGTTTGTTTTGTGAACTGAATTTTTTTCTAAAGGAACTCCCAGGTTATCTCAGCCCATGTGCAGATGGATCACGGCTTTAAGGAGTGCAATCATGAGTTAACCTTCTCTTTCAATGAAAAGGAAAACAACTTCAGTCTTACAGTGTCTTCATACACGTTTGGGAAGTGTAATGTGGCGACTATCTCATCGAATTCTTCAATGTGCGTATATAGATTTTCAGAGTCTAGTCCATGAAGTTTAAGAAGGAGTTGTATTACTCCCGGTTTAAAATCCATGTTTCCTTTTAATGAAAAGGGAAACAACTTCAATGTCTTCAGACACAACTTTAAGGAGTGTGCAGATAGATCACCGCTTTAAGGAGTGCAGTCACGACTTAACCATCTCTTTCAATGAAAAAACTTCAGTCTTACGGTGTCTTCATACACGTTTGGGAAGTGCAATGTGGTGACTATCTCATCGAATTCTTTAATGTGCGTATACGGATTTTCAGAGTCTAGTCCATGAAGTTTAGGAAGGAGTTGTATCACTCTCGTTTTAAAATCCATGTTTCCTGCATTAAGTTAAAACACCATGCAAAAAGGTATACTTACCCCCGTTGGTTGTAAGTAATATCATAAAGTACGAGGCGGGGGATCATGATGCACCTCATTCTCATCTTGAACCTCCTCAACTGGATGTTGGGGTTGATTTGCAGCCATTACTTCGATTAACTCAGGGGATCTCAAGTGGTGTCTAATCCGGTGATGGATAATCAACCCTTCGAATTATCCTCCTTTGCTCAAGAGACGTTGAATGTTGTCACAAACCCACTTGGGCATGAAACACTCACAGCCCTCTAGTTTTAAAACTATCAAATCCTTGAATATAAAATCAGAAAGTGGAGAAAGGAGGAGAGTTAAAAGGATGTTACCAAAGAAGAACCGCTAGGTTATATAAAACAAAACATAAAACTAAGTTAGTTCCTAAAAAAAATTTAGAAAATCTAAGAGAAAATATGAAAAAAAATAAAATTAATCCTAACTATTTTTAATACTTAATTAATTTAGAACAACACAGCATGTTGCAATCCCCGACAATAGCGCCAAAAACTTGTTCGCTTGTACCCCAAGTGCAGGGTTACAATGTAGTAATAATCTTGGTGAGATCAAGGTCGACTAATAAGGACTAAAGATATGTAATTTTTTTGAACTAATTAAGGATTAGAATTAGAAAATAAACTTGAGATTTGTAATTGAAGAGATATTGTGAATTGAAGCTATCATATTATGGGAACAAGAGCGCCAAGGATCCACTTGTAGTTACTTTAATGTATCCTTACTTGATTTGATCAATGCTTTAACTGGAATCGAAGTCCTAATCTATTCAGTTGGATGATAGAGCTGTTAAAACATCATAAACTATTCCAAAATAAATTATTAACATTCATAGTAATGATCCATGTATACCGGTCTTGTTGAATTGATTATAGAGAGTTCTAAGCATCTACCATGCCTGTGGTCAATGGTAGATCAAAGAATTTTACAGATTAAACACTCATAAATAGAAGAGAAATCATTCATGAAGTTCCTAAGTATCCACCATGCCTGGAGTCAATGATAAATCAAAGTAATAATAAAAAAACACTTCTTAAATTTAAACTATAACTATAAAATATCCAATATGAACTTCATGAACGTGAATCAAAGTAAGAAAAGTATTAAGACCAATTACAAGCTTCACCTCTTAAATCTAGCTAAGAGATTATCCAACCAAAGACATGATTGAAACTAAAAATATTAAACAAAACATAAAAAGCTAACTAGAAGAAAAAGATTGGGGAAGAAGGAAAGAATCTTTGAAGTTCTCTAACACCGTGCTCCATAACCCTAATTCGTGCTTAAAAAATCTTAAAAGACCCATATTTATAAGCTTTACTTGGACTAACTTTGAAACTGCCTCTAATTTACGCAGTGCAGTTACGCTTTGGTCGCACTGAACTTGAACTTCAATCGAACTAAATTATCCTTCACTCAGACCGAATTAACCATGTTTCTTGCTGGAACTCTCTATCTACCTTTGGACGCACCAAGCTTTCCTTCGATCGCACTGAACATGGCTTCGGTCGGACTAAATTAATTTTTAATCAAACTGAATTAACTTTGAATTTTGCTATTGCTCATTGGACTATTTTATGCACTTTTGGTCGCACCAAACATGGCTTCGGTCGGAACAAATGTCGCACTGAACAATCTGTTTATTTTGTTGCTTTTGCGGTTTTTTCAGTCTTTTCTTCCTCATTTGCACTTGCTTTTCTTAGATTTTTGGCTTGTAAATTCTTCAATCTTGGCCTTCAAAGATCCGTCCTTGCCTTGGTAATTCTTGAGCATCAATTTTCACGCTTTTAGCACTCTTTTGACCTTCAGCTCTCGAAATCACTTCGTAAGACAAACATGCATAAACACAACAATTAAGTGTTATCATGTTCATAAAACCAAAGGATAAATAGGAGGAAGTATGCAATATTTGACAACACACATGTCTCACAGCAGCACATCGCTCAATCAAATCTTACCACGAATCATCTAGTCACTATGTAATCCGCATCGAATCAATACTCAAGTAGGATGGACCATCGAAAATAGCCGAGATGATGGAAAACAGACAGGATGAAAAATCTACTATTTAATTTGTTTAAATTTCGTATGTGCTAATGATGCAGGAAAGCATGAGATGAGTTTGATCAGAATCTTCCTCAAGGATAACTACTCCAAATCTATGGAGCTCTCTGGATTCCTCACAAAGTTTTCTTAAATCCACGAAGGATGAAATAGAAATAATTTCTAATGAATTCAAAAATAAATTAATTGATGATAAAAATAAAATTACAATCCTTTAGATAATGAGTTCAAACTTAGAATAGAGTTTTAGACTCAAACACCCTAAAAATGTGACTTACTATAAACAGTAAACTTACTATTTATAGATGGTCATTATTCTTATTAGACTTCATGATTTTCACCGAAAAATAGTAAGTGCCCAATTTGGCTTAACCACGTTAATCTCCTAATTTTTCTAAGCCCTTTTCATGTTGGGCACAACCAGTGTTCGAATTATCTATGATTTAATGGAAATATTTTAGATATTATCTTTATCTCCAACTTAATGATATCGATAACACTGGTAGTAATGTTGATAATGCTAGTAGTATCAAAAATTTCAGGTATTAGCAATGTATTGCTAACTATCACCAAAGTATCAATATCGCTAATGTAATCGCCAATATTTTTAACTATGTAAATTTCAGGTGTCACTTGTATTGCCAATGCATCAATATTATCAATATCGCTAATGTATCACCAATATTTTTCAACTATATAAATTTTAGGTAATGCTTATATCATAAATGTATCGACGATATTTCAATAATATTATTCCCAACATATTAATATCATCAAAATTTTTTTTATTACAAAAAAATTTATTTCATTTTTTTTTCATGGGCACATGGTTGTATGTTGTGTTCAATTTGTCATCAATAATATTGATAATATTTCAATATTATCGATACCCCAACATGTGCGATATTGAGATCACAATATTTCATTTCCTTTTCAATTGTTGATGATTTCTTGGTGAAATATCATGTGTTATTTATATTTTGCAATATAGATGAATGTTTAGATGGAATGTTCGATGGTTAAATAGGCCAGATGGGATGGTTAAATTGATTTCTTATAATAGCACATACTTTTAAGGCTCCATTAAATGGAAACTTGTTATGTATGTATTCTTTTTGTATTTTTTTTTTTTAATTTCTAAATATGCAAATGTGTACATTTTATTTTCTCCTGAAGTTTCACTGAAATTCGACCATTTTCCCATCGTTCCTTGCATTTCCGGTTATCAGCAATATCGATATTGTTTTCGTATCCCTGGCCAGCCAAACTTGTAGCGATACCAATACTTCGAATACTGGCCACGACTCCTAAAAGTTAAAGGATCAAAAGTTATGATTAAATTAAAACTTACTATTTGTAGTAAAACAAAATTAAAATGGGCTTTTAATCATTCATCTAATGGAATCTCACAAATCTGGCATGTGCAATGCGGTGTAAGTGGGATGGCTAAAGTAGCTTCTCCCACTCAAAATCATATATGATACGTCAAAAAACTCAATCTAGTTTGCGAGATACTACTATTTTAAGGTTTTGATAGTTTTAATTACTACCACCTCTAATCAATTCCACCTTCGGAATTGAAAGTGTCCGCGACCCACTCTACATCAATCGACCATTGTGTATATCTATCAATCCGCTCACCTAACTTACCACACTAGGATAAATGGATTTGCTGAAATTCAGGACATCACATACTCATGTGGGGCACACCACCTGATTTTAAAATTTTTACACCATTAGCTATGGTGTGACCTATGTAAGTGTTGAATTTTACTTATGTTTTGGAATCCATGGTTAAAAATATAATGGTGCACTTAATGGATAGCTGGATCTGATGCATTTTTGTCCTTCCTGATATCAGTGCAAGTAACACTCTCAGCTTACGCAAGTAAAGCTGGTGATGTACTTGGGGCTGAAAGTTGGGCGGGTTCAACCTGACTGACCGTGACCGACCTGACATTGGGTTGGGCTATTGGGTTTGATCTGGGGCTTGGGCCATACAAACACCAACCCGATAAAATTTGGGTTGGGCTCGGGTTGAGGTCTCGAGTTGCTTGACCCAACCCGAACCTGATCAATATATAAGTTCCTTATAAATTAATTATAATTGAGTGTGGATTGTCTGCTTTGAAGACACAGGAAATTCCAATGTCTTCAGGTTTTATTAGTCCACGTCATTTTCAATGACTAAAACTAACAAGATACACCGGATTTCTCTCTCCCAAATAGATTTTTTCATACATAATATGACTTTTAAAGTAGTAGTGGTCCAATATTTTAGCTTGTTTGTTTAGAAAAAATGAGATTCTTTACCATAAATAACTAGGTACAAAAAATAAGACTTGCATTGAAAATATAATAGACTAATGTAATAATGAAAATATTAGTATATATCTACCCGGCCAACTTGATCGAGCCTGATTGGGTTGATCTTGGGTTGAGAATTTCCAACCTAAGGTTGTGTTGGGTTGAGTTAGGGTTGAGATATAGGAATCTTGTGTTGGCTTAGAGTTGAGCACCAACCCGACCCAACCCGCTCAACTTTCAGCCCCGGATGTACTTGGGAAAACGGGTTGGTAGCGTGGTCTTGGGCCGCGGAAGCACATTACGATCCTGCGTGCATTAAAAATGGTTAATGTCCCCATGTGGGGGTTCTGTGCAGCCCACCATGATGTATGGGTTTTATCCGCGCCGTCCAATAATTTTTTTCAAATCAGTTTAGGATATAAGTCTAAAAATTAGGCAGGTCCAATGCACAAGTGGACCACACCATAGGAGGCAACTGAGATAATGAAACTCACCGTTGAAACTTTCCCAGCGGTACCGTAATGTTTATTTTCCATCCAACCTGTTCATAAGGTGCATGAAGGGAAAACAAAAATATCAGATCAATCCAAAACTTCTGCCACTCACAGGAAGTTTTTAATGGTGGGAATTCAATCTCCACTGTGTGGTCCACTTGAGCCTTGGATCTGCCTCCTTTTTTGGTTCGTATCCTAAAATGATCTTTAAAAATGGATGGATGGCGTAGATAAAACAATTAAATCACGGTGGCCCCCATAGATCACTACGTGGACGAATCATCGTATAGGTAGGGGACGCAGATTGCATCCTACCCCTCCCGGACGGTAACCCGTCCGGGCAGGGCTCTGTGGGGCCCATCGTGATGTAAGTGTTTTATCCAAGCCGTTAATCGCTTTTCTCAGATCACTTTAACGTATAACCCAAACGCTGAGGAAGGTACAGGGCTTAAGTGGACCACAAAGTGGGGATTTAATTTCCACCATTAAAAACTTCTTGGGAGCTGGAGAAGTTTCGGATCAAGCTAATATTTGTTTTTCCACTTCATCCACGTCTGCATGACCTTATTAATAGGCGGATGATTAAAAAACATCACGGTGGCCCGTAGAAAGGTTTCAACGGTGGGTGTCATTATCACTACAGCTTCCTTCGGTGTGATCCACTGGAGATGTGTACCTTCTTCAAATTTACATACATACCTTAAAATGATCTGAGAAAAGCGATGAACGGTGTGGATAAAACACTTATATCACGGTGGGTCCCACATATCCCTGCCTGGACGGATTACCGTCCGGGCGGGGGTAGGATGCAATCCGCGTACATAGGCGGAGGCAGGACGCAATCCACTTCCGCAGAGACAGAATAACCAGAATGAGATGTATCTACGGCGTCAATCCATCCACTTCATACAGTATGTTTCAAAAATTAAAAGTCATTTCTCAATCTTACCTGTAGATTTACTTCACCGGATATTTGCCCACGATCTATTTTTATTCTCTACCGTCACTTTCATAGAAATTAATTAGACGGATAGAATTGATTAATAGCTATGATTTGTATTACACAATGCATTAATTCTATTGGCCAGTATATGGATGAACCCGACTGGTAAAACATCCTACCACGTGTGCGGTGAAGAGATGGCTTTACCGTATTCCGGTTCTTCGCGCTCTACTGAATTATCCGCCGAACCGCTGAAAAGGGAATTCGGATTACGTCCTCCCCCTTCCACTATGGACTCGGTTTGGGTCTGTGTGGGGCCCACCATAATGTATATGTTTTATCCACACTGTCCATATTTTTTCTTTCATGTCATTTTAGGTGTAATCCTAAATTAGAGGAATATCGAAGGTTCAAGTCAACCACAACACAGTAAGAAGTATTGATAATGACGCCGACCGTTGAAATCTTCCTAGTGCCCACCTTGACGTTTAATTCCCATCCAACCCGTTCATGAGGTCACATAGGTCTGGATGAAGGGAAAGGAGAAATATCAGCTTGATCAAACTTCTGTAGATGCCAAAAATATTTTAATGGTGTGCGTTCGGCACCCACTATGTGGTCCACTTGAGACTTGGACATACCTAAATTTTAGGCTTATATCCAAAAATGATCTGGAAACATGGAAGGACGGAGTGGATCTACATCACGGTCGACCCCACAGAGCCCCTGCCTAGACCCGGTCAGTCCAACTGGGGGACAACATCTTCGCACAGTATACACGCATTCTCAATTCTGGCAAGTAGCACATATGATCTGGCAATCCAGACTATCAGTATGTTGTATTCTACTGTGGATGAACTATTCACGAAATCAAACAGTTGAGATCTCACACAAATTTCCCCCTTAGCATATGAAAGATGATGATCTTTGGCGCTTGCAGATGGGTGCGTTTTAGTTTAGCTACAAAACAACCTTGAACCTGACCTCTTCCAATTTTCAAGATGGGTGATGCACAAGATAATCACATGGCTTGATTCATGGGCCACAATTAGGGGTGGCAATGGGGCGAGTCAGCCCATTGGTCAAGTCACCTTGACCCACTTTTGAAGTGGGTTTTGGTCAAGCTAAATGACTAATAGGTCAGGTTCGATCGGGCTACAAATGTGACCCATTTAACAAAATGGGTTGTAGGGCCTGGGTTAAACTCGATCTACTTAATCCTACAGACCCATGCAAGTTGTCAATGGGTTGGGCCAGATGACTAGACCGGCCAAACCCAAAACCCAAAACCCAAAACCCAAAGTGAAATAAAGGAAAAAAGGGTGCAGATGAAACATTTCTACTGACTGGGCTAGGTTATGCATAACCCTGACTTCAAATTCAATTCTCAAAACTGAAAATTGGGTCTGGGAGGTTGCGTCAGGTCAGTTCAGCCCAACTCATGTCCAATTAAATGAGTCTGGTTGGGTCATGCTTGATCAGTTTTAAGTGGGTCGGGCTTAGTCAAAGGGTAATCATCCATGGGCCAGGTTTGGGCAAGAATTCTTGGATTGCTTGGTACAGTGGCCAGGCTTGGGCTTATTGATGGCACAAGGAGGGATGAGGCCAATAAGTGTCTTCCTCAGCGAATAACTACTTCAAATCCACTGAGCTCTCTCAACTCTTCATCGAGCTTCCTTGAATTCACGGTAAATATAATTCTTAACAATTTCGAAATAATTTGATTCATGATAAGATTGAATAAAATTACAACCCTTTAAATAATGAGCTCAAATTAAGACTTAGGCCCCGTTTGTTAAATCTGGAGTCTAAAGCCTGAATTTGAAATCTGAAGTCAAAAAAATTGTTTGGTAACTATAGCTTACGTCTAAATTAAGTACTAAATTTAAAACAATCTATTTGTTAACAAACATTTAAAATGTCTAAAATATGTTAATTTGATACATTTGCCCCTATCTATCTCATGTTTGAAAATGTTTTATATTATAAATAAATTATTTTTTATTAAATAAAAATTAAAAAATTGTCATTAGAATATCATAAATTAATCATACACGGCCAATTTCAGCTCTTAGATCGTAGTAAATTAGTCACTTGATCTCTATATTCGTTCGTACATTTATCAGATCGAGATTCTGACCCGTTCATTTTGTTCACACCATATGAATATGCTTAACCCACCATTAGAATTATAATCTGAGGTACTTAGACATGTGAAAAAGTCACTCAAATCTAATGATATATATGTCCTACTCCTAATCACTGTTGAAAACCATATTGTGTTCGTCCATTTACAAAACTGACAGTACAATCACCCAAATATATGACTAGAATACCAACCATCAAGTCTTCCTATTTTTAGCATGTCATCTGACCCTTCATCGTATGTGGATTCCCTAAACGGGCCATCCGAATATTAAGATAAATCGGTCATTATGAAGATCTTCGGGTTTAAGTTTAAACCACCGGATAGTTCATTAATTAAATATATATAAATGATATTTTGAATTTTCGGAGTAAGTTAGCCATTGAAAAAGCATCTTAGCCATCCTTAACAGATCTAGGCCCAAATATAACCGGTTGAGAAATCTCGAGAAATAAAGATTATCGATAAAGTTTCACTCCTTTTTTACAGTGTAGTAGGGAGAAACGGATGACAAAAGTTACAGAAAAGGAGAATGGCAAATTCGTAAATAAATCACGTAGGATGGTGTGGCCCACCTAGAGCTGGAATCTGCTTCATAATTTGGCTAGAGGATCAACACATTAAGACAAAAAAGATGAAGGGTGTGGATCTTCCAAAAAATAGCCACATCAAACCCGTCAATCACCGAAATTTGGATCGAGATTACCAACTATAAGACAAAAAAGGAATTTGCCAACTATAACAGCAGACGTGTGATGGAAGGAGTTTTGAACGTATTTGTAATGAATAGATGTTCGAGATTACCGTCCGGGCAGGGATCTGTTGGGCCCACCATGATGTAAATGTTTTATCTAAGCTATTCATCATTTTTTTCATATTATTTTAATATAAGATTCAAAAAATGAAGCAGGTCCTCAGCTATGAACCACACCAAAGGATGCTGTAGTGATAATGACATCTACCATTGAAACCTTTCTAAGGGCTACTGTGAAGTGTTTTTACCATCCAACCTATTCATTAGGTCATGTAGACGTGGATGAAATGAAAACACAAATATCAGCTTGATCAGATACTTCTCCAGCTCCCAAGAAGTTTTTAATAGTGGACGTTCAATCCCCACCTTGTGGTCCAATTAATCAGTGGACTTACTTCTTTTATTAGCTCACACCTTAAATGATCTGAAAAAGTTAATGGACGGTGTGGATCAACCGCATAAATCATGGTGGGGCATAAAAAAGTTTCACAGGTTAAAGGTTGATTTTGTTTTTCGCTTACAATTTAAAAGAAAAAATTTCCATAGTTATTTGAAAAAGGATACTTTCGGAAGTAAAAATTTTTGTTTAATGAAAAATCACCGAGTGCATTCCGACTCCTATCACGAAAAGAATTCAGTGAAAAACCACTTAGCGCTTTCCATCTTTCGCGTTAATAACGCATTAACAAACACCACTAAACATGGAAAATTTTCATTATTCCGCATTAAGTGCAAAAATTAAGCGTTAACAAACACGGCTTACCACCTTAGATTCCAGTCAAATACCCTAAAAACATGACTTACTACTAATAGTAAACTTAGATGTCTCTATTCCTACTAGACTTCATAGTTTTCGGTCAAAAATAGCAAGTGTCCAACTTGGACCAGCCACCTTATTATACTAACTTTTCTAAAACCTTTTCATGTTGAGCACATTTTCTACTGCTCAAAGGATCAAAAGTTAAACGCTAACTAAAACTTAGGCCCTGTTTGTTAAATCTGAAGTCTAAAGCTTGAATCTAAAATTTGAAGTCAAAAAACTTGTTTGGTAACTATGGCTGAAGTCTGAAAATTTAGTACTGAATTTGAAACCGTCGGTTTGTTAACAAACATATGAAATGTCTGAAATATGTTAATTTGACACATTTGCCCCTATCTATCTTCTATTTGGAAATGCTTTACATTATAAAGAAATTATTTTTTATTAAATGAAAATAAAATTATTCTATTTAATTCAAATAAACTATAAAGTACTTAATAGAAAATTAAAATATCACATGGTATAAAAATGACATTGACCTAGACCCCTGAATTCCAGATCACATGGTTCCCATAATCCGTCTCATGTAAGATTTTATACCAAGCTTAATGATCATAAACTAATCATACACGTCGAATTTCAGCCCTTAGATCGTAGTAAATTAGCTACTTGACATTTACATCAATTCGTACACTTATCAGATCAAGATTATGACCCGTCCATCTTGTTCACACCATATGAATATGCTTAACTCACCATTAGAATTACAATCTGAAAAACTTAGACATGTGAAAAAGTCACTCGAATTTAATGATATACCGGTCCTACCCCTAATCACTTCAGAAACCCGATTTATGTCCATCCATTTACAAAACTAACAGTACAATCACCTGGATACATGACTAGAATACCAACAATCAAGTCTTCCTAGTTTTATCATGTCATATGACCTTTCATCGTGGTTGGATCCGCCAAACGGGCCACATGAATATCATGATAAACCGATCATTATTAAGAACTTAGGGGATAGGCCCAAACTACTGTTCACTTCCCAAGTGCAGGGTTGTGATGTAGTAATAACTCGGTAAGACCGAGGTCGAATCCCAAGGGACTGAAACTTATACGTTATCTAAAATTATCTAGAACTAGAACTAGGCTAAGATGAATTCTAAATCAATTAGCAATGGTGGAATACTTGTAGAATAATTAATCTAAAACTTAGGAAACAAATCAGAGATAGGAAACTAGAGATTCAGAGGATCCACTTGTAGAGATCAGGGAGAACTTATGCTTGCATTAAAAATTATGAAAATTACTGAACTGCCGTTGATCTAGTTTTCAAAGAGATGAAAGGTGTATGAATTGGAATGGATTCCATCACCAAACCATGCCCAAAGACTATGGCAAACAACAGAATTAAACTAATTACCACCCAATCACATGTATGAAAGTTAGGAAGGGTACTGACATCCAACCATGCCCAGGAGACTATGGTGAACAACAGGGCTTCCTGACATCATAAACATTAAAGAGAATGAAAATATTCAAAGCCATTGCAGACCCATTGTAATTTCAGTCACAACAGACCATTAAAAACCTAAAACATTCCAATAATAATTAACTAAAATCAACGTCAATTCATGAATTAAAATTAAAATAAAATCAAATCTCCCATCTCACTACAAGCTTCACCTCTTAGCCCTAGCTAAGAGGTTCAGCCTGCCATGAACGGGTTAAATCTCATAATAAAAGAAAAGAAAAGAAAAGAAAATACTCTCTCCCTCACGTCTGCTTCAAGTTCCTGCCCGAGCCTCCACGTCTCTCTTTTTCTTCCTTCCTAGACCTGAATGAATGCTCCCCACGTCCAAAACCTCCTTTTATAGCTGCTAGAAGGCTGGAGTCAGTGACAGAGTTGTAACAAGACACGGAGTGCAATTTTCGCAGCCAAGTTCGGTGCCTCGAAACACCCACTTTTCTCGCTCAAATTCCAAAGAAACACCGTCCGTTAGTATTTTCTTGGGTTCTCTACATGATAGACGGTTCAGATCTGCCATATGATCAAAGATGGCGGCCCAAAACCGCCTGAAAAAGTCGATTTTCACGGATGTGCGAAACCTTTCGCACCATTTTACTGTTGTCATCGGTGGGCCCCACAAGCATTTTCTGAAAAATCCACCCCGTCCATTGGATTCAGAACGAAATTTCAGTCAAGAATGGGTGGTTTTGAACGTCTATTGACGTGGCCCAGAGAAGAAATAACTAAAAGATCAGATTTGAACGCTACCGGGCAGCCCTTTGTGGCCTCTGTATCTCACACGTGTGCACGCATGGGTGAAAAGTGACAACATGGTTTTGTAGTGCTCGCGGCTGTCTACACGGTGGACAGTTTGGATTGAGCTTATGGGGCATGTGTGGGGCCCACAGTCGATCGCAAAAACGGCCAGCGGTCGTGCATTACGCGGTGCGAAAACGGAATTTTCTTCCGCTGTGATGATCGGTGGGGTCCACTTAGCTTTCTTTTCGAAAATCCACACTGTCCATTGGCTTCAGGATGAAAAACCATCCAGGAATGCTGAGTTTTGGAGCCATTTCGGTGTGGTCCACTTGATCGTTGATTCCGCCGTCCATTCTGCTTCCAACGGTGGCAATCGCATGATAGCATGCATGGGGTGAGAAGGTCAACATGGATAGGGGCGTGGCCACCCCCTAGACACAATGAATGGGTTGGATCATGCATTTGGGCGATGGGTGGGGCCCACGGTAAAAAACTGGTGGACGCTGGTGCGTCCGTGGGTTTTTTTTTTTTTTTTTTTTCTTTGAGAAGAAGCTCGAGTCAGTGCGTGCTGACCCGTTCTTGTATCTTGGTGCACGGCCAGTGCATGTACACTATGTACACGCACTGTGTACTTAGGGCTCATGGTGATGTCTTTTTTGAAATCTGATCCATCCACCCTTGTTATCATCTCATTTAAACCGTCCAGACCGATTTTAAAGCATATCCGAATAGCAGGTGGGCCCCAAAATTGAGAATTTATGGGCTAATTTGACCATTGGGCCACTTCTAGAGAGATATAATGGTTGAAATTTGACGTGTACGGTTAATTTATGGTCTTTAGGCCATGTATAAAGTTTCGAGCCAAACGGATGGTGGAAACCTCGTGATCTTGCATTCTGGACGTCCTTCAGGCCACTTGAGCTTCAGTTCCTTGATTTTCTCGGATCCCTGGCGTGTAATTTCAGTCGATCTTGGTCCCCTGGAGTGCGTCCCTTGCCTTGGTGCATCTTGAACGCTAAAACCATACTTTTAGCACCTTTTTGCAGTTCATGCTCTCAATTACACCCTAAAATATAAACACGATAAAAACAGGCCGTTAGAAAGCATTATGTCCGTAAATCTAGGCAATATCTAGGGTCTAATATGCAATATTTGACTCTCAACACAACCCCCAACCAGCATTTTGCTAGTCCCGAGCAAAGTATGCGAAAAATAAGTTGAGAATTATAGGAGAACTTTCTATGAAATCGAGTGAGATTTTGAACAAAATACGAGAAATTTAATATTCATGAATGTTAGAAATTGTTTTCTCCTGAGCTCAAGCGCACGGTAGACTTCATAACCAAGTGTAAAGCATTAATCCATCAATTAGAAAAATTTTAAACATTGAGATCCATGGATGTATAGTGTAATCTCAGCTAATCAATACCAAGATTCAATTCTCTATTTCAAGATGTCATTGGTAATCAACGAGAGAATTCATGATGACCAAAACTTGCCTCACAGAGTTATTTATTTATTTTATTAATAGTAATGCCAAGAAGGGGAATCAAATCCTCACCTATAGGGAGCAAACCTATGGTGAAGACCGTACACCTAACTCTTTTTCACATATCATTCATGGGGAATTAACTCTACACCTATAGGGAGCAAACCTATGATGAAGATTAATTATCCAACCTTTTCAATTTTTATACCATGATGGCAAGATACTTCAGACTGGTTCCTTTCATGCTCAATGATTACCAAGTTAATCCTTCGATATGGAACTGAAATCTGAATGTGTCAGCAAGACATGTCCTGAAATCATGATTCAATCAATGTTTAAAATCTCTAAGCATGGATTGATAATTCAAACTCAACTGTGGAATCTATCAAGTAGCTAAATCCAAGAGTCATAAATTACCAACATCACGTATCTCGTAATTCTAAATCAAAGATATATGTCAAAATCACGTTGAATTTACAAGAAATGTCAGAAAAATTTTAAAAATTTTCACAATTTTCACAATTTTTGTTCAAGACCAAGAAAATACTGATTAGGAAGCCTTAGGAAGCCTAATCTCCCACCCCCAACCTAAAATCTACATTGTCCTCAATGTAAAATATATAAACATGCAATGCACATGGGACAAAGAAAGTAAAGTGATGGGAAGATAGTACCTGGATAACGAATCAAGAGAGTTTCCAATAGATCACGGCATGGAAGCTTGTTAGCATGAGAGAGAAAGCAGAACAAAAATAACAAAAATAAAATCCTACCTTTACCACTTTCGCAGGTACTCTCGATTGCATTTAGCGTATGCAACAAGCCTTTAAACTCCTAGGTTACCCCTAGTGGACGAGTTGTAGTCTCGTGAGGGTTTGCAGTAATGTTACCCACAAACATTGACTATCTAACTAAACAAAAATGAAATGAAATGGAATAAAAAGACTGGGTTGCCTCCCAGGAGCGCTAAATTTACCGTCTTCAGCCAGACAAATAAAGCAAACTACCCTAGACCTATGAAAGCGATAAACCTACCTATACCTCCATCAGACTAGGAGATCAGTCCTGGTAAACAGGAGCAATCAGAGGCATGGACATGTCCTCTGACTCAAATGCCTTGACGAATGGCTTTAATCGATGTCCATTAACTTTAAACTCCTTGCCATTGTCGGGATCTTTTATCTCGACGGCCCCATGAGGATAAGCAGTAACAACAATGTAAGGGCCGGTCCAACGAGATCGAAGCTTACCCGGAAAGAGATGTAGTCGAGAGTCATACAAGAGGACTTTCTTACCTGGCGTGAATGATTTCCGTAGAATATGTTGATCATGAAATGCCTTCATCCTGTCCTTGTAAATTCTCGAGTTTTCGTACGCATCGTTCCGGATTTCTTCAAGTTCATTTAATTGAAGTTTGCGTAGCGAACCAGCGTTGTCCAGATTGAAATTCAGATTTTTGATCGCCCAGTATGCTTTATGTTCCAATTCCACCGGCAAGTGACAAGCCTTTCCATAGACAAGTCTAAAGGGAGATGTTCCAATAGGAGTTTTAAAAGCAGTACGGTACGCCCATAAGGCATCAGTCAATCGAATTGACCAGTCCTTACGATCAGGGTTAACCGTTTTCTCTAGGATATGTTTGATCTCTCTATTGGAAATCTCAGCTTTTTCACTTGTTTGTGGATGGTATGGGGTGCTCACCTTATGCGAGATACCGTATTTCTTCATTAAACTCTCGAATGGTCTATTACAGAAGTGTGAGCCCCCGTCATTAATGATGGCTCGAGGTGTTCCGAACCGCGACAGGATATTTTCTTTCAAAAATTTAATGACCGTGCGATGGTCATTTTTGCGGTACGGAATTGCTTCGACCCATTTAGTGACATAGTCTACGGCGAGCAAAATATACAGATTTCCAAATGTTGGGGGAATGGTCCTATGAAATCAATGCCCCAACAATCAAATGCTTCTATAATAAGGATGGGATTCAAGGGCATCATATTTCGACAGGACAATGCTCCCAATTTCTGACAACGCTCACAAGCCTTGCAAAACTCATGAGTGTCCCTGAACATAGTGGGCCAGTAGAAGCCACACTGTAAAATCTTGGCCGTGGTCTTTTTAGCAGAAAAGTGACCACCACAGGCCTGTGAATGACAGAAGGAGATGACACTCTGATGCTCATCGTCTGGTACGCATCTCCTTAAGAGTTGGTCTAGCCAATATTTAAACAAATATGGATCGTCCCAGAAAAAGTTACGCACCTTGGTAAAGAATTTCTTTTTATCTTGTGACGTCCAGTGTGTCGGTATGGCACCTGTAGCAAGATAATTAGCAATATCAGCGAACCAAGGTGAATGAGAGACTTTAAACAGTTGTTCATCAGGGAACATGTCATTGATATGGGTCACCTCAAGAGAATCAGAGGTATTAAGGTGAGAAAGATGATCGGCCACTACGTTCTCTACTCCCTTTTTATCTTTAATTTTCAAATCGAATTCTTGGAGTAGAAGGATCCATCGTATCAGGCGGGGCTTAGAATCATTCTTAGAAATAAGATACTTAAGTGCCGCGTGATCTGTGTAGACGATGATCTTGGATCCGATCAGGTAAGACCTAAATTTGTCCAAGGCGAACACTACGGCCAAGAGTTCCTTTTCCGTAGTCGAGTAGTTCACTTGGGAAGGATTTAGAGTCCTACTTGCGTAGTGAATAACGTAAGGCCGCTTATCTTTTCTCTGGCCTAGAACCGCTCCAAGAGCATAATCAGAGGCGTCGCACATAAGTTCAAAAGGAAGACTCCAGTCAGGTGGCTGCATGATAGGTGCAGTGGTTAACATGCCCTTAAGCTTAGTGAAAGCTTCTTTGCACTGCTCAGTCCACTCGTATGGTGTATCCTTTTGAAGAAGATTACATAAAGGACGAGAGAGGAGACTAAAATTCTTTATGAATCGTCTGTAAAAGCCTGCGTGTCGTAAGAAGGATCGCACATCTCTGATGTTCTTGGGTGGAGGTAGGTTAGCGATAAGATCAATTTTTGCCTTATCTACCTCGATTCCTTTGGACGAGATGATATGCCCAAGGACAATTCCCTTTTGAACCATAAAATGACACTTCTCCCAGTTAAGTACCAAATTTTTTTCTTCACATCTTTTCAGCACACATTTAAGACTTGCTAAGCATTCGCTGAAAGATGAACCAAAAACAGAGAAATCGTCCATGAAGACCTCTAAATATTTTCCCACCATATCAGAAAAGATACTCGTCATGCATCGCTGAAAGGTGGCAGGGGCATTACATAACTCGAATGGCATCCTTTTGTAAGCAAAGGTGCCATAGGGACATGTAAATGTGGTCTTTTCCTGATCCTCAGGGGCGATTTCAATCTGATTATAACCTGAATACCCGTCAAGGAAACAATAATAGGAATGACTAGCTAGCCTTTTCAGGATTTGATCAATGAAGGGCAAAGGAAAGTGGTCTTTCCTTGTGACGGTATTCAACTTTCTGTAGTCAATGCACATTCTCCAACCAGTAGTAACTCTGGTTGGCACGAATTCATTATTGGCATTGGCTACGATGGTGATCCCGGACTTCTTAGGAACCACCTGAGTTGGACTCACCCATTGACTATCGGATATGGGGTAAATGATCCCCACTTCCAATAGTTTGAGAACCTCGGCCTTAACCACTTCCTTCATGTTTGGATTTAGTCTACGTTGTGATTGCCGAACAGCCTTTACATTGTCCTCAAGATATATACGGTGAGTACAAATCGATGGGTTAATTCCCTTGAGGTCCGCTATCGTCCATCCAAGAGCTCCCTTATGCTCAATGAGAGTAGATATCAGCATACTCTCCTGTTCTTTCTCCAGGTGGGCAGAGATCACCACCGGGTATGTCTCATCTTGACCTAATAGACATATTTTAAATCAGAGGGCAAAGGTTTTAGGTCAAGCTTCGGTGGCTTGAGGTTAGACGGTAGAGGCACTACATAAGTTTGGGGTAATTCTTCAATGTGTGGCCTCCACCGGTTAACTTCAAGTACCGGTGCAGTATCAAGCATGGCACACGTCTCTCTAATTATATCATCATCAAGATCATGGAAGTGGGCCAGGCACGTCTCTAGAAGATCAGAGGATAAGGTGAGAGGCATTCTATCTTCCACAAAAGAATCAATCATGTTAACATCGTGGAAATCGTCATCATCCTCTGAGTTGCTGCCGTTATTGAAAAAGATATTCGATTCCAATGTCAAATTTCCAAAGGACATAGTCATGACACCATTCCTGCAATTGATAATTGCATTTGAAGTGGACAGGAATGGGCGACCAAGAATGACGGGAATCTGAGTGCTCGTGTCATTGATGGGTTCGGTGTCCAAGATGATAAAATTAACAGGGTAATAGAATCTATCCACCTGGACTAACACATCCTCGATGATCCCTCTTGGTATACGAACAGAACGATCAGCAAGTTGTAGTGTGGTTCGAGTGGGTTTTAATTCACCCAAACCTAACTGTTGGTATACCGAGTAAGGAATCAGATTGACGCTTGCTCCTAAGTCAATAAGTGCGTGATCAATTCGATAGTTCCCGATCACACATGATATGGTTGGGCAACCGGGATCTTTGAATTTTTACGGCACATCTTGTTTCAGGATGACACTCACTTTTTCAGTCAAGGAGATCTTCTTTTGAACACTTTTCCGTCGTTTGGTAGTGTATAAGTCCTTTAGAAATGTAGCATATGAAGGTATCTATTTTACAACGTCAAGCAGAGGAATGTTGACTTTCACTTGTTTCAACACCTCTAGGATATCCTGAGAGTTAGATAGACGTTTTGGTTCAACCAACCGTTGGGGAAACGGAGCAACTGGCTTTTCTAGAGGTTTTGGTTCAAATTTTTGTGGGGCGCCACTAGATCCATCATTGTTGTCCTCTTCTGGTTCTTGAGGCTTTTCAGGCCTCTTCGGAAGGGTTTTATCAATAACCTTCCCACTCCTAAGAGTGGTGATGGATTTAGCGTGTCCCATTTGATTTGAAGAGCTGGGATCACCTGTCTCGTATTGCGGTTTCGGATTAGGGATTGGTTGTGCAGGAAACATCCCTTTTTCCATAGCCGTCATACGTGAATCTATTTTTTGCATAAAATCTAAAATTCCTTGCATTGTCCGAGCCAGCTCTTGTATGGAAATTTGAACCGATTCTTCTTGAGGTTTCCCCTGATTTGGATTTTGATTGAAGAAACCTTGAGGGGTAGCAGTTTGTCCGTTCCTCCAACTAAAATTCGGATGATTTTTCCAGCCAGGATTGTACGTATTAGAGGGTGGTCCATTGAAAGGTCTTTGATAGTTATTTACGGCATTAGATTGTTCATTCAATACTTCTCGAAAGGCAGGTATTGAAGGACAATTTTCAGTAGTATGAATGTCGCAATCACAGATGCCGCAAACACTTTCATTAACTTTTTCCTTCCTTCCTTCCATGGCCTCAAATTTTCTAGTGAGATTGGCCACCTTAGCGTTAAGATCATTATCCTCTTTCAGGAGATATATTCCTCCTTTTTCCCTTGAATGAGTCGGCCTAGACGTAGTGTTCGTCCTTGGGTAATAGTCCCATGATTGTGTTTTTTCCGCGAGACTATCGAGGTAATCCCATACCTCGTCGACATTTTTATTAATAAAATCTCCGTTACACATTGTCTCGACCATTTGGCGCATGAAAGATGTTAGCCCATCATAGAAAAAATTCGTAATGCGCCATATTTCAAAGCCATGTTGTGGGCATGCATTAACCAGATCCTTGAACCTTTCCCAACATTGGAAGAATGTTTCATCTTCCTTTTGGGCAAAGTTCATGATTGCTCTCCTGAGGGTAATTGTCTTATGATGCGGGAAAAATTTCTTTATAAATTCCCTCTGCATATCATTCCATGTACCAATGGATCTAGGACGCAGTGAATGTAACCACGTCTTGGCTTTTTCTTTCAAGGAAAATGGAAAGAGTTTCAGCCTAATAGTATCCTCAGATACATTAGGAAAGTATAAGGTGCCTATGATTTCATCGAACTCTTTCAGATGCAAATATGGTTCTTCAGACTCAAGCCCATGGAACTTAGGAAGGAGTTGGATAACTCCTGACTTGATGTCCATATGTCCTGTATTCTCAGGAAAAATCATGCATGAGGGCGTACTCACCCCCGCCGGTTGTAAATAATCTCGTAAAGTACGAGGCGGGGGTGCTTGATGCACCTCATTCTCATCATATACTTCCTCAACCCTTGGGTGGGGTAGTGCTTGAGGTTGATTTTCAGCCATAACGTCTTCTAACTCAGGAGAATTCAAGTGGTGTCTAGTCTTACGATGGACAGTCAACCCCTCAACTAATCCTCCTTTAGTCACGAGACGTCGAGTGTTGTCGCGTGTCCAATGGGGCATAAAACACACTCAGCCCTCAAATTCTAACTTAAACCTAAGAGAAAGAAAGAAGAAATCTAGAAAAAGGGAAAGATGGAAAGAAGTTATCAAATTTGGAGGCCTAGGTTAAGAATCTGCAAAACAAAACAAAATAAGTTAGTTTCTAAGAGTAGAAAGTCCTAATTAAAAGTAAACTAATTTCTAGGGAAAAGAAGAAATTTCAAAGAAAGAAGAATTAGAAAGAGCTTACTAAATTAGAAGCTTCCTATAAAACAGAAAAATTGAGTTAGTTCTAAAAATCAGATAGAAGGAAGAATAGAAAGTTTCTAAAGTTAGGAAAATTTTCTAATAAGGAAAATAACTAAGCTTCTAAACCTAGAATTAAAAATTTCTAAAAAGAAAATCTAATCCTAAAACTAATTAATTTCAGAAAAACGTAGCCGACAGTCCCCGGCAACGGCGCCAAAAACTTGTTCACTCCCCAAGTGCAGGGTTGTGATGTAGTAATAACTTAGTAAGACCGAGGTCGAATCCCAAGGGACTGAAACTTGTACGTTATCTAAAATTATCTAGAACTAGAACTAGGCTAAGATGAATTCTAAATCAATTAGCAATGGTGGAATACTTGTAGAATAATTAATCTAAAACTTAGGAAACAAATCAGAGATAGAAAACTAGAGATTCAGAGGATCCACTTGTAGAGATCAGGGAGAACTTATGCTTGCATCAAAAATTATGAAAATTACTGAACTGTCGTTGATTTAGTTTTCAAAGAGATGAAATGTGTATGAATTGGAATGGATTCCATCACCAAACCATGCCCAAAGACTATGACAAACAACAGAATCAAACTAATTACCACCCAATCACATGTATGAAAGTTAGGAAGGG
This sequence comes from Magnolia kwangsiensis, assembly GCA_037074715.1. Taxonomy (NCBI): domain Eukaryota; kingdom Viridiplantae; phylum Streptophyta; class Magnoliopsida; order Magnoliales; family Magnoliaceae; genus Magnolia; species Magnolia kwangsiensis. Next base: position 120,645,877 of record CM073577.1, read on the forward strand.
TACCGACATCCAACCATGCCCAGGAGACTATGGTGAACAACAGGGCTTCCTGACATCATAAACATTAAAGAGAACGGAAATATTCAAAGCCATTGCAGACCCATTGTAATTTCAGTCACAACAGACCATTAAAAACCTAAAACATTCCCATAATAATTAACTAAAATCAATGTCAATTCATGAATTAAAATTAAAATAAAATCAAATCTCTCATCTCACTACAAGCTTCACCTCTTAGCCCTAGCTAAGAGGTTCAGCCCGCCATGAACGGGTTAAATCTCATAATAAAAGAGAAGAAAAGAAAATACTCTCTCCCTCATGTCTGCTTCAAGTCCGTGCCCGAGCCTCCACGTCTCTCTTTTTCTTCCTTCCCAGACCTGAATGAATGCTCCCCACGTCCAAAACCTCCTTTTATAGCTGCTAGAAGGCTGGAGTCAGTGACAGAGTTGTAGCACGACACGGAGTGCAATTTTTGCAGCCAAGTTTGGTGCCTCGAAACACGCCACTTTTCTCGCTCAAATTCCAAAGAAACACCGTTCCTTAGTATTTTCTTGGGTTCTCTACATGATAGACGGTTCAGATCTGCCATATGATCAAAGATGGTGGCCCAAAACCGCCTGGAAAAGTCAGTTTTCACGGATGTGCGAAACCTTTCGCACCATTTCGCTATTGTGATCGGTGGGCCCCACAGAAGCATTTTCTGGAAAATCCACCCCGTCCATTGGATTCAGAACGAAATTTCAGTCAAGAATGGGTGGTTTTGAACGTCCATTGACGTGGCCCAGAGAAGAAATAACTAAAAGATCAGATTTGAATGCTACCGGGCAGCCCTTTTGTGGCCTCTGAATCTCACACGTGTGCTCGCATGGGTGAAAAGTGACAACATGATTTTGTAGTGCTCGCGGCTGTCTACACGGTGGACGGTTTGGATTGAGCTTATGGGGCACGTGTGGGGCCCACAGTCGATCACAAAAACGGCTAGCGGCCGTGCATTACGCGGTGCGAAAACGGAATTTTCTTCCGCTGTGATGATCAGTGGGGTCCACTTAGCTTTCTTTTCGAAAATCCACACTGTCCATTGGGTTTAGGACGAAAAACCGTCCAGGAATGCTGAGTTTTGGAGCCATTTCGGTGTGGTCCACTTGATCGTTGATTCCGCCGTCCATTCTGCTTCCAACGGTGGCAATCGCATGATAGCATGCATGGGGTGAGAAGGTTAACATGGATAGAGGCGTGGCCACCCCCTAGACACAATGAATGGGTTGGATCATGCATTTGGGCGATGGGTGGGGCCCATGGTAAGAAACTGGCGGACGCTGGTGCGTCCGTGGGCTTTTTTTTTTTTCTTTGAGAAGAAGCTCGGGTCAGCGCACGCTGACCCATTCTTGTATCTTGGTGCACGGCCGGTGCGTGTACACTATGTACATGCACTGTGTACGTAGGGCCCATGGTGATGTCTTTTTAGAAATCTGATCCATCCACCCTTGTTATCATCTCATTTAAACCGTCCAGACTGATTTTAAAGCATATCCGAATAGCAGGTGGGCCCCAAAATTGAGAATTTATGGACTGAATTGACTGTTGGGCCACTTCTAGAGAGATGTAACGGTTGAAATTTGACGTGTACGGTTAATTTATGGTCTTTAGGCCATGTATGAAGTTCCGAGCCAAACGGATGGTGGGAACCTCGTGATCTTGCATTCTGGACGTCCTTCAGGCCACTTGAGCTTCAGTTCCTTGATTTTCTCGGATCCCTGGCATGTAATTTCAGTCGATCTTGGTCCCCTGGAGTGCGTCCCTTGCCTTGGTGCATCTTGAGCGCTAAAACCATACTTTTAGCACTTTTTTGCAGTTCATGCTCTCAATTACACCCTGAAACATAAACACGATAAAAATAGGCCGTTAGACAACATTATGTCCATAAATCTAGGCAATATCTGGGGTCTAATATGCAATATTTGACTCTCAACAACTACCTAAAAATTTGTCAAATAAATATGCACAAATATTATTTTGAATTACTGAGTGAGCTGGTCCATTTAAAAAGGCACGCGGGTCATGTATAGTCGATCAAGGCCCAAACTGGACCGATGAAAAGAGTACGAAAAATGAAGAATGTTCAACAAATTTCAAGACATTCGGACAGCGCACCTTGACATAACGACATCAGAAGCGACTTGGGAAGTGGATGACAAAGTTGTAAATACCCATTACTATTACATGCCATCGTTGACACTCTATTAAACTTCGTGGCCCACCCGATCAATATACCTCCTCCATTTTTAGACCTATATCCTAACATGTTGTACCAATCTTGGTGAACAGAGTGGATTATACCACTTCAAACAATCCAGTAAACTCCACGAAAATATTCAAGTTTACGTTACTTCCCTTGCGAAAACTGAAGTTTTAACATTACGGGTCATGCATTGGTGGATCGTGCGGCCCACCTGAAGATCAGATCTACTTCAAATTTGGGACCATGGGTTAGCACGGGGTGCTGAAGATGGTGAATGGAGTGGATCTTCCGAAAGATCATCACAAGTAGACCTCACCTATTTTTAACAACAATATAGAAAAGAAACTGGTCCGCATGCGGTAACAGAGGACGTAAAATCGGAAGTGACATCCATCGTTGAAACCTTTCTAAGGGCTACTAAGATGTTTTTTTTACCATCCAACCTATTCATTAGGTCATGTATACATGGATGAAATGAAAACACAAATATCAGCTTGATTTGAAACGTCTCCAGCTCTCAAGAAGTTTTTAACGGTGGACGTGCAATCCCCACCTTATGTTCCAATTAATCATTGGACCTATTTCTTTTATTGGATCACACCTTAAATTATCTAAAAAAGTTGATGGACGGTGTGGATCAAACACAAATCATGGTGGGGCATAAAGAAGTTTCACAAAGGTTGATTTTGTATTGCGCAAACAATTTAAAAGAAAAAATTTTCATAGTATCCTGAAAATGGGTATTTTCGAAGCAAAAAATTTTTGTTTAATGAAAAATCATTTTTTGCTTAATGAAAAATCACAAAGCGCTTTCCGCGTTTGCCAGACTCCTATCACGGAAAGAATTCAGTGAAAAACCACTTAGTGCTTTCCGTCTTCCACGTTAATAACGCATTAACAAATACCACTAAACACGAAAAATTTTCCCTATTCCGTGTTAAGTGCAAAAATTCAGTGTTAACAAACACAGCCTTACTATTTATAATAAAAATGATAATAAATGGGACTTTTAATGGTCAATCTGATGGAATCTCACAAATCTGGCATGGGCAACACGAAGTAGTGGGGTTGGTTGGCTTAAATAGGTTCTCCAGCCCAAAATCATATATTATATGTCAAAAAGCTCATTTTGATTTGTGAGACAGGACTGATTTAAGGTTATGACGGTTCGGATCATTTCTGCCACTTGAAGCAAGCATACACTGCATGTACTGCAAATGGTCATTATAGAAACTCTTTTTCACAAAACATGTTAATCTTTATTTACTGGATTTTTCGGATCTTCAAATCTGCATGGGTGAGTTTTAGGCCACCCAGGATCCACAACGGCGCCACTATATCAACAGTCTGGATCCACAATACAACGATGAAGGGCCCAACATGTAAGAAAGGGGGCCACGTACAAAGGAACCTAGAATAACACTTGTAAATATCTCATCTAGCACAATTCTAGACATAGAACTTTCCATAACAGTGAAAAAAAAAAAAAAAAAAACAAGATACAAATGGGCGACTTAGAGGAATGCTTCTTGCAACCGGTGGTTATTATTCTTCAATAGTCAAACACAAGCTCCACACATTAATGAGATCCAGACCGTCAATCAAGTGATTTCCATAGCGAATGTGTCCTTACCTAAAACACTGGCCAATCCATCTTTTAAAGAGAGTTATATTTCTTGACCGACCATTTTCCTCTTACACGTTTTGGGCTAGTTCACATTCACCATTGAGGCCACCTGAGGAACGGTCAGAATCTCACACATGCGTGCCACGTGGGCACCTGCAGGGGATCTCATGTTCCACGCTTACAAACAGGCAGCTGCGATCAGCATTCCCATTCTCATGCAGCAATTTCACTCAGCTTGGACGGCATCGGCAGAGGGCTTGGAATGAGTAGGCAGTGGGCCCGGGCCATGGTGTTGGTTGGGGAATACTCGATGAAGCCTGCATCGGAACGATCCTGCATGCTTCGTTGGAGAACATACACATGATTTTCCATTTGGATTGGCCGATAGAGAATCGGTTGACCAAGATCGCCTCATCGAGTCCAGCTGCGACGCATTATAGCTACTTTCGTCGGCTACCAGATCTTGAGAACTCATAATGCTGTAAGAACATTAGAATGAGGAAATCATTTTCAGCAGTGATTGTGGAGGAGCAATGTCTAGTTTAGTCATCAAACGTTCAATCTTAGTGAAAGATACACATCCAGAAGATCCAAACCATTCATTTATTGGGCTATACGGTGAACAAAACGTGCCTAAAAAACCGTATCGGTTGGGAAATCTTAGCCACTAATTGGACGAATTTTGAGGATTACAACCGGGTCCAGATCTCATCCACTCATGCCACAGTTGCCACACTTGAATAAAAACCGCAAGAGCCAGGGACCGGAATAACCCGTTCTATTCATTTTCCTGGTTGTTGGGGCATGTTCGGTTGTACCAAATATCATAAAATTTCATTCTACCTCATGTCTAATCACTCTTTTAAGTTGTAGCAAATTTCATCATATCTTATGACCAATCAGTCTAATTTGGAGCCAATTTCACGGCTCTTGGTGCAACCAAACACACCCTTATATGAATACAAGGGCACCAACAAATAGATTCTAACCATCCATCCAGTTGTGCCCTTCCACAGAAAAATGAGATTACAGCATGTATGTGTAGAGATTTCAGATAATGATTAGGGCTTTCAGAGAGAGAGAGAGAGAGAGAGAGAGAGAGAGAGAGAGAGAGAGAGAGAGAGAGAGAGAGAGAGAGAGAGAGAGAGAGAGAGAGAGAGAGAGAGAGAGTTCTTTAATGCTATAATCCCCACCATGAACATCACCTCTCACAAATATTAGGCCGAACCGCTCATCATATGGGCCAACACTGTTGCAATCAATAGACAACCGTTGATCAGACTCAATATAGTTGGGTGGCCCATCTAGTGAGTGGCCTGACTCAACATGGCCGTGTGGCCCATCCAGTGAGTTTCTCATCCTATTTTCGAGGAGGGTCATCTTAATGGTGGGGTCTACTTCTTTCATGGTACTGATTTTCTACAAAAGTCGAATGTGAACAGGGAAAAAATGCAAGTTACCTTGAATAGAATCTGAAAGGCAAGTAGAATATTCTGTTTGAATACTGAGGAAGTTGAGATTATAGAATCTGGACGGCCAAAGAATCTGGACAGCCAAACGATGCCCTTCAGGAAACAAACTGGCAAAACTATGTGTGGATCTGGGAAGGTCTGTATTTATAGATAGGTATGGGCCTTTTGGGCTGGAACAACTGAAATAATTGCAATCAATCCCTCAAGTCAATGGAATCTTTAAAAGTCAATACATGTGGTCAAAGTTAGACCGTCCAAAATTGAATTTCTCTCAGCATATTTTTTCTAGGTAAAGGATCTTAGTGGTTAAAGAGGGACACGTCGATAATCCAAGAGCCGGGCACGGGACTTCAGCTTGTTTGTTTATTAGGTCGGTCTCGGGTCATATGTAGGAACCGGTCAACCTGGCTCAGCCTGCTTAAGGTTTCAGGGGCATTTTGGTCGATATCAAGCATATTGGGCATACCAAATGAATAACCCAGATCTTGTACAAAAGGAGGAAGCTTGGCTCCAGCTTAGGCCTGAGTCTGGCGTGCGTTGTGCAAACCGACCACACCGCACGGTTTTGTCCGGTTCTGAAGTGCAATGGTTCTGTTCTCATTTCGAAAATCAAAGAACCAGTTAGTTTGATTTCTGTTCTTCGTTGGGAGTTGTATAGAACTGAACCGGACCATTAACCGGACTGTATAACCGAATCCTTGATCCCGACCCCTTGGTCAATCAATATTTAAAATTTATTTTTTTAAAAAATATATATTAAAAACTAGACTAAATGGATCACAACACAAATAGGCATTAGCAACAAAATCATTTTGGGAACATGAAAGGGTCATAAAAACAAATAATGACAAGATTATTCTCAGTGAAAATTTTCAATACAGGAGCTTGGGCTGGATTAAAAACAGTAATTAAAAAAATAAAAATAAAATATAAAATCATGCAATTGAATTGGATTATAAAAACAAACAATGCAATTGGGCTCGATTATAAAAAGCCTAAAACTGCAAAACTAAACCAGAAGCAAACCAGCATTTTACCGTCCGGTTCCAATTCAGTTATAGGGTGCAAGTATTCTAGTTCAGGTTCATGTTTTCTTGGAACCGTTTGGAACGGTTCGATTCGGTTCCGGTTTCAAACCTGAACCAAACTGAACCGAACCGTTGATTCATCCCTGCCAAAGCTTGGGCGTATCTATTTTGGCCCACCACATGGTTGGGCTGGGCTCCAGTTTTAGTTTGTGGGAGGGGCTTGAACAAAGCATGGTCCAGCCCAATCTCAGCATGTTGGTGGCCCAACTTGAGTTGGATGTAAATTAAAAATTATAGGCTCAAATTGACTATAATAAATGGTCCAACAATTAATCTTGGTCATGCATTTCATGGGAACTAATTATTTTGTCCAACTAATTATAAAACATTGATCACCGTTCGACAAAATGGACGGTCGAATTTTATTTCAAGAGAAAACAAAAAAGGTCTAAGTACGGATCTAGACCGGCTATCATGTCAGCCTCACTGCCTCTCAAGAAATTTCTTTGATTTTGGTATCTTATTTATCTGATTAGCAGCCAACATAATTGACTGTATAAATCATTTATGACAAAAGAGCTTGATGATGGATGTACCGTTCAAAAGGTGGCCCACCCCTAAAACTACATGCCTTTTAAATAATCACTTTGATTAAATGATCCTAGCCACCGATCAATGACCAACAAAATGGACCGCCCAAGTCATTTTTTATTAAAAGGTTTAATCACATATTTCCAACTGCAGCCTGTAGTTCACCGTTCATCTCAAGAATCACTTCAATCTGATGATCCTAGCCAATTACTGACCAATAAAATAGATGGTCTAAAAGAACATTCCGATACAATGATCTCTAGCCGTCGACCAATAGCTAAAAATGCGAACCGCCCATGTTGTTAATTGACAAACAGCCATCTATTTATAGGAATCGGATTGCGTACTGAGTTACTTAATATGCTGTTATCGTACTGATTAAACTATTTTGGGCTCCACCGTAAATGCATGTGGTTTATCCATGCCGTCCATTTGTTCATCTGAATCATTTTAGTGGTTGAACCTGAAATTGAATCATAAAACTTCTATAGCCCCCACGAGCACTAAAATTACCCTATAAAATGGATGTACGGAGTAGATAAAATGGCATGAATGATGGTAGGGTACCACGTACTATCAGCCATCATGTTCACACCCTAGGGAGATTGATAGCAAGACCTCAATGTTGAAACGAAGTATCTTTCACTCAATCTACCCCTTGAGATATAGATAGGGTGTGTCTGGATTTTCTCTTTTAAAGGAGGTTTTTGGTGCATGAGGCATCATAATGGCCCCCTTCTTCGAATTTACCTCTTGAGATATAGATAGGGTGTGTTTGGATTTTCTCTTCAAAGGAGGTTTTTGGTGCATGAGGCATCATAATGGTCCCCTTCTTCGAATTGGACCATGCTTCAAATATTATAGTTGAGGCGGAAAAATAGAAAATGAATCACTTAAAAATATGCTTAAGTCGAGTTACGATGTTGCTATCTTTAAGGTGATATTCGCACCCTACTGGAGATTAAATCAATTTGTAAGAGGGTTACAGTAAATCCGCCTCCAGGATATAATAAGCCTCTTATCCAAGACCGGAGAAATATAAATTTCGGCCTGCAAAATTGAAAAATCGCACCCTGAACACACTTTTATAGCGTACAATCCTGACTTCTGTGCTGTTATAATTTACTTTTTAAAAACTGTTTGTAATTTACTGTCTGAAAATTATTTACAATTTAGCGTCTGAAAACTGTATCTTTTAAAAAAATCTTTCAAAACCGAAAATGGTAAAGAAGAAGAAGCTGTAGAGGAGATTGTTAGAATTGTGAAATCGGATTAACACAAATAAGGGTTTATATAGAATCACAAGAGATGCTTAAGGCCTTTTTCATGAAAAACATCTTCTTCCATGGTATCTTTTCATCAATGGTGGTGTCTTTCTAATAATGGCATCTCTCCATTTCAAATTTAAAAAATACTCCCTTTATCAAGAGGCATCACCATTCACACCAACAACCATCAAAGCCACAACCCTTCTTTTTTCAAAAAATCCTTTATAAATTAAAATTCTTTTCTTTTTATTTTGAAAAAACCCAACACCAGATACTTAGATACATAGCTCACCTTCCCTGGGAGTCGTCCAACCAGCTAAAGCTGGAATCTAGCAGGGTCCACTGAGTCTCACCCTGATTATGACAGATCAAGCAAGAAGCGATTAGATCATCTGATCAGCACGAATTTTGCTTGGCGGACCTTTAAATGTTTTTAAAACATAATGGACAGTTCAGATCTATTGATTGGGCTGTCCAAACAAATCAATATAACTAGGAGTACTATAACTAATAGTGCTCTGCCTTTGTAAAACACAAAGACTTTATGAAAGGCTTCAAAATTCAAAGTGGCCCCTTCGCTTCATGCAAACAGTCAGCAATTGAGGGCGGATTTGAATTGTCAGGTCTTTCGAAAATGTCAAGCCCATTGTAATGAACTAATGATAAAGAAACTCTAGAAAGCGGAAGCTTCCTTTTGCTCGAGTCATCGGGGAATCTGTCAAGCACATGTGTGCACACGTGTGTAAAGGTCTGAACCACCCATTCTATCATTCAAACCAAGGGCGGACCATATGCCAAAACTTAAAGATTGGACGGTATAAACCCTTCACCCGTACGATCTTTTCTAGAAAAATAAAATAAAATAAAAAATGGACCGTCCGTTGAATTCTCTTAACCATCTATATACCTTCTTCAGAACCCAGGCCAATCAAACCCATGTGATGTTTGGGCTCCAGTACATCTAAGGTGGGATATCTTGGATGATGGGCCATGATATCGTGCGTACTTGTTAGGCATACAAAATCCAGTGACCAGATGTTTATGAAATCCAAGCCGATCATCTGGTAAATAGTACATTGGATGGGCCATATTCAAAATACACGACAAGTGGATGATCCTAATTCTTCGATTGGAGGACTTCTTCTTCTTCTTTTTTCGAAGAGAAATATGTACCGTCAAAGAACCATTGGTTTGTGGAACTTTTCCCTGGGTTTCAATCTTTTCTATTGACCAAGGCTCATTGTAAAGCCACCTGAATTAAACACCTTGAGAGGCTAATCTATGTTAATTTGGATGGTTAGGATTCTTGACCATCCATTATCCTAGTCGGAGCCTAGTCGGCCACGACTCTCACTAGCTAACAGCTTTCATTGTGGCAACTATAACCATTGGGTCCATGGTAGAAAAAAGTGTTGTACCCTTTTTTAGACTGATCGGAATAAAGGGATTAAAGGAATTATATGTGGAATTATGGAGAGGATACGAGATGAATGAAAAGATTTTTTGAAAAATATAATACAATTTTTGCAGAATTATAACTGACACTGATTTGGCGTTACACATTATCAGAGGACGAGACATAATTAATAAGGTATAAGGGTTGAGATAAGTAAAGGTTTGAAATGCTACCGAGAGGCAAAATGTGATCTTGAAGGTAAAATGGAGTTCAGTTGAGAGAAAAGGAATAGTTGAAAGAGGAACACATATGAAAGAAGGATCTAGATGGTAACTCTTCAGCTGCTATAACTGACAAATAAAATAAAATTTAAAAAAAAAAAAAAAAAAAAAACAAAACCGTATGGGGAATAGTTATAAGAGAAATCTATCAATAGCAAAAGAAAACAATAGAATAAGGTGTCTCATACCAATCAAATCAAATAAAATCTAGCAATTTACTTTATCTCAATCTTCCTAGGAGTAGTGATAATCCAATAGAAATAATTTATAGTTGTAATCTACGCTACGCTCATACGTTGGACTTGATCCTTATCTTCAAAAGACACATTCTTGCAGTCGCTCCTAATAACCGATATTTGATTACATTGGTATGCTAAAAAGTCATTTCTTATGAAAGGCGAAGTATAACCCGCTTTTGGAGGAAGAACCCAATCGTCCGATTATGGCTTGATCATTACAAAATTCTACAAGTGATTGAGTAGGTGACCGATCTTCTCAAATTCTGGTCATATACATTCATTTTGGACATATTTGCTTATTTCAAAGCTTAGGGTTAAGTTGATCGATTTAAATCGTGTCTTCATATCGATTCTGGCACACCCACACAAACCATGCGTGACAAAAAACAAGCTGAGTGCTAATAATTTTTGGCATGCTCGGTGAAACTCTGATTATATACAAACTTATCAATGCGCTAATTGTGTGAAATCATGAGCCGAAGGGGTGGTCATAATGCTTCCTCATCTGCTAATGCTTTTGTAGCTAATGAACCAACTATTGTTGCTCAAGAGGAAGAGTTGCAGGTACAACAGGTACCTGAACAAGTAAATCTACCACCTAATCTGATGCTTATTCCACCACCACCAAACCTAGATAGGGCATCAACATCTCAAGTTGAACCTCTTGAGATTATGTCTACAAGGATAGTTGAAGTTCAAAGTGGAATTCAACATTTCACACAAAATTATCACGTCTTCAAGCTAAATAGTCACGAGTTCAAATGAAAGCCTTTAATAGGTGGATGGTTAACAATGCTAATAGCATGAACTGTCTGATGAATACATTTGCCGAAAGGGCACCTGTCGTGCCTTAGCAACAAGTTGACACTAGTTCTTCTAGAAAAATGGCACCAATACCGCGGGAACAACTAGTGTCACAGGCTCTCCCTCCACGATAAAACACACCACCTATTCTTGTCCTTGTTCCAATACATGACGTATGAAATTCACCAACACCTATGGATTTCAGGCGTCTTGAGTATGAGAATAGAAATTAATCCATGACGTAAGGAATCAAGGGATGCCTGGAGACCATCATTTGCCCAGGAATCAACCTTATAATGGGAAGCAATATCAGGTTGGTCGAGAACCTCCTCTAATAGCTGCAAACATTCGGATTGTAATAAAATTCTACAACTGGTCCAAGAAGTAGTATGCTAAGTTTTCGACCGAACTACTACTCTCATTTATCACAATCCTTATATTGACTAGATTAACCGGTAATATCTATTGTGGAGGAATTATCAACCCAACTTTGCACTATTTGCCGGTGATACTAGTCAATCGACCATAGAATATATATAAGTCATTTTTACCGTACAATATGAGAAATTGGCAAAAAATGATTACTATAAATTACAATTATTCAACTATTCACTAACTGGGGTAACATATACTTAGTATTCTAATTTATTGTCAAATTCCATACAAACTTGGTAGGAGATAGAAGAGAAGTTTTTTGCCTAGTTATTTTGTAAGGACATGAAAACTTCTATGGCTGATCTTGCACGTTTTCGACAATTGTTAGGAAAATCGATCAAAAATTATATTGCTTGATTTAAGAGAGTAAAAACCGATGCAAGATACTTACAACCGAAGTAAAATTTGTCCAATTGGCTTAAGATAGTATAGAGCTTAAGCTTCAAAAAAAGTTTATTAGAATAGAATTCATAGATCTCTATGATCAAATAAAAAATGTATCTCGATATAAGATTCCATTTCAAGAGTCGATGCGACAAAAACATGCATCAGTAGGGACATACTATTACAATCCTAATTATGTTGCAGTCGTTGAAGTTGTGGGTAAACATCCATTTCTCTGCTCAGCATTAATTAAAACAAAGGCAATTACGTCATTCAATCAAAAACATGTTTTTGTCGATATAAGGCTCTGTTTCAGGAGTCAATGCGACAAAAACATGCATCAATAGGGACATACTATTACGATCCTAATTATGTTGCAGTGATTGAAGTTGTGGGTAAACATCTATTTCTCTGCTCGACATTAATTAAAACAAAGGAAATTACGTCATTCAATCAAAAACATGTTTTTATCGATATGAGGCTCTGTTTCAGGAGTCGATGCGACAAAAACATACATCAGTAGGGACATACTATTATGATCCTAATTATGTTGCAGTGATTGAAGTTGTGGATAAACATCCATTTCTCTGCTCGGTATTAATTAAAACAAAAGCAATTACGTCATTCAATCAAAAACATGTTTTTGTCGATATGAGGCTCTGTTTTAGGAGTCGACGCGACAAAAATATGCATCAGTAGGGACATACTATTACGATCTTAATTATGTTGCAGTGATTGAAGTTGTGGATAAACATCCATTTCTCTGCTCGACATTAATTAAAACACAGGCAATTATGTCATTCAATCAAAAACATGTTTTTATCGACATGAGGCTATGTTTCAGGAGTTGATGCGACAAAAACATGCATCAGTAGGGACATACTATTACGATCCTAATTATGTTGCAGTGATTGAAGTTGTGGGTAAACATCTATTTCTCTGCTCGGCATTAATTAAAACAAAGGCAATTGCGTCATTCAATCAAAAACATGTTTTTGTCAATATGAGGCTCTGTTTCAGGAGTCGATGCGACAAAAACATGCATTAGTAGGGACATACTATTACGATCCTAATTATGTTGCAGTGATTGAAGTTGTGGGTAAACATCCATTTCTCTGCTCGGTATTAATTAAAACAAAGGCAATTACGTCATTCAATCAAAAACATGTTTTTGTCGATATGAGGCTCTATTTCAGGAGTCAATGCGACAAAAACATGCATCAGTAGGGACATACTATTACGATCCTAATTATGTTGCAGTGATTGACGTTGTGGGTAAACATCCATTTCTCTGCTCGGCATTAATTAAAACAAAGGCAATTACGTCATTCAATCAAAAAGTTCAATGGACGTATACCTTTGATATTACTCGGGTTGAAGAAATAGTTGATATTATGGTAGTTTGGAAATTTATCAAAGTTTCTATTGCCATAGAATACCAACAATAGAGGAATTGAAGAAAATTAATTATTGTAAATGGCACGAAACTCAATCGCAATCCACTAACAAATGTGTTGTTTTAAGGAATGTTATATAACACAACATTGACCAATAATTGCTGAAGTTTTCTAAAATAGAAAAAGAAGCAACACTTATCGATACTGGTTTATTTTTCAACTAATATGAAAATCAAGGTGGCCACCATTAGTCCCCAGAGGTTGGTTCGACCATGACAAAAAATTAACATTGGAGCTAAAAAAGAACAGGTCGATGAACAGGATGTTGGGAAGAGAATTACGAAGTCTGCGCATATGGTCAAAAAAATTAAAGCATATGCAAAGGCAATAAACTTTACTCATCAAAGGTAGTACTTATGTGAGCAATGTTGTTGAGGGTCAAATATTGCATATTAGACCCAGTAATTTCTTGGATTTATGAGCATGATAACTGTTTCATACCCGATTTAACCGTGTTTATGTTGCAAGGTGATTTTATGAGCATGGACTGAAAAATGATGCTAAAAGCTTGGATTTAATGCTCTGATGATCACCAAGGCAAGGGACGTACCCAAGGGGAGCAGGATCAACAGATTTACACGTCAGAAACTCGAGAAAATTAAGAAACTGATGTTCAAATGGCCTGAAATTGGTCTAGAACATAAGATCACAGGGTTCCCACCATCAGTTCGGCTCAAAACTTCATACGTAGCCTGAGGAGCATAAATTAACCGTACATGTCAAATTTTAGACATTGGATCCTATTAGAAGTGTCCTAATAGACAAATCAGCCCACAATTCACTAATTCAAGGCCCACTTGGGATCTGGATATGCTTGAAATTTGGAATCATTCCATTATATGAGGATACAGGAAGGATGGATGGAGGAGATTTTGCAAGATCATCATAATGGACCCGACACTACACTATGTGTACATGGGGTACACATGCACTTGCAGTGCATCGAATTGCCAAAGTCAGTCAACAGACCTTTTGACCGAAAATTTCATAAAGAAGTTACATTCCTTCTTCTCAGCGGCGAACGCTCAGAACAGAGCGTGCGGACAATTTTTCATGGGCCACCATGATCAATCATAGGGATGATCGGGACCGTCTATCAGACCTAAAAGGCCCCACTTACCATGGCCTAGGTGGATATTTTTCAAAAAGAGCATCGAAGATCAGTTTTTAACCGTACAGCATCTAATGGACGGTGAAGTATAAAATCTCGTGGGCCACACCAAAATCAATGAAATCTTACCACTACCAAACGATTTTTCGATGGGAATCCAACGGACGGTTCTGATTCATCTAAGACCAAGGCATGTGGGCCCCACAGTTAACGAAAAATCACTTTTTTGCATATGTACAGCGACTTACGCATTGATGCTCGGTTCGCAGTTGTGGGACCCACGTATTGTCCATATAGCCAATCTAAGCCGTCCATTAGACGTCAAAGGCTCATGTTACTAAGACCTAGGTGCCCCTTCTCCCTAAGGTGAACTATCGGAAGATCCAAGCCGTTGAACACAATTCGGATGGCGGGAAGAAAAGTTATGTGGGTCACACCGAGTTTGAGAAAAAAACCATTCATTCCTGACTTAAATTGCACCAGTAAACCAATGAATGGCGTGGATTGTGCAACATAACAGTGAAGTGGGCCCCACTGTCAGCACAGCGTAACTAGTTACGCAGCTCTGTTCCGCGTACGAGAAATCCGGCCGCTGTGGGCCCAATGACATTCGTGATCACCGTCGGATCGATGATCCAATCCGTCCAGAATATGCAGCGTGGGGTCCTGACCCTATTCATGGAAATAAATCAGAGTTTGGGATGATCTTTTGTCCCAAAAACTCATTCCAAACGCAAGAGTAAGTTGCTTGTTCATTGCATAATCTCTCTCTTTCCCACCGACTTGCTGGATCGACGTTTGTGCGAAAGCGTCCGCCAACTCCAGCCTTCCGCACTGACTCAAATTGCAGACCGTTCCTTCCATGCTATAAAAAAGGGAGAGAGAGAGAGGTGAGAGGAAATCATCATCTTTACCTTGGAGATCAGATCTGATACACGGCTGGAGGCTTGGAGACGTGGGCTTGGACGTGGATTGTCAGGAGAGAGAGGAAGCAGGATTGTTTTCTTTTCTTTTTCTTTTTATGTTTGTTTAAGATCCAGTCCACTCATGAGCGGCTGAACCTCTTAGCTAGGGCTAAGAGGTGAAGCTTGTAGTGAGATGGGAGAATTTATTCTATAATTTTTATTTAATTTATGAACTGAATTCATGTTGATGTTAGTTTAATTAATGGAAGTCTTTTTAGTTTTTAATGGTCTGTTGTGACTGAAATTACAATGGGTCTGTGATGCTTTGAATATTTCTTTCTCCCTTTTATGTTTATGACGTCAGGAAGCTCTGTTGTTCACCATCATCTCGTGGGCATAGTCGGATGACGGTACCCTTCCTAACCTTCATACATGTGATTGGTTGGTAATTAGTTTAATTCTGTTGTTTGCCATAGTCTCCTGGGCATGGTATGGTGATGGAATCCATTCTAATTCATATACCTTTCATCTCTTTGAAAACTAGATCAATGGCAGTTCAGTAAATTCCATAATTCTTGAAGCAGGCATAAGATCTCCCTGATCTCTACAAGTGGATCCTCTGAATCCCTAGTTACCCTTCTCTGATATCTCCTTAGTTTTAGATTAATTAACCTACAATTATTTCACAATTGCTACTTGATTTAGAATTCATCTTATTCTAGTTCAAATCCTACTTAATTTTAGATAACGTACAAGTTTCAGTCCTTTGGGATTCGACCTCGGTCTTACCGAGTTTATTACTACATCACAACCCTGCACTTGGGGAGTGAACAAATGTGCGAGACTGATCTCACCGGATAAGTGAGCTTATCGACTGAACTATCAAGCGGAGCTATTCTTTATTCAAAATACTGAAAATGATAACTCTTTTTACCAACAAATGGTTAAATATGCTGGCAATCACCTTGAGTATATTTCGAGACAATAGATGATTAAACATCGGGCTACTTAAGGAGTTTGGAAAAGGCTGAAACATCTAAAGTTTCTAGTAGTCCCAAACAGGATGTCATGTACTCAAAAGCAACATTGGCAAAGACAATAAATAGCTAAAAGAGGACAGTTAGCTACTGCATGGGGTAAACCTCATATGAAGTGTATACAAATATGATCAAGGATGATAATTCCAAAACCATAAGAAGGGTAGATATCATTCAAACCATAAGAAGAGTAGATATTAGTCAATATAGTCGAGCTTCATGTAGAAGTTGAATCAGCCAAGAATTACTAGAATTAAAAAAGGAAGGTATGTATATTGAAGAATCAACCAAATATGTTAGCGATGAAATTTTTTTTATGATCTTTTGATTGAAGAATTGCTTAAAAAAATAAAATCACTAGAATAAGACTCATCTAGACCAAATGAGGATATGAAGTTTGAAATCACAAATGAAACTGAATTTGGAAATACCTAGGGGCAATGTTCGAATTCGGCAATAGAATTTGGGTCGCTACCTCAGTTGTATTAGATTACAATATCATGTTGATACTACCATTGAGTTTCCAAGCTAAACCGTCTCAACCAAATAAGATGAAAGAAGACGTAGAAGAGTTGGGCCCTCCCATAATCATACACACGGTTTCTTTAACTCTTAGAAAGAAACAAAAAATGTGGCGAACGTTACGGTAGAATTGGGGTCCCCTTCTGAAAAGATAATTATTGAAAGACCAACTCTTACCATAACCCAACACCTGAAGCCATTATATATCTTTGTACACTTGGAGGGATCTTCGGTCATTAGAGTTTTGGTTGACAATGGAGCCACTGTCAACATACTCCCGACTAGAATGATGGCTAAATTAGGAAAGACTCAAGATGACCTAATTCCAACTGAGGTCCTGATGAGCAATTTTGCTGGAGGATTCACACAAACACAAGGTGTTTTACTAGTCGAATTAATGGTGGGAACCAAAAAGCTGTTGGCCACCTTCTTCATCATCAACACTTTGTCAAGATATAATGCTATGCTCGGAAGAGATTGGATTCATTCGTCTTCGTGTATTCCATCATCATTGCATCAATTTGTATTTTTCTAAAATCAAGATAGAGTAGAATTGGTTTTAGCCAATAACAAACCATTCTTAGCAATGTCTAACATGATCGAGGCTTAGTTTTATGAAAATGAGATCAGACCAATACGATTTATAGGATGGGACAAGAGTGGCAGACTGACTTGGATCGATGTAAGATTTAACTTAGATAATATCGTACAGGATATCGCCATAATGATACGACTGAATGGAGA
The DNA here is from genome assembly GCA_037074715.1 of Magnolia kwangsiensis. Classification (NCBI taxonomy): domain Eukaryota; kingdom Viridiplantae; phylum Streptophyta; class Magnoliopsida; order Magnoliales; family Magnoliaceae; genus Magnolia; species Magnolia kwangsiensis. The sequence goes on from CM073577.1 coordinate 120,663,417, forward strand.
GTTGTTGAAGGCTATAATTCCCTACGTGTAACTACAAGATGCATGATAGAAGAAATCCGATGATGAATCAACCTTCTGTCAAGGTCGATATCACGATCAAAGTATGACAGCTCAAGGAGAGTGCGAAATATGATAACTTATGCATTGTCGAATGCATCCGTTAATGTCAAAATGCAAGTACCAGCCGATCAAGTAACTGAATATGGTATTGAGTTGAAGGATTTAAGGAAAGCGCAAGAAAAATTGCATGATTCTCAAGCTTAAGTTCAAGATCCTTTAGTTGAAGTAAATTTGGGAATAGAACAACATCCCAAGCCTACTTTTATCAGTAGACTATTGGATTCACGGATTCAGGCTGAACTCAGTAACTTGCTTAAAGAAAAGATGAAACATGACTAGAACCAATTACATATATATTCATATAAAAACGAACAAGCAAAAGAAAAAAAAAAAAAGGGACCACAAAAAAAAAAAAAAAAAAAAAGGGCTTTCATCTCCTCAAACTCTTTAGTGATATGCACCTTAATGGTTTCGACCATCTGTCACTAAGCTTTCCAAGATTCCTCACTCCCTAATAGGCGGTCAAGGAAACACAAAACCTAATCGGTATGATGACCAACTACATCAGCCTTGTGTTCCGCCTCTTTTTTTCGCTCACTACTCTTACCAAGCTTGATAGATTTCAATCAGGGAGTTTATGAAGTTTAGGAGAGTATAGGAATAGTATGAGTCCCTCTCAGGGTAAAGGCGCTCGGTTTCCTGGATGTCATTATCAATTTCCTTACGCTGAAGTTGAAGGGTTCGCAACATCTACTTATTGAAGTGATGTTGGTATTTCTCTTGCATTCGATGATACCAAGCGCCATCGCATTGGTCAGTGAGTATATTTGTTTCCCTATGAATGGCAGTGCCCTCATTCACCTGAGCATCCAGAAGATTAATGTCTTTCTCGGCAACAAGATAAGCATTGCCAATACATTGGATCCTAGTTAAAGCATCCAAGAGTTCTTTTAGGGGCATATCATTCTCTATAATGGTTTGGAATTCACGGTCAAAGGGATAAATTTTAAATTGGCAAGAAGAGTGTGCAAACGAATTGATCTTAAGGGAAAGAATTTCACTTAAGAAAGTTTGAACCCGATTGATAGGGGAACATGGGTAAAACAGCTATAATAATAACAAATGAAGCTTTTGGATTAGAAAATAATAGAACTTAGTTGCGTTAGGGGAAAAGAACTAAGAATCCCTTTATACAGGGGCTCAAGGAACAACAATCGTGTTCGAAGCCAAGGAGATACATTTATTGGAGTACCTATTCATGGTAGGCAACGTTTCCTAGGTAGATGAGACAAATGGTTGCTTTGACAGTTATTGATGAGGATAGTAAGTATGGTTTTTCGAATCCATGTCATGTCAACAACTATTGACATTCTGCATGGACATAAGAGAAATGTAAAAATTTTCTAAGTATTAGAAGTGGTTGAGTTTAGAGATAAAAGAGTAAAGAGAGGCATGATGGCCGATTTTATTAATAATTAAGTAAAAAAATACAAAAGTCAGAATTGAAAAGAAGAAAAATGAGTCTGCCTCTCTAATTTTTTTGTAATATGTGCTTGTGTCTTCATGACCATTTACATTACTTGGCTGAGAGAAGAAGTCTTCTTATTAAAAAAAATTTTCTAATAGATTTATTTCTCTCTTACGCTAAATACATCTTATCTATTTCGTCACATTCTTTCTTCATGGCTCGTAACCGTTCCATCAATACTACTTCATGAGCATGAAGGTCAACATGTTTTCCTATACAGATTCTTTTAGTTTGTTGAAGGCAACTGACAGTTACTCCTCAACAACAAATACCTTTTTAATTTCAAGTTTTACGATTGAGTTCTCACTCTGAAGCTTTTTGACTGAGATGGTGAGTCTTTGATAGTCTTATACAAGATCCAAAAACTCCTGAAGTGTTGGTATTTTAGTCAAGATGACCTCGACCGATTCCATAAATTCTTTAAGACGTTTGATCATGGAGGCCAATTTTTCGATCGATAAGAAGTGTTTGGATCTCATCTTGAATTTATTAAAGCTCCAATGAATGGGTGAATCGGCCACAAGGTATTCACTGTTCAAAGCTTGGTGGATAGAAGTAAAATGGCTTCAATAGGTTTTTTCAGTGCTAGAGGGGATATGGTTGTTATATCTAGAAGAGGTGGAGATGGAATATGCAATGATTCTGAAGACGGATGCACCCAATCAATTATTAAAGTAATTGAATCGTCTACTTGAGCCTTAACGGTCGAAGAAGTTTCAGTAAGCACGACCAGTTCTCCATCTTTTTTTTTTTGCTGACTAATGTATCAAGAGTTGGTGGTTTAATCACAACGGTCAACTATAGACCTGATCGATTGAAGTAGGAGTTGTGTGAGGCGTGCTTGGTCGAGAGGTTTACGCCGACACGAGATGCTCATCATTCTCTTAAGAGGTTGCATGCTCAGTGACTTCTTGACTTTAATCTTAGGCAACTGATGAAACCATGGAATGGATAAAGAGATTAAAAGACACTTTAGGCTCATAAGTTATTAATGCCTCATGTGGTTGGTTTTCTAGCTGAGGGGCTTCACTTACGGTCCCTTCAGAGTCAGAGCTATCAATTACTAAAGTTGGAGTTGTCAGATCAACTAGGGAAACTGTGGAAGGAACAACCGAGACTTTGACTAGTTTAGTTGATAGAGGACATAAGGAAATGGATTTCTCTGAAGCCGTAAGTGTTGTCAGAAAAGATGTCTTCACATCTTCTGAGCAACAACCAGTCGAGGGGGCTGCTCGACCGTTCGAGGCCCATTCGACTCGAAGCCCAATGAGTTAGTTTTTTTGGTGTCTAGGATGCTCGACCAGTCGAGGGTCAAGCTCAACTGGTCAAAGGGATCCTTCGACCAGTCGAGGCCCTCCTTCGACTAGTCGAGGGTTACACAGATACTGTGTAGATTTTGTACGGACTGTGTAAATTTGAGGCGGTTTCATAGAGGTACGGAAGAGGAGTTCCTAAACTATAAATAGGGGTCCCTAGGGCTATTCTAAGGTATTCTAAGGCTTTCTAAAAGTTTTTCGAGAGTTCTTAAAAGGGTTTTAGGGTTTCTAAAGGGTGTAACAAGGGTGAGATTCGAGGTTGTTAAAATCGGATAAGTCCTCTCTCATTGTAATTTATACTTTATAGTAGAATTTTGTCACTTTGTGCCGTGATTTTTTTTCGAAATGGTTTTCCACGTTAAATCTTTGTGTTCTCTTGTGATTGCTTGGTGCCATTAGATTGTTATCCTAGATATAGATCTATGTGATTTCACAACACAAATCCCCAACAAGTAGTATCAAAGCAATCGTTGGGGCACAGATCTGAATCTGAGGGATAAGCATCAATGGGAAGCACTAGGTATGAAATTGAGAAGTACTCAAGAAAAAAAAATTTGAGTTATGGAAGATCAAGATGATCAGTTTCTTAATCAAGTAAGGTGAAAATGGTGCTCTTGAGGATCAAAAGTCTACTATGACTGATGATGATTGGAATACTCTTAATAAGAAAGCTTTATCATCTATCTATTTATGTCTCATGTATGAGGTTATTTACAATGTCATGAGGGAGAGAACTACGAGTAAATTATGGGCGAAGTTAGAGGATGTTTATGTAAAAAATCGTCTGAAAATTGTCTACACTTGAAGTGGCAGTGGTATAACTTCAAGATGGCAGAGGGTGGAGATCTAAAGGCTCACATCAAAAACTTTAATAAAGTAGTTTACAAATTGCTGGATATGAAGGAATGATGAAAGATGAAGAACAAGCATGTATGTTGTTGAATTCTCTTCTGACGTCTTATGAGTCATTCAAGAACACAATGTGCTCCACGAATAAAACCCTAAGTGTCGACACCATTATCTCAGCCCTTCAAGGAAAGGTTATGAGAAAGCTTAACGTCGACATGAGGATATCTTCTGATGCAATGCTTACAAGGGGTAGGAATTTTAAAAAAGTTACAAGTTCTTCAAGTTCTAGATGAAAATCCAAGGGCAAGGGCAAATAAAAGGTAAAGTACGGGAACTATGGAATAAAAGGACATGTGAAGAAGGATTGTATAAATCTTAAATGTAAGAGAGAAGAATCTGAGGCTTTGTATAAGGAGGCTAATGCTGCCATGTCAAATGGATCGAGTGGATGTGATGGTGATGTTTTGTCTGTGTCGATGATTAAATGGCCATACGATGATCGTTAGGATGAGTGAATGCTAGACACAGAGACATCTTTTCACCTGACTCCTCATCGGAGTTAGTTCACCAGTTACAGGGAGTGCGATGGTGGACATGTATTTATGGGCAATGACATTACTTGTAATGTTGTGGCTGTTGGTATGGTGTGCATCAAGATGTTTGATAGGGTGGAACGTACCTTAACTGATGTCAGGCACGTTCTTGATTTGAAGAAGAATCTGATTTCTCTTGGTATACTTGAGGTAATGGGCTGAAAGTTCATGGGTATTGATGGTGCTCTTAAGGTATCTAAGAAGGCATGGGTAATCATGAAAGCATAACGACTCGATAATATATACAGGTTAATCGAGGGCACTTCAAAAGGTGGAGCCGCAATGGCTATGTAGATTTCACCTCTACACGTGTATGGCATGCTAGGCATGGCCACATGAGCGGGCAGGGCATGAAGGCTGAGACGCGTGGACAGGGATACAGAACAGGTGGAGTAGTCACCTATGAGAAGAATCACATAGCATAATCGTAGGATATCGGCGAGATACATAGACGACTCCAATGTCGCAAGGGATTCATCGTCTATTTAGATGGCTCTAGGAGAGCCAGGTGCTGAGAAGTGAAAGGTGACTATAGGCGATGTGATTGACTCATTATACCAGATCGACACATGAGAGCTGGTGGAGCTCCGGTGGGCCCAGAAGCAATTAGATGCAGGTGGATCTTCAAGGGGATATAGCATAAATACAGAGCGAGGTTGGTAGTGAAGGGTTATGCTCAGAGAGAAGGGATCGACTTCTTAGAGATATTCGTGTCAATGGTATAGTAGGTGTCTATTAGATTCATGATTGGTGCTAGTTGGCCAATATGATCTTGAGCTGAAACAGATGATGAGGGGACTGCACTTCTATATTGGAAATTGGAAAAACAGATCTTCATAAAGCAACCAAAGCGCCTTGAAGTTAAAATGGGCTGAGAAAAAAAGTTTGCAGGAGGTCGTGGTACGACATGTCACCTAGGCAGTAGTTTTATTCCTTCATGGTGAGTCAGGAATTGTATGCTGATGACATATAGATCGTCAATTATAACATGTCTGAAATTAATGTACTGAAGACTCAGTTAAGTAAGACATTCAGGATGAAGGATCGGAGGGCTACAAAGATGGTTCTCGGCATTGAAACTGAAATAGGAGTAAGCTTTGGTCATCTCAGGAAGAATACCTTGGGTAGGTATTGATCAAGTATGTGATGGACTAGACAAAGCCGGAGAACGTTCCCTACACATCTCATGAGCCTTATTCGAATGTGGTTGGTAGTACATGCAATGGTCTGTAGTAGACCAGTTATTTCATAGGCAATCGGTATTGTGAGCAAATACCCCGGCAAGTAACATTGGATGGCGGTGAGATGGTAAGAAGACTACATCTTTACTTTTGGAAAGACAGGAGCAAAGGTGGTTGGAAGTTAAAGTTTTGTGCAACTTCTCTAGGCGTAACGATGGCATAAAAGGAGGACGGAATGTGCACGAGAAGCTATGATATGATACAGAGATAAGAGAAGACGTTAAGAAGCTACACAATTGAAGATTAAAGACATGGTGGAGATTGTTATCAGAAAAGATGTCTTCACATCTTCTGAGCGACTTGACCGATCGAGGCCCACTCGACTCGAAGTCTAGCGAGCTAGTTTTTTTGGTGTCCGGGATGCTCGACTAGTCGAGGGTTAGGCTCGACCGGTCGAAGGGGTCCTTCGACCAGTTGAGGCCCTCCTTTGACTAGTCGAGGATTACTTAGATATCACGGATTTTGTGCGGACTGCGTAAATTTGAGGCGGTTTCGCAGAGGTGTGGAAGAGGAGTTTCCTAAACTATAAATAGGGGTCCCTAGGGCTATTCTAAGGTATTATAAAGCTTTCTAAAATTTTTCAAAGGGTTTCTAAAGGGTATAGCAAGGGTGAGATTCGAGGTTGTTCGAATCGGGTAAGTCCTCTCTCTTTATAATTTATGCTTTCATAGTGAAATTTTGTCACTTTGTGCCATTATTTTTTTTCGAAAGGATTTTCCACGTTAAATCTTTGTATTCTCTTATGATTGTTGGTGTCATTGGATTGTTATCCTAGATCTAGATCTGTGTGATTTCGTAGCACAAATCTCCAATAGTAAGATCCCTCATTACTACGCAAAACAAAAGTTAGTAGGAAAATAAGATATAATTTTTTTTTTTTTTAAATGAGGGTAACATAAACGATCTCTACCTAAATCAGACCTAAGAACAATGGTTGTGAAATTTGTCATCTGATGATGAAATTTTCGTGGGATTGACAACTAAAGCCAAAGATTAATTGGATCAAGGGAAAGGAAGAAGTCTGGGCTAATAAAGTTTGAGAAATCAATTGAATGGAAGGTTGAGATCATTTAACTTTTCTTTTTTCATCTGCCATTTATTAAAATGTGCCTCTTCATGTTTCTTAAAAGCCTAATCTTTTTTCCAATAGTATTTTGAAAAAGGAAATCCTAGCCATAATTTTGTATTAAACTATTTTTCAAAAGTTAAAATATCAGTCGCATCAAAAGATATTCCTCAAGGCTTTATGATGGTTCGACCATCCCAAGTAGTAGTTAAAGCACTGACTGTTACATTTCCTATAGTAAGAGGTGTTAGAGCTTGAGCTCGAAAAGGCCCAACACTAGAAATTGTCTGAGTAGCTTAAGGAGTTACCTGAGTAGGGGAGGATTAGTCTGGTGGTAGACGTGTGATTGAATCAACGATCGAGACTTTCTTATGCTTATGTTTAGGATGTCTTGCAACCTCGACTATCTTTATTGGAGAAGATGATATGGTCGAGCCAGTCGTTGCTTTTTACAACTGATTTGATTTTTTAGTTGGAGGAAGAACTTGCTTCAATACAACCATTTTCTTGAAAGTCATTTTCTTCGTCCCGACCACTAATTTCTCTTTCTTTGTTGAGACTGGGAGTACGCAGGATAGATTCGGTTGACTTGGCAACTAATCCCAAGTAATACTCTTCCCAACATTCGTGGAATTCCATTTGTAGATGGGGACGACATTCAACTGGAGGGCATAAGAAATTGGCACTCATTGATTGGAAGTTGTTATATAAAGAGATATAGAAATCAGTGCTTAAATGGTGGTTGGTTTGAAGTAAGGTGATAGTAAGGGTTAGGAATGCACTATGACAATTCAAATTGACAAGTAAGGAGGTTTGGAAAGTATTGTTCAACTCCTGATTTAGCATTAGCACCAGAATTGATGGAACTGCCATATAGAAGATCTCTACAGCTGAGGAAGATTCGAAGTTTTATGACAAAAGACAAGAAGGGCAGATATCTTTATCCTAGACTAGGCAAAAGAAACCATAGGGAAGATTTCAGAGAGAGAAAAAAATAGTTCATACACTCAATGAATGAATGAGAGATTCTTTGGTATGAGAGGATTCATTGTCCATAAGAACAATGGACAATCAAAGATATAAAAAAAAAAGATTGGCAAACAAAATATTTAAAAGTCACATTTATAGAAGCCATATCAGGCCACTACTATTGTGAAGCCCTTTAATGGTTGTTTCGTATAGACCACAATAATGGTGACCAAGCACAAAAGGAGCAAGTGCTAATTGTCAGCCACTGGACAATGTGTAACACCTAGAAAATTGGCACCCGAATACATAAACTCCAGTTCCAAGTTCCCAGGTGTTAACTTAATAAAATGCACATGTGTCCTTATTCTAATTCACATCAAGTCCATACACAAATAATCAGAGTTGCGCAATTCAACATAGCGCAACCAAAACGAGGTAGAGATAAGAAAAATTAATAAATATATGACAAATAGTTAAAGTATAATTGAAAAGTGGTGTTCCCCAAGATGTTTAAAGTATAAAGTTTTTAGTTTACGCACAATCCTTTAAAACATAATGGTGGTGGCACAGGCCAATCTAAGCCTACCCCTTTGAGGTTTCGCTAGTACATGCATCAATTATATGTCTAGTTGGTGTTTTGAAACACCATCGTAGGTTGAAGTGAGTAATTAACTTAGTGGTTTCATAAGTTCTAAGTTACACATGTTATCAACTCAATCAACGTATATAATGATAAAACAAAAAATCAAACCATTCTTAATACTCTTGTCAAATGCACGAATGATCTTATGAAATGATGCATACGCCTTATAATCCAACACTCCCTCACAAGCAACTTCAACACTTATTTTGCAAATGCCAACACTCCATCATAAGCAATTCTAACACCAAATCACAAAATCCTATCTAACATAATGTGGCGAATGCGTATTTTAGCCGAGTAATTATTAAGTTCCATTCATCCAGCATATTGGCAAAGTTAAGATACCAATGTTATATCACTAGTCTTTATCCAGATCACGTGACTTTTTACGGCATGTAATGACTCCTCACAAGTGCCCCTTGATCTAAATTTAGTTATCACCTGCTCATCTCATAAATCAATGATTCCAAAGGTACGACATGATACCCAAAGGTAAGAGGATCAACCCGGTATGGGTCATCACCCAAACCGAGTAGTACAGTCTTATCACATAAAACCAAATCACCATTAGGAAAGGGCTCGTCACCCAATTCTAATATCCAGTCATCTACATTTGTAGAGACGAACAACCTTTATGAGAAATTAGTAAGAATTTAGGAATGTCACGAATTAGATTGTACTCATTCCCATTCATGGTGAAAGTGTTGAATTTCGAGGATGAAATTATCTTTAAGGGGCTAGATTGTAACACCCCCTACTCTTAGTGCTCGGGTGTTACAACAAATTCCCAGCTTATTAAACCATTCACCTACACTCAAATAAAAATCCAACCATAGGAATGATCTTCATCTATAGATCGAGTTATCCAACTATTGATTTTAAAGATAAACCATCACGAAACTCACATTTTATGTCACGCCCAAACTCGAAAAATCGGCTCATAGAATTCCCCATCGCCAAATCCGGTGCCAACAGCCTCCGTAGTACCTCATTCTCGACTCCCAGTGCCCATTCACCAGGTTCCGACCTGGGATCATATAAGGAGGATTTTCAATGTGAAATTTTTTTATATAAATAAAGGAGCATAACCATAAGTGTATCCAAATCGCAAAGGTAACATCATCATCATATATCCACTACAATAAAAAACTTGAGTACAATACATGATGAAAAAATATAAGATAAATGTCAAAAGATCTAGAAGTACTGTCGCACGCTCCTGCCTCAGCTCGACTGCGTCTTATCATCACCTGCACGCATCTATCATTCATAAGCTTATAGAAAGCTTAGAGGGTGGTGTATGTGTGTTCACAAGATAAGTGTCAATGACGTAGGGATGAACGTGATGAGGTTGATCACCGTCTTCCTCAAGGATAACTACTCTGAATCCACGGAGCTTCTCTGGACTCCTCACAGAGACTTCTCAAATCCATGAGGAAAGAAAGCAAGAGAATAAATATAAATTCTAATAAAATTCGTAATTGATTAATGAATGAATAAAAATGAGTTAACATCCCTTTAAATAAGGGAACCAAGAAATAGGAAAGAAATCAGACTTAAACTACAACTAAAACTCCTAGAATCCATGACTTACTATAACTAGTAAACTTACTATTTATAGACGGTCGTGATGTCTACTAGTGCGCAAGGTTTTCGGCCAAAAATAGTAAGTGTCCTATTTGGCTTCACCAAACCGTTCTCCTAATTATCCTAAGCACTTTTCATGTTGGACACAACTCCTAAAGCCCAATGGATGAAAAGCTATAATCAAACTAAAACTTACTATTTATAGTAAAAACGAAAATAAAATGGGGAAAAGACCGTCAATCGGGGGTTTTCTCACAAATCCAGGTTGTAAAACCCCACGTAGCTGGGTTGGTTGGCTAAAGTAGCTAGTTCTACCCTAAAATTATATATTTTATGTTAGATAACTCATTCTGGATTGCGAGATACGCCCGATCTAAGGTCCAATGGTCCGGATCACTTCTGTCGTCGACCGGGCCTTTTCTGATCCATCCTGGCCATGAAACTGTCCGTGACCCGCTCTACATCATCAAGCACACAAATATCAGTGTAAGTAGAATACTAAAAAGGCTATAAGTCATTCAATATTAGAGTATGCAATGCAGATCAGCTATATAATGCAGAGTCATAATGAGCCAAATATCAGATACCAAGGATGTAATACAATATGCAATTCTTAAAAGCCACGAATACCATCAGCCTCATCTAGGCTATATAAATGCAGAAACATGGCAACTCAAATGTCATATTCCATAGATGTAATGCAATATACAGATCCTGGCCAGTCCAAAATACGATCAACCTTATTCAGGCTATGCAAAACAGAAGCATAGTAAACCAAATACTATGTGTTAAGGATGCAATGCAATATACGGTGTGAATGAAATGACCAAACTGGAGTGTGAAGTCGGATGATAATACATAGTATTGCAGGCTATAGGGTCCATTGCAAGAGACTTCTATCCAAACTAGTCCCATAACTAAATTTGGATAGCTAGACTCAATGTGGTAAACTCCTGATCTCAGGTTAGTCGTGCGCTCGAACCGAAATCCTGACCATTACAAAGGTACAAATAATAAATTAGTTGCGCACCACCAGCTCGAGTGGATAGTGAATGAATGAATGAATGAGTAAAATGTTGAGTACGTAACTCCTGCTCAATAAGTCCACATATCAGTACCGTACATCTCTGGGATCATCATCAGGGTCTAGTATACTCAACGTCAGCTTGCCGCCCCATCAAGCGTACAACTGGGTAAGTGGAAGAGACCTCATTATCCGCCTACCAATATCGACATAACTCGTCGATAGTGGACCCATTTATGTGCAGGTCAGATTCAGTCTAACATTGCCTACTCCCTCAGGTGGGTAAGGCCACACCCCTCCCCAACCGACCACGACATAGTGAGAGACGCGACCTACTAGTATACAGCTCTCATGCGCTCATATATATTCACTCGCTCTAGACATTGGAGCTTCCCTTGACCTCGGGGGTTTAAGAATTTTTACCCAGGGACATTTATCGTGCCCGTATACTAGAATCAAATATTTTTGGTGTCCCATCTGATCATCCATGACATACCTGTGGAGGCCACAATCCTGATGTCACTAGGGCGTACAGTGGTCATATCACAAAATGTGAGATGCATAAGTCATACCATCCAGTCATGCATCAAACCCATGCGTACCGCACACTCATGTGGGGTGACTCCGTCTCTCAGGGAGTCCCATAAACAATCAACCCAATGGCACATGATATGCTTAATCACTCCTCATAACAAGCATGTGTATGATGCGTGTGAGCATGTATCAAGATGTAATAAAGTAAATGGGCATGATTATCTGATAGGGCAGACAATAATAATCCACAATCGACCATCACCATCATATCACATATAGAGTAGGAGATAAACAACATGCCCCTTCTATAACTATGGGAGTCCGTGTGGGATGTCCTATGTTAGACTAATATTAGCCTCCCAAGGCACTAATATATCATATATCCCAAGACGGGGTCCACTTGAAGGACGGCGGACTAACCTATACATAGAGATAGGCTCTACACAGTGGATATACTAAATCTAGTACTATGTATTCTTCCATCTACGGTAAGAGATGATGGTGTACTAAGCAACGGATGGCCTAGATGATACACTAATGTCAACAATGGCCCTCGCACTTGTTTCAACAAAGAGACGGATAGTGCGGATGATATGTACATGTCACGAGGTCCTAGAAAATGAGTTACAAGGGTAGGATACACCTCTCGTGGTGAGTCAAGTGGGTATATGACAAGGCAAGTTCACAAGATGAGCTAACAGGGTGAACAATCGGGCTTCCTAAATCTCTATATCATGTGATAAACTGGGCTTTTCTATGGGAAGCCTGATACCTATACAAAGTGTCTTGGTAGGGTCTATATAACTATGTATCCTTCCAAACGGATTGGGTAGCCCGCTCAACACCTAAGTGGGCCGTGGGTATGGTCACTAAGCATGGACAAAATATGAATCTAAGTGGCCCACATTTCCTATGGAAGGCCTGGTGTGAACACAAGGTGGGCTTCAAGTTTTGGGTACTTCTATTAGCATCAATGGGGCCCAATAGTTTGGGATAGCCCAAAAAGGGTGAGATGGATCATACTTATACTAGTGGGGACCCATCAATAATTGGGTTAGCCCATGAGAAGGGGAGATGAGATCAGGCCTAACAATTATGGGGGCCCAATGGTTTGGGTTAACCCACTAAGGGGAAATGAGAATGGGCCTAATAACGGGGCATAGGGGGAGTTCCAATGTGGGCATTTAACCATTATTACTCTTACAATGTGGACATTAAACTTTCATTACTACTAAGGCATGGCCCATTTAGAACCAACTAGGAAGAAGAATGGGCATGATAAACATCATTACATATATCATGGTGAAATCACGCATCATAGTTGGGCCTTATACAAGGGCCTTATATACATCACATCGGGCCTCACTCATGGGCCTCAAATACATCACAATGGGTTACGTCCCATGGGCCTCAAATGTATCACAATGGGCTACGTCCCATGGGCCTCAAATGTATCACAATGGGCCTCGTCCCATGGGCCTCATGTACATCACATTGGACCTCACTCATGGTCCTCATACAGATCACATTGGGCCTCATACAGATCACATTAGGCCTCATACTTGGGCCTCAAATACATCACAATGGGCCACATCTTATGGGCCTAATACACATCACAATGGGCTGCATCACATGGGCCTCAAATACATCACAATGGGCTGCATCTCATGGGCCAAATACACATCACAATGGGCCACATCACATGGGCCTTAAATACATCACATTGAGCCTCACTCATGGTCCTTAAATACATCACATTTAGGCCTCACTCATATGCCTTAAATACATCACATTTGGGCCACAACAATTAGCAAGTGGGCCTGAAAACTGATGGGCATCAAGGATAAAACATACATATCATGGTGGGCCTTGAAATAATCTGGAAGTAGGGTGAACGGTGTGGATACAATACCTACATCATGTAGGTCCCGCTATCCACACGTGGACAGCGTGGACAAACACACATACATCAGGCCCCACTGTCCCAAACCTCTGGACGGTAGGGATAAAGCACATATATAACGGTGGTCCCCACCATCTAGAGATGGATGATGGATATAACACATACATTAAAGGTGGGTCCCACTGTCAATGGATGGTGTGGATAAACACAGACCCACAGAACTTGCTAGCATCATTTACAACAACTATATAGTTGTGTGAGGTACACTAGTCAATTCGTTTTTCACATCATGTGGGGCCCACCATAATATTATATTATATTATATAATTTTTTTTATATGGAATGCTCTAGTATCTAAGCCCTGGACGGAGGGCCTGGATGCAAGATACATGTATCACGTGGCCCACATGCATGGATGGTGGAATAAACACCTTCATTAAGGTGGGTCTCACGTCCTGATTTTTGGACGGTAAGGATGAAACACATACATCACGTGGGGCCTCAGCAACAGCTGGACAAAGGCCCAGTAGCCCCCCACCTGATTGGACGGCTGGATGAAACACATGCATGGTGGTTCCCACGTTAGTGTGGCCCGCTAGAGTTTTGGGATATAGCTGATATTTGTATTTTCCTTACAAACAGGGCCTGCCCAATAAAGCAGCAAGGTGGACAGCAAGGTGGCTGCCACTGATGGACGGTGTGGATCTAATCCATATGTTAAGGTGGGCCATTAAACAGGGAAAAAGAGAGTGAGAGAGAGAGAGACGTGTAGCGGAGGAGCTCCGCCACTATGAGCTCCTCTAGCAATTACAAAATGTACATCAAGTGGGTCCCATTACATGTGGGCCCACCAATCAAAATCAATGGTGGAGATCCCTTTTCCACCAAAATGCAAGGTCAAGATGACCTTATCACACTAGGAAAAATAAACAACATGATGGGGTCCATGGAGAATGGCCCCATCATGTGATGATCATATGAATCATGGTGGGCCATTGGCCACACCTAGGGTCCAAAGTGAGATCCTTACCATCGATCGGTAGGCCCCACTTAGCCCAACATCAAAATAAAATTCTATCCCTACAAAACACCCACCGATTTCACTCCTTACTCATTTCGCCTCCTTGGCTCCCATGCTCAACCTTTAATGGAGGATGATGAAGTTTGAAGGGTTGGATGATGAGAATGGGTGGTAGGGAGTGGGCCTTCTCTTTTCTCTCCTTAGGATTTTCTCTCCTTTGTTACTAGGAATTTTTGGGTAGAGAATGAGATGGGATGGAATGATGGATGAGAGAGAGAGATGGTGTTGTAAGAAGATGGGATGTGAGGGATGGGTGTGGAGAGAGAGAAAGAGAGAATTGACTTTGGGAATGGCTTGTGTAAGAGAGGTATGGGTGATGTACTTGACTTGATTGATTGATTTAATGTTTGGGTAGAAATTCTCTTAGAATTCACAACATGCGATGTTTTTCTCGAAATCAATGAGAGCCCACAACGTCTGGCCTAGGTATCGCATCAGTGTGCAAGTCGCAGCGTTGGAACCGTGGCAACGACGCAGTCGCAATGGTACAAGTCTCAGGTTGAGTCGACTCTGATCTATGAGATGTGACTTAGGGTCACGTGCAAATGCCGACTACAGGTCGCAGATTATCGAAATTCGACAGGGAGGATCGCGGAAGTCTAAGGAATGATACAGACTAGGATACAGGCCTTATCATTACCAAAAAAATGACCAAAGGCTATAAACTATTCTAGTTTTTAGTTATGGCTATACACCGTAGCTAATTTGCTACGGCTTACAACCGTAGCTAAAACTGTAAAAACCGTAGCAAAAATCTAACTCCGCCAGACGTATGTACAACCTTGGTTACGTCATAAGGGACTCTATGAGGCCCATTAAAATGTGTGTACTCCATCTGATACGTCTATCAATTTTTTAAAAATATTTTATGTAGGAACCCAAAAAAGAAAGTAGATCGAAAGCTCAAGTGGACCACACGGTAAGAAAGAGTGGAGATTAATCCATTGATCAATGGTGTGGTTCAATTAACCTTTGATTTGCCTATATTTTAGGTTCAGTTCCTATAAAAAAATTAAAAAAAATTAATGGACAGAGTGGATATATCGATTGCATCAAGATGGACCCCACAAAGCCCTTGACAAGGTCTTTCGTCCAGATCCCGTCAAACGTGAGCCGTGGAGGGTTCGTTACGGATTGTGCAATGGCTACAGACATATTAGATTTTATCTATGGTTAAAAACCGTAGCATGAAAAAATGTAAAAAACTGCGCTGCCTTTTTCTTTTCCCCCTCTCACGAAACACCCATTTCCCTCCACTCAACCCTATTTCCTCTCACTTTCGACCCTTTCTCTCTCTCTCTCTCTCAATCTCCTGCACCCCTCTTCTCTATCTCTCTCAATCTCAATCTCATGCATCCCTTCACTACAAGAAAAAGCCGGCGATCATGGAAATCACCAGCAGTCGTCTGCCCTTGCTTTTGAAACGTGGTTGCCGGTGAAAGGATGCGATTAAAATAGAAAACCCAGAGGAAATTTTTCATTTCCCTCTCTTATTGCGGGAGCACACTCCCTCCTCTCTCTCTCTCTTGTCTGGCACACTTCTCCCTGCCCTCTCCCTTCCCCGATATCTCTCTCCCATCTCGCTTGTTCCTTTGCCTTCCTCAATCTCTCTCCCTTCCTCTCCCTCCATCTCTCGATCTCCTTGATTTCCCTCCCTCCATCTCTCGATCTCCCTGATCTCTCTGATCTCCTTGAAAGCAGCCATTGATCGATCTCCCTCCAATAGCTGATGAGAATAAAAGAAAACAGAGCACACGAAGTGAAAGGTACTCTCTTTCTCTCTCATTTCCTCTTTTAATGGCCAGAAATTGGGCAGCAACCATGGCAGTGGCAGCTATATCTGTCGTTGTCCATGGCCTCCTACATATTTGAAGAAATGCTTCAACTAAGAATCCCTAGAACAGATGAAATAACCCTGTAATGGTAGTTTCCTAACTGTCCCCTTTCCATTTTGGGGCCTTGAAATCAACCCCACCCATGGTAAATAACATGTAGTGAAGTTGCAAAAAGGTGGGGTTTTTTATTTTTTATTTTTTTTATAGTTTTGGTATTATTGAATAATGCTGACATGGTCTTGAGCTTTATACAACTACAGATACCTTTCCTCATAATGTTGTTTCTCTCTCGCTGTCAGATTTGTAGAGCAGTGTGGGAAGGAGCAGATTGGATTGAATACAAATCTGAGTTTTTTGGAGTTTCTTTTGGTTTGAATTGTATTTGAGTAGTTGCTTTTTGAGTTGTTGTGGTAGGGTTCTTGTTTTTTATGGTTATAGATTGAATAGAATCTATGTTTTATTACTTTGTTTTGGTTTGGGTTACTGTTTGGGAAGTTGGTGTGGTGGGATCTTGTTTTTGATAGTTGGAGTTGAAATGGGTTGTGTTTGTTTCTTGATTTTGAGATCTAAGTATTGAAGATTTTGAGACATTGTAGTGGATTTTGCAGTGTTTTGGGGAATTTATGTTTTGTTTGGGTGGGAAAAATGGCTCCAAGCTTGGAAATTTCAGATTGGTGGGCGAAGGAAACACAAAAGGGGACTCCAGTTATCATTACGATGGAGAACCCCAACTACTCGTTTGTGGAAATCAATAGCCCAAACGATGCATTCCTACAGGTCGATAAGGACAGGGGGAAGAAGGCCAAGCAATTTACTTGATGTTCCTGTTTTTAATTATTTCAGTTGGAGTGCTAAGTGAACTCCATCCTTCTATTTTGGCACTAGCTTAGAATAGATGATCCACTTGTGCAAGATCCAAGTCACTCATTAGGTGATCCCAATTTGTAGCTCCATGGTTTAAAAAATCAGACTTCTTTTGTTTCGTTTTGTTTTGTTTTGTTTTTTTTTTTTGTTTACTATTATTATTATTATTAAGGAAACATATGTAGAGTTTAAGCACTTGCTTATTGCATTTATATTTGACAAAGAAGATCGGACATATCCTGTGGCAAATGAGGTATTCAAGAAGTTTATCTTTTTCAAAATTAATTAGATAGTTTCTGCCATCTTCGCTCTTGTTCAAAATTAATTTCTCTTGTATTTATCTTGCACGTGATGTGGGTCCTTTGTTGAAGTAGTATTAATTTGCTAGAGAACATAGGAGCATGGTATTTTGAGGAAAAGTAGGTCCTATTAATTTTCAGGGATGCATGCAACGCGGTATTTGCTATGCATTCTGATTCACCATTGATTTCTCATAGGTAAGGCCCTTTGATCCTTGAGCATTACTCTTTAACCTCTCTTTATGCTGATCTTCTTTCTGTTAATTTTTGTTGATTTATGATTTGAGAAGAACCTTGTTTGGTTCTGGTTATGGTGGTTATCTTCTTCCTCTTAATTGCTCTTGGAAGGGTTATGAGATGTGATTCTATCTGTTGGGAGTAGATATAAGGTACTGATCCTAAGGAAATGTATAGTTTTTGGAGGATTCGAATTCCATGAATTTTATATTGATGGTGTGGTGATCCACTTTATTGAATCATTTGGAAAAAATAAACCATTTTTTTGGTCTACTGAACCATGTTGTGGATGGAAACGTCATGAAGATTATCTCATTTTGGAAGATAACCAACCCTCTAATTTTGTATTGATGGTGTTTAGAAGAGCAATTCTAAGTGAGAAGGTAGACATCTGGGTAAGTCAATCATCACCCCGTATTTTATAAGAGACTACGATCAGTCTATCATTTTTTAAACAATGCATGTTAATGGTGTATTTTAATTTGACATTATCTACTTAGTATAACACATTCCTTTTCTACATGACTAGTAGATTTAGCATATGTTGCAATTGCCTGATTGTATACTTTACCAGAAAATATAACACTAAGAATTACATGGAAAATCACAATAGAGGAGATCAATTGCTTTAACTTACATTTTTCTGTTGTCATCTGTTTCCTGCTTCCACTTTCATCACTAACATCTTTCTCATTCATGACTTCTTGCATATGATTAAAATAGGGAAAAAATTACTGTGTTGCATGTTTAGAAATTGGAAAAATCTGAATTTTTTGTGAATAATATGGCTAAGGTTCATAACATCTGCTACCAAGTAATAAAAATTGACTACATTGAATCAAAGAAAAATAGAATAAATTGGATTTCTCTTGAAAATCCCTCATTTGAAGCTAGGTATAAAAAAATGGTTATGTAAAAGTAATAGTGGGACCTCATTACGCAATAACAAGGCTGTAATGCCTGATCTGAAAATAAAAAAAGGCTTGTAATGAGCTTGTAATGGCTGTAACAGGTTTGTAATGGATTGCTAATGGGGGCAATATTTTTTTTTCTTAATTTCTTTTTTGACTGTTATGGCCCCTATTATATTGTCCATATGGCCAGCCGTTATGGCAGCTGTTACTGTTACCGTTACCGAATACTTTTATTTGAATCCTCACCCAGTGTACGAATTAAGGTCTTGTAGGGTTGTGACCAAGTGCATGACTATCATCTTCCCTTTTCAGTATTGACTGTTGTCTTATAGTTCGAATTTTTTAACCACATAGTATATCCATGTTGGAATAGAATGGAAGTGCAAAAGAAGCAGCCCATTCAATCTGATCAATCTACTCCTTGGGGGGGTTAGAAATAAAATGATGCAGGAAATGAGAGGGTTGAAGATGCTAAATTCCAAGATGTAAATTGTTGGAACCAACCAAATGAATCATTTGTTACACCACATGTTTGGGATAAGGACAAGATGCATGGTTAATCTAATTCTATCTGGGGTAATCAGAGCCCAAAGGGTACCCATACAGAAAGATCTTCAGATATTGGTGGTTGGAATGAAGATAGAGGACAAGATGAGTTGAATCAACCAACAAGATCTTCTATTTGGAGTTCTTCCTCAGATGACAACAGTTGGAAAGAAAATAGAGCACACGATTGGTCAAATCGACGGACCAGAGCTCCTAGATGGGGTTCTTCGAGTGCGGGTGACCAAAGAAACCAGAGAAGCCGTTCTACCCAGTCACCTGCACTTGTGGGGACTAATGGTCTGAGTGCTAATAAGATTCCCACTGCCACTAGAAGATGCTTAGATCTATTCACATGTGAGGAAGAGAAAATTCTTAATGATGTTGAACCAATTTCGTTGTCGAAAAAATGAATTCTGCATAATTCTAGCTGCTATGACGATGATCGGCTATCGGATGAAGATCAGTCCTGGGTACTCGATAATGTTTTTCAGCACCATCCTGACAAAGTGACAAAAATGGGTGAAAATATTGACTATGTCATAGTTGGTAAGCACGACAAATACCAAGGTACCAAGTACTTTTTTTTTGTCTCCACAAATGGTTTTAGAGCGGATTTCTCTTACCTTAAATTCCTGGAGAACTATGTCTAGGAGAAGTACCCTGATGGTGCTGAAGCCTTCAACCAAAAGTATTTCAAAAAGCGCCGCTTAGAGGGCATGAACCAGAAGCAAACGGGCATAAACCAGCAGCAAACACAGTTACTGTAGATCCAACCCCCTTGGGAAGATAGAACAATGAGTTTGTGTAGTGGGTTTTTTACTGTGCATTGGTCATATGTATATATTTTCTGCCATCTGTCCTTCCCCAAATGTGGTTAACCTCTCGTTTGCCTCTTTTAACTATTGTATATATTCATCATCCCTCTGATAAATGCACTGCCCAATTTGGGAGTGGTTCGGCCATATGACTAAGCAGTTGGCTTCCATATGTTTAAACAGTTTTTTCTTTTTTCTTTTTTTTTTTTTTTTTTTTTTTTTTTTATAAATATCAAATCATCTGAATTAGGAAAAATCACTTTAAAAGGCCTATTTCAGTATTAAGTACTAAATTTTTTTTTAATAAATGGACCGAAGTTCTTGATCTGCAAGATGTTTGCCATTCTGATTATCAGGATCATTGTTTTCAATTTTAGAGAATGAGTTCCTCTCTTTTGTTTGATTATTTGTAGATAGGCACGCGCCAAACAATGGGAAGTGACCAATGATCAAGGCAACCATTGTGTCATGATATTGAAAAAGTCCATAAGATCTTGCATAGTCAAGAAATGTCATGATATTTGGTGTAACAAATGCGCATGAGATCTTGCACAATCAAGAAATGTCATGATATTTGGCTTGTTCCTTTTCTAATCCTAAACTAACTTGGTACTCTATGGTTCAACATATTGCTAGTCTGCATGTTTTTTCTAGTTACTCTATGATGTTTATTTGCCATTCAACCTGTTTATAAGCTTCAAATGGCAGGTTTACTGTAGATTAAGTCTAGTTTCACTGCATGAAGGGTTATGGAATCACATGAAAGGTTATTTACTGGTTAGCTTTGTATCCCTGCTAGATCTGTCTACATCTTTGGATCAAGGAAGACTTTGAGCCAGCAAATTGGAAGCATCACATTTGCTGTGGAAAGAATGATTTCGATACTACTAAACAATCTGCAAGGTACATCTATTCTTTATCACTTCAAAATTTTTGTTTTAGTTTTTATAATTTTATGCGTACATTATTTCGTTGTGGATATAATTTTTGTACTCTCATTTGAATGAAGGAAACTGGAAGTTATTAAGTTTATTTTATTTTGTCCAGTTGCACTGCATTTGGTGGGAATCAAGTTTTTAGCATTCGTGCTTGATCTATCACTATTTGGAAGGAAATGCAGCCTGTCATATCTATTGTTAAACAGTAGCAATAAAATTACATCATGTAAACACTAAATTAGTTTTAGTGCATCTATTAACTAAACTGCAAGAAGCAATTTTATTATTTTGATTGCTTGTCATTGCTTTAAATTGCTGGCTTCTGTGATTTGATGATCTTCACTTCTTTAATTTTTGTGATTGTTCAATGTTCTGCATTTTCTATTCTAATTTGTCTTAGATAGTTAATTTTTTTTATTTTTTTTTGTTTAGTTCACAAATCATACAAATTGCTCCGAATCAAAATGCAATTTCTGAAATTTTCTTTCTTTTTATTTATCTAAAATTCTGTGTAGTGATGCTTTCAGGAGACTAGTAAAAGCACCAATAAGAATCTGTGGTGATCGACAAATCGAAAGAATTCATTCATCTCCGATAGTTAAGTTCTTTTTAAATAAAAATAAAAAAAATTCTCTCCCATTGTATTTGATTTTCCTGATCTGTTGTTATCATCTGCTTGTTTTGCTTTGATCCATCTCGTTTCATCTAGAAAAAATAGATTTTTCCATTGTTTTGATAGATTCATGTGAGTTTCACTTCGGTTAATTTTCACCATACAACTTGTTTTTGTATGTTATGTAACAAGGTACAAAAGGTTTGAGAGAATGTTAGCCTCGCATGGTGTGCCTGACTCCCACCAACAGATGTTTTGTCAGAGATATGGCATATACCCATTTATTTTCATTTGGAGCCCTTGAATTAGCATGTGCATGTTTATCTCTCTTAAGTACTACCATACCCAAGTAATATAATCTTTATAAAAAAATCGCTTGAGTCCTGTCAATTTGAACAACTCAACAACTGCTCCTGTGTCAGGTCCAAGTCACTTTATGAAACCAACCTCCAACAATTTTATCTTATCAAAACTTCTATTTGGAAATACTACATCCAACAAAAAAAAATATTAGGGGAAAAAATCATTAGTTGTTTAATGCATTGTTAGGGTTGGGAGATGGAGATCCACCTTATGTTTAAAGGGCCTTCTGATGATTATTTTAAATCCACCTTATTTTTAAAGGGCCTTTTGATGGAAACAGTTTGGAGGGAAATAAAAAGTGTATTTTGTTTTTGGTGCTTCCTTGAGACACCATACCATTTTTCTTAATAAAATGAGCTAGGGAAGTCATGAGCTCTATAACTCACAAATTTCCCAAATCCTCTTTACTTTCTCCTCCACAAACTAGTGTCAGAGTCTCTTGGTTGATTTATTTTTTTTTCAAGAGGCAGGTTTGCAGAATACAGAACGCTTACTGATGTGGCACATGTCAGTGATATCTGAGCCATTCATGAAGTGATAGCCACCATAAACATGACCTCAAGTGTTTGATTTGTATTTAGTGTATCAATTTTTGGATGTAATGTGAATATATTCAAAGCGGAAGAAATTGCTTTTAGATGTGCACATAAGGGTGCTAGGAACTTCCTTCTTGTCCTATTTTATACATGCCTAGTTTTAATACATGTATATGCTTCAACTTATTTTACATATTTTTAAACTAGCCAAATCTTTGATCATAAGTTTGATAATTAACTGTTTCTTTCATAGGAGAGATTCTGATGACACACATGTAAATGGGAGATGGATGTGCAGATGGTGGCATGGGAGTCCATTTCCTTTATGTGGTTTCTCTTCTCACTTCCTATTTGGATTTTGTTTTCTACGGTGGATCTTGTGGTTTCCTTGTAGGGATTGTCACATGTCAGTTGTTGGTTCTACAGAAGATTATGTTGGATCTCTGTTTCTTAGAAGATCTGGTTTATGCTTGGTGGTATCATGGTATGTGAGCTTCAATTGTTGTGTTCATTCATCTCCGACATTACATTTATAGATTTCATTGAAATAGTTATATTTCTTTCCCATTGTGGACACTATTTCTTTCTTTCTTTCTTGCGAAAACTGTGTTGCTGGTTGAAATGAGTCCCTAAACAAATATTTCAGGCTGGTCCACCTGATGCATGGCTAAGATGTCCTACAACGATGGCAGGTTAGCAGGCATGGCTTGTAGTGGTGCATGTTTAGAGCTGTTTGGGAATCAAATAGATCTGTTTAGAAAATAAATGGCCACTTATGGAATATTTTCATTGATGGAAATGAAGTTCTTGTTAGAAGTTGTATTTTCATTGATGTTGGCACTCTATTTTTAAAAATTCTGTTTGGTCATTTTAATGGTTTTGAGAATTCAAAACCCATGTAAATAGAATAAATATGAAATCTAATTGCAAGGACAATGGAGAACTCCCTAACTAAAATTTCTTATTTCAGTCACTTGTTGTCCTCATGCATGATATGGGTCCAAACTGGGAGCTGATAAGTGATGCTATCGACAGTACCCTGCAGTTCAAGGTGAAGTTGTATTTGGATCTTTTTCTTTGGTTATACTAGCCTCTCCAGTGTGTTAAAAATAGATTGATACAGAGAGAGAGAGAGCCCTGACCAGCTGGTTCTCTGCAGATGGCCTTTGGCCTGCATTTTTCCTCTATAGATTGACACACACAAACACACACACACACACACACACACACACAGCCCTGACTAATGTGTAAAAAATAACGTGCATTTTTTTTGGGATCTGTTTGAAATGAAGTGATTTTTGATTTTTTTTTTTCTATAATTTTGTCTGTTGCTTCTATCTTAGTTTGGTGGTAGTTATGTCTTAGATTTATTTAGATTATTCCATCGTGTTTTATATATGCCATCCAATATGCAGTCCACTGTTAAGTTGCAGTGCTGCAGTGCTCCCTGTGGAATGTGAATATGAGGAGGTGAACAGATTGGGCATATTTTAGATCATACGAAAAATTCAGATTTATATTTTTGTGAAATTATTTTGCTGATTCAATGCATCTATTTTTGTAGACACTATTTCTGTAGACCTTCCACATTGATCAAGGAGTTCTTAAGCCAAGTGATGGCATATTGTGGCTGGTATGGATTTGGAAAACCAGCATTTGTCTCTGCAGTTACTTTGGGTGTTGCTGGAATTAAAAAGCTACTTTTAAGCAAAGAAATAGATGTCACCCAATTGCATGTATTGCAGGGGATCCATGAAGAGTCACAATCCATATAGAGATGCATAGCTAAAGAACTTCCTTGATTGGTTACCTTGTATAAAACAATGCTTTTATGGATCCTTTCATGATATTCCAGCTATTGTGACAAATTTCAATATTGTTAGTTATCTAGGAGGTTTCAATTTTAGTAACCCTGTGATTTTATTGCCCTTCATAGTTAACCATCATGTCCTGTGTAGATTCCTAGTATTTCTTTTAATTGTGTTGCTGACTCTATTGGAAAGGAAAAAGTTGAGGTTTGCTAAATTCACATGGCAGCCCTGCCATCCACATGCAGGCTGTCTAAGTAATAAAGAGTAATTTTATTACTAGAAAGTGTTGAGATGCGAAAGACCATGATTAAGATAGTGATGTTGGAGACTAGCTGTTGGAATTTATCATTTTACTTGGATGGTTTATTGGATGTGTTGTCAAAACAAATTGTAATTATTTGTACTTATAAACTGAAATGACGAAATTGTAATTTCCTTGCTTCTAAATATACACTTCAAATCATAATGTATTGTTTGGGTGTTGATTATGTCAGAAAAATGAATTTAAAATATTGAATTTTGTTTTCTTAAATTGCAGATTTATTTGCACAAATAGGCAATATAAATATCTTTTCTAGAAAGAAAATCTGCATGTATCGGTATGCAATAGATAAATCTGGATATATCTTCCAAACAAACTCACATGAATACCAGGAAACTATGAACAAACCCACCATATCCTGTAAGCTTTCATGACACATCTTGTTTATTTTCTATTCAATGTAAACATTGGCCTAATTCTTTGAAAATTTTTGTATCAGGAAACATCGCAAAGGAAGATGGACCTGTAAGCATGATTTTCACCATATTAATGTATAATGCTTCAAAGCTTCAGGTGAGTTGGTCTACTACTATTTTTGTGAATTTAAAACATTGCAAAGGAAGTCAGAGAATTAAATTTTGCTGATTTAATATTGCAGTGTGCAAGTGTCTAGCTTTTTGTGCTCATACCATCTGCCAGTAAAGAGGCAATCAACCTCGTCTTGGTAAGTATACTAGTTGAAGTAGCTTTCTTTAGGAAGCAGACCCATTCCGAAAGAACCCCAAATACATGCAAGGTTCATATTAGATCATATTGAGAATGTTGGAAGTTATCAACATGAATGATTTTGGAGATTGAGAATGTTGGAAGCTATCAACATGAATGATTTTGCATGTAATCTGATTACTTACAAGCACACAGTGGAACTCATATGCATCTGCTGTTTACACTTCCAAATAAGTTGGTTATAATCCTCTATTCCTTATCCATATGTGATGTAACGAATCTATATTTTGGGTTGTTTGGAAACTAGGAATTTACAAGTTGCTAAAGAATTTATTTTATGGAAACAAATTCTTTATGAGAAAATGAATGGGTGTACCTTACCATCTAAGTTCTCTTTGGCCATCTCGGAATTTATAAGTCTCTTTTTTCCATAACCCAACCAAATCTAATTGGGTGTACCTTACCATCTAATCGCTGTCCGTCTTTTTCCTAAACAATTGATATTCTACATTCTTTGACAAAACTTATCAAATTAAAGTTTATATCTCACAACTACAGGCCACACTTATAATAGGTAACAGGACACTTCAGCCTAATGCAAGTCAAGTTGCTCAAATCATGGGCATACATGTACTGATCCAAACTCAAACCATGGGCACATCTGTAGACGGGGTAGATGCCAAAGTGCTTCATTGTTGTATGAAGCATCAAGTATCTAGTGCTAGATGCTAATATCTTAGTTATGTCAGGTATGTAAGGCACATATGTATGAGATCCAAACTGTTCATCTATTATACCTAATTGTGGATACTCCATATGTCCGAAATCATAAAAACTAAATGATCCAGATCCATGCCACTATTTTATAGGCTTTTTTTTTTTTTTTTACTTTTTATTTGTTGAATGTGAGTTCTTTATGAATTGTTCCTATTCTGAGGCCCATGGATGACTTGTTTCCTAGAAGTTTTTCCAACCACATGATTTAGGGACAGCTTGGATAGAAATTTCAGTAAAAAAAATGTGAAAATTTGTTGGGCCATGCAATGCTAGCTTGGCTCCTCCCTTTTTAAATGTAGATTTTATAGATTTCTAAAATCATGCCCTGTTTTATTTGATTGGTAACATTCAAACAGATAGTGATAGGATCAAATGATTGATTGTTTTCCATGCTTCTGTCAAAAATAACAGCGCCACCAAAAGCGTCAGTAAAGGCAGAATAAGCGCCAAAAAAGGGTATACAATTAGCGGTGCTTAGACAAGCGCCGCAAAAGATGTACTAGCACCTGTAAAACTTTTACCGACACCCCCAATTATCGGCGCTTGCCTAGTGTCGGGAAAAGAAAATGTTGGCGCTTTAATGGCTTTTGTCGGCACTTAAAAGCGCCGGTAAAGATCCTTCTTCTTGTAGTGTCTCCATTCTCATTTTTCTTAGCCCTGCAACCCAAAAGAAATCGGCAATTGCAACTCAGCAGCATATCAGTTGTTTGGATGTTCCTGAAACTTCTTATTTCCCAAGTATCTCCCTGTTTTGTAGACTTCTCATTGCCTTTTTGGTTTGGGTCTTTCAGCAGAAAATGTCGACTGCTGTTGATAGTGAAGAGGAAGATGATGAGGTGCTCGAGATGAAAGAACGACTGACAGCGTATAACATTGATTCTCCTTCAAATCAAATAGGTATATGATCATCCATGTGCAGTAAGCTTTCGGATCAAAGCGAAGCTGAGAATAGGGTGTTAGTTGATGGAAAATTGATAACCAGTAGAAGCACATCCATGGAGTTTTCTCTTGCGATTGTTGAGAAGCTATTTGGTTACGAGAAGGCATTGAATCTTGTTGTTAATGAGAACTTTAAATAGACATAACTATTATGTTGGTATTGTACTTTTGTGAATGGAAATGAATGATTTGGTTTGATTGAATGAATGATTGATTTAGTCATGAAGTATTTATCTATATTAGCTTATATGAGTTATCAGGGTGTACTACAATGGTAAGAGCTACCATTACTATTTAAATTTTTTATTAACAATAGGCATTAGCTACAGCTATTAACCGTAGCCCTTTGTTGAAAATCATAGCTCTTGCTAATTTCAGTTTTTTGCTACAGTTCTCATTCTACTTTTAGCTACAGATGTAATCCGTAGCTGTATATAATTTAAAGCCACGGACAACACTGCTACGGCTTTAATCCGTACCTATAGCTTCCATAGCTGCGTCTTTAAACCATAGCCTTTTATATGAAAACCGTAGTTGTCGCTAATTTAAGCCTATTGCTACGGGTCTTGCTTAACTTTTAGCTACAGGTAAAATCCGTAACTCTAAATACTTTAGCACTACAGAAGCAACGACTATGAATTTAATCCGTATCCACTGTTTCTATGGCTACGAATTGAATCTGTAGCCATAGCTTTTAGACCTATGGCTACGCTCGTGCTATGGACTTTAACCGTAGCCATAGACCTTTAGCTACGGTTTTTATCCGTAGCCTTTTCCTAGTTTTCTAGTAGTGTATATTTTAGCCTGAATCTAGCCACTAAGATTAATCTACATTTATAGATCAAGTCCATAATGCCCGATTTTTTAATCCATCACTAGATCATTGAATTGATAGTTAGACTCTAAATTAGCAATTCTTAGGGACCTAAGAACCCACGTGAGACAAATATGGAATAGATCTAACTATTGGAAGTAATCTGCATCAACAACTCAACTAATCCATTCATTAATCACTAAGATGAACTATCACACTATCTAAGAAAACTTATTCATAGGACCTTA
The DNA here is from genome assembly GCA_037074715.1 of Magnolia kwangsiensis. NCBI lineage: Eukaryota > Viridiplantae > Streptophyta > Magnoliopsida > Magnoliales > Magnoliaceae > Magnolia > Magnolia kwangsiensis. Next base: position 120,691,348 of record CM073577.1, read on the forward strand.
ATATACTTAATGGATAAACTAACCATCTGTTTCAGATTATCAAACCTAATCTATAAGATCCACCATCCATCATGTTATGGACAACCCACATCAAACGTGGATGACCTATTCGATGGTTGCACAATTCTAACCATCAAATTGAAGGATCGATCATTATATATGACAGATGATGCCTATCAATAGTCACAAGACCCCAAAGCAAAAGATCTGACCATTGGATGGTCATTAATAGACAATTAGAACTACAGGTCATTAGAAGCGGGCCATCTCCTCCTTAGATTTGCCCAATCATTGGACAGACATCCCACTAAGAATAATAGTACTTGATGAGTGGATTAGATTATAATAAATATCACAGTGGACCCCACAATTACACTGCATGTTCACCAACAGGTGTACACCCTTGAATCACAAAATCTAAGACCCGGTCAAAATAGGTTTGACCCGAGCCCGAAGGATGATATCTCTCCTTTCATGTCTTTCTCACCAGCAAATGGACGAAGACCATAAATTTGAATTTTGGTCCACCATCACTGGCCATTACGCTGATCCGAACCATCCATCATGAAGACTAAGAAAATTTGACTAAAACCCTATACTCACGCACGTTCTTACCTGTGAAAGAGTGCATAGGGTTGAGTGCAAATGACAGATAGGCTAGTGGACAACATGCATTTGATTTAGATGTTGGCCCACCTACTGTGATCCCATGAGATATCGAAGCCGTCCATGGTGTCTGTCTGCCAAAATCATCCAAACCCACAGTTTTCGTACAAGATCATGCATACGGACATATGCAAAAACAAGAGCACGAAGTGTGCTGCGTATGGCTGTTTTTGCTGAAAATAGTATTCTTTTTCTTATAACAGCTGGCAATCCGTGTATAGGATTCTCTCACAATCCTAACCCTTTGTGCAGGATAATCCTTACCATCCATTCTCTTAACATGGCTTGGGGCTTTCTTCGCAATGAAAGAGTTGTCGTAACTTAAAAACTAAAGAAACCACTAAGTTTTCATCGTTGTCCGTCCAAAACATGGGTCCCACAATGATCATTGATCAAATCCACACCATCCATACAAATCATATCGGAGAAATAGTCATCCAATTACTATCCGTCATTAACGGTCGAAGCATCTTCCCCATTCATTTGGAAAACCCACCACCTGATGATGAGACCCATTCACCAATCAAAACCTCTCATTTGGTGGGCCAATACTCTAGAAATTCATCCATACAGTCCGATTACAGTTATGCAGTCCCTAATCTACGTTTTGGACTCCTTTGAGTGAAATTCTTGAATCTTTTTAGTTGAAATCATAACTAATCCAAGGATTAGTTGGCATTAGAATCCTCTAGAAGAGGATTAGCAAAGTCTATTTTAGGATACCTTTTAGGGCATCCTTTTCAAAAAAGGGAAAGATAATGAGAGAGAGAGAGAGAGAGAGAGAGAGAGAGAGAGAGAGAAAAGGCACCGCCTCTAGTGCCGCACCCAGTTGGGTCGACTCGACTCGAGTCGCTGTAAATTGGGCTAAGTCCAACATCTCACTGGTTTTCTTAACTGAAAAAGAGAAGAGAAAAGGGAGATGATCAGAAGAAGAAAGCAAGGAGGAAGAGAAAGAAGAAGAACGATAGAAGTGAGAGTGCGGGTGCGTTCCTGTCACACCATTTGTGCAACACTGGGTGGATTCGCTGTCGAGTACATGGAGTTAGGTCGAGTGCTATCGAGTCCAACTATTGGACTCGAGTTGCAGAAAGAGAGAAAGATGATGAGAGGAAAAAGGAGAAGAAGAAAGGAAGAGAAGACCGTGAGAGAGAAAGGAAGCTTGACTCAGCAGTGCTACAGTTTGTCAGCTCAGTTTAGGCCAAGTTAGGGCCTGGTCTATGCAGACCTTACTGGTCGAGATGAAGAGAAAAAGAAAGGAGAAGTAAGAAAAGGAAAGAAGACGAGATCAGCAAGAATCTCGATTCACTGTTGATTGGTGAATCACTATTGAGTCACTAAACCAACTAGGTCTACTCGTTGTATCTCTAGCACTGGTCAGAGTGGTTCGGGCTGAGTCTAGACCCGTTCATGTTCAGAGAGAAAAGGAAGAAGAATAAAAATAAAGGAAAGAGAGAAGGTAATAGGGAAGACAAGAGAAAGAAACAAGAGAAGAATGGTGGAGAGTTGGAGCATGGAGTCGACTCAACGACCTAACTCGCCCGACTGAGTTAGCACTAGTGGAGCTTGGGTCAGGTTTCGAGTTGATAACGTCCAACAAGTAGCTTGGAAGAGCAGAAAAAGAAAAAGGAAGAAGGAGAGGTATTTCTTATTATTTTATTTAGAATAATATTTGTCATTATTATTGTTATTATAAATTTTGGGTATTGTCGTCATCATTATAATTGTCCTTATTATGAATTCTTATTGAATTATTACTATTCATAATTTTTATTATTAAAATTAATTTTAATATTTTTATTTAGATTATTATGATAATAATAATTATAATTGGTATTTTAATTTTAAATTCTTAAATTATTATTACTATTGATCTGTATTTCGATTTCAAATCCTCAAATTCTAAATGTTATATCAAAATCCTAAATCTAATCCCTAGTTTTAACCATAACCATATAAATTGAGTAATGTTGTGATCTAACCGCACTAATGGTATTAATCATGTTAGATATCGATCTTAAAGTGCGAACATTCAACTCTAGCAGCGTTGAGAGAGAATTTGACTCGAAAGGTGAGGATTACCTTCAAGCTTTTCTACATCATGATAATTATCTTAGTTCATTTATTTCATCAATTGCTTAATTTAATATTCAATCAAAATGATGATGAATGCTAGTTTATAATTAAGTGAATTATTATAAATGATTAGTCGTTGTATTTATATTCAAGTATCTGAACATGCTATGGATCACCAATATCTTTATAAAACATCTTATATGGATAAGTGCTATTGACATTGTACTGCTATTGACATTGTACGTGGCTTGTTTCATCACTTTTGATTACTTTATGGTGTATTTAGAGGTCCTCAAATTAGTGGCTATTTGTGTAATGGATTAAATTAAATTATATGGTGGACTTACCATCTTAGGAATCATTTGTTGCCTGAGTGGCTTTTGGGAGAATCCATTTTTATCACATCATTAGGATGGACTATTTGCCCTGTGCGGCTTGATGGAAATTTCCCTATACGGCTTTAATGGATTGTTTTCATATAACCTTGTGATGGTAAGTTTCACTTATAGAACTATAATTGGCCGCTAGTTGAGAAGGTTACCTCTACGTATCTTATTTGTTAGAGTCTCATGAGCTAAGGATGGTGGTATGGGACACTATGCTCGAGTTGTTGGCATATGATGGGTGACGAGCCCCCCATAGTGACCTCTGAGCTTCCTTAAAATGATTGTTTGAAATTAGAATAATAATGGTTGGACTAATCATGCATTTTCATGGCATGCGGACTTTATCAGGTGATCGATGTATGACACGGGAATTTCTTGGATCACTATGGGTTATACCATAAAGTATTTTATAGAGTGATCCTAAGTTATTATTGCGTGCATTCTAACTGTTATGGGTTGTCTTTGTTGCATGGACTTTTTCGAGGTGCCTAGTCTTCCTTAGGGCGTACCTTTAAGTACTTTTTTGGGAGACTAGTTCACCTCAGGTGTCCTCGTTGCATAGTCTTTTTCGGGTGGCTAGTTCTCCTTGGGCGACCTTTTTTCAGTTGGATGTGCATCCCCAGGTCTGTGAGCATGTGTATGCATTCATGCGTTTAAACAAGAAAATATTTGTAGAATTTATTCAATATATGCATATGTAATGAACTTTGTCTCATTATATTGATGATTATACTGAAATGTTCATTATAGACTGTTCCTGAAAAACTATGTTTAATTATCTTGGTGTCTCAATAAATCCTGGGGGCTATACCTCACTGGGATAGCCATTGACGCTATCAAACCATTTTCAGTGTGCAGGAGATGTAGATGATGCGCATGTTGGTGTGGAATAGGAGGAGTTTGATGATCTTACGACTCTCTATTCCTGATTTCATTTGTATTTAATTTGTACCATCATGTAACTTAAACACTAAAGATATTGGTTTGTATAATTTTTTGGGTAGCCACTCGAATATTTAGTTATGTATATTTGGACTCCCTCTTATACTTGATTTGTTTCTATTTTGCTAGATTATTAACTCTGATAAAGAAAAGAAAAAAATGTACATAAAAATTGGGATACTTTAAAGGTTAACACTCGGGTTTTTAGAAAATGAGTAGTGTACTCGGGTTTCAGAAATTGGGGTGTTACAATAATATTTGTTTGGATATAAATATACGATGATCAGGTGTTTTGATCAACTGGGAATGCCCTAACTTAGATCAATGGTCATCGATGATCAATTAGGGATATGGCTATATTGATATGTGTGGAGAAATAACTTTAGTCGGTACCCCAAATTTGGCCATAAATCGACGGTCTGAAAGTTACAACTTCGCGAAAGAGCAAAGTACTAGTTTTACTTAAAATTTAGGTTTTCACCTAAGCCATTCACACATCCCATGCACTTAGCTTATGGTCCAAGTTGAGCAATTTAAGACGTGACCTCGGCTCGATGTCCCACGATGGACATCAAGCCCACTAAGAAGAATATTTTTCTATAGTCTCTGGTTTAGTGGGCCACTAATGAGCGGTCTAGAGCTTATTTGGATAATTGGATAGTGAGATTTCTTGTGCGCAATGATTAGGATTTAGATTAGCTAAGTTTATAGTGTGGCATATTTGTAATTAGGGGAAGTGATGATTCGATCCTAATAAACATGTACCGTTGATTCTTACGAAAGAAGTGACCATATTGATTTGAATTATTAATTAAGATTTGACCCATAGTTATCTCGACTTTTGATAGGTTTTTATTTAGTTGTGATTGTTTTGATCAGTCAGTGATGGGTCAGCTAGATTTGGACCATAGATGAACAAATCATAAGGCTAGACTCGATGTTTAAGTGATCGGGCGAATTCTTTGGCATCCTACGGTTGATTAATCAGATTTGTGTAGTTTTTTACTAGTATCACCCATGTATAGGCTCACCTCGAGCGTTAATGGTAAGTAAGTGATAGCATAAGTTAATTATAATGAAAAATTTTAAGGTTTTTTTTAAAAAATACTAAATAGCAAAAATTGGGGAGGTTACACAATGCCTCGGCCAAATGAAGGTGCTCTTTGGTGATCTGGATTGCATTTACACAAAGTAAATATCAAAAAATCCATATCAAAAGAAATGTTGCATGCTCTTGGTTACTGACGATATTTGTATTTTTGTAGATTATCAACATAAAGTTGGAATACGATCTACCCTACCTTTCTGGGTAAACGAGGAAATGTTCCTCTTTAGCAAAAAAGTTTAAGTAGACTGCTTTGTCAAAGGGAAGAAAATGAGTAAGGGCACAACCATCCCTAATTGTTGAACTCATAGGGCTACAACCAAAGTGGAAAGTGTTTGTCGATTGGCTCCAAAAGGTAAAGACAATAATCATCAAAGACGGGTAAGTTGGATAGTTGATGAGGAAAATTTTGAAACTTTCATCAATACTAATCAATTTCCATGTATCGTTGTGGTGCTTGGATACACTGTTATGCCATTCTTCTCATCCATTTAGAGGTTTTGACAAGACCCTTGTAGATTTAAGAGTAGTAGAATGATCTAGAAGAAGCAATTGAAGGAGAATGATTTCATCATGATGTGCAGGGAAGAATAGATTGAGTGATTCAAGTTGTGAGCATGTGGTTTTAGGATCGAAGGCTAGCCAAAGTGCGTGTAAAGTCCTATTTTAGAATTAGAAAATTCAAACATGATTTCATCCATAACATAAGGGACAAGTTTTTCTAATTCTTTGAACATTTTTCCTAAGTTGCAATTGTAGGAATAGAGGACAAGGGAGCAACCGTGAGGTACTTAGAAGGTTTTGAGAAGAAAATGAAGAGATGTAGGCAATAAGGGATGAAAAAGAGAGAAATAAGTGAAACAACATATATATCAGTCGAAATCGTACACATTAATGAGATGATCATGACCCCTCGAGTGATGTGAATAGGTGCGACGTGTCGTAAGGGTAGTGAAGAATAAAACTTTATTCGGTTATTATCTCAGTCGCATTTGGTCAATAGGGAGCCGACACATGGAAAATGGCCAATTGCATTAATAGTATCGGTTAACGAATCAACATTGCATTCACCTTTTCTCAAAGGTGAGGTGAGGTGTGGGGCAATGTTGTACCCTATTTCTGACCGATCATAATATAGCTAATAAGTGAATGACATGTGGCATTACACAAAAGGTAGGAGATGTATGAAAATATTTTATAAAAGATATAGTATAATTTTTACGAAATTATAGATGACACTCATTTGGCACTATACGTCATCTAAGGATGAGGTGTAATCAACAACATATTTTGGTCAAGATAAGTGAAAGCTTGGAGTGCGGTCGAGAGGAAAAATGTGGTCGAAAAGGTAGAATGGAGTTCGGCTAATAGAAGAGACATACTCAAAAGAAGAACGCACATAGAATAAGGATTTAGATGATGACTCTTCAGTTACTATAACTACAAATTAAAGAAGAGAAATGTACGATGAATAGTTGTGGGAGAAATATATAAATAGCATAAAAAATTAATAGAAAAAGGTGTCTCACACTAATCAAACCAAATTGAATCTATCAATTTACTTTATCTTAGTCTATCTTAAGAGTAGCGATAATTTAGTAGAAGTAATTCATAGTTGTAATCTAAGTCTACACCAATATGTCGGACTTGATTTTTATCCAATGTTAAGCAGTTCTTTTAAGGGATGCATTCTTTTAGTTGTTCCTAGTGACCCATTTAGACTTTTTTCATTTTGTCTAACTATATTGGTATATGCAAAAGTCATTTCTTATGAAACTTTCAGAGGAAGAACTCCACTCCGATTATCATAAGATCATTACAAAATTATACACGCGACTAAATAGGTGATCGATTTTCTCAGATTCTGGTCATATAAATTTATTGGATTTATCTACTTATTTCACTTATTTTGGCACTTAAAGTTAAAGTTGATGGGTTTGAATTCAATTCATCCATCGTATTTGTTGGGAGAAAAAATATAACAAGTCCTTGAGTCGGCTTGAGGGTCAGAAGAGTCAATGAAGCAATGGCTCGAACTCATTGGACGCCAAGTTCGGATAAAGCCCAAAGTCCATAAAACACTGGATGGAGAGACGTAGTTTGCATCGTGAGGCGCCTGGCCCGACAGTAGCCTGAACGTCCTGAGCCATGAAGCGAAGCCTCTAAGAGATGAAGTGCACCTCAAGGCTCAATCAAAAGCCTCACAGAGGAAAGCCCAAGCCGACCTAAGATTAGTTGGCCTTAGAGCCGCCCGAGCTTTAGTCCAATTCAAAGATTGAGTTGACCAATAGAGTGGGTGGAGATTAGCTGTAAAACTTATCTCGGTGCAACCGTGATAAGAGTCGGCCGAGTTATATCGTTCCATATCTGGAAGTTACCTAGTAAAACTCTAGATTTCTACCTGAAATTTTTGGGAGATAAGGCTAAGATCTCTGAAAATCCGGGAATATCAAGGATTATGGATCTTAAGAGATCAGGATCTACTCTAATTATGGAAGTCTTATGGGGCACGACACCATTATAAATACAAAGACCTTCATGGTAAAAGGTATGCAAAAACTCTTGCCCTAAAACCTTTTACTAAAAGATCCAGATTCTGACTTAAGCATCGGAGGGTCCCCTAGTAAAGCCAGGGTTACCTTTTTCCCTCTTCCTGTATAGGTCCAAGATCCACAAAGGGGGCGAGCCGAAAACAGTATCAATAGTTTGGCGTCGTCTGTGGGAATCGATACGAAAAGTCATTTTCTCTAAACTACTAAGTAGTCTTCAATGGCGTGAACAAATAGAACCGTCCAGAACTAACCTAGCGAGGTCCCTGTCACCGGACCATCAGCGACAGAGGGCCTGTAAGTGCTATGGTCACATGCTCCTTTGGTTGTCAAATGTCGTGGTGTCAAAACCTTTATCTGTGTCTTGTGTTTGTATGTTGATTTATATATGTTCAAGACACTGCTTCACAATTGCTTCAAGTTAAGTACATTGATCGATTTCAAGCCAAGCCAAGCCATGTACTTTGTCAACGTCTATAAGCATATATGTTCAGAGCTACATCGATAAAGAATACAAGACTCAAGTACATTACAAGATTCAAGTACACTTCAAGACTCAAGTACACTTCAAGACTCAAGTACAACTTAAGATGAAGTTTAAATTCAAGCTTTCGAATATCTCAAGATCAAGCCACATCAAGTACAAGAGCTCAAGCTTGATAAAGTTCAAAGGTCTACCTTCGCTAAATGAATGAAGTTCAATGTTCATACTTCATGTTCTAGGTATAAAAGACCTTAGATTGACCTTAGGGTAGGTCGTTTTGGATACATAATTCAATCTGTATGTTTATACATGATTTTGGTCTGTTCTAAGACTAGTCCTGGATCTTATTCGACTAGTCCTAGTACTGGTTTGACCAGTTCAAGAAATTTCACGATCAGTCATAAGTTGTTGAAGATTTTTAAAAGTTTTTAGTTAGTCCACGACCAATCCTAGAAGTCCTTCAACCAGTCGTAGGTGTGTCTATGACTCGAACTTTGACCAGTCATGGGTCTTCGACTCAAACTACAGCAACCAACTCATGTGGTCCACGACCAGTCCTGAGTCATCTATGAGCAGTCATAGGTAGTCCATGACCAATCATAGACACCCCTAAACTAGTCGTAGAACAGTTTTTCAAAGATTGCGCTTAAAAATTTAAAATGTCATTGGTGCTACGACCAGTTGAGGTGTCCCCAAGACCAATCGAAGATGAGTTTCTTCAGCTATAAATAGAGCACAAATTTTTGAGTTTTTCAATAAAATTCAAGTAAAATCAAGGCTCCACTCTGAGATAAGTTTGTGTTCATTTTAAGTTACTTTGTGCATAATTAATATTTCCTTTTGTCAACTTATTATTATTTGATTTTGATCTACATTCCAATCTGATTTGAAAAAGGGAAAATTCTGTAGTTCCTTCTTCTTGGAATCAAAATCAAATACAGTTAGCCCATTTGGTTTAACTTAAAATCAATTAGAACTTAGAACCATTGTAAAGTGAGTATTGGACATTGAACTTCCATATTCGAACTTCTACTCCGATTAATTCTTCTGGGCTGCTATGAAAGGAGAAATTCAGGTATTTTACGCTTATGTAATTTACTTTCTTTTTGGTTTCTTTTGAGATTGAGCCAGAAAAATCTCATTGTGTGGTTATCTGACGAAAGCCAAAAAACTCAGACAGAGGGGTTTTTGAATTGTATAAGCCCAAGTAGAAAAAACACAATTATGAAGGTTTTGGGTGAACCTGTGAAAATCTATTTTGATAGTGAATGCTAATATCCCCTGTGTGAGGATATTAGGAGTGGAGTAGCAATCTGAGTGGCTATTGTTTAACAGTTGATGAACACACATGCGAACCACTATAACTCTTTGTGTTTTGTGGATGTGTGATTTATTTTTTCTATCTTTTATCATTCAAAGCTAGGGAATGTTGTACTAATTTAGATTTAACTTCCTGTAATTTATTTTAATTTATTTATTCCTCTTTGGTTTGAGTTTTTGATACAAAAGACGTTCTAGAAATAAGGTTGTCTTGCCATAAACCCTTGGTTTTTATGGTGTAAGGTTGTCCTTAGAACTAAATTCGTATCAACCTCTTAATACTTGTTTATTGAGGTTGCTTTTATTTCAGTGTTAAAAATTGATTTATTTTTATTTGGCTATCTCTTTATTTTATTCCGCTATTATAATCTTAATTTGGCAGTCCTATTCACCCCCCCTCTAAGACATATAGCTAGGCCATTTCAAATGGTATTAGAGCTTAATAGCTCGTACTTATTGCTTTTTATTTAGATTTATTTCTTAAGCTAACGATCTAAGCTATATAAAAGATGTCAAATTTTGATAGCCTATCAGTCACTAGGCCTCCACCCTTTGATGGCTCCAACTATGCTTATTGGAAAGCCAGAATGAGGCTTTTCCTCAAATCAATGGATGAGAGTGTGTGGCAAGCCACAGTGACTGAATGGAATCCTCCTACCACTGAAGTGACTGGAATCAATGGTTCAAAATCAATGAGAGTAACTCCTTATTTCTCTTAGACCACCCTTCAGAAAAATGAGAGTAGTGCCAATGCAAAAGCACTAAACACAATCACTTACACAATATCGCCGGATGGGTTCAAAAGAATCATATCCTTTGATATTGTAAAGCAAGCCTGGGATATATTAGAAATGACACACGAGGGTACTACAATTGTCAAAAAATCTAAAGTTCAACTCCTTACAACCAAATTTGAAGAAATTCTTCTAGAGAAAAATGAAATGTTTATGGACTTTTATATAAGATTAAATGACATTGTAAACTCGATGTGGGGTCTTGGTGATAAAATCTCAGAAAGTAAAGTATGTGCAAAGATACTACACTCTCTTCCTGAACGATTCAACTCTAAAGTAACCGCGATCCAGTAACTTCGTGATATGGATAATATGAGGGTAGAAGAACTAGTTGGTTCTTTACAAACCTATGAGTTAAACTTTAAAGTTTCTAAAGGTAAATCTATCACTCTAAAATCTTCTAAATGTATTTCTGAAGAAAACTCTAATTCTGAAGATGATATGACTCTTTTAGCAAAGAAGTTTTATAAAAATTTTAAAAGCAAGAAAAGGGTAGATTTTTAAAAATCAAATGATAAGAAAATATCTAAACCTAAATCTAAAACTTGGAAGTCTTTGAAACATAGTCAATGTTACAACTGCCAAGAGTATGGGCATTTAGCAAACAAATGTCCTAAAAAGGATAAACACAAAAAGAAGGGTATGTTGGCTACTTAGGATGAATCATCTGATTCTGAAGCCTCTTCTAAATCAGAAGATTCTGAAACCGAGTTGGGCAATGAAATTAAAGCCCTTATGACTCTAGCCAAGTTCACTTTTTCAGATTATGATGATTCAACTAGTGAGGAAAATATGAACAGTGAATGTGAAAATGAAGATAATCTTCAAGATGCTTACAATGCCTTATACAAGGAAAGTCGTAAAATTGCTGTCAAACTTAAACATCAAAAAGAAAAGTTTTTTAAACTCAAAGAATGTTTTGAATCACTTGTTCTAGAAAAATCCTAAATTTCAGATTGTTTTGAAAAATCAAAATACGATTTAAAATTCAAAACCTCCCTGATTGAAAATCTAAAATCTGAAAATGAGAAACTTAAAAATGAAGTATCTTCTCTTCAGAGTTTAAAGGACACATGAAGATATGCCCAAGGTGATCCAAAGTTAGAGAAACTATTATCTGGATCAAGAAAATGTGATGACGGATCTGGGTTGGGCTATGATAAGAATATACCTCCTAAACATAAGAATACTCCTCCTAAATTTGTGAAAGGAGAGTTCTCAAAATCAACAAGATTTTTCTAAAAATACAAAAACTTTTCAAAAACTGAAAAGTAGTTATGTCAACTTTAATCAGAACGGAAACCAACTAGTTGAAAAGATAGTTGATTTACTCAAGGAGCTCTTAAAATCTAACTCTATAGGTCATTCTTACAATAATAGACATAAGAAGACCAACTATACTTCTAAACCCAAAACAGTTCTGAAATGGGTTCCTAAAGTTGCCTGCTTGGTTGCCCACACTGCTTTCAAAGCAACAAGTCATTTAAAGTGGTACCTGGATAGTGGATGCTCCAAGCATATGACAAGCAACAAGGATTTATTCACCGATCTTAAAGATATGACTAATGGATCAGTCACATTTGGTGATGGTAGCAATTGCAAGATTATTGGCCAAGGTACGGTCCAACTCTATAACCTCCCTTTATTTAAGAATGTTTTATATGTTGAGGGACTAAAACACAACCTGTTGAGCATATCTCAAATATGCAATAACATCCATAGTGTGAAATTTTCCAATCAAGGTTGTGAAATTATAAATAAAAAGGGTTCTGTAATATTAACTGGTCGCAGAACTTCTGAAAATTGCTATATAGTAAGCGATGGCAGCTCATCTAATCAATCGTGCTACATGGTCCATACCGTTGAGACAGCATTATGGCATAAATGCCTTGGACATGTACACTACCAGAATTTATACAGATTGAGTAAAGGAGAACTAATTAGAGGTCTACCTAAGTTACAAAAAGTAGACAAAATATGTGGTGAATGCCAGTATGGTAAACAAACTAGGAGCTCTCACAAAAAGGTGAACTCCAATGCCACATCAACACCATTCGAGCTTCTCCCCATGGATCTTGTAGGACCAACCAGAACAGAGAGTCGAGGTGGCAAAAAATGCATCTTGGTAATCGTGGATGATTATAGTAGATTCACTTGGGTAGCGTTCTTAAGGGACAAATCAGAAACCCTTGATAAAGTGAAAAAAATCATCAAACGAATCCAAACTGAGAAAGGTTCTCAAGTATGTAAGATCTGTAGTGACCATAGATCTGAGTTCGAAAATAGCAGTGTTGAGAATTTTTGTAGCAATCAGGATATATCGCATGAATTTTCTGTGCCCAAAACACCACAACAAAATGGAATTGTGGAAAGAAAAAATAGAGTACTTCAAGAAATAAAAAATGTAATGTTATATAGTAAGAAGCTCCCTAGAAATCTTTGGGCTGAAACTGTAAATACTGCCTGTTATATTATTAACTGGGTTTATACATGTAAATCTTATAATAAAACGGCTTACGAATTATGGTTTGATAAGAAGTCGACTGTCAAATACTTTCGAGTTTTTGGTAGCAAGTGCTATATTTTACGTGACCGTGAAAATTTAAGAAAGTTTGACACTAAGAGTGATGAAGGGATCTTTTTAGGATATTCTTTAAACAGTCGTGCATATCGCGTCCTGAACAACAGGACTGGTGTGATTCAAGAGTCCATTAATGTGGTCATTAATGATCATTTGAATACACTGCCCGTAGTTCAGATAATGATGAAGTTCTTTTGATTGACAAACCAGATACTTTATCAAATCAAGTTAATTCTGAACTGAGGATTGTTAAGGATCATCTAACCACTCAAATTCTTGAAAACTCTCTCACTGGTGTGCGCACTTGTAGACAATTAGAAGACATTTATAACTACGTATGCTTTACATCCTAGATAAAATCGGTAAACGTAAAAGAAGATCTTTCTGATGAAAACTGGATAGTTGCTATACAGGAAGAACTTAATCAGTTTATTCGTAATGATGTCTGGTATCTTGTTCCTAGACCTAAAGATAAACACATTATCGGAACAAAGTGGATTTTCAAAAATAAGTCTGATGAACTTGGAAATATAATTTAAAAAAGCAAGACTAGTTATACAAGGGTACACACAAATTGAAGGCATTGATTATGATGAAACCTTTGCCCCAGTTGCTCGCCTTGAATCAATCAGACTTTTTATATCCATTGCATGCTTTAAGAAGTTTAAAATTTATCAAATGGATGTGAAGAGTGCCTTCTTGAATGGTGATTTACATGAAGAGGTATTTGTTGAACAACGTATAGGGTTTAAAGACCTTAAGTTTACTGATCATGTATACCATCTTAAAAAGGCTCTCTATGGTCTAAAACAAGCTCCCAGGGCATGGTATGAGAAATTGACTAAGTTTTTATTGAGTCATAATTTTCAAATGAGAAGTGTCAATAAAATGCTCTTTGTTAAGAAACATAACGATGATATCTTAATGGTTCAGATCTATGTTGATGATATTATTTATGGATCAACTTATACTAACATGACTGTTGAGTTTGCAGAGTTAATGAAATCTAAGTTCGAAATGAGCATGGTTGGGGAATTAAATTATTTCATAGGGTTGCAAGTAAAACAACAACCTGATGGAATTTTTATTTCTTAAACCAAGTATGCCTTGAACTTGATTAAAAGATTCGGATTTGAGAATGGTAAGAACTTTGATACTCCTATGAGTACAACTTTAAGACTCTCAAAGGACTCTACAGGTAAAGATGTGGATCCTAAATTGTATCATAGCATGATTGGCAGTTTACTTTTTTTAACTGCTAGTAGACCAGATATTTCTTTTAGCGTTGGTATTTGTGTTAGATATCAGTTTAATCCTAAAGAATCTCATTTAACTGTTGTTAAGCGGATTATGCGATATGTTACAAGTTCTTCTAATTTGGGTCTTTAGTATCCACATGAGACTAGTGTTCAATTGGCTGGATACTCGATGCTGATTGGGCAGGTAATATCGATGACAGAAAATCAACCAGTAGTGGTTATTTTTATATTGGAAATTGCTTGGTTTCTTGGTTTAGCAAGAAGTAAAGTTCCATATCACTTTCTATTGCTGAGGCTGAATACATCGCAACAGGAAATGCATGTACTCAGCTTGTTTGGATGAAACATATGTTAAGCGATTATGGAATTACACAGGACTCAATGGTTTTATTCTGTGATAACTCTGGTGCAATAAATATTTCTAAAAATCCAATCCAGCAATCACGTACTAAGCACATTGACATTAGGTATCATTACATTTGTGAATTAGTGGAAGAAAAAATAATTTCTTTGGAATGCATTCCAATCGAGACTCAACTTGCTGACATTTTCACTAAACCGCTCGACAAAATCAGGTTTAATAAATTAAAGTTTGACCTTGGTATGTGCAAATTAAATTAAATATTCTTGCATAATTATAACATATTGTATATATGCTTATGTATTTTTCTAGTTAAATTTTTAAAATTTGTTAAAAAATGCAATTTTTGGTCATACACGACTGGTTGTGTATTCTCCAAGACCGGTCGTGGAGCATACTGACCTCTTTAATTTGGAAAATCTCTCTTCTTCCTCATTTTCACTTTTCTCTCCAACGAGTCGAGCTTCGACTAGTCGAGCCCTACTATTCGATTCGACCAGGTTAGAGCATTTTGCTTGTCTTTTTTGGATATTCATGGTCTATTTTCTTCAATTTCTTCATTAGAGTAATTGATTTCAAGTTTGTCTTGAGATTTTTGGGATTTTCCTCTTCATTTGCTGATCTAGAGAAACCCATCTCTACTTCTTTAAAATTTCTTATTTTTATTCAAGAATATAGACTCTAGAGGGAAAAAGAAAAATACTAGAGGTCCCTCTTCATCCAGATCAACTTCTATTACAAGACGCTATCTTCGGTCTCCCAAAGATGATCCATCTTATGTGCGTGATTTGCGTCTACGTAATGTCATTGTTGAGAAAGCTATTAATTTAGATCACATCGCCTGTTTCGGTATCCTTCCTCCCCTCCAATCAGTAGGTTGGGATAACATCCTACATTCGGGCGGGCTGGCATACCAATCCATTGCGCAGAGCATGATTGCATGTATAAGCAATTTTTCTACTGAATAATTAACTTTCTCTATTGCTAGTAGAGAAGGGCCTTTTCCTGTTGATCGTCATTTAATTTCAGGCCTTATGGATATACTTGTTAATGATGATGGTATTCCACCTAGCACTCTAGCTGAGAAAGTTACTGAATTTAAAAAACATATTTATACTAGAGTGTTGTGTAACATGAATGCTCAATGGTCTCAGAATGGGAATGCCCTTGCATCCAAATGTTTGTTACCCAGATATAGAGTTTTGCATCGTATCTTTACTTCTAATCTGTATTCTCATTCTGGTAACAAGACAGAACTAACTTTATTCATGGTTCGTATTTTGTATTCTGCCATTACTGGTGCAAATGTTTGTCTGCCTTCTTTGATATGTCATTCTATCATTCAGTTTCGTCTCCATCCAGGTCATAGTGATCTTCTCTTTGCTTACTTAATGACTGTATTAGCAACTCACAAGCTAGTCGCTATGCCTATTGGAGAGGCTCCTATCCAACACCTCATTTTCAACAATTCTAACTTAAACAAAATGAAGTTGCACTTGGCTGATGGCCAAGTAGATGTTGGAGAAGGTGGAGCAGCAGGTGTGAATGAAGAAGAGCGTGATGATCTTCCTCCAGATGATATTAATATGGACGACAGTTTTAATGAAATTGATTCTGACTCTGGAAATGATCCTGATTTTATACCATCAGATTTTGATGCACGTCTTCATGCATTAGAGGAAAAGGTAGAGAATATGAATGTTGTCCATGATATACAATTCAAATATATGCACAAGTATCTTCGGTGCTTAAACAAGGGCCTTCATAAACTTGATCCTACCATGCCTGCTCCTTCCTCTGGATCAGATTAAGTGTTTTACTCTTTGGGTTGTAATAACTTTAATACTTTGTTTTATTTCAGTCTATAAGTTTGACTTTTTCTGACTTGAATATATGCTTGATGCTATATGAACTTTAAACTTTTCTGTATTTAACTCCCTTCTTACTCTCTTGTTTATCCTATTTTTGATTCTTCCTTTGTCATATTGTGACAAAAAGGTGGAGAAATGCACCTTTTTTGAAGCTTATGACAGGTTTTAGGGAGAAGTTTTTAGTTTGATTGCTTATGGATATGAAAGTAGTAAGTAGCATTATATTTTTCTTGATATCTGTGTGCTGCTACTCTAGGGGAGTTTATATCGACGACTAATGCCTCTTGATGGATTTTGTTTATAACAATTGGTGCATGATTCTTTATTGAGCCAGTTGTACTTGTGCTTCTCTTTTTTTATACATGAATATGTTTTGTCACAAATTTGACAAAGGGGGATATTGTAAGTGTTATGGTTACATACTCCTTTGGTTGTCAAATTTTGTGGTGCCAAAACCTTTATCTGTATCTTGTGTTTGTATGTTGATTTATATATGTTCAAGACACTGCTTCACAAGTGCTTCAAGTTAAGTGCATTGATCGACTTCGAGCCAAGTCAAGACATATACTTTGTCAATGTCTGTAAGCATATATGTTCAGAGCTACATCGATAAAGAATACAAGACTCAAGTACATTACAAGACTCAAGTACACTTCAAGACTCAAGTACACTTTAAGACTCAAGTGCAACTTAAGATGAAGTTTAAGTTTAAGCTTTCGAATATCTCAAGATCAAGCTACATCAAGTACGAGAGCTCAAGCTTGATATTGAGGGTCAAATATTGCATATTAGACCCCAGTTATTGCCTGAATTTATGAACTTTTTACTGTCTAATAGCCCGATTTAATCGTGTTTTTGATGCAGGGTGTCTTTATGAGCTTGAACTGAAATAAAGAGCTTAAAGCATGGATTTAATGCTTTGATGACACCAAAGGTAAGGGACGGACTCCAGGGACAAAGATCAACAGATTTGCAGGCCAGGGACCCAAGAAAATCAAGCTATTTACATTAAAAAGGCCCAGAATTGATCTAAAAATGTAAGATCACAGGGTTCTTGCCATCCGATTGAGTTCAAAATTCATACATGTGATGGGGGCCATAAATTAACCGTACATGTCAAAAATCAGACATTGGATCGCCCTGGAAGTGACCCAACGGATAGATCAGCCCCTTAATTCATTAAGTGGGGCCCACATGCTTCCTAGTTATGCTTCACTTTTGGTCCCAATGTCTAAAATGATATTTCAGAATTGATGAATGGTACAGATTTCTCAAGACAATCATAATGGAGCCACATGTACATCGCCAGTACACAAAGTGCGTGTGCACTCAATGTGCACCGGATGAAAATTCTGGTCAAAGCTCAGTTGGACCGAGCTTTCTTTCTTAAAAAATGGAGTTACCATTTTTGCTACAGCGTGCGACGCTGTCCGGGATCTAACTCAGTTGTGGACCCCACTCATGGTTCGAATGGTTGATCCATACCGTCCATACGACTTCTACGGCCCATACCACTAAGGCCTAGTTGACGGAATTTGAAAATGACAAAGGAAATGAGATCTCAGCCGTGTAATTGTTGGACGGACGGTTGAATAGGAAACTCGTGGGCCACACTAGAAATTGATCCAAAACTGGCCCTCTCTGAACCGTTTTTCAAGTGGATCTCAATGGACGGAGTGGATATCCCCACTAGCATCAGCCATGGCCCCACCAGCCATCACAGCGCTGACCCGCACTTCGCCCACGACCGTCTTCAAAACGAAAATTTCCATTTTCATCCAGCGTAATGAGCGAAGGCGGTCGGTTTTGCGGATGATAGTGGGCCCCACACATGCTCCGTACGGACGATCCACACCGTCCACCGTGTAGAGGGGCACAAGCACTACAAAACCATGTTGACTCTTTTCATCCATGCGTACACATGTGTGCGATACAAGGACCACAAGTGGACTATCCTGCAACGTTCAAAACTAATCTTTTTATGATTTCTTCTCTTTTCTGCATCAATGGACGTTCAAAACCACCCATTCTTGACTGAAATTTCGTTCTGAATCCAATGGACGGGGTGAATTTTCTAGAAAATGCTTCTGTGGGACACACCGATCACAACAGCGAAATGGTGCGAAAGGTTTCGCACATCCACGAAAACTGACTTTTCCAAGCGGATGTGGCCCACCATCTTTGATCATATGGCAGATCTGAACCGTATATCATGTAAAGGACCCAAAAATGTCCTAAAAGATGGTGTTTCTTAAGAAATTAAGTGAGAAAAGTGGCAATTTTTGAGGCACCGAACTTGACTGCGAAAAAACTTTAATTGGGCATGCATAGCTTTCCAAATCCGATTCAAATCCGATTTTCACCACTCCAGCAGCTATATAAGGAGGTTTTGGACGTGGAAAGCATTCATTCAGACCTTGGGAGGAAGATTCAAACCTTGGGAGATAGAGGTTCAATCCACAGCTGGAGGGAGAGCAAGGAGCTCTTGGCTTGGGTTTTAACGTGGGCAGAGGAGGGAGAGAGCAGCTTGATTTTTCTTTCCATTTTCTTTTCCTTTTATTTTTCTCTTTATTTATTTGGATTGAGCCTATCCATGGCAGGCTAAATCCTCCTAGCTTAGGCTAGGAGGTGAAGCTTGTAGTGAGATGAGAGATTATATGCTTTTAATTTAATTTTAATTTTTGAATTGAAGTTGGTTTTAGTTTGATTTTAATGGAAATATTTTTTATCTTTAATGGTCTGTTGTGACTGAAATTACAATGGGTCTGCAATGCTTTGAATATTTTCTTATCCCTTTTATGTTTATGACGTCAGGAAGCTTTGTTGTTTGCCATAGTCTCTTGGGCATGGTTTGGTGATGGAATCCATTCTAATTCATATACCTTTCATCTCTTTGAAAACTAGATCAACGACAGTTCAGTAAATTCCATGATTCTTGAAGCAGGCATAAGATCTCTCTGATCTCTACAAGTGGATCCTTTGAATCCCTAGTTTCTCACCTCTGATTTCTCCTAAGTTTTAGATTATTATTTCATAATCATTCTTCAAATTACAACTCAATTTAGATTTCATCTCATTCTAGTTCTAGTTCTGGTTAGTTTTAGGTAACGTACAGGTTTCGGTCCCTTGGGATTCGACCTCGGTCTTACCGAGTTATTACTACATCACAACCCTGCACTTGGGGAGTGAACAAGTTTTTGGCGCCGTTACCGAGGACTGACGGCTACGTTTTTCTGAAATTAATTAGTTTCAGGATTAGTTTAAGATTAGATTTTCTTTTTAGAATTTTCTAATTCTAGGCTTAGTTATTTTCCTTGTTAGAAATTTTTCCTAACTTTAGAAACTTACTATTCTTCTTTCTATCTAATTTTTAGAACTAACCCGATTTTTCTGTTTTGTAGGAAACTTCTAATTTAGTAAGATCTTTCTAATTTCTCTTTCTTTGGAATTTCTTCTTTTCTTTAGAAATTAGTTTACTTTTAATTAGAACTTTCTATTCTTTGAAACTAACTTGTTTTGTTTATTCTGCAGGTTCTTAACATAGGACTTCAAATTTGGTTACTTCTTTCCATCTTTCCCTTTTAATTTTTAGATTTCTACTTCTTTTCTCTTAGGTCTATGTTAGAATTTAAATTGAGGGCTGAGTGTGTTTTATGCCCTAGTGGGCACGCGACAACACTCGACGTCTCGTGACTGAAGGAGGATTAGTTGAGGGGTTGACTGTCCATCGCAGGACTAGACACCACTTGAAGTCTCTTGAATTAGTGGAGGCTATGGCTAAAAATCAACCTCAAGCACTACCCCAACTAGGGTTGAGGAAGTACATGATGAGAATGAGGTGCATCAGGCACCCCCGCCTCATACTTTACGAGATTATTTACAACCGGCGGGGGTGAGTACGCCCTCATGCATGATTTTTCCTGCGAATATAGGACATATGGACATCAAGCCAGGGGTTATCCAACTCCTTCCTAAGTTCCATGGGCTTGAGTCTGAAGAACCATACTTGCATCTAAAAGAGTTTCATGAAATCATAGGCACCTTATACTTTCCTAATATATCTGAGGATACTATTACGCTGAAACTCTTTCCATTTTCCTTAAAAGAAAAAGCTAAGACGTGGTTACATTCACTGCGTCCTAAATCCATTGGCACATGGAATGATATGCAGAGGGAATTTATAAAGAAATTTATCCCACATCATAAGACAATTACCCTCAGGAGAGCAATCATGAACTTTTTCCAAAAGGAAGATAAAACATTCTTCCAATGTTGGGAAAGGTTCAAGGATCTGGTTAATGCATGCCCACAACATGGCTTTGAAATATGGCGCATTACGAATTTTTTCTATGATGGGCTAACATCTTTCATGCGCCAAATGGTCGAGACAATGTGTAACGGAGATTTTATTAATAAAAATGTCGACGAGGTATGAGATTACCTCGATAGTCTCGCAGAAAAAACACAATCATGGGACTATTACCCAAGGACGAACACTACGTCTAAGCCGACTCATTCAAGGGAAAAAGGAGGAATATATCTCCTGAAAGAGGATAATGATCTTAATGCTAAGGTGGCCAATCTCACCAGAAAATTTAAGGCCATGGAAGGAAGGAAGGAAAAAGTTAATGAAAGTGTTTGCGGCATCTGTGATTGCGACATTCATACTACTGAAAGTTATCCTTCAATACCTGCCTTTCGAGAAGCATTGAATGAACAATCTAATGCCGTAAATAACTATCAAAGACCTTTCAATGGACCACCCTCTAATACGTACAATCCTGGCTGAAAAAATCATCCGAATTTTAGTTAGAGGAATGGACAAACTGCTACCCCTTAAGGTTTCTTCAATCAAAATTCAAATCAGGGGAAACCTCAAGAAGAACTGTCTCAAAATTCTGTGCGAGAGTTGACGCAGATAATGCGGAATTTTATACAAAAGATAAATTCACGTATGACGGCTATAGAAAAGGGGATGCTTCCTGCACAACCAATCCCCAATCCTAAACCGCAATATGAGACAGGTAATCCCAGCTCTTCAAATCAAATGAGGCACGCTAAATCCATCACCACTCTTAGGAGTGGGAAGGTTATTGATAAAACCCTTCCGGTTAGGCCCAAAAAGCCTTAAGAACCAGAAGAGGACAACAATGATGGATCTAGTGGCGCCCCAAAAAAATTTGAACCGGAACCTCTAGAAAAGCCAATTGCTCCGTTTCCCCAACGATTGGTTGAACCAAAACATCTTTCTAACTCTCAGGATATCTTAGAGGTGTTGAAACAAGTGAAAGTCAACATTCCTCTGCTTGATGTTGTAAAATAGATACCTTTATATGCTAAATTCCTAAAAGACTTATGCACGACCAAACGACGAAAAAGTGTTCAAAAGAAAATTTCCTTAACTGAGAAAGTGAGTTCCATCTTGAAATAAGATGTGCCGCAAAAATTCAAAGATCCCGGTTGCCCAACCATATTATGTGTAATCGGAAACTATCGAATTGATCACGCACTTCTTGACTTAGGAGCAAGTGTCAATCTGATTCCCTATTCGGTATACCAACAGTTAGGTTTGGGTGAATTAAAATCCACTCGAAACATACTACAACTTGCTGATCGTTCTGTTCGTGTACCAAGAGGGATCATCGAGGATGTGTTAGTCCAAGTTGATATATTTTACTACCCTGTTGATTTTATCATCTTGGACACCGAACCCATCAATGACACGAGCACTCAGATTCCCGTCATTCTTGGTCGTCCATTCTTGTCCACTTCAAATGCAATTATCAATTGCAGGAATGGTGTCATGACTATGTCCTTTGAAAATTTGACATTGGAATCGAATATCTTTTTTAATAACGGCAGCAACTCAGAGGATGATGACGATTTTCACGATGTTAACATGATTAATTCTTTTGTGGAAGATAGAATGCATCTCACCTTATCCTCTGATCTTTTAGAGACGTTCCTGGCCCACTCCCATGATCTTGATGATGATATAATTAGGGAGATGTGTGCCATACTTGATACTGCACCGGTACTTGAAGTTAACCGGTGGAGGTCACGAATTGAAGAGTTGTCCCAAACTGATGTAGTGCCTCTACCGTCTAACCTCAAGCCATCGAAGCCTGACCTAAAACATTTGCCCTCTGATTTAAAATATGTCTATTTAGGTCAAGATGAGACATATCCGGTGGTGATCTCTGCCCACCTAGAGAAAGAACAAGAGAGTATGCTGATATCTACTCTCATTGAGCATAATGGAGCTCTTGGATGGACGATAGCGGACCTCAAGGGAATTAACCCATCGATTTGTACTCACCGCATATATCTTGAGGATAATGCAAAGGCTGTTCGGCAATCACAACATAGATTAAATCCAAACATGAAGGAAGTGGTTAAGGCCGAAGTTCTCAAACTATTGGAAGTGGGCATCATATACCCCATATCCGATAGTCAATGGGAGAGTCCAACTCAGGTGGTTCCTAAGAAGTCCGGGATCACCATCGTAGCCAATGCTAATAATGAACTCGTGTCAACCAGAGTTACTACTAGTTGGAGAATGTGCATTGACTACAGAAAGCTGAATACCATCACAAGGAAAGACCACTTTCCTTTGCCCTTCATTAATCAAATCTTAAAAAGGCTAGCTGGTCATTCCTATTACTGTTTCCTTGACGGGTATTTAGGTTATAATCAGATTGAAAGCGCCCCTAAGGACCAGGAAAAGACCACATTTACATGTCCCTATGGCACCTTTGCTAACAGAAGAATGTCATTCGGGCTATGTAATGCCCCTGCCACCTTTCAGCGATGTATGATGAGTATCTTTTCTGACATGGTGGGAAAATATTTAAAGGTCTTCATGGACGATTTCTCTATTTTCGATTCATCTTTCAGCGAGTGCTTAGCAAGTCTTAAATGTGTGCTGAAAAGATGTGAAGAAAAGAATCTGGTACTTAGTTGGGAGAAGTGTCATTTCATGGTTTAGAAAGGAATTGTCCTTGGACATATTATCTCGTCCAAAGGAATCGAGGTAGATAAGGTAAAAATTAATCTTATCTCTAACCTACCTCCACCCAAGAACATTAGAGACGTGCGATCCTTCTTAGGAC
The DNA here is from genome assembly GCA_037074715.1 of Magnolia kwangsiensis. Classification (NCBI taxonomy): domain Eukaryota; kingdom Viridiplantae; phylum Streptophyta; class Magnoliopsida; order Magnoliales; family Magnoliaceae; genus Magnolia; species Magnolia kwangsiensis. The sequence goes on from CM073577.1 coordinate 120,714,851, forward strand.
ATGTAGGATTCTACAGATGATTCATAAAGGACTTTAGTCTCCTCTCTCGTCCTTTATGTAATCTTCTTCAAAAGGATACACTATACGAGTGGGCTGAGCAGTGCCAAGAGCTTTCACTAAGCTTAAGGGCATGTTAACCACTGCACCTATCAAGCAGCCACCCGACTGGAGTCTTCCTTTTGAACTTATGTGCGATGCCTCTGATTATGTTCTTGGAGCGGTTTTAGGCCAGAGAAAAGATAAGCGGCCTTACGTTATTCACTACGCAAGTAGGACTCTAAATCCTGCCCAAGTGAACTACTCGACTACGAAAAAGGAACTCTTAGCCGTAGTGTTCGCTTTGGACAAATTTAGATCTTACCTGATCGGATCTAAGATCATCATCTACACAGATCACGCGGCACTTAAGTATCTTCTTTCTAAGAATGATTCTAAGCCCCGCCTGATACGATTGATCTTTCTACTCCAAGAATTCGATTTGAAAATTAAAGACAAAAAGGGAGTAGAGAACGTAGTGGCCGATCACCTTTCTCGCCTTAATACCTCTGATTCCCTTGATGTGACTCATATTAATGATATGTTCCCTGATGAACAACTTTTTAGAGTCTCCCATTCACCTTGGTTCGCTGATATTGCTAATTATCTTGTTACAGGTTCGATACCGACACATTGGACATCGCAAGATAAGAAGAAATTCTTTACCAAGGTGAGTAACTTTTTCTGCGACGATCCATATTTGTTTAAATATTGCCCAGACCAAATCTTAAGAAGGTGTGTGCCAGACGATGAGCATCAGAGTGTCATCTCCTTCTGTCACTCACAGGCCTGTGGTGGTCACTTTTCTGCTAAAAAGAACACGGCCAAGATTTTACAGTGTGGTTTTTATTGGCCCACCATGTTCAAGGACACTCATGAGTTTTGCAAGGCTTGTGACCGTTGTCAGAAATTGGGAGCATTGTCCCATGGAAATATGATGCCCTTGAATCCCATCCTTATTATAGAAGCATTTGATTGTTGGGGCATTGATTTCATGGGAGCATTCCCCCAATCATTTAGAAATTTATATATTTTGTTTGTCGTAGATTATGTCACTAAATGGGTTGAAGCAATTCCGTGTCGCAACAATGACCATCGCACGGTCATTAAGTTCTTAAAAGAAAATATCCTGTCGCGGTTCGGGACACCTCGAGCCATCATTAGTGACGGGGGCTCACACTTTTATAATAGACCATTTGAGAGCTTAATGAAGAAATATGGGATTTCTCATAAGGTGAGCACCCCATACCATTCACAGACAAGTGGACAAGCTAAGATTTTCAATAGAGAGATCAAACATATCCTAGAGAAAACAGTTAACCCTGATCGTAAGGACTGGTCAATCTGATTGACCGATGCCTTATGGGCATACCGTACTGCTTTTAAAACTCCTATTGGAACATCTCCCTTTAGACTTGTCTATGGAAAGGCTTGTCATTTGCCTGTAGAATTGGAACATAAAGCATACTGGGTGATTAAAAATCTGAATTTCAATCTGGACAACACTGGCTCGCTACGCAAACTTCAGTTGAATGAACTTGAAGAAATCCGGAACGATGCATATGAAAACTCGAGAATTTACAAGGACAGGATGAAGACATTTCATGATCAACATATTCTCTGAAAATCATTCACACCAGGTCAGAAAGTCCTTTTGTACGATTCTCGACTACATCTCTTTCCGGGTAAGCTTCGATCTCGTTGGACCGGCCCTTACATTGGGCCACTGCTTATCCTCATGGGGCCGTCGAGATAAGAGATCCTGACAATGGCAAGGAGTTTAAAGTAAATGAACATCGATTAAAGCCATTTGTTGAGACATTTGATTCAGACGACATGTCCATACCTCTGATTGCTCCTATTTACCAGGACTGATCTCCTAGTCTGATGGAGGTATAGGTAGGTTTATCGCTTTCATAGGTCTAGGATAGTTGCTTATTTTTCTGGCTGAAGACGGTAAATTTAGCGCTCCTGGGAGGCAACCCAACTTTTTTATTCCATTTCATTTTTTTTAGTTAGTTAGTTCAATGTTTGTGGGTAACATCACTGCAAACCCTCACGAGACTACAACTCATCCACTAGGGGTAACCTAGGGGTTTAAAGGATTGTTGCATACGCTAAATGCAATCGAGAGCACCTGCGAAAGTGGTATAGGTAGGATTTTCTTTTTATGATTTTATTTTTGTTATTTTGTTTTGTTGATTTCTCTCTTGTGCTGACTCGCTTGTACGTTGATATTTTTAGAAAAAGCCTTCTGATTCTCTGTTCCAGGTACTATCCTCCCATCACTTCTCATTTACTTTTGTTGTTCCATGTGCATTGCATGCTCATATCTTTTACATTGAGGACAATGTAGATGTTAGGTTGGGGGTGGGAGATTAGGCTTCCTAATCAGTATTTTCTTGAACTTGAGCAAAAAAATTGTGAGAAAATTGTGAAAATTTTTAAAATTTTTTCTGAAAACTCTTGTGAATTCGAAGTGATTTTGACAATTATCCCTAATTTAGATTTTCAAGATACGTGATGTTGGTAATGCATGACTCTTGAATTCAGTTATCTATTAAATTTCGCAGTTAAGATCGAGTTATTAATCCATGATTAGAAGTTGTAAACATTGATTGAGTCATGATTTCACATGTCACGTCTCGCCTACACATTTAGATTTCAGTTCCATATCGAAGGATTAACTTGGTAATCACTGAGCATGAAAGGAACAAGCCTGAAATATCTTTCCATCATGGTATAAAAATTGAAAAGGTTAGATAATTAATCTTCTCCATAGGTTTGCTCCCTATAGGTGTAGAGTTAATTCCCCATGAATGATATGTGAAAAAGGTCTAGGAGTACGGTCTTCACCATAGGTTTGCTCCCTATTGGTAAGGATTTGATTCCTCTTCTTGGCATGACTATTAATGAAAAAATAAAAAGTTGAAAAGATCAAAAGATGAAATTTATGAGGCAAGTTTGGTTATCATGAATTCTCTTGCTGGTTACCAATAAGATCCTGAAATAACAAATTCAATCTTAATGTTGATAAGTCGAGATTACATTATACGCCCATGGAACTCAATGTTTAGAATTGTTCTAATTGATGGATTAATACCTTAAACTTAATTATGAAGTTTAATGGGTGCCTGAGTCCAGGAGAAAATAATTCCCAACATTCATGAATCTTAAAATTCTAATATCTGAATTGTTTTTTGAAAGAATCATTCAAGTTCATAGGAATCATCTTCTAATTCTCAACTTATTTTTCGCATACTTTGCTCGGGACTAGCAAAATGCTAGTTGGGGGTTGTGTTGAGGGTCAAATATTGCATATTAGACCTCAGTTATTGCCTAAATTTATGAACTTTGTACTGTCTAATAGCCCGATTTAATCGTGTTTGTGATGCAGGGTGCCTTTATGAGCTTGAACTGAAATAAAGAGCTTAAAGCATGGATTTAACGCTTTGATGACACCAAAGGTAAGGGACGAACTCCAGGGACTAAGATCAACAAATTTGCAGGCTAGGGACCCGAGGAAATCAAGCTATTTACATTAAAAAGGCCCGGAATTGGTCTAAAAATGCAAGATCACAGGGTTCTCGCCATCCGATTGAGTTGAAAATTCATACATGTGATGGGGGCCATAAATTGACCGTACATGTCAAAAATCAGACATTGGATCGCTCTGGAAGTGACCCAACGGATAGATCAGCCTCTTAATTCATTAAGTGGGGCCCACATGCTTCCTAGATATGCTTCACTTTTGGTCCCAATGTCTAAAATGATATTTCAGAATTGATGAATGGTACAGATTTCTCAAGACAATCACAATGGAGCTACATGTACATCACTAGTACACAAAGTGCGTGTGCACTCAATGTGCACCGGACAAAAATTCTGGTCAAAGCTCAGTTGGACCGAGCTTTCTTTCTTAAAAAATGGAGTTACCGTTTTTGCTACAGCGTGCGACGCTGTCCGGGATCTGACGCAGTTGTGGACCCCACTCATGGTTCGAATGGTTGATCCATACCGTCCATACGACTTCTACGGCCCATACCACTAAGGCCAAGTTGACGGAATTTGAAAATGACAAAGGAAATGAGATCTCAGCCGTGTAATTGTCGGACGCACGGTTGAATAGGAAACTCGTGGGCCACACCAGAAATTGATCCAAAACTGGCCCTCTCTAAACGATTTTTCAAGTGGATCTCAATGGACGGAGTGGATATCCCCACTAACATCAGCCATGGCCCCACCAGCCATCACAGAGCTGACCCGCACTTCGCCCACGACCGTCTTCAAAATAGAAATTTCCATTTTCATCCAGCATAACGAGCAAAGGCGGTCGGTTTTGCGGATGATAGTGGGCCCCACACATGCCCCGTACGGACGATCCACACCGTCCACCGTGTAGAGGGGCACGAGCACTACAAAACCATGTTGACTCTTTTCATCCATGCGTACACATGTGTGCGATACAAGGACCACAAGTGGACTGCTCTGCAACATTCAAAACTAATCTTTTTATGATTTCTTCTCTTTTCTGCATCAATGGACATTCAAAACCACCCATTCTTGACTGAAATTTCATTTTGAATCTAATGGATGGGGTGAATTTTTCAGAAAATGCTTCAATGGTGCGAAAGGTGCGAAAGGTTTCGCACATCCGTGAAAACTGACTTTTTCAGGTGGATGTGGCCCACCATCTTTGATCATATGGCAGATCTGAACTGTATATCATGTAGAGGACCCAAAAACGTCCTAAAAGATGGTGTTTCTTTAGAAATTAAGTGAGAAAAGTGGCAATTTTTGAAGCACCGAACTTGGCTGCGAAAAAACTTTAGTTGGGCATGCATAGCTTTTCAAATCCGATTCAAATCTGATTTTCACCACTCCAGCAGCTATGTAAGGAGGTTTTGGACATGGAGAGCATTCATTCAGACCTTGGGAGGAAGATTCAGACCTTGGGAGATAGAGGTTCAATCCATGGGTGGAGGGAGAGTAAGGAGCTCTTGGCTTGGGTTTTAACGTGGGCAGGTCTGCAATGCTTTGAATATTTTCTTATCCCTTTTATGTTTATGACGTCAGGAAGCCCTATTTTTCATCATCGTCTCCTGGGCATGGTCGGATGACGGTACCCTTCCTAACCTTCATACATGTGATTGGTTGGTAATTAGTTTAATTCTGTTGTTTGCCATAGTCTCTTGGGTATGGTTTGGTGATGGAATCCATTCTAATTTATATACCTTTCATCTCTTTGAAAACTAGATCAACGAAAGTTCAGTAAATTTAATGATTCTTGAAGCAGGCATAAGATCTCTCTGATCTCTACAAGTGGATCTTCTGAATCCCTAGTTTCTCACCTCTGATTTCTCCTAAGTTTTAGATTAATATTTCATAATCATTCTTCAAATTACAACTCAATTTAGATTTCATCTCATTCTAGTTCTAGTTCTGGTTAGTTTTAGATAACGTACAGGTTTCAGTCCCTTGGGATTCGACCTCGGTCTTACCGAGTTATTACTACATCACAACCTTGCACTTGGGGAGTGAACACTTGATAAGGTTCAAAGGTCTACCTTCAGTAAATGAATGAAGTTCATTGTTCATACTTCATGTTCCAGGTATGATAGACCATAGATTGATGTTAGGGTAGGTCATTTCGGGTACATAATTCAATCTGTAAGTTTATACATGATTTTGGTTTGTTTTAAGACTAGTCCTGGACCTTGTTCGACTAGTCCTAGTACTGGTTCGACCAGTCCTATGTTGTTTAAGATTTTCAGAATTTTTTGGTTAGTCCACGACGAGTCCTGAAAGTCCTTCGACCAGTCGTAGGTGTGTTCACGACTCGAACTTCGACCATTCGTGGGTCTTCGACTCAAACTAGAATGACCAACTCATGTGGTCCACGACCAGTCCTGAGTCATCTACGACCAGTCGTAGGTAGTCCACGACTAGTTGTAGACACCCCATGACCAGTTGTAGAACGGTTTTCAAAGATCGCGCTTAAAAATTCAAAATGTCGTTGGTGCTACGACCAGTCGAGGTGTCCCCAGGACCAGGCGAAGACGAGTTTCTTCAGCTATAAACAGAGCATGAATTTTAGAGTTTTTCAATAAAATTCAAGTAAAATCAAGGCTCCACTCTAAGGTAAGTTTATGTTCATTTTAAGTTACTCTGTGCATAATTAATATTTCCTTTTATTAGCTTATTGTTATTTGATTTTGATCTACATTCCAATCTGATTTGAAAAGGAAAAAATTCTATAATTCCTTCTTCTTGGAATCAGAATCAAATACAGCTAACCCATTTGGTTTAACTTAAAATCAATTAGAACTTAGAACCATTGTAAAGTGAGTATTGGACATTGAACTTCCACATTCGAACTTCTACTCCGATTGTTTCTTCTGGGCTGCTACGAAAGGAGAAATCCAGGTATTTTATGCTTATGTAATTTGCTTTCTTTTTGGTTTCTTTTGAGATTGAGCCAGAAAAATCTCATTGTGTGGTTATCTGAGGAGAGCCAGAAAACTCAGACAGAGGGGTTTTTGAATTGTGTAAGCCCAAGTGGAAAAGACACAATTGTGAAGGTTTTGGGTTAACCTGTGAAAACCTATTTTGATAGTGAACACTAATATCGCCTGTGTGAGGATATTAGGAGTGGAGTAGCAATTTGTGTGGCTATTGTTTAATAGTTGATGAACACACAGGCAAACCACTATAACTCTTTGTGTTTTATGGATGTGTAATTTATTCTTTCTATCTTTTATCATTCAAAGCTGGGGAATGTTGCAATAATTTAGATTTAAATTTCTTCAATTTATTTTAATTTATTTATTCATCTTTAGTTTGAGTTTTTGATACAAAGGACGTTTTAGAAATAAGGTTGTCCTGTCATAAACCCTTAATTTTTATGGTGAAAGGTTGTTGTAACACCCCGGATTTTGGCCAATCTGGGATTTGACGTCCTTAGGCAATGGGTCAACTAAAACACCTGAAAAATCGCTCAGAACCCAATTTCATAGCCAAAGAAACCACTTAGGATTAATTCCTATGAAAATTTAGCATAAGTTAGCTAGCGCAACGCTGGAGTAGCTGGGAAACAGTCCCTGATCACTTTAAATACGTTCTACAAGACCCAAATCGAGTAGAACGTATGACTCCATAATACTCTATAACCTTGGATCAAACTCTAAACAGGTTTGTTCTCTGGACCACTTTGAAATTTTGTATTGGATCTAAACCGTGCGTCGAAAGTCCGATACCTCTTATCTTAGACCGTTAGAACCGCCTAGCTGGACTTGACAATCATTTCGAAAATCAAGTCAAACCGATAATCACAGACTATTTCATTGAACCCGGACTGAAGCGACCGCGAATAGGGACAGAATTAGAATTTCAAATTCAAATCTGGCACACGACTTGACGCGTCAGTATTAAGCGTTCTGACCGTCAGAATTCATCCAGATTACACCCTCGGATCAGGAAAAATTTCTATTTATTATCATGAGACTTTCAGCCCTGATCTACGTGCGGTGACCGCTGAACTGAAACTGGTCCGCCACGTGCGATCTGCGAACCCTGCCAGACTGAAAACTTAATACGTGCTAGATCTGGTACGCATGAGCTTAAGTCCGATCGCATTCGACCAGGGGACCACCAGAAAGCATCTTTTGGACCGAAAAAGCCCCGATTTGGTTATCCCTCAAGTGAAACTTGTTCCCGAGTCTATTTCGGGCAAGTTTAGGCTTATAAAAGGGCTTGAAACCCTCACTCCTCTCTCCCATCCGAATTTGCAAAAACTCTAGATTGGGAGAGAGAAAAGGTGAGAGTTTGTGAGAGAAGGTGGGAGAGCTTTTCCTGTTGCTGCTGCACGTGCTTAAGCGGCGTATTCCAATCACTTTGCCGGTGATTTCTCCGCATTTTCAGGTACGAAAAATCCTAGAAAGTTGCTGATTTGCTGATTCCTTGGTTCCATAGAGAAATAGCTAATAGATCTTGTGTATTAGGTTGCCTAGTCGCCGTAGACGAAGCGTATATGCTCCGTTCGAATTTCAACATCCATAAGAGACAAGGTGCGGATATTAGACGCTTTGATTGACTGTTTCCAAAGCTTTCAATGTCGTTTAATAGTAGATTCTTGACGGCAACACCATTTGACATGTACAACATGCTCTCCATTTCCTGTTTCGTAAATTAACGAAGAATATGAGATTTAAGGCATTTTAGTCATTTGTAGGAAGTACTGTTTTCATGCGTATTTTGCTGATGTGATTGACATGGTTTATTGTCGTATTAGAATGTTAGGAATGCGTGCATAATTAGTTTGGCGAAGAGATTCGCCTAAATGCGCACTTTGGGTCGACATACTATATGTAGACTTAAGTGTGTAGTGTATGTGTTTGTATAAATGCTTGTATTAGTATGTATTGAATTAAATGATGTTATGTAGTAGTTTGAGATTGATTTCTTGATTAATATGCTGACCTAAATGATTTCCTACATGTTGACCATATGCATGATTCCATTACATGCATGGAATGTATGTGTTTGAAGATTTGCTTAAGTTGAATATTATAACATGTGTTAACATGCTCACCTGATCATATTTCAATTCCAATACCTTTGCATATATTGCTAATGTGATTCCATAGATGTGTGGGACTTGACTTAGTCCAGGCAGTCGGTAACCGAGCGAATTCATGGCTGACTGGTCATAGCCACGAACGACGCGTCGATGAACGTGATTCGTGTTTAGAGTTGGCGGCGGTGGTTAGGCCACGCGAAGTGTTTTACGCACTTCATGTCGTTCGACTTGAGATGCGATCGCGCTAGTCGAGCCCGTCAAGTAACCCGACTGGCCGATGTATGTTCACTTTATATGTGTCATAACTGCTTGAACCTAGGGTACTGAACTTACCACTGAAAACCCTGTTAACCATGGTACCTTGATCCACGAAGACTCATGAGCCGGGCATGGTGGTATGGGACACCGTGGTCGAGCTGTAGGCCTACGCTGGGGCCACAAACCTCCCCGTAGTGACCAGTGAGCACCTAGACTCGTGAGCAGATTATGGTGGTATGGGACACTATATTCTAGCTGTCGGCCTACACTGATCAGGCGACGAGTCCTTTGTAGTGACCGCGAGCGTATTCTGAGTCCACGGGAGGCGACGACCCTTCCGTTGCAGTAGAGTACAGTAGGCCTGTATTGATAAGGTGATGGGGGAGCGGTGCAACGAGTGCGAGCAACAGCCCTGGCAGCCCTTGCAGTGACCTACGAAATATACATCGTATGAGATTACTAGGAGTGACGACCCTAGACAGGATCTGTGTTGGGATTGATACAAGGGAAGTACCTTAGTTTTCCAATCCTGCTGTTTGAATGGACTAATAACAACTTGGAATTCATATCACCATAGCATTGCATGTGCCTGGAAGATGTGGAGCACTCTAGGGAGTGTGGCATGCCGCGGTCGTAAGATGTTGCCGCATGAGGGTGATCGTCAGTGAGGGCATACATCACGTCATGTCATAATTGCATTAACAACAGTATTAGGAATGTTTGAATTACTGCTTTACTATTATCGCATGATTGATTTGATAACATGTTAATCTTTGCTCTATTATCCCACTGAGTTAGCTACTCACTCCCACGTTACGGGACGGTGTTCCTGGACACCCACCAGACCCTTTTGTGATTGCAGATGATGGCGCGGCCTGTGAGGCGGAGCTGGACTTGATGATGATGAGGAGGATCCCTCCTTTATGCGTGTTCTGATTGACGGGATTACAGGGAGGTTGATTAGATACTTTGACACTTGTCATTTTATATTTTTAGCGCACTCATGTATATTCGTTTTGTCTACTTTTGGAGTATACATGTATGTATATAACCTGGTAACATATCCACACTCTGGAGGCATACAACAGTTTATATATGTTATACATACTATCACAGTCTTTCGCTTGTTAATTTAACTGTCTCTGGAGTATGATATGCTGTTCTAGCTTAATCTCACTCATGTTTAATGTGTTATCACAGACAACATTCAATCATACATATTTATGTTGCATAAATAACATTTTGGAACTCGGGAGTTGGGTTTTTGCTCGACCCCCCGATTTTCGGGATGTTACAGATGGTATCAGAGCATGATTTGGATTAAACCGGGCCTGGGTTATGGTCACGCGACGTACGCTGTCGCTTCCTTTGACTTAGGTGGGTGCGAGAAGGATCTAGAAACACTTCTAGGATCCCAGGTTCGCCAATAGGCGAAGTCTATTCATTTCAATCGCGTGATCGAGTCCGTATCGCATCTAGGGTCGCGTAGAGCAACCCGAATAGCTCCTAGGTTGTAGGTAAGTGGGTTGAGCTGTTCTTTGAACAATTCTAAACCGTTAATGTGAATCCTTGGGCCGTGGGACAACCACGACCCCTGTATTCAATCGTCAGGGCTTAAAAACCCCGTTTTACCGAAAATCTTCGAAATTCTTCCTCTCACCACCCCAATCTTCAATTATTTCTTATCCATTTCATGTTAGGCATCAATCCTAATGTGAAAATAACATAAAATCCTACTTTCACAAAATTTTATAGTGAATAGTAAAATTTCATGAAAAATGGCCATAAGGCCATTCTAAATTCACTTTCTTTAGCAACTAATGGGCTAGATGGATGTACTAGATCCTTCTACCCCCAAAATAATATGCTGCATGATAGGGTTTTGTATTCGGGATTGAAGATTGGCCCCAAAAATCCTCGAATGGATGTTACAAATGTTTTGGCCTCCTTAGGACAATCTACAATGAACCAGAGTGTGGACCATACCTTTTTGGAATCCCTAGGGTAGGGGGAACCCATCCCATATGTCCTCAGTGGTCAGTTTGCAACTTCACCGGCGATGCCATCACCGGTCAAACTCTTCGAATGGGTCTAATCTTTGGGCTGGAGGAGTTTGGGGGCTAGGGTAGTCCCCTGGTATGTGGTCCGTACCTTGAAACTCCCTAAAAGATGTACTTCCTTCACAAAAGTCCCCTTCCCTAGCCCCATTTTTATTTTCTTGCTGCCCTAACCCAAAACTGTGGTTCCAAACCACCCCTAGATCCATTCCCTGCCAAAAACGACCACCCTCCATCGTTCCTTTGAAGTTGGCAGCCCTCCCTCTTGAAGGTTTCGTCCGTTGGAGCTCCTAAAACCCCCAAATCGAGCTGAATTCGTGAGGTGCTCCATTCCCCTTTTTCATTTTCGTTTCTTTCTGAAAATACATCCTAGGGAAGCTTGAAGCATCCCTCTACAACGCCTAGATCTCCCTTTTCTATTTTGGTTAGCCATTTCCTTGCATTTCTCCCATTTTCCATGGCTATTGTTAAGCTGTTTTAACCTTTTTCTCTCTTTTCACCATCCTCCCTCTCAATCCTATTTCTCCATTTTCTTTGCTTAAGGGATACTGAAAATATATGGCCGAGAGAGCTCTAGTGAGCAACAGACAGTATTAGACTCGACAGGGATAAAGAAGGTAAGTCAGGACTGTGGTAAAGTCCTTTGGTAGAGTTAGGCATCTATGCCTTTGCCCTGTAGATTGTTTAATTTTTGTTTTAAGGATTTCTGTGTTTTGTTGTTGTTAGGTTTAGTGAAGTTACAAGTAGAAACTGTGTTTGTGTTGTGGTTTGGCCTTATCATAGCCGAATTTTGTTGAATGAAATGCATGCCGATTCATTTTGTTGTAAGGTATTGTCCCTAGATTGGGAGTATTATAACTCCCGGGATTCAGCCTACAAATTAATTTTTATCCCAACCCACCCTCCTACAAAGCATGCCACTCCCGATCCCAACATGGGATTAGGAATGTAGTTTCGTTTCATAGACCCTTGGCGTTTTGGACCTAGTGTTAGCACTCCTAGATTTGAAAGATCTGACGACATAAGAAATCCAATTCCAATTAGACAAATCTTGACCCTAAGCAATAAAAGAATTCCCTGTAGTAGAAATGGAATGGAAAGCCATTTACCGTATAATCTTAGGCTTTGGATTATAGCTACAGAGTTACGGACTAGGCTACTAGTTGTCTTAGGCAGTGTAAGGCCTATATATGCTAAGGGATAGTAGGTTAGATTTGGTTGGAATAGGACTTCCTTCCTTCGATAAATCCCCTTATGACTTATAGACTTCTGTTGTTACCCATAGGAAGGAACCATACGCTCTCAGGGAACATTTATAACTCCCTCAGATTGAACTTAGAATGTACTAGCACACCCCTTAGAATTGCCTTCCCCAAGGACTTATTGCATTCGGGAATGCGGAATAAAGGAACTACATGTAAGCGATGTATTCACGGTTTGAATCGACTTCTTAATCCTAGTGGTTACCAATAAATCCAATGCTCTGATCAAGCAGAGGATCGGCGTCGACTCGGATTAAGAACTGATACAACGCATTTTCTGTCCTGATTAGACAGAAGGTTCAACGTATCCGGCTTAGACCCACTATACAACCTTTCTTCTGTGATGGCCCAACCATCTACAACTAAACAGGATCACATTGTCTTTGGAAAATGGCGAGGACTTAAAGCCAGTAGAGAATTAGACATCTTGCCACCAACTCATACCTGCCCCTGAATTCAATCATAATAGAGATTAGGCTCATCTCTATGATCATAGGTACCAATGCCATAGAACGCATCATTAGCAAGGAAGACCATATAGAGAAAGGCTGTTTCCATTTTAGGTTAAGAAGAGCCCCTAAGTTGCGCCTCGTTCCGATATACGAATCGATGTAAATATTCTTCAACCTTAAGTAAAACCAAGTTTTAAGGGGGGTAGAACGTATTGAGTCCAATCCAGTTAGGTTAGTCAACGCTACCGTTTGATCAGAGTGGGGCAGCGGAAGAGTGGTTGGCCTCTTTCCCACTGGCCCAAGATCGAAACCTTTGAGTTCGGATATACATACGATTAGGTTATTAAATAGGATTTGAACCTTCCTTAGAGAAAGTACTCCATGCCCTTCGCCAATGTCGGGGACGACATTGTGTTTTAAGGGGGGTAGATTGTAACACCCCGGATTTTGGCCAATCTGGGATTTGACGTCCTTAGGCAATGGGTCAACTAAAACACCTGAAAAATCGCTCAGAACCCAATTTCATAGCCAAAGAAACCACTTAGGATTAATTCCTATGGAAATTTAGCATAAGTTAGCTAGCGCAACGCTGGAGTAGCTGGGAAACAGTCCCTGATCACTTTAAATACGTTCTACAAGACCCAAATCGAGTAGAACGTATGACTCCATAATACTCTATAACCTTGGATCAAACTCTAAACAGGTTTGTTCTCTGGACCACTTTGAAATTTTGTATTGGATCTAGACCGTGCGTCGAAAGTCCGATACCTCTTATCTTAGACCGTTAGAACCGCCTAGCTGGACTTGACAATCATTTCGAAAATCAAGTCAAACCGATAATCACAGACTATTTCATTGAACCCGGACTGAAGCGACCGCGAATAGGGACAGAATTAGAATTTCAAATTCAAATCTGGCACACGACTTGACGCGTCAGTATTAAGCGTTCTGACCGTCAGAATTCATCCAGATTACACCCTCGGATCAGGAAAAATTTCTATTTATTATCATGAGACTTTCAGCCCTGATCTACGTGCGGTGACCGCTGAACTGAAACTGGTCCGCCACGTGCGATCTGCGAACCCTGCCAGACTGAAAACTTAATACGTGCTAGATCTGGTACGCATGAGCTTAAGTCCGATCGCATTCGACCAGGGGACCACCAGAAAGCATCTTTTGGACCGAAACAGCCCCAATTTGGTTATCCCTCAAGTGAAACTTGTTCCCGAGTCTATTTCGGGCAAGTTTAGGCTTATAAAAGGGCTTGAAACCCTCACTCCTCTCTCCCATCCGAATTTGCAAAAACTCTAGATTGGGAGAGAGAAAAGGTGAGAGTTTGTGAGAGAAGGTGGGAAAGCTTTTCCTGCTGCTGCTGCACGTGCTTAAGCGGCGTATTCCAATCACTTTGCCGGTGATTTCTCCGCGTTTTCAGGTACGAAAAACCCTAGAAAGTTACTGATTTGCTGATTCCTTGGTTCCATAGAGAAATAGCTAATAGATCTTGTGTATTAGGTTGCCTAGTCGCCGTAGACGAAGCGTATACGCTCCGTTCGAATTTCAACATCCATAAGAGACAAGGTGCGGATATTAGACGCTTTGATTGACTGTTTCCAAAGCTTTCAATGTCGTTTAATAGTAGATTCTTGACGGCAACGCCGTTTGACATGTACAACATGCTCTCCGTTTCCTGTTTCGTAAATTAACGAAGAATATGAGATTTAGGGCATTTTAGTCATTTGTAGGAAGTACTGTTTTCATGCGTATTTTGCTGATGTGATTGACATGGTTTATTGTCGTATTAGAATGTTAGGAATGCGTGCATAATTAGTTTGGCGAAGAGATTCGCCTAAATGCGCACTTTGGGTCGACATACTATATGTAGACTTAAGTGTGTAGTGTATGTGTTTGTATAAATGCTTGTATTAGTATGTATTGAATTAAATGATGTTATGTAGTAGTTTGAGATTGATTTCTTGATTAATATGCTGACCTAAATGATTTCCTACATGTTGACCATATGCATGATTCCATTACATGCATGGAATGTATGTGTTTGAAGATTTGCTTAAGTTGAATATTATAACATGTGTTAACATGCTCACCTGATCATATTTCAATTCCAATACCTTTACATATATTGCTAATGTGATTCCATAGATGTGTAGGACTTGACTTAGTCCAGGCAGTCGGTAACCGAGCGAATTCGTGGCTGACTGGTCATAGCCACGAACGACGCGTCGATGAACGTGATTCGTGTTTAGAGTTGGCGGCGGTGGTTAGGCCACGCGAAGTGTTTTACGCACTTCATGTCGTTCGACTTGAGATGCGATCGCGCTAGTCGAGCCCGTCAAGTAACCCGACTGGCCGATGTATGTTCACTTTGTATGTGTCATAACTGCTTGAACCTAAGGTACTGAACTTACCACTGAAAACCCTGTTAACCATGGTACCTTGATCCACGAAGACTCATGAGCCGGGCATGGTGGTATGGGACACCGTGGTCGAGCTGTCGGCCTACGCTGGGGCCACAAACCTCCCCGTAGTGACCAGTGAGCACCTAGACTCGTGAGCAGATTATGGTGGTATGGGACACTATATTCTAGCTGTCGGCCTACACTGATCAGGCGACGAGTCCTTTGTAGTGACCGCGAGCGTATTCTGAGTCCACGGGAGGCGACGACCCTTCCGTTGCAGTAGAGTACAGTAGGCCTGTATTGATAAGGTGATGGGGGAGCGGTGCAACGAGTGCGAGCAACAGCCCTGGCAGCCCTTGCAGTGACCTACGAAATATACATCGTATGAGATTACTAGGAGTGACGACCCTAGACAGGATCTGTGTTGGGATTGATACAAGGGAAGTACCTTAGTTTTCCAATCCTGCTGTTTGAATGGACTAATAACAACTTGGAATTCATATCACCATAGCATTGCATGTGCCTGGAAGATGTGGAGCACTCTAGGGAGTGTGGCATGCCGCGGTCGTAAGATGTTGCCGCATGAGGGTGATCGTCAGTGAGGGCATACATCACGTCATGTCATAATTGCATTAACAACAGTATTAGGAATGTTTGAATTACTGCTTTACTATTATCGCATGATTGATTTGATAACATGTTAATCTTTGCTCTATTATCCCACTGAGTTAGCTACTCACTCCCACGTTACGGGACGGTGTTCCTGGACACCCACCAGACCCTTTTGTGATTGCAGATGATGGCGCGGCCTGTGAGGCGGAGCTGGACTTGATGATGATGAGGAGGATCCCTCCTTTATGCGTGTTCTGATTGACGGGATTACAGGGAGGTTGATTAGATACTTTGACACTTGTCATTTTATATTTTTAGCGCACTCATGTATATTCGTTTTGTCTACTTTTGGAGTATACATGTATGTATATAACCTGGTAACATATCCACACTCTGGAGGCATACAACAGTTTATATATGTTATACATACTATCACAGTCTTTCGCTTGTTAATTTAACCGTCTCTGGAGTATGATATGCTGTTCTAGCTTAATCTCACTCATGTTTAATGTGTTATCACAGACAACATTCAATCATACATATTTATGTTGCATAAATAACATTTTGGAACTCGGGAGTTGGGTTTTTACTCGACCCCCCGATTTTCGGGATGTTACAGTTGTCCTTAGAACTGAATTCGTATCGACCTCTTAATACTTGTTTATTGAGGTTACTTTTATTTCAGCATTAAGAATTGATTTATTTTTATTTGACTATCTCTTTATTTTATTCCACTGTTATAATCTTAATTTGGCATAGTCCTATTCACCCCCCTCTCTAGGACATATAGCTAGGCCATTTTAGGGCCCACCTGGTACGAATGGAGCCCAAGGGGCCCAGAACCAACCGGATAATCGACAAGGTTCTGCAGCCTGTCAGGCAACCTCTGTTTTGACCAGGCCCACTCAATGAAATCAAGGGAACGGACGATTGGATAAAGAGGTCTAGGAACTTAGGACCGATATGAACTACATGAAGCAGATGATATAATAAATTCATCGCCAGCAGGTCTAGCTACCTCAACAGGACAATAGTCGGGCAAATGCCCCATGACAATTCGTCGATCCTCAGCCTGTCACTCCGTGAACTTTTCCTCAGCAAAGCCAACACCAAGGTCCGGCTGAGCCTGCACCCTCCCATATCTCCATCCCACTGCCTACCACTGATCTATGACACAAAATAGATCGGAGAAGGCGCAGTAGGCCCCCGGTTGAGGGTACGGCTGACAACGATGAACCCTGAAAGGCTGAGCTATAGGACCTAAAGAAGGAAATGCGGGAGGAGATCGCAGATATGAAATAAAATTTTCGTGTCAGTCAAGCAGGACCCAAGGCGAAGGCATCCCCGTTCACAGACAAGATCATGCATGCTCGGCTATCGAAATGCTACTGTCTTCCTCAAATCATACCCTTCACCAGCAAAACTGATCCAACCGAGCACATTGATTCCTTTTGGACTTATATAGAATTACATGACGCCTTGGATGCCGTGATGTACCGGGCCTTCTCTCTCACTTTGGCTGATGTAGCTCGGCTCTGGTTCAAATAATTGAAATCAAAATCCATCAGCTCATTCACCGAGCTCAGCGACACTTTCATCACCAATTTCATTGGAGGAAAGAAAAAGTTGAAGTCTAACACGCACCTGAACAATATAATCCAAAAAGAGGGAGAGCTACTTAAGGATTATATTAAATGCTTCAATTTTGAATCGCTCCAAGTCTGAAAGCATTCGGACGAGATAGCTCTCAATTTTATTATACAAGGTATCAGAGACAAACTGTTTCTTGCATCCTTGAACAAGAACCCACCCACTACTCTGGATGAATTCATGGCCAGGTCGAAGAAGTATGCAAATGCCGAGGAAACCCAAATCCTGCGTGAGGCCGCTCAAAACATAAAAACCCCAGCCAAAGAGCCAGCCAAAAAAAAAGTTAACTCAGCCAGTGGTAAGAAGCGAAAGGATGACCGGTCCCGCGACGAATGTAGGTCGAGTATCCGGCCTGATCACAAGTTTTCAACGTACACTCCGCTCAACAAGCCGAAGGATTCATCAACTGGTCAGATAAACTCTGGAGTAATCCGAACCGACGGAGTAAGAGTAAGTACTGCCACTTCCATCGAGATCATGGACATAACACAAGCGACTGGTATAATCTAAAGCAGGAGATTGAGAGGCTCATCTGAGAGGGCCACCTTGGCGAACATGTTGACCGAGGAGCCAGAACCACAAAAGAACTCCTGAATGATAACCGACTTACTGAGGATATCCAAACTATTATCGGTGGCCATCTGGGCGGAGGCGAATCAAATAATGCTCGAAAAAATCATGCGAGGAATGTTGGTCGACCTGAGTCCAAAATTATGCTTCTAGCTCGGCCCCCTAAGGAGAGAAAACTCAAGAAATACAATGTAGAATTCACCGAGGCAAACATGAGGGGCATTAATCATCCGCACGACAACGCTCTAGTCATCACTGTCACTATCTCCAATAGCCAAGTCTTCAGGGTCCTTGTCGACACAAGCTCATCTGCGAACGTACTATTTACGCAGGTGTTCGACAAGATGGGTGCCGAACGATCGGCTCTGAGGCCCGTAAGGACTCCATTGATCAGATTCTCGGGCAAACAGAATCTTCCTGAAGGAACAATTCAGCTCTCGCTCACTACCGGGGATGCACCAAATCAAGCTACTGTTATGGTTGACTTTCTAATAGTCGATCAGTCTTCAGTCTACAATGCGATCCTCAGTCAACCTTCCCTCTGTCTCCTCCGAGACATCGTCTTAGTCTATCACTTGTCTATGAAGTTTCCTACTAGGAGTGGTGTCGGGGTTGTAAAAGGAGATCAACACGACGCTCGGCAATACTACGCTACCGCTCTACGAGCACCCATGGAAGTTGTGACGATCAAAACCCTGGATCTACGTGACAAATCTCCCTGACGAGGCCAGCCCGTGGAGGACCTCGTCCAAGTGCCACTGAATGAATCGAACATCTCAAAGACCATCTGAATTGGTTCATCCCTGGTAACACCATTAAAAGAGAAGCTGGTAGCCTTGCACCGCCGATATGCCGATGTCTTTGCATGGACTCATGAAGACATTCCGGGCATTGACCCTTCAGTCATGACTCACCACCATAATATTGACCCAGCTTACAAGCCGATTCATTAGAAAAGGCGTGCACTCAGCCCCGAGTGGTACGCCATAATCAAGGAAGGGGTTAGAAAACTCCTCAAAGCCAATTTTATTGAAGAAATATACTACCCTGAATGGGTGGCCAACATTGTGTTGGTCAAGAAGGCTAATGGGAAGTGGCGAGTCCATATAGACTATACCGACTTAAACAAAGCCAACCCTAAAGATAGTTTTTTCCTTCCTCGGATCGATCAGCTAGTTGATAGTATCGCGGGGACATGAATTACTTAGCTTTATGGGTGCTTACTCTGGTTATAATCAAATTGTAATGCATCAGTCTGATAAATCAAAAACCACCTTTGTCACCAATAAAGGTCTTATTGTTACCGAGTGATGCCATTCAGATTGAAAAATGCTGGAGTGACCTATCAAAGATTGGTCAATAAAATGTTCGCCCGACTGATAGGATGGATAATGGAGGTCTATATCAACGACATGCTCATCAAGAGCATTAAAGCAACCGACCATATAGCCAACCTAGAGGAAATGTTCCTCATCCTACGAAAATATAAGATGAAGCTCAACCCGAGTAAATGCGAGTTTGGCGTAAGCTCAGGAAAATTCCTCGAATTCTTGGTCAGCCAACGGGGAATCGAAGCTAATCCAGAGAAAATCAAGGCCTTGCTCGACATGGAATCCCCGAAGACGATCAAATAAATTCAACGGTTGACTTGAAGGATAGCGGCCTTAAATCGCTTCATGTCCTAAGCTACCGACAGATGTCTTCCCTTCTTCAATCAGTTGAAGGGCCTGCAATTGTCGATTGGACAGAGGAATGCGAGAACGTCCTCCAATAACTCAAAGAATATTTAGGATCGCCACCACTACTTTCGAAGCCCAAGCCAGGCGACCTCTACTAATCTACCTGGCAGTATCTGATGTCGCCGTAAGCTCGGCCCTGATCCACGAACATGAAGGTAAATAATTCCCCATTTACTACATTAGTAAGGCCCTTATCCCGACAAAGACGAGGTATCCGACCCTAGAAAAAGTGGCCATGACACTAGTCATATCATCCTGATGCCTACTGCCCTACTTTCAGGCTCACTCGATCATCATCATGACCGACCAACCTCTCCACCAGGTACTATAGAAACCGGAGGCTTCAAGATGACTCACAATATGGGTGATCGAACTTAGTGAATTTGACATCCATTACAAGATCAGGGTAGCAATTAAGGGACAAGCCATAGCAAACTTTATCATCGAAGTTACAGTGCAAACAAAAATCTCTTCTACTGACCTAGGGGCATCGTCTGATCAATCTCCCCCCCCCCCCCCCCCCCCCCCCCCCCCAATCCCATTTGGTCTCTCTACGTGGATGGCTTATCCAACTAACGCAAGAGAGGAAGGGATAGTTCTGGAGACTCCTGATCACACGGTTATTCAATATGCCTTGAGACTTGAATTTCAAGCCTCCAATCATACAGCAGAATATGAAACTCTGCTCCTAAGACTCAGCTAGCATCTAGCTTTAGAGTCACTCATCTAAATGTGTACAGCGACTCCCAACTAGTTGTCAACCAGATAGCTGATATATATTAAGCTAGGAAGGAAAGGTTAAAAGCCTATCTTACAAAAGCCAGAGAGATGATCGCCAGATTCTAACAATATTCTGTTACCCGAATCCCAAGGGCCGAGAACGCTAAAGCCGACCTCCTAACGAAGCTTGCTTCAGCCTATGAAGATGACATCCCTAGATCCGTGCCTATTGAATTCGTGGCCAAGCCGAGCATCAGGGGAACTGAACCCTTGGCCCTGCTCCCCATCAATTCCAAGCCATCTTGAGTCGATTCAATCATCAGATATCTTGAGATCGGTGCACTCTCGGAAGACTGCGCTGAGGCTCGACGACTAAAGAACTGTGCAGCCCGCTACACCATACTCAACGAAGTGTTGTACAAGAAAGGATACTAATCACCTCTCCTACGATGCCTGAAGCCGAGTGAGGCCGACTATGCCCTGCGTCAAATTCATTAAGGCATCTGCGACAATCACTCGGGCGACTAATCCCTGGCCCACATGGTTATTCGGCAAGGCTATTATTGGCCGACCATTCATCAAGATGCTCGAAAGTTCATTGGCCGACTATGCCCTGTGTCAAAGATTTCCCATTATCCCTCGATAGCCACCTAAAGAACTGATGCCAATGGCCGGCCCTTGGCCTTTTGCCCAATGGAGAATCAACATCATTGGACCATTCCATTTAAGGAAGGGTCAGACTAAATTCGTTGTCATTGCCATAGATTATTTCGCCAAGTGGGCTAAATTTGAGCCCCTGGCCAGGATAACCGAGCAGAAGATCACAGACTTTGTTTGGAAAAATATCGTCTGTCGGTTTAGGATACCTCGGACTATTATTTCCGATAACGGGAAATAATTTGATAACAAGCAGTATTGGAAAATGTGTCAGAACCTCGGGATCAAGGACGTTTACTCGTCCCCACATCATCCACAAGAGAACGGGCAGGTTAAAGTCGTTAATAAGGTTATAAAGCAGTACCTTCGAACTAAACTAGACAGAACCAAGGGGCATGGACTGAAGAGCTTCTTAAAGTTCTTTGGGCATACCGAACTACGGCTTGAACCACGAAAGGAGAAATTTCATTCTCACTAGCAAATGGCTCGAAAGCAATTGCCCCTATGGAGATTGACCTACCTACCTCCCGAGTAAGTTCGTTCAGCGAGTAAGACAACGAGGAGCTGCTGACCCTCAACCTCGACCTCCTGGACGAAATTAGAGAGTTACCTCAACTTCAGACAGCCGCTTATCAATGATTGGTGTCCCGATCGTACAACGCATAAGTTGAAGTCAGGCGATTCTGAGCGGGTGACTTAATCCTTCGAAGAACTTTTCAAAATACCAAGGAAAGTGGTGCAGGAACATTGGGGCCCAATTGGGAGGGCCCTTATGTAATCGCGAACACAGTCCGACCAGGAACCTACCAACTAGAGGACCTTACAGGACAGCTCCTGCCTCATCTGTGGAATGCCGAGTATCTCAAGATATATTATCCTTAACTCAGTCGAAGAGTAATCTACACCCAGCTCGATTGCTTTAAACACTTAGAAGAATCATAAAAAGAAAGTAGATTGCGCAAATAAGTAGAGAAAAACATATATTCATTGATCAGTAAAGTGTTACATTAGTCGGTTCATTGTTTACATTTGTATCAGATTGATAAAATAATAAAATGTTCGATGCTCAAATATCGGTAAAAGAAGACGCTCCCCGCTTTTGACATGCTCAGTCCCGAAGCTTGGTGTGCTTGAAGTGCCTGAAGCAGATGTGGGGAGAAAAAAGAAATTTTTCTCATCCTCACTAACTTCAAGGCTCGGCCTCACCCGTCGCACCAAGAGCTAACCCAGGGGATGCTGATGGAGCAACATCAGGAGCAGTAGCAGAGGTATCATAAGTGTATGCCTCGGGGTCTACCGTTACCTCGCCACTGGACCTTGATTCACCCTCATCGAAGCAGGACAGATCCATATGGGAGAAAGCTCCTTTCATCACTTCGATACACTCTGAGTAGCTAACTCGCTCCTCCTCAAAGGCTGAAGATGAAAGATATCGTTCCACCGCCTCAACCTTTGCAGTCGCAAGGGCGGCCTTAGTCCCTGTCGTGAGCTCCTAAAGCTTCTTGTAAGCCGAGGCATGTTCCGTGGTGGCCTGCACAATGGCCAATGTAGCCTCTTCCAATCATAAGGCCACGTTGTCCCTTTTCGTCATGACCAACTCAAGAGAAGCCTTTGCCTTATAGAGCTGGCCCTCTGCAAAGACAGCCCGACACTCAGTGAATGACTGTCGAGCCTCTACTTCTAACCGTTGAACCTCAACATCTGACATCCTAGCTTCCGCATCTCCAGCTCGCCTAGCTCAGGCAAATTCCTTGGCACGGGCCTTCAACATGCAAGGGGCGAACTGCACAAGGAAAGTCTTTCTTCAAAAAAGAGAGAGAAGGAAAGTCCAAGGAGAAAATAACTGAGGGAAGTGATGATCTTACCTCAAGCAATAGCATCTCGATCCTACCGAGCATGTTGTCCACGAAAGATGACTCCAAAAGGCCAAAGAACTCTCCCGCGAACATCTGCCGACTCGCCCACGAAAGGATCTCTTCAACCTTCTGGTGGAAGTGTCATGCCCCAAACTCAGAAATCGGATTCACAGGAATCCCGATCGCCGAATCTAGCGCCGACAGCCTCCGTAGTGCCCCATTCTCGACTCCTGACAATCATATGCCAGATTCCGATCCTGGGATCCTACAATGAGAATTTTCAGAATGAATTTTTTTTTTTAATGAAACATAACCACAAGCATAATCAAGTCACAATACAACAACACTACGTATCCACTATATCAAAAAATTTAAGTACAATGCATGAAAAGGGAAATACAAGGTGATCAAAAAGTCCAAAAAAGTCAGATGCGCACTCCTACCTCAGCACTGCTGCTGTCCAATACTACCTACACGCAACGATCGTGCATAAGCTTACAAAAGCTTAAAGGGTAGTGTAAGTGTATGCGCAAGGCAAATGCCAAGTATACAATATCAGAGTAATGCGAAAGTATGCGGTAAGTCCATGAATACAATCAACCGTACTAAGGCTATGTGATGCAAGGAATGAATGCTATCGGCCATACCAAGGCCACACGATGCCAGACATGAATGTCATCGGCCACACTGATGCAATGCGAGGCCTACATATCCGAATGTCATATGCGAAATGCAATCCAAGTAAGTCGATACTCATCAAGTACACATATCAGTACAGTTCTTCTCTGGATATCACCGGGCTCTAATACATCTCACATTGACTGCCACCTCCCTAGCTGCACAGCTAATCAAGTGGTATAAACCTCACTATCCGCCTGACCAGTAGTCTGCCAATACCTACCTGGCTCGTCGATAGCGGACTCATTTATGAGCTAGTCAAACTCAGCCTAGCTTATAGCCCCCTCACTCAGGCAGATAAAGCTACACCCCCTTCCAACCAACCACGACACAGTGGGAGACGCGGCTTACTGGTATTTGGCACTCTAGCGCTCATGTATCCACCAATTCTAAACATTGGAGTAACTTCTGGTGCCAAAAAGGTTCTGAGACTTTCACCCAAGGACATCTTAATGCCCACGGTGCTAAAACCAAATATTTCTGATATCTAATATAGTCATTCACAATGTACCTATGGAGCCACGACCCTGATGTCGCTAGGGCGTGCAGTGATCAAGTCACACATATGCGAAATGCATGAATCACACCATCAAATCATGCAGCAATCCAGCGCATACTGCGAGATCATGGGGGACACTCTGTTTCATAAGAAGTCCCATAAATGTCTCGGCCCAACTGGCTTATGGTATGATCAAACATTTCTCATATTAAGCATACATATGATGCGTATGGGCATGAGGCATGGGACTATACTAAGCATGTTATAAAGTGATGAACTGTCGACAAGTATGGGCCTATCAATGGGCCCTACGGAGAGTTACAATGCGGACATTTAACCAACATTGTTCTTACAATGTGGATGTCAAACCATCATTATTCCCTAGGCACGGCCCGCCATAAATATCATTACATGAACCATGGGAAATCACACATTGTAATGGACTCTAAGGACACCCCGTTGGGCCTCGACCCATGGGCCTTGGATACATTAAATGAGCCATATCACATGAGCCTTACATTCATCAAATGGGCCACATTAATGGGCCTCACCAACGGGCCTTATGTACATTGCAATGGTCCATAACCTGCGGGCCTTAGAGTACATCACAATAGGCCTTAACCCACGACCTTGGAATACATAAAAATGGGCTCAATCCCATGGGTCTTATATATGTCAAATGGGCCTTATATATATCAAATGGGTCTGATCTTACAGCCTTATCAAATGGGCCTAATCCCATAGGCCTTATACATATCAAATGGGTCTGATCTTACGGCCTTATCAAATGGGCCTAATCCCATAAGCCTTATATATATATCAAATGGGCCTAGTCCCATGGGCCTATCAAATGGGCCTAGCCCCCAAACATAAGTGGTGGCAATGATTTCCACCATTAAATTCCTAAGGCCCGTCATAACGTATGTTTCCCATCTAACTTATTCATAAGGAAACACCGTGATGAATTAAGTGGAAACAAATATCAGCTTAATGGGGAACTATTATGGCCCCTTAGAAATTTTGAACAGTGGACGTCATTGACCGTACTTTAATGGTGGGGACCACTTGAACTTTAGATCTGCCTCATCCTCTAGCTCATGCCATGCAATGAGCTCACAAAGTGGATGGACAGTTTGGATGCAGCACATGCATCATTGGTGGGTCCCACCAGCCGTCCAGTAGCCAAAGAAAATGGCTAGACAGCATGGAAAATACATACATCATAAAGGGCTCCACCGTCCGTCCGGATGGTGGTATATATCATTGTGGACTCCACCGTCCACCTGGACGGTGGGAGTACAACATATACATCACTGTGGGTCCCACGTGGGGGCCCACCATAATGTTTACTTACCATCCAACTTGTTGATAAGGTCATAAAGACATGGATGAATAGGAAAAACAAATATCAGATTGATTCAAAACTTCTGTGCACCCACCACTTGATCTTCTTGGTCCGTTGAAGAGCCGGTCTCCTTGTGCTTCACTTTAATGGAGAGGATGAGAAATGGATGGCTAGGATGATGGGTTTTGGAGTGGGAAGTGGGCCTCACACATGTATTTTCTCTCCATGGGAAGGCTTGGACATGAGCTTTTTCTCTTGCGTGGGATGTGTTGAGAAATGAGAGAGTGAGAGAGAGAGAGAGAGAGAGAGAGAGAGAGAGAGAGAGATGGGATGTAAGGAGTGATTAAGTGATGGGAAGTGAGAGATGGGGTGATGGACATGTACTTGACATGTAAGGTGGTGTAAGAGAGAGGATGAGAAAGAGTTGACTTTGGAGAGAGAAAGCATGGGTTGCTTTGTACTTGACATGAGGTGATTGATGGGATGGATGGGACATGTTGTAGAGATTCTCTTAGGATTACAATGTGCGGCGTTTTCTTCGAAATAAACGCCAACCCACATCTCTTAGTCAGGGTATCGGATCAGTATGTGAGTTGCGGCGTTGGAACCTCAGCGACGGTGTGGTCGCGATGGTACAAAGCTAGAATTGAACTGACTCAGATTACACGATATGACTTAGGGTCGAGCGTAAAAGTCGATCATCGATCACAGGTTACCAGAATTTGACCGGAAGGATCATGGGAGTCGACGAAACAGTACAGACTAGGATACGGGTCTTACAGCTCTCCCCACCTAATAAAAATTTCATCATTAAAATTTACACTACCATCGCAACTAACCATAACTTAAAAAAAAAAGAAATAGGAAACATAACATCATATATAATCAAGCACAATACATCATACAATCAATCATAGAAAAGATGAGGATAACGCTCTCGAATCTCCGCCTTGTGATCCCAAGACGCCTCATCCACACTATGATGGCTCCACTGCACCTTCACCAAGTGAATGACCTTAGTTCTGAGGACCCGCTCCTTTCTATCAAGGATATGAACGGGCTGCTCAACATAAGAAGTGTCCTCATGAACCTCCAACGTCTGCCATTAAGAACCGGCACGATGTTTGACACACACTTCCACAACATAGAAATGTAGAAAATGTTATGGACGCCAGACAACTGTGATGGCAAGGTAAGCCGATAGGCCACGGCACCAATACGCCCAGTGATCTCGAAAGGTCCTATGAATCTCCGGGCAAGCTTTCCCTTCATCCCAAAATGAACCACACCCTTCATGGGTGAGACCTTGAGATACACTCTTTCCCCTACTACAAACTCCAAGGGACGATGCCGACGATCAGTAAAATTCTTCTGTCGGCTCTGAACTGTGTGTATCCTCTGCCTGATGATGTCAATAGCCTCTGACGTCAGCAGCACAAGCTCGGGACCTAGGAGACGTCGCTCTCCAACCTCGGTCCAATAACTCAGAGATCTACACGGTCTGCCATATACTACCTCAAAAGGAGTCATGCCAATGGTCGCCTGATAGCTGCTGTTGTACGTGAACTCAGCCAATCGCAGGTGCTCGTCCCAACTACCTAAGAAATCAATCACGTAGGCCCGAAACATATCCTCAAGGATCTGGTTGACCCTCTCAGTCTGCCCATTGGTATGCAGATGATACGCGGTGCTGAGCTGCAAATCAGTGCCCATCGCTCTCTAGAAGCTCCTCCAAAACTGAGACGTGAACCTTGGGTCTCGGTCTAAAACAATTGAGACAGGAACACCGTGCAGTCTCACGATCTCATCAACAAACATCTTGGCGAGCCGATCTGTATGCCAAGTCTCATGAATCGTAAGAAAATGTGTCGACTTCGTTAAACGGTCCACAACAACTCAGATGGGGTCTTGACTGCGCTGAGTCCTCGGTAAACCCATGATAAAATTGGTAGATATGTGCTCCCACTTCCACATCGGGATGCTCAGCGGCTGCAATAGATCAGGGGGTTTCTAATGATCGACCTTGACACGCTGGCAGGTGTCACACTCTGCCACAAAACTGGCTATCTGGCGCTTCATCCCTGACCAAAAATACTGACACCTCATATCGGGATACATCTTCATCGAGTCAAGGTGGATAGAGAACCATGATCAATGTGCCTCGATCATAAGATCTCGGCGTAACTCAGGAATATTCGGGACACATATTCGGCCTCTAAAGCGAAGTCCACCATTAGAACCAATCTGTCAATCCATCTGACTCTCAGATGTTGCCTCTGCTCGGTAATCCTGTAACAACTCGTCTGTCTGCTGAGCCTTGATCACCCTTGCGACAAGAGAGGGTTGAATCGATAAGCTTGATAGCTGAACGATAGATGATTGCAGACCAAACTCGAAGTCGTACTCTTCTATATCCTCGAGCATCCTCCACTCCTGAATCATCATATGCGCCACCAAACCTCATGGCTAATGGCTGAGGGCATCCGCCACCATGTTTGCCTTACCCGGGTGGTACTGAAGATCAAAATCGTAGTCCTTCAAGAGTTCCATCCAACGTCTCTGCCTCATGTTCAGCTCGGACTAAGAGAACAGATACTTCAAGCTCTTGTGGTGGGAGAAGAGCCTGAATCTCACCCCATAAAGATAATGTCTCCAAACCTTTAGTACGAATACCACCGCTGCCAGCTACAGATCGTGTGTGGGGTAGTTCAGCTCATGGAACTTGAGCTGACGGGACGCATAAGCCACCGGCTTCCCGTGATGCATCAGGACAGCACCTAAGCCAACTCGTGAGGCATCGGTAAATACAACAAATCCATCACTCCCAGAGGGAAGAGTGAGGACAGGAGCGGACATGAGGTGATTCTTCAACTCCATAAATGCCTGCTCACAAGCATCTCTCCAAATGAACTCGACACCCTTCCGGGTCAACCTGGTCAACGGGGCTGCGATGCGAGAGAATCCCTCAATAAAACGTCAGTAGTAGCCCGCCAAATTAAGAAAACTACGTATCTCAGATGCGTTCACGGGCTGGCCCCACTGACGCATAGCATCAATCTTTGAGGGGTCTACAGTGACACCCTGCCTCGTTACCACATGACCGAGGAACTTCACCTCCTCCTGCCAAAACTCGCACTTCTCCAGCTTCGCGTAAAGCTAGTGTGCTTGGAGGGTCTGTAATGTATTCTCAAGATGCCACTCATGCTCCTCATGGGTCCTCGAATATATCAGAATGTCATCGATGAACACCACAACAAACTGATCGAGATACAGACGGAAGACCTCGTTCATCAACTGCATGAATACTGCAGGCACATTGGTCAGTCCAAAGGACATGACCTGTAACTCAAAATGACCGTAGCGCGTCCTGAAGGTTGTCTTCGGGATATCCTTATCTCGAACTCGAACTTAATGATAACCAGACCACAAGTCTATCTTCGAAAAGAACTGCGCCTCCTGCAGCTAATTAAACAAATCATCGACCTCGGAAGGGGATGCTTATTCTTGATCGTGAGCTTGTTGAGCTCGCGGTAATCTACGCAAAGCCTCAACGAGCCATCCTTCTTCTTTACAAAAAGTACCGGCACTCCCCACGGTGAACTGCTCAGACGAATAAAGCCTAGCTCGCTTAACTCGTCCAACTGCTTCTACCATTCTCGTAACTCCAACGGTGCCATACGATACGGGGCCATCAAAATAGGCACAGTACCAGGCATAAGATCAATCTGAAACTCGGTGTGCTGACGAGGTGGTAACCCTGGAATCTCCTGGAACACATCGAGAAAACTACAAATGACAGGTAGCTGGTCGATACTCAAAGTAGCTGACTCCTCAATGGCACACGATAACAGGCAAGAAAGCTGCTCTCCTCTGGACTTGGCAATAAACTGAAACTCTGGTACAGAACGTAACTGTCCTCGCGAAACAGTTTAATATAGCGTAGTACTTGGCAAGCCAATCCATGCCCAGGATAACATTGAAATCGGACATCGAAAATACAAATAGGTCGGTAGGCAAGAAGATATCGCCAATCAGAACGGGGTAAGATGAGCAAACTCGGTCTAATACTTCAGTCTTTCCCAGGGGTGTCGATACTGACAAACCCTTATAGGCAGACTCCATCGGCAAACAGATCGATCGGTAGAAATCATCGGCTACAAAGGAATACGATGCACCAGAGTCAAATAATACACGTGCAATGCATACAGAAATAGAAAGAGTACCCTTGACAACCCTTCCTGATGACTAAGGGTCCTGCCGGGCGGCATAGAATCTACGCTGGGCCTGCTAGGGAGGTACAGGTCTCCTCTGAGGTCTCTGTTGATGCTGTTGCCGCTGTGGCAGCCTAATCTGCTGCCTCTGCTGCTACGGGGGAGGTACAGAA
This sequence comes from Magnolia kwangsiensis, assembly GCA_037074715.1. Classification (NCBI taxonomy): domain Eukaryota; kingdom Viridiplantae; phylum Streptophyta; class Magnoliopsida; order Magnoliales; family Magnoliaceae; genus Magnolia; species Magnolia kwangsiensis. Next base: position 120,744,618 of record CM073577.1, read on the forward strand.
GGTTGGTGTTACGGTCGCTACTGCTGTAGTGGATGTCGCGGAGGTGGATGTGGTACCCTCGGCTGCTGCTGCTAAGGATGGGGACACTCCTGCACATGATGTCCTGGCCTACTGCATCTAAAGCAGGTGCCTGTGAACGGTCCGAAAGGTGGTGTTGGGGGTGCCCCTGGTGCTCGGAAGGCTGGGCGGTTCGGGCGTCGTTGCTGTAAACGACGCTGCTGGTGGAAACTACTAGAGGGTGCCTTCCTCTTCTGATCTCCCCTCTGATCACGGACTCTCTACACACCAGCCCAATCTGTCTCAAGGCTCTCTCCACTATCTGCTCAAATGTCGGAAGCATGTGTCCAATCACATGACTCCGGAGGGCAGGACGTAAGCCGTTCTCAAAACGCTTTTCGCTCCTCATCATCAACAAGATACCTCGCGAACCTCGATAGCGCGACGAAACGTGCCTCATACTGGGACACAGTCATGTCCCCTTGGACCAGAGTCTCAAACTCCAACACACACTGCTGTACCACATGCTCGAGAAAGAACTTTCGATCGAACCGGTCTACAAAGTCCTCCCAAGTCCACTCGAAATCAGCTACTACCGATCGGGCCATAGATGCCCACCAATGCTGAGCCTCACCCTGGAGAAGGAATACAGCTAATGAAACTCACTGTTGGGTCGTACATCTCATAGTGTCGAATATCTTCTCTATCTTGGAGCACCATATCTCTGCAGTAGTAGGGTCTGACTCGCCCCAGAAACGTGGGGGATCGTGTTGTCAAAAATTCTTGAGAAGAGCGCTCGCACACTCCTGCTCGGCCTCGACTGATGTAACAGTGGGACACCTACTCTGCCCCTGAAGAATGGCAGTCATTGCTTGCAGCATCTGCTGAAGCTGGGCGGCACTCATGAGTACAGTCGGATCCGCACCGGTCTCAGGTAAAGGAGTAACATTCTCAGGCTAAAAAGTAGGAATATCAGGTGGTGGAGCAGTAGCAGCAGGTGGTAAAGAGAGAGCCGCAGGTGGTGGTGTGGGAGTCACAGGTGGTGGAGCGGGATTCGCTCGAGTCGCTCTTCTAGCCAAAATGTCCTACTGGAAGGAACAATGGCCTATTACCCTTGAGAATTCTCGAAGGCATAAACGTTAAGGGTTTATATCAAAAAATCACTAAGTCATTCAGACTCGAAACTTATTTATAGTAGATATGTGATGTGATCCTCAGGTATTCCTAAGTTATACTCAGATACTAACTTTTGTCATGCCCCAAATCCAAAAATCGGATTCACAGGAATCCCGATCACCGAATCTAGCACCGACAGCCTCCGTAGTGCCCCATTCTCGACCCCTGACAATCATATGCCAGATTTCGATCCTGGGATCCTACAAGAAGGATTTTCAGAATGAATTTTTTTTTATAATGGAGCATAACCACAAGCATAACCAAGCCACAATATAACAACACCACATATCTACTATATCAAAAACTTTAAGTACAATGCGGGAAAAAGAAAATACAAGGTGATAAAAAACTTTAAAATAGCCAGATGCGCACTCCTGCCTCAGCACTGCTGTTGTCTAACGCTACTTGCATCCAACGGTCGTGTATAAGCTTACAAAGCTTAGAGGGTGGTGTAAGTGTGTGAGCAAGGCAAATGCCAAGTATACAATATCAGAGTAATGCGGAAGTATGCGGTAAGTCTGTGAATACAAACAATCATACCAAGGCTATGTGATGCAAGGCATGAATGCTATCAGCCATATCAAGGCCATGCGATGCCAGACATGAATTCCATTGGCCATACCGATACAATGAGAGGCCTACATAGCCGAATGTCATATGCGAAATGCAATCCAAGTAAGCGATACTCATCAAGTACACATATCAGTACAATTCCTCTCTGAATATCACCGAGGTCTAATACATCTCACACTGACTCTCTCATCCCTAGCTGCACAGCCAAGCAAGTGGTATAGACCTCACTATCCGCCTGACTAGTAGTCTGCCAATACTGACCAGGCTCGTCGATAGGGGACTCATTTACGAGCTAGTCAAACTCATCCTAGCTTATAGCCCCCTCAATCAGGCGGATAAGGCCACACCCCCTTTCAACTACCCATGACACAGTGGGAGACACGGCCTACTGGTATTCGACAATCGGGCGCTCATGTATTCACCCAGTCTAGACATTGAAGCAACTTCTGGTACCAAAAAGGTTCTGTGACTTTCACCCAAGGACATCCTAAGTGCCCATAATGCTAGAACCAAGTATTTTCGGTATCTGATGCAGTCATCCATGATGTACCTGTGGAGCCACGGCCCTGATGTTGCTAGGGCGTGCAGTGATCAAGTCACACATATGCGAAATACATGAATCACACCGTCAAATCATGCAGCAATCCAACGCATACTGCGCGATCATGGGGGACACTTTGTCTCATAAGAAGTCCTGTAAATGTCGTAGCCCAACTGGCTTATGCTATGATCAAACATTTCTCATATCAAGCATACATATGATGCGTATGGGCATGAGGCATAGGATTATACTAAGCATATTATAAAGTGATGAACTGTCGACAAGTATGGGCCTATCAATGGGCCCTAAGGAGAGTTACAATGCGTACATTTAACCAACATTGTTCTTACAATGTGGACGTCAAACCATCATTGTTCCCTAGGCACGGCCCGCCATAAATATCATTACATGAACCATGGGAAATCACACATTGCAATGGACTCTAAGGATACCCCGTTGGGCCTCGACCCATGGGCCTTAGATACATTGAATGAGCTGTATCACATGGGCCTTACATTCATCAAATGGGCCACATTAATGGGCCTCACCAACCGACCTTATGTACATTGCAATAGTCCATAACTTGCGGGCCTTAGAGTACATCACAATGGGCCTTAACCCATGACCTTGGAATACATCAAAATGGGCCCAATCTCATGGGTCTTATATATGTCAAATGGGCCTTATATATATCAAATGGGTCTGATCTTACGGCCTTATCAAATGGGCCTAATCCCATAAGCCTTATATATATATATATATATATATATATATATATATATATATATATATATATATATATATATATATATATATATATATATATATCAAATGGGCCTAGTCCTCAAACATAAGTGGTGGCAATGATTTCCACCATTAAATTCCTAAGACCCGTCATAACGTATGTTTCCCATCTAACTTTTTCATAAGGTAACACCGTGATGAATTAAGTGGAAACAAATATCAGCTTAATGGGGAACTATTATGACCCCTTAGAAATTTCGAACAGTGAACATCATTGACTGTACTTTAATGATGGGGACCACTTGAACTTTAGATCTACCTCCCTCTAGCTCATGCCATGCAATGAGCTCACAAAGTGGATGGACAGTTTGGATGCAGCACATGCATCATTGGTGGGTCCCACCAGCTGTCCAGCAGCCAAAGAAAATGGCTGGACGGCATGGAAAATACATACATCACAGAGGGCTCCACCGTCCGTCTAGACGGTGGTATATATCATTGTGGACTCCACCGTCCGCCTGGACGGTGTGAGTACAACATTTACATCAATGTGGATCCCACGTCGGGACCCACCATAATGTTTACTTACCATCCAACCTGTTGATAAGGTGTAACGCCCTGAAAATCGGAGATCGAGTAGAAACCCAACTCCCGAGTTCCAAAACGTCACTTATGCAACATGGATAATGATGAATGCATGTTGTCTGTAGAATGGAATTAAACAAGATTGAGACTGAGCCAAAATACATATCATACTCCAGAGACAGTTAAATTAGCAAGCGGAAGAGTGTGATAGATATATAAAATATATGAACTGTTGTAAGTCTCCAAAGTGTGAACATGTTACCAGGTTAAACATATACATGTATACTCCAAAGATGAGAAAAAAGAATATACATGGGTGTTTAAATAAAAGGCAAAATACCAAGTGTATTGGCATCTAATCAGTAACCCTGTAACCCCGTCAATCAGAACCTGCATATAGGAGGGATCCTCCTCATCATCATCAAGTCTGGCTCTTCTTCGCAAGCATCGCTACCATCTGAAACCAAAATAGGGACTGGTTGGTGTGCGCAACACCGTCCCGTAACGTGGGAGTGAGTAGCTAACTTAGTGGAATCATAGAGCAAAGATTATCGTATTATCAAATCAATCACGCGATAATGGTAAAGCAAGTAATCAAACATTCATAAACACTGTAATTAATGCAAGAATGAAATGACATGATGGATTTCCTCACCGACATACTCCCTCATGCGACACCATCTTACGTCCACGGCATGCTTTCTTCCCTGAGTGCTCTACATCTTCAAGGCACATGCAATGCGATATGAATATGATTACTGAGTTGTTATTAGTTCTTTTCATATAGCAGGATTGGAAAACTAGGGTACTTCCCTTATATCATTCCCAACAAGGATCCTGTCTAGGGTCGTCACTCCTAGTAGTCTTATACGATGATATATTTTTAGGTCGCTGCAAGGGCTGTCAGGGCTGTTGCATGCACTCGTTGCTCCACTCCCCCATCACCTTATCAATACAGGCCTAGTTGTACTCTTGTTGCTACGGAAGGGTCGTCGCCTCACGTAGACTCAGAGTACGCTCGAGGTCACTACAAAGGGCTGTCAGGGCTATTGCTCGCACTCGTTGCTCCGCTCCCCCATCACCTTATCAGTGTAGGCCGACAGCAAGAATATAGTGTCTCATACCATTATAATCTTCTCACGAGTCTGGGTTACTCACTGGTCACTACGGGGAGGTTTGTGGCCCCAGCGTAGGCCAACAGCTCGACCACGATATCCCATACCACCATGCCCAGCTCATGAGTCTTAGTGGATCAAGGTACCACGATTACCAGGGTTATCACTGGTAAGTTTAGTACCCTAGGTTCAAGCAGTTATGACGAATATAAGGTGAACATACAACGGTCAATCGGGTTACTTGATGAGTCCGACTAGCACGAGCGCACGTTGAATCAACTGACATGAAGTGCACAAGCACTTCGTATGGCCTAACCACTGCCGACGACTCTAGTACGACTCGGGTTCGTCATACACATCCTTCGTGGTGAATAGAATCCAACCACGAATTCTAAACTGTTACCGACTGCCTGGACTAGAGTATAGTCCCAAGCACATGTAATCTAAATCAATAATCATATGAGAGAGACAGAATTGAAATACAAGAAATTTTAGCATGTTGTCACATGTTATAACATACATCATAAGCAGTTAACCATACACGAGTACTTCACACATAAGGTAATCAATTGAAATACAATAAGCATGGAGGAAATCATGTACATCATTAAATTAGTTGAGAATCCAGTCTCAACGCTAATCTACAACACCATTTACTCAATACTTACTAATACATACATCTACACAAACACTTAGACTACACAACTCCAACGTACTTGACGTATGTTGATTTCAGCATATAATATGATAGATCCTTATATCAAGGAGATGTCTAATACACAACAATCATGTTCTTACATTCAAAACATATGGCAGGCATAAATCATATTGATTTAGGCATTTCAACAAACGCTTAGTCTACGCACATTAGTCTACATAGCATATGTCGGCCAATATGTGCATTAGGGCGAATCTCTTCACCAAACAGATCATATACGTATAACTAGTATAGGTACACGGTAAATACTCATGACAATCATATCAGCAAAATACGTACGTATACAGTATTTCCTACAAATACCTAAAATACCCTAAATCTCATATTCTTCGTACGTATTCGAAATGAAAAACGGACAACATATTCTACATGTCAAACAGCATCCTCATCAGCAATCTACCATTAAACGCCATTGAAAGCTTTGAAAACAGGTAATCTAAGCGTCTAAAATTCGCACCTTAAACCAGAAATTACGAAACGGAGTTGATTCAAACGATAAGTCTTCGTCAACGGCTGAACAGCAACCTATACCATGAAATAGGTTAGCTACATCATCACTTTTGATATTTGGAACTCTAGAACAGGTTATTGTTATGATTTCTTATCTAAGAACGGAGTTGGAATCGTCAGAATCGTGATGCAGGTAGATGGCTTTAGGGCATGGAGCAGCAGGGAAGAATCTCTGGGAGAAACTCCAACTCTCTCTCATTTTCTCTCTTTTCTCTCCTCTCTCTCCTAGGGTTTTTTCCAAATTCATATGGGTTAGAAAGCTAAGGGTTTAAGGCCCTTTTATAAGCCCAAACATAATCAAAACAGACTCGAAGTCAAGGTATACTTAAGTTATAACCAAATCGGGTCTGTTCCGATCCAACGGAGCACTTCTGGAGGTCCTGTTACTAAATGCGGTCGGACTTAAGCTCTCTAATATTTGATCTAGGTCAAGCTACGTTTTCAGTCCGGTCGGGTTCCCAGATCGACCGTGGTGGACCAGTTTCAGTTCAGCGGCTACGGGAACTTGATCAGAGCCACAAGTGCTATGACATGTAAGGGCCACCTATCCTGATCCGAGGGTGAAATTTGGTCGAATTCCAATGGCCAAAACTCTTAAAAATGTCGCACAAGCGACACCTGCCAGATTTATTAAAAATTGAATTAATTTTCTAAATATTTTCCTTTTCTCACTTCCTCACTCCGGAATCAGTAAAATGGTCTCAGGATATCGGTTTGGCTTGATTTTCAAAATGATTGTCAAGTCCAAGTAAGCGGTCATAATAGTCTAAGATTATAGATATCAGACTTTCGACGTGCGGTCTACATCCAATACAAAGTTTCCAAATGGTCCTGAGGTCAACTAGGCTTAAAGATTGATTCTAGATTTCTATGTAACATAGCGTTAGCACTCCTACTCATTTTGGGTCTTATAGTTCATATTTAAAGCGGTTCAAGTCAATTCTACTGAGTATTCAGTTTGGTACTTAACCAAATTCTACCCTAATTATGGCAGAATACGGTCCTAGGGCCATTCTATGCCCCATTTTGGAAACTTTTAGGTATCATATTATTTTAATTATTTTTAGTAGTTCATCATCAAGTTTTCCCTGACTCCACCAAATTTTATATGATTTTGAGTTGTAAAAAAATTCTAAAAATTCCAGAAGCAACAGCCGTCCAACAAGTGATTATCAGATAGTTGCTCACAACGACTTAATTTTAACTATATTAAATATTTTATTATATTTTTTACATATATTTATATAAAACTAGACTCATTTAGCTTCAATATTATTTTTGAATCACCTAAATCAGAGTTATAACGAAGAAGATATGATTTTTCAAAGTTTGACAAAATGCGCAGAAAAAGTGCAGAAACTGGGCTGCCTGTCCGCTGTACGGAAGAGGCCTCGCCGACTCGGCGAGGTTCTCTCTAGTCACTGACCTATTTGGCTTGAGTTCACCCCAGGGGCGAAGTTCTAACCCCCCATGGATGCCGAAAACATGTGGGGCCCACCTTGGATCCCCCCGAATTGAGTCATTTGGGCCCACGAGTCCGTCGAGGCGTTTATCGAGTCTCATTTGCAAACCGAAATGAGTTACACGACGTACAATATATGTTTTTGGGGTATAAGAAGCTAATCCATCCAAATAACCTATCTATATCTTGAGATTCCAAGAATTTCATAGTCAAAATCCTATTTTATGCATGTACGTACCATTTATGGTAAGTTTTAGTTTAAGTATAGTTCTTCACCTTTTAAACTTTAGGATTGTGTCTAATATGAAGGTACTTGGAGAAATTTGAAGAATGGGGTGGTGAAAGGTAAGATTTTGAAGGAAATGGGTTTAAAAACGATTTCTAGACTTTAGGATTGATCTTTGAGAGTGATATGGTTGACCCATTGCCTAAGGACGTCTAATTCCAGGTTGGTGAAAATCTGGGGTGTTACATAAGGTCACAAAGACCTGGATGAATAGGAAAAACAAATATCAGATTGATTCAAAACTTTCGTGGGCCTAAAAAAAGTTTTCAATGGTAGAGTTCAATCACTGTTGTTTCTTGTGGTGTGGGCTACGTGAGATCTGGATCAAACTGATTTTTGGGTGGGGCCTACTTAAGGTAGGGACCCACCGTATGAACAGTTTAGATGGCGAATAAACATCAAAGTGAGGCCCACGACTAGAGCCATGGGTGCCCTGGTGTCTGCCGTCTGTCGAGCGCAGGTGCTGCCTGCGCCTCTGGCCAACAACAGCCCTGCTGCTTCTTCTTTATATTTTATTTTTTTTTTGAAAAGCAATTTTTTCGCCATTTTTCATATATGGGGCCCACATCGAAAGAATCCACCTCAGTTAATGGATTCTACGGCCCATAACCCATCCATCAAGACCAATATCGGGCTTCTTTCAACATGTAAAAGAATTTTTGTTAGATTTCAACAGTAAAGATATAGTTTTCAACGCTATGGCCCACCAGATACTCTGATCAACCTCATTTTTTGGCTCAACGCCTAATATGAGTTGGTAAACAGGATAGACGGCGTGGATTAAATATATACATCAAGGTAGGGTGTGTATGAGTGGGCCACCCCATAAGCTTGTAACTAAGCTAATATTTGTGCTTTCACAGAGACGTCCAGCGTCCCTGGATGCTGGACGGTCCTCATGTGGGCTTTATTCAAGTGGGCCACCACATGATGAATGGTGTAGGTACAACACACATAAGGTGGGCCCCACTCATAGACGACTTGTGTAAAAACTTAATGGTGGGGTCCATCCAAGTGGACCACACAGCCAAATCATCACACAAAAGTAAAGAGAGGAGAGAGAGATTGAGGGACACACGTGCATGGAGAGACCCCGGCACTATAGGTCCTCCCTTCCATGATCTACAACATAAATCAAGTGGGTCTCATGACATGTGGGCCCATAAATTTGAAATTCAATGGTGGATATCCCTTCTCCATGAAAATCGACGGTCTAGATGACCCGTATACAAGCTAGGAAGGTAAACATCATGATGGGGTCCATGGAGAATGGCCCCATCATGGAATGATATTGATGATCAAGATGGGCCATCAGCCACATCTTAGGGTCCAAAGTGAGATCCATACCATTGATCGGTAGGCCTCACTTGGCCCATCTTAAAAATATGAAAAACTAGTCTATGGAAGCACCCACCACTTGATCTTCTTGGTCCGTTGGAGAGCCGGTTTCCTTGTGCTTCACTTTAATGGAGAGGATGAGAAATGGATGGATAGGATGATGGGTTTTGGAGTAGGAAGTGGGCCTCACACATGCATTTTCTCTCCATGGGAAGGCTTGGACGTGAGCTTTTTCTCTTGCTTGGGATGTGTTGAGAAATGAGAGAGAGAGAGAGAGAGAGAGAGAGAGAGAGATGGGATGTAAGGAGTGATGGAGTGATGGGAAGTGAGTGATGGGGTGATGGACATGTACTTGACATGTAAGGTGGTGTAAGAGAGAGGGTGAGAAAGAGTTGACTTTAGAGAGAGAAAGCATGGGTTGCTTTATAGTTGACATGAGGTGATTGATGGGATGGATGGGACGTGTTGTAGAGATTCTCTTGAGATTGCAACGTGTGGCTTTTTCTTCGAAATAAACGCCGACCCACATCTCTTAGTCAGGGTATCGGATCAGTATGCGAGTTGCTGCGTTGGAACCGCGGCGACGGTGCGGTCGCGATGGTACAAAGCTCGGATTGAACCGACTCAGATATACAGGATATGACTTAGGGTCGAGTGCAAACGTCGATCATCGGTCGCAGGTTTCCAAAATTCGACCGGAAGGATAGCGGGAGTTGAAGGAACAATACGGACTAGGATACGGGTCTTATAGGAAGGCTATCCTCTCTTCCTCAGCTGCTCTCACCCTACACAGCTCCCTCTCCTTTATCCTTGGAGCAACAGGTACCTCGGTCGGTTCTGGCTCGAGAGCCTCCTGAGGCTATTTAGAGGCTATACCTTCCTCAACCTCAATAATAGCCGGGGGAGCAGGTGGGGAAGTCCTCGCCAGGCCCTTCGAGACCGTCTTATGCCTCTTTGAGGTCCGAGAGCTTGAACGGGGTGGGGGGCGAACCTATGATGGGGGATGAAGAGTGGGCCGAGCCTCAGACATGTTTACGTTCAAAAATACAAACATCAGTATAGTCGGATGTGTAGCACAAAAAAATCTAAGTCTCTCACCAGTCACCGTGAAGTCGAAGTCCCACTCGAAAAGAAGCTACGACTGGAGAAACCTCTTATAAGGTCTCCTTTCCAAACTCAAGGCTCAGAAATTCTGAATTCGAGTCCGTGAGCCCGAGTCAAGCTTCGGAGGATACTTCGGTATTACTAAAAGAGAGAAGTCGCATTAGTAATTCAGCAAAGACGCGACTAAGTAAAAGTACTAAATCACATCAACTTTACCTGCCGGACAAAAGGCTCAAGGGACAAAAGGGTAGATAGACCCTGTCTTGGCCGACTCCCATCTACTGAGGGCCCAAAACCACCTATCCCTCTAGTGCTTGTTCAAAGAAGGAGGGTCAGTTATTAAAGGTCCACCAGTATTCTGCCAAGAGCAAAAAAAGAACCAGCTAAGATTTTGAGTGTGTGCCCACACTTGGTACAAGTGGAGAAATTCATTCACACTTAGCTCGGGCTGCTGCATCTCTCCCCAGAGCACCGCACAACCGAACAAGTCTCTCCACCCGTTCGGTACAACCTATCCCGGAGCTATGCCAAAACTGCCTAGCAAGTCCTGAGCTATGTTCTGAATCAGTAATCGGAGACCGCATTGCATCACAACATGAAAAATTGCAACTGCCTTAGGGGGAGGTTGGTCAGGTAGCTTTGTTGGCCGAGGGAGAGTCAAAATAATTGAGTCTGGAATGTGGTATCCAAACCGGATTTTAAATAGATCCTATACTGTCATCACCAAAGGCACGGGCCCTTTAACCTATCCTTCGGTCTCAACTTCTTCCTCACCGCCCTCCTTAGGATCGGAATGACAGAAGGAATCCTCAATGGCCATATGCTCAGGAGGTGAATCCAACGCCTCCACTGACGCCACCAGCTTCTCTGCTAGAGGGTCCATTACCCTCTGTGAATGGCGGAATAAGATGTCTACCTCTCCAGCAACCTCCGCCAACAGTGAGGATGATTCTGAAGCTGCCCAAAAGCCTCTCGCTTCACCCTCACCGCTGTATTCTCCCTCCCTAGGGCTTGCGAGGCCTTACATTGTTAAAAGAAAAGAAAGGGAGGAAGAAGGAGCTCACCGAGAGAAATCCAAAAGTGCCTGAAATGGATAGTGAAGCAAAGGAATATTGTGCCGGAGTTCACAAGAGGAAGCAAGGAGATAAAGGGAGAGAATCAAAAGAGGACACGAAAATGGCGAAAGCTTGTTTAGGGCGACCCCTTTATATCGAGTCTCCACGTGTCTCCAGCATTAAATGAGGAACCGAAACGACATTTCCTCTGGCGCCCCAGCACTACACGAAGTGGCACCCCATGCGTTTCGATCAAGTACTCTGACACGCGTCCGATTTTCATATGTCCTGTCGCTGAAACAACAGCCGCTCCATTCGTTCGGTCTCAATAAATGAATCGACGCGTGGTCAAGCGAGACGACGTGTCTCGGAAGCCACACGAACCGCCCTGCAATCAATAAATGTTTCATCATAAACTCGGCTCAAATAGAACCCGACTCAATCTTGAAATACTTCCCGACCGCCTTAAGGCGATACAGGGAGTAGGGGGACTCACTGTTGAGGGAAAAAATATAACAAGTCCTTGAGTCGGCTTGAGGGTCAGAAGAGTCAGCGAAGCAATGGCTCGAACTCATTGGACACCGAGTCCGAATAAAGCCCAAAGTCCATAAAATGCTAGATGGAGAGATGTAGTTCGGATCGTGAGGCACCTGACTCAACCATAGCCTGAACGTCCTGAGCCATGAAGCGATGCCTCTAAGGGAGGAAGTGCACCTCAAGGCTCAATCAAAAGCCTCACAGAGGAACGCCCAAGCCGACCTAAGATCAATTGGCCTTAGAGCCGCCCGAGCTTTAGTCCCATTTAAAGATGAAGTGGGCCAATAGAGTGGGCGGAGATTAGCTGTAAAACTTGTCAAGATGCGATCGTGATAAGAGTTGGCCGAGTTATATCGTTCCATATTTGGAAGTTACCTAGTAAAACTCTGGATTTCTACTTGAAATTTTTGGGAGATGAAGCTAAGATCTTCGAAAATTTGGGAATATCACGGATTACGAATCTTAAGAGATCGATATCTACTTTAATTACGGAAGTCCTATAGGGCACAACACCATTATAAATACAAAGACCCTCATGGTAAAAGGTATGTAAAAACTCTCGCCTTAAAACCTTTTACTCAAGTACCCAGATTCTGACTTAAGCATCGGAGGATCCCCTGGTAAAGCTAGGGTCACCTTTCTCCTTCTTCCTATGCAGGTCTAAGATCTACAAAGGGGGCAAGCTGAAAACAGCATCAACAATATTGATTATGATATGCACACGCATAACACACCTTATAGAAAATAAACCGAGTGCCAACTAAGAGAAAGAAAACAAAAAGGTCCTGATCAATCACGTTGAAAAAAAGATCCAGAGATTGATTAGGACTTTGCATGACTTATCCCACCTTCGATGACCAATCTATTTCAAAAAACTATAACCAATTTAATCAATTATTAGAAAATCCAGCAGTCCATGTTGATTACACTACAGGATCAAAACAATGATCTAGACCATCCATCATAAGTGTCCACTCTCAAAACATTACTTTGATCTAGTAATCTTGACAATTGACTAATGGGTATTGTTATGGGGAAATCCAACCCAACGAATTACGTCCACTACCTACCTCGGAGCTCGGAGGAGAGACCTCAGAGGTGTATGACTGACAAGCAAGTGAGGCCGAGTCCACCCTCAGTTCGAGCTGAAGCTTACCTCGGCTTCTAGCTGTCTAATTTAATAACCCAACAAAAAGACCAATATGCACACTAGTCAAGATCCGAGGCTCGGAGTTAGGACCCCTTTAGTCCAAGATCCAAAGCTGAGGCTGAGGATGGATGTGAACGTTCCAAATGCCAAACTCAGAAACTGCCTTAAGTGGATATAAACGGATATCTCACCCACAGATACGCTCCTCTAAGACACGATATGCTACATAATCCCTGGACTACAGACGAAATCTCCACAATCACAGTATCCCACTAATTGAGTGAACCGTGCTGAGATTAACAGAGGCGGACCATCCAGTACGGAGGTATATATACACGAGGAATCCATTGCTATAGGTACGCAACATCTTACACCCACTCTCTACATTCAACTTAGACCTAGATTCCCTTGACTTGACTTAGGCATCGGAGGGTCAGTCGGCTTAGCCAGGGTCTCCTTTGCTCACCCTTTGTGCAGGAATAGGGTTCTTCGAAGGTTCACCGCTTTGAGCGAAGGGTAGTCCAGATTTTGACATCAACATATTTTGGTGCCGTCTGTGGGATCTGATACGAAAGGTCAGGTTCCTATTCTTAAGCACAATGGCGAGAGGAAAGAAGAAATTGGCAGTTGTGGAGCCGGAGCAAAATGATCAAACCCATTCCTCTTCGTTGCTTCACATTAAATCAGCCCCAGGGCCTTTCCATCGTTCTCGCAATCGGGCAAGCAAGTATCAAGCTATGCAAAGCGAGATACAAGCCCTGCGTGATAAAATTAACCAGATGAAGCAGCGACAAGAGTCGCATCCATATCCTATTCATGAAACAAATGGCCCAGTAATGGAAACCCATTCTGCACGGCGGAGTATGAGACTCGAGGGGTCTCAATGTCAATCTGCTCAGGCACCAACTTCAGTGCAGAACAGTCCTCCGACTTAAAACCGAGTCCGACAAATGCCTCGGTCACCTCGGCCCTAGCACCGATGGATCTCCGTCATGAGTTATAAAGGAGGAGGGGAAGAAGAACTCCTGAGATAGAAGACGCATGAGAGGTAGTGGCTGAAAATAAAGATCTGTGGGAGACACGGTTTGCAGAGCTCAACAACAAGATTCTGGTGCTAGAAAAGAATCAGCAGCCATCATTAGTTCTCACCGCCTTCAAGCGATGATGGAAGAGACCGAGCCTCCCTTCACCTCTGCGATCATGAGTGAGTTGATGCCACAGAGGTTTCGGATACCACCCATCATCCAATATTCCAGATCTGGAGACCCATCCGAGCACGTGGAGGCTTATCACTTGTGGATGTAAATCCAGACAGCGACAGACGCGATGATGTGTAGGAAATTTTTTATTACACTCACAGGATCTACTCAAAGTTGGTATCGTTAACTCAAACCCAATTCCATTGATTCCTTCATGGAGCTCAACCGATTATTCCTTACTCAATTCATAAGTGGTAAGAAGATTCAGAAATAAATACTCATCTGTTCACTATTGAACAAAGGCTTTAGGAGTCATTGAAGGACTACAACGCCCGTTTCAACAAAGATGCATTGCAGGTAGAGGACTATAATGATAAAATGGCGCTCTCTGCCATGTTCGGTGACTTGAAAGAGTGGAAGTTTACCGTCTCCATTGGAAAGAATCCACCAAAGACGTTAGCTGAGCTCATCACTAGGGCTCAAAAATACACTAACGTCGAAGAATTCTCCAACGCATGCAAAAATGTTCAAGTAGCAGAACCGAATAATAAGGGGAAGAGGTCGAGAAACAAAGAACCCACGTCGTCCAGTAAACGATCAGACGACCACGCTCCTCGAGATCGTCATCTAAGCAGAAAACCTAAGGATAAATTTCGTTCCTACACTCCCCTCAATACTTTTACCGAATAAATCCTAGTGGACATCAGAGGCCAGAAGCTCTTGAATTGGCTTGTTTGCATGAAGGCCGACCTGGACCTTCGATACAAGCACAAGTATTGTCGTTTCCATCGAGACCACGACCACAACACAGCCTACTGCGTGGATCTCAAGATTGAAACCGATACTCTAATCAGCAAGGGTCATCTACGTCGATATACTGAGGAAAAAAGAACAACTCGTAGAGAAGAACAAGAGCAGCCAAGTAACGCCGCAGATGAACCGGCATAAATCCATACCATCTTTGGCAGTTCATTCGGTGGAGGAGACTCAAATAGGGCCCGTAAAGCCCATTCTCGGAAGCCTAATTCAGAACATTTCGTCAACTTAACCGAGAGGCCAAGCAAAGAACTCCGAGTCAACCCGTGCAGTTTAACCTTTAAGGAAGATGATGCGCATGAATTCCAACACCCACATGACGACGCCTTAGTAGTGAATATGACCATAGCCAACCATAAGGTGTATCGCATCTTGGTCGACACCGGAAGCTCTGCTAACGTCATCTTCTCCGAAGCTTTTAAGAGAATGGGGATTCTGAGGTCACGCCTCAGACCTGTGAAGACCCCCTACATGGCTTTGTCAAAGAGAAGGTGATCTCCGAGGGAGCCATCTCCCTCACTGTGACCGCGGAAGAAGGACAACATCAAGTCACCCTCATGGTAGACTTCCTCATCGTCAATATGTCATCAGTGCATAACATCATTCTGGGTAGACCTTCTCTCAATGCAATGAGGGCAGTCATCTCCACCTACCATCTGATGATGAAATTTCCCATTGAGGGCGGAATAGGCCACCTCCGAGGTGATCAACGCGAAGCTCGAAGATGTTATGCGATAGCAATGAAGAAAGGGTTCGTGAAATAAGCGCTCACTGTCAACATTCTTAATCCCAAAGGACCCACAGGGGACTCATCCGTGGAAGACCTGGAGAAAGTAACCCTCGACAAGTTAGACCCAACCAAAACTGTTTAGCTCGGAATGTCGTTGAATTCTGAGCAGCGGTATGAAATGTTGGTTTTCCTGCGACAGCACAGAGACGTCTTCACATAGTCGCATGAGGATATGCCCGGGATCTCTCCGAATATTATGGTCCACAGGCTGAATGTGGACCCAGATCACAAACCCGTGAAACAGAAGAGAAGACCGTTCAATGCCGAGCAGTATGAAGCTATCGCCGATGAAGTTACCGTACTGCTTGGCGCTGGCTTCATAGAGGAGGTACACTATCCCGATTGCATCGCAAACATGGTCCTTGTTAAGAAAGCCAATGGAAAATGATGGGTTTACATGGATTACTGAGATCTGAATAAGGCATGCCCGAAGGATAGTTTTTCCTTTCATCAGATTGATCAGCTAGTAGATAGTACGGCAGGGCACGAGCTACTCTCCTTCCTAGACGCTTATTCCAAATCATGATGCATCCCCCAGATAAGTAGAAGACTACCTTCATCACTAACAAGGGACTCTACTATTACCGGGTTATGTCATTTTTCTGAAGAACGCTGGGGCCACATATTAGAGGCTGGTGAATCAAATGTTCGCCAAGCAAATCGGGCTTACTATGGAAGTTTACGTTGATGACATGCTTGTTAAGAGCATCGAGGCATCCGATCACTTAGCAGATATCGGAGAAACCTTTACCATCCTCCGAGAGTACCAGATGAAGCTAAATTCGCAAAGTATGCCTTCGGAGTTTACTCCTGTAAATTTCTCGGGTTTCAAGTCATCCAGAGGAGCATCGAAGTGAACCTCGACAAGAAAAAGGCACTCCTCGATATGAGCTCACCTCAGACTATTAAGGAGATCCAATGCCTCATCGAATGAGTAAAAGCACTCGAACGATTCATATCTAGAGCCATGAACAAATGCCTCCCCTTCTTTCAGCAGTTGAAAGGTCATAAGAAGGCAAAGTGGACATCGGAATGTGAACAGGCTTTTCAGTAGCTGAAACAGTATTTAGGTTCGCTGCCCCTACTGTCTAAGCTCGAAGAAGGCGAGTATCTGTTCTTGTATCTGACGGTCTCGGCCTCGGCTATCAGTTCAACCCTGATTAGAGCAGTGGGGGCAAGCAGCATCCCGTATACTATGTGAGAAAAGCCATGGTACCTGCCAAGACGAGATATCCGGCTTTGGAGAAGTTGGCGTTCAGTCTCGTTGTCTTAGCTTGGAGGTTACGTCCCACTTCCAAGCTCATTCCATCATCGTCTTGACCGACTCTCCCCTCAAAAAAGTCTTCCAGAGGCCCGAAGTGTCGGGTCAACTAACCAAGTGGGACATCGAACTAGGGGACATCGATATCCAATTCCTACCAAGGACAGTGATTAAGGGCTAAGCTATGGCTGACTTCATTGCAGAATTCACCGCCCCGAGCGAAGAGGGGATTAATGTTGAAGTCGAGACGGCTCCTTCGCCTGTTCCTCCAAGTAATCCAGAGACAGTATTGGAACAAGGATGGATTCTCTATGTAGATGGGTCGTCCAATGCCAAACATACCAGAGTAGGAATTGTCCTGGTCGTGCCTGATTTTACACCCATCTAGTATGTGATCAGACTCGGTTTCAAGGCCTCTAATAATGAGGCACAGTACGAGGCTCTGCTGGCTGGACTCAGGCTGGCGGCAAATCTGTGGTTCCAGTCTCTCCAGGTACGATGTGATTCTCAGTTAGTAGTAAATCACATCTTCACCGAATACGAGGCTAAGGAGGCTAGGATGGTTGCTTACCTGGCCGAAGCAAGTAAACTGATAGAAAGATTTTGGAGCTACACTATCTGTCAGATTCCTAGAGTAGGGAATTCTCGAGCCGACGCCTAGCGATGACCGTGGAAGGGAAGATCCCGCGAATCATTCCCGTGGAATTCGTAGAACATCCGAGCATTGACCAAACGAAGAAGAAAACGGTCAATCTAGTACATGATACTTCAAGCTAGATGGACCCAATTTACAGCTACCTCACATCTAGTGAGGTCCCTTCGGATAGGTTGGAAGCTAGGCGCTTAAGAGTCAGAGCGGCACGGTACGTAATCCTGGACGGGATCTTGTACAAAAAAGGGCATTCACAGACCTATTTCAGGTGTCTCTGACCCGATGAGGCAGACTATGTGATTCAGGAGATTCATGAGGGCATCTGCAGAAATCACTCCAGTGGTCGAGCCCTGGCTCTAAAAATACTCCGCCAAGGATATTTTTTACCGACCATCAGGGAGGACTTGAAGAAATACGTTCAAAGGTGTGAAAAATGTCAACGGTATGCAGCCGTGCCGAGGCAATCCGCAGAAGAAATGACTCCCATGAACAAACTGTGGTCGTTCGCTCAATAGGGGATCGACATCATTTGACCTCTGCCAACAGGGAAAGGGAAGGTCGAGTTCGTCGTCGTCGCAGTTGAATACTTCACCAAGTGGGCCGAGGCTGAGCTCGTCACAAAGATCACAGAGCAAAAGGTGGTTGACTTTGTCCGGAAGAACATCATCTACCAGTTCGGGATTCCATGCACCATTATGTCTGATAATGGCAGGCAATTTGATACTAAAAAGTTCCGAGGTATATGTCAGGGGCTTGGCATCTCGAATGCGTATTCTTCACCTCAGCACCCGCAATCCAATGGGCAGGTAGTGGCAGTTAGCAAGGTCATCAACCAACATCTCAAAATAAAATTAGAGAAGGTGAAAGGTAACTGGACCGAGGAGCTCCCATTCGTCCTCTGGGCTTACAGAACCACGACTCAATCATCTACTGGGGATACCCCATTTTCGCTTTCCTACGGTTCAAAGGCTATAGTGCCAGTTGAAATTGGCCTTCCTACAGCTCAAGTCAAAAATTATCGAGAAATCCAAAACACCAAGTAGATTACAGCCAATCTGGATCTACTTCAAGAATCCAGAGACATCATTAGACTTTGAGTTGCTGCTCGACATCAACAGGCAGCACGATTCCACAATTCTAAAGTCAAGACTAGGCGATTCTATCCCGGGGACTTAGTTCTTCGACAAATCTTTCAGAACACCGCAGAGCCAGGGGCTGGTGCACTCGGGCCTAATTGGGAAGGGTCGTACCGTGTGGTCCGATCGACCAAGCTTGGCTCCTACCACTTAGAAGATCTCGAGGGTCGTCAGCTCCCCCACCCCTGGAACGCCAAGCACCTAAAAGTCTATTATCCTTGATGTAATGGCCGCTGAAAGCCCCTAATAAATGTACATCTCTGAGCGACTAGCCCTCAAGGCTCTCAATAAAATTCATATGTCTTCGTATCTACATGAGCGGATTATCTACTAATAGAAAGTTACCTCTCATAAGTAGGGGCCGACTTAACGAATTGATCCCTTAAAGAAGAGATTAGGATGTTAAACCCACAAAAATCTACATAGGGATCCCCTCATATTCAAGGGAAAAATCCCAGAGACGTCCGAACTCCCTAAAAAAGGGAGTCGCCCCATCAACAAGTCTATGAAATTGACTAAGCACGCCTTTCATGGGGGGTGGACCCCTCAAAAGGGGTCGGTCCTTAAAATGCTAAATGCCGACAATCAGCACACGCAAACAAGACATATACCAACAATTATCATTAATACAAAAGGGAAGTCAAGTTATATAAAAAAAAATGCAAAATTGTTATTCTGTCTGAGCAGAGACACCAGCTACCGTGCTGGGGGCCCGAGCGTCGATAATGGCCTCGGCCTCCAGAGCATCTTGGGCCATCTCCGCAGATGGGGCACTCTTGGGCATGTCTGCAGCGGCGGACTCGGCATGACCAGTGGAATCTGTCAAGAGGGCATCAAAGTTTAGGGCTGGATAAAGCTTTTTAACTTCGGCTAGATAAGCGTCAAAGCCTGTGTCATAACCGAAATAATACAATTTGTCTAGCTCCTGGGCCCTTTCAGCGGAATCCTTATACTCTGCCACTGTCGTGGCCGCCTGCAAGACTGCTTGAGCCTCTAGCTCTACCCGTAAGGAATCCTTCTCCACGGATGCAGCAAACTCGAGGACCTTCCGCTGTTGGACTTAACGGTTTGCCGCCATCTGGCGCTCCAACTCGAGGTCCTCTTTCGCCGCTTCGATACCTAAATTGGCCTCCAAGGCCCTGAACTCCAGATCTTGGTTAGCCTGGTACAAATGCCTGACCTCGGGCTCGGCCACATCCAAGCGAGCTTGGAGTTGGTTGACTTCACCTTGGAGCGCGAGTTCCCTCGTCCGGCCCTCTGCAGCGGCCCTCCTCAACTCCTACTCCGCGGCTGAAGTCTCCAGCCTCTTCTCAAGTTCAACTTGTTGTGTGCCATGTTCTACCATCTCTGCCGCAAACTTGGCCCTCTCTGTTTCTTGTTCGGCCTTCTCGGCCACAAATTTGGCCCACTCTGCTTCGAGCTGATCCATCTCTTTTAGCCTCTCCTTCACCTCCAACATCTTTGGTAGCGACTGGTAACATATAGCCGCAAAGTCATTCACAAAGCTGACGTGACAATGGGAGAGGGTGTCAACGATCTACACCTCTGATACATGCTTAACTGCCTAAGGATTTAGCTAAGTCATGTGAAAACCAGGAGGTAGGATGCTTGGAGAGGGTGAGGAAGCTCCCCCCTCAGAGAGGATACGGCAGCTCTCCTTGGAGAAGGTGAGGAAGCCCCCCCCCCCCCCCCCCTGAGAGGATGCGGAAGCTCTCCTTAGAGAGGTGCGGAAGCTTCCCCCCTTGGAGAGGGTGAGGAAGCTCCTCCGACCTCGCAAGCTGAAGAACCTTGGACAACCGCCTCAAACGCGTTCACGTACCTGACCAGGGGCTCAGCTTCAGCAGGGGGCATCCTAAATTGCGAAGTGGCGATCATGTCAAGAGTCTCCCCTACTACCTCCCTCCGTGACCTAGAAGGACCGTCTGGGGGGTTTACTCCTCCGTAGAAGGTGACGAAATGGTGATAGGCTTAGCTCGGGCAGGAGCTCCAACCCCCAAAGCCACAGGAGCGGGGGGTCGAAGCAGTGGCAGGAGCAGCCTCTGGAAGGGCTGTAGCAGGCACAGTCCAAACTAGGTCTATAACTGGAGCAGCCTCAGCCTCGGCCTCAAGAGCCTTCCTTTTCCTCGACGCCACCTACGTCCTTGGTTTGAAGGAGAGAACGACGTCCATCGGAGGACGTGGAGGCCTTCACCTCTTTGAACCACCAGCCTCCATCCCTATAAAAAAAAGGGGAGAAAAATCAGCCTAGTGTAACCGGCCAACTAATCTCCGATGTTTCTAACCCTGCTTACCTAAGGTGAAGAGAGTTGGCTGAACTCTACAGAAGTCGGACAACACCAGACTCTCCGGGTTAATGAGCCATAAACAGGCGCGTTGATCCGCAGGGATCATTCGGACCCGATCCACCTAACGTTTGTGGAAGGCGGAGAGGTTGGGGGCCCCCTTCGGTTGAACTGCAAGCAGAAATAAATAATAAGACTAGGCGCAAGAAAGAACTAAATGCGCAATACAATTACGAGAAGTATCCAATGACCTAGATTGGTGAACTTGGTAGGGACCCATGTCTATAGCCGATCCAATTCAGAGGTCGAGGCCTCCCATTCCCCTGAAACGCAAAACCATTTCCCCTTCCAGTCTTTGTTGGAAGAGGGAAGCTGAGTTATAAGGCCTGGGAGACATGGGGGCCTAGCCAAGAAGTACCACCAGGCTTTGTTTGTGGTGTCATATTTGGCCATGTACAGGAATAAAAACTCCTCTGCCGTCAGTCTCTGGTTCCCTGCATGATGTCAGAGGACAAAGGTGGAGGCTAGAGTCCTCCAAGAGTTCGGGACCAGCTGCCCCGGGGCGAATCCCAGCTGTGCTGTTAGCTCAAGCAGGAAAGGATGGAGAGGGAATTGAAGTCCACACTGAAGGGCGCAGACGAATATGGTGATCTCTCCCTCAGCCGGAGACCCTGCTTGGTCCGTGGGGGCTATAGCTTGGATGTGGACCGAACTATAGATCTGATAATCTTCGCGGATCTAAGCCATTTGAGACTCAATTATAACCGATCCTCCAGGGACCATTGGCTTAGCCTTGCCTCCCCTGAGACCTGCTTTCGACTGCCCTGCGAGGTCTCGGAGAGCCCTCTTTGCTCCTTTGTCGCGATTCTTGGCCCTTTGATTTGCGAATCCTTGGGCCCGAGCTGGGTTGTAGAACCACCTCGAGAGGGCCTTCGGACTCTCTGGATCCTGAGGTGGTGGTTTCTCATTCATCCTCCGAACCAAACTCATCTCGTCAGAGTCGCTCGACATAACGCTTAAGTGTTGGAAGACTTACAGCGATGTAGCCAATGTCCCCCAGTGGAAGTTGTCTCAGCTCCGAGGTCTGCCGCTGGATTGAATCTTTCCCTTTCAACGGTCTAGAATCCTTTGTCCGGTGATGTGCGATTTCCGGCGAAGGGCAATTTTCGACGAAGGGCGATTTCCCGCGAGGGCGATTTCCGACGAAGGTGATTTCCGATGAGGGCGATTTCCGACAGAAAGCGATTTGGAAAAGAAGGAAAATGGAATGTAAGAAATGTAAGAGCGAAGGGAGGAGGGGTTTATAAAACTCCCTCATTGCTCAGTGCCATCATTACAAGTGGTTGTACCGAGGGCTGATACGACTCAGCATCAGTGCCATGTGACACATGAAAGAGTGCGATACGTCCGAGCCCGTGCCTCAAGGTGAGAATCTTCTTAGCATTCAATGATACTAGTGCCTCTCTGATCCTCTGTCACACGTGGTGCCACCTCCTTTGCCCCACCATCTGCAAAACGTAATCGTCGCTATGTATCCTCTTCTAAGAGGATGGAAACCGAAGGGATGCAGCCGTCACGCCGCACGCGAGGTCGGAGAGGAGCGAATCGCATTAATTGCGCCCCGACCATCCCAATCGACAGAAGAGATACGAGGGTATCATTTTCTTTCCCCAAACATTTACTCTCTAAGTCCAAGCTCGGACTAAAAGAGTAGGGGGCTTCTGTTATAAGAAATTCCAACCCAAAGAATTAAGTCCACTACCTACCTTGAAGCTCAGAGGAGAGACCTCGAAGGTGTATGACTGACGAGCAAGTGAGACCGAGTCCACCCTCGGTTCGAGTTGAAGCTTGCCTTGGCTTCTAGCTATCTAATTTAATAACCTGACAAAAAAGACCAATATGCACAGTAGTCAAGATCCGAGGCTCAGAGTCAGGACCCCTTTAGTCCGAGATCCAAAGTCGAGATAGAGGCTAGATGTGAACGTTCTAGATGTCAAACTCAAAAACTGCCTTAAGTGCATATAAACGAATATCTCACCCACAGATACGCTCCCCTAAGACGCAGTACACTACATAATATCTGGATTACGGAGGAAATTTCCACGATCACAGTATCCCACTAATTGAGTAAACCGTGCCGAGATTAACGGAGGCAGACCATCCAGTACGCAGGTATAAATATACGAGGACTCTATGGCTACAGGTACGCAACATCTTATACCATCTCCTTACATTCAGCTTAGACCTAAATTCCCTTGACTTAACTTAGGCATCAGAGGGTCCCCCGACTTAGTCAGGGTCTCCTTTGCTCATCATTTGTGCAGGAACAAGTTCATCAAAGATTCGCTGATTTGATTGGAGGGTGGTCCAGATTTTGACATCAACATATTATGAAAATTGATATTCCTTGTTGATTACAATATAAAAAGCTCATTAATTGTAGCCATCTTATGAGGGCCACCTTAGTTGTATCCCTGTGAAAAGTCACTCTGAAAGATATGCCGACCACTTCATTAGTGTCTATCAAATTGGGGGATTCACATAATTATACCAGAAATGATCACATCCATTTTGTTCGTCGAAACTTTGATCGTGTGCCGATCCTAAAAAGTTTCTTTGATTGGATGGTCCTGATCATCTGATGAATGACTGTGAAAATGTGCAGTTCATAATAAAATGGTTGTCCTAGGAAAAAGTTCAATTACCGAACTGGACCGTCCATCATGGGAGGCCATCTTAAAATTAGTCACTTTGATCTGATGGCCCTGTCCATTCCATCAATGCCTGTGACCGTTCATATTCATTGTACTAGAAAACCTTGATCATTGATGTGAACCATCTGTTACGTGTGCCACCTTTAAGTATCTTCAGGGATATATTTGGGCAATGCACACGCGAATGAGATCCTATCCGTTCATCCAGATGGGCCTACCATAAACAACCAATATTGTGAAAATCATACTAATTAAAATCCTAACCCTTGGACGGGAGGCGTGTTTAGAAGATGATGGTCTGGCGGACCTCATTCTTCCAGTTGAACAGTCAGGATTGCCAGATTGGTGCAATGGGCGCGCCATTCAAGGCGGATGTGAACGTCTACACGTGGAAACGGATTGGCTACTCCCCCAGCCACCAGCCAATGGCTGGAGGTCGGTGCTCTGTGGCCCCACAATGATGTATGCGTTTCATCCAAGTCATCCATATATTTTTCTAGATCATTTTATGGTACGTCGCCAAAAATTAGGTATATCCCCATCTCAAATGGACTACAGTACAGGAAATATTTTTGAATGAACGTTGACCATTAAAACTTTTTGGGGGCCATAAAAGTTTTGGATCAAGCTGATCTTTGTTTTTTCCTTCATGTGGGTCTGTATGACCTAATCAACGGATTGGATTTCAAATAAAAAGTACAGTGGGCCTAAGGAGAATTTTAATAGTGGATATCCAATCACTATTGTTTTCCTGTGGTGTGGTTCCCCTAAGATTTATATCCTCTAATTTTTGGGATCAACCTTAAAATGATCTTTAAAAATCTATGAACTGAATGGATGAAACAAATACATCATAGTGGGGTCCACAGATCACCGACCATCAGCCACCTTGCTGGGGCAGGGGAGTAGCCAATCCGTTTCCCTACATGGGTGCATGCGAGCCACCCATTCCCATTCTGGTTTTCACGTAATCTTGGGAAAGGAACGCCATGATGCACCACATTGGTTTGATCCCAGCCATTTATTAGATGCATTCCATGGTGGATTCGCCATAGCCAAAATCACTCAGGGAAATCTTAACCATCCAACACAATCCAAGTAGATAACCTCGCATGGCCAAACATTGACCTTTACCCTACTTTAGAGGCTTTCTTGCCCTATACCCAATTTACAGTGGGCCCATTAGATGAACAGTCAAGATCATGCTGATCTCATCGGTGGGTAAACCCAATTCCGGGAGTTATAACAACAGAAGGTTCCATAAGCTGGCATGACGGGGCCATTTCTCCTTTTAGTGGACCAAACCACCAAACGAGCCCAATTTATCAAAAACCTCATTATCTTATAACCGTTAAGTGGGACATGTGATGCACCTGGATACTGGTACAAGGGCGTGGATTGCACCATGGTCCATACAATGCAAAGCACGTGCAAATTCTCAGCCGTACATGGATTAGTTGAGATAGGGGTAACAGCATAGTGGGTGAGGCCCAGATTGTGGGGCCCACCTTGATGTATATATTATATATCCACGCCATCCATCTGTTTTTCTAGCTCATTTTAGGGCACGAATTCAAAAATGAGGCAGATTCAAATTCCAGGTGCACCACACGGTAGGGATTGAAATCTCATAATTTAAAACTTATTGGACGGCACAAAAGTTATGGATCAAGCTGATATTTGTGTTTTCCGTTCATCCATGTCTGTGTGATCTTTTTAACAATTTGGATGGAATATAAACATCACAGTGGGCGCTATGAATTTTTTAATGGTGGACGTTTAATCACCACTGTTTTACTATGGCATGGTTCGCCTGAGATTTCGATCTGACTCATTTTTTGGAACCATATCCTAAAACGAGGCGGCAAAACTGATGAACGGAGTGGATATACAACAAAAATCAAGGTGGGTCCCACAGTCTGTGCCTCACCCACTAAGCTGTTACCCCTACCTCATTTTATCCGCGCTCTTCTAGGCCTTGGTGAAGCGATGGTGGACCACGACTAACAAACAGCTCATGAACTGAAAGGATCATCCAATTTCACACCAGTGGTCCACATTCGATTTGTGGGAACTTCAATAGGTTCAATTGGTATGAGTGGGGCCCAAGTTAGATGATCAGAACCGTTAAAATGATATGCCCCACCATGGATGGTGAAGACTCCTAAAGTATTCCAGCTTTGAACATCCTAGTAGTCCAATAAGTAAACTTTTTGTGGACCTTTGATGTATTTTTCTAAACCTTGTATTTGTAGACCACTGAAGAAAGGGTCAGGATCTTCCAACTTGGGACACTTTTCTGATCAACCTCTCTCCACAACCGCCTGTTTGGATAGCATACACAGTTTTCAATTTTTAGGAGTTGGGCCCACAGTTCAGCAATCCAGACCATTGATTTCCACCTTGGATAGATGATAGTGGAAAAGCCTCTCAAATTTTAAATATTTATCGATGGATCTTGCGAAACTTTTCGGATGATACTGGACCGTTGTTGTGTTTCTTCTCCTTAACCATCTATCTGCAGGCTACAAATCCAACGGTTAAGACTGCTACATCAAAGAGATTTTTGGGGGCGTAGTACATCCAAAGTGGGACACAGAAAATATGGTCTGGATTATCAAAACATGGGCCACACTTGTAAAAATTGAAAACTCACAAAGTGGATTGCTGATAATTCCTCTCCCAAAATCTCATACAGTAAGTAGTCATATACACTATCTTAAATTAGAAAGAAAGACATTATTTCAGATCAAATGCTTTAGAGTGACTTGATCAAAATGGTGCGCCATTAGTAAACGTAGAGAAAAAGCTGCCGTTGAAAAGAAGGGACAAAAAATATTCGCGGCCCAACGCATTACGCAGCGTGCAATAATTTAGACAGGAATCCGTTACAACACCTATTTTAGGCAGTTTACAAAACAGTCATGCTCTTTGGGGCCCACCATGTGGCAAATGAAAATCAACTCCATCTATCAGGTAAGTTCCATTATTTTATGCCCTGAGACAAAATTTTATCGAGATCCATAGATTAGGTGGGCCACACTATAGGGGAAAATGGAGATGGGACACCAACCATGTGTTTGCCTGTGGGCCACCGTTATGTATATCTTTCATCAAAACCGTTCATCATGTGGGCCACATTTATGTCTATCTTTCAACAAAACCGTTCATCAGGTGTGACTCACTAGGATGAAGTGAATATACAATATTCAGCGTGGTCCAAAATTGGGTGGTCGCTTGAATTTAAAGAGTGTTTAGGTGAAATTTTACAGTGTTCACATTCGTGTGGCCCATATGGATCTTTTCCTCGTGCTGATTTATTTTATATACAGTGAACATAAGGTTTCTCAACTGATCGGCGGAGTGGATTTCACATATACGGTATGTTCGCATGAAGATCTTAGTTATTTTACACACTACTAAAACGGGTGTCGTAGACTATGGGGTTTACAGTGTAAAGGTGGGGAATGTTGAGGTCAAAATCTAGATCACCCTCCACTGAGCCCTGTGTGCTCGGAAAGAACCCTGGTCATAGTCATGTACAAAATAGCAAGTAAAGGAGACCCTGGCTCAAGCAGGGACCCTCCGTTGCCAAAGTCAAGATAGAGAAACCGGATCTATGTAGTGTAGAGTAAGGTAAGGGTGCAAGATGTTGCATACCTGTTCTTATAAAAATGTTCTGTATTTATACCCAAGGGTCACCCTGGACGTGTCCAAGAATCTTGGCACGATCTTTGCCGTTAAACGAGAATGGAAGGTTTATTAATATGAGTTGTCGACGGTAGATCATGCATCGGATATCACTCTAGTCGTGTGATACTAGATTCCATCCCTTAATGATGTTGCTGACCAAGCTCTTATCCAAGTTGACCTTTTAGCTCGGATCTTTCTCGATGGTCCCAGCCCACAAATGAGCTGACTGATGATGCGCTAACTAGAAAGGCTCGGCTCGGATATACACTGGACGAGTACAAGCTCCTCTATATTCCAAGTCAACATATTCGGTTCGAACGTACTATTATTACTCCGAAGTCCAACTCGTAGGATGCATGGTGACTCCTTCCAAGTCTCGAGTCAGGCACTCACCTTGGATCGGATGCTCACTTCAAGTCGGATGCTTACCAGTCTGAGGCCTTACTCAATGGTGCCAAAGTTAACCCTAATGTGGCTCGGTTCAGATTTACCCATGACAGGGACCATGGTTAAGTGATCCGATCTTTCATATTTTTCCACTGGTGTTAATGACCCTGCACCAAAGTCCACTTAGTAGAAATGTAACATCTCAAAAAAAAATCCGTACAAAGATCCGAGTATCACCTCAGGAAGAAATCACTAAGGATCGAATTCTGTAGAATTTAAACGAAATTTAATTAAGTACTAAACTAATTTAATCAGTGGATTAACTTAGACCACTATCTGTACGAACCGTAAGACCCAAAAACATTAGAATCGCTATTTCAACATTATCTAAAAACCTATGATCAATCTCAAAATCTAGTTGCTCTAAGAAGCACATTGAAATTTTGTATCAGGCCCAGACCACGCGCTGAAAGTCCGATAACTGCAAAACTATAAGGTTATGACCACCTTATTGGGCTTAACAACCATCGCGAGAATTGAGTCCAAATAGTATCCAAAAACACACAACTTGAGCCTGGAGCAAAGTATGTGAGAAACGCGAATATCTTTAAAAAATGAACTCAAACTTAAGTGAATTGGGTTGTTCGCTTGCAAGTCAAACTTAAGGTTTCAGACCGTCAGATTCTGACCTAACTAAACCCTTGGGTCAGAAAATTTTTCCTACACCCATTGGTATACTTGTGGCCCTGATCGAGTGACGATGACTGTTGAACTGAAACGAGTCCTCCACGATTAATCCACTAATCCAATTGGACCAAAACCTTAACCTGCCATAAATCCATTGTAAGGAAACTTTCTTTAGACCATATGCGAGCAATGGACCTCTAGATGAGCTCCGTTGGCCCGAAACAGACGTCTTTTGGCTATAACCTAAGTATACCTGGCCTAGGGGCCATTGACATCATTTCTGGGCCTATATAATGCCCCAAACCCCACCCTCTCTTATTCCATGCAAATTTTCTCTAACTCTAAGAGAAAGAAGAGAGAAAAGAGTGGAGATCAAAGGAAAACCTTTGGGGTTTTGCTGCAGTACTCCTATTCTATTACTCCACTCATCGAATCGCATTTACATCTAGCTACTCAACTCGTTTCAACTCTATTTTTTGGTAAGAAATCCTAACCCTAATCTGTTTTATGAATTCAAATAGAGAAACTGGTGAAATAGTTAACATATTTCAATGTTTAAGTAGCCGTTGAGTCGTAGATAAAGACATGGTGTATAAACTATGTTCGTAATGAGCGTACCGACGAAAGGTGCGAACTATAAACGTTTAGGTTATGGTTTTCAAGGCTTTCAATGTCAGCAATGATTTATGTCTGATTTGATTGCTATCATATGATCTTAGTTACGACGTTTTCGATATATCATGTATGTGTGAACTAGGTAGTATACTAAATGCATTCCATGTGTTTATTGAAATGTTTGAATGAATAAGAAATTATAATTTATGCTTGTCATGACTATTAATTTAGGATTCATGTTTGTTATACATATGACAACTCCTTATGAAAGGATCTGTCATAATATATGTTATAATTAATTTATTACATATATGTTGAAATGTGTAGTTTAAGTGTTTAATAAAATATCTGAATAAGAAAATGCTTGTTGAAATGTATTTAATGAGGATGTTGAGATAAGATTCTCAATTACCTTATCTATAGTTATAGTTTCCTTCATGTAACCTATCTTGTTAGTACGTGATTTATGGATGAAATGTCTATGTATGATAATATGTACTATATGGTTATTAAATGCCCGAATGAGAATTGTATTTGAATTGATTGTTAAATATTATTTTGACTATCACACATGAATACCTATTGTACTTGAGTATGATTGGGACTAATACGTAGTCCAGGCAATCAATAACCGTTCCAGGTTGAGTGGCCGAATTAGACTCAACACAATGGATACATTCGGTGAATCTGAGTCGTACAGTGATTATCGATAGTGGTTAGGCCACGAAGAGTGTGTATGCGCTCTATGTCGATTAATTTAGCATGCACTTGTGCCAATCGAACTTGTCAAGTAACCCGATTGGCTTAATGTGTGTTTACCATGTATGAATATTACTGCTTGAATCTAAGGTACCACTTACCAATGTAAAGCTCGTTTAACCTTGGTACCATGATCCGCTAAGACTCATGAGACGAGCATGATGGTATGGGACACCGTGTTCGAGCTGTCGGCTTACACTGGGGTGACGAGCCTCCCCGTAGTGTCTAGTAAGCAATCTAAACTCGTGAGCTGAATACGATGGTATGAGACATTGTATTCGATCTGTCGGCCTGCGCTAAGGTGACGAGCCTTCTTGTAATGACCTCGAGTATAAACTAAGCCTACGCTGGGGTGATGAGCCTCCCATAGCGACCTGAACTTGCCTATCTACTGCTTTTAAATCAAAGGTGATGTTGCCCTATAACTTGTCTATCGTATGTGATTAATTAGGATTGATGACCCTAGATGGATCATCGTTTGAGTAAATGATATAAAGGGAGATACCTCAGCTTCCTGAATCTGTTGTATGAATAAGCCTAAATAAATTACTTGGCTAACACGACCATGCACCGCATTGCATGTGCTTTGGCGAGGAAGCGCACGTTTAAGGAGTTTGTCATGCGCGATCGTGAGATGATGTCGCTGAGGGAGTGCAGGTGAGAGCATGCATCATTACAGGATACCATTCTTACATTAACCAGAGTACTTAAGACATGATTTTTATATTGCTTTATCATTACTGCTTAACTGAATTGATAACATGTAAACATTTACCTTATAATATCATTGAGTTGATCACTCACTCCCACTCTAGGACGGTGTTTTAAAACACCAACCAGACTCTGTTTTAGCTGCAGATGATGGCGAGGCTTGCGAAGTGGAGCTTAACTTTTATGACGATAAGGAGGAGTTCTCCTATATGCAGTTATGAAGCGGGTCTATGTAGACCACGTACTGATCGACGAGATTACAGGGATACGAATTAGTTGGACATTACACTTTGTCATTTTATATATTTTGAAACGAACATGTATATATTCAGCCTAGTGACATGAGGATACTCTGTGGATTTATAATCATTTATATACTTTATATATCTATTACAGTCTTTCGCTTGTTAAATTTAATCATTTCTGAAATATAATATGCTGATTTAGTATAATCTCATTTATGTTTAATGCACTAATATGAACAACATTTAAACATCATTATCTATGTTGCATGAGTGATGCGTTGGAACTCGGGAGTTGAGTTTCTCCTCAACCCCTGATTTTTGGGGTGTTACAAGAAAAATCTTAATATTTACACAAGTGGGTAACATATCTTAAGAGTACTTTCCCAATCGTTAAAGCTGTTTGAGAGAAATTACTGAGTGTTTTCAGAATCTCAGCGCTTTTTTGATGGTCTTACTAGCCTTGAGGTATCATGGTGGCCCTGCCATGCTAGGTATATCACCAACATGCAAATGACTTAACAACATTTGAATCTAAAAATAGGAATGCTTTTAAACCCTCCAAAGTATTTACATGAATTTGAATTTTGTTACTGAATTAAATTTGATATTTTAAATTAGTATATATATGTGATAGTTAACAAAATAATTGTAATAAGCTCATTAAAATATATAGTTTGACAACAAATTATAAAATTTTGAACCTCATGTCGGCCACAAGCATAGACTACGTGAAAAGGCCCTAATTTGACGGCCCATAACTGTCGAATTTTAGGCAATTCAGGCATAAAAAATGATTGTTGAAAACAAAATTCGATGGGTCAAAAAAGCCTAATAATTTTCGTTAGCCACATCTACTAGAAGAATACAAGTTTCAACAGAAAATAAATTCAGTGGTCTATAATTGTCGAAGCAGATACTAAAAACTTTTTAGCCGCTTGGAGGAAACAGTCAAATGAGTTTTTCGGTGGTATTGAATTCGATGGTTCTTAACCATCATTTTGGGATATTATTCATGAAATTGTATGAATTGTCTACCACACAGCGTGTAGAAGCTTGGAAGAACTATAGAATTACAGTTAACTCCTCAAAGGGAGGTGATTGAGACCATATAAAAATTATTTACCTAATTATCTAATTCATCAATTAAATCATACAAGACAAATAAACACTAAGACTTCGAAGATAAAGTGGGTTCCACAACATAAATTATAGATGATATGTAAATTAAACAACTAGTGTATATAAATAGTGAGCTCGTATGTGTTAACAAGTTAAGCGTTTCGCATACAACTTAATTCAAGTATTCATATGGTTTAATTAATTGAGCACATAAACATGAATATAGTAGCAAACATCTACAATTGTAAACATAAACATGTATAGTGGTTCGATTTCCCTACTTTACTCCCAATTGAGGCATTCTTTTCGAGTTTACCTATATTCACTATCTTATGAATTTATAATAAGTTCACCCCTACCCTTTACATCTCATATAGGAACCTAAATGTACACTCTCATAAGAGGTTCCCTTGGAGATTTAGTGTCATATCAACTAAGTAACTACCTCAGTCATAATCTATGGACCTAGATTTACTTCCTTTGGAGGCTCTCAAGAAGACTAACATGTACGCACCTGTGTCCGATGAATTCGATCATATACTAGAGCCTATGTCTTACAAAAGAACTTATTTGAGTTTGAATCACAAACTCTTATACTAAATTTTACATTTAAAAAATAAAAAAATAAAAAAATACACTTACACTTGGCAACTTGTCGAATTGAGTTTTATTGATGTGTCTTACTTGGGTTATTTAATAGATGTTCTCCTGTGCTTCAAGCAACTCTTCTTGTGCTCCCATGATCGATGACGTCGATGCTTTAGTTCCTACTATCATTCACTTTTATATGATGTCACGCTCAGCATGCAGGATATAGAGTGTACAGCCTCAGACCCACGTTAAGACCTATGACTCGTATACTAAGTGTACATAAATTTATCAATTACACTATTATTAAGAGGCATACTTATATATATTTTAGATTGTTATCACATAAACATTCACACGCTTAATCCTCCCACTCACTCTTGAAAGTAGTGATGATTCATTCTGAGTATCAGAACGAGTTCCACTTCCCAAAAAAATTGATATTTCATGCTTTGACAACACATTCATGTCCAGTAATACTGTATTTGTGGCGTGACAGAAGATGTACCACGCCAAAGAAGATTCACACCACTTATGACATGCTAATAAAGCCTACTTAAAGAAAAATTTTATCAGGTGCATTACTTTTTTTTAAGTTTGTTATTACCCAACGCTATCAGGAGAATGTTTTTCCACGACAGAAACCATACACTGCTATGTCTATGCATTAACTATATTAAGATAACGGGTGAATCTGAAGACTTTTCTCCTTCTACTGAAATTATTGCTTTTGTAAAGATGAGCTGGCACAACATCACGTGGTTCAATTTGTCAGTTTTACTGAAATAATCGACGGTTTAAAGAAAATATACCAATGGTCGTTGTTTAATGTGGATGTGGTATGCTTGCATGTCACATCGTCTGCAAGGAGGGGCCCACCTTATGCAATCAGATCCTGCAGAGTTAAGTGCATGTGGCAGGGGTTACTATGGGCCAAGAAGATCTTGAGAAATCGTAGGTGAATGTGCATGGACCCAGACGAACAGGGCCATTGTTTAGATGGGCTCACTCGTGATCATTCGAATTTTTACCAACGGCCTATATTTATCTTTCAAGTGTGGCCCATCTGATTGAATAGATTATATGACACCTGGACGCAAGGCATGTTAAGGCAGTCCTCAGCAGATGAGTGGTCCAGGTGCCATACAGGTGTGCCACGTTGGCACGTGTGCGGAAAGCCTTATTCACGTACCAAGATCTCACGATGATATTCCCAACTCAATAAATCGACTGCCCCGCTGCTTCTGACATCTAGAGTACACCATTTTTTTGGAAATGCCTATAGCTCATCAGTGGGGTCCGCCGTTCGTGGTCCACTACCAAAATATCTCGAAATGGAGTACGTGGCCACCGGCAACGGAACGGATTGGCTAGTGTACCACACATCAGCTATGTAGCTAGTGTATTGACGTCGGTCAATTTTGTGGGTCACACCATGAAGTATGTGAACCTCCCATCTATTTGGCGAGCACGGCTTAAGGCTTGATACGAAAAATAAGACACATATAAAAATCAAGTTGGCCACGCTACAAAAATCAGTGGGGGATTGAGCCTTTACCATTGAAACCCTTCTGGGTCACGCAAGCTTCGGATAATGAAATTTGTTTATCCTCTTCATTGATATTTTTATAACCTTTTGAATGGATTAGATGGAAAATAGACATTACGGTGAGCCATACGTGTGGTACATTTGAACTTATGATATGATTCAGTTTTTTGTCAAATGCTATAAAATAATCAAAAAAATAGATGAACGGTGATTGTGGGGTCATATAACTTTTTTAACCGTTCGTACAACTCGAAACTCGAGTAGCGACGGCATTCGTCTTCGCATGACACGTATTTACAGCAGCTACACAGCTGATGTGTGGTACATCAGCCAATCCGAACGCGACGGGTGTCTATAGCAGTCAATGCTGAGCCACTGAAGCATGCAGGAGTACGGACGTCTTTCAAAAGGTCGAAAATGCCCCCTGCGTTTTCCATCAAGCGGATCGCCTGGTGCTCGAGGACGAGCGCTGACGCTCCTCGAACTCTAAGTTGTACGAACGGTTCAAAGGAGATCAACGTTACATGGCCCAGCAGTTATGTATTTATTATATCCACAACGTTCATCTATATTTTGAGATCATTTCGGAGCATTATCCAAAAAAAAATTCATATCCAAAGATCAATTGGATCACGTTACAAAGAGCAGCAGAAAATTGATTTTCACGGTTAAAACTTTCATAGGGCCCACCATAACATTTATTTTACATTCAATCTATTCATAAGGTCACAAAGACTTAGATGATGAGGAAAAACAATTTTCGTAATGATCGATAACTTCCATGACCCCTGAAAGGGTTTCAATTGGATATGTTCAATTCCCAGCTGCCTTTTACAGTGTGGTCCACTTGATGGTTAGATCTATCTTATTTTTTATCCCAAGCCTTAATATGAGCTCTCCAAATAGATGGACGGTTTGGATATAACACAAACCTCATGATGGGACCCACAAAAACAATACGAAAAATAAAAAAATAATAATCACATACTACTGTGGTTCCACGGCAATGTTGCGGCAGACTATCAGATTTTATTTTATTTTATTGTTATTTAATAGGGAGAATTTTTCTCCCTTACATTTTTCTTGGATACATAATTATGTAAATATATATATATATAAGTACATAAAAATATTTTTCTATCTCTTAATTCATTTCTTCGTTTATTTATTTAACAAGTATATCTTCTAAAATATAATGAGTTACTTAACGTACAATATATGATTTTGGGGTATGAGAAGCTAATTTAGCCAACCAACATAGTAATTTTCTAAGATTCCATCGGGATGATGGTTAAAAATTCACTTTACGGTCAATTCACTTCACTTCACGCCCATTTCCACGCACTTCACGGTTAATTCATTTCACTTCGCCTCATTTCCATGCATTTCAAGGTCATTCCTGGCGATTTCGTGTTGATTCACGGTCAATTCGACGCACTTCACGGTCAAATCACTTTACTTCACGGCCATTTTCATGCACTTCGCAGTCAATTCACTTAACTTCACCATCATTTTCATGCATTTCACAGTCATTCCCAGCGATTCCGTGTTCATTCATGGTCAATTCGACGCACTTCACTGTCAATTCACTTCACTTCACGCCCATTTCCACGCACTTCGCGGTCAACTCACTTCACTTCTGTAACGCCCCGAAAAATCGGGGGTCGTGCATACACTCGACTCTCGAGTTTCTGAGTGTCACTTATCATCAATTTTATGGTTTTATGATTAATCAAGTTTAAACACGCAACCTGAAATTACTTGGAGCATGAAATGCAACCATAACTAGTCTACTGAAGTGAAAAAGATATATATGTACAAGTCCAAAAGAATATAAAAGGGGTCGCCCAAGGCGTTGCCCAACAAAAATCACAAGAGAATCATATGTCCAAAAGAATGGTGCATTGAGCCTACGACTCAACACCCCAGAATCCAGTCTCCTAAGCCGATAGAGAACTGCCCATCAACTGGAAGTAGGACAACTCGTCCTCCTCACTTGAGCTCGCGTCGCACGACTCGTCGAGCTCAGCACAACCTACAACTACTGAAGAGTCTGGGTGGTGTTTTAAAACACCGTCCCAAAGTGGGAGTGAGTGATCAACTCAGTGGGTGTTATTAGTCTCAAGTTACAGCAGACATCAATTATAATACGAATTTAATAAAAAGCAGACAATCTCAAACACTTGACTAATCTTATTAATATGCATGCATGCTGAATGATATGATGCATGCCCTCGCCACAACGCTCCTCAAGCGACTCCGTCCAACGATCGCGTATGTCAGCACTCCCTCAGAGCGACCTCGACTTCCGAGTCGCCACCCTAACTAATACGATGCAATGCGATCGTGTTAGCCGAGTTATTAATTAAGTCCATTCATCCAGCAGATTGGGGAATCTGATGCACCCCACATATCAATGCCCTAAGCCGATTGAGAGGCCGAGATCCCCCAATGCATGAGGCCAAGACCTCGCGGTCTGTGATCCCGTTGGGTTCTTCATCCCCGACTTCAAGCACATGAGGAGTGCCAAGAGAAAGGGATCGCTCGCAGTCACTACAGGGAACCGCGGCACCCCAGCGTAGGCCGACAGCTCAGACATAGTGTCTCATTCCACCATGCCCGGCTCACGAGGCTGTGGACCAATTTCAAGTTAATTATTAATGGGCTACAACAGTTGTAGGGTGGTTTAGGTTTCATACATATGTGAGCATGCAGGGTTAACAAACAGAGTCGGTCAGACAATAGGCTAGGCTGCACGAATCTAGGAAAGTACATGACGGATCGGTATCGGGTGCAAGCAACCCATGTAGTCTAACTACTGCCGCCCACATACTCGTCCAAATTCATGGGTTAACCTCGAGGCGGTCCTACCGACGGAACCACCTTCGCTCTCCTCATGTTCCTGACCAACCCAAGGGTATGAATAATGATTCATAGCATGTCGTCTACCAAGTATCATCTAGCCTAAGCAATTCCATATTCTCATGCATCTCAACATACAATTTCAATTCTCATAAAAAGCAAGACCAACCATGTCATAAAACAAGTGCATGTGAGGTGTGTGTGTGTGTGTGTATGAGGAAGTTAAGCACTTCCTCCATCTCAAGAAATCACATACTCAAAAGTAAGGCGATCATGCATACTATGAAGCAACAATGTATGAAAAAAATTAAATGGGCATGAGCATATAATCCACCGTATATCAAATCATATGAAAGGAAAAATCAACATCCAATGAGAACCAACATGCATTCTCACGAATTTCAAAAATCATACAATCCCTAGGGTTTCTCTAGTTCTCCAATCATAACACCAAAGCAATCAAAATCATTAAACTCGTAGTAAAATTTGTGTTAGGCCACCTAAGAACAATAGTCCACACCTTCGGATTCATTGGAGGCTTGGAAACAACCTAAGAGATGTGGATTTCGGGGGTTGATCGGCCAGAATCCCTAAAGCAACATTTGGAGGTTAGGTTTCCATGTAAATCCCCCTCATCATAAGGGTTTCAAGGAAAATAGGTGATGGATCTTACCAAGATGCTCAACGGGACGAAAGAACGGCCTTGAATGAGGGTTTCTTCTTGGAGGAGAGGTAGGAAGTTGTGGAGATTGCTCTCCTTGGGCCCCACCTCGATCCAAGGTCCACCTTCACTCTCCTTCACTCACCCTTCCTCTCTTCTTCATTTCTTCTTTCTCCATTTTCTCTCTTCTCTCTTTCATTCCCTAGGGTAATTTATATGGGGAGAGGGGTGCCCCAAATGAGGCCCCTTTATAGTGCCAAATTTGGTGTCAATGGCCCTAAGTGTTGAGTTTTTACTATACTAACCCTAATGGAGGATTTTTCTATCCTCTAGGGCCCACTATGGGGTGTACAAGTCGATATACACCGTAGGATAGGTGCTCCATGGCCCGATGAAGGGCCATGCAAAATTTGGGATCAAACGGATAAGCGGATGTGGGGTTTGATCATATGGTCTTGATCCTTAAGTGGCCCTGTGGGTCTATTCCAATGATTGGAGAGGTTCTGGTGGTCCCCTGTCCATGAAACTTATAGGATAGGTGGACCATGGCCCGATGAAGGGCCATGCAAATTTTGGGGACGATCGGATATTTAGTTTGATCGTACGGGTCCGATTTGTAATCAACGGTTACCGTGTCATGATCGGGTTCTAGATTCTGTGGATAGGTGAAGGACACCACATTAGACCTTCATCATGAATTTTGAAAAAATCTGACGGCTGAAAGGCCCGGTGTCTCAGTTTCATTTACCAGTGCCAGATTCTAACTATGACCTTGGGTGGGTTGTTGAGTGCTGATGGAACGGCTCGAACAACTAACTTCTGGGTGCCCAATGAGTCTGTGGTCCGTGATAGACCACAAATCCAATGAGATATAGGTTTTTCTAAATTTTTATAATTTTCTGACCTTTCTGCCCCGTGGCATAGCCCATACCGGCTAATATTAAGTGTAAACGGTCATCTAGCTCGGTGACCTGCAGTAAGCCCTATCATGACCTGTCTAGTTTATTCTAATAGGTTAATCCTAGGTTAATTAACTTGTAGTACCCCACCTTGAGTGGCTTAAACGAATGGTCCTGTGGCAAATCCTACGTGGATATCCCAGGACACTGTGCTGGTTGGACGGGACGTTACAAGGGTTGATTTATTCTATTGTTAAGATCCGGGCCTCATCTTTGGTAAGATCTTTAATTTAGTTATGCTTGTCTTGATTAGTTAACGACGGGTCAGTTAGATTTGGGTCCTATGTGAGTAAATTATGGGGCTACACCTGATGTTCAAGCAATCAAGTGGATTCGTTGACTTCCTACGGTTGATTAATCAGACTTGTGCGGTTCTTTACTGGTACCACCCTTGTATAAACTAAGATTGAGTGCTAATGGTCAGTAAGTGTTATTATAAGTTAATTAAAAAAAATTAACAATTTTTAAAAATCTAAAATAAGCGAAATCCAGGATGTTACAACTTCACCGTCATTTCCATGCATTTCACAGTCATTCCCGGTGATTTTGTGTTCATTCACGGTCAATTCGACACACTTCACGGTCAATTCACTTCACTTCACGGCCATTTCTACGCACTTCACGGTCAATTCACTTCACCGTCATTTCCATGCATTTCACGGTTATTCCCGGCGATTTTGTGTTCATTCACGGTCAATTCGACACACTTCACGGTCAATTCACTTCACTTCACGGCCATTTCCATGCACTTCGCGGTCAAATCACTTCACTTCAACGTCATTTCCATGCACTTCACGATCATCCCCGGCGATTCCTTGTTCATTTATAGTCAATTCGATGCACTTCACGGTCAACTCACTTCACTTCACGGCCATTTCCACGCACTTCGTAGTCAATTCACTTTACTTCACCGTCATTTCCATGCATTTCATGGTCATTCTCGGCGATTCCGTGTTCATTCATGGTCAATTTAACGCACTTCACGGTCAATTCACTTCCATTCACGGCCATTTTCACGCACTTCGCGGTCAATTCACTTCACTTCACCGTCATTTCCATGCATTTCATGGTCATTCCCGACGATTCCGTGTTGATTCACAGTCAATTCGACACACTTCACAGTCAATTCACTTCACTTCACGACCATTTTCACGTAGTTCACGGTCAATTCACTTCACTTCACCGTCATTTCCATGCATTTCATGGTCATTAACGGCGATTCCGTGTTGATTCACGGTCAATTCAACGCACTTCATGGTCAATTCACTTCACTTCACACCCATTTCCATGCACTTCGCGATCAATTCACTTCACTTCACCGTCATTTCCATACATTTCAGTCATTAACAGCAATTCCATGTTGATTCACGGTCAATTTGACGCACTTCATGGTCAATTCACTTCACTTTACGACCATTTCTATGCACTTCGCGGTCAATTCACTTCACTTCACCATCATTTCCATGCATTTCACGGTCATTAATGGCGATTCCGTGTTGATTCACGGTCAATTCGACGCACTTCACGGTCAATTCACTTCACTTCACGGCCATTTCCACGCACTTCGAGGTCAATTCACTTCACTTCACCGTCATTTCCATGCATTTCATGGTCATTCCCGGCGATTCCATGTTCATTCACGGTCAATTCGACGCACTTCACGGTCAATTTACTTCACTTCACGGCCATTTCCACGCACTTCGCGGTCAATTCACTTCACTTCATCGTCATTTCCATGCATTTTATGGTCATTAAGGGCCTGTTTGTTTTTTCAAAGAAATGGTAAATACACGGTAAACGGTATTTCCCCATATTTCACGTGTTTGAAAATTCATAAGAATTCTTGTCTTTGAAATTGGTTCAAAAGAGGTAACTTTAATTTTTGAACCGCATAATAATGCATATGGTATATCCATTCCGTCCATCTATTTTACTACAAAGTTTTGAAGCATGACACAAAAAATAAACTAGATCCAATACTCAAGTGGCCCACGCCAAAAGAAACAGTAGCCTCACAAAGTTTTTAATAGTCAATATTCAATTTTCTTTTTTGTATGACGTGGTCCACTTGAGTTTTGGATATGCCTCATTTTTTTACTCATGCAATAAATTCAACTGGAATAATGGATGAATGGTTTGGATAAGCAAAATGCATCATAGTGGGACCCATGAATATTTTGCAATATATTTTATTTTTTTGTCAAAAAGTAAGTAGTCAAATCAAGTATGATATAAATGGAGAGGGAAATAATCATTATTTCTTTACACGGGATTTACCATTTCACCAGAAATCAAACATGCCTTAACGGCGATTCCGTGTTGATTCACGGTCAATTCGACGCACTTCACGGTCAATTCATTTCACTTCACGGCCATTTCCACGCACTTCGCGGCCAATTCACTTCACTTCCCCGTCATTTCCATGCATTTCAAGGTCATTAACGGTGATTCCGAGTTCATTCACGGTCAATTCGATGCACTTCACGGTCAATTCACTTCACTTCATGGCCATTTCCATGCACTTCACGATCATTTCACTTCACTTCACTGTCATTTCCATGCATTTCACGGTCATTCCCATCAATTTTGTGTTAATTCACGGTCAATTCGACGCACTTCACAGTCAATTCACTTCACTTCACGACCATTTTCACTCACTTCACTTCGCGATCAATTCACTTCACTTCACCATCATTTCTATACATTTCATGGTCATTCCCGGCGATTTCATGTTGATTCACAGTCAATTCGACACACTTCACGGTCAATTCACTTCACTTCACGGCCATTTCCACACACTTCACAGTCAATTCACTTCACTTCACGGCCATTTTCAGGCACTTCGCGGTCAATTCACTTCACTTCACTGTCATTTCCATGCATTTCACGGTCATTCCGGCGATTCCATGTTGATTCACGATCAATTCGACGCACTTCACGGTCAATTCACTTCACTTCATGGCCATTTCCACGCACTTTATGGTCAATTCACTTCACTTCACTGTCATTTCCATGCATTTCACGGTCATTCTGGCGATTTCATGTTGATTCACAATCAATTCGACGCACTTCACGGTCAATTCACTTTACATCACGGCCATTTCCACTCACTTCACGGTCAATTTACTTAACTTTACCGTCATTTCCATGCATTTCACGGTCATTCCCGGGCGATTCCATGTTGATTCACAGTCAATTCACTTCACTTCACTTCACGGCCATTTCCACATGCTTCGCGGTCAATTCACTTCACTTCACCATCATTCCATGCATTTCAAAGTTATTCCTGGCGATTCTGTGTTCATTCATGATTAATTCGATGCACTTCACGGTCAATTCACTTCACTTCACTTCACGGCCATTTCCACATATTTCGCGGTCAATTCACTTCACTTCACCATCATTTCCATGCATTTCACGGTCATTTTCGGCAATTCCTGTTGATTCACGGTCAATTCGACGCACTTTACGGTCAATTCACTTCACTTCACCGTCATTTCCATACATTTCACGGTCATTCCCGGTGATTCCGTGTTGATTCACGGTTAATTCAACGCACTTCACAATCAATTCACTTCACTTCACCATCATTTTCAAGCATTTCACTTCACTTCACCGTCATTTCCAAGCATTTCATGGTCATTCTCGGCGATTCCGTGTTGATTCATAGTCATTTTCATGCATTTCACGACTAATTCCCTTCACTTCACGGTCATTTCCACGCATTTTACGGTCAATTCACTTCACATTCACATTCATTTCCATGCATTTCATGGAAAAATGTATGTACAATAAACTTATCCATGGGGGAAAAAAAAGTACGGTCAATCATAAACATTGAGGGCCCGTTTGGCCGGTCGGATTGGAAGGGATTGGATGGTAGTGGAAGGGATTGGAAGTTAAATCCCAGGAATGGCTGGGCCTACCAAACAGAGTTGGTGATCTAATCCCAATCCCATGGATCTTCAGACAATCCACTGAAAACACCATTATTACCTTTAAATCTCATTCAATCCACCCTAATCCATTCAAATTTTCCTGGGATGTGTTTGGTTGGTGGGATTGGAAGGGATGAGAAGGTTTAATCCTCTGATTGGCTGGGCGTGCCAAATCGATTGGATATAGCAATACAGGGATATAACAATCCCATGGATCTCAAGACAATCCACTGATAACACCATCATTACCTAAAAATCCATGCCATCCACCCTAATACCATTCAATCCCTTCCAATCCACCCGGCCAAACGGGCCCTGAGTGTGGGGCCATTTAAAATTATGTGGGGCCCACAATGGGACCCACCCAATTAAAAAAAAAACTAGGCGGCAGTACCGCACCTGGGCGGCACTACCGCATAGACGTCCAAAGGTTGGCGGTAGTACCGCCAGATCGACGGTACTGTCACCTAGATTTTTTTCAATGGCTACGGTTATAGCTACGGTTTTAATTCATAGTCATAGGGCCGTAGCCTTAGGCACAAACTGATCCGCTTGAAGCGAAAAAGCAGAGGCATTTTTTTACCTTTGTCAAGTTGTCTGTACAGCTGGGGCTTATTCTTGAAAGGTAAAATGAGGTGTGCTTTGTCTCGAAAATGGGCCATAAATGGGCCGTACAATTGGAAATTTCTGATGGGCAATTAACTGCGGGCCCATCAAAGAACTGGCTGGATCACCAACCATAAGCCCTACTTAATCCGAGAAATGATTGTGTTGTCAGTGGATTGTCTTAAGATCCATGGGATTGCTATATCCTGGGATTGCTATATCGAGCCTGTTTGGCACGCCCAGCCAATCCTAGGATTAAACCTTTCCATCCCTTCCAATCCCTCGAACCAAACACGTCCCAGGAAAATTTGAACAAATTAGGGTGGATTGGATGTGATTTAAAGGTAACGATGGTGTTGTCAGTAGATTATCTTAAGATCCA
The DNA here is from genome assembly GCA_037074715.1 of Magnolia kwangsiensis. Lineage (NCBI taxonomy): Eukaryota > Viridiplantae > Streptophyta > Magnoliopsida > Magnoliales > Magnoliaceae > Magnolia > Magnolia kwangsiensis. Next base: position 120,788,120 of record CM073577.1, read on the forward strand.
TGGGATTGCTATATCCCAGGATTAGATCAACCAATCTGTTTGGCACGCCCGGCCAATCCCGGGATTTAACTTCCAATCCTTTCTAATACCATCCAATCCCTTCTAATCCGCCCACCCAAATGGGCCCTTATTTTACATACATTTTTCTGTGAAGCGAATTGACCGTGAAATGCATGGAAATGACCGTGAAGTGAAGCGAATTGACCGTAAAATGCGTGGAAATGATCGTCAAGTGAAGGGAATTTGTCGTGAAATGCATGGAAATGACCATGAATCAACACGGAATCGCCGGGAATGACCGTGAAATGCATGGAAATGACCGTCAAGTGAATCGAATTGACCATGAAATGCATGGAAATGACGGTGAAGTGAAGTGAATTGACCGCGAAGTGCGTGGAAATGGACATGAAGTGAAGTGAATTGACCGTAAAGTGCATCAAATTGACCGTGAATCAACACGGAATCACCATTAATGACTATGAAATGCATGGAAATGATAGTGAAGTGAAGTGAATTGACAGCGAAGTGCGTGGAAATGGCCGTGAAGTGAAGTGAAGTGAATTGACCATGAAGTGCGTCGAATTAACCATGAATTAACATGGAATCGCCGTTAATGACCATGAAATGCATGGAAATGATGGTGAAGTGAAGTGAATTGACCGCGAAGTGCGTGGAAATGGCCGTGACGTGAAGTGAATTGACCATGAAGTGCGTCGAATTGACCGTGAATCAACACGGAATCGCCGTTAATGACCGTGAAATACATGGAAATGACGGTGAAGTGAAGTGAATTGACCATGAAGTGCGTGGAAATCGCCGTGAAGTGAAGTGAATTGATCGTGAAGTGCATTGAATTGACCGTGAATGAACATGGAATCGCCGGGAATGACCGTGAAATGCATGGAAATGACGATGAAGTGAAGTGAATTGACCGCGAAGTGCGTGGAAATGGCCGTGAAGTGAAGTGAATTGAACATGAAGAGCGTCAAATTGATGGTGAATGAACATGGAATCACCGGGAATAACGGTGAAATGCATGGAAATGACGGTGTGAATTGACCACGAAGTGCGTGGAAATGGCCGTGAAGTGAAGCGAATTGACCGTGAAGTGCGTCAAATTGACCATGAATGAACACGGAATCGGTGGGAATGACCGTGAAATGCATAGAAATGACGGTGAAGTGAAGTGAATTGACCGCGAAGTGTGTGGAAATGGCCATAAAGTGAGGTGAATTGACCGTGAAGTGCGTCGAATTGACGGTGAATGAACATGGAATCACCAGGAATGACCGTGAAATGCATGGAAATGACGGTGAAGTGAACTGAATTGACTACGAAGTGCGTGAAAATGGCCGTGAAGTGAAGTGATTTGACCGTGAAGTGCGTTGAATTGACCGTGAATCAACATGGAATCACCGAGAATGACCGTGAAATGCATGAAAATGATGGTGAAGTGAAGTGAATTGACCGCGAAGTGCGTGGAAATGGGCGTGAAGTGAAGTGAATTGACCATGAAATGGATTTTTAACCATCGACCCAATGGAATCTTAGAAAATTACTATGTTGGTTGGATAAATTAGCTTCTCCTACCCAAAATCATATATGGTACGTTAAGTAACTCATTCTAGAAGATATGCTTGTTAAATAAATTGGCAAAGAAATGAATTAAGAGATAGAAAAATATTTTTATATATGTATATATACATATTTACATAATTATGTATTTGAGAAAAATGTAAGGGAGAAAAAGTTCTCCCCCAAAATAAATAAATAAATAAATAAAATAAAATATCTGCCAGGCGCGGCACTGCCGCCGAATCAACTTAGTGCCGCGGTCATTTTTTTTTTCTTTAATTGTTTTTTGGGTCCCATCATACGGTCTGTGTTATATCCAAATCCTCCATCTATTTGGAGAGCTCGTATTATGGCTTGGGAAAAAAATAAGATAGAGCTAACAATCAAGTGGACCACACTGTAAAAGGTAGTTAAGAATTGAATGTATATCGTTGAAACCCTTTCAGGGTCATGGAAGTTTTGGATCATTACTAAATTTGTTTTTCCTCTTCATCCAGGTATTTGTGACCTTATGACTAGATTGGATGGAAAATAAATGTTATGGTGGGCCCTACAAAAGTTTCAACGGTGGAAATTAAATTATTGCTGCTCTTTGTGGTGTGGTCCAATTAATCTTTGGATATGATTTTTTTTAAATTTTTTTTTGGATAATGCTCTGAAATGATCTCAAAATATGGACGAACGTTGTAGATATCATAAATACGTAACTGCTGGGCCATGTAACGTTGATCTCCTTTGAACGGGAACAGATTGGCTACTCCCCTGACACCAGCCCTGGCCGGTGGTCGGTGTGCTGTAGGCCCCAATACGATGTATGTGTTTCATCCATTCTATTCATTCATTTTTAAAGATCATTTTAGACTATATTTCAAAAATGAGAGGTATATACATCTCAGGTGGACCACACCACATGAAAACAATAGAGATTGGGTATTCACCATTAAAATACTCCTGAGGCCCACTGTACTGTTTATTTGACATCCAATCTGTTAAATAGGTCATACAGGCCCAGATGAAGGGCAAAAATAAAAATCAGCTTGATCCATAACTTTTATGGTCTCAAAATGTTTTAATGGTCAACACTCATTCAACACTGTTTCTTGTAATGTGGTTCAATTGAGATTGGGATATACCTTATTTTTTGTCTCATACTTAAAAATTATCTGTAAAAATAGATGTACGGAATGAATGAAATAATACATCATGGAGGGACCTACAGAGTATCGACCACCCACCATCGGCTCAGGGGAAGTAGCCAATTCGTTTCCCCTTTGAACCGTTCGTACAACTCGGAGTTCGAGCGTCAGCGCCCGTCTCGCCAACCAGCCGATCCCCTTGACGAAAAAAGCAGGGCATTTTCGACCTTTCGGAAGGCGTCCGTATACCTGGGGAGTTATTCTTGAAAAGCAAAATAGGGACGTGGATTTCTTGCTATCGCAGGAAGCTCCTGCCCTGAAAGACTGGGTAGAGCCAACACGATGTTTTTAAAAAATTCACTCCGTACGTCCGTTTTATGCGCTTATTTTAGGAGTTGAAACTAAAGCTGAGAAGGATCCAAGGCTCAAGTGATGAGTACATGACATTCACACCGTTAATAACGTCATTCTTACTTAGATGAACTGAACACATAAATATTAGCCTCATTCAAAACTTTTGTGGCCCACATATTTCATCTATATACATTCAATACTCACATTTTAAACTCACTTAAGTATTGAATATGACTCATTTTTAGCCTGTTATTCTAAAAATATCTTGCAAAACGGATGTACAGAATATATTTGTTAAAAACATCACGATTGGCCCACAGTTTTCCAGCGCAGAATTTTCTGCGAAAGTCTTTCGCAGGAAATTCGCGTCCGCAAAATAGGGTAGGTTTCGTCTTCGGAATAGGCCATATAGTGGTCGTACGATTGGAAATTTCTCTGCAGGGACGCGGATTTCGTGGTAGAGGCTTCTGCGTATAGCTCCTCTGCTGGATTCTCAGGTCCACCGTGGTGTTTATAAGAAATTCACTCGTATATTTTTGAGACCGTTTTAGGACACTGCACCGATTCAAGACTCAAGGTGACCGCACTAAAGAAAAAGGTGGGTAAAAAAATTACTACCGTTGAAACCTCTCTAGGTCAACGGTTATGTTTACATGCCATCCATACCATTCATAGTGTCATTTCTAATGGAATGTATTATAAAAAATAAATATTAGACTGATTCAAAACTTATTTAGCCCCACAAATATTTCAACTGTGAAAGTTCAATTTTTATGTTTTCGGCCCATTTAAGTATTGGATACTGCTCATTTTTAGCCTTATAAGCTAAAATGAGTTCACAAAAAAGATGGACGGGATAGATTTCTCATAAACATCACCATTGGCCCACCTAGGTTCCCAGCGGTGCAGGAACTTTCTTAAGAAGGATTTTGTAGGAAATCCACGTCCGTGGGATTGGCTGTTGTACGACACACCACCGACGTAGTTGATGTGTTAACGTCACCGAGTTATGTGGGTCCCAACCCTCCTCTGATTTGGTGAGCTAGTGCTAAGGCTTGAACGGAGAAAAAGACACATCTAAAGATCAATGGGACCACAATTCAGAAAGTATTGGGGATTAAGTTTCTATCCTTGAAACCCTTTTACGGACAGTTTGGGCGGTGGAATTAGAAGGGATCTAGTGGGATGGGATTCATCTGATAATGTGCCAATTCCATTCCATGTTTGGAATGAATGGAAAAGCTTTGAATTACATTAAATGAAATTGCATTGATTCTCATGTCAATTTCACTCAATGTTTGGGAAGTTGCATATGGGTGGGCTATATCTATACCGTCCACCCATTTATCAGGATTATTTTAGAGCATGGGCTAAAAAATCAGGTAAATCTAAAGCTCAAGTGGACTCCACCGTAGAAAGTAACATGGATTGAATACTTACCGTTGAAAACTTCTTTAGGGCTACATAAGTTTTGAATTTACCTCATTTTTAGGCCCATGCCTAAAACGAGGTTACAAAACCAATGAACAATCTAGATATAACACGTGTGTTATTCTCGATAAGTTCAAATGATGATGGGTATATCCATTCAATACACCATCATACTATCAACCAAGCATGGCATTAATTTAATCCCATGGCAACGGGGGACAATCCTTATCATGTGTATCAGTGATGTTTTTTGAATCCTATTCCACTGAATCCCTATCTAATCCGACCGCCCAAATTGACCCTTACAGAAGTTTTGAATCAATATGATATGTTCACTAATGTCAGTGTGTGGGGGTGTGTGCATGTCCTAAATTTTTTTAATTTTTTTTTAAGTTACAAAAGTTTTGGATTAATATGATATTTTCTTTCCTTTTTATAGGTATTCGTGTGATCTGGCAAATGAATTAAATGATAAATAAATGTTACGATGAGGCCTATAAATGTTTTAAGTGTGAGAATCAATGTCCCACTGTAATTTGTGGTGTAGTCTACTTGATCTTTAGATATGAATCAATTTTGGGTTCATGTTCAAAAATGATATTGCATAATGGATGAACGGTATGGATAAATGCATCATCTTGGAGGCCACGTAACTTTGATCTCCTTTAAACGATTGGTACAACCAGAGCTCGCGGAGCGGCAGCGCTCACGAAACGTACTCACGCCAGCCCGACAGTAGTGTGTGGTACATCAGCCAACCCGCTCCCGCAGGCTGGGACTCACCACGTGATGAATTTCAAAGCCCATCTCCCGTTCACGTGCCAGCCAATAAGTCCTTGAAAGAACGCACATACGACAAAATGAATGAATTCTCTCATAATGGCCCACATCTTCTGTAGTATACATGGATCTTCAGTTCTGATTAATTGGCCCAGGTTAGGCACTTGGATCGTTCATCCGTTGACCATTGAAGTGACGTCACCTTGTTTTTTGGGCCCTACCATGATGTATGTGTTGTATCCTCACTGTCCACCCATTTGGAGAGATTATATAAAGAATGAGGCACATAAGAAGTTCAAGTGGACCCCCTACAGAAAATAATTGTGCCAGTGATACTCACCATTAAAACCATCCTGACCCCATCATAATGCTTATTTGAGATCCAACCTGTTTATAAGTTAACACTGATGCCCATAGTGGTGATTATTTTAGATCCAACCTTGTTTATAAGTTAACACTGATATGAAATAAGATAAAACATAAATATCAATTGATCGAAAAATTATGTGGCCCAGAGAAGTTTTTAATGGTAGGCATTCAAGCCCCACTTTTTTCTGTAGTGGGGTATACTTGAGTTTTGGATATGCCTCATTCTTTGAATGATGCCTACCAGCTACTGTGCCAGTTGGTATCAAAGCTCATTAGGGAACACCATGATGTATGTGGATTTTATCTATAAGGTCTATTTAATTTTTTTTCTAACCCATTTTAAGAATTTAGTTAAAAAATGTGGTAGATGCAAAGTTTAAGCCAAGAACACGACGTAAAACGGCTCATTGAAATCTGCCTAACGGTGACATTAATGTTTATATATCATCCAACCTATAAGGTCTCACGGATCCGGATGAGTCGAAAACACAAATATCAGCTTGATCCAAAATTACTATGCCCAAAAAGATTTTTAAGGATAAGCGTTTAATCCTCACTGTTTCCTATGATGTGTGATGTGGTCCACTTGATCTTTGGATCTGTCTGTAAATGAGCTTATGCCTTGAAATAGTAGGTTCACATAGCTTTGACACCAGGTAGCTGGCTGGTGTCAGGATCAGCAGCCAAACCGCCTATGGGTCTCACAATAGATGCCTAGATTGGAAGATCTCAACCACTAACACTAGAACTTCTTTTCAGTTAAATATGGACCGTTGTGTTTCTCAACTCTGCCTTGCGGGTTTTTTAGCATGGTCAATCCAAAGCGGAAAACAACAAAATCAATGGTCGTGATTAGCAAATCATGGGCCGAGTTTGTCAAGATGCAAAATGCCACAACTTTTGCCCACGGATGCGGATTGCATGTTATTGCAGGGAATTCCTGCAACCTCGCGTGTGGCCCAGTGAAAAGTTGCACCTGTCAGGTATATGGAGTTTGGACTTCCCACGGTTGCGGATTGCATGTAACCGGAGGGAATTGCTGCAAACGCGCACGCGGCCTAGTGAAAAGTAGAGCCTGTCGGATGGGCGTGGATTTGATACTGACAAGGTCAGTAGCCAAACTGCTACTGATGTGACGTTATCAAGCTTTGTAAGCCTTGATATGATGCGTGTGTTGTATGCCGTCCAACAATTTGTAGGAATCATTAGATGGCATGAGAAAAAGAACGAAATAGATTTAAACCACACCATGATGTATTTTTTTAACTTATTCATAGGTTAACATAGACATAAATGAAGTGAAAAAGAAAAATAATACAAGCTTGTTAGGAAAGTTCTAGGGCCCTTGAGAAGTTTTGAACTTTAGATGTCACTGTCCCTACTCTTTTCTATGATGGGGTCCACATAAACTTTAAATCTATCTCATTATTTTTCTCATGCCATAAAACGATCTCTTCAAATGGATGAATGGATACAACACATACATCATGGGGGATCCACATAACCTTGTGATGTCACTTCAGTAGCGACTTGGATATTGACATTGTCAGTATCTAATCCGTGCCTCTGTCGTAAGTTTATGGGCAAGTATGTTGAATGGGGCTGCTATTGTGTTTGTTTGTTTATTATTATTATTATTATTAAGAATAAAAATAAATTTTAAAAATAAAAATTATTTTTAAAAAGTAAGTAAATATATTAATTATTTAAAATTTTTAGAAAGAGTGTTTATAGTTTGTTGATAAGAGAATGGGTTTTTACTTATGCACTTTTAGGCGCTTTATTAGGTGCACTTAGCACTTCACACATGCGCATCGTTGCAATGAGCAAAAAGAGCCTTGGTCTTTTTAGCACAAGGTTCAAACTTTTTGGGCCATATTGCAATTAGAATTGAATTAGGGTCTACCTTGATGTTTTATTACCTTTGTGTTGATTGAGAGTAACTGTGACATGATTGTACATGTAGCACTTATGCCATGTGTCGCTTATGTGGATACATTTTTTACTGTTGGATAATTATTTTTGTATGAATGGGTACAGAAATAACTGTCATAGGACAAAGAGTCGTCCTTTCATGAAATACTTTTGTTTGCTGTGAATGAGTATGGATTTCTTGAAGAGGTACATTAACATCTCTTCAGGAAGAAATCCAAAACCGTTCAATTGATATAAATCCTAGATACTATAATCTATAAGTTAATACTCTTAATTCTTAAGATTATATCATCTTCCGTGCAAGTACTCTCGATCTGACCTCTTGTTAAGTTTTTTCTGAACGTTTTAAAAGCATATCGTTGTCAAAACTAGAGATTTGTTCAACACTTAAATGTGTAAATTTCTGTGTTGAAATTCGAATTGAGAGTTCATTGTATTCTGAAGAAAATTTATAGTTTTTTTTTTTTTTTTTCGTTTGCACTTGCTGAAACTTCTAAAAAAAGGACAGCAGATTTGTTTTGAGAAATTGACTATTCAAGTCGAGCATTGAACCTGATAGATCTGATCATCTCATTTTCTTTTTCTTCTATCCTCCGTTATGTATAAGAAACACTTATTTTTCTAACATTCAAGGCAGGTTTTATTATTTTTTCACAACGGAGGCAATTCATTCCATTCAAGTTATGAATCAAGACTTTGTACAACTGGATCGTTTTGACGGTCAATTCTTCTCAAGATGACAACAGAAGATGTTTTTCTTTTTTACTACTCTCAAGTTATCCTACATTCTAGATAATGATCTGTCTTCTCTCATTGAGCCAAAAGAAGATGACTCAGATCAAGTGAAGGCGGAATGTAAGAAAAGGAAGGATGACGATTTTCTATGCAAAGGTCATATCCTAAATGCCCTCTCTAATTATATCCTCTTTTAAAAATCTGAGGAGAAAATTAGATCAAAAATGTAAAACTGAAGAGATCAGTACTCAAAAATTTCTAATCGACAATTATGTCCACTTCAAGTTTAAAAGTGATCAGCCAATTCTGTCCCAAGTAACCAAACTACAAAACTTGGTTGATGAATTGAAGATTGGTAGTATAAATCTTCTAGAAGAATTTCTAGTCAATGTAGTAATTATAAAATTACCCTCATCATGGTTTGATTATAAAAAGAAACTAAAACATGATGAGAGGAAGTACATTCTTGAAGGGCTTCAACGACATCTTCGTATAGAAGAAGTGTTCAAAAATCGAGACAAAAAAGAAAATGCTTTGGAAAATCATTCCAAAGCAAATATAGTAACAGATGACAAGCTAAAATTTCAGAACTTCAAATCCATTCATCCAAAGAAAGATACAGAGTTTAAGAAAAAGAGAAAGAAAAAGGGCAAGTGTCACTTTTACAATAAGTCAAGACACTACATAAATGAATGTCGACATAGGAAGAAGCAATAGAAAGTTCAGGCTAACATAGCAGAAGACCAATTTGTAACAATAGTTATTGAAGCTAAGACAATAATATCCGATGGTGGATAGTAGCTAGATATTGGTGTAACCCTTCACATGTTGAAGGACCGAAACATCTTCAAGACCTATGAAGGTATTATAACTGGACAAGAAGTGAAGATGGGTAATAACGTTCGTGCGAACGTTATTGGAAAAGGAGCAGTCGAGCTTCAGTTTACATCAGGCAAAAGACTGACATTAGCAAATGTATTACATGTACCTGACATATCTAAAAATCTAGTGTTAGGCGATCTTCTCAATAGGAGAGGATTCAAAATAGTGATTGAGTTTGATAAGTTGGTTATCACCAAGAATAATATGTTTGTATGCAAATGATATTCTTGTAATGGTATGATTAAAATGAATAATAATAATAATAATAATAATATTTCCGTTTATATAGTGGATTTTGTATCTTTATGGCATACTAGACTAGGTCATGTTAATTATAATTCAATGAAAAGAATGATGATCCTACGACTTATACCAAAATATGAAATATAACAAGAATGGAAATATGATGCGTGTGCCCATTTTAAAATAACTAGAAAACCATTTAGGACTGTCATGAAAAAATCACAACCCATGGAGTTAATTCATTCCGATATCTTTGATTTAAATAATACCTTAACTCGTGAAAGAAAAATGTATTTTATCACATTTATCGATGACTTTACTAGATTTTTCTATGTATACTTGATAAAATCTAAACATGAAGCATATGAAAAGTTTAAACTTTATAAGGCCAAAGTGAAAAATTAGTTAAATATAAAGATTAAAGCCCTCAGAAGTGATAGAAATGGTGAGTACTCTTCTAATGAATTCAATGACTTCTGTGAATCAAATGGTATAATTTATGAATTCATGTCACCTTACACACCTCAACAAAATGGCCTAACGGAACCTAAAAATACGACATTAGTTGATATGATCAACTGTATGATATTAAATTCTGCATTATCACTGAATTTGTGGGGGAAAGCTTTATTAACGGCAAACTGTATTTTAAATGTTATCCCATATAAAAAATTGGATACCTCCCCATATGAATTGTGGAAAAAGAAGAAACCATATCTTCATTACTACAAAATATGGGGAAGTATAATAAAAGTCAGGATCATTAATTCTAAAAGAGTAAAGTTAGGTTCTAGACGAATCGGGTTTGCTTTTATGGGTTATGAGATTCATAGTCCCGTATATCGATTCTTGGTTCTAGAACAAACTACTTTTGCCGACAAAAACATGATTATAGAGTATAGGGATGTTATATTTTTTGAAAATACGGTATACAAAGACTATATGAATGATATAAAAAAAGACATGTTGATGAAAATAAAGTCGAACCAATGAATGAAAAATCTAGCAGCATTCATGATAAAATTCACATTCATCCAGAGGGAAATGAACCAAGAAGATCGAGAAGGGCAAGAAAAGAAACATTTTTTGACCCAGATTTCTATATGTTCATTATAAAATGGGGTAGAAATGAAATAAGAAAGGAGATTATTTTACTACTAAGTATTGAAAGTGATTCATCAACACATAGTGAGCTCTTTCATCCTCTGATGAATAGTTTTGGAGGGAAGTCATCGCCGATGAAATGGATTCCATAGTCTTCAATAACACATGATGTTTGCTCAATTTCCACCAGTGTCATGCCCAAAACTCGGATACCAGGCTCATAAAATTTTCGGTCGTCGAATCCGGTGCCGACAGCCTTCGTAGTACCCCATTCTTGGCTCCCAGCACCTAGGTTCCGATCCTGGGATGCTATGAGGAGGATTTCTAATTATCAATTTGATTGTAATGAATATAACCATAAGCATAACCCATGAACAATAACCACAAAAACATCATCACATAATCCACTATAATAAAAAACTTTTGAGTACAATGTGTATGAAAAGAAAATACAGGATAATGAAAATAATAGAAAACTTCAGAAACTCGACTGTGTGCTCCAAACTGAAGACTGTATGCTCCAACTACAGCTACATCCTGGCGTCACCTGCACGCATCGATCGTGTATAAGCTTATAGAAAGCTTAGAGGGCGATGTAAGTGTGTGCGTAATAAGAGCGTGCTCAGAATGCAAGATCAGAGAAATGCGGAATCATGCTGATGAGTACATGAATGCAATCATCCGTACCAAGGCTATGTGATGCAAGATATGAATGTGATCGGCCATATCAAGACCATGTGATGCGAGATGCAACTCAAGCATGTCAATCTTCATCATCTATCAGTACAGTTCTCATTTTGGATAATCACCAGGGTCTAGTACACTCTACGCCAACTTGTCGCCCCTATCCCAACGCACAACTGGAAGAGTGGAAGAGACCTCACTATTCGCCTGCCAATATCTGGCACGAATCGTCGATAGCAAACCCATTCCTCAAGCTGGTTAAACTCAACCTAGAAATTATCCCCTCACTCAAGCGCGTAAGGTTACACCCCTTTCCAACAGACCACGACACAGTGAGAGACGCAGCCTACTGGTATACGGCCCTAGCGCACTCATGTATCCACTCGGTCTCGACGTTGAAGTCATTCTCTAGTACCATCGGGTTTAGGAATTTTCACCTAGGGACATCTATGACGTCCCGATGCTAGAAACAGTATTTTCGGTATCCAATCCAGCTACTCACGATGTGTTTGTGGAGGCTATGGCCCTGATGTCACTAGGGCATATAATAATCATAATCATACGAATGCAAGTGCATGAATCACTCTACCAGACATCCAACAAATCCTGCGCATACCACGCGCTCATGTAGGGCAACTCCACCTATCAGAGAGCCCATAAATAATCTGCTTGAAGGCATATGTTATTATCAGTCACTCCTCATGTCAAGCATACATATGATGCATATGATCATGAATCATGGATCTATATTAAACATGTTATGGGGTGATGGGCTCTGTTCATAACTAAGATGGGCCTAAACGACCTACACACTACAAGTATGGGCCTAACAATGGGCCCTAAGGAGAGTGACAATGTGGACATTTAACTAACATCATCCTACAATGTGGACGTCAAACCATCATTGCTCCCAAGGCATGACCCGCCATAAACTTCATTATATAAACCATGGTGAAATTCCACATTGTAATGGGCCTAACTACATTCAATTAGGCCTTAAATACATCAAATGGGCCGCATCACATGGGCCTTATATACATTGCAATGGGCCATAACCCATGGGCCTTGAATACATTACAATGAGCCCTCATATGGCAAGTGGGCCACATCACATGGGCCATATGTTCATCAAATGGGCTACACCAATGGGCCCCATGTATATCAAATGGGCCACACCCAAATATATAAGTAGTGATAATGATTTCCACCATTAAAATTCCAAAGGCCCACCATAACATTTATTTCCCATCTAATCTGATCATAAGGTGCCAAAGGATTTCAATGGTAGCCATTCGATCCTCACTTTATTGTAGTGTGGTCCACCTGATACCAAGATCTGCCTCATTCTTAGTCTCTAGCCGTGAGACAGGATTTCAAAATGGTTAGACGGTTTGGATGCAACACATGCATTATGGTGGGTCCCATAGGGATGGAAGGGATGGATGGCATAGATGAAGTGTATACCTCATGGTGGGGCCCACACTAATGGAGGGTGTGGATTACGATACATACATTAATGGGTTCCATGTGGGGCCCACCATAATGTTTATTTTTTATCCAGCCTATTGACAAGGTCACACATTCATGGGGCCCACCATAATGTTTGTTTTCCATCCAACCCATTGATAAGGTCACACGTGACTTGGGCCCACCGTAATATTGATTTTCCATCTAACCTGTTGATGAGGTCACACGGACCAAGGGCCCACGGTAATGTTTATTTTTCCACCCAACCGGCTGATAAGGTCACGTGGACCTGGGGCCCACGGAAATGTTTACTTTTCACCCAACCGGTTGATGGGGTCACATGGACTTGGGCCCACCATAATGTTCATTTTCCATCTAAACTGTTGATAAGGTCACACTGACCCATATGAAGAGGAAAACAAATATCATTTTGATTCAAAACTTCTCTGACCCAAGAGGGTTTCAATGACAGACGTTTAATCCTTATTGTTTCCTATTACGTGGGCCACCTGGATCATGTACACGGCTGATTTTTGGGGCGGCCCGCTGCCCTGAAGGGGACCCACCAAATGTAAGGCGTTGATGTCAACACACATCACGGTGGGGCCTACAGCTAGGATGCAAGGTCCCCTGGCCATCATCAACGCCAGCCGCTGGCGTCCTCTGTCAACAGCAGTAGCAGCAGTCGCTGCTGTTGTTAATTTTTTTTTTTAAAAATCATTTCTTATTTATTTTGCAAAGGATTGATCTGTAAAATTCATTGATCCATCGTATACTATAGGCATGATAGATACTTTGAATTTCCCGTGATCAAAATTTTGGTGTTTTATGTGGGAACCAATTTAATTGAAGTTCAAATTTGTTTTGGGTTTATGAATGATGATTTAACCGCGCTATTATCCGGCTATATATGATAGAACTTTGATTCTAGTTGAGTTATATGATTGAATCAAATAAATTAAATATTAATGATGTCTATAAGTGTATTCTTGGCACTCTAGTGTTTAATTGTATTAAATTCCTTCTTAATTATAATATTTCTCTTTAATCAGATTTTATAAGTAATTCTAGTTTTAGTTTTAAAGAATTACAGAAATTGTACAATCACAAGTCCATGTGGGTACGATCTCGGTCTCACTGAGTTATTATTACATCACAGCCCTGCACTTGGGGTTTGTTCAATCATTAAGGTTATTAGTATTTGTAATCATGATTTTTCGTACTTTGAAAAGATTAAATGTTGTGTTGACTACCACGATCTAATATTAGTGGTCTTGATGGACCATATCTAACTATCATTGCTTATAATTATTCGATGGTAATGTTTTGAAATTAAATAAGGTACTCATTAGAAACTTTTTGAAACAAATACGTTTTATAAAATCTTTTTTCAGAAAATAAAATAATTTTTTTATTTTCTTTTAGACATCAGTGTAGCCCAAGTGAATAATATAAGACTCCTATTAGGTGGGGCCACACATGATCATCAATTTTGATCTGACAATTGTATTATTTAGATTTAGTGATTTGGTGAGCCTCACTATAGTTGTGATAAATACAGATAGGTCTGAAGTGGTAAACCGTGATCCCTATACATGGTTATTAACATAGATATAGAAATCTACGCTATTAAGACTTCAGAGGAAAGAAGCGTGATTGGTAAGCTGGTCCGACACTCTTTTCTATAAATATGTCTTAGTTGTAAGAACTCTATGTGGTGGGCCTTACTGATCAACGGTCTGGATTGTCCTTCAATTGGACTATGTGATTAAAGTACACCAGTGGGCCCCAATCCTACACTACGACAGAATCTGAATTCCTTTCTACGGTTCTGAATAAGGGTGTGAAGGAAAGGAAGACTATAATAGAGGTTTTTGGTATTCTTATCTGGTATTCATGACATCTCAGTTAGGTAAGCCATCCAAACCCTTGATCCCCATGTCCTATGCACAGATAGATCCGTGGGCCTATTCCACATATAGTTGATCCCACAGTTGGTATCAGAGCCATCTGTGCAAAGGCATAGATGTTCAGAATTCATCTATTTCATATTCAGATTTGAATTAGGGATTTCATATTCAAAACCCATATAGAAAATTGGGGTTTATTTCTTCCCAATTCGAAGCCTGTATTAATGTTTAGGGATTTTAATCCCAAATCCGGTATTGGGGATTTCAGTCTCATAACCCCTAAATCCAGCTAAGATTCGGGATTTAGAATCCCTGTATTCAGCAGATAATTAGGTGATTAAGGTTTTTCTATTTTGAATCCCCAAATCCACAATTAGGGATTTCGAATCCCAAATCCCAAATTGGGGACTTCAGATCAATACCCCAAATCCAGATTCAGATAATTAGGGATTTCGGATTCCAATCCCCATATACAGCAATCAGGGACTTCGAATCCCAAATTTAAAATTGGAGATTTCAGATTTTGATTCCCAAATTTGATGATTAGGGATTTAGATTTGAAGCCCTAAATCCAAATTAATTAGGGATTTTTTGAAATCCTTGAATCAAGTAATCTAATTAGGGATTCAACATCCAGAACTAGCAATTAGGAATTCTAAAATCCCTAAATTGAAGTTTTTTATGCCCTTACCTGCGATTTGTGAGTGCCGTTAGCCATATGAAATTGCAGACGAAGGCAATGGCATGCAATCTTCCTCTTGACCATGATTTGAAGCCATTACCAGTGTCTTCGTTATTGGAGACCATATCCATCTTCCTGGTGACATTGATAACATCCATCTCGGCTCGTCAGATCTGCCAGAAATCCAACAGATGAGAGGAGCTTGATCTCTTCTCGCTGTGTCAGGCGGATAGGGAGAGCGGCTTGCTTCTCTCTCTCTCTCTCTTACAGTTAGAGATTTTCGGAGAAAGGGGCTCATGAAGAGTCTAGGGCATTCTACCCTATTGAGACACAAAAGTCAAGATTTCTCCCGTTTTAACTATCAGCTAAATGGACCCGATTTCAATCCATTCAGGTCCACCTTATAGACCCGTGAAGTGGGATCTACTTCTCTTAGGGCCTAAGTTGGATATGGCCCTGTTGCATCTGGACCTTGTATCTAGCCTCTGTTTGGGATGTACAAAAGTACTAAATATAAGATCTGGCTATTTAATTTATGAGTGTATAATTTTGGTACATTTAGATGGACAGTAAAGCAGATGAACCTGCCATCTTGTGTATCAGATCTGTAGTATCCATCTTACATTGATGTAAGGATCTCATCGACTATTTTAAATTGTTCTAGACCAGACTTATGATGCTCATTATATATTATGTTGATCTTATATAGTCTTGATTCAGCTCAGTTATGGGCCCCTTACCCACCTTTAAGAATTGTGATAAACTGTTGGAAATAAAGAATGATACATATTCGTCTGCATCTCTCTAAAGTTACTTTATTTTTCAATATTCTATACCAACCAACTTGTGGGCCGTATCAGACTAATCTGAATATAATCCATTGGGGACATGATTATAATCGCGATCCTAAGTCTATATTTGTAGAATTGGATTCGATTGTGTTAGCCACCATAGTGACCTCAATCGATGAAAATTTTACAAGTACATACTTATAACATTGGGATAAGGAGGATTGCATACAGTTGCATTCACATTTTCATGCGTACGGTAACGAAAATACAGACGATTACCGTTTAACAGTCACATGAACGGGTGAAGTAAATGGTGCTGGTGATGTAAAACTGAAAGACTCATCTCACCCATAGGTATTGAGTGTCTCAGATTTACATGACTAACATCACTTAGCTTCATGTTCAGGAGGATCATTAGTATGTTATTATTACCGTCCACATGAGGAATGATGATGATGTAACAGATTCTCACGATGATGTGATGGTTAGGCCCATTTTCATCTTGGATAATTCAGTTGATGCCTCCCTTAGCAACTGAATTGATTAACTTTGCCTGTTATTTTCGTTTTCATTCACGAAATTTCTTTATGAAATAATGAACTAATGTGAGCGTATATGTATCTCTTATATTTTAGTCTCAATTCTAACTACTACACATCAAGTCCCTGCCCTAAATGGGTCAATTACGCTCAATGGAAGAACGCTATTGAAGTTGTACTAAGTTGCCTTCAATTCGATCTTGCCCTGATAATACCAGAACCGTCAAAGCCATTTGATAATGCCATTGAAGCAGAATATAATCGATGAGAGGCATGGTTTAGATCAAATGATACATACCTGAAAGTCATCAAGTATTCAATTTTTGAATCGACAAAGGGTGTCATGCCTAAAACAGATAAGGCCAAAACTTTCCTGATTGAAATGGAAAAACGATTCAAGAAATCTGATAAGTCTGAAGTGGACATTCTTTTGAATAAATTGACTTGCTCATCCTACGATGAAAAATGCAATATCTATGAATACATTGTAGAACAGATCGAAGTTGTTTCTAAGATCCGTTCTCTAGGGCTTGTACTTACTGATGATGAACTGGTTCATTTGACATGAACAACCTACCTCCCCAATTTGGCACATTCTTGGTAAACTATGACACTCTAAAGGACATGTGGACATTAGATGAACTTATCATTCAATGCATCTAAGAAGAAGATAGGATTAGGCAGATGATCAAAGTTTAAAATGTTAATATGGTGACCGTAGGTCAAGGGCATGGGCAAGGAAATATAGGTAAAAGGAAAAAAGAAACAAGGTTCTAATAATGGATTCTCTGGTCCTCCATCTGGGAACTATGAGAATCAATCTGGAAACAGATCAAAATGCAAATGGGTTAAAGGTAAACCGTGTTTCTTTTATAAAAAGGTAGGTCATCTAAAGAAAAAATGTGAAGGGTTTAAGAATTGGCTCATAAAGAAAAGTAATCATTCTGTTCTTGTCTGTTTTGAATCTTATCTGACCGATGTGTCAACGGATTCTTAGTGGATAGATTCAAGAACTACTATTCACATATGCACTTCTATGCAGGAATTACTACAGGCTAGGCCTCCAACTGATGCAGAGCACTTAGTATATATAGGTAATGGTACCAAAGTTGACGTGAAGGTAATAAGAGTCTACAGGCTTAAGTTGTAAGACCCGTATCATACACCGTACCGTTCCGTTGGCCTCTGTAATCATTCCGGTCGAATTTGGGCAATCCTCGACCTGTATTCAACGTTTACGTTCGAACCAAAGCCGAGTCCCACATATCAGAGTCGACTCGACCCGAAACATGTACCTTAGCGACCGCGCCGTCGCAGCGGTTCTAATGCCGCGACTCGCGCACCGACCCGATACCCAGGATAGAAGATGTAGGCTCGTGTTCAATTTGAAGAAACACCGCATGTTGCGAATTATGAGAAAATCTCTACGAGATGTCCCATCAATCAATCAATCAATCCCATCCATCAAGTACACATCATACATCAAGTCAAATAAAACAACCCATACCTTTCTCTTACACAAGTAAGCTCAAAGTCAACTCTCTCTCCCATCACCCATCATTTTCTTACAACCCACCACTCTACCCATCACCCATCACACCACATCACTCCATCACCCATCCCTTTAACCCATTCCCTCACTCTTTCTCTCTCATTTTCTCCAAGCAACTCAAAAAAAAATTCACACGTCCAAGCATTTCCAAGGTTTTCCAAAACACCAAGTGTGGCCCACCCTCTCATCTCTCATCCTCACCATCAAAACTCCATCGCCACCGTTGAATGTTGTGCATAGGTGTATACAAGCCTTAAGGAGCAAGGAGGAGTGCAAGAGGTGGGTGATCGTCTTTCATTTCAATTTTTAAGGGCCCACTTGTCGTGAGACCCACTTAATGTTTGTGTTATAACTATGGAGGGCCCATAGTGGCGGGGACCCTCCCCTCTATCACCGTATCTCTCTCTCTCTCTCTCTCTCTCTCTCTCTCTCTCTCTCTTCTTCTCTTTTTTTTATCCATTTGATGTAGTGGGTCCTACCATTTAATGTCCCATTCATACCATTTATCATGAATGGTGGGACCCACCATGGAACACACCCTTATCCATAGCTCAAGTGGTGGACTGAGTGAAAGATACCTCGTTTCAACGTTGAGGTCCTGGTATCTATCCCTAGTTGAGGTGGATAATGTGGGTGGGACCCACCATGATGCACGTACCTGTGGGAACCACCGAGATTATCTGTCTATGCACGCCGTCCAGCGTCTCTGGACGCTGGACTAGAAGCGTCTTTGGACGCTGGAACGTTAAAGAGAGAGGGGGACTTAGGGTGGGCTGCTCATGTAGGCCCCACCATGATGTGTGTATATAATCTATGCCGTTCATTTCAACTCTCAGCTCATTTTAGGCGTTGAGCCAAAAAATGAGGCTGATCCGAGGTTTTGGCGGGTCATGAAATAGAAAACTGTTTCTTTACAGTTGAAACTCACCCTGCTGTCTCCATGCCCATAGAAAATGTCCAATATTGGACTCATTGTATTTGTTAAGGACCGTATGAGCGAGTGGACGGAGTGGATCTTGCTGATATGGGCCCCACCTAGGCGTTTTGGTAGGAAAACAAAAAAAAAGGAAAAAGGGGCAGTAACGAGTGCTGCTGCTGTGTCAGAACGCACGCAGCTGGCGGACGGACGAGCGGCTGGGGCTCATGGCCCTAGCTGGGGACCCCACCGTGATGTGTTTCTAACGTCTACCCCGTTCCTTAGGCGGCCCCTTAGGACGGTGGGCCTCCTGCAAAAATTCAGCCGTAAATGAAACTCAGGTGGGCCATACCATCTAAATCATGTGAAGACATGCCTAAATCATATTAAAATACTTGGTGGGGCCTACCTGACTTTTAGATGCAGCTGAAACTTGGTCTGGACCCTCATCCAGGTGGGACTCGTATTATGAGTGGACTGGATTGGTGGACCACATCACTGTGAACCCCTGACCATGTGGTCTTACAAACAGGTTGGGTGGTAAACAAATATTACAGAGGGCCCCATTGGCCTGTGACCCTATCAACGGGTTGCATGGGAAATAAACATTGTGGTGTGCCCCTGGCCCACGTAACTTTATGAACAGATTAGATGAAAATAAACATGGTGGTGGGCCCGGATGAAAATAAACATTTAGGTGGGCCCCTGGTTCATGTGCTCTCACCAATAGGTTAGTTGGAAAATAGATATTACAGTGGGCCCTAAGCCACATAAGATTGGAAAAATAAACGTTGCAGTGGGCTCCCGGTCCACTTGACCTTATGTACAGGTTGGATGACAAATGAATATTACAGTGGGACCTACCCTAGTCCACGTGACCTTATGAATAGATTGGATTACAAATAAGACATTTCAGTGGGTCCTAGGCCCATGTGACCCTATGGACAGTTTGGATGGAAAATAAACATTATGGCGAGCCTCACATGAGGCTCGCTCCGGTATATATATGGGCTAATGTATTTAGGCCTATCCTGGCATGTGATTAGGCCCATCTTATACATTTGTGGCCCGTTGTCGAGACCCACTTTGATATATATGAGCCCATCTGAGAGGCCCATCTTAAGGTATTTGTAGTCCGTTGTTGAGGCCTACTTTAATGTATAAAAGGCCCATATCGTGAGGCCATTGTGATGTATGCAAGGCCCATTGGTAAGGCTCATTGAGCTGGCCCACTTGATGAATGTATGACCCATGAGATACGGCCCATTTGATGTATTTGAGGCCTAATGGGATGTACCTAAGGTACATTGCAATGTGTGATTCCGCCATGATTTATTGAGGCGAGCCGAGCCTTGGGAACAATGATGGTTTGACGTCCACATTGTATGGATGATGTCGGTTAAATGTCCGCATTATCACTTTTCCTAAGGCCCATTGAAAGGCCCGTGTTTGTAGTCTACAGACCATTTTGGCCCATCTTCGTTTTAAGCAGAGACCACTATCATATTATAAGGTTAGTACCGTCCCATGATTCATGATCATACGCATCATATGTATACTTGAGATAAGTAGTGACTGATCATAGCATATGCCTTCAGGCAGACTGTTTATGGGCTC
The DNA here is from genome assembly GCA_037074715.1 of Magnolia kwangsiensis. Lineage (NCBI taxonomy): Eukaryota > Viridiplantae > Streptophyta > Magnoliopsida > Magnoliales > Magnoliaceae > Magnolia > Magnolia kwangsiensis. The sequence goes on from CM073577.1 coordinate 120,808,822, forward strand.
CTTGATAGGCGGGGTTGCCCTACATGAGCACGTGCTTCACGCAGGATGGTTACATGACTGATAGTGTGATATATGCACTTACATATGTGTGGTTGTGATATGCCCTAGCGACATCAGGGCCATAGTCTCCATAGACATACAGTGGGTGGCTGGTTAGATACCGAAAATCTTGTTTTAAGCAATTGGGGCGTCATAGATGTTCCTGGGTGAAAGTCCCTGAACCCGATGGTACCAGACGATGACTCCAACGTCGAGACCGAGTGGATATAAGAGCGCACGAGGGCCGAATACCAGGAGGCCGCGTCTCCCACTGTGTCGTGGTCGGTTGGAAAGGGGTGTGGCCTTACTCGCCCGAGGGTATGGGCAATACTAGGCTGAGTTTGACCAGCTCGTGAATGGGTCCGCTATTGACGTGCCAGATAGGTATTGGCAGACTATTGGCTAGGCAGATAGTGAGGTTTCTTTCGCTCACTTGGACTGTGCGGGTAGGAGAGCGGCAGTGCCATTTGAAGTATATTGAACCCCAGTGATTAATCAGAATGAGAACTGTACTGATATTTGATGAAGATTGACATGCTTGACTTGCATTCTGCATCGCATGGCCTGGATGTGGCCGATCGCATTCATATCTTACACCGCATAGCCTTGGTACGGTGATTGCATTCATGTACTCATTAGCACATTACCACATTATTCTGACCTTGCATTCTGAGCACGCTTATATTGCGCACACACTTACACCGCCCTCTAAGCTTTCTATAAGCTTATGCACGATTGATGCATGCAGGTGACTCCATGACGCAGCCTTAGTCTCGCCACCGTTGAAGTGTGCAGCCGAGCTTCTGGAGTTTTTGTTATTGTCACTACCTTGTATTTCTCTTTCCTACGCATTGTATTTAAAGTTTTTGATCATAGTGAATTTTGTGTTGGTGTTCTTGTGGTTATTGTTCATGGGTTATGATTTTTTTATGCTCATTACGAATCAAATAGAGATTAGAAATCCTCCTTATAGCATCACAGGATCGGAATCTGGTATATGAGTGCCGGGAGCCGAGAATGGGGTATTTCGGAGGCTGTCGGCGCCGGATTTGGTGATCGAGAATTTTGTGAGCCCGATTTCCAAGTTTGGGGCGTGACATAAGTTAAAGTTTGGTTATTTTTTGGATTTAGTAGATATATTTTGTGTGTCGTCTATAAGACGCATTTTAGTTTTAATTTCTTGTTTGGATAAGTTGGGATATTCATTCCACTTTGGAAATAATAGCTTTAATATTTACTTTAATTCAATTAAAGTTGGAACCGACTCTATAGTAAATAACTTATACCAGTTAAACTTGATTGCCTCTCACGTATATAATATTAATACATTACATGGAAATAAAGTGAGATCCAAACGAAGGCTAGACTATGAGAATTCCTTTATGTTGTGGCACCGGTGGCTATGTCATATATCTTATGAGAGATTAGATAGGCTTGTGCGAGAAGGAATTTTGCATTCTCTAAACTTTTCTGACTATAAAGTATGCATTGATTGCATAAAAGGAAAACAGACCAGAACTAGAAAGAAAGGTGTAACCAAGAGTGTAAGTCTATTAGAAGTGATACATACAGACATTTGTGGACTATTCCCTACAACTTCATGGAGTGGATACAAATAATTTGTTACCTTTATAGATGACTACTCTCGTTTTGGGTACCTCTACCTTATCAATGAGAAATTAGATGCCTTGGATGCTTTTAAAATCTATAATGCTGAAGTTGAAAATCAACTTGATAAAAGGATTAAAGTTATCAGATCTGACCGTGGTGGTGAATACTATGACAGATATGACAAATTAGGATGCAATCCGGGGTCATTCGCTAGATACCTAAAGGATTGTGGCATTGTCGCTCAGTACACTATGTCTGCTCCTCCAGAGCAAAATGGTGTGGCTGAGAGACATAATCGCACCCTTATGGATATGGTATAAAGCATGGTCAACAATTCGACATTGCCATAATTTCTGTGGGGTGATGCAATTGAAATCGCAGTTCATATACTAAACAGGGTCCCCAAAAAAGTAGTAAGCAAAACTCCTTTTGAGTTATATAATGAGAGAAAACCAAGTCTCCGATATCTACATGTTTGGGATTGTCTGCTGAGGCCAAAATTTATAACCTGCATGAAAAGAAGCTTGATCCTAGAACCGTCAGTTGTTTCTTCATTAGATATCTAGATAGATCAAAAGGGTATCGATTCTACTGTCCTTCCCACTCTATCAAGATTATTGAGACTAAGAATGTCAGATTCATTGAGGACACTGAAAACAGTAGGAGAATGAACATAAGAAATTTTGTATTTAAGGAACAAAGGACTATGACTCCAATCATAGTCAATCCAGATCACGTGGATATTAATGATGCAGTTGATTCTGTAGTCACTACAGAACACCACGTTGAACCTCATATACAAAACACTGATGAGGAAAATCAAGATCAGACCCAACAAGCTAAAGCATTGAGAAGATCTGAAAGAGAAAGAAGGCCTGTAAATCGAGACGATTACATCGTATACTTATATGAGCACGACTTTAACATAGGGGTGGAAAAGGATCCTGAATTCTTTACATAAGTCAAATAAAGTGCTGATTCTTTTCGTTGGTTTGATGCCATAAAAGATGATTTGAAATCTATGAGGGACAATAGAGTATGAGATCTTATAGAGTTACCCACTGGAATAAGGCCGATTGGTTATAAATGGATATTTAAAACTAAACGGGACTCCAAAGATAATGTTGAAAGATATAAAGCCAGACTTGTTGCCAAGGGTTTTAACCAATGTGAGGGCATTGACTTTAAAGAGAATTTCTCACCAGTATCTAAGAAAGACTCATTCAGGATCATAATAGCTCTTGTAGCTCATATGGATTTAGAATTACATCAGATGGATATAAAAACAACATTTCTCAATGGAGATCTGAATGAGAATGTATACATGTTGCAGCCCGAAGGTTTTGTAGTTAATGACTCAGAACATTTAGTTTACAAACTAAAGAAATTCATCTATGGGTTAAAACAGGTATCGCAACAGTGGTACCTAAAGTTTCATGAAGTAATTTCCTCACATGGCTTTGTAGAAAACACTGCAAATGAATGTATCTACATTAAAATTAGTGGGAGTAAATTCGTTATGATGATTTTGTATATTGATGACATTTTGTTGGCTAGTAGTGATACCAGGATGTTGAACGACACCAAGAAATTCTTATCTCAAATATTTAAAATGAAAGATCTTAGTGAAGATTCTTACATCATTGACATTGAGATTCGCAGTGATAGATCACTTGGATTGCTCAGCTGCCATAGAATTGTGCTTCCGGATAGTCACACAAAATTGAAAAGTATGACATGCAAAATTGTGCTTCCGGACAGTCACGCATTGTAAAGGGAGACAAATTTAGCCTATTTCAGTGTCTAAAGAATGATTTGGAAAAAAATCGAATGAAAGAATTTCCGTACGCATCAGTAGTAAGGAGCATCATGTATGCTCAAGTCCGTACTCGACCGGACATTACCTTTGTCACTGGAATATTAGGAAGATACCTATCTAATCTAGAAATGCAACATTAGATAGCTGTAAAGAAAGTTTTACGGTATCTATAGAGAACGAAGGACTTTAGACTCATGTATAGAAGATCTGATCAATCGGAGTTGATTGGATAATCAGACACAGATTTTGTTGGCTGTGTTGACACTAAGAAGTCCACCTCACTATATATCTTCATGATGGTTGGAGGAGTTGTCTTATGGAAAAGCGTGAAATAGTTTACAACAGCCTCATCCACCATGAAAGTTGAATTTATCGTCTGCCACGAGGCATCTAATCAGACATTATGGTTATAGAATTTCTTCTCAGGTTTGCGGGTACTAGAGCATATCCCGAAACCCTTGAGAATATTTTGTGATAATTCAACTGTTATTTTCTTCTCTAGTAACAACAAGCATTCGTCAAGGTCGAGGCGTATCGACATCAAATATCTTTTTGTAAAGGAAAGAGTTTAGAAACATCAAGTGTCCGTGGAATTCATCGGCAGTAAGCAGATGATTGTAGATCCGCTCACTAAAGGGCTCCCTATCACGCCATTTTAGAAGCATGTGACATCCATGAGAGTCATTGATCCCATAGATATTTTTAGTTAGTGGGAGTTGAGAATATTTTGATTTTCATATACATTTAGAGATCTCGTTTTATGCAGTTTATTTTTTAAATGATTTTGATATAAAGATTTATTTCTGCTTCTCTATATATATGCGCAAATTTTGAGTAAGTAGAACTACAGTTGTGTCTCGTTGGAGACATGTAAAAGCTTCAAGACCTCTTAAGGATAGGCACATATCATCACACTAAAAGTGTGTCATCCTTATACCACATTTCCTAGTTCTTGATTTATGTCATTAAGACTGAAAGTATTTTTAATCGCACTTAACCTCATTTCACCTAAATTAAATGTTGTGACGACTACCACATTTCGATACTAAAAGTCTTGATGGACCAAATTGAATAACATTACTCATATTGTCTAACTATTTCATTGGTTAACCATTTGGATATTTTTTTAAAATCAAAACTTGTTTTCAACATTATTCTATATGACAATCATTGACATTACTCAATGAGGCCCAAGTGGGAGAATGTAAGAACTCTATGTGGTGAGCCTTACTAATCAACAGTTTGGATTGTCCTTCAATTAGACGATGTGATTAAAGTATACCAGTGGGCCCCACTTCAGGTGATCCGTTGTGCAACAGTGCGTATTAGGGGTGCAATGTTATAGCCTTACGCAGGGCTACTTGAGTTGAACTAGGACACGGATATGTGGAGTGTGGGTGAGAGAGTTGTGATGAGTTTCAAACTCTCTCTCTCTACCGACATTATATTAGAAACTGTTGGGTCCACGATCCTATACTACGACAAAATCCGAATTCCCATCTACTATTTTGAATAAGGGTGTGAAGGAAAGGAAGACTATAACAAAGGTTTTTGATATTCTTATCTGGTATTCATGACGTCTCAGTTAGGTAAGTCATCCGAACCTTTGATCCTCATGTCCTATGCACAAATAGATCCGTGGGTCTATTTCGCATATAGTTGATCCCACGTTAGTCCCCTACCCACAATAATAGAAAATGCTAATCTCATAGGTTTTTTAAGAGTGTAAGGTGTTTTTTTAAGAGTGTAAGGTGTGGAGCATCACCTCTCTATAGCATCAAGAATGCATTTTCTTACAATATACGCATTTAATATTATAGTATGGAATCTCTACTATTGAGAGATAAATAAATTGTTAATTATGTCATTCATATTACTGTGCTACCCTCCATTTGGTTAATGCACCCCAGATTAACGGCTATAGGTCCGATGCATGGCTTTTAATTCATCCAACTTTGATGCGACTCATCCGTGTCGTGTCGGACATCCTGTTTGATACCAACAGGAGTCTCCACCCAAATATGCCCCAAGTGGACGAGTCACAGTGAGTCGTGACTCATAATAGGGGCAAAATAGAGTCAGTTCAGGTCCCCTAGTTAAAAATAAAAATAAAAATACCGTGCTGTTATCTTAGCTTAGGACCGTTTAAAGAGTGGTGATGAATATTCAATCACACGTTTGACAATAGTTATACAGCAATCAAACCGTTCAAATCACTGATCCAACCGCAGATGTACTATAGCCAAAAAATGCACTGATAATATAATATTAACCAACTGATTTTTCTCTTTGGATTTGAACCACTAATTGCTTTGCCTTTAACAATCCATTTGACAGCCACTAAATGGATGGCTAGGATTTCTCGATCAGTATGATCTCCATGAATGATTTGACTCATAATTGGGATGGTCTGGATAATTCTACACCAGTGCCAATTTAGGGAGGATAGACCACTGCCATTTTCAGAATGCTGCTAAACTAACACTGGAGTGTAGCCCAAAATCAGCCTGGCCGTGATGTGGGGCCTATCTTGAAGTATATACTGTATATCTATGCTGTCCATCAGTTTTCCAGATCATGTTTTGGCCACAGGCATAAAATCAAAGTAGATCCAAATCTCACGTGGACCACACCACATGAAACAGTGGTGATTGAATGCCACCGTTAAAAAATTCTTGTGGCTACAAAAGTTTTAGATCAAGCTGATATCTGTATTTTACCTTCATCCAGGTCTTTGTGTCCTTATCAATAAGTCGGATGGTAAATAAGCATTATGTTATAGGTCCTGGTAAGTTTTTAATAGTAGGCATTCAATCACTACTCTTTCCTGTGGTGTGGTCCACATGAGGTTTTAATCTATTTAATTTTTATTCGTATTCATTAAAATAATCTGTAAAAAATAATGGACGGCATGGATATACAAAAACATTCATCAAAGTGACCCCTACGGCCACAACATGACCAAGTCGGTATTCCCCGGACAGAATCCGCTCCCTCATATCCGCATTGAGAAATTTACGACTGTACTACCCATATATGGCCCATTTACGAGAGCAAGCCCACCTCATTTTACTTTGCACGAACAGGCCCCAGATGTACGGACGCATTCCTAAATGTCGAAAATGCCCCCTGCTTTTTCCTTCAAGCGGATCGGAAGACGAGCGCTGACGCTCCTCGAACTCCGAGTTCTGCGAACGGTTCAAAGGAGATCAACGTGACATGGGCCCCACAGTTACGTATTTATTATATTCACGACGTCCATCATATTTCGATATCATTTCGGAGCATTATCAAAAAAAAAAAAAATCATATCCAAAGATCAACTGGACCACACCGCATAGAGTAGCGGGGAAATTGATTTTCACCGTGAAAAATTTCATAGGATCCACCCTAACATTTATTTTCCATCAAATCTATTTATAAGGTCCCAAAGATATGGATGAAGAGGAAAAACAAATTTCATAATGATCCAAAACTTTTTACTCCTAAAAGGGTTTCAATGGTAGACATTCAATCCTCTAAAGCCTTTTACAGTGTGGTCCACTTGATAGATAGATCTATTTTATTTTTCATCTCAAACCTTAATACAAGTTTGTCAAATAGATGGACAGTTTGGATATAACACATACCTCATAATAGGACCTACAAAAAGCGATGAGAATTACAGCAGCAAAAAATCAAAATAAATAATAAAATAATAATAAAGAAAAAGCGGGAACTTATGGCTACGGGATTTTCTATGGCTACGGATTATAACCGTAGCCATATCCGTAGCCTATGTCATTTCGATATATCCTTTTATACGTATCGAAGGTCTTTCGATTAATCGAAAAAGGTTCAGAACTGTCCAGTAAGTTTGCCTCAAAAATCCTACAATTTTCGATACATATCAAAGTGTATTCAATATATATCGAAGGTATTTTACCAATAGCTATGGATTATAATTGTAGCAATAACTGTAGTCTGTACTAGTCTATAAAAAAAAATATTTTTTATTTTATTTTTTTTATTTTTATTTTTTTACATGGAGAACTTTACTCTACCTATAATTTTCTCTAATACATATTTATATAAATATGTATATATAAGCATATAAAAAAAATTTCTCTTTTTTTTTTTCATTTATATCTTTATTCATTTAACAAGAATATCTTCTAAACCAAAATTAGTTACTTGACGTACCATATATGATTTTGGGGTAGGAGAAGCTACTTTAGCCAACCAACCTATTTATTTTTCAAGATTTCATCATGTCTATGGTCGAAAATCCATTTCATTCACTTCGCGGTCAATTTCAATCAGTTCACGGTCAATTTCATTCATTTCATTTACTTCGTGATCAATTTCATGCATTTCAGGGTCAATCCCGGTGATTCCATGTTGATTCACGGTCATTTCAGCGCATTTCACGGTCATGCCCCTTCACTTCATGGTCATTTTTGCACATTTCATAGTTCACTCGCCTCACTTCACCGTCATTTCCATGCATATCACGGTCATTCTCGCCTATTCCGTTCGGGGCATTTCACGGTCATGCCTCTTCACTTCATAGTCATTTCCGCGCATTTCACGGTCTAATCGCCTCACTTCACAATCATTTCCATGCATATCACAGTCATTCTCACATTTTTTGTGTTGATTCACGGTCATTTCGGCGCATTTCGCGGTCCGATTGCTTCACTTCACGGTCATTTTCATGCATATCACGGTCATTCTCGTCTATTCCATATTGATTCACGGTCATTTTGGCACATTTCACGGTCATGCTCCTTCACTTTACAGTCATTTTCACGCATTTCACGATCCAATCGCCTCACTCACGGTCATTTCCATGCATATCACGCTCATTCTCGCCTATTCTGTGTTGATTCACGGTCATTTCGACACATTTCACAATCATGCCCCTTCACTTCACAGTCATTTTCGTGCATTTTGTGGTCCAATCGCTTCACTTCACGGTCATTTTCATGCATATCACGCTCATTCCCGCCTATTCCATGTTGATTCACGTTCATGCCCCTTCACTTCACGGTCATTTTCGTGCATTTCACGGTCAAATCGCCTCACTTCACGGTCATTTCCATGCATATTACGCTCATTCCCGACGATTCCGTATTAATTCACGGTCATTTTGATGCATTTCATGGTCATGCCCCTTCACTTCACGGTCATTTTCGCGCATTTCACGGTCCAATCGCCTCACTTCACGATCATTTCCATGCATATTACGCTCATTCCTGACGATTCCGTATTGATTCACAGTCATTTCAGCGCCGATCATACCCCTTCACTTCACGGTTATTTCCTCGCATTTCACAGACTAATTGACTCACTTCACGGTCATTTCCATGAATATTACGGTCATTCCCGCCTTTTTCGTGTTGATTCACGGTCATTTCCACGCATTTCATGGTCCATTCGACAAGATTCACGATCATTTCCATGCATATCACGATCATTGCCGCTTATTCCGTATTGATTCACAGTCATTTCGGCGCCGAAATGACCATGAATCAACACAGAATAGGTGGGAATGACCGTGATATGCATGGAAATGACCATGAAGTGCAGCGATTGGATCGTGAAATACGCGAAAATGACCATGAAGTGAAGGACCTTGACCATGAAATGCGTCGAAATGACCGTGAATCAACACAGAATCGCCGTGAATGAGCGTGATATGTATGGAAATGACCGTGAAATGAGGTGATTGGACCGTGAAATGCGCAGAAATGACCGTGAAATGCACCGAAATGACTATGAATCAACATGGAATCGCCAGGAATGAGTGTGAGATGCATGGAAATGACCGTGAAGTGAGGCAATTGGACTGCGAAATGCGCGAAAATGACCGTGAAGTAAAGGGGCATGACCGTAAAATGCGTCGAAATGACCGTAAATCAACACAGAATAGGCGAGAATGACCGTGGTATGCATGAAAATGACCGTGAAGTGAAGCGATTGGACCACGAAATACGTGGAAATGACCATGAAGTAAAGGGGCATGATCGTGAAATGTGTTAAAATGACCGTGAATCGACGCGGAAAAGGCGGGAATGAGCGTGATATGCATGGAAATGACCGTGAAGTGAGGCGATTGGACCGAGAAATGCGCGAAAATGACTGTTAAGTGAAGGGGCATGACCGTGAAATGCGCCGAAATGACCGTGAATCAACATGGAATAAGCGGGAATGATCGTAAAGTGAGGCGATTGGACTGTGAAATGCGCCGAAATAACCGTGAATCAACACGGAATAGGCGGGAATGACCGTGATATGCATGGAAATGACCGTGAAGTGAAGCGATTGGACCGGGAAATACGCGAAAATGACCGTGAAGTGAAGGGGCATGACCGTGAAATGCGCCGAAATGACCGTGAATCAACATAGAAAAGGCGGGAATGACCGTGATATGCATGAAAATGACCGTGAAGTGAGGCGATTAGACCTTGAAATGCACGAAAATGACTGCGAAGTGAAGGGGCATGACCATAAAATGCACTGAAATGAGCGTGATATGCATGGAAATGATCGTGAAGTGAGGTGATTAGACCGTGAAATGTGCGGAAATGACCATGAAGTGAAGGGGCATGACCGTGAAATGCAGCGAAATTACCGCGAATCAACACGGAATCGTCAGGATTGACCGTGAAATGCATGGAATTGATCGCGAAGTAAATGAAATCAATGAAATTGACCACGAACTGATTGAAATTGACCGCGAAGTGAATGAAATGAATTTTTGACCATAGACCTGATGGAATCTTGATAAATAAATAGGTTGGTTGGCTAAAGTAGCTTCTCCTACCCCAAAATCATATAGGGTACGTCAAGTAACTAATTTTTGTTTAGAATATATTCTTGTTAAATGAATAAAGATAGAAATGAAAAAAAAAAAAAAAAGAGAAAAAATTTATATACTTATTTATGCATATTTATATAAATATGTATTAGAGAAAATTGTAGGTAGAATCAAGTTCTTCATATAAAAAAAATACAAATAAAAAAATAAAATTAAAAATTAAAAATTTTCATAAACTGGTACAGACTACAGTTATGGCAACGATTATAATTCGTAGCTATTGGTAAAAATACCTTCGATACATATCGAATACACTTCAATATGTATAGAAAATTGCAGAATTTTTGAGGCAAACTCGTTAGATAGTTCTAGACCTTTTTTGATTTATCGAAAGACCTTCAATACATATAAAAGGACATATCGAAATGGCAGGGGCTACGAATATGGCTATCGTTATAATCCTAACCATAGGAAACCCCGTAGCCATAAGTTACTGCTTTATTTATTTATTTATTTATTTATTTATTATTATTATTATTATTATTTTATTTTTTACCGTTATAATCTTCACTATTTTTTATGGGTCCTAGTAGGAGGTATGTGATATATCCAAACCGTCCATTTATTTGGCAAACTCGTATCAAGGCTTGAGACAAAAAATAAGATAGATCTAGCTATCCAGTGGACCATAGTGTAAAAGGCTTTGGAGGATTGAACATGTGCCATTGAAACCCTTTTAGGGGTCAGAAGTTTTGGTTCATTATGAAATTTATTTTTCCTCTTCATCCATATCTTTGTGGCCTTACGGATAGATGGGATGGAAAATAAATGTTATGGGGCCGTATAAAATTTCCAACGGTAAAAATCAGTTTTTCCGCTGCTCTGTGGTGTGGTCCAGTTGATATTTGGATATGATTTTTTTTTTTTTTGATAATGCTCCGAAATGATCTCGAGATATGGATGAACGTTGTGGATATAATAAATACGTAACTGTGGGGGCATGTAACTTTGATATCTTTTGAACCGTTCGTACAACTCGGAGTTCGAGGAGCGTCAGCGCTCGTCTTCGACACACCGGTCCGCTTGAAGGAAAAAGCAGGGGTATTTTTAACCTTTGGCAAGTCGTCCGTACATCTGGGGCTTACTCTTATGGGGTAAAATGAGGTGGCTTTCGTCTCGTAAATGAGCCATAAATGGGTCGTACAGTTGCAAATTTCTCTATCCGCATTTGTCTCGCATTTGATTGTGCGAGTACACTTACTTTTCTTGAATTTCAGCAAAACGTCTTCTACACATGGCATAGATGCGGGTGATCCTCACTGTTCATTCAGTGGGTCCCATCATGGATGGGTCCAACCATCATACGGTGTGAGAAATGTAAACTGTCTTTTGGAGAAAAATTATGGACTAGAACGGACGGTTTAAAAGGTACTGAACACCAGAAAATGGTAGGCCACGCATTCAATGGGAAAAGTTCTATAATGGAATATTTGAGATCATTCAATAATCTTGAATTTTGGGGTATGGCTCACCAAAGGAATTATTCAGATCTTGTGAATACGTGCGTGTACCCATTATAAAATATTTAAGTAACACTAGATTATAGTACTCCACGATTTTTGGTATTGTATAATTCCATATCACTGTAGACCCCACCTTTTATCCAGCGTCTTTGATGAAGAATCCAAAACTTTCCTTTTCAAATTAGACCTTTTATGTACGGACAGAGCAATTGAGTCCGTACGTGCAAGGTCTAAGTTAGGAAGGTGAGTTTTCGATCCTACATAAAAGACACTGGATAAAAGGTGGGGTAACAGTGGAATCTATCATTGTTCACGAGAAATGCTCAGGTACTCTCACAGCACTATTTAATTTATAGTTCTCTAGTTTCATTGAATTACTTGGACGGTCTAATCGATCATCTAAACTTTCCAGAAAGATCATAACACATTTAATGGGCTTCCGTGCAAAAATTAAACTGACTGGATGATCCAATCCATCGTTGATTCTGTCTTTCTTTCCATAGCCATCCATTTTCCAAGTAATAGATGTGATGGTTACAATTTCCTAATAAAAGTGATTCTTTATAATTACAAGAAATCCATGAATATTTACCAAATAGATGGATCAAATTGTTGATAGAAAGTACTTTTGAATAAATAATCTCATCCGTCCATATTTAATGGCATTGATCAAATGGTTAATATTTGTCAGATCAGTATGATATTTGAATGGTAGTCTAAGAAATATGATTTGAACCTGATGAACAGTCTAGATCAATGGATTAAACTGTCTTACTATCCCCATACAACTAGTAGCATTATAACTTATAGTGCTCTAGAAGCACTATAGCATTTCTCATCAAACCTTTCACAGTTTCACTCAAGGAGTTCGCTATGGAAGTTCCATACTTGTCTTCTGAGACAAGGAAGCCAAACGCGAATCTCATTTCTCTCTCTCTCTCTCTCTCTCTCTCTCTCTCTCTCTCTCTCCACCAACACTTAAAATTATATTTACTTCTTCACCTATCAAAAACCATATATAGACTATTCCCTACTCATCAAATTGCCTGAAGAGCCTCGCTTCTTCCCTTATCTTTTCCACAAACATGGATCTTCCAACACCCTCCATCTCTCTACCCATTCTCCCCATTTTCCTCCTTTGTATTTCCACCTTATTCCTTCTCTCCCGCCTCATTTCACAGCCACTCTCATCCCGTCTCCGCCTTCTCGCAAGAGCCCATTTCACATGGGCTCCCAATTCCCCCTTCGATCTCTCCAATTCCGAGCATTTCGATCGTTTCATGATGGCCATTGTCAAAGAACTCAGCGTCCGTCGATACAAGCGCAACTCAGGTCCAGGTGAAGCAGTGGAATGTGTGGTTTGCTTGTCTATGATCGAAGAAGGTGAAGAAATCCGAGAAATAAGCTGTGACCATCTATTCCATAGAGTTTGCTTAGATAGATGGCTTGGATATCGTCATGCAACATGCCCGCTCTGCCGTGGATCTCTAATACCCATGAGATTTGCAGCTAAGTTGGGAGAAATGGAGGAGACAGAAGAAGAGATGCTGCTTCCCTTTTCCTTCCTAACTACTAGCATACATAGTACATGGTGGTTAAGGTAACTAATCGCCATCGATGTCGACATCAACATCATCATTTGTAGAAATGAAGGGGTCATTTAACATCATTAACGTTGTACATTTATATAAATAAATTGAGATCCTTGTTCTTCATTTCATTTTCCAAGATACCTCTTTCTCCAGATTTTGATAGTTAGAAGATCAAATAATTAACTATTTGAACATACCAGTCTCTCTCACATCAGTTTCAATAACTAGATGCATTAAAATTGTATGTGCATTTAGGAAAGCTTAATCACTTTCATTGGGTCCAATCAAGATAAATTATATAGAAAGAACATCCTATGTGAGAAGATTAAAATGTCCCTAATACTATGCCTCCCTCTCTCTCATGGCTTTGTGGTCTCTAGTTTAATGTCTCTATATCCACACCATCAATTAGATGCACTCTTCTATGGTGGGATATTGGCCTAAAAATAAGGTCAAACCATTACTTAGGTGGCCACACCATAGACAACGGTTGAGAGTGGATGCCCGCCTATTGAAACCTTTTCTGATTGTTTATATGGCTCGCTGATATGTCGTTTAGACATCTAACCCATTCATTGTGTTTGTCTCACCTCTAAAAGGGGTCCCATCCAATTTGAGGCTATTCCAAAATTCAAGTAGGCCCCACCAAGTGCTTTTAGTTTTAGGCATGTTTTTACATTATTCAGTTTTCTCACTTGAGTTTCAGATACATCAGATTTTTGGAGACTTCCATAATCTAGGAGGGAACCACCAAATGCACATGTGAATGTCTAACACACATCACGGTGGGGTCCACACACATACACAAGTTTCAAGAAAAAATGGTCTCTGTCCTATTCATGTATATTTTTAAATATATTTTTTATGTTGGAGATAGCTGAATTCTTTCTACACATCATTTGCTTCCAATTACCCTAACTAATGCAATATTGTTACCTTGAAAGGGATTCCAACATCATTTTCTATATATACTTAACATGGAGGTTTGCCAATTCCACTAGCCTTTTGATTGCTGCCCATCTACGTGTAGCCACACAAGTAAACATGCAATATGAATGTAAGATTTAGATCTTCCAGCTTTTAAGGCGTAAGTTTTAAGCGTTGTTTCAAACCACATGGAAAGCCCAGACATCCAATGCTTGTTGTTACATATGACATATGTGCCTTTGTGTGAATGGATAAGGCTCATACATGTAGCAAATCACTTCATGGGATGCTTTTGGATGTGAATGCTAGTTAAATTGAAATAACCAACTACTGATTTTTCCTTGTCATTAGAACGGAGGGTGTGGGGCTACGTGTTGCGGTAACGTTACTTTTAAGTTGGACCAGTAGGAGTGTGACTAAAATTTGGAGGCTGCTTTTTCATGGGGGAATTTTAGTTATACCTAACTAATTTATATTTGGTTCCTTTTTTGTTATACCTCACTAATTTATTTTACTATCTTCCATCGCCGCGAGCAAATGAGTCGGTGGCTTGGGTGGGCCGCACCATGTGTTTTTTTTTTTTTTTTTTACACACGCACACACACCCCCACGCACTCACGCCACACGCACACACACCGTGGGATTTCACCACCATGGGTACTCGAACCCTTGACCCTACCACCCGGGTAAGAGCAAGGACCCGTGGGCCGCACCATGTTGTTTATGTAAAATCCTCCCATGCCACCCGGTGTATCACTGTATATTAGGCCAAGGATTAGCTTCTTGTGTGCCAGATATTTAAAAAGCATATGGGGCAACATTTGCCCTCCAAATTGTTTCCATTAGTGTGGCTCAAGTGAACTATGGATGGTTATTATTTTTTGAGCCACATGTATAAATTTTTGAGTAGAATCTAATGGTTGGAGTGGATTTAATTTATATAACTATCATAGTGGGCCCTATAAAAATTAAGGGTCAACGTCTCTCTTCCAACTAATTCCTTTGTCATGGCTAATTAGAATCATAGGTTAGTAATGCCTAAATTTTTGTCTCTAATCCATAATACAGGACTAAATGTATCTAATGGCCGGAGTGTAACCTTAGTAAATATTACAGTGGACTTCACCAAAGTCAGGAGGGCGTCTCATACAAATTTTTATTTATTTTTCAATAATCTCTATTTACAATAGGAGAATTGATTTTTGGCGGGGCCAATTTTAATGTGTATACGGAATCCACTCTGACCAGTAGATGCTTAATCTCATTTTAAGCCCATAGTCAAATAATCAGGCTGACTTGTGATTTTGGTGGCCACAGGAAAGAAAACAATTTAGAGAGAGACGTCTGCCCTTGATTTTTACAAGGCCCACCATGATGATTATATGAAATCTACTTTAAACATTACATGCCACGTCAAAATTTAGGCTTAGAGTCTAGGTTTATCAGTAATACAGGAGAGCCATACCAACGTAAACAATTTGGAGGGTGCTTGTTGTTTTACACTGTTTGAAATTATTTGATCAACTTGAATCATTGATGAGGGTAATTTTTGGGCCCTTGACCTAACATGACATGGTGCAGCTGGTGGTTGGGATGGATTTTACATAATATCATGGTGAGGCTCACCCAAGCACCCAACCTCTTTTCTGGGGCTGTTAAAGAAATTTAACAAAGGCCGTGAAATGATAAGTACATCAAATAATGAGGTAGATTTTTGAATACTATTTCAAAAGTATGCTTGAATATAAATTTTATAATAATTAGGTATGTTTATAGATATATATAGGGAAATGGTACTATGCACTCCAGCTCACGATAAGCTTATCGTGAGGTCAAGCTGTGTAGGCCCCACTGTGATGCATGTCGACCATCAACACCGTGCATTTGATGGTTCCCCTTTAAATAATGGTATATCCCAAAAATCAGCCATATACGGAACTCAGGTGGGCCATACCATATAAAATCATGTGAAGACACCGTTAAAACATATAAAAGCACTTGGTGGGGCCCACCTGAGTCTTGAATGCTACTGAAACTTGGTATGACCCCTAATCCTAGTGGGATACACATAATGGATGGGATGGATTTTCAAACCACATCTCAGTGGGACCCAAAAAATGATTATGAATGTTTTAATGGTGTACGCCCTCTCTCCACTACTGTATGTGGTGTGGCCCATAAAAGTCACGAATTGACTTAATTTTTGAGACCCAGGTCCATGATGGAATGGTGCATCTGACTGATAGAGTAGATGTTCGAAATGCATCACGTTGGGGTCCATACAGCTCGACCACATGGGACAAAGCCATGAGCTCGAGCGCATAGTACCTTTTCCCGACTCACGATAAGCTTATCGTCAGGTCGAGCTGTGTGGGCCCCACCATGATACATGTCAACCATCAACACCGTGCATTTGATGGTTACCATTTAAATAATGAGATATCCCAAAAATCAGCCGTATACGGAACTCAGGTGGGCCATACCATCTAAAATCATGTGAAGACATCGTTAAAATATATAAAAGCACTTGGTGGGGCCCACCTGAGTCTTGAATGCTACTGAAACTTGGTATGACCCCTAATCCTAGTGGGACACACATAATGGATGGGCTGGATTTGCAAACTACATCTCAATGGGACTCAAAAAATGATTATGAATGTTTTAATGGTGTACGAACCCCTCTCCACTACTGTATGTGGTGTGGCCCAAAAAAGTCATGGATTGACTTAATTTTTGAGACCTAGGTCAATGATGGAATGGTGCATCTGACTGATAGAGTAGATGTTCGAAATGCATCACGGTGGGGCCCACACAGCTCGACTACATGGGACGAAGCCGTGAGCTCGAGCTCGGGAAAAGGTACAATGCGCTCGAGCTCACGATAAGCTTATCATGAGGTCAAGTTGTGTGAGCCCCACCATGATACATGTTGACCATCAACACCGTGCATTTGATGGTTTCCCTTTAAATAATGGGATATCTCAAATGGTTTCCCTTTAAATAATGGGATATCTCAATAATCAGCCGTATACAGAACTCAGGTTGGCCATACTATCTAAAATTATGTGAAGACACCGTTAAAACATATAAAAGCACTTGGTAGGGTCCACCTGAGTCTTGAATGCTACTGAAAGTTGGTATGACCCCTAATCCTAGTGGGATACACATAATGGATGAGCTGGATTTGCAAACCACATCTCAGTGGGACCCAAAAAATGATTATGAATGTTTTAATGGTGTACAGCCCCCTCTCCACTACTGTATGTGGTGTGGCCCACAAAAATTACGGATTGACTTGATTTTTGAGACCTAGGTCCACAATGGAATGGTGCATCTGATTGATGGAGTAGATGTTTGAAATGCATCACGATGAGGCCCACATAACTCGATCGCATGAGACGGAGCCGTGAGCTCAAGCGCATAGTACCTTTTCCTATATATATATATATATATATAACTCCCTTTTCATTATAAATACTAGGAATAATAATTAATTAGTGCATGCAGGAAATGATGCCACGTTGAAGTGTAAAAATTAAAAATTAAAAATTAAAATAAAAAAATTGAGCCCCACCATGATGTGTTGATAACAACCACTCCAACCATCAAAAGTACCTTCGTTTGGCCATGGCCCAAAAATTAGGTCATTTCATGACTCAAGTGAGCCTCAAAACAATAAATGCATGATGTGAAACACCTGACATGTTTTAAATGGGGCTGTGTGCATACCATCATTAAGCTCCGGTGATGTCAACATAAACATCCATTTTGGTAATCGTGCTTGCCACCTCAAGTTGACCCCATCTCAAAATCTGCCCAACTAGAAACCGGAGAGGGCATAAAAAACTGAAAGAAGAAAATTATACATAAAACTCCTATATTTACTAAGTTTGCACCTCAAAACTGGGGTGCATACTAACGTGTTGGCCGAAAGCTTTAAGAAAAAAAAGAAAACCTTAAGCTTATGTTTAATTAAAATTTTAAGCCTATTTATGATTTGGGTTGGTCGCTAGAAGAAAAATAGTTTAGAGAGTGAATATTGCCTTGAATGATATTTGTAATTATGTGGACATATAGCATATGTAGCGTGATATTCGTATACTTTTTTTTGCTTCTTTTTTTTTTTTTTCCTGTTAGCTTGTTAGTACCAACCGTCAGTACATGCACGGTTAGGCCACCCCCACCAAGACCTCAAGTGTTGAAACGAGGTATATCCACTCAGTCTACCAGCTTAGCTATGGATCAGGGTGTCTGGTATTAGTATACTTACAAGGTTATATTAGAGAGGTATACTTTGGAGATTTTACCTTCAGATCTGATACTGTGAAATAATCACTTGCTCTGAAAAGCTTGAGTCGTGGGAAGATTGTGTATTAATATATGTCAAAGGACTTCAACAGGCATGATTTTTGCTCTATTGCTTCCTCAAATCGGTATTAATAAATGAATTAATGTTTGATCAACAATAGATCATCCAATGTGCGGTTTAGAATATTTGGGATGTGATGTTTAGGACCTTATTATTTTGAGCAATGTGGTGCCAATGGTTGTTGTGGACCCATCGTGTTGTTTTTATGAGATCCACACCATCCATCATGCACACCTTACCTTCTTTGACCATGGCCCCAAAAATCAGGGCAATCAATGACTCTCGCGTACCACACGAGTAGGAACGGTTCGGAGGGCACGTGCACACAAGTGATAGCTGTTGTCACTATCCATCTTCTTTTTTTTTGCCGTGCAGTATACCTTTTGTCAGGATAAACACGACAAGCAATCGATGAAAGACAGAGAGATAGTGCAATGAAACGAACTGGTCTTCGTTCCGTGGCACTTGTGCAGATGTTCTTGCACGGTTGGTGAATCATTGCCATTCAAATATCTGACATTACAGTGGCTGGATCAGAGTAGACAAAGTATCCTGCACATTTAATTCCCATGGAATAATATAAGTTTTATTTTATTTATTTATTTACTTTACCAATACAACCAATTATATGTACATTTGTACGGAATTGAACCTGGTCATGTCGGGCTCTAGCAGTTAACTTTAGCTCAAACTCAGCTCAGCTAAGCTTGGTTTTTGAGCCTGGTTGGCCAGCTCAGGTTCAGTCTGCAGCTCGGGTGAGTTCAAGCTGAATTCAATCTGATGTGACACTTTTTCAAACACATTGTGTATATTTTCAATTTCTCATGTAATGTAAAATAATAACCATAGTTTATAGATATTTTATCAAACACTCGGTGGATAATATTAAAATTAAGATATAAAGGTAATTTTATAACCTTAAAAAATAAATAAATAAAAAAAATTGTAGTGATTTGTTTCTATCCATTCCTTCCTCCCCACCAGCTAATGCCGTGGAGAATGTATACAATCAAAATAATATTTCATTGAGTCATTTTATCAAACACTATTTGCAAGCTCAAACTCAACTCAAGAATTTTTCAAATCCAATTTCGAGGCAAGGTGGGTAAAACTTTTCTGAGTCAAGTTAAGCGAGCTGACCGAGACAACTAAATTTATGTACAACTCTACTTCACATTTTATTTTTATTTTTATTTATTTTTTTAACACGCAAAAGTCAACCACCCGGGCAAGACTAAGGACCCAGCGACTCTACCTCACATGAATACTCGAATTCACTCACAATCTTGTTTTGAAACGCACATCTACCACTGAGCCACGCATTTGAAACCCATCATACATATTTTTATAAGCAAAACTAAAACAACATCCTAACAGCCCATGCAACTTATGCCACCTTCTCCAATAATCCCAGGACCATTGATTCTTAGAGCTAAGGACATGGTAGGCAGTGCACCATCAAGCATCCAATTAATGGTGGGCCCTTTATTTTAAGTCTGGCTTTTCGATCAGGCAAAGGAAGCCAGTCGATCTTAACCGTACATGTTCAAAGCAGACATGCCTACTAATAGGATATCCAGGATTCTCCAATCAATGTCATTTTTTAGCCATGGACCGTGTAGGGCTCACATGTATTGTAAAGATTAATTACTCTAAATCACCCGCACCAGATTTCCAGTTAGAAGCTTGCACATGTGCTACGGGTCATGTCTGCATTAGTGCATTTATGCACTATCAATGTTAAGATATTAATTAAAAGGAAAAAAAAAAACAAAATATCTAACTTGGGGCCCTACTGCTTGAGTAAATATTTATATGAGTTGGTATCTGCCAACTACATGGCATTTAATAACATTTACTAAAAAGCTGACTGCACGGTCCATATGCTAATCGCCCACTGCCTTATCACATATGAGAAGGGATCGGCTCCGGAGGTGAACCCTCCAGTACCGAGCTGAGTACTGGTCGGTGGTGGAAGCTATGCGAGCCCCACCATGATGTATGTGTGGTATCCACCCCGTTCATCCATTTTGGCTGATCATATTACTGCATGAGCCAAAAAATGAGAAATATCTAAATATCAGGTGGACCCTGCCGAGGGAAACAGTGGTGATTGAACACACACCATTAAAAACTTCCTAAGGCCCACTATAATGTTTATTTGCCATCCAACCTGTTGATTAGTTTACAGACCTGCTGGGTGAAGGGAAAACACAACTATCAGCTTGATTGAAAACTTTTGAGGCCTTCGAAAAAATTTTAAGGGGCCGTTTGGTACCATGGATTCGGGGCCATTTCAAATCCCCTGTTTGGTACCATAAAGTAAATGAGGGTTTGAAATCCTCTTGAAATCCACGGTGAGGGCTTGGATCACATCTAAAATTATCCTTCCAAGAGCTGCATGTGCAACATGTATATCACTTGGCTGTTATTTTATTGCGCACATAACCTATTAATGATGTCCCGAAACAATTAGATTATCAATTGCATCACTATAATTACTTTAATACGATGATCAAGACCTTCTAAACATTATCCATGTAAATCAACGGTTAATAATTGTTGGTTGGTCACTCTGACATGATTTTGTGGTTGTGGCCCATCCAAGACCTGTAATTTCATCAATTTTGAGCAAAGCATATATTTCAGCAAACTTCTTGCAAGCATTGTGTTAAACATTACATGTGTTTACTAATTAGAGATTAAAATTGATTTACTAATTAAACTCAAGCCAATGTGAATATACCATGCATAGCTACAATCCACCCGGCCAAACACAATAGAAGGATTTCAAATCCATGGGGTTTTTAATCCAGGGGATTCCAAATCCATGCTCCCAAACAGGCCCTAAGGGTAGGCACTCAATCACCAGTGTTTCCTATGGTGTAGTCCACCTTAGATTTGGACCTGCCTCATTTGGATAATGCCCTAATAAGAGATCACAGAACATATGAACAGAATTAATAAAACACATACGTTATGGTGGAACCGCATAGCCTTTTACAGCACTGACTAACGGATCCGAATCCTATTAGAACTGATCGCATACAACCGCAGGTAGCTTAATTACTTGTCAAGCACTTGAATCTTTTACTATGACATGACCTTAGCATAAGATGTCCATACCATTCAAATGGCTGAGGATCATGGGGCATAAAAAAATCAGGCAGGTTGGTTCATCGGCTGATGTACACTAGTGGAATCAAATGTACAACCAAAGGTATGACTCAACATACAAGTGTGGCCCACTTAATGATCAGATCATGTGATGTGTGTATGCGACTTAACTATATGAAATTATTATATATGAATGGCCACTTAACGTTTGTGAAATGATAATATATGTAGGACCATTTAATCATGTGGGCTAGGAATCCTTGGGTGGCCGCTTAATCATGTGAAGTTGTGATCCTTGAGTGGCCACTTATCTATGTAAACTCATGATAATTGTGTGGCCACTTAAGCTATGTGAATTTGTATTGTGGTATGGCTACTTAATTATGTGATCTTGGTATGATTATTTAGCCACTTAACTATGAGAATACATATGTAGATTGGCTATTCAACTATGTGTATATGTGTGATATTATTTGACCACTTAGTGGGTGGAAGTGTGAATACTCGCTTAGCCTTGTGACCATGCGTGTGTTAGTTCATTAGTTTATGCATCTTGTTTGTTAGTCGTTTGAGTTTGTATGTTATGTAGTCAGTTGAGCTCTTGGAAGCAGAAGACCAAATACACAAGTAGACATGAGAATGAGCATAAAGGAGCAATGAACAAGTATATGAAGTGTCTTTATAACCCTAACTCTTGATCCAAAATAACCTCTAGATAATTATGGCTTAATAGGTAAATCTTGTTGAACATCCATTAGCCTTAAAAGCTTAATTTGTAGTTGGATATTTTTAGACACCTTCGATCGATCAAGATCAATCGAGGATCACTCAATGGGATCGAATTTTACATGAACCAACATTTGATCCCATCGAAGGGGATTTCAATCAATCAAAGGCATCGCTTGATCGATTAAACCGGCCGTTTTCTATCAATTTCTTTATCGTTGAACTTGATTCGTATATATAGGGCATACGGGTATTGGGGCATTGTATTGAGTTTTTAGTGTAATAGAAACATAAGTGATTTCATGATCATATCTTTTATCCTAAGCCTCTAAACAAATGAGTTATAAGTCATTTTCTTTAAGATTTATACTCTAAATTGTATGTTCATATGATGAGCTTGTCGTAAAACTTGAACCAAAAATTAAAACAGATCCAAAGATCAAGTGGACCACACTGCAAAAAGCAATGGAGGATTGAACGTCTACCATTGAAACCCTTTTGGTGGGTCACAAAAGTTTTGGATCAATATGATATTTGTTTTTCTTTTTCATCCAGGTCCGTGTGACCTTATGAACAGATTTAATGAAAAATAAATATTTTGGTGAGTTGTGATGGGCCCTAAGAATATTTTACAGATTATCTGTACATACCTTACGCTGCCTATTACATCTGATCCCATTCTACATAAAGGAAGCATATTGGCAAGTGTATCACACACCAACAACTTGGCTAGTGTGTTGATGTCACTAAGTTTTGTGGGTCCGATCATGATGTATGTGTTATATCCAAACTGTTCATCCATTTGGCAAGCTCATCATAAGGCTTAAGCCAAAAAATAAGATAGGTCCAAAGATCAAGTGGACCATACAACAAAAAGTAGCAGGGGATTGAACATCTACCATTGAAACCCTTCTAGGGTTACAAAAGTTTTGGATTAATGTGATATTTGTTTTACCTCTTCTTCAAAGTTTGTGTGACCTTATGAGCATATTTGATGGAAAATCAATGTGATGGAGGGCCCTACAAATGTTTTAATGGTGAGAATTATTCTTCCCACTGCTATTTTTGGTGTGGTCCACTTGAGCTTTAGATATGACTCATTTTTAGGATCGTGCTCTAAAATGATCTCACCAAATAGATGAGTGGTGTGGATATAATAAATATATCATTGTGGGTCCATGTGACTTTCATCTCGTGTGAACCATTAGTACAACTCAGTTTGACGAACATCAGTGGTTTTCTTCTCACGACATATACCTACACCTAGGTCGGTAGTGTGTGGTAAACCAGCCAATTCGCTTTCCTTCGAAAAGGGATGTGGATGGACTTGGATTGCGTCCTACTCCCGCCCGGACGATAATCCGTCCGGGCAGGGTTCTGTGGGGCCCACCATGATGTAAGTATTTTATCCACATCATTAATTGTTTTTATGTGATTATTTTAAGATAGGAGCAAAAAATTGAGGTAGGTTCAGGGCTTAAGTGGACCACAAATTGTGGATTAAACTTCCACCATTAAAAACTTCTTAAGAGCTAGAGAAGTGTCGGATCAAGATGAAATTTGTGTTTTCACTTCATCCAAGTCTGCATGACCTTATTAATAGGTTGGGTGGTAAAAAAAAAAAACCATCACAGTGGCCTTTAGAAATGTTTTAACGGCGAGTGTCATTATCACTGCAGCTTCCTTTGATGTGGTCCACTGGATCTGTTTATCTACTTCATTTTTTGTATAATACTTTAAAATGATCATATAAAAATGATTAACGGTGTGGATAAAATAATTACATCATGATGGGTCACACAGAGCCTTGCCCAAATGAATTACAGTCCAGGCGGGGGTAGGAGGCAATCTGCGTCCGGATGTGGATTGCCTCCTGCTCCCCACATGGACGATAATCCATCTAGGAATGGCTATATAGGCCCCCCATAATGTATGGCTTTTATATCTTCCATTTATCCATTTTTTTGATACAAAGCAAAAATATGAGGCATATACAAGGCTTAAGTGGACCACACAGTGGGGATTGCATTCCCACAATTAAAAATTCATCATGAGAAGCGTAAGTTATGGAAGAATATGATATTTGTGTTTTGCATTTATCCAGGGCTACGAGAACTTATGGGCAGGTTGGACGACAAATAAACGTCACGGCTGCCCCAGTTTCAACAGTTTTATTATTGTTGTCGCCTCCCCGTGGTATGGTCCACTTGAGCATCCCCTTAGTATGGTTCACTTGAGCATTGCACCTGCCTAATTTTTAGGCTAATAATCTAAAATGATCCGAAAAAAAATAGGTGGATGTCTTGGATATAATCCATACATCACGGTGGGCCCTACGGAGCCCCTGCCTCAAGCATTTAATGCATCCATGGGCGGGACGGGCGCGGATTATATACCGACAAAGGTCAGTAGCCAAATGGCTACTGGGTAACGTCACCAGGATCTGTGGACCCCACCATGATACATGTGTTATATCCATACAGTCTAACCATTTGTAAAATTTGCTTTATGGCATGAGAAAAAAAATGAGAAAGATCTAAGGTTAAGTGGACGCACCACAGAAAACCTTGGGATCGGTCACACTCACGGTTGAAACATTCTAGGGCATGTCATGATGTATTTTTTTAAATCAACCTATTCATAATTTAACATAGAGATAGATGAAGTGAAAACAAAATTATAAACTTGATCAGAAACTTTTGTGGCCCCTAAGAGCTTTGAATGGTGGATGTCATTGTCCCCGCTATTTTCTATGATGGGTCCACTTGAAAACTAGATCTATCTCATTATTTTTCTCATTATGATATAAAACAATCTCTCCAAATAGATGGACGGTATGGATACAACACATGCATCGTGGTAAGGTTTACGGAGCTTGGTGAAATTACTTCAATAGTGATTTTGGCTACTGACCTTGTTGGTGTCTAATCCGCACTCGGCCAGGACGCAGTTGCTTGGATCCGGCTCCCGATTGTTACCCCGTGGACGCGGATTAGAACTAGACGTGCTCTTAAGTGACATGATATATGTGTTGTATCCACACTGTTCATCCATTTGTAGATATCATTTTAAGACATGAGAGAGGGTGTATCAGATCTAAAGCATGAGTGAACTCCACCACATAAACCAGTGGAGAGAATGACGCCCACCATTAAAATTTTCTAATACTAAAGTTTTCAATCAAGATGAAATATGTAGCTTCCCTTATTTCATGCCTATCTTAACTTATAAACAGGTTAGGTCTGAGATAAACATTATATTGGACCTCAGGAAGGTTTCAACGGTGAGCATCACTCTCCCCACTGCTTTCTATGGTGGAGTCCACTTCAGAGTTGGATCTAAATCAGTCTCTGTCTCATGTCATAAAATGATCTCTCCAAATGGATGAACAGAGTAGATACAATATATACATTGTGATGGGTGCAAAAAACTTAGTGACGTCACTTCCATGGGAATATGGCTACCCAACTGCTAGTATCTAATCCGCACCCACTACTTAACCGGATGCAAATTAGCTACTTATTGGTTAAGCAGCCAGTCTCCACGGAGGCAATGTCACCAGGTTCATGGGCCCATCATGATGTATGTTTTGTATCCACGACATCCATCCATTTGGAGAGATCATTTTAGGGCAAGAGCCAAAGAATGAATAAAATCGAAACCTCCAGTGGACCCATCACAAAAAAACAGTGGAGAGAGTGACGCCCACCATTAAAAACCTACAGGCAATAAAAGTTTTCGATCAAGCTAATATTTGTGTTTTCTCCTCTTTCATGTCTTTGTTAAGATTTCAAATAAAAATCATGGCACGCGTTAAGAAGGTTTAAACGGTTGGCATAATCTCCCCACTGTTTTCTATGGTGGGGTCTACTAAAGCTTTGGATCTGCCTCATTATTTGGCTCATGCCCTAAGAGGATATCGCCAAACGTTTGGACAGTGCGGATGCAATACATATATTATAGGCCCATGGAACTTGGTGACATCACTTCAGTAGTGAGTACTCAACCCGTAAGTTGCTAATCCGCAGACGAAACAGCAGCCGATTCGCTAGTGGAGTAATGTCACTACATTTCGTGGGCCCATCATGATGTATGTGTTATATCTACACTGTCAATTTATTCAGATATCATTTTAGGGCATGATTCAAAAAATAAGGCTGCTCCAGAACTCAAGTGGACCCAGCACAAAAAACAGTCTGACGGTGACACCCACAGTTGAAGCCTTCCCTGGCCCTCTATATGTTTATCTGGGATCCAACTTGTTTATAAGTTAAAAAAGAAATGGTGTAAGGGAAAACACAAATATCAACTTGATCGAAAACTTATGTGGTCCTAATAAGTTTTTAAGGATAGTTGTTTAATCTCCATTATTGTCTACAGTGGAGTTCCTTTAAGCTTTGAACGTAAATCATACTTTATCTCATGCCTTAAAATGATCTCTCTAAATGGATGGATAGTAGGATATAACACATACATATTTGTGGCGCCCACAAAATATGGTGAGGTGTTTGGTACTCATGGAGTCTTTCAAACAAACGGTTCCCATTGGGTAGTCATGAAGTCTTTCAAACAAACGGTTCCCATTGGGTAGTCATGAAGTCTTTCAAACAAAGGGTTCGCATGGGGAACTTCCATGCCTGTCCCGACTCGGCACAGACAGGGGTTCTAAAGGGCCACCATCATATATGGGTTTTATCCATACTGTCCATTCATTTTTCCATACCATTTTAAGATTTAAGCTAAAAAATCAGTCAGATCCAAGGGTGAAGTGGACCACACCACAGGAAGCAACAACGATTATATGCCTATGTTGAAACCTTCCCAGGCCTCACCAAGATGTTTATTTCCCATCCAACTTATAAAGTCACGTAGACCTGTATGAAGATAAAACACAAATGTCAGCTTGAACCAAAATTTTCCTGGCCCTTAAGAAGTTTGCAACGGAAAGCATTTTATCCCCACTGTGTGGTCCACTTGAGCCTTAAATTAGGCTTATTTTTGGGTTTATGCCTTAAAATAATATGAAAAAATGGATGGACGGTGTGGATGAAAGCCATACATCAGAGGCTCTGCTTGTGCTAAGTTCCGTACAGTCAGGGTTAGTATCCATTCCGCGGAGGCGGATTAGCTACCGAGAGGTTGAGTAGCCGGCCCCTCAATGATCGTATGTGTTATATCAACACCGTCCATCATTTTGGAGAAATCATTTTAGGGCATGATCAAAATAATCAGGTATTTTCAAAGTTTAAGTGGACCCACCTTAGAAAATAGGGGGATTGAACACTTACCATTAAAAACTTCCCAGGAGCTATGGAGGTTTTCAATTAAGCTAATATTTGTTTTGCCCTTTCATGTCTTTGTTAAAATATTAACAGGTTGGATCTCAAATAAATATTCTGATGGTAATAGGAAGGTTTCAACTAGAGCTGTACACAAGCAGACTTAGCTCGGTAACTCGTTCGACTCGACTCAGAAATACTTGACTCGGCTCAGCTTGAAATGAGTTCGAGCCGACCACGAGCTGATTTTTGGTGCTCAAATTGAGTTCAAGCCAAGCACGAGCTTGGCCCTGCTCGACTCGGCTCAACTCAAATAGAACTTGAAATCGACTCGACTCGACTCGACTTAGTACTTGACTAAGAGTATATATACCCCACTTGTTTTCATACTTGTTTTGAAATATGTCATAGCTCACGCACCTTCGAGCACAGTGTAGAAACCAAAGGATCAAAGAATGGAAGGAATCCTTGAACTACCTTTTCAAAACAAGTGGAAATATATCGGACGATTTCAAAGGAGTAAAAAAGAAAGCAGTGGAGTAACTCATTGACCGTTCACGTAGCAAGTTGTACAGAAATAAGAACTGTACCCATTCCTATAACCATTTGATTTTTCCATTCTACCTTGGACAACTTATCTTAACCGTCCATTTTGATACGCAATGATTGGATGGTTGTCATTACTCGATCAATGTGATTTTAAGGGACCCATAGTTTGGATGGTCAGGATGGCTGTGTGTGTGTGTGTATATATATAAGTTTCACGAGCAGAAATTAATCCCCACTGCCTTTTAAATAGTGAAAACTAACAAAGAAAGAACTCTAAAACGGTTTCGCAACCATCAGAGTACCAAGCTTATCTGCTCCCCACGGAGATCGAACACAGCTAGATCATGCTCCCTGCCGAAAACTTTGCTCAAACTCGGCTCAATAAATGCTCGAACTCAGATGAGCCAAGCACCAGTTGGGCATCTGAGCTCAAAGGCCGAGTCAAGCCGAGTATGAACTGGGACTCGGGTAATGCAAGCCAAGCAAGAGCTGGGCAATACTCGGCTTGGCCCGACTCGTGTACAGCTCTACTTTCAACAGTGGATAACACTGTACCTGCTGTTTTCTGTGGTGGGTCTATTTGAGCTTTGGATCTATGTTATATACATTATAGTGGAGCCTACAAAACTTGGGGGCATCACTTCAGTAGGTAATCTCTACTCTAACCTATTAGTAGATAATCCACATGGCCAATTTCCAGCCGTTTGAAACGAAATCGAATTGCGTACTGAGTTACTCAGTACCTCTTATCGTGCTAGGTAAACTCTGTTAGGCCCACTGTGAATGCATTTGGTTTATCTACACTGTCCATCCATTTTTTCAAATCATTTAATATGTTGAGCCCAAAATTGAAGCATATCTAGAGCTCAAATGGCCCATACCACAGGAAACAGTGGAAGTGTTGATTTCCACTGTTGAAATCTTTCAAAGGCCTCCAGTGATGTTTATTTGTCATCCAACCTGTTCGTAAGATTTTAACAAAAAAAAAAAAAAAAGAAAAAGAAAAAAAAAAAAAAAAAAAAAGAAGAAAAGAAAGACATGGATTAAGTGAAAAAATAAACATCCACTTGATCTAAAACTGACATGGCCCCCAAGAAATTTTCAATGGTAGACATTAAATTTGCACTATTTCCAGTGGTGTGGTCCAATTGATCTTTGGACATGCTTAGTTTTCGGGCCAATCACCTAAAATTAACTAGAAAAATGGATGAACAGAGCCGATAAAATGGATAAATGATAGTGGGTCCCACAGACTTAGCCTACTGCATTGCTCGGTATCCAATCCGCTTCCTTTGGAAACTTGGTTTCAAGTGGAAGCAGGATGCACGCCACCACCATTAGTGTTGTATTGACGTTAACAAGTTACGTGGGTTCAATCATGAGATATGTGCTATGTCCAAACCTTCTATCCATTCGTAGAGATAATCTTAAGCCTTCGGCCAGAAAATAAGATAATTCCAAGTATCAATTGGACCACACTGAAAAAACAGTGGGAATTTAACATCTATTATTGAAATCCTTTTGGGGTCACAGGAGCATTGGATCAATATGATATATGTTTTTTCTTATATGACCTTAGGAACAGTTTGGATGCAAAATAAACCATATGAGACTCATTTTTAAGCTCATGCTCTAAAATAATATGGCCAAATGGATAAGTAGTGTCCATATAATAAATAGTATGACCCACGACAACTTTGATCTCTTTGAACAGACGCGTTCTTTTGCTGGAAGTTCCTGTGTTGGGAACCCAAGTGGGGTCCATTGTGATGTCTGTGAGAAATTCTCTCCATCCATTTGTTTTGTAAGTTCATTTTAGGACATGATGCCAAAAAGGTACCAGATCCAAATCTCAAGTGGGCCAAAAAGGGATAATTGAACGTCTACAATTGAAATATTCACGTGCCACAGAAGTTTTAAATCATACTAATAGTTGTGATTTCAGCTCATTCCAGTACGAATGAAGTTATTAACAGTATGAATGCCATGTAAATATCACTGTGGGACTTAATCTAGATGCGGAATAGGCCCACGGATCTGTCTATGCATGGGACATGGGGATCAAGGGCTCGATAGCGTACCTAGATGAGACGCCGCCATGAAAGCCGGATAAGAATACCAATATATAGATAGAACTTAGGATCTTCTTCTCCTTCACACCCTTTCTGCAAATCAGTAGATGAGACTCGAATTTCTGCTGTTGGTGTAGGATCGGGGACCTAGCTCTCTTTTATAGAGACTGTGGAGAGAGAGTTTGAAACCCATCAAAACTCTCCCTCTCCTGCTCCACATTGTAGTATCCCAGTTCAACTCAAACTGCTGTCTGCGTAAGACATCTATAGCATTCTAGCCCTGGTATGCAGAGCTGCGCAGATAGACTGCGCAACGCATCACCTGAAGTGGGGCCCACTGGTATACTCAATCATCCATCCAACTGTTTGACAATTCAGACTTGATCAGTGAGGCCCACTAAATAGAGTTCTTACATTCTCCCACTTGGGCTACATTGAGCAACGTCAAAGATAGTCATATAGAATTATTTTGAAAATAATTTTTTATCTTTTAAAAAAATATCTAAATGGTTAACCAATGAAAACAGTTGGACAATATGAGTAATGCTATTCAATCTGGTCCATCAAGACAGTCAGTATCGAAACGCAGTAGTCATCACAACATTCAATTTAGGCGAAGTGAGTCTAAGCGCGATCACAAATACTTTCAATCTCAACAACATAGATCACGAACTAGGAAATGTGGTATAAGGATTACACACTTTAGTGTGAAGATATGTGCCTATCCTTAAGAGGTCCTGAAGCTTTCACATGTCTCCAATGAGACACGACTGTAGTTCTACTTAATCAAAATTTGCGCATATGTATAGAGAAGCAGAAATAAATCTTTATATTAAAATCATCCAAACAAACTGTATAAAACGAGATCTCTAAGTGTCTGTGAAAATAAAAATACGCTCAACTCCTACTAACTGAAAATATTTGTGGGATCAATGACTCTCATGGATGTTACATGCTCCTGAAATGGCGTGATAGGGAGCCCTTTAATGAGCGGATCTGCAATCATCTGCTTAGTACCGATGAATTCCATGGACACTTGATAATTCTGAACCCTTTCCTTTACAACAAG
Organism: Magnolia kwangsiensis; assembly: GCA_037074715.1. Taxonomy (NCBI): domain Eukaryota; kingdom Viridiplantae; phylum Streptophyta; class Magnoliopsida; order Magnoliales; family Magnoliaceae; genus Magnolia; species Magnolia kwangsiensis. The sequence continues at coordinate 120,840,316 of CM073577.1, forward strand.
GTACTTGATGTCGATATGTCTCGACCTTAACGAATGCTTGTTATTACTAGAGAAGGAAATAATAGCCGAATTATCACAAAATATTTTCAACGGTTTCGAGATATGCTCCAATACCCGCAAACCTGAGAAGAAAGACTGTAACCATAGCGTCTGATTAGATGCCTCATGGCAAACAATAAATTCAGCTTCCATGGTGGATGAGGCTGTAGTAGATTATTTCACGCTTTTTCACGACACAGCTCCTCCTACCATCATGAAGATGTATCCTAAAGTAGACTTCTTAGTGTCAACGCAGCCTGCGAAGTCTGCGTCTGAATTTTCGATCAACTCCAACTGATCAGATCTTCTGTATGTGAGTCCGAAGTCTTTCGTTCTCTGAAGATACCGTAATACTTTCTTCACAGTTATCGAATGTTGTATTCTTGGATTAGATAGATATCTTTCTAACATTTCAGTGACAAAGGCAATGTCCGATTGCGTACAGACCTGAGCATACATGATGCTCCCTACTACTGATGTGTACGAAAATTCCTTCATTCGATTCTTTTCTAAATCATTCTTTGGACACTGAAATCGACCAAATTTGTCGCCCTTCATAATGGGTGACTTTCCTGAAGCATAATTTTACATGCCATATCTTTCGAGTACCCTAGTAATATAGGCCCTCTGTGACAGGCTGAGCAGTCCAAGTGTTCCGTTACGGCGAATCTCAATGCCGATGACGTAAGAAGCTTCACCAAGGTCTTTCATTTCAAACATTTGAGATAAGAATTTTTTGGTGTCACTCAATATCCTGGTATCACTGCTAGTCAACAGAATGTCATCAACATACAAAATCATCATAACGAACTTACTCCCACTGGTTTTAATGTAGATGCATTCATCTGCAGTGTTTTCTAAAAATCCATATGAAGAAATAACTTCATGAAACTTAAGGTACCACTGTCGCGATGCCTGTTTCAACCCATAGATGGACTTCTTAAGTTTGCAAAATAAATGTTCTGAGCCAGTAGCTACAAAACCTTCAGGCTGCAACATGTATACATTCTCATTTAGATCCCCATTGAGAAATGCAGTCTTTACATCCATCTGATGTAACTTTAAATCCATATGAGGTACAAGAGCCATTATGATCCTGAATGAGTCTTTCTTGTATACTGGAGAGAAAGTCTCCTTAAAGTCAATGCCTTCACGTGGATTAAAACCCTTGATAACAAGTCGGGCTTTATATCTTTCGACATTACCCTTGGAGTCCCTTTTGGTTTTAAATATCCATTTAGAACCAATCGGCCTTATTCCAGTAAGTAACTCTACAAGATCCCATACTTTATTGTCCTGCATGGATTTCAACTCATCTTTCATGATATCAAACCAACGAGAAGGATCAACACTTTGTTTAACTTGTGTAAAGGATTCAGGATCCTTTTCCACCCCTATGTTAAAGTCATGCTCCTGTAAGTATACGATGTAATCGTCTCAATTTACAGGCCTTCTCTCTCTTTCAGATCTTCTTAATGGTTCAATTTGTTGGGTCTGATCTTGATTTTTCTCATCAGTGGTTTGTATATGAGGTTCTATATGAAACTCTGTAGTGGCGGCAGAATCAACTGCATCAATAATGTTCACGTGATCTGGATTGACTGTGATAGGAGTCACAGTCCTTTGTTCCTCAAATATAAAATTTCTTATGTTCATGCTCCTACTGTTTTCAGTGTCCTCAATGAATCTGACATTCCCAGTCTCAACAATCCTGATAGAGTGGGAAGGACAGTAGAATCGATAGCCCTTTGATATTTTTGGGTATCCAATGAAGAAACAACTTATGTTTCTAGGATCAAGCTTCTTTTCATGCGGGTTATAAACTTTGGCCTCAGCTGGACAATCCCAAACATGTAGATATCGGAGACTTGGTTTTCTCCCATTCCACAACTCAAAAGGAGTTTTGCTTACTGCTTTGCTGGGAACCCTGTTTAGTATATGAACTACAGTTTTGATCGCATCACCCCACAGAGATTCTGGCAATGTCGAATTGCTGACCATGCTTCGCACCATTTCCATAAGGGTGCGATTATGCCTCTCAGCCACACCATTCTGCTCTGGAGTACCAGGCATAGTGTATTGAGCGACAATGCCACAATCCTGCAGGTATCTAGCGAATGGCCCTGGATTGCGTCCTGATTCGTCATATCTGCCATAGTATTCACCACCATGGTCAGATCTGACAACTTTAATCCTCTTATCGAGTTGATTTTCAACTTCAGCCTTATAGATTTTAAAAGCATCAAGGGCATCCGATTTCTCACTGATAAGGTGTAGGTACCCGAAGCGAGAGTAGTCATCTATAAAGGTAATGAAATATTTGTGGCCACTCCATGAGACTGTAGGGAATGATCCATATATATCTGTATGTATCACCTCTAATAAACCTACACTCTTGGTTGCACCTTTCTTTCTCGTTCTAGTCTGTTTTCTTTTTATACAATCAATGCATATTTATAGTCAGAGAAGTCTAGAGAATGTAAAATTTCTTCTCGCACAAGCCTGTCTAATCTCTCACAAGATATATGACATAGCCGCCTGTGCCACAACATGGAGGAATTCTCATAGTCTAGTCTTCGCTTGGATCCCACTTTATTTTCATGTAAGGAATTAATATTGTAAACGTGAGAGGCAATCAAGTCTAATTGGTATAAGTTGTTTACTATAGAGCCGGTTCCAACTTTAATCGAATTAAAGGAAATACTTAAACTTTTATTTCCAAAGTGGAACGAATATCCCAACTTGTCCAAACAGGAAATTGAAACTAAATTGCGCCTAATAGACGACACACAGAATGTATTTACTAAATTCAAAAAATGACAAAACTTCAACTTAAGCCTATACACTCTTATTGCCTCCACGTCAACCTTGACACCATTACCTACGTATACTGAGCGGTCCGCATCAGTTGGTGGCCTGGCCTGTAGTAATTCCTTCATAGAAGTGCATATGTGAATAGTAGTTCCTGAATTTATCCACCAGGAATCTGCTGACACATCAGTTAAATTAGATTCAAAACAGACAAGAACAGAATGATTGCCTTTCTTTATGAACCAATTCTTAAAGCCTTCGCAGTCTTTCTTGAAATGACCCGTCTTATTGCAAAAGAAGCACGGTTTACCCTTAACCCGTTTGCGTTTAGATCCATTTCCAGATTGATTCTCAGGTTTTCCACATGGAGGACCAGAGAATCCATTATTAGAACCTTGTTTCCTTTTCCTTTTACCTTTATTCCCTTGCCCTTGCCTGTGACCTGAGGTCACCATATTAACATTTTGAACTTTAACCGTCTGCCTGATTCTGTCTTCTTCTTGAACACACTGAGTGATAAGTTCATCCAACGTCCACATGTCCTTTAGGGTGTTATAGTTAACCAGGAACGTGCCAAATTGGGGAGGTAGGTTATTCATGATCAAATGAACTAGTTGATCATCTGTGATTACAAGCCCTAGAGCACGAATCTTAGAAACAACCTCTATCTGCTTTACGATGTATTCACGGATGTTGCCTTTTCCATCGTAGGAAGAGCGAGTCAACTTATTCAGAAGAATGCCCACCTTAGACTTATCAGATTTCTTGAACCTTTTTCCCATTTCAGTCAGAAAAACTTTGGTCTTATCTATTTCAGGTGAATTCGAAACCCTTGATATAGGAAGAGAGGATGAAAATCCCTAATCGGATTTAAAATCCCAATTTTTCTGATTTAGGAATTCGAAAAATCTTATCTGGAATAGGAATTTCTTTTGGACGAATCTGATCATCCATGCCTTTGCACAGATCTGCTCTGATACCAAGTGTGGGACTTCATCTAGATGCGGAATAGGCCCACGGATCTTTCTGTGCATGGGACATGGGGATCAAGGGCTCAGATAGCGTACCTAGATGAGACGCCACCATGGAAGCCGGATAAGAATACCAGAATATAGATAGAACTTAGGATCTTCCTCTCCTTCACACCCTTTTTGCAAATCAGTAGATGGGACTCGAATTTCTGCTGTTGGTGTAGGATCAGGGACCCAGCTCTCTTTTATAGAGACTGTGGAGAGAGAGTTTGAAACCCATCAAAACTCTCCCTCCCCTGCTCCACATTGTAGTATCCCAGTTCAACTCAAACTGCTGTCTGCGTAAGACAGCTATAGCATTCCAGCCCTGGTACGCAGAGCTGCGCAGATAGACCGCGCAGCGCATCACATTGTCTCTCCTCAATCATATAAATTCATATATCTAATCTCAACATGATTTATTTTCAGTTCAGGTTTCATGGGCCTGAATCCAACCTCAATTAGTAAATCTAATTAAATTGGGTCAGTCAGTTTGGGTGCACATGCTCCCACATATTCATATAGAAGGACAATGCAACTCGGACCCAAGTATGAAAAATCACATTCCTAATTGCATCCAACTCATAAAGCAAAATTTGATTGAACCGGCCTTCACTCACACCATCCCTGCAAAAATTCAAATCGTGAGCCAAAATACTAAACAATTTCTCATCCAAGAAATAATAATAATAAAAAAAAAGTTCTCATCTAAGAAAAATCATGAACCAAAATACCAAATAGAAGTAGAACTTATTGATAGTATGTTATCTATACTTAGTATTAGAATGACACACCATGCCAAATGATCTAACCATCGGTGTGGCAGAACTTCATGCAGAAAGTGGATGTTGTGCTACAAAGGGAAGTTGAATGATCCACAAAAATAGTTTGCATGAGAAAAGTAAAATAGCCTGAGTTAGACTTGGAAGCCTGTCAATCTCTATTAAAACATTGAAATACGTTGTTCAATCTCCACCTTCAATTTAGCAAAGTCAGCAACAAACTTACTAGTCATATAAAGGATTTGTGAGTTAATTAAATTGATTGGAAACAGACAAAACTATGATAAGAGTTTGGAGTTACTGCACAAGGCGCAACTAAACCCAATCTAGCAGCAAAGCCAAAAAATTGATTTTAGCTCAATCGGTGAGTTTTGAACCAATTGCAAACTTTCTTCATGAACATTAAACTCTATAAGACATTATTTCAAAGGAAAATGACAATAGCAAGAAGGACTATACCTCCACAAATTTTCATTTGAAATTGAGGCTTTCAAAATGTTGCGCAAGCTCATACTCATCTCGAAGGTATTCCAATATCTGGGCATAGTTTTCATCGCGCCAAGAAATTTCAGATCTGAATGATGAGAGTAAACAAGCATGAGATGCATCCAATTATGTGCTAGCTTATAATTCTAATTTGATTATTTTGGAAGTCAATTCAGATGACTGCTATTTGATTTTGTAGTCCAAGTGAACTGTTAGCAGAAATTTGCTGGGTTGATAATGTAATAGGTCAATTTTGGACTCAAGGGGCCAGGCCAATTGAAATGACCTGGTTGAGCTGCAATTAGATCAATAAGTTCTCAAGATTTTACATTACTTTGAGCATACACTTCTTGGAAAAAGAAATTATGTTAAGGACACTCATTGTAGATCAATTTTACCTCTAATTTATAATACAATGAAGACTTGAAATATTGAGACACTTTTTATAACCTCTAGTAGTTGATCAGAACTAACAGGAACAACATTTTTTTTTTCTTTTTAATAACCTATAAAAGAAAAGAGAAGAAGTCTATATGCATCATACCAGAAGATTACTTTCCCTCGCAATAGGCAATTTTTGTTGGAAACAAATCAAAGTTCAATGATTGCACAACAAAAGACTATATGAACTAAACTGAGAACTGGAGTATCATTGTGTATGAACTAAACTGAGAACTACAATATCATTGTACATAGGCTGGATACAGAATTGTAGTATCTCAGGTGGCCTCATGCCACTAGGGTAAGCTGGCCTAGAATTTCAAGTTGCCTTCAATTTCAAAATGTTCGTAAACACCTAGATAAGAAAAGAACACAACTGAATGGATGCTTTTGAACAGGAACACAATCAACAAGTTCATTAGCACAGACTTGTCCCGCGATAAAGTCATTGAGGATGATGAGAAGTCCTCTTATCAAAGCCTCAACAATTGCACCTGGCCCTGTCTATAAACACCACAACCATAGAAAAAATAGCATGAACTGAAACATATCATATGGAAAGAGAAATACAGAAACTGACGACAAGAAAGAAATACCCACTAACATACCTTTGTTATAATGTAGTCACAAGCTCCCATCCACTTCTTCATCTGGGTCTTAAATCCTCTCATCCGCAGTGAAGAAAGTTGCGATGAATTTGTCTAAGTGCTCTAACACTTGGGAGATGAATCTATGGATTAATAGTTATTATTATTTAATGATCTAATTGCAAAGACGGACCTTCACAGGGACTTTCCATTGAATCGACTCCAGTGTAGAGACTACAATTTGATTACGGTCACATATGACAACAATCTACCAAATTGGCTTTGCAAGAGTTTCATCGAACAGTGCTTCTGCAAGGGCCTCTGTAGTTTTCTTGACTGGGCCCATTCCCTCACCACCTCCCATCTACTTCCTTTTACAATTTGAGCGCTACTTCCCTCTACAATAAAGACTAGAGGCACCAAATAAGAAAAGAAAATTAAATAGATTGAAAAAGAGAAGAAAGGAAGAAGAGGGAAAAAGAGCATACCTCCAAAAGCATTGATATATAAACTCCCAAGAATGGTTGTTGCTAGTGGCCTGCATTAGACCCAACTGGAAACTAACGCATCCACAAAATAACCTTATTGCCAACTTCATTCAGAGGCATTCATGATAGGTAGGTGGTACATGAAATCCACACCATTTATCTGTCACGCCCCAAACTCAGAGATCGGGCTCACAAAATTTTCGATCGCCGAATCCGGCGCCGACAGCCTCCGTAGAACCCCATTCTCGGCTCCTAGCTCCCATTCGCCAGGTTCCAATCCTGGGATGCTACGAGGAGGATTTTCAATGTCAGTTTGATTCGTAATAAGCATAACCAAAGGCATAACCCACAAACAATAACCAAGAACTCCATTACATTTCTACTATGATCAAAAACTTTACAAGTACAATGAGCATAAAGGAAAATACAATGGTAAAGAAGAAAAACTCCAAAACGATCAGCAACGTGCTCCTGCCTCAGCGCTGCTGCGATCCAACGTCACCTGCACGCAACAGTCGTGCATAAGCTTACAGAAAGCTTAGAGGGTGGTGAAAGTGTGTGCGCAAGGTGGTAATATGAACATGCAATGTCTGAGTAAAGAGAAATATGCAGATGGATCTATAATATCATGAGCCGTACCAAGGCTTATGCGATGCAAGACATGAATGGTATCGGCCATCCTAAAGCCATGCAATGTGTAATGCAACTCAAGCATACAGATCCTCATCTATGTCCACACATCAATACAGCTCAAATATGGAATGTCACCGGGGTCTAGTACACTCTAAACCAGATTGCCGCCACATCGCGCGCAATGAGGTAAGTGGAAGAGACCTCACTATCCGTCTGCCAATATCGGCGCGACTCGTCGATAGCGGACCCATTCCTCGAGCTGGTCAAACTCAGCCTAGCATTGCCCCCTACACTCGGGCGGGTAAGGCCGCACCCCCTTCCAACCGACCACGACATAGTGGAGAGCGTAACCGTCTGGTAATCGGCACTCAACGCTCATCTACCTACTCGGTCTAGACGTTGGAGTAACCTCTTGATACCATAAGGGTTTAGGGACTTTCACCCAGGGATATCAATAGCACCCCATGTAGAATAAGATTTTCGGTATCCAATCCTGCCAACCACGATGCGTCTGTGGAGGCTACGACCCTGATGTCACTAGGGCGTACAATACCCATGTCACACAAATGCGAAATGCATGATTCACGCTATCCAGTCATGCAACAAATACTGCGCATATCGTGCGCTCATGTAGGGTAACACTGCCTAACCGGGAGCCCATAAACAATCTATCCGAAGGCATATGCTATGATCAGTCAATCCCCATATCAAGCATACATATGATGCGTATGATCATGAGTCATGAAACTATACTAACATGTAAATGAGTGATGAACTATTCTTACAACGCAGATGGGCCTGGACGGCCGAAACACAGCAAGTACGGTCCAGTAATGGGCCCTAAGGAGAGTCGTAATGTGGACATCCAACCAACATTACACTCGCAATGTGGACGTCAAACCAACATTGCTCCCAAGGCACGATCTTTGTAAACATCGGTACTTAGCATGTAATGGATTTACACATTGCAATGGACCGTAGGTTCTTCCCATTGGACCTTACATATATATCAAATGGGCCATATCTTATGGGCCTTCTATTCATCAGATGGGCCACATAAATGGGTCATACCGATGGGTCTTATGTGCATTGCAATGGGTCAAAATTCGTGGGCCTTGGACTGCATCAAATGAGCTTAACTCATGGGTCTTAAAGGTAACGAATGGGCCACACCAATTGGACCCCATAAGTACGCCAAATGGGCCTTAATCTTTAGGCCTTGCATGCATATCAAAGTGGGCCTAACCCCTAGGCCTTACATATATCAAATGGGCCTACTTTTATGGGCTTTAAAATTGCATCAAATGGGTCCAATTTCATGGGCCTTGTACCTACCAAGTGGGCCTAATCCTGTAGGCCTTAATATAAATTAAATGAGCTTAAATCCATAGGCCTTTCTCAAATCAAATGGGTCTAACCCATAGGCCTTAAATAAATCAAATGGGCCTAACCCATAGGCCTTATACGAGTCAAATGGGCCTAATCACATGGCCTTGAAACATATCAAGTGGGCCCAATCCCATGGCCTAGAGGCCCACTGGAATATTTGTTTGCCATCAGAAATGGCAAGGGTCCACTGTAATGTTTATTTCTATCCCAAAATGTGCAGCAAGGGGAGGGGTGGCGTGAACAGCACACGTACAAGGTGGACTCCACCGTCTGCTGGGCGGTGGAGATTAAACACAAACATCATGGTGAGAGTCACCGTCCACTGCCTGTGGACGGTGTGAATAAAATACATACATTTATGTGGGTTCCACAGATGTGGCCCACCCTGATGTCCAAATGCCATCCGAGCCATTCATAAGGCCTCTTGGACCTAGGTGGAGGGAAAATAAAAATTTCAGCTTGATCCAATGCTTCTGTGGGCCCCAAACAAGATTTCAATGGTAGACTTTTAAATCCACTGTTTCAAGTGGTGTGGGCCACCTGAGTTTTGGATCGGTCCGAGATTTGGAGGGGGCCCACCTGAGGATGGGACCCACCTCATGGACGGTTTAGATGGCATACAAACATCAAGGTGGGGCCCATGACTGGAGCCGTGGGTCCCTGCTGGACGCCCGCCCGTCCGGGCGCTGCACGCTGCTGCGTGCAGCGTGCTACCGCAGTCAGAGGCAGAGGCAAAGCCTCTGCCATTTCGTTTTACAAAAAAAGGGAAAAACCCATTTTCCTGGGGTTTTTCGCACGTGGGGCCCGCTAAAGTGAAATCCGCCTCGGCCATTGCGTTCAGTGGCGCGAGGCCGACCAAATGAGTCTAAAGTTTGAATTTTTTTGATGATAGAAAATGAATTAAAATAAGAAAAGGATCCTTGAAGGGTAGTGATGCATTCTTTGATGCTATGGCCCACCAGGTTCTCCAATCAGTCCCAAACTTCTACCCAACGGCTAAAACACTGTAGGTAAGAGGGTAGACGGCTTGGATTGTCTAAATACATCACGGTGGGGCCTAACCGAGTGAACCACCAAAGCCCTTCTTTACTTCCTTCCTTTTCCTTCTTTCTTTTGAAACGTCCAGCGTCCCAGACGCTGGACGGTTTTATTATTATTATTATTATTTTTTATAATGGTGGGCCCTGATGAAGTGGGCCACCACTGATGGGTGGCATGGGTACTACGTCTAAGGTGGGCCCCACTTGAATAAAAATAAATACCTCAAGGTGGGGTCCATTCAAGTGGGCCACACAATCCTATTGCATAAAAATAAAATAAAATAAAATAAAATAAAATAAAAGAAATAAAAGAGAGTGAGAGAGATATGGAGGGTGGGACACGCTTGTGATGGAGGGACCCCGATATTATGGGCCCTCCCTTACATGAAATCATACATCAAGTGGATCATTTTGCACATGTGACCATCAAAACTGAAGATCAACGGTGGGGATCCTTTCCCCACCAATATGGATGGTCTAGATGACCTTTCTAAAGAAAATAAACATCATGATGGGGTCCATGGAGAATGGCCCCATCATGGAATGATCATGATGATCCAAGTAGGCCATCGGCCTTATCTTAGGGTCCCAAGTGAGATCCACACCATTGATCGGTGGGCCTCACTTGGTCCACCATAAAAATAAGAAAAACTATCCTATAGAGGCACCCACCATCCGATCTTCTTGCTCCTAGAGGTTCCTTGGCACCTTAGCTTCAACTTCAATGGAGGAGATGGAGAATGGAAGGTTGAGATGGGAGAAGATGGGGTAGGAAGGTGGGCCACTTGGAGTTTAGGAATTCTTGTAAAATTCCAAACGTGTGGGCTCTCTTTTGCTTTGGGATTTTGAAATGAGAAAGAGAAAAAGAGAGAGAGAGTTGTAAAGGGAGAGAGAGAGAGTGATGGATGGATGTGGTGAATGATGGGGGTGTAAGAAATCTTTGACTTTTGAGGCTTTTGTGTAAGAGAGGTATGAGTGGTGAAGACTTTTGTGGCTTTTTGTGTAAGAGAGGTATGGGTGGTGAAGACTTTTGTGGTTGCTTGGGAAAAGGGAATAAAGTGATGTGTACTTGACATGTGATGGATTGATGGGTTGATTGATTGATGGGATTGATGTGATTGATGTGACACATCGTAGAGATTTCCTTGGGTTTCGCAACACGCGACGTTTTCTCACACCGAACGTTGGCCCATCTCTTGACCAGGGTATCGCCTCGACGCGCGAGTCGTGGTATCGGAACTGCAACGACGGCGCGGTCGCTATGGTATTGGTCTCGGGTTGAGTCGACTCGGGTTATCGGCACATGAATCAGGGTCGCACGTCGATATCGGTTAAGGGTCGAAGGTTGCCGGAATTCGACCGATAAAACCGCGGAAGTCTACGGAAAGGTACGGACCAAGATACGGGTCTTACATTATCTCTCCTCGATCCACTCCTTCCAAGAAGATTCTTGGTTGAAGCATTTCTTCAAACATGTAGGCATCTATGGACAGTGGTGGATATGGCTGCCGCTGCCGTGGCTGCTACCCAATTTATAGGCATCATAAGAGGAAATGAGAGAGAGAGAGTATCTTTAACTTCATGCTTTGATTTCTTCTATTCCCTCCAGTTGTTGGAGATAGATGGATGAAAGGATTGCATTAAAGAGAACGAGCGGGGAGAGAGACATCGATAGAGAGGGAAGGGAATCAGGGAGATTGGGAGAGGGAGGGAGAGGATGGGAGAGAGATCGAGGAAGGGAGACTATGAAGGAAAGAGATCGAGGAAGGCAGAGGGAGAAGCGAGCTGGTAGAGAGAGATCGAGGAAGGCAGAGGGAGAAGCGATCTAGGAGAGAGAGATCGAGGAAGGGAGATGGATAACCATAAGGAACAAGAGGCAAATTGAGGAAGGAGCGAGACAAGAGTGGGAAAGAGAGAGATGCGAATGAAAGACTTGGTGCATGGTTTTTTTTCCCTTTTAGGAAAAACATTTCATCGGCGCCCACCCATCAGAATCAGGGGTGTTTTTGGATGGCTGCCAGTGATTCTCATTATCACCGGTAGTTAGAGATGGCTACCGGTATTTAAAAAAAAGGTGCTAGGAATAACACTTTTTCTTGTAGTGTATGTATGATGTACGGTTGGATGATAAAATATAGGTAAAATAATTGAACAATTAAGAGTTTAATTTGATATGCATGTTAATGCATTGTTACTTTCATACTCAAATAGGTGCAAGATGAGTTTTTAGTTGATCGGATAGGTGAATCGTCGGATAAACGACTTAGATGATTAAATTACAATCCTGAAAAATGGATGAATGAGTGGGGTGACTGTATACCCTATATGGCGCATGAATGGTTGGATTTAGTATTTGTTTTATGGTTAGATTTGAGGTACTTCATGAATGAATGATTGATCTTAAGTGTACGACTAAAGAGAGTGCACACACACACACACACACACACACACACACACACACACACACACACACACACACACACATATATATATATATATATATATATATACACTAAAACTATACAATTATCAATCAATGGTACACTCTAAATAAATCAATCATGCATATCACAACTTGCACGCTTTATGTATGCATGCATGCATGAATGCATGAATAAATGGAAAGATTATGCATGAATGCTTAGATGGGTGCAAGTCTGCATATATGCAGATGCATACATGTGCATCAAAATCTTATGTCATTACATTCTACCCCCCTTATAAGAATTTTATCCTTAAAATTCAAACACGCCTAATGTGTGGATGGGAGAGGATACTCCTCCTGATTAACAGTATGTTTAAATGTCTGTTAAGTTCTACATGTTGTAGGATTTAAGAGGGTGCAAAAGTGTGTAAATTGCTACAGGAAATAGGATTATTACATGATAACATCTTATCCTTGTATCTTTAAATTCTAACTATATATGCCTTAGATTACATATAATGATGTTCTTCTGAAAGACGTTTGAAGTTTGGGATGTAGATTTAATTTTCACGTGTTTTGGTCGGGACTAACAAGATGTTGTTTGAGGTGTGTGTTGATGTGAAATATTTCTTATTTACCCTCAATTGTGCATTGATTTTATACACATAGATGTATTAAGTTGATGTAATTATGCATGTTTTGTTATGTAGAGTGATCTGGAGAGCTAAGATGAAAAAGACAATTAAAGTAATGATTTAAAGTTCAAAGAATGATAAGAGGAGGATTATATCTTTGGAGGACAATATTAAAGAATTCGAGTACCAAAGTTTCAAAAAAACTAAATATTAAAGATGGAGAAAAGTCTGAAAAAGCACACAGTTAAATAACAAAATTAACAACCGTTCAATCCCACCTAAGGCAATCTTCAGGTATCTTATTTGATTATATTTATCATTTAAATCATATAAAGGCAATCTTCATGTTTGGGATTCTAATTCTGAACCTCTTTATATCTAAAGCCATTTTGATTCTAATTTTAAACCTCTATGTATCTAATTCCCTTACTCTTGTCTAGATACGGATGCACCCTCACAGATAGTTTTGGTATGGATTCTTAGTGGTGAATTATTTGCTAAGCTATTTATTAAGAAGTATTTATTATTTTTAATGTTGATACACCAGGATGTAGCTACCTTGGAGTAGCAACCAAGCTACACATTGTCCTTAAAAACATCCCTTTCAAAGAAGAATGTATATTCTGTAAAATCAAGAGGGTCGTTTAGTCTTCGATGATTTAGTAGTTTATATGTGGTAGAGTATTGCTGTTAATGGTGAAACCAGGCAAAAATTCATCAATTGTAAGATCTCATGCCCCTTTTTTATATTTCTTTTTTGAAGTAAATCACATCATTGAGTAGGTCCCTCCTTTCATTGACTTGTATAAGAAGAAACGCATTCTTACTAGGCCATTGAAAGTCATAAGATATGCTATCCAAATCATAGAAAATTGTTAAAATTTAATTAATTTATTTTTATTATTTTATCTTGCAGGGTGCAGGCAGAGACAGATGTAGAGACAGATGATGGCTAGATGGAGGAAATTTTTTTATATGTATTTAGAACATTTTCAACATATTATTGTAAATATTATATGATTTTTATTGTAAAGTAATACAATTTATTTAGAATTCATTTTTAATTGTGTTTTGCAACATTTTTTAGGTTCTAAATATTTAAAAAATAATACAGGTTTCAATTAAATATAAATAATCAAATAGATTAAGAAAAAAAATTAACTTGCAGTCAGTACCTTTACAGGCGATCACCAATTTTTATCGGTGCATATTTAAAGGTTTCCAAGCATTTTCCATGGCATATATCGTTGTTTCATGATATTTGATAGAACTATCGGGAGCCTTTTATTTATGCCTTGATAGATCTGTATTGATGTATATCAACGCTTAGATATGTCTAAACGATGCTTTGGTAGGTCTTTTCTGGCATTTCTGCATATATTTCCTGGCGTTTTGGCAACCTTGTGGCATTTTGCCAATCATTTAGCGACACCTAAATATACTTTTATTGGCGCTTAAATATACTTTCATCGGCACTTAAAAATACTTTTACCAGCGCTTAAATATACTTTCATCGACACTTAAATATACTTTTACTGGTGCTTTGATATGTCTAAATGACACTTATGCAGGCCTTTATGGGCGTTTTTGCAGATCTTTACCGACATAGTGGCAACCTTTTGCGGCTTTTAAATATATTTTTACTAGCTCTTTTTACAGCTTTTACCGGCATTTTTACAATTTTTACAGCTTTTACAGGCACTTTTACTATTTTTACCAGCACTTCTTTAGGATTTACTAGTGGTTTGCATAAGCACTGGTAAAGGACCATAACCATCAATAAAAGTCTTCATTATAGCGACAGTCATAAAAAAGGCTGATACAAAAGCACGACTGCTGGTAAAAGATACAACAACGCCCCCCCTTTTAGTGACACGTGTATGACCACCGGTAAAAGCATTACCAGTAGTTTTTTGGACTTTTAGGGGGGGTTTTAACCGCTAGTAAATCTCCATTTTCTTATAGTGATAAATCTGTCAATTGCGCCACCTAACAATTAAATAAAAATTATTATGATGATTCTCACATTTCTCCGGATAAATTTATTAGAGTATTTCTTACATTAGAGCATGATTTAACAAATTTTAGAGGTCCAGAAGTCATATACGTATTTTGGTGGCAAACTTATAATTTTTTTTTAAAAAATAAAAAACCATCTATGTATTCATACATCCAACCATAAATCCGTCGTCGCATATCTCATAACCAGGTAACCCATTCATAAAATCAATCTTACATATACCTCTATGCTTATTGAGGTACCACATGGCTCACTTAAATCTAATTTTCAATACATACCAACCATCCATCCATGTGCGGTATAATTCTCTAATGGAGTATGTATTAAACGTGTGTAGCATGCCCATTTAAGTTTTAATATTTTAAAGAATTAATAGTATATATTAAATATTATTAATTTTTAATGATATATATATATATATATATTAGAATTAAAGTTATTATCACGTGAATATTGGATTTAGGAATGAAAATGCATGTGACTATCATTAGAGGTCAGCTGTAAGGCCCGTATCCTAGACCGTACCATTTTGTAGACTTCCTCGATCCTCCCTGTTAAATTCTGATGACCCACGATCTGTTATCGGCGTTTGCGCGCGATCCTAAGTTGTGTCTCATATATCAGAGTCGGCTCGACCCGATACTTGTACCCTTACGACCACATCGTCACTGCAGTTACGATGCCACCTCTCACACGCCGAGGTGATACCCTGGCTAGGAGATGTGGGCCCACGTTCAGTTTGAAAAAATGTCACGCTTTAGAAAATCCAAGAGAAATATGTCAAATCAATCACATCACTAGTCAAAGTACAACACCCATCCCCAAGTACAACTGTCACACCCTAAACTCGGAACATAAAATTCTCGATTGCCGAATCCGATGCCGACAGCCTCCGTAGTACCCCATTCTTGGCTCCCAGTGCCTATACGCCAGATTTCGATCCTGGGATCCTATAATGAGGATTTTTTTAATGTGCATTTATCTCATAATAAGTATAACCACAAGTTTATCCAAATCACAAAGGCAATATCATCATCACATATCCACTAATATAAACATTTGAATACATTGTTGAAAGGGAAATACATATGTCAAAGTCAAAGCTCCAGAAGTCAGCTACATGCTCCAAGCTCCACGCTGCTGCAACCTAACATCATCTGCACGCATCTATCGTGTATAAGCTTATAGAAAGCTTAGAGGGTGGTGTAAGTGTGAGCACAAGGTAAGTGTCAAGTATTCAATACAATGTCATAATCATACAATATTGAAAATACTAGTAAGATCATGAATCATACGATATCAGAGGAAATGAAAATACTGACAAGTCCATTGTTTCAAATAAGAAACAAATGCATCTGATTTGGGGAAATTACTTTATTCGAGCATAGCAAAGAGAATACATAGAACAATCATTGTATTATTAATTCTGAGTTCATATACATCCCTTCAATGTTCCTTGATTCTAAGATAGATTATTTTACAGACAAGAATTGTAATTATCAAAGCTTATGTGTTAAATCTTAAATCCGGTAGCCTTTCGACAGCTATTTTGATCATCTCCTAGTACTTAAGAGGAATATTGATTTGATCAACTAATATCTTTTCTAAACTTGTCCAAAGGAGAGAACTTGAACTGATGAAGCTTTAGACTTGAATGCCTGTAACAATTTCAACATCATAACAGCCTCCACGGTAACCTGGTTGCGCGACCCACGCAACCGTTTTGTTTGTTACGCGGTCAGCGCAACTGGTTGAAGAGATTGCGCGAACCGCGCAACTCTATGCAAAGGTTGCGCGCTCCGCGCAACTGATCTCTGATTCCGCTCCTCACCTTCAGTCTTCTTCAAAAATTCTATCGTCGTCCTAATGAGAGGGGAAGTGGGGTATTTATACTTCCCACATGTGCTAACCCTCGATCTTCATGCCATTAGAATATTTCCCACTCTTGATCACGCTACTTGCAGAACGGAGAAGCTCATTGTGTGACCTGTGCAACGACACCATTAGTTGCACGATTCGTGCAAGGATTGCAGCTGCTTCTTTCTATGATAAACTATTTGAGCCACCCGCGCAACTGCTTCTACTCGTTGCGCGGTTCGCACAACCACCTCTTGTTATGCGACCCACGCAACCACTAAATAATAAGCTTGATCCTTCCTTTCTCTTTCACTCCTTGTTTAATTTTTGATCTCCATTCTTTCTTGATCACAATGATTTTTATGCTTCAACAAATGCCCCGTTGATCCGTTCTCTATTCCCTCGAATCAGAGAATCAGGATCAATCGTCACATACTTCTTTATTTTTTTAATTCGTTGTGTGACTAGTGCATTGTACACCCGAGTACCATACTCGACCTTGTCTCTATAAATATCTGAACTTGGTCCATTTCCCTCAATTCTCATTTCCTGTAGCATAGCGCTTACGAAAATTTTCTTTTGGCGCAACTTGTTGTGTGACCCGGGCAACGATACCTTCGTTGCGCAAAGCTACAAGTTGTGACGCTACCCATGCAATACTCAATTTGCTACGTGACTCGTGTAACGATCTTTTCATCATGCAAGTCTTCAGACCATTGCACTGTTCACAGAATAACTAATCTGTTACGCGATCCGTGCAACTGCTACTTCAGCATTTTTCCCAGACATAAATCCCCGAATTTCAACATGGCCCATACTCAGGGTTCCTCTTCCAGAAGAAAGGACCAACCACCTTCTTTTAGGTTGAAGCAACCTATTCTTCACTCTTGGAATCATGTGGAGATAAATGAAGAATACTTGGATTTTCATCACCCTTTCACCAATAACCAAATCATTATCCCTATCAATTTACGGTGTCACTGGTCGATTTTACATTATGAACCCTTTGATCGAGAAAATACCTTCATCTCAACAAATGACTGGGTCACGAGAGAACCAAGGATATTGACAGGATATCTGGGAGAAAATGGGCTTTGTCAAAGACCCGGTAGAATTCACAAGATGAGATTTTTGTAGCCCCATTGTTATCCTTATCAACCCTCCCCTTTTCATTACTTTGAAACAACTCAGTAACTCTTTTTTCTCGAAAGATTACCTTGGAGTACAGGAAGATTTGCGGTCGCAGGTCTACTGTCTGTTCGTGAGTTTTACAGTGCTTAGGCTCACGCTGTCATCCGGAGGCATGTCGCCATATTGGAGCAAATTACACTTTCTGATGCAATTATAGCTACATTTGAACACTTCCGTGTGGATGCTATTATCCTCAAATGCTTTCTTGATCACTGGTCTCCAATAACCAACTCATTTCATCTTCCATTAGGCGAAATGAACATCACTTTATGGGATCTATTTCGTATAGCTGGTCTCCCCATCATGGGTGATATCTTTAATGCTTATATACCTTCCAATGAAGAACTTGCTCTTGCCTCTGAAGGGGGTGTGTATAAAATTTCTAGAACTACTCTCGAACTTTTCATTGTAATGTCCACCTTCCCTCATCCTGATCGAATCTCTTCTCTTGAATGGTTGGCTCACTTTTCTCAAAGATTGCGGTATACTCCTTTTCTATCAATTTCCATTTTTATGATCCCATTCTTTTCATAATTTCTTGTTGAAGTACTGCATCTTCCTCTTGACAGCTTTGCAAGCCACAACCATTCAAAACTCAAGGATATTCGTGATAAAACAAAACATCCTACAGAATACAGTTCTTCCTGTGAATTAGCTGCCTTTCTTGCTTACTAGTTAAGCTTAGTGATATTCCCTGATTCTAATCAAGTAGACATTATCAGGCCATCGTTCTTTGTTGTTGTAGGAGTAATGGCAGAAGGCCGGAGATATTCGCTAGCTCCTCCAGTTTTATGTTCTCTTTATCGCGCCTTTGGAGATGTTATTTCAGGTTCAAAAGATCCTATTCCTGAAACTTTTCTTGTCTGTGCTCCTTGGCATTTCTTCATAAGTTGGTTGGGAGTGTATTTTCTCTGGATATTTACTAATTCTGGAAGGGCATACTCAAACCCAGATCGGCTTCCTCTTCAACATTTTCAGCTAAGAGATATGATTAAAGAATCAAATGGATGGATTTCTAGGAGAATAAAAAGTAATGATCCTATCAACTTTCACCAATTTCCATTGACCAGTTATCTTGAAGATGTAGACATTTTTTATGACGATTCTATTTCATTTAGTGAACATTCCTTCCTAGTCTCTATCAGGTCCAGTACTCTTCCATGGAGAGAAGGTAACATATTTTGGCGCAAACCCTACTACCCCGCTCGCCAGTTTGGCTTTCATCAAGTTGTACCTAAGACTCATGACATTGTCATAAGAGCAATGAGAAGTTAAGGCATTGGGCCATATAACCGGGCCTTGATATGGAAGCAACTCTTGATCACTCGGAATGGATCACATTTTATAATTCCCAACTACAATTATCCAGTTAGTGCTTCTTATTGCTGGAAGCGATGGTGGGCTCATTAGCATTACTTGGTAGACAATTATCATCCAATAGATCATGTAATGTGGATTCCTCCTCCTTGCCTTAAGGATTATCAAAAAGATTTAGGTATCGGTTATTTTGAGGAAACAAGCCCTCCCCCTTTTCCAGATCAACTTGGTACAAGGATCTCTCTAGAAGACACCATTTATGAAGAAAAACCTGCTGATGTTCTTGAAGGATGGATAGCCTTCGACACTCCTCCAACAAATACCCATAAATTCTTTGCAAAGAATGACGATCCCTTACAGTTCCTACCTCTTCCGCCTTTACAGATATTACATGATAATTCTCGTTCATCAGACAAGTAGGAAATGTTAGGACGTCGTCATCCTCCTCAGAAGGATAAGCATATTATCATCGAGGACTTGTCTTCCTCAGAAGAATGAATGTATTTTGAAATACTTGACTTTAAATTAAAAGATACCAGTCATTGAATATTTTTCTCTGACTTAATACAATGGAGGTTCCATTTACTATAGCAGAAACACATTTTGCATATGAAACTTTGCAATTCTTATTATTTGCATCAAAGGATTGACAAATCTTTATCATACTTCAATTATAAGAATATATGGCTATGTATCCTTTCACAACCCCAGTACTATATATATATATATATATATATATACGTTTACTTTCATTGTGTTGAGGGTCAAATAGTGCATATTAGACCCCAAATATTGTCCGAATTTACGAGCATAATAGTATTTAACGGCTGATTTAATCGTGTTGATGTTGCAAGTTGATTTTACAAGCTTGGACCGAAAAAGGATGTTAAATGCATGGTTTTAGCGCTCAAGATTCACTAAGGCAAGGGATGGATCCCAGGGGACCAAGATTAGTGGATTTACACGCCGAAGATCAGCGGAATTTCAGCCGTTCACCTTCAAATGGACCGAAATTGGTTTAGAATGCAAGATCACAAGGTTTCCACCATCAGATTGATACGGAACTTCATATGTGGCCTGGGGACCATAAAGTAACCGTACATGATGAATTTCAGCAGATGAAACCTTGTGGAAGTGGCCCAACGGCTAGATCAGCCCATGAATCTGTGATTTGGGGCCCGCCTGATCTTTGGATATGCTTCAAATTTGGTATCAACTGTTTAAATAAGCTGATGAAATGGATGAATGGAACAGATTCCTAAGATACGTCATTATGGACCCCACATGTACATTGCATGTACAAAGGGTACATGTACATGAGATGTGCACAGGACGAAGGGTCTGGTCAAAGGAAAGGCTGACCGATAGTTTTTTTTAAAAACCATCCAGCGTCTTTACGCATGGAGGTTATTTTTGCGTATTGGGCCCCACACATCAACCCTCTGGCAGATCTGGACCGTTCAACGTGTCCAGAGGGGGGTCGTGACCATCGCCAAGCTCGCCGTTTGGCCCCATGCACGTGTATGTACGAGAATCGTCAGAAAATGCAAGATGGACGGCGAAACAGAATATTTCGTGGGCCAAGCCAAAATCAATATGAAACCAGTCATTTCTTACTGAAATTTCGAGAGGAATTCGGTAGACGGATTGGATTTCTCAAGTGTCTAATGAAATGGGCCCCACAAATATCACAACGGAAGAAGCTTCCGCTTTCGCACCGCGTAATGCACGGCCGCTGGCCCTTTTTGCGATCAGCTGTGGGCCCCACACGTGCCCCATAAGCTCGATCTGAACCGTCCACCGTGTAGACAGCCGCGAGCACTATAAAATCATGTTATCACTTTTCACTCATGGGTGCACACGTGTGAGATATAGAGGCCACAAAAGGGCTGCTCGGTAGCGTTCAAAACTGATTCTTTTGTGATTTCTTCTCTGGGCCACGTCAATGGACGTTCAAAACCACCCATTCTTGACTGAAATTTCATTCTGAATCCAATGGACGGGGTGAATTTTCCAGAAAATGCTTCTGTGGGGCCCACCGATCACAACAGTGAAGTGGTGCGAAAGGTTTCGCACATCCGCGAAAACTGACTTTTTCGGACAGTTTTGGCCTACCATCTTTGATCATATGGCAGATCTGAACCGTCTATCATGTAGAGGACCCAAGAAAGTACTAAGGGACGGTGTTTTTTTAGAATTTGAGCGAGAAAAGTGGCGTGTTTCGAGGTACCGAACTTGGCTGCAAAAATTACACTCCGTGTCCTGCTACAACTTTGTCACTGACTCCAGCCTTCCAGCAGCTATAAAAGGAGGTTTTTGGACGTGGGGAGCATTCATTCAAGGTCTTGGGAAGAAGAATAGAGGGCTCGAGCTTGGGTTTCAACGTGAGCAGAGGAGAAAGAGAGGAGCTTGGTTTTTTCTTTCCCTTTTCTTTTCCTTTTCTTTTTCTCTTTATTTATTTGGATTGAGCCCATCCATGGCAGGCTAAATCCTCCTAGCTAGGGCTAAGAGGTGAAGCTTGTAGTGAGATGAGAGATTTGATTTTATTTAAATTTTAATGCATGAATTGACGTTGATTTTAGTTAATTAATATGGGAATGTTTTAGATTTTTAATGGTCTGTTGTGACTGAAATTACAATGGGTCTGCAATGGCTTTGAATATTTCCGTTCTCTTTAATGTTTATGATGTCAGGAAGCCCTGTTGTTCACCATAGTCTCCTGGGCATGGTTGGATGTTGGTACCCTTCCTAACTTTCATACATGTGATTGGGTGGTAATTAGTTTAATTCTGTTGTTTGCCATAGTCTTTTGGCCATGGTTTGGTGATGGAATCCATTCTAATTCATACACCTTTCATCTCTTTGAAAACTAGATCAACGGCAGTTCAGTAATTTTCATAATTTTTGGATGCAAGCATAAGTTCTCCCTGATCTCTACAAGTGGATCCTCTGAATCCCTAGTTTCCTATCTCTGATTTGTTTTTCTAGTTTTAGATTAATTATTCTACAAGTATTCCACCATTTCTAATTGATTTAGAATTCATCTTAGCATAGTTCTAGTTCTAGTTAGTTTTAGATAACGTACAAGTTTCAGTCCCTTGGGATTTGACCTCGGTCTTACCGAGTTATTACTATATCACAACCCTGCACTTGGAGAGTGAACAAGTTTTTGGCGCCGTTGCCGGGGACTGTCGGCTACGTTTTTCT
Organism: Magnolia kwangsiensis; assembly: GCA_037074715.1. NCBI lineage: Eukaryota > Viridiplantae > Streptophyta > Magnoliopsida > Magnoliales > Magnoliaceae > Magnolia > Magnolia kwangsiensis. The sequence continues at coordinate 120,862,674 of CM073577.1, forward strand.
GAAATTAATTAGTTTTAGGATTAGATTTTCTTTTTAGAAATTTTTAATTCTAGGTTTAGAATCTTAGTTATTTTCCTTATTAGAAAATTTTCATAACTTTAGAAACTTTCTATTCTTCCTTCTATCTGATTTTTAGAACTAACTCAATTTTTCTGTTTTGTAGGAAGCTTCTAATTTAGTAAGCTATTTCTAATTCTTCTTTCTTTGAAATTTCTTCTTTTCCCTAGAAATTAGTTTATTTTTAATTAGGACTTTCTACTCTTAAAAACTAACTTATTTTGGTTTATTTTGCAGATTTTTTAACTTAGGAACTCCGATTTGGTAACTTCTTTCCAACCCTCCCTTTTTCTAGATTTTTATTTTCTTTTTTAAGTTTAAGTTAGAATTTGAGGGCTGAGTGTGTTTTATGCCCCATCGGGCACGCGACAACACTCGACGTCTCGTGACTGAAGGAGGATTAGTTGAGGGGTTGACTGTCCATCGCAGGACTAGACACCACTTGAATTCTCCTAAGTTAGAAGACGTTATGGCTGAAAATCAACCTCAAGCACTACCCCAACCAAGGGTTGAGGAAGTACATGATAAGAATGAGGTGCATCAGGCACCCCCGCCTCGTACTTTACGAGATTATTTACAACCAGCGGGGGTGAGTACGCCCTCATGCATGATTTTTCCTGAGAATACAGGACATATGGACATCAAGCCAGGGGTTATCCAACTCCTTCCTAAGTTCCATGGGCTTGAATCTGAAGAACCATATTTGCATCTGAAAGAGTTCGATGAAATCATAGGCACCTTATACTTTCCTAATGTATCTGAGGATACTATTAGGCTGAAACTCTTTCCATTTTCCTTGAAAGAAAAAGCCAAGACGTGGTTACATTCACTGCGTCCTAGATCCATTGGCACATGGAATGATATGCAGAGGGAATTTATAAAGAAAATTTTCCCACATCATAAGACAATTACTCTCAGGAGAGCAATCATGAACTTTGCCCAAAAGGAAGATGAAACATTCTTCCAATGTTGGGAAAGGTTCAAGGATCTGGTTAATGCATGCCCACAACATGGCTTTGAAATATGGCACATTACAAATTTTTTTTATGATGGGCTAACATCTTCCATGCGCCAAATGGTCGAGACAATGTGTAATGGAGAATTCATAAATAAAAATGTTGACGAGGTATGAGATTACCTCGATAGTCTCGCAGAAAAAACACAATCATAGGACTATTACCCAAGAACGAACACCACGTCTAGGCCGACTCATTCAAGGGAGAAAGGAGGAATATATCTCCTAAAAGAGGATAATGATCTTAACGCTAAGGTGGCCAATCTCACCAGAAAATTTGAGGCCATGGAAGGAAGGAAGGAAGGAAAAGGTTAATGAAAGTGTTTGCAGCATCTGTGATTGCAACATTCATACTACTGAAAATTGTCCTTCAATACCTGCCTTTCGAGATGTATTGAATGAACAATCTAATGCCGTAAATAACTATCAAAGACCTTTCAATGGACCACCCTCTAATACTTACAATCTTGGCTGGAAAAATCACCCGAATTTTAGTTGGAGGAACGGACAAACTGCTACCCCTCAAGGTTTCTTCAATCAAAATCCAAATCAGGGGAAACCTCAAGAAGAATCGGTTCAAATTTTCATACAAGAGCTGACTCGGACAATGCAAGGAATTTCAGATTTTATGCAAAAAATAGATTCACGTATGACGGCTATGGAAAAAAGGGATGCTCCCTGCACAATCACTCCCTAATCCGAAACCGCAATACGAGATAGGTAATCCCAGCTCTTCAAATCAAATGGGGCACGCTAAATCCATCACCACTCTTAGGAGTGAGAAGGTTATTGATAAAACCCTTCTGGTTAGGCCCGAAAAGCATCAAGAATCAGAAGAGGACAACAATGATGGATCTAGTAGTGCCCCACAAAAATTTGAACCGAAACCTCTAGAAAAGCCAGTCGCTCCATTTTCCCAACGGTTGGTTGAACCAAAACGTCTATCTAACTCTCAGGATATCCTATAGGTGTTAAAACAAGTGAAAGTCAACATTCCTCTACTTGACGTTGTAAAACAGATTCCTTCATATGCTAAATTTCTAAAGGATTTATACACTACCAAACGACGAAAAAGTATTCAAAAGAAGATCTCCTTGATTGAGAAAGTGAGTGCCATCCTAAAACAAGATGTGCTGCAAAAATTCAAAGATCCCGGTTGCCCAACCATATTATGTGTAATCGGGAACTATCGAATTGATAACACACTTCTTGACTTAGGAGCGAGCGTCAATCTGATTCCCTATTCGGTATACCAACAGTTAGGTTTGGGTGAATTAAAACCCACTCGAACCACACTACAACTTGCTGATCGTTCTGTTCGTATACCAAGAGGGATCATCGAGGATGTGTTGGTCAAGGTGGATAGATTCTACTACCCTGTTGATTTTATCATCTTGGACACTGAACCCATCAATGATACAAGCACTAAGATTCCCGTCATTCTTGGTCGCCCATTCCTGTCCACTTCAAATGCAATTATCAATTGTAGGAATGGTGTCATGACTATGTCCTTTGGAAATTTAACATTGGAATCGAATATCTTTTTCAATAACGGCAGCAACTCAGAGGATGATGACGATTTCCACGATGTTAACATGATTGATTCTTTTGTGGAAGATAGAACGCCTCTCACCTTATCCTCTGATCTTCTAGAGACGTGCCTGGCCCACTCCCATGATCTTGATGATGATATAATTAGGGAGACGTGTGCCATGCTTGATACTGCACCGGTACTTGAAGTTAACCGGTGGAGGCCACACATTGAAGAATTGCCCCAAACTTATGTAGTGCCTCTACCGTCTAACCTCAAGCCACCAAAGCTTGACCTAAAACCTTTGCCCTCTGATTTAAAATATGTCTATTTAGGTCAAGATGAAACATACCCTGTGGTGATCTCTGCCCACCTGGAGAAAGAACAGGAGAGTATACTCATATCTACTCTCATTGAGCATAAGGGAGCTCTTGGATGGACAATAGCGGACCTCAAGGGAATTAACCCATCGATTTGTACTCACCGTATATATCTTAAGGACAATGCAAAGGTTGTTCGACAATCACAACGTAGATTAAATCCAAACATGAAGGAAGTGGTTAAGGCCGAGGTTCTCAAACTATTGGATGTGGGGATCATATACCCCATATCCGATAGTCAATGGGTGAGTCCAACTCAGGTAGTTCCTAAGAAGTCCGGGATCACCATCGTAGACAATGCTAATAATGAACTCGTGCCGACCAGAGTTACCACTGGTTGGAGAATGTGCATTGACTACAGAAAGCTGAATACCGTCACAAGGAAAGACCATTTTCCTTTGCCCTTCATTGATCAAATCCTGGAAAGGCTAGCTGGTCATTCCTATTATTGTTTCCTTGACGGGTATTCAGGTTATAATCAGATTGAAATCGCCCCTGAAGATCAGGAAAAGACCACATTTACATGTCCCTATGGCACCTTTGCTTACAGAAGGATGCCATTCGGGTTATGTAATGCCCCTGCCACCTTTCAGCGATGCATGACGAGTATCTTTTCTGACATGGTGGGAAAATATCTAGAGGTCTTCATGGACGACTTCTCTGTTTTTGGTTCATCTTTCAGCGAATGCTTAGCAAGTCTTAAATGTGTGCTGAAAAGATGTGAAGAAAAAAACTTGGTACTTAACTGGGAGAAGTGCTATTTTATGGTTCAAAAGGGAATTGTCCTTGGGCATATCATCTCGTCCAAAGGAATCGAGGTAGATAAGGCAAAAATTGATCTTATCTCTAACCTACCTCCACCCAAGAATATCAGAGACGTGCGATCCTTCTTAGGACACATAGGCTTTTACAGACGATTCATAAAGGACTTTAGTCTCCTCTCTCGTCCTTTATGTAATCTTCTTCAAAAGGATACACCATACGAGTGGACTGAGCAGTGCCAAGAAGCTTTCACTAAGCTTAAGGGTATGTTAACCACTGCACCTATCATGCAGCCACCCGACTGGAGTCTTCCTTTTGAGCTTATGTGCGACGCCTCTGATTATGTTCTTGGAGCGGTTCTAGGCCAGAGAAAAGATAAGCGGCCTTACGTTATTCACTACGCAAGTAGGACTCTAAATCTTTCCCAAGTGAACTACTCGACTACGGAAAAGGAACTCTTGGCCGTAGTGTTCGCCTTGGACAAATTTAGGTCCTACCTGATCGGATCCAAGATCATCATCTACACAGATCACGCGGCACTTAAGTATCTTCTTTCTAAGAATGATTCTAAGCCCCGCCTGATACGATGGATCCTTCTACTCCAAGAATTCGATTTGAAAATCAAAGATAAAAAGGGAGTAGAGAACGTAGTGGCCGATCATCTTTCTCGCCTTAATACCTCTGATTCCCTTGAGGCGACCCATATCAATGACATGTTCCCTGATGAACAACTGTTTAGAGTCTCCCATTCACCTTGGTTCACTGATATTGCTAATTATCTTGCTACAGGTGCCATACCGACACACTGGACGTCACAAGATAAGAAGAAATTCTTTACCAAGGTGCGTAACTTTTTCTGGGACGATCCATATTTATTTGAATATTGCCCAGACCAAATCTTAAGGAGATGCATACCAGACGATGAGCATCAGAGTGTCATCTCCTTCTGTCACTCACAGGCCTGTGGTGGTCACTTTTCTGCTAAAAAGACTACGGCCAAGATTTTACAGTGTGGCTTCTACTGGCCCACTATGTTCAGGGACACTCATGAGTTTTGCAAGGCTTTTGAGCGTTGTCAGAAATTGGGAGCATTGTCCCTTCGAAATATGATGCCTTTGAATCCTATCCTTATTATAGAAGCATTTGATTGTTGGGGCATTGATTTCATGGGACCATTCCCCCAATCATTTGGAAATCTGTATATTTTGCTCGCCGTAGACTATGTCACTAAATGGGTCGAAGCAATTCCGTGCCGCAAAAATGACCATCGCATGGTCATTAAATTTTTGAAAGAAAATATCCTGTCGCAGTTCGGAACACCTCGAGCCATCATTAGTGACGGGGGCTCACACTTCTGCAATAGACCATTCGAGAGTTTAATGAAGAAATATGGTATCTCGCATAAGGTGAGCACCCCATACCATCCACAAACAAGTGGACAAGCTGAGATTTTCAATAGAGAGATCAAACATATCCTAGAGAAAACGGTTAACCCTGATCGTAAGGACTGGTCAATCCGATTGACCGATGCCTTATGGGCGTACCGTACTGCTTTCAAAACTCCTATTGGAACATCTCCCTTTAGACTTGTCTATGGGAAAGCCTGTCACTTGCCTGTGGAATTGGAACATAAAGCATATTGGGCGATCAAAAATATGAATTTCAATCTGGACAAAGCTGGCTCGCTACGCAAACTTCAGTTAAATGAAATTGAAGAAATCCGAAATGATGCGTACAAAAAGTCGAGAATTTACAAGGACAGGATGAAGGCGTTTCATGATCAACATATTCTACGAAAATCATTCACGCCAGGTCAGAAAGTCCTCTTGTATGACTCTTGACTACATTTCTTTCCGGGTAAGCTTCGATCTCGTTGGACCGGCCCTTACATTGTTGTTACTGCTTATCCTCATGGGGCCGTTGAGATAAGAGATCCCGACAATGGCAAGGAGTTTAAAGTTAATGGACATCGATTAAAGCCATTTGTTGAGACATTTGATTCAGAGGACATGTCCATGCCTCTGATTGCTCCTGTTTACCAGGACTGATCTCCTAGTCTGATGGAGGTATAGGTAGGTTTATCGCTTTCATAGGTTTAGGATAGTCGCTTTCATAGGTTAGTTAGTTCAATGTTTGTGGGTAACATTACTGCAAACCCTCACGAGACTACAACTCGTCCACTAGGGGTAACCTAGGGGTTTAAAGGCTTGTTGCATACGCTAAATGCAATCGAGAGCACCTGCGAAAGTGGTATAGGTAGGATTTTATTTTTGTTATTTTTGTTCTGCTTTCTCTCTCATGCTGACAAGCTTCCATGCCGTGATCTATTGGAAACTCTCTTGATTCGTTATTCAGGTACTATCTTCCCATCACTTCTCATTCACTTTCGTTGTCCCATATGCATTACATGCTCATATCTTTTACATTGAGGACAATGTAGATTTTAGGTTGGGGGTGGGAGATTAGGTTTCCTAATCAGTATTTTCTTGGTCTTGAGCAAAAAATTGTGAAATTTTTTTTTTTAAAAAAAAATTTCTGCAAATTTCTACAAATTCGAAGTGATTTTGACAGATATCCCTAATTTAGATTTTTAAGGTACATAATGGTGGCTTTATGACTCTTGGATTCCGTATCTGTTAGATTTCATAGTTAAGTGAATTATCAATCCATGATTAGAGATTTTAAGCATTGATTGAATCATGATTTCAGGACACGTCTTGCTTACACATTAAGATTTCAGTTCCATATCGAAGGATTAACGTGGTAATCACTAAGCACGAAAGGAACCAGCCTGAAATATCTTGCCATCATGGTATAAAAATTGAAAAGGTTGGATAATTAATCTTCACGATAGGTTTGCTCCCTATAGGTGTAGAGTTAATTCCCCATGAATGATATGTGAAAAAGAGTCAGGTGTACGATCTTCACCACAGGTTTGCTCCCTATAGGTGAGGATTTGGTTCCCCTTCCTTGGCATTACTTTAAACAGAAAAATCACAAGTTAATAGGCTAATCTATGAGGCAAGTTTTGGATTAGGATTTGGTTGTCATGAATTTTCTTATTGGTTACCAATGATATCATGAAATTGACGATTGGATCTCTTAATGATGATAAGCCGAGATTAGACTATACATCCATGGATCTCAATGTTTAAAATTTTTCTAATTGATGGATTAATGCTTTACACTTGATTATGAAGTTTACAACACGCTTGAGCTCAGGAGAAAACAATTTCTAACATTCATGAATATTAAATTTCTCATATCTTGTTCAAAATCTCACTCGATTTCGTAGAAAGTTCTCCTATGATTCTCAACTTATTTTTCGCATAATTTGCTCGGGACTAGCAAAATGCTGGTTGGAGGTTGTGTTGAGGGTCAAATAGTGCATATTAGACCCCAAATATTGTCTGAATTTACAAGCATAATAGTGTTTAACGGCTGATTTAATCGTGTTGATGTTGCAGGTTGATTTTACAAGCTTGGACTGAAAAAGGATGTTAAATGCATGGTTTTAGCGCTCAAGATTCACTAAGGCAAGGGATGGATCCCAGGGGACCAAGATCAGTGGATTTACACGCCGAAGATCAGCGAAATTTCAGCCGTTCACCTTCAAATGGCCCGAAATTGGTTTAGAATGCAAGATCACAAGGTTTCCACCATCAGATTGATACGAAACTTCATATGTGGCCTGGGGACCATAAAGTAACCGTACATGATGAATTTCAGCAGATGAAACCTTGTGAAATTAGCCCAACGGCTAGATCAGCCCATGAATCTGTGATTTGGGGCCCGTCTGATCTTTGGATATGCTTCAAATTTGGTATCAACTGTTTAAATAAGTTGATGAAATGGATGAATGGAACAGATTCCTAAGATACGTCATTATGGACCCCACATGTACATTGCATGTACAAAGGGTACATGTACATGAGATGTGCACAGGACGAAGGGTCTGGTCAAAGGAAAGGCTGACCGATAGTTTTTTTTAAAAACCATCCAGCGTCTTTACGCATGGAGGTTATTTTTGCGTATTGGGCCCCACACATCAACCCTCTGGCAGATCTGGACCGTTCAACATGTCCAGAGGGGGGTCATGACCATCGCCAAGCTCACCGTTTGGCCCCATGCACGTGTACGTACAAGAATCGTCAGAAAATGCAAGATGGACGGCGAAACAGAATATTCCGTGGGCCAAGCCAAAATCAATATGAAACCAGTCATTTCTTACTGAAATTTCGAGAGGAATTCGGTGGACGGATTGGATTTCTCAAGTGTCTAACGAAATGGGCCCCACAAGCATCACAGCGGAAGAAGCTTCCGCTTTCGCACCGCGTAATGCACGGCCGCTGGCCGTTTTTGCGATCAGCTGTGGGCCCCACACGTGCCCCATAAGCTCGATCTGAACCGTTCATCGTGTAGACAGCCGCGAGCACTACAAAACCATGTTATCACTTTTCACCCATGCGTGCACACGTGTGAGATACAGAGGCCACAAAAGGGCTGCTTGGTAGCGTTCAAAACTGATTCTTTTATGATTTCTTCTCTGGGCCACGTTAATGGAAGTTCAAAACCACCCATTCTTGACTGAAATTTCATTCTGAATCCAATGGATGGGGTGGATTTTCCAGAAAATGCTTCTGTGGGGCCCACCGATCACAACAGCGAAGTGGTGCGAAAGGTTTCGCACATCCGCAAAAACTGACTTTTTCGGGTAGTTTTGGCCTACCATCTTTGATCATATGGCAGATCTGAACTGTCTATCATGTAGAGGACCCAAGAAAGTACTAAGGGACGGTGTTTCTTTGGAATTTGAGTGAGGAAAGTGGCGTGTTTCGAGGTACCGAACTTGGCTGTGAAAATTACACTCCGTGTCCTGCTACAACTCTGTCACTGACTCCAGCCTTCCAGCAGCTATAAAAGGAGGTTTTTGGACGTGGGGAGCATTCATTCAAGGTCTTGGGAAGAAGAATAGAGGGCTCGAGCTTGGGTTTCAACGTGGGCAGAGGAGAGAGAGAGGAGCTTGGTTTTTTCTTTCCCTTTTCTTTTCCTTTTCTTTTTCTCTTTATTTATTTCGATTGAGCCCATCCATGGCAGGCTAAATCCTCTTAGCTAGGGCTAAGAGGTGAAGCTTGTAGTGAGATGGGAGATTTGATTTTATTTAAATTTTAATGCATGAATTGACGTTGATTTTAGTTAATTAATATGAGAATGTTTTAGGTTTTTAATGGTCTGTTGTGACTGAAATTACAATGGGTCTGCAATGGCTTTGAATATTTCCGTTCTCTTTAATGTTTATGATGTCAGGAAGCCCTGTTGTTCACCATAGTCTCCTGGGCATGGTTGGATGTCGGTATCCTTCCTAACTTTCATACATGTGATTGAGTGGTAATTAGTTTAATTCTGTTGTTTGCTATAGTCTTTTGGGCATGGTTTGGTGATGGAATCCATTCTAATTCATACACCTTTCATCTCTTTGAAAACTAGATCAACGGCAGTTCAGTAATTTTCATAATTTTTGAATGCAAGCATAAGTTCTCCCTGATCTCTACAAGTGGATACTCTGAATCCCTAGTTTCCTATCTCTGATTTGTTTTCTAAGTTTTAGATTAATTATTCTACAAGTATTTCACCATTTCTAATTGATTTAGAATTCATCTTAGCATAGTTCTAGTTCTAGTTAGTTTTAAATAACGTACAAGTTTCAATCCCTTGGGATTCGACCTCGGTCTTACCGAGTTATTACTACATCACAACCCTGCACTTGGGGAGTGAACACATTATTGACAATATTGAAGTATTCATGAATTTCTATTTTATGAAAAATTTCAAGCATGTTTATCTATCCTATCATAATGTTTAATGAGGAGCTGATTATAAGGTATCAACATTGTATACTTGTTAATTTTATGCTTTTTTTTTATATGATTCGTTAGTAAGGGATTTCCTAGATGATCTTTATCTTAGTTGGCGATACTAAATTTCAATTTAATCAGTCACACGTAGTTCAAGCTCTTGAGTAGTAGAGCAAGCAGTTTTTTAGACTCATGTAGGAGTTGGGTCTCACGTGATGGTCTCTATAACTCTTAGGAGTTCACTGGACTTCTCACTGCCTAGGGAGTTCAAAAACTGTGATCCATCAAAGGGGCCGAGTGAAGCTACCGGGGTCGTGAACTTGGTTGGATTTACACACAGGGTTGGCCGTAGTAACTCTCTGGAGTTCACAGGGCTCGCAAGGCTACCTTTAGGGTATCAAATCAAGGGCTACCAGTCCGTCAATGAATAGGTTTAAGCCCTTCCTCATGAGTTAGTACCAAAATCGAGCCGTAGATCTAGGGGTCTTACGCATGGTTGGCCTATCTATGGACATAGTCCAAAGAGCTCACATTACGGCCCGCTTTTTTTTTACTTATAAGGTCGGACCCATTCACGGGAGGACATTTTCTTCTGTTCCCCGTGACGCTGCCAGAAGCTATATAGACGGCATGGGGGTTACACGTGACTAGCCATTGAGAACTTTTTGGCCTTTTAGGCTTTTGGTCGCTAGATTCATCTGCAGCCTGCATGGGTATGCATACGATGGCCTTCACGAGCTTTTTAAGGCGGCTTCTCGCCGCTATCCGAATAACGATCTTGATAGGCCTTATGCGTAGTTGGCCGTATAAGCTTGGCTAAGCTGCCTTTGAATGATAAAATAGATGGTCATCGATAGTACACATCTATCTGAGATTGATAGTACATCACCACTTCTACTAATATCTTCAACTATAGTCGTACAAGCTGTCTATAATATATCAGCTTTGTGACGATATCAATTTCAGCAGAATTTTATAGAGCTCACTTGATGATTATGATGACTACTTTCTTTTTGTAATACTTGTTGGCGCATAGTTTTGATATGCTTGTAAATTTCTTCTTTTATTCATTTGTCTGATCGTACATAACTGTAGCCTTGGTCATTCTTGCCCCCTTTTGATACAGGAGTATTATTCTGGTAATATGTTAGATCAAAATCTGTAATTTCTTCAGGGATGATACCTTTTAATAAAATGAGCATTGATCAATATACTAATACCTTGCCCCCCTTGATCTATGACTCTATACACGCCATTGGAGTACACCTCCTTTACTATGTACGGTCCGTCCCGCTTAGGATCGAACTCGCCCCCTATTCGGTGGGTGACCACTATAGGTCTTTTCAACATCAACACCAGATCCTCCTTTTTGAAAGAACAATATTTAATCCGTCTATCAAAGGCAGCCGGGACTCTTTCCTGATACAATTGCAATCGTTGTTGGGTTGCGAGGCATTTCTCATCAAGTAAATCCAGCTCTTTCAGTCTTATTTTTACATTTTCATCGTTTGTAATAGACTGATGTACCGCCATTCTGAGGGACGCCACTTGCATTTCAATTGGGATCACTGCTTCCATGCCATAAACCAGTGAATACGGTGTTGCTCCCGTTGTTGTCCAGTGAGTAGTCCTATACGCCTATAATGCTTCTTGTAATCTTTCATCCCAATCACGCTTGTTTCCCGTAACGGTTTTCTTCAGTATTTTGACTATCGTTTTATTGAAAGCCTCTCCTAATCCATTAGCCGGTGGATAGTAAGGTGTTAAAAACGCATGATGAATACTGAATTTCTGACATAACTTTTTCATGCCTCTATTTTTTAAGGGAGTACCGTTGTCTGTAACAATCTTCTTTATAGGACCAATGACGTCAAGTCCCCAAGTCAAGAAGGGCCAAGAAGTAACTGACTGATGAAGATCTTCTAGAGGGACATGTATCACGTCTCCATGAATTTGACATTCGTGACACCGTTTTGCATAGTCTATTGCATCTTGGAACATAGTAGGCCAATAATCTATAGAATAGATTTCGACCAGCCTGATGTTCCCCACATTCTCCAAAGTGTGCTTCTCGCAATGTTTAGCTTGCTTCTTGTTTATCTAAGCAACGCAGTAGCATTCTATTGTGGAATTTTTTATATAACGCAGTAGCAGTAGCATATGGTGAAATATCATATTTGAGATAGTCGATGAAAGGTTAGCGCCAATCATCTGTTGTCACTTCTAAACATGACACAGGAAGCGTTTCCATGGTTTTGTTGATGACCTCTGAAGATGGAAAAAATCTTCTTTCTTCTATAGTTACTTACAGAGGGCTTCAATTTGGACAAGATTGAGCCGCTGCCAAGCTGGTCAAAGCATCTGCTTTTGCATTTTCAGACCGCGATACATGCTTAATTTCGACAAGATAGAATTGCTCTAACAACTGTTGTGCTTTCTGGCAATATGGCAAAAGTTCTCGCTTTCTTACTTTAAAGTCGGTCGTTAATTGATTTATAATCAATTTAAAATCTCCGAAGATATGTAACGTTTTATCTCCATTTCTTGAGCCATTTTCATTCCAATAATGAGGGCTCTGTACTCAGCCTCATTGTTTGTACACATAATACCCAATGTGAAGGAGTAAGGTAACAAATCACCTTGAGGGGTAATGAATATCACTCCTGCCCCCACTCCTGACACAGCACCATCAAAATACATTTGTCATGGGCTTTGCGACTCAACCACCATAACTTGTTCATCCGAAAAGTTGTCAGTGATGGCCTTGCATTCCGCTACAGGGTGCGCTGCAAGGAAGTCCACCACTGCTTATCCTTTTACCACCTCCCTGGCTCGTACGTAATAGTATATTCCAAAAGTAATAACATCCATTTGGGAAATCTTCCCAACAACATCGGCCTTGTCATTAGGAATTTTATTGGGTCTGCTCTTGAGATCAGCGTTAAATCATGTTAGAGACAATAATGTCTCAACTTCTGAACCGCAAATATTAACGCCAGACATTCTTTCTCGATTGGAGAGTAATTGCACTCCGCGCCCATCAGGGTTTGGCTTAAATAATAGAGGGCAGTCTCTTTCCCAAAATCATTTACTTGTGCTAACAAAGCGCCGAAAGAATTCTCAGCTGCAGATATATACAAAATTAATGGCTTCCCTTTTACTGGGGCTGTCAATACCGGCGGCCTTTTCAACAATTCTTTTATTCAGTCGAATGCCTTCTGGCAAGCTTGATCCCAAACAAATTCCGTTCCTTTCTTCATCAAATGGAAAATGGCTGGCATCTCCCTACCAAATTTGAAATAAAACGATGGATATATGCCAATTTTCCTTCCAAACTTTTCAATTCCTTTAGCATTTTCGGTGACGGCATATCTTGAATAGCTTAGACTTTCCCTGGATCAATCTCAATACCCCCATGTCGAATAACAAAATCGAAAAATTTTCCCAAGGATACTCCAAACGCACATTTGGCCGAATTCATCTTTAGCTGCTTCTTTCTGAGTTGACGAAAAACCAACGCCAAATGCTCTCGATATTCCTGATGATTTTCTGACCAGACTTCCAAATCATCGACATAACACTCAACATGCTTGTGTATCATGTCTTGAAAAATATTTTGCATCGTTCGTTGATACATCGCCTATAAGGCCCGTATCTTAGTTTGTACTGTTTCGTCAGCTCCTGTGATCCGTCCCGACGAATTCTGACAACTCGTGACCTATGATCGACGTTTGTGCGCAACCCTAAGTCGTATCCCGTAGATCTGAGCTGACTCAATCTGAGACTTATACCATTGTGACCGCACCATCGCCACGGTTCCGATGCTGCGTATTACACGCCGATGCAATACTCGGGCTAGGAGATGTGAGCCCACAATTAGTTTGAGAAAATGCCACGCATTTGTAATCTCAAGAGAATCTCTACAACATGTCAAATCAATCTCATCAATTACCTTTTATGTCAAGTACAAAACCCCATCCCCAAGCAACCCATCCCTTACATGTCAAAGTACACATTACCCATCACTCACCTTTTCACCCATCGCTCTCTCTTACAACCTCCCTCTCTCCCATTCTCCCAAGTAAGAGAGGCGCACGTCCAAGCTCTCATAAGTGAGAGAAGTGAGTTGTGTGCGGCCCACTTCCTCTCCCAAATCCTTCATCCTAACCTTTCATCTCTCATCATCTTTCATCAAACAGGGACACAAGGAGATCCGCGTTCCATCGAACCAAGAAGATCAAATGGTGGGTGCTTCTATAGCCTACATTTTATATTTTTATGATGGGCCAAGTGAGGCCTACCGATTGATGGTATGGATCTCACTTTAAACCCTAGATATGGCCGATGGCCCACCTTGATTATCATGATCATTCGATGATGGGGCCATTTTCCATGGACCTCATCATGATGTTTATTCTTCCTTACATGGATAGGGTCATCTAGACTTTGTATTTCGATGGAGAAAGGATCTCCACCATTGATTTTGATCGGTGGGCCCACATGTATTGGGACCCACTTGATGTATGTTGTGAAGTATGGAAGGGAGGGCCCATAGTGTTGGGGTCCCTCCATCGCACGTGTCTCCTTCTTTCTCCCTCTCCCTATCTCTTTCATTTTTATTATTGTTGTGTGTGATGATGTAGTTATGTGGCCCACTCGGATGGACCCCACCATGAAACATGTATTTGATCCAAGCCATTTGTAGGTGGGGCCTACTTTATATTTGTGTTGTATCCACACCATCTGTGCATTTGGTGGCCCACCTGAGCAAGGCCCACCTTAAATGCATGTGCTATGGCCAAGCCGTCCAGCGTCCAGAGGCGCTGGATGTGAAATGAAACAAAAAATATTGGTTTGGTTCAAGCCTTCGAGTGGGTCGCTCATGTAAGCCCCACCTTAATGTATAAGTTTAATCCACACCGTCCATCTCATTCCCTAGCTCATTTTAGGCGTTGAGCTGAAAAATGATTCCAATTTGATTTTCTGGCGGGCCATAGCTTTGAAAATAGTGGTTGCTACTGTTGAAATCCACCTTCATTTTTTCTACCCATCAAAACACATCGCATATTGGGCTTGTTTGGTCCTTCTTAAGTCCTGGAATCCAATGGCTGGGGTGAATTTTGATGATGTGGGCCCCACATGTGAAAGACCTCAAAAAAACTAATTTTAAAAATAAAAAATAAAAGAATATATATATATATATATATATATATATATATATATATATATATATATAATTAGCCGGCAACGTCCTCCTGCTGCGTATGATGCTGGAGGCAGGGACCCACGTCCCTACTGTGGGCCTCACTGTGATGTGTGTAGAGCATCTACACCGTGCATTTTGACAGGACTCCTTAGGGTAGTGGGCCCTCCAAAAATCAGCCTTACTTGGTGCTCAGGTGGCCCACATCACAGGAAACAGTGTGAATGAACGTCTGCCCTTGAAACCTTTTTGTGTGTCACAAAAGTTTTAGATTAATATGAAATTTGTTCTTCCTTTTCCTCCAAGTCAGTGTGACCTTATCAACAGTTTAGATGACAAATAAACGTTATGGTGGGCCTCACGTGGGACCCACTGATGTATGTGTTTCATTCACACCATCCACGACTGTGGACGGTGGAACCCACCATGGTGTATGGGTTTTGCCCAAGGCTGTCCAGTCCCTGGTAGTGGATGTGGGGCCCACACATGATTTCCATCACTGGATGGTGGAAAACACTTTGATGTATGTGTTTTATGCATGTCATCCACCTGTTTGCGGTGGGCCCTACCCATTGATGCACGTGTTCTGCATCTACACCGACCAACAACACCCGGCTGTAGTGATGACGCTGACCCCATCTTAAGGTATGTGCTATACTCAAACCGTCCTTTCATTTAGCACGTGTGGAGCCATTCCACACGTGCATGTACGTGTGGGATGGGACCCACCTTCATGTATGTATTTTATATCCCAGCTGTCCATCCCTTTTACTAGACGGTGGGACGTCTACAAGTTTCATGGGCCCGATAATCAGGTGACCGTCCATCAAGTGACCATCCACCTGCTGGTGGTCCCACGTCAGCTGATCAGGGGGTCTAATCATGAGGTGTGTGTTTTATCACCCTACCCATTAATGGGCGAGCAGCACACATCAGCAAGTTCTATGTGGGCCCACCTTGTAGTATGCGTTGTACCCACATCGTCCCTCCATGGGACCCTGATGATGTATGCTTTGTAATCCACACCGTCCAGAGTGTTTGGACGGTGATGGACCACCTCTGGAAAATGTTGTGGACCCCACCTAGATGTATGTATTCTATCCACACTGTTCAGAGTGTTTGGATGGTGCTGAAATTTGTCTAGTAGGTGCTGGTTTACATGGAAATGTTTGAATGGTACTAATTTACCTAGACAATGTTTGGATAGTGCTGATCATCATACGTGGGCCATGTGTGCAGGGATACACATGTTGCACCTACAACTATTGAAATGATTTTTGGTGTGGCCCATATGATGAGGCCCACCTTAATATATTTGTAGCCCGTCCATGAGGCCCGCTTCGATGTATTTATGGCCCATCCATGAGGCCCGCTTCGATGAATTTGTAGCCCGTCCATGAGGCCCGACGTGTTTTATATGAGGCCCGTTAGTGCGGCCCATTGATGTAGCCCACTTGATATGTATGAGACCCATTAGTGCGGCCCATTGATGTAGCCACTTGATATGTATGAGGCCCGTTAGTGTGGCCCATTGATGTAGCCCATTTAATATGTATGAGACCCATTAGTGCGGCCCATTGATGTAGCCCATTTGATATGTATGAGGCCTGTTAGTGCGGCCCATTGATGTAGCCCACTTGATATGTATGAGGCCCATTGGTGCGACCCGTTGATGTAGCCCACTTGATGTGTATGAGGCCCACTGGTGCTGTCACCCCCCAAACCTGAAAATCAGATTCACATGAATCCCGATCGCCGAATCCGGTGCTGACAGCCTCCGTAGTACCCCATTCACTACAAGAATTCCTACTTTTAGCAACGAAAATTTTCGTCTCTAAAGGTCAACATTTCGTAGCTAAATGTTTTTAGCGACGAAACTTTTCGTCGCTCAATTCGTTACTAATACACCGTCACTACAAACTTACAGCAGTCAAAAAGTTAAAGTCGTTGCTAAATGTAAGCTTTTTAGCAACAAAAATTTTGTCGCAATAAAAACTGTAGAGGACTTTTATCAGCGAAACGTTTCGATGCAAAAAATAATTGTACCACTTTCGCTGCTTAAAAAAGCTGTGGAGGACTTTTAGCAGTGAAACAGTTCGTCCCTAATAAATTATACAAACCTTTTAGCAGCGAAATTTTTCGCTGTTAAAAATATGCCACTTTTAGCAACGAAAATTCTCGTTAGTAAAAAGTCTTTTCGAAACATTTAGCAGTGGAAATTTTTGTTGCTAAAAATATATTTTTATTTTTTACAGCGAATACTTTCGCAGCGAAAAATACTATACAACACTTATAGCAATGAAAATTTCATCCCTATAATATTTTAACAAACGTTTAACAACGAAAATTTCGTCTCTATAATATTTTTTAAACTTTTAGCAATGAAAATTTCATCCCTATAATATTGTTAAAAACATTTAGCAACGAAATCTTTCGTCACTATAATATTTTAAAAACTTTTAGCAACGACAATTTCATGCCTATAATATTTTTAAAATCTTTTAGCAACGAAACGTTTCGTCCCTATAATATTTTAAAAACCTTTTAGCAACGAAAATTTCGTACCTATAATATTTTTAAAATCTTTTAGCAACCAAATGTTTCATCCCTATAATATTTTTAAAACGTTTTAGCAACGAAACTTTCGTCCCTATTATATTTTCAAAAACTTTTAGCAACGAAACGTTTCGTCCCTATAATATTTTCAAAATCTTTTAGCAACGAACATTTTGTCCCTATAATAATTTCAAAAATTTTTAGCAACAAAAATTTTGTATTTAAAAAAACTTTTAGCAACGAAATATTTCGTCGCTAAAATAATATAGCGGCGAAAAAATTCGTTGCTAAAAGTCTCTTTTTTTTTAACAGTATCCGATTGAAATTTTCGTGCAAAATACCTGATAGACACCTGTTGCAATATATTTCATCATATTCATCCTGATATACCTGTTATATCATCATATTCATATTCATATCTTGATACACACCTGTTATATCATAAGACACCTGTCAAATTTCATCATATACACATTCAAATCCATCTAACCCAAACTAGTAAATCCTTCCAAACATAAACTACGTACGTACATTCAAACAAACCAATCTTATACGCATCACAGTCATTCACGCATAAATACATAAAAGTTTAACATCATAAATAAAAAAGAAAAAATCATAAAGCTTAAGGCAAATGTGGTGGGGCATCGTTAGGTAAGCGTGCAGCGAAAGCTTGAAACATCTCCGTCATCCGTCATTCATGCTCCACCCGCATCTCCTCTATCTTCCTCTCCTGCTCCTCCTTCTGCCTTGCCAGTTGATCTTTCATCTTCCTCTCCTGCTCCTCCTTTTGGCTCGCCAGTTGATCCTCCATCTTCCTCTCCTGCTCCTCCCTTTGCCTTGTCAGCTCCTCCATCATCTTCCTCTCCTGCTCCTCCCTTTGCCTCATCAGCTCCTCCATCATCTTCCTCTCTTGCTCCTCCCTCTGCCTATCCAGTTGATCTTTGATGTCATCGACGACAACCTGTAGCTGCTGAACCTCTCTCTTTGCGGTATCAGCTCGACGTATGGCGCTGTCGCCAACTACGACGGATCGACTGGAGGCAGCTCTAGCGGGTGCCATGAGCTTGGCACCATGGCCAAGCCCACAGATATATCTAGAACGGGTGCCAAGCACCTGACTCAGGATCTCTGGCTCACTCCGCTGAGTACCATCGGGAGTGGGCTGACTGCGTAAGGTGTCCATCTCCTCCTGTAATTAAAACATATGAATTTTTATAATAAATGACATTATTATAATTTAATACAATTAAATTTAACAATGTAATGATTTTTACCCAAATCTCGCTGGCTTTAGGATGTACCCAAGATCCACTCGCCTGCGGACAGTGAGTCCCTTTGTAGAAGTCTACTGGTCCGGGCTCCTGGCCAGTAACGAAATCTCGCTGCGCAATCGAAAGGAAAATAGAATTAATATAAATGCATGAAAAGAATATAAAAATTACCAGTAATTTCTTACCATGTCGTGACGAAGTGTACAAATGACTTTGAACCAGCTACGTGGTTCACTTCTAACTTTTTCCAGTTGTCGAAACTTATTTTGCTCTTCTTCTGAACACATTATACATAATGCATTGTTATTAATTACGAATTTAATTATTACATTAAGATATCGTAAATATGAAAATATTACCTGAAAAGAATCAGATGAAAACCTATCGAAGAGTATCTGTCAGTCCTCACGGGTCACATGAGGCGGTGTGGACTGTGCGGGCTCCTCGTGGCTTGTGGACCGCTTGTACTACTGGTATAACTTACCGCGATAAGCCTTGAACCACTCCATCATGTTGTCGATGGCATAGGATATGTACGGAATACTCAAATCCAAGTGAAATTTATCCTGCAGTTTCGTAAATAATAAATTAAGGCAATAAACTTATTAAGAAAATAACTTAGTCGTAAATGAACTTTTATAAAATAAATTAAAATTCATAAGGTTAAGGTTAAGGTTAAGGTTAAGGTTAAGGTTTAGGTTTAGGATAAGGTTTAGGTTAAGGTTAAGGTTATGGTTTAGGTTTAGGTTATAGGTTATAGTTATAGGAAATTGAGAATAGGTTAAGGTTTTAGGTTTATGAAATCGAGTTCGGGTTCGAGTTTAGGTTTGGGTTTTCAAGTTTAGGTTTAAGTTTAGGTTAGGGAGTTGAGATTAGGATTTGGTGTAGGTTTAGGTTTAGGGATTTGAGAATAGGTTAAGGTTTAGGTTTAGGAAATCGGGTTCGGGTTCGGGATCAAGATTAGGCTTGAGTTTTCAAGTTTAGGTTTAGTTTAGGGAGTTGAGATTAGGTGTAGGTTTTGGTTTAGGGATTTGAGAATAAATTTAGGTTTAGGTTATATGTTATAAGTGTAGGTTATAGGTTTAGATTTAAGTTACGTTATAGGTTAAAGTTTAGGTTTAGGAAATCGAGTTCGGGTTTGGGATCGGGTTTAGGTTTGGGTTTTCAAGTTTAGGTTTAGGTTAAGTAGTTGAGATTAGGATTAGGTGTAGGTTTAGGTTTAGGAATTTAAGAATACATTTAGGTCTTAGGTTTAGGTTTTGGTTTTAGTTATAGGTTATAGGTTTAGGTTTAGGTTATAGGTTTTGGGATTTGAGAATAGTTTTAGGTTATAAGTATAGGTTTAGGTTAGGTTATAAGTTTTGGGATTTGATAATGGGTTCGGGTTTATGTCATAGGTTTTGGTTTTGGTTTAGGTTATAGGTTTTGGTTTATGTTATAGGTTATAGGTTTAGGTTTATGTTTAGGATATAGGTTTTGGGATTTGAGAATGGGTTCGGGTTTAGGTTTAGGTTTTGGTTTTGGTTTATGTTATAGGTTTAGGGATATGAGAATGGGTTCGGGTTTAGGTTATAGGTTCTGGCTAATGTTATAGGTTATAGGTTTTGGTTTTGGTTAAGGTTAGGTTTAGGTTATAAGTTTTGGGATTTGGCAATAGTTTTAGGTTATAAGTATAGCTTTGGGTTAGGTTATATGTTTTGGGAATTGAGAATGGGTTCGGGTTTAGGTTATAGGTTTTGGTTTATAAGTATAGGTTTAGGTTAGGTTATAGGTTTTGGGATTTGATA
This sequence comes from Magnolia kwangsiensis, assembly GCA_037074715.1. Classification (NCBI taxonomy): domain Eukaryota; kingdom Viridiplantae; phylum Streptophyta; class Magnoliopsida; order Magnoliales; family Magnoliaceae; genus Magnolia; species Magnolia kwangsiensis. Next base: position 120,883,094 of record CM073577.1, read on the forward strand.
ATGGGTTCGGGTTTAGGTTATAGGTTTTGGTTTTGGTTTAGGTTTTCGGTTATAAGTATAGGTTTAGGTTAGGTTCTAGGTTTTGGGATTTGATAATGGGTTCGGGTTTATGTTATAGGTTTTGGTTTTGGTTTTGGTTTAGGTCATAGGTTTAGGATAAGGTTTAGGTTTAGGTTTAGGTTATAGGTTTTCGGATTTGAGAATGGGTTTGGGTTTAGGTTATAGGTTTTGGTTTTGGTTTAGGTATAGGTCTTGTTTTAGGTTATTGGTTATAGGTTTAGGATAAGGTTTAGGTTTAGGTTTAGGTTATAGGTTTTGGGATTTGAGAATGGGTTCGGGTTTAGGTTTAGGTTTTGGGATTTGAGAATGGGTTCGGGTTTAGGTTATAGGTTTTGGTTATGGTTTAGGTTATAGGTTTAGGGATTTGAGAGTGGGTTCGGGTTTAGGTTATAGGTTTTGGTTTTAGTTTAGGCTATAGGTTTTGGTTAAGGTTATAGGTTATAGGTTTAGGTTTAGGTTAAGGTTAAGTTTAGGTTATAGGTTTTGGGATTTGAGAATGGGTTCGGGTTTAGGTTATAGGTTTTGGTTTTGGTTTAGGTTATAGGTTTTTGTTAAGGTATTAGGTTATAGGTTTAGGTTTATGTTAAGCTTAGGTTTAGGTTTTGGTTTTGGTTTAGGTTATAAGTTATAAGTATAGGATTAGGTTATAGGTTTTGGTTTTGGTTTAGGTTATAGGTTTTGGTTTAAGTTTAGGTTATAGGTTTTGGTTAAGGTTATAGGTTATAGGTTATAAGTATAGGTTTAGGTTAGGTTATAGGTTTTGGGATTTGATAATGGGTTCGGGTTTAGGTTATAGGTTTTGGTTTTGGTTTAGGTCATATGTTTAGGATAAGGTTTAGGTTATAGGTTTTCGGATTTGAGAATGGGTTCGGGTTTAGGTTATAGGTTTAGGTTTTGGTTTAGGTTATAAATTTTATTTTAGGTTATAGTTTAAAGGTTTAGGATAAGGTTTAGGTTTAGGTTTAGGTTATAGGTTTTGGGATTTGAGAATGGGTTCGGGTTTAGGTTATAGGTTTTGGGATTTAAGAATGGGTTCGGGTTTAGGTTATAGGTTTAGGGATTTGAGAATGGGTTCGGGTTTAAGTTATAGGTTTTGATTTTGGTTTAGGTTATAGGTTTTGGGATTTGAGAATGGGTTCGGGTTTAGGTTATAGGTTTTGGTTTTGGTTTAGGTTATAGGTTTTGGGATTTGAGAATGGGTTCGGATTTATGTCATAGGTTATAGGTTTTGTTTTAGGCTATTGGTTATAGGTTTAGGATAAGGTTTAGGTTTAGGTTATAGGTTTTGGGATTTGAGAATGGGTTTGGGTTTAGGTTTAAGTTTTGGTTTTGGTTTAGGTTATAGGTTTAGGGATATGAGAATGGGTTCGGGTTTAGGTTAAAGGTTTTGGTTAATGTTATAGGTTATAGGTTTTGAGAACTGAGAATGGGTTCGGGTTTAGGTTATAGGTTTTGGTTTTGGTTTAGATTATAGGTTTTGGTTAAGGTTATAGGTTATAGGTTATAAGTATAGGTTTAGGTTAGGTTATAGGTTTTTGGATTTGATAATGGGTTTGGGTTTGGGTTATAGGTTTTGGTTTTGATTTAGGTCTTAGATTTAGGATAAGGTTTATGTTTAGGTTTAGGTTATAGGTTTTTGGATTTGAGAATGGGTTTGGGTTTAGGTTATTGGTTTTGATTTTGGTTTAGGTTATAGGTTTTGTTTTAGGTTATTGGTTATAGGTTTAGGATAAGGTTTAGGTTTAGGTTTAGGTTATAGGTTTTGGGATTTGAGAATGGGTTCGGGTTTAGGTTATAGGTTTTAGTTTTAGTTTAGGTTATAGGTTTAGGGATTTGAGAATGGGTTCGGGTTTAGGTTATAGGTTTTGGTTTTGTTTTAGGCTATAGGTTTTGTTTTAGGCTATTGGTTATAGGTTTAGGATAAGGTTTAGGTTTAGGTTATAGGTTTTGGGATTTGAGAATGGGTTCGGGTTTAGGTTTTGGTTTTGGTTTTGGTTTAGGTTATAGGTTTAGGTATATGAGAATGAGTTCGGGTATAGGTTAAAGGTTTTGGTTAATGTTATAGGTTATAGATTTTGGGAATTGAGAATGGGTTCGGGTTTAGGTTATAGGTTTTGGTTTTGGTTTAGGTTATAGGTTTTGGTTAAGGTTATAGGTTATAGGTTATAAGTATAGGTTTAGGTTAGGTTATAGGTTTTGGGATTTGATAATGGGTTTGGGTTTAGGTTATAGGTTTTGGTTTGGGTTTAGGTCACAGGTTTAGGATAAGGTTTAGGTTTAGGTTTTGGTTATAGGTTTTGGGATTTGAGAATGGGTTCGGGTTTAGGTTATAGGTTTTGGGATTTGAGAATGAGTTCGGATTTAGGTTATAGGTTTTGGTTTTGGTTATAGGTTTTGGGATTTGATAATGGGTTCGAGTTTAGGTTATAGGTTTTAAGATTTGAGAATGGGTTCAGGTTTAGGTTATAGGTTTAGGGATTTGAGAATGGGCTCAGGTTTAGGTTATAGGTTTTGGTTTTGGTTTATGTTATAGGTTTTGGGATTTGAGAATGGGTTCGGGTTTAGGTTATAGGTTTTGGTTTTGTTTTAGGCTATAGGTTTTGTTTAAGGCTATTGGTTATAGGTTTAGGATAAGGTTTAGGTTTAGGTTATAGGTTTAGGGATATGAGAATGGGTTCGGGTTTAGGTTAAAGGTTTTGGTTAATGTTATAAGTTATAGGTTATGGGAATTGAGAATGGGTTCAGGTTTAGGTTATAGGTTTTGGTTTTGGTTTAGGTTATAGGTTTTGGTTTTGGTTTAGGTCATAGGTTTAGGATAAGGTTTAGGTTTAGGTTTAGGTTATAGGTTTTGGGATTTAAGAATGGGTTCGGGTTTAGGTTATAGGTTTAAGTTTTGGTTTAGGTTATAGGTTTAGGGATTTGAGAATGGGTTTGGGTTTAGGTTATAGGTTTTGGTTTTGGTTTAGGTTATAGGTCTTATTTTAGGTTATTGGTTATAGGTTTTTGGATCTGAGAATGGGTTCGGGTTTAGGTTTAGGTATTGGTTTTGGTTTAGGTTATAGGTTTAGGGATATGAGAATGGGTTCGGGTTTAAGTTATAGGTTTTGGTTAATGTTATATGTTATAGGTTTTGCTTTTGGTGAAGGTTAGGTTTAGGTTATAGGTTTTGAGATTTGGCAATAGTTTTAGTCTATAAGTATAGCTTTGGGTTAGGTTATAGGTTTTGAGAATTGATAATGGGTTCGGGTTTAGGTTATAGGTTTTGGTTAATGTTATAGGTTATAGGTTTTGCTTTTGGTTAAGGTTAGGTTTAGGTTATAGGTTTTGGGATTTGGCAATAGTTTTAGGTTATAAGTATTGCTTTGGGTTAGGTTATAGGTTTTAAGAATTGAGAATGGGTTTGGGTTTAGGTTATAGGTTTTGGTTTTGGTTTAGGTTATAGGTTTTGGTTAAGGTTATAGGTTATAGGTTATAAGTATAGGTTTAGGTTAGGTTATAGGTTTTGGGATTTGATAATGGGTTCGGGTTTAGGTTATATGTTTTGGTTTTGGTTTAGGTCATAGGTTTAGGATAAAGTTTAGGTTTAGGGTTAGGTTATAGGTTTTCGGATTTGAGAATGGGTTCGGGTTTAGGTTATAGGTTTTGGTTTTGGTTTAGGTTATAGGTTTTATTTTAGGTTATAGGTTATAGGTTTAGGATAAGGTTTAGGTTTAGGTTATAGGTTTTAGGATTTGAGAATGGGTTCGGGTTTAGGTTATATGTTTTGGGATTTGAGAATGGGTTCGGGTTTAAGTTATAGGTTTTGGGATTTGAGAATGGGTTCGGGTTTAGGTTATAGGTTTTGGTTTTGGTTATAGGTTTTGGGATTTGATAATGGGTTCGGGTTTAGGTTATAGGTTTTAAGATTTGAGAATGGGTTCAGGTTTAAGTTATAGGTTTTGGTTTTGGTTTAGGTTATAGGTTTTGGGATTTGAGAATGGGTTCGGGTTTAGGTTATAGGTTTTGGTTTTGGTTTAGGTTGTAGGTCTTGTTTTAGGTTATTGGTTATAGGTTTAGGAAAAGGTTTAGGTTTAGGTTTAGGTTTAGGTTTAGGTTATAGGTTTTGGGATTTGAGAATGGGTTCGGGTTTAGGTTTAGGTATTGGTTTTTGTGTAGGTTATAGGTTTAGGGATATGAGAATGGGTTTGGATTTATGTTATAGGTTTTGGTTAATGTTATAGGATATAGGTTTTTGGTTTTGGTTAAGGTTAGGTTTAGGTTATAGGTTTTGGGATTTGGCAATAGTTTTAGGTTATAAGTATAGCTTTGGGTTAGGTTATAGGTTTTGAGAATTGAGAATGAGTTCGGGTTTAGGTTATAGGTTTTGGTTTTAGTTTAGGATATAGGTTTTTGTTAAGGTTATAGGTTATAGGGATTTGAGAATAGGTTTAGGTTAGGTTATAGGTTTTGGGATTTGATAATGGGTTCGGGTTTAGGTTATAGGTTTTGGTTTTGGTTTAGGTCATTGGTTTAGGATAAGGTTTAGGTTTAGGTTTAGGTTATAGGTTTTCGGATTTGAGAATGGGTTCGGGTTTAGGTTATAGGTTTTGGTTTTGGTTTAGGTTATAGGTTATAGGTTTAGGATAAGGTTTAGGTTTAGGTTTAGGTTTAGGTTATAGGTTTTAGGATTTGAGAATGGGTTCGGGTTTAGGTTATAGGTTTTGGGATTTGAGAATGGGTTCGGGTTTAGGTTATAGGTTTTGGTTTTGTTTAGGTTATAGGTTTTGTTTTAGGTTATAGGTTATAGGTTTAGGATAAGGTTTAGGTTTAGGTTATAGGTTATGGGATTTGAGAATGGGTTCGGGTTTAGGTTATAGGTTTTGGGATTTGAGAATGGGTTCGGGTTTAGTTTATAGGTTTTGGTTTTGGTTTAGGTTATAGGTTTAGGGATTTGAGAATGGGTTCGAGTTTAGGTTATAGGTTTTGGTTTTGGTTTAGGTTATAGGTTTTGTTTTAGGTTATTGGTTATAGGTTAGGTTTAGGTTTAGGTTATAGGTTTTGGGATTTGAGAATGGGTTCGGATTTAGGTTATAGGTTTTGGTTTTGGTTTAGGTTATAGGTTTATGGATTTAAGAATGGGTTCGGCTTTAGGTTATAGGTTTTGGTTTTGGTTTAGGTTATAGGTTTAGGGATTTGAGAATGGGTTTGGCTTTAGGTTATAGGTTTTGGTTTTGGTTTAGGTTATAGGTCTTGTTTTAGGTTATTGGTTATAGGTTTAGGTTTAGGTCTAGGTTATAGGTTTTGGTTATAAGTTTGGGGATTTGAGAATGGGTTCGGGTTTAGGTTATAGGTTTTGGGATTTGAGAATGGGTTCGAGTTTAGGTTACCAGTTTTGCTTTTGGTTTAGGTTATAGGTTTTTGGATTTGAGAATCGGTTTGGGTTTAGGTTAAGGGTGTGGTCCCTGCAAATACAAATACAAATATAAACACGGCCTGTTCAAAATGTCAGGCCCTTCCAATGTCGTCCATAGGAAAGGGACAGCTTCATCATGGTCATAACAGCGGTTCCCACCTTCTAGGGACCCCTGCTCTTCCGGATAGCTCCGACGCACATCCGGATCTACTTCATTAATTTCGAGCACTTACATAAACACGGCCTGTCCAAATGACCAGGTCCCTCCAATGCCGTCCATAGGAAATGGACAGCTTCATTATGGTCATAACAGCGGTTCCCACCTTCCAGGGACCCTCACTCTTCCGGATAGCTCCGACGCACATCCTGGTCTACTCCATTAATTTCGAGCAATACATATATAAATAAAATATTTAACATATAAATTTACCTGAAGGCACTAACGGATGAGCTGCCGCATATTATCTATCACGTCTGCCCAACGGGAGGTGATGGCAAGGATCATAGATCGGTATAAGACACCGACCTCCGACGTAAACATTCTGGCATTGTTCCCAACAGGTCTAACACAGTCCTGTGGGAACTCTACCGTCACCCTACCCCCACGTGTAAGTCACTGTAAAAGCAACCCACGCATGGGTCCACGTCCTCGTCGGCTGGTCGACGACGCTGCTGCAAAAGAAATATGTAAGTATAAAAATAAACCAAAGTCATTAAAATATATATATATATATATATATATATATATATATATATATATATATATATATATATATATATATATAAAACCTTACATGCAGTGCCCGGTGTATGCGTGACTGAGGGATCCGAGGACTGCGATGCAACATGTGGAGGGGATGCTGGCTCCGTCCCATCACGGGTAAAAGGGGTAGATCCAGTACACGAACGACGTACTCTCCCACCTGGTGCCATCACTGAATATGTGCGAGCTACGAACTTATAAATTTAAACAATGTCAATACAAGTGAAATATACTAAAACATTATACAAGTAGTGTTCACGGTACAATGCATTGATGCGTATGCTTAGAGAGATGATTAAAATATGATTAGACCATTACACTATAATGCAAGAAGAATATATTAAAACTGTAAACTTTAATCTATAACCCTGTTAAATTCCATTACACATTGTCATTTTATATTAAAAGTACATATTCGAATTGAAAAATGACATGTAAATCATGTGTACATTTGATAATCGTCATCTGTATCACTATCGCTTAGGACTATTTCTTCTTCACCATCACTATCGCTGATCAGTATTTCCTCTTCATCGTCTGCAATGGATCCCTCAATGAAACCGCTATCATCTCTAACAATGTCATATACTATTGAGGCATCAACATGATCAGGTGGCACATCATCTCTGTCCAGTTGCACCACATCAATATCAACACTTGAATCAGTCCCTGTATCCGTAGACGGCACGTCTTCTTGATATGCTTGTTCAACTCTAGACGTGTCATTTCTCCCGTCCTCGCTATCGTCAACTTCTGGTTCGGGAACGTCAAATACGTTCCTGGGCTTTATTTTCTGCACCACGTGCCAAGAACCGCCTAACTTGGTGTCACCGAGGTAAAATACTTGTTCGTCTTAGCTGGAAATGACAAATGGGTCGTCCTTAAACCACTTTCGAGATAAATTTACGCTCGTAAAGTAGTTATCAGTCTGTATTCTCAACTTCTTATTTCCAACGTCCCACCAATCGCATCTAAATAAGTACACCTACTTTCTCATACAATAATTCAACTTAATAATATCCGTCAAATGCCATAAAAGTCAATTTCATCCTCCTCATTGGTTCCCTTCACAACCACCCCACTATTTTGTGTGGACCTGTACTTATCACGTTCTTCGGTATGAAATCGAATCCCGTTTACAATACAACCTGTATATCTAGATATACGTCTATCAGGGCCACACGCCATCGAGTATAGTGCATCAGACGCATCCGCAGAGTTTCTTATGCGCAACATCTTCATCTATTATCATGTACAGAATATAATTATTTAAGGATTTTCTTAGGTTCAAATAATGTGCAATACAACGAAAATTCTAAGTGTGGAGAGATACAATGTGAAATCTTACACATTTTTTGAACCATTGTGAAAACTGATCCTGATGCATTCTATTATAACTTGTGGGGAATTTAGACTTCATCTTATCTAGGTGTTCGCTACACATAAATGACAGGTCATCATCAAGAAACATTAAGGTTTTCAGTTTACAGAGAAAGCAATAATCAGGTGGAAGACTTACTCCAAGTACGATTCTATTTCTTCACAATTATGAAACACATACCACCTCGCCTTTGCTAGATCCCCAACGTCCATATCTTGAAACGTCGGGGATCCTAAAGGACGAACGTTATGTGCAAACACAGATATGAGTCCTTGTTCATGCTTCTGCCCTTCATCGGCATTCCGATCTTCTCGGTTGAATCGAGTCTCAATGCCACGAAGATACAAGGAGTAAAATGTAAGCCACTCATTATCAATGTACGCCTCAGCTATGGATTCCTCCGGGCATGCCCTATTCCTCATAAATCGTTTAAGTGTGTGAAAGTATCTGCACACAAAACTAATATGTTAACAGGCTTTTAAACATGGATATATGTAGTTTACGAAATGAAAAAAAATATAATCTTGGCTAGGTTCTACCACCTTTCGATCGGATACATCCAACGATATTGTACTGGGCCTGCAAGCTTTGCCTTGTGTGGTAAATGAATCGCTAGGTGTACCATGACATCAAAAAATACAGGTGAAAATATTTTTTTAAGTTTGCAAAGGATTACGGCAATGTCCTTCTCCAGTCGTTTAATAACATCTACATTTAACGATTTCGAACACAAATCCTTAAAGAATATTCCCAACTCAATCAACGTAGCATTGATATCCTTACTTAGGAATCCACGAATAGCAACCGGCAGTAGGCGTTGCAGAAAGACATGACAATCATGACTTTTTAGGCCTGTTACCTTACAGTCTGTAACGTTTACGCGCCGAGATATGTTTGACGCATACCCATCGAAAAACTTCACCATCAAAACCATTCACATAAACGCTTTCTCTCTAGTTTTATCAATGTATAGCAGGCTGCTAGTATAGTATATGAATTTTCATGTGGTTGCAAGTGTAACTCTTTCCTTAAACCCATTTCTTGTAAATCCAATCGAGCCTTGACACTGTCTTTTGTCTTCTTCTCTATGTTCATCAATGTTTCGAAGACATTATCACATATATTTTTCTCAATATGCATGACATCTAAGTTGTGTCACAATTTTAGATCACTCCAATAGGGCAACTCAAAAAAGATACTCTTCTTCCTCCAGTTATATTCTAGTACTGTACGTTTTCTCTTCTTCAAGTGCAATGCCTTACCAAATATAACTTCTCTAATGTTACTCAGTTGTTGTATCACATCTTCTCCAGATAGCTCTTTCGGGGGTGGCCTATGATCTTGTTTGCCATCAAAGATCATCGTCTTCCTGCGCCAACTATGATCGCTCGGAAGGAAGCGACGATGACCCATATAACACGTTTTTCTACCATGCTTCAATGACAATGAATAAGTCTCAATACCACATGTAGGACAAGCCAACTTGCCCTTCGTGCTCCACCCAGACAAATTTTCATACGTAGAAAAGTCATTTATTGTCCACAAGACTGCTGCGTGCAATCGAAATGTCTGTCCTACAAATGTGTCATATATTTCTACACCTTGACTCCACAACTCATTTAAATCATCTACTAACGGTCACAAATACACATCAATGTCATTCCCAGGTAACCTGGGTCCAGGAATAAGCAATGACATCATGAAAAATGACTCTTTCAAACACCACCAAGGAAGTAAATTATAAGGCATAAGTACCACTGGCCACATACTGTACGAGCTACTCATATTACCAAATGGATTAAAGCCATCACTTGCAAGACCTAGTCTAACATTACGAGAATCCTCTGCAAATAAGTCATGTTTCTTGTCAAAATTTTACCAGGCTTCTGAGTCCGCAGGGTGCCTCAGGGTACTATCATCATGAACGCGTTTCTCCTTATGCCACCTCATATCTTCAGTCGTCTTACGAGACATAAATAATCTTTGCAATCTGAGTTTCAATGAAAAGTACCTTAACACCTTTTGTGGGATTTTCTTATGCCCGGCTTTGTCATACTTTCACTTAGACTCTCCACATGTTTGACACCGATCATCCTTATCATGGTCTTCCCTATACAATAAACAATCATTTATACATGCATGGATTCGTTCATAACCAAGGCCCAAGTCTCGCATCAAGGATTTTACCTCGTAATGAGACTTGGGCAATGTCTCACCAGCCGGTAATGCTTCTTTTAGCAACTCAAGCAACATGTCGAACGATTTGTTACTTCAACGATTTATTGTCTTCAAATGAAATAACTTTGTAAGAAAATTTAACTTGGAGAAGTTCTCACACCCTGGATAAAGTGGACGTTGCGCATCCCTCAACAACCTACTAAACTTATCTGATTCGACATCACCCGTTGGAGGAATATCTTGGATACTGCTTGTCGCTGTAAAATCAGTATCCGCAGTTGTTCCCCTGAACACATCACCTATGATATCTTGCATTTCATCAACGTCTTCACCCTCATCATCCGGCACAATTGGGTCTTCGTTGACTTCAGTGGCCTCATCTCTATGGGTCATATCTTCACCATGATGGACCCACCAAGTGTAACCTGGGTCAATCCCAACTATGAACAATTCATCCTCTACTTTGTTTAAAGTCTTGTATATCAAGTTCATGCATTTTTGACATGGACACCTAATCCTATTCCCTGAATCTGCCCCATTTCGTGCAAATGCTATGAACTCTTGAACCCCTTGTTGATACTCTGGGTCAAACCTGTTCTTAGCTCGCATCCAACTCTTATCCATCTCTACAATGAAAAGACTAGAGTTAGTCTACGAAGATAGCTTTAAGATTAGGCTATGTTATAGGTTTAGCTTATATGTTTAGGTTTAGGTTAAGGTTATGAGTTTAAGTTAAGGTTATAAGTTTAGGTTTAGTTTATAGTTCTAGGTTTTGGGTATGGGAATAGGTTATAGGTTATGGGATAAGGTTTAGGTTATAGGTTATAGGTTAAGGTTCGGGTTCAGGATCGGGTTTAGGTTATAGGTTATAGGTATAAGTTTAGGTTTAGGTTTTTAAGTTTAGGGTTAGGTTTTTTTGTTTAGGTTTAGTTTTTGGTTAATGTTTAGGTTTAGGTTATAAGTCTAGATTTAGGTTAAGGTTAAGGTTATAAGTTTAGGTTAGGGTTATAAGTATAGGTTTAGGTTATAAGTTTGGGTTAAGGTTATAAGTATAGGTTTAGGTTTAGGTTATAAGTTTTAGGTTTAGGTCATAGGTTTAGGTTTAGGTTATAGGTTTAGGTCATAGGTTTAGGTTTAGGTTATAGGTTTAGGTCTATGTTTAGGGAATCCGGTTCGGTTTCGAGTTATGGATCAGGTTTAGGTGTTCTCTAGTATTATCTACTATTGAACCTAGTATTATCTACTACATACTAGTACCATACAACTTATATTGGGGCATCATACCATAAGTTACAAGATTTTCATGTCCCCCCTAACCAAGGTATCCTCCATTGATAACATATATATATATATATATATATATATATATATATATATATATATATCATAAGTTTTTTATTTTCATTTACATTTGTAAATACATTCATCATCCATCCAAGAAAATTGAAACAAGTACTGTCAGTCTATGACGAACAATTGAAAAGGAAAATCATGCATCTTATCTTACGCGGACATAAGTAGCGGTTCCCACCTTCTAGGAACCCCCGCTCAACCTCCAGATAGTTTTGACGCACATCCGGGTCTACTCAAACATTTTCTAAGATAATACAATGAAATCGTAAATTAGTTACTCATCCAAGATTGGATAGATTGTAATACTTTCATATTTTCATTTAAACGTCTACGCCGAAAATTCGGCAGCATCTCCTCATGCCTCTCCATATAAGTTTATCTTACGTTACATTCTGATGTTAAATATCTATAGCAGTGTAAAGATATTTGGCATTGGATATGGAACGGAAGAAACATATCCAGAGAGAAATGAGGAGATGGACCACGGATCAGGCATGAACATTGAAATAGATTATATGAAAGCATACTATCCATCTAACCTTGAACTGTCCAAAATGGAACAATTTGAGCGATTTTTATGCCATCAAAAATACACTATGTCTATGTATGGCCCCATAAAAATCCTCAAACAAGTAACTAATTATCTAACTTACAAGTTGGACCTGAAACGCAACTAGTAACAATTTCAAGCAAGCTTATCCATTTGAGAAGTAGAAAATGTCATATCTTATTGAATGAACTGAATCAAAGCAGTTGTTTATCCAAATACATCCTAAACAGATAAACTATGCAAGAGATATGCCAGCAATTTTACAAAGAAACACACCCCACATATTAATTTTATAGCAAAGAAAAGAAATGAATTCTCTTTGATGGTTAGGATTATCCATTAATTATGTATTTTATGCACACTATCCATCTATCTTGAGATATCATTATAGGGCATGATCAAGAGAATAGAATGAGAGAGTGATGCACCATTAAAATATTCTAAAGGTCCACCGTGATGTTTATTTGAGATTCAACCTGTTCATAAGTTAACACAGACATTAAATACGTGAAAAGAGTGAAAATCAACTTGATCGAAGACTTTTACAGCCCTTAGAAGTTTTAAATGGTGGCTGTCACTCTCTACATTATTTTCTGTGGTCGAGTCTACTAAAGATTTTGATCTGACTCATTCCTTAGCTGATGTCCTAAAATGACCTCTCCAAATGAACTCGATTTGTTTCAAGTGTGGGAAGGTTGGACACTCGAAGAAAGACTGCACCAGCTGGATAAATATGGACTTTCACATACATCCCCATAAGTAAAAAGTGGGCCACTTATGAAAATCACCTGTGGCAAATCAGGTTGGTCCCCTCAATGGATGGGCCGCATCGTTGAAATCAATCGAAAGCCAATGGTCCTACTCAATGCAGGTGTGTTACTCACCTAGTGAGTCAATGGACCAAATTGATATCCAAAACCAAAACCTATAACCTAAACCAAAACCAAAACCAAAACCTATAACCTAAACCTGAACCCATTCTCAAATCCCAAAACCTGACGAGTGGATCAACCTGATTCTTTGGCTAACCCATAATTATAATCGTGCCTTTTTGTCGGATGGATTGGATTCTAGACCTATCCTGTCAAGCTGGCACATGTGCAGCATGTACATGAGCTTTATATATATATATATAAAGTAGCATTAATAATATAATAAATTGTTGAAGTTACCTGGTGACTCACAACCCACCTACCAAGTATGACTTCATTACTTTTTGGAATGGAAAGGTGGTTATTCACTCAGAAAAGGAAGCATTGGAGTCGATCCCAAAAAAATGTTTTAATGGCACCAAACTGTCTTTTCTAATCAGATTATGAAGTTGGTCATCTATGCATGATGAATTAGTTCACCAAAATTCAAATTTGTCATTATGTACAATGGATCAGTTCACCAAAATTGTCTTCACAATTCATCTCACATGCACTTCCAAACAGGCAGTCTTGATTTTGCTGACAAAATGTTGATGATGAAACCATGCCTCTTTGAGTATTCCATTTAGTATTGCCTCTTAAATTAGAATATATATATATATATCAGATATATTTTTCATGCTTTTGCAGCATTTTCGGAGTTAGCTATTGCAGATATATATCAGATATATTTATAATGATTCATTCATCAATACCTGGACTCTATGCATACACTTGTGCCACTACTTTATTCATGGAAGTCTAGCAAAACCTTAGAATTTTTTATTTTTATTTTTTAACTGTAATTTGGTTTTCCATCTGAAAAACTCTAATTAAGAAAAAGTAGCATTAATAATTCCAAAACGCTCGCAAAATGTACCGCTGCATTGACTCATAACTGCATATAGTATACAATCATATGAAATATTAAAGCATATACACAGTTCATGCTTCAATTATTATGCAAAATTAATTTATAATTTCACATTTGTCTTAATTTTTCAGACATCTAACCCATCTGCTATAGGTGTCCCACTTAGATGAAGAGTTAGGGTTTTTACCTTTCGAGTTTTGAGGAAGAGAACGAGAGGAGTTTGAGTTGGAGCCCCGATCACGAGTCCACGCCGAGATTGAGAGAGGAGGGAGAGGATGCCGGACACAGATTTCCTTCTAGGAAGTTACTGCGTTGGAAACCCAAGTGGGGCCCACCGTGATTTTAGTTAGAAATCCCCACCATGAGTTTTAGAGAGAGAGAGAGATTGGGAATCGAATAGAGAGAGGGAGGAAGATGAGAGAGCTGGAGGAAGATCAGGGTCTAGTAGGGTTAGGGATCGGAGAGAGAGAGAGAGAGAGAGAGAGAGAGAGAGAGAGAGAGAGAGAGAGAGAGATGGGCGGGCATCTGTATTTGGGTGCCCGCCCAAATTTGGGACGCAGGTGGTATAGCTCTGTGGGCCCCACCATGATGCGTGTCAGACATCTACCCCATCAGTCAGATGCACCATCCCATGGTGGGCCCAAGTATTAAAAATCAAATCAATCTATGACTTGTATGAGCCACACCATATTTCCAAGTTGAGAGGGATTACCCTCCATTAAAACATTCATAATTATTTTTTGGGCCCGCCGAGATGTGGTCCACAAATCCAATCTGTTGATTAGGTCATACAGGCCTAGATAAAGGGGAAAAACAAAAATCATCTCGATCCAAGACTTTTATGGCCCCCAAAATGTTTTAAATGGTTGACGCTCATTCAACACTGTTTCATTTTTATGTGGCCTCCATTTCGTTTTGAGACATGCCTCATTTTTTGTCTCTTACCGTAAGATGATTTTTAAAAATAGATGGACAGCATGGATTAAACACATATACTCATTTTAAATGGTTCAAGCACTTCTGATTCAAAGAAATTCATTTTAAATGGAGAGAGAGATTGATTTTTGAAGGATATATATTTTGAGAAAATCCTTGAACCTGGCAGAGTGTGGGTTGATGCGGATGCACTGTAAATCTATCGTCTAAGTAACACAAATTTAACCGTCCAAAAAGTGGGTCCTGATTTAGACGGATCTGACACTGATTTTTATTTCATAGCTGGCACATTGCTAGACTTTAAATTAACTGTCATAATGAAAAACATCAATGGTCCGAATTCAGAAAAAAATGGCCATTAATCGGTGGTTATGATTGTTTGATCAATCTGAAATTTCGATGATCAATTATCTAGATTGGCTCCCAAAAATTGGACAGCTTGCTTTGAGCTATATATTATATGATAAGTTGACAATATCTTAGTACCAGCGTATCAAGTAACACACTCTACCAGAGTATCAAATAACTCCCCTTGCGAATTCTACTCATTTTTAGTTTGGTAACCTGCGAGTTATTAGATCGCAAAGGTCGTTCTGCCAACCTAATTTCAGGACAAATAAATCTGGGCATTACTTAATATACTCTTAGTATGTATTGATAGCCGGTCACTCAGAAATCTTACACTGTGGACAAGTCACAAAATCAGATTGGTGTAAACATTAATTCTAACCTCTCTTGATACACAAGACACTTTTCTATTAAAATGTCCACCAATTAAAAACCAAATAAGATGAACGTTTTGTTCATGACAAATCTATAATGGGTCCCATCATTTTGACAGTTTGATTAGTTTGTATTACTTGTATGTCACCTAATCACTTTTTTTTTATTTAAGTAATTTATTAGTGCTCAAGTCTTTTTCTTTTGCTTGAAAAAGCAATATATTTGAGCATCATCCATTACACTCTTCCACTGTATCAAAATAGTGGACCACACCACAGGAAACAGTGTGAATTGAACATATACCATTGAAAATTTCTTACTTAATAATGGACCACACCACATATCACACTGGGCTACACACAGCTCCATTCTATCAATTACGGTATGTTCGATCATATGTGTTCATTCTCTTGTTTTAGATGCCAAAATTGGAAAATATAATGGTGCTTATATTCTTACTTAAGTAGCAAGTTATGTAAGATGCCCCTAAATTAATTATTTTCGAAATACCCAACTCTTTTACTCCCCACTTAGAAATGAGTTCATCTAATTTTAGTTACAAGAAATCATGTAGTGGAGATTGTTTATAAGGATTTAAAATAATCTTGATAACCAACTATTTGTTTATTCATTTATTTTAGTTTTTGGGTAAATGATCAGCTAGGCTCAAACCAAGACCTGAGTGTTGAAATACCCCCTCCCCTGTCTACCACTGACCCCCTGATTCAAATCAACTATTTATACTTAACAATTTTATTTTTATTTTTTAATTATTTTGCATGGTCTCGCCTTAAATGGACGGGGACCCATATTTTGGATGAAAGAGGGTAGTCGATCCTGAAACTCGATTTGTTTCAAGTGCGGAAAGGTTGGTCACTCTAAAAAAGACTGCACCAACTAGACAAATATGGACTTTCACATACATCCCCATGAGTAAAAAGTGGGCCACCCATGAAAATCACCTGTGGCAAATCAGGTTGGTCCCCTCAATGGGTGGGCCGCATCATTGAAATCAATCGAAAGCCAATGGTCCTACTCAATGCAGGTGTGTTACTTGCCTAGTGAGTCAATGGACCAAATTTTGATGACATGAAATGATCATGGTGCGACCCATATTTTGTGCGGCTGGGATGTCTTACCAGCATGATGTATTGGCATGAAATTCAACCCGTTCATCCATTTTTCCAGACTCACATAGCCCAAAATAATACAAATCTAAAGCTCAAGCGGGCTCGGTCGGGTTAATCGGGCTGGTCGGTTATATACGTGCTAATATTTTTGCTATTACATTAGTTTATTATATTTTAATATAGGACTTATTTTTTGTACCTATAATTTTATTAATTATATATGTGATTATTCATTATAAAAAATTTTATTTTCTTCTTTGAAAAAACAAGCTAAAATATAAGACAACTGCTCCTTTAAAAGTCATGCAGCATAACACAAAGTCTATTTGGGAGAGAAATCTGGCATATCTTGTTAACTTGAGTCCTTGGAAATGACGTGGACAAATGAGACTCGACATCACTAGTGTGTCTCCGACATGAATACGATCCACGCTCAATTATAATTTATAAGTTATGTATTGATCAGGTTCGGGTTGGATCGGGCAACCCGAGACCTTAACCCAAAACTTACGTAGCCCCATGAATGTTTCAACAGTGGATGTTCAATCCTCTATTGTGCGGCCCACATGAGTTTTAAATTTGAGTTAATTTTCCCCCCATGTCCTAACAAGATCTGTCAAAATGGATGAATGAAGTGGATTTCTCACAAGCATCACAATGGGCCCCACGTAAGGCCCACTATTCTTTTTATTTGACATCCAACCTGTTGATTAGATCATACGGGCCCAGATGAAGGGAAAAAAAATATCAGATTGATCCTAAACTTTATATGGCCCCCAAGAGGTTTTTAATGTTCGACACTCATTCAACAGTGTTTCCTATAATGTGGTCCAGTTGAGGGTGGGATATTCCTCATTTTTCGTTCCATACCATAAAATGATATGGAAAAATAGATGGATGGTAGGGATGAAACACATACATCATGGTGGGGCCCACAGAGCACCGACCACTAGTCCTTGCGTTGGTGTCAGCGTGAGTAGCCAATCCGTTTCCTCTCTCACTCTCGCAATCTCTCTCACTCTCTCAACAGCGCCCGCTCGAGCTCATAGCTCTCTCTCACACTCGCGCGCCCTCTCCCTCTCTCTCTCTCTCTCTCAGTCCTCTCTCACTCTATCAATCTCTCTCACTCCCTCAACAGCGCCCTCTCTCCTCAGAGCTCTCCGTCTCTCTCGGTGCTCTCTCTCACACTCGCGCGCCCTCTCTCTCTCTCTCTCTCTCTCTCTCTCTCTCTCTCTCTCTCTCTCTCTCTCTCGGTCCTCTCTCAACCCCGCCCTCTCTCTATGAACGGCGCCCTCTCTCTCTATCTCTCGGCCCTCTCTCTCGCGCACGCTCTCTCTCTCTCTCCTCAGAGCTCAGGAACCCTATTTTCGGCATGGACTCGTGATCGGGCCTCCAACTCAAACGGGAAGTTGTTCTCTTCCTCTAACACTCGGTTGACTATGAGGTATCTCTCTCTCTCTCTGTCTCTCTCAATCTCTCTCAATCTCAATACCGATTGAAACTATTTGGGGATTTAGGGATTTAAGGAGTTGGGTCTAATACACAGCTGAACCTAAGGAGTCCAAAATAGCTAGTAGAATGTTGAGGAAATATTTGATCCCTGACCCAAGGTTAATGCAGTGTAATCAGGTTTTCAGTTTGTATAAGTGGGGCCATGGTTCAGTGATCTAGATCGTCAGTCTGTTGTGCTATGGATGGTGCACCAAACTAAAAAAATCTTTCAAGATTGAGAGATCCTAGCCACCAATCTGTAGCCTTTTTCAGCGAATGTGGCTAGTTCCTATTGAATGCATATAACTGATGGATATCTTAATCACTCAAGCTAAACCTTAGCTGCTAAAAATAGTAGGAAGTGGGTGTGGGATGCAGAAACTAGTGGTGAATAACCATTTTCAAGCCAAAAGTTCGTACGAATTGTGAGATTATGAAGCAGGAAAAAATGGATCCTAGATTTTTTTGCAACTATAGGGTGAGCTACAACACAACAAATGAATATATATATATATATATATATATATATATATATATATATATATATATATATATATATATATATATATATATATATATCTTGGAAATTATAGGGTGAGCTACAACACAACAGATTTTTTTGATAGGAATTTCTGTCATTTGTAGTGCGTTTTACCTGAATTTTGTTGAGATGGTTAGAATTGGATTCTCAATTGAATAAACTTCCCTGGATCTGTTGATTTGATTGGGTTTTCACTTTTGATTCTTCTGATAAGATCAATTTTATAATTCTCTTCATAAAACTGAATTTTAATTATGTTCACTTGTGCATCCAAATGTAGCCTTCATGTTTTTGCCCGTTTGGATGCTTCTTAACTTGATAGATTGGAATCTGGATACAAGTTGCACAAGATCCTTGAAATGTTGAGTTTCTATTTTCGATTTTAGCAAGAAGGGACTGATATCTTGATGTCCTGTTATTAGTATGGTAATTTGTAGTTTTTTCAGGCTTCCATCAAACCAATCTGCTTGCGGCCACTGAGAATGTATTTTTAGCATTGAGTACCAATCCTATGCATTGGTTGGTACTCAACCAGAAGAAACATCTCAACACATCTTATATCTTAGTTAGCTATTTGGCTTTTTGTTTGGCTTTTATTTTTTTTATTTTTTATTTTTATTTTTTTCAACCTGGACTGACATCAATTGTGTGTGGGTGTTGTTCCACAACAAAGTATATATATTAATTAATCTAGCATTGGAATGAGATTTGCTAAGCTAGATGTAACTAAAAGAGCTCATTACACTTCCCATGTGTCAATGTGGCACATGTGTGTTTCATCCAATTCATTTATTTATGCAAGCTTGACAATGTAAATGCCCTTGTTTAATTTGGATCTAACTTGAAACTAGAGTCCAAACATGCATCCAATGGGTACCCAAACCTGATCACAACTGAATATAGGTACCTCTAAAAGCAAGACCTTGACCTAGCAAGAGGCGGACCTGATCATGGGTTATGAGATATCTAGAACCCAACCCGAATTAGACGCATTGAAAACCATACTTAAACAAACACAGTACTTCCATCATGGAACAAGCCATACATAGAGTAATAGCATGAGTAGCATATTACCATTTGAAACCTCAAATCCCAACTACAATGAAGATGCAGTCTTATTCTTTCCTACATGAATCTGAATTTTGATGCTTGTGGCAAGCAGAGGAACCAAATTCACCCTGCATCTATCTACAGTATGTTCCGACTTTCAGTTCCTGCTGCAAGTGTGGCCCACGGTTCATTATCCAAACCGTTCGTTTGGTAGGTCTCTCATGGATGGCCAATGTGTAAGACCCGTATCTTGGTCCGTACCTTTTCGTACGCTTTCGCGGTCTTACCGGTTGAATTCCGGCGACCTTCGACCCTTACTCGATATCGACGCGCGACCCTGATTCATGTGCCGGCAACCCGAGTCGACTTAACCCGAGACCAATACCATAGCGACCGCGCCGTCGTTGCGGTTCCGATACCGCGACTCGCGCGCCGATGCGATACCCTGGTCAAGAGTTATGGGCCAACGTTCAGTGTGAGAAAATGTCGTGCATTGCGAAAACTAAGGGAATCTCTACGATGTGTCACATCAATCACATCAATCCCATCAATCAATCACCCATCAATCCATCACATGTCAAGCACACATCACTTCCATCCCTTTTCCCAAGCAACTACAAAAGTCTCCCAAACCCATACCTCTCTTACACAAAAAGCCACAAAAGTCTTCACCACCCATACCTCTCTTACACAAAAGCCTCAAAAGTCAAGCTTTTCTTACACAACCATCACTCACCCATCCATCCATCACTCTCTCTCTCTCCCTTTACAACACTCTCTCTCTTTCTCTCTTTCTCATTTCAAAAATCCCAAGCAACAAGAGCTCCCACGTATGGAATTTCTCCAAATTTCTAAGCTCCAAGTGGCCCACCTTCCTACCCTAAAATCTCCCATCTCAACCCTCCATTCTTCATCTTAACCATTGAAGTTGAAGCTAAGGTGCCAAGGAACCTCTAGGAGCAAGAAGATCGGACGGTGGGTGCCTCTATAGGGTAGCTTTCCTTATTTTTATGGTGGACCAAGTGAGGCCCACCGATCAATGGTGTGGATCTCACTTGGGACCCTTATTTGTGGCCAATGGACCACTTGGATCATCATGATCATTCCATGATAGGGCCATTCTCCATGGACCCCATCGTGATGTTTATTTCACTTAGAGAGGTCATCTAGACCGTCCATATCGGTGGGGAATGGATCTCCACCGTTGATTTACATTTTTGATGGTCCCTTGTTCAATGGGTCCGTTGATGTATGATTTCATGTAAGGGAGGGCCCATAATGACGAGGTCCCTCCATCACAAGCCGTATCCCACTCTCCATGTCTCTCTCTCTCTCTTTTATTTTATTTTATTTTATTTTATTTTATTGCAATAGGATGGTGTGGCCCACTTGAATGGATCCCACCTTGATGTAATTTTTATTCAAGTGGGGCCCACCTTGGACATTGAGCCCATGACACCCATCAGTGGTGGCCCACTCCATCAGGGCCCACACTCAAAATATATATATATATAAATAACAAAAGACCGTCCAGCGTCTGGGACGCTGGACGTTTCAACAGAAAGGAAAAAAAAGAAAGAAAGGAAAAGAAGGGAAATGGTGGGCCACTCTTACAAGCCCCAACTTAATGCATATATTTAATCCAAGCCTTCCACCATCTTCCTCAGATTAATTTAGGCGTTGAGCCAAAATTTGGGACCAATCCGGAACTCAGGTGGGCCATACCATCTAAAATCATGTGAAGACATGCCTGAAACATACAAAAGCATTTGGTGGGGCCTATCTGAAATTTGGACGTGGCTCAAACTTGGTTTGGACGCCTAATTTTGTGTAACACATGTAATGGATGGGGTAGATCTGGTTAATGTGGGTCTCATCTAGGATAAAAAAATAATTTTCTTTTTTGGCATGACTTTGTGCCATGAGTCCAGAGACGTCCACGTTAAAAAGGGTGGCTGCATTGGCTCACTTATAGACTCCAGCATGATGTATGTTTTACATCTATACCGTTCATTTAATAGGTCTCCTTGAATGGTGCGTTGACTCCAAATCATGTGAAGACATGCCTAAATCATATAAAAACACTTGGTGGGGCCTACCTGAATTTTTAATGTGGCTGAAATTTGGTGTGAACCCTCAAACAGGTGGGACACACGTAATGGACGGGTTGGATTACAAATAAACACTTTGGTGGGTCCTGCATGGGACCCACTGTGGTATGTGTGGCTTACACACCGTACACAACAGTGGGTGGTGACACCCACTGTGATTCAAGTGCTTTACTCACGCCGTCCGTCCATGGCAGTGGACGGTGGCCCCCACTCAGATGTATGTATTGTGTCCACGCCGTCCATCACGTGGGCCCCTGGCCACGTGACGTTGTGAACAGGTTTGGATGGCAATAAACATTACAGTGGGCCCTAGGCCATGTGATTCTATGAACAGTTTGGATGCAAATAAATAGTACAGTGGACCCAGGTTGGGTAGAAATATACATTACGGTGGGCCCTGGGTCTATATGACCTTATCAACAGGTTTGAATGGAAAATAAACATTTTGGTGGGCCCCTTGCTACATGGCCTTATCAACAGGTGGGATGTAAAATAAACATTTTGATGGGCCCCTTGCCACACGGCCTTAACAACAGGTTGGGTGGCAAATACTCATTTCAGTGGGCCCAGGATTGGATGGAAAATAAATGTTATAGTGGGCCCACATGGGAGTCTACCATGATGCATGAGTTTCATCCAAACCGTCTAACCATTTTGAGATCATTTTAAGGCCAATGTTGAGGCCCACTTTGTTATATATGGGCCCATGTGTGTAGGCCCATTTGATGTATTTGTGGCCTAATGTTGAGGCCCACTTTGGTATATATAAGGCCTATGTGATTAGGCCCATTTGATGCACATAAAGCTTATGGGATTGGGCTCATTTTAATGCATTTTAAGGCCTATGGGTGATGGCCCATTGCAAAGTACCTAAGGTCCATTGGTGAGGCCCATTGAGGTGGCCCACTTGATGAATATAAGGCCCATGAGATACGGCCCATTTGATGTATTTGAGGCCCAATGGGATGTACCTAA
This sequence comes from Magnolia kwangsiensis, assembly GCA_037074715.1. Classification (NCBI taxonomy): domain Eukaryota; kingdom Viridiplantae; phylum Streptophyta; class Magnoliopsida; order Magnoliales; family Magnoliaceae; genus Magnolia; species Magnolia kwangsiensis. The sequence goes on from CM073577.1 coordinate 120,905,513, forward strand.
GGTACATTGCAATGTGTGATTCCGCCATGATTTATTTAATGATATTTAAGGCGAACCGAGCCTTGGGAGCAATGTTGGTTAGACGTCCATATTGCGAGTGTAATGTTGGTTGGATGTCCACATTACGACTCTCCTTAGGGCCCATTACTGGGCCGTACTTATCGTGTATAGGCCGTCCAGGTCCATCTGTATTGTAAGATAGTTCATTTTATTATAACATGTTAGTACAGTTCCATGACTCATGATCATACGCATCATATGTATGCTTGACGTGAGAGTTGTCTGATCATAGCATTTACCTTCGGGCAGGTTGTTTATGGGCTCTCGGTTAGGCGGTGTTACCCTACATGAGTGCATGATATGCGCAGGATTGGTTGCATGACTGGATAGCGTGATTCATGCATTTCGCATTTGTGTGACATGGTTATTGTACGCCCTAGCGACATCGGGGCCGTAGCCTCCACAGACAGATCGTGGTTGCAGGATTGGATATTAAAAATCTTATTCTACATGGGGTACTATAGATATCCCTGGGTGAAAGTTTCTAAACCCTTATGGTACTAAGAGGTTGCTCCAACGTCTAGACCGAGTGGGTAGATGAGCGTTGAGTGCCGATTACCAGACGGTTACACTCTCCACTGTGTCGTGGTCGATTGGAAGGGGGTACAGCCTTATCCGCTCGAGAGTAGGGGGCAATGCTAGGCTGAGTTTGACCAGCTCGAGGAATGGGTCCGCTATCGACGAGTCACGCCCGATATTGGTAGATGGATAGTGTGGTCTCTTCCACTTACCTTATTGTGCACGATGTGGCGGCAATCTGGTTTAAAGTGTACTAGACCCCGGTGATATTCCATATTTTGAGCTGTATTGATATGTGGACATAGATGAGGATCTGTATGCTTGAGCTGCATTGCATATCACATGGCCTTGGGATGGACGATACCGTTCATGTCTTGCTTCGCATAAGCCTTGATACGGCTCATGATATTATAGATCCATCTGCATATTCTGCTTTACTCTGACATTGCATGTTCATATTACTACTTTGCGCACACACTTTCACCACCCTCTAAGCTTTCTGTAAGCTTATGCACGACCGTTGCGTGCAGGTGATGTTGGATCGCAGCAGCGCTGAGGCAGGAGCACGTTGCAGAGTGTTTTGGAGTTTTTGTTCTACACCACTGTATTTCCCTTTATGCTCATTGTACTTGTAAAGTTTTTGATCATAGTGAAAATGTAATGGAGTTCTTGGTTGTTGTTTGTGGGTTATGCCTTTGGTTATGCTTATTACGAATCAAACTGATGTTGAAAATCCTCCTCGTAGCATCCCAGGATCAGAACCTGGCGAATGGGAGCTAGGAGCCGAGAATGGGGTTCTACGGAGGCTGTCGGCGCCGGATTCGGCGATCGAGAATTTTATGAGCCCGGTTTCCGAGTTTGGGGCATGACACAATGCACTAAAAATGACCCAGATTAAAGATCTTAGCCACAAAATGTTTAAACTTTTCTTGGTTGAGTACCAACCAATACATAGGATTGGATTAGTAATGCATTTGATCTAAAGATTCTTTAGCATTTATATCTAATGGCCACCATATTTAGTTTAAGTGTCTGAAATGAAGATGTTGAGATTGATGAGTTGCAAGAATAAGAATGTATAAATTCCACTAGTGAACTTTGATTAAGAAAAAACAGTTTGATGTATGAATTCTTATTATTTTTTCTTTTCCTTTGCACAAAAAAAAAAAAAAAAAAAAAAAAAAAAAAAAAAAAAAAAAAAAAAAAAACCAAAAAGGTAAGTCTATATGGTAATCCAATCCTATATGGTAATTTATCATGCCCGAAGATTCAAAGCATGTGGCCATCCTATGTGGATTGCAATGATTTGTGCACAAATTTGATCATGTGGAGTGCAATGATTTGTGCGACTCAATCATTTCAATTGCTAAGCCTAGATCTAATCTGGAATCATTTGGAAGGATGCTTCCCCTCAAAAAGTAAGTTGATTAGCTGTAAACAAATTAAACCAAGATTGATAATATTAGTTTAGATAATATTTTGAACTTTATTTAAAGGTCATGCCTCACTTCTCCAAATTCCTACTCTAATGTTATTTTTTTTTATTTGTTTAAATCTTGATAGAATTGGCATGATTAATTTTTTTTTTTCATCATAAATTGATACTGAGTTTAAACCAGCCATTACATTCTCTAGCAAATATATTTTTAACTGTGGAAAACAATCTTAGAATCTCCATCATGCTGTATATATGTAGTTTCTCTTTCACTTGTGAATTTATTTATCATGCTAGGGGTAGATCTTCTTCCTCTTAGCTAAACCGAACTCTTTAGGACTGAAACTACAAAATCTGTGGGTACTGTTGCTAAGATGCAGTTAAAGATTTGTGGAGGATGCTGATGTTGTCTATGCATGCTGAGAAAGAAACACGATTGGAAAATGCTTGTTGTTTAATACATGCAGTATTTTTGGATGCAAGTTGTTTTATATGCTTATTACCTTCTTTGTCATCAGAGTGGAAAATGCACCCTTCCTACCCATTTGTGTATTGGAGCAAGTGATTTGATCACCTAATGACAATTCTTGAGATTCGTCAACATCCACGGTTCCAACATCATCTTCCTGGCTACTTAGCCATTCCTGCAATAGATGTGTTGCAAAGAGTGAAACAGGTACTACACTTTCTTACCACTTGATGGAAATTTTAGTTGGAAAATATCTTTAAATAAAGTTGCCTTTTTCAAATTATAAGTCATAAATTATTTTTTGCAAGCGATGAATTTTTTTTAAATAAAATTTTATTTTCTCTTGATTTAAATGCATTTATAACCACTGTATAGAGCACTGAAAACCATTTAATGTGTAATGCCTGAAAGCTCGTTCCTGGTTGGAAATGTAAAGAGCTGAAATATTTTCTTACCTTGTTTGAAGGCTGATGCCAGTATCTCTTTAATTTTATTTGTAGGCGTGAAGCATGGCGTGGGTTCCTGATTGTACATTTCCTGGCCATGCCCTATAATGAGCTGGTAAAATGTATATACAGCCCGAACAAAACACATTCATGGTGGTGGGATTACAAATCCTTTCCAGAACTGACTAGTAGTGTCCGAAACCCACACCATGCTTCATGGATATATTTGAAGGCACGTGCTGCAGGCAACTTGATAAGTGGGTATTTGAAGAGATAGTGAGTATCTGCTGTCACGCCTCAAACCCAGAAATCAGATTCACAAGAATCTCGATCGCCGAATCCGGTGCCGACAGCCTCCGTAGTACCCCATTCTCAGCTCCCAGCGCAACATACGCCAGATTCCGATCCTGGGATCCTACAAGGAGGATTTTTTGAACGTACACTTGTCTTGTAATAAGCATAACCACAAGTTTACCCAAATTATAAAGGAAACATCATCATCACATATCCACTAATATAATCATTTGAGTACAATGCTGAAAGGAATACATAAATAAAGAAAAATCAAGCTCCAGAAGACCACTGCACGCTCCAAGCTCAACACTGCTGCAACCTAACATCACCTGCACGCATCTATCGTATATAAGCTTATAGAAAGCTTAGAGGGTGGTGTAAGTGTGTGCACAAGGTAAGTATCAAATGTTCAATACAATACCATCATCATACAATACCAAAATTACTGGTAATTCATAAATCGTACATTATCGGAATAACCTGAAATACTAACAAGATCATAAATCATACAATAACAGAGTAAGCGAAAGTATGGACAAGTTCATAAGTCAGTCAATTATTAGAAACGTAATATAAAATAGATATGCACTAAGGAGTCATAAAGAGTCAAATATCAGATGCCGAGGATGTAATGCAATATACAAAGCCTGCTAAGTCTGTCTAGGCCATATAAGTATAGAAATATAGCAACCCAAAATGCCATATGCCTACGGATGTAATGCAATATGCGATACGAATGAAATGACCATGCTGGAGTGTGAAGTCGGGATGATAGTACGTAGTATCGCAGGCTACGGGGTCCACCACAAGGACTTCTATCCAAACCAGTCCCATACCTAAATTTGGATAGTCAGACTCAATATGATAGACTCCTGATCTCAGGTTAGTCGCGCGCCCAACCGAAATTCTTGCCATAACGAAGGTACACAATAATTAATTGTGCACCACCAGCCTGAGTGGATAGTGAATGAACGAATGAATGAATGAACATGCAATTCCTACTCAATAAGTCCACATATTAGTACGGTTTCTCTCTGGAAAATCACCGGGGTCTATTACACTCCATACCAGATTGCCGCCCCATCGCGTGCAACAAGGTGAGTGGAAGAGACCTCACTATCCACCTGTCAATATCGATCCCGGCTCGTCAATGGCGGACCCATTCCTCGAGCTGGTCAGACTCAGCCTAGCATTGCCCCCTCCTCTCGGGCAGGTAAGGCTACACCCCCTTCCAACCGACCGCGACACAGTGGAGAGCGCAGCCATCTGGTAATCGACACTCGGCGCCCATCTACCCACTCGGTCTAGACGTTGGAGCATCCTCTGGAACCAAGAGGGTTTAGGAACTTTCACCCAGGGATATCTATAGCACCCCATGTAGAACAGATTTCTGGTGTCCCATCTGGCCATCCACGATATGCCTGTGGAGGCTACGACCCTGATGTCACTAGGACATACAGTAATCACAGCACACAATGCAAGATGCATGAGTCATACAATCCAATCATGCATCAATTTTACGCAAACCGTGAGCTCATGTGAGACAATCTCTGCCTATCAGGGAGTCTCGTAACAACTAGCACTATGACATATGCAATGGTCAATCATATCTCATAACATACATGCAGATGATGCGTATGGGCATGGATCATGATGCTATGCAGTCACATACTCATAATTGGTATTAATATCCGGCATCAACAATCGACCTCGACAATATGGACATCTAACCAACATTACCCCAAGAAGTGACCCTCACAGATCCAAACATATAATGGGCCCACGGCCTCACACAAGGGCCTAATATACAACACAATGGGCCTTACTCAAGGGTTACATGTACACAACAGGTGGGCTGCATCAACGAGCTGCACTAATGGGCCTCATACACATTAAGTGAGCCGCATCAATGGGGCGCGCTAATGGGCCACAAGTATATCAAAGTGGACCTTATCACCTAAGCCTGACATGTACCACATTAGTCCTCACATAAGGCCATATGTAACATTATAATGGTCCCCATACACAGGCCGCATGTACAGTATAATGGACCATATCCATAGGCCCCGAACACATCGTAATGGGCCACATCCCTTAGGTCTCTCATACATAACATCAGGTCTTGCCATCTAGGCCGAAGATACATCACAATCCACAGGCCCCAATACTTAATGGGTGGGCCCTACACCTGAGCCTAATATACGTCACAGGTGGGCCCTGCACATGGGCCTCATACACAAAGAGTTAGGCCTATCAGTAGGCCCTAGGGAGAGTGACAATGCGGACATTTAACCAACATTAACCTTACAATGTGGACGTCAAACCATCATTGCTCCCAGAGCTCGGTTCTCCTTAAATATCATTAAATAAATTATGGCGGAATCACACATTGCAATGTACCTTAGGTACATCCCATTGGGCCTCAAATACATCAAATGGGCTGTATCTCATGGGCCTTATATTCATCAAGTGGGCCACCTCAATGGGTCTCACCAATGGACCTTAGGTACTTTGTAATGGGTCATCACCCATGGGCCTTAAAATGCATTAAAATGAGCCCAATCACATAAGCTTTATGTGCATCAAATGGGCCTAATCACATAGGCCTTATATATACCAAAGTGGGCCTCAACATTAGGCCACAAATACATCAAATGGGCCTACACACATGGGCTCATATATAACAAAGTGGGCCTCAACATTGGCCTTAAAATGATCTCAAAATGGTTAGACGGTTTGGATGAAACTCATGCATCATGGTGGACTCCCATGTGGGCCCACTATGACATTTATTTTTCATCCAATCCTGGGCCCACTGAAATGCGTATTTTCCACCCAACCTGTTGTTAAGGCCGTGTGGTAAGGGGCCCATCAAAATATTTATTTTACATCCCACCTGTTGATAAGGCCATGTAGCAAGGGGCCCACCAAAATGTTTATTTTCCATTCAAACCTGTTGATAAGGTCATATAGACCCAGGGCCCACCATAATGTATATTTTCTACCCAACCTGGGTCCACTGTACTATTTATTTGCATCCAAACTGTTCATAGAATCACATGGCCTAGGGCCCACTGTAATGTTTATTGCCATCCAAACCTGTTCATAACGTCACATGGCCAGGGGCCCACGTGATGGACGGCGTGGACACAATACATACATCTGAGTGGGGGCCACCGACCACTGCCGTGGACGGACGGCGTGAGTGAAACACTTGCATCACAGTGAGTGTCACCACCCACTGTTTTGACGGTGTGGTAAGCCACACATACCACAGTGGGTCCCATGCAGGACCCACCAAAGTGTTTATTTTCAATCCAACCCGTCCATTACGTGTGTCCCACCTGTTTGAGGGTTCACACCAAATTTCAACCACATTAAAAATTCAGGTAGGCCCCACCAAGTGTTTTTATATGATTTAGGCATGTCTTCACATGATTTGGATGGTATGGCCCACCTGAGTTCAGTTTGTGAATGATTTTTTTTGGAGTCAACGCACCATTCAAGGGGACCTATTAAATGAACGGTATAGATGTAAAACATACATCATGGTGGAGTCTATAAGTGGGGGTCCCTGGAAGGTGGGAACCGCTATTATGACCATGATGAAGCTGTCCATTTCCTATGGACGGCATTGGAAGGGCCTGAAATTTTGGACAGGCCGTGTTTATATTTGTATTTGTATTTACAGGGACCACACCCTTAACCTAAACCCATAACCTAAACCTAAACCTAAACCCATTCTCAAATCCCAAAACCTACAACCTAAACCAATACCAAAACCTATGACCTAAACCCGAACCCATTCTCAAATCCCAAAACCTATAACTTATCCCTAAACCATAACCTATAACCTAACCTAAACCTATACTTATAACCTAAAACTATTCTCAAATCCCAAAACCTATAACCTAAACCTAACCTTAACCAAAACTTAAACCTATAACCTATAACCTTAACTTATAACCTATAACCAAGACCAAAATCAAAACCTATAACCTAAACCCGAACCCATTCTCAAATCTCAAAACCTATAACCTATCCCTAAACCTTAACCTAAACCTAAACTTATAACCTAAAACTATTCCCAAATCCCAAAACCTATAACCTAAACCTAACCTTAACATAAACCTAAACCTATAACCCATAACCTTAACCAAAACCTATAACCTAAACCTAAACCAAAACCTATAACCTAAACCCGAACCCATTCTCAAATCCCAAAACCTATAACCTAAACCAAAACCAAAACCTAAACCTTATCCTAAACTTATAACCTATAACCTAAACCAAAACCTATAACCTAAACCAAAACCAAAACCTATAACCTAAACCCGAACGCATTGTCAAATCCCAAAACCTATAACCTAAACCAAAACTAAAACCTTTGACCTAAACCTGAACCGATTCTCAAATCTCAAAACTTATAACCTATCCCTAAACCTCAACCTATAACCTAACCTAAACCTATACCTATAACCTAAAACTATTCCCAAATCCCAAAACCTAAAACCTAAACCTAAGCTTAACATAAACCTAAACCTATAACCTAATACCTTAACCAAAACCTATAACCTAAACCCGAACCCATTCTCAAATCCCAAAACCTATAACCTAAACCTAACCTTAACCTAAACCTAAACCTATAACCTATAACCTTAACCAAAACCTATAGCCTAAACCAAAACCAAAACCTATAACCTAAACCCAAATCCATTCTCAAATCCCAAAACCTATAACCTAAACAAAAACCAAAACCTATAACCTAAACCCAAACCCATTCTCAAATCCTAAAACCTATAACCTATTCCTAAACCTAAACCGTATCCTAAACCAAAACCTGTAACCTAAACCAAAACCAAAACCTATAACCTAAACCCGAACCCATTATCAAATCTCAAAACCTATAACCTAACCTTAACCTATACTTATAACCTAAAACTATTCCCAAATCCCAAAACCTATAACCTAAACCTATAACCTATAACCTATAACCTTAACCAAAACCTATAACCTAAATCAAAACCAAAACCAATAACCTAAACCCGAACCAATTTCTAAATCCCAAAACCTATAACCTAAACCAAAACCAAAACCTATAACCTAAACTCGAACGCATTCTCAAATCCCAAAACGTATAACCTGAACCAAAAACAAAACCTTTGACCTAAACCCGAACCGATTCTCAAATCTCAAAACTTATAACCTATCCCTAAACCTCAACCTATAACCTAACCTAAACCAATACCTATAACCTAAAACTATTCCCAAATCCCAAAACTTAAAACCTAAACATAAGCTTAACATAAACCTAAACCTATAACCTAATACCTTAACCAAAACCTATAACCTAAACCAAAACCAAAACCTATAACCTAAACCCGAACCCATTCTCAAATCCCAAAACCTATATCCTAAACCAAAACCAAAACCTATAACCTAAACCCAAACCCATTCTCCAATCCCAAAACCTATAACCTAAACCAAAACCATAACTTATAACCTATACCTAAACCCATTCTCAAATCCCAAAACCTAAACCTTATCCTAAACCTATGACCTATAAGCTAAACCAAAACCAAAACCTATAACCTAAACCCGAACCCATTCTCAAATCCCATAACCTATAACCTAAACCTAAACTTAAACCTTATCCTAAACCTATAACCTATAACGTAAACCAGAACCAAAACCTATAACCTAAACCCGAACCCATTCTCAAATCCCAAAACCTATAGCCTAAACCTAACCTTAACCTATAACCTAAACCAAAGCCAAAACCTATAACCTAAACCAGAACCCATTCTTAAATCCCAAAACCTATAACCTAAACTAATACCAAAACCTATGACCTAAACTCGAACCCATTCTCAAATCCCAAAACCTATAACTTAAACCTAACCTTAACTTATAACCTAAACCAAACCAATAACCTAAACCAAAACCAAAACCTATAACCTAAACCCGAACCCATTCTCAAATCTCAAAACCTATAACCTAAACCAATATTAAAACCTATAACCTAAACCCGAGCCCAATCTCAAATCCAAAAACCTATAACCTATCCCTAAACCTTAACCTATAACTTAACCTAAACCTATACCTATAACCTATAACCTAAACCTAAACCTAAACATAAACCTTATCCTAAACCTATAACCAATAGCCTAAATAAAACCTATAACCTAAACCTAAACCAAAACCTATAACCTAAACCCGAACCCATTCTCATATCCCAAAACCTATAACATAAATGAAAACCAAAACCTATAACCTAAACCCGAACCCAATCTCAAATCCAAAAACCTATAACCTATCCCTAAACCTTAACCTATAACTTAACCTAAACCTATACCTATAACCTATAACCTAAACCTAAACCTAAACATAAACCTTATCCTAAACCTATAACCAATAGCCTAAAATAAAACCTATAACCTAAACCTAAACCAAAACCTATAACCTAAACCCGAACCCATTCTCATATCCCAAACCTATAACCTAAACCCGAACCCATTCTCAAATCCCAAAACCTATAACCTAAACGAAAACCAAAACCTATAACCTAAACCCGAACCCATTCTCAAATCCTAAAACCTATAACCTATACCTATACCTAAACCTCATCCTAAACCAAAACTAAAACCTATAACCTAAACCCGAACCCATTATCAAATCCCAAAACCTATAACCTAACCTAAACCTATACTTATAACCTAAAACTATTCCCAAATCCCAAAACCTATAACCTAAACCTAACCTTAACCTAAACCTAAACCTATAACCTATAACCTATAACCTTAACCAAAACCTATAACCTAAACCAAAACCAAAACCAATAACCTAAACTCGAACCCATTTCCAAATCCCAAAACCTATAACCTAAACCAAAACCAAAACCTATAACCTAAACCCGAACGCATTCTCAAATCCCAAAACCTATAACCTAAACCAAAACCAAAACCTTTGACCTAAACCCGAACCGATTCTCAAATCTCAAAACTTATAACCTATCCCTAAACCTTAACCTATAACCTTACCTAAACTTATACCTATAACCTAAAACTATTCCCAAATCCCAAAACTTAAAACCTAAACCTAAGCTTAACATAAACCTAAACCTATAACCTAATACCTTAACCAAAACCTATAACCTAAACCAAAACCAAAACCTATAACCTAAACCCAAACCCATTTTTCAATCCCAAAACCTATAACCTAAACCAAAACCATAACCTATAACCTAAACCCGAATCCATTCTCAAATCCCAAAACCTATAACCTAAACGAAAACCAAAACCTATAACCTAAACCTGAACCCATTCTCAAATCCTAAAACCTATAACCTAAACCTAAACCTAAACCTAAACCTTATCCTAAACCAAAACCTGTAACCTAAACCAAAACCAAAACCTATAACCTAAACCCAAACCCATTATTAAATTCCAAAACCTATAACCTAACCTAAACCTATACTTATAACCTAAAACTATTCCCAAATAATTTTTACCTATAACATACCTATAACCTTAACCTAAACCTAAACCTATAACCTATAACCTTAACCAAAACCTATAACCTAAACCAAAACCAAACCTATAACCTAAACCAAAACCAAAACCTATAACCTAAACCCGAACGCATTTTCAAATCCCAAAACCTATAACCTAAACCAAAACCAAAACCAAAACCTTTGACCTAAACCTGAACTGATTCTCAAATCTTAAAACTTATAACCTATCCCTAAACCTTAACCTATAACCTAACCTAAACCTATAAGCTATAACCTAAGCCTAGCCAAAACCTATAAGCTATAACCTAAGCCTATAACCAAAACCTAAGCCTAACCAAAACCTATAAGCTATAACCTAAGCCTATAACCAAAACCTAAGCATAACCAAAACCTACAAGCTATAACAGAAGCCTATAACCAAAACCTAAGCCTAACCAAAACCTATAAGCTATAACCTAAGCCTAACCAAAACCTATAAGCTATAACCTAAGCCTAACCAAAACCTATACCCTAAACCTAAACCTTATCCTAAACCTATAACTTATAACCTAAACCAAAACCTATAACCTAAACCAAAACCAAAACCAAAACCTAAACCTAAGACCTAAATGTATTCTCAAATTCCTAAACTCAAACCTACACCTAATCCTAATCTCAACTACTTAACCTAAACCTAAACTTGAAAACCCAAACCTAAACCCAATCCCAAATTCGAACCCGATTTCCTAAACCTAAACCTATACCTTAACCTATTCTCAATTCCCTAAAACTATAACCTATAACATATAACCTAAACCTATAACCTAAACCTAAAACCTAAATACATTCTCAAATTCCTAAACCTAAACCTACACCTAATCTTAATCTCAACTACTTAACCTAAACCTAAACTTGAAAACCTAAACCTAAACCCGATCTCGAACCCAAACCCGATTTCCTAAACCTAAACCTTAACCCATTCTCAATTTTCTAAAGTTATAACGTATAACCTATAACCTAAACCTAAGCTAAACCTATAACCTTAACCTAAACCTAAAACCTAAATGTATTTTCAAATTCCTAAACCTAGACCTACACCTAACCCTAATCTCAACTCCCTAACCTAAACCTAAACCTAAACTTGAAAACCTAAGCCTAAACCCGACCCAAACCTGAACCCGATTTACTAAACCAAAACCTTAACCTATTCTCAAATCCCTAAACCTAAACCTACACCAAATCCTAATCTCAACTCCCTAACCTAAACCTAAACCTAAACTTGAAAACCCAAGCTTAAACCCGATCCCGAACCTGACCCGAATTCCTAAACCTAAACCTTAACATATTCTCAAATCCCAAAGCTATAACCTATAACTTAAACCTATAACCTAAACCTATAACCTTAACCTAAACCCAAAACCTAAACCTTAACCTAAACCAAAACTTATAACCTTAAACCAAAACCAAAACCTATAACCTAAACCTTAACCTAGGTTAAGGTTGTTTTTCTTTTCATTTGTCTGGATCATCTCTCATATGTTCTCTCTCTTTTTATTTTATTTTTTTTATAGGATTGTTTATGTTTGGATGGATGCAGTTTATGTTTGGATGGATGCAGTTTATATTTGGATGGATTTACGTGGTTTCATTTTAGATGGATGTGAATACGAATATGATGAAATATTTTATATAACAGGTGTATATTAGGAAAAATACAATGAAAGAAAATTTAAGATGAAATTAAAAAAAAAAAGACTTTAGCGACGAAAATTTTCGTCGCTAAAGGCCTAGGCACGTTTTTTAGCTACGAAAATTTTCGTAGCTACAAGCCCTTGCATTTTCTTTCCGCTCATTTAGTGACCAAAAATTTGGTTGCTAAAAGTCCCAGCTATGGATTTTTAGCTACGAAAATTTTCATAAAGCAATTTACGAAAATATTCGTACCTAAAAGTAAACCTTGGAATTTTATATCAAAAATTGTTCACACATTAGTGACGCTAATTTCGTCGCTAAAAGTCGCAGACCCATTCTTCAGCTACGAAAATGTTCGTAGCTAAAAGTCAAGTAGCCAGACATTTAGCGACGGAGAGTTCGTCGCTAAAACTCCCAACCACGTTTTTGGCTACAAAAATTTTCATTGCTAAAAGTAAACCTCTGCTTTCGTTCCCTTATGTTTAAAAAATTGTTCACAACATTTAGCGACGAAATGTTTCGTTGCTAAAAGTTACTTTTGGCTACGAATTCATGATTTCGCCGCTAAAGTAAAGTTTTAGCAACGAGTTGTTATTTCGTTGCTACAAGTCACTTTTAGCAACGAAAATAAATTTTGTCGCTAAAAGTTTCGTCGCTAAAAACCCCTTTTCTTATAGTGATTCTCGGCTCCCAGCGCAGCATATACCAGATTCCGATCCTGAGATCCTACAAGGAGAATTTTTCAACATACATTTGTCTTGTAATAAGCATAACCATAAGTTTACCCAAATCATAAAGGCAACATCATCATCATATATCCACTAATATAATCACTTAAATACAATGCCAAAAGAAAAATACACATATATCAAAATCAGAGCTCCTGAAAATCGCTGCACACTCCAAGCTCAACGCTGCTGCAACCTAACGCCACCTGCACGCATCTATCGTGCATAAGCTTACAAAAGCTTAAAGGGTGGTGTAAGTGTGTGTAAGGTAAGTGCCGAGTATACAATAGAGTCCATAAATCATACATCATCGAGATAAGTAGGAAAAATGACAAGGTCATGAATCATACGGTATCAGAATAAGCGAAAATAATGATAAGCCCATAAATCATACAATATCGAAAATACTAGCAAGATAAATCAACTATGTGAATGAGGAGTCACAGAGAGCCAAATGTCAGATGTCGAGGGTACAATGCAATATGTAAATCCTGCTAAGTTCGTCTAGGCCATATACGTGCAACAACATAGTAACTCAAAATGTTAAGTACTATGGATGTAATGAAATATATGGTGCAAATGAAATGACTATGCTGGAATGTGAAGTCGAGATGATAGTATGAAGTATCATAGGATATAGGGTTCATCACAAGGGAATTCTATCTAAACCAGTCCCATACCTAAATTTGGATAGTCAAACACAATGTGGTAAACTCCTAATCTCAGGTTAGTCGCACACCCCAACCGAAATCTTGGTCATTGTGAAGGTACACGTAACAAATAGTTGCGCACCACCAGCCCGAGTGGATAGTGAATGGATGAATGAATGAGTACGCAACTCCTGCTTAGTAGCCTGTCAGCATAGTAGCCTGCCAACCGCTAGTATCTCGCCTAGTGTGGTAGCTCGCCCAGGCCTCAACTCCGCCCACATCACACCCGCCCACATCAGCGTCCGCCCACGTGCGCCCACCCATATGTGCAACAGTGATGGGGTGTCATACTATCATGTCAATCCTCATATCAAGCCCACATATCAGTATGGTTCCTCTCTGGAAAATCAACGAGGTCTATTACACTCCACACCGACTACCGCCTCCCTAGTCGCACAGCCCAGTGAGTGGAAGAGACCTCACTATCCACCTAGCCAGTAGTCTACCAATACTTACCCGACTCATCTATAACAGACCCATTTACGAGCTGGTCATACTCATCCTAGCTTATAGCCCCCTCACTCAGGCAGATAAGGCCACACCCCCTTCCAACCGACCACGATACAGTAGGAGACACGGCCTCATAGTATAGACACCGACGCTCATATTTCACTCGGTTTAGACGTTGGAGCATCTCCTAGTACCAAGGAGGTTCTGAGATTTTCACCCAAGGACATCTTACATGCCCACAGTGCTAGAACTAAGGATTTTTGATGTCCCATCTGACCATCCACGATGTGTCTGTGGAGGCCACGACCCTGATGTCGCTAGGGCATACAATGATCAAATCACATATATGCGAGATGCATGAGTCACACTACCCAGTCATGCAGCAATCATGTGCGTTCGGCACGATAATGCAAACACTATGTCTCATAAAGAGTCCCGTAAATAGTCTGCCCAATGGCGTATGCTATGATCAAACATTCCTCATATCAGGCATACATATGATGCGTACGGGCATGAATCATGGAGTTATACTAAGCATTTTATATGGTGATGAAATATCCTCACAACAAAGATGAGCCTTGATGGCCTACACACAACAAGTATGGGCCTATCAATGAGCCCTAGGAAGAGTTATAATGCAGACATTTAACTAACATTATTCTTATAATGTGGACGTCAAACCAACATTGCTCCCAAGGCATGGCCCGCATTATTGTCATTACATAACCCATAGTGGAATCACACTACAATGCGCCTCAACCCATGGGTTCCAAATACATCACACTGGGTCTCAACCCATGGGCCCTATACACATCACAGTGGGTCTTAACCCATGGGCCTTTATACATCACAATGGGTCTCAACCCATGGGCCTTAACCCATGAACCCTGGAATACATCACAATGGGCCTTAACCCATGAGCCCTAATACATCACAATGGGCCTCAACCCATGGCCCCAAATTCATTACAATGGGCCTCAACCCACGGGCCATCAACACACCAAAAGTGAGCCTCAACAATGGGCCTTAAACATGGTAAGTGGGCCACATCACATGGGCCATATGCGTATCAAATGGGCCACACCAATAGATAAGTAGTGGTAATAATTTTCACCATTAAAATTCCTAAGGCGTCCTGTTAAACGGGCCTAAAAACCCATCCAGAGTGTAAGATTATGGGGTTGCCACCATCCAATCAGCTAAAAACTTTATATGCAACCTTAGGACCACAAATTAATCGTACACGTCAAATTTCAGCTCTTGAATCCTTCTGAAAATGGCTAAACTGATAGATCAGCCCCTGAAATCATGATTTAGGGCCCGCCTGATATCTGGATAAGCTTCAAATTCGGTCTCAACGCTTTAAATGAGCTGACAATGCGGATGGACGGAGCAGATTTCTCACGATCATCACCATGGACCTATATGTACATTGCATGCACATCACATACATGCATGACATCTTCTCATTTACGTAAACAGTGTTTACATTGTGCATTTAAAATTTTCTTAGTACGGCCTACTCCACATTTAAATCATCGATCTGTATCATCCATTGTGTTCAGAAGGAAGATTTAACCCTTACCAAAGTGGCATTCTGAAACTATACAGGCTGTTGCAACATCCTAGCCGTTAAATACAAGATGGACGGTGAAGTAGACAAACCCGTAGACTGCACAAATTTCACTCTAAAAATAGTACTTTTCGGATGGTTTTTCATCCTAAAATCAATGGATAGAGTGGATAAAACACATATATATCGTGGTGGGTTCCACCTCATGATGGACGGCATGAATGAAACACATACCATGGTGGGTTCCACTTGAACCTTAGATCTGACTCATTTTTACTCTCAAGCCCTAAAATGGGCTTTCAAAATGGTTGGATGGTGGGGATGTAACACATGCATCATGGTGGGTCCCACTATCCAAGAAGTGGATAGTGTGAATAAACACATACATCACTAGGGGATCCCACCGTCCAGTGGTAAGGACGGTGGACAGAACACATACTTCATGGTGGGTTACACCGTCCACTGCCGTGGACGGTGGGTATAAAACACATACATCATTGTGGGTCCCATGTTGGGCCCACCATAACATTTGTTTCCATCCAATCTGTAGATAAGGTCGTATAAACCTGGATGAAGAGGAAAAGCAAATCTCATTTTGATCCAAAACTTCTATGGACCCCAAAAAGGGTTTCAAGAGTAGACATTCAATCCCATCGTTTCTAATGATGTGGGCTACCTGAGCGTTGGATGCATCTCATTTTTGGAGAGGGCCCACCTCAGGGGGTGGGCCACCTCATGGATGGGTCAAATGGCAAATAAACATCAAGGTGGGGCCCACGGTTGGAGTCGTGGGTCGCTACCTCACTCCCACCGTCCGAGTGCAGGCGCTGCCTGCGCCTCTGGCAGCAACAGCGTCTGCTGCTTTTTTTTTTTGAAAATGCAGTTTTTCCACGATTTTTCGGGTGTGGGGCCCGCGTATGATGGATCCACCTCGTCCAATGGCCCCTATGGCTCAAGACAAGTCAAACGAGTCTGATATTGCACATTTGTTTGATGTATCGAATTGTCAGGGTGGATTTCAATGGCAAAGACACTGTTGGCTATGCTATGGCCCGTCTGAAATTCGGATCAGCATCATTTTTTTGTTCAATGCCTAAAATGAGTCAGGGAGTGAGGTGGATGGTTTGGATTAGAAACATACATCAAGGTGGGGCCTATATAAGTGGTCATTCTCCCATGCTTGAAAAACCAAGCTAATAGTTGTGTTTTCCTTCCACGTCCAACGTCCAGGGACACTGGACGGTTTGGCGTACACATGCTTAAGGTGGGCCCTGCTTTAGGTGGGCCAGCACATGACTGCATAGTGTGGATATATTATATCTAGAGTGGGCCCCACCTACGGATGGCTTGGATAAAATACATATTTCATGGTGGGGTTCATACAAGTGGGCCACATGGCCACATCAACATACAAAGAAAATAAATAAAAAGGAGAGGAAAAGAGAAAAAAAGAGAGTGGGACACGCGTGATGGAGGGACCCCGGCACTATGGGCCCTCCCTTGGGATCAATCATACATCAAGTGGGTCCCAACACATATGGCCCACCAAATCAAAGATCAATGGTGGAGATCCTTTATCCACCAAGATGTAAGGTCCAGATGACCCATAACTACTATAAATTTAAACATCACGATGGGGTCCATGGAGAATGGCCCCATCACGGAATGATATTAATAATCAAGGTGGGCCATTGGTCACATCTTAGGGTCCCAAGTGAGATCCATACCATTGATCGGTAGGCCTCACTTGGCCCATTATAAAAGCATGAAAAACTAACCTATAGAAGCACCCACCTATCGATCTTCTCGGTCCATTGGAAAGCCTATCTCCTTGTGCTTCTCTTTGATGGTGGAAGATGAAAAATGGATGGCTAAGATGGAGGTTTTTGGGAAGGGAAAGGTGGACCACACGACTCACATTTCTCCCTTGGAATGCTTAGACGTCCACCTCTCTTTTGCTCCTTTGTTGCTTGGAAAATGGTGTAGAGAAAGAAAGAGAGAGATGGGATGTAAGGAGAGAGAGTGATGGATGTGAGTGATGGGTGAGGTGATGGATGTGAGGTGAGTGATGGGTGAGGTGAGAAATGGGTTAACTTGGTGGTTGTTTAACTTATGGAGAAAGAAAGCATGGGTTCTTTGTACTTGACATGTGAGGTGATTGATGGGACTGATTTGACATGTTGTAGAGATTCTCTTGGAATTACAAATGCCTGATATTTTCTTCGAAATAAACGCCGACCCACATCTCTTAGTCAGGGTATTGGATCGGTATGCGAGTCGCGGCGACGGTGCGGTCGCAACGGTACTAGTCTCAGATTAAGTCGACTCAAATCTACAGGATACGACTTAGGGTCACACGCAAACATCGATTATACGTCGTAGGTTTCCAGACTTTGATGGAAAGGATCGCAGGAGTCGACGAAATAGTACAGACTAGGATACGGGTCTTATAGGTGCGACCTATGCGATATGGCCCACTTAATGTACATGAGGCCCATTGGTGTGCCCATGCGATATGGCACACTTGATGTACACGAGGCCACAGGTGCAGCGCATGCGATATGGCCCACTTGATGTATACAAGGCCCACTGGTGCGGCCCATGCGATATGGCCCACTTGATGTACATGAGGCCCATTGGTGCGGCCCATGCGATATGGCACACTTGATGTACACGAGGCCCACTGGTGCGGCCCATGCGATATGGCCCACTTGATATGTATGAGGCCCATTGTAATGCATTCAAGGCCCATGAGCGAGGCCCAATGTGAGGTATTCAAGGCCCATGGGTTATGGCCCATTGCAATGTGTGTAAGGCCCAATTGGTGCACCCTATTCGATGTATATATGAGGCCCATGTGATTAGGCTCACTATAAGCTTAGCCCCACGAGGGCCACTCCTTGGAAGTAATGTTGGTTGAATGTCTACATTAATGGGCAATGATGGTTAAATGTCCTCATTGTGACCTTTCCTTCGGCCATTTATTAGGCTGATTACTGATTCTGCTTGTCGAGGCCGATTGTCTAGGCCGATTATTAGGGCCGGTTATCAATACCAATTATTGATCCCGATTATGAGTATGTGACAACATAGCATCATGATACATGCCCATACGCATCATCTGCATGATTGTTATAATGTATGGTTGACCATTGCATATGTCATTGGGCAGATTGTTATGAGACTCCGTTATAGGCGGAGGTTATCTCACATGAGCACACGGTATGCACAGGACTGATACGTGACTGGATTGTATGACTCATGCATCTTGCATTGTGACTTATGATTATTATACACCCTACCGACATCAAGGTCGTAGCCTCCACAGGCATATTGTGGATGGCTAGATGGGACACCAAAAATCTGTTCGAGCAACGGGCTGCCATAGAAGGCCCTGGGTGAAAATTCCTAAGAGTCTCTTGGTACTAGAGGACACCCCAATGTCGAGACTGAGTAGATATACATGAGTGTCAGAGTGCCGAATACCAGAAGGCCTAGTCTCCCACTGTGCCGTAGTGGGTTGGGAGGGGGTGTGGCCTTACCCGCCCGAGGGAGTAGGCATAACTAGGCTGAGTTTGACCATCTTAAGGAATGGATCCGCTATCGACGAGCCGGGTAGGTATTGACAGACTACTGGTCAGGCAGATAGTGAGGTCTCTTTCACTTACCCATTATGCGCTTGATGGGGTGATAAGTGGCGTGAAGTGTACTAGACCCCTGTAATGATCCCAGAAATGAACCGTACTGATATGTGGACTTATTGAGTAAGAATTACATATTCATTCATTCATTCATTCACAATCCACTCGTGCTGGTAGTGCACAACTAATTATTATGTGTACCTTCACAGGGCCAGGATTTCGGTTGGGTGTGCAACTAACCTGAGACTAGGAGTTTACCACATTGAGTCTGACTATCCAAATTTAGGTATGAGACTAGTTTGGATAGAAGTCCCTTGTGATGGACCCCGTAGCCTACGATACTACGTACTATCACCTTGACCTCACACTCCAGCTTGGTCATTTCATTCGTATCGCATATTACATCTGCATTCATATAGCATTTGGGTCATTATGTTTTCTATATTTATATATCTTCGAAGGACTTAGCCGGATTTACATATTGCATTATACCCTCTGCATCGGATATTTGGCTCTCTATGGCTCCTCATTTGCATTGCTGATTTATATTGTGTATTCTGATATTATATGACTTATGGACTTACCAGTATATTTTTGCTTACTCTGATTACTCTGATATCATATGATTCATGATCTTATTAGTATTTTCGCTTATTCTAATGATGTATGATTTATGGGCTTTATGGTATACTTGGCACTCATCTTGTGCCCACACTTTCACCACTCTCTAAGATTTCTATAAGCTTATGTACGATAGATGCGTGCAGATGGCGTTAGGTTGCAGAAGCGTTGAGCTTGGAGTGTGCAGTTGTCTTCTGGAGCTTTGATTTCAATATATGTATTTCTCTTTCAACATTGTATTCAAATGATTATATTAGTGGATATGTGATGATGATGTTGCCTTTATGATTTGGGTATACATGTGGTTGTGCTTCTTATGAGACAAATGTACGTTGGAAAATCCTCCTTGTAGGATCCTAGGATCGGAACCGAGTGTATGAACGCTGGGAGCTGAGAATGGGGTACTATGAAGGCTGTCGGCACCGGGTTCGGTGATCGTGATTCCTGTGAATTCGATTTTCAGGTTTGGGGCGTGACATCACCCCAGCATTTTGAGACCGAACGGGATGACCTTATAGCAATAAATCCTCAATGATGTTCTAAATGCATTCACCTCTTCATCCTCAGGTGTCATCTTTATCTGATTTTACCTTGTATAACCGTCCATAAAAGACATGATAGCATACTGAGTTATACTATCGATTAATAGTTTAGTAATCGAGAGAGGGAAATCATCTTTCGAACATGCTTCATTTAGATTCCTGAAGTCAATGCATACTCTGACTTATCTGTTCTTCTTCTTTACAGGGATGATATTTGATATCCACTTGGGGTATTTGACCTCCCTGATGAATCCAACCTTTATCAACTTGTTGACTTCCTCTTCTATTAGAGGGACCAAATCTGGATGAAATCACCTTTGCGCTTGTTTAATTGACCTCTTCTCTTTAGAAATATTTAATCGGTGCAACGCTATTGAAGGTTCCAGTCCTGGCATCTCTGTATACGTCCAAGTGAAAACGTCTTTATTTTCTTTAAGAAGGCAAATATATTTTTTAGCTTCTTGTTTAGGAAGTCCGGCACTAATGAATGTATTCCTTGGTTCTTCCTCTGTCCCTAATTTATTTCTCGCAAACTGTCTATCGTCGACTGCCCCCCATCTTCTAACTGCTTTGGAGCCATTTCAGGATGCTCAACTGTCTCAGGATCTTCTTCCAATAGCTGTGTGGCAGTAACCATATTCACTGACGACCCTGCCCCCTGTGATTGTAAACCATCGGGCTGATTTTCTGATTCATTCATTGTTTTCGTCATTGGAGGAGCAGCTATCGGAGTTACATTATGTGCAAGAGTCACTAAGACCTCATGAAGATTTCTGCACTCTTCCATTAATGCTCTTTGTGTTTCTGCCATCGCATTCATGAGACCCTCTATATTCGGCATACTTTCGTGATTTATCCCAACCCTGCATATCATAGCTTCTCCACTTTTAGACGAAGCTATAGCTGGGGTGGGACGAGAGTATGTTGATGTGATAGGGATTACAAAGAGAGGAGAAGATGGGGTTTCACTTAGCCTCTCTATACTTCCAGTGCTATGAATCAACTGAGGTGATACAGACTTGGATAAGCTTGCCTGAGGCGATACAGACATTGGCGAACTTATCATTAATGCCTTACCTTTCTGCTCTTTCGTCCATCTGACCCTTGGGGTGACCAAAGCCAAAAAGTCGCGTGATACCAACTACGGAATTGTTCGCTCAGGATATATCTCAGGAGAAGCGAGTTCGAGATGCTTTCTAGCCGTGTTGCGTGTTATAGGCCCTTTGATTCTTGGCAAAGGCAGATTCACTCGGGAGTTTCTTTCGTTCTGTACCCTTGTCTTGCGAGATGTTACGACAGTCCAGCCCTTATTGCCTTCTGGCGGTTAAGGCGAAGCAAATACAACCCCGGCAATCACTTGAATCATGTTATCTCTGCTTGTAGGAATTCGAGTCATAGATTCAGGAGGTTGGTCCGGCGCATACTCTATTATGAATCCTGCAGAGGTGAAACAGAAGTTCACTGTTCTTTGAGGAATTGCCATTAGCTATAACTTGTGGTTGAATTCAGAAACCTTCAGTTACAAAGCGTGATTATAATTAGTATTTGAAAAGTAAATAATCTATCTTAGAGATGAAGGGGAGGAATGTTCCCACTAAGAGTCGCCATTTTGGTGTCGAAAGATGCCAAACTACAATGAAAATTCTGTAATACTCTCGATGTTATTATCAAAATAAAATAAAAGTCCCTAGCAGAGTCACCATTTTGTTTCGAACAAGAAACAAATGCATCTGATTTAGAGAAATTACTTTATTCGAACATAGCAAAGCGAATACATAGAACAATCATTGTATTATTAATTCTGAGTTCATATACATCCCTTCAATGTCCCTTGATTCTAAGATAGATTTTTTTATAGACAAAAATTGTAATTATTAAAGTTTATGTGTTAAATCTTAAATCCAGCAGCCTTTCGACAACTATTTTGATCATCTCCTAATACTTAGGAGGAACGTCGATTTGATCGACTAATCTCTTTTCTAAACTTGTCAAAAGGAGAGAACTTGAACGGATGAAGCTTTAGACTTGAACGCCTACAATAATTTCGACATCATAATAGCCTCCACAGTAACCTGGTTGCACGCATTTTGTTTGTTACGAGGTCAACACAACTGGCTGAAGAGATTATGCGAACCGCACAACTCTATGCAAAGGTTACGCGGTCTGCGCAACCGATCTCTGATTCTGCTCCTCACCTTCAGTCTTCTTCCAGAATTCTGTCGTCGTCCTAATGAGAGGGGAAGTGGGGTATTTATATACTTTCCACACGTGCTAACCCTCCATCTTCATGCCATTAGAACATTTCCCACTCTCGATTACTCTACCTGCGGAACAGAGAAGCTTGTTGCGTGACCCGCGCAACGACACTGTTAGTTACATGATTCGTGTAAGGAATGCAACTGCTTCGTTCTATGATAAACTATTTGTGTCACCCGTACAACTGCTTCAACTTGTTGCGTGGTCCGTGCAACCACCTCTTGTTATGCGACCCACGCAACCACTAAATAATAAGCTTGATCCTTCCTTTCTCTTTCACTCTTTGTTTGATTTCTGATCTCCATTCTTTCTTGATCACGATGATTTTTATGCTTCAACATCCATGAGTCAAACAATATCAGAGTATGCAATGCGGATCACCTATGTAAATACGGAATCATAGACAGCTAAATATCAGATACCAAGGATGTAATGCAATATACAATTCCTGATGAGTGCATGCATACAGTCAGAAGTATCTAAACCATATAAATGCATAAACACAGTAACCCAAAATGCTAAGTATTGTGGATGCAATGTAATATACGGTGCGAATGAAATGACTAAGCCGGAGTGAAGTCGGGATGATAGTACGTAGTATCACAGGTTATGGGGTCCATCACAAGGGACTTCTATCCAAACTAATCTCATACCTAAATTTGAATAGTTAGACTCAATGTGGTAAACTCCTGATCTCAGGTTAGTCACACACCCCAACTGAAATCCTAACCATTGCGAAGGTACACATAACAAATAGTTACACGCCACCAGCTTGAGTGGATAGTGAGTAAATAAATATGCAACTCTTGCTCAATAAGTCCACATATCGGTACGGTTCCTCTCTGGGATCATCATCAGGGTCTAGTATACTCTACACCAGCTTGCTGCCCCATCAAGTGCGCAATTGGATACGTGGAAGAGACCTCACTATCTTCCTGGCCAGTAGTCAGCCAATATCTACCCAGCACGTCGATATCGGACCTATTCACGAGCTAGTCAAACTCAGCCTAGTACGGTTCCTCTCTGGGATCATCACCGAGGTCTAGTATACTCTACACCAGCTTGTCGCCCCATCAAGTGTGCAACTGGGTACATGGAAGAGACCTCACTATCTGCCTGGCCAGTAGTCAGCCAATATCTACCCAGCACGTCGATAGCGAGCCCATTTATGAGCTAGTCAAACTTAGCCTAGCTATGCCTACTCCCTCAGGCGGGTAAGGCTACACCCCCTCCCAATTGACTACGACACAGTGGGAGACGCGGTTTACTTGAATATGGCCCTCATGCGATCATATATATCCACTCAGTCTCGATGTTGGGGTATCCTTGGTACCAAGAGGGTTTAGAGATTTTCACTCAGGGCCATCTATGGCAGCCCGATGCTCGAACCAAATATTTTCAATATTCCATCTGACCATCCACGATATGCCTGTGGAGGCTACAGCCCTGATGTCGCTAGGGTGTACAGTAATCACAATACACAATGTAATATGCATGAGTCATACAATCCAGTCATGCGTCAATCCTGTGCATATTGTGCGCTCATGTGAGATAACCTCTACTTATCAGGGAGTCTCATAACAACCTGCCCAATGACATATGCAATGATCAACCACATCTCATAACAAACATGCAGATGATGCGTACAGGAATGTATCATGATGTTATGCTGTCATATACTCATAATCGGTATCAATAATCAACATCAACAATCGGCCTCAATAATGTGGACATTTAACCAACATTACCCCAAGGAATGGCCCACATAGAGCCTAACATATATTGGACCCATGGCTTCGCACAAGGGCCTTACTCAAGAGCTCAATATACATCACGATGAGCCTCTCACATGGGTCTAAGATACATCACGATGGGCTCCATCGCTTGGCCCTTAAATGCACTACAATGAGCCTCATCACATAGGCCTCATATACATCACATTGGGCCTCAAACACGAGCTAAATACACATTGCAATTGGCCATAAATACGGATCGCATGTACATCACATTAGGCTTCGATAATCGGAATTGGCCTCAATAATCGACCTCGACAATCGGAATCGGCCTCGACAATCGGAATTCGCATCGACAATCGGAATCGGCCTCCACAATCAGAATCGGCCTCATCAATCAAAATCGACAATTGGAATCAGATTCGAAATCAGCCTCAACAATCTGACTCAATCTCGACAATCAGAATCGGCCTTAAAAATCGAAATCGACAATCAGAATCGACCTCGACATCGGAATCGGAATTGGTCTTAACAATCTGACTCAGCTTCAACAATTGAAATCGGCCTCGATAATTAGAATCGAAATTGGCCTCACCAATCGGATTCGGCCTCGACAATTGGAATTAGAATCGACGATTGGAATCAAAATCGACCTCAACAATAGGACTTGGCCTCGACAATCGAAATCGATGAGAATGGGCCTAACAAGGCCTATGGGAAGGTCACAATGTGGACATCCAACCATCATTGCCCATCAATATGGACATTTAACTAACATCGCTCTCAAGTAGTGGCCCACATAGAACCAAACATAAATTGGGCCCATGGCCTCTCACAAAGGCCTAATATACATCACGATGGGCCTCATGTACATCATATGGGCCATTAAATACATCGAGTGGGTCACATCCCCGAACAGCCCCAATGGGCCTCATATGCAACAAGTGGACCGCATCCACGGGCTGCACCAATAGGTCTCATATACAAAAAGTTGACTGCGTTCACGAGCCGCACCAATGGGCCTTATATACAACAAGTGGACTGCGTCCATGGGCTGCACCAATTATCTATCTATAGAGATCATTTTAGAGTATCCAAAAAAATGAATATCTAAGAGATCATCTGGACCATACCACACATAACAGTGGTGATAAGGATTTCCAACATTAAAATTAAGATGGCCCACCATAGCGTTTATCTTCCATCCGGTCTATTCATAAGGTTATAAAGACCTAGATAAATAAATATCATGTTGGTCTAAAACTACTATAACCCAAAGGGCTTCAATGGTAGACGTTCAATCCCACTGTTTCTGCAGTGTGGTCCACTTGATACTAGATCTGTCTTACTTTTAGTCTCAAGCCTTGAGATGTGATGCCAAATGGTTAACGGTTAAGATGTAACACATACACTAGCGGGCCCCACAGAGTTGTTAGTGTTGTGGGGCCCATCGATGGGCGGTATAGGTGCAGCACATGCATCAATGGTGGGGTGGCCAGCATATCAGATGGATGGATGGTTTGGATCAAATACATCCAATAGAGTGGGGGTCCACGAGCAAGTCCAATGAATGGACGGTTTGAATGAAATACATCCATCAGTGGTGGCCCCATCTGCCACCGTCCAGATGGACGAATGAAGTGGATTGTACGTACATCACGGTGACCCGTAGCTCCTGCTGTACGGCAGCAGCTACAGGCCCACCGTCCATTAGACGGATGGTGGCGATCAAAAGTACATATATCGTGGTGAGCTCCATCTAAATGGATGGCGTGAATGAAGCACATGCATCATGTGGGACCATGCAATTGTACTGTGTGGATAATACTCACAAGATTGGAGTCAATACAGCAGCCCCAGATTGCTCTTCCAGTAGATGGATGGTCTGAACACCAGACCCATTTCACTCGCTGACGTCACTAGCTGGGGCCCACTTTAAGGCCCATATCTTGGTTTGTACCATTCTGTAGGTTCCCGCGGTGCTCCTAATCGAATTCTGCCAACCTTCGACCTTTATTTGACGTTTGTGCGCAATCCTAAGCCGAGTTCGGCAAACCAAAGTCAGCCCTACCCGAGACTTATACCCTAGCGACCGCACCATCGCCACAGTTTTGATGCCGCATCTAGCGAGCCGGTCTGATACCCAGTCCAGGAAATGTGGGCCGGCATTCAGTTCGAAGAAAATACCGCGCGTTATAAAATCTAAGAGAATCTCTACCAAAATATCACATCTATTCCATCAATCCCATCAATGGTCAAGTACATGTCAAGTACACTATCACCTCACACTCCATCCCCAAGCAACCCCATAAGTCAATAATTTCTTACACAACCCATACCCCTCTTACACAATTACCCCAAAAGTCAACAAATCTCTCACCTCACCCATTACTCTCCCATCCATCACTCCATCACCCATCTCTCTCTCTCTATATACAACCCTCTCTCTCTCTCTCTCATTTCTCAAATCCATTTCCAAGCAACCAAAAACATCCCATGTTCAAGCCTCCCAAGCTCTCATGGAGAAGCTTTAGTGTGGCTCACTTCCTATCCTCTCATCCCCCATCTCAACCATCAAAACTTCATCATCCTCTGTTGAAAATGGAGCCTAGGCGATTGAAAATGTGGATGATCTTGGACCCATATTTTTATTCTTTTTGTATTTGTCCTTTTTTTGTAATCTAAGGGCCCACATATGGTGGGACCCACTTTGATGTATGCTTATATCTAAGAGGGGGCCCATAGTGCGGGGCCCCTCCATCATCGCCGATCTCTCTCCTTTCCTCTTTCTCTCCCTCTTTTTCCTTTCTCTATGATTAGTGGCCCAACTATGATGTGTGTATTTTACCCATGATGTCCAACAAGTGGGCCACTTTGATCCCGATTCGGGGTCCGCATGACCAGACGATCACACAGGCTTGGATGAAAGGGAAAAATAAATACCAACTTGATCCAAAACTAGTGGCCCACTACGGGGGACCACCATGATGAATGTGCTCCATCGATGGTGGCTAGACACTAGGTAGGCCACATCCTTGTGGGAACCACCATGATTCCTGTGTTGTATCCATACCCGGTGGGGTGCAGCTGCTAGTGAAGTGTGATCTGATGGTGGGACCCAGATCCATAGCTCACGTGGTAGACTGAGTGAAAGATACCTCATTTCAACGCTGAGGTCTTAGCATTGATTCCCTAGTGCAGTGGCTACCAATGAAGTGTGAACTGACAATGGGATCCATGGGACCCATCCATGTCGTCCATCCATTTGGATGGGCCACACCATGATGCATGTGATGTGTCCACCATCCTTGGATGGTGGGACACACCCCACGTGTGGGGCCCTCCTTGATGTATGTGACTGTCCAGGCCATCCAAGGGCCTTGAGGTTAATACATACATATATATATTATATTATATATATATGATGGTGGGGTCCGTGGGACCCACCTCTCCCTTTTCTAAGGCAACAATGCTGCACGTGATACACACACACACACACACACACACACACACACACACACACACACACACACACACACACACACATTATTATATTATATTATATATATATGATGGTGGGGTCTGTGGGACCCACCTCTCCCTTTTTAAGGTAGCAATGTTGTACGTGCAACAGCTATATAGTTGCTCTCTTATCGTCAGTAGCCCGCAGGCCCACCTTTGATGTATATTTCGTATCCCACATTGTCCATCTAATGGTGGAACCCACTCCAGATGTATGTGCTTCATCCCTATAGTGTGGGCCCCAATGATGTATGTGTTTTATCTACACCGTCCACTGTTTGGACGGTGGGGCCCACCATGATGCATGTGTTGTATCCATGTCGTCCAACCATTTGTGAGATCATTTTATAGCATAGAAAAATGGGTGAGTCTGATCTAAAGTTCAAGTGGACCTCACCATTTAAATAGTGGACCGTGACATCCACCGTTCAAACTTCTAAGGGGCCATAATAGTTTCTAATTAAGCTGATATTTGTTTTCACTTCATCTACCTCTATGTTAACTTATGAATAGGTCGGGTCTCAAAAATACGTAAGAGTGGGCCCGATTGATATACATGAAGCCTATCTAAATTGGCACATATGATCAGCCCATTTGAATCGACCCATTTGAATCGACCCATTTGATCGGCCCATCTGAATCGGCCCATTTGATTCGGCTCATTTGATCGACCCAGATGATTTGGCCCATTTGAATCGGCCCATTTGACTCAGCCCATTTGATCGGCCCATTCGATCAGCTCATTTGATGTATATGAGGCCTAATGAGACATATGTGAGGCCTTTATGTGGGCCGAATGCGATGTATATGATGCCCATTGCGATGTGAGATTCTACCATGATGTATGTGATGATGTTTTTGGTGGTCATGCCTTGGGAGCAATGATGTTTTGACGTCCACATTGTAAGAGTAATGATGGTTAAATGTCTGCATCGTAACTCTCCCGAGGGCCTATTGTTAGGCCCATACTTGTAGTGTGTAGGCCGTCTAGGCCCATATTCGTTAGGAACAAAATTCATCACCATATAACATGTTTAGTATAGTTTCATGATTCATGCTCATACACATCATATGTATGCTTGATATGAGAAGTGACTGATCATATCATATGTCCTCGAGCAGATTGTTTATGAGCTCCTGGATAGGCAGTGTTGCCTTACATGAGCACACGATACGCGCAGGATTGCTACATGACTGGATAGTGTGATTCATGCATTTCGCATTGTGTGACATAGTTATTGTACACCCTAACGACATTAGGGTCATAACCTCTACAGGCTTACTGTGGTTGGCAGGATTAGACACCAAAAATCTTGTTCTACATGAGGTGCTATAGATATCCCTGGGTGAAAGTTCATAGACCTTTATGATACTAGGAGGTTGCTTCAACGTTTAGACCGAGTGGATGCATGAGCGTCAAGTGTCGAATAATAGGAGGTCGTGCTTTCCACTATGGCATGGTCGGGAGGGGGCAAAGCTAGGCTGAGTTTGATGAGCTCTAGAAATGGGTCTGCTATTGACGATTCGGGCCCGATATTAGTAAACGAATAGTGAGGTCTCTTCTACTCACCTTATTGCGCGTGATGGGGCGGCAATCTAGTTTGGAGTGCACTAGACCCTGGTGATATTCCAGAGTTAAGCTGTATTGATATGTGGACTTAGATGAGGATTGGTGTGCTTGGATTGCATCTCGTATTGCATGGCCTTGGAATGGCCGACATCATTCATGCCTTGCATCACATGGCCTTGTACAGACAATAGTGTTCATGGATTCTTCAGCATGTTCCGCATAACCTTGATATTATATATTTACATCACTACATTGTGCACACACTTTTACCACCCTCTAAACTTTCTGTAAGCTTATGCACAATAGTTGCATGTAGGCGACGTTGGATCACAGCAGTGCTGAGGCAGGAGCGCATAGCAGATCATCTTAGAGCTTTTTGTCTATCATCATTGTATTTCCCTTTTATGCGCACTGTACTTATAAGTTTTTTATCATAGTGAAAATGTGATGGAGTTTTGGTTGTTGTTTGTGGGTTATGCCTTTGGTTATGCTTATTACGAATCAAACTGATGTTAAAAATCCTTCTTGTAGGATCCCAGGATCAAAACCTGGTAAATGAGTACCAGGAGCTGAGAACGGGGTACTACGGAGGCTGTCGGCGCTAAATTCGACAATCAAAAATTTTGTGAGCCTAGTTTCTGAGTTGGGACGTGATAGAAGTTAGTATCGGAGCATAACTTGGGAATACCAAAAGATAACATCACATTTCTACTAATAGCTACCTTACACTATATGATTATTGAGAACTTAGAATAATTAGATCCCCAAGTTCGAATAACTTATAGTTTTTTGATAATAACTCCCTACCGTTGAGATTGTGAGGCTGCATAAGTATTCTAGTCTCAATCATTTCTGACGGTGACCCGAGGTTCACGTCTCAATTTTGTGGGAGCTTTCGGAGAGAAATGAGGACTGATTTGCAGCTCAGCACCGCGTATCATTCGTAAACCGATGGCCAGACCAAGAGGGTCAACCAGATCCTTAAGGATTTGCTTCGGGCCTACGCGATTAATTTTAGAGATAGCTGGGATGAGCATCTACGATTGGCTGAGTTCACATACAACAACAGCTATCAGGTGACCATCGGCATGGCTCCTTTTGAGGTACTATATGACAGACTGTGCAGATTTTCGAGTTGTTGGACCGAGGTTGAAGAGCATTGTCCCCTAGATCCCGAGCTTGTGCAGCAAACATTAAAGGCTATTGATATCATCGAGCAGAGGATGCGCACAGCTCAGAGACAGCAGAAGAGTTTTGCTAATCGTCGGCGTCGTCCCTTGAAGTTTGTTGTAGGGGACCATGTGTATCTCTTGGTCTTGCCCATAAAGAGCATAGTTCGATTTGGAGTGAAGGGCAAGCTTATCCCGAGATTCATAGGACCTTTTGAGATCACTAGGCGCGTTGGTATTGTGACCTATTGGCTTACCTTACCATCTCAATTGTCTGGTGTCCACAACGTTTTTCATGTCTCTATGCTGAGGAAGTGTAGGTCAGACATAATTCCTGTTATTAATTGGTAGCTAGTGGAGGTTCGTGAGGATGCTTCTTATATTGAGTAGACAGTTCGTATCCTTGATCGGAAGGAGTAGGTCTTGCGGACCAAGGTCATTCTGTTGGTGAAGGTTCAGTGGGGTCACCTTTCTGTTGAGGAAGCTTCTTGGGAGCGCAAGGCTTTAATGATTGATTATGTGTCATATTTTGTATACTATCTCTAATTTTCTATGATGATGTTATGTTTCTTCTTCCTCATGAGTGAAGTTTAGTTGCGATGATTGTGTGAATTTCGAGAATAAAATTTTTATTTAGAGGGGAGAGCAATAAGGCCCGTATCTTAGTCCGTATCATTCCATAGGTTCCCACGGTCCTCTCAATCAAATTTCGGCAACCTTCAACCTGTATCGGATGTTTACGCGTGATCCTAAGCCGAGTCCAATACAGTCCATCACCACTGTAACACCCCAGATTTTTACAACCTAGAATTAGACATCCTTAGGTAATGGGTCAACCATAACACCTTGGTGACTTCTCATAACTCAATTTCAAAGCCAAAGAAATCACTTTTCAACCAATTTCCTTCAAAATCTCACCTTTCATCACCTCATTCTTCAAGTTTCTCCAAGTACTTTCATATTAGACACAAATCCTAAAGTTTAAATGAAGAACTATACTTAAACTAAAACTTACTGTAAATGGTAAATACATGAATAAAATAGAATTTCGACTATTGAATTTTTAAATTCTCATGATATAGATAGTTTATTTGGATAGATTACCTTCTCCTACCCCAAAATCATATATTGTATATCGCGTAACTCATTCCGGTTT
Source organism: Magnolia kwangsiensis (assembly GCA_037074715.1). Classification (NCBI taxonomy): domain Eukaryota; kingdom Viridiplantae; phylum Streptophyta; class Magnoliopsida; order Magnoliales; family Magnoliaceae; genus Magnolia; species Magnolia kwangsiensis. Next base: position 120,937,591 of record CM073577.1, read on the forward strand.
GCAAATGAGACCCGATAATGCCTCGACGGACTCGTGGGCCCAAACGACTCAATTCGGGGGGACCCGGGGTGGGTCCCAATGTTTTCAGCATCCCTGGGGGGTGAGGACATCGCCCCTGGGGTGAGCCCTTGCCCAATTGTCCAGTGACCGGCGAGGGGTTCGCAGGTTTGGGGAGGCCTCGTCCGTACAACGGATTAGGCAGCCCATTTTCTGCATTTTTATGCACATTTTATCCAACTTTAAAAAATCATATCTCCCTCGTTATAACTCCGATTTAGGTAATTAAAAAACTAAATTGAAGCTAAATGAGTCTAGTTTTATATAAAAATATGTGAAAATATAATAAAATATTTAATATAGTTTAAAGTAGGTCGTCATAATAACTATTCGAAAATCACTTGTTGGACAGCTGTTGCTTCAGAAATTTGTAGAATTTTTTTACAACACGAAATCTCATGAAATTTGGTGGAGACAGGGTAAACTTGATGATTAACCATTAAAAAAATAATTAAAATAATATAATAACTAGAAGTGCTAAAAATGAGATATAGAATGGCCTTAGGACCGTATTCTGTCATAATTAGGGTAGAATTTGGTAAAGTACTAAACTGAATACTCAGTAGAATTACCTTGAACCACTTTAAATATGGAATAAAAGACCTAAAATGAGTAGAACCACTAATGCTATGTTACCTAAAAACTTAGGACCAATCTCTAAACCCGGTTGCTCTCGGGAGCACATTAAAACTCCGTATCGGACCTAGACCGCACATCGAAAGTCCAATAGCGACGAACTTAGACAAATATGACTGCCTTGCTGGACTTGAAAATCACCTCAAAAATCAAGTCCAGATGATGTCTTGATATGATTTACTTGAGTCCGGAGCGAAGAGTGAGAAAAGCAAATATTTTTAGAAATTAAATATGAATTTAAGTAATCTGAGTTATGTCGCTTGCGGGCCATTTATAAACATTCTGACCGTCAGAATCTGACCCAAATGCACCCTCGGAATAGGAGAAATGTCCCACACATGCCAATGTGCTTGTGGCCCTGATCGAGTGTCGGTGACCGTTGAACTGGAAAATTTGACTGGACTGAAAACTTAACTTGATCAAGATCCAATATTAAAAAGCTTAAGTCCAACCGCATTCAGCAAAGGGGCCTCCAGAAATGCTCCGTTGAGTCGAAACAGATGAGTTTTGGCTATAATCTAAGTATACCTTGGCCCTGGAGCCATTTCTATCAGTTCTGGGCCTGTATAAGGGCCTTAAACCCTCACTCTCTCATCCCATACGAATTTGGGAAACCCTAAGGAGAGAGAAAAGAAAAGGAAGAGAAGAAGAGAGAGAGAAAAGGTGAGGGAATTTAGGGTGTTGGTACAGGGATTCCTTCATGTTGTTATAAGTGTTAAATTCACGCTACAGTGTCACCGTTTCAACAATTCTAGATTCATTTTCGGGTAAAGAATCCTAACCCTAATTGGTTTTAGGGATTTGAATATAGTATAGGATGAAATGGCTAAACTATTTTATGTTCTAGGTTGTCGTTGTGCCGTAGATAAAGACTTAGGGTTTAAACTGAATTCATTACTTGTCTACCGGCGTAAGGTGTGGACTATAAACGTTTAGGTTATGGTTTTCAAGGCTTTCAATGTCAGGAATGATTTATGTCTGACTTGATTGCTATCACACATGTTAGATACGATGTCTTCCGTATATTACATAAATATATATACTCTGTTGATTTTTAAATGCATTCCATGTGTTTGTTGAATTGCCTGAATAAATATGGAATTATGGTTTGCACTTGTTATGATTGATGCTTAGAAATACATGATTAGTGTATGTGTGGAAACTCCTATGTGGAATGAATTGCTGTAATATGTGTTTAACTAAGCTATTACATGTATGTGAATATGTATAGCCTGAGTGTTTGATAAAATGTCTGAATGAGAAAATGCATGTTGTAGTGTATTTAATGAGGATGTTAAGATGCGATCCTTAATCCCCTCATGCATAGTTACAGTTTCCTCTATGTAACCTATCTTATTACTATGTGATTCATAGGCGAATTACCTATGTATGATAACATGTTTAAGACGTGTTTGTTGAAATGTTTGTATGCATTTGGAATCTGAATTTGTGATTATCATGATTAACTGTCGTAGGTACATGCTTGTTATATCCGTGACAATTCTTTGGCAAAAGGATTTGCCCTAATACGTAATATGGCCAACATACGTGATGTATGTTGAAAAGTGTAGTCTAAGTGTTTGTGAAAATGTCTGAATGAGTTAGTAGTTAGTAAAGTGTGATTTGTAAGGGAGTTGAGATATAAATCCCAACTACCTTAACTGTGTGTATGATTTCCTCCATGAACTATATAGCTTACTTATTCATGTTAACTATGTGTATGATTTCTTCCACGTACTGTGTATTCATGTTTAAGTTATATTCCATAAAATGTTCATATGATTGTAGGATTGATTTAAATATTCATCATTGTGATTGTACGTGGTTGGGACTATATTATAGTCCAGGCGATCGATAATAGGCCTCAAACTGGTGGTTGAGGTTGTTTTCGCCATACAGGATGTGTTCAATGAATCTGAACCGTACTTGGGATGTCGGCAGTAGTTAAGCCACACAGAGTGCTTATGCACTTCATGTCGATCAACTCAATGCGCACTCGTACTAGTTGAGCTCGTCAAGTAACCCGGTTGGTCCGATGTATGTTTACCATGTTTGGACGCTACTGCTTGAACTTAAGGTACCAAACTTACCAGTGGAAAAGTCTCTTTAACCTTGGTACCTCGATCCGCTAAGACTCATGAGCCAGGCATGGTGGTATGGGACACCGTGGTCGAGCTGTCGGCCTACGCCGGGGCGATAAGCCTCCGCATAGTGACTAGTGAACAACCTAAACTCGTGAGCCGATTATGGTGTTATGGGACACTATATTCGAGCTGTCGGCCTACTCTGATTGGTGACGAGCCCTTTATAGTGACCTCGAGCATACCTTGATACTGCATTGAGGCGACGAATCTTATTGTAGTATCTAGGGTATAACTAAACATGCATTGATTGATGACGAGCCCTTTGCAGTAACCTAGAACCATAACATCGTATGAGATTGTCTAGGATTGACGACTCTAGAATGGATCATTATTTGGGTATTGATATAAGGGAGGTACCTTAGCTTCTCAATCCTGTTGTTTGAAAAGGACTAGTAATAACTCGATAATCACGCTCATAATATCGCACTGCATGTGCCCCGGGTCGAAGAGCACAGAGGGAAGAAAGCATGTCGCGACCTTAAGATGGTGTCGCACAAGGGAGTGCAGGCGAGGGCATGCATCATTATTGCATATCATTCTTGCATTAACAAGAGTACTTAGGACCTGATTGTTGTACTGCGTTATCATTACTGCTTGACTGAATTGATAACATGTTAACCTTTATTTTATTGTTTTACTAAGTTGATCACTCACTCCCACATTATAGGATGGTGTTTGTAACACTAACTAGTCCCTATTTTAGTTTCAGATGATGGCAATGCTTGCAATGCGGAGCTGAACTTGTATGATGATGAGGGTTTCTCCTATATGCAGCTATCAGGCGGGTCTATGTAGACCATGTTTTGATCGACGGGGCCACAGGGATGTTGATTAGATGTCATTACACTTGTTATTTTGCACTGTTGGGAACACACATATATATTCATTTTGTTCATTTTGGAGTATACATGTATATATTTAACCTGGTAACATGTTCACACTCTGGAGACCTACAACAGTTTATATATTTTATATATCTATCACAGTCTTCCGCTTACAAAATTTAATTGTCTCTGGAATATGATATGTTGTTTTGATATAATTCCACTCATGTTTACTGCACTAATATGAACAACATTCAATCATCATTATCTATGTTGCATAGGTGATGCGTTGGAACTCGGGAGCTGAGCTCTTGCTCGACCCCTGATTTTTAGGGCATTACAACCACGATTCTGATGTTGCATATCGCATGCCGGTCCGATACCCAGGTCAGGAGATGTGGGCACGCGTTCAGTTTAAAATCAAAAAGAATCTCTACCTAAATATCACATCAATTCTATCAATCCCAATAGTGGTCAAGTATATGTCAAGTACACCATCACCTCACACCCCATCCCTAAGTAACCCCATAAGTCAACAATTTCTTACACAACCCATACTCCTCTTACACAAATTACCCTAAAAGTCAACAAATCTCTCACCTCACCTATCACTCTCCCATCTATCACTCCATCACCCATCTCTCTCTCTCTTTACAACCCTCTCTCTCTCATTTCTCAAACCCATTTCCAAGCAACTAAAAATATCCCACGTCCAAGCGTCCCAAGCTCTCATGGAGAAGCTTTAGTGTGGCCTGCTTCCTACCCTCTCATCCCCCATCTCAACCATTAAAACTTCATCATCCTATATTAAAATTGAAGCCTAGGCAACTACCTTTTCAAGGAGCCAAGAAGAAGTGGACGGTGGATGATCTTAGATCCACATTTTCATTCTTTTTGTATTTGTCCTTTTTTTGTGATCTAAGGGCCCACATATGGTAGGACCCACTTTGATGTATGCTTGTATCCAAGAGGGGGCCCATAGTGGCGGAGCCCCTCCATCATCGCCGATGTCTCTCATTTCCTCTTTCTCTCCCTCTTTTTCTTTCTCTGTGATTAGTGGCCCACTTATGATGTGGGTATTTTACCCATGATGTCCAACAAGTGGGCCACTTTGATCCCGATTCGGGGTCTGCATAACCGGACGGTCACACAGGCTCGGATGAAAAGGGAAAAATAAATACCAGCTTGATCCAAATCTAGTGGTCCACTACGTGGGACCACCATGATGAATGTGCTCCATCTAGCACCATCCAGCTTTCTGGACGGTGGCTAGACACTAGGTGGGCCACGTCCTTATGGGAACCACCATGATGCTTGTGCTGTATCCATACCCGGTGGGGTGTGGCTGCTAGTGAAGTGTGATCTGACGGTGGGACCCAGATCCATAGCTCACATGGTAAACTGAGTGAGAGATACCTCATTTCAATGCTGAGGTCTTAGCATTGATTCCCTAGTGCGGTGGCAACCAGTGATGTGTGAACCTGCAATGGGGTCCATGGGACCCATCGATGTTTTCCATCCGTTTAGATGGGCCACACCATGATGCATGTGACGTGTCCACCGTCCTTGGATGGTGGGACACACCCCACATGTGGGGCCCTCCTTGATGTATGTGACTGTCCAAACCGTCCAAGGGCCTGGACGTTAATACATACAAATATATTATTATATTATATTATATTATATATATATATATACACGATGGTGGGGTCCGTGGGACCCACCTCTCCCTTTTTTAAGGTAGCAATGTTGCACGTGATATATATATATATGATGGTGGGGTCCGTGGGACCCACCTCTCCCTTTTTAAGGTACATGTTGCACGTGCAGTAGCTATATAGCTGCTCTCTTGCCGTCAGCAGCCCGCAGGCCCACCTTTGATATATATTTTGTATCCCACGCCATCCATCTAATGGTGGAACTCACTCCAGATGTATGTGCTTTATCCCTGTGGTGTGGGCCCCAATGACGTACATGTTTTATCTACATCGTCCATTGTTTGGAAGGTGGGGCCCACCATGATGAATGTGTTGTATCCATGCCGTCCAACCATTTGTGAGATCATTTTACAGCAAAGGAAAATGGGTGAGTCTAATCTAAAGTTCAAGTGGACCCCACCATTTACATAGTGGACCGTGACATCCACCGTTCAAACTTCTAAGGGGCCATAATAGTTTCCAATTAAGTTGATATTTGTTTTCACTTCATCTACCTTGATATTAACTTATGAATAGGTCGGGTCTCAAAAATACATAAGGGTGGGTCCGATTGATATACATGACGCCCATCTGATCGGCCCATTTGATCAGCCCACCTGAATCGGCCCATGTGATCGGCCCATTTGAATCAGCCCATTTAATTTGGCCCATTTAATCGGCCCAGATGATTCAGCCCATTTGACTGATCCCATTTGATTCGGCCCATTTGATCAGCCCATTCGATCGGCTCATTTGATGTATATGAGGCCTAATAAGACGTATGTGAGGCCTTTGTGTGGGGCAAATGCGATGTATATGAGGCCCATTACGATGTGAGATTCTACCATGATGTATGTGATGATATTTTTGATGGTCAAGCCTTGGGAGCAATGATGGTTTGACGTCCACATTATAAGAGTAATGATGGTTAAATGTCTGCATTGTAACTCTCTCAAGGGCCCATTTTAGGCCCATACTTGTAGTGTGTAGGCCGTCTAGGCCCATCTTCATTACGAACAGAATCTATCACCACATAACATGTTTAGTATAGTTCCATGATTCATGCTCATACGCATCATATTTATGATTTATATGAGAAGTGACTGATCATATCATATGTCCTCGGGAAAATTGTTTATGGGTTATCGGATAGGCGGTGTTGCCCTACATGAGCGCATGATACGCGCAGGATTGCTGCATGATTGGATAGTGTAATTCATGCATTTCACATTATATGACATGGTTACTGTATGCCCTAATGACATCAGGGGCATAGCCTTCATAGGCATATTGTGGTTGTTAGGATTGGACACCAGAAATCTTGTTTTACATGAGGTGTTATAGATATCCCTGGGTGAAAGTCCTTAAACCCTTATGGTGTCAGGAGGTTGCTCCAATGTCTAAACCGAGTGGATGCATGAGTGTCAAATGTCGAATACTAGGAGGTCGTGCTTTCCACTGTATCGTGGTTGGTTGGAAGGGGGTGTGTCCTTACCCGTCCTAGAGGAGGGGGCAAAGCTAGGCTGAGTTTGACCAGCTCGAGGAATGGGTTCGCTATCGACGAGTCGGGCCCGATATTGGTAGACGGATAGTAAGGTTTCTTCCACTCACCTTGTTGCGTATGATGGGGCGACAATCTGATTTGGAGTGCACTAGACCCCGGTGATATTCTAGAGTTGAGCTGTATTAATATATGGACTTAGATGAGGATATTCTAGAGTTGAACTGTATTGATATATGGACTTAGATAAGGATTGGTGTGCTTGGATTCCATCTCGCATCGCATGGCCTTAGTATGGCCGATATCATTCATGCCTTATATCGCATGGCCTTGTACGGCCAATAGTGTTCATGGATTCTTCTACATGTTCCACATAACCCCAATATTGTATATTTGCATCACTACATTACGCACACACTTTCACCACCCTCTAAGCTTTTTATAAGCTTATGCATGACCGTTGTGTGCAGGCAACGTTGGATTGCAGCAGCGCTGAGGCAAGAGCGCATAGCAGATCATCTTGAAGCTTTTTGTCTATTATCATTGTATGTTCCTTTTATGCGCATTTTATTCATAAACTTTTTATCATAGTGGAAATGTGATAGAGTTTTTGGTTGTTGTTTGTAGGTTATGCCTTTGGTTATGCTTATTACGAATTAAACTGATGTTGAAAATCATTCTTATAGGATCCCAGGATCGGAAACTGGTAAATGAGTACCAGGAGCCAAGTACGAGGTACTACAGAGGTTGTCGGCGTCGGATTCAGTGATCAAGAATTTTGTGAGCCCGATTTCTGAGTTTGGGGTGTGACATTTACCGTCCCTAATAATGGACGGTGAGGATAAAGGCATTCATCATGGTGGATCCCACGTAAAGGCCACATAATATAATATATATTATATTAATATATAATATTATATATATATATATATATATATATATATATATATAATAGGTGAGTCACACCATCCAGGAGACTGGACAGTGTGGATGGTTGCATAATAAGGTGGGCTTCACCATTATATTTATTATAATATTATATATTATATTATATATACATCTCAGACATCACATGGATCGTTCAGATGGACAATGTTGAGATAGGATACATACATCATCGTGGGCCCCATTGTCATTGATGGACGATTTAGATATAACAATACCTCATGGTGGAGGTCCACATACCGAGCTAACATCCAACCCAGCAACTATATAGGTGGGATTTCCACCGTCCAGATATCTAGATGGTGTGGATATAAATATAAATCATGGTGGGCCCGTATGAACGGTTGTCCACTAGAAATTTGAATCTGCTTATACCCTAGACGGTGTGAATATTCTTCACACCATCAAGGTGGTTTCTACAATATGTATGGCGTGGATCAAGTGGGCCACACCCATCATAAGAGAGAGGAAGAGAGAGAAATAGAGAAAAGAGAGAAATCGGTGGAAATGGGAGGGACCCCACCACTATAGGCCCTCCCAATACAATGCATACATCATGATGGGTCCCAAATCATGTGGACCCTTCATAAAAATCAAATATTATGAACACCTACCTTAGATCTTGGACTCCTCCTCCCACCGATGAGATCTAGAGCTCCAAGGGAACGATTTCAACGGTCGAGATGATCTTTGGATGGTGAAGATGAGAGATAGAAAGTGGGCCACATAAACCCTATCCATGAAGCTTGGACGATTGCTCTCATGGGGTTGTTTGAGAAAATGGAGTGAAGAGAGAGAGAAAGAGGAGTGATGTAAGGGAGAGAGATGGGTGATGGATGATGGATGATAGGTGGTATAGGTTGTGTAAGAGAGAGTTGACTTTGGGGAGGGTGGTTGTACTTGGGGATGGGTGTGAGTGATGGGAGTGATGTGTACTTGATTGATGTGATTGATTGATTGATTTGACTTGTTTTTCTTAGGTTCGCAAATGAGCGGCATTTTCCTCAAATTGAACGCTGGCCCACATCACCTAGCCCGGGTATCACCTCGGTGGGCGAGACGCAGTATTGGAACCGTGGCGACGGCACGATCGCTAGGGTACAAGTCTTGGGTTGATCCGACTCTAAAATATGGGACACGACTCAAGGTTGGGCGCAACTGCCGATAATAGATTACGGGTCGCCAGAATTTTACCGGAAGGACCGCGGAAGCCTACAGAACGGTACAAGCTAGGATACAGGTCTTACAACCACCCTCTCCAAAGTCAACTCTCTCTCTCTTACAACCAAGTACACCCATTCATCACTCACCAAGCCTCTCTCCCATCACCTCTCTCTCTCTCTATTTTCAAGCAACCCCATGTGAGTCCAACATCCAAGCTCCATGAGAGAGCTAGATGTGGCCCACCTTCCTACCATCCAATCTCACCCTCCAAGCTTCATCTCGACTATTGAAATGCATTCCATGAAGCTCTAGAATGTATTGGTAAAAGGAGAAGTCTATGATCAAATGTGGGTGTTCATAGCTTTAAATTTCTTTGATTTTGATTATTTGAGGGCCCACATATGGTGGGACCCATTTAATGTATGGTTTGTATCGCCTTGAGGGGCCCATAGTGGCAGGGTCCCTCCATTACCATCCGATCTCTCTCTCTTTTCTTTTTTTTTGTATGATGATAATGATGAAGAGATGTGTGGCCCACCTGATGTGTGTATGTGTGGCCCACCAACATGTGTTATATCCATGCCATCTAACCGTGGGACCCACCTTGATGGCGTGCCCTATCTAAGGCCTCTCATCCAATGGACGTCTAATGTCCCTGGACGAAAGGAAAATACAAATATCATCTCAATCCAAGGTGAGGTGGGCCACACGTGTGGACCCATTTTGACCGTGGAAGCAGATTGGCTTGTTTACCACATAGTAGTTTTTTGTGGTTAATAAGTTCTAAAGGTCTGATCACATGGATCCCACCTTAATGCATGTATCTAATCCACACCATCCATCCCATTTCTCAACTCATTTTAGGCGTTGAGCTGAAAAATGAGGTCAATCTGAATCTCTAGTAGGCCACACCATTGAAAACAACAAATTTACTATCAAAACTCAAAACTATTAAGGACTGTTGTGATGTTTCTATATTGAATATTGGACTTATTAGACTTGTCACGAGCCTGGGATCACAGTAAACGGACTAGATCGTCTCGATGTGGGCCCCACCTATTAAAAACCATGGTAAAAAAGAACAAATGCTAGACGCTGCTACTGTCAATGTCCAGCTACTTGGAAGTTGAAATGGCTAGGTCCGTGGGACCCAACAGTAGGCCCCACCATGATGTATGCCCAACATCCTCACCGTGCATTTGATAGGTCCCCTTTAGAAATTGGGACACCCCAAAAATCAGCCGTACACAGGGCTCAGGTGACCCACACCATCTAAAATCATGTTAAAAAATAAATAAATAAATAAAAATAAAAATACATCAACAAGTTAGTTGTGTGGGTCTGATCATGAGGAATGTATTATATCCAAACCGTCCATCCATTTGGCAGTTGTGGGCCCACTCCACACGTGTTGCACGTGTGAGGGGTGGGGTCGACCTTGTCTGCATAAGTGTTATGTCCAGACCGCCCAGATGTCTGGGCATGGTCTTGGACCACCGTGATGTATGTATAATATATTCAGGCTGTCCATCTATGTGGACCCCACCACCTGCTACTGATGTACAGCGACAGCAAGTTCTGTGGGCCACCTGGATGTATTTAAATCCAAACCGTCTAGCAGTGGGTCCCAATGCAGGATGTCAACAAGTTTTGTGGCCACGCCTTGATGTATTTATTTTATATTCATTCTACCCATCTGTCCAGATCAGTGAGGCCCACATGATATATATGTTATATCCACGCCGTCCAGATTGTGTTGGACATTGCTGGACAATGTTTAGACAGTGCTGATTTACATGGACAATGTCTGGACAGTGCTGATCATCATAAATGATGCCATTTTCCCCATAGAATGATAGTGCACAGTGATACACATGTTGCACATGCCACTATTAAAATTATTTTAGATGTAACCCAAGCCCTTACACACATTATAATGGGACCCACCGTGTTGTAAGTGTTTATCCACACCATCCGTCTGACGGGCCCCTCTTTGATGTATGTGTTTTATACACACCGTCCACCTGTTTTGAGGTGTGGGCCCACCCCAGACATGTGACACATGTGGGCAAGTGGGACCCACCTTCATCTATATATTTTGTATCCACACTGTCCATCTATATGGTGTGTTGAGTAGGGCGTGTATGATGTATGTGTTTCATCTCTGCTTTGTGGGATGCACCGTGATGTATGGGTCTTATCTACACTGTCCGTAGGATGGGACCCATGTGATGTATATGATTTATATCTCGTCCATTTATAGGACGTGAGGCCAGCCATGATACACGTGTTATATATCCTCACTGTCTAGCTTGCTAGACGGTGGGACTCCATGATATATGTGTTGTAAATCCTCACTGTCTGGCCATGGACACAGGGCCCACCATGGTGTACATGTTTCATTTATGCCATCCACTTGTGCGGCCCATTGTGATGTATATTAGGCCTGTGTGAGTGGCGCATTGTGATGTATATGAGGCCCATGAGATGCGGCCCATTATGATATATATGAGGCCCATGTGATACGGTCTACTTGATGTATTTGTGACCCATGTGATGCGGCCCATTGTGATGTTTTTGAGGCCCGTATATGAGGCCCATTATGTTGAATATGAGGCCCATATGACGAGTCCCGATGTATTGTATATGAAGCCCATGAGATGCGGCCCATTGCGATGCATGTGAGGCCTATGTGGTGAGACTCATTATGTTGTATGTGAGGCCCTTATGTCAGGCCATGGGCTCACTATACGTTTGGCTACATGTGGGTCACTCCTTAAGAGTAATGTTGGTTAAATGTCCACATTGAAGGATGATGATGGTTAAATGTCCACATTGTGACCTTTCCTCAAGCCCTTTGTTAGGTCGATTACTGATTCCGATTGTCGAGGCCGATTATCGAGGCCAACTTTGATTGTCGAGGCCGATTCTGATTATCGAGGTTGATTATTAGTCCGGTTGTCGATACCGATTATGAGTATGTGACAGCATAGCATCATGATATATGCTCATACACATCATCTGCATGTTTGTTATGAGATGTGGTAGACCATTACATATGTCATTGGGCAGGTTGTTTATGAGGCTTTCTGAGAGACAGAGTTACCCCACATCAGCACACGATATGCAGAAGATTAATGCATGATTAGACTGTGTGATTCATGCATCTTGCATTTTGTAATATAATCACCGCACGCCCTAACGACATCAGGGCAGTGGCCTCTACAGGCATGTCGTGGATGGCCAGATGGGATACCGAAATTATTTGGTTCTAGCATCAGGTCGCCATAGATGGCCCTGGATGAAAATTTCTAAACCCTCTTGGTACCAGAGGACGCCCCAACGTCTAAACCAAGTGAATATATATAGTGCATGAGAGTCGTATACCAGTAGGCCACGTCTCCCACTGTGTTGTGGTCAGTTGGGAGAGGTGTGGCCTTATCCTCTTGAGGGAGTGGGCAATGTTAGGCTGAGTTTGACCAGCTTGAGGAATGGGTCCGTTATCGACAAGCAGGGCCCAATATTGGTAGGCGAATAGTGAAGTCTCTTCCACTTACTCAGTTATGCACTTGGATATGGGCGACAGTTGGCGTGGATGGTAATAGACCACGATGATGATCCCAGAGATGTACGGTACTGATATGTGGACTTATTAAGCAGGAGTTGCATACTCATTCATTCATTTATTCACTATCCACTCGGGCTGGTGTGCACAACTATTTATTACGTGTACCTTTACAATAGCCAAGATTTCGATTAGGGCGCGCAACTAACCTGATATCAAGAGTTTACCACAGTGAGTCTGACTATCCAAATTTATGTATCGGACCGGTTTGGATAAAAGTCCCTTGTGGTGGACCCCGTAGCCTACGATACTGCGTACTATCATCTCAACTTCACAATCCAGCTTGGTTATTTCATTCGCATCGCATATTGCATTGCATCCTCAGCACATAGCATATGGTTTACTGTGCTTCTATATTGCATAACCTGATTAAGGTCAACAGTATTCGTGGACTCGGTATCTGATATTTGGCTTACTATGTCTCCGCATTGCATAACTAATCTACATTGCTTCCTCAGTATATAATATTGACTTATTATATTTTTACATCGCAAGCCTGGATAGGACTGATGGTATTTACGAACTTACCAGCATGTTTTCGCATTACTCTGATATTGTACGATTTATGGATTACCAGTATTTCCACTTACTCTAATAATCATATGCTTGGCATGTGCATCGCACACATTTACACCACCCTCTAAGCTTTCTATAAGCTTATGCACGATAGATGCGTGCAGGTGATGTTAAGTTGTAGCAGCATTGGGCTTGGAGCTTGTAACGGTCTTCTGGAGTTTTAATTTTTGATATATGTATTTTCCTTTCAGCATTGTATTCAAATGTTTATAATAGTGGATATGTGATGATGATGATGCCTTTATGATTTGGGTAAACTTGTGGTTATGCTTCTTATGAGATAAATGTATATTGAAAATTCCTCCTTGTGGGATCCCAAGATCGAAATCTAGCATATGGGTGTTGGGAGTCGAGAATGAGGTACTATGGAGGCTGTCGGCACCGGATTCAGCAATCGAGAATTTTATGAGCTTGATTTTCAGGTTTGGGGCATGACAACTAATCTAGATCACCCACCACAATGACCAATCCAACAATTTCAAATCATCCAAGTTTTATTACAAAATCAATCAACAATCCGTTTGTTAACTCAAACCCATAAAATGAAATGGTTAAATTTGTACACAGTATCAGCACCGTACATAGAACTCCTTAACTCATCATCCGCCACCCAAATTCATCCATCAATTTGATCCATCAACCATCTATTGTAAATTAATCATTTTATATGTATGCCCATGTGTATTCTACTCACACATGCATAACCACGCAACACATTCATCACTTCCTATACACACATGATGTATTTTTATAATAAATGAAACTAAATCATAGGTGTTTCACTTTCATGAGATGCAACTTGAAGATAACCATTTTATTTTATTTTTTTCACATGTGTGTATTGCGTATGGTGGGACCTACATATTATAAATAGGGTGGTGTTAGCACAAGAAGGGAAAGTGTGAAAATTGATAATAATAAAAAATGAGAGAGAGAGAGAGAAAAAAAAAAAAAAAAAAGCTTTATGAAAATTTTGTCAAGATGAGTGATCTATCTCTAATCTGAAATTTTTATAATTGTTGTTATTATTATTTTTAAGCATTATAGTTAATTTATTTTAAATTGAATTTTATAGAAAATTATTGTTTATTATTAATATTTTATTCATGTAATATTTGGAGAAAAAATGTTCAATAAGATTATAGTGTGTGTGTGTGTGTGTGTGTGTGTGTGTGTGTGTGTGTATTAGAATTCTAAATTATTGAATTCAATAAAAAATAATTTTAAAGTATTTAAATTATGCATAAATTAAATTTAAAATTATTTTGAATCCAAGTTACATTTTAAATTAATTCATTTGACGTAAATATGTACGTTGAGTCAAGCTATTAATTTTTTTATTATTTAAAACTAATTAGAAATAATATATCAGAATAATTCATACTAATTAAAATAATAATATGTATAATATAAGGTAAATTTTAATAATAACTAAAGTTCAAATTTAATAATTTAATATAACATAAATTGAGTACAATTTCAGTTTAGGAATACTGATGTACAATTAACTAATCTAAATTTAAATTTGATTTAACATTTTTTAACTTAGTTGTTTATTGGTAGTTTAATTAGGTTCTGAATTTTAGGATTTATATAATTAATTTTGATTAAGTCAATTTAAATTTTAAATTTAATTCTAAATAAATAATAATAATAATAATTAATTCAAATTTGACATTTGATAAATTAAATTTTAGATATTAGAAATTAGTTATTAATGTGGATTTTCTATCTATATAGTTACCTAACTTTAATAGGATTAACTTTAATAAAATAGAAATTCAACTCCTACGGTTAAAAAGAAAAAAAGAAAAAAAATTCAATTAATATATTTAGAATAGATCTTTCCTTTAATCTATTAGAAGGAAGTAGCAATTTAAAAATAAAAAAATAGTCAGATTTTATTCATATATTACTTAATTAATTAAATTAAAATTATTAAAATCTAAATTATACATTAATTTATTTGGATTCAGAATTTAACCTGGGTTATTTTTAGGAGTTCCTACGCTTTACTGATTTACAATTTTATAAAGAAAATTTATTTCAAATTTAAATAAAAATTTAATTTTGATAAATTGATTATTAAGTTGAATTTATAATCGAGAATTTTAACTATCTAATTAAAATAATTACTGAGTTAATGGCTATCGAACCTTATAATGACTTCTATACATAATTTGAAATAACAAAGAATATGTGATGTAATAGTATGTAGTTTGTAACTAACTTGTAGTGAGTTTCATATTTAATAATTTCATTTTGAATGGATGGTGGTTGGAATGCGGGTGCACTGCTCTACGGATGTCCATAAAAGGAATATAAGTAGGTACAGCAATTGTGTCCCTTAGGTGAAAGTCCCTTAAGCCAGCAAGTATGGTGATTGTGTCCCTTGGGTGGAAGACCCAAAAGCCAACAAGTAGGGCGAACATGTCCCTTGGGTGAAAGACTTTGGAACCCACTGGATCCTTTAGGGTCTCCTTTGTTACGATATATATACGAGTACAATTGTGTGCGCGGACATACACTAGAAATACGACTAAAGCACTAGTCTGACCAGCTAACATATAAATGGGTCCCTCACCTCAAGTTACTAGTGCATAGGAATTAATGTAACATGGCCATCTACTTGAGTACAGTGTTGTAAAAGATTATGGTTATTTAATTTTGTTACTTATACAATTCATTGAAAGTTTAATATTTGGAGCATCATTATAATTTCGGTATCGCATTCATCTCATATTTTAAGATTCAGTACTTTAATTTGTGTTTTAAAATTTAAATAATATATTTTTATTATTTATACAATTTGTATAACTATACAAATTTCATATTTGGGTTGGATACGATCCCATGAGTTGTTATGCCCACACCCACATTAGCAGTGTTTTAGGGCTCAAAGATTAGTTAATGGCGAAATGGAGTGACGATTTAACCATCTATTTAGTCATAGTGATCTTTTTATTTGTTAGAAAAAAAAATGTATAGTGAAAAAAATTAAAAGTGAGTCTAAACATTGTATTGGATGAATCTTTGATTATTGTAATGTACTTTTTATTAGATTTATAGTTGAGTATGTTTTAAAAAAATTAATCATAACCTGGGATTCGGAGTCAAGTCTAGCCAACTCAGGCACTGAATTTCAAGGCGTGACATATCAGTCTAAAACCTAATATGACTAGTAAACAATTAAACTCATTTCTTATTCGTCAATCAACTAATAGAATACATTCAAACATCAAGTTCCTAGTATGCTTAATGAATTCTGACTCATCATCACTAAAAGTCAATCTTCTCACCATAGGGTTAACTATGATGAGTATGCAAAAATGGTCAAATCAACACAAGTCATTGATTCTAAACCTGGCTCCCTTTTTACTTGTTTTTTCAGCTTTTGATTTTTCACCGATGACTTTCATATAATCACTATTCTTCTTTTAAAAAAATAAAAATAAAAAATGCACAGGCAATAGGTGGCCATTTTCAATTTTTCTATTTTTTTTTTAGTCGGCCCTTTTTCCTTTTCTTTTTATATTAGAGTACATAGGGATCCTTAGGCTTGGTTCCTAATATTTTTGAATGATAATCAAGCAAAACACAACGAGTTTAAGTTTGACCTTAAGAACTATGAGTTAGATGTGAATTGTGAGTTAGACTCAATTGATGTTTAAAACTTTCTATCAATCAATTCATTAAAAGAACTTGTTCAAAAATCTACTAATCAACTACACTCTAAGCTTTCAAAAATCAAATTACATTGTATCTCATTATCCTATACCTAAACACACTTAAGTACACAAAAAATCAGTCTTAAGTTTTAAAATCTAAGAAATGATTTTATTTATTTATTATTATTTTTTAAAAAAATTTACTCAAAAACCACAAAGATGCTCATAATTCCACTGAATCTCACACCCCCAACTTAAAATCTATATTGTCCTCAATGTAAAAATATATATAATATATCATAACATGAGACAATGAAAATAAAAAAAGAAATGACCAAGAGAGAGTACTTGAGAAGGATCAAAGTAATTGCATGAATTCTCCATTCACTAAGAGAGTTTTTCAAGTCACCAAACAAACGAAAACAAATTTACAAAAGAAAACCTAAATAGACCATTTAATCTCCCATTGAGATTCTAAGAACAACATCTAAAGATGTAATCAATGTTGTGGTCCCGATTGATACTGTTGTTGCACCTCCCATGTTCGATCAATCGAACATGGCTTAAAATGTCTAAAGAGCAAATTATACAAAAATGGGGTTTCTCGATCGTTCGATGGATCAAACTCCCCTATTCCAGACAGATCAAAGACATCTTGACAACAACCCTAAGATCGTTTTCTTATAAGAAAACTGATGCATAATACATTTTAAGGAACATAAAACAGTATCAAAATGGTGGAGTTAAAAGAGTCCAAACACTTCCAATACATGCATGCAATACATTCATAGTATGTTACACATTCCGAAACTTTACACAATGAGTAAGATCAAAGAGACTTAGAAGCAAATAAAATTGAGAGGTAGCTCTTCTAGCTCCTTCTCCATATAATCAATCTCGAACGGCCTTAGGGACCTCCTGCAAATGGGGCACGTGCAATGTCGATATTGAATCCATATATCCATGCAAGCTCTATGAAAGAGGTGGTTGCATCTCAATTCTCTAATCTCTTCTCCTCCATCAATGCCACACAAGCAAATGGCACACTTAACTTGTTCATCTAAGTCCGACGTGCGCTTGAAAATTCCGATGGTGACTTCTTCACTGATGGATGGCGAAAAACGATAAGAAGATCGCATGTCGTATCGACAAAACAGCGAATTGAATTGCCACATGAAATGGGTCCTTGCTAGAATCTGAAAATTCAATGTAATCAATCGGAAAATGAACTTAGGAAGAAGGATCATAAGGAAAATAGGGAGAAGGTGAAAGAGAAGGAGAGAGATTGGAAGCTGCGGCATTCCTTTAGAGTACACAAGGCCTGAAAAAAACCCGATTGTTAGAAATTTCTCTGGAGATTTGGCGCTCTGGGTCTGGGTTATGTACGCAATTCAAAGGTTGATATGACTCTTTTACCATTGCAGTATCCTATTTTGGACATTAGCCACTTAAGACCAACGCGGTTGCCTGCCACACCCGACAGCAGCCCACCGTGATGTTTGTGAGAAATCCATACCGTCCATCCGTTTTGCTCGCTCATGCTAGGACTGTAGACGAGAAATAGGGCAGATCGAAAATTTAAGTGGGCCACACGACAAGAAACAGTAGGGTTTAATGCCTACCGTTGAAACATTTGTGGGGCTATGGAATGACCTTATCTACGTTTAGGACGGAAAGAAAAATTGAAGGGGAGTCAGGAAGGTTTCAACGGTAGGCATTTTCCTCCGTACCATTTCCTGTCGTGGGACCAACTTGAATTTTGGATCCACCTTCATACATGGGCTCATGCTGATATGAGCTGTAAAAACGGATGGATGGGATGGATTTCTCACAAACATTACTGTGGATCGTCCAAAAAAATATCTAAGACCTGGTGCATGGATGATTAATGGTCTGGCTTGTAACATTATCATTAAATTGCAGATATTTTTATTTTACTTTTCAAAATTTTTGCTGGCTTATTTCATTTAAGAATCCTTATTTAGTGTTCCTATGTCGTCCTTGAAAATGCAGCGCATATCCTTTCATGTGGGTGCACAAATGAGGGCATTTTAGTCATTTAAAACCACTCAATCATCCATTGGCTACTCAGGCGGGTTCCACGTCTTGATGGAAGTTCCGTCAACGACTAGCAGGGCCCACTGTCCTTTTTGCCTCCATACGCTCTGCCTGTGTCCTTCGTATCCCTCACTCTTCAATGAGAGGGGCCGTCCCCCTTCCGCAGGGGTGGATAAGAAAAATTTACGACTGTACGACCCATTTATGGCCCATTTACGAGACCAAGCCCACCTTATTTACTCTGCATGAATAAGCCCTGGCTGTACGGACGCCTTCTCAAAGGTCGAAAATGCCCTGCTTTTTTAGCTTTTTGAAAAAGTTGGCACTTTCTATGACTACGTATTATAAACGTAGCCACAGATAGCAAAATCCATAGCCACAGGCGACTGTTCAGGGTGGGCTCGCCGACCTGGCAGTCCAGCACTAATTGTTAGCCTAACCGGCAGGGCCATGCCTATTTAGAAACTCCTGTGGCCACAGATTACAACCATAGCCATTATACAAATTTTTTATTTTATTTTATTTACATGGAGAACTTTATCCTATCCATAATTTTCTCAAACACATATTTATATATAAACATTTAAAAAAAATTTCCACTCTTTTTTTCATTTCTTTCTTTATTCATTTAAAAAGTATATCTTCTAAATCAAAATTAGTTACTCGATGAACCTGATAAGATTTTGGGATAAGAGAAGCTACTTTAGCCAACCAACCTAGTTATTTTCCAAGATTCCAATAGGTCGATGACCATGAAATGCATGGGAATGACCTTGAAATGAAGGGAATTGACAGCGAAATGTATGGAAATGACCGTGAAATAAAACAGAATCGTCGGAAATGACCGTAAAATGCATGGAAATGATTATGAAGTGAAGCGAATTGACCGTAAAATGCATGGAAATGACCATGAAGTGAAGGGAATTGACCGTGAATTGCATGGAAATGACCGTGAAGTGAAGCGAATTGACCGTGAATTGCATGTAAATGACCGTGAAGTGAAGCGAATTGACCGTGAAATACATGGAAATGAACGTGAATCAAAACGGAATCTGCAGGATTGATCATGAAATGCATGGAAATGACCCTGAAATGTGGGGAAATGACTGTGAAATGCATGGAAATGACCGTGAAGGGAAGGGAATTAACTGTGAAATGTATGAAAATGACCATGAATCAAAACGGAATCATCGGGATTGACCGTGAAATGCATGGAAATGACCATGAAGTGAAGCGAATTGACCGTGAAATGCATGGAAATTACCGTGAATCAAAACGAAATCGCCGGGATTGATCGTGAAATGCATGAAAATGACCGTGAAGTGAAGCGAACTGACTGCGAAGTGAAGCGAATTGACTGTGAAATGTATAGAAATGACTGTGAAGTGAAGGGAATTGATCATGAAATGCATGGAAATGACCGTGAATCAAAACGGAATCACCAGGATTAACCATGAAATGTATGAAAATGACCATGAAGTGAAGCAAATTGACAATGAAATGCATGGAAATGACCATGAAGTGAAGGGAATTGATCGTGAAATGCATGGAAATGACCTTGAATCACTTCACGGTGATTCCCGAGAATGACCATGAAATGCATGGAAATGACCATGAAGTTAAGTGAATTGACCGTGAAATGCATGGAAATGACCGTGAAGTGATGGGAATTGACTATGAAATGACCGTGAATCAACACGGAATCGCCAGGAATGATCGTGAAATGCATGAAAATGACCGTCAAGTGAAGGGAATTGACCGTGAAATGCGTGGAAATGACCGTGAATCAACACGGAATTGCCGGAATGACCATGAAATGCTTGAAAATGACCGTGAAGTGAAGCGAATTGACCGTGAAATGCATGGAAATGACCGTGAATCAACACGAAATCATCCGAAATGACCGAAAAATGTATGGAAATGACGTGAAGTGAAGCAAATTGACCATGAAATGCGTGGAAATGACCGTGAAGTAAAGGAAATTTACTGTGAAATGCATGGAAATGTCCGTGTACCAACACGAAATCACTAGGAATGACCGTGAAATGCATGAAAATGATCGTGAAATGTGTGGAAACAACTGTGAAGTGAAGGAAATTGACTGTGAAATGCATGAAAATGATCGTAAATCAACACGGAATCGCAGGGAATGACCGTGAAATGCTTGGAAATGATCATGAAGTGAAGCGAATTGGCCGTGAAATGCACGGAAATGACTGTGAATCAACACAGAATCACCAGCATGAAAATGACCATGAAATAAAACGGAATCGCACGGAATCACCGTGAAATGCATGGAAATGGCCGCGCAGTGAAGCGAATGGATCGTGAAATGCGTGTAAATGATCGTTAAGTGAAGGGGCATGACTGTGAAATGTGCTGAAATGACCGTAAATCAACACGAAATAGGCAGGAATGACCATGATATGCATGGAAATGACCGTGAGGTGCAGTGATTGGACCGTGAAATGCGTGAAAATGACTATGAAGTGAAGGGGCATAAACGTGAAATGTGCTAAAATGACCGTGAATCAATACGGAATAGGCGGGAATGACTATGATATGCATGAAAATGACCGTAAAGTGCACGAAAATGACCATGAAGTGAAGGGGCATGACCGTGAAATACGTCAAAATGACCGTAAATCAACATGGAATAGGCGGGAATAACCGTGATATGTATGGAAATGACCATGAAGTGAAGGGGATTGGACCTTGAAATGCGCAGAAATGACCGTGAAGTGAAGAGACATGACCGTGAAATGCACCAAAATGACCGTGAATTAACACGGAATAGGTTGCAATGACCGTGGTATGCATGAAAATGACTATGAAGTGAGGCGATTGGACCTTAAAATACATGAAAATGACCTTGAAGTGAAGGGGCATGACCGTGGAATGCGCCGAAATGACCGTGAATAAACACAGAATAGGTGGGAATGATTGTGGTATGCATGGAAATGATCGTGAAGTGAGGCGAATGGATCGTGAAATGTGCAGAAATGACAGTCAAGTGAAGGGGCATGGCCATGAAATGCACCAAAATGACCGTGAATCAACACGGAATAGGAGGGAATGACCGTGATATGCATGGAAATGGCCCTGAAGTGAAGCGATTGGACCGCGAAATAAGTGAAAATGATCGTGAAGTGAAGGAGCATGACCGTGAAATGCACCGAAATGACCGAGAATCAACACAAAATAGGCAGGAATGACTATGATATGCATAGAAATGACCGTGAAGTGAGGCGAATGGATCGTGAAGTGCGTGAAAATGACCGTGAAGTGAAGGGGCATGACCGTGAAATGCGTCGAAGTGACCGTGAATCAACACAGAATAGGAGGGAATGACCATGATATGCATGGTAATGACCGTGAAGTGCAACGATTGGACTGTGAAATGCACAAAAATGACCGTGAAGTGAAGGGCATGACCATGAAATGCGTCGAAATGACCGTGAATCAACAAAGAATAGGCGGGAATGACCATGATATGCATGGAAATGGCTATGAAGTGAGGCGAATGGACCGTGAAGTGCACGAAAATGGCCGTGAAGTGAAGGGGCATGACCATGAAATGTGTCAAAATGACCATGAATCAACACGAAATACGCGGGAATGACTGTGATATGCATTGAAATGACCGTGAAGTGCAGCGATTGGACCGTGAAATGTGCAAAAATGATTGTGAAGTGAAGGGGCTTGACTGTGAAATGTGCCTATTCCGTGTTGATTCACGATCATTTTGGCGCATTTCACGGTCATGCCCCTTTACTTCATGATCATTTTCGTGCATTTCATGATCCATTCGCCTCACTTCACGGTCATTCCCACCTATTCCATGTTGATTCACAGTCATTTCGACGCATTTTACAGTCATGCCCCTTCACTTCACGGTCATTTTTGAGCATTTTACGGTCCATTCGCCTCACTTCATGATCATTTTCATGAATATCACAGTCATTCCCGCCTATTCCGTGTTGATTCACGATCATTTTGGTGCATTTTGCGGTCATGCCCCTTCACTTCACGGTCATTTTCGTGCATTTCATGGTCCAATCGTTACACTTCACGGTCATTTCCATGCATATCACGATCATTCCCTCTTATTTCGTGTAGATTCATGGTTATTTTGACACATTTCAAGGTCATGCCCCTTCACTTCACGGTCATTTTCATGCACTTCACAGTCCATTCGCCTCACTTCGCGGTCATTTTCATCCATATCACAGTCATTCCCTCATATTTTGTGTTGATTCACAGTCATTTTGACGCATTTCACGGTCATGCTCCTTCACTTCATGGTCATTTCTGCACATTTCGCAGTCCAATCGCTTCACTTCACGGTCATTTCCAAGCATATCACGGTCATTCTCACCTATTCCGTGTTGATTCACGATCATTTCGGCGCATTTTACAGTTATGCCCCTTCACTTCACTATCATTTTCACGCATTTCACAGTCCATTCACCTCACTTCACAGTCATTTCCATGCATATCACGGCCATTCCCGCCTATTCCGTGTTGATTCACGGTCATTTCAGCGCATTTCACAGTCATGCCCCTTCACTTCACGATCATTTCCACGCATTTCACGGTCCAATCGCTGCACTTCACGGTCATTTTCAAGTATATCACAGTCATTCTCGCCTATTCCATGTTGATTCATGGTCATTTCGACGCATTTCACGGTCATGCCCCTTTACTTCACAGTCCATTCACCTCACTTCACGGTCCATTCACCTCACTTCATGGTCATTTTCATGCATATCACAGTCATTTCTGTCTATTCTGTGTTGATTCACGGTCATTTCGGTGCATTTCACGATCATGTCCCTTCACTTCACGGTCATTTTCACGCATTTTGTTGTCCAATCGCTTCACTTCATGGTCATTTCCATGCATATCACGATCATTCCTGCTTATTCCGTGTTGATTCACAGTCATTTTGGTACATTTCACGGTCATGCCCCCTCACTTCAACTTCATTTCCATGCATACCACGGTCATTCCCACCTATTCCGTGTTGATTCACAGTCATTTCGACGTATTTCACTGTTATGCCCCTTCACTTCACGATCATTTCCGTGCATTTCAAGGTCCAATCACCTCACTCACGGTCATTTCCATGTATACCACGGTCATTGCCGGCTATTCCGTGTTGATTCACGATCATTTTGACGCATTTCACGGTCATGCCCCTTCACTTCACAATCATTTCGGTGCATTTCAAGGTCCAATCCCCTTCACTTCACAGTCATTTCCATGTGTACCACAGTCATTCCCCCTATTCCGTGTTGATTCACGGTAATTTCGACTCATTTCACGGTCATGCCCCTTCACTTCACAATAATTTCCGCACACTTCACAGTCCCTTCGCCTCACTTTAAGGTCATTTCCATACATATCACAGTCATTCGCCCCTATTCCGTGTTAATTCACGATTATTTTAGCACATTTCACAGTCATGCCCCTTCACTTCACAGTCATTTTCGTGCATTTCAAGGTTCAATCGCCTCACTTCACGGTCATTTTCATGCATGCCACGGTCATTCCTGCCTATTCCGTATTGATTCACGGTCATTTCGACGCATTTCACGGTCATGCCCCTTCACTTCACGGTCATTTCTGCGCATTTCAAGGTCCAATCCCCTTTACTTCACGGTCATTTCCATGCATACCACGGTCATTCCTACCTATTCCGTGTTGATTCACGATCATTTCAACGCAATTCACGGTCATGCCCCTTTACTTCACGGTCATTTTCGTGCACTTCACGGTCATTTCCATGCATATCATAGTCATTCCCGCATCTCCGTGTTGATTCACAGTCATTTCGGCGTATTTTACAGTCATGCCCCTTCACTTCATGGTCATTTTCGTGCATTTCAAGGTCCAATCGCCTCACTTCGCGGTCATTTCCATGCATACCACGGTCATTCCCGCCTATTCCGTCTTGATTCATAGTCATTTCGGTGCATTTCACGGTCATGCCCCTTCACTTCACGGTCATTTCCGCGAATTGACCGTGAAATGCGTGGAAATGACCATGAAGTGAAGGGAATTGACCATGAAATGCATGGAAATGACCGTAAATCAACACGGAATCACTAGGAATGACTGTGAAATAAATGAAAATGACCGTGAAGTGAAGCGAATTGACCGTGAAATGCATGGAAATGACAGTAAAGTGAAGCGAATTGATCGTGAAATGCATGGAAATGACCATGAATTAACACAGAATTGCTCGGAATGACCGTGAAATGCATGGAAATGACCGTGAATCAAAATGAAATTGTCGGGATTGACTATGAAATGCATGGAATTGATCACGAAGTAAATGAAATGAATGAAATTGATCGCTAAATGAATGAAATGGATTTTCGACCAACGACCTGATGAAATCTTGGAAAATAACCAGATTGGTTGGTTAAAGTAGCTTCTCCTACCCAAAAATCATATATGGTACATCAAGTAACTAATTTTAGTTTAGAAGATATTCTTGTTAAATGAAAAAAGAGAAAAAAAAAAAATTATATACTTATATATACATATTTATATAAATATGTATTAGTGAAAATTATAGGTGGAATAAATTGTTCCATGCAAAAAAAAAAAAGTTGCACATACTGTCGTCACGGTAGTCCATTTATGGCTATGATTATAATCCGTAGCCATAGGGGCCGCCAAATGCGCGTAACCCCACGAGATCGGTGTGGCCACACTGGACAAGCCAGCAACTGACGCGAGGGCCACTAGTTCGGCAAGCCCACCCTGGATAGACTTCTATGGGTACAGATTAGGGAATTTATGATTATGGTTATAATCCGTAGTCATGTTTAACCGTAGCAAATGACTTTACCTTTATACTTTGAACGTCCGTTGTTGAAACCCTTTTAGGGGTCATGGAAGTTTTGGATCATTACAAAAAAAATTTTTACTCTTTATCCAGGTATTAGTGACCTTATGACTAGATTGGACGGAAAATATATGTCATGGTGGGCCCTACAAAACTTTCAAAGGTGAAAATCAATTTTCTGCTGCTCTTTGTGGGGTGGTCCAGTTGATCTTTGTATATGATTTTTTTTTTTTTAGATAATGCCCCAAAATGGTCTCGAAATATGGATGAACCTTGTGGATATAATAAATACATAACTGTGGGCCCATGTAACATTGATATCTTTTGAACCGTTCGTACAATTCGGAGTGCGAGGAGCCTCAGCGCTCGTCTTCCGATCCGCTTCTTGTAAGGTAAAATGTGGTAAAATGAGGTGGGCTTCGTCTCGTAAATGGGCATAAATGGGTCGTACAGTCGTAAATTTCTCGGTGGATACCGCGTCTAAGATAGAGCTGTCAGCGAGGGGGGCCGATTAGGAAATCGGATTGCGTACTGAGTTACTCAGTACGCTTTTATCGCACTGAGTAAACTCAGTTGGGTCCAGTATGAATGTATGTTGTTTATCCACACCGTCCATCCTTTTTTGATGCTAATTTTAAGGGTTGATTCGAAATTTGAAGTAAATCTAAAGCTCGTGTGTACCATGCCACTGGAAACTGTGTGGAATAATGATCTCCACCGTTGAAACCTTCCTAGGCCCCACAGTAATGTTTATTTGTCATCTAAACTGTTCATAAGAACAAAAAGACATGGATTAATAGAAAAAACAAACATCAGATTCATCCAAAACTTCTGTGGCCTCCGGAATTTTTCAAAGGTAGATGTTCGATCACACTCTTTCCTGTGGTGTGGTCCGCTTAAGATTTTAATATCTTTCATTCTTGGCATCAAGACATGATATTATCTGTTAATATAGATAAACAGAGGGATAAAATAAATAAATAATGGTGGACACCACAAAGTATACTCAGTACGCTAAGGGTACTGAGTTACTCAGTGCGTAATCCGCTTCCACGGATTAGCTGTTACCCGAGTACGGCTTAGTGGACGCGGATTAGCTACTCAACCCGACAGTACCGAGTCGGCTACTGAAGTGACGTCACCATCTTCTTTGGGCCCATCATTATGTATATGTTGTATCCACACCATCCATCTATTTGGAGAGATCAATTTAAAGTATTATACAAAGAATGAGCCAGATCCAAAGATCAAGTGGACACCAACATAGAAAAGAGTAGGGACATTGACGCCTACCATTGAAACCTTCCAAGGGTCCACCATGATGTTTATTTTAGATCTAACCTGTTTATAAGTTAACACATACATGGAATAAGCGAAAAAGGTAAATATCAGCTTGATCAAAAACTTCTGTGGCCCAAAAATGTTTCTAATGGTAGGAGTTTAATCCCCACTTGTTTTCTGTGCTGGGATCCATTTGTGTTCTGGATCTACCTCAGTTTTTTATCATGCCTAAAATGATCTCTCCAAATGCATGGACGGTGAGAATACAACATATACTTCATGGTGGGGCCCACGGAACGTTGTAACGTCACTGCAGTACTGAGACTCGCTACCGTAGCTAATCCGCGTCCCAGCTGAGTGGGTGTTACCCTTACAGTCTGGGGATCACCTTGATGAATTTACTTCATATACACGCCGTCCATACGTTTTCTCAACTTAATTTAAAGACGTTTTCCAAAACCTTAAGAAGATCCAAATACACGGTGGACCACACCACTCGAAAAAGTGATGAATTAACGTTAAAACCTTATTGTAGACCACAAAAGTTTTGGATCAATCTAATATTTTTATTTTCCGTTTATACAGTTATGGTTGACCTTATTTAACGGGTTAGATGGAAAATAAACATTATGAATTTTGTTACAGTGGGCCTTGGGAATATTTTAATTATGTGCGTTCAATCATCAACGTTTATTGTGGTGTGGTCCACCTGTGATTTAGATATACTTAATGTTTGGAAACTGTCTTAAAATGGGCTGTAAAAACGGATAGACGGAGTGGATATACAACATATGATCAAGGTGGGCCCTACAGTAAGGGTAACACCATCGAGCTTACCCGAGTAACACCTAAACCGTGCCAGTCCACGAGTTAGGTCACCGAGTATCCGTACGTACCGTACCGGTCAACTTGGTTTCGCGTCCGTGTCCGGCCCGGTAGATTACCTTGCTGGGTATGCTCTGGGAGGGCCACCATAATGTATATGTTTTATCCATGCCGTCCATACATTTTCTAAGATCATTATAGCCTATGGGCACAAAATTGAAGCATATCGTAGCTCAGGTAGACCACACCAAAAAAAAAAGCGAAAATTGAATGTCTACCATTGAAAGCTTCTTGTGGGCCACAGAAGTTGTCGATCAAGCTGATCTTTGTGTTTCCCTTCACTATATTTGTTTATGCCCTTATGAACAGGTTGGATGACAAAAAAACATCACTGGCCTTGAAAAGGCTTCAACGGTGGAAATCATTATACCCGCTGTTTCCTGTGATTTGGTCTACTTAAGCTTTTGGATGTTCTTCTATTTTGGGCTCATGCCGAAAATGAGCTGGAAAACGTATGGACGGAGTGGATAATGACACATACATCATGGTGAGCCCCAACAGAGTTTACTTACTATGTTAAAGTGTGGTGACTTACCAAGCAATCTGCGATCCTTCGAGTTTCTAGTTAGGTCGGGTTCAAATAAGTGCATTTAAGTGGTTAGGACCACTGGTGGATGGATTAGATTGTACACCTGTATGCCTATCTTGAACATGCATGGCATGGAAAGTGGTTTTCCAATGGCTGTTTGTAGGGGCACATCGCATTATACTCTGTACCCTTTAAAAAAATAAAAAATAAAAAAATAAAAAAAAAAATAAAAGATAAAAAGGTCGCATTATAGTATATTGATAGCTTTTCAAGCCTGTATTGAACCAATGATCCTATGTTAGGGCTTGTTCAGAATATGAGATTAATTGGTATGGATTTGCATTAAATGGAATTAATATTATTGTTGCATGTCTTCGATTAATTGGTATATTCCGGAATGATGAATTAAGTGGCCTCCTCTGTCACATTATCCTTTTTGATCGGAATGGCACATGGCTTGGATCGGCTCGTGGAGTGCATTTATTCCATTATTATCGAATCAAACCACCCACTTAAATGGTGGGGCCTCCCGTAGATACTAGGAGGTCAGAATCTTTTCAGAACCCTAAAGCAGTGGACCCGTCATGAAGTCAACTGGACCCAGATTTTAAACTGTCTTAAATGGTAGACCTGAACCTGGCCTGATTTCTAAATGGTTCTTGAAAGATGGTCCCATACCCTAAAATCATATAGGTCCAACAGGTCACCTTCTCCATTGACAGCCCTAGTCAAAGATCCAGGCCATTCATTAGGTATGCTACACTAATTTAGACATGCGATGGACCAAAAATATCATCCATCCACAAATCAGGCAAGTAAAACTTGTACTAATGAATAAATAGGCCACTAAAAAATAACTATCCAACAGTCCAAATTTGGCCTGCAAATGTAGCTAACTTCATGAGCATACTACCTTGAATTCTTGTACATAGAATGTTCACGGTGCGCCTTACCTAATGAATGGCCCGGATCTCTAACATGTGTGCATTATGTGTT
Source organism: Magnolia kwangsiensis (assembly GCA_037074715.1). Lineage (NCBI taxonomy): Eukaryota > Viridiplantae > Streptophyta > Magnoliopsida > Magnoliales > Magnoliaceae > Magnolia > Magnolia kwangsiensis. The sequence goes on from CM073577.1 coordinate 120,967,036, forward strand.
ATGCTTCCTCACACGAGGGGCACCTCGTTGATGATCATAACTCTGAAAGTGCACCTATTACGTGTCTTGATTTGTCAATTACGTTATATGTTGAGTCAGTCGGACGACAGCATTTAACAAGAAGATCAAGTTAAGCGTCTGCCTCATTCGGATGTGTGGAAGCTCTCCAAAAAGTAAATCATAGCCTCACATCCCATGTCCCAAAACACCATGTGATTAAACCCTTAAAAAGAACTAGAAAATCTTAAGGTTTATGTGTAAGAAAACTTTTTATCAAAAAGAAAATCTTCTAAGTTTTTCTTACACTGTCGATTATATCGATTCCCCTTTCGATATGATCGACCAGCTCTGTCGATGTCTTCGGCATATCAATCGATACAATCGAGTAAGGACAAAAAGCGTCCAGCAATCAAACAATCTTCTGGACGATTTATCGATATATCAACCTTCGAATCGATATCATCGATATTCGAAAATCGATCATATCTGAAATGGATCGATCATATCGACAGACTGCTTTCCGGTGCCCCTGTTTTTCTAAAGAAAACTAACAAATGCTTCGATATATCGATGACTGTCCGATTCAATCTGAACTCAAATATCGATTATATCGGGAGTCAGTCGATCATATCAACTATGGGGCGCATGTTCTCTTCAGCAAGAATTTCAATTTGCTTTTAATGTTGATCGGGGTGCCTGTCGATAAATCAATATTCATATATCGATCATATCGAGACCAAGTCGATTGGATCGAGTCAGGACATAATTCGTCTAGCAAGCTTACATGTAAAATTTATACGATTTATCGATCCCATCGACAAGGTCTCCGATATGATCGATGTACAAATTCCGATGACATCGACTGTTTCCCCGATCATATCTGTGATCTTGAAATTCTTCAAGGCTTCTCTCTTATTTTTCACCTGTCGATAGATCGAACCATCACTCGATGGAATCGGAGTTCGAAGTCCGATATCATCGATGTGTGTCTCGATCCCATCAACCAGTTGGCAGAAGGTTTCCAAAAGCGAAATGACAATTGAGTTCTTATCATCGATAGGTCGACCGATACAATCGAGAGTATACGCTCAATCATATCGACAACTGCTCGATGATATCGAACTCTGTCATAAATATAACCGTTTATATCCGTTGGAACCTTTTGCCTATAAATAGAGAGAGTTGTCTTCATTACTAGTAGAGAAAGAAGAGAGCGCTTTAGAGTGTTTTAACCTTCCTATCATTTACCTAAGCCCTTTCTCTCAGGAAGTTCATCCTCCAATCTACCCTCATCATTGATATCTCATAGAGTGGATTGGAGAATGAACTTCTGCATTCAAGGATCCTTCAGCTACTACCTTAATAACATATCATTAAGCTGGAATGCCTTGAATGCATAAATGATGGGAACCTCTCTATCTTCCTTATAGGAAAACCTTTAGAGAGTGATAGTCCATCATAACCTTGACCTAACCTAAGCATAGCATATATATACATCTTCATGTTGCGGATCAAGGGAGCTGAAGACTCTTCATCAACAAGTAGAAGGTCTTCATCACTGTGCTGAAAGGGACTCATCAACTTATCTGTAAGTACTAAGAGTCCAGAGGACACTTGCGATCATTCCTTTTTAGGATTGAGTTTTAAGTGTTGCTCACCATTTAAAGTCCTCGAAGGATGCCTTCAACGGGAGTGTACGTGCGGGGTGCGTTGTGTGGACCCTTATCCTGCGTGGGCATAACATCTAGTTAGGAGTACGCCAGTAAAACTCCAGGGTTTGAGGTGAACCGAGTAGAAACCTCTGTAAAGGTTGAAGGTGAACCTGATTTAAAACCTTAGGTTTGAGGTGAACCATGGGAAACCTCCTTAGTAAAATCCGGTCACTCAAGGGTTGAGTGTGGAAGCCGGGAGTGGAGTAGACAAGTCGTCGAACCACTATAAAATGACTGTGTTTGAGTTTGATATTATCTTTCATTTATGTGATTGCCTTGCATGTCTTTATATATGATCACATCCTATGCACACACAGTCATATCCATCACAATCTCATCTATACATTGTTTGTCTTTTAAATAGTTTGTGATTGGATCCTCTATCAGGCTTGGAAGCCAGTAGAGTTAAGGTTGAGTAATCCTAATCAATACTCTGTGATAGGATTAGTGTGATAAGGATTTTTAATAATTTATATAAACTTTAAAAAGTCCTATTCACCCCCCTCTAGGATATACTGACCTATTCTTACTTCAACTAAAGCGGTCTTCACCGCAATTTCAATTGGTATCAGAGCGGGTCTCTCTTTAAGGGCTTCACCGCCTAGAGAGTGATCTTGACTGAAGTAGAAATATGGTCAAAGGAGAGGGCTCATCTGTCACTAGACCTCCAGTATTTGATGGATCAAACTATGTTTACTGGAAGGCCATAATGCATTACTTTCTGAGATCTTTAGATCATGAAGTTTGGGATATAGTTGAAAAAGGATATGTGGTACCATCGGAATAAATTGTACTTGAAAATGAAACCACAATCACTAAACCCAAACCGAATGAGAAGTGGACGGCGTTTGACAAAGAACAGCGAAATACTGAAGCAAAAGCAATGAACGTCATCTACTATGTCATGTCCCAAGACATTTTCAGTCAGATAAGTATGTGTGGGACCTCTAAAGAAGTATGGGACTTATTGAAAACAACACATGAAGGCACAAGCACTGTGAAGAGATCTAAACTACAACTCTTAACTTCACAGTTTGAAAATCTTAGGATGGAAGAGGATGAAACATTTATGAAGTTTTTCACAAAATTAAACATCATTTGTAACTCCATGGGTGGATTGGGAGAGAAGGTTCCGGCACCTAAAATATGTAGAAAAATCTTAAGATCCTTATCGGAACAATTCAATCCCAAGGTAACAATAATTGAGGAGTGTAGGAGTATTGATGAGATGAAAGTAGAAGAACTAGTAGGTTCCCTACAAACTTTTGAACTACACTTCACACAACCCCAAAAATCCAAAAACGCTGTCCTAAAAACTTCTAAGAAATCAAAACATGAGGACAGTGAGAGCGAAAAAGAAGATGATGATGGGGAAGTGGCCTTGCTAGCACAAAGATTCAGAAGATTCTTTCAGAAGAATCGCGGCCATCCTTCTAGAGGTAGAAAGGTGAACTACCCTCTGCAGGCAAATTTGGTAAACAGACCAAAGAACCACAATGTTATGCCTGTCATGAATATGTTCACCTATCTACCGAATGTCCAAACAGAAAAACCAAGGGCAAGGCGATGGCCGCCACATGGGATGATACAGAAGAGTCAAATTCAGAAAATGGTGACTCTGGAAGTGATGGAGATCAGAAACCTTTGAAAATTCTTATGGTCTCCACTACTTCAATTATTCCCATGGAATCTGAAAGAAAAGAAGAACAACTAGCCATTGAATTATTTTTATCTGACAATGAGGAAATTGAAGAAGAAGAAGATAAAGAGCAGAATGAATTGCAGGAAGCTTATAATCAACTATACAATCATAGCATCCACATTCTTAAGAAAATTGGCATGACTGAGAACAAAAAGAAATTGTTGCGAAAAGACTTGGACAGAATCTTAGAAATAAACATACATTTGTCCAATGATTTGCAACAATATCTTACAGATAATGATCAATTGGAAAAAGAAAACCTATCCCTAAAAGAAGAATTATCAGAACTTATGAACAAAGCTGAACTGCTAAGAGATGATAATGCGAAACTCAAAAATGAGAACTACTTACTTTCCATTGATTTAGAAAAATTCAGAAAATTTGCTGAGATAAACTATAAGTTTTCTCAGAGTGGTGAAAAACTTGAAAGAATGTTAGGGATAGGAAGGCCTGGAAGAGATAAGAGTGGCCTAGGGTATGAGAAAATCAAAATGAAAACTGAAAAATCTGTTGCTTCAGGTAGAAATACAAGAACGTCTCCAGTTTGTCATTCGTATGGTGATATGGGACATTACAAGTTTGAATGGTTGAAAACAACTTCTTGTAACTCTGGTCAAAATGACACTGATAAACTTAATCGAACCAGAGTAATGCAAAATATCCTTTTATCACCCAAAATGGAAGACAGAACGAAGAAACCACTAGATCAAGTTGGTAAGATAACAAAAGTCACCACAACAAAAGCTTCTGTCTCAAGATGGAGAGTGAAGGAAAAACTGAACTCTGTAACCTGAATTCCTGAGTATATAAGAAAACATTCAGATTTTGCATCGAAATCTGGATAACTGGTGAAATGATGCAACTTTTGCTAAATCCTCAATGTTACATCTAAGGTTGGAGACCTCTAATTTTTGTATATAAAAATTATCATGTTTATATTTGTATAGAACTGGTGTTTCTTTTTTCTCTTATACATTAACTGATTAAGTCAAGAAATATACAATAGCATGTCAAAATCAGGAAAATTCTGAATAGCACATACTTTCAAAGCAAGTAACGGTCTTCTTCGATTTTATCGACTGAGGATCGATACAATCGACAACTGTTCAGAATGTGAAAAGTCGTGTGTCCTTGGATAACATCGAAGGTAGTCTCGATAGAATCGATCGACAACTTTTCGATACAATCGATGGGTTGGTCGATATGATCAACAAATGGCGCCCAATAAAAGTGATCGAAACAAAAAAAAAAAGGTTTCTCAAAGGGCTATTCGACTGTCTTCCCTGTCCGATCTTCTCGACCAATCATCCTAAGCCAGGTAGGACCAGCCAAATCTCACTTCAAACCAGGTAATATTCTTCCATCATCAGAATCTTCTTCTCTTGGTTTGTTGGGATCTTTTTTTGTCGTTTTTCCAATATTTCCAATAGACTTTTCTTCCACATGGAAAAGGACAAAAACGTGGCCTCCGGTCCAGGTGAATCATCAAGAGGTACTCGACAAAAGGTCCCTGCTTTAAGGGAGAGAGCAAGGATCCTGGACAGAGGGACCCCCACACGGCAAAGATCACGACGCAGTGGGTCCCAAATAGAAATTCCTGAGTCATCTCAACCAGTGCCTCATCCTCCTACTGTCCAACGGCCACCAAAATATGCCAATCGGAAGTTGATTTTTGAGCGAAAAGTAGACAGAGATTGTTTAACGTCTTACAACTTAGAACCTCTGTTTGCTGCAATTGGTTGGCTGACCATCCTGAATTTTGGTGGACCATGCCAACTGGAAAGAACACGCAACTTCTTTGTTGCATGTCATTCCCCAGTGGTTGAACCTCCTTCCTTCATAGTTTTCATGGATGGTGACGATGTATTCATCACTCCTGCCACCATAGCACAGATTCTCAATCTACAAATGGTTCCATGAGGCCTTCCAAACTGAGACTTGACTTTCCAGATGTGCGCTCCAAGATAACCAAATACCTTTGTAATAATCGAGATATCCCATGGCATCAAGGGAATACCCTGAAAGCATGGTATATGGAGCCCCGGTTCAAAGTCATGCATGGAATCTTCACCACCAATCTGTACCCGAGAAGCACTAACAGATCGGATCTAACAAGCCTTATGGTGATGATAATCTACTTCATCGCGACCGGGACGAATATCTGTCTTCCAACCTTAATTGTAAATCAGTTTGTCAATGCGATACACACATCCAGAGATTTGCATCTTTCATATCCCTGGATCATTAGTAGAATCTGTCAGAGCATTGGCTTTCCTTCTACAACTGATCCGGTTTTCTCCCTCAAAGTTTTCAACAAGAAAAATCTTCGAAAAATGGATCTGAGGTTTCATGAATACAAGGAGGAAACTGAGAAAGAAATTCATGCTGAAACGGAAGAAGGAGAAGGTGGAGATCCCATGGAAGGAGATGCAAGGGCTGATGATGCACCTCTTGGACTAAATATTGCACCATCCACATCATCCACTGGGTATGGCAAAAGGCTTAAACTGGATAGGATTGGAGCCATACAGAAGGACGTGCATTCAATAAAGGAGCGCCTCACTATTTTAGAACGAATGGTTCAAGGAGTCCAGAGCACCGTCCAACAGTTGGTAGATTTACTAACGTGCCGACGTGACAACACGATGTCATCTCACTCTACTCCCTGATGCCAGTTTCATACAAACTTTCATGCACCCTTACTCTTATTTCTGCGTATGAACATCAGTATTTTTTTTAGATGTTCTACGCTTTCAATGGTGCATGACTAGTTTCCTTTTCTTCCTTTCTGATTTTTGTTTGGATGAGTTTGCCCACAGTTGGGCTAAAATACTTTTTATTGTTGATTTATATTGATGTCGTCTAGGGCAGCATTGAATATTTCTGCCAATCTTGGGCAGCTTAAATTTGGCTTAATCTAGTTCGTTTACTTCTGCCATTTGAATTTCTCCCTGGTTTATTGCAGTCTTAAAGTTATGGTCTGAATGTTTATCTATTAACTTCATACTAACTGCTTCACTGATGCTTGCTTTATATTGTTCTCATTCATATGCATCTATCTCTGTGGTTCTCCCATATGCTTCAATCTTCAGTCAATATCACGTCTTATACCTTTGCCAATGACTGACAAAAAGGGGGAGAACAATTCAAAACACTCCGAGCGAAAATTGTATATCTTTTTTGCAGGTGTTAGGGGGAGCAGCTGCAAAAAGAAAGGGAGAGTTTTTGAATTTTAAGGGAGAGAATTTGTTTGTTGTGTACATGGGTGTTTAGAATTTATAAAATTGTGTTAATACATGTACGCACAATTTATGATATATCTGTCTAGATATGTTCCTAGGGTGTTTTGGGAATTTTGTCACGTAATTGACAAAGGGGGAGATTGAAAGTACACCTATTACGTGCCCTGGTTTGTCAATTATGTTGTATTGAGTCAGTCAGACGACAACACTTAACAAGAAGATCAAGTCAAGCGTCTGCCTCATCCGGATGTGTGGAAGCTCACCAAAAGGTAAATCATAGCCTCACATCCCATGTCCCACAACACCAGGTGATTAAACCCTTAAAAAGAACTAGAACATCTTAGGGTTTATGTGTAAGAAAACTTTTTATCAAAAAGAAAATCTTCTAAGTTTTTCTTACACTGTCGATTATATCGATTCCCCTTTCGATATGATCGACCAGCTCTGTCGATGTCCTCGGCATATCAATCAATACAGTCGAGTGAGGAGAAAAAGCGTCCAGCAATTAAACAATCTTCTGGACAATTTATCGATATATCGACCTTCGAGTCGATATCATCGATATTCGAAAATCGATCATATCTGAAGTGGATCGATCATATCGACAGACTGCTTTTCGGCGCCCCTATTTTTCTAAAGAAAACTAACAAATGCTTCGATATATCGATGACTGTCCGATTCAATCTGAACTCAAATATCGATCATATCGGGAGTCAGTCGATCATATCGACTGTGGGGCGCATGTTCTCTCCAACAAGAATTTCAATTTGCTTTTAATGTTGATCGGGGTGCCTGTCGATAAATCGATATTCATATATCGATCATATCGAGACCAAGTCGATTGGATCGAGTCAGGACATAATTCGTCTAGCAATCTTACATGTAAAATCTATACGATTTATCGATCCCATCGACAAGGTCTCCGATATGATCGATGTACAAATTCCGATGACATCGACTGTTTCCCCGATCATATCTGTGATCTTGAAATTCTTCAAGGCTTCTCTCTTATTTTTCACCTGTCGATAGATCGAACCATCACTCGATGGAATCGGAGTTCGAAGTCCGATATCATCGATGTGTGTCTCGATCCCATCAACCAGTTGGCAGAAGGTTTCCAAAAGCGAAATGACAATTGAGTTCTTATCATCGATAGGTTGACCGATACAATCGAGAGTATACGCTCGATCATATCGACAACTGCTCGATGATATCGAACTCTGTCATAAATATAACCGTTTATATCCGTTGGAACCTTTTGCTTATAAATAGAGAGAGTTGTCTTCATTACTAGTAGAGAAAGAAGAGAGTGCTTTAGAGTGTTTTAACCTTCCTATCATTTACCTAAGCCCTTTCTCTCAGGAAGTTCATCCTCCAATCCACCCTCATCATTGATATCTCATAGAGTGGATTGGAGAATGAACTTCCGCATTCAAGGATCCTTCAGCTACTACCTTAATGACATATCATTAAGCTGGGATGCCTTGAATGCATAAATGATGGGAACCTCTCTATCTTCCTTATAGAAAAACCTTTAGAGAGTGGTAGTCCATCATAACCTTGACCTAACCTAAGCATAGCATATATATATATATATCTTCATGTTGTGGATTAAGGGAGCTGAAGACTCTTCATCAACAAGTAGAAGGTCTTCATCACTGTGCTGAAAGGGACTCATCAACTTATCTGTAAGTACTAAGAGTCCAGAGGACACTTGCGATCATTCCTTTTTAAGATTGGGTTTTAAGTGTTGCTCACCATTTGAAGTCCTCGAATGAGGCCTCCGACGGGAGTGTACGTACGGGGTGCGTTGTGTGGACCCTTGCTCTGTGGAGAACATAAATATTTGGTTAGGAGTACGCCAGTAAAACTCTAAGGTTAGAGGTGAACCGAGTAGAAACCTCAGGGTGCGTTGTGTGGACCCTTGTCCTACGTGGGCATAAACATCTAGTTAGGAGTATGTCAATAAAACTCCAGGGTTTGAGGTGAACCGAGTAGAAACCTCTGTAAAGGTTGAAGGTGAACCTGATTTAAAACCTTAGGTTTGAGGTGAACCATGGAAAACCTCCTTAGTGAAATCCGGTCACTCAAGGGTTGAGTGTGAAAGCCGGGAGTGGAGTAGACAAGTCGTCGAACCACTATAAAATGACTGCGTTTGAGTTTGATATTATCTTTCATTTATGTGATTGCCTTGCATGTCTTTATATATGATCACATCCTATGCACACACAGTCATATCCATCACAATCTCATCTATACATTGTTTGTCTTTTAAATAGTTTGTGATTGGATCCTCTATCAGGCTTAGAAGCCAGTAGAGTTAAGGCTGAGTAATCCTAATCAATACTCTATGATATGATTAGTGTGATAAGGATTTTTAATAATTTATATAAACTTTAAAAAGTCCTATTCATCCCCCTCTAGGATATACTGACCTATTCCTACTTCAACTAAAGCGGTCTTCACCGCAATTTCAGACTCTACTTCCAAAAGTACTATTACTGAGTAGGGGTGTAGATTGAATCGATAGAACTGTGGAACTGGACCGGAATCCACTAAACGGTCCAGTTTGCTCCGATTTTAAAGTGCACTAATTTCGATTCCGATTCTAAAAATCAGAGAACCGATTACATCAATTCGGTTTTCGATTTGGGGATATGTAGAACTAAACCGAACTGTCAACTGATCCGTAGAACCGAACCGTGGATCCGAACCGCAGAACCGAACTTGGAACCGAACCAAAAACCCTTTGATTGTTTCCATATTTGACTCATGATTTAGAGTTTACAATGCACCATTTGATTGTTTCCATAAATGTATTTTTACACACCTTATACAATATCTAAACCATTCATCAAATAGATCACAACACAAATGAACATGGGTTAGATTATAAAATAAAACATGAAATTGGGCTAGATTATAAAAAGCCCAGAACCGTGGAAACGATCCGGAGCCGAACCAATTTTAACGATCCAGTTTCGGTTCGGTTCTAGGGTACTAACGGTCCAGTTCCGGTTCCGAATATCCTAGAACCGTTAGGAATGGTTCAGTTTCGGTTTCACCCCAGAACCGGACAGAACCGACCCGTGTGTACCCCTAGTACTGAGAATATGATTTTTTGTGTACTTCCTTTTCTAGTCAAAAGTAGTGCACATGGATGATATGATGATCATCAAATGGATTCATGACGGAGGGTTTGTAGTGGACCTCAAATCATATGGATGCGATGACCATAGCAGTATCTTTGAAAAGTAGGTATCATCTATGCAATAAAAGCTAAGCTACCAACCTTCAATTGTGGTTTACAAATTTGGACGAATCTACACTAAATCGTCGGATCCGTTGCATGTGTTGTTAACGAGCCAAGAAAAGGATGAAGGGTTAGGCCAAAATTCAGCCCGTTTAGGTCCGTTTGGATATTTATAAAAGTAGGTAAGTAACTTATTTGATATAAGTAAGTTTAGTTTAAGACTATTTATAAGTAACTTTTTTACTTTAAGATATTTAATTACTACAGCTTAATGAGTAGAAACCAAGATAAGAAACTTGAGGCATAAGTAGCATAACTTACAATTCAAACGCCCTCTTATGATAGTTTGGATACTACCAAATAAGTTACTTTTTCTATTTGCAGCAATAGATAAGGGCTTGTTTGGATACCACCGAATAAGTTACTTCTCTACTTATAGCAGCAGATGAGTTACTTATTTCAGCTAAGTAAGTTTGGTTTATTATTAGTTGTAACTGTTTTACTTAGAAGCAATTAATCACTTTAGCTAATGTTTTTAGCTTTTCTATTTTTCATAAGTCACTAAAAAGAGACATCATGAGAGACGAATGAGAGGGGATGCAGATAAGTTTGACGTTTATAAAAAATATTTATTTTCTTAATAAGTATAAACCAAGATAAGCTACTCGTGGCATAAGTTACTTATCTTAAGAAACTTACAATCCAAACACCCCCTAAGTGACTTATTTCAGACAAGTTTAATTTATGATTAATTATAAGTATTTTTTTTATTTAAAAGGCCGTAATTACACTCATATACTCTTTTTTAGGTTTTTTACTTTTTATAAGCTGTTGAAGAATGAGAAACGGATGGTCTACTCCCCCGCCACTAGCCCTGTGGCTGATGGTCGATGCTCTGTGGGCCCAACTGTGATGTATGTGTTTCATCTATTTTTACAAATCATTTTAGGTCTTTGTCCCAAAAATGATAGGGATATAAATCTTAGGTGGACCACACCACAGGAAAACAATGGTGATTGTATATCCACCATTTAAATCTTCCTAAGGCCTAACTGTACTGTTTATTTGACATCCAATTTGTTGATTAGATCATAAAGCCCCATATGAAGGGAAAAAACAAAAATCAAATTGATCCAAAACTTTTATGGCTCCCAAAAGGTTTTTAATGGTCGACACTCATTCTACACTGATTCCTGTAATGTGGTCCACTTGAGATTGGGATATATCTCATTTTTAGTCTCATACTATAAAGTGATTTGAAGAAGTAGATGGATGGTATCGATGAAACACATACATCATAGTGGGGCCCACAGAGCACCGACCATCAGCCATTGGCTGGTGGCATGGGGAGTAGCCAATCCGTTTCCTGAATAATGGCACCGGAAGAGACGGAGAGGAGAAGCCAATAAATATATTATTTACTCTCTCTGAATATATAGAGAGAGAAATGCTCACACAACTAGTTAGGGCATTCAAATTAGTCCAACCAGCTGTGCATTAAATTAAATAAATATCTCTTTTTATCTATATGTAATGCCTAACTATGAACGGCCATGTGACATCAAGTGTTACATGGGTTTGATGGGAATATGTGTTAAAGATCTAGCTCGTTTATCAAACATGGCCTACTAATTAAAAATTATCAGCTGAAAATTTATAAATGGACTTTATAGTTGAATCCACACTGCAAGTTGAAACTAAATTATTGGAATGGATTTTTAACAGCCACTTTTCTTGTATAAAAATATTATGTACTATTGATAAAAAAATATATTTTTTATACCTTTCATATACGTACAATAACTCTATTTGATTAACGGATTGGATTTCTTTCCCATCTGATATATTATCCAAACCCATCACACATGCACACCTTACATGGTTATCTCACCTGTTTTTTTTTTTTTAAAAAAACAAACCTGTTCCAGTGTTCTTCCTTCCTCTCTCCACCTTTAATGCTCTCTCTCCCTCTGTACCGCTCGCAGACGTAAATCGCCTCTTAACCTTCCGCCACTTCCGGCCATAGGAAGCTAGGGGGCACTATGAAATTTGTGATAAATCTATTCCGTCCATCAGTTTTTTTAGATCGTGTTACAATTCGAGTCCAAAATTAAAACAAATCCAAAATCAAGTAGCCACACAATAGGAAAAACTGCATATTAAATTGAAAATACAAAAATATTAGCATGATCCAAAACATTTGTGACCAGTCCTACCGTGATCCAGTATAATATTTGATAGTCTCCGGTGCATCGGTACTCTTCCAGAGTGTTTTCAAAGGGGGTGGATTAGATGTTACCTTGACAATCGGGCCCACTTTGATGAACGTGTTATGCATCCACCCTGTCCATCCGTTTTTATTGATCATTTTATGACTTGTTCTCATTATTTGAGAAATTTATAACCGTACGACTCATTTATGGCACATTTACGAGACCAGGTCCACCTCATTTTACCTTGCGAGAATGAGCCCCGGATGTACGGACGCCATGCCAAAGGTCGAAAATGGCCCTGCTTTTTACCTCCAAGTGGATCGGCTGGTGCTCCAAGACCAGCGTTGACGTTCCTCGAACTCCTGCGAATGGTTCAAAAGAGATCAACGTTACATGGGCCCCACAGTTATGTATTTATTATATCCACAACGTTCATCCATATTTTGAGATCATCCCGGAGCATTATACAAAAAAAAAAAAAAAAAATCATATCCACAGATCAACTGGATCACACCACAACGAGTAGCAGAAAATTAATTGTCACTGTTGAAACTTTGTAGGGCCCACCATAACATTTATATCCCATCCAATCTATTCATAAGGTCACAAAGACCTGGATGAAGAGGAAAAAATCATTTTGTAATGATCCAAAACTTTCGTGACCCGTAAAAGGGTTTCAACGGTAGACGTTTAAAGCATAATGGTAAACTACTTATGGTTATAGATTATAACTGTAGTTATAGATATCTAAATCCATAGCCATATAGGTCCATCCGAGGTTCGCTCGCTGAACTAGAGCCCCCCGCATCACTTGTTGGCTTGTCCGGCGAGGCCAGCCGATCTGGTAGGGCGACACCCATGGCGGCACCTATAACTATGGATTATAACCATAGCTATAAACAGACTACAGTGCAACAATCTATGCATTTTTATTTTTTTTTTACATGAAGAGCTTTATTTTACTTATAATTTTTTCTAATACATATTTATATAAATATGTATATATAGGCATATAAAAAAAATTTCTCTCTTTTTTCATTTAATAAGAATATCTTCTAAACTAAAATTAGTTACTTAATGTACCTTATATGATTTTGAGGTAGGAGAAATTATTTTAACCAACCAATAAAGTTATTTTCCAAGATTTCATCAGGGCGATGGTCGAAAATCCATTTCATTCACTTAGCGGTCAATTTCATTCATTTCATTTACTTCGTGATCAATTCCATGCATTTCATGGTCAATCCCGACGATTCCGTTTTGATTCACGGTCATTTTCATGCATTTCACGGTCAATTCACTTCACTTCACGGTCACTTTTATGCATTTCACGGTCATTTCCCTACACTTCACGGTCATTTCCATGCATTTCACGATCATTCTAGGCGATTCAATGTTGATTCGTGGTCATTTTCATGCATTTCACGATCAATTCTCTTCACTTCATGGTCATTTCAACGCATTTCACAGTCAATTCGCTTCACTTCACGGTCATTTCCATGCATTTCATAGTCATTCCCGCCAATTCTGTGTTGATTCACGGTCATTTACGTGCATTTCATGGTCAATTCCCTTCACTTCACAGTCATTTCAACGCATTTCATGGTCAGTTCGCTTCACTTCACGGTCATTTCCATGCATTTCACGGTCATTCCCACCGATTCTGTGTTAATTCATGGTCATTTCCATGCATTTCACGGTCAATTCCCTTCACTTTACGGTCATTTCAACATATTTCACGGTCAATTCACTTCACTTCACAGTCATTTCCATGCATTTCACTGTCATTCCCACCGATTCCGTGTTGATTCACGGTCATTTCCATGCATTTCATGGTCAATTCCCTTCACTTCATGGTCATTTCCACGCATTTTATGGTCAATTTGCTTCACTTCACAAACATTTCCATGCATTTCACAGTCATTCCCAGCGATTTCATGTTGATTCACAGTCATTTCCACTCATTTCAAGGTCAATTCCCTTCACTTCACGGTCATTTCCATGTATTTCACCGTCAATTCGCTTCACTTCATGGGAATGACTATGAAATGCATGGAAATTAGGATTAGGTGTAGGTTTAGGTTCAGGGATTTAAGAATAGGATTAGGAGTAGGTTTAGGTTTAGGTTCAGGTTCATGGATTTGAGAATACATTTAGGTTTTAGGTTTAGGTTATGGTTATAGGTTTAGGTTTAGGTTCAAGTCATAGGTTATAGCTTTAAGGAATTGAGAATAGGTTAAGGTTTAGGTTTAGGAAATCGGGTTCGGGTTTAGGATCGGGTTTAGGCTTGGGGTTTTAATTATAGGTTTAGGTTTAGGTTAGGGAGTTGAGATTAGGATTAGGTGTAGGTTTAGGTTTAGAGATTTGAGAATACGTTCAGGTTTTAGGTTTAGGTTAAGGTTTTAGGTTAAGGTTTAGGTTATAGGTTTAGGTTTAGGTTTTAGATTTAGGTTTAGGTTATAGGTTTAGAGATTTGAGAATAGGTTTAGGTTATAAGTTATATGTTAAGGTTTAGGTTATAGGTTAAGGTTTAGGTTTAGTTTATAGAATTAGGGAATTGAGAATAGATTAAGGTTTAGGTTTAGGTTATAGGTTACAGGTTATAGGTTTAGGTTTGAGTTTAAATTATAAGTTATACATTTAGGTTATAGTTTAAAGGTTTAGGTTATAGGTTATAGGTTAAAGGTTTAGGTTTTGGGATTTGAAAATAGGTTTAGGTTAAGGTTATAAGTTTAGGTTATAGGTTTAAGTTAATGTTATAGGTTTAGGTTATAGGTTTAGGTTATAAGTATAGGTTTAGGTTAGGTTGTAGGTTAAGGTTTAGAGAATTGAGTTTAGGTTATAGGCTATAGGTTTAGGTTAATGTAAGACCCGTATCTTAGTCCATACCGTTCCATAGACTTCCGCGGTCTTACCGGTCGAATTTTGACAACCTTCGACCTTATGTCGATATTTGTGCACGACCTCCATTCGTATGCCGTCAACCCGAGTCGACTCAACCCAAGACCATTACCATAGCGACCCCGCAGTCGTTGCGGTTCTAATGCCTTGACTTACGCACCGAGGTGATACCCTAGTCAAGAGATGTGGGCCAACGTTCGGTGTGAGAAAAACGCTGCGCGTTACAAAACCCAAGAGAATCTCTACGAGGTGTCACATTAATCACATCAATCAATCAATTTTATCACATCACATGTCAAGTACACATCACCTTTCACCCATACCCAAGCAACCACAAAAGTCAAAAAGTTCTTATAAAGTCATGCCTTTCTTACACAAAAGGCCACCAAAGTCAACAAAATCTTACACACCCATCCCTCTCCCATCCATCACTCCATCACCCATCACACTCTCTCTACCTTTGCAACTCTTTCTCTCTTTCTCATTTTCAAAGCTATCTCCAAGCAAAAACTCCATATGTATGAGAAATTCTCCTCTCTTCCAAAAACTCTAAGTGTGGCTCACCTCTCCATCCCAAGATCTCCCATCCTATCCATCCATTTCTCATCTCCTCCATTGAAGTCGAAGCTAAGGTGTTAAGGAACCCATAGGAGCAAGAAGATCGGATGGTGGGTGCTTGATAATACTAGTTTTTTATGTTTTTGAGATGGGCCAAGTGAGGCCAACCGATCAATGGTTTGGATCTCACTTGGGACCCTAAGTTGTGGCTGATGGCGCACCTTGATCATCATGATCATTCCATGATGGGGTCATTCTCCATGGACCCCATCATAATGTTTATTTCATGGCATTATGAAGGTCATCTAGACCGTCCATATTGGTGGGGAAAGGATCCCCACCGTTGATTTTTAATTTTGATGGTCCCATATGTTAAGGGATTCATTTGATGTATGATTTGTTTTACAAGGGAGGGCTCATAGTGGCGGAGCCCTCCATCACAAGTGTGTCCCACTCTCTATCTCTCTCTCCTTCATTTTTCATATTTTTTTTATCATGATATGGTTGTGTGCCCCACTTGAATGGACCCCATCATGAGGCATGTATCCTATCCTAACCATTTGCAAGTGGGGCCCATTTCGTATGTGTTGTATCCGTACCATCCTCCATGAGGTGGCCCACCTAATCAGGGCCCACCTCAATGCATTTTTTTATTCAAAGTACAAACCGTCCAGTGTCTGGGACACTGGATGTCTCTGTAGAAGGAAAACACCAATATGAGCTTGCTTAAGCTCTTGGGAAGGACCATCGGTGTAGGCCCTACCTTGATGTATGTATTCAATCCACGCCGTCCATTCTTTTCCCGAGTTCATTTTAGGCGTTGAGCCGAAAAATGAAGCTAATCCGTTCATCGGGCGGGCCATACCTCTCAAAACAGTGACTCTCACCATTTAAATTAATTTTAATTTTTACTACATGTCTAAACATGTTCAATAGCGGACTCGTTGGGCATGTTTCGAGCTAGGGAAGCTAGTGGACAGAGTGGATTTATACGATGCGGGCGCCACACTCTAAAAAGCTCGAAATTCAGTTTTTTTTTTTAAAAAAACACTCTGCAGCAGCAGCTGCTGCTGCTGCCAGCGCAGGCAGCGCGCCTGCGGTTTTGACGCATGGACGGGCGGACAACCACCCACGGCCCATGCCGTCGGCCCCACCATGTTGTATATGTCTTATCCACGCCGTTCATTTGGCGAATCCCTCACTGAGGCGGCCAATCCAAAAAAATGAGGCCGATCTGACGCTTGAGTGGCCCACATCATAGAAAACAGTGTTGATTGAGCGCCTACCATTAAAACCCTTCTGTGGGCCACAGAAGTTTTAGATCAAGATAAAATTTGTGTTTTCTCTTCATCCAGGTCTGAGTGACCTTATGAACGGTTTGGATGGCATTTAAGCATTATGGTGGGCCACGTACGTGGGACCCACAGCGATGTATGTGTTTACATCCACCGTCTAGGCGGACGGTGGTACCCACCATGATATATATTTGTGTATTTCCACCATCCGTCCAGCGGACGGTGGGGCCCTCTGTGATGCACGTGCTTGTCTGCACTGTCCAGCAACAGTGGGACCCGCCATGATGCATGTGATGCGTCCAGACCGTCCATCCACTTGGAAAGATTTATATAAGGCCTATAGGATTAGGCCCATTTGATATATAAGGCCTATGGATTTAGGCTCATTTGATATATAAGGCCTATGGGTTTAGGCCCATTTGATTTATATAAGGCCTATGGATTTAGGCCCATTTGATTTATAAAAGGCCTAGGTGTTTAGGCCCATTTGATTCATATAATGTCTATGGGTTAGGCCCATTTGACATATACTGCCTACGGGTTTAGGCCCATTTTGATTTATATAAAGCCTATAGGATTAGACCCATTTGATATGTATAAAGCCCATGAGATTTGGCCCACTTAAGACACATAAGGCCCATGTGATTAGGCCCATTATGATGCACTCTCAGGCCCATGGGTTATGACCCATTGTAATGTACCTAAGGCCCGTTGGTGAAGCCCAATAAAGTGGCCCATTTGATGAATGTAAGGCCCACTAATGTAGCCCATTTAATGTAATGAAGGCCTAATGGGGTGTACCTAAGGTCCATTGTAATGTATGATCTCAACCTGGTTTATGTAATGATGTTTATTACGGGTTATGGCTTGGGAGCAATGATGGTTTGACATCGACATTGCAAGTATAATGTTGGTTAAACGTTCACACTACGACTCTCCCTAAGGCCCATTGATAGGCCCGTACTTGTTGGGTATAAGCCATCTAGGCCCACCTGCGTTGTATGGATAATTCATTACTTTATTACATGTTTAGTATAGTTCCATGACTCATGATCATACGCATCATATGTATGCTTGATATGAGAGGTGACTGATCATAACATATGCCTTCGGGCAGGTTGTTTATGGGCTCCCAATTAGGCGATGTTGCTCAACATGAGCACACGATACGCGCAGGATTTACTACATAATTGGATAGTGTGATTCATGCATTTCGCATTGTGTGATATGGTTATCGTACGCCCTAACGACATCGAGGCCGTAGCCTCCACAGACGCATCGTGGTTGGAAGGATTGGATACCTAAAATTTTATTCTACATGGGGTGCTATAGATATCTCTGGGTGAAAGTCTCTAAACCCTTATGGTACCAAGAGGTTGCTCCAACGTCTAGACCGAGTGGGTAGATGAGCATTGAGTGCCGATTACCAGATGGCTACGCTCTCCACTGTGTCGTGGTCGGTTGGAAGGGGGTGCGGCCTTACCCGCCCGAGAGTAGGGGGAAATGTTAGGCTGAGTTTGACCAGCTCTAGGAATGAGTCCGCTATCGACGAGTCGAGCCCGATATTGGCAGACGGATAGTGAGGTCTCTTCCACTTACCTTATTGCGCCGATGTGGCGGCGATCTGGTTTAGAGTGTACTAGACCCCGGTGATATCCTAGAGTTGAGCTGTATTGATATGTGGATTTAGATGAGGATTGTATGCTTGAGTTGCATCTTGCATCGCATAGCCTTGGTACGGATCATGATTTTTATGGATCCATCTGCATATTTCACATTACTCTGATATTGCATGATCATATTACCACCTTACGCACACACTTTCACCACCCTCTAAGCTTTCTATAAGCTTATGCACGACCGTTGCGTGCAGGTGACGTTGGCTCGCAGCAGCGTTGAGGTAGGAGCGCTTAGCAGATCGTTTTGGAGTTTTTGTTCATCATCATTCTATTTTCCCTTTATGCTCATTGTACTTGTAAAGTTTTTGATCATAGTGAAAATATAATGGAGTTCTTGGTTGTTATTGTGGGTTATGCCTTTGGTTATGCTTATTACGAATCAAACTGACGTTGAAAATCCTCCTCGTAGCATCCCAGGATCGGAACTTGGCGAATGGGCGCTAGGAGCCGAGAATGGGGTTCTACGGAGGCTGTCGGCGCCAGATTCGGCGATCGAGAATTTTGTGAGCCCGGTTTCCGAGTTTGGGACGTCACAGTTAAGGTTTAGGTTATAGTTTAGGTTTTGGGATTTGAGAATAGGTTTAGGTTTAAGAATTCGAGTTAGGGTTCAGGTTCGGGTTTATGTTTGAGTATAGGTTTCAGTTTAGGCTATAAGCTATAGGTTTATGTTAAGGTTTAGGTTTAGTTTTAGGTTATAGGTTTTAGGATTTGAGAATAGGTTTACGTTATAAGTATAGGTTTAGGTTAGGGTGTAGGTTAAGATTTAGGGAAATGACCGTGAATCAATACGGAATCGCCGGGAATGATCGTGAAATGCATGGAAATGACCGTGAAGTGAAGCGATTGGACTACAAAATGCGGAGAAATGACCGTGAAGTGAAGGGGCATGACCGTGAAATGCGCCGAAATGACCGTGAATCAACACGGAATTAGCGAGAATGACCGTGATATGCATGGAAATGACCGTGAAGCGAGGCGATTGGATTGCGAAATGCATGAAAATGTAACACCCTAAAAATCAGAGGTCGTGTATAAACTCAACTCCCGAGTTCCAGACCGTCACTTATGCAACAAAAATATTTATGATTCAATGTTGTCTGATTTAAAGCATTCACATGAGTAAAAGTATATCAAAGCTGCAATTCATACTTCAGATCCAGTGATAAAAGCAAGCGGAAGACTAAACAATATATATATCACTGTATGGAAAAACAAAGTAAACCTCATCTGTCTCTAAAGTATGAATACATCTCTGAGTCTCATACACATATACATGAACAAAAATAAATATCCAAAATGGTCCCACTGAAGTCCCATCGATCCAGGTCGCCTACGCGAAGCCATCGTGATACTGCATGTACGAAAACTCGTCCTGGTCCTCGTCAAAGTCTGGCTCCACCTCCTGGATCTCAGCCTTACCTGTATCTACAACAGGGTCTGGTGGGTGTTGCAAACACCATCCCGTAACGTGGGAGTGAGTGATCAACTCAGTGGAATCATAGAGCAAAGATTAGCATGTTCACAAATCAATCATGCGATAATAGTAAAGCAGTAAATCAGACAATCCTACTACTATTGTTAATGCAAGATGATATGACGTGATGTATGCCCTCACCGACGATCTCCCTCATATGGCAACATCTTACGACCACGGCATGCCACACTCCCTAGAGTGCTCCACATCTTCCAGGTACATGCAATGCTATGGTGATATGGTTTCCAAGTTCTTATTAGTCCATTCAAACAGTAGGATTGGAAAACTAAGGTACTTCCCTTGTATCAATCCCAACACAGATCCTATCTAGGGTCGTCACTCCTAGTAATCTCATACGATGTATATTTCATAGGTCACTGCAAGGGCTGCCAGGGATGTTGCTCGCACTCGTTGCACCGCTCCCCCATCACCTTATCAATACAGGCATACTGTACTCTACTGCAACGGAAGGGTCGTCGCCTCTCGTGGACTCAGAATACGCTCGCGGTCACTACGAAGGACTCGTCGCCTGATCAGTGTAGGCCGACAGCTAGAATATAGTGTCTCATACCACCATAATCTGCTCACGAGTCTAGGTGCTCACTGGTCACTACGGGGAGGTTTGTGGCCCCAGCGTAGGCCGATAGCTCGACCACGGTGTCCCATACCACCATGCCCGGCTTATGAGTCTTCGTGGATCAAGGTACCATGGTTAACAGGGTTTACAATGGTAAGTTTAGTACCCTAGGTTCAAGCAGTTATGACTCATACAAGGTGAACATACATCGGCCAGTCGGGTTACTTGACGGACTCGACTAGCGCGATCGCATCTCAAGTCGAACGACATGAAGTGCGTAAAACACTTCGCGTGGCCTAACCACTGCCGCCAACTTCAAACACGACTCGCGTTCATCGACGCGTCGCTCGTGGCTAAGACCAGTCAGCCACGAATTCGTTCGGTTACCGACTGCCTGGACTAAGTCTAGTCCCAAACACTTATGGAATCACATCAACAAATTATGTAAGAGTATTGGAATTGAAATACAATCATGTAAGCATGTTAACACATGTTATAACATTCAACTTAAGTAAATCTTCAAGCACATATATTTCATGCATGTAATGAAATCATGCATGTAATCAACATGTAGGAAATCATTTAGGTCAGCATATTAATTGAGAAATCAATCTCAAACTATCTCATAACATCATTTAATTCAATACATACTAATACAAGCATTTATACAAACACATACACTACACACTTAAGTCTACATATAGTATGTCGACCCGAAGTGCGCAATTAGGCAAATCTCTTCGCCAAACTAATTATGCACGTATTCCTAACTTCCTAATGCGACAATAAACCATGTCAATCACATCAGCAAAATATGAATGTAAACAGTACTTCCTACAAATGACTAAAATGCCCTAAATCTCATATTCTTCGTTAGTTTACGAAACGAAAAACGGAGAGCATTTTGTACATGTCAAACGGCAATACCGTCAAGAATCTACTATTAAACGACATTGAAAGCATTCGGAACCGTCAATCAAAGCGTCTAAAATCCTCACCTTATGTCTTTTAAACTCGTGAATTGAAACGGAGCGTATACGCTTCGTCTACGGCGAATAGAGAACCTAATACACGAGATCCATAAGCTACATCTCTATGGAAACAAAGGAAACTCAAATCAGTAACTATTTAGGGTATTTACTTACCTAGAATCGCGGTGAAATCGCCGAGAAAGCGGTAGAGGTGTGTTGCTTAAGCACGTGCAATACGTAGCACAAGTGGCAGGAAGAACTCTCCCACTCTCTCACAATCTCTCACCTTTTTCTCTCTCCCAAGTTAGGGTTTCTCTCAAATTCGGATGGGAGAGAGGAGTGAGGGTTTCAACCCCTTTTATAGCCTAAAACATGCCGAAAATAGGCTTGAGAATAATGTTTACTTGGTGCCTAACCAAATCGGGGCCATTTCGGTCCAAAAGAGCATTTCTGAAGGTCCCCAGGCCAAATGCAGTCGGACTTAAGCTCATGCATACTGGACCTAGCACACATCCAGTTTTCAGACCGGTAGGGTTCGCAGATCGCACGTGGTAGGCCAGTTTCAGTTTAACGGTCATCGCACCAAGATCAGGCCTATAAGTCTCGTGATATGTAATAGATATTTTTCCTGATCCAAGGGCGTAATTTGGCTGTATTCTGATGGTCAGAACGCTTAATACTGATACGTCAAATCGTGTGCCAGATTTGAATTTCAAATTCCAATTCTAACCCTATTCTCACTCTCTTCGGTCCGGGCTCAATGAAATAGCCTGTGATTATCGGTTTGACTTGATTTTCGGAATGAGTGTCAAGTCCAGCTAGGCGGTTCTAACGGTCTAAGATAGGAGGTATCGAACTTTTGACGTGCGATGTAGATCCAATACAAAGATTCAAAGTGGTCCAGAGAACAAACCTGCTTAGAGTTTGGTCCGAGGTTTTAAAGCATTATAGCACCATTGGTTCCACTCGCTTTGGGCCTTGTAGAACGTATTTAAAGTGATCAGGGACCATTTCCCAGCTATTCTAACGTTGCACTAGCTAACCTAGTCATATTTTCTAGAGGAATGAATTCTACGCAATTTCGGGTCGAGTTGGTACTCGAGCCCAAGTACGGATTTTTCACGGGCGTTACAGAAAATGACCATGAAGTGAAGGGGCAAGACCATTAAATGCTTTGAAATGACGTGAATCAACACGAAATTGCCGGGAATGACGTGATATGCATGGAAATGATCGTGAAGTGAGGTGATTGGACCGTGAACTGCGCGGAAATGACAGTGAAGTGAAGAGACATGACCGTGAAATGCACCGAAATGACCGTGAATCAACACGGAATAGGCGGGAATGACCGTGAAGTGAGGCGATTGGACCGCAAAATACGTGGAAATGACCGTGAAGTGAAGGGGCAAGACCATGAAATGCGCCGAAATGACCGTGAATCAACACAGAATAGGAGGGAATGATCGTGATATGCATGAAATTGACCCTGAAGTGAAGCGATTGGACCGTGAAATGTACGAAAATGACCGTAAGGTGAAGGGGAATGACCGTGAAATGCGTCCAAAATGACCGTGAATCAACACAGAATAGGCGGGAATGACCATGATATGCATGGAAATGACCGTGAAGTGAAGGGGTTAGACTGTGAAATGCCCCGAAATGATTGTGAATCAACACGGAATAGGCGGGAATGACTGTTATATGCATGAAAATGACCGTGAAGTGAAGCGATTGGACCGCGAAATGCGCAAAAATGACTGTGAAGTGAAGGGGCAAGATCGTGAAATGCGCCAAAATGATCGTGAATCAACATGGAATCACCGGGAATGACCGTGATATGTATGGAAATGACCGTGAAGTGAAGGGAATTAACCGTGAAATGCATGGAAATGACCGTGAAATGCATGGCATAACCGTGAAATGCGCCGGAATGATTGTGAACCAACATGGAATAGGCGGGAATGATTGTGAAGTGAAGCGATTAGACCACGAAATGCACGAAAATGACCGTGAAGTGAAGGGGTATGACCGTAAAATGGGCCGAAATGATCGTGAATCAACATGGAATAAACGGGAATGATCGTGATATGTATAGAAATGATAATGAAGTGAGGCGATTAGACCGTGAAATGCACGGAAATGACTATGAAGTGAAGGGGAAAGATCGTGAAATGTGCCGAAATTACCGTGAATCAACACAGAATAGGCGGGAATGACCGTGATATGCATGGAAATGATCGTGAAGTGAGGCGATTTGACCGCGAAATACTCGAAAATGACCGTGAAGTGAAGGGGTAAGACCATGAAATGCACAGAAATGATCGTGAATCAATACTTCATGGTCATTTCCATGCATATCATGGTCATTCCCACCTATTCCGTGTTGATTCACAGTCATTTCGATGCATTTCACGGTCTTGCCCCTTCACTTCATAGTCATTTTCGCGCATTTCGTGGTCCAATTACCTCGCTTCACGGTCATTTTCATGCATATCCCAGTCATTCCCGCCTATTCTGTGTTGATTCACGGTCATTTCAGCTCATTTCACGGTCTTGTCCCTTCATTTCAGGGTCATTTTCATGCATTTCGTGGTCCAATCGCTTTACTCCACGGTCATTTCCATGCATATCACGGTAATTTTCACATATTCCATGTTGATTCACGGTCATTTCAGCGCATTTCACCGTCTTGCCCCTTCACTTCAAGGTCATTTCCACACATTTCGCGATCTAATCGCTTCACTTCACGGTCATTTCCATGCATATCACGGTCATTCCCGCCTATTCCTTGTTGATTCACGGTCATTTCAGCGCATTTCATGGTCTTGCCCCTTCACTTCACGGTCATTTCTGTGCATTTCATGGTCCAATCGTCTTACTTCACAGTCATTTCCATGCATATCATAGTTATTCCCGACAATTCCGTGTTGATTCACGGTCATTTCGATGCATTTCACGGTCTTGCTCCTTTACTTCACGGTCATTTCTCCGCATTTCGCAGTCCAATCGCTTCACTTCATGGTCATTTTCATGCATTTCACGGTCATTCCCGGCGATTCCGTGTTGATTCACGGTCATTTCCATGCATTTCACAGTCAATTCCCTTCATTCCACGGTCATTTCTATGCATTTAACAGTCAATTCACTTCACTTCACTGTCATTTCCATGCATTTCACGATCATTCTCGGCAATTTCGTTTTGATTCACGGTTATTTCCATGCATTTCATGGTGAATTCCCTTCATGGTCATTTTCATGCACTTCACGGTCATTTCCATGTATTTCACGGTCATCGACCTGATGGAATCTTGGTAAATAACTAGGTTAGTTGGCTAAAGTAGCTTCTCCTACCCCAAAATCATATAGGGTTCATCGAGTAACTAATTTTGGTTTAGAAGGTATACTTTGTAAATGAATAAAGAAAGAAATATAAAAATGGGGGAAAATTTTTTTATATGCTTATATATGCATATTTATATAAATATGTGTTTGGAAAAATTGTAAGTAGAATAAAGTTCTCCATATAAAAAATAAAATAATTTGCATAGGGGCTTTCTATGGCTACGATTCTAATTCGTCTATGGCTACGGTTATAATCTGTAGCTATAGGTGCCGCCAGATGGGCATGGCCCCGCCAGATCGACGCGGCCCCACCGGATAGGTCAGCGACTGGCGCGGGGGCCACTAGCTCGATGCGCCCACCCCGGACAGGTTTCTTTGACTACGGATTTGGTTGATTTAGCTATGGTTATAATATGTAGCTAAATCTCTGTATCAAAAACAATATAAAAATTATTTTTTTTTTCAACATCAAATCTTTGTTGTTTTTGGGTCCCATCATGAGGTGTATGTTATATCCAAACTGTCCATCTATTTGGTGAGCTCATATTAATGCTTGAGATGGAAATAAGACAGATCTATGTATCAAGTGGACCACACTTTAAATGGTAGTGGGGAATTGAACGTCTACCATTGAAACCCTTTTAGGGGTTACAGAAGTTTTGGATCATTATTAAATTTTTTTTTCCTCTTTTTCCAAGTCTTTGCGACCTTATGAATACATTGGATGAAAAATAAATGTTACAGTGAGCCCTACAAAATTTTTAACGATGAAAAGCAATTTTCCTGCTGCTCTTTGTGGTGTGGTCCAGTTGATCTTTGGATATGAATTTTTTTTTTTTTGGATAATGCTCCGATATGATCTCGAAATATGGATGAACGTTGTGGATATAATAAATACATAACTGTGGGGCCTATGTAACGCTGATATCTTTTGAACCGTTCGCCCCACTCGAAGTTCGAGGAGCGTAAGCGCTCGTCTTCCCGCTTGAAGGAAAAAGCAGGGGGCATTTTCGTCCTTTGGGAAGGCGTCCGTACATTCGGAGCTTATTTTCGCAAGGTAAAATAAGGTGGGCTTGGTCTCGCAAATGGGCCATAAACGGGTCGTACAGTCGCAAATTTCTCTAATAAACCACTTAGGTACAACCTATGGCCCACTGCAATATTTATTTTCCATCTAACCTTTTGATAAGGTCAGATAGATCTGGATGAAGAAAAAATACAAAGATCAACTTAATCTAAATTTTTATGGCCCACAGTAAGTTTTTAATGGTCAACCACTATTGTTTCCAGTGGTGTAGTCCACTTTAGGTTTGGATCTTCTTAAGTTTCGGTATCAAGGCATAAAATGCGATGTAAGAACAGAAAGACAATATGAATATACAATACATTTATCAAGATAGGCCCATACGGTCAAGGAAACACCCACTCACATATTAACTGGCGACACCTAATTCACTTTCATCTGGAAAGAAGGGACGCGGATTTCCTGCGAAAGGATTTGGGTGGGACCCACTACAATGTATGTGAGAAATCCATTCCGTCCATCCGTTTTAAGATCTCATTTTAAGCGTGCGACCAAAAATTAGGTGAATAAAAAAGTCAACTGGGTCACACGAGAGGGAAAATTGGGGAAAGAAATTTTGACTGTTGAAACTTTACTGGGCTCCACTTTGATGTTTATATGTTATCCAAACCGTTTATAAGGTAATTCTCAATGGGATGAAGTGAAAAAACCAAAAATATAGCCTGATACAATACTTTTATGGCCATAATAATGTTTCAACGGTGCTCACTGAATGATCACTGTTTCCTCTCGTGTGTCCCACTTGAGTTCTAGAAACACCCAATTTTTCATCACAAGTCCTTAAATGATCTCTAAAAACGAATGGACGGAGAGGATTTCTTAAAAATAGCTCTGTGGGCCCCACCCAGATCATTGGGCAAGACTTCCTGCGAAAGCCTTTCGCAGGAAATCCACGTCCGGATAGAAGCGCAAAAGAGGTTACGGATTGGGTATTAACTCACCGGACCTATCTAAGAAGAATGGTCATGTCAGAGGCTCCCTGGGTCCAACATCTTCTGTATATTTTATCAACACCGTTCATCTATTTTGACGGGTCATTTTATCCCATGATCCAAAAGGAAAAGATAAAAAAGTAGACTAGATGCTCAACTAGACCACATCACAAGAAGTAGTGGGGATCGAACTCTTAACTGTTGAAAACTTCCTAACACCCACCGCCATGTTTGTTTTCACAAGGTCACGTAGACTTGTAGGAAGGGAAAACATAAATATCAGCTTGATTTAAAAATTTTGTGCCCCCGGTGGGTTCTCAACAGTCGGCTATAAATATCTACTACTCATGTGGTGTGGTCCACTTGATCCTTTGAGATACCTCATTTTCGAGCCCATGTCCTAATATAATATATAATCTAGAAAAACTGATGGATGGAACAGATTTATCACAAACGTCTTAGGGGTTCACCTAGCTTCCTATAGTATAGGGGTAGAGATGGCATTTATTGAGAAGAGATAACATTAAATAAAGAGAGATGGAGAGGAGGGAGAGTCTTTTTCAGTTAGAAAATAGGATGAGGAGACGAGCATTAACTGTGTGATGTATTTGATCAATGCACCACATGTGTAAAACATCTAGGTCGTTGATTAGGTAAGGTTCTTTGTAAGCATGTGAATCATATAAAACATTATTTTCACAATCAATAGTATGATATATTTATACTAAAAAAGTAAGTTGTTAAAAATTTATTCTAACAGTTCAAATTTAATTTTCATATATGTATTCAGTGATAAGATTTATTTACTAAATTTTTTGTAAATTAAATTTAATTAGTATATCATATTTGATGAACAGTATTGATCTTTAAGACATATTCTTGTTATACTTGTATAAGACTTGATGTTATATACTCTCTCATAAGTGGACATTATGTGTAAGTAAAGAAAAATATTCATGGAATTTAATGCATCGCTCGTTGGACTAGTTTCCATGGTCCAACGAGCTGTGTGTAAGCATTACTCATATATATATATATATATATATATATATATATATATATATATATATATATATATATATATATATATGGGAAAAGGTACTATGCGCTCGACCTCACAATAAGCTCCTGTGAGGACAAGCTGTGTAGGCCCCACCGTGATGTGTGTCGATCATCAACACCGTGCATTTGATGGGTACCCTTTAAATTATAAGATATCCCAAAAATCAGCGGTATATGGAACTTAGGTGGGCCATACCATCTAAAATCATGTGAAACACCGTTAAAACATATAAAAACACTTGGCGGGGCCCACATGAGTTTTGAATGCTGCTGAAACTTGGTCTGAACTCTCATACAAGTGGGACACACATAATGGATGGGATGGATTTGCAAACCACATCTTTTGTGGGCCCTAAAAATGATTATGAATGTTTTAATGGTGCACGGCCCCTCTCCACTTTTGTAAGTGGTGTGGCCCAAAAAGTCACGGATTGACTTGATTTTTGAGACCTAGGCCGATAATGGAATGACGCATCTGACTGATGGCGTAGATGTTTGAAAGGCATCACGGTGGGGCCCACCTAGCTCGACCGCATGGGACGAAGCCGTGAGCTCGAGCACATTGTAATTTTTCCATATATATATATACACACATGAGAAAAGGTACTATACGCTTGACCTCACGAGTCTATCCCATGAGGTCGAGTTGTGTGGGCCCCATTGTAATGCATTTCGAACATCTACCCCATCATTCAGATACACCATTCCAACGTGGGCCTAGGTCTCAAAAATCAAGGCAATCTTTGAATTGTGTAGGCCACACCACATACAGAAGAGGAGAGGGACCGTGCACCATTAAAACATTCGTAATCATTTTTTGGACCCACTGAAATGTAGTTTGAAAATCTAGCCCATTCATTATGTATTTCCCACTTGGATGAGGTTTCAGACCAAGTTTCAGATGCATAAAAATTTCAGGTGGGCCTCACCAAGTGCTTTTATATATTTTAACAATGTCTTCACATAATTTTAGATGGTATGGCCCACCTGAGTTCTATATACGAATGATTTTTGAGTTATTCCATAATTTAAGGGGGACTCATCAAATGCACGATGTTGATGGTCGACACGTATCACAGTGGGCCCACACAGCTCGACCTCACGGTAGTTATTGTCAAGCGCATAGTACCTTTTCCATATATATATATATATATATAGAGAGAGAGAGAGAGAGAGGGGCATGCTCACCCATGCACGTGTGTACCTTTGCACATGTGTCATGGGTGTCGAATCCGAACGGTCCATAAGATGCAGAATCCCATGAAACCTTAGGAGGTGAATTTTTACTCTGATCTAGGATTCTAGTGGGCCATAGAAAAGAGAAATTCAAATCAAGGGAAGAAACTGTTTGCAGTTTTCATGGCCCACCGAAGTTTTATATCAAAGTAAAAATTTGTACCAAGGGGTTTCATGAGGTTCTGATTCATGTGGACCGTTCAGATTTTCAAGAATCATAAAAAAAAGCTGGTATGTAGCATATACGAACTGGTTCGCAAGTGAGCATTTCCCCGCGCGTGCGTGTATATGTATATATATTCTTAGTAAGTAGAAACCATGATAAGTTACCTGTGAAATAAGTAGCTTGCCTTAAGCAACTTACAATCCAAATGCTCCTTAACGACTCGTGAAGACCCCTGCTTAATTCAAGGGCAGGCGTCCCAGCTTACTCGCTTTGCGGTCCACCTTAGTTTTGGATTGAATCGAATTTTGGGTCTAAGATTTTTTCTAAGTTGATGTGTGATGGGTCAAAGGGTGTGAGTACATCACGTGGGCCCAAATCTACCCGGTGCCACCGTAAGCTGAAAGGTGGCATTGGTATCTCTGGAGTGCGCCTCTTCATTGATAGATAGGGATCATGTGGATTGCCTGCGCCCCTGCACACAAGAATTTCCTGTAGTTGGAAGCTTGTGTGGAGCCTACAGAGATGCCCGCCAAAATCCACTCCGTTCAGGACCGTAAAAATCAAGCAGATCAAAATTCATGTGGGCCACACCATACTAAACAATGAAAATGAAAACGCCCACCTTTTAAATCATCATGCGACCGACCATGATGTTTATATGATATCCAAATTGTTTATAGGATTATTACCACTTAGATAAACTGCAGGCACAAATATCATCCTCCTGATACAAAACTTCTATGGCTCCCGCAGAGTTTTCAACGGTGGGCAGCTATTTCATGTGGTGTAGCCCACTTAAGTTTTGGATCTGCCTGGCTTTTGGACTCTCATCCTAATTTTCTTCCTTGCAAAACTGATGGATGGAGTGGATTTGTGAAGCGCATCTCTTTGAGCCCTACAAAGCTTCCGAAAAGAACTTTATGTGACTAGGGCACTAGCAATCCCCACCGATGAATAATACATTAAAATCAAAATATTATACTTGGTCAATGGCTGTTGCTTATTAATATATTATTAGTATTTACACCCATTTCCAGCGCCCTGTATATAGATCAATGGGAAGTTGCCATGTGGAGACACTATGTGTTTGGCATAGTCAAAATCGTACTCACACCCGGAAAAGATTTGCATCTAATTTTCCTTCAACATCATGTATTATGTCATTGTTGTGATGGTAGACTCTATCGCATGTCATGTGGCCATGATTAACATACCCATTAAATGAGGGACGTGCCTGGCATGGCTATAAAAGACCCACTGAACGAACATATCATACCCCACGAGATATGATCTCATCCGCAAGGCCATCACTTATAGTCTTTGTAAAATTGGAGATTTCCTAGAGACATTCAAATAACTAGCAGCAGTCCAGAGAATTTCAAAGATTTGCATATCAGGCCATTCTCTAAACAAACACGGCCTAGGATCGGGTTACGATAAAGAGAAACGGAAATATCATCTGGGTTGTGTCCGCAACCATGATCCCATCAGGATCAAAAGAATGGGATAACTAAATCCAGCCCGGTCCGATAATAAATCGATATCATGTGTCAAATTTCACTTCCGTCGGGGACTAGGTGATCATTTGCATCAGAATACCACAGTAAACAGTTGTGATTAAGCGAAAGATGCTCCCTTAATCGAACCAAGAGAGTCATATAGGGAAGCATTTACGTGTAAGAATGAAAAGTTGAGATCCAGCTGCCACTAACGTTTTGGAGGTCTTCCTGGTTAAGAGCTTCCAAATCTATGAATGAGGAGATTGCGTGTTCGAAAATTCCATGCAAAGATCCCGAAAGATCCAAAAGCTCGGTAAGGGGCTCTCACTGTCTCGAGAAAGCTATAAAAGAAGCACCCAAAGAGGAGCTCGAGGCCCCATGCCAAACACATTTATCTACATGACTACTTTACATTCATGTCTATTTTAACTTTCCTAACCTAGCTTAGTTCACTAGTGCCCAATAGCTCTCGCTGCAATACATTTATCTTAGAAGGATATTAAATATATTTAACCTTAAGTTTCTAGATCTCTATGTCTAAGTTTTGATTCAATTGTTCATACCCCAATCACATCCTACTAACAATCTGCCTCGATTGTCTACTCCGATAAGCGCATCAGATATTTATCTTATTTCTCGCTTCAATTAGATTGTAAACCACGACGGCTATAATAGGGCCAATACATTAATAAAAATTGATTGTTTTATGCTAGTCTTTATTTTGTTCTATACAAATCTTCTACTTTGATTAAGGAATACCACGTTAAAGAACTAGTGAAATATAAAGTCCTTAAATTGGACGACTCCACAATCACCGGTACAAGGAAAAAAGAACTCATTCATGAGGGTTAACCCCTTCCCTTGCACAAATTGCTTGAGTATGGCAGGCATTAAATCAACAAGTCAGTGATCGAGAGAACTCTGGGCTCTGATCAAATCTCTAATATGTCCATCTTGACGTAGAGGTACCGACCAATTGAGTCAATATCCTTCATTCAAGTAGACTCTGGCATGTCTACACAATCATACACGCACACATACTTCCTATCTAGGCCCTTGTTCACATGAATAGCTTTGAATGACTTAATTGAGAGCAACACCTCCTTTTTGGCATGCCAAGTGGGACTCAGTGGTGTGTATTTTTCAATTACGACAAGATGCCACCACAACCCAAGAAGACTAGTTTTGTGGCCAATGTTGTCTATTCAACCCATTACGATCATACCCCACTACAGCCAATTAGAGCGAGTTAACTGTGATCTGTACGGACGTGCATGCTACGCTCAGAGATCTGCCTGCAAATATGTATGGAGATTTCTCGTTAAATAGAGCCACAACGTATTACTCGATGACGTGTATCACTAAAGCAGTTCGAAGGACTGCATGACAGGTGGTGCAAGGAGAAGAAAAGGAAGTTGGAACGTGGAAAACATCTAGAAGCCAAGTTCTGGAGAGCGGTTACAGTAATCATCGAAATGTAGGAATGATCCAGAACAACTGGATCAAAAGGCTATAAATAATGAAGGAATTCAATAAAAAAGGATCGTCGCATACCAAACCAATCAAACCGAATCTATCTTTCAATTATCATGTCGATGTACATTCCTTAGTGCAATCTGTTACTTTACATATTCAACAAATTACATTCCTTAGCATAATCTTTACTTTCCGAGCTTGTCGATTTACATTCCTTAGGAGTCGTTTGGCACCGTGAATTTGGAGGGATTTGAGGAGATTTCAAATCCCCTGGTTGTTTGGCACTACAAAGTAACTGGGGGTTTCAAATCCCCTCAAATAGGGGGTTTGAAGTCCACGATGAGAGCTTGGATTACATCTAAAATACATTCAAGAGTTGCATGTGTAACATGTGTGTCACCATACTATTATTCTATTGGACACATGGCCCACTAATGATATCCCAAAACAATTAGATTATCAATTGCATCACTATAATTACTTTAATATTACGATCAACACCATTTGAACATTGTCCATGTGAATCAATATTGATTAAAAATCGTTGGCTAGTCACTTAGATATGATCATGTGCTTGTGGCCCATTCGGGACTTGGAATTTCATCATTTTCGGGCAAAGCTTATATTTCAGTGAGCTTATTACAACCATTGTGTCAAATATTACATACGTCACTAATTAGAGATATTAAAGTTGATTTAGTAATTAAATTCAAACCTCTATAAATATACCATGCATAGCTACTTTTATATTAAAGTTAATTCCTAATCCAGAGTGCCAAACACAATGAGATGATTTCAAATCCAGGAGTTCCAAAACCATGCTCCCAAACAGGCCCTTAGTGTAATCCGTAGCATTAATCAAAGTAGATGGTAATTTTAGTTGTAGTTCGAGTCTACACTCGCATATTGGACTCAAATCATTCATCAGAGAAATATTCTTCACTTGCTCCGTGCGACCGACTATAAGAATTTCTTTCTCTTTACATTTAATTTGTATTAAATAGTGCTTTTGTCTGGAAGGTAAAGGAGTGACCCATCATAGAGGATGAACCCCACCCTCTTAATATTGCCTGATTAAATTTATACATCGAGCAAATGGTTAAATGGGTGACCAATCTCTTCAAATCTTAGTCATACACTATGTGTCTGCCTACCTCAGTGCTTGGGGTCATTATTGTTTGGTTTAAATTGGAGCTGCAATTCTAATTCTAGCACGCCCACGCACCAGCCCAGAAAAATAACATCGAACACTGTCAAGGAACAACAAAACCCAGCTTAACATCATGAGTTTATGGTCGACGTGACATAGGAACATCCTCCCAGCACACCCCATGAAACTTTACTACATTCCTTAAACAAATGACAAAATGTATGCAATAAGTCACTAGGGATGATGAGTCATGAGCAGAACTAAGTGAGAGAAATGTCAAGAAGTATCTCCGAATACTTGAAGCACTTGAAAGACGTTCTCCCATTCTCCATCTCGGTGGACATGCGATAGAATAGCTGGCTGCGCGCTTGAAAAGAGCTAGCCAAAATGAGCCACAAGGTCCGCTTCTACCACACTCATTAACGGTGGAGGAAGAGCAACGATTAGGATATTTATAAATGTCTCGTTTATTTTATAGACTAGTTGGAGATTTCTCGTGCTCCAATTAAATTTTTATTATTATTATTTTATCTATTAACCATTTTAATCCCTATCTCATCCACAATTAGTTGTGAACATGTGAACCTTTTTTAAACAGGCACACACACCGCCACACACTCATGCCAAAGTAGGATTTCACCACCTATGGGTACTTGAACCCTTGACCAAGAGTTGAAACTCCTAAGAATCTTACCACTGGAGCAAGAGCAAGATATGTATGTCATTACACCTGTTCAATTGTAGATGTGTGAACTTAACAAGGTGTATGTATGTCATTACAGTTGTTCAAGGTGGTCAATCCATGAAAGCGAAGTTTATAAACATTCGATAGGTAGCCTATCATGTGAATGTGAAAGTTTTTAGGTGGTTCTCCCATGGTTTCTTAGGTGTTCCCCACCCGGTGATTGGATTGGCCTTATCTATTTTGGCGTCCAATATTTATGGTGGAGGAACATTGACGAATAAGGTGGATCCCACTTACACATACCATGGGCCCCACGAAAGGGCAAGATGAACTTATTAGATGAGGAAAATATCGTCATTTGCTATAGATTCCTCTACCAGAGAGGGAAAGGTGCTCATTGCAATTATCATAAAGCAAGTATACATGTTTTTAATTACCCATGTTCATTTTTTTAATCTTATTTGATATAATATGATTTCATCGAATTACGCAACGGAATTCAATTTTTCTCTGAATCTAAAATTGAAATCCTAATCTCAATATTTCACGAATACAATCTAGTATAATTTTTAAAATCAAATAACTTAAGAAAGTTAGATCATATCTAAATTTTGACGATACGCATTGATTCAATGTCGATGGTGGTTCTATAACCCAAGAGGTCTCTTTCAGATCTAACCCAATACCAGAGAGATCTAAATAACCTAAGGAATTTTTTCTGGTAGACACCAAGAAATCCTACAACCATCCACAAAGATGAACCACACAGAGATGGAGAAGATACGGAATAATGATGAAAAACTCATTCATTTGCCCTATTTACACATTTTTTTTCTCTCCGTTCTCTGATTTACACGCCTAAAGGGAAAGAGTATCTAAGGCTTCTTGTCTTAACTCCTCTAGGATAGGATCAAATAAGTAAGTAGTAAGTTAAGGTTTTACAAGAATACCAATATGGTACTCTAGCACCCCACACACAACTTTGTAACATACTATGAGGGAAATATGACAATCCATCTCATTTATGTATATATTCATGATCTAATCCCTTCACTTTCATGCCCATCCACTAATGATCATATCCCATGCCAATCAAAAGTCGATTATCATATCTGAATCATCAAGTTATCATCAAGTGCGATCAAAGCAATTTTAACGATTAAAAACTTTTGAAAAACTGATTAAAACAATCAGAGTACTGTTGGGCCCCAATGAAAAAATAATTTAATGAGTCACTAATTTATCTATATCAAATTCATAAATATGTTCCTTGGTAAACCAGTGAATTCTTTATTGGATTGTGCAAGAATCAATAACTCATGATGGAAGTATCTAACTACGTCTACTTTATTAGTCCATGTGCACACTGAGATGGAGAAGATGCACAAGAAAGATAGAAAACCTCATTCCTTTACTTTCTCTACACAATTTTTTCTCCTTTCTCAAGTTCACAACCCAAGGGGAAAGGGTATTTAGGGCTTCTCGTCTCAACTCCTATATGATATGATCAAATAAATAAGGAAGAAGTTGGGGTTTCAAGGAATATCAGTATGGTACTCCACCACCCTACAAACAACTTTATAACTTACTGTAAGAAAAGTGTCACGATCCGCATCATTTTATGCATATACTCACGATCTAATACCTCCATTGTCATGACCATCCACTAATGATCATATCTAATGCCAAACAGAAGTAGGCCATCAAATATGGACCATTAAGTGTAATAAAAGTAGTTTTAATGGTTAAAACAAAACTTCAATGGTTAAAAGCCTTCAAAAAACTTCTTAAAACAATCGGAGTATTGGGCCCAATAGAAAAATCACTAGATGAGTCCCTGATTTGTACAGATCAAAGTCATAAATATGTTTTTAGACAAACCAGTGGATCCTTTGTTGGACCATGCAAGAATCAACAACACTTGATGGAAGTATTCAGCTACATCTACTTTATCGGCCCTTGCATTGAACTCGTAAGAAGAGCCAAAACCAACCAATCAAGATTATGACCCTTACACGTCCTTAGGTCTAAGAATTTATCTTTCATGCATCATCAAGTTCTAATCTCATTATCACAGTTCAGGCTAATAGGCCCTTAGATTATTGACTTGATCTCGATTTACTAATGTAAGTTACGAAAGATCCAAACATGGATCCTTTGTTTATGGCACACTCACACTCCTGTGCATGGTAAGGCATAAATCGACACCAATTCAGTTCTGAGTGGTGGAGATTGTCCATCTTGACCCAAGTCAATCCCCTCACACAAGATGACCATACATCTCAAGAACTAATGTCTACATGTGTGTCTCATACACCTATGACGGTCAAGGTCCAATAGGGTATCGAGGATCCATAGACCACAACTCTCCCAGGTCAATGATCATAATATCCAATTTTAAGTTCCCAATGACTACAAAAGGAATCACTCGTTAACAAACCCATAATGAAGATTCAAGAAAACACTATACACTAAAGATCAATAGATGTCCACCAAAGACTCATGGCCATCATGATCTATGGTTGAGATCGCCCTAATCACATCCATAAGTTTAATTGATTAGAGTTCACATTAGTTTTTAGGGCATTGGCTCCAATATGCTAGGCACTTAAAAGCTAGTTTATCCAATAAATAATCACTATTAACTCAAATGATATAAGTTCATTTTCAAGTGTTTGCTAAATAAGACAAGTATTTCCAAACAAAAACTTAGTTCATAAAAAAGAAAAGGCCCATGGAAGAGGTGTGAACAAATTAAAAGAAAATACAATTAAAGATAAACTTAGGACACGTTACAGCATCGTTATCTTGAAGGTCATATTCACACCCTACTAGTTATTAAATCGGTTTGTAAGGGAATTATATAAAACAAAAAATAAAATAAAAAATTACGCCTCTTGGATATAATAAGTCCCCTAACTTAAACTAGATAAATGTAAGCTTCAACCTGCAAAGCTGAAAACCTACACATCAAACACACTTTTGTGGTGTACACTCCAGACTTCTTTATTTCCATAGTTTATCCTTGAAGTCCCTTTTATTTGTAGTTACTTCTCTGCAGTTCCTGCAACTTTTCAAAAAAACTAGTTGGATCGCATAATTCCACACATGGATGTCTTGTAAAGCAATGTATGGAAAAGGGCATAACAACCATTCCTTTTTCGGACCACCGATATTTTTTCCATACATCCTATTTAAATTGGAATAGTAGAGTTGGGGTGGCAGCATTTCCATTTCCATGGAAACGTAATCAAATAATGCAATACTTCCATGTACGGCCCGTTTCAATGCAACAGAAGTTGCAGAGACAAGCTGTCCGGTGTAGTTTAACCTAGACGAAGGTCAATTGCGTACTAACAAGTATAGCATGCTAAGTAAACTTTGGGGCCCACCATGAAACTTTGGGGCCCACCATGATATATGTGCCTTATCCATGCCATCCAAATTAAAGCATATTCAAATCTTAAGTGGACCACATCATAGGAAATAGTGGGCGTTGAACACTTATAATTGAAAACTTCTTAGAAGCAATAGAAGTTTTGGATCAAGCTCATATTTGTGTTTTTACTTTATTCACGTCTTTGTGTTAAAATAGTGACACCAAAATCATTAAAGCTTTAATCACCTTTTAAGCCTATATAAGCCATGTTATACATTAGTTAATAAGGCCTGAGCATTTGTGGACACTTGAAAGAATATTTCTGGTATTTTAATTATGAATAAGGTGACTTTTACTATAGTTATATTGAAAAAAAAAAATGTAGAGTTATGAATTTAACGAGGGGTTTTCGCTTGCACAAGAGAAGGTTTCAACAAGGGATTTTTCTTGATGAAGGAAGACTTTCTCAAGAGATACTCCAAGGTTTTCTTCTTAAGATATTCAAAGTAAGAAAATTTATTACAAGCATTTGCAGTGGTGGATAGTTTTCCTTTTTAAGCTTACATTCAAAAGGGTTTTGTTGTGTTATTAGGAAAGATATTGCATACCATGTTTTGTTTTTTATAATTTCTCCTTACTATAATAGATTTTATTTTTATTTTTTTTGCTAGATTATCCATAAATATAGTCTGAATGGTGAGCCACATAAATCTTGTGTTGTTGTGTGGTTTATAGCTAGCATTTTCTCCGTTATTTTTTTATTTATTTATTACACATAATCCTTACATATTCAGTGTGCCATTTCACTTTAGTGGTTCTGGCCTCGTCACTCCGTGACCTCATGAACAGGTTGAATGACAATTAAACACCACTATGGGCCCTCGGAAGGTTTCAAGGGTGGATGTCATTATCACTACTCTGTACAGAGTTTAGTCGGTGCAGATTTGAGTTTACTCAATGCACAATCCACGTCCATCTTGCCCATTCTTTCTCAAACACCCTGAATGGGGAAAGAGCATTTGGCACATGCTCATGCACTAGCACATTAGCGTGGCACATGTAGCACATGAGGGCCCTTTGTAGATTGATGATGGCACGTGGCATTGAAGATTGGTGTTGGCAGGTGGCAATAGAGGCTTGAAAAATGAGGATGGATGATGGCACATGTGATTTATGCATTCAGAACAGTACACACCAGTAAATTGCTGTCCAAGATACGTTATCCAACCTTTTCTAAGGATAGCCTATCACATAAGAACTCTTGCCACATCCAAACAAGGTCTTAGTATATCCCAGGCCAGGAACATAGTATAAAGTCTTCCCCACCCACAACCCAAACAGACCCTATTAAACATGATAGAAAGAGCATGAACTTGCAAGAACTGATCAACAGTAGCAGTGCCTCATCTTTCACACCAACGTGACACTTTCAACGTCCATACCAACCAAACAGTAGGCCCCACCGTGAAGATCACCCGTCTTCAAAATCTCAGACTGCATGGAGAATAGCTGTATCAGCTCCTATTTGAGAGGCATGAACTGAAATTCAGCTGCATCATGTAAGCACCTTTTGAATTCAGAGTTCTAAAACTCAGTGACTTGACTCAGAACTCCACCGAGTCAACTCAAATCGACTAGATTTTTATCTGAGTCACCATGAAACCAGGTCACAGGCATGACTCAACCTCAACTCGATGACTCGGTAAACTCAACCCGACACACCTTGTGGCACACATCTTCCATTATTTTTACATTTGACCGTATATGTCTCATTTCAATAAATATAAATAAAATTTTACTTAATTACTTAATATTGATTCGAGTCAACCTGACCTCACTAGACATTTGAGTCAAGTTTTTGAGTACTGAACTGTGTTTGGAGAAGGGCACAGATTGCCACATTGTGCTATCTGAACAACATAGACTGCATATGAAATTGGGTTTTTGATGTAGAGGAGGTTGCAGACAGTTTCATGGCAAAGATGGACCACCAGAGAAGGCCCGATCGGAGGCGGAAATGATCCGAAATGTTATAACCTTAAAACACTAATATCTCGCAAACTGGGATGAGTTTTTCGACATATCATATACGATTTTGGGGTAAGAGATGCTACTTTAGCCAACCAACCCCATTATGCCGGACTGCCATTTGCAAGATTCCATCAGATCAACTGTCAAAAGCCCCTTTTATTTTCGTTTTTACTATAAATAGTAAGTTTTAGATATGATTATAACTTTTGATCATTTGAGTTGTAGGAGTCATGCCCAACATAAAAAGGGCTTAGAAAAATTTGGAGAATAACTTGGTTAGGCCAAATTGGACACTTACTATTTTTGGCTGAAAACCATGAAGTCTAGTAGGAATGGAGTCCGTCTATAAATAGTAAGTTTACTATTTATAGTAAGTCACATTTTTTAGGGGGTTTGAGTTGGAGTTTTCCTAGGTTTGAGCTCATTATTTAAAGGATTGTAATTTCATTTTTATAATAAATCAATTTATTTTTGAATTTATTAGAAATTATTTCTATTTTATCCCTTTTGGATTCGAGGAAACTCTATGAGGAGTCCAGAGAGCTC
The DNA here is from genome assembly GCA_037074715.1 of Magnolia kwangsiensis. Classification (NCBI taxonomy): domain Eukaryota; kingdom Viridiplantae; phylum Streptophyta; class Magnoliopsida; order Magnoliales; family Magnoliaceae; genus Magnolia; species Magnolia kwangsiensis. The sequence continues at coordinate 121,007,201 of CM073577.1, forward strand.
CCCGTGGATTCAGAGTAGTTATTCCCTGAGGAAGACGGTGCTCATCATGTCCCTCCCTGCGTCAGTTTTGTTAGGGAAGTTCCGAATCAAATTCAGCATTGTATGGAACTATGAGAGTTAGCAATCCAAATGGCATGCAAGCTAAATGCAGCAAAGAGCTTGGCAGAGTAAAATAAATGAAGGAAAGAGCTTTGTAGTGTAAAAATAGCAATTCCACCCAGTGCAAATGTAGCAAATTGAGCTCGGGTTAGCTCAATGGGCATTTGGCGACTGCCATGATTCCACAACAAGAATTAGCATCAGACCATATATACAGCATCTACGGTCTGCATTTTGAAAAACCCAATACCGATAATATTAAAAAGAAGGTTACGGAAGCAACCGATCCTATGGTAGGAGATATGTTCAATGGTGCTGCTTTTGTTCGGCTGTACTTGTGACCCACTTCCTGGTGATCCAAGCCACATTCATACAATAGAGCATTGGTAGATGGGAATTGGGAGACACCCCAAAATTTCCTTTATCAGGCCAAATTGTCTTACTTTACCCCGTCAAATCTAGACTGTTGGTTGTAGTTGTCTGTTTTCATTGGATGGCAAGATTCATCTGATAGGTGAGATACTAATGGATGGAAAATTCCACTGGGCTCACCAGATTAGCAGCTTAGGCCACCGAAAAGTAGGTCACAAATGAACAAAGAAAATACTGTATTTATCAATAATGTATGATACAAAGACCTCATCTTGAGACTGGAAATTCATCTATGCGAAAATAAAACTCTATATCAGAATGTTTATGGTGCTTTGTAATTCCAAGAGAAGGTGATTATAAAAAAATGTACATAGAAACAAACCTCAAAGAGAAGTTAACAGCAAGCAGCTCTTGAACAGAATTCCAACGCTCCCACAAACTCAAACAGATAAGCCTCAGCCTCCAATAAACTCGAATGCTGGTCTGACTCCAGCTACTGATTGTTGCTAGTATGGAAATGAAGGGAAAATACCCCACACAAATCTACAAAACTTCATATGAACACAAGTCATAAAGGGGCCGAGCTCGTTCTTCGTAGTCGATACTTTGGCTCGGGAAGGGGCGCAGAATACAATATCCTCTCCAGTTCCTGTAAATAGAAGAAATACGTCAAATTGGCTTTCCTTGAAATGGTTCCTTGCAACAATGCAAGTGGAAGAGAATTTTAATCAATGTAAAAGCAAGGAACAATGAGTATCCTTTCAATTTCGAAGACAAAAACATGCAGTCCACATTGAAAAATTGCTTAAACAGTTGTAATTGCCTGAACTCATCTTTTACTTGGTCATAGGAAATAAAATGACGAAGGGAAAATTGAAATGGTTTGGCATTGCAATACGGAAACCGTCGACAGTCAAATACGGAGAGAAACTTTAGATCTTTAGGGGGCTGTTTGTTTTGACATTTACCTCAGTAAATGGTGTAAATAAATAATTATTATTTACCTAACGAATTCATGCCAGCTGCCCCTAGGACGTTGACAGCTACAGTCATTTGATTTGTTTTGACGCTAATACCGATGAGAAAAAACTTAAACCCATGGGGCCCACCATGATATGTGTCCGATCCATACCATCCATCTGTTTTACCAGCTCAATTAGGGCATGAGCCCAAAAATGAGAAGGATCCAAAGCACAAGTGGACCACACCACTTGAAACAGGGAAAATTGAACGCCTACCGTCTGGGGGCCAAGTCCACAGAAGTTTTGGATGAAGCTGATATTTGTGTTTTCCCTTCATCCATGTCTGCCTGACCTTATGAACAGGTTGGATAACTGATACATGTCATTGTGGTTCCTAGGAAGGTTTCAACAGTGGAAATCATTATACACTTGTTTCCTGTTGCGTGTTCCAGTTTAGCTTAGAATTTTTGGACTCACACCCTAAAATGAGCTAGTAAAACGGATGGACAGCGTAGATCAAACATACATCACGGTGGGACCCACATATTTCACACGCACCACCATCTAATTTTGAAAAAGGCAATTTCAAATTTTGAGGCATAAAAACTTGGGGGCAATCCTCTCCAACTAGCATAGAGAGGTCATCATTACTTATTTACCACCATTTATGGTGGAAAATGTAAAAAAAAAAAAAAAAACACCCCCAAGTATATCATGTAAAGAAGTTTCATGATATGCGATAGAAGATAGGAATGAACATCAAAATGTTCAATAATGTATCATTGGGGCTGCGAGCGCCACTACCATGAATTGAGTACCTAGAAAGGCATGCCTTTTCAAGATTGAGTATTTATTGGGGAGAACTCCAATAGATATGATTTTATGAAGTTTACAAAACCTCTGGTTGGTATTGAAGAGTGGTGAATGGAGCATTGAAGATTGGATGGTCTACAACTTCCATTTCTTTCTTTCAAGTGACTCCTGATGGATTTGAAGTTGGATGGATGAAGTGGAGATGTGACTCTTAAGTGATCTTTGCATGCCATGTGAAGTGGACACGTGGCTCTAGTGCTATGCATAGTTTAAAAACTCGAAAACTCAATTCAACTTGATGTTCAGTGGAATCAGGTTGACTTGAACTCCTGGGCAAGTCACTTGACTCGAATCGTTATTTAACTATTAATTTCATAGTATTTAATGTAGTAATATGGAGGTTAAATATAAAAAAATCAAGAAATATCAAAGAGGCAATGGTTACATACATAAGATCACCTCAATGAAGTCTTAGGTTCAATTCAAGCCTCTTATTTTTTATAATGACACAATTTTCCAGTGTGTGGCTTAGTTCGAGTCAAGTCAACTCAACCAGCCACACCTACTCAAGAGCAAGTCACTCTGACTTTCAAGTTCCATGGTGACTCAGCTTGAATCTCGTCGAGTTGGCCGAGTTTCGGCTTGAGTCGCCGAGTTTTAGAACTATGGTGCTTTGTGATCTCTGCATGCCCATGGAACTCCAGTAAAAATTTTGTGACTGCTATTCGACTCGCTATGTCATATGGGATACATTATTGGGGAATTAGCAAGCAACATGAATGGAGGATGAGTGTGTTGTGAAGATGAGGATGTTACGATGGAAGTAGGAAGGCTTGGAAGAATACAAATCATACTGTAAAGAATCAGGTCACCAGAGCAATTTAAGGGGGCGTTTTGTTTTTCCATTTACACTCAAAATGGTGGTAAATAAGTCATGATGACCTCTCTATACTGTTTGAAAGAGAGGGAAGTAGCTGAGTATTTACTTGAAATTTGAAATTGCCTTTTTCCAAATCGGATAAGGATTGCATGTGTGAAATCTATGGGTCCCACTGTTGGATCCATGCAGTCCATCCATTTTACCAGCTCATTTAGGGCATGAACCCAAAAATGAGGCAAATTATAAGCTCAAGTGGACCACACCACAAGAAACAACGTGTATAATGACGTCCACTGTTGAAACATGAAACCTTCCTAGGGCCAACAATGATGTGTATCGGTCATCTAACCTATTCATAAGGTCTGGTGTGCCATAAAGGCCGTTACGTGGCCGTAAAGGCTGTAAAGTCCGTTACGCAAAGGTAATGGTGGCAACCGTTACACGTTACGAGGTCGTAAAGGCTACAACAACCGTTTTGCAAAAATACAAGTAACCACCATTAAAGGCCCGTTATGCCCCTTACAAAGACCATAACAACCCCGTAATAGTCTGTTACGAGGCAAATATAGGTCTTTTTTTTTTTTGTTTTTTTTTTCAACATTACGAGACAAATACAAGTTTTTCGGATTTTTCCTTTTAATAATAATAAAAGAGACTGTAACAGCCGTTACGGGGGCCGTAACAGCCATAACAACCCATATCATAAAGGTAACGATGGTGGCCGTTATGGCCACCGTTACCATTATGGAATTCCTTGAGTCAAACAGACATGGATGAAGGGAAAACACAAATATCAGCTTCACCCAAAACTTCCACGGCCCCCAATAAGTTTTCAACAGTAGGCCTTCAATTCCCCCTACTTCAAGTGGTGTGGTCTACTAGCACTTTGGATAAACGAGGTGGGAAAACGGATGGGTGGCATGGATCAAACACATACATCACAGTGAGCCCCAAATATTTTAGTTTTTCCTCCTCAATATTAGAGTCAAAACCTATCAAACGACTGTTGCTATCAGCATAGTAGGGGAGGCCAGCATGAATTCCTTAGGTAAATAATATTTACTTATTTACCACCATTTAAGGGGGAAACAGAAAAAACAAACAACCTCTCACATATACAAACCAGGATATTGGCTGTTACATAACCATTACGTGTTGTGGGGCCAGAACGGCTGTTATGGAAAAAAATGGCCTATAACTGTTCGTTACAGGACCCGTACATCTTTTTAGAAGGCCATAATGGCCTTTATGGCATGTATTGTAATGGTAATTACTTACCGTTATTGAATACCTTCACACAAACGCCATCATGCACCAAGTAAAAAATGCATACCTTGTACTGTCCAACTGGTTAAGACCATGGTAGTACCATACACTACTATGGCCTTATAGGAAGAGTTCAACACAACAGAAGATATATAAGATGGCAAAAAATAATTAAAAAGAAAATGAAAATCATATCAGACCTATACCCAACATCCTCCACCTGAAGTTTGATAATATTTAACTCTTTAAGTTGCAGAAACCTCCTGCCAAGGTGCCAATCCTGATATAGGTTTGCACTCCTACTTCTAGACTTTCACGGTTGCCAACAATCTGAAACAGATATTTCCCCACTCACAACCAGCCTGTATCCATTCTGCTTGTCCTCATGATTTTGTGAAATTAACGCTTAAACACATTTTAATATAGGATACATTCTTAAAATGCCCACTATGTATGAAATTTATTGGATATCAAATAGCATCAAACATCAGAAAGCTTGATCCTTAGTTACCAAAAGCAATTGGAAGTAGAGACTATATCCATTGGAAGGAAGCCATTTCTTATCCTCCGCTCATGTTGCCTCGTAAGTCCCAACTGCCCAAGATTTTTCCCCATATGGCAAAGCCATCGAATAGCATTCTTCAAAAAGTTTCATGGGAGTTCCGTTGGCAAGCGGCAATCAAATAGGCACTCTCAAGCTACATCTCCACTTCACCCACCCAAATCCATCATATCTATTAGTAACAATCTCATCACTTCAAAGAAAGAAATGGAAGTTGTACACCACCCAGTATGCAATGCACCATCTGCCGCTCTGCTCTCCATAACAAATATTCAGTCTTCAAGGTGTGCTCCTCAAGAAGTGAGAGCTGCACCTAGTTAGAACAATTGTGCAACTAATCTAAGGCCTTTTCCCATGTCCCTAGAAAACCCAGTGTATCAACCAAACAAGATTTAGTCTTTCCCCAATAAATACTAGGTATATTATATCATTCTCCAGGAAACATTAAAAAAAAAACAGGGAATGAATTCCCCAACAACAGAACAGGCCCTTAGTTGTGGAAACCTTCTACAAAGGTGTTGGTCCTGCTTCCTGTTCGTGCTCCCGCTTCCTAGGCTTTTAAAGTGGCTAGCTTTCAAACAGATGCTTCCCACTTCCACACCCAAATCCCTTCCCACTCATCTTCATGCCTTTGTGCAATCAACGCCTAAAACAGATTTCAACACAGGATACATTATTGGAACACCCAATATGGATGAGGTTTATAGGTATCAAATATCCTCAAACATTGGACAATTGGAACGTAGAATACATGCATAGGAAGTAAGCCATTTCTCAGGCCTAGTGCAGCTAGGGGTTAGAGAACACTGAAGTGGGAGCACTGTCCTGAATTCTGAATTTGTTTTGGTCTGTTACATGGACTCCGATAGTGGTTTATAACTCGTGTAAAGTGTTCAACATGGGTTCATTGGTTCGTGTTATGGGTGCTTGCCTAATCACACATTTTAAAATGAAGCATTTCAAGCAAAGGCCTAGCTCACCAATGAAAGGGAAATATTTTACACCATCATTGCCTTAGATGCCTAGATACTTGTACATGCTCACCAGACCAACAATGCCACAATGCATTGGATCCTTGTATATGCTCACCGTACTGACATTTCCACAATGCATTACCGATAATGGTAGCAGATGTTCCTAGGACACATGGGTAGCAGATGCTCCTAGGATACTTGTAGGATGTTTTGTAACCAGATCCCTGTATATGGGACCTTGACTTTCAAGCTCCTATCAAGTTTCTTATTCCAACGAGGGGTGTGGCACATGCAATGCACATGGAGAGAGTAGGGTAGAGTGAGAGAGAGAGAAACAGAGAGACTCAGGGAAAGGGTTACACGGAGAGAGAAAAAGAGAAGAATTTCGACTATGGGCACCACATGCCCAAATTTCCAGGTGCTGTGACCCACTACATCTTAAGCTTTAGATTTGCCTTGTTTTGGGCCGACATCCTAACATGAGCCTGCACAACAGATCAGTGTGGATGTTAAATATTCATCACATTGGGCTCCATAGAGCCTTTATCTCATGGGCTCCTCTATCACTACATCTTCTGTGCGGACTACAAGCAAAGAAGAGAAGAAGTGCGTGTGGGTTACTCCCAGGAAGGAGTTCAAAGGTCAAAAATTCCCTCGGGTTGAAGGACTGCATGAATGAAAAAACAGAAGGTTCCTTCCCTCCCACAACTAATTGCAGGGGCAAAAATGTCCAAAAGCTGCTGGAGTTATAATACAATAGAGACACGATTTCATAAAATATTTTTTTAGCAGAATCCTGCCGTAGTTAGGTTTGTTATTTTCAAACTCAAAGCAATTCTGGATTGGTTCTGTAAAACTCAGCATGTGTAAAACTCAGCTTGTCTAAATAGTGTGACATAGAGACATGTTGGTGTGTAGAGTGACATAAAAGAAAGAATTCTCATAGCATTAGGCTGAAATAGACCAATCTGGTACCTCTGTCTGAAACAACTCCTAAAACAGTTAAGTAGAGAGGAAGTCTCCACCAAAATTGAAATAATCTCATTCCATAATTAAAAAGGAAATAGAAAGAAAAGCATGATGATTTTCAATGAATATGTCAGAGAGAAATTACAACCATAGAGCTCTATGGAGTCTTTTCTGTTACAGAATGATTGAAAATTTCCCAATTTTAGTTCAACCTTGTCTAAAACTAGAGAGTTATTTCCTCAAAAAGCTGGGACAAGGCAATGATGGAGATGACAACGATAATGATGACGACCATGATGCTGATGATGTTTAGGGCTGTCAACAGGTCGGTTTTAGGTCAGGTCCTAGGGTACAAATACATGGAGCCCCCTACAAGAGTTGGTAACGGATCCTGTAGGACTTGGGTCCAGGTATCACATGCAAAGATACAAGGCCTGGAGCCAATCAGGTCCGGACACCCTTGGGTCTACAATGTCCACCCGAACCCGTGAAAAGAAAAGCCCAAACCCTAGAATCTACATCTAAACTTAAAACCCAAAACTCTGAAAACATACCCATCCAAAGAGAAATTGGAAAGAGAAAAAAGCATAAAATCTTCCAAACCTTAAAAAACAGCTCCCCTTCTACCACAAGAACTTAAAAAACAAAAAGAAAGAAAAAGATACCAAACCCATATGAAAGAAAACCTTTTCAGATGGTTGTCAATCTGGAATTGAACAATTATGGTGGCAATGATTGGCAATCATAGATCTGGACTGTTTAGCAGGTAACTCTGATCGACCTCATTTTTAAACTGGTCTGAGGTGGCAGAACCGAACCCAACCTGAATTTTGAAATGGTCAGAAATTTGGAACCAGGCCTGCTTAAATTGGGTCGGGCTCCCTAATGCTGATGTTGATGATGATGACTATCTAAACTAACCTTCAATCGCCCTCCAGGTTGACGCATATGCAACCTAAGAAACAGCCACTGACCAATTTAAATCCCCATATTCTATGTATATTCCTACTAAAAATAAAATCCTTAGAATTAGATACTCAGCTACCCATAAGCAAGACTTGAAGACAGTAACCTATTGACCAAGTAATAACCTACACGTGGCTGAAATCTAAATAAAATGAATCTTCTTCTTCTTTTTTTTTTTTTAATAAGCTGAGCATGGACCCAAGACCCCATAATCTCAATGTTTAAACACATCCTACCCACCATTGAACTACAGGCGCAAACCCCTTTAGTCTGATTTTAAAAAATAATAATAAAATCAAGTGTCCAGTCCTGTTTATAAAGACTTCACTAAAAATTCTTCTGGATGAGGCCATAAACCCCAGAAACAATCCCACCGAAATAGTTGCCCCATGAAACAAGTGGGCTGTACTTACAATAAAATCCAAAACACTATGTAACAGACTAAGGATAAGTCCTATTAACTCAAAAAAATCTGGCATAAAATTGAAGGAGAAAATAAAAGATCACTTGGGGCATCTTCTTAGTAGAAAACTAATGCAGGGACATGTGCTGACCTAATCCTAGATGCATGTATAATCAGGTTAAAGAATGTTTAAATAAATATACGAATCAACTAACCGTTTACAATCAAAGGGATTAGGTACATTTCAACACAAAGATGAAGTCATTCCGTCAGGATCATGTCCCTTATGCCTTAGCATAAAATCGCGTAAACAATAAAAAGGGAGGACCTAGGGATCTGATTCTACTGACTAATCATCCATCTTTTCCGCTCAAACTAGAAAGTAGATATTTAGAGAGGAATGAAAGGGGTGAAGAATGAAGGGTTCGAGATGAAGAAAGTATAGGTCCTTTTGTCGTCAAAAGAAAAGAACGAGGATGATTCTTACCTTTTCTTGCACCTCAAAAATCTACAAAGAAGGAAACCTAAAATCAGGGTGAAATCCTCAACACCCAAGTGTCAATCCTAAAACCTTAATTTCTTGAATAAAGAAGAAAAAAATAGACGAATTTCTATTCATTCAATAATAATGAAAATAGAGTTTCTCACAATATATATATAAGTCATGGAAAAAGTAAAAGTGCACTAAAGTCCCTAAAAACAAGAAAAATAACAATAAAAAAAGACGAAAAAAAGAAAGAAAGTGCAATAAAGCCCCTGAAACAAGGAAAAATAACAAAAATGCCTAAAACTAAAACACCCGTGTGGTAGGGTGTGAAATCCAACCTATGGATCTATGATCAAGGTGTGGTCATGCCGCTCCTACACTCGTAGCACGTCAGAAAATGGGTCTGATGGACCCAACATCCATCCACATCAACTCCTCCGCTCCGGTACTTTGTCGACGACGACACCTCCTCTGGTACACTCTAAAGGGTGCACCACTGATGTCCGCATCAAAAACCCTCATTGTTGCATAGTGACAGGCAGAGATGGATTTTGTATGCGTTAGGAAGTTCTCAATGTAATTGTTTCATGATTACCAATCAAGGGAGGAAGGAGCCAAGATGATGGTCCCTAGTCCCTATGACCTGAACTAGGTCTTCTCAGGGCTCATTGAGTGTTGCCATGTTTGGGTGGTTAGGTGGAAAAGATAAAGTTGTCAACATTAATCATTTGAGGTGCAGAACTTGTTTCATGATTACCTATCAAGGGAGGAGGGAGCCAAGATAAGGGTCCCTCCAACCTCAATTAGGTCCTATCAGGGCTTGTTGAGGGTTACTGTGTTTGGGTAGTTATGCGGAAAAGACAAGGTTGTCAACATTAATAATTTAAGGAGCATAAAGATGATAGTCACGAATATAGCTTGTGTTCGATGAATGCGAAATTCATGGACCACTTGTTCATTCATTATGCCATTGCCTTGTAGATAAGGAGGGGATTCTTCAAGTTCTTTGGATGGTTTGAGTGATGCTAGGGCCTGTTGCAGGTTTATTCAAACCTTTGGATTATCAAAAGTCTCGTTGTTGATGGACCTTTGGTTGATTCAGAAGGAACAAAACAACAACACCTTCAAAAAAGTCAGAATCATCAAAAAGGTTTTTCTTAGAAGTTAGAGCAGAGGAAAGGTCATTGAATGCACATTGGTCATAAGGCTTCTGTTGGGTGTGGTAGAGAAGATTTTGTTGCTTTGTGGATTGGGGAGTGTGCGTTTCACATTGGGATGATTTCTCATCATCCCTATTCTCTTGAATTTTTTTCTGGATCCTTCCTCTCTTTTGTTTGCTTCTAACTAAATTTTCATGACCATTCGAAGAAGATAAAAATAAAAGGATTTCTAAATGAAGCACAGCAAGGTTAAAACATTTAAGAGTCAAAATTATAGAAGTAAACATGAATATTGGAAGTCTAACATTGACATTCAGGCACTAGCAGGACAAGACAACAAGCACTTGTTGTCTTGTGGGGAATTTTCTCCTGCTTTCTTAATTTTATCTTTTGTTGCTTGCCCAAAAAATAAAATAAAACCATACGTTAATCACATGCTACGAATGGATCTCATATCTATATCCATGTCCTGAATTCTTGGAAATGAGAAAGAAAATGCCAATGCTCATAACATGGCACACATGTCAAGTTCAACCAAACAGTTTGTGGAATGCCTATTCTAATATTCCAAAACATAGCTCAAAAACAAAAGCTTGCTATCCCTGTCCTTATTCACTTTGCAACAACGGCCTTCCAAGCATGTAATGCATAAGCCAAACATATCTGCCTAATTCAAATAGAACCATACTACAAATGCATATAATCCATAACTGCGTTCATGATTATCTTCAAATTTCTTCTATTAGAGGAGGGAAAGCCAAACCCTTTTGGATGCACCTCCTGAAAGGGAATTTGCATGCACCTCCTGAAAGGGTGTCTGCGGCCTAAACACCATTTTGATCCAAACAGCAGTTGATCTTCTGTGTTTGGATGAACTTTACAAACCCCTCATCTCATCTCCAGCTCAAAAAACATAGGTTTTAAGATGCCAACTTGCCAAAAACCAATCCAGTTGTTTTTTTTTTTTTTGCAATTGGTTTTTGCCAAGTCGATGGAAAAAAGCAAGCCTCAAAACTCCAAGCATGTAATGCATGCGCCAAACATATCTGGCTAATTCAAATAGAACCATACTACAAATGCATATAATCCATAACCGTGTTCATGAAGATCTTCAAATTTCTTCTATTAGTGAAGGGAAAGCTAAACTGCCCATAGGATGCACCTTCTAACAGGGCGTTTACGGCCTAAACGCCATTTTGATCCAAACAGCAGTTGCGCTTGTGTGTTTGGATGAACTTTGCAAACCCCTCATCTCATCTCCAGCTCAAAAAACATAGGTTTTAAGATGCTGACTTGCCGAAAACTGATCCAATTGGTTTTTGCCAAGTTGGTGGAAAAAGCAGGCTTCAAAACTCCAAGCATGTAATGCATGCGCCAAACATATCTGACTAATTCAAATAGAACCATACAAAGTGTGCATATAATCCATAACCGTGTTCATGAAGATCTTCGAATTTCTTCTATTAGTTAAGGGAAAACCAAACTGCCAGTAGGATGCACCTTCTGAAAAGGCATTTGCGGCCTAAATGCCATTTTGATCCAAACAGCAGTTGATCTTGTGTTGGATGAACTTTGTAAACCCCTCATCTCATCTCCAGCTTGACAAAATAGATTCTAAGATGCCGATTCACCAAAAACTGATCCAATTTTTGAATTTTTTTTTTTTTAAATTTTTTTTTTTTTTTTTTTTTTTTTTTTGCGATTGGTTTTTACCACGTTGGTGGAAAGAGCAGGCTTGAAAACTCCAGGCGTGTGATGCATGCGCCAAACATATCTGCCTAATTATACTACCCATGCATATAATCCATAATTGTGTTCATGAAGATCTTCGAATTTCTTCTAGTAGTGGAGGGAAAGCCAAACTGCCTGTTTGGATGCACCTTCTAAAAGGGCATTTGCAGCCAAAACACCATTTTGATCCAAAAAGCAGTTGATCTTGTGTGTTTGGATGAACTTTGCAAACCCCTCATCTCATCATCAGCTCGACAAAAATAGGTTCTAAGATGCCAGACTCACCAAAAACCAATCCAATTGGTTTTTGCCAAGTCAGTGGAAAAAGCCATCCAAACAGGCCCAAAAGTTACAAGTGCTGCATTTCTAACGAGCAATGCAGAAAAACTCTTCCTGGTGCTGTCCACACTGCGTTGCCATTGTAATCCTGAAAATGTTATTCAGATTGTGTGGCAGTAGATGCCTCACAGTAATTAACATGGTAAGTGGTAACTAATAAATTACAAACTAACACCAAATCAGCTACAAGGTGGAAGTCATGGAGTAGATGTTGATTATCTAGAAACACCATGTTACATCCTTCATGTACAAACAGACAGCTGAATATTCATTAATCATGATACTGAATAGAAGAGAGTTGTCTACAAGATTCAATATCAGCATTTCATTGTTTTGTCTTATAATAGGTATACAAGAGCCAAGCCCTTTCATGTTGATTTCAAATGCTAAAGACATCAATTTTCATCAAACTTACTATGACGTCTTTGGATTCATAAAATAGAAGGTAGAATCAAATGTACACAAGCAGCCAATTCATCATATTCCAAGTCTGAAGAGATACTTCAAGTGAATCAAAAGCACAAATTTTGTAATTTGGGGTCCATCTGCAAGTGCAGAGCAAAAAGGGAGCAGCTTGAATTCGTTTCTGCCTTCTTTTTCTTTTTCTTTTTCCTTTCTTTTTTTTTTTTCCTTTTTTGTTTGAAGTCATGAACAGTGTTTGAAATTAACAAAATATTATTTTGGGGGCAGAAAGGCGGAAAAATGATAAACCGCCCATACCGGTTTCATTTTCCATACCATGCACATTCTCAGTCAGCTCAAAAGAGTCACCCCAATCACAATTTCAACCAAAAGTTGATTTCCAATGGAATTTTAAGAGTTCAGCTTCACCTCAAAAAGAAAAGAAAAGAAAAAAAAAAGGAAATCCGGTGATAATATAAAGCAGGGAATTGTATTTTTAATTCGAAGGAGAGATATAGCCCATACCTTCAGCTTCCTGAGCCTTTCATTCTCTTCTTCCAGACGGGAAACCTTGATCTCCAGCTCATTTGTGTAAGCCTGTTTTTTCAACAAGGACAACAAAAATCTTCTCAAGACGCAAAAACAAAACCTAACTGCTAATTTTGAAAAGATGCAACAACATTGCAAGCGACCTGCTTCCTGGCCCGTGACCGCGCCGCCGACTCTCTATTCTTGATCATTCTCTTCTGCCTCCTCTCGACAGTCTTCTCAACCACCTCTCCTGGAGCATTACGTTTCCGTCCTGGAGTCTGCGTATCTGACAGAGTTCCCATCGCCGGTGATGACATGCCCATTTGATTTTCTGGATATCCGACATCCAAAAGAGGACTCCCACCTGCACCCAAAGGCTGCGCCACAGGATGGCCTGGCATATAACCACCCATCATGCTTTGTTGCTGATATTGCAACCAATGAGCTTGCTGTGTGAAGTTCTGGCCGCCCACCATCGGATCAACACCTGCCACAGAACCCACATTGCAAATCCCTTCAAGATTCTGTAAATCTCCCTCGACCATCTTTCTGTTCTCCGAATCTCCAGCAACAATACCCGCCCTCACCAAGAAATCCTCCAACGTCATTTCTCCCAGGGTAGATTGCCTTTCCTGAACTCTTCTCATTTCACTGTTCTTCGTCTTCCCCTGTTGAATATCTCTCCACACCTCATCAACAGTCTTCTTGCTCATGGCTTGGGTCAATGTCAAGCTTGCCTGCCGCTGCAGACCAGATACAGAAGCAAATTGGCTAGCGGGGGTGCCATCCTCAGCGTCTATCGTCAAGGCTTGGTTAGTTTCAACCGACCAGACATTCTTGAGAAGCTCGTCAAGATTCATACTACTCAGAGGTTTTCCTAAGTCTCCTAAATGGTTTTGGACTTCATCAAGCGTGAGGCTATACAAAGAGCTTTGTCGAGCCAGCGACTGATACTGAGACTGTTGCCCCCCACCTTGAGACCCCATTGTCTGAGTTCCCATTCAACAGATCTCACCCAAACAACTGAAGAATTTGAGGCACGTTTGAGCTGATTTCCAAAAAACAAGATAGCTCAGTCGTTTCAGTTCCTATGTGACGTTATCTAAGGCCAGTTTGAGAAGCGCAACACAAAATCCTCTGTGTTTCCAAATTCAGCTTCTTCTATTTTTTCAATGTAGGGTGGAATTAACAAATTCCTTTCATCGGAAACGTGAACTGAGGTATACTGAAAGATACGGCCTAAATCTCTCAACCCAAAAGATAAGGCTCAAGATGAGAAACAAAGATTACCCTGAAACGGGCTAAAAGATTCTGATTTTGTACCTACAATCCACCCAAAAACTCCCAAACTCTCTCAACCTGAATCCACGAAAACCTGAAAATCCTTAAAACTCTCCGAACTAGCCAAGCGAATTCTACATCAGAAACCAATTTCTCATAATACCCAAAAGAATAATAAAAAAAAAAAGTAAAACAACAATTGAAAACAGACCCAACACAAAAAACCACTTAAAATGGGCTAAAAGATTTCATCGTTCCCAATACTAAAAGATACATCTCTTACCAGCAGTACTTCCTTGAAACCTCTCAAACTCCAATCCACAGAACCCAACAAGGAAAATCCAAGCAACATTCCAAACCCCCAAATCATTTAACCACAACACCCCAAAAACCCATTTCTCACAATACCCAAAACCACCAAAAAAATCACCCAAAAAGAAGAAGAAACTCAAAATAGGCTAAAAGATTCTATCTTTTCAATAAAGAAATTATTCCTACAATCAAATCAAAACAACAAAAAATATAAATATAATAAAAAGGACTTCAAGTCCAGTCTCTAGAGAAGGCCAAGAGGAGCTTTCAAACTAAAACCAATATCACAGAACAAGATTCCCACCAAAATGTCATCCAAACAACCACAAAACCTTATATCACACATCAAACAAGCATTATAACGTTCTCAACAAAACCCAATAACCACAAAAACATAAAAATAATATAAAATCTCACTGATGGAATTTTTCTCGCCAGATTTTCCTCACAATCTAAGCTTCTGACTACAAATTAAAACAACCCACTTGCACTTACAGGCTCTTAGATCTGAATATCTGATCTGAATCCAAAAACAAAACCGCCCACCATTATCTCCCGCTGCTGTATATATTTCCTTTTATATATTTGTAATCGACGTGTACGGGGAAGAGATCCTCGGGTCCACCTCAGTGGACGAAATTCTTCATGCTATTTCATACACGGCATGTTTTCGCGATGATCCGAACCGTTGTTTTTTTATGGAAATTTATGGATGGGCCATGCAACAAAAATCATAGTGATTGGACCGTTGGAACCATTTAAAAAATAGTGTGCATCCATATGATGAATAATGAATAGTGGAGATCATCTTGTGCGACATTTTGTACATGGTTAAGATTGTTCTTTCACGGTGTACTTACGTAGTGTTATAATGATTGGTGAACGGTGGAGATCACGACCCATGTGTAGATTATCATCTGTATGATGCAGAGTACACATGGGGAGACGATGTATCAATCTAGTCCGTTCATCTACTGGACCCTACCATTGATGGATCATCTTACAAAAATCACACCGATAACATTCCTGTCCATCAGATTGATGCCCCTCAAAGATGGACGGACGAAATAAAAACAATGATCACTCCTTGGCAGTAAGCTTTCCACTTTAACGGCCATAAGATAAATGGTTGGATTTTACCCTGACACGTGTACGGTAGAGAGATGGCTCTAGCATATTTCAGTGCTCCTGATTGCACCATATCACCAAACGGGTGCGGCTTCGGTTACCCGAGTGGCAAGGGTAATATTTTACTGTAGAGACACCACCTTTTACCTACCTTACCAGACTCGACCGACCACAAACATAGATGACTAAACTAGACCTCTCCTTGCATGGACAATTTATTTCAAATGAAAATAACCCTCCTTTTTCACCTGCTTCTTACCTGAACCCAAGAGTATTTTCATCCATCCGTACCATAAAAATCATCTTCCATTGTCAAATTTTTTCACAAGCAAGAAAAATAATTACCCTAAAAGACATCGTCTACTTTGATAATTATTTCAAGTAACAACTTAATAAGTGTTATTCTAACCATGGAGCCTACATTAATAATTTTTTTTACATATATCCACGCCATCCATCTATTTTTCCAGTCAATTTTAATGAAGTGGTCCTAAAAATTAAGCAGATCCAAATATTAGGTGGACCACACCATACAAAATGGTGGTGATTGAAATCTTACTATTAAAAACTCCTTGGGCCCACATTAATGTCCACCATAATGTTTATTTTCCATCCAACTCGTTGATAATGTTAAATTAAATTGGATAAATGGAAAATGTAAAAATCTTATTGATTCAAAACTTTCCTAGCCTACAAAAAGCTTTTAATGGCCAATCACCACTATTTCTAATGGTGTGGGATATTTTTGAATTTTAAAATCAAATATTAAAATGATATGAAAAACCAAATGGATGGCTTTGATATACAGAAACTTTGTCAAGGTGAGCCTCATACAATAATGGTAATACCCTCTAAAGTATTATTGGATTATGTTACCATTGTAGACTCTACCTTTTATCCAGCGTTTTTTTATAAAGAATTTAAAACTTACCTTCTCAACTTAGACCTTGTATGTATGGACAGAGCATTTAAGGATGAAAATACTCTTGTTTTTTAAAGTAATTTTTTATTTTTATAGGCCTATGGAATATAACCGTAACTATAGTTAGTGTAAGCAGAGGTATAACCGTAACTATAGTTAGTGTAAGCAGGGGTATTTTTGTCATCAAATGCTTTGTCCATACATACAAGGTCTAAGTTGGAAAAGTGAGTTTTGAATTCTTCATAAAAAAATGCTGGATAGAAAGTAAGGCCTACGGTGGTAATTTTCTCCCACTTATATGATGCAACAGTGAAGGCGCCATGCAACCGAAAATGTCAAATACCCAATTTAGGATACCCAAGCTTTTCTTTCTTAGTTTTTTTTTGTTACACCCCTGTTGTATGCGTCCAAAAGGAAGACTTTCCTTTCCATCATTTCAAAGAACAAAGGCTAACTTGCAACCGTTTGTACCATAAGTTACCATCCAACGGCCAGATAATTTCTAGCCTTTGATCTATATGTACCATCCAACTCTTACAAGAGATTAGCCTAGCCATCAGAATTTCCTGACCCAAAAAAACAACCCGATCAACTGAACAAGTGGGGCTCACTATGGAAATTAAGGGTTGGCCGCTGATCTGATCCACGACACAAGCTTGGCCCACATGATTAGTGGATTGAGATGATTATGATAACGGGACTATTCTTTTCTATGGGCTGTTGTGCATGCATGTGATAAGGTGGAATTTATCTGTTGTTTGCATGTTAAGTTAGCCGTCCAACATGTCGGACATGAGCATCTCTTCATTTTAAATACCTAGGTACCCACAGCGATGTGTAATATATAGTAGAAATTAGCCGTCCAACAGGTCTCTTCATTTAAAATTCCTATGTGCTCGTCCAAAGGGTAATATATAATAGAGAATTGACCATAATATAATATATTATGGAGAATTACACAAAAAATTACCTACTTTACTTAATATAGAATTTACATTTAAGCCCTTCTTCCTAGGTCCCACCGTGACATGTGTTATATCCAGCTCGTTCAATCGTTTTATTTAGATCATTTTAAGGCATGAACCCATAAATAAAGATGGATCCAAAGTTCGAGTAAACCATTCAATAGTGGCGTCATTATTCCCATTGCTTCTCATGGTGTGGTCTACTTGAGCTTAGAATATATTTGATTTTTTAAGTTCGTGTTCTATAATAATTCAGGAAAATGAATGGATGGTGTGGATAAAACAAATACATCATGCCCAACAAATTTTCATCTCATGCAAACCAAGTTTTCTTAAGTTGTACCTTTCAACATAATTATTACTTCTTTACACATAATTCCTTGTATTAATATACATCAAATATGCTTGTCATGCAAGCAAAAGGGGTTGACGGTTCGAGTGGACCTCAATCCGGTATTTATGTAAAATCAATCCCGACCACTGGGGCTGTCACCTCCTATTAAGGCTAGAGCTTAAACTTAGCTCAATATATGATTTGGTAAACCATATAATTGGAAAGAGTATACATGACAATATTCACCTTCTAAATCGTTTCCCTTTGTGTTGCCCCACATAAATTATCGCATGGGCTGATATCTTAGCCCCAAGCATAAATTTTGGTGCATCATCGAATAGTTAGAGCAAAGTTCATATATTCATCGGGATGAGCCTCATAATAACCAAAGGTAGATGTCTCTCTTCCAGTTGTTTCTTTTAATGTGGCTCACTTAAACTATAAGTGAGTCTAATTATTAGAAATGAGCCTAACGTAGCTTATGGTCAGAATGGAACTCACATACATATTATGAAGGGCTCCACAAAAATCTAGGGTGGGTAAAATTCTTTTTGGATTCTAATATGTCAGTGAAAATATATGTTTTCTCGATACACTTGGGAGATTGATGCTCCCCTTGATTTATTTTTTTAATGTGGTCCATTGTGATTTGTATGTGAAATGTGAAATCCACTCTGACTTTTAAATGTGTAATTCCACATTAAGCGCAGGCCAAAAACACGTTGTAATTTAATTGGACAACAGTAAAGGAATACATGGGAGAGATGTGTATGCTTTGATTTTTACAAAGCCCATCGTGATGATTATATGAAATCCACTCTAACCATCAAATAACATACGAAAATTCAGGCCAAAGGCCCAAAATTCAAGCCCATCTGTAATTCAGGTGGGCCACATCAAGAGAAATAGTTTGGAGGATAAGCATTGCCCTGAACATTATTTCCAACCGTGTGGCTCGTATGAACTATCAGATTAGGCTAAGTTCTGAGACCTGCGCCTAACGGAGAACATTATGGTGGGGCCCAGATGAGCCATTGACCCCTTTCCTTGTACGGTGGACTTAACCCGCCTTTAAAATATATGCAGAAGGTACTAATGTAATAATTACTTACTGGGGTAGATTGTTGAAACTTTTTAAAGAAATGTATCAGAATGTACATTTTATAATAATTAGGTAGTTGTTTGTAAAGATTTTTTATATAACAAACATAATGTGTGCCAACCCGACCATAAAGATATCATTGTGCCAGAGCTGTGGGGCCCTTAGAAATGTTTGTGACAAATCTACTCCGTCAATCTGCCTGAAGACCACAATAAGGCAGTATTTTAAGGGAGCCCATTAGCTGTACCCAGTTAACAACATACCCTAACCGTGTGGGCCCACCATGCTGTCCATCTGTTTTTACATCTCATGTTGAGAGGCCATCTCAATTCTTCAAAAGATTCAAATCATAGGGGACCATGCCACTAGAAATAAACTCCTTTCATACCGATCTTCTTGACATTATCAACCGGTTGGATGGCAAATAAATATTACAAAAAACTTACTATGGACCCTTGGGAATTTTTAATGGTGCAACATTCAATCACCAATGTTTCCAGTGGTGTGGTGCACCGAGATTTGGATTGCCTAATTTTTGGCATGCCATACTAAAATGCTATGGAGAAGCATATAAACAGTATGGATATATAAAAATTCGTCAAGGTGGGTCCCACAGTTAAGGTAACACGGTTTGTTTGTTGCATGCTGTTAGATGGGATGGAATTGCATCTGGTCTTTTACAAATTTCATCTATTATTTGAGAAGCACGGGATGGGTTAGGCTTTTTTTTTTTTTAATTATTATTTTTTTTTGTTTTTGAGTTAGCTTGTTAGTATACACCTGTGTCAGTACATATACTCCATGTTAGCCACCCCACTAGGGATCGATACCAAGACTTCCAAGTATTGAAATGAGGTATTTCCACTCAGTTTGTCAGTTGAGCTATGGATCTAGATGTGGGTTTGAGCTATGGATCTGTGTGTGGGTTGGGGTTAAGTAGGATGGAATTACATTTGATCCCATGTGGGATCTTCATAGATTTCGAAATCCTATATGCACGTGGGCCCCACAATGATGCATGTATTTTGTCCTTGTTGGCCTTTTTTTTCTTTTTTAACACATGCCAACACACCCCCACACACTCACCGTAGTGGAATTTCACCATCTGTGGATACTTAAACCCTTGATTAGGTGTTGAAACTCCTGAAAGTCTACCGACCGAGCAAGGGTAAGGATCCCATCCATATGCAGTCATTGTCAAGAATTTATACAGATTAATATAAATTCTGTATAATTTGGAAACCGAAAAATAAAAATTATCTGATCTAAGGACAGGCTGAAGCACGTCTGAAACGTTATCCTTAAAGCGTTATTTGTCCTTACTCAAGTGAATTGAGTATATTGATAGGTTACAAGCAAACCACTTTTAGGATACGATGAGCCTGATGTGGGTCTGCGTTCAGTAAATACAAAAGTCCACTAATGGAACATAGAGACGGCATCATCTCTACGTTCGTATAGGTAAAATCCTTCCAGTGTCTCTGTTATTATAAGACACTTGTCCTAAAGACTGAATTTCATTAAGAGTTCTAAGACCCAACCCTCTTTCGTAACACTCAGCACTTATCTATTATAAATGGGGTTTTATAATTTAGTGTTGAAAACTTTTCACATATCAGTGACTTATTCTTACTCATTAAACTCAAGATTAAAGATTTTCTGACTTTAGGTTGGGTTACTATCACTGGTGGAACTTTGGTTAAAGAGTTTCAACCCCATCCCTCTAGATGTATCCTTTACTACCTCTATCGGTAAAGGTTTATTAAAGGATCTACTAGGTTATTACTTGATTTCACATAGGAAATAGAAATGATTCCATCTCGAATCAACTGTCTGACATAATCATGTCGAAGACTGATATGTCTAGATTTACCATTATAAGTGTTGTTATAGGCTCTAGCTAATATGGCTTCACTATCACAATGTAGTGACATAGCCGATATACGCTTTACACAGAAAGGAATTTCTAATAGAAGATCCCTTAGCCACTCAGCCTCTTTGCCTGTTGCAGCCAGGGTTATAAATTCAGACTCCATAGTCGAGTGCGTTATGCAAGTCTATTTCTTGGATCCCCAAGATACAACTGCACCTCCTAGGGTGAATACTCATCTTGTAGTAGACTTGTTGTCTCCTGCACTCAATATCCAGCTTGCATCGGTATATTCTTTCAATACGGCAGGTGTAACATCCCGAAAATCGGGGGGTCGAGCAAAAACCCAACTCCCGAGTTCCAAAATGTTATTTATGCAACATAGATATGTATGATTGAATGTTGTCTATGATAATGTATTAAACATGAGTGAGATTAAGGTAAAACAACATATCACGCTCCAGAGACAGTTAAATTTACAAGCGGAAGACTGTGATAGTATGTATAACATATATAATCTGTTGTATGTCTCTAGAGTGTGAATATGTTACCGGGTTATATACATACATGTATACTTCAAAAGTAAACAAAAGAATATACATGAGTGCTCTAAAAATATAAAATAACAAGTGTCAAGGCATCTAATCAACCTCCCTGTAATCCCGTCGATCAAAACACACATAAAGGAGGGATCCTCCTCATCATCATCAAGTCCAGCTCCGCCTCGCAGGCCGCGCCATCATCTGCAATCACAAAAAGGTCTGGTGGGTGTCCAGGAACACCGTCCCGTAACGTGGGAGTGAGTAGCTAACTCAGTGGAATAATAGAGCAAGGATTAACATGTTCTCAAATCAATCACGCGATAATAGTAAAGCAATAAATCAACAATCCTAATACTGTTGTTAATGCAATTATGACATGACGTGATGTATGCCCTCACCGACGATCACCCTCATGCGGCAACATCTTACGACCGCGGCATGCCACACTCCCTAGAGTGCTCTACATCTTCCAGGCACATGCAATGCTATGGTGATATGAATTCCAAGTTGTTATTAGTCCATTCAAACAGCAGGATTGGGAAACTAAGGTACTTCCCTTGTATCAATCCCAACACAGATCCTGTCTAGGGTCGTCACTCCTAGTAATCTCATACGATGTATATTTCGTAGGTCACTGCAAGGGCTGCCAGGGCTGTTGCTCGCACTCGTTGCACCGCTCCCCCATCACCTTATCAATACAGGCCTACCGTACTCTACTGCAACGGAAGGGTCGTCGCCTCCCGTGGACTCAGAATACGCTCGCGGTCACTACAAAGGGCTCGTCGCCTGATCAGTGTAGGCCGACAGCTAGAATATAGTGTCCCATACCACCATAATCTGCTCACGAGACTAGGTGCTCACTGGTCACTACGGGGAGGTTTATGGCCCCAGCGTAGGCCGACAGCTCGACCACGGTGTCCCATACCACAATGCCCGGCTCATGAGTCTTTATGGATCAAGGTACCATGGTTAACAGGGTTTACAATGGTAAGTTCAGTACCCTAGGTTCAAGCAGTTATGACTCATACAAGGTGAACATACATCGGTCAGTCGGGTTACTTGACGGGCTCGACTAGCGCGATCGCATCTCAAGTCGAACGACATGAAGTGCGTAAAACACTTCGCGTGGCCTAACCACTGCCGTCAACTCCAAACACGACTCGCGTTCATCGACGCGTCGTTCGTGGCGAAGATAAGCTAACCACGAATTCACTCGGTTACCGACTGCCTGGACTAGGCATAGTCCCAAACAATCATAGAATCACATCAGCAGTTGTGTAAGGGTAATGGAAATGAAATACAACCATGAGAGCATGTTAACACATGTTATTACATACAACTTACGTAAATCATCGTACACATGTCTTTCACACATATAATGAAATTAAGCATGTCGCCAACATATAGGAAATCCTCTCCATCAACATATTAATTGAGAATTCAATCTCAAAGTAACTCATAAGGAAATCATCAAGCACATGTTATAACATACAACTTAAGCGAATCGTCAAGCACATGCATTTCATTCATATCATGAAATCATGCATATGGCTAACATGTAGGAAACCATTCACACCAGCATATTAATTGAGAAATCAATCTCAAACTAATTCATAACACCATTTAATTCAATACATACTAATACAAGCATTTATACAAACACATACACTACACACTTAAGTCTACATATAGTATGTCGACCCGAAGTGCGCATTTAGGCGAATCTCTTCGCCAAACTAATTATGCACGTATTCCTAACATCCTAATGCGACAACATATCATGTCAATCACATCAGCAAAATATGAATGAAATCTATACTTCCTACAAATGACTAAAATGCCCTAAATCTCATATTCTTCGTTAGTTTACGAAACAGGAAACGGACAGCATGTTGTACATGTCAAACGGCGTTGCCGTCAAGAATCTACTATTAAACGACATTGAAAGCTTTGGAAACAGTCAATCAAAGCGTCTAAAATCCGCACCTTTTCCCTTTTAGGGGTGAGAATTCGAACGGAGCGTATACGCTTCGTCTACGGCTACTAGAGGACCTGTTTTACAAGATCTTTTAACTACCGAGCTATGGAACGGAAGAAACATCAAATCAGCAACTTTTTAGGGTTATTCCTTACCTGAAAACGTGGAGAAATCACCGGCTGAATGTGGAAGTGTGTTGCTACAGCACGTGCAACAGGCGGCACGAAAGCTGAAAAATTCTCCTCCAATCTCTCTCACAAACTCTCACCTTTTCTCTCTCCCAATCTAGGGTTTTTTCCAAATTCGTATGGGAGAGAGGAGTGAGGGTTTCAAGCCCTTTTATAAGCCCAAACTTGCCCGAAATAGACTCGGGAACAAGTTTCACTTGAGGGGTAACCAAATCGGGGCTGTTTCAGTCCAAAAGATGCTTTCTGGTGGTCCCCTGGTCGAATGCGATCGGACTTAAGCTCATGCGTACCAAATCTAGCACGCATTAAGTTTTCAGTCCGGCAGGGTTCGCAGATCGCACGTGGCGGACCAGTTTCAGTTCAGCGGTCACCGCACGTAGATCAGGGCTGGAAGTCTCATAATAATAAATAGAAATTTTTTCTGATCCGAGGGTGTAATCTGGATGAATTCTGACGGTCAGAACGCTTAATACTGACGTGTCAAGTCGTGTGCCAGATTTGAATTTGAAATTCCAATTCTGTCCCTATTCGCGGTCTCTTCAGTCCGGGCTCAATGAAATAGTCTGTGATTATCGGTTTGACTTGATTTTCGAAATGATTGTCAAGTCCAGCTGGGCGGTTCTAACGGTCTAAGATAGGAAGTAACGGACTTTCGACGCGCGGTCTAAATCCAATACAAGAATTCAAAGTGGTCCAGAGAACAAACCCGCTTAGAGTTTGATCCGAGGTTATAGAGTATTATGGAGTCATACGTTCTACTCGATTTGGGTCTTGTAGAACGTATTTAAAGTGATCAGGGACTGTTTCCCAGCTACTCCAGCGTTGCGCTAGCTAACTTACGCTAAATTTCCATAGGAATTAATCCTAAGTGGTTTCTTTGGCTATGAAATTGAGTTCTGAGCGATTTTCCAGGTGTTTTAGTTGACCCATTGCCTAAGGACGTCAAATCCCAGATTGGCCAAAATCTAGGGTGTTACAGCAGGAAACTCTGAATAGAATAGTCCTGAGTCCTTGGTTTGCTTTTTAAGTAACCAAGGACTCTATTGATTGCATTTCAGTGTTCAGTACTAGGGTTACTAGTAAACTTACTATGTTTACTCACAGCATATGTGATATCAGGTCTAGTGCATTACATAGTATACATTAGACTTCCTATAGCACTTGCATATTCTAATTGTGCAATTATTCTTTCAGTATTTTCTTTTAGCTTGATACTTGGATCAAATGGGGTTTTTGTTTCCTTTATATTTAGATGGTTAAAGTTGTTTAGTATCTTCTCAATATAATGAGATTGACACAAAGCATAACCCCCACAATATTTTTTAACTTTGATACCTAGATGTTATCAACTTGTCCAAGATCCTTCATTTTAAATATGGAAAAAAGAAACCTTTTTGTTTCAGTCACACATTCTATTTTATTACTTATTATTAACATGTCATCAACATACAGACAGATAATAACAATATAACTACCATCTACTTTAAAATATATGCATTTGTCAGCTACATTATGCACGAAACCATGAGATAGTATTTTGGAATCAAACTTCTCATGCCACTGTGTTGGTGCTTGTTTTAATCCATACAAAGATTTGACTAGTTTATATACTTTGTTTTCATTTCTTAGTAGAACAAAACTTTCAGGTTGTTTCATATATACCTCCTCATTGAGGTCACTATTCAGGAATGCGGTCTTTACATCCATTTGGTGGATGTGAAGATGATGTATGGAAGCTAGCGCAAATAATATCTTAATGGATGTTATCCTAGCTACAGGTGAATATGTATCAAAGTAATCTATCCCCTCTTTTTGTCTAAAACCCTTAGCTACTAGTCGAGCTTTAAAGGTTTAGATAGTCCCATCAGTGTGATATTTCTTCCTAAATACTCACAACCTATGGGTCTAGAACCTGGAGGTAAGTTTACTAGTTCTCATGTTTGATTTGATATTATAGATTCAATTTCATCATTTATAGCTTCTTTCCAGAAAGCTGAATCTCTAGAGGATACAGCCTCTTTATATATTTTAGGATCATCTTTTATAGTCATTATTATAAATATTTGTTTAATAATATTTTCTCTATTTGCTTCTACCAGATGGAAAATGATGTGTTGTGAGTATACGTAGTCATCTCCTAGATTCTTCTCTATTCTTGTTCTTTGACTCCTACGGGGTTCAATAGGAGCTTCCACTATTTGTAGAGTTGTACTATCTGGTTCTCTATTAGGAGTTTGGATTTCATTATCCTTTGACTTCAATGATAGTGAGTTCTCAAAGAATTCAACGTCTCTAGATTCTATTATTGCATTAGACTTTATGTTAAGAAGTCCATAAGCTTTACTGTTTTGTGCATACCCTACGAAGGCACACTTAATAGCTCTTGGTCCTAACTTGGTTCTTTTTAGATCAAGGGTTCTACAGTATGTAAGACACCCCCACACTTTAAGATATCTAGGTTAGGTTTTCTACCTCTCCATGTTTCATATAGAAATATTTTATATTTTTTAGACGGAATTCTGTTTATTATATGACATACTATAAGCAGTGCCTCACCCCATAGACTTAGTGGTAACTTTACTCTTATTAGCATTGAGTTGACCATCTTTACTAATGTTCTATTCTTTCTTTCTGCTATTCTGTTTTGTTAAGGTGGGTATGGCACTGTACATTAATGTACCAGTTTATGTTCTTCACAGAAGTTATCGAATTCATTTGAGAAGTATTCTCCTCCTCTATCACTACAGAGAATTTTTATCTTCTTATTTAGTTGATTCTCTACTTCTGTTTTATATATCTTAAACATGTTCAATGCTTCATCTTTACTCTTTAATAAATAAATATACACATATCTAAAGCAATCATGTATAAAGATTATGAAGTACCGTTTACCTACATGAGTAAGAATGCCATTTAACTCATAAATATCACTGTGCACAAGATCCAATATTTGAGACGATCTATCAACACTTGGAAAAGGTTTCTTCGTCATTTTTTATCATATGCATACTTCACATTTATTAGTTTCATTATCTATATATGAGATTAAACCATTCTTAGCCATGAACTTTAAGGTAATATACCCTATATGGGCTAGTCTATCATGCCACAGTCTAACGATTCAATCATATACGCAGAAGTGCTACTTTCATTCAGAGAAAACCATTCTGTTACAAGCATATCCCTTTCCGACAAAATTCTCATTCTTAAACAGAATCAGTTTTCCTGACTTGTACACCACCCTTATACTTGATTTTCCTAGAAGATCCCCAGAAACTAAGTTTCGCCTCATGTCTGGGACGTATAGTACATTTGTCAGAATCACTTTCTTTCCAGAGATGAATATCAGTTCGACAGTTCCTTTGCCGACGACCTTCAATCGGATTTCATTTTCCATTTAGATTTCTTGACTATCAGTCAATTCCTCATAGGTTTTGAATGCTGATTTATCGTAGCATATATGTACTGCAGCGATAGTATCATACTACTATACTGGAACTTTGCCTTAGATGGTATTCACCTCAGTGATCATAGCCACAATATCACCTTCTTCTACTACACTTGCCTTTTTTTTTAATTTGCGATATCGATATACTCGAGCATAGTGCCTGGTTTTTCCACAGATATGGCATGGGTCTTTGAACTTTCTGTTTTTTTTGGACATTTTTCTTGAAGTTCCTTTTATGGGGTTTTAGGGAATCGTCCTTCTTGGGATTCTTGTTATTGGTGTTCTCTACTTCATGTACCTTAGACGAGGCATTTCCGTTATCATTTTTTTTGCCATAGTTACGAAATTCTTCTTCAATCCTAAGGTGTTTCTGGATTTATTCTAGTACGAAGTCCTCGGTTTTATGCAGCAACTTCTTTCTATAGTCTTTCCACATCGGTGGCAATTTATCGATTATAGCCCCAATTTGGAATGATTCAAGAAGATTAATCTTAATCGTTTTAATTTTGTTTACTATTAGCTGCAGTTCTTGAATTTGGGATAACAGTGGTTTATTATCTACCATGTTGTAGTCAAAATACCTGGTGATAAGAAATTTGTTGGTTCCTTCTTCTTCAGCTTTGTACTTGAACTGTAGAGTGGCCCAGATTTCCTTTACTGATGATGTCTTTTGATACAAATCGTATAGACGGTCGGAGAGTACGTTCAGTATGTGTTCGGCTCGTTTGGCACGGGCAACTATCTGTTCCAGTGTGTCTTTGTCGGTTACTTAAGGTAACACTTGCAAATTTAGATCTAGTATATAGTAGATCTTTAGCGTCGTCAGGAGAAATTTTAGCTTGTCTTGCCATATCGTAAAATTGGTTCTATCGAACCAATCAAGATGTATCAAGTCCTGATTCATCAACTTGATGGACGAAACACCGTCGGCTTTCATTTAAAATAACGCTTTAAGATTGTTGGGAATTTATACAGATTAATATAAATTTTGTATAATTTGGAAACCGAAAAATAAAAATTATCGAATCTAAGGACAGGCTGAAGCACGTTTGAAACGCTGTCCTTAAAGCGTTATTTGCCCCTACTCAAGTGAATTGAGTATGCTGATAGGTTACAGGAAAATCACTTTTAGGATACGACGAGCCTGATGTGGGTCTGTGTTCAACAAACACGAAGGCCCACTAATGGAACTCTGTTATACAGTCTGGCAGAAATATATAAAAAAGGAAAAATCCCAGAATAAGAAAGAAGAGAAGAAGAATAGATTGTTTGAGACCACTGCACTTGTCAAATCTTCAGCCATTGGTTCTGTTGAACCGTTCTAGACCACATTGTTGGTCTGTACTTCTTGCAAAGGGTTTAACCGTTACTATCTTGCTGAAAATACTGGAGTATAGAGAGAAGTAGTGGGCTGTCTCAATTTCATATGGAAGTGCTGGATGAGTTGTGAGATGGTTTGGAAACCCATCCAGGCCCTCCTTTTATAGGCCATAGTGGTTGGGGGTTATGGTCTAGGGAAATAAATTCCATCACCGTTTTCTGGCTGTTGGAGAAAACTAGCCGTTTTATGGCCGTTTTCTAACTGTCGTGCATGGGCTATTAAGCTGCTGTATGCTAACTATTGTGAGACAACAACTAGCCGTTTTTCAACTGTTGGGACTAGCCATGCAGTAGTTTCAGCTGGACCCTGCAATTATTTCACAGCTGTTAAATATTTTCTGCAACAGCTCTTTTTCTAGCTTTCTATAAATTCTGGAGGACTCTCATTCAGCCCTCTAGTCTCTCCATCACCCAGCCATCTGCCTTAGCCACTTTGTCGCACCGCCACTCGCACCCATCTCGCTCCGATTCACGAAGGGAGCGACCCTCTGCGACACGATGCGCACGTGTGAAGTGCGCCACTAGCGCCTCTACAGCCACACTGCCTCACATGCTCATGCCCTCGCATCGAGCCCGAGACCGAGCCCAAGCGCGTGCGCAACACGCAAGTCCCATGGTCCATGGACTATGGGAGCAAATATTAAGGTACTTTACTATTTTCATATAAACATCTTTTTCTTCTCTTCCCTTTCTCACGTGTGACTATTTCCAAAAACATGAAAAAAGGTATTTTACAAATATTTTTGTAAATATTATATATATATATATATATTATATAAATATATATTTATAAAATCAACACTATTTTCAACAGCTCTTACATATGATATTCTAGTTATATATACACATTCAAGTAACCAACATCCATTGCAAATTTGGCTGTTGATTACAATTCTATGGCGTATCAAATATGATTTTGCTTCACCGAGTGTTATTTCCATGGCAAGAATTTTATCCCAACATTGGGATTTAATAGCCCAAATATTCATGATATTTTCGGGCATCTAATTATTGTGTAATAATGGCAATTTCATACCATTTAATCACATATGGATTAAAAAAACTAATGTAGCCCATACCACACGAAATAGTAGGGATTGAACGATAGAAGTTTTATCTGAGTGGTAATCATGGTATATAAACATCACAATCAGATTCAGATTTCAACCGTGGACGTTGTTATTCCCACCGTTTTATGGGTGTGGCCCACCTGATTTTTAGATTTATCTGATTTTTAGTTTCCTGCCCTACTATGGTCTTTCAAAACAGATGGACAGAGTGGAGTAGATTTGACACAGACATCTGTGGACCCCACACAGCCCGCCCCGGCACAGATATCAGCACCCAGGGTCAGAGGCAATCCACTCCCAATATGATATAGGTTAGAGGATGCTGTGTGTATGCCACAAACTGACAGAAGTAGGGTGACCCACATTTTTCAACACTACGCATACATGCATGACGATCTGGACCGTCCCAATTGGGTGATTTGGTGATCCTGTCTTATTGGAGGACATTGGATGGTCAGTGAAAAGAAATTTTCAAGGGCTCAAATTCATCAGACGATCTCAGACTTTAATAAGGACCGATCGGTTCAGTCACTGGCATTGCATGATCCAAACTGGGTGACATTATCACAGTGTGCAAAAATTCTTTCATGTATGTGTGGTGAATAAGCTGCCACAATTTAGTAAATTGCAACAAACTCACATTCTAACCAGACTCTTTTCACACATATCCTTTTCATATTTCATATAAATGTTGTAAGATACGGTGTGCTGTCTTTAAAAAGAAGAGCCTGGAATCTCAATATGTCTCTTCATTCTTGACCTAGTTTGGCGTAAAGATTATTTGCCCCGAAAGGAGCTATAGTGATAAAAAACTTCAGTATGCATGACTTGAATGCACATTGATCAAAACCATTCAAAATGTAGGCCCCACCTAGATGGGCCCAAAATTACACTAAGGGCGTATTTGGGAATATATAAAATTACTAGAAATCAATTTCATTTCTACAAGTATAAGTTTTCTGATGTTTGTATTGTAAAAAAATAAAAATAAAAACTATGGTGGAAATTGACTATTATGATTGCCCACTTCTTCTTCTTCTTCTTCTTACTAATTTGATTTTCTTAAACAATTAAACTCATAAATTTTTTTCATTGATCATTGGCCTGTCAATATTTTCAAGGACATTAATTTAAAAAGCAAATCATGTTTGTTTATTAGGAGCTTTCCATATCCTCCCACACTTTTAAGGTACATCCCACGCAGGCTCACAGGACAACATTAAATGCACATTGAATTCAAACCTTAGACTTTCTTTTGATAGCATGGGCAAGGTCGGAAACATACCATGGGCAAGGTCCTGAAAACTCGGCCAGGCTATTATATAACTATCATATCACATGGTACCTTTTTTACCACACAATGGTTCTGGACGGTCGCTTATCTACTATGGGTAGGCTTAGAGCTGCATGTGAGTCGAATTAGCTCAGTCAACTCACTCAACTTGCCTAGGCTTGAATCAGATTTGAACCGAGTTGAGATGGTTTTTAGAACTTGAAAAAATTTTGAGCTGAATTTAAGCTTGCCTGGGCTCGACTAGACTCGGATCAAACCTCGACTCAAATCGACCCGTATTGAGTTGGCTCCGTGACTCAATTATTTTGATATTGATGCTACTTGTTGAATGTTTGATGAAATGACTAAGTGTTGTTTCAGGTGCATACATTCTCCTCAAGATCGGCTGGTGGCGAGGAAGGGATATATACAAAGCAAATCACTAATAAAGAACTTTACATTATAAAGCTACCCACATATCTTAATTTTGATGTTACCTAGTGAGTTTTTGTTGAAATACTCGTAAACCGTTGTTATTATCTATCATTCTGTGAGAAATTGAAAATGTACTTTATGTATTTGAGAAAATGTTGCACAAGGTCGAATTCAACTTGTACCGGCCCAAGTTGCTCACCGAACCAAGTCAAGCTGGTCAGTCAAGCTCAAGGACCAAACTGAGCCTAGTTCGAATTGGGGTTAGCTATCGGCTGTTGAGGGTCAAATATTGCATATTAGACCCCAGATATTATCTGGATTTACGAATATAATGCTATATAATGGCTTGTTTTCTCATTCTTGTGTGGCAAAGTGATTTTATGAGCATGGATGGAAAAAGGACGTTAAAATTTGAGATTTAACGATCTGATGACGCCAAAGGCAAGGGACACACTCCAGGGGACCAAGATTGACAAATATACACGGTTAGAAATCCGAGAAAAGTTAGAAATTGAAGCTCAAGTGGCCTGAAGGACGTCCAGAATGCAAGATCACCAGGTTCCCACCATCCGTTCGGCTCGAAACTTCATACGTCGCCTGAGGACCATAAATTAACCGTACATATAAAATTTCAGCCATTGAAGATCTCGGAAAGTTCCCCAACTGACAGATCAGCCCATAAACCGTTGATTCTGGGCCCATCTGATATCTGGAACTGCCTCAAAATTATTATTGACGGTTTAAATGAGATGAGAAATAATTTAAACGGTGAAGATTTTTGAAAATCATCACAGTGGACCCCACATGAATAAAGTGTGCATAGTGCACAAGTGCACTACACGTGCATGGGAAATGGCAGAGACGGTTGAGCGTCTCTGACCGAAAGAAAGAAAAAAATAAAAAATAAAAATATAATCCTAAAGTAATCCTAAAACTAATTAATTTGAAAAAAAGGTAGTCGACAATCCCCGGCAACGGCGCCAAAAACTTGTTCACTCCCCAAGTGCAGGGTTGTGATGTAGTAATAACTCGGTAAGACCGAGGTCGAATCCCAAGGGACTGAAACTTGTACGTTATTTAAAATTAACCAGAACTAGAACTAGATTAAGATGAAATCTAAACTGAATGTAATTTGAGGAATAATAGTGAAAATATTAATCTAAAATTTATAGAAATCAGAGAAAAGGAAACTAGGGATTCAGAGGATCCACTTGTAGAGATCAGGGAGATTTTATGCATGTTTCATGAAAATTAACTTAACTGACATTGATCTAGTTTTCAAAGAGATGAAAGGTGTATGAATTAGAATGGATTCCATCACCAAACCATGCCCAAAAGACTATGGCAAACAACAGAATTAAACTAATTACCATCTAATCATATGTATGAAAGTTAGGAAGGGTACCGTCATCCAACCATGCCCAGGAGACTATGGTGAACAACAGGACGTCCTGACGTCATAAACATGAAAAGAAAATAGAAATATTCAAAGCATCGCAGACCCATTGTAATTTCAGTCACAACAGACCATTAAGAACTAAAAATATTCCCATAATAATTAACTAAAATCAAAGTCAATTCATGCATTAAAATTAAAATAAAATCAAATCTCCCATCTTCCTACAAGCTTCACCTCTTAGCCCTAGCTAGGAGGATTTAGCCTTCCATGGATGGGCTCAATCCAAATAAATAAAGAGAAAAAGAAAAGGAAAAGAAAAGGGAAAGAAAAAACCAAGCTCCTCTCTCTCTCCTCTGCCCACGTTGAAACCCAAGCTTGAGCCCTCTGTTCTTCCTCCCAAGACCCTGAATGAATGCTCCCCACGTCCAAAAACCTCCTTTTATAGCTGCTGGAAGGCTGGAGTCAGTGACAGAGTTGTAGCAGGACACGGAGTGCAATTTTCGTAGCCAAGTTCGGTACCATGAAACACGCCACTTTTCTCGCTCAAATTCCAAAGAAACACCGTCCCTTAGTACTTTCTTGGGTCCTCTACATGATATACGGTTCAGATCTGCCATATGATCAAAGATGGTGGGCCAAAACTGTCCGAAAAAGTCAGTTTTTGCGGATGTGCGAAACCTTTCGTACCATTTCGCTGTTGTGGTCGATGGGCCCCACAGAAGCATTTTCTGGAAAATCCACCCCGTCCATTGGATTCAGAACAAAATTTCAGTAAAGAATGAGTGGTTTTGAACGTCCATTGACGTGGCCCAGAGAAGAAATCACAAAAGAATCAGTTTTGAACGCTACCGAGCAGCCCTTTGTGGCCTCTGTATCTCACACGTGTGCAATCATGGGGAAAAAGTGATAACATGGTTTTGTAGTGCTCGAAGCCCTCTACACGGTGGACGGATCAGATTGGCCATACGAGCAATGGGTGGGGCCCACTACCGTCCGCAAAACGGACGCCGGCCGTCCGTTACGCAGCCGTGGTGCGTAGGAAAAAATATATATATATATATATTTTTTCTTTCTTTCGGTCAGAGACGGTCAACCGTCTCTGCCGTTTCCCATGCACGTGTAGTGCACTTGTGCACTATGCACACTTTATTCATGTGGGGTCCACTGTGATGATTTTCAGAAATCTTCACCGTGTAAATTATTTCTCATCTCATTTAAACCGTCAATAATAATTTTGAGGCAGTTCCAGATATCAGGTGGGCCCAGAATCAACGGTTTATGGGCTGATCTGTCAGTTGGGGCACTTCCCGAGATCTTCAATGGCTGAAATTTTATATGTACGGTTAATTTATGGTCCTCAGGCGACGTATAAAGTTTCGAGCCGAACGGATGAAGTTTCGAGCCGAACGGATGGTGGGAACCTCGTGATCTTGCATTCTGGACGTCCTTCAGGCCACTTGAGCTTCAATTTCTAACTTTTCTTAGATTTCTGGCCGTGTATATTTGTCAATCTTGGTCCCCTGGAGTGTGTCCCTTGCCTTTGGCGTCATCAGATCGTTAAATCTCAACTTTTAACGTCCTTTTTCCATCCATGCTCATAAAATCACTTTGCCACACAAGAATGAGAAAACAAGCCATTAAATAGCATTATATTCGTAAATCCAGATAATATCTGGGGTCTAATATGCAATATTTGACCCTCAACACAACCCCCAACCAGCATTTTGCTAGTCCCGAACAAAATATGCGAAAAATAAGTTGAGAATTATAGGAGAACTTTCTATGAAATCGAGTGAGATTTTGAACAAAATACGAGAAATTTAATATCCATGAATGTTAGAAATTGTTTTCTCCTGAGCTCAAGCGCACGGTAGACTTCATAATCAAGTGTAAAGTATTAAT
The DNA here is from genome assembly GCA_037074715.1 of Magnolia kwangsiensis. Classification (NCBI taxonomy): domain Eukaryota; kingdom Viridiplantae; phylum Streptophyta; class Magnoliopsida; order Magnoliales; family Magnoliaceae; genus Magnolia; species Magnolia kwangsiensis. The sequence continues at coordinate 121,041,646 of CM073577.1, forward strand.
CCATCAATTAGAAAAATTTTAAACATTGAGATCCATGGATGTATAGTGTAATCTCAGCTAATCACATTAAGATTGAATTTGTTATTTCAGGATCTCATTGGTAACCAGCAAGAGAATTCATGATAACCAAACTTGCCTCATAAATTTCATCTTTTGATCTTTTCAACTTTTTATTTTTCCATTAATAGTCGTGCCAAAAAGAGGAATCAAATCCTTACCAATAGGGAGCAAACCTATGGCAAAAGACCAATTACCTAATAATTTTTTTGAATGTTTAACCTTGGGGAATCAAACCTTCACATGTAGGGAGCAAACCCATGGTGAAGATTAATTGCCCAACCTGTTCAATTTTTATACCCTGATGGCAAGATATTTCAGGCTGGTTCCTTTCATGCTTAGTGATTACCAAATTAACCATTCAATATCAAACTGAAACCTTAATGTGAAAGCGAGATGTGACATGTGAAGCCATGACTCAATCAATGTTTAAAATCTCTAATCATGGATTGATAATTCAAACTCAACTGTGGAATCTATCAAGTAGCTAAATCCAAGAGTCATAAATCCACCATTATGTACCTTGAAAATCTAAATTATGGATATCTGTCAAAATCACTTCGAATTTGTAGAAATTTTCAGAAAATTTTTTTAAAAAAATTTCACAATTTTTGCTCAAGACCAAGAAAATACTGATTAGGAAACCTAATCTCCTTTCTCCAACGGTTGGTTGAACCAAAACGTCTATCTAACTCTCAGGATATCCTAGAGGTGTTGAAACAAATGAAAGTCAACATTCCTCTACTTGACGTTGTAAAACAGATACCTTCATATGCTAAATTTCTAAAGGACTTATGCACTACCAAACGACGAAAAAGTGTTCAAAAGAAGATCTCCTTGACTGAAAAAGTGAGTGCCATCCTGAAACAAGATGTGCCGCAAAAATTCAAAGATCCCGGTTGCCCAACCATATCATGTGTGATCGGGAACTATCGAATTGATCACGCACTTCTTGACTTAGGAGCAAGCGTCAATCTGATCCCTTACTCGGTATACCAACAGTTAGGTTTGGGTGAATTAAAACCCACTCGAACCACACTACAACTTGCTGATCGTTCTGTTCGTATACCAAGAGGGATCATCGAGGATGTGTTGGTCCAGGTAGATAGATTCTACTACCCTATTGATTTTATCATCTTGGACACCGAACCCATCAATGACACGAGCACTCAGATTCCCGTCATTCTTGGTCGCCCATTCCTGTCCACTTCAAATGCAATTATCAATTGCAGGAATGGTGTCATGACTATGTCCTTTGAAAATTTGACATTGGAATCGAATATCTTTTTCAATAACGGCAGCAACTCAGAGGATGATGACGATTTTCACGATGTTAACATGATTGATTCTTTTGTGGAAGATAGAACGCCTCTCACTTTATCCTCTGATCTTCTAAAGATGTGCCTGGTCTACTCTCATGATCTTGATGATGATATAATTAGGGAGACGTGTGCCATGCTTGATACTGCACCGGTACTTGAAGTTAACCGGTGGAGGCCACACATTGAAGAATTGCCCCAAACTTATGTAGTGCCTCTACCGTCTAACCTCAAGTCACCGAAGCTTGACCTAAAACCTTTGCCCTCTGATTTAAAATATGTCTATTTAGGTCAAGATAAGACATACCCGGTGGTGATCTCTGCCCACCTGGAGAAAGAACAGGAGAGTATGCTGATATCTACTCTCATTGAGCATAAGGGAGCTCTTGGATGGACGATAGTGGACCTCAAGGGAATTAACCCATCGATTTGTACTCACCGTATATATCTTGAGGACAATGCAAAGGTTGTTCGGCAATCACAACGTAGACTAAATCCAAACACGAAGGAAGTGGTTAAGGCCGAGGTTCTCAAACTATTGGAAGTGGGGATCATTTACCCCATATCCGATAGTCAATGGGTGAGTCCAACTCAGGTAGTTCCTAAGAAGTCCGGGATCACCATCGTAGCCAATGCCAATAATGAACTCGTGCCGACCAGAGTTACTACTGGTTGGAGAATGTGCATTGACTACAGAAAGCTGAATACCGTCACAAGGAAAGACCACTTTCCTTTGCCCTTCATTGATCAAATCCTGGAAAAGCTAGCTGGTCATTCCTATTATTGTTTCCTTGACGGGTATTCAGGTTATAATCAGATTGAAATTGCCCCTGAGGATCAGGAAAAGACCACATTTACATGTCCCTATGGCACCTTTGCTTACAGAAGGATGCCATTCGGGCTATGTAATGCCCCTGCCACCTTTCAGCGATGCTTGACGAGTATCTTTTCTGATATGGTAGGAAAATATCTAGAGGTCTTCATGGACGATTTCTCTGTTTTCGGTTCATCTTTCAGCGAGTGCTTAGCAAGTCTTAAATGTGTGCTGAAAAGATGTGAAGAAAAAAATTTGGTACTTAACTGGGAGAAGTGCCATTTTATGGTTCAAAAGGGAATTGTCCTTGGGCATATCATCTCGTCCAAAGGAATCGAGGTAGATAAGGTAAAAATTGATCTTATCTCTAACCTACCTCCACCCAAGAATATCAGGGACGTGCGATCCTTCTTAGGACACACAGGCTTTTACAGACGATTCATAAAGGACTTTAGTCTCATCTCTCGTCCTTTATGTAATCTTCTTCAAAAGGATACACCATACGAGTGGACTGAGCAGTGCCAAGAAGCTTTCACTAAGCTTAAGGGCATGCTAACCACTGCACCTATCATGCAGCCACCTGACTGGAGTCTTCCTTTTGAACTTATGTGCGACGCCTCTTGTCACGCCCCAAATCCGAAAATCGGATTCACATGAATTTCGATTGCCGAATCCGGTGCCGACAGCCTCCGTAGTGCCCCATTCTCGGCCCCTGACAATCAAATGCCAGATTCCGATCCTGGGATTTTGCGAGGAGGATTTTCAGAAATTTTTTTATTTTTTTATTATATAATGGAGCATAACCACAAGCATAACCAAGTCACAAAACGACATCACCACATATCCACTATAACAAAATTTTAAGTACAAAGCAGAAAGGGAAATACGAAGTGATCAAAAAGCTCCAAAAGGTCCTGATGTGCACTCCTGTCTCACCGCTGCTGTCGTCCAACGCTACCTGCACGCAACTATCGTGCATAAGCTTACAAAAGCTTAGAGGGTGGTGTAAGTGTGTGCGTAAGGCAAACGCCAAGTGTACAGTATCAGAACAATGCGGAAGTATGTGGTAAGTCCATAAATATACCAAGGCTATGTAATGCAAGGCATGATGCGAGATATGAATGCCATCGGCCACACCGATGCAATGCAAGGCCTATATAGCCAAATGTCATATGCGAAATGCAATCCAAGCAAGTCGGTACTCCTCAAATGCTTATATCAGTACAGTTCCTCTCTGGATATCACCGGGGTCTAATACACTTCGCAGAGACTGCCACCTCCCTAGCTGCACAGTCAAGCAAGCGGATAAGACCTCACTATCCGCCTGACCAATAGTATGCCAATACCTACCCGGCTCGTCGATAGCGGACTCATTTGTGAGCTAGTCAAACTCAGCCTAGCTTATAGCCCTCTCACTCAGGCGGATAAGGCCACACCCCCCTTCCAACCGACCACGACACAGTGGGAGACGCGGCCTACTGGTATTCGGCACTCGGGCGCTCGTGTATCCACTCGGTCTAGACGTTGGAGCATCTCCTGGTACCAAAAAGGTTCTGGGACTCTCACCCAAGGACATCCTAAGTGCCTACAGTGCTAGAATATGTATTTTCGGTATCCAATACGGCCATCCACGATGTACCTGTGGAGCCACGGCCCTGATGTCGCTAGGGCGTGCAGTGATCAAGTCACACGTATGCGAGATGCATGAATCACACGTCAAATCATGCAGAAGTCCAGCGCGTACGGCGTGATCATGTTAGGGCACTCAGTCACATAATGAGTCCCGTAAATGGTCTGTCCAATGGCGTATGTTATGATCAGTCATTACTCATATCAAGCATACATATGATGCGCATGGGCATGAGTCATGAGATTATTCTAAACATGTTATTAGGCAATGAATAGTAACAGGTATGGACCTATCAATGGGCCCTAAAGAGAGTTACAATGCGGACATTTAACCAACATCGTACATACAATGTGGATGTCAAACCAACATTGTTTCCCAGGCACGGCCTGCCATAAATATCTTTTCACGAACCGTGAGAAATGTACATTGCAATGAACCCTAAGGACATTCGTTAGGCCTCGATCCCTGGGCCTTAGGTATATCAAATGGGTTGTATTACATAGGCCCCACATTCACCAAATGGTTTGCATTAATGGGCCTCACCAATGAGCCTTATGTACATTGCAATGGTCCATGATCCATGGGCCTTGAAATACATTAAAGTGGTCTCACAACTTGGGCCTTAAATATGCTAGATGGGCCCATGCACAAAAATATATCAACTAGGCTACTCCCTTTGTACCCCATGCACATCAAATGGGTTTGTTCCCATGGGCTTTATATAGAGTAGGTGGGCCGGATCCCATGGGTATTGCATATGTCAAATGGGCCCAAACCCATGGGCATTATAATGCCAGATAAGCTTAATCCCATAGCCCTTATATGTATCAAATGGGCCTGACCATTTAGGGCTCAGATATATACCAAGGTAGGCCTCAATGAATGGCCAAAGATAAATCAGTAAAGGGCCCTATGCACATGCCATGGTGGCCCATTTGTACCATAGATCTGGCTCATTTTGGCTCAAGCCATAAAACAATTAAATGAACGGTTTAGGTGCAACACATGCATCATGGCGGGGGTCACAGGAAGGCCCACCAAAATTTTAATATTCTATATAATATATATACAGTATATATACATAGGTATGTAGATATATAAATATATATATATACACAATATTATAGGAAATATATATAATATTATATATACATGTATATATACACACACATACCTACATGCACACGCACATGTGCACTCACACATGCATACACACACATGCACACACATACACGCGTACACCCACGCACATGCAATACAGTGGGCTCCACCGTCCGTGCAGACGGTGGAAAACAGCCACATACATCACTGTGGGTCCCATGTGGGGCCCACCAAAATGTTTATAATCCATCCAAGACGTTGGTAAGGTCATGCAGACCTGAATGAATAGGAAAAACAAATTTCAGCTTAATCCAAAACTTGTGTGGACCCCCAAAAAGGATTTCAATGGTAAGGTTCAATTCTCACTGTTTCATCTCACGTGGGCCACCTACACCTTGGATGGGCCTGATTTTTGGACGGTTGCCCATTGTACTGAGGGTCCACCATTTGGACGGATTGGATGACACATAAACACCAAGGTGGGGCCCACGGCAGGGGCCGTGGGTCTGCTTCTCCCGCCCGCCCGCTGACGACGCAGGGCGCCTGGCGTCCTGCACGACAGAGGCAGCAGCGCCTCTGCTGCTTTAAATTTTTTTTTTTTTTTTTTTTGAAATCCATATTTCCTAAGGATTTTTAGGTGTGCGGGCCACCCCAAGTAGATCCACTCCGTCCATCGCATTCCCAAGACTAAAACAGATCTATCAAGACCAATAACAGACATTTTCCAGCGCGTAACAAAAATCTGAGTAGACTTCAACGGTACCGATATTGTTTTCAACACTATGGCCCACTAGGTACTTTGATCAACCTCATTTTTCGGCTCAACGCCTAAAATGAGTCAGGGGAGAGGATGGACGGCTTGGATTAGAAACATTCGCTGAGGTGGGGCCTACATGAACAACCTTTTTTCCAAGCTTTGAAACAAAGCTTTTTTTTTTGCTTTTTCCCCTCTTGACGTCCAGCGTCCAGGGGACACTGGACGGTTTGTACATTGAGGTGGACCCTGCTGAGGTGGGCCACCATTGATGGATGGGCACTTTTAAGGTGGGCCCCACTTATAAATGGCTTGGGTAGGATACAAGCCACATGGTGGGGTCCATTCAAGTGGGCCACATGGCCACATCATTACACAAAGCAAAAAAAATAATAATAATAAATGGAAAGAGAGGGAGAGAGAGATAGAGTGAGACACGCGTGATGGAGGGGCCCCGGCACTATGGGCCCTCCGTTTCAATTATCCAATCATACATCAAATGTCCCGTTGCATATGGACCATCAACAAAATATCAACGGTAGAGATCCCACTCCACTAGAAATGGACGGTCTAGATGACCTCTTCAATACAAGGAAAGTAAACATCATGATGGGGTCCATGGGGAATGGCCCCATCATGGAATGATCTTGATGATCAAGATGAGCCATTGGCCACATCTTAGGGTCCCAAGTGAGATCCAAACCATTGATCGGTTGGCCTCACTTGGCCCACCTTAAAAACATGAAAACTACTCCATCAAAGCACCCACCTCTTGATCTTCTTAGTCCGTTAGATAGCCGGTCTCCTAAAGCTTCACTTTGATGGTGGAGATGGGAAATGGATGGCTAGGATGATGGGATTTGGAAATGGGAAGTGGGCCTCACATATGCACTTCTCTCCATGGGAAGGCTTGGACGTTGGATGCTCTCCCTTGCTTGGGTTTGGAGTGTTGAGAAATGAGAGAGAGAGAGGTGATTAATGAGAGATGGAGTGATGTGAAGGGGTGATGGTTGATGGATGTGAGTGATGGGTGAGGTGATGTGTTAGTTGACTTGGGTGGTTGCTTGACTTGTGGAGAAAGGAAGTATGGGTGCTTGTACTTGACATGAGAGGTGATTGATGGGATTGATTGATGTGATTGATGGGACACTTTGTAGAGATTCCTTGGGATTTGCAACGCGCGGTGTTTTTACTCGAACTGAACGTGGGTTCGTATCTCATCGTCTGGGTATCGGATCGGTGCGTGAGTTGCGGCGTTGGAACCGCGGCGACGGTGCGGTCGCAATGATACAAGTCTCGGATTAAGCCGGCTCAAATGAATAGGATACGACTTACGGTCGTGCGCAACGTCAACCATAAGTCGCGGATTGCCGGAATTTGACGAGAAGGGTCGCGGGAATCAACGGAACAGTGCGAATTAGGATACGGGTCTTACACCTCTGATTATGCTCTTGGAGCGGTTCTAGGCCAGAGAAAAGATAAGCGGCCTTACGTTATTCACTACGCAAGTAGGACTCTAAATCCTGCCCAAGTGAACTACTCGACTACGGAAAAGGAACTCTTAGCCGTAGTGTTCGCTTTGGACAAATTTAGGTCCTACCTGATCGGATCCAAGATCATCATCTACACAGATCACGCGGCACTTAAGTATCTTCTTTCTAAGAATGATTCTAAGCCCCGCCTGATACGATGGATCCTTCTACTCCAAGAATTTGATTTGGAAATTAAAGATAAAAAGGGAGTAGAGAACGTAGTGGCCGATCATCTTTCTCGCCTTAATACCTTTGATTCCCTTGAGGCGACCCATATCAATGACATGTTCCCTGATGAACAACTGTTTAGAGTCTCTCATTCACCTTGGTTCGCTGATATTGCTAATTATCTTGCTACAGGTGCCATACCGACACACTGGACGTCACAAGATAAGAAGAAATTCTTTACCAAGGTGCGTAACTTTTTCTGGGACGATCCATATTTGTTTAAATATTGCTCAGACCAAATCTTAAGGAGATGCGTATCAGACGATGAGCATCAGAGTGTCATCTCCTTCTGTCATTCACAGGCCTGTGGTGGTCACTTTTCTGCTAAAAAGACCACGACCAAGATTTTACAGTGTGGCTTCTACTGGCCCACTATGTTCAGGGACACTCATGAGTTTTGCAAGGCTTGTGAGCGTTGTCAGAAATTAGGAGCATTGTCCCGTCGAAATATGATGCCCTTGAATCCCATCCTTATTATAGAAGCATTTGATTGTTGGGGCATTGATTTCATGGAACCATTCCCCCAATCATTTGAAAATCTATATATTTTGCTCGCCGTAGACTATGTCACTAAATGGGTCGAAGCAATTCTGTGCCGCAAAAATGACCATCGCACGGTCATTAAATTTTTGAAAGAAAATATCCTGTCGAGGTTCGGAACACCTCGAGCCATCATTAGTGACGGGGGCTCACACTTCTGCAATAGACCATTCGAGAGTTTAATAAAGAAATACGGTATCTCGCATAAGGTGAGCACCCCATACTATCCACAAACAAGTGGACAAGCTGAGATTTTCAATAGAGAGATCAAACATATCCTAGAGAAAACGGTTAACCCTGATCGTAAGGACTGGTCAATCCGATTGACCGATACCTTATGGGCGTACCGTACTGCTTTCAAAACTCCTATTGGAACATCTCCCTTTAGACTTGTCTATGGGAAAGCCTATCACTTGCCTGTGGAATTGGAACATAAAGCATACTGGGCGATCAAAAATCTGAATTTCAATCTGGACAACGCTGGCTCGCTACGCAAACTTCAGTTGAATGAACTTGAAGAAATCCGGAACGATGCATATGAGAACTCGAGAATTTATAAGGACAGGATGAAGGCGTTTCATGATCAACATATTCTACGGAAATCATTCACGCCAGGTCAGAAAGTCTTCTTGTATGACTCTCGACTACATCTCTTTCCGGGTAAGCTTCGATCTCGTTGGACCGGCCCTTACATTGTTGTTACTGCTTATCTTCATGGGGCCGTCGAGATAAGAGATCCCGACAATGGCAAGGAGTTTAAAGTTAATGGACATCGATTAAAGCCATTTGTTGAGACATTTGATTCAGAGGACATGTCCATGCCTCTGATTGCTCATGTTTACCAGGACTGATCTCCTAGTCTGATGGAGGTATAAGTAGGTTTATCGCTTTCATAGGTTTAGGATAGTCGCTTTCATAGGTTAGTTAGTTCAATGTTTGTGGGTAACATTACTGCAAACCCTCACGAGACTACAACTCGTCCACTAGGGGTAACCTAGGGGTTTAAAGGCTTGTTGCATACGCTAAATGCAATCGAGAGCACCTGCGAAAATGGTATAGGTAGGATTTTATTTTTGTTATTTTTGTTCTGCTTTCTCTCTTATGCTGACAAGCTTCCATGTCGTGATCTATTGGAAACTCTCTTGATTCGTTATTCAGGTACTATCTTCCCATCACTTCTCATTTACTTTCGTTGTCCCATGTGCATTGCATGCTCATATCTTTTACATTGAGGACAATGTAGATTTTAGGTTGGGCGTGGGAGATTAGGTTTCCTAATCAGTATTTTCTTGGTCTTGAGCAAAAATTGTGAAATTTTTTAAAAAATTTTTTCTGAAAATTTTTACAAATTCGAAGTGATTTTGACAGATATCCCTAATTTAGATTTTCAAGGTACATAATGGTGGATTTATGACTCTTGGATTTAGCTACTTGATAGATTCCACAGTTGAGTTCGAATTATCAATCCATGATTAGAGATTTTAAACATTGATTGAGTCATGGCTTCACATGTCACATCTCGCTTTCACATTAAGGTTTCAGTTTGATATTGAATGGTTAATTTGGTAATCACTAAGCATGAAAGGAACCAGCCTGAAATATCTTGCCATCAGGGTATAAAAATTGAACAGGTTGGGCAATTAATCTTCACCATGGGTTTGCTCCCTACAGGTGAAGGTTTGATTCCCCAAGGTTAAACATTCAAAAAAATTATTAGGTAATTGGTCTTTTGCCATAGGTTTGCTCCCTATTGGTAAGGATTTGATTCCTCTTTTTGGCATGACTATTAATGGAAAAATAAAAAGTTGAAAAGATCAAAAGATGAAATTTATGAGGCAAGTTTGGTTATCATGAATTCTCTTGCTGGTTACCAATGAGATCCTGAAATAACAAATTCAATCTTAATGTGATTAGCTGAGATTACACTATACATCCATGGATCTCAATGTTTAAAATTTTTCTAATTGATGGATTAATACTTTACACTTGATTATGAAGTCTACCGTGCGCTTGAGCTCAGAAGAAAACAATTTCTAACATTCATGGATATTAAATTTCTCGTATTTTGTTCAAAATCTCACTCGATTTCATAGAAAGTTCTCCTATAATTCTCAACTTATTTTTCGTATATTTTGCTCGGGACTAGCAAAATGCTGGTTGGGGGTTGTGTTGAGGGTCAAATATTGCATATTAGACTCCAGATATTATCTGGATTTATGAATATAATGCTATCTAATGGCTTGTTTTCTCATTCTTGTGTGGCAAAGTGATTTTATGAGCATGGATGGAAAAAGGACGTTAAAAGTTGAGATTTAACGATCTGATGACGCCAAAGGCAAGGGACACACTCCAGGGGACTAAGATTGACAAATATATACGGTTAGAAATCCGAGAAAAGTTAGAAATTGAAGCTCAAGTGGCCTGAAGGATGTCCAGAATGCAAGATCACGAGGTTCCCACCATCCGTTCGGCTCGAAACTTCATACGTCGCCTGAGGACCATAAATTAACCGTACATATAAAATTTCAGCCATTGAAGATCTCGGGAAGTGTCCCAACTGACAGATCAGCCCATAAACCGTTGATTCTGGGCCCACCTGATATCTGGAACTGCCTCAAAATTATTATTGACGATTTAAATGAGATGAGAAATAATTTAGACGGTGAAGATTTTTGAAAATCATCATAGTGGACCCCACATGAATAAAGTGTGCATAGTGCACAAGTGCACTACACGTGCATGGGAAACGGCAGAGACGGTTGACCGTCTCTGACCGAAAGAAAGAAAAAAAAAAAAAAATATCTCTGACCGAAAGAAAGAAAAAAAAAAAAAAAAATATTTTTTCTTACGCACCACGGCTGCATAACGGACGGCCGACGTCTGTTTTGCGGACGGTAGTGGGCCTCACCCATTGCTCGTATGGCCGATCTGATCCATCCACCGTGTAGAGGGCTTCGAGCACTATAAAACCATGTTATCACTTTTTCTCCATGCGTGCACACGTGTGAGATACAGAGGCCACAAAAGGGCTGCTCGGTAGCGTTCAAAACTGATTCTTTTGTGATTTCTTCTCTGGGCCACGTCAACGGACGTTCAAAACCACCCATTCTTGACTGAAATTTCGTTATGAATCCAATGGACGGGGTGGATTTTCCAGAAAATGCTTCTGTGGGGCCCACCGACCACAACAGAGAAATGGTGCGAAAGGTTTCGCACATCCGCGAAAACTGACTTTTCCGGACAGTTTTGGCCCACCATCTTTGATCATATGGCAGATCTGAACCGTCTATCATGTAGAGGACCCAAGAAAGTACTAAGGTACGGTGTTTCTTTGGAATTTGAGCGAGGAAAGTGGCGTGTTTCATGGTACCGAACTTGACTGCAAAAATTGCACTTCGTGTCCTGCTACAACTCTGTCACTGACTCCAGCCTTCCAGCAGCTATAAAAGGAGATTTTGGGACGTGGGGAGCATTCATTCAGGGTCTTGGGAGGAAGAACAGAGGGCTCAAGCTTGGGTTTCAACGTGGGCAGAGGAGAGAGAGAGGAGCTTGGTTTTTTCTTTCCCTTTTCTTTTCCTTTTCTTTTTCTCTTTATTTATTTGGATTGAGCCCAGTCATGGCAGGCTAAATCCTCCTAGCTAGGGCTAAGAGGTGAAGCTTGTAGTAAGATGGGAGATTTGATTTTATTTTAATTTTAATGCATGAATTGACTTTAATTTTAGTTAATTATTATGAGAATATTTTTAGTTCTTAATGGTCTGTTGTGACTGAAATTACAATGGGTCTGCGATGCTTTGAATATTTCTATTTCCTTTTCATGTTTATGACGTCAGGACGTCCTGTTGTTCACCATAGTCTCCTGGGCATGGTTGGATGACGGTACCCTTCCTAACTTTCGTACATGTGATTAGGTGGTAATTAGTTTAATTCTGTTGTTTGCCATAGTCTTTTGGGCATGGTTTAGTGATGGAATCCATTCTAATTCATACACCTTTCATCTCTTTGAAAACTAGATCAATGTCAGTTCAGTTAATTTTCATGAAACATGCATAAGATCTCCCTGATCTCTACAAGTGGATCCTCTGAATCCCTAGTTTCCTTTTCTCTGATTTCTATAAATTTTAGATTATTATTTTCACCATTATTCCTCAAATTACATTCAGTTTAGATTTCATCTTAATCTAGTTCTAGTTCTGGTTAATTTTAGATAACGTACAAGTTTCAGTCCCTTGGGATTCGACCTCGGTCTTACCGAGTTATTACTATATCACAACCCTGCACTTGGGGAGTGAACATCGGCCGAGCCAAGCCGTGTCAAGCTCAACTCGGTTCGACTCGTGTACAGCTCTAGGTAGGCTTAATGAAACCTATTCATTTCCCTAGCATATTTTGGGTCGGGAATTAGGATAAGGAATTTTGCAGAGATTAAGTTAGTTTGTTTCCTTGCTACGGCTTGCTTTTTAGGATGATATAATAACAATAATAAGTTAAGACTTGAATGGATGGTCATGACCTTCACAACATGCAAATGACTGTAGAACATTGAAGAGACAATTTCCAATAGTTGACACTGGTAGTATGCAGTATTTTCTTCTAAGAAAATAAATTTTAAGGATAAAATATTTTATTTTTAAAAAGTAAGTAAATGTAATATATCTTTTATAATTTTTGTAATTAAAAAAAAAAAAACCTATGTGGATTAGTTGTAAGAGAAGGGTTTTTTTTTTTTTTGGCAACAGGAAACCTAGGTTCAAATCTTTACAAGGATGATGTTAAATGTTTTAAGGTTGCTTGGGTGCATATTAATGTAGTTTGTATTTTGCAAGTATGGATACTCTCAAGCTTATTTATTTAGCACTTAGTTCACGCCCATTGAGTCATGATGCAATTAGCAAGTAAACTAGGATTTATCCAATGGTTTGACCTACTAATATGTAGGGTTCTAGCCATAGTGTTTGTTGGTATGTTTGATGCATGGTTATGCACATGGCATCACTGACATAGGTATATGCGGTGACAATTGAGCTAGTTAAAATATGATTGATAATTACATGTGTTGCCATTTGTCAATAAATTTTATAATACTGATGGTTAACTTTCTCTAAAAGAGAAATAATTGTAAGAAAAAGGTTGTGTTCATGAATGAAAAAATAATTGTTGTATGTGAAAGGGTTTACGGATATCCCAAAGAGGGACATGGTGTTTCTTTAACAAGGACACCATGTCCTTATTCTATAAATCATTCTTATATCAAACCATCCATAGCCTTGTACTCTCATCCCTGCCCTCTTACAATTGTCTTGAGAACATCTTTTTGGAGGCATACCATCGATAAACACTTATATGCGTAAATCTGTGTTAAACTTCAAATTTATGAGTTTATTTTATCCTAAAAACAATTTGTAATCTTCCATATAAACTTGCTGGAATATTCAAAAAATGGCATCAAATATGTTTTAATTAAGATATTAACCATTCAAGTCAAGGCTTGAACCAAAAATCTAATATTCTCATCTCATTTTTTCTTTATTTCCTACATCATTACTCTTCTTTGGAACACATTCAACTTCGATAGTCAAAAGTAGTGATCATCCTTGAAGCATGAATAGGGTCTTCAATGGATTGGATTGGCCCATGGGCTTTCAGGCTAGGAAGGTATTTGGGAAGGGCTTAGGCAATGCCTTTTAGCAGGTCTGTCTAGGTGACTCGAGGTGGCAATGGGATGAACTTGGGCCAAATCCTCATCACTATAAGCCCTAGAGCATAAGCCCAAAAGAATGGGTTAGGGCTAGGCATGGATCGAACATTAATCAAATCCCTACTTTCCACTTGAATGTTCCTAATCCATCCTTGATCATGAGGGCTACGCATGCAAAGAAAAAAAAAAAAAAACATTTAGAGGTTGTTTTGCAACCCTCCAAAATCTTAGATTTTGGGAGTTGGGAATTGAGATCCTGGATTGTAAAAGTGGGGTTGTTTGGCACATCCAAAAAACCTAGTTTTCAATTCCAGGTGGCTCAAAATTAGGATGGTCACTTGTTTCCCGTCCCTAGGTTGACCCCCCTAACCTGCAAAATCGAGACTATTGGTCTTCTCCAACTACCTTTCTTAATGTATTTAACTTTATTCACAACATTAAATGTTTTTACTTGCATTGACACTGTGACCATAGAATACTATAAAAATTAAACCTATATGATCATTATGTGGCCACACCAAAGTTGACAATCACACCATATGAGGAATGCTCACTATCACACCTTCTTACGTGAGTACCCGTGCGTACTTTTGCACATGTGTCATGGGCATAGAATCTGAATGCTCCAGGTGATGCAGCACCCCTTGAAACCTCACTAGCCCAACTTTTAGCTTGATATAAAACTCTGGCGGGCCATGGCAAAAGGAAATAGTTTCATCCCTTGATTTGCATTTTTCTTTTATATAGCCCATTAGACTTTTGTATTAGGCTGAAAATTGGGCCTATAGAGTTTCAAGGGTTGTCACATCATGTGGACCATTCATATTCTGTGCCCATGACACGTGTGCAAAGGTGAGTATAGGTGTTCACGTAAGAAGGTGTGCAGCTGAGCATTCCTCTCCTTGTATAGAGAAATTTAGGACTATGGACTCCACCTTTTATCCAGCTGTTTTTATGAAATAAGACAAACTTTGTTTTGCAACTTAGACCTACACGTGCGGATACCGAATTTCAGGATGAAAATACCCCTGTTGTCCACTTTTCCTCTCCCTTTCCACTGTTTTCTTTTCATCTTCTTTTCCACTGCTACTTTCACTGCCGTTGCTTTCACCCCCTTTCCTCCCATTTCCACCACGGCTTCCTTTGCTTTCACCCCTTTCCACCACTGGTTTCACTGCTTCTTTCACTGGTGGTTTCTTAATAGCATTGTAGTGCATCCTCCCTGCACATCAGCAATCATACCCTCTTCCGAAAATGGTGTGGGTCCAGTGAAGAAAGCACGCACACAAGTATATTTTAAACTTTGTTGGCCCCACATTGAATGTATGTAGTATATCCATGCCGTCCATCCGTTTATCTATCTAATTTAAGGGGTTGAGCCCCAAATTGAAGCATATGAAAAGATCAAAGTGGATCATACCACGGGAAACAGTGTGGATAATGATTTCCACCATTGAAACCACAGAAGGCCCAACAGTGATGTTTGTTTGTTATCAAACCTGTTCATAAGATCAAACAGACATGGATTAATAGAAAACACAATTATAAACTTGATCCAAAACTTTCGTAACCCCTAAGAAATGATCAACAGTAGAAGTTCAATTTAAAATTATCATGTGGTGTGGACCATTTGAACATTGAATATGTTTAGATTTTTGGGCTCAAGTCATAAAATTATTAGTTAAGTTTGCCCTACTGATTTTCTAGTTTCCCCTCTCAATTTCATATTTGCACCGCTGATTTTCTAATTTGCCCCGCTGAATTTCATGCTTGCCCCGCTAAATTTCATGTTTTCCCCGCTTAATTTGCAGTTTGCCCCGCTGAATTTCTACTTTGCCCCACTGAGATTCATGCTTGCCCCATTGAATTTCATGTTTCTCCTGCTGAAATTCATGCTTGCCCTGTTGAATTTCATATTTCTCTCGCTAAAACTCATGTTTGCCTCGCTCAATTTCGTGTTTGCCCCGCTCAATTTCAAGTTCGCCTCGCTCAATTTCAAGTTCGCCCCGATGAATTTTTAGTTTGCCCCACTCAATTTTCAGTTTGCCCCACTCAATTTTCAGTTTGCCCCGCTAAATTTTCAGTTTGTCCCGCTATTTTTCTAGTGTCCCCCGCTAAATCGTCAATTTGCCCCACTGAATATCTAGTTTGCCCCACTTAATTATCTAGTTTGCCTCACTAAAATTCAATCTTGCCCCGCTTAATTTCATATTTACCCCAATGAATTTTCAGTTTGCCCTACTCAATTTTATGTTTGCCCTGCTCAATTTTATGTTTGCCCCACTCAATTTTATATTTGCCCTACTCAATTTTCAGTTTGCCCCTCTCAATTTCAAAATTGCCCCGCTGATTTTCTAGTTTTCCCCTCTCAATTTCATATTTTCCTGGCTGATTTTCTATTTTGTCCCGCTTAATTTCATGTTTGTCCCTCTGAAATTCATGTTTGCCTTGTTGAATTTCATGTTTCTCCCGCGGAATTTCATGTTTCCCCCACTAAATTTTTAGCTTGCCTCGCTGAATTTCATGTTTGCCCCGCTTAATTTCATGTTTGCCCCACTTAATTTCATATTAGCCCTACTGAATTTCTAGTTTGCTCGACAAATGCGACACACGCAAGTGGTCTTTGTTATTTGTTGAAGGTGGAGTTTTCCTTTTCTGTTGGTTGCTTCTTCCTTTATTGGGTCTTTGTTATTTGTAGAAGGTGTAGTTCACTCACTTATTGTGTAGTATTTCACTTTTTCCTTCACATGTCATTGTGTGTGTATTCCCATAAACTCAACTAAGTTAGTCACTTAGTTATTGTGCAATATTTCCCTGTCTTTGAGAGTATTTTGCACACGCATGATGGTTTGGTGGCTCAATGGTTATTGAGTTGCACTATTCCCTATTACTTTAAGAGAAAATTCAATGGAGTTAGTATTGAGAATACAAACTCAACCTTTTATTAACCTTTTATACTTATGTTTATTGAGTTTAATCCCACATCAGATACTTGTGGAAACTCGAGTTCTAACTCCTATCCACATAAAGTGGCTCAAGTCATCCACGATTCTAATCTACTGTGGAGTGTGTGCAAGCAATGTAATACCTTGTGCATATGGGAGCTTCAATCTAGTAAGAGTGCCCTAGTCCTTCACTTCATTTAGTTCATTTAACGCTGTTGAAGAATGTGCAAAGTCCATTTGGATTCATTTCATAGTGTTGAGGAAGGATAGTTGTTGATTTTGAAATGCCATTGATTTCAAGAAAGAGAAAGTATAAACATAATTGAAAAGCCAAAAATAACATGTAGAAGAAGTAACCATTTTGAGTGAAAGAAGAAAACTACAAAAAGAACCAACCAAATTGAAAAACAAAAAAAGCACAACCACAAAAAGAAACCCAATTCCAATGTAAAAGAGAATGGAAAAGAAGGAAGCAGTCGAAGAGCAGACAAAAGTGCATTTTATGTTTTCCATTTTTGTTTCAATAACGGTTGTTTTAAATTCAAGCTTGTTTAATGTGGTCATGCACGTCCTATTAGCTAGTGTATGATGTATGGTTTGGTTGCCTAATTGTAGTTGTTTCTTAAAGATGTCTTAATCTCTAGCAATATCATGATTTCGACAAGTACTGAATCGCCAACCAGGTATATGTACATTCACATCTTTTATATATATGATTTCGACAAGTACTGAATCGCCAACCAGGTATATGTACATTCACATCTTATATATTATTATTATTATTTTCATTGAGGATATTGCCCGAATTGCTTATAGAGTTTGTTCAAAATGCGATATTTTTTTTGCCTCCTATTTCATTCATTTGTTGTTTGTTATTGCAAGGAAATCTGCATTTTCTTGTATTTGTTTCTTCAAGAGACCTTGTTCTAATAATTTGACCATTTCGTGGGGAAAATGTCTTAGCCGAAGAGTTCTAGTGACTCTCCAATGTGCAGGCTTACTAGGTTAGGACTACACAACAATATTTTGAGAGGCTCAAGATGAAGCATGGTTTTAAAACTCATCAAATTAAGTTGATTGGATTTTGTGTGGCCTCCACGAGAAAATCATTTCCATCGAGTTTTTAAAGGAAAACACAGAAGGCTCATCAAGTGGGTTTGCAAATATGACCAAGTGTGGGACAAGTCGAGTAACTTGAAATAGTATTTCTGTCATTTAGTAGTTTATAGTGATCCTGGCAAAACCTTAATCCCAAAACTGATAAATGGCAATACATTGTCGAGCTTCTAAGCTTGTCTTGTTGTTGACTGGGATCTGAACTGGGTCTACAATAGATTCACATATTGTTGTCTATTTTCTCTTTGATAGATGCAAATGGTTACACTCACACTATCAGTTTAGATTTTGTTATAGTGTCATAATTCATTTTTTAGACTGTTGGACATTCATTTTCTGTCATATCTTTTATTTATGGAAGAGATCTTAATGTGGACAGGGATCTTACAAGTTAAGGCTTGAAAGGTTATATAACGATCAAAATTTTTTTTTCTAAAGTTTGTGGCTGCAGGAAGATCCATTCTCAGTTGCATTTTGTCAATTGTTTTGCAATGCAGGTTGATTATTGCATCATATCATATTATCATGAGTTTCTAAAACAGATTGTTGTTAAGTTTGATCTTGTTCCACTAGCAAGTGCTTCCCTCGCAAAGGTTCATGTTGCTATACTAATTTTGAGTAATGACCATAGACCTATACTAATTTTGTGTTCTATCATGTTTTGACTATTATATTCTATCACATGTGGTCCCTTAGCTGGTAGATTGAAGAGCACGAGGATTTCATGTGCGTGTCGCTCAATTTCATATTTTCCCCATTCATTTTCATGTTTTCCCCGCTCAATTCCTAGTTTGCCTCGTCTAATTTCATGTTTGCCCCGCTCAATTTCATGTTTGCTCCGTTGATTTTCTAGTTTTCCCCGCTCAATTCCATGTTTGCCTCGTTGAGTTTCATATTTCCCCCATTGAATTTCATGTTTGCCCCGCTCAATTTGTAGTTTGCCCCGCTCAATATGCAGTTTGCCCCGCTCAATTCTTAGTTTGCCCTGCTTAATTTCATGTTTGCCCTGCTCAATTTTTAGTTTTCCCCGCTAAATTTCATGTTTGCCCTGCTCAATTTCCAGTTTGCCCCACTCATTTTCTAAGTTGCTCCGCGGAATTTCCAGTTTGCCCCACTCATTTTGGTTATAAAAAATACTATCCTTTCCAAAGTTTTGTAACAAAATTGAGCAATTTTCTATTATGATGGAGAAACAAGAATAGGAGTTAGAACGATGAAACATATTTTGATTATTATTCTTACACATTTATAAGATGAAGATAAGACTTTATATGTTGTTAATACCACATCATGCTTTGAAATTACAGTGGGATCATTAGTTCTGTCTCCATTATAGTTCATAAATACTGAAAATGCCACTGGTACTGAAAGGGCTTCGAGTTCATCCTGCAGTAATAGAATCCAATGTTAGACTGGAAAAGCATACAATGTCTGTCTAGTAAAGTAACCTTATGAAAGTATGCGTTTGAGGCATTAAATTTCAAGCAAGTGTTATGAATTTCTAATGTATATATTTCATGGTGTGATGTTGTCAAATTTGCAGGAATACACATGCATGAAGGGTTTTCTAGAAGAATCATAATGACAATGCGAATTTAATTAAAGGAAAAACTTAGTCTCAGCATGGTGCACCAATTCCTTATTAGGTTCAGAGGCCTCAAATTGCACTCATAGCATGACAGTCCTCGATCTGAACAGTTTATTGGGTGAGTCTGGCCACACTCCATGGATGGATTGTATGATCCTACCCGTCCGATGGTGTACCTTTCCCACTCAATGCTGACTGAGCATCACATATATTATTTTACATTATCTCCAATCAATAAGGTTTTCCTACAATGGCCAATTCACTATAGGACCACCCAACGAATAGCTTGGATCATGGATCAATGTCGATTAAACTGGTACTATGAGTTGAGGTTAGATTTTTAAATTTTTAAATTTTCATTCAATTGCATCATTAAAAGAATGCCAACTTTAACTACAGGATTAGAAGTAAACATTTTATGGAATGAAATGAAATCTTACCTTCCACTGGCCTAACAATGCCATTGGATAGACAACAAGAGTTCCTCCTTCAACTGTGGGTAGACTTTTAGTTTAAGGATCTTTCTGACCATTCTTTGCTTTCTTGTTGTCACAATCCTGATTTTATTCTTCAATTTGTTGGTCATCTGGACTCTCCCTAACTGGTTTTCCAAGTATTAATGCAATAGTCATTACAGTCTTTCCAAGACCCATTACGTCTGCTAAAATCTACATTGAAAAACATACAGTCAGATGGCAGCAGCAGCAAAATATCACCAAACAAAACCTACTTTTTCCTATACTATTGTACATTGTCTAAAGGCTCTTTGAATCATACTTAAAATGATGAAAGAAACTTTTCCACAATTAAACGAAGAAGAAGATAGAGAGAAAAGCTTCTTTGATGGCCTTTGTTAGATTTGAGAGCTATCAAAACTGCACATATGACCATATCAATCGTGCCACTTTTGGGGGGTATTTTCCGAAAACCCTCGCCCAAATTGTGTACAAGTGAACATGTACCATTTACATGTCAATATAATCACACCAATGTTGTATCAATGCTCTCTTTGGGTAGGTCTTCTCACATATAATGATGCAGATGCTCATGTTGTTATCTGACACTAACCATAGCCTGGCATAATGCTCCTATTGAATGGTATCTACCTTAATTTTATGAAGTAAAGGTCATTTTGGTAATCCGATCTTGTAATTTCCTGAAAATGTAGAAATAGTTAAATCCATTTCATTAATACAGATTTTCTCTAGGATTGTCCAAATAAGTTCTGTTCATTTTTTTCCAAGTAATGATAAAGCACTAAAGTGACTTGGTTCTTTCTAAGTGATATGAGAAGCACAAGATTCTCATTTTAGGCACAAACAATGAAACTGTATTAAAATTTAGCCAATTCTAACAAAGACTTGATTGACAAGACAAGAATAATGGAATTGTTCTAGACATTATAAAATGAAAAACCATTGTTGTCAAATGCAATCACATATGCACATACTATGAATCAGATCTCAAATACCATCATGGCATATGCAATCTCAGCAAGTACACCATGACATACTTTGATATGCAACTAATATGCAATCACATATGTGAGTACGTGATGGCATACTGCATATGCAATCACATATTTCTCAACAGTCAGAAATATGACCATTAAGTGCATTTTTTTTTGCAATGTGGGACACTTTTGCCTATAAATAGGCACTCATATCCCCTCCATTTTCATTATTCTTGACTCTAAAGCTCTCATTCTTTCTCTCTTACTCTAATCTCTCTACAACTATTTCAAGTTTCTCCCCATTACTTTTCATTTCCCATTTACAAATTTGAACATTTTCAAGATCATTCAAGGTTCAAGAATACCATCTAAGATGAAGATTCATCAATTGAGTATCCAAGATCAAGCTTCAAATTTGAAGTTTAAAGTTGAAGTGTTCAAACATCGAAGATCAAGATTCAACAATCAAGATCATTTCATTGCTTCCCTTTTCTTTTATAGTTTTATTTCTCATTCACTCATTCATAGGCAAGTCTTCCCTTATTTTTATTTTTATTTTTTCATTTTTTCAATTAAAAAAAGAAGTAAGAAGCATTTGTATTGTCCAATTTTCTGGCCATAGGGTGCTATTATTGCTCATAACTTTCCATGACTAAGAAATTCTACTAATTAATAATTTTTTTCTTATTGTATTTAATTTAGTTCAATTTTATTTCTTGCATGATGTGGAATTTGGTTGGGGTACTTATAGGACGGAGATTGAATAGTATCCTAGAAAGAGCCTGACACAAAAGGTTCTGAAAAAGAAGCCAAAGAATGCCAAGCCCATCACAAAAATTGAACAATGTGATAGTTTCTTCAACTTCTTCAATCCACTACAAGTCCCGGATGATGATGATGATATTGATGAAGAGACAGTAAGTTCAATGTCACTACACGGAAGAGCAATTTGACTGCTATTCCTTAGTTGCTGATCATCTCCTATGATTTCTTTTTAACAGGTTGAGCAGCTTCAGAATCAAATAGAGCAGGATTATGTTGTTGGGTACATGTTCTTTCCTTACATTATTCATATGTTTCTTGCCTACTTCATTCATTGCAAAAGCCTCTTCCTTTCTAACTAATGATGGTGAATGCCTTTTGAATGATTAAAATGTACTTTTAGAGCTGCGGGCCTTTGATCATTTTGGAGGGTGCAGGGTCTTCTCATCATTTGCTTTGTGGAAACTGATGTGGATGGGTGTTTATTTATATATTTATATATTTTTACATCAGGTGTGAAGAAGAAAGTTGATAGAGTAATAGTACTTGTGGACAAAAGAGATCAGAAAATGACCGTAGACCTATAGCTACGGATTATAACCGTAGCCATAGATTATCGATAATATCGACCATAGTTTAATAATATCGAAAATGAATGCCAAATTGTCTAATAAAAAAACTTGAAAAATAGAAGAATTTTGCGATATTATTGACATATGTTCAATAGTATCGAGCATAAGTCATCGATAATATCGAGATATGCTCAATAGTATCGATAACTAATGTTGAGTAATGACTGTAGACCTATTGCTACGAATTATAACCGTAACAATAACTACCGTAGCCGTTATGTCGATATTATCTACAACATGTCGATATATCGATAATATCTCGATATATCGACATTTTATGGAAATGCAACAAATCTTATTGTACAATTGTCATCCAAATTTGATATTATCGATATATTGTTGATATTATTGATGACTTATGTAGATAATATCGATGATATGTCGATAATATCTATGTTTGCATATTTTGTAATTTTATTTTATTTTATTATTATTTTTTTTTTTTTTGGGGGTTAGCTTGTTGTATACACCCATGTCAGTACACACCCTCCATGTTAGTCATCCCCACTAGGAATCGATACGAAGATGAATAAATTTCATCCTTGTTGAGAGTATTTGAAATTTTATTAGGGTGAGACGTTGGAGTTATGTGTTCTTAAATTTGTTGTGTGAATAATAGCATAGTACCTTGTTTGCTTTTAGTGCTTGTATTTTTTAGCAATCAGCCAAGGAAAACGTACCTAAATAAGACTTTAATTTCACTAGTAAACTATGGAGGTGTCCCAAAGGAATAATTTATGGATCTACTGAGAAATGCTTTGAATGATGTTCGAAATGTTCGTTCCAATAAGCACATTACATTAAGAGGTATGTTTTGTACTTAAGACCTATTAGATGCGTTGTTGAAAGCGAGTTTAAATGCACATACAATTGCCATAAGTTTCTACCATCATAGATTTCTTAAAATTTAATAACTTTCGTAGAAATCTGATGTAGTTTTTTCATATTACTTCAACATGTTGTCATCCAATTGTTCCAGGTGAATAACTTAAAAAGTGTACTTTGGGCAATATGTTCTTTAAAAACATATTTGTTCCATGCTTTATTTTTACTAATGATATTCTTATTATTCTACTAATGCTTCTCTGATTGTTCTTATCGTTCAAACATAGCATAAGAGAATTTCAACATTTTCCCAACATAAACCAGAAAAAGTATCTTGTGTAAACCAACATAAAAGCAGCAAACAATGCTTTTACACTACACATATGAAACAGCATGTTAACACTAGACTTATGGATAGAATTGTTAATGTTTTGTAGCAATTCTCTCACAAGAAGATCCAAGTACAACATGAAAGCTCAGTTTTTGCATCTAATGCATGTGGTCCAATGTAAGATTCTGATATTAGTAGCAGTAGCAACAACAACAGTGAGTGATACTACAACTTTTTTCTTTCTTTCTATTTAGATAACTTATACTATACATACAGATAAAAAATCTACAGATGGAAAAATGGAGACCATTTTTTTTCGAAGGGTAAGAAAAAATCATAATAAAGACAAGTTTTACTGAATTGTATTATATATGAATGGATGACATGAGATGCTAAAAAATACCTTTTTGGTAAAGTTTGGCCAGTAACTCCTGAACTCCAGGGTCTTCAAAAATAACATTAACAGTTAGGTATACAGCTTCCTGTCACCAAGAAACCAACAAAAGATACAACAATGGGGTCTGTAACCTTGAAGATGGAAAAGTCATTCCATAACTTCTTTGAATGTTTTAATGTGATTTTCAAACTCAACATTTTAATTGGAAAAATAGAAACCACATTGGTGTGCTAGAGAAACATATATTGTGAAATCTAGGGCTGTCAGCAAGCCAAGTTGGGCTATGTCAAGCATGAAATTGAGCGGGGCAAACTGAAAATTGAGTGAAACAAACATGAAATTAAGAACCTTTCAAGTTAAAAGAAAAAAAGAGAATGCATTGGCTCCTTACCCCTAGCTCGAACATCAACCTCGCTGAGATTGAGATGCTAGTACGTACAAAGACAAAACAACCACTGATCAAACATGGCCATGATTCACATTCACACAACATAATTGAATCGATCAATTAACAAGATTGTTTTTTCTTTTATGTGGTTGAGTGGATTCTAGACAACCCAATCTACATTACTCTTAGTGCATATATATTTCTTTGGTGTATGATATCAATCAGTTGAGAGTACTGATTCTTAAAATCTCTTTTATACCCAACACCCAAACATTAGAGATTTTAAGCTTTATTTCTCACTAAGATGCTTTATTTCTCACTAGGATACAGAGACAATGGGCAAATCTCGGGAAATATATTAGTATATAAGGCTCCTGGACTACACTTTGGAGACATCCATGTTGTCATTGCGACTTACACAGCGAGGCACACATGAAATTCATAGAGGCAAACTGAAGTATGTCAAAGACAAAATATAGCATTTCATGAATTTGAAAACAATGTGTGCAAAATCAGAAGTAATTGAAAACAATGTAACATTTCATGCATTTGAACAAGGTTCATATGAAATAGAAATAGAAATCTAAACGTATCCAATGTTCAAATGGACCACACCACATGAAAATTTTGAATTGAACTTCTCATGTTAATCATTTCTTAGGTGCTACAGAAGTTTTGGATCAAGCTTATAATTGTGTTTTCTATTAATTCATGTCTATATGATCTTATGAATAGGTTTGATAACAAACAAACATCACTATTGGGCCCACTATGGTTTCAATGGTGCAAATCATTATGCCCACTGTTTCCTGTGGTATGATTCACTTGATCTTTTGATATGCTTCAATTTGGGGCTAAACTGCTAAAATTAGATGGAAGAACGGATGGACGCCGTGGATATATTACATACATTCAATGTGGGCTCATGTAAGTTTACTTAGTACAATGGGAGCATACTGACTAACTCAGTACACAATCCGATTGCACTTGCTATGTCCCACGATGATATTTTATTTGTAATACATTATGTTCATCGGATTATGTATACACCAAAACCCTATATGTGGGAGGGAACTTAGACATTGAGAGAGGGAACCTAAACATTGAACGAGGCAAACATGAAATTGAACAAGGCAAACATGAAATTCAGCAGGGAAAACATTAAATTCAGTGGGGGAAAACATGAAATTAATCGAGGCAAACTTGATTTTCAGTGGGGGAAAACATGAAATTCAGCAGAGCAAATCATGAAATTCAACAGGGAAAATATGAAATTCAACAGGAAAAACTGTAAATTGAGCGGGACAAACATAAAATTCAGCGGGAAAAACTGAAAAATGAGCAAGGGAAACATGAAATTCAGTGGGGAAAACATGAAATTGAGCGGGGCAAACAAAAAAATCAGCGAGGCAACCTAGAAAATCAGTAGGGCAAACATGAAATCGAGTGGGCAAACTAGAAATTGAGAGGGGTAAACATGAAATTGAGCGAGGGAAACATGAAATCAGTGGGGCAAACTTAAAAATCAGCAGGGCAAACTAGAAAATCATTATGTCCACTGTTTCCAGTGGTATGATCTAGTTGATATTTTGACATGCTTCAATTTGAGGCTCAACCCCTTATATTAGATGGAAAAACCGATGGACGGAGTAGATATACTTGTTTGCCCCACTCAATTTCATGTTTACCCAGCTCAATTTTTAGTTTACCCCGCTGAATTTCGTGTTTGCCCCACTCAATTTCTAGTTTGCCTCGCTCAGTTTTATGTTTACCCTGTTCAATTTCTAGTTTGCCCCGCTCAATTTCTAATTTGCCCAACTCAATTTTCATGTCCGCCTAGCTCAAAGGAGATCAAAGTTACATGGGCCCTGCAATTTTGTATTTATTATATCCACAACGTTCATTCATATTTCGAGATCATTTGGGAACATTATATATATAAAAAAAAGAATCATATCTAAAGATCAACTGGACCACACTACAAAGAGCAGCGGGAAAATTAATTTTCATCGTTAAAAATTTTTATAAGGCCCACCATAACAGAAATTGAGTGGGGCAAACTGAAAATTGAGCGGGGCACATTAGAAATTGAGCAGGGCAAACATGAAATTGAGCGGGGCAAACTAAAAATTGAGCAAGGAAAACATAAAATTGAGCAGGGCAAACTAGAAATTGAGCGGGGCAAACGGAAAAATTAAGCGAGGCAAACTAGAAATTGAGCGGGGCAAACTGAAAATTGGATGGTTCAAACATGAAATTGAGTAGGGCAAACATGAAACTGAGCAGGGCAAACTGAAAATTGAGTGGAGCAAACATAAAATTGATCGCGAAGTAAATGAAATGAATGAAATTGACCGCGAAGTGAATGAAATGGATTTTCGACCATCGACTTGATGGAATCTTGAAAAATAACTGGGTTGGTTGGCTAAAGTAACTTCTCCTACCCCAAAATCATATAGGGTACGTTGAGTAACTAATTTTGGCTTAGAAGATATTCTTGTTAAATGAATAAAGAAAGAAATGAAAAAAAGAGAGAAATTTTTTTTATATGCTTATATATACATATTTATATAAATATGTATTAGAGAATATCGTAGGTAAAATAAAGTTCTCCATGTAAAAAAATAAAAATAAAAATAAATTTTGCATAGACTGGCTGCGGTTATCGCTACGGTTATAATCCATAGCCATAGGTCCTTCTATATATCGAGAGGCTTTCAATATTATCGAAAAAGTCCATAACTGTCCAGCAAGTTTTCTTAAAAAATTATACTTTTCAACACACTAACGCTACGGATTATAATCGTAGCCATACTGCACGGCCGTGGTTTTTTTTTTTTTTTTTTTAATGCTGTGTTGCTTACGTGGGTCCCATCATGAGGTCTATGTTATATCTAAACCGTCCATCTATTAGGCGTGCTCATATTAAGTCTTGAGACAAAAAATAAGATAGATCTAACTATCAAGTGGACCACACTCTAAAAGGCAGTGGAGAATTGAATGTCTACCATTGAAACCCTTTTAGGGGTTATAGAAGTTTTGGATCATTATGAAAGTTGTTTTTCCTCTTCATCGAGGTCTTTGTGACCCTATAAATGAACTTAGACGGGGAGGATTTCTCACAAACATCATAGTGGGCCCCCTAAAGGTTTCTAATGTTTGATGCTCATTCAACACTGTTTCTGTAATGTGGTACACTTGAGATTTGGATATACCTCATTTTTGGTCTCATACCATAAAATGATATGGAAAAGTATATGGACAACATGGATGAAAAGCTTACATCATAGTGGGGCCCACAGACCATTGACTATTTGCCATTGTCTGGTGGCAGGCGGAGTACCTAATCCATTTTCGGGAAAGGAGGGGTATTTTCATCCTGAAATTTGGCCTTAGCACGTGCAGGTCTAAGTTGCAAAATAAAGTTTGTCTTCTTTCATAAAAACAGCTGGATAAAAGATGGGCTCCAGAGTCCTAAATTTCTCCCCTGTATATATAATGGTAATATGAGGTCGACCTCATGGGGACTTTCCATGAGGTCGAACTGTGTGGGCCCCACTATGATGTGCGTTGAACATCAATATGGTGCATTTGATGGGTTCCCTTTAGATTATGGGATATCCCAAAAATCAGCTGTATACGCGAACTCAGGTGGGCCATACTATTTAAAACCATGTGCACACATGCCTAAAACTTAAAAGAACTTGGTGGGGCCCACCTTAGTTTTGGATGCGGTTGAAACTTAGTTTAACCCCTCATCCAAGTGGGACACATATAATGGATGGCCTGGATTTGTGAAACATATCTCCGTGGGCCCAATAAATTTTGAAGGTTTTAATGGGAGGACAGCCCCTCTCAACTTTTTTATGTGTTGTGGCCTACCAAGTTACGAATTGACTTAATTTTTAAGCCCATGGCCAGCAAGAAAGGTGCATCTGACTAATGGGGTAGATATTTGACACACACACATCACGGTGGCCCCATCAAAATCTTGAAATCGACTTATTTTTAGCCAATCTTGTCTTATAATAAGCTCAATGCAATGATTTTCTCATATTAAGTTATGTCATATTTATAATATTTGAGAGTATTTAATTTATTAAATCCATTATTCTGTGAACCAAGCAACCTAAACGCAAGATGCATGCGTTTCTAACGAAGATTGTAACAGCATGTTTGTTGGATGAGAAAAGATACATATATGTGAAGGCAGGCAGGTCTAGGCGCACATGACTTGGCTTAAGGCCTGACAAGAAAGTTGATTAGACTATGCATGCTGGACCACGCCAAAGCTAACAGGTCGGCTCCCGGACGAAGGCCTAGCCACATGGCCTGCCCAGCATGTTGCCACCCCTGTGAATGACTCGGAAGTGAAAACCATAATAAATAGTCGATCCTGTCCACATGAACTGTGGCCTTCTGATGGACGGTGAGATTGGAAATAATTAACAGTAGTTGGCATTCACCTGAACAAAAAAAAAAAAAACTGATTGCTTGTCCTGTCTCTTTTTTGGTGTGCTTTTCAACGTTACGCCACCTACAGATGGGACTCGATGGATGGACTGTCCTGATCTACCGCCCCACCTGCCATGTCACACACATTTAAAATAAATAAATAAATAAAACCACCCCTCGGAGTCACCCTCTCCAATGGAGATTAAGATGATCATGGTGCTGTGGCTGGCTCAGGCGGAGTCGACTCCGCACTGTCTTGAATTGTGGAGTGGATTGGCTGGTGTACCACACAACAGCAACCTAGCTGATGTATTGATGTCACCAAGTTCCTTGGGTCCCATCATGAGGTATGAGTTATATCCAAGGCATCGGTACATTTGGTGAGATCCTCACAAGGCTTTATCCGAAAAATAAGACAGATCCAAAAATCAAGTGGACCACACTGTAAAAAGAAGTGTAGGATTGAACGCCTGCCATTGAAACCTTTAGAGAAATTTTGGATCAATATAATATTTGTTTTTTCTCTTCAGCTATAATATCTATGTGACCCTATGAACAGATTGGATCGAAATTAAACGTTATGACGGGCCCTACGAATGTTTTAATGCTAAGAATAATTATCCCCACTGCTATTTGTGTTGTGGTCCACTTGAGCCTTGAAAATTACTCATTTTTTGGTTAAAGATTTAAAATAATCTCTCCAAATGGATGAACGGTGTAGATACGATAAATATATCATTGTGGGCCATGTAACTTTTAACTCCTTTGAACTGGTGATACAACTCAGAGCTAGAGGAGCGTCAGCGCTCGTCTTCGCACGACACGTATCCACACCAGCTAGGTTGCTGGTGTGTGGTCCATCAGCCAATCCGCTTCCCTTGAATTGGTTGATATGAGCCCATGAACGAAGACAAATAAAAAAAAATCGATCGTGGTTGGTCTGAGACTCTGGGCACCGGCCCGTTTATCAACACAAAGAGGAAGGGAATCGAATAAATTCAGTGGAAAAGGATTTGATCGGTAGCTGATGTCGACACCTAAATAGGTGGGTAGCCCAGTCTCCATCGTACGTAATCCAGTGACATTAACATGTGCCTTTCAGTGGGGCCCTGACGCCTGTATATAGACCACTACTTGAAAAAGGCTATGATAAGAGGTTTCAACTGCCTGTGTGCCCATGTTTCCTTTTTATCCTATGGGGCCACTGTAGATGGGACACAAGATAAGACTAATTCAATCAGGTACTGCTAACTGGATTGACGGTCTAGATTAGCCGGTTTGTCTAAAAAACTAAGGCTTTGTGTGAATTTTCGTGGCTGACGCTTTATTTGAGCTGGTAGAGACAGGGTAGCAATGTGAGTTAGATGCCACATTATAATTTATGTCCTAGCAAAACAGGTCTGCCATATGAAGGAAAACAGTTTCGTGGGCGAGCGTTGTACATTATTTCTGATCGTGGTTCACCAAAATCACAGATGTGGCTGAATTTGGAGTCTTAGGCCTAGCATGGGTAAAGCATACAGCGATTGGATTTTACTTCAACATTAAAATGGGCCTGTGTGGGAATTTATAGAATTCAATCAGCTAGAAATAATGCAAGCTTTTAAAATCATGCCATTTGCTCAATTTACTAAACATGATTTCTGGATTTTAGTGGATTCTATATAGAATGCCAAATACAAAGAAGCATTCCAATTTATGTAGATTTCTTGATAATTGTGATTTGAATTTCAATTCATATCTCACCTAAGCTGGCAAATGATCCCTTGTAAACCTTATTAGTAAAAAAGAAAAGAAAAAAAGAAGCAATTGTTAGCTACTTTCATGCATGCGGACTCTGCCATGTATGGGCACTACTTGAAAAGGCATTGATAAGATGTCCCAACTGCCTATGTGCCCTTCTTTCCTTATCATCCGGTGGGGC
The DNA here is from genome assembly GCA_037074715.1 of Magnolia kwangsiensis. Taxonomy (NCBI): domain Eukaryota; kingdom Viridiplantae; phylum Streptophyta; class Magnoliopsida; order Magnoliales; family Magnoliaceae; genus Magnolia; species Magnolia kwangsiensis. Next base: position 121,072,135 of record CM073577.1, read on the forward strand.
TACAATAAATGGGCCACAAGATGAGACTAATTCAATGAGGTACTGCTAACTTGATTAATGGCCTGGATTCATTGGTTTGACTAAAAACTAAGGCTTTGTGGGAAAGCTTATGCATGCATTAGAAGCCAAATTAAAATTTATATTCCGGATGAAAAATCAGGCCCAACTGCAATTCAGGTGGGCCTCACAAAGGAAAATAGTTTTGTAAGTGACTGTTGCCCTGTATACCATTTTCAATCGTGAGGTCCCTAAAATCATAGATGTGGCTGAATTTTGGGCACTAGGCATAACATGGGCTGACGCACCTGATGGTCAGGGTGACTTTCACTTAAACATCACGGTGGGACTAAGTGAGAATTTGTAGAATCATATCTATTGAAAGTATGCCAGCTTTGAAAATCATGTTATTTTCCTCCATCTGTCCTACTCAAATTTTTTAGAAGTAATACGTGTATGGTATTCAATCAACGCACTTGAATAGTCAACAAGAATAATGGCATACATTATAAGTTTTGCTGTATTGTAATGGAACCGAATGTAAGGGTGGAAATTCTACGGAATACCTGAAAAAATCATAATCTTTCAAGATATACACTCCATTACAGTGGAGCTTGGCCATCCAAACACACCCTTACAAGGTGCCAAACATAAATGAGGATTCTAAGTCATATGAATTCCACAATAATTGTGATTTGAATTCCAATTCATACCAAATGTAAGTTATCAAGCTAGCCCTTAAAATCCTTACTAGAAAAGAAAACAATAACAATTGTTAACTAATTCCATGCATGTGGGACTGTGCTCATCCACACTTGGGCACATGTGTGTTTGACTGGATCTTTCCATCAAGTGGGTTATAATTTTTAGATTGCTCATCCACACTTAGACACATGCCCTGATACGAGGCATGCATGTTTGATCAGATCTTGCCATGAAATGGACCATATTGCTTAGACCTTCTGCTTAATAATCAAGATATTTCACCTCCCTGGTGAAAATAGTTTTAAAATCTCTTGGTGTAAAATAGGTTTAAAATCTCTTAATCAAAGACAATGCTAATACATGTACTTTTATTGGGAACCACTCCACTCCCATCTTTATTGATGGGTTTCTTTGTACCCTGGAAATGGCTTAATGTTCCCAAATGTCTTTAATCTATCTGAAATAGGGTCCATCGATGACATCAGCAAACCACTCAATCCCTTCAAGCATATGTCGATCCCATCGACAGTTCACTTGATCTTATCAAGAAATTTTGGAAAACTCTCAGTTGCTCGGTTGATAGTTTTTAGAGTGTTAGTCGATCCCATCAAATATGACATCAATCCCATCGACAGAGCCTCGATGACTATCAATCTTATTGAAGGTCCTATCGACAGACACGCACGATTTTATGAAAGTGCATATTTTGTTTCCTAATTCCGTTGTAATTTTATTTAAGTGATTGTAAATAGAGGAATTAGGGTGAATCCCGTACAAGGGGCTTCTAAAGCAAGGGGAGAGCAAAGCTAGAGTTTTGTGAAGGGTTTTTGAGGTTGTTTCGATTGGTAAGTTCATCAATCTCTTATAATTTCATTTTCATAGTGGATTCACTATCGCTTTATGCTGTGGTTTTTTCCTGTGAGGGGTTTTCAATATAAAAAATGTGTGATATCTATGTATTTGTGTTGCATTTGATTTCATCTTGTTTTATTGAATTTAGGTTTGCTTCCGTACAATCCCCAACAAGTGCTATCAGAGCAAACATTGGGGTTTCAAATTCTAATCTAAAACATGTCAATGAAAGGGTCTAATGTGAAGTATGAAACAGATAAATTCACTGGTAGAAATAACTTTAAATTATAGAATTTTAAGATGAGATGTCTTTTAGTTCAGTGAGAATTGTGACATGCATTCCTTGGTAAGGCGAAGCATTCTAAATATATGAGCGATGAAGAGTGGGATGAACTTAATGAAAATGTTATAACCTTGATCCAATTTTGTCTACCAGACAACGTTCTCTGCAATGTCTTGGATCAAAATATCATTGTACGAGTATGTATGAAACTAGATAGTTTGTATATGAAGAAATCCTTGGACAGTCGTCTGTATCTTAAAATACAGTTCTATAATCTTAAGATGATAGAGGAGTTTGATATCAATGAACACAAAAGCACATTCAATGAATTGCTTTATAAAATGACAAATGCGGAGATTGAGATCAAAGAAGAAGATCAAGTCTTAATTCTGTTGAATTCGCTTCCACCGTCTTACGAGAATCTTGTAGACACTTTGATCCACGGTAGGAATACCATCGATGTTGAAACTATCATCTCAACCCTTCATAAGAAGCAGTTGAGAAGGAAAGATAGTGGCGAGGTATCTCTACAGATGCATTGGTTGCTATGGGAAGGAATTTTTAACAGAAGAAAGGAAATTCTCAATCTATATCTAAATCGAAAGGGAAGTGCAAAATGAAGTGTTAGAATTCTGAAATGACATAACACGTGAAGAAAGATTGTCGGAATCCTAAGGTACAGAAGGAAGAGAAATCTGATAATACGCTGAAGGAAGCCAATATAGTGGAATCTAGTGAAGAAGTTGATGGTGATGATATTATAAACACATCCAAATTTGGGTATCTCAACAACGAGTGAGTTTTAAATAAGGGGGCTTCATACCATATGACTTTTTATTGAGATTGGTTCACAAATTATGAGTGTGATGGTGGATATGTGTTTATGGGCAATGACATTTCCTGTAAGGTTGTTGGTGCTGGTTCATTGCGCATCACGATGTTTGATGGAGTGAAGTGCATCCTAACAAAGGTGAGACACGTTCCTGACTTTAGGAAGAATTTGATCGTGCTTGGGGCATTAGAGTCACTTATGTGCAAATTCACTGATTTTGATTAGGTCCTTAAAGTTTCTTAATGAGCTCTTATAATAATGAAAGTGTAACAAGGAAGAAACCTTTATAAGTTGATTGAGAATATTGTATCAGGTGGATCTGCAATGTTTATAGCGGAATCCACAACGACATGATTGTGGCATGCGCATATTGGCCACGTGAGCGACTGAGGTATAAAGGTACTTTCTAATTGTAACTTGATTCTTATTTTTAAAAGTGTTGATTTTCATAGATATGAGCATTATGTATATAGTAAACAATCATGGGTAACTTTTACGACTGGAAAGCATATAGGTAAGAGGGTACATTTAAATATATGGGGCCTGTTGCCCATTGTTTTTGTGGGGGCCATTGTTTTTTGTCTCATTCATATATAACTACTCTAGGAAAGTATGAGTGTATTTTTTAAAAAATAAATTTGATATATTTGCCACTTTCAAAGTGTAGAATTTGATAGTTAAAAAATAGACATAATAGAAACTGAAAATTTTAAGGATAAACAATGGAGGTTAATTCACTTCAAAGAAATTCAACCGGTTTTGTAAAGATTGATGATTATGAGGCACAATATAATAATGCACACATCTAAGTAGAATGATGTAACGGAACGAATGAATTTTACTCTTTTGGAAAGAGCTCGAAGCATGTTGGGCAATACTATATTGGGTAAGGAGTTATGAACTGAGGCCTTTAATATAACTTGTTACCTGGTGAATCAATTCTTGTCTACATCGATAGACCATAAGATTTTAGAAGACGTGTAGAGTGGTCATGATATCAATTACTCATGGTTGTGGGTTTTTGGTTGCGATGCATACTCTCATGTACTATTAGTTGAGAGAGATAAGTTAGACTAAAGAACAAAGAAATTTATTTTTGTGGTTTATGGTGATGGTGTAAAAGGATATAGGCTGTACAACTAGATCACTCGAAAAATTACTTTGAGTCATGACATCAAGTTTGATGAAGATTTTATGTTCCATATGGAAGAACACACAGAATCAGAAAAATCAACAGTTATTGATGTCAAGATTGAAAAGGTTGAAACATAGGCTGAGCCTAAGCCATAGAAAGAGCTACAGGAGCAGATGGAGTAGCCATCTCTCGAAAGGAATTTATCAAGAGATCGCAAATTATTAGCCAAATACAGAGATAATTTGAATGTTGCATTCACCCTTATTACATATGAGAGGAATCTATCTACCTTCTAAGAAGCATTAAATAACCCTGATGCTAAGAAGTAGATGTTGGCTATGCATGACAAGATCGACACTTTGCATAAGAATGAAATATAGAGCTAGTAGAGTTTCCAGTGGGGCATAAAGCGATCAATTGTAAGTATATTTACAAGAAGAAGCAGGATAGATATAAAGCAAAATTAGTCACGAAAGGGTATGTGTAGAAGAAGAGTGTTGACTTTAGTGAAATTTTTACACATATGGTCAAACAGGTGTTTATGGGATTTGTATTAGTTTTGATTACTCAATACAACTTAGAATTGGAATAGATGAATGTGAAGACTGATTTTCTACATGTGAAGTTGGAAAAATAGATTTACATGAAACAAGTAGAAGGGTTTGAAGTGAAAAGGGTAAGAGAATAAAGTTTGTAGATTAAGGATATTATTATACGGCCTAAAATAGTTATCTAGGTAATGATATAAAAAGTTTAATACTTTCATAATAGGTCAACGATTTATCAGAAGTGAATATGATCACTGTGTTTATTTCATGACATTGAGTGATGGACAATTCATTATACTGGTTTTGTATGTAGATAACATTATACAAAAGGTTTGATACTTTCATAATGGGTCAATGATTTACCAGAAGTGAATATGATCACTGTGTTTATTTCAAGACATTGAGTAATGGACAGTTCATTATACTGATTTTGTACGTATATGACATGCTTATTGCTAGTCGTAGCATATCTGAGATCGATACGTTAAAGACTCAATTGTTATGGACATTCGAAATAAAAGATCTGGGTGCTGCAAAGAAGATTTTCAGTATACATATTCATAGAAACAACCATAAGAGTAGGCTATGGTTATCACGGGTAGAATACATTGAGAAGGTATTAAGAAAATTTAGTATGGACAAGGCGAAACTAGTTAGCCCACCTCATGCAGCTTACTTTAGACTTTCTTCGAAAAAATATCGTATTAAAGATGAAGAAAAGCAACTGATGTCTTATGTGCCCTATTTGTGCGTTGTTGACAGTTTGATGTATGCCATGGTCTTTATGAGACTGAATATTTCACATGCAGTAGGTGTAATAAGAAGAAACATGGTTAACCCTAACAAGTAATAATGGGATGTAATAAAATGATTACTTCAATATATACAAGGTACAATAGACTACGTTTTGACATTTGAAAAGCCAAAGGAAAAATTGGTAAGCCATGTGGATATCGATTACATAGGAAATGTAGACAATAGAATGTTAACTTCTGGATACTCATTTGTGTTAGTGCGTAGGGCGATCAGTTGGATGTCAAAGTTTCAATCTACAGTGCTATTTTCGCAACCGAAGTTGAATATAGTAATAGAGGCGATCAAAGAAGGTGTTTGGTTGAAGGGAATGATAAATTAGTTGGGGCTTCATCAAGAGGCCGTGCTGGTTAATGTTCACAACCCCAAGTGCAAGGTCACAATGTAGTAATAACTCGGTGAGACCGAGGTCGAATTGACAGGGACTTATATGTGTGTCTTTCTAAAATAAACTAGAACTAGAACTAAGAATTAGATTAAACTAATAATCTAAATAATTGAGACATCAATGATGATTAATAATCAATAATAGAAGGAAAACTACAGCTTCAAGTATCTACTTGTATCTATTAAGATGCTACCTTACTTGATTCAAAGAGCTACAACTGGAATTAGAGTCTTGTCCTATCCAGTTGGTTGGTAGAGCAGTAAAAACTTAAAAATATGAATTTTCCATTAGTGTAGTTTTCTTATGAATCATCTATATGATAATCTTAGGGAATCCAACCATCTACCATGCCATATACTATGATGAATTATGAATTTTATAGATCACACACTTCTCAAAACAGATTAAGAAGATATTCGAATCTATCACAACATCTATTGTAATTTGAGTCACAATAAACCATAGAAAACTGAAAATTTTTATTTTATTCAAACTATAAATCAATAGGAATTCAACATGTACTTGAATCAAAGTAAAGGAAGTATCAAAATAAACTACAGCTTCACCTCTTAGCCTTAGCTAAGAGATTAACTAGTCATAGCTAACTTAAAAATAAAATTAAAACTAAAAGATATACTAGAACTGTAAAGAAATTGAAGTGGAAGAATGTTGTCGATGCTCCATCTAAGCCTTCTCTCCCTTTCCAAACCCTAGAAGATGATTTAGAATATCCGAATGACTTCTTTAAATAGTTTTGCAACTCAAACTTTCGCACCGCTTCGGAAAAGTTCATAAACCGTCTCAAATATACGCACCTTCAATGACAACTTCGATGTCATCAAACTGGTTTCAATGTCATTGAAAATCGTTTAGAACTGTCCAATGAGTTGAGTCCAAAATTCCTGAAATTGTCGATGGAGTCTATTTTGAAATAATTTTAGGAATTTCTATTTTTAACTCAGAGTTTTAGAATATCATTTTTCTAATTAATTTTCAGGATTCATTTTTTTCACTTCAAATCTTCGATTATTTTCATTTATCACTTGGTTTCCTTAGATCTTTGGCATGTGAATTTTTCATTAATGACTTTCAAATATCCAATTCTTCATTATCTTCTTTTGAGCTTTAAATTCATCATTTTAGGCGCGTATTTATCATAACCTTCTAAATCACCTCACAATCATCTTGTGTTGTGAAAAATCCGAGCTCAAGATACAACGCCTGTCCGAGCACCAGGCTGAGCCGAGGCATGACTCGTCCGACCTGTTTCGGGACGCGACTCGTCCGAGCAGTCGACACGGTTGAGGTGCAGCTCGGGACAATCCTCATATTCCGATCGGATGACCTGCTATACAGTAACCACACTCTGCTCGACACAGCCAGCCCTGCCAACTACGATGGAACCGACCTAACGGGTCAGATCGGACACAGTACTAGATGCTGCATCCTTTACTCCGTGGTCGGATGAGTCGAGCCGAGTAGACGTGAAGTGACATACGCCAAATGCGGAAGTTGCCATTACTGATCGTGGCCGATAACTTCGCTCGCAAATATGCACTACTCGCCTGATACGCTATGTGGTCAGTAAATTGCAGACAGTATCTCCATGATCCGGGAATCCTGTGATCGTGCTGAGGTTATCGGATTCAGAACATGCTACAGGCAAGTATAAATAGCACACGACGCCATATCTACAAGTACGCAATAGCGAGTGCTCTCTCCTCTACTCTCTACTTAGACCTTGATTCCCTTGACCTGACTTAGGCATCGAAGGGTCCCCCGGCATAGCCAAGGTCACCTTTGCCAGTTCTCTGGGTGCAGGTTCCAGGGGTGATACGTGAAGGTGGAGAGATGAGAAAGGAGCGCCGACCGAATTTTGACATCAACATTTTTTGGCGCCGTCTGTGGGAACCTGAGACTAGAAGTCAGGTTCTCATTCTCTTAAGCAATGGTGAGGAAGAAGAAAGTTGCGGTTGTGAAACTGGCACCAAACGAGCAGACTCGGTCGTCATCACTACTTCATGCCGAGTCCGCACTAGGGCCTTCTCAACATTCACGCAATCGGTCAAGTAAATATCGCACTATGCAGATCGAGATCTAGGCTCTGCGGGATGAGATAAACAGAATGAAGCAGCAGAGGGTGCCAGAGTCACGACCGGTCCAAGAGCAACTTGTTCTCGAGCTGGTGGGATTGTTCGTGGAAACTTGCTCTGTGTCGAGGAGTGTGAGACCTGAAGCTCCTTAGTATTCAGGGATGCCGCGTTCGGGTCAAAATCCTCCAGCGGTGCACATCGAAGGATCCGCGCGGAATGCCACTACTCGAGCCCTTACTACTGTCCATTCAGCCACATCCGCTCTACCACCCATGGACCTCCATCATCAATTAGAACGGAGGAGAGAAAGAAGAACCCCGGAGATCGAGGATGCCCCAGAGATCGTCGCTGAAAATAAGGATCCGTGGGAAGCACAATTTGCAGAGCTGAAGGACTAGTTCCTGATATTGGAGAAAAAATAACAACAATTGACAATTTCAGCCACAATCCAAGCAATGATGGAAGAGACCGAGCCTCCTTTCACTCCTGCCATCATGGCTGAGGTGATGTCGCAGAGGTTTCGCATGCCTCCTGTCATCCAGTATTCAGGATCTGGGGACCCATCCGAACACTTGGAATCCTACCGATTGTGGATGCAGATCCAGACTGCAACGGATGTAATGATGTGTAGGGGGTTTTCTATCACCCTTACAGGGTCTGCTCGGATTTGGTATCGCCAGCTCAAACCAAACTCCGTAGGCTCTTTTGCAGAACTTAGCTGGCTATTCTTTACGTAGTTCATAAGCGGTAAGAGAAGCCGGAAACCTAACATGCACCTGCTCACCATCAAGCAGGCTCCAAAAGAGTCGTTGAAAGACTACATCACCCGTTTTAATGAAGAAGTATTGCATGTCGAAGATTACGATGATAAGATGGCTCTTGCTGCCATTCTGAGTGGACTGAAGGAAGGAAAGTTCACCTTCTCTATCGAAAAGAATCCGTCGAAAATGCTGGCGGACTTCATGGCAAAGGCTCAGAAGTATACCAACGCCGAGGAGTTTACTAACGCCCGTAAAGGTACGCAAGTTGCAGACCCGACAAACAAAGGGAAGAGGCGTAGGAACGAAGACTCCCGGCCAAACGACAAAGGCGCGGTTGACCGCGCTCCCCGCTATCGTCAACTGAGCCGTAGGCCAGAAGGAAAATTCTGTTCGTATACTCCTTTAACACATTTGTCGAGCAAATTCTACTGGATATCCGAGGAGACAGGCTACTTAATTGGCCAGTCTGCATGAGGGCTGACCCAGAGCACCGGAACAAGCAAAAATTCTGCCGCTTCCACCGAGACCATGGTCACAACACGGACGACTGCGTGAACCTGAAAGACTAGATCGAATCCCTCATCCACAAGGGACATCTACGTCGTTACACTAAAAAAGAGAAGTTCGCTCTAAGAGAGGAACGATCGTGAGAATAGCCAAATAACCCCCCAGAAGAATCCGCTGAAATTTGTACCATTTTTGGGGGCTCATCCAGGGGAGGAGATTCAAACAGGGCCCGAAAGGCCCATTCCCTGAGATCCGAGCTAGAACACCACGTTCACCTGGCAGAATGCCCCAGCAAGGAACTCCGAGTCACTCTGTGCAGCCTGACATTCACAGATGATGACGCACGTGGGATCCATCATCCGCACGATGCGCGCTAGTGGTCACAATGACCATAGCAAATCATACGGTATACCATATCTTGGTCGATACCGGGAGTTCAGCTGATGTGATGTACACTGAAGCGTTCGAGAAAATGAGAATTCCACGGTCCTGACTCTGACCCGTGAAGACTCCCTTGCACGGCTTTGCCGGAGAGAGAGTAATCTCCGAAGGACCCATCTCCCTCCCAGTAACAGTGGGAGAAGGACAACATCAAGTCACACTTCTGGTGGACTTTTTGGCTGTCAATGTTTTATCTGTCCACAATGTGATCTTAGGCCGACCCTCCCTCAACATGATGAGAGCAGTCGTCTCAACTTACCATCTGATGATGAAGTTTCTAGCTGAAGGTGGAATCGATTATCTCCAAGGTGACCAATGCGAGGCCCGGAGGTGTTATGCGATAACAGTAAGAAAAGGAGCTGCCAAGAAGGCGCTCGTCTTGGACACATTGGACCCCCACGGACCGACAGAAAGCTCATTAGCCGAAGGTCTAGAAAAAGTGTCGCTCGATGAATCAGACCCGAGCAAAATTGTTCATCTCGGGTTATCTCTAAGTTCCAAGTGGAGGGACGAATTATTGGCCTTCTTGAAGCAGCATCGGGACGTCTTTGCGTGGTCTCACGCAGATATGTCAGGGATTTCTCCTGACGTGTTGGTTCATAGGTTGAATGTAGACCCGGATCATAAGTTGATTAAGCAAAAAAGAAGGCCGTTCGATGCCGAGCGATATGAAGCCATTGCTGAGGATGTCTCCATCCTGATCGATGCCAGTTTTATAGAAGAAGTGTATTACCCTGACTGGATAGCGAATGTTGTTCTCGTCAGAAAATTCAATGGAAAGTGGCGAGTCTGTGTAGACTACTCCGATCTGAATAAGGCATGTCCTAAAGACAGCTTCCCATTACCTTAGATCGATCAACTGGTGGACAACACGGCCAGACATGAGCTACTATCATTTCTAGATGCCTACTCCAGATACAACCAGATCGCTATGTATCCTCCAGACAGGCAGAAGACTACCTTTGTCATGGACAGAGGGATCTACTGTTACCGGGTCATGCCGTTCGGCCTGAAAAACACTGGGGCAACATATCAGAGGCTGGTGAATCAGATGTTCACTAGACAGATTGGACGCAATATGGAAGTATACGTCGACGATATGCTAGTGAAGAGTATCAGAGCCTCCGACCATCTTGCCGACCTCGGGGAAACATTCAGCGTCCTCCGAGAATATCAGATGAAGCTAAATCCCACCAAGTGTGCATTTGGAGTTGAGTCCGGGAAGTTCCTTGGCTTTCAAGTTAGTCAGCGAGGAATTGAAGCCAACCCAGATAAGATCAAGGCTCTCCTTGACATGAACTTGCCTCAGACCATTAAAGAGATACAATGTCTCACGGGTAGAGTGGCAGCGCTCAGACGCTTCATATCTAGGGCTATAGATAAATGCCTTCATTTCTTCCAGCAACTGAAGGGCCATAAGAGGGCAGAGTGGATGCCAGAGTGTGAGCAAACCTTCCAGCAATTGAAACAGTAAAAAAAGAAGAAAAGAGATAAAACATGGTCTTTATGTGGGAGGAGCTTGGGCGTCGGGGGCTTGTTCCGAGCGGGCGACTTCAGCAGGGGCAACAGGGGCATCTTCAAGGTCCTCAGGCAAAAGAGGATCAAGATCGAGGTTGGGGTATAAACCCAGGACTGCCTCGATATAAGCATCAAAGCAGCGGTTGTAAAACGTCGCAGCTTCGGCGTCCTTCTCCTTGGAGGTCTTGAAATCTTCAATCACGGCGGCAACTGCCGCTACCAGAGAAACCTCATCCTTGGCTCGTTGAGCCTCCACAACCTGAGTGATGGCTTGGGTCCGCTCTTCGGTCGCCTCAGCCTTAGTGCGTTTCAAGGCCTCACCTAGCCGGGTGGTCTTCATTGCCAAGGAATCCGCACGGGCTCTAGCATGGGTCAGCTCGCCGGTGGCTGCATCGTTGCTAGCTTTGAGGTTATCCGCCTTCTCCTGAAGCTGCAGCTCCCTGACCTCCAGGTCAACCATAACCCTCTGCAGCCGACTTCCTCTGCCCTTCTCGTCCGAAAGCTGCCGATGCAGCTCACTCTGCTTGGACTTCGAGAGGGCAAATTCATCTCGTAAAGCCGCCCTCTCGGCTTTGAAAGCTACAAACTCAATCTCCCTCCTTTGATGCTCTCGTGCTCTCTCGCGAATCGAAAGCAACGTTGGGATAGCCTAAACAGGAAACGAGGATCAGAATCAAAGAAAACGTATACAATAACGATACGAAGGAAAGAGAGTCCTTTCGGAAACATACCATATAACACACGGTGGCCAAGTCATTAAGAAAGGAGCTGTCCGACCTCCCGAGGGTTCAAACTATGTCCTCCTCGGGGGTATGCTTGACAGCCCATGAAGCTAAGCAGGCCATATGGTAGCCCGGCTCAAACCTCTCACCGCTCGTCCCCACTAGGGGCGAAACCACAACCTTCTCAGCCCTTACTCTACTACCGGTCGAGTTTTGACCCTCGGCACGGACATCTCCCCTGACCTCAGGAGGGGAAAGCACGTTGTCAGCCTTCCTATTGTCCTCCTCCCGCTCAGAGGAAGAAGGGATAACAATGGGGGGTTCAGGGGCTGTGGTAAGAGCCCCCATAGTGGGGAAAATGGCGGTGGAAGGAGGAGCAGAGCTCGGAGCAACTGGGGTGCCGCCCACAGTCGTACGGATGAGCACCAGGGGAGAAGCTACCACTGGGCCCCTGGTCAGCCCGGACAGCGCCGAAAGCGGAGCCACCGAAAGAACCATGACCGCCCTAGGAAGCACAGGGGTCGGCGCAGCACCTGACACCTGCGGGTGAGTAAGCACCGCAAGAGTTGAGCCAGCGAGCCTCGAGGCAGGGGCAGCAGAGGTCGGCGCGGCAGAAGACTCTCCCTCTCGAGGAGGGGCCTGCTTCTTCCGGGTGATCTTCACCCGGGGGGCGTCCTTCAGCAACTTCGCCGCAGTCGGAGCCGCCTTTCTCTTTCGAGTGCTAGACGCCTCGGCCATGCCTGCGAGATAAATGACTGTGTCAGTGACTAAGTGGGAAAAACTGAGCTCGACAGAAAGATCAAGATATCTTACTGAAGGATGTGGGCAAGGGTTGTGTCTTACAAAGCCCGGACTAATAAAGATTGTCCGCTGTTATCAGGTCCGCCTAAGAGCGAAGAGTCTCCGACAGCGCTCTAGCCTTTGGGATCCGATTCCTCTGAGCCGGATCTAGGAGAGGCAGCCCCTTCGAGAAAGCTGTAAAAAGAAAATAGAGAGATTTTAATTCCAATCTGAACAAAGGGAAACAAAGGCATCGACACAGATATTAGTTAAAGTCCGACCTAGTTTTGTGAAATGGGTTGGAACTTGTGTTGTTAGCACTTCGAGCTCCGCTGCTAGAGCCTCCCATTCGCCTGCAGTCCAGAGCCACTTATTTTTTCAGTCTTTTTTGGAGGATGGCAGGTTCATTACCAGTCCCGACCCTTTGCTTCCTCGGGTCGTAAAGTAGTACCATGGGTCGTTGCTGCGTGCTTAACTGGGTACAGACTCAACAACTCTTCCGGGGTCAGCTCGGAGTTCCCAACTTAACACCAGATGATGAAGGCGGAGATCAACACCCTCCAGGCGTTGGGAGCGAATTTCTCAGGAGCCAGCCCGAGGTAGGCCACGACCTTCCTGATAAAGGGGTGAAGAGGGAGCCAAAGTCTGCATTGCAGCGCACAGAGGAAGATAGCAACTTTTCCCTCGGTAGGAGCACCAACTACGTCCATAGGCTCATGGACCCTTATCTGGATGGAGTTCAGAATTTGAAACTCCGAACGGATCCATTCAATCTGGGATTTCGATAAAATGGAACCCCCCAGGACAACCTCCGTAGTGTGTCCACTCACGGGCATTTCAGCGGCCTCGACAGTGCGGGCTCGGCGAGCCCGTGTGGTCTTCTTGTTGGGCTGCTTGGTCCTAGCACCCAACGTCTTTTGTCTCCGAGGCAAGGGGTATAGGGTCGTGGTTTCGAAGGGGCCTTCGGAGGCCCCACTTCCATCTTTAGAACTCCCCGGCTCGGAGTCCTCGGCGTACTCACGCACGACTTCGAGGTCGGAAGACATAATGGAAAGAGAGATGAAGAACAGCGAAGGTGACTCACCGGGCGACTACTGAAAATTGTCTTCTACCGGAAGAGGGAGATCGGTCAGAATCTCCCGCTGAAAAATTCGAACTTGAACGGAATCGCCTCGTCGGAAATCACCTTCTCCGGTACGCTCTTCTGGTTCAGAATGTAAAGTAACAAACGAAAATTTGAGATTCCTTATATAGGCGACGAAGGAACTCCGCATTAATGGCAAGCCATAATGGACGTAGCCGAATCAGCACGAGCCGATCTCCAAACACATGTGGTCACACCCCGTTGGGGGGATACTCAACCGACTGTACGGCCTTGACATCGGGCAGCGTGCTTCGATACTCGAAGTGACGCCCTAGCAGTGAGAACCGTCACATACACGCCTCCTTAGACCTGCGTGACAAGCTCTCATAGGTCGGAAGGAGATTCGGAATCGTAACCATCACCACGCGTCGATTAGAACAATTGGCACACGCGTAATTTGAAAATCATCATCAATGCAGTATGGGCAGGAGATCTTTCACATGAATACTCTTCAAGTTCGCAAGCGGACTCGAAGAGTAGGGGGCTTCTGTTATGAAAAATTCGAGCTCACGATACAACGCCGGTCCGAGCGCCAGGCTGAGCCGAGGCTTGACTCGTCCGACTTACTTCGGGACGCGACCTGTCCGAGCAGCCGACCCGGTTGAGGTGCAGCTCGGGACAGTCCTCATATTCTGATCGGATGACCTGCTATACTGTAACCACACTCTGCTCGACACAGCTAGCCCTGCCAACTACGATGGAACCGACCTAACGGGTCGGATCGGACACAGTACTAGATGCTGCATCCTTTACTCCGTGGTCGGATGAGCCGAGCTGAGTAGACGTGAAATGACATACGCCAAATGCGGAAGTTGTCATTACTGATCGTGACCGATAACTTCGCTCGCAGATACGCATTACTCGTCTGATACGCTGCATGGTCAGTATATTGCGGGCAATATCTCCATGATTCGAGAATCCTTGTGATCGTGCCGAGATTATCAGATCCAGACCATGCTACAGACAAGTATAAATAGCACACGACGCCATATCTACAGGTCCGTAATAGCGAGTGCTCTCTCCTTTACTCTCTACTTAGACCCTGATTCTCTTGACCTGACTTAGGCATCGGAGGATCCCCCAGCATAGCCAGGGTCACCTTTGCTAGTTCTCTGGGTGTAGGTTCCAGGGGTGATACGTGAAGGTGGAGAGGACGAGAAAGGAGCGCCGATCGGATTTTGACATCAACAATCTTGCATGAAAAAAACATATATAATTAAATCAAATTATCAATTAAATGCCAGAAAAACTAATGTACTTGGGGGGTTAAATATGTAATATTTGAGGCTCAACAATTAATTGTGACAATGATAGTACAATTAATTTGGTGAAAAAAAATCTGTTCACTCATGTACTAAACATATTAATATTCGTCATCATTTTATTTGACAAGTGCTTGAGGAAGATTGTGTGATTCTTGAAAAGTTCCATACAAGCATGAACCCGGTCGACATGCTTATGAAGGTAGTTCTTATAAAGAAATTTAAGTTTTGTACGAATTTTCTGAGCTTGATGAATGCTTAACGAAGATAGAGTGTACGAGAAGCGACCATGAAACTATGATAGAAGATGATTAGAGATGGTGATGACATAGTAGACGAATGGAGCATGAATGTTGAATCTATGGTCGAGATTATTGTTAGAAGTCTTCAATATATTTAAAATACGGTTTGTCAATAGCATCGACAATCTACTCCATCCCATCGAGCTTATGTCAATCCCCCCTCAACAGTCCACTTGATCTTATCGAGAATTCTAAAGAATTCCTAATTGCTTGTTGGATAGTTTTTGGAGTGCTACTTGATCTCATCGAAGTTGGCTTCGATCCCATCGATAGACCCTTAATGGTTATCCATCCTATCAGCATATATGCGTGATTTTGCAAAAGTGTGTATTTTATTTCTTAATTTCGTTGTAACTCTATATAAGGGGATATAAATGGGAAAATTAGGGTGAATTACGTATAAATGGTTTCTAAAGCAAGAGGGAGAGCAAAATTAGGGTTTTATAAAGGGTTTTTGGAGTTATTCGGACAGGTGAGTCCATCAATCTTTTATAATTTTGTTTTCATAGTGGATTTAATGCCACTTTATGCCATAGTTTTTTACTGTGAGCATTTTTCTACATTAAAAACTTGTGATCTCTGTGTGTTTGTGTTGCGTTTGATTTCATCTTATTTGATTAAATTTAGATTTTCTTGCATGCAATCCCCAACACATAATACAAAATTATATTATTTTTTGAGAAACGCTCTAGTGTTCTTGCAATACTATAAGTTATAGAGCTCTTAGTTGCACTTGAGATGGAGACGCTCTGATCCATTGATCTAGACTATTCATTAGGTTCAACATACATTTGATGGGCTACCACACAAACACAATAATGATATGAGAAATATTGACCATTTGATCAAATAACATTTAATATGAATGGTCGAGATCATTTACATAGAAATATGTTCCGTCAACAATTTGATCCATCTATTTGTTAGGACCCATCTCGAATTGCTTATGATTTTGAAGAATCACCTTTTCAACCAATTGTACCCATCCCATCCATCATCCATGACATGGAAAAATGATGCCTATAGAAAATATGCCAAATCAAGGATAGTTTTGATCATTTGGATCATTTGATTAGTGCCATTTTTGCATGCGCAGCCCATGAAATGTGTCCTAGGTCTATATTTAGATTCTAAAACAATACGCTGGTTCTTTTTATGAGTATAACTTACAAAGAAGAAGAAGAAGATGATCATTCATACTTTCAATCTTCAAGCCAAAACCATTAATTTAGGAGCTCTGGTTTTCTAATGATCATCAAGTTTTGAAAGCTCCCACATGTGCTTGGGCAAATAAGTATTTTTACTTAAAACTGCATGTGGGCCTTCACTAACCACTTACGCTAGGTTTTTATGCACATGAACCCTTATATCCCTCTATGTCATTGTCACCCTGTTATCATGTGAGCTGAGGCTCTAAATGAGTACACAACTATATGGTCTAAGGATACATTGTTGGATGTTTAACATATCAAAACAAAAAGAAAACCAATGTATGTATCATCATCGTTTAAGTCTCCTCCCAAGTAACTGAAGTTGGCTGGATGATCTTGTCATATAGACTTTCACACCGTCGATTCACACCATTGCACTTTGATATAAGGGCTATAAAACTTTAATTAGACCATTTCTTTTGCAAATACTTTTTAATTAAATCTTTTTTATCCTAGGGATTCCATGTACACAAACGGAGCATGTCAATCCAAGTGGTATTCCATGGTGAGAAAGTCTATATGATAAGACTTTATGGTGTGAATCCAGGGTGAGAAAGTCTATACGACAAGACTTTATGGTGTGAATCCCTTGATAAATTATAGCCGCGATTGATGTTTTCATGAGTGGCCCAATCACGTGCATGTTACTATCATGGGTCTCAAGAATCAAGACATGCATCAAAAGTAACTAAACAGGTAACAAAAGTCTCATGACTAGCTATCAAATCTAAGGATATTTATACAGGTTGCAAGTGAATATGCATCTCCTTTCATAAGACCTTGGAGCATTGCTCACATCAGTATGCCTACTTTTCAAGTTGTGCGTATCCCCGTGTTGATGTAACTAGCGGCTAAATGGCCAAGACAAGGTAACACAATTTCTAACAACCTTACAAATTGAAGTAAAGCGGGTTGCGGATACTTTCATGTCTAAGATGATCCAAAGTAGGCCTGATCGAAAGCGGAAGTGATTAGGACTGTTAGAACTCTAAAATAGGCCTATCTCACAAATCAAAATGAGTTATTCAATGTACATTTTGGGGTAGGAGAAGCTACTTTAGCCAATTAACCCTGTTATGCCTGTTTTCCCACACCGAATTTGCAAAATTCCTTCAGATCGATGGTCAAAAATTCATTTTATTTTTGTTTTTTAATATTTATAGTAAGTTTTAGTTCGATCATAACTTTTGATCCATTGAACTTTTGGAGTTGTGTCCAACATGAAAAAGGCTTAGAAAATTTAGGAGAGTAATGTGGTTAGACCAAATAGGATACTATTTTGGCTGAAAATCAGGAAGTCTAGTGGAAATCATGACCGCCTATAAATAGTAAGTTTACTATTTATAATAAGTCACGGTTTTTACGAAGTTTGAGTTGGAGTTTGATTCTGAAACTTCTTCCTATGTTTGGAATCCCTATTTAAAGGATTGTAAATTCATTTTTATCCATCAATCAATTTATTTATGATTTTATTATAATTTATTTCTATTTTCTCTCTCTCCACAGGATTTGAGGAACCTTTGTGAGGAGTCTGGAGAAGCTCCATGGCCGGATTCGGAGTAGTTATCCCTGAGGTAGACGGTGATCCACGTCCATGGATTCGGAGTAGTTATCCCTGAGGAAGACGGTGATCCACCTCATCACATCCATCCCTACGTCACAAATGCATTAGCCCAAGTAGGTGACAAATTTGAACATGATTTACATAGATGAGAAAAATCAAAGGTCTTATTTTTCTATAGGCATTGCCTTAACCACTGCCTTAATCACATACGTAAGGGCTTGGCATAATATTCATATGGGAATTCATCCTATGGTTTTAATGGGTTAAACCAGAGATACT
Source organism: Magnolia kwangsiensis (assembly GCA_037074715.1). Lineage (NCBI taxonomy): Eukaryota > Viridiplantae > Streptophyta > Magnoliopsida > Magnoliales > Magnoliaceae > Magnolia > Magnolia kwangsiensis. The sequence goes on from CM073577.1 coordinate 121,090,272, forward strand.
ACATTATACAAATCTGTAACTTAAATTATTTCTCTAATAACAGCTGAATATACGAAAGAGACGAGAGATGTGTTTGGAATTTGACACGATTCTCGTGGATATGCATTTGAACAAATATGAAAATAACCTTAATTTATTTAGACACCCTAATCCATTTTAATATACTCTAACACAATAAAACCATAATATAAGTAACCTATGAAGATGAAAAAACTTCTCATCGATTCAATCAATCAAACCCCATGTATTTACATATAAACCCTGTAGTGGTTTCAGTGAAGAGTGGCAGTGACTTGGGACTCTTGCCTACTTTTCTCAGGAAGAGGACGGACTTTTTTAAAAACTAAATAAAAAATTTATTATTATTATTTTTTATAATTAAAGAAAAAGATAAAATCTATTTTCATGACCAACCTGGCCACGCCCACCTCATCCCAGATTTCAGCCTAACTCAGTGACTGATTAAGTCCCAAGTTGTCTTGATTTGCAAATTCTGTCCACATACAATAATGAACAATAGCAAGCAGCACACATGTCAACTTAGCAAGTACACGTGTGCTGACTCACTGTATAAGGTGGGCCATGCCATGATGACCACCATGCACAAAATCCAAGTTCAGTCACTTATTAGGTGAGCCACATCTGTACTTTGGATTTGGACGGACATTTGAAAATTTCATTTAAACCTATCTATTGTCAAAGAGGTATCCACCTGATTAATGGACCACCTAACTTTTTGACATGATCATCTTCATTAAGGGCCCACCTTATGGACCAAATGTCCTGTACACTTGTCATATTGGAACATTAGCTGTTTGACAAACATCGGTGTGGGGCAAGTAAACCTCATCCACCAAAATCTGTTCGCGGAAGAGTTGACCCGAAGGCTTGAGTGGATTCACAGGTCCACCGAATTCAGTTGACTAAAAAAATTGGACTGAGTCTTTATTTGATGGGATTTTGACCATACTACCCTCATGGTATTGCATGCCAAATGCCCTGAGAATTAGAAGGCTTAAACAAATGTCCTAGCTAGCCCTCCGGTATCTTTTTTTTTTGGAAAAAAAAAAGGATGAAATTATCACTGCTTAGATGCTAGTGCACAGACCCTCCTCTCTCTCTCTCTCTTTTTTTTTTTTTTTCTGCATTAAGTGGAAATACCATGTAGGAAGGTGTACTCACTTTCGTTAGTTGTAACTAATCTTGTAAAGTACGAGGCGAGGAGCATGATGCACCTAATTCTTATCTTGAACTTCATTAACTGGAAGTTGAGGTTGAATTGTAGCCATTACTTTAATTAATTTAGAGGATCTCAAGCGGTGTCTAATCTAGTGATGGATAGACATCCCTTCAACTAATCCTTATTCACTTAAAAGACGTCGAGTGTTGTCATGAACCCACTTGGGCATGAAAGATTCACAGTCCTCAATTTCTAAACAACTAAAACATAAGAAAAAGAAAACTACAGAAATAAAAAATTTGGAAAGAAGTTACCGGATTAGAATTGTTATGTTAGATTTTCACAAAATAGAAAACAATTTTAATTTCTAAAAACAAATTCAGAAAATCATAATAGCAAAAGTTAACCCTAATCTTAACCCAATTCTAATGCTAATCAATTTCAGAAAAAATGTAGCTGAAGTCCCTGGCAACGGCGCCAAAAACTTGACCACTCCCTCGACTGTATTTTTCAGTGTACGGTTACCACCATAAACTTCTTTAGCGTATGGGCACCACCAACAACTTCTATGCCCCTAAAAACAAGTTTTGTTTTTGTTTCGATGACCACTTTTCTTAGAGAAGGAAGACAAGGACGTCAGCTAATTACTAACTTCGAATCGCCGATGATCTTGACGCAGGTCGCATCAAGTTGTTCCCGATACGGCACAAACGTCTAACTTCCTTTCCTGGATGGGCAATTTGAGATAGAGATGGATGATTGTGGTTGTCATGTGAAAGATAATAAATGAAATAAAATTTAAATTTTATAATATATTTCCTTAGAAGACAATGAACATATATCAGTCAAGGTTGTCATGTGTTAAGGGTGGTTTTCATGTGTTAAGAGTTGAGGTTGTCAAGGTCTACATTGTGATTATCATTTGATAAGGGTCAAGGTTGTTATGTTCTAAGGGTAGAAGTCATAATTGTAATGTGTTACATGCTAAGGTTCTCATGTATTAAGGGTCTAAGTTGTCACGTGTTAAAGATTGTGGGGCCCACCATGGGATATGTGTCAAATCTACTCTGTCTATTAGATTCAGAATTTAATTAATTTAACGTCATGGGAAAAATATTACACATGTAAATAATTAGAGCTTTGCAATAGCTTGGCTAGTTAGATTTTCTGCCCAAAAGATTATTAGGCCATTTCACTAGCATGTAAAACAAATAAATGGTAAGAAAATTTTGTTTTAACCAACGTGGCCCACTTGAGATGCAAAACATTTTGAATTTTGAAGCAGAAGGCATAATCATTATTCCCAATCAAATGGAAAGCTCTAATCACCCACACGTGTCTGAGGATGGATTGGAATGGTTCCTGATCTAGGGAAGGACGTGAGGTTGAGCACCGTCTTCCTTAAGGGAATAACTGTTCCAAATCCATGGAGCTTCTTTAAACTCCTCATGGAGACTTCTTGAATCTGTGAGTAAAAGAACAAGAAAATAGAAGATAAATTCTATAAAGTTTGAAATTGATTGATGATTGAAATAAACGAGTTCACAACCCTTTAAATAGGGATACTAGGCAATGAAAGAAATTTCAGAATCAAACTACAACTAAAACTCCTAGAATTCTCAACTTACCATAAATAGTAAACTTACTATTTATAGACTGTCATGATGTCTACTAGTGCACAAGGATTTCAGCCAAAAATAACAAAAATAATAACTATCTTAGTTGGCTTCACAACACTATTTTCCTAATTATTCTAAGCACTTTTCATGTTGGGCGCAACTCCTAAAGCCCAACGGATAAAGAGTTATAATCAAACTAAAACTTACTGTTTATGGTAAAAATGGAATTAAAACAAAGAAACGACCGTCGATTTGATGGTATTTCACAAATCCGGCTTGGCCAAGTTGGGTGGCTAAAGTAGCTTGTCTTACCCCAAAACCATATATTTTACGTCTGATAACTCATTCTGGTTTGTGAGATGCGTCTGTTTTAAGTTCTGACAGTCCAGATCATCTCCGTCTCCGATCGGGCCTTTTCTGGTTCATCTTGGTCATGAAATTATCTGCGACCCGCTTTACATCAGTTCCACACATGTGTATGTTCCTCACATGTGTGGGCTTAGCAAACCTCTAGTAACACAAAAATGATGACAAAGAGAAAATTTTCTAAGTAGTCAATCATAGGCGTCAGTGACTTCCTCCTAATATGAATATTCAGATGGTAGTACACACATACAGTAGTTTTGATTTCTAAAAATGTTACTCTCTAAAACTAAAGTTATATACCCCATATGTACTTTATAAAAACATCTATCACTTCCTTGTAAATCATTCATTAGTGGACAAGCTAGCAGTGGCCCACCACTGATTAGACGGATTGATTGGAAAGAAAATACATTATCTGTCGATATCGTGGGCCCGGCATTGATAGGAAAGAATTACACTATTTTCTCTAATCAATTGTCTAACGGCTACAAGTCAATGTCACTCATATCAACAATGAATGCAATAGCAAACAAGTGGTGACCATGCCATGAGGCTAGCTCTTAAACCTTATTGCCTTTGTTTGCAAGACTTCCCAATTTAAACATTCCACATCCTCTAATCCAATCTATTCCCATAAAAGTAAGGTTTCTTTTAAGGCTACTCCTTTCCTAAGATTGGAATGAATGATTAGGATTTCGAACATGTTTTCAACTGAAATTATGAAAAAATTTCTTCTCTTCAAAGGCAAAACATAGAAATGAGACTTCCTTCTTGCATTATGTAAAATATTAAGGACGTTTTCTCCTAGGAAGGTTTTATAAGGTTTTGTAACATATTTAAAACAAATAATGGCTCATGATCTAGCAGATTTTATCCTCCTTACAAATAGTAGGGTATTTCAGCATGTAAAAGTGGTAAAATACTCCATATTAGACATAATGACTGAGGGGTTAACATGGTAATTTCTACCTGCATGCAATCAGTGGAAAGTTCCTTTATCGTCTTGTGTAGACTAGGTGAATAGCATGTGCAGCACACATAGGGAGAAAAGGAGGGAGGGAAGGAGGGAGAGAAAGAGGGGCACCCAAAATGGTTTAAATAGTAAGTGACTCCTATTGATTTTTTCGGTGTTGTGGTCTGCTCTAGTTTTATGTTTGACTTATGATGCAAGGGAGGACGTGAGGTCTAGCAACTGTCTTCCTTAGGGAGATAACTGCTCCGAATCTATGGAACTTCTCTGGACTCCTCATGGAGACTTCTCGAATCCACGAGAAAGAAAGCAAGCAAAATAGAAATAATAAATTCTATAAAATTCGTAATTTGATTGATGACTCAATGGATTAAACGAGTTCACAACCCTTTAAATAGAAATACTAAGTAATGGGAGTGAAATCAGAATCAAACTGTGACTAAAACCCCTAGAATTCACAACTTACTATAAATAGTAAAACTTTCAGAATTCACAACTTACTATAAATAGTAAACTTACTATTTATAGACGGTGGTGATGTCTGGTACTGCGCAAGGTATTTGGCCAAAAATATTAAGTGTTCTATTTGGCTTCACTAAGCTATTCTCTTAATTATTCTAAGCACTTCTCGCATTGGACACAACTCCTAAAGCACAACAGATGAAAGTCATAATTAAACAAAAACTTACTATTTATAGTCAAAATAGAATTAAAATAGTGAAACTACTGTCGATCTGGCGGTATTTTGCAAATCCAGCTTGTGTAACCCAACATAACGAGGTTGGGTGGCTAAAGTAGCTCGTTCTACCCCAAAATTATATATTTTACGCCCGATAACTCATTCCAGATTGCGAAATACGCCCTATTTAAGGTATGACGGTCCAGATCACTTTTGTTATTGACCGGGCCTTTCTGATTCATCTTAGCCATGAAATTGTCCACCACTCTCTCTACATCAACTTAATTTTGAAATGACATTGTAACCTAAAACAAAGATAAATGTATGAAGTGGATGTCCCAAAGTTATCAAGTTAGCCTCCACAAACCCTTTATTGTGTGGGCTCTCTAAATGGATATCGGAGATGAGAGCTATGTGCAAAGAGGAATGTGAGAGAAGACTGCTTGCATGAATGCATTGAAATGACAAAAATGCCGTCAGTTAAAAGGGCAACCACATTCTCAGTAGCTACTCACACTCTTCCACAACAAATTGTTAGAGTATCTTGGAAATATTCGTTTCCATCGCTCCATTGTTGCTAATGTAAGAAGAGAATGGAAGCCGTTGCTTTCATGCACATTGAGAAAGTAATTGGGTGCCCATGTGGGCGATCGTTGAGAACATGCTACAAAATCTGACCTTTCAGCCAAAACGGATGTTCCTAAACATGCAATTGCTGGCCTTCAAATGGACGGTACAAAGCAGGAGTTAACCGTCAAACCTCAAATAAGAAAGGTGAGAAAAACAACATGCTGGCATTGTCCATATGGTGTAAACCATGGCCATTTAAGGCAGAGCCACTACGTGGACGGTGCTGATACAGCCATCTACTGTTCTACAAAGGTTGTTTTTATCGTATTATGATTAGAGCTGTACACGAAAGTTAGCTCGGTTAACTAGCTCGACTTGACTCGAAAAAGCTCGTTTGACTCCGTTTGAAACTGAGTTCAAGCTAAGTCGAGCTGATTTTTGGAGCTCTAAAAAATTTCGATCCAAGTCCGTGCTTGAATCAACTTGGATCGAACCTCTATTCGAATTGAGAGAGTTCGGTGACTCAATTATTTTGATACTGATGTTGCTCACCACGTGTTTGATGAAATGACTCAACAAAGTGTTGTTTCGACTGCATACATTCTCCACGGATCGGCTAGTGGTGAAGAAGGTATGGATATGAAACAAATCACTACCAAATAAATAAAACATTACATGATAAAACTATCCTCATATTTTGATTGTGATGCTACCTATCGGGTGTTTGATGAAATACCTATAAATTGCTACTGATGTTTTGTTTGCTATGAGACTCCATGTGATTAAGAAAATGCTAAACAGGCTTAAACTTGGCTCGAGCTGCTGACCGAACCGAGCCGAGCTAGCCACTCAAGCTTGAGGACCGAGTTGAGATAAGTTTGAGCTGGGGCCAGCTAGTGGCCGAGCCAAGTTGAGTTGTGCCAAGCTCGACTTGGATCGACTCATGTACAACTTTGATTATGATATACATGGTTCTATCATATCATTCCTGAGAATGAGCCACAGATCCACCTAAGATATGGAAGGGGACATCGGACTTTCAATTTGTTCATATGGTTGACAGTTTGGTGATCCAGACCGTTAGTTAAATGGGCTCCAATTTTAATCCATGCATCAAAAAATTCTTTAGAACACTGGCCAGATGGGCTCCAAATTGGATGAGACATGCATCAAAAGTTCCTTTAATAGTGTTGTTGTTTAATCAAATACGAGACCACGTGTTAACAAACGGTCTATATTCAGTCAAATATGTGTGATTAGGATAAGTGTTAGGCATGCCAAAGTTGTATTTGACTCGAGTTGGATTAAACGCTTCCGACCCCAAGTGTCAAATCAGCTGTAGGATAAGACCTATGGATGTAGATCTAACTAGCTACCAATGTTGCTACGATCAAGCGATTTCTAAGGAGAAGATTAGTCCTTTAATGGGATCTTTTTGCTTTGAGTTAAAGACTTTTCATTCAATAGTGATAGTGGTTCTCAGGTTTCTCAATGATGCAATAATAGACTAATGAGATAAAATAAATAAATAAAAGTTAATTGCTAATTTTATGGATTTAGAAATAAGATGAGTACAATCAGTGAAGAAAATCAAACTAAACAGAGAAAAATAAAAAATAAATTACCTATTACCATCCATGCGGATAAAACAATTTAAGTATGCTGCAATAGGATGTGACTTGCATAATCTTCTAATTATGAATTTGGTTGATCGAGAATCCGATGACGGCAATCGTGGATATTTACACTATTCTTAGAACATACTGCAATGATGGCCTTGGACAATAACAGACTAAGCGATGCTAAACTCCAAACTTGTTGCAGCAAAGCATGACCAAAGTGGAGAACTAAGACTAAAACTAAGATAGATAGCGTTACATTGTGTAGAAAGATTATATGTATGTTGCTGATGGTGTGAAGCTCTTCATCGAATATAGCACCGTCCGGTAGTGACTAGCTACTGGCAATTTCATTAGTCAATTCCTCCAATGGGACCAACTTTGTCAATCATAGGTGGGCCACTAGAAATTTCCATAATCTCACGTCATTTATTACTCTCACTCTTATTCTGGTTGTTGCTCTTTATCAAGTCAAAATCTAGCTTGTAAATTTCAAGATAAAAGATCTAATGATAATATGGACAAAGGAAATGGTTGTGTTTTTGCAGTGTGCACTAAGTTTCAGAGCGCATGGACTTCGATTTTTCATGTGCTATTTCAAAACTTGTAAGAGAAATAATCTAGTATTCTCACTGTATGGAAACCACATGTACCTAGTTGCAATTAGACCGGCGGTGATAATATCATCTATCCGGATCGTCTATTATCCTTCCTCCACTCTTCTTCCACTACCATACAAAACTCACAACAATCCAGTGGTCCCATTATCCTTCCTCCACTCTTCTTCCACTACCATGCAAAACTCACAACAATCCAGTGGTCCCAAACATCAGTGACCAGGCCTATTTTCTGCAAATGATCACATCCATCTTTTTATTTTTTTCTAATGCCACTGACTGAATGGTTTGGATCACCTGATCAGTATGCTTATGAAGAATGAACTTGACCTAATTAACTGTTCAAATAGGTGACGTGGATGTACAATGATACCAATGCTACTAATTGCATGGAACGGTTTCCATACGCTTAATCCACTGGATGATTTCTCAAACTTAAAAGCTCTGTGAGTAGAGGGAAGCGTGCACCCTTTTTCAATTTATTTTAATCTTTCATTGGATATTGTCTTTGCATTGCATATTGCATAGCATTCTTGAGAACCGCAGTGCAAATACCACTAAATAAACAAAAACCAAACCCAGAGACATATAATAAAAATGATATTACAATTTTAAAGTAAATAAATGTTGCAGCTTATTAAGCAAAGTGAAAAGCTTTCATGCAGCTAGAGCATGGTTTAAAAACTTGAGAACTAGACTTGTATTTAATAATTAAATTAATATTACTTATAAATATATTAAATAGCTACCATCATCATCAACAACAACATCTAAGCTTTATACCAATTAATTAGTGTCAGCTGTATGAATCCGATTTCGTCATTCCATTTTATCAGGGGCCATACCTTCAATTAAACTATACTGCATCAAGTATTTTCTTACTGCCTTCATCCACATCCTTTTGAGTCTTTCCTTGCCTCTTAGAGCCTTAACTTGTACAACTCACCCCTAACAGGCGTAGTCCTTGATCTCCCTTGCACATGAACAAACCATTGAAGTCTACTTGTCCTCGTCTTGTTATTAATCCTAAGATCCCTCCAATGCATTCATTTCTTCTTATATAACTATTCATTTTAAATAGTTATATATTGATATAATACAAAAAAGAAAGAAAGAAGGATGAGCAAACAAATGATGCTTGGCTTGTCGGTTGGAGCCTTCAACCTCAAGTGAGTGACTTGATTGGAGTCATGTTGAATCGAGTTACTCATCCGAGTCAGATTGACTCGACAAATCACACTGAGTGAAGGCTGAGCCAGGCTTACAACCAATTTTCACAATTATTCAGCTCAAAATATTGCGGAATTGAGTCGACTCGACTGAGTTTCAAGTCAAGTTACTGAGTTTTAGAACTATGAGCTAGATTCACAGACGTTCTACACAGTTTCCTCCTCACAGTAGAGGCGAGACAAACAAATTTTGTGATCAGGACATTGAACTGGGGCCGCTATGAGGATAGGCCATTCCCCCAAAAGCAAGGGGAATTGGACTGTGGTAGAATCTGATCAGTGACCTGAAAAAGAGACAGTTACAACAATGATACACATTCAACCAGCAAAACTCGGAACAAAATGGATGGTCACAGTTGTCCAATCGATGCAGCGGCCCACCAGATCAGTAGCATTGATCATCAAATACATTTGCCATGTGTACTAAAAGGGCGCCGCATAGAACTTCTATGACGCAAGCTGCATAACAGCATCTCTCTTAACCATGACTAAGTTGGGGAAGACATGATACACGTGCACACACTAGGGTTCCCCACATGACAAATTAACCATGCATGGCATGACATAATATTCAAAATGTTCAGCTTTGAGAACTTGTCAAACAGATGAAAGATTCAAATGAAACCAAATTGACATTTAACTACAAAAGAAGAAATGTAATGATCTGTTACCACAAATCCATTCAAATCGAAGCTCAACAGTAAAGGATGATCGGATCAGCCCCGTTTCCCACTGTTCGGGTTCGTCTTCGTGCAGAGAATTTTCCGTCCCTTGGCCCTCCTCCGCCTCAACACTGCCCTCCCACTAGTCGTTCTCATTCGCCTACGAAAACCATGAGTTCGAGCTAGTGACTTCCGAGACCGAGACCTCTTTGTAAGGCATAGAGCAGCCTTCCCAGCTCTCACCTGGAGGACACGACGCCTCTCCTTTACCACTATGCTGTAATTGAAATCAACCCTCAATGACAAACCTGTATGTTCACGCATAACTAAAATTAGAAAATCAATATCCTTGGGAGCCTTGGAAGCTTTCATTTGTGTTTGCGTTTGATGAATTCGATTCCTTGCTTCAAGGCTAAGCATTTTGTTTACCCATGTTGGCAGAGAGGCTAATTCTCTTGTAGATAGTCTCTCAAGAGGAAGACCTTTCCTACATGCTCTAGTTGTAGGTAATTGGTTTCCCATATTTGGATTGGGTGAAAATAAAACAAAGTAAAACATAGTTGATAACATAAGTGTAAAGTTGACATTAAGGAGGAAAGGAAAGACCTTACACCTGTTTGTTTTGTGAGAGATCATGAAGGAAAGAAAAATGTTAAATAAGAGGAAAACCTCTTTTCCTATCAATTGACTTTTTAAGAAAATGTTTTACTCTACTGGGGAAAGGAAATCGATTTCCTTCTTTTATTTATGTTTCTCAAATAGAGGAACTGTCACATTGAAGGAAAACTGTTTACTTTCTTCAGTTTTCCTTCATTTTCCCTCAATCCAAATAGTACTATTTGCTTCCCTTGAATAAAATTGCCATTATTAAAAAAAAGGAAAAAAAAAAAGAAAAAGAAAAAGAAAAAGAAAGAAAAGTGAGATGTGGTAATGTAATTTAGACCTCTTATTGAAAAAAAAATAAAATGTAATCATTGTTAGCAGTTGAATATAGCATTGAAAACACTGATGATGTACATTTATAGTTTTCATCACTTTGATATGGCATTGATTTCTGGTATGATAACAGAAACTGTTTCAGGTTCGAGCAGAACACTAGTCAGAGAATTGGAAAAGATCCATGGCTAAGATTTGAGGCACACTCTTTCTTGATCATAGCATAAACAACAGAAACAAAATGCTTCTTTCTATAAATGCATTATGCACTTCGACACTACCACTTTAATATGGGCAAGAAGCATGCCGATACAATTCCTAAGTCAAAGTTGGTTGCATGCCATTTCAATCTAATCATGTACATTGAAAAACCATTCTCATCCTCTGCATTTTCCTGGATGAAGATGCAACTATCAAACAGCAACTAGAGAGTTTAACATCATTGTTTTAGTTTCTTTCCTACTGACCATCAACAGGTAAATCTCCATCAGAAGTTTGTTAAAATTCAATCAAGACATTTGGTTTGGAATAAAATTGATTCAATCAAGACTCAACCAACAAACCAACATGGTCACTCTTTTTTTTAAAAAAAAAAAAAACCCAAAAGCATATAAACAAGTATCCAGAAGACAATCTCATACTCCATGATATTGAAAAATCATATCACATGCGAACATCTTTAAGCTAAGAAAACAATATCTAGTACTCAACTAAGTTTCAACTTGTCTTAGTCCATGACCCTCTTTGACTTGCATGGATTTCCATTTTCAATCCTTGATGTAATAATAGATCTTTTGATATTATCATGTAACTGAAAAGAACAGTATCCAACACCAATTACCCCTTCTTATCACTGACATGCATCTGTGTCTAAGCTACATCCATCTTAGCTTTCTAGCATTAACAACTTCTATGATACAGGTAAGAAGATACACTCCAAATGGTATATTCTATTGTATAATTCACATAACTGAATTGTTAGATGTTTTCCTGCCGAAGCTAAAACACAGCATCGATTTCCTTGTCTGCATCATTCCAAATAAAACCCAGCTGATGTTTTTACACATTGAATGGATGGGTGTATTTCAATGTACTATTGAGTTAATTGCAATATAAGTCTAATGGAGACATCATCAATTTTTGCCATTTCCTCTTTTGATTAAACTGAATGTCTGCAATTCAATTCACTTATAGATCCAAACATAGCCTAAAGTCCGGCGAACACCATTTACAAATGAGAAGTGCAGGGGCGATTCGTGCAACCAGAGATTGAAGAGGCAATTCATAGAACAGGTGCAAGGTCCTGGCCACTCGTCATGTAGCTCACACCATCAACATGCATTAACCCAAAATGAGGCTCTCCCATTCATACAATGCTCGACCGTAGTATGTACACTACGCTCCGTGTTCTTGTTTCATACTAGTGATCTGAACCATTGTATGATGGGCCCCATTAAACGAAGATCTCCCAGACCGAAAGGTCATGGCCGTCGAATCTTTTGCCCATTTTCAATTGAATGTCGACTGTTGCTGCATTTTCTTCCTGAACGCTCTATTCTCTAGTTTGGATTCCCACGTATGGAGATATTTCATGTGTGGTCTATACTCGGTGGGGCCCATCCGCTCAACCGATGGATGACTGAATCATTGGCCGTAATTGTACGAAATGAAGCATTGTATAAAACCACTTCTACCAAGATGTCAAAAACAGCAAGAAATTCAGGAAAGGAAGAACATGAGGCAGATGGGTTTTCTCCCAAAAATGTCAGAACAGCAAGAAATTCAAGAAAGGAAGAGAGAGAAGCTAGAATTCTTAAAGAAAAAACAAAAAAGACATGAGAGAGAGAGGAGAGAGAAGGGGTTTTGGGTACCTGAGAAAGAAGAAGGGAAAGAGAGAGACGTGGAGGGAGAGATGAAGGAGGAGGTGTGGTGGGGCCCACCAGGGGCTGGGGACCTGATGGAATGAACGGAGCTTGTTCTTCTGTTCGTAAGCAGAGATAAGGAAGCTGAAGGGGGAACCCTTGTTGAGATAGCTGCTACCACAGACAATGCCATCCTCTCTCTCTCTCTCTCTCTCTCAGAAATAACAAAAGCGGGGCCTTATCTACAAGTAAGGGTTGGCAATGGGCTAGGCTCAAGCCCAAAGTCACACCTTTCAACAGCCCAAACCTAAAAACACAGCCCGACCGCTTTAAAATCTAGAAGGCTGGTTAGGTCTCGGCCCGGATTTTGAATTATTTTGAGCCGGCACTATTCATAATTCTAATTTTTCAGTCCCGAGCCCAGCCCATTGACACCTCTAGTCCCGGCCTATTGCCAGGCCAATCCATACAAACAGAGGAGCAAATGGTACAGGCCGAAGTAGATAAGAAAGATCCAGCCCATTAGATAAATTATCAAGCTGGACTGGGCCTACTTGTCAGTCCCTTTTGGCAGATATAAGTTGACTCTGGCTGGTCTTGCCTGACTGAGTTGACTCAAACTCCTTTGGGATTAGTACGGGTTGGATCTACGCCTCACCTTTTTTTTTTTTTTTTTTTACACACGCACACACACCCCCACACACGCACGCCGTAGTGGAATTTCACCACCTATGAGTACTACGCCTCACCTCTCACCTCTCCAATTCACCCCTAACTAGAGGTGGGCATTTGAGTCGAGTCCGACCGAGTTAGGTCTAACTTGATTCGATCTGGTATTGTGAAAACCCTTACTCGAACTTGATCCGACTCGGGATCAAGTCCAGTGGGCTTGACTCGTTTGAACTGTATCTTGGTTGGGCTGATCCGAACCGAGTCCGACTTGGTCAGATATACTGAGTCGGATCGAGTTGGCTATGATTCGGATCGGGTCAAAAGCTCAAGTAAATCGGTTAAAAAACCGTTGAAAATTTTATAGGCCCCATAGTCTGGTCCGACTCGACTCGATTCCCACAACCCACCTCTGGTGACTTGCATGGGAACATGACTGATTGAACCAGCTACAGTAAGGGCATTTTTCATGGTGGGGCCCATCTGATGGATAGGTTTAGTGGCTTGGGTTTATCTCATGTGATGATCTAGGAGCTGGGAACGGAACAACTTTCATTGGACTAGAATCCATGACCGAAGTTCATTGTTTACTCTTAACGTTTATTTTATATATATATATATATATATATATATATATATATATATATATATATATATATATATATATATAAACTTAATTGATGTTGACAGATCGAAACATTTCATGCCACACCAAACTAAGGGTCCACTATCAATTAGACCAAACATTTCAACCGTTAAAATATCATAGATCCAACTTCCAAGGTAAATAAACTATGTCCATAAAACGAACAAAGTAAATAAATTCTGTCAAAAATCAAAAGTAAATAAATCACGTACACATACAAACAAATAAAACTTCCATTCATTTAATAACCTTTGTATGATGAATGCCTTTGTGACATGTAAGCAAAGTAAATTTGTCCATAATAGTAACCCTCTCCTCCACCTCTACCTTTGTCACCAGAATCATCCTTTGGTTCTCTTTTTACGGCTTCAACTGCATGAGAACTCTGAGCTGACTCCAAGATGGAGGTGTCCAAAAGATAGTCGTTTACCTTTGATGAATTGGATGGTGGAGATGCCTTTCCATTATCTGCATTCATAGATTCAACAAGTTTTTTTGGCCGCTTTTTATGATCCAATTTGTACGGAATTTTAACCGCTTATAAAATGCTGCGAGACTTTTAAGAAACTTTGATAATTACTCGTGCTTGCTTCAACATCATGTTGTCTCGGAAGGGGTGGATGTTGTTGTCTGGTTCCGGATGTTATTTTCAAGCTTTCTTTTTTGGCTCTATATAATCTTGTTTTTCTTGTTTCCTTAAAATTCTCTCTTGTTCTTCTTCTTACTAACTGTAGAGGGCCCGGAGGCAGTTCCTCTGCTTATCCCTTCTTCATTTATAGTAGGCCTACTTTTATATCTTCTGTGGTTGGTTGTATTGGTTGTAATTGTAGGGGGAGGGTGGGAGAAAGTCTTTGTATTTGAGTCGAAAATGGCTCGAAATAAATTCCGAACTTCTTGAGGAGCTTTGTTACATAGTACAACATCTCCTCCTCGACAAGCCAGATGTAATTTCAGCCGATTTATTTTGTTTACAAATTATTTTCTACACAACTTGCATTGTAGTTTTATCTTTTCATCTTGTGAGTAGACTTGGACTCCATAATCCAACATAAAAAATAAGTTCTAATGATGAATGACAGAATTAACCAACCATATAATATGAGATTTAAGCAACATTAACTAATTTAATAGTAGAAATGAAAAAAGAGAAATATCTATCCACTCATAGAATATTATAATTTAAGTCCACAATATAATTACAAATATCTTGTTGTAACTTGTAAGAAAATGCAAGATAAATAGAAGACGATGTCTTATCCTGCGGTTCATGCAATTATTGCAGGTATTGTCTCATCTTGCTTATCACTCTCCTCTTCAATAGAGTTCTCTTTCCTCCAGATTGGACGCAACCAATCCTATGTACAAACGAGCGCTTCAACTGATTATAGTGTAAGTAGGCTTCGATATTTATTCAAGACCCTACTCCCCGTACTAAAAGCAGATTCTGAAGCTACGACTGAAATTGAAATTGATAATAAGTTTTGTGCTATTAATGAGAGCACAGGGTACTATGAATCATGAGATTTCATCTTCCACTAGTCCAAAACATCAAATTCTTCGCCTTTGTATTTTACAAGTGACTACTTGTAATAGTTTTTAAATTCTGATTGGGTTGTCTGCATTTGAGTCTCAACGTGTGCTAGGAAAGACATAAAATCATCGATCGTTTCTCGCAGTTCATCAACAACGGAACTAGAACCCACTTGAGAAGTTGTCTTTTGCAGTGCCCACATAGAAATTGTACAAATCATCAACTGCATCACAAATCTTATCGACCTTAAAGGCACTCTTCTCACTGTACAACTTATTACATATGAATACAACCATAAACATCGTGTATCGAGGATCAAGAAAAACCACAGCTGCCATTACTAGACTACACTCAGACCAATAGTTATTAAACTTTAATTACATACACATGGTCATTAATTGTAAAAAGTCTGGTCCACTACAACTTATTTGTAAGACATCTTTTACCCTTCAAAGTTATGACAAAAATATATTTGTTGTTAGATACTTACTTGTTGAAAATTTCTTTGTTGTGTCGTAAAAAATCGAAAGGAACTTGCAAAATGATTCAACTCTTGACCAATCATCTTTAAAAGGTAACCAAAGATACGCACTATCATACTTCGCATAGTGAGAGAATGGATCTCTAAAAGATATTGCTGAATTTAACATTTCAAAAGTTGAATTCTAACGTGTCATGATTTCATGCCCCAAACTCAGAAATCGGGGTCACAAAATTCCTGATTGTCGAATCCGGTGCTGACAGCCTTCATAGTACCCCATCTCGGCTCCCAGCATCCATACGCCAGGTTCCAATCCTCAGATCCTATAAGGAGGATGCTTCTTATGAGCCAAGGAGGATTTGTCTCATAAGAAGCATAACTACAAGTATACCCAAATCACAATGGCAACATCATCATCACATATCCACTAATATAAACATTTGAATACAATACTGAAAGGAAAATACATATATCGAAAATCAAAGCTCTAGAAGGCAGCTGCATGCTCCAAGCTCAATGCTTCTACAACCTAATACCATCTGCACGCATTTATCGTGCATAAGCTTATAGAAAGCTTAGAGGGTGGTGTAAGCGTGTGAGCAGTACATGTGTGCTCAGAATTTAATATCAGAGTAATCGGATATACTAATAAATATACAAACCATACAATATCAGAGTAAGTAGAAATACTGACAAGGTCATGAGTCATACGATATCAGAGTAAGCGGAAATATACTGGTAAGTCTACGAACCATTCGATATCAAAGTAAGCAGAAATACTGACAAGTCCATAAAAATATCATCAACCTCATCCAGGATATATGATGAAAAGACATAGCGAGCCATTGTCATATACTGAGAAAGTAATGTAAATCGACTATTAATATGAAAACATAATAAACTAGACAGCAGATATCGAGGATACAATACAATATGCAATTCGGAAGAGCTATGAATACCATCAGTCTCATCCAGGTCATATAAATGCAGAAACATATAAACCCCAAATATCATATGCTGAGGATGTAATGCAATATACAATATGTGGTGCGAATGAAATGACCAAGCAGCAGTGTGAAGTCAGGATGATAGTACGTGGTATCACAGGCTATGGGGCTTATCATAAAGTGCTTCTATCCAAACCTATCCCATACCTAAATTTGGATGGATAGAACCAATGTGGTAAACTCCTGATCTCAGGTTAGTCACGCGCCCCAACCGAAATCCTGGCCATTGCGAAGGCACACGTAACAAATAGTTACGCACTACCAGCCCGAGTGGATAGTGAATGAATAAATGAATGAGTATGTAACTCCTGTTCCACAAATCAGTACTGTACATCTTTGGGATTATCACCAGGGTCTAGTAAACTCTACATGGAAATCCCCGCCCACTGATGCGCGACTATGCAAGTGGAAGAGACCTCACTATTCGCCTGACCAGTAGTCAGCCGATATCTACCTAGCGCGTCGATAGCAGACCCATTCTTAAGCTGATCAAACTCAGCCTAGCTATGCTTCCTACTCTTAGGAGGGTAAGGCCACACCCCCTCCCGACCGACCACGACACAGTAAGAGACGCGACCTACTGGTATTTGGCACTCGGGCGCTCATGTATCCACTCAGTCTCGACGTTGGGGCATCTCCTAGCCTCGAAGGTTTAGGGACTTTCACCCACAGACATCCAAAGTGCCCAGATGCTTGAACCAAACATTTTCGGTGTCCCATTTGGCCATCCACGATATGCCTGTAGAGGCCACAGCCCTGATGTCGCTAGGGTGCCAAATGATCAGGTCACAAAATGCGAGACGCATGAGCCATACATCCAGTCATACATCAAACCTACGCGTACCGCTCGCTCATATGGGACAACTACACCTATCAGGGAGTCCCATAAACAACCTGGTCTATGGCATCTGTAGTGGTCATCCATAACTCATAACAACCATGCAGATGATGCGTATGGTCATGTATCATGATGCTATGTTGTCACATACTTATAATCAGTATCGATAACGGGCATTGAGAGTCAACATCAATAATTGGCTTAACAAAGGACCTAAGGGAAGGTCACAATGAGGACATTTAACCATCATTGCCCATCAATGTGAACATTTAAGCAGTAGTGCTCCCGAGGAGTGGCCCACATAGAGCCAAACATCATAGTGGTCCCATGGCCTCATGTAAGGGCCTAATATACATCATAATGGGTCTCACTCAAGGGCTACAAATATATCAAAATGGGCCTTACCAAATGGGCTACAAATACATTACAACGGGCCGTATCACATGAGCCTTACACATTGCAATGGCTCGCATCTCGTGGGCCTGATACATATCACATGGGCCGCATTGTAACGCCCTGACTTTTCAGGACCTGAGTACACAACCCGTTTCCTAAAAATTCGAGTGTTAACCTTAAAGGATGGTCAAATCCAATATATAATATTTTTCTTTTATCAGAGTTAACAGATGAGCGTAGGATGGACAAATCAACACAAAGGAAGATTTCATTGACATTTACGATATACGAGAAACTGCCCATAATGACTTATACAAACTAATGTCTTCACTCTTACAAATACAAAATTAAATAACATTACATGTGGAATAAAGTAAATTGCAACAATCTTAAACTGTGAAGTCTTGTAGCAGCCCTTAGCAATATAAGCGTGCACCCTTGTCAACCATAGCCTTCTCCTTACCAATATGAATGTGAACATCATCAGGGCCACTTGTGCTACCTATACGGTTACATTTATTTGATGGATGAGTGGCCAACTCAGTGTGAATTTTTCTCAAGATTACACACCGCTACATTAGGTAAGAAATAATATAAAACATCCAAACAACCAAAACAGAGTAAATGCAGTCTTATTAGGTGCATGGATGTATGGAATGTAAACACGCCCCGGGGATGCTCATCCTTGCGGACAGTGAGCCGTCACCCATGCAAATATGCAATCAACACCCTGAGGATTAACTGTACAGAATGCGATCACGACCTGAAAAAAATATCCAGTCGGATAGAGGCTAGTCGTTAGCGAAAGCATACTAAGTGTAGCGTAACGACTGCCTAGCGATAGACACTAGTCTGTACCATGTATGCATGATTAGCCAAACCATTGTTTAACCAGTTACAATAAGCCAGTTTTAAATAAGCTCAAGGTCACTACGGGGGCTCATCACTAGCGTAGGCTGATAGCTCCGGCATAGGTCTCATACCACCATCCCCGGCTCATGAGACTACCATCTTAGGATGTTTAATGGAAACTCATCGACTAGTGGTCAATCATATTACAGTATATGGGGCTTGCCATCGCATGGTTGCACGATGAAAAAAATATCAAACCTATGTAGAAAAAATACCAGAACAAAACCACATAGGGTGATATCAAACAAGCCACATAGGGCAATTATAAAAATAGGCCTCATAGGGCGAGTACCAAAACCATGCGATAAAAGATCATCCTTGAAAACCATTGGACACAATAACCCTAGATGGTAGGCCCACATTAATGATCCATTTAGATCACCACTCAATAACCACTAAGTCGAAGGTCCATTTTAATCACAACCAGTCGAGTTACATCCCAAGTATCGGCGTACATTTATAGGCGAGGGTTTCCCACTAATGTACCAGTTTAAAGTTTATAAGCAATACACAAATAATCTACAAGCATAGACAAATATACATGATGATCATTAAGCTGGCAATATAGCAATTCAATCTTCACCAGCTAACACATGTGATTATAAGAAAGAGATATCAATTATAATTTTTAATAAAAACTATAACTTAAGCTAATGAGAAGATGAAAAGCTTAAGGGGAAGAATCATCACCTTATTTGAAGACTCGCCTTCCAATGTTATTAGGAAGAGCGCACACCCTTAGACTTGGATCTTATTAGGAGTTGTAAGCTGTATGGTTAGATCAAGTCCTACATACTATTTATGATTGAGATTATAACTTGGGGTTTGGATTACCTAGGTCTAGTGTTCACCCATGAATCTAGGTCTATGATAAATTTCCTTTAGGATTTGGATTATAGTTGGCATATGTTAATTTACCATATTAATTTAATAAATGTTAGAAAATTTATTAATATTAATCGTTATAATGCTAGTACTGCTATGATCTACTATTAATGATTGCACCTAAGAATGATAATTAAATGATTAATATGTAATAATGATAATTTTACTTGTGAGCACTACTATTAGCAC
Source organism: Magnolia kwangsiensis (assembly GCA_037074715.1). NCBI lineage: Eukaryota > Viridiplantae > Streptophyta > Magnoliopsida > Magnoliales > Magnoliaceae > Magnolia > Magnolia kwangsiensis. Next base: position 121,110,135 of record CM073577.1, read on the forward strand.
GGATAATCTACTAATGGTTAGTTGTGTTTAATAACCGTAATTATTATTGTAATACTAATGATAATAATAATGGCTATCAAGTATGAATAGTGGATTTAATTATGATAATACCTACTATAATCCGCCATAAAAGCATTCATAATCATTTATTGGGCTCACCAAATTGTCGTTCACAAATCCAACCCATCCATTATGTGTGTCCCACTAGGTTAAGGGGTTAAACCAAGTTTCAAGTGCATCTAAATCTCAAATGGACCCTAACAAGTGTTTTTACATGGTTTAACATGTCTTCCCAAGATTGTAGATGGTGTGGGTCACCTGAGCTCTATATATGGCTGATTTTTGGGGGCACCCCATATATAAAGGGGACCCATCAAATGGATGGTGTGGATGTTCAATACTCATCATGGTAGGGCCCACATGTGTGGACAATAGGAATATACAAAATATATACATCACCCGTGGGCTCCCTGGATGCACGGTGTCGATGTGAAACAAATGAACGACGTGGATGTACAATACATGCATTACTATGGGGTCCCACATACATGATACAGAGGAAATGAGATAGATACAAATTTCAGGTGGGACCCACAGCTGGACGGTGATTGGGATATATGTCCCATACATCAATGGTAGGCCTCACGTGGCCTGGACGGTCTAGATGGCCATATCATCACACAAGCCCCATCGTCCAATGGCAGAATGCCAGAATCAGGTGGGACCCACCATCCTTTCTACTGGATAGAGGGGTCGCCACACACGCCAAGGTGGGACCACACATATGCATATATATTATATTTATATAATATTATTTTATCTTATGTCATATCTTTTGTCTTGGTTCTGCAGGTCAGCAGCATCCAGTGATGGATGGCTGGATAAGGTACACACATCAAGTGGCCCATGGATGCCACACGTGTACGGGGTTCATGTGATGGGATACAATCATTAGTGGAGTCCACGTTGTTGCAGCCCACGGAGATTTGAATCTCATGTGAGGCTCACTTGGTTACTGTAAGTTGCGGCCCACATGTTGGCGTGGTGCGGCCCAACATCTGGAATGTGGTGCTGCCCACTAGCTACTTTTAAAGCAAGGCCCGCTGTCTGGGTCTGATTGGGGCCAGCTTTCAGCGCTACTTCTTAGGCTGAGAAACAGTGCTTTTTCATGGCCCACCTGTGAGGTTGGTTCCACGGTTCCACCCCAAATCGAAGCTCAAATAGGGACTTTTCCTGTCCCATATTTAGCCCAGAGACGGCCAGGATTTGGCCTGTTTTATGGCCTGATTTTCAGGCTATTTTTAGACCTGTTACCCACTAAAACTGGAACCCATGCAAGACATTTTTGCAGCCTCATTTGCTGCCTAATATCAGGGCCCAAAACGTGGCTATCAATAAGGAAAAATGAAGAAGGAAATGTAAGAGAAAATTAAAGTTTGACCGTCCTTTACCTGGCCGGCTGGTGCACTCACGTCCCCTCCTCTCTCTTTCCTCCCTCTCTTTTCTCTCCTTCTTTTCTTTCCTTCTTTTCTTTCCTTCTCTCCTTTCTTTTCCTCTCCTTCTCTGTGGAGTCTAAGGCCAGTGGGGGGTTCTATTTATAGGCAGGGAGAGGGGAAATTGATGGTTGGTAAAGGCTCTCTACACCCAACGGTTGGGATTGAAGAGGGAGCTTGCATGGGGCCCATCCACATTTGGGGATGCATTTCTAACACTATGTCCGTACCAGAAGTACACCCCTTGAGTCAGTAGGGCCCATCTCGAGTTTGTGGTTGGGTGGATTTTTGAGGAAGATGACCCACCCAACAATGGTGGATTTTTATCTAAAGGTTTTCAAGGTGATCCAGACCGTTTGATCAGTCTGGATGGGTCTCATAAGTGGTGTGGGGTCCACTTTTTGTACCCCAGGGGATGCTTGGCTCCATCTCATGAGATTTTTTCGATTTCTCCTCTTTATCTCATGAGATGAGAGAGTGACTTATCTCTTTTCGTACCTCCCACATAGAAGGGCTAGTATGGTGCCACGTGGCTCATCGGACGGTCACAGGTGTGATAGCAACCACTATCCAAAAGAAGGAAACCTTCTTTTTCTTCTTTCTTAATTGCTTAGCCATTTTTGGGCTATGAGAGGACTCCTCTCAGCTGACAAAGAGGTAGGTTGAAAACCTCTGGTCCATGTGATGTTGCCTTGCCTAATAAGCTACCTAATGGTCCCTCCCATTGAATCTCAACCCTACATGAAGAAAATGGACGGTCAGGGCTGATCTTTGTTGTTTTAATACATGAGTCAAAGAATCTATACGGTTTTGTTAAGTGGACCCACGTGAGTAAAATGGACGGTTTGGATCGTCTGGAAAGTGGCCAGGGTGGTCCACTTTGGGGTTTGAAAAATCTCCCAGTTTAAATTTCAAATGGCGGGAGTTTTATAATTTTACTTCTTTTTGCGTTTTTGCTCGGTCAAGGCTGTTTGACCGAGCAAGTTTGGCTGGGTGCACCTCATGCATGGTGCTACATGTTACGCCTTGACCGAGCAAGTTTGGCTGGGTGCACCTCATGCATGGTGCTACATGTTACACTTGCATCACGCGTGGGGTCACACATGCATCACGCGTGGGGTCACATGTGATGTTCATGATAAATCTACACCGTTTATTTGTTTAGTGATACCTATATAAGGGCTCTGGCCCAGTTTTGGGCACATTTAAGGCCTAGGTAGGCCCTACTCCTTGATTCAAGTGTCATTTATGGATTTCTCGCTGATTTGTTAGTCGGATCAGCCCGAAATTGAACATCAACGGTTAAAATGGGCCAAGAGACTATTTAAGCTAGGACCTAATGGTTAGATTACAGATATATGGCCTGTTCTGATTTTGTAACACTTAAATATTATGTTATACTACATTTAATAATATTAGTTACTATCATAATAATAATAATTATTATAATAATAATAATTATTATTATTCTTATTATTATTATTAGAAATTATTTTCCTTATATATTTTGTCATATATAATTTATATTATCACAAATTGTTAATATACGTAAATTATATGAATGTTAGTCAGCAGAGATTAATGTATATATATACATATATGTTATTTGTATATTATTTGTATGGTCATATATTTGTTAGATTTTTAATAGTTATATAAATCATTAAATCGTTTAAAACATGTTATTCATTATAAATTTTTCCAGTATATGTTAAAGTTTGTAATTTATACTAATGATGTTGTAACTATATCCATATGATATGGGTTATAGTTACATATCCCTTTAACATGAAACTTTAAATATTTATAAAATATGTAAATATCATTTCATAGTATATTTTCAGGTTGTATTATATTTTTTTATATTAAATTAAATCACGTGGTGACACTCGAGTACTTGAAAGTACGGGGTGTTACATGCATCACATGAGCCGGGAATATATTACAATGGGCCTCATACACAGGCTACAATTACATCACAATTAGCTGCTTATATACATCACCATACACTTCGCAATGGGCCGGAAATACATCACAATGGGCCGCATCCATGGGCCGAAAATACATCATAATGGTCCGCATCCATGGGCCAGAAATACATCATAATGGGCCTCGGCACATGGGCCATAAATACTTCACATTAGGCCTTGCTCATGGGCCTCGAATACATCACAATGGGCCACAACCCATGGGCTTCAAATACACAATAGGTAGGCTCTACACATAGGCCTAATACAATCAAGTGGGCTTTATACATGGGCCTTAAATATATCTCAATGGGCCTCTACCCATGGGCCCCAAATACATCTCAATGGGCCTCAACCCATGGGCCTCCTATATAACAAGTGGGGCAGCATCACACACAATGGTCCTCACATATCGCAATGGACTTCATACATTCACAATAGGCCTCATACCATCACGATGGGCCTCACATGGTCACAATGGGCCGCATCACATGAGCCTCATATACATCTTAATGGGGCGCAACACGTGGGCTATAACAATGAGCCTCCAACAAAATAATGGGCCCCGGATCTAGGCCTCAAATACATCATAATAGGTCACGCCCCATAGGTCTACTACACCTCACAATGGGCCGTATCACATGGGCCACTTAAGGCAGTCCATAGTTTGTAAAATGCGTGGACAACACACCTACAACGCATGGACCATGGTGGGTCTGCCTAAGGCAGCCCATGGCTGGCGTAGAACACATAAATCAAGGTGAGCCTCTCATGACAAAGGGCCCATGGCCCTAAAACAATGAATGGGCCGCATGTGCAATACATACATCATAGTGGGCCTCATAGGGACAGCCTATGGCCTCAAAAAATGGTAAACGGTGTGTACATAACACCTACATTATGCTGGGCCTTATAGGATAGTCCACACGCTCCTAAAAATGGATGGACAGCGTGTATAGGTAACACATACAACAAGTAGGCTCAACCGGCTAGACGTCCAGCCCACTACTTCTTGTAGTACTGTGGATCAACTGAGCTTCGATCTGCCTCATCCTCAGGCCTATGTCCCAAATTGATATCGAAAATTGGACGGACGGTCTGGATTCAAAACATCCATATAGCGGACCATCCGAGAGGTGGGCCAACCCACACATCACCCATCAGGTGGGCCCAACAACTAGTTAAAACAGTACATGGGCTTATCATGATGGTCAGCGTGGATATAACGAATACATACATCTAGGTAGGCCCCATGCACAAATGGTCTAGATCAAACATATATTGTGGTGGTCCCACGCGAGATGGACGATGCAACACATACATCATGGTGGACCCCAGGCCAACATAGACGAAACATGTGCAGCCACACATACGTCATGTAGAGGGGCCCACACATATGGGTGGTGAATATAAAGTGCATACATCTTGTGGGTCCCACCGTCCTATCCATCTGGACGGTGTGGACCCCACACACATCACATGCAGGCCCCACCGTCCACGTGGACGGTGGGTGTGGTACATACATCAAAAGGGGACCCACATGCTGACGTCATACAACAATATATATTGCTGGTGTGTAATAATCCAGCCAACCAGCTTCCCACCGTCCATGGTTTGGACGGTGAGGATACAACACATCATCTTAGAGCCCCACGTACTGGAGGCAGTTGTTTAGGTGGGCCCCACCTCCAGTGACCACACGTGTCACCAAGGCGGGTCCAACACAGATGGACGGGGTGAATTAAAACCCCTACATCAAGGTGGAATCCCACGTGGGGTCAACAGCGTGGATAAAACACTTAGATCATGGTGGATCCCACGTCCTCAGATGGATGGCATAGATATGACACGTACATCACGGTGGGACTTGTGGTGGGGCCCACCGTCCCTGTCTATCTTTAGGAGTCGCAGGACGTTGCTTGCTGCAGCGTCCTCTAGACGCTGACAGCAAGTGGCGTCCAACCTCTCGTGCCATTTTTTTATTTATTGGAGGTTTTTTATAGGTGGGGCCCACATCAGGACAATCCAGTCCATCAACGGGATTCTCCAGCTCGGGACGGGTCCAATGAGCCTAATATTCAACATATTTTGATGTACAGAAACATCACAATGGGCCTTAAAAGTGTATCACTATTAAAATCATCTTTATGCTGGTGTGACCTACCAGAGATTTGGATTAGCTTCATTTTTCGGCTCAACATCTAAAATGATCTAGAAATAGGATGGACAGTGTAGATTAGGTCCATACATTAAGGTGGGGTCCACATAAGTGGCCCACCAGAATTTTTGGATCAAGCTGATATTTATGTTTTTCCTTCAACGTCCATGCCTAAGTTCTCTTCGATCTAGACAGATGGTGTGGATACATACATCATTAAGGTGGGGACCACATGTAGTATGGCGTGGATCAAGTGGGCCACACCCATTACGAGAGAGAGAGAGAGAGAGAGAGAGAGAGAGAGAGAGAGAGAGAGAGAGAGAGAGAGAGAGAGAGAGAAATCGGTGGAAATGGGAGGGACTTCGCTACTATTGGCCCTTCCTATATAATGCATACATCAAGATGGGTCCCACCATAAGTGGGCCCTCTAATCATCAAAATCACACAAAAAATCACCCACCGATCGACCTTCTTCTTGGCTCCTATGGCTTCCTTTGCTCCTTGGCTTCCTTTTCATGGTTGAAGATGAAAATTGAGTGGCTAGGAAGTGGGCCACACATAGCCTCCTCTCTCCCTTGGGAGGTGATGGACGTTGGCTCTCCCTCGGAGTTGCTTGGGAGTAATGTGAGAGAGAGAGAGAGATGAGGGAGACAGAGAGTGATGTAAGAGAAGAGAGAGATGCACTGCAAGAAATCTCACCTTTACTGACGAAAATTTTCGTCGCTAAAAGTCGAATTTTCGTAGCTAAAACGTTTTAGCAATGAAAATTTTCATTGCTAAAAGACCGACACAAAGGTTTTTATCACCGAAAAATTTTATTCGTCGGCAAAGGCGCGACGAATTTTTTTGTCACTAAAAAAACTTTTACTGACGAATTATTTTGTTGCTACAAAACTTTTACAAAACTTTTAGCGATGAATATTTTCATATTCATCGCTAAAAAATAAATCTTAAACTTCTAGTGATGATAGATTTCGTCGTTGAAAAAATTACAAAACTTTTAGCGACGATTGTTTTCATCAAAATAAATGTTAAACTTTTAGCAACGATAGTTTTCGTCGCTAAAAATAATTATAAAACTTTTAGCGACGAAACTTTTCATCGCTAAAAAAATAAATGTTAAACTTGTAGCGATGATAGTTTTCGTCGCTAAAAATAATTCCAAAACTTTTAGCGACAAAAATTTTCGTCACTAAAAAATACATTTTCATCGCTAAAAAATACGTAAAAAACTTTTACCAATAAAAATATTTGTAGGTAAAAAAATTTACAAAACTTTCACCTACGAAAATTTTTATAGGTAAAAGTCTCTTTTTTTAAAAAATAATCCAGCACAAAATTCCTAATATACACCTGTTATAATATATTTCATCATATTCATCCTGATATACACCTGTTATATAATATATTTCATCATATTTACATTCACATCCATCTAAACCCAAACTAGTAAATCCATCCAAACATATACTACATTTATCCAAACAGAAACAATCTTATCCACATCATATTCATTCACGCATAAATACATATAAGCTTAACATCATAAATAAAAATACCCCAAACCTAAACCTTAACCTAAAACTAAAACCTATAACCTAAAAGCTAAACCTTAACCTAAACCTAAAACCTAAAACCTAAACCTAAAACCTAAACCTTAACCTAAACCTAACCTATAACCTATAAGTTTAGGTTTAGGAAATCGGGTTCGGGTTCGGGATCGGGTTTAGGTTTGGGTTTTCAAGTTTAAGTTTAGGTTCAGGTTGGGGAGTTGAGATTAGGATTAGGTGTAGGTTTAGGTTTAGGGATTTGAGAATACGTTAAGGTTAAGGTTTAGGAAATCGGGTTCGGGTTATACGTTTAGGTTTAGGTTAGGTTATAAGTTAAGGTTTAGGAAATTGAGTTTAGGTTGTAGGTTTAGGTTATAAGTTAAGGTTATAGGTTAAGTTTTAGGTTTAGGTTAAGGTTATATAGGTTTAGGTTTAGGTTTATAGGTTTTGAGGTTTGAGAATAGGTTTAGGAAATCGAGTTCGGGTTATAGGTTTAGGTTTAGGTTAGGTTATAAGTTAAGGTTTATGAAATTGAGTTTAGGTTATAAGTTAAGGTTATAGGTTAAGGTTTAGGTTATAGGTTAAGTTTCAGGTTTAGGTTAAGGTTATAGGTTATAGGTTTTGGGATTTGAGAATAGGTTTAGGTTAAGGTTATAAGTTTAGGTTTAGGAAATCGGGTTCGGGTTCGAGATCGGTTTTAGTTTTGGGTTTTCAAGTTTATGTTTAGGTTTAAGTTAGGGAGTTGAGATTAGGTTTAGGGATTTGAGAATACGTTAAGGTTTAGGTTTAGGAATTTGAGAATACGTTAAGGTTTAGGTTTAGGAAATCGGGTTTGGGTTCAAGATCGGATTTATGTTTGGGTTTTAGGTTTAGATTTAGGTTATAGGTTATAAGTGTAGGTTTAGGTTTAGGTTATAGGTTTAGGTTATAGGTTATAGGTTTAAGTTATAGGTTTAGGTTAAGATTAAGGTTTAGGTTTAGGTTATAGGTTTTGGGATTTGAGAATAGGTCTAGGTTATAAGTATAGGTTTAGGTTATAAGTATAGGTTAAGGTTTAGGTTTTATGTTTAGGTTAAGGTCATAGGTTTAGGTTTAGGTTATAAGTTTAGGTTTAGGTTAGGTTATAGGTTACGGTTTAGGGAATTGAGTTCAGGTTATAGGTTTTGGGATTTGAGAATAGGTTTAGGTTAAGGTTATAAGTTTAGGTTTAAGAAATCAGGTTCAGGTTCGGGATTGAGTTTAGGTTTGGGTTTTCAAGTTTGGGTTTAGGTTTAGATTAGGGAGTTGAGATTAGGATTAGGTGTAGGTTTAGGTTTAGGGATTTGAGAAAATGTTAAGGTTTAGATTTAGGAAATCGAATTTGGGTTCGAGATTGGGTTTACGTTTAGGCTTTAGGTTTAGGTTTAGGCTATAAGTTTAGGCTATAGGTTATAAGTGTAGGTTTAGGTTTAGGTTTTAGGTTATAAGTGTTAGGTTATAGGTTTAGGTTTAGGTTAAGGTTTAGGTTTAGGCTATAGGTTTAGGTTATAAGAATAGGTTTAGGTTATAAGTATAGGTTTAGGTTTAGGTTAAGATTAGGTTTAAGTTTAGGTTATAAGTGTATGTTTAGGTTAGGTTATAGGTTAATGTCTAGGGAATTGAGTTTAGGTTTATGTTAAGGTTAAGATTCAGGTTTAGGTTAAAGGTTTTGGGATTGGAGAATAAGTTTAGGTTAAGGTTATAAGTTTAGGTTTAGGAAATCGGGTCTGGGTTCGAGATCGGGTTTAGGTTTGGGTTTTCAAGTTTAGGTTTAGGTTTTGGTTAGGGAGTTGAGATTAGGATTAGGTGTAGGTTTAGGTTTTGGTTTAGGGATTTGAGAATATGTTAAGGTTTAGGTTTTGGAAATCGGGTTCGGGTTATAGGTTTAGGTTTAGGTTGGGTTATAGGTTAAGGTTTAGGAAATTGAGTTTAGGTTATAGGTTAAGGTTTAGGTTTAGGTTTAGGTTAAGGTTTAGGTTTAGGTTATAGGTTTTGGGATTTGAGAATAGGTTTAGGTTAAGGTTATAAGTTTAGATTTAGGAAATCAGCTTCGGGTTCATGATCGGGTTTAGGTTTAGGTTAGGTAGTTAAGATTAAGATTAGGTGTAGGTTTAGGTTTAGAGATTTGAGAATATGTTAAGGTTTAGGTTTAGGAAATCAGGTTCGGGTTATAGGTTTAGGTTAAGGTTAGGTTATAAGTTAAGGTTTAGGAAATTGAGTTTAGGTTATAGGTTAAGTTTTAGGTTTAGGTTAAGGTTATAGGTTACAGGTTTTGGGATTTAAGAATAGGTTTAGGTTAAGGTTATAAGTTTAGGTTTAGGAAATCGGGTTCAGGTTCGAGATTGGGTTTACGTTTGGGTTTTAGGTTTAGTTTTAGGGTATAGGTTATAAGTGTAGGTTTAGGTTTAGGTTTAGGTTATAGGTTTAGGTTATAGGTTTAGGTTAAGGTTTAGGTTAAGGTTATAGGTTTTGGGATTTGAGAATAGGTTTAGGTTATAAGTATAGGTTTAGGTTATACGATTGGTTTAGGTTTGGATTTTATGTTTAGGTTAAGGTTTAGGTTTTAAGTGTAGGTTATAGGTTTAGGTTTAGGTTAGGTTATAGGTTAAGGTTTAGGGAATTAAGTTTAGGTTATAGGTTTAGGTTTAGGTTTAGGTTTAGGTTAAGGTTTAGGTTTAGGTTATAGGTTTTGGGATTTGAGAATAGGTTTAGGTTAAGGTTATAAGTTTAGGTTTAGAAAATCGGGTTCGAGTTCCGGATCAGGTTTAGGTTTGGGTTTTCAAGTTTAGGTTTAAGTTTTAGTTTAGGGAGTTAAGATTAGGATTAGGTGTAGGTTTAGGTTTAGGAATTTGAGAATACGTTAAGGTTTATGTTTAGAAAATCGGGTTCGGGTTCGAGATCGGGTTTATGTTTTGGTTTTAGGTTTAGGTTTAGGTTATAGGTTATAAGTGTAGGTTTAGGTTTAGATTTTAGGTTTAGGTTATAGGTTATAGCATTAGGTTATAGGTTTTGGTTTAGGTTAAGGTTAAGGTTTAGGTTATAGGTTTTTGGATTTGAGAATAGGTTTAGGTTATAAGAATAGGATTAGGTTATAAGTATAGGTTTAAGTTTCGGTTAAGGTTATAAGTTTAAGTCATATGTTTAGGTTTAGGTTATAAGTGTAGGTTATAGGTTTAGGTTTAGGTTAGGTTGTAGATTAAGGTTTAGGAAATTGAGTTTAGGTTTTAGGTTAGGGAGTTGAGATTAGGATTAGGTGTAGGTTTAGGTTTAGGGATTTGAGAATACATTAAGGTTTAAGTTTAAGAAATCGGGTTCGGGTTCAAGATCAGGTTTACGTTTGGGTTTTAGGTTTAGATTTAGGTTTTAGGTTTAGGTTATAGGTTATAACATTAGGTTATAGGTTTAGGTTTAGGTTTAGGTTAAGGTTTAGGTTTAGGTTATAGGTTTTGGGATTTGAGAATAGGTTTAGGTTATAAGAATAGGTTTAGGTTATAAGTATATGTTTAGGTTTAGGTTTTATGTTTAGGTTAAGGTTTAGGGAATTAAGTTTAGGTTATAGGTTAAGGTTTAGGTTTAAGTTATAGGTTTTGGAATTTGAGAATAGGTTTAGGTTATAAGTATAGGTTTAGGTTAGGGTGTAGGTTAAGGTTTAGGGAATTGAGTTTAGGTTATAGGTTATAGGTTTTTGGTTAAGGTTTAGGTTATAGTTATAGGTTTTGGGATTTGAGAATAGGTTTAGGTTATATGTATAGGTTTAGGTTAGGTTACAGGTTAGGTTTAGGGAATTGAGTTTAGGTTTTAGGTTATAGGTTTAGGTTAAGGTTATAGGTTTTGGGATTTGAGAATAGGTTTAGGTTATAAGTATAGGTTTAGGTTAGGGTGTAGGTTAAGGTTTAGGGAATTGAGTTTAGGTTATAGGTTTCGAATATAGGTTATAGGTTTTTGGTTAAGGATTAGGTTATAGTTATAGGTTTTGGAATTTGAGAATAGGTTTAGGTTATAAGTATAGGTTTAGGTTAGGTTATAGGTTAAGGTTTAGGGAATAAGTTTAGGTTATAGGTTATAGGTTTAGGTTTAGGTTTAGGTTATAGGTTTTGGGATTTGAGAATAGGTTTAGGTTATAAGTATAGGTTTAGGTTTAGGTTATAGGTTTTGGGATTTGAGAATAGGTTTAGGTTATAAGTATAGGTTTAGGTTTAGGTTAAGGTTGTAGGTTTAAGTTACATGTTTAGGTTTAGGTTATAAGTGTAGGTTATAGGTTTAGGTTTAGGTTAGGTTATAGGTTAAGGTTTAGAGAATTGAGTTTAGGTTTTAGGTTAGGGAGTTGAGATTAGGATTAAGATTAGGTGTAGGTTTAGGTTTAGGGATTTGAGAATACGTTAAGGTTTAGGTTTAGGAAATCGGATTAGGGTTCAAGATCGGGTTTACATTTGGGTTTTAGGTTTTAGCTTTAAGTTATATGTTATAACATTAGGTTATAGGTCTAGGTTTAGGTAAAGGTTTAGGTTTGGGTTATAAGTTTTGGGATTTGAGAATAGGTTTAGGTTATAAGTATAGGTTTAGGACTAGGTTTTAAGTTTAGGTTAAGGTTTAGGGAATTAAGTTTAGGTTATAGGTTCAGGTTTAGGTTTAGGTTATAGGTTTTGGGATTTTAGAATAGGTTAAGGTTATAAGTATAGGTTTAGGTTAGGGTCTAGGTTAAGGTTTAGGGAATTGAGTTTAGGTTATAGGTTATAGGTTTAGGTTAGGGTGTAGGTTAAGGTTTAGGAAATTGAGTTTAGCTTATAGGTTATAGGTTTTTAGTTAAGGTTTAGGTTATAGTTATAGGTTTTGGGATTTGAGAATAGGTTTATGTTATATGTATAGGATTAGGTTAGGTTATAGGTTAAGGTTTAGGGAATTGAGTTTAGGTTATAGATTATAGGTTTAGGTTATAGGTTTTGGGATTTGAGAATAAGTTTAGGTTATAAGTATAGGTTTAGGTTAAGGTGTAGGTTAAGGTTTAGGGAATTGAGTTTAGGTTATAGGTTATAGGTTTTTGGTTAAGGTTTAGGTTATTGTTATAAGTTTTGGGATTTGAGAATAGGTTTAGGTTAGGGTCTAGGTTAAGGTTTAGGGAATTGAGTTTAGGTTATAGGTTATAGGTTTAGGTTAAGGTGTAGGTTTAGGTTATAGGTTTTGGGATTTGAGAATAGGTTTAGGTTAGGGTGTAGGTTAAGGTTTTGGGAATTGAGTTTAGGTTATAGGTTATAGGTTTTTGGTTAAGGTTTAGGTTATAGTTATAGGTTTTAGTATTTAAGAATAGGTTTAGGTTATAAGTATAGGTTTAGGTTAGGTTATAAGTTAAGGTTTAGGGAATTGAGTTTAGGTTATAGGTTATAGGTTTAGGTTTAAGTTATAGGTTTTGAGATTTGAGAATAGGTTTAGGTTATAAGTATAGGTTTAGGTTAGGTTGTAGGTTAGAGTTTAGGGAATTGAGTTTAGGTTTTAGGTTTAGGTTGTAGTTATAGGTTTTGGGATTTGAGAATAGGTTTAGGTTATAGGTTAAGGGTGTGGTCCCTATAAATACAGATATAAACACGGCCTGTCCAAATTGCAGGCCACTCCAATATTGTCTATAGGAAATGGATAGCTTCATCATGGTCATAACAGCAATTCTCACCTTCTAGGAACCCCCGCTCAACATCCGGTTAACTCCGATGCACATTCGGGTCTACTCCATCAATTTCGAGCAAATACAGATATAAACGCGGCCTGTCCAAATGGCCAGGCCACTCCAATGTTGTACATAGGAAATGGACAGCTTCATCATGGTCATAACAGTAGTTCTCACCTTCCAGGGACCCCCGCTCAACATCCGGATAGTTTCGACGCACATACAGGTCTGCTCATTTAAATAAAATAGATTATTAAGATCATTTAAATAAAATAAGGTCCAATTAACAATCTGACTTGGAGGATTCTGTTAGCATTATTGACGGTACCTCGAACCTTGTTTAAATATAGGTTGTAATCTGTGGCCACTGATGTTATTTGTCTTTCTGTAAAGTTGGTGACGATTTTCACATCAAACTCGGCGAAAGCAACCCTAATGATAAAGAACATTTCTTTCCTTGAATTCATTATCTCTCTCTCGTTTAATTTTTTAACTTTCCCTTACAATAATAACTAACTGAAATCATGGCGTTTTCTTAAGATAGAAGTCCAATCCATCCCAACTTGTGCACCTATTAGGACAAGCAATTCATACAACATCCTACAACACATTTAAATGCCTAATCAGTCTCACTCCAGTCTTATATATTGAATGCCTAATGTACAGTCTCTTGAATTGGTACAAATCATACCTGAATTGAGTGTAATGAATCAAAGAACGAAGAAATTCAACATATAACTACATACAAGAAAGACAAATGATATGCTTATTTGGGGTGTTGTTATTCTCACATTGCTGTGAGAGAGTAGGGTTTCATCATATATATTGATCAACCTATGGAATTTTATGATCATATGAAGCTGAGGCATGCATGCAAACCAAAAAAGGCACTCCATAATCTAAAACAAGCATCTAAAGCTTGGTTACAAAGGTTAGAGAATACTTTCTTCAAGTGATTTTATTTTCCCTTTTACTAATACATGCACTTTTGTAAATAAATATATAAATGAAACTTTGTGTTATTGACATAGATAATTTGATCATCACAAGTGGTGTTATAGGATATGTGAAAATTTTAAAAAATCTCTCTCAAAATTTTAAGATAAAGGACTTTAAAGACCTTCAATACTTCTTAGGTAAGAGTGCTATCAATTTTGATCCTTTGAAAGAAGCTCATTTTTAGCTTAGTTGTAAAGTTTGGTTTATTGTGAAACAAAATCAATTGTAACTCCACTGGAAGGGCTCAAAAGCTAAGGATGATAGATAGCTACTGATGGATGCAAGTGCTTTGAGAAATGGTTGATAAGATAGTATATTAATCATTAATCATCCAAATTTGGCATGTTCAATTAGATTAAGGCTATAGGTTTAGGTTATATGTCAAATAACCATTAAAATGTGGCCTAGGATTTTTTAATGGTGGAAATTCAATCAGTACTTTTTCCCATGGTGTGGTCCACCTGCGATTTAGATCTACCTCAGGTTCGGTTTCGGGTTCGGATCAGGTTTAGGTATTGTCTAGTATTATCTACTATTGAACCTAGTATTATCTACTACATACTAGTAACATATAACCAATATTGGGGCACCATATCATAAGCTACAAGAATTTCATGTCCCCCTAAACAAGGTATCCTCCATTGTTATATATATATATATATATATATATATATTATAAGTTCTTTATTTTCATTTACATTTGCAAATACTAGAAAAATGTTGGAGACCCATAGTGGACAATCAAGACCATGGCAATATGATGGAGACCCATAGTGCATGGACCATGATCTAGATCTTCTCAATGGGGACTATCCTAACACTTTGATTTGCGGCATACAAATAAACAACTAAGAAAGGCAATGCTGCAATAGTCCGCATTTCATTGAAAAATGCCCGACTAGATGATTAGGATATTCTAATTCGAGAGGTTTTGGGGCATTGTGCATATATCAATACTCCCATCAGATTGACAGTTTAGATCACGAAACCATGGGCTTAGAAACCATGGGCCCCGCATGTACAGAAGGCATCTTCTTGTTACATTAGTGTAAATGTAATTTTTAATAGATCATGATGAATTCTCCTTTGTAAGAAATGAAATTCAAATGCATATATGCAGCCTCAATACCTTCCTTTCAACAAAAAAAATAGTTAGGGGAAGGGAATGGCCGGATCTTTCAGCTTGACATGACTCCTCCACAAGCAAAGCCAGAAGCCGATCAATCTGAAACACCATATGAAACATTACAACCATATTGTGTTTGTCTAACAATCAATCAATTAAATCAGTTCAGATATACTAAATACATCTTTTAAGGATAAACGCTTGATTGCCATGTAATGATGTAAGAGAATGGTATGGCCAAAATCATGCAAATATTCATAAATAACCACACCAAAGAATAGTTTAGACCCAAAGAGGTTATGTATTCGCTGCACCATGCACCATGCACCATTGCTCCTTATCATGAGCTCCTACAAGAAAATGACAAATCACGAACTTCTCTCTAGTCACTATACGATGACTCACCTCACAGTTGGCAAAGGGACAGCAAAGCCTAGCATAACATCCAACTTTACCACATACAAATTAAGGAGTGCAAAGAGCATTTAAATTCTAATAATTGAAAAATAATCAAAGTTCTCAAATTGAAATGTAAGTATGGAAGCAATTTGTTGCAAGCAAATGCACCCTTATGCAAAGCATGAAAAAATCTAGCCCCACAAACCTCATTAAACTACACAATATTCCATTCCAAAGGCATTCCTAACCAGGATCGATTCCTTGCAGAGCTAGAAATGCAACCAAATGAGGCACTCCCCATTGGAATTCTATCCCTGCTCAAAATTAGAAAAAAGAGCGAATAAGAACAATTCAAATCCAATTCTTACCCATCCCACTTGTGATCTGGGCAAAGACATCTACCAAAAAAATGGGAGAAATCTCAAAACCATTATTCCCGAACCAAATGACACAACATCAATCTGCCTAATCTCACCACCTCACAAGAAGCATCTGAATATAGTACTGTATAAAATCAGATCTAGAAAGATACAAACAAGCTCAGCGAAGCCAATCTCTCTCCAAAACAATTAGATCTACAAGAAACATAAACCGATATCATAAAATGAGTAACAGATCTATAAAAAGAACATCAGGGAAGAATATCATAGATCTTAATACACAATACCAGATTCAATTTTGAACTCCTTTGTTTTCTGTTTTCAATTCTGCCCCTACTTTACATAAGACCTCTTACTATTTATCTCTTTCAACATAAGTAGGACGTAGAAGAATTTTTTGTTTTCCTCTATATCATTAAGTTTTCCTAGCACAACTCCATCAACTAGGGATCCCACCCACCTTAGTGGATCCTCTATATATCCTCAGATCCCCAAAATCCTAAAATCCCTAGATCCCTAATTTATAAAATCAGAAAAACTCCAATTCGGGGTCCACATTCAAATCTGTAAGCCCTAAAATCCCTAATTTATAAAATCAGAAATCCCTAATTCTGGTTAGATCCTCAGATCCCCAAAATTCACAAATCCCTAATTTGTAAAATTAGAAAAACTCCAATTCAGGGTCCACATTCAAATCTGTAAGTCCTAAAATCCCCAAATCGAAAGGGGAAGTGAGATAGACAGAGATGAAGGAAGAGAGATCGAGAGAGAGTACCTTCTATTTGATGGTAGCTATTGTTGACGATGAGGGACGAGCAACCTCTTGTGATGGTAGTTGTTGTTGATGGAGGTCGGGCGGCCATGCATTGGGATGAGATCCGCTGCTATCGCAGATGGGGAAGACTATGGACATCGTCGGTGGATGATGGGTTAGGGTTTGGAGTAGAAAGTAGGACAGCAACGTTACTCTGCTTGCGATGGAGGCGAGCAGGCGACTACGAAAGTTTGGAGAAGTGGAGGGTGAGAGAGAGAGGAGAGGGGGACGCAGATTAGCTACTGACAGGTTGAGAGAGAGAGAGGGAGAGAGAGAGAGAGGAGAGGGGGACGTGGATTAGCTACTGACGAGAGAGAGAGAGAGAGAGAGAGAGAGAGGGAGAGCAGAGCAGAGGTGTTCTCTGCCGGACGTGGATTAGATACAGGTTGAGTAGCGACTTAGCTATTAAAGTGACATCACCAAGTTCTGTGGGCCTCACCATGATGTATGTGTTGTATCCACACCGTCCATCCATTTTGAGATAATATTTTAGGGAATGACCCAAAGAATGGGGCATATAAAAGCATGTAGTGGACCTCACCACAGAAAACAATGGAGAGGGTGATTCCCACTATTGAAACTATCCTAAGGCCCACCATAATTTTTATTTGAAATCTAACCTGTTTAAAAGTTAAAAAAAGACATGAAATAAGGTAAAACACAAATATTAGCTTGATCTAAAACTTTCGTGGCCTTTAGAAGTATTTAATGGTGGGTGTCATTGTCCCCACTATTTTCTGTGTTGGGTCCATTGGAGCTTTGGATTTAACCTTGGATATTGCCCTAAAATGATCTATCCAAATGGATGGAAGGTGTGGATATAAAACATACATCATGGTGGGGCCCAAAAATGAGAGGTATATAAATATTAGGTGGACCACAACACATGAAAACAATAGTGATTAGATATCCATCATTAAAATCCTCATAAGGCCCATTGTATTGTTTATTTGGCATCCAATCTATTTATTAGGTCATACAGGCCTAGATGAAGAGGAAAAACAAAAATCATCTCGATCCTAAGTTTTTATGGCCCTCAGAATATTTTAAATGGTTGATGCTCATTTAACATTATTTCCCGTAATGTGGTCCATTTTAGATTATGATATGCCTCATTTTTGGTCTCATGCCATAAGATGATCTTTAAAAATAGATGGGACGGCATGGATTAAACACATACATCATGGTGGGGCCCACACAGCACCAACCACCAGCCAATTGATGGTGTAAGGGGAGTAGCCAATCCGTTCCCCTTATTTGTGGTGTGGTCCATTTAATCTTTGGATATGATTCATTTTTTGGATAATTCTATAAAATGAGCTCGAAAAATGGATGAACGGTGTGGGTTGATCCCAAATTTTCGGTAAATCCAAAACTCAAGTAGACCATGCCACACAAAACAATGTGGAATAATGATTTCCACTGTTAATACCTTCGTTGGGCCCACAACAATGTTTATTTGTCATCCAACATGTTCATAATATTAAAAGATATGAATGAAGGGAAAATACAAACATCAGCTTGATCCAAAACTTCTGTGAATGTTATTTTTAATGTTGGATGTTCAATCCCCACTTTGTAATCTACTTAAGCCTTGGACCTGCCCCATTTTTTAGTTAATATTTTAAAATTATCCAAGAAAAGCGTTGAATGGTATAAAGAATGTCAATCCGTGACTTGGGTGGGCCACACCACATAATATAGTGGAGAGGGGTTTCCTTAAAAATTTCATAATCATATATTGGGCTTGCCTAAATGTCATTCACATATCTAACACACTCATTATGTGTGTCCCACTTGGATGAGGGGTCAGACCCAGTTTCAGCCGCATTCAAAACTCATGTGGGCCCCACTAAGTGCTTTTATATTTTTTTAGATGTCTTCGCATAGTTTTAGATGGTATGGCCCACCTGAGTTTCGTATACGGATGATTTTTGAGATATCTCATAAGCTAAAGGGGACACATCAAATGCACAGTGTTAATGTTCGACACACATCATGATAGGCCCCACAAAACTTACTAACATTAATTCTTAGGTTCTCAGGGTGTCAATAAGTTAGGTCACAATTTTGGCTAGAATATTTGACCCATTTTACATGTCTAGTCCAGTCACTCTATTTTACTAATCATTACCCTCAATTTGACTAGTCACTCGCCCTGATCATGCTACATATGAGAAAGATATTAGGCAAAAAAGATTGATCAACAATTTGAGTGAATTTTGATTTAAACATCTGAAGTTATTTACTCTTCAATCTGGACTAATCAAATTATCCAAAAACGGTTAAAGGTTGTTCATAATATAAAAAATATATGAATGAATAGAAAACACAAACATCAGCTTGATCCAAAACTTCTATGAGCTCCAAGAAATTTTAAATGGTAGAGGTTCAATCACGCTATTTCCTGTGGTGTGGTCCACTTAAGCTTTGGATATGCTTCCTTTTTGTTCTTTAGACCTCAAATCATCTGTTAACATGGATGAATGGAGTGGATAAAATAAATAAATAACAGTGGACCCCACAGAGTTTATTCTAGTAAGGGTAACGAGTAACTCACCTAAATGTAGTGGAGAATGGTTTCCTTAAAACATTTATAATCATATATTGGGCCTGCCTAAATGTGATTCACATATCCAACCCACTCATTATGTGTGTCCCACTTGGATGAGGGGTCAGACCAAGTTTCAACCGCATCCAAAACTCATGTGGGCCCCACCAAGTGCTTATATATTTTTTAGGATGTCTTCACATAGTTTTAGATGGTTGGCTCACTTGAGTTTTGTATACAGATGATTTTTGAGATATCTCATAACCTAAAGGGGACACATCAAATCTACAGTGTTGATGTTCGACACCCATCATGATGGGGCCCACACAACTTACTAACATCAATTCTTAGGTTCTTACGAGGTTAGTAAGTTGTGTCACAATTTTGACCAGAATATTTGACCCATTTTACATGTCTAGTCCATTCGATCAATACTCTCAATTTGACTAGTTACTCGCCTCAATCAGGCTACATATGAGAAAGATATTGGGCATACAAGGTTGATCAACAATTTCAGTGAAATTTGATTTAAACATCTGAAGTTATTTACTCTTCAATCTGAACTAATTAAATTGTCCAAAAATGGTTAAAGGATCAATTAGTGGATGTGCCTAATAATTTAGTAATTTTATTTTTCACAAATAAATTTCATTTTCCTTTTAAAAATAACATTTTTTTTTTCGAAAGGTATATTTTTTTTACTCTTTTAACTAAATATCATTTTTATTATAAAATATTTCAAAAATATTTAAAATGCAAATTTTGAATTTTTACTTTCAAAATCTCAAAATTTTTCTCATATTTTAATTTTTTCTTAAAAATTTCAAAATGCTGATTTTTTTTTCTTCAAAAGCATTATTTTGTTCTCAAAATTTTTCTTAAACATAATTAAAATTTCTAAACTTCTCAATATTCTTTTTCATGTGATATTACAAATCATTTAAATATTATCTTTTAATTATATATATATATATATATATATATATATATATATATATATATATATATATATATATATATATATATATATATATATAAAGGTACTATGCGCTCGAGCTCATGATAACGTCCATGAGGTCGAGCTGTGTGGGCCCCACTGTGATGTGTGTTGACCATCAACACCGTGCATTTGATGGGTCCCATTGAAGTTATGGGATATCCCAAAAATCAACTGTATACAGAACTCAGGTGGGCCATACCATCTAAAATCATGTGAAGACATGCCAAAAACATATAAAAGCACTTGGTGGGGCCCACCTGAAATTTGGATGCGTCTGAAACTTGGTCTGAACCCTCATCCAAGTGGGACACACATAACGGATGGGCTGGATTTGCAAACCACATCTCGGAGGGCCTAAAAAATGATTACGAATGTTTTAATGGAGGGTAGCCCCTCTCAACTTTTGTATGTGGTGTGGCCCACACAAGTCACGGATTGAGAGGTTATAGGTCTCAAAACACCCTTTAGCAACAAAAGTTTTCGTTGCTAAAAGCCACCTTTAGCTATGAAATTAATTTCATCCCTAAAAGGAAACTTCTCGACTTTTTTGTTTATTTGAAAAATTCCAAACACCCTTTAGCAATAAAAATTTTCATAGCTAAAGGTGGCTTTTACCTACGAAATTAATTTCATCGCTAAAAGGAAACTTCTCGACTTTTTTTATCTTTTCAATAATTCAAAACACCCTTTAGCGACGAAAATTTTCGTCGCTAAAAACTACCTTTAGCTACGAAATTAATTTCTTCGCTAAAAGGAAACTTCTCAACTTTTTTATTTTTTGAAAAATTCCAAACACCCTTTAGCGATGAAAATTTTCATCGCTAGGTGGCTTTTAGCTACGAAATTAATTTCGTTGCTAAAAGGAAACTTGACTTTTTTATCTTTTCAAAAATTCAAAACACCCTTTAGTGATGAATATTTACGTAAAAGCCACCTTTAGCTACGAAATTAATTTCATTGCTAAAAGGAAACTTCTCGACTTTTTGTTTTTTCAAAAATTCAAAACACCCTTTAGCAACAAAAATTTTCATCACTAAAGGTTACTTTTAGTGATGACAAAAATTTTCGTTGCTAAAAGGAAACTTTTATCGACGAAAAAAATATTCGTCAGTAAAAACTCTCTTTTTTATAGTGATGGGAGATGTGAGTGAGTTATGGGAGTACTTGTGTGTTCACACCCCAAGTGTAGGGTTGTGATGTAGTAATAAACTCGGTAAGATCGAGGTCGAATTTCAAGGGACTGATACCTGTACGTTATCTGAAACTAAGTAGAACTAGAACTAGACTAAGATGATATCTAAACTGAATGGAATTGAGGGAATAATAGTGAAATAATTATCTAAAACTTAGGAGAAATCAGAGGGAAGGACACTAGGGATTCAGAGGATCCACTTGTAGAGATCAGGGAGATCTTATGCCTGCTTCATGAGTCATGGAAATTAACTGAACTGTCATTGATCTAGTTTTCAAAAGATGAAAGGTATATGAATTAGAATGGATTCCATCACCAACCCATGCCCAAGAAACAATCGTAAACAACAGAATTAAACTAATTACCAACCAATCAACAATGTAAGAAGGTTAGGAAGGGTACCGTCATCCGACTATGCCTAGGAGACTATGGTGAACAACAGGGCTTCCTGACGTCATAAACATTAAAAGGAAAAGAACATGCTCAAAGCCATTGCAGACCCATTGTAATTTCAGTCACAACAGACCCTTAAAGACTAAAAACATTCCATTTATTAAACTAAAATCAATGTCAATTCAGTCTAAATAAAAAGGCATAAGTTGAAAGAGTCCCCCATCACGCTATAAGCTTCACCTCTTAGCCCTAGCTAAGAGGTTCAGCCCAACATGAATGGACTGGATCCCTTAAACAAATACAAACATGAAAAGAAAAAGAAAAGAAAACAATACTATTAGCTTCCTCTCTCTCTCACGTTCCACGTTGAAGCCCAAGACCGACTTCCCTTTTCTATCTCATCTCTTCTTTTTTTATATATGCACTAACGGTGGAGAGGTCCCTTTTTTAGTTAGAAAAAAAAATGTTTTTAGAAACCTTCTGCGGAGCCTTTTCGCAGCTCGTTACGCAGGCAAGAACGCGAGTCATTCTTGAGCTGAATTTGGTCTTTGCACACAAGGACATTTTTGTGAAAGGCAAGCGTCCTTACGGACGGTTTTTGGTTGTCGTCCAGATGAACAGTTTGGATACTCAAGACGAGCAGTCCGTGATGGCCCACCTGGAACATCAGTTCCCGTTGCGAATCAGGGCTCTGTCATGCAGCCTGCACTGCTTGATTGGTGGGACCCATGTTTGAATTCTAATGGGAAATCCACGCTGTCCATTAGAATCACAAGAAAAAACCAGTCAAATACGGCTAGTTTTGAATTTCTTCTGACGTGGCCCACTTGATTTTTCATTTTACCATCCATCCTCCGTTTGGATGGTTGAAATCCAATTCATGCTATCTTCTGCGATTCTGCCACCTAGGTGAGGGTCAAGCCCCCCTCTGGGATACATTGGAGGGTTCAGATCATAAAAAGGGATGATGCGTGGGGCCCACTGTCAAAACCCAATCACATGCACGTACGTCACTGGACGTTTTTTGTACTGTTGGGATGTTTTGTACAAAAAATAGGTGGGGCCCACTTCTGATGACATTCTCGGAGATCTACTCCGCTCATCATCTTCTTAGTAATTTGTAAGCCCATGGGTCAAATTATGAAGCAAATCTGAATTCTATGTGGGCTACACTATCCACCTGTGATGAGCCATTGCCCACCGTTGAAGCAAGCCTCTTCTCTTACGTGCATGCATGTGGAGTTCGTTATATTTACAGAATTACAACTCTGCCTTCCAGAAACATCTGTCATTCATTCTTCCCTCCTGCACCATCCAAAAAAAGTGAAATTTGACGAATATCCACCATTTTTCGTGCTCTTTCTAATGCCTAATTTTGAGCCTTGATCGCTCATGGATTGCCAAGATATGCTTTAATGGCTAACACCCTCTGATCTCTCTGTTGGGCCACTTCCACAGGGATCCAATGGCTAAAATTTGACATGTACGGTTAATTTATGTCCTCCATCACGTGTATGAAGTTTCAAGTCAATCAAAGGGTGGAAACCCCGTGATCTTGCATTCTGGATGATTTTTGATCCACTTGAGCTTCAATTTCTATATTTTCGCGGATTCCTGGCATGTAATTCTATTGATCTTGGTCCTCTGGAGTCCGTCCCTTTCCTTGGTGTCTTCAGATCGTTAAATCCATGCTTTAAGCACCCTTTTTTAGTTCAGGTTCTTAAAGTCACCTTGCAACATAAACACAAGTAAATCGGCCTATTAAACAGTATCTTGTTCGTAAATCCAAGCAATAACTGAGTCTGATATGCAATATTTGACCCTCAACACAACCCCTAACCAGCATCTTGCTAGTCCCGAGCAAGGTATGCGAAAAATAAGTTGAGAATTAAATGACAATTTTTATGAACTTGAGTGATTTTTGAAAAACTATCCAAATCCCAGAATTCTAAGATTTATGAATGTTAGGGATTACTTTCTCATGAACTCAAATGCATGGTAAATTCTATAGTCAAGTTCAAATTATTTATCCATCAATTAGAATAATTCTAAACATTAAGATTCATGGGTGTATAGTGTAATCTTCGTTTATCAACATTAAGATTCAATTCTCCATTTCAGGATATCATTGATAACCAACAAGAGAATTGATGATAACCGAACTTGCCTCACAAATCAGTCTTTCAACTTTTGATTTTTTTTTTTTCATTAACCATAACGCCAAGAAGGGGAATCAAATCCTCACCTATAGGGAGCAAACCTATGGTGAAGACTGTACACTCACCTTTTTCACATACCATTCATGGAGAATTAAATCCACACCTATAGGGAGCAAACCTATGGTAAAGATTATTCAACCAACCCTTTCAATTCTTTTTCATAAACTGATGGGAAAATTTTTCACTTAGAGATTATCAAGTTAATCCTTCAATATCGAACTGAAACCTTAATGTGTAAGCGAGATGTGATATGTGAAATCATGACTCAATCAATGTTTACAACTTCTAATTATGGATTAATAATTCAAACATAACTATGAAATCTAGCAGATAACTAAATCCAAGAGTCATAAATTACCAAGATTCTGTATCTTGAAATTATAAATCAAGGATATCCGTCAAAATTACTTCGAATTACAAGAAATCCCAGAAAATTTTAAAAATTTTGACAATTTTTGCTCAAGACAAAGAAAACACTGATTAGGAACCTAATCTCCCCAACCCCCAACTAGAAATCTACATTGTCCTCAATGTAAAAGAAATGAGCACGCAATGCACATGAGACAACGAAAGTAAATAAGAAGTGATGGGAAGATAGTACCTGAATAATGAATTAAGAGAGTTTTCAAAAATATCTACGTAAGAGCGAGTTAGCACAAGAGAGAAACAACAGAAGTAAAATAAAAATAATAAAAATAAAATCCTACCTACACCAATTTCGCAGGTGCTCTTGATTGCATTTAGTATATACAACAAGCTTTTAAACCCCTAGGTAACCCCTAGTGGACGAGTTATACTCTCGTGAGGGTTTGCAGCAATGTTACCCACAAACATTGAATCAATCATGCTGCAAGGTTCCCCTTCTGGCCAATATCTTGATAAGTTTCTCAGTAAGTTTCTCAACAGGATCATCCAAAAGCCCTTTTTGCGATAGGCTTGGGCGCCCTGGAGCATGACTTTCCAGAGAGACTTATGTACCTCATAAGAAATTTTTCATTGAATTGCTTGAGGTATCCATAATATATACGATTCACCTATGACAGAAGAAGTTTCAACGTTAGTATCGCATGGTGAATCAGAGACTATAAATAAATAAAGTGTAGAAAACTTCCTAAGAAGTGATGTAGTCTCAACACATTCTGAAGCTCCAAACTTCGGTTCAATTTTCAACTCATCTTCCTTTACTAGTAGACGTTTAGGATCAGGGGAAGAGAGGATTTCAGAATAAGGGTTCTCTCGATCAGTGATGACTACCGAGATGTTGTCTAGCGAGGCATCCACTATTTCTTGTATCATAAGATCATTTGAATTTGCAAAGTGTGTCAAGAAATCATCTAAGTCATGGGAGTATGCCAGGTACGTCTCTAGAGAGTCAGAGGATAAGGTCAGAGGCGTTTTATCGTCCACGAAAGAATTAATCATGTTAATATCGTGAAAATCATCGTAATCCTCTGAGTTTCTACCGTTATTGAAAAAGATGTTTGACTCTAATGTCATATTCCCAAAAGACATAGTCATGACACCATTCTTGCAATTGATAATTGCATTCGAAATAGAAAGGAATGGGCGACCAAGAATGACGAGAATCTGAGTACTTATATTATTGATGGACTCAGTGTCCAGGATGATAAAATCTACAGGGTAGTAAAATCTATCGACCTGGACCAATACATCCTCAATTATCCCTCTTGGTACACGAACAGAGCGATCAGCAAGTTGTAGTGTAGTTAGGGTGGGTTTTAATTCACCCAAACCTAACTGTTTGTATACCGAGTAGAGAATCAGATTGACGCTCGCTCCTAAGTTAAGAAGTACGTGATCAATTCGATAGTTCCCGATTACACATGATATGGTTGGGTTACTGGGATTTTTGAATTTCTGCGGCACGTCTTGCTTCAAATGGCACTTACTTTCTCAGTCAAGAAGATTTTCTTTTGAATACTTTGTCGTCTTTTGGTCGTGCATAGGTCTTTTAGGAATTTGGCATATAAAGGTATTTGTTTTACTGCATCAAGTAGAGGAATGTTGACTTTCACTTGTTTCAACACCTCTAGAATATCTTGAGAATTAGAGAGAGGTTTTGGTGCAACCAACTGTTGGGGAAATGGAGCAACTAACTTCTTTAGAAGTTTCGGTTCTAATTTTTGTGAGACATCACTAGATCCATCATTGTTGTCCTCTTCTGATTCTTGAGGCTTTTCGGGCCTAACCGGAAGGGTTTTATCAATAATCTTCCCACTCCTAAGAGTGGTAATGGATTTAGCGTGCTCCATCTGATTTGAAGAGCTTGGGTTGCCAACTTCATATTGCAGCTTTGGATTGGGAAGTGGTTGAGCTGGGAGGCTCCCCTAATTCACAATCATGTTTTCAGCCTTAAGTTCTTGTAGTGTTTTGTTAAGGTCTTGCAAGGCTTGTAGCATACCCTGGTTGAAATGATCTTGCTTTTCAAAATGTTTTAAAATTAGATCCTCTTGAGGTTTTTCTTGTTGTTGTTGTGAAGTTTGATTAAAGAAACCTTAAGGGGTAGCATTTTGTCCATTCCTCCAACTAAAATTTAGATGATTTTTCCAACCAGGATTGTACGTATTAGAGGTAGGTCTATTGAAAGATCTTTGATAGTTATTTACGGCATTGGTTTGTTCATTCAACACTCCTCGAAAGGCAGGTATTGTGGGACAATTTTCAGTTGTGTGAATGTTGCAATCACCGATGCTGCAAACAATTTCATTAACATTATCCTTCTTTCCTTCCATGGCCTCGAATTTTCTTATAAGAGTCGCCACTTTATAATTGAGATCATCTTCTTCTTTCAGGAGATACAATCCATCTTTCTCCTTAGATTGAGTCAGCGTAGACATGGTGTTTAAATTTGGGTAATGGTCCCATAATTGTGTTTTTTCAGCAAGTCTATCGAGGTAATCCCATACCTCTTCGACATCTTTATTCATAAATTCTCCATTACACATTGTTTCGACCAATTGGCGCATAGAAGATGTCAGTCCATCGTAGAAAAAGTTTATAATGTGCCATATTTCAAAGCCATATTGTGGGCATGAACTGACAAGATCTTTGAACCTTTCCTAACATTGGAAGAATGTTTCATCCTCCTTTTGGGCGAAGTTCATGATTGCTTTTCTAAGGGTAATCGTTTTATGATGTAGAAAAAATTTCTTTATGAATTCCCTCTGTATATCATTCCATGTGCCAATAGATCTAGGACGCAGTGAATGTAACCACGTCTTAGCATTCTCCTTCAAGGAAAAGGGAAAGAGTTTCAGCCTGACTATATCCTCAGATACATTAGGAAAGTATAAAGTGGCTATGATCTCATCGAACTCTTTCAGATGTAAGTGTGGACTTTCTTATTTAAGTTCATGGAATTTAGGAAGGAGTTGGATAACCCCTGGCTTGATGTTCATATGTCCTGTATTTTTAGGAAAAATCATGCATGAGGGTGTACTCACCCCCGCCGATTGTAAATAATCTCATAAAGTACGAGGCGGGGGTGCTTGATGCACCTCATTCTCATCCTGAGTGTCCTCCACCCTAGGTGGATGGAGTTGATTTACGACCATTACTTCAACTAACTCTGGGGATCTCAAGTGGTGTCTACTCCTGCGATGGACAGTCAACCCCTCAACCAATCTTCCTTCAGTTAAGAGACGTCGAGTGTTGTTACGGCCCACTTGGGCATGAAACACTTGTAGCCCTTGATTTAAATTCTAAACCTAGACCTAAGAGAAAAGAATAAGAAGAAATCTAGAAAATAAAAGAGAAAGATGAAAATAAGTTACCAGTTTTGAAGTCCTAGGTTAACAACCTACAAAGTAAAACAAAAAAAGTTAGTTTCTAAAAATAGCAAATCCAAGATTAGAAAATTTTGAAAAATAGAATAAGAACCAAATTTAGGATTTCATAAAAGAATTAGAATTAGAAACTTACTAAAAAGAAGAAATAAATCCTAATCTAGAATAGAAAGGAAGAATTTAAGAAAGAATTTACCAATTTAGAAACTATCTCAGAAGCCTACAAAACAAGAAAGACAAGTTAGTTTTTAAAAATCAAGAAAATCTAAACCTAATCTTAAACTAATTCTAGAACTAATTAATTTTAGAAAATCGTAACCGTCAGTCCTCGGCAACGGCGCCAAAAACTTGTTCACACCCCAAGTGTAAGGTTATGATGTAGTAATAAACTCCGTACGACCGAGGTCGAATCCCAAGGGACTGATACCTGTATGTTATCTGAAACTAAGTAGAACTAGAACTAGACTAAGATGAAATCTAAACTGAATGGAATTGAGGAAATAATTGTGAAATAATTATCTAAAACTTTGAAGAAATTAAAGGGAAGGACATTAGGGATTCAGAGGATCCACTTGTAGAGATTAGGGAGATCTTACGCCTGCTTCATGAGTCATGAAAATTAACTAAACTGTCATTGATCTAGTTTTCAAAAGATGAAAGGTATATGAATTAGAATGGATTCCATCACCAACCCATGCCCAAGAGACTATCGTAAACAACAGAATTAAACTAATTACCAACCAATCAACAATGCACAAAGGTTAGGAAGGGTATCGTCATCCGACCATGCCCAGGAGACTATGGTGAACAACAGGGCTTCCTGACGTCATAAACATTAAAAGGAAAAGAACATGCTCAAAGCCATTGCAGACCCATTGTAATTTCAGTCACAACAGACCCTTAAAGACTAAAAACATTCCATTTATTAAACTAAAATGAATGTCAATTCAGTCTAAATAAAAAAGTATAAGCTGAAAGAGTCCCCCATCACGCTACAAGCTTCACCTCTTAGCCCTAGCTAAGAGGTTCAGCCCAACATGAATGGACTGGATCCCTTAAACAAATACAAACATGAAAAGAAAAAGAAAAGAAAACAATACTATTAGCTTCCTCTCTCTTTCACGTTCCACGTTGAAGCCCAAGACTGACTTCCCTTTTCTATCTCATCTCTTCTTTTTTTATATATGCACCGACGGTGGATAGGTCCCTTTTTTAGTCAGAAAAAAAATGTTTTTGGAAACCTTCTACGGAGCCTTTTCGCAGCCCGTTACGCAGGCAAGAACGCGAGTAATTCTTGAGCTGAATTTGGTCTTCGCACACAAGGACATTTTTGTGAAAGGCAAGCGTCCTTACGGACAGTTTTTGGTTGCCGTCTAGATGAACAGTTTAGATACTCAAGACGAGCAGTCCGTGATGGCCCACTTGGAACATCAGTTCCTATTGCGAATCAGGGCTCTGTCATGCAGCCTGCACTGCTTGATTGGTGGGACCCATGTTCGAATTCTAATGGGAAATCCACACTATCCATTAGAATCACAAGAAAAAATCAGTCAGAAACGGCTAGTTTTGAATTTCTTCTGACGTGGCCCACTTAATTTTTCATTTTACTGTCCGTCCTCCGTTTGGATGGTTGAAATCCAATTCATGCTATCTTCTGTGATTCCGCCACCTAAGCGAGGGTCAAGCCCTCCTTTGGGAGACATTGGACGGTCCAGATCATAAAAAAGGATGATGCATGGGGCCCACTGTCAAAACCCAATCACATGCACGTCCGTCACTGGATGTTTTTCGCACCGTTGGGATGTTTTGTACAAAAAATAGGTGGGGCCCACTTCTGATGACATTCTCGGAGATCTACTCCGCTCATCATCTTCTTAGTAATGTGTAAGCCCATGGGTCAAATTATAAAGTAAATTCGAATTCTATGTGGGCTACACTATCCACCTGTGATGAACCACTGCCCACCATTGAAGCAAGCCTCTTCTCTTACGTGCATGCATGTGGCGTTCGTTATATTTACAGAATTGCCACTCTGCCTTCCAAAAACATCTGTCATTCGTTCCTCCCTGCTGCACCATCCAAAAAAAGTGAAATTTGACGAATATCCACCGTTTTTCGTGCTCTTTCTAATGCCTAATTTTGAGCCTTGATCGCTTATGGATTGTCAAGATATGCTTTAATGGCTAACACCCTCTGATCTCTCTATTGGGCCACTTCCATAGGGATCTAATGGCTGAAATTTGACATGTACGGTTAATTTATGTCCTTCATCACGTGTATGAAGTTTCAAGTCAATCAAAGGGTGGGAACCCCGTGATCTTGCATTCTGGATGATTTTTGATCCACTTGAGCTTCAATTTCTAGATTTTCATGGATCCCTGGTGTGTAATTCTATCGATCTTGGTCCTCTGGAGTCCGTCCCTTGCCTTGGTGTCTTCAGATCGTTAAATTCATGCTTTAAGCACCCTTTTTCAGTCCAGGCTCTTAAAGTCACCTTGCAACACAAACACAAGTAAATCGGCCTATTAAACAGTATCTTGTTCGTAAATCCAAGCAATAACTGGGTCTGATATGCAATATTTGACCCTCAACATTGTGTAAGAAAGAGAGTTGACTTTAGGGAAGGGGTAGTTGTACTTGGGGATGGGTGAGTGGTGGGGTGTGATGTGTACTTGATTGATGGGATTGATGTGATGTTCTCTTAAGTTTTACAAAGCGCAGCATTTTTCCTTGAACTGAACGCTGACCCATATCTCTTAGCTCGGATATCACCTCGGCGCGCAAGACGTGGCGACGGCGCGGTTGCTAGAGTATAAGTTTCGGGTCGAGCCGACTCTGGAATGTGGGATACAACTCAGGATCGCGCGCAAACATCGATAACAGATCGTGGGTCACCGAAATTCGACCAGGAAGACCACGAAAGCCTACAAAATGGTACGGGCTAGGATACGAGTCTTACGCATGACATTCAGCTTCATCGTTCTCTAAGATAACAAATTCAACCACTTCACGATCTCATTTCGTGTATATAATCGTGAAGGTGACCCCATATACACTTCACATTCTCTCTTATGTTCTCGATCATTGACCCAATTATTTTAAGGTAATCTTGTAAATTAAGTTTAGAATGTGGGCACAACACCTAACATGAAATATCTTTCCACCAAAATATAAGTTATCGGTGGCCTTAAACTGGTTTTGTAAATTCATTATCATGCTATCATTTGTAGAGGCATTGTCTAAAATTATTGATGAGATTTTCTTCTCAATACCCCACTCCACAAGACATTTGTACATGCAGTCTAAAATTTTTAATCTAGTGTGAGGAGGCGCAAAATAATGAAAGTTTATGATTCTCTTGCAGAGCCTCCATTTGACATCAACGTAATAAGTAGTTAGTAACGTATACCCCTTTTGTTAATTGGATGTCGTTCACAAATCTGATGTCAGACTAATTTGGAAAATCGATTCCAACTGTCCTTTTAAGTTGAGCTTATTGCTTTCATACATTTTCATGCACACTCTCTTTATTGTTGTACGAGAAACCTTCTTATATCTGGGGTTAAGGCTTTTGGCTAATTCAACATAAAATGAGACTTTCTACCATCTGAAATGGTCTTTCATTAGTAATAATAAATTTGACTGTCAACTCATTCACATGGTCTTTGTTATACTTGTAGATGGACAATGTACCTAGCGACGGACTCACTAAAGATTGGGTAAATGAAAGTGTCTGTTGCCTTGAAGTCTGAGTTCTTGCTTTTTTATGACACTTCAGACTGTGTTTCTTTAAAGTTGTGGTCGACTCATTTTCTTACTTAGCATATTGAGTCTTGCAGTACTTGCATTGTATCTTCATCGTGCTATTTTTCAGAGTTACTTCTTCAAAATCTTCCCACACTATCGATCTTTTTTTATTTTTTTTAATATTTTTTTAATATTTTTTAGTTTTCTATAATCTGTGATTGTAAGGTACTAATATTAATGGGCATCTCTTCATCTTCTAGACCTAATCATTCATCTTCCAAGATCATCAGCGATGTAACTGACAAACCGCTTAGGGTATTGGAAAGACCCTCACTAGATATTTAATAGTTGAAAGATACTAAATCATATTAACATTAAAAGAGTTAGACTAAATCCTAAATTAGTCACCTATCCAAGGTTGGATAGATTGTAATACTTTCATATTCTCATTTAAACGCCTACACTGAAAATCCGACAGTATTTTCCTATGTCTCTCTAGATAAGTTGATCTTTTATT
Source organism: Magnolia kwangsiensis (assembly GCA_037074715.1). NCBI lineage: Eukaryota > Viridiplantae > Streptophyta > Magnoliopsida > Magnoliales > Magnoliaceae > Magnolia > Magnolia kwangsiensis. The sequence goes on from CM073577.1 coordinate 121,142,120, forward strand.
ACATTCCGATGCTAAAATCTAAACAATGTAACGATATTTGACATTAGAAATAAAAAAGAAAGAAACATATTTAGAGAGAAATGATGAGATGGAGCACAGATCAGGTATGAACATTTAAATAGGTTATATGAAAGCATATTATCCAACATTGAACATTCTAAAACAGGAAAATTTAAGTGATTTTTATGCCACTGAAAGCACACTATATCTGCGTATGGCCACATAAAAATCCTTAAATGGATAACTAATTATCTAACCCACAAGTCACAATAATAAGCTAAGCAAAAAAGTAATATAATACATATTAAGCTAACTATATAATACACAAAAATAAGATAAGCAAAAAAGTAATGTAATACAATTATACAAACATATTAAGTTAACTATCTAATACACAATAAGAACTAAGAAGCTAAGCAATAAGCAATGTAAATGGTAATTCTAAAAAAATTAACTACTAATTGTTTAATTCAAAATTTCAAATAAATAAAACACTTTGCAATTTAGGATTTAGGGTGTAGGCTTTAGGGTTTAGGGTTAGGGTTAGGGTTAAGGGTTAAGGGTTAAGGGTTAAGGGTTAAGGGTTTAAGGGTTGGGGTTAGGGTTAAGGGTTAAGGGTTAAGGGTTTAGGGTTTAGGGTTAGGGTTGAGGGTTTAGGGTTAGGGTTAGCGTTAGGGTTAGGGTTGAGGGTTTATGTAATGCCCCAGTTTTCGAAACCCGAGTACTCAACTCATTTCTAAAAAACTCGGTGTTAACTGGTGATCAAATAGACAATTAATCAAAGTGCGATTAGTAGAAGTAAGCGTAGCATAGATATTATCCCATCTTAATATGAACATCATGGGCCACTCAGCTGGGGCCTATATACAAAATTCTAAAAAAAAATGTAAATGTTCAAAAGTAACTATAACAATTAGTCTATTGATTCAAGCCGTAGTAGGCAACCGCTTCCTGTGCGATTCCTCATCGTAAAACTCCTCTTCAACGGTAGCTGGTTCTAGGTCTACCACATGTTCGTCTGCGCCTATACTTGCCTCCTCTATATGGTTGAATATTGATGAATGAGTGGTCAGCTCAGTGTGATCTCCCCTCAAGATTACACACCGCTGCCCTAGACAATAATAACATAAAAGATACAGGCAAATAAAACATGGTAAATGCAATTTTTATAATATGCATGGATGTGTGAATGCAATCATTGCCCTAGTGATGCACATCTATATGAATATTGGGCTCATCACCCATGCAATCATCGACCTGAGAATGCTTAACCAGACAGACAAAAATATGTACATCATGTATAAAAATACGTACATCACGTACGATAGCAATAGATGCTGGTCTGTGCCATATTTGCATGATTAGCCAACCATTATTAATCCGGATACAATCAGCCATTTTAGGTAAACTCAAGGTTACTATGGGGGTTTTTCACCAGCGTAGGACAATAACACGGACATAGGTCCCATACCACCATCTCCGGCTCATAAGGTTACCACCTTAGGGTGTGTATAGGGCACATCAACACGTGGCTAGTCAAATTTTAATATAAGGGAACTAATCCACCACTTAACCTTCGTGTTGAGGACCTATGCTCATCACAAACAGTTCGGTTACGCTCTAAGCACAGACTCTCTTTAGGATAAGAGTTTCCATAGAGAGTTTTCAATAAAGTGTGACTTACAACCAATGCAATCTCATGAAGATTTAAACATGCTTGACAGTTGATGTAAGAGTTTAGTCATTTCAAAGGACATACATTTCTAATTTATCAATTTCTAAAATATGCGTCTCAAGTAAATAATCGAGTATTTCCATAAATCCAACTCATGCCCTTAACAATTCAATGGATTTCAAGGACATAGGGTGAGTAACCAATTCAAATGGTTAATTTCATGACATGTGATGGAACAATGTTGATCACTTCTAAAATATATGAACAATGGTTATTCAATAATTTTCAAAGCAAGAGGACTTGTATTCTAAACAAGTTGAATGATAATCTACTTCTAGAATATCATTTATAATTATTATAAAAGACTATCATTGGTCTAGCTTAGAGATGGAAAGCTTAAGGGGAAAGAAATCATCACCTGAGGAGTGGCAATAACTTCCACGGTCCAAGTTTCCGTAGTTGCTTTGTGGCCCAATGTTGCACAAACGATCCCCTATGATTTTTTTGATCCAATAGTCTATGTTAGATAAGGATTACTCAAGGTTTTGGGTCGTCTAACTCACTAAGATCGTTTGGGATTTTGCAAGGGCCCACCGGCATGGACCCGGGCCCGTATCAAGGTGATTAGGCTCAGCATCTTCGGCCCAACAAAGTAGCCTGGATTTGGGCTTGAAATTTGTCCCCACCTAAAGGCTAAACTGAGCCTTATCTTGGCCAAGATGTTAGGCCTAATACAAGTCCAAAGAAGGTTTGGACTGAGCTTGGCCATTTCTTGGCGCACAATGGATGGCCTAGCGTGCATACATGGACTGGGCAGCTCATAGCTAGCTCCACCTCAGGCCTGAAAAAGAGGGAAAAGTGAGTTAATAGGATTCAACTCCAGCAAGTGGATTGATCGACCCACTTGATGCATTCACACCATCCATCGTCTCATGACATTCATGTATTTCTGTTTTTAATTATGATGTGCATATTATGGGTTTGCTCGCTGGGCTTGGCCAGCTGACGTTTTATTGATGAAAAAATCGTACAAATTTAGTGGACGATGAAACAATTGCTCAATTTTCGGAGTAGGAAGGTGAACCAGTGGACAATTCACAAAGGCTATGGCCCTATTTTGATGAAAACGAGTTGAATATGTTAAATTACTAACATATCTAGTTGAAATCATGTTATTCCTTTAATTTTGTTTTTAAACAAATTTTAAGTTGAGTAACTAAAAATTATAAATAGTTAAAGATTTTGTTAGTAAATGGTTTAATATAGCCCCGAAGGGGTGGGTTGTGGTACCGTGCTTAACTTTTGTCAATGTTATCAATATGTGGATTGAATGCCCATATATGATCGTGATGATGGATATGTGTATGTGATTGAAATACATGAATATGTGATGTTTTGCTGAAGGTTTAAGTTTAGAAACTTACTGTGCATTTTAACTAAGCTTTTGGAAAATAATACGAATGAATGGTTTTAGTACACATGGTGTACAAGTCATGTGCCGTAACTTAGGTATGAGGGTATATATCCTGTATCCAAATTTCGAGGCATGACACTCGTAATGATGTATGTACCTTAAATCCACGTCGTCCAACCATTTTGAAAGCTTATTTTAGAGCATGATCCAAAAAATGAAGTAGATTCCAATCTCATATGGATCATACTGTAGAAAATAGTAGTGATTGAATCCCCACCATTGAAAACTTCGTAGGGGCAACTAGAATGTTTATTAATTTGCCATCTAATCTGTTGATAAGGTCACAAAAATCTAGACGAAGAGACCACACAAATATCAACTCGATCCAAAACTTTTGTGGCCCCCATAAGTTTTTAATGGTGCAATTGCCACTTTTTCAGTATGGTCCACTCGAGATTTGGATGTGCTTCATATTTTAGACCATGCCCTAAAATGAGCATTATGGATGGACGGCATGGCCGTAGTCACATACATCATAGTGGGCCCCACACTCAGGGATCCAGATCCGCAGAGGTGGGTGGGACCCCTTACTGTGGGGCCCACTATGATACATGTGCCTTAAATCCACACCGTCTAACCGTTTTGATAGCTCGTTTTGAAAGTTAATTCAAACAAATGAAGCAGATGGCTCTACCGTAAGGCAGATTTCCTGCAAAAAGGCTTTCGCGAAACAAAAAGGCTTTCGCGAAAAGTTTTTGCACTGGACTGTGATTTTTGTGAGAAATTTACCGCACCCATCCGTTTTAAGAAATCATTTTATGCAATGCAACAGCACATTAGGTGGGTTCAAAACTCAAGTGTGCCACTTTAGAGGGAAAATTAGGAAAAGAAATGTCTACCGTTGAAAACTTCCTGAGCTCCATTAAGTGTCAACGGTGGTCGTTTAATCCTCATTTTTTCCTTTTGTATGTCTCACTTAAGTTTTTAATCAGCCTAATTTTTTGATATATCTCGAAAAGATAGTCGAACGGGGTAGATTTCTCACAAGTCCACGTAACTTTCAGCGCAGGAACCACGTACGAAAAGATTTTTGTAGGAAATCGCGTCCGCTCTGTGGTATCGTCTCCGGAGTCGGATTTTCCGCGGAAGCTTTTCCGTTGAAGTTCCTCCCTCGAACACAGATAGTGCCCAACATGGTGTTTGTGATAAATCCACTCCGTCCATCTGTTTTACGAGATTCTTTTAAAACAATACATGAAAAAGCAAGCCTGATCCAAGACTAAGTGAGCCATACGAGGGAAAACAGTTGGAAAAAGATGCGTACCGTTCAGAACATGATGTTTATATGCCATCCACACAGTTTAAAAGTCCATTCCCTCTAGGGTGAACCGAAAACACACTAAACTTGGACACTTCCATGGCCATAAGAATGTTTCAACGGTGGTTGTTAAATCTATACTGTTTCTTACTGTGTGGCACACTCGAGTCTTGGATACGTCTCATTTCTGGTCAATTATCATAAATTATGATAAAATAAGCTCGCAAAATGGGGAAACGGATTGCTTACACCCCTGCCACCAGCCCGTGGCTGGTCAGTCGGTGCTCTGTGGCCTACACCCTGATGTATGTGTTTCATCCATTCCGTTCATCCATTTTTAAAGATCATTTCAGTTCTTGATACCAGAAATGAGAGGGATACAAATCTCAAGTGGACCACACCACATGAAAACAATAGTGATTGAATATCCACCATTAAAATCCTCCTAAGGCTCACTGTATTGTTTATTTGACATCCACTCTATTGATTAGGTCATACAGGCCCAGATGAAGGTAAAAAACAAAGATCACCTTGATCCAAAACTTTCATGAGCCCCAAAAAGTTTTTTAACGAGTCGACACTCATTCAACTGTAATATGTTCTATTTGGCATATACCTCGGTCTCATACCATAAAATGATATGGAAAAATATATGAACCGCATGGATGAAACACATACATCGTTATGGGGCCCACGGAGCACCGACCACCAGCCATTGGCTGGTGGCAGGAGAGTAGCCAATCCGTTTCTACAGAATGGATGGGCGAGAATTTCTTACGAACATCACGGTGGCCCCACCTAAGTTCCCAGAGAAGGACGCGGATTGCGTCCTACCACGCCGGGACGGTAATCTGTACGGGCAGGGCTCCGTGGGGCCCACCGTGATGTAAGTTTTTAATCCACTCCGTTAATCGCTTTTCTTGTATCATTCTAAGGCATTATCATAAAAATGAAGCAGGTTCACGAGTCTAGTGGACCACATCAAAGGAAGCTGCAGTGATAATGACACCCACCGTTGAAACATTTTTAAGGGCCACCGTGATGTTTTTTTTTACCATCCAACCTATTCATAAGGTCATGTAGACGTGGATGATGTGAAAAAAAATACAAATATAAGCTTGATCTGAAACTTTTCCAGCTTTCAAGAAGTTGTAATGGTGGAAATTCAATTTTCCATTTTGTGCTCCATTAAGCTCTTTAACTAAATCATTTTTTGTCTCTCACTTTAAAATGATCCGAGAAAAACTATTAACGGCGTGGATAAAAAAAACTTACATCACAGTGGCCCCCACAGAGCCCTGCCCGGACGGATTACGGTCCTGGCGGGGGTAGGACGCAATCGCGCGTCCCCACAGAAAGACTTTCACATGAATTCTCCGTCCATCGTCTCCCACCGAGGTCAAGGACTGTTCAACGTATTTCCTCTTTAAGAAAAAAAGAAAAAAAAAAATCCTGCATCTGGGTTTAGTAGCTTAGCTTACAAAATCTGTTTAGTCATGGCAGATGCATTAGTTTTGTCCGTTGTAAGAAGCTTGAATACAATCATCCAACCTGAGTTGGGATTGGTTTTTTCCGCTCGCCAAGAGCTACAAAAGCTTTCTAGTGCATTCACAGCCATTCAAGCAGTGCTCCGTGACGCTGATCGAAGGCAAGTAAAGGAAGAAGCTCTGAGCAATTGGTTGGAGAAGCTCAAGGACATAGCCTATGATGTAGACGACTTACTAGATGAATGGAGAGCAGAAGCTCTCAGGCTTGAAATCAACGGCACCAGCATCCCAACTTGCGGAAAGAAGGTATGCAATTTCTTCTTGCGCCGATTCTGTTTCAATGAACATGTAGATGAGATTGTCTTTCATCTTAAATTGGGAGTTGAAATGGGTCGGAAGGTAAAAACCATTAGAGAAAGATTAGATATGATATGCGAAGAGAATACTAAGTTCCGTTTGGATGAAAGGTGGGAGAAGACTGAAATAGAACAAAGGAGAACGAGTTCTTTGATTGATGAGTCAGAGATTATCAGTAGGAATCGAGATAAAGAGAGAATTATAAACTGGTTGCTTACAGAGACTAGTTACGGATATGACGAGCTTCCTGTCGCTTCTATAGTTGGCATGGGCGGGTTAGGGAAGACGGCTCTTGCTCAATTAGTCTACAGGGATGAGAGGGTTATTAGAAACTTTGAAAGAAGGATGTGGGTGCATGTGTCTCAGGTGTTCGATGAAATGAGGCTTTGTAAAGCAATCATTGAAGCTGTCGAGGGTACGACTCCCCCCAATTTCCTAGAATTGGAAATGGTGCACATTCACTTGCGGAACTTAATAGAAGGAAGGAGATTTTGTCTTGTGCTTGATGATATGTGGAATGAGAGCCAGGATAAGTGGGATAAATTGAGGCTGCCTCTTCTAGGCGGAGCGAGTGGAAGTAGAATTTTGATCACTACCCAAAATGAGACTGTCATGAAAGTAACGGGCAGGGCTTTCACGCATCTTCTGAAGCCGCTACAAGAGGACTATTGTTGGTTGTTATTCAGTCGTATAGCTTTTTTGGGCAGGAGCACAAGGGAGCAATTAGAGCTGGAAGGGTTGGTCGGCAAATTGCAAATAAGTGTGGAGGAGTTCCTCTGGTTGTAAAGAGAATAGGAAATGCCATGCGGTTCAGGAGAACAGTAAGGGAGTGGAAACTTGTCTTGGAGAGCCAAACATGGGATTTGCCAATCGTTGCAAGAGGCATTGTAATTGAGCTTCAAGTGAGTTACTATAATATGCCTTCACATTTGAAGCAATGCTTTGCCTTTTGTTCTATATTTCCTCGGGATCATGTAATAGAGAAAGAAAGAGATGCTAATCAAGTTATGGATGGCCCATGGTTTCATTCTCCCCGACGAAAGTGGAGAGCTGGAAAGTGTTGGCGAAGGGTATTTTGATGATTTGTTGCGGCGATCATTGTTTGAAGATCCAATGACAGATGATCAGGGTAATGTAATGCACTGCAAGATGAAGGAGATCATTCATGACCTCTTTCGAATTGTCACGAGCGAATGTCATATAATGCATATAGAAACTTCAAGCGATGTCCCTATGCATGCACGCCATTTCTCATTGGTATGTACCGAGGATTTGGCGTCGATTCCTGGAACCTTATATAAAGCCAAGAACTTGCGTACACTCCTATTCATTGGATGGTCGAGAATTACCGAGGTCCCAAGCAATCTTTTCGAAAGTTTGAGATGCTTGAGGGTATTAGATTTGAGCGGTACTAACATTAAAAGATTGCCGGATTCTCTGGGGGATATGAAGCTTTTGAGATACCTCAATTTGTCCACCACACATATCGAGGAATTACCCGAATCAATTAGCAAGCTCTTTCTTTTGCAAACCTTGAAACTTAATGAGTGTCGAATGTTACGAAAACTACCTAAAAGTATGAAGAAGTTCATTAAGCTACGTCATCTGGAAATCAAAGGGTCTGCACTGAACTACCTCCCAGAAGGAATCAGGACCTTAAGCTCGCTTCGCACTTTGTCCAAATTCATCGTTGGGGATGAGAAAGGTTGCAAGATTGAAGAATTGAAAGACCTCAATCTCCTAGAAGGAGAGCTAGAGATTGTAAATTTGGAGAGACTAGCAAGAGGGAATGATGGCTCAAAGGCAAGCATAGAGAAAAAGCTATACATAGATGTCCTAAGTTTATGTTGCATTGATAGGACCGATGATGAGTGGTCGATGGTAGGAGAAGATGAAAAGGAACAGCTGTGTGATGTCTTTGGATCACTCCAACCTCATGAAAATTTGAAAGAGCTGAGGATATGCAATTATATCGGTTTCAGGCTTCCTATTTGGGTAGGAGATGCATCATTTCACTATCTAGTTTCCATTCAGCTTGTGAATTGTCACTTGTGCAGGCAATTGCCTCCACTTGGTTACTTGCCATCCCTCAAATACCTCGAAATAGATGGAATCTATGAACTCCAATATGTGGGCTGCATCCGTCATGGGGTCCCTTTTGTTGGGCCCAATGGCTTCCCAGCATTGGAGGACTTGACATTCAAGCGAATGCCAAGATGGGAGAGATGGGAACTAAGTGTGTCTGAAGAACAAATGCCATGCCTGCTTCAACTAACCATTTTAGGCTGCCCAAGGCTAGAAGCAATCCCAGATGAACTGGGACAGCTCCGAGCACTCGAATCTCTTACCATCCAGCAATGTACTCAGCTGAAGTCCCTGCCCAAAAGCTTGCACCGTCTTACCACACTTCGACAATTGATTATTGATGAGTGTCCTTTCTTGAAAGAGCGCTGCCAGAAGGAGACGGGAGGGGACTGGGGCAAGATAGTCCATGTCCCTAATATCTGTATTGATGGCGAGCAAATACAATGAGAGAGTGGAAGCTCAAAGCATTGAATAATGAAGGTACAAGATCTACCTCATCAATTTAGTAGTCATCACAAATTATAGTCCTTCGCAAATTATGGTCCCATGAATGTCTGCTGCTACTGAATTATGGGCCGACAGACCGATAAGGAATCAAACTCCTTGCATGACGACAATTTGCTGGTGCTATAGAACTTTTCACCTTATATCTAACAGAAATTGTTTCTTTCTTCTTGTTTTTTCATCACTCCCATGATGGGAACAGGGAAACATGGGCTAGTGTGAAATTGTGGCAATAGCTACAAGGGAACAATGACAACTTTGAAGATGTTTTCCAGTGAATTTTAGTCATTTGTGTGCTGAACTTAGATTAGGGACTTGTTTGCAACTGTTCCTATTTATTTTTGGTTTGTATTGTTGTGATTGATTTATGTACATGCCATCTATATTAAATAGCATTCTCTATTAGCAGCAGGGCAAACTCGGTTGCCAATGGCTCTAGCTGAGATTTCAACGACATTGAGGATGTGTATCGATGTGTGAATGAATTAGATTTGACCAAATTCAGTTTAAACTTGAGGGAAATGGCCAGTTTGTGATCATGTTTTCATGTAGTGATGATGGAGGAGACCTGTAGATTGTAGTTGCAATCTATTCAAGTCCAACTTGAGTATGGCAATCCCAATTTCGAGTAGGGATGCAATTTGGTTGCACTCTACCTAAATCAGACTACCCCAACCAAACTATATTTTGGTTTGGGCTCGAGCTGGAAATCCTAACCCTAGATCGGGGTCAGCTTGGGCTGAGGCCTCGGCAATCCAGAAACATGATCCTATATGTTTGATATATTATGTGTATAATCATATACAGGAAATACTGGTATAGTAATGGGTTGTGCATCATTAGATTAGATTTTTTTTTATATATAGATTTTATATGTTAGTTTACTAGTTGTAGGTGTTAATCCATCCCATGCAAGTTATTACGTTTGAGAATTCAATACCTCAAAATGAGTTTGAATTTGGTACCTAGCCTAGCTTCTCTTGAAGTGACCTAGAGAGCTTGTCTTCTGGTTCTCATTGTTGATGGGGAATGCCCAAAGTGGGAAATCTTAACGTCCTATCCTACCCCCGCTTGTCTCTAGCTGGGAATGGGCAAGAGCTTTGAGTGGCCACCGTGATGTATGAGTTTTATCCACACCGTTCATTCATTTTTTCATATCATTTTAGAGTATAAGCCCAAAAATGAGGTAGATCCAATGCTCAAGTGGACACTACACAATGGGGATTAAACTCTTACCATTGAAAACTTCTTTGGGGCCACAAAAGTTTTGTATGGAGATAATATTTGTGTTTTCTATTCATGCATGTCTATGTAACTTTATGAATGGGTTGAATGGCAAATAAACGGTGGGCCCTAGATTAGTTTGAACGGTTGAGAATCATTATCATCACTGCTCCCTGTGGTGTGGTCCACTTGAGCCTTTATTCTGCCTCATTTCTGGGCTTATAACCTAAAATGATAGGAAAAAAAAAATGTATGGACGGTGTGGTTAAGATCCATACATCATGGTGGCCACTCAAAGCTCCTGGCCGTTCCCAGCTGGAAGCATGGGGGTGGGGAACAATCCGCGTCCTTGATCTTTGCTTTTGGTCCTTGAATGTGGACCACTGCTATTTTTATTCTTAAGAATTTATATGCAGTTCACTGATCAAAGGGTCATGAACTTCTAACATGGAGATCCTCTTTAGAGCATCTCCGTCCACACCAGGGCCCACCGTAGGCCCCACATGCACAAAACTGTGGGCACCAGCAAACAGTGTTTTTGCCGCACCTGAATTCAAAAGGATGGTCACATCGTTAGTGGTCCAAAATTTCCAATTTTAGACGGGCCATGCTCCAAAATTTTCCCAAGATGATCCTAACCATCTGATCAACCGACTCTATTACAGCTAACCGCCTAAATAGGTTTTTACTATCATTTGAATTAGTCGAGTAGATTTCTGTGATCCAGACAGTTGATATGATCATGAGCCAGATTATAAATTCGTCGTGGATTATTCAAAAGAGATGGTTAATATCGAACTAAAAAACAGTCCATAAAAAAGCCAAATATTTTATGGCTAGGATCTTCCAGTCTAGAAGAAGTTCATATAATACGTCATGTGAGTCGGTACAATAAGATCAATGGTCCAGATCAATGAGATGTGGACCCCAGTTGTATCAGATGGGTGCATAGGATACTATTCATGACCTGGTACACCAGGACACTATGTTCCCGGGATCCACCGAACCCGCGCCCCGGCCCACAGAGGGAGCGGATTAGCTGTTATCCGGGTAACACTTTAGTGGATGTTACCCCAACCATGTGGGGCCCACCTTGATGTATTTTTTGTATATCCACGCCATCCATCTGTTTTTCCATCTCATTTTATGCTGAAATCCCAAACCTTAAGTAGATCCAAATCTCAGGTGGACCATACCACTAGAAACAGTGATGAAGGACCAGTAAAAACTTTTTGTGGGCCACAAAAGTTTTTCATCAAGCTGATATTTGTATTTTTACCCTCATCTAGGTCATATTGACATTATCAAAAGTTGTATTTTAAATAAAGATTAATAAAATAAAAAACTTGTGATGAGCCCTTTCAAAATTTTAATGGTGAGGCACTCAATCAACATTGTTTCCTGTGGTGTGGTACACCTGATAATTTAATCTTCTTAATTTTTGTTAAAACGTTGTAAAATAGGCTGAAAAAATGGATGGACGGAGTGGATATATAGAAAATCATCAAGGTGGACCCCACGGTAAGGTTAACAACCACTAACGTGTCAGCGGGGTAACAGCAAATCCGCTTCCGCCACAGAAGGCGTTTTGGTACGGCAGCGGCGGGAGTTGATATGATACGATAGAGCTAGCTCTATCCTAATACAATAGAGACCATCATCCACCTCACACAGTGGGGTATATAATAGGTCGGGAGCGTTCACCTAATGATCTCTATTATGGATGGCCCATTGTTTACAACCACATAGATCAATAAGTCCTAGATATCTCTTTCAGTTACATTTTGGTGCTGAATGTCAACGGTTAAGGATGATCATCTCATGTCATAATCCATTTGATGGCCACAAATGAATGTGAGTATCAACGATTTTGTGTTAATTTTCAAACGATTTCACATCCATTCCTAGTCCAACTATATGAATGGTCTAGATCCACCTCATCTTGCCCATCATACCAAACATTTAGATTCACTCCATCTCACGCAGCGTTAACTGCGTTTGGATTCTTTATCCTTTCGTACTCTTATTCTTTATCCTTTCATGCTCTCTGGTATTAATGTTTTTGAGCTGATCAGTTACTAAGATACGAAGGGTCGATACTTTTTCTATACTAATTTCTTGGGAGACTTTCAAAATATCCCACGCTTCTTTTTTCATTTGATAAGTGCATGTGTATTTAAATTTATCAGGAAAAATTGGAGGGTAAATAACATTGAGAGCTTTGACATTATAAATATACTCCGCTCTCTTATCAACACTCCAATTGAAATTATCTTTGGAAGCGCTAATGGTTTTACCATCAATCATGATTTGTTCTATGAGCATCGTACATCTTTATTCGACAATAACATAAAACATATAGTCAATGGACATTAGAAAGATCCTCATCCCAGCTTTCCAATTGCTATAATTAGACCTATCAAAATATGGTGGTCGTGTGACGGCATATCCTTCTTGGTTAGTGTTGGTGCACAAAAAATGTTGTAGAAACAAACATCCTAGTCTCTGTTGTGCAGAAATAGACCTCCCAGTCCCTATTGTGCAGAAACAGACCTCCCAATCCCTATTTTGCAGAAACAGACCTCCCAATATCTATTATATAGAAACAGACTCCCAGTCCCAGAGGACTGTTGCACGAATAGACCTATTGTGCAAGTTTGTTGCGCGAATAAACTTATTGCGTTGATTTGTTGGGTTTATTGCACGGAATGGGGCCCGTAGCACATAGATCGAGGCTTCACACATGTGAAAGCATATAATACCCCTCCACTCCCTCATTTGGAAAAGGAGGGCAAGTTCGGAGTTATCAGAGAAAGCCTTTAAAATACTTTTGCAAGGTATTCTGTGAAGGAGAAGGAAGAAGAAGAAGGTGGAGACCTGTTACACTTGACTACACAACATGGTTCTATTGTGACTAATCGCACAGCAGGGCTTTGTTGCGCGCATCCACTATGTACGACATATACATGCTGTTGGATTTTTCAGAGATTTTTACAATTCTCATTGGAATTCAGTCATTTCTTGCAAAAATTGTCATTTCAGATGAATTAAAGGAGAAACAAAGGATTCTTAGACCCGCACAACACTTTTTTCATTAAAATGAGTGCATCGCAAGCTGGAATGCTGTCGAAATCATCATCTGGACCGTCCCATATGACTTAATGTTTTGTATTCTATATTGGAATCAAGGAAAATTTGACGATGTAAATGAATTCTAGAATTAATAAAACACATTTGATGATGAATGTTCTCGTATATTCTTTATTATTATTGAATCATAATTCCCCAAACAAAATACTTTCGTTTCTTGTCGAAACAAAATGACGACTCGACTGGGGATAATAACTCATTCAATATTAACTTAGAAATTGTTTAGAAAGCTATTATTATCAATTGACGCCAAAATGACGACTTTTAATGGGAACATCCTCCCCTTCATCTCTAAAACAAGGTACAATTTTATTTAATTAAAGTAATTCTTACACAATAACAATGGCATTTCTCTTGACTAATGTGGTTATCTACTTCACACCGAATAAATTCGTTGTGAATTATATCGACAATATGCAATCACTACCATAGTAAACACCAGAGAAAGTAAAATCAGTTACAATTAGGAGTAGTTGATGTCATGTGATGTTCGGAATGGTCTCCACTTCACCAGCAACATAACATGACAATGAAGGATGGATAATAGTGACATCTAAAAGATGAAGGGTTTGATATGCCCCCACAAGAATTATCGCTTCGCCGAGTATGGTTAGACGCAATCATTTTATTCAAGAAGGACTGAAAAGCCTATTACTCCATAAGGTCTTCTAGTACTATCAACTACAACAATAAAGACATTTTTTTTATAGAATTATTATGAATTCAGAAGGATAAAGGGAAAACCATTGGAGCAAATGAATGTTGGCTTATGCTGCCCCTATAAAGAATTTAATGCAATCTCACACATCAAGAATATCACAATTCGAGCCAGTTAGTCTTTCTAGGTGACAGCATACTAGTTTCGAATCAAACAACAATTCATTTTCTTCCATATCACCAACGATATAACGCTCGTTTCCTCCTTCAATATCAAAGTGATCGAAGAACAAAGGAACAAAAGTTTTATCGGCAGACATTAATCAGCCTAATTAGATTTTTCCAAATGAGCACATGGCTGAAGAAGTCCCTAACCTTCCAACAGTGACTATCGTAAACAATATCGAACTACAAGCAGAAGGGCCACAACCACGAATGGTTAGATTTCATGGAGCGACACCTAATATTACTCAAATGGTAATGCAAGAAGAAATACAACGGATAACCACCGAAATCTTTCATCTAGAAAAAGAACGAGACTAAGATAAAATGTTTCGATACCAGGCACTATATCCGTTTGAAATAGAAAAAAATATCATTTCCGTCTGATTTCAAACACTCGGATTTTTAGATGTTTAATGGAAATGGATCGCTAAGGAACATCTGATTTGCTTCATAACAAAGATGGAAAACTTCTCTGTAATTCCTTAATATTGTTTATGATTATTTGGGTAATCTTTGACAGGGAAAGCCTCCAAATGGTATTCATCTTTGAATCCAAGGTCTATTCATACTTGGGAACAAATGTAAGGCATCTTTATGAAAAACTTCTTCTCTTCCAACATAAAAGTTAGTTTGACTGAATTAGCCTCTACTCGCCAACGAGAAGATGAATCAGTTGATGAATTCGTCAATCAATGGAAAGACTTGGGGGCATTATGTCGATATCTTCTCAGAGAATCGGATCAGATCAAGTTATGTTTGGTAGGTATAAGACCAAAAGTGGCATGCGACCTAATTAGTGTAGATATACAAACTTTTCGTGATATTTCTACTAAGGCCCATGTTCTTGAAAAGATGGTTGAAAATGTGTTCGCTTTTTACATAAAGTTACTACACCATAATTTTCATGAAATATTAGCTAAGAAGAAAAAAGAATATTATTAGAATGAAGATAGAAATAGCAGTGAAGAAAATTGAAAAGGTCATACGATTGAGATGATATATAAAAAATGCAGACAATATAAAACTCGTAAAAAAATGGACATTCATAAAAGAAAATATACTTCTTATGATGAATCAACTATTGTGTTAAGGGGAAATTAAGCTACCTAAGTCAAAGTACCATAAAGAAATGGAGAAGAGGAGAGGAAAGTGATATTGTCATTATCATCGTATGTTCGAACATCAGACTGAAGATTGCTATGTCATTAAAGGTGTACTCCAAAGGATGATCGATAATAGTGAGGTTGTTATGGAAGAATATGATAAAAAGAGAAGAATGACAAGTCAATATAATTTCTGTTTGAAGCATGGTATCGACAACCCTTCAAGAAAGAAGACGTAATTCTAGTAGTAGTACAGTCCATCATACTTATTGATGTTTTATTTAAACCAACCTAATTTAAATGATTTTTAAACTCACAAATATACGAATCAGATGTAGATATGGTACGTATTACGAGATCGTTCCCACGAGGATTGGTTGTCACAATTTGAAATTTAAGATTCTTCTTAACTAATCTAACAAATAATTTAGCAAGTGATTAAGAAAAATAATCTAAAAGGATGACTGAGAGCAATGAGTAAAATCCAATCAAGGAGAAGACTAGGACTTTCGAATCCATGCCTAATTATTATAACCCTTATTTTACCTACTGATTCACCCTAATTCAGATTAATATAAATTAAATAAATCACAAACTATGTCCTTGGTCGGGCACACAGAATGTATAATCCCTTAAAGCATATGGATCACATCTTTTCATCCATGGTCAGGCATGGAGAGATGTAGATTCTTCTTTCTTCCTCTATACGAAATCCGTTCATGGTCAGACACAAGCACCCAGATAAGATTCCAAACAACATCCATATCTAGACTCTGGTTAAGCTCATAGAATGGAGAAGTACGGAGTTTTCAGTTAAGCACACTAAAGAAAGAAAGAAATAAATCAGATTCAGATAAATTCAACACATAACAAGAACTATTCAAATTAGGGGCTTCATCTCAGCCCTAGCTACAAGATTAGCAATCCATAAAATCAAATAAAAAGAAGGAACTATAAGATTTAAATAATAAAAACATCTCCCTTCTCTCTCTTCTTCCTCTCTCTCTCTCTCTCTCTCTCTCTCTCTCTCTCTCTCTCTCTCTCTCTCTCTCTCTCTCTCTCTCTGTCTCTTCTCTTTCTCCTCTCCCTGAATTTTCCCCAAGCTCTGGCTCTGCTCTCTACCACGTCCAAAACTCCTCTTATAGGTGTTGGAAGGGCCGATGGAGAGGCTGTCGCAGCAACAGCCGCGTACTCCTTTTCGCAACCAAGTTCAGACGTAAAATAAGTCTTCTTTCCTCACTCGGTTTTCAAAGAAATACTGTCCCTTAGGACATTTTCGAGTGCTCTACATGATGGACGGTTCATATCTGCCATATGATCAAAGGTGGTGGGCCACAACCGCTTGGAAGTCTGATTTTCACGGACGTGTGTAAGCCTACGCATGTCCTTCACTGTAATGCTCGGTGGGCCCCACAGAAGTGTTTTTAGGAAAATCCAACCCGTCCATTAGATCCAGGATGAAATTTCAGTCAAGAATGGATGGTTTTGAACATTCATTGACGCGGCCCAAAGAAGAAATCACAATAAAATCAATTTTGAACGTTGCAGAGCAGTCCACTTGTGGCCTCTGTACAGCACACGTGTGCATGCATGAGTGTAAAGTAACAGCTTCATTTTAAAGTTCTCGAGGCCTTCTACAGGATGGACGGTTCGGATCTTCCGTACAGGTGATGGGTGGGGTCCACAATCGGCTGCAAAAAGGACCAGCGGCGTTTGTTACGCAGCCAGCCGAAAACGGCAACTGCCGTTTTGCGTGAGAATGCAGGTTAGCGCTACTGACCGCGTCACTTGTTGGCGGTGCTCGTCGTACGTGCAAGCAATAAATATACATTCGTACACATTCAAGGCCCACAGTGATGTTGTTATGAAATCCAATACGTCCATTCCTTTTCTCAAACTATTTTAACTGTCGAGACTAAAGTTGAGGCAGTTCCAGATATCAGGTGGGCCCCAAATTAGAGATCAATAGGTTGATCTATTCATTGGCCCACTTCCCGAGATCTTCATTGGCTGAAATTTAATATATACGGTTAATTTATGGCCCCCATCACATGTATAAAGTTTCGAGTCAATCGGATGGCGGGAATCATGTGATCTTGCATTATGGACCAATTTCAGACCCATTTAACGCGAACGGCTTGATTTCCTCATATCTCTGGCGTATAATTTTTTCAATCTTGGTCCTCTGGAATCCATTCCCTACTCTAATGACTTTGAAGAGTCAAATCCACGCTTTTAATACTCTTTTTCAATCCACGCTCTTAATTACTACGTGTAACAAAAACACGATTAAAATACTCCATAAAGCTTTATCATGTACATAAAATAAGGCAGTAATCGAGGTCTGATATGCAATATTCGACCCTCATCACTTATGTGTAAGAAGAAAAACAGAATGACTATGCAACAGCATAATAAGACAAACAGTATTTCTGACATGTCTTTATAAACCTTCATTCTCTGGTGAAGTAAGAATGAAGAATGATCAATGAATAGAGAAATCAGAGAAAGATACAATTATCAAATATTCTTTTTAACATATCCTTCCGAACAACCATGCAAGGCTCTTGATGCTTTGATCCTGGGAAAAGTAATTATCAATTTTTTAAGATGATAATTGCCGATATTAATTTTTGCAGGTCAACATTAGGGCCAAAATCATTATCGTAGCCGAATTATTATATATTAACGCTCAAGCCCAGGAATATTATTGCGATTGGATTATTGTTGCGGTCGACAAAAGTGGCTCCAAAGTTATATATATTTTGAAAAAGGCCATCGTAAACCTATTTCTGAGCCCTGGTCGACTATCTGCAAGATTTATTGAGTGACAATTATATTTAGATTATTGGAAATTATCATGCTTATAATGCTAATCAAGACATAGAATGATTTAATATATATATATATATATAAATATAATACCTGCGGATATTTATCCTATCAAAATTACTCTTCTTAAAAGGTAAATTAATTTTGATTGTAAAGATTCTCAGAGAAATTTTCATCCAACTAAAAGGGGACAAATTAAAGGAACAAATATATGGATATGATCCTTCCGAGGCAATGATTGGCAACAAAGCGATAGCCGCCTTATATCATTCTTATGATAGAATATTATTACGGTTATCTATCAACTAGTAGAATCATTCTTACAAACAGCTAAAGAATTATTACATTATATACATCGTAAAGCATTACTGATTATCGAGATATAATCGATCATCGCCATCATTGCCAAGTATTGTTGATCAACATTATCATCAATTATTATTGATTACAGAAGTATCGTTATAAAGCATTAATGATCATTATGACATTGTCTATTACGGAGTAATATTATATATGGCTGCTAATATTATCATATATGACTCCAACAAGAAGGCATTGTCATCATTGCTAAACTATTATTATCTTGCTTATCGCTATAACAACATTATTGTCAAACAATCAAGCTGAACAATATTGTTACCAATGTTATTATAAACATAATTGATATTATTACTTCGGTGAAAAGACATCATCGTCAAACAATCATTATTATTTATGGATGCATCAAATATATCGCTAACTATCAATCATCGCTAATTGCATCAGACAGATTATATTAACGATTTACCATTTACGACAGTGGTGAGCGCCCATGGAGGCTAATCATGCCCTATATTATCAGCGATAGCGATATATCATTTATGGTAGCAGTGAGTGCTGATGGAGGATAACCACGCCCTATATTATCAGCGATGGCGATTCATTATTTATGGCAACAGTGAGTGATCACCCATAGAGGCCAATCATGCGTAAGACCTGTAAGACCCGTATCCTAGCCCGTACCATTCCATAGGCTTCTGCAGTCCTCACAATCGAATTTCGGTGACCCGCAATCTGTTATCGACATTTGTGTATGATCCTGAGTTATGTCCCGTATATCAGAGTTGGCTCGACTCAAAACTTGTACCCTTGTAACTGCGTCGTTGTTGTAATTCTGATACTGTGTCTTGTGCACCTATACGATACCCGGGCTAGGAGATGTGGGCCTGCGTTTAGTTCGAGAAAATGCAGCGCTTTGCAAAACCTAAGAGAACCTTTCAAATTAATCACATCACATCCCATCAATCAAGTACATGTCCCATCCCCAAAAATAACCCCTAAAGTCAACTCTCTGTCTCCACCCATACATGTCAAGTACACACCTATCACTTCCCATTACTCCATCACTCACTCACACCCATCTCTCTCTCTTACACCTCTCTTTCTCATTACTCCCAAGCAACCCCATGAGAGTCCAACGTCCAAGCTCCATGAGCGAGAGCTAGATGTGGCCCACTTCCTACCTCTCATCTCTACCATTCAACTGTCCAAATCTCATCATCCTCCATCAAAGATAGAGCCAAGGTGTTTGGGATTTCATGGAGCCAAGAAGAAACAAAAGGTGGGTGATTGTTGTATGATTTTGATGATTAGAGGGCCCACTTATGGTGGGACCCATCTTGATGTATGTATTGTATAGAGGTGCCCATAGTGGCGGGGTCCCTCCACCATCCGATGTCTCTCTCTCTCTCTCTCTCTCTCTCTCTCTCTCTCTCCCTCCCTCCCTCCCTTTTGTGATGCCGTGTGGCCCACCTGATTTATGTTTTTTATCCAGCCGTCTAGCTGGGACGGTGGGCCACACGATGATGCATGTGTTTGATCCATGTCGTGCATCCACCGTGATGTAGGTGATTTGCACAGTCCATTTGGACGGTGTTGTGAGGACCACCCTGATATATGGTTTTATCCACACCGTCCCTGGTTGGGATGGTGGATCCCCACCATGATATATGTGATCTATTCAGACCGTCCATCTGTGCATCCCACGCAGCCCAAGCTACTGCTTTGACACCTGCAAGCTCTATGGCACCATGATGTATGTGGTTCTCCATCCGTCCCTTTAGCAGACATGTGGGGCCCACCCCACACTTGCTGCACGTGTGGGATGGGATCCACCTTGATGTATGAATCATATATCCACACCATCCATTTCTGGATGGTGTAAAGAGGGCCAACCCTGATGTATTTTCCATCCAATCCATCCGTCCAGATTGGAAAGGGCTATAGGTCGGGACGTTATATATATATATATATATATATATATATATATATATATATATATATATATATATATATATATATATATATATATATATATATATATATATATATATATATATATGGTGGGCCACACGTGTGGACCCACCTTAATGTATGGGTCTTACCTGCACTGTCCATTGTCTAGATGGTGTGCCAACAGGCCATTGCAGCAGTAGCAGTTGCTGCATCGACGTCAGCAAGATCTGTGGGTCCCATTTAGAACGTGGACACCAACATGATGTATTTATTTCATCCACACTGTCCAGATCGTGTTGGACAGTGCTAAACAATGTTTGGATGGTGCAAATTTGCATGGACAGTGTTTATACGGTGCTGATTTGCTGGATAATGTTTGGATGGTCCTGTCCAATGTTTGGACGGTGCTGCTTTGCTGGACAACGTTTGAACAGTGCTGATTTACATGGATAATGTTTGGATAGTGCTAATCATCATTAGTAAGCCATGTGCCCCATAAAATGATAGTGCACAGTGATACACATGTTGCACCTGCCATTATTGAAATAATTTTAGATGTAATCCAAGCCCTCACCCACATTATAGTGGGACCCACCGCGATATATATGTTATTCACACCGTCCATGTGGCCCTCACGTGATGTACGTGTTTAATCCGAGCTGTCCATGGATGAGGCCCATGTAGTGTATTTGAGGGCCAATATGCAGGGCCCACCTGTTATGTAATTGTGGCCTTTGATGAGGCCCAATATGATGTTTTTATGGCCCACTTTGATATAATTGTGGCCCATATTTGAGGCTCAGGTGATATGACCCAATGTAATGTATTCATGGCTCAATTAATGTGACCCACTTGTTGTATATGAGGCCCATGGTGGGACCCATTGATGCAGCCCACTTGATGTATATTTGAGGCACATATATGAGGCCCAATGTGATGTATTTATGACTCATGTGCCAAGGCCCATTGTGACGTATTCGAGGCCCATTGTGATGTATATTAGGCCCGCATGATGAGGCCCATTGGTGCGGCCCGTGGATGTGGCCCACTTAATGTATGAAGCCCATTGGTGTGACCCATATGATGTATGTGTGGCCCATGTAATGAGGCCCATTGTGATGTATTTTTGGCCCCATATGTGTGACCCAATGTGATGTATACGTGGCCTACGCGATGCGGCCCATAGTGATGTGTATGTAGCCCTTGTAGGAGGCCCAATGCGATGTATTTACGGTTGTTGTGATGTATTTATGGCCCATATGAGAGGCTCATTGCAATGTATGTGGCCCGATGCGATGTATATTAGGCCCTTGTACAAGGCCATGGGCCCACTTTACATTTGGCCCTATGAAGGTCATTCTTTGGGAGCAATGTTGGTTAAATGTCCACATTAATGGGCAATGATGGTTAAATGCCCACATTATGATCTTCCCTTAGGTCGATTGTCGAGGTTGATTTTGATTGTTGAGACCGATTTTGATTATTAAGGCTGATTCCGATTATCGAAGCTGATTCCGATTGTCGAGGCTAACTATCGAGGCGGATTCCGATTGTCGAGGCTGATTCTGATTCTGGTTATCGATACCGATTATGAGTACGTGACAGCATAACATCATGATACATGCTCATACGCATCATTTGCATGTTTTGAGATGTGGTTGACCATTGCATATGTCATTGGGCAGGTTGTTATGAGACTCCATGATAAGCGGAGGTTATCTCACATGGGCGCACGGTATATGTAGGATTGATGCATAACTGGATTATATGACTCATTTATCTTGTATTATGTGTTGAGGTTATTGTACACCTTAGCGATATCAAGGTCGTAGCCTCTACAGGCATGTCATGGATGGCCAGATGAGACACTAGAAATCTGTTACTAGCATTGGGCTGCTATAGATGGCCCTGGGTAAAATTTTCTAAACCCTCTTGGTATTAAAGGATGCCCCAACATTGAAATGGAGTGGATATATATGAGCGCATGAGGGCTGTATACCAATAAGCTGCATTTCCCACTATATTGTGGTCAGTTGGGAGGGGGTGTGGCCTTACCCGCCCGAGGGTAGTGGGCATAACTAGGCTGATTTTGACCAGCTTGTAATTGGGTCTGCTATCGATATGCCGGGCAGATATTAGCTGACTACTGGGCAGACAGATAGTGAGGTCTCTTTCAATTGCATGGTTGCGCATCCAGTGGACAGCAATTGCATGTAGAGTGTACTAGACCTCGATGATGATCCTATAGATGTACGGTACTGATATGTGGACTTATTGAGCAGGAGTTATATACTCATTCATTCATTCATTCACTATCCACTCAAGCTGGTGGTACGCAATTATTTGTTACATATACCTTGACAATGGTCAGGATTTACGTTGGGACGCGCGACTAATATGAGATCAGGAGTTTACCACATTGAGTCTGACTATTCAAATTTAGGTATGGGACTTGTTTGGATAGAATTCTCTTGTGGTAGATCCCTTAGCCTGCGATACTACGTACTATCATCCCGACTTCACACTCCAGCTTGGTCATTTCATTCACATCACATATTACATTGCATCCTTAGCACATAGCACTCGGTTTACTGTGCTTCTATATTATATGTCCTAGATAAGGTTGTTGGTATTCATGGACTCGGTATTTAATATTTGGCTTACTATGTTTTCGCATTGCATAGCTGATTTACATTGCTTCCTCAGTATATGATATTGATTTATTATGTTTTTGCATCGCATAGCGTGGATAAGGCTGATGGTATTTATAAACATACTAGCATATTTCTGCATTACTCTGATATTGTATGATTTATGGATTGTCAGTATTTTCACTTACTCTGATATCTATATGCTTGGCATGTGCATCGCACACACTTTCACCACCCTCTAAGCTTTCTATAAGCTGCACGATAGATGTGTGCAGGTGGCATTAGGTCGCAGCAGTGTTAAACTTGGAGCATGCAGCGGACTCCTGGAGCTTTGATTTTGACATATGTATTTCCCTTTCAGCATTGTATTCAAATGTTTATATTAGTGGATATATGATGATGATGTTACCTTTGTGATTTGGGTATACTTGTGGTTATGCTTCTTACGAGTTAAATGTACATTGAAAAATTCTCCTTGTAGGATCCCAGGATCAGAATTTGGCGTATGAGCATTGGTAGCCGAGAATGGGGTACTACGGAGGCTATTGGCAACGGATTCGACGATTGAGAATTTTGTGAGCCTGGTTTCTGAGTTTGGGGCCGTGACAAGACCTATCATATCAACCATTTGCTAAATATTATGCAGGCAGTAGTGAAATGCTAGTGGCCCTAAAAAGTCCGTGAAGGCACTTATATGCTTAAACCCATGCAGGCAGCGGTGAGTGAACGCCCATAAAGGGCAACCGTGTGTAAGACCAATGTTGTTTGTTTAACTTCTGGCAGTGTCATAAGGGAAGGTGAGAGAAAATACCTTCTCATGAATGGTTTAGACCTTACAAGTGAAGAAAAAGTAGGGCCGCAGTGTGCACTCTTTGGCTTGCCCATAGATAGGTCAACTATGCGTAAGACACCCCACATCCCTGGCTTGATTTCAATAGTAACTCACAAGGAATGGTCAAACTCTAGATGAGCTATCCCCTTTATTGATGGACTAATGGCCTTAAATCTGGTGGCCAGATAGGTAGCCATGTACGCCCCATGAACTCTAGAGAGTTAATGTAGGCCAACCCCGTGCGTAAAACTTACCAAGTTCACTGCCCCAGTAGCGTCACTAGGCCCCTATGATGGATCATGATTTGTGAACTCACTGGTAGCGGTGGTTCAATTAACTCATAAGAGTTACAGAGGCCATTTACATAAGTCCCTCTGCTCCACTACTCACGAGCTTAAACTGTGTGCAGTCCACTACTCATGAGCTTAAACTGTGTGTGTTCCACTACTCACAAGCTTAAACTGTGTGTGCTCCAATACTCATGAGCCTAAATTGTGTGTACACTGCTACTTATAAGCATTGCTCTCTTATGTTCGGTTAAAGTTACGTCCAGTGTTCACAACCCCAAGTGTAGGGTTGCGATGTAATAATAATCTCAGTGAGATTAAAGTCAAATCCACAGGGACTAATCTCGTGTGTTTTCTGAAAGCAACTAGAACTAGAACTATAACTAGAAGAAGATGAAAACTTAAGTCTGGAAGTATAGAGAGTAATTGTGAGAGATTTAATAAAAAACTTAAGAAATTCAAAGGTGGAAAACTAGGGTTTCTAAGGATCCACTTGTAGAGATCAGGGAGATCTATGCTTGATTCAATGATGCAACTGGAATTTGAGTCTCATCTTATCCAATTGGAAGATATCTTAGTAAAATCAAATCTAAACTTCCTTTGACCTAATTCTCAATGGATGAGAGGTGTGAGAACTGGAAGTAATTCCATCACAAAACCATGCCCATGAGACAAGGCAAATAATGAGATTTACCAATCCCACAACCAATCATAAGAGAATCATGAAGATTAAAAGGATTCTATCACCCAATCATGCCCATGGGACGATAGTGAACAACGAGATTTTCTAATTTCACAATCTCAATATATGAAAAGAACATACTCAAAGCTATCACAGATCGATTGTAATTTAAGTCACAACAAACCATTAAAAATTGAAAGAATTTCTTATAATTAAACTACAATCAAAGATAGTTCAACTTAAACATGAATCACAACAATAGAAAACATCCCATCATGCTATAAGCTTCACCTCTTAGCCCTAGCTAAGAGGTTTAGCCAACTATAGACATGATTGAATTAGAATCTCTTAACAAAAGCATAAAAACAACTAAGGAAAGGGAAGAAAAACTCTTGGTGACGGTTTCTCCACGCTTTTGCTCCACTCCACAAACCTTAAAAGATGCTTAAGAACATCCTAGGGAGTTATAGTTGTGGAACTCCAACTTTTGCACCTAACTGGAAAACTCTAAAAATTGCCTCAAATTTACGCAGTTTTCCAAAATAGGCTTCACTTTGTATAATTTTATAGAACGCTCCAACGTTTCAGAATATGCTTCTTCAGACCACTTTCAGGAATATGTTTGTTTTCAGGATAATTTCAGGATTCCTTTTCTTCACTTCAAGTCTTCAATGCACTTCATTCCTCGCTTGGTTTTCTTGGATCTTTGGCATGTGAATTCTTCAATCTTGGCCTTCCAAGATCCATCCCTTGCCTTGGTGATTTTTGAGCATCAAATCTATGCTTTTAGCACCATTTTCAATCTAAGCTCTTAAATTCACCTTGTAACACAAACATGAGTACAATAGAACATTAATCATTATCATGTTCATAAAACTAAGTAATAAATGGAGTCCAATATGCAATATTTGACCCTCAACATCAGTAATGGTTATGTCTAGTTAGAGTTACGTCCAGTCAAGGTTATGTCCAGTCAGAGTTACGTCCAGTCAAAGTTATGTCCAGTCAAGTTTATGTCCAATCCGAGTTATGTCTTGTCAAAGTTAGGTCCAATCAAAGTTATGATTAGTCAAAGCTGCAACTAGTCTAACATCTTACGAGCTTAAATTGAGTTTACTCCTACAAGCCTGGATTACAACTGATATGCCAATCATACCAATATGGCCAAAATTACCAATTGAACTCCAAGGTAGAGAACACGACATAAAGCATTGGCAAGCACAAAGCACAGACAAACACAGAAAATGGAATGACTAAATCATTGTCATCTTGCATACTATAAGTTAAAAGGAACATGCAATTGAAATTGTTATACATACCAATTATTTTAGAATTGATAGACTTCCAAATTATTCTAAAGCTATTAATACATTATGATTATTTCAGAATTTTTAATATGTTACAATTATTCTGAAGCTTTCAATATATCTTGAATTTACCAATACATCATCAAACCGAATTAAAAAATTGTAATATCTTGAGACACTAATTCTGATTAACTTGACAGGAAAGATTATCACTCGAGATCCTGGAATATGCAGGCCATGAATGAAGGATACATTCTCGATGAAAGAGATATTTCATAGCTCAAGGATCGTCGCAGTAGGAATAACATTAAAGGGCAATTCCTTGGCCATGCTCAAAGAAAGAGTTGGTGGAGCTAATCGAAGGGACCGTTGTAGCAGGAGCAGCATTAAAAGATAGTTCTCTGATTAAGATGCTCAAAGCTATAGTCGCCATAGTTATCACGACAGCAAGTTCTGATGAAAAGTGAATTGCACGAACAAAGGCACACAAAACTGTGGAAGATGCAATTGAGGACTTGTTCGTAGAAAGGTGTTCTACTTCAATATTTTCCAGAAGATGTCAAAAGGATTCACAGAATTTGATTGACCACTATGAAGACAGAGTACTACCCAAAAAAAGCATTGTCACTATCGTTGTCTACACCATCACAAATAATTTCTTGACCACTCAGGGGCATTCAGTCATCTCTTCGAGCCAAGCACAATTCCTTCAAATGTCATCCCTTCAAGCTAAGCACTATTTCTTCAACCATGATTCTCTATTCAGATATGAGCATCTAGTCAACTTTCGAGCATGATTCTCTGTTTGAAATTGATCATCCAGTCATCATTCAATCGTGATCCTTCGACTACGATCTTTTGACCGCGATTCGTTTGAGCCCGATTGCTTCAACCACGATTCGTTTGACAACACCCCATTCGAGGGTGATCCTCTATTTGAACGAGATTCTTCAGTCTTTCGTTTAAGCTTGACTCTTCAGTTCTTCTTTCGAGTGATCCTTCTGTGTTATACGATCAACTCTACCTTAAAAAAGGGTCATTCTCCGTCATGAAAGGATTTTTATGCAGAAGAAGTTCAACCCTTCATTTGATTTCACAGTCAAATCAAAGAAGGATTGAGTGGGAATATGTTGGTGCACAAACAATGTTGACCTCCCAGTCCCAGAGAACTTTTGTGTGGAAGGACCTGTTGTGCGGGTCTGTTGCACAGAAAGACTTGTTGTGCAGATAGACCTGTTTTGTGAATTTGTTAGGTTTGCTGTGCGGAATGGGGCTCATGACACATAGATTGAGGCTTCACAGGTGTGAAAGCCTATAAATACCCCTCTACCCCCCCCCCCCCCCTCATTTGGAGAAGGGGGACAAGGTCAAATTTCTCAGAGAAAGCCTTCAAAATACTTTTGCAAGGTATTCTACGAAGGAGAAGTTAGAGATTTGTTGCACTTGACCGCACAATAGGGTTCTATTGCACCTAATCGCACAATAAGATTCTGTTGCGCCTACCCACGCAATAGGGCTTTGTTGCGCACATCCAATATGGATAGCCCATACATGCTATGGGATTTTTCAGAGATTTTTACATTTCTCATTGGAATTCAGTCATTCCTTGCAAGGATTGTCATTTTAGATGAATCAAAGGAGAAACAAAGGATTCTTGGACCTGCACAATTCTTTTTTCATTAAAATGAGTGCATCGTAAGTCGGAATGCTGTCAAAATCATCATATGGACCATCCCATATGAGTTTACTTAATGTTTTGTACTCTATATTGGAATCAAGGGACATATGAGGATATAAAAGAATTTTAGAATCAACAAAACATGGTTGATGATGAACGTTCTCGTATATTCTTTGTTATTATTGAACGATAAGTCCTCAAACAAAATACTTTTGTTTCTTATCAAAATAGTTAGACATCATTCTTAAGCTTCTTAGATCAACTCATGACTGTTAAGCCCTTCAAGAGAAATCTGCTCTGATACCAATTGAAGTTGTGCCTATGGAGTAATGGAATTATCACAGATGTGCTTGCAAAAGCTTGACAGAGCTAAGGAATGAAGGCTATGTCTTAGAGGGGGTGATTAGGATCTATATAAAAATTATTCCTTTTAAAATAATAATTGCCTAACTTAGACTAATTAATAATTAAATTAAGCAATGCACTGTAACTCTAAGGCTTTTAAGCTAATAGAGGGTCCAGTCACATAGACTACAAGAGATATACAATTACACTATTGGTTTATATCAAGATAGTATATATGTGTGTGTGAGATGTGCTAACTATCAATCACTAAGCATTCATCTAATCATGCATACATAATTCGATATTCAAATACATAAGCATAATTAAATAAGTGCACAAGTGACAATCCTAATCAC
The DNA here is from genome assembly GCA_037074715.1 of Magnolia kwangsiensis. Taxonomy (NCBI): domain Eukaryota; kingdom Viridiplantae; phylum Streptophyta; class Magnoliopsida; order Magnoliales; family Magnoliaceae; genus Magnolia; species Magnolia kwangsiensis. Next base: position 121,170,563 of record CM073577.1, read on the forward strand.
AATCATATATAGTAGTTCAACTACTTACCTACTCCACTCCCGATGGACGCACTCAACCCATGAGTGTACCGGATTTCACTATCAATATTTTTAAATCAGGTTCACTTCTAACCTTTATATCCTTATACAAGGATTTTAAAATTTAGGCTCTTCACAAGAGCTAGGGTCTTATGCAAGAACCCTAGGTTTTAGGCCCTACGCAAATGTTAATCTCTTAACACAAGAACTTGAAGATTTAGGCTCTACACAAAAGCCAAGGTCCTGCACAAGAACCTAGGGGTTTAGGCCCTATACAAGAGCCAATGTCCTACACAAAAACCTAGGATTTAGGCCCTACACAAAGGCCAAGGTCCTACACAACTAGATTTATAAACTCTTACCTACAATCCTTGTAACATCCTAAATTTTCCCTATTTTGGATTGCCAAAAATCCTTAAAATTATATATATATATATATATATATATATATATATATATATATATATATATATATATATATATATATATATATATATATATATAGCCCACGATGTCACTTACTGACCCTTGATGCTTGAAGTGAGACTATACATGGGGGGCACCGATAAAGAACTGCACAAATTCGATTAAATAACCGTGTGAAGCCAATAAATCTACCTGATTATTTAAACCTCAAGTCTAGCCTCGTGAATTATTCATCTAGGGCCTAAATCTAACCGACCTATCATTGACTAATTAAGACAATCATAACCAAATTAAAGAACTACCCAAAGCCGAGCCAGCTATGGGCCCGGATCTAAACTAGTGAACCAAGTCAACCTAATTATCCACTTAGCCTAAGAACCGATGGTTTAAAGTGATTATGACTAAATCACCATTTTTGCTAATTGCGAATAGCCCACACTATAGACTTAGTTAATCCAGACCCTAACCATTGCACATAAAAAATCTCCCTATCCAATTCATTCTAGAAATGCCCCGATTACCTGAACAAGCTCTATACCGCTTGTTAGTGGGCCACTAGTTTCAAAATTATAAAATAATGTCCATCTCACTAGACTTGACATCCATCATGGACGGTAGGCAAAACGATGTCCCGAACCACATAACTTGGATCATGAAGGTAGAGCTTGAAAGGTGCGACTCTTCGAGACTTGAAACCTAAAACTTAAGTGAGTTGGCCCAGCCACTAAAACGACGAAGTTGCTACTTTCTAACTGTTGAATTACAATCAAACTCAGGTCATGAGTCAGGGATATTTCCCTGCTCATATCCATATAACTGGGGCCCTGATCGATCATCAGTGATGTTGATCACAAATCAAGCCTCCACGACCAATCGAGTGATCCGTTTGTCACCAAATTCGAACCAACCAATCAACCCACTGGGGGTATGCATGTTGGAATAAGAACTCCTAGGGCCATTTAAATTAAAATTTCAGACTATATAAAGTCCAAAATCTCACTCCCTCACTTCCATATGAATTTTTGTTGTAAGGAGGAGAGAGAGTAGAGAGAGAAGAAGTTCTAAAGGAGCTGGATTTTTAAGAAATCCTCCCTCTTTCCACAACTCGCATCATAGCCCGACCTCGTCATCATAAAACTAGCCCATCAGCCATAGAAAGGTAATAAGCCCAACCCCTATCTAAAATTTGGGTGTTTTAAGTCATGCATGCCTTCTAACATACAATTTATTAGCACATGGCTCCAACACACCAACTTGCGGGATCGACACGTTGGGAGCGGCTCCTCAAGCCGTCAACCATTCCTAGGTGGGAACCATTAGTTATAGGTGACCATTTATCAAATTTAGGCCGAAATTAGTGATTATGGGTGTAGAATTTACTTGCATGTCAGCTACATGTATGTTAATTGTGGAATTGGAGTGTTGTTTCGAATGTTTTCTGATTTGGGGGAACTTAGGCTCTGAATTGCCCAAGATCTTTGCATTGCCTTAATTCTTGTTATTCATGAACATAAAATTAGGACAAATTTCCTAAATTCTGAGATTGATAGGAAAATTTCATTGCATGTCCCCTATGCACATGATTAATTACTGATTTTCATTCTATGCATGATTGTTTCTTTGAAAATGAGCTTGTTTACATACTTATTTAAATTCTTCCCTGTATATAAGAATCCTGGATGAATCATGATGACAAGTCTATAGTTTACTGTTATATATGTCTCAATCTTTCACAACAATGAGTAGATCGACATCTACTTTAATATGTTTCATTTATACGCTACTCCCTTTCCGGATCGACCAGCAATTTCAGAACCCACATGGGCAGCCCCTTTGGTAAGGCCGTTCATGGGAAAATTTGACCTAATTAGTCGAATTATGGATAGTCGATAGTAGTCGGACTATGCGGGACGTTGCTCCCAATGTCATATAACTCATAATTTGTTTAAAGGGGACAAATTGGCTCACCAGTTGGCTGCCCACATTCATTAACCATGTATGTACATGCCTACTTGAACCAGAGACACCCTGCATCCATTTGCGCTCACTGATAACCTACTAGTTGCGGCCCACAAGTCTCGGGAGCCAGGCATGGTGGTATGAGACATTATGCCCGAGCTGTCGGCATACGCTGGGGTGACAAGCCTCCCTATAGTGACCGCGAGCAAGGATTCTTCCTCACAATTTCTCTTGTATGTTTTCTTTATTATTGGGAGTGACGAACCCAAACGGGCTAAGGATCGCAAGAGAAAGATTGCCACGACCACTAAGGCCATGAGATCGGGATAGGGCATTGATCAATCAGGGTGTTCTAGTTTCCCCAAATTGTTGGATGAATGAACATAATTAATCAGCACAGCTAACATCTCACCATCACATCGCATTAATTAGGTTGGCGCCTTGACCATCGAGGTCACTTTGAGAGAGTGTTTGCTATTACGATCGTCAGACAATGTCGCTTGAGGGAGTGTTGGAAGTAAGGTTATGCATCATATCATAAAACCATGCATATGCATTAATAAAAGTAGTTAGGATTCTATGAATGATTGCTTTTTAGTAATTTCATCTATGTATTTGATAATATGTGTAACTTATTGTTATTAGTATTTACGGAGTTGATCACTTACTGCCGCTTTAGGATGATGTTTTAAAATACCAACCAGAACCTGTCTTAGGTATAGAGATTACGAAGCTCGAAATATTAGATGGAGCGAGTGTGGACGATGAGGAGCTATTATATTTTCAGATCTATGACGGATCCCCGTTGACCGCCTTAGGATTAGTGAGGGGACTTAGGGCAGGAATTTATTTATTTTGGATGATATATTTTGAGGGACATGGTCTCTTATGTTTATTTACATTATCTATCTTTTTACTGGATATAGATTTCATATTAGTTACACATGAGATCATTATATTAGTCTCGATTCATGATGTATGGTCCACTGCTTCTCCCCATTGCTTATGAGACAAACAAGTCATGCACATTTTGAAACCCGTAAGGTATAAGTAGCACCCGAGAATTTGGGAGCCGAATATCTACTCGGCCCCAAAATTTGGAGCGTTACAATCCTATACAAGGAAAAAGAGTAAACTTGGACTCTTATAATTGACAACTTACTTGTCGGATTGAGCCCCTTTTGTAGCGCCTTCTTGGGTTGTTAGATCGTCGCTCTTCCGTGCTTCAATCAACTCCCCAATGCTCCCCCGATCATGATGCTGCTACTTTGTCAAGGCTTCAAATCTAAGATCAAACACCTTACATATGATGCTCCTGCAAGGTGACCAAGGTAATAGGAGGTTAGTTAAATCTCCTATAACTAGTGGGAGATTCACCTAAATGGGTCTTCTAGATGATTCAAACAATGATATGCCAAGATAGCTTAAGTCCAATCTCTAAAAAGTAAAAGAGTTTAAGCACATCTCTAATATTGAAGTTGGAATCCTCATTATAGTTGTAATTTCAAGGATGATTGCTTAGAACTTAATAGAATAGAGGCTTGGGATGAAGGATATGAACATGAATTCTCCTAAGCTTTTATTCCTAAAAAACTCATTCAAATGCCCATGAACTGATTCCCAATATAAAAAGCTCCAACAGCCAAAAAATAGGTAGAAAATGGCTCTATTGATGTCATCGAAGGCACATTTGATTCCATCAAAGGGTTCCTCTATGTCATCGAAAAATCCAAAGATATATGATGATTTCTTGCTGGACATATCGGAGGTGCCTTCAATGTCATCGAACTTAACCTTCAATGCCATCGAAGGGGATCTCGATGCCATTGAGAAAGATATAATTAAATTTGATTTCTTGTTGGACAATTCTGACTCTCAATGGATGCCATTGAGGGTCCTTCGATGTCATCGAGAAATTCAGAACAAATATCATATGTTGGACAGTTCTGGCTCTCGATCGATCGCATCGAAGGATCCTTCGATGCCATTGAGCAAGCCTTCGATGCCTTCGAAGCCACTTCGATGGCAACTCGATGTCATCGAATATCAATCGAAAGCTACTGTTTTGGGCTAACTTTTACACAGCAGCTTCGCTCCTCTTCTAGCCTTATTTATTATGTTTCTCTTGGTCTTTAAAAGCTAAGGGATGATCAATTAGGTATTCATATTAGTTCAAGATCATCTAGGTATATGAGTTATTTTGGATCAAGAGTTAGGCCCATCAAGGCACCTGTTTTACATATTCATTGCTCCTTGATGCTATGTTTTCAATTGTGTCTTCGGTCTTTACTTTTTAAAAGCTCAACCAACTACTTGACACACAATGACTCACATAATTGAAAATTAGGGTACAAAAATCAGTTCATTAACAACAATGTGCTAAAGAAGTTTTTTTAATCATTTCTTCTTAATTGATTAGTATAGAGACTAATTACAAAAAGTTCACTCGTACAAAGAAAGGAGAGAAAACAAAATAAAACATGTATTTGGTTGATTATCCTTCGGGAAGCCAAGTCCTCTATATCTTTAACTTAAAAATGGAAAAGTCTCTGAACTTTGACCACTTCCCATAGAGAGTATCATGTTTCCAGAAAGCTGCCACCACTTGAGCCAGAGAAAGAGTTAAGAACACCATAGTGAAAAGACTAGGAGATGGCATAAGAGCCTAGAGACAAACTAGCATGATAACGAGCTTTATTTATAAATAGTTATCAATGTCGAAGCTCTCACCCTAACATTTAAGGGAGGAGATTTCTAACGCATCATTACTGTGCATGATGATTGAGCGCGAACCATCTATCACGTATCGGAGCGACCAATGAAACTAAAGCATCAAATGTCCCTTCACATCTCTCGATGTAAAATGATGTGGGGGCATTGTTTACACCATATGCATATTCTAGTGCATTCACGTGGACTAATGAAAAGTCGCCACGTGATGACAATATGTACTAATGACGAACGGAATCCTACTTATGCCTGGAGGATATCTTTTGCCCTTTATCCTTTGATGACACATCGCACGCCAAAAGCAACAGAGCTCAAAGCTGTACACACAATTGCATATGAGACACTACGACTAAGGACACGTGGCTCTTGTACGAGTGACACATGTGATTGAAGCAACGTGCTCTTGTATGCCTTAGGAAGTCTACTGCAAGTCAAATATGCAAGGCAAGGCCGTCTCACAAAATCCTACCAAAATGGAGAATTTTTCGAAAGAAGATCGGTGCTTTCATAGAGACTATGAAGGTTCAAGAAGCTGATTTCTCTCAAAAAGGAAGGAAATTAAATAATACAAATTGGAATTCAAGTCCAACAAGGATACGGTCCGATCTCAAACCTTCAAGGTAGCTAAGCTTACTAGAAGATTTGAAAATGGTTTCATCTTGTAATCTTTAAGGATCCTAAACTAACAAGGAAACCCGACAAGGGTTGTCATCTCCCAAGCTATATAAGGAGCAAGCGATAAAGAGCTTGGGGCCCATGCCAAACGCAATCTCTTTATACAGCACAATAATGCTTATTTTAGTTGTAGTTTTAATTCCTCCATTTCTATTCATCCCCACTGTAAAACGTCCAAAGTTTAGGATAGCTTAAATCGTTGTTGTCTAATACCATTTGCAATACGCCTAGGAGTAGTATAAATACCATGACCATCTGTCCCTGGATCCCCGACCAGCCGAGTCCTTACTTGGAAGATCACACCCCAGTCATATCCTACTAACCATCATCCTCGATTGTTTGTCCGTATGGATAATTACAAGTATGTATGTTATATTTATTTCTTGGTTATTTTATGTTCTTATTGATTGCTCAATAAATCATTGAATTAACTTGATGCCTAAAATTACGTGGTGGGATGCCACGATTATGCACGGAAGCTTACATAAGCTATTTGTAACGCCCTGGATTTTGAGGGCCAAGTAGATACTTTACTCTCGATATCCCGAGTTCCACTTATGCTTTGTGGAAGTGGGATTTTATAGTTTATTTTACTTAGCATTTTAACAGTTCATAGAATTAAAATAGACTATGCGATGTACCCTAGAATAAACATAAATTTTAATGTATGTAAATCAACTATCAGTAAAACATGTCCATCTAGAGTACGGGACTACTGCTGAGCAAAATATATAGTCTAAAATTTATAAATGTGTCAACTCTAATATCTCATTGATGACCCACTAGCGTCCTACATCGGTCCACTAAGTAACTGGATATACGAGGGCTCCTCCTTTGAGTCCACGGATGCCTCATCTAACGAGTTGGACTCCAATGTGCCTGCATCTATGATAAGGTCTGGTTGGTGTTTTAAAATACTGTCTTAGAGTAGGAGTGAGTGATTAACTCAGTGGTTCCATTAACATCAAGTTATATAAGTTATCAAATCCACATGCACAATTAATAAAAAGTAACTTAAACATACAGTCCCTAAATACTTTTGTTAATGCATGTGCATGCTATAATGATATGATACATGCCCTCACCATCCAACACTAGCTCATAATGACTCTAACTTCACATTCGTAAATGACCAACACTCCCTCATCATATGACCTCAACTGTCGAGTCGCCACACCTAACTAATGCAATGTGATGAATGCTCGTGTTAGTCAAGTGAAATAATTAAGTTCGTTCATCTAGCAAGATTGGGGAAGCTGGAACATCTCTATATAATCAATGGCCTTATCCAGATTCCTAGGCCCAGGGTGGTCGTAGTGGCTCTGTGCCTGCGATCCTTGATTCATATTAGGGTTTACCAACCAGACGACAACTCTCCAATCAATGTGAGGTTAACACTGGCCCGACCTATCAGTTAGGACCCAGATGACATATCCCGAACACACAGGGTTAGGCCACCCATCGACAGGTAGAGGGCACCCACAAATGATGTAAGGGTTGTTACCCAAACACAATTGTGGAATGGTCATGACATCATTACGGTTTGATGTATGAGGCTCATAACCTTATTAGTTGCTCATTGGTTACTACGAGGAGGCTTGTCACCCCAGCGTAAGCTAACAGCACAGACACAGTGTCCCATACCATCATGTCCGGCTCCTGAGACTTGGGGATCATCTCACTAATGGTTATCAGTAGGCATCTATAGGTATGAGAGTTCTTCAATTTCAAGCAGGCGTGATCATACATGATGGACACATATGGTTAGTTAGTAATAGACTAGTTCGGTGGACTCAACGAACCTCAGTGTAACTGGCATTCGGTGTAAGCATCACATGTAGTCCGACTATTGTCGGTTGTCCGCGTTTGCCCCAAGTCAATCAGACTAATCTGGAGCGGTCGACCTAGTCAGAGCAGCCCTTATGGGTCTGCGGTTTTCTAGCTAACCTGACTACCCAAGTAGTCCTGGTCAATCAATAACACTATCAAGTCAACTACACAGCTACAGGAAATTATACAAGTAATAAATTAGAAAATTCTACTCTATTTGGTGTTTTATTGAACATGCAAGCTATGTTAGGACTAATGTTAAGGGTCAAATATTGCATACTATACCCCAATTATTACTTGAATTTACGAACATGATACTATTTAATGACTTATTTTAATCATGTTTGTGGTGCAAGGTGAATTTAGGAAGCTTGGACTAAAAAAAGTATTAAAAGCATGGATTTAATGCTTAAGAATTACCAAGGCAAGGGATAGACCCCAAAGGATCGAGATCGAAGAATTTACATGTCAGAGATCCTAGAAAATCAAGTAATTCACGTTATAGAGACATGAAAATCGTCCAAAATGCAAGATTACAGGGTTCCCACCATCCGTTTACCTTGAAACATTATATTTGGCCTGAGGACCCTAAATTAATCGTACACGTTGAATTTCAGCCATTGGATCTTTGTGAAATTGGCCCAATGGACAGATCAGCCCATAGATCATCAATCTGGAGCCTACTTGATCTTTTGATATACTTCAATTTTTGTTTCAACCCCTTAAATTAGATGAGGAAGCAGATGGTTGGAGCAGATTTCTCATGTACATCATGATAGACCCCACCTTGAGGGTGTGCATGTGCACAGCATATGTGTACTCGCCATGCACTAAAACCAAGTGGCCAGTCAGCGCACGTTGACCTGAGCTCTCTTTTAAAAAAAATGAAAATCTCATTTTCTGTAATGAGCAAACGACCATCCGGTAGAACGCTCAGTGGGCCGCCACCATCGCCCATTCGGACGATCGAGACCATCCATTGAAATCAAGAGGTATCTATGACCACAACCATGGTAATCATTTGTACCCATGCACACGATCACACGATTTCCATCATCAAACGCAAGATGAATGGCGAGAGGATTCGATCTTTTGGGCCGCACCAAAATCAAGAAAAAGCACCCATTCCCGACTGGTTTTTCGAGGTGGGGTCAATGGACGGGCTAGATTTGGCTGATGACATCAATTCTGGGCCCCACAATTAACGCAAATCAGATCTTTCACATGAATTACGCAGATGTGCATCAGGAGGAAACCTGGACATTTCAGGTTGTTGTGCATTCGTAGACAGGATCATATCAATGATCCTGACGGTCAAAAGTCATGAGGAGTGGGTCCTGACCCCGTCTACGAAGCCGGATCAAAGGAGGGCATCATCAGCCATCCCAAAAAAACCCATCCGATGTAAGTTGGTCATGGTTTTCTTGCTGCAAAAGAAATAACGTACGTGTTACGCTGTGCGTGAGCTTCAACTGACTTCTAGCCTCCCACGGTCCTTGCTGCCTATATAAAGGGGAGAGAGAGCAACATGTAGGGAGCATCCAAGCAGCCGTGGAGGCATCTGGAGGACTTGCTGAATGTGGAGAGAGAGAGAGAGAGAGAGTTGGACAACCGCCAATGAGTTTTTTCCCTCTTCTTCCTTCTTCCTAGTTTTTTTTTTTTTTTCCTTTTAATACTTGTTGAGAGACTAGCTTAATCATGTTCATGATAAGCTAAATGTCTTAGCTAGGGTTAAAAGGTGAAGCTTGTAGTGAGATGGATGGTTTTCTATTACTTTGATTCATGTTTACATGAACTAACTTTGATTCTAGTTTGATTATAAGATATGCTTTCAGTTTTTAATGATTTGTTGTGATTGAAATTACAATGGATCTACGATAGATTTGAGCATGTTCTTTCATTATGAGATTGTGAATTTAGGAACCCTATTGTTCACCATCGTCTCCTGGGCATGGTTGGATGATGGAATCCTTCCTAACATTCATAACTCCCTTAAATTAGTTTTGTTTTAGCTAAATTCTGTTGTTTACTTTATCTCATGAGCATGGTTTTGTGATGGAATCAATTCTAATTCTCATGCCTATCTTCTATTGAAAACTAGATCAAAGGAAGTTCAGATTTGAATTTTAATGAATTATCTTCCAATTGGATGAAGATGGGACTCTGATTCCAGTTGTGTGTATGAATCGAGCATAGATCTCCCTGATCTCTACAAGTGGATCCTTGGTACCCTAGTTTTCTACCTTTAAATTTTCTAAGTTTTAGTTAATAATTCACCATTACTCTCTTAATTCTTTCTTATTTAGATTACATCTTCTTCTAGTTCTAGTTCTGGTTACTTTAAGAATACGAATACATACAAGGTTCAGTCCCTGTGGATTCGCCTTTGATCTTACCGAGATTATTACTACATCGCAACCCTATACTTGCGGTGGTGAACAACTAACATAACACTTCATGTGAGGTAAGAAAAATTGAGTGCATAGGCAAGTGAGTAATAGGAAGCATGGGCAATAAATTAGCAAATTCCACCTATTCTAGCAACTAATCGAACATATAGGCTTCATTATACATGGACAACAATTTATGAAAAGTAAATGGGCCATACGAGTATGCATAGGTTAGCATGAAATTATATATTCACTACACAATCATTAATTGTAGCATGGGGTTCGATAAACGATAACTTATGGGTAATGGTCCACACCTAAAAGTGCTTCATTGAATTCCTAACACCGCTCCTAGGATTTGAATTTGTAGATTGATTTGTCAGTGCCTTACACCAGCGTGGTTAGCTCATAAGGGCATATGTAATCAGCCCTTAAGGCCCAAATTAAAAAAAGGGCTTGTTAGTTACCTTCGATTGTCACCGAGGCAATTCTAAAGGTACGACATGGTCGCAAGTATGCCACGGGCCAGCAAGGATGGGGTAAATGCTCCAATCTACCCCCTCCTATACCTTCTCCCATTCTCCTCCTCCTCCTCTCTCTCCCTCCCCTCTTTTTCAAGTGAAATTCGTATGGGAGTGAGAAAGAAATTTCTGGGCTTTTATGGTCTTAGATTTTGTGTCCAAATGGCCCTTGGGGCCTCTTTTCCATTATACTTGCCCATAGTGGGCTGGTTTTGGTCCACAAGACCCCTTTAAGGGCCCGTTGGCTCATTCACACCAAGGGGCAGGTGCCCCATCATAAGATTCGTGATTGGTCAAAATCAGGTGGAGATCGAATGCTTCGATCAACCGTAGGGACCTCATTTACGATGGATGGTCGTCGATGATCGATCGGAGATGCATCTATACGGATACGAATGGAAAAATATTCTTGACTTGTACCTCGAATTTGGTCCTACTCTAGGGGTCAGAAGGTCACAACTTTGTGAAACAATGATGGTCTATTTCACTTAAGTTTTCAAATTTCGGTCTAAGGGATTCGCGCATTTCAAGACTTAATTTCTAGTCCAAGTTGAGCAGTTATGGGCACTTTCTTAGTTTGCCACCCGCGATGGGCGTCATGCCCAGTGAGACAAACACTATTGTATAGTTTCGAAACTAGTGGCCCCACTAACGAGTGGTCTAGAGCTCGTTTGAATAATTAAGACATTTCTGACATGAATTAGGTATCAATATTTCTAATGTGTAATTATTAAGATTTGGATTAACTATGTTCATAGTGTGGCTTATTCGCAATTAACAAAAATAGTGATTCAGTCATGATCACTCTAGACCGTTGGTTCTTAGGCTAAATGAGTAACTGGGTTAATTTGTTTTATTAATGAAGATTTGACCCATAGTTATCTCGGCTTTAGGTAAGTCTTTATTTAGTTGTGGTTGTCTCAATTGGTCAGTGATACGTTAGTTAGATTTGGGCCCTAAATGAATAAATCATGAGGCTAGACTTGAGGTTTAAATGATTGGACGGAATTGTTGGCTTCCTATGGTTGATTAATCTAATTCGTATGGTTCTTTGTTAATATCACCTACGTGTAGGCTCCCCTCGAGCGTCAAGGGTTGGTAAGTGACTATGTAGGCTAGTTATATATATATATATATATATATATATATATATATATATATATATATATATATATATATATATATATATATAAAGAATTTTTGGCAATCCAAATTAGCGAAAATTCAGGATGTTACACTATTGAATAAATGGCTAAGTCTTAGAGGGGGATGAATAGGACCACTTAAAATTTTACCAATTAAAAATTAATTACTTAAACTAATATGTAAATTTAAATTAAATATAACAATTAACATTTAGACTTCTAAGCCAATAGTGGGTCCAATTGCATAGACTACAAAAGATATGTTAATTATGAAACTAGTTTATAGGAGATAGTAAGCTTGTGTGTGCTTTACAAGTTACGTGCCTAGCAAATAATCCAATTAAAGCATTCAATTAATTTAACTAATCAAACACATAAATAAGAATATAATTTATGTAATTCATAATCATAAACACAAGCATGTGTAGTGGTTTGATTTTCTTACTCCACTCCCAACAGATGCACTCTCCTTGAGTGTACCGGTATTCACTATCAAAGGTTTTAAATTAGGTTTACCTCTAACTTTTATATCCCTACATAAGAACCTTAGGTCACAAATTCTTACCATCAATCGTAAATAAGGAAGGAGTATATGGACTCACTAATTGACACTTATTGAATTGAGCCCCTTTGATGCGTCGGGCTTGAGTCGCTTCTCTAAAGCCCTCACATGCTTAAATCTATTCTTCAATTGCTCTCTTGATCGTTGATGTCGATGCTTGGTAGTTTTTCAAATTTAAAATTAAACACCTTATATGTGATGCTCCGTTTGAGGTGACTAAGGTGATAGGAATGTGGTAAAATCTCTTACAACTAATGAGATAATTGAAATATTAGGAGATTCACCTAGAATGGTCTTCTACATGATTTAGACAAATGATATGCTAATAAGGTTTGGTTTAATATATAAAAAATTATGAAGTTCAAGTTTATCTTCAAGGTGGAGGCTAGAATCCTCATTAAAGTATTAATTTCAAAGAAGATGACTTACAACTCATGGGATTAAAGTTATAGAATGTGGGATTTCAATATGGAATCACTTAACATTTTATTGCATAAAAAATTCCTCCTTTCGTCTAAGAACCGAATACCATTTTTGTAACGCCCTAAAATTCAGGGGTCGAGCATAAGTCCAACTCCCGAGTTCCAACGCATCACTCATGCAACATAGAAAATGATGATTTAATGTTGTCCATATTAGTGCATTAAACATGAGTGGGATTATACCAAAACAATATATCATACTCAGGAGACAATTAAATTATGCAAGTGGAAGCCTGTGATAAGTATATAAAAGACATAAATGATGGTAAGTCTCCCAAGTATGATCATAATACCAGGCCAAGTGTTTTCATATAATGTTCCAAAATATACAAAAGGTGTAATGTCATCTAATCAATATCCTAAAAATTTCCGTCGATCAGGATGCGGCTCACATGAACCTGCCCTAAAATTACATATACGAGAATGCCTCCTCGTCATCCTCAAAGTATGGCTCCACCTCGAAGGCATCGCCATTACCTGCAGCTAAGACAGAGTCTGGTTGGTGTTTAAAATACCATCCCAGAATGTGGGAGTAAGTGATCAACTCAGTGCAACTATACAACAAAGGTTAACATGTTATCAATTCAATCAAGTAGTAATGATAAAGAAGTACAATCAAACATGTCCTAAATACTCTTGTTAATACAATTATGATATGCAGTAAGGATGCATGCCCTCGCCTACACTCTCTCAGCGTCTTCATCTTATAGAGCGCATGACAAATTCCTGAAAGTGCACTTCCTCGTCCAAGCACATGCAATGTGATGTTATGAATATGATTACCTAGGTTCTTACTTAGGATTAGTCATACAGTAGGATTGGAAAGCTAAAGTACCTCCCTTATATCAATTTCTAAACAATGATCCATTCTAGGGTCGTCAGTCCTAGTAAATCTCATACGATGTTACGGTTCTAGGTCGCTATAAAGGGCTCGTCACCAATCAATACAGGCCTAGTTATATCTTAGTTGCTACAATAAGGCTTGTCACCTCAATATAGTTTTAGGGTATGCTCGAGGTCACTACAAAGTGCTCATCACCAATCAGAGTAGGCCGGCAGCATGAATACAGTGTCCCTTACCACCGTATTCAGCTCACGAGTCTGGGTTGCTCACTGGTCACTACAGGGAGGCTCGTCTCCCCAGCGTAGGCCGACAGTTCGACCATGGTGTCCCATACCTCCATGTCCGACTCATGAGTCTTAGCGGATCGAGGTACCAAGGTTAATAGGGTTTCACTGGTGAGTTTGGTACCTTAAATTCAAGCAGTAACACCCAAATATGGTGAACTTACATCCGGTCAATCGGGTTACTTGATGAGCTCGACTAGTACGAGCGCACGTTGAGTTGATCGATTGAAGTGCGTAAGCACTCAGTGTGGCCTAACCACTGCCGACAACCGTAGTACGACACGGATTCGTCGATCACATCCTGTGTGGCGAAAATAACCTCAGCCACCAATTCATGGCCTGTTACCGATTGCCTGGACTATATAATAGCCCCAACTACATTCATTTACAACAGATAATCACATGAGATAGTGAAAGTAGTAGTGAATAAATAGTTCAATTCCTATAATCATTTAAGCAGTTTAGGAAGTACAACTTAAACATGAATTCATATATATGCATCCCATAAACACATAGACACTACAATATATCGTATATGGAGGAAATCATACACATAATTGAGGTAGTTGAGATTTACATCTCAACACAAATCTCAACACCCATATAAATTACAATTTACTAACTACTCACTCATTCAGATATTTTTACAAACACTTAACTTACACCTTTCAATATACATAACATATGTTAGTTATAATACATATTAGGACAAATCCTTTCATCAAGGAATTGTCACACATACAACTAGTATATATACATGAAAATAAATCATGGCAAATGCAGTTTCAAATTCTATACGTATATAATTATTTCTACGAACACATGGAATACATTATATACAACTTAGTTTATATGTATACGTAAGACAAAACAGACATCACATTTGGCATATGTAATGGCACCCACATCAGTAATAAATCATTATCCAACATTAAAAGCCTTAAAAACCATAATCTAAATGCATATAGTCCGCACCTTACACCAGTAAACCCGTAACGGGTTCGTTTTAGACACGTAGTCCTTGTCACCGGCAAAATAGCAACCTATAATATGTACTAGGTTAGCTATTTCATCACTTCAACTATTTGAAACCCTAGAATGGATTAGGATTAGGATTTCTTACCCAATATTGGAATTAGAATCGCCGGAATAGCGATTCGGTAGCGGTGGATAAGCACGTAGAACGACAAGGATGAATCCCTGTAGCAAAGCCCTAACTTTCCTCACCTTTTCTCTCTCTTTCCTTCTCTTTTCTCTCTTCTCTCTCCTAGGGTTTAGAGAATTCGTATGGAGTGAGAGAATGAGGGTTTTTGGCCCTTATATAGGCCCAGAACTGATGGAAACAGCCCCAGGGCCAAGGTACACTTAGGTTATGTCCAAATCGGGTCTGTTCCGATCCAACAGAGCATTTCTGGAGGTCCCTTTGCTGAATACGGTCAGACTTAAGCTTCCTGATATTGGATCTTAGTCAAGCTAAGTTTTCAGTCCAATCGGGTTTACAGATCGACCGTGCCGGACCAGTTTCAGTTCAACGGTCACCGACACTCGATCAGGGCCACAAGCACATTGGCATGTGTGGGACATTTCTCCTGATCTGAGGGTGTATTTAGGTTAGATTCTGATGGTTTGAATGCTTAGAATCGGCCTGCACACGACACGACTCAAATTACTTAAATTCGTATTTAATTTCTAAAAACATTCACGTTTCTCACATACTTCGCTCCGGACTCGAGAAAATCGTTGTGGGATACCATCTGGACTTGATTTCTGAGGTGGTCGTTAAGTCCAATAAGACGGTTATAATCCTGTAGTTTCTTCGTTATCAGACTTTCGACGTGCGGTTTAGGTCCGATACAGAGTTTCAAGGTGCTCCCAAGAGCATCTAGGTTTAGAGATTGATCCTAGATTTTAGGGTAATGTAGCTTTAATAATTTTATAAGTTTTGGATCTTGCAGATCGTATTTAAAGTGATTGGTGTTAATTTCACAGGTAATATAGTTTAGCACTTAGCTAATTCTCGCCTAATTTCTAAAGGATTTGGTCCTGAGTGTTTTCTACCTGAGGTGGTACTCGGGTCTTTATACGGATTTTTTCGAGTCGTTACAATTTTATAAGAAACTGATTTACAACGGTTAGTTAATAGCTCTGTCGATCTGATTAAAAGGCCATTCAATGGGATCAGAGGTCATTTGATAGGATTGAACAGTCCATCGATCCCATTGAGAAAATTTAGAAATTTATTTGTTAGGTTGTTGAACTGATTTTTTGATCAGATCAAGTAGTCCTTCGATTCCATCAAGTCCTATCGACCGCCTATCGATGGGATCGATGACCACAAAAAAATTATTATTCTGGGTATATAATTTTATAAAAGCTTCACATATTGCATTAATATACTAATATACTAATTTCTGGCCTTACTTATTATGTTCCAATAAAGCTTCTAAGGTTAAGGGATGACCAACAAAGTTTACCTATTAAGGTTGAGATCATCTAGAGGTTCAATGGTTATTTTGGGTCAAAATTAGGATCACCAATGTACCTCATATACTTGTTCTTTGTTCCTTAATGCTTCATGTCCTCTTTTGTCTTCGATATTCAGCTTTTAAGGACTCAACTGACTATATGACATATAGACTCACATGTTTGACAAATAAGGGTATAAATTAGTATATTAACAAGGCCCACGATCACTGTTGAAAGAAAAGTCCTTGACTTAAGGAAAAAAGTTTCCATTTAGAAGGATTAACCCTCCCATTCTAAATTGCCTGATTGTTGCAACATTTGTGCTTGGACAGTCAGGTCAATCTTCACAGGTCTAATGGTATGACTAATTTAACTCTTGATGTTACAAGCATTCAATGCACTTGAGTTCAAAACTACTGTAGCACACCCTATTCTAAGTGTTAACATTTAATAAAATATTGCTTTTATATTAATACACATAGCTGGTGTTTGATTGAATAGCGAAATGGACTAAAATTTGGTCAATTGCACCCCACAAAATCACATGCATCATGGTTGGTCTGTAGAGTTTTTCTAACAAAATAGAGTATTGAATTTCATGCTATGTGTTACAGGATGAAAGTTTTTAATGGTTGGCGTTAAATCACCATTGTTTGATGCAATGTGGTACACTTGAGAGTTGGATTTTCCTCATTTCTGGGCTTATGACCAACGTTGAGCTGGCAAAATGGATAGTCAGCATGGATAAAACATAGTCGAGAGATCTTTTCTTGCGGCGAACAGTATCGAAGTCATTGGCGTGTTGTACACTATGCAACCCCCATCCATTGGGTGGAGCGCCGAGTACGTGAGGCAGGGTAATGGCTTAGTGATGAGGCCCTTACAGTGGTGTCGACCTCGATGTATATATGATATATCCACACCGTTCATCCATTTAGCCAGCTCATCTTGGGTAATGCTCTAAGAAATGAGACAGATTAAAATCTCAGGCGTATCACACCCCAGGAAAATAGTGATGATTGAACATTCACCGTTAAAAACTTTCTAGGGCTATTTTCCATATAAACCGGTTAAAAAATCACACAAACCTAGACCAAAGGAAAAACACAAATAATAGCTCGATCCAAAACTTTTGTGGCCTCAAAGGGTTTTTAATAGTGGGAATTTAATCCCTATTGCGTGGCACACTGATATTTGAATGGGCCTCATTTTTGGGACAATGTCCAAAAAGAGGACACCATGGTTATATAAGACAAACATGAAGATGCCCCATGGCTAGTACAGATGCGCATTTCCTGCTAGAGCCTTGCCAGGAAGTGTTTTTTTTTTGGAAGGTAAGCTTAGAATTTATTACTTCCAAGTGGCAAAAGCCTAAGAAAACATAAAGGAGCTAGCTACTAGTACCAAGGAAAAGAAAGACAAAGATTTCACCTAAAATACTAAGAGAGCAAGAAATAAAAGTAAAAGGCCCCACATCCTGAGGAGGAGAACAACATTAAGAAAGGCCCACATCATGGGACAAGAGGAAGACCAAAACCAAAGACAAACACCCAAAACACTGGAATAAAAGGAGAGCTCACAACAAAGCACCTAGCACACCCAAAGTCAAGCAGCTGCTGAGGATATGGCTACAATCTTAATGTCAGAATGAAGTTGAACAACTAGTCTAAGATGATGCAATTTTCTAAGGTCGGTGATAAGGAGATGGTGATGCCCTGAGGTAGTGCAAATAGAGAAACAAAGGCCAGAGAGGTGAGTGGAGATAGATCTCGCATACTGCCTCACTCTCCAAGAAGAAGCAGAAGGGTCTTCAATGGCTTTAGCAGCTTGAGCGTAATGCACTTCGAGAGAAATACCTGAAATATTCACAGATGTCAATTTAGTAAGGCCAATATATAGAATTTTTAGACATTTATCGGGGGGGGGGGGGGGGGGGGGGTCCGGGTCCAAATCCTGAAGCATAAAACCCCAACAAGCGAAATGGGAAGAGGAGGGAAAACAAAGGAACCCCATGACACTGCCTATGGTATGGGAACAGACAAGCTGCCACTTCCCAACCCAAGGAGGCTGGGATGAGGTAGGAGGAGCAAAAATCATGAGATCCCCTAGAGAAGGTAGTAAGGAAATCCCAAAGGGCCGAAATAGAGCTAGGTATATCTAATACAATGGAAGAACCCATGATAAATATAACTCTAGCTCTAACATCCCCTAGGATAGATCGGAGGATGAACTCCTTAGAGGATGACTTGTTTGAAAAAAATCCTTGAATTCCTCCCTTTCCAAATGTGATAGACAAGGGCAGGGAACAAGAGGTTGGTTATTAATTTACACCCCAGATTTAGAGGAAGACTCCCAACAAGATGTCTAATAGATTCTATAAGAGGCCACATTATGAGAGGCGCTTGGACCCCCAACCTAGAATACAATTGGCTCTAGATCCAATTGACAAAGGAACAGTTAAAGAAAAGGCGGTCAATAGTTTCAACAGGTGAAGTACATAATGCACAACCATCATCCACATGAATGCCACATGAAGAAATCCAATCCTTTGTTTTGAGCCTACCAAGGAAGACCATCCATGTAATAATAGAATGCTTGTGGATATGGCCCTTAAACCATACAAGATCATGCAAAGGAACATCTTGGGAGCAGGGCTTACAAGCACAAATAATGGAAGAAAGAGTAGGTTTCCCAGAGGGGTCATTGGTCCAAACTATTTCATTTTCCATATCAAAGACAGGGATACTATGAATGCCATCAAATATTTCCTTAAGGTTGGCCAAGGTTGAAGGGGGGAGAGACCAAGAACCATTGAGAATAAACTTACTAACCTTAATGTCTCGCCCACGACTAAGGTCATAGATAGCCCTGTGCCCAAACTGATTTATAAGGCTGTCATGCCCAAGCCATGGGTCGAACAAAAAGTTGGTTTTTTTTACCATTGCCAATGAGGTATTTAATGTGGGGCTTAGCAATGGGTCTAACACTAAGAATGCTCCGCCAAGCCCAAGATGCATCAAATAGAATATTTTGGGTCTAGAATGATTTAGCACGAAAGTATTTCGCACGGACCCAATAGCTCCAAAGACTTTTATCATCTTTAACAATTTTCCATAAACTTTTGACCAAACAAGCTTGGTTAGAAATGAATAAAGGAGTGATTCCCAAACTACCCTCAGATTTTATATTGCAGATCTGGTCCCAACTAACTGAATGGATCTTAGAATTTCCCTAAAAGAAATTTCTCATTCACTTTTCAACAAGGGCTAAACATCCCTTAGGGAAGAGGAATGCATTTGCCCGAAACATGTGAAGGTTAGATAACGTAGAAATAATCAATTCTAATCTGCCTACAAAGGAAAGGTGGTTCGTGCACCACCCCCCAAGTCTCTTGTTGACCTTATCAATCAAAGATTCACAATCTCAAAGGTGGAGTCTTTTAGAATAGAGAGGTAATCCCAAATGTTTTAGAGGCAAATTACCTTCATTAATTCCAAGAATATGGCATATGTGATCCTTCTCATGAGAAGAAGTAGAGAAAATAACTGTGCTTTTTAAAAACTTGATTTCTAACCCCGAGTTATGGGAGAAATTATCAAAGAAACATCTAAGATTCATAGTAGTTATGGGATCAGATTTTGTAGAGATCCTTAAGTCATTAGCAAATAGAAGGTGAGAGATGTAAACACCATTTTTAGCAAAGGGGGTTTGGGTTAGTCCATTTTCATTACATTTTTCAATAAGAGCCGAAAACATTTCCATAACTATGCAAAAAAGGAAGGGTGACAGGGGGTCTCCTTGACGAAGGCCTCTGTTACTCTTAAAATAGCCACAAGATTTAGCATTGATAAGAATAGAGTTATGAGGGACAAATATACATGCTTTGATCCACCCTAACAAGACAGGAGGCAAATTCATACAAGCCAAGGCAGCGAAAAGAAAATCACAATTGACACTATCAAAAGCTTTTTTCAGGTCAACCTTAACGCACATTCTGGGAGGCCCACTATTCCTTTAATGTCCCGAATTAGGTCATGACTTAGAAGAATATTATTAGTGATATTTCTTCATTAGTGATATTTCTTCCAGGAATGAAAGCCAACTGGGTATTACTAATGAGGAAAGGCATAAAAGGTTTCATTCTAGCAACTAATATTCAGGCAATGCTTTTATAGATTTCATTAGTAAGGAAAATAGGCCTTAAATCACCAAGAGAACCAACCATTCCATCTTCGGCACAAGGGCAATGAAAGTACTTTTAATTTGATTTAAGAGCACCGAAGAGGCAAAAAACTTGGTAATAGCTTTTGAGACATCAGCCCCTATTATAGGTTAACAAATTTTGTAAAAGTGAGCATTAAACCCATCAAGGCCTGGAGATTTGTGTGAGTCAGCACATTTGATAGCTGATTCAATTTCAAATATAGATATCGGTCTACTAAGCATATTACTTTGCTCATCAGAAAGTTTCGAAACATTATCAATAAGGCCTAGGTTTATAGGGGGAAAAGGCTTTCCAGATGCTAGAATTTCTTAAAGTGATTGGCAATCATGTATTGAATTTCCAAAGGGTTGGAGGAATGATGACCATTGATATCCTTAAGCTCCCAAAATTTTGAAGCTGTTTAGTTAGCCTTAATGGAGGAATAGAAAAATTTTAAGTTACAATCATTCAAATTAAGGTTTGAAAATTTGGATTTTTGTTTGAGCATGGATATCTGTAACTCTTGATAATGGCCAAGTTTTGCCTTTGCAATTTTCTCTTCGTCCAAGTTAGAGATAGATGGGTCATTCTAGACTGAAGATTGAATCACTTCAAGCTTATATCTAGCCTTAAGAATAATCTCCGAGCACTTAGGCCAATTACGGGACCCAGATTTGAGAGCCGATTTTACCCTTTTAAGCTTTGAGGCAACAATAAACATAGGTGTTCCTTGAATTGGCTCTCACCAAGCTTTTGCAACCACCTCAAAGAGACCCTTCATTTTGCATCAATGGTTAAAGAAGCGGAAGGTTGAAGGGCAATGAGGAGAACCCTCTTCAATCGTAATGCTAATTGGGACATGGTTGTTGAGGGTCAAATATTGTATATTAGACCCCATTTATTACCTGATTTTACGAACATGATACCATTTAACGTCTTATTTAATTGTGTTTGTGATGTAAGGTGAATTTATGAGCACGGGCTGAAAAGGATGCTAAAAAGTATGGATTTAATGCTTAGGAATCACCAAGGTAAGGGACGTACTTCAGGGGACCGAGATCGATGATTTTACGTGGCCGAACTTCAAGAAAATCACATGTTTCATGCTAAAGAGGCCTGAAAGTCGTCCAAAATGCAAGATCATAGGGTTCCCACCATATTTTCAGCTTGAAGTTTTATATTTATCCTGAGGACCATAAATGAACCGTAAATGTCGAATTTTATCCATTGGATCCTTGTGAAAGTGGGCCAAAAAGTAGATCGACCCATGAATCTCTAATTTGAGGCCCACCTGATATCTAGATATATCTCAATTTTGGTATCAACCCCTAAAATTAGGTGGGAAGGCTGATGAACGGTGAAGATTTCCCATGAACATCACAGTGGACCCCACATTCGATGAGAGTGTACACTATAGGAGTACACCCGCGCGATACAAAACTAGGGACTCGGTCAAACCGAGTTTGACCCGCAAAAGGCAAGGCCTTTCCGTTTTTTTCCGCTACAGGGAATTCAAACAGAGGCCGCTGATCTTGTTTATGGCCCATCCAACAAGACCATGTGAACGATCTGAGACATCCTTTAGAAGAAGAAAGGATTTATGATCAAGTCCCATCAAATCTCGTCAGATACAAAGCAGATATTGGACCACACGCTTCCGGACGATCAGATTGTTTGCCGTGAGATCAAACCGATGGGCCACATCGAACATTAATTGAAAACCTTCTCCCCTAGGACAAGATTTCAAGAGAAACCTAACAGAAGGAATGGATTTTTCAAAGCACCAGAGTAGGTGGGCCCCGCAGTAGTCTCCGCAAACAGCCATACGCAGTAACGTGCGCAGGCTCTGTTCTGCGAACGTCCAAGAAAACCGGATATTCAGGTATGATCAAGGACCAAATCAGGGCCCATCTGTCCAATCCGAACCGTCCATATTGTATACGGGTCAAAACCATCCAAAACTCAACTTCTTTCATTCCAAAATCAAATCAATAAGAGGAGTGATTTCTGTCCACTTCCTCTGCCATCCAAACGGGAAAAAAAAAACAAAAAAAAAAGGGACACAGTCCGACTTCCGCACGCAGGGCGACCGACGCCCGGAGATTTCCTTCAATCCAGGCCATCCAAATCAAGTAAGAGGGAGATCCGGTCGTCGCCACGTCGTCTGAAACGAGGAAAACACTTCACCGACTTTTGTTCCGCGAAAAGATCCTACGACTTCGGCTTTGCTAAACGCGGAAATCCTGCTGCCTGAAAGCCTGCTGTGGGCCTCTGTTTTGATGTTTAAGAGAAATTGGCACCGTCCATCTTCTAGGGACGAAAAATCTGAACAAGAAGTGGCAGTTGTTTCACTGATCGGCAAGGAAAATAGGGAGTCGGGTGTGCCAGCTTCTTGACTGCGTGAACTAACTTATGTAGGGAGTGCATAACATTCCACCGACTCCACGGTGCGTAAGAGCTACGCACGCCTCCAGCAGACTCTCTGCACTGCCCTTAGCATGTTATAAAGAGAGAAGTTGTGAATTTCTTTATTTTTAATTATTTTTATTTTACTCTTTCCTTTTCTTATGATTTTTGTGAGAGCTAGTCTTATCATGTTGGTCTAAACCTCTTAGCTAGGGCTAAGAGGTGAAGCTGGTAGTGTAATGGGATAATTTTACGGCTTGAATTCATGTTCATGAATTGATGTTTAATTCTAGTTTGATTAATAGGAATATTTACAGTTTTTAATGATTTGTTGTAATTTAAATTATAATAGATTTGCGATGGCTTTAAGTATTTCTTTTCCTGTATTTTGATTGTGAAATTGAGAAGCTCTGTTGTTCACTATTGCCCTCTGGACATGGTTGGATGATTGAATCCTTCCTAACATTCATACATCTTCTGATTGGTTGTGAATTGGTTTAGTTTTGTTATTTACTTTGTCTCATGGGCATGGTTTTGTGATGGAATCGACTCAAATTCTCATACCTTTCATCTCTTTGAAAACTAGATCAAAAGAAGTTTAGATCAAGCTTTAGTGATATATCTTCTAACTGGATGAAGATGAGACTTGAAGCCCAGTTGAGTTCATGAATCAAGTGTAGATCTCCTTGATCTTTACAAGTGGATCATCTGAACCCATAGTTTTCCACTTTTGAATTCTACAAGTTTTAGATTACTATTTCACCATTATTCCCTCATATTCTTCTGATTTAAATTACATCTTCTTCTAGTTTTAGTTCGAGTTACTTTCAGATTACGTACAAGGTTTAGTCCCTATGGATTCGACCTCAGTCTTATCGAGATTATTAATACATCACTACCCTATACTTAGGGTGTGAATAATGGTCAGAGAGTCCTGGATTTAGATAAGATGCTTTGCAATTGGGAAATGTAGAAAAGAAAGGGGCATTTGCCAATGCCCTATCTAATCTACTTTCAATCCTTTCATTTCCAAGAATGGAGTTGGACTAAGAGAAGAGGTTACCTGATAAGGAGATTTCGTCGATGTTTGTAGTAGATAAACAATCATTAAATTCTTCAATTTGTCTTAGGCTCGGGCATGGACCACCTTTCTTCTCACTAAGGAATCTGATGCAGTTAAAATCACCTGCTAGGAGCCAAGGCTTATCAAAGTTTGACCCAAGAGAGATAAGGTCCTCCCAGAGGGTAGACCGAAGCCACAGATCATTTGCACCATAAATACCTGTGAAGAATAGTCTTTTTGTGAGCGAGTTGGAGTCAATGGCACAATGAATAAACTGGTCAGTAGATTTGAGAACATTAACTACTAAGCACGGGCTCCAACCAATAATAATTTGGGCATAAGAACAGTAGTCAACATTTGAATAATGCTTCCAATTGGAGGGAAATATATTATTACAAATAGAATAAAGATTTTGGATACGAATATGAGATTCAATAATGCATATAAAGGATAATTTAGATTGGATAATGGCATCTCTTAGCTCTTTTTGCTTAGAAGGCTGGGCTTGTCCCCAGGGGTGGACGAGAGGGAAGGTCTACTAGTAGCTACCTCCATAAGGTTTGTTAAATTCACTAAGTGAAGGTCATCTACTTCTGAATTACCATCCAAATCAGAAAGCATATGATATCTATTGCCATTGAGAGTAATATTGGAGGGAGAAGACTTAGCTCTATAAGAGCTTGTAGCAAGTTTAATTTCTTTTCTTTTCTAGTTATGATTAGATGTTTGGTGCGATGAGAAGAGAATGTGTTGTATTTTAAATTATTTTAAAATAATTTAGTATTTCAAAATATCTGTTGGGATGGAGCATGACTGTGGCCATAGGTGCACATGTACCCTATGGATGTGTCTTCATTGAAAGGTTATATCCTTGTAATTTTTATTTTGAAAAGTTATGTCTTTTAAAGCCTAAGGGTCGTACTACTTGGGTTTAAACCCAATAGTTACAACCCTTTGTGAAAGGGCGTCTTCACAAAATCTATAAATAGACTTTTTCTCATCTTTTTTTTCTTTTTTTTTTTTAAAGTAAGAAAAAGTTTTTTTATATTAAAAGTACATTTTAAGCGTTTTCTAGTTCCGGTTAAGACTACAAAGTGGTTCGAGCCCGTGTACAATGAGTGCACCGCTGGGACCAGGTCATAGTCACTGTATCCTGGAGGTCGATTGCTCTGGAAACCTGTTGCACTTGAGACGCTGTTCAAGGGGAGCAAATTCGATTTCAAGATGAGAAACTCACGTCACGTCTCGACTTCTATAAACCGATAAGTTTTTTCTTTTTCTTAATTTAAATTTATTTTATTTAAATAGTTTTTCAAACTCCATATCCCAACAATCTTAAAATCAAATTTGTTTGAAAAACTATTTAAGAATTACGGTTGCTTCTATTTGGTTGGAATAACCCAAAATGAAACCACACCAACCCAATTTGTGGGATATGACTCATATAATCTAAAGTTGTCATATCTCACCTAATGATCAAGATCTTATAGATACTTATTATGCAAGTTCTTTGGACCACATGTACAAAAGTGAACATATGCACCGACTAAGAATGGTTAAAGTACTTTAGATCTTGATATTTATAAAAGAGAATGATTAGACTATGATCAAACATATAAGAGGCCTGGATTCCTGAACAATTGGCTGGGTTCGTTATAACCCTCATTAGCACAAAGTATGATCCTCAAGTTGTCAGATAGGTCAGGCTAAGGCTATCTTGGGTACTAGAGCTATAACCTACATATGGTTTTTATGTTCCAAAGACATGTCATTGTATCATACACATGTAAAATCCAAGAAATCTATAGTGCCTACCTCTTGGATAATGTCAGGATCTGTTCACTTATAAGCAAGCCTGTATTTAGTAGATTTTTTCAAAATCATGATACGACATTAAGGAGCATTTCTTTTTATATCTCAACATTTGTAATTTATTTTCTCATAGCTTGAGCCAACGTAAACTTCATATGAAAATAAATCAAACTGTTGCACCATACTGAGTAGGATATACACTAATCTCAACATCTTTGTACAATAAAGATCCACCCAAAATGCATTTCAAAATGAGATTTTGTGTTAGGATTCTCATCATATCAGGAATTCTTCTTTGTAGACAACCATTTATGGTTAAAAAGAAAACTTTGAAAAGAAAAAAGTGAAAGAAACTTAAAAATACAATCTTCCAAATTATCTTCTAAAATGGGCTTGATAGGTCGATGGTGTGGTCATTATTTAATAAGTCTGCTAGTTGCTCACATGTGGATGGGTAATATTCCTTGTACAATCAACCAGATGAAGGATCTAAATCCATCATGTACATGTCAGAAATAAAATTCTTGATATTGGGAAATGTAGTTGCTAATTATGTACATTCCCATCATTTCAAGTTGGTGAAACCCTTAAGAAGGAATCTAACAAGGAGCATCTGGTAGTTATATCAGTTCTATCTAAACTTGACAAATAACATGAGAGCAAACGACATTCCGATGACCCTTGATCTCGTTCACTGATCTGATAGACCTCACATGGGAACAAAATTATCAAATATAGAAGGATTTAAATGTCCCAATAATGAGATTTCTTAGACAATCTCGTTAAATAAATAAATAAATAGGTGAAAATGGCTTAAATCCAAAAAGGTGTAATATATATATATATATATATATATATATATATATATATATATATATATATATATATAAAGTATTAATGAACCGATACTCGAATCACTTGTTCAATGAAAATGAAGTGAACGAATCATCTATCCTAATTACTCATGGGTTGATTCTCTTATGAGTTTTCTTTCCTAGGCAACCTTTTTAATACTTTAACAAAGCACTGTGATTTAAACACATGCAATCTATAATTCTATATGCTATATGTCTTTAAATAATATAATCCACGCCCAATTTTGATGATAAAGATTATTCAACCAATGTGCTGGACCATGTATAATGTGTGTTACCAAATTATTCTCCCATTGGAAAATCTTATATGTTCAACTTATGGGGTGCAAGTGGATGGTTTATTGTCTACTTTATGATGGGAGATTTTTGGAAGATATTTGAGGGCGACTAATGGTGGGTGGCATAAGAGTGAATGGTCTGAATCGTGAAAAAATTGGGCCTACTTTATTGTTGGTGCTAAAACAAATATAACATATCATTTTGATCAAGTGTATGTTAAGGAGTTGATTTTTATGTGATTGATGCGCATAAAATAAATATCTATATTGATGTTGATCTTTAGAAATATAGTAGAATGTTCGGTTTCACACTAAGACGTCACTGCACATATGTTTGTAACATGATTAGTTCATTAGTGGATTATTCTTTGTATTTATAGTGACCTCAAAATTAAGTTATAACGTGGACTAACCATTAATATGAATAACTTTTATGATAATGAGTGCACACAATGAATAAATGAGTATGTTATATTGAACTTAATCAGATCAATGGCCAAGTCTATCAAACCATAGGCTCACTTATCACCGTGTATTATTCCTTTTGTATTATTGCATGTATCTTGTGACCTTTGATCCATCAGATGTAGATTTATGATTGATATGTTTGAGTCTTGTATCCATGTATCACATGTACAAAATATAGTCTTCTTATTATAATATAAAATATTAGACAATGTATGACACTTAACTGTTTAACAAACTTATCACTGCTTTTCTATAAACGGTTCATATTATTGCTCTTATATATAAAGTTATTGATAGGGTGACGAGTATACAAGCCTAATTTATGAGATAAGTTACATTCACTTTTGATATCGTTCACCATACTTTTTAGATAATATTACTTATTTAGAAAGATAGGAAATGTTAATTTTATTCGATCATGTACCAACCTAAGACACGTGTCAGTCAATTTATACGATGGTTCGTACGGAGGATTTTTCTTAATAGATTTATCAAGTGGGTCATAGATATATCTATCAAGGCTAAATTTGAAATTGTGGGGGTGCACTCAAATGCATAAGCTACTTAACGCATGAAATCCAAATTTAGTAAATATATGTTTGATAAATGGGTTGACATAAAATTGAAGATTTACACTAAGAAAACTATATGTTAAATGTTATGGATAAATATACACATGTGATATGTTGACGTGTAGATCTTTGAGATAAGATATCTGGAATTAAACATATTGCATGTTTTAATTGGTAGCCATCAAATGAATGGTAGAAAAAATATTGGTAGTGGTCTGAATTCATAAAATGATTGTTGGATCAATGAGATTTTTAGGATATATTCTATTCTCATTAGAAACTAAATTTAGACATTTGGGATTGCTATTTATATGACACTAAGTTTATGTTATGAACTATGTTATTTTACCATCAACAAATGTATCTAATGGCCAAACTTATGCACCTATGGAGCTCATTGTTTAATCCGTCAATCAAGATACTTAATAATGAACTTGGACATTTCTTCTTCATATTCAGTTATCAAATATCCATTGATTGTATTGAATTTTAATCACTAATTGATAAATTGGCCAACCTTTCATATGTTAGGAAACATGTGATAACATGATACTGTTGCAATATGATTACATGAAAGTTATACTCTATTTTGTCATATATTTATGCATGACAAATTACTCCAGCCTATTTGTACTGCAAATACAATAAGTTCAATTGACTTTACCACCAATTAGTTGAATGGTAGGCTAGTGAAGTTAGTCGAATAGTAAGCGTGCATTTAGGGCTAAGAAAGTTGGTTATATCATAATAAAAGTGATGCTCAGTATCTGTTACTTGATGGAATCATAATTGATAACTTTGTAAGTGTTGAGAATGTGGAGACACATTGGGCCGCCTTCGACCGGTCGTAGGACGGCTACGACCGGTCGTGATGCATGTTCGACCGGTCGTAGGAGAGCCACGACCGGTCGTGGGAGGCGCTCGACCGGTCGTGGGTTCGAGCCCTGGCACGACTCAAAGTCCAGCGAGTTGTGCTGTTTTTTTTCGGGGCCTAGGACTGGTCGTAGGAGAGCTACGACTGGTTGTAGGGGTCTACGACTGGTCGTAGGGAAGCCAGGACCGGTCGTAGGTTACGCAGTTTATTTTGCGAAACTGCAAATTTGAGTCCTTTCGCAACCGGGATGGGGAAGGGAAGTTGCCTAAACTATAAATAGGGGTTCCTAGGGCTTTTCTAGGGTATTCTAAGGAATGAAAAATATTAAAAAATATTTCTAAAGGTGTGGGCTCAGGATTTTCTATTCTTTCAAGGGAGAGGTTAGTATTTTGCCTTATAATCTTTGTTTCTTCATAGTGAAAGTTTGCATCCGTGGTTTTTTACCCTAGTTTGGGATTTTTCCACGTATATCTTGTCTTGTGGTTTGTTTGGATTGCTTTGATCTATTTCTAATTTATATTTTTCATCCGTTTATCGTTTGTGGGTGAGGCCTGAGATTAGATCTCGGCCCACTGCGTTGTTGGCGTGCTGCGCAACAACTGGCATTAGAGCTATTGGTTTAGTTCTATTGGGAGCGATGGCGGAAGATGGAAAAACTAGAATTGAAAAGTTTGATGATTCAAACTTTGCCTTCTGAAAGATGCAGATGGAGGATTATCTGTATCAGAAGGACCTCTATATTCCTCTTGAAGGAAAAGAGAAGAAACCAGAAAAGATGACAGATGATGAATGGTTTTTACTGGATAGGAAGGCTTTAGGAACGATCCGACTCTCTTTGTCTAAGAGCGTCGCCTTTAATATATCCAAGGTGAAAATGACAAAAGAATTGATGGAAGCCCTAGCCACCATGTATGAAAAGCCCTCAGCATCCAAAAAGGTTCATCTTATGAAACAGCTATTCAACATGAAGATGTCAGATGGTGGGAGCGTAGCTGAACATCTAAACAAGTTCAATACAGTCACGAGCCAGTTGGAATCCATTGGCATCGTTTTTGAGGATGAGTTCAGGGAATTATTGATCTTATCCAGTCTGCCAGACAGTCAGGATGGTTTGGTGATTGCTGTGAGCAATTCTTCAGGGTCGACAAAGCTGAAATTTGATGATGTGGCCGGTCTAATTCTCAGCGAAGAATCTAGAAGAAAGGCATCAGGAGTTTCAGGGGACTCAGGGAATGCTCTAAACGTTGAAGGAAGAAGAAGATCGCAGAATAGAGGACGCAATAAACACGGGCGTTCTAAGTCGAGGAAGAAGTCCAAGGGACCGAAAGACAAAGACGGGTGTTGGCATGCGGCAAGAAGGGGCACATGAAACGTGATTGCAGGGCGCTCAAGAAACAAGAATGAAGCTCTCAAGGCAGGAAGGATTCAGTGAATCTGTCTGAGGAGAACGACACAGAGGCGTTGATCTTGTCTTTTGATACGAGGAATGAGTCTTGGGTTATAGACTCGGGTGCTTCGTTTCATGCCACTTCATGTAAGGAAGTTCTGCGTGATTATGTGTCAGGTGACTTTGGGAGAGTTTACCTGGGTGATGATAAGCCGTGCAGTATTGTTGGAAAGGGGGACGTTCAGGTCAATCAGAAAGACGGAACAGTTTTGAAACTGAATGATGTCAGACATGTACCGAGTTTGAGAAAGAATCTGATCTCAGTGGGGCAGTTGGCCGATACCGGTTATGTGACGACATTCACCAGTGATTCCTAGAAGATCACAAAAGGTGCCTTGGTGGTATCTCGAGGCAAAAAGGAAGGCACTTTGTACGTGACTTCAGGATCATATGGTTCACTCTCAGTCGCATCAACTGGAGTGAATGGGCTGTTATGGCATCAGAGGTTGGGACATATGAGTGAAAAAGGGATGAAAGTACTGTTGTCAAAAGGGAAGCTACCAGGGCTGAAGTCTCTTGAATTGAAATTCTGCGAGGACTGCGTATATGGCAAGCAGAAGAGGGTAAGCTTCAAGAAGAGAAGACGCGCTCCAAAGACGCATCTATTGGAGCTTGTACACACTGACGTGTGGGGACCGGCACAGGTATCATCTCTTGGTGGATCACGTTATTTTATTTTCTTTATTGATGATGACAGCAGAAAACTGTGAATTTATTTCTTAAAGTATAAATCTGATGTATTTGATGCGTTTAAGAAATGGAAAGTTATGGTAGAAAATGAG
The DNA here is from genome assembly GCA_037074715.1 of Magnolia kwangsiensis. Taxonomy (NCBI): domain Eukaryota; kingdom Viridiplantae; phylum Streptophyta; class Magnoliopsida; order Magnoliales; family Magnoliaceae; genus Magnolia; species Magnolia kwangsiensis. The sequence continues at coordinate 121,201,676 of CM073577.1, forward strand.
ACAAGTAAAACAGTAAAGTGTCTCAGATCTGATAATGGGGGAGAATATTGTGATAAGAGGTTTGAGGAGTATTGTGCAGCAAGTGGAATCAAACATCAGAAAACGATTCCAGGGACACCGCAGCAGAATGGTATAGCTGAGCGCATTAATAGGACCATCCTTGAGCGCGCCAAGAGCATGAGGTTACATGCGGGGTTGCCCAAGATCTTTTGGGCAGATGCTGTGAATACTGCCGTATATCTTATCAATAGAAGTCCCTCAGCACCATTGGATGGTGGGCTACCAGAAGAAACGTGGACTGGGAAAGAAGTGAACCTTACACATCTCAAAGTGTTCGGTTGCACTTCATATGTTCACATTGATGTAGAGCACAGAAATAAGCTGGATGCGAAGTCCAGGAGGTGCACGTTTATAGGCTATGAGCAACATGATTTTGGCTACAGGTTTTGGGATGCAGAAAACAGGAAAATCATCAGAAGCAAGGATATAGTCTTCAATGAAAAAGTGATGCATAAGGATAGTGTGCAAGAAAATAAGGCCGAAAAAAATGAATTCGTAGAGTTGGAAGAGTTACCACACATGGGTGTTACAGCGCCACAAGATGATCATGCACAGGAACATCATGAGGAAGTGCCACAGATACCGATTGTGAGGAGGTCTACTCGGGAGAGGAGACCCATGGTCCGATACTCACCCTCCTTACATTATCTACTGCTGATAGATAATGGTGAGTCAGAATATTTTGAAGAGGCATTACAGTCAAATACACGGGTTAAGTGGGAGCAAGCCATGGATGAGGAGATGGACTCTCTTGAGTCTAATCATACATGAGAGCTAGTCACTCTACCCAAGGGTAAGAAAACTCTTCATAACAAGTGAGTTTACACACTGAAGGAGGAGCATGATGGTTCGAAACGGTACAAGGCGAGACTGGTTGTAAAAGAGTTTTAACAGAAGGCAGGTATCGATTTCACTGAAATATTTTCACCGGTAGTGAAAATGTCTACAATTCGCATGGTCTTGAGTATAGTAGCTACAGAAAACTTACATCTAGAGCAGCTAGAGGTTAAGATAGCCTTTCTTCATGGGAACCTTGAATAAGAAATATATGTGCATCAGCCGATAGGATACATGGCACTAGGTAATGAGAACAAGGTGTGCAGACTAAAGAAAAGTCTATATGGCCTGAAGCAGGCCCCGAGGCAGTGGTACAAAAAGTTCGATAGTTTCATGTCGGGAAACGGTTTTAGGAGATGTCATGCAGACCACTGTTGTTATTTGAAGAAGTTTTATACGTCGTACATCATCCTTCTTCTGTACGTTGATGATATGCTTGTGGTCGGTTCAAGCATGAAGGACATCTCAGATCTCAAAAGACAATTGTCTAGAGAATTTGCCATGAAAGATTTAGGAGCTGTAAAACAAATCCTAGGCATGAGGATAAAGCGTGACAGAAAAAATAAGAAACTGATTTTGTCACAGGCATAGTACATAGCCAAGGTACTTAATCGATTCAATATGGGAGGTGCTAAGCCGGTTAGCACTCCATTAGCCAACCACTTCAAGCTATATAAGGAGCAAGGTACAAAGATGCGGGAGGAACGAGACTACATGGCGAAAGTCCCATATGCGTCAGCGATTGGGAGTCTTATGTATGCTATGGTAAGCACGAGGCCAGACATTGCTCAAGCAGTGGGAGTTATTAGCAGGTTCATGGACAACCCAGGGAAGGAATATTGGGAAGCTGTAAAGTGGATCCTCAGATACCTGGTAGGTACTAAGGATGTAGGGATGTGTTATGGTGGATCGAAAATCAAGCTATAAGGCTACGTGGATTCAGATTTGGCAGAAGATATCGACAGCAGAAGAAGCACTACAGGTTATGTCTTTACTCTAGGCAGTGCTGCAGTCAGTTGGGTCTCTCAGTTACAGAAGATAGTATCTATCAGTACGACAGAAGAAGAATATGTTGCGGCTATAGAAGCATGCAAGGAGATGGTGTGGATGCAAGGATTTATGGAAGAGTTGGGTAAGAAGCAAGTAGATTGCAAGCTGTATAGTGACAGTCAGAGTGCAATACACTTAGCTAAGAATTCAGCCTTTCATTCAAGGACCAAGCATATTGCCATCAGATATCACTTCATACGTTCGTTACTGGAAGATGGATCGATTATTCTGGAGAAGATTCATACAAGTGAAAATCCTGCAGATATGTTGACTAAGGCGGTCACAAGGGAGAAGCTGAAGCTCTGTTCAGCTTTAATTGGTCTTCAAGCTTGAAGACGGGGAGGTGGTCCACTCCGGATGAAGAAGACGAAGGTTTATGGTAATGTGTCTCCAAGTGGGAGATTATTGAGAATGTGGAGCCACATTGGGCTGCTTTCGACCAGTCGTAGGACGGCTACGACTGGTTATGGGGCATGTTCGACCGGTCGTAGGGGAGCCATGACCGGTCGTGGGAGGTGCTCGACCGGTCGTGGGTTCGAACCCTAGCACGACTCAAAGTCCAGCGAGTTGTGCTGTTTTTTTTTCGGAGCCTAGGACAGGTCGTAGGAGAGCTACGACTGGTCGTAGGGGTCTACGACCGGTCGTAGGGAAGCCAGGACCAGTCGTAGGTTACGCAGTTTGTTCTGTGAAACTGCGGATTTGAGTCCTTTCGCAACCGGGATGCGGAAGGGAAGTTGTCTAAACTATAAATAGGGGTTCCTAGGGCTTTTCTAGGGTATTCTAAGGAATGAGAAATATTGAAAAATATTTCTAAAGGTGTGGGCTCAGGATTTTCTATTCTTCCAAGGGAGAGGTTAGTATTTTACCTTGTAATCTTTGTTTTTTCATAGTGGAAGTTTGCATCCGTGATTTTTTACCCTAGTTTGGGATTTTTTCACGTATATCTTATCTTGTGGTTTGTTTGGATTGCTTTGATCTGTTTTTACTTTATATTTTTGTTTATCGTTTGTGGGTGAGGCCTGAGATTGGATCTCGGCCCACTGCGTTGTTGGCGTGTTGCGCAACAGTAAGGTTAGAAATGAGTTCAGTATGCTTTGGCTTGAGATATGAATAATCAAAGGGACTGCAACTGACTGCCAAATACTTGATTAAGGAGCAAAAGGAGGAATCGGCCTAGGCAGTGGCTCATTTATGAGTAGCTAGTTGGTAAGACAATAACTTGTTAATACGATGATCCCTAGTTGATCTGAAAGGATGATTAGCTACAATGGGACTAAGACATGACTAAACTCGTATGAGAAGAAAGCCTGACGGAGTAAAGACGGGTGGAGGTAAAAGGCCTACGGGTCACAAATCTTTTGACCAAGTGACTATATAAAAGATTAGTCAATGATACATCGAAGGGAATGAGGCTGAGCTTAATATATGAGCTACCAGTGTTGGCAACCCAACCTATACGAGTAAAGATCCTATTAGATAGGTTCAATGGATAAGCAACAAGACACGAGGTAGACGATTGTACTGATGTAAATGAGCCCCTTTTATGATGTACAGTGCGAGCAACAATGAAGAAGGATGGGTTTTTGAACTCTTAATGAATTCATAGCCATATATTTGGTGGTGTACCCAATTACTGCGTACACTTGATGAAATTTACCTATATGGGTGTAGAGGTGGAGGCCGCTTCTTATGAGAATCTAGGAGAATTCTCTAGAGTACTCATGAAATCTAGGTAATGGTGCATGACCGGAATACACCGAACCGCAGAAGCACTTGTAGCGAAAAAGATGTGTGAGTGACATGTACTTGCGATTTACATTAAAAGGAATCAGGTTCAAGATTATGGTGTCGCTTGATTCCTATAGACCTGTCATGTTTACTCTAACATCGGTTCACGTCTATGGTAACACCGACATCATTGCACAACTCTTCCATCTTAATCCGAAATGTTAAAAATTTTGAAACATGTGGGGGATTATTGTATTTTAAATTATTTTAAAATAATTTAGTGTTTCAAAATATCCGTTGGAATGGACCATGGCTGTGGTCATACGTGCGCATATGCCTTATGGATGTGTCTTTTCACTGAAAGGTTATATCTTTTTAATTTTTGTTTTAAAAAGTTATGTCTTTTGAAGCCTAAGGCTCGTACTACTTGGGTTTAAACCCAATAGTCACAAGCATTTATGAAAGGGTGTCTTCACAAAGTCTATAAATAGACTTTTTCTCATCTGTTTTTTTTTTTTATTATTATTTTTTTTATTTTTAATTTAAAAAAGTAAGAAAAAGTTTATTTTATATTAAAAGTATAGTTTAAGCGTTTTCTAGTTCGGGTTAAGACTACAAAGTGGTTCGAGCCCGTGTACAGTGAGTGCACCACTGAGACCGGGTCATAATCATTGTATCGTTGAGGTCAATTGCTCTAGAAACTTGTTGCACTTGAGATGCCGTTCAAGGGGAATAAATTCGATTTCAAGCTGAGTAACTCACGTCATGCCTCGACTTCTATAAATCGATAAATTTTCTCTTTTTCTTAATTTAAATTTATTTTATTTAATTAGTTTCTCAAACTCCATATCCCAACAGAATGGGATCAGAGATTTGCCCTTTCCCCTTGTTATCCATCCAAATTTGATTGGGACGGTTTGAATGGTTGTGGCCTTCCACTCTATTGGAAACTTTAGATCAACTGAGTTTGTGCGACTAATCGCTGTAGGGTCTGAGGGTCGCTGGTTTATTTGGGTGTTGGGGTGATGATCTTCAGGGTGGGTCTCACGAAGACGATGGGGACAGTTTGAGTTCGAAAGATTAAACGTTTTGCAAATTTTGCAAGCGTTTGGTTTCAATGAATATTCAACCCATTGCTTGAATCTCTTACCGTCTGATGAAATATCAATAGTATTTGGGATGCTAGATTCCGTGTCTATTTCAACACATACCCTAGCAAAAGCCAACCTAGAACCATTAGCTGTGGGTTTGTCCATAGAAAGGGTATTGCCAATGCCAATGAGGCTTGCCAGACGGCTAAGTCCCTGAACAGAACGAAAACCAAGGTTAAGATTAGGGAATTTAATCCAGATGGAGGAGCACATCCAGTTCCTCTTTTTGAAGTGAGAGAGATGGAGACCATCGTTTGAGGGCTAGGAGATGTCCACCCACGAACCATGGCCCACCCTCCAGGATGTCTTGACTGTCATTGAAATTCCTAAAGTTGAATAGAAGGAACCCATCTTGTAGGGAATGGAATTTGACCCCAGCAGCCTAAATGGAATCCAACCATTTTATCGTTGGATACACTTCATTTTTGGTTGCACGTCCTAAAATGATCTCTAAAAACGGATGGACGGGGTGGATTTATCACAAGCATCCCGGTGTGCCCCAAAAGATGGAATTCGACCCCTTCGCAAGGATACTAGGTGGGGCACACCGCGATTCTTGTGATAAATCCACCCCGTCCATCCGTTTTCAGAGATCATTCTAGGATGTGCAACCAAAAATGAAGTGTATCCAATGATAAAATGGGTCACACGAGATGAAACAGTGGAAATTCAGTGAGGACTGTTGAATCATTCTTATGACATAAATTTTTCGTATCAGGTTATCTTTTTAGTGTTTTCACTTCATCCCATCAGGAATGACCTTATAAACGGTTTGGATAACAGATAAACATCAAGGTGCAGGTCAGGAGGTTTCAAAGGTGGGAATTTCTTTTCCTTATTTTCCCTCTCATGTGATCCGCTTGAGTTTTTTATCCACGCCATTTTTATAGAGCGTCATAAAAATGAAATTGCAGAACGGATGAACGGACGTACGGTGTGAATTTCTCATAAATATGGTGGGCCATTGGTGGTGAAATCCCACTACAGCGTGTGTGTGTGGAGTGTGTGTGCGTGCGTTAAAAAAAATAAAAAAAATCGGCGTCCTGCTAGTGACTCACACGGCATCGTTGGGCCAGTGACGCTGCCACTAACCAAGTGGCTAGTTGTTGATGCTCTGTGGCCCTTACCATCATCTATGTGTTTTATCCACACTGTTCATCCGTTTTACACATCATTTTAATCCTTCATTCCATAAACGAGGTAGATCAAAATCTCAGGTGGACCACACCATGGGAAAACAGTAGTGATTGGATGTCTACTATTAAAAACCTCCTGGGGCCCACTGTAATGTTTATTTGAAATCCAATCAGTAGATTAGGTCATACAGACCTTGATGAAGGTAAAAAACAAATATCAGCTTGATCAAAAACTTTTGTAACCCCAATAAGATTTAAATGGTGAGAGTTCAATCAACACTGTGTGGCCATTTGAGATTTTGATCTACCTCAGTTTTAAATTCATAGCATGAAATTTCCTGAAAAAAATGGATTGACGGAATGGATGAGACACATACATCATGTTGGGGCCTATAGTGCACCAACCACCAACCATTGACACGTGGCAGGGTGAGTATATGGATCCATAATTCAAGTGGGCTATACTAGAGGAAAACCCGTGGAAAGAATTTGTTATCGTTGAAACCTACTCGTCAGATCTACCCCATGGTTATATGCCATCCAAACCGCTTACAAGGTCATTCACACTTGGTGCGGTGAAAACACCAAAACTTTGCCTCGTATGAAACTGTGGCCGTACAAATGTTTCAAGCAGTGGTTACTGATTCCCGCCGTTTCCTCTTTTGCGGCCAAGTAAAGTTTTGGATCCACCTCATTTTCGGTCGCATGTCATTAATGAACCATAGAAATGGACGCACAACATGTTTTTTGAAAACGGATCCGCTACTCTTTCGCAACTGCAGGTGTACACGAGTCGATCCGAGTCGAGCTTCGCACAGCTATACTCGGCTCGGCCACTTGCTGACCTCAGCTTGACTCAGTCCTCGAGCTTGATTGACCAGCTCAGCTCAGTTTGATCAGTAACAACTTGGGCCAATTTAAGCCAAGATCGAGCCGAGTTTGTCTATGCAGTATTTTCACAAACACATGAACTACACCTTCAAAATCTTGCTGTATGTAAAACAGCAGCAATTGATTTACAGGTATTTCATCAAACACCTTATAAACAACATAAAAATCAAGAAAAAAAGGGTATTTGTTTCATATAAGTACCTTCCTTGCCACCAGCCACACTTCATTGAGTTATTTCATCAAACACTTAGTGAGAAACAATAATATCAAAGTAACTGAATCACCGAATCGAATCGATCCGAGTTCAATTTAAGTTGGGTCCAATATGAGTCAAGTCGAGCTTGGGCAAGCTCGAACTCAGTTCGAAATTTTTTTGAGCTAAAAAAATCAGCTCAACTCGGCTCGAACTGAGTCGAATCGAGCTTTTTCGAGTCGAGTCGAGCGAGTTATCGAGCTAACTTTGCTCGTGTACAGTCCTACTTGCAACCAGGGGTGTACACAAACTGAGTTAGCTTGGTTAGCTCGCTCGACTCGGCCCGAGAAAGTTCGAATCGACTCGACTTGTAACTGAGTTCGATCCAAGTCAAGTCGAATTTTACAGCTCGAAAATGAGTTCGAGCCGAGTTCGAGCAGGCCCTAGCTCGACTTGACTCGACTCAGTTTGACTCGATACACCACTATATATATATATATATATATATATATATATATAATCCCTTAAAAAAAAAACCCTACTTCATATAATAAATACCCTTCCTCCCTCCAGTTCGAACTCGGCCGCCCGCATGCCTAAACCCTAACTCATCCATCTTCCTCCCTCTCTCTCTACTCTCTCCCTCCTCTCTCATAAGTCATAACCCATTTTCCTCCCTCTCTCTCTCTACTCTCTCCCTCCTCTCACGGGCGCTTGCCTCGCCGTCCGGCCATTTCCTTAAATTCCCTGTCCGATCATTTCCCTAAACCCTAACCCATCTCTCTCTCTCTCTCTCTCTCTCTCTCTCTCTCTCTACTCTCTCCCTCCTCTCTTAGGCGCTCGCCCGATCGCCCCTGCCGTCGCTGCCGACATTATTCTTTAAATACTTCATCAATTGCAGATTTACAGTTTGCTCAGGTGCTAACTGCTAACTCTTTTTATTTATTTTAATGTTTTAATCTTTCTTTTTGCTTGATTTTGGGCTGGAATGTGATGTAGTCTGTAGATCAGTATTTTAGAGAATGTACAGTTGCATTTTTCCTTGAAATTGTGAGTGGTGATTCAAGTAATGTCTTGGAATTGTGGGTGGTGATTCTTTGTTAAAGCGGAGTATGCTTTAACACCCTCTGGTTTTATCGCTGTATTTATTTAAGGCTAGCTAGACTTAGATGTATGCTAGTATTTTCTCATTATTCACTTGAATATGCCTAGAATTCTCTCATTTACACTGCTATCATCACTTTTAATTAAGAACCATTTCTTTCTCTGTTTTTGTGATAGCAAACACTTCCTTTCCTATTTAAAAAAGGAAAAGTAAATAATTCAGGGTTTTTATGGATAAAAATACTGGTTTTCTCGAAAGCTCGAAACTGGCTCGAATTGGTTTGATTTCTGACCGAGCCGAGCCAAGCTAGACATGCTAGCTTGGTCACCGAACTGAGCCAAGTTCGAGCTAGGTGTGCCTGGTGACCAAGCCAAGCTAAGCTGAGCCTAGCTCGACTCAGATCGGCTCGATGTACACCCCTACCTGCAACAGGCCAATGGCTTATGGTCGGTGCTCTATGGGCCCCACCATGATGTATGTGTTTCATCCATGTCATCCATCTATTTTTCTAGATCATTTTATGGTATGAGACCAAAAATGACGTATATCCCAATCTCAAGTGACCACATTATAGGAAACAATGTTGAATGAACATCGACCATTAAAAACTTTTTGGGGGCCATAAAAGTTTTGGATCAAGTCGATCTTTGTTTTTTCCCTTCATCTGGGTCTATATGACCTAATCAACATATTGGATGTCAAATAAACATTACAATGGGCCTTAGGAGAATTTTAATGGTAGATATCCAATCACTATTTTTCTTATGGTGTAGTCCACCTCAGATTTATATGCCTCTAATTTTTGGGATCAAGCCCTAAAATGATATGTAAAAATGAATGAACAGAGTGGATGAAACACATACATTATAGCGGGGCCCATAGAGGACTGACCATCAGCCACTGGGATGGTGGCAGGGGAGTAGCCAATCCGTTTCCGGGTATTTCTCATAAACATCGTGGTTGGGCCCACTTATCATACCAGAACAGTGACTTCCTACTAATGGCTTTGGCAGGGAATCCACGTCCTTGTCTCACCTAATCCCGCGTCAGTCCGCCAGACGACCCAAGGACACTCACCACCTTTTAGGGCGTGTTTGGCCGGGTGCTGGATATGGACTAAGATGGGTCCATGGGTTATACGAAATCGGATTGTGTACTGAGTTACTCAGTATACTCTTATCGTACTGAGTAAACTCAGTTTGAGCCACCACGAATGCATGTGGTTTATCCACACCGTCCATTCGTTTTTGTAGATCATTTTATGGGTTTAACCCAAAATTGATCCATATACAAAGCTCAAGTGGGCCATACCACTGGAAAAAGTGGAACTAATGATTTCAACCGTTGAAAATTTTCTAAGGTCCCCAATGATGTTTATTTGTCATTCAACCTGTTCATAAGATCACAAGGACATTGATGAAGAGAAAACACAAATATTAGCTTGCTCTAAAACCTCTGTTGTCCCTAAGAATTTTTCAACGGTAGATGTTCAATTCACATAGTTTCTAGTGGTGTGTTCCATTTGAGGTTTTGATATACTCCATTTTTGGAATAAACCCCTAAAATTATGTGTTAAAAGAGATGGATGGAGTGGATATAATGCATGAATGACACAGGAGCCCACGGAGTTTACTCAGTATGCTTACCGTACTAAGTTACTTAATACACAATCGGCTTCCAGGTTATACCGTTTACATCCCATCCCATTTTCTATTTGGGACAGCGGGATAAAAACCATTCCACGTACCCTCGTAAACAACGCCTGGATGCTGTCAATCCCGAGATATAGGTTTTCACCCGTGTAGGGCGCACCAAGATATCAATGAGATATCTACTCCCTCCATCATTTTCACCTGCCTACATTTAGGCATGAAGTTATTTTGAAGCAGCTATAAAGTAGTGAGTGGGGCACACCATGAGAAGCAGTGGAGATGCAAACCCATCCATTTGTGACCATCCAAACACCCCGCTGGATATCCCACGGGCTATCCCAAACCCATGGGATCAACAGACAAACACTAACACTACTATCATTACCTTAAAAACCATTCCATCCCACCAAATCCCATGGGAAGGGTCCGGCCAAACACGCCCTTAGGGCATGTTTAAGGGCGTGTTTGGCCAGGCAGATCAGACACTATTAGGAGGGATGGGATTGGCAATATCTTGGGATAGGCATGGCGAGCCAAACAGATCCGGTAAACTTGCCCTGGGATATGAGCAATCCCATGGATCTTAAGACAATCCACTGACATCACTATCATTACCTTAAAATTGATCCTATCAGTTGGTTGGATGGATTGGAAGATAAAATCTCGGGATATGCAGGGCGTGCCAAACAGACCCAGTGAACTTGTCCCGGGATATAAGCAATCCAATGGATCCTAAGACAATCCACTGACACCACCATCATTACCTTAAAGTTGATCCCATCCCTCCTAATACCATGGGATCTGCCCGGCCAAACAGGCCCTTAGTGGACCGTGGAGTCCACTGTGATATGTATTTTTACAGCTCATTTTAGAGGTTTGGCGCACAATACGAAGGTTCGATGTTGGAGGTCATTCTACTGTTTCCTGTGCTGTTGTCCACTTGAGCTTTCGATATGCTTCAATTTTGGGCTCGTGACCTAAAATGGATGGACGGCGTGGATAAAATACATTGTAGAACGGTGGGCCCCACAATCTGCGTCCCATACATCGAGTCTTGCATGCAAAAGCAATTCAGGCTCCATCATCTGGCTGACCTGAAATCGCCGTAGAGTCTTTTGTACTCGGTTTTGAGAGCATTGCCCTAACATAGCTCCGCCGTTCCATTAAAGGCTTTTCTTCTGTTTCAGCTTACCCATATACACGATATTCTTACACTTTCATCTCATTCTTTGCTCTCTAATCATGGCAGATGCACTGGCTTCGTTAGTCGTCAGGAGTTTGGGGTCCATGACCGTGCAAGAGCTGAGCTTGTTAGTGGGTGTTAAGAAAGATCTTGAAAAGCTCTCGCGTACCTTTGAATCTCTTCAAGCGGCGCTCAGCGATGCAGAGAAGCGGCAAGTGAAGGATGAATTAGTAAGAAATTGGTTAGGAAAGCTCAAGGATGTGGAATATGACATGGACGACGTTTTAGAGGAGTGGAAGGTGGTAATCGACGGTTGCGATGATGGCATCAGTTCCGGATATAAGAAGGTATGTGCCCAATCATTCTCACCTTGTTTCTTTTTCGACAGAGTCAGGTTTCGTGTCAAGACCAGTCGTCGGATAAAAGAGATTAGCAGAAGATTAGACCAGATCAAAGAAGACAAGGATAGTTTCTCTTTTAGAGAAGTCACGGAAGAAAGTAGAGTCGTCGAATTGGACATGATGGAAACGAGTTCGTTGATAGATGAAACTGAGATTTTCGGTAGGGATCAAGATAAGGAGAGGATTGTCAGCTGGTTGGTAAGTGAGGGAAGCAGCAATGAAGAGGACATCCCGGTTATTTCTTTGGTTGGGATGGTAGGAATTGGTAAAACCGCTCTCGCTCAATTAGTCTGCAGGGATGAGAGGATCTCGCTCAATTAGTCTGCAGGGATGAGAGGATTAAGAGACACTTTGATAAAACGATTTGGGTGAGTTTGCCAGATGATTTCAATGAGATGAAGATCTATTTGGCGATATCTAAAATTACCCAATCGACATTTTTAGATTTCAATTCCCAATCAACCGTACAGGATGTGCAACCACAGAAGCAGTTTCTGCTTGTGCTGGATGGCATAAGCAACGTCGATGAAGCCCGGTGGGAAAGATTTATGATGTCACTTAAGGAAGCCCCGACAGGAAGTAGAATTTTAGTCACCACTCGTAACGAGCATGTCACGAAATCATTCTCCATGACCCTGATGCATGAACTACAACCGTTGTTTGAGAATGATTGTTGGTCGTTGTTCAGCCACAGAGCTTTCTCTGGAGGAAGAAGAGGGGATGAGTGTGTCAAGTTAGAGGCATTGGGTAGAGAAATTGTTAACAAGTGCCAAGGAATTCCTTTCCTATTGAAGGCTATAGGAAGCACTCTGCGCAGCAAAAGAGCTGTACAGGACTGGCAGTCCGTCTTAGAAGAAGGAAAATGGGAATTGTTGGGTGCTGAAAAAATAGCACCTGCTCTATTAGTGAGCTTCCATGATTTGCCACAGCATTTGAAGCAATGCTTTGCTTTTTGTTTCATATTTCCAAAGGGTCATTTGATAGAGAAGGACAAGGTCATCAAGTTGTGGATGGCCCAAGGTTTCATTCCCCTAAGGGGAAGAGGGGAGATGGAGAGGCTAGGTTCTTATTTCGATGATTTAATGAGGCGGTCGTTGTTTCAATTCATTAGAGACGGATGAAGATGGTGATGCAAAGTATTGCATTATGCAAGAGATGATCCATGACCTCTGTGAATCTGTTATGAGTGAGTGTTTAATCATACAAAAGGAAACACCGAAGAGTCAGCTTGCAAAGGCTTGCCATGCCTCAAGGATTTGCAATGGGGATGTAGAATCCATTCCTTCATTCACAAGGCCAGTAATTTGCGGACACTCCTGCTCGTTGGATGGTCAACAATTCCCAGCGTTTCTCATCGTTTTTTTCACAGCTTACAACGTCTGAGAGCATTGGATTTGAGTGGCAGCAGAATAAAAAAGCTCCCAAATTCTTTGCAGAACTTGAAGCTTTTGCGATAGCTCGACTTTTCTGCCACCAAAATACAAGAATTGCCAGAATTCATCAGTAGCCTGTGTCTTTTGCAGACCTTGAAGCTTAATCATTGTAATAAACTTACAAAACTCCCTAAATGGATTGTGAAACTGATCAAATTAAGACATCTTGAAACTGAAGGTACCTGTTTAGAGTACTTACCAGAAGGCATGGGGAGGTTAACATCTCTTCGGACATTGACTAAGTTCGTTCCTGGGGTTGGGAGAGGATGTAAAATTACAGAATTGAAAGACCTTAATCTTCTTCAGGGGGAGCTAGAAATAACATTCATAGACAGAGTAGCAAGTAAAGATGAGGCAAATGAGGTAAAATTGGAGAACAAGCAGAACCTCCAGGCCTTGCAATTGTCATGTGCAATGGGGATATGTTTGAAAACACAAATAAGAAGTGAGGTGGAGCTGGTGGAAGGTGTGTTTGAGGGCCTTCGACTGCATACAAACCTAAGAGATCTTACTCTGTGGGCTTACATCAGTCGCCAATTCCCAAGTTGGATGGAAGATTGTTCATTGTATTCCAATCTTACTAAGGTGCAATTATCATATTGCCGTTGCAGACAGATGCCTGCACTAGGGAAACTGCCATCCCGTAAATGGCTTAAGATAATGGCCTTGTCTGAAGTGAGACAGGTAGGCAGCGAGTTTTGTGGAAACAGCCATGGCGGGGTCACCGTAGCATTCCCCAAATTAGAGATTCTTCTCTTTGAAAGTATGGAAATTTGGGAAGAGTGGAAGTTGAATGTGGAAGCTGGATCAATCCCATCTCTGTTTCAATTATGCATATCGTCCTGTCAGAAGTTAAAGGCGCTGCCAGAACTGCAACAGCTCACTTCACTTCAGGAACTCAAAATCAGTAATTGTCCAATATTAAACAATCGATGCCTGAAGGAGGTAGGAGGAGATTGGAACAAGATAGCCCACATCCCCAATGTCACCATTGATGGAAGGAAAATGCAATGAGAGAGGAAATCTCTGGAAGTGCTACAATGCGAGGTCAGACTCTCTCTCTCTCTCTCTCTCTCTCTCTCTCTCTCTCTCTCTCTCTCTCTCTGTAATTTGTTGCCTCCAATCTCATTTGTGTTGTGTCAGGCAGATGGATCTCAGGATGTTCTTTCCTCTTTCAATATGGAAGCTTTAGATTAACTGATCAAATGTAACTTCAAGGTTTGTCCATTCCCTTTCTAGTGGATAACCAACTTCATCATTGCCACCAGGAATTCTAATGCCATTGGATTCCCGCCCAAAGCTAGATAGAAGAGGTTGAGTCCCCATATCAGCCCAAGAATCTAGTCTCCCTTCGGGTATTTCTTTTGTGCGCTCTCTCTCTCTCTCTCTCTCTGTAGTTCTCCTTAAACACCATGTAATCCTTCTAAGATTGTCTAAGAATCTATAGAATCTATGCTCAGCTTTCCTTGTATCTATGCAGAATATATATATATATATATATATATATATATATATATATATATATATATATATATATAAAATCAGATGTCATTTGTGATTGTAATATGGTTACATTTTCATTTTAAGTAATGCTAAGGTGATTTGTGCAAATTGTCTGGGTCTGCTTGTCAGCTAAAAGTAGCCAGGCTGGCCTATGCCTACTTTGGCCAGGCTTGGGCTAGCATATCAGGGTTGAGGATCTTGTCTGGACCTAAAACTCAAGCCTGTTTGTTATTTGTAGCCCAGCTCAGTTAGGATTTTCAAGAGTATTTTCATAATACATACCAGATATATACAATGGTATACACGCAGTGTAGCTGATCTCGTGAATGTCTTCGATCTTGTCTCGGCCTGTCATAGGCTCCTAAGTTTTTGTTTGGGGACTGGTCTTGGACAGTTCTGCCCCATTGACTGCCCTACCTTGCGTGGATCTTTGCATAGTGTACACGCATTACCAATTCTAACAATTAGGGCCATGATCATTTGATAATCTATACGACTGTTATGTTGTTTTTCCATGTTTGAAAGATCATACCTAACAGACAATAGTAGCCACAAGTTCCTTTATTTTCTCAGTGAATGTTGAACTTCGACCTTTTTTTTTTTTTTTTTTTTTGGTGTTTTTGTTTTTTAAACTGATGCTTTGAAGGCCATGATCAGATATGGATAGGATGGCCCCATCAATGCTTATTTAAACAACCTGCCATCATGGTGAGGACATCTAGATGGACGAACCCACAATAACAGGTCACCCAGCCACGTGTACTGTGAACCGTGAAGAGCTTTTTGGCCATGTTTGGACTAAGATCGGAAGCGGATTGGCAACTCCACTGCCACTAGCGCGGTGGTTGGTGGTCACTGCTCTGTGGGCCCCACCATGATGTCTGCATTTCATGCATTCCGTTCATCCATTTTTAAATATCATTTTAGGTTTTGACCCCAAAAATGAGAGGGATATAAATCTCGGGTGGACGACACCACAGGAAAACAATAGTATTGGATATCCACCATTAAAATCCTCCTAAGGCCTACCGTACTGTTTATTTGACATCCAATCTGTTGACTTAGATGAAGGTTAAAAAAAAAACAAAGATCAGCTTGATCCATAACTTTTATGCCCCAAAAAGTTTTTAATGGCCGACGTTCATTCAACATTTTTTTTTCTTGTAATGTGGTCCACTTGAGATGTGGATATACCTCTTGTTTTTGTCTCATGCTATATAATGATATAGAAAAATAGATGGATGGCATGGATGAAACGCATACATCATGGTGGGCCCAAAGAGCACTGACCACCAGCCATTGGCTGGTGGCAGGGGAAATAACCAATCCATTTCCGCTAGATCACCACCACGTGTCATCTATCTCCATTGGCACTCAGATGCGGATTTCCTGCGAAACCCTTTCGCAGGAAGTTCCTGCGCAAGATTCTGTGTGAGTCCCACTTAAATGTTTGTGAGAAATCCAACCCACCTATCCATTTTTAAGCTCATTTTATGACGAAAGATAAAAAATAAGGAGGATTCAAAACTCAAATGAGCCACACGAGAGGAAACAGTGGAGATTTAGTGGCCACCGTTGAAATATTTATATACCTATAAAAGTTTGTAACGATATAATTTTTAGATGTGTTTACTTTATGTGAGTGAAAATGACCTTATAAACGGTTTAAATGGCATAGAAACAGCTCTACCTTATAAACGGTTTAAATGGCATAGAAACAGCAAGGTAGAGCCTAGAAAGATTTCAACAGTAAGAATTCCTTTCCTCACTGTTTCATCTCCTGCGGCTCATTTGAGTTTTGGATCCACCTCATTTTTTATAGCATGTCTTAAATTGAGTTTGAAAAATAAATGGACATATTTAATTTTTCACAAACATTACGGTAGGCCCCACCCAGAATCCTTGCGCAGGAGCTTCCTGCGAAAGGGTTTTGCAGGAATTTCACGTCCGAAATAACTGGACGCGGATTTCATGTGAAAGGCTTTCATAGGAAGTTTCTGAACTGGAAACTCAGGTGGCGCTCACCATGATGTTTGTATGAAATTCATCCTGTCCATCGGTTTTGTGAGCCCATCTTAGCTTATGAGAGTAAAATTGAACAGGATCCACGACTCAAGTGGGCTGTACTTAAGGAAAAAGTGGTTAGGGAAATTCACACCGTTGAAACCTCCCTAGGTTCTACCGTGATGTTTACATGACATCCATACTGTTAATAACATTATTCATACTGGGATGAACTGAAAAAACAAATATTAGAATGATTCAAAACTTCATTGGCCCACGAATATTTCAACTGTCGAAATTCAATTCTCATATTTTCGGCCCACTTGAGAATTAGGTACGGTTCATTTTTATCCTCATGTCTTAAAATGAACTTACAAAACGAATGAACGGAGAGGATTTCTCAAAATCATCACAGTGGGCTCCACCTGGTTCCCAGCGCAGGAACTTCCTGCGAAAGGAAATCCGCGTCCGAAATAACTGGGCTGGTGGCAGGGGAAATAGCCAATCCGTTTCCGCTAGATCACCACCACGTGTCATCTATCTCCATTGGCACCCAGAAATAACTAGGCCAATGTAAATACTATCGATTGGGAAACTGACATCCATAAATGGCTTACGACACCTGAAATGCATGAAGCTACGCAGTTGGGCACGGAGTTTCGAGGAATAGTCGCATTCACCAGATGGGAGATTCTTCTCCTAAAATAGAGTGGGAGTGGGATTAATCCCATCTCTCTTTCAGTAATCTAAGAGTCCAGTGGCACGTGGAATGTGTTGTACTTTATTTATGCACATTACAGGAAAAGCTAATAAAAAAGTTACATGTATTGTTACACCACAAATAGGAGACGCATGAAAAAAGCATACAGAAGAATAAGCTATATAGCCAGGAGTCCATAAATAACTAAAGGATTATCAGGCATGAAGTCTTGCATCAATCAAAACAACAACAGTACGATCACTTTAGTTGAAGTAAGAATATGTCAATATATCTTAAAGGGGATGAATAGGACTTTTTAAATATTTTAAGGTTATTTAAAATCCTATCACATTTATCCTAAGACAATATATGCATGAATTAGGATTTCATCAAGGTAACTCTAATAGCTTCCAAGCCAAGTAGAGGATTCAGTCATAAAACTACTTTGAAAGATATGAATGTGACTGTGTGTGAGGTATGATTAAATATGAATGCATTTAATGAAATCACACAAGTAATCAAAACAAACATCAATAAGAAAAATATAATCATTTTTATAGTGGTTTGATTACTTGTCTACTTCACTTCCGGCATACACACTCAACCCTTGAGTGTATCGGATTTCACTAAGGAGGTTTCACAATAGGTTTACCTTAAACTGGAGGTTTTAAATCAGGTTTACCTCTAACCAGTACAACTTACACCTAAACTGAAAGTTTACGCTCCCACGAGTAAGGGTCAACACATAGCACTTAATTTTAAGCACACTGGCCAAGGATCCACTTAAGTAACCTTACAAGTTTATGTTTTCATGAGCAAGGATCAACACAAAGCACCCACTTTTAGACCACCCTGGTCAAGGATTTACTACAAGGACCTAACAGTTTATGCTCTCCACAGAACAAGGGTCAACACAAAGCACCCACCACATACACTCCCACCGGAGGCCACCTACGAGGACTTGTAAGGGGTGAGAAACACCTTATGCCCAATCCTACAGAAGGAATGATCACAAGAGTCCTCTGTACTCTAATGACTTACAGATAAGTAGATGAGCTCCATTAAGCGTGTTGTCGAAGATCTCCTCATTTTTGTTGATGAAGAATATTCTGCTTCCTTGAACCGCAACTCAAAAGATGTACCAATACATGGCGACAGATTGGGTTAAGATAATGATGGAATCCTACTCTCAAATGTTTTCTTATAAGAGAGATAGAGTAATTCCAATCATCTATACATTTAAGGCATCCCAACTTAATGATTTGCCATTAAGGTGGTAGCCGGAGAATCCTTGAATGCAAAAGTTCATTCCTCAACCACTCTATTAAATGTCAATGATGAGGGTGGATTGGAGGATGAACTTCCATGAGAGAAAAGGCTTTGGGTATATGATCTAAGGTTAAACACTCAAAAGCACTCTCTTCTTTTTCTACCAACAACTAAGGATGGGCTCTCATTAAATAAGCAAAAGGTTTCAACGGATATAAAACGGTCACATTTATGACAGAGTTCTATATTATTGAGCAGGGTCGATATCATCGAGCGTATACTCATGATAGCATTGACTGGCCGCTCGATGACACAAACTCAAATGTCAAACGCTTTTGAAACCTTTTGCCAGCTGGTCGAGGAAATCAAAACATGCGTCGATTGAAGATCGATAGCCGTGTCGATGCATTGATAAATCCAAAGGATTTTCCAGTAAGCTTGCTGGACAGTTTATATCCATTCTCGATGCAATCGACGCAACCTCGATATCATTGATATTTGAATATCGATTCTATCGAGTGACCCTCGATCCAAGATAAAACAATCTGAAAATATTGCTGGATAACAGAGTCTCCAATCTGATATCATCGAAAGTCTTTCGATATCATTGAGGTTTGAATTTCGAGGATATCGAGGAGTACTTTGATATATTAAAGATGTCATGATTTGCCTTAACAAAACTTTGGACACAACATATATTATGTCGATTTTATCGAGTCAATTTCAATAGACTCGATATTCAAATTTCGATGATATCTATATGACTGTCGATACATTAATAATTTCGTCTAGAGGTATATGCAGTTGCTGGACATCTTATGTCATCATTTCGATATTATCAAGTGAGTTTCGAGGACATCGACAATACTCTTTGATTACATTGATCAGTCTATTGATAAATCGATAGAGGTAGAAAATTTTAAAATTTTTCTAAAGTTTGGAAAAAAGTTTTCTAACCCAAAAATCCTATGATATTCTAATCAATTTTAAGGATTTTAATTACCTGGTGTTTTAGGACATGGGATGTGAGGCTAAGATTTACCTGTGGTGAGTTCGGGTTCACATCCAGTTGAGGTAGACGCTTGATCAATCTTCCTATGGAGCTTCTCTGTCTAGCCGACTCAACACTCACGCTAATTGACAAACTTGGGCACTTTTAATCTCCCCCTTTGTCAATTACGTGACAAAATACGAAAACACCCTAGAACAACTTCTATACTGACACCCTAAATTGTGTGTACATGAACTTTATACAATTATACAATGCTATGTAGTACACATACACAAACATTCAGAAGCTGTTCTCCCTAACTGCAAACTCCCCCTTTCGCCTTATAGCTGCTCCCCCTAACACTTGCACCACCATCCACAACATAGGTACACACAATTTTTCGTCGGGGTGTGGAGATTGTTCTCCCCCTTTTCATCAGTCATTGGTAAAGGTAAATATATTAGTTGAGATTGACTGAAGTTTAGATAACATGGGAGAACCTTCATTCAGAGATCATATGCATATAATAGATAGATGTAAAACCAACATCGCATTTCATAAACCATGTTTGCATAGCAGATCAAGTAGAGAATAGTGAGATAAACAGATAATATAAAGCATCACACACATCACATCCCACAGTTGATATAAATCAGATAAAATAGGGATGATAGTGGTGTTCAAAGCAGACCAAATTCACATGGCAGTAAGGATCGATGATATATAAATCGCCATAACCAAAAACGTCAAAATAAACATATACTGCCCAAGATTGACAACAGTATAACAGTCATCCCAAACACCAGAATAAAACAAAGCCCTTCCATGGGCACCCCAAAAAGAGAGTATGGTCCTTACTCAGAGGATATCACAAAAACTTGTAATACTATGCAAGTTAGTATTTCATCACACATACGCACATATGAGCGAAGGGCATTCAAAAAGATATTAATGCTCTAAGCGTTCCAGGGAGACTCGAGGTATGTGATGAAGAGAAGGACGTACTATAGACAACGAAAGCCTTTATTACATTGGTAAGGAATCTAGAATTTGTTTTGTAGCACGTTGCAGATTTATCAGTATGTGTCTGATCTCTAAAAGACAGGCTTCACAGTCATCGAGCCATTTCATCATGTAATATTTTCCATATAGAATGTAAGGCCCGTATCCTAGTCCGTACTATTATGTCAACTTTCGCGGTCCTCTTGGTTGAATTCCGGCAACCTTTGACCTTTATCCGACATTTGCGCGTGATCATAAGTTGAGTCCTACAAACCTGAGTCGACTCAATCCGAGACTTGTACCATTACGACGCACCGTCGTTGCGATTCCAATACCGCGTCTTGCACACCGATCCGATACCCTGGTCAGGCGATGTGGGCTCACATTCAGTTCGAGGAAAACGTCGCGCGTGCGAAACTTAAGAGCATCTCTATAAAATGTCACCTCAATTAATCCATCAATCACATCAAATGTTAAATACTTCATCCCATCTCAAGTCAAGTACACATCACCTTTCACCCCATCCCCAAGCAACCCCAAAGTCATAGTGACCCATTCCTCACATGTCAAAGTACACATCACCCATCACTCCATCACCCATCCCTCTCACTCCTTACAACTTCTCTCACTTTCACTTCTCTCTCATTTTCCTCCCAAGCACCCAACGTCCATGGCTTCCAAGAGGAGAAGCTAGTGTGGCCCACCTTCCTATCATCCAATCCCACCCTCCAAAGACCATCTCAACCGTTGAAATTATTCCTTTGGAGCTCTAGCATGCATTGACGGAAGAAGAAAGAAGAGATTTAAGGTGGGTTCTTTATAGGTTAGATTTTTTATGTTTTGATGATGGGCCAAGTGAGGCCTATCGATTGATGGTATGGATCTCACTTTGGACCCTAGATGTGGCCAATGGCCCATCTTGATTCTCATGATCATTCCATCATGGGGCCATTCTCCATGGATCCCATCATGACGTTTATTTTCCATGCATGGATAGGGTCATCTAGACCTTGCATTTCAGTGGAGAAAGGATCTCCACCGTTGATTTTGATTGGTAGGCCCATATGTAATGGGACCCACTTAGTGTATGTTGTAAATCATGGAAGGGAGGGTCTATAGTGCGGGGGTCCCTCCATCACTCTCTCTCTCTCTCTCTCTCTCTCTCTCTCTCTCTCTCTCTTTCTTCCCTTGATTGTTGGCCCCACTATGTATGCATTTTATCCAAGTCGTCCACCTTTATGGGACCCACTTGATGGATGTGTATGATCTGAACCATTTAAGCCATGTGGGCTTTACCTTGGGGTAATGAGAAGACACAAATATCAGTTTGATCAAAATCAAGTGGGCCACGTCTATGTGGTACCCACCTTTATATTTATTCACGTCGCCCATCCAGCGTCCCTGGATGCTAGACATAATTTTTTTTACTATGAGCAACAGTGGGATGTGCGCCCCTCATACAGGCCCCACATTGATGTATGGATTTAATCCACACCGTCCATCCCATTCCCCAGATCATTTTAGGCATTAACTCGAAAAATGAAGCCAATCCGACTCTCTGGAGGGCCATAGCATAGAAAATAGTGTTGTCTATCGTTGAAATTTACTCTGATGTTTCTGTACCTCAAAATATGTCAAATATTGGTCTTGATGGGTCTGTCTTGAGCCATAAAAATCAATGGCTAGGTTGGATTCCCCCAATGCAGGCCCTACCTAGGCAAAATCATAGAGAAAATCATTTACAAAAATAAAATAAATAAAAAGAGGCAGTAGGCGCTGCTGCTGCAGCGACCAGAGGATGCCGCGTAGCATCCTGCTGCGCTCCTGTGTAGGCGGACGGGCAGGTAGGGACCCACGGTCCCAGCCGTGGGCCCCACCATGATGGGTGTTGATCATCAACACCGTGCATTTGTTGGGCCCCTTTTACAAGTGGGCCACCCCAAAAATTATCCATATGTGGTGCTCAGGTGGCCCATATCACAGGGAACAGTTGGATTGAACGTCTGCCATTGAAACCCTCCTGGGTGTCACCGAAGTTCTGGACCATTATGAAATTAGTGTTTCCTTTTCATCCAGGTTCGTGTGACCTTATCAACAGTTGGATGAAAAATAAATGTTATGTGGGCCCCACGTGAAGTGGATTGGCTAGTGTACCTTACCAGCAGCCATTACTGCTACTGTGTTTGATGTTAGCAAGGTCTGACATATGTGTTTCATCTATGCCATCTACACCGTCCATTACTAGATGGTGGTAGATGGAGCCTACCTTGATATATTTATTTTAAATTTAGGTTGTCTATCTGTCTTATATCCAGTCGTCTATCTATGCAGTGGACCCCACCTTGATGTAACTATTTTATTTGCGTCGTTTGTGCAGTGGATCCCACCTTAATTGTATTTATTTTACATCCATCGTCCATCACAGCAGATGGATGCACCCTGATTGTATGAAGCCTGCCTTGATGAATATATTTCATCCATGTTGTCCATTCATTTTCTGGGACGAGGTCCACCTTAATGTATGTATTGTACATCATCACTGTCTACCTGGACGGTGGGGACCACCTTGATATATGTGTTGTATATCCATTCTGTTTATCTGGTAGGCCCATTTGGAGGTGTAGACCCACCTACTATATGTGTAGGGCCACCTTGATGTATTAGTGGCCCATTCCATTAAGGCCCATCTTGATGTATTTGTGGCCCATCCATGAGGCTCACCTTAATGTATTAGAGGCCCGGATAGTAAGGCCCATTGTAATTTATTAGAGGCCCATATGTGAGGCTCAAAATGATGTATTTGGGGCCCATGGGTTGTAGCCCATTGTGATGTATTTGAGGCCCATGGGTGGTGGCTCATTGTGATGTATTAGGGGCCCATTGGTGCGACCCATTGGTGCGGCCCATTGATGCAGCTCACTTGATGTGTATGAGGTCCGTTGTTGAGGCCCACCTTGATGTGTATGAGGCCCGTTGTTGAGGCCCACCTTGATGTGTATAAGGTCCATTGTTGATGCCCATTGCGATGTATGCAAGGCCCATGGGTTATGGCCCATTACAATGTATGTAAGGCCTAATTAGTGCGGCCTATATATATATATATATATATATATATATATATATATATATATATATATATATATATATATATATATATATATATATATATATATATATATATATATATATGAGGCCCATGTGATTAGGCCCACTATAAATTTGGCCCTACGAGGGCCACTCCTTAAGAGCAATGTTGGTTGAATGTCCACATTAATGGACAATGATGGTTAAATGTCCTTATTATGACCTTCCCTTCGGCCCTTTGTTAGGCTGATTACCAATTTTTCTTGTAAAGGCCAATTATCAGTGCCGGTTATCAATATTGATTATTGATACCGATTATGAGTATGTGACAGCATAACATCATGATACATGCCCATACGCATCATCTGTATGTTTGTTATGATGTGTGGTTGACCATTGCATATGTCATTGGGTAGATTGTTATGAGACTCCCTGATAGGCGAAGGTTATCTCACGTGAACATATGGTATGCATAGGATTGATGCATGACTGGATTGTATGACTCATGTATCTTGCATTGTGTGTTGTGACTACTATACGCCCTTATGACATCAGGGCCGTAACCTCCACAGTCATATCGTGGATGTCCAGATGGGACACTGAAAATATTTAGTTCGAGTATCAGGCTGCCATAGATGGCCCTGGGTGAAAATTCCTAAAACCCTCTTGGTAATAGAGGACGCCCCAACGTCGAGACCGAGTGGATATACATGAGCGCCCGAGTGCCGAATACCAAGAGACCGTGTCTCCCACTGTGTCGTGGTCGGTTGGGAGGGGGTGTGGCCTTACCCACCCGAGGGAGTAGGCATAGCTAGGCTGAGTGTAATGTCTCGAAAAAATCCATACAAGGACCCGAGTACCACCTCAGGTAAAAATCACTGAGGACCGAATCCTTTAGAAATTAGATGTGAATTAGCTAATGCTAAACCAGATTATTTATAAAATTAGTACTAATCACTTTAAATACGATCTGTAAGGCCTAAAATCTGCAGGATCGCTAACGCTACATTACCTAAAAACTTAGGATCTATCTTAAAACCCAGTTACTCTTGGGAGCATCATGAATCTCCGTATTGGACCTGGACTGTGCGTCGAAAGTTCGATTACCTCGAAACTATACGGTTAAGAACACTTTATTAGACTTGACCACTATCTCAGAAATCAAGTCCTAACAGTACCGAGAAACGTACAACTTGAGCCCGGAGTGAAGTGTGTGAGAAACGTGAATATCTTTATGAAATGAACTGGAACTTAAGTGAATTGAGTCGATTTACTCGCAAGCTGAATTTTAGGATTCAGACCATTGAAATCTGACCTAATTACACGCTCGGACCAGGGAAAATTTTCAACACATGTCAGTGTACTTGTGACCCTGATTGAGTACCAGTGATCGTTAAACTGAAACTAGTCCCCCACGATTGATCCCTATACCTGATCGGACCGAAGTCTTAACCTGACCTAGATCCAAAGTCAGGAATCTTAAGTCCGACCGCATGCAGAAAAGGGACCTCTAGAACAGCTCTGTTGGATCGAAACAGCCAGTATTTTGCTATAGCCTAAGTATACTATAGCCCTGGGGCCATTTCCATCAGTTCTGGGCCTATATAAGGGCCTTAAACCCTCTCTCTTCCTTTCCATACTCATTTTTTAAAACCCTACGAGAGAGAAGAGAAGAAAGAGAAGGAAGAAGAGAGAAAGTGTGAGAGTTGCTCCCGGGATTCGATCCCTGCAGCTCCACGTGCTTAACCACCACGTTTGTGTCACTATACCGACGATTTCAGTTTTGTACTTGGGTAAGAAATCCTAACCGTAATATGTTTTAGGGATTCTAATAGGGCAAATGGTGAAATAGCTAACCTATTTCATACTATAGGTTGTTGTTGTGCCGTAGACAAAGAAATAGTGTTTGAACTGAATTCGTTACGAGTCTACCGGTGAAAGGTGCGGATTATAAATGTTTAGGTTATGGTTTTCAAGGCTTTCAATGTTAGTAATGATTTATGACTGACTTGATTGCTGTCACATGTGCGTAGATACGACGTTTTTCATATATTGCATGTATATGCAGATTATGTGGATTTTAACGCATTCCATGTATTTGTTGAAATGTTTGAATGTGTATGGAATTGTGATTTATGCTTACCACATTTATTGACTGAGAATACATGATTTTTGTATGTGTAGCAACTCCTTTGTGAAAGGTTTGGCTATAATATGTGTTTTTACTAATCTATTACTGGTATATAATATGTATAGGCTAAGTGTTTGATAAAATACTTGAATGAGAAAATATTTGGTGGAATGTATTTAACAAGGGTGTTAAGATGAGATTCATAACTCCTTATCTATGGTTATAGAATCCTTTATATAACCTATCTCATTACTATGTGAGTTAAGGATGAAATGCCTATGTACAGTAACATGCGTGGTATGTGTTTTGTCGAAATGCTTAAGTAAGATTTATACTTGATTTTAGTTATCACATGCAAGCTTTAGTTACTACATGCATATACTATTTCTTGGAGTGTGTTTAGGGCTATGATGTAGTCCAGGCAATCAGTAATGGCTTATGATCGGTGGTCGAGCTGTTTAGCCATGACCGACACGCTCAATAAATCCGAGTTGTACACTGCTTGTCGGCAGTGGTTAGGCCACATGGAGTGCTTATGCGCTCCATATTGATTGGCTCAACGTACGCTCGTACCAGCCGAGCTTGTCAAGTAACCCAATTGGCCCAATGTATGTTCACTATGTATGGACGCTACTGCTTGAATCTAAGGTACCAAACTCACTAGTGAAAACCTGTTTAACCTTGGTACCTCGATCCGTTAAGACTCATGAGCAGGACATGATGGTATGGGACACCATGGTCGAGCTGTCGGCTTACGTTAGGGTGACGAGCTCACCCGTAATGACCAGTGAGCAAACTAAGCTCGTGAGCCGAATACGGTGATATGAGACACTATATTAGAGCTGTCAGCCTACGATTTGGTGACGAGCCATTTGTAGTGACCTCGAGCATACTCTGAAACTGCGCTGAGGTGATGAGCCTTTCTGTAGCAACTAAAGGATAAGCTAGGCCTGCATTGAGGTGACCGGCCCTTTGTAGCGACCTGGAACTGCAACATTGTACGAGAATAGCTAGGACTGATGACCCTAAAATAGATTATTATTTGGGAAATGATATAAGGGAGGTACCTTGGCTTCCCAATCCTTCTCTATGAAAAAGGGCTAATTAAGAACTTGAACAATATGATTCATGCATCACATTGTATGGTGCTTTGACGAGAAAGTGCACGTTTACTGGGAGTGGTGCATGTCGCGATCGTTAGATGTTGTCGCAAGAGGGAGTGCAGGCAAGGGCATGCATCATTATAACATACCATACTTGCATTAATAAGAGTATGTAGGACATGAGTGGTGTACTGCTTTATCATTACTTCTTGACTGAATTGATAACATGTTAACCTTTACTTCATGATTTCACTGAGTTAATCACTCACTCTCATGTTCTGGGACGGTGTTTTAAACACCAACCAGACTCTGGTTTAGTTGCAGATGATGGCGACGCTTGCGAAGTGGAACCTGATTTTTATGACGATGAGGAGTTCTCATATATGCAGTTATCTACCTGAGATTTTTATGACGATGAGGACGAGTTCTCATAGTTGTAGATGATCACTCACTCTTACCCAGTTGTGTGCTTGATGGGGTGGCAGGTGGCGTGGAGTGTACTAGACCCCGGTAATGATCCCAAAGAGGAACCGTACTGATATGTGGACTTATTGAGCAGGAATTGCATATTCATTCATTCATTCATTCATTCATTCACTATCCACTCGGGCTGGTGGTGCGTAACTATTTGTGACGTGCACCTTTGCATGGCCATGATTTCGATTGGGCACGCGACTAACCTGAGACCAGGAGTTTACCACATTTAGTTTGACTATCCAAATTTAGGTATGAGACTAGTTTGAATAGAAGTCCCTTGTGATGGACCCCATAGCCTGTGATACTACGTACTATCATCCCGACCTCACACTCCAGTTTAGTCATTTCATTCACATTGCATATTGCATCCGCATGCATATGACATTTTAGGTTGTTATATTTTTTATACTTATATGTCTTAGACAAACTTAGCAGGATTTACGTATTACATTGTACCCTCAGCATATGATATTTGGCTCTCTATGACTCATCAATTGCATAGTTGATCAATATTTCCGTTTACTCTAATATCGCATGATTTATAAACTTGCAGTAGTTCCGCTTACTCTGATATCGTATAATTCATGATCTTGCCAGTAATTCCAAAATTGTATGATTAAGGCATTGTATTGAGTACTTGACACTTATCTTGTACACATACTTACACCACCCTCTAAGCTTTCTATAAGCTTATGCACGATAGATGCGTGTAGGTGATGTTAGGTTGTAGTAGTATTGGGCTTGGAGCGTGCAGCTATCTTCTGGAGCTTTGATTTTTGACATATATATTTCCCTTTCATCACTGTATTCAAATGTTAATATTAGTGGATATGTGATGATGATGTTGCCTTTATGATTTGAGTATACTTGTGGTTATGTTTCTTATAAGACAAATGTACATTGAAAAATACTCCTTATAGGATCCCAGGATCAGAACCTAGCGTATGGACGTTGGGAGCCAATAATGGGGTACTATGGAGGCTGTCAACATCAAATTCGACAATCGAGAATGTTTTTAGGCCAATTTTTGGGTTTGGGGCGTGACACAGAAGGTCCTGTACAATGTCTCATTCTGTGACAACCTGAATGATATTAACAAAGTTGGGGCTGTGCACATGATTTCCCTTGCCTGAGGTTGGATTGGTTTTTTTTCCCATGAAACATGTTGTCAATGATATTCAGATCGCAGATATCTTCGTAGTTAAACCAGGCACATGGGCGCAGGGGATCATTAGTAGGAGACAGCCCAAATTGTCGTGATAGCTTGGACACAAGACACATGAATGGAAGTGTAGCGATGGATTCGTCTATAGACACATGAATTAATTGTTGTAGAATGAGAGTGGGTAGGCACAAATGAATACCTAGATGGACATCATACAAAACATTAAAAATGTCTGGGGAAAGCTTGTTGCCAGAGACTTCATAGGGATAGACATTTGTGCTGAAGATGCTGTGAAGAAATTTATATGAAGGATTGAGATGCTTAATATGAAGAACATTCTTTGCATTTTTGGGTATTGTAGCACCGTTACATAGCGCTTGAGTAACTTCTCCCCATACACGAAGATCATTCATATTTCGTTCTGATACAGGTATCCCAGTGACTTCTACACCAACCAGACGACTTGTCAGTCTAGGGGTGATGTGCTCGGTCCGATTTATGACAGCGACTGAGATGATTAGAGGATTATTTTCAACATTGTAGATAAGTTCAAAAACTGATGCACAAGATTATGCTGAAATCCTCCACCAAAATTCACAATATTGCCCCACCCAATTAGTTTTAAGAGATCGATGATCCTAAGGATTCAATGCACTTCTTATGAACTGCTTGTTTTGCCACAAAGTTAAAGTTGAAAAATGGAGATGAAATAGTTGCATTCTTCTTACCTTTCTTGCTCTCAATTGAGGAACATTGTGGGAGAATCAGTCCTTTATTATTAGACATTTCTGTTTTAGATGAAAAAATTCAAAAAAAATTGTTCCGAGAGATGCAATGCCAAACTGAGATCAACAGGTGAGTCTCTTTTTCCGTTCTTCCGACTTTAATTGGGTAGTAACCTTTGATATCATAGAACATAGGTTCGATGATATCGATATACCCTATTTGATATTTTCAATGAAGATTAGAGGGAAGATCAACCAACCCGATAATTTAGCTGCTCAAGAGATCGTCGATGGTATCAATTCTCGGTCGATGCAATCGAGAATCCACAAGATTTATAGACAGATATATCAAAGGTGAATGTTCTCAATTTTCAGCATTTAGACAACCTTTCATGCATACTTTAGTATATCTATGAGTCAAACGGTATACATAACAAAAAAAAAAAATTGTACAAGAATTTGTACAAATCAAAAGCATAAACATCAAGATGTTTATATACGAAAAGATTGAGGTGAGGGACCTTAGATATAACATTTAGAGTTCAACAAAATAGCATCTTTTCAGTAGCTATCCAGATCTAGATGCATGATTTGGACTTGTTTTTCCATGCTCAATATTTCTAGGCAGATGATTCAGTTTTTCCTTTACCTTTAATGACATAGCAGTGGTTATTTGTGCATGAGCCCTTCATTACTGTTTTACCTGATAGGTCTAGGATCTCGCATTATTTTTTGTTAAATGTAACCACATACTCTTTGTCAAATATTTGAGAAATACTTAAAATATTGTGTGTTAATCCTTTTATAAAAAAAGGCATTCTCATTTTTGAGCGAATTTATTCCTTTAATAATTCCCTGTCCAATTACCTTAGCAATGCTTCTGTCTTCATATGTAACTATCCCATCATTTAGATTTGAGTAATTTGTAAGAAGAGATCTGTTACAAGTGACATGTCTTGAGCAACTGCTATCAAGGTACCACATAGTATCATTGCCTGTTATATGATTTAAGTGAGTAACAAGGCAATGTTTCTTTTCTTTTAGAACCCATTTTTTGACAAGATTTTTAACTGTGGTAGATTTAGT
This sequence comes from Magnolia kwangsiensis, assembly GCA_037074715.1. Taxonomy (NCBI): domain Eukaryota; kingdom Viridiplantae; phylum Streptophyta; class Magnoliopsida; order Magnoliales; family Magnoliaceae; genus Magnolia; species Magnolia kwangsiensis. The sequence goes on from CM073577.1 coordinate 121,231,736, forward strand.
TTTCTTATTTAATTCAGACACTTGCTTCAGTACTTCATTCTGTCATTCATTCTTAGTGGTGATGGATGTGTATTTCTCATATTCCTAGGTGGACACTTGATGTCTTGTATTTTCCTTGTTGGTTTGAATTTTTGTCCAGAATTATGTTATGTCCTCCTAGGTGATAAGCATTCAAACTTATAATGACCCGAATCACCACATAAATGACAAACTAGAGTAGTTCTTGTATTACTTCTTGAAGAAACAGATTTTTTCATCATTTTTGCTACATTTCCAGATTTTGTTTTAAATTTATCATATCCTAAGCCACTCTCGTGCTTTCCAGGTCTTCCCATACCTAAGAGTTTTTCTAACTTCTCACCACTCTGGGAAAACTTATAGTTTAGCTTAGCGATTTTTCTGGATTCTTCTAAATCAAACAGGAGTGTGTGATTTTCATTTTAAAGGAGTATGTTTTTATTTTTTAATTGCTCAACCTGTTTGTTTGGTTTTTCAGACTCGGATTTAAGGAAGGTGTTGATTCTCTCAAGTCTATCATTATCTGAATGATATTGCTGTGAATCATTAATTAGATGTGTATTAATTTTCAAAATTTTATCCAGATCTTTTTGCAGCAATTCCTTTTTATTTTCAGATACTCTCAGTCTTCTAACAATATTAATGCTATGGATGTAGAGTTGATTATAAGCATCTTGTAGTTTATTCTGTTCTTCTTCTTCTTCCTTTTCAATTTTCACATTATCTGATCAAAATGATTCAGTGGCTTGTGGTTCTTCCTCGTTCTTAGTTTCAATGGGAATGATTTGAGCAGTGGAGACTATAAGAATTTTCAAAGATTTCTAGTCTCCATCGTTCTCTGAGTTGCTAGATTTTGAGTTTAACTCTTTCATATCATCCCATGTGGCAGCCATTACCTTACCCTTAGTTTTTCTATTTGGGCATTCAATAGACAAGTGTCAAAACTTCTGACAGGCATAACATTGTGGTTCTTTTGTCTTTTTACCAAATTTACCTACAGAATGTCTGTTGTTCACCTTTGTTCCATTAAATGGATGACCACGATTTTTCTGAGCCATTGTGGCAATAAAGCCACTTCTTCATCTTCATTTTCTCTTTCACTTTCAATGTCCTCATTTGTTGTATTCTTTGAAGTTTTGAGGACAGTAGTTTTGGATTTAGGGATTTGTTTGAAGTGTAGTTCAAATGTTTGTAGGGAACCTACCAATTCTTCTACTTTCATTTCATCTATGTTTCTACACTCTTCAATCGTTGTTACTTTAAGATTGAACCGTTGATCTCAGTATTTTCTTACAAATTTTTGGGACCAGAACTTTCTCACCTAATCCACCTATGGAGTTGCAAATGATATTCAGTTTTGTGAAAAACTCCATGAAGGCACTACTAAAAAATTGACCAAAGGCTATGGACTTTGAAAGGTTTTGGCTACGGATATAAACCATAGATATACTACTACGGTTTTAATCCGTAGCTAAAAGCTACAACCGACTCCACCTCATAACTAGAGACTGACTCTCTGTAGGGGCTCTATAGGGTTCACCATAGTGTGTATGTTATATCTAAGCCGTCCATCCATTTTGACATTGCATTTTAGGCATGTATGTTAAAAAGGAGATAGATCGAAGGCTCAAGTTGACCACATCATAGGAAATAGTAGAGATTAAGCGCCTACCATTGATTTTTGGTGTGGTCTACTTGGGATTTCGATCTACCTCATTTTTTGGATGATGCCCTAAAAATAGCTCTAAAAATGAATGGACGGTGTGGATAGACCACATACATCACAATGGGGTCCACGCATCGCCTAATAGGACCGTTAATTTGTCGCTCCGTCCCGCTCCGTCCCTTAAAACCCCAACACACTCATTTTTATTTTTATTTTCATTTTCATTTCCCCCTCTTAAGAAAAAAAAAAAACCTAGCTCTCCCTCCCTGTTTTTTCATTTCCCCCTCTCCAAAAAAAAAAAACCTAGCTTCCACCTTTTTCATCTTCTCCTCATCTCTATCTCATACAAGGAGATCGAAGCTGACAAGGAGGCCCTCTCGAGAGATTGCCGACCTATGGTCGCATCTCCAGAGGGATCTTACATAGTGCTAGCGAAGATTCCTCCGAAGTTGATATCGTTGGCCACAAGCCTCACAAACGAAAACACCTTCTCAAGTGTCTCCCCAACATGACCGACGGGGATGAGGGCCGACTCCTCATCTTTTCCCTTTGCTCCTTAATCGTCCGATCAGAATCTGAGCCCTCATCCATCCGATTGTCGTCCGATGACCCCTACGCCCAATCAGTGGCCCTTGCTTCCTGCCCTGTCAAGCAGTGGAAGTTAATGGTAGTATGAGAAACATTCTGCTTAGGGAGCCATGTTTCCAGAGGCGTTCCCAAAGCATTCCCCTGTTGGGTAAGTATGGGTCATTTTTCAACAACAGGCCCACACTTATAGGAGCACCTCAGAGGTAGTAGTTTGAGGTTTTTTTTTTTTTTTTTTGTAGAGATCTTAGAAATTGAGGTGATGGTTTATAGAAGTGGGCTGATGATCTATCGATCTAGATCGTTAGTTAGTGGGTTACACTATAGATGCTCGTACACCAAACAGTTTCTCTTTTCTTTTCCCTTTCTATTTTTTCTTTTGGACCATCTTATCTTTTCAGTTTGTGGCTTACAAATGGACAATAATTAGTAGAGATACTATGAGGTCTACAATTTCACATTCAATTGAAAAAATTGCTAAATGTAAGTGGATAGATACTGATAGTCTGTATAATTGAATCATGGGACCCACTTATACAAGCTAACAACCTGACGTAGAGGGGCATCCTAACCAAAATCCTTAGGTTGGGGATCCTGTAATTTCAAGAAAGAAAATGAAAAAAGTAAAAAAGTTTTCGATGTCCCTGCTATAGTTCACTTGTGCAGGATTCTATGCATGGGATGTGTGCTAGATATTTGACCAATTGGGATTTGAGGCCTTTGAATTGTGATTCTTACTGGATGTTCGATGAAATGACAAAGGGAGACATGCATACCAAATGTTTGATATCATTACTAACGGAAACTTAGTTTTTTTTTTTTTTTTTCTTGTTGTTTTGTGTTCCATGTGATTCTAACTCCATACCAAAGAAAGAACAATTGTCATGTTCTTCTTTTTTGGTAGTATTGGACATTTTAACTGTGACCTTGCTTTGCATCCTCTAATTCTTTTATTTATTGTTCAATGCAGGGATAGGTGTGCTCAACATGGCAAAGTAGGCAGTTTCAACAATGATGGGAAAAACTGATGTAAGCTGAAGCAGGGGGTTCTGGCATAGGATGAGAATTGGAAGGTAAGAAATTCACCTCTATTTTTTTTTCTTAAAAATTTGTTTAAATTTTCTACCTATGGGACTATTTCTACTTGAAAGAAAGGGAATTTGGATTTCATTTGTTAGAAGTACCCATATGAAAGGTTTAATGCCTTTTCAATAATTGTTTAATGCCCATCTCACTTAAATGATATAGAAAAAGCAGTTGAAGAGGTGATGTGAATGACATGTGAAACAAGGCCTTTGTTGTTACTTAGGGTGAAAAAACTTTTAGCTTTCTAAAACTGATTCAAAAGAATGTTATAATATATATTATATAGATTAAACCATGATTTGTGTAACTTAAAAAGGAATATGGGTTCAGTAAGAAAACGAGGCCTCCTTGTCAGCATGTGCGGGTTCCGATATTAGTTTGTTTACCACAATCATCTTGTCATGACCCTCCACAATGATCAATCATGGGTATTCTATTTGAGAAAGAAAATAATAATGGCATTAGGCTCTTTGGTTTCCTCCTTTATGAGCTTTGCAATGCCACATACTCTTGGCTCATATGCATGGCTCTTTGGTTTCCTCACTTCGTTGGTTGTATTTCTCTGTGGTTAAGGCTAAGTTTGGCTTAGGCCATGAGAAAAATACTTTGCTTTGGGATTCCTACTCTTACTAGAAAAATTGGTTATGGCTACTTAGATTACATGCAGTTGATATAAGGTTTTTTTTTTTTTGAAGAAAAAGTCATAAAAATTATGTCTCAAGATAACTGTAACTATACTGCAAATATAAGTATATGACTGGCATTTTTCCTTCAATTAATTTAAGTTTGATATGATGATGATGCACCTCACATTAAAAAGACTTGATTCCTTAGCGTAATGTTAGAAAGACTTGAGAAACTGATAGTGAACAGGGAGTTACTCTACTGCATCAACCATAGCACATCTATGAATAGAGCTAACTAGTCTTAATGACAATGACTTGGACATGCTCGGCCCATGATCATCTAAGAAATAAAATTTCATTATATATATATATATATATATATATATATATATATATATATATATATATATATATATATATATATATATATATATATATGATCTTCAACAGTAGAATGCAAGATTAAACACTCCTAAAATATTTCTATACAATAAATGTTTATGACATTGTTTTATTTGTTAGTTATTATTGCTAGTTATGAGACAACTGTTTTTTTTTTTTTAAAATTCTCTAAGCACATCCAAAATTGTGGCACAACTTTGTCTAAAACCATAACCTTGAATTCTCCTTTGGATTGTGTGTTTATGTTTATTTTAGGATGTAATATATTCTGGATGAGTTTTGAGTCTATGTAGACAACCCTAACCCTAAATTCTCATGTGTTGGTGATAGGTGTTTGATTCTAATACAAGAATATTTGAAAAGAGCATTTTCTCAAGGTGTTGTGAAGGAAAGATGAATAATTAGTGGGCACCTATCCCTTGTCAATTAGTTGAACTTTAGGACTTCTTTCAGTATGGTGGGCCACTGGTAGATTTGTTTTTTTATTGTCTTTGTTGGCTACCCTGCTAGCATTTCTCTACCGGTGGGAATTTGATTTGAAAGTTGTTCATAATTGCCATTCTATGTGGTATCCCACTACAAAGCATTTTGGAAAAGACAGCAAGTCTCTTCTGTGTGGTCAAATTTGGTTGACCAGTCTTTGAATCTATCATACTTAGAAGTGTGTGTGTGTGAGATCTGCAATAAAATATAGTTCAGAGATGAATGCAACAAAAACTGGAATATGCATTGAAAGAAAGAGAGTTAACTGTGATATACCTGTACAACTAATGAATGAAATAGGTAGGCTTCTATCTAGGTTTTATTGATAAAGCAAGATTTTCCGCATTCACGTGTTTTTGTGGATTGTGACATGTAACAAATTACTTGTGAAATTCCTGCAAATCCATGTACTGAAAAAGAGTACAGGGAGGATTTTCTTTTTCTTTGCTTTACCTCTCTCTCTCTCTCTCTCTCTCTCTCTCTCTCTCTCTTCATTTTTTCTGTTTACGATGGTCAGAGTTGTAAATGCATAAGATACTTAGAATGGTAATGTATATCTTCCTTTTCTCTCTCTTCCCATCTGAGCCCATTCACGTAAAGCCACTTGCCAAGGTATAATATACAAAGAAATGCATATGGGTCTGTGGGTTCTTTTAAAAGCTTTGAAAAAATGGGCCGGGAGATTTGCCTTCTCAAAGTCAGTTTGAAAAAACTGGATTCTTACTCAGTTGCTACATATTTTTTGGTAGTTGACTTTATTTATCACTAATAGGATAAACATTTGTACATTGCTGATAAGAGAAACATTTGTACATTAGTTGAGTTTATTTATCACTAAGCACATCTTATTTAGATATTTGTTGGAGGGCTTGGCCCGAATACCAGCGATGGGGATCTTAGATAAGACTTTTCTCAATATGGCGAGATTAATTCTGTAAAGATACCAGTTGGTAAAGGATGTGGGTTCGTTCAGTTTGTCAGCGGTATAACTTATGACCGTGGTTCAATAGAAAATATGATGGAATCCCCTTCACAATATCTCTACAATTCTTAATGTTATTTTGAATTTTGAACTTTATTATTCTTGATAGAAACCATGTTGGGGAGGCATTGTAGAGGTTGAATGGGACAATCATTGGGAACTAGACGGTTCATCTTTCATGGGGTCGTAATCCAGCCAACAAGCAGGTAAAATGGATCTTTAGAAGTTCATCTTATGACCCACTTGTATTTTCACTAATTTTTTTTTCGTTAGAGGCTAAATTCTGTATTCATTCCAAATAGGGAACTTCCATCTTTGGAGCTTAGTTTGTAGATGTGGGGCGCATGGTTCATCTGTCGAAGCCATTGATCTGACAGCTCCATCATGGATGGGCCATTCCCTCAAAATCTCCCAATTGGAAGATCTTAGCCATTAAATCTTTGTTCTTTCCTCAATTGAATGTGGTTTTTTCGTGTGTTTCTAACCAGGTATTCACAATTTTACAAGAAAACTGCGGGAAGGTTGGTGAAAGTTGCATAAGACTTTGAAAGGTTTGGGCATTGTGTTCAAGTAGAGATTTCTTGCATTGATAGTTCTTTGAAAATAAAATGTATCGATCTGTTTAACAATGCAATACTTGATTTATTCTTCAATTTGGTATTAGGAATTACTTTTATACCTAATGGTTTTTGTCAGTTTTTATTCAAGGATCCTTTGCCTATTAGGAATGATTGGTAAGAAATATCTTTGTTAGTTCCTGCTGATTCAACTGCATTATCTGCATTTCCATAGTAATATATAGCACATTGTGTAATGAAATCTATTGATGTTTCCATACTTTGCTATCAATTAAAATATTAATTATCACTGAGATTATGTTTTCTCTTTATATACTAGACTTTCTTTTTTTAAAACTTTGTTAACAACAACAATAACAACAACAACAATAGGGAGTTGGCTGAATTTTCAATTCAATGGGTTTATGTTTAAGGACTAGTTTCCAACGCTTATATGTTTTGTTGCATGCATGGATTGTTGTATACTTAATATAAGACAACTTGTTTAAATTTAGTGAGATTTCCTAATGTAGTTGATAATCTATGGAGGTAAGGTAAGTAGTCCATGTAAATGAGGCAATCCCTTCTCCGTAGGTGATTTACCTACTTTTGGTTCTGTTTGAATGCACTAAGGAATTGGATTGTGATGATTAGTTTGATAGAGTGGAAATGGTGGAATTGTAATTACCTTCTGAGTACTTAGAAGGAGGATTTACCCTCAAATAGTAGTTTGTTTCCTCTAGACTCCAACTTAGTAATAATGAAATTACAATTGGGAGTGGAGCCCCTCGCAATAAACAGTTGAGGAAATTGCAATTTGGCCACTTCCAATGTATTGTCCTAGTTATTGCAATTCAATTCAATAGTGAATTCAAACGCAGCCTTAGATTTCCACTAGTGGTGGAATTTATCTGGTTTTTACTGTGAACAGAAGCATTCTCATTAATGGCACCATGGTTTAAATGATCAACTAGTATGACTCTGTATTAATGGTGGGTGTTCAATTACCATCTTTCCTTTGGTAAATATCTATCGAAAATCAGGTTCCCTCATTATGAGAATATCTAGTTTTCTTCTCCAATTTAGCCCATTGGAGGTGGTTACTTCTGTTTATAGTCATGCCGAAACTATTCGAAGCTCGAGCCAAATTGTTTATGGCTGTTTTGAATTCTGAAGTAAACAAAGGAGCCATGTAATTTGAAAAATCTTGGCATGGCATTCCTTAGTAAATCATTACAAATGAGCAGCTTTTTTCAACACGTCTATAGTTGTTTGCATTGCAAGATTAAAGTCAACCTTAGGAGGTGCTTCCATCTGTAGCGAGGTCTATTGCGAGGTCTATTGTTTATGGTGTGGTATGCACCCTTAAAAATTGTGGTGAAACAAACCATGCTAACCATGAAAACTACTTTTAGCTACCAATAATATCCGTAGTTGTAGGTGTTCAATTACCATCTTTCCTTTGGTGTAGTTTACTTAAGATTTGAATCTACATCATTTTTTGACAATTAGCTGGAAAAATGGATTGACTATTTATGCGAATGCTAACAGGTTCAAATGTAACCATGTTGATATGAATTCTAACAGGTTAAAATGTAACCATGTGTCGTATGTAACATTCGATCAATTTCCCTTTAAGATTCAACAAAAAGAGAGAATTTTTTTTTAAAAAAAAGAAGAAGGATTCCACTCTTCACTATATTACTTTTCTAATGTAACTATATTGAATGAATTTTGTACTCTACATTTGAATGTATTTATAGTCTTAGGCTCCATTTGGTCATCACATTAGTATTTATGAAAACATTTTTTTTTTAAAAAAAAAAAAACCAAATGGAGCATAAGCCCTTTTTTAACTCCGCTAATGCAACTCCTTGCATTGTCAGTCCAAAGCCCGGGTAAAGGAGGAGGGAGAAGGGCCTTAGAATGAGATCGTTAACTATGGAGGAGATCCTGAAAATGTAGTATCTCTGGTTTTATGGTTTTACTTGTACATTCTTGTATTGATTACTCAAGCACGACGATTATGCTCATTCTTTTATGTGGATGTTGCATGTGGGAGGATTGGAGGTACATAATTCAGATTTAAGCATTTGGTACATCTCTTGTCAAGAATGCACATGTGTAGTTCATCAAAAAATATATTATGTGATTATAATTACATTTAATTGTTGTAAATGCGAATGATATTGTATTTGCGAGTGTGAATGAAAATAAACAACTTATAATATATATATATATATATGTTATCAATGGAGGGTACGTTGATTAGGGGGACAAGGAATTCTTGTAGCTTATGGTATGGTGCCCTAAAATTGATTGTACGTTACTAGTATGTAGTAGATAATACTAGGTTCAATATTTTTTGTATGTGGCTAAAATTTTTATCTCAACTACTTATAACTTAAACCTAAACCTATAACCTAAAACCTAAACCTAAACTTAAAACCTAAATGTATTCTCAAATCCCTAAACCTAAACCTACACCTAATCCAAATCTCAACTCCCTAACCTAAACCTAAACCTAAACTTGAAAACCCAAACATAAACCTGATCCCGAATCCGAACTGGATTTCCTAAACTTAAACCTAAAACCTAAATGTATTCTCAAATCCCTAAACCTAAACTTACACCTAATCCTAATCTCAACTCCCTAACCTAAACTTAAACCTAAACTTGAAAGCCCAAACCTAAACCCGATTCTGAACTCGAACTCGAACCCGATTTCCTAAACCTAAACCTTAACCTACTCTCAATTCCCAAAAGCTATAACCTATAACATATAACCTATAGCCTAAACCTAAACCAATAACCTAAACCTAAACCTAAACCTATAACCTTAACCTAAACCAAAACCTATAAGTTAAACCTTAACCTATAACCTATAACCTATAACCCATAACCTAAACTTATAACATATAACCTACCCTTAACCTAAACCTAAAACCTAAACCTAAACCTATAACCTATAACCTATAACCTAAACCTAAACCTAAAACCTAAATGTATTCTCAAATCCCTAAACCTACACCTAATCCTAATCTCAACTCCCTAACTTAAAACTAAACTTAAACTTGAAAACCCAAACCTAAACCCAATCCTGAACCCAAACCCGATTTCCTAAACTTAAACCTAAACCTATAACCTAAAACCTAAACCTACACTTAATCCTAATCGTAACTCCCTAATCTAAACCTAAACCTACACTTAATCCTAATCGCAACTCCCTAATCTAAACCTAAACCTAAACTTGAAAACCCAAACCTAAACCTGATCCCGAACTTGAACCTGATTTCCTAAACCTAAACCTAAACCTATAACCTAAAACCTAAACCTAAACCTAAAACCTAAATGTATTCTCAAATCCCTAAACCTAAACCTACACCTAATCCTAATCTCAACTCCCTAACCTAAATTCAAAATCCAAACCTAAACTTGATCCTGAACCCAAACTAGATTTCCTAAACCTAAACCTAAACCTAAAACCTAAAACCTAAACCTAAACCTAAAACCTAAATGTATTCTCAAATCCCTAAACCTAAACCTAAAACCTAAATGTATTCTCAAATCCCTAAACCTAAACCTACACCTAATCCTAATCTCAACTCCCTAACCTAAACCTAAACCTAACTTGAAAGCCCAAACCTAAACTCGATTCCGAACCTGAATCCGATTTCCTAAACCTAAACCTTAACCTACTCTCAATTCCTAAAAGCTATAACCTATAACATATAACCTATAACCTAAACTTAAACCTTAACCTAAACCTATAACCTTAACCTAAACCCAAACCTATAACTTAAACCTTAACCTATAACCTACAACCTATAACCTAAACTTATAACCTATAACCTAACCTTAACCTAAACCTAAACCTAAACCTATAACCTAAAACCTAAACCTAAACCTGAAACCTAAATGTATTCTCAAATCCCTAAACCTACACCTAATCCTAATCTCAACTCCCTAACTTAAACCTAAACTTAAACTTGAAAACCCAAACCTAAACCCGAACCCGATTTCCTAAACCTAAACCTAAACCTATAATCTAAAACCTAAACCTAAACCTAAAACCTAAATGTATTCTCAAATCCCTAAACCTAAACCTACACCTAATCCTAATCTCAACTCCCTAACCTAAACCTAAACCTAAACTTGAAAACCCAAACTTAAACCCGATCCTCAACCCGAACCCGATTTCCCAAACCTAAACCTAAACCTATAAATTAAAACTTAAAGCTAAACCTAAAACCTAAATGTATTCTCAAATCCCTAAACCTAAACCTATACCTAATCATAATCTCAACTCCCTAACCTAAACTTAAACCTAAACTTGAAAACCCAAACCTAAACCCGATCCCGAACCCGAACCCAATTTTCTAAACCTAAACCTAAAACTTAAATGTATTCTTAAATCCCTAAACCTAAACCTACACCTAATTTTAATATCAACTCTCTAACCTAAACCTACACCTAAAACTTAAATGTATTATCAAATCCCTAAACCTAAACCTACACCTAATCCTAATATCAACTCCCTAACCTAAACCTAAAGCTAAACTTGAAAACCCAAACTTAAACCCAATCCCGAACTGGAACCCGATTTCCTAAACCTAAACCTTAACTTATTCTCAATTCCCTAAAGCTATAACCTATAAACTATAACCTAAACCTAAACCTAACCTACACTTATAACCTAAATCTAAACCTGTAACCTTAACCTAAACGTAAAACCTAAACCTAAACCTAAAATGTAAATGTATTCTCAAATCCCTCAACCTAAACCTATAACCTACAACATTAACATAAACTTGTAACTTAAACCTATAACCTACAACATTAACCTAAACCTATACTTATAACCTAAACCTATTCTCAAATCCCAAAACGTATAACCTAAACCTAAACCTTAACCTAAACTTAAACCTCTAACCTAAACCTAAACCTTCAGTTGAAAACTTTAGACAAGTCTTTTATAGCTATGATATTAGAAATAAGTGGATATGTTAGAAAACTTCAGACAGGTCATTCATAGCTGTAGATTCGTTCAGTTGATTGTGGTCTGACTAGAGGATTGACCTGATTCTTGGGATACGGAATCTACAGTTTACCCTTTTGATGGATGGCTTGGATATTACACCTGTCTGCCTTGCCGGCATGTGGTAGTGTGTGCATTAGCTCACTTACACATGCAGGTGAGCTTAGCAAACCTCTTTCCCTTCCTCAGGTGGGCTCTACCATGAAGGTGTGCATTTCTAGCAGGCGGTGAACCTGCTGCTTCTGAACATCATTAGATTATTTTCTGATGGTGATCTTTTCTCTATACAACGTGATGCACTGTATACCCTAGCAACTATCTAGAACTCGAGGCATAGCCACTAATCACCGACATGTCCTACTTTTAATTGATAAGCAAATGGAGATTTTCTTTTCATGATGGTTAGCTTTGCTTGTACATTTTTTAGGTCATAGATAATCGTGGTCGGTATCTGTTCCACTTGGGAAGTGGGTACTTGTGGCTACCAATAGTCCTCCTTGTGGAAATCGTCCAGACGTTTATTTTGGCCCTACAAACCATATGGTGAGATCATTCCTTTTGTGTCAATTTCATTCCTCTCTTTGAGTTTTTATTAATTTATTAACAAAAAAAGAAAAAGAAAATGGTTATACATGATGCACTTCTTTCACTTTGTCTTTCTTTCCCCCAATGGTCATTCCGATTTATAAATGCCATGACTATTTATAGGATGATGGAATATATGAAGCTGTTGTAGGAAGTGACTTTGTCATTACTAGAGTTGCATTTCGAGACAACTCTTCAAAGTGCTACATAAATGACTGTGGAAGTAATTTTACAAAAGTCACTAAGAAATTGATAGGAAAAAGAGTGGACTTGGATAACAATCGGTTTTTGATTCTTCAGGTAGGTGATGGGCTGATGGCTGAAAAAGGCCTATTTACTTATGAAAAAATATCATACCGTCAAAATATACCTTCTCTTTCAATTCTTTATCATTGAAATTTCAAGGTGAAGTTGAGTAAATTTCTCTAATGAAGACAAAAATTTATATTTTCAGCATTATTGTAATTATAATTGTAATTGATTAAATGAAGGATTGTAATTGAATGAATGAATGATTGTAATTAATTGTAATGGAATGAATGAATGATTATACAGGTGGTAATTGAATGAATGAATGATTATGCAGGTGGTAATTGAATGAACAAATGATTTTATATATATATATATTTTTTAATGTACGAAATAGCTACGGATATTGACCGTAACCGGTAATCTGACAGCTGTAGCCATTATTAAATTTGACAAATTGCTACGGACTCTTAGCTACAAATAATATTCGTAGCTGTTTGTAGTTTTCGCTATAGATATAATTGTTACGAATTATATCTGTAGCTATTATGATCTATAACTACGGATTAAATCCGTAGCCATAGGTTCAAGACCTATTGTTACGACACTTATGACTACAGACTAAAACCGTAGCCATAGCCTTTGCTTAGCTTTTTAATAGTGAGGTCTCATGCTCTTCCATTTTGAGACTTTCAAACTGTGATGTTAGGAGTTGTAGTTTAGAACTCTTCACAGTGCTTGTTCATTTATGGGTTGTTTCCAACAAATTCCATGCTTCTTTGGCTATCCCACACATACTGATTTGATTAAAAATATCTTGGGACACAGCGCAGTAGATAACATTCATAGCTTCAGCCTTAACAATTTGGTTTTCTTTATCGAATGTTGTCCACTTTTCTTTGGATTTTAGTTTGGTGATAGTTGTGCCATTTTCAAGTGTTATTTGTTCAGATGGTGGTACATATCCTCTTTCCACTATATCCCAAATATCATAATCTAAAGATCTCAGAAAGTAGTGTATTCTAGCCTTCTAGTATGCATAATTTGATCCATCAAATACTGAAGGTTTAGAGACCGATGAGCCCTCTTCTTTGGCCATATTACCAACTTCAGTCAAGATCACTCTCTAGACGATGAAGCCCTTCAAGAGAGACTTACTTTGATACCAATTGAAATTACAGTAATGACTACTTTAGTTGAAGTAAGAATATGCAAATATGTCCTGAAGGGGGGTGAATAGGACTTTGTAAATATTTTAATGTTATTTAAAATCCTATCAAATCTATCCTAAGACAATATGCATGAATCAAGATTTCATCAAGGTAACTCTAATGGCTTCTAAGCCAAGTAAAGGATCCAGCAATAAAACTGCTTTGAAAGATAAATAAGATGCAACTTAGAGTTCATGATGGATGTGACTGTGTGTGAGGTGTGATTAAATATGAATGCAATTAATGACATCACACAAGTAATCAAAACAAACATCAATCACAAACACAGTCATTTTTATAGTAGTTCGAATACTTGTCTACTTCACTCCCGGCAGACGCATTCAACCCTTGAGTGTACCGGATTTTACTAAGGAGGTTTCACAATAGGTTCACCTCAAACCAGAGGTTTTAAATCAAGTTCACCTCTAACCAGTACAACCTACGCCTAGGCTAACAGTTTATGCTCTCATGAGTAAGGGTCAACACAAAGCATCCACTTTTAGACCACCCTAGTCAAGGACCTACTACAAGAACCTAATAGTTTATGCTCTCCACAGAGCAAGGGTCAAAACAAAGCATCCACCACGTACACTCCCACCAGAGGCTTCCTACGAGTGCTTGCAAAGGGTGAAAAACACCTTAGATCCAATCCTACAGAAGGAATGATCACAAGGGTCCTCTAGACTCTAATGACTAATACATAAGTAGATGAGCCCCATTCAACACATTGTCGAAGATCTCCTCCTTTATTGATGGAGAATCTTCTACTTCCTTAAACTGCTACTCAGAAGATGTACCAATACATGGCGACAGGTTGGGTCAAGGTAATGATAGAATCCTACTCTCAAATGTTTTCCTATAAGGGAGATAGAGTGATTCTAATCATATATACTTTCAAGGCATCCCAACTTAATGATTTGCTATTAAGGTGGTAGCTAGAGGATCCATTGAATGTCAATGATGAGGGTGGATTAGAGGATGAACTTCCATGAGAGAAAAGGCTTTGGGTATATGATCTAAGGTTAAACACTCAAAAGAACTCTCTTCTTTCTTTACCAGCAACTAAGGATGAACTCTCATTAGAGGATGAACTTCCATGAGAGAAAAGGCTTTGGGTATATAATTTAAGGTTAAACACTTAAAAGAACTCTCTTCTTTCTTTACCAGCAACTAAGGATGAACTCATTAAATAGGCAAAAAGTTCCTACGGATATAAAATGGTCACATTTATGACAGAGTTCGATATTATCGAGAAGGGTTGATATCATCGAGCGTATACTCTTGATCGCATCGATTGGTCGCTCGATGACACAAATTCAAATGTCAAATGCTTTTGAAACCTTTTGCCAGCTGGTCGAGAAAATCGAAACATGCGTTGATTGCATCAGATTTCAAACTCCAATTTCATCAATACGAGGTTCGATTCCTCGACATTTGAAAATGTCAGACATTGACATTTGAAATATTTCAGGTCAAAAATTATGATCGAGGCACACTCGATATCATCGGAATTTGAATGTCAATGATATCGATAGCCGTATCGATGCATCAATAAATCCAAAGGATTTTCCAGTAAGCTTGCTGGACAGTTTATGTCCATTCTCGATGCAATCGACCTAGCCTCAATATCATTGATATTTGAATATCGATTCTATCGAATGACCCTCGATCCAAGATAAAACAACTTGAAAATATTGTTGCATAACAGAGTGTCCAATCTGATATCATCAAAGGTCATCCGATATCATCGAGGTTTGAATTTCAAGGACATCGAGAAGTGCTTCAATATATCGAAGATGTCATGATTTGCCTTAATAGAACTTTGGACACAACATATATGATGTCAATTTTATCGAGTCAATTTCGATAGACTCGAGATTCAAATTTAAATGATATCATATGACTATCGATACATCGATAATTCCGTCCAGAGGTATATATGGTTGTTGGACATCTTATGTCGTCATTTCGATATTATCGAGTGAGTTTTGAGGACATCGACGACACTGTTCGATTACATCGATCAGTCTATCGATAAATCGACAGAGGTAGAAAACTTAGAAAATTTTTTGAAGTTTGAAAAAAAGTTTTCTAACCTAAAAATTCTATGATATTCTAATCAATTTTAAGGGTTTTAATTACCTGGTGTTTTGGGACATGAGATGTGAGGCTAAGATTTACCTGCAGTGAGTTTGGCCTCACATCCGGTTGAGGCAGACGCTTGATCGATCTTCCTATGGAGCTTCTCTGTCTAGCTGACTCAACACTTACGTTAATTGACAAACCAGGGCACTTTCAAACAAATCTATAAATTTACTTTATCTAAGCTTATATTAGGAATACTAATAATTAGGAACCGGTAATTCTTACCTATAATTTTAATTGTAATCCTAGTCTATGCTCATACATTACATTTGTCATTTATCCTATATCACGTAGTTCTTTTAAGAGACGCATTCTTACGGTCGCTCTTAATGATTGACTGTGAGGATTTTATTTTATTTTATTTTATTATTTTTTGCACTGGTATACTAAAAATCTTTTCTTATGATAGGCAAAACATAACCCATCTTCGGAGGAACAACCTCACCCTTCAATTATCGCCTAATCATATAAAATTTTACATGTGGATGACTAAGCAACCGATCTTCTTAGAATTTGGTCATATATGTATCTACTTATTTTGACACTTAGGGTCATAAGCTAATTGGTTTGGATCAAGCTGCTTTATCGATTCTGATACACCCGCGCATGAAAGTGCACCTACTAGTGCCCTGGTTTGTCAATTACCGTGTGAGTTGAGTCAGTCGAACTATAGAGCCTAACAGGAAGAACAATTCAAGCGTCTGCCTCAATCAAATGTGTGAAAGCTCGCCATAGGTAAATCATAGCCTCACATCCCATGTCCTAAAACACCAGGTGAATAAAACCCTTAAAACTAAGTAGAACATCTTAGGATTTTATAGTAAGAAAACTTTTTATCAAATAGAAAAATCTTTAAGTTTTCTTGCTCTGTCGATTATATCGGAACACTTCTCGATGTGATCGACCTACTCTGTCGATGTCCTTAGAATCTCAATCGATATAATCGACTGAGGACAAAAAGCGTCCAGCAACCACATACTCATCTGGACGATTTATCGATATATCGAAGTATCAATCGATATCATCGATATTCAAATATCGAGCCCATCGGAAGTGGGTCGATAATATCGACAAGTAAATTTTTGGTGCCCCTGTTTTTCTAAAGAAAACTACTATGAGCTTTGATATATCGATGACTGTTCCGATTCAATCTAAATTCAAATATTGATCATATCGGAAGTCAATCGATTATATCGTCAGTAGGCACGCATTTCTTCCAGCAAATATTTCATAATATTTTTAACTTTGATTAGGGGCCACTTAAGGAAATCGATATTCTTATGTCGATGTTATCGAGCCCTGGTCAATTAGATCGAAAAATTGGACACAAACTGTCCAGCGTGCTTATAGGTAAAGCTATACTATTTATCGATTCCATTGACACGGCCTCGATATCATCGATATTCAAATTTCGATGACATCAGTTGACCCTCGATCATATCCTAAAAAAATCTAAAATATTTTAGGCTAGTATCTCTCATTTTTCAAATGTCGACAGATCGATCCCAGTATCGATGGAAACGGAGTTCAAAATCTGATGACATCGACATCAGTATCGATCCTAGCGACCAGCTGGCAATAGGTTTCAAAAGCATATGACATTTGAGTTTGTGTTATCGAGCGGACAATCGATCCCATCGAGAGTATACGCTCGATGATATCGACCTTGCTCGATGATATCGAACTCTATCATAAATATGACCGTTTTATATCCGTTGGAACTTTTTACTTATATATAGAGAGACCTGTCCATATTACTGGTAGAGAAAGAAGAGAGTGTTTTTGTGTGTTTTACCATATACCTAAAGCCCTTTCTCTCACGGGAGTTCATCTTCCAATCCACTCTCATTCATTGACATTCAATAGAGTGGATTGGGAAATGAACTTCCACATTCAATGATCCTTCAATAACTATCTTAACAGCACATCATTAAGCTAGGATGCCTTGAATGAATAAATGATAGGAATTACTTTATTTTCCTTATAGAAAAATTCTAAGAGAGTAGATTTCTGTCCTAACCTTGACCCAACCCGAAGCCAAGTACTGGTATATCTTTTGTGTTGCGGATCAGGGAGCTGAAGACTCTTCAACAACAAGAAGGAGATCTTTATCACTGTGCTAAATGGGACTCATCAACTTATTTGTAAGTACCTAGAGTCTAGAGGACACTTGTGATCATTCCTTTCTAGTATTAGGTCTTAAGTGTTGCTCATCCTTTGAAGTCCTTATAGGAGGCCCGACGAGAGTGTACACTGTGGGTACGTTGCGTGGACCCTTGTTCTATGTGAGCATAAACATCCGGGTGCGTTGTGTGGACCCTTGCTCTGTGTGGGCATAAACATCCAGGTGCGTTGCGTGGACTCTTGCTCTATGTGGGCATAAACATCTGGTTAGGAGTGCACCAGTAAAACTCCAGGGTTAGAGGTGAACCGAGTAGAAACCTCCGTGTAAAGGTTGAAAGTGAACCTGATTTAAAACCTTAGGTTTGAGGTGAACCTTGGAAAACCTCCTTAGTGAAATCCGGTATACTCAAGGGTTGAATGCGACAGCCGAGAGTGAAGTAGACAAGTAGTCGAACCACTATAAAAATGATTATGTTTGAGTTTGTTATTGTTTTTCATTGTGTGGTATTCTTTACATGTTTTTATATTTAATTGTCTAAGATCACACTTCATATACAGACAAAGTCCTATCTATCACAATCTTGAATGCAACTTGTTTATCTTTCAAACAGTTTGTGATTGTATCCTCTACAAGGCTTGGAAGCTAGTAAAGTTACATTTGAGTAATTCTGATAATTGTATATCTGATAGGATTAGTGCAATAGAATTTTAAATATCTCATGAATTTTTTTTTAAAAAAAAAGTCCTATTCACCCCCCTCTAGGACATATTGGCATATTACTACTTCGACTCAAGCGGTCTTCACCGCTATTTCAACACACACTACATGTAATAAAAAGAAAACCGATTGTCAACAATTTTGGTATGCCCAATGTGACTAAAAAAACTATTTGGTCATCAACAATATTCATTTTGTACCACCCATGTAAAAATAACAATTTTGGCACACCTGATGAGACACATTTACAGAGTATACTTACCAATGTAGTAATTTCTTGGAATCACAAGCCGAAGGGGTGGTTGTAATGCTTTAGCAACAACTACTAATGTTGTTGTAGCCAACAAGCATCCTTCTCAAAAGAAAAAGTTACAAGTTCAATAGATGCCTAAGTAAATCAATCAGCTAGTCCGGTGCTTATTCCACCAAACCTGAATAGGCCATCAACATCTCGGGTTGAGCATCTTGAGATTATGTCAGCTAGGATAGTTAATATGGAAATAAAAATTTAACACATCACAAAATTGTCATGAGTTTAGGCTAAATAGTCACGAGTTTAGACAGAAGCCTTTAATAGGTGGATGGTTGACCATACCAAGACCATGAATCGATTGGTGGCTTTGATTGCCAAAAGAGCACCTATTGCATCTCAACAACAAGTCAATACTAATTTTATTAAGAATTTGGCATCTGTACCACCAATCCAGTTAGTGCTACAAACACTTCCTTTACGACGAAATATACCACGTGTTCATGTCCATGTTCCAGTACAAGAC
Source organism: Magnolia kwangsiensis (assembly GCA_037074715.1). Lineage (NCBI taxonomy): Eukaryota > Viridiplantae > Streptophyta > Magnoliopsida > Magnoliales > Magnoliaceae > Magnolia > Magnolia kwangsiensis. The sequence goes on from CM073577.1 coordinate 121,250,987, forward strand.
GTACAAAATTCACTACCCTTGTAGATTTCAGGCATTTTGACCGTGTGAATAAGAACTTAATCTTCAAGATTATGAAGCAAGGCATGGACAACCATTGCCCAGGAATCAACCTTATAATGAGGAGTAATATCATGTTGGTCCTAAACCACCTCCGATAACGGCATAACAACATCAGGACTGTAATCAAATTGTACAACTAATCCAGGAAGTAACAGGACAAGTTCTCAGCTGAACTACAACTCTAGTATACCGTAAGCTATATCCTGACTAGATTGACCAGCAATATCTACTGTTTAGGAATTATCAACCTTACTTTATCCTATTTATAGGTAATAGCTGTTAATCGACTATAGAACATATATGTCATTTTACCATACAGGGTAGGGAATTGGCCAACAATGATTGCTATAAATTGTAATTATTTGGCCATAACAAGGGTAACATTTACTTGGTATTCTAATATGTTGTTAAATTCTATACAAACATGGTAGGAGATGGGACAAAAGTTTCATGCTTAGTTCTTTTATAAGGACCAAAAAACATCTATAGTCGATCTTACAATTTTTGGCAATTGCCAGGAGAATTGGTTGAAAATTATATTGCTTCGTTTAAGAGAGAAAAAAAACCGATGTGAGGTAGTTATGACTGAGATAGAATTTGTCCAATTGGCGCAGGATGGTTTAGAGTTCAAACTTTGTAAGGAATTTATCGAGATAAAATTCATATATCTCTATGATCTAACTAAAAAGCTATTTTGATGAGGTTTTGCTTCAGTAGTCAATGTGATAAAGAATGCTTCAGTAGGAATATAGTATTATGATCCTAATTATGATGTTGTAGTGGTCAAATTTGTGGGATCCCGGTCTTTTGCAACATCGCCTGTGTGCACGTGTCCCAACTCGCACCGTTGATAGACCATACACTGCACCCTAGTGCACCTAGAAAACTCATCAAAGTGATTTGTTCTGGATGACCTTGAGACATCTATCATGTAGACTGCGTCATCATTGCGGTCGCAATGGTGAAACACTACGTGAAAAATGGAAAAAAGTGACAGATTTAGAGATGGTTCTGGACCGTCTCTAAAATTTCTTAGTTTAAAGACGCTTTAGAGACGGCCATAAACCGTCTCTAAAATTAGGGACAGCTCCTGACCGTCCCTAATATTGTCTTTAAATGTTCTACGTCCGCAAATAATTTAAGACGGTCTTTGACCGTCTTATATACCTCATCTGAGACAGTCAAAGACCATCCACATTAGAGACGGTCTTCGACCGTCTTATATGCGGTCATCTGAGACGGTTACTGGCCGTCCGTATTAGAGACGGTCATTGGCCATCTTTTACTTGTAATCTGAGACTGTCAAAGATCGTTTCTATTAGATACGGTCCTTAGCCGTCTTATTACCCTGTCAAAAACCGTCTCTATTAGATTGTCAAAGACCGTCTCTATTAGAGACTGTCATGACTGTCTCTATTAAAGACTGTCAATGACCATCTTTATTAGAGATTGTTACTGACCATCTCTATTAGAGACGGTCCTTAGCCGTCTTACTGCCCTGTCAAAAACCGTCTTTATTAGAGACTATCAAAAACCGTCTTTATTAGAGACTGTCATAAACCGTCTCTATTAGAGACTGTCAATGACCGTCTCTATTAAAGACGGTCTTTTGCCGTTTTCTAGGATCGTGGAAGACCGTCTGTATTAGAGACGGTCCTTAACCATCTCTAATGCTCAGGTATGACCTCCAATAGAATATAGTTAAGGAGCTTAGAAAAAATAATTAACAATGTTTTTTTAAAAAAATAAAATTTTGATTTTATAAAAATCTACATTTTGAAAAAAAAATTAAAAACTTTGAATAATGTTGATAACTTCGAAAAAAAAGAAAAAGATTTCAATAAAAAAATGATATATTGAAAAAGAAAATATAAAAAATTAAATAAAATTGTGAAAAAATTGACAAATTATAAAAAAATATATATTTTTAAAAAAAGAAAACTAGATTTTGTATTTTGAAAAAAAAAAATTAAAAAGTTATATAACAAAAGTGAGATTTTAAAAATGATATTTTTAAAAAGAAAATTTTAAAAATTAAAAAAAATTGTGAAAAAATTGACAAATTGTAAAAAAAATATATTTTTTAAAAAAGAAAACTCGAATTTGTATTTTGACATGAAAACTTAAAAAGTTATATAACAAAAGTGAGATTTAAAAAAAAAATGATATTTTGAAAAAGAAAATTTTAAAAATTAAACAAAATTGTGAAAAAATTGACAAATTGTAAAAAAATTATATATTTTAAAAAAGAAAACTAAATTTTGTATTTTGACAAGAAAAATTGAAAAGTTGGATAACAAAAATGAGATTTTGATGATGTATTATATATCCTTTTCGCCCCTATGTTTCTCCAACCCATTTTTGGGCTGGATATAAAAAATTGTGTAGATTTAAATCTTAAGTGGACCACACCACTAGAAAGAATGATAATATAGTACCTCGCCATTAAAAATTATAAAGAGCCCATCGTAAGGTTTTAGTAATGTTTATTTGCAATCTAACTTGTTGATAATGTAAAGAAGATCTAGATGAAGGTAAACCACAAAGATCAAATTAATCCAAAACTTTTGTGGTCTTCAAAAGGTTTTTAATAGTTATTCATCATTGTTTTGATTGGCATGACCTGCCTAAGATTATTGAGTTTTTATGATTTGAAATCACATCCTAAAATATGATGGAAAAATATATGGACGGTGTCGATATACATAAAATATATCAAGGTGGGCCCTACACGGTTACAGTAACACCCATGAAGGAGTTACCTAAATAGTGAAATGATACTATAAGGTCACCTCATGGGAACTTCCCATGAGGTTAATCTGTGTGTGCCCCACCATGATGTATGTAGAACATCAACACCATGCATTTGATGTATCCCCTTTAAGTCCAAAAATTAGTCGTATACGAAACTCAGGTGGGCCATAGCATCTAAAACTATGCGAAGATATCCCTAAAACATATAAAAGCATTTAATTGGTGGGACCCACATGAGTTTTGGATGTGTATGAAACTTGGGCTGACTCCTCATCCAAGTGGGACACACATAATGAATGGGCTGGACCTATGAACCAGAAGAAACCCTAGAGCTTAAAACAGGGATTATTTCTGAGAGCCCGAATCCATCGATCCATTATCGAATCAAACAGCTAAATAAATGGTTGCAAGACTAATATTCTTCTGAGATTTATATATAAACGCCTATATTGACTCACAATGCAACTTATTACTTTGCACATATTGTATAGTCCATCCGTTGGTCTGGATTGCCCAACCATTCTATCTGACTCTTAGCAGTAACTAGTCAATTTGAGGGTAATGATCAGTAAAATAGAGTGAATGGACCAGACATGTAAAATGGGCCCATTATGATGTGTGTCGAACATCAACTCCGTGCATTTGATGTCTCCCCTTTAGCTTATGAGATATCTCAAAAATCATCCATATACAAAACTTAGGTATTGATTGCCATCTAAAACTATGTGAAGACATCTAAAAAAATATAAACAATACAATATTGGATGTCATACCATTTTGGGGCCATAAAAGTTTTGGATCAAGCTAATTTTTATTTTTTACTTTCATCTGGCCCTATATGACCTAATCAACATATTGGATGTCAAATAAACAGTGTAGTAAGCCTTAGGAGTATTTTAATGATGGATAACCAATTACTAAGATTTCTGTGGTGGGGTCCGCTATAGATTTTTATCTGCCTCATTCTTTGGCTCATAACGTAAAATGATATCTCAAAATGCATGGACGGTGTAGATATAAAATATACATCATAGTGGGGCCCACAAAACTTGGTGGATGTTGGTCGGTGCTCTATGGGTCCCACCATGATGTATGTGTTTCATCCAAGTGAGACACAAATAATGAATGGGCTTGATCTATGAACCACATCTAGGTGGGCCCAATAAATGATTATTTTTAAGGTCATGGCCCACCATGGAATGGTGCATCTGACTGACGGGGCAGATCCAAAGTTCAAGTGAACCCACCATAGAAAAGAGTGGGATAGTGACACCTACTATTGAAACCTTCTTAGGGCCCGCCGTGATGTTTATTTGAGATCTAACCTGTTTATAAGTTAATACAGACATGGATGCAGTTGAAAATTGGTCTGACCCCTCATCCAAGTGAGACACACGTAATGAGTGGGTTGGATATGTGAATCACATTTAGGCAGACCCAATATATGATTATATATATATATATATATATATATATATATATATATATATATATATATATATATATATATATATATATATGAATGTTCTAAGGAAACTCCTCCATTATATTATGTGGTGTGACCCACATTTAGGCTGATGTTTGTGTTTTCCTTTCATTTATATTTTTTTTGATATTATGAACATGTTGGATGACAAATAAACATTACTGTGGGCCTAAGGAAGGTATCAACGGTGGAAATCATTATTCCACACTGTTTTGTGTGAGCATTTGGTGGGGCCCACATGAGTTTTAGATGTGTATATGAACTTGGTCTAACTCCTCATCTAAGTGGGACACACATAATGAATGGGCTGGATCTATGAACCACATCTAGGTGGGCCTAATAAATGATTATAAATGTTTGAATGGGAGGGCAACCCTCTCAACTATAGTATGTGGTGTGGCCCACCCAAGTCATGGATTAACTTTATTTTTAAGCTCATGGCCCACCTTGGAATGGTGCATCTGACTAACAGGTAAGATCCAAAGTTCAAGTGGGCCCATCATAGAAAAGAGTGGGAATAATGATTTTCGCTGTTGAAATCTTCCTACGGCCCACAGTGATGTTTATTTGTCATCCAACCTGTTCATGGGGCCCATTGGAATATATGTGTTTTATCGAAGCCGCCCATAAATTCTGATATATAATTTTAGTGGATGAGCCTAAAAAGTAAGTAGTTGAATGTCAAAAATTAAAAAGCTCAAAAAAATTATGAATTTTGAAAAAAGAATAGTTGAGAAGCTTAGAAAAATAATTAATAATGTTTAAGAAAATTTTAAATTTTGAAAAAAGAAACCTATAATTTTATAAAAATCTAGATTTTGAAAAAAAAAATTAAGAACTTTGAATAATGTTGATAATTTTGAAAAAAAAAATTCGATAAAACAATGATATTTTGAAAAAGAAAATTTATAAAATTAAACAAAATTGTGAAAAAATTGACAAATTGTAAAAAAATATATTTTTTTAAAAAGAAAACTAAATTTTGTAAAAAAAATGTTAAATTTATTTATAATAAAAATGATATTTAGTTAAAAGAGTTAAAAAATATATACATTTTGAAAAAAAATCAAATTTATTTATGAAAAATAAAATTACTAAATTATTAGGCACATCCACTGATTGAACCTTTAATCGTTTTTGGACAATCTAATCAGTTTAAATTGAAGAGTAAATAACTTCAGATGTTTAAATCAAATTTCACGGAAATTGTTGATCAATCTAATCAATTTATTTATTAATTTTGGGTTTAACCCTTAAAATGATCTAGAAAAATGAATGGATGGCGTGGATAAACCACATACGTTCTCGGTGGGCCTAATAGGGTTTACTCAGTAGGAAAATTCAACTGAGCACGCAATGGAAATAGAGTTACTCAGCACGTAATGGAAACGGATTGGCTACTCCCCCTGGTACCATCCCCGTGGCTGGTGGTCGGTGCTCTGTGGGCCCCATTATGATGTATTTGTTTCATCAATTCTGTTCATCCATTTTTACAGATCATTTTATATATAGATGAAAAAAACGATAGGGATATAAATCTCAGGTGGACCACACCACAGGAAAACAATAATGATTGGATATCCACCATTAAAATCCTCCTAAGGCCCACTGCACTGTTTATTTGGCATCCAATCTGTTAATTGGGTCATAAAGACCCAGATGAAGAGAAAAAATAAATATCAGCTTGATCCAAAACTTTTATGGCCCCCAAAATGTTTTTAATGGTCACCGTCCATTCAACATTATTTCCTGTAATGTGGTCCACTTAAGATTTCAATATACCTCATTTTTTTCTCTCATAACATAAAATGATCTATAAAAATAGATGAAGGGCATGGATGAAACACATACATCATGGTGGGGCCCATAAAGCACCGACCACCAGCCATTAGCTGGTGTCAAGGGGTAGCCAGTTTGCCTCCATAGGGAGATTGCTACTAAGTGACGTCACCAAGTTCTGTGGAACCCTCCATGATGTATATTTTGTATCCACACCGTCCATCCATCTGGAGAGATCATTTTAGGGTAAGATCCAAAGAATGAGTCACATCCAAAGCTCTAGTGGACCCCACCAGAGAAAACAGTGGCGAGAGTGACACCACCATTAAAAACTTCTTATAAGAATTGGTTAGGGCGCCGACCCTAACTAGTTCATCTCTCTCCCTCTCACTCTGCGCCTCTCCCTCCATCTCTCCTTCTCTCTCTCTCTGCGCCTCTCCCTCTCTCTCTACGCCTCTTCCTCTCCCTTTCCCTCTCTCTCCTCGTTTCTCTGTGCCTCTCCCTCTCTCTCTACGCCTCTCCCTCTCTCTCTCAATCTCCCTCACGCGCCCTTTTCTCCCGCCTGTAGCAAACCCATCTCTCCATCTCTCTTTCGCACTCCTCTCCATCTCCCTCGCCCTCTCTCGATCTCCCTCACGCGCTCAGCCTCTTTTTCTGTCTCTGTCTGTCTCCCTCTCTCTCTCTGTCTCTATTTGCTGTCTTGAATGAGCTTGAAAGGCAGGAGGATGTGGCGCTCAAGGTAGGATTTTGATGCTTGAACTTTTCATTCTGATGCATTTTCTGAGATGTCTCTGATTTCATTTATTTATTTATTTATTGTAATTTTTGGAATTGGGTTTTTGAAATGAAGAGATTATTTTCTTGTGGGCCTGTGGTATTCAGTGGCAGTGATTTATCTGTTAAGCTCGTGGAATACATGTACTGCAATCTTCATGGAGAAATTCATGGAGCCTAGCTTTAAAATCACAATGATGGAATGATCCCAGCCATCAAACTGGTGACTATCAAATGGACTGCAGTCCTCAATAGATTGTTGGGTTTTTATTTTTTATTTTATATCAGGGTTCAAAATATCAGAATGCTCGTTTTGTATCATGAATTTATTATGATAAATTCATCCTCTGATGCAATGCAACGTCTGTATTTGATTTAGATATGTATCATGAGGCATCATTTTTAACTGTTTGTATTTACAGTACGCCTCTATAAAAATGCATCATATCAGAATGAGTTGGTGCAGTCTGATACAAATGCTTGTAGGGTGTCCATTTATGGAGATATAACTCACAGTTGTTTGTGATTATCATGCATGATTGGTTTACCAAACAAACAGCCTAGATCTTGCACAAAAGATAGTGGACGGGCTCAGGCTCGGGCCAGACTCAGACCTGGGACAGCCATAATAATCAAGCGATGTGCTTGGGCCTGTCTGTTTGGCCCAGGCCTGTATTTTACTTTACAGGCTGGGTTTGGACAGACCTTGACCCAGCCTGAATTCAGCACGTTGACAGCCCTATTCATGGTTGGTTGAACCCTATCGGAAGAACCTGTTCCATCTGGTGCTTAAAAACAGAATGAGAGAATCAACGAGCATCTTCTGAATATATATTGATACTTCATTTAAACAATTCTTTCAATAGTCACCCATCTCCAAAAATTTTACCAACTAGACTCTTCATTGAAACAGTTCTTTCAATAGTCACCCATCACTAAAATTTTGACAACTCTACCAGACAGTTTTTCCAATGTAAGCCACCTACAATTTTTCTTTTCCATAGTAGGCAAAGATATGTTAAAGTGATCATGGGTGAGAATTCTAAGTTTAAAAGATGAACTTAGCTTTTATAACATCATGGTTAGGCCTAACATAACTTAGTTCTCATTGATTTACGTTGCATAATTAATCTCTTTTTTTTTTTCTTTTTTTTTTCTTTTTTTCTTTCTTTTTTTTTCTTTCTTTTTTTTTTTTCTCTTTTATTTTTGTAATGTTCATGGCTATCTAAATTATAAATGTCAGCTAATGCCTTGCATCTAGCACTCCAAGCTACATGTGTCCTGAGCTTCTTGCAGATATCTCTTATGGCTACAAATATGATATTTGGTCATTAGGTGAGATCTGGTGGCTTCTTTTTTTCTTTTTTTCTTTTTCTTTTTTGTCCTAGTTAAGGATGTAGATCAACTTGTTACTGGGATGTCAAGTTGATCATTCATATTCAATGGTTTGTTTTCACAACATGTGATATCATGTCCTTGCCTAGCTTTCAATGTAAGCATCTCCATCGTTTTTGTGTTTATTCAGCCACCTCCACCTGTTAACAATACCAATCCATACAATGTATTCAAACCAAGCGAGAAAGCCCACCGACTCCACACAAGAAGGGTAGGTATGGATGTTAGCTATCAATTTATATGTTTTGAAATAAAATTGATGCAGAAATCAAAATGCTGCTGGTACAATAGAAATGTCTTGGTATGTATGTCATGTAACTCCACGATGTGGCATGAAATAGTAGTATTCCTCTACAAAAATCATTCTGTGTACTCTCACTTCTTGAAACTAGAACCAGGTATTAGGGATTTAAATACACCATCCAGAAATAATTTGAGACGACGTTCAATGATACTTTGTTAAATATGAAATTTATGACCTTTAGTAACTTGGTTAATTAAAAAGAACTGCATAGTGGCTTGATCCCAATCTGAATTTTTGGGTACGTAGGCAGCCGTTCGTAATCTGTTAGAATATTGGTGCAACCACAAATCTTTTTTCTCTTTTGAATTATAATAGATTGTATTGGTTGCATTTTTCTCTGTCATACAGGTTGTGGCTATCAAAGATTTGGTTAGGGAGACTACGATGGTGAACTAGCAGCTGCAATAAATATGAGAGTTGCAAAGGTGAAAAGAAACATAAGATGGTCGGTAAGATAAGATGCATGATTTTTCTTTTCAACTGTTAGTTATAGATTGACAGCACTTGTTTCAATTTTCTTAGATGGGTGATGAATGTATTTGAGAATGTAAATGAAAATAAAAAACTTATAATATATATATATATATATATATATATATATATATATATATATATATATATATATATATATATATATATATATATATATATATATATATATATGTTATCAATAGAGGATACCTTGCTTAGGGGGACATAAAATTCTTGTAGCTTATGGTATGGTGCCCCAATATTGGTTGTATTTTACTAGTATGTAGTAGATAATGCTAGGTTCAGTAGTAGATAATGCTAGGTTTAATAGTAGAATCCTGGATGTGCGTTGGAGCTATCCGAATGAGCGGGGGTCCCTGAAAGGTGGGAACCGCTGTTATGACCATGATGAAGCTATCTATTTTCTATGGACGACATTGGAGGGGCTTGGCCATTTGGACAGGCCATGTTTATGTATTTGCTCAAAATTAATGGAGTAGACCCGGATGTGCGTTAGAGCTATCCGGATGGGCGGGAGTCCCTGGAAGATGGGAACTGTTGTTATGACCATGATGAAGCTGTCCATTTCCTATGGAGGGCATTGGAGGGGCCTGGCCATTTGGACAGGCTGTATTTATTTTATATCTGTATTTTATATTTAAATTTGCAGGGACCACACCCTTAACCTAAACCACACCCTAAACCTAAACCTATAACCTAAACCTAAACATAAACTTGTAACCTATAACTTAAACCACTTATAACCTACACTTACAACCTATACTTAAACCTAAACCTAAACTCAAATCCCTAAACCTTAACCTACCTAACCCAAACCTATACTTACAACCTAAAACTATTCTCAAATCCCAAAACCTATAACCTAAACCTAACCTTTCCCTAAACCTATAACCTACACTTATATCCTAAACCTAAATCTATAACCTAAACCCAACCTAAACCTAAACTTATTCTCAAATCTCAAAATCTATAACCTAAACCTATAACCTATAACCTTAACCTTAACTTATAACCTATAACCTAAACCTAAACCTAAACCAAAACCTATAACCCAAACCTGAACCCATTCTCAAATCCCAAAACCTATAACCTAAACCTTAACCTTAACCTATAACCTATAACCTAAACAAAAACCAAAACCTATAACCTAAACCTGAACCCAAACCCGAACCTGAATTCCTAAACCTTAAACTAAACATATAACTTATAACCTATAACTTAAGCCTATACCTAAACCTAAAACCTTACTTATTACCTAAAACTATTCTCAAATCCTTAAACCTTAACCTATAACCTAACCTAAACCTATACTTATAACCTAAAACTATTCCCAAATCCCAAAACCTATAACCTTAACCTATCCTAACCTATCCCTAAACCTATAACCTAAATTCAATTCCCTAAACCTAAACCTATACTTATAACCTAAACCTAAACCTATAACCTTAACTCAAATCCCTAAACCATAACCTATAACCCAACCTAAACCTATACTAATAACCTAAAACTATTCTCAAATCCCAAAATCTAAACCCGAATCCAAACCTAAACCTGAGCCTGAATTCCTAAACCATAACCTAAACATATAACAACTAAACCTAAAACCTAAACTCAAATTCCTAAACCTTAACCTAAACCTAAAACCTAAACCTAAACTTATAACCAAAACCTAAACCTATTCCCAAATCCCAAAACCTATAACCTGAACCTAAATCTAAACCTTAACCTCTAACCTAAACCTATAACCTAAACTCAATTCCCTAAACCTAAACCTATAACCTTAACCTAAACCTATTCTCAAATCCCAAAACCTGTAACCTAAACCTAAACTCGATCCCGAACCCGAACCCGATTTCCTAAACCTAAGCCTTAACCTATTCTCAAATTCCTAAACCTAAACCTACACCTAATCCTAATCTCAACTCCCTAACCTAAACCTAAACCTAAACTTGAAAACTCAAACCTAAACCCGATCCCGAACCCAAAACCGATTTTCTAAACCCAACCTAAACCTAAACTTATTCTCAAATCCCAAAAACTATAACCTAAACCTAATCCTCAACCTAAACCTATAACCTATAACCAAAACCAAAACCAAAACCAAAACCTATAACCTAAACCTAAACCCATTCTCAAATCCCAAAACCTATAACCTAAACCTAAACCTTAACCTATAACCTATAACCTATAAGCAAAACCAAAACCAAAACTAAAACCTATAACCTAAACCCGAACACAAACTCGAACCCGAACCCGAATTCCTAAACCTTAACCTAAACATATAACCTATAACCTATAACTTAAGCCTATACCTAAACCTAAAACCAACCTTATAACCTAAAACTATTCTCAAATCCTTAAGCCTTAACCTATAACCTTAACCTGAACTTAAACCTATAACCTTAACCTAAATATAAAACCTAAACCTAAACCTATACTTATAACCTAAACCTATTCTCAAATCCTAAAACCTATAACCTAAACCTAAACCTAAACCTATAACCTATAACCTAAACCAAAACCTATAACCTATAACCTAAACCAAAACCAAAACCTATAACATAAACCCAAACCCATTCTCAAATCCCTAAACCTATAACCTAAACCTAAACCTAAACCTATTCTCAAACCCCAAAACCTATAACCTAAACCTAAACCTATAACCTATAACCAAAACCAAAACCTATAACCTATAACCTAAACCAAAACCAAAACCAAAACCTATAACCTAAACCCGAACCCAATCTCAAATCCCAAAACCTATAACCGAAACCTAAACCTTAAACTATAACTTAAACCAAAACCAACCTATAACCCAAACCCGAACCCGAATTCCTAAACCTTAACCTAAACATATAACCTATAACCTATAACTTAAGCCCATACCTAAACCTAAAACCTTACTTATAACCTAAAACTATTCTCAAATCCTTAAACCATAACATATAACCTAACCCAAACCTATACTTATAACCTAAAACTATTCCCAAATCACAAAACCTATTACCTTAACCTAACCTTTCCCTAAACCTATAATCTAAACTCAATTCCCTAAACCTAAATCTATACTTATAACCTAAACTCAAATCCCTAAACCTTAACCTATGACCTAACCCAAACCTATACTTATAACCTAAAACTATTCTCAAATCCCAAAACCTATAACCTAAACCTAACCTTTCCCTAAACCTATAACATACACTTATATCCTAAACATAAATCTATAACCTAAACCCAACCTAAACCTAAACTTATTCTCAAATTCCAAAACCAATAACCTAAACCTAATCCTCAACATAAACCTATAACCTATAACCTAAATCAAAACCTATAACCTAAACCTGAACCCATTCTCAAATCCCAAAACCTATAACCTAAACCTAAACCTTAACCTATAACCTATAACCAAGACCAAAACCAAAACCTATAACCTAAACCCAAACCCAAACCCGAACTTGAACCCAAATTCATAAACCTTAACCTAAACATATAACCTATAACCTATAACTTAAGCTTATACCTAAACCTAAAACCTTACTTATAACCTAAAACTATTCTCAAATCCTTAAACCTTAACCTATAACCTAACCTAAACCTATACTTATAACCTAGAACTATTTCCAAATCCCAAAACCTATAACCTAAACCTAACCTTTTCCTAAACCTATAACCTAAACTCAATTCCCTAAACCTAAACCTATACTTATTACTAAACTCAAATCCCTAAACCTTAACTTATAACCTAACCCAAACCTATACTTATAACCTAAAACTATTCTCAAATCCGAAAACCTATAACTTAAACCTAACCTTTTTCCTAAACCTATAACCTACACTTATATCCTAAACCTATAACCTAAACCTATACTTATAACCTAAAACTATTCTCAAATCCGAAAACCTATAACCTACACTTATATCCTAAACCTAAATCTATAACCTAAACCCAACCTAAACCTAAACTTATTCTCAAATCCCAAAACTTATAACCTTAACCTAAACCTATAACCTTAACCTAAACTAATTCCCAATTTCCTAAACCTATAGCTTATAACCTAAACCTAAACCTAAACCTATAACCTTATCCTAAACCAAAACCTATGACCTGATTTCCTAACCCTAAAGCTGATTTCCTAAACCCGAACCCAAACCTGATTTCCTAAACCTAAAGCTTAACCTATTTTCAATTCCCTTAACCTATAGCTTAAAACCTAAACCTAAACCTAAAACCTAAATGTATTCTCAAATCCCAAAACCTACACCTAATCCTAATCTCAACTCCCTAACCTAAACCTAAACTTAAACTTGAAAACCCAAACCTAAACCCGATCCCGAACCCGAACCCTATTTCCTAAACCTAAACCTTAACCTATTCTCAATTCCCTAAACCTATAGCTTATAACCTAAACCTAAACCTAAACCTTAACCTAAACCTATAACCTTAACCTAAACCAAAACCTATGACCTAAAACCTTAACCTATAGCCTATAACCTATAACTTAACCTTAACCTAAATTTAAAACCTAAACCTTAATCTAAATTTAAAACCTAAACCTTAACCTATAACCTTAACCTAAACCAAAACGTATGACCAAAAACCTAAATGTATTCTCAAATCTCTAAACCTAAACCTACACCTAATCCTAATCTCAACTCCCTAACCTAAACCTAAACCTAAACTTGAAAACCCAAACCTAAACCCGATCCCGAACCCGAACCCGATTTCCTAAACCTAAACCTTAACCTATTCTCAAATCCCTAAACCTAAGCGTACACCTAATCCTAATTTCAACTCCCTAACTTAAACCTAAACCTAAACTTAAAAACTCAAACTTAAACCCGAACCCTATTTTCTAAACCTAAACCTTAACCTATTCTCAATTCCCTAAACCTATAGCTTATAACCTAAACCTAAACCTATAACCTTAACCTTAACCTAAACCAAAACCTATGACCTAAAACCTAATTGTATTCTCAAATCTCTAAACCTAAACCTACACCTAATCTTAATCTCAACTCTCTAACCTAAACCTAAACCTAAACCTAAACTTGAAAATCCAAACCTAAACCTGATCCCGAACCTGAACTCGAACCCAATTTTCTAAACCTAAACCTTAATCTATTCTCAAATCCCTAAACCTAAACCTACACCTAATCCTAATCTCAACTCCCTAACCTAAACATAAACCTAAACTTGAAAACCCAAACCTAAACCCGATCCCGAACCTAATTTTTTAAACCTAAACCTTAACCTATTTTCAATTCCCTAAACCTATAGCTTATAACCTATACCTAAACCTTAACCTAAACCTATAACCTTAACCTAAACCAAAACCTATGACCTAAAACCTAAATGTATTCTCAAATCTCTAAACCTAAACTAACACTTAATCATAATCTCAACTCCCTAACCTAAACCTAAACCTAAACTTGAAAACCCAAACCTAAATCCGATCCCGAATCCGAAACCGATTTCCTAAAACTAAACCTTAACCTATTTTGAATTCCCTAAACCTATAGCTTAAAACCTAAACCTTAACCTAAACCTAAACCTAAACCTATAAACTTAACCTAAACCAAAACTTATGACCTAAAACCTTAACCTATAACCTATAACCTAACCTTATCCTAAACATAAAACCTAAACTTTAACTTATAACCTAAAACCTAAACCTAAACCCAAAACCTAAATGTATTCTCAACTCCCTAAACATAAACCTATAACCTAACCTAAACCTAAACCTAGAACCTACACTTATAACCTAAACCTAAACTTATGACCTAAACCTAAGCCTAAAACCTAAACCTATGACCTAAAACCTAAATGTATTCTCAAATCCCTAAACCTAAACCTACACCTAATCCTAATCCTAAACCCAAAACTTAAACCTAAACCTAAAACCTAAATGTATTCTCAACTCCCTAAACATAAACCTATAATCTAACGTAAACCTAAACCTAAAACCTGCACTTATAACCTAAACCTAAACCTAAGCCCAAAACCTAAACCTATGACCTAAAACCTAAATGTATTCTCAAATCCCTAAACCTAAACCTACACCTAATCCTAATCTCAACTCTCTAACCTAAACTTGAAAACCCAAACCTAAACCCGATCTCGAACCCGAACCCAATTTTCTAAACCTAAACCTTAACCTATTTTCAATTCCCTAAACCTATAGCTTATACCCTAAACCTAAACCTAAACCTAAACCTATAAACTTAACCTAAACCAAAACCTATGACCTAAAACCTTAACCTATAAGCTATAACCTAACCTTAACCTAAACATAAAACCTTAACCTTAACCTATAAACTATAACCTAAACCTAAACCTAAACCTAAAACCTAAATGTATTCTCAACTCCCTAAACATAAACCTATAACCTAAGCTAAACCTAAACCTAGAACCTACACTTATAATCTAAACCTAAACCTATAACCTAAACCTAAGCCTAAAACCTAAACCTATGACGTAAAACCTAAATGTATTCTCAAATCCCTAAACCTAAACCTACACCTAATCCTAATCTCAACTCCCTAACCTAAACCTAAACCTAAACTTGAAAACCCAAACCTATACCCGATCTAGAACCCGAACCCGATTTCTTAAACCTAAACCTTAACCTATTCTCAATTCCCTAAACCCATAGCTTATAACCGAAACCTAAACCTAAACCTAAACCTTAACCTAAACCTAAACTTAAAACCTAAATGTATTCTCAAATCCCTAAACCTAAACCTACACCTAATCTTAATCTCAACTCCCTAACCCAAACCTATACCTAAACTTGAAAACCCAAACCTAAACCCGATCCCGAACCCGAATCCGATTTCCTAAACCTATAGCTTATAACTGAAACCTAAACCTAAACCTAAACCTAAACCTTAACCTAAAACCTAAAACCTAAATGTATTCTCAAATCCCTAAACCTAAACCTAAACCTACACCTAATCCTAATCTCAATTCCCTAACCTAAACCTAAACCTAAACTTGAAAACCCAAACCTAAACTCGATCCTGAACCCGAACCTGACTTCCTAAACTTAAACCTTAACGTATTCTCAATTCCCTAAACCTATATCTTATAACCTAAACCTAAACCTTAACCTAAACCTAAACGTAAACCTATAAACTTAACCTAAACTAAAACCTATGACCTAAAACCTTAACCTATAACCTATAACCTATAACCTAACCTTAACCTAAACCTAAAACCTAAACCTTAACCTTAACCTATAACCTAAAACCTAAACCTAAATGTATTCTTAATTCCCTAAACTTAAACCTACACCTAATCCTAATCTCAACTCCCTAATCTAAACCTAAACCTAAACTTGAAAACCCAGAACTAAACCCGATCATGAACCTGAACCCAATTTTCTAAACCTAAACCTTAACCTATTCTCAATTCCCTAATCCTATAACTTATAACCTTAACCTAAACCTATAACCTTAACCTAAAACTAAACCCGATCTCGAACCTGAACCTGATTTTCTAAACCTAAACCTTAACCTATTCTCAATTCCCTAATCCTATAGCTTATAACCTTAACCTAAACCAAAACCTATGACTTAAAACCTAAATGTATTCTCAAATTTCTAAACCTAAACCTACACATAATCCTAATCTCAACTCCCTAACCTAAACATAAACCTAAACTTGAAAATCCAAACCTAAAACTCGATCTCGAACATGAACCCGATTTCCTAAACCTAAAACTTAAATGTATTCTCAAATTCTTAAACCACCTAATCCTAGTCTCAACTCCCTAACCTAAACCCAAACCTAAACTTGAAAACCCAAACCTAAACCCGATCCCAAACCCGAACCCGATTTCCTAAACCTAAACCTTAACTTATTCTCAATTCCCTAAACCTTAACCTATAACCTAACCTAACCTAAACATAAACCTATAACCTGCACTTATAACCTAAACCTATAACCTAAATCGAAACCTAAAACCTAAACTTAAACCTAAAACCGAAATGTATTCTCAAATCCTTGAACCTATACCTACACCTGATCCTAATCTCAATTCCCTAACCTAAACTTAAACCTAAACTTGAAAACCCAAACCTAAACCCCATCCCGAACCCAAACCCGATTTCCTAAACCTTAACCTATTCTCAATTCCTTAAAGCTATAACCTATATATTATAACCTATAACCTAAACTTAAACCTTAACCTAAACCTATAACCTAAACCTAAACCTATATACTATAACCTATAACCTTAACCTTAACCTTAACGCATCGGCAAGAGCTAATAAGAGATCTTTTTCAAGTTGTGCAGGATCCTCAGAGAGGTTCTATGAACAAAGGGATGATCCGGTAATTCTTTTTCTCCTCTGTTTTTGTATGATCTTTGGTGCAAGTGTTTGAATTCAGTGTTTAAAGAATATCTATGGTATTTGGTAGAGAACAACTGATTGCATTCAGGCAAGCAACGGAACAGAAGCCTCATCGCATCATATTCTATAGGTAATTCTTCACCTTGGGAGTCTCTATAGAGTACAAATATTATGATTTAGTTTTGGTTTTTATTAGATGAGAAACTGTTTGGTATTTTGGCTCATGATTTGGAGTTTTGTAGGGTTGGTGTGAGCGTATTTATGTGGATGAATGTAATGTGGATAAAATTGTTTGTGTTTGGATGGATGTAGTTTATGTTTGGATGAATGTAGTTTATGTTTGGATGGATTTATGTAGTTTGGGTTTAGATGGATGTGAATGTGAATGATGAAATATATTATATAACAGGTGTATATCAGGAAGAATACGATGTTGTAATAGGTGTATATGGAAATACGAGACGGTTGAAGACCATCCTTTTAAAAGACGGTTCACGGCTGTCCTTTTCAGGTTCATAAGAGACGGTTCATGACCGTCCTTTTCAGGTTCATAAGAGACGGTTCATGACCATCCTTTTCAGGTTCATAAGAGATAGTTCATGACTGTCCTTTTAAAGGACGGTCATAGACCATCCTTTTCCAGTTTATAAGAGACGGTCTATGACCGTCTTTTTACAGGTTATACGAGACGGTTTATAACCATCCTTTTTACGGACGGTCTAGGACCGTCCTTTTCAGCTTCATATAAGTCCACTAATTACGTATCATTATAGACGGTTTATGACCGTCCTTCTTTAGAGATGGTTTATGGCCGTCCTTTAAAAAATATGACGCGTCAAAATTTGACGGTCGTTGCGACGGTCCAAGACCGTCCTTTTTGGCCTTTTGAGACGATTTTTGACTGTCATTTTTTCATTTTTTTGGCGTAGTGAAAACCATGTGTCAATCCGACACTCTGTTAGTGAGATATGACCCATCGAATGTACAACCCAAATTATATATCCAGTAACACAAGCAACTTTGATTATGCTAGTCCCATTGGACTTGAGCCCATGTAGGCCTAAATCCCACTTTTAGAACATGAAAATTATCAACAAATAGGATAATTTCTACATGACAAAATAAGAACTCATATATAAAACAAGCACTATAAGACAAAATTGGATTCTATCCCAAAACTCATCATTGGCTCTCTCCCCATGCCTTAGAAACTAATCATGGCTCATGTCTACCTCATCCTTTACATGCATCCAATGCATGTCTTGATTTGTGCCACATCACTTCAAACAACCAATTGCAACACTCCACTTCATCATCCACCATGTGCATCACCTATAACCCATAACCCTTATCCATCCATCAACCAATGCGTGTTTAAATTTCTTCCACCTTGGCCAATGTATGCTTAGCACCATCCACCCCATCCATCCACTACCCATACCATACATCACATTTCACCTCACTTTTAGCACCAATGAGATCCCATAAACTTACCACATCATTTTGCCACCTCAACGCCCAATTCCATTTATAAGAGTAGGAGCTCTCTTACACTTATTCTTTTCCTATACTTAGAAAAATTCTCAGATTTTTAGAGATAATGAGAGAGATTGGGGTCAAGGTGTGGCCCATCATCTAACCTAGAGGGAGTAGACCACACATCATCATCCAACCATCCATCCATTGAAGCGAATTTACACCCCTCCTTCCATCTTCCTCATCCTCCTCTTTCTTCCCCTTTTTTATTTTCTTGATATATGTGAGCCCCACTAGTGTGGAGTTCTTATGTGCATTTATTTATATCTACGGTGGTTAGCAAAGCGGCCCATGTCAGTATGGTCCACCATGATGAACATCATATCTACGCCCTTCATTTGTAATCCTTTTTTATTTTTGGACAGCAAGTTCTAAAAATCATATAAAATCAAACATGTTAAGATCAGATTTTAAACTTGGAGATATTATGAATCAAAATATGGACAAACTCTGGACCAAATTTCATAGCCATCCAACGGTCCAATCATCCGTAACATCAAGTTTACTTGGCTGCTATTTACCAGCACATGTAAGATTCCGATTTGCCTAAATAGACCCATTTAAAAACTCTTTTAATGAATGTATTAAGAATATATATCTCGTTGGATTCGTAGAAAATCAAACCATCTTTTCAACGGTATATAATAAGCCTCAATCAGAGTTTGGATGGCTGAGATCTTGGCCTTATACGAAAGATGTATTTGGGAGCTTATTATGACCATTCTTGTTTAGGCTATATTCGTGATTTCAACGGTCAGATGTATTTGATATTTGCTCTTAAATTACTTGAGATAGTTACTAATCATATGTATGGTCCTTATGGTTAGATTCTTTCATGATAAATTTAAAAAATTATGGACCGATAGATACTTCTGTAAGGACACATTGTGAATTTCTATGTATGGTCTAGATGGATCCAAGGCTCTGTATGGTTGAAAACTTATAAACGACCTGAATGAATTGTTCTCAAACCATCCATTGGACCAGATCTTCCAACAGAGAATCTGATCATAAAGATTTCATCAATATATATTTCATGTGTTACATGATGAATATGTTAGATCTATGTTATACATAACAATTACCCTCTCATTGACCCACTTGGGTGTGCGATCACTTGTGATTTATGCATATTATTAGTTCATCCAATCTGGAAACCCATGTATATTTTTGTTCGTCTCTTATCTATGGTTTGCTAGTATGTGGTTAGTTCATCCAATCTGGAAACCCATGTATATTTTCGTTTGTCTCTTATCCATGGTTTGCTAGTATGTGGGCCCCACTTGCCATTGGATCTATTACATTCCCTTTACACCTTTTGTTTACTGAAAATTTTCTAAGTACTTAACTGTATTGCATGTAAGCCTCTTTGACACCTTGTACTAGGCCCCACATTCTGTAGTTAAGGGTCTTACTTTGGGAGATGTTTAATCCTTATATAAGTGAGCTGGGATGTCCCAAATTTTTGTCAGGAATGATCCCTAAGTGTTCAAAAATTGGGCCATAAGTTGTTACAGATTCCATTTCTTAAAATTGTCTGATTATTTGCGTTTTGTACCAACTTCGGGCCTCTGTAGTGGGCCACACACTGGAGGTTTGAGTAGGCCACCACTGAGAACCTCTAACACATACTAATGAATAGATAAATAATATTTTAATTAGGATAAATCAGACCCCACATGATTAAGGAGTGGATCCCAAAATGTGGTCAGACATGGTTGTACAGAAAATCAAAGTGTCTATGTTTGGCCCTATACCAAATATTATGTGTGCACAACCAGTTGGTCCCAACTTATAATTTTTAAAGTACATATATATTACAACCAAGGGCACCTGATGGTACATTAAAATGTGGTCCCTTGTGATCATGGGATATACTTAAATTTGGGTCAAAACTAATTTTGCACTATATTTGTCATGCTCCAAACTCAAAAATCGGGCTCACAAAATTTTCGATCTCCGAATCTAGCGTCGACAGCCTCCGTAGAACCCCATTCTCGGCTCCCAGCTCCCATTCGCCAGGTTTCGATCCTGGGATGCTACGAGGAGAATTTTCAACGTCAGTTTGATTCGTAATAAGCATAACCAAAGGCATAACCCACAAACAACAATCAAGAATTCCATTACATTTTCATTATGATCAAAAACTTTACAAGTACAATGAGCATAAAGGGAAATACAATGGTAAGGAACAAAAACTCCAAAATGATCTGCAAGTGCTCCTGTCTCAGCGCTGCTGCATCTCAACGTCACCTGCACGCAACGGTCGTGCATAAGCTTATAGAAAGCTTAGAGGGTGGTGAAAGTGTGTGCGCAAGGTAGTAATATGATCATGCAATATCATAGTAGTGCGGAATATGCAGATGGATCCATAATACCATGAGCCGTACCAAGGCTATGTGATGCAAGATGCAAGTCAAGCATACAATCCTCATCTAAGTCCACATGTCAATACAGATCAACTCTGGGATATCACTGGGGTCTAGTACACTCTAAACCAGATCACCGCCACATCGCGCGCAATAAGGTAAGTGGAAGAGACCTCACTATCCGTGTACCAATATCAGGCTCGACTCGTCGATAGCGGACTCATTCCTCGAGCTGGTCAAACTCAGCCTAGCTTTGTCCCCTACACTCGGGCAGGTAAGGCCGCACCCCCTTTCAACCGACCATGACACAGTGGAGAGCGCAACCGTCTGGTAATCGGCACTTAACGCTCATCTACCCACTCAGTTTAGACGTTGGAGCAACCTCTTGATACCATAAGGGTTTAAGGACTTTCACCCAGGGATATCTATAGCACCCCATATAGAACGAGATTTTCGGTATCTAATCCTGTCATCCACGATACGCCTGTGGAGGCTACGGCCCTGATGTCGCTAGGGCGTACAATAACCATGTTACACAAATAAGAAATGCATGAATCACGCTATCTAGTCATGCAACAAATCCTACGCATATCGTGCACTCATATAGGGCAACACTGCCTAATCGGGGTCCCATAAACAGTCTGCCCGAAGGCATATGATATGATCAATCACTTCTTATATCAAGCACACATATGATGCGTATGATCATGAGTCATGGAGCTATAGTAAACATGTTATAAAATAATGCACTAACCTTATAAAGCAGATGGGCCTAGACGGCCTATACCCAACAAGTACGGGCCTATTAATGGGCCCTAGGGAGAGTTGTAATGCGGACATTTAACCAACATTAAACTTGCAATGTGGACGTCAAACCACCATCGCTCCCAAGCCATAGCCCGTAGTAAACGTCATTACACAAACCATGTTGGGTTCACACATTGCAATGGACCGTAGGTTCATCCTATTGGGCCTTTATTACACCAAATGGGCTACATTTGTGGGCCTTACGTTTATCAAATGGGTCGCATTACTGGGCTTCACCAATGGGCCTTAGGTACATTGCAATGGGTCACAATCCATGGGCCTCAGAGTATATCGAAATGGGCTTAATCACATGGGCCCTATGTGTCTTAAATGGCCTAATCTCATGGGTCTTATGCGTATCATAGTGGGCCTCAACCACGGGCCACAAATACATCGAATGGGCCACACTGATGGGCCTCATATGGACCCAACCTTGTGTATATTTGAGATCCGACCTATGCATAAGTTAACATATAGATAAATGAAGTGAAAATAATATCAGTTTATTTAGATACCACCACGGCCCTATAAGTTGAACGGTAGATGTCACTGTCCACTATTTAAATGGTTGGGTCCACTTGAACTTTAAATATGATTCACCACTATTTTGCCATGCTATAAAATGATCTTACAAACGGTTGGATGGCATGGATACAACACTTGCATCATGGTAGGCCCCACCATTTAAATAGGGAACGGTGCAGATAAAGTCTACACATAGGGAGTGGGTCCCACCGTCGGACGGATGGCGTGTGCAAAAACACATACACCACGCAGGCCCCCACGTGCAACCCGCTGCCCATTTGTAAGGCAGAGGTGGGTCCCACCTAGGGCCCAATTTTCTTAAATAATATAATATTATAAAAATATATAATATATTATCTACATTATACGAGGTTTCCTTAGTAGGAGGACCCACAAAACTGGCGGTCGCAAGATGGCAGTGGGCCCCACCATCAAGATAGATGGATGGTGTTGCCAAAACACAAATATCATGTGGGGCCTACATTCTACAGGTGATACAGGGAGGGAGGGAGAGAGAGAGAGAGAGATAGAGAGAGAGAGCAACACGTGGCTGCCTCTCCTCTACTTTTTCCTCTGTCTTTTCTTTTCTTTTTCTACTCTTTTCTTTTTCTTCCCTGACACACAGAGGTGGGTCCACGTAGGGCCCACCACCAAGAAAGTAATATATATAATATAATATACAATATATATATATATATATATATATATATATATATAATATATCATATAATATATGTATTATATGTCAAGTACGTCCAGGCCCTTGGACGGCTGGACAGCCACATACGTCAAGGAGGGCCCCACACGGGGGTATGTCCCACCGTCCAAGGACGGTGGACGGTTCGGATCTAAACACATGCATCATGGTGTGGCCTAACAAAGTGAATGGATGGTGTGGGTGGGTCCCATGGACCCCACCGTCAGCACACCCTGACAGTACACACTTCATGGCAGCCACCTTCATTGGACCGATACCAAGACCTCAGGTGTTTGAAACGAGGTATCTTTCACTCGGTCTGCCAATTGGGCTATGGATCTGGGTGTGGATGCTGCATCAAGGAGGGCCCCAGACGGACGTGGGTTCCACCGTCCATGCATAGTGAACAGCTTGGATGAAGCGCACACACCATGGTGTGGCCCGTCTGTAAGGATGGACGGCGTGGTTGGGTCCCATGGACCCACCGTCAGTTGACACTTCACTGGTTAGCACCCCACGTCAGTCCACACTTTCCTGTTATCACACACCATGCGTCAGTACACCTCCACTGGTGATGGACGGTGTGGAAATGCACATCATCAGGGTGGGTCCCACATGGACCACCTGTTTTTGGATCAACTTAATATTTGTGTTTTACCATGTCCAGCAGCAGTGGGTGCACATATCACCCATGTAAACCGTGGGGTCCACATCAATGGACGGCGTGGATAGGGTCATGCATCAAAGTGGGCCACATGCCATCATACACACACAAAAAAAAAATGGAGAAAGAGAGAGAGACAACGGAGAGGATGGAGGGGCCCCGCCACTATGGGCCCCTCTTTGATACCAAGCTTACATCAAGGTGGGTCCCACCACAAGTGGCCCTTAAATCACAAAACAAATAAAATAAGTAGAGATCTAAGATCACCCACCGTTCTTTCTTCCTCCCTTGGCTTCCTTAGCTCCTTAACGTCGATTCCAACGGAGGAGATGAGGAATGGATGGTTGAGATGGGAGATGATGAGGTAGGAAAGGTGGGCCACACTTGAAGTTTTGAAAGAGAGGGAGAGGCTTGGAGAGCTCTCATACGTATGGGATTCTTTTTTTTTTGGTTGCTTGAGAAAATAAAATGAGAAATGAGAAAGAGAGAGTTGTAAACAGAGAGAGATGGGTGATGGATGGATGTGGTGAGTGATGGGTGTGTAAGAAAACCTTAACTTTTGTGGCCTTTTGTATAAGAAAGGCATGGGAGGTGCAAGAGATTCTTGACTTTGAGGGCTTTTGGTGTAAGAAAGGTATGGGCTTTGAAAGAAAATCTTGACTTTTGTGATTGCTTGGGAATGGGTGAAAGGTGATGTGTACTTGACATGTACTTAACATGTGATGGATTGATTGATGGGATTGATGTGACATCTCGTAGGGATTCTCTTGGATTTCACAACGCGCGGCGTTTTCCTTGCACCGAACGTTGGCCCATATCTCTTGACCAGGGTATCGCCTCGGCACGCAAGTCGCGGCATCGGAACTGCAGCAATGACGCGATCGCTATGGTAATGGTCTTTTTGTTTCGATATGGGTTGACGGCATACGAATCAGGGTCGCACGTAAATATCGGTTAAGGGTCGAAGGTTACCGAAATTCGACCGGTAAAACCGCGAAATTCTACGAAACGGTACGAACTAAGATACGGGTCTTACAATATTTCCTGCACAATTTCTCCAAGTACCCATGTTTGGGCCATCACCATAAACTGTACTCACCTAACCAATGAGGCCTGCATTATAATTTGTAAAGCCCATACATAGAACTACTAGGTGGTTATTCTATTTCACCATGTAGGCCCCATGTGATCATAAATCTGACTCTAAAATGACCCAGAACCAACATTGCACAAAAATATGTTTGATGTAAAATTTATGTGGGGCCACGTCAGTGGGGTCTACCACCTTCTCAAAGCATTTAATGCAGCATTTAAATTTTGAAAAATAACTCTCAGATATTGTTGGGCTTAAAAACCTTAAGTGGGCCATCTAGTATGGGCTATCTTGTATGGGCCTTATCTTTCATGAAATGAGGTCCACCTGGCATATTTTATAAATGGTGTTGTATAACTTGTAAAATATTTAGTGGACAGATCTTGCTGTCCAAATATTCTCTTAAGATATAAGTGGCCTTGGGCCCATCTAAATGATGCAATCTTAAGGCCCAAGAAGGCCTAACACTAAGAGAAATTGTTGGGGAGTGAGAAACTTATAATGGTAACCTTCCTTGAGCCTGTTGGGCAAGCCCATTTCCTATTGGGGCAGCGTACCTTTCATACTACCTCTAGTCAAATGGACCACGCTTAAAGATACCTATTTTACAATACATAAACTGGATAATTGGACTTTTTCTTGGTTTGTTGTATATGTGGCTAGTAGGCCTGATATGATATATGACATGAAAGATGTTAGTATGTTATCCTTTATGTTTGAGATTGTGCATTGTTTCTAGTTGGTAGAATGTGTGGCGCCCACTTAGTTGTGGAACTGGATCCACACTATTGAAAGCATTCTGGTTGGACATTTATACCCTTGGGTTAGCCTATTGGTTCACCAAGTGGGACTCACACTTGACCTATATGACCTCATGCCTTACATGTAGTTCAAGTCCAGTGTGGAAGTCACACTAGGTAAGACGCACCTAGTGATGGGTGAGATGATGATACATGTATGGTAACATGATAATGATGATTATGAGTTCTTAGTTGAAATGATAGATTTAATTTAATGGATGATGAATTATGGCATATGCATTGATGATAGATGAGTAATTATTTATGTTACTTATGACATTTCTTATGTTAATCATGAAGTGAAAATGATCCTCATGGTAATGATGATGATATTATATATTTATATGCATGATGTAAAAACATGCTAGTTGACCACCATGCGTGATATCCAAGTGATAATAATGCACGTATTGATTGTCGTGATGACAATGTGGATAAGAAAATCATATTTTTACTTGATGCGTGGATAACGATAAATAAATTATGTCGGTGGATGTAAGGATTACCTTATGCATGATAGACAACTAATGCATAGGGCATGTATAATGATAGTATTGGACAATGGCCATGATATTGATGATGCATGTGAATCCCTATATGCTATGTACTCTATGCACATGATTGCATGATACATGTTATGAGGATAGATTTGATGTTGAATGATGCTTATGATAATGATGATACATGTTAGAACATATGTACCACCATAACCTATGCACCTTATGTATGTGTGTGCTATAGGAGCCCTGGTAGCCATTTGTTAAGTATTCACAGGAGTTATAGGGCCCCAGTGTGCTATTGAAAAAACTTATATATATATGGACTCACACGTCACGTTGGCTATTCTTATGTTTAGGCCGATTATTGTTTATATCTAATAGTCATGCTAGTGTACCTAGTCTAGTAGGACATACTGTGAATATGCTAAGTATAGCATCATGATACATGCCAGACGCATCATTTGCATGCTTGTTATGAGGAGTTATTGATCATAACATGTGTCATTGGGCTGGTTGTTTATGGGACTCCCTGAGAGATGGAGTTGCCCACATGAGTGCGTGGTACGCCCAGGTTTGTTGCATGACTGGATGGTATAACTAATGCATCTCGCATTTTGTTACATGATCGTTTAGTGCCCTAGTGACATCAGGACTGTGGCATTCATAGGCTTATCGTGAATGGTCAAATGGGACACAAAAAATGTTTGAGATTTAGCATATGGGCACTTTGGAAGTCCGTGGGTGAAAGTTCCTAAACTCCCGTGGCTAGGAGATGCTCTAATGTCTAGACCGAGTGGATACATGAACGAATGAGGGCCGAATACTAGTTAGCTGCGTCTCCCACTGTGTCATGATTAGTTGGAAGGGAGTGTGGCCTTACCCGCTCAAGTGAAAGGGTAATGGTTAGGCTGAGTCTGACCCAGCTTGAGAAATGGGTCCGCTATCGACGAGCCGGGCCCGATATTGGTAGGTGGATAGTGAGGTCTCTTCTACTTACCCAGTTGTGCGCTTAGATGAGGTGGTAAACTGTTGTTAGTGTACTAGACCCCAGTAATGATCCCAAAGAAGTACGGTGCTGATATGTGGATTTACTGAGCAGGAGTTACGCACTCAGCATTTGACTCATTCATTCATTCACTATCCACTCGAATTGGCGGTGCGCAACCAAATCATTATGTGTACCTTCGTAATGGTCAGTATTTTGGTTGGGCGAGTGACCAACTCAAGATCAGGAGTTACCACATTGAGTCTAACGATCCAAATTTAGGTATGAGACTAGTTTGGATAGAAGTCCCTTCTGATGAACTCCACAGCTTGCGATACTATGTACTATCTCCCTGACTACACACTCTAGTTTTAACATTTCTTTTGCATTGAATTGCATTGCATCCTTTGCATATGACATATCATTTCTTTTCCATTATATACTGCATTGCGTCCTTTACATATGCATCCTCAGTATATGACATTCGGCTACATAAGCCTTGCATCTCATAGCCTTGGTATAGCCGACAACATTCATGACTTGCATCGCATAGCCTTGGTATGGCCGACACCATTCATGCCTTGCAACGCATAGCCTTGGTATGACTGATAGCATTCATGGACTTGCCAGTATTTTCCCATTCATGGACTTACCAGTATTTTCGCTTACTCTAATAGTGAATGATGGGGGATTTTATCTCACTCTTATGTGAGGATGGTGGATTACTCATATGTGTTGTGGAGATGTACTCGCAGAAGGAGGGATGTTCAGCATTTGACTCATGCATTCATTCATCTCGACTCCACACACCAACTCTGTCATTGCCTTTCCATTGTATGCCATATGGTAGAAAATGAAATATGATTATCTTATTCATGATGATTGGCTATTTTAATGATTCATAGTCACTTCTTGAGTGACATGTCTATTATTGATGTCATGTTCATGATAACCTGTATACTTATACGACATGCTTGATTGATAACCTACTCACCTATAATAACATGATTGGTTGATAACATGCTTATAGTTATTTTGGATGTCTTTACGGGAGCACCCTGATAAGACGTGTTTTACTCTCGGCACGTAATAGACTCACGAGTTGTGATTTGCTCATACGTATGACTTACACTTTTTAAGATTCATACAAGAGTTGTTGGAGTTTACTATTGTTTCCTTCATTACTGTTGAGCTAGTGTACAATATCATGTGTGACATATTGAATAGGTTCCTCTCTTCGATATGCGTTGATACCATGTACAAAATGTGTAACCACCTAAACAGATTAATCATTTAAAAAAAAAAATCACACTAAAAAATCATTCTTGTAGGATCTCGGATCAGAATTTGACATATGGGTGTCAGGAGCCGAGAATGGGATACTACGGAGGCTGTCAGCGCTGGATTTGGCGATCGAAAATTTTGTGAGCCCAGTTTTCGAGTTTAGGGCATGACAAAAGTTGTACTTAAACAATCATTTATTTGCTCAATTTTAATTAAAATAGAGGTAATTGCGTTGTCTAATCAGAAAGTTTAACAGACGTATACCTTTGATATTTCTTGAATGATCATCTAATTAAAGTACTGGTAAAAGAAAAATCACTAGAACAAGTATCATTTAAAAAGAATGAGGAAATGAAGAATGAAGTTGCAAATAAAGATGATAAGCAACCGAATTTAGAGACACTTGGGGGGTAATGTCCGAATTTGATGATACGGTTTGACTCGTTCTTACTGATTACGTTGGATTGCAATATGATGCTGACATCACCATTGAGTTTTCAAATTAAACCATCTCAACCAGAGAAGATGGAAGGAGATGTGGAAGATTTAGGGCCTCATATAATCATATAATATGCTTCCTTTGACTTCAAGGAGGAAGCCAAAAAAGGTGTTGACTGTTACAGTCGAATCAGGATCCCCCTCTGAAAAACTCTTATAATGACCCAACACTTGAAGCCATTGTATATCTCCGTACACTTGAAAGAGTATTTGATTACTCAGGTTTTGGTCGATAATAGAGCTGTTGTTAACATTCTCTCAACCAGAATGGTGACTAAATTGGGAAAGACTTAAGACAACCTTATTTCGACTGAGGTCACAATGAGTAATTTTTTTTGGATGGGTAATGTAAATGTAATGTGTTTTATCAATTGAACTAATGGTGTGAACCAAGAAAGTGTTGGCGGATTTCTTCATGGTCGACACCGTCAAACTATAATGTTTTACTTTGAAGAAATTGGATTCATTCGTTTGCATGTATTCCATCATCACTGCATTAATTTGTGAATTTTGGAATCAGGATAGAGTTTTGGTTTTGGACAATAAAAAAACTAATTTTATCCATATCCAACACAGTCAAGGCTTATTTTTATGGAAATGAGATCAGACTAATGCAATTTATAAGACGGGACAAGAACGGTAGACCAATTGGCATAAATGTCAAACTCAACCTAGATAATATTGTATAGGGTATTGTAATAATGATACAACTGAATATCGAAGGCTATAAATACCTTCCATA
Organism: Magnolia kwangsiensis; assembly: GCA_037074715.1. NCBI lineage: Eukaryota > Viridiplantae > Streptophyta > Magnoliopsida > Magnoliales > Magnoliaceae > Magnolia > Magnolia kwangsiensis. Next base: position 121,280,886 of record CM073577.1, read on the forward strand.
TAACTACAAGATGCATGATAGAAGAAATCTAATGACCGATCAACCTTTGGTCATGGTTGATTTCACAGCCAGAATACGACAGCTCGATGAGAGTCTATAAAAATATAACGACAGATGCTTAAGCACAGGTTACAGATAAAAGAAGGCCATCGACCTCATAAATAGCCACTTAGGCGGATGACGACTGAAGTACCATAAAAGATAAATGATGAAATTGAATGGCTTTTGAAGTAGGTTTCATTAAACTCATCAAGAAAAGGGCAGAATATGTTAAATGGTTTTCAAATATAGTGCATGTCATCAAGAAAAGGGTAAGCTCAGAGTTTGTATTGACTTTCGAAATTTAAATCTAGCCACACCAAAGGATGAGTATCATATGCCTATGTCAATGAATTGATCAATTGGGTTGTTAGACATCAAATAGTATCCTTCATGAATTACTATTCTGGATATAATCAAATGAATATTGTAGTGGAAGATGCCCCAAAGACAACCTTTAGATGTCCTGGTCCTTTGGGTATGTTTTACTGGGTCATAATGTCATTTAAGCTTGAAAATGCGGGAGCTATTTATCAAAGAGCTATGAATGCCATTTATCATTATATGATTGACTTATTTATAAAAATTTATATCGATAACGTATTAGTCAAATTGGTTAGTTTAACCGAACATTTTGACTACTTAAAACAAGTCATTTGAAAGGATGAGGATTCATAAGCTCAAAATGAACCCCTTTAAATGTGCTTTTGGTGTGTTAGTCGACAATTTTTTGGGATTCATGGTACATCAAAGAGGGATTGAAATCGATCGGTATAAGGTGCGACCAATAATCGATGCTCAACTATCAAGAAACAAAATTAAGTTACAAAGGTTTCTTTGCAAAGTTAACTTTATGAGACAATTTATTTCTAACTTTATAAGAAAAACTAATGTATTTTCTCCTTTGTTGAAGCTAAAATAATGGGAGGAGTTCGGATGGGAGGCAGAACATCAATTGGATTTTTACAAGCATTAAAGATTATTTGTCTAGGCTACTAATGTTGATGCTACCAGTAAAGGGTTGACCGCTCAAGCTATATATCGCAACTTCTACAAAAATCAGTTGGCACTTCGCTAATACAAGACGACAATGATCAAAAAGAATGTGCGATATATTATCTTAGTTGAACATTGTTAAATACCGAGATATGGTATTCTACCATAGAAAAGTTATGTTTATCCTTTTACTTTGTGGTTACAAAATTAAGACATTATTTGTTGTTCGAAATAATCAATGTAATTGCAGTAATTGATTTAATAAAATATATGTTAAATCGGTCGATTTTAAATGACCGAATTGGAAAATGGATTTTCACATTATCTAAATTTAACTTAGTACATGCCACAAAGGGTCGTGAAAGGGCATGTCATAGTAAATTTTATGGTCTATCACCTTTCTAACATGGGAAGTCAACTTCTTCTTAAAGCATTAAATTTGTTTGTGGTCTATCGATCACCCCATAAACTGATATTTAATGGTTCAAGGACCGACAAAAGATCAGGAGCAGGGATTTTCTTGATCGATCCAATTGGTAGAAAATAAAAATTTACATTTCAACTTGAGTTTGATTGCACCAACAATCAAGCCGAATATGAAGCTATGCTAATCGATTTAGAAATGTTGATTGATTTAGGAGTAAAAGATGTATTAGTAATAAGTGATTCCTTTTCAGTAATAAAATAATTAATTGGTTTGTTTAATTGTACAAGTACTACCATACATTTATATCATGCTTTGATGATGCAATTGCTAAGCAAATTCGATAAGGTTAAGTTAAAATATCTAACTTAAGAAAACAATATCGATGCCAATGAAATGACACAGTTAGCATCAGGATTTCATATCATCCAAAGATTTGAAGGAAGAACAACAATTGTTTAAAAAGATAATTACCTTTGGTCTTCTAATGGGGATCGACTGAGGAGATTTGTTAGGTCAACATAAGAAATGATGATTGGAGAACTCGAATTACAAATTACTTACAAGCACCATAAATAAAGGTCGGCCGAGACATTAAGAGGATGACTAAAATTAAATTATATATTAATCGATAATGAACTATATCAAAAAGGGGTTGATGGAGTATTATTGCGATGCTTGAGCAAAAAGAATATATGTTACCTACAGGTGGGGGTGTACAAGAACCGAGCTAGCTCTGTTAGCTTGCTCAACTTGGCCCGAAAAAGCTCGAATCGACTCGACTCAAAACTGAGTTCGATTCGAGTCGAGCCATTTTTTACAACTTGAAAATGAGTTCGAGCTGAGTTCAAGTAGGCCCCAGCTCGACTCAACTCAGATTGATACTCGGCTCAACTCAACTTAACTCGGCTCGACTCAGTACACCCCTATATATACCCTTTAAAAAAAAAAACCCTACTTGAGATGAAAAATACCCTCCCTCCCTCCAGCTCGAACTTGGCCGCCCGCACGCCTAAACCCTCCCTAACCCATTCGTCTTCCTCCCGCACACCTAAACCCTCCCTAACCCATCCATCTTCCGCCCAGAAGAAGATGATGATGATGATGATGAAGATGATGAAGGAGAAGTTGGTGTTGGTGGTGATGGGTTCATTCCTAGCCCTTTGATTCCCCTCAAGCAAGAGATTGAGAAAGACAAGGTTTCTTTTCCTTTTTCTTTTCATTGATGATTCTTTTGTTTTTCCCCTTTCTTTCCTGCTTTATTCATGGAATGACTGGCCTACTTCTTAGGTTTTGGTTTGTGTTTTTTATGCATTCTTGTGTGAATTTAAGAAATGAAAGAATGTCGTTTTGATTGTGTCTGTGGGATTTTTTTTAAAAAAAAATTTTGAAGATTTTGATTGTTGGTTTTGGTTTTACAAGTTTTGGATATGCTTGGATTGTGATTATGTGAAAACTGGAAAAGGAAAATGACTGTTTCTTTAAAATGAGGTTTTCTCATTTTGAAGATTTCTTTCTTTGTTTGTTTTATAACATTCTTTCTCGAACTCGGCTCGAAAAACAAACTCGAATTCAACTCAAACTCGGCTCAAAAGCTCGAAAGCTCGAAACTAGCTCAAACTCGGCTCGAACTAGTCTAATTGCTGACTGAGCCGAGCCGAGCTAAGACGAGTTCGAGCTGGGTTTGCCTGGTGACCGACCCGACCCAAGTTAAACATGCTAGCTCAGTCACCGAGCTGAGCCGCGTTCGAGCTAGGTCTGCTTGGTGATCGAGCCGAGCCGAGCTGGACATGCTGGCTCGTCACTGAGCTGAGCTAAGTTCGAGTTGGGTCTACCTAGTGACTGAACTGAGCCAAGCTGGGCTCAGCTCGACTCAATTCGGCTCGATGTACACCCCTACCTATGGGTAAAGTTCATGAAGGAATTTGTAGAGAACACTAGTACAGCTCGATGCTATGGTTATTTTTTGTCAAGCATGTCAGTCAATTGTAACCAATATGTTAAATGGGTTGAAGCATATAAAAAACATGGGCTAATACAACATGTGCCCGCAACTAAATTGTATCTTATTCTCAAACATTGGCCATTTTGATGATGGGATATTGATTTGATAGGAAAAATTTATCCTCATTCGTTTAAAGGACATGGCTTAATTATTGTGGCCTAACTTTGCTCAAGCTAAAGACAAGGTTGAAGCTAGTAGTTATTAAAGACATGGTCGATATAAATACAAAAGAATGACATATTAAGCTATTTGAATCTCTTTGGGGTTATTGCAAATCATTTCAAATAAGCATATGGATGAGTCCATTTGCACTTGCATATCAACATGATATTGTGTTACCTTTAGAGGTGATTGTATTATCATTATAGGTAGCCTATCAGGCTAACTTAACCCTGGTTGAGTTCACAGAAGCTATGCTAGTCGAACTTGAGGGCTTAGACGAAATACGACTAAAGGCCTTAAATATCATATGTTAAACAAAACCAGGGTTGCATGAGCATACAATAAAAAAGTGAAAATGAATGCTTTTGGAGAATGCAATACAGTTTGAAAAGTAATATTACCTCTTGGAATTAAGGATGCTAAGTTTCATAAATAGTCACCTATATGGGATTGACCATTTAGAGTGATAAAGGTTTTCCATGGAGGAGCATATATCTTTCATGGTATTGATGAAAAGATAACAAAAAAATTCGATAAATAGTCAATTTTTTAAAACATATCATCACAATCTATGGGAGAAGTGGAAAGATTAGGCCAATTAATGGTTATAATAGTCATAAATGATGCATAAAGACCGAAATTGATGGAAAGAAAGAAGTAAGCATAAATATATATGTATTCTATTATAAGGTTGAGCATAATAACAAAATACGACCGAGGCCGATTACACACACACACATATTAGAAAAAAGAAAATAAAAGAAAAAGTGGGGCCTGGCCAAGATGTAGTTTTAGGCATTATAAGTTGCATTTATCTTCTCAAATTTCTTAGCGGCATGCTCCCTGATGAGTTGAATTGTTTTTCTTTGAGCCATCCAGGACTCCACTTTCAAGAATACGGTCGAGGAAGCGCAGAACTTGGTTGATACGATGACCAATGACATCGGCTTTGTGCTCGACTTCTCTCTTTTCCTCACTATTCTCGCGCAACCGAGCTTGATAAAGGTCAATATGAGAGTTGATGAAGTTCAGAAGAGTCTCGGTATAATTTGAGCACCTTCCAGGGTAAATGTGCTCGATCTCTTGGAAGTCATCATCAAGCTCTTTACGTTGAACCTATAGAGTTCTTAACATCACTTTGTTAAAATGATGCTACCAAGTCGAGTGCATGAGATTATTCTAGGCCTAATTGTATTGATCAAAGATTATGTTTGTTTCCCTGTGAATGACAACATGCTTACTGGCATGAGCATTAAGAGTTTCTAAATCCTTTTTGGCAACAAAGTATGCATTGTTGATATGCTGGAGTTTGGTTAAAGCATCTAACATTTCCTTCAAAGGAACATCATCCATCTCAATCATCCAAAGGTCACAAATGAAAGAGTAAATGTCATACTGAAGGGTGGAGTAAGCAAAAGTGTCGATGTCAAGGGAAAGAATTTCCCTCGAGAAGGTTTAAGCTCAGACGATAGGAGATATAGGTACAACATCCATTGATAAGAGAAAACAAGAGCTTTTGAAGACTGGTAATAAGGAAGCTTGAGTATGTAGAGGAGAAAACACTGATGAATCCTTTGTATAGGCACTCAGAGTAGATAATCATGCCTAAAGACAAGATGTCATGATGGTTGAAGCGCCCCATTAATGGCATGGAACATTTCCTAGGAAGAGAAAATGAATGGACCCATGTCTTCTCATGTATGTGTCATGTCATCAATGTATATTGCCATGTGTGTAGAAGAGAAAAAGAGAAGAAAAGGCTAAGTACTAAAACTAATGTAAGAGCAAAAGAAAAGAAAATATTCTAGCCAATTGTATTAAAGATAAGAGAAAGTACAGACTAATAGTAAACAAACACAAAGTAATTAAAATTCAAAGGAAGAAAAGAAGGCAATCACTTCTTAAAGCTTCAATCATTTAACTTCCCACCAATGAAGAGCAGTTTTGGTCATAGCTTCTGAGTGTGATATTTAATCAATTAATGGAATGTGCTCTTGCATAAATGCGCCCAATTTATTGATTTCAACATTTTAACCATGTCGGTGTTCGGTTAAATATTTATCTTCTTCTTTTAATGCTTGCAGTTTGTCCTCCATTGTTGAGATTTGAGCCTTCAGATCGATCAAAGTCGTGTCTGCCTCATTCAAGTTACTATATGCAATAGAAAATTGTTCTCTAATAGTTGTGATCTGGGTCATTCTAAGGAAGATTGTTGAATGCTCAAATTGAAGTTTATTGACCGCAATAATTTTGTCTCGATGCTCATGAATTAGACTAAAAAATTCATAGCATTCATGCATTTTGTTGATAGAGACTCATCAAATTGGCTGAGAATTTAGTACCAATGAATGAGAAGGTTAAGTCTCTTAATTGATCCGACGAAATGATATAAGCAGCGCCAAAGTGAATGAGGACTCGTAATTCCTCCTGAAGTTGTTAAATATTTGATGAAGGCATAGGGGATTCGACCACTAGAATATCATGGGAGAAGACCTGATCAAATGAGTTAATAGGAAGGTCCTCAAAAGAAGAATATGGTATAAAAAATATCGGCTAATGCAGTCAAAGAAGTAGAGACGTCTACCGTAGGAATCTCTTTAGGTGTAGCTCGATTAGGAGAGACTTCAGTTGGTCGAGATGTTTCATTCAAAGGAACCACCCTGTATTTGTCGACCTAGGTAAGGTCTACTTGATCAGTCAGCTTTGGGGATGGAGTAGGCTACATGGAAGATATAGGAATTGTGAACGAAGTGGTAATCGACGTGATCAATTGCACAACTCCTTGATCAAGTGATAAAGTTATAAAGTGTACAAGGAGACTGAAGGGCTCCACGGACTGATATATTTTACCTCCTCCTGAGTTTTCCCTTTGGTCCAATTTTCTGGTCAATGAACATTGCTCATAGTTTCTTCTGAATCGGAAACTTCAAGTCTTTTTGTAGGAGATTGAGCAGCATTGACTGAAGTATATGAGATAAACGTCTCAGCTTAAGGAGGTGGCACAAAGACCAACCTTTTAGAGGTGAGAGCTCTCTGGTTACTAGGAAAAGGAAGAGAGAGTTTTAAAAAATGTGGTGGATTACAAAATAATAATAATAATAATAAAAGAATATGAACAACATTCACCTAAATCTAACTGAACAATGGTGGTAGTAAATCAATCGACCACTGGTGAAATTTTGGTGGGATCAATGATCAAAGCCAAAGTTAGGTTGGAACAAAGAAAAGGGGGAGGATTAGGATGATATGGCTTAAGAAATAAATCAAAGGAAATACTGAGATCATTTAATCTTTCATTTTCTCTTTGCCACTTATTAAAAGCTCTACTGAAGTGAGCATATCTTTGTGTCTCTTATACACGTATTCCATCTCCCAGGAATGTTGGGCAGGAGGAATACCGGATAAAAACTTGGTCTTGTAATATTTTTCAAAGGTTTCAACAGCCTTGATCGAAGAAGAAATACCTGGAGTAGATTGACCAAAATTTGCGAGAGATATAGGACGAGAAGCTAAAGATGCTCAAGCCTAGAAATCTTCAAAATGGTTGAAGGAGCTATAGGCGTTGGGATTGAAGCAGTTGCTAGAACCACCTTAACATGACTTGCAACTATGGTCTTCTGACGATCCAGTTCAGGTTGAATTAGTTTGACCATTCTTATTAACACAAAAGAAGTAGATATGACCATCTTTATTGGTAGTTGGGATGGGATGGTCGATGTGAACGAAGTAGTTTGCTTTGATCGTGTCTTACTCTGAACAAGAGACACTGTAGACTGAGGTGTTGTCAATTTTTGGGTACCTTCCTTGGTCGTCTTCTTCTTTTCAGTCATAGGTTTCTCCACTTTGGATGAAGGAGAGAGTTGGCCAATTATCAATTTATGGGACCCACTAACCAATGTTTCCTAATAGTTTTTCCACCAAGAAAAGTGAATCTAACTACTAGGGACAATTGGTAAAATGGGGGAGTACGAAAGAAGAACTTATAGAATCAAACCCTTCGTGGAGATTCTGAAATGTGCTGACAGATAGGTTCGCCATAATGGTAAAAACCCATCGTGGTTACCTTGAAATACTGCGATATAAATATCCAAGCACATAGGTAGTAAGAGCAAGCTAACATCCTTTAGCGAGTGCCTCGGCCAGATGAATGTATTCCTTCATAATTTGAAGAGCACTCACACATAACAAAAATCAACAAATCCACATTGGAAGAAAGTCATGTGCACTTATTCATCAACTTCAACTTGAGATTTGCTTTAAAGATCCATGAAAGTGGAATATGCCTTGTCGGTCTTGTCTGCAAGGGTAAAGGAGTGTTGATTCTTCGTAGCAAAGCCGGATAAATAGGGTCACCAAAGGGTAAAAAATGGATGAAGGTACATGCATTTATGATTGTCAAACTCATGGGGCCGCATCCAAAATGTAACATATTGGTCGATTGACTCCAAAAAGTTAAAACTGTTGTAGGGAGGAAAGTATTGACTGAATATTCGTGTAATGAAAGTTTGATACATTTATAGATTCCATCCTGCTTCCATATGTTGTCATGTTATGCTTCAACACGAGTATACCGTTATGCCTAGCCATTCATTAATTTTGGCCATGACCTCGAATATTTAAAAGCATTGGAAGGATTCGTGAAATGATCAAATTGAATAAATAGAAATTCATCAGGGCACTTTAGGAAACATGGTTCAATCTCACGAAGCAGTTCATGAGTAACCGTATGATGAAATGCTAGACCGAGTGTCAATAAAGCCTTATTTGGTTCGATATGAGTATTAACAAGATGGTCATTGACCACTTCTGAAGAAAGAACATCATAATCTTTAATAAATGATTCCAAGTAAAAAAAATAAAAATAAAAACAAAAAATAAATAAATAAACAAAAAACAAAAAATTAAAAATTTAAAAAAAAAACAAAAAACAAAAAAAAAACAAAAAACTAGAATAGAAGAGGAGGAAGATGCAACCATAATAATTGAGAGAAAAAGGTCAGGTAGAATCAATGAGGAGACAACACATGGACCAATGACCAATTGCATTAATTGCATTGGGCAACGAAACAAGGTCGCCATCACCTTTTTCCTAAAGGCAAAGTGATGTGAGGGTAATGTTGTACTCTATTTCTCGCTATTCTGGAAAAAGCCAATATAAAAGGGGCATGTGGCATTGCACGGGATGGGCGATGAATGAAAAGATCTTTAAGATACTTGTAGTATTTTTAAAAGGAATTATAACTATCATAAATCCAGTGCTACATGGCTTTGAATGGTTGATGAAGTAAAGCTGCCAAATAATTTAAAATTTAATGAGTGGAGAGAAAAACATGGTCAAGTAGTCTAAGATATGGTAGGCAACTGAGAGACATAAAATCTAACTGATAGAAGAGGAACAATCACAAAAGGGAAACATAACACGAGAATGATATAGAGAGAGGCCGTTTGACTATTGTAACCGCTGGAGTAAAGAAAGAAGCATATGGAAGAATAAGTTGCATAGCACGAATCTATAAATAACCAAATGATTAGTAGGAATTAGAGTCTCATACCAATCAAACCAAATCTATCATTTTACTTTATCTCAGCATATATTAGGAATAACGATAATTAAGTAGTAGTAATTCTTAGCTATGGTTTTAGTTATAATCCAAATTTATGCTCATCGTTTGGATTTGTCCTTTATCCAATATCACACAAAAACGCATTCTTGCAGTCACTCTCAATGATTGATTGTGAGTCTTTCCTTTTATTAGATTTGCACTCGTATATTGAAAGTCTTTTCCTGTGAAAGGTAAAATTTTCGAAAGAGGAAACCCATCCTCTAACTATTATCCTATTGTTATAAAATTATGTAAGTGGTTGAGTAAGTGACCAATCTTCACATAATCTGGTCATATATAGGTGTATATTTGATGTTTCCGCTAATTTTGACAATTTTGACACTTGAGGTCAAAATTAATCAATTTGGATCAAGCTGCTTTATCGATTCTGGCACGCATGGACACACTACACGTGACAGAAAACAAACAAAGTACCAACATGCCTATGTGTGGTTATTTTAGGACATCTGCAACACGAGGTAGGTCCAAGAAGATCAGCGGTCTTGATCAATGAGTTGTGGAGCCCAGTTGCATGAAATGGGTGCAGCCGACATTACTCATGTTGTGATGCATCAGCCCATCATAACTCACGCTTCTTTTCCACGGCCCAATTTCCAACCAAATCCCTCATGTACGTTTGGTTGAGTCTTTAGAAACTTTTAAGTGACTGCTAGTCAATTAGTGTATTAACGAACCGCGGATATTTTTTTAGTTTTCTAAATAAACATTCACCTTTTGAATATAAAGTAAAAAATAATTAACAAAAATAACCATGGTAGATTAATAGACAAAATTACTCATTTTAAACATAATTTCTGATATTCTACCCATTTCGCTCATTAAAAGATAATTTCCAATGTTTTTCCATCCTATAGTGTTTCCTTAGGTGTGTCCTGCCTGACTTTTGGATGCGCCTTAGTCGTTTGGCTCATGCCCTATCGTGACTTTGCAAAACTCATAGACAGAGTGGATGTCACAATGACATCGTGGTGGGCCCACAAAACTTTATGTCACACAATCTCTGCCTTACACAACATTTGTATATGATAAGGAAGATGATATTAACCATAGGTTAGCTGGGCATGTGGGTTAGGTTAAGTGTTTGCATTTTAGTCATCTAAAAAATACAATATTTTATATATATGTTCTAACAGCGAGCACTTTACTAAGAGCCAAAAAGCTAATTCAATGTAGCAGTTATTTATTTATTTTTAATATGCACTAATGACAGGCAGTCATTAAGAAAATAAAAAAAAATCCATTTTAAACGTAATACTCAGCATCAGGTCTCAGAGTGGAGGGATTACATGGAATCCATTTTAAACGTAATACAAGCATTCCAGCGGAGCATTGCCACTGGAGGGATTATATGGAATTTGTAATCTGGGTTATAAAATGTTTTCTCATTGCACAATTGAGACCTATGGTTCAGTGGTCCAAACCATCCACAATCGATCCCATCAGATTAATGGTCTGGATCACCGAGGAATGGGGCCCTCTCCACCCAAGTATAAGCATGGGATACTCCATGTTTTCAGTTTCCATACACCCAAAGTCAACACGCGCTCCCAAAATCGTTATTCTAGCCAACATTCTACCCCACGCGGCCCAAAAGACGAGTTTTGGTACGATGCCTGGACGGGAATTGACACGATAGAGCCCGATCTCTCATAAGACGATAGAGACCATCATCCACCTACATGACAAAGGATAAACATTAGATCGGGACCGTCCAACTACTGATCTTTGTTATGCATTGTCAATGGTTATAAAACCACAGACGGGTAAATCCTGCATACCTCTTTCACTTACATTTTTCCGCTGAACGTCTGCCATTAAATATAACGTAGGAAATGTGAGTATCACCGAGTTTGTGTTGATTTTCAAACGATAGCCCATCTATTCTGATGCCCAATATATGAATGGTCTAGATCTAACGTATCTCTAGTGCCCACTGTGTGAATGGTCTAGATCCACCATATCTCCTGAAGCGACAGCAGCATGGGACAACGCGCATTGATGGCTATATCGTGGAATTTCCATAACCAAAACGTGTCATGATAAGAAAAGAAGTCGGGGGAAGTGAATGGTTAGAAATCGATCTCATGGGTCCGTGACATAAGTAGAGATAGGCACCGGATGAGTTGACTCCACTAATTCGTTCCACCGACTCGTCGAATCGAATGGGTGAGTGTAAACCGAGTAGGCTTTGTCTAATCTGAACTCAAACCGGTTGGGGTTTGACTCGAACCGAAATTTAATCGGTCATGCCCGACTCAAATTTGAGTATATATATATAATAAAACATCATAATTTTTATGTATATCTAACCTTGTACGCAGCACTTGACCCCACCCTAACCCAATCCAATCCCAATCTCTCTCATCAGCCTCCTCTTCTCTACTCCCTCTCACCCTCCTCTTCCAAGCCTGGCAGCCACCCCTCACCCTTCTCTCCACTTCCTTCCTTCCTTGTCTCTATATCTGAATTAGTGCCAACTCAAATTGACTTAGTACTTTCTACCAAGTCGGACTCGATCTTAATTAGTCCAGGCCAGACCTGGATTCAGATCGGTTCAAGCATGCCAAACTCGGTAGTGAGTCAAGTCGAGTTCGGATTAGGCCTATTTCAAAACCAAATTGAGTCAGGTCAGCCCTAACTTGGTCCTACTTGACTCAATGGCCAGCTCTAGACATAAGCGTAATGGTCATAGCACTTAGATCGATATACATGAAATAGATGGCCAAGATGAAAACTCATCAAGAAAGCCACATTATTACTAATGGTAGGCCAGGTAGCATAGCAATGATCCTCGAGTGCATTTCCATACATGGCGACTTTGATCGCCAGCATGTGTTGCCTCTTGGGACCCAAATGCCCAAATGGTCCGATGATTGGTTCTCCGTGCTACAATAAATGAGGTATGATTCAATAGTTAAACTTCAAAAATGATTTAAATAAAAAATTTATGTGTGCCATTAAATGTTCTTTCCAACGTTCATTGATGGTCAGAATCCTTCGTTCGGCACAGGTTTCTGACTGTGGGCCATATAGAACCTGGACGGTTTTGATAATCAGACCATCACAACATGTGGGCCAGAAAAAGTCGACAGATGATGACTATACAGAGTCTTCAGACAGGAAAAATCAAAACTTTCACCACTGGGTTGACCTGAACCACCATGGATTCTTATCTACTCGGTTTTGAGAGCATTGCCCCAACATAGCTCTACCCACTGCATTGATTTTCAGCTTTCAGCATCTTCTCTGGTCTAAATCATGGCAGATGGACTGGTTTCAGTAGTCGTGGAGAGTTTGGGCTCTGTGGCCGTGCAAGAGCTGAGCTCTTTAGTGGGTGTTAGGAAAGATCTTGAAAAGCTCTCACGTACCTTTGAATCTCTTCAAGCGGCACTCAGCGATGCAGAGAAGCGGCAAGTGAAGGATGAACAAGTAAGAAACTGGTTAGAAAAGCTCAAAGATGTGGCCTATGACATAGATGATGTTTTAGAAGAGTGGAAGGTGGTGATCGACGGTTGCGATGATGACACTAGCTCTGGAGATAGGAAGGTATGTGCTCACTCATTCTCACCTTGTTTCTGTTTCGACAGGGTCACGTTTCATGTTAAGACTGGAGGACGAATAAACGCAATTAGCAGAAGGTTAGACGAGATCAATGAACACAAGGATAGATTCTTTTTCAGAGAAGTCAGGGAAGAAGGTGGAATTGCCGAGTTAGACACGATGGAAACAAGTTCGTTGATAGATGAAACTGAGATTTTCGGTAGGGAGAGAGATAAGGAGAGAATTGTCAGCTGGTTGGTAAGTGAGGGCAGCAGCAACGAGGAAGGCATCCCAGTTATTTCTATTGTCGGCATGGGTGGAATTGGCAAAACCGCTCTCGCTCAACTAGTCTGCAAGGATGAGAGGGTTAAGAGGCACTTCGATGAAACGATTTGGGTGAGTTTGCCTCATGATTTCGATGTGATGCGGGTCTATTTGGCGATCATTAAAATTAGTGGAATGAAATTTTCAGAATTCGAGTTACACAAGAAGTTACTACACAGTGTGGCGTCGTCCTTGGAAGATTTGCAACCAACCGTGCAAGTTGTGTTACAACAGAAGCAGTTTCTGCTCGTGCTGGATGGCATTCGCAACATTGATGAAGACAGGTGGGAAAGGCTCATGATTCCGCTCAAGGAAGCCGCAAAAGGAAGTAGAATTTTAGTCACCACTCGTAATGAACATGTCACAAAAACATTCGCCCCGACCATGAGGCATGAACTGCAACCATTGTTCCAGAATGATTGCTGGTCGTTGTTCAGCCACAGAGCTTTCTCTGGAGGAAGAAGAGGGGATGAGCTTGTCAAGTTAGAAGCATTGGGTAGAGAAATTGTGAACAATTGCCGAGGAATTCCTCTCCTGGTGAAAGCTATAGGAATTGCCCTGCGCAGCAAAACAGATGTACGGGACTGGCAGTCTGTCTTAGAAGAAGGGACATGGGATTCATTGGATGCTGAAAAAATTGCACCCTCTCTATCAGTGAGCTTCCATGATTTGCCCCAGCATTTGAAGCAGTGCTTTGCTTTTTGTTCCATATTTCCAAAGGATCATTTGATAGAGAAGGACAAGCTAATCAAGTTGTGGATGGCCCAAGGTTTCATTCTCCCAAAGGGAAGAGTGGAGATGGAGAGGTTAGGTGATTCTTATTTCGATGATTTAATGAGGCGGTCTTTGTTTCAAATCATAGAGACAGATGAAGATGGTTATGCAAAGTATTGCACAATGCATGACATGATCCATGATCTTTGCAAATCTATAATGGGCGAGTGTTTCATCATACAAGAAAAAACACTGAAGAGTCACCTTGCAAAGGCTCGCCATGTGTCATGGATTTGCAATGGGAATGTAGAATCCATTCCTTCCTTCATATACAAGGTCGGTAATTTACGGACACTCCTACTCATCGGATGGTCGAAAGTTCCCAGCATTTCTAATCATTTTTTCCGCAGCTTAAAACATCTGAGAGCATTGGATTTGAGCGGCAGCAGAATAAAAAGGCTCCCAAATTCATTGCAGAACTTAAAGCTTCTGCGATACCTCGACTTGTCTGCTACTGAAATACAAGAATTGCCAGAATTCATAAGTAGCCTGTGTCTTCTGCAGACCTTAAAGCTTAATCATTGCTGTAATCTTAGAAAACTCCCTAAAAGGATTGTGAAACTGATTAAACTAAGACATCTTGAAACTGAAGGTACCAATTTGGAGTACTTACCGGAAGGCATGGGAGGGTTAACATCGCTTCGAACATTAACTAAGTTTGTTCCAGGGGTTGAGAGAGGATGTAAAATTACAGAATTGAAAGACCTTAACGTTCTTCAGGGGGAGCTAGAAATTACATGCTTAAACAGAGTAGCAAGTAGAGATGAGGCTAACGAGGCAAAATTGGAGAACAAGCAGAACCTCCACACCTTGCAATTGTCATGTAAGGCTTGGATGTGTCTTGAAACACACATAGGAAGTGAGGTGGAGCAGGTGGAGGGTGTGTTTGAAGGCCTTCAACCTCATCAAAACCTAAGAGATCTTACCATTTCAGATTACATCGGTCGCCAATTCCCAAGTTGGATGGAAGATTGTTCATTGTATTCCAATCTTACCAAGGTGCAATTATCGTATTGCCGATGCAGACAGATGCCTGCACTTGGGAAACTGCCGTCCCTTAAATGGCTTAAGATAAAGGCCATGTTTGAAGTGAGACAGGTGGGCAGCGAGTTTTGTGGGAGCAACCATGGTGGGATCACCAGAACCTTCCCCAAACTAGAGATTCTTCTCTTCGAACGTATGTACATTTGGGAGGAATGGGAGTTGAATGTGGGAGCTGGGTCAATCCCATCTCTCTTTCAATTATGTATTGAGTCCTGTGATAAGTTAAAGGCATTGCCAGAACTACAGCACCTCACTTCACTTCAGGAACTCAAAATCAGAGATTGTCCAATCTTAGAAAATCGATGTCAGAAGGAGGTAGGAGAAGACTGGAACAAGATAGCCCACATCCCCAGCTTAACGATTGATGGGAGAAAAATCCAATGAGAGAAGGCACAATGTAAGACTAACGATTGATGGGAGAAAAATCCAATGAGAGAAGGCACAATGTAAGACTAACGATTGATGGGAGAAAAATCCAATGAGAGAAGGCACAATGTAAGACTCTCTCTCTCTCTCTCTCTCTCTCTCTCTCCTTGCTTCTAATCTTATTCTTGGTGTTGCAGGCAGATGAATCTCAGGACGTTCTTTCCTTTCTTCCATACGGATATTGTAGATCAAGGGTAACTCAAGTTGTCCATTCCCTTTCTTGGTGGAACCAACTTCATTATAGCCACTAGCAATTCTAATGTCATTCAATTCCGCCGAAAGCTAGGAAGAAGAGTTTGACTCCACATATCATCAAAAGAATCTAGTCTCCCTCAGGTATTTCTTTGCCCTCCCTCCCTCCCTCCCTCATTTCTTGCTTCCAATCTTCATCCTTGGTGTGGCAGGCAGCTGGATCTCAGGAGGAGAAAGGACTTCATTATAGCCACCAGGAATTCTAATGCCTGGCAGTTGGATCTCAGAAGGAGAAAGGACTTCATTATAGCCACCAGGAATTCTAATGCCATTGGATTCCTGCCCAAAATTAGGTAGAAAAGGTTGACTCCCCATATCAGCTGAAGAATCTAGTCTCCCTTTGGATATTTCTATGGTTCTTTCTCTTCTTTTTTCCCTTTGTTCTCCTTAAAGGCCATGTATGCCTTTCCAAGATTTTCTAAGAATCTATGCTCAGCTTACCTTGTATCTATGCACAATATTTTTTTTAACTAAGATTTAATTTGTGATTATAATATGCTTATATTTTCATTTTAAGTAATCTAAGGTGATTTACACAAGTTGTCTGGATCTGCTTGTCAGCAAAATGTAAGCAGGCTGGCCTATGCCTGCTTAGGCACGAACCTGAAATAGCATATCAGGCTTGTGGATCTAGCCTGGACCTAAAATTCAAGCCTGTCTGTTAATTGTAACACAGCCTTAGGTTTTCAAGGGCATTTTCATAATACATCCCACATATATACAATGATACAAATACAGTGTAGCTGACCTTGTGAATGAAGTGAATCTTGCACAAAATGAGTGAGCAGGGCTCAGGCCAGCTTGTCTTTGCCTGTCATTGGGCTCCTCAGGTTTAGTTTGGGGGCTGGTCTTGGAAATTAGATCTGACCCATTGACCACCCTACCTTGTGTACATCTTTGCATCATCCAAGTTCTAACAATTAGGGCCCATCTTTAATCTTGACGCAGGGATGAATGTGATGAGGTCAATCACCGTCTTCCTCAAAGGGATAAGTATTCTGATCAATCCACGGAGTTTCTCTGGACTCCTCACAGAGATTTCTCGAATCCACGAGGAGAAATAGAAACTAGAAATAAATTCTAATAAATTGATTGATGATAAAACGAGTTTACAACCCTTTAAATAGTGATACCAAACATAGGAAGAAGTTTTAGAATCAAACTCCAACTCAAACTCCCTAAAAATGTGACTTGCTATTTATAGACAGTCATGAGTTCTACTAGACTTCATGGTTTTCGGCCAAAAGTAGTAAGTGTCCAATTTGGCTAACCACGTTATTCTCCTAAATTTTCTAAAACCTTTTCGTGGTGGGCACAACTCCTAAAGCTCAAAAGCTCAAGAGTTGTGATCGAACTAAAACATACCATAAATAGTAAAAATGAAATTAAAAAGGATTTTCGACCGTCGATCTGATGGAATCTTGCGAATTCGGCGTGGGCAACTCGGCACATTGGGTTGGGTGGCTAAAGTAGCTTCTCCTACCCCAAAATCATATAAGGTACATCGAATAAGTCATTCCGGTTTGTGAGAGATGCCTGTTTTTGGGTTCTACGGTCATGATCACTTCCTCCTGCGATCCAGCCTTTTCTGGTCCATCTTGGACATGAAAGTGTCCATGATCCATTCTACATCAAATCTGTACCACTGTCATGTTGTTTCCATGTACCTATCAGACAATCCTAGCCATAAGTTTCCTTCATTTTTCAAGTGGTGAATGTTGAACGTCAACCATTTTTTTAACTGATGTTTTGAAGGCCATGTTCAGAGATGGATAGGATCACCCCATCAATGCTTATTTGAACCACCTGTCATCCATGGTGAGGAGAACTAGATGGATGAACACAAACAAACAGGTGACCCAGCCATGTGTACTGTGAACTGTGAAGAGTTTTTGGGCCATGTCCCGACTAGGATCACAACCACATGTCACCCCATCTCAACTGGCACCCAGAAGTAGTTGGGCCACTGTAAGACACTATAACTCAGGAGTTGAATGTGGAAGTCGATCAATCCCATCTCTCTTTCAATAATGTATAGAGTCCTGCAACGAGTTGAAGACACTCTCAGAACTGCAACACCACACTTCACTTGAAGAACTCAAAATCAGAGATTGTCAAATCTTGTACAATTAGTACCAGAAAGGAGGTTTGTTAAGATTGGAACAAGATAACCCACATCCCCAAAATCACCATTGATGGTAGGAAAATCCAATGAGAGGAAATCTATGAAAGTGTCACCCTGCAAGGTAAGGTCCTCCCTCCCTCCCTCTTTGGAAGTGCCACAGTGCAAGGTAATACCTCCCTCTCTCCCTAACTTCAAGGTTCCTTCTCTGTTCGAGTTCTCCAGTCCATTTCTTGGGAAGAACTAACATCATTATTGTCATCAGGAATTCTAATCCCATCAGATTCCTGCCCAGCCAGGTAGTGAAGAGGTTGACACCCCATATCAAGTATCTACCCTCCCTTCGGATATTGTTCTTTTGGTGTTTTCTCTGTCTTTCTAATTAAAATTCAAGCCCTCTTCTATTCAAGCTTGTTTATTGATCGAAGCACAGTTCGTTTAGCTTTCAAGGGCATATTTGTGATACATCCCACACAAATACAATAGCACACAAAGTATGGTTCACCTTGTGAATGACTTGGATCTTGCACAAATGAGTGAGCAGGCTTGAACCTACTTGTTTTGGCCTGTCATGGGCTCGTAAGGTTAAGTTTGGGTTTTGGTCTTGGACAAACCTGACCTATCGACCACCTTACCATGCTTGTGTTGGAAGACCGCGGAAGCACACAAAGTAGAATCAAGAGGAGTAATCCAATCGCACAAATCAAACACAGAGAACACAGCGATTTAATTCTAAGGAAACTTTCTAAAAAAAACTGCCTAGCTAAACTTGGAAAGCAAGTTAATTCTAACACAAACCACACATGAATCATATACATATATGCCTTTGAAAAGGAAATTTACTGGTTCACATTCAACACCACAGACTCTTTTGAAAGTATTAGGAAGGAATAGAAAAGGAAGAGTATTAAAGATTGGTTGGGAAAGCTCAAAGACGTGACCTATCACATGGATGACGTATTAGACAATTGGAAGACAGAAATCCTACAGTCACAAATCAACAGAGGCATCGGCTACAATGTATTGGCAAGAACAAGGTACACATCAGCTTGTTCTCTCCTTATTTATGTCACGAGAGAGGTGTAACACATGCATAAGCATGTGTCTACAGAAGATGCATTCTATGTAACCTAGCTGTGATATCCATGTATGAGGTACTTCAAAGTGGTTAGATGTATCAGGATTGTGCCTAGGAAAATACTTCAATGTTTATAGCAAATGAACTGAGTACCAACTATCAAGGACTCTTTATGATTGAAGTACATAATATTCAATTGTGCCTAAGAAAATGCTTCAATGTTTACAGCAAATGCTCCCAGTATCAACTACCGAAGACTCCTTATGACTAAAGTACATAATATTCTGCTGTTTTATTTCACTGCTTTCTATGTTATATTTCACTGCTTTCTATGTTAGAATGCAAATGCATATTTGTGCTCTTAAAATCATAGCTTGCTTGAGGTCCCCTTCTCGTGTCTGTAAGGTTGGTAGAAAATATGAAGGAAGGCATGCATTAAGGTTTTGTGAGAAAAAACATCTATCCATAGGCCCATTGGTACACATTTGCAAATGCATTATGATTGACTAGGACATTTTTATGTCTATACGGCAGTTGTTATTTCATCATCATCATCATCATCATCTAAGATTATACCAATTAATTGGGGTTTGGCTACATGAATCCTGTTATGTTCAGATTCATGATGGAAGTTATGGCACTATGGCCCGGTTTCTAACACCGTCGCAAAAGCTCAAGCTATGGTAGACGGGCTGAAGTACTGCAAAGAGATGGGCCTATTCCACATCTTAGTCGAATCCGACTCTCGCATCATTATAGAAGCGGCCTCTAACCCTCTGTTCTCGGGATGTTAGAGCATTTGGACACATACGGGCATCATTCATAGCATGATATGGCCGCTAAATCTGTTCTTTTCTCACACCTTTTGTGAAGGAAATTCTGTTGCAGATGCTTTGGCCAAGTTAGCTAGCGATAAATGGCCTGACACTCTCTATCGCACCAGAGCCAACCTCCCAAGAAACATGAAAGGCTCCTTAGTGCTGGATAATGCCAGTATGGGTCAAATCAGGAGCTCCATAGCTAAGCACGGAATGGGTTGAGTGCATCGAGAGCACTCCTCTCTTCATCCCCCTTGACTCGTTTGATGGTTTAAAAATTACCCATTGGATGAGGCCTGGTATCTTGGTGGCTGAAGTTAGTAGATATGTGTGCGAATGCCTTCCCCAGCTTCACTGCAGGGATCAACATCTGTCTGTCCTCATTTCTTCATGGTCCCCCGTCTCCCCTCTCTCCTATATGAGAGACACCCCCTCTTGACCTTCTTATTTTTTACTTTCTCCTTTTCTTGCTGGCCAATCTGGCAATTCGATAGGTGAGGCCCAATGTTTCTTTGGAGCCCTCCTGAATGTCCTATCCTTTTACATCTTCTTCTGCTAATTAACAAAGATACAGGGCATGCCCTTTACTTGAAAAAAATTGATGCCGGCAGCTGATCTGATGCAACCCTCTTCCTTTATTCAGGCTTGGGACCAGTGATGAGAGCAAAAAACTCCCACAGTCGCAATGTAATAGACTGTTACATAGGTTAATAACAATCAAGCACTATCTAATAGTTTAGTACATATGATTATGATGAACAACTTAAGGCACTCGCTATTTCCCTTACGAAATAACAAAACCATAGGTCTTCAAACTAATAGCATTCCCTATCACATGAACTAAACATAAACACAAAAACACAGAAAATGAACTAAACACATTGAACAAAAGGGAGTAATTGAAGATGAGGAATTATAGTTCTCATCAACAATTAAATAGTTTGTTGCAGTGAAAAGTTCCATGCGAGGCCTGCAGGTTGCTGATTCAAACTATTGATTTGATGGCCCTTGTTGTGGGTGGGAACATCCATCAAACTTCTTAGATAGAAAGAATCAAACTCCAAGTGTCCACATTCAACAAAGAAAAGGTCAAAGATAGAAGAGCTGATATCTTGCAATCTAGTTGGTGCATACCCTATTCCGTGGGACCCAGCAGATCAACAGTTTGGATCTCCAAAACCATGGACCATGAATGTAATCTTAGCAACTACAACCTATAAGTTCGCTGATAAGAACCCAGGAAACCTCAATTGACAGAAACATAGACGACGGATTATTTTGCAAAATCTCAATCACCTTTGAGATGTCTGAACTGGGTTTTGCATTTAGGGAAGAGCTACAATGTTTGCTTCTTTCACACTCATGACATAGCTTGCAAACTAGAAATTCAAGTTCATGAGAAGTAAAAACGAGCTCTCCATTTACTGTTAGCTAGTCCTACACCAGCTCCACATATCTGCCAGCTCTGCCCACTAAGCTACTAAAATGGCTTTGGTTACAGGAAAGTAGAAAGAAATTGAATCATATAAGAAGATCATGAAGACTTGGGTGTGTTCACCTACAAACAGTTGTGAGTTAGCTTAACATACAACCTGCCTCATTTGCCAAACCCATCACATAGGTAGGACATCTGGCCCTACAACAAGTGAACCCTGAAGGAAGGGTACCTGAACCAGGTCAGTCCATTCATCAGGTGGGACAACTTCTATGAAACAGTGGATGGTTGAATTAGAAAGGCCAGCTGTTTGATCCGACATACTTGTGTTTCTCATCTGGCAAGTGGACCAACCTGATTTTTGGATCATGTGATCATCATGGTTGGGCCCATCTTTTGCATACCTACAGTGTCTAGCACGTACGACAGGTTGACACGCGCGACACTGCTTGCATGTTAACCTAGCCTAAAGTCACTCTAAAGCTAATCATGATTTACCCAAAGCTAAGCTGATTTAGGCCACAAAGTGAACATATCCCTTTGCTGCCATGAGAGAACCTACCATGATGTGCTCACTTCATAGAGCTCCATGAAATCTAAACCAAAGCATACTACTGTACACGTAAAAGTTGTGTTCATTGATCAGGATCGTTGATTTGGTTGGCCACTTGTGGATGGGCCATTGATCATAGAGCAATGAATAATTTATTACTGGAGTCATCTCATCAATGCCCTGTAAAATGACGTGTTTACTCAAAAGATGACCAGCACTAAAATCATGGGTTCGAGTTCCCATGTGGGGTGTTGTGTGTGTGTGTGTGTGGAAAAAAATAAATAAATAAATAAACCAAAATCAAAAGATGACCAGCAGTTCCGGCCGTTCAATGGGCAAATTTCGTTGTATCAGTGTGGTTAGATCACTAAATGAATGGTTCTGATCACCAAAGAAACATCTACTGGTCTGTTGACACCTCATACCATTCCTACCAAGCATGCATCATGACTAAGTGCTTGAATTTTACAGATCACACTATAATCACATCACTATCTATTGGGGGAAAAAAAAAAGACGAGAAGATACGTTTCCTAACAGGTTTAAAATGTCAAGTTAGATAGGTAGCAACTATATAACAACATGGGACTAAATTCTAATAATGAATTTTGTCGAACACATAAACGGCATCTTTAAAAAAGGGCTTAGTTCCAGAGAGAGTGACCTTTTTTTAAGTCCTTTGTTTGTTGCTGCGCGCGGATTAGGTACTACCCCCGCCTGTTCAGTGCTCGGGACAGGCGGAGGCTGGGAGGGACACTGAAGGGCCACCGTGATGTATGAATTTTATCCACACTGGCCATCCATTTTTCCATTTCATTTTATCCACACTACCGTGATGTATGAATTTTATCACCTTGATGTATGAATTTTATTCACACTACCCCAGCCTGTTCAGTGCGCGGATTAGAGCTGTGGACAAAAAAAAAAAGTGATATTCAAGTCTCAAGTGGACCACACCACAGGAAGCAGTGGTGCTAAGGATATCCACCATTGAAACCTCTTTAGGGTCCACTGCGTTTTTTTTTTTTTCGTTTTCCATCCAATCTGTTTTGGTATGTTCACATACACTTCGATTAAGTGAAAAAAACAAATACCATGTTGATACAAAACTTATGTGGCCCCCAAGAAATTTTCAACGGTAGGAATTTAACACCTACTTTATGTTCCAATTGAACCTTGGATCTTCTCTGTGTTTAGATTCATATTCTAAAATAATATTTAAAAATTAATAAACGGTGTGAATAAAATTCATATCTCATGTTGGTTACTCAGGGCCCTCGAGCCTATGCCTTTCCCAAGCATGGTAGAACCTAATCCGCGATTGCTGGCGTACCACACGCCAGCTATATTGCTGGTGTAGGTACGTGTCGTGATAAGACGGGGAGCAGATTGGCTAGTTTACCACACACTAGCTAGCTGATGTATTGGAGTCAACAAGTTGTGTGGGTCCAATTATGAGGTATGTGTTATATCCAAACCGTTCATAAACTGCATCTTTAAGAAGGACTTAGTTCTAGATAGAGTGGCCTTTTTTAAAGTCCTTTGTTTGTTGCTGTGCGCGGATTAGGTACTACTCCCGCCTGTTCAGTGCGTGGGGCAGGCAGAGGCTCGGAGGGATACTAAAGGGCCACCCGTAATGTAAGAATTTTATCCACGATGTCCATCCATTTTTTCATTTCATTTTATCTACACTACCGTGATGTATGAATTTTATCACCGTGATGTGTGAATTTTATTCACACTACCCCCGCCTGTTCAGTGCGCGTATTAGAGTTGTGGACTAAAAAAAAGTGATATTCAAGTCTCAAGTGGACCACACTGCATGAAGCAGTGGTGCTAAGAATATCCACCATTGAAACCCATTTTTGTTTTTTTTTTCGTTTTCCATCCAATCTGTTGGTATGTTCATAGGCACTTTAATTAAGTGAAAAAAACAAATATTATATTGATCCAAAACTTATGTGGCCCCAAAGAAATTTTCAACGGTAGGAATTTAATACTTACTTTGTGTTCCAATTGAACCTTAGATCTTCTCTATTTTTAGATTTATATTCTAACACAATATTTAGAAATTAATGGACGGTGTAGATAAAATTCATATATCATGTTGGTTACTCAGGGCCCTTGAGCCTATCCCTTTCCCGAGCATGGTAGAACCTAATCCGCGATTGCTGGCGTACCACACGCCAAATGGACCACACTGAAAGAAAGCAGCAGAGGGTTGAACGTCTACCACTGAAACTATGGGATCATGAACTTTTGGATTCATATGAAGTTTATTTTTCCTCTCCATCTACGTATTTGGGACCTTACGAATGAATTGGATGGAAAATTAGCATTGTGGTGGTCCCTGCCCAGTGTGGATATAATAAATAAATCATCGAGCGCCGACACTCCTCAACTCCGAGTTGCAGGAATTACAAACTTATGTAGCCCCACAATGACGAATTTATCATATTTACACTGTTCTAGCCCTACAATGACGTATTTATTATATTCACGCTGTTTATTCATTTTTCCATATCCATTCAAAGCTTTAGACAAAAAAATAATCATATGGCAAGATCAAATGTACCACGCTAAAAATAGCAGCGAGAATTGTGATTTTCATAATTGAAAAATTCGTTGGGCCCACTATAACTTATATTTTCCGTCCAATATGCTAATAAGGTCATAAATACATGGATGAAGAGGAAAAACTAATTTCATATTGTTCCGAAACTTCTGTGACCCTAAAAGGGTTTCAATGGTACACGTTTAATCCCTCACTGCTTTTTGCAGTGTGGTCCAATTGATCTTTAGATCTGTCTTATTTTTCGGTTCAGGCCTTAAGACGGTCTCGCCAAACGGATGGACGGTTTGGATATAAAACATACCTCATGATGGGACCCACAGAACTTGCCGCAACACATCAGCTGTACAACTGGTGTGTGGTACACCAGCCAATCCGCTTCCCATCATTTGGTTGACCTCGCAGTCGCCATGGACTCTTCACTACTTGATTTCGAGAGCATTTCCCCAGCATAGCTCCGCCGATCCATCGAAAGCGATTCTTTGCTTTTCAGTTTCCAGCTTCTTCGCTGCTCTAAATCATGGCAGACGGACTGATTTCGTTAGTGGTGGAGAGTCTGGGCTCCATTGCCCTACAAGAGCTGAAGTCGTTAGTGGGTCTTAAGGAAGATCTTGAAAAGCTCTCGCGTACCTTCGCATCTCTTCAAGCAGTGCTCAACGACGCAGAGAAACGGCAAGTGAAGGACGAATCTGTAAAAAAATGGTTAGTAGATCTCAAAGATGTGGCATATGACGTGGACGACGTTTTAGAAGAGTGGAAGGTTGTGATCAACGGTCACGATGATGGCATCAGCTCCGATGATAAGAAGGTATGTGTCCAATCATTCTCACATTGCTTCTGTTTTGAAAGATTCAGCTTTCATGCTAAGAATACACGTCGGATAAAAACGATTAGTGGAAGATTAGATGAGATCAAAGAACACAAGAATAGCTTTTCTTTCATGGAAATCAGAGAAGAAGGCAGAGTGGGCGATTTGGCCAAGATGGAAACGAGTTCGTTGATTGATGAAAGGGATATTTTTGGTAGGGATTCAGATAAGGAGAGGATTGTCAGCTTGTTGGTAGATGAAGGCAGCAGTGATGAGGACGTCGTACCAGTCATTTCTCTCGTTGGAATGGGAGGAATTGGCAAAACCGCTCTCGCTCAACTAGTTTTCAAGGATGAGAGAGTTAAGAGGCACTTCCATAAAACCATTTGGGTGAGTTTGCCTGGTGATTTTGATGTGACGAGGATCTATTTAGAAATCCTTCATACTGGTAAATGGAGCCCACCAGGTTTCATTTCGCCAGGTTTCATGTCTTTGGAATATTTGCAATCGAAAGTAAGGGGAATGCTAGAAATGAAGCAGTTTCTGCTTGTGCTGGATGGCGTACGCAATGTCGATGAATATCAATGGGAAATGCTTATGATTTCTTTCAAGAATATCGCAATAGGAAGTAGAATTTTGGTCACGACTCGTAACGAGCATGTCATGAAATCATTCTCCTTTTCCCTGATGTACAAACTCGAACCTTTGCGTGAAGATGATTGCTGGTCATTGTTCAGCCACAGAGCTTTCTCTGGAGGAAGAAGAGGGGATGAGTGTATCAAGTTAGAGGCATTGAGTAGAGAAATTGTGAACAAGTGCCAAGGAATTCCTCTCCTGTTGAAGACTATAGGAAGTATTCTCCGCAGCAAAAGAGATGTAAGGGACTGGCAGTCTGTTTTAGACAAAGGGACATGGGATTCGTTGAGTGCCGAAAAAATCGCACCCGCTTTATTAGTGAGCTTCCATGATTTACCAAAGCATTTGAAGCAATGCTTTGCTTTTTGTTCTATATTTCCAAAGGGTCATTTGATAGAGAAGGACAGGCTAGTCAAGTTGTGGATGGCCCAAGGTTTAATTCTCCCAAAGGAAACAGGGGAGATGGAGAGGCTAGGTTGTTCTTATTTTGATGATTTAATGATGCGGTCGTTGTTTCAATTCATAGACACAGATGAAGATGGTGATGCAAAATGGTGCATGATGCAAGGCGTGATACATGACCTCTGTGAATCTATTATGAGTGAGTGTTTAATCATACAAGAGAAAACAAAAGCTAGTCACCTTGCAAAAGTTCGCCATGCCTCATGGATATGCAATGGGGATTTCGGATCACTTCATTCCTTAATACACTGTAGCAGTAATTTGCGGACGCTCATACTTATCGGATGGTCAGATATTTCCAGCATTTCTGATTGTTTTTTCGACAGCTTAAAACGTCTGAGAGCATTGGATTTGAGCGACAGCGGAATACAATCGCTTCCATATTCTCTGCAGAACTTGAAGCTTTTGCGATACCTCGACTTGTCTGCCACCGGAATACAAAATTTGCCAGAATTTGTAAGTAGCTTCTGTCTTTTGCAGACCTTAAAGCTTAATCATTGCTGTAATCTTAAAAAACTCCCTAAAACGATTGTGAAACTGATCAAACTAAGACATCTTGAAACCGAAGGTACTCATTTGGAGTACTTACCAAAAGGCATGGGGAGGTTAACATCCCTTCGGACAATAACTGAGTTCATAGCAGGGGATGAGAGAGGATGTAAGATTACAGAATTGAAAGACCTTAACCTTCTTCATGGGGGGCTAGAAATAACATTCTTAAACAGAGTAGCAACTAGAGATGAAGTTAACGAGGCAGAATTGGAGAAGAAGCAGAACATCCGGACCTTGAAATTGTCATGTGAGGCAGGGATATGTTATGAAACACAGAGAGAAAATGAGGTGGAGCAGGTGGAGGGTGTGTTTGAGGGTCTTCGACCCCATAAAAACCTAAGAGATCTTACCATGTCAGAATACGTTGGTCGCCAATTCCCAAGTTGGATGGGAGATTGTTCATTGTATTCCAATCTTACCAAGATGCAATTATCAAATTGCCGATGCAGACAGATGCCAGCGCTTGGGAAACTGCCGTCCCTTAAATGGCTTAAGATACAGGCCATGTTTGAAGTTACAAAGGTGGGTAGCGAGTTTTTTGGGAACAGCCATGATGGGGTCACTGGAGCATTCCCCAAATTGGAGATTCTTATCTTCGAACAGATGCAAATTTGGGAGGAGTGGAAGTTGAATGTGGGAGCTGGATCATTCCCATGTCTCTTTCAAATATGCATATCGTCCTGCAAGAAGTTAAAGGCACTGCCAGAACTGCAACACCTCACTTCACTGCAGGAACTCGAAATCAAAGAATGTCCAGTCTTACACAATCTATGCCAAAGGGAGGTAGGAGAAGATTGGAACAAGATAGCCCACATCCCCAACGTCACCATTGATGGGAGGAAAATCGAATGAGAGAAGAAATCTCTGGAAGTGCTAAAATGCAAGGTACGACTCTCTCTCTCTCTCTCTCTCTCTCTCTCTCTCTCTCTCTCTCTCTCTCTCTCTCTCTCTCTCTCTCAAATTTCTTGCTTCTAATCTTGTTCCAGGTAAATGAATCTCAGGACATTCTTGCTTCCAATCTTGTTCTTGGTGTGGCAGGTAAATAAATCTCAGAACATTCTTCTTTCCCAATGGACATCGCCGATGAACTTATCAAGCGTAGCTTAATTAAGCTCTCTCTCTCTCTCTCTCTCTCTCTCTCTCTCTCTCTCTCTCTCTCTCTCTCTCTCTCTCTCTCTCTCTCTCTCTCTCTCTCTCTCTCTGCTTCTTCTTCTTCTTCTTCTTCTTAAACACCATGTATTAGTTCTACGATTGTCAATCTACGCTCAGCAGGTCTGCTTGTCAGCGAAAAGTAACCAAGCTAGCCTATGCTTGCTTTGGCCGGGAGCTGATTAGGTGAGAACCCGGACGGTCTCAGAATCAAGGTGCGGCCCTTACCGTGGGGCCCACCTTGATCTATGTATTCTCTATCCACACCGTTCATCCGTTTTTCCAGATTATTTTAGAGCATTATCTCAAAAATGAAGCAGATGCAATTATTGGGCTACAAGAGGTTTGGACCAAGCTTATATTTGTTATTTCCTTTCATCTAAGGCTTATCTGACCTTATCAATAGATTGGATGGCAAATAAACACCCCGGAAACATTAAGGTGCTCCCTAATAACTTTTTAATGGTTGGGATTTCAATCATCCCTGTTTCATATGGTATGGTCCACTTGATATTAATATCTGCTTCATTTTTTCATTCATAATGCAATAAACTTATCAGAAAAATAATAGACGGCGTGGATACAGAATACATACATCAAGACATCAAAGCATATTCAATGACAGAGAATCGGAATCGACGACTTACGCAGTGCGAGGAGGGTGCAGTTTCCAAATTCGAATCCATCTGGGTTTCATACCTTCGATGTGGGCCCACAAGCGAGACCGGCGTCTCACCAAATCCGTTGCCGCTTTGGCCAGGGCCAGGGAAGGCGGATTCCGCTTTGGCAGGAACTTATTGCATGCGACGGGAAGGTAGGTGTCCATCAGTCTTGAAAGATCATTTTAGCCGATGGCCCAAAAATGATCTACATCCAAAACTCAAGTGATCCGTACCTCAAGTGCAATACACCAGGAAAATGTGTATAGGTAAATTCCGACCGTTGAAACTTTCCTAAGGTGCACCTTATTGTTTGTATACCATTGATACTGTTCATAAGGTCATTTCTACCGGGATGAACTGAAAACATAAAAAATATCCCGATTCTAAACTTCCATGGCCATGCATGTTTCGTGTAATCCTCTGTCGTGTGGCCCATCTGAGTTTTGGATTTACGTCAGTTTTAGGCCATGTCCTGACATGATCTTGCAAAACTGATTGACTCAGTGAATTTCAAGCCTGAGGATCTAACCTGGGCCAGGCTTGTGCTAGCATATCGAGCCTGAGGATCTAACCTCTGCCTAAAATTCAAGTCTGCGTGTCAAACATAGCCCAGCTCATTTAGGTTTTTCAAGGTCAGTTTCATAATACATCCCACATATATGTAATGGTGCACACGCAGTGTAACTGACCTCATGAATGACTTGGATCTTGCAGAAAATGAGTGACCAGGGGATTAGGCAAGCTTGTCATGGCCCACCATACGATCCTATGTTTTATTTTAGGGGATCCTATGTTTTATTTTAGGGGCTGGTCTTGGACAGATCTTACCCCATTAACCTCCCTACATGCATGCATGTGTATACCCATTCTCAATTCTAGCAATTAGGTCCATCCCATTCCCATTCTAACAATTACGCCCATCTCTTTGTTGTGGGGAAAATTTAGCTGGTCCCTCACATCGAGCTCAGTAGGAGAATTCACCTCACCATGAACGTCTACACATCATCGTTAAAATACCCATCGGTGAAGGAGCTCAAGCCCCGAGCTCTCCATCATCCCAAGCTAAGCAGGTCAACCACCTCTAGAGGTGGTTCGAGAAACCTAGACTCTAAAGAGGAGGGCCTGGTCTGATCTCAGCCAAGATTATGCTGTCAAAGACAGGCTTGGCGACATCTTCGGAGGCAGTTTGCCACTAATGCACGAAGGTTCCAAAACCGACAGGGCCCTATATATACCACCATCGCATATCAGAAGGTGTATAAAATAAATAAATAAATAAACCCAATATTCTTTGCATGGATTACCATCTACTAGCCTAACTTAGGCATTGGAGGGTCTCTAGCTAGTCATAGGCACCCTCTTGTTTGTCTCCTGGTTCCTTACGGGTCCATCGGAGGGCGCACTTTAACAATGATTGTGTATATTGGACAAGATTCAATGACAATAGATTGGCATCATCTGTAAGAACCAACAACAAAGTTGTGCTCTCCTCAGCCATTCCTCATCTTCCCTCCGATGGCAAAAAGAAAGAGGAAGGGTTTGGCTACCGCTGAATCCTCCTACCAGGCTCCATCTGGCGAGGATCAAGCCTTGTGATCACCGCCTCAGTCCCAACTACCCTCGTAAGGGTTGATGCAAAAATTTCAAAATTAGGGAAGTCGACTCATCTCCCTCAAAAAGCATGTGGGAGCTTTGACTAGTAATGTAGATCGTATCATGAGGTTGCTAGAGAGACAACCGGCATCCTCAGTCATCTAACTTAAAGAGGCGGAGGCAGCAACCGAGTAGTCCTGCCCCAAGCCACACCAGAAGCAAGCCCAAGCCTAAGGAACCTTCATTGCCACAGTATAGACCCAAGCGACCACCAAGATCACTGAATCTAACTCGAGCCATACCTTGGATGAGAGGCGACAAACCTAAGGGAAGGCCCTAGAAGTAATGGCGGAAAACAAAATCTCTTGGGGAGTCGAAATCAAAGAGATTCGGGACTAGCTTGGTAACATCCAACAGGCTTACTGAGCAAATGCCCTTGTATCTGTGGACGCCCTCCTCAAGCAGACTGAGCCACCATTCATCTATGATATTATGTAAGCTCAACTACCACCTAGGTTTAGAATGTCCAAGATACAACCTTACTAGCGTTCGAGTGACCCAACCAATCACTTGAAATCATTTAGAGCATGGATGGAGCTTTATGGTACTTCCAGACCCATGTTTTGTACGGCATTCTCCTCGACACTCACCGGGGTAGCTTGAAAGTGGTATAGAAACTTGAAGTCAAAGTCCATCAGTTCTTTCGGTTAATTCAATAGAACTTTTGCTATGTAGTTCATCGGAGGTTAAGATATATGCAAGCTAGTGACTTACCTCATAACAGTAACTCAGAAGGACAACGAGTTGTTGAAAGACTACATCGCCCGGTTCAATGGCAAGGCCATTCAGGTCAATGACTATTTTGACTAGGTAGCCTTCATGGCTATGATGATCGGTCTTAGATGAGAGAGGTTTCTCTTCTCGCTTAGTAAAAACCCCCGATGACTCTAGCTAACTTACTAAACCAAGCTTAAAAATACACTAACGTCGATGAACTGTTTGCCGCCCGTAAGGATACTAAGGGCGAGAGCAGCACGACAAAAGACAAGAAGAGAAAGGAGCAAGGAGCGTAAGGAGGGACCTAATTGTAATGCCCCATACTTTTTAGTACTTGGGTGTTACCATGAAAATTTAATTAGTGTGTATGTACGGGAACACACGTAATCTACATTGCTAACCACCTCTTGATTATTCAAGATTTGAACATTTTAACCCTCTAATTCTGAGTTATGATAACCTGCAGTATACCCGTGGAGTTTAAGATCAATCTGTCCTTGATACAACCTTTGAAGTTTCAATGTATGGTTTTATTTGACCCATGATCTAAGCTGGCAGTCGAGGCTCGCGATATCATATCTATACATTTCAATTCATTTAATATAAGGATAAACCTAAACTAGTTTTGCCCTAAGCTAATTGTTGAGGGTCAAATATTGCATATAAGACCCCAGTTATTGCCTATATTTATGAACATGATACTGTTTAATTCACGGTTTTAACCATGTTTGTGATGCAGGTGTATTTGAAAGCATGGATTGCAAAAAGGTGTTAAAAGCATGGATTTACCGATATGAAGACACCAAGGCAAGGGACGAACTCCAGAGGACTAAGATTGAAGAATTTACCCGCCAGAGATCCGAGAAAACGGATAAACCAAAGTTCAAGTGGCCCGAAAGACGTTCAGAATGCAAGATCACAGGGTTCCCACTATCCGTTCAGCTCGAAACTTCATACATGACCTGAGGATCATAAATTAACCGTACACATCAAATTTCATCTATTCGATCCCTGTAGAAGTAGCCCAACGGATAGATCAAACCTGAAATCATGGATTTGTGGCCTGCTTGATATAAGAATATATTTCAATTTTTGTCTCAACGTGTTAAATAAAATTCTAGAGAGGATGGATGGAGGGGATTTCTCGCGAACAACACGATGAACTCCACATGTACATTGCATGTACATAGGGTGCACATGCATGAGAAGTGCACTGGACAGAGAGTCCAGTCAAACTTACAGCTGACCGACAATTCTTTTATTTTTTTTCTTTTCTTTTCTTTCTTCCTCTAGCGGTTTCACATGTCCGAACGGACATTCCTAGTGGGCCCCACACGTAATCATTTTGACTGACCTGTACTGTCCATTAAGTCCAGAGGGGGGACTCAATCCTCGCCAAGCTTTCCTTTTGACACCATACAGGATATTGCGCGTTCCTAGCCGTTAAACACAGGATGAACGACGGAGTATCATATATTGTGGGTCACACTGAAAATCAATCCAATATCGCCATTCTCAGATGGTTTTTTGTTCTAAAGACAATGGACGACATGGATTTTCTATTTGACGTCATCCTGAGGCCCACCGATCATTACAGATACTGACCGTAAGCTCTGTTTTGCAACAGAGCTTACAGAAGAATGTTGTGGGCTACCATCATGCATCTTTGGCCTAATCCGGACCGTCCATTAGGTTCCCATGGCCCAAGTTACTAAGGCCTGGCTGACGGAATTTAAAGAATTCAAGAATATGGGATCTCAGTCGTTCAAACGTTGGATTGACGGTGCAATGAAAACATCCGTGGGCCACACCGAAGTTGATCTAAAAACAGTGATTCTCACCTGGTTTTTCGAGGTGAATGCAGTGGACGGAGTGGATTTCATCAACACCGAAAGGAGTGGATCCCACCAGCACATCAGCGTAAGAGATTTACGCAGTTTGTTTCCGGATGCATAACTGCTACGCATGCAAGCTCGCATCGCCTTCCTGCTCTTATAAAAGGGAGAGAGAGATTCAATTCGTGGAGGCAGCTGGGACGTGGGGCGGACGGCAGAGAGAGACTAGAGTTTTCTTTGTTATTTTTATGTTCTTTTCTTTTCTTTTAATTAAGATTAGCCACATCATGTTTGGCTAAACCTCTTAGCTAGGGCTAAGAGGTGAAGCTGTAGCATGATGGGAAGACCTTTGCTTGTGCCTTTTGTTTAGACTGAACTTATGATTGATTTTAGTTAATTAAGGAAATGTTTTTAGTTTTTAATGGTCTGTTGTGACTGAAATTACAATAGGTCTGCGATAACTTTGAGCATGTTCTTATTCCTTTTATATGTATGACGTCAGGAAGCCTTATTGTTCACCATTGTCTCCTGGGCATGGTCAAATGACGGTACCCTTCCTAACCTTCATATGTTGTTGATTGGTTGGTAATCAGTTTAATTCTGTTGTTTACTTTATCTCTTGGGCATGGTTTGGTGATGGAATCCATTCTAATTCATATACCTTTCATCTCTTCAAAATTTTATATATATATATATCAAAGGAGGTTCAGTTTGATTTCCATGGTTACACTCTTCAACTGGATGAAGATGGGACTCTAAGTTCAGTTGAGTTTTATGATTTTTATTTTAATTGATTTTTAGGAACTAACTTGCTTTCCTGCTTTGTAGGATTTTGTTAGATCTTCTTAATTGGTAACTTCGTCCTAATTTCTTTATTTTCTTTATTCTTTATATTAGATTTTATCTTTTAAAAACTAATTTCTTTTATTTTCTTTTATAGGATCGTAACATAGGAACTTCTAATGTAGTAACATCCTTTTAACTTCTCATCTTACTTATTGTACTGCTGTCGAAAATTTTCGTTTATTTTCTTTAGGATTAGATTCAGAGTTAAGGTTTCACCATGTATCTAAATGAGTGGGCACGTCCGTATGTTGAGATAGGTTATGGAAAACAACCTATGCCTCAAAATTTTTCTGAAATACCTTCGAGAACCAATCGGAATATGATGCTCCACCGATTAAGAAGTCTTTCAGTGATTATCTGTGGGAGAATAATTGCGTTCCACGAGTTAAGAAAACAGTATGTGATTATTAGAATGATGATACGTATCAACTCTCAACAGATGACCCGTATGATTTTGATCAGTGGAAACAGAAATATTTTGAAGTTGAGTCAGTAAGACATTATAGTAATAACCCTCGTGGATCAGTCAATTTTGAATATCCACCAGAAACGATCCAAGAGGAGTTATCTCCGAGTTACACAGACTATGTTATTGGTATGAGGAAATTAATAGAAGCACTTGAATCACGCCTTGATAGGCTAATGAGGGCTAGTTCGTCTCAGCCACAACCCAATCCAAAAATACAATACGAGGAAAGTGATCCTCACTCACTTTTGAAAAACTTTGAAATTTGGAATGAAGAGTTGAATTACGTTAACAAGCATGTGGTTCAATTTCTCGATGAGTCGATCTCGATGACTGTTCAAAAGAATGGGGAAGAGACATGGCTGTCTTTGAAATATAGTGACGATAACGCACCTTCCTTACATGACATACAAGATCCCAATGATGAGGTAGAGGTTAGTTTATTTGAACCTCAACTGAAGTTAGGTATATAATGTGAGGAAGGTGATCCTATCCCAAGTGTGCACTATACGGAATTAGACGATGATGCGTATTGGGATGATGATCATGAATGTTCAGCCTAAATTTTTCTGGAATCAATCTCAAGTTTGGTCCAAGTTAATGATCAAGACGTACACAAAGTGGTCAGTCATAATGAGTCACTCCCCTCACCTGACATGTCTGATTTAAAGGTGGAGGATGAGCCCCTTATAATCGACCCTTCTAACTCTTGTGAAACATGTTTGGACCACTCCCCTGAATTAAATGATGATATGATTCGGGAGATAGACGAGTTACTCGATATGACTCTGGATTTTGAAACCACCCAGTTGAGGCCACCATCTGAACTGTTGAATGTTGAAGATTCAATGCTTCTTCTGAGTAGTATCAATGAACAGAATCCGCACATCAATGCTCCGTATACAGACCCTTAATCTGTCTGTGCAGGGTGGAGCAAGAGAGCACACCTCTGTTTACCTTTAAAGACGATGGATTCCTTGGGCAGATCATAATGAACTCTAATGTGGAACATAAGTCACACTCAATTGAATTTTTTAAATCTTTGAATGATTGTTTGGCACACTTTGTAGATCCAAATGTTTCCATGATAAGAGGTATAATGAATGCCTTGCAAGAAAACATCTCGGTAGTCATCACTGACCGAGAGAACCCTTACTCTGAAACCCCTTCTTCCACAGATCCTAAATGTTTACCATTAAGGGAGGAGTTAAAAATTGAACCGAAGTCTGCTACTTTGGAATTTGTTGAGACTACATCACTTCCTGAAAATTTTTCTCAATTTGATCTACATGTAGTCTCTGATTCACCATGGGATACTAACTTTGAAACTTTTTTGGACACAAGTGAATCATATATACTTTGGATACCTCAGGTGAATCAACGATAAATTTTTAATGAGGTACATAAGTTTCTCTAGAAAGTCATGCTCCAGGGCGTCCAAGCCTACTACAAAAAGGGATTTTAGATGATCCTGTTGAAGAACTTACTGAGAAATTTATCACGATATTGGTCGGAAGAGGAACCTTGCAGCATGATTGAGTAGTTTTTTTCTACTTTCATAGGACTAAGGTAGTTTATTTTTTGTTGTTCTAAGTTAGATGGTTTTATGCCATTAGGTTAGTTTGATTCCTGCATTATTTTAGGATAGTTTTCTTTCATGTCTCCACTCTCGTGCTGACCGGCTTTCATACTGCTATCTCTTAGAAAGTTTCTCTCTTGATTCGTTATCTAAGTACTATCTTCCCATCACTTTTCTTTTACTTTCGTTGTCTCATGTGCATTGCATGCTTATATCTTTTACATTGAGGACAATGTAGATTTTAGGTTGGGGGTGGGAGATTAGGTTCCCTAATCAGTATTTTCTTAGTCTTGAGCAAAATTTGTGAAAAATTTTAAATTTTTCTGGAATTTCTTGTGAGTTTGAAGTGATTTTAGGCACTTAGAATTTCAAGATACGTAATGTTGGTGATCTATGACTCTTAGATTCAGTATTTATTAAATTTCACAGTTAAGTTTGAATTGTTAATCCAGAATTAGAAGTTGTAAACATTGATTGAGTCATGATTTCACATGTCACATCTCACTTACATATCAAAGTTTCAGTTCGATATTGAATGATTAACTTGGTAATCACTAAGCATGTAAGGAACCAGCCTAGAAAATTTGCCTGTCATGATCAATTAAAGAAAAAGAAAAAAAAAACAGATACCTTGGGAAAAGGTTGGCGAAAAATCTTCACCATAGGTTTGCTCCCTATAGGTGTAGATTTAATTCCCCATGGATGATATGTGAAAAGGGTTGGGTGTACAATCTTTACCATTGGTTTGCTCCCTATAGGTGAGGATTTAATTCTCTTCATTGGCATTACTTTTAATAGAAAAATCAATAATTTATGAGGCAAGTTTTGGGTTAAGTTTTGGTTGTCATGAATTCTCTTGTTGGTTACCAATGATATCATGAAATTGACGATTGGATCTCTTAATTATGATAAGCCAAGATTACACTATACACATATGGATCTCAATGTTTAAAATAGTTCTAATTGATAAATTAATACTTTGAACTTGATTATGAGTTTATAGAGCACTTGAGTCCACGAGAAAGTAATACTCAACATTCATGAATCTTAGAATTTTCGTATATAGATTATTTTGCAAATCACTCGAGTTTATGGAAATCGTCATGTAAGTCTCAACTTATTTCGCATACTTTGCTTTGGACTAGTAAGATGCTGGTTGGGGGTTGTGTTGAGGGTCAAATATTGTATATCAGACCCCAATTATTGCCTAAATTTACGAACATGATACTATTTAACGCCCGATTTTAACCGTGTTTGTGATGCAGGGTGTATTTGAGAGCATGGATTGCAAAAAGTTGTTAAAAGCATGGATTTACCGATATAAAGATAGCAAGGTAAGGAACGGACTCCAGGAGACCAAGATTGAAGAATTTACCCGCTAGAGATTTAAGAAAATGGATAAACCAAAGTTCAAGTGACCCGAAATACGTCCGGAATGCAAGATCACAAGGTTCCCACTATCCGTTCAGCTCAAAACTTCATACATGGCCTGAGGATCATAAATTAACTGTACACGTCAAATTTCATCTGTTCGATCCCTGTGGAAGTATCCCAACGGACAGATTAGACCTGAAATCATGGATTTGTGGCCTGCCTGATATCTAGATATATTTCAATTTTTGTCTCAACGTGTTAAATAAAGTTCCAGAGAGGATGGATGGAGCGGATTTCTCACGAACAACACGTGGACCCCACATGTACATTGCATGTACATAGGGTACACGTGCATGAGAAGTGCACTGGACAGAGAGTCCGATCAAACTTGCAGCTGACCGACAATTCTTTTAATTTTTTCTTTTCTTTTCTTTCTTCCTCTAACAGCTTCATGTGTCCTAATGAACGTTGTTAGTGGGCCCCACATGTAATCCTTTTGATTGATCTGTACCATCCATTAAGTCCAGAGGGGGGACTTAATCCTCACCAAGCTTTCATTTTGACACCATGCAGGATATCGCGTGTTCCCAGCCGTTAAACGCATGATGAACGGCGAAGTATCAAATATTGTGGGCCATACTGAAAATCAATCCAATATCGCCATTCCCAGATGATTTTTCGTTCTAAAGATAATGGACACATGAATTTTCTATTTGACATCATCCTGGGGCCCACCAATCATTACAGATACGGACCGTAAGCTCTATTTCGCAACAGAGCTTTCGGAAGAATGTTGTGGGCTACCATCATGCATCTTTGGCCTGATCCGGACTATCCATTAGGTTCCCACGGCGCAGCTTACTAAGGCCTAGCTGACGGAATTTAAAAAATTCAAGAATATGGGATCTCAGCCGTTCAAATGTTGAATTGACAGTGCAATGAAAACATCTGTGGGCCACACCGAAGTTGATCTGAAAACAGTGATTCTCACCTAGTTTTTCGAGGTGAATGCAGTGGACGGAGTAGATTTCATCAACACCGAAAGGAGTGGATCCCACCAGTACATCAGCGTAAGAGATTTACGCAGTTTGTTTCCAGATGCGTAACTGCTACGCATGCAAGCTCGCACCACCTTCCTGCTCTTATAAAAGGGAGAGAGAGATTCAATTCGTGGAGGCAGCCGGGACGTGGGGCGGACGACAGAGAGAGACTAGAGTTTTCTTTATTATTTTTATATTCTTTTCTTTTCTTTTAATTGAGATTAGCCGCATCATGTTTGGCTAAACCTCTTAACTAGGGCTAAGAGGTGAAGCTGTAGCATGATGGGAAGACCTTTGCTTGTGCCTTTTGTTTAGACTGAACTTATGATTGATTTTAGTTAATTAAGGGAATGTTTTTAGTTTTTAATGGTCTATTGTGACTGAAATTACAATGGGTCTGCGATAGCTTTGAGCCCTATTTTTGGACAATAGACATCACGACCATCTATAAATAGTAACTTTACTATTTATAGTAAGTCGCGGATTCTAGGAGTTTTAGTTGTAGTTTGCTTCTGATTTCTTTCCTATTGCTTAGTACCCTTATTTAAAGGGTTACGAACTCGTTTTTATTCATTCATTAATCAATTTCAAATTTATTAGAAATTCTTTCTATTTTCTGCTTTCTTTCCTCGTGGATTTGAGAAGTCTCTGTGAGGAGTCCAGAGAAGTTCCGTGGATTTAGGATAATTATCCTCTTGAGGGAGACGGTGCTTGACCTCACGTCCTTCCCTATGTCAGAAATAAACCATTTTCAGCCACCCCAGTAAGATTCAGGTCAAGGCTAGTGCAAAACATGCAGAGCCAATAGAATTTTACGCTTCGGGGGAAGCGAAGGCAGGAGAAGAGACCAAGAATAACGTGTACCACGATAGGCTAACACCGCAAGACCTCAAAAACTATAGTCCGAAAAGTAGAAAAATCATGAGAAGCATGGGGTTTGATTACGAAGAACCCACTGACTTGAATCATGAGATAGGAATTCAAATTCTTATTGGGGTCAGCCAGGAAAAGTGAAGAAAATTTTAAGGACTGAGGGCAGATTCATCGGTAAATATGGTTACAACCGAGTAATTATTAGAAGCGGATCCTTAAACAATCAAACATCCTGAAATGGCTCTGAAGTAGATGGAAGATGGGGAGCAGCCAACAATGGATAGTTTGCGAGAGATAAACCTGGGTACTGAAAATGAGCCAAGGAGCACATTTATTAGCATCGATTTTTCTAAGTAAGAGTTTAAGAAATACGTTCAGCTTCTCAAGGAAAATAAAAATGTCTTCGCTTGGATGTATGCAAAGATGTCGGGCTTAGAACCTTCAGTAGCACTACATCGATTAAATATCTCTAAAGAAAAAAGGCCGGTTAAGCAAGCGCAAAGGCGATTTCATCCAGACTTAATTCCCCTAATAGAAGAAGAAGTCGGTAAGTTGATAAAAGTCGGGTTTGTCAGGGATGTCAAATATCCCAAGTGGATATCGAATATTTTCCGTGTGAAGAAGAAAAATGGACAAGTCAGGGTGTGCGTTGACTTTAGAGATCTGAACAAAGCCTGTCCGAAAGATGATTTTCCTCTCTCAATAACTGAATTATTGATTAAAAATATGACTCAGTATGCTATCATGTCCTTCATGGACGGCAATGTGGGGTATAATCAGATTCGAATGGTACTTGAAGATGAAGAAGCAACGGCATTCAGGGCATCGTAGGGAATTTATTGTTATAAAGTTATGCCGTTTGGTTTAAAAAATGTTGGGACAACATATCAAAGGGAAATGCAGGATATCTTCCAAGACATGATGCACAAGAATGTTGAGTGTTATGTTGACGATTTAGTAGTTAGGTCAAGAGATCATCAGGAGCATCGTGAACACCTAGCAGCGGTTTTCCATCGACTCAGAAAGAAACAGTTAAAGATGAATCCAGCTAAATGTGCATTTGGGATGTTTTCGGATAAATTTCTCAATTTTGTAGTCCAACACAGGGGCATCCAGATCGATCTAGGGAAAGTTAAAGCCATTCAAAGTATGCCACCACCAAAGACATTAAAAGAATTGAAAAGTTTGAAAGGAAAGCTGGCATACATTCTCCGTTTCATTTTAAATCTGAGAGGGAGATGTCAGCCATTTTTTCATCTAATGAACAAAGGTATTGTGTTTGTATGGGATCAACTTGTCAGAATGCATTTGATTCAATAAAAGAATTGTTGAAATAGCTGCCGGTACTAACAGCTCCGATAGAAGGAAAACTGCTTATTCTGTATATATTTGTTGCCGAGAATTCTTTAGCAGCTTTGTTGGCTCAGGTGAATGAAGCTGGGAAAGAAACTGCTCTTTACTATTTAAGCTGAACTCTGATGGGCGCGAAATCCAACTACTCTCCAATCAAGAAAGAATGTTTGCGTTAGCTAATATTTGTGGTTCAGAAATTGAGACATTATTGTCTTTCCCATGACATAACTTTGATCTCAAGAGCAGATCTGATAAAGTTTTTGATGACAAGGCCGATGTTATCTGGGAGACTGGCCAAATGGATGTTATTGCTTTCAGAGTATACTATTACGTATGAGTCGGCAACAACAGTAAAACGACAAGCTGTGGCGGATTTTCTTGCAGCTCACCCTATAATAGAATGTGAAACCATAAGTGATGACTTTCCATATGAACAAGTTATGTTGGTTGAGTCACAAAGCCCATGACAGAAGTATTTTGATGGTGTTTCTTGAGCATCAGGAGCGAGGGCAGGAGTGATATTCATTACTCCTCTAGGTGATTTGTTACCTTACTCCTTCACATTAGGTAATACGTACACAAACAATGAGGCCGAATATAAAGCCCTCATCATTGGAATGGAAATGGCCTAAGAAATGGAGATAAAATTACTACATATCTTCGGAGATTCTAAATTGATTATAAATCAATTGATGACTGAATTCGAGATAAGAAAATAAGAGCTTTTACCATACTACCAAAAAGTACAGCAATTGCTAGAACGATTCTGTTATGTCGAAATCAACCATATAACGCGGTCTGAAAATGCAAGAGCAGATGCTTTGACCAGTTTAGCAGTGGCTCTCTCCTGCCTACATTGAAGCCCTCTCCAAGTGACTATAGAAGAAAGAAGATTTTTACCGTCTTCAGAGATCATTGATGAAATTGTGGAGACACTTCTTATATCGTGTTTATAGGTAATGACAGATGATT
Organism: Magnolia kwangsiensis; assembly: GCA_037074715.1. NCBI lineage: Eukaryota > Viridiplantae > Streptophyta > Magnoliopsida > Magnoliales > Magnoliaceae > Magnolia > Magnolia kwangsiensis. The sequence continues at coordinate 121,322,051 of CM073577.1, forward strand.
GGCGTCAGCTTTTCATAGATTATCTCAAGTATAATATCCTACCAGAAGATCCAACGCAGAGACAACAAATCAAGCAAAGGTCAAGTAAATTCATCATATGCAATGAAGTGCTATACAGAAAGTCCTATAACGGAATACTGTTACGTTGCTTGGATGAATACGAAGCATGACAAACATTGCGAGAAGCGCACTCTGGAGAATGTGGAGCGCATCAGGCCAGCCAAAATTTATTTCATAGAATACATCGAATGGGGTATTATTGACCTACCATGTTCAAAGACGCGATAGATTACACAAAGCGGTGTCATGAATGTCAGATTCGTAGAGATGTTATACACATCCCTCTAGAAGACCTAAAACAGTCGGTCGCTTCTTGGCCTTTTCAGCTTGGAGACTTGACGTTATCGATCCTATAAATCTGCCTTCATCCAAAGGAAAGTAATATATCTTGGTAGTAATAAATTATTTTTCTAAGTGGACAGAAGTAGTGGCATTACATAATGTTAAGGAAAAAGATGTGGTTAATTTCATTCGACCCGTGATAATCTACTGCCATGGTATCCCTAAGAAAATCGTTACAGGTAATGGCACTCACTTTTAAAATAAAGGCATGAAAAAGATGTGTCAGAAATTTAGCGTTCATCATTCATTTTCAACACCTTACTATCCATCGGCCAATGGATTAGCAGAGGCATTTAATAAAATGATTGTCAAGATACTGAAGAAAACAGTGACAGGAAATAAGCGTAATTGAGATGAATGATTATAAGAAGCATTATGGGCATACAAAACTACCCATCAGACAGCAACAAGAGCGACATCGTATTCACTAATCTATGGTGTAGAAGCAGTAATTCCAATTGAAATACAAGTAGCGTCACTCATAGTAGTTGTACATCAGTCTATTACAGATGATGAAAATGCAAAAATAAGGCTGAAAGAGCTAGATTTTCTTGATGAGAAACGCCTGACAGCCCAACAGTGGTCGCAATCGTATCAGAAAAGGATCAGCCACCTTTGATAAACGAGTTAGATATCGCTCTTTCAAAAGGGGGTATATGGTGCTGATGTTGAAAAGACCTATAGTGGTCACTCGCCGAACAGGGGACAAGTTTGAGCTTAAATGGGACGGGTCGTACATAATAAAGGAAATATACTCTAATGGCACATATAGAGTCGTGGATCAAGATGGACAAGGTATCAGTATACCATAGATAGGCCAACCATACATAAGACCCCCCAGATCTTTGGCTTGATTTCAGTACTAACTCATGAGGAATGGCTTAAACCCACTCATTGATGGACTAGCGGCCCTAGATTTGGTACCTCAAAGGTCGCCTTGTAGCCCCATGAACTCTAGAGAGTTACTGTGGCCAACCCTGTGCGTAATTCCAACCGAATTCACGGCCCCGGTAGCTTCATTTGGCCCCTTTGATGGATCACAGTTTATAAACTCACCAGGCTGTGAGAAGTCCAGTGAATTTCTAAGAGTTACAGAGACCATCATGTGAGACCCGACTCCACTACTCAAGAGTTTAAAAAACTGTGTGGCCTCCACTACTAAAGAGCTTAAACTGTGTGTAACTAACTAAATTAAAACTTAGGATCGCCAATTAAAATAAAAATCATATAGGAAATCCCGCACAAACAAGTATAAAATGTTGCTATTTTATAGTAGTTCCGCATTAAATATCATGTCAAGATTACTGCATAGATAAATATGTTTGAAATGATCTGTGATGTAGAAATTCATATAAGAATAAAATATCTCAAAATATTATCATGTCTTCATATGCTGAGAGTCAAAAGAAATTACTTGTTCAAAAAGTATATACACAAAAGAAATTACATGCTTAAAATTCTTCTATAATTCCTACTATCCCCAAATACTTTTACAAGTCTTCATTTAATTGTATCTAAGCTGCGACATGTTTTGACTTTTTCTCGAGAATGATCTTTACTTGATCAGGGATGCTAGCCAGTTTATCTTCTAATGATGCGATCATCTCTTCGCTCTTGAATAGTTCGGACTTCTCAGCATTAGCAGATTGAATATTGACTCATATCTTTTCTTCAATCTCCTTTATGGATGATTCCTTCTCACGATCCTTCAACTTTAGTTACGAAATCTCTTCTTTCAGAGCAGCGATGTGGTCCCGAATAATTACTCTGTCATCAGTATATATCTTCAGCTGTTCTTGAAGAACTAATTGTTTCTGATCAAATTAAGAAATAGTGGACGCAATAAGAGAAGCCTTTTTCCTTAGACAAAGTTAGCTGCTTCCCATATTCTAAGATCTCAAGGGCAATTATGACATTCTTCGCTGATGCTAGAGAGATTATCGAATCCCGGAACTTAGGAAAGAAAATCACACAAAGTGGAGATGTTGATTTTTGCCATCCTTGCAGAACTTTCAAGAATTTCGATAGCAATATCTAGGTCTGACCATTGTTCAAGGTCTTTGAAGATGTGAATTATTGCTGACAAAGAATTCTTCATTAAAAGTATTTTGTGAGCGAGGACCTTCGCGAAGGACGACAGTTCAGATGAGTAGCCATAAGCTCAGAACTTATCGTTCCACTGCGAGGAGGGGTTCCTATAGTATAAAGAGGGAAATAATTCAGAAATAGTGATAGAAAATTAGAAGATGGACAACTCATGATAAAGCAATCAATATATACGTGCCACGAAAGTATGACTAACGGGTGGAGGAATTTCTTGAGCCGTAGAAGGACCAACCCCTAACATGTCAGCGAAAGAAGGCACTTTGGCCTTTGTACTCGAATCTCTAGTGGTTGGAGTAGGAAAATCAATGGTCTCTACTAGAAATATGATTTCACGAGCCACCACTTTTGGTGCCGTTAATGGAACTAGAGAAGCCCTTGGTAAAATCACTGGTGCAGTTATAGGAGGATTTATGGGAGGAGTATCACCCGTCTCGACATTTGTAACATGAGCACCTGAAATAAAATTTGATGATGATAATGAGATAATTATCACTACATATGCATATAAATACATATGAAAATAATTTTTCCTTACCAAGTGAATATCTGTACTCCCCATAATCTAAAGGTTCTTCTTCCTTGTCTATTGTCGCAGGAGACTTTGTAGGAATATTGGCACTAGGAAGAGTTTCAGAAGTCACAGGAGGGTGTTCTGTTTTGACATTTTCCGCAACTACATCCTCCTCTTCGTCTATATCAACTTCTCCTTCATCGAAATCAACATCTTTATCCTCGTCGCTTTCATCATCCTCATCATCTTCATATTTCATAGAAGCAGTACCCTCTGACGAAAAAGCCAAACTTTCATCTCCTAAGCTTTCTTCATCTACTTCTTCAATCATAACTTGCTTTCCTTTAGAAAAAGCAGCTTGACTACTTTCTGGTTGAGGCTCTCTGTCAGCTGGGACTGAAGGGGATGTAGAGGCCTGTCTACCTCCTTCCTAAGGAACAGATGGCGATACTTTCAAGCGCGCTCGAGACCTGGTCATAGGAGATGATGAACCAGGAGGAGTAGGCTATGGATGAGGAGTTGGTTCATGCTGAACTGTTGTAGTTTCTACCAGAATAGGAGAAGATGTTCTTTCAGCATCATTTGTGACCGGGCCACCAAATTCACGAGGGACTTACTCAAACTCTGTCAAGAGTCTGTGAGCAATCCAGCCTTCCAAAGTATTAATGGGTTTCTTCTCATGAATTGGATCCTCTAGTGATATCTTTCTACAAATTTCACCATGATGAGATGTGTGACTCTTCTCTAGTATGAAGTCAATTCCGTCTTCAAGTTTTCTACCCCTCAGCCTGGGTGGATGAAGTCAAATGGGTGAATCCACTGGTAAACAGTTATTGACCAAGAATGACTAGTGATCCCACCACCGCATCCATCTATAAGAAGTATGAACTATGCGTTCGCAACCGGGGATTATGAAGAAAGAATCGATGCGACCGCCTAGCAGGTGTTTCCAAATCATAACCCAATTAAGAGGACCTGTTCCATAGTAATGCATTCTCTTAGTGACTAATCCGCAGTCTTCCGACACAGCTTGGTCATAGCCAAATTGGTGAGCGAAGCGACTAGGGTAGTAGGGCTCTCGCCAAAATTTTGTTCCTTCTCGAAGGGGTAGGCTACAATAACGAATGGAGAGGAAGAAAGCTCTTTTTGTTACTGTGAGTTTAGCATGGTCCACCATGTCAGTATCTTCGATATAGTGATGGAGACGGAATTGGAAGAAGTCCACTTGGTCGGTATCTCAGATTTTGTTGACCACCTAATTGTATGACCTTTTGGCCATAGCCCTTTGTTGGAAGAACCAAAGCGGGAGATGTGCAGGATGAACATACGCTTTGTCTGGTGCCTTGAAAGTCCAAGGAAAGTAGATTCCCAGCCAGCTAGTGAAATAATTCCATGAAGTGTTCATTGATGAAGATCCGATGGTAGGGTTCTTGACATGGGTGGCTACTTCTTCGAAAGCTCTGTAAATAGAACACAGTACTGAAGGTGCAAGAGCATACTTGTGTCCTTTTGCCAAAGCGTCGGCAACGACGAAGACTATAGGGTGAATAACATCTGCCCATTTAGAGCTTGGAAGTACTACGATGCTCATCCAATAGGCTAGGAAGGCTGCAAGCTCTCCATATAAGCTGTACTCTGCTCTTTCCTTGGTATTTTTGTGAGGTTTTGTGAGCTCTTTACATCGACAATCACTGAATCTGCAAGGAAACATAAAAGATTGATATGAGGAAACATATAATCAAAAGAAGGAAGAAAGAAAAAGGGAAGTTGATTCCTAGATTCGAAAATACCTGAGGGCCCTGGAGAAATGTGCCAACTACTGTAGAGGAGAAAGTTTATGGATGTTTGAAAATTTTCCCATCTCTCTGAAGAGTTCAATGATGGTTTCAGAGATAGAGGGCTTGAGATCAAGAGAAGATATGAAGGCCAGCTCTCTATTAGATGGAACGAATTCATCATAGAATTTGCCAGTTAGTGGAAGGCCTGTTATTCGAAGGAGATCCCATAGTGTGATACTCATCTCACCAAATGGCAGGTGGAAGGAGTTGGTGGTGGGAGACCAGTACTCGAGAAAACCCTTCATCACAATCGGCTCCTTATAGAAGTATTGAGATGTAACTTCTATAGCATCGTACAAGCCGACCTTGGCAAGCATACCCACGTGCTTCTACCCATCTAAGTAGTAACGACGTGAAGTGAGTAGGCCTCTTGTTCAGAAATCTTCAGGCCCCCAAAGTTGCTCGCGGTCTCTGAAACGTTGTCTGATGGTTTCATAAAAGTACGTGGGAAAGAGGTTATGAGGATTGTGAAAGGGGGTAAGAAAAATCTTGGGGTGGACTTCACTAATACTTTGTCGTGGCTTGTGTGCTTGCAATATCCCCTTAGGATGCGCGGTTCTCTCGTCGCCCACGAGGAAGTATACATCAGCTTTTCTCCATCTATAAAATCCCTTGGCTCGCAGTTAAGTATGGATTGATGGCGATGAAGTTTGATGGGAATCACTGTCATACCCTCCAAGTGAGGATTATCGAACTTTATGATTCCCTTAATAACTTGGACCGATTCCCATGAATTCTGAAGCTTCTTCTTATTATGCTCCTTAATCTTCTCCTCGAACTCTTTTGCCTTATTTCGACGAGTCTTCTTTGAGTGAGAAGTGGGAGGAGTGTCTTCTCAAAGAGGGGGTCTCTGAATGTCCGTGCAGATGTGGGCAGTGGTTTTCATCTATTCATCCCAATCATACTCTCTACCCTATTTTGGAGGACATTTTAGGTCTCCCAGTGCAATTGTTCGTTGGATGGGAGAGGGCAGAGAAGAGATACGATTGGTGAAATTGAAGGTGGGTAGTATAGGTTCTTTAAAATATGCAGGATTGTGGGCGGTGGTTTTAGTGCGTTTTGTTGGTGGTTGGTCGAAAGAAGGGGAAGGATGAAAAGAAGATGGGTTTAGTAATTCTCGATGAGAGGGTTGATCAGTAGAAGGGTCTACAGGATGGTAGGTTCATTTAATACGAGCCGTGATGGACAAGGAGTTAAGGGTTTGAAGGCACTTGCAGGAAAAAGTTCAAAAAGCTAAAAAAATTTCCAATTCCTGGTTGCACGAGTCCGCGCAACAAGAGTCAGTTGCATGGGATGGCGCAAAGGCCGAAAGCCTTGTGTGAACGGGAGGACCGTTGTACGGGTCTGCGCAAAGAAAATGTTGTTGCACAGGTTCGCGCAAGAGAAGTATGTTATTCGGGAAAAAATTACAAGGGATCAAAATTTTGGTGTAGTGAGAGGAAATGAAGAATGATTGCAAGTTTGGTGTATTTATACTCCAAGGGGCCGAGTATGGTACGTGAGTCTCAGTTACACGGACCCGCGCAAACCCAGTAAGTGTGAAATTTAATCATTTTTCTTTGATTTTGGGGAAACAAAGAAAGGATCAAGAGGGTATCTGTTAAGGCATAAAAAAATGAAGGAAGGATTGAAGCAAAAGAAGATTGAGAAAAAAAAAATTGAAAAAGAAGAAGAATGAAGTAACTTAAGGATGGTTTGCGCGGTTCCGCGTAACTGATATCCGTTGCGCGGGACCACGCAATCGAAATATTAGTTGCGCGGGTTCACTCAACGAATTATAGAACTGGTTCTTTGTAAAAAGATCTAAAGCATCGAAAGGTGGGTCCCATGTCACCAAAATCAAGGTGTCACACGTGAGAGGGCCTATAAATACCCACTCCCCCTTCATTAGATGGATGAAAGATTTTGAAGAGGAAGCAGAGCAAGGAGAAAGACCAAAGGTAGGAGAAAGAAGGCTCCAGTGGTTTGCGCAAACCCACGCAAACCATATAGGTTACGCGAGTCCGCGCAATCAGACTGCCCTGCAATCTGTGAAGTTAAAAGAGCCAACATGCTGTTGAAATGGCCAAGTCTCCAGATTTCTTCTATCTAAGCTTCAAGAGGAGGAATTAGTAGAAAGGATCTATAACATATTCCTCTTAAAGAGATGATCAAATCGTGAGTTGGAATGCTGCCAGATTTGATATCTAACTTGAACATTTGAACTTTGTCAATTTTTATATTTTGAATAATCTATTTTAGAATCAAGGGATGTTTGAGGATGTAAATGAACTCAGTTGAAATAAAATATGATAATTGTCTTTAATACTCTCTCTATTATGTTTGAATAAGATAAGATCCCAAATCGAATGCATTTGTTTCTTTTTCAAAACAGATAAACCAGAAAAGAAATCTATCAACTAGTTATGAAAATCAATATGTCCCACTTAGACCTGGTCTAGCTCCTTAACTACCCAATCTACTAAGAGAATCCGATACAAATGAACAGATCTACAAAATCCAAAATCTATTACCAGTATCAAGATTAATTATCAAAATCAGTGAACCCTAACCGAACATCACAAGATCAGATCTCGATTCCCATCCACATTCATGTTCAAAACACGAAGAATGTGCTGGAAATCTTCATTTGCGATCAGAGACATGTTTGGAGGGAGAGATGTAGTGAGAGAAAAAGAGGTTGACACCTCAAAGCTTCTTGTAGAAAGGACCGCAGAGCTATGGAGAGGAGCTTCATGACTGCTACAATGGAGAGAGATAGAAGAGACAACAAAGATGCACTAGAGAGAGGGAGGAGAATGAAAGAGATGAAGCAGAGATCGAGAGGGAGAGAGAGGATTGTGAAATGGAGAGAGAGAGAGAGAGGAGGGATTAGGGAACGAAGAGAGAGAGAGAGAGAGAGAGAGAGAGAGAGCCCTGTTTTGGGCACGGCTCTGTTTTGAGCGCGAGCCCAAATTTGGGCATCAGTTTGTGAGAAGGATCGTGGACGGTCCTGATATGGGCTCTGTGGGGCCCACCATTATGTATTTTATTTATCCATTTCAACCATTAATTTTATTAAATTATTTTAGTTTATAACACCAAATTTCAGGTATATTAGAGGCCTAAGTGGACCACACCATAAGAAGCAATTGAAATTTAATATTAATGTTTCCTACCGTGTGGTCCACTTGAGCCTTCGATCTAACTGATTTTTTCATCCTCTAAAGTAATATTTACAATTATATACACGGCTTAGATAGAATATATAGCTTTTTTTATGCTTCATAGAGCCCCTTACAACGCTATTAATTATTAATGGTGTATCAACTTTTTAGCTACAGATTAAAAACGTAGCAATCATAGCTAAGGTTTATATCCGTAGTAAAAAACTAACGTGGTTTGAATCCTTTGCCCCGTTTTTTGGTAGTGACTCTAGCAACTGAGTAAACCATATTGGCTCTCTCTACTCCTGCATCAACTAATATGTTTTGATAGCGTCAATGGCTAACACAGTGAGGAATACCCTCTAAGATTACACACTTATTATTCATAATCCAGTATAGTTCGAAAGACATAAAAAGTAATATATTAAAGAATGCAATTCGAAATCATGATCATATACTTAGAAACATAACCAATAAATATAATTTCACCATTAATAAAAATGTAGTAGTAATCGTAATATGACTGAATATGTCCAGATAGTCAAAAAATAAACATACAACATTTTATTGCACCCAGAAATCACATTAAACGTGAACTCCGCAAGATGACTAGAAAATCAACAAATGAAATTCCACTTCACCCGAAATCATATGAACTCCGCAAGGTGACTAGAAAATCAATAAATGAACTTTAGCTTCAATAAAAAATTGTATAGAACTCCACACGGTGACTAGAAAATCAACATATAAACTTTAGCTTCACCTGAAAATCATAATACAAGTTAACTCCGTAAAATGAATAGAAAATCAATATTCAAACATCTACTTCACCCAGAAATAACATTATATGTAAACTCAACAAGGTAACTAGAAAATCAGTAAATGAACTTTAGCTTCACCCGAAAATCACAATACAAATGAACTCCATAAAATGAAGAGAGAATCAATATGTGAATTCCACAAGGTGACTAGAAAATTAGTAAATGAACTTCAGCTTCACTCGAAAATTATATAGAACTCCGTATAATGACTCAAAATCAACAAGTTTATACAAATTAAACCATCAAGACTCAAAAGGGAAAATGTTCCATCAAAGACATATAGGGCAAATATCTAATCAAGCCACATAGGACAAATAGTCCAATCAAAGCCACCTAGGGAAAATAATCTGTCAATAGATGCGATGAAAATAGGTTTACCCTAAAAGCCATATAGGCACAAATGATCCGCAAGATGGTAAGTCCACAACAAATCCCATTCAATCCATTAGAAATATACACTAGTTCGAGGATCCCCAAAAATAGTATCAAGTGATCACGAGTAGCAAATATCTAATCAATTGAAAATTTTTCAATTTGAGATAACATGCGGCAATCAAATCATTCATGCTTACTAGAATTAAAGAGATATGTCAGTTATTTAATACAAGAGTTAATTGTGCAACATATTACCATATTCGCATAATGAGATAAGTAGATCAATCAAGTAACTCAGGAGATACTAAATGTAATGGATTAAAACATCATATATATCAAGCTTACCGAATTTAAGTGGAAAGCTTAAAGGGTGGTCCTCAACTTTCGAGTTAAAATTTTGTACGAAGGTGATTTAGGGTACGAGTACTTAATCGCGACCCAGTCCAAACCCTAATACCCAACGCATGTGGACTATCCTGGTACTCACTTGGCCCAATCAATGCACCATAATACCAGTTTCTATGCTACAAAATCACAAAATAATATTAGTTAACCAACTATATTAACGCAACAAGAATATATGAGCTAACTCAGTACAAGCGAGCCTCTCTAGCACAACTCAAGGTGATACAAGTGCGTTGGAGTAATAATTTGATTAGAAGACTTAAGAAGGATCTAACTCGACTATAAACATTCTAGAATAATCATCATAAGACACCGAGTTAATTACACATTGACATAAAGGCACACAATATCTACATAAATTCGATGTGATTGAGTTCAACTTAAGGATTAAATTAAGAATAATGGCTAGACAATAGCATATTACCAAATGGGTCTCGGTAGGTGAAATCAAAGGCCCGGTGCAACTTGACGAGTCACCATAGTAGCAATCCAGCCCAAAAATTGAGCTCAACTCATATATGGACTTGACAAGGTGACTTAGTAGAGTCACTCGATCATCATCTTTCTCCTCTTCCCTGATGGAAGGGTTGTTTAACAGACCCAGACCTCCTTGGTTCATGTCGTGACCCACCCGACTCAATCCCAATGCCTCACTCTACTTGACTCGGCAACAACCCGAGAAGTGAACCAATGAGTCACTTTCCAATCTCCTTCCTCTTCTTTAAACCTCCATTCTTATTACATATCTTCACTGTTGCACTAAAGATGGATAGACCCAGGTCTGAGCTCACCCGAATCACTCCATGACTCAATAGTGAGTTGAGCTTCTAGACTCAATCTAATGATTCGTGACTTAGTTGGGTGATGTTATGGCTGTAGTACAAGGATATCGCCCAAGTTCTCATTATAGCTCCTTTCTCCTCCTCTACTTGACCAGGTAGGGTCTAAATCGACCCAGACATGGTAGACATAGTCCAACCACATACCAGCTCTGTTCGACCAGAACTGAACCCTCTCTCTCTCTCTCTCTCTCTCTCTCTCTCTCTCTCTCTCTCTCTCTCTCTCTCTCTCTATCTTCCTCTTCCTTTCTTTCCCTCTCTCTCTCCCCATACTGGAATTCCAATAGTACTCGAACCAAGCCCAACATCATAATATATCGTGCAGTGGCTGATTTTCGATGAGGAAGGTGAGCTCCTCCAATGGAAAATCTCTATCCGACAAATCCTTCTTCAATCTGAGGCATGTGGACGTTAGAAATCAATATAGGGAAGCTAGTAGGAGGGAGGTTTTGAAGCTCTGAGTCTGTTTGGGTCATAGGTTCAAACTTTGGAAGAAACATCTGATTTTCTCAAGTGCAGCTGCAAGGGATGAAGTAGCGTCCCTCTTACTATATATTCTCTTTCTTAATAAAATCTACCTAGTATGTATACGATTCATGTTAATTTGGCTATTTATAAATTTAAGAGCTTAATGATCTGTGTAAAGAATGAACTCTTGCTTAATCAATTAATACGTCTAATGTCGCAATGCCTAGACCACTACATACAACTCAAGCTCATACGTCGACCACTTTTTACAAGCATTATTGAGCTTCTCATTATAGAAAGCTACTAGTCTACCTTCTTATGGCAAAACTCCCCCAGACATATGAAGCATTATATTCGATCTCAAATAGTTTGTCGATGCTGGAAAGTACAAGAACTGGGGTTATAGACAATTTGTGTTTGATTTCGAAAAAGGTTCTATCAGATTCGTCAGTCCATTGAAATGGTCCATTCTTCATACAATTTGTAATTGGTGGCATAATGGTGCTGAAATTCTTCACAAATTGATGATGGAACTTTGTCAATCCATGAAAACTCCACAATTCATGGATGTTGAGTAGAATTGGCCATTCCTTGATGGCTCTCACCTTCTCTTGATTTACCCGGATGCCCGTGAATGTCACTACGAAGCCTAAGAGCAAGAGGCTCTCAGTCAGGAAGCTGCACTTCTTTAGGTTGAGGTATAACTTATTTTTGGCTAGCACATATAACACTTGCTTGAGATGCTTTGTTTAGTCTGCTTCATTCTAATTGTAGATAAGTATATCATCATAATGGACCACCATGAACTGCCTAATGAATGATTTCAAAAATTGGTTCATCAACCTCATGAATGTACTGGGCACATTTGAAAGACCAAAGGGCATAACTAACCATTCATAAAGCCCCTCCTTAGTCTTAAAAGCTATCTTCCACTCATGTCTCAGTCGTATTCAAATTTAATGGTACTCACTTCGTAAATCTAATTTAGAAAATAAATATTCGCCCTCAAGCATGTCTTACATATAGTTCATCTGTGGTATGAAAAACACGTACCTTATGGTAATTTTATTAATCACCCGGCTGTCAATACACATACATCAACTCTCATCTTTCTTAGGAGTTAATAAGGCCAAAACGGCGCATGGGCTCATACTTTCTCAAACTAGACCCTTACGGGTCAATTCATCCATTTATCTTCATAGAATCTCGCATTCCTTTAGGCTCATTTGTTAATAAGGGCGATGAGGCAAGCCAGTCCTTAGGACAAGGTTAATATGGTGTTGAATATCCTGTATAGGCGTAACCAATCGGGAAAATCATCGAGCCAAATTGCTTTAATTTCTTGTAGCAAGGGTTTTAATTTCTCGAAAATGATGGTGAGCTCAATCTCTTCCCCTTTTACGAATAATGCATGGACTTATCCAGTCTCTTTAGATTCCTTCAAAAATTCCCGCATGTTTAGGAGAGAACACCCCTCCACTTTAGAAGCTTTAGGTTGCTCCTATAGGCCCATAGGGAATAGTATGTTTTTCGATCATCCTTGATGAAAATAAAATGTTATCTCATCCTCTATGACTGGCATCACAATTTGATTGCCACAATCAACCGAATGGTATGTGACAAGCCTCCGTGATAACTATGTCGCATAAGACTTGGTCCTGATAATTATTGTCAATTGAAAGAGATGTACTACATTGTTCAGTTACCTTTGTCTTAGTGACTTTCTTAATCCAGTCAATCATATACGGGGAAGTATGTTATTTCATTTTTAGCTGTAACTTCTCCACCATGACCTTGGGAGATGATGTTCTCGTTGTTCCCACTATCGATGATTACATAGTAGACTTTATAATTCACCGTACACCTTGTTTGAAAGATGTTATGTTGTTATGGGTGTTCCTCCTGGACTCACTGTGATCCTGTGGAACCCAATCCACCTCATCCGCTTCATCTTCAATGTGCTCCAAGTCATCAATATTCGGGTCTTCCTCTGTGTTTTCAACACTACTATCATTAATGATAAGGTTGGCCACTTGTAGTTGGGGGCAAGTGTTTGATAGGTGAACCAATTGGCTACAGTGATAGAAATGGTCAAGCTTTGGCCAACCATAGAGATTCGGGATACTTCTTAAACCAGCAGCAGTGGCCACGCCCCTTTGGGTTCTAACTTGCTTGCTTTTTGAGTCTCAGTTTGCAAGTGTATGAGGTTAAAGACATCCTCCTATAGGTTCTTTTCCCTTGTCCTGTGGTGCTCCCTACGAAGGACCCGTCGTGGCTACCCTCTTGGGTGGCTAGCTTGATCACTTCATTCATCATCTAAATGGGCAAAATCTGAACTCGATTTCATATCACAACACATAATTCGTCATTGAATTGGGCTACTTATTGCTATTCAGTTTCGACCAAATCGTTACACGCCACTAAACAATAGAAATCCTCACCATAATCTCTTACCGCTTGACTACCCTGATGGTAATTTTGGTATTCCTGGAACAATACCTGATTATCCTGGAACAATACCTGATCATAATCGCTAGGGAGGAATCATGCACACAACAATTGCTTCATCTTATACCATGTGTGGATTGGTGGTTTCATATGTCTCGTAATGCAAGATGAAGTTTCTCCCACAAATCCGAAGTTCTGCCCTTCAACTTGTACACAACCAATTTAACCTTCTTCTCCTTAGGGATTTCAATGTAGTCGAATAAGCGCTCGACTTCAAGCAGCCAATCAAGGAAGTCCTCGATGTGAAGTTAGTCATTAAAACTAAGAAGATCGACTTTCATCTAGAATTCTTGATTCATTCGATCTGCCTGATCGTCCCTTCGTCCAAGATGTTAAAGGATCGTGTCATTGATCTCCTCATCATTAGATCTCACCTCCTTGGGTGTGATTATACAGTTCACCATCGGCATCATCCTGCGATTAGATCGATTGTGAATTCCAGCGCTTACTTGAGGTGAATCATAGCCATGAGCACAAGATTGCCCTAAAGCCTCCATCATGCAATCGATGGCAGTCAACAGCCCTTGCATGACTTGAGATTCTCTTGTTATGCTGCTTCAAAAGCCATTTTTGTTAAAGAAAAATTTTTCGTAGCACCATCCATGGAATTTTTGCCCAACCCATTGTTAGAAGCCATTAAGTCGAGGAGAAAGCCTCTCTCTCTAATACCAACTGACACAGTGAAGGACATGATGAGGTCGATCACCATCTTCCTCGATTGATAAACACCTTGAATCCACAAGGTATTCTTGAAACCACAAGAGAGAATCTTGAATTCATGAGAAATAATAAAGTTTCTAAGGAATTTTAATTGACTGAATGAATAATAAAAATGAGTTTAGCCTCATTAAATAACCCTAAACAAACCCTAAAATTGTCATTTAAATAGTATTAATCAAATAAGGAAATAAATTTTAAAAAACACATAAATTCTCGCATCCGGCGACCTGTCGTCGACTGTTTAATCCGACCGGTCAAAATGGTTCAAAATTGTCTAAAGACTAAGATTAAAAATTCTATGAATTTTAACTTGTCAGCCCAATCTTTCGACTTGTTGAACAGTGTTTCGATCAGTCGACAAGATATGTCGACTGATTGAAATGGGTAGAAATTGTCCAACAACAATTCTGAAATTTCTGGCGGAATTTCGACCTGTTAACCAACTCGGTCGATCGATCAAACTATGTTAAATGTTGTCAATCCTTCTTGGCTTCTTTTCTTTAGTCCATCAAAGCCATGAAAGAATTTTTTTTCTGCGTTCTACATCACTACCCTTTCCAGACAATTGGTTGATTATAGAAAGATCTCAAAGACTCATTTTGACTTAGAAATATAATTAGTCATGCCTGCTAATTAGCTAATTAATCCAAAGAAGATCGTGGAGTTCAATTCTAATATGAGTCTCTAGTAAACTGCCTTACACTTCTATAAATTCAGTAAAGAATGAAGAGCTCGGGGGCCACGTTTCAACCAATACAACACTACTGTTTCAACACCACACTGCCTATCCTTCGTCCACCATTGACAATTATCATTATTATTATTATTCAATATAACTCCTCCACTATTAGCCTATGCCAAGATACAAACTAACCTAGATCAATTGAATTAGAATTATTTATCTTGCCACCCTATACCTACTATCACATCGTCGGACCTAGGATCCCTATCTCTCAAATGGATGGCCAATAAGGCCATCATGCCACGTGACTAGAGATTCTACTAACCATCTAGCCACGAAGTTCAATCGAACCAATGAACAAGACACCATTTAACTACAATTGTCTCGTCACGATGCCTAATCGATCAATGAATAAGTCATCAAACAATGACAACCTTGTCTACAAAGTGAGGTTATAAGCAATGAATGGATAGTCTTTCCCACGATTATCTTACCATGGAGTGAGGACTTGAAGTGACGAATATGTTGTTACATCACCAACCTTGCTACCATGAAGTACATGGGCAAGTAACAAATAATCAATCATCTAACCACAACTAACTTGCGATAAAGCTCAATCATGCGAGTTGATGATGAGGCTGTCTTTTATAATGACTGTTTTGTCACAAAGCCCAACCTTATGATGAATGGATTGTCGAAGATTCACCCACCATTGGTTATCTTTCCATGGAACCCGATACTCCATAAAAAATAGGCAATTGTCACCAACCACCGCCTTTCTACAAAGCCAACCGGGAAATGAGCAAATGACCATTCTTCCCATTAATCACAATTTTCTTGCATAATGAAGCCTAATCATGCAACAAATGGATTGTCCTCTCCGACAATTGTCTTACAATGAAGCTAACTAAGTAGGTTATCCAGCTTTCATACCTGACGACTTCTTACCTATAAAGCTTAGTATTTTACCAGACGACAAAAGAATTGTCCTTAGTTATCCTTTTTTCTTTTTTTCCTTTTTAGTTGATTATAGTTATTTACACATTAATATTATCGGCTTTAACCTTGTTTTATCTTCTTAACAATATTGTGTTATCATTGAACAAGTGTAAGTTATCACGTGTTTAAACTCCTTTCTCCAAAGATAAAAAAGAACTTATTAGAAGGACGAACCCTTCTCTTCACCATTCTTCATAATTGGTGGCCGGATAGATGGCCGATCTACACATATCCAGTCTTAATCGGTCTATTTCAGCAGCACCTAGGGTCACAAAGCATTCAGCTCAATTGAAACAACATTCAGCTCTGACAAGCCCGACACATAGACATCACACACACCAGTGTTTAAATTTAAGCCAAATACCATTTTGTGATATACCTAGCCACCAATGCATTATAGGCGTTTCTGATCATGCATGCCAGCCGAAGTAAACATGGTCAATTAACAATGATCATGACATGCATAATCCATTTGAATTCCCCTAAATAAATGTGAGTATCATTGAGTGTGTTAATTTTCAAATGATCGCTTATCCGTTGTTATTGGTTGGTTTTCGGCAATTGGAATACAGGCTTTCCATAATTGAATTCAATGATCGATTCAAATCAAACAACTATAACCCTAGGCACCAAGATAGGCAGACACGTAGAGTATAAACAAGATCTAATGAGATTAGTCACCTATTCCGCCACTCGCACAATGTGTAAACAAGATCAGGAGATATTCAGATGGTAGGGTTCATCCTCTGATGATGGGTTGCGCATTTTCCTTCCTTACGAAAGGACTTTTCAGTATAGATAGAGTAAAATGAGAAAGAGATTCTTATAATCAGTCGTGAAGAGTAACTATAAAACACCTTTTCGAATGAAGAATTGAATCCAGCATGCAAGCGTAGACTTAAATTATAGCTATAATTATCAACTACTTGATTAGCACTACGGAATGTAACTGACTGGTAATTAAAAGATAATGTTTGGTTTGATTTAGTTGGTATGAGATATTATCTTCCTGTTGAATTCCTTTTCTATTCATTACCTTAATCAGGCCATTTAGATCCTTCCCACATTCTAACGATACTATAACTATTCAACATTACTTGGCCTTCTAGATGGTTCCAACGTTCTAACAGTTGCTATAACCATTCAACACTACATGACCTTTTAGAGAATTCATTGCCACCTTTCCTAGTAACCACTGCAAGCCTCCTTACTGCTCGACCGAACTTTACTCAACCGTTCAGTAGAGCTCCTAGATGACTATCGGTTGCTTAATCAAGCTTTTGAATGACCATCAGCCGCTTGATCGACCTCCTAGATGAATATCAGCCACTTGGTCCACCTCATGGATGGTTATCAGCCACTTGGTCAACTGCTTGTTTTGCTTTTTTGAATTCCTCTCAATTCCTATCTTTCTTGCCATCCTGTCAGTTATGATTCTATAAAAAGCACTCCAAGCATCCTTGAAGATCTTTAGTCTGTAGTATCTTTTCCTGGCTACAATACATTGATGTAGAGCAGGTCGCAGAAACTTTTATGTCCAAGATGGACAAGAGAAGGCCCGATCAGAGACGGAAGTGATTCAGACCATCAGAACGTTAAAGCAGGCATATCTCACAAACCGGAATGAGTTATTCAACATACCATCTTTGATTTTGGGGTAGGAGAAGCTACTTTAGCCAACCAACCAACAACATTGGGTTTCCCACAATGAATTTGTGAGATTCCATCATATCGAGGGTCAAAAATCCTTTTTAATTTCATTTTTACTATTTATAGTAAGTTATAGTTTGATCATAACTCTTCATCCTTTAAGCTTTAGGAGTTGTATCCAATATGAAAAAGGCCTAGAAAAATTACGAGAATAACATGGTTAAGCCAAATAGGACACTTATTATTTTTGGTCGAAAACCATAAAGTCTAATAGGAATAATGACCATCTTTAAATAGTAAGTTTATTATTTAAAAGGTTGTAAATTCATTTTTATCATTAATCAAGTTATTTTCAAATTTATTAGAATTTATTTCTATTTTCTTCTATTTTTCCTCATGGATTCGAGGAATCTCTGTGAGGAGTCTAAAGAAGCTACGTGGATTTAGAGTAATTATCCCTTGAGGAAGATGGTGATCGATCTCATCACTTTCACCCCTGCGTCAATCGGTATTAGAGTGAGGACTCCCCTCAGGCCGATAAAAAATAACGATGGTATACACCAAAATCCCATGGACAATGATCCAGGGATATGTTATCTTTGGAAAGAATGAAAACTTTCTACCAGGAGAGTCAATTGACCATAGAAGGGCTGCAGGAAACCCTTACCATCTTGTAGATACACTAATTCTGCTCCGAGCCCAAGGTGATGCTCAACTGCTCATTGTTGTTGTACGACACAACTCTAATTTTCGTAAAGCAATACCAGTGGTGAATCAAAGGGCTTCTCCAGATGATTCGAGCTCTAATGACAAAGACCTCGATGATGGCTTTGCCCAACAACCAATCCATGGAGGTGATCGACTAGATCATGTTGAAAGAGATTATTGAGGTAAGGCTGAACTTCCTTATTTTAATGGCTTATTATGTATGGAAGATTTCCTCAACTGGCTAGCTGAAGTAGAATGATATTTTGATTACATGGATGTGCTGAAACATAAAACGATGAAATTAGTAGCATTCAAATTAAAATCCAGTGCTTGTACATGGTGAGAGCAATTACAACTCTCACTTGTCAGAGAGAATAAGGTGCACATCCGATGCTGGCCACAGACGAGACACTTTCTTCGATCATGATTCCTCCCTAGTGATTACGAGCAAGTAATATTGTTCTAACAATATCAAAAATTGATGACAGGGGAATAGAACCGTCACAGATTACACCAAATAATTCTAGCGGTTAGCCACACCAAATAATCTGTCAGAAACTGAATCACAAAAGGTAACACGATTTATAGGTGGGTTACGATTGATGATTCAGGACCAAGTTCAGATGCACTATTCAGGCCAGATTCACTTACGGACAGGTCTAACAAGGACTGCCCACGTAATTCTAGGCAATCGACCGATCCATAGGAAAAAATGCTTCAATACACAACAAGCATGGTTATCATTAAGTACAATTCACACATGGTAGACAAAATATTGGTATGAACAGTACATGGGCAACAACAAGTTAAGTTTCACCCCAAATTTACAAGTTATACATAACATGCTCCAGCCTACATATTCATTTAAAACAGTCATACACCATCACCCTGCAATTAATCTTTCATAAGTCAACATGCATTACATAATTTACTATACATTGAAAATCAAAGCAAGCAACTCAATCAATCAACCAATTCACAACATTCCATGCCTTCACCCAAGCATAATTAATCACACAATCAAGGAATGAACCACCAATCAACAAATTACAGCATTCCATGCCTCCATTCTAAGCATAATTAAAGTTAAATCGGGAAGTTTATAGCCATCAGCAACAATTTAGGAAAAATTAAATATTGTACTCTACATAAACATGCAAGTCAACGAGTCACATGTTTGGGGAATTGGGATCTAATCTATTTTCCATAATTATACTATCCTAGGCTATCATCCCATCCATGCAATCCAAACAAAAATTATGCAACATGCATTAACATTCACCACACATGTTCATTAAACCCACGCTAGGTGCGATAATCGGTCACCTAAAGCTAATGGTTCGCACCTATTATCAACCGGAAGCCTTTGCAAGCGTCCTAACTTCGTCGGGTCTGCAAACTCGACGTGTCGAGGCCCTGTGTTGCAAGAAAATGGTGGTAGGATGCATGCATATATCAAGAATTAAAGGAAACATGATTTGGAGCCCTATCTAACCTTAGATTGGGAGGAATCTCGCTCCAATGGTGATTGGAGTCGGCGTGAAGAGGTAAAAGCATCGGGATTTCAATATCCCAAGCTCCAAGCCCACATGCACCACTAGGGGAGGCCCTTCTCTCTCCTCCCTCTCTCTCTCTCTCTCTCTCTCTCTCTCTCTCTCTCTCTCTCTCTCAGAATTTCAGCTGCTGAAATTTTAACAAATGAGGGAGAGAGGGATGGACTTTTATATGTCCAAAATTATTTCAGTTGGCCTAAAGTTAAGTGTAATTCCCCTAATGGCCCTGTAGGCCCATTTCTAGTTACTGGGGTCATCCTGATGGCCCCCTGGCCTATTTAATTTATGGGATAGGAGCCCCATGGACCGATGAAGGGCTGGGCAAAGTTTGACGACAAACGGATGTGGGGTTTTGCCGGAATGGCCCAGTTTGCGATCAACAGTCACCGATCCTTGATCAACAGTCAGTTTTTTTTGGACAAGTGTAGAGAAATATCTTCAACCTATGGTGCAAATTTGGGTGGAATCTGACAAGTGAAATGTCCTAATTTATTGTCCTAAGTGATAAGGTCATTTGTCTTAAAATTCATATTTTAGGCCCTTGCTAGGGCGAGTTGCACTTTACAAGCGCTGACTTGACAGCGTGAATCTTTGCACGTCATTTGTGTCTGTCATCCATGATGGACCACAAGCCCAATGAGACAAAAATTACTTTAAAATTTTGAAACTAGCGGCCCACTTATGAGTGGTCTAGAGATTGTTTGGGTAATCAGGGTACTTCTGGAATAAATTGGGTAGGGAGATTTATAGGGCGCCATTGTTTAGGTATGGATTAACTAAGTTCATAGTATGGCCCAATCAAAATTAGTGAAAGTGGAGATTTGGTCATGATTACTCTAAACCGTAGGTTTTAGGCTAAAAGAGTAACTAGGTTGATTCGGTCCATTAAATAAGGTTCGACCCGTAGTTGGCTTAGGTTTGGGTAGATCTCTGATTAAGTTACGGTAGTTTAATTAGTCAGTGGTAGGTCGGTTAGATTTGAGCCCTATGTGAACAGATCATGGGGCTGAACTCGATGTTTAAGTGATCGTTTAGATTCATTGGTCTTCTACAGTCAATCAATCCTATTTTTACGGTTCTTTATCGGTATCAGTTGTGTATAAGCTCACCTCGAGTGTCAATGGTCCGCAAGTTATGACGTGGTTAGTTACTACAAAATTTTTTTTAAGGATTTTAACAAATTCAAAGCAGCAAAAATTTGGGGTGTTAAAATCTATCCCCCTTAAAAAATAATTTCGTCCTCGAAATTGCCTAATGTACATAGGTAAAGGTATTTTAATTTTGTACACATAGGTTTCGTTGGTTTCGCATTCATGTGTATGGTAGGATGCATACTATCTAAGTTAGTCTGGCTCATTTTAGTCTACCCCCTCAAAACTTTTTCCACCCTGATGGTTTACCATAATTTATTTATTTATTTATTTATTTTTAAAGATTTAGATTCATGACGACGATTCCCCTCTATATGGAGTAAAAATATATGATTTCAATGTTTGACCAACACGGAGAGATGGTTGTAGTGGGCTTTGAACCCGATACATCAATTTTCTATCTGACCAGGGTAGAAGGCTCATTGTATCCTGGTCTTCTCTAGATCAAAGAAATGAGTCCATTAGTAGTCGTCTAGGATTGAGAATTGGGTCAAGCCATGAATGCTTTGCAGGTGTATACTTTCGTAACTCTGTAATATGATCAACCTAAATGTTTAGGGAATGCCCATAATTGAAAAGTTTAAGCATTATATATTTAAAAGGTTATCATCCGGGTCTTAGTCGAGGAGAGTTCTCGTTTTAATTCTTATCTACATTAGAAATTAATAAATCTTTCACTATGCCTAAGGTTAAATGATTATCCTAGAAAGGTTTTTAGAAGCCTAAGGTTTTCTCTCGGTGTTACTGTTCGATCTTATGGCCAGTGGGTTATAAGCAAACCGCACTTCGATTTCGTTAGTACTTCGAGAGGGAAGGAAGGATCGAGAGTTCTAAAATATTTCGAAAGTTTGGAGTGCTAGCGACATAAGGAAGGCTGCGGAAAAGGAAAGAGGAAGGTCATCTCCTCAACGTGGTACGAACCTTGAATTTACAAGAGAATAAGAAACTCATAACATTTTACTGTAGTCCACCTCTATTATGAACTTATAGAGTATTATACTATGAAACTCAATCCTACTCAAGGGTCCTAATTTAACTGCACAAAAATAATTTAAACCAAATATATATATATGATTCACAGTACGATTATAAATAATTCCTAAATAGGTACTAAATGCTAAACCTTAACATGAAAAGACATGACTAGACTATTGGCAATCTTGAAGTTGCAGAAATTTTTGGCTTCAACCCTTCTATTATTTGTAACATTTTTGTCACCTTTAGTTATTATATTATTTATTTTTTTCATAGTAATCCATCATTAAGCTTACTTTTATTTTATAAAATTTCATTTCATTTGAAGTTCTGTAAAAATTATAAAAATTCAAGAAGTACTAGTTGTCCAAAACCAACAAATTTTCGTTTATTTCACAAATACCTCTACTACTTGTAACGTTTTTCATACTTAAAATAAATAAATTATTTTTAAATTTTTTATAGTAGTTTCAGTAGTTTTAATCTCATATTATAAAATTTCATATCATTTTGAGTTGTAGAAAAATGATTAAAATTCTAGAAGTGATAGTTGTTTGAAATTGACGATTTCTTATATGATTGTAAAATGTCTCTATTTCTTGTAACATTTATTATAATTTTAGTACTTTAATTTTTTTTAAAATTTTTATTATAATTTATCATTAATTTTAACTCCATCCTATAAAATTTCATCTCATTTGGAGTTGTAGATAAATTATTAAAATTCTAGAAGTAATGACTATCTAAAACTAATGATTTTCAAATAATTGTCAAAAAACCTTGTATTTAACTATATTAAAAATTTTATTCCATTTTTTATTTATTTTTATATGAAACCACACTTATTAAGCTTCAATCTGACTTTTGAATTAGCTAAATCAGAGTTATATTGAGGGAGATATGACTTTTTAAAGTTGATAAAAAAAAAGATAGAAAATCACAAAAATTCCATCGGACTGGTGTCAGTGGCGGTACGCCGCTGATCTGGCAATGGCACCACCACTCTTTGGACCCAGCGGTGGTGTGCTGCCAAATTGACGGTGCTGCCACTGCCCTTTGTTGGTCCAGATGGTGGTTCTACCACTCGATATTTGAAATAAATGTATTTCTCAATCCAAAATGAGTTACTCGACGTGCCATATATGATTTTGGGGTTGGAGAAGTTTCTCTATCCAAATAACCTAGTTATTTTATGCAATTTAATAAGTTTAATGGTCAAAAGTTCATTTTATTTATATTCTTACTATTTATAGTAAATTTTAGTTTAATTATAATTCTTTATCCTTTGAGCTTTAGGATTTATGTCTAATATGAAAGTACTTAGAATGATTTGAAGAATAAAGTGGTGGAAGGGGAGATTTTTTGAAGGAGATGGGTTAGATGGGGGAATTGAGACTTAGGGATTTAGTTTTGAGATCTTGGGAAGAGAATGGGATGATGACTTGAGAGTGAAAAAGGCATAAAGGACTAGAAATGAGGTATAAATAAAGTAGAAATGGCCCTAGGTGAAGCCCCTAGGGCTTCTATGTGATTTATGAGAGCAAAGACGGGTCCCTTCTATAGTTGAACCCTACGCTAAGACTTGAGTGTTCAAATTAGCCGGATGGCTTGCTCCTAGGGTCCTTTAATGTCGCTAAGATCGATCGCTCCCTCCTAAGTCGATAAGGTGTTATAATAGACCCATTGCCCATGGCCCAACTTAACCCGAACCATGCTTTGATACCAACTGTAACGCCCCGAATTTTCAGGGGTCGAGTAGGAACTCGGCTCCCAAACTCCCGGGTGCCACATATGCTCTAATGGGCTCCAAATTTCATCAACAACGGGTTTAGCAAACCATAAGCATAAGAATATCATAAAATATAAATACAAGTCACCAAACATGTAGGATATCCAAAAGACAGTATCAAAAATATTCATTGGGAACTAGACCCATCCAGATAAATATTCCAAAATGACTAGGGCCTTGGCCTATGTCCCATGACCATCCAACCATAAACTAGAGGAAACCACCAAAGTCTGGGAGTGCTTTCGTTCCTCCTCATCGTTCATGCACGTCTTGCTCCAAGGTACCTGTATCTATACTGGATTCTGGTTGGTATTTTAAAACATCGTCCCAGAGTGAGAGTGAGTAGCTAACTCAGTGGTACCATTAGCAATAAACATACGAATTATCATGCATAGGATACATTTAATGAATAACAAACCGTATAAAATCTCAAACACTGTTGTTAATGTAAATGCATGGTTATAATTGGTTATAATATGATGTATGCTCCTTTTAAATCAACACTTCCTCAAGCAACGACATCTCATGTTCGCGAATGAACCAACACTCCCTCAAAGTGACCTCGACTGCATAATCGCCACAATAATAAATGCAATGTCGTGGAACATATTAGCCAGGTTAATTAGTTACGTTCGTTCATTCATTCAGTAGGTTGGGGAAACCGGAATACCCTAGTGGAGTTATTGCCTAACCAGATCGCATGGCTTAAGGGCCATGGTCATGTCACTCTCGCGACCCTTAGCCCTGGGGTCGTCAATCCCAAAAAATATTATAAACATAAATGAAATAGATTGGGACTTAAATGTCCTACTCTAGGTCACTGTAGGGAGGTCGTCACCCCACCACAGGCTGATAGCACGGGTACAGTGTCCCATACCACTGTTCCCGGCTCACGAGTCTAAGTGCTTAATGGACACTACGGGGAGGGTCACCCCAACGTAGGCCGGCAGCACAAGTATAGTGTCTCATACCGCCATCCCCAGCTCATGAGACTTTGTGGGTCATACATAATGATTAGAAGTGGGCGCAATAGTCTCAAGGTACTTTGGGTTCATACATGAGTGATTAAAACATGGTTAACATACAAGGATGATCGACTTATAGTCAATATTCCCCGATGGACTAAACCGTGACTAATTGGCCTGAGAACACTATCTCGTGTAGTCCGACTACAGCCAACAACCTACAGTTCAACTATTCGGGCCAGATTCACTCATGGACATGTCCAATAAGGACTGTCCACATAATTCCAGGTAATCAACCGATCCATAGGGAAAAATGCATCAATACACAACAAACATAATTATCATTGTGTACAATTCACACATGGCAGACAAAATATTGGTATGATCAGTACATGGGTAGAAACAAATTAAGTTCCACCCCAAATTTACAAGTTATACATAACATGGTCCAGCCTATGTATTCATTTAAAACAGTCATACACCATCACCCCACAATTAATCCTTCGTAAGTCAACATGAATTACATAATTCAGCTATACATTGAAAATTAAGGCAAGCAACCCAATCAATCAACCAATTCACAACATTCCATGCCTTCACCTAAGCCTAATTAATCACAAAATCTTGGAATGAACCACCAATCAACAAATTACAACATTTCATCTCCATTCCAAGCATAATTATAGCCAAATCAGGAATTTATTAGCCATCAACAACAATTTGGGGAAAATTAAATATTGTACTCTACATGAACATGCAAGTCAACGAGTCACATGCTTGGGGAATTGGGATTTAAGCCATTTTTCATAATTATACTATCTTAGGCTATTATCCCATCCTTGCAATCCAAACAAAAATTTTGCAACATTCATTAACATTCACCACACACGTTCATTAAACCCATGCTAGGCGCAATAATCGATCACCTAAAGGTAATGATTCACACCTATCATTGACTGGAAGCCTTTACAAACGTCCTAACATTGTCGGGTCCACAAACTCGACGTGTCGGGGCCCTGCGTTGCAAGAAAATGGTGCTAGGATGCATACATGTAGCTAGAATTAAACGAAACATGATTTGGAGCCCTATCTTACCTTAGATTGGGTGGAATCTCACTCCAATGGTGATTAGAGTTGGCATGGAGAGATGAAAATGCCAGGATTTCAATATCCCAAGTCCAAGCCCACATGCACCACTAAGGGAGGCCCTTCTCTCTCTCTCTCTCTCTCTCTCTCTCTCTCTCTCTCTCTCTCTCTCTCTCTCTCTCTCTCTCTCTCTCTCTCTTAGAATTTCAGCTGCTGAAATTTCAGCAAATGAGGGAGAGAGGGCTGGACTTTTATATGTCTAAAATTATTTCAGTTGGCCCTATAGTTTAGTGTAATTCCCCCAATGGCCCTATGGGCCCATTTCTGGTTATTGGGGCTGTCCTAATGTCCCCATAACCCATATAATTTATGGAATAGGTGCCCCATGGGTCAATGAAGGGTTGGGCAAAGTTTGACGGCAAACGGATACGGAGTTTTATTAGAATGGCCCAGTTTGCGATCAACGCTCACTGATCCTCAATCAACGGTCATATTTTTGTGGACAAGTGCAGAGAAATATCTTCAACCTATGGTGTAAATTTGGGTGGAATCTGACAGGTAAAATATCCTAAGTGGCGAGGCCATTTGTCTTAAAATTTAAATTTTAGGCATGTGCTAGGTCGAGTTGCACATTACAAGTGCTGACTTGATAGCGTGATACATCTATTTTTAGATGTCGTCTGAGTCTATCGTCCACAATGAACCACAAATCTATTGGGACGAACATTACTCTAAAATTTTGAAACTACCAGCCCACTAACGAGTGATCTAGAGCTTGTTCGGGTAATAGGGGCACTTCTGGAATAAATTAGGTAAGGAGATTTCTTGGGGGGAATTGTTGAGGTATGGATTAACTAAGTTCACAGTATGACTTATTTGAAATTAGTGAAAGTGGAGATTTGGTCTTGATTACTCTAAACCATCGGTTTTAAGATAAATAAGT
The DNA here is from genome assembly GCA_037074715.1 of Magnolia kwangsiensis. NCBI lineage: Eukaryota > Viridiplantae > Streptophyta > Magnoliopsida > Magnoliales > Magnoliaceae > Magnolia > Magnolia kwangsiensis. The sequence goes on from CM073577.1 coordinate 121,348,691, forward strand.
AACTGGGTTGATTCGGTCCATTAATTAAGGTTTGACCCATAGTTGGCTCGGGTTTGGGTAAATCTCTAATTAAGTTATGGTAATTTAATTAGTCGGTGGCAGGTCGGTTAAATTTGGGCCCTATGTAAACAAATCATGGGGCTGAACTCGATGTTTAAGTGATCGATTGGATTCATTGGTCTTCTATGGTCGATCAATCCTATTTATACGGTTCTTTATCAGTACCAGTCACGTATAAGTTCACCTCAAGCGTCAATGGTCTGCAAGTGATGACCTGGCTAGTTATTATAAAAAATAATTAAAGGATTTTTGCAAATTCACAGTACCAAAGAATTCATGATGTTACAGTTATTATATGACCCCACGAAAGGAGTTACATCCATAATGGCATAACATATTCCATACACGATAGAATGTTAATGACAAGATCTGTAATGTAATCATAGACCGTAGTAGTAGTGAGAGCATCGTCTCTAAGGTGATAGTGGACAATTTGCGGCTACCTACGATGGAGCATCCTTCCCCTTACTTGATTGGCTAGATAAAAAAGGTGAACGAGACCAAGGAAACTGAACAATGTATTATCTCATTTTTAATTGATAAAAATTATAAGGATCAAGTACTTTGTGATGTGTTCGACATGAAAGCATGCCATATGTTACTTGGTCGACCATGGCTTTCGGGCCATGATGCAACCCACCGAAGATGAGACAATGTTTACATCTCCGTCAAGGACAGTCGAAAGATGGTCTTTACCACCCATGGCACTAGAGAACTGCCCTGAAGCTTCTAAAGTGAAGAGGCATTCCCTCCTGATATTTAAGATTTCATGAAGGAATCTAAGGCAAGGAATCAGAGCCCTAAAATATTTCTTCAAGTTTAAGGTCATTACCGAATGAATTCAAGGAAATTTGTCCGATGACCTTCCCGATGGGTTGCATCCCATACTAGATATTCAGTACCATATCGACGTTATCCCTAGGTTTAATTTACCCAATTATCTTCACTATTGGATGAGTTTGAAAGACTGTGATATTCTCCAAAGGAAAAGTGGAGGAATTTATCCATAAGGGTCTAATCCAAGAAAGTATGAGCCCATGTGTCGTACTGACCCTGTTAACTCCAAAGAAAGATGGAAGTTGGTGCTTATGTGTCGACAATCGAGCAATTAACAAGATTACCATAAAATACATATTTCTCATACCACAGTTGGAAGATATATTGGACATTCTTGAGGGAGCGAAATTATTTTCTAAATTAGATTTGAGGAGTGGCTACCATTAGATTCAAATATGGGCGGGTGATGAATGGAAAATAACTTTTAAGACTAAGGAAGCATTGTATGAATGGTTGGTCGTACCATTTGGTCTTTCAAACACGCCTAGTACATTTATGAGGTTGATGAACCAAGTTCGAAAGCCATTCATACAGTCAGGATGAAGCAAGCCATATGGAACACCTTAAATAGGTCCTTCAAGTACTCACTGAGAACAAGTTGTATCTCAATCTAAAAAATGTGTAGCCTTTTTACTAATAGCCTATTATTTTTAGGCTTTTTCGTGACATCCACGAGTATCCGAGTGGACGACGACAAGGTGAAAACCATCAAAGAATGCCGATTTCAACAAACATCCACGAAGTACTAAGTTTTCATAGATTAACAACATTCTATCGTCGATTCGTGAAAATTTTTTAGCACCATTGTGTCACCAATTACAGATTGTATGAAGAATGGGCCATTTCATTGAACTGACAAAGTTGACAGGAGCTTTGCTAAAATCAAGCACGGATTGTCCACAACCTCAATTCTTATACTTCTCAGCTTCGATAAACTGTTTGAGGTCGAATGTGATGCTTCATATATCAGAATTGGGGGAGTTTTATCTCAAGAAGGTAAGTCGATAGCCTTACACAGTGAAATGCTTAATGATGAACATAAAAAGTGGTTGAACTACAAGCTCGAATTGTACGTATTGGTCCAGGCACTGTGACATTGATGACATTACTTAATTCTGAAAAAGTTCATTCTTTACAAGGACCATCGAGCTCTCAAATTCATTAATAGTCAAGCTAATGTGAATTGTGTGCACGCTGGATGGGTTACATTTTTATAGGAATTCACATTCGTTCTAAAGCACAAGTGAGGAGAACAAAACAAGGTGGTTAATGCAGTTAGTCGTTGTGTTTCACTACTTATTATAATGAGCAATGAGGTAATCGGCTTCGATTATCTCAAGGAGATGTATGATGAGGATAAGAACCTCAAAGATGCATGGATGAGGTGTCAAGAGGGTCATCCTAGTAATCTACATATGCAAGATAATTTCCTCTTTAAAGAGAATCGACTGGGTATCCCCCAAAGTTCTCTGAGGGAGCAGATTATTTAAGAATTACATGAAGGTGGCCTTAGTGGAAACCTTGGTAGAGAAAAGATGTGGGCTCTTGTGGAGGAGTGGTATTACTGGGTGCAATTGGTACATGATGTGGGAAAAGAAGTGCAACGCTATTAGGTTTGTCAAACCTCCAACAGGCAGTCTCAGAATTAGGGCCTCTATACCCCGTTACCTATGTCAACAACCCTTGGGAGGATTTATCTATGAACTTCATGCTTAGTCTCCCACGAATACAACGTGGCATGGATTTAGTGTTCATTGTGGTAGATCATTTATTAAAGATAACGCATTTTATTTCATGCAAGAAGACTCTCGATGCAAAACACGTGGCGAACCTACACGGGGTTTCCAAGACCATTACTTCTGACAGTGACATTAAGTTCATTAGCCACTTTTGGCAAACTTTGTGGAGTCAGTTTGGTACATATTTTCAATTCAGTAGCACCTACCACCCATAGACTAATAGGTAGACTGAAGTTGTGAAACACACATTCGGAAACCTCATTCCATGTATTTCAGGTAAAAAAATAAAGTTGTGGGATTTGACCTTGTCTCAAGCGGAGTTTGTATTCAACGATATGGTCAACCACTTGACGGGAAAGTCTCCATTTAAGATTGTTTATGATCAAGTGTCTCGCCACACACTTGACTTAGTCCCTTTGCCTAAGCTTCCGGGTATGAGCATTGCAGTAGAAAACGTGGAAGATCGAATCGTGGGAATGCATGCAACGGTGTAAGCCAAGTTACCTCAAATGACAAGTACAAGGAGCAACCTAACAAGAATCAGTGACAAAAGGTGTTTGAGGTATGCGAACAAGTTATGGTCCATCTATGCAAGGAGAGATTTCCAATTGAGACTTACAACAAGTTGAAGAACAAGAATATTAGACCGGTATTGATCCTCCAAAAATCAATGACAATAGTTACGTTGTTGATCTTCCAGATGACATAGAGATCTCGCGTGCTTTCAATGTTGCAGACTTGACCGAGTATCATAAACTAAAGTAGGACGAGAACTCAAAGATGATTTCTTTTGAAGTGGAGGGGACTGATGTCATGCCCCAAACTCTGAAAACAGGCTCACAAAATTTCGATCGTGAATTCGAAGCCGATAGCCTCCGTACTGCCCCATTTTCGGCTCCCGGCACTCATATGCTAGATTCCGATCCTGAGATCCTATAAGGAGGATTTTTAGTATGAATTTTTTTTTTATAATGGAGCATAACCACATGCATTACCAAGTCATAAAATAACATCACCACATATCCATTATATCAAAAACTTTTAAGTATAATGTGGAAAGGGAAATACAAGGTGATCAAAAGGCTCTAAAATAATCTAATGCGCGTTGCTGCAATCAAACGTTACCTACATGCAATGATCGTGCATAAGCTTACAAAAGGCTTAAGAGGGTGTTGTAAGTGTGTGCACAAGGTGAGTGCCAAGTATGCAGTATCAGAGTAATATAAAAATATGTTATTAAGTCCATGAATACTATCAGCTGTACCAAGGCTATGCGATGCAAGACATGAATATTATTCAACCATACCAAGGCCATGCGATGCGAGGCGTACGTAGCTGAATGTCATATACGAGATGTAATACAGGCATGTCAGTCCTCATTAAGTACATATATCAATACAGTTCCCCTCTCGAATATCACCGGGGTTTAGTACACTCCACCCTGACTGTCGCCTCCTTAGCTGCACTGCCCAGCGTGGAAGAGACCACACTATCCTCCTGACCAGTAGTCTGTCAATACCTACTCGTCTCGTCGATTGCAGACTCATTTGTGAGCTGGTCAAACTCAGCCTAGCTTACAACCCCCTCACTTAGGTGGATAAGGCCACACTCCCTTCCAACCGAACATGACACAGTGGGAGATGTAGCCTACTGGTATTCGGCACTCGGGCGCTAGTGTATCTACTTGGTCTAGATATTGGAGTATCTTCTGATACTAAAAAGGTTCTAAGATTTTTACCCAAGGACATTCTATGTGCCCATATGCTTGAGTCAATATTTTTGGTATCCAATCCGGCCATCCACGATGTGCCTGTGGAAGTCACAGCCCTGATGTCGCTAGGGCGTGCAATAATCATATCACACATATGCGAGATGCATGAGTCACACTGTCTAGTTATGCAGCAATCCTGCGCGTTCCGCTCGCTCATGTGGGTAACTCCTATCAGTGAGTCGCATAAATAATCTAGCCAATGACATATGCTATGATCAGTCACTACTCATATCAAGCATACATATGATGCGTATAGCATGAGTTATGGAATTATACTAAGCATGTTATATGGTGATGAACTATCCTCACAACGAAGATGGGCCTAGACAGCCTACACACAACAAATATGGGCTTATCAATGGGCCCTAGGGAGAGTTATAATGTGGACATTTAACCAACATTATTCTTATAATGTGGACGTCAAAACATTATTGCTCCTAAGGCATAGCCCTCCATAAATATCATTATATACACCATGGTGGAATCACACATTGCAATGGACCTTATATACATCTCATTGGGCCTCGACCCATGGGCCTCAAATACATTAAATGGGTTGCATCCCATGGGTCTCATATATATCAAGGTGGGCCTCAACAACGGGCCTCATACACATCAAGGTGGGCATCAACAACGGGCCTCATATATCACATCGGACCTTATCAAATGGGCCGAATCAAATGGGCCAAGTCGAATGGGCCGAGTTAAATGGGCCAAGTCGAGTGGGTCGAGCACAATGCATCTATTTTTAGAAATCAATATAGAGTATTATATAAAAATGAATCATATCAAAAGATCAACTAGACCATACTATATCTAACCATGGTGATAATGATTCCCACGATTAAATCCCAATGGGCCCCACCATAGGGTTTATTCCCCATCTAGCATATTCATAAGGTCACAAAGACCTTTAGAGGAAAAACAAATATCATATAGGTCCAAACTTGGTAGCCTAAGAGATTTAATGGTGGATGTTCAAACCCACTGTTTCCTGTAATGTGGTCCACCTGATCCTAAATCTGTCTCATTTTTCTTTTATCATAAGCCTTAAAATTATCTTTCAAAATGGTTGGATAGTTTGGGTGCAACACATGCATCAGTGGGTCCTATAAAGATAGACGACATAGATAAAGCACATACCTCAGGGTAGGGTCCACACTAATAGAAGGTGTGGAATACAATATATACATCAGTGGGTCCCACGTGGGGCCCACCATAACATTGATCTTCCATCCAATCTATGGATAGGGTCACACAGACCCATCAAAATAAATAAATAAATTATATTCATCCAAAACCTCTGGAAATCCAAGGGATTTCATTAGCAAACGTTCAATCCCTCACTATTTCCTATGACGTGGGCCACTTGAGTGCCACGTATGGCATATCATTTGGGGGCCCACTGCCCTAAAGGAGGCCCACCAGATGCATGGTGTTAACGTCCACACACATCATGGTGGGGCCCACGCTCCCTACCTCTAGCGCCCTACGCAGCAGGACGCTACTGTAGTGTCCTCTGGACACCAATAGCAGCAGCGTCTGCTGCTTATATTATTTTTTTCTTAGAGTTTTTCCTAGGTGGGGCCTGCATCAAGTGGATCCACTCCACCCATTGATTCTATGGCTCAAGACAGTCCAAATAAGTCCAATATTCGGCATGTTTTGGCATGTAGAAACATCAAGGTGGGCCCTAATAGATTTGAACAGTAGAAATCATTGTTTTCTATGCTATGGCCTGCCAGAAATTCGGATTGACTTCATTTTTCGGCTCAACGCCTAAAATGAGCTAGGGAATGGGACAGACGGTGTGGATTAGATCCATACATCAAGGTGGGGCCTACAAGAGCGGCCCACCCAAAAGCCTTAAATCAACTGAAATATATATATATATATATATATATATATATATATATATATATATATATATATATATATATATATATATTGCTACTAGTACATCTCACTGTCTGTTCACACTTCACTAAACCACGTCCAGCGTCCAGGGATGCTGGATGTACGGTGTGAATATATTTCATCAAGGTGGGTCCCACATGGACGTGGCCCACTTGATTTGGATCAATCTCATATTTGTGTTTTCCCATCACTATTAAGGTAGGGCCCACATAGCCTGGATGGTGCAGATCCGACACGTCCATCAAGTGGGTCCCACGAAAGTGGATGACATGGATAAGTTACAAACATCATGGGGCCATTAATCAAGAGAAAAAGAGAGAGAGAGAGAGAGAGAGAGAGGAAGATCGAGTGATGGAGGGACCCCGGCATTCTGGCCCTCCCTTCCATACATCACAACATACATTAAGTGGGTCCCATTACATGTGGGCCCACCGATCAAAATCAACGGTGGAGATCCTTTCCCCACCAAAATGTAAGGTCTAGATGACCCTATTCATGCAAGGAAAATAAACCGCATGATGGGGTCCATGGAGAATGGCCCTATCATGGAATGATCATGAGAATCAAGGTAGGCCATCGGTCACATCTAAGGTCCAAAGTGAGATCCATACCATCAATCGGTAGGCCCCACTTGGCCCATCATCAAAGCATTAAATTTAGGCCTATAAAAAACCCACCGTTCGATCTTCTTGGTCTGATGGAATGCCAAACTCCTTCTGTCTCACTTTGATGGAAGCTGATGAAAAATGAAGGGCTAGGAAGATGGATCTTGGGATAGGAAGTGGGTCACACCCAACACACTCTTTTTCTCTACTTGAAAGTGTTTGGATGTGCACTTTTTTCCTTTATTGCTTGGAAAATGTATAGAGAAAGAGAAATAGAAATGGTGGTTATAAGAGAGAGGTGATGATTGTGAGTGATGGATGTGAGTTGATAGATGTACTTGACTTGAGAGTTGACTTAGGGTAGGTTGCTTGACTTGGGGAGAAAGAAAGCATTGGTTGTGTACTTTGATTGATTGATTGGATGGGCTGTAGAGATTCTCTTGGATTTACAAATGCGCGGTGTTTCTTCAAGATAAACACGGACCCACATCTCCTGTCCAAGGTATCGAATCAGTGTGCATGACATGGCATTAGAACAGCGGCAATGGTGCCGTCACAATATTACAAGTCTCGGATTGAGCCAACTCAAATCTATGGGATACCACTTAGGGTCGTGCGCAAACGTCGATTATAGATCGCGGGTTACCAAAATTCTACAGGAATGATCGCGGGAATCTACAGAATGGTACAGACTAAGATACGGGCCTTACAACTGATGTAGAGTGGGTCGCAGACACTTTCATGTCCAAGATGGAACAGAGAAGCCCGATCGGACATGAAAGTGATTTGAACCATCAGAACCTTAAAACAGGTATATCTCACAAACCGAAATGAGTTATTCGATGTATCATATATGATTTTGGGGAAGGAGAAGCTACTTTAGCCACCCAACCTACTATGTCGGGTTTCCATGCCAAATTTACCAGATTCCATTAGATCAATGGTCGAAAATCCTTTTTAATTTCGCTTTTACTATTTATAGTAAGTTCTAATTTGATCATAAATCTTCATCCGTTGAGCTTTAGGAGTTGTGTCTAACATAAAAAAAAAAAGGCTTAGAAAAATTAGGAGAATAACACAGTTAAGCCAAATAGGAATCTTACTATTTTTTACTAAAAACCATGAAGTCTAGTAAGAATCATGACAGTCTATAAATAAGTAAGTTTACTATTTATAGTAAGTCATGAATTTTACGGAGTTTAAGTTGAAGTTTGATTCTTAAAAGTCTTCATAGGTTTGGTATCACTATTTAAAGGGTTGTAAATTTTTTTTTATCATCATTCAAGTTATTTTTGAATTTATTATAATTTATTTTTATTATCTTTTATTTTTCCTCATGGATTCAAGGAATCTCTTTAAGGAGTCCAGAGAAACTCCATGGATTCGGAGTAATTATCCCTTAACGAAGATGGTGATCAACCTCATCACATTCATCCCTACATCACACATCCTTTATAATTGGGTTTCCTAAGAAAGGTCAAGAATACAATACAACATTGCACCACGTCGCTTCGCCTTTGGTAAAAGGTGAATGCAATGTTAATTCATAGTTTAGTGTAATAAATGTGATTACTTGGCTTTGTAAAAACATCAATTTCAGCCATCTTGATTGAACTTGGCCATCTTGATCGAAAAACATCAAAGTCGACCGACTTGGCCAAGCTCGGCCATCTTGATTGAAAAACTACAAAATCGGTGATCCTAGTCAAACTCGAACATCTTGATCGAGAGACAACAAATTCGGTTGACTTGGTCAAACTCGGCCATCATGATTGAAAAATGGCAAATTTAGTCGTACTGGTCAAACTCGGTCGTCCTGATCGAGAGATAAAAAATTCGGCCGTCTTGGTCGAATTCGGCCATCGTGATTAAAAAATGGTAAATTTAGCAGTCGTGGTTGAACTTGCCTGTCTTGATCGAAAAATAGTAAATTAGGCTGTCGTGGTTGAAATTGGCGATCGTGATCGAAAAATGGTAAATTTGACTGTCCTGGTTAAAGTCGGCCGTCATGATCGAAAAATGGTAAATTTGGTTGTCTTAGTTGAACTCGACCATCCTGATCTAAAAATAACAAAATTGGTTATGACAATGGAGATTGTCGGTCAATCCACTCCAAATAAGGCTTATGGTTGACCAATGTAGTAATGCAACCACAAACTTGACTTGTTACTTCCTCAACCATTTAAATAGTTTGATCACAATTCAAACAACGCGATTGACCCATTAGAGGTGGTTCAAGGCCTACTTGGTTTTGTCTTCCATGATACAGTGAATTCCTAAGGAATGGCTTCCCCCCGGAAATATTCCGATTTCCTTCTTCAGGAATAAAATTCATGACCTCTCGCTCTGGTCGCCTGAACTCGGTGGATATAGAAGTGTTCTTTATCTCTTTAATTGGAGCCAAATGAATATTCTGTTGTGACAAAAGAGGTAACTGTGGTGCTAGCAGTACTTTTGTTAAATTTTCAACAAAAATAATATCAACAATTGATTAAGGCATATTTTTCCATGACACGGTACGTGTTCTTTCAAAAAACATCATATTGAGTCTTCCGGCCTGGTTGACCATCCATCTGTTGAAGGTCTCAGCCTGAATTCATAATTGTTTAGCCTGAGCTCGTAACTGCTCTTCTATATACTTATTCACCATTTACATATCATGTAGCCTCATCATTATCTCAAAAAGATATGTTGGCCATGTCACTTTCTCATTACTTTCATATTGGCTCATGTTATGACATCCAACCAAGCATGCCAAAAACTATTGATGCTTGGTACGATCGATGTAAAGTGTATATTTCTATCAGCCAAGTAGTTTTCTCTTTAGGGTCCAACTAGGCATGCTAAAAACTATTATTAGTTAGTTTTCGACAGTTGGAATGCAAGCATGCTAGAATTGAATTTGTAGCTCAATTCATATCGAACAACTATGACCCCAAGTGCAAAGATAAGCAGGCACATAGTGTATGACCGAGATATGATAAGATCGATCGCCTATTCAGCCACTCACTCACTGTGTAAACAAGATCAGGTGACATTAAGAAGGTAGGGTATGTCCTCTGATGATGGTTTACACCTTTTCCTTCCTTACAAAAGGACTTTTTAGTATAAATAAAGTAAAATGAGAAAGGAATTCTTATAGTCAGTCATGAAGAATAGATACAAAACGCCTTTTCGAGTGAAAAACTGAATCCAACGCGTGAATGTAGACTCAAATTATAGCTATAATTATCAACTACTTGATTAACACTAAGGATTATACTATGAAATGTAAACAAATGACAAAGAAGAAAAGGATTACACTATAGAATGTAATTAACTAATAATTGAAGGGATAATTAAAAGATAATGTTTGGTTTGATTTGGTTGGTATAAGACGTTATCTTCCCACTGAATCCCTTTGTTATTTATAGCCTTAATCAGGCCATCTAGATCCTTCCCATGTTCTGACGGTTGTTATAACTGTTTAACACTACTTGGCCTTCTGCATGCTTCCCATGTTCTAACGGTTATTATAATCATTCAACATTACATGACCTTCTAGAGACTTCCTTGCCACTCGTCCAAGTAACCGCTCCAGGCCTCCGTACTGACTCGACCACATTCCACTCAGCCATTCAATCGAGCTCTTTGATGATATAGGCTGCTTGATCAAACTCTTGGATAACCATCGGCCACTTGATTGATCTCCTAGATGAATATTGGCCACTTAGTTGACTGCTTATTTTTCTTTTGAATTTCTCTCAATTGATCCCTGTCATCTCATCATGTTAACTATGATTCCTAAAAAATTACTCCAAGCATTCTTGAAGATATTTAGCCTGCAATATCTTTCCCTGGCTGTAACACATGTCCTTTCTAATTGGGTTTCCTAAGAACGGTCGAGAATATGGTACAACATTGCCCCCTCATGTCTCTTCACCTTTGGTAAAAGGTGAATGTGATATTAATTCATTGTTTGGTGTAATAAATGTGATTGCTCTTCCTTATAAAAACATCAATTTCAGCCATTATTGTCGAACTCAACCATCAAAGTCACACAACTTGGCCAAACTCAACTATCTTGATCGAAAAACAGCAAAATCAGTCATCCTATTTGAACTCGGCCATCTTGATTGAAAGACAACAAATTCATTATCTTACTCAAACTCGTCTTCATGATCAAAAAATGACAAATTCGACCATTCTGGTCAAACTCAGCTATCTTGATCAAACTCGGTCATCGTAATCGAAAAATGGTAAATTCAACTATTGTGGTCGAACTCGCTCGTGTTGATCAAAAATTTGTAAATTTGGTCATCGTGGTCAAACTCGGCCATCGTGATAAAAAAAATGGTAAATTCGGTCATCTTGGTTGAACTCAATCATCCTGATCCGAAAACAGCAAAATTGGTTAGGACAATGCAGATTGTTAGTCAATCCATTCCAAATAAAGCTTTTAGTTGACCAAGGTAGTAATACGATCACGAACTTGGCATATTACTTCCTAAACCATTTGAATAATTTGGTCACAATTCAAACGATGCAATTAGCCCATTGGAGGTGGTTCAAGGCCTACCTTTTCCTTCCTTATGAAAGGACTTTTCAGTATAGATAAAGTAAAATGAGAAAGGGATTCTTATAATCAGTCATGAAGAACAGCTATAAAATACCTTTTTGAGTGAAGAATTAAATCTATTGTGAGAGCATAGACACAAATTATAGGTATAATTACCAGCTACTTAATTAGCATTACGGATTATACTACGAAATGTAAACAGCTAGCCAAAAAGTAAAGCATTACACTACGGAATGTAATTGATAGATAATTGAAATATAATGTTTGGTTTGATTTGGTTAGTATGAGAGGTTATCTTCATGTTGAATCCTTTTGCTATTTATAGCCTTAATCAAGCCATTTGGATCATTCCCATGTTTTGATGGTTGCTATAACCGTTTAGCACTACTTGGCCTTTTGTATGCTTCTTACATTCTAATGGTTGTTATAACCACTCAGCACTACACGACCATCTAGCGACTTCCTTGCCATCTGTCCTAACAACTACTCCAGTACTCTCTATTGACTCAACCTCATTCCAATTGACTATTCAATTAAGCTCTTAGATAACCATCGTCCGCTTGATCGATCTCTTGGATGACCATTGTAAGACCCGTATCTTAATCCATACCGTTCCGTAGACTTTCGCGGTCTTACTGGTCGAATTCCGGCAACTTTCAACCCTTAACCGATATTTACGCGCGACCCTGATTCATATGCTGTCAACCCGTATCAACTCAACCCAAGACCCGTACCCTAGCGACCGCGCCGTCGTCACGGTTCCAATGTCGTGACTCGCGCGCCGAGGCGATACCCTGGTCGAGAGTTGTAGGTCGACGTTTGATGCGAAGAAATGCCCCGCGTTGCGAAACCCAAGGGAATCTCTACGATGTGTCACATCAATCCCATCAATCCATCAATCAATCAACCCATCACATGTCAAGTACACATCACCTTTCACCCATTCCCAAGCAACCACAAAAGTTAAGAATTTCTTAAAGACCCATACCTCTCTTACACAAAAAGTCTCTAAAGTCAAAAAGTTCTTACACCTCCCATGCCTTTCTTACACAAAAGGCCACAAAAGTCAAGGTTTTCTTACACAACCATCATTCACCACATCCATCCATCACCCATCTCTCTCTACAACACTCTCTCTCTTTCTCATTTTCTCATCTCATTCTCCAAGCTCCATACGTATGAGCTCTCCCTCCCTTTCAAAAAAAAAAAAGCTCCAAGGTGGACCACTTTCCTACCCCATGATCTCCCCATCCCAACCTCTATTTCTTATATCCTTCATTGAAATCAAAGCTAAGGTGCTAAGGAACCCCTAGGAGCAAGAAGATCGGACGGTGGGTGCATGATCGTAGTAGTTTTTTCTATTTTTGAGATGGGCCAAGTGAGGCCAACCGATCAATGGTTTGGATCTCACTTGGGACCCTAAGATGTGGCCGATGGCCTACTAGGATCATCATGATGTTTATTTCATTATTAAGGTCATCTAGACCGTCCGTATTGGTGGAGAAATGATCCCCACCGTCGATTTTCAATTTTGGTGGTCCCATGTGATTAAGGAACCCATTTGATGTATGATTTGCTTTACAAAGAGGGTTTATAGTAGCGGAGCCCTCCACCACAGGCGGGTCCGAATCTCTCTCTCTCTCTCTCTCTCTCTCTCCCTCTCTCTCTCTCTTATGTTCTTTTTTTATCTTTATATGGTTGTGTGGCCCACTTGAATAGACCCCACCATGAGGTTTGTATCCTACTCAAGCCACTTACAGGTGGGGCCCACCTTATAGGTGTTCATCCATCAGTGGTGGCCCACCACAGCAAGGTCCACCTCAATGTATGTATTTCGTCCAGGGACGTTGGACGTTCCCTGGATGCTGCATGGAAAAAAATAACACAAATATTAACTTTGGCATTGAGAGTGGACCATTTGTGTAGGCCCCACCTTAATGTATTGGTACAATCTAAGCCGTTCATCCCCTTTACCATATCATTTTAGGCGTTGAGCCAAAGAATGAGTTCAATCCGATGATCAGGCGGGCTATACCATAGAAAACGGTACCTTTACCCTTCAAAGGCTATTATGGCCCATCTGGTTGTTTCTACACGCCGAATAAATGTCAAACCTTGGATTTTTACGGCGTGTTTGGGCCCTAGAATCTGGTGGGCGGAGCGGATCTCCTAGGAGTGGGCCCCACATGTGGCTTTTTCTAAACAATAAAAAAAAAGGGAAGAAGCAGCGCTGCCACCGTCAGAAGGCAGCAGGCGCTGCCTGTGCTCGGACGGACGAACGGACCAGCAGGGTCCCATGGCTCCAGCCGTGGGCCCCATCATGACGTATATGTGATGTCCACGCCGTTCATATTGTGGGCCACCCCCTGAGGTGGGCCCCCTCCAAGTTTCAGCCTGATCCAATGCTCAGGTGGCCCACACCATAGGAAACAGTGGAATTGAATATCTACCATTGAAAGCTTCTTTTGGGCCCACAGGGGTTTTGAATCAAGCTGAAATTTGTATTTCCCCTTCAACCAGGTCTGCGTGACCTTATCAACGGGTTGGATGGCATCTGAACATTGTGGTGGGCCCCACATGGGACCCACAGTGATGTATGTGGTTTAAGTCCACCGTCCAGGCGGACGGTGGTACCCACCTTGTTGTATTATTTTGGCATCCACCGTTCAGCGGACGGTGGGGCCCTCTTTGATGAATGTGTTCTGTCCGCGCTGTTCAGCGATAGTGGGACCCACCATGCTGCATGTGATGCATCCAGACCGTCCATCCACTTGGTAAGATCATTTTAAGGCTTGAGTGTAGATTGGGTGGGCCACCTATGTTTGGGTTAGGCCCATTTGATTTTGTAAAAGGCCTATGGGTTAGGCCCATTTGATTTATTTAAGGCCTATGGGTTAGGCCCATTTGATTTATTTAAGGCCTATGGGTTAGGCCCATTTGATAGTAAAAGGCCTATGGGTTAAGCCCATTTGATTTATTTAAGGCCTATGGGTTAGGCCCATTTGATAGTAAAAGGCCCATGGGTTAGGCCCATTTGATTTATTTAAGGCCCATGGGACTAGACCTATTTGAAATATCCCAAGGCCCATGGGATTGGACCCATTTGATGTGTTCCAAGGCCCATGGGATTAGGCCCATTTGATGTATTTTAAAGCCCATGGGAATAGGCCCATTTGATATGTATAAGGCCCATGGGTCAAAAACCATTGATGCATTCTAAGGCCCACGGGTTATGACCCATTGCAATGCACTTAAGGCCCATTGGTGCGGCCCATGGATGTGGCCCACTTAATGAATATAAGGCCCATAGTATATGTCTCATTTGATATATTTAAGGCCCAATGGGATGTACCTAAGGTCCATTGCAATGTGTGATCCCAACCTGATTTATATAAGGATATTCTCTACGAATTATGCCTTGGGAGCAATGTTGGTTTGACGTCCACATTGCGAGTGTAATGATGGTTGGATGTCCACATTACGACTCTCCTTAGGACCCATTATTAGGCCCGTACTTATTGTGTATAGGTAGTCCAGGCCCATCTACGTTGTAAGGATAGTTCATCTCATTATAACATGTTTAGTATTGTTTCATGACTCATGATCATACACATCATATGTATGCTTGATATGAGAGTGACTGATCATAGCATATGCCTTCGGGCAGATTATTTATGGGACCCCGATTAGGCGGTGTTTCCCTACATGAGCACACGATTCGCACAGGATTTGATGCATGATTAGATAGTGTGATCCATGCATTTCGCATTGTATGATATGATTATTGTATGCCCTAGCGACATCGGGGCTGTAGCCTCCACAGGCGTATCGTGGTTGGCAGTATTGGATACCAGAAATCTTGTTCTACATGGGGTGCTATAGATATCCCTGGGTAAAAGTCTCTAAACCCTTACGGTACCAAGAGATTGCTTCAACGTCTAGACCGAGTGGGTAGACGAGCGTTGACTGCCGATTACTAGATGGCTACGCTCTCCACTGTGTCATGGTCGATTGGAAGGAGGTGTGGCCTTACCCACCTGAGTGTAGGGGGCAAAGCTAGGCTGAGTTTGACAAGCTCTAGAAATGGGTCCTCTATCGACGAGTCGAGCCCAATATTGGCAGACGGATAATGAGGTCTCTTCCACTTACCTTATTGCGCGCGATGAGGTAGCGATCTGGTTTAGAGTACACTAGACCCCGGTGATATTCCAGAGTTGAGCTGTATTGACATGTGGACTTAAACGAGGATTGCATGCTTGACTTGCATCTTGCATCGCATAGCCTTGGTACGGCTCATGATATTATGGATTCATTTGCATATTTCGCATTACTCTGATATTACATAATCATATTACTACCTTGCGCACACACTTTCACCACCCTCTAAGCTTTCTATAAGCTTATGCACGACCGTTGCGTGCAGGTGACGTTGGGGCGCAGCAGCGCTGAGGCGGAAGCGCTTTGCAGATCATTTGGAGTTTTTGGTTCTTCATCATTGTATTTCCCTTTATGTTCATTATACTTGTAAAGTTTTTGATCATAGTGAAAATGTAATGAAATTTTTGGTTGTTGTTTGTGTGTTATGCCTTTGGTTATGCTTATTACAAATCAAACTGACATTGAAAATCCTCCTCATAACATCCCAGGATCGGAACCTGGCGAATAGAAGGTAGGAGTCTAGAATGGGATTCTACGGAGGCTATCGGCGACAGATTCGGCGATCGGGAATTTTATGAGCCCGATTTCTGAGTTTGGGGCATGACAACCATAGTCCGCTTGATCAACCTCCTAGATGAATATTGGTCGCTTGGTTGACCTCATAGATGGCTATCGGTCGCTTGGTCAACTGCTTATTTTACTTTTGAATTCGTCCCAACTAATCCGTATCTTATCATCTCGTTAACTGTAAATTTATAAAAAGAACTCCAAATATGCTTGAAGATCTTTAGCTTACAATATCTTTCCCTAGCTATAATACATGTTCTTTCCAATTGGGTTTCCCAACAACGGTTACGAATATAGTAAAACATTGCCCCCCACATCGCTTCACCTTTTGGTAAAAGGTAAATGTGATATTAATTCATTGTTTGGTGCAATAAATGTGATTGCTTAGCCATGTAAAAATATCAATTTCAATCATCTTTATCGAACTCAACCATCTTGATCGAAAAACATCAAAGTCACCTGACTTGGCCAAACTTGTTCATCTTAATCGAAAAATGGCAAAATCGATCATCTAGGTCAAACTCGACCATCTTGATCGAGAGACAACAAATTCAACTGTCTTGGTTGAACTCAACTATCGTGATCAAAAAATGGTAAATTCGGCCGTCCTGGTCAAACTCGGCCATCCTGATCCAAAGACCAAAGCAATTAGTCGTCTTAGTCAAACTTGGCCATCGTGATCGAAAAATGGTAAATTTAGCCCTCGTGGTCGAACTCACCTGTCTTAATTGAAAAACAGTAAATTTGGTCATTGTGGTCGAACTTGGCCGTCATGATTGAAAATGTAAATTCGACCGTCCTGGTTGAACTTGGCCATCATGCTTGAAAAATGGTAAATTTGGTCGTCTTCATTGAACTCGGCCGTCCTGATTCAAAAACAACAAAATTGGCCATGACAATGTAAATTTCCAGTCGATTCATTCCAAATCAGGATTATAGTTGACCAAGGTAGTATTTTATAAAACCCGTATCTTAGTCCATACCATTCCGTAGACTTCCGCGGTCTTACCAGTCGAATTTTGGCAACCTTCGACTCTTAAGCGATATTTACGCGCGACTCTGATTCATATGCCGTCAACCCGTATCGACTCGACCCAAGACCTTTACCATAGCGACCGCACCATCGTTGTGGTTCCGATGCCGTGACTCGGGCGCTGAGGCGATACCCTGGTCAAGAGATGTGGGCCAACGTTCGGTGCGAGAAAAATGTCGTGCATTGCAAAACCCAAGGGAATCTCTACGATTTGTCACATCAATCCATCAATATGTCAAGTACATGTCAAGTACACATCAACTTTCACCCATTCCCAAGTAAGCCTCAAAAGTCAAAAAGTTCTTACACAAGCCATGCCTTTCTTACACAAATGGCCACCAAAGTCAAAAAGTGTCTTACACACCCATCACCACCACATCTATCACTCCATCAGCCATCACTCTCTGTCTCTCCCTTTACAAGTCTCTCTCTCTCATTTTCAAATTCATTCCCAAGCAAGAGAGAAAACCTCCATACTTATGAGCCTCTTCCTCTCTTTCAAAACTCCAAGTGAGGCCCACATTTCCATCCCAAGATCTCTCATCCTAACCATCCATTCCTCATCTCCTCCATTGGAATCGAAGCTAAGGAGCTAAGGAACCCATAGGAGCAAGAAGATCGAACGGTGGGTGCTTGATGATAGTAGTTTTTCATATTTTTAAGATGGGCCAAGTGAGGCCAACCGATCAATGGTTTGGATCTCACTTGGGACCCTAAGATGTGGTTGATGGTCCACTAGGATCATCATGATCATTCCATGATGGGGCCATTCTCCATGGACCCCATCATGATGTTTATTTTCTTGTATACCTAGGGTCATCTAGACCATCTATTTTAGTGGAGAAGGGATCTCCACCGTTGGATTTTGATTTAAATGGGCCCATGTGTAATGGGACCCACTTGATGTATGTTTCAAATCATGCAAGGGAGGGCCCATAGTGGTGGGGTCCCTCCATCACTCGATCTCTCTCTTTCTCTCTCTTTCTCTCCTTTCCTATTTTGTGGCCCACTTAATAAGTTGTGAGATGTCTAACCGTTCATCAAAGAGGGGCCTTACCTTGATGTGGGTCTCATGCACATCATCCAACCATGTGGTGGCCCACCCTGATAACATGTATGAGGATGGGGCCCACCTTAAATATATGTGTAATATACAACCGTCCAGCGTCCAGGGACGCTGGACGTTGCCAATAAGTGGAGTGTGAGCTGCCAGTGGATGTACTGACGCATCAGGACAATATATATATATATATATATATATATATATATATATATATATATATATATATATATATATATATATATATATTTGATTTTTTGAAAGGGTTGTACATGTACGCCCCACCTTAATGTATGTTGTCAATCCATGTCATTCATCCCTTTTTTCAACTCATTTTAAGCGTTGAGCCGAAAAATGAAGCTGATCTGTTAACCAGGTGGGCCATACCATAGAAAACTGTGTATTCTATCATTCAAGGCTATTAGGACCCACCTTGTTGTTTCTACACGCCAAAAATGCCGAACATTGGACTTGTTTGGTGTATTTCAAGTCCTAGAAACTAATGGACGGAGTGGATTCTCAAGAAGCGGGCCCCACATCTGAAAAACCCCAAAAAAAATGAATTTCAACCAAAAAAAATGAATTTCAACCAAAAAAAAATTGGGAGCAGCAACTGCTGCTGCTGCCAACGTAGGCAGCGTCTGCGCCTTGTAGCAGGCAGACGCCAGGGGTCCCACGGCTCCAGCCGTGGGCCCCACCTTGATGATTATTTACCATCTAACCCATTCATATGGTGGACCCCCTCCTTAGGTGGGTCCCCTCCAAAAATCAACATCATCCAAAGCTTCGGTGGCCCACATCACAAGAAACAGTGTGGATGAACATCTGCCATTGAAACCCATTTTTGGGTCCACAGAAGTTTTTGAATCAATATGAAATTTGTTTTTCCTCTTCGTCCAGGTCTATGTGATTGTATGGACAGATTGGATTGCATACAAACATTGTGGTGGGCCCCACGTGGGACCCACCTGTAAGTGGATTGGCTGGTGCATGTACACAGCAGCGTAATAGCTGCTATGGATTGGCTGGTGCACGCACACAGCAGCATAATAGCTGCTGTGTTGTCGTGTTCAGGCTTCCCAGGTCATGTGGGCCCCATGCACAAGGTATGTGCCATATCTAAACCGTTTATCCACTATGATAGCTCATTTTACGACATGAGCTAAGGAATGAATCGGATCCATAGTTCGTGTGGACCCCACCATAATGCATGTGTTGCATCCAAACTCTCCATCCACTTTGCAAGCTCATTTTATGGCTTGAGACAAAAAAAAAAAAAAGAATGAGTCAGATCCTTAGCTCATGTGGACCCCACCAATTCTTTTTCCACTTCATCTATAAATGTGTAATTTATGAAAAGGTTGGATGGGAAATATATTTCAGGTTGGACCTTAGGAATTTAATTGTGGAAATTATTACCAACGCTCATGTTTGAGAGTAGGCCCATTTGATATGTATATATATATAAGGCCCATGAGATTAGGCCCATTTTGATATATTTCAAGGTACATTGTAATGTATTTGGAGCCCATGGGTTAAGGGCCATTGAGATGTACTAGGGCCTATGGGTTGAGGCCCATTTGATGTACATATGGGGCCCAATTGGTGTGGCCCACTTGTTACATATAAGACCCGTGAGTTTTGGCCCATTTGATGCAATATAAGGCCAACGGGTTATGACCCATTACAATGCACATAAGGCTCATTGGTGTGGCCTATTTGATGAATAAAAGGCCCATATGATATGGCCCATTTGATGTATTTAAGGCCCAATAGGATGTACCTAAGGTCATTGAAATGTGTGATTGCAGCACGGATTATGTAATAATGTTTATGACGGTCGTGCCTTGGGAGCAATGTTGGTTTGACTTCCACATTGCAAGTATAATGTTGGTTAAATGTCCGCATTATGACTCTCCCTAGGGCCCATTGATAGGTCGTACTTGTTGTGTGTCGACCGTCTAGGCCACCTGCGTTATAAGGATAGTGCACTACTTTATAACATATTTGTTATAGTTCCATGACTCATGATCATACGCATCATATGTATGCTTGATATGAGAAGTAATTGATCATAGCATATGCCTTCGGGCAGATTATTTATGGGACCCCGATTAGGCGGTGTTGCCCTACATGAACACACGATACGTGCAGGATTTGCTACATGATTGGATAATGTGATTCATGCATTTTGCATTGTGTGATACGGTTACTGTACGCCCTAGCGACATCGGGGCTGTAGCCTCCACAGACGCATCGTGGTTGGC
Source organism: Magnolia kwangsiensis (assembly GCA_037074715.1). NCBI lineage: Eukaryota > Viridiplantae > Streptophyta > Magnoliopsida > Magnoliales > Magnoliaceae > Magnolia > Magnolia kwangsiensis. The sequence continues at coordinate 121,369,263 of CM073577.1, forward strand.
AGGATTGGATACCAAAAATTTTATTTCTACATGGGATGTTATAGATATCCCTTGGTGAAAGTTCCTAAACCCTTATGGTACCAAGAGGTTGCTCTAACGTCTAAACCGAGTGGGTATAGGAACGCCAAGTGCCGATTACCAGACGGTCGCATTTTCCATTGTGTCGTGGTCGGTTGGAAGGGGGTGCGACCTTACCCGCCCGAGAGTAGGGGGCAAAGCTAGGCTGAGTCTGACCAGCTCGAGGAATGGGTCCACTATCGACAAGTCGAGCCCGATATTGGCAGACGGATAATGAGGTCTCTTCCACTTACCTTATTGTGCGCGATGGGACGACAATCTGGTTTAGAGTGTACTAGACCCCGGTGATATTCCAGAGTTGAGCTGTATTGATATGAGGACTTAGATGAGGATTTGTATGCTTGAGTTGCATTTTACATCGCATGGCCTTGGTATAGCCGATATCATTCATGTCTTGCATCGCATAGCCTTGGTACTGCTAATGGTATTCATGGATCCATCTGCATATTCCGCATTACTCTGATATTGCACGATTATATTACTACCTTGCGCATACACTTTCACCACCCTCTAAGCTTTCTATAAGCTTATGCACGACCGTTGCGTGCAGGTGACGTTGGGGCACAGCAGGGCTGAGGCAGGAGCGCTTTGCAGATCATCTTGGAGTTTTTGTGTTCATTATATTTTCCTTTATGCTCATTGTACTTGTAAAGTTTTTGATCATAGTAGAAATGTAATGGAGTTTTTGGTTGTTGTTTGTAGGTTATGCCTTTGGTTATGCTTATTACGAATCAAACTGACGTTAAAAATCCTCCTCGTAACATCCCAGGATCGAAACCTAGTGAATGGGTGCCGGGAGCCGAGAATGGGGTTCTACGGAGGCTGTCGGTGCCAGATTCGGCGATCGAAAATTTTATGAGCCCGGTTATTAAGTTTGAGGTGTGACATATTACGGCCACGAACTTGGCCTAACATTTTCAGAGCCATTTGAATAATTTGGTCATGATTTAAACAGCGTGATTCGCCCATTAAAGTTGGTTTAACGCCTACCTAGTTTTATCTTTCATAATAGAATGGATTCCCAAGGAATGACTTCCCCCCAAGTATATCTTGGTTTCCTTCTTCAAGAATAAAATTCCTAACCTCCCACTTTGGTCTCTTGAACTCGACGAATAGCGGAGTGTTTCGTATCTCTTAGATTAGAGCCAAATGAATATTTTATTTGACCGAAGAGGTAACTGTAGTGCTGGCGGTACTGACGCCAGATTTTTTATAGAACCAATATCAACAATTGGCTTAGGCACATTTTACTACGGCACGATAGGTTTTCTTTCAAAAAACACCATATTTAAGCTTCCAGCCTGTTTGACCATTCATCTGTTGAAGGTCTCGGCCTGAGCTCATAACTGCTCCTCCATATGTTGATTCGTCTTTTACATATCACGTAGCCAAGTCATCATTATCTCAGAAAGATATGTCAGTCATCTCACTTTCTCAATACTTTCATACTAGCTCATGTTATGGTGTCCCACCGGGTGTACAAACTGTTGTTGCTTGGTACGATCGATGCAATGTGTATATTTCTAACAACCAAGTAGTTTTTCCTTTTAGGTCCCACCAAGCGTGCCAAAAACTGTTGCTGCTTGGTTTTTGGCAGTTGGAATGTAGGCATGTCAAAATTAAATTTATAACTTAATTTGAACTGAACAACTATGACCCCAAGTGCCAAGATAGGCAAACACATAATGTATGATGGAGATCTGATGAGATCGGTTGCCTATTCAGCTACTCGCTTAATGTGTAAACAATATTAGGTGATATTCAGATGGTAGAGTTCATCCTCTGATGATGAGTTACTCATTTGCCTTCATTATGAAATGACTTTTCAATACAAATAAAGCAAAATGAGAAAGAGATTCTTATAGTCGGTCATGAAGAATAGCTGCAAAACATAATTTTTGAGTGAAGAACTGAATCCAACGTGTAAGAATAGACTCAAATTATAGTTATAATTACCAGCTACTTGATTAATACCATGGATTACACTACGGAATGTAAACAATAGGCAAAAAAGTAAAGGATTACACTACAGAATATAATTAACTAATAATTGAAAGGATAGTTGAAAGATAATGTTTAGTTAGATTTGGTTGGTATGAGGCGTTATCTTCCCGCTGAATCCCTTTGATATTTATAGCCTTAAACGGGCCATATAGATCTTTCTCACGTTCTGACAGTTACTATAACAATTCAATACTACTTGGCTTTCTAAATGCTTTCCATGTTCTAACGGTTGTTATAACCATTTAACACTACATAACCTTCTGGAGACTTCCTTGCCAATTGTCCTAGTAACTACTCCAAATTTTCTTGCTAACTTGACTGCATTCCACTCTATCGTTCGATTCTTGGATGACTATAGGTTGTTTGATCGAGCTCTTGTATGACCATTGGACGCTTGATTGATCTCCTAGATGAATATCGGCCGCTTAGTCGAGTGTTTGTTTTGCTTTTGAATTCTTCCCAATTGCTCTCTATCTTGACATCTTGTTAGTTACGATTCCATAAAAAGCATTGCATACTTGAAGATCTTTAGTATGCAATATGGAAGCATATTAATTGGTATATTATACACTATTGGTTGGTGTGTTGACGTCACCAAGTTTTGTGGGTCCGATCATGAGGTATGTGTTATGTCTGAACCAAACGTCCATTTAGCGAGCTCTTCGTAAGGGGTCGTTTAGCACCATGGATTTGGGGGGATTTGAGGTGATTTTAAATCCGCTAGGTTGTTTTGCACCATAAAGTAACCAGGGGTTTCAAATCCCCTCAGTCAGGGTTTGAAATCCAAGGTGAGACCTTGGATTACATCTAAAATCATTCCATAGTTGCATGTGTAACACATTGTATCACTAGACTAGTAATCTATTGGACACATGGCCCATTAATGATATCCTATAATAGTTAGATTATCAATTGCATCACTATAATTACATTAATACGGTGATCAACACAGTCTAAACATTGTCCATGTAAATCAATGGTTAAAAATCGTTGGTTAGTCACTTATACGTGATCTTGTGCTTGTGGCCCATCATAGACTTGGAATTTCATCATTTTTTGGCAAAGTACATGTTTCAGCGGGCTTATTACAACTATTGTGTAAAAAGTTACGTGAGTTCACTAATTAGAGATATTAAAGTTTTTTTCAGTACACACCCATGTCAGTACACACACTCCATGTTAGCCACCACCGCTAGGGATCGATATTAAAGTTAATTTAGTAATTAAATTCAAACTCCTACAAATATACTATGAACAACTACTTTTGGATTAAAGTTGATTCTCAACCTAAGGTGCCAAACACACCAAGAGGATTTCAAATCCAAGGGGTCTTGAATTAAGGGGTTGGGGGTTTCAAATCCATGCTCCCAAACAAGCTCTAAGTCTTAAAGAGAAAAATAATATCCAAAGATCAAGTGGACTGCATTGCATAAAGCAATGGGGGATATTTTATTTTTTATTTTTCTTTTCTGTTAGCTTGTTAGTACACACCCATGACAGCACACACACTCTATGTTAGCCACCCCTACTAGGGATCGGTGCCAAGACCTCAAGTGTTGAAAGGGGGTGTCTCCACTAAGTCTGGTGGGTGATTGAACTATTACCATTGAAATCCTTTTTGGGGGTCATGTATTGCATCAATATGATATTTTTTTTTACTCTTCGTACACGTCCTTGTGATCTCACGAATAATTTAAATGGAAAATAAACACGATAGTATGCCCTATAAATGTTTTAACGGTAAGAATCATTGTCCCACAGCTATTTGTGGTTGTCTTCGCCGGAGCTTTTGATATGAATCATTTTTTGGCTCATCCTTTCAATTGGTATTGCCGAATAGATGAATAGTACGGATATAATACATACATTATTATTATGCGGTCATGTAACTTTGATTTCCTTTGAACCGTTCGTACAACTCAGAGCTCCATGATCGTCAGCGCTCACCTTTGCACCAAAAGTACACACACCAGCCAGGCCGGTGGTGTGTGGTACGCCAGCCAATCCGCTTCCAACGCACTCTAGTCCAACTATCTAGATCCACAGCATCTTACCCAATATATGAACGGTCTAGATCCACGCATCTCCAGGAGACTTTACAGCGCTGGGATTCTTATACCATTGTCGGCTCTCTCCTGGAATTTCCGTATACAAACGCGTCATACCAAGAAAAGTAGCCGCGGAGGAGGGCGAATCAGCGGACCAGAATCGTTGCGACACATGTTTTACGGAGTCCATAAAGCACCTAAGTTCTATCGCCCCACCATATTGCATATGTAAAATCTACTCCGTCGATCAGGTCCGAATGCTTTTTTTTTTTTTAACCCGCGCATTAAAAAATACCATCTATATAAAAATCCTTTCTGGCTACAGCTAACGGGAAAAATGTAAATTTTCAGTGAAACCTCCGAATATGGTGATTTACAAATGAATTAACAGGTTCGATGAACATGGACGGTTTTGATTTTCAGACCATCTCAACATGTGGGCCAGAATGAGATGACAGATTCTGGCTAGACCGAGTCTGCAGATAGGAAAAATCATTTCAAGCTCCATCATCTGGTTGACCTGAATCGCTATAGCGTCTTCTCTATTTGGTTTTAAGAGCATTTCCCCAACATACCTCCGCTGCTTCATTGGAGGTGATTCTTTTATTTCCAGCTTTCAGCTTCTTCTCTGCTCTAAATCATGGCGGATGGATTGGTTTCGTTAGTCGTGGAGAGCTTGGGGACCATGGCCGTCCAAGAGCTGAGCTTTTTAGTGGGTGTTAAGGAAGATCTTGAAAAGCTCTCGCATACCTTCGAATTTCTTCAAGCGGCGCTCGTCGACGCAGAGAAGCAGCAAGTGAAGAATGAATTAGTAAAAAATTGGTTAGGAAGGCTCATAGATGTGGGCATATGACATGGATGACGTTTTGCAGGAGTGGAAGGTGGTGATCGATGGTTGCGATGATGGCACCAGCTCTGGAGATAAGGTATGTTCCCACTCATTCCCACCTTGTTTCTCCTTCGACATAGCCAGCTTTCCTGTTAAGATCGGACGTCGGATAAAAGCGATTAGTGCAAGATTAGACCAGATCAAAGAAGACAAGGATAGATTCATTTTCAGAGAAATCAGGGAAGAAGGTGGAGCGATCGAGTTGGATACGATGGAAACAAGTTCACTGATAGATGAAACTGGGATTTTCGGTAGGGATCCAGATAAGGAGATAATTGTCAAACAGTTGGTAAGTGAGAGCAGCAGCAATGAGGAAGACATCCCAGTGATTTCTATCGTTGGGATGGGAGGAATTGGCAAAACCGCTCTCGCTCAACTAGTTTTCAAGGATGAGAGGATTAAGAAGCATTTTGATAAAATGAGTTGGGTGAGTTTGCCTCATGATTTCGATGTGAGGAGAATCTATTTAGCCATCACTAAAATTAGAGGATGGTCTGGTTCCTTGGAAGAATTGCAATTCATCTTACAATGTGGGGTCCGAAAGACACAGTTTCTGCTTGTGCTGGATGGCCTAAGTAATGTTGAAGAAGCCAGGTGGGAAAAGCTTATGATTTCGCTGAAGGGAGCTGCGACGGAAGTAGAATTTTAGTCACCACTCGTAATGTGAATGTTACAAAATTATTCTCCATGACACTGATGCATGAACTGAAACCATTGTTTGAGAATGAATGCCGGTCGTTGTTGAGCAGCAGAGCTTTCTCTGGAGGAAGAAGAGGGGATGATGGTGGAGTGTTGGAGTCATTAGGTAGAGAGATTGTAAACAAGTGCCATGGAATTCCTCTCCTTTTGAAGACTATAGGAAGTGCCCTGCGCAGTAAAAAAGATGTACAGGACTGGCTGGCTGTCTTACGTGAAGAAATATGGGATTGGGACTCGTTAGGTGCTGAAAAAATAGCACCTGGTCTATTAGTGAGTTTCCATGATATGCCAAAGCATTTGAAGCAATGTTTTGCTTTTTGTTCCATATTTCCTAAGGGTCATTTCATCGAGAAAGACAAGTTAATTAAGTTGTGGATGGCCCAAGGTTTCATTCCTCGGAGGGGAAGAGGTGAAATGGAAAGGCTAGGTGGTTTGTATTTCGATGATTTAATGGGACGGTCGTTGTTTCATTTCATAGAGACAGATGAAGGTGGTGATGCTAAGTATTGTATGATGCATGACATGATCCATGACCTCTGTGAATCTATCATGAGTGAGTATTTAGTAATAGAAGAGAGAACGCTGAAGATTGACCTTACAAAGGCTCGCCATGCTTCATGGATTTGCAACTGGGTTGTAGAATTCATTCCTTCATTCATTCACAAGGCCAGTAATTTGCGGACACTCCTACTTATCGGATGGTCAAAAATACACAGCATTTCTCATCGTTTTATCCGCAGCTTAAACCACCTGAGAGCATTGGATTTGAGCGGCAGCAGAATAAGGAAGCTCCCGAATTCTTTCCAGAACTTGAAGCTTTTGCGATACCTCGACTTGTCAGCTACAGAAATACAAGAATTGCCGGAATTTGTAAGTACCCTGTGTCTTTTGCAGACCTTAAAGCTTAATCATTGCTATAAGCTTAGAAAACTCCCCAAAGGGATTGCGAAAATGATCAAACTAAGACATCTTGAAACCGAAGGTACCTGTTTGGAGTACTTGCCAAAAGGAATGGGGAAGTTAACATCCCTTCGGACATTAACTAAGTTCATTTTGGGGGGTGAGAGAGGATGTAAAATTACAGAATTGAAAGAACTTAACCTTCTTCAAGGGAAACTAGAAATAACGTGCTTGAACAGAGTAGCAAGTAGAGATGAGGCTAACGAGGCAGAGTTGGAGAAGAAGCAGAACCTCCAAACCTTGCAATTGTCATGTCAGCAGAGCAATCTGGAGATACTCGTAGAAAGTGTGGTGGAGCAGGAGGGTGTGTTTGAAGGCCTTCGACCCCATACAAACCTAAGAGATCTTACCGTCTCGGATTACATTGGTCGCCAATTCCCAAGTTGGATGGAAGATTGTTCGTCGTATTCCAATCTTACGAAGGTGCAATTATCGTATTGCCGGTGCAAACAGATGCCTGCGCTTGGGAAACTGATGTCTCTTAAATGGCTTGACATAAAGGCCATGTTTGAAGTGCGACAGGTGGGCGGCGAGTTTTGTGGGAATAGCTATGGTGGGGTTACCAGAACATTCCCCAAATTAGAGATTCTTATATTCGAAAGTACGGAAATTTGGGAGGAGTGGAAGTTGAATGTGGGAGCTGGATCAATCCCATTTCTAATTCAATTATCCTTATCGTTCTGCAAGAAGTTAAAGGCACTGCCAGAACTGCAACACCTCACTTCACTTCAGGAACTCAATATCAGTTCTTGTCCAATTCTACGCAATCGATGCCAGCGGGCAGGAGAAGATTGGAACAAGATAGGCCACATCCCCAACATCACCATTGATGGGATGAAAATCCAATGAGAAGAAACCTCTAGAAGTGCTACATCACAAGGTACTCTCTCTCTCTCTCTCTCTCTCTCTCTCTCTCTCTCTCTCTCTCTCTCTCTCTCTCTCTCTCTCTGTTCTTGCTTCCAATCTTATTCTTGGTGTGGCAGGCAGCTGAATCTCAGGACGTTCCTTTCCTCTTTCTGTATGGACGCCGTAGATCAACTTATCGAGGGTAACTTCAAGGTTCCTTCACCGTTCGAGTTGTCCATTTCCTTTCTAGGGGAGAACCGACTTCATTATTGCCAATGTAATTCTAATGCCATTGGATTGCAGCCCCAACCTAGGTAGAAGAGGTTGACTCCCAAAATTTAGCCGAAGAATCAAGTCTCCCTTCAGTCGTTTTTTTTTTATAATTAGATTTCATTTGTGATTATAGTATGCTCGTATTTTCATTTTGCAAATAATGCAACGTGATTTGTGTAAGAACTCTATAAGGTGGCCTTATGGATCAAGGGTTTGGTATGGTTCGATAATGTAATTGGGCATACCAATGGACCCCACAGAGTTGTGATTCATCTAAAATCTTGTAAGTGGTGGTGCACTACAACTGTATCACACGCACAATGTTCTAGTTCGCCTAAGATTGACAAATTCGTGTGAAGCCTAAGGGGGGGAGTTTCGATGGGTTACAAAGTCCTCGACCCTCTAAAACATATAAGCACGGCAGGGTCCCCTAGCCTACATTCAACTAGAATTGGGCTTCAAGTCAAGTTGGACTGAGTTAGGGTTGACCCAACTTGATCTAGTTTTTAAATAGACCTGACCTAAACTTGACCCGACTCGGTACCAAATCCAGAAAGCCTGACCCGATTTGAGTTCAGATCTGACCTAGACTAATTCAGAACAAATCCGACCCGGTTACAAGTACCGAGTCAGGTTGAGTTGGCACTGAGTTGGGTCGAGTGCAGCGGGTATCCCTGGGTTGAAATCACAACTCAAAATCTAGGTGCACTTGTCAGAATTGCAACCTCTCCATGAAATCATTGAATCTGAGTTTTGTGTGTGTGTGTGTGTGTGTACGAGTGAAGTTTCGTATCGAGTCAAGTTAGTACCGAGTTGGATTTTTGGTCGAGTCAAGTCAAGTTAGTGGGTAACTCGAATTTGACTTGGTTTCAATTTGAATTGGACAAAGTCTACTCGGTTCGGATCGATTAGGGTTTGAATGAGTTAGATGAATCGATTTTGCCATGTCAAGTCGATTCGTCCCGTGCCCAACTCTACATATGAATGAAGCTTCTATTCTCATCCTGCTGCTTCTCTAAAGGGTGTAAGGTATGAAAGACTACGGCATCAAGCCTACAATGATGGCATCCCAATCAAGCATATCATTTATTCATTTTATTTGATCTCGCATGGTCATTTGTAATTCTGCATTATAGTTAACAACTAGTATCTGCTTTGGAGAATCAGTTCAGATCATTGAATCTGTTCGAGCACACGTAGGGTCGAATTTGTGTGTTCTATTCCATAAACTTTCAATGTTCTATTACATAGATTTTCAAACTCAAATCTAAGCTATGAGTTTAGATTCCAACATCGTTTTAGGAATCCAATGATGATAGCGGCATAGATGCAATTGTCATCAGGTCTCGGAATCTATCGTTGAGATTCGGGAACAAGGGGTTGCTAGATTCCGACAAATTTCAAGGGATTAAATCCCTTTATCCTCTAATGTTGCCCAAGGGTTAATATAAAATCCATAAAGATTAATTAATTAATTAATTAATTAATTAGGGTTCGATAGAAACATAGAAACTATGCCAGCAACCATAGTTCTAGCCACAAATCCTTCTCTAATCCCCTTCTTTCTCCTCATTTATCCACGCTTATATCGGTAGCCATTAGTCTCCCAACAATCAAAACCATTGATTTCACCTTAGTTCCTTCAGGGCTTATTGGGATGCCTGTAAGTTGGGCAAATGGGAAGTAACTTGCAAGGAAGTCACTTACGGGTGGTGTTTGGGAGAGAAATTTCACGTGTAACTAACTTACAGCCTGTAAGTCACTTACAAGCAAATCTACCAAAAAACTGCAAGAGGATGAGGGTGAGAAGTCACTTCCTTATAAGTCACTTACAGGCACAATGGTCAGATTTTTAAAATGAGGGGAAGAGGGAGAAACACACCATCCCACCAACCACCATTAAGCTTCTATAAGAGGGGATTGAAGCTGTAACATCTTGAAAATCAGGGGTCGAGCAGAAGCTTAGCTCCCGAGTTCTAGAACATTACTTATGCAGCATTTCTGATGATGAATGAATGTTATCGGCATTAGGGCATAAAACATGAGGTAGATTAAATCAAAACAGCAAACATAACTCAGGGACAGTCTGAAAATACGAGCGAAAAACTAAAATACATATATAAATCAACATAAGTCCTCAAGCTATGTATGATCTGTCAGGTCATAATTACAAGTCGTGTCTCAAAATACCTATATCGAAAGTGATAAATCACTACCAACATAGTCCTGAATCCCCGTCAATCAAAGCGTTGTTCGCATGAATCTGCCTGAGGACTGCATACAGGAGAAATTCTCCTCATCGTCATGAAATACCGACTCTGCCTCGCAAGCATCGCCACCATCTGAAACTAAAACAGGGACTGGTTAGTGTTGCAAACACTGTCCCGTAACGTGGGAGTGAGTGATCAACTCAGTGGTAACTATACAGCAGAGGTTAACACGTTATCAATTCAATCAAGTAGTAATGATAAAGCAGTACAATCAAACATGTCCTAGATACTCTTATTAATGCAAAAATGATATGAATGAATGATGCATGCCCTCACCACAACATCCCTCTGCGATCTTTATCTTATTATCGCGCATGTCAGTCACTTCCTCAGTGCTCTTACGCCAACACCGATAGGACATGCAATGCGATGATATGAGCATGCTTACCAAGTTCTTATTAGTCCTTTTCATACAGAAGGATTGGGAAGCTAAGCTACCTACCTTGTATCATTATCCAAACGATGATCCATTCTCGGGTCGTCAGTCTGAGGCAATCTCATACGATGTTACGGTTTTAGGTCGCTGCAAGGGCTGTCAGGGCTGTTACACGCAATCGTTGCACTACTCCCACATCACCAAATCAATACAGACCTAGCTTGTACTCTTGTTGCTATGGAAGGGTCGTCGCCCCCACGTAGACTCAGAGTACGCTCGATGTCACTACAAGGGTTGCCGGGGCTATTACACACAATCGTTACACCACTCTCCCATCACCAATCAATGTAGGCCGACAACTCGAATATAGTGTCTCATACCACCATAATCGGCTCACGAGTTTGGGTTGCTCACTGGTCACTACGGAGAGGCTCGTGGTCCCAGCGTAGGCCGACATCTCGAATATAGTGTCTCATACCACCATAATTGGCTCATGAGTCTTAGCGGATCGAGGTACCAAGGTTAGAGGGGCTTTTCATTGGTAAGTTTGGTACCTTAAGTTCAAGCAGTAGCATCCATACATGGTGAACATACATCAGTCAATCGGGTTAGTTGATAAGCTTAACTAGGCCAAGCGCACGTTGAGTTGAATGACATGGGATGCATAAGCACTCTGTGTGGCCTAACCACTGCCGAACATCCCAAGTACGACTCAGATTCGTTAAACTCATCTCGAGTGGCGAAAACAACCTCAACCACCATTTGCAGTACGATTACCGATTACTTGGACTGTAGCACAGCCCCAAGCACGTACAAACTCTATCCTACAATCATATGGACAATCATGAAGTATGACTTAAATGTAAATACAGTACATAGAGAAAATCATACACATCTTTAACGTGATTCATCCAAGTACATAATCCATGGAGGAAATTATACACTCAAGTATTGTGATGGAGATTCATATCTCAACAACCTTAGCAATCACACGTTACTAACTTCTAACTCATTTAGGCATTTATACAAACATTTAGATTACACTATTCAACATACATCACGTATGTCGACTCCATTGCATATTAGGGTAAATCCTTTCGCCAAGGAGTTGCCGCATTCATATCAAGCATATAACAACGATAATTAATCATGGCAATCAAAACAATAGATTCCATACGCATACAGGTATTTAAACATATACATGAAATACGCTATTTATAATATAAAGTATACGTATATGGAAATCAAAACGGATATCACATTTAACATGTGTAATGGCAATCACAACATGAATAAATCATTATCTCACATTGAAAGTCTTGAAAACCATAACCTAAACATATATAGTCCGCACCTTAAACCAGAAAATGCGTATTCGATATGATTTAGACGATGTGTCTTCGTCAACGGCGGATACGCTACGTATGGCATGAAACGGATTAGCTACAACTTCACTACAACTATTCTAAGCTTCAAAATAGGTTAGGGTTGGCTTAACTTACCCAAGAATGGAATCAGAATCGCCGGAAGAATGATTCAGATACGCAGGTTCGATGTGTAGATGAACTGGAAAGAATCCTACGGAGAATCAACAGGTTCTCTCACACTTTCTCTCTCTTTTCTCTCTCTTTTTTAGCTAGAATTTGGAAATTCGTATGGGATTTGGGAATGAGGGTTTTAACCCTTTTTATAAGCCTAAAGTCGACAAAAACACACTTAGGGTTAAGGTATACTTAGGTTATAACCAAATCGGGTCTGTTCCGATCCAACGGAGCATTTCTAGAGGTCCTGTTGTAAATGCGGTCGGAGTTAAGCTCTCTAATATTGGATCTTTAGTAAATTAAGTTTTCAGTCCGATCGGATTTTCAGATCGTCTGTGATGGACCAGCTTCAATTCAACGGTTATCGAAATTCGATTAGGGCTACAAGTACTATGACAAGTATGGGCCACCTATCCTGATCCGAGGATGAATTTGGGTGAAAATCTAAAGGTCAGAACGCTTATAAATAACGCGCAAGTGAAACGTTCCAGATTACTTAAAATTATATTTAATTTTCTAAAAATCTTCGCTTTCTCACTCTCTTCAATCCGGACTCAAGGAAATGGTCTCGGGTATCGTTTGGGCTTGATTTTTGAGGTGATAGTCAAGTCCAACTAGACGGTCATAATGGTCTAAGTTCATCACTATCAGACTTTCGACTTGCGGTCTAGATCCAATAACAGATTACAAAGTATTTTCGGAAGCAACTGGGTTTAAAGTTGGATCCTAGAATTCAGGGTAATATAGCGTCAACGATTCTATAGGTTTTGGGTCTTACAAATTGGATTTGAAGTGGTTGGTGCTAATTTTGCAGGAAATCTAGTGTAGCGCTAGTTAATACACGTTAAATTTCTAAAGAATTTGGTTCTAAATGATTTCTTTGGCTTTGGAATTGCGTTATGAGAAGTTACCAAGGTGTTATGGTTGACCCATTGCCTAAGGACGTCTAACTCCAGGTTGGCAAAAAATTTGGGGTGTTACAGAAGCTTTCGTCTCACCATCCCAATTTGTCTCTCCCTCTCTGCAACTACCGTTCTCCCTCTCTCCTCCCCAAAAAAATGGGGTTTTCATCGCAACCTCTCTTCTTCTTCTTCTTTTCTTTAAAAACGGGAGTGGTTTAGGTGTTACTAATGTGCAAGCATGCTCGCTACACACCTGCGCATATGTGCAACTTTACACACATGTCATGGGACTCTAATCTGAACGGTCCATGTGATGTAGCATACCATGAAACCCCCTGGGACCGATTTTCAACCTAACCTAAAACTCCGGTGGGCCATATAAAAAAGATATGCAAATGAAGGGAGGAAACTGTAAGTTTTTTCATGGCCCGCCAAAGTTTTGGATCAAATTAAAAGTTGGGCCATGGGGTTTCATGGGGTTTTACTTCACGTGGACGAACTGGATAAGCCACACACATTTATAGTGGGCCGAAATGAGCTTATCGAGTTTACTCAGTATAATAAAAGTATATGGTGGGGCCCACCTTGATGATGTGTTATATATCCACTCAGTACATCCATTTCTCCAACTCATTTTAGGACGTGGTCCCAAATATTAAGTAGATTCAAATCTCATGTGGACTCCACCACAAAAAACAGTTGTGAGTAATTAATGGAGCCATTGGCTATGTTGCTTGTTTCAAAGTCATGAGTTATTGCTTCATATTATATATATTTTGAATTCATGAGCCCAATTTTATGGCCCACATGATAATTAGTTTGGCCTAATAATTAGCTCAAATATTCATTTTGATGGGCTTAATAAAATGACATATTTAATCATATTCATTCTTATATGATCATAACATTTTGGAACAATTCCCTAATCCAAGCTCTACTCAGTGCGAATATACAACTTTTCACTTGTAACTTACAAGTTACCTAAACAGAAAAACTAACTTACTTGCAAGTGACTTACAACTTATATCGAAGCAGGTTACCCGTAAGTGACTTTTGCCTATAAGTGACTTACCTATAAGTGACTTTCACCTTTAAGTCACGTACAGGCATCCAAACAGGCCCTCAATGTTTATCGAATATGACGTCGATTACAGCGTATTAAAGTCAGATTCCACAAGAGGAGGTCGGTGATGGATGCATGTGTTGCTGAGCTTGTTTTTTCGGTATTAAGATCACCACTCCTTTCTAGGAAGAAAGGCGATTGTCATCCCTTGCTTCCTCTTATGACAGCGCCTTCTTTGGAGGTGGCCCAATAGAAGGGCATTTAGGGTTTGGGTTTTCTAAAACCCCATTCGATTTCAATACCTTATGAGATCTCGCATCCAGCACCTACAACGACATCTCCATCAGTGTTTGGTCACCAGATTTTGTTTTCAATTGGCATAAAGCCATCGCCGACCCCATAGCCCCGTCGTCCATAGAAGCTGCCATGACTGCAGCTTCCAATTGCTTTTTTTTTCTTTTTTATTTCCAACGAAATTAACAGGGACTACAGTCGGTGCTAAGAGTGACTTGTCAACACCATTACCTGTCAGTATCTTCGATATGGTGGTTGACTTAGGAGAAAGAGGGCAGGGCGGTGCAGAGGATTAGGGTTTCTCTTCCCTCTTTCAATCGAATAGGATATAAGGCTTATGGGTGTTGTGGTCTTGGTTAGGTTTTTCTATGGGACTTTAACCCCATGATCGGGCTTCCCTTATGGGCTTACACCCATTTTTTATTCAATCGGCCATGTGCACGGGACACTGTTCTAGGCATATTTCAATTGTAGGGTTGGCCTTTATTTTGGGTCATACCTATTTAAAGTGTAAAGGTAGGCCATCTTTTTGGGCTCACTCTCTTTTTAACCTAGGCCCAACATTGGGCGTTGTTTGATGCCCTTTTACGATATGTACATGAGCCTCTCTATTAAGCTTGTTTTCAAAATTATTATCTTAGATTTGAACTATCTATGCAGCTTTTAATGAGCATATAATTCAAACTTTTCATTCAGTGGATGATTAAGCACCTAGATTTTCCATCTTGTGGACCTTGAGTATCAAATGTGATCCATCCATTTAATGGACTCTAATAAAGGATTTGACCATCCATTTGAATGAGATTAAATGTTCTATCTAAACCATCCATCTTGTAAATCTTAAAGTTAGACCTATGAATGCTTATTACTTGATATTCAGATCATATAGTTTAGTTCTAATAAAACCCAATTTTGAGCTCATTACCCATCTCTTAGGAGCGGATATAGACCGTTTGAGTAGAAAAAGTGAAACTTAGTTGTTTGCTTCACTTTAAGGATTTCATATGTTTTAATGGGAAACGTCAAGTACTTATTGGGCCAAATCAAGCTAATTCATTGCAATCATAAGTCTAAATTTATGGGATTAGTTCTAATTGTGTTATTCACCACAGTGACCTTAATCAGTCAAGATTTTCATGAATCCATACTTGTTATTAGGATTCAGAAACAGGATTGCATACAAGTGCGTTCATGTTCCATACAAACGGTGATGAAAATGTAGATAACCATCGTAGTGACAAGGACATGAACAGTATGGAGTAAGAGGTGTTGGTGGTGTAAAACTGAGAGACTCATCTCACCCACAAGTGTTGAGTGTCTCAAGTGTACATAATTGGCATCCCTTAGATTCGTATTCAAAAGAATCACTTACATGTTATGACTTCTTTCCAGAAGAGAAGTAATTGATAGTGTGACCAATTCACACCAAGATTGATTGGTTTGGCCCATCTCCATCTCGGGCAATTCAATTGAAGACCCCAAACAAATTGAATTGATAAATTTAGCCTGATATTCAGTTTTATGTTACAATCTGCTAATGTGAGTGTATTTTGTAACCAGTTATAATTCCAACTCAAACGCGTCATATTCTTACCTTAACTGGGTCAAATTACGTTCAATGAAAACAGTCTATAGAAATTATCCTGGGTTGCTCGCAATTAGACCTTGACTCGGATATACCAGAATCTCCAAAACCAGCTGAAAATGCTACTAAGTTAGAGTTAATCATTACGAGGCATAGTCTAGATCTAACCATATGTATCTCAAAATTATGAAGCACTTGATTTCTGAACAATGAGGGATGTTATACCTAAAGTGAATAAGGTCAAAATTTTCTTAACCAAAATGGAAAATCTATTTAAGAAATCGAATAAGGCTAAAGTGGGTTTCTTACTAAATAAGTTAACTCGTTCATCCTATGATGGAAAAAAAAAAAAAAAAACATTCTTGAATACATTGTAAAACAGATCGAAGTGGTATTTAAGATTCACTATTTCAGACTCAAAATTAAAGATGAACAATTAGTTTACTTGATCATGAACAACTTACCTCCTCAATACAATATGTTCCTAGTGAAGTATAATACACAAAGGATAAATGAACGTTGGTAAACTAATTTCACAATGTGTCCAAGAGGAGGAGAGGCTCAAAATACTAAACAAGACACAAAACGTTAATATAGTAACCTTAGTATATGGATATGGACATGAAAATAATGGAAAAAAAAAAAAAAAAAAAGAAACAAAGTTCTAATAAGGGATCATCGGATCCTTTGTCCGAAAATTATAAAAATCAACCTGAGAATGGATTGAGCAATAAGTGAGCTAAAAAAGACTAATTGCTTCTTTCGCAGGAAGTCGGGCCATCAGAAGAAAGACCGCAAAAAGTACAAGAAGTGGCTTATAAAGAAGGGTAATAATACCATTGTTCAACAATCATTCCAACAACATAAATCAAATTAAACTAAGTATTAATAATAATTACAAGCTTCACCACTTAACCCTAACTAAGATATTAGCCAATTATAAACATGATTGAAGTAAAACTTAAAAAGAAAAACATAAAAGTAAAAGAAGAACCGAATGATTGGACAAGGAGGACTCCACGGAGGCTTCAAAACTCCTTACTCTATCCCTTCTAACCAAATTAATATCTAGGAAAGCTTAAAACATTCCTTTAAATAGAAAAAATCCGCACCGACTTGAAACCGACTTCAATTTTTGTACTTTTGATACGCTTCGACTCTAGCCGATTAAAACCTTCGATCTCACCGAACATGTCATTTAGTCACTCCGAATTTCTCTTCGGTCATAGCTGAATTTCTTCAATTTGCATCAGAAGTCTCTATATTCCTTATGTCGCACCGAACCTGTCTTTGGTGGCACCGAACCTGGCTTCAATCGCACTAAATGTCGAGCTGAATTATTTTTGAAAATCACAATTTCTTGCTAGACTGTTACGTACACATTCAGTCAAAACAAGTTAACCTTAAGTGAGACTTAACAGTCTATTAATTCTATTATTAGACTTTGTGATTTAGCCAATCTTTTCTCTCCTTTATACTTGGTTTTCTTGGATATTTGGTACTTGAATTCTTCATTAATGACCTATAAATCTCCAAATCTTTTTTTGGCCATTCTTTGAGCTTTAAATCTTCTTTTTAATCATTCTTTTCTTCTTAGCTCTCCAAATCACCTCTTATAGAAAAATAAACTTAATTAGATCAATTAAGCATATCTATGTTTACAAAAGTTATGCAGAGCAAGGGAAAAATATACAATATTTACACTCAATAGCAAGTAACTTTCCTGAACATAAAGTTAAGCAATGTTAATAATGTAAATTTGAGACACTCATTATTTGCATGTGAAATGAGTCTCTCAGCTTTACACCATTTACACTATTTACTCCACACCCCTTACATTTCTGTCAAACGGTGATCGTCTACATTTTCATCACCGCTTGCATTGAAAGCAAACGTAACCATATGCAATCATACCACTGTATCCCAATATCAGGGATCAAAATTCATAAGATCTTCAATGATTGAGGTGATTGTGATGGCTAACACAACCGGCTCCAATCCCATGAACTTAGACTCAGGATTGCTATTATAATCCTACCCTCAAAGGATTATCAATCAAACAGTCCAATTTAACCCAGGAAGTCACTGACATTGATCATTGAAACACGTGATTTTTAAAGAAAGCAGACAATTAGGTTTCTCTCCCTTTTCTTTTTAAACCAAGGGTCTATGTCAGCTTCTAAAGTATTGGGTAATGGGTCCATAAGTGAGCCAAATCGCAACCCTATGTGATCGAAACATCATCAATGAGCATTCCAGGTCTGGCCCTTAGCATTTACAAGATGGATGGCCTAAATTGAATGTTTGACATGATTTAGATGGACCATGAGATCCTTACAATAGGGTCCATAAATGGACATTTTAGATGCTTAATTGTCCATCCAGTGAATGATCCATATGGCATGCCCATTTTATACAAAATATATGGTGTAAATTTAGGATAACAAGGCCCATAAACAAGTCCAAAAGGGAGGCCCATAATGTGCTAAAGAGTCCCTCAATTGAAATGGATCCAAATGGTCCTCTACTATAACAGGCCCTAACCCAAAAGGGTAACAAAATATGCTAAAAAGAAAGAAGGTCCTCATGAAAACTTTGAATAAGCATAAGCCCACTGACAAAGCCCAACAAGTACAAGTCCAAAGGGAAACGACCTACTAATATGAGGCCGAGCTAATGGACCACACAGGGGAGCCACAATGGATCAAATGGCCTAGCACAAAATCTGGAATGGGCATGATCCATTCAACAGGTCTGTGAACAAGGCCCACAATACACATAAAATATGCACCAGTTAGAGCCTTGGGGGGGAAAAGGCCCAATGAGGACCCAGACAAGGCCACGCATAGAGCACCCACTGAACTTCATAGCCCAATTTATAGGGCCCATAAGACCAAATGGTCCATGAACATGGCCCAGCATATAATCTGAAGTGGGACCATGCCTAATAGTCAACCCAGCAGATAGGGCCCACAACCGAATCAAATGGCCGCTGGGAAGTAAAGACGAGTGTTGGCCCCATCGTCAACGGAAGCGGATTGCGTCCTACCCTCGGGCCAGACGGTAATCCGTCTGGTCAGGGCTCTGTGGGGCCCACAGTGATGTGAGTGTTTTATTCATGCCGTTAATCATTTTTATAAGATCATTTTAAGGTATGATGAAAAATATTAGGCAGGTAAAAGTCTTAAGTGGACCACAAAGTGGAGATTGAATGCCTACCATTAAAAAGTTCTTGGGAGCTGGAGAAGTTACAGATCAGGCTTCTATCTATGTTTACACTTCATCCATGTCTGCATGACCTTATTAATAAGTTGGATGGTTAAAAATAAAAACATCACAGTGGCTTTCATGAAAGTTTCAATGGTGGGTGCCATTATCACTGTAGCTTCCTTTAGTGTGGTCACTGGAGCTGTGGACATGCCTCGTTGTTTGGCATATAAGTTTAAATGGTCTAATAAAAGCCATGAACGGTGTGGATAAAACACTTACATCACTGTGGGCCCCACAAAGCCCTGCCTGGGCAGATTATCGTATGGGGTTAGGATGCATTCCGCGGATTGCGTCTTACCGGGCAAGGATATGTGGGGCTCACCGTAATGTAAGTGTTTTATCTATGCCGCTAATAATTTTTTTCAGATCATTTTAATGAACGATACAAAAAATGAGGCAGATCCGGTCCTTAAGTGGACCACATCAAAGGAAGCTGCAGTGATAATGACACTTACCGTTGAAACATTTTTAAGGGCCACCGTGATATTTTTTTTACCATCAAACTTATTAATGAGGTCATGCAGACGTGGATGAAGTGAAAACACAAATATCAGTTTGATCCGAAACTTCTCCAACTCTCAAGAAATTTTTAATGGTAAACTTTAAATCCTCACTTTGTGGTCCACTTAAGCCCTGTACCTGCCTCTTTTTTCTGTAAAATTCATTAAAATGATCTGAGAAAAATAATTAACGGCGTGGATAAAACACTTACATCACGTTGGGCGTCACAGATCCCTGCCCGGACGGATTACCATCCGGGTGGGGGTAGGACGCAATCCGCGTCCCAGCCCTAAAAGGCTGTTATTGAAAAAACATAGAGATTTAAAACGGCCAAAAACCCTAACCCTAGCTTCAACCACAGCCTCTCTTTCCTCGATCGGTCGAAACTAGGCACGCCGCCCTTCGATTCGCCAGACCTAAAACCAAGATGCTGCCTCTTGCCACTGCTAGTTGAGAACAACGGCCATCTACCTATTTCATTGCTCCATTAATGGTTGCCGCCTAAGGGATTGACACCTCCGGGAGTTTGCGGTCGCCATTAATAGCTTCTGCAAGCTCTTTGGCCAAGATGAGGAGAGAAGAAAAGGGTTTGTTTTCAATAAAACCCTTCGAGTGGGTTATATGCCATGGGCGTAGTCGCTAATGGCGGCGAAAGAACGACATGGGGTTTCAACTGGGAACAGCGTCCAAAGCTTGTCGGCACAGATCTTTCAGGGTTTGAAGAACTCCATCTCTACTCGAGGTAATGGCTGACAACAATGGCTATGGCAAGGCGCTAGAGGAGGAGAGGGATGTCGTCGTACATGGTTGCTACACACGTACGGATTTTGAAACTCTTCCTCTGTCAAAACTTTATGCTGGTGATGATGGTGGCCCAAACCATCGCCGACACTGAAGCGGGAATGAGGATGGTGCCGCTATATAGTATGGTTATTATTTGATTTTAATGAATACCTGCAGTGCCAGATTTCGGCGATAGCTAAATCCTCTATTTTAATGACAGATACAAAAAATCTAGTAACAATGGTAGTCTATAACATTGTTGTCGCCGGATGCCCAAAAAAAAAAAAACCTATGAGGCACAGATCTCAGTCTGATTGATCATGATTAGAATTAACGGATCCGGCCAGGGAGTCATAAACAGTACTGCGAAATTGAAACGAACCATATTGTGCATCAAGCATGGAGATAAAATAAATTAAATAAATAATGTACGTGTTTGAAAAGATATTGCTGAAGGCGAATGTATGGATCTTCCACACCTTATAGACATGGAGAAGCACTGGGATGGGAAGAAAAGCTTCAGACATGAGTAGGATGGGGGACCCAGTCCTACTTATATAGTTTGGATGGTTGAGTTTTCAACTCGTCAAAACTCTTCTCTTAGGTTCCACACAAATTTGATAATCTTAGTATATATAACTAGAACATTGTGCATATGACACAATTGTAGCGCACCACCTTTACACCATTATCATAACTTTGTGGGGTCTACTAATATACCCATTCACATTATCCAACCCTTAGAGAAGTTCAGACTGTTGATTAGTAAGCCCCACCTTACAAATTGCTTATATCTCCGCAATCTTTCTTAATTTATTAACTAATTGGCAGATGTGGCTAATCATATTTCTATTTTAAAAACGGTTCCTTGTGATCTTTGTGCTTCGAGCCGGTCATTAACTAGCATAGCCAATCATGTTTCACCATGTGTCACAGAGTATATCACCGCCAACTAATTACAATTATTCGAAGGTATGCTCTCTTTTAGGCCATTACATAAGTTATGGCCTCACTCTCTTAAGCCATAGGGGTGTACATGAACCAAGCTAGCTCGGTTAGCCCGCTCGAATCGACTCAGTTCGAAGCTGAGTTCGAGTTGATTTTTTGAGCTCGAAAATGAGTTCGAGCCGAGTTCAAGCCGGCCCCAACTCAACTCCACTCAAATCGAATCCAGCTCGAATCGAACCAGTTCGGTGACTTGATTACTTCGCTATTGATGTTGCTCACCAAGTGTTTGATCAAATAACTTAACGAAGTGTGGCTAGTAGCAAGTAGGGTTGTATACAAGTTGAGTCCAGTATCGCACTACTCATACTCGGCTCTTAACGCCTGAGTGCCGCTCGTACTCGGCTCTACTGGGCCAACAAGCATGGACTCCCTGCTTGTACTCTACTCGCCCGAGTACAAGCCGAGTACGAGTAATAAACGAGTCGAGTCGAGTCCGAGTTCTCAAGTCGAGTCCGAGTTTTCAAGGTGAGTTTTTTTTTTTTTCATTAAATGTAGAATGGACTACACATTTATTTCAGATTTGGACCATCCAACTAAAAATCAGATTTGTACATTAGATAAATTACATTATCAACTTGTTAGGGGCAAAAAAAAAAAAATGATGATCGTATGATCAAACATGCCAAATACTTATGAAGATAATGGGTTGTTAATAAAATAGTCCAATGATGTAGATTTAACATGCACACTTGTACTTTTCTTAAAAGTGTAGTCTCTAAGTTGTTAGCATATAAGTTCTCCTTAGTGGATCCTAACTGATGAATGGCTTAGATCTTAACACATATGTCACTTTACATAACTATGACATGCATTATAAAATTCTTCAATATAGGTGTATGCAGGGGGGATTTTTTCATTAAATGCCCAGCTAGTTGGACCAAAACTCACGGTCCAACTAGTTGTGTGTGAGCATCTCTCTCTCTCTCTCTCTCTCTCTCTCTCTCTCTCTCTCTCTCTCTCTCTCTCTCTCTCTCTCTCTCTGTATATATATATATATATATATATATATATATATATATATATATATATATATATATATATATATCAGGTAGGGTTCCCTGAAACTGTTTCCATATCAATCAAGGTGGATGGCCAACCTTCCCACTACGGGAATGCCTAATGCTCGAGTCAAGGACACGTTGATTGGAATGTTTCCCGGAAACTATTTGCATTTAAAAAGAAACTATGCTAATCAATAATTAAATCCAAAATTCATTTACACAGCTGATAATCTGAAGAATTTCAGTCCGATGTATCAAGTTCAAGAGAACAATCAGATGGTTACAAATGCAGAAGCTTAATTTTCAAATTGCATGAGGAAGCATTCTCTACTGAATTAAAGCATATGTACACCTTACCGGGCGAGTAGAAGAGGGACGACCGGCGGCAGCTGCATGCAGCGGTGCAGGGCAGGGCGATGACGGAACGACGGGATGAGTGGCAGAGGGACGGCCGGACGAGCACTGGCCGCTGAGAGAGAGAGAGAGAGAGAGAGAGAGAGAGAGAGAGAGTTTTTTCGAACGCTCGCTGAGAGGGAAGGGTTTGGCCGTTTGGGCACTGCTTGAAAAGGACGGGTGGGGGTAGGGTTTGGGCGCTGCTGAAAAATGACGGGTGGGGTAGGGTTTGTTTTTTTGGGCGGACTTATATACACAAGTACTGAGTCGAGTACCAAGTCAAGTACCTCTAGACTCGTACTCTACTCGCAATTTAAACGAGTCGTGGAAACTTGCTCGTACTCGGCTCTAACTCAGACGAGTCAAGTATTCCAAGTCGAGTCGAGCGAGTACTCGAGCCTTAGTCTGCTTGTGTACAGCTCTAGTAGCAAGGAAGGTATGTACATAATAAATATCTTTTTTTTCTTGATTTTTATGTTTTCTTAGAATGTGTTTGATAAAATGTCTATAAAACCATTGCTCCTGTTTTATATATAGTGGGATTTTGAAGTTGCAGCCTAGCTGTTTGTGAAAATGCCTCTGGAAAACTCGGCTCGAACTTGGCCTGAGCTGCTGAGCAAACCAAGCTGAGCTGGCTAGTCAAGCTCGAGGACCGAGCCAAGCCGAGTTTGAGCTGAGGTCAAATAGTGGCCGAACCGAGTCGAGATGAGGCCACCAGCTCGACTTGGTTCAACTCGATACACACCCCTGTAATAAGCCATTACGTGTGTAAGTTATGGCCTCTCGCGTTTTGTCACTTGTCTGCACGGCAGCTATGCCGTCGGTCTTCTTAATAGTTTGACATGTCTCTTGGGGATGGCCATCTTGGTTTTGGATGATTTCCCTACGAGGATCTTGTCCTATCTTCTGTATGGCAATGCTACGTGTCAGCTTTCAAGCCATCAGATCTGACAATGTTAGGTTGGGTATAACATTTTTTGTTGTATTAGAATTATTGAATTAGTGAAGATGGACCATTGTTAAATAATCCAAACTGTTCATTTTGAGGTTAATTGTAGGTGGGCCATGCGCCCAAATGTCCCTGACGACATCGTCCAAACCATTTGATCAACGAATTTTATACTGCTAATTGCATGAAGAAAGCTGAACAAAGCATGAATGAGTTGAAATGGGGCGTGTAGTTTTGCTATTCACTATCCAAAGCTGATATCATGAGCCTGTGAACAGACTCGCCAAAATAACCTAGATTATGAATTTCTAATACTTTAATCAGCAGCCTTAAAAGAGACGGTTTAAACAGAATTACAAAACGGTCCACAAAATGCTAATATTATGACTAGGATTTTCCATTCTGGAAGAGCCTTAGGTCATCCGCCATATAAGGTTGGTCCAACGAGATCAACGGCCTGGATCAACGAAATGTGGAACCCAGCTGTATGAAATGGTACACAGGTATAGGCCACAGGTGGGATTTTTAGATACTCTACCCAAAGGAAAATCACGGTATATATACAACCACGCTTGCAGTTTGTACAAGTTGGCCCCATTCCTCAGTGATCCAGACCATTGGTCTGATGGGACCAATCGTGGATATGGACGCTGCGTCAAAAACATCCTCAGTAGAACAACTATAACACTTATTCTTTTTGGCCCGGAAAAAGTCGGTCAAGAAGAGACACAAAGCAACGGCTGATGTAGAACGGGCTGCAGACACTTTCATGTCCAACATAGACCAAAGAAGGCCGGATCAGAGGCGGAGGTGATCCAGACCGTCAGAACCTTACAGCAGGTGTATCTCTCACAAACCAGAATGAGTTACTCGACCTACCATAGGAGAAGCTACTTTATCCAACCAACCGGGCTATGCTAGGTTGCCCATGCTAAATTTGTGAAATTCCATCAGATTGGCAGTTGAAAATCCATCTTGTTTCTGTTTTTACTATTTATAGTAAGTTTTAGTTTGATTATAACTCTTCATCCTTTGAGCTTTAGGAGTTGTGTACAAAATAAAAAGTGCTTAGAAAAATTAGAAAAATAACATGGTTAAGCTAGATAGGACACTTATTATAAATTGTAAATTTAATATTTACAGTAAGTTATGAATTTTAGGGAGTTTGAGTTGGAGTTTGATTTTGAAACCTCTTTCAAGGTTTGGTATCACTACCAATGAATTTTTAAATTTTATAGAATTAATTTCTATTTTCTTATTTTCCCTCGTAGATTCGAGGTATCTTTGTAAGGAGTCCAGAGAAGCTTCATGGATTCGAAGTAATTATCCTCTTGAGGAAGATAGATGAGGTATCAAGAGGGTCATCCGAGTGACCTACATATGCAAGACGGTTCTTCAAAAAGAATTAATTGTGCATCCCCCAAAGTTCTTTGAGGGATATTGTTCAGAAGCTACATAGAAGTGGCCTCGGCGGACATATTGGACGAGATAAGACACGTGCTTTTGTGGAAGAACAGTATTACTGGCTACAATTGATACGTGATGTGAGAAAAATAGTAGTGTTGTCATGTTTGTCAAACCTCCAAGAGGCAGTGTAAGTGCTATTATGTTAAGCACACATACATTGTTAAATTTAGTAAGACAAAAG
The DNA here is from genome assembly GCA_037074715.1 of Magnolia kwangsiensis. NCBI lineage: Eukaryota > Viridiplantae > Streptophyta > Magnoliopsida > Magnoliales > Magnoliaceae > Magnolia > Magnolia kwangsiensis. The sequence goes on from CM073577.1 coordinate 121,394,644, forward strand.
CGGTTCAAGATCAATTCTCAAGTATGGATTCACAACAATTTTACATGCCTCAAGATCAGCTCAAGATCGGCTTATGATCAAGACAAGATCAGTACATCTTCTCAAATAAATCATTGCCCGTATTCAAGTCAAAGTTCAAGACTAAGTTAAAGACAAGGTGACTCAGATATTTGCTATAACACAAGTGGTATAACTCTAGAAATACCTTAAGAATAGGTGCTTTCAAAAATCCTTGATTTTAGGTTTTTACAAGTGTTTTTGCTATAGAATTCAACCAACGTAACTTCCTCGGCTAGCCCAACTTCAAGTCCGAGTAAAATAACAACTTCTGTTGTAAATTTGGCCAGCCTAGGTTATGGTTCGGCTAACCTAACCTTGAAATTTGGCTAGCTCAAGAAAGTTCGTGTGAAATTCCAGCAACACATATCTTTGGATTTTGTGGGAATTCGACCAGCCGAAGTGTGATGTTCGTCCATCCGAACCTGTCCTCGGGCCAGTGAATTTTAGATAAATCTTATCTAGCGTAATCCGAGAGTCGTTGAACCGAATCCGATAAGCTCCGGCCAGCCGAAGCAAATCTTAGGCTAGCCGAAGTTCTAACTTTTTTGCCTATAAATTGAGTCTTCCTCTCATTCCAAATTACAATGAAAATTATTATAATTCTTCTACAAGAAAGATAAAGAAGCTTAAATCCTCATAAAGCTATTTGTTGGTATTTATACTTTTTTTTTATATAACTTATTCAATTCTTTTTTTCTCAAGATCATGTAAGTCTTATTTTGAGAGAGTAATTTATACTCTTCTTTGAGATCTAAGATAATTGAATTAAGTAGCATTTGAGTTTTTTATTTTTAAAAATTTATAAAACACTAGACTCTTTCTGTCTGATTGAACACTGTGACATTTACGTTCAAGAAAGAAGTTTTTCTATTATAAGCTTCTGCTATGTCTTTTACATTTGACGATAAGTATATTTTCTGAAATTCTTTTTAGGTTTTCCTGAAATACCCTATGAAAATCTCAGTGAAGTTTTGTCTAAGATAGCTTGTGAAAATCTTAGTAGGGTTTTTATTGTGATTGCTCATGAAAATCACAAGGAACCATATCAGATTGTTAAGGTGACCCTGTAAAAACATCTTTATAGTGAAAGTCAAAATTACGAGCATAGTTATTTTATAAGTGGAGTAAGTGTGATTGTTTTAAGTACCGAACTCTTATAACTCCTTATGTCATGTGGTGAATACTTTATTCTTTTTTTATTTTGAATATTATTTATTATTTCATTCTTATGGTGAATGTTATAATCCTTTTATATACTCTTGGTAGTTTGAAAGATTGATTTTAAAAATATTCGTGAAATAAGGTTGTCCTGCCTAATATTTTAGGGGAAGGTTGTCCTGCGAATTATTTAGAATTGAAGTTTCAACACTCAAGCAATTGAAATTTCTGTAATCTTTACATATTCCGTATTTATTTCAATTATTTGACATTATCATATTAACCCCCCACCCCCCAGGACATCGCTAGCTCTCCATTTCAAGTGGTATCAAAGCAGGTTGCTCTTTTTATTTTTGAATTTACTTCCTTAAGCTAGATCTAGAGCTACATGATGTCAAATTTCGAAAGTCTATTCATTACCAGGCCACCTCCCTTTAATGGCTCTAATTATTCATATTGAAAAATCAGGATAAGGATTTTCTTCAAATCCATTGATGAAAGTGTATGACAAGCTACTGTAACTAAATGGATCCCTCCTATGATGGAAGTAGTAGCTGACGATGAAACCATATCTATGAAAGAAACTACATACAATATTTAGACTATTATTCAGAAAAGTAAAGGCAGTGCAAATGCAAAAGCCTTAAATGCAATAACTTATGCTCTATAGATGAATGAATTCAAATGAATCATTTCGTGCGATACAGTTAAAAACGCTTGAGATATTCTTGAAATGACATCTGAAGGAACTACTATAGTCAAAAAATCTAAAATCCAAATCTTCACAACCAAATTTGAGGAAATTCGGATAGAAGAAAATGAGTCCTTTATGGCCTTCTATAGGAAAATGAATGACATATTAAATTCCATGTGGGGTCTTGGAGATAAAATCCCTAAAAGCAAAGTTTGTAAAAAAATATTGCGATTACTTCCTGATAGGTTTAACTCAAATGTTACCACTATACAAGAATTAAGGGATACAGATATTATAAAAGTTAAGGAGTTAGTTGGTTCTCTTCAAACTTATGAACTGAATATCAAAGCTCCTAAAATCAAGTCCATTGCTCTTAAATCTTCTAAATCTTATTCAAAGGAATCTAATGTAAATTCTAATTTTGAAGAAAATAAAGATGATATGGCAATGTTAGCAAAGAAATTTTATAAAATTTTTAAAAATACGAAAAGAACAGATTTTCAAAAATCATTTAATAAAAGAAAAAGAAAATTAATTTTTTAGAAATCTAAAACAAAAGACGCCCAATGTTACAACTATTCTGAATGTGAGTATTTAACTTCTAAATATCCTAAAAAGGATAAATCTAAAAGAAAATGCATGATGGCTACTTGGGATGAATCATCAGAATCTAAAACTAATGAATCAAACAAGAAAAATGCAAACGATTTAAAAGCCTTTATGACTATAACCAGAATCACTTCTTCTGATAATTGTAATATATCTGATTATGAAACTCCTAGAAGTGACTCTGAAAATGAAGTTGATCTTCAAGATACGTATAATGCCCTATATAGATAAAGTTGTAAAATTGTGGCTAAATTAAAAATTCAAAGAGAAAATTATGCTAAACAACAAATAGAACTTGAAATTTTTATTTCAACAAATAGAACTTGAAATTTTTATTTTAGAAAAATCTCGTTTTTACAATTGTTTTGAAAAGACTAAATTATATTTGAGTTTTAAGTGTTCTAAATTGCAAAAACTTAAATCCGAAAATGAGAAATTAAAACTTGAAGTTTCCTCCCTTTAAAGTTCAAAGGATAATTGGAAATATACTCTTGGTGACCAAAAACTTTAAAAAAATTTAATCTCATGTAGGCGATGTGGTGACAAGTCTGGACTGGGTTATGTTAAAAATAACTCTTTGAAATCTAAGAATTTTGATCCTACCTTTGTAAAAAGAGAATCCTTAAACTCTAAAGCAGAAACTCTAAAAGATTCAAACTATAAAAGAAATGACTTTAAAAATTCAAAACCTTTTCAAGCTTATAATATAAAAAATAATGTCAAATACTATAAACATCAAAGGAACAATAACAAAAATTCTCCTTTAGCTGATAAAATAGTGGGCTTGCTTAAAGAGCTATTGAAATCCAACTCTGATAAGACTGGAGTATATACAAAAAGGAGAAATCCTAACTCACAAACATTGCATAAAGCAAGAGATCCTCCTAAACCTAGAATAGTAATGAAATGGGTTTAGCTTTCAAAGCAAGTAGCCATTCAAAACGGTACTTGGATAATGGATGTTCGAGACACATGGCAGGTGATAAGGATATACTCTCAAACATCAACTAAGTAAATGGCAGCTCAGTTACCTTCGGAGATGGAAGTAGTTGCAAGATAATTAGCCAAAGTAATGTACAACTTAAAAACTTACCTCTCTTTAAAAATATTCTATATGTTGAATGATTAAAACATAATCTTCTGAGCATATCTTAGATCTATGACAATAAATATAGCATAAATTTCTTAAATCACGGATGTGAGATAATAAATGAGAAAGGAAATATAATATTAAATGGTTGCAGAACGTCTGAAAATTGTTATATAATTGATGACTCTTGCTTAACAAACCATTCGTGTTATATAGTCCAAACAGATGAAACTGAACTATAGCATCAATGTCTTGGACATATAAATTATAAACATTTGTATAAATTAAGCAAGAGAGATCACATACGTGGCCTATCCAAACTAAAAAAGACAGAAAAAATTTGTGGCACATGTCAAATAGGCAAGTAAGTTAGGAGTAGTCATAAGAAAGTGAACTCCTTAGTCACGGCTAGACCTCTTAAACTTCTCCATATGGATTTAGTTAGACCAACGAATGGAAAATAGAGGCGGAAAGAAATATTTTCTAGTGATAGTTGATGACTACACTAGATACTTTTGGGTATTCTTTCTAAGAGAAAAATCAAATACTCTTGAGGAAGTCAGAAAACTTATAAAACATATCCAGACTGAAAAAGAGTTATCTGTGGTCAGAATCAGAAGTGATCATGGTACCGAATTCGAAAATAGCAATTTTGAGAAATACTGCAATAATCATGGTATATTATATGAATTTTCTTCTCCAAAAACACCTCAGTAAAATAGGGTTGCTAAACGAAAAAATAGAATTATACAAGAAATGGCTAGTGTAATGTTAAATAGCATAAACCTACCTAAAAATTTATAGGCTAAAGTTGTTACTACTACATGTTATATAATTAATCATGTGTATATAAGAAAAGTTAAAAATAAAACAGCTTATGAATTGTCACGCCTCAAACTCGAAAACCGAGCTCACAAAATTTTTGATCGCCGAATCCGGCGTTAATAGCTTCCGTAGTACCCCACTTTCGACTCCCAGTGCCCATCCACCAAGTTTCGATCCTGGAATGCTACGAGAAGAATTTTCAACATGAATTTGATCCGTAATAAATCTAACCAAAGACATAACCCACAAAATAACAACCAAAAACTCCATCGCATTTTCACTATGATAAAAAATTTACAAGCACAATGCGAAAAGGGAAATACAAACATATACAAAAGTTCCAAGATGATCTGCACACGCTCCTACCTCAGCGTTGTTGCGATCCAATGTCACTTGCACGCAACGATTGTACATAAGATTATGGAAAGCTTAGAGGGTGATGAAAGTGTATGCATGAGGTAGTAATACAATTATGTAATATCAATATAATGCAGAATATACTGGTGAATCCATTAATACTATCGGCCATATCAAGGCTATGTGATGCAAGGCATAAATGATGTCGACCATACCAAGGTCATGCGATGTGAGATGCAACTCAAGCACACCAATCATCATCTAAGTCCACATATCAATACAGCTCAACTGTGGAATATCACCATGGTCTAGTATACTCCAAACCAGATTGCTGCCTCATCGCGTCTAATAAGGTTAGTGGAAGAGACCTCACTATCCGCCTATCAATATCGAGCCCGACTCGTCGATAGCAGACCCATTCTTCAAGTTGGTCAAACTCAGCTTAGCTTTGCCCCCTCCTCTTAGGCGGGTAAGGTCGCACCCTCTACCAACCGACCATGAAAAAGTGAAAAGCGCGGCCTCCTGCTATTCGGCACTCGGCACTCATGTATCCATTTGGTCTAAATATTGGAGCAACCTCCTAATACCATAAGGGTTTAGAAAATTTTACCCAGGGACATTTATAGCACCCCATGTAAAACAAGACTTTCGATGTCTAATCCTGTCAAGCACGATATGCCTGTGGAGGCTAAGGCCCTGATGTCGCTAGGGCGTACAGTATACATGTCACATAATGCGAGATGTATGAATCACGCAATCCAGTTATACAACAATCATGTGCATACCGCATGCTCATGTGGGCAACTCCCTTTACCAGGGAGTGCCATAAAAGTTTGCCCAATGGCATGTGCTATGATCAATCACTCATCTCATCACAAGCATGCAGATGATGCAGATGGGCATGTATCATGATGTTATGTTATCATATACTCATAATCAGTATCGATAATTGGTATCGATAACTGGCATCAATAATTAGCCTATACACAAGGTGGGGTCCATATATGAATGGTCGATCCAAACCATAATATAAAGATCGATCCTCAGCCTTGGCTATATCAAATCTGATAGCATGGAGCCATCCATCAATGGCGAATAGGGCCCACTGATTAGGGTTAATCCACAAGAGAATTATGAGAATGGGCCTATTAAGGCTTAAGGGAATGTCACAATGTGGACATTCGATCATCATTGCCCATCAATGTGAACATTTAACTAACATTTCTCCCAAGGAGTAGCCCACATAGAGCCATACATATAGTGGGCTCATGGCCTCACATAAGGGATTCATACACAACGTAACGGACCACATATACATCACATTGGGCCTCACATACATCGCATTAGGCCTCATTCATGGGCCTCACATACATCGCATTGGGCCTCACTCATGGGCCTCACATACATCGCATTTGGCCACGTCCCCAGGACCTTAGATGCCTCACAATGGGCCTTGCCCATTGGCCTCAAATATATCACATTGGGCCTCACCCATGAGCCTTGAATACATCACATTGGGTCTCGCCTATGGGCCTCAGATACATCTTAATGGGCCTCGCCCATGGGCCTCAAGACTAGGCCTCATACATCAAGCGGCCGCATCATATGGGCCGTATTATATAGGTCGCACCAATGGGCCTCTCCATCTACACCATTCATCTATATGTTAAAGATCATCTTAAAGCATTTAAAAAAAATAAATCATATCGAAAGATTATCTGGACCGCACTCCAAATAACAGTAGTGATAATGATTTCCACCATTAAAACCTCATAGGGCCACCATAATATTTACGTTCCATCTGATCTGATCGTATAGTCATAAAGACCTGTATCTTAGTCCGTACCATTTCGTAGACTTTCGCGGTCTTACCGGTCGAACTCCGGCAACCTTCGACCCTTAACCGATATTTGCGCACGAGTCTGATTCATATGTCGTCAACCCGTATCGACTCAACCCAAGACCTTTACCATAGAGACCGTGTCGTCGCTGCGGTTCCGATGTCGTGACTCACGTGCTGAGGCGATACCCTGGTCAGGAGATGTGGGTCAGCGTTTGGTGCGAGGAAAATGCCGTGCATTGTGAAATCTAAGAGAATCTCTACGAGGTATCACATCAATCCCATCAATCAATCAAATTTCATCACATCTCATGTCAAGTACACATCACCTTTCACCCATACCCAAGCAACCGCAAAAGTCAAAAAGATCTTACAGAGTCATGCCTTTCTTACACAAAAGGCCACTAGAGTCAAAGAATCTCTTACACACCCATCACTCACCACATCCATCACCCATCACACACATTCTCTCTCTCTCTCTCTCTCTCTCTCTCTCTCTCTCTCTCTCTCTCTCTCTCTCCCCCCCCCCCCCCCTTTACAAGTCTCTCTCATTTTCTAACTCTTTCCAAGCAACCAAGACTCCATACGTATGAGCTCTCCAAGCCTTCCCAAGTAACAAAGGTGGCCCACTTTCCTACCCCTTCATCTCCCATCTCAACCATCCATTCCGCATCTTCTCCATTGAAATCAAAGCTAAGAAGCTAAGGAACCCAAGGGAGCAAGAAGATCGGACGGTGGGTGCTTGATGATGATAGTTTTTCATGTTTTTAAGATGGGCCAAGTGAGGCCAACCGATCAATAGTTTGGATCTCACTTGGGGGTTGTGGCCGATGGCCCACTTTGATCATCATGATCATCCATGATGGGGCCATTCTCCATGGACCCCATCATGATATTTATTTCATTACATTAAAAGGTCATTTAGACCGTCCATATTGGTGGGAAAAGGATCTCCACCTTTGATTTCAATTTTGGTGGTCCCATATACTAGGGGATTCATTTGATGTATGATTTGTTTTACAAGGAAGGGCTCATAGTGGCGGAGCCCTCCATCACAAGCGTGTCCCACTCTCTATCTCTCTCTCTCTCTATTTCATTTCTTTTTTTAGATCGTGATATGATTGTGTGGCCCACTTGAATGGACCCCATCATGAGGCATGTATTTTATCCTAACCATTTGCAAGTGGGGCCCACTTCGTATGTGTTGTATCCATATCATCCTCCATGAGGTGGCCCACTTAAGCAGGGCCCACCTCTAATGAATCCATAGTGCAACGTCCAGTGTCCGTGGACGCTGGACATGGTGTGAAAAAAAAATACAAATTAGCTTATTTTTCAAGCTTTAGGGGTGTCCTACTCGCTTAGGCCCCACCTTGATGTATGAGTACAATCCAGGTCATCCATCCTCTTTCTAATATCATTTTAGGCGTTGAGCCAAAGAATGAAGCTAATCCGCTCATTGGGCGGGCCATACTTTTCAAAACAGTGATTCTTACCGTTTATAAATGATTTTAAATTTTTCTACAGGCCAAAAGTATTCAACATTGGACTCTTTTGGCTTGTCTTAAGCCAGGGAAGCCAATGGATGGAGTGGATCTACTTGATGCGGGCCCCAGATGTGAAAAACCCCAAAAAAATGGGTTTTCATTTTTTTTTTTTTAAATGGCAAGAGGTAGTGCCTTTGCCTCTGACACGCTACAGTAGCAGCACGCTTTTGCGTGCAGCAGGCGGGCGGACAGCGTCCCACGACCCCTGTCGTGGGCCCCACCATGATGTATATGTAATATCCACGCCGTTCATATGGCGGGCCCCTCCCTGATGCAGGCCCCCTCCAAAAATGGGTCCCATCTGACGCTTAGGTAGCCCACATCATAGGAAACAGTGGATTGAACCTCTGCCATTGAAATTCTTTTTATGGCCCACAGAAGTTTTGAATCAATCTGAAATTTGTGTTTTCTCTTCATCCAGGTCTGAGTGACCTTATGAACGGTTTGGATGGCATTTAAACATTTCAGTGGGCCCCACATGGGAACCCACAGTCATGCATGTGTTTTACCTCCACCGTCCAGGTGGACGGTGGAGCCCACCCTGATTGTGTTCTGTCCGCACTGTCCACCCCTGGACGGTGGGACCCACCATGAGTATGTGTTATATCTGCACCGTCCACCTTTGGATGGTGGGACCAGCCCCACCCCAGGTCTGTGTGACCTATTAACAGGTGGATGGAAAATGAATATTATGGTGGGCACCCTATTCAGGTGACCTCATCAGCAGGTTGGATGGAAAATAAACATTTCAGTGGGCCCCTTTGCCAATTTGAATGGCAAATAAACATTTCAATGGGCCCCTTTGCCAGTTTGAATGGCAAATAAACATTCCAGTGGGCCCCTTTCCAGTTTGAATGGAAAATAAACATTATAGTGGGCCTCTAGGCCCATGGGATTGGACCCATTTTGATGTATTCCAAGGCCCATGGGGTTAAGGCCCATTGAGATGTACTAGGGCCCATAGGTTGAGGCCCATTTGATGTACAATATGGGGCCCAATTGGTATGGCCCATTTGTTACCTATAAGGACCATGGGATAAGGCCCATTTGTTGTAATTTAAGGTCCATGGGATTGGACCCAATTGATGTGTTTTAAGGCCCATGGGTCGAGAACCATTGTGATGCCTCCTAAGGCCCACGAGTTATGACCCATTGCAATGCACATGAGGCCCATTGGTGCGGCCCATTGTTGTGGTCCACTTGATGAATAAAGGCCCATATGATATGGCCCATTTAATGTATTTAACGCCCAATGGGATCTACCTAAGTCCATTGAAATGTGTGATCCCAACACGGATTATGTAACGATATTTACGATGATCGTGCCTTGAGAGCAATGTTGGTTTGACGTCCACATTGCAAGTGTAATGTTGGTTAGATGTCCACATTACGACTCTCCCTAGGGCCCATTAAAAGGCTCATACTTGTTGGGTGTAGGCCATCTAAGCCCACTTGCGTTGTAAGGATAGTTATTACTTTATTACCTGTTTAGTATAGTTCCATGACTCATGATCATACGCATCATATGTATGCTTGATATGAGAGGTGACTGATCATAGTATATGCCTTCGGGCAGGTTATTTATGGGCTCCCGATTGGGCGATGTTGCCCTACATGAGCGCACGATACGTGCAGGATTTGATGCATGATTGGATAGTGTGATTCATACATTTTGCATTGTGCGACATGGTTACTGTACGCCCTAGCAACATCGAGACCGTAGCCTCTACAAACGTATCGTGGTTGGCAGGATTGGATACCGAAAATCTTGTTATATATGGGGTGCTATAGATATCCCTGGATAAAAGTTCCTAAACCCTTATGGTACCAAGAGGTTGCTCCAACGTCTAGACCGAGTGGGTAGATGAACGTTGAGTACCGATTACCAGATGGTTGCGCTCTCCACTGTGTCGTGGTCAGTTGGAAGGGGGTGCGGCCTTACCCGCCCAAGTGTAGGGGGCAATACTAGGCTGAGTCTAACCAGATCGAGGAATGGGTCCGCTATCGACGAGTCTAGCCCGATATTAGCAGACGGATAGTGAGGTCTCTTCCACATACCTTATTTCGCCCGATGAGGCGACGATCTGGTTTAAAGTGTACTAGACCCCAGCGATATTCCAGATTTGAGTTGTATCAATGTATGGACATAGATGAGAATTTGCATGCTTGAGTTGCATTTCACATCGCATGGCCTTGGGATAGCCAATGTCATTCATATCTTGCATCGCATAACTTTGGTATTGCTAATAGTTTTCATAAATCCATCTGCATATTCCGCATTACTCTGATATTGCATGTTCATATTACTACCTTGCGCACACACTTTCACCACCCTCTAAGCTTTCTATAAGCTTATGCACAACCGTTGCGTGCAGGTGATGTTGGGGCGCAGCAGCGCTGAGGCAGGAGCGCTTTGCAGATCATTTTGGAGTTTTGTTCTTTATCATTGTATTTCCCTTTATGCTCATTGTACTTGTAAAGTTTTTGATCATAGTGAAAATGTAATGGAGTTTTTTATTGTTGTTTGTGGGTTATGCCTTTGGTTATGCTTATTACGAATCAAACCGACCTTGTAAATCCTCCTCGTAGCATCTTAGGATCGGAACCTAGCGAATGGGCGCTAGGAGCCGAGAATGGGGTTCTACGGAGGCTGTCAGCGTCAGATTCGGCGATAGAGAATTTTATGAGCCCGGTTTCTGAGTTTGGGGCGTGACAGGACCTGAATCAGAGGAAAAATAAATTTCATATTGGTCCAAAACTTTCGTGACCCAAAAAGGGTTTCAATGGTAGACGTTCACTCAACACTATTTTCTGCAGTGGGGTCCACCTGATCATCAGATCTGCTTCATTTTTAGTCTCAAGCCTTAAAACGAGCTTGCCAAAAAGGATGGACAGTTTGGATGGAACACATCCATCAGGGGTGGGGTACATGAAACTTACTAACATCAACACCAGCTTTATAGCTGGTGTGACGTACTCTTGCCAATCTGCCTTACGGTGGGGCCCGCAGACACCATTACAGTAGATATATCTACTAGTGTGACCAGTAGATGGACAGTATAGCCACCACACACGTCAAGGTGGGCCACTGCATGGATGGTGCAGGTACAACACGTACCATGGTGGGGCCATACATGGCACCATCCAAATGGACGGTGCAGATGGACACATATCTATGGTGGGTCCCACCGTCTAACCATCTGGATGGTGCGCAGACACCAGCCAATCCACTTCTAAAGTGGGTCCCCTTGTGGGGCCTACCATATATACATTTGTATGTGTATACAACATATATATATATATATATATATATATATATATATATATATATATATATATATATATATATATATTTCTCATCATTTTCTTTGTTTAAAAAGGATCTAATGTCCAGGACGTTATTAAGGTGGGGTCCATGCACTGGACGGCCCAGATGAGGGGCACACATTAGGGTCCACACGTGTGGGGCCCACCAAGTCAGTACCAAGCTGTCATTTGTGTTTCCTCATCATTCAGGCCTACTGGATGGCCTGGATAAAACAGATGGATGGCATCGATAAAACACATAATCATGGTGGGCCACACCATTTTGGATAGATGGACGAAGTGGATATAGAATAAATACATCAAGGAGGGCCCCACCCACACATGTGGGGTGGGCCACGTCCTAGATAGACGGTTAGGATAACATATAAACATCATGGTGTGTCCCAAATGGATGGGGTCCACCGGTAGATGGCATGAATGTGAACATCATGGTGGGTCACACACCTCATCATCATCATCACCATGAAAGAAAAGGGAAAAAAAGAGGGAGAAAGAGGGAGGGATTGGCGGTGATGGAGGGACCCTGCCACTATGGGCCCTCCATAATTACAATACATACATCAAAAATGGGTCCCATCACAAGTGGGCCTTCTAATACAAAATCAACAGTGGATCACCCACCTATTGGCCTCCTTCTTAGTTCGATGGAATATCGAACTCCTTGGCTTCAATCTTGATGGAAGATGATAAAAATGAAGGGTGGAGATGAGAGATGAGGAGGTAGGAAGTGGGCCACACTATAGCTTCTCCATGAAAGCTTAAGCTTGAGAAGCTTGGACATTAGTGGTTGGGGTTTCTTGGGAGTGAAGAGACAAATGAGAGGGAGAGAGAAGTTGTAAAGCCCGTACCCTAGTCTATACCGTTAAGTAGGCTTCTGCAGTCTTTCCAGTTGAATTTCAGCAACCCTCGACCTATAACATGCATTTGCGCGTGAACCTAAGTCACATCTCGAAAATTTATATCGGCTCGACTCAAAACTTGTACCCTATCGATCACGCCATTGTCGCGATTCCAACGCGGCGTCTTATGCGCCGATACGATACCCAGGCCAGAAGATGTGAGCCTGCATTCATTTCGAGAAAAACACCGCGCATGCGAATTTCGAGAGAATCTCTACAACATATCCCATCAATCAAGTCAAGTACATCATCCATACCCATGCTACCTCAAACTATCACAAGTACAAGCACCATTCCCTCTTTTCTCCAACTCAACTATCTCTCTCCCCACCCATTGCTCTTTTACACAAAACTCAAACTAACCCATGCCTTCCCACCGCCTTTCTTACAACACCCACTCCACCCATCCTTTATCAATCCATCACCTCTCTCTCTCTCTCTCTCTCTCTCTCTCTCTCTCTCTCTCTCTCTCTCTCTCTATCTATCTATCTATCTCTCTCTCATTCTCTAACAATTCTCCAAACTCCCAAGAGAAAGCACCCAACGTCCAACTTTCTCAAAGCCAAGTGTGGCCCACTTTCCTACCCTCTCATCTCCCATCTCAACCCCCCACTCTTCATCAACTTCCATCAAGATTAAAGACAAGGAGCATAGGAGTCCAAGGAGCTAAAGGAGGCCACAAGTTGATGATCTACCGTTGACTTCCATTTGAGGGCTCACTTGTATGTAGGACCCACTTGATGTATGCATTGTATATGGGAGGGCCCAATAGTGACAGGGTCCCTCCCCTTCACGTTTCTCTCTCTCTCTCTCTCTCTCTCTCTCTCTCTCTCTCTCTCTCTCTCTCTCTCCTCTCTCTCTCTCTCTCTTTGTGATGCCTTGTGGCCCACCATGATGCAAGATAATCTTGACCGTCTGATCGTGAGGCCCACCTTAACGCTGGTTCGTTGGACAGCCCAAATGAAGGAGAACATAAGTATTAGCTTCATCCAAATCTCTAGTGGGCCACGTGTGTGGGACCCACCGTGATGTATATTCTACACCATCCATCTGTGATGCCTCGCCATCCATCTAGACGTGAGGCAGATCTAAACCTTAGTGGACCACGTGTGTGGGATCCACCGTGATGTGTGCATCATAAATCTCCACCGTCTAACGTCCAGGGTCTGGATGCTGGAACCCTGGACGCTGGTCTCTCTCTTTAAAAAATAATAATAAAATAGATTATATTATATATATATATATGCTTCTGGTGGGCCACGTACGTGGGACCCACCTGATGAGTGGATTGGATGGCGTACCTCACACAGCTATGACTGCTGTGAAGTTGACGTCAGCAAGTTCTGTGGGACCCACCTCTCTGGATGTATGTGTTACATCCAAACCATCTATCCATTTGACGAACTCATCTTAGGCTTGAGATGTGGGCCACGCTCGTGGACTCCACCCATGATGTATGTGTTTCATCAGCACCGTCCATCTGGACGGTGCCATATTCGGCCCTACCATGGAGCAATGTTGTATTTACACCATCCGTGCAGTGGCCCACCTTGATGTTTGTATCTCACCATCCATCCATTTGTCATGTTGGCCACCCCACCAATGATGCATTTGCTACATCTATACCACCCATTGATGGGCCCCACGACACCAGCAATTCTTTTGGGCCCACTGGTGTATGTGTTACATCTAAATCGTTCATCCATTTGTTGTCACGTCTTCAGGCTTTAGACTGAGAGTAAGACAGATCTAATATCAAGTGGACCACACTGCAGAAACAGTGGGATTGAATGTTTACCATTGAAACCTTTGAGTTACAGTAGTTTTGGACCAACATGATATTTGTTTATCCTCTTCGATCAGGTCTTTGTGACCTTATGAACAGACTGGATGAAAACTAAATGCTATGGTGGGCCCACTAGAATTTCATCAGTGGAAACCATTATCACCACTGTTATTTGTGGTATAGTCTAGATGATCATTTGATATGATATAATTTTAATTAATACTCTAATTGATCTCTAAAAATAGATGGATGGTGTAGTGACACAGCCCATTTGATTCGGCCCATTTTGATTTGGCCCAGTTGATATACTCGGGGCTCATTTGATAAGGCTCAATGTGATATATGAGGCCCTTGTAAGAGGCCCAACTTGTTGCAATTGCAGAGGCCCAACGTGATGTATTTCAACCCATTTGAGTAAGGCCTAATATACGATGCATATGTGGCCCATGAACGAGGCCCATTGTGATGTATAATAGGCCCTTGTATGAGGTCGTCGGTCCAATATACGTTTGGCCCTATGCGGGCCACTCCTTGGGAGCAATGTTGGTTGAATGTCCATGGTGTGACCTTCCCCTAGGCCTGGATAAGCCCAACCTTATCATACTTTAGTGGGTTAACCAAAAATATTGGGCCCCATTGATATTGCTTGATCCATCATCGGTCGTCCATCTATGGATCCCGCCTTGTGTCGAGGCCGATTATCGATACCGGATACCGCTGCTGATTATGAGTTTATGACAGCGTAACATCATGATACATGCCCATACGCATCATCTGCATGTTTGTTATGAGATGTGATTGGCCATTGCATATGCCATAGTGCAGGCAGTTTATAGGACTCCCTGATAGGTTAAGTTATCCCACATGAGCGCATGATATGTGCAAGATTGATACATGATTGGACCGCGTGATTCATGCACTTTACATTTGTGTGATTATGATTACTATATGCCCTAACGACATTAAGACCATAGCCTTCACAGGCACATCATGGATAGCCAGATTAGATACAGAAAATACTGTTTCCAACATCGGGACATTATAAATGTCCTTGGGTGAAAATCTCTAAACCCGATGGTACCAGAGGATGACTCCAACGTCGAGACAGAGTGAATACATGAGCGCATGAGGGCCGAATATCAGAAGACCGCATCTCCCACCGTGTCGTGGTCGGTTGGAAAGGAGTGTGGCCTTACCGGCCCGAGGGTAGGGGGCATTACTAGGCTGAGTATGACCAGCTCACGAATGGATTCTCTATCGACGTGCCGGATAAGTATTGACAGACTATTGGTCAGAGGTTTCTTACGCTCACTTAGACTGCGTGCCTGAGAAAGGGGTAATGTCATTTGGAGTGTACTAAACCCCAGTGATTATCCTGAGTAAGAACTATACTGATATTTGATACTCTAATGATGAGTTGCATTTATATGTGGATTTGAATGAGGGCTAGTATGCTTGAGTTGCATCTTACATCGCAAGGCCCTAGTATAGTCGACATCGTTCACTCCTAGCATCATATGGTCTTGATGTGTCCAATAGTATTCATGACTTGCATCACATAGCCTTGGTACGGCTAATTGCATTCATGGACTCATCAGTATGATTCTGCATTACTTTGATATTGCATTCTTATCACACTCATCAGTATGACACACTTACACCACCCTTTAAGCTTCTTATAAGCTTATACATGATTGATGTGTGTAGGTGATGGCAGGGCGTAGCCGTAACTTAGTCGTAACAGGAGCGTGCAGTCGAGCTTTTGGAGTTTCCATTATTATTATCTTGTATTTTCCTTTATACGCATTGTATCTTAAAATTTTTTATCATAGTTGATATTGTAATGGTATTCTCGTGGTTATTATTCATGGGTTATGCTTATTACGACTCAAAATTCTATTAAAAATCATCCTTATAGGATCTCAGGATCGGAACCTGGTGTATGGGTGCCAGGAGTCGAGATTGGAATATTGCGGAAGCTGTCGGTGCCGAATTCAGTGATAGAGAATTTTGTGAGCCCAGTTTCCAAGTTTAGGGCGTGACAGAAGTGATGGGTGAAAAGAGATGGGATGGGTGATAGGTGTAAGGAAGGGATGGGTGGAGAGAGAGAGAGAGAGAGAGAGAGAGTTGACTTTAGGAATGAGAGAGAAATGGGTTGCTTGTACTTGACTTGTACTTGTTATAGGGTGTGTACTTGGTTAAGGTGACTGATTGATTGATTAATTGATGTGACATATGGGTAAAGATTCTCTTAGGTTTTGCAACGCGCGGTGTTTTCCTTAAACTAAACACGGGCCCACATCTCCTGATCTAGGTATCACCTCGGCGCGCGAGATGCAACATTGGAACCCTGGCTACGGCGTGGTCGCTAGGGTACAAGTCTCGGGTTGAGTCGACTTGGGTTGACAGCGTGTGATTAAGGGTCGCGTGCAAACACCAGTTACAGGTCGCGGGTCATTGGAATTTGACAAGGAGGATCGCGGGAATCTATGGAACGGTACGGACTAGGATACGAACCTTACATAAACTATGGTTTTAAAAAAAAGCCCAACATTAAATATTTTTGAACTTCGAAAGCAAATGCTTTATTTTACATGACCGTGAAAACTTGTAAAAATTTAAAGCCAAAAGCGATGAGAGAACATTTCTAGGTTATGCCCTAAATAGTCAGGCATACCATGTTCTTAACAAAAGAAATGGGGTTATACAAGAATATATACATGTTGTGATAGATGATCAATCGATCAAACCCAGTCTTGATCAAGATGATGATGATATCAATTTAGTTAATCTACTTGAATCTTCATCTAAATAAGATAATATTGAGTTAAGGTTAGTTAAGGACCATCCGACTAATCAAATAGTTGGTAACCCTCACACTGGCGATCAGATAAGAAGATAACTTGAAAATATATGTAATCTTGTCTACTTTACTTTTCAAATTGAATCGGGTAATGTAAATAAAGCGCTCACTGATGAAACTTAGATAAATGCTACGCAAGATGAATTAAATCAATTTATTAGAAATGATGTGTGGTATTTAATTTCCAAACCTACTGACAAACATGTGATTGGAACCAAGTAGATTTTTAAAAATAAAATTGATGAATGGGAAACATTATCAAAAATAAGGCATGACTGGTTGTAGAAGGTTATACTCAGATAGAATGTATTGATTACGATTAAACCTTTGCACTAGTTGCGCGCCTTGAATCAATCAGATTATTTATTTACATTGCATACCATAAAAAATCAAAATATATCAAGTAGATGTAAAAAGTGATTTTCTAAACGGTGATTTAAATGAGAAAGTCTATGTTAAAAACCAAAGGGTTTTGAAGATTCGAAACTTCCCGATCATATTTACCATCTTAAAAAGGCTCTTTATGTCTAAAACATGCTCCTAAAGTGTGGTATGAAAAGTTGACTAACTTCTTACTTAGTCATAATTTTATTATGGGTAGTGTTGACAAAACCATATTTATCAAGAAGTATAATAATAATATCTTTATTGTTCAAATCTATGTTGATGATATTATCTATAAATCTACATGCGCTAACCTATCTACGGAGTTTGCAGATCTAATGAAATCCAAGTTTAAAATGAGTATGATCGGCAAACTAAACTATTTTCTTGGATTACAAGTCAAACAACTTGAAGATGGTATATTCATCTCACAGACCAAATATGCATTAAACCTTGTAAAAAGGTTTGGCTTTGAGAATGGTAAGAATTTCAACATTCCAATAAATACGACTCTTAAACTATCAAAAGATTAATCAGGTAAAAGTGTAAACTCTCGACTATATCGCAATATGATCGGTAGTCTTCTATATTTAACTGCTAGTAGACCTGATATTTCATTCAATGTTGGAATTTGTGCTAGATATCAATCTGATCATAAAGAATCTCACTTATTTGTTGTCCAACAGATAATAAGATATGTCACAAGTTCTATGAACTTAGGCTTATAGTATCCACATGATACGTCTGTACAAATTGTAAGTTATACAAACACAGACTAAGCAGGAAATGTTGATGATAGAAAATCTACCAGTAGTGGTTGTTTCTATGTTGGAAACTGCTTGGTATCATGGCTTAGCAAGAAACAAAATTTTATATCTCTATCCACTACAAAGGTTGAATATATTGTGGCAGGGAATGCTTGCACTCAATTAATGTGTTAAATAATTATTTTTTCTTTGCATTTTTCTTTATGTTTATTTATAATTATGAAATGCATGAAATGTAAAATGAAAATAAAATATTAAAAAAATTAAAATTTTTAGGATTTTTCGGTTAGCCGAGCACATGCTTGAGCTAATTGAAGATCGCGTGGGTTTGCTCAAAAATGGGGAAAAAACTCCCAATTTGTTTTCACTCCCTCGGCTAGCCAGTACCTCATTTGACTAATCCATCCACCAAACTCTCTTGTAAGTGATTTTATTTTAATTTCCTTCTAGATTTTGGTTGTCTTTCACTAGATTTGCAAGTTTGAGTAGTTCTACATCAATTTGAAACCATTTTTCTTATTGGATTTTCATTAAAATTTGATCTACTTTCTTCCTTACATTTTTCTTATGTATTTATAATGGAATGTCGAGTTTAATAAAAATCTATAAGTAAGGCTCGAATTAGTTCATCTTCCCAATCAACCCCGATTGGTGTACGGACCATACTTTCTCCGAATAATGATCTATAATATGTTCGAAATTTCTGCACAAGGGATATTATCATTAAAAAAGTAGTAAATCTGGACCATATTGCTCATTTTAGTCTAATTTCTATTCTTTCTGAGGTTGGATGGAAACATATCTTGAATTGAGGTGGAACGGCTTACCGGTCCGTAGTACAAGGCATGTATGCCTCTATTTGTGATGTCTCTCTTGAGAATTTGTTCTTCTCTATTCAATTTGTAGAAGAAACATTCATGATTATACCTTCCGTCATATCTGCCTTAATGGATATAGACGTTACAGATGATGGAATTCCAATCACCACACTTTCATAGAAAATGTATAACTCTAAAAGGCAATCTATTACAAGAGCATTGTGTGGTTTCAATGTTGAATGACGATTTGGTAATGTCTTACCCGCAAACAAAATGTTTCCTAAATACCGTATTTTACATCAGATCTTTATTTCAAATGTCCATTCCAGAGCTGGGAATAAGACTGATCTTACTCCCTTTATGCTTAGAGTTTTTCATTTCGTTGTATCGGGTATTCTTGTCTGTTTACCTTCCTTAATTTGCTATATCATTATTCATTTCGCTTGCATCCCAAGCATGGTTTGATTCCTTTTGGAATCTTATGGCTAGTATTATTTTTCATTACAACGTCCAAGTCCCTATGTTTGAGGCGCCAGAATCTGAACTCCCCTTCAACAATTCAAATTTTAATATGATAAACTTTACTCCCCTTCCGGAGCAAGGAGAAGGAGAAGAAGAACCGCAGGCAATAGGAGACACAACCATGGATGACATATTTAATGATTTAGAAGATTCTAATGATCCAACTAATTCTGACTATTATCCCTCTCAATTTGATGAGAGGCTATCTGCACTGGAGGAGAAGGTTGAGGCTCTGCATCTATCGCAGACTTCACTAACCTAAACCCAACAGTTTACAATGAAGTACATGAAAAAGTACTTCCATCTCATTAACCAGAGTTTGCAGCTTAATGATCCCTCGATGCCTCCACCATCTTCTTCTGGGTCAAACTAAGCTTGATTAGTTTGTCTTCTTTACTTATGATGGTTTTGTACTAAACTTATTTTATGATTTGTTTAGATATTTGGCTGATGTGTTTCATGGCATTTGGATGATGTGTATGGATATTATAAATATTTTCTACACTGTCTTATACAACGGCATTTGTCTTGCTGATATATTTCCTTGATAGACCTGTTAATTGCTATTTCTACTTATTGACATTCATGTTATTATAATATCATTTGACTATGCTTCTTGATATATCATAGCACTTCTTCTTCCTTTGTCAACTTGTGACAAAAATGGGGAGAAAATAATATTAGTTTTATGTGTAGAATGCTTTGAATTTATGTGGGATTACATGCTAGTATGGAATGAATACTTTGAAGAATGGAATGTTAAAATGCTTATGTGTATTTCTCAGGAGGAGTATCAGTTGAGCATCATCAATTGTGAGCTACAAAGATTACGAAGATTACAAGGATGCACACATAGGTAGCTTCAAGGTTATTAAAGATTATGTATGATTAATCTTGTTTTAGGTTGTAGTATTGTGTATTGTTGTGTGTTTTGTCACAAAATTGACAAAGGGGAGATTGTAAGTGCTATTATGTTAAGCACACATAAATTGTCAAATTTCGTAAGACAAAAGCTTCTCAAGTATGGATTCATAACAATTCTACATGCCTTAATATCAGCTCAAGATTGACGCAGGATCAGCTCAAGATCGGCACATCTTCTCAAAGAAATCGTCATCCATATTCAGGTCAAAGTTCAAGACTAAGTTCAAGGTAATGTGACTCAGAAATTTGCTAGAACACAGGTGGAATAGACCTAGAAAGACCTTAGGAATAGGTGCTTGATTTTTACAAGTATTTTTGTTATGGAATTCAATTAACCTAACTTCCTCGACTAGCCCAACTTCAAGCCCGAGTAAAATAACAACTTCTGTTGTAAATTCGGATAGCCTAAGTTTTTGATCGACTGGCCTAAGCTTGAAATTCAGCTAGCCCAAGAAAGTTTGGGTGAAATTCCAATAACACATATCTTTGGATTTTACGAGAATTCGGCCAGCTGAAGTGTGACGTTCGGCCATCTGAACTTGTCCTCAGGTTAGCCTAATTTTGGATAAATCTTATCTCATGCAATCCGAGAGTTGTTAAACCGAATCTAGTGAACTTCGGCCAACCAAAGCAAATCTTAGGCTAGCCGAAGTTCTAACTTCTTTCCCTATAAATTAAGCCTTTCTCTCGTTCCAAATTATAATGAAAATTATTATAATTCTTCTACGGAAAAGGTAGAGCAGCTCAAATCCTCAGCATGCTATCCATTGGTATTTATATGTTTTTTTTATATAACTTATTCAATTTCCTTTTTCTCAAGATCATTTAAGTCTTATTTTAAGAAAGTAATATATACTCTTCTTTGAAATCTAAGAGAATTAAATTAAGTAGCATTTGGATTTTTTTTATTTTTAAAATCTATAAAACCTTAAACTCTTTCTGTCTAATTGAACATTGAGACATCTATGTTCAAGAAAGAAGTCCTTCCACTACAAGCTTCTACTACGTCTTCTACATTTGAAGATAAATATACTTTCTGAAATTCTTTTTAGTTTTTTCTAAGATAACCCGTGAAAATCTCAGTAAAATTTTGTCAGAATAGCCTGTGAAAATCTCAGTGGAGTGTTATTATGATAGCTCGTGAAAATTACATGGAGCTGTATCAGGTTGTTAAGGTGGCCCTGTGAAAACCTTTTTATAGTGAAAGTCAAAATTACGAGAGTAGTAATTTTAAGAGTGGAGTAGGTGTGGTTGTTTTAAGCACTAAACTACTATAACTTCTTGTGTCATGTGGTGAATGTTTTATTCTTTTTGGTGATTGGATGTTATTTATTATTTCATTCTTGTACTTAATGTTGTTATCCTTTTATATACTCTTACTAGTTTGAAAGATTGATTTTAAAAATATTCGTGAAATAAGATATCATGCCTAATATTTTAGGTGAAGTTTATCCTAAGAATTATTTGGAATCAAGGTTTCAATACTTAAGTGAATGAGATTTTTATAATTTTTACATATTTCACATTTATTTCAATTATTTTTCATTATCCTATTCACCCCTCCTCCTCTTGGACATCGCTAGCTCTTAATTTCAAGCAATCTCAGAATACGGGCCTCTACACCCTATTATATGTGCTTGACGGCCCTTGGGAGTATTTATCTATAGACTTTATACTTGGTCTCTCATGAACACAACTTGGCTTGGATTCGGTGTTCGTGATGGTAGATTACTTTTCAAAAGTCATTTTATCCCATACAAGAAGACTCCCAACACAACACACGTGGAAAACATATTCTTTAAAGAGGTCGTGCAGCTACATAGTATTCCCAAGACCATTACTTCTAATCGTGATATGAAGTTCATTAGCCACTTTTGACGGACTTTGTGAAATTAGTTCGGTACACATCTTCAATTCAACAGCGCCTACCACCTACAGACCAATGGGCAGACTGAAGTTGTAAATCACACGTTGAAAAACCTCCTTCAGTGTATTTCAAGTGACAAACTGAAGCATTCGAATTTGGCATTGTCTCAAGCGGAGTTTGCATTTAACAACATGATTAACCGCTTGATAGGGAAGTCTCCGTTCGAGATTGTTTATGGTCGAGTGTCTCGCCACACACTTTACTTGGTCCCTTTACCCAAGCTTCCTAGTATGAGTATTGTAGCAGAAAACATGGCGGACTGAATCATGGGCATTCATATGGAGGTGCAAGCTAAGTTACATGCCTCGAATGACAAATATAATGAGCAAGCCACATCAGCTATAAAAGGTATTCAAAGTGAGCAACCAAGTTATGGTCCATCTATGCAATGAGAGATTTCTGACCGGGACTTACAACAATTTGTAAAACAAGAAGATTATGAAAGTGCCCTAGTTTGTCAATTAGCGTGAGTGTTGAGTCAGCAAGACATGTGAGCCCCATAGGAAGATCATTCAAGCGTCTGCCTCAACAATATGTGTACCCGAACTCGTCATAGGTAAACTTAACCTCACATCCCATGTCCCAAAACACCGGGTATATAAAACCCTTAAAAATGATTAGAAAAACAAAGGGTTTAAGGTGAGAAAACTATTTTGCAAAATCAGAAAAATCTCCAAGTATTTTGCCTTTGTCGATTTATCAAAAAGTGAGCCGATGAAATTAGACTCTGTTATCAATGTCCTTGATAATTACTCGATGACATCAAAATGAGGACTTCAGATGTCCAGCAACCTCAATGAATCCTGGCCTAAATTATCGATGAATCGATGACAGGCTCGATATCATCGACTTTCGAATCTCGAGTTCATTGAGACGGCTCGATAAAATCGACAACTAGTCAAGTTGTGTCCAGAATGCAGTTAAGGAAAATCATGTGATTTTCAATATCTCAAAGAGAGCCACGATATCCTCGAAATTCAAACCTTAATGATATTGACGGACCTTCAATGATATCGGATTGGGACACGAATCTGACCAACAAGCTTTTAGGTAAATTCATTTAAGTATCGAGGTGTATCCGATGATATCGATATTCAAATATCGATCATATCGAGACTAGGTTGATGTCATCGAAATAGGACACAAACTGTCCATCAAGCCTATAGGAAAAATCCTTGAAAAATATCAATGAATCGAAACTGGTATCGATATCATCGACATTCAAATTCAGATGATATCAAGGGATGTTCGATCGTATCAATACCTGTTATGTTTCAAAGGCAAGTCTGCTCTCAAGTTTTCAAATGTCGAGAAATTAAACCATATGTCGATGAAATTAGAGTTCGAAATCCGATGACATCGAAACATATTCGATTTTCTCGACCAGTTGGCAAAAAGGTTCAAAAGCGATTGACAAATTGAGTTCGTGTCATTGAGCGGCCATTCGACGTTATCCAGAGTATACGCTCGATGATATCGAAGCCTGCTCGATGATATCGAACTCTATAAAAAATATGACTGTTTTATTTCCTTTGGAACTTTTTGCCTATTTAATGATAGGTTGTCTTTGGTTGTTGGCAGAGAAAATAGATAGAACTTTTGAGTGTTTAATTCAAATTACCTACCCTAAGCCTTTTTCTCTCATAGGAGTTCATCCTCCAATTTCCCCTCATCATTAATATTCAATAGAGTGGATTGGGGAATGAACTTCCGCATTCAACGATCCTCCAACTGTCATCTTAATGGCAAATCATTAAACTGGAATACCTTGAATGTATAAATACTTGGAATCACTTTATTTTTAATATAGAAAAATATTTAATAGAGTAGGATTCCAACATAACTTTGACACAACCCGTCGCCTTACATTGGTACATCATCAAGTGGATCAAGGGAATTAAAGACTCTTCATTATTAAATGAGAAGATCTTCATCAACGTGCTTAATGGGGATCATCTACTTATCTATAAGTTATTAGGGTCCAGAGATCCTTTTAATCATTCCTTTTGTAGGATTGGGTCAAAGGAGCTTCTCGCCCCTTTCAAGTCCTCATAAGAGGCCTCTGACGGGAGAGTACATTGGGGTGTTGTGTATTGACCATTGCTCTGTGGAGAGCATAAATTCAGGTTCTTTGTGTGGATCTTTAGCCTATGTGGCCTAAAACCTGGGTGTTATGTGTTGACCCTTGCTCATGGGAGCATAAACTCTAAGTTCCTTATGTGGATCCTTGGCCTGTGTGGCTTAAAATCTGGGTGTTGTGTGTTGACCCTTACTCCTGTGTGGGGCATAAACTTATGTCTCGTGGAGACATGTTAGGTACCTTATATAGGTCTTAGGTCAGCCTTATATAAGTTGTATTGGTTTGAGGTGAACCTAATTTGAAACCTCCGTTAGTGAGATCCGGTACACTTAAGGGTTAAGTGTGTCCATCGGAAGTGAAGTAGACACGTAGTCAAACCACTATAAAAAAAACTTTGTTTGGGATTGCTATTTACTTTTACTGCTTATGTGATTTCTCTAAATGTTCTCATAATACATGTTTACATGATTACTTAGAACTAATTAAAATCACATCTCATACACAGTCACATTCATCATGAACTATGTTTTACATCGTATTTATGTTTTGAATAGTCTTATGATGAGATCCTCTATTTGGCTTGGAAGCCATTAGAGTTACTTTGAAGAAATCCTGCTATTTGCATATTAGTTCAGGATAGGGTTGATAAGTTTTAAATCATCATAAAAATTCTAAAACTCCTATTCACCCTCCTCTAAGACATCTTGGCATATTTTCACTTCAACTAAAGCGGTCATTACTGCAATTTCAGATTGGACTAGTAACAATCCTTGAAAAGATCAATTACAATGCTTATGTTCTTGATCTACTGAATGACATAGAGATCTCGCGTACTTTCATCGTCGCAGACCTAATCGAGTATCATGAACCAAAGTAGGATAAGAACTCGAGGACGAGTTCTTTTGTAGTAGAGGAGACTGATGTAGAGCGGGTCACGGACACTTTATGTCTAAGATAGACTAGAGAAGTCCCGATCGGATGCAGAGGTGATCCGGACCGTCAAAACCTTACAACAGGTGTATCTCGCAAACTAGAATGAGTTACTAGACGTATCATATATGATTTTATGGTAGGAGAAGCTACTTTAGCCAACCAACCCAACTATGCTGGTATGCTCACACCAAATTTGCGAGATTCGGTCAAATCGATGGTCGAAAATCCATTTTATTTTCATTTTACTATTTATAATGAGTTTTAGTTTAATTATAACTCTTCATCCTTTGAGATTTAGGAGTTTTGTCTAACATGAAAAGTGCTTAGAAAATTTTGGAGAATAACGTGATTATGCTAGATAGGACACTTACTATAAATAGTAAATTTATTATTTATAGTAAGTTACAAATTTTAGGGAGTTTGAGTTGGAGTCTGATTCTGAAACTTCTTCCAAAGTTTGTATCACTATTTAAAGCATTGTAAATTCATTTTTATTATCTACCAATGAAATTTTGAATTTTTTAGCATTCATTTCTATTTTCTTATTTTCTCTTAATGTATTCAAGATATCTTTGTGAAGAGTCTGGAGAAGCTCTTGGATTCAGAGTCGTTATCCCTTCAGGAAGATGGTGATCGACCTCATCATGCTCATCCCGGTGTTAACGGCCCAAACTAAACTAAATACATACCAAATGTTGATGGTTAGGATCTTCCAATCAAGAGCTTTCAGGGCATATTTTGGACCACAGAACCATGGGCCTCACTTCTCCTATGTGAAAACCTGTTTACACGGTGCATATCGTGGCCTTAGAGATCATATGGTTCCCCTTTGCAAGGCACTTGCCCCACTTGGATCAGCCATCCAATTAGTGAAATGGGTGGGCCCACAATCAGACTGTTCGTCTGTTGGCCCCACTTGGGATGGGGAATGCCCATAAATCTTCTAGACGAGAACACCCTATCCATCCGATCATGGCCTACTGTCTATTGGATATGGACGGTTGCTTTTAGTTCATTCCAAAGCATCTGATTTTGGTCCACTGATCAAACCGGTAGGACCTTCCAATCTGAAAATCCTCGGGGCATCACTGTCCATGGTGGGTCCCTTCGATCAGCGTTCTAGAAAACCAAACGGTACGTCCCACATGCACAAGAACCCCGAGGCACCAGCGAACTGTGTATCGGCTGCACCTGATTTTATCGAGATGCCGAATCTTTTATATTCTTGATGTAGTGGGTGGCGCACACACATTCTTGGCATGTTAAACCAAAAGAAGGTGGACTGTAAATTGATTATGACTTTTGATTTGGCTATCGTCGGGCACACCATCTATCAATTTTTACTGCAATGGGGCATTCAAGGTGAACTAAGTTGCGTCGGTCCGTTTCATTAGAAAACAAGCGCTTTCAGGTCAAAAAACAAAATTTTGATGAAAAATAACTATTTTTAATAATTTTGATTTTTTTATTTTTTTATTTAGAATTTTAGATTTTCTTTTTTTTTTTTAGAAATAACTTAAAATCATGCCATTAGGGGTGTACATCGAGCCGAACCGAGTCGAGCTGGCCTCAGCTTGACTTGGCTCGGCCACTAGCTGACCTCAACTCAGCTTAGTTCATTCAGTAGCTCGGGCCAATTCGAGCCAAGATCGAGTCGAGTTTGTCATTGCAGCATTTTCACAAACACCTGAACTACACCTTCAAAATCTTACTGTATTTGACAAAGCAGCAATGGTTTTACAAATATTTTAACAAAAACCTTCTAGGCACCATAAAAATCAAGAAAAAAAAGGTGTTGGTTTCATATAAATACCTTCTTTGCCATTGGCTACACTTCTTTGAGTCATTTCATCAAACATTTGCTGAGCAGCATCAATCCCAAGGTAACCGTGTCACCAAACTGGTTCGATCCGAGTTCAATTCGAACTGGGTTTGATCCGAGTCGAGTCGAGCTGGGGCTAGATCGAACTCGGCCCAAACTCATTTTCAAGCTCAAAAAATCAGCTCAACTCGGCTCAAACTTAGCTTCGAGCTGAGCCGAATCATCCTTTTTCGAGTTGAGTCGAGAGAGCTAACCGAGCTAGCTCGGTTCGTGTAAACCTCTACATGCCATGACTATTTTAGCAAAAGTTTATTTGGAGTTTTTATTTTTAGAAATTAAGATTTAGAAGAGTTTTATTAAAATTAGAATTTTTATTAGAATTAAAATTTTTAAATTTTTGTTAATTACGAATCTTAGTTTAATTTTTTTCCTTTATTAATAGTGTAACAAGAACACACATTAAACAATTATCAACTAATTAATTTTCAATTTATTTAGATTTTATTTCTAGTTTCTATCTCTGGATTCCAAGAATCGATCTCTACGAGGACTCCAGACTAATTATCCCCCGAAGAAGACGGTGGACGACCTACCTGCGTCAATTCCTCAAGTGGGGTTTCCATCATGGATGGGCCACACGCAAAAATCTGTATAACCAGATAATCCTGACCATCTGATCGATGGACCTTATCCTACCTAACTACCCAAACATGTCTTTTCTATGAAATGCGAAGTACAGAAAGTTATCCCCCCATGACTTAGTCAAGTGTGGAAACAGGGAATAGAAAAAGGCGTGGTCTACATTTTTAACGGAGAATTCTGAAGTCCTGATGCATCTAAACGCCTGACGCACCCATCCCATGATAAGCTGAAATACTTGATGGTTAGGATTTTCCAATTTGGAAGATGTTTAGGCCTCCCCAAATGAAGTGGATCCGATAAGATCAACGGTCTGGATCAACCACATGTGGACCCCAGTTGCATGAAATGGGTGCACAGGATGCTGCTCACGTTCAGGGACTCCATAATTCATCTTTTCCACAATCCCATTTCCAAGCAATTCCCATTTCCAAGCAATCTCCTCTCTTGAGGTATTTCCAAAAGAGAGAAAACATAACCCTCCTGAGGTGTTATACAATACTCGAGCCGCGTATGACGCTTCATACGCGGGCACTCAGAAATTGCATGCGTGGCGTACATTAAATCAAGTTAGACCGGCAATCCACACTGTGACCAGAATCAGATTGGTTGAACAATCATCACCTTTGATTCCTGAACGCTTGTTTGTTGAACGAGGACCGTTGGATATTTCCTTTTTAACCGTCGAATAAAAGTCAATTAATCCGATAGTTAGAAAATCAAATAAGTTTACCTTTTGGTTCATGATACATATAAACTGGGAAACATATTTTGGACGGTTTAATTTGATTTTTTTTAATTCCACGTGTGCAATTTCCATCTAATATCTAGTGCCTGCGTATCATCCATCACACTCTTGCTGAGCATCAAAGCTTATCTCCTCTCCTTTGTTTTTTTGTTGACCGGACGGGGATTTGGGAAAGCCTTTTGTTTTTGTGTTTGACCAGACGGGGAATTCCTGGGAAAGCCTTTCCCAGGAAGTTCCTGCGATGGGATGCTTAGATGGGGCCACCTTGATGTTTGTGAAAAATCCACTCCCTTCATCCATTTTAAGAGATCATTTTAGGACGTTAAACAAAAAAATAGGCCTATCCATAATTCGAGTGAGCCACACGAAGGGGAAAATTGGGGAAAGAAATGCCTACAGTTGAAACCTTCCTGAGCTCAACCGTGATGTTTATATGCCATCCAAACCGTTTATAAGGTCATTCCCACTGCCATGAAGTGAAAACACAAAATAATTAGCCTATTATAAAACTTTTGTGCCCATACAAAGTTTCAGCGGTGTTCATTGAATCCCCACTATTTCCTTTGGTGTGGCCCAGACGAGTTTTGGATCCTCCTAATTTTTAATTGCATGTCTTAAAATGATCTCGTAAAAGGGATGGATAGGTGAATTTCTCACATACATCACAGTGAGCCCCACCTAGCTTTCCGGTGCAGGAACTTCCTGCGAATAGCGATTCGCTGAAAATCCACGTCCTGGTTGACCTGACTTTGGGCTGAACAGGAGAACTTTTTTTTTTTTCTTTTTTTTTTGGGTTTGCTTTTTTTTTGGGTTTGCTTGTTAGTACACACCCATGTCAGTACACACACTCCATGTTAGCCACCCCCATTAGGGATCGATACCAAGAACTCAAGTGTTGAAACGAGGCATCTCCGCTCAGTCTGTCAGTTGAGCTATGGACCTGGGTGTTGCTGCACAAGAGAACTTGCTATACACCATCAAGAAGAGACAGATAATGGTCCCATAACTGATGGTTTGAATCTTCCAATCGGTGAATTTTCTAGGCATTTCCAATCAGCAGCCGGGATCAAGACCAATGGTCTAGACCACTTAAAACATGGCCCCATTAGTACAAACTGAAAAGGACTGATTGTACCCTGCATGTTATGGCCTGGAAATTTATATAGTCTTCCATTTACCTTATAATAACATTTCTTTACTTTCATTCATCCCAATTTCCTTTGCTGGTTTGTTTATCTTGACGCATCCATCCAGCAAGCTGTGCTATTCTCTTCAAAAACAAAATCATATAGATCGCTCGTTTCAGCACCTACATGAAATGAATTGAATCATCATTTTGTGCTTGTTTGATTGAAAACAAGAGCCCATTCCACACGCCAACACCTTATAAACGCTAGGCAATCTTGAAACATTTTTGTCCAGAAACTCAATTTGAGCGCGCTTCCAAACGAAGTTTTAAGCATGGCAGATGCTCTCATCTCATTCGTCTTGGAGAATTTGAACTCCATGGTCCAGCAAGAGCTGGGCCTGTTGATGGGTGCCACTGGTGAGCTTGAAAAGCTTTCCAGCACATTCAAAGCAATTCAAGCGACGCTTAAAGAAGCAGAGAGCCGGCAAGTGAAAGAAGAGTCTATTAAAGATTGGCTGGGGAAGCTCAAAGACGTGGCCTACGATGTAGACGACGTACTGGATGAATGGAAGGCAGAAATTCTACGGTTGCAAATCAACAGAGGCGGAAGCAAAACAAGTATCAGCAAGAACAAGGTAGACATCAGTTCCTTCTCTCCTTGTTTATGTTATAACCAAGCTGTTTTCTGCCATAAGGCCGGGTATAGAATTAAGAAGATTCGGAAAAGATTAGATGAGATTAGGGATGAGAAAAATAGCTTCTTGTTTAGAGAAGATCGTGAAGAGTGGAGACTGGACACAGAAGAGAGGATGACGGGCTCGTTGATAGATGAATCGGAGATCTATGGTAGGAATCCTGACAGAGAGAGGATAGTAAACTGGTTGGCAGGTGAGAGCACTGGACCTGAGGAGGACCTTCCCGTAATTTCTATTGTCGGTATGGGTGGTATTGGCAAGACGACTCTTGCTCAGCTAGTCTATAATGATGAGAGGATTAGGGAGCACTTTGATAAAAGAATGTGCGTTAGTGTGTCCCATGATTTTGATGTTCGGAGGATATGCGAAGCGATCATGGAAGCAGACCATGGGTTTCCTGATAGAAGTTTCTGCGAGTGGGAAACACTACAAGGCCTTATGACCCAAAGGCTAAAAGGGAAGCAGTTTTTACTTGTGCTCGATGATGTATGGAATGAAAATGAAGTGAAGTGGGAGAAACTGAGGCTTCTTCTCAAGGGAGGCGCAAGAGGAAGTAGGATTTTGGTCACAACTCGCAGCCAGAACGTCGGTAAGATAATGGGTACAACCCAAATTCATTGTCTGGAGCAATTGTATGAGGACGATTGCTGGTCTTTGTTCAGTCATAGAGCTTTCGCAGTAAAGACAAGAGAAGAATGCTTGGAGCTGGAAGAAATTGGTATGAAAATTGTAAATAGGTGTGAAGGGGTACCTCTCGCCGCAAAGACGATGGGAAGCGTCATGCGATCCAAAACGATGAAATGGGAGTGGGAGAATGTATTACAAAGTAAAATATGGGACTTACCTGAAGTTGCCGAAGGTATCTTACCAGCTCTTCTTTTGAGCTATCATAACATGCCCCTGCATTTGAAGCAGTGCTTTGCTTTCTGCTCCATATTTCCAAAGGATCATCTACTCGAGAAGGACCTGTTAATCAAGTTGTGGATGGCAGAAGGTTTCATTCTCCCTGAGGGGAGAGGAGAAACGGAGAGAATTGGAGGATTATATTTTGAAGATTTAATGAGGCGATCGTTGTTTGATGATATTGTAACAGATATTGAAGGGAACATAACGCATTGCAAGTTGCGTGGTGCGGTCCATGACTTGTCCCGATTTATAATGAACAAGCATCTTTCTGCAGGAATGGAAAGCTCAAATGACAGCCAAGTGAATGCCCGACACTCCTCGTTGATTTTCAATCCGGATGTCACATCAATTCCCCCCTCCTTGTATAAGGCCAAGAATCTGCGCACTCTCCTCTTCATCGGATGGTCAATAATCAGTGATGTCCCTCGTGATCTTTTCCATACCATGAGATACATTAGAGTCCTGGATTTGAGTGGAACTAAAATCAAAAGGTTGCCAAATTCCATAAAGA
The DNA here is from genome assembly GCA_037074715.1 of Magnolia kwangsiensis. Taxonomy (NCBI): domain Eukaryota; kingdom Viridiplantae; phylum Streptophyta; class Magnoliopsida; order Magnoliales; family Magnoliaceae; genus Magnolia; species Magnolia kwangsiensis. The sequence goes on from CM073577.1 coordinate 121,426,504, forward strand.
ACCTAGTACATTTGAGATTCCTCAATATGTCTGTAACCGAAATAGAGGAGTTGCCTGAATCAGTGAGCAGTCTCTATTTTCTACAGACATTGAAGCTCAACGAATGCCGCAAGCTTTGGAAGGTTCCGACAGAGATGGGCAAAATGGTTAACCTACGGCATCTTGAAATCGAAGGATTCAACCTTCTCCAGTCATTACGAGGCATTGGGCGATTGATTTCCCTCCGTACTTTATCTAAGTTTAGCGTGGGGGATGTGAGGAGCGGATGTAAGATCGGAGAACTGAAAAACCTTTAACTTCCTGCAAGGCAAAATTGTAATAGATAAGCTACACAGAGTTGAGAACCGAGATGAGGCTATGGAAGCAGAACTAAATAAGAAGCCGAACCTTCATGTTTTGCATTTATGTTGGGGCGATAGGGTCGTATCAGAAGGCAATGCGATGGAGAGGATGGAAGGCGTGCTCGAAGAACTCCAGCCCCATACGAATGTGAAAGAGTTGAAGCTCGTGAATTACATCGGAACAAAGTTTCCCAGTTGGATGGAAGATCCATTGTTTGCTAACTTAGTCACTGTGGAATTGTATGATTGTTGTAAGAGCCGGCAGCTACCAGCGTTTGGGAAGCTACCACCACTCAAATACTTAGAAATATGGGGAATGGATGAAATAAGCTACATCGGCAGCGAATTTTATGGGCACGTTGCTCAAGGGACGATGAGAGCATTTCCCAAGTTAGAGAAACTCTCTTTCGTTTTAATTTCTAACTGGGAAGAATGGGAGTTGAGAATAGATGACGACGTAATGCCATCTCTCCATCATTTGAAGATTGTGTTCTGTCCCAAGTTGAAGGCATTGCCACGCCAGCTTCCTCCTGCTATATCAGAAGTAGAAATTGAAGATGATGGAAAGATAGTGTGGACACCATCACTTCCGCCATTCCTCGAGCGTTTGATTATAAACTATAAGGTGATATCGTCGTTAAGGCCATTACCTGTCATCCCCAACCTCAAGCACTTGAAGATAACAGGGCTCAAGGAGAACGAATCACTCCCAGATGGGTTGGGGCAGCTTGAAGCGCTCCAGGCTCTTGAGATCTCTTACTGTTCGATGTTGAATTCTTTACCTAAGGAGTTGCAACACCTCACTGCACTCAAAGAACTGAGATTGTTTGAGTGCCCGCTCCTGAAAGAACGGTACCAGAATGTCCTAGGGGAGGATTGGCGTACGATAGCACACATCCCCAATATATGGATGGACGACGAGAAGATCCAGTAAAAGAAACAAGGTAACAGTCTCATAATTACAAGTTTTGGTTAGATTTACACAAAATGCCACTCCTATCTTGATTCCAATTCCGATTCTTCCTTACTCTTGCCCGGGTGGTAGACTCACAGGAGTTTCAACTCCCGGTCAAGGGTTCGAGTCCCCATAGGTGGTGAAATTCCACCAGCGTGATTGTGTGGGGTGTGTGTGCGTGTGTTTAAAAAAATAAAAATAAATAAATAATAATAATTCCGATTCCCTAACCGATGCTTCTATCCGCAGGTATCCGTACAGTGGGAGTTGGGGAAACCCCCTCCCATCAAAGAACTAACGAGGAAGAAGCCAAGAACGGTGCAAAGCGCTTCATTCATCTAAAATGGTTGTATTTGCTACATTTTAATTTTTTAGAAAGGAGGGACGAATAGAAACATAGAGATGTTTGTGAAAAGGCCTGTGATCCCTAAATGTGCGTGTGCATGATCTTTGATTAGCTAATGTTCAATGGAATGAAGGATTACATGCGGCCAACTGAATGGTAGGTGACTCTGTAGTTGAGTGCTGTGGGGCTCACCGTGATGTGCTGCAGAGTTCATAGCCGTCCATCAAATGTGTCTGGTCATGTTAGCTCTAGGCTGCAACTCAGTTACGACTCAAATCATCCATCCCATCCCTCTTCAAAATATGTTTTCGACTCTCTCTCTCTCTCTCTCTCTCTCTCTCTCTCTCTCTCGTATCAATGCATAATGTTCTTTAATAAGATTTCATCCGTGAATTATATTATGATTGGGTTTTCATTTTCTGCAATGCTACAGTGACTGGACGCAGATTGCCTGCAGTCCTAACCTCATGGGTCCCACCCTGATGTATTATGCCCACTCCAAACCAACCGTTTTGCCAGCTCATTTTAAGGCATGAACCCAAACAACAGTCAGGGTGAGCCCTAGAAAGGTTCAGATGTGTTCGTCTGTCCCTACTGTTTCCTGTGGCGTGTTCCACTTGAGCTTTGAATCTGACTCGCATTTGGACTCATGTTGGACGGTCTAGATATAAAACATCATATCAGACCACGCACCTTAGAGGTGCTGAAATCCATTGCAGCCCCAGCTGAAAGTAATCCACGTCCATGGTGATTGCTAAAATGTTGGAGACAAGTAGCCAGATCGGCACAAGGACATTCAGAACAGATCCACTTCGGTTGGACTGGTAACAGCATTAAAGGCTTGCAGATGACGCAGGCCTGACCATTTGGGTTTTCCAAGGGCATTTTCATATTCATCACACGCATAAGCATCGCACCCATGAATGACACAGATCTTGCACAAAATGAGCTAGAACGGCTTGAACCTCCTTGTTTTGGCACACTTCATTACAAGCCAGGCTCTACGTATTAGTCTGCAAGCTAGGCTCATACAAACCTCAGCCCAGCAAAGAGTATCTACATCTTTAAAATTTGTATTCCGTCCAGTCCAGATCACCCGCACACTCTTGCAGTATACATGGGTCAGAAATTGAAGTTGAAGGATAAGCACGCCGCACACACTCCCTTGCAGTAATTGAAGATGAAGGAAAAGCATAGCCATCGTCCCTAGCACCCTTCCTCAAGCTTTGACTATAAACTGGACAGTAGGATTGTCACTCAGGCCATTACCGATTTATCCCAAACCTTAAGTATTAGAAGAAATTGGCGTTTAAGGAGAACAAATGGCTCAAAACTATTGAATCTCTTGTTGTCCGACGTTTAAGGAGAATAAGATTTCATCCGTGAAAACCTATGCGATCATAGATAGAATTGGAACTTTCTCCAAATGTACCAAAACAATGGATGACTAAGACAAGCTCTTAACAGCAATCCAATTGTTATATTCCCACAAATCAAAAGGCTTCAGTCCTTCCACCATCAGATGTAACAGTCCGTGGTCAGTCAAGCATCAATAGAGTTTTGACAGAAGCCAACAAACCACCAGCACTACAACAGGAAAAAGGCATCATCCGATGCATCTCACACGGCCCATTTCTTTCCTGACGCGTTAAGGCTATGACACCCGGTTCGCAAAACTCAATTTTTTAAACCTTTGTCTTTCTTAGAAAAGATTTTTAAAAATAGAAGAAAGCGCGATTTTTAAAAATTAAACATTTTTTCAAAAAATAAGCAAGAAAAAAAAAAAAAAACCATGGCAATCCGACGTAGACACTGTTTTTTCAACGAAATACTATTCTCAAGTAAGGAAAGCTTACTGGGAGACAAAGGGATTGGTGGTCTGTAGCCATGCATCGTTACAGATGATGACTAAAATGAAATGTTATAGAGAAGGGGCTTAAGACTGTTTTATATGCTGATTACTTGAAAAGTATTTGAAAGGAAACGTCCACCAATTCCATTCGAAGATCAAAGTTTTTTATTCTATTCTTACACAAACGTTGTCATTTTTTCAGTCCATTTCTTCACCTTTAAACCCAAACTTAATATTAATTTTTTTCATTTGTTTGGCAGTTGTTGTTTCTTTTTTACTGTATTTCTAACAAAATAGACCGATTTAAACATTTTCCATACCCTTTTTTGACCCAAGGCTGTTTCATTATGGACCCACCGAAGATCTCCTTTGAGCACATTAAGATCAGACTTCGCAATTTCAAACGAGCAATTGAGATAAATGGTGCATCACAGAAATTTTAGAAATCACCATAGCCCATCTTCTTTCCTCAGTCAATAGAGAATGCTAGGATTTATGCAGACATTTCGGTCCAACTGCAGTGAGGGCCACTTGAAAATCTGCATCATCTAACAACCATCAGCATCTTTCCCCATCTGCACTTCAGTCCAACTGCAGTGTGGCCCACTTGACCTGAAAATCTGCTTCGTCTAACAACCATCTGCATCTTTCCCCATCTCCTTTTGTTTCCCCCCACCCGAGATCTTCTCTGTACGCTCTGTATGGCCTATTGCTGCAGCCATTTGCCTCCAAAAAGATTGTCAAATTTCCAAGTACTACCACCCCCAAGACCAAATAGTAGAAATCAATAAAACCCTTCTTCGAACTCCCCCCACCACAAAAAACATTACAAAACCAAAAAACATTAACTCCTCATGGAGACCAGCACTTAAATCCATGGAAGTCATGTAAACGGCTTGACAGATATGCTGCTCTTTAAAGTGTAACACCTAACACTCTGTCAATGAAATGGGTGGGGGGGAAAAAAAAAAAAAAAAAACCCTCGGAACTATAACCATCACCATCACCATCACCATCGAGCCTTGTCCCAGCTTTCTTGGGGTTGCCTTCCATGATTGCTTTCCCATAGTTCGACAAACCCCTAAAATCATCATGGCTCCCCTACCCAGCACATCAATACTAGGCAGTGCCAACCAAATCATGTAGAATGAGTGAATGAAAAAGATTTCTCCACACAACCCAACTGCATAGCTCTTTCTCAAATTTCTATAAAAATAAATAATAATAATAATAATAATAATAATTTAAAAAAATTTAAAAAAAATCCGGAGATATATGGTGTATACCAAAACAGGTTTCAAAATTGAAAAGCTTCAGACGCCCAGAAATCCCATATTCCCCACTTCAGCACAATCATCTTTCGCATATGACTTTCAAATATCCAAATCAGAAGGTAGTATTTCATCCGATGGCAACTCAAGAAAGTACAATTTATACAACCATTTTCGTGAAAGGTTCACTTTTTAAATACACTCTGGATAAAGAATATTGAATATTTAAATAACCAGATTACATTGAATTGGTATAAAACCATTTTCGTGAAAGGTTCACTTTTTAAATACACTCTGGATAAAGAATATTGAATATTTAAATAACCAGATTACATTGAATTGGTATAAAACCATTTTCGTGAAAGGTTCACTTTTTAAATACACTCTGGATAAAGAATATTGAATATTTAAATAACCAGCATTTTGAAGTTCCAACCAAAATCTTGAAAATAAAACTTTGATTCACACAAATCTTACAACAAGTTTCCCTGTCACAACGTAAAAGGGAAGACCCTCAGCAGTTTGAGTTCGCAATGATGGTAGATTCCAAACCAAAACGTTTTTCAGATTTCTCGAACTATTTGTAGTCAACAATAGATATCTTCTCAAATTCAGCTATGCAAATGTCCAGAATAATGTTACCCGGATGGCGGATCCAGTTTGTTATATGGGAAAATGTAGGCAGTATGCAACTTCCTCCAATACGTGTGGTACACTAGGGTGGATCATGTGGGGCCCTCCAATTTATACACTAAGAATATGCAATGCAGTCTTGTGTATGAATTGGTATTGTAATTTATATAGGAAATGATTGATGTTATTATTTATTTTTATTTTTATTTTATTTTTTTGAGAGATAAAAAAGATGATTGATGTTATTATTGTAATTTAATAATAATAATAAATTGTAATTATTGATGTTTGATGTTATTATTGAGAGATAACAAATATGATTGCTGTTATTATTGAGAGATAACAAAGATGATTGATGTCATAAGAAATTATTGATGTTATTATTGTAATTTAAGTTCTATGAATTGGTATTGAAGTTCAATATGCATGCTATTGCAAAAATAATAATAATAATAATAATAATAATAATATATATAATATAATATAAATTTACATTATGAATTAATCAGGTCTCAAGAACAACCAGTTGGACACATGTTACGGTCCACCCAACTTATAACTTTCAATCTTTCATGTGCATGTGACATCCCAATAGGTTGGCCCCGTGATGAGGATCACCTTGTGCAGAAATCAACCATGTTCACTCAATTGAGTAGACAACCCTCATGTTTTTCCATTTATCAATGGAAAAGTATTGTTTTCTATGGTGTGGCCCACCTGATGAGTAGATGGGGCTGATTATTGTAATGGTTGATCCTCATGGCAGGCCAACCTATTGAAAGGGTTGGATGTCACATTCGCTTAATAGGTTTGAAGTTATCTACCGGGTGGACTGTAACATTTGGTCTAACCAGTCAGAATATACCCTTCTCATTAATCAGTACTTAAAAACATAGGACCATACTGTCGGGAGGCCGAGTTCAAAAGAGAAATTTCTGGTTTGGTAACTAATCTGTACATTGGGGCCCATGGTTGATCTATCCAATCCATTGAACTGATGGCCCCCATCATGGATGAAACAAGCCCAAAAAATCTATTCATTTGGTCAAAACTCTGAACTTTCCATTGTTGTAATGTAAATACACAGTTACGAAGAAATGCACCAACAGTCCACACTCAACGGAGAAAAAACAAAAGATTTGATGATCAGGACCTTCCAATTTGAGAGATTTCTTGGGCATGGTTTCCATGATGTAGGCCATCAGATAAATGGATTTGAGAGATTTCTTGGGCATGGCTTCCATGATGTAGGCCATCAGATAAATGGATTGGAGAAAACAACAATGGGCCCCACAGGTACAGATAAGGTACCAAACAAGGAAATTCCCTGTTCATAACAAGCAGGCAATTTGGCCTCTAATTTTGGATAAGTAGAAATATCAAATAGAATCCTAAATGATCGATAACTCGGATCTCATGACCTGGAACAGGAAGCATAAGAGGGTTGTTGATTTAGATGACAATGGTCAAAACACAGGATGCGCCAGTTAGTACACATTGGTTCAAGTTGAAGGCCCTAAAAGAGTGAGGGGTAGGCCCAAACAGACATGTGGAGGTAGTAAGAAAAGACTTATGACCTTTGGTATAACTGATGGTATAGCCCTTGATAGAGTGGAATGGCATAACAGGATTTGTATGGCCAGCACTAATTATTTAGGGTAAGGATTAGATGCCGATGATAATGATGGTGACGGTTTAAACAAAGAAAAGTGACATTTTTTAATCAATCCCCTATAAGGATTCTCAAAGTACAAATCAAAAGCTAGAGATTGAGTGGAAAGTAATTGCTCATGCAGATTTTACTGAATCCAGAAGGTAAAAACCTCTGTTATGACCCACAGATGCTACCAACAGAACTCATGAATGAGGAAAATGTTGATACTCAATCTTCTAACAGGATTCTTAAAACCCAAATCAAAAGCTAGAGCTTGATAGGAAAGTAATCACTCATATAGATTTTACTAAATCCTGAACGTAATTTGAAGTTCTTGAATACACTGTTTTTTCCTAAATGAACTCAATACTGATGAAACCAAATATAAAAATGAAAACCCTTTCTCGACTTTAAATGAATTTAAATAGAAATTACTTCTTTTCCATGATCTTGTTTTACAAAACTCATGGTATGCAATTTTATATCCTTCTATACTCCAAACCAGTAAAGATCAGTGAGGCTGTTTACAAAAATAATTTGCTTGAAACTTTGGCATGTTCACTTATTGATAAAGAACCTCAATTTCACAACAAATCAGTTGGAGGGTACCATGAAACCACCAGTTCCAGAAACTGACCAAGGGTAAACCCATTACATACCTTCCATCAACCGAGAGATGTTGCCAAGCTACCTCACTTGATGATGATCATGGAACCATAGCTAAGCATCTTAGCAATTAGGTCCCATGCAGCTGATTTCATTTGCTTCATGATGATCACAACAATATAAAAGAGGGTATCCAATTATCCATGAAAGATTTAAACAACACTTTTCCAAACCAAGTCAAAGATTTTCCCAAGAAAATTATTATACTAGATTTGAAAAGAGAGAGAGAGAGAGAGAGAGAGAGAGAGAGAGAGAGAGAGAGAGAGAGAGAGAGCTTGATTTGAAAAAGAAACTAGATTTGCAATGTTCAAAATAATTTACAGTTTATCAAGAAATTGGCATGTTCAAACAAGATTTGACTGTCTTCGGAACCTGCACATTTGGGAAGAAGGCATAGCCACCAACAGATGAAGACAGGTTAAGACAGCCTCTGAAAGCCTCATAAGCTGGTCAAAACCAATCCAGCTTTAATCACAATAACAATACAAGTAAACTTGGAAGGGGGTCATTCTGGTTTTATCATTACTCAATAGAAACTGTTGGGAAGCAAAACATAAATTTTCACTCCTGCTAAATCAGCTCTCAGAAAATTACAAGAAGACCAAAGTTTTTTGCAAAGCATCAAATCACTTCATATGAGACTGGGCTATGGAACTATCTTTAGAACTGCAGACTAGATTCAATAACAGAAAATATTTGCCCCAAGCACTTCCAAAAATCAAGAAAATTCAAAATTTGTCAGCTATCCATGCTTCTGAGTATTATTTGTGAAGGTCAGAAATATATATATATATATATATATATATATATATATATGAATGTCAGAAATTTGTATTCTTAGAAGATCTACCCAACAGCATAAATAAAAAGGAAGACAACATTAAATGTTACTATGGTATTCAAAGGTTCCCTTGCACTGCCCTTAGTAACACCCTGCAGCAAAAAATCTGGTAAGCCACATAAGAGCATGAGAGACTCTACTATAAGTCAAAGCACAACCAGAGTGGAATAAACATGTCAAAATATGTTGTTAGCTGAGAGAAGAAACTCCATTCTAGAGACTGTTTAGTAGGCACGTCACTCGTAGCAATAATATGCTAGTTGCAGGTGAGTTTTTTTTTCTTTTTTTCCTTTTTTCCTTTTTTTTTTTTTTTTTTGTAGCTGAGATATTTGAAAATAAAATAGAAGGCAAAAATTCTGGTAAGCCACCTAAGAGCGTGAGAGGCTCTACTATAAGTCAAAGAACAACCAGAGTGGAATAAACATGTCAAAAAATGTTATTAGCTGAGAGAAGAAACTCCATTCTAGAGACTGTTTAGTAAGCACGTCACTCTAGCAATAATATGCTAGCTGCAGCTGAGAATTTTTTTCCCTTTTTTTTTTTTTGCAGCTGAGATATTTGAAAATAAAATGGGAGATGAAAAACAGTTTTCAACAGAAACAATCAAAACATACTAGTGAACCTTGAATCAATTCAAGTATAATAAAAAAATAAAAATAAAAAAACAAATTATTTAGCAAATAGGCAACTCATAATCGATAACACCCTTTCAAATCCAAAGTACATAAAGCGCTTTTACTCTCAAGTTCAAAATCCATACATCGGAGCTCTTCCAGGAAACCAAACATAGGGCTTAAAATACTACAGAGTTTTTAAGGATATCAGAAGGAAGAAGAAAAACTTAAACTTTGGTTGACAAGCCTAAATTTGAAGTTCTTTAGTAACCAAAGAAATAAGACTTGTCACAGAAAAAGACGCTTTTGCATGAGTGCAGGAGTAGGAACTTCGAAGAATCATCTGCCCAGAACTAAATGGATTGATGCACCAATGAAAGATCTGCACAATGAATAAGAAAAATATAAAAAAAAAAGCAATTTCAAAAAACAAAATATTTCCAAAACATGAACCTTAAATACAAAAGGAAAAAAAAAAAAAAAAAAAATCAGATGGGAGCCATGATTTACCATTTGGAATTTTCTATTGAGATTTCAGAAACACAAACTTCCCCTATTTTATCAAATTAGCAGTATGCAAGTATATGCATAAGATGTTACAAATTAAAGGTATGGAGTTAAACACTAGATATGGAATTTTAGAAATGCACAATTTTACTTACAAAATTAGGAACTAAAACAAAATTGTAGACTCGCAGGATCAATTAAGCAACTTGAAAGAAAAAAAGCTTGCAAAATCAAGAGAAGCTACAAAGTAACAAAATAATTAAGAAAGATTTTACATTTGACTAACCGCAAGCCAAAAGCAGTTCCTAATATAAAGAGAAAATCAACCCAAAGACAACTTCGTGTGACAGAAAGAAGAAACATGAGTCGCAATAAATTTCAAAAGGAGTTGCTATTTAAGTAATCTGGAAAGCATGTGTCCACTACATACATAAAAGAACTCTGACCATTAACAAAATGAAGAGAAATTTCATCAAGATCAAGTGATTCAAATGAAATGAGGAAAGTTGATGCACAATATTTTAATGTTTATATCAAACAAATGCATGGAATCAGTTTACCTCCCTTCATGATTCCCAATATGAGTTTAGGAAGGCCCTTGAACAACAACAGTATTCAATTCTACCTTAAATAGAGGTTAAAGTTGAAGCATGGAACCTACAACAAGCATCCACCTCGGTTTTTTTAATGAATATCTCCATATTTTATTGAGATGCACCCATCGCTGGGTTTCAGTTTATCAAGGTGCACTCATGTGAGGTTCATTTCATCAGGGGGAAAACAAAAGAAGAATAGTTCAACACAATGACCTGCTAAACAGTGCAACTTGATCAGGTCCCACCAGTACCACTTGAGGAATTTCTGTACTCTAGACCATAGGATACTCACTGAGCTCATTTCATTCCACAAAGAAAGCTTTTGAGCATTCCATTCCACAAAGAAAGTCTTTGAGCTCATTTCATTCCACAAAGAAAATATGTTAGACCCTCAAAAACAGTGTTACTAATTTAGGACAAAGTCATCTTTTTTAATTTCGTTCAGATAAGTTCTATTTTCCTATTTAGCAGGTTATGAACATCGAGTAGTTTCATATCTAATTAGCTGTTCTGAGGTAGCTTCCACATTGAAAGTAGATACCCAGCTTTAATTAGAGAACCTGATTATGATGATTTTTTTCCTATTTCCATTAGGAAAAAGATGTAGAGATTCAGTCTTTGGTGCCATTTGATAAACTGAAAATAAACTCTGAAAGTTAAGTACTGAATTGTACTTTTGAAATAATTTTAGGGATATTTTAGTCAAAAGTGAAAAGAAATTTCAATGCACCACCACTTTCAGCATTCAGCCTTTAGCATTGAGTGGTGGGAGGGGAACTGAAAGAAAGACCCATCTTTTTTGTTAAAATCAATTTAAGTACTTAATAATCTGGATTGCCAAACAATCTGAATTGTATGAGTGCTGACAATAAGTGATAAGTGTTGAAAACAAGTTTTATCAAACGGCACCTTTGTAATTGAGAAGTTTTAACCATAAATATGAACCTTTTTGTAACTCCGTCTGAAACCCATACAGAATGGATAGTATCCTACATCAAATGGCATTAAGGCCAACCTCGGGCATGCTCAATGAGGACCATGATGATCATGCACCCAGAGTCTGACATGGTCGACAATCACATGCTCAGAGTCTGATACAGTCATACGTGACTGAGATTAGCAAACTAGTATTGTATCTTTGTAGAGCCCTAGCAACTGAAAACAGATAGCATAAACAAAAACCAAATTATCCCCTTTCTTGATCGCTTCCAACATTTCATCCATTTAGTGAAATCAAGTGACCTGAACAACAATCATTAACGCTGAAATACATCTTTCATAGATTTAAACATGCTGACAATACATCTCGTTCACTACAAGAAAAGTATTGTGATAAAGATAGATGAAAGATACAACAGACTTCTATGAGATTCCACCTGCTTCCAATCGACATATTATCCCAACATGCTGACAATGCATATCACATTTGAACATGAGATATATATATATATAAGAAAATATTGCAATGAAGATTGATGAGAAAAAGGATAAAGAGTTCCATGAGGTTTCACCAGCTTCCAATCTACATATCTTCATGCTGTTTCATCTCAAAGTACCAGCTTCAAACCACTTTGTGAGAGTTGTCCTCCTTCCAAACTTCTGACCATGATGAATTTCCTCCAAAATTTTAAATGCATGCAGCTACTGAACCACGTCTTTAGATTTGAGAAATTCCATGCAGAAGCAATCATGTAGCAGCAGACATGGTGGGGCACACCTTTGTTACAAGTGGGCCAAATGTGCAATATGTGGTGGGGCCGAATTATGACTTGGCAATGACAAGTGGTTGGAAAATTAAAGATTCTAAGGAGAGCCATGCCACTCTTCACTTGGAAAATTGTAGAAAATAAATGGCATTGCATTTTCTAAGAATGCATGGGAAAAGATTCACGGGGAAAGGGTGTTTCCTTAGGAAGTTTATTTAGTGGGAGACTTTGTGGGACCCTAGGTCCATTTTGCTTTAAATTTGTATGGTTTGGATGCAATTTCATGCGGTCCCAAGTTGAATGGGCATGGTTCCTGATATAGGGGGCAAGGGGAAAAAAAAATTCGATCAATCCAATGCTAAGTTTGAACAAGTGTGTTTTGGTAGATGTTTGCTCCCTTGTAGTAGATCCTTACAATGAGTAGTTATCTATGAAGTGACTTCTTCTTCCATCTGAGTTTCTTGTGAATTTTTTCTCTTCCTTTTGCATTTCTTCTCATCTCTCTCCACAATAAGCAAGTATTACCCAGTGACCAATTATGTAAAAAGACTGCTGATCAAAGCTCAAAATGGAAGTTGCTGATAATTAAGTTGATCAAAATGACCTTATTAGATCATGGTAAGTATACTTCGCATAATGACATGTATAGAATCCACAAGTCCATGGATTGCAGATATAAGCAAAGGCAGTACAAAGGATGAAAAGCATGGTGATTCAAGAAGACAAAATTTTAATAAAACCATCTAGTTATGTAATCTAGATGCACTCAAGAATTCAAAAATATAGGAAGAAGCACCAAGAATGGTTTCCTAATTCTTCCCAACACTACAATGGTTTTCTATTTAATTCCCACGATAACAATTTCAATACTACCACCAACGCAACTCGCAATCAGTGATTTCATACTTCTTCCCAACAACACCAATTTTCCATTTAATTCCCACGATAAGAATTTCAATGCTACCACCAACGCAACTCACAATCAGTGATTTCATACTTCCCAACAACACCAATTTTATCATTTAATTCCCATGATAATCTTTTGAATACTACTCCTAACATAACTCAATATTTGGGCTGAGCGCAACATCAGATGCTTCAGGAATTCTTCTAGTTCAGCGGCAGGAGTTTTCTCCGGAGTGATAGTTTTCTTTAGAGACAGGGCCCCCTAGCTGCGGGGGTTCCTGTTGTTTGTCCTGTCTTGTCCCTTTCCGGGATGTAGCGCAGGGGCTCGTGCTCCGTATAGGTGTTATTTCTGTTTTTTTCCTTGTTTTTCTTATTTCCCTGTTGTTTTGTTTTTCGTTTTTCATCTTAGTGGTCTGTAGTCCTTTTTTTTTGCAATAAAATATTACCTTTCCAAAAAAAAAAACAGTTCCTATAACACTACCACAAGTCAGCAATAAGTAAAGCAACCAGAAAAATACATCTCAAATGATAGAAAATACAAGACCGAAAAACAATATAGACGGCATGTGTTATACCTGCAACATACCTAATGGCCCATGTAAGGTGGGATACCGCCCATATGACCCACTCCCTGCTGAGACCTCCCAGCATTCCCCTGCCCCATTTGTGGATTTGGGTAACCACCCTGCATTGTGGGCTGATTCCCGTACCCACCCATCACATTCGGGCCAACATTATTCCCAACCTGTTGATTCCCATACCCACCCTGAATACCATGGCCCGCATTATTCACCATTGATGCAGGCACATTCTGATTAACTGGAGCGGCCATCCCTGCTGTCCCAAGAGTCCCAAGCAGGTTCGTCAGCCCAAGACCTGCTCCCTGGGTTGCAAGAAGTGCAGTCAGTGCCTGCCCCAGTGCAGGATTTATCCCCGCCGCCGCTGCAGCTGGCGAGGTATTGAATGGCATTCCAGCAGGAGATGGGGCCATCATATGCCCAGCCCCTGCAGCACCACCACCACCATGATTCCCCATCCCACCCATGAAATTGGGGTTGTTCTCATTTCTCGGGAAATGAGACCCATGGGGCGTACTAGACTGACGGTGAGGGTGATGGGCGAAGTGTGGCTTGTTTGGCTTCGGCCCATCAATCGCCTTCTGGCAGTGCAAGATATGCCCTTCAAAGTTCTTGTGTGGATCCTCCAATGCCTTGCGCGCACTCTCAACTGATCTGTACACGAACAGTGTGAATCCCTTCGGCTTCCCCGTCTGCTTATCAAGCCCAAGCGGACCCTCCTCGATCTCGCCGTACTTTGCAAAGAAATGCATCAAGCGCTGGGGATCAATGTCCGCAGACACATTGCTAACATAGATCTTCCGCTGTGTGTACTCCGATACCGGCGGTGCTGGCGGTGGGGCCAGAGGGACTGGCCCTGTCGACGCCAGCTGGCACGCCGTCATCCTGTTCCCGATCCGCTTCTGTGGTTCCCTCAATGCCTTGCGAGCCCCACTTCGGTGCTTGAACAGGATGAACCCGTAGCCCTTGGATTTCCCAGAGATCTTGTCACGGACAGCATTGCAATCCTCGATCTCCCCATATTTCTTGAACACGGCGGAGAGCGCCTCGGCATCAGTGTCCCACCCGAGGCCGTGGACGAAGATCTTGCGGTGTACCGGATCCGCGTCCGCAGCATGGCGTATGGAGGCGAGGACGTCGGGGTGGGTAGATGCGGCAGAGCAGAGAAGCTCGATGAGCTGCTCCTTGGGGAATGGCTCAAGGAGCTTCTCGACAGGCTCCTCGTCATCCTCGCCGTCCGATGATGAGGCGTCAGGATCGACGGTGGAGGGAGGAGCTGCGATAGAGGAGTTAGGGGCGTTTTGAGGATTTTCCGAATGGTCAGGCTCCTCCTGGGCATCATCTTCGTCTTCGTCCACGTCATCGTCTTCATCGAAGAGGGTCGGCTCGTGCTCTTCTTCTTCTTCTTCTTCATGCTTGACTAGCGGGGTCTGCTCCGGCTCCGGCTCCGGCTCCGGCTCCGGCTCGGGTTTGGGCTCGGGTTTAGGCTCGAGCTTGCGCTTCTTAGTCATGGTCGCTGGCAGGAGAAGAGATGCAAAAGCTAGAGTTTGAGAGGAAGAGAGCTTTTTTTTTAGAGCTAGGGTTTTTCGAGCCTAAAAGCACTAGGAGAAGAGGAGTATTTATACAGGAGGAATCTTATGATACTTACTCCCTCATCTCTATGTAGTGCACACGAGTTTTTATTTCTGACAAAGTGGGGCCAAGAGGTCATATGTCCAGTCATCTGGGCCGTTCTTCTGTTACTTCCTATCGTAGATGGTGTGTGTGTAAAATTTAAACTATATACGACAATTTTTTAAAAAAATAATCGTGTCCTACAGATAGACGATCACGAAGAGAGTATGACAATGGGCCAGAAGCAACTGAAAAGGATCCTGGCATTGATCACAGTGATGTTCTGATATGGATTAGGTCTTTTGGCCTTTCAATTCGGGAGTAATCAGACGTTCTATGGTCTAGATTATCTAATTACTGGCCTCTCTTATCGTAATTGAAAATACGTGTGCCGAGAAACATACACCCGACCTATCATATCACTACCAAATCACTACCTATCTATATGGGGCTCCTTGGGAGCATGGATTGAAGTGTCAGGTGGCTTGAAGTTATAAAATGCCGGATTTAAACCGTTTGGGTGGTGTTTAGACTTCCATAGGGGCGTTTGAAGCATGGGATTAGATTTTGGCTTAGGAGGGATGGCGTTACCCAAATATAATGATTATACTATGCTAAGGATTGTCCTTTTAATCTTATTACCAAGGCATTCCACTTCATGTTTAGAAAAAGATTGGCTATTCATCTTGCCACCACCAATCGATGCTCTTTAGGCCCCACCATGATGCATGTGTTTCATTCATACTGTCCACCCATTCTTCTGTCATTTTATGATATGAGCCCAAAAAGGCTCATAAATGAGTTTCATACAAATCTCGAGTGGATTGCACAGCTGGCCCTAGGTGGTTTTTAATGGTGTAATTCAATCACTACTATTTTTCTTTGGTGTGGTCCACCTGAGATTTATATCTACCCCATTTTTGGGATCAAGCCCTAAAAGTATATTTCAAAATAAATGGACGGCATGGATAAAACACATGCATCATGATAAGGTCCACATAGCACCGACCACTAGCCATACGAAATCCAAAGTAGGATTGTAGAAACCTTCACCCCGGCTTTGATTCTAAGAAAGGGCTTCCCAACCCATACCTTATGTGAGTCCTAAACAGGACATTGCAACCATCCATAAGATCTTAAAACCCACTCCCTCGTAATCCCATTTAAACCCATGCGCCAAACACCCCCTTAATGTACACAGATTTCTTGCTAAATCCTTTCGCATCAAGTTTCTGCACTCTAAACCTAGGTGGGCCCACTATGATGTTTGTGAGGTATACACTGTCCATTCTTTTATTGAGATCATTTTAAGACATGGGATAAACAATGAGACGGATCTAATACTCGAGTGCGCCTAAAATGTGAGATTGAACGTCCGTAGTTGAAATATTCATGGAGCCACAAAGTTTTGAATGAGGATAATATTTGTATTTTCAGTTCATCCTAATAGGAATGACATTATGAACAGTACAAATGGCATGTAAACATCACTGTTGACCCAGAGAGGTTTCATCGGTAGGAATTTCTCTACCCACATTTTCCTTTAGTGAGGCCCACTTGAGTCTATTTATCATGTTTACTTTTTGTCTCAAGTCCTAAAATGAGCTTCAAAAATAGAGGGATGGGGTGTATTTCTTACAAACATCACAATAGGTCCCACCTAGGTTTTAAAGAACTTCATAAGAAAGGCTTTTGCGGGAAATTTGCATCCCTGGTAATATATACCATATGCAGGATAATGAATATGATGAAATTAACGTGTTCAAATATGCTTAAATATGACACACACACACACACACACACACACACACACACACACACACACACACACATGCGACATATGATAAGGTCTTTGTACGGGAGTGTAAACACCTTTTCAAATATAAGAAAATCTAAATCATTTTATCTGAACTTGTAGTTGAAGCTAATTATGGAACGCTAAAATTGTACACTATCGATCTAGAAAACTTTCCAGCATAACGCAGAGATCGTTGGGACCCCAATGCCCACCATGGGTCAAGAATGCTTTGAGAATTGAGTTCGCTATAATAGCAAGAATCTAATTCCCAATACTTATTATTAAGCTTGAATCCTTGAGTTTTCTATCCATCTAGCTAACTTGATAATGACTAAAATCTAATTACCAATGGTGGTAATTAGATTCATGCTAACATCTTCTTAAAAGGAGGCTTCTTCATTTGAAATTAGGAGAGATTGATGCTCGAGAAGGGTTAGGAGTCTTCATATGAGAGATTCTAAAACTAAGACAAACAAAGAAACAAAAAAAGAAAATGAGAGAAGTAAGAGATAAGAGGAGTGATCTAAGCCATCTCATGTTGGCCCAAGCCTTTTCAACTATTCAAATTAAACATAGAGGAGGATCTTGAGATATCTAATCATCTCTAATACATAGTATCAAGTTTCTCAATTCGTCTCTCACATCTACAGGCTCCACCTCCACAATCTCTTATAGGCCTAAGACATGTAGCTGAACATAAATCTTCGAAGCCATCAACTAGTAGTGACTCCAAGTCAAATCATATTATCTACAAGCTAACCACACACAACCCAATGCTCAATAATAGCAAAAGCAAGCATCCTTTTCTTCTTTCCCATGCGTCCACAATCTAAGGACTAGCGACTCCACTAAGGATCTGCTAACCATTGGATAGGCACTACTCAAAACGCAGGACTTTCGATTTTTTTTGGGGGAATTTTCAATACTAATCCATTTACATTTCAGCACTTTATGTTTCATTTATTTACATTTCATCATTTAAGTTTTAACATTTTACTTTTTCTATTTATACTCTTCCTGCGTTTAGGTCCTTTCATGGGAAGACTTTGCACCTATGTCATTCATGTTGCGAGCGCCGCTTGTCATGTACAAACCTATTAGGCTCATAAGGAATGATAGCCTGAATTTTAAAATGCGAGGGAGTAAAAAGGGTTTCTGAAAAATTCAATTGATTATATTAACAAGATCCCTATCTTAAATCTACCCATGTTCCTCAAAATTAGAAAAAACTAGTTTAATTTACTTATACATAAAATAAAATAATCATTTATGTGTTGTTGTTAATCTCCCAAAGCAGGAAGATTCTCTTAAATCTATCCAAGATTAAGAGGGTAGAGAGCCACTGTCAAGATCCTGGTGGGAGCCAAGTTGGCTTGGGCATCTCTCTCTCTCTCTCTCTCTCTCTCTCTCTCTCTCTCTCTCTCTCTCCTTATTTTCCTTTTGGGTAGGACAACTACCACAAAAGGGAATGGTGTGGACATCTAAGTCTCTCTCTCCCCTCCCCTCTTGGATAGGATCTTAAAACAAGGAGGTTGGATTGCAAGATAATATACACCATATGGTGCTCTACCACCCTATGGAATACTTGTGTACCTTACTGTGAAGTATGTTTATGTACCTACCTAATCCATGCGCCCCAACCATCTAAATCCCTCTACTATCAATGGTCCCCATCCTTGGGCAATTCCTTACCACCCAGGGTATGGATCATGTTAGATCTCAACCAGTGGATGTCCATTAAACATGATTTAAAATAAATCAATGTTTAAAAATGAAAGTTAATAGTTGAAATTTTTTAGCCTAACCAATTAAAACCTCAGAGGTGTTGATCAAGCTTTTAAACACTTATGGATGGTCTAAACCTCAAGATCAACTACATATTTATGTTCCAGGAAGACCAAGTGGATCTTGTGTTGAATCGTGCTTACTTCACAGACACTAGTGAAGAACTTAAATACACCCACTTTCAGTGGCTATGCAAAAACCTCGTAAGAAAGAGCCAAACTATAATCAATTAGGACCTCTCAGTTTGCACATCCTTGGGACATGGGATTTTAGTAAAGCTAATGCAACCACAAACTTATTCAAGTCTAGGCATGATGGATCTCCCAATCTTGATACTTGTAATTGATTCATGCCAATGCACATGACTAAAGTCCCAATACAAGGAACCATTTATGGCACACTGTCATGCTCATGTGAAGTAGGGAATGAGGTAAACCAACACCAAGTCGGACCCGACGGGTGGACTGTCCATCCCGACAACAAGCTAGTCCCCTCACATAAGATGACCATCCAATGATAACACGGGTATGCTTAGGATCATGGATGGTCATGGATAGAGCAACGAGATCCATGGAGCTCACCTATCCATTAGCTACCAGGCTATTGTGTTCAATCTCAAGCATGCAAGACATTAAAGGTGATGCCTCTCAAACGCATTAAACATGTTTCATAAGAATTAATCCAAAAGAGGTTAAATGCATCATGTCATATAATTAAGGTTTAAAAACATTAGTTTTCTAGAGCACATCCCCAACAATCTCCTACTTTCCCTAAAACTAATCAACTTCCAAACACAATCACGTACTATGAGCATGGCCATTAAAAGGTGGTCGTCAACCAGCGGAGCTTCAACTGATTGTAATAAAATTTTGAGCTTGGAGGAATGACACCAAGGAGGTTCATCCAATCATCATCAGTAACAACTGGCATGGTCTTAATATTCAGCACACTTGCACCATAGGATGGGAGGCCCACATGCATAAAAACATCTAATAGGGTAATCTCAAACTCACTAAAGGGTACATGAAAGGTATAAGTGTCGTCTCACCAATACTCATAAAGGGCGGCCACCAACATCCTATTAGCTTGAGGAAATTGAAGAGTCAAAAAGCCTGCAAAGGGGGAAGCTTTTAGAATAGCCACCAATCATAATTGTGGGCCAAGGAACCACTTATCTCAGTTCTCACAAGCTCCTCAACCCCTGATGGATGGCAGAGAAATGCCATGGCAAGCTCCAGATGAAAGGTGATTGTTTTCATGAGGAATGTGGGCAAGATCAATATCGGACGATGATGAGGCACTAGCTTGGTTGCGGGACTGATGAGGCATATCTGCACAAAAGCGGATAAAGGTAAGTATCCCATCCCATCTTCTTCTTAATCTTTGAATGACTAGTTTAAAGTGAGACATGAAAAATGCTCCACAAGACACAACAAGTCCAAAAAAATATTTCACATGAGCTTGTCCCATGACCTGCTTCGAGATAGGCAATATGGACAAGGTGGTACTCAATTATGAGCCCACAAATAGTTTTAAGGTGGAAAATGAGGCATCCTAACTCCTAATTGACTAATCTCCCACCAATGGTGAACCTTGTCAAGTGTCAACCCGTAAGGCTAATCCCTTTTAAAAATACATGGCAATAATAAAAGGACCAAAGGTTTACTAGTGGGGCACTTGAGAAAGGCCAAATGAAAGTCCATTCAAGCATTAAAAAGTCCACAAACCCCTTTTAAAAGAAAGTTAAGAGGGGAGATCAAGGCTACCCCATTTCCCACACTTACAAATGGTTTCATATGGACTAGTTATGGTCCATTTATAAACAAGAATGACAAAGTAACATAGTTACATGTTCAAATGAACTCGAGATTTCCAAGTCAAGGCCCGAAAGAGGTAGCCAAGCGAACAATCTTCCCAAAGTGAGCTCTTGAATAGAACTTAGGCTTTTCATATACATTAAGAAGTTAAGCCCTTGACTAACATTGACATGTGGCACAAAAGCTATTTAAGGCCCACTAAAGAAGGCAAAAGGGTGTAGCTATCTTAGCCCAAGAAACTTAAGCCCTAAAAAATATAAAAAGTAACAAGCAAACCCCAGAATCCCTAAAGAGGGATGGGTCACTGACCTCGCTTGAGCCCAACATGGAATCTCAAGCTCATTTGAACGTAAAAATTTAGTGTAGATCATTCTATCTTATACATAGGATTTGTAAGACCCGTATCCTAAACCGTACCGTTCCATAGACTCCTGCGATCCTTCCCATTGAATTCCGGTGACCCGCTACCTGTAATCAGTGTTTGCACACAACCCTAAGCCGCATCCCGCATATCTAAGTCGACTTGACTCAAAACTTGTACCCTTGCGACTGCGCTCCAACGCCGCGTCTCATACGCTGATGAGATACCCAGGCCAGGAGTTGTGGGCCCGCATTTATTTCGAGAAAAACACCACACGTTACGAATTTTTAAAGAATCTCTACCCAAACATCACATCAATCAATCAAGTATAAGCAAGTACACAACTCATGCCTCTCTCATCCATTTCTTACTAATAAAGACAAACAACCCATACCCCATGCCACCTCAACCCCCCCCTCCCCCCCCCCCCCCCCTCCCCCCCCACAAGTCAACTCTCTCTTAAACACACCCATCCCTCTCTCACACCACCCATCCCTCTCATCCCATCCTTCTTACACAACACCACTCCTCTCTCATTTCACTCCATTCTCTACCATTTTTCAAGCTTCCGTGAGAGAAAAATTCTAAGGAGAGAAAAGAGAAGGCCCACTTCCTCCACCCCTCCCCCCCCCCCCCCCCCCAATCTCATCATCCAACCCTCCAAAATCAATCCCAACCATTAAATCTCATCCCTTGGAGCTTTAGAACTCATTGGTGAAAGAAAAAGTCCAAGATCTAAGTTGGATGGTTATCTAGAATTAGATTTGTGTTTTCTTGCATGGATTTGATGATTTGAGGACGCACATTCGGTGGGACCCAAGTGATGTAAGCATGTGTTGTATTGTAAAAGAGGGGCCTATAGTGGCGGGGCCCCTCCCATAACGGCTCTCTCTCTTTCCCTGATTAATGGCCCACCCCGATTCTTGATTTTATCCACACTATCCATTGAATGGGCCCAACCACTATCCACAATGGGCCCACCTTGCTGACCTCCCTGTTGTCTGTTTGGATAAGCATGGGTGAAGGGAAATATGAAATATCAGCTTGGTTGGATGATGGGCCATGCACGTGTGGACCCACCTTAATGTATGTAGTACCTGGGTCGTCCATCTGATGGACGACCAGTAGCTACCACTGCTGTATTGATGTCAGTAGATCCGTGGAACCCACATGATTTATGTATTTTGTTTCCACACCATCCAGCTGTCTGGACGGTGGAAGTCACCATGATGTATCCATTAATCCAAGCTGTCCATTTGCCCAACTACGTGGCTGATGTATTGACGTCATCAAGTTCTGTGGGTCCTACGCAGCTCTCAGTTGCTGTACCAACGTTAGCAAGTCTGGGTCCTGAACAGGAGGCATTTGTTATATCTACACCGTCCATTTGCTTGACACTGGGCCAGCAACCTAGCGATCTAGTAGCGGATGGTTGCTATTTGTGACGCCAACAAGTTCTATGGGCCAAATCATGTGGTACTTGTTATATCCAAATCGTCCATCCCTGTGGCCCACGTGATATATGGGCTTTATCTACACTATTCGTGTAGTGGACCCCATCATGATATAAGTGTTTTATCTCTCACTATCCAGCCTACTAGACGGTGGAGTTACACTGTGATGTGTGTTGGATGCACACCGTCCATCTATGGAGCCCCACACGTGATGTATATGCTTCATCCACACTGTCCACACGTGGACGTGGGGTCCACACATGATGCATGTATTTTATAGCCACACCGTCTAGTGGTTTGGACGGTGGAGACCCATCACGATGTATGTGATTTATATCCACGTTGTCTGTCCATTTGTTGGACGAGTGGGGCCCACCTTGATGTATGTATTCTGTATCATCACCGTCCAACGCCCCTGAACAGTGGGGCCCGCTGTGATATATATGATTTATCCATCCATCCATTTATGCGGCCCGTTGTGATGTATGTATTGTATATCTATGTCGTTCATTTGATGAGGCCCAATGTGATGTAATTGTGGCCCATTTGGAACATGAAAGGCCCACCTTAATGTGATGAATTTATGGCCCATTATGTTGCATATGAGACTCATATGATGAGGCCTGATGTGTTGTATATGAGGCCCATATGATGAGGTCCAATGTGTTGTATATGAGGCTCATATGATGAGGCTCGATGTGATGTACATGTGGCCCATATGATGAGGCCCGATGTGATGTATATATGGCCTATAAGATGAGGCCCATTATGATGTATGAGAGGCCCATTTAGTTAGGCCCAATGTGATATATATGAAGCCTTTGTGTAAGGCCATGGGCCCACTATATGTTTGGCTCTATGTGGGCCACTTCTTGATAGCAATGTTGGTTAAATGTCCACATTGATGGGCAATGATGGTTAGATGTCCACATTGTGACCTTCTCTTAGGCCTTGATTAGGCCCATTCTCACACTCCCTTAGTGGGCTACCTCAAATTGATGGGCCCCCACTAATATTAGTATGACCCATCTCACCTTATTGGACTAACCCCAAACCGTTGGGCCCCTAGGATCGTTAGGCCCATTCTTGATATGAGTAGGCCATCTAGGCCCATCCTTCATATGAGGAGAGTACATCATCACCATATAACATGTTTAGTATAGCTTCACGATCCATGCCCATGCGCATCATATGTATGCTTGATATGAAGAGTGATTGATCATATCACATGCCATTAGGCATATTATTATGGGACTCCCTGATAGGCAGATTTTCCCTACATGAGAGCATGGTACGCGCAAGATTGTTACATGACTGGATAATATGATTCATGCATCTCGCATTTGTGTAATATGATTCATGTATGCCCTAGCGACATCAGGGTCATAGCCTCCACAGGCATATCGTAGATGATAGGATTGGACATCAGAAATACTGTTACTTGTATCAGGGTGCCATAAATGTCCCTGATAGGCGGAGTTTCCCTACATGAGCGCGTGGTATGCGCAAGATTACTACATGACTGGATAATATGATTCATGCATCTCGCATTTGTGTAATATGATTCATGTACGCCCTTGTGACATCAGGGTCATAGCCTCCACAGGCATATCGTGGATGGTAGGATTAGACATCAGAAATATTGTTACTTGTATCAGGGCGCCATAAATGTCCCTGGGTGAAAATCTCTAAACCCAATGGTTAGAGGTGTACATGAACCGGGCTAACCCGGTTAACTCGCTTAACTTGGCCTGACACGGAACTGAGTTTGGTCTGGGATGGGTCATTTTCTTCAGCTCGAAACTAAGTTCGGGCTGAGTTTGACCAGGTCCCAATTCGGCCCGACTCAGTCCGAAACCCAACTCGATCTGGTCCGACCCGACCCAACTCGGCCGTTTACACACACACACACACACACACACACACACACATATATATATATATATCTTAAATCCTTACCCTAACCATTTGAACTTATTAAAGCCCTTCCCATGAACTTGTTGTAAGGTCCGAAACTGTCCCGAACTCGCCCGATTGTTGACCGGGCTGAGTTCGGGTTAGATATGTTAGCCCAGTGACCGGGTCGGGCTGGGTTTGACTGGTGATTGGGCCGTGCGAGGTTAACCTAGTTCAACTCGGTTTAACCCGATGCACACCCTTGACGATGTACTAGAGGATGACTCTAATGTTAAGACCAAGTGGATACAGAGTGCACGAGGGCCATATACCAGTAGGTTGCATCTCTCACTGTATCGTGGTCGGTTGGAAGGGAGTGACCTTACTTGCCTGAGTGAGGGGATAATATCTAGGTTGAGTTTGATCAGCTTGAGGAATGGGTCTGCTATCAATGAGCCAGGCTAGATATTAGCAGGTGGATAGTGAGGTCTCTTCCACTTACCCAATTGTGCACTCAGATAGGGGTGGCAAGCAGGCGGATAGTGAATGATTGTCCAGAGTGAGATTTGTATTGACATTTGATGCTCTAGTAATGAGCTGCATTGAGATGTGAATTCAGATGAGGATTGGTATGCTTGAGTTTCATCTCACATCACATGGCCTTAATATGGCCGACATCATTCATGCCTTGCAATGCATGGCCTTGATATGACCAATAGCATTCATACCTTGCATCGCAGAGCTTTGGTACGACTGATAGTATTCATGGATTCGCCAGCATATTCTGTATTACTCTGATATTGCATTTTGAGCATGCTTATATTGCGCACACACTCTCACCACCCTCTAAGCTTTCTATAAGCTTATGCATGATTGATGCATGCAGGTGACACCAGGACGCAGCCGTAGCTTGGTAGGAATATGAGCATGCAGTTGAGCTTCAGGAGTTTCCATTATTATTATCATTGTATTTCCCTTTATACGCATTGTACCTTAAAGTTTTTTATTACAATGGATTTTATGATGGTTTCTTGGTTATTGTTTGTGGGTTATGCTTGTTACGGAATACATTTATGTTAAAAAATTCTCCTTACAGGATCACAGGATCAGAACTTGGTATATGGATGCCGGAAGCCAGGAATGGGGTACTACGGAAGCTGTCGGCACTGGATTCGATGATTGAAAATTTTGTGAACCCAGTTTCTGAGTTTGGAGCGTGACAGGATTTCCAAAGGATGTTTGGGCCACCATGGAGAATTTTAAGGGCCAAAAAACTGATGTGTGTCATTTCATCTCAATTAGCCTAATCACTTGCGAAAAGAAAAGAAAAGAAAAGCATGGAGGCTTGAAAAAAGAGAACATGAAAAGGGGAGCCAAAATGGAGCTTAGGTCCACTCAAATATACATGGGGCTCAAGGAATCATTTTAGATCCATTCTTTACATAACACAAAAGACTCCCAAAGAAATAATACTCCTCATAGTATCTAGATGTACATGCAAGGAGTATTATTTATACATGTGAGAAGGGTGGAACAAAGGAAAGTAAAAAGAGCAAAATGGAAGAATGGAAAATCTCAAAAGTGTAACTTCATGCACCACTTGAGCTTTGAAATATTCTTGTTATCCACCACTTTGTACCACACTCAAAACCTCAAAGAAGCACCTATGGAAGAGAAAAAAAAGAAAGCATGAGAAAGTTGTAGAAAGAAGGGATGAATGGAAGGAAGGGGAAGCATAAATGGACCCTACCTTTACACTTACCTCCTCATACCAAGAAGAGCACCACCCTTGCTATCCAAACTTCAGAAAAAAACCCCAACTTGGAACCACAAGAATGAGAGAAAAGAAGGAAAGAAAGAGAGCTTGAAAAGAAAGAAAATAAGGAAGGAAGAAAGAGGATAAACTATGAGAATGATGCATGTTGGAAGGGCTGGAATATATAGAAGATGAGACCACACCCTATTACTCGGCACTTGAAAGAAACCAGGGGGTAAAGGGGGGACTACCAACAACCAACTTGCCTCCATCCCCCCTTTTGGTGAAATGACTTGGCCTATATCTTTCTCCTTAGGAAGAGAGGGACCATGGGAAGACCTCATTGCAAGGAATCTTGCACGGATTGTCCATAATGTAGTGATGAAAGAGAAAAAGTGAGTAAATGATGAAAATGGTGGGAAATTTTAAATTTTAATCTAAAATCCAATAACTCATGAGAAATTGAAGAGAAATCGGAATGATGATGAGGAGGAGAGAAAATCCCATGCATTTTTAAATTTCACAAAAAATCATTTCGAAAAAAACTGGCATCGACTACGACCATCAATTCTTGATCTGATGGAATAAATCATCTTTGAAAATCTTAAAATATTTTCAATAAAAACTAACATCAATCACGACCATCAATTGGTGATCCGATGGACTAGATCACCATTTCAAAAATCTCAAAATATTTCTAATGAAAACCAACATAGATCATGACCATCAATTCGTGATTTGATGAACTGAATCATTTGCAAAAATCACAAAAATATTTTCAATAAAAACCAGCATCGATCGTGATCGTCAATTTGCTATCCGATGGACTAGATCATCTTTCAAAATCTCAAAACATGTCTAATAAAAACCAACATCGATCGCAACCATCAATTCACAATCTGGTGGATTAGATCCTTTTCAAAATCTTCAAAAATTATTTCTAATAAAACCAACATCAATTGCAACCATCAACTCGCGATCTAATGAACTGGATCATCATTTAAAGATGCAAAAATATTTCCTAGAGAATAATAAACTAACGGGACGACGAATTCGATCGGTCATAAATCCAAATCTTGACCACAAACAGTGGGATGACAAAATCAATCATGTCTCAGAATCTTGACTACAAAACTGTGGGATGACATAAACGATCATGGATCAAAATCTTAACTATAAACCCGCGAGACGATGGACCCAATTAGTCACAAATCGAAATCAACAACAAACAAATTTACACCATCTATAATAAAAGTTGAAGTTGATCGCAACCAACAATCTGCATTAGCTAAAAAAAACAATCAAGTCTAATTACCCTATGAGACAATGGAACTGATCAACCATCTCTAATTAGACTCTTGATCACAACTACTAATCAGACTTGCATCAAATAAACCATCCCCAATAGATCTCAAGTCCCAATTGCGACAACTAAAATGCAAGTAATAAAGTACAAAATCCTAAAAATCCATAATCCCCATCACAACTAGCATACACACTAGCCCCTTGCATATTTTCAATTAAAAAAACCAGCATACTCGAAGTTCCATAGGCATCCCCGGTGGAGATAACCAGAAAACTGGACCTATTTCAAAATCATCTTGTAATAAAACCCCCACGGAGTATCACTCCTCAAAGTGATGTGACTTTAAAATAAAAAAATATCTTCAAAGTAAAGTGTCAAGCTTCGGAGGCACTAAGAGATCTTCCATATTTTTGGGTAGGAGTCGGCATAAAATCAAATAAGATCCGATATCTTATGGTTTCTCGGTAGATTATCGGATCCGAATGCACATCAAAGAACAATCAGACTGAACTCTAGTGTCAGCTTCATCGTATCAAATACTAATGCTAAGAAAAGATAATAGGCTAAGATTGGTCAACAAAAATCATCTAAACGGTGAAAAAGACAAATTGTAACCTAATTGTTAAAACTAAAAGATTACATGGAAAAAGGTCAGCCACACATACTTAGGCATGGATGTTTGCGGAATTTGATCGAATTCAAGTCGGTGTAATGAGTTCCCCGTAAGGCTGTAGAAAGCACAAGGCTATTAACCACTTTGACGATCAAGCTAAACAAGTACTCTTGGGGTAATCTAAGAAGCAAGGGACAATCCAATATAGGTCAGTAACCTCGTAAGGCCACAAAAAGCATAAGGGCTCTATTGTACATTTCTAATGTTAGTACCAATTAAGAGTGAAGGGTTGTGATTGGCGGCCTACGTAAGGTCAATTGCAACATTTTCCTCAAAACCTTGTGATATGTGTGAGCCACTTGTTTCCAAGCAACCAGCTGACACATACACAAAGGCAAGAAACGAATATTGCAATTCATGACCGACTGATAAAGATAAGGTGTCCACTCGCTTTGACATTCAATTACACACAACTTTTGCCAAAGAGGGGCATCTGTAGACACCCCATCCCAAACTGATAAGCTGATTGAGTTTGAAATGATAGATGACCAACCAAACCCCAATCCTAAACCCTAACCCTAGAAGACTAAACTCTAGGAACCTTGATCGCAAACCCTAACTCAACCAAACAACCCATTCAACCCAAACAATCGAGACAACTTAGTCAACCCCAATCTTAAACTGCAGGAACCTAAAACCCTAGAACCTTGAGCCAGCTTGGTGAGTCAACTCACCCATTCAACTTGCTGAGTCAACTCTCCCGGTCAGCCAACCCAATCCAACAACCGATTCAACTTACCTAGTTAAGCATAAAACCAAGCCCGAACCCAAGCCCAAAACCAAGCCCAACAAAATCTTAAAGCAGCAACCTCCACAGTGGAGCCTCCACACACTTGGAGGAGGCTGGCTGGCTGGCAAAGTAGGGAGTTCGAGTGGGGAATGATGGTAAGTTAATACTCCCCATCTTTGGGGTAGTCTCCCTTAAGCACGTGGAATTACTCTTTTTCAGACCCTACATTTACAATTGAGGTGTATTTACTTTGATGCCTATCTCCTTACCCAAAATTATCCTCTTACCACTTCATCCAACCCATGAGATAATGTCATGTGGCAATCTCCAATCCTAACCCTTCAACTACCTTTTACCCCTAGGACTACTAGCAATTACCACAAAACCAGGTTTGGAGGCTATAAATAGCCCATTCTCCTTCTCATTTCAAACACCCACTACATTCCGAGCATTAAGGGAGGATCAAGCATCCCTCCTCACCCCTTAGGGCCTTAGCCATCTAGCCATGTAACACCCCATACTTTTCAATACTCGAGTGTTACCACGATGATCTAACTTAATATAAACACGAACCTGACTCATTTATACATCCACTTTCACTTTAGTTTAGGTCTGACCATTAAAAGGATGTACAACTATCCATCCATGGATTTAATAAAAATGGACCATCACATTACATGAAGGACCTATTTTTAGGACTTAACCTCCTCGTTAAGTGAATCTAATCGTCCACTCGCAGCCTAGAGTGTTGGATCATTGAATCCATCAATCGTCAGCCTTCGAAATAGGTTACGAGTGGCACACGAGTATATTGTAAGAATGGGACCCTAAATCCCACCTTAAATCATTAGGTGGATAGTCCTTGGGCTCTTAAAACCCTTCGGATAGGTGATGGTCGAATCTAAGAGAAATCCAACCATTGTATTAGCGGGAGTCAATAATTGATCATGAGATCTCTAGGTTTTGCCCACCCGAATTTAGGATCTGCCCCATCCTTTGGGATGGGCCCTAATGTGGGCTAACAAAACTAATGAAAGGAGTGGATTTTATCAAGACATCTCTATGGGCCCCATTTTAGAGTGCATGTACACGAGGAGTGGGTGCACTAGCAACGCACCGAACTAGGAAAACTCGTCAATCGAGTTTGACCCGATGAACAAGGAAAGAAAGTTTCTCCCACTTACAATGAACAAGTGGACAGAGCCCGTCTTCGCATAACTGTGGCCCACCATTATGGATCCTATGTCTGATCCAAACAGTCCATCATGTCCAAGGCGAGGGCTCGACCAAACCCCATCCGGTTTCTCACATTGTCTCATGTGTTCATACGCACAATCTTTGACATAAATAGAGCCATGTAAGACTGTTTTACCAAAAATGGAAATTGCTTCAGTGCCGAGTTGGCAATTCGTGTGCGATGGCTCCTGCAGCATCCCAGCTTTCCATTGAGAGCCATCCTAGCCCTCCATGCTAGGGCTTTCAGGAAGTTGTGGCTTGAACTTTCTCCTACCACCACCGCGTGTTAGAAAACCAAAACTATTAACAGGATGTTAATGACAGCTTATTTGGTGGCCCCCACGATGATCAGGGGACCTATCCACGCCATCCATTCGCCTTTGATCATCAGATCAACCATCCAATGATGACCTACCATTAACGATGGAGTCATCTTCTCCATTGGCTAAAATAACCCACCACCATTATGTGGGCCCCATCCACTGATCTAAGGCGATCACTCGGTGGGTCATGATATTAGAAGAACATTAGTAACATCAGATTACTTCCATGCAACTAGATTCGTGATTAATCAGTGATGGATGTGAGCTCTTGTTCGAGCTGCTGTTGGAAAGCTGTGACTAAACCTAAGATTAGTAGTCGATGTTTTCAGGTTTTCCAGGGCCTATAAAAGGCATCTCTTAGGGCATCCATCTAAAAAAAAAAAGAAATAAACAAAAAATGAAAGAGTGAGAGAGTTTAGCGTGGCCCACGGCTGCCGCACCAGCTCGAGTCAGCCCGACTCAGTCCAAATGTTGCTGGAAGCATCAGAGGGAGATGAGAAAATAGGAAGGAGGAACAAGATAGAGAGTAGTGAAGGAGGAGAAGAGATCGAGCTGCTGCACTCGCCGTTGCTGCACTAGCTTGAGCTACAATTTGAGTTGGGGTTCCTCCCCTGTCCAAAAAAGAAGGGAAGAAGAAGAAAATGGAGAGAAAGAGAGAGGAGAAAATAGGAACGAGAGAGAGAAGAGAGAGAGAGAGAGTAGCAGAGAAAAACAAAAGAGAGAAGGAGAGTGAGGACGCTACCCTCCTTGCCATCCGCTACCGCATCAAGCCATGGAGGAGTGGGTTCTCCATCTAGTAGAAAGCAAGAGGAAGATAGAGTTAGGAAGGAAAAGGAAAAGAAAAGAGAGATAATAAACGAGAGAGAGAAAAAGATAGAGGAGAGGGAGAAAGTGGGTCGGTGGTTGCTGTTACACCAACCCGACCCAGTTGAGTTGAGCGCGACTCAGACACTGGCTGGTCTAGACCTGCTAGATGGAGCAGAAGGGAAGAGAGAGATAGAGAGAGAAGGAGAGGTAGATAAAGAGAAGAGAAGAAGGAGAGAGAGGGAGAGAGCTTGGAGTTTGATGGATGTCGAGTCAACTTGGCTGAAACCAAGTGTAGCTTGGTTGAGTTAGGCCAGTCCAGTTGGAGTTCCAGTGAGAAGAGAGAGGAAGAGAGCAAGAAAGAGGAGGAAGGAAGAAGCAAGAGAGCTTGGGTGTTATTACTGTCTGGATGAGTTTGAGTTAACTTGTTGATTGACTCAGCTACTTGAATCAACTTAGTAAAGTTGCGCTAAGCTTCCATCATTGTTGGAGTGTTGGTGGTGGTCGGCTTGTCCAGCAATGTATTTATTGGATTATGCCGATTTGAGTGCTTAACCAGTTGTGTCAATCGGATAGATCCAATTGGGTAAGTTCAACTTAGTTATTTAAATTAGAAATTATTGGTAATATTTAATTATATATTGTAATGCCCCGTACTTTCAGTGGTCGGGTGCCACCATAGAAATCTGATTTAACTACATGTATGTGGAAACACACGTAACTTTCCTTACACATCTATGTCCGGTGATCCCCAGTTCATCAATCTCAACCATCTAGTACAACATTCATTCATATATTAAGCCATCCCCCTCGATTGATTTTCAAAATAATCCAGAGACGTCTATTTTAGGATCTCGATCACTTCGATAGATGGATCAAACCATCCATTAGGTCCCCAAGTCTAACCGTTAATTTAAAATATGACCCACTTACAAACTAAATTAATTTATCTATTTATTTATTTTATCCAAGCCCTATGGGTATTGAGTGGATAAATGAATAGGCATGACCCACAACAACAAGTTAGAGGAAAATAAAATAATAGAAGTGTATATAAATGAGAATGCTAATATTGTAATAATAATATCCCACATTCTAAAAGCATGTTAGGTCACCTGTTCCCTAACTCAACCATTGATTTTCAACTAAACAACCCCTACGACCCCCAGGGTTACTAATAATTGGTTATGAATCAATCCCACCATTGAGACTGGTTGAATGATTAGGATATCAAATATTAGTAATTTAATATCCATACAGTGTGTCTCACTTTACAATTAAAGTTAGGGATTATGTTCATGAATCATAGCGGTTGATCCACCATGAGGACAATTCTGCCCGGAAGTAGGCCCTACAATTTAATTCAGAATAATAATAATAATAATAATTAATAATAATTTTATGAAATATAATTGAATTATAAATATTAATGTAGTATTAAATATTTTTTCTATAAATATGTATGCAAAAATTATTTGCCATTTTAATAAAATGGCAAATTATTTAACATGTGATTTTAAATATGATAGTGTACAATTTTCAATTTATATATATGTGTATAAAATGATATTGTATAATAAGAATTATATATTAATAAATATGTAATTAATAACATGTATATAATAGTATGTTAATATTAAAAATTATATTTATATAGGTGTATGAAATTTTAATTATTTTAATTATAAGTAATATACAAAACTAATGAAATCTATGTTAATATTAGTATTGGTTAGTAATATATGATAAAAGCCTTACGAATGACCCATTAGGACCTTTCAACCGTTAACACTTGATTTCAGGGCAAACTAACCGTTGGATCAACATAACTGACACCAAAGGATCTTGATTCGGTTGGTACGGCCCACCTGAGCATTGGATCTACCACGTCTTCGGTTAAGATGGCCTAGTTGAGCCATGGAACATCATGGATGGGGTGGATTTCCCACAAACATCACCATGGGCCCCACATTAGTGTGAATGTATACAGGTGCTAAAGCACCTGCAGTGTGCTAGATGACTCAGCTCAGTTAAATGGGTTTGACCCGTGTTCTCCCATGAAAGGAAAGAACTCCCTTTCCATTCTTTTTCTTCCAGCGAATGTATGTTCGTCCGTTTGCTTCGATGGTGGCCCACCAGCGAGACGTATTTTGATAATCCAAGCCGTTCATCTTGCTAATCCCCGAACTCGAAAACTGGGCTCACAAAATTTTCGATTGCTGAATCCGGCACTAACAGCCTCCGTAGTACGCCATTCTCGGCTCCCGACACCCATACACCAGGTTTCGATCCTGGGACCCTACAAGAAGGATTTCAAACATGATTTTGGTTCAGTATAAGCATAACCCACGAACAATAACCATGAGAACATCATCACAAAATCCACTATAATCAAAAACTTTTGAGTACAAGGTGAATGAAAGGAAAATATAAGATAATAACAGAAACTCCAAAAGCTCGACTACTCACTCCAACTGCGGCGAGGCTATGGCTGCGTCCTGGTGTTACCTACACGCATCAATCATGCATAAGCTTATAGAAAGCTTAGAGGGTGGTGTAAGTGTGTGCACGATATAAGCGTGCTCAGAATGTAATGTCAGAGTAATGTAGAATTATACTAATGAGTACATGAATGTAATCAGTCATACCGAGGCTATGTGGTACAGGGTATGAATGTTATCTGCCATATCAAGACCATGTGATGCGAGATGCAACTCAAGCATGCCAATCCTCATCCAAATCCTCATACAGCTCATCAAATATTAGTACACTTCTCATTCTGGATAATCACTAGGGTTTAATACACTCCAAATGGCACTGCCCCTTTCCCGGGCGTGTAGTCTAAGTAAGTGTAAGAAACCTCACTATTCACCCGGCCAATAGTCTGCCAATATCTATCTAGCACGTCGATAGTGGACCCATTCACAGCTGGTCAAACTCAGCCTAGTATTGCCCCCTACTCTCGGGCGAGAAAGGTCACACCCCTTTCCAACCGACCACAACACAGTGGGAGACGCGACCTCCTAATGTTCGGCCCTTGTGCGCTCATGTATCCACTCGGTCTCGACGTTGGAGTCATTCTCTGGTACCTTCGGGTTTAGGAATTTTCATCCAGGAACATCTATGGCATCCCGATGCTACAAACAGTATTTTCGGTATCCAATTCGGCTACCCATGATGTGTCTGTGGAGGCCACAGGCCAGATGTCGCTAGGGTGTACAGTAATCACAATCACACAAATGCAAATGTGCATGAGTTAGGCAGTCCAATCATGCATCAATCCTACGCATACCATACGCTCATGTGGGGCAACTCCGCCTATCAGGGGGTCCCAAAAACCACCTGCACTATGGTATATGCAATGACCAATTACATTTCATAATAAACATACACATGATGCATATGAGCATGTATTATGATGCCATGTTGTCACAAATTCATAATCGGTAATGGTAGCCAGTATTGACAATCGGCACAGATAGTCGGCATCATAATCAATCTCGATGCAAGGCGGGGTCCATAGATGGACGGCCAATAATGGATCAATTAAAATCAATGAGGCCCAAGCATTTGGGTTAACCCACAAGAGAATGATGAGGAAGGGCTTAATAAGGCTTAAGGGAAGGTCACAATGTGGATGTTCAACCATCATTTTCCATCAATGTGGACCTTTAACCAACATTGCATCGGGCCAAATATACAGTGGGCCCATGGCCTCGCACCAGGGTCTAATGTGGACCTTTAACCAACATCATCATGGGCCTTAATTGCATCAAATGGGCTGATTCAAATGAGCCGATCAAATGGGTCAAATCAAAAGGGTAGATTTAAATGGGCCGATACAAAATGGGCCGTATCAATGGGCCAATCACATGGGCCGAGTTGAATAGGCCGAGTCAAATAGCCAAATCAAATACTTCATACATCACTTGTTAAAGATCATTATAGAATATTATAAAAATTTATTAATCATGTCCAAGGATCATCTAGACCACACCACACTTAACAGTGGTGATAATGATCAAAATATCATTTGGACCGCTTCACAAATAACAGTGGAGATAGTGATTTTCACTGTTAGAAAATTTCATAGGGACCACCATAACATTTATTTTTCCATCCAGACTGTTCATACGGTCATAAATACCTGAATATGAGGAAAAACTACTTTTATATTGATCCAAAACTTCCAGTGCTGGACGTTCAATCCACCCCACTGTTATGGTAGTGTGGTCCACTTGATAACTGGATTAGTCTTATTTTTCTTCTCAAGCTCAAGGACGAGCTCACCAAATGTATGGATGGTTGGATAAATTACGTACATCAAGGTGGGGTCCACATACATGGCCCACCAGGGACATGAATCTACTTCATCATTTTTTTATTATTCATTTTGAGTGTTGCTGCAGTACGTGCAACAGTAGTTGATATCGGCCGTTGGCCCACTGTTAAATCAGATGGATGATGGTGATTTAAAATGGATGGACAGGGTGATGTGTACACGCATCATGGTGGGGTCCTACAGCAGATGGGCCCCATTATAGATGCAGCATCAGCCGCTACTGATGGTTTGAGTACAGGTGAGTCCCACGTAGGGCCCACCACCATATATCTTATAGTATATATGCATATATATAATATAATATTATATTTATATAATGTAATATAATATCATATAATTTAATATAATATATTATATGATAATATCATACAGGAGCTAAAAAAAAGCCACCGTCCAGACTGTTGGAAGCTCTGGACTGTGCTGATCTTTGGCATAAACCATGTGGGTCCCACACGTGTAGCCCACCTCTCATAAATAATGTATAATATATATATATATATATATATATATATATATATATATATATATATATATATATATATATAATATTAATATATGTCATACTTTATCTTTCTTCTTCCCTTTTTTTTAAAAAAATTATTTTTACACATAGCTGGTTAGTGCATTCCAACGTCAAATCACACTTCTCTATTAGCCACACCCCATTTGCCATGTCCACCGTCCTTAGACACTGGACGGTATAGATTCAACATAGGTATCATGGTGGGTCCCACATGGATGTGGTCCACCTGTTGGATTGATCCGATGCTTGTGCTTTTCCTTTTCATCTAGGCCCGGTAACGAGCTGAATGGTGTAGATCTAATACATCCATCAGGTGGGTCCCGCAAAGTTGGGTGGCATGGATAAGATACATACTTCATGGTGGGCCACACACACTTACACCATCCATACAAGAGAGGGAGAAAGAAAGAGAAACAGTGAGGTAAAGGGACCCCGCCACTATGGGCCCCTCTCTACATTGTGTACATCAAAGTGGGTCCCACAACAAGTGGGCCCTAAAATTGAAATTGATGGTGGATCACCCACCTATTGTACTCATCCTTGATCACTTAGACTCCTATGCTCCTTGCCTTCACTTTTAATGGTGGTTGATGGAGTTTTGATTGTTGGGATGAGTGATGAGAGAGTGGGAAAGTGGGTCACACTTGTTGTTTTGGGAGAGTTTGGGGAGGCTTGGATGTATGGAATTTTTGTTGCTTGGGAGAGTGTTTTGAGAAAATGAGGGAAAGAGATAGAAATAATGGATGAAGGGATGGATGGAGTGGTGGTTGTAAGGAAAGGAGATGGATAGGTAAGGTTTGATTTGAAATTTTGTAAAAGAGGGATGGGTAGGGGAGAGAGAGAGTTGACTTGTGGAAAAAGGAGGGATGTGTGTTGTACTTGAGGTATGGAGTGTACTTGACTTGACTTGATTGATTGATTGATAGGACATATTGTAGAGATTCCCATGAAATTCGTAACATGCAACGTTTCTTTGGAATGAACGCGGGCCCATATCTCCTGTCCCGGGTATCGGTTCGGTGCGCGAGTTACGGCTTTGAAACCATGGGGACAGCGCGGTCGCAGGGGTATAAGTTTCGGGTCGAGTCGACCCTGACATGCAGGACTCGGTTTAGGATCACGCGCAAACATCAGATACAGGTCGAGGGTTGCCGGAATTCGATCAGAAGGACCGCAGAAGCCTACGGAACGGTATGGTCTAGGATACGGGCCTTACAACTCTCCCCTCCAAATAAAAATTTCATCCTCAAAATTTACACAATCATGACAAATAGACATAACTCATAAGAAAAGAGGAAACATAGCATCATCATATAAAATCAAAGACAGTTTACAAGATACAACATATAATAAATCATCAAAGAGATAGGGTTAGCACTCTCGAATCTCGGCCTCACGCTCTCAAGATGCCTCATCAATAGAATAGTGATACCACTAAACTTCACCAAGGGAATGATCTTGGTCCGGAGGACCTGCTCCTTCCGATCAAGGATGTGAATTGGCTGCTCAATATAAGAAACATCCTCACGAACCTCCAACGGCTACCAATTAATAACAGGAACAATGTCTGACCCACACTTCCTCATCATAGAGACATGAAAAATATTGTGGACGTCAAACAATTAAGATGGCAAGGCAAGCCGATAGGTGTAAGACCCGTATCTTGGTCCGTACCTTTCCATAGACTTCCGCGGTCTTACCGGTCGAATTTCGGCAACCTTTAACCCTTAAACAATATCGACGAGCGACCCTGATTCATACGCCGACAATCCGAATCGACTCAACCCGAGACCAATACCATAGCGACCGCACCGTCGCCGTGGTTCCGATGTCGCGACTCGCGCGCCGAGTCGATACCCTGGTCAAGAGATGTGGGCCAACATTCGGTGCGAGAAAACGCCGCGCGTTATGAAACCCAAGAGAATCTGTACGATGTGTCACATCAATCACATCAATCCCATCAATCAATCACCCATCAATCCATCACATGTCAAGTACACATCACTTTATTCCATTTTCTCAAGCAACCACAAAAGTCTTCATCACCCATACCTCTCTTACACAAAAAGCCTCAAAAGTCAAGCTTTTCTTACACAACCATCACTCACCCATCCATCCATCACTCTCTCTCTCTCCCTTTACATCACTCTCTCTCTTTCTCTCTTTCTCATTTTAAAAATCCCAAGCAACAAGAGCCCCCACGTATGGAATTTCTCCAAATTCCTAAGCTCCAAGTGGCCCACCTTCCTACCCCAAAATCTCCCATCTCAACCCTCCATTCTTCATCTTAACCATTGAAGTTGAAGCTAAGGTGCCAAGGAACCTCTAGGAGCGAGAAGATCGGACGGTGGGTGCCTCTATAGGTCGCTTTCCTTGTTTTTATGGTGGACCAAGTGAGGCCCGCCAATCAATGGTGTGGATCTCACTTGGGACCCTTATTTGTGGCCAATGGACCACTTGGATCATCATGATCATTCCATGATGGGGCCATTCTCCATGGACCCCATCATGATGTTTATTTCACTTAGAAAGGTCATCTAGACCGTCCATATCGGTGGGGAATGGATCTCCACCGTTGATTTACATTTTTGATGGTCACTTGTTCAAAGGGTCCGTTGATGTATGATTTCATGTAAAGGAGGGCCCATAATGACGGGGTCCCTCCATCACAAGCCGTGTCCCACTCTCCATGTCTCTCTCTCTCTCTTTTATTTTATTTTATTTTATTTTAATTTATTTTATTTTATTGCAATAGGATGGTGTGGCCCACTTGAATGGATCCCACCTTGATGTAATTTTTATTCAAGTGGGGCCCACCTTGGACATTGAGCCCATGACACCCATCAGTGGTGGCCCACTCCATCAGGGCCCACACTCAAAAAAAAAAAAAAAAAATAAAAGACCGTGACGCTGGACGCTTTAACAGAAAGGGGATAAAGGAAGAAGAAAAAGGAAAGGGAAATGGTGGGCTGCTCCAACATGGCCCCACCTTGATGTATATTTTTAATCCAAGCCATCCATTTTATTCTCGGGATCGTTTTAGGCGTTGAGCCAAAAAATGAGATCGATCCAATTATCTGGCGGGCTGTGACATTAAGAATACTAGTATCTTCCTTTAAAACTTGGAAAAATAATTTATGGGGTCCACCAGAAGCTTGGACCTACCTGAAACTTGTTTTGGACCCCTATTTTTGTGGGAAACATGCAATGGATTGGGTAGATCTGGTTAATGTGGGTCCCACCTAGGATAATATATATATATATATATATATTTTTTTTTTTTTTGGCATGACTTTGTGCCATGACGTCCAGAGACGTCCACGTTAAAAAGGGTGGCCGCATTAGCCCACTTGTTGACTCCACCATGATGTATGTTTTACATCTATACCGTTCATTTAATAGGTCCTCTTGAATGGTGCGTTGAGTCCAAAAAAATCATCCACAAACTGAACTCAGGTGGGCCATACCATCCAAATCATGTGAAGAGATGCCTAAATCATATAAAAACACTTGGTGGGGCCTACCTGAATTTTTAATGTGGCTGAAATTTGGTGTGAACCCTCAAACAGGTGGGACACACGTAATGGACGGGTTGGATTGCAAATAAACACTTTGGTGGGTCCTGCATGGGACCCACTGTGGTATGTGTGGCTTACCACACCGTCAAAACAGTGGGTGGTGACACCCACTGTGATGCAAGTGTTTCACTCACGCCATCCGTCCATGGCAGTGGACGGTGGCCCCCACTCAGATGTATGTATTGTGTCCACGCCGTCCATCACGTGGGCCCTTGGCCACGTGACGTTATGAACAGGTTTGGATGGAAATAAACATTGTAGTGGGCCCTAGACCATGAGTCCCTATGAATAGTTTGGATGGAAATAAATATTTTGTAAGGCCTATGAGTCGGGACCCATTTAATTTTCAAAAGGGCTATGGGTTAGGCCTGTTGATTTATAAAATGCTTATGGGTTAGGCCCATTTGATTCGTACGAGTCCTATGGACTTGGGCCCACTTGTTATGTAAAGCCTATGGGTTAGGCCCATTTGATTCATATAAGGCCTATGGACTTAGGCCCATTTGATGTACTTCAAGGCCCATGTAATTGGACCCTTTTGTTGAAATTTAAAGCCCATGGGAGTAGGTCATTTGATATATGTAAGGCCTACGGGTTTAGGCCCATTGAACTCATGATTAGGTCTATGGGTTGAGGCCCACTTGATCTACATGTGGGGCACAATTGGTGTAGTCCATTTGTTGCATATGAAACCTATGAGTTTAAGCCCATTTGATAAAATCTAAGGCCCACGGGTTTTGACCCATTGCAATACACATAAGACCCATTGGTGTGGCCCATTTACGTGGCCCATCTGATGAATAAAAGGCCCATAAGATATGGCCCATTTGATATATATGTAAGGCCCAATGGGATGAGCCTACGGTCCATTGCAATGTGTAATTCCCATACAGTCTATCTAGCGCTATTTACAAAGATCGTGCCTGGGAAGCAATGTTGGTTGGACGTCCACATTGCGAGTGTAATGTTGGTTGGATGTCCACATTACGACTCTCCTTAGGGCCCATTACTGGGCCGTACTTATCGTGTATAGGCCATCCAGGTCCATCTGCATTGTAAGATAGTTCATTTTATTACGCATCATATGTATGCTTGACGTGAGAGTTGTCTGATCATAGCATTTGCCTTCGGGCAGGTTGTTTATGGGCTCCCGGTTAGGCAGTGTTGCCCTACATGAGCGCACGATATGCGCAGGATTGGTTGCATGACTGGATAGCGTGATTCATGCATTCCGCATTTGTGTGACATGGTTATTGTACGCCCTAGCGACATCGGGGCCGTAGCCTCCACAGACAGATCGTGGTTGGCAGGATTAGATATCGAAAATCTTGTTCTACATGGGGTACTATAGATATCCCTGGGTGAAAGTCCCTAAACCCTTATGGTACCAAGAGGTTGCTCCAACGTCTAGACCGAGTGGGTAGATGAGCGTTGAGTGTCGATTACCAGACGGTTATGCTCTCCACTGTGTCGTGGTCGGTTGAAAGGGGGTGCGGCCTTACCCGCCTGAGAGTAGGGGGCAATGCTAGGTTGAGTTTGACCAGCTCGAGGAATGGGTCTGCTATCGATGAGTCGCGCCCGATATTGGTAGACGGATAGTGTGGTCTCTTTCACTTACCTTATTGTGCGCGATGTGGCAGCAATCTGGTTTAGAGTGTACTAGACCCTGGTGATATTTCATATTTTGAGCTGTATTGATATGTGGACATAGATGAGGATCTGTATGCTTGAGCTGCATTGCACATCGCATGGCCTTGGGATGGCCGATACCATTCATGTCTTGCATCGCATAAGCCTTGGTACGGCTCATGATATTATAGATCCATCTGCATATTCCGCTTTACTCTGACATTGCATGTTCATATTACTACTTTGCGCACACACTTTCACCACCCTCTAAGCTTTCTGTAAGCTTATGCACGACCGTTACTTGCAGGTGACGTTGGATCACAGCAGCGATGAGACAGGAGCACGTTGCAGAGTGTTTTGGAGTTTTTGTTCTACACCATTGTATTTCCCTTTATGCTCATTGTACTTGTAAAGTTGATCATAGTGGAAATGTAATGGAGTTCTTGGTTGTTGTTTGTGGGTTATGCCTTTGGTTATGCTTATTACGAATCAAACTGATGATGAAAATCCTCCTCGTAGCATCCCAGG
Source organism: Magnolia kwangsiensis (assembly GCA_037074715.1). Classification (NCBI taxonomy): domain Eukaryota; kingdom Viridiplantae; phylum Streptophyta; class Magnoliopsida; order Magnoliales; family Magnoliaceae; genus Magnolia; species Magnolia kwangsiensis. The sequence continues at coordinate 121,468,123 of CM073577.1, forward strand.
ATCAGAACCTGGCGAATGGGAGCTAGGAGCCGAGAATGGGGTTTTACGGAGGCTGTCGGTACCGAATTCGGTGATCGGGAATTTTATGAGCCCGGTTTCTGAGTTTGGGGCGTGACAATAGGCCATAGTGCTAACGCGCCCAGTGATCTCGAAAGGTCCAATGAATTTCGGGGTAAGCTTGCCCTTCGATTCAAATCGAACTACGCCCTTCATGGGCCAGATCTTGAGATACACATGGTCCCTTACATCAAACTCTAAGGGACGATGCCGTCGATCAGTAAAACTCTTTTGTCGGCTCTGAGCTATGCGCATCCTCTGCCTGATGATATTGATAGCCTTTCATGTCTGGTGCACAAGCTTGGGACCTAGGAAACATCGCTCTCCGACCTCGGTCTAACAATTCTGAGATCTGAACGGTCTGCTATATAATGCCTCAAAAGGAGTCATGCCAATGGTCGCCTGATAGTTGTTGCTGTATACAAACTCAGCCAATCACAGATGCTCATTCCAACTACCCCCGAAATCAATCACGCAGGACCGAACCATGTCCTCAAGGATCTAATTGACCCTCTCGGTCTTGCCATCGGTGTGTAGGTGGTACGCGGTGCTGAGCTGCAAAATAGACCCCATCGCTCTTTGAAAGCTCTTCCAAAACTGAGACATGAACCTCGGGTCTAGGTCAGAAACGATCGAGACTGGAACGCCGTGCAGTCTCATAATCTCTTCGATGAATAACCTTACAAGCCGGCCCAAAGGCCGTGTCGCATGAATCGCAAGAAAATGTGTCGACTTCGTCAGATGATCAACGACAACCCAGATGATGTCATGACCGCGCTGAGTCCTCGGTAAACCCATGATAAAATTTATAGATACGTGCTCCCACTTCCACATCGGGAAACTCAACGGCTATAATGGACTAGGGGGTCTCTGATAATTGGCCTTAACACGCTGACATGTGTCACACTCGGCCATAAAACTAACGATCTGACACTTCATCCCTGTCCAAAAATACCGTTTCCTCATATCACGATACATCTTCGTTGAGCCAGGGTGGATAGAAAACCGCGATCGATGTGCCTCAGTTATAAGATCTCTATGTAACTCAAAATTATCCAGGACACATAATCTGCCTTTGAAGCGAAGTCCACCATCAGATCCTATCTGCTAATTTATCTGACTCTCAGATGCTGCCTCTACTCGGTAATCTTGCAATAACTCGTCTGTCTGCTGAGCCTCGATCACCCTTGTGACAATAAATGGTTGAATTGACAAGCTCGATAACTAAACGATAGAAGTCTGCAAACCAAAATCAAAGTTATACTCTGCTATATCCTCGAGTATCCTCCACTCCTGAATCATCATGTGTGCCACCAGGCCTCGTGGTTGACGGCTGAGGGCATCCGCCATTACGTTCGCCTTGCCTGGGTGGTACTGGAGGTTGAAATTATAATCCTTCAGGAGCTCCATCCAGTGTCTCTGCCTCATGTTCAGTTTGGATTGAGAGAATAAATACTTCAAGCTCTTATGGTCGGAGAAGAGCTCGAACCTAACTCTATAGAGTTAGTGTCTCCACACCTTCAATGCGAAGATGACTACTGCCAACCCCAAATCATGCGTGGGGTAGTTCAGCTCATGGACCTTGAGCTGATGAGATGCATAAGCCACTGATCTCCTATACTGCATTAGGACAATACCTAAGCTAATACGCGAAGCATCCGTAAATACAACAAATTCATCACTTCCAAAGGGAAGAGTGAGGATAAGAGCGGACGTGAGGTGGTCCTTCAGCTCCATAAATGCTCGCTCACATGTGTCGCTCCAAATAAACTCTGCACCCTTCCAAGTCAACTTGGTTAACGGGGCTGCAATACGGGAGAAGCCCTCAATGAAATGTCGATAGTATCCCGCTAAACTAAGGAAACTACGAATCTCAAACGTGGTCGTGGGCTGGCCCCACTGACACACTGCCTCAACCTTCGAGGGGTTCACTGCAACACCCTCCCTTGTCACCACATGATCAAGGAACATCACCTCCTCTTGCCAAACTCGCACTTCTCCAGCTTCGCATATAGCTGGTGGGCACGGAGGGTCTGCAATGCAATCTCCAAATATTACTTATGCTCCTCACAGGTCCTCGAATATATCAGAATATTGTCGATGAAGACCACAACAAACTGATCGAGATACGGACGGAAGACCTCGTTCATCAACTGTATGAAGACCGCGGGTGTATTGGTCAGTTCGAAGGACATGATATGAAACTCAAAATGACCATAACGCATTATGAAAGCCGTCTTCAAAATGTCATTCTCTTGGACCAGAATCTGATGATAGGCGGAACGCAGGTCAACCTTCAAAAAGAACTATGCACCCTGCAGCTGATCAAACAAACCATCTATCCTCGGGAGTGGGTACTTATTTTTTATTGTGACTCGGTTGAGCTCGCGGTAATCTATGCAAAGCCTCAACGAGCCATCCTTCTTCCTGACAAAAAGTACCGGTGCTCCCTAAGGCGAACAGCTCAGATGAATGAATCCTAACTCATGCAACTTATCCAACTGTCGCTACAGCTCACGCAACTCCATGAGTGCCATACGGTACAGGGCCTTCAAGATAGGCACAGTACCAGGCACGAGATCAATCTAGAACTCAATATGACGGTGTGGTGGCAATCCCGAAATCACTTGGAATACATCAGAAAAATCACAGACCACCGGCAACTGATCAATACACAAGGCAACCGGCTCCTCGACTGCGCAGGACATTAAACAGGATAATGACTCTCCTCTGGGCTTGGCAACGAACTGAAACTGTGGCAAGCCTAGTATACAGAACGTGACTATCCTCGCAGAACAGTCCAAAATAACATGGTACTTGGCAAGCCAATCCATGCCCAAGATAACGTCAAAATCTGACATGGGAAACACGAATAAATTGGCGGGCAAAAAGATATCACCGACCAAAACCAGGCAACATGAACAAAAACGGGCCAACACAATAGTCTTCCCTAAGGGCATCGATACAGTTAACCCCTCGCGAGTAGACTCTATCGGTAATCCGGTTGAATGATAAAAATCCTTGGATATGAATGAATGCGATGCACCAAAATAGAACAGTACACGTGCGATACATGTAGAGAAGGAAAGAATACCCTTAATGACTCCTTCAGATGACTGCGGATCCTGCTGAGCTGCGTAGAATCTATCCTGACCTGGCCGAGGCGGTGTCTGTCCCCTCTGAGGTCCCTGGTGCTGCTGCTGCCTCTTAGGCGACCTGTACTGCTATCTTTGCTACTGCTGGGGCCTCGCCGGCTGAGGTGGCTGTGGACGCTGCTGTGGTCCTCCTAACTACTGCAGATGAGGGTGGGGGCACTCATACACATGGTGCCCTGTCCCACCACATCCAAAACAAGTCCCTGTAAACGGCTCATGGGGTGGTGCTGGAGGTGCTCTAGCAAATGAGTAGATCCTATGCCTTTGTGGTCGTCGATGCTATTAGGAGCTATTGAAGGGGGCCTGCCTCTTCCGACCCCTCCTTTGATCTTGATCGCTATGCCCGCCGCACACTCAGTCTCATAAATCTGAGCCTACCGCACTATTGCATGAAAAGTCGGGAGCTCATGCCCAATAACACGGCCTCAAAGACCATAATGCAAGCCATTCTCGAAACGGTGGGCCTTCCGCCCCTCATCATCAACAAAATACGGCGCAAACCTTGATAACGCTATAAAACGAGCCGCGTACTGTGCCACCGACATACCTCCCTGCACCAAGGTCGCGAACTCTAGTGCTCTCTGACGACGAATGTGGTCAGGGAAGTACTGTTGCTCAAATCGATCAATAAAATTCTCCCATGTCCAGACATAATCAGGTCCTATAACACGGGTAACGGAGGTCCACCAGTGCTCAGCCTCACCCTAAAGAAGAAATATTGCCAACCAGACTCGCTGCTAGGTTGTAATATCATCGTATCAAAAATCTTCTCCATATCGAAGCGCCATCTCTCGACTGCAGTCGGATCTGGGTCGCCCTAGAAATGCAAGGGATCGAGCTGTCGAAACTCTCGAAGTAGGGTGCTTGCACGCTCTTGCTTTGTGCGGGCTGGTGAAATAACTGGGCATCTGCCCTATTCCTGAAGCGCAGCTGTCACAGCCTGCAACATCTACTGTAACTTAGAGACACTCACCGGTACGATCGGATCCGCACTTGTCTCAGATGGAGGAATGACATCCTCAGGTTGGGGAGTAAGGATCTCTAGAGGTGGAGCGGGAGTCGTAGGTGGTAAAGCTGGAGCCTCAGGTGGTGGAGCAGGGTTCGCTCAGGTTGCTCTCCTACGCGACATGTCCTATAAGAAGAATAAGGATGCCAATTAACCTTGGGAATCACACGTTAGGGAACTCAATCGGAAGGTTACGCACCCAGAGCCTAATCATCCTAAACTCATAGAAAATATGTGATGTTGTTCTCGATTATTCCCAAGTTATGCTCTGATACCAACTTCTATCACGCCATAAACTCAGAAACCGAGCTCACAAAATTTTCGATTACCGAATCCGGCACCGACAGCTTCTGCAGCACCCCATTCTCGGCTCCCGGCACCCATACACCAGGTTCCGATCCTAGGACCCTACAAGGAGGATTTTAAACATGATTTTGGTTTAGTATAAGCATAACCATAGGCATAATCCATGAACAATACGGTAACACCCCGAAAATCGGGGGTCGAGTAGAAACCCAACTCCCGAGTTCCAGAACATCACTTATGCAACATTTTCAATGATGAATGAATGTTGGCCATAATAGTGCTTAAAACATGAAGTGGATTAAGCCAAAACAACATATCATACTCCAGAGACAGTTAAATTAGCAAGCGGAAGAATGTGATAGATATATAAAATATATGAACTGTTGTATGTCTCCAGAGTGTGAACATGTTACCAGGTTAACTAAATACATGTATACTCCAAAATAGAAAGAAGAGAATATACATGGATGTGAAGACAAAAGGAAAAATACCAAGTGTACTGTCATCTAATCAGTAACCTTGTAACCCCGTCAATCAGAACCTGCATATAGGAGGGATCCTCCTCATCATCATCAAGTCCGGCTCTGCTTCGCAAGCATCGCCATCATCTGAAACTAAAATAGGGACTGATGGGTGTCCGAAACACCATCTCGTAACGTGGGAGTGAGTGATCAACTCAGTAGAATCATAGAGCAAAGATTAGCATGTTATCAAATCAATCACGCGATAATAGTAAAACAAACAATTAAACATTCATAAATACTGTTGTTAATGCAAGCATGAAATGACATGATGGATGCCCTCACGGACATATTCCCTCTTGCGGCACCATCTTACGCCCGCGGCATGCTTGCTTTCCTCAGTGCTCCACATCTTTCAGGCACATGCAGTGCGATATGGATAATGATTACCGAGTTGTTATTAGTCCATTCATACAGCAGTATTGGGAAACTAAGGTACCTTCCTTATATCAATCCCAACACAGATCCTGTCTAGGGTCGTCACTCCTAGTAATCTCATACGATGTTATATTTATAGGTCGCTGCAAGGGCTGTCAGGGCTGTTGCTCGCACTCGTTGCACCGCTCCCCCATCACCTTATCAATACAGGCCTAATGTACTCTTGTTGTTGCGGAAGGGTCGTCGCCTCCCGTAGACTCAGAATACGCTCGAGGTCACTACAAAGGGCTCGTCACCAATCAGTGTAGGCCGACAGATCGAATGTAGTGTCCCATACCACCACAATTGGCTCACGAGTCAAAGGTGCTCACTGGTCACTACGGGGAGGTTTGTGGCCCCAGCGTAGGCAGACAGCTCGACCACAGTGTCCCATACCACCACGCCCGGCTCATGAGTCTTTATGGATCAAGGTACCATGGTTATCAGGGGTTCCACCGGTAAGTTCAGTACCCTAGGTTCAAGTAGATATGACTCATACAAGGTGAACAATCAACGGTCAGTCGGGTTGCTTGACGAGCTCGACTAGTACGAGCGCATCTCAAGCTGAACGACATGAAGCGCATAAAGCACTTCGTGTGGCCTAACCACTGCCGCCAACTCAAAATACGACTCACGTTCATCGAAGCGTCCTTCATGGTAAATAGAAGCCAACCACGAATTCAATCCATTACCGACTACCTGGACTAAGTTATAGCCCCAAGCATTTGTAAATCAACATCAGTAATCATATGAGAGTAACAGGAATGAATATTAACAATACAAGCATGTTGACACATGTTATAACATACAACGTAAGCAAATCAACCAACACATGCATTCCATATATATAATGAAATCAATTCATATAGCCAACATGGTGGAAATCATATACATCAGCATATTAATTGAGAATTCAATCTCAAAACTAATTCACAACACCATTTACTCAATACATACTAATACAAACATTTATATAAACACTTAGTCTACACACTTTAGTCCACATAGCGTATGTCGACTCAAAGTGCGCATTAGGGCGAATCTCTTCGCCAAACAGATCATGCACGCATTTCTAATATCATATCACGATAAATACCCATGGCAATCATTTCAGCAAAATACGGACGCAAACAGTATTTCCTATAAATGACTAAAATACCCTAAATCTCATATTTCCCATACGCAATCGAAATGGAAAATGGTCAGCATGTTCTACATGTCAAACGACATTCTCGTCGATAATATACTATTAAATAACATTGAAAGCTTTGAAATCAGTCAATCAAAGCGTCTAAAATCCTCACCTTTTGCCTTAGACGTGTATCGATTCGAATAGAATGTCTACGCTTCGTCAACGGCATTATGACAACCTATATCACAAGATACATAAGCTACATCGCTACTTGTAACAAAGGAATCCCTAAAACAACTTGTGGTTAGGGTTTTCTTACCTAGAAGTGAGTTGGAATCACCGGAAAAGTGATTTGAATGCGGTGCTTAAGCACGGGCAGAAGCTGTAGCAAGTGGCAGGAAATCTCTTCCACAACTCACTCACAATCTCTCTCTCTCTTTCTAGGGTTTATAGCAAATTCGGATGAGAGAGATATGAGAGGGTTTAAAGCCCTTATATAGGCTAAAACCTCACCTAAATAGACTTGGGACAAGGGTATACTTGGGTTATAACCAAATCGGGTCTCTTACGATCCAAAAGAGCGTTTCGGGAGGTCCCCTGGCCGAAGGCGGTCGGACTTAAGCTCATGCACATTGGATCCTGCTCACATCAAGTTTTCAGACCGGTAGAGTTCCCAGATCACACGTGGCGGACCGGTTTCAGTTCAGCGGTCACGGAGACTCGATCGAGGATTTTAAGTACACTGACCTGGGTGAGAAATGTTCCCTGATCCGAGGGTGTATTTGGGTCAGATTTCGACGGTATGAATGCTTATACTGATCCCGCAAACGAGACGTGCCAGATTTATTTAAATCCCATTTAATTTTAAATGAATTTCAGTCTTTCTCACACTCCCTGCTCCAGGCTCAATGAAATAGCCTCAGAGCATCGGTTGGGCTTGATTTTTGAAATGATTGTCAAGTCCAGCTAAGCGGTCATAACAGTCTGAGATTGCGGATATCGGACTTTCGACACGCGGTCTAGATCCAATAAAAAGTTTCAAAGGGTTCCCGAGAAAAATCGGTTTAGCGTTTGATCCTGGATTTTATGGTAACGTAGCGTCAATGATTCTAGAGGTTTTGGGTCTTACAGATCGTATTTAAAGTAGTTGGCGCTTATTTCACAGGTAATCTAGTGTAGCGCTGGCTAATTCACGTTAAATTCTAAAGAATTTGGTTCTAAATGATTTCTCTGGTTTTGTAATTGAATTTTGAGAAGCTCCTAAGGTGCTATGGTAGACCCATTGCCTAAGGACGTCTAACTCCAGGTAGGCAAAAATCCGAGGTGTTACAAATAACCATAAGAACACTATCACAAAATCTACTATGATAAAAAATTTTTGAGTACAAGGTGGATGAAAGGAAAATACAAGATAATAACAGAATCTCCAAAAGCTCGACGACTCATTCCAACTGCGGTGAGACTATGGCTGCGTCCTGGGGTCACCTGTATGCATCAATCGTGCATAAGCTTATAGAAAGCTTAGAGGGCGGTGTAAGTGTGCGCATAATATAAGGGTGTTCAGAATGCAAGGTAAGAGTAATGTGGAATTATGCTGATGAGTACATGAATGCAATCAGCCGTACCAAGGCTATACGGTACAGGGTATGAATGTTATCGGCCATATCAAGACCATGCGATACGAGATACAATTCAAGCATGTCGATCCTCATCCAAATCCTCATACAAGTCATCAAATATCAGTACATTTCTCATTTTGGATAATCACCGGGGTTTAATATACTCCAAATGACACTACCCCTTTCCCAGACGCGCAATTCAAGTGAGTGTAAGAAACCTCACTATCCACCTGGCTAATAGTCTGCCAATACCTATCCGGCATGTCGATAGCGGACTCATTTACGAGCTGGTCAAACTCAGCCTAGTATTACTCCCTTCCCTTAAGTGAGTAAGGCCACACATCTTTCCAACCGATCACGACACAGTGGGAGACATGACTTCCTGGTATTCGGCCCTTGTGCGCTTATGTATTATTCGGTCTCGACGTTGGAGTCATCCTCTTGTACCATCGGATTTAAGAATTTTCACCTAAGGACATCTATGGCGCCCCGATGCTAGAAACAATATTTTCGGTATCTAATCCGGCCACCCACGATATGTCTGTGGAGGCTACAACCCTGATGTCGCTAGGGCACACAGTAATCACAATAACACAAATGCAAATGTGCATGAGTCACACAGTCCAATCATGCATTAATCCTGCGCATACCGTGCGCTCATGTGAGGTAACTCCGCCTATCAAGGGGTCCCAAAAACCACTTGCACTATGACATATGTAATGACCAATCACATCTCATGACAAACATACAAATAATGCGTATGGGCATGTATCATGATGATATGCTATCATAAATTCATAATCGGCAACGGTAGCTGGCATTCATAATCGACACCAATAGTCAATATCAATAATCGATCTCGATGCAAGGCGGAGTCCATAGATAGACGGCCGATGATGGATTAATTAAAATCAATGAGGCCCAAGTGTTTGGATTAACCCACTAGAGAATGATGAGGAAGGGCCTAACAAAGTTTAAGGGAAGGTCACAATGTGGACGTCCACCCATCATTACCCATCAATGTGGACCTTTAACCAACATTGCACCCAAGGAGTGACCCACATAGGGTCAAATATACAGTGGGCCCATGGCCTTGCACCAGAGTCTAATATACATCATCATGGGCCTCAATTGCATCAAATGGGCCGATTCAAATGAGCCGATTAAATGGGCCGAATCAAAAGGGCCAATTTAAATGGGCCGATACAAAATGGGTCGTATCAATGGGCCAAACACATGGGCCAAGCTCAAAAGGCCGAATCGAATAGGCTAAGTCAAATAGGCCGAATCGAATGGTCGAGTCACATACTCCATACCTCACTTGTTAAAGATCATTATAAAATATTATAAAAATTTATTAATCATGTCCACGGATCATTTGGATCACACCACACTTAACAATGGTGATAATGATCAAAATATCATTTGGACTGCTTCAGAAATAACAGTGGAGATATTGATTTTCACTGTTAGAAAATTTCATAGGGACCACCATAACATTTATTTTTCCATCTAGACTGTTCATTAGGTCATAAAGACCTGAATATGAGGAAAAACAAATTTTATCTTGGTCCAAAACTTCTGGACGTTCAATCCACCCCACTGTTATGGCAGTGTGGTCCACTTGACAGCTGGATCAATCTTATTTTTCTTCTCAAGCTTAAGGACGAGCTCACCAAATTTATGGACGGTTGGATAAATTACATACATCAAGGTGGGGTCCACATACGTGGCCCAGCAGGGACATGAATCTGCTCATCATTTTATTATTATTATTTTTGAGTGCTGCTGCTGCACGTACAGCAGTAGCTGATATCCGCTGCTGGCCCACCGTTAAATCAGATAGACGGTGGGGATTCAAAATGGATGGACAGCGTGATGTGTACACGCATCATGGTGGGGTCCTACAGCAGATGGGCCCCAATGTAGATGCAGCGTCAACCGCTGCTGACTGTTTGAGTATAGGTGGGTCCCACGTAGGGCCCACCACCATATATCTTATAATATATATATATATATATATATATATATATATATATATATCTATTGTAATATAATAACATATAATTTAATATAATATATTATATGATAATAGAGCTAAAAAAAGCCACCGTCCAGACCGTTGGAAGCTCTGGATGGTTGCGATCTTTGGCATAAATCATCCAGGTCCCACGTACACGTGTAGCCCACCTCTCATATATAATGTATAATATATATATATATATATATATATATATATATATATATATATATATATATATATATCATACTTTCTCCTCCTCCTCCTCCCCCTCCTTTTTTTCTGTACAGATAGCTGGTTAGTGCATTCCAGCGTCATATCACACTTCTCTGGTAGCCACACCCCATTTTCCATGTCCACCGTCCTTAGATGTTGGACGGTATAGATTTAACATAGGTATCATGGTGGGTCCCGCATGGACATGGCCCGCCTGTTGGATTGATATGATGTTTGTGCTTTTCCTTTCCATCTAGGCCCGGTAACGAGCTGAACGGTGTAGATCTAATACATCCATCAGGTGGGTCCTGCAAAGTTAGGTGGCATGGATAAGATACATACTTCATGGTGGGCCACACACACTTACACCATCCATACAAGAGAGGAAAAAAGAGAGAGAAACGGTGAGGTAGAGGGACCCTGCCACTATAGGCCCCTCTCTACATTGTGTACATCAAAGTGGGTCCCACAACAAGTGGGCCCTAAAATTAGAATTGATGGTGGATCACTCACCTATTGTACTCCTCCTTGATCCCTTGAACTCCTATGCTCCTTGCCTTCGTTTTTGCTGGTGGTTGATGAAGTTTTGATGGTGTGGATGAGAGATGAGAGAGTGGGAAAGTGGGCCACACTTGTTGTTTTGGGAGAGTTTGGGGAGGCTTGGACGTATGGAATTTTTGTTGCTTGGGAGAGTGTTTTGAGAAAATGAGGGAGAGAGAGAAATAATGGATGAAGGGATGGATGGAGTGGTGGTTGTAAGGAATGGAGATGGATAGGTAAGGTTTGTTTTGAAATTTTGTAAAAGATGGATGGGTAGGGGAGAGAGAGTTGACTTGTGGAAAAATGAGGAATGGGTGTTATACTTGAGGTATGGAGTGTACTTGACTTGATTGATTGATTGATTGATGGGACATGTTGTAGAAATTCCCTCAAAATTTACAACGTGCGCCGTTTCTTTGGAATGAATGCGGGCCCATATCTCCTGGCTTGGGTATCGGTTCAGTGCGCTAGTTATAGCATTAGAATCGCAGTGACAACACGATCGCATGGGTACAAGTTTCGGGTCGAGTTGACCTTGACATGCGGGACTCGGTTTAGGATCGCGCGCAAACATCGGATAAGGGTCGAGAGTTGATGGAATTCGACCGGAAGGACCGAGGAAGCTTACAGAATGGTACGGTCTAGGATACGGGCCTTAGACATCTGACAGAGGGCACGTGTGAGGTTAAAACCCTTAAGTTTCACATGATTCAGCGTGTGTGCGTGCACATGAATCTCGTTGCGAACGTGTCCCATAAACACATTGTTTTCAAAAAATGGAAACCTGCTGTTTAGTCAACTCAGCAATTCGTGTGCCTCCCTGTCTCTACATCTTAGCCATCCATGGGAAATAGATCCTAGTCATCCAATGCCAGCTTATCCAATTGGGTGGATAAAAGAAACAACAGATGGAGAATGAGAGAGAGAAGAAATCGGACGTTTCCTTCTCCTTCCAAACAAACCACCCAAACACCTCTAGAGCTTTAATCTCGAGCTTCCATGAGCTTTTATAGGCGTATAAAAACCGTCCAGAAGTAATGGAATCAAGAAAGACCCATCGATCGGTAATCCACCATTAAAGCTCCATTGTCTTCCCCATCAAAATGCAGCAAACGTGCGGCCCCTATTGACTTCTGTTTATCGATTCGTTTTCGTCAATAAGAGAAGAGGTACAAGGTGCTAGCCGACCTAGTTAACAGAGGGGTGGATGGATGAGAGAGTCTACCATGTGCGGCAGCAGCTCGCCCGAGCCACAGACCTACGCTAAACCAAGTCTAGGCGTTGTGGACTGTCTGACAGCGAGAAGGAGTAGGAGGAGAAAGGTTGAGACTAGACGAAGAAAGGAAGAAAGAAATAGAGAGAGGGAAGGAAAGGAAAATGGAGAGGGAAAGTGCGAGTGGTGCAGTTGCACCATGAAACTACTTAGACCAATTGAGTCGTTGGCTCAGTTGAGTCGCCGACTCGAGCTCAACTCAGGTCTGTTCCAGGTGTTGCTAGATGTTCCAACATTTGGAGAAAAAAAAGAGCAATGGGAGAAGAAAGAAGAAAAGAAAAAAAGAGAGGGAGAGGTGCAGCCGTTGTACCATCTCAGCCCGATCAAACTGTTGGGCCAGACATGGGTCATTGCCGAGTCGGCCAGGTCCATCCCAAGTCAAGTTAGTCTGGATGTCCATTGTTGGATGTCCCAGCATTTGAAAAAGAGGGGAGAGAAAAATGACACAGAGAGAGAGAGAAGAGAGGGAGAGTTTGGGCCTAAGTCATGGGCTTACTCATTGTCGAGTCAACTAGGTCGAGTTTGACCCGAGTTGGGCTAATTTCAGTTAGGTCAGGTCTGGTTTATCCCAGCAGCTTGTTGGCATATGGTCTAAGTGAAGAGGAAGGTGAGAGAAAGAAAAGAAGGAAGGAGGAGAAGAAAGAGAGAGAGAGAGTAGGTGGTTGGTTGAGTCGAGTTGACCCGGTTGAGGCCAAATCCAGTTGGGCCAAGTCGAGCTACTGAGTCGACTAAGGTGAGTCCACTTCTCCTCATTCTAGACTTAATTCAATGCACAATTATCATTGCTAGTAATGTTATTATTAGTATCATTAATATTACTGACAATTAGCCGTTAGTAGGTTAGTTATAATAAAACTAGTTATTTTATATGTAATAATATTTTATTTACCGCCCTTAAACATTACCATTAAGGGTAGATTAGAATATTTATTACCATTGTAATGCTTATTATTATCATGTAGCTACTATAAATTACATCGCTAGTATTAATGGTGGTTTCACAACTATTGATATTACTAATGTTGTGATTAATCACACATCGATCAACGTTTGATCCTAGAAACTAAGTCTAAGGCCGAACTCTAGGATGAACCTAGTTCTACGTCAATACACTATATGTGCTATTGTTTGTTATTATATACAAAATTGTAGTTATTAAGTAGTAGAATCTTATTTAACTCTCTTAAATATTATCCTTAATAGTATATCTTAGTATTTATTATCATCATTAGTATTACTATAATTATTACAATTATTAAATGTGGCTAACCATTGATAGGTTAATTTTGCTAAGTATTGGTTATTATAGATATTAGGTATTAACATTAATTATGTTATGCCTGTTTTGTCATTGTAGGATTATTGATAATAATATTAGTATTATTAGTATTAATAGGTAGTTATTATTTATTTTTACTCTATTCTAGTATTATTACAATTTAATTATATGAGTTAAACTTTAAATCCTAAACTAAAGTCTAAGATTAGATTAATGAATAAAATCCTAAATCTAAATGATCTAAACCATAGGTCATGATCCTAACCATAAATAACATATGAAACTTGGATCTAACCATACAAAATTTATAATTCATAATAGGATTCGATTTTAAAGGCGCAGGTACTTAGCGACACTAGAAGGTGATTCGGTTCATCAAGTGATGATTCTTCCCCTTGAGCTTTCCATCTTCTCATTAGCCTAAGTTATAGTTTTTATTTAAATTTATAATTGATATCTCTATTTCATAGCCACATGTGTTAATTATTGAAATTGAATTGCTACATCACATGCTTAATGTTTATCATGTATATTTAATTCATGCTATTGGATTACATATGGATTGCTTCTGGGATTTAAACTAGTACATTAGTGGAAAACCCCCACTTATAAATGTACACTCATACTTGGGATGTAACTAAATTGATGATGGTTGCAATGACCCTTCGATCTAGTGGTTATCGAGTGGTGGTGTAGATGGATCATTGATGTGGACTTACCATCCAGGGTTGTTATGTCTAAGTGGTTTTCAATGATGGTCTTTTATCGTATGGCTTTGATACTCACTCTATGTGGCTTATTTTGATATTTTCCTTATGTGGCTTGTCTTGATATTGTCCTATGTAGCTTATTTTGATATTTTCCTTATTTGGCTTGTTTTGGTCTTGATATCGCCCTATGTGGCTTTGTTTTGGGTATTTTCCCTGCATGGGTTTGATGTTTTATACTATACAACCATGTGATGGTAAGCCCTATATATTGTAATATGATTGGCCATTAGTCGATGAGTTTCCATTAAACATCCTAAGATGGTAGTCTCATGAGCCGGGGATGGTGGTATGGAACCTATACTTAAGCTGTCGGCCTATGCTGGTGATGAGCCCCCATAGTGAACTTTGAGCTTATTTAAAATAGCATATTGTAATTAGACTAATAATGGGTTGGCTAATCATCCATACATGGCACAGACCAGCATCTATTGCTATCATATGTGCGTATTTGTTCGACTGGATGCTTTTGTCAGGTCGATGATGTTCGACTGGATGTTCTTCCCAAGTCGATGATTGCATAGGTGACGAGCCCACTATCCGCACGGATGAGCATCCCTGGGCCAATGATTGCATTCACGCATCCATGCATATAATAAGACCTGCATCATGTATTATTTTATATACTTTATTTTATAACTATACTTATCTAATGTGGCAGTGTGTAATCTTGAAGAGAATTCACACTGAGTTATCCACTCATCCATCAAATAAATATAACCGTACAGGTAGTACATCTGACTTAAGTGATTTTCAGGTTCGGGCTGATGAGGAGCCGAGTTCAAGTGCCAGGGTTTCATGACTGTATTTACCTTGAGAAGCTGAGGGGTCTTAAGGCTCAAATTTACTTGCATTCTACTATTTCTCATGTATTAGATCATGTAATTCTTATATTTATTAATTTTGGAGACATTGGTTAGTATAAGTCATTATAGGTAACCACTTGTATATTTTAAATGAAATTTAAAATTTTCCTTTATGCTTGTCCATTCTACGCTCATCTGCTTACTCTGATGAAAGAAAAAAAAAATACTCAAATTTGACCATCCTTTAAGGTTACCACTCGGATTTTTAGAAAACAAGTCATATACTTAGGTCCTGAAAAGTCGGGGCGTTACATATATATTTGAAAAATTTTATGATATAGGGTTGAACTTAATTCGAGATGCTTCACACCCTCAAACCCTATGGTGATGTAAAATCATATCTTAAGGTGAGGACTCACCCTTCGAGCTTCCCACTTAAATTCACTAATCTAGACATAGATAATAATGCCTTAATTTCTCTCATTGAGTTACTTATCTTACTATATGAATATGTTAATCCATTGCACAATTAATTCATATATTAGATGTAAAACATGTCTCTCTAATTTTAACAAGCATAAATGATTTGATGATCACATGCTATTTTCAGTTGTATAATCTGCTAGTTGATTAGATGTTGCTACATGCGATCATTTGATGATTGAATGAGACTTTTTGTGGACTTATCATCTCGCGGTCCATATTTAACCTACGCGGCTTTGATCATATATTTGCCTTATATAGCTCGGACCGCTTATTTTCCCTTCATGGCTTTGATGGATATTGGCGTCCTTTTGTGACTTGTTGGTTATATTCGCATATCTTGTTGATTTTCGGATCATTATGCGAAGTTCGTTATGATTTCTGGATAGACCTGAAGTTCATTTGTCAATTATTTAGCCATCTTGCGGAGTTCATACGATTTTCAAATGATGCTGGAGTTCCTATGTTGATTCTCTCTTCATCTTGTGGAGTTCAATCATATGGCGATTTCTAGGTAGAGCTGAAGGTTGCTTATCGATTTTCTAGCCATCTTTCGGAGTTCACATACGATATGATTTGTAAGTGAAGTAGAGGTTTGTATGTTAATTTTCTAGTCATCTCGCGATGTTCAACCGTACCATGATTTTCAGGTGGAGCTAAAGTTCGCTTATCGATTTTTTAGCCATCTTGTGAAGTTCACGTATGATATAATTTTTGAGTGGTCTAGAGTTTGTATGTTGATTGTCTTTTCATCTTGCGGAGTTCAGTCGTACCATGATTTTCTGGTGGAGCTGAAGTTCGCTTATTGATTTTCTAGCTATCTTGTGGAGTTCACGTACGATATGATTTTTAGGTGAAGTAGATGTTTATATGTTAATTCCCAGTGTGCGGAGTTCCTTATGATTTTCGGGTCGAAATGAAGTTCTCTTATCAATTTTCTAGGCATCTTGCGGAGTTCATACAATTTTCGGCTAATGTTGGAATGCCCATGTTGATTCTCTCTTCATCTTGTGGAGTTCAGTCGTACCATGATTTCTGAGTGGAGCTGAAGTTCGCTTATTGATTTTTTAGGCATCTTGCAAAGTTCACATGCAGTATAATTTTCAGGTGAAGTAGAGGTTTAAAGGTTGATTTTCTATTCATATTATGGAGTTCACTTATATTGTTATTTCCAGGTGGAACAGGAGTTCACTTATCGATTTTTTAATCATCTTCTGGAGTTCACGTACAATGTGATTTCTGGGTGCAATAGAAAGTTGTATGATTGATTATTTGACTACCTGGATGCATTCACTTACATTGCGATCGCTATTATAATATCTTGATGTTAAAATTATGTTGATCGATTTAATTTTTGAGTATATGATCATGATTATGAACTACACTGTTTAATATATCCATTCTCATTGACTTGTGAAATATCCTGCATTATGAATGATGAGTGTGTAATCTTAGAGGGTACTCTTTAATGTGATAGCCATTGACGCTATCAAACCGTACCAGTTGATGCAAGTGTAGAGTGAGCCAATGTTGTTCACCAGATTGCTAGTGCAGATCTAGTAACTGAGGAGCTAGACAGGGTACCTGCGACCCATATTGGGCTCCATCATTAGATGATATATTTCTATTTTTGTTTAATGAACTTGTTATTTGGGATTGCATAAGTCCTGTATGGAAACTACATTTAGATATTTATGGTGATTGAAATGTTTTTATACAATGCATGGTTTAGTCTGCCAACATTTGCTGTTAACTTTGATTAATGATAAGAAGATTTAAATTTAGACTGAATTTTAAAGGCTAACACTCGGGTTTTTAAAAAATGAGTCATATACTCGGATTTCGAAAACCAGGGCGTTACAAGCCATCCCTCTGCCAAGGAGAGTGAGAGTGAGAGAGATTCCAACCCTGGTCTATTCTAACTTAGCTAGAAAGTCCAAGCCTCGTGAGCCACCTACATTTAAATCTGAGCCACTCAATCTACACTTATGATACTACCATTCATCTAACCATTCAAGCTTTAATTAATTTCATCAAATCAAAGCATTGACATCGTGCAACACTCATTCCCTTCTCAACCCCATTGCTCCTCATATGCAACACTCATTCCCTTCTCAAGCCTCGTGAGCCACCTACGTTCAAATCTAAGTCACTTAATCTACGCTTGTAATACTACTGTTCTTCTAACCATTTAAGCTTTAATTTCATCAAATCAAAGTATTAGCATCATGCAACACTCATTCCCTTCTCAACCCCCTTGCTCCTCATATACATCTTCATTACATTGCATTTCATTATTTTCTCGCATCTAACTGGTGGGCATATGTTTTAGTACACTTATTTTTGTACCCTATTTATCACCCTTGACCCAAAATAACCCATAAACCTTTAGATAATCTTAACCCAATAGGAATACTTAATCGATCATCCCTTAGCTTTAAGAGACCAAGAAAAACATGATAAACAAGGCTATAAGAAGTGTAAATTTGTTGTGTATAAATTAGCCCATAACAATAGATTCCAGGTGATGTTCGATGGCATCGAGCTGCCATCGAATAGTCTTCGATGACATCGAAGGCCTGGCCGATGACATCGATCGAGAGTAAAAAATGTGAAGTAACTAACTAGAATTTTCTCTGAAATTCTCGATGGCATCAAGGTCCCTTTGATGACATCGAAACATAAACTTTGAACCCACCTCGATGACATCTATTGACAGTCAAAATTGTCTAGCAAGATATTGGATTTTTCCTCTGACTTTCTCGATGGCATTGAAGCCCTTTCGATGACATCGATGACTTGATATTCAATAACATCGAAGGTCAGTTGATGACATCGATAATGGTCTAGAGCTGTCCAATAAGGAAATACCATATATTGTTTGGATTGTTCGATGGTATCGAGGAACCCTTCTATAACATCAACAAAGCCATTTTCTGCCCTTTTTTTCAATTGTTAGAGCTCAAACTTTTTATAAAGGGCACTCCGTTCTTGGGCATTTTAATGGGTTTTTGGAGCAACTAGAGGTAGAGTGATTCTATATGCATATCCCTAATTTAATGCCTCTATTCTATTGAGTTTCATGCAATCTCCCTTGAAATTTCAATTCTAATGAGGATTCCAACTTCACCATTAGAGATGTGCTTGAACTCCTCTACTTCATAGAGATTGGACTTAAGGTATCTTGAAAAACCATTATCCAGATCTTCTATGAGACTCATCTAGGTGAATACCCTAAGAAAAATAACTTTCCACTAGTTGTAGGAGATTCAACCAATCTCTCATCACCTTGGTCACCTCGGAGGAGCATCATATACGAGGTGATTGATCGTGGATCTGAAGCCTTGGCAAAGTGGCGGCAGCATGATAGGAGGAGCATTGAGGAGCTGATTGAAGCACAGGAGAGTAAAGATCAAGCTACCCAAGACGGAGCTACAAAAAGGAGTTAATCCGACAAGTAAGTATCATGTGTAAGAGTCCAAGTTTATACTCATTCCTTTTGTAGGTTAGAGTGCAAGAGTTTGTGTCCCAAACTCAAACAAGGTTCTTATGTAGGACTTTGGCTCTTACATAGGGCCTAAACGTTAGATTCTTGTGTAGGACCTTGACTCTAAGTGTGGAATCTAAATTTTCAAGTTCTAATGGAGGACCTTAGCTCTTATACAAGGCCTAAATCCCTGGGTTCCAATGTTACGACCTTGGCCTTTGCATAGGGCCTGAAACTCCAGATTCTTGCGTAGGACCTTGACTCTTGTGTAGAGCCTAAATTTAAAGTTCCTATGTAGGGTTGTAAATGTTAGAGGTGAACCTTATTTAAAACCTCTGAGAGTAAAATCTGGTACACTCATGGGTTGAGTGTGTTCGTTGGGAGTGGAGTAGTCAAGTGACTGAACAACTATATATAATTGTGTTTGTGATTATATTTGCGTAATTATTTAATTATGCTTATGAGTTTGAATGTTTATATTATATATGCATGATTCAATGAATGCTTAATGATTGATAAGTAGCACATCCCACATACACATATACACTATCTTAATATAGAATAATTGCTTATTTGCATATTATTTATAGTCTATGTGATTGAACCCTCTATTGGCTTGAAAGCATTAGAGTTATATTGACTTAGTTTAATTATTAATTAGTTTAAGATAGGCAATTTGAAGTTTAAATATGCATAATTTTAAATAAGCCATAATCACCCCACCTCTAGGACATACCTCTAGCTCTGTCAAGCTTACACGTTTAACACATTACGGTAAAAAATCGCAATTTCAGTATGATCTAAGGCTTACCGATATAATCGGAGCCTGTCCACAAGAAACCTTAGCATGTTAGCCATCATTTTGTCATATACATTGCATTCCATCATTTTTTGTAACTGATTGGTGGGCGTATGCTTTGTGGCTTGTTGATATAATCGAAACTAATCCACCAGAAACCTTAGCAGTTGGTCCTCGTTTGATCATAAGAATCAATACAACATCGAGCATCCCATACGTCTCATTTCTACATATTTTGCACCCTTCACTCGATCGTTTCAAACGTATACTCTGCGGCTTGCCGATATAATCGGATCCTACCTCTGATCGATCAATTATCATTGCTATTACGTCGCATTATATTTTTTGCACGTGAGAGCTAATACTATTTTTAAGAAATTAGTCAAATCTTGTGAAGTAAAGATCGTACATCTGTACGAGTAGAGAGGATGCCCAACACCTTCCCTCTTTATAACTGTGGTCCCTTACTCGGAATCTGTGAAACACAAACTCAGAGTCATCTTAGGGTTCTTAATCCTAAGCATTTCTACAAGGTCTAACTGACTGTAGGATCATAATAATTGGTTAGTGATAACTCTGGTCAAATATACCACAATTTTACCCACAAATGAAAGCCCTGGAGTGAGGCAACTAGTGTAAAAGAGAGTCAATCTCCCGTCCCTCAGGAAATCCTCTCTCCAACATCCACAGTTATGTGGGAAGGTAAAAAAATAATTTAAGCCTAGGGAAGCCTACTTAAGGTAAAATGACCCATCTGCCCCTAGTTTTTTACAAAATTACTCATCCTATTATCAGATCCAGTGATCCACATTGTACGATGTGGCACACCCATGGCCTCAGCCAAGAATAGCCCTTAGAACCTTATTTAGCCCCTAAACTTTTCAAAAATTACCAAAATACTACCCTTACCACCAATAAATATCCCATTCCACTTCACTTCTACTATAACACTCACTATTACCAAGAAGCCTTAAGAGGGAGAAAACGAGAGGAATAGCTCATCTATCCACCAAGGAGAGATAAAAGAGAAAGGAGAGGGAGCCTTCTAGCCTAAGTCAGCCTAGCCAAGCCTAAACCTTAGCTACTTGAATCATCCAAAAGACCGGCCCAACCCGCTCTAATCAATCCTTGTGATAACCCATTCACCCGCTAGCCTAGCTCCGATTAGCTTCATTTATATTATATTAACATTGTTCATCACCACCTCCACTCCCAACCCATTTGTTCATCTAGTCGATTCGAGTGTATGCATGCAGCTTGCAGGAATACCGGATCCTCTCTATCAAAAACTTGAATTAATTAGATTCTGATTGCTTCTCCAAGTGGGTGAGTATGAGTAAAGAAGTCTTTCCTGATTCATCATTTGAAGTAGGTGTCACATTGCCACATTGCATTCCACATACTACATTGCATCGCTTATGCATAAGAACTAATTCAATTCCTTGAATTTCATTGAGTCCTGTGAAGTAGAGATCATACATCTGCACGGGTGAAGAGGGTGCCTAACACCTTTCATGGGCATCATCCATCCTTGTTCAACAATAGCCCAAATCAAAGGGGTCAAGGGATCTTAAAATGACCCTCATTCTAGCCTGTCAATAGGCATAGATAAACCTATCAAAATATAGTGGTTGTGTAACAGCACACCCCCCTTGGGTTGACATTATTCTTAAGCCCTTTCGAATCCCACTCTGAGTGATTAAGCCTTTAAAGAGGAACCCGCTCTGATACCAATTAAAATTGCATATGGCGTAGGATACTACGACTATAAGCAGAAGCTTGATGGAGATATAGAATAAAGGTTATGTCCTAAGGAGCGGTGATTAGGACTAAATAAAATTTTAATCAATTAAAAAATAATTGCCTACCTTAAACTAATGTGTCAATTTAAACTAAGAAAATCAATTAACTCTAAGGCTTCCAAGCCAATAAAGAGTCCAATTACATAGACTATAAATCATATTCATATGAAGTAACTAGTTTATAAATATGATAATGTACATGTGTATATGGGATGTGTTAATTATCAAATCTTAACATTCATATAATCATTAATTCATACATATAATTCATTAATTAATCACATAAGTATAATTAAATAAGTTCTCAAAGACAATCTCAAACATGAGCATGATATTAGTTCGGTTTCCCTACTCTACTCCTGGCAGATGGACTCAACCCATAAGTGTACCAAATTTTACTATTGGAGATTTTAAATCAGGTACATCTCTAACCTTTACAATCTTGCATAAGGACCCGTTCCTTCAGAAATTTACATGGTTTTTTATAGGATAGTCACGAACATCAGTCCTACACAATAACTTATAAATATACACCTGTATTAGTAGCTTACACAAGGACTTGATTTAGGTCCTCTATAAGAACCAATGTCTTATACAAGAACCTAATCAAATTTAGCAATCAAACTCTTATACTCAATCCTACACAAGGAAGAAGTGTACATGGATTTATAAATAATAACCTTACTTGTCAAATTGAGCCCCATTGATGCGTCGTCTTGGGTTACTTGATAGATGCCCTCCCATGTTTTAATCAACTCCTCTTTTTCTCCCCCAATCATTGATGTCAATACTTTATCAAGGCTTCAAATTCAAAATTAAACACTTTACATGTAGTGCTCCTTTAAGATAACCAATGTGTTGAGAGGTTTGGTAAATCTCTTATAACTAATGAAATATTGTAATCCTAGAAGATTTACCTAGATAATTATTTTAGAGGGTTTAGATAAGAATTTAACTATTGGTTCAAGTCTAATCTTTAGAACAAAGTAGAGATCAAGTTTATCTTCTTCGTTGATGTCGGAATCCTCTTTCGAGTGATAAATAATAAAAAAGATAACTTAGATCTTATGGACTTAGAGGCTTAGGATGAGGGATATGATTATGAAATCACATACACTTCTATTGTACAAGAACTCATCCATTTGCCCAAGAACCGGATGCCCTTTTATAAAAAATTGATTTGCAATGACTATAAAACTGCTAATTAACGACTCTGTCGATATGATCAAAAAGTCCTTCAATGTGACCAAAGGTCCTTCGATAGGATTGAATCATCTATCGATCCCATCGAGAAAATCCAAAATTATCTCTGTATGGTTATTGGACTCATTCTTTGAATTGATTGAGTGGACTTTCGATTGGATCGAGTCTTATCGATAGCCCATTGATGGGATCGAAGACCACTCAAAAACTATTATTTTGAGTAGGTATGTTTACAACAGTTATGTACCTCTTTTAGCCTTATTTATCATATTTCATGTGAGGCCCGTATCCTAGCCCGTACTGTTTCTTAGGCTTCCGCAGTCCTCCCGGTCGAATTTCGACAACCCACGATCTGTTGTTGGTAGCTGCACGCAACCTTAAGTTGTGTCCTGTATTCAAGAGTTGGCTCAACCCGAGACTTGTACCCTAGCAACCGCGCCGTCGCCACGGTTCAGATGCCGCATCTGGTGTTCTGAGTTGATACCCGAGCCAAGAGATGTGGGCTCATGTTCAGTTCGAGAAAAACACCGCGCATTACAAATTCCAAGAAAATCCATCACATCAAATGTCAAGTACACTCCCATCACTCACCATCATCACACCCATCCCCAAGAACAATCACCCTCCCCAAAAGTCAACCTTTTCTTATAATAAAGTACCTACTTACATCACTCACCATCCTTCTCCTATCACTTCTCTCCCATCATCTCTCTCTCTTACACCTCTCTCTCATCTCTCTCATTCTCCAAAAACAAGTAACCCACGTCTCAACCCCCATGAGAGTTTGGTGTGGCCCACCTTCTTACCACCCAATCTAACCCTTGGATCACCATCTCAACCGCCGAAATTGTCCTCTTGGAGCTCTAGATTTCATATGCAGAAGGAGTTGATCTAGAGGTGGGTGCTTCTCTCACTCTCTCTCTCTTTCTCATTTTTTTATGATGTGTGGCTCACTCGGATGGACCTCACCTTGATGTATGTCTTATCCAAACCGTCTAAGTCATGTGGACCCTACCTTATGGTGGTGGAAAAATACAAGTATCAGATTGATTCAAATCAGGTAGGCCACATTCATGTGGGACCCACCTTGATGAAATGTGGGCCACGTCCATGCGGGACTCACTACCATGCTTGCGTTTATCCATGCCGTCTAGCGTCCCTGGATGTTGGATGTGATGGTGGCTAACATGGAGTGCGTGTAATGACATGGGTGCGTACTGACAACTAACAATATATATATATATATATATATATATATATATATATATATATATATATATATATATATATATGGAGTGCGTGTAATGACATGGGTGCGTACTGACAACTAATATATATATATATATTAGCCTGATTCCAAGCCTCTTTGGGTGAACCGTTCATGTAGACTCCACCTCGATGTATGAACTTAATCCAAGCCGTCTATCCTTTTCCTCTAATCATTTTAGGTGTTGAGCCAAAAAATGAACTTAATATGATTTCTTGGTGGGCCATAACATTGAGAATAGTATTTTTACCGTTGGAAATACACCCTGATATTTTTGTATACCAAAACCCATCAAATATTAGGCTTGATGGGTTTGTATTAATCCATGAGAACCAATGGCTGGGTTGGATTTTCTTAAGACGGTCCTCACCTGTAAAAAACTGTGAGAAAACGGTTTTAAAAATAATAATAATAAATAAATAACAAATACAAGTAGCTGGCGCTGCTGCAGCAGCAGGACGCTGCCGTGGACATGATTCAGGCAGGGAACAAGGGTCCCAACCGTGGGCCCCACCATGATATGTAATGTGCATCCACACCATGCATTTTGATGGCCCCCTTCTGGCTGTGGGCCACCCCAAAAAATCAGCTGTGTACGTGACTCAGGTGGCCCACGTCATAGGAAATAGTGGATTGAACCGTCTGCCATTGGAATCCTTTTGGATTCATAGGAGTTTTGGATCCGTATGAAAATTGTTTTCCTCTTCGTTCCAGGTCTGTGTGACCTTGTTAACGGTTTGGATGGCAGATAAACATTACAGTGGGCCCCACATGAGACCCACAATGATGTATGAGTTTTATCCTCACCGTCCATGGCATTGGACGGTGGAACCCACCATAATGTATGCATACTCATGCCATCCATCCTTCTGGCATCCCAGCAGCCCACGTTGATGGGTGTTTTTCCCATCCAAACTACCCATCTATTGGATTTGTTAGTGGGCCCCCACTCTAATGGATGTGTTCCGTCTAAACAGTCCATCCATTTGGCGTGCTAGTGGGCCTCACTTTGATGTATGTGTGATATTCCACCTTTAGATGGTTGGACAGTGGACTGTTATATATATAAAAAAAAATAAAAAAAAATGAAAATAAAAGATGATGAAGCTTAATCAGTCCTTTGGTGGGCCACATATGTGGACCCCACCTTGATGTATGTGGTTCATCCAAACCGTCCATACGTTTGGTGAGCTAGTCCTTGAGCTTGAGAAAAAAATAAGACAAATCTAATATCAGGTGGACCAAACTATAGAAACAGTGGAGTGGAATGTCTGCCACTTAAACCCTTTTTAGGTTATAGAAGTTTTGGACCAATATGATGTTTGTTTTCCTCACAATTCAGGTCTTAGTGACCTTATGAATCAACTGGATGGAAAATAAACGCTATGGTGGGCCCCTCTAAATTTCAACAATGGAAATCATTATCACTACTATTATTTATAGTATGGTCCAGATGATCTTATGATCTGATTCATTGTTTGGATAATGTTCTAAAGTGATCTTTATAGATGGATGAATGGTGCGGCCCAAGTAGTGTGGCCCACTTGTTGTACTTGAGAAGCACAATATGACGTATTTAGGGCCCATGGATTAAGGCCCATTGTGATGTATTTGGAGCCCATGGGTAGAGGCCCATTATGACACACTCGGCTCATTCGACTCGGCCCATTGATCGGCCCAATTGACTTGCCCCATTTGACTTGGCCCATTTGATTAGGCCCCTTTGATTCGGCCCACTTGATGTAGCCCGTTTGATGTATGTATTACATGCTGTCCATATATTCCATCTACGCCATCCATATCAGTGAGCCCCACCAGCACGTTCTGTGGGCTTGATCACGAGGTAAGTGTTTTATCCTAACTGCCCATCTGTAGCTCGACAGCTGTGCAGCTGTTGTGTCAACGTCAACAAGGTGGTGTGGGCCTGACCGTGATGTATATGAGTTGATCCACACCGTCCATCTGTTGGACCACCATGATGTAATTATTTCATCCATACTGTCCAGATTGTGTTGGATGGTGCTGGACAATGTTTAGACAGTGTGGATCATCATTAATGAGCCATGTGCCCCATGGAATGACAGTGTACAGTGATACACGTGTTACACTTACAACAATTGAAATGATTTTTGGTGTGGTCCAAGCTCACTTGAGACCCATTGGTGCGGCCCATCCATGAGGCCCATCATGATGTATATTTGAGGCATATATGATGGGGCCCACCCGCTTGAATCTAAGGCCCATGGACAAGGCCCATTGTGATATATTCATGGCCTATGAGCAAGGTCCATTGTGATATGTATTAGGCCCATGATGCATGACTCATTTGATGTATTCGAGGCCCAGATACATGGCCCATTTGATGCATACAAGACCCATGTGTAGGGCCACATGTCATGTATTTGAGGCCCAGGTGCAAGGCCCACGTATCGTGCATTTGTGGCCCATTGGAGAGGCCCATTGTAATATAATTTTGACCCATATGTCGTGGCCCGTTGTGATATATTTCTGGCCCATATGATGTGGCTCATTGTAATGTAATCGAGGCCCATTGATGTAGCCCACTTGATGTGTATAAGGCCCATGTGTAGAGCTCACCTATTGTGTATTTGGAGCCCATGGGTTGTGGCCCATATGATATATTCAAGGCCCATGTGATGCGGCCCATAGTGATGTGCATTAGGCCTTTATGCGAGGCCATGGGCCCACTTTATGTTCACCTCTATATGGGCCACTCCTTGGGAACAATGTTGGTTAAATGTCCACATTGATGGGCGATGATGGTTGAATGTCCACATTGTGACCTTCCCTTAGGCCTTGTTCGGCCGATTATCGAGGCCGATTACCGATCGACTTCGATTGTATAGGCCGATTGTCGTGGTCAATTATCGTGGATGATTCTGATTGCCGACTCCGATTGTCGAGGCCCAATGTGATGTATATGCGGCCCATATTTGAGGTCCATTGTGATGTACATTTTTTTCGTGTTTAAGGCTCAATGTGATGTATATGAGGCCTATGAGATAAGGCCCAATGTGATGCATTGAGGGGCAGGCGATAGAGCCATTGTAATGTATGTTAGGACCATGTGAAAGGCCCATCGTGATGTGTATTAAGTCTTGAGTGAGGCCCATGGTATTGTATATTTGGCCCTTGTGTGAGGTCATCGGCCCACTATATGTTAGACTCTATGTTGGCCATTCCTTGAGGGTAATGTTGGTTAAATGTCCACATTGTCAAAGTCAATTGTTGATACCAGTTATTGATACCGATTATGAGTATGTGATAGCATAACATCATTATACATGCCCATATGCATCATCTGCATGATTGTTATGAGATGTGGTTGACCATTGCACATGTCATTGGGCAGGTTGTTATGAGACTTCTTGATAGGTGGAGGTTATCTCACATGAGCGCACGATATGCACAAGATTAATGCATGATTGGATTGTATGACTCATGCATCTTGCATTGTATTGTGATTACTGTACGCTCTAGCGACATCAGTGCTGTAGCCTCCACATGCATGTCGTGGATGGTCAGACGGGACACTGAAAATTTGTTCTAGCATCGGGCTGTCATAGATGGCCCTGGTTGAAAATTCTTAAACCCTCTTGTACCAGAGGACACCCCAACGTCGAGACCGGGTAGATACATGAGTGCCTGAGTGCCAAATACTAGGAGGCCGCGTCTCCCACTATATGGTGGTCGGTTGGAAGGGGGTGTGGCCTTACCTGCCCGAGGGTAGGGGGCACAGCTAGGCTGAGTTTGACCAACTCGTAAATGGGTCCACTGTCGACGTGTTGGATAGGTATTGGCAGATTATTGGCCAGGCGGATAGTGAGGTTTCTTATACTCACTTGGACTGTGCTGTTGGGAGAGGGGTAGTGCCATTTGGAGTGTACTAAACCCCGGTTATAATCCCAGAGATGAACAATATTGATATGTGGACTTATTGAGCAGGAGTTTCATACTCATTCATTCACTATCCACTCAGGTTGATGGTGTGCAACTATTTGTTACGTGCGACTTCGTAATGGTAAGGATTTCAGTTGGGGCTCATGATTAATCTGAGATCAGGAGTTTACCACATTAAGTCTGACTATCCAAATTTAGGTATGGGACTAGTTTGGATAGAAGTCCCTTGTGACGGACCCCATAGCCTGCGATACTATGTACTATCATCCTAACTTCATACTCCAGCATGGTCATTACATTCGCACTATATATTGCATTACATCTGCGGCATATGGCCCTTTGGGTTACTGTATTTCTGCATTTATATGGTTTAGATACGACTAATGCTATTCGTGGACTCATCAAGAATTGCATATTACATCGCATCCTCGGCATCTGATATCTGGCTCTTTATGACTCCTCATTTGTATAGTTGTTCTACATTGCATATTCTGATATTGATTTACTCATGGAATTGTCTATATTTTCGTTTACTCTGTTATCGTATGATTTATGATCTTGTCAGTATTTCTGCTTACTCTGATAATTCATGATCTTGTCAGTATTTCTGCTTATTTCGATAATGTACGATTTATGGATTACCAGTATTTTCGATATTGTATGATGATGGCATAGTATTGAATACTTGACACTTACCTTATGCACACACATACACCACCCTTTAAGCTTTCTATAAGCTTATGCACGATAGATGCGTGCAGGTGATGTTAGGTTACAACAGTGTTGAGCTCGGAGCGTGCAATGGTCTTCTGGAGCTTGATTTTCGATTTATGTATTTTCTTTTCAGCATTGTATTCAAATGTTTATATTAGTAAATATGTGATGATTATGTTGCCCTTATGATTTGGGTATACTTGTGGTTATGCTTATTATGAGATAAATATATGTTGGAAAAAAAAAATCCTCCTTGTAGGATCCTAGGATCGGAATCTGGCGTATTGGCGCTGGAAGCCGAGAATGGGGTACTACAGAGGCTATCAGCACCGGATTCGGCGACCGGGGTTCTTGTGAGTCCGATCTTCGGGTTTGGGGCGTGACATTCCAATTAGGCTCCTAAGGCTAACTGATGATCAACGAAGTTTACATATTAAGTCATAATCATTTAGGGCCTGTTTGGATACACGTTTTGGGATGTATTGTATTAGAAGCTATGATTTGACGTTTACCTTGTTAGGATCGGAGTGAATAAGAGTTGAATCCCATGCGTGCAAATACAAACTCCAACCAAATTTTTGAACCGACGGTAGAGTATTGTCAGCGGGTTCTGTTGCTGTCAATACTTCGTATTCATTGCGCTGTATTCGGCAGCAGATGAAAGTTTGAAATTTGTACGGTTACTAGATATCTGGTACCTATGTAGTGTAAGATCGGGACCATTCATTCGGTACATTTCAAGATGAAAATCATCTAAACTAGAAATCAGAAAGTTCCATACGCCAAACAGGCCACCTGACCCAATTAAGATTTTATAATACGCAGACATAATACATCCTATCCAAACATTGTTTTGTATACCTTATTGTATACTATGCCAAACAATAACTCCTATTCAAACATTGATTAGTATCTGATTGATTTGGATGTATTCTAAAAACCGTCCAATGTATACATGAACAGTACCCAAATATAATACAATACAATACTATACACGAATCCAAACAGGCCCTTAGAGGTTCAAAAGGGTTATTTTAGGTCAAAGGTTAGGGTCACCAAGACATTTCATTTACTTATTCTTTAGTCCTTGATGCTCGTGTCCACTTGTGTCTTCAATCTTTAGCTTCTAAGGGCTAAATTGACTCCCAAACATAATAACTCACAAGATTGACAAATAAGCTGCACAAATAGGTGCACTAACACTTTTATAATAGTTGGATTAAAGAACTTAGATTATTATCCCGTAGTAGGATATTGGCATTTAGTTTGAGTTTCATTAGAATATTGTATTTCTCATCATTGATGCAGCCAAATGTTTAAAAATTGTATGCATAAGTGTTTGGGCCTGTTTGGATAACACCAAATAAGTCACTTTTTCTACCTAAGATAGTAGATAAGTTACTTGAGATAAGTAAGTTTAGCTTAAGATCAATTAGTCACTTTAGCTTAAGAGGACATTTGGATTATAAGTTACTTTAGAGAAGCTACTTATGCCATAAGTAGCTTATATGAGTTTCTACATAATCAACAAATAAATATATTTGGCAAACAACATACTCATAATCCAAAAGGTAGAAAAGCATATTTGCTTTCCAACATTATAAGTAATTATCCCGAAAGGCTACTTGGTTCCCCTCACATCCACTGTACATCATGTGGGGATGTGGATCATTCATTGTGT
Source organism: Magnolia kwangsiensis (assembly GCA_037074715.1). NCBI lineage: Eukaryota > Viridiplantae > Streptophyta > Magnoliopsida > Magnoliales > Magnoliaceae > Magnolia > Magnolia kwangsiensis. Next base: position 121,498,594 of record CM073577.1, read on the forward strand.
AGGCCAAACCTTTGATGTGGGTCGTCCATCATGCAAGGTTCACCTTAGTTGTGGGTCATTTATCATTAAGGACCGACCTTTAATGTGCATAGTGCATTAAGTAGGGTCGGCCTTTAATGTTAGTTATCCATCATGTGGGGCCCACCATCAATGTTATTGTCCATCATGTGTGGCCCATCTTCAATATCCATTGCCCATCATGCAGAGCCCACTTTTGATGTGGACCGTCTATTGCGCCCCGTAATTCGAATATAAAGTGTGCACCCTCATACCCGAGTTACGGTCCATGACTTGTACACCAGGTGCACTTAAACTGACAAATCATACAATTAGTTGGAGTTATAGATTTAATGTATTCCAAGTTCATTCCAGCATTCATCAACCCAACAATCATACGTCCACACATATCAAACAATTCCACATTTTTAATATCCACAACCAACGCATCCTTCAATTACATAATACTAACTAATGGCTTAACACAGTCCACGCACTCAAGACTTTATTCAACCATAAATATCAAGAACCATCTAGCACACGATGTCTAGTAACAAGTACCATAACAATGTCTAATAATCAATGACTAAATTAATTCTGAAATCATTAGTTGAAGTCAAATGATCCATTCAATTAGTTCAATGTAGCAAGTTCGTCTTTAGATAAATATGGCCACTGATCTCGTGCTTTAACCACCATCTTGGCTTCATTATCTGGTATCTGATTTATATTTCTAGTATCGATCACCTTTGTACGGTTTATCATTTAACAATCGTCAATTGGCTAAGCCTAGTGAGTGAACCCATCATTGTTTAGGAATGACACAATTAAAATAGTACAAGACAACAACTAAAGTACAAAAATGTATAAATGTATATGAATGCAAGAATGACGTGGAATACAATCATGATGCATTAAGTGGGAAAATCGTCTACTTGCTTGGGTTGGATAGCCGTCAACCCACATTTGTACTTGACAGGCTTCTACCATATTAGGTAAGCATGGGCAGGGCCGACATCTACTCCTTGAGTAGGCTTCCACTAGTATAGTGGGCATCTAGTAATGATTCTACTAGGTAAACCATTTAGGAAAATCTCGTAAGAACTCATGCACGAAATGTGTATGTAAATCATTTAGATCAGGCCTCTAGGAATAAATTTTTTTTTATGTAATGCAAATAATGAATGCTTAATGGTCAGTGCATCAACATTCACAAGTTGTCGTATACATCTCTCCATATGAGAGGAAACTTCCGTTTTTCATGTTCTCAATGATATCATATCTCAGTATAAGAAATTCACAGTAATAACAATTCAATATGATCATTCATGCATCACCAATTCAAGTAAGCACTACAACATAACAAACACAACAATTATATCAATCCATCTTAATCGTAACAGAGAGGAGACATGTTCGGATTCACTCACCTGTATTCGGTAGAGATAAATCCATAGGATAGTTGAATAGGACTAAGGTCCCTAATAAATCATTTAAACAATTAAAAATTATTAATTGTTCCAATTATTCCACCAAATGGGGCCCACCTTTGATTAAATTAGGGTGGCCCACCTTCATTTATATATTTATAATTAGTTCAAAGCAAATTACATGTATTATAGACTTATTAAATCCAATTATAACATTTCAGAACCTGATATATTAGTTCATGAGTCTGTCGATCGATCAAATTGATCAAAATTGAGAAAATCAGAATTAAAACAATTTGGTCACCGGATCATTTTTGACATCTTTGATTGATCGAGTCCAATCGATGATCTATCAATCGAATCGAACATATATTGATTGAATTTTAAAAAAAAATCAGAATTTTACACTTTAAGTCTTTAAACATATTTCAACTCGTTTCTATTGATTGAAATTTCCTTTAATCGAATTGACAGAGGTCTGATTAACTCTTTTACATGATATAATTTTCACAAAATTTGGGGATTTTACCTTATTTCTAAATGTTGAGGATTTATCATTGGTTCCCACAAGGTCTGAACCGTCCACCGATTCTCACATAATCAAGTGGGAGAGAAGTCAAGGGCTTGTTCATATTCGGGCCATTCAAGATCCACAATTATCACATGACATGTTTTATAATTAGTACTATCCTTTGATTGTTGTGGATTGTCCAATGGTCAGATCCATCTAAGATTTTGGGTAAAGTCACAGATCTATCTCAAAGTCGATGTAAATATAGTAGATCAGATTTGATCCTTCTAACAATCCATCGAATCCACAATTATGCAAAATAAGGTTAGAGATCTCGTTCGATCGGTGTGGACTGTCCAGTGGTTGGATAACTCTAGAATTTGGGGCCTTGATATATTTTGGCCTTAAGGATCATGTTATCCACATGGATCTAAGATGACACATCCAGATGATCTCATATTAATCTCTATGACAAGAGATCTTGCCCAAAGCCTAATTGTTTATTTGTTAACACTGAATTTTGTATTTAACGCGGAGTTAGAAAAATGTTCCATATTTAGTGGTGTTTGTTAATGCAAAAGAAAGAAAGTGCTCCACCATTTTATGTTGAAATTTTTCCGTGATGGTAGTCTAGCTCAATGGGAAACGAAAAATGCACTCTTTGATTATTATTATTATTTTTAATCCGAAATTGTCCTTCACGAAGGAGATTTTCTCCTATTGCGTTGTACACATACCAACTTTTGACACGGGGCACTTATCTGAGCCCACCATGATGTATGTGTTTCATCCATTCCATTCATCCATTTTTAAAAATCATTTTAGGGCTTCGTATCAAAAATGAGAGAAATATAAATCTCAAGTGGACCACACCACATGAAAACAATAGTGATTGGATATCCACCATTAAAATTCTCCTAAGGCCCAATGTATTGTTTATTTGACATCCAATTTGATGATTAGGTCATATAGACCCAGATGAATGGAAACAACAAAAATGAGCTTGATCCAAAACTTATATGGCTCTCAAAAAGTTTTTAATGGTCGACGTTCATTCAACACTATTTTCCAATACTGTGGTCCACTTAGAGATTAGGATATACCTAATTTTTAGTCTCATAATATAAAATGATCTAGAAACATTGATGGAGGGCATGGATGAAACATATATATCATGGTAGGGCCCGCATAGCAACGACCATTGGCCATTCGCTGGTGGCAGAGGAGTAGCCAATCCATTTGGAAATGGATTGGGTACTCCCCCCGCCACCAGCCAATGACTGGTGGTTGGTACTATGTGGGCCCCACCATGATGTATGTGTTTCACCCATGCTATCCATTTATTTTTCTAGATCATTTTAGGATATGAGACAAAAAATTAGGTATGTCCCAATCTCAAATGGACCACATTACAGGAAACAGTGTTCAATAAGCGTTGACCATTAAAAACTTTTTGGGGGCCATAAAAGTTTTGGATCAAGCCAATCTTTGTTTTTTTCCTTCATCTAGGCATGTATGACCTAATAAATAGATTGGATGTCAACTAAACAATACAGTGTGCCTCAGGAAGATTTTAATGGTAGATATCCAATCACTATTGTTTTCCTATGGTGTGGTCTGTCTGAGATTTATATCCCTCTAATTTTTGGGATCAAGCAATAAAATGATCTGTAAAAATGGATGAACAGCATGGATGAAACACATACATCATGGTGGGGTCCACAGAGCACCGACCACCAGCCACGACACTGGTGGCAGGGGGAGTAGTCAATCCGTTTCCAATCCATTTTCGCGGACGTGGATTGGATACTGACAGGTTGAGTAACCAGACAAGCTACCAAAGTGACCACTTCGTAAAGAAGTTATGTGGGCCTCATCATGATGTATGTTTTATATACACGCCATCCATCCATTTGGAAAGATAATTTTAGGTAAAGATCCAAAGAATGAGTCGAATCCAAAGCTTCAGTGTACCTCATCAAAGAAAGCAGTTGAGAGAGCGATGCCCACCATTAAAAACTTAAATAGGCTACAAAAGTTTTTGATCAAGTTGGTATTATTTGTTTTTTCACTTCTTTCATGTCTGTGTTAACTTGTGAACAGGTTGGATTTCAAATAAAAATCATGGTGAGCCTTAGTAAGGTTTCAACGGTAGGCATTAATCTCCCCACTATTTTTTGTGGTGGGGTCAACTACATATTTGGATTTTCCTCATTCTTTAACTCATGCACTAAAATTATATCTCAAAATAGATGAACGGTGTAGATAAAGCACATACATCATAGTGGGGCCCACATGCATAATAGTGGGCCACAGGTGACGTCACTTGGGGATTAGGTACTACCCTAGCCTGTTCCAATCTCGAGACAGGCTGGGATTCTAGGGGTCTCCCTGATGTACTGATTTCATTGGCATTGTCCAATCATTTTTCCGTATCATTTTAAATTATGAGACAAAAAATAAGGAATATCCTAGGATCAAATGGAACACACGGTGGGGATTAAATTCCTACCATTGAAAATTTATTGGACCACAGATGTTTTGGATCAAGATGATATATATTTTTTTCACTTCAGGTTTGTATAACTATATAAATTGGATGGAAAATAAACAGCACGGTGGGCCCTACAATGGTTTCAATGGTGGGCGTCCTTAGCACCGTTTCTTCCTTTGGTGTGGTCCATTTTAGCCTTGGAGCAGCATGATTTTTTATTCAATCATCTAAAATAATATGAAAAAAGTGGATGGACGGCGTGGATAGAAGCCATACGTAAAGGTGACATACTCAAAGCCTCCGCCTGTCCAAAGCTTGGAACAGGCGGGGGTTGTACCTAATCCTCGCCCGTTAGTGGCTAATCCGCGTCCTACTTGGGTGGAAGCGGATTGGCTGGTGCACCACACCTTGCCATATAGCTGGTGTTTTGACATCAGCAAGTACTGTGGGTGCCATCATGAGATATATGTTATATCCAAACCGTCCATCCATTTGGCGAGGTCATCTTAATGGCTCGAACAGAAAAATAAGAAATAAGATAGATCTAAAGATCAAGTGGACCACACTGCGAAAAGTAGTGAGGGATTGAACGTCTACCATTGAAACCCTTCTAGGGGTCATAGAAGTTTCCGATCAATATTAAATTTGTTTTTCCTCTTCATTCATGCATTTTTGACCTTATTAATAGATTGGATGGAGAATAAAGTCCTGTTTGGGAGCGTGGATTTGTAACCCCCTCGATTCGGAACCCCAGGATTAGAAACCCCCTGGATTTGCAATCCTGAATCAACTTTAATCCAAAATTACCTGTCTGTAGTATATTTATAGGGATTTAAATTTAATTACTAAATCAATTTTAATATCTCTAATTAGTGAGACGTGTAATTTTTAATATAGTGGTTGTGATAAGCCTACTTAAATATATGCTTTGCCTGAAAAGGATGAAATTCCAAGTCTCAAATAGGCCATAAGCACAAGACCATGTTTGAGTGACTAACTAACGATTTTTAATCATTGATTTACATGGACAATGTTTGGACGGTGCTGGACAATGTTTGGATGGTGCTGATCATCATTAGTGGGCCATGTGCCCAATAGAATGATAGTGTATAGTGACACACATGTTATACCTACAACTATTGAAATGATTTTAGGTATAATCCAAGCTCTTACCATGCATTGCAAACCCCCTCAAAGAGGGGATTGGAAACCCCCGGTTACTTTATGTTGCCAAACAACTAGGGATTGGAGACCCCCTCCAATCCACGGTGCCAAACAACCCATGGTGGGCCCTACGAATTTTTTAACGATGAAAATCATTATTTAAAGGTTTCGTTTCTACCCATGCTTAAGCCTACACAACACATGGTGACAATCTTCCTGCTAAGAGGAATTAAGGGCCTTATGAATAATGATATTTTAGTTTTCTATTAAGTATTTTAGTTTATTTGAATTAAATATAATAATTTTATTTTCATTTAATAAAAAATAATTTCTTTATCATGTAAAACATTTCTAAACGGGAGATAGGGGCAAATGTGTGAAATTAACATATTTCAGACATTTTAGATGTTTGTTAACAAATTTGTTGTTTCAAATTCAATACTTAATTTTCAGACTTCAACCATAATAACCAAACAAGTTTTTTAACTTTAGATTTCAAAATCAAGCTTCGGATTTCAGAATTCAGGCTTTGAATTTCAGATTCAATATTTAGATTTCAGATTTAACAAACGGGACCTAAGTCTTAATATCGAATCATCTCTCAAACTAACACAATGAACGTGAGGCTGATTCGCCCCATTCATTGCATAGGTCTGGTGATTTAATGTAAAAAACACAAGAAAAAAGAAAAAATAAAAATTGGTTTGAAGATCTACTGATGAGAGCTCTTCTCCATAGGCTTACCACCCCCCCCCCCCCCCCTCTCCCTTAAGGTTTTTGCAATCCTCTGTCCTCTCCCTCATCCAAGAGTTCCTTTACCAAATGGCTAATTAATTTATTTTTTTTAGTATTAATTACAAAGTTAAATATTTAACCTAATAAATCAAAATTTTCTTATGTACCAAAATTTTATGGACGTTACACCATCCATCATGTGGGCTCACCTCCGATGTGGGTCGTCCATCATGTGGGACCCACCTTGGATATGGGCCACTCATCATTAAGGCAACCTTTGATGTGGAATGTCCATCATGTGGGGCCCACCATTTATTAATTGCCCATCATGTGGAGCCCACCTTTGATTTGGGTTATTCATCATGTGGGTCTCTCTTTTTTCTTTTTTTTTACACACGCACACGCACCCCACATCCTCGGGGTCCTTACTCAATGGGTCATCATGTGGGTCTCACCTTGGGTTGCCTATCATGCAGGGCTCGCCTTAGATACGAGCTATTCATCATTAGGGGCGGACCTTTGATGTGGATCATCCATCATATGGGGCACCTCGATATTGACCATCATCATGTGGGGCCCACTAAATCATTTACTCATTCATTGAATGATTTTCTAAATGTAACACCCTAGTTCTCAAAACCTGAGGATGGTCACTCGAGTGCGAGAACCCGAGGGTTACGCTATAAAGTAGACTAACATACATTTAAAAAGTAATAAATTTCCTAACATGAAGTAAGACAACTATTGTGTAAACTGAGAAAATCGTAAGTGACAACAAAGTATTTCAATATAAGTAAGAGACAACAAAATGAAATCCCTCAGAAGGAGAATTTTTATTACAGTTCAAGTGAAACACAAGTCTAAAATGTTGTAAACCTAAACTATCATTTGAGCTCCAACGGCTCATCAACATGTACATAGAACTCTTCCTCGCCACAATCCACCATAGCTGTCCCTGGAATCCTGTCATAAGGGTCTTCACCTGTCATCAATCCTGCATCTATTTTGTGCAACCGCATGATGGGTGAGTGAAAACTCAGTGAGAATTTTCTGCAAGGATTCATGCATACCATGTTATTCCAAAACAATTTAAACCAAGCATAATCAACCATGATGAGAATAATATGAACTTGATGTAAATGCATGGATGTATGAATGTATGCTTAAGTCACAGATCTGGGGATGCACATCCAGCTGTCAAAATAAAGGGTCGCTCGCGATAGTATACTACCTAGAAAAGACCATACAGACCGCCCGCGGTAGGTTAACTACCTGAAAAAGGCCATTCAGACAAGTACACCCAAGGATATCTCCTGAAAAAATACACGGAGTATGCCCGAGGAGAGTCTAATCCCGAAAAAGCCTCATGTAAAGAAAGAGCACCCAAACTGACATAAAGCACATGCTCTCGGAGTTTAACTGAAGTAATAGGACTTACAACAAATTAGACAGAGTGTGACTTATATTGAGCACTTGGAAAAGCTCATGTGTCATGCATGAATGCCATGTACCATGATACACACGTACACTTCATAGGAGTAACAAGAATGCTTTCCTAAACGTGGTCAAGGCTCACGGTCTTTTAATACGATATCAAATATTTAAGTATGAACTCAACATAAATACATTTACTTTCCCAAAGTCTAAAGGAAGGCTCAGATATGACATTTCAACCACATGAGGATAGTAACCAGATTACTATACATCTTAAGAAAAGAAATATTCATTCGTATCAAACTATAACAATTCTAACCCATATAATGAGAAATGGAGTAAGCTTATTAATGTAGTGGAAACAAGAACTCTTACATTTAATGCCACTAGAAAATGTATATATGTATTTAAGTAATTTCAAATGTGGCATGGTAATCTTAAAGCAATTCTCATAAGATATGTTGGGGTAACATAAATTGAGGCATTCCCACATGTTTGTTCAAGTCAAGTCCAAGTTAAAGGAGCACAACTACTATTTGCACAATCATAATATCTTTCTACAATTATTTTAGAATTCCATGAAGTGATGAAGCCATATGGGATATCCCTCACCTTGAACGAAAGTTCCTCTTGATTCGATCCTCCTTATAAGGTTGGTATATGAGTTCCTAAATCAAAGAAACGAAAATCAAATACTAGTCTACTTCATTCATGGACTATGGGAGATTTGAGATTTTCTCCAATTACTTGATTTAAAACCAATAAAAGGTAAGTATCCTTTCAGGATTTTAGTTGTAAACAACCCTGAATAAGATGCTACAAGAACTCTAGTGAGTCACGACCGAGTTGACTTGGTCAAACCTCTCAACTCTTAACTAGTTGGGTACAACCTTAGGTGGTTAGCCAGATTCAAAACGTAGTTGAAGGAACGGTTGTTCCTCAAGGAGGACTGCTGTGGTTGGGACCCGGATAAGTTATTCCAGGGTTTTAGTGAGTCGTTTATTGAGTGAACTCAGTTGGATGTTTACAGAACCCACTCGCCAATGAGTTAAGCATGAAACCGTGGCAAGGATGAGTGTGATCTCATTACCTGTGCTGGAGTTAATCTTGCATGATGGCAGAACGAAGATCAGATTCTGACCGGTCCGAGTTGAATCCGAGAGTTGTAACTCGGCGTTTGGTTGAGTCATACGAAGAGGTTGATCCCTGCCTCTCATCCAAGCACAGATGAATTGGAAATCTAACGGTGTAGAGGGTTAAAAACGAACCATTTTCCAAATCAGATCTAAGTCAGGGATTTATTTTGAAATGTAGATTTGGCTGAGTTGGGAAACTAGTTACCTGCGAGCGACTCGATACTCACAAACTCAGCTGAGCAACGGACTGTTACTTGCGATCATTCTTTGTTTGAGGGCCCTACTGCTGGTTGGATTTCTTTCCGAACATCGATGAACGGACGCCGCTGGAGCTGCCCGACGAGCGAACAAATGGTGGTTGGATCACCCTGACGTGAAATCGCTGAGTTGAGCAACTGGAAACTCGTTCCAACCGCCGATTCTCACTCTCCCTTTCCTTCCTTCTCTATCTCTCTCTCCTTCTTCCTCTATCTCTCTTTCTTAGCAGGGAATGACTCATACTGAGTCGAGTTGCAACTAGGCCTGCAACTCCCACCAGCAGCGTTATTTCCCTTCCTCACCTAATCTCTTTCTAATTTCATTTTAGTTTTCCTTAGGATTCGCCCTAATACATGGCTATATATAGCCCTCCTGATTTTGGAAGCATCCAAAGCTAATCACAGGGATTAGCGAGGAGGAATCATGTGTTTAATCGAGAACAGCCAGCCATCAGAGTCTTCCAAGCTATTGGGTCTGGTGCAGGGTGTTAAAACGACTGCCCAGATGGATTTTAAATGAGGTGGTCTACACGATGAACGACTCCGATGAGTGAATGGGCCCTTTTTTTTTTTTTTTTTTTATAAAAGGTGGGTTTCACAGTCCATTTGAAGAAGATGGAAGATGAAAATGACGATTTTCAACTGGACGGTTTATCCATAGATCAAGGCCGCTTGGATGGTCCTGATATGTCATAATATTAATGTGGGGTCCACCTTACGGTGCAAGGAGGGCTGTTGATTAAGACAACCACTCCAAAAGGGAAAAACAAACTACCAGTTGAAAATCTCGCCAAAATCTCGTTTGCTAGGGTAACCTTACAGAACCCTAATCTCAACGCTCAGGATGAGTTTGAGAGAAGCTTCCAGACCTCCATTAACGGATGAGATACATCTTTCCTTATTAGGAAAGATTCTTTCCGCAATCCGTCGAGTAGGGAGTGTGTTTTTGGAAATTGTAGGGCTGACGGGGCGCTGGTTGCGTACGTGGATGTTTTCCAACGATTTCCAACAGTCGGATCCGCCAAATGAGCGACGCACGTGTCCCAATCTTCGTCGTCAGAGCATCACCTTTGTAACGCAAGATCAGGCTCTGTCTGAGCCGTCGAAAAGGGCTTTCAATCTTAGATGACAGTGTGGTCAGGGTCAGTGGGACATTGGCTATCTTATGAACGGTTTGGATTTCCACTTTGTATTCAGATGGTGGCCAAAAACATCGCCAAACGGACGGTCCATTTTGAGCAGCGCTGGGCGGGAGGAAATTTCAAATATCCAAGTTTTTGTGATTTCTATCGGGTCAAAGCAGCTTTGACCCGAGATGGAAATCTCGTGCACGGTGCATGTATGGAGTCTGGGTACACCCACATATCAAATGTGGGTCCCACGATCTGACCCAGCCCAATCAGCTCCGTCTATCAGCCTTGGAAGGTCACAGCACGCCCACAATCGCTATTTTGGTAAGTCCTAATCAGTTATGGGTGAGATCTAAGCCGTTGGATCCCTTTGCAGGGTCCCTAAATTGTTCTGGATTGATTATCAATCCATTTCTATTCTTGAAGGGGTCGTACTTAGAGATTTTCCCTGACGTGTGTATATTGCCATTAGTTAGCTTGTCAGTTTCTTTTATTTAGTTGTGTTAGTTGGAACTCCGGGTGTGTTAAACGCAAGGTAAGGTTTTCTCATTGTTATAGTCTTGTTAATTTGCAGTTTAACCATTAATTTTAATGATCCATTGATGGATTGGAAAATCGGTCATTAAGGACTAAATCTAGAATTGTAGGTTAGTCTTGAGAGCTAGATTTGGGCTAAAATGTGGGTTTCATGATGGTGCAATGGTTTATCTTTAAAATCATGGGTTGGATAGAGGTGTGTAGTCTAAATTACATGTGTTCTTATGCATGTATAAAATTATTTAGATCTATATAGTAACACCTGAGTATAGAAAATCTTGGGTGTTACACTAAATCTCATGAATTTATAAAGGGTTCATGGATACAGAGAACATATTCCCTTAAATAATTTTCTAAGTTATTGTGTCACCAATGAAAATGAAGGAATTGAACTACTTTTGGAACTTGAAAACTTATAAATGTATGTTAATTTTTTTTTTTTAAAAAAGATACTTATTTAAGTTAAATAACCAAACTAACTTATTTAAGAAAAGGAATTAATTAACTTACATTAATTACAAAAACTACTTATTTGATAGTATCCAAAGGATCCCTTAATAGGTAGAAACCAAGATGAGCTACTTAAGGCATAAGTCCCTTATCTTAAGTCACTTATCATCCAAACGCCTCCTTCAAGGTGCATTGATAGTATAGTCTAATATTTATTTTATAAGATTGCTTTAAGGCTAACTCACATTAAGAGATCATTTGGATGGTAAATAACTTAAGATAAGCTACTTATGCCTTAGGTAGCTTATCTTGATTTTTACTTAATCATTAGATATGCAGGTTTGGTAAGTATATTTTCAAAACACCTCATAAGAAAGTTTGACATTGCCATGACCATGGTGCCCGCTTTAACATGTGTTAGATATTCACTTCGCCCATCCATTTTACCAGCTTATTTTAGAGTATTAGCCCAATAATTAACTAGATCCAAATCTCCACGAAACAGTGGTGATTGAATGCTCATGATTACAAACCTCCAAAGGCCCACCATAATGTTTATTTGCCATACAACTTGTTGATAAGGTCACATAGAGGGAAACACAAAAACTAGCTTGATCCAAAACTTTTGTGCCCCAAGAGGTGTTCATTCATCATGTTTCTTATGGTGTGGTCCACCTGAGATGGGGAATGAGTTTTGTTTTTCAGATCGGGGCGTGCAGCAGGGTACGATATATATATATATATATATATATATATATATATATATATATATATATATATATATATATAGACACACACACACACACACACACACCATACTCCAGTCGAGTCGGGTTTTGGATCGGGTCGAGTTTGACGGATCAAGTTATTGTGTAACTCGAACTCAACTCGATTTGAGTTCGGATTGGGTGGAGCCTACTCAGTTAGAATCAACTCATCCATTCGGTTCGGGTCAAGTCGGGTCCGAACGAGTTAGACAAGTTGAGTTAGACGGGTCGAGTTGGTTCGTGCCCAACTCTTCGCCTAGTTCAACTAAGTTTTCCCTACCAACTTAATCGGCTTGGTTCACTAAAGGCCCATCGGTGGGTGAACCCAACTCTACATGCCCAAGTCCACTGTAATGCTTCTATTCATCCATTTTACCATATCAGGTGAGGATGTGGGCCCAAAATTGAGGTAGATGAGAAAGAAACAATTGAGATTGAACAACTGCCATTGAAATCTTTCCGGGCCCCTCTATACTGATTATATGCCATCAAAACCGGTCATAAGGTCATTCCCACACTCATAAAATCATATGAAAAAACCCATGAACACGTGGATACTTCAAAACATCAATTTAGGCCAGATGACTATTTCAACCGTGGAGGTTTAATACCAGTGTTTTAAACAGTGGGGCCCAATTGAGTGTTGGACATGTCTGATATTTGAGCCCATAGCCTAAAATGAGTCGGCAAATGATGAATAGGGTGGATTTCTTAAAAACATCATGGTGGGACACTCCTGTTTCAACAACATTGTTTCAAGCTGCCTAGTCTACTTAAATTTTGGATCTTCATTATATTTGAGCACATTGATTAAATCAATTGAAAAAAAAAAAAAAAAAAAACTAGTGAACGGGTTGGATTCTCAGAAACATCATGGTGGGCCACACAACATTGGTGTGATTTCAATGACAGGTATTCAATACCACTACTGTAAGTTGCGTAGCCCACCTGAGTGTTGGTTCCACGTCATATTTGGGGCCACCTCCGAAAATGACATGAATAAAGTAGTTAACGTGGTGGATTTCTCAAAAATATCAGTTGAATTTCCTAACATGGCACATCTGTTCAGCAGGATTAGAGCGCAATCTTTAGAGTAAGGATGAAGTTACTTTTCATAAGTTAAAAAACAATAAAAAAAAATAACTTTAAAAAACAAGTTACTTTATTCATTAACCTACTTATAATAAACTAAACTAACTTATTTAAGAAAAGTAACTTATCAACTTACATTAGTTAGAAAAGCTACTTAATTGGTGGTATTCAAACGGCCCTAAAAAGTCCATGTCTTTGAAAGCACCAGGAAGGCTTGTGAATAGCATTCCCCTCTGCCGGGGCTATTTAAATTTTGACCCGAACTAGGCTTAGTCTCAAGGAAGATTTAACTATGTTAGGATTTAGGCACTGACTCAAGACTTGAATATAATGAGAAGTTTGAGCCGGCCTGACCATTTTATGCTTGGATCTCAAAATATAATATCTTAACTCAATTCATAGGTCTGAAATGAAGAGTGGCCCACTGTGGCATGGGATAAAAGTCAGTGGCCCATCTATCTCGTGGGCCCATTTACAACTCTTCTCTCGATTTTATCGTATTTCTGTAGGTGAGATGGGCTTAAACCAAAGAACTCATTTTCCTTGTTATTGAAATGTTTATTGGTCAGGAGGTAAGAAAGGAATTATTCCTCGTTGACCATGATACATCAATGTCCTGCTTTAGGTGGGTAGTTCTCATGAATAACCATATGCAACCATTTGGACTGTCTGTTTCCTGCATGTCACGTCGACACAACATCTAATCCATACAAAAGGCTGGCCCCATTATGAGGATCACCTGGTACAAGAAACAGCCGTCCACTCATTTAAGTGGGCAAAACCATAGAAAACAAGTGCTGTCCATTGGTGTTATCCATGCACATGACGTAGTTTTACAGCAATCTAGACCATCCAAATCTCTGACCTTTGTAGATGGAGCACAACCCACAATTACATTGAGAAAATTTTGTCCCATGAATATGGATCATTTGCCATTTATTTCTAACCATCCATCCAGTATCTATTAATTGGATTGCGAGGATTGCAAGTACGTGTGAAGCTACAGTTGATCTACTGTGAGAATTATAAAAGGAGCCTGACCCTTCACGAAGAACGTGAATTTCATGCCGCCGTGGTTTTTAGGCTCGGCGACTGGGTTGGATTTAACTGGTTCTGTCCTGAGTCAACCCCAGCTAGGAGTGACTTGGGTGAATCTAACAAAAAAAAAAATCTGTGGGTTCATGTCTTTGTGAAATCCACTCCTTCCATCAATTTTGCCAGATCATGTTAGGATTGAATCAAAAGATGAAGCAGATCCCAACCTCACATGCGCCCAACCATCGGCAAATGGAAACACGGACAATTGAAACTTTCGTGATATTTTATATGCCATCTAACCCCTTAATAAGGTGATTCCCACCCAAATGAAGTAAAAAGACAAATGTCAGCTTGATCCAAAACTTATCAAGGGCCAAGAAGGTTTTAATGGTGGGGGTTCAATCCCCACCTTCACGTGGGCCCGGAATTGTTTACATCATCTGATTTACCCAATCCGTAAAATACCTAGGCACTGTGGAGCCTACCTATAGATAAACAGCATAGCCCACACACAAACCTATTGATGGAGTACCATGGGCGTCGATTAGCTACTGACAGGTTGAGTAGCGAGACTGGCTACTAAAGTGACGTCACCAAGTTCCGTGGGCCCACCATGATATATGTTTTGCATCCACACCTTCCATCCATTTGGAGAGATCATTTTAGGGCAATATCCAAAGAATGAGTTAAATCTAAAACTCCAGTGGACCCTAACACAGAAAACAGTGGGGACATTGACGCCTACCATTAAAAACTTCTAAAGGCCACAAAAGTTTTAGATGAAGCTGATATTTGTGTTTTCTCTTATTTTATGTCTTTTTCAACTTTTAAAGAGGTTGGATTTCAAATAAACATTATGGTCGGCCTTAGGATAGTTTCAACGGCGGGAATCACTCACCCCACTGTTTTCTGTGGAGGGGTCCATTACAGATTTTTATATGCCTCTCAATTCTTTGGTTCATACCTTAAAATGATATCTCAAAATGACTGGACGGTGTGGATACATCGCATACATCATAGTGGGGCCCACAGAACTTGGTGACGTCACTTCAGTAGCCGACTCGCTACTCAAGCTGTCAGTATCTAATCCGCGTCCGAGTACCATCCCCCATTGCCCCAGGGCCTGGCATCGACGAGCGCACCACATGGATGGTGTGGATTTCACGCATACAGACCTACCTTATCAAACCAACGAAAACAGTGGATAGCCAACGGTCGACTCAGGGGACGTGGCCCACATAAAGAGTGGATTGCCTGTCTTTTGCAGACCTTCATGGCGAGGTCTCATGATTGGCCATGTGCGACCCTTGGGTCAAGAGAGAGACTTACGGCGCAAATAACATTCATGGGAAAGACAAAAATCAGGTTCTGCAATTCGAGATGCTCCCGTTGAGAATCAAAGATTAGCATCCCCTCACGTCTTGTTTCCTAAACATGCGACAGGAATGATGTGATATTTATATATCTATAGCATTTGAATGGGTCATTTTTCAATGAATATAAACTGTTCAAGAGTCCCACGACTATTTCAACCCTTCTGATCTGATCTCTTTTGCTTTGACCGAGGTCTATTAACTGTAACCCTTCGTATTATAAAATGGGTTAAATTGCCCCATACGGAAGCTCTTTCAGGCAACTCCCATCAACGGTTGATCCGGGTAGCCACTGCCAAAGTCCTGTTATCTTCATTGCTATAAGATAGCAGCTACAGGAATGTATCTTATTGCAATAAGAAGATAAAACCGCGGGCAGCTGCTCAGCCCACGTTCAAAGGCCACCTGCCACAACCACCGAATCAATGGCAGTTTCGATCAGCCATATGGAGTTCGTCCAAACGGACAAATCTGGGGATTGTTTTAGGCAGAGAACACAGAGAAGAACAAAGGCCACCTGCCATAACAACCAAATCAATGACCGTTTCCATCAGCCATCTTGATTTTGTCCAAACGGACAGCTGGGAATTGTTTTAGCCAGAACACATCAAAGCCATGTATACACCATACGTGCAGCAAAACTAACACTGTTCTACCTCAGCCATATAAATCATCCGAGTAGTGACTCGTGCAACTGCAACCAAAGCAGTCCAAAAACTAATAAAACCCAAAACCGCATCATGCAGTTTGCACCACCCAACAGCCCAGGGTGGTGTCTAGGTTTAACGTAGCTTGCAGTTAGAAACAGAACTATTTACAACCGTATGTTTTTGTCCAGGTCCAGCGTGCCCTCCAAAAAGTCATTTTGTTCACCAACCCTACCTACCAGCTAATTCAGCAGAAAAACATGGAGCTGCTCACATTTTCATGAAGCTTTGGCAGCTCCGGCACTGGAATAGCTCCCGCCGATGTAATTCCACCATGGCCAGATGACGTCTCCGACATATCCTCAAACTTCATGAACTGTGACATCTGCGTCGCCGCCAAATGTGCGTAGCTTATCGGTGCAACTGCAGGGGGAAAAATCATTAAACAACATCATGATTGAATGCACTGCACAGTTCTCACCAAAAGAAGAAGAAAACGAAGAGGTGCACATTTCTCCTAGGATAGGTTAAACATTATTGCAGGCCACTGATTGCTCTACAAAAACATTGCTCAGACATTTGGGAAATTGCCCATCCATGGCTGGGTCCAACCAACTATGGTTGGTATAGCTAAAAAATGGGTCCCAACTCAACTTAGGAGTGACTAGGGCAGGTTGGGCCAGGGTCAACCCCCAACCCAACCCGATCTGAATTCCAACCTAGGTTGCCTAATGCGAACCCAACCTGAATTCCTATAAGCTTAACACGAGACACTATTCCCTACCAGACCTAACCCATCCTGAATTAGTTAAAAGCCACCCCAACCAGATTTCAAATCATTTTGGAGTTTTCCAACCCCAACCCTAACCCAAGGGAGGAAACCAACAACCCAGCTGCAACTCAACCCTGAGTCACATTTGGGTAAGTAAGGTTTGGGTTGATGAGTTGCAGCCCTAAAACTCAAAAGAGTACTTTGACAGGGAGATAGTAATCAAAACCCCTCATAACATAAAATAGGCAATTACCACATAAAAGAAACACGGTACTTACCAATTGATATCGCAGTTGTGCTCCTCTGATATCTGAACGGATGCAGAGCAATACCATGAATAATTTCAGCATTTACCCATACATTGCAAGGGACATAAATAAAGTCACTGTATACAAAAGAGGTGGAGGGAAAGGCTACTTACACATAGGACAATGAATGCACAAGCTCCTGGAGATCATCAGGGGAGAAGCCAATCTCATCCAGCAAAACATGGTAGTGAGTAGGGCGTGTTGTTCCCTGTTTAAAGGAAAAGACGATGCAAGAGTAAGCAATCCACACACCTTGATTGATTGTGGACCAATTCTTTCTGCTTGTGTATGGATATGAGCACAATCAAAAAGACCGGGAGATGCAATCAATCAAGGGCAGGATGGATGGTGACTTCCCACAATTTAACACAAAAGGTCAGCTCCATATCAAATCTTACAATCATTCCTGCGTGTGAACACATGTAGAAGTCATGGTTTCGCGGATGGCAAATTGCTTTGTCCACAACAGTGCCTGTACAAGTGAAAAAAATAAAGAACAATAAATAAATAAATAAATAAAAGGAAAATTCACATTGAACAAGCTCAGGAAGCAAAATTTCCAGCATAAAATGTTCATGTACACAGATAATAATAGCCATTTGGAGATGAGAATAAAAGCTCCAAAGCAAGCAATTCAATGCTCATCTGGAAGATCTCAGTTCCAAAGATCAACACGATTTGCTAGCACCAAAGGCAAATGAGACATCTCCTTTGCACTAACTTCTACTTGGGATGAGCATCCCACTAAAGCATTAACAAACAACCATGATGGATTTAAGTGAAAATTTTATTTTCAATACTCATTTCTTCAAGAAATTTATGAAGAAGCTAACCAGGCGGAACATTGTCCGGAGATTGAAGCTGGAAGAATTTAGTGTGGTGGTTTTTCTGAGCCACAATAACTGTAAACTTTGGTGACCAGTTCTCATCAAGGAATTTACAGGCCTGCAACGATAAAGATAAAGGTGAAAAGATCACGACCCTGCCTTCTTTTTAGACAGTTACACTTTGTAGCTTTGATGATTATTCATAGCAAGAATACCTCGATAATCTGATCCAGCTCAATGTTTAGGACCTGCGTGAATTGTGATTCACTCACTCCATCCCTATTCAAAAGAAAAAACAGATGGCAAAAATATGAGACAGTTGAAACTGATACAGGAGGGGGAAAGGAGTACTGAATTTATACAATTTATAACTATCAGATAAAATCTTTTCATGCACCTACACATTCATCCCCAAAAGATACTACATTACGGAAATGTATAAACATGTCAATCAGAGCATAACTTCAAATAGTTTCTTTTAGTTAAAATGAGGAAGAATGGTAAAGCAAAACAGAAGGTAAGATCGTAAGACTAAAAAATTCTCTTCCCCACCCCCCCAACAGACCTAGAAACCCAGTCCTCAACACCATTAAACCTAGCTCTGATGCCAGATGAGAAGGGTAGCTAGACATGCATACAACCATTCAGCCTCAGCATTCAAACATGAGCTTCACATGTGATCTACATGACCTTCCACATAGCTGAGACAGCTGTATATAAAGTTGGACTCATCCATATAGATAAGCAGGTCCAAAGCAACGGGCTGATCAACCCCTGATAACACCACACCTTATTAAAATGAGCAGATGGTTTAAAACAGCAATTATTTCCATAAATGCATCAAGAACCTAATTGTTAACAGTCCAATCTAGGGTCCAGTTCATCTACATTGTAGATCCAAACTGATGCACAACTCTGATGTTTTTTTTTAAAACCTTTTTGACTTTCCATCTAGCAGGATGCAAACAACATCAAAACTAGTACATACAGGGGTATCCGAGCCAGGACACAGCTCAAATATCCTACAGCTGCATTTAAGAGTGCAAGTAGAGAAAGCAATGGTTGGTCTAGCAAACAATTATATATGTTTACACACACACACACACACACACACACACATCTATAGCTTACCAAATGCTAAGTGTCAGATGGTATCATTCTAAAACACCAACCAAAGGCAGACCTATGGAAATACAATCCAGAAATGGCCCTCCAAAATAAAAAAAATTTTAAAAAATAATAATAATCCAAAAATAAGAACAAGAACATACCGGAAAATGATGATCTGGTCAGGCTTCTTTTTCCCTGAACTCATATAGAAATCTAGTAGAAGTTCCCTAGATTCCAACAATAAATATCCCATCAGTAACTCATGAAATCTACACATCAGACTATCTCATTGCAAAAACATTTTTACTGACATCTCCAAAAAAAAAAAACAAAAATAAATAAATAAATAAATAAAATAAAAAATAAATACAACTTTTTTACTGACCTCACTATGCCACTGTCCTCGGTGTCTGAGGTGGGCTTAAACAGGGAATCTATCATTTCAACCTTGGGTGACTGTGTCCTCACAGATGCCCTATACCGAGAAATCAGGGGCCACTGCCTAGAGCTGACAACCTAAGAGCATAAATAAAGAAAAATAGAACAAAATTGAGATAATGAGAAGCAGCAAAATCTGGTTGCATGCACAAGTGAATCTATATTATCTGACAGAAAATTGAAACAAGTCTATTGCCACTCTATGACTAACAGTTGAAAAGGAAAATCATGCATCTTATCTTACCGCCGCAATTGATGGCACGTCAGACTGGCCTGGGGAACCATGTGATACATCCATCCCCAGGATGATTGTGGGAACTCTAGAAATCAGGGGAATGGAAGGTGAGTGTTCAACTGCAAGTAAGGAATTCATTCCACCAAGCTGTTGAAGAGAAAGGAAAGGAGGTAGTCAGCTAGACAGAGAGATCACAGCTGAAAGTCCAAAGGGAAGGGACATGATATTTCAATGACAGCTCACCTTGGCATTTATCTTCAAAAGAACATTTGTCAGGTATTGGTCATTGACTCTTTGCGGCGCAATGCATTGAGTGACAATACCAAATTCTGACAGATTCTTTTTCTTCCATGGACCTTCAGAAATGGCACAAACTCATACATTAAATGTAAAGTAGAGCAAAAATAACAGTATTCATTACAAAATGATGAACGGATAAACCAACCATAAATATCAGAATTCTTTCTCTCTGACAAAACACAAAGAAGAAATTGTGGTGCTCCAGGAAGTTTTGTCTTGATCAGTTCAAACATCTGCTCCACTCTAACAGTAGGTGGAGAACGCCTCCACTGAGGACTCTCTTCAAAGTAATCAAATGGCTGATCAATGAACTGAAATATAACAAATTGTAAGGGTCCAACAAAACAGCTGAAACAACTAAATTCATAGTAAGAAGAATACAGGGTACAAAAGAACATACAATTCCTTTCTGCTCCCCACATCTGCTAAGATCACGACAAAGACTCCGTATATCACAACGTGCAGAGAAGTTTACGCAAGCCCAACGTTCTATCTTTGTGGGTTCCAGCAATTTCTAACAAGAAGATGACTACTTTGTCAGGATCAACAATCACAGCTAAACAAGCACATAGGAGATTGAAGTGAGAAAGAAAACCTTATTGTTAAAATTCCAGCGACCATTCCGAGGAAAGAAGTCTTCTCCATTACCAACTTTTAACTGTAGCATATAATCATACCAATAAATAGAATCAGCAGATAATGTTTATAGTTATTACAACAGGAGATGAAATATTGGCAAAAGTCGAAAAGGAAAGAGAAACAATGAATATGCAAGAAATATTCGCAAACAAACAAACAAATAAAAAGACCTTTGGTGCAGTTAGTACACGTCCTTCTACTTGAGTGAAGTGTGTGTTGATTGTAACGCCACATGCCCGTAACATTGGATCAGCATCATAGTTATTACCTTTTAATGCCTGCAGGAAGTCAATTCAGATGCCAAATCTCCAGTAAATCAACAATAACTTTCATGGTAATGAATTCAGAATGACAAGAAAATGAAATAAATAACCTACATCAGTCAACACCCTCATTCTTTCCTGAGGCTTCTGTCTAGATTTCTCCACAAGAGATGATCTTTGATGAGTGGACAGAGACTTTGTGTACCTTTGTAAAGAGACTAGGGAACAAAGCTAGAAAATAAAAACAATGAAAATCAATATACATATAGCCAGAAAGAAGGGCTCCAGGTTTGCCAAAAGGAAAGGAATATCTTCCCACAGACCTCCAGAGGATAGTAGGTGGGGCGCTTTGGTTTCCCAACATTAATGCATGGCAGACTAGCAGAATAACCAATCTCTACATGGCGATAATTGACAAAATAGTCATAAACTGTGATTTCAACTGTCTGCACCGGACTGTCACCATTGGCATCTCTTCCATTTTTCTGTTTTAGTGTAAACCTAAAAAAGAAACAAGGTCACAGTAATCAAGAATCAGAAGCCACAAAGAAAAGATCAAGGAATATGATGTCTATAACTTGCAAGGAAATTATATAAAGGTTTAAGAAGCCTACAGCTGCTGGTCGCATGGAAGTTCACTTAGTCCTACAATCTTGAATTCCATATTAGAAGGTCTTGTCTTCACTCTCAGGTTTTTCAGCATTCTCTTTGCCTGGCATAGAAAGAAAACGGGTCAGAAGTATGAAACATACAACAAAAGGTCACAATCAATTAAGACAACAGGTTTTTGAGTGTTCACTTGGGAATGAAACTTGCTTACCTTTCCCCAATCTATCTCAGAGGGATGTCTAACATTTTGGTTAGCCACTAGAAAATCTGCAACGGGCCCTGGCTTTATAATCATTGTTGTAGACACATCTGCACATGGTAGTTGATGTAGAAGTGATGAAAATGATATTGTCAAACACATGCTGCAATTAAGAAACACATGGATATCAATAACCCCATGTCCACAAACAGTTCAAGGAGATACCAATATTCAGAGACAAGCCTCCTTGGGTCGTGCGGAAGCTAGAATGGAAACCTCGACAGCCAACAACACCACCTCCTATGTCAGTGAAGTTGCGAGGCTCATTGTTGAAATACGATTGCCGTACAAGTAGGCATCCTCTGGAATTACCAGCTATGTTAACAATTTTATTAAAGGAAAAAAAAAAAAAAAAAACGGAGTGATGCCAATAATAAAAAACTGAAATTACGTACTGCTTTGCTGCGTGCTGCCTTAGTATGATGTCAAGCACTCTTAAAGCTTCTTGAGAGCTCTCTGAATCATGACCTCGTAGAGCATTTGCTATGGCTTTCATTGGGATTCGGGCGGCAAAACGAATCTCAACCTTAAATGTCTTCGATTGATATGGACGTCTTTGTCTCTTCCGATCTCCTTCCCCAGGGCTGTCATTGCCACCAGGGCTGCCATTCCCACTAGTCCTGGATATGGAACACTCACAGAGTAAACATCAAGGGAGCATGTACAAAAACAGAGTAAACATCATGGTAGCATGTACAAAAATTAAAAACCAATAGGTCATTAAAGGCGAGCCCCAAACAACAAACATAACAGTGTACCTGTTTGAGGACATATCTTCAAGCACAACAGTGAATTCAAAATTTTGTTGAGGAAGAGCTCCAACAGTAAACAAGCTCTTCTCGCCATCATAGGCAAAATCCTTTCCAGCAAGCTCAGTATGGTAAGTCTGGTGAACTCTATCAATCAACCTTCGTCCGATACCCTTCCCATCAATGGGTTTGCCATCTTCATAGAAGAGTGAAACCTGCTTGCCATGGAAAACAGACAAAAGAAGTTCAAGGGAGAAATGGGAACATACTCTCAAAATATTAGTTTAAAGGTGATATGGGAACTTACACTGTAGTGAGAGAAAAAACCATCAACATTAGTGACACCAACTTTAAAATGGTTTGTGTACAGCTGTATACTTTGCCCTTTCCGTCCAGTACCGGATCTTGCCATTGGGACTCGATTTGACATTGAGACTTTTTTTGGAACTACATTTGGTGGTATGACGGGTGGAGGTGGCGGCAAAACCACCGGTTCTTCTGTATCTGTAGGCTGTGCTGACTCCATCTCCTAAATCTACAGAGAAAATATAAAACACAATAAAAACCAGTCTGAAATTCGCACCTAAATGACTACATTAATCAAAAACCAGAATGTTAATCACAATAATGTTATCTAGTAGTCTAAACATTTAAAAGCTACAACATCACAAATACTAGAAAAACAGTAGCAACAGACACATAAAGAACAACTTCACCAGGAACTTCAATATGGATTATAGCAGCCTCAAGAAGATAGCATTCTAACCACAAGGCAAGCTAAGCATTTACTAAATAAAAAACAAGAATAACAAAAGAAAAAAGTGTGAGACCTTTGAAGCAAGAATAACAAAGCAAATTTCTAGAGTGTGAGAAGTCCAGGGGAAACAAGAGATTATTTCCCCGAATCTCGTTTGGGGATTCATAGACAGACTTGGCCTCACATCTATTCTACAAACCAATGAGAGCAGCAAAAAATCCCTAACCATATTAGGCATGATCCTTCATTTCTCTTTTTTTTACCTCCTGGATCCATAACAAGAATATTATATTAGACAATAATTTGAACCAACCCATTAAGGCCATGGACATGAAAAATCCCTACGCAAAGGATGTCTCTTTCCTAGCAGGAATGGTTTCGCATTTCCATCTAAATCATTTGACAATGAGATTCAAGAAGCTCCCAAAGTGCAATGACTATCAAATTGAACAAGAAAAAAGGCATCCTGATCACACCTCTTCACAGGGCATATCTACACGCACCATAAAAATGATATTAAATTTTTTTTAAAAAAAACTTTTACAGTTAAAAAGGAAGCCAATTACACACCTAAAGAAAGAAAAAAAAAAAAAAAGGAGGACAGAACCAAAGGTCCAGGTGCAGATTTTCCTTGACTGGCTTTCAGGTCAGCCAGCTGACACCAGATCATAAACTAATTGCTGAGAAGGCGAGGGATAATTTAATGGAAAGCACTCCAAGATGGGGAAAAATAAACTAAAAGGAAACCTTTTAAGCATGAGATACGGAAAGAGCTATCCAGATATTTCTTTTTTTTATAAAAAAAAAAAAAACGAAATATGCTAGAAAAATGACGAAAACGAAAAATACGAAATTAGTACAACAACTTCATTAATCTCATCCTACATACCAAACCCTATCAATAAAAAATAATAAATAAAAACAACCTAATATCAGCAAGAAAATCTACAAAAGTAGCATGCTTAAGTGACCACAATACCCTCGTCTAGTGCAGAAAATAGACAATAATTCACAAATATACTCTAAAACTACCAAAAACTTCATGATACATTCCATAAGATTATCTTAGAAACAGCCAAAAACAAATGAAACCCTCCTAGAAAAAGCATGTGTTAGCTAAATGCTCCAAATACCATAAACATGCAGAAAAATAACATAAAACATGAAATTTCCATCAACTACAGCCAAAAAAAAAAAAAGGAATAAAAAAGGGAGATTCTCATTACAACAGCCCAAGAATCGACTATACACTGCAAAAGGAAAAAAAAAAAACGCTTAAATAAACTCAGCGTATCAGAAGAAAAAAAAAATCCTACAAACATGTCTTCAGAAAATCAACAGAAAGAAACATCAAAATAGCTTCGGCTACCACAAGCATAGGCGAAAAATCGCATTAAACCGTAATGCAGTTCATATGGCCAGATATCAGCACAAATTTTTAATTATCAAAACCTAGCAAAACTACTACAAATAGCTAGAACAACCTACGCAGATCTTCGAAATAGCAGAATCTCTACCTAAAACAAGAAAATACCACCATAAACCCTACATAGACTCAGAGATTTACAAGAAAATGTAGAATGTACTCAGATATCCTCCAATAAACCCAAAACACCATAAAACGCATAAAAAACTACCTTAAATAGCTGGAAATTTCTGTGAAATCCTCTATTTACCTTCCAAAAAACATAAAACCTTCCTAAAACGTCCAAGGAATCAACTAGGAAAAAAAGCTGCAGGAAATCAGATGAAACTGCAATGCAGCTCGAATAATGTAGGATCGGCTCGGAAACGAAAAAACACCCGTCAAAACAAGCGAAGAAAAGCAAAGAAAGGTTCAAAATAACTAGAAAATCCTCAACAGATGCTCAAAAAGAGACGAAAAGGGAATAAAATCTGAAGATACTGAGATCCAACCCTAGAGTTCTTACCAAAACTTGCAAAGAGAAACCCTATAAAATTAAAATTAAAATTAAAATTAAAAGCATACCTTGAACAAGAACGAGAAAAAGCTCCTCTATGCTCTCTCCGTCCTCTACGCTCTCTCCCTCTCTCTCTCTCTCTCTCTCCAGGAGCGCGTGAGCAGCTACTAATACTGTTGCCGAGGCGTACGGAGGGTTGCATGCCATGTCAGATCTAAGACGACACGTGTACGATTGGATCTGAGATGCAGGCTCTTTCGGAGTCGCCGTATTTTCATAGGACGAAAATACCCTTTTTGGAGAGACTCCGTATCCTAAATAAATATTGATACTTTAGAGGAGCACGGAGGATCAAAAGCATGCGCGAGTCCAGTGTACACCTTTCACATTGATTGTTCATCTATACCGTCCAAATTTGAATGCAGTTGAAATATACAGTATATATTCATATTTATTTCAAAATTATAATATTTTATTTAAGTCCCTTAGGTGGATAGAAGAAAACTATCCAACGGTCCATTTTTCAACTAGTGATTCTGATTATAAAGATCTTTGACTAGTATGGATTTTTAGAGAAATCAGTTATTACATTGAGGCATATGATTTAGACGGCTGTGATGGAATGTAATTTTTACGTGTGTGGTCCTCCAAACGTGCAGGTGTATCCTTTAATTCCTCCACTTTCTTACAAAAGAAACACTAAATAAAACGGCGAAAGATGAGCAATTAGAACTTTACTTGTATGTGATTACTGACTCGTAAGTCTCCGTATGGATGTTGTATTCAGTTCCTTCGGCAAAGATGTTTCGTGATCAGGAGCGTTGATCTGGTGGCCCACAATGTGTAATGGCTATAGATTAAAATTTGTAGTGATTGATCCATTCTGACCGTCCAGATTTTTTGAAGTGAACTAATTGAATTCTAACCGTTGCTTTAGCTGGGCCCTTTATTGGATTGCTGGGACAGTCCAATCCCTTCACTTTCCCAAACAACGCCAACGCATGTGGTGGACCCCATATCAACGGCCTCGATCCTTTTAGCCACGTGTACTGTCTGCGATGCGGTAAATTAACGGAGCTTTTAGCCGTGACTGGAGCGGATTAGGTACGGCCCCAGCTTTACCCACGACGGTGCGGCGCTTACCGTGGGGCCAATCTTGATGTGTTTATTCTATATCCACGCCGTCCATCCGTTTTTCTAGATCATTTTAGGCATGATCCCAAAAATGAAGCAGGTCTAATTCGCAGGTGGACCATGCCATAAGAAGAAGTGGTGATTGACCATTAATGACCACGGAAGTTTTAGATCAAGCTGTTATTTGATTTTCCTTTCATCTAGGTTTGTGTGACCTTCTAAACGGGGGGATGGATGGTAACTAAACATTACTGAAACATTTAGGTGGACGCTAGAAAGTTTTAATGATAGTGCGTTCATTCACCGTTGCTTTCTATTGTTTCCAATAGTAGTGTTCGCCTCATATTTAGATCTTCTTTATTTTTGGGTTCAATCCTAAAATGATCCGAAAAAACCGATGGACGGCGTGGATATGGAATCCATGCATCAAGGTGGGCCCCAGGGCCTCACGATCTTGGGTGA
Organism: Magnolia kwangsiensis; assembly: GCA_037074715.1. Taxonomy (NCBI): domain Eukaryota; kingdom Viridiplantae; phylum Streptophyta; class Magnoliopsida; order Magnoliales; family Magnoliaceae; genus Magnolia; species Magnolia kwangsiensis. Next base: position 121,525,570 of record CM073577.1, read on the forward strand.
GCCGGGCCGCACCAAACCCCCTCTGCCGTGACCTGATTACACTTAATGGGAGAGAAGGACGGGAAGAGAAAGTACGCAAAGATCAGTTACAACCTCGTGCGGCGCCTTTTCTCTCGTGTGGCACCGACATACAGCTATTGAGACCGTTCAACCTGCGAGTCCCGTTGTGATGGGTCATTCACTAAAATCACACCGTTCGATCAATCGTAAAACACTGGCTATCAAATGGAAGGTTAGAAGTAAAATGATCCGTGGTTCAAATTCAAAAGAGAAAAAATCAGACTTTATATTATTTTCTCAGTGTACTTCTTCAATCATCCTACATCCATCGGTGATTTAACATTTGGACGGCTTGGATTTTCGTAAAACCATGGCAGGTGTACCGTTGAAGAGCCAGCAATATTTCATGGTACCGAGCTGCCGTAGGAGTTTTCCCGTGTAGTTGACCACTTCCAACTCACAAGGACTAAAGTGTACTCATAGGTTAACCCCGCGAGCACTACAAAAGAGGAGGGTATTTTGGTAAATTACGTGTCGCGAAGACGATAATGCCCTTGAATTTCAAAATGCATCTCCAGCGGCAAACCCTAAAACCATGGACATGGCGATGGGCTATCCAAGAACTCAGAAGTACGGCGCTATTGGGTAAAACTGGGCTGGGATGGTCCACTTGGGCTTAAGCCCATCCAATCTTAGAGCATTGTGGGCCCAGCCCTCGTTTTAGGGCCTACTTCCTTAGTTAGACAGATTGAGCCCACTCCAGCAAAGTAGCAACGAGGGGGACCGGAATCATCTACATCGCCTGCTTTAGGCAGAGGTAGAACTCTCTGTCGGGCCCACCAGTTGTACATGTAAAAACTACTCTGACCATCCATCGTATTCTGTCCTCATAGTCTAAGGCCCTCGGAACAAAAATCAGCAACATACACAACTCTTGTGGGACGCGGATTTCCTCCCAAAGCCTTTTGGAGGAAGTTCCTCACTGGAAACCTATGTGGGGCCACCGTGATATTTTTCATAAATCCATCTTGCCCATCCTTTTTGTTAGCTAATTTTAGGACATGGTATAAACAATGAGTCACATCCAATACTCAAGTGAGCCGAAAACATGAGGATTGGATGTCCACAATTGAAGTATTCAATGGTGCATAAGATTTTAATCAAGGTAAGATTTGTGTTTTCAGTTCATTCCAATATTAATGACATTATGAACGGCACGTATGGCATTTAAATATCACTGTCGACCCCAGAAAGTTCCAACGTGGCAAATTCGCTACCCACCTTTTCCTTTAGTGCGGCCCACTTGAGTCTTGGATCATGCCTATTTTTAGTCTAAGTCATGAAATGAGCTCACAAAATGGATGGCCGGAGTGAATTTCCCACAAACATCATGGTGGGCCCCACTTGCCAAAGGCTTTAGCAGGAAATCTGCATCGAGTCTTGTGGGCCGAGGTAGAAATGGGGATTGGATGCCTGCTGTAGGTTTGTGTGGAGTCATTGAGATATTTCATCAAACCATTAATCAAATTTAACATGTGTTCAAATCCATTCATCAAGTGCGGCTGGTGGGGATGAAAGGAAGGTATAAAAATAAGCCTGATCCAAAACTCAGGGGTCCCCACACCACGTGAGATAGTTTTCAAGACCAATTTTGTATTATTTCCACTGGTGTGGCTCATATGACTATTTTGAGTGGATCTTTTGCATGTATGGTTTAAATATGGTCCCCACTTAGAATGAAGTAGGTTTACATATGTAATATGGTGGCTCCACAAGGATTGGGTATTTTACACCACCATATAAAATAGGATTTCTTAGATGACTTGGCTCCCAATGGTTGGGTGTCATTATTTGCTTGAATCATGACACTTGCACAAATGAAGACAAATTATCCTCTAATTAGAGCTTACAAGAATTTTGAATATTGCTAGTAAATGTGCAGTGCCAATGAAAAAGCATCATACTTGCATGTCATGTGCGAGTCACAATACTTAACTCACTTTTCGCTTTAGTCCCATGCTTAATTTGTGCACATAAACTTTTTCTTTCTTTCACGAGAGAGTTGGCGTCTCTTCTTTAATGCTCTTTATTGGACTTTCCTAAGCATAGACTGTCGGGGGTGTCGATTAAGTGAGACCCTGGATCCATTGAGGTGGGTGGGACCCTTGATTGTGTGGCTCACTTTGATGTATGTGGCTACATCCATGTTGTCCATCCGCATTGAAAGCTAATTTTAGAGTATGATCCAAAAACTGAATATAATATTCTAAATTTCGTAACTCGAGTTTAATACTCGTTTTTCAAATTCCCGAGTGTTAACCTTCCTGTATAACACATATTTCATAATTATATGTGTGTGTGTGTGTTTGTATAAAGTAAGCATCATATCGAAGGGAAAACAAACCACATATGAATAGAAAGTTAGAATATAAATTTCAGTTACACAAATAGTTACCCATATGACTTATACAAACTAATAACTAGACAACAAATTCAAAAGAATATATTAGAGCAAATATGAAAGATACCTATAAATAATATATCGACTGCAAGATCAGACAGCTCCTCATGCTCCGCATGAGCACCAATCTACACATCATAAATGTATCGTGCATTGAATATGTTTCGATAGTATCGATGACTATCCCAATGATGTATACCCCTCAAAATTATCGAGGCATCACTATAGTTAAAAGTAATATTCAAATAAAACTCAAGAAAGTACAATATTCAATATATACTTTACAAATAGAATATAATGATGTGCAATTTATATTTCATAAGTAGAATATAAGAGGATACCACATGCAAATTATAAGAAGAGATAGTTCACACTTTACGAGTACGATTCAAGAAACCATAATATCTAAATTATAATTCACAAGTATAACACCAACTACACAACTAAACTATAATTCAAAGTATAACATAATGAAATACAATTCACTCCTTATAAATATAACACAAACTACCATAATATTTAATTTCCAACTTAATCTTGCTTAATGCATGAATATGTATGAATGTAATCATTTAACACATCGTATTTTTAGTTTTCGGGTGTTACTAACCATTGACATTCATATTGTAAGCAATTCGATCGTTGGATTGATAAATATCTATAAATCAGGCAATATTATCTAAGTATAGCCCACCTAAGCTTTGGACATACTTGATCTTTAGTCAGAAGCCCTAATTAGAACCTGCAAAGCAAATGGACTGAGTAAATTTCATAGAGCATCATTGTAAGACCCACTTTTGTTGTGTGAGTGCACCAGGATTAGTGCACCTGTAGAGTGATTGAACCCAAGGGTTGACAACCCCAAGTGCAGAGTTGTAATGTAGTAATAACTCAATGAGACCGAGGTCGTACCCACATGGACTTGCAAGTGTGTGATTTTTAGAATACTTTAGAACTAAAACTAGAAGTAAACTAACTATTAGGATCTAGTTTAAGGAGTAATTGTGAGAAAAAAAATTATTAACGATAAAATACTAGAGTACTAAGAATCTACTTATAACTATATTTTAATGTTAATTCACTTGATTTAATTATATAACTCAACTGGAATTGAAGTCTTATCATATCCAGCCGGATAATGGAGCGGTTAAATCATCATTCATATATCAAAACATATTTGAATTTCAATCCACATAGTCTACGATAAATCGATGCATTTTACAGATCAATCCCTTATGAAATAAATAAAAAATTATTTTTAGCTTTCCTAAGCATCCAATGTAGCCGGAGTCGACAACAGATCAAAGTAAACTAAAAATATATCTTTACTCAAACCAAATATCAATGAATTGTTTGATAATCAAATCAAATACTTGAATCAAAACAAAGAAAACATTAAGAATATTTACAAGCTTCACCTCTTACCCATAGCTAAGAGATTAGTCAATAAAAATATAATTGAACTAAAACTCCAAAAGAAAAATATAAAAACTAACTACAATCGAATAATTGGAGAATAACTCTACAATTCATTACTTTACACCTTTTATCTTAATTCATATATAAGAAAACTTAAAACATTAATTTAAATAGAAAAAATTGCAACTAATTTCAATTTATGCACTTTTGTTGCACTTCGGCTGTAACCGACGATAAGCTTCGGTTGCATCGAATTAACTCTCGGTTGCAACCGAATTTCTTTGATTTACATATGAAGTCTCTATCTTCCTTAGGCTACACCAAACATGGCTTTGGTGGCATCGAACCTAGCTTTGGTCAGACCGAATGTCAAGCCAAATTATCTACAAAAACCATTGTTTGTTACTGGACTGTTTTGTGCATATTCGGTCAAGCCAAACCGACCTTAGGTGGGACCAAACAGTCTATTTATTCTATTATAAGTTTTTGTGATTCAACTAGTTTCTTCTCTCTCCTTTATACTTAGTTTTTTTATATCTTTGACATTTTAATTATTCATTAATCACCTACAAATCTCCAAATCTTCTTTTGACCATTCTTTAAGCATTTAATCTTCTCTTTAACCGTCATTTTCATTTTAGCTCTCCAAATCACTTCGAATAGGAAAACATACGTAATGAGATTGATTAAGTGCATTTATGTTTATAAAAGTAATATATAAAAAAGAAAAAATATATACAATATTTCACACTCAACATACACCCCAATTAGCATTTTACTAATCCCAAGCAAAACATGTGAAAAACTAATATCTAATATTTAAAATTCAACCAATTTTCAGAAAAATAGCATTTTGTGTAGCCCTATACATATGAAAGCAAGAATCAAAGATATAAGGATGAACTATGTCAGTATAGAACCTAATATCACTAGCAAATAGGGATGAAAGTCGGGTGGGTTCAACCCGACTGATCTGTGGCTAACCCGACATTAGGTTAGACTCGAGCATGATATATCAAGTTTGGTCTCAGGCTTGGGCTATACAAACACCAACCTGATAAAACTTGGGTCGGGCTTGGATTAAGGTCTCGGCTTGCCCAACTTAACCCGAACCCCATTGATATATACGTTAGTTACAAATTATAATTGTCTGGCTCGTTTATGTTGAAGGCACGTGCAATTCAACTCTTGTCAGGTCTCATTAGTCCATGTCATTTTCGATGACTCAAGCTAACAAGATACATCAGATTTCTCTCCTAAATATATTGCATGCTACACAACATGACTTTTAAAGGAGTAGTTGTCCCATATTTTGATTTATTGTTTAGAAAAAATAAAGGTCTTTACGATAAATAACTACATATATAATTAATAAAATCATAGGTACAAAAAATAAGATGTGTAATGAAATATAATAGACTAATGTAATAATGAAAATATTAGCATGTATCCACCTGACCAAGCCCTCTTGGATTGGGCTTAGTTGAGAATTCCCAGCCCGAGGTTGGGTTGGGTTAGGTTAGGGTTCAGGTTTAAGAACTTCGGGTTAGGCTAGGGTTGAGCACCAACCCAACCCAACTCATCCGACTTTCAGCCCCAATTTCCTTTCATTAATTAATTAGTGAAATACATTTAAACATCAAGTTCCTAGTGTGGTCAGTGAATTTCAAACTTATACTTCATTAATAGTTAAACTTTTTGCCATAATGCTAACTATGATCATTTCCTCAAAGTGGACAGATCAACACAAGTTTCTAATTCCGAACTCATCTCCTTTTCACTTATTTTTCTAGCTTTTTGAATTTTTTTCTCATCAATGACTTTTACACTATCATCATTTTTCTTTTTTCTTCATTGTTTTCCCATTTAAGTACTTGCAATAGGTAGCCATTTTCGATTCCTACTATTTTTTAGCTAATTCTTTTCTTCTTTTTATACCAAGGTAAATAAGGATCTCTAGACTTGGTTCCTAATACTTTTAAATAATCATCAAGTCAAGCGTTTAAGAATTTTAGTTAACTTTACAGAATATTAGTTAGACATAAATTGTGAACAAAGTTTAATTGATGTTTAAATTTTCTATTAATTAATTTATTAAAAGAACTTTATTAAAAATTTACTAATCAACTAGACTCTAGACTTTAAAAAATTACTTCATAGCTTATCATCATTCACTCAAATATATTTAGATACATAAAATATTAATTTTCAAAAAGAGTTTTGAAACTAAAAATCAAAAATATTTATTTTTTTTTGTTCAAAAACTAAGAAAATACTGATTAATTCCCTCTAATCTCACCACCAAACCTAAAATTTACATTGTCCCCAATGTAAAGATATGCAATGTATCATGACACGAGGCAACAAAAATAAAAGAGAAATGAGTAGGAGAGATGGTACCTGAGGAACATCAATAGAATGACATAAATCCAAAAATCACCATTTGTTACTGAACTATTTTATGCACATTCAGTCAGATCAAACCAACCTTAGGTAGGACTGAACAATATATTTATTATGTTGTAGCTCTTTGTGATTCAACCCATCTTTTCTCTCTCATTTGTACTTGGTTTTCTTGGATCTTTGACGCTTGAATTCTTCATTAATCACCTCCAAATATTCAAGTCTTCTTTTGGTCATTCTTTGAGCATTTAATATTTTATTTAAGCATCATTTTCATATTATTTGTCCAAATCATTTCGCATAAAAAAACATATGTAATATGATTAATTAAGTGCATTTATGCTTATAAAATCAATACACAACAAGCAGAAGATATACAATATTTCACACTCAACATAGTGCATCAAACCCAAACTCAAATCAAACTGGACACTGACTCGATATTTTTCAAAAAAGGAGAGTAACCTCTCTTTCTTTCGAATAGTTCCCACCCAAACCCGATTTGAACAAACGACGTCCGTTTTAGCTTATTGTGGCTCACCATCTAGTCACATGTGGTGGATCTAAACCATCTATCTTGTAAGGCAGATAAATTCGACCAAAATCCTAACTACTTCACGTTTTAACAATCTTGGATGTGCACACAAACTCATCTGCAAATTAAGTGTGAACTAGTAAGTTTTCTAGAAACGAAAATACCGTTGAAGGACCATGACTTAGTAATCTGGGTGGATTTTTCTCGGGTCGTCTCAACCGTAAGATTGGGAGAATTCCAATCCTCTAACTAAACCCCTAGGATTAGGGTTTCTTTTGTAGCAATGAGAAAACTATGGACGGTTTTGCCTTGCCAACTGTATTTAGAGTTTTTTGCATGACAAAGCATCTAGGCTATTCATTTTCGATCTATCAAATTTGAGAGAAATAGGGCATGCTTTAGGAGAAAATGAAATCGAACGGTGATGGGTTCTTCTTCATTTCTTGCGAAAACGCTAGAAAATTACCTGAAAGCTTTTAAATCCAAACTAATTGAGAAACACATATGAAGCTTCAATTTGTAAGAACCACAAGCTCGTGGGCTGATCTAAATCATCTAGAAGAATCATCTCGAAGAATGATACCTTCATCGGGAATACGCCATTAATGGAGGTCTTCTTCCTCGTCGAAAATCGAGGATTGTGCAATATTGGCTGGCCACCAATTCCAAATCTGACTCATCCATCGGTAGGCTGTTAATCATCATCTAGTATCCAAATTCTAATTGAGATTTAACCTTGGGAAGAGAATTAGAAATATAATCCATGAGCAACGTCAATTTCGTGTTGAATCGAGTGTTGCTCACGCTGTTCAACTATCTGAGTTGGCTAAGTTTGAAATCCAAACCACGTCTGACTCAATCCTGTCAAGTTGAGTTGTTAATATATGCAAATCTTGTTAGATGTCTCATAACAAAAAGTAAAAGGAAATAAATAGAAGCTGAAGAAGAAAGCGAGAAGAGTGAGTTAACTCAATGTGCGTATCATGTCAAACCGATGTAATTGTTCCTTAGACCAAGTCATGGTCGAGTCTAGTCCAGATCTGTTGGACATGAAAATTTTGAGAGAAGGAAAGAAGAAAAAGAAGAAATGGAGAGAAGAAGAAGACGAGAAGGTGTATAGAGTGATGTTGAGTTAAATGCAGGTTTAGTCAAGTTAACATAGTGACTGTTGAGTTTGACGGAGTTGGGTCATGCTTGATTTAGATCTAGCTGTTGGGCGAGAATTCCAATTATAGAGTTTAAGCTCAAGTCCAAGTCTAAATGGCATGATATTTCATTTTGCTGATTGACTCGAGATTGTGTTGAAACCGAGTCGAGTTAACTCAGTGGATCAAGGAATTAAAAGTTTTCAAATGTCATTTTTGGATTACATAATTAGATCAAGTTGATGGGGTTATATCCAAGTCAACTCGTATTTGAGGTGAGCTAATTTCTAAATCTCAAATTAGGATGTTAATTAAAATCAAATTCATGACCAATCAAATGTTATTAAAATGTATAATTGATTGGTGATTGTAGGGATAGATTTTTCCTAATTAGGCTTCTCGATTATATATTGTTCAGCCTAATTGGTGCCATGTGAGTATCAATCAAGTTGTTTGTGTCTTGAGGACTTTATTTCTTCCAATTTTTCCATAACTTACTTAAGTTCCTGCTGATTTCAGGCTAACCTCACACAACACATGTGCCATCCTTCGACTCTAAATTAAGTGATTTTGCGTAACACCTCTGCTCAACGTCCGTGATGGACGTCAAGCCCAATAAAACAAACATCTTTTTACTGTTTTGAGTTTAACGGACCATTAATAGGTGATCTAGAGCTAGTTTAATTAATTTAGACAGTTTTGAAATAGGTTAAGTAACGAGATTTCTTGTATAGGGCGATTAGGATTTGGATTAGTTAAATCCATAGCATAATGTATTCGTAATTAATGAAAATAATGATTCATCTCTAATCACCCTAATCAAGAACCCAAATTCAACTATATTAGAAACTACCCTTATAGGATAATTCCTAACATGATTATAAGTAATTCTTAAGAAGACGATGAATATAAAAACTCTAAGATGAGAAAGAAATGTGCAGTCATTATTTCTTTAACTGCCCTTTTTTTTTTCTCTTTCTTTAACCGGCCATTCAAGGGCAGGTTGTACGATTTATTTCCTTTTTTGGTACAACAATTAATGTTTATGGTCGTCTTGAGGCTTTGGGGGTTGAGGTGTGCAACTTTACTATGTTGTTTACCTATTTTAGTGTTAGTCCATTTTATCCGATGGTTATTTTCGAGAGATGTCAAAGATCTTTTTGGCTAAACTTTTGTAGATTTTAAGTATCATTGGAGTCTAATAGATATGATTTGATTGGTTTGTGACACTTGAAAACCTTAAGTGAATAGTGGAGATTTTGTCAAATAGGTTATTGGTCAGTCAATTCATTCTTTAGATAATTTATGTATTGCTCTAAAGATCTTTCCTAATTGGTCCATTTCAGCTAGCTAGGAGTGACTTTATTGAAATAATGCTCATTTTGAATTCTTGGAAGATCCTTCCAATTGAAAACGGAATTGGATTACCAGGCCCTTCAATTGGCCAATCTGACTCATTGATTGCTCTCAAGAATCGCCCGAGTCATATCATGTCTAACTATATGGTCATCTAACAAGTGTTAGGCCATGTGAATATGTTTTATTAAAGGTTTACTAAAGTCAATGAATAGTTTTAATATCATTTTTAGGTGGGTGTCCATAACATCATTGTTCTAACTAGCAGTGTAGGAGTTAGACCAAAACCAAACAAAAGGTTTTCATGAGGGATGAATGATAAGCAATGTTGCGCTGTAGAATATAGATGTATTGGGTTGGTGTTGGTATGTAACTCCTCACTTTTAGCTTTATTTATAAACCGTGAGAGAGTGTCACACCCTGAACTCGAAAACCAGGCTCACAAAATTCCCGATCGTCGAATCCGGCGTCGCCAACCTCCGTAGTACCTCATTCTCGGCTCCCGACACTCATACACCAGGTTCCGATCCTAGGATGCTACAAGGAGGATTTCGAATAATCAATTTGATTTGTAATGAGCATAACCATAAGCATGACCCATGAACAATAACTATAAGAACACCATCACAAAATCCACTATGATAAAAAACTTTGAGTACAATGCGTCTGAAGGGAAATACAAGATAATAAAAATAACAGAAACTCCAAAAGCTCAACTGTGTGCTCGAAACTGCAGACTGTATGCTTCAACTACGACAAGACTATGGCTGCGTCCTGACGTCACCTTCATGCATCGATCGTGCATAAACTTATAGAAAGCTTAGAGGGTGACGTAAGTGTGTGCGCAATATAAGCATGCTCAGAATGTAAAGTCAAAGTAATACAGAAACATACTAATGAGTACATGAACGCAATCAACCATACCAAGGCTATGCAGTGCAGAATATAAATGCTATCGGCCATATCAAGGCCATGCGATGCATAATGCAAGTCAAGCATGCCAATCTACATCCATATACCAATGTAACTCCTCACTATAGCATCAAATCAATATGGTTCTCAGTCTGGATAATCACTGGGATTTAGTATACTCCAAATGGCACTGCCGCGCTCCCAGCCGCACAGTCCAAGTGAGCGTAAGAAACCTCACTATCTGCCTGACCAATAGTCTGCCAATATCTATCCGACACGTCGATAGTGGACCCATTCATGAGCTGGTCAGACGCAGCCTAGTATTGCCCCCTACTCTCGGGCGAGTAAGGCCACACCCCTTTCCAATGGACCACGACATAGTGGGAGATGCGGCCTCCTGGTATTCGGCCCTCGCACGCTCATATATCCACTCGGTCTCGATGTTGGAGTCATCTTCTAGTACCATCGAGTTTAAGAATTTTCACCCAGGGACATCTATGACGTCCCGATGCTTAGTAACAATATTTTTGGTATCCAATCCAGCCACCCACGATGTGTCTGTGGAGGCTAGGGCCCTGATGTCGATAGGGCATACAATAATCACAATCATACAAATGCAAGTGCATAAACCACCCTACCAGACATGCAACAATCTTGCGCATACCGCGCGCTCATGTAGGGCAACTCTGTCTATCAGGGAGCCCATAAATAATCCGCCCGAAGGCATATACTATGATCAGTCACTCCTCATATCAGGCATACATATGATGCATATGATCATGAATCATGTTATATGGTAATGGACTCTGTTCATAAGGAAGACGGGCCTAGACGGCCCACATACTACAAGTATGGGCCTAACAATGGGCCTCAGGGAGAGTGACAATGTGGACATTTAATCGACATCATCCTTACAATGTGGGCATCTAACCATCATTGTTCCCAAGGCATGTCCCGTTATAAACATCATTTTATATACCAGGGAGAAATCACACATTACAATGGACCTAAATACATCTCACTGGGCCTTAAGTACATCAAATGGGTCGTATCACATGGGCCTTATATTCATCAAGTGGGTCGTATCAATGGGTCACACCAATAGGCCTTACGTAGATTGCAATGGGCCATAACTCATGGGCCTTGCTACATCACAATGGCCTCACAACATGGGCCTTAAACATATATATTAAGGTGGGCCTTAACAATGGGCCTTAAATTATTTCCAAAATGGTTGGACGGTTTGGATGAAACACATGCATCATGGTAGATCCCATAATGATTGAAAGGATGGACGACATAGATGAGGTACATAACCATGGTGGGGCCCACACTAATGGAAGGTGTGGATTACAATACATACATCAGGTGGGTCCCATGTGGGGCCTACTATAATGTTTATTTTCCATCCAACCCATTGATAAGGTCACTCAGACCTGGGGCCCACAGTAATGTTTATTTTCCACCCAACCTGGGTCCACTGTAATGTTTATTTACATCCAATTTGTTCATAAGGTCACGTGGACCAGGGGCCCACCATAATGTTTATTTGCATCCAACCTGTCCAGGGGCCCACGGTGATGTTTATTTGCCACCCAAACTTTCATAAGGTCGCGTGGACCTAGAGCCCATGGTGATGTTTGTTTGCCATCCAAACTATTCATAAAGCCACATGGACCTAGGGCCCACCATAATGTTTATTTGCATCCAATTGGTCCAGGGGCCCACGGTGATGTTTATTTGCCACCCAAACGGTTGATAAGATCACACGGACCTGGATTGAGGAGGAAAAAACAAATTTCATATTGATCCAAAACTTCCATGACCCATAAAGGGTTTCAATGGTAGGCGTCCAACCCACTGTTTCTTGTGATGCGGGCCACCTGAGATCCGTATACGGCTGATTTTTGACGTGGCCCCTGATTAGAAGGGGGCCATCAGAATGCACGGTGTTGATGTTCTAAAACATCAAGGTGGGGTCCACGGCTGGGACTCGTGGTCTGGCCCAAACCGTCCGCCAGTCAGGCGCAGGCGCTGCCTGCGTCTGCAGCAACAACGTCTATGTATATATATTTTTTTGAAAATATCATTTTTCCATGGTTTTTCACGGGTGGGGCCCATATCAAGGAAATTCACCCTGCCCATTGGCTTCTACGGCTCGAGACAAGCCAAACATGACCAATATGCAGCATATTTGGCAAATAGAAACTTCAAGGTAGGTTTTTTAATGGTAACCACTCATATTTCCTATGGTAAGGCCCGCTTGATTATCAAATTGACCTCGTTTTTCACTTCAACACCTAAAATGGCCTGAAGAAAAGAATGGATAACTTGGATTGAGTACATACATCAAGGTGGGGCCTGCATGAGTGGCTCACCATTTCCCTTTTTTTTTTGTTAGCTCGTTAGTACACTCCCATGTTAGTTCACGCACTCCATGTTAGACGCCCCTATCATGTCCAGCGTCCAAAGACGCTGGACGGCCTGGATAAACAGGGACTTCATGGTGGGTCCCACATGCACGTGGCCCACCTGTTAGGACCACCTGATATTTATGTTTTCCTTCCATCCGGGCCCGCTAATGGGCTGGATGGCGTAAATCCAACACATTCATCCGATGGGTCCCACATGAAATATATGATTCATGGTGGGCCACTCACCCCTTCATCATCATCACCATTCAAAGAAAGAGAGAGAGAGAGAGAGAGAGAGAGAGAGAGAGAGAGAGAGAGAGAGAGAGAGAGAGAGAGCTTGGACGTATGGAATTGTTGCTTGGGAGAGTGTTTGAGTAAATGAGAGAAAGAGAATATTAACAATGATGGATGGAGTGGTGGATGTAAGGAAAAGTGATGGGAAAGTAAGATTGTGTTTGAAATTTATAAAAAAAGGTATGGTGGGGGGAAGAGAATATTGACTTATGGTAAAAGAAGTAGTGGCCACGTGTACTTGTTGTTGGGTGAGGTGGCATGGAGGTAAGGTGGTGTACTTGACATTGATTGATATGAAATATTGTAGAGATTCTCATAAAATTTGTAACGCGCGGTGTTTCTTCAGAACGAACGCAGACGCACATCTTCTAGCTTAGGTATCGGTTCGGTGCGTGAGTCACGACGTTAGAACCGCGGCGACAGTGCGGTCGCTATGATACAGGTTTCGGTTCGAGCCGACTTTGGTATGCGGGACCCGGCTTAAGATCGCGTGCAAACGTCGGATATGGGTCGAGGATTGCCAGAATTCGACCAGGAGGACCGCCAAGGCATACTGAACAGTACGGGCTAGGATATGGGCCTTACAGAGAGTGATAACATATGATCTTAAGAATTTATTCTTATAAATTTCACTTCAATTAATTGACCAATTAACAAACATAGCCGACTACATTCTAGCATTATGATCACTCTCTATAATTTTTATGTAATCAACCAGCCATCAAGCAACTATGGCCAATTACATTCTATCATCTACAATAAAAAGAATCACTACTTTCTAGCCATGGAATTGTGTGTAATCTTCCAGTCTATTATATAAACTACAACTTGTTTATGTTCCACTACGTGATTATATGATAACTGCTTGTCTTAATTTATTCAACCATTTTACTCATCCTAGGGAAACGAGCATCTTAGCCTCTTGCGATGTGCAAGAATTTCTTCATGATTTTTTGTATATTGGTGCTGTCATGTATTGACTTTCTAATTATCTAGTATTGCAATGTTAGATCGAACATACATATAATACTATGTTTCATTGCTCAAATTAGAACTAACAATGCTTAAAGCTGTGAAAATTGAACGCTTGCCCTTGAAAAATCCTTATAGCTACGAAAGTTTTAGATCAAGTCGATATTTGTGTTTTCCCTTCATCTAGGTCTTTGGGACCTTATGAACAAGTTGGATGGCAAATAAGCATCATGGTGGGCCCTAGGAAGGTTTCAACAATGGGTATCATTGTCCCCATTGCTTTTTGTGGTGTGGGTAGAGTTGGACACCAAGTTGAGCTTGGCTCAGATTATCTCGGTTCAGTTAACAGCCACTCATAGTTCAAGTTTGGCTCAGCTCGATGATCGAGCCCAATTGGCTAGCTCGGGTTGGTTTGATCAACAGCTCAAGACCGATCAAGCAGAGTTCGAGCTCAAACTTTCAAGCCGAATTCGAGTTCTAGTTTTCGAGTTAGTTCGAGTTTAAGTTCGAGCTTTCGAGTTCAATATTGTACATAACATTCAATCAATGATACAATATAATTAAAAATTAAAAATAACTTACAAAATGAAAAATAAAAATATTACAATTACAAACTTACAACAACATTAGGTATGTTTTGTTTATGTTGTTATTTATTACAAGAGTGGAGATTCATTTGTCCAACTCGGGTTGCTATCCAATTCTTCATATACATATTCATTCACCTCTCCTGAATTAGAAGGTGAAGAGAGTTTTTCATCATGTTCTTGTATAGTTTGAATTAGATTGTTCAAACTTTCTTTATGAGCCGATTTATATGTAGTTTCCAACACATTGTAAAATACACCAAGACTATAGAAAAGTTTGGATGGTTTATTACTCTTCTTTTTTTTTTTTCTTGTGCAACTTGATCCTACTTCGATATCATGTTGTCTTGGAGGACATCGTTGATATCTATAAGTCTCTTCTATACTATATTTCAAGGCGAGTCAAAATTGTTTTTATTCTAATACTAATAATCTGACTTCCTTCTCTACTTTGAAAAGTTTAGATGGATGTGGAAGATTTTTTATTTGAATCAGTAAGGGCTTAAAAAAGAAGTTGATCACCTTTGGGGTTTTAGGATACGGTTTTGTATATCCAACCTAACACGATAAGTGTAACTCGAGCCGATTAGTTTTGTTAACACACTTGGCCCCACACAAATTACACAAAATCTTTCATTTTCTAGACTTTTGAGAGTGGACTAAGGAACCGTAGTCCCAAATGTCAGTCGATAGTTCAGTTGATGACATATCTATAATTCATGTGTTGAAGAAATTAGTATTTTAATAATAATAAAATATAGCAAAATAAAAGTAAAAATTAAATATGATAGATAAAAGCAGTAATGAAATATGAATTATAATATAAACGAAAGCATAATATGAAAATGAAATAAAAGTCATTGTTGTATTACACTTATAACCTCCATCAACACCACATCTAAGTACACATAACACATTACATAAGTTTCAAGTTTTAATAAATTAAAATTAATTTTTAACCTAACATCATTTACGTTGTTGTTGTTGTATGTTCATGCTCATCTTGAGACTCATTCTTCTCCTCATCATCCTCTTCGATATCAAAACTATTACCTCCCCAAATCGGATGCAACCAATCTAATATATAAATTAATGCTTCAATTATTTTTGTAAAAGAGATCTCCGATGCTTGCTTATGACCTTATTTTCCATGCTAAAAGTAGATTCTGATGCTACTGTTAAAATTAGAATTGATAATATCTTATGCTTTTGCCGATAGTGTAAGGTATTTTGTTTCAATAACTCTCATCTAACTCTAAAACATCGAAGTCTAAGTCCGGATGCTTTACGATTGGCTATTTGAGATATAAGTCTAGCTTTGATTTATTCATCTCATTATTTGTATCTTCTTGTGCTAAGAAAGAAATGTATTCATCGTCAAGCATATTTTCATCGCTTGTAAAAATACCAGGAGCTCTAACCTCTTTATCACCTGATGTGGTTATGTGTAAATTATAAACATATGAAGTGTATAATTCTTTGATTGTATAATGAACCTTAGAAGTTTCGATTATCGCTAAAGCTATACACGAGTCGAATCGAGTCGAGTTGGGCCAAGCTTGGCTCGGCTCCTCTCGGTCAGCAACCGCCCTTTGATTAGAATAAATCTTCATAAAAATAAATTTAACATATCTCATATTGCACCGAGGATCATGAACAACCATTAAGGTCATTAATAAATGAAATTTGTCCTGGTACTTATTAGAGCTAGGCATCAAGTCGAGTCGGATCGGATTGGGTCAAACTCAACTCGGTCCAAAATTTCCATGGCCTGACCGAACTCGATCTAATCCGGGACTGAGTCCGGGTCTCCTGACTTGATCCGATCCGGTCAAGTGCTTGCGTAATCCGATTCGAGTTCGACTCGATCAGGGAAACCGAGTCGGATCGGGTTGGGTATAGTTCAGATCGAGTATTCTATTTTACTCAAAATTGAAGAAAACATCCCATATGACATGAATCTAACACATAAATCTAAGAATTAAAGCTTCTTATCCCCAAATCCAGGGTTTTTGATAGCAGAAATTATTGCATTTCTGCTCAATATCCATGAAAGAACACATGGATTGCACCAATTTAAACCAATAAAGATTGGAGAGACGACAAGATTTGAAGCATTACCGTGAGGTCCAAGCCGTCGATTGGTGGGATTTTGCAATCGAAAAGTGCGAGAAGATTCAAATCCCTTTCCCTTCGTCTGGGGATATTTTGCTCTCTGGCCTTAGACGGAATGAAATCTCTTGAAATTGCAAGTGGGTTTAAACGTTGAGCAGTTTTCTCTGCATCGGATTGACAAAAATAGAGTCGTGGGACTAGAGAGGCTTCAAACAGTTGAATTTCGAACATGTGTGAGTAGTTTAACGATTTCGTGTGAAAACGTTCCCTCCTGGTGTAGCTCTTTTACCTCCAACTTTTTATTTTTTAAAATTTTTTAAAAAATAAAAGAATATGATTTTTACCATTAGAAAAATTATAGGGCCCACCATAACATTTATTTTCCATCCAATCTATTAATTAGGTCACAACTACATGGATGAAGAGGAAAAAAAAAATTCATATTGATCTGAAACTTTTATGACACCTTAAAGAGTTTCAAAGGTAAACGTTCAACCCCCCATTGATTTTTATAGTGTGGTCCACTTTATCTTTAGATTTGTCTTATTTTTCAGCTTAAGCCTTAAGACGAGCCTGCCAAATGGATGGACAGTTTGGATATAACACATACCTCATGGGACCAACAGAACTTGCTGACGTCAATGCACCAGCGGGTGCATGGACAACATGGTACACCTGCCCATCCGTCTTCCTCATGTATGTCAGGACTGGAGTCAGACTCAGGAGTCAAAAGTTAGCTTGGGTGCAGCGTACCGAGTAACTCAGTACCAAAAGTGTACATAGTAAACTATGTGGATCCCGCCATGATGTATTTATTCTATCCACTCCTTCCATACATTTTATAATTTAATTTTATTTTCATGTACTAAAAATCAATTATATACAATGCTCAAATGGGCCACATCGCAGGAAATAGTGTGAATTGAACATGTACCATTGAAAAATTCTTTGGGACGATAGAAGTTTTGGATCAAGACGATATTTGTGTTTTCCCTTCATCCATGTCCTTTTGATATTATGAATAGGTCGGATGACAAATAAACGTCACTATGGGCCCTAGGAAGGTTTCAACGGTGGAAATCATTATTCCCACTATTTCCTGTGGCATGGCTCACCTGAGCTTTGGATATGTTTCAATTTTGGTCTCAACTGCGAAAATGAGATTAAAAAAAGCTGATGGACGGCGTGGATAAACAACATGAATTCATATTGGGCCCAACATAGTTTACTCAGTACGATAAAAGCGTATTAAGTAACGTAATCTGATTTTTAAGTCAGAATGGTACTCGATGTGCCGATTGAGATGACCGAGGAGATGGACTGGCTGCTCCCGCTGCTACCAGCCATGCATGGTAGTCAGTGCTCTGTGGACCCCATGCATGGCTGGTAGCACCGGGAGCAGCCAATCGTTTTGGATTAGATCGGATTAGATCAGATCCATTCGGTTCAGATTTCAGTTCAAATCGGTTTGGATTGACCACGATCCGAACTCGATTCAATGAACGATCAGATTTGACTGATCCTACTCAATCCGCACTGATCCATGCCCTCGGTTCAGTATGGATCGGTCCAGATCCACCGGTTTGGGTCGGATTTACCGAATCGGGTCGGTTTGTGCTTAGATCTAGTACTTATCGAACTTCATTTGTATACCAAGTGTTATCGGTTGTAAAAAAAATCTTGACCATGACTGAAACTTTTTCTTTGGGCTTCCATAATATTATAAATATACAAAAAATTATATTTATTGTGGGATATATATTTTTAGAAAAAAATCTTTGTATAGTTATAAAAAACCTTGAGAAAGTTGTAAACTTGTTTTGCTTTGCTCAAATCATCTTCAGTAGGAAATCAAGAATACATTCTATCACGTGTTGCATATTTAAGAAACGCAAGTTTCAATTTCACAGCCGAATATCACATTTCAAAAATCAAATTCCAACGTGTGCATACATATAACATCAATATTTTTTGAGGCTTCACATTCAAACATTGGTTTATATCACTCTATATACTTAATATTGAAGGTGACTGACCCTCTTATGTATTTTATACTCTCTTATGTTCTCTATATTAAGGTCAATTGTTTTAAGATATTCTTATATAATTAAGTTTAATATGTGGGTACAACACCTAATTTAAAATATTTTCCCTTAAAAAAATAAATTGTGAAAGTATTATTTAAAGTTATTGAAGATATTTTATTTTTAATGCCTGTAGACACTGAAAATCGATGCCCACGTAGATTTGTGTGTGTTATGTTTTGATGGTGGGGGTGATAGGCTGATTTGTGGATGTTGGAGTCGTCATTAGCCGAATAATCTAAAAATCTCGCGGTCAGCTAGAACTGCGGAATATGTAAGGTTGGAGAAATTTGAAGACTCTCCTACCTTAGATTGACTCCTGGCCTGTGATTCGGGATTTCGGGTAAGGGACCTCGGTTACAAAAAGGGAAGGTGCACCCTCTTTTCCCATACGAATGTACGGTATCTACTTGGTGTGGTAAAACAATCTCAAGGGATGTATGATGTGGTCGAGATAGGACTAGGCACACAAGTGAATTTCGGATGCGGTAAGATCTGAGATTTCGGCAAGCCACAGAGCATACGTCCAACGGCGTGTCTAGAAGGTGGACGTGATGATGCTTATGTAAAGAGGTAAGAAAGATGGACTAGATTACTAGGAATTTCTGATGTGACAGGATCCGATGTACGATAATTCACAGAGCATACGTTCACCAGAGATCTAGAGAAGCAAGGGGTTGAGAAGGAAATAGATGTCATAATGAATGCTTGTATGTAAAATGAATGGATCTTTGGCTTGATCTTTGAGTAGGCTAAGACATGGATCGAATCATGACCAATCCGGGTTTGGCTTATGGGTTAAACAAGTTTGAGAGGAACGCTAGGGGGTAGCTAAGAAAGTCTGAACTTGAAGGCTTGGTAGCTCCTTCCCATCTTCACTCTTTTCCTCACTCTCTTTCTCTCTTTCTCTCCCTTGGATGAGAAGTGACTCTCTTGGTTGTCGAGGCTTGTTGGAATGAGAAGAGGAGAGGGCTATTTATAGCCTTCTCCAATGACTATATGGTAAATAGGGGATAGGTAAGGGTTAAAATAATGAAATGGAGGCTTGTGATTGGCTAGGGAGAGAGGAACGCCATGTGGCGCACTCCCATTAGCTTATGAGGCTAGTAAAACGGTAAATAGTGAAGGTTAAGGGGGTAAATTCAGGAGAAAGTTGACTTTTGGACACTAGGACAACTGTTCACACGCAGGCCGCAAGCAGCGACTTTTGGAGTGCCGCAGGTGGTAGTCGGACTACCGCCCGCTGCAGTCAGACTGTCGCCCGGACCGCGTTCTGGGCCGGCCCGAATGCGTGGCCTTTTGTATGCCACGCTGGTTCGTGTGATGGTCTCCTTTGGATTTTTTACGGTTCAGATAGGTGGGTTTAGGCCTAGGTACAGGGGTCCTAATCAAGGTGTATGGTAAGGGCGGGTTTGTACGTGGATAGAACGGTTTAAATTGTGGTTCTTGGTTGCGGATTGGCGATCGGGGACTTTCAGTTAGGGTTTTAGGTTTAAGATGGGATTAGGGTTTGGTTTTGGGGTATGATCATGATTTCAGACTATTTTAGCTTTCTCAAGATGTTAGCCTGGGTGGGGTGTCTACAGATGCCCCTCTTTGGCCGAGGTTACGAGCAACCGAAGGCCAAAGCGAGTAGACACCCCACCCTTCTGATTAAAAAAAGGTAGTGATTCGAATCTGTTGCCTGCCATTGTAGTATTGTCAGTCGATTATTTGAAGAAAGATGACTTGCACATATTACGAGGGTTATGAAAAATATTGTGATTGTCCCCTGCGCATTTGTCGCGGCTTTACGGGTCACCAATCACAACCTTTTCACATCAGATTGTTAATAGCATTGGAGGGTAAGTCTGAAAGTAGGGCATCTGCGCATTGGTGTGGCTTTACGTGGATTCTCATACTGTTTGGCCTGTCGTTCCTTTGCTACGTAATCACCCTAGGAGTATTCGTGTCATTTGATCGTTAAAGTGGTTAGCTGCCCTGCGCGTTGGTGCGGCCTTACAGGAAACTCACTACGTCGACTTGGACTCGATCAAATTTTTTGAATATCCTAGACTAGGTATGTGTAGGTAATCTTTTGTCATGCAGTCTGCTAATTCTGATACTTTGGTTGCAATGGATTGCTGTCACTTTGAGTTTGATTGTTCTTTTCAAAGATAGATCCACTCATTCCTACTAGCATTCGTACGACTGTCCAGATATAGAGATCGGGCTAATCGTACATGTATCATGTACAGATTCGATCATCATTCGGGGAAACCGGAAGAGATGAAATCTTATTTAGCCGTTTGCACTAACCACAACTGGAGAATATGGAGGATTCCCCAGTGTACGCGCCGCATGCATTCTTTTGAAAAAGATTATTTTTAAAAAAACTATCCTCTTTGGAACTAGACTCCTTGGGGATTTTATTTGAAAATATTTTTGAATTTTTTTAAAAATATTCGTTCGATCTTGCGGGTGGGCGTCGTCGTTCGGTTTTTATTTACGCAAGTTAAGTAAACAGTCGCGATGCCTCCACTAATGAGCTGGCGGGGCTAACGGTTTTTATTTAAAGATATTTTGAATTTTTTTTTAAAACATCCGTCCGATCTCACGGGAGGGCGTTGTCGTCTGGCTTTTATTATACGGTCTGTATCGAATAGCTGGATGGCCTCCACTAATGAATTAATAGGGAAATTGGGGAACATGGGCCTAATTTGGACATGTGGGCTTAGGACCATGGGCCTTGAAATAGGGCTTGTGAAGTGGGCCTTGCTTTGGATATGTGGGCCTAGGAAATGGGCTTGAAAACATGGGCCTTTGAACAATGGGCTTAGTGGGCTTTTGACATGTGGGCCTTGTGGACTTTTAACTTGTGGGCCTTGTGGGTTTTTAAATGTGGGCCTCTGGGGCTTTAAACTCGTGGGCCTTATGGGCTTTGAAATGTGGGCCTTGGGGTTTTGAACTACGGGCCTCTGGGGCTTTGAACTTATGGGCCTCTAGGGCTTTGACTTTAACTTTGTGGATCCCCGACTTTATTGGCTGCTTATCCTGTATATGCATGAATGTTTTTTTTTGTAAAGAAAGAAAAACGATGTATAAAAAGACTTTTTTAAAAGGAATAAAAATTTTTGTTTATGCCAAATTTGTCAGTGTTTGTTTGTGTTTGGATTTGTGCTTTAGATGGTGGAATTAGAATATTAAACTTAGCCCATGTTAAATTCGGTATTTTGAGTTATTTACTAGGGATCTCGATTCCCTAAGAGTAGCGCATATTAGGATCATGCCCCTTGGATTTGGGCAGAGTTTGACAGAATTCTGATCTGGGACTTATCTTTTCCTTATGCTTCTTCATTTTGCTTGTTGCCTTGGCTTCTCCTGTTCCTGCACTTTTTATTTTCCTTTTTTCCTTTTCTATCCATTTTTGCCCGTAGCACTTTTTCAGGTTTTCACTACAACCGGCTTTCTCGTCATTTTTGCCCATGGCGTCCTTTCAAATTTTCACCATGTCCCGAGTTTTTACTCTTGCCTGACCCTTGACAGCTGTGCTCTTTTTACCACTGGTGTCTTTTCAGGTTTTCACCAAGTCTGCTACATGCCCACTGTTTTTACTCGAGATGCCCTTTCGGGTTTTCACCTCGCCCGTTTCACTTAGACATGTTATTTCTCTTTTGATTTTTCTTTTTCTTTTAAAGTAACAGAGGGAGGAGGCTAGACTTCATTCATTGTCGGCCGATTGGTGAGGTACCTGACTTTGTCTTCAATTACGATCGTGAAGCTGTTGACATTGGGTTAAACTATCCTAAGGGAAAATGGGTTGGTCAATTGTGTTCTCACTCATTGGGTTCAACTCTTCTTTTTCTTTTTTTTTCCTTGTTTTTTTTTTTAGACTGCGTGCTTTGTTCGTCCATTTTTCTTATTTCTTTATCTTTTTTTAACCCTTTATTTTTTGGAACACTTATAGGAGGGAAGGAATGATGATGGAATGTACCTCAGGATGCTAACCTTTTGTCGTTCAACTTTAGTTTTACATTTGTAGTTGTTAACATAATCAAGTAGGATTACCCATGATGTCGGCGTTGATGGGTTTTGGAAGATCTTTGCCCCTAATGATGGTGAGACGAAGGGCACATCCCGGAAGAACCTCGCAGATGATCAACGGACCATCTCAGGATGGCCTGAAATTGCCCCCTGGATATAGTAGGCATAATGATAGGATATGCATTATTACCATGTTGCTAACCTTTCTTTCAAACTTGTTTGTCGTTGGTCCTGGCAATCGTTGTGTGCTTTACGTCTGCAAGATATAGTTGGTTGCATCGAGATTACCACCAATCATTTTCCTTGACTTATTTCTTCATTTGTATTGATGATGTAGGATGTTGTTACCGCCTGCTTTTGTTTGCCATGAGAATGCACTCATGACCATTGGATGCCTTTGAGTTTGTTCTTTCAATGATGCCCACTCCCCATAATGAAGAAGGGCTAGAGCGTTGACAAGTTATAAAGACTTGAAGCATGTACATGGATCCATTATGCAAGCTTTGAATATTTGAAGCACTTCCTGACATGCTGCAGTAGCTAATCTCTATCGTTTATCACAAGTTCTTCTTGGACATTGCACGTTCCTTTACATGTAAGGTGTGGACTTCATTGTAGACTTCAGATATGATCTTGACAACTTTGCTTGATGGGCTTGACTTCAGGCTTCATGATAGATGGTGTATGATTAGTTCTTCATTCGATTTGGGTAAGGCGTTCTAGGGAGCTCAAGAGATCCCAAGTTCATAATTTCAAAATTATATGTGACGACGTTGGCCTTTGTTTCGAGCTTTCGGGGGGAATCCTTTAGCGCGAGAGTCGGATCATCATTTCCCCCATCCTGGGCTTCATCCAAATTCATGAGTTTGAAGTCTAACTCTAGATCGAAATCATATAAGTCGACTTCAAACTTTGTAACAGACGCATTTGGCACATTATTGCTTGTGAGTTTTGAAAGATTTTCTATTATTTTTGTGTTTTGAGAAATTTCTGTTATTTTTGGATTTAACAAATATATGATTTTTTACCTTTTTAACAAGTATTTAAATTTTTTTGACATTTCTAAAATACCTAATGTTTTTGGCTTTTGGGAATTTTCTAATTTTTTTTTTTCACAAGTATCTGATTTTTTTGGCATTTCGAAAATATCTAATGTTTTTGGCTTTTTGGAATTTTCTGATTTTTTTTTAGAACGACGACGATGTGAACCAGGGATTGCCTGATTCGGCTTTGAGGAGCCAAACGTTGCTTTTATTGTGTCGTCTTGGGGATTGCGAACTAGCTATTGCCCTGCACTCCCTTCCTCAAGAGGCAGGACCAGACAGATCAGTAGGTTGGCCCTCATTGTCGTGCCCAAATATCGTGATGAGTTTGGGATTGGGCTCTGAGTTGGTGTTAGATGTCACTTTTCTCAGCTCATCCTCGAAGCATTGTGAATCTTTGCATTCTTCCAGTTCAGGTAGGACCCAAACTATGGCACAGTTAATTAGGAGAAATTCTTGCCCCTTGCCCAAGTCATTTTCAAATAGCCCAGTTTGGCTCATTTTGCTCATTTGATCCTTCACGGTGGATCTTGGCCTGCCTACCTAATAGATGATCCCCTCTTTAAAGGATCTGATTGATGCCTTTTGCCGAGTTTTCTCTCCTCCAATACATTTGTGCTTTGCTATCTCATCCTTAGGAGGCTGATATCCTAGTCCTATCATGCTTGCATTTTCTTGATATTTAAGTTGATAATAAAAATGTTGATGCTGGACTGAAGGGAAAACATAGTTTGATCCAATAGGACATGCAAGAGGCATGCAATTCATAGTCTCGAACTCGAGACCATGGTATGGGATATCCTCATCAGAGCATTGTATGTCTATGATCAGGATATCTAGCTTTTGATGGTTGAGTGCTTCTATTGGAAAGATTTGATCGGGATCATAAAAAACGGTCAGCGCCTTATCTTCGAAAATGCATTTGGCTTGGATCCAAGACTGATCAGAGAGGAGATGAAATGAAGTTGTGATGTCAAAGACCTGAAAAGTGATGGTTGATGTCTTGGGGCTAATCAAGATCTTGACATTAATCTCTTCCTCGACCTTTCTCCTAGAGGCGGGAACCACTCGTCCTAGACTTTTCTCTTGAAGGATTGAAGACTGAGCAGAGCTATGCAAATCCATTTGAGTAGCAGAATGTCCTTCTTAAAAAGTTACCACATGATTGAAGTTGGGCCCTAATTTTACTAGGGCATGCGTTATGTTGATGGGAGAAGAAGCATTTTCTTGGATCACGAGGGTTGGAGTAAGGGCCAGATAGGCAGGTGGTGCCCCTTGTGAGGCAAAGGATGCATGAACTGGATTAATAGGTGGTGACTCCTGTAGACTTGGGGGCATGGAGATTAGACTGGATGGAGATGCCCCTTACATATTTAAGAGTGAAGAGATTGGACTGGTAGGGTGTGCCCCGTGTAGACCTAAGGGGATGGAGACTGGACTGGGTGGAGATGCTCATTGCGTATTTGAGAGTGAAGAGATTGGATTGGCAGGGTATGCCCCTTGTAGACTTGGGAGTATTGTTGTTGGGTTGACAGTGATTGAATGGATGCATTGGAATGGATTGACTGGGGGTGGCTCTCCTTAACTGATATTGTTAGTTCGGGTTCCTGATGAACTGGGGCTGGGGTATACTTTATACGATGGCAGGGGATTCTAAGGGTGTAATTGGTGGTAGCAACAGCAGGAGAGGTAACTACAATCATTTGGTTGTCAATCAGATCTTGGACCACATGTTTCAGGGAGAAACAACGGTCCGTTGTGTGGCCTCGGGATTAGTGGTATGACAGTACTCATTCTCATTATAAATTGGTGGCAGAGGGTTTGGGGGGGAGCCTAGGTAGTAGCAGTGTAAGTATTTGCCTTTGGACTAGCGTGACTAGTATCTCACTGTAAGTTTGGGCTATCGGTGTAAACTGCCTAGGTTCTCGGGCCATCCTCATCTGCTGACCATGATTGGGGTACTGAGGAATCTCCTTTTACTGTTTTTGTTGCCATTGTCCCTCTTGAGGAGCGAATTGAGCACCTGGGGTAGAGGCGACAAGATTGTCCTCTACTGTTGGATGGAGGTCAGGAACACTTTTGTTACCGTTCTCATAACCAGTAGGTCTTCCTTCCACTATTCGTTGTACTGAGATGGCCTGATGAGGCCACCAAGGGGAGATCATCCCAGCCCTTATTCCGGCTTCAACTTGTTCCACAGCATGGATGAGTTGGGTGAAGTTGATATATGGATAGGATACGAGATATCCAGAGATACTCGAGTTTACCGAGTGGATGATCATGTAAATTTGCTCATCGTCATCAATGGGTGTTTTCATTCTAGCGGCCATTGCCCGCCACCGTCCAATGTAAGCTGACAATGACTCATCATTCTTGTGCCTTAAGGTAGCAAGATCCACCCTTTTGGGTGTTACATTAAGATTGTACACAAAACGATCAATAAAAGCTTTGGAAAGTTATTCTCAGGTCTTAATTCGATGGTAGTCTAATGACGTGTACCAATTTAACGCATCGCCTTTCAAGGATTTTTGAAACAGATGGATCAATGCTCCATTATTACTAGCCAGAGTATTAAGCTCCCCACGGAATGCTCTTAAATGGTGCATAGGACACCCCATACCATCATACCTTTTGAATTTTGGTACATCAAAGTTTTGAGGTACCATTGCATCAGGGAAGGGACAAAGATCCCTGAACTTGGTGGATGAGAGATCCACCCCCTGCTGCTTCCGTAGCTTCCTCTGTACATCGTACAATTGCCCTCGGAGTTTAGAATGATCATATGCGAGGGGTTTTACCCCTTGAAATTGACCAGATCTCCTACTAGGAAGAGGATGTTGGTGATCTTGTGCTGATTCTATAAGGAAGGGTAGAGAGGGATTTGCTGGAAGAGGAAGGGAGGAAGCAAAGGGAAGTTGTGGGGTTGAACTGTTTTGAGCACTAGGCTGTGTTGCCCATGTATTCGGTGTCACATTTGACACTAAGTGAAGTAGAAGCTCTTGTATGGTTGTATTGGCCTGTGGGTCTGTTGGAGCCACCAGAGGTGTCAATGCTTCAGGAGCTGATAGAGCTGCTGGCTCTTTTTCATGGTTAGCCATAGCTGCATGGGATCGAGTAGTCGTGGCTAGGATTGATGCCTGGATACGTGTAAGCTAAAGATTTTTTTTTTGTATGAATGCAGTGATGATGTCTCTTGAGATTAAAGTACCACACACTTTCAAGTCGGGTCTCAACTAGTGCAAGCTAGCAAATCCCTAGCAGAGTCACCATTCTGTAGACACTGAAAATCGGCGCCCACGCAGATTTGTGTGTGTTGTGTTTTGATGGTGGGGGTGACTAGGCTGATTTGTGAATGTTAGAGTCACCACTAGCCGAATAATCTAAAAATCTTGCGATCGGTTAGAACCGCAGAATATGTAAGGTTGAAGAAATTTGAAGACTCTCCTACCTTAGATTGACTCCTGGTCTGCGATTCGCGATTCTGGGTAAGGGACTTCGGTTATAAAGAGGGAAGGTGTTAAGAACCCTCTCTGCTTGTACGAATGTATGGTCTCTACTTTGTGTGGTAAAACAATCTCAAGGGATGTATGATGTGGTTGAGATAAGACTAGGCATACATGTGGATTTCTGATGCGGCAAGATCTAAGATTTCAGCAAGCCACAGAGCATGCGTCCAACAACGTGTCTAAAAGGCGGATGTGATGATGCTTATGTAAAGAGGTAAGAAAGATGGATTAGATTACTAGAAATTTCTGATGTGACAGGATCCGGTGTACGACAAGTCACAAAGCATACGTTCACTAGAGATCTAGAGAAGCATGGGGGTTGAGAAAGAAATAGATGTCATGATGAATACTTGTATGTAAAATGAATGAATCTTTACCTTGATCTTTGAGTAGGCTAAGACATGGATCGAACCATGACCAATCCGGATTTGGCTTATGGGTTAGACAAGGTTGAGAGGAAGGCTAGGGGGTAGCTAAGAAAATCTAGACTTGAAGGCTTGGGAGCTCCTTCCCATCTTCACTCTCTTCTTCCTCACTCTCTTTCTCTCTTTCTCTCCCTTTGATGAGAAATGTCTCTCTTGGTTATAGAGGCTTGTTGGAATGAGAAGAGGAGAGGGCTATTTATAGCCTTCTCCAATGGTTATATGGTAAATAGGGGGTAGGTAAGAGTTAAAATAATGAAATGGAGGCTCGTGATTGGCTAGGGAGAGAGGAACGCCATGTGGCGCACTCCCATTAGCTTATGAGGCTAATAAAACGGTAAATAGTGAAGGTTGGGGGGTAAATCCACGAGAAAGTTGACTTTTGGACGCTGGGACAGCTGTTCACAAGCAAGCCGTGAGCGGCGGCGTTCGGAGTAACGCATGTGGTAGTCGGACTACCGCCCGCAGCAGTCAGACTTTCGTCTAAGCTATAAGACCAGTATCTTATACTGTACCATTACGTAGGTTCCCGTGATCCTCCCTGTCGAATTCTGGCAACTTTCGACATTTATCCGACATTTGCGCGCGACCTTGAGACGCATGTCGTTAATGAGAGTCGGCTCGACCCAAGACTTATACCGTAGTGACCGTGCCGTCGCGGCGACTCATGCACCGAGGCGATACCCAGGCCAGGAGATGTGGACCCGCGTTTAGTTCGAGGAAAACGCCGCTCGTTGCAAAATCCAAGAGAATCTCTACCGAATGTCACATCCATCAATCAATCAATCCCATCAAGGGTCAAGTACATGTCAAGTACACATCACCTTTCACCCATTCCCAAGCAACCCTAAAGTCAAAAAGTTCTTACACAAGCTCATACCTTTTTTATACAAATTACCTCAAAAGTCAGAAAGTTCTTACACCCATCACTCACCACATCCATCACTCCATCACCCATCTCTCTCTCTCTCTCTCTCTCTCTCTCTCTCTCTCTCTCTCTCTCTCTCTCTCCTTTACAAGTCTCTCTCTCATTTCTCAAATCACTCTTCTAAGCAACCAAAAATATCCCACGTATAAGCTTCCCAAGCTCTCATGGAGAAACTCTAGTGTGGCCCACTTCCTACCCTCCCATCTTCCATCTCATCCATCTAAACCACATCATCCTTCTTTGGGATCGAAGCTAAGGAGTAAAGGAAACCAAGGGAGCACGAAGAATGAATGGTGTGTGATCTTGGATTTTTATCTTTCATTCATTTCGTTTGATTTAAGGGTCCATATATGTGAGACCCACTATGATGTGTGTTTGTATCCATGAGGGGCCCATAGTGCCGGGGCCCCTCTCTCTCTCTCTCTCTCTCTCTCTCTCTCTCTCTCTCTTTCTATGATCATGACCACCTATGATGTGTGCATTTTATACATGCCGACCAACTCATGGGCCACCTTGATCCCGATTCGAGGTCTGCATGACCGAATGGTCACACCAGCCCGGATGAATGAGAAATATGAATATTAGTTTGATCTAAATCTAGTGGTCCACTATGTGGGACCATCATGATGTATGTGTATCATCTAGCTGGATGGTGGCTAGACAGTGGATATAATATACATATGTATATACATATATGTATATAGGTGGCACATGTATGTAATGATATACATTATATATATATATATATATATATATATATATATATATAATATGATGTAATATTATATTATATATAATAGGCATGTATATATACATATAACTGTATATTGTTGTACGTGTGGGCCCCATATGGGACCCACCTATTTTTGAGAAAAGGAAGGGCTGGTGTAACGCTGGTCAGCAGCCAGCAGCTGTTGTACGCAGCATCTTTGGTGGGCCACACCACGTGGACCTCACCAAGATGCGTGTGTTTCATCTGCACCGTCCATATGGACGGTGCCATGCACAGCCCAACGCCCCCATCATGGTGTGTGTATTATATCCAAACCGTCCATCCGTTTATAGATCCAAGCCGTTCAGAGGGTGGGACCTGCTAGTTTTTTAACGTCAGCAAGCTCCGTGGGTCCCACGTGATATCTAGACCATTCAACTGGTGGGACCCACTACCATTCACGTCAGCAAGGTTTGTGGGTACCCACCGTGAAGTATGTTTTGTATCCAACCGTCCAGCATCTGCTGGACGTAGGTTGGATGCTGGTGGGCCACCCACGTGGCACCACACCATGATGTATGGTGTACATCCACGCTGTTCATATCATGGTGGACCTCACCATGTTTGCATGTGTGGATCCCCACCATCTATTGCTTGGACGGTGGGCCACACCAATGTATGTATTTCATCCAGCGGTCCATCTATCTAGACGCTAGTGTGATTTGTTTTGTGATAATAATAATAAATAAATAAATAATATTATTATATATATGTTGAGGTGGTTGTCTGAACGTGTGGGTCCATGTGGGACCACCTGTTTTGTGAAATGGGGTGGGCTGGTGTACGTGTACAGCAGCCGTGTAGCTGTTGTATTGACATTGCCTAGTAACGTGGGACCCACCTTGGCATCTATTGTATATCCCCACCGTCCATGGGTTGGGACGGTGGGTCTGATGGTGATGTGCGTGTGTGTGTTACATACATGCCGTCCATCGGTTTCAAACCATACCGTCCATCTGCTAGGGGTGCGGGCCCCACCTGTTGATTAACGTCAACAAGTTCTGGGGTATCCATGTGCTGTATTTATGCATCCAAGTTGTCCATATGGTGAGACCCACCTGGTGATTAACGTCAACAAGTCCCATGGGTCCCACGTGATGCATATCTACATCCCAACTGTCCTAATGGTGGGACCCGCACCTGGACAATTTTTGGATGGTGCTCACGCACCTGGACAGTGTTTGGATGTTGTTGATGCACTTGGAAAATCTTTGGATGGTGCTGATGCACCTAGGCAATGTTTGGGTGAGGCTGGTGCACCTGGACAAATTTAGAAGGTGCTGATTTATATGGACAATGTTTGGGCAGTGTTAGTCCTCATTGATGGGCCATGAGCCCCATGAATTTATAGTGTACAATGATACACATGTTACACCTACAATTATTGAAATGATTTTAGTATGGTCCAAGCCACTTGAGGACCATTGGTACGGCTCATTAGGGCTGAAAGTTGGGCGGGTTCAACCCGACCGACCCGTGACCGACTCGACATTGGGTTGGGCTCGAGCAGGATATTTCAAGTCCGATCTTAAGCTTGGGCTATATAAACACCAACCCGATAAAACTTGGGTTGGGCTTGGGTTGAGGTCTCAAGTTGCCCAACCCAACCCGAACCTGATCAATATATAAGTTACTTA
Organism: Magnolia kwangsiensis; assembly: GCA_037074715.1. NCBI lineage: Eukaryota > Viridiplantae > Streptophyta > Magnoliopsida > Magnoliales > Magnoliaceae > Magnolia > Magnolia kwangsiensis. Next base: position 121,556,598 of record CM073577.1, read on the forward strand.
TAAATTATAATTGAGTGCGGATCGTTTGTGTCAAAGGCACACCAGTGATGTCGAGTCTCATTTGTCCACGTCGTTTTCAAGGACTCAAGCTAACAAGATATGCCAGGTTTCTCTCTCCCAAATAGACTTCATGCTATGCTACATGACTTTTAAAGGAGTAGTCTTATATTTTAGGTTGTTTTTTAAAAGAAAAAATAAATTCTTTATAATGAATAATCACATATATAATTAATAAAATTATAGATACAAAAAATAAGTCCTATATTGAAATATAATAAACTAATGTAATAAAAAAAATAATAGTATGTATATACCCGACCAACCCGATCGAGCCCGCTTGGGTTGGGTTAGGGTTGAGCACCAACCTGACCTAACCCGCCTGACTTTCAACCCTACGGCTCATCCATGAGGCCCATCATGATGCATTTTGGCCCATGGGCAGGGCCCACATGTTTATATTGTTAAGCCCAGATTCGTGGCCCATTTGGTGCATACGAGGCTCAAGTAGCGTGGCCCATTTGTGGTATATATAAGGCCCACATGTGAGGCCCATGGTGATCCATTTGAATCGTCTCATTCGAATCGGCCCATTCGATCAGCCCAATGCGATGCATGTGAGGCCCATGAGCGAGGCTGAATGTGATGTATGTGTGGGTGTTACATTGTGTATGAAATCCTCATGTAGACCACTTCTTGGGAGCAATGTTGGTTAGATGTCCACATTGATGGGCAATGATGGTTAGATGTCCTCATTGTGACCTTCCCTTAGGCCTTGTTAGGCCCATTCTTTGCGTGGGTTAACCCAAATAAATGGGCCCCATTCGCCGTATGTGATTTTCGATACTGATTATGAGTACGTGACAACATAACATCATGATACATGCCCATGTGCATCATCTGTATGCCTACGATGAGATGAGTGACTGATTATAGCACATGCCATTGGGCAGATTGTTATGGGACTCCCTGGTGAAGGAAGATGCCCACATGAGTGCGCGGTACGCGCATGATTGCTGTATGACTGGATTGCATGATTCATGTATCTCGCATTGTGTGACATATATACTGTACGCCCTAGCGACATTAGGGTCATAGCCTCCACAGGCATATCGTGGTTGACAAGATTGAATACCGAAAATCTTATTCTACATGGGGTGCTATAGATATCCCTGGGTGAAAGTCCCTAAACCCTTATGGTACTAAGAGGTTGGTCCAACGTTTAAACCGAGTGGGTGCATGAGCGTCAAGTGCCGATTACCAGAAGGCCGCACTTTTCACTGTGTCGTGGTCGGTTGGAAGGGGGTGCGGCCTTACCCGCGTAAGAGGAGGGGACAAAACTAAGCTGAGTTTGACCAACTCGAGGAATGGGTCTGATATCGACGATTCGAGTCCAATATTGTCAGGTGGATAGTGAGGTCTTTTTCACTCACCTTGTTGCACACGATGGGGCGGCAATCTGGTTTGGAGTGTACTAGACCCCGGTGATAGTCCAGAGTTGAACTGTATTGATATGTGGACTTAGATGAGAATTCGTATGCTTGAGTTGCATCTCGCATCGTATAGCCTTAGTATGACCGACATCATTCATGCTTTGCATTGCATAGCCTCGGTACGGCTAATAGTATTCATGAATTCATTAGCATATTTCGCATTACTCTGATATTGCATAATTATATTACTACCTTGCGCACACACTTTCACCACCCTCTAAGCTTTTCATAAGCTTATGCACGACTGTTGCGTGTAGGTGACGTTGGACTGTAGCAGTGGTGAGGCAGGGGCGCTTAGCAGATCATCTTAGAGTTTTTATCTATCATCATTGTATTTCTCTTTTTGCTCTTTGTACTTTTAAAATTTTGATCATAGTGAAAATTTGATGGAGTTTTTGGTTGATGTTTATGGGTTATGCATTTGGTTATGCTTACTACGAATCAAACTGATGTTAAAAATCTTCCTTATAGCATCCAAGGATCGGAACCTGACGAATGGGCGCTAGGAGCCGAGAACGGGGTACTATGAAGGCTATCGGCGCCAGATTCTGCTATCGAAAATTTTATGAGCCCGGTTTCCGAGTTTGGGGCGTGATATAGGCCTAGTTCGGGCTCGGCTCGAACGCGTGGGCTTTTGTGTGCCACGCTGGTTCGTCCGGTGGTCTCCTTTGGGTTTTTTGCAGTTCGTATAGGTGGGTTTAGGCCTAGGTACAGGGGTCCTAATCAAGGTGTATGGTAAGGGCGGGGTTATACGTGGATTGAACGGTTTGGATTATGGTTCTTGGTTGCAGATTGGCGATTCGGGACTTTGGGTTAGGGTTTTAGGTTTAAGATGGGCTTAAGGTTTGGTTTTGGGGTATGATCATGATTCCGGACTGTTCTAGCTTTCTCAAGATGTTAGCCTGAGTGGGGTGTCTATAATGCCCTAACTTCATAAACAGTCATGAATGCAACATGAAATAACCAAACCATTATAAGGATGATGAATATGGTGGAAGTTCAAAATTCTCTTATAAAGTTTCCAATCTTCATTAACATAATGTCCAATCAATGAAATGTATCAATTTTTTAGATTAGATGTTGTTTACAAATTGGAAGTCAAACTTATTATTGATACTGATGCTAAAACTACTTTTGGTTTTATTTTTCTTGCTTATGTACATCTTCATGTACTCCCTCTTTACATTGGCGTGGGCGGCCTTATCAACCAAGGATTAAGGAATTTACTATATTCCATAAAAACTTTACTCTCGATTATTCTAAATGATTTTTCTTCAATGATCATAAGTTTTGCATATCATTCTTTTAGCTTCTCTTCGTCAAACTCATGAGTGAAAAAAGTCTACTTTGATATTCGCCCATTTCAAACTTGGTAAATAAAAGCAATTATTGGCCTGAAATTGAAATTTTCTGTCTCTTTGAATAACTTTGCATGTATCTGTTTAAATGAGTAGTTGGCTCCAAAGGATTCTTAATGAATATTGATTTGCAATGCATATATCTAATATTCACCACACCATTAACTACAATTTCTTCAAAGTCATCTCACACAATTGATCTTTCTTTTTTTCTTTTAGTTGTAGTTGAAGACCATTCTCCTTCCACAATAAGAGGAGATGTGATGAATGCATTGGCGTCGGGGGTAGCTGAGATTGCCTCACTAGCCATATATAAATATAAAAATAAAAAACTAACTTTTAAACGCTTATCAACACAAATTAATGTCTACTTAAATACATATCTAAATTTTTTAGAATTGCTTAAGTGTTTAAATTAGTCACTCATTCAATGTTGAATATATTGTAATGCTTTTACTTTTTCAATTTAAAAGACACGTCAAAATTTCAGCAGCATCTCTTGTTATCTTTTCAGATACATTAATCTTGTATTTGATTCTCACGTCAATTATCAACCCAAAATGTGGATATTTGATGATAGAAATAAATGTAAGAAATATATCCAAAGAAAATAGGAGAGATGAACCGAAACAGATATATGCATTTAAATTAGAATAAATGAAAGCATTCTTATTTATCCAACCTTGAACTGTCCAAAAATGGAACAATTGAAGAATTTTTATGCCTACAAAAACACATTGAAGATATGCCTGAAAAGATATAAATTTTCAAATGGGCAATTGATTATCTTATACTACAACAATAAAATAGAAAAAAAAATCTAATTGATTAAATAATAACAAATTAACAATAATAATAATAATAGCAATTTAACATTAACATTAATAATATAACATTGACATTAACAATAACAATAAAAAAAAATTAACATTAACATTAGCAATTTAATATTTAAAATAACATAATTGATAACTAACAATAAATAACAATAGCAATATGTCAATAACAATAACATTAAACATTCGCATATGATATAATTAATATTAGCAATATAACATTAACATATTATTATTATTATTATTATTATTATTATTACCTAACATTAACACTAACATAACTAGCATTAATATAGTATATACATATATATTATATTTAAATATTAATGAACAACAAGCGCACAACACCTAGTAGAGCTGCTCACTATCATGGACAATGCCTAACCTAGCTACATCAGCAATGATTTTAAATTAATTTTATTTAATATATAATATATATTTTAAAATATATGTAAATAATATAATATATACATATATATATATATTATAATATATAATATATATACGTATTATTATATTAATTAATAATATGTGTCAATGTGTCATGACAGTTGACATCTGGCTGGGCTACCATAGACAACACACGACTGGGGGCTCATGCAAATACATAGGCTAGAGACGAGAGAGAGAGAGAGAGTGCATGTGTGTTACGAGGGAGATGCAGGGACGGACAGGCGAGCAATAACAGGGCAACGGGTTGAGCTCTCGAAGGCAGGGACGACCTGACGATCAAGGTTCGTGGACGTGCTTGGACAGTGAGAGAAAGGGGAAGGGGAAAACGGAGCTCGAGCGCTCGGATAGTGAAACAGGAGAAAGGGGGTTAGGGTTTGGGCATTCAGGCAGTTCGGACGAATGGGAGGGGTTAGGGTTTTTTTTGTATTTATATTATTGAGCTGAGTTGAGTTCGAGCCTTGTCTGAGTATAAACGAACTAAGTCGACCTAAACTCAATTTCGAGTCGAGTTTTTTCGAGTCAAACCGAGCAAGTTAATCTAGTTAGCTCGGTTCGTGTCCAACTCTAGGCGTAGTCCACTTAAGATTTAGGTCTGCCTTATTTTTAAACTTATACCCTAAAATGATCTTGCATAATGGATAAAACGTATGAATATAACACATACGTCACGATGGGGCCATGGAACCTTGCCGCATCAACACACTACTGGTCCGTAGTGTCACAATCGAATTTACCCCTTTCACCTTTATGAGAAGGTTCATATGTTCATAAGTTAACTATGCAGCATGATCTAGGCCATTCATTTTTGTAGCTCATTCTAAGACATTAATCTAAGAGTGAGAGGCAGATCCAAAACTCTAATGGCTACACTAGGGGGAGGAAAATGCCTGCCATTGAAACCTTTTTGGGTCCACCAGAACATTTATATGTCATCCAAACCATTCATAAGGTCATTTCCTCTGAGATGAACTGAAAACACAAAAATATTAGTCTGATCCAAAACTTCTGTGGCCCTAAGAATGTTTCAACGGTGGGCATTCTATCCCAAGTATTTTCTGTCACGTGGCTCACTTAAGTTTTGGATTGGCTGCATTTTTGGTTACATATTTTAGCAAGAGCGGCCAAAAAAGGACGTAGATTTCTGAAGTTCCTACGCTGGAAACCTAGATGGGGCCCACCGTGATGTTTATGAGAAATATACCCCGTTTATCCATTTTTTGAGATCATTTTAGGACATGGAACCAAAAATGACCCAGATCAAATACTCAAGTGGACCGCACTAACTGAAAAGGTGGGTAGGGAAATTCCTACCGTTGAAACCTCCCTGGGGTCGAAAGTGATGTTTACATGTCATCCATACCGTTCGTAATGTCATTCCTACTGAGATGAACCAAATATTAGCTTAATTCAAAACTTATGTGGCCTCACGAATTTTTGAATTGTGGACATTCAATACTCATGCTTTTCAGCCTACTTAAGTATTGGATCCGGGTCATTTTTGGTTCCATGTCCTAAAATGATCTCAAAAAATGGATGGACGGGGTGGATTTCTCACAAACATCATGGTGGGCCCCATATAGGTTTCCAGCGTAGGAACTTCATGCGAAGTCTTTCGCAGGAAATCCGCGTCCGGCAAAAAAATCATATGAGGGACGTAGATTAGATATTGACAGGTTGAGTAGTGAGACTCACTACTGAAGTTACGTGACCAACTTCTATAGGCCCCACCATGATGTATGTATTGTATCCACACCGTCCATTAATTTGGAGAGCATATTAGGGCATAATCCAAAGAATGAGTTAGATTCAAAGCTCAAGTGGACCCCACTATAGAAAATAGTGGGGAGAGTGATGCCCACCATTAAAAAGTTTTAAGGGCCACAAAAGTTTTAAATCAAGCTGATATTTCTGTTTTCCCTTCTTTCATGTCCGCTTTAACACATAAACAGGTTGGATCTCAAATAAACATCATGGTGGACCTTTAGAAGGTTTCAACGGTGGGCGTTACCCTCTGTTTTCTGTGGTGGGTCCACTCGAGCTTTAGATTTGACTCATTCTTTGGATTATGCCCTAATATGATCTCTCAAAATGGATGGAAACATACATAATGGTGGAGCCCATAGAAGTTGGTGATGTCACTTCAATAGCCAATCTTGCTACTCAACTTGTCAGTAGCTAATCCGAGTCCACATAGGAGTGGATTCCCGAGAGCAGATTGGTTGGTGTACCATCTGGTGTGGGTATGTTTCTACGAAGACGAGTGTTGACGCTCCTCGAGGTCGAGTTATAGGACCGGTTCAAATGAGATCAAAATTTCATGGCCCCACAATGATGTATCTATTATATCCACACCGATCATGCATTTGGTGAGATCATTTTAGATCATAAGATAAAAAAAATGAATCATATCCAAAGCTTAAATGGACCACACCACATATAGCAGATGGGATAATGATTTTCAGCATTAAACACATGTATAGGGCCCACCGTCACTTTTATTCTCCATCTGATCTGCTCAAAGGGTCACAAAGAGCTAGATGAAGAGGAAAGGAAAATATCATATTGATCCAAAACTTCTATGACCCCAAAAAGGTTTCAATGGTAGACATTCAATCCTCCATTGCTTTTTTCAGTGTAGTCCACTTGATCTTTATATCTATCTTATTTTTCATCTCAAGCCCCATGACAAGCTCGCCAAATGGATGAACGGTTTGGGTATAACACATACCTCGTAATGGGAGTCATAGAGCTTGCTTACGTCAATACATCAGCTATATAGGTGGTGTGTGGTACTGGGTTCTGAACTTCTTGCCATGGGGTAGCAGGTGGACACGGATTAGGTACTACCCCCACCCGTGCAGAGCTCAGGACAGGCTAAACATGAAGCTCCTGTATTGGTAGAGACCGGTTACGTCAAAAGTCAGAGGACACATCAGCAAACGAAGGTGTTAGCCCACATTTGTACTCGGGTCCACGAATAACCTCAAACGTCTCTTTTTTTTTTCGCTTTCTACCTATTTCCAAGGATAGATTTCCTACTAAAGCCTTTTGTAAAAAGTCCCTGTGCAAGGATGTTGGGTGGGGCCCACAACCATTTTTTTGGAAATCAACTTCGTTCATTTGTTTTAAGAACTCATTTTAGGACAAAAGTCCAACAACGAGGTGGATCCAAAACTCAAGTGGGCCACACGAGAGGAAAAATTAGGGAAAGACATACCTACCGTTGAAACCTTCTTGTGCTCCACCTTGATGTTTATATGGCATCCAAATCGTTTATAAGGTCATTAACATTGGAATGAAATGGAAATACAAAAATCTTATCCTGAAACAAATCTTTTATGGCCATAAGAATATTTCAACGGTTCTCACTGAATCCCCACTGTTTTGTCTCGTACGGTCCACTTGAGTTCTGAATCCACCTTAGTTTTTGTATAATATCGTAAAATGAGATCTCAAAACGGATAAACGGAGTAGAATTCCCACTAACATGGAAGTGGGCCCCACCCATCATCCTTGCGCAGAAACTTCATGCGAAAGGCTTTCGGAGGAAATCTGCGTCCCCTTTCCCATTCAAGTAGGAAACGGCTATTGACAGGTTGAGTAGTGAGACTGCTACTGAAGTGACATCACCAAGTTCTGTAGACCCACCATGATGTATGTTTTGTATCCACACCCTCCATCCATCTAGAGAGATCATTTTAGGTTAAGATCTAAAGAATGAACACCCAGATCCATAGCTCAAGTGGTAGACTGAGTGAAAGATACCTCGTTTCAACACTGAGGTCTTAGTATCTATTCCCTAGTGGGGGTGGCTAACAGTGAGGTGTGAACTGATAGTGGGTGTACTAACAAGCTAACCAAAAAAAATATAATCCAAAGAATGAGTGACATCCAAAGCTCCAGTAAACCCCACCACAGAAAACAGTGGGGAGAGTGATGCCACCGTTAGAAACTTCTAAAGGCCATAAATATTTGTGCTTTCTCTTCTTTAATGTCTTTATTAACTTTTGAACGGGTTGGATTTCGAGAAAATATCATGGTGGGCCTTAGGAAGGTTTCAACGGTGGACATCAATCTTCCCTTTGTTTTCTGTGGTGGGGTCTACTAAAGCTTTGGATCTACCTCATTCTCTGACTAATGCCTTAAAATAATATCTCCAAATGGATGATCGTTGTGGATACAACACATCATAGTGTGGTCCACATAACTTGGTGACGTCACTTCAATAGCCAGTCTCGCCACTCAACCTATCAGTATCTAATCCAAGCCTGAAATGGAATTGGCTACTCCCTCTACCACCGGCCAATAGCTAGTGGTTGGTATATGTTTCATCCATGCCATCCATCTATTTTTCTAGATCATTTTATGGTATGAGACCCAAAATGAGGTATATCCTAATCTCAAGTGGACCATATTACTTAAAACAGTGTTGAATGAATGTCGACCATTAAAAACTTTTTGGGGGCCACGAAAGTTTTGGATCAAGTTGATCTTTGTTTTTAGTTTCATCTGGGTCTTTATCACCTAATCAACAGATTAGATGTCGAATAAACAGTACAGTGGGCCTTAGGAGGATTTTAATAGTGGATATCCAATCACTATTGTTTCCCCGTGGCATGGATGATCTAGAAAAATAGATGGACAACATGGATGAAACACACACTGACCACTAGCTATTGGCCGATGGCAAAGGGAGTAGCCAATATCCATTTCCTACTTGAATGGGGAAAAGGGGACGTGAATTCCCTGCTAAAGCCTTTCACATGAAGTTTCTGCGTAAGGATGATGGGTGGGGCCCACCGCCATGTTAGTGGAAATTCTACTCCGTTCATCTGTTTTGAGATCTCATTTTACGACATTATACAAAAAATGAGGTGGATTCAAAACTCAAATGGGCTATACAAGAGAAAACAGTGAGGATTCAGTGAGAACTATTGAGATATTCTTATGGCCATAAAAGATTTGTTTCAAGTTAAATTTTTTGTGTTTCCATTTCATTCATGTGTTAATGACCTTATAAACGGTTTGGATGACATATAAACATCAAGGTGGAGCCCAGGAAGGTTTCAACAGTAGGTATGTCTTTCCCCAATTTTTCCTCTCGTGTAGCCCATTCGAGTTTTGGATCCACCTCATTGTTGGTCTTTTATCTTAAAATGAGATCTTAAAACAGGTGAATAGAGTAAAATTTCAAAAAAATGGTTGTGGGCCCCACCTAGCATCCTTGTGCAGGAACTTCCTATGAAAGGCTTTCATAGGAAATCCGTCCTTAGAAATATGTAGAAAGCGGAAAAAAAAAGAGGAGTCATTTGAGGTTTTTCGTGGACCCGAGTACAAATGTGGGTTAACGCCTTCGTTTGCCGATGTGTCCTCTGACTTCTAACGTAATCGCTCTCTACCGATATAAAGCCTATATGTCTAGCCTGTCCTGAGCTCTGCTCGAGCGGAGGTAGTACCTAATTTGTGTATGTGACAAGCGGGGAAGTGGATTGGCTGATGTACCACGCACCAGTAATATAGGTGGTGTAGATATGTGTCGTGGGAAGACGAGCAATGAGTTATATGCACGGTTCAAAGGAGATCAAATATACATGGCCCCGTAATAATGTATTTATTATATCTATATTGTTGATTCATTTTTTGAGATCATTTTAGAGTATTATATATAAAAAAATTAATCATATTCAAAGATCAACTGGACCACACCACAAATAGCAGCGGAGATAATAACTTTCATTGTTAAAAATTTTGTAAGGCCCGCATAACCTTTAATTTCCATCCAATCTGTTCATATCGTCACAAAGACCTGAGTGAATTGGAAAAACAAATTTTATATTGATTCAAAACTCCTGTGAACCCCAAAAAAGTTTCAACGGCCGAAATTCAATCCCCTGCTGCTTTTTTTTAGTGTGGTCCACTTGATCGTTAGATCTGTTTTATTTTTACTTTCGATCTTTACAACGAGCTCGCAGAATGTATGAACGGCTTGGATATAACACGTACCTCGTGATGGGACCCACAAAACTTGCTGATGTCAATGGTGTGTGGTACACAAGTCAATCCACTTCCAGCAGGTGGTCTGCGTCTTTACCCAGCCATTTCTTATCATTGGGCCTATGGTCCACTGATCAAGATCGTTCATATAATAAGACCCGAAAAAATATGGAAACGGATCGGCTACTCCCCCTACCACCAGCCAATGGCTGGTGGTCGGTGCTCTGTGGGCCTTCCATGATGTCTGTGTTTCATCCATGCTGTCCATCTACTTTTCTAGATTATTTCATAGTATTATGAATAAAAATGAAGTATATCCCAATCTTAAGTTGACCATAGTATAGGAAACAGTGTTGAATGAACATTGACCATTATAATTTTTTTGGGGCCATAAAAGTAGTGGATCAAGCTGAACTTTATTTTTTTCTCTTCATCTGGGTCTTTATGACCTAATCAACGGATTAGATGTCAAATAAACAGTAGAGTGGGTCTTAGGAGGACTTGAATGATGGATATCCAATCACTATTGTTTTCCTGTGGTGTAGTCCACATGAGATTTATATCCCTCTCATTTTTGGGATAAAGCCTCAAAATGATCTTTAAAAATGGATGATCCAAATGGATGAAATATATGCATCATGGTGGGGCCCACAGAGCACCAACCATCAGCCACGGGGCTGGTATCAAGGGGAGTAGCCAATCCGTTTCCAAAAAATATAGCGAGTTCCGAAAGTCTTCTAGACCGAATGATCATACCATAAAATTTTCCGCCCTTTTCCTCCCATAGTTTTTACCTTTCTCTTTAACCGTTTATTTATAGGTTGTTGATGAACCTTTCTCTTTAACCGTTTATTTATAGGTTGTTGATGACAAAATCTGGTCGGCCCTCCCTCCACGTCACCCTCTGCGTATCGTCCCTAAAGTCTGCACCAAGAGAAAAGGCAAAGGTGACCCTGGCTAAGCCGAGGGACCCTCCGATGCCTAAGTCAGGACAAGGGAATCAGGGTCTATGTCGATAGTAGAGGAGAGCTCAATTTCGCATACCTGTAGATATTGTGTGATGTGCTATTTATACTTTCCTGTGAGGCAGTCTGAGTCCGATAATCTCAGCACGATCAGAGGGATTCTAGGATCATGGGAATATTGCCCGCAATCTACTGATTGCACAGCGTATCTGGTGGATCGTGCGCATCTGCGAGCGAAGTTACCGCCCACGTTTGGTCGTGGAAGTTTCCATGTTTAGCGAACGGGGTATGCGCCTCTGAATACCGACTCAGCTCGACTCATCCGACCATGGTGTAAAGGACTATTCGGCTCGGACCATCCGACCACGGAGTGAAGTTTAATATCTAGTACTGCCTGATCCGTCCTGTTAGGCTGGTCCCATCGTAGTTGGCCTGGCTGGTCATGTCGAGCGGAGGGCAGGTCATCCGGTCAGAATATGAGGACTGTTTCGAACTGCATCTCAGTCGTGTCGGCTACTCGGACGGGTTGCATTTCGAAACAGGTCGGAGGAGTCATGCCTCAGATCTGACTGACGATCGGACCAGCGTTGCATCATGAGCTCGGATTTCCCATAACAGAAGCCCCCTACTCTTCGAGTTTGCTTACAGGCTCGGAGAGTAATTACGTAGGAAATCTCCCACCCCCATCGCAATGATGACGGATCTCGAATTGGGCGCACTAGTCGCCTTGGCTGACGTATGGCGACGGTTACGATCCCAAATCTCTTCCACCCTATGAGAGGCTGCCACGTAGGCCAGAGGAGACGTGTACTTGATGACTCCGAGTGCCTGGGCGTCGCTTCGCGTATCGAGGTACGCTGCCCGATATCAGAGCCGTGCGATCGGTTCGGTATCCCTCCAATGGAACGCTGCCATGTGTCCTCGGAGATCGGCTCGTGCCGATTCGGCTGCTGCCATTAAGGCTCGCCATTAATGAAGAATCCCTTCATTGCCTATATAAGGCACTCCGGATTTTCATTTGCTAATTTACATTCTGAATTAGAAGAGCACACCGAAGGAGGCAATTTTCGAAGGGCGATTTCGGTCGAATTTGAAGTTTCCGGTAGAAGGCGATTTCCAGCAGTCACCCGGTGAGTCTCGCTGATCTTCACCCTTCTTTCTCCCATGTCTTTCAACCTCGAGATGCTCCGTGAATATGTCGATAACTCCGAGCCAGGGAGTACTGAAAGTGGGAGTGGGTCCTCCAAAGGCCCTTTTGAGACCACTACCCTATACCCCCCGCCTCAGAGGTAAAAAATGTTGGGTTCTAAGACCAAGCAGCTTAGTAAGAAGACAGCCACCGAGTCGAGACCACCACCACTACCGAAATGCCCACGAATTTGTGCACCGCAAAGGTAGTCCCATGAGGTTCTGTCATGTCAGAATCTCAGATGGAGTGGATTCGTTTAGAGTTTCAAATCCCTTACTCCGTTTAGATAAGGGCTTCTGGTCCTTTGGACGTTGCTGGCGCTCCTGCCAAGGGCGAGGTAGCCATCTTCTTTTGCGCGCTGCAGTGTGGGGTTCGGCTCCCACTACACCCATTCATCAGGAAGGTTACGACCTACCTCGGATTGGCTCTTGGGCAGTTCACTCCGAATGTATGGAGAGTGATGATTTCTGCCTACATCATTTGGAGACAAGTTGAAAACTCTGAGCTGACCCCAGAGGAACTGATGAGTCTGTACATGGTCAACCATGACAGCAATGATCCATGGTACTATTTTGTAACTCGGGGGAGCAAGGGGTCGGGGTTGGTGATGCACCTGCCGTCCTCTAACAAGGACTAGAAAAATAGGTGGTTCTGGGCGACAGGTGAATGGGAGGCACCAGCGGCGGAGCTTAGAACCTTAACGGCTCGGGTTCCGACCCATTTTATAAAATCAGGTCGGACTTCATTTTACATCCAGATTGCTGCTTTAGTTTTCCCCTGTTTCGGTGGAAGTAAAATTTCTTTTTCCTTTTGCAGCTTTCCAAAAGCGGTTACCACTCCTCGACTCGGACCAGAAAAATCGCATAGCGAAGGCCAGAGCACGATCGGAGATGCTCCGTTCTTGGGCTGATCTGATCACCGCGGCCAACTTCCACTGGTCCGGGCTCTACAAATCCCAGCCTTTGCTCACATCACTCAGTAAGCTATCCTGATCTCTTCGATGGATTTTCTTTTGATTATTTAGTAGCTGACAACCTTTTCTTTCGCAGTCATGGCCGAGGCATCCGGGGCTCGGAAGAGGAAAGTAGTTCCGACTGCGACGGAGTTGCTGAAAGAAGCCCCCCGAGTGAAGATCACTCAGAAGAAGCCGGCTCCCCCTCGCTTGGGAGAATCTTCCGCTGCACCGACCCCAGCACCCCCAGCGCCGGGACCAGTCCACTCTTCCTCCGTACAGCCGACTCCGGTGCAACCTAGCATTGCCGTGACTCCCTCGGCGGTCTTACGCCCAGTGATACGTCCTCCTCCAAGGTTCGCACGAAAGATTGTGGCCGGCACCATAGTAATTCCGAGCTCCGTTGCTCCTCATGTCCCCACCGTCACCGTTCTCCCCACTGCGGAGGCTCTAGACGCAGCTCCCGAGCCCCCCATCGTTGTCCCCTCTTCCTCCGAGCGGGAGGAGGCCATGAGAATGGCCGATAATATGACTTTCCCCCCGAAATCGGGAGAGATACCGGCGCCGAGGGTCAAAACTCGGCCGACAGCAGGGTGGGGAACGAGGGAGCTGAGGCCTCGCCCAAGGTGGGCACGAGAAGCGGGAGGTTCGAGCCGGGTTATCATATGGCGTGCTTGGCTCCGTAGGTCACTAAACATGCTAAGGAGGAGGATATTGCTCAGACCCTTAAGCGGTCGGAAAGCGGCTTTCTAAATGATTTCGCCTCCGTGTGCTACATGGTATACTTCCGAGAGGACTCCCTTTCTTTCATATCGTTATGTATATATTTTATAGATTCTAATCTTTGCTTCCTGTTCAGGCCGTCCCGGTGCTGCTCTCGATTTGGGAGAGAGTGCGGGAGCACAGGAGGAGGGAGGTAGAGTTGGAGGCTCTCCAGGCCGAGGCAGCGGCCTTGAGGTCTGAGCAAACCAATCTGCGCCAACAACTTTCAGGCGAGAGGGCTAGGGCGAGGCGACTACAAGGAGTTGTCATCGACTTGGAAGCCAGGGAGCTGCATCTGCAGGATAAGACGGACAACTTTAAAGCAAGTGGTGATGCAGCGACCGCCGGGCTGGCCCACGCCAGGGCCCACGCGGACTCTTTGGCCATGAAGACCACTTGACTTTGGTGAAGTCCTGAAACGTGCCAAGGCCGAGGCGGTTGAAGAGCGGACCCGAGCCGTGAATCAGGCTGTGGAGGCTCAGCGGTCCAAGGACGAGGCCTCCCTGACCGCAGTGGTTGCTGTCGCGGTAGATGACTGTAAGACCTCCAAGGAGAGGGATGCTGAAGCTGCGACATTCTACAACCGCAGCTTCGATGCTTGTCTCGAGGCAGTATTGGGTTTATACCCAGACCTCGATCTTGACTCTCTCCTGCTAGAGGACCCCAAGGACGCCCCTGCTGAAGTCGTCCGCTCAGACCAAGCCCCCAACGCCCAAGCTCCTCCAGCATGAAGACATTCTATCATTTTTATTTTTATCTTTGGACTGTCGACATTAATTTGTGTTGATGTACTTTTTACCCCTTCGAGGAGATTTAATGAGAAACATTCTTTTGGACTTATCTATGTTTTACTTGTAATATCGCTTTGTGATTGAGCTAACTTCTTTATGTGTCTAGTCCTTTATTTGTTGCTTAATCCGTTTTCGGTCCAAGTTTTAGTTTGGTTCGATCTTTTAGAGTGTTCGGTTCGTCGCTCATCGTGCGAGAGCTTTTCATTGTCGTATGTCGAGTCGAATGCTCCATTGGAGAGTCGAGCTATGATTAGGCTTTTTTCCTCAAAAGGGATGCCTTGTCGATCTTTGTAAAATTAGGCTCCGACCCCTTGGGGGTCTGACCATTAGGTCATAGTCGTAGTAACTAAGACAGTTGAGTAAACATCCGAGGCCAAATTGGAATTTTTATTGAGAGCCTTAAAGGTTAGTCGCTCAGAGGCATACACTGTATTATGAGCCTTGAAGGCTAGTTCCTCACGGGTAATAGATCTTCAGGTGTTCAGGGTTCCAGGGATGAGGGAGATGGCGGCCTTCGAGGTCTTCCAGGTGGTACGAGCCCAGTTTAACAGATCTGACAACAGGATATGGTCATTCCCAGTTGGGTTCGAGTGATCCTGCTCCTGGCTCAGCCGTATTCTGGAAGACCAGTCGAAGGACCAAGTCTCGTGGGCGAAAGCGTCTGACTTTGACCTTAGAATTGTAGAAACGTGCCACCTGCTGATGTTGAGCCGCCGTTCGGATCTTGAAAACATCTCTTAGTTCTTCGAGCAAATCCAGATTGGCAGCGATCTGCTCAGAGTTCTGATTTTCTTCGAAGCTCCTAACCCGCGCCATAGGGAGTCCAATTTCTACTGGCACCATTGCTTCCGAGTCATAGGACAACGAAAATGGGGTCTCACCCGTTGAAGTTTGTGCTGTGGTCCTGTAGGCCCATAGGATGAGGGGGAGCTCCTCGGCCCAGCTTCCCTTTACTTTTTCGAGCTTTGTCTTGAGGTGATGCTTGATGATTTTGTTGACTGCTTCAACCTGTCCGTTTGATTGCGGGTGTCGAGGCGATGAATAGGCGTTCACGATGATAAGTCCCCTGCACATACCGCGGAACTTGTCATTATCGAACTGGCTGCCGTTGTCAGAGACGATGGTATGTGGGATTCCGAACCGACAGATGATATTTTTCCACACAAAGTCGATCACTTTCTGCTCGGTGATCTTGGCGACTGGCTCGGCCTCAGCCCACTTAGTGAAGTAGTCGACGACGACTATAGCGAACTTGACTTGTCCCTTCATAGTGGGCAAGGGACCGATGATGTCGATTCCCCATTGGGCGAACGGCCACGGACCACTCATGGGGGTCATTTCTTTTGCCGGTTGCCTCGGCACGGCAGCAAAATGCTGACACTTGTCGCACTTCCGAACAAAATCCTTGGAGTCTTACTTAAGAGTCGGCCAGAAATACCCTTGACGAAGTATCTTCATGGCCAAGGCGCGACTGCCCGAATGGTTTCCGCAGATTCCCTCGTAAATTTCTCGGATTACGTAATCGGCCCGTCTGGTTGGAGGCATCTAAGGTAAGGCTCAGAATGCCCCTTCTTGTACAGCACTCCGCCCAATATGACGTACCGAGCTGCCCTGAATCTGAGTCTCCTTACCTCTAACTTGTCCGAGGGGATTTCGCTAAATGACAAATAATTGAAGATCGGGTCCATCCAACTAGGAATGGACTGGACGGGATTGATTTTCTCCGACTGGTTGATACTTGGGTGTTCAACGAACTCGACCGGGATGAAATGCGGGATCTTTCTCTCGGAGGCCGAGGCGAGTCTTGCTAGGGCATCAGCCCAGGAGTTCTCGGCTCTGGGGATCTGCCGGATAGTACAGCTCCAAAACTTCTTGATTAATTTCCTCACTTCTTCGAGGTAAGCGATCATTCTGACCTCTTTAGCTTCGTACGCCGAGGAGATGTGGTTTACCACCAGCTGCGAGTCGCAACGGACTTGTACGGTCTGAATACCTAAGCTCGGTGCCAGCCTGAGCCCAGCTAACAACGCTTCATACTCGGCCTCATTGTTTGAAGCTTTGAATCTGAGTCTGAGTGCGTATTGGATTTTCGTTGAATCAGGGGCGACGAGGACAACCCCGGCTCCTACCCCTTTAATGTTGGAAGACCCATCAACAAAAAGGACCTATCCCGGATCCGACACTGCTTCTTGGTCGCTCAACGGGACGGGTGACATCAGCTCAACTTCCTTACTGATCTGTTCCTCACTCGGAGCCGTGAACTCGACGATGAAATCGGCTACCGCTTGACCCTTGATTGCCACCTTAGGACGGAACTGAATGTCGAACTCTCCGAGCTCCACGGCCCACTTGATGATCTGACCTGACACTTCAGGCCTCTGGAGGACCTGCCTCAGAGGAGAGTCCGTTAGCATAACTATGGAGTGGGCTTGGAAATATGGCCGCAGTCTTCTGGCCGCTATGACGAGGCAGAGCGCCAGTTTTTTCAAGGACTGGTACCTTGTTTCAGTTGGTACCATGACTTTGCTTATATAGTACACGGGGTACTGCTTGCTTTTGACTTCTCTAATAAGAGCCGAACTGACAGCTGAAGTTAAGACTGCGAGGTAGAGGAAAAGGGGCTCCCCTTCTTCAGGCTTGGACAATAGAGGCGGTGAACCCAAGTACTATTTCAACTGTTGAAAGACTTGCTCGCACTCTGGCGTACACTCCGCCTTCTTATGGCTCTTCAGCTACTGGAAGAAGGGAAGACATTTATCTGTAGCCCTGGATATGAAGGGTCCGAGGGCGAAAACTCTTCCCGTGAGACACTGTATTTCCTTAAGAGTCCGAGGTGAGTTCATGTCGAGGAGGGCCTTAATTTTATCCGGGTTGGCCTCGATCCCTCGCTGGCTGACTTGAAAGCCAAGGAACTTCCTTGACTCAACTCCGAACGCACACTTAGCAGGGTTAAGCTTCATCTGATACTCTTGGAGGACGTTGAACGTTTCTTCGAGATCAGCAAGGTGGTCGGAAGCTCTGATACTTTTTACTAGCATGTCGTCCACGTACACCTCCATGGTGCGCCCGATCTGTTTGGCAAACATCTGATTCACCAGCCTTTGGTATGTTGCCCCAGCATTTTTCTAGCCGAATGACATGACCCGGTAACAGTAGTCCTATGTCTGTGACAAAGGTCGTCTTCTTCCTGTCTGGGGGATACCTAGCAATCTGATTATACACGGAATAAGCGTCCAGGAACGAGAGCAGCTCATGTCCGGCTGTGCTGTCCATCAGTTGATCGATCCGAGGCAACGGGAAGCTATCTTTAGGGTACGCTTTATTCAGATCGGAGTAGTCTACACAAACCCCCCACTTTCCGTTGGATTTTCTGACGAGAACTACATTCGCTATCCAGTCAGGGTAATATACCTCTTCTATGAAGCCCGCATCGAGCAGGACGGAGATCTCCTCGGTAATGTCTTCATATCGTTCGGCGTCAAACGACCTTCTCCTTTGCTTGACCGGCTTATGATCTGGGTACACGTTCAACCTGTGAACCAACACGTCAGGAGAGATCCCTGACATATCCGCATGCGACCATGCGAAGATATCTCGATGTTGCTTCAAGAAGGCTAATAGTTCGTTCCTCCGCTCGGGATTTAATGATGACCCGAGTTGGATAGTCTTGACCGGGTCTGATTCATCGAGGGGAACTTTTTCCAGATCCTCGACTGATGAACTTTCTAGTGGTCCTCGGGGGTCCAAGGCGTCCACGACGAGAGCCTGTTTTGTGCCTCCTTTCCTAACCGCTATAACATAACATCTTTGGGCCTCGTGCTGATCACCTCGGAGATAGCCGATCCCTCCTTCGGCTAGGAACTTCATCATCAGATAGTAAGTTGAGACGACAGCTCTTATTGCATTGAGGGAGGGTCGGCCCAGGATTACATTGTGGACAGATGGAACATTGACAACTAAAAAGTCCACCAAAAGCGTAACTTGATGTTGCCCTTCTCCCTCTGTTACTGGGAGGTAGATAGCTCCTTCGGAGATTACTCTCTCTCCGAAAAAGCCGTACAAGGGAGTCTTCATTGGTCGAAGCCAAGACCGTGAAATTTCCATCTTTTCGAACGCCTCGAAATACATAACATCGCTGAACTCCCGGTGTCGGCAAGGATGCGGAACACCTTGTGGTTCGCTATGGTCATGGTAACCACTAGCGCGTCATCGTGTGGATGCTGGATCCCGCGTGCATCATCTTCCGTAAAGGTCAGGCTACACGCAGCGACTCAGAGTTCCTTCCTGGGATGTTCTGTCAGGTGAAGGTGATGTTCCGGCTCAGATCTCCAGGAATGGGCTTTTCGAGCCCTATTTGAATCCCCTCCCCCAGCTGAACCCCCGAAGATGGTACGAATTTCAGCTGGTTCCTCTGTGGGGTTGTTTGGCTTTTCCCGCGGCTACTCCTCTCTCCGAGCGGATCTTTCTCTTTTGGTGTAACGACGCAGATGCCCCTTACGGATGAGGGACTCGATCTCGTCTTTCAGGTCCACGCAGTCGTCCGTGTTATGCCCATGATCTCGGTGGAAGTGGCAGAATTTTCGCTTGTCCCGTTGCTCGGGGTCAGCCCTCATGCAGACTGGCCAATTAAGTAATCTGTCTCCTCAGATATCTAGCAGAATCTGCTCGGCAGATGTGTTGAGAGGAGTATAGGAACGGAATTTTTCCTCTAGCCTACGGCTCGGTCGACGATCGCAGGGAGCGCGGTCATCGGTCCCTTTGCCGTTCGGCTGGGAGTCTTCGTTCCTCGGCCTCTTCCCCTTATTTGCCGAGTCAGCGACTTGTATTCCTTTACCGGCGTTAGTGAACTCTTCGGCGTTGGTATACTTTTGAGCCTTCGCCATGAAGTCTGCTAGCGTTTTCGGGGGATTTTTGCCGATGAAAAAGGCGAACTTTCCTTCCTTCAGTCCGCTCAGGATGGCAACAAGAGTCATCTTGTCATCGTAGTCTTCGACATGCAACGCCTCTTCATTAAAACGGACGATGTAGTCTTTTAACGACTCCTTCGGAGCCTGCTTGATGGTAAGCAGGTGGGTGTTAAGTTTCCGACTTCTCTTACCACTTATAAATTGTGTAAGGAATAGCCGACTTAGTTTTGCGAAGGAGCCCACGGAGTTTGGCTTGAGCTAGCGATACCAAATCCGAGCGTATCATGTGAGGGTGATGAAAAACCCCCTACACATCATTACATCCGTTGCAGTCTGGATCTGCATCCACGATCGATAGGCCACCAGGGGTTCGGATGGATCCCCGGACCCTGAGTACTGGATGACGGGAGGCATTCGAAATCTCTATGGCATCACTTCAGTCATGATGGCTGAGGTGAAGGGAGACTCGGTCTCTTCCATCATCGCCTGGATTCTGGCTGGAACTGTTGATTGTTGTTGCTTCTTCTCCAATGTCAGGAACTTGTCCTTTAACTCTGTAAATCGTGCCTCCCATGGGGTCCCTATTTTCCACGACGACCTTTAGGGTATCCTCGCCCTCCGGCATTCTCCCTTCTCTCCTCCGTTTTAACTGATGACGGAGGTCCGTGGGCGGAAGAGCGGATGTAGTGGAATGAACGGTTGTGGAAACCTGGGTAGCGACATTCTGCGCGTATCCCTCGCCATGCACCGCAGGAGGGTTCTGTCCTGAACGCGGCACCCCTGAATGCTGAAGGGCTTCAGGTCTTACACTCCTTGGTGCAGAGCGGGTCTCCACGAACAGTCCCACCGGTTCGAGAATAGGTTGTTACTGAACCGGACGTGACTTTGGTTCCCTCTGCTGCTTTATCTTGTTGATCTCGTCGCGTAGGGCCTGGATCTCGTTCTGCATGGCGCGGTATTTACCCAACCGGTTACGAGAACATTGAGAAGGTCCTGGTGCTGACTCGGCATGAAGTGTTGATGAAGACCGAGCCTGCTCGCTTGGTTCCGGTTCCACAACTACAACTTTCTTCTTTCTCGTCATTACTTAGGTGAATGAGAACCTGACTTCTAGTTTCAGGTTCCCACAGACGGCGCCAAAAAATGTTGATGACAAAATCTGGTCGGCCCTCCCTCCACGTCACCCTCTGCGTATCATCCCTAAAGCCTGCACCAAGAGAAAAGGCAAAGGTGACCCTGGCTAAGCCGAGGAACCCTCCGATGCCTAAGTCAGGACAAGGGAATCAGGGTCTATGTCGAGAGTAGAGGAGAGCTCAATTTTGCATACCTGTAGATATGGTGTGATGTGCTATTTATACTTTCCTGTGAGGCGGTCTGTGTCCGATAATCTCAGCACGATTAGAGGGATTTTATGATCATGGGGATATTGCCCGCAATGTACTGATTGCACAACGTATCTGGTGGATCATGCGCATCTGCGAGCGAAGTTACCGGCCACGTTTGGTCGTGGCAGTTTCCATGTTTAGCGAACGGGGTATGCGCTTCTGAATACCGACTTGGCTCGGCTCATCCAACCACGGTATAAAGGACTATTCGGCTCGGACCATCTGACCACGGAGTGAAGTCCAGTATCTAGTACTGCCTGATCCGTCCTGTTAGGCCGGTTTCATCGTAGTTAGCCTAGCTGGTCATGTCGAGTGGAGGGCAGGTCATCCGGTCGGAATATGAGGACTGTTCCGAGCTGCATGTCGGCCGTGTCGGCTGCTCAGACGAGTTGCATTTCGAAATAGGTCGGAGGAGTCACGCCTCAGCTCTGACTGACAATCGGACCAGTGTTGTCGAACCAACATTGCATCATGAGCTCGAATTTCCCATAGCATGGGTCACTGATCAAACGGTCACGCACCACTGATCTGATATGGTTTTGGGGAACCCATCCACGGTAGGTTTTATAAGAATAACGGTTCGGAAAACCGATTCATGAGCCCCACTGTGCAGACTGTTGCATCAGCAGAGGCGGATGGCGTACTACCCCCGGCCGTCTCCACTTACGAACGGACGGGGTCTGAGGCGCCACCGTGATGTATCGGTTTTATCTACACCGTTCATAAAAAATTTCATATCATTTTAGGGAATTAGCACAAAAATGAGGCAGATTCAATGCTCGAATCGACCACACAGTGGGGATTAAATTACCACCGTTGAAAAATTCCTGGGGAGACGGAGATTTTGGATTTAAGTTTATTTTTGTGTTTCCCTTCCTGCAGTGATTGGGTCCTGTATGGGGATCTGTGGTGCTCACCGTGATGTATGTGTTTATCCACGCCGTTCATCCATTTTGAAAAATCAGTTTAGATGACTAGCCTAAAAATGAGGTAGATGGAATGCTCAAGTGGACCACACCACAGGAAGCACTGACTATTGAATGGCCACCGCTGAAAACCTCTTGGCAGCCACAGTAGTTGTGGATCAAGCTTATATTTATGTTTTCCCAGGTCCATGTGAGTTTATGAATAGTTTGGATGGAAAATAAACATTACGGTGGGCCTTAGGAAGGTTTCAACGATGGTGTCATTGTCACCACTACTTGCTTTGGTGTGATCCGCTCTAGCCTTTGATCTTCCTCTTTTTTGGTCTCATACTCTAAAATGATCTTTCAAAATGGATGGACGGATTTGATAAAACAAATATATCACGGTGGCCCCACTGATCGTTTGACAGGACCGTCCGTCTCTAGCCAGGTCCTGGTGCGGGTAGTGCCAATCAGCACATTATTGCGTCAGGACCTCATAATTCCTATATAACCTGTCATGATTGTACGTACAATAAATCTAAATACAGAAATAATTACGAAATAAATACAGAAAAATGGAACTCAAGGGTATTTGCGTAATTTCATTCCGAACTCATTGCACAGCTGTTATGCAGGAGTTCGAGAATTTCGCAGCCAAAAACCGCCTCGTGTATCTCGCACTGGAAACGGATGTGGGTCTCTTCGTTAGGAAAGAGGAATTTTTACTGATACTCTACCGGACCCTGGTATATTATGCACATGCACCGGCCACAGTACGCTTTGAAGATGTTTATCTGACCCAAACTATCCAAGTGGTGGACCCCAACTTGGAAATGAATAAATTTCCTAAATACGAATGGACGGATAAAAATAAGTTACTAAGGTTTCAAATCAACCTACGGATGTCCATCAATTGGATTGTTATGATCATCCAATGGATCTGATTCCTTAGCATTGGCTTATAAATAGTATTGATCACATTCTAGACGGTTTGTTTCAGATTTTTATCTGCAAAGTATGCTCTAATTCGATGGAATTGTACGATCATAGATACTCCGGCAAACTATTATATTCTTAAAAAATTATGATTAGCAGGTTCTAAGTGGCGAGAGGAGCTACTTATCCAAAATTTCAAGAAGTTTTCAATGTAATTAATTGGACGCGGATTAGGTCTTACCCCGACCCTGTGGGGCCCACAGTAATGTAATTGTTTTATCCATGCAGTCAATCCCTTTTCTTAAATCATTTTAAGGTATAATAATAAAAATTAAGCAGGTCCACATCTCCCGTGGACTACACCAAAGGAAGCTGCAGTGATAATGACATCCACTGTTAAAACCTTTCTACCGGTCACCGTGATTTTTTACCATCCAACCTATTAATAAGGTCATGTAAACGTAGATGAAGTGAGAAAACAAATAATAAACGTGGATGAAGTGAGAAAACAAATATCATCTTGATCCGAAACTTCTCCAACTCCCAAGAAGTTTTTAATGGTAGAAGTTCAATCCCCACTTTGTGATCCACTTAAGCCCTTTAACTACCTCATTTTCTATATCGTAACTTAAAATGATATGAAAACAACTATAAACGGCGTGGATAAAATAATTACATTACGTCGGGCCCCAAAGAGCCCTGCCCGGACGGATTACTGCCCGGGCAGGGTAGGACGCAATCCGCGTCTAATTAATTATCATTAGAGCGACGCTTAGATTTCTTACGGCGGCTCGGGGTTTGCTGTACGAGGTATGGGGCCTTCGGCTCGGGTGGGTCCCACCGTGATATTTATTTGAAATCCATTCGGACGGACCATCACAGGGTGCGTCACTTTTGTTGGGGCAAGCGCCCAAGACTAAGCTCCATCTTCGATTTAGGTGGACCATCGGATTGGAAATAGTATAGGGAGCATTGTTCACCCTCCAAACTGTTTTCTTTGTGTGGTCCACGTGAAAGATAGATGAGCTTAAATTTTTAGACCTAAAATTTAAATATTTTTATGACATGTAATGGTTGGAGTTGATTTTATATAATCATATATAATCATCATAATAAACCTCATAAAATGTAGGGTGGACATCTCTCCCCGCTGTCTCATTCATGTGGTCCACCTAAATTACGGATCAGCGTGAATTTTTTTACCTTGAATTAACGTGAGATTGTACATCTAATGGTCATAGCCGATTTCACATGGGCATACCTCTCCCATAGGCTAAAGGTATATATTTTGGCTGATATATTAAAAAAATGGATTACGTGGGACAAGCACTATTAATTTTGTACGACCCCACTATGATGTGCGCATGTGATATACTCTCCATCCATTAGATGTGCACTTGATGTAAAACGTGCCATAGATACATTTCTAGCATGCTTAGGCTAAAAGAAGGTGGATAGTAAATTTGGCCATAACTTTTGATCAAGGCATGAGGTACATAACTTATCAATTTTGATTAAAACAGGCCATCCGAGGTTAACCAACTCATAGCATGGGTCGTGCGCTTTCAGGTCAAAAATGAATATTTAGGGCATGTTGGATTTTCGTGTGAAATGGTAAATACCGTATAAAAAAATAATAATTATTTCCTTGTGCATTTATATCATGCTTAATTTAACTGCTTACTTTTTGACACAAAAATCAAGAATATTGTAAAATATCCGTGGGTTCCACTATGATGCACTTTGCTTATCCACACCATTCATCAATTTGAATTTATAGTATTAGTAAAAAAATGAGGCATATCTAAGACTTAAGTGGACCACATCATACAAAAAAGGAAATTGAATACTGACCATTAAAAACTTTATGGGGCCACTATTTCTTTTGGCATTGGCCACTTAAGTATTGGATCTACTTTATTTTTTGTCCCATGCTTCGAAATATTATAGTAAAATAGATGGACGGAATGGATATATCATATGCATTATCATGCGGTTCAAAAATTAGAGTTACTTCTTTTGAACCAATTACAAAGACACGAATTCCTATGAATTTTCAAACACATGGAATAGAGGGAATTATCGTTTACCGTGTATTTACCATTTCTTTGAAAAAACAAACAGGGAAAAAAATTACTATTTTTAGTAATTCTAATTTTTTTTTAATATTTTTCTATTTTTAGAGTTAATTTTTTTTTAATATTCTCCTATTTTTAGAACTTTAGGTTTCTTTTCTTTTTAGAAATAACTTTTAATTATACCAGTATTCTTTTAAAAAAAATTTATTTAGAATTTTTATTTTTAGAAATTAAGTTTTAGAAGAGTTTTATTAGAAGTAAGTTTTTATTAAAATTAAAATTTTATTATTTTTGGTAATTACGAATTTTAATTTATTTTTTCTTTTATTAATAATGTAAGGAGACATATTAGATGATAATTAATCAATAAAATTTTAAATTTATTAAAATTTATTCTTATTTTCTTACTTTTTTTTTCCCGGTGGATTTAAAAAGCCCATACGAGGAGTCGCTCTGTGTAACTATTTTGGAGGAAGATGGTCATCGCCCTCCTCACGTTCATCCTGCATCAGCAATTTTATGTTACGCCAAAGCCAAAAATTTAATCTGACCTTTGATTTTAGTGGACTATACAAAGTAAATAATTGAAAGAGAGACATCCGGCACATCGGTGATTAAAGGGTGAGCATTCCTCTGTACGGTATTTCTAATCATACGGTCCACCTAAATCGTAGACGGAGTTAGTTTTGGGTTTGGGGCCTAACGGATGGAGGAAGCACCTGGTGATCGGTTTTATTCCACATAAACATCATACGTGGAACAGGCTAGAGGGGCTACTGTGATGTATAGGTTTTATTCACACGGTCGGTTTTATCCACACGGTCCATCCATTTTTCAATCCCATGGTTGGTTATAAGCACAACGCTCAAGGAGACTACACGGTAGAGATTTAATTATTACCGTTGAAAACTTATTAAGAGCCACAAAAGTTTTAGATGAAGATGACCATATAAATAAGTTGGATGACAAATAAACATAACTACGTGCCTTAGGAAGGTTTCAACAGTGCATGTCATTAGCACCAAAGCTTGCACTGGTGTGGTCCTCTTAAACTTGTATATGACACAATTTTGGGCTCATAACGTAAAATGATATGGAAAATGGATGGACGGTGTGGATACAAGCTATACATCACGGTGGCCTTTCAGAACCCCTAATTACAAGTAAGTTAACTTATTCAATTTATTTATTTTTAAAAAAGAAAGTTTAAAAATCCAAATACTTCAGAGATACATATACCACACTTGAATTCTATTTTAAGTAGGGAGGTTTCTCTTAAAATCTCAAAAGAAAAAACACAAAGAAAGGTAAACTTTGAAACTCCGGCGGGTGTGATGGATGATACGCTGTCACTTAGAAAACATTTAAACTTTGCCAACATAGAATATAAGTAAAAAATAAACGGTTCGAATTATAGGAACCAGTTTAGATATAGCATGAACCAAAAATTAGGATGATTTGATTATCTAACTATCCAATCGGAGAACATTTCTTGTACGGTTCAGTAGCCACTTTGCTAGGCAGGCAACGTGCGTCGGAATTCTACATTGTAAAGCAAGAAGGGAAAAAAGAAAAAGAAAAAAAAAATACTCATTTGAAAAAGCATGCCCTGCTCTTTAGAGGCATTATTTGGTAAAATTCTAATTATAGAGGCATTTTGTAGTAAAAGTTCTTTAAAAAACAAACGCTTCTTTTCTGCTTTGTTGACACAAAAGTCAAAAGAATTGGCGCAATACATCCGTTCGGACTTTAGCCTTGAATCTATCTCATGTGCCATTGATCCCAACCGTCATCGCTTGCACGATGGAAAAAAAAGAAGAAGAAGCTCTCAATTGAATTATTTTAACTCTCAACATGAAGTCTCATCGTACGTTTTTATCTAATCGATGGGGTGGAATGTTTAATCTGATAATTTCTTTTTGGGCATTTCTCAAAGTGGGGCCCATTAAATAAACCGTCCGTGTCATTGAAAAGGATCACATCCAACGATATAAGTACGAGGTATCTTATTCAACACGTGGAGATGGAACTTTGCTAAACCACGCGTGTAAATGCTAAATAGAAACTTCCAAATGTGGGCTCCAGTGCCTGCGTATCAAGCATCGTGGATAATCTGATCATCGGATATTTTACTATAAAGCATAGATCCGGAATTCCAGATTCCGGATGCCAATTTATGTCCATATAAGGCATCCTCTTCCATCGTTTTCATATGATATTGTCAGGACACGACCCCAAAGACCATACATATCCAAAACTCAAGTAGGCCATCGCATAAAAAACAGCAGTGATGATAACGCCTGCTACTCGGAGGAATGAAAAATTAACACATAAAACTTTTCTAAATGATGTTTGGCATATAGAGTAATTGAAACTTTTAAATCTAAGGGATTTCAAATCCTCTACAAGAGAGTCCGAAATACAAAAAAGAAGCTTGGATTACATTTAAAATCCTTCCAAGAGTTGCATGTATAACATGTGTGTCACTGAGATATTATTTTATTGGGTACATGGTCCACTATAATATTTTAAAACAATTAGATTATCAATTGCATCACTATAATTACTTTAGAAGGACAATACGCGTTGTCCAAACATTGTCTATGTAAATCAATGGTGAAAAATCATTGGTTAGTCACTCGAATGTGATCATGTGCTTGTGGCCCATACAAAACTTGAATTTCATCATTTTTGGGCAAGGTATATGTCAAATGTTACATTCATACATTAATTAGAGATATTAAAGTTGATTTAGTAATTAACTTTAAACCTTATATAACTATTTCATGCATAGCTACTTTTGGATCACACGGGATTATGAATTTAGGGTGCCAAACACAAGAGAGAGTTCTAAATCCACACTCTCAAACTGGCCCTAAAGAAGGCTTCCATGGGAATTATTTATGTGGTGTGACCCTTTAAGTTTTTAATAATCATGGCACTTTTAAAAAAATAAAATAAAAATTCAAATACTAAAATGAGCAATGGAGGGAATGGGTATTATAGGAATTAGTAGTACTTTCATGTCATTTGAGAAGAGTGTAATTGATATCAATTGAAATCCAATTATTTGAAATCATATAATTCAATTTCATATGAATTTCAATATCACCTGTTATGACTGTTGCTGACAAAATATGGGCTACCCTCCACTCGGATCTTCTAACTCCGAGCTACGTATGAACCCCGAACCTGCACAACACTAGTGAGCAAAGGAGACCCTGGCTTGCTCAGGGGACCCTCCGATGCCTAAGTTAGGTCAAGGGAATCTAGGTCTTAGTTGAAGTGTAAAGGGAGGGTGCAAGATATTGCGTACTCGTTTCCTCCTCGCGATACGCTATTTATACCTCCTCACCTGAGATGAACGTGTCCGAATAACTCGGCACATCTTAGGGCATTTGCCACATCCCGCGAGAGATTCGGCTACCCAGTTGTTGTGTGGTCATTAGAGGTGGGAATTTTATACCCGAACCGGTGGATCCGACCTGATCAGACCCGATCCGACCCGATTCGAACAGAATCGATGGTCAGGATCAGTCAGGATCGGGTGGCATAAGTCGGATCCGAAATATTTTCGGGTTGGATTCGGATAATCCTTGTTCCGAACCGACCCGATCCGTAATCCGATCCGATTGGATCCGATTCGACCCGATCCGGAGATATATATGTTTCATCCATTTCGTTCATCCATTTACATATCAGTCGAGGACTTTATATAAAAAAAATGATAGGGATATAAATATCAGGTGCACCACACCACAGGAAAACAATAATGATTGGATATCCACCATTATAATCCTCCTAAGGCCCACTATACTGTTTATTTGAAATCTAATCTATTGATTAGGTCATAAGGAGCCAGATGAAGGGAAGCAATAAATATCAACTTGATCAAAAACTTTTATGGCCTCCAAAAAGTTTCTAATGGTTAACGTTCATTCAACACTGTTTCCTATAATGTGGTCCACTTGAGATTTCAATATACCTCATTTTTTTTCTCATAAATAAAATGATCTATAAAAATAGATAAAGGGCATGGATGAAACACATACATCATGGTGGGGCCCACATAGCAACTACCACCAGCCGGCAAGGGGAGTAGCCAATCCGTTTCTGGTAAAGGGTACCAGCGTCTGGCGCACCTCGAGCTCCGGGCGTTCCTCGAGCTCCAAGTTGTACGAACGGTTCAAAGGAGATCAAAGTGATATGGGCCCCACAGTGATGTATTTATTATATCTACACCGTTCATATGTTTTTAGAGAAAATTATAAAGAATTATCCAAAAAATAAACAATATCCAAAGATCATCTGGACCACACCACAAATAACAGCAGAGAATGATTTTCACTGTTCAATAATTCATGTGGTCCACAAGTCAAATTCCAGTGAAAGTATGTATACGGTAGATTGAAATCTTCCAGAGCCATGCGAGGCCCACCTTGATGTATGTATTTTATCTAAGTCGTTTATCTATTTTGAAATATTATTTTAGACCTGGGCACAAAATTTTGGTATATTAAAGACTACATCGGATCTTTCCGAGTCTGGTGACCCGGATTGGGTCTTGGATCTGATCGGGTTCGGGTCAAGCCTTTAGAATTCCGGATAGGATCGGGTTGGACGTAATCCGTTCCGATCCGGATTGTTGCCCAGCTTTAGTGGTCGTGTTGACGTGGGCAGTTGAGTAACCATCGCCAATCGTGTGGTAGTGGGACACCTCATGGTCTTTCTCATTAGTAAATCACTTCGAGCCTACTGCCTCAGCCTCGGATCATTCTAGGATCTCGCTCTGAATCCCGAGTTGACATCCCCGGCCCCAGATCATTCCGGCTAGGACCTCGGAGCGGAAGTGTAATTGATGTCGAATTAGAAGTCCTTCTCTCGACTATCCTCATAACTCTGAGCTTAGTCTTGAGCCTCGAGTCAGCTCTGAATAGCCTCAAAGCTCGGAGTTGAAACGTCTTTAATCTTTCTATAACAAAAGCCCCCTACTCTCTGAGTTCGACAACGGACTTAGAGAGTAAGCACATGTAGAAGATTGGTAGCTGTTATGGAGAGATCCGAGCCCATGGCAAAACGTTAACCGGACTTGAAGTCCAAGCTGAGGCGCTCAAGGCATGATCCATCTAATCAAGACCAGCATCGCAACAACAACACGTGAACGTCTTCGAGACAAAGCCAGCTCGGAGTTGGTCCTAATTGTCAGATCAGATGACCCGCTACCCCAAACTCCGAGGCGCTTAAGTCAGTTGGATCAAATTTGGTATGACTGGTCGGATGGAGTCCTACTCGGAGCGTTCTTCGATATGGCCTGACAAGCCGAGCCGAGCAGACCTTCGGACGTGAGTGTCCCACTCACTTTACATGGAACTGGCATAACCAAACGTGGCCGATAACTTCGCTCGTAGATGTGCACGATCCGCCAGATACGCAGCGCAATCAATAGATTGCGGGCAGTATTTCCATGATCCAAGAATTCTTCTGATCGTGCCGAGATCATCGGATCCGAACCGCCCCACAGGCAAGTATAAATAGCCCACAGTGCTATGTCTACAGGTACGCGAAATCGAGCTCTCTTCTACTCTACCTAGACCCTGATTCCCTTGTCCTGACTTAGGCATCGGAGGGTCCCCCTGCTTAGCCAGGGTCACCTTTGCCTTTCACCTTGGTGCAGGTTTTAGGGACAATACGCAGAGGGTGAAGTGGAGAGAGGGCTGACCAGATTTTGTCATCAATAGTAGCTTCCACCATTGTGCTCCCAACGCATGCAGCAACAATCATGGTTTCCATATCCGAAAAGATACGCACTCGGGGTATTCCGTCCGCTGGTTAACCTCAAGTGGACGCGTGGCGACGGTTAGGATCTCGAATCATCCGAGACATTATGAGGGATCGCCACGTAAGCCACGAGGGACGGCTAGGTGACGCTTCCGCTGCTCGGAGCTCATCGCCCGATGCTAGGGACACGTGACTTGGTAGTGCCCAGGCTAGTGGCACCCAGCCACGTGTCCTCCGAAGTCGGCTCACGAGAGTTCGGCTGTGGTCATCATGTCTTGTCATTAATGTGAGAATCACTTGTGGGTTATAAAAACCCTAGCGCTCGGAGATGCACTCATTTCTGTTTTCTGAATTCTTGTTGCTGTGACCTGCTTGAGGGGGCGATTTCATGCGATTGTGACCTGCAGGAGAGGCGATTCCGACCGATTAGTAGTTTTCGGTAGAAGTGATTTCTGGTGACCGTTTCAGACAACTTCCGGTGAGTCCCCCCTTCACTTCTAGATTACCCTTATTTCCTTCATTTTTGTGGAATGTCGAACGACTCGGAGATGGCCCGAGGTGATTATACCTTCGAAGATGATTCTGGGTCAGGAAACTCGGATGATAGATGAGAGGCCTCTGAAGTCCCCTTGATGCAGTACCCTTTTACCCTCCACCTAGGAGGGGCAAAGAGGCTGGGGCTAGGACATGACGCAAGGGCGGGA
The DNA here is from genome assembly GCA_037074715.1 of Magnolia kwangsiensis. Classification (NCBI taxonomy): domain Eukaryota; kingdom Viridiplantae; phylum Streptophyta; class Magnoliopsida; order Magnoliales; family Magnoliaceae; genus Magnolia; species Magnolia kwangsiensis. Next base: position 121,588,084 of record CM073577.1, read on the forward strand.
AAAAGGCATCCTGAGCCCCCTCGAGATTCGACCGGGTGGGGGGGGCTACGGAGATGCCCGTGAGTGAGTTCAGGAGGCTCTGTGTTGGTCGAGTCCCAGATGAAATGGGTTTGATTGAAATTCAAGATTCCGCACTCCATCCGGATTTGAGCGTCAGAGCCCCTTGACACTGCTGGAGCTCCTGTTGAAAGGGAGGTAGCGATCTTCTTCTACGCCTTACAATGTAGACTCCGCCTTCCGATGCATCCCTTCATCTGAGCCCTGACGGCTTATTCGGGACTGGCCCCAGGTCAGTTCATTCCTAATGCTTGGAGGGTTTTAATATCTTCATACATCATCTGGCGCCAAGTCAAGAACTCGAAACTAACACCAGAAGAGCTGATAAGTTTATACTTGATCAAGCATGATAGCTAGGAACCGTGGAATTATTTTGTAACTCGCGACAGCAAGGGCTCGGGGCTGGTCCTGTAACTTCCATCCTCAAACAAGGATTGGAAGAACAAGTGATTTTTTCGGGCGAGTGAGAAGCACCGACGACGGAGCTCAGAAACCTAAGGACTCGAGTTCCTACCCTATTTACCCTTCCAGGTTGGATCCCAAACAGTCTTTTTGTAACATTCCTTTCCTTGCTATGTTCTAACTAGCATTTATTGTAAGACCTGTATCCCAGCTTGTACCGTTCCGTAAGCTTCCTCGATCCTCCTGATCGAATTCTGACTACCCGCAATCTGTTACTGGTATTGGCGCATGATCCTGAGTCGTGTCTCGTATACCTGAGTCAACTCAACCCGAGACTTGTACCCTAGCGACCGCGGTTCCGATGCCGCATCTCGCGCGCCGAGGCGATACCCAGGCCAGGAGATATGGGCCCGCGTTCAGTTTGAGGAAACACCGCGCATTTACAAATCCAAGACAATATTTCAAATCAATCACATCACATCACATCAATCAAGTACCACATCACATCTCATGTCGAAGTACAACCCCATCCCCAAGCAACCCCAAAGTCAAACTCTCTTACACAAAGTACACCCACCACATCACTCACCCATCTCTTTCTTTCAATCTCTCTCTCTCATCTCCCTCTCCCTCATTCTCTCGAAGCAACCATCCATGGCTTCCATGGGAGAGAAACTAGTGTGGCCCACCTTCCTACCTTCCATTTCCACCGTCCAAGTCCGATCTCAACCGTTGAAGTCCATCCATTCGAGCTCTAGATCACATTGGCGGAAGAAGGAAGAAGAGATCTTGAGGTGGGTGCACTTCTCTCTCTCTTCCTCTCTCTTTTCCATTATTCCATTGCCCACCTAGTGTATGTGTGTATGGCCCACCATGAGGTGTCTTATCCATGCCATCTACCCATGGGACCCACCTTGCTGGACTATCAAGCGGATGGGACTGCTGTTCGTCAATCTGGACAGGCTGGAATGAAGGGATAATACAAATATCAGCTTGATGATGGGCCATGCTGCCATGGACCCTCACTCTAATCCGATGTACATGATAGTACATCCAACCCATTCAGACCAGTGGGCCAGAGCCGCTGGACGTCTGCTATCCAGGCCGTCCAGCAGGGCATGGAAGCTAGAGTATTGATGCATGAATATTATATATATATATATATATATATATATATATATATATATATATATATATATATATATATATATATATATATATATATATATATATATATATATATATATATATATATATATGTATGTATGTTATATGGTGGGCCCTACGTGGCACCCACCTTGATGCAAGTATTTTGTATCCCACCGTAGAGAGATCTGAACGGTGGGCTGACCTCCAAGTACGTAGTATATCTAACCGTCCATCCATTTTTTTTTTTTATGGGCCACCTGGACGTATGTATGGTGGGCCCCATGTGTGACCCGCCTGCTGAAGGATTGGCTACTGTACATCATATCCACGTGGGTCCCATCATGAGGCATGAGTTATATTCCAACCGTCCACTCATTGCTGATGGTGGAACCCATTAGCACGTGTGGGTCTCCACCGCCTAGCTGTGGCTCGTGGACCCCACCCATGATGTGTGTCACCTCCAGACTGTTCAGGTCCTGGCCCCACATGATATGTGTGTTGCGCCCATCCCTGTCCATCCATCTCTATGGGGCCTACCATGTGGATGTGTTGTATCCATCGTCCGATCACTGGATGGTGGGAAGCAGCTTGGTTGGAGCACCTCACACCAGCTATATTGCTATGTATTGACGTAGCAGGTCCATGGGACCCACCTCTGATGTAGCTGTTCTAAATCCCAACCGTCCATCTATTTTTCCACACCGTCAGCATCTGGACGGTGGGTCCCATTGCTGGTTGATGTCAGCAAGCTGTGGGTCCTACTGTGATGCAATGTTTTATCTATCCTGTTCGTCCAGAGGGTGGGACCCACCTCATGTGCTGGATACACTTGCTGGCACGTGTGGGTGGGATCCACATTGATGTAATTGTTGTATCTGCACCGTCCAGATCTTCTGAACGGTGGCCACACCTGTGATGTATTGTGATGTATAGTCTTATCCACACGGTCCATCCACTCCCTTGAAGTTCGGTCCACATTACAGCATGTCGGACCCACCAAATGGACGGATGAGAGCTCACACGGACGAGGATTAGCTACTGGCTGGTTGTCTGTAATGATGTCACCAAGTTCTGTGGTGCCTACGTGATGATGTGGGCCATCTAATACCCATCCAGACCATCCAAACGTCCAGGTCACGTGGATCCCAGAGGTATGTATTTTATCAATACTGTCCATCTGTTGGTGGGCCACTAGCCCACCTAGCAGCTATGGTTTCTGCTGACGTCAGCAGTCCTTTGGACCCACCATGATGGAGGCATTACTGGACCCCACAAGATGTATATGTTTTACAGCCACACCATCCAGTGGGTTTGGACGGTGGGGACCACCACTGTGTTGTATGGTTTTTATCTACACCATTCATTTGTTCAGACGTGGAGGCAGTGGACCCCACCTATGTTGCACATATCCAAGCTCTCCATGCATGGGACCCACCTTGATGAATTTATCCATCACCGTCCATTAGGTTGAACGTCCAGCAGCAGCTGCTGTTGGACTGTTTGTAAAACAATAATAATATATATATGCTATGGTGGGCTCCACATGGGACCCACCAGATGTACATGATCTTATATATATAAAATATATTATATTGTTTCATGGTGGGGCCACACCACGTGGGAGCCCACCTTGCTGATATTCAAACCGTCCATCCATCTAACGAGCGTGGACCCCAACCTGATGTATGTACTTCATCAACGTCATTCATCCAATCCCCTGGCCGAATGGGGTAGATTTAAAACTATGGTGGGCCACGTGAATGGACCCACCCATGATGTATATGCTGTATTCATACCGTCCATAGTATGGACGGTCAGACCGCCCAGATCAGTGGGACCCACAAGGGCATGTGTTTTATACACATCGTCACTTCTTTCATCAAATAATAAAATAAAATATTATATTATATATATACGTATGCGGTGGGCCCATGTGGGACCCACTCGCTGGATGGATTGGCCAGCTACCGCACACCAGCTATTAGCTGTGTTTTGTCGTCAGCAACTTCTTTGGGGCCCACCTTGATAATTGTGTTTTATTTATGCCATCCATCTCCAGCTGGTGGAGTCCACATGAGATATGCGTTGTATCCACCATCCATTCATGTGACCCCTACGTTAGTGGACTGAACATCCGATAAGCGGCCACAATTTTGTATGTGTTATGTATCCATGATGCCCACCTGGTGGCGTGAGATGGGGCCAACCTGTTATGTATATAAGGCCCATTAGTGTGGCCTCTTGATGTAGTCCACCTAACGAATATGAGGCCCATTGGAGCGACCCATTGCGATGCATATTAAGCCCGTGTGAGTGGCCTATTGCGATACCTATTAGGCCCATGTGATGAAGCCCGACTTGATATATGTTAGGCCCTTAGGCAAGGCCCATTGTGACCTATTCGTGGCTTATGGACAAGGCCCATTTGATATATATAAGGCCCATGTGTTAAGGCCCATTGTGATATATTTATGGCCCATGGTTTGAGACTCATGGTGATGTATTAGGGCCCATGGGTCGAGGCCCATTGCGATGTATTTGGGGCCCATGGTTTGAGACCCACTGTGACGTGTATAGGGCCCATGGGTTGGGGCCCATATTGATGTATTTATGGCCTGTTGTTGAGGCCCACCTTGGCATTTATAAGGCCCATTTGATATATATGAGACCCATGTGTAGGGCCGCATGCTGTGTATTGAGGCCCATGTGTAAAGCCCACCCGTTATGTATATGAGGCCTTAAAAAGTGGCCCAATGTGATGCACATGTAGCCCTTGTACGAGACCCATTGCGATGTATATTAGGCCTTTATGTGAGGCCATGGGCCCACTGTATGTTCGGCCTCACGTGGGCCACTCCTTGGAAATAATGTTAGTTAAATGTCCACATTGATAAGCTGTGATGGTTAAATGTCCATATTGTGACCTTCCTTTAGGCCTGGATAGGCTCAATTTCATCATCCTCTAGTGGCTTACCCCAAACGAATGGGCCCCATTGGTATTGCTTGGACTATCATTGGCCATCCATCTATAAACCCCGTCTTGAGACCGATTACCGATTATGATTGTTGTGGTCGATTGATCGATTATCGATCGACACCGATTATCGTTGTCGATTACCGATTTTGACTGTCGTGACCGATTATCGATTATGATGGTTATGGTCGATTGATCGATTATATATCGAGGTCGATTATCGTGGCTGATTACCGATTATGATTTCTGTGACCAATTGCCGAATATCGATCAAGGCCAATTACCGATTCTTATTTGTTGTGGTCGATTGTCGATTATCGATTGAGGCTAATTACCGATTCTTATTTGTCGTGGTCAATTGTCGATTATCGATCGAGGCCGATTACCAATTCTGACTTGTCGTGGTCGATTGCCGATTTCGATTATAAAAGGCCCAATGTGATGTGTATACGATCCGCATTTGAGGCCCGACGTAATGTGTATTCAGCCCATGTCGAGCCCATGTCTAAGGCTCAATATGATGTGTGTTAGGCCCTTGTAAAAGGCTCATTGTGACGTATTCGTGGCCTATGGGCAAGGCCCATTGTGATATGTATTAGGCCCATGAGCAGGGTCCACCGGTTGTGTATATGTGGCCCTTGAGTAAGGCTCATTGTGTTGTATATTAGGCCTTTGTGTGAGGCCGTGGGCTCATTATATGTTTGACTCTATGTGGCCATTACTTGGGGGTGATGTTGGTTAAATGTCCACATTGTCGAGGTTGATCGTTAATACCGATTATGAGTATGTGACAGTATAACATCATGATACATGCTCATACGCATCATCTGCATGTTTGTTATGAGATGTGATTGACCATTGCATATGTCATAGGGTAGGTTGTTCATGGGGCTCCCTGATAGATGGAGTTGCCCCACATGAGCGCACGGTATGCGCAGGATTGATGCATGCTTGGACTATATGACTCATGCATCTCGCATTTGTGTGACATGATCACCATATGCCCTAGCGACATCAGGGTCATTTTGTGGATGGCCAGATGGGACACCGAAAATCTGTTCTATATGGGGTGCTATAAATATCCCTGGGTGAAAGTTTCTAAACCCTCTTGGTTCCAGAGGTTGCTCCAACGTCTAAACCGAGTGGATACATGAGCGCATGAGGGCCGTATACTGTTAGGTCGCGTCTCCCACTGTGTCGTGGTTGGTTGAAAGGGGGTGCGGCCTTACCTGCCCGAGAGGAGGGGATAATGCTAGGCTAAGTTTGACCAGCTCGAGGAATGGGTCCACTATCAACGAGTCGGGCCCGATATTGACAGGCGGATAGTGAAGTCTCTTCCACTCACCTTGTTGCGCGCGATGGGGCGACAATCTGGTTTGGAGTGTAATAGACCCAGGTGATTTCCCAGAGAGGAACCGTACTGATATGAGGACTTATCGAGTAGGAGTTGCATACTCATTCATTCATCCATTCATTCACTATCTACTCGGGCTGGTGGTGCATAACTAATTATTGTGTACCTTCATTATGGCAAGGATTTTGGTTGGGCGCCGACCAACCTGAGATCAAGAGTTTACCACGTTGAGTCTAACTATCCAAATTTAGGCATGGGATTGGTTTAGATAGAAGTCCATTATGGAGGACCCCGTAGCCTGCGATATTACGTACTATCATCCCGACTTCACACTCCAAGCATGGTCATTTCATTCGCATCGCATATTGCATTACATCCACAGGCATATGACATTTTGGGTTGCTATGTTTCTGTACTTATATGGTCTAGATAGACTTAGCAGGATTTGTATATTGCATTGCATCCTCAGCATCTGATATTTAGCTCTTTATGATTCTTTATTACATAATTGTTCTATATTGCGTATCCTGATATTTATTGACTTATAGACTTGTCAGTACTTCTGCTTATTCCGATGATGTACGAATTATGAATTACCAGTATTTTCGGTATTGTATGATTATGACATTGTATTGAATACTTAGCACTTTTCTTATGCACACACTTACACCACCCTCTAAGCTTTCTATAAGTTTATGTACGATAGATGCGTGCAGTGATGTTAGGCTACAGCAATGTTGAGCTTGGAGCGTGCGATGGTCTTCTGGAGCTTGATTCTCTATTTATGTATTTCTCTTTCCGTATTATATTTAAATGATTATATTAGTGAATATATGATGATGATGTTGCCGTTGTGAATTGGGTAATCTTGTGGTTATGCTTATTACTAGTTAAATGTACATTTCAAAAAAAGAATCCTCTTTGTAAGATTCTAGGATCGGAATCTGACATATGAATGCTAGGAGCTGAGAATGGGATACTATAGAGCCTATCAGCACCGAATTTGACGATCGAAATTCTTATGAATTCAATTTTCGAGTTTTGGGGCGTGACATTTATCTTTGTTTCTGCAAACTTCGCTCATCACCTTGGACTAAAAGAATTAGATCGCCAAGGCCAGGGCGCATTCGGAAGATTTACGCTCCTGGCGGTCCTGATCACTGTTGACAACCTTCATCGGTCTGGGCTCTGTGAGTCTAAGCCGCTGCCTACTTCATTTAGTAAGTGTCCCTGCTCCTTTTACTTATGATGAAACTGAAGATCTCACAACTCAGACATTAATTTATCATCCCATATGCAAAGCATGGCTGAGGCCTCCGGATCTCGGAAGAGGAAGGCCGCCCCCCCGCCCGTCGAGGAGATGCTGAGGTCCGAACCGTGGACAAAAATAATGAATTGGAAGAGGCAGTCGACTCCTCACGATGTGGACCCTTTGGTTCCAATTTCTGTCGCAACAGCTCCAGTTTTAGCTTCAATTCCTATCGTTGCAGCTCCAATTTCTATTGCTGCAGCTCCATCATACACTGCGGTCAGGGCCTCAGCCGATAATGCTCTGGCTTCAATTCCCCCTCCAGTCGTTGCCCCTCATGTTTCATAAGTACCTCCACCATCCCCCGAACCCTGCATTGCCATCCCGTCTTCTTCTGAACGGGAGGAGGCCATTCGGATGGCCGACGCGATGCTCTCCCCTCCTAAAGTCGGGGATGATCCCAGAGCCGAGACCTAAGCTTCGGCAAGTAATGAGACTGGGACAGGAGTGACGAGGTCTACTCTGGTTGGGACCAGTGGGAACAGACTTCAGTCGGGCTATCATATGTCGGCTTAGTTCATTGGTCTATGAAGCATGCCCCAGAGGAGGAGATTGCAGCCCTCCTCAATAAGTCAGACGAGTCCTTTATAAACGACATGACCTGTCTTCTACTTGGTATTTTTACTAACCTATCCTGTCTTGATTCTCCTCTCATCACGTTCATATGCTTATATTCCTTTTTAAAAAAAATTCAGTCTGTCCCAATGCTCTTGATGACTCGGGAGAGGTTGAGGGAGATCACGCAGAAGGACAGGGAGATAAGGCTCTTAGGGCCGAGGTTGGGACTCTCCAAGATAAGGCTGCATTCCTCCAAATAGAGCAGGTGGAATGACACCGGCCACTCGATGATGGAAAGGTGGTAGAGATGTAACTCCAGGGGGTTGTCAACGACCTTCAGTCACGATGCGTTGCCGCTACAATCGAGCTGATCGGAGCCAGGGCCCACCCCGACTCACTCGTGAAAGGACAATGCCCGATTGGGGGACGCACTGGAGCAAACCAAGGTCGAGGTGACGAAAGAGCTAAGCCGAGCGGTAACGTAGGTAAAGGAAGCTCAACGGGTTGAAGATGATGCCTCCCTGGCGTTAGCGGTGATCGTTGTAGTGAACGCGTTCAACTCCTCGGAGGAGAGGACTGCCAAAGCTACTAAGTTTTATAACTGTAGCTATGACGCATGCATAGATGCGGTCCAGGAGCTTTATTCGGATCTCAACCTAGAGCCCATACTTCCCGAGGATGCAGGGGAGAGACAAACTGAAGACGTCTCCCCAGGCCCAGCTCCCGTCTCTCATCCTCCTCCGATCGAATAGTTTCTAACATTTCCTCTTCTTCAACTCTTTTAAACAATAGTTTTGAAGGATAATTTGGTGGATAATCTTTTTAATCCTCTGGAGAGGGTGTGATATAACATAGTTGATTTTTTGGATGATGATTACACTGATGATTACTAGATGTTAAGTTATTGATTAATGAGATGACCCCTTAGCAAGTCGGCTCATTCCAGGCTGTCTTCTCGTATTTAGGGGAGACCCCTTGGTTATTTCTTATTTTGTAGAATCGTGTAATGTTTAAAATTACAAGGACCGACCCCCTGAGGAGTCAACCCCCCCACGAATGGTGAGTGACTTTTTGTACATCCATTGGTCGCACGACGAGCCGACTCCTTCGTCAAGGAATCAGGTTGTCCATGGGCTTTTCCCTTAAATATGAGGGGATCCCTTGACGAGTTTTCATGGGTTAACATACTGACCCCTTCTCTAAGGGATCAGTCCGTTGAGTCGGCCCCTGCTTATAAGAGGTAAATTTTTCTGTTTGTTTACAAGTTGTTCAAGTAGATATGTAGAAACATAGATTTTATTGAAAGCCTTAAGAGGCTAGTTGCTCCGAGGTGTACACTTATTGAGGGCCTTCAGCGGCCAGTACATTAAGGGTAGTAGATTTTCAGGTGCTCAGCGTTCCAAGGGTGAGGGAGTTGATGCCCTTCGAGATCATCCAAGTGGTAGGAGCAAGACTTGGTCGATCGAACCACACGGTAGGGCCCCTCCCAATTGGGTCCAAGTACTCTAATCCCTGGCTTTGCAGTATTCCGAAAAACTTGGCGAAGGACCAAGTCTCCTGGACAGAATCGACATGTTTTGACCTTGGAATTGTAGAATCGTGCCACCTATTGATGCCAAGCAGCAACCTGGAGTCTGGAGACATCTCTAGGTTCCTCAAGTAGGTCCAGATTAGCTGCAATCTGCTCGGCATTCTAATCTTCCTTATAGTTCCTGACCCGAGCTGTAGGGAGGCCAATCTCGACTGACACTATTGCCTCCGAACCGTAGGAAAGTGACAATGGAGTTTCCCCAGTAGATGACTAAGCCGTAGTCCTATATGCACAGAGGATGAATGGGAGCTCCTCGGCCTAGTTGCCTTTCATTTTCTCTAATTTTATTTTGAGATGGTGCTTGATGACTTTGTTGACTGCCTCCACTTGTCCATTGGATTACGGGTGTTGAGGCGAGGAATATGTGTTCGAAATGCCGAGCCCCCGACACATGCCTCCGAACTTGTTGTTATCGAATTGTCTGCCGTTATCAGATACGATAGTGTGTGGGATTCGAAACTGACAAATGATGTTCTTCTAAAAAAAGTCAACCACCTTCTGCTTCGTAATTTTAGCGACAGGCTCAGCCTCTGCCCACTTGGTGAAGTAGTCGACTGCAACAATATGGAACTTGACTTGTCCTTTCCCAGTTGGCAAAGGTCCGATGATGTCAATTTCCCATTGAGCAAATAGCCACGACCCACTCATGGGGGTCATCTCTTTCACAGGCTGCCTCAGAACGGTCGCGTATCATTAACAATTATCACACCTCTGGACGTAGTTCTTCGAATCCTCCTTGATGATCAACCAGAAATATCGTTAACAAAGTATTTTTAGAGCTAGGGCCTGACCATCAGAGTGATTACCGCAGATGCCCTCATGAATCTCCTGAATCACGTAGTCTGCTTCATCAGATCAGAGACACCTGAGGTAGGGCTGTGAATGCCCTTTCTTGTACAAGATCCCGTCCAAGACTATGTACCATGCAACTCTGACTCTCAGACACCTTGCCTCTAACCTATTTAAGGGGACCTCACCAGATGTGAGGTAATTGTAAATCGGGTCCATCCAGCTCAGTGTAGCATTCATTGGGTTGAACGCTTCCTACTCCTTTCGGTCAATGCTAGGATGCTCTATGAACTCTACAGGGACGACTCGAGGAATCTTTCCCTCCGCGGCTGAGGCTAGCCTTGCGAGGGCGTCAGCCTAGGAATTTTTTGCTCTTGGTATTAGATTGATAGCGTAGCTCTGAAAATTTTCTATTAACTTTCTGGCCTCAGCCAGATAAGCTACCATCTTGGTCTCCTTGACCTCATATTCGTTGGAGATGTGATTCACCACCAACTGAGAGTCGCATCGCACCTCAAAGGACTGGACCCCTAGATTGGCCACTAGTCTGAGCTCAGCTAACAAGGCTTCGTATTTCACCTCCTTGTTAGATGCCTTGAACCCTAATCTGATTGCGTACAGATAGGTGTAGAGTCAGGTGCGACTAGGACTACCCCTGTTCAAGCACGCTTGGCGTTGGATGATCTGTCCATGAAGAGGGTCCACCTTGGTTCTGACTCTGTATCTTGTTTAGTTGGAAGAGTGGGAAAAGGAGCTGCTTTTGCTTCGACGCTCGTCCTCTCTACATTTGGGGCAGTGAACTCTACAATGAAATCGGTCACTGCTTGACCCTTAATCGAGATCTTTAGTCGGAACTGAATATCGAATTCTTCGAGTTTGATCGCTTACTTAGTTAGCCGACCTGACACCTTAGGCCTTTGAAGCACTTGCCTAAGGGGAGAGTCGTTCAAGACAACGATAGAGTGAGCCTGGAAGTACGGGCGTAACCTCCGAGTTGAAACAAGTAGGCAGAGCACCAGCTTCTCCAGAGGTGGGTACCTCATCTCGGCAGGTACCATTGATTTACTCACATAATACATAGGGTGTTGCTTACCCTCACCTCTCTGATCAGCGCGGAGCTGACGACTGAGTTCGAAATTGCCATGTACAGGAATAAGGATTCGCCTTCTTCAGGCTTGGACAGTAGGGGCGACAAGCCCAAATATTGCTTCAACTAATGAAAGGCTTGCTCACATTCCGATATCCACTCGACTTTTTTATGACCCTTTAACTGCTGAAAGAAGGGGAGATATTTGTCAGTGGATTTGGATATGAACCGCCCGAGTGTTGCTACTCATCCGGTGAGGCATCGTATCTCTTTTGTAGTTCGAGACAAGCTCATATCGAGGAGCGCCTTGATCTTATCAGGATTTGCTTAAATGGCCCTCTTATTGACATGAAACCCGAGGAATTTGCCGGAGCCAACTCCAAAGGCACACTTCGTGGTATTCAGCTTCATACGGTATTCTCGGAGGATGGAGAAAGTCTCTCTGAGATCTGCTAAGTGATCAAATGCCTTGATGCTCTTGACGAGAATGCCGTCAACATAAACCTCCATGGTACGTCCAATATACTTGGAGAACATTTGATTCACCAATCTCTGATACGTGGCCCCAGTATTTTTTAGGCTGAACGGCATAACCCGGTAACAATAGAGTTCCTTGTCCGTCACGAAGGTAGTCCTCTGCCTGTCTAGGGGATGCATCACGATCTAGTTATACCCGGAATAGACATTTAGGAAGGAGAGCAGTTCATGTCTAGCTGGACTGTTTACCAACTGGTCAATCCGAGGCAATGAGAAACTATCCTTTGGGCAGGCCTTATTCAAGTCCGAGTAATCCACACAGACCCACCACTTCCCGTTCGCTTTCTTGACGAGGACCACATTTACTATCCAATTTGGATAGTGTACCTCCTCGATGAAGCCAACGCTGAGGAGTTTGGAGACCTCGTCGGCTATGGCGGCATATTGCTCAATGTCAAATGGTCTCCTCTTCTGTTTCACTGGTCTATGATCTAGATCCACATTCAGCCTATGAACCATGACATCGGGAGAGATACCCGGCATGTCCTCATGAGACCATGCGAAAACGTCTCTGTGTTGCTGCAGGATGACCAACAAATCAGACCGTTGCTCGAAATCCAATGACGTTCTGAGCTGAACAGTTTTACTCGGATTTGCTTCATCAAGTGGCACGACCTCTAAGTCTTCCACGGATGAATCCTGTGTAGGTCCTCTGGGATCGAAGACGTTGATGGTGAGAGCTTGCTTCACCGACCTTTTCTTCACCGTTATCGCATAACACTTCTGAGTCTTGCATTGATCACCTTGGAGGTAGTCTATTTCGCCCTTGGCAGGAAAGTTCATCATTAGATGGTATGTGGACACGATTGCCCTCATTACACTGACGGCACATTAACGATAAGGAAGTTCACTTGGAGGGTGACTTGATGCCGTCCTTCTCCCCCGATCATAGGGAGGGAAATGGCTCTTTCGGAGATCACCCTTTCTCTGGTAAAATCATGCAGAGGGGTCTTCGTAGGTCTGTGGCGTGACCTTGAAATCCCCATTCTTTCAAAAACCTTTGAGTAGATAACATCAGCCGAGCTCCCGGTGTTGACTAGGATGCAGTACACCTTATGGTTGGTTATGGTCAGTTATGGTCATAGTCACCACTAAGGTGTCGTCATGCAGATGATGAATTCTGCACGCATCATCTTCCGTGAAGGTCTTACTGCAAGGGCTAACTCGGAGCTCTTTCCTAGACCTCTCGGCCATGTGGACGTAGTGCTCAGGGTTAGACTTCCGAGAATGATCTTTACGGGCCCCGTTCGAGTCTCCTTCACTAGTGAACTATCAAAGATGGTACGGATTTCAACTAGGTCTTCTGCAACCTTGCTCAACTGCTCTTCTCCCCAAGATGTTCTCTCCTTGGTGAATTAGAGCAGACAACCCTTATGGATGAGGGTCTCGATCTCATCCTTGAGATCCACGCAGTCACTCATGTTGTGGCCGTGGTCTCGATAGAATGGGTAATACTTGCGTTTATCTCAGTGTTTCGGGTCGACCTTCATACAAACGGGCCAACTTAGAAGCTTTTGACCCTTGATGTCCAGTAATATTTGCTCTGTAGATGTGTTAAGCGGAGTATAGGAACAGAACTTGCCCTTTGGCTTCCTACTTGGCTGGCGATCTCGAGGAGCACGGTCGTCCAATTTTTTACTAGATGACTGGGGTACTTCATTCCTCATCCTCTTCCCTTTGGTTGTCAGCTCTGCCACTTGAACATTTTTGTGAGAGTTGGAGAATTCCTCGGTGTTAGTGTATTTCTGAGCTTTGGTGACGAGCTTAGCCAATGTCTTCGGTGGATTCTCGCCAATGGAGAAGGTAACCTTTCCCTCTTTCAGACCGCTGAACATGGTAGAGAGCGTCATTTTGTCATCGTAGTCCTCCACCTGCAATGTCTCCTCATTGAAATGGGCGATGAAGTCCTTCAATGACTCTTTAGGTCCTTGTTTGATGGTGAACAAATGAGTATTTGGCTTCTGACTCTTTTTACCACTTATGAATTGGGTAAGGAATAATCTGATGAGCTCTGCGAATGAACCAACCGAATTGGTCTTGAGTTGCCTGTACCAACTTTGAGCGGATCTGATAAGGGTGATTGAGAATCCCCTACACATCATCGCGTCCGTGGCTGTTTGAATTTGCATCCACGAGCGATAGGTCTCCACGTGTTCAAACGGGTCTCCAGACCCGGAGTACTAGATGACGAGAGGTATCCAAAACCTCTGTAACATCACCTCGTTCATGATTGCAGAGGTGAAGGGAGGTTCGGTCTCTTCCATCATTACTTGAACGATGGCGGGAACAGATGAAGGCTGCTTATTCTGCTGCAGTATTAAAACCCAATTGTTAAGTTCTGCGAATCGCACCTTACACGGATCTCTATTTTCCACTACTATCTCCCGTGGAGCCTCTACTTTAAGAGTCCTTTCTCCCCTCCTCTCCAGCTCATCACGGAGATCCATCGTTGCTAGAGTCGACGTGACCGAAGCATTCGTCGGAGCTTGGGTCATTGTGTTTCGAATCAAAACTTGGTTTTGAGTTGGGGGAGAATTCTTAACTGAAGCTGGAACCTGAACGGATTGATCCTGTGACCCTTCGAGTGTCATACTCCGCGACGTAGATTGGACTTCCACCACTGGTCCGACCGTTTCCTGAACAAGATCAGGTTGTTGCTCCTGTCGTTGTTTCATCTGATTTATTTTGTCGCGTAGGGCTTGGATCTCGCTCTGCATGGCTCGATACTTACTCGCCCGATTACGAGAACACTGAGATGGTCCTGAAGTCGACTCGGGGTGAAGTAATGAGGAAGAGCGAGTCTGATCATTTGGCTCCGGCTCCACGGCTACGGACTTCTTCTTTCCTCTTGCCATTGTGTTGAAGAATAGGAAATTGACTTTTCGTATCAGCTTCCTATAGACGATGCCAAGAATGTTACCGACAAAATCTGGGCTACCCTCCGCTCGGATCTTCTAACTCCGAGCCATGTATGAACCTCGAACCTGCACAACACTGGTGAGCAAAGGAGACCCTGGCTTGCTCGGGGGACCCTCTGATGCCTAAGTCAGGTCAAGGGAATCTGCGTCTTAGAAGTGTATGAAATGGCGGTGAAGTCCGCTTTAGTTGAAGTAGGAATATGCCAATATGTCCTTGAGGGGAGTGAATAGGACTTTTTAAAGTTTTTATGGTTTATTTAAAATCTTATTACACTAATCTTAACAACAAGCATATATTAGGATTACTCAAAAGTAACTCTACTAGCTTCCAAGCCCGATAAAAGATCCAATCACAAACTATTTAGGAATTGAATAATATGAAAACTAGTTTATGATGGATATGACTGTGTATGTGTGTGAGGTGTGATCTCATATATTCAGATATGAAAATATTAAAGTAAATCACACAAACAAAAGAATAGCAATCTCAAGCACATTCATTTTATAGTGGTTCGACTATTGTCTACTCCACTCTCGATAACCGCACTCAACCCTTGAGTGTATCAGATTTCACTAAGGAGGTTTCACAATGGTTCACGTCAAACCTAAGGTTTTAAATCAGGTTCACTTTCAACCTTTACAACCTACACCTAGGCTGACTGTTTATGCTCCCTGAGTAAGGGTCAAGACATAATACCCAGTTTTAGGCACACTGGCCAAGGATCCACACAAGGAACCTCACTGTTTATACTCTCACGAGCAAGTCTCAACACAACGCACACATTTTTAGGCACATTGGCCAAGGATTTTTCACAAGACCTTAATTGTTAATGCTATCTACAGAGCAAGGGTCAACACAACACACCCACTATGTACACTCCCGCCAGATGCCTCCTAGAGGACTTGCAAGGGTGAGAAACACCTTAGACCCAATTCTACAAAGGAATGATCAAAGGGTTATCTGGACTATGATAACTTACAGATAAGTAGATGAGTCCCTCTTTAGCTCATTGTTGAAGATCTCCTCCTTTGTTGATGAAGAGTCTTCTGCTCTCTTAAACCGCAACTCAGAAGATATACCAATGCATGACGACAAGTTGGGTCAAGGTTATGATGGAATCCTACTCTCAAATATTTTCCTATAAAGGAGATACAGTGATTCCAATCATCTAAGCATTTAAGGCATCCCAGCTTAATGATTTGCCATTAAGGTAGTAGTTGAAGGACCCTTGAATGTGGAAGTTCATTCTCCAATCTCTATTGAATATCAATGATGAGGGTGGATTGGAGGATAAACTCCCATGAGAGAAAGGGCTTTGGGTATAAGATCTAAGGTAAAATACTCAAAAGCTCTCTCATCTTTCTCTACCAGCAATAATAGAAAAGTCCTCTTTATATAGGAAAAAGGTTCCAAAGGATATAAAACAGTCACATTTATGACAGATTTCGATATCATCGAGCGGGACTGTAAGACCCGTATCCTAGTCTGTACTATTCCGTCAACACCCGTGATCCTTCTTGTCGAATTCTATCAATCCATGACCTATAATCGATGTTTGCGTGTGACCATAAATCGTATCTTATAGATTTGAGTCGGCTTAATCTGAGACTTGTACCATTGCGACCGCACCGTCACCGTGGTTCCAACGCCGCGTCTTGCATACCGATTTGATACCCTGGCAGGGAGATGTGGGCCGACGTTTATTTCAAAGAAAACGCCGCTCGTTTGCAATCCTAAGAAAATCTTTACATCATGTCTCATCAATCAATCACTCAAATCAATCAATCAATCATATCATGTCAAGTACAAGAGCAACTCATGTTTTCTTTCTCCACAAGTCAAACAACCTACCCCAAAAGTCAACAAGTTTCTCACCTCACATCCATCACTCTCTCTCCTTACAACCACCATTCTCTCTCTCACTCTCTCTCTCTCTCTCTCTCTCTCTCTCTCTTTCCCTTCACATTTTCCAAGAAATAATTCCAAGCAAGTGGTGGACGTCCATGGTTTTCTAAGAGAGAAAGCGAGATGTGTGTGGCCCACTTCCCACTCCAAAATCCTTCATCCCAGCCATTCACTTCTCATCACCCTCCATCAAAGTGAGACACAAGGAGACCAGCATTCTAACGGACCAAAAAGATTGAACGGTGCGTGCTTTATAGGTTAGATTTTCATGTTTTAACAAAGGGCCAAGTGAGGCCTACCGATTAATGGTATGGATCACATTTTGGACCCTAGGTGTGGCCGATAGCCTACCTTGATTCTCATGGTCATTCCATGATGGGGCCATTCTCCATGGACCCCATCATGATGTTTAGTTTCTTTGCATGGATAGAGGTCATTTAGACCGTCCATTTTAGTGGAGAAGCAATCTCCACCATTGAATTTTGATTTAATGAGCCCACATGTATTAGGACCCACTTGATGTATGATTAAATGCAAGGGAGGGCTCATAGTGGCGGAGCCCTCCATCACACGTGACCCTCTTCTCTCTATCTCTCCCTCTCTCTTTCATTTTTTCCTATTGTATGTGCTGATGTGGCCGTGTGGCCCACCCGGATGGACCCCACCATGAAGCATGTATTTTATCCAAGCCATTTGTAGGTTAGGCCCACTTTATATATGTGTTGTATCCACACCATCCACTATTTGGTGGCCCACCTAGGCAGCACAGTGGGGCCCACCTTAGATATGTGTTATACACAACCGTCCAGCGTCCAGGGATGCTGGAACCCACCATGGTGTATGTGTTCTGTCCGCACCGTCCACATCACTAGATGGTGGGACCCAATGATGTATGTTTCCTCTCCACACTGTCTATCCTTATGGGACCCACCATGATGCATGTGTTGCATCTAATCTATCCAACCATTTTGAAAGCTCATTTTATGGCATGAGCTAAAGAATGAGACAGATCTAGGATTAGGTGGACCACACTATAGAAAACCGTGGGTTTGAACGTCCACCATTAAAACCCTTTTCAGGTTAGTGTGACCTCATGATTAGATTGGATGGGAAATAAATGTTATCCTGGTTCTTGGGAATTTTAATGGTGGAAAATCATTATCAGCACTTATCTTTGGTGTGGCCCATGTGATTAGGCCCATTTTGATGTATTCTAAGGCCCATGAGTTATGGCCCATTGCAATGTACATACGACCCATTGGTGCGGCCCATTGATGTGGCCCACTTGATGAATATAAGGCCCATGTGATATGGCCCATTTGATGTATTTAGGGCCTAATAGGATGTACCTAAGGTCCATTACAATGTGTAATTGCACCATGGTTTATGTAATGATATTTATGGCAGGTCATGCCTTGGGAGCAATGATGGTTTGACATCTACATTGTAAGAATAATGTTAGTTAAATGTCCGCATTATGACTCTCCCTTGGGCCCATTGATAGGCCCATACTGGTTACGTGTAGGCCGTCTAGGCCCATCTTCATTATGAGGTAGTTCATCACTTTATAACATGCTTTTGTATAATTTCATGCCCCATGCCATACGCATCATATGTATGCTTGATATGAGTAGTGACTGATCATAGCATATGCCATTGACAGATTACTTGTGGGACTCATTTATAAGAGTTACCCACATGAGAGCTTGGTACGCGCAAGATTACCGCATGATTGTACGGTGTGACTCATGCATCTAGCATATGTGTGATTGGATCGTTGTACGCCCTAGCGACATCAGGGTCATGGATCAACGGGCACATCGTGGATGGTTGTATCAGATACTGAAAATACTTACTCTTAGCACTGTCGGCACTTAGGATGTCCTTGGGTGAAAGTCCCAGAACCTTTTTGGTACCAGGAGGTGCTCCAACTTCTAGACCGAGTGAATACACTAGTACCCAAGTGCCGAATACCAGTAGGCCAAGTCTCCCACTATGTCGTTGTTGGTTGGAAGGGGGTGTGACCTTATCTGCCCGAGTGAGGGGGCTATAAGCTAGGCTGAGTTTGACTAGCTCACAAATGAGTCTGCTATCAACGAGCCGGGTAGGTATTGGCAGACTACTGGTCAGGTGGATAGTGAGGTCTATTCCACTCGTCGGGCTGTATGGCTAGGGAGGCAGCAGTCAGTGTGGAGTATACTAGACCCCAGTGATATCCCAGAGAGGAACTGTACTGATATGTGTACTTGATGAGTACTGACATGCTTGCTTTACATCTCTCATATGACATTTGACTACATAGACCTCGCTTCGCATGGCCTTGGTATGGCCGATAGCATTCATGCCTTGCATCACATAGCTTTGGTGCAGCTGATAGCATTCATGGACTTACCGCATATTTCTGCATTACTCTGATATTGTACACTTGGCGCTTGCATTGTGAGTACTCTTACACCACCCTCTAAGCTTTTGTATGCTTATACACGATCGCTATGTGTAGGTGGCATTGGATCGCAGTAGCTCTGAGGCAGGAGCGCACATCAGATTATTTTAAAGTTTTTTATCATCCTGTATTTTCCTTTCCACATTGTACTCAAAGTTTTTGATATAGTGGATATGTGGTGATGTTATTTCGTGACTTGGTTATACTGCATTATAAAAAAATATACCGAAAATCCTCCTTGTAGGATATCAGGATCGGAATCTGGCATGTGAGTGCCGGGATCCGAGAATGGGGCACTACGAAGGCTCTCGGCGCTGAATTCGGCTATCGAAAAGTTTGTGAGCTAGTTTTCCTAGTTTGGGGCATAACAGAAGTTGGTATCAGAGCATAACTTGGGAATACCTGAGATCGCATTACATATCTTTTATGAACTTAAAATGAATAAGTTCTGAGTCTTAATAACTTAGTAATTTTTCGATATAGACCCTTTATGTTTATGCCTTCGAGAATTCTCAAGGTTATAGGCCCTTATTCTTTCCTATAGGACGTGATGCCTAGAAGAGCGACCGGGGCGAATCTCACTCCACCACTTGCGACTCTCGCTCCACCACCTACGACTCCTGCTCTACCACCTACGACTCCCGCTTTACTTCCTGCGATTCCTGCTCTCAACCACCGGATACTCCTACTTTTCAGCCTGAGGATGTCACTCCTTTACCTGAAACCGGTGCGGATCCAACCGTACCTGTGAGTGCCGCGCAGCTTCAGCAGATGCCGTAGGCGATGACCGCTATTCTTCAGGGGCAGAGCAAGTGTCCCACTGTGACACCGGCCGAGGTTGAGCAGGAGCGTGCGAGCGCCCTTCTCAAGGACTTCGAATAACATGATCCCCTGCTTTTCCGAGGTGAGCCAGACCCTACTGCAACAGAGATATGGTACTTCGAGGTGGAGAAGATATTTGACACCATGAGATGTAGCAGTGAGTCCCATTAGATATATTTCTTCTCTAAGGTGAGGCTCGGCATTGGTGGACATCTGTCGCTCGATCTGTAGTGACCGATTTCGTGTGGACCTGGGAGGACTTTGTAGACCGGTTTGACCGAAAGTTCTTTCCCGAGCATGTGCGGCAGTAGCGCTCATTAGAGTTTGAGACTCTTGTCCAGCAAGACATGACCGTGTCTCAGTATGAGGCACATTTCATCGCACTATCGAGATTTACAACGTACCTTGTTGAAGATGAGAAGCAGAAGTCCCGCCATTTTCAGAACGGCTTGCGACCTGCCCTCAGAAGCCATGTGATTGGACACATGCTTCCTACGTTTGAGCAGATTGTAGAGAGGGCCCAGATCTACGAGTTAGACTGGGCCGGTTTGCAGAGAGCCCATGACCAGAGGGGAGATCAGAAGAGGAAGGCATCCTCTGGTAGTTCCCACTAGCAGCGTCGTTCACAGCAGTGGCGCATGACCCGCTGAGCATTCTGAGCACCAGTGGCACCCCCAACACCAGTTTAGGGACCGTTCACAGGTACCTGCTTTGGATGCGATAGGACAGGACATCATGTGCACGAGTGTCCCCATCCGCAGCAGCAGCAACCAAGGGCACCTCATCCACCTCCACCATAGCCACCACAACAGCAACAGTAGTGACCGTAACACCAGCTTCTGGGGCCTCCCCCACAGCAGCAGAGGTAGCAAATCAGGCCGTCACAATAGTAACAACATCAGTAGAGACCTCAGAGGGGACCTACACCTCCCCAGCCGGCCCAGGATAGATTTTATGCCACCTAGCAGGACCCCTAGTTATCAGGAGGGGTCGTCGAGGGTACTCTCCCTGTTTCTACATGTATTGCACATGTATTATTTGACTCTAGTGCATCGCATTCTTTTGTGGCCGATGATTTCTGCTGATCAATCAATTTGTCAATGGAGTCTGCCTGTGAGGGTTTGTAAGTATCAACGCCCTTAGGGAAGACTGCAGTATAAGACTGATTTTGCTCGTCTTGTCCTATTCTGATTGGGGATATCTTCTTGCCTGCCGACCTATTCGTAATGCCGATGTCCGAGTTTGATATCATTCTGGGCATAGATTGGCTCACCGAGTACCACGCCATATTGGACTACTCTGCGAGGACAGTCACGTTCTGTATACTCGGCGTGCCAGAGTTCCAGTTTGTTGTCGAGCGTAGAGGAGAGCAGCTTTCCTACTTGTTGTCATGTGTCATTGAGGAGTCAGTTACTTTGAGTATCAACTAGCTGTCAATCGTTTTTGAATTTTCTGATGTGTTCCAAGAGATTCCGAGGCTACCACCTCGTCGGCATACTGAGTTTCAGATTGATCTCGTGCCTGTTACCATGACTATTTCTGTAACACCCTGGATTTTTACCTACCTGGAGTTAGACGTCCTTAGGCAATGAGTCTACCATAGTACCTTGGGAGCTTCTCAAAATTTAATTCCAAAGCCAGAGAAATCATTTAGAACCAAATTCTTTACAATTTAACGTGAATTAGCCAGCGCTACACTAGATTACCTGTGAAATAAGCGCCAACCACTTTAAATACGATCTGTAAGACCCAAAACCTCTAGAATCGTTGACGCTACGTTACCCTAAAATCCAAGATCAAACGCTAAACCGGTTTGTTCTCAGGAACCCTTTGAAACTTTGTATTGGATCTAGACCGCGTGTCAAAAGTTCGATATCCACAATCTCAGACCGTTATGACCGCTTAGCTGGACTTGACAATCATTTCAAAAATCAAGCCCAACCGATGCTCTGAGGCTATTTCATTGAGCCTGAAGCAGGGAGTGTGAGAAAGAGTGAAATTCATTTAAAATTAAATAGGATTTAAATAAATCTGGCACGTTTCGCTTACGGGATCAGTATACGCATTCAGACCGTCGGAATCTGACCCAAATACACCCTCGGATCAGAGAACATTTCTCACCCAGGTCAGTGTACTTGAAATCCTCAATCGAGTCTCCATGACCGCTGAATTGAAACTGGTCCGCCACGTGCGATCTGAAAACTCTACCGGTCTGAAAACTTGATGTGAGTAAGATCCAATGTGCATGAGCTTAAGTCCGACCGCGTTCGGCCAGGGGACCTCCCGAAACGATCTTTTGGATCGTAAGAGACCCGATTTGGTTATAACCCAAGTATACTATTGTCCCAAGTCTATTTAGGTGAGGTTTTAGCCTATATAAGGGCTTTAAACCCTCTCATATCTCTCCCATCCGAATTTGCTATAAACCCTAGAAAGAGAGAGAGAGAAAGAGAGAGATTGTGAGTGAGTTGTGGGAGAGATTTCCTGCCACTTGCTACAGCTTCTGCCCGTGCTTAAGCACCGCATTCAAATCACTTTCCTGGTGATTCTAAATCACTTCTAGGTAAGAAAACCCTAACCACAAGCTGTTTTAGGGATTCCTTTATTACAAGTAGCGATGTAGCTTATGTATCTTGTGATATAGGTCGCCATAACGCCGTTGACGAAGCGTAGACGTTCTATTCTAATTGATACACGTCTAAGGCAAAAGGTGAGGATTTTAGACGCTTTGATTGACTGATTTCAAAGCTTTCAATGTCGTTTAATAGTAGATTATCGACGAGAACGCTGTTTGACATGTAGAACATGCTGACCGTTTTCCATTTCGATTGCGTACGGGAAATATGAGATTTAGGGTATTTTAGTCATTTATAGGAAATACTGCTTACGTTCGTATTTTGCTGAAATCATTTCCATGGGTATTTATCGTGATATGATATTAGAAATGCGTGCATGATCTGTTTGGTGAAGAGATTCGCCCTAATGCGCACTTTGAGTCGACATACACTATGTGGACTAAAGTGTGTAGACTAAGTGTTTGTATAAATGTTTGTATTAGTATGTATTGAGTAAATGGTGTTGTGAATTAGTTTTGAGATTGAATTCTCAATTAATATGTTGATGTATATGATTTCCACCATGTTGGCTATATGAATTGATTTCATTATATATATGGATGCATGTGTTGGTTGATTTGCTTACGTTGTATGTTATAACATGTGTCAACATGCTTGTATTGTTAATATTCATTCCTGTTACTCTCATATGATTACTGATGTTGATTTACAAATTCTTGGGGCTATAATTTAGTCCAGACAGTCGGTAATGGATTGAATTCGTGGTTGGCTTCTATTTATCACGAAGGACGCGTCGATGAACGCGAGTCGTGTTTTGGGTTAACGGCAGTGGTTAGGCCACACGAAGTATTTTATGCGCTTCATGTTGTTCAGCTTGAGATGCGCTCGTACTAGTCGAGCTCCTCAATTAACCCGACTGACCGTTGATTGTTCACCTTGTATGAGTCATATCTGCTTGAACCTAGGGTACTGAACTTACCGGTGGAACCCCTGATAACCATGGTACCTTGATCCATAAAGACTCTTGAGCCGGGCATGGTGTTATGGGACACCGTGGTCGAGCTGTCGGCCTACGCTGGGGCCACAAACCTCCCCGTAGTGACCAGTGAGCACCTTTGACTCGTGAGCTAATTGTGGTGGTATGGGACACTACATTCGAGCTGTCGGCCTACACTGATTGGTGACGAGCCCTTTGTAGTGACCTCGAGCGTATTCTGAGTCTACGGGAGGCGACAACCCTTCCGTAACAACAAGAGTACATTAGGCCTGTATTGATAAGGTGATGGGGGAGCGGTGCAACGAGTGCGAGCAACAGCCCTAGCAGCCCTTGCAGCGACCTACAAATATAACATCGTATGAGATTACTAGGAGTGACGACCCTAGACAAGATCTGTGTTGGGATTGATATAAGGAAGGTACCTTAATTTCTCAATACTGCTGTATGAATGGACTAATAACAACTCGGTAATCATTATCCATATCGCACTGCATATGCCTGGAAGATGTGGAGCACTGAGGAAAGTAAGCATACTGTGGGCGTAAGATGGTGCCGCATGAGGGAGTATGTCGGTGAGGGCATCCATCATGTCATTTCATGCTTGCATTAACAACAGTATTTAGGAATGTTTGATTGTTTGCTTTACTATTATCGCGTGATTGATTTGATAACATGCTAATCTTTGCTCTTTGATTCCACTGAGTTGATCACTCACTCCCACATTACAGGATGGTGTTCCGGACACCCACCAGTCCCTATTTTAGTTTTAGATGATGGTGATGCTTGCGAAGTAGAGCCGAACTTGATGATGATGAGGAGGATCCCTCCTATATGCAGGTTCTGATTGACGGGGTTATAGGGTTACTGATTAGATGTCAGTACACTTGGTATTTAGCCTTTTATCTTCACATCCATGTATATTCTCTTCTTTTTATTTTGGAGTATACATGTATTTAGTTAACCTGGTAACATGTTCACACTTTAGAGACTTACAACAGTTCATATATTTTATATATTTATCACATTCTTTCGCTTGCTAATTTAACTGTCTCTGGAGTATGATATGTTGTTTTGGCTTAATCCACTTCATGTTATATGCACTATTATGCCCAACATTCATCCATCATTGAAAATATTGCATAAGTGATGTTCTGGAACTCGGGAGTTAAGTTTCTACCCGACCTCCGATTTTTGGGGTGTTACAATTTCGAAGGCCCTGTATCGTATGATACCGTTGGAATTACGGGAACTACAGAAGCAGTTAGACAAGTTAAGCGAGTTAGGCTTTATCCGTCTGAGCAATTCCTCATAGGGAGCGCTGGTACTCTTCGTGAAGAAGAAGGATAGCTCGTTAAGGTTTTGCATAGATTACCGCGAGCTCAACAAGGTCACGATCAAGATCAAGAACCCGCTCCCGAGAATCGATGATTTATTTGATCAGCTAGAGGAGGGGCAATTCTTTTCGAAGATATACTTGCGGTCCCATTATCATCATGTTCGGGTCTGAGATGAGGATATTTCGAAGACAGCCTTCAGGACGCGCTATGGTCATTTTGAGTTCTAGGTCATGTCCTTCGGACTGACCAATGCGCCTGTAGTATTCATACAGTTGATGAACGAGGTCTTTCATCCGTATCTCGACCAGTTTGTTATGGTGTTCATCGAGAACATTCTTATATATTCGAGGACCCATGAGGAGCATGAGAGGCATCTAGAGGTTACCTTACAGATCCTCCGAGCACGTCAGCTTTACGCGAAGCTGGAGAAGTGTGAGTTCTGGCAGGAGGAGGTGAATTTTCTCGGTCACGTGATGATGAGGCAGGGCATCGCAGTGGACCCCTCGAAGATTGATGCCTTGCGTCAGTGAGGCCAACCCACGAACACGTCTGAAATCTATAGTTTCCTTGGTTTGGCTAGCTACTACCGACGTTTCATTGAGGGATTCTCTCGTATTGCAGCTCCGTTGACCAGGTTGACCCGGAAGGGTGCCGAGTCCGTTTGGAGCGACACTTGTGAGTAGGCATTTATGGAGCTAAAGGACCGTCTCACGTCCGCTCTTTTCCTCACTCTTCCCTCTGCGAGTGATGGATTTGTTATATTTACCGATGCCTTGCAAGTTAGCTTGGGCGTTGTCCTGATGCAGCACGGGAAGCCAATGACTTATGCGTCTCGTCAGCTCAGGGTCCATGAGTTGAACTACCCCATGCATGATTTAGAGCTGGCAGCAGTTGTCTTCACACTGAAGGTGTGGAGACACTATCTTTATGGGGTGAGGTTTAAGCTCTTCACCAACCACAAGAGCTTGAAGTAATTGTTCTCTCAGTCCAAGTTGAACATGAGGCAGAGACGTTGGATGGAACTCCTGAAGGACTATGATTTTGATCTCCAGTACTACCTGGGCAAGGAGAACTGGTGGTGGATGCCCTCAGCAGTCAGCCACAAGGCCTAACAGCGTACATGATGATTCAGGAGTGAAGAATGCTTGAGGATGTGTTTGCATTTGACTTCAAGATCAGCTTACAGTCTTTTATTATGCAGTTATCGAGCCTGTCGATTCAACCATCTCTTGTCGCAAGGGTGATCGAGGCGCAGCAGGCAGATTAGTCATTGCAAGATTACCGAACAGAGGCAGCATCTGAGAGTCAGTCAGACTGGCAGATTGGTTCTAATGGTGGACTTCATTTCAGAGGCTGATTATGTGTCCCGGATATTCCTGAGTTACGCAGAGATCTTATGATCGAGGCACACCGATCGCAGTTTTCTATCCACCCTGGCTCGATGAAGATATATCGCGACATGAGGCATCAGTATTTTTGGGTGGGGATGAAGCGACAGATAGCCAGTTTTGTGGCCGATTGTGACATATGCCAGCGTGTCAAGGCCGATCATCAGATACCCCCTGCTCTATTGCAGCCGTTGAGCATCCCGATATGGAAGTTAGAGCACATATTTACCGATTTTGTAGTGGGTTTATCGAGGACTCAGCCCGGTCACGACGTCATCTGGGTTATCTTCGATCGTCTGATGAAGTCGATGCATTTTCTTGCGATTCGTGCGACCTGGACTTTGGACCGGCTTGCAAGGTTATTCATCGATGAGATTGTGAGATTGCACGGTGTTCCAATCTCGATCGTTTCTAATCGAGACCTGAGATTCATGTCTCAGTTTTAGAGGAGCTTCCAGACGGTGATGAGGTCTGATTTGCAGCTCCATACTGCGTATCATCCGCAGACTGACTGCCAGACTGACAGGGTCAACCAGATCCTTAAGGATATGCTTCGGGCCTGCGCGATTGATTTCTGGGGTAGCCGGGACAAGCACCTGTGATTGGTTGACTTTGCGTATAACAACAACTATTAGGTGACCATTGACATGGTTCCTTTTGAGGCATTATATGGCATACCATGCAGATCTCCAAGTTATTGTACCGAGGTTAGAGAGCGACGTTTTCTAAATTCTGAGCTTGTGCAGTAGACGTCAGAGGCTATTAATATCATTAGGCAGAGGATGCGCACAACTCAGAGCTGACAGAAGAGTTTTGCTTATTGTTGGTGTCGTCCCTTAGAGTTTATCGTTAGAGACTATGTGTATCTTAAGGTCTCACACATGAAGGGTGTGGTTCATTTTGAAGTGAAGGGCAAGCTTGCCCCAAAATTCATAAGACCTTTCGAGATCACCAGGCGTGTTGGAGCTGTGGCCTATCGGCTTACTTTGTCATCTCAGTTGTCTGGAATCCACAATGTCCTCCATGTCTCTATGTTGAGGAAGTGTGGGTCAGACATCGTGCTTGTTATTGAATGGCAGCCGTTGGAGGTTCGTGAGGATGCTTCTTAAGTTGAGCAGCCAGTTCGTATCCTTGATTTGAAGGAGCAAGTCCTGCGGACTAAGGTTATTCCCTCAGTGAAGGTGTAGTGGGGCCATCACAGTGTAGATGAGGCATTTTGGAAGTGCGAGACCGAGATTCGAGAGCGCTATCCCCATCTTTTCGATGTTTGAATATATGATGTATTATGTATTGATTATATATGATGTTATGTTTCATATTTCCTTATGAGTTATGATTAACTGCAATGGTAGTATAAAATTCAAGAATGAAATTTTTATTAGGTGGGGAGAGCTGTAAGACCCGTATCCTAGTCTGTACTATTCCGGCAACTCCCGCAATCCTTTCCGTCGAATTCCAGCAATCCGCGACTTATAATCGATGTTTGCGCGTGACGTTAAGTCGTATCCTATATATTGGAGTCATTTTAATTCGAGACTTGTATCATTGCGACTGCACCGTCGCCGTGGTTCCAACGCCGCGTCTTGCATACCGATCCAATACCCTTACAGGGAGATTTGGACTGGCGTTTATTTCGAAGAAAACGTCGTGCGTTTGTAATCTCAAAAGAATCTCTACATCATGTCCCATCAATCAATCACTCACATCATGTTAAGTACAAGAGTAACCCATGTTTCTTTCTCCACAAGTTAAGAAACCTATCCCAAAAGTCAACAAGTCTCTCACCTTACCCATCACTCACCTCACATCCATCACCTATCACTCGCTCTCCTTACAACCACTATTCTCTCTCTTTCCCTTCACATTTTCCAAGCAATAATTTAAAGCAAGTGGTGGACGTCCATGGTTTTCTAAGAGAAAGTGAGATGTGTGTGGCCCACTTCCCACTCCAAAATCCTTCATCCTAGCATTCACTTCTCATCACCCTCCATCAAAGTGAGACACAAAGAGACCGGCATTCCAATGGACCAAAAAGATCAAACAGTAAGTGCTTTATAAGCTAGATTTTCATGTTTTAACAAAGGGCCAAGTAAGGCCTATCGATTGATGGTATGGATCTCATTTTGGACCCTAGGTGTGGCCGATGGCCCACCTTGTCATTCGATGATGGGGCCATTTTCCATGGACCCCATCATGATGTTTAGTTTCTTTGCATGGATAGAGGTCATCTAGACCGTCTATTTTAGTGGAGAAGAAATCTCCACCGTTGAATTTTGATTTAATGAGCCCACATGTATTGAGACCCACTTGATGTATGATTAAATGCAAGGGAGGGCTCATAGTGGCAGAGCCCTCCATCACACATGTCTCTCTTCTCTCTCTCTCTTTCATTTTTTCCTATTGTATGTAATGATGTGGACGTGTGGCCCACCCGGATGGACCCCCACCATGAAGCATATATTTTATCCAAGTCATTCGTAGGTGGGGCCCACTTTATATATGTGTTGTATCCACACCATCCACAATTTGGTGGCCCACCTAGGCAGCACACCTATGGGTGGGGCCCACCTTAGATATGTGTTATACATAACCGATCAGCGTCCAGGGACACTGGACACAGTGAGGTGCACTGTTGGTGAAATAAAAATATCATTTTACTTTGAAACTTGGGGTGGGCCACTCATACAGGCCCCACCTTGATGTATGGACTTAATTCAAGTCATTTATTCCATTCCTCAACTCAATTTAGGTGTTGAGCCGAAAAATGAAGCTGATCTGACTATCTGGTGGGCTATAGCATAGAAAATATTTTTTTTTACCATTGAAATATACCTTGATGTTTATGTACACCAAAATACATCGAATATTGGGCTTGATGGGTCTGTCTTGACCGTAGAGTGCAATGGCTGGGATGGATTCACATGACGCGGGTCCCACATACGAAAAACCATGAAAATATAGATTTTTTTCAAAAAAAAAAAACTAAATAACAAGGCAGCAGTGTCCTGCTGCATTTGACGCTGGATGGGCAGGGACCATGGGTCCCAGCCGTGGGCCCTTTGTGATTTGTGTGGGACATCAGCACCGTACAATTGGTGGCCCCCTTTCTGGCCGGTGGCCCCTCCAAAAATTAGCCATATACGTTACACAGGTGGCCCACATCATAGGAAACAGTGATGATGAACATCTACCATTGGAACCTTTCCTGGGTCACATAAGTTTTAGATTAATATGAAATTTATTTTTCTTATTCATCCAAGTCCGTGTGACCTTATCAACAGATTGGATGGCAAACAAACGTTATGATGGGCCCCACGTGGGACCCACAATGATGTATGTGTTTTACTCATACTATCCACGGCAGTGGAAGGTGGAACCCACCATGGTGTATGTGTTCTATCCGCACCGTCCACATCACTGGACGGTGAGACCCAATGATGTATGTGTCCTCTCCACACCGTCTATCCTTATGGGACCCACCATGAGGCATATGTGGCATCCAATCTGTCCAACCATTTTGAAATCTCATTTTATGGCATGAGCTAAAGAATGAGATAGATCTAGGATTAGGTGGACCACACTATAGAAAACCGTGGGTTTGAACGTCCACCATTAAAACCCTTTTTAGGCCTGTGTGACCTCATGATCAGATTGGATGGGAAATAAATGTTATCGTGGGCCTTGGGAATTTTAATGGTGAAAAATCATTATCACCACTTATCTTTGGTGTGGCCCATTTGATATACATGTGGCCCATGTGATTAGGCCCATTTTGATGTATTCTAAGGCCCATGGGTTATGACCCATTGTAATGTACATAAGGCCCATTGGTGCGGCCCATTGATGTGGCCCACTTAATGAATATAAGGGCCATGTGATATGACCCATTTGATATATTTAAGGCCCAATGGGATGTACCTAAGGTCCATTGCAATGTGTGATTCCACCATAGTTTATGTAATGATATTTATGGCGGGTCGTGCCTTGAGAGCAATGATGGTTTGACGTCCACATTGTAAGAATAATGTTGGTTAAATGTCCGCATTATGACTCTCCCTTGGGCCCATTGATAGGCCCATACTGGTTACGTGTAGGCCGTCTAGGCCCATCTTCGTTGTGAGGATAGTTCATCACTTTATAACATGCTTTTGTTTAATTCTGTGCCCTATGCCATACGCATCATATGTATGCTTGATATGTGCAATGACTGATCATAACATATGTCATTGGCAGATTACTTATGGGACTCATTGATAAGAGTTACCCACATGAGCGCATGGTACGCGCGAGATTGTCACATGATTGTACGGTGTGACTCATGCATCTCGCATATGTGTGACTAGATTATTGTATGCCCTAGCGACATCAGGATCGTGGCTCCACGGGCACATCGTGGATGGACGTATCAGATACCGAAAATACTTGGTTCTAATACTATGGGCACTTAGGATGTCTTTAGGTGAAAGTCCTATAACCTTTTTGGTACCAGGAGGTACTCTAACGTCTAGACCGAGTGGATACACAAGCGCCTGATTGCTGAATACCAGTAGGCCGCATCTTTCACTATATCGTGGTTGGTTGGAAGGGGGTGAGGCCTTATCCGCCCAAGTGAGGGGGCTATAAGCTAGGCTGAGTTTTACCAACTCGGGAATGAGTCCGTTATCAACCAGCCAGTAGGTATTCGCAGACTACTGGTCAAGCGGATAGTGAAGTCTATTTCGCTCGCTGGGCTGTGCGACTAGGGAGGCGACTGTCAGTGTGGAGTGTACTAGACTCCGGTGATATCCCAGAAAGGAACTGTACTGATATGTGTACTTGATGAGTACTGGCATGCTTGCTTTGCATCTCACATATGACATTTGGCTACATAGGCCTCGCATCGCATGGCCTTGGTATGGCCGATAGCATTCATGTCTTGCATCACATAGCTTTGGTACAGCTGATAGCATTCATGGACTTACTGCATATTTTTGCATTACTTTGATATTGTACACTTTATGCTTACCTTGCGCACACACTTACACCACCGTCTAAGCTTTTGTAAGCTTATGCACGATCGTTGCGTGCCAGTGGCATTGGATCGCAGCAGCGTTGAGGCAGGAGCGCACATCAAATTATTTTGAAGTTTTTGATCACCCTGTATTTCCCTTTCCACATTGTACTCAAAGTTTTTGATATAGTGGATATGTGGTGATGTTGTTTTGTGACTTGGTTATGCTTGTGGTTATGCTCCATTATATATAAAAAAATTATACTGAAAATCCTCCTTGTAGGATAGCAGGATTGGAATCTGGCATGTGAGTGCCAGGATTGGAGAATGTGGCACTACGGAGGCTGTCGGGGCTGGATTCGGCGATCAAAAATTTTATGAGCCTATTTTTCGAGTTTTGGGAGTGACAAGGATTGATATCATCGAGCGTATACTCTCGATAGCATCGACGGTCCACTCGATGACACAAACTCAAATGTCATAGGCTTTTGAAACTCATTGTCAGCTGGTTGAGGGAATCGAAACAAGTGTCGATGTCATCGGATTTCAAATTCCGATTTCATCGATGTGAGGTTCGATTCCTCGACATTTGAAAATGAGAGAGACTTGCTTTGAAATATTTCAGGTTTACATGAATGATCGAGGGACCTTCAATATCATCGGAATTTGAATGTTGATGATATCGATAGCTATGTCGAAGCATCAATAAATCCAAAGGATTTTCGTTTAAGCTTGATGGATAGTTTCTGTCCCTGTTCGATGCTATTGAAATCGTACCGATATCATTGATTTTTGAATATCGATTATATCGAATGACCCTCGATCATATATAAACTATCCTGAAATATTTTGCTGGCAATCTTCGCGCTCATGACCGATATCATCGAGAGCCTTCCGATGTCATCGAGATTTGAACTTCGATGGTATCGATGCATATATGATATTCTTAAGTAAAATCAGGGGCATCGGAGATCTGCCTGTCGATATTATCGAGTCACTTTCGATGGACTTGAGATTCAAATATCGATAGTATATCGATACATCGATAAATCCGTCCAGAGCTATATGTGGTTGTTGGACACTTTTGTCCTCATTCCAATGGAATCGATTTGTCATCGATGACATCGACAGCGCAGGTCGATCATATCGATATGTGTATCAATAAAATTGACAAAGGCAAGACAACTTATAAAATTTTTGATTTTTGAAAAAGTTTTCTTAACTTTAAAACCCTATGATATTCTAACTTTTTTTAAAGGGTTTAAATACCTGGTGTTTTGGGACATGAAATGTGAGGCTTAGATTTACCTATGACGAGCTTGCATACATTCGGTTGAGACAGATATTTTGAATTGATCTTCCTATGAGGCTCTGCAGTCTGGCTGACTTAACACTCACGCTGATTGACAAACTAGGGCACTTTCAGTGTAGACGGAGGGTGCGAGATATTGTGTATCCGTTTTCTCTCAGCAAGACGCTATTTATATCCCCTCACCTGAGATGGACATGTCCGCATAACTCGGCACCTCCCGGGGCATTTGCCACATCCCACGAGAGATTCGGCTAACCAATCATTGTGTGGTCATGCGGACGTGAGTGGTTGAGTAACGGTCATCAATCGTGTGGTAGTGGGACACCTCATGGTCTTTCTCGTTTGTAAATCACTCCGAGCCGACTGCCTCGGCCTCGGATCATTTCAGGATCTTGCTCTGAATCCCGAGTCGACATCCCCAACCCCAGATCATTCCGCTTAGGACCTTGGAGCGGAAGAGTAACTAATGTCGA
This sequence comes from Magnolia kwangsiensis, assembly GCA_037074715.1. Classification (NCBI taxonomy): domain Eukaryota; kingdom Viridiplantae; phylum Streptophyta; class Magnoliopsida; order Magnoliales; family Magnoliaceae; genus Magnolia; species Magnolia kwangsiensis. The sequence goes on from CM073577.1 coordinate 121,621,053, forward strand.
ATTGGAAGTCCTTCCCTCGACTATCCTCGTAACTCTGAGCTTAGTCTTACGCCTCGAGTCGGCTCTAAATAGCCTTAGAGCTCAGAGTTGGAAAGTCTCCGATATTCCCATAACAATTACAAACTCACAGGTTATAATCATCCCTTTCACTTCCTTTCATTTAAGGCTGCCAAGATTTAAGTGGATTTCAATTATTAGCTGTTTTCAATGAATTTCACATTGCAGTGACCAAACTGGCGAATGTGTGGCTTTAAAACTCCTGCGGGGTCATTTTATCCGCACCGTCCATCTATTTTGCGATATTATTTTAGAATATAAGCCAAAAATATATTGTAGATCAAAAGGTCAAGTGGACCACACCATAATAAACAACTTATGATAACGAGGCCGACTGTTCTTCAAGCCTTGCTAGGGATATCGGTGATGTTCATAAGGGAAGGGAAAGCGCGAATATCATATTGATTCAAAACTTGTGTGGTTCAGACAGTTTTCAACTGTAAGCCTATGATCCCCATTGTGTGGTACACTTGAGTCTTGGATCTGCCTTATTTTTAGGCTTACATCCTAAAATGATATGAAAAAAATGGATGGACGGTGCGGATAAAGGCCATACATCATGTTCCCGAACGGGGTAGTACCCAATCCGTGACCTGATTTTAGTTTATTTCCTATGGTGAGGTCAACATCAGTCTTGGATCAATGAAATGTTCGGAATCAAGATCAAGCATCAGGTGAAGAACCTAATGGACGGCATAGATCTAATGCACCTTAAGTTGTTCCTCCCCACAGAAGTGTTGGCACACCGTTAGAAGTGTTGGCACACCGTTACATGCACACGGCAATCACGCCGGCGTATTTTTCTCCGGGCTTTTCTATTTTTGCTGGCTGAACGTGAGCCATTGGATGAAATCCAACGACTCAAGTTTAACCGGAAACGGATTGGCTACTCCCCCTGCCACCAGCCAATGGCTGGTGGTCGGTGATCTGTGGGTCCCACCATGATGTATATATTTCATCCATGCCGTCCATCTATTTTTATAGATAATTTTATGGTTTGAGATAAAAAAATGAGTTATATCCCAATATCAAGTGGACCACATTGCAGGAAACAGTGTTGAATGAACCTCAACCATTAAAAACTTTTTGGGGTCATAAAAGTTTTGGATCAAGCTGATGTATATTTTTTCCCTTCATCTGGGTCTGTATGACCTAATCAACAGATTGGATGTCAAATAAACAGTACAGTGGGCCTTAGGAGGATTTTAATGGTGGATATCTAATCACTATTGTTTTCCTGTGGTGTGGTCCACTTGAAATTTATATCCCTCCTGTTTTTGGTATTTATCCCTAAAATGATCTGTAAAAATGGATGAACGGAATGGATGAAAAACATAAATCATGGTGGGGCCCCTAGAGCACCGACCATCAGCCACCAGGCTGCTGGGGGAGTAGCCAATCCGTTCTCAGTTTAACCCCCGAGAAGGAGAAACTTCCACCAGCACGTGCGAGGTGTACACATTCACACGCGGGCATATATGTTACAATATGACATATGTGCAAGATCATAGCTATCCATAAAGTGAATGATACTGTTCATATCTTTATGGCATAAAGTTTAGTCTATTTCACACTTGGGTGGGCCACATCATATCAAATCAGTTCAACGTTCATAAAATGATTCTTAGCCGTGAATTTGTTTTATAAGTTGTGGCCCACCTGAAGATTAAAACTATACGAGTTTTGAAGCTTTATATTTAAGAATTATTTCCAATCCTATGCAAAAGCTAAGACCAAGTTTAAGTACTTAATATTTGCACATGTTCCCACGTGTTGAGCGTGCGGCTCTACCCGTGCGGTCATGAATCCACTGAAGAGTGATTTTCGGCATTGAAGTTGGATTTCCTTGCGAAAGCCTTTGCATGATGTTCCTGCGCAAGGATGCTGGGTGGGGCCATAGATATTTTTGTGAGAAATCCACTCCGTCCATCCGTTTTGAGATATCATTTTAGGATGTTCAACTAAAAATTAGATATATAAAACACTCAAGTGGACCACACAAGGTGGAAATAGCGAAAATTCAGTGAGCACAGTTGAAGCATTCTTATAGCCATTAAAGTTTTGTATCAGTATATCCTTTTGATTGTTTTTTACTTCATCCCATTGAGAACTACCTTGTAAACGGTTAAGATAGCATATAAACATCAGGGTGGAACCCATGAAGGTTTCAACAGTACGAATTTATCTCCCCATTTTTCCCTCTCGTGTGACCACTTGAGTTTTGTATCTAACTCAGTTTTTCTCTCACATCCTAAAATAAGCTCGCAAAACGGATGGAAGGAACGGATTTTTTACATAGATTTCAGTGGGCCCCACCCAATATCTTTGCGAAGTTCCTTTAGTAGGAAATCCGCATCCGTAAGTCTCCTCCCGAGACAAAATCTCCGTTACATATTATTAGAAAATTTTCTATTAATTATTAATTTTATCATAAAATATCTTTAAATTTCATATTTACAAAATCATGCTTCTTACTAGGGTGTACACGAACTGTGCTAGCTCAGTTAGCTCGCTCCGACTTGAAAAAGCCCTATTCGACTCAATTCGAAGCTGAGTTTGAGCCGAATTGAGCTGATTTTTTGAGCTCGAAAATGAGTTCGAGCCATGTTCGAGCTGCCCCAACTCAACTCGACTCGTATCCAATCCAGCTCGAATCAAACTCGGATCGAACCAGTTCGATGACTCGGTTACTTCGATATTGATGTTGCTCACCAAGTGTTTGATGAAATGATTCAATGAAGTGTGGCTGGTGGCAAGGAAGGTATGTATATGAAATAAAAACAACTTTTTTTTTTTTTTTTAAGATTTTTATGTTGCTTGGAAGATATTTGATAAAATACCTGAAAAACTTTTGCTGCTTTGTTAGAGACAGTGAGATTTTGAAGGTGTAGTCCAGGCATTTGTGGAAATGCCGCATAGACAAACTTAGCTTGATCTTGGCTCGAATTCAGCCCGAATTGGCCCAAGTTGTTGACCAAACTGAGCCAAGCCGAGTTCGAGTTGAGGTCAGCTAGTGGTCAAGTCGAGTTGAGTTGAGGCTAGCTCGACTCGGTTCAACTCGATGTACACCCCTAGTTCTTACTTTTATCTCGAGAGTAAAAATGTGACCAGTTATAACTGGTATTCGGCACCAGTAAATTTTAGAAATTCACTTCTTCTCCCTCTCTGGTCAGGTTAACGAGGAGTTTGGTCAAGCCATCCATTTAGCTTATTTTAGGTCACATGCTTATAAATGAATTATATTCCGATCTTCGATAGACCTTACCACACAAAACAATAATGATCAGACGTTAAAAGCATTTTATAAGTCACAAAAGTTATGAATTAGGTTGATATTTCTGATTTTCTTTTGCCTGAACTTATTAAAAGGTTAGATGACAAACAAACATCGCGGCAGGCATTAAGAAGTTTTAAATGGTGGGAGTTCGATCACAATTGTTTGTTTTGATATAATTCACTTGAGAGTTGGATATGCTTCATTTTTGGGTTTTGCTGGCAAATGGATGAGCAGAGTGTATATACAATGCGTGCATTAGGGTGGACCCACCACCATGGTCTAATAGGATTCCTTGTTATTGTGACTTGACTGATTCAGCTCGCATCCCAATAGTCTCCTGCCTATGGGACTCTCGGTAACAGGCGAAAGCATCAAAGCAAAGGACGCGGATTGCCTACTACCCCCCACCCGTCCCTATCTCCGAACAGGAAGGTCTGTGGGCGGGTCCACCATGATGTATCTCTACATCCAAACTGTCAATCCCTTTTCTCATATTATTTTAAGGCATAAATACAAAAAATGAGACAGATCCAACGATCAAGTGGACCACACCAAATAATAAGCTTGGTTGAATTAAAATAGACGGAGCATTAAATGTCAGTTGCATTAAATGCAAGAGTCATCTGTGGTGTGGTCCATTTAGTCGTTGGATCTGCCTCATTTTTGTTTTGATGCCTTAAAATAATCTAAGAAAAGAGATAGAGGGTTTGGATGTACAGATACATCAGAGTGGGACCGCCCACAGACCTGCCCGTTCAGAGCTAGGGACAGGCGGGGGTAGTACGCAATCCGCCCCCAACCAAAAATCTATATTATCCTCAATGTAAAAGATATATTAGCATGCAATGCACATGAGATAATAAAAGTAAAGTGATGGGAAGATAGTACCTGGATAACGAATCGAGAGAGAGATTTTTCAAGAGATCATAGCATGAACGCCGGTCAGCACGAGAGAGAGTAACAGAAGTAAAATAAAAAAAATAAAAATGAAATCCTACCTATACCACTTTCGCAGGTGCTCTCGATTACATTTAGCATATGCAACAAGCCTTTAAACCCCTAGGTTACCCCTAGTAGACGAGTTGTAGACTCACGAGAGTTTGCAGCAATGTTACCCACAAACATTGAATCGATCATGCCGCAAGGTTCCTCTTCTGGCCAATATCTTGATAAGTTTCTCAGTAAGTTCCTCAACAGGATCATCCAAAAGTCTTTTTTGCAATAGGCTTGGGCGCCCTGAAGCATGACTTTTCAGAGAGACTTATGTACCTCATATGAAATCTTCCATTGAATTGCTTGAGGTATCCATAATATATACGATTAACCTATGACAGAAGAAGTTTCAATGTTAGTATCGCATGGTGAATCAGAGACTACAAATAAATAAAGTTTAGAAAACTTCCTCAGAAGTGATGTAGTCTCAACATATTCCGAAGCTCCAAACTTAGGTTCAATTTTTAGCTCCTCTTCCTTTACTGATAAACGTTTAGGATCAGGGGAAGAGAGGATTTCAGAATAAGGGTTCTCTCGGTCAGTGATGACTACCAAGATGTTGTCTCGCAAGGCATCCGCTTTATCTCTTAACATGGAATCGTTTCAAACTACAAAGTGTGTCAAGTAATCCCAAGAGTTGTGAAGTTCAGCTGAGTGTGACTTATTGTGGCTCGTGATTATCTGCGCAAAGAATCCATCATCCTTGAAAGTGGATGGAGGTACACTCTCTTGATCCAATCCTACACAGACAGATTTTTAGATCAATAAGTGAAGCATTAATGTGATTACTCTGTTTATTAAAATTACTCAATTGAGGCGTTGAATTATCAAATATTTTCAGCTCAGATGATGGCCTCAACTGAGTGGTTTTAAATTCCACAGTCGTAGCGGGAAACTCCTCCTTCTCCCAAATCGCATCATCATTCAATTCAGAGGAGTGGTCCAAACATGTTTCACAGGAGTTAGAAGGGTCGGTCGTAAGGTGCTCATCCTCCGCCTTTAAATCAGACATGTCAAGTGAGGGGAGTGGCTCATTATGACCGATCACTTCGTGTACGTCTTGATCATAGATCTGGACCAAACTTGAGAGGGATTCCTGGGGAACTGTGGCTGCACATTCAGGATCATCATCCCAATACGCATCATCATCCAGTTCCGTGCAGTGCACAGTTGGGATGAGATCGCCTTCCTCACATTCTATTCCTAAACTCAGTTGAGGTTCGAATAAACTAACCTCCTCATCATTGAAATCATGTCTATCATGTAAGGAAGGTGTGTCATCATCAATGTATTTAAAAGACACCCATGTATCTTCACCATTTTTTTGAAAAGTCATCGAGATTGACTCATCAAAAAATTGAACCACATGCTCATTAACGAAATCCAACTCCTCATTCCAAATTCCATATTCTTTCAAAAGTGAATGCGGATCACTTTCCTTGCATTGTGCTTCTAGATTTGGATGAGGCTGGGATAACCTAGCCTCTTCCTTCTCCGTAAGGTGTGACTGAATTATTGGAATTGAGGATTTGAATAGTTCATATGATTATATGACAAGTTGATTGAACTGCTCTTGTGCATTTATGAGTTTCTGAAGTGAATCCTCTTGGATTGTTTCTGGTTGGGTTTCAAAGGTAGAGGACCCAAGAGAATTATCACTATGATATATAACTAGTTCAGCTTCCCGACATTGATGTTTCCACTGGTTATAGTCATACGAATCATAGGTGGGAGAATCTGATGGTTGATAATACTTATTATTACTCATAATATAATCACGCATTGTTTTCTTTTTCTCGGATGGGTGATAATAATTCTCACAACCATAGTCATGATAACCCCTAACACTCACGTACTATTTTATTAATCTGTGGGGTGTAATTGTTCTCCTGCATATAATCACGTAAGGACTTCTTAGCCGATGGATCTTTATATTCAGATCGGTTCTCAATGATAGTTTCAGAAAAGTTTTGAGACATAAGTTGATTTATCTCATCATCATCCCAAAATAAGTTATTCTACTCAGCATACTGACATTCCCACTTGTGCATATACATGATGAAACCCTTAACTTGAATTTAATCATATGAAAAATAGAAGAAAAGGTCCTACAACAAAGTGAAAAGTAAGAGGAGGAGAAGTTAGAAAGAATGTACCAAATGAGCAGTTCCTATGTTGAGATCCTGAAAAAGAAAAACAAAAGAAATTAGTTTCTAAAAATAGGAAACCTAAAGTTAGAAAGTTCTAAATTAGAAATCCTAAGATAAAAAGTAATGTTAGTTTCTAGAAAGGAAAAAAAAAAAAATTTCAAATTTCTGAAACTAAAAGCCTTATTCTAGAAATAGAAAAAGCAGAGAAATTAGAAAGGAATTACCAAATTAGAACTTCTGTTAAGACCCTACAAAATAGGAAAACATATTAGTTTCTAAAAGCGGAAAAAGAATTGTAACTTAAAATTAAAAAATTCTAATCTTAAACTAATCCTAAAACTAGTTAATCTCAGACAAATGTAGCCGTCAGCCCCCGGTAACGACACCAAAAACTTGTTCACTCCCCAAGTGCAGGGATGTGAAATCTAAACTAATTGTGATTTGAGGAATAATGATGGAATGATTATCTAAAATCTAAGAGAATTCAGAGGAGAGAACTAGGGATTCAAACGATCCACTTGTAGAAATCAGGGAGATCTTACGCCTGCCTTATGGAAATTAAACTGAACTTATTCGATATAGTTTCAAAAAGATGAAAGGTATCTGAATTAGAATGGATTCCATCACCAAACCATGCCCAAGAGACTATGACAAACAACAGAATTAAACTAATTACCAACCAATCACATGTATGAAAGTTAGGAAGGGTACCGAGATCCAACCATGCCCAGGAGACTATGGTGAACAATAGGGCTTCCTGATGTCATAAACATAAAAGAAAAGAACATGCTCAAAGTCATTGCAGACCCATTGTAATTTCAGTCACAACAGACCATTAAAGACTAAAAATATTCCATTAAACTAACATCAACATTAGTTCAGTTCATAAATTAAATTAAAGTCATAAAATAGAATCTTCCATCTCACTACAAGCTTCACCTCTTAGCCCTAGCTAAGAGGTTTAGCCACACATGATTGGGCTAATCATCTTAAAAGGAAAAAAAATAAAAGAACTAAAAAAATAATTTACTCTCCTTCTCTTCCCTGCTTCACGTATTCACCAAACCGAGACTGCCTCCTTCCTCCTAGCTGAAGATATCCTTTCTCACCTCCTTTCTCTCTCCTTTTATAGAAGATAACAGTCAGTGAGGAGGTTTTTTTACGCACGACAGTGGAAGGTAACTCCCTGTTTACGCAGGAAAAGGAAAAGAACACGGCCTTATGCATCTGTGATGATTGGTGGGCCTAAGATTGATGTCAGACGAGAAATCCGACCCGTCCAATGAATTACTCTCAGGATTTCAGTCGGGAAAGAGTGTTTTTGCTTGAGTTTAGTGTGGTCCATTGAATCAAATCTTCCCACCGTCAGTCCGCCGTTTGGACGATCAAAAATCGATCTCTAATGTATCTTACATTCCGCCACCTAGTCTGAGGTGAGAAGGTCCTTAGGTTTCTACTTGACGGTTCAAATCGTCCCTTTGATGTCCGATGGAGGCCCACAAGGATAAGTCGCCAGCTCTTCTGCGTAAATAGAGTACGCACTCGTGCGCAGTGATGAATGGTGGCCCATGATCGGCGTCAGCTAAGGAATCCACACTGTCCATTAGATCGGCATCGAAAAACCATCTGGGAATGACTGGTTTCGGGTCAAATTCGGTATGGCCCATGAATTTTTCTGCTCCGCCATCCATCTTCCTTTTGGACGGTAATCTATAGGTTTGTACGTTCATGGGTCCAAAAGGACACCTAAGTGAGGGTTTTTCCCCCCTTACGGACGTAATCGACGGTCCAGATCATGAAAAAATATGACGAGTGGGCCCCACTACTGAAAAATGGTCGGACGTTGTTCGTCCACTGGCATGATTGCGAAGAGGAGAGAGAGAGTCTGGTTTGAGTCGGTCAAATGCAGTTTTGACTGCTTTGATGACTCGGTGCAATGTGATGCGCCGATAGGGTGCACTCTCACTCATGTAAACTGGGTCCCACCTTAATGTTTTCGTGAAATTCGCTCCATTCATCCATTTTTTCATATCTTTTAAACCGTCAAAACCATCTTTGAAGCATATCTAAATACCAGGTGGGCCCAGAATCAATGGTTTATGGGCTGAACTGTTCGTTGGGCCACTTCCACATGGATCCAACGGTCGATTTTCGACGTGTACGGTTAATTTATGGTCCACAGGCCTTATATAAAGTTTCAAACTGAACGGATGATGGAAACCCTGTGATCTTACATTCTGACTGACTTTCAGGCCTCTTTAACATGAATAACTTGATTTTTTCGAATCTCTGGCGTCTAAATCCATCGATCTCAATCCTCTAGAGTCCGTCCTTTGCTTTGGTGACTTCGGAGAGTCAAATCAACACTTTTAATACTCTTTTTCAGTTAACGCTCCTAATTACACCCTATAACAAAAACATGATTAAAATATTCCCTTAAGCAGTATTATGTTCATAAATCCAGGAAATAACTGGGTCTGATATGCAATATTTGACCCTCAACAGAACCCCCAACCAGCATTTTGCTAGTCCTGAGCAAAGTATGCGAAAAATAAATTGAGAATTAAATGACAATTTCTATGAACTCGAGTGATTTTTGAAAAACAATTCAAATACTATAAGTCTAAGATTCCTGAATGTTGGGCATTAATTTCTCCTAGACTCAAGCGCACGGTAGACTTCATAATCAAGTGGAAAGTATTAATCCATCAATTAGAAAACTTCTAAACATTGGGTTCCATAAGTATATAATGTAATCTCGACTTATCAACATTAAGATTCAATTCATTATTCCATGATATCATTGGTAACCAGCAAGAGAATTCATGATAACCATAATTTGCCTCACAGATCATCTTTTCATTCTTTCAACTTTTTAGTTTTCCATTAATAGTAATGCCAAGAAGGAGGATCAAATCCTCACCTATAGGGAGCAAACCTATGGTGAAGACCGTACACCCAAACCTTTTTCACATATCATTCATGGAGAATTAACTCCACACCTATAGGGAGCAAACCTATGGTGGGGATTATTCGCCCAAATCTTTCCAAAGGTATCTCTTTTTTTAAAAAAAAAAATAAAATTATTTGATCATGATGGGCAGATTTTTCAGGCTGGTTCCTTACATGCTTAGTGATTACCCAGTCAATCCTTCAATATTAAACTGAAACCTTAATGTGAAAGCGAGATGTGACATGTGAACTCATGACTCAATCAATGTTTACAGCTTCTAATTTTGGATTAACAAGTCAACTAAACCGTGAAATCTAATAGATACTGAATCCAAAAGTCATAAATTATCAACATTACGTATCTTACACTTCTTAATCCAAGATAGTCATCAAAATCACATTGAATTCACAAAAATTTTCACAATTTTTTGCTCAAGACGAAGAAAACACTGATTAGGAAACTTAATCTCCTACCCCCAATCAAAAATCTACATTGTCCTCAATGTAAAAGATATATTAGCATGCAATGCACATGAGATAATGAAAGTAAAGTGATGGGAAGATAGTACTTGGATAACGAATCGAGGGAGAGATTTTCCAAGAGATCATAGCATGAACGCCGGTCAGCACGAGCGAGAAAGTAATAGAAGTAAAATAAAAATAATAAAAATAAAATCTTGCCTATGATTACATTTGGCATATGCAACAAGCCTTTAAACCCCTAGGTTACCCCTAGTGGACGAGTTGTAGTCTCGTGAGGGTTTGCAGCAATGTTACCCACAAACAATGAATCGATCATGCCGCAAGGTTCCTCTTCTGGCCAATATCTCGATAAGTTTCTTAGTAAGTTCTTCAACAGAATCATCTAAAAGCCCTTTTTGCAATAGGCTTGGGCGCCCTGAAGCATGAGTTTCTAGAGAGACTGATGTACCTCATATGAAATCTTCCATTGAATTGCTTGAGGTATCCATAATATATACGATTCACCTATGACAGAAGAAGTTTCAACGTTAGTATCGCATGGTGAATCAGAGACTACAAATAAATAAAGTTCAGAAAACTTCCTAAGAAGTAATGTAGTCTCAACATATTCTGAAGCTCCAAACTTCGGTTCAATTTTCAGCTCCTCTTCCTTTACTGGTAAAAGTTTAGGATCAAGGGAAGAGAGGATTTCAGAATAAGGATTCTCTCGGTCAATGATGACTACCAAGATGTTGTCTCGCATGACATCCGCTTTATCTCTTAACATGGGATCGTTTGAAACTACAAATTGTGCCAAGCAATCCCAAGAGTTGTGAAGTTCAGCTGAGTGTGATTTATTGTGGCTCGTGATGATCTGCGCAAAGAATCCATCGTCCTTGAAAGTGGATAGAGGTACGCTCTCTTACTCCAGTCCTACATAGACAGATTGAAGATCAATAAGTGAGGCATTGAAGTGATCACTCTGTTTATTGAAATTACTCAATTGAGGCGTTAAATTGTCAAAAGTGTGCAGCTCAGATGATGGCCTCAACTGAGTGGTTTCAAATTCCACAGTCGTAGCGGGCAACTCCTCCTTCTCCTGAATCGCATCATCATTCAATTCAGAGGAGTGGTCCAAACATGTTTCACAAGAGTTAGAAGGGTCGATGTAAGGGGCTCATCCTCCGCCTTTAAATAAGACATGTCAGGTGAGGGGAGCGGTTCATTTTGACCGCCCACTTCGTGTACGTCTTGATCATAGATCTGGACCAAACTTGAGAGGAATTCTAGGGGAATTATGGCTGCACATTCAGGATCATCATCCCAATACGCATCATCATCCAGTTCCGTGCAGTGCACAGTTGGGATGAGATCCCCTTCCTCACATTCTATTCCTAAACTCAGTTAAGGTTTGAATAAACTAACCTCCTCATCATTGAAATCATGTGTGTCATCATCAATATATTTAAAAGACACCCATGTATCTTCACCATATTTTCAAAAAGTCATCGAGATTGACTCATCGGGAAATTGAACCACATATTCATTAACTGAATCCAACTCCTCATTTCAAATTCCAGATTCTTTCAAAAGTGAATGCGGATCACTTTCCTTGCATTGTGCTTTTAGATTTGTTTAAGGCTGGGATAACCTAGCCTCTTCCTTCTCCATAAGGTGTGACTGAATTATTGAAATTGAGGATTTGAGCAGTTCATATGATTGTATGACAAGTTGATTGAACTGCTCTTGTGCTTTCATGAGTTTCTGAAGTGAATCCTCTTGGATTGTTTCTGGTTGGGTTTCAAAGGTAGAGGACCCAAGAGAACCATCACTATGATATATAGCTAGTTCAGCTTCCCGACATTGATGTCTCCACTTGTTATGGTCATACGGATCATAGGTGGGAGAATCTGATGGTTGGTAATACTTATTATTACTCATAATATAATCACGCATTGTTTTCCTTTTATCGGATGGGTGATAATAATTCTCACAACTATAGTTATGATAACCCCAATACTCACGTACTGTTTTATTAATCTGTGAGGTGTAATTGTTCTCCTTCATATAATCATGTAAGGACTTCTTAACCGGTGGATCTTTATATTCAGATCGGTTCTCAATGATAGTTTCAGAAAAGTTTTGAGACATAAGTTGATTTATCTCATCGTCATCTCAAAATAGGTTATTCTTCTCAGCATACTGACGTTGCCACTCGTGCATATACATGATGAAACCCTTAACTTGAATTTAATTTGAATTTAATCCTATGAAAAATAGAAGAAAAGGTCCTACAGCAAAGTGGAGAGTAAGAGGAGGAGAAGTTAGAAAGAATGTATCAAATGAGCAATTCCTATGTTGAGATCCTGAAAAAGAAAAACAAAAGAAATTAGTTTCTAAAAATTGAAAACCTAAAGTTAGAAAGTTCTAAATGAGAAATCCTAAGATAAAAAGTAATGCTAGTTTCTAGAAAGGAAAGGAAAAAAAAAAAATTCAAATTTCTAAAACTAAAAGCCTTATTCTAGAAATAGAAAAAGCAGAGAAATTAGAAAGGAATTACCAATTAAGAACTTATGTCAAGATCCTACAAAACAGGAAAACATGTCAGTTTCTAAAAACGAAAAAAGAATTCTAACCTAAAATTAAAAAATTCTAATCTTAAACTAATCCTAAAACTAGTTAATCTCAGACAAACGTAGTCGTCAGTCCCCAGCAACGGCGCCAAAAACTTGTTCACTCCCCAAGTGCAAGGTTGTGATGTAGTAATAAACTCGGTAAGACCGAGGTCGAATCCCAAGGGACTGAAACTTGTACGTAATCTAAAATTATGTAGAATTAGAACTAGAATAAGGTGAAATCTAAACTAATTGTGATTTGAGGAATAATGATGGAATGATTATCTAAAACTTAAGAGAATTCAGAGGAGAGAACTAGGGATTCAGAGGATCCACTTGTAGAAATCAGGAAGATCTTACGCCTTCTTTATGGAAATTAAACTGAACTTATTCGATATAGTTTCAAAGAGATGAAAGGTATCTGAATTAGAATGGATTCCATCACCAAACCATGCCCAAGAGACTATGGCAAACAACAGAATTAAACTAATTACCAACCAATCACATGTATGAAGGTTAGGAAGGGTACCGACATCCAACTATGCCCAGGAGACTATGGTGAACAATAGGGCTTCCTGATGTCATAAACATAAAAGAAAAGAACATGCTCAAAGTCATTGCAGACCCATTGTAATTTCAGTCACAACAGACCATTAAAGACTAAAAATATTCCATTAAACTAACATTAACATTAGTTCAGTTCATAAATTAAATTAAAGTCATAAAATAGAATCTTCCATCTCACTACAAGCTTCACCTCTTAGCCCTAGCTAAGAGGTTTAGCCACACATGATTGGGCTAATCATCTTAAAAGGAAAAAAAATAAAAGAACTAAAAAAATAATTTACTCTCCTTCTCTTCCCTGCTTCACGTATTCACCAAACCGAGACTGCCTCCTTCCTCCTAGCTGAAGATATCCTTTCTCACCTCCTTTCTCTCTCCTTTTATAGAAGATAACAGTCAGTGAGGAGGTTTTTTTACGCACGACAGTGGAAGGTAACTCCCTGTTTACGCAGGAAAAGGAAAAGAACACGGCCTTATGCATCTGTGATGATTGGTGGGCCTAAGATTGATGTCAGACGAGAAATCCGACCTGTCCAATGAACTACTCTCGGGATTTCAGTCGGGGAAGAGTGTTTTTGCTTGAGTTTAGTGTGGTCCATTGAATCAAATCTTCCCACCGTCAGTCCGCCATTTGGACGATCGAAAACCGATCTCTGATGTATCTTACATTCCGCCACCTAGTCTGAGGTGAGAAGGTCCTTAGGTTTCTACTTGTAAGACCCGTATCCTAATCCGCACTGTTCCGTTGATTCCCGCGATCCTTCTCGTCAAATTTCGGCAATCCGCGACTTATAGTTGACGTTGCGCACGACCGTAAGTCGTATCCTATTCATTTGAGCCGGCTTAATCCGAGACTTGTATCATTGCGACCGCACCGTCGCCGCGGTTCCTACGCCACAACTCACGCACTGATCCGATACCCAGACGATGAGATACGGACCCACGTTCAGTTAAAAAAAAAATACCGCGCGTTGTAAATCCCAAGGAATCTCTACAATATGTCCCATCAATCCCATCAATCAATCCCATCAATCACCTCTCATGTCAAGTACACCCACCCATGCTTCCTTTCTCCACAAGTCAAGCAACCACCTAAGTCAACTAACCTCTCACTTCACCCATCACTCACTTCACCCATCACTCACCTCACCCATCACTCACCTCACATCACTCCATCTCTCTACATCTCATCTCTCCCTCTCTCTCTCTTTTCTCACACCAAACCCAAGCAACCAAGAGAGCCTCCCACGTCCAAGGCTCCCCATGAGAGAGGTGTGATTTTGGTGGCCCACTTTTCACTCCCAAATCTCCCATCCTAGCCATCTATTGCCCATCTCCACCATCAAAGTGAAGCTTTAGGAGACCGGCATCTCAACGGACCAAGAAGATCAAGTGGTGGGTGTTTCTTTAGACTATTTTTTTATGTCTTTAAGATGGGCCAAGTGAGGCCAACCGATCAATGGTTTGGATCTCACTTGGGACTCTAAGGTGTGGCCAATGGCTCATCTTGATCATCAAGATCATTCCATGATGGGGCCATTCTCCATGGACCCCATCATGATGTTTACTTCCCTTGTATTGAGGAGGTCATCTAGACCGTCCATTTCTAGTGGAGTGGGATCTCCACTGTTAATCTTTTGTTGATGGTCCATATGCAAGGGGACCTTTGATGTATGATTGGATGATTGAAACGGAGGGCCCATAGTGCCGGGGTCCCTCCATCACGCGTGTCTCACTTTATTTCTCTCTCCCTCTCTTTCCATTTACTTCCTTGTATGTGATGAAATGGCCGTATGGCCCACTTGGATGGACCCCACCTTGAAGGAAGTATTATATCCAAGTCATCCATGAGTGGGCCCACCTTATATGCATTGTACCCACACCACCTATCATGTGGTGGCCCACCTAGGCAAGGCCCACTTAAAACTTGTATTTAGTCCAAAAGAGTCCAGTGACGCTGGATGTCACTGGAATGAAAACACAAATAATGGCTTATTTCTAAGCCCTTTGGGGAAGACCACTTGTATAGACCCCATCTTGATGTATGTATTCAATCCATGTCGTCCATCCCATTTAGAGCTCCATTTTAAGCGTTGAAATGAAAGATGGGGTTGATCGGAGCATTTGGTGGACCATAGTTTTAAAAATGGTACCATTACCATTGAACTCTACCAAAACTCTTCCTATACGCTGAAAAATGGCCGATATTGGTCTTGATGGGTGTATTTTGTGCTCGGGAATACAATGGACGGAGTGGATTCACTGCACGCGGGCCCCACACTTGAAAAAAACTTGAAATACATTTTTTTCAAAAAAAAAAAAAAGAAGGAAGAAGAGCTGCAGACACTGCTGCATGTCAGAGGAGCAGGCAGCGCCTGCGCTTACGCTAGCGGGCGGACGGGGCCGACCCACGGCTCCTGCCGTGGGCCCCACATGATGTATATGCTGTATCCACGCCGTCCATAAGGTGGCCCATCCTCTGAGGTGGGCCCTCCCCAAAAATGAGGCCCATCCAAGACTCAGGCGGCCCACACCATGAGAAACAGTGTGAATTGAATTCCACCATTAAAACTTTGTGGGGTCCACAGAAATTTTGGATTAAGCTGAAACTTATTTTTTTCCTCCTCACCCAGGTCTGAGTGAACTTATCAACGGGTAGGATGGCATAAGAGCATTGTGGTGGGCCCCACATGGGACCCACAATGATATATGTGTTGTATTAGTACCGTCCACCACTGTGGACGGTGGTTTCCACCGTATTTTGGGTAAAGCCGTCCAGTCAGTTGCTGGACGGCCAGTGGGCCCACCCTCCAAACCGTTTATTCAATTGGTGGGCCAGGTGTGTGGACCCCACCATGATGCGTGTGTTGCATCCAACCATCCCAACCATTTGAAAGCTCATTGCATGAGCTACAGAATGAGGCAGATCTGAAATTCAAATGGACCCCACCATTTAGGTAATGGTCAATGACGCCCATCGTTCAAAAATATCTAAGGGTCATTGTAGCTTCCCATTAAGTGGATATTTGTGTCCCACTTCATCTATCACTATGATAGTTTATGAATAGGTTGGATGGGAAACATATGTCATAGTGGGCCTTAGAAATTTTTAATTGCAGAAGTCTTTTCACCACTCTTATTTGGTGTGGCCCATTTGGTATATTTAAAGCCCATGAGAGCAGCCCATTTGATGAATGTAAGGCCCATTTTGATGTATTTTAAAGCTCATGGGTCAAAGCCCATTGATTTATATAAGGCTCACGTGATGGTACCCATATGGGTGTATTTGTGGCTGTCCGTGGAGGCCCACCTTGACGCATTTGTAGCCCTTATTTATGGCCCATTGTTATGGTTCATTTTTTTTAGGTGTATAAGGCCGTTGTTGAGGCCCATGCTTCTATGAATGTAAGGCCCATACTATGAGGCCCATTGTGATGTGTTTGGAGCTTATGGATTAGTCCCATTTTGATGTATTCTAAGGCTCATGGGTTATGGCCATTGCAATGTACATAAGGCTCATTGGTGAGGCCCATTAATGTAGCCCACTTGATGAATGTAAGGCCCATGCGATTCGGCCCATTTGATGTATCTAAGGCCCATGGATCGAGGCCCAACAGATGTCCTTAGGGTCTATTGCAATGTGTGATTTCCCATGGTTCATGTAATGATATTTATGGCGGGTTGTGCCTAAGGAACAATGTTGGTTTGACGTCCACATTGTATGTACAATGTTGGTTAAATGTCCGCATTGTAACTCTCCTTAGGGTCCATTGATTGGCCCATACTCGTTAATATTCATCACTTTATAACATGCTTAGTATAATCTCATGACTCATGCCCATACGCATCATATGTATGCTTGATATGAGTAATGACTGATCATAACACACGCTATCGGGCAGATCATTTACGGGGCTCGTTATGTGACTGAGTGCCCCACATGATCGCGTAGTACGCGCTGGATTGCTGCATGTTTTGACAACGTGATTCATGCATCTCGCATACGTATGACTTGATCACTGCACGCCCTAGCGACATCAGGGCTGTGGCTCCACAGATACATCGTGGATGGCCGTATTGGATACCGAAAATACTTATTCTAGCACTGTGGGCACTTAGGATGTCCTTGGGTGAAAGTCCCAGAACCTTTTTGGTACCAGGAGATGCTCCAACGTCTAGACCGAGTGGATACACGAGCGCCCCAGTGCCGAATACCAGTAGGCCGCGTCTCCCACTGTGTCGTGGTCGGTTGGAAGGGGGTGTGGCCTTATCCGCCTGAGTGAGAAGGCTATAAGCTAGGCTGAGTTTGACTAGCTCGCAAATGAGTCCGCTATCGACGAGCCGGGTAGGTATTGGCATACTACTGGTCAGGCGGATAGTGAGGTCTTATCCATTTGCTTGACTGTGCAGCTAAGGAGGTGGCAGGCTCTGCAAGTGTATTGGACCCCGGTGATATCCAGTGAGGAACTGTACTGATATACGTACTTGAGGAGTATCGACTTGCTTGGATTGCATTTTGCATATGACATTCGGCTATATAGGCCTTGCATTGTATCGGTGTGGCCGATGACATTCATATCTCATCACATAACTTTGGCATGGTTGATTCTATGGACTTACCACATACTTCCGCATTGTTCTGATACTGTACACTTGGCGTTTGCCTTACGCACATACTTACACCACCCTCTAAGCTTTTGTAAGCTTATGCACGATAGTTGCGTGCAGGTAGCGTTGGACGACAGCAGCGCTGAGACAGGAGTGCACATCAGGACCTTTTGGAGCTTTTTGATCACTTTGTATTTCCCTTTCTGCATTGTACTTAAAATTTTGTTATAGTGGATATGTGGTGATGTTGTTTTGTGACTTGGTTATGCTTGTGGTTATGCTCCATTACAAAAAAAAAAATCATTCTGAAAATCCTCCTTGCAGGATCCCAGGATCGGAATCTGGCATTTGATTGTCAGGAGCCGAGAATGGGGCACTACGGAGGCTGTCGGCACCGGATTCGGCAATCGGGATTCATGTGAATCCGATTTTCAGATTTGGGGCGTGACACTACTGAACGGTTCAGATCGTCCCTTTGATGTCCGATGGAGGCCCACAAGGATCAGCCGCCAGCTCTTCTGTGTAAACAGAGTACGCACTCGTGCGCTGTGATGAATGGTGGCCCATGATTGGCGTCAGCTGAGGAATCCACACCATCCATTAGATCGACATCGAAAAACCATTTGGGAATGACTGGTTTCGAGTCAAATTCGGTGTGGCCCATGGATTTTTCTGCTCCGTCGTCCATCTTCCTTTTGGACAGTAATCTACATGTTTGTACGTTCATGGGTCCAAAAGGACACCTAGGTGAGGGTTCCCCCCCTACGGATGCAATGGATGGTCCAGATCTTGAAAAAATATGACGAGTGGGCCCCACTACTGAAAAATGGTCAGACGTTATTCGTCCACTGGTGTGTTTGCGCAGAGGAGAGAGAGTAGGGTTTGAGTCGGTCAAATGCAGTTTTGACTGCTTTAATGACTCGGTGCAATGTGATGCGCCGACAGGGTGCACTCTCACTCATGTAAACTGGGTCCCACCTTGATGTTTTCGTGAAATCTGCTCCATTCATCCATTTTTTTCATATCTTTTAAACCGTCAAAACCATCTTTGAAGCATATCTAAATAACAGGTGGACCCAAAATCAATGGTTTATAGGATGAACTATTCGTTGGGCCACTTCCACATGGATCCAATGGCTAATTTTCGATGTGTACGGTTAATTTATGGTCCACAGGCCATATATAAAGTTTCAAACTGAACGGATGGTGGAAACCCTGTGATCTTGCATTCTGACTGACTTTCAAGCCTCTTTAACGTGAACGGCTTGATTTTTTCGGATCTCTGGCATCTAAATCCATCGATCTCAGTCCTCTAGAGTCCGTCCTTTGCTTTGGTGAATTCGGAGCGTCAAATTAACACTTTTAATATTCTTTTTCAGTCAATGCTCCTAATTACACCCTGTAACAAAAACATGATTAAAATATTCCTTTAAGCAGTATTATGTTCATAAATCCAGGCAATAACTGGATCTGATATACAATATTTGACCCTCAACAGAACCCCCAACCAGCATTTTGCTAGTCCTGAGCAAAGTATGCGAAAAATAAATTGAGAATTAAATGACAATTTCTATGAACTCGAGTGATTTTTGGAAAAAAATTCAAATACTATAAGTCTAAGATTCCTAAATGTTGGGCATTAATTTCTCCTATACTCAAGCGCACGGTAGACTTCATAATCAAGTGGAAAGTATTAATCCATCAATTAGAAAACTTCTAAACATTGGGTTCCATAAGTATATAACGTAATCTTGGCTTATCAACATTAAGATTCAATTCATTATTCCATGATATCATTAGTAACCAGCAAGAGAATTCATGATAACCAAAATTTGCCTCACAGATCATCTTTTCATTCTTTCAACTTTTTATTTTTCCATTAATAGTAATGCCAAGAAGGAGGATCAAATCCTCACCTATAGGGAGCAAACCTATGGTGAAGACCGTACACCCAAACCTTTTTCACATATCATTCATGGGAAATTAACTCCACACCTATAGGGAGCAAACCTATGGTGAGGATTATTCGCCCAAATCTTTCCAAAGGTATCCTCTTTTTAAATAAAAATAAAAATTTATTTGATCATGATGGGCAGATTTTTCAGGCTGGTTCCTTACATGCTTAGTGATTACCCAGTCAATCCTTCAATATTAAACTGAAACCTAAATGTGAAAGCGAGATGTGACATGTGAACTCATGACTCAATCAATGTTTATAACTTCTAATTCTGGATTAACAAGTTAACTAAACTGTGAAATCTAATAGATACTGAATCCAAGAGTCATAAATTACCAACATTACGTATCTTACACTTCTTAATCCAAGATAGTCATCAAAATCACGTTGAATTTACAAAAATTTTCACAATTTTTTGCTCAAGACAAAGAAAACATTGATTAGGAAACCTAATCTCCCGCCCCCAACCAAAAATCTACATTGTCCTCAATGTTTAAGATATATTAGCATGCAATGCACATGAGATATTGAAAGTAAAGTGATGGGAAGATAGTACCTGGATAACGAATCGAGAGCGAGATTTTTCAAGAGATCATAGCATGGACGTCGGTCAACAAGAGAGAGAATGTAACAGAAGTAAAATAAAAATAAAAAAAATAAAATCTTACCTATACCACTTTCGCAGGTGCTCTCGATTACATTTAGCATATGCAACAAGCCTTTAAACTCCTAGGTTACCCTTAGTGGATGAGTTGTAGTCTCGGAGGGTTTGCAATAATTGTACCCACAAACATTGAATCGATCATGCCCCAAGGTTCCTCTTCTGGCCAATATCTTAATAAGTTTCTCAGTAAGTTCTTCAACAGGATCATCCAAAAGCCCTTTTTACAATAGGCTTGGGCGCCCTGAAGCATGAGTTTCCAGAGAGACTGATGTACCTCATATGAAATCTTCCATTGAATTGCTTGAGGTATCCATAATATATACGATTCACCTATGACAGAAAATTTTTCAACGTTAGTATCGCATGGTGAATCAGAGACTACAAATAAATAAAGTTCAGAAAACTTCCTAAGAAGTGATGTAGTCTCGACATATTCCGAAGCTCCAAACTTCGGTTCAATTTTCAGCTCCTCTTCCTTTACTGGTAAACGTTTAGGATCAGGGGAAGAGAGGATTTCAGAATAAGGGTTCTCTCGGTCAGTGATGACTACCAAGATATTATCTCGCAAGGCATCTGCTTTATCTCTTAACATGGGATCGTTTGAAACTACAAAGTGTGCCAAGAAATCCCAAGAGTTGTGAAGTTCAGCTGAGTGTGACTTATTGTGACTCGCGATGATTTGCGGAAAGAATACATTGTCCTTGAAAGTGGATGAAGGTACGCTCTCTTGCTCCAGTCCTACACAGACAGATTGAAGATCAATAAGTGAAGCATTGATGTGATCACTTTGTTTATTGAAATTACTCAATTGAGGCGTTTAATTGTCAAATGTGTGCAGCTTAGATGATGGCCTCAACTGAGTGGTTTCAAATTTCAGAGTCGTAGCGGGCAACTCCTCCTTCTCCCGAATCGCATCATCATTCAATTCAGAGGAGTGGTCCAAACATGTTTCACAAAAGTTAGAAGGGTCGGTCATAAGGAGCTCATCCTCCACCTTTAAATCAGACATGTCAGATGAGGGGAGTGGCTCATTATGATCGGCCACTTCGTGTAACTCTTGATCATAGATCTGGACCAAACTTGAGAGGGATTCCTGGGGAACTGTGGTTGCACATTCAGGATCATCATCCCAATATGCATCATCATCCAGTTCCGTGAGGTGCACAGTTAGGATGAGATCGTCTTCCTCACATTCTATTCCTAAACTCAGTTAAGGTTCGAATAAACTAACCTCCTCATCATTAAAATCATGTGTGCTATGTAAGGAAGATGTGTCATCATCAATGTATTTAAAAGACACCCATGTATCTTCACCATTCTTTCAAAAAGTCATCGAGATTAACTCATCAGGAAATTGAACCACATGCTCATTAACGGAATCCAACTCCTCATTCCAAATTTCAGATTCTTTCAAAAGTGAATGCGGATCACTTTCCTTGCATTCTGCTTCTAGATTTGGATGAGGTTGGGATAACCTAGCCTCTTCCTTCTCCGTAAGGTGTGACTGAATTATTGGAATTGAGGATTTGAGCAGTTCATATGATTGTATGACAAGTTGATTGAACCGCTCTTGTGCTTTCATGAGTTTCTGAAGTGAATCCTCTTGGATTGTTTCTGGTTGGGTTTCAAAGGTAGAGGACCCAAGAGAATTATCACTATGATATATAGCTAGTTCAGCTTCCCGACATTGATGTCTCCACTGGTTATAGTCATACGGATCATAGGTGGGAGAATTTGATAGTTGGTAATACTTATTATTACTCATAATATAATCACGCATTGTTTTCTTTTTATCGGATGGGTGATAATAATTCTCACAACCATAGTTATGATAACCCCAACACTCACGTACTGTTTTATTAATCTGTGGGGTGTAATTGTTCTCCTGCATATAATCACGTAAGGACTTCTTAGCCGGTGGATCTTTATATTCAGATCGGTTCTTAATGATAGTTTCAGAAAAATTTTGAGACATAAGCTGATTTATCTCATCATCATCGTAAAATAGGTTATTCTTCTCAGCATACTGACGTTGTCACTCGTGCATATACATGATGAAACCCTTAACTTGAATTTAATTTGAATTTAATCCTATGAAAAATAGAAGAAAAGGTCCTACAGTAAAGTGGAGAGTAAGAGGAGGAGAAGTTAGAAAGAATTTACCAAATGAGCAGTTCCGATGTTGAGATCCTGAAAAAGAAAAATAAAAGAAATTAGTTTTTAAAAATAGAAAACCTAAAGTTAGAAAGTTCTAAATTAGAAATCCTAAGATAAAAAGTAATATTAGTTTCTAAAAAGGAAAAAAAAAATTTTCAAATTTCTAAAACTAAAAGCCTTATTCTAGAAATAGAAAAAGTAGAAAAATTAGAAAAGAATTACCAAATTAGAACTTATATCAAGATCCTACAAAACAGGAAAACATATTAGTTTCTAAAAACGGAAAAAGAATTCTAACCTAAAATTAAAAAATCCTAATCTTAAACTAATCCTAAAACTAGTTAATCTTAAACAAACGTAGCCGTTAGTCCCTGGCAACGTCGCCAAAAAACTTGTTCACTCCCCAAGTGCAGGGTTGTGATGTAGTAATAAACTCGGTAAGACCGAGGTCGAATCCCAAGGGACTGAAACTTGGATGTAATCTAAAATTAAGTAGAATTAGAACTAGAATAAGGTGAAATCTAAACTAATTGTGATTTGAGGAATAATGATGGAATGATTATCTAAAACTTAAGAGATTACAGAGGAGAGAACTAGGGATTCAGAGGATCCACTTGTAGAAATCAGGGAGATCTTACACCTGCTTTATGGAAATTAAACTGAACTTATTCGATATAGTTTCAAAGAGATGAAAGGTATCTAAATTAGAATGGATTCCATCACCAAACCATACCCAAGAGACTATGGCAAACAACAGAATTAAACTAATTACCAACCAATCACATGTATGAAGGTTAGGAAGGGTACCGACATCCAACCATGCCCAGGAGACTATGGTGAACAACAGGGCTTCCTGATGTCATAAACATAAAAGAAAAAAATATGCTCAAAGTCATTGCAGACCCATTGTAATTTCAGTCACAACAGACCATTAAAGACTAAAAACATTCCATTAAACTAACATCAACATTAGTTCAGTTCATAAATTAAATTAAAGTCATAAAATAGAATCTTTCATCTCACTACAAGCTTCACCTCTTAGCTTCACCTCTTAGCCCTAGCTAAGAGGTTAAGCCACACATGATTGGACTAATCATCTTAAAAGGAAAAAAAATAAAAGAACTAAAAAAATAATTTACTCTCCTTCTCTTCCCCGCTTCACGTATTCACCAAACCGAGACTGCCTCCTTCCACCTAGCTGAAGATATCCTTTCTCACCTCCTTTCTCTCTCCTTTTATAGAAGATAACAGTCAGTGAGGAGGTTTTTTTACACACGGCGGTGGAAGGTAACTCCCTGTTTACGCAGGAAAAGGAAAAGAACACGGCCTTACGCATCTGTGATGATTGGTGGGCCTAAGATTGATGTCAGACAAGAAATCCAACCCGTCCAATGAATTACTCTCGGGATTTCAGTCGGGAAAGAGTGTTTTTGCTTGAGTTTAGTGTGGTCCATTGAATCAAATCTTCCCACCGTCAGTTCGCCGTTTGGACGATCGAAAACCGATCTCTGATGTATCTTACATTCCGCCACCTAGTCTGAGGTGAGAAGGTCCTTAGGTTTCTACTGGACGGTTCAGATCGTCCCTTTGATGTCCGATAGAGGCCACTAGGATCAGCCGCCAGCTCTTCTGCGTAAACAGAGTACGCACTCGTGCGCTGTGATGAATGGTGGCCCATGATCGGTGTCAGCTGAGGAATTCACACCATCCATTAGATCGACATCAAAAAACCATCTGGGAATGACTGGTTTCGAGTCAAATTCGGTGTGGCCCATGGATTTTTCTGCTCCGTCGTCCATCTTCCTTTTGGACGGTAATCTACATGTTTATACGTTCATGGGTCCAAAAGGACACCTAGGTGAGGGTTTTTCCCCCCCTATGGACGCAATGGACGGTCCAGATCTTGAAAAAATATGATGAGTGGGCCCCACTACTGAAAAATGGTCAGACATTGTTCGTCCACTGGCGTGATTGCGCAGAGGAGAGAGAGAGTCGGGTTTGAGTCGGTCAAACGCAGTTTTGACTGCTTTGATGACTCGGTGCAATGTGATGCGCCGACAAGGTGCACTCTCACTCATGTAAACTGGGTCCCACCTTGATGTTTTCATGAAATTCGCTCCATTCATCCATTTTTTCATATCTTTTAAACTGTCAAAACCATCTTTGAATCATATCTAAATAACAGGTGGACCCAGAATCAATGGTTTATGAGATGATCTGTTCGTTGGGCCACTTCCACGTGGATCCAATGGCTGATTTTCGACGTGTACGGTTAATTTATGGTCCTCAGGCCATATATAAAGTTTCAAACTAAACGGATGTTGGGAACCCTGTGATCTTGCATTCTGACTGACTTTCAGGCCTCTTTAACGTGAACGACTTGATTTTTTCGAATCTCTAGCGTTTAAATCCATCGATCTCAGTCCTCTAGAGTCCGTCCTTTGCTTTGGTGACTTCGGAGCATCAAATCAACACTTTTAATACTCTTTTTCAGTCAACGCTCCTAATTACACCCTGTAACAAAAACATGATTAAAATATTTCCTTAAGCAGTATTATATTCATAAATCCAGGCAATAACTGGGTCTGATATACAATATTTGACCCTCAACAATAGCCCCTTCATTTGATTACTTATTAAGAAAGACTACTTTTTTTCTTCTTAGGAACGACTTTGGGCCATTACTAATGTGCACAGTTTTAAACCATTCCTATATGTAGAATAAAAGTGGATTGCAAGGCTTTATGAGGCCCATTGTGATGTATCGGTTTTATCCATGCCGTTCATCCCTTTTCTCATATCATTTTATACCATGATCTAAAAAATGAGGTAGAACCAAAGTTTAAGTGGACCACAAAGTGGGGATTGAATGCCCACCCTTAAAAACTTCTTGGGAGTTGCGGATTTCCTAAGTTCCTGCCCAAGAATGCTAGCGGGGTCCACCATGATGTTTGTGAGAAATCAACACCATCTATCCATTTTGAGAGCTCATTTTAGGTCATGTAACAAAAAATGAGATGGATCCAAACCTCAAGTGGCCATACGAGAGGGAAAACCGGGGAAAAAGTTTCCAGCCATTGAAACCTTCCTAAGATCTACCTTGATGTTTATATTCCATCCAAACCATTTATAAGGCCATTCCCACTGAGATGGAGTGAAAATACCAAAAATATAGCCTGATATGAAACTTTGTGGCCATACGAATCTTTCAAACGATGGTCACTGAATCTCCACAATTTCTCGATCTCAGTTGTTGATTATGATAACTATGAGACCCTTTGACACATCGGATATACACTAGACAATGTCTAGTGTTGCCTTAAACTTATTATTTTATGGGTTATGTGAGGAGTAAGTCTTTTGGTTCTTGGGAGCTTGAGATTAGTTATAATGGTCATTGATCGGGGAGAGTGGAAAGTTGTGATCTATGAATGCCAATACCCATCGAGCTATAACCGACACGGATGCTTATGACACATATGTGGACATCATTGTTTGAGAAGTATGGTCATTGTGTGTGAGGGGATTGACTTAGGGCAAGATGGAAGTCTCCTCCATTAGAAGCCAATTTAGTCTTGGTTATGCCTTTGCCATTATCCTACATGGAAGTATAAGTGTACCATGAATACAAGATCCTATATTGGACATTTGAACACTTGCATTGGAGAATCAAAGTTCAAGTCAATAGTCTGGGCTCCAATAGCCTAGACTATGATTACATGATCAATGACTTAATGGTGCATAAAAGGTGATTAATCTCAGATCTAATGAGAAGAGTCATAGATCTTGATTGATGGCTTTGGCTCACTTTATAAGGCTTCATAGAGGCCATTGAAATTTGGTGATGCTAGGTGCATCTATCAAGATTTATTAATTTTTGCACGAGCCAATAAGGGGATCCATTAGATTTACTTGAGACTTATTATATGACCAAATTTGATTAGATCAGAGAATCATCAAGTGATATTACCAATAGGTCTAACACTAAAAATATTTTAATCGATTGTACAAAGGTTTTTAACTATAAGTTTATTTTAATGATTACAACTTATTTTGTCGAACTTGATGATAACCCGATGGCTCATATTTGATGGTCCATTACTTGATCAAAACGAGATATAGAGTAAAGGTGGATGAATATGAAGTTGAGGTATTTGATAATAAGTGCATTAATGTTTGGGTCTATTAACAAACTTTTCTAACAGTTGGGTACGAATGAAAGTTTAAAGGGTGGCAGAGTATCATACTAGTGTACACCTTTGAAACCATTACTCCTCTTTTGTAATAGTCCAAAAATGAGGCAGATGTGAATTGTAGGTGGGCCATAGGAAGGTTTCAAAGGTGGCCGTCAATATCCCCACTATTTTGTTTGGTGAGGTCCACTTGCATCTATGATTTGCCTCATCAAGCAAAAAAAAAAAAAAATGAGTTGGAAAAATGGATGGATGGGGTCAATCAACTGTGTACACTAGATCTGTGAGAATGGATGTAGGTAATGCTCACATTGTTCTTTTTTTGAAAGGAGTGTATGATCTGATTGAAATGTGGGGATATTATATTTGACTGGAATCATCACTTGCCTGTTACTTCGATTCTGCAGTTGGCTAGACCTGTAGAAACGTTAGGAGAGAGAATACGAAGGTTTTTTAATCCAAAAATGACTCATTAATCTGCAATTGAAAATTCAGGTAAGGGACCATGATTACAAAGAGGGAAGGTGTTAGGCACCTTCTTTGCCTGTATAGGTATACAATCTCTATTTCACAGGATTTAATGAACTATCGGGGATTAGGGTTAGCTCTTGTATATTAAAGATACATAAGTGTGTAGAATGTTGCGTTAATGCACAATTGAAGCCAAATAGTAGACTGGGTTAGATAAATCTACCTTAACTCACTCACTTGTCGTATCAGAAATACAACCAGTTAATTCAAGCTTTTGGTGGGTAGGATCCAAAAACTTAGCAAGCCATAGAGCATAGACTTGAATTAGCGAGGTCGAATGCAATGCATGGAATGCTATGTGTGGAATAAGATATAGTGATGATATAAAGTGCGTGTAATTCTTGTGTCAATGCATCCTTGTCGCCAAGCAGTAGCCCGGGTTAGATAAATTTACCCCAACTCACTCACTTGTCGTAGCGAAAATATGACTAGTCGACTCGAGCTTTTGATAGGCAGGATCCAATAACTTGGCAATCCATAAAGCATACACTTGAGTCAACTGGGTGGAGATGATATGCAATGCTGATGGATAAGAGAAGCAGGGGATTGAGAAGGGAGCAAGTGTTGCCTAATGTAAATGCAACTTGGATGAAGTTGAGGATGAATGTCTTTGTTGCAAGGGTCGGATTGAGTGGTTAGTCTTGGGATCTTGGTTGCTTAGGAGACTAGGGATTATGTTAAGATAAGTTGACCTGGGTTGGACTCCTTCCTGCTACTCTTACTTTTCCTTGGTGGAGGGATGGAATGGGTTAAGAGTAGCTTGGGTTGAAGCTGAATGGGCTTTCATTTCTGGGATGGTTGAAATAAGAGGGGGTAAATTTGATTTTTCTATAATTCTTGAAAAATTCAATGTTTGAAGGGGTTTGGATGACCTCGATTTTGGATTGCCATATTGCAAGATCTCAATGGTTAGATTAGATGGCATGGATCATAATTTGGTAGAAGGGAGGGTCACCAGAGTCTTTTCATTTTCTCATATGCTTACCTCTTGAACTAGAGGAACCACACACGCGTTGCACCTCTCATGCCAAGGCAGGGGAGCTTCCACATGGCAGGTGGCACCCAGGGTACCGCCCAAGCCACAGGGAGCTCCCTGTTTTGGCAAGTGAGCACCCACATACGTGTGCTAACCCTGCTTTCCTTAGGTGCTGGGTTTAGGTGGTTTTGGGTACTAAGGACCTTGGATATGGGCTTGTTCTTGGGTTGAGTTACGGTTAACCTGATAAGGTGAGTTGACTCGATGGGTTGACTTGGTGAGTCGATTGGATTCAACTAAGTTTGATTAGGTTGAGTTTAGCTCGGTTCTAATTGACTTGAGCTGGGTTTTGACTGGGTCCAATTCTATCAGCTTGTGAGCCCGGCCCGGGGTGAGGTCTCTACATCAACACATATATCATGGTGGGGCCTATGAAGTTTTTAATGGTGAGAGCCAATATCATCACCATTTCGTTTGGTGTAGTCCACCTCTGCCTGGGATTTGCCTTAATTTTTGGCTCATGGCCTAATATGAGTGGGAAAAATGGATGGACGACGTCAATCACACATACATTATGGTGGGCCATAGGAAGTTTTCAACTTTGGGCATGGATATAAAATACAGGGATCTAAAATATGTGAGCCCCAGTGCCCAACACTACCTAACCATATGGTGTTGGGGTCACCACCCAATCCACTTCCTTATTGGAGACCCCGGCCATTCTCATTGGGTGTAAATAGGTGCCCATCTACATGCCAATCCATGTGGAAATGTGGTAGCGTGTATGTGATTTAAGTAGTCAATAGTTGCATCCACGTCGTGTAGATGCCCTTGGCTAAAACTGGAGGTAATCCACTTATCAGGTGAGCTACAATTTCTAAAATATATGGACGGATAGAAAAACTTAAGGAAAATATTCCTAAGCCATCTTTTAATTCCTAATGTTATGGTCCATTTGATGAGCGAAGCAGTCAGTTCTTCGAAGAAGGACATCTACAAATGGGGCCTATCTTATGGACCTGATGAATCTCCCACACATTGGTCGGAGGGTGCATGTGGGGTGGTGTGTAGATGGGCTCCGTTATACAAGTGTGTGTGATAGGCAAACCTCATTGTCAAAGTTACTAGATCGAGTAATAACTCTACGACCATAAATATGAAAGCCCACCTTGATGTTTTCGAGAAATCCACTCAGTTCATCTATTTTGCAATCTCATTTGATAGCATGACCCAAAAATGAGGTTGATCCAAAGTTTGGGTGGGTCACATGGGAAACAGTGGAATTGAATAATATGTTGAAATATCTTGGGGCAATCGTAGAGATCACTTTGAGCATTGGATCTGCCTCATTTTTAGGCCTTAAATAAGGTGGCAAAACAGATTTCTCACAAACATCTAGGTGGGCATAAGTATAGTTGTGATAGGGTCCCACATTAACTCACTGCATGTCTTGGGTGGTGATAAATTAGTTGGAGTAATAACTCCAAGACCATATACAATGGGGGACACCTTGATGTTTGTGAGAAATCCATCTCGTTTGTTATTTTGCCACCTTATTTAAGGGTATGGGTCCGAAAATAAATGAGGCCGATCCAAAGCTCTCGTAGGCTTAGACGCCAAGAAACAGTGAGATTGAATGGCACAGTTAAAATTTCTTAGGGCCAGCTTGGGGACCACTTTTAGCATTGAATCTGCCTCATTTTAGGGCCTATATGGGAAAATAGATGGATGTAATAGATTTCTTACAAATATCAAGGTGGGGCCTATGTACGGTCGGCTTCGATCAAACATCTATTTGTTCAATTCATTATAGCATTGGGTGGCAAAATAGTCGTTTATATTTTAAATGAAAGATATTTTGGCCTTTTAGAAAATAGGTTTCTAAAATTGTACAAAATTGAGATTATATATGACACTTGGCATTGAGATGTCAACCTAGGAAAATTTTAGGTGGGCTACTTTAAATATTTTAAAAGTAGGCTTTAAAGTCAATGACACTAAAGACAAGTAGTTATGTTGAAAAACTTTTTAATTTTTTAATTTATTTATTTTAATCTCCACTAAGAGTAGAGGTGGGCATCGAGTCGAGTTGAGTTGAACGGAGTTGGGGTAGATCCGGTTCTTAAATAGGCTTGACTCGAACTTGACCTGATTCGATACCGAGTTCAACATACCTGACCCGATTTGAGTCTGGGTTTGGCCTGCACTAATTTGGACAGAGTCTAACCCAATCACAAGTTATGAGTCGGGTTGAGTTGGTGCCTAGTTGGTCAGGTGCAGCGGGTATCCACGGGATGAAATCACAACTCAAAACCTATATTCACTAGAGAGAATTGCAGCCTCTTCATCAGCTACATGGCATCTTAGATCTGAAACGTCAGATCTGAGTTTTCTTTAACATATATGTACGAGTCGAGTTTCGGATTAAGTTGAGTCAGTACCAAATTGGATTTAGGGTCGACTCGACTCGAGTTACTGGATGACTCGAACTTGACTCGATTTGAGTTCGGATTGGATGAAGTCAACTCGATTTAGATCGGCTCACCCACTAGTAGGGCTGTACACGAACCGAGTTAGTTCGATTAGCTCGCTCGAATCAACTCGAAAAAGCTTGATTCGACTCGGTTTGATATTGAGTTCGAACCGAGTCAAGCTGATTTTTTGAGTTCGAAAAAATTTCAATATGAGTTCGAGCTTGCCCGAGCTCGACTTGACTTGGATCGAACCCCAACTTGAATTGAACCAACTAGGTGACTTTGTTACTTTGATATTGATGTTGCTCACTAAGTGTTTGATGGAATGACTCCACAAAGTGTTGGATGGTGGCAAGAAAGGTATGTATATGAAACGAATACCATTTTTTCTTGATTTTGATATTGCCTACAGGGTGTTTGATGAAAATACCTATAAATAGTTGCTGCTGTTTTACATACAGTAAGAAATTGAAAGTTCACTCCATATGCTTATGAAAATGCCGCACAAGCTAGATTTTGGCTCGAGCTGCTGACCAAACCGAGCTGAGTTGGCCACTCAGGCTCGAGATTGAGTCAAGCCAAGTTCAAGTTGGGGTCAGCTAGTGGCCAAGCTGAGTCGAACTGTGCCAAGCTCGACTCGATTCAACCCGTGTACACCTCTACCAACTCGATTCGAATCGAGTCAGATCTAAATGAGCAGGATAAATAGAGTTTATTGAGTCAAGTCGTCCCATGCCCAGCTCTAAGAGGATCCCGTCATAGGTTTGGATTATTGAAACAAGCGTATGAAACTTACACTTGAACGGTTCACGAGTCATTCTTTTTGTATAATGGTGGCCCACTTAATGACTGTACCAGGCCAACAGTTTGCACAGGCCACTAATCATGACCTTGAGCTTAGCCCTATGGAGTCGGATATCGAGGGCCACATTTTCGCCGCCACTGCATTGTGAATGGGGTGGTGAACTATCACCACATTTTCACCGCACCTACTGACTCCGCATTTCTGTTTGTGAAACTGTGGCCACCGCACGTGTGACATACGTGAACATTATCCAGACCGTTGAAATTGTAGGGGACATCGTGTATGAATCTGAACTCAAAATTATGCTTCCTGAAAGTGATCCTAACATCATAAACAGTGGCGATAAAATGAATGGTTATAAAATGTTATGATCATCATTCCATATTCAATGAAATGCTATGCTTTATACACAATGCGGGCCCACCATCAGAACTGTCTTATGTACCTGCACGCGTGCCTGGTATGGTGGATAAGCCACCACAACCATTGGGTGCACCCCACCATGGGTGGTACTCACCTCAACATTCCCTCACCATATGATCCCATCCATGTGACTAAGATGGACGGTTGCAACCAAAGGTCCACCCAACAGAATTCCAATTGGTGGGCCATGATTATCCTGTAAGAAGATCTTCATCACGTTTCGAATCCAAAAATAGTCTCACCAAATGAACGGATTGGATCATCAAACCAATGGTCCCGATGTGCACAGTTGGTTTTAACGTGGACGAGCAAGAAGACTCGGTCTTTAGGCACGTTTTTAGGCGTTGTCGGTTTCCTGGTCAAACCTTTTACCCCAGAACATAGGATGGGCGGTACTAACCTTAAGAGAAGTGATACACTGAGCCATTTCTATCATAACATGGATGGATCAACCTTCCACTTTCCACGTGGAAGATTAGATAGTGGATCATGACTGTCCAATTAATGGGTTTTGCCTTAGATAGTTAATGAATGAATAATCACTCTAAT
The DNA here is from genome assembly GCA_037074715.1 of Magnolia kwangsiensis. Classification (NCBI taxonomy): domain Eukaryota; kingdom Viridiplantae; phylum Streptophyta; class Magnoliopsida; order Magnoliales; family Magnoliaceae; genus Magnolia; species Magnolia kwangsiensis. Next base: position 121,653,460 of record CM073577.1, read on the forward strand.
AGGACAATCCTATCCATCCATTTTTCTCACTTTTTGCCTAAATAGAAGAACCCAAGTCGACCAAAAGAATCTTAACAACCATCCATTTTAAATGAAATTCAATAAATGGGTCATCCATCGATAATAGATTAAACTAGATGAACGGTCACGATTCATGATTTAACATGCCACATGGATGGTCCAAGTTGCATGGCTTTAGTATCATGATAGAGAGAGCTGTATAATATTATAACGTTGGCTGGAAGAACCTCTATAAATAGTGGAGTATCAAACGGTCACTTCAATCACAAAGAAAGAAATGGATGCCATGCGATTTCCTTTATTTCTCCTTCCTTTCACTCTCCTTTTTATTCGTTCCTCTTCATTCACAAAGGCTCAAAAGGACGATTTGATTGTGAGAACATGCACGGAAACAAACTTTCCTGATTACTGTATCTCGTCCTTCCGATCCGATTCTCGCAGTTCCACTGCTGATAGTAAGGGCCTAGCAAGGCTTTCGATAGAATTCGCACTAGCAACGGCTCAGAATACTTTGTCATTCACCAAAGATCAGCATAAAATAGCCCCTAATGACGATATGAAGAAACGGCTTGCAGATTGCACTGAGAATTATGAAGATGCAATCAACTATCTGGCAAAGGCCTCGACCAAGTTCGAGTCCGGAAATTACATCGACGCTGCGGCTAAAGTGTCAAAAGCAATCACAGAAGCTGGGAAATGCCGTGAAGAATTAAGGACGCCACCGACAATTCCAGCAGTGGAGAAAAAGAGTGATGAGATGGGATATGCATGTGACACTGCTTTTGTTATCATTTCTATTCTGGAATAAAATTTCTATAATATGTGACAGGCGCCTTCGGATGGTTTATTTCAGTGTTTGATTAGAACAAACCAGACGCCATGTAAGGGTCGAATTACTATTTTCGATTGTCAATTAATGTGTATGCATATACGAGGGCAGTAATTCCAATGGCTTCTTAATTAGCTCTCCACTATATATATATATATATATATATATATATATATATATATATATATATATATATATATATATATATATATATATATATATGTTTCATGCACTTCTAAATCTATGGGGTAGGCTAACAACCTGTTTAAGAACTTTTACAAATTTGAGTGCTCTAATTCTAATGGCTTCTTAGCTTTGTAGTAGTTATAATAGTTATGAATAGTAATTTTATCAATTTGTAAACCCAAGCCACCAATCTACAAGGAAGTGTATTGCGTAGGGGTAACAGCTTAGTGGTTGTTAACTTTACCATGTGGGGCCTAACTTGATGAATTTGTTTCATATCCATATTGTCCATTAATTGAGGGTTTTTCTTTTTGGTTTTTTTTTCCCGATCATTTAAGGATGTTATCCTAAAAGTGAAGTAGATCCAAATCTCTGGTGGACCACACCACTGGAAAACGTGGTGAATGACCATTAAATTGAAGCTTTTTTAGGCCATACAAGTTTGGGATCAAGCTAATCTTTATATTTACCTTTTATCCATTTCTGCTTGACCTTATCAGGGGTTGGATGGCAAATAAACATTACGAATCTTCTAATAGCGGACATTGGGAAGTTTTTAATGGTGACCTTTCAATCATCAATGTTTCTTATGGTGTGGTCCACCTGAGATTTGGATATACTTGATGTTTGAGAGTGCATCCTAAAATGGGCTGGAAGCAGTGGATAAATAACATATCATCGAGGTGGGCCCTACGATGAGGGTAACACCTGTTAAGTTGTTACCTTGTTCAGCCATTTTGGGAGATCATTTCATGACATGGCTAAAAAATGAGGCAGATACAAAAGCTACCATAACGCAAAAAGGAAGTGGACATTGAATGCCCATGTACCATTGAAAACTTCCTAAGAGTGACACAAGTTTTCGATCAAGCTGATTTTTTTGTTTTCTTTCATCCACGTGTGTGTGAACTTATGAAAAGGTTGGATGGCAAACATGTATCATGGCAGGCCTTGGGAAGGTTTCAATGGTGGGAATCATTGTCCCCACTGTTTTGGATCTACCTCATTTTTGGGCCATGCCATAAAGTGATCCCACAAAATGGTTAGACTTTGTTGATATAAAACATACATATGCTGCAGACCCACGGAACGTGATGACATCAACACACCACCAAGGTTACACCACAGAATCCGCTTCCAGTCTAGCGACCTTAATCAATTAAATGTTGTAGACCCTTGGTTTATTTTATGGGCAACAAATTCAATGGTTTTGGTGTCTTTGAGGACAGTTTTGGATACTGTCTATCTACAGTAGAGCTAGAAAGAACAATGTTCTAGTGGACATGATGATTAAACTATTGGCCTCACTTGTCACAGTTGAAAACTCAAGTATACTATGCAAATATCCGGATGGCTTATTGGTTAACTATCTTGGTTTCTTCCGATCTTATGGGTTTTGTATTTATTTCCTTGCATTTTCTCTTTTCCAATACTAGGAATGATCATATACTATTTTCATGCGCTGCACTTCGGATACAAAATATGCACCTTCATACTTGAGTTACGGTTCATGACTCATATACAAAGTATACATGATTTCACCCATCATACAATTATGAAGAGGCACAATTTACATATATTCTAAATTATCATCACATTAACATTCATACATTCAATTATTTTTACTTTATTTATTAACACTTCATCCATAACATTCACATTCATAAAATAAATTATCAAAATCGGTATAAGTCCACCAATTTGAGACTTTATTCAACCAAAATAATCAATCTTCGTTTAACAAGGTTATAGCTATAAATAAATTTTAAATTTAATCAAATCAATAGTAACTAAAATGAATGAAAATTAAATATCTTAAAATTAATCACATAATCAATTCAACCGTCTAATGTAGCGAGCTCGTCTTCTATCAAATATAGTCATTGGTCTTGAATTTCATTACCAACTCGACCCCATTCTCCGGTACTTGATTAGATCGTCTTGCATCATCTTTCTCTGTATGGTTCTTAATTCACAATGTTAGCTGACCAGACTAGTGATTGAACCCAATATGATTCATATATAGTACAATATAATAATACAATTAAATTGAAATAATGTATATGCAATATAAGCATGAATGTAGAGATGTCATGCGATGCATGTCAAGTGGAATGATCGTCCTTAGGTTGGATATCCGTCAACCTGAAAAGTATATCCTTCAGACATCCACCTTAGGTAAGAATGGGCAATCTATATCCGTTAGACATCCACCTAGGTAGGCATGAGTAATCATACATCTACTCCATGAGTAGGCTTCCACTATCGTGGGCATCTGGTAACGAGTCTATTGGGCGTAACCATTTAGGGAGATCCCATAGGAACCAAGTCACAAGGTGTGCATGCAGTCACAACGGATGCAAATAATGCATCCTCAATATCTATGTATCGGCGTATTCAGTTGATATATACGTCTCTTGGTTCAAGAGGAAACAATTGTTTAATGACGCAATGGTTTGCATGTTCATGTATTTAATTCACATTTCCAATCATTAGACTATGAATCACTATAGAAGAATCATCTTGGCATGTTTCATAGCAACACAATAGGAAATCAATTATGGCAATCATCACAAACATATCTTATATTTTAACCGTACAGGTATGAGACACGTTGGGATTCACTCACCTGTTTGTGGTAAGGTTGATTCTGTTTGAATAGTTAGATGCTTTGAAATCTAAAATCTGAATCCCTAAATTAATGATAGCAGAACCAATCTTGATCGCAACTGATAGAGTGTGAAATGAATAATCAGATCCTTTTCAAAAAATTTAAAAAAAAAAAATTCAATAAAATCAAGCTTTTATATTTCTTATATATATATATATATATATAATTAAAAGATCAGTTGGAAGACCCACAAAACCTCTAGTGGAGGCAATGAAACTATCTAGACTTATTCTAAAAAATCCTTGTAATAAAAACCCTACGGATCATTGATATATAGGTAGGGACATTTTATCTCAAAAAATCATTCTCAATAAAAATTGGCCTTGATCATCCCCAGTATCCCAAGTGGAGAAAGACTAGACTTATTCAAAATTTCAAAAAAATGAAGGCCAAAATAAAAACCAAATGACGACACCTCCCACGAGATCGGATGAGTTTTTCAATGGCCTAGGAAAATTTTTCAAAAACCCGTTGCAATAAAATCCCTAGGGAGTGTAGCCCCTCATGTGGGAGAGTTTTCAAAACAAAATTTTCAAAAAATAGCATTTGATATTTAAGGCACTAGGAAGTCTTCTATACCTCTTAGTGGCATCAAGTGCAATAGCAAAATAAGATTCAACATCTTCCAATTTTTCCAGAAGTTGTCAAATCCATATGCGATATAAGCACAGTTGACCTGGATTTCAATGTCAGGATGGTCATGCAATGATAAAGTTCAATGTAAGTGATAGTGAACTCGATCCAATCCTGATCAGAGTAATCATTTCAAAAGAATGGGAAAGATCAGCTATAACCAATGTATCAAAATTAGAAGACTGCATAAAAAAAAGAGCACCCGCATATACATAGTCTGGGATGCATGGAAAGTCTGATCAAGTCTAAGTTGGCATAGTGAGTTCCTCGTAAGGCCGCAAAAAACACAGAGTATCTAACTACTTTAATGATCAAATGGAACAAGCACTCCTAGGGTGATCACGTAGCAAATGAACATCATAGGTCTAAACAGTAGGAGGATTCTTGTAAGGCTATGAAGCGTTGAGGCACCACTATTCATATTTACCCTCCGATGTTATTACCAATCCGATGTGAAAGGGTTATGATTCGTAGCCCATAATGCCAAATAAAGCACAAGAACAATCACAACATTTTCCTTCAAACCCTTGTGATATGTGCAGGTATCTCTTTTCCATATAGTAAGCTGACAATGATATTATGGCAAGCAACATGGTTTAGACCATAATCTTTTATAATCAAAGGGGTGGGGTGTCCACTCACTTTGGCATTCGGTTGTACACAGCCTCTGCCAAAGAGGGGTATCTGTAGACACCCTACCTGGGCTAGCAACTAAGTATGGATGATCCTTATAAGCTAAACCTAAACCCTACCTAAAACCTTAGCCATTACCCCAAACCCTATCTGAACCCAAGTCATTACTTAAGTCGAGCTATTACCTAAGCTAAGTCATTATCCAAGCCGAGCCATTACTAAGCCATTACCCAAAGTTTAGCCATATTCGAGCCAAATCTTCAAAAAAGGGCCCTTAGCCACTATCTAAGCCTGAACAAGCCCTCTAGCTAAACTACGAAAGCATGGTAATCCAATTACCGTCCTCTCTCAAAAAATGTGCCTGGAGAAACAGTTATTGCTCCCCTGGAGGAAATTTCTTTAGGGACCCACTTTACCCCTAAAAAATCTTACTATTTACCATATTACTAAGCCCTTTAACCTATAAAAAAGTGTCACGTGGCATCTCCCTTCCCTCTACTAATCTAAAACTGCCACATCATTTTTTACCCTTCATAAACCATTAAATTACATAAAAGTCATCCCAGTGGGCTATAAATGCCCCATCCTCTCTTCATTTCACACCAACTACAATTAATCAACAATCAAGTAAACCAACAAAGAGAAGGAGAGTAAGAGTGTGTGTGTGTGTGTGTGTGTGTGTGTGTGTGAGAGAGAGAGAGAGAGAGAGAGAGAGAGCATGAGTTCTCAAGCTCCCATCCTTTTTTGCCCCCCTCTAGCCTCCTCTAGCCATCTCTTAGCCCACCAGTCCTATTTAAGTCAACTATTCCCAACCATGGTGTACCCAAACATCTAAACTATTTCAAGTACAAGTAAAAAATCATGTTATCATCACTAGCATATATATTTCATCAATCGTATCATTACTTCCATTCTCAAACCTCCTGCTTCTCTAGGTTGCCATCGAATATATGCTATGTGATTTGTTGGAACTCCAGATCCTGTCACATCAAAAACTCATAGTAGCCCAATCCTCTTGTATAACATTTTAGTGTCATTATATCTCTTCTTAACCTCCTTTCTCCTCTGGATATTCTCTAGATGTATGCTCTGTGACTTGTCGAAATTTTGAATCCTGCCACATAAAAAAATCCAAGTATGTCTAATCCATTTTAATACTTTACCTCCTATCATCTTACCCCCCTAAGACCAACTTACTACATGAAGTAGATATCGTACACCTTATTGGCAGAGAGGGTGCCTAAAACCTTCCCTCTTTTTAACTGAGGTCCCTTACTTGGAATCCCAAGTCATAAATTAGGAGTCAACATAAAGGAAGAGAGTCTCTAAATTCCCTAGCTTTTACAGATTCTGTAGGTTCTAGCGGACCACAGGATTTTGAGCTAATTGGATAGTAACGACTCCAAGTCTATTGCATCACCAATCCAAATCATCCCATACAATCTCAAAACAAAGATAAAACAACTTGGGTGCCAATTTCCAATGGTTTTCAGCATTCGCAGTGTGCTCTATCCGTGTTGAGTTTTTCTCTCAAACTTGGTCAAATGGCATGAAATCAAAATCACTTTCATATGGACAGCTTGGATCTACTAGAAGACGATCTAGTGGGCCCCACACTAGATGTGTGATGGGTTCAATAGGGTTCCCTTATGCGGAAGGCCATTTAGCATTTTCTTTCGTTTTCCTCTTTATTTTTTCATGAGAGGGGACCATTTGGCGGTTAAGACAATTTTCGCATTAATAGGATGCACTCCGACAAGCTTTCGACGCATTTCCTCTTTTTCAGTGAGCTTTTAAGTGTTTTTTTAAAGATTTTCAGCCACACTTTCTGACATAGAAGCTATGACGACCAAAGTAGGTTTAAGTTAGGATAATAATGGCTTTTGTATGTGTGTTTTGTTTTTGGGTATCAATGATGGGATTTTGTAAAAGGAAGGAGGTGTGGTGTTCCCTTTATAATTTTATTTTTTATTTTTTATGGGTATGAATGGTGAGAATTTGTGAAAGGGATCTGTTAGTGCACTTATTTGTGAACCTGTTTTGTCAATTACATGAGTCCATGTGTCATGTAGTTAGTTGAGTCCTTGGAAGGTGAAGACTGAATAAACAAGATGACATGAAGTATCAAGGAGTGAAGAACATATAAATAAGGTGCCTTGCTGATCTTAACCTTAGAACCAAAATAACATAACCTCTAGATGATATTAACCTTTATGGGTAAACCTTGATTGATCATCTCATATCCTTATGAGTCAAATTGAAACATAATAAGTTGGGTTAAAAGAGATGTAAAGTTGCTAGAAACAATATATTTCAAGTGAAGCTCAATCCCATTGATAGATTGTCGATGCCTCTTGATCGAACCTTCAGTCGATCGAAGATCAAGGCTCAATCAATTGAAGGTGGCCAGAAATATCTAGAAACCAAATTGCCTATGATCTGGATTTTCTCAATCCCATCAAGGGACCTTTGATCCCATCGAAAGGTCTCTTGATTGATCAAAGGTGTCGCTCGATCGATCAAATGTTTGGAACTCAATTATTTTATATAAGGCATTCGACATTCGAGCATTTATATGGATTTTTTGTGCAATTAGAGACTAGATGTTTTTCTACGCATACCACACATCCTAAACACTATTCCAAATAATCACATGCCAATCTTTATATGATTATTCACTCTGATGAGTATTCCATGCTCTTATTTGAAGTATTGGATGAACTCTCACATTTTTAGAGATTAGACACTTTCTATAGTCAAATCCTTGTTTAAACTTTCTAGATTACCCACTTAGGTGAATCTTGTATGATTACAACATTCACATAAGTTGTAGGAGTTCAATCAACCTTCCTTGCCTTGGTTGACTCATTAAAACATCACATGCAAGACGAACGTTCGTAGGAGCCGAAACACCGATATCAACGATTGAGCGAGTAATTGAGGAGTGGATTTAAGCACTAGAGAGCTTTGAAGAAGTAATACAAGTAATGCGCTATAAATGTGGCTCAATTCGATAAGTAAATTGTCAAGTGTAAGTCCATACAGTCTTTCCCTGTGTAGGATTAAGTGTAAGAGTTTGTGACCCAAACTGGAATAGGTTTTTATGCAGGACATAAGCTCTTGTGTAGTGCTGAATTTACCGGATGTGAGTGCGTACGTGTTAGTCTCTATGTGAGCCTCCGACCCGAGTAAATGTAGGTCTTTGGATTATGATTAAAGTGTTAGTTAGACCATAGAAAACCAATTAAGTCTCTGAGGAAGTTGCCGACTAGAGTGTACGTTTACATCCTTGTGTAGGGTTGTATGGGTTAGAGGTGAACCTAATTTAAAATATCTGATAGTGAAATATTATACACTCTAGGAGAGTGTGTCCACAAGGAGTAGAGCTGGGCATGACCCGACTTAACTCAGTGGATCCGACTTGTCCGACTTAGTCAGATCTGACTCGACCCAAACTGAATGACATAGTTGAGTTCGGATTGAGTAGCCCAGTCTCGATCTAAAACTTGACTGAGTCAAGTTCAAGTTACATAGTTACTCGACCTGACTTGAACCGAAACCTGACTCGATTCGGATATCGAGTACTATATAAACCTAAAAAAATAACCCCATTCTCTCTACCCTAACCCTAGTAGCTGCCCTGCCACACCGAACCGGATCCCCAAGCCCCCTAATCCAACACAGCCGCACAACAGCACCGTCCTCCTCCTTCTCCTCCTCCTCCACCCGTCCACACATGGCATGACATCACCCGTCCACTGTCTAGCTCGATTTCAAACTCCTCTCTCTCTCTCTCTCTCTCTCTCTCTCTCTCTCTCTCTCTCTCTCCCTCTCCCCTCCACCCGTCTACTCACCCAACCCATTTGATCGGGTCAATGGGTCATTAGCCTGGGCCCACTGTGCTGCATCTAGGCCGACTCGATTTTTTTGAATGCCTGGCCAGCCAACCTAATGACCCATTGACCTGATCCAAATCGTAGCCAACTCAATTCGACTCGGTATCTCTGACCAAGTCAGCCTCGATTCGAGTCAGCCCAGCCAAGATCCAGTTCGGATCAAGTCAGGCCCTGTAAACTCAGTCTCAAGTCGGATGGAGTTCGGGTCAGGTATTTGACAAAATCGGATTAAGTTAAGTTGGACCTAACTCGATCTGACTCGACTCGATGCCCACCTCTAGCCGGGAGTGGAATAGGGAAACTGAACCACTATAAATGCTTGTATTTGAGATTGTTATTTAAGTACTTTCCTATTTATGCTTGTAGTTTAATTTGTTGGATTATATGAATATAATTAGATGAATGCTATATGTTGAATAATTAGCACTTCCCACACATAAGATCACTATCTTGATTTATAGATTAGTTGCTTCATTATTGCATTTTGTAGTTTATGTGATTAGATCCACATTGGCTTGGAAGCCTTTGTGTTAATTGCCTTACTTGTTTAAATTAGTAAGTTACCTTAATAGGAAATTATGTTTTAATTGACATATTTTTAAATTGGTCATAATCACAACCTCCATTTAGGACTTAATCGTAATTCTATAGCTCTCTACCAAACTTCCGTACGTGCCGTGGTAGACTATTCCACGAAATTTCAGGATAGATTTTGTAACAAATGAATACAATGAATATTGAAATGGATGAATGTTGTAGTGGAAGAATGTTAAAATGGATGAATGTTCATAACTGTTATAACTCCCTATAGGTCGTAGATCTCACGAAAATAGTTATAACTCACTTGTTATATGTCTAATTTTGGTGATCGTGTACTTGTTAGAAATGTAATTTGATGAAATTTCAAATAACTTTAATTTGGAGTGACCTTATTTGGACATCATTTTATGCGCAAAAGTGAGCTCAAACTTACTGTGGTTCACCGGTACTTACTGTGAATCGTCGGTCCCATGAAAACGGTCATAACTCCCTTATTACACTTTCAATTTTGGTGATATTGTACTCTTTAGAAATATAATTTGATAAACTTTTAAATAGATTTAGAATTACTCTATTTAGATATCATTAAACTTTCGATTTTAGTAATATTGTACTCTTTAGAAAAATGATTTGATGAACTTTTAAATGGATTTAGAATCACTCTATTTAGATCATTTGATTGACTAAAAGTGGATCCAAAGTTCCTGTGGTTCACCGATACTCACTCTGGATCGTCGTACTCACATGAATCATCGGATCAACGTCGATCCCAAGGAACCAGTCATAATTCTTTACATGTTCGATTTTAATGATTTTATACTCGTTGAGAGGGTAATTTAATGAACTTTTAGGTGACTCTAACAAGGATAAATAGATATATCTTTGTTACACACATACTCACACCCCTTATACTCACACCACAAAATATGAATTCACTATACTCACACCACATGGTTTGAATTCACCACGATTGGTACTCGAACCCCCCGCCACTGGGTTGAAAGTTGAAATTCTTGTGAATCTACCTTTGAGGCATGAGCAGGGACCAAGGATTTTTGGATCCGGATTATTTTTGTTATGTACAGTCAAAATAATCTTGGTAAAAAGAAAACCTATGGTGGGTCACACATCTTGAATTGAGAGGTTTTGATCGTGATTATGGATTGTTATTGTGGTATGACCAACTGGAATTTTGGATCCATATTATTTTTGTTATGCACAGTCAAAATCGTTTTTTCAAGAAATAAAGACGTAGTGGATGTACCTACACACCCAAGGAGCTCGAATGCTGCAAACGCTGAGGTGCTGAGGATCCTGTTCGTCAGGCGTGAATTTCCTGCTAATGCCTTCGCAGGAAGTTCCTGCGTAAGGATTTTGGGTGGGGTCCACCCTAATGTTTTTGAGAAATCTAACCTGTCCATCTGTTTTTGGAGCTCTTTTTGGACGTGTGACAAAAAATGAAGTGTATCAAACACTTAAGTGGGCCATACGAGAGGAAAAAGGGGGCATTCAGTGAGCACCGTTAAAGCATTCTTATGGCTATAAAAGTTTTGGATCCAGATTATTTTTGTTATGCACGGTCAAAATCGTTTTTTCAACAAATAAAGACGTAGTGGATGTACCTACACACCGAAGGAGCTCGGATGCTGCAAACGCTACCTGAGGTGCTGAGGATCCTGTTCGTCGGGCGTGGATTTCCTGCTAATGCCTTCGCAGGAAGTTCCTGCTTTAGGATTTTGGGTGGGGTCCACCCTAATGTTTTTGAGAAATCTAACCTGTCCATCTGTTTTTCGAGCTCATTTTTGAATGTGTGACAAAAAATAAAGTGTATCAAACACTTAAGTGGGCCATACGAGAGGAAAAAGGGGGCATTCAGTGAGCACCGTTAAAGCATTCTTATGGCTATCTCGCTTCATACAATTGCACATGACATTAAAAACAGTTTGGATATCATACAAATATTTATGGTGGAGCCTAAGAAGATTTCAAGGTAAAAATTTCTTTTCCGAAATTCCTCTCATGTGATTCACTTGAGTTTTGTATCCACTTCATTTTTTTTGAACCATCCTGAAATCTGCTAGCAAAATGTATAGATAGAATGAATTTTTGGAATTGGCCCCACCTAACATCATCGCGCAGGACTCTTATCGTACTGTACTGAGTAAACTAAGTTGGGCCAACCATGAAAAATGTATAGATAAAATGAATTTTTGGAATTGGCCCCACCTAACATCATCGCGCAGGACTCTTATCGTACTGTACTGAGTAAACTAAGTTGGGTCAACCATGAATGTACGTAGTTTATCCACGCCGTCCATCCGTTTTTTCAGCACATTTAGGGGGTTGAGCCCAAAATTTAAGCATATCCAAATTTCAAGTGGATTATACCATAGGAAACAGTGGGAATAATGATTTCCACAGTTGAAACCTTTCTGGACCCACGTTGATGCTTACTTTCCATCCAACCTTTTCATAAGATCTCACAGACATGGATGAAGGGAAAACACAAATATAAGCTTGATATTTTTGTGGCCCACTAGAATTTTTCAACGATTCTGCCTCAATTCACACTATTTCCTTTTCCTATGGTGTGGTTAGTTTAACATTTGGATATGCTACATTTTTTGGCTCAATTAATAAAATTATCAGATACAATGAATGGACGGAGGGGATAAAATATATAAATGATGGTGAACCTGATGGAGTTTACTCGGTATCCCTTGCGCATTAACTTCCAAAGGCTTTCGAAATCCGCGTTCGGCTCGTTTGCGGGTGCGGATTGGTACTACCTAGGGGTGTACACAAACCAATCCAAGCTAGCTTGGTTAGCTTGCTGGACTCAACTTGAAAAAGCTTGATTTAAGCCGAGTCAAGCTGATTTTTTGAGTTCGAAAATGAGTTCGAGCCCGGTTCGAGTTGGCCCTAGCTTGACTTGACTTGAATCGAATCTAGCTCGAATTGAACCAGTTCGGTGACTCGGTTACTTTGCTATTGATGTTGCTCACCAAGTGTTTGATGAAGTGACTCAACGAAGTGTGGCCAGTGGCAAGGACGATATGTACATGAAACAAATATCATTTTTTTCTTGATTTTTATGTTGCTTAGAAGGTGTTTGATAAAATATATGTAAAACCATTGCTTATGTTTTACATATAGTGGGATTTTAAAGTTGTAGTCCAAGTGTTTATGAAAATGCCTCAATGGCGAACTCGACTCGATTTTGGCCCGAACTTGGCCTGAGCTGCTTAACAAACTGAGCTGAGCTCGCCAGTCAAGCTCAAGGATCGAGCTGAGATAAGCTAGTGGCCGAGCCAAGTCAAGTTGGCTCGGTTCAACTCAATGTATACCCCTAATACTACCCGGTCCTATCAGGGCTCCATGAAACCCACCGTGATGTATACGTTTTATCAACGTTGTTCACCCATTTTAACAGATTATTTTAAAGTATAATACTAAGAATTAGGTAGACCGAAGGCTTGAGTGGACCGAATCACAGGAAGCAGTGGTGACAATGATGCCCACGGTTGAAACTTTCTTAGGGCCCACTGTGATGTTTATTTTCCATCCATCCTGTTCATTAGGTAAGAAAGATGTGAATGAAGTGGATGAAGTGTAAACATAAATATCACCTTGATTCATGACATGTGTCAGGCAGTTTTCAATGGTAGGCGTTCCACCCCCACTCTTTCCCGTAGTGTGGTCCCCTTAAGTCTTTCCTCCCCTTTTCTTGAGCTCGTAATCTTATTTTTGGGCTCATATTCTTAAATCATATTTCAGGATAAACAGGGGTTAAAATACATACATCAAGGTGGGCTTTAAAGAGCCCTGGACAGTACCGTCCGTCCATCCGTCTCTAGCTATGTCCGAGGGCAGTACCGGGTCCTTGCCTACCTACTCCTACGGCTTTGAAGGGTAAAGTGAATTGGCTAGTGTACCACACGCCACTAATGTATATAGTATAGGTACGTGTCGTGTGAAGACGCTCCTCGAGTTCCGGGTTGTACCAATAGTTCAGAGGAAGCGGATTTGGCAGCAACCTAACTAGTCTGTTCACATCACCAAGTTCTGTTGGTCCCGATGTGAGATTTGAGTTATTCCAGACCGTCTGTCCACTCGGTGAAGCTCGTCGTAATGCTTGAGCTAAAAGCAAGAAAGACTAAAAAATTAGGTGGAGTACACTGTAGAAAGCAACGAGGATTGAATGCCTGCCATTGAAAACCTTCTTTTAAGGTTAACGGAGATTTTTGGATCATTATGATATTTGTTTCTTCTCTTCACCCTGTCTTTGTGACCTTATAAGCAAATTGAATAGAAATTAGATATTAAGGTGGGCACTTAATGTTAGAAAATTGGTTGAATTAAATAGACTATTAAAATCGTAAATCAAAAAAAAATAAATTTTGAGAAAGAAAAACTTATTGAATTGAGTCGAGGCGTGACTGAGTCACTCGGCTTGAAATCGAAGTTGCTCCCCTTGGACAGCGTCCCAAGTGCAACAGGTTTCGAGAGCAATCGACATCAAGGATACAACGACTATGACCCGGTCCCAGCGGTGCACTCACTGTACACGGGCTCGAACCACTTGCAGTTTAATTCAAAAGTACTGAGTTGACTCAGCGATGAACTCAGTAAGAATGTTAAAATCATATCAGAGAGAGTTTTATAATGATAGAGTATTTTCGTGTATTGAAACTGGAATCAGAAGTCTTTATATAGACTCCGAGGTTATGTCCGTTGGGTTTAAACCCAACAGGGGCGACCAACCGGAATGGAAGCATCTCTCTGGTTTAAAATGAAAAGGCGTAAGTGGCATCTCTTTAGTTTAAAATGAAAAGGCGTAAGTGCGAGTACCCATACACACACACCCACGCGAGTATACTTATACCGCACTCGCACCTGCACCCGCACCCGCGCACACGGACACGGACTAGGGTCGGCGCGCGCGGGTGTGGTCAATGGCATATATTAGAGCTATTGGTATAGCCCCCCACAGGACCAAATCACATGCCCCCTGAAAGGGGCCCAAGCCCTAGGCAAAAAGCCTATCATATAAATAAGAGAATTTCTTTTGTCAAATTCGATATGGGACAAAACCAACACCTCAAAAACACCAAAATTTAACTGTTGAGGGAGAATACCGAAAATTTAAAAATTCAAATTTTAATAATATTTTAAAACAAAATATAATACTTAGAACATTTTAACGGTGAGAATCATTATACCATATATTGCTATTTGTAATTGTAATGCGGTTCTACTTAGCCTTTGGAGTTACTGATTTTTGAAATCAAGATCTAAAATGATCTCTTGCCGAATCGATGAGCGATATAGATATGATAAATATATTATTGTGGACCCATGTAACTTTGATCTCATATGAGGATACGGATTGGCTGGTGTACCGTGTACGTGCCATGCTAAGACGAGCGTCAGCTCTCGAGCTCAGAGTCGTACCAACGGTTCAAAGTAGATCAAAGTTATATAGCCTCAAAATGTTGTATTTATTATATCCACACCCTTCATCTATTTTTAGAAATAATTAGAGATAAATTTAGAGCAAGAACTAAAAAAATGAATAATATACAAAGCTTAATTGGACCACATCACAAATTGCAGTTGGGATAATGATTTTCACCGCTAAAACATTTGTAAGGCCAACAATTACGTTTATTCTCCATCCAATCTATTCATAGGGAAAAAAATTATCATATTGATCCAAAACTTCCGTGACACTCAAAAGGGTTTCAGTAGTAGATGATCAATCTCTCATTACCTTTTGCAGTGTGGTTCACTTGATCTTTAGACTTTTTTTACTTTTTTTCTCAAGCCTTACGTCTAAATCACCAAGTGGATGGACGGTCTGAATGTAATACGTACCTCACGATGAGATCCACATAACTTGCTGACATAAATATACGAGCTATATAGTATACCAGCCTCTCCGCTTCCAACAGTTCTTACAACCCGGAGCTCGAGGAGGGTCACAGGATGCGGATTGCGTTCTACCCCCACGTCTCTAGCCCAGTGGGCAGCTCTGTAGGTGGGCCTGCCGTGATGTATCTGTTCATCTATGCTGCCCATCCCTTTTTTGAGATCATTTCAAGGGAAACGGATTGGCTACTCCCCTGCCACAAGCCGGTGGCTGGCAGTCGGTGCTCTATGGGCACCACCATGATGTATGTGTTTCATCCATGCCGTTTATCCATTTTTACAGATCCTTTTAGGGCTTGATAAAAAAAATAAAAATTGAGAGATAAAAATCTCAGGTGGACCACACCACAGGAAAAAATAGTTATTTGATCTCCACCATTAAATCCTTCGTAACTATTTATTTGACATCCATTCTGTTGATTATGTCATAAAAGCCCAGACGAAGGGAAAAATAAAGATCAGCTTGATCCAAAAATTTTATGACACTAAAAAGTTTTTAATTTTCAACGTTCATTCAACATTGTTTCCTGTAATGTGGTCCACTTGAGATTAGGATAGACATCATTTTTGGTCTCATACCTTAAAAGGAACTTTAAAAAATAGATGGACGCCATGGATGAAACACATATATCATGGTGGGACCCACAAAGCACCAACCAACAGCCATAAAAATGAACATAAAATGAGGCAGATCCTACGCTCAAGTGGACCACACCAAATAACAAGTATTAAATGCCTTTGCCTTATTTTTATATTCATGCCTTAAAATGATCTAAGAAAATGAATGAACGACGTGGATAAGTGAATTGCCCGTTTGGGGCCAGAGACCGGCGTCTGGGTCATCAATCGACTTCGCATTGAAACGAAATCAGATTAGCTTAATTGGGCACACTGAATATATGTCACGCTGTCCATCCGTTTCTGCAGTTCATTTTAGTGGTAAATATAAGTGTGCCCAGAACTAATGTAGACCATACCACTGAAACACGACTTCCACTGCTAAAACTTCCAGGGATCACAGTAATGTTTATTTGTCATCCAAGCTGTTGATAAGATTACACAGACATAAGTGAAGGAAAAAAAAACAAATATCAGATTTATCCAAAACTTCTAAAAGCCCCAAGAAATTTTCAACTGTAGAATTTCAATTCACACTGTATTCACCGTTTCCCGTGGTGAGGTCCACTTGAGATTTGGATATAGTTTGATTTTGACTTCAAACCCTAAAATTATCTGTTAAAATGGATGAACAAACTAGATAAAATGTGTAAATCATGGTGAACCCCAAAAAGTCTAGTCAGTATGTATACTGAATTACTCAGCATGCAATCAACTTCTCATTGGTACAAAGTCATTAATCACAGAAGCAAATTGGCCGTTGTGTGGATACGAATTAGCCATAAACAAGTTGAGCAGCGATAGGGAGACTAGCTACGAAAGTGACGCTACTAAGTCATGCATGTTTCGTACCAATGCTGCCCATCCATTTGGAGAGATCATGTGTAACGTCCTGAAAATCAGGGGTCAAGCATAAACTCCACTCTCGAGTTTCAGAACATCACTTATGCAACATTTTCAATGATGGATGAATGTCAGCTGTATTAGTGCATAAAACATGAAGTGGATTAAGTCAAAACAGCAAAACATAATCCAGGGACAGTTATAACACGCTAGCGGAAGACTAAAATGAACATATAAACTAATAGAAGTCCCCAAACTATGTCTGCAATGTCAGGTCAATAATTACAGGTGTTGTGTCAAAAATATAAAGTGTAAAAAATAATATGTCAAAAGAATGTAATAGTCCTCTATATGCATAATCCCTGAAGCCCCATCGATCCGGACTC
Organism: Magnolia kwangsiensis; assembly: GCA_037074715.1. Taxonomy (NCBI): domain Eukaryota; kingdom Viridiplantae; phylum Streptophyta; class Magnoliopsida; order Magnoliales; family Magnoliaceae; genus Magnolia; species Magnolia kwangsiensis. The sequence goes on from CM073577.1 coordinate 121,670,647, forward strand.
GACTCATGTGAATCTGCCCGAAAACTGCATGAAAGAGAATGCTTCCTCATCATCCTCGCAGTCCGGCTCCGCTTCGCAAGTATCGCCATCATCTGAAACTAAAACAGAGACTGGTTGGTGTTGCAAACACCATCCCGTAACGTAGGAGTGAGTGATCAACTCAATGAAATCATAGAGTAAAGATTAACATGTTATCAATTCAATCAAGCAGTAATGATAAAGCAAACATATCAATCATTCATAAATACTCTTATTAATGCAGGGATGATATGTTTCATGAATGCGTGCCCTCGCCTACACTCCCTCGTGCGACACCATCTTACGTTCGCGGCATGCTTCCAGCCCTCTGTGCACTTCATCGTCGGCACATGCAGTGCGATGATATGAATATGATTACCGAGTTATTATTAGTCCTTTTTATACAGCAGGATTGAGAAGCTAAGGTACCTCCCTTGTATCATTATCCAAACGATGATCCTTTCTCGGGTCGTCAGTCCGAGATAATCTCATACGATGTTGTAGTTCTAGGTCGCTGCAAGGGCTGTCAGGGCTGTTATACGGAATCGTTACACCACTCCCCCATCACCAAATCAATACAGGCCTAGCTTGTACTCTTGTTGCTACGGAAGAGTCGTCGTCCCCACGTAGACTAAAAGTACGCTTGAGGTCACTACAAAGGGCTCGTCACCTGATCAATGTAGGCCGACAGCTCGAATGTAGTGTCTCATACCACCACAATCGGCTCACGAGACAAGGTTGCTCACTGGTCTCTACGGGGAGGCTCGTTGCCCCAGCGTAGGCCGACAGCTCTACCACGGTGTCTCATACCACCATGTCCGGCTCATAAGTCTTAGTGGATCAAGGTACCACGGTTGATAAGGATTTCACTGGTAAGTTCAGTACCCTAGGTTCAAGCCGTTATGACAAATATAAGGTGAACATACAACGACCAATCGGGTTACCTGACAAGTTCGACTAGTACAAGCGCCCGTTGAGTTGCACGACCTGGAGTGCATAAGCACCCCGTGTGGCCTAACCACTGTCGACAAGCAACGCACGACTCGGGTTCGTCAACGCGTCCTTCGTGGCGAATAGAATTCAACCACGAGTTCAATTCTGTTACCGACTGCCTAGACTATAGCATAGCCCCAAGCACTTGCAATCTGAATCAGTAAGCATATGAGAGAGACGGAATTGAAATATCAAATAATCCAAGCCTGTTATCAGCATGTTATAAGATACAACATATGCAGTTAACCATACACAAGCATTTCATATATAAGGCAATCAATTCAAACAACGTAAATGGAGGAAATCATACACATCATCAAAGTAGTTGAGAATCCTATCTCAACACTAATCTACAACATCATTTACTAAATACTTACTCATGCAAGCATTTATACAAACACTTAGACTACACACATTACATAACCTATGTTGGCCAAAATGTGTATTAGGGCGAATCCTTTCGCCAGATAGGTCATACATCCATAACTAGCATATATACACGGCAAATACTCATGACAATCATATCAGTAAAATTTATACGTATACGGTATTTTCTACAAATACCTAAAATATTTAAAATTTTATATACTTCGTACGTATTCGAAATGGAAAATGGATAGCATGTTCTACATGTGAAACAACATCCTCGTCAATAATCTACCATTAAACGACATTGAAAGCTTTGAAAACAAATAACCTAAGCATCTAAAATCCACACTTTATGCCGGTAAACGCGTAACGAATTCAGTTTAGACACTGAGTCTTGTCAACGGTGGAATGACAACCTACAATACGAATTAGGTTAGCTATCATGCTACTCGCATCGATGGAAACCCCAAAATAGGTTAGGGTTAGGTTTTCTTACCTAAGAACGAAGTCAGAATCGTTGGAGTAACAATTCAAGAACGAGAAATAAGCACGTGTGTAAGCAGGAACAACTGCTAAGAAGAATTCCACTCCAATCACTCACATTCTCTCTCTTTCTTCTTCTCCTTCTTATCTAGGATTTGGGAATTCGTATGGGATATATGAGAGAGGGTTTAAGGTCTTTTTATAAGCCCAAAAGCGACGGAAATAGCCCTAAGGCTAAGGTATACTTAGGTTATATCCAAATCGGCCTTGTTCCGATCCAACGGAGCATTTCTGGAGGTCCTGTTACTGAGTACGGTCGGACTTAAGCTCTCTAATATTGGATCTTAAGCAAGTTAAGTTTTCAGTCCGATCGAGTTTCCAGATCGACCGTGGAAGACCAGTTTCAGTTCAACGGTCACCGAAATTCGATCAGGGCCACAAGTACTTTGACATGTATGGGCCACCTTTCCTGATTCGAGGGTGAATTTGGAGAAAAAATCAACGGTCAGAACGCTTATAAATAACGCGCAAGCGACACGTCTTAGATTACTTAAAATCATATTTAATTTCTTAAAAATCTTCAGTTTCTCACACTCTTCACTCCAGACTCAAGGAAATAATCCCAGAGCATCGTTCGTACGTGATTTTTACGGTGATTGTAAAGTCCAGTTAAGCGGTCATAATAGTATAGTTTGGTACCAATCGAACTTTCGACGTGTGGTCTAGGTCCGATACGAAGTTTCTGAGTTCTCCCGAGAGCAACTGGGTTTAGAGTTGGATCCTAGATTTCAGAGTAATGTGGCGTTAACAATTCTATAAGTTTTGAGTCTTACAGATTATATTTAAAGTAGTTGGTGCTAATTTCGCACGTAATCTAATGTAGCGCTAGTTAATTCACGTTAAATTTCTAAAGAATTTAGTCCTAAATGATTTCTTTGGCTTTGGATTTAAGTTATGAGAAGTTACCAAAGTGTTATGGTTGACCCATTGCCTAAAGACATCTAACTCCAGGTTAGCAAAAATCCGGAGTGTTACATCATGCGAGGGCATGATCCAAAGAATGAGTCAGATCAAAGGCTCGATAGGGACCACCACATAAAACAGTGGGGAGATTGACGCCCACCATTAAAAAGTCCAAGGGTTACAAAAATTTACGATCAAGCTAATATTTGTGTTTCCCCTTTTTTCATGTCAGCATTAACACATAAATAGGTTAGATCTCAAATAAACATCATTGTGGATCTTTGGAGGGTTTCAATGGTCGGTGTCACTCTCACCACTATTTTTTGTTGTAGGTCCTCCAAGCCTTAGATCTACCTCGTTCTTTAGACCATTCTCTAAAATGATATCTTCAAATGTATGGACGATGTGGATACAACACATACATCATGGTAAAGCTTATAGAACTTAGTGACGTCATTTCAGTAGGGAGTCTCGCTACCCAACCTGTCAGTATCCAATCCACGTACACACCAGCTATATAGATAGGTGTGGTGTTAAGATGAGCGCCGACACTACTAGAGCTTCAAGTTGTGCGAACGGTTCAAACAGATCAAAATTACATGGCCCACAATAATGTATTTATTATATCCACCTCGTTAATTATTTTTTTAGATCATTTTAGAGCATTAAACAAAAAATAAATCATATCCAAATGTACCACACCAAAAATAGTAGCGAGGATAATGATTTTCAAAGTTAAAATACTCTTAAGGCCTACATAATGTTTATTTTCCATCCAATCTGTTAATAAGGTCACAGATACATAGATGAAGAGTAAAAAAAAATTTCATATTGATCTAAAACTTTTATAATCCGCAAGAGGGTTTCAATGGTAGACGTTCAATCCCCCATTGCTTTTTGCAGTGTGGCCAAATTGATCTTTAGATCTGTCTTATTTTTTGGCTCAAGCCTCAAGACGGGCTCTCCAAATGGATGAACAATTTGGATATAACACATATCTCATGATGGGATCACAGAACTTACTAACATGAATACACCAGCTAGGTACACCAGCCAATCCGCTTCCATCGATCACCCGTCTAAAGCGGATTGGCCAGTGTACGTCACACACTCTGTATAGATGCTGTGTATTGAAGTCAGCAAGCTCTGTATGTGTTATATCCAGAGCGTCTACCCATTTAGCGAGTTCGTCTTAAGGCTTTAAGCGAGAAATAACATAAATCTAACTATCAAGTGGATCACACTACAAAAAGCAACAAGGGATTGAACGTCTATCGTTGAAATCCTTGTCAAGATGACAGAAGTTTTGAATTAGTGTGAAATTTGTTTTTCCCCTTCAATCAGGTCTTTTTTACTTATGAACATATTGGATGAATAACGGTGAAAATCATTATCTCGCTGCTATTTGTGGTGTGGTCCAAATGCTCCTCGAATATGATTCGTTTTTATATAATGTTCTAAAATGGTCTCTAAAAATAGATTAACGGTGTAGATATAATAAATACATCACTGTGTGGCCCATGTGACTTTGATCTCCTTTGAACGGTTTGTACAACTCGGAGACCGAGGAGCATCAGTGCTCGTCTTCGCGCGACACATGCCTACAGCAGCTATACAGCTGTTGTAAGGTACACCAGTCAATCCGCTTCCTCTAAACACTAGCTCTTATATCTCTCTCTATTGGAATTAGAGCTGGGCATCGGACCGAGTCGAATCGGATTGGGCCCAACTCGACCAGGCCCGAGTTCTACATGGCCTAACCAGAACTCTGTCAGATCTGGGACCGAGTCCAAGTCCTCTAACCCAATCCGATCCGAAACACTACTGACCTAGACCGATCCGAGTCCGACTCGGTCAGGAAAACCAAGTCGGATCGGGTTGGGATCGTCCATTTTTGCCAACAATGTATAAATCATTATTCTCACTGTTTCTTATGGTGAGATCTACTTGATTATTAGATATACTTAAAATTTAGCATCAATCCCTCAAATGATCTAAAAAAATTGATGGACGATGTGGATAAACCAAAAAAAAAAATTAAGATGGCCTCCACATAGTTTACTCCATGGATAAAACACCTCACTGCGAAATCAGCTTCTTAAAGAAGCTTTGTATGAAGGGTAGCGTATTGAGTAACTCAGTACGGTAAGGTAAGTGTACTGAGTAAACTTTGTGGGCCCCAGTAACATTCATGCATTGTATCCACCCCGTCCATCTCTTTTGAAACATAATTTTAGGGCATTATCCCAAAAATGGAGTATATCCAAACCTCAAATGGACCACACCACAGGAAACAGTGTGCATTGAACGTCTACCATTGAAAAATTCTTGGTGACAACAGAGGGTTTAAATCAAGTTGATATTTGTGTTTTCCCTTCATCCATGTCTTTCTGATCTTATGAACAGGTGGGATGACAAATAAACATCATTAAGGGCCTTAGAAAATTTTCAACGGTTGAAATCAATACTTCCACCTTTTCCAGTGGTATGGTCCACTTGAGCTTTGTATATGCATCAATTTCGGGTTGAACCCATAAAATGATCTGGCAAAATGAATGGACGGCGTGGATGAACTACATGCATTCGTGGTGGGCCCAACTAAGTTTACTCAGTGCGATAAGAGCGTAGTAACTTAGTGTGCTCCAAGAAGTACCGCAATATAGGCTATATAGCTCACCCAGCTATACGTACCTGCTCTAGGTACGTGTCGCTCGAAGACGAGCACTGACGCTCCTTGAGCTCCAAGTTGTACGAACGGTCTAAAGGAAATCAAAGTTACATGGCCCCACAATGATGTATTTATCATATCTATACCGTTCATCTAGTCTTAGAGATCATTTTAGAGCATTATCCAAAAAAATGAATCAGATCTAAAGATCATCTAGACCACACCATAAATTGCAGCGATGGACCACACAAAAATTACAGTGGAGATGATGATTTTCACCATTAAGCAATTTGTAGGGCCACCATAATGTTTATTTTCCATCCAATCTGATCCGTTCTTAAGGTCACAAAGACCTGAATGAAGTGGAAAAATAAATTTCATGTTGATCCAAAACTTCTGTGAACCCAAAAAGGGTTTCAATGGTAGACGTTCAATACCCCACTGCTTTTCGTAGTGTGGTCCACTTAATGGTTAGATCTGTTTTATTTTTGTTCCAACCTTTAATATGATATGGCCAAATGGATGGACGGTTTGGATATAACACATACCTCGTAATTAGAGCCACAGAACTTGCTAATATTACACTAGCCAATCCGCTTCCGTCTATGAGTCTGGCTGTCATGAGGACGCCTGTAAACGCGATACACTGGCCCTCTTCCATCAATGTTTACTACAGTCTCTTCCTCTTTCTCTCTTCAGTCCACCGCTATCCAACATATCTCAGTGTATATTTCTCTAACAGAGAAATCTTCAAAATCTAACAGCATCTTCAACGAAAAGGGAGAGACAGGGATAAAGAAAGAGAGACATATAAAGAGAGATAGAGAGAGAGAGTTGGGGGCTAAAGTGCATGTTGGGCGGGTTTTTTTTTGCGCCAAACGAAAAGCCAAAATACAAGGATATTTTCTAAAATAAAGGGATATTTACATCCCGGGTCGGGTCGGGTCGGACCCTTTCGGTTCAGATTTTCGGATCTGTTCTGTCTGGATACACCACTATCTGAACCTGATCTGAAAAATGATCGGATCTTGATGGATTAGGCCAATCTAGGCCGTCGGTTCTGTTTGGAACGGTACCAAGTTGGGTCAGATCCGCCAGATCGGGTCCAACATGCCCACCTCTAATTGGAATGCTTACTGCCACTTCTTACGTGAAAATCAAGGGAGGAAACTGTTTCCTTTTTCCATGGCTCACCTGAGTTTTGTATCGGGCTTAAAGTTGGTAATGTAAGGTTTCAAGGGCTCCCGCATCATGTGGACTGCTCAGATTCCTTGCCCATGACACGTGTAAAAAGTTTCTCATGTGTGCTCACGTAAGAAGGTAGGCAGGTGAGCACTCCTCACATAAAACGTAAGTAACGTTTGGCCAGAACACCCGTTCCTTGTGTCCACGTCGATTAGTAGATGGGTCTGATTTTCAAATCAGGTCATCATCATGTTGTCCACTAACCTTTTCACTGTCTAGATATTCGACACATGACATGTCCGCAGGAATATGGCTTTATATTAACCCAAGATATACAGCAGCTGTATCTGACCAGGGTTCTGCCGAGTCCCCCACACGTGCTCAAGGTCACTCGTGTAAACGTCATACAATTGCGAACATGATCCAATCCATTCATTACAGGGATACCACTATTTAGAGATACACTTACCCAAAAAATAGGTCAGTCCGCTCACCTGGTGGGTCCACAGTTCATTAAAAAAATACACTACTGACAAAAAAAAAAAAGGGGTCTTTTCTACCTTACTGCTGGCCAATACATAATGGGTCATGTGGGCCCACAGGTCAACTAGCCTGACCCACTTCTACGGTGGGTTTGGGCCAAGTTAACTGGGTACAGGTTTGCCTACGGCTAGAAATGTAGCCCAACTTACAAGGTCAGCGCCGGTCTAGACCCTACCCGACCTAAGAGGCCCATAAAAGTTATAAATGGGATGTGCAAGATGACCCGCCCTAACCCAAAACAAAAGTCATAGGAGATGATTATAATTCACTAAATGGGTCAGGTTAGCGTACCTTGAATACCATATTTCATCCTTAAACCTTAGGTGGGCTGTGCGAGGTCAGGTTGGGTTGGTACCTAATTACAATGAAAGGGGTCAGGTCAGTTGGGCCGGACCCAATTACAATGAAAGGGGTTGGGTCGGGGTCGGGTTTACCCCAACCAATTCCTACCAGATTGGGGTGGTTGAGCCCAGCACAATTACCATGAAATATGTTGAGTCGGGCTCGGTTTAACCGGTCCCATTGCTACATTGTGGCCCAAAAACAAGAAACCCACTTCTCTGGTGCCGACGGCTTCTACTTGTATAGTTAGAAACTTAGAAACAATTCACTGGATCGCCAGGACAATGTTCTATGGTAGTGCCTCATCTTTTTACTATTGAAATTAAAAGTATTCAAGAAGAAATATTATGGAAAGAGCAATGGAGAAGGCTGCCACGTCAGCAGCCCCTGCAATAAGGATATGTAGTAAGGGTGGTAATGGGGCGGGCAAGGCCAGGGCTGGGCTGGGGTTGCACCCATACCCCCAGCTAGGAAGGCACTGGACCTAGAGGGCTGGGCTAGGCCAGTCAAACCATTTAAGAAAAGGCCTAAAGTAAAGAAAGGTGTTGGGGAAAAATGTATAAGAACATAAACCAGCTTATGGAATGGACCAACTCTGCTAAACCAACTCAGGCCCACTGGGCGTCAAGCCTAAGTGAGGCCTCCATGTCCAAAGACAAAGTAACCTCCAAGGGGGGTGATGCAACTTTAAAGACATTCGAAGAGCCCACTTACGAGCCCTATCAAGTGGATATATGTGCCGACCTAACCCATAGGTTAGCCATAGGTCAGCCATAAATTAGCCACAAGTCGAATATGGATCGACCATAGATAGGCCACAAGTCAGTTACAGATCGACTATAGGTTGGCCACAAGTCGATTATGGATCAACTATAGATAGGCCACAAGTCAGTTATGGATCGACCATAGATCGGCCACAAGTCGATCATAGATCGATAATGCCCCCAATTGGCTTATAGATAGTAAGGGCTGATTCGGTCAAGGCCTGCCTTGGGTTCCGGCCTAAGACCAACCTAAAGATTTAGGGAATCCCCTAACGTCCTAGAAGATCTCTCTTGTTCTCAAGGGATAATATCGGATCCCCATGATCTCGGAAACCGATCATCTCGTGGAATTCCCGAATTACACCATGATATCAGGAAAGAGTCCTCCTAAACTGGTATTCTGGTTCTCCTATAAATATAAGAGTATCTCCCAGCGTCCAAAGTGCGTTCACTGAAAAATCCTAAATACTCGACTGGTATCTTTTTTCTGGAGATTCTACCCTGGTATATAAGTCCTCGATCTTGACGTAGGCATCAGAGAGTCCCCTGTACTAGCCAGGGCCTGCTTTGTCTTTCTTCACACTTGTGCAGGTCTAAGAAAGGTCTATACAAAGGGTCTGCCGGAAAACTGCATCAACAGTTTGGCGTCGTATGTGGGAATCGATGTCTTTAAGCCGTCACAGCTCTACCAGTGAACCTTTGGCCAAGGGAAAGAAAAAAGCTCAATCCCCTCCAGTGGCAATTTCAATTACGACTCTGCCCGCGCTCGAATGTGCTTCGCGATCTGTGGAACGACTTGAGTAACAGGAAAGCTGTCAAGGCTCCCCGTGGCATCAGGCCACTTCGGGTTCAAGAAAATGCGATCAACAGAATCGTGGAAGGAATGGCCGACAGAACGCCCTTGAAAGGGAGGTCAGAGACATCAGGGCCGACGTGGGTTATATGAAATAAATACTGGAAAAGATGCAGCCTCAGCGAATGCAAAGGTCCCACCAGAGGGAAGGACAGTCGAGCGACGTCTGTCCATATACGAACCCTCCTCGACATTCCACCGCGTAAGTCACACCGCAATCGAGCCAACAACACGTCCCCGCTAAACCTGTCCCATCCCATGTCTCCGGGACTAACCCTGTCTCATTGCATGCTTCTGACTTGCACTATGAGATAGATTGGAAAAGGCATAACTGACCCCCGGCCGAAGCCACCGCTGATAGTGAGGAACCATAGAGGGTCGAACTCCAGAGTCTGCAGAAGTAAATCACAGATATAAAGCAAACCTATTAAGCTAGTACGACCATGGCAGAGGAAATTGAAACCCCGTTCACAGTCTACATAATTTGGGCACGATTGCCGGATAGGTTTCGACTACCCCATATCACACCCTACACAAGGAATACGGACCCAACGAAAAGATAATCAATCCCAAGACGACCGTAGGTCGAACAAGCGACCTAATAGTAAGTTCACTACCTATACTCCACTCAACAAATCCCAATAGCAGGTCTTAATGAAGATAAAAGATGAACGCTTCGTTCATTGGCCGAACAAGTTATGAAGTAATCCCGATCAAAGAAGCAAGAAGAAATATTACTATTTTCATCGGGATCACGGGCATAACACAAGTGACTACTATAACCTCAAGCAGGAAATTAAAAGGCTCGTCTGGAAGGGCCACCTCGATGAACATGTAGATTAGAGAGGAAATTAGATTACAGCTACCGAGGAATAACCGATCGACAACTAGCCAACTAGGGAGATCTGGACAATTATCGAGGGCCACAAAGGTAGAGGTGATTTGAACAATGCCTGAAAGACACACAAAAGGAGCATTAGTTACTCCAAGGGAGAGATTATGGTCCTCGATTGATCCCTGAAAGACATAAAAATGGGAAATGTAAGACCCGTATTTTGGTCCGTACCTTTCCGTAGACTTCCGCGGTCTTACCGGTCGAATTCCGGCAACCTTCGACCCTTAACCGATATCGATGCGCGACCCTGATTCATATGCCGAAAATCCGAGTCGACTCAACCCGAGACCAATACCATAGCGACCGCGCCGTCGCTGCGGTTCCAATGCCACGACTCGCGGGCCGAGGCGATACCCTGGTCAAGAGATGTGGACCAACGTTCGGTGTGAGAAAACGCTGCGCGTTGCGAAATCCAAGGGAATCTCTACGATGTGTCACATCAATCACATCAATCCCATCAATCAATTAATCCATCAATCCATCACATGTTAAATACACATCACTTTCACCCCTTTTCCCAAGCAACCACAAAAGTCTCCCAAACACATACCTCTCTTACACAATAGGCCACAAAAGTCTTCATATCTCATACCTCTCTTACACAAAAGGCCACAAAAGTCAAAGATTTCTTACACAACCATCACTCACCACATCCATTCATCACTCTCTCTCTCCCTTTACAACTCCTCTCTTTCTCATTTGCAAAAAAAAAAAATAAATTCCAAGCTAAAGAAGATCCCACGTATGGAGTTTTCCAAACTCTCCTAAGCTCCAAGTGGCCCACCTTCCTACCCCATCATCTCCCATCTCACCCCTCTATTCTTCATTTCATCCATTGAAGTTGGAGCTAAGGTGCCAAGGAACCCCTAGGAGCAAGAAGATCGGACGGTGGGTGCCTCTATAGGGTAGTTTCTTTCTTGTTTTTATGATGGGCCAAGTGAGACCCACCGTCAATGGTGTGGATCTCGCTTGGGACCCTAAGATGAGGCCGAGCGTCCACTTGGATCATCATAATGTTTACTCCATTGCATTTGAGAGGTCATCTAGACCGTCCATGTCAGTGGGGAATGGATCTCCACCGTTGATTTTCATTTTCGATGGTCCCATGTACAAAGGGATCTGTTTATTGTATAGTTTCTTACAAGGGAGGGCTCATAGTGGCAGAGCCCTCCATCACAAAGCGTGTCCCACTCTCCATGTCTCTCTCCCTTCTTATTTTTATTTTATTTTATTTTATTTTATTTTATCTTATGCAATAGGATTGTGTGGCCCACTTGAATGGATCCCACCTTGAGATTTATTTTGTTCAAGTTTTTATTCAAGTGGGGCCCACCATATACGTTGTACCCACGTCACCCATCAGTGGTGGCCCACTTCATCAGGGCCCACCACAATGTATTTACTTAAAGGGACTAAACCGTCCAGCGTCTGGGACGCTGGACGTTTCAAAAAAAAAAAAAAAAAGGAAAGAAGAAAGGGAATGAAGAAAAGAAAGGCCTTTGGGTGGTCCACTTGCTTAGGCCCCACCATGATGTATTTAAACAATCCAAGCCGTTTATCCTCTTACCTACGAAATTTTAGCCGTTGGGTAGAAGTTTGGGGCTGATTGGAAGACCTGGTGGGCCATAGCATCGAAGAACGCATCATTACCATTCAAGGATCCTTTTCTGATTTTATTTCATTTTCTGATCATAAAAAAATTCGAACTCTGGACTCGTTTCACCTGTTGCGAGCCACAAACCGTATGGCCGGAGCGAATTTCATTTTAGCGGGCCCCATGTGCGAAAAACCACCAGAAAATCGTTTTTCCCAGTTTTTGGAAAGAGGCAGAGCCTCTGCCTTCTCTGTCAGCGGGCAGCAGCTGCACGCTGCTGCGTGCAGCCGTGAGGGCGGGCGGACGGACGCAGGGGCCCACGGCCCTGCGTGTGGGCCCCACTATAATGTTTATTTGTTATCCAACCCGCTCATTAGGTGGGCCACCCCAGTGGTGGGCCCCCCTCCAAAAATGAGACAGATCCAAAACTCAGGTGGCCCACACCACATGAAACAGTGAGATTGAGTATCCACCGTTGAAATCTCTTTGGGGCCCACAGTAGTGTTGGATCAAGCTGAAATTTATGTTTTCCCTTCATCCAGGTCCGAGTGACCTTATGAACGGGTTGGATGACATCTGGGCATTTCAGTGAGCCCCACATGGGACCTACAATGATGTATGTGTTATAAGACCACCGTCCAGGCGGACGGTGGCACCCACCACGGTGGCGCCCACCTCATGTATGTGCTGCCTCCACCGTCCAGCGGACGGTGGGGCCCTTGTGATGTATGTGCTCTATCCGCACTGTCCACTGACAGTGGGACCCACCATGATGCATGTGATGCACCCAGACCGTCCATCCACTTGGTGTGATCATTTCTAGGCCTGAGCTGTTGGTTGGGTGGGCCCCTCATGTATGGATTAGGCCCATTTAATTGCAAAAGGCCTATGGGTTAGGCCCATTTGATTTATGAAATGCTTATGGGTTAGGCCCATTTGATTCATACAAGGCCTATGGACTTAGGCCCACTTGATATGTAAAGCCTATGGGTTAGGCCCATTTGATTCATATAAGGCCTATGGACTTAGGCACACTTGATATGTTTCAAGTCCATGGGACTAGGCCCTTTTGATGTATTCCAAGACCCATGAATTTGGACCCATTTGATGCATTTTTTAAAGCCCATGGAAGGAGGCCCATTTGATATATGTAAGGCCTAGGGGTTTAGGCCCACTTTGATATGCATGCAAGGCCTAAGGGTTAAGGCCCATTTGGCGTACATATGGGGTTCAATTGGTGTGGCCCATTCGTTACCTTTAAGACCCATGAGTTAAGCTTATTGATGCAATCCAAGGCCCACGGGTTTTGACCCATTGCAATGCACCTAAGACCCATTGGTGCGACCCATTTATGTGGCCCATCTGATGAATAAAAGGCCCATAAGATATGGCCCATTTAATATATATGTACGGCCCAATGGGATGAACCTACGGTCCATTGCAATGTGTAATTCCAATACAGAATAACTAGCGATGTTACAAAGATTATGCCTTGGGAGCAATGTTGGTTTGACGTCCACATTGCGAGTGTAATGTTGGTTGGATGTCCACATTACGACTCTCCTTAGGGCCCATTACTGGGCCGTACTTGTTGTGTATAGGTCGTCTAGGCCCATCCGCGTTGTAAGAATGGTTCATCATTCATTTATATGTTTAGTATAGTTTCATGACTCATGATCATACGCATCATATGTATGCTTGATATGAGGATTGACTGATCATAGCATATGCCTTTGAGTAGGTTGTTTATGGGCTCCTGGTTAGGCGGTGTTGCCCTACATGAGCGCACGATATGCGCAGGATTTTTTACATGACTGGATAGTGTGAATCATGCATTTCGCATTTATATGACATGGTTATTGTACGCCCTAACGACATCAGGGCCGTAGCCTCCACAGACGCATCATGGTTGGTAAGATGGATACCAGAAATCTTGTTCTATATGGGGTGCTATAGATATCCCTGGGTGAAAGTTCCTAAACCCTTATGGTACCAAGAAGTTGCTCCAACGTCTAGACCGAGTGGGTAGATGAGCGCTGAGTGCCGAATACCAGTTGGCTGTGCTCTCTACTGTGTTGTTGTTGGTTGGAAGGGGGTGCGACCTTACCCGCCCGAGTGTAGGGGGCAATGCTAGGCTGAGTCTGACCAGCTCAAGGAATGGGTCCGTTATCGACGAGTCGCGCCCGATATTGGCAGACGGGTAGTGAGGTCTCTTCCACTTACCTTATTGCGCGCGATGTAGTGGCAATCTGGTTTAGAGTGTACTAGACCTTGGTGATATTCCATATTTGATCTGTATTGATGTGTGGACATAGATGAGGATCTGTATGCTTGAGTTGCATTGCACATCGCATGGCCTTGGGGTGGCCGATACCATTCATGTCTTGCATCGCATAGCCTTGGTACGACTCATGATATTATGGATCCATCTGCATATTTCGCATTACTCTGACATTGCATGTTCATATTACTACCTTACGCACACACTTTCACCACCCTCTAAGCTTTCTATAAGCTTATGCACGACCGTTGCGTGCAGGTGACGTTAGTTCGCAGCAGCGCTGAGGCAGAAGCACGTTGCAGATCGTTTTGGAGTTCTTGTTCTTTACCATTGTATTTCCCTTTATGCTCCTTGTACTTGTAAAGTTTTTTTGATCATAGTGGAAATGTAATGGAGTTCTTGGTGGTTGTTTGTGGGTTATGCCATTGGTTATGCTTATTACAAATCAAACTGACGTTGAAAATCCTCCTCGTAACATCCCAGGATCAGAACCTGGCGAATGGGAGCTAGGAGCAGAGAATGGGGTTCTACGGAGGCTGTCGGCGCCGGATTCGGCGATCAAGAATTTTGTGAGCCCGATTTCCGAGTCTGGGACGTGACAGGAAAATACGGTGTAACCTTTACTGAGGAAGACGCCCGAGGTGTCCACCACCCTCATGACGACGCCTTGGTAATTTCTGTGAACATAGCCAATTGAAAGGTATTTCGAGTCCTCGTCGACACAGGGTCATCCGCAGATGTGCTTTTCGCCCAAGCCTTCGACAAGATGGGTATCGGTCAGTCCTTACTCTGACCAGTGAAAAGTCCTTTATTTGGATTCTTAGGAGGACAGATCATGCCTGAAGGAGCTATTCATCTCCCTCTTTCAGTTGGAGATGGGCAAAATCATACCACAGTGATGGTCGACTTCCTCGTGGTCGACCAATCATCCGTCGACAATGCTATTCTCGGATGAACGTCGTTATATCTCCTCCGAACAATAGTATCGGCCTATCACCTCTCCATGAAATTCCCAACTGAGCATGGTGTGGGAATTGCCAAGGGTAACCAGCATGACGCTCGAAGATGCTACACGATGGCCTTGAAAACTCCACCTAAGGTAATGACAATCGGATCCCCGAAAGCTCCACCTAAGGTAATGACGATCAAGTCCCTGGATCCGCGTGAGGAATCTCATGAACGAGGTCGACCCACGGAAGACCTTGTTCTGATCCCATTGAACGAGTTTAACACATCTAAGACCATACAGGTAGGGTCATCCTTGACTCCACAGCTGAGAGATAAGCTAATAGCCCTACTACGACGATATGCCGATATGTTTGTGTGGTCTCATGAGGACATGTCAGGCATTGACCCCGCCATTATCACGTATAGACTAAACATTAACCCGATCTACAGGCCGATATGGCAGAAGTGATGCACTCTCGGTCCAGAAAGATATGCCGTGATAGAGGAGGAGATTAACAAGCTCCTCAAGGTTATGTTCATCGAAGAAGTTTATTACCCAGACTGGGTGGCAAACGTCGTACTGGTCAAGAAAGCCAATGGGAAGTGACGAGTCTGTGTAGACTACACAGACCTGAACAAAGCCTGCCTAAAGACAGTTTTCCTCATCAGGATTGAACAGTTGGTCGACAGTACCACGGGGCATGACCTCCTTAGTTTTATGGATGCATATTCAGGGTATAATCAGATTGTAATGCACCTAGGAGATAAATCTAAAACTACCTTTGTCACCGACAAGGGTCTTTATTGTTTTCGTGTAATGCTTTTTGGTTTGAAGAATGTGGGACCGACCTATTAGAGATTGGTCAATAAGATGTTCGCTCGCCAAATTGGGCGGACAATGGAGGTTTACATCAATGATATGCTTATCAAAAGCATCAAAGCTACATACTATATAACCGACCTCGAGGAAATGTTCCTCATCCTTCGTAAGTACCAAATGAAACTGAATCCGAGCAAATGCGCTTTCGACATAAGCTCAGGAAAGTTCGTCGGTTTTTTGGTTAGCCAACGAGGGATCGAGGCAAATCCCAAGAAAATTAAGGCTTTACTTGCCGCCCTCAACCGCTTCATGTCCCGAGCTATGGATAAATGTCTCCCCCTTTTCAAACTATTGAAAGGGAGACAGATAGTAAATTGGACCGAAGAATGCGAGAAAGCCTTTCAACAACTAAAACCATACCTAGGATCACCGCCCTTGCTCTCCAAACCTGAGCAAGGAGAATCATCGTTGTTGTACCTAGTTGTGTTCGACACAGCAATTAGCTCGGCGTTAATTCGGGAGCACAAGAGAAAATAGTTTCCGGTTTACTATGTCAGTAAAGCCCTTGTTCTTGCATAAACGAGATATCCAACCTTGGAAAAAGTGGCCCTAACTTTAGTTACTTCTTCCCAACACCTGTAGCCATATTTTCAAGCCCATTTAATCGTTATTTTGACTGATCAGCTATTACGACAAGTTCTACAGAAACCCGTGGCTTCGAGTTAACTAACTAAATGGGCGATCGAACTAAGTGAGTTCAACATTAGATATCAACCACAAGCCATAATCAAAGGTCAAGCGGTGGTTGACTTCATTGTCGAAGTCATGCAGACATCCGAGCAAGATCCAATTGACGTCCGACTTAATTTTGACCTACCCAGATTAGAGGTCACTCCAGAAAGTTTGGTAGACCAGCATGGCTTTGAATCGTCCGACTGCGAATTTTGTCACGACCCTCCCAGATGTACGCTATACGTTGATGACTCTTCCAATTCCAAGCTAAGTGGGGTAGGGGTAGTCCTAGAAACTCCTGACCATAAATGCATGTAATATGCTTTGAGATTTGGATTCCAAACCTCTAACAATACAGTAGAATATGAGGCTTTACTCGTCTAATTAAAAACTGGTAGCAAACATGGGGGCTTAGCATCTCAACGCCTTTAGTGACTCACAATTGGTCGTCAATCAAATAACCGACGTCTACTAAGCCAAAAAAGAACGTTTGAAGGCCTACCTCAGGAAAGCCAGAGAATTGATTGGCAATTTCCAACATTACAGCGTTGCCCTAATCTTACTAGCTGAGAATTATAAAGCCGATATGTTAGTCAAACTCGCTACAGTAAATGAGGATGAAATCCCAAGATCTATCCCCATTGAATTCTTGGCCAAACCGAGTATCGATGAAGCATATATTCCGACCGTTCTTTAGATTAGCTCGGAACTAACGTAGATGGACCCAATCATCCGTTACCTCGAAACTAACGAATTACCTGGGGACCGAATGGAAGCATGACGAATAAAGATTAAAGCCGCCTGATATACCATACTCAACAGCATACTATGTAAGAAAGGGTTTTACCTTCCCTACCTGAGATGCATCCGACTAGAAGAAGTCGAGTACGTCCTGAAAAAGATCCATGAAGGGATCTGCAAAAACCACTCTAGAGGACGATCGTTAGCCCATAAGGTCGTCCGGCAGGGTTACCATTGGCCTACCATTCAGCACGATGTACGGAATCTCATCCAGAGATGTGACAAATGTCAAAGGTTTGCAATATCCCTCGGTAACCACTAGAAGAACTTAACCCTATGGCCGGCCCTTGGCTGTTTGCTAAGTGGGGGATCGACATCATTGGACCATTCCTTATGGAAAAAGTTCAGACCAAGTTCGTTGTTATAGCTATATATTACTTCACCAAGTGGGCAGAGGTAGAACCATTGGCAAAGATAACCAAATAAAAGATCACAGATTTTGTTTGGAAGAATACCGTCTGTCGATTTGGGATCCTTACAATGGGAAATAGTTCGATAACAAGCAGTACCAGGAGATGTGCAAGAACCTCAGGATTCACATCGTTTACTCCTCAACATGTCATCCGCAAGCAAACGGGCAAGTTGAGGCAGTTAATAAGATCATCAAACATCACCTCCGAACCAAGCTTGAAAGCGCTAAAGGAGCTTGGGCCGAGGAACTTCCCAAAGTCCTATGGGCTGACCGAACTACCGCCCGAACTGCTATTGAAGAAATCCCTTTCTCCCTAATGTATGGAGCAGAGGCGGTCACTCTTGTGAAAACGAACTACCTACGTCTAGAACAGCCTCATTTGACGAACAGGTCAATAACGAGCTTATGTCCCTTGATCTCATCCTTCTGGAAGAGCGAAGGGAGAAGCTCAGCTGCGAACCACTGTCCGTCAACAACAAGTGTCGCGGTTCTAAAATGCTTAGGTCAAGGCCAGAAGGTTTCGAGTAGGAGATCTGATTCTTTGAAAATTATTCCAGAACACCAAGAAGCAGGAATGGAGACCTTGGACCTGAACTGGGAAGGGTCATATGTGATTTTGAGCACCATCCGACCTGGCACATACCGATTAAAAGATCTGACTAGCCAACTACTCCATCATCCATGGAATGCCGAGCATTTAAAGATCTACTTTCCTTAAATTGGTTGGTATGGCCTTTGTCATGTCGCAATTTGCTCAAAATAAAAGTTTCATTTACATGATCAATGTTTGACTTAGTTCATATCTCTAAACAGTCTCTGTCCAATCTAAATCCGATTTATGTCCGAGCTAGATCCGAATTATATCACTGATACGGACTTTAATGAGAAATTGCGATCGACATCTAATGGTGCAACTCGTCCTATAATGGAAAAAGAATATGAAAACAGATCTTTAAAAGGTGACATTTTCATTGATAACATCTAAAATTGTGTGAGTACATCAGTTTTACATTGACTATAATTCAAAAGTGGTACATCAGACTATCCACGGAATTCAAAAAAGAAAAATATGCGAAGGGAGATGTCGCTTGGTGTGCTTGAAGTGCTTAAAGCCAGAGTGCTTAGTGTGCCTAAAGTGCTTGAAGCTAAAAAAGGAAGCAAAATTAAGGAAATACTTCTCTGCAAAATTAACTTCAAGACTTGGGGACTGCCTTAGGAGTTGCTTCATCGCCCAACCCATTAAAGCCCGACTCTAACTCATTAAAGGCAGAGAGATCGAGCTCGGGAAAGGTCTCCTTCGTCGTCTTCACATACTCAGCATAGCTTCAACGAAAGAGATAATCCATCTCGTCTTAGAATTCTTGGGATGACCGAAATTCCTTCACAACGTCCCTTCATGTGATAGCGATGGCGGCTTTACTCTTTGTCCTCAGCCTCTCCATCTTAACACTCGTATTGACGAACTCAGCATGACATTCATCATCTAACACCTTGTCCTCTAGCAACTGCGCGACCATCTCAGCCCTCTCGGCAAAAGACGCTTTGAGAGCCGCCTTCGCCACCCTTAGCTCGACTTCAATAGCTGAAGCCTGAGTCTCAGCCTCTTCCGCCCGATTATGCTCCTAAACAAACTCGACGCGCGCCTTTAATACGCACGAAGCAAACTACAAAAGAAAAAGAAGGGGTTAAGACAAGCAATCAGAAAAATGAAGTAGCCTAACGTCTGATGGTATTCTCATCCCAAGAAGGGTTGTCGTCACGTGTGGAAGGGTCAGATCCATGGGAGCTTCGAACAAGCCGATGAACTCCCCTTTGACACTGTGACAATCTGCCCATGGGAGGATCCCCTCCACAGTTCTACGGAGGCTCCCTCGCCCCTCCTTAGCTTCCTCTCTTCCCGAGGACTGAGCCCCAGCGTGAAGCTCCGAAGCTTCTTGAGCCTCGGCGGGAGATACCTCCAGGCCCTCATCTAAGACCTCCATGATGGTCGAGCAAGAGGGACCAACTCTCCCCTTGCCCTTGCAAGAGGTCTTTTATTTCTTCCTCTTCAGCACTGACAAATTATCCTAGGGAGGCGCGTGAACTTTGAAGGGGGGGCAGGATGAAGGGCCGAGCTTCAGCCATCTCTGTGTCAATACGTAGAACAGTGTATCAGTATGTTAGAAGAATTTCTCAGCAAAATTTGAAATTTGAAGGCTCAACTGAAGGTCTTACCCAAAGCTCAGCTGAAAGAAGCCGCTTTGGTTGGAGAAGCACTCTCCAAGATCTTCTCTCCCAGCTTAAGGTCCACAAGTCCCTGATCCAGGCTATCAATCCGCTGTCGAGCAATAATGAGTGTTTGAAAATAGCAGTGGAAGAAGACATGTAAACACGATTAAAGGACAGTAAAGGCCGACCGACAGAAGTTAAAATGATTAAAACTGACCTGGCTCGAAAAAAGCTCGGGGAACGAGAGGCTGGGTCGATCCTGGTTCGGCCATCTCCCAGCATCCAGAGGCTAAGAACCACTTATCCTGGAAGATGGAGGGTCGATTATTAAAGCCCCGCTGGTATTCTACCATGAGGAGAAGTAATACTAGCTAGGCTGGAGGGTGTTCGCTTTTACCTAATATAGGTGGAGGAACTCATCCACTGATAACTGGGGCTGGTTTAATTCATCCCACAAGACCACATAGCTGAACAAGTCCCTTCACCCATTTGGAGTCATCTGCCCTGGGGCTAACCCGAGGCTAATCAATAGACACCTAGCTATCCCCTGAAGTGAGAGTCACAGGCCACATTGAAGCACGACCTGGAAGATCTCCACAACCCTGTCTGGAGGTCGATCTGGAAGTTCATCCAACGAAGGGCGTCGAAGAATAATAGACTCGGGAACATGATATCCGAGCCTGATCCGGGTCAACTAATCCACAGACATAGCCGAAGGCACTGACCTCCTCGAGCTTTCTTCACCCTGAGGCTCTCCCAGTTCATCCTCATTGGGTAGGTAGCGCACCTCAGTGACCTACTCAGTTGCCTGAGACGCATCCATTGCCCGAGCTCCAGGCACTGTCCCACGTTTGGGAGACAGATTCAATGCCCTAGCAACGGGCGTTGATATTTGTGCAGGAGACCATTCTAGTGCTCTCCTTGACAATGAATACCGAAAAGTGGCATCTGCCATCACCACCAGCGGCAAAGGTGGATTCGACATTACTCTAAGGCGATTGCTCACCCCACTTTTGCCCCCGAAAATCCCCTCCCATGAACTTAAGGAGCCAGACATGGCAAGTGTTAATGGAGAAAAGGAAACGAGGAAGGGGAAAGGAGGCTCACCGGAGCACGAATTAACAGAATCCCGACCGAATTGCAGCGAAAATAGTCGTCAAAAATCACATAGAGAAGCCGAAAGTCGAAATGGGGAAGGAGATGAAATGCAAATGGGAAAGACCTAAGGGTCAGGGCTTCCCTTATATAGCAGTGCCATGTGTCAACTATCTGAAACGTCCATCAATGTTGTGTCGTATGATGCCTCTTCAACTGCTCAGACTGAACATGTGGCTTAACTCCCATGTGCCACTCAATTTCGATATCGAGTATAACGTCATGTGTCACCTTCTCGTTGAACCGCCAATGAAACGACTGTTTGACAGCCCATGTGACCTCGATTGATGAGCCAACACGTTATGATCTCTTACTTGAACGGTTCTACTTCCGCACTGGCCGCCATACCTGGCGTTTATGACAGTTCGTCTCGATCCAGTCCATATATCCCGATCTAGTCCTGACCAAACGTTTTCTAAACCTTCGCAAATCGCTTTGAAAAGCAAGGGGGCTCACTGTTAGGGAAAAATCTATAAGTCCATAGACCGGCTTATGGAATGGACCAATTCTGTTAAACCAGCTTGGGCCCATTGAGGGTCGAGCCTAAGTGAGGCCTCCACGTCCAAAGACAATAACCTCCAAGGGGGGTGATGCAACTTTAAGGATATTCAAAGAGCTCACCTACGAGCCCTTTCAAGTAGCTACATGTGTCGACCTAACCCATAGATCAGCCACAAGTCAATTATGGATCGACCATAGATAGGCCACAAGTTGGTTACAGATCGACTATAGGTTGACCACAAGTCGATTATGGATTGACCATAGATAGGTCACAAGTCGGTTACGAATCAACCATAGATCAGCCACAAGTCGATCATAGATCGGCCACAAGTCGATCATAGATCGACAATGCCCCCAACTAGCTTATAGATAGTAAGGGTTTATTCATTGATCAGGTCAAGGCCTGCCTTTTGTTCCGGCCAAAGACCAACCTAAAGATTCATGGAATCCCCCAACATCCCAAAAGATCTCTCTTATCCTCAAGGGATAATATCGGATCCCGATGATATCAGAAACTGATCATCTCACGGAAATCCCAGATTACACCAAGATATCAGAAAAGAGTCCTCCCAAAATGGTATTTTGGTTCTCCTATAAATATAGGAGTACCTCTTGCCGTCCAAGGTACATTCACTGAAAAACCTTAAATACTCAACTGGTATCTCTTTTCTAGAGATCCTACCCTACTCTATAAGACATCGATCCTGACTTAGGTATTGGAGAGTTCCCTATACTAGACAGGGCCTCCTTTGTCCTTCTTTACGCTTATGCAAGTCCATGAAAGGTCTATACAAAGGGTCTGCCAGAAAACTTCATCAACAAAAGGTATGAAATAGTCCAATCTAAGATTTTTTTTATTTTTATTTTTTCTTCCTCTTAAATCATTCGTCTATGGTTAGTAGATTCAAAAAAATGATTTGGATCATTAAAACATACACCACAATGGGAACCTTTTAACTAGGTCAACAATGGTATATTCCATTGGCAGCGTACATGCTGCTACGTGTGACATGCGTTAAGTGTAGGCAACCCCTAGTGGGGCCCACCCTGCACTTGGCAGCATGCACCTCTCCTTGCCTTAGCTACCTCCTCCCTCCCTAAGGGGAGAGGAAGGGTGGTCACACGTACCAAAGAGGAGAGGGTAGAGAGAGAAGATGAGAGAAAGAGGGAGAGAGAGAGAAAGAGAGAGGAGAGGAAATTTGTGCACGTGGAACATGGGTGTGTCCATGGTGGGAACGCGGTGTAGGGCGCAAATTAGGTACTACCTGTCACGCCCCAAACTCGAAAATCGGATTCACATGAACCCCGATTGCCGAATCCGGTGTCGACAGCCTCCGTAGTGCCCCATTCTCGGCTCCTGATAATCTAATGCCAGATTCCGACCCTGGGATCCTACAAGGAGGATTTTCAAAATGAAATTTTTTTTTTTTTGTAAAGGAGCATAACCACAGACATAACCAAGTCACAAAACAACATCACCACGTATCCACTATAACAACAATTTTTAAGTACAATGCAGAAAGGGAAATACAAGGTGATCAAAAGCTCCAAAAGGTCCTGATGTGCACTCCTGTCTCAGCGCTGCTGTCGTCCAACGCTACCTGCACGCAACTATCGTGCATAAGCTTACAAAAGCTTAGAGGGTGGTGTGAGTGTGTGCGTAAGGCAAACGCCAAGTGTACAGTATCAGAACAATGCGGAAGCATGCGGTAAGTCCATGAATATACCAAGGCTGTGTAATGCAAGGCATGATGCGAGATATGAATGTCATCGGCCACACCGATGCGATGCAAGGCCTACATAGCCAAATGTCATATGCGAAATGCAATCCAAGCAAGTCGGTATTCCTCAAATGCATATATCAGTACAGTTCCTCTCTGGATATCACCGGGGTCTAATACACTTCGCAGAGACTGCCACCTCCCTAGCTGCACAGTCAAGCAAGCGGATAAGACCTCACTATCCGCCTGACCAGTAGTATGCCAATACCTACCCGGCTCGTCGATAGCGGACTTATTTGCGAGCTAGTCAAACTCAGCCTAGCTTATAGCCCTCTCACTCAGGCGGATAAGGCCACACCCCCTTCCAACCGACCACGACACAGTGGGAGACGCGGCCTACTGGTATTCGGCACTCGGGCGCTCATGTATCCACTCGGTCTAGACGTTGGAGCATCTCCTGGTACCAAAAAGGTTCTGGGACTCTCACCCAAGGACATCCTAAGTGCCCACAGTGCTAGAATATGCATTTCCGGTATCCCATACGGCCATCCACGATGTACCCGTGAAGCCATGGCCCTGATGTCGCTAGGGCGTGCAGTGATCAAGTCATACGTATGCGAGACGCATGAATCACGCTGTCAGAACATGCAGCAATCCAGCGCGTACTGCGCGATCATGTGGGGTGCTCAGTCACCTAACGAGCCCCATAGATGGTCTGTCCAATGGCGTATGCTATGATCAGTCATTACTCATATCAAGCATACATATGATGCGTATGGGCATGAGTCATGAGATTATTCTAAACATGTTATTAGGCAATGAATAGTAACAGGTATAGACCTATCAATGGGCCCTAAAGAGAATTACAATGCGGACATTTAACCAACATCGTACATACAATGTGGACGTCAAACCAACATTGTTTCCCAGGCACGGTTTGCCATAAATATCATTTCACGAACCATGAGAAACGTACATTGCAATGGACCCTAAGGACATCCGTTAGGCGTTGATTCCTGGGCCTTAGATATATTCAAATGGGTCGTATTATATGGGCCTCACATTCACTAAGTGGTTTGCATTAATGGGCCTCACTAATGAGCCTTATGTACATTGCAATGGTCCACGATCCATGGGCCTTGAAGTACATTAAAGTGGTCTTACAACTTGGGCTTTAAACATGCTAGATGGGCCTATGCACATAAATATATCAACGAGGCTACTCCCTTTGTGCCCCATACACATCAAATGGGCTTGTTCCCAGGGGCTTTATATAGAGTAGGTGGGCCGGATCCCATGGGTATTGCATATGTCAAATGGGCCCAAACCCATGGGCATTATAATGCCAGATGAGCTTAATCCCGTAGCCCTTATATGTACCAAATGGGTGACCATTTAGTCCTCATATATATACCAAGGTAGGCCTCAATAAATGGCCAAGGTTAAATCAATAAAGGGCCCTATACACGTGTCATGGTGGCCCATTTGAACCATAGATCTGTCTCATTTTGGCCCATGCCATAAAATAATTTTATAAAAACGAATAAATGGACGGTTTAGATGCAACATATGCATCGTGGCGGGGGTCACATGAAGGCCCACCAAAATTTTAATATACTATATAATACATATACAGTATATATACATAGGTAAGTATATATATGTATATATATATATATATACACCATATTATAGGAAATATATATAATATTGTATATACACACACCTACATGCACACGCACATGTGCACTCACACATGCATACACACATGCACACACATGCGTACACACCCACGCACGCCCACACACATTTTGTATTGGGCTCCACCGTCCGTACGGACGGTGGAATTTAGCTACATACATCGCTGTGGGTCCCATGTGGGGCCCACCAAAATGTTTATAATCCATCCAATCCCTTTACAAGGTCATAGGGACCTGGGTGAATAACAGAAATAAATTTCGGCTTGGTCCAAAACTTCTGTGGACCCCAA
The DNA here is from genome assembly GCA_037074715.1 of Magnolia kwangsiensis. Taxonomy (NCBI): domain Eukaryota; kingdom Viridiplantae; phylum Streptophyta; class Magnoliopsida; order Magnoliales; family Magnoliaceae; genus Magnolia; species Magnolia kwangsiensis. Next base: position 121,695,886 of record CM073577.1, read on the forward strand.
AAGGATTTCAATGGTAGATTGTAATCACCACTGTTTCTTGTGGTGTGGGCCGCCTGAATCTCGGATGGACCTGAAACTTGGAGGGGAGCCACGTCAGTGGGTGGGCAACCTGATGAACGGTGTGAATACAAAATATGCATCATGGTGGGGCCCGCCCGGGGAGCCGTGGACGGCCTGGCGTCCGCCGACCGCCCGCCGCTGGGCGTCTGACATGGGCAGGGGCAGCAGCGCCTCTGCTGCTCGTTTTCAAGAAAAAGAGTTTTGGAAGGGAAGCGGTTTTTCCGCGGTTTTTGGCCTGTGGGGCCCGTGAAAATGAAATCTACTCCGGCCATTACGATCAGTGGCCCGAGGCCGTCCAAATGAGTCCAGAGTTTAAATTTTTTTGATGCATGGAAGTGAAATAAACTAAGAAAGTGATATTTGAATGGTAAAGGTGCGACCTTTGACGCTATGGCCCACCAGGTGATTGGATCAGCTCCAAACTTCTACCCAACGGCTACAATGCCGTGGGTAAGAGGATGGGCGGCTCAGATCGGATATAAGCATCAGGGTGGGGCCTATGCAAGGAGGCCACCCAAATTTTTTCTTTTCTTCTTTCCTTCTTCCCTTTTTCTTTTTTTTTTTTCTTTTTCTTTCTCTTCACAGCGTCCAGCGTCTGGGACGCTGGACGGTTAAATAAATTCATTTATTCATCATTTTTTTTTTTTTATAAGTGGCAGGCCCTGATGAAGTGGGCCACCACCTGATGGGCGGCATGGAAATGGTGTGAAAGGTGGGCCCCACTTGGTTAACATAAATACATCAAGATGGGATCTATTCAAGTGGGCCATCCCACCCTTTTGTAATGAATACAATAAATTAAAATAAAAAAAATAAGATAGAGAGAGAGACATGGAGAGTGGGACACGGCTTATGATGGAGGGCCCCCGTCATTATGGGCCCTCCCTTACATGAAATCATATAACAACGGGCCCCTTTGAACGAAGGACCATCAAAAATGTAAATCAACGGTGGAGATCCATTCTCCACCGTTATGGACGGTCTAGATGACCTTTTTGAGATGAAATAAACATCATGATGGGGTGCATGGAGAATGGCCCCATCATGGAACGATCATGATGATCCAGGTGGTCCATCGGCCACAAATAAAGGTCCCAAGTGAGATCCACACCATTGATCGGTGGGCCTCACTTGGTCCACCATAAAAACACATAAATCAACCCTATAGAAGCACCCACCTCTTGATCTTCTTGGTCCGTTGGATAGCCGGTCACCTAGAGCTTCACTTAGATGGTGGTGATGGGAATTAGATGGCTAGGATGGGAGATTTGGGAGTGGAAAGTGGGCCTCACATATGCACTTCTCTCCATGGGGAGACTTGGACGTTGGATGCTCTCCCTTGCTTGGGTTGAAGTGTTGAGAAATGAGAGAGAGAGAGGTGTGATTAATGAGAGATGGAGTGATGTGAGGTGAGTGATGGGTGAGGTGAGTGATGGGTGAAGTGAGTGATGGGTGAAGTGAGAGGTTAGTTGACTTAGGTGGTTGCTTGTCTTGTGGAGAAAGGAAGCATGGGTGTGTGTGTACTTGACATGAGAGGTGATTGATGGGTGATTGATGGGATTGATGGGACATATTGTAGAGATTCCTTGGGATTTGCAACGCTCGGTGTTTTTGCTCGAACTGAACGTGGGTCCGTATCTCATCGTCTGGGTATCGGATCGGTGCGTGAGTTGCGGCGTTGGAACCGCGGCGACGGTGCGGTCGCAACGATACAAGTCTTGGATTAAACCGGCTCAAATGAATAGGATACGACTTACTGTCGTGCGCAACGTCAACCATAAGTCGCGGATTGCCGGAATCTGACGAGAAGGGTCGCGGGAATCAACGGAACAGTGCGGATTAGGATACGGGTCTTACACTACCCCCTCCTGTTCGAAGCTCGGGACAGGCGGAGGCTCCGAGGGCCACCGAGGGGCCAACATGATATATGAATTTTATCCACACCGTCCATATATTTTTAAATATCGTTTTATATCATTAGCTAAAAAATAGATAAGATAAAAGTCTTGTATGGACCACAAAGTGGGGATTAAATTCCTACTGTTAAAAAATTCTTAGGGGTGATAAAAGTTTTGGATCAAGAAGATATTTGTTTTATTCACTTCATACAAGTGTATATGACTATATCAATGGGTTGGGTAGAAAATAAACAACACGGTGGACCCTGAAAAGGTTTTAATGGTGGATATCCTTAACACCGCTACTTTATGTGGTGTGGTCCACATGAGACTTGGATCATATTTACTTTAGGTTTCATGATCTAAAATTATATTTAAAAATAGATGGACGGTGTAGATAAAATTAATTCATCACGTTGGCCCATCAATGGCCTTCGGAGCCTCCACCTGTCCCGAGCTCCAAACAGGTGAGGGTAGTGCCTAATCCACGCACCGCGGTGTACGTGGTGTACACCTGCCGTATAAAGAAGGGTTTGTCTGTGTGATTGTTCGAGGCTGTGTGCATTGGTATACTATCATTATCATTGAATTGGGTAAGTGAATTGGCTTGTCTTCTCTTTGTGTAGTTGATTTGAGCAGACCACCGATTTCTATGTGTTGGCTCTCCAATTTTAGTCATGTAATCATGTCATTTGATCTGTAATCATATTAATGAACCTAACCCACCACATTATCTTTTTGCACCCAATATTGATATTAGATCAACAATCATTGCAGTTCTGACGAAAGAAATTGTAATTTTTTCTTTTATATTGTCTCGAACGAATCACATTGCATGGGAAAATGTTACAAATAGTAATAGTAATAATAAAATAAATTAAAATAATATATTTTTCTTGTGTGCCATCATTCGATGGTGGCCCATGGTGACATATTACTTGAATAGATTATTAGGCATTGTATTAATTTTATAATTTTGATATTTAAAATTTTTTCCGTATGTTGTGCAAAATGTCTTGGATTCTTCCAATCTATTAAGCAGAGATGTCTTAGTTTGGCTCGACCAAAGGCATTTTCGGTTCCATAAAAAATTAGTGGATTCTCAGGTTGCACATTATGATGATTTGTACTTTTTTAGTTTGATTGAAAATTTTAGTCGATTTGGTCTGAATAGACCAAAGGTCCCATTTAATCTGACTGGATATGTTACGTAGAATTGCACGAGTTGGGATATTTAAGTCATATTCAGGAGTAAGGCTTATTAATATGATTGTATTCTCTCTAAGGGAAAGGGTTTGTAAAGTAAGAGGGTTCTAAATACTTGTGAGGCTTAGGAAGGGTTTTTCTCAAGGGTTGCATATCGTAAGGGGAGATCAAGTGCTTCTATGATTGAAGAAGGTGGGTGTGTAAACTCTAAAGTTTTTATTTTTTATTTTTTTATTTTTATAGTTGATCTTTGTCGCTTTATGCCGTGGCTTTTTCCTGCAAGGGTTTTCCACATAAAATATCATGTGTTCTATGGTCGTTTGCTTTATTGTTTGGTTATTCTACTTTATTCTATTGTTTTATCTTCATTGAACTTGCTTACACAAAGCGCACAGATTAACGGTGGTATCAGATATGAATTTCTAATACCTATGGTTGATTTGGGTTTGTTGAGGGGTTTGAATCTCAACGAGTGGTATCAGAGCGTCAGGTTTAAGGACTTCTCGAGAATTCAATGAAGATGTTAGGATTAAAATTCGATGGAAAATAATTTTAGTTTGTGGTAGCGAAAAGTTAAGGATATTCTAGCATTACAAGGGTTGTGCAAGACGATGTTGAAAACTAAACCAAAAAAGATATTGGATAATGGCTAGAGCAAACTCGAGGAGAAGGCTATGAGCACCATCCAACTATGTTTATCGGATGAAGTCATGTACAACCCTTTTAATGAGGAATCTCCGTGGGAGAAGTGCAAGAAGCTAAAAGATCTAACGAAGACCCTCACAAGAAGTTGTTTGTGAAGAAATAACTATTCAAGCTACAGACAAAGGAATGATCCGACATCCTGGAGCACATAAACATATTTGCAAAGGTGTATAGCGAAGACTTAGAGTAACGATCGAGGAAGAAGACAAAGCCGTGTTACTTCTGGCATTGTTTCCCACACCATGTGACAATTTCGTTACTACTCATCTATATGGGAAGAATATAGTGAAGCTATAAGAGATTATCGTAGCTCCCATTTCTAACGAGATGAGGAATAAGTCGAGCCATGAGGATTCTCAAGTGAAAGGGTTAGTCACAAAAGGGGGTCGGGACGTGGGAGATCCGTGGAGCGTTCTCTGTCTGAGAAGACGAAAAAGTCTATATCGAAATTGAAGGCAAATGATAAATGCTTCTATTATGGTATAAATGGGCACTTCAAGAGAGATTTTCAGAAATGGAAGAATGACATGGAAAGCAAAGAAAAATGGAACATAGGTTAATCGGCTAGTGTAGTAGAAGAGAGCTCAAAAGGAGACCTCCTCTCGATCTCTTTAAGTACGAGTAGTCTCTCAAATTTAAGGATACTCGATTCATGATGTTCATGTTATATCTAATCAAAAAGGGCTTGGTTCGATTCCTACAAGTCCTATGATGGTGGAAATGTTCTGATGTGGAATGACGCTGCATGCAAGGGCATTGGAATATGGATCGTCAAGGTTAGGATGTTTCAAGGAGTCATAGGGACTTTACATGATGTCAACATGTCCCATATCTGAAGAAAAAAATAATATCCTTGGGGGTTTTAGATATGAACAGCTGTATATTCACTACATCAGGTGGTGTAATCAAGGTCATTGGAAGTGAAATGGTATTAATGAATGGACATAAAGTAGAAAATCTATTGTAATGCCCAGTGTCCTGAGGCACACGTATGAGCCGAAGCAGGATCGGATAATTTAATCGCACGTGTGGGCCTATTACGGACTAATTAATGTCAAATTTACCCACTGATGCAATTAAGTCAAATCGTGTCTGGGCCGAGCTCGGGCCATAGAGCCAGATGGCCCCGCTATACTTGGTGACTGCCCATACGGGCCATGTATCGTACGAGGAAGGACCAAAAAATCTCGAAACCTTGACAGGTCTTGGGTCTCGCTGGGGTTGTGGTCCTACACGGATGTCAGGCCCAGAGGATGCCCAGAAGTGGATGAACCATGTTGTCTTGTCGACACTTGTAAACCGTGAATCACTAGGCCTAAGGAAAGGAAATCCTGAAATTTAATCAAATTGGCCTTGCTTCTTGCGTCAGCAAGTCTAGGCATTTCAGCTATCAGATCTCTTTTAAAATTACACCAAAGGTTAAAAAAAATTCCCTGCCCTTACCTATAAAATCTGGCCGTTGATCATGGAACGGTGACCGTTGATAGCGAATCGGGCCACTATGGCAAAATCTTGCATCCATTGTGGTCAAACTTTTCCCAACCCTTCATCGGGCCATGGGGCACATTTTTGATGAATCAGATGGGCTAGGGGTCCATAATATTAGCTCCAATAACTTGATATGGGCCCCACTTGGCTATTTGGGAAATTACCCAAAATGTCAAGATTAGCTGAAATAATTCTGGGCATATAAAAGAGTTACCTTCTCTCTCAAAACCCATTTCTCAACAGTTGAGAAAGAGAGGAAGAGAGAGGGGGAGAGAGAGAGAGAGAGAGAGAGAGAGAGAGAGAGAGAGAGAGGGGAGGAGGAGAGAAAAAGGCCTACCTTGATGTGCATGTGAGCTTGGTGTTTGGATTTTGAAGATCCCTGCACCCTCACCTCTCCTCTACCCGTAAACTTTGTCGCATCCCATGGTTGGAGAGAAATCCCAACCCATTTAAGGTAAATTAGGATCTTAAACGTCATTTCTCTGATTTTTAACAACATGCAAATGAATTTTTATCCATTCTATACAATGCAGAGCCTCGGCACCTCGAGCTTGTGGACCAGGCGTCACTAAGACAATCTCAGCAACCTCCAGCCAAGAATAGGTGCGTACCATTACATTTAGGTGGCCGGTTATCGTGCCTAGCGTAGATTTAATAAACGTGATTAGTGAATTGTTAGTGCATGCAGCTAAATCTTCATTTGGACTACATATCTAGGTTAATGGACTAGAAATAAATAAAATGTCAGGAAAGGGTTTGGCCCTAACATCCCAATTTCTGATTTGTGCATTTGCATGCTCATAAAGGTTGCATTTACCTAAATTTTCCCAATTTGTTGCTAGTTGATTGTTGAGTTCCCTATTTGTTGTTAACTATGCTTAACATGATGACTTGGTTTGCTGTAAAATGAAAAATAGTAGTTGATTTCCTGGTTTATGAGTAACTATGCTTGAGTGAAGGCATGAAATGTTGAAAGTTGATCGAATGTTGAGATACTAGTCTAATAATTCTATGTATGGCTGAATTGTATGTTTCATGTCGATCTATGGGAAATAAACTCCGATGTCTTAACATTTATGATTGTCCATGTGATGAAAAGGCTGGAACATGTCACTTATAACCTATAATCTTGGGTAGAATGTTGTATGTTGTTGTCCATGCATTGGTCTCAGTAAAACCATGTCTGCCATATATGAAATGTATTCAAGGATTCCATGTTTGTTGTGTATGTGCATATTTCCCTTTGGATCGGCCAATTACCCGAAATTCCTTGAGTGGTCCTTGTTGGACCTGTCCGTGAGTGAATCTGGCATGAATAGTTAAACTATAGGTTGTTTGCCATAATTGGACTACACGAGACAGTGTTCTCAGGCCAATTAGTTACTGTTCAGCCTATTGGGGCACATTAACTTTTAGTTGACCATCCTTCTACGTTAACAATGTTTTCTCATGCTTGTATGAACCCGAAGAACCCTAAGACCATTGCGCCCACTTCAAATTGTTATGTATGGCCCACAAGACTCATGAGCAGGGGATAGTGGTATGGGACACTGTGCCCATATTGTCGGCCTACACTAGGGTGACGAGCCTCTCTGTAGTTCCATTGTTATGTATGGCCCACAAGACTCATGAGCCAGGGACGGTGGTATAGGACACTGTGCCCTAACTGTTGTCTTATGCTAAGGTGACGGCCTCCCCATACTGACCACAAGTAAGTCTCAATTGTTTACATCGGTGATTATTCTTCTTTTCGGGTTTGACGACCCCATATAGGGCTAAGGGTTGTGAGAGTCGCATGACCACGGCTCCTGAGCTACGCGATCGGGTTAGGGTAATAACTCCACTAAGGGTATTCCAGTTTCTCCAACCTTCTGGATGAATGAACTTAATTAACCAATCAAGCTAACATATTTCACGACATTGTATTATTATTGTGTCGATTATGCAGTCAAGATCATAAATTGAGGGAATGTTGATCATTGCGAACGTGAGATATCGTCGCTTGAGGGAGTGTTAGTGGTGAGGAGCATGCATCATATCATAACCATGCATTTTTATTAACAATAGTATCTAGGGTTCTATGTTGTTTTCTATTTATTAAATGTATTCTATGCATGATAATTTGTATGGCCTATTACTAATGGTACCACTGAGTTGATCACTCACTCCTACTCTGGGATGGTGTTCTAAAACACCAACCAGAATACAATTTAGATGCAAGTACCCTGGAGCAGCACGCGATGGACAATGTCGGTGCCAGCGACGATGAGGAGCGAGCGTACTACTAGGAGTTTGGCGGACCTTGTTAGCGAGGTGGATGATGATGGGACTAGGCCAGAGCCCTATCAGTTTGGGGTGTGATATTGTAACACCTCATATTTTCTATACTCGGGTGTTACTATAGAGATTTAAATAACTTTATACATGTATGAGAACACATGTAACTTGGACCATCCCTCCATCAAATTTCAAGTAAGACTAGCACGTCATCTAGGATCTCTATCTTCTTGATAAGTGGAATAAACCAACCAACATCAATAATAAACCCCTAATCATCAAATCCGTCATTCATCAGGTCGCAATGACTAAGATTTATAATCCACACTGAACACTCTAAGTAAACCAGATGACCAGTTACAAATTCTAACAAACTAGAAAATCCTACTATCGATAACCAATCCATCCAACCATTAGATCACTTAACACCATTGTTTAAAATGACTAATTTCATACTATAGGTACTCTTGAATGAATACCATAGGTACTCCTGAATGAATACAATCATCAGGGAATTGGTGGCATAGATCACTAAATATACCGATTGTTAGGCTCGTGTCACTCGATATAGGAATCCAACACTGACCATTATAATCAAGTTATTAGAGCATTAAATCCACTGCTAATTATCCTTTAAACAAATCCCTGTACTTCAATGTAAATTAGAATAACTTCGACAGTTGAAAAACACTCAAATCACTTAGTGTGATCCACCTGAACCTTGGATTTGCCTCATCTTTGGTCAAAGGCCTCGAATGAGACTTCCAAAGAAAATGAATGGCGTGGATCACACTAATCATCACGTGGGCCCCATGTTCATCCACGAGTGTACACAGAACCATGCACACCCGCCGAACACAGGATCAAATATCGGGTCAAACAGAGTTTGACCCGATGTCTGTTTAACCCGATGAGAACTCAAAAAAATCAAGGAATCCACCCGATTTCCCGTCGCGCTCAAGTTTAAAAATAGTCGTTCGTCTGTTGTCACGAAATGACCCACCTCCAAGTGTCGTCCCCATGATCAAGACCATCCATCATGATCAGTGAGGCCCACCGACCATAAATACACTAGAGTTACACGTAGTAGTACCCACACCCGGGCACAAATGTCCACCCAGTCGGCGTTCTACGAAGGCTCTCGCCAAGGGGAGAAATCCTCGGCCCTTGAGGGATAAAAATGCACATCAGCAGTGCCTTGCTGGAAAATCCTTTCTCCCAGAATGCTCGAAGCTCGTCTACGCACCAAGCTAACATCCTAGTTATGCCTAGGGTTTCCTGAAATAGCTCCCTACGCACCCGAAAGCGGAAGGAATAACTTCCATCTTTGGCAAAATTCTGTCCCAACCATTCCCTGTCTTCTAGGAAGCCCTTCCAGTAAATCTGGAGCATCTGGCCTAGGGTGGCTAGAAAATCTCGTAGCAAACCAAGATTTTGACACAACTATGCAGCGACGCGAATTGCATCCCTTATGAAAGGGATGTGCAATTAGCAGCCCTAGTCTCTCCATAGAGCGGGACCTGCAAGCCTCATGGCCAGTATCTAGACCATCTAAACGGATCAGATCTCCGGATCAACTAACCCATTTGAAAACGCCATGAACAGCTAATCATCTCCTCCAAACCAGCCGAAAACCCACTTCCTTAAGAACTGACCCTTTCACTAATCCTAGACACTCATCATGTGGCCCACCCCACCTATATCTCATCGGGAACGATCGCCCAGGTCCATGCAACAATCGGACCGAACTTAAAGGCTTCTCAGCAAGGATTCTTGGTCCTCTCTCTAATAACGCAACTAATTGGCGATAAATCAAAGAGGCCTCTAGAAGCGGAAGAGCGCCTATTTAAACCTAAAATTTTAGGGCGAACTTCGAGAAAGCATCAGGAAAGGAAAGTGGAGAGAAAGAGTCCGATAGTGTGTGTAGCGCCGCAGCTAGTGCGACCGTATCCTAACTCGATCGGGTCACTAAGTTGTAACCAAATCCCTGAGTTGGTCTGAATCCTGTAGTAAAGCCTGAGAAGAAGCTATGTAGAAGAAAGGAGAATCTCTCTCTCCAATCACCATCTGTTCATCTCTGATGCCACGCAGGAAGATGGACCGAGCCAGACCCACCGATGGATCATCTAAGTGCAACCATGGATCTGGAGCTGATCCATCGTCTTCCCCTCTCCACCAGCAACTGCCGCTTCCGCCAAGGACGTGATAGGATCGGACCAGATAGACCCTGGCACTCTCTTTCCCGATCAACCCAATCCGTTTCTTTTCTTTCTTGGAAACTCCTGAGGAACTCATGAACTAGGTCGTGTTCACGAGATCAATGTCCTGATCTATTCAGGCCCATTACGAGACGCACTCTGATCTTCTCTACACGGTCAGGTGTCACAATCGAAATCCATTTGTCGAAAACAAGCTTGCCCTCAACTCGTAGTGAGTTGGCTCTATAAATGCCCAATTGAGTCCTCGGTGAGTCATCATTTTATTGACTCAATCGACCTCTGTATTGCAGGGTGAGGCCCCGACTTAGTTCAAACACAACAAGAAACCTATCTGGATATATTCTACATCGTCTCTTAACCACCACTGAACGGGTATGAGAACCGACGACTGTTACCTACATTTATATCTCCCTCAACTCGGTCGTGAGTCGACTCGTCCAGTTTCCCCAATCGAGTCAAACTAAAATTGATACAAGGTCATTCAGGGAGAGTTTGGGGAACATCAGAATCAGGAAACCGACGATCTTATTCTACAGCTAGTAGTATTCTAAACTCCATCTCAACCAACTTGTTGTTTGAAAGCTTCAACCGAGTCAACTCGGTGGCGACTCACTGACATCTTATAACCTTCTATCCAGGTACTACGTACAATTATCTGCCTTGAGAGACACCCCTTCCTTCAACAAGTCCCAACAAGTGAGTAGAATTTAAGATTTATATAAATATTAGACTATGCGTGAGTTGGGATTAGAAGTCTAAACTTATATTTACTTGGATTTTAGGATCCCTGCATTCACCCCATAAGAAACTTACAAATCAAAGAAAACACCCATCCAAGGTGAGGGATATCCCACTTGGCTTCCTCATTTCAACGAATTCTAAGATAATTTAAGCCTAAGACATTGTAATTGTGAAAATATTAATTGTGGTTCCCTTAGTCTTGAATTGATATTGATAAGCATGTAAGAATGCCTCAAATTATGTTACCCTAACATATCTTATGAGAACTGCTTTAAGATCACCATGTCATAATTGGAATTACTTATGTACATGCATATTTCTACTAGTTGCAATGGGAAGTGATAATCTTGTTTCCATGGTGGGTTTACTCCATTAACTCCTTATATATATGCTAAATAGTTATAAATTGAATCTAATGGAGTCTTAGAATGTTACAAATAAGAACTTAGTTTTCTAGTTCCTATTTGGATGTGGTGAACATGAGTTATTTCATTAACTTACCCCAGCCCTATGATTAATAACCAAGCAATTATGATTTAGAATTGCATTCTTTATGTTATCCTAGTACTTGCTCAATTTTATACATAAAAGAATGATGACGCCTATAATCCTTCTACCTCATAAGGTGTACAATGAATACTAGGAGTGGGATATTTCTTTTCTTAAGATGTGTAGAAATCTTGTTACTATCCTAATATATTTGAAATGTCATATTTGGGCCCTCGTTTGGACCTTGAGAAAGTAAATGAATTTATATTGAGCTTACACAAATACTCTACATGAAGGTGCGTAAGGGGTGGAGTGTTATACCCTGATACGCAAGGGTGTTTGAGTTGAACTAGGATACAACAATGTGGAGCAGTGGGAGAGAGAGTTGTGATGGGTTTCAAACTCTTATCTTCACATATTCTATATAAGAGAGAGTTGGGTCCCCGATCCTACACAACGACAGAAGCCTAAGTCCCATCTATTATTCTGCATACGGGCGTGAAGGAGAGGAAGATTACAGCATTGATTTTCTGGTATTCTAATTTGGCATCTATGCGTCTCAGTTAGGTAAGCCATCCGAACCCTAGATCTTCATGTCCTATGTACAGGTAGATCTCTGGGATTTCCGCATCCAGATAATCTTACAGTTGGTATTAGAGCCACTGTGCATAGGCATGTATGATCAGATTCAGATTCATATATTAGAGATTCAAATTCAAGATTAGATAGAATTCCCAAATCAAGCAAATTGGGATTTCAAATTTCAAATCAGATTTTGGATTTCAGATTCAAATCCCCAAATCAATAATTAGGGATTTCGGATTCGAATACCCATATTGGGTAATTAGGGATTTTCAAATCCCTGAATCCAGCTAAATCATTATCAAGGATTCAAAACCCCAAATCCGACATAAATCGGGGATTTTAATCCCATTAGGGCTTAACAATCATATCATTCGGTTGCTAACCTCGATCGCCTAAGCTAGAAGCCATTGCTAACCCTTGGATCAACAGACGAGGGTTATGGCTAGCCATTCAGGAATCTTACTTGCTTTAGGAGCCATTGACGGCGTCTATAGGTCCCACCTTCATTAATGGCGACCGTAAAAGTTTTTTCCACAGCTTCTCAGTTCGATCTTTTTACGTCGGGACTGCCGAAGATCTAAGCGGGAGAGAGAAGCTCAATCTCTTCTCGGCTCATCAAGCGCGTAGCGAGAGCATCTCTCTCTCTCTCTCTTGTAATCAGTCTGATTAAACAGTTTTTATTGGGACCCGATTTAGGTCCGCTCGGATATGTGGACTCGCTTGAGGTCCATTCGGATCTGAGGGCCCGTTTAGAATTCGACCAGACCCTATATAGGATTTCCAGGTCCCTGGGCCTGTACCGGATTTCCAGATTTGGAATGGGCCTGATACTTGGGCCTGTACTGGGTCTTAGAACTGATCACCTTATGGCATGAGTCCTTGACTGTGCCTAATTTTTAGAACCATCGGTTTTCAGTCCGAATTCATGGACACTCTCCAGTTATCTTTGGGTCTTATTAAGGCTAGGTGATTATACATAAAAAGATCTTAATTTATAGTGTATGATATTAAACATTCACAATTCTTACTCATTCACTACATAACCATACAAATACAAACTTTCAAGATACGAATCTGTACAATATGACCTGATTTGTCTATCATATGGACACTAATGTATGGATCTGACCATCCATCTGAAAGTTTTTTATGACCAACTGACTATCATGTGAATGTCAAGGGTTAGACTTATAATGTTCATTTATCATGAGGAGTCTTAATTAGGCCTAGTTATAGCCCATTACCAATCCTTGGAAGTTGATATAGACCATTAGAACATATAATATGAAACCTATACGTATGTTTCACTTTAAGGTTCATATATGTCCCAATGATCAATACCGACCATCTTGTGGGCCGCATCAGACTCATTTAGATATAATCCATTTAGAGGCGGGATTATAATCATGATCCTAAGTTTATATTTGTAGTGTTGGATTCGGTTGTGTTAATGTCACGCCCCAAACTCGGAAACTGGGCTCATAAAAATTTCAATCGTCGAATCTGGCGCTGACAGCCTCCGTAGAACCCCATTCTCGGCTCCCAGCTCCCATTCGCCAGGTTCCGATCCTGGAATGCTACGAGGAGGATTTTTAAGATCAGTTTGATTTGTGATAAGCATAACCAAAGGCATAACCCACAAACAACAACCAAAAACTTTATTACATTTCCACTATGATCAAAAACTTTACAAGTACAATGAGCATAAAGGAAAGTACAATGATGATGAACAAAATCTCCAAAGTGATTTGCAAGGTGCTCCTGCCTCAACGCTGCTGCGATCCAACGTCACCTGCACGCAACGATCGTGCATAAGCTTATAGAAAGCTTAAAGGGTGGTGAAAGTGTGTGCGCTGGGTAGTAATATGAACATGCAATATCAGAGTAATGCGAAATATACAGATGGATCCATGAAAATCATTAGCCGAACCAAAGCTATGCGATGCAAGACATGAATGATATCCGCCATACCAAGGCTATGCGATGCAAGATGTAAGTCAAGCATACAACCCTCATCTAAGTCCACATATCAATACAACTCAACTCTGGGATATCATCGGGGTCTAGTACACTCTAAACAAGATCGTCACCTCATCGCGTGCAATAAGGTAAGTGGAAGAGACCTCACTATATGCCTGCCAATATCAGGCTTGGCTCGTCGATAGCGGACCCATTCCTCGAGCTGGTCAAACTCAGCCTAGCTTTGCCCCCTACTCTCAGGAGGGTAAGGCCGCACCCCCTTACAACCGACCACGACACAGTGGAGAGCACAACCATCTGATAATCAGCACTCAACGCTCATCTACCCACTCGGTCTAGACGTTAAAGTAACCTCTTGGTACCATAAGGGTTTAGGAACTTTCACCCAGGGATATCTATAGCACCCCATGTAGAACGAGATTTCTGGTATCCAATCCTGCCAGCCATAATCTGTCTGTGGAGGCTACGGCCCCGATGTCGCTAAGGCGTATAGCAACCATGTCACACAATACGAAATGCATGAATCACACTATTCAATCATGCAGTAAATTCTGCGCATATCGTGCGCTCATGCAGGGCAACACCGCCTAATCGGGGTCCCATAAACAATCTGTCCGAAGGCATATGCTATGATCAGTCACTTCTCATATTGAGCATACATATGATGCGTATGATCATAAGTCATGGAACTATACTAAACATGTTATAATGAAATGAACTTTCCTTACAATGCAGATGGGCCTGGACGGCTTATACACAATAAGTACGGGCCTAATAATGGGCCTTAAGGAGAGTCGTAATGTGAACATCCAACCAGCATTACACTCGCAATGTGGACGTCAAACCAACATTGCTCCCAAGGCACGATCGTCGTAAACATCGTTACATAATCTATGTTGGGATCACACATTACAATGGACCTTAGGTACATCCCATTGGGACTTAAATACATCAAATGGGTCATATCATATGGGCCTTTTATTCATCAAATGAGCCACATAAATGGGCCGAACCAATGGGCCTTATGTGCATTGCAATGGGTCATAACCTGTGGGCCTTAGATTGTAACAAATGGGCCTAATCTTATGGGTCTTATATGTAACAAATGGGTCACACCAATTGGGCCCCATATGTACATCAAATGGGCCTTAACCCATAGGCCCTAGTACATCTTAATGAGCCTTAATCCATGGGTCCCTAAAACATCAAATGGGCTTAATCCCATGGGCCTTACATCCACATCAAAGTAGGCCCCCAATGAACTACTACAACTACATTAAGATGGGCCTCAAAACAGGACAAGGTGGGGTCCACTTGGACTAAGGATCTGGTTCATCTTCTCATGCCATAAATTAATCTTACAAATGGTTGGACGGCATGGATACAATAAATGTATCATGGTGGGTCCATAGATAGACAACATGGATGGAATAGGTGGGACCCATGGGATTTGCAGCCGTGTGAAGTGGCAAGCTCATGGGCCAGAGGGCAGCTAATGCTGCGGTACATGCAGCATAGATGGCTAAAAGATCAGCAGAGGTGGGTCCCACGTAGGGCCCACCCTAATGTGTATTTAATATATATGAAGAATACATTTGTTGCTGCTGTTACAGCTTTTATGTAATGAAGGAAGAGGTGAGTCCACCTAGGGCCCACCACTACATTTAAGTAGCAAGCTTTATAATATAATATATTAAATATAATAAAATATAATATATTAAAATTTTAACTAATATCTCAACCACGTCCAGAGACTCTGGACGGGATACATCACACGTGGGTGGGTCCCACATAGGGCCCACCACCTCATATATATATATATATATATATATATATATATATATATATATATATATATATATAATATTTAAAAGTACATAACAAGGAAGGTGCTGACGTCCAGGCCCTTGGACGGCCTGGACAGTCACGCACATTGAGGATGGGCCCCACACATGGGGTGTGTCCCACTGTCAGATGGACAGTGCACACAATACATGCATCACGGTGGGGTCATTCTAAATGGACGGACGGCGTGGATGGTTCCCCTGGACCCCACCGTCAGATACAACCCCATGTCAGTACACACACTCCATGTAGCCACCTCCACAGGGATTGATACCTTGACCTTAGTGTTTAAAACGAGGTATCTTTGGCCCAGTCTACCATGTGAGCCGTGGAGGCCCACTGTTGAAACGGGGTATCTTCACTCAGTCTGCCAGTTGAGCTATGGATTTTGGGTCCCACTGAACTTACTGACGTTAATCAGTAGGTGGGCCCCACCACCTAGCAGATGGACGGCTTAGATACATAAAAAGGTGGTCGTGTGTATATAACACACACCCCATGATCAGGTCTACCGTCCTAGGCTATGGACGGTACAACACATTAAGGTGGGTCCACATTGCTGGGCAAGCTGCTGTACACATACAGCAGCTCTAAAGCTGTTGTACACACACAGCAACCGTCCAATTTCAAAAGGGGTGGGTCCCACATGAGGGCCCCTGACGTCTGATTAAGCCCTGCTAATGACATATTATATCTTATATTATATGATATAATATTATCTCATATTATAATGCTACAATATAATATAATATTAGAATATATAGTAATACACATATATGAATATGTATATTATATCCTTCACCTGGCCAACGTCCAGCCACCATCGCTGAATGATGTACATGCATCAATGTGGTCCCATGTAGTGGGCCACTAGATTGGATCAAACTGATATTTATATTTCCCTTTTATCCAGGCTGGTATAACCGTCCGGTCATGCAGGCCACGAATCGAAGTCAAGGTGGCCCACTAGGTGGATGGCATAGATAAAATTTACACATCATACGTGAGCCATTCATCATAGAGAAAGAGGGAAAGAGAGAAGGAGAGGAGGGAGATCGGCGATGACGGAGGGGCCCCGCCACTATGGGCCCCTCCTTGATACAAAGCCTACATCAAGGTGGGTCCCACCATAAGTGGGCCCTTACATCATAAAAATACAAGGAAATGAAGATCAAAGATCACCCACCGCTTGATCTTTTTGCACCTATGGGATCCTTAGCTCCTTAGCTTCGATTTCAATGGAGGAGATGAGAAATGGATGGCTAGGATGGGAGATCTTGGGATGGAGAGGTGGGCCACACTTGGAGTTTTGGAAAGAGAGGGAGAGGCTCATATGTATGAGATTTGGTTGCTGGAGAAAATAAGATGAGAAAGGAGAAAGAGAGAGAGTTGTAAGAAAAATGTGAGGTGATGGGGTGATGGAGTGATGGATGGGAGAGAGATGGGTGTGTAAGGCTTTGTTAACTTTGGTGGCCTTTTATGTAAGAAAGGCATAGGCTTATAAGACCTTTTTGACTTTTATGGTTACTTGGGTATGGGTGAAAGGTGATGTGTACTTGACATGTGATGTGATAAGATTTGATTGATTAATGGGATTGATTTGACAAGTCGTAGAGATTCTCTTGGGTTTCACAACGCGCGGCGTTTTCCTTGCACCGAACGTCGACCCACATCTCCTGACCAGGGTATCGCCTCGGCACGCGAGTCGCGGCATCGGAACCGCAACGACGGCGCGGTCGCTATGGTAAAGGTCTTGGGTTGAGTCGATACGAGTTGACGGCATATGAATCAGGGTCACGCGTAAATATCAGTTAAGGGTCGAAGGTTGTCGGAATTCGACCGGTAAGACCGCGGAAGTCTACGGAACGGTACGGACTAAGATACGGGTCTTACAGTTAACCACCATAATAACCTCAAATAATGAAAATTCTGAAAGTACCTTAGTTTGTCAATTAGTGTGAGGATTGAGTCAATGAGTCAAGTGAGCCCCAAAGAAGATCATTCAAGTCATTGCCTCAACTGGATGTGCACTCCAAGCTTGTCAAAAGTAAATTAAGCCTCACATCCCATGCCCCAAAACACTCAAGTATATGAAGCCTTTAAAAACATTAGAACAACCTAGGATCATATGTCAATAAACTTGAATTTCAGAACAGGAAAATCTTCCAAGTTTTTCAGACTATATTCGATGATATCGAGCACTCATCAATGGCATCGAAGACTCACGTTCGATGATATCAACAACCACTCGATATCATCGAATTAGGCCATTCTATGTCTACCAACTATAAAGTATTTTGGACAATATATTTGATAAATCAAAAAACATTTCGATGATATCAACATTCAAATATCGATCCAATCGAATGAGAATTGATGATATCAAATTACCTTGAGCTTTGTCCAACAACTTTTAGAAAATGTCCTGACATTGCTCGAGTAATCGAACCATCTTTAATATCATCTAAATTCAAACTTCGATGATATTGTGATGAGTTTGATGTCATTGATTTTGATCAAGTTTTTATCAGCGAGCCTCAAAGGAAAATCACCCAGAAAGATCGAGGACTTGAAACCCTACTCGATGTCATCGGATTTCAAATCTCGATGATATCGAAGGTATATCATTGAGATCGAATCTGGACAAAACTATTCTAGCAATCTTGCAAGGTAAACCATATGGGAATGACCGAGAAATCGATGACGACTCGATATGATCGTAATTCAAATATCGATGAAATCGACATATGATCGATGTTATCGAAATGGATCAAAAATTGTCTAGCAAGCTCTTTTGAAATTCATATGAAAATGATCGATGTATCGAGCAGACTGTCAATGAAATTGGAATTCAAACTCCAATGACATCAACGCCAACTCGATTGCATCGATTCTCAGCAGAAAGTTCTAAAGATATTTTTTAGTGGAGTTGGTATCATCGAAGCAGGCCCGATGATATCGAACTCAATCAGAATTTAACATCTTTATTACCGTTGGAACTTTTTATCTATTTAAGGAGAGCTTATTTTTGGTTGCTGTATTGAGAAAAGGAGAGAGAGCTTTAAGAGAGTAACTTCATATCATCTAACCTAAGTCCTTTTTCTCATGGGAGTTCATCCTTCAATCTACCCTCATCATTGATATTCTATAGAATGGATTAGGGAATGAACTTCCACATTCAAGGATCATCCAGCTGCCACCTTAATGGCAAATCATTGAGTTGGGATCCCTTGAATGCCTAAGACATTGGAATCTCTCTATTACTTTAATAGATAATATTCATTAGAGTAGATTCCAAGATAACCTTGACCCAACCCGTAACCCTTATTGGTACATCATCAAGTGTTGCGAATCAAGGGAGCTGAAGAATCTTCGTTATCAAGGAGGAGATCATCTTCATCAACGTACTTAACGGGGCTCACCTACTTATCTGTAAGTCATTAGAGTCCAGAGACCCTTTTGATCATTCCTTTTGTAGGTTTGGGTCAAAGGTACTTCTCACCCCTTTCAAGTCCTCATAGGAGGCCTCCAATGGGAGAGTACATGTAGGTGTTGTGTGTTGACCCTTGCTCTTGTGCAGGGCATAAACTTAGGTCCTTAGTGTAGGTCATTAGCCTATATGGCCTAAAAGTTAGGTTCCTTGAGTGGATCCTTTGCTCTTGTGTAGGGCATAAAACTCAGGTGTTGTGTGTTGACCTTTGCTCTTGTGTAGGGCATAAACTCTAAGGTCATTGTGTGGATCCTTTACCTGTGTAGCCTAAAACCCTAGGTTCCTTGTGTGGACCCTTTGCTCTTTGTGTAAGGTATAAAACCTGCGTGTCGTGTGTTGACCCTTGCTCCTGTGTGGGGCATAAACTTATTTCTCGTGGAGACATGTTAGGTACCTTGTGTAGGTCCTAGAGTCAACCTTGTGTAGGTTGTACTAGTTTGAGGTAAACCTGATTTGAAACCTCTGTTAGTAAAATCCGGCACACTCAAGGGTTGAGTGCATCCGCCGGGAGTGGAGTAGGCATATAGCCGAACCACTATAAAACGACTGTGTTTGAGATTGTTGTTTACATATTTTCTTATTGTGTATACTTTAAATGTTCACATGATGCATAATTATTTAAAAATGATAAGTATCACATCTCACACAGAGTCACTCAGTGCATCCATCATAGACTAAATTTATATACTATTTAGATATTGAATAGTCTTGTGATTGGATCCTCTATTTGGCTTGGAAGCTATTAGAGGTAAGTTGAAGATATCTTGATAATGGTAATGGGATTTTAACATTGGGATAAGGAGGATTGTAACATCATAGACTAAATTTATATACTGTACAGACTTGTAACATTGGGATAAGGAGGATTGCATACAGTTGTGTTCACGTTTTCATGCATACAATAACGAAAACACAGACGATTACTGTTTGGCAATCACATGAACGGGTGAAGCAAATTGTGCTAATGATGTAAAACTGAAAGACTCATCTCACCCATAAGTGTTGAATGTCTTAGTTTTACATAATTAACACCACTTGGCTTCGTATTCAGGAGGATCATTGACATGCTGTCATTACCTCCCACAGGAGGAATGATGATTATGTAATAGATTCTCACCAGGATATGATGGTTGGGCCCATCAACTACCTAAATAATTCAGTTGATGCCTCCCTTAGCAACTGAATTAATTATTTTTGCCTGATATTTGTTTACATTCGTGAAATTGCTTTGTAAAATAATGAATTAATATCAATATACATGTATCTCTTCTATTTCAGTCTCAATTCCAACTAATACGCATCAAGTCCCTACCCTAAATGGATCTAATCATGCTAAATGGAAGGACTCCATTGAAGTTGTCTTGGGCTGCCTATAATTAAATCTTACCTTAATAACACAAGAATCGCCAAAACCATCCGATGATGCTACTGAAGTGGACTATAATCGATGGGAGGCATGGTTTAGATCAAATGATACGTGCCTAAAAGTAATAAAGTATTCAATTTTTGAGTTTATGAAACATGCCATGCCTAAAGTAGAGAAGGCGAAAGCTTTCCTGACCGAAATAGGAAAAAGATTCAAGAAATATGATAAATCTGATAAATCTAAACAAATTAACTCACTCATCCTACGATGGAAATGGAAATATACAGAAATATATTATAGAGCAGATCGAAGTCGTGTCTAAAATTCACTCTCTAGGCCTCGTACTTACTGATAACCAACTGATTCATTTGATCATGAATAACCTGCCTCCTCAATACGATACGTTCCTGGTTAACTATAACACTCTAAAGGACATGTGGACATTGGATGAACTGATCACTCAGTGCGTCCAAGAAGAAGACAGGATCAGACAATTAGTCAAAGTTTAAAATATTAATATGGTGACCTCAGGACATGGGCATGGGTAAGAGTATAAAGGTAAAAGGAAAAGAAACCAAGGTTCTATTAATGGATCCTCTGGTCCTCCATCAGGAAACCAATGTAATCAATCAGGAAAAGGATCGAACTACAAACGGGCTAAAGGCAGTGGTTATTTCTTTTACAAAAAGGTGGGCCATCAAAAGAAATAATGCGAAAAGTATAAGAAATGACTCATAAAGAAAAGTAATAATTCTGTTCTTGTCTGTTTTGAATCTAATCTAACCGATGTGTCAGTGGATTTGTGGTGGATAAATTCGGGAACAGCTATTCACATATATACTTCTGTGAAGGAATTACTACAAGTCATGCCACTAACTAATGCAGAGCGCTTAGTATACGTTGGAAATGGTGTCAATGTAGACGTGGAGTCTATAGGCTTAAGTTAGAGTCTGGTTATTTTTTGGATTTAGTAAATACATTTTGTGTGTCGCCTATAAGACATAATTTAGTTTCAATTTTCTATTTGGATAAGTTAGGATATTCATTTTAATTTGAAAATAAAAGCCTTAGTATTTACTTTAATTCGATTAAAGTTGGAACCGAGTTTATAGTGAACAACTTATACCAATTAGACTTGCTTGCCTCTCATGTCTATAATGTTAATGCCTTGCATGAAAATAAAAAAGGATCCAAGCGAAAGCTAGATTATGAGAATTCCTCCATGTTGTGGCACAGGCATCTATGTCATATATCTCATGAGAGATTGGACAGACTAATGCGAGAAGGAATTCTATATTCTCTAGACTTCTCCGACTATAAAGTGTGTATTGATTGCATAAGGAAAACCGACCAGAACTAGAAAGAAAGGTGCAACAAGAAGTGTAGGTCTCTTATAGGTAATACATAGAGACATTTGTAGACCATTCCCTAAGGCTTCATAGAGTAGACATAAATATTTTATTACCTTTATAGATTACTACTCTCGTTTTGGGTACCTCTACCTTATCAATGAAAAATCAGATGCCCTGAATGCTTTTAAAATCTATAAGGCGGAAGTTAAAAACGAACTCGATACAAATATTAAAGTTGTCAGATTTGACCATGGCGGTGAATACTATGGCAGATATGACGAATCAGGTCACAATCTAGGGACATTCGCTAGATATTTATAAAATTGTGGCATTGTCGCCCAGTAAACTATGCCTGGTACTCCAGAGTAAAATGGTGTGGCTAAAAGACATAATCACACCCTTATGGATATGGTGCAAAGCATGGTTAGCAATTTGACATTATCAGAATCTTTGTGGGGTGATGCGATCAAAACCGCAGTTCATATACTTAACAGGGTCCCTAGAAAAGCAGTAAGCAAAACTCCCTTTGAGTTGTGAAATGGGAGAAAACCAAGTCTCCAATATTTACATGTTTGGGGTTGTCCTGTTGAGGCCAAAATTTTTAACCCGCATGAAAAGAAGCTCGATTCTAGAACTGTAAGTTGTTTCTTCATTGGATATCTGGAAAGATCAAAGGGCTATTAATTTTATTGTCCTTCCCACTCTATTAGGATTGTTGAGACTGGGAATGCCAGATTCATTGAGGGCATTAAAAATAGTGGGAACACAAACATTAAAAATTTTGTATCTGAGGAACAAAGGATTATGACTTCAATCGTAGTTACTCAAGATCACGTGGATATTAATGATGCAGTTGATCCTGCAGTCACTGCAGATCACCATGTAAAACCTCATGTACAAACTACTGATGAAGAAAATCAAAATCACACCCAACAAGATGAACCATTGATAAGATTTGAAAGAGAAAGAAGGCTTGTAAATCGAGACAATTACATCGTATACTTACTGGAGCACGATTTTGACATAGGGGTGGAAAAGGATCCTAAATATTTTACACAAGTCAAACAAAGTGATGATATAAAATGAAAGATGAGTTAAATCCATGAGGGACAATAAAATATGAGATCTTGTTGAGTTACCCACAGGAATAAGGCCAATTAGTTGTAAACGGATATTTAAAACCAAACAAGACTCCAAGGGTAATGTCGAAAGATATAAAGCTAGATTTGTTACCAAGGGTTTTAACCAACGTGAGGGCATTGACTTTAAGAAGACTTTCTCACCAGTATCCAAGAAAGACTCATTTAGAATTATAATAGATCTTGTAGCTTATATATACTTAGAGTTACATCAGATGGATGTAAAGACTGCATTTCTCAATAGAAATCTGAATGAGAATGTATACATGTTACAACCCAAAGGTTTTATAGCTAATGGCTTAGAATATTTGATTTGCAAACTAAATAAATTCATCTATGGATTGAAACAGGCATCGCGACAGTGGTACTTAAAGTTTCATGGAGTAATTTTCTCGTATGGTTTTGTAGAAAACATTGTAAATAAATGTATCTGCATTAAAATCAGTGAGAGTAAATTCATTATAATGATTTTATATGTTGATGACATTCAGTTAGCTAGTAGTGATATCAAGATGTTGAGCGACACCAAGAAGTTCTTATCTTAAAGATTTGAAATGAAAGATCTTGGTGAAGCTTCTTACGTCATCGGCAATAAAATTTACCGTGACAAATCACTTAGACTGCTCAGCCTGTCACAGAGGGCTTATATTACTAGGGTACTCGAAAGGTATGGCATGCAAAATTATGCTTCTGGACAGTCACTCATTGTGAAGGGTGACAAATTTAGCCTATTTCAGTGTCCGGAGAATGATTTGGAAAAGAATCAAATAAAGGAATTTCCTTACGCATCAGTAGTAGGGAACATCATGTATGCTCAAGTCTGTACGCAACCAGATATTGCCTTTGTTGTTAGAATGTTGGGAAGATACCTATCTAATCCAGGAATGCAACATTGGATAGCTGCAAAGAAAGTATTACGGTATCTACAGAGAACGAAAGATTTTGGACTCACATACAGAAGATCTGATCAGTTGGAGTTAATCGGATATTCAGACGCAGACTTTGTAGGCTACGTTGACACTAAGCAGTCTGCCTCAGGATACATCTTCATGATGGTTAGAGGAGTTGTACCGTGAAAAAATGTGAAATAGTTTATCGCAGCCTCATCCACTATGGAAGATGAATTTATTGTCTGCCATGAGGCATCTAATTAGGCACTATGGTTATAGAATTTCTTCTCAGGTTTGTGAGTACTGGAGCATATCCTGAAACCATTGAGAATATTTTGCGATAATTCAGCTGATATTTCTTTCTCTAGTAACAACAAGCATTCAATAATGTCGAGGCATATCGACATCAAATATCTTGTTGTAAAGGAAAGAGTTCAGAATCGTCAGGTGTCTGTGGAATTCATCGGCACTAAGCAGGTGATTGCAGATCCGCTCACTAAAGGACTGCCCATCATACCATTTTAGGAGCATGTGACATCATTGATCCAACAGATGTTTTCAGTTAGTTGGAGTTAAGCGTATTTTGATTTTATAAACATTTAGAGATCTCATTTTATATAGTTTGATGATTTTAATATAAAGATTTATTTCTGCTTTTCTATATATATGTGTAAAATTTTGAGTAAGAAGAACTATGGTCATGTCTCGTTGGAGACATGTAAAAAGCTTCAGGACCTCTTAAGGATAGACACACATCATCACATTAAGTGTGTAATCCTTATACCACATTTCCTAGTTCGTGATCTATATCATTAAGATTGAAAGTACGTGTGACCGCGCTTAGCCTCACTTCGCCTAAATTAAATGTTATGACGACTATCGTGATTCAATACTGACAGTCTTGATGGACCAGATTGAATAACACTACACATATTGTCTAACAATTTCATTGCTTAACCATTTGGATGTTTTCTTAAAAATTAAAACTTGTGTTCAAAAGTATTTCTACATGATTATTCATTGATGTTGCTTAATGTGGCCCAAGTAAGAGAATGTTAAAACTCTATAAGGTGGGCCTTATTGATCAACGGTCTAGATTGATCTGACTGTTGGACTGCGTGATCGTGTAAACTAGTGGACCCCACTTCAATGTGAGTTACGCAGATACTCTGCTTGAAGGTGAGTAAGGGGTGGAGTGTTGTACCCCGATATGCAGGAGTGTTTGAGTTGAACTAGGATACAACAATGTGGAGTAGTGGGAGAGAGAGTTGTGATGGGTTTCAAACTCTCATCTCCACAGATTCTATATAAGAAAGAGCTGGGTCCCCAATCTTACACAACGACAAAAGCCTAAGTCTCATCTATTATTCTGCATATTGGTGTGAAGGAGAGGAAGATTACAACATTGGTTTTCTGGTATTCTAATTTTGCATCTATGGCATCTCAGTTAAGTAAGTCATCCGAACCGTAGATCTCCATGTCCTATGTACAGGTAGATTTTCAGGTTTCCGCATCCAGATAATCTTACAGCTACTGCCTTATATGCAGAATCTGGCACAGATGATACTAATCTATGGCATATGCAATTAGGGAATATGAGCGAGAGGGGCATGATGAAACTCCATAAACGGAAACTGTTGAAGGGAGTTAAAGCAAGCAAGGTGGATTTCTATGAGCATTATATTTGTGAGAAGCAATGCATGGTAATTTTTAAGACTGTGAAACATACTGGTAGCGGGGTGCTTGATGATATTAATTTCGATGTCTGAGAGCCAGTGACAATATCGTTTACAGGAGGAGCACAATACTTCGTGAGCTTCGCAAATGATTACTCAGGGAAGATTTGGGTCTACTTCTAAAAGAACAAGTCCGAGGTGCTCACCAAGTTTAAGGAATGGAATGTGGAAGTAGGAAAGAAAAATGGGAGACAGATTAAGTTTCTCAAGTCAGATAAACAGTATAAAGTTCAAAGAGATATGATTCATGAAATTCTGCAAGGAACAAGGCATCACAATGCACTTCTCAACTCTAAAGAGCCCATAGTAGCAGGGGGTGGCAAATATAATAAATATAACTCAAATGGAGATGGTGAGAAGTATGCAGTTGCATGCGAAGCAGCCTAAAAGTTTCTAGGCAGAAGAGGTGAACATGGAATGTTATCTTGTAAATTGGTCATTATTTATAGCACTAGACTCTAAGGTTGTAGAGAAAGTCTGGATAGGCAAGGATGTTGATTACTCAGGGATGAGGATGTTCAAGTGTCTAGCGTACATCCACATGCAGAGTGGACAAATGAAAAAGTTGGATCCCAAATCTAAGAAGTGTATCTTTATCAAGAATGAGAAAAGTGTTAAGGGCTACAAGCTTTGGGATGCTAACTTTTAGAAGGTGGTTATTAGCAAAGATATTGTCTTTAATGAGGCATTGATATTAAAGATCAATAAGGACGCTGCAAGGAAGTCGTAAAAATATGATGAGATTGAGAAATTGTCGATGTAGGTGGAGCTAGTTGAGTCAGCTACTTAAGGTGAAATTAAGCAGGAGCAAGAAATCGACCAAAATAATCAACATGATAACCAGAAGAGTAAGCTAAGAACATGGAGAAAAGAACCATTTGAGCCTCAATTTGGTACGATTTTGAAGACATGGTCTCTTTTACATTGTTCATGGGGAGTGGAGATCCACCCACCTTTCAATGGGATAAATCTGGAAATGATGGTGATAAGTGCATGTCGGCTATGGCAGAGGAGATGTAATCTCTACATAGAAATCAGACATAGGAGTTGATGGAACTTTCAAAATATCAAAGAGCTATAGGGTGCAAGTAATGTTTAAGAAAAATGAAGCATTAATAGAAAAAAGGGCGAAAATTACAATGCATGACTCGTAGCAAATGGGTACTTGCAAAGGGAAAGAGTAGATTACAATGGGGTATTCTCTTAGGCCATGAAATATACCTCAATTAGATTGTTACTGGCTATGGTAACGGAATCCAATTAGAATTGGAGCAGATCAATGTGAAGATGACATTCCTTCATGGGAACTTGGAGGAAGACACTTACATGAGGCAATCTGAAGGATTCGAAAAGCTTGATTAAGGGGCCATATGTGTAGGCTGAATAAGTCAGTATATGTGTTGAAGCAATCTCTGGGGGTGGTACAAGTAGTCGATTCTTACATGATGGAGATTGGGTATACCACGTGCGAGTATGATTGGTGCGCATATTATAGGGTGCTTGATAATGAGTCCTACATTCTACTGATGCTTTACGTTGATGATATGCAGATTGTTGCAAAGGAGAATAAAGAGATACTCTTGATTAAGTCTCTATTAAGTAAGGAGTTTGACATAAAGGATATAGGCACTGCGACAAAGATCATAGGCATGGATATACAAAAAGACAAAGAGTCTAGGAAGTTGTGGCTTTCTCAGAAAGGTTGTGTGTAAAAGGTGCTAAAGAGGTTCCACATGGAAGATGTTAAGCCAGTTAGCACGCCTCTAGTAAGTCACTTTAAATTATCAGACAGGTTGTGTCCAAGTAAAGAAGAGGAGATTTCATAAATGTCATGGATGTCATACACGAGTGTGGTGAGAAGTCTCATATATGCAAGGTTTGCACGAGACTGGATATCTCAAATGTAGTTAGTGTGGTTAGCAGATATATGGCGAATTGATGTATAGTGGGTCGCGGATAGTTTCATGGCCAAGATGGATCAGAAAAGGCCTGATCGATGACAGAAGTGATCCAGACCGTCATACCTTAAATCAGGCGTATCTCGCAATTCGGAATGAGTTATTCAACATACCATATATGATTTTGGGGTAGGATGAGCTACTTTAGCCACCCAACCTATTATGTTGGGTTGCCCATGCCGAATTTGTGAAATACCATCAAATCAATGGTTGAATTCCCTTTTTATTTTCATTTTTACTATTTATAGTAAGTTTTAGTTTTGAGTATTACTCTTCATCTGTTGGGATTTAGGAGTTGCGACCAACATGAAAAGTGCTTAGAATAATTAGGAGAACATCATGGTTAGGCCGAATAAGACACTTACTATTTTTGGCCGAAAACCATCCGCACTAGTAGACATCATGACTGTCTATAAATAGTAAGGGCCCGTTTGTTAAATCTGAAGTCTAAAGCCTAAATCTGAAATCTGAAGCCGAATCTGAAATCTAAAGCCTGAAGGTGGAATCTGAAGTAAAAAATTTGTTTGGTAATTATGGCCGAAGTCTGAAAATTAAGTACAGAATTTGAAACAATCTGTTTGTTAACAAACATATGAAATGTCAGAAATAGGTTAATTTGACACATTTGTCTCTATTTCTTATTTAGAAATATTTTACATTATAAAGAAATTATATTTTTATTAAACAAAAATAAAATTATTCTATAAAGAAGCTGAAGAAATAATCTACGATGGAATGGAGAAATGAATGAGAAGCTTGTAATGTTTTAGGGAAATAAAATCTGAAGGGACGCTACACCAAGTGCAGATTTCCTCCACCAACTTTAATTTCCTACCATTCGTACAACTCTTTCTCTGGTGGTAGATTCTCACGAGTTTCAACACCTGGTTGAGAGTTCGAGTACCCATGGGTGCTGAAATTCCACTACGGCGTGAGTGTTTGGTGGTGTGCGTACGTGTGTAAAATAAAAATTTATATATATATATATATATATATATATATATATATATATATATGACATCCAGAACCATTCTATCCCTGTGTTTATAAAATGCGACCCATTAATCCAGTGGCCCATTAGATCAGTGATATCACCATACATACACGTGGATGGTGAAGAGTGCCAAACACATGGCTCGTGCCACTATAGTAACATTTTTGTAATAAAAGATTGGAGGATTAAAGTGGAAAGATGTTTCAGTGCTCTCACTGTAAGTTATAGTGCTCGTGGTTGCATTAGATGACTTGGAAAGTCCAATAGATCAATCTGAACTGCCCATCAAGTTTAGAACATATTTCATTGGCCACCATGCAAAAAATTACATGGATCGGTTGATCCAATTCATCCTTGATTTGGCCTTATTTTCTACAGCCAACCTTTTTGCAAGCCATGGATGGACTGTTCAGGATTACATAACACAAGTGATTTAAAATTTATACACAATCCGTGATGGTCCTGAACAAATAAATAGATCAAATTGTTGATTGGACCTATTTCTGTGTAAACAATCTTAACCATCCAGATTAAAGGACATTGATCAAATGGTTAATATGTGTCACATCCGTCCGAAATTTTCACAGTAGCCCAGAAATATAACGTGTGATCGACATAATGAACAATCTAGATAAATGGATTAGATTAGTTGTGTCCCAATGCAACTAGGAGCACTATAAACTTGAATAGTAGTTGAGAGCATTGGAGCATTTCTCAAAGTGGGGCTGATTAGAAAACCTTCTATGGCCATTAAAGTTTTGGATCAAGCTTGATTTTTGATTTTTCACTTCATCTGGGCATGTATGACCTAATCAATATATTGGATGTCAAATAAAAGTACAGTGAGCCCCAGGAGGATTCTAATGGTGGATATCCAATCACTATTGTTTTCCTATGGTGTGGTCAACCTGAGATTTATATCTCTTTTATTTTTTAGATAGAGATATAAAATGATATGTAACAATGGATGGACAGAATGGATGAAACACATACATCATGGGGGCCACGAAACACTAACTACCACTGACCGGCCTGGTGGCGGGGAGAGTATCCAACACTATATGTCGTGTGAAGAGGAGCGGACGCGGATTTCCTGCGAAAGTTTCGCAGTAAGTTGTTGTCACTGGAAACTTAGGTAGGACTCACCATAATGTTTGTCAGGAATCCACTCCGTCCATCCGTTTTGTGAGCTAATTTTAGAATATTAGGCCAAAATTGAACAGGATCCAAGACTCAAGTGGGCCATATTAAAGGAAAAGGTATTTAGAGAAATTTCTACCGTTGAAACCTCCCTGATTCAACAGTAATGGTTACATGCCATCCATACCGTTAATAACATCATTCCTACTGGGATGAACTGAAAACACAAATATTAGCATGATTCAAAACTTCTGTGGCCCTACAAATATTTCAACTGTGGCATTTAATCATCACGTTTTCGGCCCACTTGAGCATTGGATACGGTTCATCTTTGACCTCATGTCCTAAAGTGAACTCAAAAAACTGATGGACGGTGAGGATTTCTCACTAACATACTAGTGGGCCCCACCAGCATTCCGTGCGCAAAAACTTCCTGCGAAAGGCTTTCGCAGGAAACCTGCGTCCGAGACAAGCGGAAATGGATTGGCTGCTGCTAGAGGTGGGCATTTTAGACCCGATCCGACCCGACTTGGTATCGTTCCGAACAGAATCGATGGTGTAGATCGACCCTAATCGAATCCGTCCATCCAGATCCGATCATTTTTCTGGTCGGATTCGGATAGTAGTGTGTTCGGACAAAACCGATCCGAAAACCCGAACCGAAAGGATTCGACCCGACCCGGGATGTAAATATTCCTCTATTTTTGTAAAATATTCTTTCTCAATATCTTACATCTCATCCATCTTTGGCTTTTCGTCTGGCACCAAAAAATCCCGCCCCATGTACACCCGAGCACCCGTCTTTGTATCTGTCTATTTCTATCTAAATCTCTCTTTCTGCGATTCAGTTTTGAAACTTCACGAGGTCTCTCTGTGTTTGGAAGAAGGAGAAAGAGAAAGGGAGATGAAGCCGATGGTTCCCATAAAGATGTTTACAGCCTATACTCTTTCACGATTGGACGAAGTTGGCGGAAGCGGATTGGCTGGTGTACAAAGCGAATTCGCTGGCGTAACGTTTGCAAGTTTTTGGGGTCTGATCACGAGGTATGTGTTATATCCAAACCGTCCATTCATTTGGAAATATCGTATTAAGGCTTAAGATAAAAAAATTTAAGATAGATCTAACTATTAAGTGGACCACACTATGGAAAGCAGTAGGAGATTGAACGTCTACCATTGAAACCTTTTTGGGTTCACAGAGGTTTTGGATCAATATGAAATTTGTTTTTCCTCTTCATTAAGGTCTTTGTGACCTTATTAACAGATTGGATGGAGACTAAACGTTATGGTGGGCCCTACAAATTGTTTAACCGTGAAAATCATTATCTCTGTTGCTATTTATGGTGTGGTCCAGATGATCTTTGGATATCATTCATTTTTTTGATAATGCTCTAAAATGATCTCTAAAAATAGATGAACGGTATAGATATAATAAATACATCATGTGGGGCCCTGTAACTTTGATCTCCAACCGTTCGTACAACTCGGAGCTCGAGGAGCGTCAGTGCTCGTCCTCACATGACACGTACCTAGAGTAGGGGAGGGGATTGCGTACTGAGTAAATCCTGTGGGGTCCACCATAATTTATGTATTTTATCCACTCCATCCATCCATTTTACCAGATAATTTTAGGGCTTGATGATAAAAATGAAGTATATATAAACCTCAAGTGGACCACATCACAGGAAACAGTGTAAATTGAACATCTACCGTTGAAAAATTCTTGGGGCCACGGAAGTGTTGGATCAAACTTGTATTTGTTTTTTTTCCCTTAATCCATGTCTATGTGATCGTATGAACAGGTTTGATGAGAAATAAACATCACCGTGGGCCCTAAAAAGGTTTCAACGGTGGAAATCATTATTCCAACTATTTCCTATAGTATGGTCCACTTGAACTTTAGGTATTATTAAATTTTGGACTCAACTGTTAAAATAATATGGAAAAACGGATGGACGGCGTGGATAGATCACATACATTCAAGGTGAGCCCAACAAATTTTAAACAGCACGACAGCTATCCAATTTCCTATATAATCTATAACTGAGCTGGTGACAGCTATAGCCCTGGTACGAAGCTTCTCCAAGAAGCCACTTCGTACAGTGTTATTTTAGGTTGTTAAGTAAACTACGTGGGGCCTATTTTGATTTTTTTTTTTGGTTTATCCACACCGTTCATTAGTTTTTTCAGATTATTGTAGGGATTGATGTTAAATTTTTAAGTACATCTACTAATTAAGTAGATCACATCATAAGAAATAGTTGAAATAATAAAATGGACGGTCCAAACTTTACCTAATCCGATCCGACTCAGTTTTCCTGATCGATTAGGACTCGGATTGGTTCAGGCAAATAGAAATTCGGATAGGTGCAAGTCAGATGATCTGGATTCAGCCTCGGATAGGATCGAATTTGGATAAGGCGTTGTAGATTTCGAATAAGATCGAGTTGGACCGAATCCGATCCGACTCGGTCCGTTGCCCACCTCTAGCTGCTGCTCCCCCTGACACGAGCCAATGGCTAATGGTCGGTGCTTTGTGGGCACTACCATGATGTATGTGTTTCATTCATGTTGTCCATCTATTTTTATAGATCATTTTACCATATGAGACCAAAAATAAGGTATATCACAATCTCAAGTGGACCACATTACATAAAACATTTTTGAATGAGTTTCGACCATTAAAAACATTTTGGAGTCCATAAAAGCTTTGGATCAAGCTGATTTTTGTTTTTTCCCTTCATCTGGGATTGTATGACCTAATCAACATATTGGATATCAAATAAACAGTACAGTGGGCCTTAGGAGGATTTTAATGGTGGATATCCAATCACTATTGTTTTCATGTGGTGTGGACCCCGTGAGATTCATATACCTCTAATTTTTTAGATTATATCCTAAAATGATCTTTAAAATTAGATGAACGGAATGGATAAAACACATACATCATAGTAGGGCCCACAGAACACTGACCATCAGCCACAGGGCTGGTGCCAGGAGTAGCAGCCAGTCCGTTTCCCAGACGAGCGCCAATGCTCCTCGAGGTCTGAGTTGTACGAACGGTTCAAAGAGATCAAAGTTATATGGGCCTTACAATAATTTGTTTATTATATTCACACCGTTCATCAAATTTTTGAGATCATTTTAAAGCATTATGCAAAAAACGAATAATGTCCAAAACTCAAATGTACCACACCAAAAATAGTAGCTGGATAATGATTTTCACCGTTAAAAAATTCGAAGGGCCCACTAAAATGTTTATTTTCCATTTAATTTATTCATAAGGTCAAAAATATCTGGATGAAGAGGAAAAACAAATTTCATATTGATCCGAAACTTCTGTGACCCCAAAAGGGTTTAAATGGTAGACGTTCAATCAACCACTGCTTTTTACATTGTGGTCCAATTTATCTTTAGATCTATCTTATTTTTTGGTTAAGCCTCACGACGAACTCGCAAAATGAATGGACGGTTTGGATATAACAAATACGTCCTGATGGGACCCACAGAATTTGCTGACGTCAATACAGCATCTAATCCGCTTCACAGTCCGCCCCGCTCATCCGCTTTTAACGCGGATTGCGTCCTACCGCCAGCCGGACGAATTACCGTCTAGGAAGGGCTCTATGGGGCCCACCGTGATGTAAGTGTTTTATCTAAGCCGTTCATCATTTTTCTCATATTATTTTAATATAAGATTCAAAAGATGAAGCAGGTCCACGGCTATACCAAAGGATGCTGCAGTGATAATGACATCCACCATTGAAACCTTTCTAAGGGCCACTATGATGTTTCTTTTACCATCCAACCTACTCATTAGGTCATGTAGACGTGGATGAAGTGAAAACGCAAATATCAGCTTGATCTGAAACTTCTCCAGCTCTCAAAAAGTTTTTAACAGTGGACGTCTAATCCCCACCTTGTGGTCCAATTAATCACTAGACATGTATCTTTTATTAGCTCACTCCTTAAATGATCTGAAAAAGTTGATGAATGGTGTGGATCAAACACATAAATCATGGTGGGGCACAAAGAAGTTTCACACATTAAAGGTTGATTTTGTATTTCACAAACTATTTAAATGAAAAAATTGTCGTAGGAACTTGCAAAAGGATACGTTTGGAAGCAAAAAATTTTATTTATTGAAAAATCACGGAGCGCATTCCGCGTTCACCATTAAGCCAGACTCCTATCACGGAAAGAATTCAATGAAAAACTAATGAGCGCTTTCCGTCTTCCGCGTTAACAACACATTAACAAACACCACTAAACATGAAAAATTTTCCCAATTCCACGTTAAGTGTAAAAATTAAGCGTTAACAAACATAGCCTAAGTTTACTATTTATAGTAAGTTACGAATCCTAGGAGTTTTAGTTATAGTTTGATTCTGAAACTTTTCTCATGGCTTAATATCCCTATTTAAAGGGTTGTAACTCGTTTATTTCATTCATCAATCAATTATAAATTTTATAGAATTTATTTTTTATTTTCCTTACTTTTTCCTTGTGAATTCAAGAAGTCTTTGTGAGGAGTGCAAAGAAACTTCGTGGATTCGTAGTAGTTATCCTTGAGGAGGACAATGATCAACCTCATCACATTTATCCTTGCATCACGAATCCATGGAAAGAGCATTGGGGTGTTGTTAAGTGAATTCTCAGGTATCTTAAGGGTAGTTGACACTAAGATCATGTTCCAGAGACATTGAGCTTCAGGTGGAGTTATTGTGTACGTGAATTCAGATTATGCATGTAATATGGACAATAGGAGGTCCATTACAGGATATGTTTTCACATTAGTAAACAGACCAGTTTGTTGGAGATGTACGTTACAGTCAACGATAATGTTGTTTACAACCAATGAGGAATATATGACTGTGACGGAAGCATCAAAGGAGGCATTATGGTTGAAAGAACTGATAGGAGAACTTGGGTTGAAGTAGAAGGCGATGGACAAGAATTCCACGAACATGTTGATAAAGCCAATGGCCATAGAGAAGTTCAAGCATTGCTTGGGCTTGATCAATCTCACTAGCCATTGATGAGATCGGGCACCCTTGCATAGGGGTGCAAATGAAGTTGCATTCCAGGTAGAGAATGCAAGGAGTGGTTTGTTTTCAAGGTGGAGGTTGCAGGGAAGGTCTTTAGGATGACTTGGCAGAATGCAAGTCAAGGTGGAGATTGTTGTGTAGGATGGGATTTTGCTAAATTTTCAATTCCACCGAAAAGGTGAATTCTCGGATTGCACACTATGATGATTTGTACTTTTTCGATTCGACCAAAAGGTGTAGTTGGTTTGGTCCAGTCTGACCAAAGGTCACATTGAATATGACTGGACATGTTACTCGGATTTGCACAAATAGGAGTATTTAAGTCCTATTTGGGATTAGGGCTTGTTAATATGAATTGTTCTCTCTACGGGCAAGGGTTTATGAGATGAGAGGGTTCTAAAAACTTGAAAGAGCTTGGGAAATGTTTTTCTCAAGGGGTTGCGCAACGCAATGAGAGATCAGGTGCTTCTATAATCAAAGAAGGTGAGTGTGTAAATTCTAAAGTTTTGATTATAGTTGATTTATGTCGCTTTATGCCGTGGTTTTTTCCTGCAAGGATTTTCCACATAAAATATCTTGTGCTTTGTTGTTGTTTGCCTAAAATTTTAAAAAGGTTAGCCTAAAACAAAACTTTTGTGGCCATATGGATGTTTCATCTTTGGTTATTAAATCCCCACTTATCATCTTGTGTGAATCACTTGGGTCGTGTATACGGCTCATTTTTTGTATCATGCATTAAAATGATCTCAAACAATGGATGGATGATTTTGATATAACACATATACCATGGTGGGGCTCACATAACTTAGTGACGTCAACGCGCCATGGAAGTCTGGTGTGGCACATCAACGCTTCCACTACCGCTGTTGGCAGCATCATATGCAATCCAGGGATGGTTTCAATGGATCCCTAACTATGGGGCCACTGTGATGTATGTTTCCTACATCCACACTATCCATCCATTTTGGCAGCTCATTTTAGGGCATAATATAAAAAATGAAGCATATCCAAATCTTATGCAGACCACACCACAAGAAACTGTCGTTATTGAATCCCCACCATTTAAAACTTTATGGAGCCATTGGAATGTTTATTTTCCATCCAACCTGTTGATGAGGTCACTAAGACCTGGATGAAGAGACCACACAAATATCAGCATGATCCAAAACTTTTATTCCCATGAGAAGTTTTTAATAGCTCATTACCACTGTTTGGTGTACTATGGTCCACCTAAGATTGGATACGCTTTATTTTTTGGATCGTGTCCTAAAATTAGTTTTCAAAACGGCTGCACAACGTGGATATAAGGCATAAACATCAAGGTAGGCTCCACAGTCAGGTATCCCACCCACCTCGGTGGATCCCCGGATCCATTGAAACTGCACCCGGCATTCCGCATCCCATGTTTTTACCCCATCCAGTACACAAGCCGTGTCCTATGTTTTTACACCCATTGCTCCAAACTTCCGTAGGCCCACCCTAATGTTTATCAGGGCCATCCAACCTGTTCATAAGGCCACACATACATGGACGACGTCAATCCCACACATATATAAAGGTGGGCCCAATAGAATCCTCCACACATATAACAGTAAAAATCAAAGTAAGGGCAAATCCATCATTTAGACAAGTTAACAACATCATTTGTCATTCATTGTTAGTTAAAGTAAGAGATGTAGTATTTTCTCCATATTTGTAAAACTTAAGCATTTTGCTTTAAATATTTTAAAAGCATGTGTTTTTTCGGAAATAGCCCAAAAGCAGGCAGTTATACAGGAAAATCCCTTGATAATTTATTATGGGCGTCACCTAGCTATTGCTAGGGGGAATTCTTTTATTGTCCTTTTGATTCTGGTTGTTTCTATTGTTCTCAACCGGGTAAGTGGAACTTTGAGGCCAGATTGACAATGACCGCATTGTCATCACATTAATTGTTTAGGTGATGTTATCGTCTTAGAACCATTGATGATGATTGCACATGAATAAAATTTAATTAATGTCTGGGATGTTTTTTTTTTTTTTTTTATCAACCAATATAAGACCCTCTCTCACCTGATATAGTGATAAAATGACGTCTAAATCAATTGTGGTCGACCTCTTGAAAGGAGAAAATTTTGATGACAATAATTTTGATGCCTGGTGGAGGGCTCTTAGAATTTTTTTTAGATGAAGAAGATGTGTTGTATACACTAACGACTGTTAGGAAAAAAAAAAAACCACAAGTAGAAAATGAGGATCTGCCTATAAAGAAGCTAAAATTTGAGCAACGAGAGTATAAGTTGGAGAAAAACAATATAACCGCTAGAAACATTTTCCTTAGTTTCATGCATAAAGAATTGATTCCCATATGTGAGACCTATGAAATGGCCAAAGAAATATGAGATATCCTGATTGGTTCATATGCTAGAATATCAGATTGTAAGGTAAGAACGTTGCAAATGGAAACTGATGCATATAGAATGCCTATAAGATGTTCTAGTAAAGACCATATTAAGAAAATGAAACAAATGATGATCAATTTATGACATGTAAGTTGCGTCATGATTAAAAACTAGAAAATCATAGCTATGTTTTGATCTCTAACAGATTCTTGAACTGCACGTAAAAGACATCCTAAACCACAATGAAGAATAAAAATGTTGAAGGATTTAGCCCATCACTTGGAGCATGAGTTTGAATTTAGGGCCCTAACAACAATGTTGTTTTTACTGCAAGAAGTAGAAAGAAATTTAATCAATCAAAGAAAATGTTTGGGAAATCATAGACAATATGCACCCTTTAGTCAGTTTAATCCATCTTATCACTCATCCATTCTGCGTTTCCATCCACACTCACCTCATTACCAAAACAGACCACCCTAACCACGTCCACCTTAGAATCGACCATATCCATCTAAGCACCTATTAAACAAACTTCCACAACTTATGTAGCCTCGTAGTAAATATATTGAATCTAGGCCACAAGAGAGAGAGAGAGTGAGAACAAGAAGAAGCCAAGAGACAAGGAGATGGTTCATGTTTTGAAAAATGGTAATTTTCCCTCCACTCATTGGTTGTGTTCGTATAAAAATATTAATAGTTGATTTAAATTTTGATGAATAGATTGTGTTAGTGCACTGATTTATTCACCTTGTTTGTCAATCACGCTAATCCATGTGTCATGTAGTCAACTGAGCTCTTGGATGCTAAAGACCAAAGATGCAAGAGGGCATGGAGCATCAAGGAACAAAGAACATGTAAAATAAGATGCCTAGGTGATCCTAACCTTGACACAAAGCAACCCCATAACCTCTAGATAATCATGGCTTTATAGGTAAACCTTATTTGATCATCATTAGCCTTAGGAGCCTGATTGGAACATGTTAAGTTAGGCTAGAAGAGGTGCAAAACAGTTGTGAAATCGTATGCCCAAAACAATAGTTTTCATTGGGTTATCAATCTTATCAAGCGATACTTAATCGCACTCGACCGTTTGAAGGTGTCCAAAAATGTACAGTAACAAATTGCCTATTTTCTGAAATTTCTCAATGTCATCGAACCAGTCTTCGATCCCATCGAATGGGAGTTTAATCGATCGAAGGCATCGCTCGATTGATTAAACCAACCATTTGTTTTATTTTTTTTATTTTTGCCGTTGAGAGTTAGTTCCTTTATATGAGGCATGTGGTATTTGGGTTTCTGAGGGGTTTTTTGTGCAAATAGAGGCTGTGTTTTTTCACTCATACAACATATCCAAGACCTCTATTTTAAGAGTTTCATGTTAATCATCTTGTGATCCTTCACTCTAATGAGCATTTCATGCTCATATTCAAAGACATGGATGAACTCTCAAATATCTAGAGATTAGACACATTTTTATAGTCAAATCCTTGTCTAAATTCTCTAAAAGACCCTTCTAGGTAAATTCCTTAGGATTACAAAATTTCCATGAGTTGTAGGAGATTCATCAATCTTCCCTTACTTTGGTCATCTCATTGGCACTTCATATGCAAGACAAAAGACTATAGGAATTGAAGCATTAGCAACGCATTAGCATCAACAATCGTGGGAGCAATGGGGAGCTAATTCAAGAACATGAGAGCTTTGAAGAAGCAACTCAAGCACAATACATCAAAGGTGCTCAATTTGATAAGTGTCATTTAGTGAGTTCATACTATCTTTTCTTATATAGGATTAAGGATAAGAGTTTATGCCTCAAATTTGATAGGTTCTTGTGTAAGATCTAGGCTCTTGTGTAGGGCCGAATTCACTAGACATGAGTATGTACATGTTAGTCTCCATGTGAGCCTCCAGTAGGAGTAAACATAAGTCCTTAGACTAGGACCGAGGTTGTTCGTTAGCCAATTGAAAACCATCTAGTCGAAAGGGCACGTGATGAGCCAAGTGGAACAATCGCTACTTCCAGAATATCTCTATCTTCTCGATAGGGGTCTTCTCCAGAGTGCTTGTTCTATTTAGAGATTGGACTCCTTAGTTCCCCCCCATTTGTTGCTCCTCTTTTCATGGCTTTGTTTCCTAGAGTTTCTCTCTCTCTCTCTCTCTCTCTCTCTCTCTCTCTCTCTCTCTCTCTCTCTCTCTTCTATTTCTTTGTAGTTTTTTAGTTTCCTTTTCCTTGCTGCTCCTTCATTTCTCCTTCAATAAAAGTATCACCTTTCAAAAAAGAAGAAGAAAGGGCATGTGATGGTATATGAAGATCAATGTAGGCAGATTGAAGTCAAATTCTGAGATGAAACATTTGTAGAAGATAGATATCCTAGTAGAAATAAACCTAAGATAGAAAAAAAAAAAAAAAACTTTATGAGATGTCGAATGCAATTCAAGGAAGTTGAAGCAGTAATCTAAGCAATGGCAATCATGGCATTTCCACGATTCATGAAGTCAATGGGAGCGCATCGGCTAGTGTTCTAAAGTTACAACGAAGTTTGTGAGGAAGAATTCCTAAAAACATATTTTGAAATAGAAGGTGAATCGTACTCTTACAACAAAGCATATGAAGATTAACCTGATTTATATCAAGGCGCACTTGTATATCTAAATTCTGAAAATTGGATTCATGCAATGGATGAGAAAATTGATTCAATGATATAAATAAATAAATAAATAAAATAAAATAAAAATCATGTTTGGAAGTTAGCTGATCTTCTAGCTAGTCGTACAACAATTGCAAATAAGTGGGTATTCAAAATAAAAAGAAAAACAAATAGGCCGATTGATAAATACAAAGCTCATCTAGTGGCAAAAGGCTTCACACAGTAGAATGTATTAATTATGAAGAAACTTTCTCAGTAGTGGCTAAGTTTACATCGATTCGCATGATTTTGACTATGATGGCCCAACTGGATTTAGAGTTATATCAAATGGATGTGAAGATAGTAGTTTTTAATAGAGACTTACATGAAGATATTTATATACAACAACCTGCAGGATATGTTGACAAGGGCCAGACAAACAAGGTCTGCAAACTTTTAAAATCTATTTATGGACTGAAGCAATCATTTAGGCAATGGTACATGAAATTCCATGAAGCCATCACTTCTTTTTTTTTCTTTTTTTCTTTTTTTTTTTGGATTCTCTATGTGTGAAGAAGATCATTTTGTTTACATAAAGTGAGCTAGAAGACACTTCCTAATATTATCCCTATAAGTTGATGATATTTTACTAGCTGGCAATAATATGGGAATGCTTCTCTTGACAAAGGAATGGTTATCTTCGATTTTTGAGATGAAGGACCTTGATGAAGCAAACTTTATATTAGGCATGAAAATCATAAGAGATTGCTCGAAGAAATTTTTGTGCCTGTCGTAAGCATCTTATATCGAGAAGATCTTAGAACAATTTAGGCTGCATAACTAAAAGTCAGTTGAAACTCTGATGTCATCTGTATCATATGCTAGTGCCATAGGCGACCTCATGTATGCCATGCTTTATACTAGGCTAGACATATGTTACAATGTAGGACTTGTGAGCAGATACCAACGTAAATCAGGACAAGTATGTTGGCAAGTAGTTGAAAGATTTTTCCACTATCTCCAAAGAATGAAAGATTATACGTTATGTTACCAAGGTACTAAGCTAAAAGTATTAGCCTATTCTGATGCATATTGGGGAGATGATCAAGCCGAAACCAAGTTTACTTCTCTATATGTGTTTATGTTGAATGGAGGAACTATTTCATAAAGCAGTAAGAAACAATCTTCAACCACACTTTTAACTATGGAAGCCGAATATATCGCATATTATGCAACAGTCCAAGAAGGGATCTGGATTATGAGATTTTTGAGAACCTTAGGTGTTCCTACTGCTAGAAGCCTTCTCCTAATAAAGATGGATAATATGCCGGCTGTTAACCTCGCGAAGGATCCGAAGCACCATAAGAAATCCAATCACATGGAGATTTGTAAGTATCACAACATTAGAGATCGGGTGAGAGATGTGCAAGTTGTATTTGAATATATTCTCACTAGAGAGATGTTAGCTGATCATATGACAAAACCAATTGGTAGATATATATTTAAAATATATGTAAGGCAGATGGGACTAAGAAGAGTTTGATGTCTTTTTGTGAAAGTGGGAGTGTAATAATTTTATGTAAATTCTTTTAGTTGTATTCCACATTAGTTATAATGGTAGAGATTCATTGTGCAGTATTTGAGACCTGCACCTGAGCATTGGAATAGTGTCCATATACTCCCGAGAGTAAGTGATGTAAATTATTAATGTCATGTATTTAGAATGAATCTTCTATATTCCTCACATCAATTAAACATTTATGCATGATCAATTCCTCTAAGCCTTGAGATCATCAGTGGTGGACTATGTGTTGGTCATTTATTTATTTTTCATTAGCAGGACGATCTTCCCCACTTGCACGAGAATTGACTACCCCTGACATCTACTTGGGAAGCATGTTCAGGATGAGGAAGCACATTGAGGTGCAACAATCTTTTGTGGTGATATAGAGATGTGAAAGCGCAAGTTAAGGCACGACCACCTCCAGTCACAACTATATATACAACAGAAGTTCACTGGGAATTCATTAGAGGAATGTTTCCAATAATTACGATTTTTTCTTGCATATCTCTACCGATTTTCCAAATTAATCCCGCAAGTACATATAATTCAAAAGAATATGTAAGTGGGGTGTACTAACAAGCTAACCAAAAAAAAAAAAGTGATTCATACACAACATCCCTTTCTTTAATCAAGGGTTCTACCAATTGATATGTTTCCACAAATAATTGAAACTCAATTTCTTGATGATTCACTTGCCTCGAAATGACCTAGCCCAATAGGGAAATCCCAATTCATTAGTACTTTTGATACAATCAAATATATTACTTGGATTCCTAATGTGTTGGGTATGTTCGGATATATTTCACACATGTTAGTGCTCATTAGCCAGTGCCACCACATAGTGGATAGCTTTGAATTATTGGGGATGAGACTCTGGCAGTCGAATTACATTCACTATGGCGGCAAGGTTAGGAATTGTTGAGCTAGCACTCACACACTTTAGGTGGGACTTTTGTTTCCCGATGATGTCATGGCTTGTATAGAGTTAGGAGTTAACGAACCAACACTCATGCACTTTAGGAGGGACGTTTACTTGAGGTTAGGAGTTGTTGGGCGACCTGCACATTGTAGATTCAACGTATGCCTAGTAATGTTTACTTTGCAGCATGGATGAGTGACCACGTGCTCGAAGCGTTGAATTAGACTGCTTCAGGATTAATTTACCTACTAGTACTTAATCTAATGTGGTCGGTGCATTGTGTGAGCAGGCTAGTCTCGTAGGTGACTTTTATGCCCTCAACTATCCACCTTTGCATATGAGAGGATGAGATTTAGTGTCGCTACTTTAGCATATAATACAATGGTCACAATTGCTCCAACATAGTATGTACTGCTACGAACACAACTTGATCGATTCTGAATTGCATGGTCGTGTGGAAAAGATCCCTTAACAATGACATCAGGTTCATAAGACCATGATTATGCACTTTGAGACTTACCTGCCGCGACGTTATCGAGTTTGTGGGATGATGATTTGCAAACTGTTTTCATAAGATTGTATATGTATGTAAATAACTTATTTTTGAATGACTTTAAAGAATGTTCGCAAAAAGATGTATAATTCAAACTTGATAAGAGGATAAGTGCATATGCTGGCAGAGCAATTATAAATCGAGGATTGTCTCATCTAGGAGAGTTTGGGAGGGTATGTGTTAGTGTGGCAGTCACTTAGTGTAGAGTCACCTATATATAGAGATATTGAATTCCCAGCTGGTCCCACTTTCTTGATTCTTACTCCTTGTACGCGATCTTGATCGGTTTTGTCAGAGTAGACCCTATAGCATTGTGTTTCTCACTATGGGGTTGAGTGGGAGATGTTGGCAGTGTGCACGTGCCACACGTGGCACCATGCATGTTGCCCACAT
Source organism: Magnolia kwangsiensis (assembly GCA_037074715.1). Classification (NCBI taxonomy): domain Eukaryota; kingdom Viridiplantae; phylum Streptophyta; class Magnoliopsida; order Magnoliales; family Magnoliaceae; genus Magnolia; species Magnolia kwangsiensis. The sequence continues at coordinate 121,738,929 of CM073577.1, forward strand.
GTGGCACTTGTGTTTTGTGTAGCCAACCCCTAGTGGGGCCCACCTTGCACATGGCAAGGTGCACCTCTCCCTACCCCACTGCCTTAGCTACCGCCTATCTCCCTTATTTAAAGGGGAGAGGAAGGGTGGTGCACACGCACCAGAAAGGAAAGGAGAGAGGAGAAGGAAGAGAGAGAAGAGAGGAGAGAGAGAGAGGGAAAGAGAGGAAATTTGTACATGTGGTACGTGGGGTGCATGCCTGGTGGGAAAACGGTGTACGTACATGTACACACCGCGCTATAGAGAAGGGTTTGTCCATGTGATTGTTCGAGGTTGTGTGCGTCGACCTACCATCATTGCTGCCGGATCAGGTAAGTGAATTGGCCCGTCTTCTCTGTATAGTTGATTTGAGCGGGCAGCCGGTTTCCATGTTTTGGCTACTCGATTTCAGTCGTGTAATTACATCGTTTAATCCGCAATCATATTAATGAACCTAACCTGCCATGTTGTCCGTCTGCGCCCAACATGTTCTTTATATATAATAGCAGTCTACTTGATGATTTAATGGGACCCAGCCTGGCCCGATTGCCAGGCCTAGATTTCACGAACCTAGCCAGACATCAGGTGCCCTGGCCCATTGCCACCTCTAAATTCATTCATAATGGTCATTTAACAGTGAAAAGCAGCAGCCAAAATTCATAATTAAAATTTTTTTTTAAAAAAAAAAAAGATACATATATACAAATGATCTGCAGATTGAAGGGACATGCAAGGTCACAATGAGCAATTTCTGGCCTGTATGGGAGTGTGGATTTGAAATCCTCTTGTTATGTTTGGCACCCTAGATTGAGAATCAATTTTAATCCAAAAGTAGCTATTCATAGTATATTTGCAGGGGTTTGAATTTAATTACTAAATCAACTTTAATATCTCTAATTAGTGAACTTACGTAATTTTTGACACAATGGTTGTAATAAGCCGACTGAAATATATACTTGGCAAAAAATGATGAAATTCCAAGTCTCGGATTGGCCACAAGCACAAGATCACGCCCGAGTTACTAACCAACAATTTTTAACCGTTGATTTACATGGACAATGTTTGGACAGTGCTGATCATCGTATTAAAGTAATTATACCATGCAATTGATAATCTAATTATTTTAGGATATCATTAGTGGGCCATGTGTCCAGTAGATTAATAGTCTAGTGATACACCTGTTACACATGCAACTATGGGAATGATTTTAGATGTAATCAAAGGTCTCACCTTGGATTTTAAACTCCCTAATTGAGGGGATTTGAAACCCCCAGTTACTTTATGGTGCCAAATAACCCAGGGGATTTGAAATGCCCTCAAATTCCCCCAAATCCATGGTGCCAAACCATAAAGGACTTTAAATGGAGTAAGATAATAATTCCAGCTACTTCAAGCTTCCCCTTAAATTAGGTAGAGATTACCGAATTTCACTTGTCTTGGGAATGTTCAGTACATGGAGCGTTCCTAAACCAACGTTTGTTTTAAGGTATGTCATCTATATGCCACCCCATGTGCTAGCATGTCACATGGAGATGAGATCCAACCCGTCCATCAGCTGGGTCTCATTGCTTTGATGCTCTGGCACAAAAATCAGAGCCTTGCAAGCTCATCAACTAGGTCATAATTTGCAAAAGAAGTCAACCCATGAAACAAAAACTTCAAGCAAGGTTTTTTAAGTTGCCAGCCACTTCCGACATTGTAATGCACCTAATAACCAAACTGGCCTGATTTCCATGGCAGAGGCTCTACATGGTGGGTCCTACACGATGGACTGCTTGAATTTCATGCGCTTGTGCCACTTTGGCACATTTGGTGCCGGGTACGCAAACTGCCTTAATACATGTGCATGAACCACATCCTCAATTCTCATTCTCAAATTTCAAGCAGCTCGCACCGTCCTCGAAAGCACATTGTCATTTTCCAAAAGGCAAGAACTTGTAGGCAAGAAAATTAACAATTAATACCGGATGGTGGGCTGTACATTGCCAAAGTGCCTGATGTGTTATGGACTTGGTGGCTTTGAGGTCTTTGGCATATCCACGCCACTCTTTTCCGCAAGATCATAGTTGATAGATGCAAGCTGAGACAAATTCTAAAAATAGTGAAAGGAATAAAAGATTAGACAATAACTCCTTGGATTGATAAATGGAAGTTAGCTAAACCCACGTCCACATGTTTCTAGAACTCGTTGACATGACTCAAAACTTGGCTGAGTTGACTCAACTTTGTGAAACTTCAGGCTGAGTCACTGGGAAACTCACTTGTGATTTTCGTCCCAACTCAACAGGAAATGTCAAGTTGGCTCACTGAATTGGCCGACTCACAAGCCAAGTCAGTCTCCTGGCCGAGCTGTTTTCCTTTCTAACAGAAAAGAGGAGACTGAAGGTTCAAACACATTACCATTGCTACGAAAGGAGAGGACTCTACAAGTGCACCATCCCGTTTGAAGCTGTTTATTTCAACTATTTTTTTCTCCTTCTAATATAACTATTTCAGTCTTTACTGCTAAAGTGCATGTGTTTTATTGCTAAAGTAAAGAATTGTTCAAGTCCTCGAGTTGACCCAACCTAGCTGCATGTCGAATCGAGTTTCCAGGTTTCTGAACTACGCCACTACCTGAAACCACATGTGCCAACCTGACTTACATGGATGGACAACCAAACTGTGCATCAGGTAGATCTCACCTTGTACTTGACATTGATCAAACATCTGCCTGTCAACTAATCAGATCAGCTACAGGTGCGGACAAAAGGGCATGGTTAAAAAGATGCCACCAAAAGTCCATATTCAATGTGCATGTGCAGCAAGGACTGGTCTGTTTTTGGGCCAGATCATCTAAAAAGGGGAGCCACCTGATGCATAGCTCAGATGCCCCCACACGTGGGCAAGCAAACTGATAAGGCGCAAGTTCCCTCTTACCTTGAATGAGAAATTACTAAACGAGTACGTAGTTGTAACAGCGGGTGCTCCGAAGTCTGCCAGAGTACCGCATTCATCTCCATGTTTCATAGGCATCAAAGCGTAAGAAAATGAGACCCATTAGATTGCATGCAGAAAGATACCTATCAACTGATAAAACCATTTGTTTACTTCTTCATCCACTTGGGTGCTGAGTGAGCTGCTGCCACAGCTAGCGCTTCCCGTATCAGTTGTATCGTCAAAGTAATCAGTTGTTGTATGTATTTGTTCATCGACCGAATTCCACACGTGGCGGCTCATGAAGTAGCTGGTGTCCTGTGCATCATCTGCTGCTGGAATGAATGCAGCCTGCATGCAGTATCAAGACCATCTCATGGTGATGCGTCATGAGGTAAATCTTTTAACAGCAATTAGAAATAGTAAGTTCAGCTGTATCAAGTTACCTTTTGACTGGCATGAGTGTCCCAGTTAATGTCTTTGAAGAAAGGATAGCGCTTCACCTGTCAGAATAGTTATGCTTGCATTTGATTTCGATCACAATAATAAATTTGGACGTGGAATGATACTATCATTGATGATAAGTGATAAGATTTCACCTCTCCAGCCCCCGTTGCTCCTAGCCTTTGGAACGGGTTTTCTTTGAGAAGCCTGAAAGCAGCAGAATGTCAAGTTTAGCCTTTTTTGAGGGATAGTTCAGCCAATCTTTCTGTTTTTTTAAAAAAAAATTATTTATTTGTTATTATTTTTTGAAGGATAGCTCCAATGATTTAGGATGCGTTTGGTTGCATTGAATTTCATGATTAATCAGTCTAATTTGGTGCAAAATATCATGAAGTTTCATGATAATTATATTTGGTGCATCAAATGCACCCTCTTTAAGACATTTATTGTATACCGTGGATCGAAGATATTTTTCTAATGGCCTTTTTGGTTTTCCAATTTCCTATGAAATGCAAAGTAAATGAGTCATTATCATCATTTCCAGTTGTTTGTTTAAACACGAATGATGGCTCGCAAAATTGAGAGCCAAATACATTTGTAAAGGAAATAGGTAAAGTAAATTATAATCTTTTTATTTTTAAAAGTAAATTATAATTTTTACATCTTCACATTATAAAACTACCATTTTTACAATGATTTGTGGGTGAAACAAACAATGTAGAAAAATCATCATTACAGCCTCATGTAAGTGATGTCACCACAAAATTACAAGAGTAAATAATCGTTACCCATTTACAGCCATTTACCGTTGTAATTGGAAAACCAAACAGGCCCTAAGTTTCAGAAAATGTGCATCTAATGTGTGCCAATGATCCTTTTGCGAGTATTACTGAGCCACTCCTGATTCTTGATACTCCACATATATTCACTGCTTTTGTCTTTCTCCAAGTATCATGGAATGTTAATCCCAGTCGTTTGCAAGTTCATAAAAACACTGATTGGTTTGAATGCAATCAAGAGAATTTCCACTAGCAGATCCTGACATTGAAACGTTGCATTCGTTTGAAAATTTCGTAGAAATTGTCACCAATTTTCTCAACGTTTCTCTCTATTTTCCTTTCATTTTATCCACCCATCCCTCATGTATGACAAGGCCTCCTGATATGAGGACAGAACACCTTCCACTGATGTGCATTTAAAGAGAACTGTTATAGCTGATGACGTTTAAAGAGGGACTGATGGAGGTGGTAAAAGGTTGGAATGAAGGGCTTCAAGGGGTAGATTTATGGAGAAAGTTTTAGAGCTTGAAAGTTAAGGGTTGAAGGTCAATTTAGTAACATATGAGAAGTAAAAATGAGTTGTGAAACAATAAGTATAGAAGAGAGAGAGTAAGAAGAGAGGAGGATATACCTTAAGAGTCTCACTAAGGTTTTTCGGGAGACACCTCGAAGATTTTAATGGAGTCACACTATTAACACAAATAAGGAATGGTTTACAATACTATGGTCTCCCCTATTTATAGATTGAATAGAACTTTCCTACATTAATTCAAGGACTTAGGAAATCTAAAAGACACTCTAGTTTCAAGGACAATTAATAACATAGGAAAACTAAAGCTTTAGTTCCACAGAGGACAAATAAATGACAACAATTTCCTAAGAATATCTTTCTAGAACAAAGATTCTTAAATGAAAACAACTTCCAATAAAGATATGAACCTTCTAGAAAATAGTTTGAATTATGGGCCCAATTTATGGATCTTTTAGACAGCCATGGGCCTTCTTGAACCTGCGGCTATAAGTCTTAAAGCCTATGGGCCTGTCTTCAACAATGGGGCCCATATCATTCTCATTAGTTTTCTCTCTCCTGTCGTAAGCCTAAAGGGGCTGATCTCTATCTGTCTCGCTCTCTACTGTATGTGTGAGACAGGGATTGAGTCTCCATGTTACACACACAAAAGAGGGGGAGGGAGGGAGGTTATTTGTCAATCAAATCACATGCTTCAAAGCTCCATGTTACAAATAGTCATGAAAGAGATAGAGAGAGGTTATTTGTCAATTGAATCACATGCTTCAAAGCTCCATGTCATACATGCACACGAGAAAATCAAATCATATGCTTCATGGCTCATCTCCTCTGGAACCTTTGGCCAGGGTATATCTCGATTCATTATATTATCAAAGATTTTCTGCAAGAGAATGGGAATTTTTGTCAATAAGCCCAAGCAAGCAAGGAAACAAAAACCTATTAAAGCAATGAATAGGAATATATAGTTACATGCATGCGGCAAATACTATGCATAGCCAAACGAGATGATTTAGCATTAAACATCCATTCTTTCCTAGTACTGCTTCAACAACATTTACAAATAATTTAAAATTGTAAATTTAGAGTTTTTCTAATCACATACACATTTAAAAGGCAGCCCATCTACATGACATAACATGTTCCAATTTAGCATACAGGTACAAGATCCAAGCCATCCATGAGGTGGGTAGCACCTGTTAGATGACCTTGCCCAAGAATCAAGCCTGTCCACTCATTAGGTGAGCAAAAGTTTATGAATCAAATGGACAGCTAACAAATCGCCTTGTTTTTCTATACAAACAAATTTTCTCAAACGTTGAGGCCCAATGATGAGTGGGCATCTTGATTTGGACCAGGGAATGTGCACGGTGGGACAACCTGAAAGAGGGTCCAGATCTAGCAGCCAAGTGCTACATTGGACGACATAGTGACCCACCGTTGGGCTACCTTATACATGAATGGGATTAGCAAACCTCTATAAAGTATAAGCATTGACAATCAGCAGCATGCTCCATCCAGGTTGGTGAACAGAGCATTGGTCCCATTGAAATAAGAGACAAATCAACAGAAACTATATTATTGAATATCATGTAGCATTTAAAATAACCATCACAAGGAGGGAGGATCAAAGGAACAGTATGTTAGTTTGAACTTTGAAGGTACTGAATTTCCTTTATATATATATATATATATATAGGGAAAAGGTACTATGCGCTCGAGCTCACGATAAGCTCCCATAGGGACGAGCTGTGTGGGCCCCACCGTGATGCGTGTCGACCATCAACACCGTGCATTTAATGGTTCCCCTTTAAATTATGGGATATCCCAAAAATCAGCCGTATACGGAACTCATGTGGGCCATTCCATCTAAAATCATGTGAAGACATGCCAAAAACATATAAAAAGCACTTGGTGGGGCCCACCTGAAATTTGCATGCGTTTGAAACTTGGTCTGAACCCTCATCCAAGTGGGACACACATAATGGATGGGCTGGATTTGCAAACCAAATCTCAGTGGGCCCAAAAATTGATTATGAATGTTTTAATGGTGCACGGCCCCTCTCAACTTCTGTATATGGTGTGGCCCACACAAGTAACGGATTGACTTGATTTTTGAGACCTAGGTCCACGATGGAATGGTGCATTTGACTGATGGGGTAGATGTTCGAAACGCATCATAGTGGGGCCCACACAGCTCAACCTCATGGGACGTTCCCATCAGCTCGAGCGCATAGTACCTTTTCCCATATATATATATATATATATATATATATATATATATCAGTCTCCAGCGAGTCAAATAGACTAGTCCAACATGAGTTGCAGTAATTTAACAAAAGAAATGATCAAGTAGGCTAAGTGCATGAAAACCTTCCCATGCACCTAGTTGCATTTGCACATGTGGAAAATCCTTATCACCAATCTGGACCATCTATTTGGCCTGACCCACTCTTCTGAGGCTAATCATACTGATCGGATGATCCAAAATGTCCAATTAGTGGCATGAGTATGGATGGACAAGAATGTGTCTAGAAGAAAGGTTCAGTCGAGGATGCTTGGAACCATCTGATAGCTGTCATTTTTTCTTTCTTTTATTTTCACAATAGCTATAAGACAAGCCATGCTTTATGGGACAAAATGTTGGGCAGTTAAGGAACAACATGTTTATAGGATTGAGTGTAGCTGAAATGCGGATGCTGAGATGGATGAGTGACAAGACAAAGAATGATACAATTAGAAATGAAATCATTTGAGGGAACTTAGGAGTAGAACCAATAATTAATGAGATAAGGGAAAGTAGATTTAGATGGTTTGGTCATGTGCAATAGAGACCAAGAACTGTGTTAGTTAGGAGTGAGATGGTACAAGTTGAAGGCTCCAAAAGGGCAAGGGGAAAGCCCAAAAGGACATGGGTGGAGGTAGTGGGAAAAGACTTGATGACCTGTGGTCTAACTGAAGTTATGGCCCTTGATAGAGTGGATGGGCAGAACAGGATTCATGTAGCCAACCCCAATTAGTTGGGATAAGGCTTAGATGATGATGATGATGATGATGATGAATAGTAGAAGAAGAGTGGAATGGACCTAATGGATAGTCTAGATAGGCAATGAGGATGCAAGTCCAAATGCAGCTATGTGCTTGGGAAGGTTTCCATACTTTCTCAATTAACAATATCTAGAACATACTTGTAGAAACAAGTTCCCAGAGAATTGCTTACCAATCACTTGCGACAATATGAGTAGAATGGGGCACAAATTGACTCATCAAGGTCTTGACCTATAGACTACATGAACTTAGCTCTTATAATTTGTTCACAATAAAAAATTTAAAAACAAAATAGGACGATATAGGTTAATTGTTTCTAATAGTTGGGTTTGGATGATAGTAATCTTCACTTGAACTAAATAGGGCTATCCCAGATGACGTACTGTACAGGGTTGATTTGATAATGATAGTCAAACCATGCAACCTAAGGTTTACAGTCCTTACTACAAAAAAGTTTACATTAGTCACACACCAGGCTCCAAGCCAACCTTATTGTATCTTCACTATAGAATTGGTACACATGCAATACACTTACCCATGTCCCTCCTACAATGCCAAAGGGTTGCCTTAAAAAGGCATAATGCGGTACAAGTAGTTACAACCAGTTATTATTAATACCTATAAGGGCCTTAGCCAATAAGATTCGGGACCAGCGATGGAACTTTCATAAGAGCCCTCCCTGCAATAACCGACTATAACTGTGTTTGCCCCATGTGACTAATTGCCCACACAATTGCTGGAATTCAAGCATGTGTGGTCTGCATCGTAAGTTAGCAACCTTTAGTGATGTGTCAAAACATGGCTACTTAACACGGCATCTACAGGCCTGCCCCAGCCAAATCCATCAGTGTCCTCGTCGAGTCCAAGTACAACCAGATCTGGTCCTCGAACTGCCCAAAGTCACATCTTTTTCCCTAACTCACTTCACTTTGTAGGAGTCCCTTCCATTTCACCTAGGGTTGGCTGTGGCTGTTTTGATACGGTTCCAGATCTCATTGGAAAGGCTTAAGGAATGAAACATGGAATACGAGATGAATTTTGAACTGCTCCATTAAATCCAACCTGTAAGCCAGCTTCCCAATGCTTCTTTTGACTTCGAATGGCCTTTCATGTCTCTGAATCAAGCCCTTGTGGGCCTTCTTCTTGCTGATTTTCTTCCAGATTTTTGGGGTAAGTTTCAGCATAACTTTATCACTTACTTGGAAGTCCAGAAATCTTTGCCCTTGGTCAGCTCATTTCTTCATCCATCGAGCTGCTTTGGCCAAGCAGTCCTTTGCTTCTTTGATATGCTCAGTCCTTGACCTTGCAACGTGATACACTGCCAGGCAGCACCGCCAGAATGCTGCTTTGTTATTTCATTGGGCGTCATTGGTTGCTGGCCCATAGCCAATTCAAAGGGACCAGCGCATATCGAAGAACTTTGTTGTAAGCAGTGTTTAAAATATCAGTATTGTGTTACATATTGCATCCTTGGGATACAAATACGTATCGGTTACGCAAGGGATATATCATTTGTATTAGGTAATTTATCGCATTTTTCGGAAACATGGGGAAATATTGGGAAAATGGTTGAATTTTTCAATGAAACTTCACGGATCGTTAAAAAATACCTTAATACACACTTTTAAATCATAACATAGAAAAAAGGAAGTGCACATAATCAATTTTCTTTGTATAGGGTCCTAAGCTATGTGTTGTCTGACTGAACTAATGCAACTATATTCAAATTGAATGCATAACAATTAGAGTGCATGTGACAATTATTTTATCAAACGCTCCTAAATACTTCGAAAGTAGCTTCAATTGACAGCTGGTTAAAGGGAATTTTTAAAAATTAATAATTTTTTATTAATTTTTAATTAAAAATTATTTTATTTTCTGAAAATTGACGAGGACTTGACAAATCAATAGATCAGCCCTCAGATATGCTTGATTTCATGTTTAGAGCAGTGTTTTAAGTATCGATGATATCGTCCGATATATCCCACGATATATCTTGCATCCCACCTGTGCGATATGAAACCCACAAGTAGAGGGGATATATCCCACATGTCCAATTCAGTGAGCATTTTCGATTTTTGATCCTTTATTTCTATAAATCATATTAAATTTGTGTCAAATTATTACAAATCCATGATTTTTCATATTTTGCATGAAAAAACATGTATTGGGAGCTTCAATTTTGCGGAGGAGATGGGCCAAGTTACGGAAAATTTTAAAAAAACAAAAAAAAAAATTCCAATTTCTTGCAAATCAGTTGCAATCTTTGTGTCCAAACATGTATGTAACCTGATATTGTGATTCTTCTTTTGAATGTATTGCTTGTGTTTCCATACGTCTTATTACATTTATAAATTATATTAATAGACTTTGAATATACCTACATCAATTCAGTTAGACAGCGCATAGATTAGGACCCCAAACAAAGAAAACCTATTATGTGCACTTGTTTTTTGTAATGTTTTGATTTATAAGTGTGTATTAATGTCTTTTTTAACAATCACTGGATTTTCATTGAAAAATTCGACCAATTTCTCAATGTTTCCCCATGTTTCCAACAGCAGTGATACATTACACGATACAACCAATATATCTCATGCAATAACCAATGTGTATCTATATATCCCAAGGGTGCGATATGTAACGTGATACCGATATTTCAAACACTGCTGTTTAGGCACTCTTTCCTTGTGTGCTTCCCCACTGACAAGAGACCCACTAACAACAAATTTCACAATGGCCAATTCATTGGCCAGATCCTCCAGACCTTGCTCGAATTGGGCAGTCTCGTCAGTCAGAGACTCTTAGAGCGACTCAAGCTTTTCACCCAGCATGACAAGTTGTGCCTCACATGCCAACTATCCTTTTTCAGTAGTAATCACTATCACTGTGATTTGCTCCTCGAGGTGAGTCACTCAATCCTTCAGTTGTTCCATGCACTCCCAACAGCCATCACAAGAGTCAGTCCTGCGTCTGTCAATGGGGCTTTGATGCCAAACTGTCACAAGGTTGATTTGAAAGTGATAGTCAAACTGTGTGGCCTAAGGTCTATAGTTCTTAGTATAGCTGAGTTGTTAAGAATAGCGGCTAAGGAAATAGAGGTGCATTAACAACGGACACAGGCAACCAGAAATTTATAGGCTCCAAACTAACCTTATTATATCTTCAGTTAAGGAATGGTGCATATACAGTACACTCACCCATGGTCCTCTTACAATGCCAAGGATTGCCTTAAAAAGATATAGATATGGTAATAAGTAGTTACAAACTTACAACTAGTTATGACCGCAGCCATGTGTCTAAGGTCCTTTGCCAACAAGTGTGCCAAGCCTAATGACCAAGTTCCAGCTCTCATAATAGCCCTCCTTGCAATAACCGACTATAACTGCCTCCCTTTGCCCCATGTGACTGATCGCCTACATGGTTGTTGGAGTTCAAGCATGTGCTTCAATGGCCAGCACTTGTGTCTTGTTGTTGCATTGGTCCACCTATGCAGCTGTCTGTGCACTACCCTTAGTCCGCACCAAAAATCACCGATGTTTAGTGACGTGATAACGAGTGACTACTGAATACAAGATTACACATGCATACTATGAACAAAAAGTCTCAAAAGATATTCTGATCCAACGGAACATGCAAATTGCAAAACCATGCTTGGAAAGGAAAGAAAGAATATGAGTTGCAACTTAGAAGTACATGAAATGTTATACAAGGTGACATTTGGCATTCCCCTACAAACTGCCTTTAGATTAAAAGCATCAGATTGCTAACCAGAAATGGATCCGCCATGAGCGATCATTTTTAAGAGAATCTTGAAAGAGAGAGGTTGTAAAGAAATGCTTCTAGCCTATGTTTTTCCCTAATAAAATGGCAACATAGCTGAATAGAAGCAAGTCAATTTCCATTTAATATCTATAGAGGACTCAAGTCCAACAAGTTGGACCATAAGTTACAGTCCACCCAGCAAACAACTTCGAACCTATCATGTGCGTATGACATGCAACCCATCCAATAATTTGTGCTAAGAACCAGCCACGTCCACTCATCAGGTGGAAAAACTTGTATTTTTTTATTTATTAGTGGTTAGGCCTTGTTTATATGCTGATGAGGACACCACTTCACCTCATGTACACCTTTGCGTACGTAGTAGAGGAGGAGGTGGGTTGCACCAATTTCTTTATGGCTAACCGAGTACCCATGATCGTGTTGAAGACCCCATGTGCATGTACGAGCAACTGGAAGACCCCACACTAGGAAGATGCATTTGGGTTGCTATATGGAGTAATCTAGACCGTTGGATTGGTGGGACATGACGATCGGGCCGTTGGATAGCATGAACCACGTGATCGGGTTGTTGGATCACATGAACCACATGATCAGGCCATTAATCGTGTATCGTGCACATCAGTTTTTAGACTTTATCATCTTTTAAGATTTAGTTTGATTATTTTATACTTGGACACCTTTATGAGTGCTTTTAGTATATTCTCTTTAGACTAGGGCCATTTTTATTTAAATTTCATAAGACTGTGTTTTATAAAAAATTGAAACTTCTTGAAGCTATAAAAGAGGATTGGGGTGGGGGATTTGTGACCTCTCCCCATTGGAATTTGTGAAAAAATAATAATAATAATAATAATAAGAGGTTTTTGCTCTTTTCTTCTTCTTCTTCCATATTTATGAGATTTGAAAATACTTCCATGTGATTTGGAAGGGAGATTGGTATGAGGCTAATCTTCATCAACGGAGACGCGAGGTATCCATCTATCCCCACATCATCACCCCTTCATTATCCATCAACGTATTTTCTTTAAAGTTATTTGATTCTCCTATCACAAATCTTCATCTTCTTCTAAAGCTAACTTTCCCATACCCATCAACAATCCAAACAATAAAAGACCTAAACTCATCCAACATAGCCACATGTGTGACCGTACGGCCACACGTGTGAAACCTGCGCCATATGGCCACACCTTGGCCCTTTTGGTTTCCCATCACCCTAGAATTAAAACTATCTTCTCTATTGTCCCAAAGCCTACCCTAAACCCAGAAATCCCTAACTTTCCTATTTTCCCAAACTACCAAACCCTAACATTTGTCATTCTTCAATTCACCCAAAATCCTTACACCCCTTCTACCCAAAACCCTAATTCCCATATCCTAACCTCTAAACCATTTAACCCTTTCATCCAATTTGATCCCATAAACCCTAAATTTTATATTTTCCCAATTTCTCCAACCCTAATTTTACCCTAGGTAGTATTAGGTCTTTTATTGTGAAATAGGCTTTACCCTATGCTAATTGGATATCCCTACATCCATTAGATCATAGTTCCCTTTATTTAATGATCTTGTGCTATGATGTTGGTAACCTAAGCTAGGATTATGCATGATATACTTATGGTTTACTTGGTATCAATGATGGTAATGGCAAGTTTTATGTTATTTTGTTGATTACCTTAATTTTGCTACTTAATCTCACATAATATTTGGTTCATGCATTGGTCCTACATCGAATTTGGTATCAGAGCCATAGGTTTAGCATAGGATTTGTGTTGCATCTAGGTTAGAGTCGCATCTAGGGTTTCCTTTTGGAGTTTCCTTGTGTATGCCCACTTGTTCAAGACGTGGTTTTGGTCTACAACTCATAATGAGTCTAGAGTAGATTGTCGAGGCCCTTAATGCTATCAATAACCGTCTGATGACCATTGAAGCACACAATAAAGCCATTGCCACTCAATTAACCACGACCAATGCGCACGTCAATCAACTTAAGGCCTCTTTACAGGCCAACCCCGACACTAGGGAAGACGTTCAATCTCAAGTTGGAGATCAAGTTGATAAGCAAGAGTGTAGTCATGGTCAAGGAGTTGGTCATGGTCAAGCACAAGTGCCGCCACCACGTGAGGAACGTTATGACCGTCATGATTCAGATGCACAAGTCATGAAAACTGTGAAAGTTGAGACCCCCGATTTTGATGGTCGCTTGGACCCAAAAGCATTCCTTGATTGGTTGGCAGACATGAACCACTATTTTGAGTGGTATGATATGTTTGATGCCCGTCGAGTGAGATTTGCCAAGATGAAGTTAGTGGGTCAGGCCAAACTTTTTTGGACCAACATGGAGAGTAAAATTGAAAGGAAATGAGAACCCCAGTTGCGCACTAGGCTGAGATGAAAGAGGTCCTTAAAGAAAAGTATCTCCCTCTTTCTTATCACCAAAGGCTCCTAGACCAGTGATAAGCTTTGCGCCAGAGATCCATGACCGTGCGAGATTATATCGCTAAGTTTGAGGAATACATGATGCGATGTGACATTGAGGATCCGATGATTACATTGTCTAGATTCAGGATAGGCCTCTGATTTGAGATCCAACGAGAACTTTACTCTCGTGATATTGGCACATTGGAGCACATGTACCAAGTGGTGCAAGACATTGAACACTACCTCAAGGCACCAATTGGTAAACATTACGACTCTTGGGATCCAAGTGTCAAGACTTACTTTCAAGGGGCTAAGCCTAACATAGGAAGTCAATCTAGATCCAAAATTGGGTCTCAGTCCGACCCTAGAGATGTTGAAGGAAAAGGGAGAGCAAGTGCTAGATATAGGGGAAGTGAGCTAACGCAATGCTTCAATTGCCATGGAGTTAGTCATTTCGCGCATCAATGTCCCTCAAAAGATAGGAACAAAGCCCTAGTAATTGATGATGATGAGGAAGGAGATGAACAGGACGATTTTGAAGAAGAAGTTTATCAGCTCAACATCAATGGTGCTAGTGATGAGGAAGTATAAGAAGAAGACACCACACCACTTACAGTAGTTAGATGCGCCTTGACCAATGCTAAGGAGAATGATGATTGGTGTCGGACTACAATATTTCACACCTACGCAAAATGTGGAGAAGAATTGCAAGGTGATCGTCGATAGTGGTAGCTGTACTAATGTGGTCTCCACAAGCACTTTACCCCATTTGGGTTTGAAACTTAAATCGCACCCTCAGCCTTACAGAGTGTCATGGGTGGATGCATCTTCCATGCCTGTTACCCAACGATGTCCCGTGCCCATTAATTTTGAATCCTATTCGGATTCGCTGTTATGTGACGTCTTACCTATGGATGTTGGGCACATCATTTTGGGACGACCTTGGCTATTTGACCGCGATGTGGCGATATACAGCCACTCAAATGTATGTTCATTCATGCATCAAGGCAAAAGAATATCTCTAGTTCCTCTCCCACCAAAAAGCAATGCAAAGAAGAAAACTGAGGGGAAGTCGGGTAACCCAAGGGATACGAGGAAATCTCAACCTAAGTCTCTCCATGTTATCAACGCCAAGAAGTTTAAGAGAGATTACGGTGGATTTGATGGTGTACGCCTTAGTGGTGAGAGAAGTTACACAAGAGGTTAGTGCCGAAAGACCCCTTGAGGTGAAGCCGATTATGGATGAGTTTCACGATGTATTTCCAAAAGACTTACCAGATGAGCTTCCACCCATGAGGGGCATCCAACATGTCATTGATCTTGTCCCTGGGTTGACTCTACCAAACCTTCCTCATTATCGAATGAACCCTACAAAGCATGCAGAGTTAAAAAGGCAAGTAGATGAGCTCCTTAGAAAGGGTTTCATTCAGGAAAATTTGAGCATATGTGTCATGTCGGCGCTTCTCACGCCCAAGAAAGATGGCACGTGGCGCATGTGTGTAGATAGTCGAGTCATCAACAAAATCACGATCAAATACTGGTTTCCCATATCGTGTCTTGATGATATGTTAGACATGATGGCGTGTGCCACAATCTTTTGGAAGATTGACCTCAAGAGCGGGTATCACCAAATATTTATACGCCTAGGAGATGAGTGGAAGACAACCTTTAAAATGAAGGATGGACAATACGAGTTGCTAATCATGCCTTTTGGCTTGACTAACGGCCCGAGCACATTTATAAGAGTGATGACCCAGGTGTTGAGACCCTTTATGGGTAAGTTCCTTATGGTGTATTTTGATGAAATTCTTATCTATAACACCTCGAAGGAACAACATCTCCACAATCTGAGGCAAGTTTGCAGGGCCCTCAAAATGGAAAAGTTGTACACCAACCTTAAGAATTGCATGTTTATGTTAAAAAATGTTATCTTCTTAGGGTTCCTCGTATCATCTGAGGGCATGAAGGCGGACCCCGAGAAAGTCTGGGCCATAACTGAATGGCTTGAATCGTGCAATATTCACAAGGTGCAAAGCTTTTATGGCTTAGCAACTTTTTATAGGCAGTTCATCAAAGGATTTAGCTCCACCATGGCTCTCATCACAAATTGCATCAAGAAAGGAGAGTTTCTATGGACTAAAGCTGCCTCTAAAGTATTTAAAGAAATTAAGGGCAAGATGAGCGAAGACCCCGTCATGCACCTACCAAACTTTTCTGAAGTTTTTGAGGTTGCGTGTGATGTATTTGGGGTGGGTATAGGTGGAGTGTTTAGTCAAGAAGGGCACCCCGTTGCTTACTTTAGTGAGAAGTTGAATGAGGCAAAGCAACGGTATTTCACCTATGACAAAGAGTTCTATGTTGTTGTCTAATCCTTGGGCCATTGGCCGCATTATTTATTACCACAAGAATTTGTCTTGTTCTCTGACCACGAGGCCTTACGTTACCTCAGTTCTCGAAAGAAAACTAAACCTTAGGCATGGCAAATGGGTCCAATTTCTTCAGGAATATTCTTTTGCCCTGAAACATAAGGCTAGAGTCGAGAACAAACCTATTGATGCCCTTAGTCGTCGTGTGGCGCTACTCCAAAGTATAAGAGTAGAAGTGATTGGGTTTGATCAGTTGAGAGAAGAGTATCCTACATGCCCATACTTTGGTGAGTTATATGCATAACTACGAGATGGTCAGTCAACCGGCAGTCGTGGGTTTATCATCATTGATGAGTTCCTATTTAAAGGTGACAAACTCTGCATTCCTCGTACCACTCTCTGTGATTTCCTAGTTTGAGAACTTCATGCAGGAAGGGTAGCCAATCATTTGGGGAGCGGCAAGGCCATTGCCCTTGTGGAGGATAGATTTTATTAGCCAAGTCTCAAGCGAGATGTAGCTAAGATTGTTGGGCAGTGAAAGACTTGTCAGCTGGCGAAGCAGATGAAGCAAAATACAGGATTGTATATGCCTTTGCCAGTACCCCATGCGCAACGACAGGACATAAGTATGGATTTCGTGTTGAGATTACCGACAACTATTAAGAAACACGATTATGCATTTGTGGTTGTGGACTGTTTTTCCAAAATGGCCCATTTCATTCCATGCTCAAAAACGTCAGATGCCTCCAATGTGACCGAGCTTTTCTTTGGGGAGGTGGTGCGTTTACATGGTCTACTTAAGACCATAGTGTCTGATCGTGATGTACACTTTATGAGTTATTTTTGGAAGACACTATGGCACATGATGGGGACAAGGCTTCAATTTTCATCTACCTATCACCCTCAAATAGACGATCAGACTGAGGTTGTCAATAAGAGTCTGGGAAGTCTACTTAAATGCCTTGTGGGTGATCACGTCTGAACTTGGGATACCGTTTTGCCTATAGCTGAGTTGGCATATAACAGATCCATTAATAGGTCCATAGGCATAAGCCCATTTGAGGTTTTGCATGGCTACAAACCTAGTAAACCTATAACTCTCATACCTATGTCTGTATCCTATAAGCCATCTAAGTCAACACATGAGTTTGCACGTCACATACATGAGTTGCATAGTGAGATTAGGAAGCGAATTAACTTTAATAATGAAAAACATAAAGCATTCGCGGATTCTCATCGCAAGTTTTATGAATTCCAAGTAGGAGATTATGTCATGGTTTGTCAAGTTGAAGCACAGGCCGATTTCATATAGTACTTGAATTACAGAGGACGAGCTATAGCATTTGGATCCAGACATTTTGGAGCGCTACAGGAGTTTTAGTCCACTAGAGGCGAACTCTTCTCAGCCAAGGAGAGTTGATGAGGACATCACTTCACGTACACCTTTGCGTACATAACAAAAGAGGCGGGCTGCACCAACTTCCCTATGGCTAGGCGACTACCCGTGATCATGTTGAAGACCCCATATGCATGTGCGAGCATTTAGAAGACCCCACACTGGGAAGATGTACATGGGCTACTATATGGAGTAATCTAAACCGTTGAATTGGAGGGACGTGACGATCAGGTAGTTGGATCGCATAGACCACATGATCGGGCCATTGATCGTGGATCATCCAATCAGTTTTTTAGACCTTATCATCTTTTAGGATTTGCTTTGATTATTTTATATTTGGACACCTTTATGAATAATTTTAGTAGATTCTCTTTAGACTAGAGCCATTTTTATTAAAATTTCTTAAGATGATGTTTTTGAAATTTTGAAACTTCTTAAAGCTATAAAAGAAGGGAGAGGGGCATGTGACCTCTCCCCATTGGATTTTGTGAAAAAAGAAGAAGAAGAAGAATAAGAGGTTTTTGCTCTTTTCTTCTTCTTCTTATATCTTCATGAGATTTAAAGACACTTCCATATGATTTGGAAGGGAGATTGGTGTGAGGCTAATCTTCATCAACAGAGGTGCGATATCTCCATCTATCCCCACATCATCACCCCTTTATTATCCATCAAGGTATTTTCTTTAAAGTTCTTTAATTCTCCCATCCCAGATCTTCATCTTCTTCTAACCCTAACTTTCCCATACCCATTAACAATCCAAACACTAAAAGACCTAAACTCATCCAACCTAGCCACACATGTGACCGTACGGCCACACACGTGAACCCTACGAGTTGGCCATACGGCCACACCTTGGCCTTTTTGGTTTCACATTACCATAAAATTAAAACCCTCTTCTTTATTGTCCCAAACCCTACCATGAACCTAGAAATTCCTAACTGTCCTATTTGCCCAAACTATCAAACCCTAACTTCTCTCATTCTTCAATTCACCCAAAATCCTTCCACCCTTCTACCCAAAACCCTAATTCCCATAGCCTAACCTCTAAACCTTTTAAGCCCCTTCATCCAATTTGATCCCATAAACCCTAAATCCTATATTTTTCCAATTTCCCTAACCCTAATTTTACCATATGTAGTATTAGGTCTTTTACTTTGAAATAGGCTTTACCATATGCTAATTGGATGTCATTACATCCATTAGATCCTAGTTTCCTTTATAATGATCTTGTGCTACGATGTTGGTAACCTAGGCTAGGATTATGCATGTTATTCTTATGGTTTACTTGGTATCAGTGATGATAATGGCAGGTTTTATGTTCTTTTGTTTATTACCTTAATTTTACTACTTGATCTCACATAATATTTGGTTCATGCATTGGTCCTGCATCAATGGTGCTTTCCACTTGATGAGTGGACAGGACAGAATTTTGCACAAGGCCATCCTCATGGTGGAGCCAACCTATTGGATGGGTTGGATCTTCCGGGCACAAGATAGATTGGAAGTTATCCAATGGGTGGCCACCCATAACTTATGGTCCAAGGTTAAACTTGACACCTCTTATCTACAGACAGGGAGAATGCCAAATTCAAGCATATTGCCCAAAAACAAACAATCTCCCCACAGTAAAAAAAAAAATTAACAAAAGGATAGCTGATACCTTCCCTTACAATTGGGTTATCTCCGCCCCTCTGCAGTTTTATTCAATTAAATATACTTCGTTTATTTCCATGAACAATAAAGGTCTCATATAAAACGAAAAGGGCCGTGTGTACCAAAGTATGCTACATGCGATCAATGACGCACAAGGAAACTTGCATGTACCACATGAAAATAACAAAAAAGATTAACAAATATATCAGCTGCCAAAGGGGAAGGGGAAGCCCAAGATAAACCTTGGACTGACACTTCGAAAGCCCTAGATTTTCCATGACAAGCCTAGGAATAAATATTATAAGATAACCCATCCACTAGATTGTGCATATGGGAAAATGAAGATAAAGAAATTTTCAGAACAAGGTGGCGGGTGGATTTGATAATGGGTTGGGTCTGGGCAAGCCCAAGATTGACATGGTTATTTGTCATGCTAAAAATAAGGCCCTCAATGGGCCTGTTTAGTAATTAGAGTCATTGGACCTTTAATTTCAGGCATAGAGCCTCCCATAAACATCATAAATGGGTGTGTCCTTGGGCTCAGGTTGGGCCTCAATAGAATTTCCTTGCAAAAAATCTAGGCATAGACACAACCTATTTATTAATCAGGCTTCAAAATCGGGTCCATACCTGAGCTGCAAGCACCATTAGATCCCGAGCACAACATGTATCAGGCCGGGAACCAAATCACTGGGCCAGACTGGCCTATGACACCCTTAGTATTGCACCACCAACACCCAAGTGTTGAAATAACAATGACTTGGAAAACTAGTCCACCATCAGTGCAACAAAGAACATGAGTGAGAATTAGTGAATGGTGGATGAAAGCTGCACATCATTTACAAAGAACTCGTTTTCCTTATGTCATTGCATGCTGGATACAATTTCTATTCCCCACAA
Organism: Magnolia kwangsiensis; assembly: GCA_037074715.1. Taxonomy (NCBI): domain Eukaryota; kingdom Viridiplantae; phylum Streptophyta; class Magnoliopsida; order Magnoliales; family Magnoliaceae; genus Magnolia; species Magnolia kwangsiensis. Next base: position 121,759,179 of record CM073577.1, read on the forward strand.
ATCATATGCTAGTTACATGCTCATGGCATAGGAAAGAGGATGCTAGCACCTAGCAGGTAGTGTGATGAGGACATCCGAGCACTATATTAGAGAAAGGTTAAGCTAATCTCCTTATGGCTAGACAACCGTTACATGCGGCTCACTTGGCCCAATTCACATTCCTAGCCACATTGAAGACCCCACACTGGGAAGATGCATGTGGACTGCATACAAAAGCTTGATAGACACAATGATCAAACCGTTGGATCACCATCGTTAAACATCTTGACCGTGGACTCCCAAGGGCCACGAAATAGTTTAGTTGTTTAGATTATTTACATGTTTCGTTATTTTTTGTATAGTTTATATTTGTGATGACATTAGGGAGTTAGAAACGACTTTTAATTTATTAAGCGTCTTTATGTTGAGAATCCTATATGAGTGTCTTTTTGTAAATGGTCTTTTCTAAGACCATAAAAGAGAAAGATGGGTGTGCGAAGCTCTAATGCCATTATTTTGAAAAAAAAAAAAAACTGTGTTTTCTCTTCTTCATGTGATTTGAACAATACTCCATGTAATTTGGAGCTTAGGTGTGGTGTGATTTCATTCCCCGTTCAACGAAGGGGCGAAACTTCCATCTATCATCTTCCTTCTCTATTCTTTTCTATCCAAAAGAGGTATTTTTCCAAAAACCTTCATCTCTCTTCTTTTTTTCATATCTAAAACCATCTAAATCATCTTTTTCTTCAACTTTTCACCATCAAACTTCATTTCCACTTGCTTCCCCATCTAAACCCATTGATTTGCCATCCATAACCCTACCCTAAACCCTAGATTCCCAAGTTTCTATTTTTTTCAATTTATAAAAACCTTAATTCCAAAATTTTCAAATTTTCATGAACCATAATTTTTCAAATTTCAGATTTTCCCCTCCCTAACCCTAATCATAAAACCTATAAGTCATTCTCTTGAGTGTGGAACGTGCTTATGCTAAATTGGAAGTCCTATCCTTCTATCGGGCCTAGTTTTAATTGATTTATGTGATTTCTTAGCATGTGGGCATGTGATTTAGGTTAAATCAGATTTTATTTCCTATTAGTTACTCTTAATTACTTGGTGGGTTAGCATATTTTGTTAATCAAATTACTTTATGGAATCTTTCATAATCTCCACGTTACATTCTAGCATTAAATCATGTGTCCCACATCATGGTGTAATAAAGAAATAACAAATTTGTTATCCTGTTACCAATTTCATCAACAACATCTGCAAAAAAGAAGAAGGGAGTCTCAAATTGCAAATAATCAACATGTAAATAAGAAGTATTCATCATCTTCACAAATCCATATGAAAGGAATGATGTACAAGTCAGATGGCATACCTGTGGATGTTCTGCATTGAATGGCGGAATACCTACAAGCAGCTCAAAGAGAATAATACCCACAGACCACCAATCTGCAGTTGTGCCTACAAGTCACAAAATGAGAAGCTAATGCAGTCAGAGAAAAGAAGAACGTCTTGATTCTCATAATTGCAGTATATGGAGTTTGCAAATTTCAATCCCATTAGAGACTACATACTATGACCCATTCCTAGAAGTATCTCTGGTGCCAAATAATCAGGGGTACCAACTGCTGGATTCTTTTGGCGTTGTGCACGTTTCTGTGTTTGTTGTTCTGCAGATAAACTAGGTTCTTCATCTCCGAGGAACGCAGTGCTACTCACTATTGGTCCTGATAGATCATCTGTGCTACCGATAAGACCAACCCTGGAAAGCCCAAAATCTGTTAACTGTAACAAAAGGTATTAGAGTTTGTGAGAGAAGTTACAAATAAGGACATTCATTTCCAGGATAAAATCAACAAAAACAACACAACTTTGCACCAGTATAAATAGAACAGGAGAGTGTGAATTGACAACCGGGAAATGGATTTAGTGTTACTAGTTTCAGTAGTTCAAAAAGCAATGTAATGGTCCCTCGGTAGGATTGTGCTGCCATGTGAGTGGTGTCATGTGATACTCAGCCATGGCTCATTCCAAAAGCCCAGGTAAAAGATGAAGGTTGACATGGACACAACCAATCATAGAACTTTTGCCAATGCACCATAATAAAAGGCAGACCCAAGTTGCAGGAGAAAGGTTATCATGGTGGTGGTGATGAGTAGTTTGATAATATAAAAATGTCTAACACCATATACATTGACGGAACTCAGATTTGAAGAATTCAAAAAAAAAAAAAAAAAAAAAAAAAAAAAAAAAAAACTGTGGAAGACTGAAAAAGCATGACGGTATATGAGGCTTAGGACGACTAATTCTCTCCATACCACTAGTCCACCAATGGGTTTGACTGCAGAAGGCTCAGGTCATATCATTCTCAACAACACCATGACCAAACCACCGGCAGGCAGTAGGAAACTGCAGCAGTATGGGCACTCCAAGTGGCAGTTCCCAGCTAAAAGTTCTTTACACAGTTCTAGTAGGTAGTTGTTCTGTCATTAAGCACTGATAAAGGTACTGATATCATAGAAATACAAAATCAAAAGGAATTTAGTCAGTTTGTTGAGTGATGAGGATATCCCAAGGCCAAAAATACTTGTTCAATAGAGCTGCCAGCTCGATATCATCAAGCTCCCAATTAAATCACCACATAGCTTCAGTGTTAGTGCAGTGAATCATTCAAGGTGTTCCATAACGGTAACGGTGGCCATAATGGCCACCACTGTTACCTTAATTTCAAATTCCTTACTCAACATCTGTTTGACATATTCTGTAAAGTCCAAATCATCTCCGGTGACAATTATATCATCCACATGAAATGAGTATAATGGTTCGGCTCTCTTGCTGAGTGTGAACAAACACAATATGATCCGACTGACATCGCCTAAAGCCAAATGAGGGAACTGCATAACTGAACCAGGAAAACCACACTCTTGGAGATTGTTTGAGGACATAAAGAGCCTTTTTCAGCTTACACACTTTCCTAGTCTCCCTCTTAAGCTGAAACCCAGGGGGAAGATCCATATAAACTTCTTGAGACAGATCCCCATGAAGGAAGGCATTCTTAACGTCCAGTTGATATAATGGTCAGGAAAGATTGGCTGCTAAGGAGATGATCAGGCAAACGAGTTCAATATGACCATAGGAGAGAAGGATTCATTATAATCAACACCATAATTCTGCAAGTACCCTTTCGCAACCAGATGCGCCTTTTAACATTCAATAGATCCATTAGCACGATATTCGATAGAATACACCCACTTACACCCCACAGCGTGCTTACCTACAGATAAGGAAACATGATCCCATGTGCCATTCTTATCAAGGGCAGCCATTTCAGCCTCCATCGCTTGCTTCCACGCAAGAACTGCAAGTGCCTCAACAACTAATTTGGGAATTGAGTAGGAAGAAATGGCAGCTAGGAGAGCACGATATGTAGGAGAGACAGAGTCATAAGAAATAAAGTTAGAAATAGGATGTAAGGTTGGATGATGACTACGAGTACAAGAAGCAACAGGAGAGGATGGATGAGTAATTGATGCAAGACATGAAATTCAGATATGATGTGCAAGAATTCAGGCTTAAGATCATGTTATTTCAGAAACAATTACACAAATTCCATATCCCACATGAAAGTCCAAACATTCAATTAAGGGGAATCTATGCGGGTCCAGGCCTACACAGGCTAGGGCTAGAACAATAAAAATTATAAGCCAAACGATACTCAAAGGGAAATAGAATTCAGCCACACATGCATAGTAATCAACCCCTAAACCAAGGGATTTTCCAATTTCAATTCGAGGAACCCTAGGATGAGAAAAGAAAAAAAAAGAAAAAAAAAAAAAAAAGGAAAAACAAATTATGAATAATGGAAACTATGACTAGGGTTATGAAACTAGGTAAGGAAAAGAGAGAGAGAGAGAGAGAGAGAGAGAGAGAGAGAGAGAGAAGGAAATCCTGAACCTAGAACAGATCCCGCGTGCGGACAGTGGGGGAGGGTACCAGCGCACGTGCGTAGTAAGGGAGCCGCATGTGTAGAGGAGACCCGAATCCCAAAAGGGACTTCTTGGCTCTCCAAACCCTCCAAATTTGGTGGCGATCCGACGTAGGGTTGAGGCGCGGTGCTCTATCGAAGTTTCAGCCATCCCGCATGGCTAGATTCTAAAAACTGGCTGTAGAAAGACAAACAGCTGCAAAACAAGTGGATTTGAGGCGAAGGTGATCGAAGGATGGATGAAATATGATGGAGGGGCGGATTGGGATAAACGTGGCTTCGCACCACGGTAGTTAACCCTTTGAAAAGTGAGAGCTTCGCACCCACTTTAATCTCAGCCCTTCGAAAAGGGAGGGCTTCACACCCACTTTAATTTTTCCACAACTCAGAAACTCAGAGAGCAGAAAAACCACGCAAGAATTTTTATTCAATTTCAATAAATCAAAAAAAACTACAAGGGATGCCTATTTATAGGGAAAAACCTATACCCCTAAACTCGCGACATGTGTGTAACCTCTTACTTGGTGATGAAATAAACTAAAATAAAAACAAAATAAAGAAATCCAAAGCATTCATGATATTCTAAATAATAAAAAAAAGCAAAACCTAAAATATGAAATCAATTCGACTAATGGGCTATGATCACAAGATCTCATGGTGGGCTTTTCTTGATTGTCGGGCCCACTCTTTTGAATCCAAACTTCATCTCCTGACTAGGAGACCCTCCCTGGACATCGTCATCGATCCAGATCGATAGTTGGGTCCTCCTTCTGGCATACGTGTGTAGCGGGCGGCGTACGTGCGAGCGTGCGTGTGATGTCCCCATCGTAATGAAAGTGGGACTATGAGAATTACCTTATATAGGAAGAGGAGCTATGGGGAGCGTTGATGGTTGTCTCGACTTTCTGCGAACATAGGTGAGAATCTGCTTAGGTGCCTCTCGAGGAGGATCAGACTGGTCACTAACCACAAGCATAGGTAAAGGAGCATGTGGGCAACTAAATCCGGAGGATTAGACATGGTAGAGAGAAAATGACAATTTTCAAAGAATGTGACATCCATGGACACAAAATACATTTTAATGCATGAATCATAACACTTATAGCCTTTGTGCTGAAAAGAGTACCCAAGGAAGATGCATTTGATGGAACGATTGCCAAACTTGTCTCAGTATGGACCTAGAGAGTGAACAAAACAAATGCACTCAAAAACCTTGGGAGGAATACCAAAAAGAGAACAATCAAGTTTAAGTGTATGAAAAGGAGTCTTGCCATTTAAGACACGAGAAGGCATACGATTAATTAAACAGCAAGAAGTCATCAAAGAAACAAACCGGTATGATTTAGGAACTTTCATTCCAATCAGAAGAGAGCGAGTAACTTCTAAAAGATGGCGATTCTTGCTCTCAGCCGCTCCATTTTGTTGCGGAGTGTAAGCACATGAAAATTGATAAAGAATGTCATTTTCTTGAATATAAGATGTGAAACTTTGGAATATATACTCGCCATCATTATCAAACCAAATGGATTGAATATTGTAATCATATTGAATCTTAATCAGTTGATGAAATGACTAAAACAAGTGCACCAATTCGTGACGACGTTTCATCAAATAAACCTAAGTAACACAAACAAAATCATCAATGAAAGTCACAAAGTATGAAAAATCATCAATCGAAGTAACAGGGCTAGGACTCCAAATATCATAATGTATTAAAGCAAACATTTTATTAGAACGATCTGAAAGTGTAGGAAATGAGGTCCGAACATACTTACTAAACTGACGCATTTCACATTGGAAAGAAACATTATTAAACTTAGGAAGAAAAAATTTCGAAGTCTTGAAAGACACATGACCAAGTCGTGCATGCATACGGCAGACGACTCTAGACTAGACTCAAAACAATGAGAAACAGAAGTAAAAGAACTCGATGAAGCATCACTCCTAGCAGAAAGCTCCCCCTGATGCAGAAAGTAGAGACCACCGTGCTCATGGCCCACACCAATAATCCTCTTCGTATTCAAGTCCTGAAAGATGCAATGAGAAGGGAAGAAAATCACACAACAGTTGAGGGCTTTTGTAAGGCTATGAACAGAGATTAAATTTGCATGAAATTTAGGAACATAGAGAACATTGGACAAGGTGAGATTACGAGAAAAAGACACAGAGCCAATGGATTCTACATGAGTAGAAGTCCCATCAACTAGGCATACTAGACGGCTGCAAGTAGAGAACTAAGTGGAGTAAGACAAGTGTGCTCACCAATCATATGATTTGATGCCCCCAAATCAATAATCCAGGTCGCAAGAGTGGAAGAGGCATGAAATGCAATACCTGTGGTCGCAACGAAGGAGGAGGCAAATGGTTGTGAAGCAGAAGATGTAGGAGGCGCGGACTGAGTCTGAAGCATCTGAAGGTGCTGAAGATCCCTAACATAGGCTCTGATACCAAGTAGCTTTTGTAGAAGTTGTAGAGAGAGAGATGAGAGAGGAGGAAAAGTTGAGAGAGTGCTCAAAATGTGAGTTGTCTCTTTTTCTTATTCTGTTTATATGTAGGATTTCCCCCTATTTACAAATTACACCATACCCCTAATAAATATAAAATTACACGTAAGACTCTCCTTCGCATATTTACCACTAAACCCCTAAATAACAAATAAATGTTCCAACAAGATTAATGAAAATACTGTCATGACATGCTATTAGAGCTTTCCTGAGTCCAGATGCATATGCAATAAAGCTCATGTACACACCACACGTCCCATTATGACGTGATAGATCAAAGATCCAATCCATCCATCAGAGCTGCACCACTCTATTGATGCCCTAGCCCAAGAATCAAGTTGATCCACTGGTCAGGTAGGCTACAGTTTTAAAAGCAAATGTACAACTCTGAAAAAACTTGGCTGAAGTTTCCTAACCCATCAACCAGTTTCAACCATATACTGTGGACCAGATATATTTTTGGAAAAACATGTACAAGGTTGGACTAACCTAATGGATGGAATGGCTCTCACACCTATGTGCCAAGCTGGCACATGTGTGGCATGTACATGAGCTTTACTGCACAAGCGTGTGCACTGAGCAAAGCTGGCTATAATAAACAAATATAAATGAAAGAAAGATTTTGTAAACAGAGTTATGACCCGACTCTACAGTGTTTTGATCCAAACTATATGATTTTATGATCCAAATTGATTTTAGAACATTTCCAACATGAAAGAAAACAAATACCCCTAATAGTCAAACAAAGAGGAAGTGTTACAAAATCAACTGTAAGAACTGTTTAAACTTATCTATCCATATTACAGTACATACAACAGAATGGATCCCATAAACAGAAAAGAAATAAAAGCAGCAAGATATTGACCTTGATATGACCATCCTTTGCAATCAGTAAGTTATCTGGCTTCAGATCCCAATGAATAATACTCAAGGAATGCAAGTACTCCAGTGCAAGAACCTGAAACCAGTTAAAACTACAACTTAGGCTAAGTTTATCGGTTGCATGTTAAAGTGAACATTGCAATATAAATAAGCACATCATGCATGGATTATAGAGAGGGATATAGCATATTCTTACAACTTCTGCTATATATGTACATGCCATTTGTTCATCCAAGCAACCTAAATTTCTCAATAAGGAGTAAAGATCTCCTCCCTTCAAGTACTCCATGACGAGATAAAGGTTTTCTCTACATGTGAAGGAGAAGAAAAACCGGACCTGTTGATAAATGATACGGAATACAAGTTAAAAGAAAAGCAATCCCAAGTACTTGATATAAATCATGGGACCTGCTCACCACAAAAGGATTGCGAACTGTCATGAGGATGTCACGTTCAGCCAGAATACTTTCCACGGCATTTTTTCAGATCATATCAGCCTTCTTAAGAACCTAAAGAAATGTTATGGTAGATAAGTACCTTGCGATCAAACATTTAATTATTTACATTTGCTAAAGTCACACTTATACATAAACCTTCCAAACTCTTTTTCAAAGAAGCCAAGGAAGTATCCTAAGGCAGGGGCATTTTCACACCGGGCTTGAGTGGGGTAGCCTGTGGGATGTGAGGACACACTCGGGGTGGGCAGCCCGTATGAGGTGGGTGGCTCGTGTGAGGCGGTACCCATGTGATGTGGGGCCCACAAGGGGAGTTCGGCTCATGTGATGTGGGGACTGGGCTATGAGATTAAGGGATTAATTCTCCATGCTCTATCAGTTCAAGCTTTTAGAGCAAGTGATTAATTGTGCCCCCCCCCCCCCCGCCCCCCCCCCCCCCCCCCCCGGGACCCATATTGAGGTAGGTGGCTCATGTGAGGCGGTACCCATGTGATGTGGGGCCCACAAGGGGGGTTCGGCCCACGCGATGTGGGGACTGGGCGATGAGATAAAGGGATTAATTCGTCATGATCTATGAGTTCGAGCTTTTAGAGTAAGTGATTAATTGTCCCCCCGCCCCCCCCTCTCTCTCTCTATTCTTACTGTTACTGTTACTCTCACTCTTCTCTCATAATCTCATTCTCTCACTGTCTCATATCTCTTTCAAGTTTCAAGAATCAAGACCCTTACTCTTTCAAGATTCAGGAATCTATGTTGGTTTTTTTCACAAATTTTAGTATATGTATTATTTGAGTACTCATTAATTTGTTGGTTAACTTGTCATAGTCTAATATGAAAATATTAATGAAATAGGTTATAACAAAATAAAAAAATTAAAAAAAATTCCAAACAATTGTAGTAAGTTTACATTTTTCATACTTTTTGTATTTTTCCTTTTTTTCTCTTTTTTTTCACTATTTTCTGAATTTTTTCAAAAATAAAAAAGAAATAAAAGTGTTCACGGGGTTGTGCGACCACATGCGATTATGCAATTGCATATGCACACAAACCCCCTCGGTTGCTCAGGATGGCTTACAACATCATTAATCCCAATCATTTTTTTGAAGTACCATTGGGTGAGGAAAACTTACACACTTGGAAATTGTCAAACCCAGTTCGTGTGTCCTCCAGTGACAGCTCTGCTGCAAGCTTGCCATTCTGAAGGATTCCTTCTGCAAACAGCATACAAAGAATTTCCACCCAAGATGACAAGCTCATGCAGAGCCTTCAACGCAGGACCCACAACAAAATCATGTATGAGAATTTGCGAATGCAGAAATTTTTCATCATAATTGTCCTTAAGTTTGTCACTTGAAAACATTAGAGGAAGAAAAATCATTTATGCAGTTGTTGAAGAACGAGATGAAGAATAATATAAGAAATGGCTGCAGCAAATAGATCTGAAAGATAAGATTTATGTTCACAGGAAATAGATTATAACAAAGAAGAAAAACATTTACAAAGGAAAGAAGAAAGTTTATAAAAATAAAAAAATAAAATAAAGAATGGCAATTGTTTAAACCAGTAAATTCTGCCTGGTAATTGTTTAAACCGGTAAATTCTGCCTGGTAGCAATTGCATCTTCCAATAGCATTTGCATCTTGCTCATTCCCAGCCCGGGTAAAGGAGGGTCAATGTCGGCGGGTTAGCTAGGAGTCAAAGTTTGGCAAGCTACCATGAGAATGAATTCTGTTTCAATGGTCAAGCTCATAGTTAGAAAATTGGCATTGGCCAAAAAAGGGTACAAGAAATGTTAGTGTTTAATTTGGTATCGATCATAAAAATAAAATATGGTAAAAAAATTCAGTCAAAAAAACAGAGACAACAAAATTAAGTGAATGAAAAGCTCAGGTTTAATATGATTTGGATTCCAAAGAAGAAGAAGAAGAAGAAGAGTGCACACATATGTATATATTACATATGCATAATGTTAAAATAGGAAACTTTAATTAAAATAATTAGATGATGATGAAGAATTAAAATTATCAGAATTTCTATATGCATGAATGGTTATGTATATAGATAGCCAAATAGTGTTCTTTTTTTCTTTTTCTTTTTTTCTTTTTTTTTAAAGGTTCTAAATGGTGTGTTCTTTGCCTCTCTCAAATCCTTCCTTTTCAAGTAATCCTCATATAAACCAATCCATCCTTGCTAAAAATTTCACCTTCTACTCAATTTTATCAATGGGTGGCAGCCACCAATCTCTATTTTTTAAAGTGCCCCAAAACTTCTTTGAATAAAATGTGTTTTATTGAAAAAAAAATGTCTTTAATTCAATTTGCCAAAAAAATGAGTTTTTTTTTTTTTTTTGCCTGTCTTCTGAAATAAACGGAACTCTTAAGCATTTAATCAATTATACAAGTATTTTTTTCAAAAATATGGAGTTTAAAAGGGAGTTCTGCTAACTATGATCAAGCTAAGGCTTTACCTAGAAGCAACATTTCACAGTTTGTAAGCCTAGTTGTGGTGGAAAGTGGGCAAGGGTGTACTCCGGTGATCTCTGGAAGTGTCTTTCCACATTTTGTGAACCCAGTTGTGTGGAAAGTGTACAAGGGTGAGGTGGGATGTCCCCCAGTTGGCAATGGTTCCTAAACCAGGTCTGAACAGTTGTGCATAAATAAGCAAGTCCAGATGAGAAAAAACCGTCTCGCCACTTGGAATGTGAGAACTTTGTCTAGTAATTGTATGAAGTCGGTGGGGGGAAAATCCTTATATCAGATCTATCACAAAACAATTTGAATGCAAAATATTTAAACATGAAAACAATGATCGGATTAGTAAAAGCTTGAAATTTTATGCACTAGTTCAACGAATCCATAAAAACATATACGTAAGATGACTACCTTTACTGCAAATAGGTCACCAGTTATTCTTTTCTTTGCTAGGAAAACTCGTCCAAATGCCCCTCGGCTGATCGGTTTAATAATTTCAAAATCTTCTATGGATGTCCGGTCCTTACAATTTGAATCAATAGGGCTTGCAAGTAGGCTAGGACTATATCATCTTCATGTAGACCATTTCCATCAACAGCTACACTCGGTGAATCTAGCCTTTCATCATCTATGTGCTCACAAAGATGTAGGTACTTCTCCCTGTAGAGTTCAGGAACATAATGAAATCCAATGGAGAAAAAGACACTAGATTTCAAATTAAGAAATTAACCTGGAAAAGGGCTGCATAAAAAAGAAACCAGAATTAGAAGTATGGATAAAAGATAAGACAGTGTCCAACAGATGCAAACTGCATTCTTACTGGGACTTCAGAGATCAGACCCAGAATAGGTTTACTTACACTTAACATCAAAAATTGGTAAAGGTCTTGCAATAACAACTAAAGTCACCGCAACAATTTCTCCATCTGCCGTCCAAATGTCTCAACAATAAGGGCATCCACCTTCTGATTCTGGTCAACATCTTGTAGGCCTTCAAGAAAGGAAAGCAAGCACTCCAATGAGTGGTAATCATTAGTGTTTATGTTTGCAATTTTATGAGCAATATCCAATAGGTCATTTATCTGCCAGTCCATGCAAAGAAAGAACATTCAAACAGAACAGCATCAACTACAGTCAGAAAAAAAAAAAAAAAAAAGTGGCTCATGATCAATGCAGAGTGAATAAAACAAAAGGTCAAACTAGTCATGATGTGGCATGCTGGTGACATCTCTGGTACATGAAGCAGAAGAAAAAACAAGACACTGGAAGAAAATTGTAAAACGTAGTGAATTAAATTAGTGAAAAGAACAAAGACATCTTTGAATGGAACCGTGCATCGAGCAAGTGCACATACAGTTAGCATATGTGGATGCAGAAAGTTTGTGGAAGATCCAAGTCCTTCAACAGGTAGGCTGACCTTTTATGTGTCATAAGTTATGCGATCCAAGTTGTTCAAAAATATATCTGATCGCATATGTGCACAGCCATATGCAATCGCGTATGCAATTTGACAACATTGGTCATAACCAAGGTATTCCATAACGGTAATGGCCAGCATATCATCCAGCTTGGCGGCCGACACAATATGGCTCTGTCACAATCATAATTTTTCTCTTGGGAAATATCTAAAAAAAATAAAATTGGAAAATCCCCCCCCTCCCCCCCCCCCCCCCCCCCCCCCCCCCCAACACAATAACAACAACAAAAAAAAAAAAAAAAAAAAAAGAAGAAGAAGTGAGGATCCCAAGTATGTATTCTTTTTTGGCTTTGAACATGTATTTGATGTTGTAATAGACCATTCTTTGGTAAAATGCTGTTTGTTGGGCTGCTTGAATACTAAGTACTTGACAGACTTTAAAATTTCAACATGTAAGATTTTAAATATACAATATCATTACATAATTACAAATTTTATTTTTTTTTTTGAGAATTGACAAGAATATATTAAGAAAAAGAAGAAGGATACAAAGCTGAAAAAACAGGAAGAACAAAGGAAACAGCAAAAAGAAGAAAAATAAGAAGAGGACTAGCACTGAGATAGCACTTGCCACAAAGCAAAAAGAGACGTAAAGTCGACTTAACGCATCCGAATAAGTGGCCCATTCAATCACTAGATTAAGAGCTTTGAAGGAGACTGACTCTGCTGAGGAGGAACAGTTTCTGAAACACCTATCGTTTCTATCAAGCCATACGGACCACCAAATGGCGAGGATTGACATTCTTCAAATCTGAGTCTTCAACTTCCCAAGCTTGATACCGTGCCAAGCCTTAAGGTGGAGGTCCATAGAGCCGGAAATGCACCAATGAACATTAAACTGCTGGGCAAAATCAGCCCATAAAACTGAAATGAAAGGACAGCGAAGCATTAGATGGTCAATGGACTCTGCATTCTTCAGGAAGCAAAGACAAATGTTAGGGAGAACCATTCCTCTTTTATTCAGATTGTCGATCGTGAGAATTCTCTTGTTAGTGACCAGCCATGCGAAAGCAACTACCTTGGGGTTGGGGGGGGGGGGGGGGGATAGAACCAAACATGGGCAGAAGGGGAATCTGATGATGCCGGCTGGAGAGAGCAGAGATGGGAGAAGAAAGATCTCATAGAGAAGGAGGACTTATCTTTCTTCCATATAATTCTGTCGTTATCTTTGGGGTTGGAATAAGCGTAGGAGACGCGTTCGAGGAGATTTGCGAAAACAGGAATCTCCCAGTCCTGAAGGTTCCTTCTGCAGCAAATATTCCACACCGGTTTACCTTGAATAAAAGAGAAACAGTCGGCCACCATTATATCCTGATTGGGGGACAGCCGAAAGATAGGCTAGAAAACGTCTTTAAAAGGGGCATCCCCAATCCAGTTTTCTTTCCAAAAGCGGGTCCTATCCCCTTTACCTATCTCGAAACCGATACCCTTTAAGACCTCATCCTTAAGGCATAGAATACCCTTCCAAATCGTAGAGGCCCTATAGGAAGACGAGGGATTGGTCCACCACCCCCCCTATGGAACTACCGTATTTGCATTTAACGACTGAATTCCACAGACTGTTTTGCTCCGAGCCAAGCCTCCAGATCCATTTGCCAAGCAAAGCCCTATTCATCTACCTGAGCCACCTTCAGAAATATGCTTGCAAACTTGCTTCCAATCCATAAGATGGAACCTCTTCATGTCTTCTTTGCCATGCCATAAGAAGTCGCGCCTAATTTTGTCAATGGTATTGAGGACAACAGAAGGGCAGCTGTACAGCGACATAAAATAGACTGGGAGATTGGAGAGAGCAGATTTAATGAGAGTCAAGCGACCCCCTAACGAGAGATAACGACTTTGCCATTTAGCGAGAAACCTCTCGAATCTGAGGATGACCTTGTTCCACACCGATTTCGGGGGAGCGCCGATGCCTAAAGGGAGCCCAACAAAAGAGGAAGGAAAAGAGGCCGCACTACAACTGAAATGCTTCGCATAAAGAAGTTCCTCTTCATCTAGGTTAACCCCAAAAATCTTAGACTTTGCCATGTTAACTCTCAAGCCAGAAACCACTTCAAAGCAGCAGATGGCAGTTCAGAGATTGTCCATCTTGGAATGGGACGCTTCAGAGAAAATGAGGATGTCATCTGCAAATTGGACGTGCGATAACGGACTATTCATACCTTCGACGCTGATGCCGCGTGGGAATATCTTCAGACTGGCCTTTGTGGAGCATCCTGGATAGGGCCTCTCTAATAATGAGAAAGAGGAAGGGGGAGAGAGGGTCACGCTATATTAAGCCCCTTTCGCTCTTAAAAAAGCCTTTCGGGGTACCATTGAGAAGAACCGAAAAATAAGAGGACCCAATGCAAGCCGCGATCCATCTGATCCACCTGATCCACCTATCCCCGAACCCCATCCGCCTCAGCAAGTAGAGCAGAAAGGACCAATCCACATGGTCGTAAGCCTTTGCAACATCCAAACTACAGAAAATACTTTTTGAACCTGATTTGAAAGCCGAGTGAAGAGTTTCATTGGCGATAAAGGCGCAGTCAATAATCCATCTGCCAGGGATGAAAGCACATTGATTGGGGGAAATAACAAATCCAATCACCATCTTGAGCTAAGAAGCTAGCAACTTCGCAAGGATTTTGTAAGGCCCTCCAATCAAACTAATAGGACGAAAGTCGTTGAAGGAGGCAGCCCCAGCGATTTTAGGGATGAGAGCGATAAAAGAAGATCTAAGGTCCTTTGAAATTCTGCCTTTATCATGAAATTCGGATAGGAACAGCATGGAAGCCAGCTACTTCGCAAGGATTTTGTAAGGCCCTCCAATCAAACTAATAGGACGAAAGTCGTTGAAGGAGGCAGCCCCAGCGATTTTAGGGATGAGAGCGATAAAAGAAGATCTAAGGCCCTTTGAAATTCTGCCTCTATCATGAAATTCGGATAGGAACAGCATAAAATCCTCTTTGATGATGTCCCAGAAATGGTGAAAAAACCGAATAGGGAATCAATCAGGACCAGGAGCCTTGTCTCCTTGAAGAGAATCAATCACAGCTTTGGTTTCTTCCTAGGTGAAAGGGGTTTCCAACGAACTAGCTTCAGACGGCAAGAGGGAGGGAAAATGGAGATTGTCGAGACGGGGCCGGTCCCACTGATCACCTTTGACAAGACTGCTAAAGTGTGCAATTGCCTCAAATTTAATCAGGACTTGATCGTCGTTACGAGTACCATTGATGACAATATTGGTGATCCTGTTGACACTGGAGTGAATACTAGCCAATCGGTGAAAGAATTTCGTGTTTTTGTCACCTTCTTTGATCCACTTAGCGCGGGATTTTTGCTTCCAAGAAATCTCCTTTTTCACGCACTCTCGCGGACAAATTCTGAATAAGCTGAATTCTTCTTTCCCTTGTTTCTGACGACATTGTAGTCTCTTCGGCTTGCGAGTCGATGGACTGAATTTCAAAAATAATTGATTCCGTCTCTCCTTCTCTGATCAACCACTCTGACTGCTTCCACTGCTTAAGCTTATATTTTAAGGATCTGAGTTTGGAACTGAGACTATGACCGGCAAAGCCTTTGACCTGGAAGCTGCCTCACCAATCAGAAACCAACTTAGAGAAGCCCAGGATTTTGAACCAAGAAATGTCAAACTTAAACGGCTTAGGACCCCAATTCGATACCTCAGTAAATAGGATGATCAGCCAGTGATCAGAAGTAGTGCGGGGGAGAATAGATTGCGAGGCTGGGGGGAAGAGATCCGACCATTCAGGAGAAATGAGGAAGCGATCCAGCCTAGACAGCAACGGGACAGAACGCCCGTTTTTCCAAGTGAACCGCGCTCCAAGCAAAGGGAGATCAAGGAGATTATTATCATCAATCCAATCAGAAAAGGCTTTCATTGCTAGTTTCGGTCTTGAGGAGGGAGACTTTTCGTAAGCGTATCTAATGGTGTTGAAGTCCCCTACAAAACAACACTGGCCCTAGAATTTCTGTCTGCTTTCGGACAGCTCCTCCCAAAAAGAATTCCTCTCAACTTCAACCGTAGGGCCGTAAATAAAAGAAATAAGAACGGAGATGCCTGCGGCAATGTCCTTGAGAATAACCGAGATAAAGAATCTCCCAGACCACCATTGCTGCATAACCCAACAGTCTGATAACCAGGCGATCAGAATACCACCTGCCGTAGCGATAGCATCGAGAGATACCCAATTATCTCGGTATCGAGGGATAGCATCGAGGGATAGAACCAAACATGGGCAGAAGGGGAATCTGATGATGCCGGCTGGAGAGAGCAGAGATGGGAGAAGAAAGATCTCATAGAGAAGGAGGACTTATCTTTCTTCCATATAATTCTGTCGTTATCTTTGGGGTTGGAATAAGCGTAGGAGACGCGTTCGAGGAGATTTGCGAAAACAGGAATCTCCCAGTCCTGAAGGTTCCTTCTGCAGCAAATATTCCACACCGGTTTACCTTGAATAAAAGAGAAACAGTCGGCCACCATTATATCCTGATTGGGGGACAGCCGAAAGATAGGCTAGAAAACGTCTTTAAAAGGGGCATCCCCAATCCAGTTTTCTTTCCAAAAGCGGGTCCTATCCCCTTTACCTATCTCGAAACCGATACCCTTTAAGACCTCATCCTTAAGGCATAGAATACCCTTCCAAATCGTAGAGGCCCTATAGGAAGACGAGGGATTGGTCCACCACCCCCCCTATGGAACTACCGTATTTGCATTTAACGACTGAATTCCACAGACTGTTTTGCTCCGAGCCAAGCCTCCAGATCCATTTGCCAAGCAAAGCCCTATTCATCTACCTGAGCCACCTTCAGAAATATGCTTGCAAACTTGCTTCCAATCCATAAGATGGAACCTCTTCATGTCTTCTTTGCCATGCCATAAGAAGTCGCGCCTAATTTTGTCAATGGTATTGAGGACAACAGAAGGGCAGCTGTACAGCGACATAAAATAGACTGGGAGATTGGAGAGAGCAGATTTAATGAGAGTCAAGCGACCCCCTAACGAGAGATAACGACTTTGCCATTTAGCGAGAAACCTCTCGAATCTGAGGATGACCTTGTTCCACACCGATTTCGGGGGAGCGCCGATGCCTAAAGGGAGCCCAACAAAAGAGGAAGGAAAAGAGGCCGCACTACAACTGAAATGCTTCGCATAAAGAAGTTCCTCTTCATCTAGGTTAACCCCAAAAATCTTAGACTTTGCCATGTTAACTCTCAAGCCAGAAACCACTTCAAAGCAGCAGATGGCAGTTCAGAGATTGTCCATCTTGGAATGGGACGCTTCAGAGAAAATGAGGATGTCATCTGCAAATTGGACGTGCGATAACGGACTATTCATACCTTCGACGCTGATGCCGCGTGGGAATATCTTCAGACTGGCCTTTGTGGAGCATCCTGGATAGGGCCTCTCTAATAATGAGAAAGAGGAAGGGGGAGAGAGGGTCACGCTATATTAAGCCCCTTTCACTCTTAAAAAAGCCTTTCGGGGTACCATTGAGAAGAACCGAAAAATAAGAGGACCCAATGCAAGCCGCGATCCATCTGATCCACCTGATCCACCTATCCCCGAACCCCATCCGCCTCAGCAAGTAGAGCAGAAAGGACCAATCCACATGGTCGTAAGCCTTTGCAACATCCAAACTACAGAAAATACTTTTTGAACCTGATTTGAAAGCCGAGTGAAGAGTTTCATTGGCGATAAAGGCGCAGTCAATAATCCATCTGCCAGGGATGAAAGCACATTGATTGGGGGAAATAACAAATCCAATCACCATCTTGAGCTAAGAAGCTAGCAACTTCGCAAGGATTTTGTAAGGCCCTCCAATCAAACTAATAGGACGAAAGTCGTTGAAGGAGGCAGCCCCAGCGATTTTAGGGATGAGAGCGATAAAAGAAGATCTAAGGTCCTTTGAAATTCTGCCTTTATCATGAAATTCGGATAGGAACAGCATGGAAGCCAGCTACTTCGCAAGGATTTTGTAAGGCCCTCCAATCAAACTAATAGGACGAAAGTCGTTGAAGGAGGCAGCCCCAGCGATTTTAGGGATGAGAGCGATAAAAGAAGATCTAAGGCCCTTTGAAATTCTGCCTCTATCATGAAATTCGGATAGGAACAGCATAAAATCCTCTTTGATGATGTCCCAGAAATGGTGAAAAAACCGAATAGGGAATCAATCAGGACCAGGAGCCTTGTCTCCTTGAAGAGAATCAATCACAGCTTTGGTTTCTTCCTAGGTGAAAGGGGTTTCCAACGAACTAGCTTCAGACGGCAAGAGGGAGGGAAAATGGAGATTGTCGAGACGGGGCCGGTCCCACTGATCACCTTTGACAAGACTGCTAAAGTGTGCAATTGCCTCAAATTTAATCAGGACTTGATCGTCGTTACGAGTACCATTGATGACAATATTGGTGATCCTGTTGACACTGGAGTGAATACTAGCCAATCGGTGAAAGAATTTCGTGTTTTTGTCACCTTCTTTGATCCACTTAGCGCGGGATTTTTGCTTCCAAGAAATCTCCTTTTTCACGCACTCTCGCGGACAAATTCTGAATAAGCTGAATTCTTCTTTCCCTTGTTTCTGACGACATTGTAGTCTCTTCGGCTTGCGAGTCGATGGACTGAATTTCAAAAATAATTGATTCCGTCTCTCCTTCTCTGATCAACCACTCTGACTGCTTCCACTGCTTAAGCTTATATTTTAAGGATCTGAGTTTGGAACTGAGACTATGACCGGCAAAGCCTTTGACCTGGAAGCTGCCTCACCAATCAGAAACCAACTTAGAGAAGCCCAGGATTTTGAACCAAGAAATGTCAAACTTAAACGGCTTAGGACCCCAATTCGATACCTCAGTAAATAGGATGATCAGCCAGTGATCAGAAGTAGTGCGGGGGAGAATAGATTGCGAGGCTGGGGGGAAGAGATCCGACCATTCAGGAGAAATGAGGAAGCGATCCAGCCTAGACAGCAACGGGACAGAACGCCCGTTTTTCCAAGTGAACCGCGCTCCAAGCAAAGGGAGATCAAGGAGATTATTATCATCAATCCAATCAGAAAAGGCTTTCATTGCTAGTTTCGGTCTTGAGGAGGGAGACTTTTCGTAAGCGTATCTAATGGTGTTGAAGTCCCCTACAAAACAACACTGGCCCTAGAATTTCTGTCTGCTTTCGGACAGCTCCTCCCAAAAAGAATTCCTCTCAACTTCAACCGTAGGGCCGTAAATAAAAGAAATAAGAACGGAGATGCCTGCGGCAATGTCCTTGAGAATAACCGAGATAAAGAATCTCCCAGACCACCATTGCTGCATAACCCAACAGTCTGATAACCAGGCGATCAGAATACCACCTGCCGTAGCGATAGCATCGAGAGATACCCAATTATCTCGGTATCGAGGGATAGCATCGAGGGATAGAACCAAACATGGGCAGAAGGGGAATCTGATGATGCCGGCTGGAGAGAGCAGAGATGGGAGAAGAAAGATCTCATAGAGAAGGAGGACTTATCTTTCTTCCATATAATTCCGTCGTTATCTTTGGGGTTGGAATAAGCGTAGGAGACGCGTTCGAGGAGATTTGCGAAAACAGGAATCTCCCAGTCCTGAAGGTTCCTTCTGCAGCAAATATTCCACACCGGTTTACCTTGAATAAAAGAGAAACAGTCGGCCACCATTATATCCTGATTGGGGGACAGCCGAAAGATAGGCTAGAAAACGTCTTTAAAAGGGGCATCCCCAATCCAGTTTTCTTTCCAAAAGCGGGTCCTATCCCCTTTACCTATCTCGAAACCGATACCCTTTAAGACCTCATCCTTAAGGCATAGAATACCCTTCCAAATCGTAGAGGCCCTATAGGAAGACGAGGGATTGGTCCACCACCCCCCCTATGGAACTACCGTATTTGCATTTAACGACTGAATTCCACAGACTGTTTTGCTCCGAGCCAAGCCTCCAGATCCATTTGCCAAGCAAAGCCCTATTCATCTACCTGAGCCACCTTCAGAAATATGCTTGCAAACTTGCTTCCAATCCATAAGATGGAACCTCTTCATGTCTTCTTTGCCATGCCATAAGAAGTCGCGCCTAATTTTGTCAATGGTATTGAGGACAACAGAAGGGCAGCTGTACAGCGACATAAAATAGACTGGGAGATTGGAGAGAGCAGATTTAATGAGAGTCAAGCGACCCCCTAACGAGAGATAACGACTTTGCCATTTAGCGAGAAACCTCTCGAATCTGAGGATGACCTTGTTCCACACCGATTTCGGGGGAGCGCCGATGCCTAAAGGGAGCCCAACAAAAGAGGAAGGAAAAGAGGCCGCACTACAACTGAAATGCTTCGCATAAAGAAGTTCCTCTTCATCTAGGTTAACCCCAAAAATCTTAGACTTTGCCATGTTAACTCTCAAGCCAGAAACCACTTCAAAGCAGCAGATGGCAGTTCAGAGATTGTCCATCTTGGAATGGGACGCTTCAGAGAAAATGAGGATGTCATCTGCAAATTGGACGTGCGATAACGGACTATTCATACCTTCGACGCTGATGCCGCGTGGGAATATCTTCAGACTGGCCTTTGTGGAGCATCCTGGATAGGGCCTCTCTAATAATGAGAAAGAGGAAGGGGGAGAGAGGGTCACGCTATATTAAGCCCCTTTCGCTCTTAAAAAAGCCTTTCGGGGTACCATTGAGAAGAACCGAAAAATAAGAGGACCCAATGCAAGCCGCGATCCATCTGATCCACCTGATCCACCTATCCCCGAACCCCATCCGCCTCAGCAAGTAGAGCAGAAAGGACCAATCCACATGGTCGTAAGCCTTTGCAACATCCAAACTACAGAAAATACTTTTTGAACCTGATTTGAAAGCCGAGTGAAGAGTTTCATTGGCGATAAAGGCGCAGTCAATAATCCATCTGCCAGGGATGAAAGCACATTGATTGGGGGAAATAACAAATCCAATCACCAACTTGAGCTAAGAAGCTAGCAACTTCGCAAGGATTTTGTAAGGCCCTCCAATCAAACTAATAGGACGAAAGTCGTTGAAGGAGGCAGCCCCAGCGATTTTAGGGATGAGAGCGATAAAAGAAGATCTAAGGTCCTTTGAAATTCTGCCTTTATCATGAAATTCGGATAGGAACAGCATGGAAGCCAGCTACTTCGCAAGGATTTTGTAAGGCCCTCCAATCAAACTAATAGGACGAAAGTCGTTGAAGGAGGCAGCCCCAGCGATTTTAGGGATGAGAGTGATAAAAGAAGATCTAAGGCCCTTTGAAATTCTGCCTCTATCATGAAATTCGGATAGGAACAGCATAAAATCCTCTTTGATGATGTCCCAGAAATGGTGAAAAAACCGAATAGGGAATCAATCAGGACCAGGAGCCTTGTCTCCTTGAAGAGAATCAATCACAGCTTTGGTTTCTTCCTAGGTGAAAGGGGTTTCCAACGAACTAGCTTCAGACGGCAAGAGGGAGGGAAAATGGAGATTGTCGAGACGGGGCCGGTCTCACTGATCACCTTTGACAAGACTGCTAAAGTGTGCAATTGCCTCAAATTTAATCAGGACTTGATCGTCGTTACGAGTACCATTGATGACAATATTGGTGATCCTGTTGACACTGGAGTGAATACTAGCCAATCGGTGAAAGAATTTCGTGTTTTTGTCACCTTCTTTGATCCACTTAGCGCGGGATTTTTGCTTCCAAGAAATCTCCTTTTTCACGCACTCTCGCGGACAAATTCTGAATAAGCTGAATTCTTCTTTCCCTTGTTTCTGACGACATTGTAGTCTCTTCGGCTTGCGAGTCGATGGACTGAATTTCAAAAATAATTGATTCCGTCTCTCCTTCTCTGATCAACCACTCTGACTGCTTCCACTGCTTAAGCTTATATTTTAAGGATCTGAGTTTGGAACTGAGACTATGACCGGCAAAGCCTTTGACCTGGAAGCTGCCTCACCAATCAGAAACCAACTTAGAGAAGCCGGATTTTGAACCAAGAAATGTCAAACTTAAACGGCTTAGGACCCCAATTCGATACCTCAGTAAATAGGATGATCAGCCAGTGATCAGAAGTAGTGCGGGGGAGAATAGATTGTGAGGCTGGGGGGAAGAGATCCGACCATTCAGGAGAAATGAGGAAGCGATCCAGCCTAGACAGCAACGGGACAGAACGCCCGTTTTTCCAAGTGAACCGCGCTCCAAGCAAAGGGAGATCAAGGAGATTATTATCATCAATCCAATCAGAAAAGGCTTTCATTGCTAGTTTCGGTCTTGAGGAGGGAGACTTTTCGTAAGCGTATCTAATGGTGTTGAAGTCCCCTACAAAACAACACTGGCCCTAGAATTTCTGTCTGCTTTCGGACAGCTCCTCCCAAAAAGAATTCCTCTCAACTTCAACCGTAGGGCCGTAAATAAAAGAAATAAGAACGGAGATGCCTGCGGCAATGTCCTTGAGAATAACCGAGATAAAGAATCTCCCAGACCACCATTGCTGCATAACCCAACAGTCTGATAACCAGGCGATCAGAATACCACCTGCCGTAGCGATAGCATCGAGAGATACCCAATTATCTCGGTATCGAGGGATAGCATCGAGGGATAGAACCAAACATGGGCAGAAGGGGAATCTGATGATGCCGGCTGGAGAGAGCAGAGATGGGAGAAGAAAGATCTCATAGAGAAGGAGGACTTATCTTTCTTCCATATAATTCCGTCGTTATCTTTGGGGTTGGAATAAGCGTAGGAGACGCGTTCGAGGAGATTTGCGAAAACAGGAATCTCCCAGTCCTGAAGGTTCCTTCTGCAGCAAATATTCCACACCGGTTTACCTTGAATAAAAGAGAAACAGTCGGCCACCATTATATCCTGATTGGGGGAAGGCCGAAAGATAGGCTAGAAAACGTCTTTAAAAGGGGCATCCCCAATCCAGTTTTCTTTCCAAAAGCGGGTCCTATCCCCTTTACCTATCTCGAAACCGATACCCTTTAAGACCTCATCCTTAAGGCATAGAATACCCTTCCAAATCGTAGAGGCCCTATAGGAAGACGAGGGATTGGTCCACCACCCCCCCTATGGAACTACCGTATTTGCATTTAACGACTGAATTCCACAGACTGTTTTGCTCCGAGCCAAGCCTCCAGATCCATTTGCCAAGCAAAGCCCTATTCATCTACCTGAGCCACCTTCAGAAATATGCTTGCAAACTTGCTTCCAATCCATAAGATGGAACCTCTTCATGTCTTCTTTGCCATGCCATAAGAAGTCGCGCCTAATTTTGTCAATGGTATTGAGGACAACAGAAGGGCAGCTGTACAGCGACATAAAATAGACTGGGAGATTGGAGAGAGCAGATTTAATGAGAGTCAAGCGACCCCCTAACGAGAGATAACGACTTTGCCATTTAGCGAGAAACCTCTCGAATCTGAGGATGACCTTGTTCCACACCGATTTCGGGGGAGCGCCGATGCCTAAAGGGAGCCCAACAAAAGAGGAAGGAAAAGAGGCCGCACTACAACTGAAATGCTTCGCATAAAGAAGTTCCTCTTCATCTAGGTTAACCCCAAAAATCTTAGACTTTGCCATGTTAACTCTCAAGCCAGAAACCACTTCAAAGCAGCAGATGGCAGTTCAGAGATTGTCCATCTTGGAATGGGACGCTTCAGAGAAAATGAGGATGTCATCTGCAAATTGGACGTGCGATAACGGACTATTCATACCTTCGACGCTGATGCCGCGTGGGAATATCTTCAGACTGGCCTTTGTGGAGCATCCTGGATAGGGCCTCTCTAATAATGAGAAAGAGGAAGGGGGAGAGAGGGTCACGCTATATTAAGCCCCTTTCGCTCTTAAAAAAGCCTTTCGGGGTACCATTGAGAAGAACCGAAAAATAAGAGGACCCAATGCAAGCCGCGATCCATCTGATCCACCTGATCCACCTATCCCCGAACCCCATCCGCCTCAGCAAGTAGAGCAGAAAGGACCAATCCACATGGTCGTAAGCCTTTGCAACATCCAAACTACAGAAAATACTTTTTGAACCTGATTTGAAAGCCGAGTGAAGAGTTTCATTGGCGATAAAGGCGCAGTCAATAATCCATCTGCCAGGGATGAAAGCACATTGATTGGGGGAAATAACAAATCCAATCACCATCTTGAGCTAAGAAGCTAGCAACTTCGCAAGGATTTTGTAAGGCCCTCCAATCAAACTAATAGGACGAAAGTCGTTGAAGGAGGCAGCCCCAGCGATTTTAGGGATGAGAGCGATAAAAGAAGATCTAAGGTCCTTTGAAATTCTGCCTTTATCATGAAATTCGGATAGGAACAGCATGGAAGCCAGCTACTTCGCAAGGATTTTGTAAGGCCCTCCAATCAAACTAATAGGACGAAAGTCGTTGAAGGAGGCAGCCCCAGCGATTTTAGGGATGAGAGCGATAAAAGAAGATCTAAGGCCCTTTGAAATTCTGCCTCTATCATGAAATTCGGATAGGAACAGCATAAAATCCTCTTTGATGATGTCCCAGAAATGGTGAAAAAACCGAATAGGGAATCAATCAGGACCAGGAGCCTTGTCTCCTTGAAGAGAATCAATCACAGCTTTGGTTTCTTCCTAGGTGAAAGGGGTTTCCAACGAACTAGCTTCAGACGGCAAGAGGGAGGGAAAATGGAGATTGTCGAGACGGGGCCGGTCCCACTGATCACCTTTGACAAGACTGCTAAAGTGTGCAATTGCCTCAAATTTAATCAGGACTTGATCGTCGTTACGAGTACCATTGATGACAATATTGGTGATCCTGTTGACACTGGAGTGAATACTAGCCAATCGGTGAAAGAATTTCGTGTTTTTGTCACCTTCTTTGATCCACTTAGCGCGGGATTTTTGCTTCCAAGAAATCTCCTTTTTCACGCACTCTCGCGGACAAATTCTGAATAAGCTGAATTCTTCTTTCCCTTGTTTCTGACGACATTGTAGTCTCTTCGGCTTGCGAGTCGATGGACTGAATTTCAAAAATAATTGATTCCGTCTCTCCTTCTCTGATCAACCACTCTGACTGCTTCCACTGCTTAAGCTTATATTTTAAGGATCTGAGTTTGGAACTGAGACTATGACCGGCAAAGCCTTTGACCTGGAAGCTGCCTCACCAATCAGAAACCAACTTAGAGAAGCCCAGGATTTTGAACCAAGAAATGTCAAACTTAAACGGCTTAGGACCCCAATTCGATACCTCAGTAAATAGGATGATCAGCCAGTGATCAGAAGTAGTGCGGGGGAGAATAGATTGCGAGGCTGGGGGGAAGAGATCCGACCATTCAGGAGAAATGAGGAAGCGATCCAGCCTAGACAGCAACGGGACAGAACGCCCGTTTTTCCAAGTGAACCGCGCTCCAAGCAAAGGGAGATCAAGGAGATTATTATCATCAATCCAATCAGAAAAGGCTTTCATTGCTAGTTTCGGTCTTGAGGAGGGAGACTTTTCGTAAGCGTATCTAATGGTGTTGAAGTCCCCTACAAAACAACACTGGCCCTAGAATTTCTGTCTGCTTTCGGACAGCTCCTCCCAAAAAGAATTCCTCTCAACTTCAACCGTAGGGCCGTAAATAAAAGAAATAAGAACGGAGATGCCTGCGGCAATGTCCTTGAGAATAACCGAGATAAAGAATCTCCCAGACCACCATTGCTGCATAACCCAACAGTCTGATAACCAGGCGATCAGAATACCACCTGCCGTAGCGATAGCATCGAGAGATACCCAATTATCTCGGTATCGAGGGATAGCATCGAGGGATAGAACCAAACATGGGCAGAAGGGGAATCTGATGATGCCGGCTGGAGAGAGCAGAGATGGGAGAAGAAAGATCTCATAGAGAAGGAGGACTTATCTTTCTTCCATATAATTCTGTCGTTATCTTTGGGGTTGGAATAAGCGTAGGAGACGCGTTCGAGGAGATTTGCGAAAACAGGAATCTCCCAGTCCTGAAGGTTCCTTCTGCAGCAAATATTCCACACCGGTTTACCTTGAATAAAAGAGAAACAGTCGGCCACCATTATATCCTGATTGGGGGACAGCCGAAAGATAGGCTAGAAAACGTCTTTAAAAGGGGCATCCCCAATCCAGTTTTCTTTCCAAAAGCGGGTCCTATCCCCTTTACCTATCTCGAAACCGATACCCTTTAAGACCTCATCCTTAAGGCATAGAATACCCTTCCAAATCGTAGAGGCCCTATAGGAAGACGAGGGATTGGTCCACCACCCCCCCTATGGAACTACCGTATTTGCATTTAACGACTGAATTCCACAGACTGTTTTGCTCCGAGCCAAGCCTCCAGATCCATTTGCCAAGCAAAGCCCTATTCATCTACCTGAGCCACCTTCAGAAATATGCTTGCAAACTTGCTTCCAATCCATAAGATGGAACCTCTTCATGTCTTCTTTGCCATGCCATAAGAAGTCGCGCCTAATTTTGTCAATGGTATTGAGGACAACAGAAGGGCAGCTGTACAGCGACATAAAATAGACTGGGAGATTGGAGAGAGCAGATTTAATGAGAGTCAAGCGACCCCCTAACGAGAGATAACGACTTTGCCATTTAGCGAGAAACCTCTCGAATCTGAGGATGACCTTGTTCCACACCGATTTCGGGGGAGCGCCGATGCCTAAAGGGAGCCCAACAAAAGAGGAAGGAAAAGAGGCCGCACTACAACTGAAATGCTTCGCATAAAGAAGTTCCTCTTCATCTAGGTTAACCCCAAAAATCTTAGACTTTGCCATGTTAACTCTCAAGCCAGAAACCACTTCAAAGCAGCAGATGGCAGTTCAGAGATTGTCCATCTTGGAATGGGACGCTTCAGAGAAAATGAGGATGTCATCTGCAAATTGGACGTGCGATAACGGACTATTCATACCTTCGACGCTGATGCCGCGTGGGAATATCTTCAGACTGGCCTTTGTGGAGCATCCTGGATAGGGCCTCTCTAATAATGAGAAAGAGGAAGGGGGAGAGAGGGTCACGCTATATTAAGCCCCTTTCGCTCTTAAAAAAGCCTTTCGGGGTACCATTGAGAAGAACCGAAAAATAAGAGGACCCAATGCAAGCCGCGATCCATCTGATCCACCTGATCCACCTATCCCCGAACCCCATCCGCCTCAGCAAGTAGAGCAGAAAGGACCAATCCACATGGTCGTAAGCCTTTGCAACATCCAAACTACAGAAAATACTTTTTGAACCTGATTTGAAAGCCGAGTGAAGAGTTTCATTGGCGATAAAGGCGCAGTCAATAATCCATCTGCCAGGGATGAAAGCACATTGATTGGGGGAAATAACAAATCCAATCACCATCTTGAGCTAAGAAGCTAGCAACTTCGCAAGGATTTTGTAAGGCCCTCCAATCAAACTAATAGGACGAAAGTCGTTGAAGGAGGCAGCCCCAGCGATTTTAGGGATGAGAGCGATAAAAGAAGATCTAAGGTCCTTTGAAATTCTGCCTTTATCATGAAATTCGGATAGGAACAGCATGGAAGCCAGCTACTTCGCAAGGATTTTGTAAGGCCCTCCAATCAAACTAATAGGACGAAAGTCGTTGAAGGAGGCAGCCCCAGCGATTTTAGGGATGAGAGCGATAAAAGAAGATCTAAGGCCCTTTGAAATTCTGCCTCTATCATGAAATTCGGATAGGAACAGCATAAAATCCTCTTTGATGATGTCCCAGAAATGGTGAAAAAACCGAATAGGGAATCAATCAGGACCAGGAGCCTTGTCTCCTTGAAGAGAATCAATCACAGCTTTGGTTTCTTCCTAGGTGAAAGGGGTTTCCAACGAACTAGCTTCAGACGGCAAGAGGGAGGGAAAATGGAGATTGTCGAGACGGGGCCGGTCCCACTGATCACCTTTGACAAGACTGCTAAAGTGTGCAATTGCCTCAAATTTAATCAGGACTTGATCGTCGTTACGAGTACCATTGATGACAATATTGGTGATCCTGTTGACACTGGAGTGAATACTAGCCAATCGGTGAAAGAATTTCGTGTTTTTGTCACCTTCTTTGATCCACTTAGCGCGGGATTTTTGCTTCCAAGAAATCTCCTTTTTCACGCACTCTCGCGGACAAATTCTGAATAAGCTGAATTCTTCTTTCCCTTGTTTCTGACGACATTGTAGTCTCTTCGGCTTGCGAGTCGATGGACTGAATTTCAAAAATAATTGATTCCGTCTCTCCTTCTCTGATCAACCACTCTGACTGCTTCCACTGCTTAAGCTTATATTTTAAGGATCTGAGTTTGGAACTGAGACTATGACCGGCAAAGCCTTTGACCTGGAAGCTGCCTCACCAATCAGAAACCAACTTAGAGAAGCCCAGGATTTTGAACCAAGAAATGTCAAACTTAAACGGCTTAGGACCCCAATTCGATACCTCAGTAAATAGGATGATCAGCCAGTGATCAGAAGTAGTGCGGGGGAGAATAGATTGCGAGGCTGGGGGGAAGAGATCCGACCATTCAGGAGAAATGAGGAAGCGATCCAGCCTAGACAGCAACGGGACAGAACGCCCGTTTTTCCAAGTGAACCGCGCTCCAAGCAAAGGGAGATCAAGGAGATTATTATCATCAATCCAATCAGAAAAGGCTTTCATTGCTAGTTTCGGTCTTGAGGAGGGAGACTTTTCGTAAGCGTATCTAATGGTGTTGAAGTCCCCTACAAAACAACACTGGCCCTAGAATTTCTGTCTGCTTTCGGACAGCTCCTCCCAAAAAGAATTCCTCTCAACTTCAACCGTAGGGCCGTAAATAAAAGAAATAAGAACGGAGATGCCTGCGGCAATGTCCTTGAGAATAACCGAGATAAAGAATCTCCCAGACCACCATTGCTGCATAACCCAACAGTCTGATAACCAGGCGATCAGAATACCACCTGCCGTAGCGATAGCATCGAGAGATACCCAATTAGTATCATTGTCCTTCTAGATGCATCGCATCAGGCGATTATCGAACGGTTGAACCTTCGTTTCTTGAAGATAGATAATATAAGGCTTATATCTACTGCAAGAGTCCTTAATAAGCACTCTCTTTTGCTTAGAGCCCACACCATGCATATTCCACAACATAATCTTCGTAGAAGCACCAAAATGCCCTGGTCGTCCTAATGCCCGGCTTCAGAAAATATGGAAGATGGAATCCGAAGACGAATCGACGCATTGGAGCTCTCTGGAGCTGCACGATCTAGAGGGACGTTTTCTGGCCCTGCATGATTTAGAAGAACGTTTTCTGGGGGTGTTATGCACAGACATTGGTCTCCCTCTTGATTCAACACAGTGGAACAAGGCAATGTAATCTTCGGGATTGTCCCCGAAGGAGAGACCCAACTTCCTGCCCACACGATTCATGGCATCCTTAATCCACTTGTTGTGGATGGAATCTACGAGCTTTGCCCTACTTACTTCTGCAATCTTCTAAATATCGGAAGCATCTTCCTGAATTTTTGAGTGCCCATCTCTAATTTGGAGAGGCTTTGCGTCGATGACATCCTCTCTAGACCCTTGTTGAAACAGGGTGATAAGGTGCTAGTCTGACCATTTAGAGATAACTGACGGGTGGGACGGCTAATACTGGAAGTCTGAGAGATCTTCTTCCTTTGAATAGCCCTTTGAAGAGGGGTCGAAAGGGACCAGATCAAGGCTTGGCGAGGCATTGGGGTGGTGGGGAATATCGAGAGAGTTAGGATGGGGCGGGAGAAAGGTCCAGAAGTTCCAGTGAAGAGGGACTGAGAAAATCCTGTCGTCGCCGCGGGAAGCAAAAATGAGGGGGAGGTTAAGGTCTAGAGGGTGAGGGAAAGGTAGATTAGGCGATGAAGGGAGAGGTTGATTGGGCGGAGGGTAAAAGTCTTGGATTGGCGATGGGGGTGGGGCTAGGATAGGATTTAGAGAGGTCTCTAGGTCCGGAGGATCCAGGCTATGAGAGTGAAGACCAACCCTGAAGAGGATCGAAACTGGTTCGAGGAGAAGCTGATGGCACCCGACGGGTAGGCACCACTTGGCACAGATGGAGAGCCGGTCCAGAAGGCTCAGTAGGTAGAGAACTAGCTTCGGAAGAAGCATCGGGGTCCAAACCTAACCAAACGCACGATGGAGGGCATGTGGGATAGCCATCTGACGACCGATCAAGAGCTACAGGCCGAGGTTCAGACGGTGATGAATGCTCCTGGTTGCGTGTCACCCTTCCCATAAGGCAACAGTCGCCTTCAATGTCTCGAGAGAGCAGTCTCACCTAACAAAAACCCGTACATGGCGCCAACTTCGTCGCTGGCTGAGGACCTGCCTCTGAGTTAGAGTGTTCCAGTAGGCAACATGGCGCACGCGGGAGAGGACTCAGGAGTCAATACACTCTCGGGCAGACGGATGACACGTGTAGGGCTAAGACGCGGACAACTGTTCGGCGCATTAATGGATCCTGCAGCAATGCAGGAGTCGCCGATCGGTGCTCCGCGGGAGCATGGAGCCCATGCACCGTCTTTCTTCTGCAAACCTGAGGATGCGAAGGTGGGATCTTCAAGCAATTTCCAAAAATCACCCCATCTTGGAGCGTAAGAGCCCATCGACTCCACTTGCAAAGGCAAGAAGATACTTCTGTAACCCACCTTGACTATGATCTGCTGAGGGAGGAGGCTTCCCTTGTGCTTCCTGATCCTAATTCTACAAACTGCCATTTGTTCCCTGTTCTTTGTCTTCGGATCAATTTCAATGAATGATCCTTGAGAGAGGCCACAAAGATGAAGAAATCCTCTGTCCATAACTCTAAGATGGGATCTTCACGCAGTTTTCAAAAATCACCCCATTACATAATTACAATTATGAGCCCACATATGAGTAATGAATCCAATAATGAGTTGATGAGACAATTACGCAAACAGATTAAGGCCGAAAATTCATGTAATCTGTGGGATTCATCCCACTAATGCATATCCCTAATCATTATACACCATTTCCATCAAGAAACTTCAATACCATTATTATGTAGGACCGATGCATGAACCAAATATGATGTGAAATCAAGTAGCAAAATTAAGGTAATTAAAAAAAAAAAATTAAAAAAAAAAAAAAAAAAAAAACATAAAACTTGCCATTACCATAAAAAATACCAAGAAAACCAAAAGAATATCATGCATAATCCTAGCTTAGGTTACCAAACATCGTCGTGCAAGATTATTAAATAAATGAAACTAGGATCTAATGGATGTAGGAACATCCAGTTAGCATAGAGAAAAGCCTATTTCAAAGTAGAAGACCTAATACTGCCTAAGGTGATATTAGGGTTTAGGAAATTAGGGAAATCTAGGAATTAGGGTTTATGGAATCGAATTGGGTGAAGGGATTAAAGGGTTTAGATGTTAGGATATGGAATTTGAGGTTTAAGATAGAAGGGTTGTAACGATTTTGAGTTAATTGAAGAATGGGAGGAGTTAAGAGTTTGGTAATTTGAGAAAATAAGAAAGTTGGGGATTCCTAGATTTAGGTCTAGGGTTTAGGAAAAGGAAGAAGAGAGTTTTGCTTCAAGGGTGATGGGAAACCAAAGAGGGACAAAGGGTGTCCATAAGGTCAACCCAGGAGATTCACATGTGTGGCCGTACAGTCACACGTGTGGCTAGATTTGTAAGGGTTTAGGACTCTTAAGATTTGGCTCCTTGATTGGTATGGGAAAGTAGGGTTTAGAAGAAAGATGAAGATTTGGGGATGGAGAAGATCGAACAACCATGAAGAAATACCTTGTGGAGAATGAATGGTTGATGATGTAGGGATAGATGGAGACCTCGCACCAACGTTGATGAAGATCGGCTTCACACCAATCTCTCTTCCAAATCACATAGAAGTTATTTTCAAGTCTCATGAAGATGGAAAATGAAGAAGCAAGCAAGAGCTTTTCTCTTCTTCTTTTAAAAAAAAAAAAATCAAAAAATCCAATGGACGAGAGGTCACACCTTATAGCTCCAAGAAGTTTCAAAAATTACAATAACACTGTCTTATAAATTTTAATAAAATGGCTGTAGTCTAAAGAGAATCTACTAAAATCACTCATAAAGGTGTACAATCATAGAATAATCAAAACTAAATCCTAAAAGATGATAAAATCTAAAAACTAATGTGGACGATCCATGATCAATGACTCGATCATGTGATCCATGCGATCTAACGGCCCGATCGTCACGTCCCTCCGATCCAACAATCTAGATCACTCCATAAAGAAGCCTATGTGCATCTTCCCAGTATGGGGTCTTCCAGATGCTTGCACATGCACATGAGGTCTTCAACACGATCACAGGTACTCGCATAGCCACAGGGAAATCGGTGCGGCCCGCCTCCTCCTCTAATACATAAGCAAAGGTGTACGTGAAGTGATATCTTCAGCACATTATCATCATATAGGCCTTATACTAACTACTTGGGGTCAACTGCACAAATCTTGTTCATGACCACCATATTCTCAATCAGATCATAGGTCCTCAAGTCTTTTCTTACTACATCCACCAACATACTTTTGGGCCTTCCCCTTGCCCTCTTAGAGCCTTCAACTTGAACGAAATCACTCCTAACTAGTGCAATTCTTGGTCTCCGTTGCACATGGCTATACCATGTGAGTCTACTTTTCATCTACTAATTGCCTATTGGTGCTACTCCTAAGTTCCCTCAAATACATTCACTTCTAATTCTATCTGTCTTGCTACTCATTTCAGCTACACTCATCTTATAAACATGTTATTCCTTGAATGTCCAACATTTTGTTTCATAGAGCCTAGATGGTCATTATAGATCCTATAAAATTTCCCCTTTTATTTCACCAACAAACACAATGAAATAATACTCTATAGGCACATCTCCACTTCATACATTCAGCTCTAATTCTACGAGCAACGTCCTTCTCAATCTCTCTACTCTCCTAAATTATTGATCCAATATATCGAAAATGGTCATTTTGGGGTACTTCTTGGTCTACAATCTTAACTAATTCCTCATTTATACTCCTATTATTACTAAAATTGCATTCCTTGTACTTTGTTTTCTAGAGGAATATATGTATTTTTGTCACCTTTTTGTCTCTTGTGTGTGCATGAACCTTTTACTATGGCATGCAATGTACAATATAACTTTGTTAAAAGTATTGTGGGTTCACACATTTTGGACCTTGGCCCCTTTAGGCTTTGGTTTGTTCTTTAGTTTTAGTTTAGGCCCAAGTTTGGGCCCATGTGAATGTGTTTTAGTTAGTCCTTAAGTAAGGAGGACAATTTTGCAGTGTTTTCCATAGCGCCTGTAGTGTAGCGTAGCTAAAATGCTACATAGCATATGCCGGTAGCGTAACTCCTTGGTAGTGTAAGCTACAGAGCATGTAGCGTAGGTAGCATATGCTACTTGAGATCTCATTTAAAAAATAAAAAAAAAAGTTTTTCTTCTAATGCTAGTTTAACACCTATTTTTAAATGGTGGTGACTCATGCCCATCACACGCACTACATTAGATCAATCCGGACTATCCAAATTGTGGTCCATATCGTGGATAGAGCAGTTAGATCAATCCAAACCATCCAAATTGTGGTCCATATTGTGAATTTGCGATGTTTGAATAAATTTAAAAAGAAAAGGAAAAAAAAAAAAAAAGAGGTCACACTTGGAGGTGTCTGAAGGTAGAGAGACAGAGACATTTTGCATGGAAATATGTGGTTGATGATCTAGATTCGCTATCAAGAACTCATACGAATTATGCATTTTATAAATTTTATCATAATTTTGTATTATTTTAATTAAAAAATAGTGAGTATCATGTAACTTACATTATACACCATAAAGGGCCAAACGTTATGTTATACGCTACACGCTATTTAAAACACAGCAATTTTGTAATTTCAATTGTAATGAGTCCAGCCCTAATAAAATAAGATGGCAAAATGTGAGAAGGCTTGCATGCGAGCAGTTGTTTCTCCTCTCTTCTTCTCTTTGCCTTTTCTTTTATTTTCTCCATCTTGCTCGTTTCTTCTCTCTAGTTTCTATTAAAATAATCCTTCTTTCCCTATTTCACATCAAAACATGTGAACCCATAATACTCTTAACAACCTTGTTAATATTTAAGAGAGGATGTTAGTCTATTGAGATTAACTACACAAATACTGCCCTAATCCACCCATTCTTTATCATCCATTCCCTTACCCCGCCCTTTACAAAAAAGGAAAAAAAAAAAAAAAAAAAAAAAAAACGGTATTAAAGTAGGTTTGCAGAGATGATCGCGTGCACTGCTGATGTCAACGGTGTACAGTGAAACGACCACTTGATGCTAAAATGGGATCTAAAAGGGGATGAATTTATAAGAATATTGGTGTTTTTTTCACAATGTTTGGGTAGTATTTGATGGTATTTTGTTGAAAATAGACATAATAAAAAAATCCAGATTTCATGTGTTTTGGAGATTGTTGTTTCTCTTAGCAATCCCCCAAATCAAACACTACTTTATTTCATTGAGATTCGAAGGAATGATAGTATTATTTATGGAAGAGTGTTGCCATACAACCTAGTTTTTGGGCCCTTCCTGTGTTCTTTAATTGAGCACTTACTTTTTGTTGGTAGTTAATTGATGTGTTTAGGGTTGTGTACCCCCGGATGTCCACTGCAGGGCAGCATGGTGTGTTTTAGTAGTCGTATTCTATTGGTTGTAGTCATTTTGGCTTTATCCGGGTATCATGGAGAGAACCTCCCCCAACTCCAGTAATGTTGCAAGCTCGTTGATGATTCCAAGGAGAATCATTGTACCTGGTATAGGTGAGCTTCTAGGATGGCAAATACTTTAGTTAAGTTTGACGGAGAGAACTATTTGGCATCATCCAAATCAGCTTGTATGTTTATTGGAGTATGAAAAAAATTAGGTTACCTAGATGGGACCATTGTGGAACCCAAGAAGTTTGACCTTGGTGACTTTGGTCATGCTCATTGTGATGTGGGCCATGGGCATACGGATTTAGGTTAAAGGTCAGAACAACCTATTCAATGATAAGAGGAATAGACTAGTTTACACTTGTTGTGGTCATCCCAAACATATGAGAGATACTTGTTGGAACTTAGTTGTTGACCACCAAGGAAGGCCTATGTTGCTACTATTGATGCAATAGGAGTTCGAGATGAATCTCAAAAATATGATTCTTCAAGTGACACTCATAGTTCTCTAACTAATTGTATATCTCCATCATTTTCTGGCACACTTAGAAGTGTGCCACCTCCTCTTATCCAAGTTTTCCTTCCTCATTAGGCATATCAGCATCTGCTCATCTAGTGTCCACCTCTTCTCCTAGTATGCATTGGATCATTGATTCTAAGCTTCCAATCATATGTCCAGTAAGAACTCTCAATTTTTATCTTATTTATTATTGTCCCTATCAGATAGTTATGTTAAAATCGCTGATGATTCTTATACTTGAGTGGGTATGGGAACCATCTCCAAAATTGTCATATAATTTATTATCTATGAGTTTCTTTTTACTAAGTCTCTCGACCTAGTATAACCTTTTACCCATCATTGTCTCATTCAAGGCTTAAAGACTAGACAGAGGGTTGGGGGTGGCCATGGGCAAAGCGGCCTCTTATCTTTTTGAACTGAAGGATGGTGCTAGATCCGCCTACCAAATATTCAATTGAGCTAGATCTAATACTGACCCGATTATGTACTAGCATCGTCGCTTAGGACATTCCAATATCTAATGGTGCATGTGAATTACTATAAGATACATGCCAACTTGCTAAACATTGTCACTCTACAGGAAGCTCTAATGAAGATTGAGATACTCCTTTTAATCTTATTCAATTTGATGTGTAGGGCCACTCTCCTATTCCTTCTGTTTTTGTCCTACAAGTACTGTCTCATTCATTGATGACTGCACTCAAACTACATAGGTCTACCTTAATGAAACAAAACGATGAAGTTTTCTTCATCGTTTAATTTTTTTCATAATCTGGTCACCAATCAGTTCAATGCCAAAATAAAAATATTACTTTCAGATAAGGGTGGTGAATACATCCCACCACCTTTTGAAACAAAATGACATCGAGTATTAGACCACTTGTTGATGTAGGACAATTAACCACTTGCTCTAAAAGCTCGAACTGATAGAGCATGGCGAATCAATCTCTTATCTCATAGCCTAGGCCCCACATCTCATGGGTTAGGACCTCGGTCAAACCCCCCTCATGGGCCCCAAATCACATGGGTACCGCCTCACACGGGTGCGGTCCGCCTCACACTGGCCACCCACCCCGAGTGTGCCCCTACATCCCACAGGCAACCCCACTCGAGTCGAGTGTGAAAATATCCCTACATTAATCACCCCCTGTGAGGAGTCTCGAACACGAGACCTCCCGCTCTAATACCACTTTGATGCTGGACAATTAACCGCTTGCTCTAAAAGCTCGAATTGATAGAGCATGGCGAACCAATTCCTCATCTCATAGCCCAGGCCCCACATCACATGGGTTAGGACCTCGGCTGAACCCCCCTCGTGGGCCTCAAATCACACGGGTACCGCCTCACACAAGTGGGGCCCGCCTCACACGAGCCGCCCGCCTTGCACGGGCCACCCACCCTGTGTGTGCCCTTGCATCCCACAGGCAACCCCACTCGAGCTCAGTATGAAAATGCCCCTGCATTACTTATCCTTATCAAAGTGTTTTGTATCTGTTACGACACACCCATAAAGGTTGATACGTTAGGTAATGGCCATGGCCATTACGCAATACAGGGGTGAAACGGGATAGTCGGTTTTTTTAGGTCATATCAGCCGTTACGGTGGTCATAAAGGCCGTTACGGGGCATAACGACCATTACTCCCGTAAAGGTCGAAAAACGACCTTTTTTACTATTTAAATAAAATTTTCTCATTTTTTCACTTTTCTTATTCTAAAAACTCTCCTAGGTCATTTTACAATTGATTTCGACCACTGTTACTATAGTTTTTAATATTAAAGCCATAGATTGAAGGTATTTAACCTCCAAGGGCCATTTTTTTTAAATTGAAAAAGTAGTATTTATGCCTTTTTCTAGTTTCTAGTTTTAGTGCTTGATTGTGATTTGTAAACATTAGAGACTTATAATAATGTTCACAAATTCACTAGACAGCTTGATACAACACTCTCACCAAAGAGTGGACCATTAAACTACCATAAACATGTTCAAAACAAAAAATGAATACATAATTGAAATATTTACATTATTTTGGATTTTCTAGATATTTTTTCAGAAATTTTTGAACAAATCTAAATTTTCAACCGTTATGGGTTAGTAACGGCCATTACGCCCCCATATCAATAATGGTGGTGACCGTTACGGCCACCGTTATCAATACGGAATACCTTGGTTCTTATACTCTAAAACAAATTGGGGTAGTTGAAAGCAATGTTTTGCTTATCATAATTGCGTAATGTATTGCACCCTTCGGATACTGGTACATATCAGTTATCGAATGGGATATATCGGTCGTATCACGTAATGTATCGTTGTTGTTGGGAAAAATGGGGAAATTAGTTGAAATTTTCAGTGAAACTTCAAAGATTGTTAAAAAAGACATCAATTAATGCTTAGAAATCAAAATATTACAAAAAAAAAAGGTGCACAAAATAGGTTTCCTTTGTATGGGGGTCCTAATCTATGCATTGTCTGAACGAACTGAAGCAATTATATTCAAAGTCCATTCATATATTTTATAAATGTAAGAAGACGTGTGTGGAAACATTAACAATACATTCAAAAGAAAAAGAAGAATCACTAGATCAGGTTACATACATGTTTGATTTTGTGTTTGGATACAAAGATTGCAACTGATTTGCAAGAAATTGAGAAATTTCGATTTTTCTCAATTTTTTGCAATTCGGCCCATCTCCCCCAAATCTCGAAATTGAAGCTCTAAGTCCATGATTTTTCATGCAAAACATGAACAATCATGGATTTGTAACCATCACCAATTCAACATGATTTACAAAAAAAAAAAAAAAAAAAGAATCGAAAATCCAAAATGCTCACTAGATCGAACTATCACACAGGTAGGATACAAGATATATCATTGGATATATCAGCCAATATTTTCAATATTGAAATCATTAGTTCAGAGAAAGAATAGACAATTTCTTAAAGTGGCGGGTACCCTTCTTCTCGAAATAAATGTCCCTATGAATCTATTGGCTGATGTTGTCTTAAGTGTTGCCAATTTAACAAATTGCATGCCCATATGTATCCTTTGAGGCAAGACACCCATTCTAGTTTTGCAACTGGAGAAATGCATTTTTTTTTCTCCTCGAGATTTTGAATGTGTTTTGTTCATATTCCTCATATGTATCAATTGAGATAAATTAGATGCCAAGGCAGTCAAATGTACCTTTATAGAGGTTATTCTTGTAAACAAAATGGACAAGTGTTACTCCCCATTATAAATTAAATGTCAATGCAGTCAAATGTACCTTTCTAGGTTATTCTTATAGAACCAAAGCACATAAGTGTTACTCCCTCGGAATCTTAGGCAAAAAGTATGTCTCAATGGATATCAAAGTCTATCGATGCTCTAAAAAAATCTATTGATTTACTTCTAAGCAGGAGCACTCAATGTGTCCTTACCGTTTCCGATGTCTGACTTTCCCTTACCTACTCATGTTGCTCCTTTGTCTACCTCTCTTTCCTATGAATCTCCTCTTTCACAAGCCGAGGGAATGAAGACGTTTGTTAGAAGAAAACGGATATGCACATCCCTCCTAACAACCCTCTCCAATCGAATGCTCTAGACGCATGCATGCCTTCTCATGGTGATTCCCTTGATGTTTCCATCACATTAAGCAAAGGCAAGTGATCATGCATTGCCCATCCTCTTGCCAAATTATTTTTGTATTGCTCCAGTTCCCCATTTTATTGTCTATTCCTTTCTAATAATGTCTTCATCTCAGCCTCTTCTAGCACTCACTAGGTTTCATTGCTTCTTGCTGGAAAATGCCATGTTGGATGAGATGAGTGCTCTAGAAAAAACCTAGACAACGGATCTTGTTCTGTTGCCTCCTGGGAAGAAGGTAGTTGGATATAAATGGATTTTCAATATCAAGCATAAACCCAAGCAAAGTCAAATGATAGAAAGTTCACCTTGTAGCGAAAGCTTTTACTCAGACTCTTAGTATCAACTTTCATAAGACATTTGCTCCTGTCACCAAGTTAAATTTTATAGTATGTTACTTTCCTTGGCCATAAATTTTCCATGGCCTCTCCCCCAATTGGATATCAAAAATGCCTTTCTCCACAAAAATTTGCACGAAGAAGTGTGCATGTCTCCTACTCTTGGCTTTCTCCCAACTATGGCATGTGGATCTCTGTGTAAACTTCACAAGGCAATCTATTGTCTTAAGCAATACCATGGCCTGGTTTGAGCACTTTCATCATGCACTAGAAAAGTTTGGCTATTCTCAAAGTAATGTCGATCATACACTTATTCAAGCATCCTATGAATCTTTCTATTGTCATTGTCTATGCAAATGATACTATTTCCATGGGAGATGATGTTGTAGCTATACGGTAATTGAAATCACCTCTTGGCATACAGTTTGACATTAAAGACCTTGACCGTTTTTGCTATTTTTTGGGAACTAGGGTTGCCCAATCTCTGCGCAACATTATGATCTCCCAACGGAAGTATACTCTTGACCTTCTTTGATACTTTGGGCTTCTTGGTGCTCGGCCAATGGATACTCTATTGAACAAAATCACCATCTCCAATATGATAACGGCCAGACTCTTCCTGATGTTGGGCATGTGTATCAACACCTAGTCGACAAACTAATCCATTTGACCATTACTCATCTTAATATTGTTATGCCATCAACATTGTGAGTCAGTTCATGCATGCCCCTTGTACCTATCACTTAGATGTTGTTGATAGCATTTTGAAATTTCTCAAAGGATCTCCAAGGTGTGGTATTCTCTACCTAAGCATGATCATCTTCATATTGAGGCTTAGACCAATGCGGATTGGGCAGGATCTTCTAATCGTGGGTCTACCTCTGGTTACTACACCCTGGTTGGGGAGATTCTCATGACACGGAAAATAAGTTGGTTGCGGTGGCCCACTCTAGTGCTAACTGAATATCAGGTTAGGGGTCATGGTTTCTATGAACTATTTCAGTAGAAGACCTTGTTCACCAAGTTGGGTTTTCCAATTTCTTCTCCCATGGCTCTTAATTGTGGTAATCATGTTGGTATCCACATCTCCCTTAACCAGGTTTACCATGAATGCACCAAAGCACATTGAGATATTGCCATTTTATATGGGAAAAGGTGGCGTCGCAATATGTTTGCATGTCCTATTTGAAGTTGGATGATCAAGTTGCAAATTTTAAACCAATGAGATTGGTCAACATCAATTGCCTGTCTTACAAATTGGTCATGATCAATATCTATGCTCCAAGTTGAGGGGGAGTGTAGACGAATCTATGTATTTTTGTCTCCTTTTTGTCCCTTGTGTATGTTTACCTTTTTCTATGGTATAAATGTACAAGATACCCATTAATATTTAAGGAAGAGTGTCAATCTATTGGGACTAACCAGTGTTTGAAATATCGGTATCGTGTTATGTATCGCATCCTTGGGATACAGATACGTATCGGTTATCACACGGGATATATCGTTTGTATTGGGTAATTTATTGCACTTTTTGGGAAACAGTGGGGGAATGGTTGATTTTTTCAATGAAACTTCAAGGATTGTTTAAAAATACCTTCATACACACTTTTAAATCATAACAACTCAAAAAAGAAGTGCACATAATAGGTTTCCTTTGTATAGGGTCCTAAGTTATGCATTGTCTGACTAAACTAATGCAACCATATTCAAATTGAATGCATAACATTTAGAGTGTACGTGATGATCATTTCATCAAACACTCCAAAATACTTCAAAATTAGTCTCAATTAACAACTAGTTGAAGGGAAATTTCGAAAAAAAAATATTTTTTTATTAATTTATAATTTAAAACTATTTTTATTTTTCAAAAATTGACAATGACTCAACAAATCAGCCGATCAGCCCTCATACATGCTTGATTTCATGTTTGGAGTGCAACACTGCAAGCAATTTGGGAAAAATTAGGAAATATTCGAATTTCCCCAATTTCCCCCAAAGCGGACCACCTAAGCTCAAATTTCAAAATTATGGTGTATGTGATGATGATTTCATCAAATACTCCTAAATACTTCGAAATTAGTCTCAATTGACGGTTGGTTGAAGGAAATTTTCAAAAAAAAAAAAATGTGAGGAACCAATGGATATCGAAATCAAAGCTCCAAGTCCATGATTTTTCATGCAAACATGAAGAACCAATGGATTTGCAACCATTTGACATTGATTTAACATAATTTCAACAACGAAAAAAAAAAAGGATCGAAAATTGAAGATGCTTACAGGATCGAACATGTGGGATATATCAGTACTACCTATGCGTTTCGTATTGTATAGGTGGGATATAAGAAATATCATGAGATATACTGGCCGATATCGTTGATATTTAAAACATTGGGACTAACTACTCCAGTATTACTCCAATCCATCCTCCGTCTTTCTTTTTTTTTCCCTTCTTCTCTTTCTCCCTCCTCTTCACCCCTCTCTCCCCATCTCACCCCTCCCTACTTGTTTTAGTCTGACTAATTTTAAAACCTTCATATTCTAAAGCATTACTCTATAATTCTAGCTTTTTGTTTACCCCTTCCTTGCCTGGTCAATCAAAACTACATCATCTACAAATCATATACTCCACGAGACTTTTTCCTAAAAATTCTGCTTAATTTGTCCATAACCAATGCAAAAGGATTCAGGCTCAATGTCAACCCCTAGTGCAAGTATATAATAATGGGAAACTCACTAGTCTCTGCACTAGTGGTCCTCACATTTGTTACAACTTGCTCATACATATGCTTGATCATGTCAATATGTCCTCTTGAAACTCCTTTCTTCCCAACACTCACCAAATTAACTCTCTAAAGGACCCCTGTTGTGTACTTAGCCTTGAAGCATTTCTCCAAGTCAACAAAGACCATTTGGAGACCCTTCCTCCTCTCCCTACATTTCTCCATCAAATGTCTAAGTAGGAAAATACCTTCAATGGTCAACCTTCCTTGCATGAATTCAAACTAATTTTTGAATGCATTCATCTCATGCCTTAATCTTTGCTCAATCACTCTCATAAACTTTCGTAGAATGAATTTTAATCCCACGATAGTTAGCACAGCTCTATGTCTCCTCTATACTTATCAATAGGTACCACAGTACTTTCCTCCATTTGTCTGACATTTTCTTCAATCTTCCACTCTTTTTTAATAACTCTATCAACAAAAATAAGCTACTATCTCACATGCACTTCCAATCCTCTACTAGTATACCATCTGGTTGAGGGCTTTTCCTGACTTCATCTTTCTCAAAGCTTCTTTCCCTTAAAAATTTCTCAAATTCTTCAAGATATTGGAGGAAAAAATTTTAAAATAAAATTCGGATAAATAATGTCAACCAATTTTGGATATACTTGAACGGCCCTGAAAACAGCCAGAAATCCGTGCAATCTGTGGAATTCATCCAACTCACATCTGTAAGCAATTATACAACACTTCCCTCAAGAAATTTGAGGGAAAAAAAAAAATCAGATTAATAGTGATCAGTTCACTATTCATCCCAAAAATAGTCAGAAAATTGCCAGAAGTGACCAAAATTATTTTAAAAATAAATAAATCAAAACCACTGTAAAGTTATTAATGCATCAATTTAAGAAACATTTAAAGAATAAAAAATCGCCAGAATTAAAATTAAAATTTTAAAAAATAAATAAAACAGTGACAGTTGAAAAAGAAATAAAAAAAAATTGATGCAAATATACCCAAATCGAACACAAATCTAGCAAGATTTGTTTGATTTGGTCTTATTATGTTGAATACACACACATAACAAACCCAATGAGGTTTGGGCCATCACCGTGGGTTTGCTCCCTATAGGTGTGGGTTCGACTCCCCTCCTTGGCATTACCCAATACACGTGGTTGTGGATGATTGCGTGTATCCGCAGGGAATAGTCTCGCCTCAAAAGGGGCAGGGACACCATGTGTCTTAAAAAAAAAAAAAACACTTTGGCCAATATAGTGATACAGCCATTTCACCCTCGTAAGGGAGTAACCACTCCATGTTTTAACACTTTGGTCAGGACCCAAATTCATGATGATAGATGCTGGCCACACTTTCATTCATTATTCTTCATGACAACCAGTGGATGAACTAGAGAAATAACTATCATATCTAAAGTTTATATGGACTAATCAAGAAGTACCAGATTGATATGTCTACCATATTTTGACTAACAATTCAACAGCTTAACCTCTCCACGGGGTAGTCAAATCTGTCATCCTGTTTAGCAGTAACTTTACATGCTCACTGATTGTCTGCATGGCGAAAAGATGACACTCTGAAACCGAGTAAACAAGGCTACTTACAACTATGAGACGAAGATACCTGTTGAAAGTTTTCATGGTCTATTATTGAAGTCCTCTCACTCAATAGCAAGTTGATGTAGTTAGACCGAGGTGTGGATGTAGACTGTGGATACTGCGAAGTAATGCTTTCTGTTGATGATGAAGACATGAGCTGATCTGGTATCAGGACACTACTTGTTTTACATGACATGGATGGCAAACCCTTCAAATCGTTCATGATTAAAGAATTATCAACTTCTGGAAGGCAGTCAATCATATCTCCAGAAAATCCACGAGACAAATTACTTGGCTTTGGAGATGTGCCATCAGAAGATTCAGCTATACTTGAAGTAGATGCCCTTGCAATCTCAGCACTTCCTATTCCTTCCGAGTCTGAGCTTTTCGGTGTACAGGATTGCAGGATCTTCTCAAGAGATTCAGCAACCCTCAGAAGCCGCTGGTTAATGCTTAAGCGCTTTATGTCACATCTATCAGCAATTGTACAGACTCTGGAGTGATCTTCCACATGTACAGTTGGAATTTCAACCTCACAAATTCAACAAATAATTGAATGCTCATCAGATATATTCTGCTGACCTCCACAGTAACCAGAAGAAACTTTTTGGGGAACTGAAAGTATCTGATGGATTTACTAAGCCTTCAGAAGGGCATTCTGGAGCATTTGGGTTTTCAGTATGTTCATGTGAATCCGTTTTCATTTTATCCAGTCTCTTTTTAGAGGCGGCATCATTTGTGTCATGGCCTTTTTTCTTCTGACTCATTTCAGCTGGGGATGGGAGTTTCTTCCAAGAAGATATGCGTTCTCTACTTGCTGATGAATCAGTACTTCTAGCAGTGTCACCTTCTGCTTCTTCCTGCCCATGGGACTTCCATGTGGGTTTTTCTTTCGAATCCTTACTGTTTGTTGACTTTTTGATGCCCTGGTGTTCACCTCCAAAACATTTTTCTGGATAGACTCCCAAATCACTAAGTTGATGAAGTCCAAGAATGTGCTCATCCTCGGTTAAGATGCCCTCCTTATAGAACTGTATCAGACGGGTGCATCGAGTAAGGATGAAAAGAATGCGTGCATGGAGTTGCTTCAAGGTCCCTGTCGGCAGCTCTTGACGGCGATCATCTAATTTTTGAACAATTATCTCACATTTGGACCAGAAATCAGTAGGAGACATCGTAGCACAAAGTTGGGCTACAACCAACAAATCTTCCAAAGTTTCTTTCCACTCAGGATGAACCTCTGCATTTTTTTCAAGTATGCCAATCAAGTCTCCGGCAAAACAAGCTAAATCCGAATTAACT
Source organism: Magnolia kwangsiensis (assembly GCA_037074715.1). Taxonomy (NCBI): domain Eukaryota; kingdom Viridiplantae; phylum Streptophyta; class Magnoliopsida; order Magnoliales; family Magnoliaceae; genus Magnolia; species Magnolia kwangsiensis. The sequence continues at coordinate 121,803,735 of CM073577.1, forward strand.
TCTTCTCTTAAGCAGTGAAACTTTGACCTAATAATTACCATGAGCTCCTGCAAGAAACGCATCAAATCAGCATAAAATCCATTACTTGCACAAAATATAGCAATAGCTACAAAGATGGTGTGAGAAAATACTCTCGTAAGAACTGTGACACGAGTAAGAATCCACTGTCAACAAATAAAATACATTGAACTTTGTCTGATAAATGGGAGCAAGATTGCTAAGGACATATTTGGACACCATGGACTCCATGCCAAACAATGGAAAAGGAAAAGGGTTTTCCTTTGATGTAAGAATTTGAGTTGTTTGGATAGCAAAAAAATGGGTGGATTCCACCCAGCAACCATTACACCTTTCCATATTTTAGATTCTTGGCACAAGAAACTAGTTGAGTATTGTGAGAGGAATACAGGATTTTCTTGCAATCCAAACAAGAACTCAAAATTGGGATCATGTTTTCATAGTTCTCATGGAAATCATCATTGGATAATTATTGCTTTTCCTTTCTTTTCTGTTGGATTCCATGTATCCAAACATGTCCTAAAGGAATTTGAAGAAATATGCAATCAAATAAATTGAAAATATGGTACAAACTGGACATTACCTCTAGAGGGTTCAATCCACAAGGCTTCCAAATTGGAAAAGGGTGTACTCCTTTAGAATTTAGCTCGTGAGAAAAGCTCTTGACGTCAGCAGTTCTCTTCCTGCGGGCACTTGTAACCCTCAATATGGCCTGAAAACGTGGAGACTGGATTCCCTTTGCAACATCATAGGTGACATGATGACCCTGCAAGACAATACTACAAAGTTACATTCATGAGAACCAAATGAGTGTATGGGACCAATATCATGATGAGAAACTATGGACCGAGATGCAAGTGACAAAAAGAAGAAGTCTGCCATGGGAAGATGTAGCCTGTTTTGCTCAATTACAATAGATGGCTAGACAAGATCACTACCTCAATCTCTAGATGGGGCAATAATCGGCCCTTAAGGGATTTGGACTGAGCCCATGTACTCTTTTTCCCTGTACATTGTCCTTCAAAACAATCAGCACTATAGTTAAATATATGATTGACCCAGTGTTCACAACAAAACCCAACAGCATTTAAGCAAGCCATGACAAATTTGTTTCTCCCCTATCTGTTTACAAGTGAAAGAGAAAACTCTAAATAAACATTCGCAAATGTGCAACTAGTTGTTTCTAGTGTAAAATATAAATGTGATAGATTGACAATCAAATAGTCAAAGATAGTACTACTTCACATTTCCCCAGCAAACATAAAATGCTTCATATCACAGAAAACAAATTGACAGCAACAAATTACAAAATCCTCTTTTCTTTTCCTTTTTTTTAGAATGAACAAATTAGAAAATCCTATTAGAATTATGAATAAACATAAATTAACCAATTGAGAGAGGATGATGCCCTTGCAGCATATTAGTTTAGCATCTTTTCTCGTGACAGTTTTGCCTCGGACCACTCAAAAGGCAATGAGATTCAAACACTACAGATAAGACAATAGTTTATCGAACTCATCCTCTATACTTTCCTTCTTAATTCCATTTCTCAAACTACTACACTTCTACAGGCAAACATTGCAAAAAATAAAAATAAAAATACAGAACTCCGAGTCCTGACATGGGGCGCAAAAATTGCATGGCCTTGAAACTAAGGGTTGGTTGTAAAAGGAATTATTCGGTTCTCGACCATGGTCTACTCCATTTTCAGTTTGTCATGATAGACACCCAGTTAGTGGTGGCAATGGGATGGGTCGGCCTGTGGGTCAACTAACCCAACCACTTTTGAGGTGGGATTGGGCCAAGCTAAATGGGTAGCATCGAGCTTGGGCTAAAAATATGACCTGTTTAAATGGGTTAGGCTTGGGTTGAACTATACCCAACCCGCACCCCCCATATAAGTTATAAATGGGTTGAGCCAAATGGCCTAACTCCCCAAACCCAAAACCTGGAACAAAATAATTATAGCTTTTTTATATGTATGAACCAATCCATTGTTTGGGCTAGGTTGTGCATAGCCTTAGTGTCATATTCCATTTTTAAACTTGAGTTGGTTCATGGCAGGTTGGGTCAGGTACAATTGAATGGATTGGGTTTGGTCAGGTCAGGTTTGAAGAATTTTTAAGTAGGTCAGGTCAGGTTTGGGCAAGAATTCTTGGCCCGCTTAGTAAATGGGTCAGGCTTGGGAAGTTGGGCTAACCCCAACCTGGCCTGAACCCTACCCATGGTAACCAGGTAACCTGATGAAACTCTTATGCAGCACGCTACTTGCCAACAAGACCAGGTATATGCTAACATAGGATTGGTTCTGTATGTTATAGATATGTAGGGGTGTACATCGAGTCGAACCGCTCGGCCACTGTCTGAACTCGGCTCGACTCAGACCTCGAGCCTGACTGGCCAGCTCGGCTCGATTCGGTCAGCAGCTCGGGCCGAGTTCACCATTGAGGCATTTCCACAAACACCTGAACTGCAACTTCAAAATCCCACCGTTTTACAAACAAAGGCAATGGTTTTACAGGTATTTTATCAGACATCTTCTAAGTAACATAAAAACCAAGAAAAACAAAGAAAAAAAGGGTATTTGTTTCCATTCGACACTCTAATACTCGATTTGACTCACCTCACCCACTCTCTGTGTTCAAGATTTAGAATAACTCAAGATTTCAAAAAACTCAACTGAGTTACTCGACTCGACTCACCAGGCCAGAGCATGAGACGTGCATGGCTTTGTTTATCGTTCTTTTTATGCAACTTCTTTGGTGGCTGATACGGTTGAGATTCGCCTACTCTTTCAAAAGCCAGGGGGGAAGAGAGAGAGAGAGTTTTGGAAGCTAGGAAGGAGGCTGGACCTTTACATGCGGCAAACTTGCCAACGTGGCAAGTTTAAGGTGACCCCACTGCTGAGATAATAATAAATAAAAATCGGGTTGACCCACATATAAAGTGGGCCGCTCCAATAGGAAAAGAATGGGAGGCATGGGAAAAAAAATACTTGTCATTGCCATACATTCAAAGTACACGTGCGGCCCACCTAATATGAGCAGTTGAGGGAAGTAGAAGTTCAACAGTGAGTGGTAACATAAAAACCACCAGCCAAGCCACATTTTGTCAGGTCATTTTATCAAACAGTTGGTGAGCAACATCAATGGCAAAGTAACCGAGTCACTGAACCGAGTTCAATTGGAGCTGGATTCGATCCGAGTTGAGTTGAGCTGGGGCCTACTCGAACTCGGCTCGAACTCATTTTCGAGCTTTAAAAATCAGCTCGAACTCAGCTTCGAACTGAGTTGAATCGAGCTTTTACGAGATAAGTCAAGTGAGCTAAACGAGCTAGCTCGGTTTGTGTACACCCCTGTAGATAGAGTTGTACACGAGTCAAGCCAAGCCGAGTATTGTCCTACTCGTACTCGGCTCTTAATGCCCGAGTCCTATTCATACTTGACCAATTAGCATAGACTCTCTGCTCATACTCTACTCGCCTGAGTACAAATAAAAAACGAGTCAAGTCGAATCAAGTCCAAGTTTTTGAGGCGAGTTCAAGTACGAGCAGAAATAAAGTTAAGTCGAGTCCAAGTTTTCGAGGCGAGTTCGACGCCGAGTCTGAATTTGAGCCCAATTCGAGCATGATTTTCGAGCAACAAATTCGAGCTTTGAGCTGAGTTCGAACTATAAATTGAGATTCATTTGAATTTCAATTCGATTGTCAATTAAAATCGAATTGAAATTCGAAATTAAATGAAACAATAAAATATATAAAATACACATAATTTATGATTAAAAAACTTCGATATTTACATTAACATATTTACATTACATTTTTCAAAATGACAATTTATAACTAATAACCTCCATAAGAGGTGTGTCTTCCTGTATTATTATCTGATCTATCGGAGCTGCTATCTATTTTTTCATGTACAAATTAGTTCACTTCCTCTGAGTCAGAAGGTGAAGAGATATTTCCTTCATGCTTTTTTTATACTTTAAAATAAATTTTTCAAACTTGTTTTATGTGAAGAATTGTATGTAGTACCCAATGCCTTATAAAATTCACCGAGACGGGTCAGGAATTTGAATTTGTTACTCTTTTTCTTCTTATTGTTTATTGTACTCGAGTAACTCGACTCTTCAACATCGTGTTGTCTTTGACTCGAATATCGCTGAAGTCTAGAAATATCTTCCATATTGCGTTTTTAGGCGAGTTGGAATTGTTCTTCCTCCAAAGCTTTTAATCTGGCTTCCTCTTCAGCATCTTTTGTGAATGTCATTTGTGTACTAGATCCAGAAGCAGAAGGTTTGGATGGAGTGGAAGGTTTTCTATTCGAATCTAACATGGCTTGAACAAGAATTCGGACATCCTTAGGGGCATTGGGGCATGATTTTGCATCACCACCTGGACATGACAAGTATAAGCGAAAGCGATTAGTCTTGTTCATAAACTTTGCGCCACAAAAACCACACTTAATCTTTATTTTTTCAGACCTCGGTGGTGATTCAACCAGGGAAGCGTAGTCTCAAATGTTTGTCGATGGGTCAGATGACGACATATCTACACTCACTTTTTAATAAAAAAAATCAAAATATTGATAAATAATTTGAACTTAATATAAGAATAAAAGAAAGCAATATAAATGTATCAAAATTCAAAAATAAAAGTAAATAAATAGGCATATGTAAATAAATATTAAAGATTCAAAGTCTTTCAAACCACATTCCAAAATGACCAATACTTTCATGTTTGCAGTTGCAGTGAAATACTATTACAGATCATTCAACTTTCAACCAAAAAGAATTGAAAAATTGAAAATAGTTACTGATCTGCAAATAGAGACTTGTCACGAATCTCAATCTCTTCTTCATCATCATCATCATTCATATCTCCTTCCCATATCGGGCACAACCAATCTTGCGTACAAATCAACGCTTCAATTGTATTTGGTGAAAGTGAGCTTCGATACTTGCTCACAACCCTGCTCCCTATTCTGAATGCGGATTTTGATGCCACTGTTGAAATTGGTATTAATAATATGTCTCGTGCCATCACAGATAATGTAGGGTATTTAGAATCACTAACCCTCATCTTTCATCATTCCAACACATCAAATTCGGATTGCACTACGATTAGCTTCTTGAGGTACATTTCTAGTTCTGATTCCTTAATATCAACTCTCATTTATGCTTGTGCCAAGTATAATATGTATTCATTTAGCACATCCGAATTACCAGGTACAGAAATATCCGCATCTCTACTTTCTTTAACACCCACTACAGGTAAAGTATTAACATACGATTTATACAAATCTTTAAGGGCTTGATGAACCTTAAGCGTCTCTGCTTCCGCTCTTTCAGTAAGATAAAACTTCATAAAAATAAAGTTAACCAACCCTATATTACAACGAGAATTAAGAACAACTGTCAAGGACATCAACAGATGACATTCGTCCCAGTATTTGTCAAACTTCGTCTTCATACCAACTGTCATCTGGCGTATGAAATCTGGACTCGTGTGACGCCCCGGTCACTGCTTCATGTGGGCGGGCACATGTGGGTGGGCTCCAAAGCTAGCTGGCAGGCTACTGTGTGACTGGCAGGCTACTGTGCTGGGCGAGCTACTGTTGTAGTTGATTGTAGCGTAACTTGTCCCACACCGGAAGAGTTGTCTGAAGTAATGGTGGTTATATGTGGAGTGTCACCCTATACTGTATGAGGCCTTTTGGGGGCAACCCCGAGAACAAAACTGTGCGGGCTGTGCCTAGAGCGGACAATATCATACAGTGTGGGCGTGGGCTGTTACAAATGGTATCAGAGCCGAGGACGGCTCTGCTCTCGGTGGGGGATAATGTGACACCCCGGTCACTGCTTCATGTGGGCGGGCACATGTGGGCGGGCGTCCACAAATCTGGCTGGCAGGCTACTGTGCTGGACGAGCTACTGTTGTAGTTGACTGTAGTGTAACTTGTCTCACATCGGAAGAGTTGTCTGAAGTAATGGTGGTTATATGTGGAGTGTCACCCTATACTGTATGAGGCCTTTTGGGGGCAACCCCAAGAACAAAACCGTGCGGGCTGTGCCCAGAGCGGACAATATCATACAGTGTGGGCGTGGACTGTTACAACCGGCACTGACATTTTTTTGTAAAGCATCCTTAATCTTTAAAGAGATGAAAGAAACGAATCCGCGGTTGAATACTGCTTACTAGAAAAAATCATCGTACAATCGTAGAAAACTTTGAGAAATGTGTGAACTTGTTGTGCTTTGGCCCAATCATCTGTGATCGGCAACCAAGAATGTGTTCTGTCATGTGCCGCATATTCAGGAAATGCAAGCTGCAATTCTATTGCCGCAGCTAACATTTCATAGGTCGAGTTCCAACGTATACAGACATTCAACTTCAACGTTTTTTGAGATGGCACATTTAAACATTAGATGATGTCATTCTATACACATAGTCTCGATGGCGACTCCCTTATATATTTCACACTTTCTCTTATGTTCTCTATAATACTGTCGATTGCTTTCAGCCCTTCTTATACAATCAAATTTACAATATGGGTACAATATCTAACCTGTAATATTTTTCCTTCAAAAAATAAATTTCCTATAGTCCTGAACTGGATACGTAAGTATTGAAAATGACACTGTCATTTGCTGAAGCATTGTTTAAGGTTATTGTTGAAATTTTCTTCTCAATGCCCCAGCCTTCTAAACAACTATAGATGCAATGTGAAATAAGTGAACTAGTATGTGGAGGAAGAAGGTTGCGAAAATTTAAAATTCTCTTGCATAGTTTTCAATCCTTATCGACGTAGTGACCGGTTAATGAAATGTATCATTTTCTTTAATTGGATGTCGTCCATAAATCAGAAGTCGAAATTATTCTGGTCACTGAAGCCAAAATTTCTTTCAGTTTCATCTTCTCATTTGCGTACATCTTCATGCTTTCTCTCTGCACTGTGACACGAGAGATATTCTTGGCTTGAGGGTTAAAGAATTGACAGAAAACCCTAAACCCTTTACTTTCTATCATTTTGAAAGGTTTTTCTTCCAAAATCACTAATCTAGCATACCACTCATTCATCTTTTCCTTGTCAAACTTATGAGTAGACACTACGCCTTGGGAGTCATCCCCTTCTGACTTCATAAATGACAACATCTGTTGGCCGGGATGAGGGAGTCTTACGTTCTTAGGATACGTCTTCAAATGTCTAATTAGATATGTTATAGATCCTCCTGGAATCTTACTGAATAACCCTTTGTAGTGATTACACTTTATCTTCTATACACCGTTAACTGTTACATCTTCGAAATCATCCCACATTGTTGATCTCTTCTTCTTTCCTTTGCATGCAGTTGTCGTGTCTGTGTCTCCCTCTACGATTAGAGAAGATGTGGCCGATACACCCATTCCACGGGTATTTGGGCTTTCGTCTTGACTAGTCATCTATAAAATAAAGTTCTCGATATGTTATACAACTATACCTAAGGTCCTAGACGGTTAGACGGGCATAATTACTTAACTGTCTAAATCAGTCACCCATTAAAGATTGGATAGATTGTAACGTCTTCATTTTTCAATTTAAATGCTATGCCGAAATTCCGGCAGCATCTCCCCTTATCTCTCCATAATATATTAATCTTGTATTGGATTCTCATGTCAATCATCAACACAAAGTGTGGACATTTGACCATGGAAATAAATACATAAAATATATCCAGAGAGAAAAAGGAGAGACGAAACCAAATCAGACATATGCATTTAAATTGGAATAAATGAAGACATTACAATCTATCTAACCCTGAACTGTCCAAAAAGGGACAATTTGAGAATTTCTATGCATTCAAGAACACACTGAATCTATGTCTAGTAACATAGAAATTCTCAAATGGGCAACTGATTATCCTATACTGTGAAATAGCGGTGAAGACCGCTTAAGTTGAAGTAGAGATATGTCAATATATCCTAAAGGGGGGGAATAGGATTTTTCAATGTTTTTATGAATTATTTAAAAATTCTTATCACACTAATCCTATTAAAGAGTACAGATTAGGATTACTCAAAATTAACTCTACTGGTTTCCAAGCCTGGTAGAGGATCCAATCACAAACTATTTAAAAGACAGACAGTTTATAGATGAGATTGTGATAGATATAATTGTGTGTGCATAAGATGTGATCATATATAAGGACTTGTAAGGCAATCACATAAATGTAAGACAATATTAATCTCAAACACAGTCATTTTATAGTGGTTCGACGACTTGTCTACTCCACTCCCGGCTTCCACACTCAACCCTTGAGTGACTGGATTTCACTAAGGAGGTTTTTCATGGTTCACCTTAAACCTAAGGTTTTAAATCAGGTTCACCTTCAACCTTTACAGAGGTTTCTACTTGGTTCACCTCAAACCCTGGAGTTTTGCTAGCGTACTCCTAACCAGATGTTTATGCCCACACAGGACAAGGGTCCACACAACGCACCCGGAGGTTTCTACTCGGTTCACCTCAAACCCTGGAGTTTTACTGGCGTACTCCTAACCAGATGTTTATACTCTCCACAGAGCAAGGGTCCACACAACGCACCCCACACGTACACTCCCGTTGGAGGCCTCCTTTAAGGACTTCAAATGGTGAGCAACACTTAAAATTCAATCCTAAAAAGGAATGATCACAAGTGTCCTCTACACTCTTAGTACTTACAGATAAGTTGATGAGTCTCTTTTAGCGCGGTGATGAAGACCTTCTACTTATTGATGAAGAGTCTTCAGCTCCCTTGATCCGCATCACAAAGATGTATCTATACTGGGCTTAGGTTGGGTCAAGGTTATGATGGAATACCATTCTAAGGATTTTCCTATAAGGAAGATAGATTGGTTTCCATCATCTATGCATTCAAGGCATCCCAGCTTAATGATATGTCATTAAAGTAGTAGTTGAAGGATCCTTGAATGCGGAAGTTCATTCCCCAATCCACTCTATGAAATATCAATGATGAGGGTGGATTAGAGGATGAACTTCCTGAAAGAAAGGGCTTAAGGTAAATGATAGGAAGGTTAAAACTCACAAAAGCACTCTCTACTTTCTCTACCAGCAATGAAGACAACTCTTTCAATTTATAGGCAAAAGGTTCCAACGGATATAAACGGTCATATTTATAACAGAGTTCGATATCATCGAGAAATCGTCGATATGATCGAGCGTATACTCTCGATTGTATCGGCAGACCTTTCGATGATAAAAACTCAATTGTCATTTCTCTTTTAGAAACCTTTCGCCAACTGGTCGATGAGATCGAGACACACATCGATGCAATCGAATTTCGAACTCCGATTCAATCGAGTGATGGTTCGATCTATCGACATGTGAAAAATAAGAGAGAAGCCTTGAAGAATTTCATGTTCTACAGATATGATCGGGGAAGTAGTCGATGTCATCGAAATTTGTACATCGATCATATCGGAGACCTTGTCGATGAGATCGATAAATCGTATAGATTTACCTATAAGCTTGCTGGACGATCTATGTCCTGACTCAATCTAATCGACTAGGTCTCGATATAATCGATATATGAATATCGATTTATCGACTGGCACCCCGATCATCATAAACAACAACCTGAAATTCTTGCTGGTGAGAATATGCGCCCACAATCGATACGATCGACTAACATCCGATATGATCGATATTTGAGTTCAGATTGTATCGGACAGACGAAGCATATGTTAGTTTTCTTTAAAAAAACAGGAGCGCCGAAAATCATTCTGTCGATTATATCGATCCTCTTCAGATATGGTCGATATTCAAATATCGATTATATCGACTCTCAAGTCGATATATCGATAAATCGTCCAGATGATTGTTTTGATTGCTGGACGCTTTCTGTCCTCACTCGATTGTATCGATTGAGATACCGAGGACATCGACAGAGCTGGTCGATCATATCGAAGGGGTAATCAATATAATCGACAGTGTAAGAAAAACTTTACTGATTTTTCTTTTTGATAAAAAAGCTTTCTTACATATAAACCCTAAGATGTTTTAATTCTTTTTAAGGGTTTAATCACCTGATGTTTTTGGGACATGGGATGTGAGGCTATGATTTATCTTTTGGTGAGCTTCCACACATCCAGTTGAGGCAAACGCTTGACTTGTTCTTCTTGTTAGGCGCTGTTGTTCGACTAACTCAACTTACAACGTAATTGACAAACAAGGGCACGTAGTAGGTGCACTTTCATACTATAAGTATACAACTAGAACAATACAAATAATTCATATCTATGCAAACAAAGGAGCACATTGAAATTGACATTTATCATCTGGCTAACTAATAACAAAATGTCAAATGACAAACTAAAGGCATCTTAAAGTGGTAGCATTCAACACTAACAAAATAACAAGTAAACTGTCATTTATAAAGTAAATTAAGAATCATAGAAAACATAACTATCAGGGCATGAGACTTGAATAGTAGAGGACACTAATTAACATATTAATAATTTCTATATTAACATATTTCTATATTAACAATTTTAATATATTAACGTATATAAACATATTAACAATTTCAACATATTAACATATATAAACATATTAACAATTTCTATATTAATTGACCCATCCGACATGTCAGAGGGACCCACTAAGTTTCAAAAGGTGTTCATCTTCTCACATGTGTATAGCGATTCTGATTACCACCATCTCACGATCAATATTTATATTAGTATGCATTGGGAAGTCATATGATGTTATGGCTGAGTGAAACACTTGATATTTCAACAATGGAAGTTCAATTCTCTATAATGCAGCCCACTTAGATTCTGGATTTGCATTATTTTTTTGTATGTCCTAACATGATCAACAAATGGAAAGTATGGATTTCCCACAAACATCACACTAGCCTCACCTAGCTTCCCAATTCATGTTAAAGGCTTTCTAAGCAATCGACCTGCTAATGTATTTTATTTTACCAACACATTTTAAGGCATAAGTCAAAAAATGAAGAATATTCAAATCTCCATTAACCACACCACAATAAGTAGATAAAGTGAAAATACAAATGTTAACCTAATCTAAATTCTTTTTGGGTTTCAAAAAGTTTTTAATTACTACTCTTCTCATGCAGTGTCATCCACCAAAATTTTAAATTGTTCTAAATTGAGCTGGCAAAATAGATGGATGGTGTGGATAAATCACATGCATAAACATGATGCCTAGAGGCATGAGTCGAGTACCTCTAGATTCGTATTCTACTCATAATCTAAACGAGTCTTAGAAACCAGCTCGTACTCGGCTTTAACTCAAACGAGTCGAGTATCAAGTCGAGTATTTCGAGTTGAGTCGATCGAGTACCCGAGCTTAACTTGCTCGTGTATAGCTCTACCTGTAGATATGTGAATGTGTGCACCATGCACCATTGCCTATTAAAACAACATTTGTGATTCGATAAACTAGAACGTACGACGTACCAATACAAGTGTCTTTGGTATGCAGTACAGGCTCTTTTTGGTGATCCTAGCATCCATGATCCAATCCACACGATTGTAGGGACCCATGGTGGATGGACCATGCCTGAATAATCTTCTTAATAGGTTAATTCTAACCTTCAATTAGTGGCCTAAAAACAAGCCATTGAGAAAAGAAATACAACAATGATCCACATTCAACCCAGAAATGCTCAACCTTGGTTGCCTCATCCATGGTGCTTCTAAATAGAATACTGTTCTCAATTGCTGAAACATGGGCCCCACTTGTACAAATGGAAAACCCAAGTAGTCCACACATGTCCTTGGGTCGAAGACCCAAAGATCCTCATGATCACTATCATAAATTGAAGTAGTTACTTAAGGGCCGTTTAGATGAGAGTAAATGGAGCTACAAGGAGGGAATTGGGTGTAAATAGAGGTAAATGACATTTGAGGTGTGTTTGATGAGAGTAAATGCATAGAAATGAAACAAAATAGGAGTAATTGGGCTTGCAAATGGAAGAGAGGATTTGGAAGTAAATGGGGGGAAATGCCTTCTTGAGCTCCTTGGAGAGTTTCAAGAGTAAACAAAAATGCTGCTATGTACATATCCGCCATACATGTGGCATGCTATTGATACTCCGAAATAATCTAATTATCAGCCACATCACTAAAATCACACCAATAAAATGATCCAAATCGTCCAAAGGTTAACCACCTAAATGGACGGTTAAAAAACGTTGGCAAGTTGTTTCCGATGTAATATTTCCCTTCCAAGGCCCTATGAATCGGATCGGTTTGCTAAGATCTACACTTATTGGTCCTGCTCGGATTTTCCCATAATAATATATATAAGTTCACTAGGCAGTTTCCGTCTTAGTCGATCTTTTAGATACACTGGAAGGAGTCATATTGGAGTAGGGATCTGCTTTTGAGAATGTCTCTGATTCTACTTTGATTGACATGATTTTCAGTTAGGATTTCGTCGGATCGATCATATTCCCGTATAATGTGAGATTCTTTCCGGACATTTTTATTCCGACATCGAGGCCAATTAGATAGCTCAGTCAAAATGCTCAGGTCGGTTGATGAATCTTGTTATCGAGTTCTGAGCTTAACCGGCTTAGCTCGTTGGTGAGTCTTTCATCGAAACCCAGCTAAGCTTTCTTGGTAGTAGATATATTAATGGCTCGGGTAAGTTGTTCTGTCAGTTCTTCGCCACATGTCTCATATGGTTTGTTAGTTCAATTTTTCCCATAATACTATCCATATGATCTTTTAACTGTAAAATACTCTAGCTCGTTGGCAAAGCTCTCTTGGAGTTTATCCTACTATCATCCCAGGTGCAGATTAGGTGAGACTTCGACCTCACCCAAGACTATGCGGTCCTTACTGTGGAACCACCTTGATATATGTATTTTATATTCACATTTTCCATCCTTTTTTCCAAGTCATTTGAAGTCATGATCCCAAAAATGAAGAGATCCAAATCTCAGGTGGACCATACTTTAAGAAATAGCAGTGATTGTACACTCTATCATTAAAAACTTCTTAGACACACCCTATTGTTTCCATAGTGTTTATTTACCATATATTATATTAATAAAGTCACATAAGCTTGGATGAAGGGGGGAAAAATGAATATCAACTTGATCCAAAACTTTTTTCTAACCAATGTCATATTAAAGATAAAGAAAAACAAGTGATGTCTTGACCATATTTCAGCGTCATTGACAGTTTGATGTATGTCATAATCTCTGTAAGACTGAATATTTCACATGCAGTGAGTGTTGTGAGCAAATACATGGCTAACCCCAATAAGTAATACTGAGAAACAATGAAATAGTTACTTCAGTATATACGAGGTACAATGAACTACATATTAACGTTTAAAAAGTCAAATGACAATTTGAAAGCTGTGTGAATGCTAATTATGTGGGAAATATTGACAATATAAGGTCGACTTTCAACTATTTGTTTGAGTTAGCGAGTGGGGCAATCGGTTAAATGTCGAAGTTTCAATATGTGGTTGCTCTTTCCACGGTTGAAGCTAAGTATATAACAGTGATAAAGGTGTTTAAAGAAAAAGTTTAGTTGAATGGAATCATAAATTAGCTTGGGCTTTGGTAGGAGGTCGTGCTGATTAATTATGACATCGAAAGCGTGATTAATTTGACGAAGAGCTTTGTTTATCACTCATATACTAAACATATTGACGTTCATCATTATTTTATTTGACATGTGCTTGGAGATGGCGGTGTGACTCTGAAGAATATTCATATAAGCGTGAACCCAACTGACATGCTTATAAAGGTGGTTTTTATAAAGAAGTTCAAGTTCTATACGACTTCTTTATGCTTAGCGAAGGCTTAATGAAGAAGGACTGTGCACGAGAAGAGACAATGAAGTTATAATGGAAGTCAATTGGAGATGGTGATAATGTGGTGGAGCAATGAGGCATGAAGATTGAATCCACGGTGGAGATTGTTGCCAGATGTATTCAATCTGATTGATATCCAAGGTCTATTGATGCTGACTACTTGATCCCATTGACAATCCGCTCGATCTTATCAAGAAACTCCTGATTTTTGGCTTTTGCTCGCTAGACAATTTTGAAGTTGCTACTCAATGACATTAAAGGTGGCTTCGATGCCATCAATTGGCCATCTTATGATGCCATTGGAGTTCTAATTGACAAACGTACACAATTTGACACAAGTGCATATTTTCATTTCTAATCTACTGATAACTCTATATAAAGGGTTGTAAACATGGGAATTATGGTTAATGACTCACAAGGGCTTCTAGAACAAAGTTAAGTTTTTCGAAGGAATTTTGAGATTATTTGGATTGGTATGTCTATCTCTTATAATTTTGTTTTTATTGTGAATTTGTTATTGCTGTGTATGATGGTTTTTTTTTTTTCCATAAAAGATTTTTTCATGTAAAAATCTTATAGTTTCTGTACTTCTGATTTCGTGTGTATTTGATTGAATTCAAGTTTATTTCCGTGACTCCCAATACCTACTCATGAAATGGGCCACGCATACTTTGAATGTGAAATGTTGGTCAATTGTTCCAACTTCCACTTCTACCGTGCAAGTGTCCCAGATGATAGAGGAAAAGGCTGATTTATTAAGACAACGTGCATCCAGATGTAGACAACCAGATGAGCGGCGTAGCTCTTAAATACATGTTCCATGCTTGCACGTGTGTTTTAATTTATCAATGGGCATCACAAATCTTACTCGAACCGCTGGTCTATATTTACCCTGTAACATTCCGATCTGGAAGCTTCTAAGTTCGTCTCATCCACAACGAGGCATATCAGATCCAGGGTAGGGATTGCCAAACCATGGCTCACTTCCTACTCAAATGTTTACGTGTCTGCGCGTAATCCCACATCGTTTGTAGAAAAAAGGAGGAGAGAGAGTCTCCAGATACAAAAACGTTTGAAAGGCACTTAGAAAAGCATACCTTTCTCGGCCTTTTGGCTAAGATCAAGTGTAGTATCTGTTCTTATCAGTTTAATATCTGATACGTGGGCCATCGGTCCACACGATATTAAATTAATTTCTTGTACGGGAGGGCCCACCACAGCAGCTTGCTGCTGGGACCCTCAAGCGTCGCCCATGCTTTGAACTATTGCACGGGCCAGGCGCACCCCTCCAAAACTAATTCCAAATGGTTTTTGTAGGTAGACTATTGCATGGGACGGGCCCACTTTCTAAGTTGAATCAGATGGTCAGGATCCAAGCATGAAAAACTAATCTGTTTCAATCTATCATTCTGCAACTTCGGCAATTTATTCTATGGCGCACCTGATAGAATTTCTGGGTGGGCCCTATTCATATGTTGCGTGATTCAATTTCTCATTTCAACCTACATCTAATGCTGGAAGCTGATTGCTAACGTTCTTTTACCGTTCATTTCTAGGATCCAGCATTGAATGGTTGATCCATGGGACGGACGTGATGAACGACCTCGTCCATGAACTACGGTAACACGGACGCCCTCCCATTTCCAGCTGGGAATGGTCAGCAGCTTTGAGTGGCCACCGTGATGTTTGAGTCTTATCCACACCGTCCATCCATTTTTTCATATCATTTTAGGGTTTGAATTCAAAAATGAGGGCCACAGAAGTTTTGGATGCAAATAAACTTCGGTGGGTCTAGACAAGTTTCAACGGTGAGAATCATTATTACCGCTGTTTCCTGTGGTGTGGTCCACTTGAGCCTTGGATCTACCTCATTTTTGGCTTTATCCACTAAAATGATACGAAAAAAACAAGGATGGACGGTGTGGATAAAGACCCATAAACCACGGTGGCCACTTAAAGCTGCTGCCCATTCCCAGCTGGAGATCCGCGTCCCGGTAACACGTACAATTTTTGTAGAGCGCATGGTGATAACTTGTTTTATGCACACCGTCACATGGTTTCGAGCAGAAAATGTCCAAAAGCGTGGCACTTTTACATGATCACGACCATTAGTTTTTTGCTGGGCCACCAAATGGATTAGCCGTAGCAAAATTAGGGCAATAGGACTCCGGTATGGCCAGTGGATGACTAAAACTTTAAGCAATGGTCTGGATTCAACAAGCACAACTCACAGCTACTTGATGATATGGTTGTCCAATCAGTGGAAATTTATGGTAATGGCCCATCGACCCACTGAATGGACCAGTCTGATTATGGGTCCAAGGCCTGTTCCCACCTGAGAGCACATCCCATTGCAAGCCCTAACAGAAGCTGTCCAAAGATCAACATGATGTGTGTTTGCCACCATTTACTAAACCGCTGGATTGAGGTTAATGTTCGCTGCCATTTACTGAATTGTGGCAAGAGGCAATGCAACATGCATCTGATGTGCATGTAGTTCAATTCTGACCATACCAATCATGTGACCCTCTGGCCAACATAATAATCAGGCACTCGTAACCGTCCAATGGGTGGTCAACAAATGGAGAGTTATAGGGCAGTACTGCCATGTCTGCATCCATCTTACGATTAAGATCCTCCAGTATGTATGATTTTAGGCCAGCAATTTGGACAGTGTTGTTTAAGATCCATGTTTGCCCCCTTCTAGTCTCATCAAACCCATCCACATTTAGAAATTTTAACCCCACTTAAAATTAGTGAGCCCAGACTGGCCCAGCCTATATGGAAGGGTTGGGTCAGGTTTAAGCTGGGCCCAGCTATATGGAAGGGTTGGATGATCTGGACGACTTGCGTATCCAACTTGCCGAATTTGACTCAGTTTTGACTGTGAACGTTTAAGTTAGTATCGTGTGTCACCCATTCACATGAGATTGGCAGTAAGGTGGAAATAGTCCTGTAACCCTGACCTGGCTATTTAAGGTAAAAGAGTTAAATGTTCAAAGGTTTGAATTAGTTGCAATCTAATTTTTTTTTTCAAGTATCCCATTCATCTACTATGAGCCCCATTTCTAAAAAAGCTTTTAAACTAGATGGTCTAAATCAATGAATTGTTGCCCACTTTGGCAAAGAAGATATTGTTGCCCACTTTGGCAAAGAAGATCCATTCTTCTCAAATGTACGGGGCTTGGCCCTACCTTAATATGTAGTCCTGTGACACCTTGGCCTTGGCCTGATCATTTAAGGAAAAATAGTTCAATGATTAAAGTTTGAATTAATTGCAATATAATTTTTTTTTTGAAGTGTCCCATTTATCTACTATAAGTCCCATTTGTAAAAGTGCTTTTAATCTCGTTGGTCTATATTAGTGAATTGTGGCCCACTTTGGCAAAGAAGATCCATTCTTCTCAAATATCTGGGGCTTGACCGTAGTCTAGTAAATAGTCCCTAAACCCCTTGACCATGGACCAGCCGTTTAAGAAAAAAAAAGTTAAATGATCAACGGTTTGACTTAGTTGCAATATAATTTTTTTTTTCAAGTGTCCAATTCATTTGCTATGAGTCCCTTTTTAAAAAATACTTTTAAATTAGATGGTCTAGATTGATGAGTCGTGGCCCACTTAGGCAAAAAAAGATCCATTCTCTCCGATGCATGGGGCTTGGCCCTACCCTAGTACATAGTCCTATAACTCCTTGACCTTAGCTTGCCCGTTTAAGGAAAAGAGTTAAATGATAAAAGGTTTAAATAGGTTGCAATATATATATATATATATATATATATATATATATATATATATATATATATATATATTCATATTCAAGTGTCCCATTCATCTACTATGAGTCCCATTTGTAAAAATGCTTTTAATCTAGATAGTTTGAATTGGTGAATTGTGGCCCACTTTGGCAAAGAAGATCCATACTTCTTAAATATTTGGGGCTTGGCCCTAACCTAGTACGTAGTCCTTTAACCTCTTGACCTTGGACTGGCCGTTTAAGGATAAAGATTTAAATGATCAAATGTTTAAATTAGTTGCAAATTTTTTTTTTTTCAAGTGTCCCATTCATCTACTATTGAGTCCCATTTGTAAAAATGCTTTTAAACTAGATGGTTTGGATCAATGAATCGTGGCTCACTTTGACAAAGAAGTTCCATTCTTCTCAAATGCCTGGGGCTCAGCCCTAGCACAGTATGTAGTCTTGTAACCCTTTTGACCCTGGCCTAGCTATTTAAGGAAAAAGAATTAAATGATCAAAGGTTTGAATTAGTTGCAATTTAATTTTTTTTCAAGTGTCCCATCCATCTATTATGAGTCCCATTTGTAAATACGCTTTTAAACTAGATGGTCTGGATTGATGAATTGTGGCCCACTTTGGCAAAGAAGATCCATTATTCTCAAATGTGTGAGGTTTGTTCCTAGCCCAGTACATAATCCAATAATCCCTTGACCCTGGCCTTACAGTTCAAGTAAAAAGAGTTATATGATCAAAAGTTTGAATTAGTTGCAATATAATTTTTTTTTTTTTTTTTCAAATGTCCTTTCCATCTATTGTGAGTCCCATTTGTAAAAATGTTTTTAAATTTGATGGTCTTGATTGATGAATAATGGCCCCCTTTGGCAAAGAAGATCCATTCTTCTCAAATGTTTGGGCTTAGCCCTAACCCAGTACGTAATCATATAACCCTTGACCCTATCTTGGCCGTTTATGGAAAAAGATTTAAATGATTAAAGGTTTGAATTAGTTGCAATATAATTATTATTTTTTCAAGTGTCCCATCCATCTACTATAAGTCCCATTTGTAAAAATTCTTTTAAACTAAATGGTTTTGAACAATGAATCAGGACCCACATTGGCAAAGAAGATCCATTCTTCTCAAATGTCTATGGGTCATGTTGATGGTTGAAATCAAAGTATATGTATGAGTGGGGCTCATGATTTTTTTTAATCTAGGTATTGATCTAATACTCCTTACATTTGATAAACTTGTAAGGAGGCTTTGAGACATCTATTATGAGTCGATTGACTCAACCGAAAGGGTTAGGAATCTATGTCAGTTAGGTCAGCTTGGGAATAATCACATGTATTTGGATCTGGTACGGTTGAGTTGGTCTTGGATTGAGCATAAAGGATTTTGGGTCACAGGTTGGGTCCTCCCGAGGTTTGGTACCTAAGGTGCCTTAGTTTTCAGTTAGGTCACATCTGGGCCGAGCTGGGTCAGTCTTGGGTTGAGCATGGAGTAATTCAGGTTGGGCACCTTGGGTTGGGATTCGGGTTAGGTCAAGTTGCAAGGTGGATCCTCTTGAGGTCTGATTGGGCTCTGGTTGATCCTCAACCTGACCCACCAACCTAAGTTGCACCCATTGTTTTAAGTAGGGTTACATCTGGGCTATGCTGGAAATTAGCCAAGTCAAGCCCATTGGCTTATTAATCAGGCTTGAGCAACTGAACACTCAGGCCAAGTCAGTCTTATGTGTTTTAAAAAAAGTTGAGCCCATACACAACCAATTCATCTATGGCCTATGGGCTTAAAATTTTGAGCCACAGATTACTATAATCAGCCCACCTACAGCCATTGGCTCAACCCAATCTATTTAGAACCCCAACTATGGGGTGCATTAGCTATCACACCACAAACTTGGAAAATGGGCTGATAAAATTCCCGATCGCCGAATCCGGCGCCGACAGCCTTCGTAGTGCCCCGTTCTCAGATCCCAGCACTCACATGCCCGATTCCAATCCTGAGATTCTACAAGGAGAATTTTTAGTATGATTTTTTTAATGGAGCATAACCACAAACATAACCAAGTCACAAAACAACATCACCATATATTCACCATATCAAAAACCTTAAGTACAATGTGGAAAGGAAAATACAGGGTGATCAAAAACTTCAAAATAATTTGATATGCGCTCTTGCCTCAGTGCTGCTGCGATCCAATGCCACCTGCATGCAACGGTCGTGCATAAGCTTACAAAAGCTTAGAGGGTGGTGTAAGTGTGTGCGCAAGGTAAGTGCCAAGTGTACAATATCAGAGTAATGCGAAAATATACGGGAAGTCCATGAATGTTATCAGCTGTACTAAAGCTATGTGATGTAAGACATGAATGCTATCGGCCATACCAAGGCCATGTGATGCGAGGCCTATGTAGCTAAATGTCATATGTGAGATGCAAAGTAAGTATGCCAGTACTCATCAAGTACACATATCAATACAGTTCCTCTTTGGGATATCATTGGGGTCTAGCACACTCCACATTGACTGCCGCCTCCCTAGGCACACAGCCCAACAAGTGGAATAAACCTCACTATCCGCCTGACCAGTAGTCTACCAATACCAACCCGGCTCGTCGATAGCGGACTCATTTGCGAGCTGGTCAAACTCAGCCTAGCTTATAGCTCCCACACTCGGGTGGATAATGTCACACCCCCTTCCAACCGACCATGACATAGTGGGAAATGCGGCCTACTGGTATTCGGCACTCAGGCGCTTGCGTATCCACTCGGTTTAGACGTCGGAGCACCTCCTAGTACCAAAAAAAGTTTTGAGACTCTCACCCAAGGACATCCTGAGTGCCCATAGTCTTAGAACCAAGTATTTTTGGTATCCGATACGGCCATCCATGATGTGTTTGTGGAGCCACGACCCTGATGTTGCCAGGGCGTATAATGATTATGTCACACATATGCAAAATGCATGAATCATGCCATCCAGTCATGCAACAATCCTGCACGTACCATGCACTCATGTGGATAACTCCTATTAGTGAATCCCATAAGTAATCTGCCCAATGACATATGCTATGATCAGTCCCTACGCATATCAAGCATATAGATGATGCAAATAGGTATGAATCATGAGACTATACTAAGCATGTTATAAGAGGATGAACTATCACAAGTATGGGCCTATCAATGAGCCCTAAGGAGAGTTACAATGTGGACACTTAACCAACATTGTACGTACAATGTGGGCGTCAAACCATCATTGCTCCCAAGGCATAGCCCGCCACAAAGGTCAACACATAAACCTGGGTGGAATTACATTTAATGAGCCTTATTTACATCCCATTGGGCCTCGACCCATGGGCCTCCAATACATCAAATGGGCCTTATAAATATCAAGGTGGGCTTCAACAACGAACCACAAATACATCAAGATGGGCCGCACCAATGGGCCTTAAGTACATTGCAATGGGTCATATCTTATGGGCCTTTGAATATATCATAATGGGCCCTCATATGGTAAGTGGGCCACATCACATGGGTCATATGCATATCAAATGGGCCACACCCAAATATAAGTGGTGATAATGATTTCCATCATTAAAATTTCCAAGGCCCACCATAACATTTATTTTCTACCCAATCTGGTCATAAGGTCACACAAACTTGGATTAAGAGGAAACAAATTTCCTAATGATCCAAACTTTTGTGACAACAAAAGAATTTCAATGGCAGAAACTCAATCCCCACTACTTTTTGCTATGTGGTCCACTTGATCCTAGATCCGCCTCATTCTTCAGCTCATGCCATGAATGAACTTCAAAATGGTTGGATGGCTTGGATGCAACACATGCATCATGGAGTGGGTCCCATATAGATGGACAACATGGATGATACCTGTGGGACCCATGGAACTTGGTGACGCCACTCCAGTAGAGGTACACCAGCCGTGCACTCCCATGTGTATGGGGACGGTGTGGGTGAAACGTAACATCAGTGGGTCCCACGTGTTGCCCACCATAACGTTTAGAAGCCATCCAATCTGTTGATAAGGCCACACACACATAGATGAAAGGAAAAACAAATTTCATATGATCCAAAACTTCTGTCCCAACAGGTTTTTAATGACAACCGTTTAATCTCACTATTTCCTATGATGTGGCCCACCTGAGGCACGTATACGGCTGAATTTTGGAGGGGGGCCCACTGCCGTAAGGGGCCATCAAGTGCATGGTGTGGATGTTCAAGACACATCACGGTGGGGCCCATGCATGGGACCCCTGTCCGCCTCTAGTGTCCCAGTGTGGCAGGACGTTGCTGCACGTCAGCAGCGCCTGCTGCATATATATATATATATATATATATTTATATATATATATATATATATATATATATATATATATATATATATATATATATAATTGTTTTCCTTTGGTTTTTCACAGGTAGGGCCTGCATCAGTGGAATCCGACCTAGCCGTTGGATTCCAGGGCTCAAGACAGACCCATCAAGCCTAATATTCGGTATATTTTAGCATACAAAAACAGTAGGATGGATTTCAATAGTAGAAAATGCTGTCTTATATGCTATGGCCCGCCAGATGATTGGATTGGCTTCATTTTTCGGCTCAACGCCTAAAATGACTTGGGAAATAAGATGGGCGGTGTGGATTACATTCATACATCGAGGTGGGCCCTACATGAGTGGGCCACCCAAAAGCCCTAAATTCAAATACGTTGTTGTGAGTACACCTCATTGTTTGTTCACAATTCAGTGAACACGTCCAGCGTCCAGGGATGCTGGACAGACCGTGTTCACAAAAAATCAAGGTGGGTCCCATGTGGTACGTGGCCCACTTAATCAATCACTTCGAATATTCGTGTTTTCCCAACGCCATAAGGTAGGGCTCACATGGTTTGGACGGCTGTGGGGTCCATTCGATGAACAGTTTGAACATCACATATCTCATTAAGTGGACCACAAAATAAAGGAGAGAGAGAGAGAGAGAGAGAGAGAGAGAGAGAGAGAGAGAGAGAGAGAGAGAGAGAGAGAGAGAGAGAGAGAGAGAGAGAGGGACCCCGACACTATGGGCCCTCCCTTCCATGATTTACAACATATATCAAGTGGGTCCTATTACATCAAGTGGGCAGACCGTGTTCACAAAAAATCAAGGTGGGACCCATGTGGGACGTGGCCCACTTAATCAATCACTCCGAATATTCGTGTTTTCCTAACGCCATAAGGTAGGGCCCACATGGTTTGGACGGCTGTGGGGTCCATTCGATGAACAGTTTGGGCATCACGTATCTCATTAAGTGGGCCACAAAATAAAGGAATGAGAGAGAGAGAGAGATTGAGTGATGGAGGGACCCCGACACTATGGGCCCTCCCTTCCATGATTTACAACATACATCAGGTGGGTCCCATTACATATAGGCCCACCGATCAAAATCAACGGTGGAGATCCTTTCTCCATCGTAATGCAAGGTCTAGATGACCCTATCAATGTAAGAAAATAAACATCATGATGGGGTCCATGGAGAATGGCCCCATCATGGAATGATCATGAGAATCAAGGTGGGCCATCGGCCACACCTAGGGTCCAAAATGAGATCCATACCATCAATCGGTAGGCCTCACTTTGCCTTTTATTAAAATATAAAAATCTAGCCTATAAGGCACCCACTGTTCGATCTTCTTGGTCTGTTGGAAAGCCGATCTCCTTGTGTTTCACTTTGATGGTGGAAGATGAGAAATGAATGGCTAGGATGAAGGTTTTTGGGGTGGGAAGTGGGCCACACAACACTCACTTTTCTCTCCTTAGAAATGTTGGACGTCCACACTCTCTCTGGTCTTTGTTGCTTGGAAAGATGTGAAGAGAAAGAGAGACAAGGGGTGGTTGTAAGAGAGGGAGAGTAATGGGTGATGGAGTAATGAATGTGAGGTAATAGTGTACTTGACTTGAGAGTTGACTTATGATGGTTGCTTGACTTGTGGAGAAAGAAAGCATGAGTTACTCTTGTACTTGACATGAGGCGATTGATTGATTGATTTAAATGATTGATGGATGAGACATGATGTAGAGATTCTCTTAGGATTGCAAACGCTCGGTGTTTTCTTTGAAATAAATGCTAGCCCACATCTCCCTGTCAGGGTATTGGATCGGTATGCAAGAAGCAGTGTTGGAATCGCGGTGACGGTGCGGTCGCAATGGTATAAGTCTCAGATTAAGCCGACTCAAATCTACAGGATACGACTTAGGATCACGCATAAATATCGATTATAGGTCACGGATTGCCGGACTTCGACGAGAAGGATCACGGAAGTTGACGGAACAGTACGGACTAGGATACGAGTCTTACAACTCTCCCCACCTAATAAAAATTTTATCCTTAAAATTTATACTACCATTGCAGCTAAACACAACTCATAAGGAAATAGAAAACATAACATCATATTTAATCAAAACATAATAAGACATACAATCAAACATCAAAAAGATGGGGATAACGCTCTTGAATCTCTGCCTCGTGCTCCCAAGATGCCTCATCCACAGTATGATGGCCCCACTGCACATTCACCAAGGGGATAACCTTGGACCTGCTCCTTCCAATCGAGGATACGAACTGACTGCTCAACGTAAGAAGCATCCTTATGAACCTCCAACGGCTGCCAATCAATAACAGACACAATGTTTGACCCACACTTCCTCAACATAGAAACGTGGAAAAGGTTGTGGATGCCAAACAATTGAGATGACAAGGCAAGTTGATAGGCCACGGTGCCAACGGGCCTGATGATCTTGAAAGGTCTTATAAATCTCGGGGCAAGCTTGCCCTTCGCTCCAAAACAAACTACACCCTTCATGGGTATGACCTTGAGATACACATGGTCCTTAATGGTAAACTCCAAGGGATGACGCCGACGATCAGCAAAACTCTTCTGGCGGCTTTGAGCTGTGCGCATCTTCTATCTGATGATATCAATAGCCTCTGATGTCTCCTGCACAAGCGCGGGACTTAGGAGATGCCGCTCTCCAACCTCATTCCAACAACTCAGAGATCTTCACGGTCTGCCATATAATGCCTCAAAAGGAGTCATGCCAATGGTCGCCTGATAGCTGTTGTTGTACACGAACTCAGCCAATCGCAGGTGCTCGTCTCATCTACCCAAGAAATCGATCGCGTAGGCTCGAAGCATATCCTCAAGGATCTGGTTGATCCTCTCGGTTTGACCATCAGTCTGCGGATGATATGCAGTGCTGAGTTACAAATCAAACCTCATTGTCGCCTGGAAGCTCCTCCAAAACTGAGACGTGAATCTCAGGTCTCGGTCAGAAACGATCGAGACTGGAACGCCGTGCAATCTCATAATCTCATCGATGAATAACCATGCAAGCCGGTCCAAAGTTCAGGTCGCACGAATCGCAAGAAAATGCACCGACTTTGTCAAAAGATTGACGACAACCTAGATGGCGTCGTGACCGCATTGAGTCCTCAGTAAACCCATGAAAAAATCATTGGATATGTGCTCCCACTTTCACATTGAGACGCTCAACGGTTGTAATAGACCAAGGGGTCTAATTAGCCTTGACATGCTGGCACGTGTCACACTCGGTCACAAAATTGGCTATTTGGTACTTTATCCTTGCCCAAAAAAACTAACGCCTCATATCGCGATACATCTTCGTCGAGCCATGGTGGATAGAGAATCACGATCGGTATGCCTTGGTCATAAGATCTCTGCGTAACTCAGAAATATCCGGGACACATAATCGGCCTCTGAAATGAAGTGCACCATCAAAACCAATCTGCCAGTCTGACTAGCTCTCAGATGCTGCCTCTACTCGGTAATCCTGCAATGACTCATCTGCCTGCTGAGCCTCGATCACCTTTGCGACAAGAGAGGGTTGAATCAACAGGCTCAATAATTACATAATAGAAGACTGCAAGCCGATCTCGAAGTCAAATATAGACACATCCTCAAGCATCCTCCACTCCTGAATCATTATGTACGCTACTAGGCCTCGTGGTTGATGGCTGAGGACATCAGCCACCACTTTCACCTTGCCCGGGTGGTACTGGAGATCAAAATCATAGTCCTTCAGGAGCTCCATCCAACGCCTCTGCCTCATGTTCAGCTCGGACTGAGAGAACAAATACTTCAAGCTCTTGTGGTTGGAGAAGAGCTCAAACCTTACCCTATAAAGATAGTGCCTCCACACCTTTAGTCTGAAGATAATTGCTGCCAGCTCCAAATCATGTGTTGGGTAGTTCAACTTATGGACCTTGAGCTGGCGAGATGCATGAGCCACCGGCTTCCCGTGCTGCATCAAGACAGCACCCAAGCTAACTCACGAGGCATTGGTAAATACAACAAATTCATCACTCCCAGAGGGAAGAGTGAGGACATGAGCAGACGTGAGGCGGTCCTTCAGCTCCATAAATGCCTGCTCACAACCGTCGCTTCAAACAAACTCAGCACCCTTCTGGGTTAACCTGGTCAACGAGGCTGCAATGCAAGAGAAATCCTCAATAAAACGTTGGTAGTAGCCCGCCAAACTAAGAAACTGTGGATCTCGGATGCGTTTGTGGGCTGGCACCACTAACGCACGACATTAATCTTCAAAGGGTCCACTGCGACACCCTGCCTCGTCACCACATGATCGAAGACTTCACCTCCTACTGCTAGAACTCGCACTTCTCCAGCTTCGCATAAAGCTGGTGTGTACGGAGGTTTTGTAAGGTAATCTCCAGATGCCGCTTATGCTCCTCATGGATCCTCGAATATATCAGAATGTCGTCGATGAACACCACAATAAACTGGTTGAGATATGGATGGAAGACCTCGTTCATCAACTGTATGAATACTGCGGGCGCATGGGTCAGTACGAAGGACATAACTTAGAACTCAAAATGACCATAGCGAGTCCTGAAGGCTGTCTTCGGGATATCCTCATCTCGGACCCAAACCTGATGATAACCGGATCGCAAGTCTATCTTTGAAAAGAACTGCACCTCCTGCAGCTGATCAAAC
This sequence comes from Magnolia kwangsiensis, assembly GCA_037074715.1. Taxonomy (NCBI): domain Eukaryota; kingdom Viridiplantae; phylum Streptophyta; class Magnoliopsida; order Magnoliales; family Magnoliaceae; genus Magnolia; species Magnolia kwangsiensis. The sequence continues at coordinate 121,830,351 of CM073577.1, forward strand.
AAATCATCGATCCTTGGAAGCGGGTACTTATTCTTGATCGTGACCTTATTGAGCTCGCGGTAATCTATGCAAAGCCTCAACGAGCCATCCTTCTTCTTCACGAAGAGTACCGACACTTTCCATGGTGAACTACTTAGACAAATAAAGCCTAACTTGCCAACTTGTCCAGCTGCTTCTGCAGCTTCCGTAACTCCAATGGTGCCATATGATACGGGGCCTTCGAAATAAGCATGGTACAAGGCACGAGATCAATTTAGAACTCAGTGTGCTGATGAGGTGGTAACCTCATAATCTCTTGGAACACATCAGGAAAATCATAAACGATTGGCAGCTGGTCGATACTCAAAGCAACTGACTCCTCAACGACACACGACAACAGGCAGGAAAGATGCTCTCCTCTGCGCTCGACAACAAACTGAAATTTTGGCGCGCCGGGCATATAGAACGTGACTGTCCTTGCAGAGTAGTCTAATATGGCGTGGTACACGGCATGCTAATCTATGCCTAGAATGACATTAAACTCGGACATTAGTAGTACAAATAGGTCGGCAGACAAGAAGATATCCCTCGCGGGTAGACTTCATCGACAAACCGGTCGATCGGCAGAAATCATCAGCCATAAAGGAATGCGATGCACCAAAGATAAATAATACATGTGCAATGTATGCAAAAACAAGGAGAGTACCCTTGACGATCCCTGCTGATGACTGAGGGTCCTACTGGGTGGCATAAAATTTATCCTGGGCCTACTGGGGAGGTGCAGGCCTCTTTTAAGGTCTCTGCTGATGTTGCTGCCACTGTGGTGGCTTGATCTACTACCTCTACTGTTGTGGGGGAGGCCCCGGAGGCTGGTGCTGCTGTCGCTACTGCTGCTGTGGTGGTTGTAGCGGTGGTGGATGTAGTTCTCTCGGCTGCTGCTGCTGCGGATAGGGACACTCATGTACATGATGTCTTGTCTTACCGCATCCAAAGTAGGTACTTGTGAACGGTCCCGAAGGTGGTGCTGGGGTGCCACTGGTGCTCGGAATGCTGGGCAGGTTGTGCATCACTGTTGTGAACGACGCTGCTGGTGGGAACTACCAGAGGGCGCCTTCCTCTTCTGATCTCCCCTCTGGTCACTGCCGCTTTACAAATCGGCCTAATCTGACTCGTAGATCTAGACCCTCTCTATAATTGCTTAAACATCGGAAGTATGTGTCCGATCACAAGGCTCTTGAGGGCAGGATGTAAGCCGTTTTCAAAACGGTGGGCCTTTCGCCCCTCATCGTTAACAAGGTACGTCACGAATCTCAATAGTGCGATGAAACGTGCCTCATACTAGGACACAGTCATGTCCCCCTGGACCACAGTCTCAAACTCTAATGCGCGCTGCTGCAGCACATGCTCGGGAAAGAACTTCCAGTAGAACCGGTCTACAAAGTCCTCTGAAGTCCACACGAAATTGGCTGTTATCGATTAGGAGACAGATGCCCACCAATGCTGAGCCTCACCCTGGAGAAGAAATACAGCTAATGAGACTCGCTGCTGGGTAGTACATCTCATGGTATCAAATTTCTTCTCCACCTTGTAGCACCATATCTTCACTGCAATAGGGTCTGACTCGCCCTGGAAACACGGGGGATTGTGTTGTTGGAAGTCCTTGAGAAGGGCACTCACACGCTCCTGCTCAACCTCGGCTGGTGTAACAGTGGGACGCTTGCTCTGCCCCTGAAGAATAACGATCATTGCCTGTAGCAACTGCTGCAACTGAGCGGCACTCACAAGTACGGTTGGATCCACACCAGTTTCAGGTAAAGGAGTAGTACCCTCAGGCTGGAAAGCAGAAATATCCAATGGTGGAGCAGGAATCACAAGTGGTAGAGTGACAGCCACAAGTGGTGGAGCGGGAGTCACAGGTGGTGGAGTAAGATTCGCTTGGGTCGCTTTTCTAGGCATCACGTCCTATAGGAAGGAACAAGGGCCTAACAGCCTTGAGAATTCTCGAAGGCATAAACGTTACGGGTTTATGTCAGAAAATTACTAAGTAATTCGGACTCAGAACCTATTCATTCTAAATTCATAGTAGATACGTGATGTGATCCTCAGGTATTCCCAAGTTATGCTCTAATACTAACTTCTGTCATGCCCCAAATTTGAAAAACAGGCTTACAAATTTTTTGATCTTCGAATCCGGCATTGACAGCCTCCGTAGTACCCCGTTCTCGGATCCTGGTACTCAAATGCCCAATTTCGATCCTGGGATCCTACAAGGAGGATTTTCAATATGATTTTTTTTTGTAATGAAGCAAAATCACAAGCATAACCAAGTCACAAAAAAATATCACCACATATCCACTATATCAAAAACTTTAAGTACAATGCGGAAAGAAAAATACAGGGTGATCAAAAACTTCAAAATAATCTGATGTGCGCTCCTGCCTCAGCGCAGCTGCGATCCAATGCCACCTGCACGCAACGGTTGTGCATAAGCTTATAAAAGCTTAGAGGTTGGTGTAAGTGTGTGCGCAAGGTAAGCGCCAACTGTACAATATCAGAGTAATGCGAAAATATGTGATAAGTCCATGAATGCTATCAGCTGTACCAAAGCTATGTGATGTAAGGCATGAATGGTATTGGTCATACCAAGGCCATACAATGCGAGGCCTATGTAGCCAAAGTCATATGTGAGATATAAAACAAGCATGCCAGTACTCATCAAGTACACATATCAGTACAGTTCCTCTTTGGGATATCACCGGGGTCTAGTACAGTCCACACTGATCGTCACCTCCCTAATCGCACAGCCCGACGAGTGGAATAAACCTCACTATCCGCCTGACTAGTAGTCTGCCAATACCAACCTGGCTCGTTGATAGCGGACTCATTTACGAGTTGGTCAAACTTAGCCTAGCTTATAGCCCCCACATTGGGGTGGATAAGATCACACCCCCTTTCAACTGACCACGATATAGTGGAAGATGTGGCCTACTGGTATTTGACACTTAGGCGCTCGTGTATCCACTCGGTCTAGACATTGGAGCACTTCCTAGTACCAAAAAAGTTTTAGGACTCTCACCCAAGGACATCCTGAGTGCCTATAGTGTTAGAACCAAGTATTTTCAGTATCCGATACGGCCATCCACGATGTGTCTGTGGAGCCACGACCCTGATGTCGCCAGGGCGTACAATGATCATGTCACACATATGCAAAATGCATGAATCATACCATCCAGTCATGCAACAATCCTACACATACCATGCACTCATGCCGGTAACTTCTATAAGTGAGTCCCATAAGTAATCTGCCCAATGGCATATGCTATGATCAGTCCCTATGCATATCAAGCATACATATGATGCGAATAGGTATAAATCATGGAACTATACTAAGCATGTTATAAAAGGATGAACTATCACAAGTATGGGCCTATCAATGGGCCCTATGGAGAGTTACAATGCAGACACTTAACTAACATTGTACTTATAATGTGGGCGTCGAACCATCATTGCTCCTAAGGCATAGCGCGCCATAAAGGTTAACACATAAACCTGAGTGGAATTACATTCAATGAGCCTTATTTACATCCCATTGGGCCTCGACCCATGGGCCTCCAATACATCAAATGGGCCTCACAACATGAGCCTTATAAATATTAAGGTGGGCCTCAACAACGGCCCACAAATACATCAAGATGGGCCGTATCAATGGACCGCACCAATGTGCCTTATGTACATTGCAATGGGTCATATCCCATGGGCCTTTGAATATATCACAATGGGCCCTCATATGGAAAGTGGGCCACATCACATGGATCATATGCATATCAAATGGGTCATACCCAAATATAAGTGGTGATAATGATTTTCACCATTAAAATCCCAAGGCCCACCATAACATTTATTTTCTACCCAATCTGGTCATAAGGTCACACAAACTTGGATTAAGAGGAAACAAATTTCCCAATGATCCAAAATTTTATGACAACAAAAGAATTTCAATGGCAGAAACTCAATCCCCACTACTTTTTGCTATGTGGTCCACTTGATCCTAGATCCGCTTCATTCTTTAGCTCATGCCATGAATGAACTTCAAAATGGTTGGACAACTTGGATGAACACATGCATCATGGAGTGGGTCCCATATAGATGGACAACATGGATGATACTGGTGGGACCCATGGAACTTGGTGACACCACTCTAGTAGAGGTACACCAGCCGTGCACTCCCATGTGTATGGGGACGGTGTGGGTGAAATGTAACATCAGTGGGTCCCACGTGGGGCTCACCATAACGTTTAAATGCCATCCAATATGTTGATAAGGCCACGCACACATGGATGAAAGCAAAAACAAATTTCATATGATCCAAAACTTTTGTCCGAACAGGGTTTTAATGGTAGCCGTCCAATCTCACTGTTTCCTATGATGTGGGCCACCTGAGCCACGTATACAGCTGAATTTTGGAGGGGGGCCCACTGCCGTAAGGGGCCATCAAGTGCATGGTGTGGATGTTCAAGACACATCAAGGTGGGGCCCATGCATGGGACCCCTATCCACCTCCAGTGTCCCAACACGGCAGGACGCTGCTGCACGTCAGCAGCCCTTGCTGCTTAAATATATTTTTTTTGAAAAATTGTTTTGCTATGGTTTTTCCCAGGTAGGGTCCGCATCAGTGGAATCCGACCCAGCCGTTGAATTCTAGGGCTCAAGACAGACCCATCAAGCCTAATATTTGGTATATTTGGGCATACAGAAATAGTAGGGTGGATTTCAACGGTAGAAAATACTGTCTTTTATGCTATGGCCCGCCAGATGATCGAATTGGCTTCATTTTTCGGTTCAACACCTAAAATGACTTGGGAAATAGGATGGGCAGCGTGGATTACATTCATACATTGAGGTGGGGCCTGCATGAGTGGCCCACCCAAAAGCTCTAAAATCAAATGCGTTGTTGTGAGTACACCTCATTGTCTGTTCACAATTTAGTGAACACGTCTAGCATTCAGGGACGCTAGACGGACCATGTTCACAAAAAATTAAGGTGGGTCCCATGTGGGACGTGGCCCACTTGATCAATCACTCCAAATATTCGTGTTTTCCCAACGCCATAAGGTATGGCCCACATGGTTTGGACGGCCGTGGGGTCCATTTGATGGACGGTTTGGACATCACATATTTCATTAAGTGGGCCACAAAATAAAGGAAGAAGAGAGAGAGAGAGAGAGAGAGAGAGAGAGAGAGAGAGAGAGAGAGAGAGAGAGAGAGAGAGAGAGAGAGAGAGAGAGAGAGAGAGAGAGACCCCGACACTATGGGCCCTCCCTTCCATGATTTACAACATACATCAAGTGGGTACCATTACATATGGGCCCACCGATCAAAATCAAAGGTGGAGATCCTTTCTCCATCATAATGTAAGGTCTAGATGACCCTATTCATGCAAGAAAATAAACATTATGATGGGGTCCATGAAGAATGACCCCATCATGGAATGATCATGAGAATCAAGTGGGCCATTGGCCACACCTAGGGTCCAAAATGAGATCCATACCATCAATCGGTAGGCCTCACTTAGCCCTTTGTTAAAACATAAAAGTCTAGCCTATAAGGTACCCATCGTTTAATCTTCTTAGTTCGTTGGAAAGCCGATCTCCTTGTGTCTCACTTCGATGGTGGAAGATGAGAAATAAATGGCTAGGATGAAGGTTTTTGAGGTGAGTAGTGGGCCACACAACACTCACTTTTCTCTCCTTAGAAATGTTGGACGTCCACACTCTCTTTGGTCTTTGTTGCTTTGAAAGATGTGAAGAGAAAGTGAGAGAATGAGTGGTTGTAAGAGAGGGAGAGTGATGGGTGATGGAGTGATGGATGTGAGGTGATAGTGTACTTGACTTGAGAGTTGACTTATGGTGGTTGCTTGGCTTGTGGAGAAAGAAAGTATGGGTTGCTCTTGTACTTGACATGAGGTGATTGATTGATTGATTTAAGTGATTGATGGATGAGACAGGATGTAGAGAGTCTCTTGGGATTATAAATGCGTGGTGTTTTCTTTGAAATAAACGTTGGCCACATCTCCTTGCCGGGGTTTCGGATCGGTATGCAAGACGAGGCGTTGAAACCGTGACAACGATGTGGTCTTAATGGTACAAGTCTCGGATTAAGCTGAATCAAATCTACAGGATACGACTTAGAGTCACGCACAAACATCGATTATAGGTCGCAGATTACCAAACTTTGACGGGAAGGATTATGGGAGTTGACGGAACAGTACAGAGTAGGATACGGGTCTTACATGGCAATGCTACAAAGTAAACAAGTGATAGCCAGGAGCTAAGGCATTCAAAGGGTTGGGTAGAGGCTGGTCCATGCTTGGCCTATTTAAAATTTGGGCTAAATTAAGGGCAACTCTGGCCACACTCCTAAAAGATAGGCAAAGGTGAACGACTGGCGACCCACTACAGATGCAACTTTAACAATTCCTTGAATAGAAAGTGACTTTAAATTAGGGGTAGCGGTGGGCCAGGCTAAAGGTTTGGGCTTGGGATCCGTAGTCCCTTATGTTGCACAGATACACTAGCAATGTTCAATATGCTAGCAAAATGAAAGTTTAAAAGGAAAGATCCAGAACTAAAATTTAAAATTTTAAAGCAAAAAACAAAAGACGAGGCATATGTGTTTGTTGGGTTCATTATTTTTTTTTCTTCTTTACTAAAAAAATGGAAATTGGAATTATAAGGCTTATTTCTCACATCCACATTTTCCCTGTACAAGAAATCCCTTACTCTAAAAACCCTAGAAAGAATCTCTTATTAGAAAACCCCTCATAATCAAAGATCTTTTCTTGTTAATCATTTCTTTTCTGAATAAATTGAAGAACCTTGCATTATAATAACATCTCTTAACATGTTATTAGACTGAAGTTATTTCCATTCTCTTTAAAAGAGATGGCCAAGTCGTGGCTCCACTCCTAAAGATCGCAATCAATCGGGACATGTACCGAGATGACCTAGGAGTTCTTTAAGAAGTTTTTCTCAATTCACAAAACCAACACTTTGAGGTGAACAATTATGAACTTCTCCCAAAAAGAGGAGACATTCTTTCAATGTTGGAAACAATTCAAAGATCTTCTTCTTACCTGCCTTTATCATGGCTATGAGATGTAGTGTGTGATTAGCATTTTTTTATGACGGATTAAGCTCAAACATGTGCCAGTTGTAGATATGATGTGCAATGGGGAATTCATGAGCAATGATCCTGATGAGGCATGTGATTATTTCAATATGTTGGTTGAAAATGTCCAATCATGGGATATCTTCAACAAATCAGGTAGTACCAAGCCTACGTCTAAAGAAAAATGGGGAATATATGTTCTTAAAGAGAAGGATGATGTTAATGCAATGATTATGGGTCTCCCATGGAAAGTCGAGGCCATGGAACTAAAGAAAGTAGAAATGGTCCAACCCAACAAAGTTTTTGAAAGTGTTTGTGATATTTGTGAGACCAATGCATACAAAACTAAGGATTGTCCCACAATCCTTGCATTTCAAGAGGTGTTGCAACCTCATGTCAATGCCATGAATGCTTACCAATGCTCATTCAGTGCCTTAAATTCAAACACGTACGAAGTTATAGAATCATCTCAACTTCAATTGAAAAAATGGACCAAATGCTAATACAAGTACTCCTCCTCAAGGGCCTCATGTTCCTCAAAGTATATCTTATGTGCCCTCACCAAAGAAGATGCATGGGGACACTTTACAAACATTCATATAGGGTCAAATACAAATAAATCGAACAATAATATAAACCTTACAATAGCTCAAAACCTTAGTGAAAACAATTGAATCCCGCCTTAATGCGAGGAAGAATGACACTTTTCTTACCCAACCCTAATCGAACCATAAAGGCCAATACGAGGTCGCTAATTTCAATTCTTCCAATCCTCATGTGGAACATACTAAGTCCATCACCACTCTTAGAAGTAGTAAAATAATTGATAATAATATTCCTAAGAAGGTTAAGAAATATGAGGAATCGAGAAAATCTAAGGGAGATGGTGAACCTAACAATGCTCCACAAGAGAAAGAGACCGAGCCTTGTTACAGAGTGGTGGCTTTGTTTCCCTAACACCTTCTCTCATAAAAGCACCCGATTGATAATTAGTACATCTTAGAGGTTTTTCAACAAGTCAAAATTAACATTCTCTTGTTGGACGCTATTAAACAATTTTCGTCCTATGCCAAAATTTTAAAGGCCTTATGTATGGTAAAATAAAAGCTGAACATACAAAAGAAGACATTCTTGATGCAGTAGGTGAGTGAAACCATCAAACAAAATACTCCCCAAAATATAAGGATCCCAGAAGTTCTACTATCTCCTGCATCACAGGCAACTTTCAGATCGAACAAGCGCTTCTCAATTTAGGGGCGAGTTAACTTGTATCCTACTCGGTATATGAGTAACCGGGCCTTGGTGAATTGAAACCCACTAAGACAACTTTACAACTCGATGACCGCTCAGTTAGAATACCGAGAGGGGTAGTGAAGATGTGCCAGTCCAAATTGATAAAATCTACTTTCTGGTAGACTTATCGTCTTGCACACACAACCGGTCATAAACTTTTGCACTTAAATTCCTGTCATCTTAGGACATCCATTCTTAGCTACTTCAAATGCCTTGATCAATTTTCGGAATGGAGTCATGAAGCTATCCTTTAGAAATATGACATTAGAATTGTATTTAATTTGTCTAAACAACAAGGGGATGGGGATGAGGTCCATGAGGTGAACATGATCGATGCATTCATGGAAGATAAACTTCTTATAAGTACCATCTCTGATCCCTTAGAAGCATGCCTAACTCACTTTATGGAGTTTGATGATCATATGATTTTAGATGTAGTGAATGCATTGTTAGATTCTACATCGGTGCTTCAAACTAACCGGTAGACATGAAACTTGACATGAAACTTTTACCAGCTGAATGAAAATATGAGTGTTCTTGGATGGACTATTGTGAACATCAATTATTAAAGCACCAAAACTTGACATGAAACTTTTACCAGCTGAACTAAAATATGTTTATTTGGGTCTAAATGATACATACATGGTGGTGATTTCTTCCCACCTTGATGAAAGACATGAGAGTAAGTTGATTACGACCCTTAGAAAATATAAGAGTGTTCTTGGATGGACTATTGTGAACATCAATGGAATTGGTCCCTTGATTCGCATTCACCATATACATCATGAGGATCACCATATACACCATGAGGATAATGTTAAAACTTCTAGACAACCACAATGTCGATTAAATCCAATCATAAAAGATATGGTTAAGGTTGAGGTGTTAAAACTATTGGATGTAGGTATCATCTACCCTATATCCGATAGTCAATGGGTGAGCCCAACTCAGGTAGTGCCCAAGAAATCCATAATTACCATCGTAGCAAATGCCAACAACAAATTCATGCTAACTAGAGTCACTATGGGCTGAAGAATGTGCATTGATTATAAGAAATTGAATATGGTTACAAGGAAAGACCACTTTCCCTTGCCCTTTATTGATCATATTTTGGAAAGGTTGGCCTGTCATTCCTACTATTGCTTCCTTTATGGCTACTCCGGTTATAATCAGATAAATATCGCCCTTAAAGATCAGGAGAAGACCACTTTTACATGCCGCTTCAATACCTTTGTGTATAAAAGGATGCCATTCAGTTTGTGTAATGCTCATACCACATTCCAAATATGCATGCTCAATATTTTCTCTGACATGGTTGGGCATTTTTTGAAAGTCTTTATAGACGACTTCTCCATCTTTGGTTGTATGTTTAATGAGTGTCTTGAGCAATTATGAATGGTTTTTGACGAGATGTAAAGAAAAGAACTTCATGTTGAATTGAGAAAAATGTCATTTCATTGTTCAGAAAGGAATTGTCTTTGGACACATGATTTTATCTAGTGGAATTAAGGTAGATAAGGCCAAAATAGACTTGATTGCAAATTTTCCAGCCCCTAAAAACATTCATGACATTTGATCATTCTTAGGTCACGTCAGATTCTATAGGAGGTTCTTTTAGGACTTCAATCAAATCTCTAGACCATTGAGCATTCTTCTTCAAAAGGATGATGCATTCAAGTGGACCAATTCTTACCATGAAGCTTTCACAAAGCTTGAGGGCATGTTACCAATCATGCAACCACCTGATTAGAATGTCCTTTTTGAGATCATGTGTGACACTAGTGACTATGGCATTAGGGCGGTGCTAGGTCAAAGGAATGATAAAAAGCCTTACGGTATCGATTATGCAAGTAGAATATTATTGCTCAGATAAATTATTCCACCATGGAAAATGAACTCCTTGTTGTGGTATTTGCACTGGACAAGTTCAAATCTTGTTTGATCGGATCTAAAATTATAATCTTCACCAATCACGCAACTCTCAATCATCTTCTTTCAAAGAAGGATGTTAAGACTCGCCTACTTGGATAGATCCTTCTACTCTAGGAATTTGATTTAGAAATATGTGAAAAAAAGGGAGTAGAGAACGTTGTGGTTGACCACTTGTCCCGACTTGTACTTTTAGATTATATTTATACAAAACTGATCATGGACACATTCCCGGATGAACAATTATTTTTAATTTTTCAATTACCTTAGTATGCTGATATTGTTAACTATCTTATAATAGGTAAAATTTCCATCCATTGGACCTCACAAGATAAGAAGAAATTCTTCACCAAGGTGCATAGTTTTTTTTGGTATGATTCGTTCTTGTTCAAATATTGTCCACACTAAATAATAAGGAGATGCATTCTTGACCATGAACAATCTAGTGTCATCTCCTTCTGCTATTCCCAAGCACGTAGAGGTCATTTTTTAACAAAGAAAATTACCGCCAAAATTCTTCAATGTGGTTACTATTGGCCAACAATGTTCAAAGACACCCATAAGTTTTGCAAAGTGTGTGAGAGATGTTAGAAGTTTGGAGAAATTTTTCATAAGAACCTAATGCCCTTGAACCCGATTTTAATTGTTAAAATTTTCTATTGTTAGGGCATTGATTTCATGGGACCATTCCCTTCCCCCTTTGGATATCTTTATATTCTTCTAGATATCGTCTATGTTTTAAAGCAGATATTAGAAGTGTAACTATGTAAAACTAATGAACACAAGACAATTTTATGATTTTTTTTTTAAAAGAGAATGTCTTGTCTATGTTTAAAACTCCAAGAGCCATCATTAATGATGGAGGCTCCCACTTTTGTAACGGGCCATTTGAGATCTTAATGAGAAAATATGGTATCTATCATAATGTGGCTACACCCTATCACCCACAGATAAGTGGGAAAGATAAAAATTTTAATAGGAAAATAAAATGGATTTTATAAAAGATAATAAATCTGAAATGCAAAGATTGGTCTCTTAGGTTGACTGATGCGTTGTGAGCTTACCGTGCTACATTCAAGACCCCTATTGGAATGTCTGCCTGTAGACTCATCTATGGGAAAGCTTGCCACTTGCCGGTGGAGTTGGAACCTAAAGTGTACTGAGTGATTAAGAAATTTAATTTTAACTTAGACAAAGCAAACTCGCTGTGTAATCTTCAACTTGTGGAATTAGAAGAGATCTGGAATGAGGCGTATGACAATTCAAGGATTTACAAAAACTAGATGAAAGTGTTCCATGATAAGAACATTTTTAGAGAAACATTCTAACCAAATCAGAAGGTACTTTTGTATAATTCTTGACTTCATTTATTTCCTAAAAAAATGTATTCCAAATGTACTGGCCCTTTTGTTGTGAAAACTGTTTATCCTTATATGGCCGTGAAAATTAAAAATCCAGCAAATGACAATGCATTTAAAGTTAATAAACAAAGGTTGAAACCATTTGTTGAAAATTCTATTTTAGAGGATATGTTCCTACCTCTGAAAGATCTTGTGTACTAGGATTGATCTCATAGTCTGATGGAGATCATTTTCCCTCGCTTTCATAGATTAGTTTCCCTAGTAGGATAGGCTGTTTGGTTTTTACTTATAGTTTACCAATGCACCGACTTATAAGAATTTAAGTGCTTTCATGTATTCATCTTTCAGGTACTCTCCACCATCTACTTGTTACATTTTTATTGCTCTATGTTGTTTTCATCACATATACTTTTAACATTGAGGACAATGTATTATTTAGGTTAGGGGTAGAGTTTCCTTAGGGAAAATTCTTTAATTTGTTCTAAAAACTATTGTTTTGGTTTTTTTTTTTTTTTTTTTTTTTTAAAATTATTTTTAAAGATTGAATTCTATATATTCATGTTAACTGAAAGTAATCTAAATGATTATAATGAAAATGTACTTAGTTTTGTGAAATTTAAAGTCTAGGCACTAGTGTGTTTGTAAAAATCTAATTAAGTTTGTTTCAGTAATTTTTTGATGGATGTTGTAAACATTGTTGAATAATGAATTTCACAATGCACAATTTGATTTTCATTACTAGGGATAAAGTTTGACTCTGTGATTGTTAACTAGATGATTGCTTAAGAGCGTAATGGAACTAAGCCTGATGAACCTTGACTATTTTGGAAAAGAAAAAAAGAAGAAGAATACATCGAAAAGGGCTACCTATTGAATTGAAAAGAAGAAAAAAAGAATGAAAAGAAGAATAAAAAGAAGTATTGAAAAAAAAGTGCAAATAGATTGAAAGCCATCGATGTGGAAAGTTAGATTCAATGCTTTGGTTGATTTACTCACTTGAGGTGATTATTGGTGTTATCATGACAGTAATGAATTAAACCCTTAATTGATGTAAAGTCCGATTTCACTGAGCACCATGATTTTTAATTTTTGAAATTTTCTGTTAGTTGATTAATGAATTGAACTCAATGAAGGATTGTTACTAAGTGTGCTAGGACCTAGAGCTTATATGTTGAAATGCTGATATTTAGTTGTTTTAAGGATACATGAATATACAGAGTTGCTTCTTCTGAAAAGAATTTTTTATTTTGGATTTTAAAAAATCTTTCACATATTTTGTTCAGGACTAGCAAAATGCTAGTTGGGAGGTATGTTGAGGCATAAATATTGCATATTTATCCCCTACTTCAAAGTGCTTTCCCACGTAGATTAGTGTTAAAATGGCTTAATTAAATATGTTTTCATCTTACAGAGAGATTTCAACGCCTAAGTCAAATTCGTGCTTAAAGTGATGATTTAAAGCACAAACGGAATAAACATTAAAGAACTGAAGTGTTAAAGTCCAAGAAAACCAATACTAAAGTGAAGATGAAGACTGATGAATAAGTGCTCCTTAATTGAAGATAAACAACAAGTTTTGAGTGATCGAGCAGAACCTTTGATCGAATGATCAATCTTTTATCAGTCTCAATTGATCGGGCAATGTATTGAGAAAATTTAAAATTTTTGGCACAACTCTTTCGACACTTTTTAGCACTTTTAATCAATCTAAAGTATGTTGTGGTTCGATTGAGAATTACCAAAATTTTGAACCTTACTCGCTACATAGTTTTTGCATGTTTCAGTTAATAGAGAATTAGAGCTTGATCAACCAAAGATTTCTTCGAGTGTTCTCGATCAATCGAGGTCATTGATCTACGATTGTGTAAGTGCGAAAGTGCATACCTTCTTAAGTTAATACAGAAATTTTCTATATAAACAAGCATTTCTAGGCTGTTTTATATATGAATTAGGTCTTAGAAGATTGAGCAAATGAAGGTGAAGCTTCTCTAATGTTGTTCTTCCTCCTTAATCTTTCATTCTAGTTTATTTTTGCTTGCTTTTATTTTAAGATGTTAGCTATGCTAGGCTAATCTCTTAAGGTTAAGGGATGAATCTCTTGATGAAGTTTTCTATTAAATTCATTCTTAATTCAAGTTTATGGATTTTTAATGTTGAATTGCGATTGTGTTAATTGAATTTCTAGTTTGGAGAAGGAATTGAGATGTAAAATCGATTGATCTATTGTTAACTTTGGGTACAATATATGTTTTTGATTCCCTGCGATTGGTTGCCTAGATCTTTATGAAAGATCAATTTATCTCGATTCATATGTCTTAATCGGATATTGGTTATTGAATTTATATATCTATCTTATAATTAGAATAAATTGAAATTCAATTCTAGTTGAGTTATTTACTTGAATGATATGAATTGATTTTAAAATTTGTTAACTGGGGATTCCACCTAAACCTTTAGTTGTTTTGTTATTGATTTTTTCCTACGCACTCTAATTTTCCATAATGGAAAATTCATAGAATTCTACTTGCATTTTAAATTTAGTTGTGTACTTAACCACATAATCCCTGTGGAATGATCTCGAACTCCTGAGTTATTACTACATCGTGACCCTACACTTAGGCTGTGAACAATAAAATTAATTGAATAATATATATATAAGTATGTATAAGAGAAATTAAAGGCATATGCCGTTAGAGGTTTCTAGCATTTAAAGGTAATATAATAAAATAATTTATTACATATAAAAAAAGAAAAATGAAACAAAGAAGGTTTCAGCAGTAGGCATCTCCTTACCCACTTCATCACATTGTGCGGCCCACTTAAGATTTGGATCTACCTCATCGCATGGCCCTTAGCCCAATGTTATATATCAAAACAGATGGACGGAGTTGATTTCCTAAAAACACCATGGTGGACCTCACCAAAAATGGATGCTTAGGGTGAATTTTTTTACAAGCATCAAAGTGGAATATATATATATATATATATATATATATATATATATATATATATATATATATATATATATATATATATATATAAAGGAAAAGAAAAGGCATATCTAGGAATTTTTAAAGAAGACTACGCATGTGTGACACTCACGTGTAAAGTGGAGTCAGTGAGGCTTTTTTAAAATAAAAACAACAACAGAGATGATTTAAGAAAGAGTGATTCAATGATTAGAGAGAGTTCTTAACATGAAATTCTTGTTGATGTTAAGGTATAATTGTGGTAAAATTATAAAGAGAGAAAATAGTAAATGGGGAGAGAGAAGGAGAAAGAAATTAATTTGAGAATTCTTATTCATCTAAGTACGTAACCCTATATTCTATTTGAATTCTCTTATTTCAATTCGAGTTTCTTTTATTCCTCTCTTTCTTTATTGAATTTTCCTCTTTATGAGATTTTGTATTTTTACTTGTGGTAGACTTTTATTATTTGGGTCTATCCTTTTTGCTTCAGGTTTAGCCATGTTACTTATACAAAAAAGTCAAAAATATATACACACACACACACACACACACACACACACACACACACACACTCTCGAGGGCTTCTTCTTAACTGCTTTTATTTATATATTCTTTGTATTGTTCGAAGTGGCCTCTTGTTGGATAACTTGAATATTGAGTGTGTTGGTGTAATTCACTTTGACTCTTGTATGTTTTTTAAAAATATGTTGCATTCTCGCATTACTTTAATCTATTGATGTGTTATTTTATCTTATAAACTATTATTTAGTAAGGTTAATCTATTAAGCTATCCATTTTTGGATAGTACACACATTATAATCATGACGTGCTTAAACTTATATTGTTGATTACGTTATAATTCCATGGGAATTGATTTGATTGCATCATTATGAAATACATGCTATTTGATTTGGATATTTAGAATTAAACTTTGCATGGATGATAGATCAGTGAGTATGGTTGATTTACTTATCGACGTGCATGGTTAATTTATTGCATTGGTTAACCAATTAAGTGAGCATGGTTGATTTGCGAAAGGTTCTTAATGTCAAGAGCTATATGAGATTGTGGTATTCATTACTCGACTACCATCTATGTTAGGCTCGACATACGAAGATAGGGATATCCGCTATCGGTTCCTTCTTCATCTTCGATAAAGAGTGGTGGGGCCACCATAAGTAGGTGAAAAATGAAGGCCCTTACTAAAGGGACTAAAGGGCAGGTTATCCAATACTTATATTTTTCAAAATTCACTTACCATCACATCCCCTGGTTGTAGCTTCCTCCATTGGGTCCAGTCGGTCCACTTCCTCCTCCTGCTTAATCACTGAACGTGCCTCGCCAACTGAGTGAAAGTAAGTACACACCTCATTGGACCGGTTATGTGATCATGGCTGATTTGCAATAGGAGAGTTCGTGGAAAACTGATTAATTGAATTTGACTATGATGGATTATATACTTGTATACACTATTGTATACATGGAATTATGGTTTATTTATATCCTGTTTAATTCCCGCCTATTATCGAACAGTTCTGTGTAGTATTATCTCTTGAAATTCAATTATTATGGATACAATCTCATTGGGCTTGTACCTCACCTAATTTGATAACTTTTATAAGTTTACAAGAGGAGAGAGGAGTAGAGGTTGAAGAATACATGGATTACTATTTTTATAGAGCTTAGAGTTTAGTTTATTTTATTTATTGAAAAAAATTGTGATGAACTTACAAGGGGAGTCATGAGAAGAGAATTAGTAGTAATAAATTAGTTGAATTTGGATTTAAGAAGTTTATTTTTAAGTTTAAGTTTAAATTATTATGTTTTAAAGGATTTAATTATGGTTTGCTTTGGATGTATGATGAATTGAATGAAAATGTGATAAATGAAATATTAGTTCACACCTTATAACTTGATATAAGGGTCGTCGTAGTTAAGTTTCAAAGTTCGGATATGATAGGACTGAACTTTCAGTGTCCGTCGATCATCTTATAATGTAAATTAAGTACATCTGAGTTAGCGTAACTATACCTCTAGTTGCAAAAAAGCTTATTATTGTCAAAGTGTCAGAATTAAAAACTCAAATGGCGAAAGAGTAACATAAATGACTCTAGTCTAGGGTACTTGTGAGTCTAACGTATTGTAATGCGGGAGATCCATAATGTCATAAAATACATAGGCAACTGCTCATTACAATGACTTAACCTACAAGTGATATTAGGGGACTATGTAACATCAAGAATTACCTTTCTAAATTGAATTGGGTTATCATCGCAAGACTGCAAAAAGTGTATGGGCTCTAAGTACCTAAAATTCAAACTTGTAGACACACTCGATGCACACCTACCAGTCACAACATGAAGAGTTGCGATTCGATGCCCCATAAAGCTGCAAAAACACATGGATAAATTACAACGTTTTCCTTAACCCTCGAAAAATATATATAGTAATATTTAACCATGCGGATATCGTAATAAAATACACTCCAGTTGAAATAGACTAGACTACACCTGTCTCTAATCTAGAAGGTGGAGTGTTCACTTGCGTTGGCATTTGATTGCACACAACCTTTGTCAAAGAGGAGCATCTGTAAACACTTTACCCAAAATGAGACTAAGCTACTCTTTAGGCTATAGTTGGGCTTCGATAAAGTCATCTTTGGGCAATTTGAGATCCGTTGAGAATATGATTAATCAAGGGGTTAGGACCCTCGACATGTCAAGGGACAATCACTGGACCCGATCTACAGATCCTATGCTTGGGAAACCTAAAACTCAATCGATAATCCGTCCCCATAAAAAAATTGATCATATATCTCTCTAGTCAGACTGAACTTTAACATCATGAGAAACATTAAAAAAAATGAAGGTTGAATAGGACCTGGACACCTCATGAAGGTATCCAACAGTTCTAATTGAACGATCTCGAACTTAACAAACAAGAATTAATGAAACAAATCAGCCCCCCAAAAGCTTGGGGATCCCTTATGCATGGTAGAAAATGCATAAAAGGGAGAAGCCGATCGTTGGCCCACTGCACACCGACAACCACTTGGCATTCTTTTTACCTAATGTAAATCCTATCCTAGCTTCCCATATGCTGAAATCTCAAAGTAGGGTCAGGTGTTAATCCATCGGCTCACCACAAGTTGATGGTCTCCATCTATAATTTGGCACAATAACTACCATTTTAAGGGGCTAGAGTCATGAGAGAGGGATGTAGGAGGTTAAAGAGAGAGGGAAACGTCAGGAGAGGATCCTGTTCTTCAAAGATTTTGGAGATTTCTTCATTAATGTCAAGGTTTTGTCAATTCAGGAAGCCAACCTTCGCAATAAATAACCTACCAAATGAGCCAGTAAAGTCAAGAGTACGATTTGAATCAAGGATGTTCGAGCATCCCTTTTGACAAAAAAAGGGTGTTTGATCTCTTCTTTTCTTCTTACATTTCAGTTAAGTTAAACTCACGTTTTACCCCACATATTCCTAATACGTCTATATTAACTCGCACTTTGCATTCCTTCTTTTTTATTTTATTACATTTGCCTCCTTGGAATCATTTGACATTACGAAGTACAGTTAAGAACTTTTCATTTCCACTTGCCCTCGCCCCCTCCCCTCCAAAGTTATGTGAAGAATGACTAGATATATGATGTTGAAATTTTATTAAATCCTCTTAAAAGTAAAAAATCACATAGAGTAAAGACTACAGATTATATGAATAGAATATGGTGCCTAACCCATTTCTCTTCTATTACTGAGACTTTTATCTAAAGCCTACAATCGCAGATCAACAACATGAGTCACTTAAATTGGGAAATCTCATAATTTTTCAATTCATAAGTGATTATATGATTTCGAGCCGACAGTAAATTCAATAGCTTTATTGGCCAATGGTTACTCCAAAAACTCAAAGCATATTCCTTGCATCCTAATCATGCTCTTGCGATATTGCACAACTAAAGAAATAAAAGCAAGCCTAATGTAACTAAGAACATCTCACAAAAGCAGGGTGAGTATGTGAACCATCCGGTGGGCCCACAACATCGGCTATTCCTGGCCTTGGTACTGGATCGTCATTATGGAAATTGAGTCCAAAACACGGAGGCTATGTGGTGCCCATTCCACATATATGTAAAAATCTACTCCATCCACAAGGTGGGAATTCATATGTTTGCCACAAATATAAAGAATGCTCGTTTAAATAGCTTAGATGGGACACACCAACTGAGAAAAAGTAAATTTATAAGTGGTCGGTTTGCCAGAGTCTTCTATTAGGCTGGTATGCAAACCTTTATTTTGGTGAGTTGCACGTGACTAAGGATAACATCATAGTGGCACTAAAACTAACCTATGTGTTATAAACAAATGTCTTAAATCTGTATGCAATCATGCTGCTCGACCGATCGAGAGGGCTACTCGACTAGTCGAGCACCACACGACTCGAAGTCTAGTGTGCTATATTTTTTGGTGTCGACCAGTCGAGGGGTTTGCTTGACCAGTCGAAGGGGTCCTTCAACCAGTTAAGGACCTGACTCGACTAGTCAAGGGTTACGCTGGTTTTGTGCGGACTGCGTAAATTTGAGGCGGTTTCGCAGAGGTGTGGAAGGGGAGTTTCCTAAACTATAAATAAGGGTCCCTAGGGCTATTCTAGGGTATTCTAAGACTTTCTAAAGGGGTTCCAAGGGTTCTTAAAAAGGTTTTAGGATTCTAAAGGGTGTAGCAATGGTGAGATTTAAGGTTGTTCGAATTGGGTAAGTTCTTTCTCTTTGTAATTTCTATTTTCATAGTGGAATTCTGTTGTTTTGTGCCATGATTTTTTTTCGCAAGGATTTTCCACGTTAAATCTTTGTGTTCTCTTGTGTTTGCCTAGTGTCATTGGATTGCTATCCTAGATCTAGATCTGTGTGATTTCGTAGCGCAATCCCCAATAAGTGGTATCGGAGCAATCATTGGGGCACAGATCTGAATCTGAGGGATTAGTAATAATGGGAAGCACTATATATGATATTGAGAAGTATTCAGGAAAAAATAATTTTGAGTTATGAAAGATCAAGATAATCAGTTCCTTAATCAAGAAAGGTGAAGATGATGCTCTTGAGGAGTGGAAGTCTACTATGACTGATGATGATTGGAATACTCTTAATAGGAAGGCCTTATCATTGATCAGTTTATGTCTCACGGATGAGGTTTTCTACAACGTCATGAAGGAGAATACTGCGAGTAAGTTATGGGCAAAGTTAGAGATGTCTATGCAAAAAAATCCTCTTAAAATTGCCTACACTTGAAGCGACAGTGGTATAACTTCAAGATGGCAGAGGGTGGAGACCTGGAGGCTCAC
This sequence comes from Magnolia kwangsiensis, assembly GCA_037074715.1. Taxonomy (NCBI): domain Eukaryota; kingdom Viridiplantae; phylum Streptophyta; class Magnoliopsida; order Magnoliales; family Magnoliaceae; genus Magnolia; species Magnolia kwangsiensis. Next base: position 121,850,390 of record CM073577.1, read on the forward strand.
GTCAGCTACTTTAACAAATTGGTTTACAAATTGCAGGATATGCAGGAAGTGATGAAAGATGAAGAACAGGCATGTATGTTGTTGAATTCTCTTCCAGTATCGTATGAGTCATTCAAGGACACAATGTGCAGCATGAATAAAACCCTGAGTGTTGACATCATTCTCTCAGCCCTTCAAGGGAAGGCTATGAGAAAGCTTAACGTCGACATGGGGATACCTTCTGATGCAATATTTACAGGGGATAGGAATTCTGAATAAGGTACAGGTTCTTCAAGTTCTAGATCCAAATCCAAGGGCAAAGGTAAAAGAAAGGTAAAGTACTGGAATTGTGGGATGAAAGGACATGTGAAGGAGGATTGTATAAATCCTAAATCTAAGAGAGAAGATTCTGAGGTTTCGTACAAGGAGGCCAACGTTGCCACGTCAGATGGATCGAGTGGATGTGATGGTGATGTTTTATCTGTGTCTATAGTCAGACGGTCATACGATGATCGTAAGGGCGAGTGGATGCCAGACACAGAGGCATCTTTTCACACGACTCCTCATCGGAGTTAGTTCACCAGGTACAAGAAGTGCGATAGTGGACATGTGTTTATGGGCAATAGATTTGCCTGTAATGTTGTGGCTGTTGGTACGGTGCGTATCAAGATGTTTGATGTGACAGAGCATACCCTGATTGATGTGAGGCACGTTCCTGACATGAAGAAGAATCTGATTTCTCTTAATGTACTTAAGGCAATGGGCTGCAAGTTTATAGGTATTGATGATGCTCTTAAGGTATCCAAGGGGGCATGGGTAATCATGAAAGCGCAACTACTCGGTAACATGTACAGGTTGATTAGGAGTACTTCAAAAGGTGGAGCTGCATGTGATGTAACGGATTCCACCTCTGCATGTGTGTGGCATGTTGGGCATGACCACATGAGCGAGCAGGGCAGGAAGGCTGAGAGCGCGGATAGGGATACATAGTAGGTGGAGTAGCTACCTGTGAGAAGAATCACATGGTATAATCGTAGGATATCAGCGAGGTATATAGACGACTCTAATATCGCAGTAGATTTATCTTCTATTCAGATGGCTCTACGTGAGCTTGGTGATGAGAAGTGGAAGGTAACTATAGGCGATGTGATGGACTCATTGTACTAGACCGACATATGGGTGCTGGTGGAGCTCCCAGTGGGCCGAAAAATGGTTGGATGCAGGTGTATCTTTGGGAGAATACATCATAGATACAGGATGAGGTTGGTAGCGAAGGGTTATACTCAAAGAGAAGGGATCGGCTTCTTAGAGACATTTGTGCTGACAGTATAGTAGGTGTCTATTAGATCCATGATTGGCGCTGGTTGGCCAATGAGATCTTGAGTTAGAAGGATGAATGTGAAGTCTGCACTTCTATACAGGAAATTGGAAGAACATATCTACATGAAGTAAATAGAGCTGTTCAAAGTTAAAGGGGCTGAGAAAAAAGTTTACAGGAGGTTGTGGTACAACCTGTCACCTAGGCAGTGGTTTGATTCCTTCATGGTGAGTAAGGAATTTTACACTGATGACATATGAATCGCCAATTATGACATGTCTGAGATCAATATACTGAAGACTCGGTTAAGTGGGACATTTAGGATGAAAGATCGGGGGGCTGCAAAGATGGTTATCAACATTGAGACTGGAAGAGGAGTAGGTTTTGGTAATCACGGGAAAAATACCTTGGGTAGGTATTGATCAAGTATGTGATGGACCGGACAAAATCGAAAAACGTTCCCTACATGTCTCTCCTCAAAATTTTCCTTAGGACATGTCCCAAAACAGATGAGAAAAAGTAGGATATATCTCATTAGCCTTATTCGAATGCGATTAGCAGTGCATGCTATAGTTTGTATTAGACCGGTTATTTCACAGGATATCAACATTGTAAATAAGTATGTAATGCCTCGAACTTTTCAATACTCGAGCATTAAAAGTCTTCGAGCTTTATCACAAGACTCAATATGATATATACGTGTGTACGATACTAATCCAACCATCCTAGCCTTACATCCTTGTCCTGACACAACCTAATGGTTAGAAATAATCTATATTCCTAGATCAAGCCATCTGACCATTGATTTTGTGACAAAACCATCCATCATGGAATTTGATGGGCGTACATTCCTTTAGTTGAATAGACGAATAACTCCTTAGCCATAAGGATTTAGATGTAAGTCCTTTTATAAGAATCACTTAGAAATATGGTCACAACTATGCAGAACAATTAGATTTCACAAAATTCTTAAATTAACAATAATTACAAAATTGCATTACATAGACCCCGTGATTCTAGATCACATGGTTCCCACAATCCGAGTGATGCGAAATTTTACATCATGTCTTTATGTTACAAATTAGCCATACACGATGGATTTCAACTATTAGATCATTGTAAAGGTGACCCGAATGGCAAATCAGCCCTTAACCATTGATTTTGGGCATTCACGAAAGGTTAATGGGTAGCCGTAGTAAGATACTTCCCTTCATCTAAGTCTGTATGATCTGATGGACAGGTTGGATGACAAATAAACATCGATGGAAGACCTAGCAAGCTTTCAACAGTAGAAGCCATAAAGACCATTGTTTCATGCCGAATGACTGACTTGACCTTAGGATATGATTCAATCTTGGGTCCAACCCCTTAAATTTACATGGAAAAAATGAATGGACGGTGTGGATTTCTTTGGAACATCGTCGGGGACCCCACACACAAGGTGCGTGTGCACAGATCACACGTACCCGCCGTACACGGTAACCGTGAGCACGGTCAAAGCACGGTTGACCCGTGTTTCTGTGGAAGAGAGAAAGACTTCCCGCCGCGGCAATTTTCAAAAAGAGATATCACGGGCATCGCCATGGGCCACCAAGATCGAACGGGATGATCGATCGGGACCGTCCATTGGAATCGGACGAGATTTCCGACCCTAGCCTGACCAGACAACGCCATTAGAGGACTAGCGATCATCCGTATTCGAAGTTCTGCGTTCGTATCTCCACGGCAAGAAAACCCGATGGGCCACACTGAAAACACCTATTTCTAGGACAAAATCATGCTCCGAAACCAGTGGATGGAGCAGATTTCTCACAGAATCGTGATCATGGGTCCCATCAGTTACGCAGGAAGACAGTCCGCAACAATCACGGACGACCGAAGACGTGCGGAAACCGGGACCTGCGTTGCGATGAGTTGGGTGGTCGGAGCTCGATTCAACGCCATGATCCGTACCGTCCAGATTGCTTGGAGGGGGATTTCAACCCTTCCCACGTTGAGCAAATAACCGGACGTGATCGCAGGGACGGTCCAAACTTCTGCTACGCGAAAGCATGACTGCGTAACAGCAAATTTCGCACTCACAAATCCGCGTCTGGATTTGCGTAGAAGGATCTGGAGACTCCCTCCGTCTATAAAAGACCTTCTTCCGACACAGGATGAGTGGAAGAGAAGAGAGAAACAGGAAGGGGAGAGAGAGAGAGAGAGAGAGAGAGAGAGAGAGAGAGAGAGAGAGAGAGAGAGAGAGAGAGAGAGAGAGAGAGAGAGAGAGAGAGAGAGAGAGAGAGATCAGTTGCTGTCCATCCAAGAGAGAGAGGCTGATCGTAGAAGGGGTCATCGGCAGCAAGGTAGGGAGGAAAAGAGAAGAAAAGAAAGAAAAGAAAAGAGAAAAGAAAATAAAAGAAAAGAGAAAAGAGAAAAGAAAAGAAAAGAAAGAAAAGAGAAAGAAAGAAAAGAGAAGGAAAGGAAAAGAAAAGAAGGAAAGAGAAAGAGAAGAGGAAGAAATAAAAAATTTGAGTCATGGCCGAGTTGACTCGGTGGAAAGACTCACCAGGTTCTAGAAACATATATTTTGCATGGAAGCTCTAGCAACCACTTTAGCTTAATGCGAAACAAGTGAAACTAAGTTGCCCAGACATCTAAGCCTAGAGGGCAGTCGGTTTTATACTTTAGACTTATGCTAATTTAAGTTGTTAATTTTATCTTACCTTGTCCTGTTTCCATGAATTTGATTTTGCCTTTGCATGCATTTTATCTGGCCTTTTATGTATCACTTTGAATCTTCCATGCTAATATGTGTTTCACCATTAATTAATGACCATTTTGAGGTTTTTTTAACATGGTATCCATTATAAGAGGCTTTCTTGAATTCATATGGGGCTATGGATACAAGCCTTGCTTTTGCTTTTATTCATCATGAGTTAGCCTTAACCACGCTCCTCAAACTTGAGTTGACCATTGTCACTCGCCTCTTATTCGAGCTGGTTACTATCACTCACCTCCTTTACCATAAGGGCTCGGTAGGTGTGTTAATGTTCTTAACTGACCATGGATAAATGAATTCTCTCTTGATGCAAGTACTATGTTGGGAATCTTTCCTCTAGTGATCGATTAATTATCGTGGATGTAATGCGCTTTCGGTAGCGGCCTTGGGGCGTCACGTAATTCCATGTTCTCGGGTGATGTTGCCCTAATTGATGTGCGTAAGCTGTTCTGTATACGCAGTGCATCAATTCCTTTTTGATGGGGGGTTGGTTGTCGCAAATAGTCGCTCCAATCTCTAGGGTTGTATTCTCCCGGTCATGTATCGTGGCCGTCTCAGGTTAACCGTATAAAGCCATGTTAAGCGTGGGATATGCCGGCGAATATCTGTAGTATGGGATGCGGGTCGAGTCGGATAACTCTAATCATATTTCACATTATGGCAATTGCTAATTAAGTATAATACACAACATATATTTGCTAGGCATGCATCCTATATAGATTGATTGCGCATTAATATCTCTTGTAGTATGGAGTACTTGACGTATTAGAACATTTATATCACTTTTATAAGTCTCTTGAATTATTGTTAATATTAAAGGATAACCATCACTATGAATAGGGTATTGACCCTCTCCCAACTGTACAGATGTTGTAGGTGACGTACAAATTGATGACTTAGAGGACTAACTTTTATAGAAGACTACACCGAAAGAATATGATGACAAATTATTTACTAAGTTTTATATTTCCGCTGTGAGCTCGATGAATGTAATAAGCTTTTATTGAGAAGGCCTATGATTATTTTTCTTTACTCTAATGAAATATAATCAATACAGTTGGTTTTATTCTTGTAAATGTTACCTTCATGAATGTATCTGGATGTAAACCAAATGAAAAAAATAGGGTATGATTTTAAAGCATCTAGTTGTACATTGTTAATACCCGATTCTCTCGGGCACGAGTATAAACTCTGACCGTGAAAATTCGGGATGTCACAAAGTACACCGACAAGCAATATTGGGTGACAGTGAGATGGTAAGAAGACTACGTCTTTCCTTTTGAGAAGACATGAGCAAAGGTGGTTGGGCACGTAGATTTTGATCCGGCAGACATGCTCACTTAGAACGTTCTTGCAGAGAAGTTCAAGTTCTGTGCAACTTCTATGAGCTTGGCGATAGCGAAAAAGAAGGACGAAGTGTGCACAAGAGGCAAAAATAAGAGAATAGGTCAAAAAGCTACATGGTTGATGATTGAAGACATGGTGAAGATTGTTGTAAATAGATGTCTTAAATCTGTATGCAACTGGGCTACTCGATCGGTTGAGGGGGCCGCTTGACCAGTCGAACACCACTCGACTCGAAGTCTAGCGTGCTATATTTTTTGGTGTCGACCAGTTAAGGGGTTTGCTCAACCGGTCGAAGGGGTCCTTTGACCAGTTGAGTACCTAACTCGAATAGTCGAGGGTTACGCAGATTCTGTGTGGATTTTGTGCAGACTGCATAAATTTGAGGCGGTTTCACAGAGGTGCGGAAGTGGAGTTTCCTAAACTCTAAATAGGGGTCCCTAGGGCTGTTCTAGGGTATTCTAAGGCTTTCTAAAGGGGTTCCTAAAAAGGTTTTAGGATTTTTAAAGGGAGTAGCAAGGGTGAGATTTGAGGTTGTTCGAATCAGGTAAGTCCATTCTCTTTGTAATTTCTATTTTCATAGTGGAATTCTGTCGCTTTGTGCTGTGGTTTTTTCCTGCAAGGGTTTTCCATGTTAAATCACAGATTTCACAGCACAAATCCCCAACGCTATGTTGGCATCCCATCCACAGTGTTTGGTGTTCTACACGCTGTGGAAGACACTGGTGATTCCAGTCCCAAATTCACATGAGCCACCACATGAAACTTTTACTTTTTTTTACCACCCTGCTAAATAGGTGTGATGAGAATGCATATTACCTACTGTAGCGTGCTAAGTAAATTCCTTGGAGCCCATTGTGGTGTATGTGTTTTATCACGTCATCCATTTAATTTTTTAAGAAATTCGAATATTTTACTTGCCACAAATAGAAATTTCTGTTTGTTATAATCTGATTGGGCCGTATCATTGCACAATGTATTTAATGCAACAATACTCATAAGGTTGATGATGATGTGGACCAACCTTAATGTAAGAAAATAAAAAATTACTATTTGTGACAATCAGAGGATTCATATTCTTTTTTAAGTTTGGAGCATGAGCTTAAAATTGAAGCATATCCAAAGCTTAAGTGGACCACATGAAAAACTTCAGGGATAATGATGGCTACAGTTGAAATCCTTTTAGGGCCATAGTGATGTTTATCTGTCATCTAACCTATTCATAAAATAAGTAGATACATAGAATGCATTAAAAAAAATAAATTAATGGCTATTTACACTGACATATATCCAACTTTGAATTGAAGCCCAACAACAAGTTTAATCCGAAACTTCTGTTGCCTTTGGGTAAGTTTTCAACCATAAGTGATGAGTTGTCATTATTTCTTGTGATATGGCCCACTTGAACTTGAGGTAGGGTTTAATTTTAGGCTTTTATCTTAAGGGGGCGTTTGGCTCATGGTAGTAGATGACATTAGGTGGGATAGAATTGCATTTAGTACCATGCAAATTCCATCTAGTGTTTGCAGAGAATGGGAAAGGTTGGGTTTAGGTTAGATGGAATTGCATTTAGTTGCTTTTAGATTATGATAATTGTAGCACCGCTTCCCTAATTGTCATTTATATTTTTTTTAAAAATGTTTGTTGATGTCAGTAAGTTCTATAGGTTCCGCCATGATGTATGGGCTAAATCCACACTGTCCACCTATATTTCGAGATCATTTTAAGTCATGGGCCCAAAAAACAAGCAAATCCAAAGCTTAATTGACCTCATCACAGAAAGCAATATGGATTGAATGCCTACCATTAAAAACTTCTTGGGGGCTACTAAAGTTTTGGTTCAAGCTGATATTTCATCCAGGTCTATTTGACCTTATGAACAGGTTGGATGGCAAACAAACATTACGGTGGACCCTAGGAAGATTTCAACAATGGGCATCATTGTCCCTACTTCTTTCTATAGCGGTCCATGTAAGCTTTGGATCTACCTCATTTTTAGGCCCAAGCCATAAAACGAGGTTGCAAAATGAATAGACGGTATGGATATAACACATATATGTTATTTTCAATAGTTTCAATTTCTAGTTGATATATCTATTCAATGACCAACAAATATACAACCGAATGCCACCATGACACAAACACAAAAGGGAGTTAAATTTGTCCTGTGGTATCCTACCTTCACGGTAGACAATCCCGATCACATACAGTAATTATATATTTTTTAAAATCCCATATCACCTAGTCTCCTCAAATTATATGCTCCAAATACTCCCTAAGATGAGCTGAAAAAAATGAAGGGCGGCGTGCATAAGACACATACGTCATAGTGTAGTCGCATGCTGAGTGTGTCAGTGACTAGCGTTGATGGGAAGCCATACACACGGAGCGGATTGAGTACTACCCAACCAAGACCGGATTAGATATGGTCCTGTCAAGTATTTGTGGGGCCATTGGTATGTATATGCTTTATCCACACTGTTCATCTATTTTAAAAGATCATTTTAAGTCCTGATCTAAAAAAGGAGGCATATTGAAGGCTTGAGCGGACCACACCACAGGATGCAGTGGTGATTAAATTCCTATGGTTGAAAACTTCCTAGGGTCGATGATGATGTTTATTTTCTATCCAACCTATTCATAAGGTCACATGGACTGGTATGAAGGGAAAATAATCATAAATATCAGCTTGATCCGAAATGTCTACGCCGCCCAAGAACTTTTCAACTACAAGCTTTCATTCCCCACTGCTTCCTATGATGTGACCCACTTAAGCCTTCAATTTGCCTCCTTTTTGACCTTGCTACCTAAAATGATCTATTAAAATAAATGGATGGCTTGGATAAAACAAACACATTTCGGTAGCCCCATAGAGCCTCTCACAGGACCGTCCCTCTCTAAGTAGGTCCTAGTGGGGGTAGTACCCAATTCGCACCGCATACACACCATGGTGGGCCACGCTCAACCATGTGGAATGGATGCGGATTGGCTAATGTACCTCACACCAAATATATAGCTGTTGTATTGACGTCAGCAAGTTCTGTGGATCTGATCATGAGGTATGTGTTATATCCAAACCGTCCATCCATTTGGCGAGCTCGTCTTAAGGCTTAAGACAAAAAATAAGACAGATCTAGGTATCAAGTGGACCACACTGTAAAAAGCAGTGGGAGATTGAACGTCTACCACTGAAACCCTTTTTGGAGTCACAGAAGTTTTGGATCAATATGAAATTTGTTTTTCCTCTTAATTCAGGTCTTTTTGACCTTATGAACAGATTGGATGGAAAATAAACGTTATGGTGGGCCCTACGAATTGTTTAACGATGAAAATCATTATCTCCACTGCTATTTGTGGTGTGGTCCAGATGATCTTTGGAAATGATTTATTTTTTTGGATAATGCTCTAAAATGATCTCTAAAAATATATGCATGGTGTAGATATAATAAATACATCACTATGGGGCCCATGTAACTTTGATCTCCTTTAAATCGTTCGTACAACGTGGAGCTCAAGGAGCGTCAGTGCATGTCTTCGCATGACACGGGCCTACAACAGCTATATAGCTGGTGTGTGTTACACCAGCCAAATTGATTCCATGTGGAATAGGGAACAGATTAGGTTTAGGGGTGTACATCGAGCTGAACTAAGCCGAACTGGCCTTAGCTCGGCTCGTCTCGGTCACCAGACAGGCCTGGCTCGAACTCGGCTTGGCTCGGTGACTGAGCCAGCATCTCCAGCTCGACTCAACTCGATCAGTAATCGGACCAGTTCGAGCCAGTTTCGAGCTTTGAGTTTCGAGCCGAGTTCGAGCTCAAGCTTTCGAGCCGTGTTCAAGTTCATTTTTAGAACAAAGTTTCGAGCTTTTGAGCCGTGTTCGAGTTTATTTTTCGAGCCGAGTTTCGAGCTGTTCAGTTTTCAAATTTTCAAGTTTTTGAATTTGAACTCGAGTTTAGTTTTCGCAATTATACAATGTTGGAACTCGAAATTAGGAATTCGAAAGTATTGAGTTAAAATTATAATTTTACTACATCTACATGCATTTAATAACACAACAAAGCATAAAATAAAATATTAAATATAAACTAAAGACAATACTATAGAGGAAATTTGTCTGCTGAGCTTGATCTGTTATCCAAATCTTCATGTACGTACTCGTTCACCTCTCCCGAATCAGAAAGTGGAGATAGCTTTTTATCGTCCTCTTGTATAGTTTGAATTGGATTTTTTAAACTTTCTTTGTGAGAAGATTTATACTTAGTTCCCAACGTCCTGTAAAACACACCAATACTGGAGAGAAACTTAATTGAATTCTTACTCTTTTTTTAGCTATCCTGCATGTGGAGCTTCAACCTGCTTCAACATCATGTTATCATGGAGGACATCGCTGATGTGTAGAATTCTCTTCCATACTGCTCTTTAAGGTGAGTTGGAATTGTTATTCTTCCAATGCTAATAATTTAGCTTCCTCCTCTTCCTTAAAAATTTTGGATGGGGGAGTAGAAACTTTTTTGTTTGAATCAATAAGTGCTTGGAAAAGAACTTGAACGTCCTTTGGGGCTTTAGGACATGGTTTTACATCTCCACCCCGACAAGATAAGTGTACTTTGAGCCGATTAGTTTTGTTAAGAAACTTGGCTCCACATAATGACACAAAATATTAAACTTTCCAGACTTTAGAGAATGGACTAAGGAACTATAGTCCCAAACATCAATCGATGGTTCACTTGAAGGCATATCTAGATTATTGTGTTGAAAAAAATAAGTATTTTAACAATAATGAAATATCGACATAAAACAAAAGCAATTTATGGATGGAAAAAAAGAAAAAATCATTAATGCTTGCATGTATAGCTTCCATCACCATAACATCAAAATAAAAATAAAAGAGTACCCATTACATGACATAATTTTCAAGTTTCAATAAATAAACAAGAAATGTTAACCTAACTTCATTCATGTTTCTGTTGTTTCATGTGATGTGGCTTGATATACATTCTCCTCCTCTTCCTCATCAATATCAGAACCTCTCCAACTCGAACGTAACCAATCTTGTGTACAAATTAATGCTTCCACTATATCTTATGCAAGGGAGCTTCGAGTCTTGCTCACGACCCTACTCCCCATGCTAAAAGTAGATTCCAATGCCACTGCTGAAATAAGAATTGATAAAATATCTTGTGTCACCATCGATAGTGCAAAGTATTTTCCTTAATTAACTCTCATTTTTCACTACTCAAAAACATTAAAGTTTGAATCCTGCTACAATACGATTGACTCCTTGAGATACAAGTCTAACTCTGATTCTTTTATTTCAGTGTCTGTATTTACTTTTGCTAAGAAAGACATGTAATCAACTTCGAGCATAGTGTCAGAACTTATAGCAACATACAATCTAATTTCGTTAACATTTGGTGTGGACCCTGTGATTGTGTACGTATTGTACAATGCTTCGATTGCGTTATGAACTTTCAAAGTTTCATTTACTGCCATTTGATTAGGATAAATCTTCATGAAGATGTACTTAACATAACTCATCCTGTATCGAGGATTAAGAACAACAACTAAAGACATTAACAAATGACATTCATTCCAGTACTTGTCGAACTTTGTTTGCATACCACCTGTCATGAGTTACAGAAAAAATGGACCTTCACTGACACATTTCTTTAAGGCTTTTTTGATCTTTTACACAACTGGAAGAAACATATTTACTGTATGAAACTTGTTGTCAGAAAATATCTTTGTACAGTCATAAAAAACTTTTAAAAATTTGTAAACTTCTTTCGATTTGCTCCAATTATCATCAGTAGGCAACCAAACATACGTTCTATATGTGCTGCATATTCTGAAAATGCAAGTTTCAATTTTAGGGCTGAATCCAACATGTCAAAAGTCAAATTTTAATGTGTGAAGACATCTAGCTTCAACGTTTTTAGAGACTTCAAATTCAAATGTTGGACTATATCATTCCATATACTTAATCTTGAAGGCGAGCTCCTTATGTACTTCATACTCTCTCTCACATTTTCTATAGTTTGGTCAATTGATTTCAACCCTTCTTGTATAATTAGGTTGAGAATGTGTGCATAACACCAAACATGAAATACTTTTTCCTCAAAAAATAAATTATCGGTTGCCTTAAACTGGTTATGTAAGAATGATATTACACTATTATTTGTTGAAGCATTATCTAAAGTTAATGAACTGACTTTTTCTTTCAATGCCCCAATCTTATAGACAGTTGTAAATGCAATATGAAATAACCAAATCGAAATGAGGAGATGCAAGATGACGAAAGTTCAATATTCTCTAGTAAAGATTTCAATTTTCATCAACATATTGTGCAGTCAATGAAATGTATCCATTTCTTTGATTTCGCACTGTCTACATATCAGAAGTCAAACTTATCCTTGAAATCGAATCTAAAACTACTTTCAACTTCACTTTCTCACTTGCATACATCTTCATGCACTCCCTCTTCACAGTAACATGGGAGACCTCACACTGAGGATTAAGGTATTTACTGTATCGTATGAATACTTCACTCTATCATTTTAAATGGTTTCTCATTAATGATAATCAGCCTTACAAACCACTCCTTTAGCTTTTTCTTTTCAAACTTATGAGTGGTAAGTGTACATTTAGAAGTAGTTCCTTTGAACTTTGTAAACGATAGAAATTGTTGGCCTAAAGGTGGAATTCTAAGTCTCCTTGCATAACTTTTCCTATGTCTATTTAAATGAGTAGTCGATGACCTAGTATTTTTGTTGTATCAATTTTTACAGTGTAGACATCTAATCTTAGTGACATTGTTAAATACTACTTTTTCAAAATCATCTGAGATAGCTGACCATTTCTTTCCTTTATTTGCAGCTGAAGACCCCTCTCCCTCAACAATAAGAAGTGATGTGGCTGACGCACTAGCACTAGGGGTAGTTGGGAGTTCATCCTCACTAGCCATCTCTAAAGATATGAAACAATTTTAACTAATTTTAGTAAAGAATTTCCTAACGGCCTATTTGGATTCGCGTATTAGGGTGTGTTGATGTTAAAATCCGGTCGGCCCTCCTTCCTCATCTTCTCCACCTTCACGTATCACCCCTGGAACTTGCACCAAGAGAACTGGCAAAGGTGACCCTAGCTATGCCGGGGGACCCTCTGATGCCTAAGTCAGGTCAAGGAAATCAGGGTCTAAGTAGAGAGTAGAGGTGAGAGTGCTTGCTGTCACGTACCTGTAGACATAGAGTGGTGTGCTATTTATACTTGCTTGTGGAATGGTTTGGATCCGATAATCTCGGCACTATCAAGGGGATTCTCCGATCATGGAGATACTGCCCGCAATCTGCTGATCACGCAGTGTATCGGGCATGTGGTACGTATCTGTGAGCGAAGTTTTCGGCCACGTTCAGTTATGGCAGTTTTCATGTTCGTCAAATAGAATATGCACCTCCGAGTATCTGCTTGGCTCGGCTCGTCCGAACGTCTGCATCTGCGTTTGCTCAGTCGGACAAGGGCGGTTCCCAGATCCAAGTGAACTCCATTACCGATCTGACCTTATAGGTTCGAGCCGATTTCACTGGTCTGAACCGAAGTGGAATGCTCTCTTCTCCAAGGCTCTCGTCGCCTCGGACTTTACATGTGCTCGGATCTTCACAGAATGCTCATATCGGGTCAGACGTGTCATGCCCTAGACGTCATTGTAGTGAGTCGGCTCAGACTGACACTTAAACGGATGCGTTATCGCGGGCTCAGATCTTCCCATAACAGAAGCCCCCTACTCTTCGAGTCTACTTGCAGACTTGAAGAGTACTCATATAAGAGAGCCCGCTCATACTGCATTGATGATGGTTTTTGAATTCGAAGCGTCACATCTCAAGATCGTTGCCGTGCGAGTCACTTTGGTGGACGCGTGGTGATGGTTACGATTCTGAATCTCCTTCCGGCCTATGAGAGGTTGCCACGCAGGTCTGAGGAGGCGTGTACATGATGACTCCCACTGCTCGGGCATCGCTTCGCATATCAAAGCACGCTGCCCGATGTCAGAGCCGTATCGTCTGTTGAGTATTCCCCCAACGAGGTGTGGCCACGTATGCTTGTGGATCGGCTTGTGCCGATTCGGCTGCAGCCATTATGGCTTGCCATTAATGCAAAGATCCTTCGTAGCCTATATAAACTGCCTTCGGATTCTTTCCCACTACACGTATCTTGAACTTGAGAGCGTACCGGAGGAGGTGATTTTTGACGAGGCGATTCCGTTCGAGTTTGAAGTTTTCGGTGGGCGATTCCAACCGATCACCCTTTTTCGATAGAAGACGATTTTCGGTAGTCGTCCGGTGAGTCCCGTTGATCTTCATCCATCTTTACATAATGTCTTTCGACCTCGAGATGATGCGCGAGTACGCTGAGGACTCCGAGCTGGGGAGTTCTGAAGATGAAAATGGGGCTTTCGAAGGTCCCTTTAAAATCGTACCATTATACCCCCCGCCTTGGAGACAAAAAGGGGCCGGGTGCTAGGACCAAGCAACCTAGCAAAAAGAAGGCCACCTGAGCTCGCCAAGTCAGCACTGCTGAGGCCACCGAAATGCCCGCGAGTGGACGCATATCAGAAGTAGTCTCAGGAGGCTCCGTTTTGTTGAAATCTAAGATAGACTGGATCCGCTTAGAGTTTCAAATTTCGAGCTCTGTCCAGATAAGGGCCCCTGGGCCTATGGACGTGGCTGGTGCTCCTACCGAGGGGGAAGTCGCAATCTTCCTCTGCTCGTTGCAGTTGCGGGCTTCGGCTCTCACTTCACCCCTTCATCCGGAAGGTTGCGGCCTACCTCGGGCTGGAGGGTTCTGATCTCCCCTTCATCCGGAAGGTTATAATTCGCTTCCAATGCCTGGAGGGTTCTGATCTCCGCCTTCATCATCTGGTGACAAGTCGGGAACCCTAAGCTGACCCCGGAAGAGTTGATGAGTCTGTACCTAGTCAAGCACGACCACAACGACCCATGGTATTACTTCGTCACCTGAGGCAGCAAGGGGTCGAGGCTGGTGATGAACTTGCCGTCCTTCAATAAGGACTGAAAAAATAAATGGTTCTGGGCGGCAGACGAATGGGAGGCACCGGCGGTGGAGCTCGGAACCTTGACACCGCGGGTTCCGACCCACTTCACAAAACCAGGTTAGACTTTACCTAGTATCCGTATGGTTGCCTTTGTTTCCATTTATTTCAATTGAAATAAAGCTCTCCGTTTTCTTTTACAGCTTTTCCTAAGGGACTGCCACTCCTTGACCATGCTCAGAAGAACCGCATCGCGAAGGCTAGGGCGTGATCGGAGGGGCTTCGTTCCTGGATAGACCTGATAACTGCTGATAATCTTCATTGGTCTGGACTTTGCAAGTCACAGCCCTTGCCCACGTCTTTCAGTAAGTTATCGCAATATTTCTAATGAGCCCAGTTTCGGTTACTTAGTCACTGGTACTGTCATCTCTCTCGTAGGCATGGTCGAGGCGTCTAGTGCTTGAAAGAGGAAGGCGACTCTGACAGCGGCGGAGTTGTTGAAGGAAACCTCCCGGGTAAAGATCACCCGGAAGAAGCAGGCTCCTCCTCGTGAGGGGGAATCTTCTGCCGCGCCGATCTCCGCAGCCCTCGCTCCTAGGCTCCGCGGTCGACTCTTGCGGTGCTTGCTCACCCACAGGCATCGGGTGCACGCCGACCCCGGTGCGCCCTAGTGCGGTTATGGCTCCTCCTGCGGCTCCGCTTCAGCTGCTGTCTAGTCTGACCAGGGGCCCGGTGGAACTCCTCCCCTGGTGCTTGCCTTAACGATCGTGGCCGACACTCCAGTGGTTCCAAGCTCCGTTCCTTTTAACGCCCCAGCCGTTCTGAGCTATGCTCCTTCCACCGCCGTTCCCCCCATCGCGGAGGCTCCTGTCGCAGCGCCCGAGCCCCTCATTGCTATCTCTTCTTCCTCCGAACTGGAGAAGGCCATTAGAATGACCGACAACATGCTTTCCCCCCCGAGGTCGGGGGAGATGTCCGCGTCGAGGGTCCTAACTCGGCCGGTAGTAGGGTAGGGGCTGAGGAGGCAGTGGCCTCACCCCAGGTGGGGACGAGCGATGGGAGGTTCGAGCCGGGCTACCATATGGCCTGTTTGGCTTTGTGGACCGCCAAGCATGCCCCCAAGGAGGACAGCTCGAAACCTCGGCAGGTCGAATGACTCCTTTCTAAACGACTTAGCTGCCGTGTGCTATACGGTAGGTCTCCGAGAGGATCCTCTTTCCTTCATATTGTTAGTGTATATATTTTCTTAGACATTTGAGTCTCGTTTACTATTCAGGCTGTCCCGAACTTGTTTTCGATTCGGGAGAGTGCGCGGGAGCATCAGAGGAGGGAGATTGAGCTTGAGGCCCTCAAGGCTGAGATGGCGGCCTTACGGGATGAGTCCGACCTCTTGAAGTCCGAGCAGGGTGAGCTGCGCTGGCAGATTTCGGACGAGAGGGCCAGAGTGAGTTGGCCGCAGGGAGCTGTGGTCGACTTAGAGGCCAGGGAACTGCAGCTGCAGGAGAGGGCGGATAACTTCAAAGCCAATAGCGATGCAGCGACTGCCGAGCTGACCCGCGCAAGAGCTCATGCAGATTCCTTGGCTATGGAGACCACCCGGCTGGGTAAGGCCTTGGAACGCACCAAGGTTGAGGTGACTGAAGAGCGGACTCGGGCCATCGCTCAGGCTGTGGAGGTTCAGCGAGCCAAGGATGAGGTTTCCCTGGTGACGGTAGTTGCTGCCGCGATTGAAGATTTCAAGACCTCCAAGGAGAGGGAAGCCGAAGCTGCGATATTCTACAACCGCAGTTTCGATGCTTGCATTGAGGTAGTCCTGAATTTATACCCAAACCTTGATCTTGATCTTCTTCTGCTTGAGGACCCTGAAGACGCCCCTGCCGAAGTCGTCCACTCGAATCAAGCCCCAGATGCCCAAGCTCCTCCTCCCGTGTGAAGACCTTTTTATTTTTCTTTTTTTTTTTTGTAAAACTATTGATGTATTTTTTACCCCTCCGAGGAGGATTTATTGAATGAGAAACATTTCTTTGGAAATTTCTTTAGAATTCATGGGTTTGTCATTGTGTTGACTTGTTCTGGAATGTTACCGAGTTGACTTCTTTACGGATCTGGCCCTTCCATTATCGTTTATTTAGCTCCCCGAGCCCCCTCGGTTCAAGTCTTAGTTGAGTCCGATCTTTTAGGGTGTTCGGCTCATTGCTTGTCCGGCGAGGACCTTTCATTGTCGTATGATGAGCCGAGTTCTCCATTGGAGAGTCGAGTCATTATTGGGCTTTCTCCCTCTTCAAGGGAATGCCTCGTTGAACCTTTGTAGGATTAGGTTCCGACCTCTTCACAAAGGGATCAGACCATTAAGTTCGTGCTCGTATCGATAAGGCAATTGAGTAGACATTCGTGAAGTAGAATTGAAACTTTTATTAAAAGCCTTAAAGGCTAGTCGCTCGGAGGCATACAATTTATTAGGAGCCTTAAAGGCTAGTTCCTCATGGGTAGTAGATCTTCAGGTGCTTAGCGTTCGAAGGATGAGGGAGCTGACGACCTTCGAGGTCTTCCAAGTGATACGAGCCAGGTTTGGTAGATTTGACCACGCGATACGATCTTTCCCAGTTGGGTCCGAGTGCTCCTGCTCCTGGTTCGGCTGTGTTCTGGAAGACCCGACGGAGGACTAAGTCCCCAGGTTAAAAACGCCTGACCTTAACCTTCGAATTGTAAAATCGTGCTACTTGTTGATGTCGAGCTGCTACTCGGAGCTTAAAAACATCTCTGACTTCCTCGAGTAAATCCAGATTAGTAGCGATCTACTCGGAGTTTTGATTATCTTCGAAGTTTCTCACTCACGCCATAGGGAGTCCGATTTCTACTGGCCCCATTGCCTCCAAGCCGTAGGATAATGAAAACGGAGTTTCACCAGTTGAGGTTTGGGCTGTGGTCCTGTAAGCCCAGAGGACGAAGGAGAGCTCCTCAGCCTAGTTGCCCTTTACCTTTTTTAACTTAGTCTTAAGATGATGCTTGATGATTTTGTTGACCGCTTCCACCTGTCTATTTGACTGCGGGTGCCGAGGCGATGAATAAGCATTCATAATGCCAATTCCCTGACACATACCACGGAACTTGTCATTATCGAATCGTCGACCGTTATTGTCATGCCCCAAACTCGAAAACTAGGCTCACAAAATTCTCGATCGCCGAATCCGGCGCCGACAGCCTCCGTACAACCCCATTCTCGGCTCCTAGCGCCCATTCGCCAGGTTCCGATCCTAGAATGCTACGAGGAGGATTTTCAACGTCAGTTTGATTCGTAATAAGCATAACCAATGACATAACCCACAAACAACAATCAAGAACTCCATTACATTTCCACTATGATCAAAAACTTTACAAGTACAATGAGCATAAAGGGAAATACAATGGTAAAGAACAAAAACTCCAAAACGATCTGTAACGTGCTCCTGCCTCAGCGCTGCTGCGAACCAACGTCACCTGCACGCAACGGTCATGCATAAGCTTATAGAAAGCTTAGAGGGTGGTGAAAGTGTGTGCGCAAGGTAGTAATATGAACATGCAATGTCAGAGTAATGCGGAATGTGCAGATGGATCCATAATATCATGAGCCGTACCAAGGCTATGTGATGCAAGACATGAATGGTATCGGCCATCCCAAGGCCATGCGATGTGCAATGCAACTCAAGCATACAGATCCTCATCTATGTCCACACATCAATACAGCTCAAATGTGGGATATCACCGGGGTCTAGTACACTCTAAACCAGATTGCTGCCACATCGCGCTTAATAAGGTGAGTGGAAGAGATCACATTATCCGTCTGCCAATATCGGGCGCGACTCGTCGATAGCGGACCCATTCCTTGAGCTGGTCAAACTTAGCCTAGCATTGTCCCCTACTCTCTGGTGGATAAGGCAGCACCCCCTTCCAACCGACCACGACACAATGGAGAGCACAGCCAACTAGTATTCGGCACTCAGCGCTCATCTACCCACTCGGTCTAGACGTTGGAGCAACCTCTTGGTACCATAAGGGTTTAGGGACTTTCACCCAGGGATATCTATAGCACCCCATGTAGAATAATATTTTCGGCATCCAACCCTGCCAACCACAATGCATCTGTGGAGGCTACGACCCCGATGTCGCTAGGGCGTACAACAATTATGTCACACAATGCGAAATGCATGAACCACGCTATCCAATCATGCAACAAATCCTGCGCGTATCGTGCGCTCATGCAGGGCAATACCGCCTAATCGAGTCCCATAAATAATCTGTCCGAAGGCATGTGCTATGATCAGTCACTTCTCATATCAAGCATACATATGATGTGAATGATCATGAGTCATGCAACTATACTAAACATGTTATAATGAAATGAACTATTCTTACAATGCAAATGGACCTGGACGGCCTATACACAATAATACTGCCTATCAATGGGCCCAAGGGAGAGTCGTAATGTGGACATCCAACCAACATTATACTCTTAATGTGGACGTCAAACCAACATTGCTCCCAAGCCATAACCCGGAATAAACATCATTACTTAAACCAGGTTGGGATCACACATTGCAATGGACCTTAGGTACACCCCATTGGGCCTTAAATACATCAAATGGGCCATATCAGATAGCCTTCCATTCGTCAAGCGGGCCACATCAATGGGCCAAACCAATAGGCCTTATGTGCATTGCAATCGGTCATAACCCGTTGGGCCTTGAATGCATCAATTGGGCCTAATCCCGTAGGCCTTAAATCAAATGGGCCTAGCCCATAGGCCTTATATAATTCAAATGGCCTAGCCCATAGGCCTTATATAATTCAAATGGGCCTAGCCCATACATAGGTGGCCCACTTGATAAATAAATCGGCATAATTCTTCAACTCATACAAAAAATGATCTTTCTAAGTGGACGGACGGTCCAGATGCATCACTTGCATCATGGCGGGGTCCACAGAGTTTGGACGGTGCAACTGCATCACCGTGGGCCCCATCACCACCGTCCATTTGGACGGATGACATACATACACTGTGATGGGCTTCCACTGGCCGTCCAGCTGCTGCTGGACGGCGTTAATAGAACGCATACATTAGGGTGGGCTCCACCGTCCGCCTGGACGGTGGAGGCAAAGTACATGCATCACTGTGGGTTCCCGTGTGGGGCCCACCTCAATGTTCTGACACCATCCAAACCGTCCATAAGGTCACATGGACCCAGGTGAAGGAAAAGCACAAATTTCACCTTGATCAAAAATTCCTGTGGCCCATATAAGGTTTTCAATGATAACGGTTCAATCTCACTGTTTCCTATAGAGTGGGCCACCTGAGTTTTGGATGCAGCTGAAATTCGGAGGGGCCCCACTACTGAGGGTGGCCTTGCCCATGAACAGGTTGGATGACAAATAAACATCACAGTGGGGCCCACGGGCCCCTGACGTCCGCCCGCCCAATGACGCAGGACGCGCCAGCGTCACTGTTTTGACAGCAGCAGTGTTGCTGCTGCTGTTGTAAAAAAAAAGTTTTTGAAATATTGTTTTCCTGTGGTTTTTCACAGGTGGGACCCAAGTTTGGAAGATCCATCCTGACCATGGGACTCTACAACTCGAGATAAACAAAATGAGTCCAAAGTTCGGGAATTTGGATGCATAGAATCATCAGGAAGTGTTTTTAACGGTAACCACCCAAATTTCTAATATTATGGCCCACTGGATGATTACGTCAGCCTCATTCTTTGGCTCAACGGTTCAAATGTCCCAGGGAAAGTGGTGGATGGCGTGGATTGAATATATACATCAGGGTAGGGCTTATGCAGGTGGCTCACTCCAAAGCTCTTCTTTTTTTTTTTTTTTTTTTTTTTTTTTTTTTTTTTTTTTTTTTTTTGCACAGGGACGTCCAGCGTCCCAGACGCTGGATGGTTTGGCATTATATATATAAAAAATGTGTGGTGGGCCCTGATGAAGTGGGCCACCACTGATGGGTGACGTGGGTACAACATATGAGGTGGGCCCCACTTGAATAAAAAAAAAACTTGAACAAAATAAATCTCAAGGTGGGGTCCATTCAAGTGGGCCACACAACCCTATCCCATAAAATAAAATAAAACAAAATAAAAAGAAATAAAAGAGAGAGAGAGACATGGAGAGTGGGACACGCTTTGTGATGGAGGGCTCCGCCACTATGAGCCCTCCCTTAAATGAAATCATACATCAATAGATCCCCCTATGCATGGAATCACTGAAATTGACAATCAACGGTGGAGATCCGTTCCCCACCGATATGATCGGTGTAGATGACCTTTAAATACAATGAAATAAACATCATGATGGGGTCCATGGAGAATGGCCCCACCATGGATGATCATGATGATCAAAGTGGTCCATCGGCCACAACTTAGGGTCCCAAGTGAGATCCACACCATTGATCGGTGGGTCTCACTTGGCCCATCATAAAAATAAAAGAGAAACTACCCCATAAAGGCACCCACCGTCTGATCTTCTTGCTCCTATGGGTTCCTTGGCACCTTAGCTTCAACTTCAATGGATGAGATGAGGAATAGAGGGTTGAGATAGGGAGATCATGGGGTGAAGAGGTGGGCCACACTTGGAGTTTAGGAAGCTTGGAGGAATTCCATATGTATGGAGCTTGAAAATTTTTGGTTGCTTGGAGATTTGAAATGAGAAAGAGAGAGTGTTGTAGAGAGAGATGGATGGATGGATGAATGATGGTTGTGTAAGAAGGTCTTGACTTTTGTGGCCTTTTGTGTAAGAGAGGTATGGGAGGTGTAAGAAAAGCTTGACTTTTGAGGCCTTTTGTGTAAGAGAGGTATGGGAGGTGAAGACTTTTGTGGTTGCTTGGGAAAAGGGGTGAAAGTGATGTGTACTTGACATGTGATGGATTGATGGATTGATTGATTGATGGGATTGATGTGATTGATGTGATTGATGTGACACATCGTAGAGGTTCTCTTGGGTTTTGCAACGCGCGGCGTTTCCTCGCACCGAACGTCGGTCTACAACTCTTGACCAGGGTATTGCCTCGGCGCGCGAGTCGCGGCATCGGAACTGCAACGACGGCACGGTCGCTATGGTATTGGTCTTGGGTTGAGTCGACTCGATTTGTCGGCATATGAATCAGGGTCGCGCGTCGAGATCGGTTAAGGGTGGAAGGTTGCCGGAATTCGACCGGTAAGACCGCGAAAGTCGGAAAGGTACGGACCAAGATACGGGTCTTACAGTTATCAGATACGATGGTTCGTGGGATTCCGAACTGGCAGACGATATTTTTTCATACGAAATCGATCACTTTCTACTCGGTGATCTTTGCAACAGGCTCGGCCTCGGCCTATTTGGTAAAATAGTCGACCGCAACTATGGCAAACTTGACTTGTCCCTTCCCTGTAGCCAAAGGACCAATGATGTCGATCCCCCATTGGACGATCGGCCACGGCCCGCTCATGGGAGTCATATCTTCTGCTGGTTGCCTCTGCACGGCTGCAAAACGTTGACATTTGTCACACTTTCGGACAAAATCCTTTGAGTCCTGTTTAAGAGTCGGCCAAAATACCCTTGACGAAGTATCTTCATGGCTAGGGCTCGACTGCTAGAGTGGTTTCCATAGATTCCCTTGTGAATCTCTCGAATCACGTAGTTGGCCTCATCTGGTCAGAGGCATTTAAGGTAAGGCTGGGAATGCCCCTTCTTATACAACACTCCGTCCAATATGACGTACCGGGCCGCTCTGACCCTCAGTCGCCTCGCTTCTAGCTTGTCTGTGGAGATTTCACCGGACGATAGATAGTTAAAAATTGGGTCCATCCAACTTGGAATGGACTGAACAAGATTGATCTTCTCCGACCGGCCAATGCTTGGATGCTCAATGAATTCGACGGGGACAAAACACGGGATCTTTCCTTCAGAGGCCGAGGCGAGCCTTGCTAAGGCATCGGCCCATGAGTTCCCGGCTCTAGGGATTTGCTAAATGGTACAACTCCAGAACTTCTCGATCAGTTTCCTCGCCTCTTTGAGGTAGGCGATCATTCTGACTTCTTTGGCTTCATACTCCAAAGAGATGTGATTCACTACCAGTTGCGAATCACAACGGACTTGTAGAGTCTGAACTCCCAGGCTCGCCGCCAGCCTGAGTCCAGCTAACAGCGCTTCATATTCGGCCTCATTGTTAGAAGCAGTGAACCCAAGTCTGATTGCGTATTGGATTGTCGTTGAATCAAGTGCAACCAGGACGACACCGACTCCTGCTCCTTTAACATTGGACGACCCATCAACATAAAGGACTCATCCCGGATCCGACACTGCCTCTTAGTTGCTCAACAGGATGGTAGTGTCATCTCGACTTCCTTACTGATTTGCTCCTTACTCGGAGTTGTAAACTCGACGATGAAGTCGGCTACAACTTGACCCTTGATTGCTGTCCTAGGGCGGAATTGAATATCGAACTCTTCGAGCTCAATCGCCCATTTGGTCATCCGACTCGAGACCTCGGGTCTCTGGAGGACTTGCCTCATAGGTGAGTCGGTCAGCACGACTATAGAATGTGCCTAGAAGTACGGCCGTAATCTTCTAACTGAGATGACGAGGCAAAGCGCCAGTTTTTTCAAGGATTGGTATCTTGTCTCCTCTGGTACCATGGCTTTACTTACATAGTATACGAGGTATTGCTTGCTTTCGACTTCTCTGATCAGGGCCGAGCTGACAGCTGAAGTCGAAACTGCGAGGTAGAGGTATAAGGACTCCCTTTCTTCAGGCTTAGATAAGAGAGGCGGCGAATCCAAGTACTGTTTCAACTGCTGGAAGGCTTGCTTGCATTTTGATGTCCACTCTGCCCTCTTGTGACCCTTCAGCTGCTGAAAGAAGGGAAGGCATTTGTCTGTAGCCCTGAATATCAACCGACCGAGCGCTGCAACTCTTCCCATGAGACACTATCTCCTTAATGGTTCGAGGTGAGTTCATGTCGAGGAGAGCCTTGATCTTATCCGGGTTGGCCTCAATACCTCGCTGACTAACTTGAAAACCAAGAAACTTGCCTGATTTAACTCCGAATGTACACTTAACGGGGTTCAGTTTCATCTGGTATTCTCGGAGGATGTCGAACGTTTCTCCGAGGTTGGCAAGGTGGTCGGAGGTTCTAGTACTTTTCACTAGCATGTCGTCAACGTACACTTCCATGGTGCGCCCAATCTGTCTGGCGAATGTCTGATTTACCAGCCTCTGATATGTTGCCCCAACGTTTTTCAGGCCGAATGACATGACCCGGTAACAGTAGAGCCCTCTGTCCGTGACAAAGGTAGTCTTCTGCCTGTTTGGGGGATATATAGCAATCTGGTTGTACCCGTAGTAGGCGTTCAGAAATGAGAGTAGCTCATGTCCAGCCGTGCTGTCTACCAGTTGATCGATCAAAGGTAAAGGAAAGCTGTCTTTGGGGCATGCCTTATTCAGATCTGAGTAATCTACGCAGATCCGCCATTTCTCGTTGGATTTCTTTACGAGCACGACATTCACTATCCAGTCCGGATAATACACTTCTTCTATGAAACCTGTGTCAATCAGGACAGAGACCTCCTCTGCAATGGCTTTATATCGTTCGGCATCAAACAGCCTTCTCTTTTGTTTTACTGGCCTGTGATCTGGGTCCACATTTAATCTATGAACCAACACATCAGGAGAGATCCCTGACATATCTGCGTGTGACCATACGAAGATGTCTCGGTGTTTGTCACGCCCCAAACTCAGAAACTGGGCTCACAAAATTCTCGATCTCCGAATCCGTCGCCGACAGCCTCCGTAGAACCCCATTCTCGGCTCCTAGCGCCCATTCGCCAGGTTCCGATCCTGCAATGCTACGAGGAGGATTTTTAACGTCAGTTTGATTCGTAATAAGCATAACCAAAGGCATAATCCACAAACAATAACCATGAACTCCATTATATTTTCACCATAATAAAAAACTTTACAAGTATAATGAGCATAAAGGAAAATACAATGGTAAAGAACAAAAACTCCAAAATGATCTGCAACGTGCTCCTGCCTCAGCGCTGCTGCGAACCAACGTCACCTGCACGCAACGGTCGTGCATAAGCTTATAGAAAGCTTACAGGGTGGTGAAAGTGTGTGCGTAAGGTAGTAATATGAACATGCAATGTCAGAGTAATGCGGAATATGCAGATGGATCCATAATATCATGAGCCGTACCAAGGTTATGCAATGCAAGACATGAATGGTATCGGCCATCCCAAGGCCATGTGATGTGCAATGCAACTCAAGCATACAAATCCTCATCTATGTCCACACATCAATACAACTCAAATATGAGATATCACCGGGGTCTAGTACACTCTAAACCAGATTGCCGCCACATCGCACGCAATAAGGTAAGTGGAAGAGACCTCACTATCCGTCTGTCAATATCGGGCGCGACTCGTCGATAGCGGACCCATTCCTTGAGCTGGTCAAACTCAGCCTAGCATTGCCCCCTACTCTCGGGTAGGTAAGGCCGCACCCCCTTCCAACCGACACAGTGGAGAGCACAGCTAACTGGTAATCGGCACTCAGCGCTCATCTACCCACTCGGTCTAGACGTTGGAGCAACCTCTTGGTACCATAAGGGTTTAGAAACTTTCACCCAGGGATATCTATAGCACCCCATATAGAACAAGATTTTCGGTATCCAATCCTGCCAACCACAATACGTCTGTGGAGGCTACAGCCCTGATATCGCTAGGGTGTACAACAACCATATCACACAATACAAAATGCATGAATCACACTATCCAATCATGCAACAAATCCTGCGCGTATCGTGCGCTCATGTCGGGCAGCACCGCCTAATCGAGAGCCCATAAACAACCTGCCTGAAGGCATATACTATGATCAGTCAATTCTCATGTCAAGCATGCATATGATGCGTATGATCATGAGTCATGGAACTGTACTAAACATGTTATAATGAGATGGACTGTCCTTACAATGCAGATGAGCCTGGATGGCCTATACAAAATAAGTACGGGCCTAACATTGGGCCCTAAGGAGAGTCGTAATGTGGACATCCAACCAGCATTACACTCGTAATGTGGACGTCAAACCAACATTGCTCCCAAGGCATGATTGTCGTAAACATCGCTACATAATCGGTGTTGGGGTCACACATTACAATGGACCTTAAGTACTTCCCATTGGGTCTTAAATACATCAAATGGGACACGTCAAATAGGCCTTTTATTCATCGAATGGGCCATATAAATGGACCACACCAATGGGCCTTAGGTATATTGCAATGGGTCATAACCCATGGGCCTTGAAGTACATCATAATAGGTCAAATCACATGGGCCTTGTGTGTCTTAAATGGGCCTAATCCCATGGGTTTCATACATATCAAGTGGGCCTACATCCATAGGCCCCATATATCAAATGGGCCCAAATCCAAAGGCCTTATATGAATCAAATGGGCCTGGTCCCAAGGGCCTTGGGATATATCAAATGGTCAAATCCCATGGGCCTTACATCCACATCAGAGTGGGTCCCAATGGACTACCATAGATACATTTAAGATAGGCCCCATAACACGCTAAGGTGGGGTCCACTTAGACTATGGATCTAACTCATTCTTTATGCCCATGCCATAAAATGGGCTTACCAAATGGATGGATGGATTGGATGCAACCCATACATCATGGTGGGGGCCCACAAGAAGGCCCACTATCATGTATATCATATAAAATATAATAAATAACAATATATAGTATATAAATACGTAATATTTCATATAATATATGTGTATATATATATAGATATACAATATTATAAAAAATATAATATATTTATATATATACACACACACGCTGCACAGCACACACACGCGCACCCACACACAACACACGCACGCTGCACGCCCACTAAGGGCCCCACCGTCACGCTGACGGTGGGAGGAACACATGCATCACTGTGGGTCCCCATGTGGGGCCCACCATCATGTTTATAGGCCATCCAGGCCGTTCGTACGGTCACTCAGACCTGAATGAAGGGAAAACACAAATTTCAAGTTGATCGAAAACTTCTGTAGACCCCAAAACGGGTTACAATGGTAGACGTTCATTCACACTGTTTCCAATGGTGTGGGCCACCTGATCAGTTGATTGGGCCAGAATTTGGAGGGGGCCCACCTGAGGAGGGGACCCACCTCATGAACGGCGTGGATAAAACATATACATCATGGTGGGGCCCACGGCAGCAGCCGTGTGTGGCTGGCTGACCGCCCGCCCGCCCCAACCGCTGCACGCAGCAGCGTGCAGCTGCTGCTCGTCGACAGAGAGAGAGACAGAGGCTCTGCCTCTTTCAAAAATCAGGGAAAACTCGATTTTCTAAGGTTTTTCACACGTGGGGCCCACTTTACAAAAATCCACCCCGGCCATTGCGTTAAGTGGTTCGAGGCCGACCAAATGAGTTTAAAGTTTGAATTTTTATATGTTTAGGGAATAAAATAAAATAAGAAAATGATATTTGAATGGTGATGATGCAATCTTCGAAGCTATGGCCCACCAGGTGATTGGATTGGCTCCAAATCTTGACTCAACGCATAAAATTAGGTGGAGAATGGGATGGACGACGTGGATTGAATATATACATCAAGGTGGGGCCTATGCAGGTTGCCCACCCCAAAAGCTCCTCTTTCCTTCTTTTTCCTTTTTATACAGGGACGTCCAGCGTCCCAGACGCTGGACGGTTTGGCATTTAAAAAAAATTGTGGTGGGCCCTGATTAGGTGGGCCACCATTGATGGATGATGTAGTACAACATTTAAGGTGGGCCCCACTTGAAGAAAACTTGGACCAAATAAATGCTTCAAGGTGGGGTCCATTCAAGTGGGCCACACAACCCTATTACAAATAAAATAAAAAGAAATAAAAAAAAGAGAGAGAGAGAGATGGAGGGTGGGACATGCTTGTGATGGAGGGACCCCGATACTATGGGCTCTCCCTGCAATGAATCATACAATCAAGTGGGTCCTTTAACACATGAGACCATCAAAATTTAGAATCAACGGTGGGGATCCTTTCCCCACCAATATGGACGGTCTAGATGACCTTTTCTAAGAGAATGGCCCCATCATGGAATGATTATGATGATCCTAGTGGGCCATCGGCCACATCTTAGGGTCCCAAGTGAGATCCAAACCATTGATTGGTTGGCCTCACTTGGCCCATCTCAAAAACGTAGAAAAACTACTATGATTAAGCACCCACCATCCGATCTTCTTGCTCCTAGGGGTTCCTTGGCACCTTAGATTGGATTTCAATGGAGGAGATGGGGAATGGAAGGTTGAGATGGGAGATGATGGGGTAGGAAAGTGGGCCACATTTGGAGCTTAGGAATGCTTAGAGAATTCCATACGTATGGAGGGATTTTGGTTGCTTGAAGATTTGAAATGAGAAAGAGAGAAAGAGAGAGAGAGTGATAGATGGATGTGGTGATGGGGGTGTAAGACACCTTTTGACTTTTGTGGCCTTTTGTGTAAGAAAGGAATGGCATTGGAAGACTTTTGTGGCATTTGTATAAGAAAGGTATGGGCATGGAAGACTTTTGTGGTTGCTTGGAATGGGTGAAAGGGATGTGTACTTGACATGTGATGGATTGATGGGATTGATGTGATTGATGTGACACATCGTAGAGATTCTCTTGGGTTTTGCAACGCGCGGCGTTTTCCTCGCATCGAACGTTGGCCCACATCTCTTGACCAGGGTATCGCCTCGGCGGGCAAGTCGCGGGATCGAAACCGCAGCGATGGCGCGGTCGCTATGGTATTAGTCTTGGATTGAGTCGATACAGGTTGACGGCATATGAATCAGGATCACGCGTCGATATCGGTTAAGGGTCGAAGGTTGCCAGAATTCGACCGGTAAGACCGTGAAAGTTTACGGAACGGTACAGACTAAGATACGGGTCTTACAGTATTGCTTTAAGAAGGCTAACAGTGCGGCCCTCTGCTCGAAATTCAATGATGACCCGAGCTGAGCAGTTTTGTTCGGATCTGATTTATTAAGCGGCACTCTTTTCAGGTCTTCAAATGATGAGCTTCCTGTTGGTCTGTAGGGATCCAAGGGGTTCACGACAAGTGCCTGCTTGGAAGCTCCTTTTCTAACCGCTATTGCACAGCACCTTCGGGACTCACGCTGGTCGCCTCAGAGGTAGCCGATCCCACCTTTGGCTGGAAACTTCATCATCAAATGGTAAGTTGAGACGACCGCCTTCATTGCGTTGAGGGAGGGTCGGCCCAGGATCACGTTGTGCACAGAAGGAAAATTTACAATTAAAAAGTTCACCAGGAGTGTGACTTGATGTTGCCCTTCTCCCGCGGTTACTGGGAGGAAAATGACTCCTTCAGAGATTATCCTTTCTCCAGCAAAGCCATGTAGGGGAGTCTTCACAGGTCAGAGTCGTGACCGTGGAATTTCCATCTTTTCAAACGCTTCGGAGTACATCACATTGGCCGAACTCCCAGTGTCGACCAGAATGCGGTACACCTTGTGATTTGCTATGGTCATCGTGACCATGAGCGCATCATCGTGCGGATGATGGATCCCTAGTGCATCATCTTTGGTAAAAGTCAAGCTGCATGGAGTGACTCGGAGTTCCTTGTTGGGATGCTCCGTCACGTGAACACAGTGTTCCGGCTCGGATCTCTGGGAATGGGATTTTCGAGCCCTGTTCGAATCCCCTCCCCCAGGTGAGCCCCCGAAGATAGTACGAATTTCAGTGGATTCTTCTGGGGGGTTATTCGGCTGTTCTCGCGGTCGTTCCTCACTTCGAACGAACTTCTCTTTTTTGGTGTATCGACGTAGATGTCCCTTGTGGATAAGGGACTCAATCTTGTTTTTCGGGTTCATGCAATCGTCCGTGTTGTGACCATGATCCCGGTGAAAGCGGCAGAATTTTCACTTGTCCCGATGCTCTGGGTCAGCCCTCATGCAGACTGGCTAATTAAGTAGTTTGTCCTCTCGAATATCCAGTAGAATTTGCTTGGCAGACGTATTTAGAGGAGTATAAGAACGAAATTTCCCTTCTGCCCTGCGGCTCGGTCGACGATCACAGGAAGCGCGGTCATCCGCCCCTTTGCCGTTCGGCTGGGAGTCTCCGTTCCTAGGCCTCTTCCCTTTGTTTGTCGAGTCAGTTCCCTGCGTACCTTTACGAGCATTAGTGAACTCCTCGACATTGATGTACTTCTAAGCCTATGCCATGAAGTCTGCCAGCGTTTTGGGCGGATTCTTTCTGATGGAGAAAGCGAACTTTCCTTCCTTTAGTCCGCTTAGAATGGCAGCAAGAGCCATCTTGCCATCATAGTCTTTGACTTGCAATGCTTCTTCATTGAAACGGACGATGTATTCTTTCAACGATTCTTTCGAAGCTTGCTTGATGGTGAGCAGGTGAGTGTTGGGTTTCTGACTTCTCTTACCGCTTATGAACTGCGTAAGGAATAGTTGACTTAACTCCGTAAAAGAGCCCACGGAGTTTGGTTTGAGCTAACGATACCAAATCCGAGCGGACCCTATAAGGGTGATGGAAAACCCTCTGCACATCATTGCGTCTGTTGCGGTCTGAATTTGCATCCACGATCGGTAGGCTTCCAGATGTTCGGATGGGTCCCCAGATCCAGAATACTGGATGACGGGAGGAATCCGAAACCTTTGCGGCATCACCTCAGCCATGATGGCTGGAGTGAAGGGAGGCTCGGTCTCTTCCATCATCACCTGGATCGTATCCGGTACTGTCGATTGCTGCTGTTTTTTCTCCAACATTAAGAATTGGTCCTTCAGCTCCGCAAATCGTGCTTCCCAAGGATCTTTATTTTCAGTAGTGACCTCTAAGGCATCTTCGATCTCCGGAGTTCTTCTTTCTCTTCTTCGTTCTAATTGATGACGAAGATCCCTGGGTGGCAGAGCGGAGGTGGCTGAATGGATGGTAGTAGGGTCTCGAGTAGTGGCATTTCACGCGGATCCTTCAGCACGCGCAGCAGGAGGATTTTGACCCGAACGTGGCACCCCCGAATGCTGGGGAGCTTCAGGTCTTATACTCCTCGGCACAGAGCGAGTCTCCATGAACAAATCCACTGGCCAGAGGACGGGGTGTTCCTGAACCGGGCGTGACTCTGGTTCCCTCTGCTGTTTCATCCTGTTTATCTCGTCGCACAGGGCCTAGATTTCGTTCTGCATGGCGCGATATTTACTCGAACGATTGCGAGAATGTTGGGAAGGCCCTGGTACGGATTCGGCATGGAGTGGTGATGATGACAGAGTCTGTTCATTTAGTTCCGGTTCCACAACAACAGCCTTCTTTTTCCTCACCATTTCTTAGGAGATGGGAAACGAGAACCTGACCTTTAGTCTCAGATTCCCACAGATGGCATCAAAAAATGTTGATGTCAAAATCTGGTCGGCCCTCCTTCCTCGTCTTCTCCACCTTCACGTATCACCCCTGGAACCTGCACCAAGAGAACTGACAAAGGTGAACCTTGCTATGCCGGGGGACCCTCCGATGCCTAAGTCAGGTCAAGAGAATCATGGTCTAAGTAGAGAGTAGAGGTGAGAGTGCTTGCTGTCACGTACCTGTAGACATGGAGTCGTGTGCTATTTATACTTGCCTGTGAAATGGTCTGGATCGGATAATCTAGGCACGATCAAGGGGATTCTCCGATCATGGAGATACTGCCCGCAATCTGTTGATCATGCAGCGTATCGGGCATGTGGTACGTATCTGCGAGTGAAGTTTTCGGCCACGTTCAGTTATGATAGTTTCCATGTTCGTTAAATAGAATATGCGCCTCCGAGTATCTGCTCGGCTCAGCTCGTCCGACCATCTGCCTCTGCGCTTGCTCGGTCGGACAAGGGCGGTTCCCAGATCCGAGTGAACTTCATGACCGATCTGACCTTATAGGTCCGAGCCGATTTCACTGGTCCGAACCGAAGAGGAATGCTCTCTTCTCCAAGGCTCTCGTCGCCTCGGACTTTACATGTGCTCGGATCTTCACAGGATGCTCGTATCGAGTCAGACGTGTCATGCCCCAGAAGCATTGCAGTGAGTCAGCTCAGACTGGCACTTGGACTGACGCGTTATCGCGGGCTCAGATCTTCCCATAACAGGGTGTATTGTATTGTATTCAGGTACTGTTCATGTATATGTTGGATGGTTTTCAGAATACATCCAAATGAACATGCCATTAATCAATGTTTGGATAGGAGGTATTGTTTGGGAAAGTATACAATTTCTTGTACAGATCAATGCTTGGATATGACGTATTAAGCCTGCGTATTGTACAATCAATCCGATATCATTTTCTAACTGAATTTTCAGATCAACTTCCTTTTCTGGCTGAGTTTTTAGCTTGTCATCTGTTTAAAAAATCTCAGCTTTCAATGAATTTGCTTCTAGAATATCTTTCTTCTTTATGGAAGTGAAGATCCCAATTGTAGATAAAATCAAAGTTAAGAATGTAAGGAATGTTGGTGATGGAATCGAACTCTAAAAACCAAAAACCATTAAAAGAAAGAGTGTAAAAGAGATCAAAGAAGATAGAAAGAACATGAAGAAGAAGGAGAAAAACCCATTTGAATCTGATTTTCAAATGTTCTTTTTAAGATCAAAGATTAGAACAAGTAGTACAACAAATAAAAAAACCTAGAGAACGTTCAATCTTAGCCATTCCCTATTTCTTGTATTTTTTTCCTTCTAAAACTCAGATATCAGAAAAGAAAGAAAAAACAGCAACTGATTTCAAAAACCTATATAGCAAAAGGATAAGAAAAACAAAAGAGATGAGTTTTCTTCTTCTTCTTCTTCTTGCTGGATTTGAAGAAGAAAAACGACATAATCCGATCCTTTTCACCAACAAGAGATGGGAAGAAGAGATTTGAAGGAGAAGAAGAAAAATTATTTGAGTTTCAACTGTTTTCTTTTTTCTCGGAGAGAGGAACTCCTTTTTGGAAGAGATAGGCATGAAAATTGGCGAAAATACAGTGCATTGAATAGGCTGTACAGATGGCAATCGAGATGTCTAATGATACAATACAATGGTTGCATTTTTTTACTTCCGCACTGTATTCGCGCGCATGGTTTTCCACGCACCTCCACTCCAAACCAAACACCGTAAATGTCAAATCAAATCCTCTAATACCATACAATCTAGCCTAATATGCGAATCCAAATACACCCTAAGTGGTGTATCATGTATGTATAAATGTCGTCTAAACTTTCAACTATTTTCTAAGCGTTTAAATCAGTCACTCATTCAATGTTGAATAAATAGTAATGCTTTCATTATTTAATTTAAATGACATGCCAAAATTTTGATAGTATCTCTCCTTATTTCTCTATAATATATTAATCTTGTATTTGATTCACACGTTAACTATCTAAACAAAGTATGAATATTTGATGAGGAAATAAATGCAAGAAATATATCCAGAGAGAATTAAGAGAAACGAACCGAAACAAGCATATGCATTTAAATTAGAATAAATGAAAACATTATTATTTATCCAATATTGAATTGTCTAAAAAGGAACAATTTGAGAATTTCTATGCATCCAAGAACACACTGAATCTATGTCTGGCAATATAGAAATCCTCAAATGGACAATTGATTATCCTATACTACAACTAGAACAATAAAAATAATTAATAAATAGGCAAACAAAAGAGCAAGCTGAAAGGATAACTATTAACAATATTTATAAAAATAAAAGATATCAAATAGCTAATAGGTATAAGCATAAATTAAGACTAGCTAACAAAAAAAATAAATTACGTCTCTATTTTAGACTCAACGGGCAGATCTGGTAGTTCCACGTTAGGACCCTTGGGCCGACGTGAAAACAGGCTCCAAAGGAGCTACTACTCAAAGAGCACGGCTAGAGGTGTTACCTCTTCTACCAAACTGGTTGTTGAGAGTTTTTAGGAAAATAACCATCTATATGAATTATTACATTAAGTTAAAACTAGAAATATCCCTCAAGCATAGACATAATACCTGGTCATTGACACAAACAAGCTACTTTCACTTTGCTAATAGATAACATAAAAAGTCCACTACCCACGCTCTCTACCATTCTTGGAACAGTATTTGGAATTGGATTATCAACCCACGCATTAACCCAAATAACTTCATCATGGCTCCTAAAATTGAACTCGAGTTTTGACTTGGCCGACATGGTCACCAAGTTTTAGATCTATGGATGGAGTGCATCTCAAAAATCAGACTTATAGAAAAATTCCTAATTATCATCTACCTAATGTGGCTCATGGGTGATGCTCCATCCTATTGTTTTAAGTGACTTTAACTTGTGTTGATGTAAAGAGTGTAAAGTCATTTATGGAATGTTTGAATCACAAGTTACTTTAATACAAACTACTTAGCTTATTTGGCTTTTTACTTATCCAGTTGAAGTGATTAAGTAACTTTAAATAAAAAAAGTTACTTATAATTGATCTTAAACTAAATTTGCTAATCTTAAATAAGTTACTTTCTACTTTAGTAAGTATAAAAATAACTTATTTGGTGGTACCATGATGTGTGTATTTTATCTATGCTGACCATCCATTTTTTCATTTCATTTTACACATACACCATGGTGGGACCAACAAAGCACTAACCATTAGAGACAATGTTACAGGCATTTTACATATACACCATGGTGGGACCAACAAAGCACCAACACACCCAACTTTGTTATTGAAAAAGTCTTTATATACCTGGGGGATACGGATGATACACATGCATTTAAAATTTGCATGAAAGAAATATAGTAATTTAAAATAAATTGTACAAATTACTAATTACAATTTAGACATGTCATGAACCTAGTATTACTCTTATTGGACCATCTTCCTAGAAAATATATGCAATAGTTAAAAACTAAAAATAAAAAATAAAAAATCAGCGCTCTATTTCAATAGACAAGTGTTTATGAATCATAATACAATACAGTCAATTGCTAATAAGTTGATATAGTTTTTGAATAGGCAAGTGTTTATGAATCATAATACAGTACAGACAAGTGTTTATGAATCGTAATATAATACGGTCAATCCATAAGGACCATAACACATTAGAAAACATAGATTAATAAGTTGATATGGTTTTTGCTATACATGATACAATACCGTTAATTGCATGTGGGGCCCAACATGATGCATGTCAAATATCTAAACAATACAGTCAATTGCATGTGGGGCCCAACATGATCCAGAGTTCAAGTAGGCCACACCATCTGGAATAGTTAAGGGTGTACACGAACCGAGCTAGCTCGGTTGGCTCACTCGACTCGACCTGTAAAATCACATGGTGGGGCGCACCTAAGATTTAGAATGTCCTGTTTCATGTGGTGGGGCCCACCTCATGATGGTTTGGGCTGATTTTTGAGGCCCACACTGTTGATTGGAAACATTGACCAGATCATAAAAGATGCAGATGAACTTTTGATTTATTGTCCAAGCAAAACAGAAACCATAGGAAGGGTTCAAATCATTAGTGGGCCTACTCGGATGTCCCTGTTAATTCCATCTGGATCATTAAAAATACAATAAAACATCAATTTAAAAGCAAGGGGCGACTGGGCTTGTGGCTTATCAGCGGTCGGACTCGGACTGGCGAGTTGAGGCAGGAGCAAGGGCGAATGGGCAGGGCACGGAACGCCAGACAGTCGATGTGGCGACTAGATAGGTCGCCGGACAGAGCAAGGTGAGCGCATGAGAGAGAGAGAGAGGGAAGAAGATGGGTAAGGGAAAGGGTGACCGGGTCGGGCAGGGACGTCAGATTGTCGATGCGGCAACCAGACAGGGCGAGGTGAGCGCCTGAGACTTGAGAGAGAGAGAGGGAAGATTGGTAAGGGAAATAGGGAAATGGCCGTGCGGTGCGGGTAAGGAGGGAGGGTTAGGGTATTTTTTGAAGGGGAAGAAAAATGGGGAAATGGCCGTGCGGCGTAGGTAGGTTTTTTTTTTTTTTTGAAGGGAGTAAAGTAAAGTAGGGTTTTCTTTTTAAGGGCACACACACACACACACACACACACACACACACACACACACACACACACACACCTTATACTGAGTCGAGGCAAGTCGAACCGAGTTCGATCCGAGTCAAGTCGAGCTAGGGCAAGCTCGAACTCATTTTCGAGCTCCAAATAACAACTCGACTTGGTTTGAACTCGGCTTCGATCCGAGTTGTGCCGAGCTTTTTCAAGTTGAGTTGAGCGAGCCAACCGAGCTAGCTTAGTTTGTGTACACCCCTAATTAGGTGTTACCCAGCTTAGTGAGTGTTACCCGACTGTGGGTCCCAGCTTAATGATGTGTTGTATATCTACACCATCCATCCGTTTCCTCATACCATTCCAAATATCAGGCGGTAGGGCTGAAAGTTGGGCGGGTTGGTGTTCAACCGTATCCCAACCCAAGGTTCCTATACCTCAACCCTAGCCTAATCCAACCCAAGATCGGGTTGGGAATTCTCAACCCAAGCCCAACCCAAGTGGGTTCGGTCAGGTTGGCTGGGTTGGTCGGGTAGATATATGCTAATATTTTTATTATTACATTAGTCTATTATATTTTCAATACAAGTTTTATTCTGTATACCTATAATTGTATTAATTATATATATGTGGTTATTTATCATAAAGAACATTTTTTTTTTCTAAACAAACAAGTTAAAATATAGGACAACTACTCTTTTAAAAGTCGTATTATGTATCAAGCAATCTATTTGAAAGAGAGAAATCCAGTATATCTTGTTAGCTTGAGTCATTGAAAATGACGTCGACCAATAAAACTTGACGATATTAGAATTTTCATGCCTTCAACATAAATGATTCACACTCAATTATAATTAATTTATAAAAAATTTATAACTTATATATTAATTGAATTCGGATTGGGTTGGGCAACTTGACCTCAACCCAACCTCTACCAAAGTTTTATCGCGTTGGCATGGCATTTGTATGACCTAAGCCCGAGGCTAAACCCTCTACATCGTTGTCCATGCCCAACCCATTGTCGGCCGGTCACGGGTCGGACTTTCAGCACTATCAGGAGGACCACACCATAGGAAACGGTGGTGATTGAGTTCTCCATCATTAAAAATTCCAAAGAGCTCATTATAATGTTTTTGTGATGTTTATTACCCATCCAATCTCTTGATAATGTCGAGAAGAAGTGGGTAAAGGTAATTTATGAAGATCAGTTTGATCTAAAATTTTTATGGACCACAAAAATATTTAAATGATCATATTCATCACTTTTTCTCATGGTATGGTCCACCTGAGATTTGAATCTTCTTAAGTTTGGTATATCGTTCTAAAATGAGATGGAAAAACATATGGACGGCGTAGATATACAAAAAATGTATCAGGGTAGGCCCCGCACGGTTAGAGTAACACCCACTAAGCTGCTACCCGGATAACAGCTAACCCGCTCCCCGTGGAATCAGCTTGTTGTACAAGGACGTATAGGAGCACCCGCCGCTTCTTTCTTCTCTAACGACGCGTTGGAATTCTGCTCTGAAGATCGCCACAAAATATTCCGAGGTACGCTTGAAAACCATTTTCGCAAAAAAAAAAAAAAAAAAAAAAAAATTTCCTTGAAGGAGCAGATTTTCCGAGAGATCCGAGTTTCCAAAAAAAGAGAAAAAAGAAAGTTTTTCTAGGGCATTTTTCCTGTGGTATTTCTGTTATGTTGGAACTAGGGTTAGTGTTTGATTTCCATTGTCAAGAAAAGGAATTAGGGTTAGGATTTGATTTTAGTTTTTTATTTTTTTAGGTTTTTTTTAGAAGAACTTGTGGGGATTAGGGTTTGAATAAATACAAATCTAGTTTTCTTTTTTTTTGGGGGGGGGGGAATTT
Organism: Magnolia kwangsiensis; assembly: GCA_037074715.1. NCBI lineage: Eukaryota > Viridiplantae > Streptophyta > Magnoliopsida > Magnoliales > Magnoliaceae > Magnolia > Magnolia kwangsiensis. The sequence goes on from CM073577.1 coordinate 121,887,734, forward strand.
CTGTTAGGTAAAAAATAGGGTTACGTTTTGATTCCGGTTGGATTTCTGGGAGGATTTTTATCAGACGAGGGTCTAATTTCAATTGGGTTTCCCTAGGAATGATTAGGGTTTGAAAGATTCCAATCTAGGGTTTTGAATTTTGGGATTTCTGTTACGTAGAAATTACGTTTAGAGTTTGATTCCAATTGGGCTTTTCAGAATTTGATTCGATTTCTTTTTAGGTCATTAGACTTTGAAAAGATTTAGGGGACTTGGGTATCGAATTCTCTGTGGGAAAGGGAGTATTTTTTACTGTTCGGCGTTTGTGTTCTTTATACGAAGATTGATTCAGGGTTGATTGATTTCTGGAGGATTTTTTTTTTCTAGATTTTAGTGCAGTTTGAAACTTCTAGCTTTTCGGTTTTTAAATTCTCAGCAAGAAAGCTGTTTTTGGGATTTTTTTGGGGGTTATTTGTAGGTTGGACATTGACTGACTCTTAGGATTGAATTGGTTCCATTCAGTGCGATTTCTGCATTCATTTTTATGGCACTTGTATGCCACGAGAGACAGAACTTGTCACCAAAGTCAAACGATTCTGTAGATAATCCCTGGGCGGAAGAGGTCGCACTGACCCAATTCAAATCCTATAGCCCTTCTGCCGTTCTGAGATTCGATTCAAAGAAAGAGACCCGAGAGTCTGTTGAACCAAAACCTGTTTCAGGATTCCCATCAAAACAGGCAACTGCAATATCTGGTAACCCAAAAGTTCCTTTAGCTGATGATTCCGGCAATGGCAGCCGGCGGTCGATCACCGACCTTCCCCCGGCCTTGGTCTCTGAAATTCTCCATTGCCTTGATGCGAAAGAGCTTGGTATTGTTTCATGTGTCTCCACCCTTCTCTGGAAGATTGCTTCCGACCATTGTGGGTGGAAGGAGTTCTATTGCCAGAGATGGGGTTTACCTTTGGCTCCACCGTCTCCGGCCCCTGGACTCCCGGATGAGAGATCGTGGAAGGATCTTTTTGTAGAGAGGGAGTTTAGGAGCAAGATGTTCATGGGGCGTTACAGCATTGATGTTCTCTATGGCCACACTGATGCAGTCCGCTCAGTTTTCCTTCTGGCCTCTATGAAGCTTATATTTACTGGAGGGTATGATTCAGTGATTCGGATGTGGGACATGGAAGAGGGGCTTTCAATTGCATCGTCTCGGCCCCTTGGATGCACCATTCGGGCGGTCACAGCAGACACCAATCTTTTGGTAGCAGGGGGCACTGATGGGTTTCTTCAATGCTGGAGGGCGATCAAAGGGTACCCACACTTGTTTGACATCACGGGTTCCATGAATCAGAATTCTGAGTTCCGTTTGTGGGAGCATGAAGGGCCTGTGACTTGCCTTGCATTGGATGTTGCTAGAATTTACAGTGGCTCATGGGACATGACTGTCCGTGTGTGGGACCGAGCTAAATTGAAATGTTTAAAGGTCCTGAGACATGGAGACTGGGTGCTGGGCCTCGCTCCTCGTGGCCCCACCGTTGCAAGCACTGCTGGCAGTGATGTCTATGTTTGGGACATTGAGAGTGGAGATCGGGTGGTGGTCATTGAACATGCTCATGCTGGTAACACATATGGGTTGGCCTGCAGTCACTCAGGAGATCTTCTATTCACCGGTGGAGAGGATGGAGCCGTTCATATGTTCGAAGTTGCAAGCCATTGCATGGATGATGACATTAGCTCAGTCGCAACATGGATTCCTCATACGGGTCCAATTCATTCTCTCGCGTTCGAGTTCCCCTGGCTGGTATCATGTTCTGGTGATGGAAAACTTGCACTGATCGATGTGAGAAAGTTGTTGAAGTCCAGTCGGAAATCTTCGTCAAGATACCATTGTAAGGTTAACCGGGCCACTCCCAACAACATTGAGCCCCCACAAAGGATGCTACATGGGTCTGGATCCAATTTGTTCTCCGTGGATATCGGTGCAGACAGAATCCTCTGTGGGGGAGAGGAAGGTGTGGTTAGAATCTGGAACTTCTCACAAGCACTAGAGATTGAACAGAGGGTCCGTGCCCTGAGGGGGATACGGTTGGAGAATCGGATGAGGCGCCGGAAAATGCAAATAGAGATGAACAATAAGAGTGGCCGGACTGACCAGTGTTCGGCTGCAGCCCGAAGGAATCAGATGCACGGTGATCGAACCAGTGTTTGGCATCATGGTAGGCGTGGTGTGGACAGGAAGCTCAAGGCATAGAAAGGGATAGGTGGCATCACCATCGAAGCTCAATTATAGGTACTACTCTTCAGTCCTTTTACATCTTCATGCAGAATAACAACCCTGGTTTTTATAAGCAAGAGCAGTAGTTTAACAGTTTCTGTTCCCCCCCATTAGTGTTTGGATTTCAATACATGTTTGGTGTCTATAGAAATCATTGGATATTTGTGGGTTGTTTTCTTATGTTGGTCTTGTATGTAACCTTTATAAGGTGAAGATAATTACACTTTAACCTTCTGATGCGTACCCATGGCTCAGTGGTAGACACTCCATTTCAACACCGAGATCATGGGATCGAGTGCCCATGCGGGGTGTGTGTGTGTGTGTTAAAAAGAAAAGCCCTTCTGATGTGTACCCCCATTTTTCTATTTCTGGTAATACGTACACAAGTGGTAGTGTTGCATTTTGGAAAGTAGAAAATAGTGTCATCTTTTTAACATGGAGAAATATCTGATTGAAGCATAGAAATCGGTTTAAATGCACCTTATCGGCCACCACTGAAATCACCCCATTTATGGCCGATACGGGGCGATACAGCTAACTTGTTTGTAATGAAACAGAATCCGATCCATATTACTGGATGCGTATCGATTTCTGGAGTCTGAATGATTGAATAGAACAGATTCAGATGAAATTATAGCTAAGAATGTCTTCTAGATAACTGCAATGGATGTTGTCAATTTCAGATTTTCAGAGTTCTCATGAGCAGCCAGAGGATGGAGTTGATGGGACCATACTTATGCATGGTTGGGGCAGGTACTGCACTCCATTTCATGGGCAGGGCTGGAAATTCAGTCTATATTGAAATGCAAATGGTGAACTGCGAATTGGGCCCAATTGGATAATTTAAATTGATTGTCTCAGAACTGTTTTTGAGTACCGTTGTTTCTAGGCACTTTTGTGGATGATGAGATCTCTGGTTATGATATTTTTCCATGTGAACCATCTTTGGTGGGGACTTTAGCTAGGTGGATGGTCTGGTTAATCACATGGTGGGGCAGAAGGGGACAGGGCAAGCCACTAGGCAACGGCATCTCCCATGGTGTAGTGGCAGTTCCACTCATGGATATCCAAGACAGTGTTGGGGACTTGAGGCTGTAGGTGCCCGGTGCACTGTATGCAAACCGTATTTTCAGTATTGTTTTTTATTTTGATTTAATTTTGATTTTTGCTAACCGGAATTGTGAACTAAGGGTACATTTGGGTGCACAATCAAATTGGATTGCAATTCTTGGTCTGATAAAGAGGGAATGATGAAATTACAATTTCCATCATCATCCATGGTGAACATGGCCTTTTGACTTGGTGACTTGGAGCGACTCATTCAGTCCTTAAGGGGCAGTTTGGATGCCTGTTAGTTCTATTAGTTGTTAAGGGTTCACAGGTAATTCAGTTACAGGTGTTGTTGTAAAGGGATTACAGGCGGTGTTTGGACAAGAAATTTCACATTTGTGTGAGTTACAAGTTGTAATTCATAGCTTTTAGTGCATTCTTTATCCAGAGAAAAGGAAGTGATTTCACTTGTAAATGGCTTACGCCTGAAGCTCACTTTACAGCAAGAAAGTTAACAGGCATGAAATGACCCTTCACTCGCCTAGCATTCATAGTTACGTCTCCTTACATGGGGTTCCTTTTTGGTCTGAGCTGGGCATGTTTCGAGGGGATGCATGGTACCGAATCAGATTACCTAGGCTGAGTTGAGTTGGAAATCCATGATTGTGAGAGCTTCCAAGTGCAATTGTGCTGCGACTTTCTGGGTTGGGTCCAAAACAAGTACAATTTCCACGTAATCTATGATTGATTTGATTATTGACAAGGTTAATTGGCTCAAAAGAAATGCTTTGGAATAGAATCCATCAAGGGTGAGCTGGTTTATGGAGCTTGGATGTTATGAATCTTGCATTGTTGGGAAAATAGGTTTTAGAGGTTTGGAGGTTGGGACTGGAAGGGAGATGAAAATGGAGAGAGGTGGTAGGTAGGAAATATGGGGGTAGAAGAAAGGGGTTGGTGGATTAGGTCTCCTTCATTGTACAAGTCATCTAATCTTTAGAAATGGGTGGTGGCATCAGTGAAAAAGCTAAGTATGTGAAATGGTAGGTTTCTACTTGGGAGAGGGAAGAACATTTGGTTTGGGGAGGATCTTTTGGTGGGTGAACAAAATTTAAATGCAGAATTTCAACATTTAGTAGGGATTGTATCGGAAGCTGAATTGCATGCGGATAATCTTTTCTATTCAAGGGGAACAAGTTATTTGGGTTCCACCTTGTAGACGGAATTTGGAGGATGAAGTATTTGATGAGCTTATTGCTTTTGCTTGAATTGTTATCCAAAGTATATACAATGGTCTCATAATCAAATTCAATGATGTGGTTTAGTGACAAGTCAGGAAATTTATAGTGAAATACTTTCTAAGTTGTTAAGTGGGGAGGGCAAATAAGGGAGATCCCAGTCCTAACTTCCTTCATTTGGTGTTATGGAGCACCTCCAAAGGTGATGGCGTTCACTTAGCTAGTGGGAATAAAGGTGTTAAAAGTTGGTAACCTTATCAAGCAGAAGTTGATTCTCCCAAATGTTTGTTTGTCTGTGCTATCAAGATGTGGAATCGGTGGATCATCTCCTCATTCATTGTTTGTTTATAAAAATGTTCTGGAATTGTTTTTTCAATTTATTAGGAAAGTATGGGTGCTGCTGAGTTCTATTTAGCATTTTTTTCTTGGTGTGGCATTGTGGGGGCATAGGAAAGTTTGGGAAGAAAGTGGCCTCTTTGTTTACTCGTGAGTTTTGGAATTGAAAGGGGAAAATTATGAAGGTGTTTCAAAGTGCTAAATCTCGTGTCATGTATTGGGTGTTAGCATCAAGGATTCTTGTTCAATTCCCTGTTAATTGGGTCAAGTTGTAATTTGATTTCTGTTTTTAGTCTTTGTTCTTTGTCTGCGGCCTAATTAATAAATCTATCAATACTTTAAAAAAAGAAAAGAAAAAGAAAAACAAAGAACCCGTCATTGATTTGATGGTCGATAAGGTGAATTGCTAGTAAAAAATAATCTCTATTTGACGTGGTTTAACTTTTAAGGTGCATTGCCTCTTGGAGCAGAGCAATACCCCAGCTATCCAACCAAGTCAAGTGCTATACCCTAGTTTTAAAAGCAGGTCAGGTGCATTTGAGTTCTGGATCAAATAAATTCAATGGTATCTTTATTTGATTTTATTCCACTTGATATTTGATAAATAACTAAGCTATAGACGTATCAAATTATCTGAGTTTGGTTGGAATGGAGCAACACTTGTTTCTGCATGAGTCAACTGAGTCCGAGTTGTAATTGAGCCACAGTCATGAGGGAGCTTCGGCATGATTTTGCTCGAAATCTCGTTGAGTTAACTTGGCTAAGTCTTGACTGGATTCACTGAGTTTTATAACCATGATGGAGACTCCATTTTATGTTGATCTAGGCCAAAGGTAAACACCTACACCTACATCAAGTGCTACAGGCTTGAAGATCGCCTGGCACAAAACTTGTTATGGTCCACTCATCAAGTGGGCCAAACCTGTATGTTGAGTTGGCCCATTTGTTGTCCATTGATTCCTAACGAGCAGACCAGCCACAATTTTGCGTCAGGTGATCTTCATGGTGGTACTGGGGCATGCCATTTGGACGGTATGGATTTGCTGCGTGTGGGGAAAAGCCTAGTTGGACAACAAGCTATGATATTTTCTATTAAGGGGATCATGTGTATTAGAGATTAAGATAAAATCAATCGGTTATTACAACCAGCTCTTATACTTCCAACCATGCCTGATGTAGCAGGAAATATGGTTCAGATCTTTTCATTACCTATTTTTTATTCAAATGTTTGCAATTCAACGCACCCGTAGATCCAAATGCATATACTTCTCATGAAGCGTTTGCGTCCACATGATTGGAGAATTTTAGTCGGAGCCTGACCTGCAACCCATTATTTAGTGACTTGACCTGACCCACTGAAATTCGTCAAGCCCATGGTCAACCCCATGCATTTCTCGTTAGAGCACGGCAATCCCACCCAACCTGAGCTGACCTGACTCAGACCCAAGAACAGCATACGATGCCAAAGGTGTGCCAACACAGCACAATTGACGGACACATACACATGTATGTAAATGTGTCTTTACTTCTGTTAGTCTGTTTTGGGTCAGGTCAATTGATAACCGCAAGGTTCGATTCTAGTCCAACTCAGAAAGCTACATGTTTTCCTGCCCAAGTTCGATCTGCTGCCCATTTAGCTTCCCAACTTTACTCGGATGTGGGTATGGGGAGTTGATATGCAGGCTGATACAATCCATCACAACCCCTAACGGTGAATGTTGAGCAAAGGAATTGATGGCCGAAAGGCCCGACTCTTCTCAAGGATCAATGGTTGCTGAACTGTTGATCTCATGGTTTTAAGACTTGAACAATGTGACTCATTTGAGTCGACTCAGACTCAGTCATGATCCTGTTCGACATCGGAATCACCTGACTTGGGCAGGTTAGGCAACCAATCAACATAACCTTTGGATGCTCGTAAAGTCATTAAGTTGTAATCCAATGACAAGTAATCTGATTACAGGTGTAAAATGTTTACACGCGGTTTTGTTTGGCTTTAAGGTATAATCTGATTACAGGAAAATGATTGTCTGTGCTTAGATAACTTTGAATTTGTTTACAATTTATATTTAGGTATTCACTTACAACATCATTTAGAGTGGTAAATTTTTTAAAAATAATGAAAGAATATACAAAGTTTTTATGTAAGATAGATCATTGATATAGGTCCAACTCAATAAAGCATGTGACTAATTTTTATGATAAACAAATCATTTGATGAACCACATAAGTAGACCCGTCAATTCAAACAAAGCACTACTGTTTGACAATATCCTAACTTATGAGAAGTTTCACCCCTATCAACAGTAGCAGAGAGAGAGGAAGATGTTTGTTTTTTTTTTTTCTATCTTCTTGTTTCGTTTTTGGTTACTGTAATCATTGGAAGATTATCCTTAGCTTTTTCTGTTTTAAAAATTGTTTACCTGTAATATGAAATATGACTTTTTCTCATATTTCAGGTTACAACTAAAAGCTTTAATTGGATTACATGATTACAGCTTGCAATTTGATTACATTCATATATACCCATCCAAATGTCGCCTATAATCCAATTACCCTTACTCCTGTAAGCAAATTCTTAGGTAAGGACTTTACATGCATTTAAACGTCCCTACCTATAGGGTTGGAAGTTGTCCATTTCTACCATCCAATCACTCCGGATGATCCGCAGGTAAGCCACGTCGAAGAGATGGTTCTAATCCAATGGTTTGAGCAGTTTACTTTGACATTAAAAAATAAAAAATAACAAGAATAATCAGATGGCTAGAAACATCCAACAGATACGATCTTTGAACCGTTGATGACCGATCTTTGACAAATCACACGAGCCAGGACATCCTATCCGTCAATTTTATTCACTTTTCCCACAATGCATATCGACTATTAACTGTTTTTGTTTACGGCTGTTTCTCTGGAGACCACTGATCAAATGGATATGATTGTCTGATGGTTGCATATTTTAAATCACTTTTCATCCACGGTAGGGGTAGCTAGATGAGCGGTCCCCATTGGTAGGCTGTGGAGAAAGGACTCTACCATATTCGGGACTGTCCATCTGGTGGGGCCATGATGGATGGCCTATCTTTCACAAATCAAACCTATCAGAAAATCACTGTAATCGGTTTCGTTCACTTACACACAGAATCTCGACAATCAAGCATTTTCGTTTCCCACCAATCGTTTTAAGACCAAGGATTCAATGGATAGGATCATCAGATCTATGTTTATTTTTTTACCATCGATCATAAAATGCAGGAGCAACGAGATGGACAGTCCCGATTGATAAATCCACCTGCCAGGTGTACTGTAAAGGGATGGTTCTACCGTATTCACGGTTGTATCATCTATGTTGAATTACCATTATGCCCTTAACCCATTCCCCATCAACAGGGCTATTTACGTAATTCCCTTTAAATACGAATTAGGCTTTGTTTCCCTCCTATACATCTAACAGAAATCAAGAAACAGAGCAAAAGAATAAAAAGAAAACAACAGAAAAATGAGAAAATCCAAAGAAAACGATAATTCCGTTCAGAGAAGCTTCCAAGAGAGAAAGGAGATGGAAAGAAGGTTCTCCAAGCTTCTCCTTCTCTTCGCCCTTGCCGTCTTCTCCACTGTTCTCAGGCGAATTACGATCCTACCCTCTGTCGAAGGCCAATCGTCGGGATCCCCTGTCTCCGCGTTCTTCATCCTCGGGGACTCTTCCGTCAATTGCGGTGATAACTTCTTCTTCTACCCCTTACTACCTCGAAATTCTTCGTCGTATCTCTGCAATACATCCGATCGACGGCTTATACCGGATTTTCTTGGTAACTCTCTCTCTCTCTAAATTATGGGTTTGAATTTGATAGAAAAGCTTGAGATGTGCCAATTTTGCATTTATGTGCAATATCCAGGCCGTTCATCAGGTGCATTCTGCATTGCATGTCATATGATTGAAAAATCAGGCCGTCGGATGATCAGATTGGACACACGTGTAGAAGAATAGGATCCATATTTTGCACGCATGCGATCCACCTTATGATCTTACTGGTCTCGCTTCTGGGCGCTGGGACATGGATGGACCAAAGGATGAGCGGCGACGATCATCTGTCACCGGTTCGGTCTTGCAAATTATGGGCTTGATGAGAAATACAAGATGTGCCAATGTGGCATCTATGTGCAAGATCCAGGCCGTTGATTGGCTGCCATGATGGGATGCATGTGTAGGAGTAGGGTCATATTTGGTGTGCGTGTGACCCACCTGATGATCTTACTGATCTTCTGGCCCATGGGACATGGATAAATGGACCACCAGGTGAGTGGCATGTATCCGCAAGATCCAGGCCGTTGATCGTGTGAGCCCTGCCTTGTATGTACCATGGTCGAATAATTAGGGTCGTCCGTTCTTCAGATGGGATGTACGTGTAGAAAGAATAGGGTCCACATTTGGGATGCGTGTGACCCATCTGATTATCTTAACGGTCTCACTTCTGGGCCTTGGAACGTAATGGCTGCTCCTACCAGATGAGTGGCCATGATCATCTGGTGGCTGGTTCGTGTTGTAAATTATGGGTTTGACGAGTACAAGATTCCAATCTGGCGTTTATGTGCAAGATTTCATCGGGTGGGCCCCAGCTCCTATGCACCATGGTTGAAAAAAATCGGTAATTCCAGCCATCGGATGGTACGCTCGTGTAGAAATGATAGGATGGTAACAAGAAAAGAAGTTACATCGATGAGCTACATTTAGTGTGCACGTGACCCACCTGATGATCGTAAGATGGTGGAGCCCTCCAGATGAGCGGCTGTGATCTAGTTAATATATTTGCATTCTTGTTTGGTTCGTGGGTGGTTCATGGCCTAAATTTCATCCAACTATTTTAACCGTTCAAGTACCAATTTTTTTTTGGATGGATGGGAACTGCTGGCCTTTAATGGTTTTTAGTCCATTTCGAGGGATTCCATCGGTGGTCAAATCACCTGATTTGGCTCGAATTTTGGTCCATGGTCCATCTACAGTGGGGGCCACCTCTTCAATGGTTCTGATCACTGTATGCAAGCCACATGTAATGTGGATGGCCAAATTCGTTTTAGTCGGGAGTGGTTTGCAAACATGTGGCTTCGATGAATTCAAAATATGCTCAATCTCTACCGTACATCCGGCTCATAGATGGTACTTTAGATCAAGATCGTCCATGATGTGGCCCACCGGAAAATGGAACGAAACGTGGCACATGGGACGAATGGTGGTAATTGAGGCCCACCTCCATTTTCGTAAGTGCGCGATTACCTTTCTTTCCTTTGCGAACCATCTCAATTGTCCACCACATCATGGTTAAGTATGGCCCATCATATCCACCATCGGATGATCTTAACCGTCAGATGAGAGAAGTTCTTTTCCTTATGTAATGGGCAATTCGTGATGGGTACTTCCACCAGATGAAATGAAATGGTTGGGGTCACAGAAAGGCGGGCCACACTTGCATGGTTTGATATTACACACGTTGCAGCAGTAGCATAAACACCTCAAAAGAACTCCCGGCTGAATTGCTTCCTCACCGACGATTCTGATTTGCAGCTGAGAAAATGGGATTGCCGATGGTCCCTTCATTCTACAGTCAGAATCGGACGCTCGAGGGCTTGTTGGGTGGTCTCAATTTCGGGTCATCTCCGGCCACGATCATGAATTGGGGTGGGGCGATCTACCGGGGCCTGAACCAGCAGCTGGGGCAGGCATTCGAGACGCTCCAGCTTCTACAGCTGCAACTGGGCATGGAGAGGGCCAGAGAGGTGGCCCAGTCATCTCTCTTCTACCTATCGATCGGTAAAGATGACTACATCGAGTTCTTGCGCGATCCGGACGGCATCAGAGAACGACACGGCCCGCATAAGTTCGCACGGATGCTCGTGAATCAGGTGACCCGGGTGGTGAAGGTAATCGTAGCTGCATAACCCTCCGCCCATTCCTCTCAAATTGTAAAGTGGGCCTATTTCATTCGAGGCCCGCAGGCCTTATTGGTCAGGATTGAACCTAAAGTTTAGGCCCGTCGTCAGGTCTCTCAAACGCAGATGGCTGCTCCTACAGTCCTACCAGATGGTGAAGGCCTGTTAATGCATATATGGGCCATGTCATAGTAGGGTTGTCAATGGGTACCCAGAATCATGACTACCGGATGGACCCAACCCGCTTTTAATGGGTCCAATCCTATTGTTGGGACCCATCGCAAAATTGGGATGAGGCAGGGTCTCGCCTTCTTGTGGGCCTGGTTAAAATTTGGTATAGTCAGGCGTTTGTTGGGTTCATCAACTTGGACCAGTTAAAATCGGGCTGGGTCAGGTCTGGGTCAAGTCCATCTAATTTTAATAGTACGTTACACAGAGAAATAGTAGTGCTGGGATATGGTGTAATTGGAAATTTGATTGGGCACATGTTGCTTTCAGAGATGGGGCCATCGAGTATGAACCTGACAACTTCCACACATGCGTCAGGTGGGCCTCATCTTTGAGGATAGCGGATTAGGTGGCAGTGGGTAACACCTTAGTCGATGTTATTGTTACCCTTACCATGTGAGCTGACGTTGATGAATTTCTTGTATATCCTATCCGTGTTGTCCATCCGTTTTTCAATCTCATTTTAGGACGTTATTACAAAACGCAAGCAGATCCAAATCTAGGGGATCACGTTATCGGGAAAAAAGTGGTGAATAACCATTTAAAACTTTTTGTAGGCCATAAAAGTTTTGGATAAGCTGATCTTTTTGTATTTTCTCTTCATCCAGGTCTGTTCGACCTTATCAACAGTTTGGATGATAAATAAACGTTGCTGATCTGCTTATGGTAGGCCTTAGGAAGTTTTTAATTGTGATTGTTCAATCAACACTGTTTCCTGAGGTGGGGTCTACCTGAGATTTGGATCTTTTTAATGTACTGAACCACGTCCTAAAATGGATGGGGGGCATGGATATACAAAAAGCATCAAGGTGGGCCCCACGGTAAGGGTAACACCCACTATGGAAGCGGATTGCGTGGTGAGTAAACTCCGTGAAGTCTACCTTGATACCATTTTCCTAAATAATTTTAGTGTTTTAGCCCAAAAACGAATCATATAAATTTCAAATGTACCATACCATACGAAACAGTTTATTTGAACGTCGGTCTTTGAAAATTTCTCAGGGCCACGGAAGTTTTGGATCAAGCTTATATTTGTGTTTGCCGTTCATCCATGTCTTCCTGAACTCATGAACAAGTTGGATGACAAATAAATATTACTGTGGAGCTAGTAAGGTTTCAACGGTAACTTGATCTTTGGATATGCTTCAATTTTGGGATCAACCTCTTAAATTATATGGAAAAACGGATGGACGGCGTGGATAGTCCATATACATTCCAAGTGGACCCAACTAAGTTTACTTAGTACGATAAGAGCCTAATGAGTTACTCAGTACGCAATCCGATTTCAGGCACATGGCCTAATTATATTCCGTCGCGTCTTAACACCACTATACCAAAAGTACTGGGCCTAGGCCTTAATTTCAACATGATGATAAACGGCTGGGATTTTTTTGACCTTTAGATATTTTGACAGGACCTTTACAATGCAAACGTGAGGAAGATCATATGCATGGGAATAGAGCCTTTGGGTTGCACCCCTCGCAGCCTATGGCAAGCCTACAATGCTACCACTTGCGCCCACGATCGCTGCATTGACACGATCAACGGTCTTATCGTAGAGTATAACACGATGCTCTCGATGGACCTCCTCGGCCTGAACCAGCAGTTGCCCAATGCCCAGATTGTCTTCTGCGATCTCTACCGTGGGATGATGGCCATGATCATGGACCCAAAGAGCTACGGTATGGTCTCTTTTCATCCGTTCGTTCCGAAATTGGGACCCAGAGTTCGATAATCTAGATCATTGATCTGTTGATCCCTGCCGTGGATGGAGCATGCCCCTAAATATTTCCAGATTGAAAGATCAGGATTGCTTTCAGTTGGCTGTGGGCCACTGTTGTATCTCTTTAGAACCATCCATCGGGAGGCCACAAATATCGACGGTCGTGGATATATCTGAGGCATTGTCCATCCACATTGGGGCACAACAGTTTCTCAAGATAACAATAGGACATAAGTGTTAAAAAAATAAATAAATCAGGTAGATCAAAAACTCAGGTGGACCACGCCACACGGAACAGAGAGATTAAACGGCCACGATTGGAAATTGTGTGGGGCCCTAAGAAGTTTTGGATCAGTATGATATTTGCATGGATCAGCTTGATGCAGACCATTTGCATGGAACAGATTTTCTGCACAACTGGCATGTTGGCAGGAAAGATGAGGCTGGACGACAGCTAACCATGCAGCTGGCTGCAGGCGATCAGTTCTCACTTTAAATCAGAGCCGTTAGATGATCCTGACCCGTTCCTTGCTTGCAGGATTCGAGAATGTGAGTAGCGCTTGCTGTGGTTTAGGTAGGTACGGTGGCAGGGTAGGCTGCATTTCGCGACAGTTGGCATGCGGCGAGCGTGCGAGACGCGTGTGGTGGGACCTGTACAACCCTACTGAAGCTGCCAACCAACTGCTTGCGGATTGGATGTGGTCTGGGTCTCCACTGGACATCTGTCATCCAATTACTGTCCAACAGCTGGCATCCGCGCCAGCTCGGATTGTTGCCGGGACGCCATGTCATCAGTGACCCGATTGCGGGCCTTTTCCGCCTCCTCTTTTGGTTTCTTGTATCTTGACAGGGACAGCCTCCGTTGTGCCGTTGGTCTTTTTTTTTTTCAGAGTCTTGAAAAGGGATGGGGCCCACATGAAGAGATGGCCTCAGAATATCTGAACTGCGTACGTTATGGTAACCATTTTGAACGATTTATGCCCCAATAACCTGGAGAAAGGAAAATTCATGACCGTTGATTTGTGGGGTTCGATGACAACCAAGAAACTTTTATTTTCAATGGCGAGAATCATCTGTTAGGAGTACCTTTTTTAAGGTGGATCTTTCCAGCCAGCATACGGTACAAGGGCGGTGCCGTGTGGAGCACATGTGGCCACGCATGATGATGACAGTGAGTGGCTCAGCAGGCAACACGATCCCTTTCTTTATAAATATTTATTATGAAATCCGAACTAGATTTGCTTGTAGCGAGTTGGATTGATACTACCAAAGTAGTTAAGATATGATAGGATTTGGTTGAATAGCTAACCCTTGATAGAGGTAAGCTCATGAAATATCTTTAATGGCAGCCTTCTGTTCAATCTCGGCGCGTGGTGCCATGCTCAACCTACTCATGGCTTAGTGGTAAACTCACAAGAGTTTCAACGTTCAAGTTCATGGCTTCGACTCCCACGGTGGTGCGTGTTGCTTTAAAAAACAACGGAAGAACAGAAGCAGTACCTAATCTGAGTCCATGAGCATTAAGTACTGTCTAGTACCATTTCTGAGTACAATCCATGGAATGAACGGCCACGAACCTATGTATGTATGCCATGCTTATAGGTTTTTGTTTTTTAGATAAAGAAAATAGCCATCATCGGAACACCATTATGGTTTAAGCCTTGTCCGAATTAATTAAAGGTTGGCTGTCTAATCCTAATCCTTCTTCACTAGTCCCTCTGTCATGAGGTCATAGTTTCATGTACTAGATTATCAATTCTTTTTTTTATAATTTCTATCCACGCCCTTTTGGCCCTCATCCACTTCCTTTTGCGCCTTTCCTCTTACTCTTTTAGAGTCTTTTGCTTATGTTAATTTATTCCGGCTTAAATCTTGGTTTTCGTTGTATGCTACCAAACCATCAAGTCTACCTTCTCTTATCTCAGTATCCCTCCGTTGTATTTTGAAATCTTATAAAGCTTCTTAGGATAAACCTTTCTCCCCTTATTTTATTAATTTATGGAGGAGAAATATAGAAGATAGTATAAATGAGCAAATATGATACTTTCTTTATTTTGCTACTTCTTTATTTCACTATTCTCATTTCAATAATATATTAGTGTATTGATTTGTGTATCTAATTTGTCAATCACATGAGTGATGTGGAGTGAGTCACGAACACTTTCATGTTCTTGCAGACCAAAGAAGGCCCGATTGGAGGCGGAAGTAATCATGACCATCAAAACCTTAAAACAAGCATATCTCGCAAATCAGAATGAGTTATTTGATGTACCATATATGATTTCGGGAGTAAGAGAAGCTACTTTAGCCACGTAACCCCGCTATGCCAGATTGCCCATGCCGAATTTGCGAGATTCCATCATATTGATGGTCAAAAATCCTTTTTAATCTCATTTTTACTATTTATAATAAGTTTTTAGTTCCATCATAACTCTTGATCCTTAGAACTTTAGAAGTCATGCCCAACATGAAAAGGGCTTTAAAAAATTTAAGAGAATATCATGATCAGGTCAAATTGAACACTTACTATTTTTGGTCGAAAATCATGAAGTTTAATAAGCATTATGACCGTATATAAATAATAAGTTTACTATTTATAGTAAATCATGAATTTTAGGGAGTTTGAGTTGGAGTTTGATTATGAAACTTCTTCTTAGGTTTGGTATCACTATTTAAAGGGTTGTAAATTCATTTTTATCATCAATCAATTAGTTTTTGAATTTCTTAGAATTAATTTCTACTTTTCTATTTTCCCTCGTGGACTCGAGAAATCTCTGTGAGGAGGTCAGAGAAGCTCTGTGGATTCAGAGTAATTATCCCCTTAAGGAAGACGATGATTGACCTCATCACATACATCCCTGCGTCAATTGGTATCAGAGAAAAGACTCTTCTCGAACCGATGACAAATAACGAAGGAATGGACCAAAATCCCATGAATGGTGATTCAAGGATTCATTATCTTTTGAAAAGAATGGAAGCTTTTCACCGGGAGAGTTAGTTGACTATGCAAGGGCTGCAGGTAGCTCTTGACCATCTTGTCGATATGCTAATTCTACCCTGAGCCCAAGGTAATGCTTAGTCGCCTGTGGTTGTCGTATGCCACAATACAAATTTTCGTAAGACACCATCGGTGGTGAATCATAGGGCTACCCCAGATGAGTCAATCTCTAGTGACGAGGACATTGATAATGGCTCATGAAGGCAATCGACTAGATCATGCTGAAAGAGATTATCGAGCTATGACCGAACTTTCTAGTTTTAATGGCTTATTATATAAAAAAGATTTTCTTGACTGACTAGCTGAAGTAGAACGATATTTTGATTACATGAACATGTCAGAGCATAAAAAGGTGAAATTAGTATTTAAATTAAAATTCGGTGCTTTTATATGACGGGAGCAATTACAACTCTCACGTGTTTGACAGAACAAGACACCCATCCGATCATGGCCACATATAAAGTACTTTTTTTTTATCACGATTCCTCCATAGTGATTACAAGGAGATATTGTTCCAATAATTCCAAAATTACCGACAGGGGAATCAAACCATCACAGATTACCCTGAAAAATTTCAGCGGTTAGTAACGTGGAATGACCAGTCAGAAACCGAAGCGCAGAAGGTAGCACGATTTATATGTGGGTTACGATCGACAATTCAGGACTGAGTCCAGATGCACTCATTTGGGACCATAGATGAAGCAGTTCAATTGGCGGGTAGGGTAGAAACGCAACTTGCAAGAGTCCCTACTCGGCCTTATCCTTTAACTCGACCCCCCATGACGGGTCCCATGTAGGATTTAATGTTGACAGGAGGAAAAGAACCAGTAAGTGGACATCCTTAACATCTTACAACAGTAAACCGTGACATGGTAAGCAGACCATTTAGGCCTTAACGTGTAGCACCCATAATAGTGGGTTCAAGTAAGATTTCAAATCCTTATAGTTGGCCAATGCCGAACACTTGTTATCGTTTTGGCCAACCGGACCACTTATTAAACATTTGCCCTTAACGCCCCCAACCCACTTGACCATTAATGAAGGGGCACTGAAGGTGATGCAGCAGAAAAAGACTCTGGATTTGATGAAGATAAATAAGCAATTGAGGAAGGAGTTGGTGACGAAGAATGGTTGGCCAAGGATCATGGAGAATCCTTGGTCGTGAGGCAATTATTGTACACTCTAAGGAAGGAGTTACATCCACAATGACACAATATATTCCATACGGCTGTACTGTCAATGACAAGATCTATGATGTAATCATAGACAGTAGTGGTAGTGAGTTGAAAGTGATGGTGGACAAGCTGCAACTATTTACAATAAAGCATCCATTCCCTTACTCAATTGGCTGGATAAAAAAGGTGAACGAAACTAAGATAACTGAACAATGCATTGTCACGTTTTCAATTGGTAAAAATTATAAGGATCAAGTATTTTGTGACGTGGTTGATGGAAGCATGCCATATGCTACTCAGTTGACTATGGTAGTCAAACCGTGATGCAACTCATCGAGAACGAGACAATGTTTACATCTTGGTCAAAGACGATTGAAAGATGGTCCTTGCCCCTATGACATCAGAGAATTATCCTGAAGTTTTTAAAGTGGAGGGGAGTTTCCTCCTGACCATTTAAGATTTAATAGTGGAATCCAAGAAAATCGGCGTGGTGTATGCCATGGTGGTAAAGTGCTAGAAATCAGAGCCCTTAAATAGTCCCCTAAGTTTAAGGCCATTGCTGAATGAATTTAAGAAAATTTGACCCAAAGATTTACCCAATGAATTTCCCCCCACGCGGGATATCCAACATTGTTAGCTTGCCCGATCGCCTTCACTATCAGATGAGTCCGAAAGAGTGTGTGATACTTTAGGGGCAGGTAGAGGAATTGATCCATAAGGGCCTTTTGAGAGAGAGCATGAACCCATATGTCATTCTGGCATTGTT
This sequence comes from Magnolia kwangsiensis, assembly GCA_037074715.1. Taxonomy (NCBI): domain Eukaryota; kingdom Viridiplantae; phylum Streptophyta; class Magnoliopsida; order Magnoliales; family Magnoliaceae; genus Magnolia; species Magnolia kwangsiensis. The sequence continues at coordinate 121,905,421 of CM073577.1, forward strand.
GATGCCTAAGAAAGATGGGATATGTCGCATATGTATCGACAACTGAGAAAGTAACAAGATTACCATCAAATATTGGTTCTCAATACCACGGCTGGATGACATGCTCGATATGGTAGAAGGTGTTAATGTATTCTGTAAACTAGATCTGAGAAACGGGTACCATTAGATTTGTATTTGGTCTAGTGATGAGTGGAAAACGACATTCAAGACTATGGAAGGGTTGTATAGTGGTTGTTCATGCCATTTGGTCTATCGAACACACCAAGCACTTTTATGCATCTGATGAATTAAGTGCTGAAGCTGTTCATTAGCCATCCTGATATATAACTAGGATGAGACGGAGCACATAGAACATCTTAGGCAGGTGCTACAGGTCCTGCAGGTTAATAGATTGTACCTCAACTTGAAGAAGTGCAATTTTTTAATGGATAACTTATTGTTCTTATGATTTGTTGTGACGTCCATGGGCATTCGTGTGGATGATGAAAATGTGCGAGTCATCAGGGAATCATTGATCCCGATGAACATTAATGAAATGAGGAGTTTCCACGGGCTGATGAACTTTTATTGTTTATTAGTGCTGAATTTCAACACGATAATCGCACCTATTACAGATTGTATAAAAAAGGGGCCGTTTCATGACCGATGAGGTTGACAAGATCTTTGCTAAAATCAAGCATCGGTTGTCCACAACATCGGCCTTGGTTCTTCCCAGTTTTGACACGTTATTTGAGGTTGAGTGCGACACCTCATATGTCAGAATTGGAGGAGTCTTATCATATGAAGGCAGGCTAGTAGCCTTTTACAATGAGCAGCTCAGCTAAGCTCGAAAGAAGTGTTCAACATATGAGCTTGAGCTGTACGCAGTTGTTTAAGTGCTGTGACATTGGCTGCCTTGTCTGATTTAGAGAGTTTGTTCTCTACACTGACCATCAATCCTTAAAGTTTATTAATAGTCAGGCTAACATGAATCATGTGCATGCTAGATGAGTTACGTTTTTTCAGGAATTCATGTTCATTCTAAAGCACAAGTCAGGGCAACAAAATAATGCAGTTGATGCACTTAGCCGCCATGCACCACTACTTGTTATAATAAGTAATGAGGTGGTCGGCTTCGATTGTCTCAAGGAGTTGTATGCTGAGGATGAAGACTTCAAGGATGCATGGATGAGGTGCCAAGAAGCTCATCCTAGTAACTTACATATGCAAGATGGTTTCCTCTTCAAAGGGAATCGACCATGCATCCCCTAAAGTTCTTTGAGGGAACAGATTATTCAAGAGCTACATTGAGGTGGCCTTGGTGGATACCTTGGGTGAGATAAGTCATGGGCTCTTGTGGAGTGCAGTATTACTGGCTGTAATTGGTACGTGACGTGGGTAAAGCAGTGCAGTGCTGTCATGTTTGTCAGACCTCCAATGGGCAATCTCAGAATACGGGTCTCTACACCTCGTTACCTATGCCTGATGGCCCTTAGGAGGATCTATGTATGGACTTCATGCTTAGTGTCCCATAAACACAATGCTCCATGGATTCAGTGTTCGTGGTGGTAGATCGTTTATCAAAGATGCAACACTTTATCCCATGCAAGAAGACTCTCGACGGAACACATGTAGAAAAATATTCTTCAGAAAGGTTGTGCAGCTACACAGAGGTTCCCAAGACCATTACTTCTAATCACGACATGTAGTTCATTAGCCACTTTTGGTGGACTTTATGGAGTTGGTTCAGTATACAACTTCAATTTAGCAGCGCCTACCACCTACAAACTGATGGGTAAACTGAAGTTGTGAATCATACATTGTGAAACATCATTTGATGTATTTTGGGTGACAAATCGAAGTAGTGGGATTTGACCTTATCTCAAGCGAAATTTGCATTCAATAACATGGTAAACTGTTCGACAGGGAAGTCCCTATTCCAGATTATTTATGGTTGAGTACCTCTCCACACACTTGCCTTAGTCCCTTTGCCCAAGCTCCCGGGCATGCGTATTGTAGCAGAACATATGATAGACTAAATTGTGGGCATTTATGCAGATGTGCAAGGCAAGTCGCATGCCTCGAATGACAAGTACAAGGAGCAAGCCAAAAAGCATCGACGACAAGAGGTGTTTGATGTGGGAAACCATGTAATGGTCCATCTATGTAAGGAGGAATTTCTGACCGAGACCTACAATAAGTTGAAGAATATGAAGATTGAATTGGTACCGATACTCCAAAAAATCAATGACAAAGCTTACGTTATTGATCTTCCGGATGACATGGAGGTCTCACGTACTTTCAATGTCGCAGACCTGATTGAGCATCATAAAACAGGATGAGAACTTAAGGACGAGTTCTTTTGAAGTGGAGGGGACGGATGTAGAGCAGGTCGCGGACACTTTCACGTCTAAGATGGACAAGAGAAGGCTCGATCGGAGGTGGAATCACAAACCATAATGAGTTATTCGACGCACCATATATGATTTTGGGGTAGGAGAAGCTACTTTAGCCACCTAACCCCAATATACTAGATTTTTCACACCGAATTTGCGAGATTCAATTAGATTGATATGCGAAAATCCTTTTTAATTTCATTTTTACTATTTATAGTAAATTTTAGTTTGATCATAACTCTTGATCCTTAGAACTTTATGAGTCATACCCAACATGAAAATGACTTTAAAAATTTAGGAGAATAACATGGTTAGGCCAAATTGGACACTTACTATTTTTGGCCGAAAACCATGAAGTCTAGTAGGAATCATGACCATATGTAAATAATAAGTTTATTATATATAGTAAATCATGAATTTTAGAGAGTTTGAGTTGGAGTTTGATTCTGAAACTTCTTCCTAGGTTTGGTATCACTACTTAAAGAGTTGTAAATTTATTTTTATCATCAATCAATTAATTTTTGAATTTCTTAGAATTTATTTTTATTTTCCTATTTTCCCTCATAGACTAGAGGAATATTCGTGAGACGTCCAGAGAAGCTCCATGGATTTAGAGTAATTATCCCCTTGAGGAAGATGGTGATTGACCTCATCATGTTCATCCCTACATCAGTAAGTCCATGTGTCAAGTAGTTGATTGAGTCCTTATAAGTTGAAGACCAAAGAAATAAGAGAATATAAGCATTAAGGAGTAAAGAATAGGTAAATGAGGTGCCTTGGTGACCCTAACCCTTGATATAAAATAACCTCTTTAACCTTTTGATGATCCCAACCATAATAGATATACCTTGTTGATCATCTCGTAGCTTTATGAGCCAAATTCAAACATGATTAGTAAGGCTAGAAGAGGTATAAAGTTGCTCTAAAATCGTATGCCCAAAACAATAAACTTTCAAGTAGTATTCAATCTCATTGAGCAGACCTTAAGGGGTCTTTGATGACATCGAAGACCACTTGATGAAATTGATTAGGTAACTCAGATATGTCCAACGAGTTTTGATTATTTGATCTGAGTTTCTTTATAGAATCAAGGAACCTTCGATGACATCGAAGAGTCCCCTCGATTCCATCGAAAACCACTCAATGGCATCGAGTAACAGTGTGCAAAATGTCTAGTAACAAATCAGTTAGACATTTTATTTTTTCGATGCCATTGATGACATGCTCGATGCCATCGATAGAGTCGTTATCTGCCTATTTCTTTCACCGTTAGAGCTTAAACTCCATATATAAGGCATTTAGTTCTTGAAAATTTGGATGAATTTTTGGTGCAATAAAAGCTTATGTAATTTCATGATTATATCCTTCATTCTAAGCCTCTAAGCTAATGAGTTCTAAGTCGATTAACACTCTAATGCAGATTCCAACTTCCACATTAAAGATGAGCTTAAACTCTAGAATTTTCTAGAAATTAGACTTGAACATATAATCAAATAATTGTTTAAATCCTTCAGAAGACTAATCTAGGTGAATCTTCTAGGTATTACAACCTCCTATTAGTTATAAATTTTTTACCCAACCTCCCATCACCTTGGTCACTTTAAAGGAGCATCACATGTAGGGTGATTAGTTTTGGAGCCGAGGCATTGACAATGCATCAGCATCATGATTGGAGAGTAAATGAGATCTTCTTGAAGCACGAGAGAGCGTCAATCAAACAACTCCAGATGACACTACAAAAGGGGCTCAATCTGATAAGTAAGTTGTCAGAAGATTTTGCATACATTCCTTCCCACGATAATATTTTTAAAGTAAATAAGCAGAGATTTAAACTGTTTATGAATTTTTTTTCTTCAGAGGACATGTATATACCTCTGGAAGATCTTATCTACTCGGATTGATCTTCTAGTCTGATAAAGATCTATTCCCATTATTTTCTTAGTAATTAATTTTGTTAGTAAAGTAGCTTGTTTTGCTTTTAGTTGTTGAAGCACCAAAAGATGAACTTCGCATTTCGTATTTGTTGCTCTTCGGGTACTTTTCATCCACTCTTTATTTTGTTTCTCTCATGTTATATTTGCATTGAATATAGTTCATACATTGAGGACAATATAGAATTTAGGTTGGTGGGTGGTGTTTTCTTTCATTTGAAAAAAATTTCAAAATTTACTAAATTAAGAACTTTTAAGCTAAAATTTTTTAATTTTTTATTTTTTAAAAGTTTGATTTCTATAAATTTAAGAGATTTCGAAGATAATCTAATGATTGGAATGATATTATACCTAATATTGAGAATTTTCGAAGCCCACAGTCTAATTAGTAGATTTCAAAATTGAGTTCTCTTTATTGATTTTTAATTGAAAATTTAGTAAACATTGATTGAATCATGAATTTTCATATTTTAGATCTAACTTACATATTAGAGTTTAGGTTTGATACTGAATTGTTAATTCGGTGATTATTGAGATTGCTAGGAACCAAGCTTAGGGAATTTGTCCATCATATTCGAAGAAAAAACATAATAGTTGTTGTAAAAAAGGGCTACCTATTGAGGTGTACATGAAAGAAAGTTGGGTATGTAAAAAAGGTAAAAAGAAGGTTTGTATGGACAAAAATGGATAATAGAGTGAAAGCCATCGATGTCACGCCCCAAACTCGGAAACCGGGCTCACAAAATTCCCGATCGCCGAATCCGGCACCGACAGCCTTCGTAGAACCCCATTCTCGGCTCCTAACTCCCATTCGCCAGGTTCCGATCCTGGGATGCTATGAGGAGGATTTTTAACATCAGTCTGATACGTAATAAGCATAACCAAAGGCATAACCCACAAACAACAACCAAGCACTCCATTACATTTCCACTATGATCAAAAATTTTACAAGTACAATGAGCATAAAGGGAAATACAATGGCAAATAACAAAAACTCCAAAATGATCAGCAACGTGCTCCTGCCTCAGCGCTGCTGCAGTCCAACGTCACCTGCACGCAACGGTCGTGCATAAGCTTACAGAAAGCTTAGAGGGTGGTGAAAGTGTGTGCGCAAGGTAGTAATATGAATGCAATGTCAGAGTAATGCGGAATATGCAGATGGAACCAAAACGTCATGAGCCGTACCAAGGCTATGCAATGCAAGACATGAATGGTATCGGCCATCCCAAGGCCATGTAATGTGCAATGCAACTCAAGCATACAGATCCTCATCAATGTCCACATATCAGTACAGCTCAAAGTATGGAATATCACCGGGGTCTAGTACACTCTAAACCAGATTGCCGCCACATCGCGCGCAATAAGGTAAGTGGAAGAGACCTCACTATCCGTCTGCCAAAATCGAGCGCGACTCGTCGATAGCGGACCCATTCCTCGAGCTGGTCAAACTCAGCCTAGCATTGCCCCCTACTCTCGGGCGGGTAAGGCCGTATCCCCTTCCAACCGACCACGACACAGTGGAGAGCGTAACCGTCTGGTAATCGGCACTCAACGCTCATCTACCCACTCGGTCTAGACGTTGGAGCAACCTCTTGGTACCATAAGGGTTTAGGGACTTTCACCCAGGGATATCTATAGTACCCCATGTAGAACAAGATTTTCGGTATCCAATCCTGCCAACCACGATGCGTCTGTGGAGGCTACGGCCCTGATGTCGCTAGGGCGTTCAACAACCATGTCACACAAACGCGGAATGCATGAATCACGCTATCCAGTCATGCAACCAATCCTGCGCATACCGTGCGCTCATGTAGGGCAATACTGCCTAACCGGGAGCCCATAAACAACCTGCCCGAAGGCATATGCTATGATCAGTCAATCCTCATATCAAGCATACGTATGATGCGTATGATCATGGGTCATGAAACTATACTAAACAGGTTATAATAAAATGAATTATCTTACAATGCAGATGGGCCTGGACGGCCGAAATACAACAAGTACGGCCCAGTAATGGATCCTAAGGAGAGTCGTAATGTGGACATCCAACCAACATTACGCTTGCAATGTGGACGTCAAACCATCATTGCATTCCAGGTACGATCTTCTCAAATACCGTTACATAATCGGTAATGGGTTTACACATTGCAATGGACCTTAGGTTCCTCCCATTGGGCCTTACATATATATCTTATGGGCCATATCTTATGGGCCCTTTATTCATCAGATGGGCCATACCTTATGGGCCATTTATTCATCAGATGGGCCATATAAATGGGCCACACCAATGGGTCTTAAGTGCATTGCAATGGGTCAAAACCCGTGGGCCTTGGATTGCATCGATTGAGCTTAGTCTCGAGAGTCTAAAATATGACCAATGGGCCATACCAATTGGGTCTTACCTGTAGATCAAGTGGGCCTCAACCCATAGACCTAACGTGAATTCAGTGGGCCTAAACCCCTAGGCCTTGCATATATCAAATGGGTCCAATTTCATGGGCCTTGAAGTACATCAAATGGGCCTAGTCCCATGGACTTGCAACACATCAAATGGGCCTAAGTCCATAGGCCTTATATGAATCAAATGGGCCTAACCCATAGGTTCTTTTATGAATTAAATGGATTTAGACCCAAGGGCCTTGGAATATATCAAATGGTCCAATCCCATGGACCGTACATCCACATCAAAGTGGGCCCCAAAAAGTGACACAAATACATCGAGATGAGCCACAAATCATGTTAAGTCGGGGTCCACTTGGACTGTGGATTTGTCTCATACTTTGACTAATTCCACAAAATGATCTTTAAAGTGGACGACTAGATTAGATGTAGCACCCGTGTCAATGGTGGGGCCCACAAGAAGACCCACCATCATGTATGAAATCTACAATGTCATATATATATACATATATATATATATATACAATATTATAATATATTATAGTATTATCAATAATATAATATAACATTATATATAGTATAATATATATATACACACACGCTGCATGTATGCTCACACACACGCACGCACGCTCACACGCACGCACGCACGCCCAAAGGGGCTCCACAATCATCACCCTGGACTCCACCGTCCGTTGGACGGTGGAGATAAAATGCATTCATCACTGTGGGTCCCATGTGGGGCCCACTGAAACGTCTATTAGCCATCCAAGCCACTCACTGGGTCACTCGGGCCTGGTTGAAGGGAAGACAAAAATTTCAGCTTGATCCAACACGTAAGTGGGCCCCAAAAGGATTTTAATGAAAAATTTCAATTCACACTGTTTCACTTGGTGTGGGCCACCTGAGTTTTGGATCTGCTTCATTTTTGGAGGGGGGCCCGCCACTGGGGCGGCCCACCTCATGGAAGGTTTGGATGGCATGCAAACATCAAGGTGGGGCCCACGGCAGGAGGCCGTGGGACCACGTCGTCCGCACGCCCGCTGGACGGCTGCACGCGACAGCGTGCAGCGCCTGCCAGCCCGCTGACATCCACCAGAGGCTCTGCCTCTTAAATTTTAAATTTTAAAAAAAACTGTCTTCTTGTGGTTTTTCACATGAAGGGCCCACTAAAGTGAAATCCGTTCCGACCATTACGATCAGTGGCCCGAGGCCGTCCAAATGAGTCCAGAGTTTGAATTTTTTGGATGCTTAGAAAGTAAAATAAAACCAAATAATGATCCTGAATGGTAGTGATACATTCGTTGATATTATGGCCCACCAGGTCTTCCAATCAGCCCCAAACTTTTACCCAACGGCTAAAACACCGTAGGTAAGGGGATGGACGGCTTGGATTACTCAAATACATCATGGTGGGGCCTATGCAAGGGGACACCCAAAAAGCCTTGCTTTTCTTTTCTTTCTTCTTTTTTTTTTTTTTTTTGGTTTCTGTAAAGGGACGTCCAGCGTCCCAGACGCTGGACGATGGGCCCCCCTTTTTTTTTTTTATTTAAAGATACATTGTGGTGGGCCTTTTTAAGTGGGCCACCACTGATGGATGGTGGGAGGTACGACGTGCAAGGTGAGCCCCACTTGAAGAATCCTTGCACATAATAAATACCTCAAGGCGAGGTCCATTCAAGTGGGCCACACAACTCCCTTAGCATAAAAATAAAAATAAAATAAAATAAAATAAAATAAAAGAAATAAAGGGAGAGAGACATGGAGAGTGGGACACGGCTTGTGATGGAGGGACCCCGTCACTATGGGCCCTCCCTTGCAATGAAACATACAATAAATGGATCCTTTTGATCATGGGACCATCAAAATTATAAATCAACGGTGGAGATCCATTCTCCACCGTTATGGACGGTCTAGATGACCTTTTTGCAATGAAATAACCATCATGATGGGGTCCATGGAGAATGGCCCCATCATGGAACGATCATGATGATCCAAGTGGTCCATCGACCACATTTAAAGGTCCCAAGTGAGATCCACACCATGGATCGGTGGGCCTCACTTGGTCCACCATAAAAATCAAGAAAATCTACCCTATAGAAGTACCCACCGTCCGATCTTCTCGCTCCTAGAGGTTCCTTGGCACCTTGTCTCCAACTTCAATGGCTAAGATGAAGAATGGAGGGTTGAGATGGGGGATTTTTGGGGTAGGAAGGTGGGCCACTTGAAGCTTAGAGGGACTTGGGAAATTCCATACGTGGGAGCCCTTTGGAATTGTTGTTGCTTAGAAATTTTGAAATGAGAAAGAGAGAAGGAGAGAGAGTGATGTAAAGGGAGAGAGAGAGAGTGATGGATGGATGGGTGAGTGATGGTGGTGTAAGAGAAATTTGACTTTTGTGGCTTTTGTGTAAGAGAAGTATGGGTTAAGAAGACTTTTGTGGCTTTTTGTGTAAGAGAGGTATGGGATGTGAAGACTTTTGTGGTTGCTTGGAAAAATGGATGGAGGTGATGTGTACTTGACATATGATGGGTTGATGGGTGATTGATTGATGGGATTGATGTGATTGATGTGACACATCGTTGAGATTCCCTTGGTTTTCGCAACGCGCGGCGTTTTCTCGCACCGAACGTTGGCTCATATCTCTTGATCAGGGTATCGCCTTGGCGCACGAGTCGCGGTATCGGAACCGCAACGTCGGCGCGGTCGCTATGGTATAGGTCTCGAGTTGAGTCGACTCGGGTTGTCGGCACATGAATCCGGGTCGCGCGTCGATATCCGTTAAGGGTCGAAAGTTGCCGGAATTCGACCGGTAAGACCGCGGAAGTGTACGGAAAGGTACGGACCAAGATACGGGTCTTACACATCGATGGAAAAAATTAAAAGATAAGAGGAAGAAAGTGTTGAAATGTAATGGAAGTTTTGGTTTAGGCTTCAATTGATCTGTATATTCCAATGGATTATCAATGCTAACATGAAAGTAGGAAATCGAACCTTAGATTATATTAAGTTTAAACATTAATCTACACTCATGAAACTCAATGTTAGGCTTTTTTCAATTATAGGGTTAATACCTTGAACTTAATTTGGATATTTGTTACGTGTTAGAATTTGGACAGATGCCATTCTTAACACTAGTATTCTTTAAAAGTCTATTATTTAGATTGTTTTTTTTTAAAGATTAATGAATTTTATAAAATGAACTTTTCTAAAGAAAATGGCTTTAGATTCGAAATATCTTTTGCATGTTTTGATTGAGACTAACAAAATGCTAGTTAGGTGTGTATTGAGACTCAAATATTGCATATTTATCTTCTCGATTACGCTAGTTTCTTATGCACTCAAATATTAATGTTTTCCACATGCGAGGTGATTTCATGGGTGTGTAATAACATGTGTGTGTACTAATAAGCTAAACTTAAAAAAAATAATATTAATTTGATATACTAAGCTATATTTTCTACATGCGAGGTGATTTCAGAACTAAGAAAGAATACATGATCAAATTGGTGGAATTAAAGCTCAAAGGAAGTCAATATGAAGAATTGAAGATTTGGAGGATGTTCATAATGATATCAAGTGCCGAACCAGGATAATAGAAGTGAAGGAAATCAGGTTGTAAAGAATCGAAGAAATCTACATGGTTTCGATTGATCGAGCCAAGGGATTGATTGATCAAACATATGTCGAGCTGTTTCAAGTGAAGACTTGATTGATCGTGAATTGTTTAAATTAATTCCAAAATTCACCGGACTAATTTTAAGGTATTTAATCGATTAAGGATGAAGTTTAAGCAATCGACATATGATCCGAAATTCAAAAAGTAGTTGTTAGTGTTCACCACCCCAAGTATAGTGTCGCGATGTAGTAATAATCTCGATGAGACCGAGGTCGAATCCACAAGGACTGAACCTTGTATTTATTTTGAAAGTAACTAGAACTAGAATTAGAAGAAGATGTATCTAAATTAGAAGAATTTAAGAGAATAATAATGAATTATTAAACTAAAACTAGTAAAATTTAAAGGTGCAAAATTAGGGTTTCGAAGGATCCACTTGTAAAGATCAGGGAGATCTATATATGCTTGATTCACAAACACAACTAGAATCAGAGTCCCATTTTCATCCAGTTGGAAGATATTCCATTAAAATTAAATCTAAATTTTTTTTGATCTAGTTATCAATGAATGATAGGTATGAGAACTAGAAGTGATCCCATCATAAGGCCATGCCCATGAGATAAAACAAACAACAGAATTTAACCAGTCCACAACTAATCTAAGAGAGTTATGAACGTTAGGAAGGATTCCTCATCCAACCATGTCCATAAGACAATGGTAAATAATAGAGTTTCTAATTTCATAATCGCAATAATGAAAAGAACATACCCAAAGCTATCGTATATCTATTGTAATTTAAGTCACAACAAACCATTAAAAACTATGAATATTCCTTATAATCAAACTAGAAGGAAAGATAGTTCACTGTAATATGAATCAAAACCGTAGAAAATACCCCATCACGCTACAATCTTCACCTCTTAGCCCTTGCTAAGAGGTTTAGCTCATCATAGACATGATCAACTAAATATTAAAAAAGCATCAAAGGAAAAGAAAAACTGAAGAAGAATGAAGAAGAACTCTTAAAGCCGTCAACGCTCTCTCTCTTTCTCTCCTTCCACGTTCTCCACTCCACGTCCAGTGCTACTCCCCTTCATGTCTGTTTTGATTCCTTATATAGGCGTGTGATTTCTGAGATGATCCGTGTATAGTTCTTATGCATGGCGTGTGAATTACGCTGTCGCTTTCGCAGTATGAAGATTCGGTGGAGTGACAATGCCTTGGCCAACACTCTTATGCAGATTTCTTCCTAAGGGCTCTTCATGGATAGGGTTAGAATCCCTTAAGGGAAATTTTGAACGGCCCAGATTGCATCTAGAATTACTGGATGGGTCACAGATCCATTACTTCTCCCGGTTTGTTGATCTTCCGGCAGATAGCCCATGTTCGCTCCCGCTTGCATGGGTAATCGCCGATCATACGTGAGTGGTTGGATTATGGAGCTTGGATCGTTGGATGGTTCAGATCCTTTCAATTAGGCATGTTGGGTGGCCTATTCGGATCGTCCGTTGGTGCAGATATCACTTTGAAGGGCGATTTGCGGCTAACCATGCTTGTACATGAGGCCTTAAACGGTGTGCGAAAAACCTAGGGTTCGACCGATTTCTTCCTTCGAATGCTTTGGACGGTTTATATCATCCATTCGAATAAAGGAGGTAGGCCACAACGCCTCCCAGCGGAAGGACATCCGCAAGTTTGAGAGAAGAGAGAGAGAGAGAGTCTCTCTTGAAGTTGGTTTTGTCGGGTCAAATCGCGTTTAACCTGACTTCTCTTTTGGTGCGTGGCTGATGCACTTATGCACAGTGCACTAACAACTGCCAGTGGGGCCCACTGTGATGTTTTCTAGAAATCTATTCCATCCATCCGCTTTCTCATCTAATTTAAGGGGTTGAGTCCAAAATTGAGGCATATCCAGATATTAGGTGGGCCCCAAATCGGTGATTTATTGCTGATATTTCCGTTGGACCACTTCCATAAAGATCCAATGGTTGAAATTTTACGTGTATGGTTACTTTATGATCGTCAGGCCAAATATAAAGTTTCGAACCAAATGTGTGATCTTGCATTCAGTACGATTTTCAAGCCTCTTTATCTTCGATCACTTGATTTTCTCAGTTCTTTGGCGTGTGAATTCTTCAATCTTGGTCCCCTAAGATCCTTCCCTTACCTTGGTGATTGTGAGCATCAAATTCATGCTTTTAGCACTCTTTTCAATCCAAGCTCTTAAATTCACTTTGCAACACAAACATGATTAAAATAGAACATTTAAGCATTATCATGCATAAAACCAAGTAATAACTGGGGTCTAATATTGAATATTTGACCCTCAACAGCTAGACAGCTTTGGGACTTCTTAAGTGATGGGTTCGATCAATCGATTGATCGATGATGCGCACAATTGCACAATTCAAAGTCGGTTTGTGATTTTTGTGAGGCGGTACATAAGATGGCTTGTAAATCTTATGAATAAGGGTTCATAGAATGTGTTTAGGTATCAAATTAGGGTTTAGAAGGGAGAGATAGAAGGATTGAAGCTTTTCCATGTGACATTCTTCAGTCAAAATTTCGATTTTAGTTTGGTTTCTACTCTCTTTCATTTTTCCTTTAAGTTGTTAGCCATGCTAGGCTAATCTTTTAGCTAAGGCTAAGGGATGAGCATCTTAATATATATTTAATTCATTTTTTATGAAAGTTATTTGGTTTTCATGTTGAATTATGATTAGATGTGATTAAATTCATAGATTAAAGAAGGAATCAATCTGTAAAATCGATTGATCTATTGTGAACTTTGGGTCCAATAGATGCTTTTGATTCCATATGATTTATTATTTAGATATTCGTGAGACATTAACCTATTTTTGATTCCCTATTGTTAGATGTTTGTTAATTGATTTTATTGTGTGATTTTCTAATTAGAATACATTGGAATCTAGTTCTAGTTGAGTTATCAACTCAAGAAGACGAATTAAGTTCAAGTTCAATTGATTGGGGATTCTTGAATCCTTAGTTGCTTTTATTAATTATTAAATGCTTACCTAGGTGGATGTATATAGGGTACAAGTTAGTTATGCCTACTTAGGTGGATGTCTGACAGGTACGATTACGGTTGATGGATATCTAATAAAAGCAAGTAGACTATCATCACACTTGACATGCATATCATGGTATCTTTACATCCATGCTCATACTGCACACCCTTTATTTCAGTTGATTGTGCTACCTTATATTGTGCTACATATGAACTATGTTGGGTTAACTCACTAGTCTGGCTAGCTAACGTTGTGGATTAAACAACTGTACAAAGACGGATGATGCATAACAACTTAATCAGGTGCTGGAAGATGAGGCCGAGTGGGTGGATGAAACTTAGGACCAATGGCCATACTTGTTGGAAGACGATCTCATTGCATTGGATGACTGAAGAGATTTTAAGAAGTTTATCTTTTACAAGTGTTAATTATTTGATTAGAATTATGACTATATTTATAACATTGTTAGATGATGATTGATTATTTAATTAAATAAAGTCCCTAATAGTTGGACTTAATTAATTCTGAAAATTTATCTTATTAATATGAATGTTTTGAATAAAACATTGCTAGATAGAGTAAGACAGTTAGATGTATGAATGTAATGTGATGATAATCTAAAATACAAATAATTGTTCCTCTTAATAATCGTATGATGAATGGATTTATGTACACCTAGTGTACGAGTCATGGACTGTAACTCGGGTCTGAGGGTGGACGCTCTATATTCGAAGTATGAGTTGACAAGAAGTCAGTTTGAAGATCACTAATCATTGATTGGGGTCGCGGTTGTAGAATATGTGTAAGGTATTAACTTAGGTTGGTGCCCTAAATTTGGCCATGATCTAACGGTCTGAAAGTCACAACTTGAGCAAAGATTAAGTGGAGACAATTAACTTAAATTCTTGACAAATCTTAAGAGTATTTGCAAATCTTATGCGCTCGCCTTACGAGTCCAAGTTGAACAATTTGGCATGCGATCTTGGCTCAATGTCTTGTGATGGACGTCCAACCTGCTAAGGTGAACGTCTTTTTATTGTTTTGAGTTTAGCGGCCTACTAATAAGCGATAGCTTATTTATATAAACAGAGCATTTATGAAATTAATTGGGTATCTAGATTTCTTGTACTCGATGATTAGGGTTTGGATTAGCTAAGCTCATAGTAGTATATTTACAATTAGCGAGAATGGTTATTAGGTCTTAATTACCCTAATTAATTGATTCTTAGGTCAAAAGGGTAATTTGGTCGATTTGGTTTTTATACATATAATAATCATGATCTAAACCATTGGTTGAGTAGATCATAGGTAGATCTTTACTAAAATATGATTATTCCGATTAATTGATGATGAATCGTGTAGATCTTATCCTTAGATGAATAAATCATAAGGCTACACTAATATTTAAGTGATTGAGCACATTCTATGGCTTCGTAAGAGTAACTAATTGAGCTTATATGACTTTTTGATAGTAATGCTTGCTTATATACTAGGGTTGAGTACAGAAAAATTTAGAATGTTACACGTTGCCTTAGACAATCCAAAAAGATTGAATTGTGATATAGATGCTTATGAAGATCTTTAGTATTTGTGGCAATGATGATCAAGATGCTTTGACATCGACCCTATAAGAAGTCATCGTAGATGAGGATAATGAAAATTTATGTATTAGAATGTATCTAGTGTTTTGTTACATATGTTGGGATATAAATGGCTATTTATATGTAAAGAGAGAAGTACGGTGACCTTATCTTATCACAATGATATATATGTAGAGAGCTCTCTCCTTGATTATAAAGAGTTTGGTAAAGAAACTCAAACCATTACCACTTGAATGATTGGATTAATCGACTGCTGTGAATATATGTATTATCAATGCTATATATATATATATATATATATATATATATATATATATATTTATTTATTTATTTATTTATTTTAGGCAATCATTTGAAATGAGTGGTGTTGAAAAAAAAAGAAAACTCAAAGTAACCGATCTTCTTATCTTTTATTCACTTCTCTTGCTATAATAAACCTAGAGAGTAAGTTTAATTGTACTTTATTAGATATTTTTTACATGAAATTTTCTATATTTGTGGTTCATGTTATGACGATATAAGCCACTGACTAAATAATATGGTTGTTTATTGTCAAGGCTAGGAAGATGAGAAAACTAGTATATAATTCGGTACTAGATTTTCTCAAATAATTACTGAAGGATTGTTGCATGACGTCTTTGAGTTTGCTAGCACTGGGTAGATGAATATTGATGCACCTGGATAGATGGAAGATGGTTCCGAAAGAACACAATATCTTGTTGTCTTGCCCTGAAATTTAGGGGTCAGGTACATCTACGATTCCTGATTTTTCGGATGTCACCTTTAATGTAGAAATGTTGTATAATGGCTTAAATCAAATGGTATCAATACAATAAAGAAGAATCAAACCAAACGTGCATATATTTAGTCTAAAGGTAAAGTGTTATCATACAAATACAGTCACGTCGATATAATTATCCCAAAAACCACTTAAAGTCTACTTATTTGGGGACTCAATACATACATGTCCAGTATCTAATCGAACCCAAGAGTTGATAACACCAAGTATAGGGCTACAATACGATATTCACTCGATAAGACTGAAGTTAATTCATCAGGAATTTGGTGAGAATATACTAAGAACTTTAATATAAGGAAAATAGTTCGTTTGAGTTTTTTAATCCAGCGGAATATAAGAGTTGTAAAAATAATTATAAAAATGACTAATGATCTAGGAATCCCCAATCAATAGTCTTTGAATTTAATTATTTTTTCTCAAGTTGATAACTCAACAAAAACTTGATTCCAATTCGTTCTAATAGGAAGATAACATAATAATATCATTAAAAAATATCCAACATATATTAGAATCATGATAGACTTGATATCTCATGAATTTTATAGGAAATTAAAAGCATCTAATATGTTGGGAGGCAATAACAGATTAATCAACTTTACAGATTGATTCTTCCCCCAACATAGGAATTTAATCACAACTAAAAATAAAAATCTTATCTTTGATTAAAAAAATAAATTAACAATCAAATATTAATCAAAATGTTCAACTCTTAGCCTTAGGTAAGAGATTAGCTAAGCATAACTAACATTCTAAACAAAATAAAAATAAAAAATAGAAAAATAAACTAGAACCGAGTGATTGAGAATGAATGATGATTTCGAAGAAGATCTGTCACTTTTAGATCTCTCCCTATTTCATACTTAGAAAATCCTAAAACACCATTGTAAATAGTATTGCTTTGCACTGACTTCAAACCAACTTCACAAATTCGTACTTTGTTACACTGTGATCGCACCGACTATGGTTTTCGGTCACACCGAACATCATTTTGGTCACACCGAATTAGTTTTTCGATGGCAATTGAATTTCTTCAAATTTCCTCTAAGAGTCTTTATCTCTTTTATGTTAGACTGAATCCCCCTTCAGTGGCACCAAACATGGCTTTGGTCGGACCAAATGTTGAGTTGAATTAAATTCGAAAATTAATATTTCTTGCTAGACTGTTCTGTGCACTTTTGGTCGGATCGAACCAATCTTAGGTGGGACTAAATAGTTTATTATTTCTGTTAATACACTATGTGATTTTTCAGACTTTTTTTTTTTTTTTTTTTGTACTTGATTTTCTTGAATTTTTGCCATGTGAATTCTTCAATAATAACCTCTAAATATCAAGTCTTCACTTGATTAATCTTTAAGCTTGAATTGTAATTCTTAAGCATGATTTCATCTTTGTTTTTTAGATTACCTCGCATGTATAAAATCTGTGCTAGTTAATTAATTAAGCACTTTGAATGCATGTAAACTAATATAATTGAAAGGATAAATATGCAATATTTAGACGTTATCAGTATCTATTTCCTTTGATGATTATTTGAGAGGATGGTTCTTTCTATCTCTATGCCCTCAGAGTGATTGTCATTTAAAATGTTATAAAAATATCTTTTCCACTATTCATTGTTCTTATTGTCGTTAATTAACTAGTACCCTGTTGTCATTGCTCTTAATGTATCTAACATGATTTAGGTTTATTTTATTTGAATAACTAGAGTAAATTTCTTGTTTATAAGAACGTGGTCTTCCAATATCTATGTGAAATTATTATTACTAAATTATTTTTGTTGACTAAACATAGTAAAATGTCCTATCATGAGATAATTGTCTTATTTTCATATCTTTTCCAACTTTTTAACTAGGAATTAAAAAAGAAGAGAAAAATAACTAAAAAAATATGTATAAATGAGTAAATATCATGTCTTCTAGAATGAACCACTTATGTCCACATCGATCAATTATTTTGAGAACTTATTACCAATAATTGGTTGTTCCATTTTTACCCTTTAAATTATTATATATTTTTCAAGGAAGTATGAAAATGATTGTTAGTGAAGTTAATACTATCCTTCAATTATTTTATGTCATACAACCAGTAATTAACCAAATTGCAAGTGCACAACTCTTTTATATTGTAATAAACCGGATGCAAGATCTAAGTAGGTGGGTGTGTTCTTGTGTGCTAGTATCGTTTGATTTCTTTTAGAAGCCTATAATATTGTTGGAAGAATCTTATTTTTAAGCAACTTTAACCAATTAAAATGATTTGAGGAATAACTACATATATAATCTTTCTAAGTGGACCGGACTAATTGATGTACGATGTGCCACTCATCATCAAGGCTGACTTTTGATGTGGATCATCCATCAAGTAGGGTTCAACTTGATGTGGATCATCCATCATGCGGGGCCCACCATTATTAAATGCCCTTCATGTGGAGCCCACCTTTGATGTGGGTTGCCCATCATGTGGCTTCCACCTTCAATATGGGTTGCCCATCATGCAGGGCTTGCCTTGGATGTGAACCATTCATCATAAGGGGTGGATCTTTGATGTGGATCGTCCATCATATGGGGCCACCTCAAGATGGCATCTAACAATGGTTCCATCAGAAAAGTTAGGAGAATAATGTAATTGGGCCGAATCGGACACTATCTTTGGCCGAAAACCATGAAGTCTAAGTAGGAATAGAGGCCGTCCTTAAATAGTTAGTTTCCTATATATAGTGACACATTTTTCGGATGTTTGAGTTTGGAGTCTATTCTAAAACTCCCTTCTAAGCTTGAGTTCTTTATTTAAAGAGTTATTATTTTAATTTTAATTTTTAATTTTTTATCATCATCATCACCAATCAGATTATTTTAAATTTATTAGAAATTATTCATGCTTTCATCCTTCGTGCATTCAAGGAAGCTCTACGAGGAATACGTTAGTAGTTATTCTCCGAGGAAGACGGTAATCAACCTCATCAGGTCCCTCCTGCGCCAGGACTGTTGGTGTGATTCTCGAGTTTTTGGGCACAGTCCAAGCATTGTGGGCACAGTAAACCAATTGGTTGGATTACGAAACCATGCCCCACTTGCCAATCCCATAAACCGTATGCACAGTGCATTTATGCAAAGGCCACGGTCCCTCATCACATCATAATTCCTCAATGCCAATACACTGCAATTTTCTTCATTAATGTGTGGTTAGAAATCTAGCCAAGTTATCAATTACTCATCTCACGTTTAAAGGAAAAAGATCAAAGCCCATTCCAAGTTTTAAAAGGACAAGGAGAATGCTGTGGGCCATGATCTGAATTTTGTAGGCTAATGGGCCTTCCGTTGTCAAACAGTACTAGTCACGGCCCATGTCACAATGCAGCAAACATATCCAAGATCTGAGCCGTTCACGGGTGTCCCCACCTTCAATATGCTCTGTCTTCCCAGTACAATGGATGGTCCACTGATCAGATGGATGGACGCGGATTTCCTAAGAAAGGCTTTCACAATAAGTTCCTGAGCTGGGATGCTAGGTGGGGTCCACCATGATGTTAATGAGAAATCCAACCCATCAATCCATTTTTTAAGATCATTTTAGTACATGCAACCAAAAATTAGGAGGATCCAAAACTCAACTAGGCCATACAAGATGAAACAGTGGGAAAGGAATTTGTACCGTTGAAACTTTCCTAGGCTCCGCCTTGATGTTTATATGCCATCCAAACTATTTATAAGGTAATTTTTACTAGGATGAAGTGAAAACACCGAACGCTTAGACTGATACAAGACTTTTGTGGCCAAATAAATATTTCAACGGTGGTCACTAAATCTCCACTTTTTCCTTTCGGTGTGTCCCATTTAAGTTTTGGATCGAACTTAATTTTGGTCAAATGTCCTAAAATGAGATCGAAAAACCGATGAACGGGTTGGATTTCTCACAAAAATCGTAGTGGCCCCACCCAGAATCCTTGCGCAGGAACTACCTGAGAAAGGCTTTCGCAGGAAATCCGCGTCCGGTGTTCATTGTGCAGGCTTTGATTTTTGCAGCTGTTGATGAGTATGGTGGGCCCCACATTCCATCACACTGATAATGAATTGGATGGTGATGGACACGCCATATTGTTTAGGAACGCTGAAGAGATCGTTGCAAGGATGGATTGAAGAAGGGAGCTGTGGTGCATGAAGCAACTTGGCATGGAAGTGCGAGGTGAGGACCGTCTACCAGGTGGGGCTCAAAGGTATGGATCGGCCCATTCCTCAGGTGGACCCCATCTATATCTTGAATATAGACCATTGGTGATTTATGGGTACTTGATGAATGGATTTGTCTGGCTGTCATGTTCATGGCCATGCCTGCCTATGGATAGATCTCACACGTGTATGTGACATTGACACGTATGGAGAAATTCATCTCTTCGATCTCCTCGTGCGAATCACCGTAGCGTTTCCCATCGTCCTTTACGCGTGGTGGACAAGCAACTGTGTTACAAAAAGACAGACCGACGAATCGATCTTTTCTTGAAAACGTATGGCATACAAGTTACCACGCCCACATGGCAAAAAGACAGACTGACCATCCATCTAAAGGGCACTAACATGTTGGGCCATTAATCATGACCACTCACTATCTTTAATCATGCACTGATTTTTCCCTTCAAATTCGGACCACTCACTATTTTAATCATAGCCATTCATTTGATGGCATTAATTAGGTGGATAGGATTATTTAATAGGCGTGACTTTAGAGACATGCTCCATCCACAATGAGATCCACGATTTTACGTGCTTTGAATTGCTTTACATCAGTGACACGTGTGAGGAAGATGACTTCTGACGCAGGGAAGGCCGTGATGAGGTCATTGGGCGTCCTCCTCCGGCGACATCAACTCCAAATCCACGGAGCTATTTTTAATATTCACAAAGCTTCCTCGTATCCACTAGTAATAAAAGTAAAAATAATTTTTAATAATTGTGAAATAAATTATTTATAAACTAAATTACAATCCTTTAAATAAGGAGCCCCAGCTTAAGATGGAGTTCTAGACTCAAGCTCAAACTCAAACACCCTAAAATCATGACTTAGTTTAAATATTAAACTCAATATTTATAACACCCCAATCCATAGCTCAACTGGCAGACTGAGCGGAGATATCTCCTTTTAACACTTGAGGTCTTGGTATCGATCCCTAGTGGGGGCGGCTAATATGGGTGTGTACTAACAAGTTAAACAAACAAAAAAAAAAACTCGATATTTATAGACAATCTCAATTCCAATTTGGCCTAGCCGTTGATACGACTGTTTTAAGGTTCTGATGGTCTTGATTGTTGGTCAGGTCGACAATGTTGAAAGTACATGAGATCTTCATGTCATCCAGAAGATTAACAAAGTAAGTGTTGTCATTGATCTTTCAGAGGATTGCTACCGATCCAATCTTCTTGTTCTTCAACTTGTTGAAAGTTCTGGTAAAAAATCTCTCATTGTGTAGATGTACCATAACATGGTCACCCATCTCGAACACATTTTTCCACCGACGCTTATCGACTTGTTCCTTGTACTTGTCGTTTAAAGCTTGCAACTTATCTTGTAGATCTGCATGAATGACAATGATTCCGTCCATCATATGTTCTGATACAATGCTCATGCTCAGGAGATTGGGCAAAGGGACCGAGTTAAATGTATGGAGGGGCACTTGACCAAAAACAATCTGGAACGGAGACTTCCCTGTCGAGCGGTTCACCATATTGTTGAAAGCAAACTCTGGTTGAGACAAGGCCAAATGCCATTGCTTTAGTTTGTCACCTGAAATACGCCGGAGGAGGTTTCCCAATATGTAATTCACAACTTCAGTCTGCCCATCGGTCTGTGGGTGGTAGGCAATACTGAACTGAAATCATGTAACAAACTGATTCCACAAAGTTCATTAGAAGTGGCTAATGAACTTCGTGTCTTGCTCAGAAGTAATGGTTTTGAGAACCCCATATAACTGCATGACATCTTTAAAGAATAGATTCACTACATGCATTACATCAATAGTCTTCTTACATGGGATAAAGTGCACTATCTTTGAGAAATGATCTACCACCACAAGCATTGAATCCATGCCGCGTTGTGTTTGTGGGAAACCAAGCACAAAATTCATAAATAAATCTTCTCAAGGGCCATCAGGCACATGTAATAGGGTGTAGAGGCCCATATTCTGAGATTGTTCATTAGAGGTCTAACAAACATGACAACACTGCACTACTTTACCCATGTTACATACTAATCGTGGCTAGTAATATCGTTCCTCAATAAGTGCTTGCATCTTGTCTCGCCTAAGGTGTCCACTAAGGCCACTTCCATGTAGCTCTTGGATAATATGCTTCCTTATAGATCTTTGGGGGATACGCAGTTGATTTCCTTTGAATAGAAAATTATCTTTCATATGTAGGTCATTGAGATGACCCCCTTGACACCTCATCTATAAATCTTTGAAGTCCTTATCCTTTACATACAGCTCCTTAAGATAGTCAAAACGGATCACCTCATTACTCATCGTAACAAGTAGTGATGCACGACAGTTGAGTGCAACAACCACATTATTCTGCTACCCTGACTTATGCTTCAGAATGAATGTGAATTCTTGCAAAAATGTGACCCATCTGGCATGCACATGATTCACATTAACGTAACTATTAATAAACTTTATGGCTCGATGGTCAATGTAGAGAACAAATTCTCTCTGAACCAAATAATGCCGCCAATGTCGTAGTACTTGAACATCTGCATACAGCTCAAGCTTATTTGTCAACCACTTCTTTCATGCTTCGCTGAGCTTTTCACTGTGAAAGGCTACTAGGCCACCTTCCCGTTATAAGACTCCTCCAGTTCCAACATATGAGGTTTCACACTCAACCTTAAATAGCTTGTTGAAACTGCGAAGAACCAGGACTAGTGTTTTGGACAATCGATGCTTGATTTTAGCAAAGCTCTTGTTAGCTACTTCGGTCCACTGAAACGAGCTTTTTTCATGTAATATGTAATGAGTGCGACTATAGTGCTGAAATTCTACATGAATCGATGATAAAATGTTGCTAACTCGTGGAAACTCCTCATTTCATGAATGTTTGTCGGACTCAGCTATTTTCTGGTGGCTCGCACCTTTTCATTGTTCACATAAATGCCCGTAGATGTCACAACAAATCCTAAGAATAACAAGTTGTCTATTAAAAAATTACACTTATTTAAGTTGAGGTACAACTTGTTAACTGCTAGGACATAAAGCATATGTCTGAGGTGTTCTATGTGCTCTGTCTCACCTCGTCTCTATATCGAGATATCATCAAAATATAAAACTACAAACCAACAAATGAATGACTTCAACACTTGATTCATTAGACACATAAAAGTGCTCAGTGTATTCAATAGATCAACGGGCGTGACCAACCACTCATACAACCCTTCCTTAATCTTCAATGTCGTACTTGCTCCTCAAATCTAGTTTAGAGAATACTTTGACACCCTTTAACATATCAAGCATATTGTCTAATTGTGGTATCGGGAACCGATATTTAATTGTAATCTTATTAATTAACCAACTGTTAACACACATATGCCGGCTCCCATGTTTCTTCGGCATTAATAAAATTGGCATGACGTATGGACTCATACTTTCTCTCAAAAGACCCTTACAAATTAATTCTTCCACCTACCCTTAAGTATCTCATACTTTTTTGGGCTCATCTGATAGTGAGGGTGGTTGGGAAAGCTAGCCCTAAGGACGAGGTCTATGTGATGTTGGATGCCCTACATGGGAGTAATTTGTAACGCCCCGAAATTCAAGGGTCGAGTAGGAACTCAGCTCTCGAATTCCCGAGTATCACGTATGCCCTAATGAGTCTCGTATGCATATGAATGTAAAGTATCTTGTGGGCATTAGAGAATTAAACCAAGCATAAAGTAGCATTAAACCATATGAAAAATTAAGTGTTGCTAATAAGGTAAATATCCAAATATAAATCCAAACATCTGAAATATCATCCATCAGGGACCTACTACCATCCATATAGTAATCCTAAAAAGACTAGGGCCCTGGCCCAATCCCGCCATCACTAACCGAGCTAGAAAGACCCGCCAAAAGTCTGGAAGTACGCCTGCTCATCCTCGTTATCCACACCAGCATCCTACAGTGCGCCCAGCTCTAGTGTCCCCTCATCTATGCCAAATTCTGGTTGATGTTTTAGAACACCGTCCTATAGTGGGAGTGAATACTAACTTAGTGGTACCATTATCAATAAGTTACACAAATTATCATATACAATAGTAAATTTAGTGAACAACGTACGTCATACATTATAGAATCCTAGATACTTTGGTTATTGTAATGTATGATTTAATGACATAATGCATGCCTCTCACCACCAACACTCCCTCGAGCAATAATATCTAACGATCGTGAATGACCAACATTCCCTCAGTGTGACCTCGACTGCTGAATCGCCAAAGTAAATAATGCAATGTCATGTAAAAGTTAGCCAAGTTGATTAATTAGGTTCATTCATCCAGTAGGTTGGGAAAATCGAGATACTCTTGTAAAAAAACATTGTCCTAATCCGATTGTACGACTCTAATGGTCATGGCCATATGACTCTCGAGATCCTTAGCCCTCGTGGGTTCGTTAATCCCATAGCTCTTAAGCTCATATGAAAACAGTTAGGACTTCAAAGTGCTGCTCGCGGTCACTATGGGGAGGTCATCACCCCAGCATAGGCCGATAGCACGGGTACAATGTCCCATACCACCATCTCCAGCTCATAAGTCTTGTGGGTCACAAATCATGATTAACAGTGGGCGCAAGGATCACAAGGTATCTCAGGTTCAATTAGGCATGTACAATCATCGTTAACATCCAAGGATGGCTAATCAGTTGGTTAATATGCTCCATAAGACGAACCACAGACTATATGGCCTGAGAACAACGTCTTGTGTAGTCCAACTACGGCCGAAAAATTATGGTTTAATTGGTCGGGCCAATCTTGCCCATGGGCTAACCCAACGGAAAGGTTGCCCTAAGGGATTTCGGTTGATCGGCCGATCCATAAGGAAAAATGTGCATATGTAGATAACATATATTCAACAATTTCAGAGACAATTTCACAAGTGACAGCATATTTCAACATTCTAAGCATATGAACAGCAACATGCT
This sequence comes from Magnolia kwangsiensis, assembly GCA_037074715.1. NCBI lineage: Eukaryota > Viridiplantae > Streptophyta > Magnoliopsida > Magnoliales > Magnoliaceae > Magnolia > Magnolia kwangsiensis. Next base: position 121,930,334 of record CM073577.1, read on the forward strand.
AAACTTCATCAAAACATCCACATATGAAGAATCAACATTACAATTTTAGTAACAATTAGAGATCAGGATCAACATATTTTAGCAATTTAGCAAAGATGGACAACCATACACCCATTCACAACAATTTAATTTGCATGTGCCAACATGAATCATACAATTCAGTAAGGTAGCGAAAGCCAAGCACAACAATTCCAGCAAATCAACAGGTAGACAAACAATGCATCCAATATACGCTTAGCAATTACATGTGATGAAGTTCAAGATATCAAATCAGTAACATATTTGGAGAATTACACATGTGATTTCTAATAGACCAAGAAACAGACATTCACACATCTGGGAGTTCTCAGGACCTATAAATCTCTCTCCCAATTTTATGAAAAACCTATGTCTATGTTCCAAATTAAGAAGTTCTAAAAATTCCACAACATGAAAGTACATACACCACTCACATCACTAAGATTTATGCTAGGCATGATGATCGGCCACTTAAAGGTAATGGTCTGCACTAATGTCGATCGGAAGCTTTTGTGGCCGCTATAACAGCGTCGGGTCCGCAAACTTGATGTGCCGGGGCCCTATGCTACATGAAAATCGTGGTAAGATGCATGCATGTGACTTGTTGTTAGAGAGAGATGGATTGGAGTCCGAATCTTACCTTGGAGCAGCTGCTGTGCCGACAAAAGTAGGTGACCTAAGCATCTGAAAGTGCTCAAAGAAGTTGTATGGAGCGGCTGCCGTCCAGGCTTGCTCTGGCGAGGGCATGTTCATGTGGTGGGCCATACTCCCCACCAAGGTGTGTAATGACTACTGCTGCTGCTGCATAAGATGCAGCATCTGTTTCATGGTGCCCATAGCTGGGGTTGCCCGGTATGAAGAGGTCTCGCCTTGAGTCGATGGCGCCTCTGGGAATTGATCGGTAAGTCATTCCCGACGTCGAGTTGATTGGCTCCGCCTTGGCAACCTTGTTGCTCATTAGGGTTGGTGTGTCCTCGCTCATCTCTTCCACTAAGAGCTAGGTGGACTAGGCGGCTATCGCCTTGGGGCCTCATTGTCCTGAAAGGCATTCCCATATCATTTAGTAACATTAAACCCATGGATGCAACATTTTGTGCATACACATTTAGAGAGCAACATTACACAAGCATTATTAATTACCATAACATTCCAACACATTACTTAAATTTAGGTAGCTTCAAGCATTTCGTTAAGTAAAATTATCAATGTTACATATGCTAGGGCATTACATGTACAAAGACGAAAAATGCAAGGTCGCCAATCAACTAGGAAAGCTCCAAAGACTTACAACCTAAGAAAAACAAACTAAACCTATCCAAAGCTATTGCTTTAGAAAGAAACTACATTGTCACACCCCAATTCTCCGACTCCGGCGAACGTGGGTTGCTTCCTTATCCTGCATAAAATACAAGAGTGCCTTCAATGTGCGGGACAACTTCTTCAATCTTCTCCCCAGGTTTTCCTGGTTCTCCTCAATCCTGGCCAGGTAGGCGTCGAACGCATCCTGACTCTGGCGGTTACTATGAGTGGCAGGGGGCTCCCAGTTAGTGTCCTGGGCCTCATCTCCCTCCTCTTCTTCCTCTTCTTCTTTAGCTTCACTTCCTTCTTCCTCCTCACTCTCCTCTTCCACTTCGTCCCCGAACTCTTCCAATCGGGCCCTATGCTGTTTAGGGCCTATCTTCATGTTGTTGAGGGTATTCTTGTTGATCATCTTGATCGGGATGGGGAGCTCTTCAAGCTGTCTGTACCCATAGTTATGAGCAATCTTATAGATCAGTCAGCCAAATGGGAGTGACTGATTCTCTTAAGGGGATTGTGTAGCCCTCACAATTTGAGTTAGCACGAGCATAGGCAGGCAAACCTTGTCTCCCCGCCCCACTCGGTAGAGGAAGTGTATCATGAACCTGGTGCATTCTGCGCTGTTGCTACACCTCGGATACACATTATAGGTGCAAATGTGGAGTATACGATAGTCAGTGGTCATGTCTGTCGACCTGAAGTTATTTTCGTGCCTCCACTCGACAAGTCGGTTGCACAAGTGGCACGTGTGGTGGTCCCTCTCCCGCCTTTCTGCTACATTATCCTCACTGGCATGAACGACTCCGCGCTCTACCCCAAGGATGCATGCAATCATGTCCATATCGACTCGAGCCTCCTATCTTCCTAGAGCAATGGAGAATCCAAGAAGCTTGAGAGATGGCTTTTGATTGCGCGCATAGAAGGTCCGTACTATGCCCTCATTGGCCCGATACTTCCCCTCGAACATCGGACCCCAACCATTCTTGAGAAGGTGGTTGAGTAGTTGATGCTTTCTGAACAGCTTCTCGTCCACGTGCGCCTCAAACACGATCTTACGGTTTCTAAACCTACCGTACTTGATGCCCGACAGTAGTGATCTTACCGGTAGGGTTAGGGGATCGAGATCCCGTTTTGACCTTCGCTCGGTGCTTGGGTCCACACAGACATCTAGCTTCTTCTTAAATCTTCTCTCTCGGCTCGGCCCGGCTTCGTCGGGGGCCATTTGCTTCTTCCCCATGAGTGATAAGAGCATGGAGATGGTGAAGATGGATGTCACCACGTCAAAGAAAGCCATGAAATGGAAGTTCTTAGAGAAGGTGATTGCTAGGTGATGGATTTGAGGGAATGTGGGTCCCCTAGTGGAAGGGTTTGTGCCCAAATGATTAAGGTTGAGCTGGTGCAAGGATGTTTTGGGATGATTAGGAGTTAGAAGAAGTTAAAGGTGGTGCATGCAAGGATGGAGATGGGTTTAGGAAGTAGGAAATGAAGATTTGAAAGAGAGAAGAGAGTTTGGGGGGTTTAAGATGTAGGAAATAGCTTGAGGGAGGGTCCCTAAGCCTTAAAAGAGGTGGAAAATGAGTAGAGGGGGTCCCCACATGTGGGAGGGCCCCCACACGTCCGTCAGACTGGAAGTGTGTCACTGACTTGGCGGTGGCACAGTCATCCTCTGGTCCCGGCGGCGGCGTGCCACCACCTTATGGTGGTTTCGGCAATGACCCACCACCCTCGAGTCCCTTTTGAAGTTTGTGAAGCCGCATCAGTCCTCTCTTAGGTGTTTGTTGAGTCCCCCAATTGTCGGGTCCACTCATCGCGGCCTAAAGATCGTTTCCTTACATTGATGGGGATCTCTTGGGCTTGGAAAATCATCTAAACGCTTACCCAAGTGGGCCTAAGGTCCTTTAGGTTTGATGTGGCGACGTTCCGTCTCGTCCTAACTGGAAATCGAGTGGATCCTACATTAGGCAGGACCGTCGAACTTATATATTAGGCAGCTGAAATCTCATGAGCTACTCGTGCAGCTCGATCCTACAGTATTTAAGTTGGATCGACTTAAGTCATCGGACTTCTAGTTAGAAGCGATTTGGATCACTTCGCGTAGCTTAGATCCTCTTATTTGTAAGCCCTAGACTAGTGTTCTATTTTTTGACTCGCCAAATGGCATGATCCCGGGATCTTATGAATGTTTCTAAGTTCAATCACTCCCTCCTAAGTTGAAAATGCGTCACGGTAGACTCGTCACCCTAGGCCCAGCTTAATCCGAACCATGCTCTAATACCAAATTGTAATACCCTGAAATTCAAGGGTTGAGTAGGAACTCGGCTCCTAAATTTTTAAGTACCACGTATGCCCTAACGGGCCTCATATGCATATGAATGTAAAGTATCAGGTGGGCAATGGAGGATTAAACTAAGCATAAAGTAACATTAAACCATACGAAAAATTAAGTGCTGATAATAAGGTAAATATCCAAACACAAATCCAAACATTCAAAATATTATCCATCAGGGACCTACTCCCATCCATGTACTAATCCCAAAAAGACTAGGGCCCTGGCCCAATCCTGCGATCACTAACCGAGCTAGAAAGACCCGCTAAAAGTCTGGAAGTACACTCGCTCCTCCTCGTCATCCACACCGGCATCCTTTAGCGCATCTAACTCCAGTGTCCTTGCATCTATGCTAAATTCTGGTTGGTGTTTTAGAACATCGACCCAGAGTGAGAGTGAGTAGCTAACTCAGTAGTACTATTAATAACAAGTTACACAAATGATCGTACACGAGTAAATTTAGTGAACAACAAATATCATAAATCCTAGATACTTTGGTTAATGCAATGCACGATTTAATGACATGATGCATACCTCTCACCACCAACACTCCCTCGAGCAACAATATCTAAAGATCGTGAATGACCAACACTCCCTCAGTGTGACCTTGATTGTCGAATCGCCAAAGTAAATAATGTAATGTCATGTAAATGTTAGCCAAGTTAATTAATTAGGTTCATTCATCCAGCAGGTTGAGAAAACCAAGATACCCTTGTCAGAAAATATTGCCCTAATCCGATTGCGCGGCTTTAATGGCCGTGGTCGTATGACTCTTGCAATCCTTAACCCTTGTAAGTTCGTCAATCTCATAACTCTTAAGCTCATACGAAAATAATTGGGACTTTAAAGTCCTACTTGCGGTCATTACGAGGAGGTTGTCACTCCAGTATAGGCCGACAATATGGGCATAGTGTCCCATACCACCGTCCTTGGCTCATGAGTCTTGGTGTTCACTGGTCACTAGGGGGAGGCTTGTCACCCCAGCGTAGGCCAACAGCACGGGCATAGTGTCCCATACCACCATCTCTGGCTTATGAGTCTTGTGGGCCGCAAATCATGATTAACATTGTGCGCAAGGGTCACAAGGTACCTCAGGTTCAATCAGGCGTGTACAATCATGGTTAACATCCAAAGATGACCAATTAGTGGACTAATATGCCCCCACGAGACAGAAAATTAAAACAAACATAAAGTAACATTAAACCATACAGAAAATTAAATGCTGCTAATAAGGTAAATATCCAAACATAGATCCAAACATAGATCCAAACATTTGAAATATCGTCCATCAGGGACTTAGTCCCATCCATACAATAATCCCAAAAAGACTAGGGCCCTGGCCCAATCCCGTGATCACCAATCGAGCTAAAAAGACCTGCCAAAAGTTTGGAAGTGCGCCTACTCCTCCTTGTCATCCACACTGGCAACCTTCAGCGCATCCAGTTCCACTGTCTCTGCATCTATACCAAATTCTGGTTGGTGTTTTAGAACACTGTCCCAGAGTAGGAGTGGGTAACTAACTTAGTGGTACCATTAACAATAAGTTACACAAATTATCATACATAAGAGTAAATTTTGTGAACAACATACATCATAGAATCCTAAATACTCTGGTTAATGTAATGCATATTTTAATGACATGAAGCATGCCTCTCACCACCAACACTCCCTCGAGCGACAACATCTAATGATCGTGAATGACCAACACTCCCTCAATGCAACCTGGACTGCCGAATCACCAAAATAAATAATACAATGTCATGTAAATGTTATCCAAGTTGATTAATTAGGTTCATTCATCTAGCAGGTTAGGAAAATCGAGATACCCTTGTCGGAAAACATTGCCCAAATCCAATCACGTGGCTCTAATGGCTGTGGCTGTATGACTCTCGTGATTCTTAGCCCTCGTGGGTTCGTCTATCCCATAGCTCTTACGCTCATACGAAAATAATTGGGACTTCAAAGTCCTGCTTGCGGTCACTATGGGGAGGTCGTCACCCCAGCATAGGCCGACAGCATGGGCATAGTGTCCCATACCACTATTCTCGGATCACGAGTCTTGGTACTCACTGGTCATTATGGGGAGGCTCGTCACCCCAGCGTAGGCCGACAACATGGGCATAGTGTCTAATACTACCATCCTTAGTTCATGAGTCTTGTGGGCTACAAATCATAATTAATAGTGGGCGTAAGGGTCACAAGATACCTCAGGTTCAATCAGGCATGTACAATTATGGTTAACATTCAAGGATGGCCAGTTAGTGGGCTAATATGCCCCTACAAGACGAACCACAGACTATACAGCTTGAGAATGGTGTCTCATGCAGTCCAACTACGACCGACAAATCGCGATTTGACTAGTTGGGCCAATCTTGCCTGTGGGCTGACCCAAAGGAAAGGTTGCCCCAAGGGATTTCGGTTGATCGGCCGATCCATAAGGGAACATGTGCACAGGTAGATAATATATATTCAACAATTTTAGGGGCAATTTCATAAGTGACAAGCATATTTTAGCATTCTAGGCATATGGACAGCAACATGCTAAACTCCACCAAAACATCCGCATGTGAAGAATCAACATTACAATTTCAGCAGCAATTAGAGATCAGGATCAACATATTCTAGTAATTTAGCAAAGATGGACAACCATACACCCATTTACAACAATTTAATTTGCATGTGCCAACATGAATCATACAATTCAGCAAGGTTGCGGAAGCCAAGCATAACAATTTTAGCAAATCAACAGGTAGACAAACAATGCATCCAATCTACGCCTAGCAATTGCATGTGATGAAGTTCAAGATACCAAATCAGCAATATATTTGAGGAATTACACATGTGATTCCTAATAGACCAACAAACCGACATTCACACATCAGGGAGTTCTCGGGACCTAAATCCCTCTCACAATTTTATGGAAAACCTATGTCTATGTTCCAAATTAAGAAGTTCAAAAAATTCAGCAACATGCAAGTACATACACCACTCACATTCATTAAGATCTACGCTAGGCATGATAATTGGCCACCTAAATGTAATGGTCTGCACCTATGTTGACCGGAAGCTTTTGCGGTCGCTCTAATGGCGTTGAGTCTGCAAACTTAACATGTTGGGGCCCTGTGTTACAAGAAAATCATGGTAAGGTGCATGCATGTGACTTGTTGCTAGAGAGAGATGGATTGGAGTCTGAATCTTACCTTGAATCGGATGTATCTTGTTTCTATGGCAATCGGGTCGGGGCTTCCGGTAATGTAGAGGTGTAGGTGTGGGGAATTTCAGTCCCCAAGCACCACATGTACTACACAACTCTCCCTCTCCTTCTCTCTCTCTCTCTCTCTCTCTCTCAGCTGTTGAAATTTCAGTGAAAATGAGAGAGAGAAAGGCTTAAGAGCATATATACCCAGAAATTTAATCAATTGGCCTTGAGTTCCATTAATTTCTTTAAACGGCCTTGTGGGGCCCATTTTTGGCTTTTAGGGCCACCCTGATGGCCCCTTGACTCATTTAATTCATGGGACAGGTGCCCCATGGCCCGATGAAGGGCCGGGTAAATTTGACGGTAAACTGATGCAGGGTTTTTCCACAATGGTCCAATTTACGATTAAAGGTCACTGATCCTCGATCTATGGTCATATTTTGTGGGCGAGTATAGGAAAATATCTTCAGCCTTAGGTGTAAGTTTAGAAGAAATTTGACGGCTGAAATGCCCAAATTAACTGACTCAAGTAGCGGGGTCAATTAATTTAAAATTCTAACTTTTTATTCCCAAGTAGGGCGACTTGCGTTTTCCAAGTGCCAACTGGATGATGTGATTTGGCCATTCCCGGGTGTCGTCCGAGCTTGTCATCCGCAATGGACCATAAGCCGAGTGAAGCCCTTGGCCTCCCCAAGTTTTAGAAATTTCTATCCTACCTTGGGCGTTGCACGGTTCGTACATATAGCCACCACCGGCTCTATGGCCCGCATTTGGCCCTAGCGTATTTGGATTCAATCGCATTAGTGGCTTAATCCAGATTAATTTACTAGTAATAAATTTACACATGTGATAGGATCGTATGGTCCTGCGTCAATTCACACGTGGATGCCTCAAGACACTATTCTGATTGGGCCGGGTGTTACACAATCTATTCGATAACTCTTCAAGATAAATTTCTTTGAATTCATTTAGCAATGGTCTTAAACTTAGAAGAATATCTAAGGGCTCTGATTCTTCACCCTTTACCACCATAGTGTACACCTCGCCAATTTCCATAAATTCCTCCACGAAATCTCAAATGGTCATAAGGGATCTCCCCTCCACTTTAGAAGCTTCGGGGTGATTCTTTAGTGTCATAGGAGGAAGGATCATCTTTCAACCGTTCATTGTCTCATCCTTGGTAGTTCGTATCACATTGTGATTGCCATGGTCAATCAAGTAACATATGACATACTTTCATGTCGACCACATAAAAAAATACTTGATCTTTATAATTCTTACCAATTGAAAATGAGACAATGCACTGTTCAGTTACCTGGTGTCTCGCCCCAAACCTGAAAATTGGATTCACATGAATCTCGATCGCCGAATCCGGTGCTGACAGCCTCTCAAACCCTGAAATCGAATTCATATGAATCTCGATTTTCAAATTCGGTGATGACAGCCTCCATAGTACCCCATTCTCAGCTCCCAACGCCTATATGCCTGATTCTCTCAGAATTCACAATGCGCGGTGTTTCTTCGGAATGAACGCAGACTCATATCTCCTAGCCCGGGTATCGTCTTAGCGTACGAGACACGACGTCAGAACCACGACAACGGCGCAGTAGCAAGGATACAAGTCTCGAGTCGTGTCAACTCTAATATGTAGGACTTGGCTTAGGATCGTGCGCAAATGTCGGATACAGGCTGAGGGTTACCGGAATTCGACCGGGAGGACCGTAGAAGCTTATGGAATGATACGGGCTATGACACGTGCCTTATAACTCTCCCCTCCTAATAAAAATTTCATCCTCAAAATTTACTATCACGTAGGACAAAGCAAGGGAAGAGGAAGCATCGACTTATACATATACCAATCAATACTATACAAGGCATAATCAATCTATAAACAAATAACACTCTATAATTTGAACCTCGCGCCTTCAGGATGTGTCATCAATAGTATGATAACCCCCATTGATCCCCGGATCTTGGTTAGAAACAATCGAAACTGGAATATTATGCAGCTTCACAATCTCAACAGTAGGGAGCTATGTCTAAAATCTCTAAGTTACTCGAACTCGGGAACATAATCATTCTAAGTTCTCTATAATCATACGGTGCTGGATAGCTATCAGCAGATATGTGATGTTATCTTTAGGTATTCCTAAGTTATGCTCTGATACCATCTTCTGTCACGCCCCAAACCCAAAAATTGGATCCATAGGAATTTCGATCACCGAATCCGGTGCCGCCAGCCTCCCAAACCCAGAAATCGAATTCACAGGAATTTCGATCATTGAATCCGATGCCGACAGCCTCCGTAGTACCCCATTCTCAGCTCCTAATGCCCATATGCCAGGTTTCGATCCTGAGATCCTACAAGGAGAATTTTTCAACGTACATTTATCTCGTAAGAAGCATAACCATAAGTTTACCCAAATCGCAAAGGCAACATCATCATCACATATCCACTAATAAAACGTCTGAATACAATTCTGAAAGGAAAATACCTATGTCAAAATCAAAGCTCCAGAAGTCAGCTACATGCTCCAAGCTCCATGCTGTTGCAACCTAACATCACCTGCACGCATCTATCGTGCATAAGCTTATAGAAAGCTTAGAGGGTGGTGTAAGTGTGTGCACAAGGTAAGTGCCAAGTATTCAATATAATACCATAATCATACAATATCAGAAATACTAGTAAGATCATGAATCATACAATATCAGAATAAGTAGAAATATTGACAAGTCCATAAAGATATCATCAACCTCATCCAGTATATGCGATGAAAAGATATAACAAGCCAATGTCATATACAGATAAAGTAATGTAAATCGGCTATGTAATGTAGAAACATAATGAAACATATATAAGATATTGAGGATGCAATACAATATGCAATTCAGAAGAGCTACGAATATCATCATGCCAAGGATGTAATGCAATACAATATGTAAATTGGTTAGGTCATATAAATGTAGAAACATAACAACCCAGAATGCCGTATGCCGAGGATGTAATGTAATATGCAATATGTGGTGTGAATGAAATGACCAAGCTGCTGTGTGAATTTGGGATGATAGTACGTGGTATCGCAGGTAATGAACTTCTATCCAAACTAGTCCCATACCTAAATTTGGATAGATAGACTCAATGTGGTAAACTCCTGATCTCAGGATAGTCGCGCGCCCCAACTGAAATCCTAGCCATTACGAAAGTACACAAAATGATTAGTTGTGCACCACCAGCCCAAGTAAATAGTGAATGAATGAATGAATATAATGCTAAGTATGCAACTCCTGCTCCACAAATCAGTACTGTATATCTCTAGGATCATCAGCGGAGTCTAGTACACTTTACATGCAATCACCGCCCACTAACACATGACCATGCAAGTGGAAGAGACCTCAATATCCGCCTGGCCAGTAGTCAGCCAATATCTACTCAGCACATCGATAGCAGACCCATTCACGAGTTGGTCAAACTTATCCTAGTTATGCCCCTACCCTCGAGCGGGTAAGGTCACACCCTCTCCCAACTGACTACGACACAGTAGGAGACGTGGCTTCCTGATATTCAGCACTCGTACGCTCATGTATCCACTCAGTTTCGACGTTGGAGTGTCCTCTGGTACCAAGAGAGTTTAGAGATTTTCACATAGGGCCATTTATGACGGTCCGATGCTAGTAACAGATTTTCAGTGTCCCATCTAGCCATCCATGACATGTCTGTGGAGGCCACGACCCTAATGTCGTTAAGGCATACAATAATCACAACACGCAATGCAAGATGCATGAATCATACAATTTAGTCATGCATCAATCCTGCGCATATTGTGCGCTTATGTGAGACGATCTCCGCCTATCAGGAAATCTCATAAACCACCGATACTATGACATATGTAATGGTCAATCATATCTCATAATAAACATGTAGATGATACGTATAGGCATGTATCATGATGCTATGCTGTCACATTAGTATCAACAACTGGCATCGACAATCAACCTCGACAATGTGGACATTTAACCAACATTGTTCCTAAGGAATGACCCATATAGAGCCTAATATAGAGTGGATCCATGGCCTCACACAAGGGCCTAATATGCAACACCATGTGCCTCACTCAAGAGCTTAATACACATCACGATGAGCCTCTCTCATGGGTCTAATATACATCACAATGGGCTCCATCGCCTGACCCTCAAATGCACCACAATGGGCCTCATCACATAGGCCTTATATGCATTAAGTCGAGGCCGAATGCTCATCACAATGGGCCTCAAATACGGGTTGTATATACATTACATTGGGCCTCGATAATCGGCCTCAATCATCGAAATCGACCTCAACAATTGGCCTCGACAATTGGAATCAGCCTCAGTAATCAGAATCGGCCTTGACAATCAGAATCGACATCAATAATCGGAATCAGCCTAGATAATTGAAATCGGCCTCAATAATCAGAATCAGCCTCGATAATCAGAATCAACCTTGATAATTGGAATAGAAATTGACCTCAACAATCAGCCTCGATATCAGAATCAGCCTCGATAATCAGAATAGGAATTGACTTCAAAAATCAGCCTCGACAATCGGAATAAGAATTGACCTCAATAATTGGCCTCGACAATCGGAATCGAAATTGGTCTCAATAATCAGCCTTGACAATCAGAATTGGTGAGAATGGGCCTAACAAGTTCTAAGAAAAGGTCACAATGTGGACGTTTAACCATCTTTGGCCATCAATGTGAACCTTTAACGAACATTGCTGCCAAGGAGTGGCCCACATAGGGCCAAACATATAGTGGGCCCATGGCCTCACACAAGGGCTTAACACACATCGTGATGGGTCACATCTATGGGCCTCTCATACATTAGGTGGGCCGCATCATATGGGCCACATATACACCACAATAGGCCTCTGGCACGGGCTTACTATACATCACAAAGGTCCACATCCCATGGTCTCAAATATATCACAATGGGCCTTTACCCATGGGCTTCAAATACATCACAATGGGCCTTAACCCATGGGCCCCAAATACACCACATTGGGCTTCACCAAATGGGCCCCAAATACATCAAATAGGCCATATCAAATGGGCCACTCCAGTTACACCATTCATCCATCTATAGAGATCATTTTAGAGCATTATCCAGACAAATAAATCATATCAAAATATCATTTGGACCATACCACAAATAATGGTGGAGATAATGATTTTCACCGTTAAAATATAAAGGGCCCGCCACAGAAAACTGTCGGAGCAGCCACACCCACCATTAAAACATTTATAGGACCCGTTGTGATGTATTTTGAGATCCAACCTATTCATCAGTTAAAATTGATGAAGTGAAAATAAAAATATCAGCTTGCTTGGAACTGCCATGGCCCTTAAGAATTTTTAAACAGTGGATGTCACTATCCCCACTATTTTAAATGGTGGGGTCCGCTAGAATTCTAGATTTGACTCATTATTTTACTCATGCCATAAAACAATCTCTCAAATGGTTGGACAATATAAATACAACACATGCATTGTGGTGGGTCCCATTATAATGTGGGTGAGGACTTGGATTACACCTAAAGTCATTTTAATAGTGGCAGGTGCAACATGTGTATCACTGTGCACTATCATTCTATGGGGCACATGGCTCACTAATGATAATCATCACCATCCAAATATTGTCCAAGGAAATTAGAACCATCCAAATGTTGTCAAGGTAAATCAGCACTATCCCAACATTGCCCAGATACTGTCCAACACCGTCCAATTATTTTGGATGGTGTGGATGAAACATATACAACATGGTGGTGCACACAGATACATCACATGGGTACCACAACACCGTCCGCACCTTGGACGGTGCATATAAAAGACATATCAAGGTGGATTTCCACCGTCCATATAGCTGGACAGTGTGGACATAAAACATATACATCACGTGGGTCCACATGTACAACAAGTACATCAAGGTGGGACTCGCACAGATGGATGGTCTAGATTAACACATCCCTCGTAATCAGACCCACTGATCTTACTGACGTCAATACAACAACTATATAACTATGAAAGGTACACTAGCCATTCTGTTTCCATAGAGGTGGGGCCCACCATAACGTTTATTTTCCATCCCATCTGTTGATAGGGTCACACAAACCTTGATAAAGATGAAAAACAAATATCATATGTATCTAACTCTTCTGGGACCCAAAAAGGGTTTTAATGGTAGACGTTCAACCCCTTGCTGCTTTGAAGTGTGGACCACCTGAGTCCCGTGAATGGCTAATTTTTGGGGGATCCCAATTCCCAAAGGGGACCTATCAAATGCACGGTGTTGATGATCAACATGCATCATGGTGGGGCCTGAGGTGGGGCCCACTGACCTACTTATTTCTAAGCAGCAGGACACTGCTTGTTGTAGCGTCCTGGGCTGTTACACATATTTTTTATTATTTGTTTTTCTAATGAATTCATATGTGGGGCCTACATCAGGACAATCTAGTCTGTCGGCTGGGTTCTATGGCTCATGACTGGTCTAATAAGCCCAATATTTAATATATTTTGGTGTGTAGAAACATTACAGTGGGCCCTAACAGACTTTAACAGTAAATATCATTGTTTCCTATGATGTGGCCCGCTGGAGTTTCGGATTGACTTCATTTTTTGGCTCAATGACAAAAATGAGCTGGGAGATTGAATGAATGGTGTGGATTAAATACATGCTTCATGGGTGAGGCCTATTGTTGGTCCCACACTCCCCCATTCAAAAGCTGGGACTCTGCAGCGTCCAGACACCTCCACACTCACGCTATAGTGGAATTTCACCACCTATGTGGGTCGTACCACCTATGTGGGCATACTTGGTGGATGACATGGGTAAAATACATACTTCATGGTGGGGTCTATCCATGTGGGCCACAAGGCCTCATCATTATAAAAAAAAATGAAAGTGAGGGAGAGAGGGAGAGAGAGATGCGTGTGATGGAGGGACCAAAACACTACGGGCCCTCCCTTCCATGCATACAACATACATTAAGTGGGTCCCATTACATGTGGGCCCACCGAATCAAAATCAATGGCGGAGATCCATTCTTCACCAAGATGCAAGGTCTAGATGACCTTTTTTTTATAAAGAAATTTAAGCTTCATGATGGTGTCCATGGAGAATGTCCCCATCATGGGACGAATATATGAATCATGGTGGGCCATCAGCCACACCTAGGGCCCAATGTGGGATCCATACCATCAATCGGTAGGCCTCACTTGGCCCATCATCAAAATAATATTTAAACCTATAAGAACACCCACCTCAAGATTCCTTCTTTCCTCTTCCATCAACGCGTTCTATAGCTCCAAAGAATGTGATCCAACAGTTGAGATAAGGCTTGGAGGGTGGAGATATGAGGTAGGAAGGTGGGTCACATTAGGCTCTCATCTCCTTGGAAGCCATGGACGTCTACTCTTTCTAGGTTGCTTGGGAGATGGAGTTTGAAATGAGAGAGAAAAAGAGGAGTGATGGATGGATGGAGTGGGTGTTGTAAGAAATGAGAATGGAAAGTATGGGTTGGTTTGAATTTGGTGTAAAGGTGAAATGGGTAGGGAGAGAGAGTGTTGACTTGGGGAAAATGGGGAATGGGTGCATGTACTTGGGATAAGATGAGGTGGCTTTGGGGTATGGAGGGTGTACTTGACTTAATTGATGTGATGGGTCGTAGAGATTCTCTCAAAATTTATAACAAGCGGCGTTTCTTTGGAATGAACGTGGGCCCATATCTCTTAGGCTAGGTATCGTATCGGTGTACGAGACACGGCGTCGGAACCGCGGTGATGGTGCGGTCGCAAGTATAAAAGTCTCAAGTCGAGTCGACTCTGATATGCAGGACTCAGCTTAGGATCACACGTAAACATCGGATATAGGTTTAAGGTTGTCGAAATTCGACTGGGAGGAACGCGGAAGCCTAAAGAACGGTATAGGCTATGACACGGGCCTTACACCTGGTCCTGTTCATCTTTTTAATCCAACCAGTTGAGTATAATCCAGCCAATCGAGTATGGGGGAAGGATTTTTTTCTTAAGTAGCCACAACTTTTCCACCATCACCTTCGAGACGATATTCTCGCTACTACCACTGTCTATTATTACATCATGGACCTTGATGTTGATGGTGCATCATGTACATAATATATTGTGCCATTGTGCGTACACCTCGTTTAAATTGTACAATAATTGCTCACAACCAAGGATTTTTCATGATCCTTGACCAACCATTCTTCGTCACTAGCTCCTTCTTCAGCGGCTTGTTCATCCTCATCAAATATAGGGCATTCTTCCTCTACCTCATGTTTAATACCCCATTTGTTAATGGCCAAGTAGATTATGGGACGTTGAGGGTAGGTGTTTGATAAGTGGCTTGGTTGGCCACAATGGTAACAATTATTTAGCCTTGGTCGACCATAAGGATTTTAAATCCTACTCGGACCTACTATTATGTTCCTGGATGTTAAGGCTTTGATGGACTGCTCCTCATGTCACGGATTTCATTATAAGAGGTTGAGGATGCCCTCCTACTAGTTCCTTTCCTTTGGTGAGCACTGAATCTTGCGTGGGACCCATTATGAGGGGGGAGTTGAATGATAAGGCCGAGTAGAAACTTTTGTAAGTTGTGTTTCTGTCCTACTTGCCAACTAAACTGCTTCATCCATGGTCTCGACCGGGTGCATCTGAACTTGGTCTTGAATTATCAATCATAAACTGCTTATGAACAGTGCTACCTTCTATGATTCGGTATCTAAAAAATCATTTCGTGTTGCCAACTGCTAGAGTTCTTTGGTGTAATATATGATGGTTAGATTCCCTTGCCAAAAATTTTGGTATTGTTGGAACAACACATGCTAGTAATCACCGGGGAAAAATTGTGATCGAAAAAAAAAGTCTCATCCGCAACCATGATTAGATGGGCACCTTATTCTGTTAGGCATGGGAGAGTTGTAATTACGAATTTGAACACAACTAATTTCCCTTTCTTATGTTCTGACACATCCATGTAATCAAAATATCATTCTACTTTGGTTAACCAATTGAGAAAGTCTTCTATATGCAATAAGCCATTAAAATTGGAAAGTTCGGCCTTACCTCTATAGTCTCTTTCCACACGATCTAGTCGATTATCTCCATGGATCAATGTCACGTCCCAAATCCAAAAATCAGATTCATAGGAATCCCGAATGCCGAATCTGGTGCGACAGCCTTCGTAGTACCCCATTCTTGGCTCCTAGCGTCCATACACCAGATTCCGATCCTGCGATCCTACGAGGAGGATTTTTTTTTTTTTTTTTTACATTTAACTTGTAATAAGCATAACCACAAGATTACCCAATTCACAAAGGCAAAATCATCATCACATATCCACTAATATAATCATTTGAGTACAAATTGAAAGAGAAATACATAAATAGAAAATCAAGCTCCAGAAGACCGCTGCACGCTCCAAGCTCAACACGGCTACAACCTAACATCACCTGCACGCATCTATCATGCATAAGCTTATAGAAAGCTTAGAGGGTGGTGTAAGTGTGTGCATAAAGTAACTGTCAAGTATTCAATACAATGCCATCATCATACAAGACCGAAATTCCTAGTAATCCATAAATTGTACATTATCAGAATAAGCAGAAATACTGACAAGATCATGAATTATCAGAGTAAGTAGAAGTATTGACAAGATAATGAATTATCAGAGTAAGCAGAAATACTGACAAGATCATAAATATACGATGATAAAGTAAGTGAAAGTATGGACAAGTTTATAAGTCAATCAATATCAGAATACGCAATATAGAACAACTATGCACTAAGGAGTCATAAAGAGTCGAATATCAGATGCCGAGGATGTAATGCAATATACAAATCCTGTTAAGTCTGTCTAGGCCATATAAGTGCAGAAACATAGCAACCCAAAATACCATATGCATGCGGATGTAATGCAATATGCGATGCGAGTGAAATGACCATGCTGGAGTGTGAAGTCGGGATGATACTACGTAGTATCGCAGGCTATAGGGTCCACCACAAGGGACTCCTATCCAAACCAGTCCCATACATAAATTTAGATAGTCAGACTCAACGTGGTAAACTCCTGATCTCAGGATAGTCACGTGCCTAACTGAAATCCTTATCATAACGAAGGTACATAACAATTAATTGCACACCACCAGCCCGAGTGGATAGTGAATGAATGAATGAGCATGCAACTCCTACTCAATAAGTCCACATATCAGTACGGTTCCTCTCTAGGAAATCACCGGGGTCTATTACACTCCATACCAGATTGCCGCCTCATCGCGCGCAACAAGGTGAGTGGAAGAGACCTCACTATCTTCCTACCAATATCGGGCCCGACTCGTCAATATCGGACCCATTCCTTGAGCTGGTCAGACTCAGCCTAGCATTGCCCCCTCCTCTCGGGCAGGTAAGGCCGCGCACCCTTCCAACCGACCACAACACAGGAAAGAGCGCAGCCATCTGGTAATCGGCACTCGGTGCTCATCTACCCACTTGGTCTAGACGTTGGAGCAACCTCTAGAACCAAGAGGGTTCTGGGACTTTCACCCAAGGATATCTATAGCACCCCATGTAGAACAAATTTTTAGAATCCCATCTGACCATCCACGATATGCCTGTGGAGGCTACAACCTTGATGTCGCTGGGGCGTACAGTGGTCATGTCATACAAATGTGAGATGCATGAGTCAGACAGTGCAATCATGCATAAATCCTGTGCATACCGTGCGCTCACGTGGGGTAACTCTGCCTATCAAGGAGCCCCATGAATAACCTACCTTATGACATATGCAATGGTCAATCACATCTCATAACAAACATACACATGATGTGTATGGGCATGTATCATGATGTTATGCTGTCACATACTCATAACCGGTATCAATAACCGGCATCGACAATCGACCTCGACAATGTGGACATTTAACCAACATTGCTCCCGAGGAATGACCCTCATAGATCCTAACATATAGTGGATTCATGGCCTCACATAAGGGCCAAATATACAACACCGTGGGCCTCACTCAAGAGCTTAATACACATCGCGATGAGCCTCACTCATGGGCCACATATACATCAAGTGGGTCGCATCTCACGGGTCTAATATACATCGCAATGGGCCGCTCCCACGGGCGTAATATACATCAAGTCGGGCCTCACCATATGGGCCGAAAATATATCACCATGGGCTACGTCCCATGGGCCTCGAATACATCACAATGGGCCTCGACAATTGAAATCGACAAATCAATCACGATAATCAGAATCGACAAATCGGTCACGTCAATCGAAAATCGGCAATCAGTCATGAAAATCGGCCTCAATCGCTAATCGGCAATCGGTCAAGTCAATCGGAATCGGCAGTCGGCCACGACAATCAAAAATGACAATTCGGTCATGACAATCGGAATCGATCAATAATAGGAATCGGTAAATCGGTCACGTCAATCGACATCGATAATCAACATTGGTAATCGGCATCGATAATTAGGGTTGATAATTGGCGTCGGCCTTGACAATCGGCACCGATAATCAGCATCGGCACTGATAATCAGGGTCGGCCGTGGTTATGAAGTCATTCATCTACAGCGAATGGGGCGCACTTATTTGGGTTAACCCATGAAGAGAATGGGCCTAACAAGACCTAAGGGAAGGTCACAATGAGGACATCTAACCATCATTGCCCATCAATGTGGACGTCAAACCAACATTGATCCCAAGGGGTGACCTTCATACGGATAAACATATAGTGGCCCATGACCTTACGTACAATCATGATGGGCCTCATGTACATCAAATCGGGATCCGACCTATTTCATAAGTTAACATAGAGATAAATG
Organism: Magnolia kwangsiensis; assembly: GCA_037074715.1. NCBI lineage: Eukaryota > Viridiplantae > Streptophyta > Magnoliopsida > Magnoliales > Magnoliaceae > Magnolia > Magnolia kwangsiensis. The sequence goes on from CM073577.1 coordinate 121,949,069, forward strand.
CAGTGGAAACAATATTGGGAACTAGGGTGGCCCATAGAAGTTTTGAACGGTGGATGTCACCGTCCACTATTTGAATGGTGGGGTCCACTTGAACTTTAGATCTGACCCATTCTTTTGCTCCTATCATAAAATGATATATCAAACGTTTGGATGGTATGGATATAGCGTATGCATCATAATGGGCCCCATCATCCAAATAGTGGATGGTGTAGCCAAAATACACACATCAGTGCAGGGCCTACGGGCTCTCAGGTGTCAAAAGGGTAGTCATATAGCTGCAGCATGTGTAACTCTACTCCTTAACAAAGGCAGGGGTGGGTTCCACGTAGGGCCACCACAAAATGTAATATACACACACACACACTATATATATATATATATAAACCAGCTGCTATACATGCAGCTTTTCTACATTAAAAGGGAGAGGTGGGTCCCTCGTAGGGCCCACCCTCATTATATTATATTATATTATAATAGAATATATGTACATGGCATATATTATATTAATACCATATAATAATATTATATGCAATATGTACATCACGTCCAGGCCCTGGACGGCCTGGACGGACGCACACACAAGATGGTCCCACATGTGATCACCAATGGAGGGACGGTTTGGATCAAAACTATGTACCATAGAAGGTGGGGTCCACGTGCACCAAGTGGATGAACGGTTTGGATATCATGTAGGTATTGTGGAGGGCCCACCGTCCAGCCATCTGGGCGGTGGATTATAAAGCATACATTATGGTGGGGTCGAAACCACCTGCTGCACGTCAGCAACATTTGCTGTTGCTGCTGCAAATCAGGTGCAAGGCGTGGATGAAGTCCACATCGTGGTGGGACCTGTCCAGACGGACGGACGGTGTGGACATGACCCACATGCATCGTGTGGGGCCCACCGAATTTGCTGCGTACGACATCCAAGTAGCTGGCTATTGACCAGCGTTCACCACCCACACGCTCATCATATGGTGGGTCTCACGTTGAAACGAGGTATCTCCACTTAGTCTACCAGTTGAGCTATAGAGCTGGGTCCCATGCCAGACCACACTTCACATTAGCCACACTACTGTCCGTTGGCACTTCACTGTCAGCCACTATGTCCAACATCCCTGGACGGACGGTGTGGGCATTTACATATAGAACATGGTGGGTCCACAAGACCAAGCAGATATTTGTATTTTCCATTCACCCAGGCCTATCCAAACGGATAGCCAGCTGGGCCTCTCCCACATGATGGATGGCATGGATAATCACGGTGGGCCACACATCACCACCATAAAAAGAAAGAGAGAGAGAGAGAGAGAGAGAGAGAGAGAGAGAGAGATGGAGATCGGCGTAGTGGAGGGACCCCGCCACATGGGCCCCTCAACACAATACATACATCAAGATGGATTCCACCAATGTGGGTCCTTAAATCACAAAAGACAAATACAAGATCACCCACCTTTGATCTCCTCATCCTTCTTCCGCCAACGCGATCTAGAACTCCAAAGGATGAACTTTAACGGTTGAGATTATTTTTTTCCAGGAGAGTGGGGATGGGAGATAGGAAGTGGGCCACACAAAGCCTCTCATGGAGCTTGGACGTTAGATTCATGGGACTTTCTTGGAATGAAAATGAGAAATGAGAGAGAGAGGAGTTGTGTAAGGGATATGGCATGGGAATGTATGGGTTACCTTGACTTTTTGGTAAGAATGGGATGGGATAGGTATGGGAATGTATGGGTTACCTTCACTTTTTGGTAAGAATGGGATGGGATAGGTATGGGTGTTGTTGACTTGTGGGTGAGAGAGGGATGGGTGTGATGGGATATGTATTTGACTTGTACATTGATTGATTGATGTGACGAGTCGTAGAGATTCCCTCGATATTTGTAACGCGCGGCATTTTCCTTGAACTGAACGCGGCCCCACATCTCCTAGCCTGGGTATCGCCTCGGGGCGCGAGACGCGGCATCAGAACTGCTGCGACGATGCGGTCCCCCCCTGCTGCGACGATGCGGTCGCTAGGGTACAAGTCTCGGGTTGAGTCTGAAATTGCGGTGAAGACCGCTTTAGTTGAAGTAGGAATAAGTCAGTATATCCTAGAGGGGGGTGAATAGGACTTTTTAAAGTTTATTTAAATTATTAAAAATCTTTATCTCACTAATCCTATCACAGAGTATTGATTAGGATTACTCAACCTTAACTCTACTCGCTTCCAAGCCTGATAGAGGATCCAATCACAAACTATTTAAAAGATAAATAATGTATAGATGAGATTGTGATGGATATGACTGTGTGTGCATAGAATGTGATCATATATAAAAACATGCAAGAAAATCACATAAATGAAAGATAATATCAAACTCAAACACAGTCATTTTATAGTGGTTTGATGACTTGTCTACTCCACTCCCGGCTTCCACACTCAACCCTTGAGTGACCTGATTTCACTAAGGAGATTTTCCATGGTTCACCTCAAACCTAAGGTTTTAAATCAGGTTCATCTTCAACTTTTACAGAGGTTTCTACTCGGTTCACCTCAAACCCTGGAGTTTTACTGGCGTGCTCCTAACCAGATGTTTATGCTCTCCACAGATCAAGGGTCCACACAACGCACCCTGAGGTTTCTACTCGGTTCACCTCTAACCCTGGAGTTTTACTGGCGTACTCCTAACCAGATGTTTATGCTCTCCACAGAGCAAGGGTCCACACAACACACCCCGCACGTACACTCCCATCGGAGGTCTCCTTCGAGGACTTCAAATGGTGAGCAACACTTAAAACCCAATCCTAAAAAGGAATGATCGTAAGTGTCCTCTGGACTCTTAGTACTTACAGATAAGTTGATGAGTCCCTTTTGGCACAATGATGAAGACCTTCTATTTGTTGATGAAGAGTCTTCAGCTCCCTTGATCCGCAACATGAAGATGTATATATGCTAGGCTTAGGTTGGGTCAAGGTTATGATGGACTACCGCTCTTTAAAGGTTTTCCTATAAGGAAGATAGAGAGGTTCCCATCATCTATGCATTCAAGGCATCCCAGCTTAATGATATGTTATTAAAGTAGTAGCTGAAGGATCCTTGAATGCGGAAGTTCATTCCCCAATCCACTCTATAAGATATCAATGATGAGGGTGGATTGGAGGATGAACTTCCCAAGAGAAAGGGCTTAGGTAAATGATAGGAAGGTTAAAACACTCTAAAGCACTCTCTTCTTTCTCTGCCAGCAATGAAGACAACTCTCTCTATTTATAGGCAAAAGGTTCCAATGGATATAAACGGTTATATTTATGACAGATTTCGATATCATCGATCAGTCGTCGATATGATCGAGCGTATACTCTTGATTGTATCGGCCGACCTCTCAATGATAAGAACTCAATTGTTATTTTACTTTTGGAAACCTTCTGCCAACTGGTCGATGGGATCGAGACACACATCGATGATATCGGATTTCGAACTCCGATTCCATTGAGTGATGGTTCGATTCTATCGACAGTTGAAAAATAAGAGAGAAGTCTTGAAGAATTTCAGGATCACAGATATGATCGGGGAACCATTCGATGTCATCGGAATTTGTACATCGATCATATCGATGACCATTCGATGGGATCAAAAATCGTATAGATTTTACATGTAAGCTTGCTGGACGAATTATGTCCTAACTCGATCCAATCAACTTGGTCTCGATATGATCGATATATGAATATCGATTTATCGACAGGCACCTCGATCAACATTAAAAGCAACCTGAAATTCATGCTGGAGAGAACATGCGCCCCACAGTCGATATGATCGACTGACTCCCGATATGATCGATATTTGAGTTCAGATTGAATCGGAAAGTCATCGATATATCGAAGCAGTTGATAGTTTTCTTTAGAAAAACAGGGGCGTCGAAAGCAGTCTGTTGATATGATCGATCCACTTCAGATATGATCGATTTTCGAATATCGATGATATCGACTCGGAGGTCGATATATCGATAAATCGTCCAGAAGATTGTTTGATTGCTGGACACTTTTTTTCCTCACTCGATTGTATCGATTGATATGCCGAGGACATCGACAGAGCTGGTCGATCATATCGAAAGGGGAATCGATATAATTGACAGTGTAAGAAAAACTTAGAAAATTTTCTTTTGGATAAAAAGTTTTTTTACACATAAACCCTAAGATGTTCTAGTTCTTTTTAAGGGTTTAATCACCTGGTGTTTTGGGACATGGGATGTGAGGCTATGATTTACCTTTTGATGAGCTTCCACACATCCAGATGAGGCAGACGCTTGACTTGATCTTCTTGTTAGGTGCTGTCGTCGGACCAACTCAACATACAACGTAATTGACAAACCAGGACACGTAATAGGTGCACTTTCAATCTCCCCCTTTGTCAATTACATGACAAAATCCCCAAAACACCCTAAGAACATATCTAGACAGATATATCCTAAATTGTGTGTACATGTATTAACACAATTTTACAAATTCTAAACACCCATGTACACAACAAACAAAATTCTCCCCCTTAATCCAAAAACTCCCCCCCCCCCTTTTTTTTTTGAAATCTATTTTTTTTTAAAGGTTTTTCCCGCGTGGGCCTGTTTCAGCCAAATCCATTCTGACCACTAGTTTCCATGGCCTAATACAGACCAAACAAGTCCAATATCTGATATTATTTTAGGGCGTAGAAAGATCGAGGTACATTTTAATGGTAAAAACCGTTATTTTCTAAGTTGTGGCGCGCCAGAAGGTCGGATCAAGTCCATTTTTCAGCCCAACGTCTAAATTAAGCCAGGGAATAGAATGGACGGCTTGAATTCTAAACATATATCAATGTGGGGCCTACACAAACAGCCAACTCCAAAGCTTGGTAAACTAAGCTAATATTTGTGTTTTCTTTCCACGTCCAGTGTCCCTGGACGCTGGACGGTCTTGGCATACACATGCATAAGGTGGGCCTTGCTTCGGTGGGCCACTAAATGGGTGAATGGTATGGATAAATCATACATTAAGGTGAGGTCCATCCAAGTGGGCCACACATCACACAAAAAAATAAAATGAGAAGGAGATGGAGAGAAGCACCCACCTTGAAATCTCTTCTTCCGCCAATGCATGATAGTCACAAAGGGACAATTTTCACGGTTGAGATGGGCTTAGGATGGTGGGATCGGGTGGTAGAGGTGGGCCACACTACTCTCCCATGGAGCTTGGACGTGAGTTGCTCTCATGGAGCTTGGGAGAAATGAGAGAGAAATGAGAGAGAGAGAGGTGATAGGTGAGAGATGTGAGTGATGGATAGGTGTACTTGATGGGTGGAGAGAGAGAGAGTGTTAACTTTAGAGGTTTCTTGGGGATGGGTGTTTGTACTTGTCATGATGGGATGGAGTACTTGACACTTGATGATATTGATGGGACATTCTCTTGGGATTACAATGCGCTGCGTTTTTCTCGAATTGAACGCGGGCCTACATCTCCTGGTCCGGGTATCGCCTCGGCGCGCGAGACACGGCATCCGAACCGCAACGACGGCGTGGTCGCACTGGTACAAGTCTCGGGTTGAGCCGACTCTGATATACGAGACATGACTTAGGATTGCGCGCAAGCACCAATTATACGTAGCGGGTCGCCGAAAGTCGACAGGGAGGATCGCGGGAAATTTACGGAATAGTATAGACTATGATACGGGTCTTACAGCTCTCCCCACCTAATAAAAATCCTCAAAATTTAAATCATAACACAACCAATACAGAGCTCACCAATGGAGAGACATCCTACCGCTATAGATATAATCTGAACACAACATACCAACATAATCAAACACCTAAAAGATGGGCCAACGCCCACGAATCTTAACTACTTTCTCCCAAGGCGCCTCATCAGCGCTATGATGATCCCACAAATCCTCGGATCCCGGATCAGAAACGATCGGAGCTGCTATACTATGCCGCCTCACAATCTCAACAATAGGGAGATATATTAGAAAATCTCTAAGTTATTTGAACTCGGGGATCTAATCATTCTAAGTTCTCAACAATCATAGAGTGAAGGGTAGCTATCAACAGATATGTGATATTATCTTCAGGTATTCCCAAGTTATGCTCTGATACCAACTTCTGTCACGCCCCAAACCCAGAAATCGGATTCATAGGAATCCCGATTGCCGAATCTGGTGCCGACAGCCTCCATAGTACCCCATTCTCAGCTCCTAGCATTCATATGCTAAATTTCAATCCTGGGATCCTACAAGGAGGACTTTTTGTACATTTAACTAGTAATAAGCATAACCACAAGATTACTCAATTCACAAAGGCAACATCATCATCATCACATATCCACTAATATAATCATTTTAGTACAATACTGAAAGGAAAATATATAAATAAAAAATCAAGCTCCAGAAGACCACTGCACGCTCCAAGCTCAACACTGCTACAACCTAACATCACCTGCACGCATCTATCGTGCATAAGCTTATAGAAAGCTTAGAGGGTGGTGTAAGTGTGTGCACAAGGTAAGTGTCAAGTATTTAATATAATGTCATAATCATACAATATCAGAAAACTAGTAATCCATACACTATACAACATCTGAATAAGCAGAAACACTGATGAAATCATGAATTATCAGAGTAAGCAGAAATACTGACAAGATCATAAACCATACGATAACAGAGTAAGCGGAAGTATGGACAAGTCCATAAGTCAATTAATATCAAAATACGCAATATAAAACAGTTATGCGATGAGGAGTCATCATGAGCCAAATATCAAATGCCGAGGATGCAATGAAATATACAAATCCTGCTAAGCCTGACTAGGCCATGTAAGTGTAGAAACATAGCAACTCAAAATGCCATATGCCTCTGGATGTAATGCAATATGCGATGCGGATGAAATGACTATGTGAGAATGTGAAGTCGGGATGATAGTACGTAGTATCGCAGGCTACGGGGTCCACCACAAGAGACTTTTATCCAAACTAGTCCCATACCTAAATTTGGATAGTCAGACTCAATGTGGTAAACTCCTGATCTCAGGTTAGTCGCGTGCTCAACCGAAATTCTTGCCATAATGAAGGTACATAAAAATTGGTTGCGCACCACCAGCCTGAGTGGATACTGAATGAATAAATGAATGAATGAGCATGCAACTCCTACTCAATAAGTCCACATATCAGTACGGTTCCTCTCTGGAAAATCACCGGGGTCTATTACACTCCAAATCGAATTGCCGCTCTCCCTAGCTGCACAGTCCAAGTGAGCATAAGAAACCTCACTATCCGCCTGGTCAATAGTCTGCCAATACCTATCCGGCACTTTGATAGCGGACCCATTCCGTGAGCTGGTCAAACTCAGCCTAGCTTTGCCCCCTGCGCTCGGGCGGATAAGGCCGCACCCCCTTCCAACCGACCACGACACAGTGGAGAGCGCAACCATATGGAAATTGGCACTCAACGCTCATCTACCCACTCAGTCTAGACGTTGGAGCATCCTTTGGTACCAAGAGGGTGTTTAGGGATTTTCACCCAGGGCCATCTATAGCAGCTCGATGCTCGAACAGATTTTCGATGTCCCATCTGGCCATCCACGATATGCCTGTGGAGGCTACGACCCTGATGTCACTAGGGCGTACAGTAATCAAAACACAATGTAAGATGCATGAGTCATACAATCCAATCATGCATCAATCCTACGCATGCCGTTCGCTCATATGGGAGAACCTCCGCTTATCAGGGAGTCTCATATCATCCTGCCCAATGACATATGCAATGGTCAACCACACATCATAATAAACATGCAGATGATGCGTATGAGCATGTATCATGATGTTATGCTATCACATACTCATAATCGGTATCAATAACCTGCATCGACAATCAACCTCGACAATGTGGACATTTAACCAACATTGTCCCTTAAAAGAAAAATGGCCCATATAGAGCCTAACATACAGTGGACTCATGACCTCAAATAAGGGCCAAATATACAACACCATGGGCCTCACTCAAGTGTTTAATACACATCACGATGGGCCTAACATACATTACAATGGGTTCCATCGCCTAGCCCTCAAATGCATCACGGTGGGCCTCATCACATAAGCCTCATATACATCACATTGGGCCTTAAACACAGGCTAGATACATATCACAACGGGCCACATATACATCATATTGGGCCTCGACAATCGGGATTGGTGGTCAGCCATGACAATCGGAATCAACAATCGGCCACGATAATTGGCCTCGATCAGTAATCGGCCACGATAATCAGAATCGATCAATCGGCCATGACAAGCAGAATCGACAATCGGTCACGTCAATCGAGAATCGGCCACGATCGGTAATCGGTCTCGATAATCGGCCACGATCGGTAATCGGTTAATCGGCCACGACACGCAGAGTCGGCAATCACCCACGTCAATCGATAATCGGCCTCGATCGGTAATCGGTCAATCGGCCACGATACGCAGAGTCAGCAAATCAGCCACGTCAATCGATAATCGGCCACGATCGGTAATCGGTCACGATAATCGGCCTCGATCGGTAATCGGTCAATCGGCCAGGATACGTAGAGTCGGCAATCGGCCACGTCAATCGATGATCGACCACGATCGGTAATTGGTCACGATAATCGGCCTCGATCGGTAATCGATCAATCGGCCACGATACACAGAGTCGACAATTGCCCACGTCAATCGATGATCGGCCACGATCGGTAATCGGTCACCATAATCGGCCTTAATCGGTAATCTGTCAATCGGCTGCGATACGTAGAGTCGGCAATCGGCCACGTCAATCGATGATCGGCCACGATCGGTAATTGATCAATCGGCCACGATACGCAGAGTCGGTAATCGGCCACGTCAATCGATGATCAGCCATGATGGGTAATCGGTCACGATAATCGGCCTCGATCGGTAATCGGTCAATTAGCCATGACACGCAGAGTTGGCAATCGGCCACGTCAATCGATGATCGGCCAATAAATAAAGCGGGGTCCATAGATGATCAGCCGATTAACCATAGTATAAAGATCGGCACTCGACCGTGGTTATATCAAATCCGATAGCACGGAGCCATCCGTCTACGGTGAATGGGGCCCACTTATTTGGGTTAACCCATTAAGAGAATGATGAGAATGAGCTTAACAAGGCCTAAGGAAAGATCACGATGAGGACATCTAACCATCATTGCTCCCAAGGAGTGGCCCACATAAGAGAATCATACACAACGTAGCGGCCACACATACATCACATTGGGCCTCATTCGTGGGCCTCCAACCTATCCTAATGGGCCTCATCAAATGGGTCGTAAATGTATCACCATGGGCCTCATATGTGGGCCTCGTATACAATAAGTGGGTCACACTGCTTGGGCCTCGTGTGCATCAAATGGGCCATGTGTCTAGGCCTAACAATAAAAACAGGTGGACCCGACACATGGGCCAAAAAAAAATACATCATAATGGGCCTCATGGATGAGCCGCACCAATGGACCTCAAGCGGACTTAGACCATACCAATATTATTTTAACCGTTGTGGGTGTAACATGTGTATCACCGTATACTATTAACCCATGGGGCACATGGCCCATTAATGATGATCAACACGGTCCAAACATTACCCAGGTAAATTAGCATCATCCAAACATTTCCCATGTAAGTCAGTACCACCCAAACATGCCCAGCACTTTCCAGCACAATCTGGATAGTGTGGGTGAAATAAATACATCATGGTGGATTCCACAGGTCAGCCATGCGATCCAGAAAATGGATGAACGGTGTGGATGAGATACAACATTAGGGTGGCGTCTAGTCCACCTAGCCAAACAACGTGGAATAATCCATCTGGATAGCGCAGATACAACAAATACATCAAGGGCCTCACAGTCCAGGGATGGACGGTGATGGCACTACACATACATGATGGACGGTGCAGGCACTACACATACATCAAAGGCCTCACCGTCCATAGATGGACGGTGCAGGCACATCACATGCATGAAGATGGGTCCCACGTAGGACCTGCCATACGTGTGTATATGTATATATATTAATATATTATAATATTTATTTCTTTTTTTTTTCTTTATATTTGGTCAGTAGGGCCACAGCGTCCAGCGTCCAACGTCTAAGAGATGGACGGACGGCCTGGATTAGAGCCATTGTATTAGGGGCCCACCGTCTTTGGCAGATGGACGGTGGCTATAGTAAATCAAGGTGGACCCCACATACAACCACAACAGCTCACTAGTTGGTTCACACTAGCCAACCCCGTCCAGATGCATGGACGGTTGGATACAACACATACACCAGTGGGTCCCACGTGGGGGCCCACCATAACGTTTATTTTCCATCCAGCCTATTGAGAAGGTCACAAAGACCTGGATGAAAAGGAAAAACAGATACCAGATTGATTCAGAACTTCCGTGGGCCTTAAAAAGGCTTCAATGGTAGAGTTCAATTCACACAGTTTCCTCTCGCGTGGGCCACCTGAGCATTGGATGGGCCTAATTTTTGGAGGGTGGCCCATTGAGCTGAGGGCCCACCATATGAATGTATTGGATGACAAATAAACAGCAAGGTGGGTCCCAGCCAAAGGGTGGACGGTGTGGACAGAACCATGCATAGGTGGGCTTCACCGTCCACTGACAGTGTGAATAAAACACATATTTACTGTGGGTCTCAAGTGGGGCCCACCATAATGTTCACATGTCATCCAACCCGTTGATAAGGTCACGCAGACCTGGTTGAAGGGAAAATACAAGTTTCAGCTTGATTCAAAACTCCTGTGGGCCCAAAAGAAATTTTCAAAGGTAGGGTTCAATCGCTGCTATTTTGAGTGGTGTGGGCCACCTGAGATCTGGATCAAACCCATTTTTGGGTGGGGCCTACTTAAGGTAGGGACCCACCATATGGATGGGTTGGATCGAAAAATAAACATTAAAGTGGGGCCCACATGAGGAGCCGTGGGGCCCTGGCGTCTGCTCCTCCGCCCATAGCGCAGGACGCCTGGGCGTCCTCTCTCCTGACACAGCAGCAACAATGCTGCTGTGGTTGTTTTTTTTTTTTTTTGAAATCCAATTTTTTTTTTGAGATTTTTCCCGCATGGGGCCTGTTTCAGCTAAATCCATTCCGACCACTAGTTTCCATGGCCTAATACGGACCAAACAAGTCCAATATCTGATATTATTTTGGGGCGTAGAAAGATCGAGCTACATTTTAATGGTGAAAACCGTTGTTTTCTAAGTTGTGGCCCGCCAGAAGGTCGGATCAAGTCCATTTTTCAGCCCAACGTCTAAATTAAGCCAGGGAATAGCATGGATGGCTTAAATTATAAACATACATCAATGTAGGGCCTACGCAAACAGTCCACTCCAAAGCTTGGTAAACCAAGCTAATATTTGTATTTTCTTTCCATGTCCAGGGTCCTTGGACGCTGGACGGTCTCGGCATACACATGCATAAGGTGGGCCTTGCTCCAGTGGGCCACCAAATGGGTGAATGGTATGGATAAATCATACATTAAGGTGGAGTCCATCCAAGTGGGCCACACATCACACAAACAAAAAAAAAGTGAGAAGGAGAGGGAGAGAAGCACCCACCTTGAAATCTCTTCTTCCGCCAATGCATGATAGTCACAAAGGGACAGTTTCCATGGTTGAGATGGGCTTAGGATGGTGGGATCGGGTGGTAGAGGTGGGCCACACTACTCTCCCATGGAGCTTGGATGTGAGTTGCTATCATGGAGCTTGGAAGAAATGAGAGAGAGAGAAGTGATAGGTGAGAGATGTGAGTGATGGATAGGTGTACTTGATGGGTGGATAGAGAGAGTGTTGACTTTAGGGGTTGCTTGGGGATGGGTGTTTATACTTGTCATGATGGGATAGAGTACTTGACACTTGATGGGATTGATGGGACATTCTCTTGGGATTACAACGCGCGGCGTTTCCCTCGAATTGAATGCGGGCCTACATCTCCTGGCCCGGGTATCGCCTCGAAGCGCGAGACATGACATCGGAACCGCAACAACGGTGCGGTCGCACTGGTACAAGTCTCAGGTTGAGCCGACTCTGATATATGGGACATGACTTAGGATTGCGCGCAAATGCCAATTATACATCGTGGGTCACTAAAAGTCGACAGGGAGGATCGCAGGAAATTTACGAAATAGTATAAACTATGATACGGGTCTTACAGTGGGCCATCCCATGATGTATGTAGAATATATCCAGCCATTCGTCTATCCTTTGGATGGTGAAATGCACCATGATGTATGTTAATCCAAACCGTCCATTTGGACTGATCATTTCAGGACGTAAACCCAAGATTGGGTAGATTTAACGGCAAGCCCAGTAGTAGGAATTGCTGGCCGCTGGGCCAATTTGATGTACCTGTTCATCCATTGGTCCACCTGGTTTGAGTGGACGTGTTGGATCGACCCACTTTCTGGATGCCCCACACTCAGTAGTACCCATCGTGATGCGTGCTGTATCCACATCGTCCAGCTATTTGGATGCCCAGTAGGCAGGGACACTGGTTGGCTGACCAGTCAGCAACGGCCCACCTTGCTATGTGTATTTTATCTGCGGTCCACCTTGCTATGTGTATTTTATCTACGCTGCCGTTCAACTGTGGCCCACCTTAATGTGATGTATATTGGGCCTAGATATGAGGCCCGTTGTGATGTGTTTGAGGCCCATGAGTTGTGGCCCATTGTGATGTATTTGAGGCTCAGATATGAGGCCCACATGATGTATATGAGGCCCATTGTTGCAATCCATGTGATGCGGTCCACTTGATGTATATAAGGCCCATTGTCGCAGCCCTTTGTGATGTATATGCGGTCCATATTTGAGGCCCATCGTGATGTATATGCGGCTCGTATTTAAGGCCCATCGTGATGTATATGCGACCCGTATATAAGGCTCGATGTGTAGTATATGAGACCCTTATAATAAGGCCCGATGTGTGTATATGTGGCCCATGAGTGAGGCCCATGGTGATGTGTATTAGGCCCTTGAGTGAGGCCCATGGTGATGTATATTAGGCCATTGTGTGAGGCCATTGGCCCACTATACGTTTGGCTCTATATGGGCCACTCCTTAGGAGCAATATTGGTTAAATGTCCATATTGATGGGTAATGATGGTTGAATGTCTACATTGTGACCTTTCCTTAGGCCTTGTTAGGCCCATTCTCATTGGTGCTAATTATCATTATCGATTATCAAGGTCGATGCTGATCGTTAATGCCGATTATCGATGTTGATTAACGGTGTCAGTTATTGGTACCGATTATGAGTATGTGATAGTATAACATCATGATATATGCCCATATGCATCATTTGTATATTTGTTATGAGATGTGGTCGATTATTGCATATGCCATAGGAAAGATTATTATGGGACTCCCTGATAGGAGGAGTTTTCCATATGAGTGCATGGTACACTCAAGATTGCTACATGACTCATAATCTCGCATTTTGTGATATGACCACCATACGCCCTAGCAACATCAGGGTCGTGGCCTCTACAGGCATGTCGTGGATGGCCAGATGGGACATCAAAAATATTTGCTTCTAGCATACGGGTACCATAGATGTCCCTGGGTGAAAATTTCTAAACCTCTGTGGCCAGGAGATGCTCCAATGTCTACACCGAGTGGATATACATGGGCGCACGAGGGCCGTATACCAGTAGGCCATATCTCTCACTATGTCATGGTCGGTTAGAAAGGGGTGTGACCTTACCCGCCTGAGTGAGGGGGCAATATCTAGGTTGAGTTTGACCAACTTAAGAAATGGATCCGTTGTTGACGAGCCAGACCCGATATTGGCAGGCAGATAGTGAGGTCTCTTTCACTTACCCAGTTATACGCTCGGATAGGTGCAGTAGGCTGGCATAGAGTGTAATAGACCCCAGTGATAATCCCAAAGATGTACAGTACTAATATGTGGACTTATTGAGCAGGAGTTGCATACTCAACATTATACTCATTCATTCATTTATTCACTATCCACTCGGGTTAGTAGTGCGCAACTAATTTTTATGTGTACCTTTGCAATGGTTAGAATTTCGGTTGGGGCACGCGACCAACCTGAGATCAGGAGTTTACCATATTGAGTCTATTTATCCAAATTTAGGTATGAGACTAGTTAGGATAGAAGTCCCTTGTGATGGACCCCACAGCTTGCGATACTATGTACTGTCATCAAGACCTCACACTCCAGCTTAGTCATTTTATTCGGACCACATATTGCATTGCATGCTCAACACATAACATTTGGTTTGCTATGCTTCTGTTTTATATACCTCAGATGAGGTTAATGGTATTCATGGACTCATTAGGATTTGCATATTGTATTGCTTCTTCAATATGCGATATTTGGCTTACTATGTCTCTACATTGCATAACTAATCTACATTGCTTCCTCAGTATAAATATTGGCTTATTATGTTTTTGCATCGCATAGCCTGGATAAAACTGTTGATATTTATAGATTTACCTGTATGTTTTCGTATTGCTCTAATATTGCATACTTGACACTTAACTTGCGCACATACTTACACCACCCTCTAAGCTTTTTATAAGCTTATGCACGATAGATGCATGTAGGTGGCATTAGGTCGCAGCAGCATTGAGCTTGGAGTGTGTAGCGGTCTTCTGGAGCTTTGATTTTTGATATATGTATTTTTCTTTCAGCATTGTATTCAACTCTTTATATTAGTGGATATGTGATGATGATATTGCCTTTGTGATTTGGGTAAACTTGGGGTATGCTTATTACAAGTTAAATGTATATTAGAAAATCCTCCTTTTAGGATCTTAGGATTAGAACCTGTTATATGGGTGTCGGGAGCCGAGAATGGGGTACTATGGAGGTTGTCGGCGCCAGATTCGGTGATCGAGAATTTTGTGAGCCCCATTTTCGAGTTTGGGGTGTGACATAAATAATGAGCCCTAACCCATGATAGAGTTTTAGATTCAAACTCTAACTCAAACACTGTAAAAACATGACTTATTATAAATAGTAAACTTACTATTTATAAACGGTCTCCATTCTAACTAGACTTTATGGTTTTCAGCCAAAAATAGTAAGTGTCCAATTCAGCCTAACAACATTATTCTCCTAATTTTTCTAAGCCCTTTTAATGTTGGACACTACTTCTGCAACAGAAAGGATTAAAAGTTATACTTGAGATAAAAAATACTATTTAGAGTAAAAACAAAAATAAATTGGACTTTCGACCAAGGGTCTAATGGAATCTCACAAATCCAGTGTGGTCAACCTAGTGTAGTAGTTTTAGTTGGCTAAATTAACTTCTTCTACCCCAAAATTATATATGATATGTCAAAAAACTCATTTTGGTTTGTGATATGTGACTGTTTTAAGGTTTTGATGGTCCAGATTGTTTTGGCCTCCAATTGGGCCTTTTATGGTCCATGTTTGCCATATAAGTGTTTGTAACCCGTTTTACATCAACTTCTTACAATATTTTCGATTGTGCAAAATGAAAATATTCATGCATTGGCAAATAATGGTAATCCATAGGCATGCAAGCAGACATTGTACACTTTGCAAATATTTACATCAATAGAAACCGTCAAAAAGTGGGATCCTATTGTGGAAGGAGCATTCTCTAAAGTCATCATGCCTATCAACTAATCCTATCCATCCAATTAATGGCATCAAATGGCTGACCATGATAAAAATAGTGAGTGGTTATGATTAATGGCCCAACATGGTAGTGCCCCTTGGATAGTCCAGATCATCCGTTATTTTTCTATGTGGGCATGGTAACTTGTACACCATAGGTTTTCAAGAAAAGATCGATTAGGCAGTCTGCCTTTTTATAACGTAGTTGCTTGTCCACTCAATGGAAAGGATGGTGATAAATGATTTTAACTATACTAGCTTTGTGGTACGGTCAAATTTCCCAAAAGGAAAGAAATTTAAAAAAAAATCAAGGCTAGCCTGCTAGTAGGTTTTTAAAACTTTTATACTTGAAAAAGTAATAATGATGGGAGAGAGAATGCTCCAAGTCTTGTGTTGGATGCTAATGCACTTGACTGTAAGGCTCATTATGATTCATGTTTTTTATCTACACAGTTCATCCATTATACGACCTCATCCCTAAAAATAAAACTTACCTATAGATGAAGTGGACTACACCATAAGAAATAGTGTGAGTTGCACGCTATCGGTGAAAACTGCATGGTTGACCATAGACTTTTTTGATAAATATGATATATGTATTTTCCCTTCATATATGTATATGTGATATTATGAATAGGTTAGATGACATACAAACATCATTGTGGGCCCCAAAGAGCTTAATGTGTACCATTCTTGGTTAATTGCAAGTTGGTATAACAAAAACTTCAGTGAGTGAGAGGCTTCAGCAGTTATGCTTCTCAATGCCCATCAAAAGATAGATCCAATCTGTTTGATCATGGGGCCCATCATCCAATTTGTTGGTAACATTCGTGGCCTAGGATTTTCGAGAGAATGTTTTAACTTCATGATGGTCCAAACTATTAGTGGCCCATAATGAGAAAAAATGCTCATTGGTTTGCTGGATTAATACTTATTGTTTGGTTGTATTGTGGGCTACCAGATTTGAAGATGTCGGTCATTCTCTAGACATTTACCTTCATCAAAATTTTAGAAAAAATGGATGGAGTAGATTTGACCAAAAGCTAAAAATAGAACCTAAAAATATCATATGGAAAGGAGTTTATAATGCCAAAAATAACCACATGGTTCTATTTTGAATCCCGACCTCGAGCCCACCTCTCCGTTTCGAAGTTTTTTCTCTAGGACCTACCTCCACCCCCTTCGACACTGTTATTTCACCATGATTTTCTCTAGCTCTAAATTTTTGTACTTCTATAAAACACCTTCTTTCATAATAAAAAATTGTAGAAATGGCAAACCAAGGTATGTGGACAATATATATATATATATATATATATATATATATATATATATATATATATATATATATATATATATATATATATATGCTATTATTAAAAGGGACCATTGTGGTTTGTGATGGTTGTGTTAGTTGTCATGGGTTGTGAATGTGAAAATGACGTGCTTCAAGAATGATGTCAACCTGTATCACTTCAAAATGGCAACTCCAACCTATTTGCACTCTTGTTTTGGTACATAGTGTAGGGGGCATGGTTGTTATCCAATACGGATTGAGGTGGTGAAAAGTTAGGATAGTCAAGGTTGGCATAGAATAAGGATCGATGTGGTCAATATTTAGCACAGTTGATGTTGGCAGTATGACAACCTCGACCCTTAATGGAAGATTGTCAATATCGACCTTTATTAGATGATAATCTCGACCCTTACTATTCCATTGTCAACCTCAACCCTTAGTGGATGACAACCTTGACCCTTAGTGGATGACAACCTCAACCCTTAACCTAGTGGATGATTACCTACCCTTATTGGATGATAATCTCGACCCTTATGGGAATGCAGGTCGAACACAACCAAGAATGACCACCTACTTGGATTACGAGAAGGCAACAATCTCTTCAAAGTGCTCTATTCAATTTTTGAAGGAATACACATTAGAGAATTTTGTCAACACTCCTACTAGAAAAGAGATGTTTAGGAAGAATTATTTTGTACATCTATTGGATTTTCCATTGGGTGGGTGGATGGCCCATGGTCAAATAATCCACTATCTCATACAGAGACAAATTGGTGACCAAACTTTCAACGTTCAGGGCACCATCATGAAATTATCCAAGCTAGACTTTGCCTTCATTACAAGTATGAGATTTTGACCTATTAGATTAAATGAGTCTGGAGAGCATCAAATAATAGAGGAAAAAGAAAAGAATGAGAATTAGAGGGGCTTACTTGAAAGAAGGAAGTGTGATGATAGATGATTTGAAAGAATCTTATCTACTACTCTGCTAAAAAAAAAACATGAGGATGCAGTGAAGTTTACGCTTCTGATTTGCGTGGAGATCTGATAGTTGCATTTTCACAGAAGAATAGTTGTATAGATAAGTACATTGAAATGGTCAATGAGTTAGATCAATTCAGTAGTTACCCATGGGGCAACATGGGATATGAATGTTTGAGGATTGGGGCTAATCATGCAATTGGTGGTGTTGATGAGAACAGTGAGTACCCCCCTTCATACAACATCTATAGATGCACGTATATGATACATGTAACTTATTGTTGTCCCCATTTAGAGAGTGCGTTTTGTTAGTTGTTTCTTCCTTTTTAAATATTCAATAATGTCTTGACTGATGTTTAATGCATCATATTTTCGGTTAAACAAATATGGGCATATGAGCGATTCTCCAAGCTATCAATCGATAGGAGGTGGGTCGTAATAAGATTCCTTGTCTGGATTCCCAGACTACTCAATTGAAATCCTTACAAAGTAGGCCAATATAAATTCATCTCAAGGGTATTCAAGACTATGCCGGTAAGGTTGATTCGTTATTATTGTGTTATGGGAATGCATTATGGTTATATATTATAAATAATAGATCATTATTTCTTGCTCTTGCAGGTGATGATTGTTTCAGAGATTATATAGACGGAGGAGGAAGAATAGACCGAGGTCATTAAATCTCTAGAAGATGAAACTTATATGAAGGATAAGGCTCTATAGTAAGAAGTTAGGACATAAGATTTGTTAGAGAAGGTTGTCCAGAAATATGTCACTAGGAAAAAGTTAGAGAGAAAATAGGTGAGAGAAGAAGTGGAAAAGGAGCTAAAGAAGTTGGTGAAAAAGAAGTTGAGGAGGAATGGAGCAGATATGGGAGAGGAGTTGAGAGAGGAAATGAGACAGGATGTGAGAGAGGGGGAGAGAGAAGGGAAATGAGATAAGAAGAAGTTGATGAAATGAGAGAAAAAGGAAGTGAAACATTGAAACTAGATGCATATTTTTGTGCCTCAATCAAGGAATTAGCGACAAAAGTATTTAATAAAAATAAAAAATAAGTTTCACTCTAAAGAATTTTGACCATTACTTGAGAACATTGAGAAAGATGTGCAGGAATTAAGAGAGGAGATGAAACATATCAACGTATTGGGAGAGGAATTGAAGCATCTCAAGGAAGAGAATACTTCATTATGTGTAGAGATGAAACTCCTTAGGGAAGAGTTTCATGATAATAAGGTACAAAGAATTATATTTGGTTTGATTTTTAATAACACATTATGATCAATTACATATTTAATATGTGATTCTAATATAGGGTATCAGTACATCACTGTGATCTGTGGAGGAGGATCATTATAGGATACCCATAGACATATATGAGGCTAGTTAGCTTATAGATATGGATGAGGCTTCTAGTTAGCCTGTTATGGAGGATAAGGGAGTGAACCCTGTGGCTGTGAGAGAAGCTATTTTGGATGGGGTTCTTGTTTAGCCCGTAGTACTGGACAAGGTTGTTGGCCTGTAACATCTCGAATTTGAATGGCTCGAGTACATACTCGTGCTCAAAAATTCTGGTTGTTAATAATGTAAAAATTGGATGCTTTAAAATTGTACCTAGTTATATATATATATATATATATCACATCCATTTTTATTCACAAAGGTAACCATTCACGAGAATAAAATCGACTGTATTTATTATTCCATTAGAGTAAAAAATATTCAAATAATTCTTTGATGCCCTCTTAATGAGAGCTTATTATATTATCAAAGTTTACAGTGGAAAATAAATAAAACAATTCGTGGTGTTATCCTTCTTCGTTTCTTTTTAAAAGAATCTTCTATATAATGATTATTCGTCATATCATCAACTTGCAATTCACCTGTAATATCTATATGGTTGGAAAGGGTCAATGCCCTACTCATAGTGATGTTTATCATTTAAGATTAACAATAATTTAAGAGATTTATAAGAATAATGTGAGGGTTCTTATACGTCTCGTACTCCACCACTACGAGTGGTATCAGTATGCGCAATCAATATACATGAATGCAGGCCTAGCATAGTGTGTGTGGTCCATCATACGTAATAATCATCACAATGTGGAATATAATTCATAAAAAACCCAGATCGTTTTGCATCCTATAACTACGAATATTCGCTAGCGTGTCCAATGCTACTGTGAATTTATGTGAACACCTCGAGGCAGCACAACACATGAATTAGATGAATTACGTGCAACAATTTATTCATTGAACGACTATTCGCGACATCCAATCCCGAAAGTTATGTAACACGCATTGCGAATTACTTATATCAATTTCTGCACCACTATCCAAAATCCATGGAATTATACGTCGACTAAGAGGGTCACTTTTCAAAGCGCATTACGTCCATGATAAAATATTTGAATCACTAGTTGTAAAACCTATAACATATCACTTGCATTAAAGGAAAAATAAATTGAACCATGGAAGTTTTAAAATTTCAAGACACATGCCCAAACCATAAAGGGAGGTAGAACAAGGCTAACCTAATAAAGGAGAAAAATAGCATTAAGCTATCTCAATGAAAGAGAAGAGTAAAAAATAAGCTAATTCAACAAGAAAAGGGAAGATGAACAAATAGTCAACTCAATAAGAGTGGAAGCACGCATCACTTTCAAAATTGACAAAGGGAAAGGCTTGTATCCATCACCCCACATAAATTCATAAAAATAATGCATAATTAAAATCATTCCTTAACTAAATTTCTAAAAGGATAAATAATTGTTAATGGTAAATCAATCAATTTCATGGAGAATCACAATAATATGAAGGTATGCAAAATAGGATAAATCACATCAACTAAAATTAGTGTAGGCTTAAAGGAATCCCTCACCTTAGCCTTAGATCTAAACATTAGGTAGATATCCATGTAGAAAAGCTTTTACATGAATCACGACATCGCTCGAGCAAACAGAGACACCACATGTATGGAGAAGTAGGATGATGGGTGTCTAGGCTTCTCTTTTCTCTCTCTTTCTCCATTGGATGTGGGAGTATGGGCATATGGTGGAGAAGGGGACACACACTCTTTTATAAAAGAGTGAGCATGTGAGAGAGGGTGTATTTCACATCCTATGGATTGAGTTTCTCCAATTTGACCTTTTTTAGTGATCTTTCTTTAAATCTAATTCTTTTAATGTGTTGGGGTCGTCAAATAGAGTCAAAGTATTTAACTTTTTTGGTGATCCGAAATTTAGATTGGCCTATCCTAAAAATTCTCCTAATGGGTGCCAAAACGAACTTGATCTCAATTAACAGTCTACACTTAATGATCAGAGTCCAATTTTGGGAGAAATGTGGTCATGATAAGAAAACGGTTGGATAAAATTTGGTGGCTGATCGATGGTAAAAAAAGAAGACTAAATATAAAATTTCACCTTTTATACCAAAAGAAAGGAACTGATTTCAACATTCAATGGTGTAGGATCATAAATTAGGGTCTAAATTTTATATAACCTCGTAGTCATATGAGACCAAAGTGTAGTCCAAATTTGAGTTTTGATGGACGATAGAAAGTAATTAAATTGAAAGATCCAGATTTATAAAGAGTCGGTTAGCCTCGAAAGGATAACTTCATGCCTAAAGAAAAGCCTACCAAAGTGGGGTCTTCATATTTTATACTTGGTCCATATTATGGGCAATCTAAGTCGTTCATATGAAGAAAAATATCCTAGCACGACTACCCACGAGGTTTCTTCACTCGATGGACACCAAAATCATTGGTTATAGGACTGATTTGTCAATTGGGCCACTTTTACAATGATCTAATGGTTGAAATTTGACATGTATGTTTAATTTATAATAAATAGGCATGATATAAATTTTTATGTAAAATGGATTAGGAGAACCATGTGATTTATAATTCAAGGGTTTACGTTAATGACATTTTTATAATTATTATTAATATAAGATTTTTGAGAAATATAACAGTTCTACATGGTTATAGACACGTTTTTAAGAAATTCATACTAAAGAACTTATATCTAAATCATTATGAATAAAGAGTTATTCACTGAATTAATCAGGGAATGTACATATTTCAAACCACATAATGGATGATCAGATGACATGTTAAAAAATAGCAGAACTTGATGGTTAGTACTCTGACCATGTATACAGGTGGATGTATGATCAGTTTCATAAATAGATGAACACAAAGTCAGTTTTTAGAGTGATCGAGAGGTAGAACGTGTATACTCTTAGATTAAAGTAATTTATTCACATGTGTAAGTTTTTTGGATCGTAGTTCTGATGGTGAGTTATGCATATTCATAGGTAGTGAATAAGATGAAGGGACTAGAATCTTTATTTGATATATGTACGAGCAGATGTTAAGATCAAGTATCTAGTTTACTATGATCAGGTGGTCCAAACTCAGAGTGGACAGTCAGATATCTTTACCTAGTGGTGAACAGTTTATTGAACGGTTGGTTATGATGGACACATGAGAATACTTGGGTATATGATGATCCTATCTCAAAATCAATAGTCAGATGACTTGATCTATGAATGAAGATTATTCTCAATGGTCAGATTTGTGTTGGAGAAGGTTAGGATAGCTAGATTGATATCATACACATGTACATAATAAGTTAAATTTTATGATAACACTCAAGAATTTTTGGTACTTGGGTATTGAAAAGTTTGGGGTGTTACATAGCCAGCCTGTAGATATGAATAAGGTAGGTCGGCAACCCATGGCTGTAGATGTGGCTGTTGGTTAGCATATAGTTATGGATGAGGCTGCTGTCTAGCCTACAATTATGGATGACGGGGAGGACAACCAACATATATAGTTGAGAGTAGTTAGCACATGGATGTTGACAAGGCAGGTATGTAAGCTACGACTGACTTATGTGTTACTTCTGTTGTAGTTATCCAGATGCACCAACACAATACACTCCCATCTGTCATGCCCCAACCCGGAAATCGGATTCACAGGAATACCGATCGTCGAATCTAGTACCGACAGCCTCCGTAGTACTCCATTCTCGGCTCCTAACATTCACATGCTAGATTCCGATCCTGGGATCCTACAAAGAGGATTTTTTTTTTGTACGTTTAACTAGTAATAAGCATAACCACAAGTTTATCCAAATTAAAATGGCAACATCATCATCACATATCCACTAATATAATCATTTGAATACAATGTTGAATGGGAAACACATATGTTAAAATTAAAGCTTCAGAAAATAGCTGCACGCTCCAAGCTCAATGCTGCTGTAACCTAACATCACCTGCACACATCTATCGTGCATAAGCTTATAGAAAGCTTAGAGGGTGGTGTAAGTGTGTGCTCATGGTAAGTGCCAAGGATTTAATACAATACCGAAAAACTAAAAACCATAAACCATAAACCATACAATGTCTGAATAAGCTGAAACACTGACAAGAGCAGAAATTATCAGAGTAAGCAGAAATACTGACAAGATTATAAATCATATGATAACAGAGTAAGCGGAAGTATGGACAAGTCCATAAGCCAATTAATATCAAAATACGCAATATGAAAATCTTGCTAAGTCTGTCTAGGCCATATAAGTACAGAAACATATCAACCCAAAATGCCATATGCATGCAGATGTAATGCAATATGCGATGCGAATGATATGACCATTCTGGAGTGTGAAGTCAGGATGATAGTACGTAGTATCGCGGACTACGGGGTCCACCATAAAGAACTTCTATCCAAACCAGTCCCATACATAAATTTGGATAGTCAGACTCAACGTGGTAAACTCCTGATCTCAAGTTAGTCGCGCGCCGAACCTAAATCCTTGCCATAACGAAGGTACACAACAATTAGTTGCGCACCACTAGCCCGAGTGGATAGTGAATGAATGAATGAATGAGCATACAACTCCTACTCAATAAGTCCACATATCAGTACGGTTCCTCTTTGGGATCATCACCGGGGTTTAATACACTCCAAATGGCACTACCGCTCTCCCTAGCCGCACAGTCCAAGTGAGTGTAAGAAACCTCACTATTCGCCCAGCCAATAATCTGTCAATACCTATTCGGCACGTCGATAGCGGACCCATTCCTCGAGTTGGTTAGACTCAGCCTAGCATTGCCCCCTACTCTCGGGCGGATAAGGCCGCACCCCCTTTCAACCGACCACGACACAGTGGAGAGCGCAGCCATCTGGTAATCGGCACTTAACGCCCATCTACCCACTTAGTCTAGACGTTGGAGCATCCTCTAGTACCAAGAGGGTGTTTAGGAATTTTCACCCAGAGCCATCTATGGCAGCCCAATGCTCGAACAGATTTTTGGTGTCCCATCTGGCCATCCACGAAATACCTGTGGAGGCCACGACCCTGATGTCGCTAGGGCATATAGCACATAATGCAAGATGCATGAGTCATACAATCCAGTCATGCATCAATCCTGCGCATGCCGTGCGCTCATGTGAGATAACCTCCACCTATCAGGGAGTCTCATATCAGAATGCTCGATGACATATGAAATGATCAACCACATCTCATAACAACATGCAGATGATGCGTATGGGCATATATCATGATGCTATACATTCTTATGCTCATACTCGGTATCAACCGTTAATCTCGAAAATGTGGACTTTTAACCAACATTGCCCCTAGGGAATGGCCCATATAGAATCAAACATATAATGGGCATATGGCCTCACACAAGAGCCAAATATACGAACCAGGTGGGCCCTGCTCATGGGCCTAACACATATCACAATGGGCCTTGCCCATAGGCCTCAAACACATCTGGGTTAACAACCACCACAATAGGTGGGCCTCATACACATCAATGTGGGCCTCAATAATGGGCCTCATACACATCCAGGTGGGCCTCAATAACGGGCCTCATACACCTCAAGGTGGGCCTCAATACGGGCCTCATACACATCCAGGTGGGCCTCAACAACGGGCCTCATACACATCTAGGTGGGCCTCAACAACGGGCCTCATACACATCAATGTGGGCCTCAATACGGGCCTCATACACATCCAGGTGGGCCTCAACAACGGGCCTCATACACCTCAAGGTGGGCCTTAACAATGAGCCTCATACACATCCAGGTGGGCCTCAATAACGGGCCTCATACACCTCAAGGTGGGCCTCAACAACGGGCCTCATACACATCCAGGTGGGCCTCAACAACGAGCCTCATACACCTCAAGGTGGGCCTCAACAACGGGCCTCGGCAATCAGGATTGACAAGTCTGTCAAGATAAATGGCCTCAATCGTTAATCGGCGATCGATAACCAGCCTTGATAATCGGATAATCGAGATCGATAATCGGCGTCGACCTCGATAATCGACACTGATATTCAGTAGACAAACAATGCGGGGTTCATAAATGATCAGCCAATCAATCATAGTATAAAGATCGGCACTCGGTCGTGGTTATATCAAATTCGATAACACAGAGCCATCCGTCTACGGCAAATGGGTCCACTTATTTGGGTTAACCCAATAAGGGAATGATGAGAAAGGGCCTAACAATGCCTAAGGGACGGTCACGATGTGGACATCCAACCATCATTACTCTAAGGTGTGGCCTACCTAAGGCCGAACATACAGTGGGCGCACGGCCTCATATAAGGGTTTGATGTGCGTCACAGTGAATTCTATACAAGAGCTACGTATACAACAGGTGGGCTCTGCATAAGTAGGAAGTGGGCCCATTCATAACATACCCACCTAGATGGGTCACAAGTGTATCTAAGTGGGCCTCCTAACATGGGCCTCAACACCAGGCCTCGAGTACACCCAGATGGGCCTAATCAATCACATGGGCCGATACAAACAGTCCGGTCAAATAGACTTATACAAATGGGCTGAACCAAATGAGCCAAGTCAAATGGGCCTCTAAACACATCGAATCGGGCTTCACCAAGTAGGCCCTAGATACAACAAATAGGCTAAGCGTCCAGGAGTTATACTAAGCATGTTATAAGGTGAGGGATGCTTTTCATAACGAAGATGGGCTTAGACGGCCTACAAGTATGGGCCTAATAATGGGCCCAAGGAAAAATTATAATGTCGACATTTAACCAACACTATACTTGCAGTGTGGACGTCAAACCAACGTTGCCCCCAAGGCACGACCGTCATAAACATTATTATATAACTCAAGCTGGGATCACACATTGCAATGGACCTTAGGTGTATCCCATTGGGCCTTACATACATCAAATGGGCCATATCAATGTGCCTTTTTCTCATCAAAGGGGCCACATCAATGGGCCTTATGTGCATTGCAATGGGTCATAACCTAACCCGTGACCTTAGAATACGTCAAATGGCCTAATCCCATGGGTCTTATATATAGCAAATAGGCCACACTGCTTGGTCTAACAATACCATTAAATGGGGGCTGAGCCGACCCGACCCGACCTAACTGAACAACACCATCAGGTGGGCCGAGCCGAGCCGACTCAGCAATAACATCGGGTGGGCTGATCCGATCCGACCTGACTTAGCAATAACATTAGGTGGGCTGATCCGAGCTGACCTGACTGAACAACAACATCAGGTGGGCTGATCTGAGCCGACCTGACTGAACAGCAACATCAGGTGGGCTGATTCGAGCCGACCTGACTTATCAATAACATCAGGTGGGCTGATCCGAGCCGACCTGACTGAACAGTAACATAAGGTGGGCTGATCCGAGCCGACCTGACTTAGCAATAACATCAGGTGGGCTGATCCGAGCTGACCTGACTGAATAGTAACATTAGGTGGGCTGATCCGAGCCGACCTGACTTAGCAATAACATCAAGTGGGCTGATCTGAGCCGACCTCTTCTCATTAGTCGGACCATGCTTACCCATAACATGAATTCTCATATACTATAGATCCATGGGGCTCATGAGACATCAAGGCGGACTAGCACTGCTCAGACATTGACCTCCTAACCTTGCACCTATCAAATTTGCCCAGATACACCAGTACTACCCAAAGTGGATGGAAGACAAGGGTGGGTTCCATAGTCTCCATGCCAATTACACTTTACTGCTACCACTGCTACCAGGAATGGATGCCAAGACAAGTGTTGAAATGAGATAAACTCCGCCCAACCTACCCGTTGAGCTATGAATCTGTGTGTAAATACACATTAAGGAGGGTCTGCACGGACGTGGCCCCACTGTCCCGTGGTAGCGGACGTTTTGGATAGGGCCCATGCACTATGATGTGGGCCATCTGGATGGACAGAGGGAGGGAGCGAATGGGTCTCATAGACCCCATGGTCAGTCCACACCCACGTCAGTCCACTCAAGTCCGTACACACTCCATGTTAATCACCACCACAGGGAACGTTATCAAGAATACAAGTGTTGGTATATGACATCATCCACTCCGCCTACGACCAGAACCATGGAGCTGGGTGAGTCCGTCCAGAGTTGAGACAATGTATCTTTTCACTCAGTTTACTAGTTAAGAAATGGGTCTGGGTGTACGATAGCACCCTGGCTAGGGATAGAAATCAAGGCCTCAAGTGTTGCAGCGAGGTATCTCCACCCCGCCTACCAGTTGAGCTGTAGAGGTGGGTATCCATGATAGCCACCCCCACTAGGGATGGATGTCAAGACCAGTGTTGAAATGAGGCATCTCTCACTCCGCCTACCAGTTGAGCTATGGAGCTGAGTGGCCACGATAGCCGCCCCCACTAGGGATGGGTTTCAAGACCTCAGTGTTGAAATGAGGCATCTCTCACACCGCCTACCAGTTAAGCTGCGGAGCTGAGTGGGTCCAGCATTGAAACAATGTATCTTTCACTCAGTCTACTACCATAGCTGTGGAGCTGAACCTACGTCAGATCACACTTCACTGGTAGAATGGCCCATCAGATGCTCTGATCAACCTCATTTTCTGGCTCAACGCCTAAAATGAGTCGGTGTGTAGGATAGACGACATGGATTTAACACATACTCCAAGGTAGGGTGTGTATGAGTGGGTCACCCCACAAGCTTGTAACCAACAGACATCTAGGCTCTCACAGAGACGTCCAGCGTCCTTGGACGCTGGACAATCCTCACAGTGAAGGTGAGCCATATTCAAGTGGGCCACCATAAGATGAATGGTATGGGTAAAACGCATATAAGGTGGACCCCACTCATAGACAACTCAGGTAAAAATACTTCATGACGGGTTCCATCCAAGTAGGCCACACGGCCAAAGCATCACACAAAAATATATGAAAAGAAATGAAGAAAGAGAGAGAGAAGCACCCACCTTTGATCATCTTGGATTCCCTCTTCCATCAACGCAACCTAGAGTTACAAAGGGTGCGATTCAACGGTCGAGATGGACTTAGGATGGTGGGATCGGGTGGTAGAGGTGGGCCACACTACTCTCCCATGGAGCTTGGATGGGAGTTGCTCCCATGGATCTTGGGAGAAATGAGAGAGAGAGAGAGAGGGGGGTTAGGTGAGAGATGAGAGTGATGGATAGGTGTACTTAGGTGTAAGAAAATGTTAACTTTTGGAGTTGCTTGGGGATGAGTGTGAGTTGATGTGTACTTTGATTGTTGAGATTGATGGATGGGACATTGGGTAGAGTTTCCCTTGGGTTTCGTAATGCGCGGTATTTTCGTCCAACTGAACGTGGGCCCACAACTCCTGACCAGGGTATCGCCTCGGCACGTGAGTCGCGTCATTGGAACCGCAGCGACGGCGCGGTCGCTATGGTAGAGGTCTTGGGTTGAGTCGATACGGGTTGATGACATATGAATCAAGATCACGCGCAAATATCGGTTAAGGGTCGAAGATTGTTAGAATTCGATCGAGAAGACTGCAAAAGTCTATGGAACGGTACGGTCTAAGATACGGGTCTTACACCATCGAAATGGATATACTCCCCTTACGCGACTCTGCATTTCTCTCCTACCATTGATCCTCTTGATGGATATGTAGATTTTCATAGATCCCTGACAGATGAGGAATATAATAATTTGAAACTTGTAAGGGAGACGTAATGAGTTTCGTAGCTGAATCACCTATACAACTTATTTCATGGGTCGATTCTAATGTAAGTTTCTACCATTCTTTTTATTTAATTAATATGTAACCATGTACATATTTTATGACACATTTTTTCTCAATACGTAAGGCGTGGATGTGTACTTAACTGAGCGCCGACTTTAATTTTCTCATGCTCATCTCCAAGATTTTGTATTCGCGACAACCTTTTTTATGGTATTGTGAAATTTCAAATTGTAGTTTATTTTTTAATAATATCTACTTATTGATATTTCTAACAATAATCTAGTATTATAATAGTAAATCGTGGAGTCTCAACTGCAATTGTTACACAATTAATGTGTTAGTTACCATAATGGTAAACATACTATTAAGATAAAAAAATTTAATGACAACCTTGTGTCTATGGCTAAAGTGGTCAATCAATGGAAGCAGTAGTGGAGATATGAAATGGTAAGCCCTTATTTGCAGGTATACTTAGAATAATTAATATTATTCTTTTAAAAAATATATGTGCTAATTGTTGTTTTATTTGTTGTGCTTAATAGATTTATGTCACTCTGAATGCAAAAATAAACAATATTGGTTTCTAGGTATCGTTTACCTAAGAAGGAGAGAGGTTTCTTCCGTTGACAGTGTACACAATGATTGAAAAGGCAAAAATGATTTGTATACAACATAGTATATAGAAGCGTTGAGGTGGTTATTCCATATTCTTGACTTTTAAATGTATTGTATGAAAATTGTGCATGAATGTTTATGGTGGATGGATTATGTCAATGAATGATTGTAAATGAATATAGGATGGATGGATGATGTCGATGAATGATTGCATATGAATGTAAGATGGATGGATCATGTACACATGATAATTCCTTGTCAATCAAGTTAAGAGTTGTGGTTTTCAATCTAAGGGTCACGATTATCATCAAGGGTCATGATTATCATCCACAATGAGTTGAGGTTGGTAGATAGTTCATTGCGGGTTGAGGTTGATAGATAGTTGAGTAAGGGTTGAAATTGTCATCCACAATGAGTCGAGGTTGATAGTAGATGAATCTCGGTATATACTTGATGTTAACCTCGATCATTACTGGATAATAACTGCAACCTTTAAGTAAATTTCTTGTCAATCTCAACCATTAATGGATGACAACTCTAATCCTTTCTGAATGATAAACTAGATGATAACATGACCTTTAAGTGGACTGCTTGTTAACCTCAACCCTTGATCACAACCCTAACCCTTATTGGATAATAACCGTTGCCTTTAAATTGAAAAAGCACAACCCTTAAGCTACTTGACAAAGAATCTTCCTGTGTGTACCATATATCTATCTTTTATTCATACACAACATTATTGAGCCCCACGTATACCATTCTATGACATTAACATATATAATATTGAATTATCACACATTATTTTTACATTTACAGAGCCATTTTCAAACAATAATAAGAGGGTCAATATTTCCTAAACTCTCAAATATATAAAATTTTTTCTGTCAGCCTATAATGAGGAAGGTGCGTTAGCGTTGATTGTGACCTATTTGCTTGCAGCTCAAGCATTTAACTGTTAGCCTGTCTTCTCCTTGATATGTAATTCGAATATTTTTTGATCTTCAGATAAATCTTCTCACTTGTGGGGGATTCATATTTTCACACAATAATTTTACTTTGTCCTGAATGTTCTATTGAGTCTTGTCAAGCATTGAGTAGACTGACTCTTAGTATGTTCTTTGGTAAAATTCTTTTGTGTAGAATGGAGAGAAATATTTGTAAATATTGAGCTGATACTTATCGCAAGTCCTTATCACATGCACATAAGGTAACAACATACAACTGAGCTTACGACATGTACACTTCATTTCTCTTAGCTTTACTACATCAGTAATGTCCCTTGATGTCACTTGAAAATCACAGTACATCGTATCTTTTGCACTTTCGAGTGATAAAGTTCATGTAGTCCTTTTTTACCTAAGGAATCAAAGTTTCCTTGCATGTTTACACCTCATTTCTTTTATAGAGGAAGAAAATGTTGGATGTTAGTCCTTATTACTTTAAGAAGTTTGGTCACTGGGTACTCTCGTACATCTATGAATAGTGCATTAATGCGCTTGACGATGTTGGTGGTTACGATGTTATATATTTTGACAAAAAAGAATACAGATGACCATCTTTCCATATATATACCGTTAAGAAACTGATATGCGATGAGGTTCATAATTTGAACGCATCGCATCATATCTTAAAAACTGGATGTCCTCTATGTCTTAATAACATTCAAAAAGTAATCCTTCACTAAATCATACAAACATACATTCTTCATGTTTTTCAAAATATGATGCACACATGGATTGCATAAGGGAGGACGGTGGTGTAATGACCCTAGTTTTGATAGATAGTGATATGTGTTTGTACACACAAATAACCTTTATAAGAAAATAATGAATGCTTAGAATCACCATAAATTATGTTGTCATTGTCTCTAATCATATTAGAAGTGCCGAATTTCGAGGATGAAATTCCCTTTAAGGGGGTAGATTGTAACACTCCATACTTTTTAGTACTCGGGTGTTACCATTTAAATCAAAACTAGCATGAATGCATGACAGAATGCACGTAAATCATAACTTACACCACGCTTGATTACTCAAGATCCACCCTTGGATGACCCCTTCTCAAAGTAGGATTACATCGACACTAACTAGTTGACCCACAATCCGAATTCAGATGTTATGACATGTGATATCATACAAATATGTCCCGAGGTTAGCATGTAAACTCTACCATGCATCAATCTAACCATCAAGAATAGTTCTCATTCATCGGCCAAACCATCCATCTGTTGATTTTCAAGATATACTATCACATAATCATCCATACCAAAAGTTAGATAATTTGTTCACAAGACCCCATCGCTTAAATCCCAACCTAGACAAAACTAAGTATGATACCTTATTGGGTAGAATGAACCGTTCTTATTCCATCTCAAGATGTAAATAATCATATTCACCGTTTATCAACTCCATAACGCTTCCTATTCATTGACCTACCACTTGATCACATAATGTGACCGCTTTATTGACAAAATAATTTTTAAAATCCATATATTTATATCAGAAACCTTTATAACCATTGGTGATCAAATTGGAAACAATCATACAAGCGGTTTAATGGAAATCCACAACTAAAACCTAATAACCTTGAAGTGTGGCCCACCAGAGTTATGGATTTCTTCCATTTTTGGCCAAGGGCCCTAATTGGACCCATGAAGTCGAGTGGTCGAAGTGGAATCATTAAATACATCGCGGTGGGCTCCACACACAATGGGAGGCATGTACTCGCGCCTAGAAGTCCCAATCAGGTTGGGTTTGACTCGTTGACCCGAGCAAAAGAGGAAGTTTCCTCTTTTCCTTTTTCTTTCCCGCCAGAGACGGATGGGGTTCATCCATTTGAAAATGGGTCCACCATCTGAGATCGGATCAATGATCCGAACCATCCATCATATTCAGCTTGGGATTTTGAATGAAACCCAAAACTTTCATACGTGGGTGTACCCAAGCATATGAACAACCTTAGGAGCAAAGTAAGGTTGCGCATGAATTGTTTTTAAAAATGGAAACCTTACTTCGGTTGCATTGTTGGCAAGTCCAGGTGCTTCCACCGCTTCCTAACCACATAATCCGAGAAATCCCAGCCATCCTTTTCTCTCTGCATTAGTTAGGGCTTCCTTCGCAATGAAGGAGCCATTGCAACTTAAAAAACTAAGGAACCCACTAAGTTTTCATCGCCGTCTGTCCAAAACAAGGGTCCTACAATGGTCATTGATCAAATCCATACCATCCATACAAATTATATAGGGGGAATAGCCATTGAGTTGTAATCTACCATTATCAGACATCTTATCTTCCTCAATCCATCTAGAAACCCATCATCGAATGGTGAGTCTCGTCCTCAAATCGAAAGCGTTAATCAGGTGGCCCACCCCACCTAGATCTTATCAGGAACAATCACCCAGGTCCATGTAACAATCGAACCGAACTTAAAGGTTTTCAGCAAGGATTCTCGATCCTTCTCTGTCTAATAACGCAACTAATTGGTGATTAACCATAAAAGCCTCTAGAAGCGGAAGTGGCCTATTTAAACTGGATTTTAGGGCAAACTTTAAGAAAGCATCAGGAAAGGAAAGTAGAGAGAAAGAGTCCGATAGGGTGTGTAGCGCCGTAGCTAGTGTGATCATGTCCTAGCTCAATCAGGTCACTGAGTTGCAATTGAATCCTTAAGTTAGTCTGATTCCTATAGTAAAGCCTGAGAAGAGGCTGTGTAGAAGAAAGGAGAATCTCCCTCTCTCCAATCGCCGTCCGTTCATCTCCGATACCATGCAGGAAGATGGACCAAGCCAGACCCACTGATTGAACATCTTAGTGCAATCGTGGATCTGGAGCTGATCCATTGTCTTCCCCTTTACAATAGCAACTGCCGCTTCCGCTAAGGTTGTGATAAGATTGGATCAGATCGACCCCGGCACGCTTCGACCCAATCAACCCAATCCGTTTATTTTCCTTCTTGGAAACTCCGGACAAGCGAAACTCATGAACTAGGTCATGTTCATGAGATCAACGTCCTAATTTACTCAGGCCCATTGCAAGACGCACTCCGATCTTCTCTACACAGTCACGTACCACAATCGAAATTCATCTGTTTGAAAAAATCTTGCCCTCGACTCATAGTGAGTTAGCTCTATAAACGCCTAACTGAGTCACTGGCGAGTCATCGTTCTATTGACTCAATTGACCTCTGTATTGTAGGGTGAGGCCTTGACTTAGTACAAACACAACAAGAAACCTATCTGGATTTATCGTACATAATCTCTTAACCATCGACAATCTTATTCTACAACCAGTAGTTATTCAAAACTCCATATCAATCAGTTTGTTATTTGAAAAATTCAATCGAATTAACTCGGTGGTGACTCACTGACAGCTTGTAACCTTCTATCCAAGTACTACGTACAATTATTTACCTTGAAGGACACCCCTTCCTTTAACAAGTCCTAACAATTGAGTAGAAATTAAGATTTATATAGATGTTAGACTATGTGTGAGTTGGGATTAGAAGTCTAAACTTATATTTGTTTGAATTTTAGGATCTTTGCATTCACCCAATAAGAACATTCTAAATCAGAAGAAATACCCACCCAAGGTGAGGATCACCCTTCAAGCTTTTCTACATCTCGATAATTAGCTTGCTCATTCATCCTTGTTTATTTATTTTATTAATTGCTAATGTGGTTCATTGCTTCTATTGATTTTGATTCCTTATGATGATTGATAAATTAGATTTAAATTCAATATTTGAATGTGCAATAAGATCTAAATACCTCAATTCTGATTCGAAGTGAATGCTTTAGATATGTATGTGCAATATCAATACTATATATGATTTAATTTGTTATTCATGATCACTTGATGGAATAATGTGAGGTTCTAGAACTAGTGGCCACTTTGTCTAATAAATTAAATGGAACATTTGATGTGGACTTATCATCTTATATAACGTTTGTTGCCTAAGTGACTTTTGGGATAATCCATTTTTATTACATCCTTCGGATAGGTTGTTTACCCTATGCAGCTTGATATAATATTTTCCCTATGTGGCTTTAAGGAATCATCTTCATATAACCTTGTGATGATAAGTTCTACTTGTAGAACTATAATTGGCCACTAGTTGAGTAGGTTACTCATAAATATCTTATTTGTTAGTCTCATGAGTCAAGTATGGTGGAATGAGACACTATGCTTGAGCTATCGGCCTATGATGGGTGATAAACCCCCCATAGTGACCTTTGAACATTCTTAAAATGATTGTTTGAAATTGGAATAATAATGGTTGGGCTAATCATGCATTTTCATGGCATGCGGTCTTTTCCGAGTGACTAGTTTTTCTTGGGTGTACTTTTGAGTACTTTTTCGGGTGGCTAGTTCTCCTTCAGCGTACCTTTAAGTACTTTTCTGGGTGGCTAGTTCTCCATGAGCGATTTTCTTGCATAGTCTTTTCTGGGTAGCTAGTTATCCTTGGGCGACTTCGTTGCATAGTATTTTTCGGATGACTAATTCTCCTTGGGCATACCTTTGAGTACTTTTCCAGGTGACTAGTTGTCCTTAGGTGACTTTTTACTAGCTTGATGTGCATCTCCGGGTTTGTGAGCATGTGCATGCATCTATGCATTTAAACAAGATTATCTTGTGTGATTTATTTAATGAATGCGTATCTGATGAACCTTATCTGATTCCCATGATAATCATTGTGTAATATTTGTTATATACTATCTCTGATAATTATGCTTAATTATCTTGATGATATGATAAATCTTGAGGGTTATACCTCGCTGGATAGCCATTAACGTTATCCAACCTTACTTAGTGTGTAGGTGACATAGATGATGCGTATGCTGGCGTTCATATGGAATAGGAGGAGCCAGATGATCTCATGACTTTCTATTCTTGACGTTATTTGTATTAAATTGTACTGTCATGTTTTGTAAAACGTTAAGACATTAGTTTGTATATGTTTACGGGCAACCACTCGAATATTTGATTTTGTATATTTGGACTCCCTCTTATATTTAATTGCTCATATTCCGCTAGATTACTACTCTGATAAAAAGAAAAAAAATGTACGTGATATTTGAGCCACAGTGAAAGGATACAACTTAGGTTTTTGAAAAATGAGTAGTGTACTTGGGTTTCAGGAACCGAGGTGTTACAGGTAGGCACTTCACTGACCAACCATTTGTGATGATTTGTATAAAATAAATCCTGGAAGGATCCCAATTACTTTATATAGATTATCAAGTAACCACCTTCAACTATTATTGTTCTCCGGTTTTTCGATCCCTTATGCTACTAGGAAGACATGATTACTTCCACCAGTATTGTAGCCAAGAAAAAAAATCCTTGTACTTTCCTGTAAAATGTGTTGCATCAACACATAAAACCATTTGAATATGTAATTGGAAGCTTTGGATGCATTGTTCAATTACAACGAAGCGTATTTTAAAACTACTTATTTCTTTCTTCACTTGTAAATCTATCATAATCTATAAGTTTTCCTTTCTCAACTCATGAAGATATGCTGAAAGCTCATTATAAGATTCCTTGTAAGATCATAAGAATTCTTCTATTACGATCTCCTTATCTTTCCATCCTTTCTTATAACTGATTTCAACCCTGTATGATTCATTTAATGTTGAATTTTTTTTGGCGTGCAGATTAGTCCCGAACTTATGCGACTAACATCGAATTCACTACTTATTAGACTGGTGGCTTGTTGATGATGTCTTTCATTTTTCTTTGAAATTATTGTATCTTATCTACTCTCCTCAATAATAGTCTTGCAATGGTGTATCTCATCAAACGACATGCTACATGTGTACTTGGAGTTGTATATCTTTACTTCGAACATTCCTATGCTATTTGCTATCTATGTGTGTATCTTCTAACTATAACTTTCTACAATGCTCCTAATCATATATCTCTACTTATTTAATTTTAAAATTTTATACTGAAATTTAGCGTGTATCACATACTTGCAAAGAAATTTTTGTAATTGGCATTTATCCTTAAATATTTGTCTAATAGATATTTCATTAGGTTTGTCCACTATTTTCGAATATCCTTGATGATCTGCATTAACAAA
The DNA here is from genome assembly GCA_037074715.1 of Magnolia kwangsiensis. Lineage (NCBI taxonomy): Eukaryota > Viridiplantae > Streptophyta > Magnoliopsida > Magnoliales > Magnoliaceae > Magnolia > Magnolia kwangsiensis. The sequence goes on from CM073577.1 coordinate 121,985,713, forward strand.
ACCTGCATGTGTTGTACGTATATCAAGTGGAATGATATCGGATGGAGCGACAAAAGTATCGAGTGGAGATTATATCGGATGAGTAGATGATATAAGAATATCTTGATATTCTTCATTAATCGGTAAGTGTAAATTTAAGTTTATAAGCCTCAAATAGAACTAAACTGATGTATCAAAATATGTAGCATTGACGAAAGGGATGAAGATATCACAGTCGTCAACTCTTTCATCTTGACATTGATAATTGGTCAAAGTATTAGAAATATATGTATCATACTCAATACCTAGTAATCGAAACGAGGATATATCATAATCGTTAAGTCATCGATCATGACATGAATCATTCCTTGAAGGGCTGACGAGTCATAATATTCTAATGTGGGTTAACCTGCAATAAAAATGATATGTACAGATTGTCAAATGTGAAGGTTCGAGGTTGTCAAATATAAATGGTCTAGGTTATCATCTGTTAAAGGTCAAGGTTATCAAAACAATGTGAATGATCGATTTTATCAAATGTGAAGGTTTGAGGTTGTCAAATATGAAGGGCCTAGGTTGTCATCTGTTAAAGGTCGAGGTTGTCAAAATAATGTGAAGGGTCAAGGTTGTCAAATATTAATGGGCTAAGTTGTAATCTATTAAGGGTCGAGGTTGTCAAAACATTGTGAAAGGTCGGGATTGTCGAATGTGAAATGTCTAAGTTGTTTTCAATTATGGGTCAAGGTTCTAAAAACAACGTGAATGGTAGTGGTTGTTAAATATTTAGTGTCGTGGTTGTCAACTTTCTTAGTTTTCATCCTTACAAATTGACTATCAAGCTCGACCTGTACTTGATGTTAACTTTAACTCTTATTGTATAATAACCACGATCCTTATTGGATGACATTCCACACTGTTACCATTTCTCCACTTTCACCCTCCTTAACACAATGCCAAAACACATCATAATTAATTCCTTAAAAAATAAACTTGGCAATGTCAAGATTTAAGGTTTTATTTACCTTCAAATATGACTACTAATGTAGTTTACTATAGTAGTAGGGAGACTAGAGAACTACATGATTATGGTGGTGGGAGTGGTGGACGAAGCTTTAATAAAGATGAGTTTTGGGATGAACACCAGATAATGCTAGACAGATACCGGAGGAGAGAAATGACGAAGAGAAATGAAAAACTTTAAAGAAGAAGAGTTTTCCGATGAATGCTAAAGAATGCTAGATGCACGTCGGATGAGAGAAGTGTCGGATAGAAACGACGGAGGGAAAGTGGTAGTGGGTCCCACGATCTTCAATTTTTTACGAAAGAAGAGGGCACTTTATAGAAAGTGTAAAAGGCAATGTTTGGCCCTTTCTAAGGGTGTTTGTATACTGTCTGTGGGGTTCATCGCTTATGTGTGGAATCCACTCCATTCATCACCTTAAAAAATGACTAACACTATAATTTACGGTGATAGTAGGGACACTAGAGAACTATACGATTGTGGTGGTGGGAGTAATAGACGAAGCTTCAATGAAAAAGGGTTTTGGGATGAATGCAAGAGAATGCTAGATGGACGCCGGAAGAGAGAAATGACAAAGAGAAATGAAGAACTTCAAAAAAGATTAGTTTTCAGATGAATGTCGAAAAATGATAGATGCACGTCGGAGGATAGAAATGCCAAAGAGAAATGATGGAAATAAAGTGATAGTGGGTCCCACGATCTTCAATTTTCTAAGAAAGAAAAATGCTATCTATGAAAAGTGTAAAAAGGCAATGTTGGCTATTTCTAAGAGCGTTTGTACACCATGTGTAAGGTCTACCATCACATATATATGAAATTCGCTCCATTTATTAACCTTGAAAATTTTTGGAAGCCTATGGCTAGAAGTATGATTAATATCTACCAGTTACATAAACCATATCATAAGAAAATAATCCGTGTCGAACAAACACCGAACCATATCATAAGAAAATAATTCATGTCGAACAAACACCGCTATAGGTTATTAGGTTTTGATAATGTCAGTAAGAAATTAATTTCTTCTTATATAAATTAAGGGCTACAAAGAAAATAAGCAAGTTGAATTTATGTTCCAGTGGGCCCTATATCAAACCTCATCCACATCACTTATTTGAAATTAAATACCATGTAACTTATTCTTTACTTAAAATAATAAAATCTGTATAGCTACTGATTCGCAAATAGGGACAATTAATTCCAAAATATTTTAAGCTTCCTTTCGTTTTAGAAAATATCACCGTAACACAAGGCTAGTGCATTCAAAATATCCCGTTATAAAAAGACGTCACATCATTTGATCTTTTCTTGAAAACCTATGGCGTACAGGTTACCACGCCACATGGCAACATAAGAGATTATTTGGACCATCCATTTAAGGGGCACTCCCATGTTGGGCCATTAATCATGACCCCTCGCTATTTTTAATCATTCACAAAATTTTCCCTTCAAATTCGGACCTCTCACTATTTTAATCATGGCCATCCATTTGATACCGTTAATTGGCTGGATAGAATTAGTTGATAGGCGTGACTTTAGAAACAGGCTCCATCAACAATGGGATCCAAGATTTTTTATGGCCTGGGTTGCTTTTACATCATTGTCACTTGTGAGGGGATGATGACTTCCCACCTTGTTTTCGACTGTGCATGACCAAAATATTCATGCACCGGCAGAAAATGGTAATCCATAGGCATGCAAGCAGATCATATATTAACATCAATCCAAACCGTCAAAAAGTGGGATCCACCGTAAAAATCAAAATCCGTGGATCAAATCTACAGGACAGCCCTAACTCCTAAAGAATGGAAGTTTGATGATTTGGATGATTAGATATCTTCCAATTTAACAGTCCATTTTATAGCCCTAAACTTCTAAAGAATTGGTCAGTTAGAACTACCGCCGTGTTAGTGCACTTGGATTTTTCCTATCATACACTTTTAGTATTGTATCAAATAGCTCCTACATGGGATAGTACCTACGGAAATATATGACTATTGGCCTGAAAATATTTATATCATCAAACCCATTTTCAGTATACGGGGCCCATTGTTTGACAGTAGAACCACTCGATTTGATGGTCCCTGATAGATGACATCCTTCATAAGTGATGGACGTATCAACGTCCAATCGATTTATTGACAACACAGCCACTTGTGTCCTTGTGCGTGTCTGCTCTGGCTGAAATGCTCCAGTGCTCCCAGGGCACTTGTAAGATAATAACGTTCCTAGTTCAATCAAATCACTTGGGCAGTTCAATCGATCAATCCGAGCTGTTAATTTAGTTCAAAAAGGCATTTCACCGGGGATTATGCTTGGATTCCATTGATTTTCTTATTTTTAAGTAATTTTATAAATTTAATTATAAAAATTTACAAGTCTCCTTAGACTTCTGATTACATTATTTATAAAGAAAAGCAATCTTAATTAAGAGTCATAATATGATTAAATTGGAAAGTACCCGAAACAGTAAAATTTATTGAAAATATAAAGACCTAGCTAATTTAATCTTGTCCATTAATTCCTAGTATGATAAGTAAATTTATAAGAGAGCATATAATAAAACTTAAGGAAGAAAGAGATAAGTTCGTAGTAAAATTTTCTTAACAGTGTGATTTTGAGTTAGGAAGAAGCGTTTTCTCATTAAATGGAGTAATGTGACTCGCTTATGAGAGTCAGTTGGCCCAAATGGCCTGTTTTAGTGAAAATTCATATGTTGCGCATCCCTAAATAATACCCGGATCAAAGATTATGACCGGTTTACAGTTTACATACGGTAACTTATTCACGCCTGCTACTTTTTGCCCAAGTGGGTTCACCTTGCCTTTGCGGCTGCCAACATGTAATGCAACTTCAATGGCTACATAACATGATCCAGTGATCTAAGCCGTCCATGTTTTCAATGCTATGCCATATGGGCCATCGAAAGAAATTTACATTGAATTGATGATTCTAAATGTTACTATAAGTGTAAGGGATGAATTTTTGAATGTTGAAAAAAGAATTAGAATTGTCATTGACCATCAGATGGGCTATATCAGACGTCCCGTCTTCACCCAAGGTTATCAAAGCTATATATACTTGGCAAATGACTTCTACTGATAGTTGCCTATCAGGGAATAGGATTAGAAATTATAATTGGGGTTAGAAGACAAAATTGGTACGGCAGTGAAATGGACAATACCATGAGAATGAAAGATCAAGTTGGTATGATGTCCGCTAGTAAATTATCATACACCAGCATTTATGTTAAGTTCACCGTGTAGCGTTAAAATAATAATAATAAAAATCTTGGTCATGAGAAAGGTGGGCTACGCCACGAGGAATGCGTGGTGTGAAAGACAGGATAGTCCACTTATCAATGGAAATCAATGAACAACATATGGTCTGACTCAAAATACCTGTCCTTTTCATGACTTAAAATGTTCATGCATAATCTATAACAAGAGTTATAACATGCTCAATGATAACGTATTTCCTCAATTATTTTAACATGGTTAGAGAACAGGATTTGAAGAATTTCAAATATTCTAAGATTTCACAGCTAATCTATAGCCGTTAGTTATTCTGTTGCAAAAAATATCTTAGATGGAAAAGAGACCTAACCCTACTTTGATCATGCAGCCAACGAAGGGAATATTGGAAAGGTTCCCTGTCTATGCATAGGTAAAACCATGCTTGAATCATGTGAGTCTAATCACATCAACGTCTTCTATCACTGAACAATGGATCAATAAACAATGGTTCCTACTTATACGAACTAAAAGGACTAAAAGCCAAACAATGCATTGTCCATGGATTTGATGGGACATTGGGACTTTTTGACACATGATTACCTTCTTCCTCAGGCGATATATACTCACAAAAAAATCACAAATCCACAAGAATTAAAAATTTGAAATAAATTTTAAAAAATTTGAAATTTTATCGGTAGATAAGAAAAACAAACTTATGAACCTTTAGATAGTGATACCAAACCTTGGAATAAATTTTAGAATCAAACTCCAACTCAAATTGGGTCCATGAACCTTTAGATAGTGATACCAAACCTTGGAATAAATTTTAGAATCAAACTCCAACTCAAACTGGGTCCTTGCTCTTGCTCCAGTGGTAGACTCTTAGGAGTTTCAACACCTAGTAAAGGGTTCGAGTATCCATAGGTGGTGAAATCCCACTACAATGTGAGTGTGTGGTGGTGTGTGTGCGTGTGTTAAAAAATAAAAAAAATAAAAAAATAAAAAAAAACTTGAACCCAACCTCCCTAGTTTTATAACTTAGTAAATTTATTATTTATAGTGTCTTCTCCAGCTTAACCACCTTATTCTTTTAATTTTTCTAAGTACTTTTCATGTTGGACACTAGTCTTAAAGCTTAAAGGATGGAGAGTTATAATCAAACTAAAAATTACTATAAATAGTAAAAATATAAATAAAATGAATTTTCAACTGTCGATGTGATGAAATCTCGTAAATTCGGAGTGGGAAACCTGACTATCTAAAGTAGCTTTCATACCCTAAAATTGTAACACCCTAAATTTTTGCCAACCTGGACTTAAACGTCCTTAGGCAATGGGTCAATCATATCACTCTTAAAGCTCAATCCTAAAGTTTAAATATCGCTTTTCAACTCATTTCCTTCAAAATTTCACCTTTCACCACCTCATTCTTCAAATTTCTCTAAGTACATTCATATTAGGCATAAAACCTAAAGTTTAAATGGTGAAGAACTATATTTAAACTAAAACTTTTATAAATGGTTCGTACATGCATAAAATGGGATTTTGACTATGAAATTCTTGGAATCTCATGAAGTACATAGGTTATTTGGATGAATTAAATTCTTCTACCCCAAAATCATATATTGTACGTCGTGTAACTCATTCCGGTTTATAAATGAGACTCAATAAATGTCTCAACGGACTCGTGGGCCCAAACGGCTCAATTTGGGGGGACCCGAGGTGGGTCCCCCATGTTTTCGACATCCTCGAGGGGGAGGAGGACCTCGCCCTTGGGGCGAGTCCTCGCTAAATTGGTCAGTGACCGGCGAGGTCCTCGCTGATTTGGCGAGGCCTCGTCCGTACATCGGTCAAGTAGCCCATTTTATGCTCATTTCGTCCAACTTTGAAAAATAATATCTCCTTCGTTATAACTCTGATTTAGGTGATTTTAAAACTAAATTGAATATAAATGAGTCTAGTTTTATATAAAAATATGTGAAAAATATAATAAAATATTTAATATAGTTTAAAGTAGGACGTTGTGACAACTGTCTGAAAATAACTTGTTGGATAACTGCTGCGTCTAGAATTTTTAAAATTTTTTTACAACTCAAAATATTATGAAATTTGGTGGAGATAGGTTAAACTTGATGATGAACAACTATAAAAATAATTAAAATAATATAATAACTAGAAGTGCCAAAAATGGGGCATAGAATGGCCCTAGGACAGTATTCTACCATAATTAGGGTAGAATTTGGTTAGGTACTAAACTGAATACTCAGTAAAATTAATTTGAACTACTTTTAATACAAACTACAAGATCTAAAATGAGTAGGACCACTAACGCTATGTTACCTAGAAACCTAGGATCAATCTCTAAACCCAGTTGCTCTCGGGAACATTCAGAAACTTCGTATCGGACCTGGACCGCACGTCGAAAGTCCAATAGCGATGAACTTAGACCATTATGACCGCCTCATTGGACTTGACTATCATCTCAAAAATTAAGGCCAAACGATGTCCTGAGACCATTTCTTTGAGTCCAGAGTGAAGAGAGTGAGAAAGCGAAGATTTTTAGAAAATTAAATATGATTTTAAATAATCTGAGACGTGTCGCTTGCGCGTTATTTCTAAGCATTCTGACTGTTAGATTTTAACCCAAATTCACCCTCGGATCAGGATAGGTGGCCCTTACATGTCATAGTACTTGTAGTTCTGATCGAGTTCCCGTAACCGTTGAACTGAAACTGGTCCGCCACGGTCGATCTGGAAACCCGACCGGACTAAAAACTTAGCTTGACCTAGATCCGATATTAGAGAGCTTAAGTCCGACCGCATTTAGTAACAGGACCTCCAAAAGTGCTCCGTTGGATCAGAACAGACCCGATTTGGTTATAACCTAAGTATACCTTGGCCCTAGGGTTATTTCTGTCACTTTTGGACTTATAAAAAGGCCTTAAACCCTCTCTCACAAATCCCATATGAATTTTAAACCCTAGATAATAAAGAGAGAGAATGAGAGAAAGAGTAGGAGATTCATCCAGGGATTCTACCCTACCACTACATGTGCTTCAACACCACTACCGTATCGCTATTACGGCGTTTTTGATTCCATTCTTGAGTAAGTTAAGCCAACCCTAACCTGTTATGAAGCTTAGTATAGCTGTAGTGAAGTTATAGCTAACCTGTTTCATACCTTATGTAGCGTATCCGTCGTTGACGAAGACATATCGTCTGAATCACATCTTATACGTATTTTCTGGTTTAAGGTGCGGACTATGGTTTTCAAGGCTTTCAATGTTGGTTAATGATATATTATTGACGTGGATGTTATTTCACATGTATAAAGTGTTGTCTGTTTCATTTTTCAGTTATACGTCAACTATGTTGAATATACTGTATTCCTCATATTTGTAGAAAATACCGTATACGTATGAAATATGAATTTGAGTTTGCCATGATTAACTGTCGTCTATGTATGCTAGATGTATGTGTAACAACTCCTGGGCTAAAGGTTTAACCCAAATACATGATATACTAACATATGATATGTATTTAGTATGTGTAGCCTAAGTGTATGTGAAAATGACTGAATGAGTATAGACTTTGTATTCGTGCTTGCCATGAAAAATTGTTGTGGATATATGATTGTTGTATGGGCGACTACCCTTTGACGAAAGGATTTGCCATAATACGTATGCTAATGAATACATAATATTATGATGTAATGTGTAGACTAAGTATTTGTAAAAGTTTCTGAACGAGTTAGTAGTTAGTAAGATGTACCTGTATACGGGTTGAGATATGATTCTCAACTACATCAATGATGTGTATGATTTCCTCCATATATGACTTATTCTGATGTCTGCTTGATTATGAATTGAATGTGTGTAAATTCATGTTTACAATGCACTTCAGAACATGTTTATATGATTGTATGAGTTGTAATATTGATCAATTACTACTTTGACTATCTCATAGGACATCATGTTGTAATTGAATGTGATTGGGGCTATTGTATAGTCCAGGTAATTGGTAACAGTCTTTAAACTGGTGGTTGAGATTATTTTCACCACACAGGATGAATTTAACGAATCTGAGTCATTCTTGGGATGTTCGACAGTGGTTAGGCCACACGGAGTGCTTATGCATTCCATGTCGTTCAATTCAACGTACGCTTAGCCTAGTTGAGTTCATCAACTAACCCGATTGATCAATGTTTGTTCACCATGTTTGATCGCTATTGTTTGGATATAAGGCACTGAACTTACCAGTGAAACTCCCGTTAACCTTGGTACCGTGATCCCCTAAGACTCATGAGCTGAACATGGTGGTATGGGACACCGTGGTCGAGCTGTCGGCCTACGCTGGGGTGACAAGCCTCCCCGTAGTGACCAGTGAGCACCCTACTCTCATGAGCAGATTATGGTGGTATGAGACACTATATTCTTACTGTCGGCCTACATTGATTGGTGACGAGCCCTTGTAGTGACCTTGAGCATACTCTGAGTCTATGTAGAGGCGACAACCCTTCCGTAGCAATAAGAGTACAAACTAGGCCTGTATTGATTTGGTGATGGGGGAGTGGTGTAATAATTCCATGTAACAGCCCTGACAGCCCTTGCAACGACCTATAACCGCACTTCGTATGAGATATGCTAGGACTGACGACCCTAAATTGGATCATTGTTGGAAAATGATACAAAGGAGGTACCTTAGCTTCCCAATCCTGCCGTATGAAAAGGACTAATAAGAACTTGGTAATCATATTCATGACATCGCACTGCATGTGCTATTGACGTTGGTGTGAGAGCACAATGGTAGTGATTCATGTCGCGATCATTAGATGATGTCGCATTAGGGAGTTTGTGGTGAGGGCATGCATCATTATCTCATTCATTCTCACATTAACAAGAGTATCTAGGACATGTTTGATTGTACTACTTTATCATTACTGATTGATTGAATTGATAACATGTTAACCTCTGCTGTATAGATCCCACTGAGTTGATCACTCACTCCCACGTTACGGGACGGTGTTTGCAACACCAAACAGTCTCTATTTTAGTTTCAGATGATGGTGATGTTTACAAAGCAGAGCTGGACTTTATGATGTTGGGGAGGATTTCTCCTATATGCAGGTTCTGATCGACGGGATTACAGGGTTACTGATTAGATGCTAATACACTTGGTATTTTTCCTTTTATTTAAACACCCATGTATATTCTTTTCTTTCCATTTTTGGAGTATACATGTATTTAGTTAACCTGGTAACATGTTCACACTCTAGAGACTTACAATCAATTATACATTTTATATATTTATCACAGTCTTCCACTTGAGAAACTTAACTGTCTCTGGAGTATGATATGCTGTTTTGGTCTACTCTCACTCATGTTTACTGCACTAATATGAACAACATTCATCCATCATTGAAAATGTTGCATAAGTGATGTTTTGGAACTCAGGAGTGGAGTTTATGCTCAACCCCCGATTTTCAGGGCGTTATAAAAATCATATATGATTTATCAAGTAACTCATTATAGTTTATGAGATACGCCCATTGTAAGGTTCTAACGGTCCGAATCACCACCGCCTCCAATCATGTCTTCAGTAGTCCATCTTGGACATGAAAGTATCTGCAACCTACTATACGTCACGTTTTCTTTTCTTTTGTTTTCTTTTTCCTTTTTTCTTTTCTATTAACTAGTGCTAGTACACACCCCACCATTGGCCACACCATACTTGGAAATTGATACTAAGACCTCAGTGTTGAAACAATCTTATCTTCACTCAGTCCACGACCTGAGTTATTGATCGGTGTGAGATGGGACATTGGGACCAACCACAACAGACCACACGATACTACAACTAAGCAATTGTACGACATTTAAGAAGGAAATTAAATGCCATAAAGATCTGCATGTTCGTCCAATAGAATGCCAAATATTTGTGCCTTGGATCTACTAATTTGGATATTTTTGGTGTATGGGAACTAAGATGGGCCCATCATCACAATGCTATGGATTGGTGAGACATGGCCTCATTTGTCTAGAAATTAGAAAAAGAAAAGAAAAAGAGTTCAATGTGGTCTCTATATAAGCTCGACTGACCGAGCAATGCATTATGATAAGGTTTTAAGTCCAGCCCGTTGAAACATAATTAACAGTAGGCTCTATTGTCTGAACAGATGTCTCCACTCCATTTTTGGGTTGCTCAACCAGTCCAGGGTCCACTCGACTAATCGAGGCCCGCTCGACTTGAAGTCCAGTGGCCATAGTTTTTATTATTCCACACTACTCGACTAATCGAGGGACTGGCTCGACTAGTCGAGGGTCCCCTCGACCAGTCGAGACCCTCCTTCAACCAGTCGAGGGTTACGTAGATTCTGTGCATATTTTGGCAGACTGCATAAATTTGAGGTGGTTTCGTAGAGGTGTAGAAGAGGAGTTATAAACTATAAATAGGGGTCCTTATGGCTATTTTAGGTCATTCTAAGGCTTTCTAAAATTTTTCCAAGGGTTCCTAAAAGGATTTTAGGATTTTTAAAGGGTGTAGAAAGGGTGAGATTCGAGATTGTTTGAATCGGGTAAGTCCTCTCTCTTGTAATTTCTATTTCATAGTGGATTTTTGTCGCTTTGTGTCGTGGTTTTTTTCCAAAAGGGTTTTCCACATTAAATCTTTCTATTCTCTTGTGTTTGCTTGGTGCCATTGGATTGCTATCTTAGATCTAGATTTGTGTGATTCTGCAGCATAAATCTCCAACAAGTGGTATTAGAGAAATCGTTGGGGCACAGATTTGAATTTGAGGGATTAACATCAATGGGAAGTGCTAGGTATGGGATTGAGAAATACTCAGGAAAAAATAATTTTGAGTTATAGAAGATCAAGATTATCAGTTCCTTAATCAAGAAAGGTGAAGATGGTCTCTTGAGGAGTGAAAGTCTACTATGACTGATGATGATTGAAATACTCTTGATAAGAAGGCCTTATCATCGATCTATTTGTGTCTCATGGATAGGGTTCTCTACAATGTAATGAGGGAGAAAATTGCGGCTAAGTTATGGGCGAAGTTAGAGGATGTCTATGCGAAATTTTTTTCTGAAAATCACCAACACTTGAAGCGGCAGTGGTATAACTTTAAGATGGTAGAGGGTGAAGATCTGGGGCTCACATCAACAACTTTATTAAATTGGTTTGCAAATTGTTCGATATAGAAAAAGTGATGAAAGATGAAAAATAATCATGTATGTTACTGAATTTTCTTCCGGCGTCATATAAGCCATTCAAGGACATAATGTGCACCACAAATAAAACTCCAAGTGTCGACACCGTTATCTCAGCCCTTCAAAGGAAGGCCATGAGAAAGTTTAACGTCGACATGGAGATATCTTCTGATGCATTATTTACAAGGGGCAGAAATTTTGAACAATGTACAGGTTCTTCAGGTTCTAGATTCAAATCTAAGGGCAAGGGAAAAGAGAAGGTAAAGTGCTAGAATTGTGGGATGGAAGGACATTTGAAGAAGGATTGTGAAAATCTTAAATCTAAGAGAGAAGAATCTGAGGCTTCATACAGGGATGCCAATACTACCACATTAGATGGATCGAGTTGATGTGATGGTGATGTTTTATCTATGTCTACGATCTGACGATCATACGATGATCGTAAGGACAAGTGAATTCTAGACACAAGGGCATATTTTCACATGACTCCTCATTGGAGTTGTTTTGTCAATTACTGAGAGTGTGATGGTGGACAGGTGTTTATGGGCAATGATAGTGCCTGTAAAGTTGTGGCTGTTGGTACGGTGCATGTAGAGATGTTTGATGGGACAAAGCATACCCTGACTAGGGTGAGGCACGTTCCTGACATGGAACCTGATTTCTCTCGGTGCACTCGAAGCTATAAGGTGTGGGTTCACAAGTATTAATGGTGTCCTTAAAATATCTAAGGGGGCACAGGTAATCTTGAAAGCGGAACGACTCGATAATGTTTATAGGTTGATTGGGAGCTGACGCAGGGAAGGTCGTGAGGTCGAGCACCGTCTTCCTCAAAATGATAAATATTTCGAATCCACGGAACTTCTCTGGACTCCTCACAGAGACTCCTCGAATCCACGAGAAAAGAAAGTAAAAAATAGAAAGAATTTCTAATAAATTCAAAATTGATTAATGAATTACTAAAATGAGTTTACTTCCCTTTAAATAAGGGTACCAAGCCATAGGAAAGAAATTAGACTCAAACTACAACTAAAACTCCTAGAATCCATGACTTACTATAAATAGTAAACTTACTATTTATAGACGGTCGTGATGTCTACTAGTGCGCAATGTTTTCGGCCAAAAATAGTAACTGTCCTATTTGGCTTCACCAAACTGTTCTCCTAATCATCCTAAGCACTTTTCATGTTGGACACAACTCCTAAAGCCCATCGGATGAAGAGCTATAAGCAAACCAAAACTTACTATTTATAGTAAAAATGAAATTAAAACGGGAAAATGACCGTCGATCAGGGGTTTCTCACAAATTCAGTCTACGCAACCTGGCATGGCTGGGTTGGTTGGATAAAGTAGCTCGTTCTACCCCAAAATCATATATTTTACGTCAGATAACTCATTCCGGATTGCGAGATACACTTGATCTAAGGTCTGATGGTCCGGATCACTTCTGTCAACAATCGTGCCTTTTCTGATCCATCTTGGCCATGAAACTTTCCGCGACCTGCTCTACATTAGGAGCACTTCAAAAGGTGGAGCTGCAGTGGTTGTAGCGGATTCTACCTCTGCATGTGTGTGGCATGCTGGGCATGGCCACATAAGTGGGCAGGGCATGAAGGTTAAGACTCGCGGACAGGGATATAGAGTAGGTGGAGTAGCTACCTATGAGAAGAATCTCATGGCATGATCGCAGATATTGGCGAGGTACATGGACGACTCTAATATCGTAAGAGGATCCATCTTCTATTCTGATGGCTCTAGGTGAGCCTGGTGCTGAGAAGTGGAAGGTGACTATGTGCGATATGATGAACTCGTTATATCGAATCAACACATGAGAGCTGGTGGTGCTTTCAGTGGGCTGAAAAGTGGTTGGATGTAGGTAGATCTTCAGGAGGATACAACATAGATATAAAGCGAGGTTGGTAGCGAAGGGTTATGATCAGAGAGAAGGGATTAGCTTCTCAAAGATATTCGCGCTGATTGTATAGTAGGTGTCTATTAGATTCGTGATTGGCGGTGGTTGGCCAATGTTATCTTTAGCTAGAAGGATGAATGTGGAGTCTGCGCTTTTATAAGAGAAAGTGAAGAGCAGATTTACATGAAGTAACCAGAGTGGTTCAAAGTTAAAGGGGATGAGAAAAAAGTTTGTACGAGGTCGTGGTTCGACCTGTTATCTAGGCAGTGGTTTGATTCCTTCATGGTGAGTCAAGAATTGATAAAATGTAAATCGCTAATTATGACATGTCTGAAACCAATGTATTGAAGACTCAGTTAAGTGGAATATTCAAGATGAAGGATCGAGGGGCTGCAAAGGTAGTTCTCAGCATTAAGACTGGAAGAGGAGTAGGTTTTGGTAATCACGGATAGAATACCTTGGGTAGGTATTGATTAAGTAAGTTATGTACCAGGCAAAGCCGGAGGGTGTTCCTTACGCATCTCTCCTCAAAATTTTTCTTAAGACATGTCCCAAAATAGATGAGGAAAAGCAGGATATATCTCATGAGCCTTATTCAAATGCAGTTGGCAATATATACCATGATTTAGATTAAATTGGTTATTTCACTGGCTATCAATATTGTCAGCAAATACCCCGACAATAAATATTGGGTAGCGGTGAGATGGTAAGAAGACTACATCTTTCCTTTTGAGAAGATAAGATCAAACGTGGTTGGGCACGTGGATTCAGATCCGACAGACATGTTCAGCTAGATCATTCCTATAGAGAAGTTCAAGTTCTGTGCAACTTCTCTAGGCTTGAAGATGATAGAAAAGAAGGATGGAGTGTACACGAGAAGCTATAATGGGATGTAGAGATAAGAGAAGAGGTCAAGAAACTACACGATTAAATATTGAAGACATGGTCGAGATTGTTGTTAGAACAAATGTCTCCAATCTGTTTTTAGGGTGCTCAACTGGTCGAGGGCCTGGCTCGACCATTCGAGGGTCCACTCGACCGATTGAGGCCCACTCGACTCAAAGTTTAATGGCTACAATTTTTATTATTTCACGCTGCTCGACCAGTCGAGGGATTGGCTCAACTAGTCGAGTGTCCCCTCGACTAGTTAAGGCCCTCCTTCGACTAGTCAAGGGTTACGTAGATTCTCTGCAGATTTTTTTGGACTGCATAAATTTTAGGTGGTTTCATAAAGGTGCAAAAGAAGAGTTTTCTAAACTATAAATAGGGGTCCGTAGGGCTATTCTAGGGCATTCTAAAGCTTTCTAAAAGTTTTCTAAGAGTTCCTAAAAGGTTTTTAGGGTTTCTAAAGGGTGTCGTAAGGGTGAAATTCAAGATTATTCAAATTGGATAAGTCCTCTCTCTTGTAATTTCTATTTCATAGTGGATTTCTGTCGTTTTGTGCCATGATTTTTTTCCAAAAGGGTTTTTCATGTTAAATCGTTGTGTTCTCTTGTATTTGCTTGGTATCATTAGATTGCTATCTTTGATCTAGATCTGTGTGATTCTGCAACATAAATCCCCAACAGACTCACCATAGCACTTCTAATTTATGATGTTTATACAAAATCCAACGCTTCAAATACGTTGGCCCTTTCATGAGGATTATCTTACCAAAATATCATTGGAATCAACCCGTTAGATGAGCCACACCATAAAAAGAAAGAAAAAAAAATGCTTAGCCATTGATATATGATAAAATATAAGTGTGGTCGACTCGGAAAGTAGTTGTAGCTGATTTTTGCATGAGGAAATCGAAATCATGTGGCTGACCTATGGAAAAATTGGATGTCATACACAGGTGAAAGGTTGAAATCTTTTTTCTGGGTGGATCCTAAATCATTATAGTTGAGACCTTCTCGTGTATAACTGCCACTTAATCTTATTGCCCAAATGCTAAACGAGGTTGAGGATTAGTAGAAGTGGATTGCTGTGACCCCGGGCAGAGATATACCTGTGCCTGGAGCTTTGTGAGTCCCAAAGAGATGTTAGTGACAAATACATTCCGTTTAAACTTAGGTGGGCCATACCAAATGAAACATTGGGAACAGAAACGTCCACTGTTAAAACTTTTCTAGAGTTGACCATGATGTTTATATGACATCCAAACCGTTCATCGAGTTATTACCACTAAGATAAACTGTATTCACAAATATTATCTTGATAAAAAAAAACTTCTATCATCCTAGATGTTCAATCCCCACTGTTAGGTGTGGTATGGCCCACATGGGTCTCAGATTTGCATGATTTTTAGATATCTTTCATATTGTAGTCTTGTAAAATAGATAGGTGAAGTGAATTTGTCACAGACATCTATATGGGCCCCATACAGTCCCCTGGCACAGGAATAGTTATGTGTCTGGGTCACATGCAATCCCCTACTAAGGATTATATGTTTTTGGTCCAAATAGTCCCATAATGTGATGTGGTCGTGGCAAGAGCTTATCCTTTTTAAACATAAGGATTTTTAGCTCAAAATTTGCTTTTTCATTGTTTAGAGGATGAAAATGCATATCCGCCACAACTGACCCTCGTGTGGTGGGCTATTGTCTTGAAAGGAGAAACGATTTTTTAAAAAGGGACATGACCCCACCAAAAACTAAAATTTGGCTCACTCATTGGCCTATCTGATACGTTCATTTTAATTGGACAGTCGTGAACCCATATTAAGGTTTTTCTATTTTCTATTTTCTGTTTGAAGTTCTCGGTGGTTTACAACTACACTAACTTTGTGTATTAATTCTAAACTAGTTTCTCCTGTGTAGTCCATCTGTGATCAATTTTACCCTTAAACTTAGACCGATGGTATGAAATTAAAACCCTACCATGTGAATAGGATAAATTTACTTCACAACAGCCTAGTGGGCCCCATATAAGATGTGGATAGGTTTAAAACGTGGGGCCCTTGTTGCATGAGGATCATTTAGCCATCCACTATAAGATCCATCATCCCAACCGTGTGGATCACTGAACCATGTACGCCACTTCTACCAGCTTAGATCCTGAACATACTGTACCATATAATACCGCTTTAGCAAATTTGCCAAACGCAGACCTGAGTCTTTAGTCGAAAAGTGAAAAAGCTTTCATACTTTGGCAGAGCATGATGTATCTTAGAAAATACTCCGAAATTGCATATCTTGCATATAAGATAGTTAAATCAAACTGTACAATTATAGCTATCAGTTTATAGGTATTAGGAGCCAAAGATTACAGGGCCCTTGTTGCATGAGGATCATTTAGCCATTTCCTTCTTCTTTCCTTGGTTTTTATTCCATGGAATGAGAGGAGGGTGTGAAAGGGAGGATGTTGGCTTTTTGTTTCCTTTCTTCTTCCTTTATTTCTCTTTCTTCATTCCTGGTTGTTTATTATAATAATAATTATTATTTCTTTTAGGTATGAATGGTGGGAGTTTGTGAAAGATAGTGGGTATAGTGGTTTCTAAAATTGCATGTGGTGTTGGGCCACATGTTATACGTAGAAGCTTGGCGGAGCTAGAGAATAAAGACTATGTCGTAAAGGGGGGGTATGGGTAGTTATGACTAAATAAAAAATTTACCAGCAATTCACTTTAAGGCTTCCAAGCCAATAGGAGGTCCAATCACATAGACTAAAAATGATATGTTAATGAAGAAACTAGTCTATATATGATAATTTACATGTGTATGTGTGTGATGCGCTAGCTATCAACTCATACCATTCATCTAGTCATACATATATATAATTCATCAATCAATCACATAAACATAATTAAACAAGTTATTAAAGATAATCCTAAACACAAACATGTATAGTAGTTTGGTTTCCCTACTCCACTCCTAGTGGACACACTCAACCCATGAGTATGCCAGATTTCACTACTAGAAATATTAAATTAAGTTCACTTTTAACCTTTACAATCCTATAAAAGGACGACTCCCTCAGAGATATGATTTTCTATAGGCTAGCCAAAAACGCTAGTCATAGTCCAAGGACCTACGTTAACTCCTGTCAGAGGCTCTCACAAATACTAACATATACATACCCGTATTCGGTGAATTTGACCTTACACAAGAGCCTATGTCCTACACAAGAGCCTATCTGGTCTAGGTAAAAAACTCTTACCCTCAATCTTACACAAGGAAAGAGGGTTTGGACTCATTAATTGACATTTATTTGTCGAATTGAGCTCCTTTGACGTGCTATCTTAGGTTGCTTGATCGATGCTCTCATGTATTTCAATTAGATTCCCCTTTTCTTTCCTTATCATTGATGCCTATATATTGCTAATGCTTCGGTTTCAAGATCAAACATCTTGCATGTGATGCTCCATTATCAAACACCTTGCATGTGATTAAGGTAATAGGAGGTTAGGTGAATCTCTTACAACTAATGAAAGGTTCTAATCATAGAGGATTCACCTAGATGGCTGTTTTGAAGGATTTAGATAAGGATAAACTAATAGAGGTTGAATATAATCTCTAGAAAATGGTGGAGTTCAAGCACATCTTTAAGATGGAGGCTAGAATCCTCATTAGAGTGTTAATCTCAAGAAGATGACTTAAAACCCATTGGTTTAGAGGCTTGGATAAGGGATATGAACATGAAATCAACTAGGCTTCGGTTACACTAAAAACCTATCCAATTGTCCAAGAATTGAATACCCTTTTATAGAAAACTGATTCACAATGGCTAGTTAACGACTCTTTTAATAGAATTGAAATGACCTTCGATAAGATCGAGTCCTCTTTTGATTTCATTGAGAAAATTCAGATTATCTTTATTGGTTGTTGGACTCATTCGTTGATCGGATTGAGTGGATCTTCGATTGGATCGAGTACCATTGACAACCAATTGATGGGATCAAGGACAAATCAAAAATTATTATTTTGGGCATATGTTTTTATAACAGTTTAAGAAATCTTCTAGCCTTACTTAACATATTTTAATTATGCTCATAAGGCCATGGAATGATCAAACAACATTTATCTATTAATTCATGATCATATAGAGGTTTAAAGTTATTTTGAGAAAAGGGTTAAGGTCACCAAGGCACCTCATATACATGTTCTTTGCTCCTTAATGCTCCATGTCCACTCGTGTCTTCGTTCTTCAGTTTCCAAGGGCTTAACCAACTACATGACATATGGACTCATGTGATTTATAAACAGGTACATAAATCAGTGCACTAATAATCTCCTCCTTTGTCAATTACATGACATAAACCTAACCTAGACAATATTATGGTCCATACTAATGACATACTAAAACAACAATAAATATTACATGTAAAATTATAAAAGATTCACAACTCGATACAAACAAGACATGTAACACTAGCATTTCTCCCACATACTTTCTCCCCCTATTTTCATTGATTCTTACATAGAATCCTACAAAACGAAATCTATTATTTTTTGTGGGACTTGATCTTTCTCTATCTTTTTGTTAGTATTTGACAAAGAATTAATTTCATGAATATATTAATAAAAAACATAATATAAAAAAATTTATAAGTTATGCATGTTTTTATAAGCACATGCTAACATGGGAATCTCGTACATGTAAATAGGGGTGCACATGGAACAGGTAGAACTGTGGAATTGGACCTGAACCAACTAAACCGTACAATTTTGTCTAGTTCGAGAGTGCATCGGTTCCAGTTCTAAAAATTAAAGAACCAATTAGTTCGATTCGATTCCCGGTTAAGGGTATTTAGAGTTGAACTGAACCGAACCATGAACCGAACCATGAAATCGAACTTGGAACCGAACCAAGAACTAAACCACACACACACAAACACACACACACACACACACACACACATACACACACATATATATAACCCTAAGTTCATTCCCTTTTGTAATGTCTTGAAAATCAGCACTCGAGTACAAAGACTCCGATCCCGAGTTCCTAAGTGTTAACCTAACAAAAATGCATGTGTGTCCTCATTCAAATTTACATTCATTTCATACACAAATAATCAGAATAATGTATTTTAACTTAGCGGAACCAAAATGATGTAGAGATAATCAAATCCAAAAATATAGGAATACCACCCAAAATTTTCAGTTTCAAAAGTGGTGACTACCCATATGGGAATTATACAAACCACAATAATTGTAATGAGAATATAAGAATGTAATACCCCGGTTCCCGGAACCCGAGTACACTACTCGTTTTCCAAAAACCTGAGTGTTAACTTTTAACGGTGGCTCAAATTTCACGTATATATTTTTTCTTTATCAGAGTTAGTAATATAGCGGAATAGAAATAATTAATTATACGAGGGAGTCCAAATATACAAAACTAAATATTTTAAGTTGTCACCCAAAAACTTATACAAACCAATGTCTTAACATTTTACAAAATATGTCCAACAGCAACCTAAGGTAGAGAGTGCTTCCATAATCAGGCGATCCAAGGCTTGAATGGCCTGGACCAACATACGTTGAGGTAAGCTCGGCATACATCTATATTTAACCACAAATAAATGGCCCAGGATCTATGGTGGGCCTTTAACCATCCATAGAGAAACTAATGGGCCTACCTTAGGATCACCTAGGAGGACATCCAACCTCAACTAGGTCCCAAAAGGTAGCCCGCTATGTAAATAAAGTAAAGTCTAAGGCCCAAGCAATGCGTGGCCTAATGGGCTATACATAAAGCCCAACTCATAGGCAATATGGTGGGCCCTCAAGTAAGGTTTGGACCCAACCATAAAGGTCATAAATCCATATATTGTGATGGACTTCATAGGCAGCCCAGTAGTTCATCCTCATGGGCAAATTTCATATTTTACACAAGTGAGTTGGGCCCCACTTTTTGGCTCAAGTACAGGTCAACTTAGTGGGCAACTAAGGGCCTAACTACTTGCATATTATAGCCCTTAAATCCATCACAATAGATAGGAGAGTATAGGCCCAAGATCAATGGGCCTATCTAACAGGATTTAGTCTACAAGGCCTAAGGAACTAGTCTTTCAATCACATGCAACATTCCATTAAAAGTCAACTTAGGTGGCCCTGATATGGGCCCTAATTACACTCAATAATACTATAGAAAAATGGTAAGATAATTGATTTAAATTCTCCTTAAATCTAGTGGGTCATACTTCCCTAAAACAAACATTTATAGGCAACAATTTTGGGCTCATTGCCAAATTTCAGCCCACCCATTTTTTTGGGTTGGTTGGAATCCAACAACAATTAAAAATTATTTTATAGTTGAAACTTTTGATGGCCCACATACATAACAGTGGGTCCTGCCAGATGAGAGGGGGAACATGTAACTCATATATCAAGTGGGCCGTCCCGTTGGAGTGCAGGCCCAGCGGCAGCCTAAGACAGGGATGCCTCATGTGTAGGCAGCCCTATGGGCCTCGGTCTTTAGCCCAAATCTCATCCAAATGGGTCCCGATTGGAAACCACCGAAGGAGAAGATGATCAAGTATCTTAAGGACCCCAAATGGATGGATAATGGGATATAAAACACATCTAGGTGGGCCCACAAAATAAGCTGGACAGGCAGCTAAGGCTGGACACCCTAGCTTGGGCGTCCCTGCCTGGTGGGCCACTCTAGGTCGCACCGCGGGTAGTCAAAGGGCCCAATAGTTCTGAATTTTACAAAGTGATACTTCCATGGGTGAGCTATACTCTTACAAAATTTCATGATTTTAGGACATCTAGAAATATTTTAATTAATTTACATAAAACAGTCTGTCCAGAAAATCGGACTGACCTGGACGTCCCAACGTTGTGGGCTGGTCCAGCCCTTTCTACGGTGTGCACAAGGGTTTGTTGGCCCTAAAAATTGATAGGTAAGTTCTACCATGGGTGGACCACTCCTTCAAAAAATTTTAAGATTTTTGGACAACTTGAAATATTTTAATTCATTTAAAGAAATCAATTTGTCCTGAAATATTTTCTGATCTAGACGCCACATGGTGTGTACAAGTGTCCATTAGCCCCAAAATTTTATAGGTGGGTCTTACTATGGGTGGGCCTCCTCTCTGTAAAATTTTAGAATTTTTTAGGTAATATAAGTATTTTATTTAATTCATACAAATTATGGACAACAAGGTCCAGAAATAATTCTTGTTGAAACATTACTGCTACCCCTGACTTGTGCACCCCATTAGAGTGGGCCCAGTTTTGCCAAAATTTGGAAAAATATAGGGCCAACATCCCTGTACAAGTATACAATAATGTGGGGTCCACAAAGGTGGCCCACCATTTTAGAAACAAGCTGATATTTATTTTTTTACAACATGCAAAGTGGCTGGACAGTCGAAAAAATCTGAACTGACCAACCTTCTCGGCCCACCTTTTTGGGTGATCAATCAGGGGCGGAATGGAGGTAGGATTTAACATACATCAAGGTGGAATCCACACCTCCAAGAATCAACTATCTATGGGGGTGAAACATCCCTCTTATCAGTCCATAATCCTGACCCAAAAACCATCCAACAACTGTCTAGAAAATTTCTGGACAACAACATATATATGAAATGAATTGCATATGGGAACCAAAATAAGAGAAAATCACCCCATGAAATCAGTGCTGTGGTCCACCTCAGTGGGCCTCACAAACATCCAGACTGAATCCCTTTCATAAAACCCATTGCATGTATTCGATATGGAGGAATTAGGGTGCCAACATGCAAGGAATGGACAGCTATGGGCGTCCACCTTGCTTGGACGGTCTGGATATTCCAAGGCCCCCAAGTGGGCCACACACATCAGAAATGAAAGATAAAATAAGGAAAAATGAAGGTCCGGCCACAAGAGACGATCTCCGCCACTATTGAGGTCCACCATTTATCATAACATATTCATGTCATCCATTAGATCATATTCAATCTAGCTCTAGCACATGCATGGAGTAAGGAATCAATCTAATGGTGGGGATGCCTTTTTCACCAGAATATATAGTTTAAATGACCCCTAAAAGACATGCATCAAAGGAAACAAAATGCCACGATGAGGTCCATGAAGAATGACCCCATCCATGGAATATGCATGCAAAGGAATAATCCATTAGCCATGATCATGGAGACATGGGGGACCTCCATCATCACTTGATGGGCTCCACAAGTTTCTAAGGATGATATGAATGAGAATCTACCACAAGAAAATAAAAAAATCTTGAGTTAAGTGTACCTACCTTAATGGATCTTTAAGATTCTCCTATCTCTAAGATCCTTAAGCTCCAAGGTTTATAGATCTATGGTTGAGATTACTTTTTAAAGGTTAGATTGGGAGGTTTTTGAGAGAAAATGGGCTGGAGTTGCTAGAATATGGGGGACGTCTAAGGGCTTTCTCTTGGGTTGCTAGAGGAGAGAATGAAGGATATGAGAAGAAGATGGAGTGTTGTAGAGAACTCATTATTGCAATGTAAGGAAATCATTACTTTTTGGGAAGAAAGCTCATAATGACCCTTTTTGGGAAGAAAATCCAATAGGTATAGGTTTAGGTTTAGTTTAAGGTTTAGGTTTAGGAAATCGGGATCAGGTTTGGCATTGGGTTTAGGTTTGGGTTATAGGTATAGGTTTGGGGATTTGAGAATAGGTTTAGGTTAAGGTTATAAGTATAGGTTTTGAGATTTGAGAATAGGTTTAGGTTATAGGTTAAGGCTTAAGTTTAGGAAATTGGATTCGAGTTCAGGATTGGGTTCAGGTTTGGGTTATAGGTATTGGTTTTGGGATTTGAGAATAGGTTTAGGTTAAGGTTATAGGTATAGGTTTAGGTTATAGGTTATGGTTTAGGTTTAGGAAATCAGGTTCGGGTTTGGGAAAGGGTTTAGGATTGGGTTATAGGTATAGGTTTTGGGTTTTCAGAATAGGTTTAGGTTAAGGTTATAAGTATTGGTTTAAGTTATAGGTTAAGGTTTCAGTTTTGGTTATAGGTATAGGTTTAAGTTTAGGAAATCGAGTTCGGGTTTGGGATCGGGTTTAGGTTTGAGTTATAGGTATCAGTTTTAGGATTTAAGAATAGGTTTAGGTTAAGGTTAGAGGTATAGGTTTAGGTTATAGGTTAAGGTTTAAGTTTAGAAAATCGGGTTCGGGTTTGGGATCAGCTTTAGGTTTGGGTTATAGGTATATAGGTTTTGGAATTTGAAATTTGGTTTAAGTTAAGGTTATAAGTATAAGTTTAGGTTATAGGTTATAGGTTAAGGTTTAGGTTTTGGCTATAGGTATAGGTTTAGGTTATAGGTTAAGGTTTAGGTTTAGGAAATCGGGTTCAGGTTCTGGATTGGGTTTAAGTTTGGGTTATAGGTATAGCTTTTGGGATTTGTAAATAGGTTTAGGTTAAGGTTATAAATCTAGGTTTAGGTTATAGGTTAAGGTTTAGGTTTAGGCTATAGGTATAGGTTTAGGTTAAAAGTTAAGGCTTTAGGTTTAGGTTTGGGTTATAGGTATGGGTTTTGGGATTTGAGAATAGGTTTAAGTTAAGGTTATAAGTATAGGTTTAGGTTATAGGTTAAGGTTATAGGTATATATTTAGGTTATAGTTTAAGTCTTAGGTTTAGGTTAAGGTTGCAAGTATAAGTTATAGGTTAAGGTTAAGGTTTAGGTTTCGGCTATAAGTATAGATTTTGAGATTTGAGAATAGGTTTAGGTTAAGGTTATAAGTATTAGTTTCGGGATTTGATAATAGGTTTAGGTTATAGGTTAAGGTTTAGGTTTAGAAAATCTGGTTCGGGTTCGAGATCGGTTTTAGGTTTGGGTTATAGGTATAGGTTTTGGGATTTGAGAATAGGTTTAGGTTTAGGTTATAAGTCTAGGTTTAGGTTATAGGTTGAGGTTTAGGTTTAGGCTATAGGTATAGGTTTAGGTTATAGGTTAAGGTTTAGGTTTAGGTTTGGGTTATAGGTATAGGTTTTAGGATTTGAGAATAGGTTTAGGTTAACGTTATAAGTATAGGTTTGGATTATAAGTTAAGGTTATAGGTATATGTTTAGGTTATAAGTAAAGTCCTACGTTTAGCTTAAGGCTCAGGTTTAGGTTAAGGTTGTAAGTATTGGTTTTAAGTTAATGTTAAGGTTTAGGTTTTGGCTATAAGTATAGGTTTTGGGATTTGAGAATAGGTTTAGGTCAAGGTTATAGGTATAGGTTTTGAGATTTGAGAATAGGTTTTGGTTACAGGTTAAGGTTTATGTTGAGAAAATTGGGTTTGCGTTCGGGATTGGGTTTAGGTTTGGGTTATTGGTAAAGGTTTTGGGATTTGTGAATATGGTTACGTTAAGTTTATAAGTCTAGTTTAGGTTATAGGTTAAGGTTTTGGTATAGGCTATAGGTATAGGTTTAGGTTATAGGTTAAGGTTTAGGGTTAGGAATTCGGGTATGGGTTCGGGATAGGGTTTAGGTTTGGGTTATAGGTATAGGTTTTGGGATTTGAGAATAGGTTTAGGTTAAGTTTATAAGTACAGGTTTAGGTTATAGGTTAAGGTTTAGGTTTAAAAAATTGGGTTCGAGTTCGGGATCGGGTTTAGGTTTGGGTTATAGGTATTGGTTTTGAGATATGAGAATAGGTTTAGGTTAAAGTTATAAGTAGAGTTTTAGGTTATAGGTTAATGTTTAGGTTTTGGCTATAGGTATAGGTTTAGTTTATAGGTTAAGGTTTAGGTTTAGGAAATCGGGTTCGGGTTGGGGATCAGGTTTAGGTTTGGGCTATAGGTACAGGTTTTGGAATTTGCAAATAGGTTTAGATTAAGGTTATAAGTCTAGGTTAGGTTATAGGTTAAGGTTTAGGTTTAGGCTATAGGTATAGGTTTAGGTTATAGGTTAAGGTTTAGATTTAGGAAATTGGGTTTGGGTTCGGGATCGGGTTTAGGTATGGGTTATAAGTATAGGTTTTGGGATTTGAGAATAGGTTTAGGTTTAGGTTTAGGAAATCGGGTTCGAGTTCGGGATCAAGTTTAGGTTTGGGTTATAGGTATAGGTTTTGAAATTTGAGAATAGGTTTAGGTTAAGGTTATAGGTATAGGTTTTGTTTTATAGGTTAAGGTTTAGGTTTAGGAAATCGGGTTCGGGTACTAGATTGGGATCGGGTTTAGGTTTGGGTTATAGGTATAAGTTTTGGGATTTGAGAATAGGTTTAAGTTAAGGTTATAAGTATAGGTTTAGGTTATAGGTTAAGGTTTAGGTTTAGGCTATAGGTATAGGTATTGGTTATAGGTTAAGGTTTAGGTTTAGGGAATCGGGTTCGGGTTTAGGTTTAGGTTATAGGTTTAGGTTTTGGGATTTAAGAATAGGTTTAGGTTAAGGTTATAAGTATAGGTTTAGGTTATAGGTTAAGGTTTAGGTTTAGGCTGTGGGTATAGGTTTAGGTTATAGGTTAAGGTTTTGGTTTAGGCTATAGGTATAGGTTTAGGTTTAGGAAATCCGGTTCCGGTTTGGGATCGGATTTAGGTTTGGGTTATATATATAGGTTTTGGGATTTACGAATAGGTTTAGGTTAAGGTTATAAGATTAGGTTTAGGTTATAGGTTAAGGTTTAGGTTTACGCTATAGGTATAGGTTTTGGTTAAAGATTAAGGTTATAGGTTTAGGTTTGGGTTATTGGTATAGGTTTTGGGATTTGAGAATAAGATTAATTTAAGGTTATAAGTATAGGTTTAGGTTATAGGTTAAGGTTATAGGTATATGTTTAGGTTATAGTTTAAGGCTTAGGTTTAGGTTAAGGTTGTAAGTATAGGTTATAAGTTAAGGTTAAGGTTTAAGTTTCGACTATAAGTATATGTTTTAGGATTTGAGAATAGGTTTAGGTTAAGGTTATAGGTATAGGTTTTAGGATTTGAGAATATGTTTAGGTTATAGGTTAAGGTTTAGGTTTAAAAAATCGGGTTTGAGTTCGGGATCAGGTTTAGGTTTGGGTTATAGGTATAGGTTTTGGAATTTGAGAATAGGTTTAGGTTAAGGTTATAGGTATAGGTTTGGTTTTATAGGTTAAGGTTTAGGTTTACGAATTCGGGTTTGGGTTTTGGATTGGGATCGGGTTTAGGTTTGGGTTATAGGTATAGGTTTTGGGATTTGAGAATAGGTTTAGGTTAAGGTTAAGGTTATAAGTATAGGTTTAGGTTATAGGTTAAGGTTTAGGTTTAGGCTATATGTATAGGTTTAGGTTATAGGTTAAGGTTTAGGTTTAGGGAATCGGGTTCGGGTTTAGTTTTGGGTTATAGGTTTAGTTTTTGTGATTTAAGAATAGGTTTAGGTTAAGGTTATAAGTATAGGTTTAGGTTATAGGTTAAGGTTTAGGTTTAGGCTGTGGGTATCGGTTTAGGTTATAGGTTAAGGTTTTAGTTTAGGCTATAGGTATAGGTTTTGGTTATAGGTTAAGGTTTAGATTTAGGAAATCGAGTTTCGGTTCGGGATCGGGTTTAGGTTTGAATTATAGGTATAGGTTTTGGGATTTGAGAATAGGTTTTGGTTAAGGTTCTAAGATTAGGTTTAGGTTATAGGTTAAGGTTTAGGTTTAGGCTATAGGTGTATGTTTTAGTTAAAGGTTAAGGCTATTAGTTTAAGTTTGGGTTATTGGTATAGGTTTTGGGATTTGAGAATAGGTTTAAGTTAGGGTTATAAGTATAGGTTTAGGTTATAGGTTAAGGTTATAGTTATATGTTTAGGTTATAGTTTAAGGCTTAGGTTTAGGTTAAGGTTGTAAGTATAGGTTATAGGTTAAGGTTAAGGTTTAAGTTTCGGCTATAAGTATAGGTTTTAGGATTTGAGAATAGATTTAGGTTAAGGTTATAGGTATAGGTTTTGGAATTTGAAAATAGGTTTAGGTTATAGGTTAAGGTTTAGGTTTAGGAAATCAAGTTCGGGTTCGGGATCGGGTTTAGGTTTGGGTTATAGGTATTGGTTTTGGAATTTGAGAATAGGTTTAAGTTAAGGTTATAAGTCTAGGTTTAGGTTATAGGTTAAGCTTTAGGTTTGGGCTATAGGTATAGGTTTAGGTTATAGGTTAAGGTTTAGGTTTAGGTTTGGATTATAGGTATAGGTTTTGAGATTTGAGAATAGGTTTAGGTTAAGGTTATAAGTATAGGTTTTGGTTATATGTTAAGGTTATAAGTATTTGTTTAGATTATATGTTAAGGCTTTGGTTTAGGTAAAGGTTGTAAGTATAGGTTATTGGTTAATGTTAAGGATTAGGTTTTGTCTATAAGTATAGGTTTTGAGATTTGAGAAAAGGTTTAGGTTAAGGTTAAAGGTATAGGTTTTGGGGTTTAAGAATTGGTTTAGGTTATAGGTTAAGGTTTATGTTTAGAAAATCGGGTTTGGTTTCGGGATCCAGTTTAGGTTTGGGTTATAGGCATAGATTTTGGGATTTGAGAATCGGTTTAGGTTAAGTTTATAGGTATAGGTTTTAGTTATAGGTTAAGGTTTAGGTTTAGAAAATCGGGTTCGGGTTTAGGTTTGGGTTTTGGAAATTTAAAATAGGTTTAGGTTAAGGTTATAAGTATCAGTTTAAGTTATAGGTTAAGGTTTAATTTAGGCTATAGGTATAGGTTTAGGTTATAGGTTAAGGTTTAAGTTTAGGAAATCGGGTTCGTGCTCGGGGTCGAGTTTAGGTTTAGGTTATCGGTACAAGTTTTGGGATTTACGAATAGGTTAAGATTAAGGTTATAAGTCTAGGTTAGGTTATAGGTTAAGGTTTAGATTTAGGTGTCACACCCCAAACTCAGAAATCGGGCTCACAAAATTCCCGATCGCCGAATCCGGCGCCGACAGCTTCCATAGAACCCCATTCTCAGCTCCCAGCTCCCATTCACCAGGTTCCGATCCTTGGATGCTACGAGGAATATTTTCAATGTCAGTTTGATTCATAATAAGCATAACCAAAGGCATAACCCACAAACAACAACCAAGAATTCCATTACATTTTCACTATGATAAAAAACTTTAGAAGTACAATGAGCATAAAGGGAAATACAATGATGATGAACAAAAACTTCGGAGTAATCTGCCACGTGCTCAAGCCTCGGTGCTGCTGCGATCCAACGTCACCTGCACGCAACGGTCATCCATAAGCTTGTAGAAAGCTTAAAGGGTGGTGGAAGTGTGTGCACAAGGTAGTAGTATGATCATGCAGTATCAGAGTAATGCGGAATATGCAGATGGGTCCATGAAAATCATAAGCCATACCAAGGCTATGCGATGCAAAGATGAAGGATGTCAGCCATACCAAGGCTATGCAATGCAAGATGCAAGTCAAGCATACAATCCTCATCTAAGTCCACATATCAATACAGCTCAAATCTAGGATATCACCGGGGTCTAGTACACTCTAAACCAGATTATCGCCACATCACGTGGAAGAGATCTCACTATCCGTTTGCCAATATTGGGCACGACTCGTCGATAGCGGACCCATTCCTAGAGCTGGTCAAACTCAGCCTAGCATTGCTCCCTACTCTCGGGCGGGTAAGGTCGTACCCTCTTCCAACCGACCACGACACAGTGGAGAGCGCAACCATCTGGTAATCGGCACTCAACGCTCATCTACCCACTCGGTCTAGACATTGGAGCAACCTCTTGGTACCATAAGGGTTTAGGGACTTTCACCCAGGGATATCTATAGCACCCCATGTAGAATAAGATTTTTGGTATCCAATCCTGTCAACCACGATACGTCTGTGGAAGCTACGACCCTGATGTCGCTAGGGTGTACAATATCCATGTCATACAAATGCTGTATGCATGATTCACGCTATCCAGTCATGCATCAAATCCTGCGCATATCGTGCGCTCATGTAGGGCAACACCGCCTAACCGGGAGCCCATAAACAACCTACCTGAATGCATATGCTATGATCAGGCAATTCTCATATCAAGCATACATATGATGCGTATGATCATGAGTCATGAAACTATACTAAACATGTAAATAAGTGATGAACCATTCTTACAATGAAGATGGGCCTAGACGGCCTATACACAGTAAGTACGGCCTAACAATGGGCCTTAAGGAGAGTCGTAATGTGGACATCTAACCAACATTACACTCGCAATGTGGACGTCAAACCAACATTGCTTCCAAGGCACGATCTTTGTAAACATCGCTACTTAATCTGTGTTGGGATTACACATTGCAATGGACCTTAGGTTCATTCCATTGGGCCTTACATATATATCAAATGGGCCATATCTTATGGGCCTTTTATTCATCAGATGGGCCACATAAATGGGCCACACTAATGGATCTTATGTGCATTGTAATGGGTCAAAACCCGTGGGCCTTAGATTGCATCAAATGGGCCCAATCTCAAGAGCCTTATACATATCAAATGGGCCTATTCCTGTAGGCCTTATATGATTCAAATGGGCCCAAACCCCTAGGCCTTATATATGTCAAATGGGCCTAAATCCCTAGGCCTTATATCAATCAAATGGGCCCAAGCCCCTAGGCCTTATATAAATCAAATGAGCCTCATAATATGTTAAGGTGGGGTCCACTCGGACTATGGATCTGGCCCATTCTTTAGCTCAAACCATAAAATGAGCTTTTAAAATGGATGAACAGGTTGGATGCAGCACCTGCATCAAGAGTGGGGGCCCACATGAAGGCCCACCATCGAATATGATGTATTATATATATAAAAAAAACTATAGATAATATATATAATATATATAATATATACCATATTATATATGCAATACAATACAATGTGTATATATATATATATATATATATATATATATATATATATATATATATATATATATATATATATATATATGTTTATACACACACACGCTGCACACACATTGCACACACACTGCACACTCACACATGCACGTACACCCACACGCACGCACGCACACACACAGTGGGCACACACATCAGGTGGGCTTCCATCGTCCGCCTGGACGGTGGAATGAAACGCATACATCGCAGTGGGCTCCACGTGGGGCCCACCCCAATGTTCATATGCCATCCAATCCGTTCATGGGGTCACGCAGACCTGGATGAAGTGAAAACATAAATTTCAGCTTGATTCAAAACTTCCATGGGCCAAAAAATGGTTTCAATGGTAGGCTTTTAGCCACCACTGTTTCCTCTGGTGTGGACCACCTAGGCCTTGGATGGGCCTGAATTTTGGCAGGGGCCCACTTCAGGAGGTGGCCCACCTCATGGGCAGATTAGATTACAAATAAACATCAATGTGGGGCCCACATGCAGGGCCGTGGGTGGCTAACGTCCACCCGTCCCAGACGCTGCACGCAGCAGCGTGCAGCCGCTGCTGCTGCATGTCAGATGGCAGAGGCAGAGCCTCTGCCTTATTTTCAAAATTCGGTAAAAAACCCATTTTTCTAGGGTTTTTTGAGTGTGGGCCCCGCTCTTAGCGAATCCACCCCGGCCATAGGATTCCTCAGCTCGCAACGAATCCAACGAGTCTAAAGTTTAAATTTTTTTATGATTAGAAAATGAAATAAAATAAGATAAGGATCCTTGAATGGCAATGATGCATTCTTCGATGCCATGGCCCACCAGATCTTCCAAACAACCCCAACTCTTGGCTCAACGCCTAAAAAGAGATGGGTAAGAGGATGAACGGCTTGGATTGTCCCCAAACATCAAGGTGAGGCCTACATGAGGACCCACCCCCAAAGCTTGGAACCAAGCTTGTATTTGTGTTTTCCTAACTGACGTCCAGCGTCCCTGGACGCTGGACGGTTGACATACATTGAGGTGGGCCCAGCTCGAGTGGGCCACCAAATGATGGAGGGTGTGGGTACGACATTTATCATGTGGGCCCTACTTGTAGATGGTTTGGGACAAAATAATTACATCATGGTGAGGTCCATCCAAGTGGGCCATACAACATCATTATCACATAAAAAAAAGAATATGAAAGAGAGAGGGAGAGAGAGAGACACGCGATGATGGAGGGACCCCGACACTATGGGCCCTCCGTTTCAAGATCTACAATGTACATCAAGTGGGTCCTATTGCATGAGGACCCACCGTTCAAAATCAACGGTGGAGATCCCTTCCCCACCAAGATTTAAGGTCTAGATGACCCCTTTCTTGCAATGAAATAAACATCATGATGGGGTCCATGGAGAATGGCCCCATCATGGAATGATCATGATGATCCTAGTAGGCCATCGGCCACATCTTAAGGTCCCAAGTGAGATCCAAACCATTGATCGGTTGGCCTCACTTGGCCCACCTTAAAAACACAAAGAACTACGTTACTAAGCACCCACCTTCTGATCTTCTTGCTCCTAGGGGTTCCTTTGCACCTTAGCTTGGATTTCAATGGAGGAGATGGGAAATGGATGGTTGAGATGGGAGATGGTGGGGTAGGAAAGTGGGCCACCTTGGAGATTTTGGAAGAGACAGGCAGCTCATATGTATGGGATTCCTCTTACTTGGATTGGATTTTGAAATGAGAAAGAGAGAGAGAGTTGTAGAGAAAGATGGGTGATGGATGGATGTGGTGAATGATGGTTGTGTAAGAAAATCTTGACTTTTGTGGCCTTTTGTGTAAGAGAGGTATGGGCTTTGTAAGAAAAGCTTGACTTTTGTGACTTTTGTGTAAGAAAGGTATGGGCATGAAAGACTTTTGTGGCTTGCTTGGGAGAAGGTGAAAGTGATGTGTACTTGACATGTGATGGATTGATGGATTGATTGATTGATGGGATTGATGTGACACATCGTAGAGATTCTCTTGAGTTTCGCAATGTGCGACGTTTCTTTGCACCGAACGTCGACCTACAACTCTAGACCAGGGTATCGCCTTGGCGAGCGAGTCGCGGCATTAGAACTGCGGCGACGGCACGGTCGCTAGGGTACAGATCTTGGGTTGAGTCGACTTGGGTTGACGGCGAATTAATCAGGGTTGCGCGTGACTATCGGTTAAGGGTCGAAGGTTACTGGAATTTGACCGGTAAGACCGCGGAAGTCGATGGAACGGTACGGACTAAGATACGGGTCTTACATTAGGCTATAGGTATAGATTTAGGTTATAGGTTAAGGTTTAGGTTTAGGAAATCGGGTTCAGGTTTGGGATTAGGTTTAGGTTTGGGTTATAGGTATAGGTTTGGAGATTTGAGAATAGGTTTATGTTAAGGTTATATGTATAGGTTTTGGGATTTGAGAATAGGTTTAGGTTATAGGTTAAGGCTTAGGTTTAGGAAATTGGGTTCGAGTTCAGGATTGGGTTCAGGTTTGGGTCATAAGTATAGGTTTTGGGATTTGAGAATAGGTTTAGGTTAATGTTATAGGTTTAGGTTTAGGTTATAGGTTATGGTTTAGGTTTAGAAAATCGGGTTTGGGTTCGGGAAAGGGTTTAGGTTTGGGTTATAGGTTTAGGTTTTGGGTTTTGAGAATAGGTTTAGGTTAAGGTTATAAGTATAGGTTTAAGTTATAGGTTAAGGTTTAAGTTTAGGTTATAGGTATACGTTTAGATTATTGGTTAAGGTTTAGGTTTAGGAAATCGGGTTTGGATTCGGGATCAGGTTTAGGTTTGGGTTATAGGTGTAGGTTTTAGGATTTAAGAATAGGTTTAGGTTAAGGTTATAAATATAGGTTAAGGTTTAGGTTTATGCTGTACGTATAGGTTTAGGTTATAGGTCAAGGTTTCGGTTTAAGAAATCAAGTTTGGGATCTGGATCGATTTTAGGTTTGGGTTATAGGTGTAGGTTTTAGGATTTGTGAATAGGTTTAGGTTAAGGTTATAAGTCTAGGTTTAGGTTATAGGTTAAGGTTTAGGTTTAGGCTATAGGTATAGGTTTAGGTTATAGGTTAAGGTTTACGTTTAGGAAATCGGCTTCGGGTTCGGGATCGAGCTGAGGTTTGGGTTATAGGTATAAGTTTTAGGATTTGAGAATAGGTTTAGGTTAAGGTTATAGGTATATGTTTTGGGATTTAAGAATAGGTTTAGGTTATAGGTTAAAGTTTAGGTTTAGGAAATCGAGTTTGGGTTCGGGATCGGGTTTAGGTTTGGGTTATAGGTATAGGTTTTGGGATTTAAGAATAGGTTTAGGTTAATGTTATAGGTATAGGTTTAATTATAGGTTAAGGTTTAAGTTTAGGTTATAGGTTTAGGTTAAGGTTAAGGTTTAAGTTTCGGCTATAAGTATAGGTTTTGGAATTTGAGAATAGGTTTAGTTTAAGGTTATAGGAATAAGTTTTGAGATTTGAGAATTGGTTTAAGTTATAGGTTAAGGTTTAGGTTTAGGAAATTAGGTTCGGGTTCGGAATTGGGTTTAAGTTTGGGTTATAGTTATAGATTTTTGGATTTGAGAATAGGTTTAGGTTAAGTTTATAAGTCTAGGTTTAGTTTATAGGTTAATGTTTAGGTTTAGGCTATCGGTATAGGTTTAGGTTTTAGGTTAAGGCTATAGGTTTAGGTTTGGGTTATAGGTATAGGTTTTGGGATTTGAGAATAGGTTTAGGTTAAGGTTATAAGTATAGGTTTAGGTTATAGCTATATGTTTAGGTTATAGGTTAAGGCTTAGGTTAGGTTAAGGTTGTAAGTATAGGTTTTAGGTTAAGGTTAAGGTTTAGGTTTCGGCTATAAGTATAGGTTTTGGTTAAGGTTATAGGTATTGGTTTTGGGATTTGATAATAGGTTTAGGTTATATGTTAAGGTTTAGGTTTAGGAAATCGGGTTTGGATTCGGGATAGGGCTCGGGCTTTGGTTTGGGTTATTGGTATAGGTTTTGGGATTTGAGAATAGGTTTAGGTTAAGGTTATAGGTATAGGTTTAGGTTATAAGTTAGGTCTAGGTTTAGGAAATTTGATTCAGGTTCGGGATTAGGTTTAGGTTTGGGTTATTGGTATAGGTTTTAGGATTTGAGAATAGGTTTAGGTGAAGGTTATAATTATAGGTTTAGGTTATAGGTTATGGTTTCGGTTTAGGCTATAGGTATAGGTATAGGTTATAGGTTATGATTTAGGTTTAGGAAATCAGGTTCGGGTTTAGGTTTGGGTTATAGGTATAGGTTTTAGTATTTGAGAATTGGTTTAGGTTGAGTTTATAGGTATAGGTTTAGGTTATAGGTTAAGGTTTTGGTTTAGGAAATCAGGTTCGGGATCAGCTTTAGTTTTGGGTTATAGGTATATGTTTTTGGATTTAAGAGTAGGTTTAGTTTAAGGTTATAAGTTTAGGTTATAGGTTAAGGTTTAGGTCAAGGCTATATGTATATGTTTAGGTTATAGGTTAAGGTTTAGGTTTAGGAAATCGGGTTCGGGTTCGGGATCGAGTTTATGTTTGGGTTATAGGTAAAGGTTTTTGGATTTGAGAATTTGATTAGGTTAAGGTTATAAGTCTAGGTTTAGGTTATATGTTAAGGTTTAGGTTTAGGCTATAGGTATAGGTTTAGGTTATAGGTTAAGGCTATAGGTTTAGGTTTGGGTTATAGGTATAGGTTTTGGGATTTGAGAATAGATTTTGGCTAAGGTTACAGGTTATGGTTATAGGTATATGTTTAGGTTATAAGTTAAGGCTTAGGTTTAGGTTAAGATTGTAAGCATATGTTGTAGGTTAAGGTTAAGGTTTAGGCTTCGGATATAAGTATAGGTTATGGGATTTGAGAATAGGTTTAGGTTAAGTTTATAGGTATAGGTTTTGAGATTTGAGAATAGGTTTAGATTATAGGTTGTGGTTTAGGTTTGTGAAATCTGGTTCGAGTTTGGGATCGGGTTTAGGTTTGGGTTATAGGTATATGTTTTGGTATTTGAGAATATGTTTAGGTTAAGGTAATTGGTATAAGTTTAGGTTATAGGTTGAGGTTTAAGTTTTAGGATTTGAGAATAGATTTAGGTTAAGGTTATAAGTATAGGTTTAGGTTATAGGTTAAGGTTTAGGTTTAGGCTATAGGTATATGTTTAAGTTATTGGTTAAGGTATAGGTTTAGGAAATCGGGTTCGAGTTCAGGTTTAGGTTTGGGTTTTAGGTATTGGTTTTGAGATTTGAGAATAGGTTTAAGTTAAGGTCATAAGTATAGTTTTAGGTTATAAGTATGTCTTTAGGTTATAGGTTAAAGCTTAGGTTTAGGTTAAGGTTGTAAGTATTGGTTATAGGTTAAGGTCAAGGTTTAGGTTTTGGCTATAAGTATAGGTTTTTGGATTTGAGAATAGGTTTAGGTTTAGTTTATAGGTATAAGTTTTGGGATTTGAGAATAGTTTTAGGTTTACGAAATCTGGTTTGGGTTCGAGATCAATTTTATGTTTGGGTTTTAGGTATATGTTTTGGGATTTGAGAATAGGTTTAGGTTAAGGTTATAGGTATAGGTTTAGGTTATAGGTTAAGGTTTAGGTTTTGAGATTTGAGAATAGGTTTAGGTTATGGTTATAAGTATAGGTTTAGGTTATAAGTTAAGGTTATAGGTGTATGTTTCAGTTATAAGTTAAGGCTTAGGTTCAGGTTAAGGTTGTAAGTATAGGCTATAGGTTAAGGTTAAGGTTTAGGTTTCGGCTATAAGTATAGGTTTTGGGATTTGAGAATAGGTTTAGGTTAAGTTTATAGGTATAAGTTTTGGGATTTGAGAATAGGTTTAGGTTATAGGTTAAGGTTTAGGTTTGTGAAATCGGGTTTGGGTTCAGGATCGGGTTTAGGTTTGAGATATAGGTATATGTTTTGGGATTTAAGAATGGGTTTAGGTTAAGGTTATAGGTATAGGTTTAGGTTATAGGCTAAGGTATAGGTTTTGGGATTTGAGAATAGGTTTAGGTTAAATTTATAAGTATAGGTTTAGGTTATGGGTTATGATATAGTTTTAAGCTATTGGTATAGGTTTAGGTTATAGGTTAAGGTTTAGGTTTAGGAAATCGAGTTTGGGTTCGGGTTTAGGTTTGGTTTATAAGTATAGGTTTTGGGATTTGAGAATAGGTTTTGGTTAAGGTTATAAGTATAGGTTTAGGTTATAGGTTAAGGTTATAGGTATATATTTTAGTTATAGGTTAAGGCTTAGGTTTATGATAAGGTTATAAGTATAGGTTATTGGTTAATGTTAAGGTTTAGGTTTCAGCTATAAGTATAGGTTTTGAGATTTGAGAATAGTTTTAGGTTAAGTTTATAGGTATAGGTTTTAGGATTTGAGAATAGGTTTATGTTTTTGGTTAAGGTTTAGGTTTGCGAAATCAGGTTTGGGTTCGGGATCGGGTTTAGGTTTGGGTTATAGGTATATGTTTTGGAATTTGAGAATAGGTTTAGGTTAAGGTTATAGGTTGATGTAAGCCCCGTATCCTAAACCGTTCCATTTCATAGACTTCCGCGGTCTTCCTTATAGATATATGTTTTGGGATTTGAGAATAGGTTTAGGTTAAGGTTATAGGTTTAGGTTTAGGTTATAGGTTAATGTAAGCCCCGTATCCTAGCCCGTACCGTTTCATAGACTTTCGTGGTCTTCCCGGTCAAATTCCGGCTATCTTCGACCCTTAACCGATATTTGTGCATAACCCTAAGTCGTATCCCATAATCCAATGTTGACTCGACCCGAACCCTAGCGACCGCGCCGTCACTGCGGTTCCCATGCTGGGACTCACGCGCCGAGGCGATAACCAGGCCAGAAGAAGTGGTCCCACGTTCAGTTCGAGAAAATATCACGCATTTGTGAAATCCCAAGAGAATCTCTACAACCTTTCAAATCAATCCCATCAATCATGTCAAATTTCAAGTACTCCTATCACCTCACACCCCATCCCCAAGTACAACCACCCCTCTCCTAAAGTCAACACTCTCTTACAACCAAGTACACCTACCCATCACTCACCATCCCTCCCTCCCATCACTCCTCTCCCATCATCTCTCTCTCTCTCTCTCTCTCTCTCTCTCTCTCTCATTCTCTCTCATTCTCTTAAGCAACCCCAAAGAGAAAATCGTTCATGGTTCCATGGAGAAGCCATGTGTGGCCCACCTTCATATCTCCCATCCCCACCCTCCAAAACCAATCTCAACCGTTGAAGTCCGTTCTTTGGAGCTCTAGATCACGTTGGCGAAAGAAGGAATAGGCAATCAAAGGTGGGTGCTTCTTTCTTTCCTTCCCTCCCTCTTTTTCTTTTATTTTGTGGGTGATTCTTGTATGATTTTGATGATTAGAGGGCCCACTTATGGTGGGACCCACTTGATGTATGCATTGTATGGAGGGACCCATAGTGGCAGGTTCCTCCCATCTCCACCGTCTCTCTCTCCCTCTCTCTCTCTCTCTCTTGATGATCGTGTGGCTCACCTGATGCGTGTGACCTTATCCATGCAGTCCATTAATATGGACCCCACCGTTCATGTGGGTGGTACGTGCAGCAACAATCGCTGCTGGATATGGATTGCTGAACATGGGAAAAACACAAATATCAGCCTCCTCCGAAGCATGTGGGTCCACACGTGTGGACCCACCTCAATTGTATGTGGTCCATAGACATGGGACCCACCTTCCATCCCAACCGTCCATTCGTTTAAATGGTGGGTCCCCACCATATGAAGTGGGTTTCATCCACGTCGTGCATTCCTTGCCTCAGTAGCTGTTGACGTAGATTGCTGGACATGGATTGCTATTGACGTTAGTGGATGGGTGGGGTCCACCTCCTGTAACGTTTGTGATATCCAAGCCGCCCATTTGGTCGAGCCCATCCGCTGACTGACATCAGCAGGTTATACGGGTCCCACATGATGTATGCATTACATTCAAACCGTCCATCCATAGGCACCTTCAAATCTCAGGTGGAGCATGACAACGCCAGCACCTGGATGTTGTTGCTGATTATAATATAATATAATATATGTTTATATATCTGGTGGGCCCCACATGGAACCCACCTAATGTATGTATCAGATCCACACAGTCCCTCCATTTCTCTAGATAATTTTAAGGCCTGAGGCCAAAAAGGAGGCTGATCCAGATCTCTGCTAGGCCACATCACCGGAAGCAGTGGAGACATTAATGTCCACCGTTGAAACGTTTCCAGGGCCCATCTTGATGTTTAGTTTCCATCCAATCTGTTCACAGGGTCACGCAGACTTGCATACAGGGAAATTCAAATGGCAGCTTGTTCGCTGACTCATATGGGCCCCGCTATCATTAATCAGTGGAGATTGAACGGCTATAAACGGCTGGGGACTCACCTTGATGTATATATTATATAATTTCAGATTTTGGGGCTTGCCCCTCTTGATGTATATGTCATCTCCACCGTCCATTGTCTGGATGGTGGGACCCACCCTGCACGTGTGATACATGTAGGGTGTAGGGCCTACCATGATGCGTGTTGTATCCATCCCATCCATTACGGATTGGGTAGGTGTACCTCCTACCAGCAGCACCACGCTGTTGTACTTGCACAGCAGGCTCTGCAAGCCCCATCATGAGGTATGTATTATATTCCATCCACCCTCAGTAGTTCGTGGGCCCACCCCACACGTGTGATACGTGTGGGTGGGACCCACCTCGATGTATTTATTCTACCCCACACCATCCATCTGTACGGTACAGGTGTGGGGTGCACAGTGATGTATGGGTCTAATCCCCATTGTCCATCCATTAGAGGACGTGGGCCACACCACGATGTATGTGTTTCTGCATCCGTCCATCTGTTTTGGGACAAGGGGCATATCCCACATGTGTGGGCAAGTGGACCCCACCTTGATCTATCTATTTTACGTCCATGTTGTCCGCCTGCCTTGGGCTATGTGGGCCACTACCTTGATGATGTGTTGTATGCCATGCCTTCCATCTGTGTCTGGTCCACCTTGATATATGTATTTTATTTACACGTTGTCTGTCCGCGGCCACCTTGATGTATGCATTCTACATTCACGTCATACATCTGTTTACTACATGTGGAGCCTACCTTGATGTATGTTTGTATATCCAGCCATCTGTCTAGTTGGGCTGGACATGGTCATCATGGCGCATATATTTTATTCTTGCCGTGTTGTTCAGCTGGATGTGGACCCCACCGTGATGTACATCTATATAGTCCGTGGGATGTAGGGCCACCGTGATTCATGTGCTAAATACTTGCAATGCCCAGGACAGTGGTCCACCCGGATGAACTCGCTGTATATTCGGGCTGCCCATCCATTTTTCCTGTGGATTATAGGCTGCCCATTGGGCCCATTTTGGTGGCTCAACGGGTACACCTTGTGGCATGCATTATAGGCAACTTGTCCACCAAATTTCCTGGGTTATGGGCTGCTCCATTAGGCCCACCTTGAAATGTAATGGGCCCATCTTGATGTATGTGTTATAACCACGCCGTCCAGTCCGCTGAACGTACAGCCCACTGATATGTGTTGTCCATCCATGCCGATCATTTGGTGGGCCCATTTTGATGGTGTGGACCCACCTATTCTGAATTTGAGGCCCATTGGTGCGGCCCAATGATGCGGCCCACTTGATGTATTTCCGGCCCAGGGGCATGGCCCGATGTGATGAATTTATGGCCCATGTGCAGGGCCCACCTGTTATGTGTTTGAAGACCATATATTCTAACCCTTGAATGAAGCCCGACTTGATGTATTCATGGCCCATAGGCATAGCCATGGGCAAGGCCCATTATGTTGTATTTATGGCTTATGGGCAAGGCCCATTGTGGTATGTATTAGGCCCATGATGCATGACCTATTTAATGTATTCGAGACCCATGTGTAGGGCCCATATTTTATGTATTTGAGGCCCATGAGCAGGGCCCATCTATTGAGAATATGAGACCCATTTGTGCGGCCCATTAATGCAGCCCATTGTGATGTGTATTAGGCCCATATCATGTGGCCCACTGTGATGTGTTCATGGCCTTTGGTAAGGCCCATGATGATGTATATTAGGTCCTTATGTGAGGCCATGAGCCCACTATAGGTTCGGCCCTATGTGGGCCACTCCTTAGGAGCAATGTTGGTTAGATGTCCACATTGATGGGTAATGATTGTTGAATGTCCACATTATGACCTTCCCTTAGGCCTTGATAGTCCCATTCTTATCATTCACTTGTGGGTTAACCCTAATCGGTGGGTCCCACTGACCATAAACGAATGACTTCGTGCTATTGGATTTGAGATAACCACGGCCGAGGGCCGATCTTTATATTATGGTTGATTGACTGTTCATCTATGGACCTTGCGTTATTTATATTCCGATTGTCGTGGCCGATTGCGGATTAGCGATCAAGGCTGATTATCATGATCGATTGTCGATTCTGATTGTCATGACCGATTGCTGATTCCAATTGACGTGACCGGTTTACCGATTCTGATTATCGATCGATTTCGATTACCACAACCGATTGTTGATTTCGATCGATGTGACCGATTTGCCGACTCTGATTACCGATCGATTCCGATTGACGTGACCGATTGCTGATTCTGATTATCGTGATTGATTGTCAATTCTAATTGACGTGACCAATTTACTGATTCTTATTATCGATCGATTCTGATTACCATGACCGATTGTCGATTCCGATCGACGTGACCGATTTGCCTACTCTGATTACCGATTGTCACACCCCAAACCTGAAAATCGGATTCACAGGAATCTCAATCGCCGAATTCGGTGCCGACAGCCTCCGTAGTACCCCATTCTCGGCTCTTAGCATTCATATGCCAGATTCTGATCCTGGGATCCTAGAAGGAGGATTTTGTTTTTTTTTTTCCAATGTACATTTAACTCGTAATAAGCATAACCACAAGATTACTCAATTCACAAAGGCAACATCATCATCACATATCCACTAATATAATCATTTGAGTACAATACTGGAAGGGAAATACATAAATAGAAAATCAAGCTCCAGAAGACCACTGCACACTCCAAGCTCAACACTACTGTAACCTAACATCACCTGTACACATCTATAGTGCATAAGCTTATAGAAAGCTTAGAGGGTGGTGTAAGTGTGTGCACAAGGTAAGTGCCAAGTATTCAATACAATGCCATAATCATACAATACAGAAAAACTGGTAATCCATAAATCGTACAATGTCTAAATAAGCAGAAATAATGAAAAGATCATGAATTATTAGAGTAAACAGAAATACTGACAAAGTCATAAATCATGCGATAACAGAGTAAGTGAAAATATTGACAAGTGCATGAGTCATACAATATTAAAATACGTAATAGAAATCAACTATACAAATGAGGAGTCATAGAGAGCCAAATATCAGACGCAGAGGGTGCAATGCAATATACATTCCTGATGAGTAACACAAATAGCGTCAGTCGTACCATATGCCACGGATGTAATGCAACATGCTGTGCGAATGGAATGACCATGCTGGAGTGTGAAGTTGGGATGATAGTACATAGTATCACAGGCCACGGGGTCCACCACAAGGGACTTCTATCCAAACCAGTCCCATACCTAAATTTGGATAGTCAGACTCAACGTGGTAAACTCTTGATCTCAGGTTAGTCGCACTCCCAACCGAAATTCTTGCCATAACGAAGGTACATAACAATTAGTTGCGCACCACCAGCCCAAGTGGATAGTGAATGAATGAATGAATGAGCATGTAACTTCTACTTAATAAGTCCACATATCAGTACAGTTCCTCTCTGGGAAATCACCGGGGTCTATTACACTCCAAACTAGGTTGCCGCCCCATCGCGCACAACAAGGTGGGTGGAAGAGACATCACTATTTTCCTGCCAATATTAGGCCCGGCTCGTCGATAGCGGACTCATTTCTTGAGCTGGTCAGACTCAGCGTAGCATTGCCCCCTCCTCTCATGCGGGTAAGGCCACACCCCCTTCCAACTGACCACGACACAGTGGGAGACGCGGCCTAAGGTATACGGTCCTCATGCGCTCATGCATCCACTCGGTCTAGACATTGGAGCAACCTCTGGAACTAAGAGGGTTTAGGGACTTTCACCCAGGGATATCTATAACATCTCATATAGAACAGATTTTTGGTGTCCCATCCGCCCATCCAAGATATGCCTGTGGAGGCTACGACCCTGATGTCGCTAGGGCATACAGTAATCACAACATAAAATTCAAGATGCATGAGTCATACAATCCAGTCATGCATCAATCCTGCGCATACCGTGCGCTCATGTGAGACAATCTCCGCCTATCAGGGAGTCTCATAACAACCGGCACTATGACATATGCAATGGTCAATCATATCTCATAACAGACATGCAGATGATGCATATGGGCATGTATCATGATGCTATGCAGTCACATACTCATAATCGGTATCAATAACCGGCATCAACAATCAACCTCGAAAATGTGGACATCTAACCGACATTATCCCAAGGAATGACCCTCACAGGGCCAAACACATAATGGGCCGACAGCCTCAAACAAGGGCCTAATATACAACACAGTGGGCCTTGCCCAAGGACCAAAGAAACATCATAATGGGCCTCAACTACGGTTCGCATATACATCATATAAGTCTCGACAATCGGCCTTAGCAATCGAAATTGAAATCGGAGTAGGCCTCAATAATCGGGATCGGTCATGACAATTAGCATTGTCAATCGGCCGCGACAATCGAAATTGATCAATAATCAAAGTTAGCAAATCGGTCACGTCAATCAGAATCAGCAATCGGTCATGATAATCGAAATCGATCGATAATTAGAATCAGTAAATCGGTCACGTCGATCGGAATGGACAATCGGTCACGACAATCAGAATCAACAATCGGTCACATTAATCGAAATCGATCAGTAATCAGAGTCGACAAATCGGTCACGTCAGTCGGAATCAACAATCGGTCATGACAATCGGAATCGATCGATAATTAGAATCGGCAAATCGGTCACGTTAAGAGAAATCAATAAGAATAGGCCTAACAAGGCCCAAGGCAAGGTCACAATGAGGACATTCAATCATCATTTTCCATCAATGTGGACATTTAACCAGCATTACTCCCAAGGGATGACCCAATACATCAACTGGGCCGTATCACACGGGCTGAAAATACATCTCAATGGGCTATAAACACATCACATCAGGCCTTGCCCATGGGCCTCGAATACATCACAATGGGCCACAACCCATGGGCTTCAAATACACAATAGGTTGGCTTCAGATATCCAGCAAGTGGGCCTCAAATATACATCACAGGTGGGCCTTGCACATGCAGCAAGTGGGTTGACTCCTCACAGCTGGCCTACTAGCGGTCCAGCCAAAGAATGGCCTGGATAACATACACATCATGTTGGGTCGCATCATAGGGCCGTACCAATGGGCTTCATATACAAGTAGGTGGGCCCCATCACATGGGCTTCAAATAAACATCATGATGGGCCGCAATATATGGGCTTCATACACATCAAATGGGCCTTAATGGATGGGCCACAAATCTGTCAAGGTGTGGCCCACACCAAAATGGATGGACGATGTGGATACAACACATCTTCAAGGTAGGGCACACCATAACGCTATTTTCTATCCAACAAGTTCAAGCAGTCACAGAGACCTGAATCCATAGGAAAAAGAAATACCATATTGGTCCAGAACTTTTGTACTCTCAAAAGAATTTCAACGGTGAACGTTCAATCTCTACTACTCTTGGCAGCGTGGTCCACTTGATAACTAAATCCGTTTTATTTTAGTCTCTAGCCTCAAGGCGATCTCACAAGATGGTTGGACGGTTTGGATGTATCACATACATCACGTGGGACCCGCAGAACCTGCTGACATCATCGCAGCAGTGGGTCCCATCGTTTGGATGAACGGATTGGATGAAAGGGACCCACAGAACTTGTTGACGTCTTGACTACTGAAAGGAAGTGGGGTCCATATAGATGGACGGTCTGGATCACCAGATCCCACCTGCTGACGCTAATACATCAGCTTCTGGTGTGAAGTTGCTAGTCTAATACCATCCAGATGATGTACAATTTGGATCATCTCCCATTGACGGTTTGAATATAGAACATGTACGGCAAGGTGGGCCCCACCCCCACATGTGCAACACGTGCTGGGTGGGCCCACAGAAAAAAAAGGGTGGCGTGAAGGAGATACATACGTCATAGTGGGGGTCCATCATCCCAACCAGGGATGGTGTGGATTTTAATACATACATCACGGTGGCCTCTGTACAACACCATCTAGCAATGGACGGTGCAGATGATACATACATCACACAGGGGTCAGCACAGCACCGTCCAGATAGACGGTGCAGATGACACATACATTACGGAGGGGTCCCACGTGGCAGGTGGGTCCACACGTGTGGGACCCACCAGTAAAATGGATGGAGGAACGTGGATAAATCACGTACATCAATGGTGGTTGCAGGGCTCTAGCACATCCATTGATGGACGGCTAGGAAGAAACACATGCATCACGTGTCATTCCACCGTCCCAAATCAACTAGATGGTGGGAATGAAGGATACATTCGTCGAGGTGGGCCCATCCCACACGTGCAGCACGTGTGGATGGCCCCACCCGCCATGAAAACAGATGGACAACGTTGATGT
Source organism: Magnolia kwangsiensis (assembly GCA_037074715.1). NCBI lineage: Eukaryota > Viridiplantae > Streptophyta > Magnoliopsida > Magnoliales > Magnoliaceae > Magnolia > Magnolia kwangsiensis. The sequence continues at coordinate 122,030,482 of CM073577.1, forward strand.
AAAGAAAATGGACGGTGTGGTTAGGTGCACCACGTGATGTCCACACGTGTGTGGGTCCCTCATGCATGGACGGTTTAGATAGAACACATACCTCGTGATCAGGTCCACAGAACGATCTGACGCTAGTGTAGCAGGTGTAAGGTTGGGAGATCCCCACCGTCCAGATGCACGGTGGGATAAAATACATCAATCACGGTGGGTCACCACAGGTGAAAGGCGTTGATGCTTCATGCATCAAAGTGGGGTTTCCACACGTGCCATCTAGGCAGTCCCCAACACTTGCTGATCTAAACATCAATACAGCAACTACATGGCTGCGTGAGTTACCCCAGCCAATCCATACCCACCGTCCATGGATTGGATGGTGTGGATGCAATGCATCAATACAAGGTGGGTTCAACTAGGTGGATGGCATAGATAAAATACATTCATGGTGGGTTGTCACAGGGCCTGAATGGTCCAGATCCGACCGTCAACAAGGTGGCCCCACATCTGCACTGTCCAGATAGTAGATGGACGGTGGGAGTAAAACACGTACATCACAGTCCATCCACGGACTGGCTGACGCTGCTGTAGCAGCTGCGTACACACTATCTGGACGGTGGGAGTAAAACACGTACATCACAGTCCATCCACGGACTGGCTGACGCTGCTGTAGCAGCTGCGTACACACCAGCCAATCATCTTATCATTTTTTTGGTGGGTCCCATGTATATATATATCTATAGATGTATACTATGTATATATTATATTATTATATTTTATTTCTCCTTTTAAAAAAAAAAAATCAGACAGCATCCAGCGTCCAGCAAATGGACGGACAGCTGGATGTAACACATCATCGTTATAGTGGAGTCCCGCCGTCCTTGATGGACGGTGGATAAAACACATACATCAGGGTGGTGCCACATAGTATGGCCCACCTGTATAGATCAACCTGATATTTCTGTTTTCTCTTCATTTAGGCCTGTCTAACGGACAGGCAGGAGGATCCTGCCTGCTGGACAAATAGCGTGGATATAACAATTACATCATGTGGGGCCCACGTTCATGTGGTTGGACGGTTTAGATTTATGGCACATGGATCAGGTGGACCACACACGGCAGCATAGGGAGCGAGAGAGAAGGAGAGAGAAAGAGGGAGAAATGGGATGGTGGAGGGACCCCGCCACTCTGGTCCCTCTTTGATTCAACACTTACATCAAGATAGGTCCCACATATGTGGGCCTTCAAATCACAAATCAATTAAGAAAATCACCCAAAAACAATGAAGATTCACCCACCTTAGATCTTCTTGAATTTTTTTTCTTCCATCAATGCATGTTAGAGATCTAATGGATAGACTTTAGCGGTTAAGATCAACTTAGGATGGTGGAGATGAGAGATAGGAAGTGGGCCACACAAAGCTCTCTCTCATGGAGTTCTCATGGACATGGGTTGCTTGGGAGGGAATGAGAGAGAGAGATGAGAGAAAGAGAGGTGTAAGAGAGAGAGAGATGGGTGAGTGATGGGTGAGGGATGAGTGAGTGATGGGTGTACCTTATTGTAAGAGAGTGTTGACTTTGGGGTTGCTTAGGGATGGGTGAAGGTGATGTGTACTTGACATAAGGTGTTATGTGGTACTTGATTGATGGGATGTGATGTGACATTCGGTAGAGATTCTCTTAGGTTTTGCAGCGCGTGGCATTTTTCTCGCACCGAACATTGGCCCACAACTCCTGACCAGGGTATCATCTCGGCGCGCGAGTCGTGGCATCGGAACCGCGATGACGGCGCGGTCGCTATGGTAAAAGTCTTGGGTTAAGCCGACTCAGATCTACGGGATATGACTTAGGGTCGTGCGTAAACATCGATCATCGGTCGTAGCTTATCAAAATTCGATGAGAATGATCGTGGGAGTTTATGGAACGGTACGGACTAGGATATGGGCCTTACACCGATCGATTCCGATTGATGTGATCGATTGCTGATTCAGATTATTGTGACCGATTGTCGATTCCAATTGACGTGACCAATTTACTGATTCTTATTACCAATTAATTCTGGTTATCGTGATTGATTGTCGATTCTGATTGTCGGGGCCGATTATTAATCAATTCTGATTGTTGTGACCGATTCAGATTACCGAGGCCTACTCCGATTTTGATTTCGATTTCGATTGCCAAGGCCGATTGTTAAGACTTATATGATGTATATGCGACATGTAGTTGAGGCCCATTATGATGTATCTGTGGTCCTTGGGCAAGGCCCACTGTGTTGTATATTAGGCCTTTGTGTGAGGCCGACGGCCCATTATGTGTTTGGCCCTGTGAGGGTCATTCCTTAGGGCAATGTTGGTTAGATGTCCACATTGTCGAGGCCGATTGTTGATACCGGTTATTGATACCGATTATGAGTATGTGACTGCATAGCATCATGATACATGCCCATACGCATCATCTGCATGTCTGTTATGAGATATGATTGACCATTGCATATGTCATAATTTCGGTTGTTATGAGACTCCCTGATAGGTGGAGATTGTCTCACATGAGTACACAGTATGCGCAGGATTGATACATGACTGGATTGTATGACTCATGCATCTTGCATTGTGTACTGTGAATACTGTATGCCCTAGCGACATTAGGGCCGTAGCCTTCATAGGTAAATTATGGATGGCCAGATGGGACACCAGAGATCTATTCTACATTGGGTGCTATAGATATCCCTAGGTGAAAGTCTCTATACCCTCTTCGTTCCAGAGGTTTCTCCAACGTCTAGGCTAAGTGGATGCATGAGCGCATGAGGGCCATACACCTTAGGCAGCGTCTCCCACTGTGTTGTGGTCGGTTAGAAGGGGGTGCGGCCTTACCTGCCTGAGAGGAGGAGGCAATGCTAGGCTAAGTCTAATCAGCTCGAGGAATGAGTCCGCTATCGACGAGTCAAGCTCAATATTGGCAGGCAGATAGTGAGGTCTCTTCCACTCGCCTTGTTGTGCGCGATGGGGAAGAAATCTGGTTTGGAGTCTAATAGACCCCGGTGCTTTCGCAGAGGGAACCATACTGATATGTGGACTTGTTGAGTAGGAGTTGCATGCTCATTCATTCATTAATTCACTATCCACTCGGGCCAGTGGTGCGCAACTAATTATTGTGTACCTTCGTTATGACAAGGATTTCGGTTGGGCACGTGACTAACCTGAGATCAAGAGTTTACCACGTTGAGTCTAACTAACTAAATTTAGGTATGAGAATAGTTTAGATAGAAGTTCCCTGTGGTAGACCTCGTAGCCTGCGATACTACGTACTATCATCCCGACTTCACACTCTAGTATGGTCATTTCATTCGCATCGCATATTGTATTACATCCTTGGCATCTGATATTTGACTCTTTATGATTCCTTAGTGCATGGCTGTTCTATATTCCATATTTTAATATTAATTCACTTATAAACTTGTCAATACTTCTGCCTACTCTGTCATCGTATGATTCATGATCTTGTCAGTATTTCTGCTTATTCCGACAATGTACGATTTATGGATTATCAGTAATTTCGGTATTATATGATGATGGCATTATATTGAATACTTGACACTTACTTGGTGCACACACTTACACCACCCTCTGAGCTTTCTATAAGCTTATGCATGATAAATGCGTGCAGGTGATGTTAGGTTGCAGTAGTGTTGAGCTTGGAGCATGCAACAGTCTTCTGGAGCTTAATTTTTGATTTATGTATTTCCCTTTCAGCATTGTACTAAACTGATTATATTAGTGGATATATGATGATGATGTTGCCCTTGTGATTTAGGTATACTTGTGGTTATACTTATTACGAGTTAAATGTAAAAATAAAAATAAAAATTAAAAAAATCTTCCTTGTAGGATCCTAAGATCAAAATCTGGCGTATGGATGCTAGGAGCCGAGAATGGGGTACTACGGAGGCTGTCGGCACCGGATTCGGCGATCAGGATTCTTGTGAATCCAATTTTTAGGTTTGGGGAGTGACAGTTAAGGTTTAGGTTTTGGGATTTGAAAATAGGTTTAGGTTAAGGTTATAAGTATAGGTTAGGGTTTAGGTTTAGGCTATAGGAATAGGTTTAGGTTATAGGTTAGGGTTTAGGTTTAGGAAATCGGGTTCGGATTCAGGTTTAGGTTTGAGTTATATGTATAGGTTTTGGAATTTGCAAATAGGTTTAGGTTAAGGTTATAAGTCTAGGTTTAGGTTATAGGTTATGGTTTAGGTTTAGGTTATAGGTATAGGTTTATGTTATAGGTAATAAGTATAGGTTAAGGTTTAGGTTATAGGTTAAGGTTTTGAGATTTGAGAATAAGTTTAGGTTAAGGTTATAAGTATGGGTTATAGGTTAAGGTTTAGGTTTAGGAAATCGAGTTCGGGTTCGAGTTTGGGTTCGGGATCGGTTTTGAGTTTGGGTTTAGGTTTTATGTTTTAGGTTATAGGTTCTAGGTTTAGGTTTAGGTTTATGTTATAAGTATAGGTTTTGGGATTTGAGAATAGGTTTAGGTTATAAGTATAGGTTTATGTTGGATTATAGGTTAAGGTTTAGGGATTTGAGTTTAGGTTAAGGTTTAGGTTTAAGTTATAAGTATAAGTTTTGGGATTTGAGAATAGGTTTAGGTTATAAGTATAGGTTTAGGTTGGGTTATAGGTTAAGGTTTAGAGATTTGAGTTTAGGTTATAAGTATAGGTTTTGGGATTTGACCATAGGTTTAGGTTATAAGTATATGTTTAGGTTGGATTATAGGTTAAGGTTTAGGGATTTGAGTTTAGGTTAAGGTTTAGGTTTAGGGATTTGAGTTTAGATTAAGGTATAGGTTTTGGGATTTGAGAATAGGTTAAGGTTAAGGTTAAGGTTAAGGTTATAGGTATAGGTTTAGGTTATAGGTTATAAATATAGGTTATAGGTTAAGGTTAAGGTCTAGGTTAAGGTTATAAGTACAGGTTAAGTATAGGTTTAGGTTATAGGTTAATGTTTTGGGATTTGAGAATACGTTTAGGTTAAGGTTTTAAGTATGAGTTATAGGTTATAGGTTTAGGTTTAGGAAATTGGGTTTGGGTTCAGGATCGGGTTTAGGTTTAGGTTAAGGTTATATGTTATAGGTTTAGGGTGTAATTTAGGTTAAGAGTGTGGTCCCTGCAAATACAGATATAAACAAGATATAAACATGGCATGTCCTAATGATCAGGCCCTTCTAATGCTATCCATAGAAAATGAACAACTTTATCATGGTCATAACAGCGGTTCCCACCTTTCAGAGAATCCGCTCATCTGGATAGCTCCGATGCACATTCGGGTCTACTCCAATGTTGTCCATAGAAAATGAACAGCTTCATCATGGTCATAATAGAGGTTTCTACCTTTCAGGGACCCCGCTCATCCAGATAGCTCCGACGCACATCCAGGTCTGCTCCATTAATTTCAAGCAAATACATAAACACAGCCTGTCCAAATGGCCAGGCCCTTCCAACGTTGTCTATATGAAATGGACAGCTTCATCATGGTCATAACAGCGGTTCCCACCTTCCAGGGACCCCCGCTCAACCAAATAACTCCGACGCACATCTGGATTTGCTCCATTTATTTCAAGCAAATACATAAACACAGCCTGTCCAAATGGCCAGCCCCCCTCCAATGTTGTCCATGGGAAATGGACAACTTCATCATGGTCATAACAATGATTCCCACCTTCCAATGTTGTCCATAGGTTGTGAGTGCACTGATTGTAATTCATTCGCATAGGAAAATGAAAACTAAGCAGCTTTTCTACATACACACCACCTTAGGACCAAAAGTGGAAAGGGGATTTATAAGTAATTGATATCTAGAGAATGTGGTGCTAGACGGGGGATTTGTAAACAGTTGATGACAACAGCATGGTGACAATCCTAACGAGCCCGTAAAGTATGAAATGCATAAATGTACTTCCATTGGACCAAAAGTCAAAAGGAGATTGGCAAACGGTTGATGCCTAGAGCATGTAGTCCCAAACAAGCCCACTAAGCATAATTATGCACAAATGTAACGCAATTGGAGCAAAAGTGGAAGGAACGTGCTCAAATAGTTGGTTATAGGAAATAATATGAAGCTAACCGACAAATGTTTACCACATAACTCACATGTTAACACAATCATACCTAACATTGCAGTTTAGCTTGATTATTGCACAATATCAGGGAAGCAAATTCGAAACAATTAATGTCTTATCAAAAAGAAAAATAATTAAAGCCACTAGCATACAAAATGTTAGATAAACTCACAAGGCATGGCTGCAGGGAATTTTTATTTTTATTTTAGTTACCAAAAAAACAAATAATGGGCAATCTCTATAATCTTGCAGTTACGCCTTTCATGAATTAATGAAATTTTAAGTTACCAAAGAAGGTTTAAAAACCGCCAAACTGTGACTACTTTCTTTTTACTAATAAAACTTCACTTTGTTTTAATAAATGAGTGCTTTATTTCACAAAAAAAAAAAAAAAGTTCACTAATAAAGGCAAAGAAATCAACTAAAGGGGCAAGGCAAAATAAACAAGTCAAGTTGAGATCTGACTCTTTCATCAAAATGTAAAGTCAACTGATCCATGCATCGAGATAATAACCAATAGTTTGAATTGAAAGAAGGGACCTAGGTGAGAAATTGAATAAAATTAAAGCAGAGAGTTAACAGAGAGAAAACCTCAAGACAAATAAGATACATGGAGTAGAGAGTTAACAGAGAGCCACTTCCACTCTCAGCATTAGTAATACCACAAAATAAAAGGTGGTTGCTGGAAATACTGTCAACAGGTAAAAAATGCCATCTAGTTGACAACTAGGCAGTTTCTTCCTAGATTCTCTCCATATTCTCATGTGATTAGATTCAATGGCCACTCCAATCACCAACAAGACCTCAACAACTCCAAAACAAACTCTGCAATTACACCAAAACACTTATGTTGTGTTTGGATGCACAATTGATTTGAAATTTGAACATTCAGTTTCATTTAAGAGGAACAGATAGATAAACAGTGTTTCTAAGCATTCACAATGAACAACTATACCTAAAATTGCACTTCAGGTTTTTTTTTCTTTTCTTTTTCAAGTCCAACTTAGAACTAATGTCATTGCATGTTGGTGCAAGATTCTCAATATGAATGATAAGGAAATTCCAGTTTCCATATTTCCACACTATCCGTCTCTAAATTGCAATTCAATTTGATAGTGCATCCAAACGCATCCTTTGACATCATTATTAGCATTAGTAATGAGAAGATAAAGAGAATGATTCACTAGAACAGGACTTCGCACATGCTAATGTTTCAAGTTTTTTCAATCCTGGCTGTTCATCAGCTCGACATCCCCATCGAGTATGTGTGACTACCTTAAAATAGGACCAATCATGTCATCAAGGGGGTCACAAGAATATGGAAAATTTGGGAAGTTAAAATTGTGTGTGTGTGTGTGTGTGTGTGTGTGTGTGTGTGTGTGTGTGTGTGTGTGTGTGTGTGTGTGTAAAATAAAGGTGGGTCACCGACTCAACATCCACCAACTCAAAGGGAAAATATCAGCGCATTGACACCGACAAGAAGAGCTTTTCTCGGGCAAAATGGGAGACCATATTTGACCAAAGGTAGTCAGAGCCGAAAAAAAATATATGGAAGTTTATAAACCAGATGCCCCACAATGTGGAATGGCCAGAAAATGCTGGTTTGGATGCAAATCACAATCCAGTTACTTACAATTTCAACTTGAAATGAATATAATTGTATTTGGGTCATCTCCTTTTGATAGAATTGAATGTTCACAATTCAATTCAGTTATGCGTCCAAACAAGACCCAAGCAAGAATAAAAGCCACATTCTGTTATTAGAAAAAAAATTGACAAAGCTCCTCCACAAAACAGAAATGGGACTGATGGGATTCATCAAGCTTGGATGACTCAATTCTGAAACAGGACTGTAACATCTGGCAAAATTAAAGATACAACCAACTACAAAAGCCGGTGGCCATGAACTTAAGAAACTATGCCATTGAAAAAGCCCATCAAAACGAATTGAAATTTTAGTCTCTTTGATTTTGCTGAAAGTGATGAAAAAATTGTAGCTGTGTTGGATCCACAAAGTGATTTGAATTACAGACATTTAGATTAACAAAAAGTAGTGATCTTCCAACTTGAAAGTAACATAATTACAATCAGGCTAGCCATTGCAATCTGACTCGATTGTACATCCAAACACAATCTAAAGTAGTAGAAACATGTGGGCAGCCACTCAGGCTGAGGAAATTGAAAACATGTTTGAAATAACAAAGACAATCATGGGAAGGCCCCACCAATATCAGAGATGGAATTCAAAAAAGGCAATCACTAAAAATTTGAAATGAGTCCCTCCAAACTGTGACTTGAGAGATGAAAATTCCAGGTAAAATCAATCAAACTAAAAGAGACGAACCCACAAATCAAATACTCCAAGAAGGCAAATATGATCTAAAACTGCACACTCAAAAAATTTTAAAAAATAATAAAAGAAAAATAAGAATAAAAGAAATGCTATTGTATTAGAGAAAGCCAATCTATTTAAAAATTTAAAAGGCAACCAAAGCAGAATACCAAGGAAAAGCATATGAGCCCAAAAATAAAAAAAGGAAGTCACTATTAACACCCACCCTTTTGATTTGCATGCACCCATTTTCAACTTTTGTCAATTACAGTACAAAAATGTGGTATTTAAAAATGGAAAAATGGGTGCATGAAAATCAATCAATTAGGGGTTTATATCCTTTCCCCAAGGGGAAAAAACACATCAAGAGAAATTTCAATTCCCAAAACCTAACCTAAAATGGGTGCATGAAAATCCATCAGGGTGGATGCAAATATCATTTCAATATCAATAAAGATGAAATCCACCATATCCATATCAAAAATCCAAAATTTTAAAAATTAAAAGAAAAAAATACCAGCATGCTTGGAGAGATGATGTGCTTCTGCAGCCTCCCATTTCCCAAACTGCTCTCCACACTTATGGTAACTCACAATAGAAGAAGATCCATTTGAATCAGCCTCATGAGAAGCTCTTGGAGCTAATGAAACAGCAGCAACTCCACCACCACCATGACTGGAAACAACATTTGAAATAGTAGAACCTCCAAAGTTAGGACTTCTTTATCTGAAAGGAAGTCAGGAGTAGCCGTTCGATTGGAAGAAGAGAGATCGATGGTGGAGGATTTCTTTGATCGGAGAAAGGGATTTGGTAGTGCGGCTTGTATTCCATAAATCTTTGATCAGAGAAAAGAGTGTCAGGCACGAGAGAGAGAGAGAGAGAGAGAGAGAGAGAGAGAGAGAGAGAGAGAGAGAGAGAGAGAGAGAGGTTTAAGAGAGGGGTGGGCGTGCGTGAGAGGTTTGAGGGATTTAGGTGTTGGGAGGGGTTGGCGGGTGGGAGCAGGATTTGGGTTTTGGGAAGGGCTCAAGTTTTAAAAAATGGATTGGCTACTCTCCCTGCCACTAGCCATTAGCTGGTGGTCGGTGCTCTGTGGGCCGCACTATGATGTATGTGTTTCATCCATTCCGTCCATCTATTGTTATAGATCATTTTATAACATGAAAAAAAAAGTGAGTTACATCTCAATCTCAAGTGGACCACATTACAAGAAATAATGTTTAATGAACGTTGACCATTAAAAATGTTTTGGGGGCCATAAAAGTTTTGGATCAAGCTGATATTTATTTTTTCCCTTCATCTGGGTATTTATGACCTAATTAACTGATTGGATGTCAAATAAATAGTACATTAGGCCTTAGGAGGATTTTAATAGTGGATATCCAATCATTATTTTTTTTCCTGTGGTGTGGTCCACCTAAGATTTGTATCCCTATAATTCTTTTTTGTAAATTATTAAAATGATCTGTAAAAATGGATGAACGGAATGGATGAAACACATAAATCATGGTGGGCCCCACGGAGCACCGACCACGAGCCACAGGGCGGGTGACAGAGGGAGTAGCCAATCTGCCTCTTAGTTTTTAAGTCTTGTGGGGCCCACCGTGATGTATGTTATTTATCCACTCTATCCATTCATTTTAACGGATCACATTCTAATGTATCATATGAACATTATTGTGGAACTATATAGGTCCCACCTAAATGACTACAGCTGTGACCACTGTTTCCTGTGGTGTGGTCCACCAAAGTCTCCTATCTGCCTCCTTTTTGGTATCATAACCTAAAATGATCTGTCAAAATACATGGACAGAGTGGAGGTGTAGGATTTGCACGTAGTTTGGCAAGTGACCCCAGCACCAGCAATCCACGAGTCAAAGCTCTATAAGCTACGATGATGTGTGTGTTTTATCCACATCGTCCATCCATTTTTCTATATAGAGTTAGGGCATGAGCTCAAAAATGAGTTAGATTAAAATCTCAAGTGGACCACACCACAGGAAAACAATGATGATCGAATGTCAACATTTAAAAACTTCCCATGGCCTATTGTAATGTTTATTTCTCATCCAACTTATTGATAATATCACATGCATGGATGAAAGGAAAACACATATATCAGCATGATCCATAATTTTTGTCGCCCCAAAAAGTTTCCATAATTTTCCAGAGATTTGGATCTGCCCTATTTTTGGCCTCATTGGCTAAAATAAGTTGGCAAAATGGATGGACAGGGTAAATAAGACATGCATTTGATGTGTCCCCTTTAGGTTATGAGATATCTCAAAAATCATCGGTAAATGAAACTCAAGTGAGTTAAGTCAGGTTCTTGGGTTAAGTCAAGGGTGGGTTAAGTTGGGTTCTTAGGTTAAGTCAGGTGTGGGTTGGGTGTTGTGTTGGGTCGGATTAGGAGCATGCTCGATTCGACTCGAGGTAAGCTTGTCTTAACTCAATCTATTAGCTCACCTCAAGCTCGATTCAAAAGATTTTGCAAACAGTAAAACTCCAATGGTAAGCTCAAACAGAGCACGGATGACTCAAGCCAAGCTTGGCCCACCTCGCCTCGACTTAGCTCGATGTACAACCCTAGTTGTGATTAAATCCCTACCATTCAAAACTTCATAGATTCCAATGAATGCTTATTTACCATCAAACATATTGATAAGGTCACAAACACTTAAATGAAGAGACCACATAAATATCTTGTTAATAGAGAGCCTTTGTGGCCCTAAAAGAAGTTTTTAGCAGTCAACCACCCCTTTTTCCTATTCTATGATCCGTTTGGAATTTGGAACTACATTTTTAAGATAATGCCCTGAATTTAGATTTCAATATGAATGGATGGCATAGATGTAGTCACATACATCACAGCGGCCCCATAGTTAGGGTCCCACCCACGTCTGTGGATCCGTGGTCTCACCTAATCCGCTTCTGCAATCCACGAGGGAGATTTTAAACTTTTGGCTGGCCAAACCTGGATAAGGGCATTTTCACTTTTCAATGGACGCTGATTGGACCAGTCCCTAACTAGAATTAGGCCACCGCGATGTATGGTTTCATCCATGAAAGTGGATTGGCTAGAGTACCACACACCACTGACCTGGCTAGTGTGTTGTTGACGTCACGAACTTATGTGGTCCCATCATGACGTAAGTGTTATATCCAGGCTGTTCGTCCACTTGCGTTGTAAGGCTTTAGCCAAAAAATATATAACTGATCCAAAAATCAATTGTACCACACAAAAAAAAAAGAACTAAGGGATTCCTTTTAGGCATCACAGAAGTTTTGCATTTATAAAAAATGAGGTATATCCCAATCTCAACTGGACCACATTATAGGAAACAGTGTTGAATGACGTCGACCATTAAAAACCTTTTGGGAGCCATATAAAGTTTTGGATCAATCCGAATTCTTTTTTCCCTTCATCAGGGCCTGTATGACCTAATCAACAGATTGGATGTCAAATAAAAAGTACATTGGGCCTTAGGAGGGTTTTAATGGTGGATATCCAGTCACTTACAGGTGAAAGTTACAAGTAACCTATTTGGATGTAAGCTATAAGTCACTTATAGGTAAGTTAGTTTTTTTGTTTGGGTAACCTATAAGCTACTTACAGGTAAAAAATTGTATATTCACATCGAACAGAACATAGATTACTTATAGGTAACCTGTAAGTTACTTAACCTGGATGATGGGAAAAAACAAATATCAGCTTGATCCAAAACTTGTATGGCCCATTAATGGTCAATCACCACTATTTCCTATGTTATGGTCCATCTGATAATTGGAACTACTTCATTTTTTTAGATAATGCCCTAAACTAATCTGAAAAGTATAATACTTTCATGAAATTTATTGAATTGATATTCTCAGTTATGTTTGGTATTATGTAGATGGAATTCATGTATAAAAGAAAATTGATGTAGAGATATGATATCAATTTTAGGAACTCTCAAATGTGGCCTATATGGTGTTTATATGAAATTTACCTTGATTAATAGATGCATCACTTCATTTTAGTAGGGTTCACTAATTCTTGAAGTCAAATTCAAGCCATTTTTTATGCAAGTTATTGACCAAACTACATACACATTTAAAAATTCTCATATGTAGCCCATCATGATGTTTATGTAAAATCCACCCTAATCATCAGGTGCACTACCCTATTTTAACAATAAAGACTAAAAATTAGCTTGGTCCATAATTTAGGTGGCCCATCCAAAATAAAATAGTAACACTCATCCTCCAAATTATTTCCTATTGTGTGGCTACCACTACACCAAAATCACAGATTTACGACGGACCAAATCTGTTGTAAAACCAAAAACACAATAGATTTTGTCTGTCGCTGTTTACTAGGTCGTTTTTGTTTTCTGACGGATAAAATCCATCGTCTGATCTGCGACGGATAAGGTCCGTCGCACTATAGCGACGGATAAAATTCGTCGTAAAAAATAAAAAATCCGTCGGAAACATTAAAAGATTGTCGTCACTAAAAACATTAGCGACGCATAAGGTCCGTCGCTAATTGAGTAAGAGACGGACTTCGAATCCGTCGATAATTTTAATAGTCGGAAATTAGCAGACCTCAAATTCCTCGTTAATTTCAAAGGTCGGAAATTAGCGACGAATAAAGTCCGTCGCTAATATGAGTAAGCGACGGACCTCATTCATTGTTGGGTTTCATTCATTGTTGGGTTTCAAATCCGTCGTTCGGAGCGTAGTGACAGATTTGGTCCGTCGCTAAAATATTTGTAAAAAATTATATATACCAATAAATTATTATTAAAATTTTTTTTAATCTTGCACCTAATAGTTATTCAAAAAATATTTGACACTAGTGTTTGATAAGGATCCTATTCACAAAATTGGTAACAACTCAATTCAATAAAAGAGGAAATGACCCAAGTGGCCCACTGCAACAAAAATTCACTTCAATCCTCCTAACAAAACACTTCCCCCTACTAAGCTAGGACCTATACAAAAGAAATTACCTGAAACATCAACTATTGGCTATGCATTGCCTACTCGGTATCTGCTCTTGTTCAACCTTCTTTTGAGCCCTTCCTACATATATTACAAACAACCAAATTCAATTCAAGAAAATACTAGTTTAGTCAACCTTTCATATATTTCAAATAACCAGCTCAAATCCATGGAAAGTGAATAGTTTAACCAACTGAAACCAATTAACAAAATAAAATATTAGAATTCATCCTACCCATTAGAGGTTACGGTAAGAGCATTTCTTAACTATATAGCATTCACCGGGAGAGCACAATACAGTTTGAAAAGATCTTTAGATGTGGACAAAGGAAGTGGGTTTTATCAAGATTTGATAACAACTGATGTCTTGCCACGTATCTGACCCAACATCTGATTTCAATGGGAGATGTTCATGGTGATCATGGAGCCCGACAATTTGTTGGAGAAAAATCCAAGCTGTCCACTATTTCCCTCATGTGATTTTACGGCTTGGACCAAAAAATGATCTAAATACAAAACTCAAGTGGGCCACACGGAATGTAAAAGTGCATATTGAACGCACAAATTTTCAGGGTCTATAGAAATTTTAGATTATAGAAAAAAAATAAGTGGTTACATTCAACCCATTGTGAGTGACCTTTTGAACAGTTGGAAATGACATTTTAACAATTTGAATGGACTAAAAGCATAAAAAACTGACCATTGATAGTTTCAATGGTGGTAAGCTGGTGACCACTTTTGTCTATTGTGGGACTCATTTGTGTAAATCTTCTGAGATTTTTGACCTACACCCTAAAATAAGATGGTGAAATGGTGGACGGTTTGGATTTCCTATAAGCATCACAAAAATATACCCCACTAAGATTTAACATATCATAATAACCACTGATGCCTCGCCTTGGTGTAACATTTCATTGGACTCGAATTGCATAATGTAGAACACAACATCTTAGTTATGAAGGTGTTTACATGATGGTAGATGTTTGCCGTGATTACGGGTCCCACCATGTTCTTTGCAAGAAATTTGAGCCACCCACCATTTCCCTCATATGATTTTAGGGCTTGGGCTTAGAAATGATTTAGACGCAAAGCTCAGGTGGGCAGAATAACAAATAAAGGTATATATTGAACATATGTCATAGGGCTAAAGAAATTTTAGATCAGGTATAAAAATTTAGGGCCCATTTGGCCGGGTGGATTGGAGGGATTGAATGGTATTAGGGTGGATGGCGTGGATTTCTAGGTAATGATGGTGTTGTCAGTGAATTGTCTTGAGATACATGCGATCACTATATCCCTGTATTGCTATATCCAGTCCGTTTGGCATGCCTGGCCAATCCGGGGATTAAACCTTCCCATCCCTTCCAATCCCACCAACCAAACACGTCCTAGGCAAATTTGAACGGATTAGGGTGGATTGGATGGGATTTAAAGGTAATGATGGTTTTGTCAGTGGACTGCCTGAAGATCCATGGGATTGGGTTCAGATCACTGACTCTATTTGGCAAGCCCGACCATTCCTGGGATTTAACTTCCAATCACTTCCACTACCATCCAATCCCTTCCAATCCGACTGGCCAAACGGGCCCTTAGTGGTTACATTCAGCCCATTGGAAATAACTTTTTGAACTGATGGAAATATCGTTTCAACAGTTTGGATGGCTTTAAAAAAATGAACCATTAATATTTTCAATGGTAATAAACTACCAACCTACTTTTTCCTGTGATAGGACCTAATTGTGCATCGGAACTGCTTGATTTTGGGCCCATGGCTTAAAATGAGATGGCAAAAATGGTGGACCTTTTCCAATTGTGGGACTTACCTATGCTTCGGATTTGAGACGAGCATGATTGTGGAGTCTACAACATAGTTCATTGTAAGTATGAAATATTGTAGGTTATAATTGTTGAGTTTGTTTTAAAACAGGGATAAGTAATTTTTTATGAGATAATGACCGGTTGATTAGCTATCCTTTAGTTAAAGTCAAATAAGACAGCTTTAGGACCATCTTTTGAAAAAGTAGGTGGGTTTTTGAAAAGAGCTTAAAAGAAAGCTCTTTTATGACGACAGATGAAAGGATACTCAGGTGTACGTCAAAACCTCTAATTTTTAATTAAATAAATTTAAGGATTGGAATAATATCCCTGGTATGTTTCTTTGTAAGGCCTGTTACAACCGTCGATTAGAAACTCCTTGTGGGAAAAGAGAGCATTTTCAGATACAAATTTTCTCATCTTCCAGATGCACTGGATTGCCACATTCAGCAACAATATGCTAACATATGTACAAACTTCATAATATATAAATGCCAACAAAAGATTAAAAAAAAACTTGAGAAAAATAAAGATCACAATTACTAATAAAACTATTAAAGCTTTGTTTTCTTCAGGGTAGCTTTCCCCTGTTGTTTTTTCTTTTTTTGTTTGATGTTTAGCTTTCCCCAATGTGACACATGATCATATTAGAATATCTAATCAGTGATATTCTTCAGAGTTGGTTCATCTATGGTTGGAACCAACAAAGAAATATTCTAGATCACTGATGACAATGAGTATTGTCTTCCTTTTTTTTTTTTAGTCGTGATTGTAGAGTGAACATCTCACTTTCCTATATATACTTGTCTACTTAGATGTGGACAAAGGAAGAGACAGATCAGTTTTTTAACTTATAGCTGTCTTATAGTTTTTTGGTCGTGAATGGTTCGATCTACATTTTATAGCGAAGCATGGAGGAATTGAAGAGTCGTTATTATGCAGGTAATGCTTATGTTGCATCATCTTGGATTGATGCGCACTATGTTTCCTTATACTTTTATCAGCTAATGCACAAGCTACACATATGCTAGTGTGACAGATAGACAGGTGCAATATCCAAGACATCCATCATGAGGATATAACTCTGTAGATGCTACTACTCTAAAATAAAGGTAATAGACTAAGTAGGTGTGTCATCATATTAAAAATAAGTAAATCTTGTTGAGTCTAGCTGACTCAGCTGAGTTTCGAGTCGAGTCAGTGAGTTTTAGATCTATGGTCTTATCCCAATATGTATTTTTCTTGAGGCTATAAAGAAAGGAGAAATTGTAAATAGGTCGCTAGTATTTTTTTTTTCAGTTCTTCCTTTCTTTTTTTTTATTGTTATTAATTTTGGAATCTGTTTAGATCTTTTTTTTTGCTATCTCTCTATTATGGGCTGATGCTGGTCAGGGCTTCCAAGATTTGGGGATTAACTGGTTAGGAATTTGAGTTTTTTATATTTGAAAAAAAAAAAAACCCAATTGTGTTGTAGGTTAGGGATTTTCTTTTCCCCAAACATTCTAGGTAGCTTGGGATTCAACCCATGTGATGTTTTAGCATCTGTAGGTCAGGATATGCTTGCTCACAATGACATAAAATGATTTGGTGTAGTGTAACTTATATTTGGATCACCACTATTTCTAATATTAAATCACTTTTCCTTTATAATGTTTGTACCATTTCTATGATGTGCAGGAAAGGGAAAGAAAATAGGTCATCTCTATCATGTGCAGGAGAAGATGGAATAAGAGAAGACCCGATGACCTATGGTCTAACTAAAGGTATGGCCCTTGATAGAGTGGAACGGTGGAATAGGATTCATGCAGGCGACCCTAGTTAATTAGGATATGGCTTACATGATGATGACGATGATGACAATTATTTCATATATAAATTGCAATATGAATTTATATATATATATATATATATATATATATATATATATATATATATATATATATATATATATATATATATATATATATATATATATTACATACACTTAGTATATGTATTGGAATTTAAAGCAACCAACATTATCCCACCCCCATTGTACCATGTATTGGAGGAACTAGTGGTGAATGGATGTTTGGTTTATCCAAAAGGTATCCAGTTTGAAGCTGAAAGGCATAAAAAGTGCCTCTTTCAAGTTCTTTTACTCGGTCTTCCACTCAAAACAAAATGTTTACTATTAATCCTAGTATTATCTACTACATATTAGTAACATACAACCAATATTGGGGCACCATACCATAAGCTACAAAATTTCATGTCCCCCTAAACAAGGCATCCTCCATTGATAACATATATATATATATATATATATATATATATATATATATATATATATATATATCATAAGTTTTTTATTTTCATTTATATTCACAAATACATTCATCATCCATCCAACTATTAACAACATTTACAAAAAATCAAGTATATCCAACCAACTCTTAACAATAATTTGCAACTTAACTTGCTAAGAACCGTCATGCACCGTAATGTCTTACGGCAGAGTGGGTTCTAAGGAGTTACAAGTTGACCCTAACGACAACATATAAATGAAGCAAAAAAGATATAAATGATTCAAGATTAATTAAAGGTTTTGAGAACTTACATCCACCTCACTCTTATTGCTAAGTAGTCCTGATGAAAATGCATCCACACTACGAGAAAGGGAAAAAAAATAAAAAAATTTGTAGCTACACCGATACGGTCTAGTATGAACAGCTGCCTAGGTACCCAATGTTGGAAGATTGGGATCAAGCCACTATGTAGTTCTTAATATTTAAATCAGAACATTTTACTCATAAGCAAAGAAAAAATCAAAACAAACCATAATGGAAATATGTGTACCTTCTGTCACGCATAAGAAGATGAAAAGCTGAAACAAAGCACTAGATTAGTCAAACAAAACTACTAAATAATTCAAGATAAAGAATTAGTCAAATAATATCCAAAATAATCTCAAACACAATCCACATGTCCTGACCAAATTATAAAAATATGTTCGTGACTTAGGAAATGTTTTAAGTAAACTCCTTTAACATCTATGTTTTCGTCAGCACTCTAGGCCAAACGAGAACATCACCCACGTCGCAATCGGCTAACGTCTTCTCAATGTCACCAAACACATTCGCACTGGAAACTTCAACAACATCCAATATAACTTTGATGCAATCTGGAGGGATGCCTGCATAATCTCTAATCATACGCCCACGTGCAACAACTCAACTACAAATATCTGTCAAATGACACATTTGTTCCACCTATTGAAGTGAATGTGGAGGTGGAGCTGACTCATCACGATGACTTGAGGTATCACCAGATCGATAAAACCCCTACAAGAATAAATTTTTATTATTTTCATGGATAAAATAGTAACTATACATCATTCTTTAATTATTAAAATACCTGAGAACCAGCAGTGCCAGGAGAGCATTGCATTGGTTGAACTAAAGTATTTATTTGATTCTGAACTTCAACCAAACGTTCTCCAATGTTCAATATCATGTTCTTGCACTCGTTGAACTTGTTTTTCAGTTGCTCTTTTAATATAATCATCGATGCTTTAACCTCAGTAATTTCGCCCTTTCCTTCTATAATTTCATTAATGTAAGGGGTTGAAGCAATAATGGTAGTTTTTGGAATATGACGAAACCCTCTTACACGTCCTCTTTTATCATGACCACAAACCTAAATGATAATCAGCCATTATTAGTAGTGCATGTATATTAGTAACAAAAATTGTTTAGAAAGTTAAGTATGTCAAAGTGAAGAGAATGAATGAAAAACCTGTGCAACCGAGTCATGATTTAAATCATTATGCATACAAGTCGGGTCATTGGAAACTATTTCTTTTATTTTTTCCATTGTGATGCTCAGCTCCTGTGAAGGGAGAGACCCATCGGATCTAGTATGAGTTGTCAGAAACAATTCAGTTCTCGTGATTTGAGTATTTGAATTTTTTTGTTACTGTAATTTACAATGAGAAATCATGTTAATTATTTTGTATTCTTAAATTGGATTAAAAGAAATTAAAGCTATGTTAAAAACTTCTAATCAACTCTGTCATCCTAGCAGACCCCCGACGACCAGTCGTGTGAGGTAACTTCATCTCTCTTCTGGATTCCTTTCTCTTTTCATGACGAGACTTCGCCTCTTCTGTAGATTTGTAATCAATGAATTTAACCCAATCTTCTAGCTTGACACCATTTGAAAAATTTTTCTTTTTGTCTCCATCATTATCATACATATCCAGGACATTTCCTCATAATCGGTTCTTCCAATCCTTCCACATATCATTAGCACGCTTAATTATGAAAGTTTTATAGTTGTCACTATTGTCAACATCATATTTGGCCTATATATTTCATTACACAGGGCCATTAGTCAACAACAATTATATTATAAACATTACAAAGTAAAACTCATGCATTTAAATGCTTACCAAAACAGTTGACCAAAGATTATCCTTGATGGTATCTGGCACAAGCCGCCGATTTTTGTATGCAATTGAAAAATGAGTCCTGACCACATTTCCTAAAAATGTGGTGAATTGATTTTTATGAACTCCAGTAATCTCTCCAAGTGGACTGATTGAAACTTTTATCCTTGTGGTGCTTGCTGGGGCAGAACTAGAAAGCCCTACATACGACATAATTTCTAAAAAGAAAAAATAAAAAATTATTAGTCATTTAATATGTTGTTTTACATTATAAAGAGATGACACTATACACATGCATATATTTTTGCTAAATGAAAAGGAAAATAATCTAATATAGTAAATGAAATTTAATTTACTTCAACCTGATATGAAACTTAATCAGTTTCTTTTCCGCTTCTGAATATGTGGGTTACATTCAACAATTTCTACATATGACCCTTCTTGTATATCTTCATTAGTTGGGTACGGATCATCTATTAAGGAAGGGCTCGAGGAACTTCCAGTCAACCTGGCCTCAAACACTAGCGGATCCTCAAATGCATATGCATCTTTTGTCAGTCGCTTTGGAACATCTAAGAAAACATGTCAATCATCTCTTGTCGGATCCTTGTAATAGAAGACTTGAGCCGCCTGAGATGCATGGATAAATGGCTCATCTTCTTCCTTAATATTCCTTCTAAACCTTCTTAGGTTTACAAATATCAGATTTGTTTCAGGATCTACATAACATCCATTTGAAGTATCTTCAATATGCAGCCAATCACAGTAGAACAATGTTATCTTGAAGGTGAAGTAGTTTAATTCAAGAATTTGTCTAATGATACCATAGTAGGTGACTTCCTATTCTACCAAGTTCTTATCCCTAGCACTTGCCCTAAACATAGTTAAGGCTTTCATAGAGACCCCACTATTTTGTATTGTCAAGTTTTTTTCAGAGTCTGATGTGCAAAAAACATATCCATTTACTGAGTATGTACTGTATGATGTGGCATCATAGCTAGGACCAATAGCAATTCTCTTAAATTGTGACATTTCTTCATTCTCTAATTGTTCCCTTAATCAAGCATTGTAGTCTACTTCTTTTTGCACCGACGGATTGCCCCTCCTGTTTTGTCCCTTACGTGTTTGGCCATGAATATATTCATTGTACTTCCTACAATTCACATACAATATAACATATAAATTAATTTTTTACTTTGCATGGTACAATTTAAAAACATTAAGGATAAAAACATAGACTTTTGTCAACATACCCCAGCCATTGAGCATTTTCAGCATGATGTTGTAATACCCATCTACGTGCTTGTTGATATTGCTCATTAGTAAGAAGATAACTTTTCCCTTTTTTATCGATTTGAAAATTATCAGCATTATCATCACCGTCATCATAGAATATCTTTTTCACTCTCTTGTGGCTTCCTAACATCTTATCAGGCATGTAGTCCATGCAGTACATCATAGACTCTTCCAGTATGTAGCGTTCAACAATACAACCCTCTGGATAAGTTCGATTCGTCACATACTTTTTGTATGTTCGCATCATCCTATACACATTAAAATCAGATATAGATAATAATAATAATAATAATAATAATAATAAGGTAAAAGAAAGTTGATAAATTCTGATAATTAATGTTACCTCTCAAAAGGATACATCCACCGATATCTGACAGGTCCACAAAGTTGTGCTTCCTCTGCTAAGTGCACCACTAAGTGTGTCATAGGAACAAAAAAAGATGGGGGAAAATATTTTTCGAATACACAATGTTTCTACTATTTTATTTTTTATATTTTGAAGCTCTTCACGATTAATAACTTTTGAACATATGACGTTGAAGAATCTTGACATTTCACAAATGGCGGTGCGCAATGTCTTCTTCTTTTCCAAAAACGAGTGCATCAACAAAACTGTTAGCAATTGCTGCATCATAATGTGATAATCATGCGACTTGAGGGACTTTAGCTGACAATCCTCTAAATTGACATGATATGTCCAGTTTACACAATATCCTCTTGGAACTTTCAAATTACTCAGTGTTAGGCAAAACATGTTTCTTTCAGATGTGGACAATGTGAAAGGAGCTTTGGGTAAGAATAACCTGCCATTTCTTTCTTCAGGCCACATAGACTTTCTTATCTTCATAACCTGAAGATCCTGACGGGCTTGTAAACCATCCTCAGTCTTATCTTTTATATCCATGATTGTTGCAATGAGGTTCTCGGTGACATTTTTCTCAACATGCATCACATCCAGATTGTGACGAATGGGCAAATGCTCCCAGTATGGCAAGTCAAAAAGATTGATCTCTTCATCCAGGCAGTAATGTTGTTTGGGTCATTGTTAGACTTTTTCTTAGTCTTTCCCACTTGCTTTATGAAAACAGTTTCAATATTATTCATTTTTCGTAGTACATCTGAACCTTTTATACGCTTCAGAGCCTTCCTTTTTTCCTCTTTCCCATTGAATCTGGTTCTGTCAGTCCCATATATGCAAACTTCTTTCCATGTTCAAGCCAAAATGATTCTGTCTCCTCACTACAAATAGGGCATGCGTACTTTCCTCCTGTCCTACAAGCAGAAAGATGTCCATATGCTGGAAAATCGTGTATTGCTCATAGTAAAATTGCCCTCATTGTGAACATTTTCTTACTATGTGAGTCATATGTCACAGATCCTTTCCACAATTCAAGTAACTCTGCAATCAACGGTTGCAAGTAAACATCAATGTCATGTCCTGGACCTTTTTTTTCGGGGATCAAAAGTGTTAATATGGTAAACTCCTTCCGCATGCATAAATGAGGCGGAAGATTATATGTAACAATCATAACAGGCCAGCAACTATATTAATTGCTCATATTCCCAAAAGGATTGAATCCATCCGTTGCAAGTTTCAAACGAACGTTACGTGGCTCCACAGCAAAATCAACATACTTTTCATCTACAATCTTCCATATAGACGAATCCACTGGATGACGCATGCAAATATCATCTTGACCTGACTTTGAATGCCATATCATATTCTTTGCAATCTCTGGTATAGTGTAGAGTCTTTTTAACTTTAATGTTAATGGGAAGTACCTTAGCACCTTTCGAGGTACACGTGAGGCGGTTGACCTTACAACATTATTAAATTTTCATCTGCTTGCTCCACATTTTGGACAACACTGCTTATCAACATTGTCCTTCCAGTATAAAATACAATCATTAGGGCATGCATGTATTGTCTCATAGTTCATACCCAATGAACTGATCAACCTCTTTGCATTATAAGTACTATCTGGCAAAGAGTTCTTGTTGGACAAAATTTTCTTGAGCAAGTTTAACAACTCTGTAAAGCTATTGTCTGACCAACGAAACCTAGCCTTCATACTCAACAACTCCACTGTCACAGACAACTTTGTATGCTCCGGTTTACACGATAAATATAGGGGTTGTTTTGCATCCTCCATTAACTTCCTATACCGTGCCTCATCACCTAAGTCATCATGAGGTTCAATATCTTCATTGTTGACCTCATCCATACATGCATCTAACTCAATGGGTTGAAAACGACTGAAAGCATCATTCACCAAATCAACCATTCTAGGCAACACATCTTCATTACAATTATCGACAGATGTACTCGCACTTGTTTCAAGGCGTTGTTCCCCATGGAGAAACCACGTCGTGTACGTTTGATCTATGTCATTAAGAACCAAGTGTTCAGAAATGGTTTCTAATGTCAACTTCCCACATATGTTGCAACACTTGGCACAAGGATAGCTGTGCCAGTCTTCCCCATTTGAATTTTGTTTCACGTACTTTAGAAACGTTGCAACACTTTCCATGTATTCAATAGTTAACCTTCCTGCCCTCATCCAGTTCTTGCATGGTGTCTTAGAAGCCATCTCTGGTAATGTGTACATGATGTGTTTAAGTTAGATTACAAATAAGTATGTCTAACTAACTAAATCAGTCGCCCATCCAAGGCCGAATAGATTGTAACACTTTCATTTTAAAATTTAAGTGCATTTGAATTACTAAAATGAAAGAATCAGTCTTGAACTGTCCAAAAAGGGACAATTTAAGGATTTTTATGCACCAAGGAGCACACTGTATCTATGCCTGGCCACATAAAAACCCTTAAATGGGTAACTGATTGTCTTAATTTATATACAATTACATCAAAATTTGTAATCTAAATGAACATGATTCAAAATACAACTCATTTATCAAAGTAAAAGAATTGGTAACCTGAGTTGTTTTCCTGCAACTAGTCTCACCAGATGCCAGCACCACCTGTTCTCCATACATAAATAGATAAACAAAACTCAGATCAATTATACATAACTTTTTTTTTACTTAAAGTTACTTAATCGCTTCAGCTTAATAAGTAAAAATTAGGATAAGCTACTTGAGGCATAACTAGCTCATCTTAAGTGATTTAAGATCCAAACGCATGCCCCCTTATATTCTTATAAATTCCTGGAAACTGTCACCAGTTAATGTTCACACCAGCTCTCCCCTCCTAATATACAATGCAATGGTGCTTGACATGCATTTTAATATGTAGAGCAATGCTTATTATATTGTTATTAATTTTTGTAATGACTTTTGCTTGAGTACATTACCATGTATTACAATATGACAACGATACTTTATCTATTGACCCAAATGGTATATGCCATAGGGATTCCCTTGGAAGGCGATGACCAAAACAACTTATCAAATTAAATATTTCAACGCTTTGATTGAACTGAGGTTATTGTAGCCATTCATTTTCATAAAAAAGAGCCAAATTTCAAATGGTTGAACTAATCAAATTTAAGGGATTTTATTTATTGTGTCACTAACATAGACGGATATAAACAGATTGGATTATAAGACAGAGGTGGAGATAAAAAATCACTGTAAATGTTTAAACAAAAATACATTATGATAATATGGTGTTGAACATGCATGGCTAGAAAGGAAATAATCACACCCGTTTCAAACTACCGTGAGTTATCAAATGGTCGGGCTTTTATGGGGCCTAACATGATGTGTTGTGTGGAATGCAAACCTTATATCAAGTGGGTCTCTCCCCTTGTTCCATGTGATCATGTAACACACCTGAATTTTGGATTGATTTTTGGTCTCTTGGCCTTACATGGGGCCTCATTGGATGGATGGCTCTAATGGAATCATCACATCATGGTGGGTCCCACAGAGTTGGAAGGACAGGAACAATGGTCCAAAGCCTATGTGATCATTACCCACTAAAAAATAATATTAGTGACGCAATTGTAGCAAATGAACGGATGAGCTATTGGCTGTAATATCACCATCACGATCGTAGGGTCATCATTGCTAAGAAGAACATTAATTTCCAGATTCCTATCTTCAAGCATTAAATGCAAAAGCCATCACAGTTAACCATGTGGCATGTGCCCGGACGTTCTTAGATAGGCCCCCATGGGGTTATCAGGTTGACCAGACATGCACGTGAAAATGTGGGGACCCTGACTGATAGGACAAAATGCATTGTAGGAACATCCTACAAACGTTAGTGACGCTACACGTATATGCAATGTTGGCACGTTTGGGGAAATCCAGCTGGCTCTTGAAGATAGCATCTAAATAGGACTCCCATGTATGATTAACACGCATCGCTCACTGGCTTGAATCAGTGATCGGTGGTCTACTTCTTCTAAGGGCTATAGCCCAAAAATCACAGGTAAGAAAGTTCTTACCTATAAAATCAATGGGCTTGGTCCAAGTAATTAATAGCCAAAAAGCAAGATATTGAATGCATGTCTAGGGACACTTGGGTCCATGTGATTTTTTTTCTATGGCCCATTTGAGAGTGCACCCACTAATTATAGTCTGGAATGATGGGCATGTCCACCAAACTGAACGGCAGAGATGGTTTATACAGTTTCAGTGCATATGGTGAAAGTGATTGTGTAGAGTGTTTTCACATCATTTCTATTATGGAATATGTGACAGAAATATCGAAACATTAGGGCTTTTATCTTTTTTGTGCCACCAAATTAATGAGGTAAACATAGGGTGTGTTTTTGTGCCACCTAATTAATAATTTTTCTTTTTTTTTTAAAAAAAATAATTAGTGGTGAGACGGGTGATGTCAATGCCTGTCAGAATTTGTACTAACTAAAGGCTAAAATTATTTTGATGTTTCACTAAGGTACTTTTTGTGATGATGGGTCATACGTGGGACCGATTAGGTGAGACCCCAAAGTCACCCAAGACGGTGCAGCTGTTACCATGGGGCCCACCTTGATTTATGTATTCTATATCCATGCCATCCATCCAGTTTTTCATATCATTTTATGGCATTATCCCAAAAATAAAGTAGATCCAATGATCAGGTGGACCATACCATAGGAAATAGTGGTAATTGACAGTTAATGGGCATAAAAGTTTTGGGTCAAGTTGATATATATATATATATATATATATCACACACTTCATCCAGGCTTATGTGACCTTTTCAAGGGATTGGATGACAAATAAACGCTACTGAAGCATTAAGGTATAATTTGATCTGCTTCACTTTTTTGGATAATGCCTTAAAATGATCTGAAAAAAATGGATGGACAGTGTCACCTAATCCGCTCCATGGTAAGGGTTACACGTCTCACCTAATCCACTCAGGTAAATATGATGGTTTTGACCATGAACAGTTGGCACATATTTACGTGTATGCAACCGATGATGAGTGGTGGTTTTTACTCATGCCTAGATGATCGACTCATAAGAGTTTCAATATGAGGTCATAGGTTGGAATGGCACCTGTTCCTGCAATGGCCGTCTCCAAGCGCCACTCGATGGAAGAAAACTGCACCACTCGATGGAAGAAGAAGCTAAGTGGCTGGAAGGAATGAAAGAATCGGATAACAGAGAAGGCGCTAGTGATTTTGAGAATCCTTTTTTAAATTTTATAAAATTTTGAAATAAGAAACAGTGTGTGTTTACCACTGTTTATAACAAATACTCTGTTAACAATCGTGCATGCAAGAAGGACCATTTTCTGGATGGTTAAGATCGTATTATATAATAAAATTATAAACATTAAATAAATACAACTAGATGGATTATTTCAATGGTCTGGATAACTTTATATCATTGCCACTATTTTCATTAACAAGTCACCACTATTTTACATTATGTACAAAACTCACAATTTTCTTAACAGAAAAATAAAGCATAAACAAAGCTTTGGAAAGGGGAGGGCTCTATGGGCCCCACCATGATGGATATGTTTTATCCAATCCATCCATATATTTATATATATAATTTTATGATATGGTTTTAAAAATGAAGTATATCTCAATCTCAAGTGGACCACATTATAGGAAATAGTGTTGAAAAAATTTGACCATTAAAAATGCTTTAGGGGCCATAAAAGTTTTGGATCAAGCTGATATTTATTTTTTCCCTTCATATGGATCTTTATGACCAAATCAATAGATTGGATATCAAATAAATAGTACAATGGGCCTTAGGAGAATCTTAATTGTGAATATCCATTCATTATTTTTGTCCCGTGGTGTGGCCCAACTAAGATTTATATCCCTATCATTTTTTGTTTCAAGCACTAAAATGATCTTTAAAAATAGATTATTGGAATGGATGAAGCACATACATCATGATGGGGCCCATAAAGCACCGACCACCAACGTCTCAGGCGGAGTAGCCAATCCGTCTGGAACGTGGACGTGGACTTCATGCAAAAGCCTTTTCACGTCAATGCGCATGGTGCTGGGTGGGGCCCACCACCATGTTTGTGGAAAATCTACTCCATTAATCCATTTATAGAGATCATTTTAGAGAAAGATACCAAAAATGAAGTGTATCCAAAACTCAAGTGGGCCACACGAGATGAAACAGTGGGGATTTAGTGAGAACCGTTGAAACATCTTATGCCCATAAAAAGCTTTGTTTCAGGCTTCTTTTTTTTTTTTTTTTTTTCTTTTTTCCTTTTGTATTTTCACTTATTCCCGGTGTTAATGACCTTATAAACTGTTTGGATGGCATATAAACATCAAGGTGGAGTCCAAAAGGTTTCAACTATCGGTTTTTGTTTCCACACTGTTTCCTCTCGTGTGACCCACTTGATTTTTGGATCCAACTCATTTTTGATCTCTTGTCCTAAAATAATCTCTAAAAATTGATTAACGGAGTAGATTTTCCAAACACATGGTGTTGGGCCCCACCCAGCATCCATGCGTAGGATGTCAAGGGCTTTAACACGAAATCCGTGTCCCGTTAAAAAGTGGCGACCAACCAATGGCTGGTAGTCTGTGCTCTGTGGGCCCCAACATGACGTACGTGTTTCATCCACGCCGTCCATCTATTCTTCTAGAAAATTTTATGGTATAAGACCAAAAATGAGGTATATCCCAGTCTCAAATGGACCACATTACAGGAAACAGTGTTGAATGAGTGTGGACCATAAAAAACCTTTTGGGGGCCATAAAAGTTTTGGATCAAGCTAATCTTTGATTTTTCCCTTCATCTGGTCATGTATGACCTAATCAATAGATTGAATGTCAAATAAATGGTACAGTGGGCCTTAAATATGATAGATTTTAATGGTGGATATCTAATCACCATTGTTTTCATGTGGTGTGGTACACCTGAGATTTATGTCCTGCTAATTTTTCATATAAAACTGTAAAATAATTTGTAAAAATGGATGAACGAAATAGATGAAACATGTACATCATAGTGGAGCCCACCAGTAGAAAAGGATTTTAATGGTAGATATCCAATCAAATTGTTTTCCTATGATGTGGTCCACCTTAAGTTTATATCCCTATCATTTTTTTAATCAAGCCCGAAAATGATCGGTAAAAATGGATGAATATAATGGATGAAATACATACATCATGGTGGGGCCCACATAGCACTGAATACTAGCCAACAAGTCAGTGGCAGGAGAGTAGTCAATCTGTTCCCATCCATGCTGTTTGTGGTGCGGT
Organism: Magnolia kwangsiensis; assembly: GCA_037074715.1. Lineage (NCBI taxonomy): Eukaryota > Viridiplantae > Streptophyta > Magnoliopsida > Magnoliales > Magnoliaceae > Magnolia > Magnolia kwangsiensis. The sequence continues at coordinate 122,059,099 of CM073577.1, forward strand.
CCATTTAATCTTTGAATATGATTCATTTTTTGAATAATTCTCTGAAATGATCTCGAAAAATGGATGAAGTGTGGGTTGATCCCAAATTTTCGGTAAATCCAAAACTCAAGTGGACCATGCCACACGAAACAATGTGGAATAATGATTTCCACCATTGATACCTTCCTTGGGCCTACAGTAACATTTATTTGCCATCCAACCTATTCATAATATCAAATATATATAAATGAAGAGAAAACACAAACATCAGCTTGATCCAAAACTTCTATGGCCTCCAGGAAATTTTCAATAGTAGAGGTTCAATCAAACTATTTCCTGTGGTGTGGTCCGCTTAAGCTTTGGATATGCTTACTTTTTGTTCTTTAAACGTCAAATTATCTGTTAACGTGGATAAATAAAATGGATAAAATAAATAAATAATGGTGGACCCCACAAAGTTTACTTTGGTAAGGGTAATGACTAACTCGACTAAATGTAGAGGGGTTTCCTTAAAATTTTCATAATCATGTATTTGGCTTGCCTTAAAGGGATTCACATATCTAACCAACTCATTATGTGTGTCCCACTTGGATGAGGGGTTAGACTAAGTTTTAACCGCATCCAAAACTCATGTGTGCCCCACCACGTGCTTTTATATTTTTTAAAATGTCTTGACATGGTTTTAGATGGCATGGCCCACCTGAGTTTCATTTACAGATAATTTTTGAGAGATCTCATAACCTAAAGGGGATTGACAAATTAAATGCATGGTGTTGATGTTCCACATACATCATGATGGGGCCCACAAAACTTATTAACATTAATTCCTAGGTTTTCGCAAGGTCAATAAGTTGGGTCATAATTTTGACAACAATATTTAGCCCATTTTATATGTCTAGTCCATTCACTCTATTTTATTGATCAACGCCCTCAATTTAACTAGTTACTCGCCCCAATCAGGATAGCTACATATGAGAAAGATATTGGGCATACAAGATTGATCAACAATTTGATTTAAACATATGAAGTTATTTACTTTTCAATCTGGACTAATTCGATTGTCCAAAAATGATTAAATGTTCAATTAGTGGATGTGCCTAATAATTTATTAATTTTTTTTTCACAAATAAATTTCAATTTTCATTTAAAAATAACATTTTTTTTTTAAACGTATATTTTTTTACTCTTAATTTTTCTTTAAAAACTTTTAACAAAATATCATTTTTATTATAAAATATTTCAAAAAATAAATTAAAATACAAATTTTGAATTCTTATTTTTAAAATATCTAAAATTTTCATAAATTTTTTTTCCCCAAAAATTCCAAAATGCCGATTTTTTTTTTCTTCAAAAGCATCGTGCTGTTTTCAACTTTTCAAATTTTAAAGAAATATATATAAATTTTCAAAATCTTAGTATTTTTTTTTAAACTTTTTCTTTTAATTTCGAATTTTCAACATTTTCAATTATATCTCAAAATCACAAAATTATTCAACTTATTTAGTTTTCGTTTCAAAATGTTTATTTTTTGATAAAGTATCGATTTTTTTAATATCGTTTTATTTTATTTTTCACTCAAATTTTATTTTGAGTTAAAATAAAATAAAATTTCACATAATGTGAAATTTTATTTTATTTTCACATTTCAAACTATCATTTTCTTTTTTAAAATATTTTCATTTTTCAACATTGTGAAAATTTTCACATTTTAAAAAATATTTTTAAATTTTTTTTTCAGGATATTATTTTTTTCTCAAGATCAAATGCTTTTTTTTTTTTTTTTTTTCACATTTATCAACTTTATTCAAAATTTGTTTTTGTTCCTACAAAATAGATTTTTATTAAATTACAATTTATTTATTTTTCAAAATCTAATTTTTTTCTCAAACATTGTTAAATTTTTTTAACTTCTCAATATTCTTTTTCATGTGATATTACAAATCATTCAAATATTAATTTTAAATTAAAAATAAAAACAAAAATTCCACTCATTTAATATAAAAACATAATAAAATTTCTTTTTGCATTCAATCAATTATTAAAAAGTAATCTTAGATATAAATATGTACAATTAAACCACTAAAATTCTATTAAAAAACCACTATTATACTAAAAAAATAAATTAAAATTTCCACCATATTCTTAAAAAAGGGGAAAAATTATTGGCAGGACAAAAGGCCTTTTACGACGAACATGATCCGTCGCAAACTTTCTTTTACGACGGACCATGATCCGTCGCAAAAGCATCTAAAAAGTGTGGCATTCAGCGTTTTGGGCGGCAAAATACGGGTGGAACAGTGAAAATTTATCCGTCGCCTATTAACGACGGACCAAAATCCGTCGTAAATACGTCGTAAATCAGATATTAGCGACGGATTTTAGTCCGTCGCTAAATTCAGCGATGTTCCACCTACGGATTTTCGTGAATCCCGGGATTAGCGAAGGACTTTCTCCGTTAGCGACGGATTAAATCCGTCGTTAAACCAAGAAATTTTAGCGTCCGTCGCAAAAATAGGTCACAATTTGCCCAATTTGGCGTAGTGTACCTAAATTAGGAATGGGTTTGATTGTCTCGATGTCTAAATTTTAGCTTGGCATTTCACTACCAAAAAAATGGCTAAAATATACAAACTACATCAATTTTTTGCTACGGATATAATCTCTTACTACGGTTTTAATCTGTATCTAAAATGTTGCTACACCATTAAAATTACCGGTGGTGTAAGGGGCTTTATAGGGCCTAAAAATTTATATATGTTATATCTAAGCCATCCATCTATTTTGAAATATTATTTTAGTATAAGAAATAAAAACTCAGCTACATCGAAGGCTCAAGTAGACCACACGGTAGGAAAAATTGAGATTAAATCAAATTTGCTTCTTATGGTGTGGTCCACTTGTGCGTTCAATTTACTTTAAGTTTGGTGTCATAAACTAAAATAAATAATTAAAATTAATGATGGGAATGGATAACCCAAATACATCATGGTGGGCCCCACAGAGCTCTTGATAGGACCATCCACGTCCGTCCCACAAAAGGACCCCAAAATTGGGCGCCCGATCAAAAACGGACCAACAGCTCACTGCTCTCTCTCTCTCTCTCTCTCTCTCTCTCTCTCTCTCTCTCTCTCTCCCTCTCTCTCTCCATCTTCGTTCCCCAATCCTCTCTCCCTCCCGATCTCTGCTCCATCTTCTCATTCTCCTCCCTCTCTCTCCAACGCATCTCTGCCCTCTTTATCTCTCTCTCCCTCTCTCCTTCTTAACCCAAACTAAAACCCAAACCCTCCTCTCCCAACATCCATGTCTTGGGATTTCGCTCTCTCCTCTGTCCGATTGATAATCCAAGGTAAAAATCATGTCCGGAGATCGGGAAAGGCCTGAAGCTCTACAGGTGCGTGCAATGGTATTTTCGTAGTTTTGATTCTGGGTGTGTCATTTTCCGATGGAAATTAGGGTTTCGAGGGAGTGATTGACGGGAAAAAATCAGGTATATTGTTCTTCCTTCATTTCCTTGTTATCTATGTTGAATTGAGATTTGATCGGAATTAGGTTTATCTTTATTGAATCCCTTGTTCTGCTTTTTGAAATGTTGATTTATGGTTTTAGTGGAGAGATCATTGATTGTAGAAATGAGTCGTTTTTGGTTATGAGATCATTAAGGATAGAAGCTTCTTCAATGATTTGATGTGCATGATTTTTGGTTCTTATATTTACAATAATGATGCCAACTATGGTAGCATTGATGATGCCTTGAGGTTGTTTGGTAAAATGTCTGAGAGAAGGTATTTATAGCTTTTCCACAACTTCTAAAGTTTGGTTTGATGTGTTCATTGTGGCAATGTGTCTCTATTACTGTCTGATGTACCATCATTAAATGCTTCTTCAACTAAATTTTGAACGAGACGATTGGAGTAAAGATATCAAAAAACGTGTTATTGTCAATCATTGAATCTGTAGGAGTGGTTCTGCATTGGAATAATGAGTAGTTGAAGACAATTATCCTTCTTGAGATATGGTAGAATTGTGTACATAGTAGGGGATTATATCACTTTTAATTTTGTTCAATTTTTTACTATAGACTATTTTGAGGGTATTCTCCTTTACCATGGGGACATGTAAATATATATTGCTTGAAAATTTTCAAACCTTATTTTATTCTATTGTTTGAAAATTTCCAGTTAAGAATTGAATCTCTACAAACAAAAAATCAAATTAGGCTTGCTTCTTGTTTCCATCGCATGTCCCTACTTACAAAGAAGAGCAACTCATTTTCTGAATCGAACCTAACTTGTTTTTATTACTTTTTTTTTCTAGCATTTATACCATGAATTGCAGTGGAAGCTTAGAACTTCCAATGTAAGTTTATAGTCTAGTAACTGCATATTATTGTCCTCAGCCATATAGAGAAATTGAATGATTTTCTGCCTTTAGCATTCAAAATATTTTTACCTCAAGCTCTATTCTTAATTGTAATTCACTGAGGCATGAGTTTCACATGCCATATGTTTACATTTTACCTTTGTCATGCTTGAAACATGTTAACATAACATGTAACTGTATCGTGAATGGCTTGTTATTACAGGCAACTTGGTCTTTTCTTTTTGTTGAGCTCCAACCTGTTGCCAATATGAAGAGGTGATGTTGCCATTTGGATTTTCAAAATCTAATCTCATGTATGATGAAATAAGGTCTGTTAGAGGTTTGCTAAGCCCATGTACAAGGCCTACCTTCTAATGGCATCACATGTGCCACCATGGCAGAAAATGCAATATCAAAGCCATCCATCAGGTTGGTCCAGCTGTCAAGATGTTCTCACCCAAAAAATCAAGCTGAAGGAGTAGAGCATACATACCATCCTAACAGTGAGCATCTGAGAAGTGAGTAGTGCATAGGCTGGCTCCCATTGTGAAAATGATCATATACAAAAAAATCACCTTGGTTCACTTATCATGCATAGGCTGGCTCCCATTTTCATGCTAGGTACCACCTTAGACACCACTAAAATGTTCCACACTAGCCCACAGTTTCAAGTTTGGTACTTGTGCTGTGTCAAAGTTTGTGAGGTTTATTGCAGTATACCATGTCATGGATGAATGGTGAAACACTTGACTTCTACATCTTTGGATTGTTTGGAAAAAGTTCAATGTTGAATTGCTCCCTGACACTCAAAAGATGGGCCACACCATGGGTATCATCTGGGCCAAAAATCAAGATGCTCATCATGCAATCCACCCTATACGAAATGAGTGGACTAGCCTGATTTTTGTGCCAGGTGTTTGTCATGGTGGATCCCACCGTGGGAAAATGGAAGTGCACATAAAAAACCTATGTATGTAATCAACCTCTTCCTTCTATTCAACTTCCGGCTTGCTTGGATTGATCTTTATAGTGTTTGTTCGAAGCACTTAATTATGGTTTTACCTGTAAATGCCTTTCAATCAAGTAATTGTATTGCCACAATATTATTTTTTTTAGTCCAAGCAATTGTATTGCAAAATAGCATTTAAACTTGAAGAAATGCTACAACTATTTTTTACTTCATATATAGTGCATGATTGGCATACCTTAGCTTAAATAGATTATCCAACACTTTTCATTTCCTTATTATTTATCTTCATTTGTTGTTATAGTCAGAAAAGGTCTATTTAATAGATAAATAGACATCACTTTTTCCTTTTCATAATTTGTAAATATTTCCAACATGGTTGCAGCAGTAAAATTTCAAAACTTGTAATGCTTTTTGTTAAGCTGACCCATTTAAAAAAATAAAAAAGAGAAAAGTCATGGCATGTTTTGAATTATCTCAACCATATTGCTAGTCGTAGCTCATGTGCTAGTTTGGATGGAGCATTGTGCATGCATGGTGAACCTCTTGGGAAGAGCAAGGCGAACCTCGAAAGAAAGAAAAATGGTCCTTGTTACATGTCATAAATTAGAGGCAGTTGGAGACCTTTCTATTTTCAGTACTTTATCTAGGTAGGCAGGTAAGTTTCTCCTAACTATGTCTCGCACTATTCTTTTAAATTTAAGGTTTTGTTCCCCTCCTAATGAGGGGGAGTTAAGGTAGTGCTAGGGGTTTATGTTGATGTGTTCTACTTTAACCTAAAAGTGTTCTACTAAGTGATCTTATAGATGCTTAGCTTGTTTTTAAATGTATTTGATGGACCAGATCCGGATATGCATCAGAGCTATCCGGATGTTGAGCGGGGGTCCCTAGAAAGTGGGAACCGCTGTTATGACCATGATGAAACTGTCCATTTTCTATAGACAGCATTGGAGTGGCTTGACCATTTGGACAGGTCGTGTTTATGTATTTGCTCAAAATTAATGGAGCAGACCCGGATGTGCGTCGAAGCTATCCGGATGAGCGGGGGTCCCTGGAAGGTGGGAACCGCTGTTATGACCATGATAAAACTGTCTATATCTTTTGGACAGCATTAAAGGGGCTGACCATTTGGACAGGCCGTGCTTATGTATTTGCTCAAAATTAATGGAGCAGACCCGGATGTGCGTCGGAGCTATCCGGATGAGCGGGTTCCCTGGAAGGTGGAACCCTTATTATGACCATGATGAAACTGTCCATTTCCTATGGATAACTTTGGAAGGGCTTGCCCATATGGTCAGGTCGTGTTTATATCTTATTTATATCTGTATTTGTAGGGACCACACCCTTAACCTAAATTACACCCTAAACCTATAACATATAACCTTAACCTAAACCTAAATCCGATCTCGAACCTGAACCCGATTTCCTAAACCTAAACCTATAACCTATAACCCATACTTATAACCTTAACCTAAACGTATTCTCAAATTCCAAAACATTAACCTATAACCTAAACCTAAACTTATAACCTATTCTTATAACCTTAACCTAGACCTTAACCATAACCTATAACCTATACTTATAACTTATAACCTAAACCTAAACCTATAACCTTAACCTTAACCTAAACCTATTCTTAAATCCCAAAACCTATACCTTAACCTAAACTCATATTCCTAAACCTAAACCTTAACCTAAACTCAAATCCCTAAACCTTTAACCTATAATCCAACCTAAACCTATACTTATAACCTAAACCTATGCTCGAATCTCAAAACCTATACTTATAACCTAAACCTAAACCTTAACCTAAACTCAAATCCCTAAACCTTAACCTATAACCCAACCTAAACCTATACTTATAACCTAAACCTAAACCTTAACCTAAACTCAAATCCCTAAACCGTAACCTATAATCCAACCTAAACCTATACTTATAACCTAAACATATTCTTAAATCTCAAAACCTATACTTATGAAATAAACCTAAACCCAAACCTATAACCTATAACCTAAAACCTAAACCCAAACCTAAACCCGATCCCGAACCTGTAACCCAAACCCGATTTCTTAAACCTAAACCTTAACCTATAACCCATACTTATAATCTTAACCTAAACCTATTCTCAAATCTCAAAACCTTAACCTATAACCTAAACCTTAACCTATACTTATAACCTATAACCTAAACCTATACCTATAACCTTAACTTATAACCTAAACTTAAACTTATAACCTTAACTTAAACCTATTCGCAAATCCAAAAATCTATATCTATAACCCAAACCTAAACCCGAACCCGAACCTGAACCCGATTTCCTAAACATAAACCTTAACCTATTCTCAATTCCATAAAGCTATAAGCTATAACCTATAACCTATAAGCTAAACCAAAACCTATAACCTTAACCAAAACCAAAACCTATAACCTATAACCTATAACCTAAACCCATAACCTATAACCTAAACTTATAACCTATAACCTAAAACTAAAACCTAAACCTAAACCTATAACCTAAACTTACAAACTAAAACCTAAGCCTAAACCTAAAACCTAAATCTATTCTCAACTCCCTAAACCTAAACCTACACCTAATCCAAAACTCAACTCCCTAACCTACCCCAAACCTAAACTTGAAAACTCAAACCTAAACCCGATCCCGAACCCGATTTCCTAAACCTAAACCTTAACATATTCTCAATTTCCTAAAGCTATAACCTATAACCTTAACCTAAACCTAAAACCTAAATGTATTCTCAAATCCTTAAACCTAAACCTACACCTAATCCAAATCTCAACTCCCTAACCTAAACCTAAACCTAAACTTGAAAACGCAAACCTAAACGTAATCCCGAACCTGAACCCAATTTCCTAAACCTAAACCTTAACCTATTCTCAATTCCCTAAAGCAATAACTTATAACCTAAACCTATAACTTAAACCTATATCCTTAACCTAAACCAAAACCTATGAGCTAAACCTTAACGTATAACCTATAACCTAAACTTATATCTTATAACCTAACCTTAACCTTAACCTAAACCTAAAACCTAAACCTTAACCTATACCCTAAAACCTATACCTAAACCTAAAACCTAAATGTATTCTTAAATCCCTAAACCAAAACCTAAACCTAATCCTAATCTCAACTCTCTAACCTAAACCTAAACCTAAACTTGAAAACCCAAACCAAAACACAATCCTGAACCCGAACCAGAACCCGATTTTCTAAACCTAAACCTTAACCAATTCTCAATTCCTTAAAGCTATAATCTAAAACCTAAACCTAAACCTTAAACCTAAATGCATTCTCAAATCCCTAAACCTAAACCTACACTTAATCCTAATCTCAAGTCCCTAACCTAAAACTAAACCTAAACTTGAAAACCTAAACCTAAACCCGATCCTAAACTCGAACACGAACCTGATTTCCTAAACCTAAACCTTAACCTATTCTCAATTCCCTAAAGCTATAACTTATAACCTAAACCTATAACTTAAACCTAAACCTAAACCTATAACCTTAACCTATACCAAAACCTATGAGCTAAACCTTAACATATAACCTATAACCTAACCGTAACCTAAACCTAAACCTAAAACCTAAACCTTAACCTATAACCTAAAACCTAAATGTATTCTTAAATCCCTAAACCTAAACCTACACCTAATCCTAATCTCAACTCCCTAACCTAAACCTAAACCTAAACTTGAAAACCCAAACCTAAACCCGATCCCGAACCCAATTTCCTAAACCTAAACCTTAACCTATTCTTAATTCCCTAAAGCTATAACCAAAAACGTAAGCCTAAAACCTAAATGTATTCTTAGATCACTAAACCTAAACCTACACCTAATCCTAATCTCAAGTCCCTAACCTAAACCTAAACCTAAACTTGAAAACCCAAACCTAAACTCGATCCCGAACCCGAACCCGAACCCGATTTCCTAAACCTAAACCTTAACCTATTCTCAATTACTTAAAGCTATAACGTATAACCTAAACCTAAACCTTAACTTAAACCTAAGCCTATAACCTTAACCTTAACCTAAACCTATGAGCTAAACCTTAACCTATGAGCTAAACCTTAATATATAACCTATAACCTAAACTTATATCCTATAACATAACCTTAACCTTAACCTAAACCTAAAACCTAAACCTTAACTTATAACCTTAACCTATAACCTATAACCTAAACCTAAACCTAAAACCTAAATGTATTCTCAAATCCCTAAACCTAAACGTACACCTAATCCTAATCTCAACTCCCTAACCTAAACCTAAACCTAAACTTGAAAACCCAAAACCAAACCTAAATCCGATCCTAAACCCGAACGCAAACCTCATAGCCGAAACCTAAACCTTAACCTATTCTCAATTCCCTAAAGCTATAACCTAAAACCTAAACCTAAACCTAAAACCTAAATGTAATCTCAAATCCCTAAACCTAAACCTAACCCTAATCCTAATCTTAACTCCCTAACCTAAACCTAAACCTAAACTTGAAAACCCAAACCTAAACCGATCCCGAACTCGAACCCGATTTCCTAAACCTAAACCTTAACCTATTCTCAATTCCCTAAAGCTATAACTTATTACCTAAACCTAAAACTTAACCTAAACCTAAACCTATAACCTTAACCTAAACCAAAACTTATGAGCTAAATCTTAACCTATAAGATATAAACTAAACTTATATCCTATAACCTAACCTTAACCTTAACCTAAACCCTAAACCTTTACCTATAACCTAAAACCTAAACCTAAACATAAAACCCAAATGTATTCTCAAATCCCTAAACCTAAACCTACACCTAATCCTAATCTCAACTCCCTAACCTAAACCTAAACCTAAACTTGAAAACTCAAACCTAAACCCGATCCCGAACCCGAACCTGATTTCTTAAACCTAAACCTTAACCTATAACCTAAACCTAAACCTATAACCTAAACCTAAACCTTAACCTATAACATATTCACAAATCCCAAAACTCATACCTATAATCCAAACCTAAACCTTAACCTATAACCTAAACCTAAACCTTAACCTATAACCTAAACGTAGACTTATAACCATAACCTAAACCAATTCTCAAATCTCAAAACCTATACTTATAGCAAAAACCTAAACCTTAACCTTAACCTATAACCTATACTTACAACCTTAACTTAAACCTATTCTCAAATCCCAAAACCTATACCTATAACCCGAACCCGATTTCCTAAACCTAAACCTTAACCTATGACCTAAACCTATACCTATAGCCTAAACCTAAAGCTTAACCTATAACCTAAACCTAGACTCATAACCTTAACCTAAACCTATTCCCAAATCCCAAAACCAATACCTATAGCCGAAACCTAAACCTTAACCTTAACCTATAACCTATACTTACAACCTTAACCTAAACCTATTCTCAAATCCCAAAACCTATACTTATTACCCAAACCTAAACCTGATGCCGAACCCGAACCCGATTTCCTAAACTTGAACCTTAACCTACAACCTAAACCTATACCTATAGCCTAAACCTAAACCTTAACCTATAACCTAAACCTAGACTCATAACCATAACCTAAACCTCTTCTCAAATCTCAAAACCTATACCTATAACCCAAACCTAAACCCGATACCGAACCCGAACCCGATTTCCTAAACCTAAACCTTATCCTATAACATAAACCTATACCTATAACTTAAACCTAAACCTTAACCTATAACCTAAATCTAGACTTATAACCTTAACCTAAACCTAGTCTCAAATCCCAAAAGCTATACTTATAGCCGAAACCTAATCCTTAACCTTAACCAATAACTTATACTAACAACCTTAACCTAAACCTATTCTCAAATCTCGAAACCTATACCTATAACCCAAACCTAAACCCAATCCCGAACCCGAACCTGATTTCCTAAACCTAAACCTTAACTTATAACCTAAACTTATACCTATAACCTAAATCTAAACCTTAACCTATAACCTAAACCTAGACTTATAACCTTAACCTAAACCTATTCTCAAATCTCAAAACCTATACTTATAGCCAAAACCTAAACCTTAACCTATAACCTAAACCTAGACTCATAACCTTAACCTAAACTTATTCTCAAATCCTAAAATCAATACCTATAACCCAAACCTAAACCCGATCCTGAACCCAAACCCAATTTTCTAAACCTAAACCTTAACCTATAACCTAAACCAATACCTATAACCTAAACCTAAACCTTAACCTATAACCTAAACCTAGACTTATAACCTTAACCTAAACCTATTCTCGAATTCCAAAACCTATACTTATAACCGAAACCTAAACCTTAACCTTAACCTATAACCTATACTTATAACCTTAACCTAAACATATTCTCAAATCCCAAAACCCATGCCTATAACCCAAACCTAAACCCGATCCTGAACCCGAATCCGATTTCCTAAACCTAAACCTTAACCTATAACCTAAACCTATACTTATAGCCTAAACCTAAATCTAGACTCATGACCTTAACCTAAACTTATTCTCAAATCCCAAAACCTATACCCATAACCCAAACCTAAACCCGATCCTGAACCCAAACCCGATTTCATAAACTTAAACCTTAACCTATAACCTAAACCTATTCCTATAACCTAAACCTAAACCTTAACTTATAACATAAACCTAGATTATAACCTTAACCTAAACCTATTCTCAAATCCCAAAACCTATACTTATAGCCGAAACTTAAACCTTAACCTTAACCTATAACCTATACTTACAACCTTAACCTAAACCTATTCTCAAATCCAAAAATATATACCTATAACCCAAACCTAAACCCGAACCCGAACCCGAACCCGATTTCCTAAACCTAAGCCTTAACCTATAACCTAAACCTATACCTATTGCCTAAACCTAAACCTAGACTCATAACCTTAACCTAAACCTCTTCTCAAATCCCAAAACCTATACTTATAGTCGAAACCTAAACCTTAACCTTAACCGATAACCTATACTTACAACCTTAACCTAAACCTATTCTCAAATCTCAAAACCTATACTTATAACCCAAACCTAAACCCGATCCCAAACCCGAATCCGATTTCCTAAACCTAAACCTTAACCTATTCTCAATTCCCTAAAGCTATAACTTATAACCTAAACCTATATCCTTAACCTAAACCAAAATATATGAGCTAAACCTTAATGTATAACCTATAACCTAAACTTATATCCTATAACCTAACCTTAACCTTAACCTAAACCTAAAACCTAAACCTTAACCTATAACCTAAAACCTAAACCTAAAACCTAAATGTATTCTCAAATCCCTAAACCTAAACCTACACCTAATCCCGATCTTAACTTCCTAACCTAAACCTAAACCAACACTTGAAAACCCTAAATCCAATCCTGAACCCGAACCCGATTTCCTAAACCTAAACCTTAACCTATTCTTAATTCCCTAAAGCTATAACTTATAACCTAAACCTTAACCTTAACCTAAACCTATAACCTTAACCAGAACCAAAACCTATGACCTAAACCTTGACCTATTACCTATAACGTAAACTTATATCCTATAACGTAACCTTAACCTTAACCTAAACCTAAACCCTAAACCATAACCTTTAACCTAAAATGAAAACCTAAACCTAAAGCCTAAATGTATTCTCAAATCCCTAAACCTAAACCTACACCTAATCCTGATCTCAACTCCCTAACCTAAACCTAAACTAACACTTGAAAACCCAAACCTAAACCCGAACCCGATTTCCTAAACCTAAACCTTAACCTAGTCTCAATTCCCTAAAGCTATAAACTAAAACTTAAATGTATTCTTAAGTCCCTAACCTAAACCTAAACCTAAACTTGAAAACCCAAACCTAAACCCGATCCCGAACCCGAACCCAAACCCGATTTCCTAAACCTAAACCTTAACCTATTCTCAAAACCCTAAAGCTATATCTTATAACCTAAACCTAAACCTAAACCTATAACGTATAACCTAAAGCAAAACCTATGAGCTAAACCTTAACCTAAACTTATATCCTATAACCTAACCTTAACCTTAACCTAAACCTTAACCTATAACCTAAAACCTAAACCTGAACCTAAAACCCAAATATATTCTCAAATCCCTAAACCTAAACCTGCACCTAATCCTAATCTCAACTCCCTAACCTAAACCTCAACCTAAACTTGAAAACTCGAACCTAAATCCGATCCCGAACCCGAACCCGATTTCCTAAACCTAAACTAAACATATTCTCAATTCCCTAACACTATGAATAATTTTTTATATTTTATTTATGATGTTAAACTTATATGTATTTATGCATGGATTAATGTCATGCGGATAAGATTGTTTGTGTTTGGATGGATGTAGTTAATGTTTGGATGAATGTAGTTTATGTTTGGATAGATTTATGTAGTTTAGATTTAGATGGATGTGAATGTGAATATGATGAAATATATTATATAACAAGTGTATATCAGGAAGAATATGATGAATTATATTGTAACAGGTGTATATCAGGAATTTTGAGCTGAAAAATTTAACAAAGAAAAGACTTTTACCTACGAAATTTTTCATAGGTAAAACCCTTTACCTACGAAATATTTCGTAGGTAAAATTCTCAGAACCATTTTTTACCTACGACAATTTTCATAGGCAAAAGTCTCAACATTTGAAATTTAAATTAAATATTATATTTTTACCTACGAACCATCTCGTAGGTAAAAGTCTGATACACATTTTTTACCTACAAACATTTTCGTAGGTAAAGGTCTCAACTACATTTGAAATTTAAGTTAAAGATTATATTTTTACCTACGAACCACTGTGTAGGTAAAAGTCTCATACACGTTTTTTAGCTACGAAATCGTTCGTAGGTAAAAGTCTCTCATATATGTTTTTACCTACGAAAATAGTGGTAGGTAAAAAGCCTCATACACGTTTTTTGCTTACGAAATCGTTGGTAGGTAAAAGTAAACTTTTCATTTTTTTATTTTTTCAAAAATTCAAAACACCTTTACCTACGAAAATCTTCATAGGTAAAGATCACTTTTACCTACGAAATTAAATGTCGTCGGTAAAAGTAAACTTTTCGAGTTCTAAATTCAAAGCATCATTTATCTACGAACATTTTCGTAGGTAAAGATGGCTTTTACCTACGCAATTATATTTCGTAGGTAAAACTAAACTTTTCGTTTATTTTGAATTGAAAACACCCTTTACCTACAAAAAGTTTCATAGCTGAAGATAGATTTTACCTACGAAGTTAAATTTCTTCGATAAAAGTAAACTTTTCGATTTTTAGTTTATTTTAAAAATTCAAAATACCCTTTACCTATGAACATTTTCCTAGGTAAAGATGGCTTTTACCTAAGAAATTATATTTCATAGGTAAAAATAAACTTTTTGTTTATTTTGAATTGAAAACACGCTTTACCTATAAAAAGTTTCATAGGTGAAGATAGGTTTTACCTGCGAAATTAAATTTCTTCAGTAAAAGTAAACTTTTTAATTTTTAATTTATTTTTAAAATTCAAAACACCCTTTACCTACGAAAATTTGCATAGGTAAAGATGTCTTTTACCTACGAAATTATGTTTCGTAGGCAAAAGTACACTTTTCGTTTCTTTATTAGATGAAAAAGTGAAAAGACCCTTTACCTACGAAATTTAATTTCGTCGGTAAAAGTTTACTTTTACCTACAAAAATAATATTCATCGGTAAAAGTCATCTTTACCTACGAAAATTAATTTCGTTGGTAAAAACCATACTTCTTGTAGTGCTTTGATTTGGTGGGCCCACATGCAATGAGACCCACTTGATGTATGATTGGATGCTTGAAACGGAGGGCCCATAGTGTCGAGGTCCCTCCATCATGTGTGTTCCTCTTTCTCTCTTTCTCTCTCCCTCTTTTAATTTATTTATTTTTATGTGTGATGATATGGCCGTGTGGCCCACTTGGATGGACCCCACCATGAAGCATGTATTGGATCCAAGTCATTTGTAGGTGAGACTCGCTTTATATGTGTTGTTCCACACCACCTAGCCATGTGGTGGCCCACTTGAGCAAGGCCCACCTTAAACATTCCAGTGCGCCAAAACGTCCAGCGTCCCCTGGACGCTGGACGTGAAAACAAATATAAGCTTGATTTCAAGCTTATTGGGTGGGCCACTTGTGTAGGCTCCACCTTGATGTGTGTATTCAATCCACGCCATCCATTCCATTCCTTGGTCCGTTTTAGGCGTTGAGCCAAAAAATGAAGTCCATCCGATCTTTTGGCTGGCCATAGCATATAAAATAGTGGTTTATACCGTTAGAAACCACCCTACCGTTTCTATACACCTAAAAATATCAGATATTGGGCTTGTTTGGTTTGTCTTAAACTATGGAAACCAGTGGGCGGGGTGGATTTACCTGATGCGGGCCCCATGTATGAAAACCCCCCGAAAAATAGGCTTTCAATATATATATATATAGGGAAAAGGTACTATGCGCTCAACCTCACGAGTCCGTCCCATGTGGTCGAGCTGTGTGGGCCCCATTGTGATGCATTTCAAACATCACCCCATCAGTCAGACGCACCATTCCATCGTGGGCCTAGGTCTCAAAAATCAAGTCAATCCGTGACTTGTGTGGGCCACACCACATACAGAAGTGGAGAGGGGCCGTGCACCATTAAAATATTCATAATCATTTTTTGGGCCCACCGAGATGTGGTTTGCAAATCCAGCCCATCCATTATGTCTGTCCCACTTGGATGAGGGTTCATACCAAGTTTCAACAGCATTTAAAACTCAGGTGGGCCCCACCAAGTGCTTTTATATGTTTTAATGATGTCTTCACATGATTTTAGATGGTATGGCCCACCTGAGTTCCGTATATGACTGATTTTTAGGATATCACATAATTTAAAGGGGACCCATCGAATGCATGGTGTTGATGGTCGACACGCATCACGGTGGGGCCCACACAGCTCGACCTCACAGGAGCTTATCGTGAGGTTGAGCGCATAGTACCTTTTCCCATATATATATATATATATATATATATATATATATATATAAGGTAGCGCCTACTGCTACGTGTAGCAGGCAGACGACAAGGACCCACGATCCCAGTCGTGGGCCCCACCCTGATGTATATTATGTATCCACCCTATTCATTTGGTGGGACCCTCCCTGAAGTGGGCCCCCTCCAAAGGTCAGAACCATCTAATGCTCAGGTGGCCCACATCACAGCAAACAGTGGAGATTTAACATCTGCCTTTGGAACTCTTTTGGGTCAGCACAGAAGTTTTGAATCAATATGAAATTTGTTTTTCCCATTCATCTAAGTACGTGCGACCTCATCAATGGGTTGGATTGTAGATAAACATTATGGTGGGCCCCACATGTGACCCACAGTGATATATGTGTTTTCTTCCCACCGTCCAAGTAGACGATGGGGCCTACTATGATGTATATGTTCATGCATGCCATCCATAGTGGATGGTGGAACCCACTCTGTTCTCACCACTGTCCATTGTTGGGATAGTGGGACCCACCATGATGTATATATTACATCCAAACCGTCTATCCATTTTAAAAGATCATTTTTTGGCATGAGCTTAAGAATAAGACAGATCTAGAGTCATGTGGACCACACTATAGAAACAATGTTGGATTGAATGTCGACCATTAAAACCTTTGGATTGCAAAGTTAGACAAGTATGATATTTGGAAGGGCCTAGCTATATGCCCTAGAGGGGGGGTGAATAGGGCAATGCCAAATAAAACTTATAACAGCGGAATAATAAAATATATAAAGCACAATGCTGAATATAAAATAATCACAATAGCCTAAAATAAAGAGATTGATACTTTATCAGTTCTAAGGACAACCTTACACCAAAAACCAGAGGTTTAAGGTAGGACAACTTTATTTCTAGAACGTCCTTTGTATCACAAATCAATGAGGAATAATAAGCAAGAAAATCAAAATAACTTGTAGAAAATAAATCCTAAGTTATTACAACATTTATCCACACTTGCTTGAAGTGATTACAACATTCATCCACAAATACTCTCCACAAAACAGAATGAATAAAAGAATGAAAGAGTAAAACACATCCACAACACAACGATATATAGTGGTTCGCCTGTGTGTACACCAACTATTATCCAACAGCCACACAGATTGCTACTCCACTCCTAATATCCTCACACAGGGGATATTAGCATGCACTATCAAAATAGGTTTCACAGGTTCACCTAAAACCTTCACAATTCTGTCTTTGATCTCGGGCTTACATAATCCAAAAACCCCACAATCTGAGTTTTCTGGCTCTCCTCAGATAACCAATACAATGAGATTTTTCTGGCGAATCTCAAACAAAAGCTAAAGAAAGTAAATTACATAACATGTAAAATACCTGAATCACCTTTCGAAGAAGCCCGGTAGAACCAATCGGAGTAGAAGTTCGATTCGACGTTCAAAGTCCAATACTCACTTTAAGAATAGTTCTAAGTCTAATTGATTTTAAATCAAACGGGCTAGATCTATTTGATTTTGAATCTAAGAAGAAGGAATATCAGAAAATTTCCTTTTCTAATAAGATTGGAATGTAGATCAAAATCAAATAAGAATAAGCTAGCAAAAGAAATATTAAATAAGCACAAAGCAGCTTAAAATAAACATAATCTTATCTCAGAGAATAGCCTAAAGAATGCTTGAATAGAATTGATTTGAAGTACTAAAACTGAAGTTCGTGCTTAATTTATAGCCTAAAAAATCCCATCTACGACTGGTCTTAGGAACCTAGGATTGGTCGTAGCTCCAAAGATTTTTTAAAGATTTTCGAGGTATTTGATTTTCTGTTCCACGACCGGTACTTGGCGGTTTACGACCGGTCGTGGGCCACCTACGACTGGTCGTGAGACACCTACGACCGGTCGTAGGACCCCAAAAATGGTTGCTGGAGTTTGAGTCGTAGGGCTACGACCGGTCGAAGGATGAGTAGTAGAACTCACAGGACTGATCGTAAGATGTCCAGGACTGGTCGTAGGATAGCCAGAAAGATCCAAAAATCTTCAACTACTTAGGACTGGTCCTGAAAAACTTAAGACTGGTCGTAACAAAGATAGGACTGGTCTTAGAACACTCCAAACAAGCATAATAGAGTATATGAGTTATGTATCCAGAATGACCTACTGTAAAGCCCAACCTAAGGTCAATCTAAGGTCAAACAAACCTTAAAAGTGAGATGGACATTGAAAGTCTGTACACTCAGATGATCCTTAAGAGAAGCTTGAGAATATACAAATCTTGTAGTAGGCCTTCTTGAGCTTGATCTTGACTTGACAAAGTCTTCTACTAAACTTGAACTTGATCGAATCTCGAACATACAAACTTGAAGACTTCAATACTTGAATTCTTCATCCATGTCTTGAAAAATTTCTTCATTTAAGATCTTGTTTGAAATGCGATGACTTGATTGCAATGAATAGTCTTCAATCATAAAACACAAGATGTACAAGACATAGATATAGGTTTTGGCACCACAAAATTTGACAACCAAAGGGATATGAAATCATAACACTTACAATCTCCCCCTTTGTCAAATTTGTGACAAAACACATAGCATAAAAGATAATAAGGAATCATGAGCCATGAAATCACAAAATAATCTACTCCCCCTGAGTAATACGAGTATTGCTCATATAATTAGTACACAACATAAAAACCTCAAGACTTCAATCCACATATCCTTCTCAATCAATCAATTTAAACAAATTTACTCCCCCTTTCCATACTATTCCCCTTTTAGCTTTAGCTTACTACTCCCCCTTT
The DNA here is from genome assembly GCA_037074715.1 of Magnolia kwangsiensis. Taxonomy (NCBI): domain Eukaryota; kingdom Viridiplantae; phylum Streptophyta; class Magnoliopsida; order Magnoliales; family Magnoliaceae; genus Magnolia; species Magnolia kwangsiensis. Next base: position 122,078,235 of record CM073577.1, read on the forward strand.
TTGTCATAAAATGACAAGGGAAAGGCACAATAGGAAGAGGAATAAACAGATAATGAGAAAGAGATATGAAAGGACATAATATAATCCTGAAGCATCTAGTCATAACCCATAATCCAAAATATAATATCCAAAAGACAATGTTATCAAACAATAATCCATAATACATATCCAAAATAAAAAGATAATGTGATACTATCCAGAAGATAATTCACCTAATCTGATTCAGAGGAGGGAGCAGGGATAGTCGGATCAATCTGGTGTAACCCCTTATTAATGCGATGAAGATATTTTCGCATGTACTTAAATCGCATATCATGGGATATATTCATATTATCAACCTTTTCCTCCAATGCACGAAGGCGTGCATCAAAACCAGATGGATCATAATCTGGATCATTAGGTGAATCAGTTTCTATATCATCAAATAAGTCATCCATATTAACATCTTGTTGTGGAAGATCGCCAGCTTCCTCTTCGTTTCCAGCATCACCACCAACACCACTAACTCCACCTTCATCAACTTGGCCAGGGAGCAGATCTAATTTCATCTTATTAAGATTGGAATTGTTGAAAATAAGATGAGAAATTGGTGCCTCATTAACAGGTTTATCGACAAGCATGTGAGTGGCTAAAACAGTCATAAGATAACCGAACGGAATATCACTATGACCTGGATGGAGATGAAACTGAATAATGGAATGACAAATCAAAGAGGGAAGACAGACCTTGGTACCAGAAGCAATAGAATGCAACACACGAACCATGAAAGAAGTCAACTCGGTTTTATTACCGGACCGAGGATATACATTTGAAATGAAGAAACGATGTAACACTCTGTAACTAGGTAACAGATACTTTGCAGGGAGTGCATTCGCTTTATGTGTCCATTGCACATCAATTTTGCATAAATCTCGTGTTAACATACGTTTTTTCGATTCAGATGGTTTGTCATATAAAGTATGAATCGGTATACCTTCATCATTTACAGGTATATCCATAATACCTAATATCAAATGACGGTTTACTTCAAATTTTCCTTCTCTAGTATCAATTGAAAAAATTAAATTATCAAGAGAAAAATCAGAGATGCATGCAACCATCGATTGAGCAATGGACTGGTATGCGGGTCTACCCCAAAGTAAAATGTTAGTCCAGCCTACAGATTCAAGGAGAGGGATAACACCATAGGGAGCAATGTGATTGAGATCAGCGGTATGCTCAACGATAATGTTACGGACACGTAAATCTCTTACATATTGAGAATCATCTTCGGGTGACCGAAGGTGTCGTTTAGTTATCGGTGCAGATCTGGATGAAGATAGACCTCGGGATGTTTTCTTTTTCCCTCTAGCATTCATATTCAAAACGATATTCAAAGAACAAGCAAGATGCACAAATGAAAGATGGGTTTTCTCTAGATCAGCAAATAGAGAGGAAACCCTTGAAAATCCCAAGAAGAGATGAAATCAAGCTATACTATGAATAAATCAAAGCATAGAGAGCAAGAATATTTAAGAAAAATGATGAAATAGGACTTACCTTGAAGAAAAACAGGAAATCTTATGACTAGTCGAGCCACGACTCGTCGTAGGTCGGTGTGGAAATGAGGAAGAAGAGGATTTTCCCCAAATATATCGCATTCACGAGATCCATGACCGGTCGAGTGTGGTTCACGACCGGTCGAACCACGACTAGTCATGTACAGCCACGACCGGTCGAGTATCGACGAAAAATATATTTTTTAATTTTAAAAAAAATAAAATTTAAACATAAATAATACTAAATATAGTACACTATGATACATGCAAGAAAGAATATTCAATATAAAATGCACATACCAAGATCAAATTTCAATTTATTAAACCTGCTTTTATCGAATGGTTTAGTAAATATATCAGCAAGTTGATTTTCAGTTGATAAATATTCAAAATAAATAACTTTTTCTTCAACCAAGTCACGTATGTAATGATACCTAATGTCAATATGCTTAGTACGTGAATGCTGGATTGGATTTTTGGAAATTTTTATAGCACTGGAATTATCACAATATAAGATCATTGAATCTTGATTAATTCCATAATCGCTAAGCATGCGTTTCATCCAAACTAGTTGAGTACATGCATATCCAGCTGCAATATACTCAGCCTCAGTAGTAGAGAGCGATATTGAGCTTTGCTTCTTGCTGAACTAAGAGACTAAGTAATTTCTAAGGTAAAAACAACCACCATTGGTTGATTTTCTATCATCAATATTACCGGCCCAATCAGCATCTGAGTACCCGGCTAATTGAACACTAGTATCAAAAGGGTACCATAGACCCAAATTTATAGAACTTGCGACATATCTAATAATCCGTTTAACAGCGGTAAGATGTGATTCCTTAGGATTAGACTGATATCTCGCATAAATTCCAACACTAAATCGATATCAGGTCTACTTGCAGTAAGATACAACAAACTACCAATCATACTGCGATATAGTTTAGGATCTATATCTTTACCTGTAGAGTCTTTTGAGAGTCTTAATGTTGTACTCATAGGAGTATTAAAGTTCTTACCCTTCTCAAATCCAAACCTTTTAACCAAATTTGAAGCATATTTGGTCTGGGAAATAAAAATTCCATCAGGTTGTTGTTTTACTTGCAACCCAAGGAAATAGTTAAGTTCGCCAACCATGCTCATTTCGAACCTTGATTTCATTAACTCTGCAAACTCAATAGACATGTTAGAGCAAGTAGATCTATAAATAATATCATCAACATATATTTGAACCATCAAAATATCATTGTTATTCTTCTTAACAAAAAACTTCTTATCAACACTTCCTACTTGAAAGCTATGACTAAGTAAGAATTTAGTCAATTTTTCATACCATGCTCTGGGTGCTTGTTTAAGACATAGAGAGCCTTTTTGAGACAAAATACATGGTTAGATAACTTTGGGTCTTCAAACCCTGAAGGTTGTTCAACATACACTTCTTCATGTAAATCGCCATTCAAGAAAGCACTCTTTACATCCATCTGATATATTTTAAATTTTCTAAAGCATGCGATGGAAATAAAAAGTTTAATTGACTCAAGGCGAGCGACTGGAGAAAAGGTTTCATCATAATCAATACCTTCAATCTGAGTGTACCCTTGTACAACTAGTCTAGCCTTGTTTCGTATAATATTTTCCAGCTCATCAGACTTATTTTTAAAGATCCATTTTTTTCTAATAATGTGTTTATATTTAGGTCTAGGAACAAGATACCAGACATCATTACGAACAAATTGATTAAGTTCATCCTGCATAGCAACTATCCAATTTTCGTCAGATAGTGCCTCTTTCACATTGATCGGTTCAATTTGGGATGTAAAATAAACATAATTACATATGTTCTCAAGTTGTTCGTGGGTACGAACTCCAGTGAGAGGGTTTCCAAGTATTTGATTGGTTGGATGATCTTTAACAGTCCTTAGTTCAGATTCTTTTTGACTTGATGAGGTATCTTGATTGTTGATAATAACAGCTTCCTCATCATCTGAACTCGGAGCTGGTGTATTCAAATGATCATCAATGACCACATTGATGGACTCTTGTATCACACCTGTTCTTTTATTTAGAACCCTATAAGCTCGACTGTTTAAAGAATAACCGAGAAAAATACCTTCATCACTCTTCGTATCAAACTTTCTCAAATTTTCTCGATCACGCAAACTATAACACTTTCTGTCGAAAACTCGAAAGTATTTGACAGTAGGTTTCTTTTCAAACCATAATTCATAAGCAGTCTTATAATCAGATTTACTGGTATAAACCCGATTAATAATATAACATGCGGTATTAACTGCTTCAGCCCAAGGATTTCTAGAGAGCTTCATGCTATTCAACATAACACTCTATTTTTTCTTTCAACTATACCATTTTGTTGCGGTGTTTTGGGAGTAGAGAATTCATGTGATATTTCCTGATCGCTACAGAATTTTTCAAAACTACTGTTTTCGAATTCGGATCCATGATCACTACGGATCTTATTAACAAGAGAACCTTTCTCATTTTGAATTCATTTGATGACCCTTTTCACTTCATCCAGGGTTTCAGTTTTGTCTTTTAAGAATGATACCCAAGTGAATCTGGTATAATCATCTACGATAACCAAGAAGTATTTTTTACCTCCTCGACTCTCCGATCTGGTTGGTCTAATAAGATCCATACGGAGAAGCTCGAGTGGTCTAGATGTGGTCTTGGAGTTCACTTTCTTGTGAGAGCTCCTAATCTGTTTGCCCAACTGACATTCACCACATATTTTGTCTACTTTTTATAATTTGGGTAGACCTCTAATTAGTTCTCTTTTGCTCAAATTAAATAAGTTCCGATAGTGTACATGTCCAAGGCGTTTATGCCATAATTCAGTCTCATCGGTATGGACCATGTAACATGATTGAGTGGTTGAGCTTGCATCACTAATGATGTAGCACTTTTCAGAAGTTCTGCGGCCAGTTAATATAACAGAACCCCTTTTATCAAGTATCTCACAACCTTGATTAGAAAACTTCACATTATGGTTGTTATCGCATATCTGAGAAATGCTTAATAGGTTGTGTTTTAAACCCTCAACATATAAAACATTCTTAAATAAGAGAAGGTTATAAAGGTGAACCGTACCTTGGCCAATAATCTTGCTATTGCTTCCATCACCAAATGTGACTGACCCGTCAGTCATATCTTTAAGATCAGTGAATAAAGCTTTGTCACCTGTCATATGCCTAAAGCAACCACTATCTAGGTACCACTTTGAATGGCTTGTAGCTTTGAAAGCAGTGTGGGCAACCAAGCTGGCGACTTTAGGAACCCATTTCAGAACTGTTTTAGGTTTAGGAGCATAGATGGTCTTTTTCTGTCTGTTGTTATAGGAGTGACCCATGGAGTTAGACTTTAATAGCTCCTTGAGTAGATCAATTATTTTTTCAGCCTATGGATTTTGGTTTTGAAAATTAAAGTTGACATGGCCACCTTTAGGTTTTTGGAAAGACCTAGAATTTTTGAAAAAACCTTGATAGGTATTCTTTTCTTTTGAGGTCGAAGACTCTCCTTTAACAAATTTAGGAGCAATGTTCTTTTGTTTAAGAGATGTATTTTTATCATAGCCTAACCTGGATCGATCGCCACATTTTCTTGATTCGGACAATAATTTTTCCAATTTTGGATCACCTTGGGCATATCTCCATGTGTCTTTCAAACTCAGAAGAGAGGCTACCTCATTTTTTAGTCTTTCTTTTTCGAATTTCAAATCTTCAATTTGGGAGTTTTTGAAATCTACATCACATTTGGTTTTTTCAAAAGAATCGAAAATATGAGACTTTTCTAAAACAAGAGACTCATAATCTTCCTTAAGCTTAAAAAGATTTTCTTTTTGTAATTTAAGATTAACTATAATTTTACAACTCTCTTTATAAAGGGCATTATAAGCATCTCGAAGATCATCTTCATTATCACAATCACTATTCAGATTTTCTTCACTAGATAAATCATCATGATCTGAACAGGTGATCTTGGCTAGAGTCATAAGGGCTTTAACATCATTGCCCGACTCAATTTCAGAATCTTCTGATTTAGAAGAGGATTCAAAATCAGACGATTCAACCTAAGTAGCCATCATGCTTTTCTTTTTAGATTTGTCCTTTTTAGGACATTTGTTAGCTAAGTGCCCATACTCTTGACAGTTGTAACATCGACTATCTTTCAAGGATTTTTGAGTTCTAGGTTTAGATCGTCTCTTATCATTTGATTTTTGAAAATCAACCTTTTTCTTGTTTTTGAAAATTTTGTAAAACCTTTTTGCTAAAAGCGCCATATCATCTTCGGTATTTTCTGAATCCGAAGTACTCTCTTGTGAAATATTTTTAGATGATTTGAGAGAAATTGATTTTCCTTTAGGAGCCTTAAAGGATAACTCATAGGTTTGAAGTGAACCAACTAGTCCCTCAACCCTCATGGTATCCGTATCACGAAGTTCCTGAATCGCAGTCACTTTAGAATTGAATCATTCAGGAAGTGAACGTAGTATCTTTGCGCACACTTTACTTTTTGGGATTCTATCACCAAGACCCCACATAGAGTTCACAATGTCATTCAATCTAGTGTAGAAGTCCATAAACAACTCATTCTCCTCCATATGAATTTCTTCAAATTTAGTTGTGAGGAGTTGGACTTTAGATTTCTTGACAATAGATGTATCCTCGTGTGTCATGTCTAATACATCCCATGCTTGTTTTGCATTTTCACAAGAGATGATTCTTTTGAATTCATCTGGTGATAATGCACAAGTAATTGCATTTAGTGCTTTAGCATTGACACTACTTTCACTTTTCTGAAGTGTGGTCCAAAGAGAATAAGACGTTATTTTCATAGTTTTTGAACCATCGTCATTAGCAACTTCAGTGATAGGAGGATTCCATTCATTCACTGTGGCCATCCACACACTTTCATCTAAGGATTTAAGGAAGATCCTCATCCTGGTTTTCCAATAAGCATAATTTGTGCCATTAAAAGGTGGTCGCCTAGTGACTGATAGGCTTTCAAAATTTGACATCTTAATATAGCTTAGATCCTTAGCTCAGGAAATAAATCCAATAAATAAATAATAAGCATGAGCTATTTGGCTCTGATACAACTTGGAAGGGCCTAGCTATATGCCCTAGAGGGGGGATGAATAGGGCAATGCCAAATAAAACTTATAACAGCGGAATAATAAAAGATATAAAGCACAATGCTGAATATAAAACAATCACAATAGCCTAAAATAAAGAGATTGATACTTTATCAGTTCTAAGGACAACCTTACACCAAAAACCAGAGGTTTAAGGTAGGACAACCTTATTTCTAGAACGTCCTTTGTATCACAAATCAATGAGGAATAATAAGCAAGAAAATCAAAATAACTTGCAGAAAATAAATCCTAAGTTATTACAACATTCATCCACACTTGCTTGAAGTGATTACAACATTCATCCACAAACACTCTCCACAAAACAGAATGAATAAAAGATTGAAAGAGTAAAATACATCCACAATACAATGATATATAGTGGTTCGCCTATGTGTACACCAACTTTTATCCAACAGCCACACAGATTGCTACTCCACTCATAATATCCTCACACAGGGGATATTAGCATGCACTATCAAAATAGGTTTCACAGGTTCACCTAAAACCTTCACAATTGTGTCTTTGATCTCGGGCTTACATAATCCAAAAACCCCACAATCTGAGTTTTTTGGCTCTCCTCAGATAACCAATACAATGAGATTTTTCTAGCGAATCTCAAACAAAAACCAGAGAAAGTAAATTACATAACATGTAAAATACTTAAATCACCTTTCGAAGAATCCCGGTAGAACCAATCGGAGTAGAAATTCGATTCGACATTCAAAGTCTAATACTCACTTTAAGAATGGTTCTAAGTCTAATTAATTTTAAATCAAACGGGCTAGATCTATTTGATTTTAAATCCAAGAAGAAGGAATATCAGAAATTTTCCTTTTCTAATAAGATTGGAATGTAGATCAAAATCAAATAAGAATAAGCTAGCAAAAGAAATGTTAAATAAGCACAAAGCAGCTTAAAATAAACACAAACTTATCTCAGAGAATAGCCTAAAGAATGCTTGAATAGAATTGATTTGAAGTACTAAAACTCTGAAGTTCGTGCTCAATTTATAGCCTAAAAAATCCCATCTACGACTGGTCTTAGGAACCTAGGACTGATCGTAGCTCCAAATATTTTTGAAAGATTTCCGCAGAATTTGATTTTCTGTTCCACGATCTGTCCTAGGCGGTCTACGACCGGTCGTGGGCCACCTACGACTGGTCATGAGACACCTATGACCGGTCGTACGACTCTAAAAATGGTTGCTGGAGTTTGAGTCGTAGGGCTACGACCGGTCGAAGGATGAGTCGTAGAACTCACAGGACTGGTCGTAGGATGTCCAGGACTGGTCGTAGGACAGTCAGAAAGATTCGAAAATCTTTAACTACCTAGGACTGGTCCTGAAAAACTTAAGACTGGTCGTAGCAAAGCTAGGACTGGTCTTGAAGTCCCTAGGACTGGTCTTAGAATACTCCAAACAAGCATAATAAAGTATATAAGTTATGTATCCAGAATGACCTACTGTAAGGTCAATCTAAGGTCAAACAAACCTTAAAAGTGAGATGGACATTGAAAGTCTATACACTCAGATGACCCTTAAGAGAAGCTTGAGAATATACAAATCTTGTAGTAGGCCTTCTTGAGCTTGATCTTGACTTGACAAAGTCTTCTACTAAACTTGAACTTGATCGAATCTCGAACATACAAACTTGAAGACTTCAATACTTGAATTCTTCATCCATGTCTTGAAAACTTTCTTCATTTAAGATCTTATGTTGAAATACGATGACTTGATTGCAATGAATAGTCTTCAATCATAAAACACAAGATGTACAAGACATAGATATAGGTTTTAGCACCATAAAATTTGACAACCAAAGGGATATGAAATCATAACACTTACAATATTTTCTTTCCCTCTAAATCCAGGTCCTTGTGACCTTATGAATAAATTGGACAGGAAATAAATGCTATAGTAGGCCTTGGGAATTTTAATGGTGGAAGTCATCATCTTCATTTATATTTTAGATATGGCTTATTTGATATACATAGGGTCCAATTGGTGTGGCCCATTTGATACACATAAGGCCCATGTGATTAGGCCCATTTTGATGCATTCTAAGGCCCATGGGTTATGGCCCATTGCAATGTACATAAGGCCCATTGGTGCGGCCCATTGATGTGGCCCACTTGATTAATATAAGGCCCATGTGATATGGCCCATTTGATGTATTTAAGGCCCAATGGGATGTACCTAAGGTCTATTGCAATGTGTGATCCCAACATGGTTTAGGTAATGATATTTATGGCAGGCTATGCCTTAGGAACAATGCTGGTTTGACGTCCACATTGTAAGAATAATGTTGGTTAAATGTCCACATTATGACTCTCCCTAGGGCCCATTGATAGGCCTGTACTTGTTGTGTGTAGGCCATTTAGGCTCATCTGCATTGAAAGGATAGTTCATTTCTTTATAACATGCTTAGTATAATTTCATGTCTCATGCCATATGCATCATTTGTATACTTGATATGAGGAATGTTTTATCTTAGCATAAACCGTTGGGCCGAGACATTTACGGGACTCCTTATGAGACGGAGTTCCCCACATGATCGCATGGTACGCGCGGGATTGCTGCATGACTGTACAGTATGATTCATGCATCTCGCATATGAGTGACTTGATCTTTGTACGCCCTACGATATCAGGGCCATGGCTTCAAAGGCACATCGTGGATGGCCATATCGGAACCGAAAATACTTGGTTATAGCACTGTGGGTACTTAGGATGTCCTTGGGTGAAAGTCTCAAAACTTTTTTGGTACCAAGAGTTGCTCCAACATCTAAACTGAGTGGATACATGAGAGCCCGAGTGCTGAATACCTGTAGGTCGTGTCTCCCACTGTGTCTTGGTCGGTTAGGAGGGGGTGTGGCCTTATCCGCCAGAGTGAGGGGGCTATAAGCTACGCTAAGTTTGACCAGCTCGTAAATGAGTCTGCTATCGATGAGCCAGGTAGGTATTGGCAGACTACTGGTCAGGCGGATAGTGAGGTCTATTCCGCTCGCTAGGCTTTACGGCTAAGGAGGCGACAATTAGTGTGGAGTGTACTAGACCCCAGTGATATCTCAGAGAGGAACTATATTGATATATGTACTTGATGAGTACTGGCATGCTTGTTTTGCATCTCACATATGACATTTGGCTACATAGGCCTCGCATCGCATGGTCTTAGTATGACCGGTAGCATTCATGTCTTGTATCACATAGCTTTGGTACAGCTGATAATATTGTGGACTTACCCAAATATTTTTGTATTTCTCTGATATTATATACTTAGCACTTGCCTTGTGCACACACTTACACAACCCTCTAAGCTTTTGTAAGCTTATGCACGACCGTTGCGTGCAGGTGACATTGGATCCCAGCAGCGCTGAGGCAGGAGTGCGCCTCAGCTTATTTTTGAGTTTTCGATCATCCTGTATTTTTCTTCCCACATTGTACTTGCAGTTTTTGATATAGTGGATATGTGGTGATGTTGTTTTGTGACTTGGTTATGCTTGTGGTTATGCTCCATTACAAAAAAAAATCATACTGAAAATCCTCCTTGTAGGATCCCAGGATTAGAATTTGACATATGAGTGCCGGGATCCGAGAATAGGGCACTACGGAGGCTGTCGGCGCCAGATTTGGTGATCGAGAATTTTGTGAGCCTATTTTTTAAGTTCGGAGCATGACAACTTCTTAAGAAGTTTTCTAAAATTTATTTACTTGTAATCTCTGATTCACCATTGGATATTAACGTTGAAACTTCTTTTGTCACAGGTGAATCGTATATACTTTGGATACCTCAAGCAATTCAATGAAAAATTTCTTATGAGGTACATAAGTCTCTCTGGAAAGTCATGCTCTAGGGTGCCCAAGCCTATTGCAAAAAGGGCTTTTGAATGATCTTGTTGAGGAACTTACTGAGAAACTTATCAAGATATTGGCCAGAAGAGAAACCCTGTGACATGGTCAAGTAGTTCTTCCCTGCTTTCATAGGACTAGGGTAGTTTGCTTTATGTTGTTCTAAGATAGACGGTTTTATGCCATTAGGTTAGGTTACCTCCTGCATTGTTTTAGGATAGTTTTCTTTCGTGTCTTCACTCTCGTGCTAACCGGCTCTCACGCTGCATTATCTTTGGAAAAATACTTCTTGATTCCTTCATCCAGGTACTATCTTTCCATCACCTCTCCCTTATTTTCGTTGTCTTATGTGCATTGCATGCTTACATCTTTTACATTGAGGACAATGTAGATTTTAGGTAGGGGGTGGGAGATTAGGTTTCCTAATCAGTGTTTTTCTTGATCTTGAGCAAAAATGGTGAAATTTTTTAATTTTTCTGAAATTTCTTGTGAATTCGAAGTGATTTTAATAGCCATCTAAGGCACTTAGAATTTCAAGATACGTAATGTTGGTAATCTATGATTCTTGGATTCAGTATCGGTTAAATTTCACAGTTAAGTTTAAATTATTAATCCAGAATTAGAAATTGTAAACATTAATTGAGTCATGATTGCACATGTCACATCTCGCTTTCACATTAAGGTTTCAGTTTGATATTGAAAGGTTAACTTGGTAATCACTAAGCATGTAAGGAACCATCCTGGGAAATTTGTCTATCTTGATCAATTGAAGAAAAAGAAAAAACAGATATCTTTGGGAAGGGTTGGGTAAACAATCTTCACCATAGGTTTGCTCCCTATAAGTGTGAATTTAATTCCCCATGGATGATATGTGAAAAAGGTTGGGTGTACAGTCTTCACCATAGGTTTGCTCCCTATAGGTGAGAATTTGATTCCCCTTCTTAGTATTACTTTTAATGGAAAAATCAAAACCTAGAAGAATGAAAAGATGATCCGTGAGGAAAGTTTTGGTTATCATGAATTCTCTTGTTGGTTACCAAGGATATCCTGAAATAGAGAAGTGAATTTTAATGATGATAAGCCGAGATTAGAGTATACACTCATGGATCTCAATGTTTAGAATTTTTTATGATGGATTAATACTTTGAACTTGATTATGAAGTTTACCATGCGCTTAATTCCAGGAGAAAGTAATACCCTACATTCATAAATCTTAGAATTCTCATATCTGAATTTTTTTTCAAGAATCACTCGAGTTTACAGACGTTGTCCTATAATTCTCAACTTATTTTTCACATACTTTGCTCGAGACTAGAAAAATGTTGGTTGGGGGCTGTGTTAAGGGTCAAATATTGCATATTAGACTCCAGTTATTACCTGGATTTATGATCATGGTACTGTTTAACGGCCCAATTTAACTGTGTTTATGTTGCAAGGTATGTTTAGGAGCTTGAACTGAAACAGGGTGCTAAAAGGATGAAATTAATGCTTAGAAGTCACCACGACAAATGATGGACTCCAGAGGACCAAGATCGATGGATTTACAAACCAGAGATCTAAAAAAATCGAGAAACTGAAGCTCAAGTGGCTAGAAATTGATCCGGAATGCACGATCACAAGGTTTCAAACATCCGTTTGACTTGAAACCCATATATGGCCTAAGGACCATAAATTAATCATACACGTTAAATTTGAGACATCGGATCCCTGTGAAAGTAGCCTAACGGACAGATCAACCCATAAATCAGTGAGTTGGGGCCCACCTGATATCTGGATATGCTTCAATTTTAAAATCAACGTCTGAAATAAGATAAAAAAATGAATGGTCGGAGAGGATTCAGTATATACACCACAGTGGATGTAAGACCCGTATCCTAGTCTATACTGTTCTGTCAACTGTCGCGATCCTTCCCGTCAAATTTTGACAATCCGCGACCTGTAATAGATGTTTGTGCACGACCGTAAGTCGTATCCTATACATTTGAGTCATCTTAATCAGAGACTTGTATCATTGTGACCGCACCGTCGCCACGGTTCCAACGTCGTGACTCGCATACCGATCCGATACCCTAACTAAGAGATGTGGGTCGGCGTTTATTTCGAAGAAAACGTCACGCGTTGGCAATCCCAAGAGAATCTCTACAACATATCAAATCAATCCCATCAATCACCTCTCATGTCAAGTACAAAGCACCCATGCTTCTTTTCTCCACAAGTTAAGCAAACTCAAAAGTCAACCAACCCATCATCTCACCCATCACTCACCTCACCCTTTCACCCATCACACCTATCCCTCATCTCTCTTACAACTCTCTCTCTCTCTCTCTCTCATTTCCCAACACATTCCCAAGTAAGCAAGAGGCTCCCACGTCCAAGCTTCCAAGTGAGAGAAGAGAGAGTTTGTGTGGCCCACTTTCCCTCCCTAAGATCTCCCATCCTAGCCATCCATCTTCCACCATAAAAAAGAAGCACGACGAGATAGGCATCCCAACGGACCAAGAAGATCAAGTGGTGGGTGTTTCCATAAGTTAGATTTTCATATTTCTATGATGGGCCAAGTGAGGCCTACCGATCAATGGTATGGATCTCTCTTTGGACCCTAAGATGTGGCCGATGGCCCATCTTGAACATCAATATCATTCCATGATGGGGCCATTCTCCATGGACCCCATCATGATGTTTACCTTCCTATCTTGTATATGGCTCATCTAGACCGTCTAATTTCATGGAGAGGGGATCTCCACCTTTGGATTTTAATTTTATGGGCCCACATGTAATGTGACCCACTTAATTTATGATGTAGATCATGGAACGGAGGGCCCATAGTGTCGAGGTCCCTCCATCACACGCGTGTCCCACTCTATCTCTCTCTCCCTCTCTTTCCATTTATTTATTTATTTATTTGTTGTGTATGATGGAATGGCCGTGTGGCCCACTTGGATGGACCCCACCATTTGGTATGTATTAACCCAAGCCATCTAAAAGTAGGGCTCATCTTATATGTGTTACACTCACACCACCTACCATTTGTGGCCCACCTAAATAGGGCCCACCTTGTACGTGTGCTAGGCCCACACCTTCCAGCGTCCAAACGCTGGACATGATTGGAAAACACAAATATTATCTTGGTTCCAAGCTAATGGGGGTAGTCCTCTTGTGTAGGCCCCATCTTGATGAATGTATTCAATCCATGCTGTCTATCATGTTTACCAACTCATTTTAGGCGTTGAGCAAAAAATTAGCTTGATCAGAGTATCTGGTGGGCCATAGTGTTGAAAACTGTATCTTTACCATTGAAATCTTACTAAAATTCTTCTACATGTTGAAAGGAGCTCGATATTGGTCTTGATGGATGGGTTATGGGCCGTAGAATCCAATGGCTGGAGTGGATTCATCAGATGCGGGCCCCATGCATGAAAAACCGTGAGAAATCATGATTTAATATATATATATATATATATATATATATATATATATATATATATATATATATATATATATGTATGTATAAGCAGGAGGGAGGGCGGACGGAGGCAGACCCACGGCTCCAGCCGTGGGCCTCACCTTGATGTTTTTTTTTCCATCTAAACCGTTCATATGGTGGGTCCCCTTCTCAAGTGGGTTTCCTCCAAGTTTCAGCCCTATCTGAGACTCAGGTGGCCCACACCATTTGAAAGAGTGTGATTGAATGTCTACCCTTGAAAACCTCTTTTGGGGCCCATAGAAGTTTTGGATCAAGCTGAAATTTGTTGTTCCTCCTCACCCAGGTCTCTATGACCTTATCAACAGGTTGGATGGTAAGTAAACATTATGGTGGGCCGCCCACGTGGGACCCACAATGATGTATGTGCCTTATTTCCAATGTCCACCCAGACGGTGGAGCCCCCTGTGAAGTGTGTATCTCCCATACCGTCCAACCATTTTCTTTGGCTGCTGGACGGTCAGTGGACCCCCACCATGATGCATGAGCTGTATCCAAACCGTCCATCCATTTTGAGAGCTCATCTTATGGGTATGAGCTAAAGAATGAGCCAGATCCATAGTTCGGTGGACCCTACCCTTGATGCATGTGTTTCATCCAAACGGTCCAACCATTTGGCAAGCCTAAATGAATAGGCTTGAGACTAAAAATAAGATAGATCTACAGTTCAAATGGACCCCATCTTGATTGGTTTGTGGCCGTCCATTGAGGCCCACCTTGGTATATATTTAAGGCCCATGGGATTAAGCCCATTTGGCATATATAAGGCCCATGGGATTAAGCCCATTTGACATATATAAGGCCCGTGGGATTAAGCCCATTTGACACATATAAGGCCCATGGGATCAGGCCCATTTGATATATATATATATATAAGGCCCATAGGATCTGGCCCATTTGACATATATAAGGCCCATGGGATTAGGCCCATTTTAATGTATTCCAAGGCCGTGGGTTAAGGCCCATTGTGATGTACTCTAAGGCCCGCAGGTTATAGCCCATTGCAATGTACATTAGGCCCATTAATGTGGCCTACTTACTTGATAACCAGAAAGCCCATGTGATATGGCCCATTTGATTTATTTAAGGCCCAATGGGAGTTACCTAAGGTCCATTGCAACGTATTATTCCTCCATGATTTGTGTAATGATGTTTTACGGCGGGCCATGCCGTAAGAGCAATGATGGTTTGACGCCCACATTGTAAGTACAATATTGGTAAAATGTCTGCATTGTATCTCTCCTTAGGGCCCATTGGTAAGCCCATACCAGTTGTGTATAGGCCTTCTAGGCTCATCTGCATCGTAAGAGTAGTTCATTACTTTATAACATGCTTAGTATAATCTCATGACTCATGTCCATATGCATCATATGTATGCTTGATATGAGTAGTGACTGATCATAGCATACGCCATTGGACAGACCATTTACGGGACTCGTTATGAGATAGAGTGCCCCACATGACCGCGCAGTACTCGCTGGATTGTTGCATGATTTGACGACGTGATTCATGCATCTCACATATGTGTGACTTGATCACTATACGCCCTAGCGACATCAAGGCCGTGGCTCCACAGGTACATCGTGGATGGCCGTATTGGATACTGAAAACACTTTGTTTGTTCTAGCACTGTGGGCGCTTAGGATGTCCTTGGGCGAAAGTCTCAAAACCATTTTGGTACCAGGAGATGCTCCAACGTCTAGAGCTAGTGGATACACGAGCGCCCGAGTGCCGAATACTAGTAGGCTGCATCTCCCACTGTGTCGTGGTCAGTTGGAAGGGGGTGTAGCCTTATCCGCCTGAGTGAGAGGGCTATAAACTAGGTTGAATTTGACCAGCTTACAAATGAGTCCGCTTTCGACGAGCCGGGTAGGTATTAGCAGACTACTGGTCAGGCGGATAGTGAGGTCTGTTCCGCTTGCTTGACTGTGCAGCTAGGGAGGTGGCAGTCACTGCGAAGTGTATTAGACCCCAGTGATATCCAGAGAGGAACTGTACTGATATGTGTACTTGATGAGTACCGACTTGCTTGGATTGCATTTCGCATATGACATTCGGTTATGTAGGCCTTACATTGCATCGGTGTGGCCGATGGCATTCATATCTCGCATCGCATGGCCTTGGTATGGCCGATAACATTCATGCCTTACATAACATAGTCTTGGTATGGTTGATTGTATTCATGGACTTACCGCATACTTCTGCACTACTCTGATATTGTACACTTGGTGTTTGCCTTACGCACACACTTACACCACCCTCTAAGCTTTTGTAAGCTTATGCACGACCGTTGCGTGCAGGTAGCGTTGGACAGCAGCAGCGCTAAGACATGAGTGCGCATCTGGCTATTTTGGAGTTTTTAATCACCTTGTATTTCCCTTTCCTATTGTACTTAAAGTTTTTAATATAGTGGATATGTGGTGATGTTGTTTTGTGACTTGGTTATGCTTGTGGTTATGCTCCATTACAAAAAAAAAAAAATCATTCTGAAAATCCTCCTTGTAGGGCCCCAGGATCAGAATTTGGCATATGATTATCAGGAGCCGAGAATGGGGCACTACGGAGGCTGTCGGCACCGGATTCAGCAATCGAGATTCCTGTGAATCCGATTTTTGGGTTTGGGGCATGACAGTGGACCCCACATGCACTTAAGTGTGCATAGAGCGTACGTGCGCTGGACTCACACTGGACCAGCTGTTTCAGTCAAACGCATTTGACCCAAGTATTTTTTACAAACAGGCAGCATCTGCAAGGTGCGGACGCTGTAATGATTGGTGGGCCATCAAGATGAGCTTATATAAATGATCTGAACCGTCCATTCAAACCAGGAGGATATTTTGACCGTACCCATGGTGTTTTCTGGGTCCCATGCATGCACACACAGGCAGATCACCATCAAACGCATGATGAACGGCTAGGTGAATTGATACAATGGGCCACTCAAAACTTGATCAAAGATACCCCTTACCAACTGGTTTTTCGCAAGTAATCAAATGGACGGGGTGAATTCTTCAAAAAGAATCACTATGGGGCCCACCAAACACGTCAGCGGCCTCTGTTTCCGTAGGCCCTGCGTCCATAAAAACCGGACGCAGTGGGCCATTCTATGATCAAGGGCATGGTTGGATCCATGATTCGGCCTGTCTACATGCTCTATCAGGTGGTCTTAAACCCAACCATAGAGTCAGAACCAAGTTCAGGAACATCGGTCGTCCCAATACTCCTTCTCACTGCAAAAAATAGAGTGCGGGTCATCTGCGAAAGGGTGTGCGTAAGAAGGTCGGTTCTTCTAGCCAACTTGCTTCTATTATAAAAGGAAAGGAGAGAGAGAAGGCAAGGGGGAATCTAATGGAGAGAGTCTGCAGTGGAGGCCTGTGAACGTGAAAGCAAAGAGGAGAGGGAGAGAAGGACGTGAAGCAAGTTGTTTTTTTTTCAGAGTTTTATTCTCTCCTTTGTTTCTCTTTGGTTTATGTTTTATTTAAGGATTTAGTTAATCATGATCATGATTTGCTAAACCCCTTAGCTAGGGATAAGGGGTGAAGCTTGTGGCATGATGGGAATAATTTTATGGCTCTGATTTATGTTAGACTGAACTTGATATTAGTTTGATTATTAAGGGAATATGTTTTTAGTTTTTAATGGTCTGTTGTAACTAAAATTACAATGGGTCTGCGATAACTTTGAGCATGTTCTTTTCCTTTTTATGTTTATGAGGTCAGGAAGCCTTGTTGTTCACCATCGTCTCCTGGGCATGGTCGGATGACGGTACCCTTCTTAACCTTCATGCATTGATTGATTGGTTGGTAATTAGTTTAATTCTGTTGTTTACTTTGTCTCTTAGGCATGGTTTGGTGATGAAATCCATTCTAATTCATATACCTTTCATCTCTTGAAAACTATATTAAAGGATGTTTAATCTTAATTTTCATAGTTACTCTCTTAAACTGGATGAAGATGAGACTCTAAGTCTAGTTGAGTTCTTGAAGTAGGCATAAGATCTCCCTAATCTCTATAAGTGGATCCTCTAAATCCCTAGTTTCCTTTCCTTAAATTCCTTAAGTTTTAAATTAATATTTCACCATTACTCCTTAACTTTATTTGATTTAGATTTTATCTTAGTCTAGTTCTAGTTTTACTTAGTTTCAGATTACGTACAAGTTTCACTCCCTTGGGATTCGACTTCGGTCTCACCGAGTTTATTACTACATTGGTCGAAGGGGTCCTTCGACTAGTTGAGGGTTACGCAACCCACGCACGGATTGCATCAATTTGATGTGGTTTCCGAAATTTTCCAAACTAGGTACGGAAGTAGAGTTTCCTAAACTATAAATAGGGGTCCCTGCAGCTATTTTAGGGCATGCTAAGGCTTTCTAAAAGTTTTCCAAGGATTCCTAAAATGTTTTATGGGTTTCTAAAGGTGTAGTAAGGGTGAGATTCGAGGTTGTTCGAATCGGGTAAGTCTTCTCTCTTTGTAATTTAAGCATTTATAGTGGAATTTTGTCGCTTTGTGCCATGGGTTTTTCCCGAAAGGGTTTTCCACGTTAAATCTTTGTGTTCTCTTGTATGTGCTTAGTGTCATTGAATTGATATCCTAGATATAGATCTGTGTGATTCCACAGTGCAAATCCTCAACAAACGTCTCTGCACGAAGATAGGTGCGACCCATTGGAATAGTGCTAATTCATCTAAATTTATGTGACTTGATCAACAAATTAGATGGAAAATAAACATTACAGTGGGCCCTAGTAAGCTTTTAATGATAGGGCGTTCAATCAACACTGTTTCCTATGGTATGGTCCACCTGAGAATTGGATCCACCTCGTTTCTTACATCATGCTCTCAAATGATACGTAAAATGGATGGACGGCGTGGATATAGAATGTATGCATACAAATGAAGTAAAGAATAGAGAGTCGTAAGATCATCTGGCTCCTTTTATTCCATATGAACACTAGTATGCACGTCATCTGCGTCTCCTAAACACTGAGTACGGTTTGATAGCGTCAATGACTATCCCAGTGAGGTATAACCTCCAAGATTTATTGTATCATTAGGATAATTGAGCATAGTTATCAGGAATAGTGTATAACAAGTATTTTACAATGATTATCATAAAATTCAGATAAGGTTCATCAGATACACATTCATCAGATAAATTTCATAAAGATAATCTTGTTTAAATGCATGAATGCATGCACATGCTCACAAACCTAGGGAAGGACATCCGGCTAGTAAAAAGGTCACCTAAAGAGAACTAGCCACCTAGAAAAGTGCTCAAAGGTACGCCTTAAGGAGAACTACTCATCTGAAAAAGACTATGCAACAAGGATACCCAAGGTGAACTAGTCTCCTAGAAAAATACTCAAAGGTACGTCCTAAGGAGGATTAGGCACCTAAAAAAATTCATGCAACAAGGATAACCCATAGCAGTTCAAATACACACAATAATAACTTAGAATCACCTGGTAAAATACTCTATGGTATGGCCCATAGTGATCCAAGAAACCCCTGTGTCTTACATCGACCACCCGGTAAAGTCCGTATGCCATGAAAATGCATAATTAGCCCAACCATTATTTTTTCAGTTTCAAACAACCATTTTAAGGAAGCTTAAAGGTCACTATGGGGGGTTTGTTACTAAGCATAGGCCAACATCTTAGGCATGGTGTCTCATTCCACCATCCCTGGCTCATGAGACTAACAAGTATAATGTTTTAAGGGTAATCTCTTCAACTAGTGGTCAATTATTGTTCAATAAGTGAAACTTACCATCTAATTCATCAAAGCCACAAAGGGTAAATAGTTGAACAAAGTGACATATGGCAAATGGTCCATTCAATGATACGATAGAAAAGGGATTGTCCCCAAACGCCACATAGGCACAAATGGTTCACAAGATGGTAAGCCCACAACAAAGAAATTTCATTTAATCTATTAGTCAAAATGACCGTTAGTTCGAGGGCTTCCCAAAGACGCCATAAAGTAATCACAAGTGGTGAAACAAGCCACGTACAATATCAATAGCATTTACACATATGAAGTGGGATAAGTGAGATCTATCACATATTCAGATATTTGAATGTAAATCTAATGATCAATCATTTACGAAGAATCATTCAATTAGAAATTAACATTTTCACTAAGTATTATATTAGGAAATTAATGAAATAAATAAAGTTAACCATCAAGATGTAGAAAAGCTTGAAGGGTGATCCTCACCTTTAAATTATATGATCACAATTTGAATGCTCCAATGCACGAATTCAACTTGAACAGGTTATATTTATGTTCCACACACACACCATTTATGGTTTAGATATTAACCTCCATCTTTTGACCTCCAACCTAAGTTGATTTTTGATCCACTTCATACCAATAGATATGTACCTAGGAGATTTAGATTTCACACTTTATGAATTTAAGGATTAACCAATTGAACTTAAAATTTGTATAATGAAACTAAGTCAACTTTCCTAGCCTAACTAAGCTAACTCAATTAGATCAACATGCTTGATGCTTCAATTCAATTACCAAATGATTCCATCATGGAGAGAGATCAAAAGTCATAGACTAAATGCTGTACTAGAATAAATGATAACTAGCCTTATAAAATTCAATGGATCCAATGAAAACTCACCGAGTAAACTCGGTAAGAACTGAAGAAAACTACGACCTTCTTCTTCCTCCTCCTCTATCTTTCTATTTCTTCTCTTTCAAAATGCATCGTCCAGCAAGTTTTCTGGACTCAGCAAGACCTAACCTGACTTGGCAAGTTTTAGCTGAGTCAACTCAGTAGCATCACTACTCTCTTTCCTCTCTTTCTCCTTCTTTATTCTTCTTTCATCTATTTCTTCTTTCCCTACCTCTTTCTCTCCTTTCTTAGCATGGATGGGTCTAGACTCAGCCCAGACTCGGATCGAACTGAGCTAACTCAGTGCGGCATGGATGACCAGCAGCCCCAACTCGGTCCTCTCTCTCTCTCATATCTTCTTCTTCTCTCCTCTTTCTCTGAAAGACCAGCACCCAACATGGGATTGAACCAGCTACTCAGAACAAGGTGGCTCACCGAGTTGCCCCAACTAGTCGGATCGCCTAAACTCATCCGTAAACTTGGACAGACTCAGAGAGCACGCTACAGTGAACTGATGGTGCGGTAGAGAACAACAATACTCCAATCCTCTCTTCTATTCTTCCTTCTTCCTTTCTGCTCCTTTGTTTCTCTATCACTCTCATCGTTCATCTAGACAAAATCTGGACTCGGTCGTGGCTCGAACTGAGTCGACTCCATTGGGTGCGGCAATAGAAGCGGCGCCTTCTCTCTCTCTCTCTCTCTCTCTCTCTCTCTCTCTCTCTCTCTCTCTCTCTCTTTATCTTTCCATTTTCAAAAAGAATGCCTTAAAAGCGGCCTTTTTATTACATTCCATGATTTTCCAAAGAGTTCTGAACCTAATAGGGGTTAGTTGTCGGTTCATGAGTTAATCTACTTATGGTCTCGAAGATTTATGTTAAAAATCGTTGTTTACATTAAAATTGATAACAAGATCTTGATCCGCCCTTACCAGCGTGTTTCTAGGTAAGCCCAAGTATAGGGTTGTGATGTAGTAATAATCTTGGTAAGACTGATGTCGAATCCACAGGGACTAAACCTTGTACGTAATCTGAAAGTAAATTGATCTAGAACTAGACGAAGATGAAATCTCAATCAGAGGTTTTTAAGAGAGTAATGGTGAATTATTAAACTAAACTTGTGAAATTAAAGGTGGAAAACTAGGGTGTTAAGGATCCACTTGTAGAGATCATGGGGATCTATGCTTGATATAACCTTAAAAATCAAATCTGAACTTCCTTTAATTTAGTCATCAATAGATAAGAGGTATGAGAATTAGACTTGATTCCATCACAAGGCCATGCCCTTAGGACAAAGCAAACAACAAAATCTAACCAATCCACATATATCTGAGAGGGTTATGAACATTAGGAAAGGTTTCATCATCTAACCATGCCCAGGAGACGATGGTGAACAATAAGGCCTACTAATTTTATAATCATAATAATGAAAAGGACATGCTCAATGCTATCACAGATTTATTGTAATTTAAGTTACAACAAACCATTAAAAACTAAAGGCATTCCTTAAAATCAAACTAGAATCAAATTAGTTAAAAAATTAAAATTAAATCAAAAGGCATAAATGAAAGCCTCCCATCTCATTACAAGCTTCACCTCTTAGCCCTAGCTAAGAGGCTTAGCCAAACATAGACAAGATGAGGCTAATATCTCTCAATAAATCCATAGAAAAGAAAGAAAGAAAATAAAGAAGAAAAATGAAACTTGGAAGCAGTCTCTGACCTTGTCTCTCTCGTTCTCTCTCACATTCAAAAGATGTGCTCCATGTTATTCTCTCCCTCTCTTTTATAGCATGTGTGAGCAGCTGGACGTACGTAGCAGAGGCGGTGGAAACTCTTGCGAACGCCTTTTCGCAACACCTCTATTTTTGCACTACGAAAACACGAAACTTGGTTGCATTTGGTCCGAGTTTAGAGGAAGAACCCATTCGATCCTATCAATCTGAGCACATGGGAGTGGTCAAAATCTCCTTTGCAGGAGTCTAGATGGTCTGGATTGAGCATACGATCTCTTATTTAACCATCAATCAAACCGGATCTCTGGATCTCTAGGACACAGCTCCCTGCGTACTGCAGGTTGCGGCAACACCAATGGGGCCTTCTATCTGGAGTTTTGGCTTAATTCGAGCCTTCCATTAGATTCCTCATGAAGTTCTGACCTAGAGGAATAGGTTTTTGTTCCGAGTTCGGGGTGGCCCACGAAGTTAAACCCATTGCGACAATTTGAACCTTCCATTTGATTCTGCATGCTTGGGCACACGTAGTCAATGTGGTTTTGACCAGGCTAAGCTCTTCTACAAGATGGACGGCTCGGATTATCTACATAGGCCATGATGGTGGCCCACAACCTCTCCCAAGACGGATGAGGTCTGTCCGTTGCATAGCAAAAGAAACAGAGAGAAACCTC
Organism: Magnolia kwangsiensis; assembly: GCA_037074715.1. Taxonomy (NCBI): domain Eukaryota; kingdom Viridiplantae; phylum Streptophyta; class Magnoliopsida; order Magnoliales; family Magnoliaceae; genus Magnolia; species Magnolia kwangsiensis. Next base: position 122,101,285 of record CM073577.1, read on the forward strand.
TCTGTTGTATTCGAACAAGAGTTGGCCAGTGTGCACTGACCAACTTTATTAATTTAGTGCATGGTGGTAGCACTTGCAGGGTGTGCTCCTGCTCCACAATTGGGCTTCACCGAGATGTCAGTGAGGAACTTTACATTGTCCATCTGCTTTGTCTTACCAATTCATGGGTTAAGACCAAAATTGAAGCATTTACAGATACCAGGCATGCCCTAAATCAGTATTTTAGTGGCTGATCTTTCTGTTAAGCTACTTTCAAAAGGATCCAATGACTGAATTTGATGTGTACGATTAATTTATGGTCCTTAGGCCATATATGAAGTTTCGAGCCGAATGGATGGTGGGAACCCTGTGATCTTGCATTCTGGATAATTTTCAGGCCCGTTTAACTTGAGTGGCCTAATTTTCTCAAATCTCTGGCATTTAATTTCTTCGATCTCAGTCCCCTAGGTTCTTTTCCTTTCCTTGGTGACTTCAGAGTGTCAAATCCACGCTTTTGGTATCCTTTTTCAGTCCACACTCGTAAATTCACCTTGCAACACAAACACGATTAAAATAAGGCATTAAAAGTATCATGTTTGTAAAAGCAGGTAATAACTGAGGTCTAATATGCAATATTCGGCCCTTAACACAACCCCCGACTAGCATTTTGCTAGTCCTGAGCAAAGTATACGAAAAATAAGTTGAGAACTACAGGATAATTTCTATATACTCGAGTGAATTTTATAAAATAATCTAAATACGAGAATTCTAAGATTTATGAATGTTGAGTATTACTTTCTCCTGGACTCAAGCGCACGGTAAACTTCACAGTTAAGTTCAAGGTATTAGAAAACTTTTAAACATTAAGATCCATGGGTGTATAGTGTAATCTTGGCTTATCAACATTAAGATTCACTTCTCGATTTCATAATATCATTAGTAACCAACAAGAGATTTCATGACAACCAAAACTTGCCTTATAGATTATCTTTTCATTCTTCCAGCTTTTTATTTTTCCATTAAAAGTAATGCCAAGGAGAGGAATCAAATTCTCACCTATAGGGAGCAAACCTATGGTGAAGACCAGTCGCCTAACCCTTTCTGAATGTTAACCTTAGGGAATCGAACATTCACCTATAGGGAGTAAACTTATGGTGAAGACAATTCGCTCAAACCAATGGTGAAGACCATTCGCCTAACCCTTTCCAAAGGCAGCTATTTTTATGTATCTATTTTTTTTTCTTTTTCTTCCATTCTTCTTTATGAGCATGATGAGCATATTTCTTAGGCCGGTTCCTTTCATGCTTAGTGATTACCAAGTTAATTCTTCAATATCAAACTGAAACCTCAATGTGTAAGCGAGATGTGACATGTGAAATCATGATTCAATCATTGTTTATAACTTTTAATCATGGATTGATAGTTCGAACTCAATAGTGAAATCTATTAGATAACTAAATCCAAGAGATGTAAATCTCCAACACTCTGTATCGTATACTTCTCAAATCACGACTATCCTTCAAATTCACAAGAATGTCTAGAAATTTTTTTTACAATTAGGTAACCTAATCTCCCACCCCCAACCTAAAATCCATATTGTCCTCAATGTAAAAGATATGAGCATGCAATGCACATGAGACAATGGCATTGAAAGAGAAGTGATGGGAAGATAGTGCCTAACAAGGAGATTAAACGGCTTCTTTCAAAGAGATCTCAGCATGAAAGCGGGTCAGCATAAGAGTGAAATCAATGAAAGAAAACTAAACTAATGGCATAAAACCAACTATCATAAACGACATAAAGTAAACTACCATAGTCTTATGAAAGCAGTAAATTCTAATCCTCAACTGTGAAAGAACAGAAAATTTACTCAGTCATGCATCCAGGTTCTTCCTTCGGCCAGTATCTCGAAAAATTTCTCAAAAGGTTTCTCAACAAGATCATCCAAAAGCCCTTTTTACAGTAGGCATGGATGTCCTGGAGCATAAATGTCAAGAGAAATTGATGGAGCTCAGCATAAATTTTCCTTTTAACCTTCTTAAGTGTCCAAAGTATATATGATTCATCTGTGGTAAAAAAAATTTTCAAAGTTAGTACACCATGATGAATCAGAGACTACAACTATATGAAATTTAGAAAAATTCGTAATAGGTGATGTAGTCTCAACACATGTCGAAGTTTCACTCTTTGGTTCAATTTTTACCTCCTCCTCCTTTAATGGTAAACATTCAGGATCTAAGGGAGGAGGTACTTCAGAATAAGGATTCTTTTTGTCCATAATAACTACCAAGGTATTGTCTTGCGAGGCATCCACTATTTCTTGTATCATGGGATTGTTTGAATTTAAAAAGTGTGTCAAGAAATCATCTAGAGAGTCAGAACATTCAGTTGAAAGGAGTTCATTCATCCTATCGAGATCTATGATGATATGTCTAATTACTCATTTATCTTCTTCGAGAGTAAAAATGAGCATACTCTCTTGTTTATTCTCAAGGTGGGATGAAATCACCACTGAGTATGTCTCATCTTGACCTAAATAGGCAAATTCCAAATCAAAGAGTAAAGGTTTTAGGTCAAGCTTTGGCACTTTGAGGTTAGACGATAGAGGCACTATATCAGTTTGGGGCAACTCTTCAAATTATGGCCTCCATCGGTTAACTTTAAGTACCAGCACAATATAAAACATGACACCCATCTCCCTAATCATGTTATTATTAAAATCATGAGAGTGACCCAGGCACATCTCTAGAGGGTCAGAGGATAGGGTCAAATGTGCTTTATCTTCCATGAAAGATTCAATTATGTTAATGTTGTGGAAGTCGTCATAAATCTCGAATCGTCTACCAGTATTGAAAAAGATATTTAACTCTAATACAATATTCCCGAAAGTTATACTCATGACTCCATTCTTGTAATTGATGATTGCATTTGAAGTGGCAAGGAATGGGGGACCAAGAATGATAAGAATTTAAGTGCTCATGTTACTAATGAGTTCTGTATCGAGGATGATAAAATCTACTTGATAATAGAATTTATCAACCTGAACCAACACATCCTCGATTACCCCTCTCCATACATGAACTGAGCGATCGACAAGTTGTAATATGGTTAGGGTGAGTTTTAATTCACTCAAACCTAACTGTTTGTACATCGAATAGGGAATCAGATTTATTCTTACTCCTAAATTAAAAAGTGCGTGCACAATTTGATAGTTCCTGATTACACATGATATGGTTGGGCTACTAGGATCTTTGAATTTCTGCGGCACATCTTGTTTTAGGATGACACTCACTTTCTCAGTCAAGAAGATTTTCTTTTGAATATTTTACCATCTTTTGGTTGTACATAAGTCTTTTAGAAATTTGGCATATGAATGTATTTGTTTTATGGTATCAAGTAGAGGAATATTGACCTTCACTTGTTTCAACACCTATTGAATATCCTACGAGTTAGAGAGAGGTTTTGGTACAACCAACTGTTGGGAAAATGGAGCAACTAGCTTATCTCGAAGTTCTGGTTCTAATTCTTGTGGAGCAATGCTAGGTCTATCATTGTCATCCTCTTCCGGGTCCTTAGGCTTTTTAGCCCTAATCGGAATTGTTTTGTCAATGGTCTTCCTACTCCTAAAAGTGGTGATAGATTTAGCCTGCTCCATCTGATCTGAAGAGCTTGAATCACTTATCTCATATTGTGGTCTGGGATTTGGGAGATTTTGAGTAGGAAGCATCTCCTTTCCCACAATCATTTTGTGTGATTATATCCTTTGAATGGATGATGTAAGTGATCCTATTGCTAATCTGATATCTTAGTTGAATAGCTCTTAGTCTTGAATGTGTTTTAGAACTGGATCTTCTTGAGGTTTCCCTTGATTTGGAATTTGATTGAAGAAACCTTGAGGGGTAGCAGTTTGTCCATTCCTCCAACTGAAGTTTAGATGATTTCTCCAACTAGGATTGTACGTATTAGAGGTGGGTCCATTGAAAGGTCTTTGGTAATTATTTATGGCATTGGATTGCTCAGCTAGTACCTCTTGAAAAGAAGATATAGTTGGATAATTTTCAGTTGTGTGACTGTTACAACCACAAATACCGCAAACAACTTCCTTGGCCTCAAATTTCTTTATGAGATTAGCCACTTTAACATTAATATCATCATCCTCTTTCAGCAGGTATACTTTGCCCCTTTCTTTTGATTGAGTAGGCCTAGAAGTGATACTCGATTTTGGGTATGTGTCCCATGATTGTGCGTTTTTAGTAAGTCTATCCAAGTAATCCCACACATCATTGACATTTTTATTTATAAATTCTCCATTGCACATTGTCTCAACCAATTGACTCATGGAAGATGTCAGTCCATCATAGAAAAAGTATGTAATGCAGCATGTTTCAAAGTCGTGTCGTGGGCATGAACTGACAAGATCCTTGAACCTTTCCCAACATTGGAAGAATGTTTCATCCTCCTTTTGGACAAAGTTCATGATTGATTTTCTAAAGGTGTTTATTTTACGATACGAAAAAAAATTCTTTATGAACTCCCTTGTCATGTCATTCCATGTGCCAATACATCGGGGATATAGTGATTGTAACCATGTCTTAGCTTTCTCTTTCAAAGAAAAAGGAAAGAATTCCAGCCTAACCGTGTCCTCAGACACGTTAGGAAAATATCAAGTGGCTATGATTTTATCAAACTCTTTCAAGTGTAGATACAGATTTTCAGATTCATGTCCATGAAATTTTGGAAGGAATTGGATTATCCTTGGTTTGATATTCATGTGTCCTATAATTTCTGGAAAAACCATGCATGAGGGCATGCTCACCCCCGCCTATTGTAAATAATCTCATAAAGTACGAGGCAGGGATGCTTGATGCACCTCATTCTCATCCCGGATGTCCTCCACCCTAGGTTGGGGTAAAAGAGGTTGGTTTGTAGCCATCACTTCAATTAACTCTGGGGATCTCGAGTACTAGTCCTGCGATGGATAGTCAACCCTCAACCAATTCTCCTTTAATCAAGAGACGTTGAGTGTTATCATGGACCCACTTGGACATGAAACACTCATAACCCTCAATTCAGATTCTAAACCTAAACCTAAAGGAAAGAAAAAAAAATATAATGCTAGAAATAGAAGGAGAAGAGTTGGAAAGAGGTTACCAAATTGGAGTCCCTAAGTTAGATCCTGCAAAACAAAACAAAACAAGTTAGTTTCTAAAAATAGAAAGTATAAGAATAGAAAGTAAACTATTTTTCTAAAAATGAAAGAATTCTAAAGATAACCAAAAATAGAAAGTTTCTAAAAACAAATTAGAAAAGTTCTAACCCTAAAATAAAAAGTTTCTAAAAACAAATTAGGAAAGTTTTAACCCTAAAATAGAAAGAAATCCTAGAATTAGAAAGTTTCTAAAAATAAAATAAAGGAAAGACGAGTTAAAACCTAAAATTAGAAAAAGTTTCTAAAAACAAAAGAGAACCTAGAATTAGAAATTTTCTAAAAAAGAGAAAATAAAACCTAAAATTAGAGAGTTTTTTAAAATAAACTAGTTCCTAAAAAGGAAAGTTTCTAAACTTAAATTAGAAAGTAATGTTAAGTTCTAAAATTAAAGAAATCCTAGAATTAAAATTAGCAAAATAAAACCTAATCCTAAAGATAAAAATGAAGAAAAATTAGAAAGAGATTACTAATTTAGAAAGCCTATATCCAGGTCATACAAAACAAGAAAGTTAGGTTAGTTTCTAGAAATCAAATAATAATTTTTTAAAAAAAAAACCTAAACTAATAATTAGGAAAAAACATAATCTTAACCTAATTCTAAAACTAATTAATCTTAGAAAACGTAACTGTCAATCCCCGGCAACAGCACCAAAAACTTGTCCACACCCCAAGTATAGGGTTGTGATGTAGTAATAATCTCGGTAAGACCATGGTTGAATCCACAAGGACTGAACCTTGTAGTAAACTGAAAGTAACTTGATCTAGAACTAGACGAAGATGAAATCTAAATCAGAGATTTTTAAGAGAGTAATGGTGAATTATTAAACTAAACTTGTGAAATGCAAGTGAAAAACTAGGGTGCCAAGGATCCACTTATAGAAATCAGGGAGATCTAAGCTTGATATAACCTTAAAAATCAAATATGAACTTCCTTTGATTTAGTCATCAATGGATAAGAGGTATGAGAATTAGACTTGTTTCCATCACAAGGCCATGTCCATGAGACAAAGCAAACAACAGAATCTAACCAATCCACATCTATCTGAGAGGGTTATGAACATTAGGAATTCCATCATCCAACCATGCCCAAGAGATGATGGTGAACAATAGGGCCTCCTAATTTCATAATCATAATAATGAAAAGGACATGCTCAAAGCTATCATAAATCTAATTTAATTTAAGTCACAACGAACCATTAAAAACTAAAGGCATTCCTTAAAATCAAACTAGAATCAAATCAGCTTAAAAATTAAAATTAAATTAAAAAGCATAAAGGTAAGTCTCTCATCTCACTACAAGCTTCACCTCTTAGCCCTAGCTAAGAGGCTTAGCCAAACATCGACATGATGAGGCTAATATCTCTAAATAAATCCATAGAAAAGAAAGAAAATAAAGAAGAAGAATGAAACTTGGAAGCTGTCTCTGCCCTCATCTCTCTCGTTCTTTCTCATGTTCAAAAGATGTGATCCACGTTCTTCTCTCCCTCTCTTTTATAGCATGCGTGAGGCGGCTGGACGTATGTAGCAGAGGTAGTGGAAACTCCTGCGAATGCCTTTACGGAGCATCTCTGTTTCTGTGTAGCAAAAACGCAGAACTTGGTTGCGTTTGGTCCAACTTTGGAGGAAGAACCCATACGATCCTATCAATTCGAGCACATGGGAGTGGTCGAAATCTCCTTTTCTGGAGTCTGTACAATCTGGATTGAGCTTACGATCTCTGTTTTAACCGTCCATCAAATCGAATCTCCGGATCTCTCGGACGCAGTTCCCTGTGTACTGCAGGTTGCGGCAACACCAGTGGGGCCTACAATCTGGAGTTTTGGCTTAATCCGAGCCTTCCATTAGATTCCTCATGAAGTTCTGACCTTGAGGAAGAGGTTTTCATTCTGAGTTCGGGGTGGCCCACGAAGTTACACCCACTTCGACAATTTGAATGCACTAGAATGGGACCTCTTATAACCGCTGTAGTAAGCACATGTGCATGCTTGGGCGCACGTAGTTAACATGGTTTTGACTAGGCCAAGCTCTTCTTCAAGATGAACTCAGATTATCTACGCAGGCCATGATGGTGGCCCACAACCTCTCTCAAGATGGACGAGGTCCATCCATTGCACAACAGAAGAAACAGAGAGAAACCTCTCTGTTGTATTTGAGTAAGAGTCGGTCAGCATGTGCTGATTGACTTTATTAATTTAGTGCACGGTGGTAGCACTTGTAGGGTGTGCTCCTGCTTCATAGGTGGGGTTCATGGAGATGTCAGTGAGGAAATCTACACCTTCCATCTGCTTTATCTTGCCAATTCAAGGGTTGAGACCGAAATTAAAGCATTTCTAGTTACTAGGCGGGCCCTAAATCAGGATTTTAAGGACTGATTTGTCTGTTGAGCTACTTCCACAAGGATCCAATGGCTGAAATTTGACATGTACAGTTAATGTATGGTCATCAGGCCATATATGAAGTTTTGAGCCGAACAGAAGGTGGGAACCCTATTTCGGGCCCGTTTAACATGAATGGCCTGATTTTCTCGAATCTTTAGCATATAATTTCTTTGATCTAGGTCTCGTGGGGTCCGTCTCTTTCCTTGGTGACTTCAAAGCGTCAAATCCATGCTTTTAGTACCCTTTTTCAGTCGACGCTCGTAATCCAATCCTTTGCTTGGTGATTCTTAAGCGCTAAATTCATGCTTTTAGCATCCTTTTTAATCTAAGCTCTTAGATTCACCTTGCAACAGAAACATTATTAAAATAGAACATTAAGCATTATCATGTCCATAAAACTAAGTAATAAATAGGGTCCAATATGCAATATTTGACCCTCAATAGTGGGCCACATCAATGGGATGGTATATCTAAATGACGATATCTGACGATTATTTGAGATTTGATGGTCAGATCTTTTCCCAATCATTTGTTGGCGGTCTGAATGGTCCCAGTATACATCTAAGTGGACTTTAGAGCTTGATTTAATCCCTAAATCAATGCGTTCAAGTGGTGGATCATTCCACCAGATGTAGTGGACATTATGAATGGTAGATCTAATGAGTTAGATCTCATGATGGTTCCGTTGGCTTAGTTAAGCATTGTCTAATGTCTCATCGTAATCGTGACTCTAGAAATGTGAGTTTTGAGATGATGTGATGGTCCATCTTGAAACGTAACGGATGGATGGTCTGATCGATGGATGAAAACTGTTCTTGATGGTTAAATTAATGCATAATTGAGTTTATATGTTGATATTGGGGTGTTTAAGTGTGATATTACATGCCTCAATGGCTAGATTTAGATTGTGGGTTGACTAGTTAGTGTCGATGTAATCCTACATTAAGACATAAGGGGTCATCCAAGGGTGGATCATGAGTAATCAAGCATGGTGGAAGTTATAGGTTACTTGCATCCAAATCTGTCCTAATTACAGTTAATGCTTCAAATATGGATCCATGTTTGATTAAATTGGGTTGTAAACTTTGATATTCATGAATTTGGACACTATCAATAACTTTAATGATCACATATTGTTCCAGAGGCATTCTACATTAGCAACAAAGCTCCCATTCAACTGGAAATTCCTCATCGATCTTCCATCTCATGTAGAGTAGGGAAAGAGGAAAGCTAACACCAAGTCAGCCCCAATGGGTGGAGACTGTCAATCCTGACACCACAAAAATCCCCTCGTTGAGGTGACCATATAGCAATAAGACAGGTATGCTTAAGAACATATATGGTCATGGCCAGGGCAATGAGTGTAACACCCCATACCATGAGGACCTACTTTTAAGGATTTAATATCCTCGGTGGACAAATTTAAACCATCCATTGTCAACATATCATAAGATCCACCGTTCATCGTGTCCTTAACAACCTACGACCAAACCACACCTAAACCACACAATCCAATTTAAGTCTAATCACTTAAAGAATGTGAACTAATATATCAAAGCATACATCACTAGTTTCGGGACCCAAATAAATAGATCCACTGATCATCAAGTCTAGGTAATTTGATTGGGTGAGTCAGCCAATAGATTACACCATTGAAACATTTGCATATCAATCTAACCAGCAAGTTTCAGTTAAACAATCCATAAGACCCTTTAGGGTCGGGTTTAGTCACATTTGGTAGCGATCCGACCGTTAAATCATTCAAGATAACCACTTAGACATGTGAATGGGTAGATATGGTTAGCCTTCCACTTATACAGTCTTAGGGATATCTAAAACTAGTGAAAAAAATGAATCTAAAACATTTGTGTCGTCAAATCTCAAGAAATTGAGGACCAATGGTTAGATATAAGGTTAATCATTAGATTAGGACTTCGCATCATTTGTCTGGGGTTTTGATCATCCAAGTGACCATTATATTTCACCTAGATGTTTCAAGTGACTCTTAGGACCATGGATGACCAGTTATGGAGCGATAAAGGTGACGAGATTCACAATCGTGAGAGAAATCGAAGTGTAAGACCATTTAAGTGGGTAAATGGCTATCAAATCCACCCTAAATCTAATTATAAACCATTAGGTCTGCTGGCAAGTAGATTTGGAAGGATCTGACCATCAGATCAGCGAGAATCCATGATTAAAGTTCAAGATTTTAAAGTATGGCCCATCTTAGTTTTTGGATCAGCCTGATCTTTGGTTAAGGGTCATATCTGGACCCATGAGATTTGATGGACGGGCCAGATTACACTTAACGTTACCATGGGCCTCGCAAACCACTAATCAAACATGAAATTTACGTGTATGGCCCACCTAAGCCATGGATCCACCTCATTCCTTGGGTTAGATCCTAATGCGAGTTGATAAAATGAATGAACAGAGTAGATTTACCCCGAACCTCTTGTGGACGCCACATTAGAATTGCGTGTGCACAAGCATGTGCACAACCGCTATGCATAGAACACCATTTTCTGTCAAGCTAGGTCTGACCCTCCAGTAGCCAAAATAAGGAAGGATTCTCCCTCCTTTCTTTTTGTGGCCCAAACGGGATTTAAACCTACATCACCCACTTACAAGCATTGTGGCCCACCACGATTAGGCATATACTTGATCCAAACCATCCATTTCATTTGGAACATATGGACGGCTAGAATGATGGTTGATCCAGCCATTGGATTGCACACATGTGCACATAATATCAGCCATAAGTTAGGCCACAAGCACACCCATTCCAAAAATGGAAAAATTCTCATTTTTTCTTTCCTTTACACGCTGGCAATCCATGTGAGTTTTCCTTCTGAGATCCCAGCCCTCCACTTGGAGCCATCAGAGCCCTCCAACTAGAGCTTTCATAGCTATGAGTCGAGTTTTCCACCCGTCGCCGCTGTTGAAGCCAAATAATTAAGAAATGCTAATGGTAGTCCATTTTATAGGTCCCACAAGTGCCTAGGGACCAATTTGGTCCTTCCAAATATTCCAGGACAGGCGATGAACCGTCCAATGAGAAACTGCCATGGATGGGCCCATCATCTTCCTCGTTTGAATGAGAAACCCATTAGCACATTGTGGGGCCCATTTGCTGATCTGGGTTGTTCAGACGATGGCTAAGATTGCTAGTAACCAGCATATGTGATCAGGTTATGATCATGCAAGTTTAGATGGTCGTAATCAGCCGATTTGGCAATAAAAAAGTCTCAAATTTAAGCTTGAAATTAACTCTTGATCTCGTAACTAATCTCTGATGATCTTGATTCAAACCTACCTACAATACGAGCGATAGAGCTTATAAGAAGGCCTATTAGGGTAACTCATTCCAAAAAAAAGGGGAATGAGAAGTAGAGCCGCGAGTGTTATTCCTCTTGCTACCAACCTATTGTCGCACCAACATCACTCGGACCGAGCTCGGTCTGAATGCATAGCCCGTCTAGTCGTCAAAGAAGAAGTAAGAAGGAAGGAGAAATAGGCAGAGAGAGAAGTGAGGTGTGGCTACAACCATAGCCATGTTGATGCACCAAGTGGCGACCTCGGTCTGTCCGAGTTGGGCTCGAGTTCGAGCTAAGTCTAGCTCTGTCCTGGTCAGTTGATGAGGACAAAAAAGGAAGAAGCAGTGAGAGAAATGTGAGAGGAGAGTGTTATTGCATTCCTGTTTGGACGCGAGTTGAGGGGTGCTACATCTAGCCCTAGTTTGAGTCCAGATAATTATTGAGTCCAGCACGACCCAGGTACTAGTCTACTCCAGATCGGGCTAGAGATTCCAGCCAAGACAGAAAAAAGGGAAAAAGGAGAAGGAGAGAGTCTTGTCGTTACTGCTGCACCAAGGGAAGCAACTCAGGTTGAGTTTCTTCTCAACATGGCTGCTCAATTGCTACTTGAGTCAAGAAATTTTTGGACATTCTAATGAAATAAAAGAAAGGAGAAGAAAAAGAAAAGAGAGAGAGAGAGAGAGAGAGAGAGAGAGAGAGAGAGAGAGAGAGAGGGTATGAGTGCCAGCCATGACTCACTACCGAAGTTAAGTTCGAGTTGACTCGGTCCAAGTTCTTACTGGACGTTCCAGTAATTTCAAAAAAAAAAAAAATAGAAACAGTAAAAGAAGAAGAGAGAAAGGAAGAAAGGAAAAGGGAGAAGAGATAGATTTACATTGATGGTACATATGTCGAGTCAACTCGGTCGAGCTGTTGGGCCGACTCGATAGATCTAGGCGTGTGGAGCTGAGTTGACCCGATTCGGGTTGAGTTAGTTCAATACGGGGTGGGCAAACTGAGTTGACTTAACTCAATTTACCAAGGTATGCCTAATTCCTTCATTTTAGGGTTTTAATATTATCTTCAATTAAAATAACATATTCTTAGATCTTCTTGTAGGATGTAGGAATTTTAGATTCCAAGCACTACTCTAGAATCTTATAATTGGGCCGAGTTGTGTTGGGAATGAACACGTTTGACAGATTGGAACCTTCCTCTGAACATTTGGAAGCTTAGAACCTCTACTCAGAAGTGAGGACTCACCCTTTGAACTGCCCACTTAAATTCGTTAATCTAGATAAATATGATGCCTTGATTTCTCTCATTGAATTATTTATCTTACTTTATAAATATGTTAATCTATTTTGCACTTAATTCCCGTGTTAGCTAATAAACATATCTCTTTAATTTTGGTAAGTATAAATGATTGATGATAATATGCTATCTTTAGTTGTACACATGTTAATTAATTGTATGATTGTCATTTGCGATCATTTGATGAATTGAATGGAACTTGTCGTGGTCTTACTATCTTACAGTCCATATTTGACTTACACGACTTGGATCGCACATCTGCCTTATATGGCCTAGATTGCACATTGCCTTACATTGCTTGGATCATATATTTACCCTACATGGCTTAGATTATTTATTTTCCATTTGTGGCCTTGATGGAACATTGATGCCCTTCTGTGGCTAGTTATTTCTCTCTTTATCTTACGGTGTTCAATCGTATGGTGATTTCTGGGTTGAGCGGGTGTTCGCTTAGCGATTTCCTAGCCATCTTACAGTGTTCACGTACAATATGATTTCTGGGTGGAGTAGAGTTTTGTATGTTGGTTTTCTAGCTATCTTGTGGTGTTCGGTTGTATTATGACTTCCACGTGGAGCGGGTGTTCGCTTAACGATTTCCTAGCCATCTTATGGTGTTCACGTACGATATAATTTTCGGATGGTCTAGAGTTTATATGTTGCTTGTCTCTTCATCTTGCAATGTTCAGTCGTGCCATGATTTTCGGATGGGGCGGGTGTTTGCTTAGCGATTTTCTATTCATTTTACAGTGTTCACGTACGATATGATTTTCGAGTGAAGTAGACGTTTGTATGTTGTTCTCTCTTCATCTTACGGTGTTAAGTTGTATTGTAATTTTTGGATGGAGCGGGTGTTCACTTAGCAATTTTCTAGCCATTTTGCAGTGTTCACATGCGATATGATTTCGGGGTGAAGTAGAGATTTAAAGCTTGATTTTCTAGTCATTTTATGGAGTTTGTAAGATTGATTATTTGACCATCTAGACAAGTCCCCTTGCATTGCAATTTTTATTACATTTTCTTAATGTTGAAACTGCATTAACTGGCTTAGTTTTGAATATATAATCATGATGTTAAATTTATGTTGTTTAATATGTCTCTTCTCATATTATGATTTATGTTGTATTATGAATGAAGAATGCGTGATCTTAGAGGGTGTTCCTCACTGCAATAGCTATTGATGCTATCAAACCATATTCAATTGATGCAGGTGTAGAGCGAGCTGATGTTATTCATTGGGTTGCTGGAGCAGATTGGGTAGCTGAGGAGCTAGATGGGGTTCTTACAACCCATGTTGAGCTTCATCATTAGACACTAGATTTTTACTTTGTTTAAAGAAATTTGTATTTGGGATTGTATAAGTCCTGTATGGGCGGTACATTTAGATTTTTATTATGGTTGGAATGTTTTTATACAATACATGGTTTGCTCTAGCTACGGTCATTGCTAACTCTAATTAATGATAAGCGGTTCAAATTTACATTGAATTTTATAGGCTAACACTCGGTTTTTTTGGAGAACGAGTCATATATTTAGGTTCCAAAAACTTCGGCATTACAATGAGGTCCATTAAATACAAGTTTTAAACCATAATGCTAGCCTAGGTAATAGAATACATTGCTAAATTTTTTCAACCTCTATACTTTAGAGCCTTCCTCTATAACTCAAGAGCATTGCCCCCTTATCTAGTTGTGGATAAATAGCTAATTCAACACATTCCAGTGTCTACCCATGCTCGATGCTTCCCTGAACATGCACATGCCATTCAATTTATAAAACATCATAAAATTTTAATTATTTGTTTGATGCAACCAAAAAATCCAATCAAGCAACTAGGTTACAAAATTGGAGGCTAGTTAAATACACCATAATAGAAGCATAATATATAACTATCTTTTTTTTCTTCTTCTTCTTCCTCCTTTTCTTTAATACTAAACCATAATATTTACATTCGATAACAAAGATCAAATAATAACGCTAAGCAATTTTGACAACCATTTAGCTTACCAAATTTTCAAAGAAGTGGTTGTCATAATTGTCAAACTTTTCAACTTGTATGTGCATATGAATGTTCGAATCCACTAAGTTAGAGGGTATAAAAGGCATAGATTCGATACAATCAAAGAAAAAAAAAAAAAAAGGTTGTGAAGACACCATAAAAGACAGTCATCCAACAACTAATCAAAGAAGGCCATACCTTCACGACTAGTTTTTCATCAACATACTTGTAGGTTTCATTCATAACAACTGTCCAAAAATACATTACACCCCCATGAATTTATTTATATACACGTGAATAATAGTTACAGATAGCCAAAATTCATATAACTACACATACGAGTGAATTTATATTTTGGTACATAAGCATACCTCTTTTCATACCAAAATTTAAAGCTCACCTTGTACCCATTGATTTTATTTTTTTATTTTTTTATGCTAGGTGAATATTATTTATTTCTAAATCATTTTCTCTTTCCAGAAACAAATGTTAAATCAGTGATTGCTCCTCACTGTTGCAGATCATCAATGAAATTGCACAAGAAAGAAAATGTAGATACTAGACATTTTTAATAATAAATTAAAAAATGAATATGGTAGATGCATAAATATCCAAAAAAAATCTTTAATAATAATAATAATAATAATAATAACTATTACAAAGAAATTCTGTCAAGTAGCAAATGCATCCATGCCATTGAAGATAAATGTTAGTATATTGACTTGTAGACCTTATTTGTCAATCACATGAGTCCATGTATTATGTAGTCAATTGAGCCCTTGAAAGATGAAGACCAAAGACACAAGAGGACGTGGAGCATCAAGGAGCAAAAAATAAGTATATGAGGTGCCTTAGTAACCCTTGCCCTTGACCCAAAACAACCTAAACATTTATATGATCCTAACCCTAATAGGTAACCTTTTATTGATCATCCCTTAGCCTTAGGAGTCTTAAACATTCTTAGATTGGCTTTATAGGTCCTGAGTTATTAAAAAATAAATATCATAATTTCAGGCAACCTTCAGTCCCACCGAATCGCCCCTCGATCCCACCAAAGTGCTCAAGATAGGATATCAAGCAAAGCTCTGAAATTCGTGTATTTTGGCTCCAGCTGGAGAGTGCTTCGGTTGGCTTCAATGCAATCGAAGACCATATTCGTTCTGAATGAAAGTGACAAAAAAATTTCAGTAACTTTCATAGTTTTCCCATTAGCTAATTCGATGCAACTGAAGCCAATTTTGGTCGGACCGAAGATCAACCGTTTCTGCACATTCTAGGACCATTGGAACTCGATTCATTTATAAAGAAAATCTTATCTTTGTACACTTTGATTGTTTTTGGTGCAATAAAAGCTTAGGTGAATCCTTACTAATATCCCACACCCTAAGCCTCTAATATCATATGATTTGATTAATCTTCTTAAGCTTTACCACTCTAATGAGGATTCAAACCTCAATGTTGAAAAAGAACTCAATCTCCACCATTTTTCTAGAGATTAAATCAAATATTATTAGCATAAGCGTTGTCTAAATCCTCTAGAATACCCTTTTAGGTCGATCCCCATAGGATTTTAATTATATTAATAGTTGTATGGGATTCTACTAACCTCCCATCACCTTGTTACCTTAAAGGAGCACTGCTTACAATGTATTTGATCTTGAAACTAAAGCATTATCAAGCATCGACATCAACGATCGAGTGATCATTTGAGGAGTGGATTTAATCATAGGAGAGCTTTGAAAAAATAACTTAAGATCGGCACATCAATGGGGCTCAATTCGGCAAGTTACTTCATGTATGAGTCCATACTCTCTTTCCTTGTGTAGGATTACGGGTAAGAGTTTGTAACATAAACTCAAAAGGTTCTTGTGTAGGGCTGAATTCACTAGACATGGATGTGTACATGTTAGTCTCTGTGAGAGCCTCCGATGGGAGCAAACGTAGGTCCTTGGACTAGGACCGAGGTTGTTGGTTAGTTGATAGAAAACTAACTAAAGTCTCTTGTTAAAGCCTCCGACAAAAGTGTATGCTAGATAGGTTCTTATATAAGACCACGATCCTTGTGTGGGACTGTAAAGGTTAGAGGCGAACTTGATTTAAAACCTTTGATGGTGAAAACTGGTACACTTAGGGAGAGTGTGTCCACCGAGATTGGAGTAGTGAAACCAAACTACTATACATGCTTGTGTTTTTTAATTGTGAATTGCATAGATTCTTATTTATGCTTATGTAATTAATTAGTTAAATCTTATGATTTCTTGAATTGACTTGTATGCTCGGCCATTACCTTGTAAGGCACACACAAGCTTACTATCATGTTTATAAACTAGTTTCTTGAGTGGCATATCTATTGTAGTTGATGTGATTAGACCCTCTATTAGCTTGGAAGCCTTAGAGTTAATTACCTTAATTTAATTGGCATATTAGTTTAATTAAGAAATTATATGTTAAAATGTATAAATTTTAATTATTCCTAATCATCTACCCTCTACGACATAGCCATTCATTCTATAGCTCCAAAAAGCTTCCATGCATGGTTTGGAAAAATTCAATACCTTGAGAGAAACTCTGCTAACACTTCATGCATCTTGATAAGATTTAACACTGCAAGGAAATAAAGAAGCTCAAAGCTCCAAAATAAATTTCATAAGTGTTAAACTAATTTACTTCAATCATCACCATCATCATCATTTAAGCCTTATTCCAACAATTTACTCCAATATTATTACAAAGGGTGAATTTATGATTGGTTACATCTTGCTCTAAAAGTCTCCAACCGTAAATCTTTTTCTTGCATAAAGTTCTACAACACAATGAGATATATATATATATATATATATATATATATATATATATATATATATATATATATATATATATATATATATATATATGTGATCATCAAAAATTTTAAATACATAATAACTCATTCATTTGCCATGCATGATAATTACATCTCGTACGTTCCAAGATAGTGCCTCCTATACATGAACATATTCTTCATTCACAATTGATAATATTTATGTACAAAATTTTAGAGGTTAACGTACCAAGTGAGCTACAAATATCATAATATGTATGCCTATAATGTTGTGAGGTACCATAGTCATTTAAGAACCAGAGTTCTGCTCAAAACATCCAAGCCCAAATCCGGTATGTTTCCTAATCAACTGAACTACAAGTACATTGAATGTGGGGACCATTGTGACAAATCTTATTCTTAAGGTGGGAATTTCTCAAGAGATGTTCAGATTTTAACAAATCTCATTCTAAGCTGTTTCACATAATTAAGAAAAATACGTGAGAAAATGAGTTAATAATAATTAGAAATCAATTTCAATATAGAGAACTTCACTTAATAAGGATAAACATGAATTCCAAACACAAATCCCTAATTTTATTCAATTAGAAAAAATATTAAGAAAATCCTCAATTTATGAAAATCACAACAAAAATCAATCCTACAAAGTCGAATTTACCTTAACAACATCAGCAAACGATCTACTCCATCTGATAGAGGAACGATCGCCACCCACATCACCACCCGATCTGTGTTATAGAGTGCTAGCACTAGCCCGAGCATTGAGACGGCCTTTACCCACTCCGAAGTGATGAAGTCGAAGAAATCCGATGGTTGGGATCTGATCTTGACATCCTCGGGCTAGAACAAAGAATCAATTAGGAAAAATCAAGCAACGGTTCGAGAAACCCTAGGAATGAAAGAAGGAGATCCAAGGCATGCCTTTGAAAACAATTACTGTAGAAATGCGATGGATGGAGAGGCTTTGAGCATTTTTCATTTGAAGATTTGCATAAATGAAAGGAGAATCGAGCAATCTCGAACTGGTTTTTTTCCTTTCCTAGTGTATTAGAGAATGGAATGGGATGAGATTGAAAGTTCTTGATCGACTGAGAGAAAGAATGGATTGGATCTTATGTAGGGCTAGCATGATGTGTGTGTGGGGCACGAATTGGGTACTAACCCCCATGACCCAGCTAGAGATGGATAGTCCTGTCAAGGGTTCTATGGGGTCCACTGTGATGAATATTTTCTATCCACGTCATCCATCGATTGTATAGAATCATTTTAGGGTACCGGTCCCAAATGGAGGCAGATTGAAGGCTCAAGTGGACCACACTACATGAAGCAGTGGGGGGCGCACCATGATGTATGTGTTGTATCCAAACCATACATGCATTTGGATAGATCATTTTAGGGCATGAGCCAAAGACACAAGGCATATCTAAATCTTAAATGGAACACACCACAAGAAATAATGAATTGAACATCTACTATTAAAACTTCTTAGGGGCCATTGATCAAACTGATATTTGTATTTTCCCTTTGTCCATGCCTATGTGAACATATAAACAACTTGGATCTCAAATAAACATCACGCAGGCCTTAGAAAAGTTTCAACGATGGCCATCCCCACTATTTTCTATGGTGGGGTCCACTTAAGCTTTGGATCTGATAGTTCTTTTTAGGGCCAACGATGCCACATGTTTTATCCATGTCGTCCATCCATTTTAATAGTATACTTTAGAGCATGAGTATAAAATAAAGGCAGATCGAAGGCTAGAGTGGACCACCCCACATGAATTAGCAGAGACAATGATGGCCACGGTTGAAACCCTCCTATGGCCATCGTGGTGTTGATTTGCCAATCCAACTTGTTCATAAAGGTCAGATAGACTTGGATGGAGGGAAAAAATAAATATTAGCTTGATCATACAATTTTATAGCCCACAAGAGGTTTCCAACGGTAGTAGCTCCAACCCCATTATTTCCTATAGTGTGGTCCAGTTAAGGCTTAAATTTGTGTCATTTTTGGGCTTAGGACTTTTAGCCTTAGTTCCTTAGTAATCACAACAAAATAAGGAACTTTTAGTCTCAGTTTCGTAGCAAGTGAGGCAAAATAGAGAACTTTTAACCTCAATTCCTTAACAATTAAGGTGAAAAAACAAGATTTTAGCTTCGGTTCCTTAACAATCGAGGCAAAAAAGCATACTTTTAACCTCAATTGCTTGGTAAATGAGGTAAAAAGTAGACTTTTAGCGTTGATTTCCTAATAGGCGTCCTTACCCTATTAATAAATAGAAACTTGCCCCTAGCCACAAGTAATCCCCTCCTTAAATCAGAAAAAGATCCTGCCTCACCCCCCGAAGGAGCTTATAGTCCGGTATTGGTTAACTGACTCCGACGGCTTATAAGTTGTTCACTTGACTAAAAATTCTTTCATCTGCATCCCCTTCTCGAATTAGAAATCCTTCTTTTCATTGCAATTGACTTCAATGACCCCAATCTGCCTGTCCAATCAATATCTCATTCTGACCTGATTCAACCTCTTATTTTTCGGAACAATCAATCTACTACTGCCTTCCTTCTGAATTAAGATGTTTTCATGAGGGACGATTGGTATAAACTACTCTAACAATGGAGGTGGACTTTTAGCCTCGGTTTCTCATCAACTGATGTGAAATGGTAGACTTTTAGCTTGGGTTTTTCATCAACCGAGCAAAAATAACAACCTTTTAGCTTTGGTTCTTTAGTAACCAAGGTAAAAAAATAAACTTTTAGCCTTGGTTCCTTTGTAACCGAAGTAAAAAAAGTGGACTTTTAGTCTTGATTTTCCAACAACTGAGGCTAAAAAGTGAACTTTTAACTTCAGTTTCTTTGTAATGCCCTGAAAATCAAGGGTCGACCAGAAGCTCAGCTCCTGAGTTCCAACGCATCACTTATGCAACATAGATAATGATGATTGAATGTTATTCATATTAGTGCATTAAACATGAGTGGGATTATACCAAAACAACATATCATACTCCAGAGGCAGTTAAATTTTGCAAGTGGAAGACAGTGATAGATATATAAAATATATAAACTGTTATAAGTCTTCAAAATGTAAACCTGTGTATACTCCAAAAATGAACAAAATGATTTACATGGGCGTTCCAAAAGTGTAAAATAACAAGTGCAATGGCGTCTAATTAGCATCCCTATAATCCCGTCGATCAGAACATGGTCTACATAAACCAGCCTGATAGCTGCATATAGGAGAAACCCTCCTCATCATCATAAAAGTTCGGCTCCTCTTCGCAAGCATTGTCATCATTTGAAACTTAAACAAGGGTTGGTTGGTGTTTAACATACCGTCGCGTAATGTGGGAGTGAGTGATCAACTCAGTGGAACAATAAAGAAAGGTTTACATGTTATCAATTCAATCAAGCAGTAATGATAACGCAATACAGCAATTAGGCCCTAAGTACTCTTGTTAATGTAAGAATGATATACAATAATGATGCATGCCCTCGCCTACACTCCCTCAACGTCTTCATCTCACGGCACACATGACATCCTCCTGAAAGTGCTCTTCCTCTCCAAAGCACATGTAGTGCGGTACATGCATATGATTAGCCAGGTTCTTACTTAGGTTTATTCATACAGCAGGATTGGGAAGCTAAGGTACCTCTCTTATATCAATTCCCAAATAATGATCCATTTTATAGTCGTCAGTCCTAGTAAATCTCATATGATGTTGTGGTTCTAGGTCACTACAAAGGGCTCGTCACCTAATCAGTATAGGCCTAGTTTATACTCTACTACTACAAAAAGACTCGTCGCCTCAAAAGCAGTCTCAGAGTATGCTCGAGGTCACTACAAAGGGCTCGTCACCTGATCAGTGTAGGCCGACAACTCGAATACAGTGTCTCATACCACCGTATTCGGCTCACAAGTTAGAATTGCTCATTGGTCACTACGGGTGGGCTTGTCACCCTGACGTAGGCCGACAGCTCGACCATAGTGTCCCATACCACCATGCCCAGATCATGAGCCTTAGCGGATCGAGGTACCAAGGTGAAAGGGGTTTTTCACTGGTAAGTTTGGTACCTTAGGTTCAAGCAGTGGTGTCCATATACGATGAACATACATTGGGCCAATCAGTTTATTAAACGAGTTCGACAAGTGAATTAATCGAACCTGTCACTGAATTAATCGACAAGGTACCATTGTCAACGATCCTCGTACGACTCGGATTCACCGAACGCATCAATTGTGCCGAGACTAACTCGGCCACTCAAATAGGAATTGTTACCGATTGCTTAGACTACAATGTAGTCCCAATCATAATCAATTGCAATAGACATTCATATGCACTAGTCAAGATAGCATGAGCAGCCAATTCAGAGATAATTCTCATTTAAGCATTTTAACAAACACATAGAGTACATGTCAACATAGACATTTCATCCATATATCATATAGCTACGAGGTAGATTACATGAAGGAAACAGTAATTATAAAAAATATAATCAAGAATCTTATCTCAATACCCTCATTAAACACATTTCATCAAGCATTTTCTCATTCAAGCATTTTATCACACACTTAAACTACACATATCAATGTACACGTAAGAAAGTAGTTATAACATACATTATGGCAAATCCTCTCACCAAGGACTTATCACACATACACCAATCATGTATTCTCACTCAGGTAATCATAGCAAGCACAAATCCAAATTCCATATTCATCCAAGCATTCCGACAAACTTCTGGAATGCATTATATTCAACATAGTTCACAATATATGTAATAAACGAAAAATATTGCATCTACGCACATGTGACAGTAATCAAGTCATCATTAACTGATATTGAAATCCTTAAAAACCATAACCTAAACATTTACAGTCTGCACCTTTCACCGGTAGACTTGTAACGAACTCAGTTTAAACCCTAAGCCTTTGTCTACAGCACCACAACCACCTATAACAGGGAATAGGTTAGCTATTTCACCACTCCTTCTATTTGAATATTTAAACCAAATTAGGGTTAGGATTTCTTACCCAATTTCAGAATCGGAATTGTCGGAATAGAAATACAGAAGTGGTAGCTAAGTACGTGGAGTAATAGGGATCGAATCCCAAGAGAAAACTCCAACTCTCTCTCTCACTTTCTCTCTCTTTCCCTCTCTCTTTGCTCTCTTCTCTCTCCTAGGTTTTCAAATTCATATGGAATGAGAGAGAGAGGGTTTAAGCCCTTTATATAGGCTCAGAAGTGATGGGAATGGTCCCAAGGCCAAGGTATACTTAGGTTACAGCCAAATAGTGCCTGTTCCGATCCAACGGAGCACTTCTGGAGGCCCCTTTACTAAATGTGGTTGGACTTAAGCTCTATAACCATGGATCTAGGTTAGGCTAATTTTTTAGTCCAATCGAATTTATAGATCACCCGTTGCAGACCAGTTTCATTTCGACGGTCACCGGTATTCGATCAGGGCCATAAGTGCACTGACACGTGTGAAATTTTTTTTCTAATCTGAGGGTGTAATTAGATTAGATTCTAATGGTCTAAATCCTTATATTTGGCCTACAAGTGACACGACTTAGTTTACTTAAGTTCAGATTTTATTTCTAAGGATATTCACGTTTCTCACCCACTTTGCTCCGGGCCCAAGTAAATAGTCCCAGGACACCACCTGGACTTAATTTTTGAGATGGTTGTTAAGTCCATATAGAGGGTCGTATTCGTATAGCTTTGGGGTAATCGGACACTCGACACGTGGTCCAGGTCCGATACGGAGTTTCAAGGTGCTTTCGAGAGCAACTGGGTTTAGAGATTGATCCTAGGTTTCTAGGTAACGTAGCATTAGCAGTCTTACTCATTTTAGGTCTTATAGATCATATTTAAAGTGGTTCAATCTGAATTCATCAATTTTTTAGTTCAGTACTTAACCAAATTCTCCCTAATTATGACAGAATAAGGTCATAAGGCCATTCTATGCCCGTTTTTTGGTACTTCTAGTTAGTATATTATTTTAATTATTTTTCTAGTAGTTCATCATCAAGTTTACTCCATCACCACCATATTTCATGAGATTTTATATTGTAAAAAAATTCTAAAAATTCCAGAAGTAGCAGCTGTCTAACGAATGATTTTCAGACAGTTGTCACAATGACCTACTTTTAACTATATTAAATATTTTATTATATTTTTACTTATTTTTATATGAAACTAGACTCATTTAGCTTCAATCTAACTTTTGAATCACCCAAATTAGATTTATAACGATGGAGATATGACTTTTTGAAATAGGATGAAAAAGTATAGAAAAATGGTCGAAAACGGGCCGCTCGACCCGTTGCTGCCTGTCAGGCGGCGAGGCCTCGCGGAACTAGTGAGCCCCTCACCGGTCATTGGACCCTGGGGTGATGTCATCCCCCCCCCCCGGAGGGTGTCAGGAATGTGCAGGACCCACCTCGGGTCCCCTCGAATTGCGTTGTTTGGCTCTCTGAGTCCGTTTGATGTGGTTTCACCGATCTGATATTTGAAATAGGTGTATCTTTTAATCTGGAATGGGTTACATGACATGCAATGTATGATTTTAGGGTAGGAGAAGCTAATCTATCCAAATAACTTATTTATATCATAAGATTCCAAAAATTTCAATGGTCAAAAGCCCATTTTTATTCATGTATTTATCATTTATAGTAAGTTTTAGTTTAAGTATAGTTCTTCACCATTTAAACTTTAGGATTAGCATCTAATATGGAAGTACATAGAAACATTTAAAGAAAAAGGTGGTAAAAGGTGAGATTTTGAAGGAAATGGGTTGAAATGGGATTTGAGGCTTTAGGATTGAGTTTTGAGAAGTTAATTAAGGTATTATGACCACCTCATTGCCTAAGGACGTCTAACTCTACGTTCATAAAAATTTGGGGTGTTACAATCTACCCTTCTTAAAAATAATTTCATCCCGAAATTGGCTAAGAGTATTGAGTAAAGATTCTATTATTCCTTTTGCCTAAGCTTGATTAATTTTACGTTTATCTGTGTGGTATGGTGTATACTATCTATGCTATTCTGGCTCATTTGAGTCTATCCTCCTTAAAAATTATTTTGTCCTAAGATTGGCTAAGGATCCTATTAAGTTCGTATTCAACGAGCACATTTGTATATACACTGACCTTAGCTATTGTAATTCAGTTCGTACCCATTATTAGACCTATTCTTTAATATGAATTAGTTTAACACTTAAATCCTAATTGTTTTTCTTTAAAAACTTTATTATTAACATTCTAAGGAAGATTCAGATCCCATTTAGGGGACTTATCCTTACGTATAACCTGGATCAATTTCTTTCGATCCTGGGCCAGTGGGGAAGAAGCCAACTACACTTTCGCTACGCCACTCTAATCAAATGGATGTATAAACTAACTTAACTAGATTGGACTCATAATGTTCTACCCCCCTTAAAAATTATTTCTACTCTCAAGGCTCAAGAATCTTTATCCTGATCCATATGTCGGAATAAGGTACAATTTACGACCTATCCTTGGCATGAAATGGGAAACAATCTCTCAATACCTTGGTCTTCCTTCCATTAATGATATGTACTATGACATTGGTAGCTATGGTTATAGAAATGAGCTAAAAATAATGGGTGTTGTGGTTGATTCCAGGGACGGGTATGAGTTTGCGGCAAGATGCCTAATCTCTATTGACTATATGTTCTTAACACTTCTCAAAAGCAAAGTAATAAACTTTTTGTTGTAGGTGGTCGGGCCAACATGGAAGAAAAGCTGTGTAGTGGGTCTGATCCAGATACATAGACCTTTTGCCTAGACTATGACAGAAAATTTGTCGTATTAGTTTTTAATCCTAGTTGATCCCAATCTTCTTCTTGATCAGAGCATTTAGTTCATTGGTAACTACCAGGATTGAGAATTTAATTTAAACCATGAATACTTTGCTTATATCTAGTTCTTCTACTCCGTATTTCCAATTGTAATAAGTCCTTGGGAAGGCAATTCTAAGGGGCATACTGGTTTATCTTAGCGTTCAATCCGAGAGATATATATGTTTTCCTTGAATGTGACTAGTTCTAAGTTAATCAAGCTTCCTGAGAGTTACTAAAGGAGCCTATAAGTATCAAGAAAATCCAATAAAGGAACGAGATCTTACTCTAACCAAATCAAGACAACTAACTAAGTCTATATTTCAATTATCTTAGCAAAATCAGTCTTTTACATTCCTTAGTAGAACCAGTATCCTAGTCTTAACATGAGAGTAGCGGTAAGCCAATAGTTATAATCCAAAGTCTATGTTTATATGCTAGATGATTTCATAACATTTCTAATACAAGAACTTGTTTTATCGCTTAGGGTCAAAAGTTGCTTAATTAGAATTGAGTTGCTTGAACCTGAATTTAATTGCGCTCAAGAACTTCACATATGCTCATACTAGCTAAGGAGGTCCTATGGTTTACGTTATTAATTTATTAGATTTCCTATACTGTCCGATCTTTCGAAATCTAAGAATACCAACTCTAGGTCCACAACTCTAAATGTCCCAACACTTGATGGTCACTGTTTATGGACTAAACTACAGTGTTTGGTCTCGCCTGTTGGTAGAGACCGTTTTAACAGAATTCGAGGTCGAGATCCCATTTTGACTTTCGTTCGGCGCTTGCACTTGTCTTCTTCCTAGAATGGCTTGGACGGCTAGGCTCGGCCTCATCTAGGGCCGCTCTCTTCCTGCCCTATAAGAGATAGAAGGGTGGAAATTAAGAAAATCATTTCTATAAGCTCAAAAAGAGCCACGAGGATGAAGAAAATTTTGAGAAGTGGGATGGCTTGGTGGAATTGAAAATAGATGAGACACAAATATAGTCTTGTGCAATTAAAAGAGGAAAAATGAAGGAATTAGAGGGTGAGTTTTGATAAAGGTGGTGAAGGGATGTTTGTATTCAAGGAAAATGAGAAAATAGGAGGATGGAGGGGAAATTTGAGAAGAGAAAATGAGTATTTAGAGAAAAGGGAGAGCTTGGGAATGTGTAAGAAGGGAAAATAGGGCAAACTAGAAGGTTATAGGGTTCCCCACATGATTTTGTGGGCCCCACAGCATCCTATAAGCATCAGCCCAACAGGCCCAGGCCAGGAAATCAGCACTGGTGAGGGCTCGCCACTGGGGCGATGGCCTCCCCTCCCTGGGACACTAAAATGATGCGGGGTCCACTCTAGATTCCCCCAATTTGCACGATTTGGCACCCCTACTTCGTTTAAGTCATTTTGGGTCCTATCGTGCGTATATTCACGCTTTTCAATTTTCTTGGATGAAGAATAGGTTGCATGCTCATCTAAACCCATCGATTGACGGTTTAGGAAAGGTCCGGGGTCACCACGCATAATCTCGAATGCGTACAGGCCTCGATTCTAAGGGTCAATAGCAGTCAATCTCGTCGATTGACGAAACTGGGAATCCTACGATCATTTTTATGTTATATCGTACCATCCTAAGTCAGAATGCGTCAGTGTACGTCATGTGACCATAACCCAGGTCCAGTTTAATTCAAATCATGCTCTGATACCATCTTGTAATGCCCTGAAAATCAGGGGTTAAGCAGAAGCTCAGCTCCCGAGTTCTAATGCATCACTTATGCAACATAGATAATGATGATTGAATATTGTTCATTTTAGTGCATTAAACATGAGTGAGATTATACTAAAACAGCATATCATACTCCAGAAACAGTTAAATTTTACAAAGGAAGACTGTGATAGATATATAAAATATATAAACTATAATAAGTCTCCAGAGTGTGAATATGTTACCAGGTTAAAAATATACATGTATACTCTAAAAATGAACAAAATGAATGTACATGGGCATTCCAAAAGTGTAAAATAATAAGTGTAATGACATCTAATCAGCATCCCTATAATTTCGACAATCAAAACATAGTCTACATAGACCCGTCTGATAGCTGTATATAGGAGAAACCTTCCTCATCATCATAAAAGTCCGGCTCTACTTTGCAAGCATCGTCATCATCTGAAACTAAAATAGGGGCAGGTTGATGTTTAAAACATCGTCCCGTAACGTGGGAGTGATCGATCAACTCAGTGGAATAATAAAGTAAAGGTTAACATGTTATCAATTCAGTCGAATAGTAATAATAACGTAATACAACAATCAGGTCCTAAGTACTCTTGTTAATGTAAGAATGATATGCGATAATGATGCATGCCCTCACCTACACTCCCCCAGCATTTTCATCTCACAGCGTACATGGCATCCTCCCGAAAGTGCTCTTCCTCGCCAAACCACATGCAGTGCGGTGCATGCACATGATTAGCTAGGTTCTTACTAAAGTTTATTCATACAGCAGGATTGGGAAGCTAAGATACCTCCCTTATATCAATTCCCAAACAATGATCCATTCTAAGGTCGTCAGTCCTAGTAAATCTCATACGATGTTGTGGTTCTAGGTCAATATAAAGGGCTCGTCACCTGATTAGTGTAGGCCTATTTTATAATCTACTACTGCGAAAAGACTTGTTGCTTCAACGCAGTCTTAGAGTATGCTCGAGGTCACCACAAAGGGCTCGTCACCTGATCAGTGTAGGCCGACAGCTCGAATACAGTGTCCCATATCACCGTATTTGGCTCACGGGTCTAAGTTGCTTACTAGTCACTACGAGTGGGCTCATCATCCCGACGTAGGCTGACAGCTCGACCACGGTGTCCTATACCACCATGCCCGGCTCATGAGTCTTAGCGGATCTAGATACCAAGGTTAAAGGGGCTTTTCACTGGTAAGTTTGGTACCTTAGGTTCAAGCAGTGGTGTCCATACATGGTGAACATACATTGGGTCAATCGGTTTATTAGTCGAGTTTACTAGTAAGAGCGTACACTGAATTAATCGACAAGGTACCGTTGTCGACGATCCTCGTACGACTCAAATTCACCGAACGCATCAATTGTGGCGAGATTAGCTCGGCCACTCAAACAGGAATTGTTACCAATTACCTGGACTACAACGTAATCCCAATCATAGTCAATTGCAATAGGCATTCATATGCACTAGTCAAGATAGCATGAGCAATCAATTCAGAGATCATTCTCATTTAAGCATTTTAACAAACACATAGAGTACATGTCAACATACATAGAAATTTCATCTATATATCACGTAGCAAGGAAGTAGATTACATGAAGGAAACAGTAATTATAAAAAAAGGTTATCAAGAATCCTATCTCAATATCCTCATTAAACACATTTCATCAAGCATTTTCTCGTTCAAGCATTTTATCAAACACTTAAACTACACATATCAATGTACACGTAAGAAAGTAGTTATAACATACATTATGGAAAATCCTCTCACCAAGGACTTGTCACACATACACCAATCATGTATTCTCACTCAGGTAATCATAGCAAGTACAAATCCTAATTCCATATTCATCTAAACATTTCAACAAACACCTGGAATGCATTATATTCAACATAGTTCACAATATATGCAATAAACGGAAAACATTGCATCTACGCACATGTGACAGCAAGCAAGTCAGTCATAAATCATTAACTGACATTAAAATCCTTGAAAACCATAACATAAACATTTACAGTCCGCACCTTTCACCGGTAGACTCATAACAAACTTAGTTTAAACCCTAAGCCTTTGTCTACGGCACCACAATCACATATAATAGGGAATAGGTTAGCAATTTAACAATTCCTTCTATTTGAATATTTAAACCAAATTAGGGTTAATATTTCTTACCCAATTTTGGAATCGGAATCACCAGAATAGCAATGCAGAAGTGGTAGCTAAGCACGTGGAGTAACAGGGATCGAATCCTAGGAGAAAACCCCAACTCTCTCTCTCTCTCTTACTTTCTCTCTCCTTCCCTCTGTCTTTGCTCTCTTCTCTCTCCTAGGTTTCCAAAATCATATGGAATGAGAGAGAGAAGGTTTAAGCCCTTTATATAGGCTCAGAAGTGATGGCAATGGCCCTAGGGCCAAGATATGGTTACAGCCAAATAACGCCTGTTCCAATCCAACAGAGCACTTTTGGAGGCTCCTTTGTTAAACGCGGTCGGACTTAAGCTCCCTGACCATGGATCTAGATTAGGCTAAGTTTTCAGTCCAATCGGATTTACAGATCACCCGTGGCAGATCAGTTTCAGTTCGACGGTCACTGGTATTCGATCGGGGCCATAAGTGCACTGACACATATGAAATTTTTTTCCTGATCTGAGGGTTTAATTAGGTCATATTCTGATGGTCTGAATCCTTATATTTGACCCGCAAGCGACACGACTCAGTTTACTTAAGTTCGGATTTTATTTCTAAGGATATTCACGTTTCTCACTCACTTTGCTCCGGGCCCAAGTAAATAGTCTCAGGACACCACTTGGACTTGATTTTCGTGATGGTTGTCAAGTTCAACTAGACGGTCGTATTCATATAGCTTTGGGGTAATCGGACACTCAACGTGCAGTCCAGGTCCAATATGGAGTTTCAAGGTGCTCTCAAGAGTAACTGGGTTCAGAGATTGATCCTAGGCTTCTAGGTAACGTAGCATTAGTGGTATTACCCATTTTGGCTATTACAGATTGTATTTAAAGTGGTTCAAGCTAAATCCATCGATTGTTTAGTTCAATAATTAACCAAATTTCGCCCTAATTATGACGGAACAAGGTCCTAGGGTCATTTCATGCCCCATTTTGGTATTTCTAGTTAGTATATTATTTTAATTATTTTTTTATTAGTTCATCATCAATTTTACTCTATCTCCACCAAATTTCATGAGATTTCGTTTTGTAGAAAAATTTTAAAAATTTCAGAAGCAATAGCTGTCCAACAAATGATTTTTGGACAGTTGTCACAACGACCTACTTTTAATTTCACTTATTTTTATATGAAACTAGAATCATTTAGCTTCAATCTGGCTTTTAAATTACCTAAATCGAAGTTATAATGATGGAAATATGACTTTTTGAAGTAAGATAAAAAAAGTGAAGAAAAATGGCCAAAAACAAGCCGCCCGACCCACTGCAGCCTGCCAGGCTCCTCGCCGGTCGCTGGACCCTGGGGCAATGCCGCCACCCCCCCCCCCCCCCCCCGCGAGGGTGCCGGGAATGTGTAGGACCCACCTCGGGTCCCCCCTGAATTACGTTGTTTGGCCCTCCGAGTCCGTTTGATGTGGTTTCGCCGATCTGATATTTAAAATGAGTGTATCTTTTAATCTGAAATGGGTTACATGACGTGCAATATATGATTTTGGGGTAGGAGAAGCTAATCTATCTAAATAACCTATGTATATCATGAGATTCTAAAAAAGTCAATAGTCAAAAGCCCATTTTATTCATGTATTTACCATTTATAATAATTTTTAGTTTAAGTATAGTTCTTCACTATTTAAACTTTAGGATTAACGTCTAATATGGAAGTACTTGAAAAAATTTGAAGAACAAAGTAGTAAAATGTGAGATTTTGAAGGAAATAGATTGAAATGGGATTTGAGGCTTTAAGATTGTGTTCTGAGAAGTCAATTAAGGTATTATGACCGCCTCATTGCTTAAGGATTTCTAACTCCAGGTTGGCAAAAATCCAGGGTGTTACATTCTTATTGAGGCAAAATAGTAAACTTTTATCATCAGTTTCATACTAAGAAAAATTGATAAACTTTTAACCTCAGTCGTTCACCAAATTAGACAAAATGATAGACTTTCCCTCAGTTTCTTACTAACTAAGACAAAATAATAGACTTTTAGCCTCAGTCTCTCACTTACTGAGGCAAAATGTTATAATTTTATCTTCAGTTTCTCACCAACTGAGGTGAAATAGTAAACTTTTATCATCGGTTCCTTTGTAACTGAGGCAAAAAAAGTATACTTTTAGCTTTGGTTCCTTGGTAACCGAAGTGAAAAAGAGGGCTTTTAACTTTGGTTTCTATACAAGCTAGGTGAAAGGCAAACTTGTTTCTTGAAAACAGATGCTAAAAGTAGACTTTTAACCTCAGGTTCTTACTAAATGAAGCAAAATAATTGACATCTAACCTCTGTTTAAGGTTAGACTTTTAACATTGGTTTTACTAAGTGAGGTGAATTGGTAGACTTTTAACCTCTATTATTTTATATCCCAGCAAAAAATCTACCCGTAATTCCTTAATTAGCAGGCGATCGAAAATTCACTGGGAACAGTTGGCTCTACCCTGTTCCAGTTCTACCGACTGTCTACCGTATCATTTCCCAGCAATGATTGACACCAGACGACACGCGTGGGCGGCAAAACTTCTGGCATTGGCAAAAACAATCCAAGTGTACCATCCCTCTTTCTCCATATATAGAGAGAGGTTTCCAAGTCAGTCAAAACACACGCAGATGGATAAAGAGGTGCATTCTAAGCTTCTTTCAGACACAAACAGGACTGAAGAAGGCTTATGGTGGAGGGTGTGGATTGAATCAAAGAATCTATGGGTCATCGCCGGGCCCGCCATCTTCACCCGTATATCGATGTTTGGGGTGTTCGTCATTGCCCAAGCGTTCATCGGACGCATCGGGAACACCGAAATGGCCGCCCTGTCACTTGTCTTCCATGTCCTCGTCCGATTCTCTGTTGGAGTACTGGTAATGTCCCACCTTGTCCTTCTTGTGCCCACTTCGACTCAGCTTCTTTAGGTTTTGTGGATCACGTGCCAACGTGACATACAGATCGGATCCATTCATCAGGTGAGGATCACTCTCAACATGCCCTGGTCCAAAATCAAGCCAGCTCACTTGTCATCTGAGTCACACGTGCGTTGTATATGTAACGATGATTTTTTGTTTTTCTAGAGAAATGATCACTTACAATCGGCTGGACGCGGATTTCCGGCTAAAGCCTTTCGCAGGAAGTTCCTGCGCTGGGAACCCAAGTGGGGCCACTGTAATCATGGTGAGAAATCCTCTCCGTCCATCCGTTTTGTAAGATCATTTTAAGGTATGAGGCGAAAAATGAAATGCATCCAATGCTCAAGTGGGCTGAAAATGTGATAATTGAACCACCACAGTTGAAATATTTGTGAGGCCACAAAAGTTTTGAATCATGTATTATTCCTGTTTTCAGTTCATCCCAGAATGACATTATTAACGGTATGGATGGCATGTAAACATTGCTTTCGAACATAGGGAGATTTCAATGGTAGGAATTTTCCTAACAACCTTTTTCCCTAGTAGGGCCCACTTGAGTCTTGTATCATGCTCAAAACGAATGGATGCAGTGGATTTCTTAAAAACATTACGGTGGGCCCACCTAAGTTTCAAGCACAGGAACTTCTTTCGCAGGAAATCCGCGTCCCACTGGGGCTGCATGGCAAGTGGCAACTTGCCAGCCAATCTTCACTCTCAGTATGCCACTTGTGGAGGACACTATGTTCAGGTTTGGCGGGCCAAACCTGAATGTCGAGCCAAACCGTCCGATGTACAGTGATTCCAACGGTGTGACCCACCTAATGACTGTGCGGGCTTGATTTTGGGATAGGTGATCTTCATCGTCGGATCCACAGCTTGCATGGCGCGGATTCTTATACGAGTGACATGTTGAAGGAGAGTTGGGGCCTCATAAATGGTTGCAATTAATACAGCCACGTTATCAGTTCTCTTTTTCCTCACCGTACGTCCATTTTCTCACGCGTACTCAGACCAAATGATGACTGGACATGGCTGATTTCTAAAGAAGTGCTGCTTTTGGTGGGAATTGCCAGATGAATGGCCTGGATCTCCAACACGTTTTTGCCACATTGACGAGTGCGGGGAGAGATGATTTGTATGTTTGCTCGCCGTAATAACGTCTAACCTATGCTATAGGTGGGCATCGATTCGAGTCGTACCGAGTTTGGTCCAACTTGACCCATTTGAAATTGTCAAAATCCTGATCCCAACTCAATTCGACTCAGGACTGAGTCTAGTGAGCCTGACTCGATCCTAACTGGATCTTGGCTGGACAGACCTGAACTGAGTCCGACTCGGTCAGAGATACCAAGTCGGATCGAGTTGGCCTTTGTTCGAACCGAGTTAAAAACAGTTTGAAAGTCTTGTTTCAACAAACAAGTGTCCATAAATCAGCGCTTAGGATTGTTAAAACAATCTGAATTTGGGACCCTGACTTACCTGCCGGCTCAATTTGAGTTAGTCATGTCACATAAAATATATGATGCCTTGCCTACGTATCAAGCTTCATGAGCTACCAGAGTATAAAATAACTCCTCTATACGAGAAAAACTGCTTCTCAAAGTGCAGTGTAAGCCAATAAAAGCACTCTCTCTCTCTCTCTCTCTCTCTCTCTCTCTCTCTCTCTCTCTCTCTTTCTCCATTACAAAAACTCCATTGTGCAACTCTCTCTCTATTACAAAAACTCCATCATGCAACTCTCTCTCTCCAATGGCTTAAAGCAACCTCCAAAAGGCTTCCTTCCCAGTAAACCCATCTCGGGTATGGTGCGGTGCAGATACGGTTAGGGTAAAGGGTGGGTCGGCGCAAGTAGGGTTAGGGTAGAGGGGTGGGTGAAAGGGAAAGTTAAAACTTTGTTTTTATAGTACTAGATTCTAATCCAAGTTGGGTTTTGAATCAGATCAGATCCGACCGGATCAGATTTCGAATTGAGTTGGGTCAAGTTACTATGTAATCCGAACTCGACTTGGTCGGGATTCAGATTCGATGGGTCTACTCGATCCAAACCCGACCTGGCATTTGATTCGAGTCGAGTCAGATCCAACCGAGTCGGTTGAGTCGGATCTGCCAAGTCAAGTTGGGTCCAACCCACCTCTACCTATGCATGACAAATCCTATTTTAATCGTTAGAATCTTATTCTGGTATTCGACATCTTAAAAAACATGAAAATTCTTCAACCGTTCACATGGCATAGCCGTACAGAAATCCAGACCATCCAATCACTGGACCAACCGTGGATGGAGTCTCAACTTTCCTTTTAAATTTGGATTGCTTGCTAGTGTACTTTTAACTGTCCATTTTATACCCATTATTTAGATGGTTAAGATTATTTAACCAATCTGATTCTAAAAAGATAGGCTCCATTGAGTAGGTGAGCCATGATATTAGAAATAATTCGACGATTTAAAAAACTTCAACCAATCTTTTCTTAATCGCACATTTAATTAAATGTGGCCTGCCTAACTCGACATTGGGTTCGACTCTGGCAGGATGTATTAGGTTTAGTCTCAAGCTAGGGTCAATAAAAGTTGGGTCGAGCTTGGGTTAAGGTCTTTAGGGACCTGACCCAAACTGAACTCGATGGCAGTGGATATATAAGTTATAAATTATAATTAAGTGTAAATTGTCTGTGTTGAAGGCATGTCGTTGGGTCTCATTGGTTCACGCCATTTCCTATGACTCAAGCTAACAAGATACGCATGGATGCCTCTCTCCCAAATATATATTTTAACTTGTTTGTTTAGAAAAAAACGTAAAGTTCTTTACAATAAATAACTATATGTATATAATTAATAAAATTACAAGTACAAAAAATAAGATGTATATTGATATATAATAGACTAATACAATAATGAAAATATTATCACATATCTACTGATTAACCCAACGGAGCTCACTTGGGTTGAGAATTCCTAACCTGAGATTGTGTTGGGTTGTGTTGGGTTAGGTTAAGGTTGAGGCATTGGAACCGTGAGTTTAGGATAGAGAGTTGAGCACCAACCCCACCCAACCGGACTTTGCCTTAGTTGTACCTGAAGTCATGGTGGTATGCATGGAGAAGTGTGATTTGAACAGGTGAGTGGATCACTTAGTAAAGCTCATCACATTGATACCATGTCTCGACGGCATAAGGACTAGGCTCCTGTCAAAGTTCACCACCGTATTAAATACGGTGTTGAGGCATGCTCCTCACACGTGGCATTCATGTAAGGTAATCAAGACCAGCCACATTGTGGGGCACAGTGTAGACGGATTGTACTATCAAGCAATCACAACCATCAAATTGATGGTTATTAAAAAGGATGGCTAAAATAGTGGTTGGTCCAAATTCCATGGGCAAAAGAAGTTGGACGACGTAGATTGCCCTGGCATTTGTGTGGTCTTATAGTCATCTCTGTTTTATGTGGTGGTCACCGAACATACGGTTCTAGCTTATGGACCCACGCTTCTTATCTCTTCTTCTTCTTCCTCTTCTTTTCTTTATTTGTTTTTTAAAATAAAAAAACTAGGTCAAATACATTACCACAAAAAAAAATAATTTAAAAAAAAAAAAAAGAAAAAAAAAAGGTGGAATGAGACATGGACAGCAGTTGAGATTATTTTGCCAACGTTTCTTTAATCTCAACCGGTTCAAATATCTTCGTGATAAAGAAATGTTAACCGTCAATTTGTGTCCTGCAGATGGATTGTTGAAAAATGAAGTGTTTTTTTTTTTTTTTCAACTACTCCCAAACTTTTAAATGACACATGAGGTAACCCATCATCTGAACCATTCATTCATTGGTGCAACTAAGAGCAAACCATGGTGTAAAAATTACACCGATCAAATGATCCTAGGCGTCCCATCAATAGCCTGGAAATTGGGCAGCCAAGATCGAGCAAAGAAACAATATATCTCCGGTCATCCTCTTGATAGGGTTAAGATCATCGGACTGGACGCGGTTTGGCTAGTGACGCCGCCATCAGCCAGGTGGCTAGTGGTTGGTGCTATGTGGACCCACCATGATATATGTGTTTAATCCACGTCATCCATACATTTTGAAAGATAATTTTAGGTTTGATCCCAAAAATGGGGTAGATCTAAATTTCAGGTGGACCACAGTATGGGAAAACAGTAGTGATTGAATGTCCACCATTTAAAACCTCTTAAGGCCCATTGTAATGGTTATTTCACATCTAACCTATTGATTGGGTCATACAGACTAGGACGAAGGGAAAAAAATATTTATCATCTTGGTCCAAAACTTTTGTGGCCCTCAGGTATTTTTAACGGTGGGCATTCAATCAACACTGTGCAGTCCACTTGAGATTTAGATCAACCTCATTTTTGGGCTCATAGCATAAAATGATATGGAAGAATGGGTAGACGGCATGGAGGAAATGCATACATCGTAGTGGGGCTCACATAGCACGCGCCACTAGCCAATGGCTAGTGGCAGGGGTAGTAGTAGCGAAGCCCTTTTCCATCCGACTGGCCTTATTTATGTGCAAAGGGTGGGATACCGCGGTTCGAGTATCCATAGGTGCCGAAATCCCACCACGGTGTAAGTGTGTGGGGGTTGTGTGTGCGCGTTTGTAAAAAATAAAATAAAATTAAAATAAAAATAAATGGGTAGACTACCACTGTTACCAGTCGATGATGGGGCCACACAGTCATTCGAAAGTTTTGGAGACGTTATCAAAAGCTAAAATTTAGCATCCACATCTGTTTGCATTTCAAAACTGAAAAAGCCAGTATGTGGTGTAAGAGCAGGTTGCGGGTGATTTTATGGTCAAGAAGAACCAAAAAGGCCTGATTGGAAATGGAGATGACTCATGCTATTAGAATTTGAAATGGATGTATCTCACAAATCGAAATGAGTTATTGGACGTAAAATATATAATTTTGAAGTAGGATGATCTACTTTACCCATTCAACCTATTACACAAGCCAAAGCTGTAAAATACTATTAGATCGACTTTTTCTATTTTAATTCCATTTTTACTATAAATAGGGCTGGGCTTTATGAGCTACACCCAACTTAAAATGTGCAGTTAATAGAAAACATTAGACTCTGGTAGAAATCACGAAACAACGATGGTCTATTAATAGCAAACTTACTATTTATGAATTACAATCAAATTTGTCGATATTTTTAGTAAGGAAAGATAAGGCTGTCAATAGGCTGGACTACGGCTTACAAAAATTAAAATTTTAAATAAGCTCTGTAAGGCGGCCGAAACAGTTCAAAATCCGGTGCCGAGGCAAACCCCGGCCAGGCCCAGCCTTTTGACAACCCTAAGGAAGGATTATGATACGGTGGTATGGTAATTCAGACCCCTGTTAAATAATATACAACCATAAATGTGTGGAGCCTACTTGTCGCTTGCCATATTGATCCGAACCTGTCTATATCATTCAATCACCATTGTTTCCTATCGTACGGTCCACCTGATAATTGGATCTGCTTTATCTTTGGGATAGCGCCCTCGAATGATCGGCATGGATATAAAATAAGTACATCAAAGGGAACCCGTAAGGGCCGCACCATCTCGGGTGAAGCTGGGGTCTCACCTAATCCGCTCCCCAATGAATATGGCGGGTGGGGCTCACTACTTCACGCTTCCCTACTTCTCTCTCCATCCACGGAACAACTTCATTCATTAGCATTTGTGCGGGAAAAACGTTGGAGTCGCCGTATTCAGACGGTATACATTGCAAGTCCCAAGGTCCGGAAAAACAGACCTTGTCTATTAATTAGGTGGGCTCTACCATGGATATGTCCTGATCTAAAACCGGCACTTGGGTGCCATGCGTCTAGCTGGTACTAGGTGATTAAGTAGAGCTGTACACGCGTTAGGTGAGCTGGGTCAACTCGCTTGACTCAACTTGAAAAAGGTCAACTCAGCTCTACTTGAAATTAGATCCAGATTAAGTGGAGCTAGTTTTTAGATCTCAAACAAATTTCAAGCCAAGTTAATGTGAATTTTTCATTAATAACTTTTAAATGAGCTTATCCGAGCTAGCTTAACTCGACTCGGATAGAACTTCAACTTAGTAACTTTATTATTTTGATATTGATGCTACTCGCATGCTGCTCACTAGAGGTGTACATGAGTCGAACCGAGTCGAGCTTGGCACAGCTCCACTCAGCTTGGCCACTTGTCAATCCCAACTTGACTTAGTCCTTGAGCCTAACTGGCTAGCTCAGCTCAGTTTGATCAATAGCTCGAGCCAGTTCGAGTCGAGTTTGCCTCCGTGGCATTTTTACAAACGCATGGACTACATCTCAAATTCTCACTATTTGTAAAAATCAGCAACGGTTTTTACAGGTATTTCATCAAACACCTCGTAGGCAACATTCAAAAAAAAATTAAAAATGGTGTTTGTTTAACATACGTACCTTCCTTGCCACCAACTAACACTTGGTTGGGTCATTTCATCAAACAATTGGTGAGCAACATCCATAACAAAGTAATTGAGTTACCGAACTATTTTGATTCAAGTCTGGTGCGAGCTGGGTTCGATCCGAGTTGAGTTGAGCTCAGCAAAGCTCGAACTCGGTTTGAAATTTTTTCGAGCTCAAAAAATCAGTTCGACTCGGCTCGAACTCAGTTTCAAACTGAGTTGAATCGAGCTTTTTCGAGTCGAGTCGAGCGAACTAACCAAGTTAACTCTACTCATGTATAGCCTTACTGCTCACTAAATGTTTGATGAAATGACTCAACGAAGTATTGTTTCAAGGTGCGTACATTCTCTGCAAAATTAGTTGGTGGTGAGAAAGGAATAGATATCAAACAAAACATTACAAAAAAAAAAAAAACACTTTATATTATAAAACTACTTTTATATATTGATTTTAATTTTGCTCACCAAGTTTTTAATGAAATACAAGTAAAAAGTTGTTACTATTTTATATTATGTAAGAAATTAAAGATGCATTTTATGTGTTTGAGAAAATGTGGCATAGGATCAAACCTGGTTCAAATTGGCCTGAGCTGTTTACTGAACCAAGCCAAGCTATCCAGACAGGCTGAAGATCCGAGCTGAGCCAAGTTGAAGTTGGGGTTAGCTACTGGCTGAGCTGAGCCAAGTTGTGCCAAGCTCGACTCAATTTGACACAGCCCTAACACAAAATCAGGCCCGTGGTCTATAATACACTAGTGGGTCTGCAGGCATGGGCTGGCCTACCCCACAAGCATAAGAAGTGGGCCTCAATGTGGGTTTACACCAGGCCTTGTAATAGCTGGGCCTTGCCCCTTCATTTAGCAGCAATTAGCTACAGCGGGGTGCATGTTAACTTGTCACGTGGCCCCATCTTTGCTACTTGTGTAGGGCGTCTGCCGTCAGGTCCATGCAAAAACTTGCCCTCCCCCACATCAGGAAATTCAGCTAATCAACTCATTTGGTCGGCCACGCCTACATGATAAGGCCTGAGATCCAGGCCATGGTGTGGTGACCTAGTTAAATGGTGAGAAATCGTAATGGGCTGACTGCCCGGCTGATCCTAACCGACGTAGGCCTTTTTATACTCTAACAGTCCACTTACAATATATGAGCTTGATTATCTCGTGATCTGACCGTTTATCATTGCAGATGGGAATGTCAAGTGGGCTAGAGACTCTATGTGGGCAGGCATTCGGAGCCAAACAATACCACATGCTGGGGATCTATCTCCAAAGATCATGGATCGTCGAATCCGCATTTTCACTGCTCTTAATTCCTCTATTCATCTTCTCGGCCCCGATCCTCAAATGGCTGGGCCAGACAGAAGATATAGCTCTGATGGCTAACACGATCTCTCTCTGGTACATCCCTGTCTTCTTATCGTACATCTTCTATTTCACCCTCCAAATGTACTTACAGACCCAAAGCAAGAACATGATCATCACATGGCTAGCCATGCTATCGCTGGGCCTCCACGTTCTTGGTTGCTGGGCCCTTGCACAATGGATCGGATTAGGTGTCGCCGGCGTGATGGTGTCGATGATCTTGGCTAGTTGGATTCCTATAACTGGGCAGTTGATTTATGTTTTCTACTATTGTCCACATACATGGACCGGGTTCTCAATGCAGGCTTTTGCCGATCTGTGGCCCATCTTGAAATTATCAGTATCTTCAGGTGTGATGCTTTGGTAAGTCCAAGTGTGTCTAAGTAATTCTGGTGACTGGATCCTTACTCTTGCTCGGGTGGTAGACTCTTAGGAGTTTCAACACCCGGTCAAGGGTTCGAGTATCCATAGGTGGTGAAGTCCCACTATGGCATAAGTGTGTGGGGGGTAGAGTTGGACAATCCTGACCCAATTCGGTGGATCCGACCCGGTCCGAACCGATCTGCAGCTTGGATCGGTGCAGATCGAGTAGGATAGTCCAGATCCAAAAGCTTTTTCTGATCGAGTTTGGATCCATGCGTACCCGGACCAATCCGATCTGATTGGATCCGATGCAATCCGATCCGACCCAATCCAGAGTGGATAAACCATGTGCATTTTCACGGTGGGCCCCACAAAGTTTACTCATTATGCCTAGCATAATGAGTTACTCAGTATACAATCCGCTTCCTACTAATGTGTCTCACAAGTAACAGGAAATCTGGCTGGCGTGTCTTATGTATTTGATCCACCCCATCCATCCATTTTAAAAGTTAATTTCAAGTATTAATATCAAAAATAAAGTATATCCAAAAATCAAGTCAACCACACTACATGAAATAGTGTGAATTGAGTGTCTACCATTGAAACATTCTAGGGGTCACATAAGTTTTGGATCAAGATGATATTTTTGTTTTCCCTTTATCCAGGTCTTTTTAATCTTATGAACATGTTGGATGACAAATAAAGATCACTTTGGGCACTAGAAAGGTTTCAACTGTCGAAATCATTATTTCCTCTTGTTTCATGTGGTATGGTTCATTTGAGCTTTGGATATGCTTCAATTTTTTATTCAACGTCTAAAATTATATGAAATAACAGATGGACTAATTGGATATATTCACAGTGGGCCCAACTAAGTTTAATCAATATAAGAAAAGCATACTGAGTAACTCACTACGAATCCGATTTACAGACGGTAACTCGATTTCTCGTGAGACACACTAGCCAGCAATACAGCTGGTGTAGATATGTGTCGTATAAGGACAAGCCTGAGTATACCTCAAGCTCTGAGTTGTACAAATGACTCAAATGAGATCAAAGTTACAGGGCCCACCATAACATTTATTTTCCATCTAATCTGTTAATAAGGCTATAAATACATGGGTAAATAGGAAAAACAAATTTCATATTGTTCCGTAACTTTTGTGATCTCCAAAAATGTTTGGATCGTAAACGTTCAATCCCTAACCTTTTTTTACAGTGTGGTCCAACTGATCTCTAGATCTGTCTTATTTTTCAGCTCAAACCTTAAGACGAGCTCTTCAAATGGATGGGTGATTTGGATATAACACATGCATCATAATTTCACCCGCAGACCTAACCCGATCCAAACTCGATCCAACCCGGTTTCTCTGATCGAGTCGGACTCGGTTCGGGTCAGGCCAACCGTGCATCAGATTGGTTCGAGTCAAGTGTCCTGAACTCAGTCCTATATCAGATCGAGTTCGGATCAACCCGTGTAGATTTTGGACTGAATTGAGTTAAACCCAATCCGGTCTGACTCGGTCCGATGCCCAGCTTTATATGGGGGTATGTGTGCGTGCATAAAATTATTATTATTTTGTCTTTTTAAAAAAAGAAAGACGAAAAAAATAAAAGAAAAATGAAAAAAGAAAGTACTTCTGGTGACATATTGGCATATGTGTATTCTGATCCAAACCAGTCATCCTGCAGATTCCGCCATTGATTGGCCCATGATAAAAAATTGCTTTCATGGCACTGAACTATCCGTCTAGTAAATGGAAACGAACTGGCTAATATGTACTCCCCTTAACACCAACCAATGGCTGGTGGTCAGTGCTCCGTGGGCCTCACCATGATATATGTGTCTCATCCATGCCGTCCATCTGTTTTTCTAGATCATTTTATGGTATGATACCAAAAATGAGGTATGAACTACATTACAGGAAACAATGTTGAATGAACGTCAACCATTAAAAACTTTTTGGGACCATAAAAGTTTTGGATCAAGCTGAGCAGATTGGATGTCAAATAAACAGTACAGTGGGCCTGAGGAGGATTTAAATGGTGGATATCCAATCACTATTATTTTCTTGTAGTGTGATCAACCTGAGATTTATATACTTATAATTTTTGGGATGCAGCCCTAAAATGATATGTAAAAATGGATGAACGGAAGGGATGAAAAACATACACCACAGTGGGGAAAACAGAGCACCGAGCACCAGCCACGGGGCCGGTGCCAGGGGGGGATCTTGTCGAAACATTGTTGAGTTTTGGAGAATTGCCCATTCATATTGCAAGTAACAAATGGACTGTTTCCATCACGTGCAGATATGACTAGAGGATGAGAATGCGGTGCCAAAATCAATGTCCATTTCGTCCAAATGATGGGTCCCATCGTCTACATATCTTAACAATAAATACAAATACACAATCGACCATCCAAACCATCCATTGGATATGCAGTCATAAAATGGATGGTTAGAAAAAAAATATTGCCCGCCAATCCTAATCCAACGGGCCATAAGATGGACGGTTATAAAAATGGCTGTCAAACCTAATCCAAGGGATGAAATTGGGTCATTAAGATATCATGATCAATTTGAATTTCTAGCTATGATCCATCCACCATGGGGTCCATTATTTGGACGGTCTATATATTTGTTATTTCCTAACCTACAAATTATTTTGCTAAAAACAGTTTGGAGATTTGGTATAACTCACCATTGATTCTACTGACGGGCCACATGGAAGATGCATCCATTGCAATAGACGCCCTCTCCATCTGGTAAGTAGCCCAAATTCTACAGTAGGCCCCATCATTCCCGTCATTATTTCACATTTTTAGGCAATCAGAGCCACGCAAACGATGAGCCTCACCATGAAGATTGCCTCTGTCAAGAATCATGCTTAACCACTCATTGATTGGGCCACGCTCGTATGCTGGGCCTACAATTGGCCATCCTTTGATTTCAAGGTTGTAGCCTGCATGGTCAGCGGATCTGCCTGATTTTTGCGACAGGTGATCTCAGGGTGGTGGGTCCACTGTTTGCGTGGATGAGATGCCCTATACAACTGACATGTTAGCTGAGTGCTACTGAAGGAGATCAGTACATTGGACACCTGAGACTATCCAATCCATCAATCTAGGCCATTCACTACCTTCAAAACACATTTCATGGGCAAACACTCAAGAATCATACGAATCTGATAAATATAAAAATGCGATGAACAATCTTTAATAGACGGTCTAAATCATTAAACAAAAATAGGTTAAATCAACAATCTGATCCATCTATTTGTTAGAGAAAATCATAGATTGCTAATGATCTTAAAGAATCACCTTTGTTAGACAACTGTAGCCAATTAGATTATAAGTTTTGATTTCAGTTGTAGGAGTCCTAAAAGAGAATAACATGTGATTCCGCCAAATTGGAGATTTACTATTTTTGTACGAAAATCATAAAGTCTAAGTAGAAATGGAGACCATCTATAAATGGTAAGTTTACTATTTATTTTAAGTCACGTTCCAGGGATTTCCAATTGGAGTCTAAAATTTCATACTTTGTTTGAACTTATGATTGTAATTTAATTAAATTTTATTTTATATCATCAATTAATTTATTTTAAATTTATTAGAAATTATTTCTATTTTTTTCGCTTGTGCATTCACGGAAACTCAATGACAAGGTGAGAGAGCTCCATGGATAAGTACGTGAGGAAGACGGTAATTGATTTGATCATGTCATTCCC
The DNA here is from genome assembly GCA_037074715.1 of Magnolia kwangsiensis. Taxonomy (NCBI): domain Eukaryota; kingdom Viridiplantae; phylum Streptophyta; class Magnoliopsida; order Magnoliales; family Magnoliaceae; genus Magnolia; species Magnolia kwangsiensis. The sequence goes on from CM073577.1 coordinate 122,144,824, forward strand.
TGCCTCAGTCACTCTGTTATAATATTGGATATTAATTTAAAATTAAGTTGATCTAATCATTATGTGGGCCCTACTACAGAAAACAATGGGCAACCACTCAAAAACCTTCGAATTCACTTGATATGCCACCTGATGGTTGGATCAGACTGATTTTGGGATGTCCCATTGCGATGCCGAAGTGACCATGGTGAATGAATGGGTTTGGATCGATGCCATATGTGCACCGGAGTAGGGCTACACATCTACGATTAGTTACCTATGAGACGGCGTTAAAAATGCCAATTGCTGAAGATGAATTTATTAATAGATGTAGATGAATTTTTTCAAGTTTTATTTATTTATTAGAGATTTTGTGCATCCCTTTGAATTGTTTCTTTTCATGCTGGGCGCAACTCCTAAAGCCCAGCGGATGAAGAGTTATAATCAAACTAAAGCTTATTATTTATAGTAAAATAAAATTAAAATAAGAAACGACTGTCGATTTGATGCGATTTCGCAAATCTTTCGTGTGCATCAGCTGTTAGGGATTTGTACTGCGGAATCACATAGATCTAGATCTAGGGTAGTAATCCAATAACGTCAAACAATCAAAAGAGAGCACAAAGATTTAACGTGAAAAATTCTTAAGAGAAAAAAACCACGGCACAAAGTGACAAAAATCTACTATAAACTATAAATTACAAGAGAGAGGACTTACCCAATTCGAACAATCTCGAATCTCATTCTTGCTACATCCTTTGATAACTCTAAAACTCTTGGAAAACTTTTAAAAAGTTTTAGAATACTTTAAAAAAGCTCTAGGTACCCCTATTTATAGTTTAAGAAACTTCACTTACGCACCTCCTTTGAAAAAATCTGAAAACCGTCTCAAATTTATGCAGTTCGCGCAGGATCTGTGTAACCTTGACTAGTCGAAGGAGGGCCTCGACTGGTCGAGCAACCCGCTCGACCGGTCGAGCCTGACCCACGATTGGTTGAGCATCACAGACACCCAAAACATGTGCTTGCTGAACTTTGAGTTGAGCGGGCTCGACCGGTCTAGCATCCCAGAAGATAGAAGACATCTTCTGACAATAATTTCCAACATGTCTTCAACCTTCAACTGTGTAGCTGCTTGACCTATTTTCTTATCTCTGCATCACATCATAGTTTTAATCAACGCTTTTCATGCACACTTTATCCTTCTTTTATACCATCGCCAAGCCCAAAGAAGTTGTACAGAACTTGAACTTTTCTGTAGGAACGACCTTGGTGAGCATGTCTGCTGGATTCATGCTGGTATGAATCTTTTCCAGTGTTATGCCTCCTTCCTTAAGCACCTGTCGGATAAAGTGGTGACAAACATCAATATATTTAGTACGTGAGTGATAAACAAAATTTTTAGCCAAATTGATAGCGCTCTCGCTATCACAGTTAACCGGCACGACCTCCTGCTGAAGTCCCAACTGTTTATCATGCCCCTGATCCAAACACCTTCTTTAAATGCTTCCATCACTATATTCTACTTGGGTTGTGGAAAGAGCCACCACGGATTCAAGCTTCGACATCCAACTGATTGCTCCACCTGCTAATACAAACGAGTATCTTGAAAATTTATATTGCTTGCGTAGTCGGAATCCATATACCCTACCAATTTTATTGATGTTTTCTCAAAAGTTAAGACGTAGTCTTTCGTACCTCGAATGTATCGAAGTAGTCATTTCACCGCTTCTCAATGTTTCTTGTCGAGGTTTGATATGCATCTGCTCACAACATCGACTGCCTATGAAATTCTGGTCTTGTACAGATCATGGCATACATTAAACTGTCAACCGCATTCGAATAAGGCACATGAGACATAACCTGTTTTTTCTCATTCGATTTAGGACATTATTTAAAGAAAAGTTTAGAGTGAGCCGCATGAGGAATGCTCACCGGCTTTGCCTGGTCCATCCCATACTTGATCAATACTTTTTCAAGGTATTCTATTTGTGATAATCAAAGTTTGCTCTTCTTCTTGTCTATATAAATATCTAAGCCAAGAACCCTCTTTGCAGCCCCCAGATCTTTAATCTCGAATGTCCCTTGATAACTGAGTCTTCAGTACGTTGATTTCAAACATAACATGACAGGCGATCAACATATCATCAACATACAGTACTAGGATGATGAATTTTTTATCACTCAGTGTCTGGTAATAGACACAATGATCGTATTCACTCCGAGTAAATTTCTAACTCACTATGAAAAAATTAAATTTTTATACCACTACCCAGGCGACTGTTTCAGACCGTACAATGACCTCATTAACCTGCAAACCTTTTTCTCTGCCCCTTTAACTTCGTAGCCCTCTGGTTACTTCATGTAGATCTTCTTTTCCAATTCCCCATGCAGGAATGCAGTCTTCGCATCCATTTGTTCCAGCTCGAGATCGTATTGGGCAACCAGCGCCAACACGAATTTGATAGACACTTGCTTAACCACCAGCGCGAAAATCTTTGTGAAGTTGATTCCTTTTCTTTGAGCATAACTCTTCGTACTAACCTTGTTTGTATCTATCCTGTTTCCTTTTGAATAACCACTTGCATTCGATCACTTTTCGGCCCAGTGGAAGCTCCACTAGCTCCCATGTGTGATTTTTGTGTAACGAGTCCATCTCATCGTCCATAGTCATCTTTTACTTTTCTGCATCAGGCTCATTAAGAGGCTCCTGAATAGTAGACGGGTCCCCCTCATTTGTAATGAGGGCATATGCAATATTAGAGTCGTTCCTGTATCTTGTTGGTAACCTGCGATCACGGGGTGGATTTCTCCACACAGGTGCCTACTCCACCTAATCCTATATTTCTGTCTGTACATTTGTCTCTACCTGAGTATCATCTGAATCAATCTGGATGTCTACGATCAACCTTTCTGGTTCCTCTTACTCATTTTGATCATTCTTGTGGAATAGAGAGCTTTCATCGAATCTGACATCACATCTAGTGATGACCTTTCGTGTAATCTTGTCGAATAACCTGTAACCTTTCACACTAATGCAATAGCTAATAAAGATGTACTTTTTGGTTCTATGGTCTAGCTTATCTCTCTCAACTGACGGTACATGAGAGTAAGCTTCACAACCAAATATGCGTAGATATATGTAGTAGAATTTTTTACCACTCCAACTTTCTCTGGGATTTTACATTCAATTGTCATTGAAGGGGATCGGTTCACTAAATAACAAGCATGTTAATGGCTTTTGTCCATAGGTTCTTGCCTAACGCAACACTACTTAACATGCATCTGGCCCTCTCCAAGAGAGTTCGATTCATTTGCTCAACCACACCATTTTTCTTGGGTATGTGACACACTGTGTTGTACATGATGATTCCTTCATCCTTGAAATACTCATTAAACTCAGTGGAAGTAAATTCTCCACCATTGTGAGTCCTTAAAACTTTTATTTTTTACCCTGATTGTTTTTCCACCATTGTCTTCCATTGTTTAAATATGGTGAAAACTTTAGATTTACATTTCATGAAGTAAACCCATACTTTCTTGGAGTAGTTGTCAGTGAATGAAATAAACCATGACGACCCTCTAATGGAAACTTCTGGAGATGGCCCCATACATCAAAGTGCACATAATTAAGCACTCCCTTACAAACATATTTTCCAGATTTAAAAGATAATATAAATTATTTACCATATATACAATGCTCACATATATCTAAATCAAAATTTTTAAAAATTGGAATCAAACATTGATCAGAAAGTACCTTCATGCCTCGCTCACTCATGTGGCTCAGATGAGCATGCCACATACGTAGAGATGTGGAGTCTGCAATAGCTACTACCGCTCCACCTACTGAAGTGCTCCTAATCAACCTGTAAAGGTTTCAGTGCCTCTGCGCTCTCATAACCACAAGTGTCCCTTTTGAAACTTTAAGGACATCAATACTGGTGAACTTGCACCCTATAGCCTCAAGTGCACCGAGAGAAATCAGACTTTTTTTCATATCAAAAACGTGCATAACGTCAGTCAAGGTATGCTCCATCCTATTAAACATCTTGATGCTCACCGTACCAATAGCTACAACATTACATGCATTTTCATTGCCCATAAAAATCTGTCCACATTGCATTCCTTGTAATTAGTAAACCAACTCTGATGAGGAGTCATATGATAAGATGCTCCTGTGTCAAGTTTCCACTCGTCTTTATGATTGTCTTGTAAGTGACCAATCATGTAAACAGACAAAACATCACCACCACTTGATTCTTCATCAGATGTGATCACATTAGCCTCCTTGGAAGAAGCCGCTGAAATTTCTTTCTTCGTTTTACGATTTGTACAATCCTTCTTCATGTGTTCAAACAACCCACAATCCCAACACTTTAATTTTCCTTTGCCCTTACCCTTTGATTTGGATATAAGTCTTGAAGATCCTGTACCTCGCTCAAAATTTCTGCATCTTATAATCAGTGCATCGAAAGATGCTCCCATGTTACTGTTTAATTTTCTCATAGCCTTCCCTTGAAGGGTTGAGATAACGATGTCAATACTTAAGGTTTTATTTGTGGCACATCGTGTCACTGAATGACTCATATGATGTAGGAAGAGAATTCAATAATATACATGCTTATTCCTCATCTTTGACTACTTCCTCCATATCCAATAACTTGCACATCAATTTATTAAAGTTGTTGATATAGGCTTCTAGATCTCCACCCTCTACCATCTTGTAGGTATAACACTCTAGCTTCAAGTATAGGCGATTTTTAGAGAACTTCTTTACATAGATGTTCTCTAACTTTGCCCACAAATTAGCCGCAGTTTTCTCTCTCAAAATATTATAGAGAACCTCATCCATGAGACATAAACGGATAGAGGCTAAAGCATTATTATCAAGGTTTTTTCATTCATCATATTTCATGGCAGATTTTCGCTCTTCAAGAGCCTTAATCTCACTTTGCTTGGTTAACAGAATAATCATCTTAACCTTCCATAACTCAAAATTATTTTTGCCTGAGTACTTCTCAATATCAAACTTGCCACTTCCCATTATTACTAATCTTGCAGATTCAGATTTGTGCCCTAACGATTGCTTTGATACCACTTGTTGGGGATTTGTGTTGCGGAATTACACAGATCTAGATTTAGGGTAGCAATCCAATAACGTCAAGCAATCACAAGAGAACACAAAGATTTAACGTAAAAAATCCTTGTGGGAAAAAACCACAGTACAAAGTGAAAGAAATTCACTATAAAATAGAAATTACAAGAGAAAGGACTTACCTGATTCAAACAATTACCTTTGCTACACCCTTTGATAACCCTAAACCCTTTTAAGAACCCTTGAAAACTTTTAGAAAGCCTTAGAATACTTTATAATAGCCCTAGGGACCCTTATTTATAGTTTAAGAAACTCCACTTACGCACTTTCTTTGGAAAAGTCCGGAAATCATCTCAAATTTACACAATCCATGCAGGATTTGCGTAACCTCGACTAGTCAAAGGAGGGCCTTGACTGGTAGAGCAACCCGCTCGACCGGCCGAGCCTGACCCTCGACTGGTCGAGTATCACAAACACCCAAAACATGTGCTCGCTGGACATTGAGTCGAGCGAGCTCGACTGATCGATCATCCCAGAAGATAGAGAACATCTTCTGACAACATCGGGTGGCTAAAGTAGCTCGTCCTACCCCAAAATCATATATTTTATATTCGACAACTAATTCCGGTTTGCGAGATACGTCCGTTTTAAGTTCTAACGGTCTGGATCATCTCCGTCCCAATGGGACTTTTTCTGATCCATCTTGGCCACCCTCTACCTGAAAAATTGTAGAAGAACTTGCAATGATTCTGTTAAAGGGAGGGATATATCTATAAAAAGTAAAAACAAAGGGGAAGCTTTTGCTATTTACGTTGAAAATGGAGGTGAGGTGTTTACAATGATAACAAAACTTAAATACGGCTTTATTTTCTTTCCTGCACTGTTACTTGCAATGTTACAACTGGCAATGGATATCCCTGTGCCTAATTACCCCAAAATTTGAAATCGGGTTGCATACTGAGTTACTTAGTATGCTCTTATCAGACTGAGTAAACTCATTTGGGCCCACTCTGAATGTATGTAGTCTATTGGCACCGCCCATCCATTTTTCCATCTGATTTAAGGGGTTGAGCCCAAAATTGAAGCATATCTAAAGATCAAGTGAATCATTTACTGGAAACAGTGGGAATAATGATTTCCACCATCGAAAACTTTTTAGGCCTCACAATGATGTTTATTTGTCATCCAACATGTTCATAAGATCATATAGGGATGCATGGATGAACGAAAAAAACAAATATAAGCTTGATCCAAAATTAACTTATGTGGCCCCCAAGAAATTTTTAACGCTCAATTAAACTATTTCTTATAGTGTGGTCCATTTGAACTTTGGATATGCCTCATTTTATTATTTTTTTTGGCTCAGGCCTAAAATTATATGGTAAAATGGATGGACACAATGGATAAAATATATAAATCATGGAGGACCTCTCAGAGTTTACACAGCATGCTAAGCGCACTGAGTTACTCACTAAGCCCCGTATTTCCAGCCCGAGAAAATTGAACACGGACTTGCGATTTTTACCCAATTAAAATAATTATACCAGACTGCATAACTTAGGCCGTGTGGCTGGCCCGGACCTAATTTCAGGCTCGAAATTGAAATGGGCCAGTCTTGGTGGCCCTTGGCCCGTCCCATCCCACAGCCATTGATGCTAGTGTCGTGGATGATTTTATTTGCTTTGTTTTAATAGCTATTATTTAATTGGTATGCAGTCTTAATATCAACGGTTGGGAGCTGATGCTATCTTTTGGTTTCCTAGCGGCTGCAAGGTATTTTTCGTTAACACAAATTGGTATTGACCCACCTAGGTTTTGGGCCTTTGCTGTGAATATGACCCATCCATCTGACCCACCATCCATATTTGTGGGCCCTAATCTAGATAAGCGAAGTTCATCTTTTCCATTGTCAATCTCTACTGTTGTCAAGGTTGGATGAGATGAACCGTCCATCATGTTGTGTGCCCTACTTTAGATGGTGTAGTCCAAAAGTAATACCATCGATGATACCAATCGTCTGACCGACGATGGACTTTTTACCCTTGGTTTTGCCCATCGTCGACTGTTTTTGCATTTGAACCTTGATTTGATGATTATGAGCATCTAATCGATATGATTTTCAAGGTGGGACACCCCGCATTGGTGGTGTAGATCACCGTGGCCTGTCCAAGGTAGGGTCATCAGATGAATGGCTGGACCATTTAACCTAGTAGCCATCTTAGACGACTTTGGATACTCTGAGAGAGAGAGAGAGAGAGAGAGAGAGAGAGAGAGAGAGAGAGAGAGAGAGAGAGAGAGAGAGAGAGATCTGACCCACTTGCTATATGATGCTAACTAAGATGTTTGTACTGGAAATGTAGTGTAAGGGTGGCGAATGAACTAGGGAGAGGGAGTACAAAGGCAGTGAAGTTCGCAATCGTGGTTGTGGTGGCAACTTCATTGGCAATTGGAGTGGTGATTTGGGCATTGATATTGGTGTTTCGGCATAACTTCTCCTACATATTCTCAAACAGCGCTGAGGTGGCAGATGCAGTATCAGATCTCTCCATCTTGCTTGCTTTCTCTCTTTTGTTGAATAGCATTCAACCTGTCCTCTCAGGTGAGCTGACTCCCCCTCTAGATATAAGCTTATCAAATGGTTGGACCCACCATAAAGATCATAAAGATCACCTGAAGCGTCATTGGATGGTCCACACAGAAGAAACCAATTAACCATCAGACTGATCTAGATGTGTATGGATTGAATGGTCCACACCCTAGAAAATAATGAGCAACGCATTTTAGATCCTTGCGGTTTGGCCCGCATGTATACAAGCCAATATCAAACATGTGCGAGATCAGATCTTTCCATTAGGTGGGCTGAACTATTTATGTCATCTGGCGTAAATGTTGGGCCATTTCATACCTTAAGTAGGCCACAACAGGTGAATAAAAGTGTTTTAACAAGGAGTTCACCTTGTACATTGTGGCTCTCCTAAGTGAAACGGCATAATTTCTGAGGGGGAAGATGTAAGCACTAATCGCAACTTCAATGAGTGCACCTATTCAATATTTTACATAGCAGGAGCATGGAGAAAAAGGGAAGGATGAGATCACCATCTTCTTTCTCCATGTTAGCCTTTGAATCCAAAAAGAAGAGAGGAAAAAAAATCTCTCAAACTTTTATAAACTGGTAAGAATGAATTGTTCTCTAAAGTGCAATTTTGATATTCTCGTGAAAGTGTAGATCCAGAATTTATGTGAAACAATCTGAGAAGCTTAGACTCCTCAATTTATGTGAAATGAGAAACTTTCTCAAAATAATAAACTTTTCTAAAATTAATAAAGAAATGAAAACTAACTCAAATTACCCTAACAAGAACTTTGAGATGGGTTACCCTCACCGTGGGTAGAGCTGGGCACCGGACGACTCAACTCACCTGACTCGACTCGTTAAAACCCGACTCGACCCGAACTGAACCGAATGGGTGAGTCAATCCAAATAGAGTAGGCTTCGCCTACTCTGAACTCGAACCGATCGAGTTGAGTTCGAGTTACCCAGTAACTCGACCCGAAACTCAATCCTCTCGATCTAAAACCGACTCAACTCAAATTCGAGTATATATATATATATAATCCTAATTTCTAAGTATCTCTAACCCTATATGCCAACCCTGAACCCACCCCGACTTGATCCAAATCTCTCTCCCTCCCTCATTCTCCTCTTCCAAGCCCGACAACCACCCATCTCTCTCTCTCTCTCTCTCTCTCTCTCTCTCTCTCTCTCTCTCTCTCTCTCTCTCTCTCTCTCTCTCTCTCTCTCTCTCTCTCTCTCTCCCTCATCTCTCGTTTCGAATCGGTGCCAACTTGAATTGACTCGGTACTTTTGACCGGGTCAAACTCAGTCCGGATTATCCATGCCAGACTTGGATTCGAATTAGTTTAGGCATGTTGGACTCAGTACCAAGTCGAGTCGAGTTTGGGTAAGGCCTATTTAAAAACCGGATCAAGTCGGGTGGGCCCTAACTCGATCCGACTCGACTCTATGCCCAACTCTTACTTTGGGGCCACCTTGATGATGTTTGTATATCTGCACTGTCCATCCATTTCTCCAGTCCATTTTATGATGGGTTCCCACAAATTATGCAGATCCAAGTCTCAAGTGGACCACACCATAAGAAACAATGGTGATTGAGTGCCTCACCATTAAAAATTCCAAAGAATCCATTGTAAGGTTTTTGTAATGTTTATTTGCAATCCAACTTGTTAATAATGTTAAGAAATTTGGGATGAAGGGAAAATACAAAGATCAGTTTGATCCAAAACTTTGGCAGCCCACAAAAAGTTTTTAATGGTCATTCATCACTATTTCTAGTGATATGGTCCTCCTAAGATCTGGATCTTCTTCAGGTTTGAGATTGTGTCGTAAAATGTGATGAAAAAAACATATGGACGCCATGGATATACAGAAAATACATTAAGGTAGGCTCCTCAGGTTAGGGTAACACCCACTAAGCTGTTACTCGAATAATAGCTAATCCGCTCCCTTTGGGATATGGTCAGACTCTTCAAATCCTAAAACGAATGAAATTGGAAAATTCAAAAATATTAAAGATAATTAAGTTTCACTTCAAACCAATATTTAATCTCATAAACACCATTGTTTCATGTCTCCCGGAGCTTCATGTTATCTTTCCAATAATATTTTATAATAGTGATTCTAACAATTCATCACAAAGTTATACCAATTTTTAGCTATCTGTCATGCATGTTAGGTATTTTTTTTCCCATGGTTTGGTCCCTCACCTTGGCTTCTTTCGATCATGGCACTCGAAAAAAGCCATATGCCCCCAGGGCTACATCATTGTTGCACATGTCCTTGCCACAAGATGGGCACATCATGTGGAATTAGCAAGCCTCCTGACACATATGGACCATTTGTGTAGGGTCTGTCACGGGGAAAATCAAGTTGACCTAACGTATGAGACACATGCAGAGAACCAGTAGAACAAACTCTCTGAACTACCGAAGGGCTAGAGAAGATGAGCTGAACAAGGAGAGTCAATGACCAAGCTGAAACAGTTAACTTGACTTAGAGATAAGGTTCATCAATAGACCTCAACTATGGTTTCCGACCTCAATCGCCTCGAACAAGGATGCCGACCTTGACCTCGGAATAGAAACATTTGGAAAGAATCTCGTGTTGTATATGAGTAGAACTGATAAGTGAGATCCTAACTGAATATTATAGTAATTGAGGCATAATCAGAGAAATACTGGAGAAAAGATTCCAATTCCAATACGAGCCCCTTCAACGTATCTTACAGATCTACTCAGATATGCAAGTTGCCTAACAAGACCTATAAATACATCACCCATCCTAAAAGGAAAGTACACACAACAATCTTGACTCTAACTCCACCTACTTTGAGTCTATCTGTTTGATGTAGGCATCAAAGAGTCCTTGGCCACAACCGGAGCTCCCAGTGTCCTCATGTTCTCCATTAAAGTGCAGGTACCCAGCGGCTCACAGAGATGAGATAGAATTGGCCATGTGCAAGCGATAACAGTTTAAAGCCGTTTGTGGGAACCATAACAAAGCCATTAAGAAGTTCCCCCTACATCAACTAGTTTATTCGACTTTCTACTTCTTCCTTTGATGGCTAAAGGAAAAAAGAAGGGCTTTGGCCGCTATTGCCAAGTCGACACCAGAAGAACAACCTAAAAACCATCAGGCTCTCATTCATCGATTTCCACAAAAATCAAATTAGGGAACGACTAATGAATTATTTAGATCTGGACCATTTAAAATCCAAACTAATCATATAACATCATTACTACTTTTCAATTGTTGTGGACTGTTCAATGATCAGATCCATCTAAGATTTTGAATACAATCACAGATCTAACTCAAAGTCTATTTATGTGGTATAGATCGGATCTTATGCAAATAAAAGTCCATTGAATCAACAAATATATAAGGCAATGATCGTGATTTAATTTGATCGGTGTGGCACACCTTGTGGTCAGATCACTCCAAATTTTGAGGCCTTGATATATCTTGGCCTTAGGAATCATGTGGTCAGCATGGATCTAATCTAATTCAATCAAACGATCCCACATCAATCTTTATAGCAAAAGATTTCACAAAGATTTAATATTTTCATCATATGCATCAATAGGTTGATGGGATGAACGTGTGGTCAATCCAACTCATTCATTGCATAGATCTTAAAAAAAAATAAATCTAAATTATGAGAAAATAAAATTAAAAGATCAATCACCAACCTGTGTCAAAGGCAACTTAGGGTTTTCTCATTTCTCTCTTTCTTTCTATCCGTTTTTCTTTTGTTCACGATGTTATGAGTTTTACCTTCACAAATTTTTTAGATAGCCTACATTTTTATAGGATTTAGATTTTCTAGAGTTTCTAAAATTGGTGTTGGAGGAAAATCTCGAAGGAGTTGCATTGGGTTACTCGGTTTATGATTTTGCACTGAAAATTTGTTTAGACATTGTTTTGATCTCTGTTTCAAATCCTATCTACATGGAAAGAATCCGAGTGTCCTTGTAGGATTGAAAGAAGATTTGGTGGCCCACTTCACAGACAATTTGGATGGTAAGATAAAATGTTCTCAAGAATCAATGGCTGACGGTGTTAGTGAGGAAGATGAGTTGGTTTTAATGATGGATTTTGTTCGAGGACATATTTCTTTGAGTTGTTTCTTGTAGACGTCTCAGATAGGTCCCACCGTGTTTGTGGGGTCCACAAATCAAGGGTTAGTGTGGGTTTGTGAAAGATTTGTTTTCCTGATATCGCGTAGTTTGGATTTGCAAATTATCTAGAGGTTGCAGGAAGGATCTGGATTGACGATTCATGATCTTTAGTTTCTAATTTCTATTTGTAAATAAGTAGCAAAACAAGATAATGTTACATACGGTTATTTTTCTTTGTTGGTGCACAAGATTTGCGTGACTTGATTTAACGGTTGAGATTTCTTTAAATGAATAGTTTGAGATGCTTTCGTTGAAGTTATGATGGGTTTTCCAAGGATGTGAGAGAAAAGATTGGGTTTTCTTTGTTTCTAAAATCGTTCCTAGATAGAAAAATCCCTTCACGCAGTGGGTTTCTTGGTAAACCACAATCCACATGAATCTTGTTTTATGGGTGAGGTGATCTCTATGAATGGCCTCGATTGGTTGCAAATGATCTAGACTCATTAGATTAAAAATGAGTGCTTGTTGTTTTTGAAATAGTCAGGAGGATGGTTCTGTAGATAATGTGAATTAGTGAAATAGATAACGTGCACTGGTGAATCTTCTTTCTTTATATATTTATTTTACATAGTCAGCGGGCCCCATTAAGTTGGATGTGGAGAGATCAACTCCTTATATTAGTTTTGTCTACTCATATTAAGACAATGGCTTAAAAATGAGGCAAATTCAATTCTTAGGTGGGCCATACTGTCACACCCCAAACTCAGAAATCGGGCTCACAAAATTTTCGATCACCGAATCCGGCACCGACAGCCCCCGTAGAACCCCATTCTCAACTTCCGACACCCATTTACCAGGTTCCGATCCTGAGATCCTATAAGGAGGATTTTCGACGTGATTTTGATTTGTAATAAGCATAACCAAAGGCATAATCCACAAATAGCAACCAAAAACTCCATCACATTTTTACTATGATAAAAAAACTTATAAGTACAATGTGCATAAAGGGAAATACAATGATGATAGATGAAAAGCTCTAAGATGATCTGCTACGTGCTCCTGCCTCAGCACTGCTACGATCCAACGTCACCTGCACGCGACCATCGTGCATAAGCTTATAAAAAGCTTAGAAGTGGTGAAAGTGTGTGCGCAATGTAGTAATACAATTATGTAAAATCAGAGTAATGCAGAATATGCTGATGAATCCATGAATACTATTGGCTGTATCAAGGCCATGCGATGCAAGGCATGAATGATGTCGGCCATACCAAGGCCATGCGATGCGAGATACAACTCAAGCCTACCAATCCTCATTTGAGTCCATACATTAATACAGTTCAACTCTGGAATATCACCAAGGTTTAGTGCACTCCAAACCAGATTTTTGGCCCATTCTCCTGCCAATATCATGCTCGACTCATTGATAGCAGACCCATTCCTCGAGCTGGTCAAACTCAACCTAGCTTTGCCCTCTCCTCTCGGGCGAGTAAGGCCGCACCCTCTTCCAACCAACCACGACATAGTGGAAAGCGCAGCCTTCTGATATTCGGCACTCGATGTTCATGCATCCACTTGGCCTAGACGTTGGAGAAATCTCCTGGTACCATAAGGGTTTCAGAAATTTCACCCACGGATATCTATAGTACCCCATGTAGAATAAGATTTCTGGTGTCTAATCCTGCCAATCACGATATGCTTGTGAAGGCTTAGGCCCTGATGTCGTTAGGGTGTACAGTATATATATCACACAATGCGAGATGCATGAATCACACAATCTAGTTATACAATAATCATGCGCGTACCACGCACTCATGTGGGCAATTCCCCTTACCAGGGAGTCCTATAACAATCTGCCCAAAGACATGTGCTATGATCAATCACCCATCTCATCACTAGCATGCAAATGATGCATATGGACATGTATCATGGAACTATACTAAGCATATTATATGATGATTATGTATCCCCCCTTATATCAAGTTCGGGCCTAAGCGGCCTACCCACAAACCTAGGGATTCGAAAAGGGCTCCTTCATCGTACTATTGCATGGCCCACTAGATGCCCTAGGGGGGCCCAAATGAGTCCTAAATGGACTCCAAAATAAAAGGAGTAATCCCACTAACAACCAATGGGGGCCCAACATCTTGAGATAGCCTAATGAGAATAGATGGAACATGTAAATGGGGCCTTACAATCAGGGTCAACCCACTTAGAGAATGGTACGAATGGGCCTAATAAGGCCTAAGAAAAGGTCACAATGAGGACATCTAACTATCATTGCCCATGAATGTTGACGTCTAAACAACATTGCTCCCAAGGAGTGGCCCACATAAGGGATTCATACACAACGTAACGGTCACACATACATCACATGGTCCTCATTTATGGGCCTTTCATATATCGCGTTGGGTTTCATACAAGGGCCTCGAATGTATCACAATGAGCCACGCCCATGGACCTCAAATACATTACAATGGGCCTCGCCCATAGGCCTTGAATACATCATATTGGGCCTCACCCATGTGCCGTAAATGCATCTCAATGGGCCACACCCATGAGCCTCGGATATATCACAATGGGCCACATCCCATGGGCCTCCAAACTATCGCAATGAGCCTCATCAAATGGGCTGTAAATGCATCGCCATGGGCCTCATACGTGGGCCTTATATACAACAAGTAGGCCGCACAGCTTGGGCCTCACATGCATCAAATGGGCCACGTATCTGGGCCTCAAATACATCATATGGGCCACACTACACGAGCCTAACAATACAAACAGGCGGGCCCCACACATGGGCCAAGATACATCATGATGGGCCGCACCAATGGGCCTCAAGTGCTTAGACCACACTAAAATCATTTCAATAGTTGTAGGTGTAACATGTGTACCACTGTACCCTATTATTCCATGGGACACATGGCCCACTAATGATGATCAACACTGTCCAAACATTGTCTATGTAAAACTGCACCATCCAAACATTGGGTAGCATGTCTAAACATTGTCCAGTAACGAGTCCCACCATCAGGACGGCTGGGATGTACGCATACATCACGTGGGACCCACAGAACTAGCTAACATTAGTCAGCAGGTGGGTCCCACCATCAAAATCGGTGGACGGCATAAATAATACACATGCATCATGATAGGGATCCACTGTTCATGAGCTGGACGGTGGATGTAACGCATCATCAAGGTGGGTGTCAGGTGGTGGCCCACCGTAATTACAATAGCCGTATGGTTGACTGCTGATCAATGCATGCCAGCCAACCAAATCCCCAAAAAGGTGGGTCCCACATGGGGCCCACACGTACAAATATACATAGTATGTATATTATATATATATAATATTATATCATATTATATAATTATAATATAATATAATATTATAATATATACATCCCATATATATATATATATATATATATATATATATATATATATATATATATATATATATATATATATATATATAATATAGATATCCAGCATCCAGCCACTGTCCAATAAGCTAGACGGTGCTAGATGATGCACATACATCATGGTGGTCCCAGATAGTGGGCCACTAGATTTGGATCAAGCTGATATTTATTTCTCATCCAGGCCTGTGTGATCGTCCGGTCATGCAGGCCTCAAATTGGGATCAAGGTAGCTCATTTATTGGATGGCATGGATAAAATACACACATCATAGGTGGGCCGTTGGTCATAGAGAAAGAGAGGGAGGGAGAGAAAAAGAGAAGGGGAGAGAGGTATCGGCGGTGATGGAGGGGCCCCGCCACTATGGGTCCCTCATGATACAAAATATACATCAAGGCGAGCCCCACCACATGTGGGCCCTTAAATCACAAAATAAATAAATAAATAAATTAATAAAATGTGGGTCTAAGATCACCCACCGTCCTCTTCTTCTTGGTCCAATGGAACGCCAAACTCCTTGGCTTCGATCTTAATGGATGGTGATGAAGAATGAAGGGTTGAGAAGGGAGGTGAGAGGGTTAGGGAGTGGGCCACACACGAAACTCCCTCATGGAGGTTGGGAGAGCTTGGATGTGGAATTTTTAGTTGCTTGGAAAATGGGTTTGAGAAATGAGAGAGAGTGGGTTGTAAGGAGAGAGAGAGAGAGAGAGAGAGAGAGAGAGAGAGAGAGAGAGGTGGCTGATGGAGTGATGGATGGGGGAGAGAGAGAGAGAGAGAGAGAGAGAGAGAGAGAGAGAGATGGGTGATGGATGGGAGAAAGAGAGAGAGAGAGAGAGAGAGAGAGAGAGAGAGAGAGAGAGAGAGAGAGAGAGAGAGATGGGTTGTGTAAGAGTTGGTTGACTTTTGGGGTAGCTTGTGTAAGAGAGGTATGGGTTGTGATGTGTTGAGTGATGTGAGTACTTGACTTATACTTGACCCTTGATGGGATTGATTGAGGTGACATTAGGGTAGAGATTCTTTTGGGTTTTGTCATACGTAGCATTTTCTCGGGCCCACATCTCCTGGCTTGGGTATCTTCTCGGCGCGTCAGACGCAGCAACATCGATGATGGCGCGGTCGCTTAGGTACAAGTCTCAGGTTGACAACGTGTGACTCAGGGTCGTGCGCAAATGTTGGTTAGAGGTCGTGGGTCGCCGGAATTCGACAGGGAGGATCGCGAGAATCTAAGGAATGGTACGAACTATGATACGAGTCTTACACACGCCATGTGTATTAATACCCAGCTTTAAACCACCCTGGACTTCGTCCATAATGTATATAGAGACGTTAGGGGCATTGTATCTATCACCTCCCATTTTACAATAAAAACTTTAATTTTATATGTAATCAATTTGTGCCGTATGTTTGAGGTGAAACTTTACGAAAGCCCGTCATTTTATACGATCTATCAACAGAATAAATTTAGGCATTGATCTCTTAAGGATACTAAGATGCCTATTCAACGGCTTACGCATATTTATAACTCAAAATAATGTTTACCAACATTCCATGTTAAAATTAACTAGTAGTTCATTTAGTCATTTGAATTGCCCAATTGGCATATCATATTGTTATGGATGATCAATTAATAGTCTAAAATTTAAGTAATTGGATGGTTAGTATGTTAATAATGTTTATGGGTTATCGTACGGTCGGTTTTGCAAATGGATACGTTGAAAGTAGATTTTGGATGTGGTATATGTTAGAAATGTATACCATTCAATTATAGGGACTCATTCATATCTACAAATTATCTAGATGGTAATTTTGACAGTAGGTTAAGAATAATCATAAGTGACAAATAAGATGAACGGATCGAAATTTTATATTTACGAATGTGTACCAGCGGATATGGTGATCAGGTAGTTGGTTTATTATGATCGGGTGGTTCAAATTCAAAGTGGTTGCTCATATATCCTCATCTAGTGGTAAATAGTTGATTTAACAGTTGTTTTGATGAACAAATGAGAATACTAAGGTATTCAAGGGTTTTTCCTATTAATCAATAGTCGATTGATGTAATCTAGGGGTGAAAATACTTTTGATGATTTATATTTAAGATGAATTACAAATAGATTATTAAAATTAATGGATCTACAAGTGTAGAGTTGAACAACTATAACCGTTCATTCTTACGTAAGGGTAAACTCGCACACAAAAATCGGGTGATCACAAGTGCGCATGGTTTTCAGCCAAAAATAGTGTCCTATTTGGCCGAACCATTATGTTCCCCTAACTATTCTAAGCACTTTTCATGTTGGGCAGAACTCCTAAAGCCCAACGGATGAAGAGTTATACTCAAACTAAAACTTACTATAAATACTAAAAATGAAATTAAAATGGGAATTCGACCGTCAATCTGATTGTATTTTGCAAATTTGGCATGCACAAACCATTGTAGCAAGTTGGGTGGCAAAAGTAACTCGTCCTACCCCAAAATCATATATGGTACGTCTGATAGCTCATTCTGGTTTGTGAAATACGTTCGTTTTAAGTTTCGATTGTCCGGATAATCTCCGTCTCCGATCGGGCCTTTTCTGTTCCATCTTGGCCATGAAATTATCCACGACCCACTCTACATCACCTTGGTAGCTTGATAGGAAGCGGGAGGGGGCTGAAGTCTCCAATTGGAGAGGGTCCCTAGCCTCGTCCAATCATCATTCTAGAAGCTCCACTCCCCACGACCTATCAGCCATCGCGAGCTATCAGTAAGAGTATGGGACAGTTTGCTGCTATGCTTCCATGCTTCCAGAGGGGGATGCAAAGGAAGCAAGCTTGAAGCTCCCCCGGCCTGGATAAGATGGGATACCTTTACTAGATGGGTGAGATGTCATATAAAAACAATAAGCCCCACATGCTAACCAGTTGGGCTTGTATCTAGTTTGTGAGCATTTTTCATTTGTGTTTATTTCTCTTCCGTTAAAATAATCATTTGCGTCTGTTTCTCTTCCGTTAAAGAATCCTTACATGTATTTATAAATGAGATTATGTTTTCCATAAGGACTAAACACATATAAGAGGGATGATTTATTGATTACATGGGACTGAAAAAATGAGATTATTTACAATTTTTTTAATAGACAATAAGTATTAATTTATTGATTCAGGAATGATCAATACACACATCGCATATTGGCTGATATTTATTCGTGTGGCGCACATATCATAGTAGCGGTGGGATTGCGGCTGCATTATATTTCACTGCACCATCTAAGATTTATATATTTATCATTTCTTTTTTAAATTTTCACAGGTGTGGCTGTGGGTGCTGGATGGCAAAGCATTGTGGCTTACGTTAATATCATCTGCTATTACTTGATAGGGCTACCACTTGGTATTCTACTTGGTTTTGTTGCTGGACTCGGCATAAAGGTTGGCACCCTTTTCCTATTTCTAACACGTGTGCATGGTAGTGGACCTATTAGGAAGATCACGTGGTCAAATTCAATGCGCTAATGTGGCTCACCTGATTGGTGAACCGGCTCGCTCTTTGTTGCAAGTGATCTTCATGGTAGGCCACACCTTATGCATGGGAGCTTGATATATTTGGTGCTTGAGTTGGAGGCTCATGTTGGCTGCTACCACATGCACTGTCTAATAAGCTAGAAGCTTGTTTTAATAATCATACACATGAGATAATAGAAATACGTAGGTAGGAAGTGTGGACGTTCGCTCTACGTGCGTAAGGAGTCCCATCCATCCTCATACAAGTTCACTAGTAAATATATATAGAATACATGTAAGACATCTGATCTTTTCATCTGGTTATTAGAAATAATGCACATATCTTCTACCTCCAAAATCAGGCAATCAAAGAAAATTAGAATGCCAAGAAGAAAGAGAGGCATTCACAAATATGAACCTTCCCCTTTCCTTTGTTTATTTATAATAATTTTACTAGAGAAAATAAGGAGAATTGAAGTAGGAGAAGGAGAATTTGAGATGGAGTTAGAAATGGGGAAGTTGCAGCAAAGGCAGGGAAGTGGAGGAGTTAGAGAGGGAGAAAGTCTGATGTTAGACGTGGATCAAACACATTCCTAACACAAATGGACCGGAAGAAGTCCAAAGCGAAATCAACAAAAATTCAGCATAATTTGATCGATCGAGGTCGATTAAACATATTGATCAAGTCGATCGATCGATCAAAACTCATATATTTTTTTAGTTTTCATCTCCAGACATTTTTGCATTATTCCTAACGATTAACGGACATCGGAAGCTTGCGTGTTTTTCAGATTTTATTTCCTTATTTGTTTGGGCATCTTCTAATTGCGTCTTAGGGTTGGTTTAGGGTTATTTAGGCATACAAACTCATTTATTGTGGCGGTTATTAATAAAATTCTCAAAAACTTTCTTATTTCTCTTGTGAATTCAAGAAATTTCTCTTGTGGATTCAAGAAGGCCTTATGGATTTAGGGTGTTATCACTTGAGGAAGACGATGATCGTCCTTATCACGCCCTTTCCTGTGTCAATTTGGTATTAGAGCGAGATTTTTTCTCGAATCGATGGCTTCTAATGACGGATCGTGCAATAATCTCATGAATGGTGATCCAAGGAATTATTCTTTAACAATGCAACTTTTGAGGTGGCACAATGGGAGAAGTGACAAGTCATGCAAGGGTTGCAGGCTGCTCTCTACCGCATGACGAAGGCCTCATGGTAACTTTGTTTTCATTATAATGATCCACCTCTAGTAGGTGCTAGAATTTACAATTACGCTAATCGCTGGACGATGCAGGTGGTGAATCACAGAGTCCCACTTGAGGATGTGGGATCCAATAATGAAGAGATTGATGACATAATCCTCCAATACCCCAGACAAGGCGACGATCGAGTAGATTGGATGGATCAAGGATTTAGGGAGAAAGTCCATCTTCCTAACCTCAACAAACAATTCCATATCAAGGACTTCCTCGATTAGCTGCTTGAAGTTAAGAACTTCTTCGACTACATGGACATCCTTGAAGAAAAGAAAGTTAAACTTGTGGTATATAAGTTGAAGGGCGGAACTTCGGCTTAGTGGGAACATCTTTAAATTGCATGGATGAGACATATGAAGGCACCAATCTGCACATAGTAGCAAATGAAACAACTTATGCGTGCACAATTTCTCCCCAACAATTACGATCAAGTATTGTTCTAGCAATACCAAAATTGTCGGCAGGATATATGATCGGTGAGGGATTACATAGACGAATTCTACTATTTGGCTTAACGAAATGATTTAGTTGTGACTAAATTACAGCAGTTTTCCCGATTTAATGGTGGTTTGTGTGTTACGATATAGGATCGAATTCAGATGTAGCCCATTTAGATGATGAATGAAGCGATCAAACTAACCACCCGAGCAGAGACATAGCTTAAACAATCCAACACACAGGCCTATCATGCTTATAGGATAGACATTATAGGTCCTTCACATAAAGCATCACGGGTTAAGGGGAAAGAACCTATAGGGGGCATCCTCAACTTCCTACACCCTCGAACCGATAGTCAGGAAGCGGACAAGCGAGACCCCAAAGAGCAATGACCACTGCTATTAATCTAAGAAGGATCCTGAAACCCTACGGTCGGCCAAGGCCAGGTTATTATTACTAATGTAGCCAAGTGGGTTACTTATCAAATGTGTGTCTTCACTAGCAAGTGGCTAACCTAGCTATGAATGATATGAGTGCTGAAAATATAGAGGAAGGCCTGGAGATTGATGAAGTAGAACACGTTGTGAATGATGAAGTGGACGAAGTAGATTGGGTTCTGCAAGATCATCATGATTCTCTAGTAATGAGAATGTTATTGTATACGCCAAAGAATGAGGTACACCCACAGTGACATAACATCTTTCTAACAAGGTGTATAATGGAGAGTCGTTCTCTCTTAGTCACATGGGACTTTGTGGAGGAGTCCAATGAGATGGCAAATGTCTATGCATTAGTTGTGAAGGGTGAAGAGATAAAGCCCATGATCATTCTGGAGAAATTGAAAACGTTGTTGCGAGAATTTAAGACAATTTGGCCTGATGAACTTCCTGATGGGTTGCCTCCCATGTAGAATATACAATACCATATTAACCTTATCTGAGGCGCTAGCTTACCCAATTGTCTTCATTATCGGATGAGTTCAAAACAGTACAATATTTTGGAAGGACAAGTGGGGGAATTGATCTATAAAGGTCTAGTGCGAGAAAGTACGAGCCAATGTGTTATACCAGCTTTATTAACACCTAAGAATGCTAGGAGTTGGCGCATGTCTATCGACAGCTGAAAAATAAATAAAATAACCATAAAGCATATATTTATTATACCATGACTAAATGATATGTTGGACATACTAGAGGGGGTAAAACTATTTTCCAAACTAGATTTGAAGAGCGGCTACCTTCATATCCATATTCGACGAGGAGATGAGGGGAAGACAACATTTAAAACTGAGGGTCTGTATGAATGGGTGGTCATACATTTTGGACTCTCGCGTGCACCTAGTACGTTTATGAGGGTGATAAACTAGGTTCTGAAACCATTTATTAGGTGATTCATGGTGGTTTATTTTGATGGTATCTTGATATACAGTCAGAGCGAGGTAGACCATGTGAGGCATCTCAAACATATGCTTTAAGTGCACATAGAGAACAAGTTATACCTCGATCTGAAGAAGTGCAACTTCTTGATAGAAAGTCTTTTATTTTTTTACTCTATTGTGACATTCACGGGCATCTGTGTGGACGAAAAGAAGGTGAAAGCTATAAGAGAATAGCTGGTTTTGACAAACATTCATGAAGTGCGAAGTTTTCATGAGTTGGTGACTTTTTATCGTCGGTTTGTGAGGAACTTCAGTACCATCGTGGCATAGATCACTAACTACATGAATAAGGAACATTTCCAATGGACTAACATGGCTGACAAAAGTTTTGCTAAAATTAAGTAAAAGTTGTCTAATACTCCGGTTCTTGTACTTCCCATCTTTAATAAATTGGTTGAAGTTAAATGCAATGCTTTATATGTTGGCATTGAGAGTGTGTTGTCTCAAGAGGGTAGGCCAATAGCATTCTAAAATGAGAAACTTAGTAATGCTCGTAAGAAATGGTCAATGTATGAGATAGAATTGTATATAGTGATTCAGGCATTGTGGCATTTGAGACATTATTTGATTCAACAGGAATTTATACTCTCTATGGACCACCAGGGCCTCAAGTTTATTAGTTGTCAGGCTAATGTTAACCATGTGCATGCTAGATAGATTTCTTCCTTGTAGGGGTTCACATTTGTGCTGAAGCATAAGGCCGGACAACGGAACAAGGTTGTTGATGCGCTTAGCTAACGTGCACCCTTGTTAATCACCATGAGCAACGAGGTTATCAGGTTCAAACACCTCAATGACCTATATACAGATGACGATGACTTCAAGGACATGTGGATTGGATGCCTAGGGGGTCATTCTAGTGACCTCCATATTCAGGATGCTTTTCTTTTCAAAGGAAATTAGTTGTGCATTCCATAGAGTTCGTTGCTAGAGTGTGTCATCCAAGAGCTACATGGAGGTGTCCTCGGCATCGCCTATGGCGAGATAAGACAATAGCTCTCTTGGAGGAGCATTATTATTGGCCACAACTGAAATGAGATATTAGAAAGGTAATGTAATGATGCCATACATGTCAGGCATCAAATGGACAGTCTTAGAATACATGCCTATACACTCCATTGCCGGTACTCGAAGAACCTTGGGAGGATTTGTCCATTGACTTTGTGCCACGTCTTTCGCAAACATGGCATGGAATGGACTTAGAATTTGTTGTGGTTGATAGATTCTCCAAGATGGCTCATTTCATACCGTGCAAGAAGACTCTCGACGCTACACATATCGCAAATTTATTCTTTCATTGATCTTCTTGAAGACATGAAGATCTCATCCACATTCAATATAGCGGACCTTTACGAGTATCATGAACCGGAACCATAGGATAACTTGGTGATGAGTTTTTTTTTTTTTCAATTAGAGGGAGTCTAATGTAGGATGTGGATCAAGCATGTTCCTTACACAAATGGACCAAAAGAAGTCCAAAGGGAAATAAACAAAAATTTAACATAGTTTGATCCATCGAGGTTGATCAATCAGAACTCACATAAGTTTTTAGTTTGTCTCTGGACGTTTTTGCGTCATTCCGATCAATCGACTGTCCGATCGACATACGGCGGAGGCAGAAGCTTGTGCATTTTTCAAATTTCATATTCTTATTTATTTAGATTTCTTTTAATTATGTATTTTGGTTGATTTAGGGTTATTTAAGCAAGTAAACTCATTTTTTGTGGGGCTATCAATACAATTCTCAAATTTTTTTTTTAAAAATTTTTCTTGTGGATTCAATAAATTTCTCTTCTGAATTCAAGGTGTTATTGCTCGAGGAAGACAATGATCAACCTCATCACGCCCTTCCATGTGTTAAAGTCTCCTATAGAACTCTATCCACATGTGTCTCTAATACACTTGTGGGGATAAGCTTGAAAACCTTCGCCATCAGCAAGTTCATTCCTCAGGTAGGCCATGGTGTACAGATTTAACTCAGGCTCAAAGGTCCAAAGAGCCCAACTTTTATATATAACTCAGGCTCAAAGGTCCATATAGCATAAGTGCATCCCAGGAAGTAGGGGGACCCTGTCTCTCTTTCAATAGGATTATTGTTGGCCCACATCATGGATAGCCCAAGTTCATGTGGGCCACATTTTTGGTCCGTGATCTTGGATGGGACAAAACCCATTTGGATAGCTTACAACTAACAACTTACCAAGGGAAGAAAATCTCTCTCTCTCTCTCTCTCTCTCTCTCTCTCTCTCTCTCTCCTTATTAAAAAATAACTATGTATTCCATTACATGGGAATGCTACAAGGGAAGCCATAAACACTAATAGCATTAATTGGGTCCTTGCTTATGGGTCCAAGAGAACCAAACCAAATGGGTCATAAGAAAGGGCTTCATCTGATACGGTACAACACGGGTGCAAATTTTCCAGGCTGACTTGTTAGTAGGGTTGTACATCGAGTCAAGTCGAGTCGAGGTGGGCCAAGCTTGGCTTGACTTGTCCGTGCTCCCCTCAAGCTCGAGCTCGACTTCGAGCTTACCATTGGAGTTTGGCTTGTTTGCCAAACCTTTTGAGTTGAGCTCATGGCGAGCTAGTGGATCGAGTCGAGGCAAGCTTACCTCAAGTTGAGTCGAACGTGCTCCTAACCCGACCCAACCCGCACCCAACTTAACCCAGCAACTCGACCCAACCCAACCACCCGACCCAACTAGCACCTGACCCAACTCCTAAATCGAATATTCAATTAATAATATATATATATATATATATATATATATATATATATATATATATATATATATATATATATATAGGGAAAAGGTACTATGCGCTCGACCTCATGAGTCTGTCCCATGAGGTCGAGCTGTGTGAGCCCCACCGTGATGCGTTTCCAACATCTACCCCATCAGTCAGATGCACCATTCCATCGTGGGCCTAGGTCTCAAAAATCAAGTCAATCTGTGACTTGTGTGGGCCACACCACATACAGAAGTGGAGAGGGGCTGTGCACCATTAAAACATTCATAATCACTTTTTGGGCCCACCGAGATGTGGTTTGCAAATCCGTTCCATCCATTATGTGTGTCCCACTTGGATGAGGGTTCAAGCCAAGTTTCAAACGCATGCAAATTTCAAGTGGGCCCCACCAAGTGCTTTTATATGTTTTAACGGTGTCTTCACATGATTTTAGATGGGATGGCCCACCTGAGTTCCGTATACGGTTGATTTTTGGGATATCCCATAATTTAAAGGGGACCCATCAAATGCACGGTGTTGATGGTCGACACGCATAACGGTGGGGCCCACACAGCTCGACCTCACGGGAGTTTATCGTGAGGTCAAATGCATAGTAATTTTTCCCATATATATATATATATATATATATATATATATATATATATATATATATATATATAATTAGATAAAGTCATAGAGGTACCTCATTGTTGGTGTTGAGAGAGAGAGAGAGAGAGAGAGAGAGAGAGAGAGAGAGAGAGAGAGGAGCTTAGGCACGGTGGGTTGGGTAAAGGAAAAGGGTAAAAAAGGTATGAATAGTTAGGTCAGGGTTTAAGTTTTAACTTTTATATATATATATATATATATATATATATTCGAGTCAAGTTGAGCTTTGAGCCGAGTCGAGTTCGAGTTCGAGTCGAGTCAAGATCCACTATGATCAAACTTAGCTCGTTTTCAAAACCAGCTACGTCATATGAGGCTTGACTCAGTTATCGTTCAAGGCAAGTCAAGTCGTGCTAGATCGAGCCAAGTCGAGTGAGCTTTTCGAGCTAGCTTGACTGGTGAATAGCCCCACCCGTTAGGCATCTTGCCCATCAGAAAATGATCCGGCTTCTATCACCAGGTCTTACTCTTGGTTATGATGGACCCAGAATCAGGCCTGACAAATAAATGGGTTTGGATGGTCCACTTTTAGCAACGTTTTCTATTTAGGCACAGCCCAAAACTAGCAAATTGACCACTCTAATAAACAATTGGACCATCCTGTCCGTCTAATATTTCATGTGATGAATGATCTATGAGTTTTAAGCCATCCACGATGTGCCCCCCATGATGGGCCCAATCATTATGTGGATTTCAATGACGGCTCATGGGTTTAATCTGCACAGTAGACATACTTTTCAAATTAAATAAGAAAACTTTGATACTCTAGATGAGGGTGGCAGGTGATATGCAGGCAGTTAGAAATAATATCGACGTCATACTAGTGATCTGAACTGTCCAAACAATGGGTCCCAGTTTAGATGTATCACAAACAAGAATTTCAAATTGTTTGATCATATAACTATCAGATTGGTCTACACATATTGGAGGGTGGATGTGAAAAATATCCAACGGTATTATTTCAGCAAACAATTGTCCACGAATCAAAGGTTAGGTCTATTCAATTAATATGATTCTCATACATGGTTACAAAATTTGGACAGTTTTAATTTGTGTTATGTTTATGCAGTCTATATAATTCCTAGGTGCCTGCCTATCATGCATCATACACTGAGTATAAAATAACTCTGCTTTGTAACTTAAATCCACTTTTATTTTCTTTTTCTGTTTTTCCTTTTTCTTTTTACAGGGAATATGGATGGGAATGATAGGAGGGACTGCCATTCAGACACTGGTACTTGTTTACCTCACTTATAAAACTGACTGGGATAAACAGGTAAATTATCATTTAATTATTAAATGAGATAATATTCATTATTATTTTATGTTAATATTATTCTTAATTACCATCTTCATCTTAGAACACTCAATCAAATGCTTGCAAATGCCCTCGTAAATGCTCATATTCAAATTACCTAAATAGCCCTTCTGTATTCCAAATGACTTCCAATATCCTTCTAAACACAACTCTCCAAGGACTAATCACATAGGTAAAATCATCCATGACTAATGCAAATGCCCTTGTAGAGATATTGCTTAATCTATTTCAGAACAATTAAGGGCCTGTTTGGTGGCCACTAAAAAATAAGTTCATCTCATTTTATTTAAGATTATTATGTATTAGAGATTTTATAAATTGCCAGCTATCAGTATTATTTAATTTTAATCCTTACCATCTCTAATTAGCATGAGATAAAATCATTTTCAAGTGGCACCCATACCAATGTTTAAAACGGGTGTGTTACTAAAATGTATTGTTCAGCACCGATACAGTTACGTATCACTTCGTATTAACCCAAAACTGTCCACCCATATCGATCATGTCTGGCGATATATACCGGTTTTAGAGGATACTTCAGACCAAGACATAAACATGCCCTAAAACTGTCCACTTTTTACTTCATGAATTTGCTTTGAAGAGTATGAGTGACTTTCTGGCACATATTAACTGGCTAGGTTATAGCTCAACTAGGCCTGGACCAAGCCCGTTGGCTGATCATACCATGTCCAATAGACTATTTAATATTTCTCTCTTTTCTTTTTCCATTATTCCTTTTATTTATTTATTTAAATCTTTGCAGGTATTGATAGCGAAAGCACGGATGAATAGATGGCTTATCCCACATTCCAATGAGTTCGATAATGCCGTTGCCTAAATGATTGTTCTCTAAGAGGCCCATGTAGAGCTGGTAATGTGCTAGGCCTGGGCCATGCAACCTGATAAGTTCAAAATCCAAGTGGGAACCAACCCTAGGCCCACCTGTTGACAGGCCTAGGCCCATGTCATCCGCTCAAGCTTATCCCTATGCTCTTCTCTGTTGCATTATTATGCATGTTTCTATGTGTGAAAACTCCATTTTCTCTAATTATATATAATTATAAAGCATTCTTAACTGAAGGGTCGCTTCCATTGCTAGTCTCCATTTGTGGCACTCAAGTAGCGGGCCCATTAGATCATTTAATAAATTTTCTGCTACTAATATATTTCAGTTGTTATCTTATCAAATTTCGTAGACAAAATATATAGTATATGGAACTTCAACTCACTTCAATATTTCAAAACTAGAGCGCGACTCAATATCTCAAAATTAGAAGGTTTGAAAGAATTTCAAGTGAAGAATCAATTGTATGCCAACCCACGGGAAAAGACGACCTTAGGAAATACCCTAAATTAAAGTATATTTTATGGTTTTATAAATTATAACTTATTGTATTTTTGCATTAAAATTCAGGGGTGTTTGGCTAGCCCAACTCTGTCTTTAGCTAACCGAACCATCTCGGGTTAGCCCAAGATCAACGTAGGTCAAATTTCTAGCAATATATGATTTTGAATTATAGAAATCTTAAGCCAACCGAACCATCTCGGGTTAGCCCAAGATCAACCTAGGTCAAATTTCTAGCAATATATGATTTTGAATTATAGAAATCTTAAGCCAATCGAACCCTGTCTCCGACCAGTTAAAGGAATCTCAGGCCAACCGAATTCTATCTCAAGCTACCCTAAGTTTGGTTCAAAATAAGATCCCGTGAAATCTATTAGCCGTTGAAACATAATAGTAAAAATCCAGCCAGCCAAAGAGATTCTTAAACTGACGGAAGCTCTAATCTTTTGGATATAAATAGAGCTCATTTCTCACTATTTTAAAATAAGATAAAAGAGAGAAAAATACAGGAAACAAAAGTGAGAAATCTTCTTCTTTTCAAAGCTATTTGCATTATATATATATATATATATATATATATATATCTTATTTAATTCCTTTCTCAAGTCTTGTTACATTTAAATAATGAGTGGTCTATACTCAACTGAGAATAGAGGATTGAATATGCATCTTTTAGGGTTTTGTTCTTTAAAAAAATCATATATTCCTAAATCCTTCTTAGTTGTGTATACATTGGTTTATTTTCATCTGAAAAATGAAGGGATTGCTGAATCCATTGAAGCTTCATCTTCAAAGGCTTCATCGCTATTTTCGCATCGACTCATATCTTTAAGAAGATAAGTTTTCATCCAGCAAATTACTTTTAATTTGGATTGATTGAGAATGCCCAAAAAAATCTCATCGAGTTAAGAAGTGAAAAGACCGTTAAAATCACTTAAAGTTAATTGTGATAGCCTGTAAAAATCACAAACTAGAAGAGGTTATTGAGGTTAGCATATGAAAACCTTGAATATAGTAGAAAGTAAAAATTACATGAAGAAGTAATTTTGGGAGTGGAGTGGGTGTGTGTTAAGACCGAACCACTATAAATCTATTTATCTTGTGGTGATTGATCCATCATCGATGGGGTCCATGTTGAGAATGTGGAGCCACATCTAGGCCGCCTTCGATCGGTCGTAGGACGCCTTCGACCGGTCATAGGGGCCTATTCGACCAGTCGTGGACCGGTTCGACTCAAAGTCCAGTGTGCTGTTTTTTTAGTGTTCGGGTTATAGGACTGGTCGAAGGGATCCTACGACTGGTCGAAGGAGTCCTTCGACTGGTCATAGCTCTCCTTCGACCAGTCGAAGGTTATGCAGATTCGTTTCCGAATCTGATACGGACTGCGGATTTTGGTGTCGCCTTTCGCAAGGGTGTGGAAGGGAAGTTACCTAAACTATAAGTAGGGGTTCCTAGGGCTTTTTTAGGGGTATCAGGAATATTGAGAAATAATTTCAAAGGTGTCGGCTAAGGGTTTTCTATGTGCTTCCAAGGGAGAGGTTAGTATTTTGCCTTGTAATCTTTATTTTTCTTCATAGTGGAAGTTTGCATTCATGATTTTTTACCCTAGTTTGGAATTTTTTCACGTATATCTTATCTTGCGGTTTGTTTGGATTGCTTTAATCTGTTTCTAGTTTATATTTTTCATCCGTTATCGTTTGTGGGTGAGGCCTGAGATTGGATCTCGGCCCACTACGTTGTTGGCGTGCTGCGCAACAACTAGTATCAGATCTATTGGTTTAGTTCTATTGGGAGCGATGGCGGAAGATGGAAAAACTAGAATTGAGAAGTTTGATGGTTCAAACTTTACCTTCTGAAAAATGCAGATGGAGGATTATCTATATCAGAAGGACTTCTACATTCCTCTAGAAGCTAAAGAGAAGAAATCAGAAAAGATGACTGATGATAAATAGTTTTTACTGGATAGGAAGGCTTTAGGAACGATACGACTCTCTTTGTCTAAGAGCGTCGCCTTCAACATATCCAAGGTAAAAATGACAAAAAAATTGATGGAAGCCCTAACCACCATGTATGAAAAATCCTCAGCATCCAACAAGATTCATCTTATGAAACAGCTATTCAACATGAAGATGTCAGATGGTGGGAGCGTGGCTGAACATCTAAACGAGTTAAATACAGTCACGAGCCAGTTGAATCCGTTGGCATCGTTTTTGAGGATGAGGTCAGGGCACTGTTGATCTTATCCAGTCTGTCAGACAGTTGGGATGATTTGGTGATTGTTGTGAGCAATTCTTCTGGGTCGACAAAGCTGAAATTTGATGACGTGGCCGGTCTAATTCTCAGCGAAGAATCTAGAAGGAAGGCATCAGGATTTTCAGGGGATTTAAGGAATGCTCTAAACGTTGAAGGAAGAGGAAGATCGCTGAACAAAGGAGACAATAAACACAGCCGTTCTAAGTCGAGGAAGAAGTCCAAGGGACCGAAAGACAAAGACGGGTGTTGGCATTGCGACAAGAAGGGGCATATGAAATGTGATTGCAGGGTGCTCAAGAAACAAGAAGGAAGCTCTCATGGTGGGAAGGATTCAGCGAATCTATCTGAGGAGAGTGACACAGAGGCGTTGATCTTGTCTCTTGATGTAAGGAATGAGTCTTGGGTTATAGACTCAGGTGCTTCGTTTCATGCCACTTCATATAAGGAAGTTCTGCATGATTATGTGTCAGGTGACTTTGGGAGAGTCTACCTGAGTGATGATAAGCCGTATAGTATTAATGGAAAGGGAGACGTTCAGGTCAATCAGAAAGACGGAACAGTTTTCAAATTGAAGGATGTCAGACATGTACCGAGTTTGAGAAGGAATCTGATCTCAGTGGGGCAGCTGGCCGACACCGGTTATGTGATGGCATTCACCAGTGATTCCTGAAAGATTACAAAAGGTGCATTGGTGATATCTCAAGGTAAAAAGGAAAGTACTTTATACGTGACTTCAAGATCGTATAGTTCACTCGCAGTCGCATCAACTGGAGTGAATGGGCAGTTATGACATCAGAGGTTGGGACATATGAGCAAGAAAGGGATGAAAGTATTGTTGTCAAAAGGGAAGCTACTGGGGTTGAAGTCTCTTGACTTGGAATTTTACTAGGACTGCGTATATGGCAAACAGAAGAGGGTAAGCTTTAAGAAGACAGGACGCGCTCTAAAGACGCATCTATTGGAGCTTGTACACACTGACGTGTGGGGACCGGCATAGGTATCATCTCTTGGTGGCTCACGTTATTTTGTTTCCTTTATTGATGATACTAGTAGAAAACCGTGGGTTTATTTCTTAAAGCATAAATATGATGTATTTAATGCATTTAAGAAGTGAAAAGTTATGGTAGAAAACGAGACAGGTAAAACAGTAGTGTCTCAGATCTGATAATGGGGGAGAGTATTGTGACAAGAGGTTTGAGAAGTATTATGCAACAAGTGAAATCAAACATCAGAAAATGATTCCAGGGACACTGCAGCAGAATGGTGTGGCTGAGCACATTAATAGGAACATCTTTGAGCGCGCTAGGAGCATGAAGTTACATGCAGGGTTGCCCAAGACCTTTTGGGCAGATGCTATGAATACTGCCGTATATCTTATCAATAGAAGTCCCTCAGCACCATTAGATGGTGGGCTATTAGAAGAGACGTGGACTGAGAAAGAAGTGAACCTTACACATCTTAGAGTGTTCGGTTGCACTTTATATGTTCACATTGATGAAGAGCACAGAAATAAACTAGATGCGAAGTCCATGAGGTGCACATTTATAGGCTACGGGTAGCATGATTTTGACTACATATTTTGAGATGCAGAAAATAGAAAAATCATCGGAAGTAAGGACGTAGTCTTCAATGAAAAAGTAATACATAAGGACAGTGTGTAAGAAAATAAGGCCGAGGAAAAGGAATTCGTAGAGTTGAAAGATTTACCGGACACGGGTGTTACAGCGCCACAGGATGATCATGCATAAGAGCATTATGAGGCAGAGCCACATACACCAGTTGTAAGGAGGTTTACTCGGGAGAGGAGACCCACGATCCGATACTCACCCTCACATTATCTACTACTGACAGATAATGGTGAGCCAAGATATTTTGAAGAGGCATTACAGTCAGATACACGAGTTAAGTGGGAGCAGGCCATGGACGAGGAGATGGACTCTCTTGTATCTAATCATAAATGGAAGATAGTCACTCTACCTAAGGGTAAGAAAACTCTTCATAACAAGTGGGTTTACAGACTGAAGGAGGAGCATGATGGTTCGAAACGGTACAAGGCCAGATTGGTTATGAAAGGGTTTCAACAAAAGGCAGGTATCGATTTCACTGAAATATTTTCACCGATAGTGAAAATGTCCATGATTCGCATGGTCTTGAGTATAGTGGCTAGAGAGAACTTACATCTAGAGCAGCCAGATGTTAAGACAGCCTTTCTTTATAGGGAACTTGAAGAAGAAATATATATGCATCAGCCGACAGGATACGTGGCACCAGGTAATGAGAATAAGGTGTGCAGGCTGAAGAAAAGTCTATATGGCCTGAAGCAGGCCCCAAGGCAGTGGTATAAGAAGTTCGATAGTTTCATGTCAGGAAATGATTTTAGGAGATGTCATGCAGACCACTGTTGTTACTTGAAGAAGTTTGATATATCGTACATCATTTTTCTTCTGTATGTTGATGATATGCCTGTGGTCGGTTCAAGCATGAAGGACATCTCAGATCTCAAAAGACAATTGTCTATAAAATTTACCATGAAGGATTTAGGAGCTGTAAAATAAATCTTAGGCATGAGGATAAAGTGTGACAGGAAAAATAAGAAACTAATTTTGTCACAGGCAGAGTACATAGCCAAGGTACTTGATCGATTCAACATGGGAGGTGCTAGGCCGGTTAACACTACATTAGTCAACCACTTCAAACTGTCTAAGGAGTAAGGTGCAAAGACGCAGGAGGAATGGGACTACATGGTTAAAGTCTCATACGCATCAGCTATTGGGAGTCTCATGTATGCTATGGTGAGCACGAGGCCAGACATTGCTCAAGAAGTGGGAGTTGTTAGCAGGTTCATGAACATCCCGGGAAGGAACATTGGGAAGTTGTGAAGTAGATCCTCGGATACCTGGTGGGTACTAAGGATGTAGGGTTGTGCTATGGTAGATCAAAAATCAAGCTACAAGGCTACGTGGATTTAAATTTAGCAGGAGATATCGACAGCAGAAGAAGCACTACAGGTTAAGTCTTTACTCTAGGCAGTGCTGCAGTCAGTTGGATCTCTCAATTACAGAAGATAGTATCTATTAGTACAACAGAAGCAGAATATGTTGCGGCTACAGAAGCATGCAAGGAGATGGTGTGGATGAAAGGTTTTATGGAAGAATTGGGTAAGAAGCAAGTAAATTGTAAACTATACAATGACAGTCAGAGTGCAATACGCTTGACTAAGAATTTAGCCTTCCATTCAAGGACCAAGCATATTATCATCAAATATCACTTCATACGTTCATTACTGGAAGATGGATTGATTGTTCTGGAGAAGATTCATACAAGTGAGAATCCTGCAGAGATGTTGACCAAGACGGTCACAAGAGAGAAGCTGAAGCTCTATTCAGCTTTGATTGGTCTTCAGGCTTGAAGATGGGGAGTTGGTGCACTCCGAATGAAGAAGACGAAGGTTTTGTCGATGTGTCTCCAAGTGAGAGATTGTTGAGAATGTGAAGCCACATTTAGGCCGCCTTCGACCGGTCGTGGACCAGTTCGGCTCAAAGTCCAGTGTGTTGTTTTTTTTATGTCCAGGTTCTAGGATTGGTCGAAGGGATTCTATGACTAGTTGAAGGGGTCCTTTGACTAGTTATAACTCTCCTTCGACCAGTCGAAGGTTACATAGATTCGTTTCTAAATCTGATACGGACTGCGGATTTTGGTGTCACCTTTCACAAGGGTATGAAAGGGAAGTTACCTAAACTATAAATAGGGGTTCCTAGGGCTTTTCTAGGGGTATCAGGAATATTGGAAAATAATTTCAAAGGTATGGGCTAAGGGTTTTCTATGTGCTTCCAAGGGAGAGGTTAGTATTTTGTCTTGTAATCTTTATTTTTCTTCATAGTGGAGTTTTCATCCGTGGTTTTTTACCCTAGTTTGGAGTTTTTTCACGTATATCTTGTCTTGTGATTTGTTTGAATTGCTTTAATCTGTTTCTAGTTTATATTTTTCATCCGTTTATTGTTTGTGGGTGAGGCCCGAGATTGGATCTCGGCCCACTGCGTTGTTGGCGTGCTGTGCAACAGTCCATTGGTTATCTTGAAGGCCTATGGCCTAGATCAATGGCTTCCATCATACTTGGGAGGAGCGTTAGTGTAGCATCTTTTTAAGTAGTGTGTTGTATCTATTTTAGAAAGTTTTGGGAAACCTAATTGAAAATGATACATGTTATAACAAGGAAAAGATATATCATATTAAAGATCTTCAAAGATACTTTAAGTGATTTTTATGAAATCACAATTGAAAAGATGACAAGATGGAGTATTTA
Organism: Magnolia kwangsiensis; assembly: GCA_037074715.1. NCBI lineage: Eukaryota > Viridiplantae > Streptophyta > Magnoliopsida > Magnoliales > Magnoliaceae > Magnolia > Magnolia kwangsiensis. The sequence continues at coordinate 122,179,251 of CM073577.1, forward strand.
AAAGGAATTCAAAAGTAAACCAATTAGTCGAGAGTCATCCAAGAGGTCTATTGAACGACCGAGTGGAATGCAATTGAGTTAACGAGGAGATTTAGAGCAGTTATTAGGACATGTGATAAGGAAGTCTCCAAAAGGTCATATAGTGTTGAAACAATTATAGCAACCATCAAAACATGAAAAGTATTCAAAAAGTCAATAATGTTAAAATGGTTATAAAAACTGTCAGAACATAGGAAGTATCCAGATAATCAGGTTAAGGCTATAAATAACAAAATAAGTTAGCAGATGAAATTGTCTCATACTAACCAAATCAAACCAAACCAAATATATCTTTCAATTATCAATTATTTATATTCCTTAGTATAATATTTACCTTTACTTACTATTTACATTCCTTATTGTAATTCATAACAGTAATCAAGTAGTTGTTAAACTTTAGTTATAATTTGAGTATATGCTTATACGTTGGATTCAATTTATCTAGCAAAGTTCTCCATCTAGAGTGGCATTCCGCAGTTGTTTTCTGTGACCGACTGTAAGAGTTTCTTTTTTGTTGTTCTTTTATCTATATTGAAAAGTCCTTTCATACGGAAGGCAAAGGTGTAACCCATTTTCAGAGAATGAACCCTACCCTCTGATTATAGTCTGATCATCGTTTAAAATACTTATGCGAGTAGTTGAATATGCAACTGATCTTATTCAATCTTGATCACATACTACATGTCTGCCTATCTTGGTGCTTATGGTCATAATTGTTCGGTTTGAATTGAGCTGCACATTCACTTTTGGCACGCCCATATTTATCACGTGACTGAATCTGTAAACCGAAGAGCCAACAACTTTTTGTACACTTAGTGGGACTAGCACTATTTTTTATTTTTATTTTTAAATAAAAAATAAAACTACTTGGCTATCAATATTCATTTTCCATTGGTTGTGCAGAACAACAATAGTTTTTGACATGCTCAGTGGGACTGATAAAATGAGTTAGTATGAAAGTAATGAGAAAGCGAGATAGTCGAATGAAAGTAATGAGAAGGCGAGATGGTCGATAGATCTTTTTGAGATAATGATGGATAGACTACGTGATATGAAAATAGCGAATCATCATAATATGACATAACAGTTACGAGCTTAGGCTGAGCAGTCACGAATTAAGGCTGAGGCCTTCACAGATAGATGGCCAACCAAGCCAAAAGCTTGAATAGGATGTTTTCTGAAAGAACACCTACCATGATGCAATAAAATGTGCCTTAGTCAATTATTGATATTAGCTTTGTCAAAAATCTGATGTAAGTACTGCCAGCACCGCAATTACTTCTTCCACAATTGAATATTCATCCAACTCCAATCCAAGAGATACAGAATGCTCCTTTATCCGTTGAGTTCAAATGACCAAAGCAGGAGTTAAGAATTTTATCCCTAAATAAGGAAACTAAGATATACCTTGGGGGTAACCCTTCCTTGGGAATCTACTGTATCATGAAGGACAAAACTAGGTTGGCCTTGAACCATTTTCAATGGCCGAATCATGTTGTCTGAATTGTAACCAAATTATTAAAATTTTTCAGGAAGTAACAGGAAAAGTTTGAGGCCGTATTACTACCTATGTCAATTATAAGCCCTGTTCAGAATGGATTGACTGTCAATCTTCATTGTTATGGCCAAATTTGTTGTCTCTCGACTAAGACGACCGATCTTGACCAAGAAAGAGGAAATTATTTTCTCTCAACTAAGATGTCTAAGTTCGACAAGGACGACCGAATTTGTCGTTTCTCGATCATGACAACTGAGTTTGACCAGGATGACCGGATTTGCTGTTCTTTAGTCATGATATCTGAGTTTAACTAAGACGACTAAACTTGTCATTTATGGATCATGATGGTCAAGTTTGACTAAGATGACCAAATTTATCATTTCTTGATTAAGATGGTTGAAATCGACTAGGACAGATGAATTTTTCATTTTTTGATCACGACGGCCGAGTTCGACAGAGGTGACCGATTTATTGTCTCTTAATCAAGATGATCGAGTTAGACCAAGATGACAAAATTTTCTTTATTTTCAACCAAGATGACCGAGTTCGGCCAAGTTAGTCGACTTTGATATTTTCCTATTGAGATGATCAAGTTCAACCAAGATGGCTGAAATTGATATTTTTACACGGCCGAGCAATCATATTTATTAAAGCAAACAATGAATTAAAATTGCATTCACCTTTTCCTAAAGGTGAACTGATGTAGGGGGTAATTTTATACCCTATTTCTGAACATTCTTGCAAAATCCAATTGAAAAATACACGTGTTATAGAAAGAAAAAGATATAACATGTTAAATATCTCAAAGGATGCTTCGAGTGTTTTTTACAAAATCACAGCTGACAGGATAACATGACATGAAGCATTTGAAAGGAATTCAAAAGCAAATCAAGTAGTTGATAGTCATTCAGGAGGTTGACTGAGTGGACGAATGGAATGTGGTTGAGTCAATAATGAAGCTTGAAGCGGTTACTAGGACATATGACAAAGAAGTCTCCAAAAAGTCATATAGTGCTTAAACGGTTGCAACAACTATTAAAACATCGGAAGCATTTAGAAGGTCAGTAATGCTGAAGTGGTTATAGCAACCATGAGAATGTGGGAAGCATATAGATGGTTAAGTTAAGGCTATAAATAGCAAATGAAGTTAATAGAAAAAATTATCTCATACCAACCAAACCAAATTAAATCTGTCTTTCAATTATCAGTAATTTACATTCTATAGTATAATCTTTACCTTTACATATTATTTACACTCCTTAGTTATAACCTGTAGTGGTAGTCAAGTAGCTATTAAATTTTAGATATAATTTGAGTCTACGCTCATACGCTAGATTCAGTCCGATTATCAAGCAGATCAGCTTACCATCTAGAGAGGTGTTCTGCAGTTGTTTTCTACGACTGACTATAAGAATATTCTTTTTGTTCTTTTATCTATATTGAAAAGTCCTTTCGTAAGGAAGGCGAAGTTGTAACCCATTTTCAGAGGATGAACCTTACCCTCTGATTATCACATGATCATCATTTAAAATACTGTGTAAGTGGTTGAATAGGTGACCGATCTTATTCGATCTTAGTCACATATAATGTATCTACCTATCTTGGCACTTGGAGTCATAGTTTTTTGACTTGAATTGAGCTGCACATTCAATTTTGGCACGCCCACATTTATCACATGATGGAATTTGTAAACCAAAGAGCCATCATATATAATGCATGTCTAATTTTTGGTTAAAGGATTTATGCATTTGCACTGCCCATGCCAATTCATACGATAAACTTTTTGGGTTATTACATCATACTTGTATTCAAATTAGACCCGAAGACGAGCGACTTATGGTAAATGTAATAGGTTGGATGATTTAGATGGTTTAGATCAGTGTGATGAGTAAGAGGGTGGGCACCACACATCAACTCTCTCTAGAGTTGTAAATGGAAAACGCTTCTCCCTCTTAGAGGGAAGCATAGAGGAGAAGGATTTGATGGTAGAATTTGCAATGGGTAGGAGCTTCCACCAACAATTCAATCCTTTATAAGTGCTACCTAGTTTTCCTCTCCGATCACCTCTACTCAAGGAGCGATTATCCTATCGAATGGAGGGTGAGATGGAGCGAAAGACCTAGGCATCGGAAACCATCATCTTCATCTTTAGAAAGCTTTTAGGTCAACATTAATGGCCAAATCATGTACGCCATCCGATCCTCAAAGTCTTTCTCTTGCACAATGTGTGGAGATTTGAAAAATGATAACAACTGGTATCAGGGCTGCATACACTATCCATGAGGCATACAAATTTGTAAATCTCTTCCTCTTCTTATTCTTCTTTTATTAGCGGTTATTTGGATGCTTGTAAAATCTTTTAAGTTATAATTCGATTATAGATGTAAAGTATTTATGGCCTATTACGTTTGACTTTAATTGGATTATGTTTGGCTCCCTTCTTTCAAACAATATGTGTGAATTCATTTGAGGGTTGCTTTCTAACCCTGAAAAAAAAAGTTTTTTTAAAAAGAGTTTCTAACCTTGTAGGGGGTAGGGAAGAGAGAGCTAGAGAGAGAGAGATAAAGAGAGAGAGAGAGAGAGAGAGAGAGAGAGAGAGAGAGAGAGAGAGAGAGAGAGAGAGAGAGTATTCTTCTTCTTTTTTTTCTCTCCTTTTTTTATGTGGAGAAGGATACCTATCCCGTCTCCATCTCCATCACCAAGGCCCTTACTCTAAGTGTCATGTTGCAAACCAACCACAAGAGTCATTCAAGTTGGGGAGTCTTTGATTGTCCAACTCATTGTGATTCCAAGGAATCTAATTGACTATAAATTCTGAGCTCTATCAACTAGCGGCAACTTTAAGTCAAAAGAAGCATTCACAAGTTAACTCATCGACTACAAAACTGACAAAGAGATTAATGCCAACCTACATGCGTGTTGACAGATTTGGTGACTCCACTAGGGAATTTTAGCCACTAGCTAGTCCTAACTTAAAATACAATATATATATATATATATATATATATATATATATTATTTTTTTGGCAATTTTAGTAGTAGTCCATTTACATCCCTACACTTAACAATTCAACATTTAAGATTCGATATTTTACTTTATGCATATTTATTGTTCCACATTTATTTCCTTTCACCAGGTGCCCCTGCACCATTAGCATTCATACCGTGAGCACCACTTTTTGTAAATAATATATATAAAGAAATACCAAAAAATGAGTGAGAAAAAGTAAGAGTGCTCATCGCGATCAATGGCCCCAAAAGATATCTTCATGTCCGATGTCCTTTAAGGTCAGTAACAGTCACCGCACAACCCAATCCTCACTTGATCTTGCGCAGTCATGGAAACCCAAGAGGGCATGCTCACATTTTTACTAGCGAGGAAGTTACCCAAGCATCCATTCAATGAGTCCTCGATAACCCTTTCTATGACCAACATGGCCTTAGTATCAAGAGGATGGAAGACCTAAAGACATGATTCCTTTAGTGTGGTGCCTCATGTCATGCCTAAAACACATTGGTGCAATCACTGAGCATGCACCACTTGTTGCATAAGTTCATATTGGGCTCATAGGTAATTCCTCTCTAGCCTTGCTATTGAGAAAGCCTCAAGAAAATCACCACCCAAGCACGTACCTAAAGATGATTCCTTCAACTTGAAAGGCTCGGGGAACCTATTGATGTGAGAAGCCATAGTTACATTCATATATTACACACTCCTAATACATTTTTTTTAAAAAAATCAAATAATATATATAAAGAAATACCAAAAAATGAGTGAGAAAAAGAAAGAGTGCTCGTCACGATCAATGGGCCCAAAAGATATCTCCACGTCCGACGTCCTTTAAGGTTAATAACAGTCACCACACATAACCCAATCCTCACTTGATTTCGTGCGGTCATGGAAACCCAAAAGATATCTCTACGTCTAACGTCCTTTAAGGTCAATAACAATCACCACTCATAACCCAATCCTCACTTGATCTCACGCAGTCATGGAAACTGACGCAGGGATGAACGTGATGAGGTCGATCACCGTCTTCCTTAAGGATAACTACTCCGAATCCACGGAGCTTCTCTGGACTCCTCACAGAGACTTCTCGAATCCACGAGGAAAGAAAGCAAGAAAATAGAAATAAACTCTAAAAAAATTTAAAATTGATTACTGAATGACTAAAAATGAGTTTACACCCCTTTAAATAAGGGAACCAAGCAATAGGAAAGAAATCAAACACAAACTACAACTAAAACTCCTAAAATTCACAACTTTCTATAAATAGTAAACTTACTATTTATAGACGGTCGTGATGTTTACTAGTGCGCAAGGTTTTCGGCCAAAAATAGTAAGTGTCCTATTTAGCTTCACCAAACCGTTCTCCTAATTATTCTAAGCACTTTTCATGTTGGACACAACTCCTAAAGCCCAACGGATGAAGAGCTATAAGCAAACTAAAACTTACTATAAATAGTAAAAATAAAATTAAAACGGGGAAACGACCGTCGATCAGGGGGTTTCTCCAAATTCAGAGTGCACAACCTAGCATAGCGGGGTTGGTTGGCTAAAGTAGCTCGTTCTACCCCAAAATCATATATTTTGCATCGGATAACTCATTCCGGATTGCGAGATACGCCCGATCGAAGGTTTGATGGTCCGGATCACTTCTGTTTCCGACCGTGCCTTTTCTGATCCATCCTGACCATGAAATTATCTGCGACATGCTCTACATCAGAAACCCAAGAGGTCATGCTCACATTTCTATTAGCTAGGAAGTTATCTAAGCATCCATCCAATGAGTCCTCGATAACCCTTTCTGTGACCAACATGGCCTTAGTATCAAGAGGATGGAAGACCTAAAGATATGATTCCTTTACGGTGGTGCCTCATGTCATGCCCAAAATACATCGGTGCAATCACTAAGCACCACTTGTTGCATTAGTTTGTATTGGGCTTAGTCTTCTCCAATTCTCTCTCTACCTCCTATTTTTATTCTAATTTCAATTTTACTTCTACCAAGTTCCAACATTCTGCCCCTAATAGGAGTCATTTCCAACATTCTCTTACAACTAAGAGTCATCTCAACCTCCCACAATCGAGAGTTAATGTCACGCTCCAAACCCAAAAATCGAATTCATATGAATCCCGATTGCCGAATTTGGTGTCGACAGCCTCCGTAGTACCCCATTCTCGACTCCTAGCATTCATATGTCAGATTTTCGATCCTGGGATCCTACAAGGAGGATTTTTTTTTTGTTATTGTACATTTAACTAGTAATAAGCATAACCACAAGATTACCCAATTCACAAAGGTAACATCATCATCATCTATCCACTAATATAATCATTTGATTACAACACTGAAAGGGAAATACATAAATAGAAAATTAAGCTCCAGAAGACCACTGCACGTTCCAAGCTCAACACTGCTGCAACCTAACATCACCTGTACGCATCTATCGTGCATAAGCTTATAGAACAGTTATGCGATAATAAGTCATAAAGAGCCAAATATCAGATGCCAAGAATGCAATGCAATATACAAATCCTACTAAATCTGTCTAGGCCATATAATTACAGAAATAGCAACCCAAGATGCCATATGCCTGCAGATGTAATGCAATATGCGATGCGAGTGAAATAATCATGCTGGAGTGCGAAGTTGGGATGATAGTATATAGTATCGCAGGCTATGGACTCCACCATAAGGGACTTTTATCCAAACCAGTCCTATACCTAAATTTGGATAGTCAGACTCAGCGTGGTAAACTCCTGATTTCAGGTTAGTCCCAACGAAAATCCTTGCCATAACGAAGGTACACAACAATTAGTTACGCACCACCAGTCTGAGTGGATAATGAATGAATGAATGAGCACGCAACTCCTACTCAATAAGTCCACATATCAGTACGGTTCGTCTCTGGGAATCACCGGGGTCTATTACACTCCAAAACAGATTACCGTCCCATCGCGCGCAACAAGGTGAGTGGAAGAGACTTCATTATCTTCCTGCCAATATCGGGCCCGACTCGTCGATAGCGGACCCATTCCTCGAGCTGGTCAGACTTAACCTAACATTACCTCCTCCTCTCGGGCAGGTAAGGCTACAACCCCTTCCAACCGACCACAATACAGTGGAGAGCGCAACCGTCTGGTAATCAACACTCAACGCTCATCTACCCACTCAGTCTAGACGTTGGAGCAACCTCTGGAATCAAGAGGGTTTAGGAACTTTCACCCAGGGATATCTATAGCACCCCATGTAGAACAGATTTTTCGGTGTCCTATCTGGCCATCCACGAAATACCTGTGGAGGCTACGACCCTGATGTCGCTAGGGCGTATAGTAATCGCAACACACAATGCAAGATGCATGAGTCATACAATCCAGTCATACATCAATCCTGCGCATATCGTGCGCTCATGCGAGATAACCTCCGTCTATCAGGGAGTCTCATATCATCATACCCAATGACATATGCAATGGTCAATCACATCTCATAACAAACATACAGATGATGCGTATGGGCATGTATCATGATGTTATGCTATCACATACTCATAGTCAGTATCAACAATCGGCCTCGACAATGTGGACATTTAACCAAGATTACCCCAAGGAATGACCCACATAGATCCAAACATATAATGGGCCCGCGACCTCACACAACGGCCTAATATACAACACAATGGGCCTTACTCAAGGGTTACATGTACACAAAAGGTGGGCCCTGCTCACGAGCCTAATATACATCACAATGGGCTCTTTCGCCTGGCCCTCAAATGCATCACAATGGGCCTCATCACTTATGCCTCAATATACATCACATTGGGCCTTAGACACGGGATGAATACACATCACGACAGGCCTCAAATATGGGTCGTATGTACATCACATTGGGCCCCTACATTCGAAATCAGTAATTGGCCACGACAAATCAAGATCGGTAATCGGCCTCGATCGATAATCGTCAATTGGCCACGACAATTCAGAATCGGTAATCGGCCATCAGAATCGGTAATCGACCTCAATCGATAATCGGCCATCATAATCGGTCACGTCACTCGGAATCGGCAATCAGTCAGGATAATCGATCTCGATCGCTAATCGAAAATCGGTCATGATAATCGGCCTCGATCGCTAATCGGCAATCGGTCTGGATAATCGGCTTGGATTGCTAATCGGTAATCGGTCATGATAATCTGCCTCGATCGCTAATCGGCAATCGGTCAGGATAATAGGCCTCGATCGCTAATCGGTAATCGGTCATGATAATCAACATCGATTGCTAATCGGCAATCGGTCAAGATAATCGGCCTCGATCGCTAATTGGTAATCGGTCATGATAATCTGCCTCGATCGCTAATCGACAATCGGTCAGGATAATCGGCCTCGATCGCTAATCGGTAATCGATCATGATAATCGGCCTCGATTACTAATCGACAATCGGTCAGGATAATCGGCCTCGATCGCTAATCGGTAATCGGTCATGATAATCGGCCTCGATCGCTAATCGGCAATCGGTCTTGATAAACGGCCTCGATCGCTAATCGACAATCAACACGATAATCAGAATCGGTAAATCGGTCACGACAATCGGAATCGACAATCAGCCACGATAATCAGAATCGATAGATAATCGAAATAGAAAATTCGGTCACGTAAATTGAAAATCAGAAATCGGTAATCGGTAATGATAAACGGCCTCGATCGTTAATTGACAATCGGCCACGACAATTGGAATCGATCGATAATAGGGATAGGCAATCCGGTCATGTAAATTAGAAATCGAAAATCGGTCACGGCAATGGCACCGAAAATCAACAGATAAACAAAGTGGGGTCCATAAATGATCAACCGATCAACCATAGTATAAAGATCGGCACTCGGCCGTGCTTATATTAAATTCGATGCACGGAGTCATCCGTCTACGGTGAATGGGGTCCACTTATTTGGGTCAACCCACTAAGGGAGTGATGAGAATGGGCTTAACAAGGCCTAAGAGAAGGTCACAATGTGGACATTAAACCATCATTGCTTTCAAAGCATGGCCTGCCATAATTATCATTAGTACATCATAGAGTAATCGCACATCGCAATGGAGCTCATATACATCACATTCGGCCCCATACAAAGGCCCCACATACGTCTCATTGGGCCTCACTCATGGCCCTTATATCTATCACATTGGGCCTCAAATACATAACCTATAGGTCCTACACATGGGTCTCTTATACATCAAATGGGCCACGTATCTAAGCCTCGTATACATCAAAAGGGGCCACACGTTATGGGCCTAATACATATCACAATGGGCCTTGCTCATAGGCCTCGAATACATCACAATGGGCCTTGCCCATGGGCCTCAAATCCAAAAAGGTGGGCCCTATCATATGGGCCTCAAATATACATTACGGGTGGGCCTCAAATATACATCATAGGTAGGCCCCATCACGTGCTAAAAATACAAACAGGTGGGCCCCGTACACGGGCCAAAAATGCATCATGATAGGTCTCATGGATGGACCGCACCAATGAGCCTCAAATGGGTTGGACCACACCAGAATTATTTCAATGGTTATAGGTGTAACATGTGTATATTGTACACTATCATTCCATGGGGCACATGGCCCACTAATGATAATCAGCACTGTTCAAACATTGTTCAGGTAAATCAGCACCATCCAAATATTATCCAGCACCATCCAACAATATCTCAACGGTATGAATGAAATAAATACATCATGGTGGTGTCCTACCATCCCACGTCCAGATAGACGGTGTGGGATCAAAACACACATCACAGTGAGTCTTTCAAAAGATGGACGGCGTGGATTATAAAATATATATCACGGTGGGGTCCTCATAGATGAGTGGACAGTGTGGATTTAAATCCATATGTTAATGGGTCCCACATGACTTGGGACGTCAAGATAGCAGCTAGTGTGAGGACCCAACCATTCTGTCCAGCAGGTGGGTCCCACATGGGGCCCACCACATACAGACACACACACACACACACACACACACACACACACACACACACACACACATATATATATACCATATATGCAGATACAATATAATATTATATTATTAATATGTACATTTATATATATGCAGGGGGTGCACGATGCAGCGTCCAGATCAGCTGGATTAACGGTGTGGATATAAAATAGAGACATCAGGGTGGGTCCCACATGCATGGCCCACCAGGGATGTGGATCTGCCTCACGTCTAGATGGACGGTTGGTATGCAACACAAACAACAAGGTGGCTACCCCAAGCTCCTGCCCGTCCCAGCTAGAAGGATGGACGGTGTGGATGGAAAACATCCATCATGGGTTCATGTGCTGCACTGAGCACATCACCAAGATGACCCCACGTGTACTTTCAAAATGGTCAAACGGTTTGGATTAAACACAACCTCATGATGGGCCACTTGCTAACGTCAATGCAATGGCCCACCGTTCCCAAACGGACGGACGCTTGGATATACAACAGATACATCAAGGTGGGGTCCCACTTCCACACGTGTCACACGTGTGGAGTGGGTCCCACAAGCAGGGAGGGAGTATAAATCACATGCATTTGTGCTGGCCCCACAGCACGTGCTGCGTCAGTACAACAACCTGCTGCTGTGAGGGACCCACCATCCCATGCTGCTGGACGGTGAGGCAAAACACATCAAGGCCCACATGTGGGATGGGTACCCACCGTCCAAGCAATGGACGGTGAGGACATGAAACATATGCATCGTGTGGGCCCCACACGGATGAACAGCTTGGATAAAAATGATCGTACCCTTAATCAGGGCCATACACCAGTCAATCCATCCAGCTATATTGCACGGTTGATAGCATCATACATAAAGGTGGATCTTCACCATCCAGGCCTTTGCATTGGACGGTGCAGATAAAATGTAGTATCAAGGCGGGGCCACGTGGGTGGGGTCCATGTCCCAATAAGGGACGAACGGTTATGGTAAAACCCATACCTCCTGGTGGCCCATAGACTCGCTGATGCCAGTGGAGCAGGTGGAGATGGTGGGGACCACAACACTCGTTAACGCCAAATAGCAGCTGCTGCTGCGTGGTGGACGGTTAGGATCTCATGCATGAGCATCAAGGTGGGTCATGTCCCTCGTGAATGGTCACCACATCAGGGCCCCACTGTCCCTACGTGGACGGTACAGATGTAAAACCCTTACATCAAGGTGGGTCCCACTCCACACGTGTCACACGTGTGGGGTGGCCCTCATCTCCAAACGGAACGACTGTGTGGAGAAACATATATATCACACGTGGCCCACCATCCAGCCATCTGGACGATGTGGACCAAGGCACATACATCACTATGTGGTCCGACGTCCCTTGCTGGACGGTGTGGTGCCACACGTGCAGAGGGTTGGGTCCATGAAGGAACGGTTTAGATAAAACCCATGCATCATATGTGGATGGCCCACAAAGCTATGAATCAAGCTGCTAATTGCATTTTCCTTTCTCGTCCAGACGACTGGACGGTTCCAGCAGCGCTGGGGCGTCCAGCCACCTCCTGGACGCCAATAAAATGGGCTCCACGGATGGTAGGCATGGATGTAAAACACATACTTTGTGGTAGGGTCTATTAGGGTGGGCCACACATGGAGAGAGAGAGAGAGAGAGAGAGAGAGAGAGAGAGAGATCGGTAAGAAGGGGAGGGGCCTCACCACTATGGGCTCTCCCTAAATACAAGCATACATTAATGTAAAGCCCACCCCCACAGCACATGATATTGTCCGCTTTGCCCGGTGGGCTCACGGCTTTAAAACACGTCATGTTTGTTAAGGGAGGAACCCCACATATAACCACCACAACTCTAGACAACTCTTTCGATGTGGGACAAGTTACGCTACAGTCAACTGCAACAGTAGCTCGCCCAGCACAGTAGCCTGCCAGTCACACAGTAGCCTGCCAGCCTTCCTTGGGGCCTGCCCACATGTGCGCCGGCCCACATGTGCCCGCCCACATGAAGCAGTGACCGGGGGCATCACATTATCCCCCACCGAGGGCAAAGCCGTCCTCGGCTCTGATACCATTTGTAACGCCCACCCCCACAGCACATGATATTGTCCGCTTTGCCCGGTGGGCTCACAGCTTTAAAACGCGTCATGTTTGTTAAGGGAGGAACTCCACATATAACCACCACAACTCTAGACAACTCTTCCGATGTGGGACAAGTTACGCTACAGTCAACTGCAACAGTAGTTCGCCCAGCACAGTAGCTTGTCAGCCACACAGTAGCCTGCCAGCCTTCCTTGGGGCCCGCCCGCATGTGCGCCCGCCCACATGTGCCCGCCCACATGAAGCAGTGACCGAGGCGTCACAATTAAGATGGGTCCCACCATATGTGGGCCCTCAAATAAAAATCGACGGTTAGATCACCCACAAACAATGAAGATTTACCCACCTATCCTTCTTCTTCCTCCTTAGCCTTCCAATGCTCTAAAAGTGTTCTTTCAACGGTGGAGATGACGATCCAAGGGTGGAGATGGGAGATAGGGTGGTAGAGAGTGGGCCATACATGGCTCTTCTCATGGAGGTGGGGACATTGGATCTCTCATGAAATTGCTTGGAATGAGAGAGAAATGAGAGAGAGATGAGTGATGTAGGGAGAGAGTAATGGGTGTGTAAGAAAAAGGATGGGTTGGGTTGAATTTTGTGTAAAGGAGGTATGGGTGGGGAGAGGGAGAGTTGAGTTGTGAGGGGGTGAGGTGGCATGGGGTATGGGTGATGTACTTGACTTATGAAATAATGTGTACTTGATTGATTGATGTGACGGGTCGTAGAGATTCTCTCAGAATTCGTAACACGCGGCGTTTTCCTCTAACTGAACACGGGCCCACATTTTTTAGCCCGGGTATCACCTCGGCGCGCAAGACGAGGCATCAGAACCGCGGTGATGGTGCAATCGCACTGGTACAAGTCTCGGGTCAAACTGACTCAGACCGACAGGATCCGTCTCAGGATTGCACGCAGACGCTGGTTACAGATCACGAGTCACCGGAATTCAACTGGGTTGACCGCGGAAGCCTAAAGAACAGTACGAATTAGGATACGGGTCTTACAGTTAAGTCCTCAATCTAACAAGATTTTTCCCTAACAAGAGCCATACCCAGCCTCCCCATAACGAAACCATAGGGGCATCAACAAAGTTGACCACTATGAAAAAGAAGCTATCCATATAGGGTCGCAATGGGCAAAACTCCTCCAGTCCAACTTATTAGAGATCAAATAACTCGAGTAGCACTTTCAAGAGCAACTTCAAGCTGTGGAGAATAAACTATAGAGGAAGCAAGGCATGGATATCCCATTTACAAAATTAAACCTTTTATCCCTTTCCAGATGCCTGGGTACCCAAAAAATTTAAGGTACCCACATTCAAGAGATATTGTAGTAGGTATCCCATAACACACCTTAAAGCTTTATACTGTGAACATGATATCATGGCAAGCAACAATGAGGCATTAATTTGCCTTTTCCAGAAGTTCCTAAAGAGTGACGCACTTGATTGGGGAACTTTACTAGAGTATTGCCAAACCAAGATTTGGGAACATCTTTTTCAAGACTTTGTCAATTTCTTCTCATATAATTTAAATATGGGGCATAGAAAGATGAATCTTGCCACCTTGAGATAGAGGAATGATGAGTATTTTTCATCTTATATTAGATGTAGGTGGGTCATTTTGCCACAATTAAAAACCCAAATTGATGATAAGTAGAAGATCTATGGTCAGCCACTCGGTAAACACAAGTATCTTTGGATATTTTATTTCATACCCATACACTAACTTAGCCCAACTCATTTATGTCGGGTAATAAGCTGAAGTTATAATGAGTACTAAAATGATATCCCCCTTGGCCTTATTAAGCTACCCCCACTAGAAAGAGTTGGATCGAAGGTAAGCCTATTTAGTGCAAGGGGGGGAATGAAAATGTTCCCATCTCACATTCAACAGAAGTTAACAACCTAACACCACTGTTCACGTAGCTCCATTCACTTCTTAAAAATGACAAAAATAGAAGAGAGGATATGCACAATACCTTAAACAAAACTACAAATAAGGGTGATAGAAGTGTAAGCAGTTCACACCCCTGACTCAAACATACAGTAAGGTATTAGTCATTCTAGTTTAGAGCTCCATCCTAAACCTTCATAAAATTCATCACCACCAAACTATGACGAGAGCAAGTACTACACATTTGACCCAAGGAAGGACGCGATAAGGTCGATCATTGTCTTCTTCAGGGATAACCACTCTAAATCCATGGAGCTTCTCTTGAATTCTCATAGAGATTCATTAAATCCATGAGAGATGAAAATAGAAATAATATCTGATAATTCAAAAGTAAATTGATTGATGATAAAAAAAGAAAATACAATCCTTTAAATAGTGAAATCAAACCTGGGATGGAGTTTTATTCTCAAACTTCCTAAAAATATGATTTACTATCAATGGCAAACTTACTATTTATAGACAGTCATGAGTCTTACTATATTCATGGTTTTCGGCCAAAAATAATAAGTGGCCAATTTGACCAAACCATGTTAGTCTCCTTGTTTTAAAGCCCTTTTCATGTTGGGCATGACTCCAAAGCTGTTAGAAATTGATGTTTGGATACACCCAAAAATATAAAAATAAATGTAAGAAAAATTATTTCATTAGGCTGAATCATGTATAAAATATGCTGTCTTTAAAGCGTGATTCACCCCCTTATCAATTGCTGATGGGTAACAAGCGAATTGCATCCAGGATAAGACAAGCCTATACTGAATCAGTGTGCAACAACCACGATGGATCCACTATGGAACATTGTAACGCAATTGATCTTTTCCAGGAGGATCGGATAGAGAGAAATGTTTACAGTACTCACTAAAGAGATTTGGATGTTTCTGATGGGAGAGATGGTGTGTTGAGATGATGAAATCAGACTGGAATGGTCCAGTTTATATAGGCATCAGGTTTAGCACCGTTGCTGTATGGTATTCAATGATCCATAATGTTTGAAAAACATTTTTGGCTGTTGACAATTAATCCTAAACGTTTCTAGTCGTTAGATCAGAAGATCTGACCGTTGGATCATCCTAGCCCATCCGTTTTTGGGTCATTGTGGCTTTCAAGTTAGCTATTCATTTTTAAAAATGTCTGGACGTTTCAGATTTAAGATCTGACCATTCTCAGTCACCTATAAAACCTAGGCTCATTTCAGATTTTCAAATCCACTGTCCTAAGGCTCTAACCAGACCTATCGCACTGCGATTGCACCGTCTCACGCCGGTTCGCGTAAGTGCAAAGTGTGTCATCTATCATCACAACAACCACACTACCTCACTGCCCACTCCCACACCCGAGCCTGAGCGCGAGGGTGCGCGCATGTGAGTGCGTGTGTTCCAGTGCGCACAAAACCCGAGTATCACCTCCTCCAAAAATTCTAAGTAAGATTACTCTTCACAAGTTCTCATATAAACCACAAAACTTTTCTTTACATTTTCGACGTGGGACAAAGCACACACACCGCACTTTTGCATTCAAAAATTTTAAAAAGCGTTTTGGCAAGAAATTCTCAAATTTTAAAAAATTTAAATTTCTTTTTTTTTTAATTATTATTTTAGAAAACCACTGATTTTCAACAATCCCCCACTAGTTTTTTAAAACAATGAAAAACTCTGTCATAATAATAATAGTTATTATGCATAAAGAAAGATATCTTGCAATTTTAATATTTTCTTAGTGTAAGTATTTTAAAGTTATTCAAAATTTCTTCTTGTCACAGCATTGAACCAGTTATTTCTATATGATATAACCGAAAATACCATACACATAATAGCTCCTGTGTTACATGCTCCTTCATAATCTCACTTAGCACTTTTAATGGCCATATGCGTATCTTGTTTCATGAACGATCCTGAGATAACTCTAATTCTCATGAGAAACAACACCACTTTTACGTTCACATAAGTGAAAACCCTCCATTGTTTCCGTTAAAATACTTGTCCTGTTTGACTGGACTTCATTAAGAGTTTAATACTCATCCCTCCTTTATAACAGCCAACACTATCATCCTGGATGATGTTATTTAATTTTATTTAATGCTAAAAATTTTCATTTATCAGTGAATTGTTGTTACCCATTAAACCCAATATTTGAAGATTTTCTAATTTTGGGTTAGATTTCTTTCATTGGTGAAACTTTAAGTAAAGAGTTTCAACCTCATTCCTTTAGATATTGTATTTACTACCTTTCTCATCAGAAGTTTAGTAAAAGGATCAGCCAAGTTATTACTCAACTTTACATATGAGATTTCTAATAGAAGATCCCTTAACCACTTAGCCTCTTTGCCTGTAGCAGTTAAAGTTATGAACTCAGATTTCATAGTTGAGTGCGTTATGAAAGTTTATTTCTTGAAACCCCAAGATACAACTACACCTCCTACGATGAATATTCATCTTGTAGTAGACGTGTTGTCCCCTACACTCGATATCCAACTTGCATCAGTATATCCTTCCAATACTGCTGAAAATTCTGAGTAAAATAGCTTTAGTTCTTTGGTTTCTTTAAGCTAACTTAGAACTTTACTTACTACTTTTCAGTGTTCAATACTTGGATTACTCACAAATCTGCTTAGTTTACTCATAGCACTAACATACTCTAGTTGTGCATCTGCTTTTTCATTATTTTCTTTTAACTTGATACTTGGATCAAACGAGGTCTTTGCCTCTTTAATTTTCAAGTGATAAAACTTGTTTACTATTTTCTCAATATAATGAGACTGGCATAATGCAAAATTCCCACTATATTTTTTAACTTTGATACCTAATATGGCATCCATTTGTCCAAGATCCTTCATTTTAAAAACTAAAGAGAGAAATTTTTTTGTTTCAGTTACACATTCCATTTTATTACTGATTATTAACATATCATCTACATACAAGCATATGATTACAACATAATCATTATACACTTTTGAATATATGCATTTATCAGCAATATGATGTTTAAAACCATAAGACAGAACTTTAGAATCAAATTTATCATGCCACTGTTTTGGTGCTTACTTTAATCTATACAAAGACTTAACAAGTTTACATACTTTTTTTTTTAATATTTTCTAGTAGAACAAACCCTTCTGGTTGCTCCATGTATACCTCCTCACCGAGATCACTATTCAGGAATGCTGTCTTCATGTCCATTTGATGGATATGAAGATGATGCATGGATGTTAGAGCGAATAGGATCTTAATCGATGTTATTCTATCTACTTGTGAATAAGTGTCAAAATAATTGATTCCTTCTTTCTGTCAGAAATCCTTAGCAATTAACCTGTCCTTAAAGGTTTGAATTGTATCATCTGTGTGATATTTTTTCTTAAATACCAACTTACAACCTATTGGTTTAGAACCTAGAGGTAAATCTATTAATTCCCATATTTGGTTAGATATTATGGAATCAATTTCATCATTAATGGTCTCTTTCCAAAAAGTGAAGTCTCTTGAAGTCATAGCTTCACTAAAGGTTTTAGGTTCATCTTATATAATTAAAACCATAAGTATTTTCCTAATAACCTTCTCTCCATCACCCTCAACTAGATGAAAAGAGAGTCGTTGAGAGTCTATATGATTAGGATCAAGACTCTTCTCAACTCTTACTCTTCGACTCCTACGAGGTTCACTTGAAGTTATTTCTTCTATTTGTATTTCTTTTATAATTTCATTAGGAGATTAAATCTCAGCATTCTTTTTCTCCGTAAATACAGAATTCTCAAAGAACTTTACATCTCTAGACTCTATGATTACATTGGAGTCTAAGTTTAGAAGTCTATAGGCCTTACTATGTTATAAATATTCTACAAGGATGCACTTGATAGCTCTTAGTCCTAACTTAGTTCTTTTAGATTCTAGAGTTCTGCAGTATGCAAGACACCCCCACACTTTAAGATATCGTATGTTTGGTTTTCTTTATTTCTATATTTCGTATGGAGAGATCTTAGTTTTCTTAAATGGAATTCGGTTTAAAACATGACATGCAGCTAACAGTGCTTCTTCTCATAGGTTTAATAGCAACTGTGCTTGTATTAACATTGAGTTGACCATTTCTACTAATGTCCTATTTTTTCTCTCTGTTATATCATTTTGTTGTGGTGTATAAGGTGCTATGCATTAATGTATTATACTGTATTTTTCACAATAATTAAAAAATTCATTAGAGAAATATTCTCCTCCTCGGTCACTACGAAGGATTTGAATAATTTTAACTAATTAATTTTTTACTTCAGATTTATAGATCTTGAATGCATTAAATACTTTATCTTTCAATTTTAATAGATATATATATATATATATATATATATATATATATATATATATATATATATATATATCTTGAATAATCATTTATAAATGTTATAAAGTACCTTTTACCTCCATGGACGCCATTTAGTTCATATATGTCAGTATGCACTAGGTCTAATATTTGAGATGATCTCTCAACGCAAGGGAATGGTTTCTTAATTTTTTTAGATCGTATGCATACTTCACATTTATCTTTGTCACTATCATTGTATGATATTAGGTCATTCTTAGTCATGCATTTTATGGTACTGTAGCAAATATGAGTTAGTTTACCATGCCATAGCGTTACAGACTCAATCATGTAAGCAGAAGAATTCTTTTAATTTAAGGAAAGCTTGATCATTCCATTACAAGCATAACCCTTACCCACAAAGTTCTCATTTTAGACAAGATAAACTTGCCTGATTCAAAAACAACCATAATCCCAGGTTTGCTTAAGAGATCTCCTGAGACAAGATTCCTTCTTATATCTGAGACATGCAGTACGTTGGTTAGGATTACCTTTTTTTCGAAGGTAAAGAGTAATTCTATGATTCCTTTTCCTGCAACTTTCGATTATCTTTCATTTTCCATTTAAACCTCTTGACCATTAGTCTCGTCTTCATAGGTTTTAAAGATAGATTGATCATTGCATACATGAACTGTGACACCTATATCATACCACCAATCAGGAATTTTCTCTTGAACTAGGTTCACTTCTGTGACCATGGCTACAATATCATCGTCTATTGCTTTAGCGTCTTTCTTAGGATTTTTTCGATCCCTACAGACTCGGGCGATATGCCCAGTCTTGCCGCAAACATAGCATGTTCCCTTAAGTTTGCCATTTTTCTTCTTTTGGGTTTTCTTGATTTTTTCTTAATCTTTGTTAAGTTTAAGGGAATCAACTTTCTCATAGGAATTATTTTGGGATAGTCATTCTACTGCGTTTACCTTGGATGAAGATGCACCATTAGCGTCATCCTTTTTATCTCGGTTACGGGATTCTTCTTTAATACGAAGATGTTTCTAGATTTGTTCCAGGGTGAATTCTTTAGATTTATGTAGTAGTTTCTTCCTGTAGTCTTTTCAGGTCAGAAGCAATTTTGCAATAATAGCTCAGACTTGAAAGAATTTAAGAAGATCAATTTTTATGGCTTTTATTTTGTTTACAATAAGATGCAGTTCTTGGATTTGGGCAAGCAGCGGTAGATTGTCTACCATCGTGAAGTCGAAATACCTGACAATTAGAAATTTCTGTGTACCTTCCTCTTCAGCCTTGTACTTGTATTCCAACGCGCTCCAAATTTCTTTCCCTGATGTGGTCCCTGTGTACAAATCGTACAACTAATCAGAGAGAGCATTGAGGATGTGGCTGCGACATAGCAATTCATCTTTTTGTCGCTTGACCCTAGCAGCAACCTATTTTGAAGTGTCAGTGTAACGCCCTGAAAATCAAGGGTTGAGCATAAGCTCAACTCCCGAGTTCCAACGCATCACTTATGCAACATCGATAGTGATAATTAAATGTTGTCCGTATTAGTGCATTAAACATGAGTGAGATTATACCAAATCAGCATATCATATTCCAAAGACAATTAAATTACGTAAGCGGAAGACTGTGATAAATATATAAAGCATATAAGTGATTGTAAGTCCCTATAGTATAAACGTCATCAGGTTAAATAATTACATATAAAATTTTAAAATATACAAAATGATAAAGTGTAATGTCATCTAGTCATATCCCTGTAGCCCTGATACGCAACTCCAGGTCTACATAGACCCGCTAGAGAGTTACATGAAGGAGAACTCCTCCTTGTCATCATAAAAAATAGGCTCCATCTCGTAAGCCTCGCCATCACCTGAAATTACAATATAGTCTAGTTAGTGTTTTAAAACACCGTCCCAGAGTGAGAGTGACTGATCAACTCAGTGAAACTATAAGTCAAAGGTTAACATGTTATCAATTCAGTCAAACAGTAATGATAAAGCAATACAACAAGCATTCTTAAGTACTCTAATTAATGCAAGGATGATATATGTTAATGATGCATGTCCTCGCCTGAACTCCCTCTGCGACATCATCTCACGATCGCGCATGCACCCAACCCTTCCTCTGTACTCAACTCCTACACCAAAGGCACATGTAATGCGGTGCATATGCGTGATTAGCCAAGTTCTTAATTAGATTTATTCATATAGTATGATTGGAAAGCTAAAACACCTCACTTTATATCATTTACCCAAACAATGATTCATCTAGGGTCGTCAATCCTAATTAATCACATACGATAGGCAAATTCGGGAGTTTATTCCATAGGTTGATACGAGAGGCTCATCACCTCAGCGTAGGCTTAATTCACACTCGAGGTTATTACGAGAGGCTCGTCACCTGATCGTGGGCCTATTTTATACTCAAGGTCACTACGGCAAGCCTCATCACCTTAGTATAGTCTTAGTGTATACTCGAGGTCACTATGGGAAAGGCTCGCCACCTTGGCTTGAGCCGACAGCTCGAATATAGTGTCCCATACACTATCATATTCAGTTCATGAGTTTGAGTTGCTCACTGGTCACTACAGGGAGGCTCGTCGCCCCAGCGTAGGTTGACATCTTGACTACGGTGTCCCATACACCACCATGCCCGGCTCATGAGTCTTAACGGATTATGGTACCAAGGTTAAATGGGCTTTTCACTAGTAAGTTGGTACCTTAAATTCAAGTAGTAGCGTCCATACAGGCAGAACATATAATGGTTAATCGGATTACTTGACAAGCTTGACTGGTACCAGCGCACATTGACTTAGTCAACATGGAGCACGTAAGCACTCCGTGTGGCCTAACCACTATCGACAAGTAGCGTATGACTCGGATTCCTAGAATCTATCTGGTGTGGTGAAATGACCTCGGCCATTAACTCAGAAATCATTACCGATTGCCTGAACTATGCAGTAGTCCGAATCATACTAAAAACTAATAGGCATTTATGTTTGATAGTTAAGATAGCATGTAGAAACCAATTTAAATATATATCTCACATAAGCATTTTAATGAACACATATAGTACATATTAACACATATAGGCATTCATTCATAAAGCGCGTAGTAGTAAGATAGGTTACATGAAGGAAACTGTAACTATAGATAAGGTTATTGAGAATCTTATCTCAATGCCCTCATTACAAACATTTCTACAAGTATTTCCTCACTCAGACATTTTATCAAATACTTAGACTACACCTGTTAACATACGTGTAACAAATTAGTTATAACATATACGATAGAAAATCCTTTCACAAGGAGTTACCATACGTACATCAATCATGTAATCTCAATCAAATAATCATAATATGCACAAATCATAATTCCATATTCATTCAAACAATTCAACAAATACATGGAATGCATTATTTTCAACATAGTTCATATATATATGTGTAACACGTGAAAACGTCGTATTTAAGCATATGTGACAGTAATCAAGTCAGTCATAAATCATTAACTGACATTGAAAGCCTTAAAAATCATAACCTAAACATTTATAGTCTGCACTTTTTGTCGATATACTCATATCGAACTCAATTTATACATTAAGCCTTTGTCTATGGGACAACGGTAACCTGAATCATGAAATAGGTTAGCTATTTTTCTGATTATACTATTTTGATTCCTAAATCAGATTAGAGTTAGGATTTCTTACCCAAAAATGGAATCGAAATCGCCGGTGTAGCGACACGAGAGAGGTGATTCAACACGTAAAGTGATAAGATCGAATCCCAGCAACTATCTCCCACTTTCTCTTTCTTCTCCTCACTCTTTCCTTCTTCTTTTCCTCTCTTATCTCTCTTAGGGTTTGAAATTTGTATGGAATGAGAGAATGGTGGGTTTAGGTCCTTATATAGGCCCAGAACTGATGAAAATGGCCATAGGGTCATGGTATACTTAGGTTATAGCTAAAGAGTGGCTGTTTCGATCCAATGGAGCTCATCTAGAGGCTTCCTACATACGATCTGGGGAAAGTTTCCTGACATTGGCTCTATACCAGGTTAAGATCTCGGTCCGATCAGATCAGTGGATCGACCGCGGAGGACCAGTTTCAGTTCAATGGTCACCGATACTCGATCGGGGCCACAATTACACTGACATGTGTTAAAAAATTTTCCTGATCCGAGGGTGTAGTTAGGTCAGAATCTGAAGGTCTGAAACCTTAAATTTAGCCCACAAGCAAACGGCTCAATTCACTTAAGTTTCAATTCATTACCTAAAGGTATTTGCGTTTCTCACACACTTCACTCCGAGCTCAAGTTATGCGTTTCGGGATACCATTTGGACTTGATTTCTGAGATGGTTGTCAAGTCCAGCAAGGCGGTTATAACCATATAGTTTCACAGTGATCGGACTTTTGATGCACGGTATAGGTCCGATACGGAGTTTCGTGATGCTCCCGAGAGCAACTAAGTTTTGAGATGGATCCTAAATTTCTAGTCAATGTAACGTTAGCGATTCTACTCGCTTCGGGTTTGCATTTTGTATAGAAAGTAATTTATGTTAATTCACTGATTAATTCAGTTTAGTACTTAATTAATTTTCAGTTAATTTCTATATAATTCGATCCTTAATGACTTCTACCTGAGGTGGTACTTGGGTCTTTGTACGGATTTTTTCGAGAAGTTACAGTTAGTGTCCTTTGCTTCAGGCAGAGGCTGGAGAGTCGGGTCCAGGATGTAGAAGATTTTCAGATCTGTTAGCAGGAATTTTAGCTTGTCCTACCATTTAGTGAAATTTGAACCATCGAATCGGTTCACTCGGATCAAATTCTGGTTCATCAATTTGACTGATGCAACACTTTCGGTGTCCATGGAATCACGCTTTAAGATGGTTAGAAATTGATGTTTAGATACACCAAAAAACATAAAAATAAATGTAAGAAAAATCGTTTCACTAGGCTGAATCACATATAGAATATGTTGTCCTTAAAGCATGATTTTTCCCTTATCAATTGCTGATGGGCTACAGGTGAATTGCTTCCAGGATAAGACAAGCATGTACTGAATAAGTATGCAGCAACCACGATGGATCCACTATGGAACGTTGTAACACAATTGATCTGTTATGGAAGGATCGGATAGAGAGAAATGTTCACAGTATTCACAGTGTAAAGTGCGTCATCTAGCACCACTACAGCCACATTGCCTCACTACCCACGCCCTTGCCCATGCCTGTGCTTGTGCTCGAGCTCGAGCATGAGTGCGCGTGCATGTGTTTGTTCCAGTGTGTAAGCTACCCAAATATCACTTCCTCTGAAAACTTCAAGTAAGAATACTCTTCACAAGTTCTCATATAAATCACAAAACTTTTCTTTACATTTTCGATGTGGTACAAAGCGCACACACCGCACTTTTGCATTAAAAATTTTCAAAAAACGTTTTGATAGAAAATTTCTAATTTTTTTAAATTTTGAATTTTATTTTATTTTTTTGTTTATTTTAGAAAACTAATGATTGTCAACAAAAACCAAGGGATCAAAAGTTATGATCCAATTAAAACTTACCATTTAGAGTAAAAATGGTAATAAAATAAATTTTCGGATGGAATCTAATCCGGCGTGGGCAGCCTGACGTCGTGGGGTTGGTTGTATAAAGTAACTTCTCTACCCGAAATCATATATGACGTATAAAGAAAATTCATTTTGGTTCGCAAGCTACGTCTATTTTAAGGTTACCACAATATTTAAAAGGAAAGTACCACAATGATGTTCATTCAACCAATAGAATGCCAAATATTAGGTGGCAAGGATCTATCAGTTTGGATATTTTTGGCGCGTGAGCCCCATCGTATCCATGTTGGAATATAATTTATGGTACGCTCACATATAACTTCCAACTTATAATGTTTGTACAAAATCCAACCCTTCCAATAGTTTGATCCTATAGTGTAGGTTTTCTTTTATAAATATTAGTAGAATTTACTTATTAGAAAAACCACACCATAGAAAATGACTCTTTGCCATTGATAAATAATAAAATGCTACTGTGGTCCACCTGATCAGTAGACGCAGATGTTTTCTGTACGAGGGAATCGAAATAATTGGGCCTAACAGGTTGGATGTCACACGCAGATTAAAAGTTGGAAGTTATTTGATTGGTGGACCGTAAACCGAACTTGGTGCGTAATTACCGCCTCTTATCAACCACGTGATTCACAACGTCGACGAGAATTACTTGGTATTTCATTGGAATAACGATGTTTCATACTCATGCACACAGCCATTGTACATGTGGAATATGCATTCCTTAATCCAAACCGTCAAATTCATGGACCCGACTGTAAATGGACTGATCCTCAAGCTATATTATCTAATAAGAGTTAATGGTTGTCAAATCAATATGCGCATATGGGGTTTCTCTATATCCAATGACGCAGGGGCACGTAGATGCCCGTTGTGCAGGGAAACGGATTGGCTACTCCCCCTGCCGTCAGCCAGTAGCTGATGGTCGGTGCTCTGTGGGCCCCAACATGACGTATGTATTTCATCCATTCCGTCCATCTATTTTTCCAGATCATTTTAAGGTATGAGACCAAAAATTAGGTATATACCAATCTCAAGTGGATCACATTATAGGAAACAGTGTTGAATGAGTGTGGACCATTAAAAACATTTTGGGAGCCATAAAAGTTTTGGATCAAGCTGATATTTGTTTTTTCCCTTCATCTGGGCCTGTATGACCTAATCAACAGATTAGATTTCAAATAAAAAGTACAGTGGACCATAGGAACATTTTAATGGTGGATATCCAATCACTATTGTTTTCCTGTGGTGTGGTCGACTTGAGATTTTTATACCTTTCAGTTTCGAAATAAAGCCCTAAAATGATCTGTAAAAATGGATGAACTGAATGGATGAAACACTTCTGAGGGATGTAGGGGTGTCAACCAGCGGACGCTGATCTCCTGCGAAAGCCTTTCGCAGGAAGTTCCTGTACAGGATGCTAGGTAGGGACACCGTGATTTTATGATAAATCCACTCTGTCCATCAGTTTTCCGAGCTCATTTTAGTTCGTGAAAAGGAAAATGAAGTGATTTAACAATCAAGTTAGCCTGAAAAGGAAAATGAAGTGATTTAACAATCAAGTTAGCCACACGAGAGGAAAAACTGGAAAAAGAGGTAGCTACCTTTGAAACCTTTCTGGGCTTCACATTAATGCTTATATGCAATCCAAACCGTTTATAAGGTCATTCCCACCGAGATGAAGTGAAAACAAGAAAAATACGGAACTTTTGTGGCCTTAAAATGTTTTAACGGTAGTGACTGAATCCCTACTGTTTCCTCTCGTGCAGCCCACTTGATTTTTGGATATACCTCGTTTTTTGTCATATGTACTGAAATAATCTCCAAAATGGATGGACGGAGTGGATTTATAATATATATATATATATATATATATATATATATATATATATATATATATATGACGTGGATTGCCAGCAGCACCGCCGCCATAGATGTCCCCGGTGGCACGGTGTGAACCAACCTCTATGAGGCCTACCTTAATGCATATGTCTCATCCACGCAGTCGGTCCATTTTTCTGGTTCATTTGAGGGCAAGACGCTAAAAGCAAGGAATATCCAAAGTTCAAGTGGACCACGCCACATCAAATAGTGGAGATTAACACACCCACAGCCCATCATGATATTTATTTTCCATCTAACTTATTCACAAGGTTAAACTGATAATTAGCGTGAAGCCAAACATAAATATCGCTTGATTCTAAACTTTTATTAGCTTCAATCATTATCCCCACTGTTTTCTACAGTATAGTCCACTTTAGCTTTGGATCTGTCTGACGTGCTGTAAAATGAGGCAAAATAGACAGACACATGGATAAAGCACGCACATTACACTAGGTCTATGGGACCTTGGGCTTGTCGTGGGTGTTGTAAGCAGTCCCTTCCCGTGGGGTGCACCCAATGCATGCCATACCCACCCAACATGGCCTGAATATGCCTGGCTAAACAGGTCTATGTGCGTTTGGGGATTATTATTATTTTTTAGCCTACTTAGTAAATGGGTTGGGTGTCGGGTGCACCGCGTATCTAAACCCCACCCAAACCTACTTACATACATAAATAATAAAATTATATATGCATTTGGGCATTTTTTTAAAGCCTGATTAGTAAATGGGTTGGGTGTCGGTGGTGTACCACATATCTAAATCCCACCCAAACCTACTTACATATACAAATAAATAAATATAATAAAATTATATATTTCATGTATTAAAATAATATACCATGTATGTCAAACCTATTAATCATTCATTTTGATCTGGATATGCGGCTCACTTGAGGCGTAAAACCACATGTTGTACATGTACTAGTGCGTGGTATATGTGTAGACTCTATATATTAAATCAAAAGCTAATATTTGGAATTCACATGCCAAATCAAGAGCCATTATTAAATTGAGAGTTGATGCATAAGCTTTATATATCAAATCGCGTAGACTCTATTGTCAAATGAGGACTTTCACATGCCAAATCAAGATCAATAATAAAATGAAGACTTTGATAGACCAATGAACTTTCACATGCCAAATCAAGATCCATAATAAAGAGTTTGATACACAAGCTTTATATATTCAATTGTGCAGATCTGTAATACAATGGAGTTTGTTGCACGAGCTTTATATATTTAATTTTTATTTTTTATTTTCCCTACACATGCACACACACCCCACACACTCACGCTGGTGGAATTTCACCACCTATGGGTACTCGAACCCTTGACCGGGAGTTGAAACTCCTGAGAGTCTACCACCCGGGCAAGATTAAGGACCCAAGCGTTATATATTAAATTGCGTAGACTTTGTGTTAAATCAAAAGCTTTTAAGGAGAATTCGTTAGCTAAGTCGAGAGCTATAATAAAATGAAAAGTTATTTGATAGATGAGTACTGCTTGTGTATGAAACTATATATGTCACCAACAAGAAATTGTAATCAACACAAACAATATCTCAAATTAAACCAAGTAAATTGTCAAAATCACTGCCAGTACTAATAGTCCCAAAATCAGATTCGGTTGAACAATGTTAACCTTGGATTCATAGACTTTTTTGTTGAAATGGAACCATCAAGTGATTTCAATTTTAACTTTCCCAAAAGCGTTCACCAATCCAATAAATAAATAATCAAATAAGCTTAACTTTTGGTTTATTCTAGATATGGTCTAGGGTCCATAATTTGGATGGTTTATATTTTGATTACTTGTATTCTAGTATGCAATTTCATAATGATAGTGAAGAAAAAATGGACCAACAACCCATAAAATTGATCAACGATGAATGCACAAGGTTATTGTGGATCTATTAATTTACATAAGAAAAGATGAAGAATGAGAGAGAGAGAGAGAGAGAGAGAGAGAGAGAGAGAGAGAGAGAGAGAGAGAGAGAGAGTGTGCAGGAGACGAGGCGATGGGAGAGGATTTGCCTATTTACAAAACCATAATCTCCCTTTATTTTATAATATGTATTCCGCGTGTATTATAGGTATGAGCCTTAGGGATAAGCCCAAATGCTAAGGCCTAAGGTACTAACTTATTCAACTTAGTGTGCCTATCTTATTCAACTCATTGTAGAACCTATTAACTAAATATAGAAATATTAATTGTCTTTCAACGCTCCTTCAATCTGGAGCATATATATCAAGCGAAAACCGATTATATGCGACCATAGATCCAGTCAGGTGAGTGGAGGCCTAACTGTGGGGCCCACCTTGATGTATGGATTGTATATCCACATCATTCATCAGTTCTGTCGGTGCAAGCGGAAAAGGGTGCTTACTCCTTTTTTAGTCACTAAGGCCTTTAGAAACTTTGGTTGGAGTCACTCGAATCTACGGATCTTCGGATCTTTTGACTCCAAAGCAATTCTACGGTTTCTTGCAAAGTGTAGATCCTAAACTTAATTAGCTAGTGGTAACCTAAATATGCTAATAACTACTTTCAAGTTAATACCACCCCCATTCTCAATGCCTAATTCAATTAGAAAAATTAACTAGAATCAAAATCATATCCTATCTAGTTGGATAATAAAGCGGTTAATTCAAAATTCACAAACTAATATAATTTTGAACTTCAATTAATTTAATTCCCCTATGAAGAACCAAGTTATTGATCGCAGGGAATTCGAAGTATCTATCATGCTTATAGTTAACGATAAATCAATGAATTTTATGGATCAATCCTTTATAAAATACAAAAATAAGTAATTTCAGCCTTCCTAAGCATCCAAAATGTCAGAGTTGACAATGGATTAAAATAAACTAAAACTAAAGCTTTATTCAAACCAAAATCATGTATTGTTCAACATTTAACCCATAAAACTTGAATAAAAGTAAATTAGAATATTAAAAGTAACTACAAGCTTCACTTATTAGCCCTAACTAAGAGATTTATCTAACCATTGTCATAATTTAACTAAATTCAAACAAATATATATATATATAATAACTTATAACCAAAAGATGGAAGAAGAATAATAATTTTATAGAAGCTCCGCAATCTCTTGCTCTTTCTCCTAAATCCTAATTCATAGTTAGAATGACTTAAAATTGTAACATCCTGAAATTTTCATAGTCAAAATTGATATTCATGCTCGAGAAAACTAGATGTTAATAATTGAATGAATTGGATGTTTTGAAATCACACCCTATTTTATTTTATTTTTTTCCATTTAGATTACATCCAAATACATTCACGATGGTAACCATTCACAAGAGTAAATCAATTGTATTTATTATTCCATTATATTAAAAAAATTCAACAAATTATCAAATGTCTTCTCAATGAGATCTTATTACATTATCGAGTTTTACAGTAGAAATATAAAACTAAATCATAAAACTATCTTCTTATTCATTCAGTATAATCTTTCATGGAGAGATGATCCTCTAGGCCTTCAATTTATACATTACTTGCATCATCTATACGGTTGGAGAGGGTCAACGCCCTACTCATAGTGATGGTTATCCTTTAAGATTAACAATAATTTTTGAGATTCATAAAAGTAATGCAAGGGTTCTAATACGCCTCATACTCCACCAATACAAGGGATATCGGTATGCGCAACCAATATATATGAATGCATGCATAGCAAAGTTTATGCGGCTCATCATATATTGTGATCATTATCACAATGTAGAAAGTAGTTCAAAATATCCGATTTGTCAGCGTGTTTAACGTTAACGTGAATTTATACGAAGATCTCAAAATAACACAACAATGCGATTGGTGGATGTACGTAACACGATGTGTTTATAAAGCAACTATTTGCAACATCCAATCCTGAGAAGTGATATAACATACATAGCGATTTACTTACATCGATTGTGTACTATGTCAACCAACCCACAAAATTACGTGTCAACTAAGAGGGCTACTAACCATAAGGCATTACGTCCACGATAAATATTTGAATTAATAGTTGTGATATCTTTAACACATCACTTTCATCGATAGAGAAATAATTTAAATCGTGGGAGTTTTGAAATTTCAAGACACATATCCAAGCCATAAAGGTAGATAATACAAGGTTAAAATAATAAAGACGGAGAGTAGCAATGACTAACTCAACAAAGAGGAGAGTAACAAGAGTTAACTCAACAAAATTGGTAAAGGCAAGGGCAAGACTTGTACCCATCGCCCCACATAAATTACTATAGATCACGCATAATTAAAATCATGCTTTAACCATAATTCTCAATGAATAAATAATTGTTGATGGTAAATTAAACAATTATAGGGAAAGAATCATATAGTAACATGAAAAGAAAATATGTAAAAGGTAAGATAAATCATATCAACTTAAATCAAGGTAAGTATAAAAAAATTCCTCACCTTAGCCTTAGATTTAAACAGTAGGTAGATATCCATGTAGGAAAGCTTATACATGAAAAGTTTTCACATGAATCACAACATTGCTTGAGCAAGTGGGAGACACCATACATATGGAGAAGGAAGACGGCGTATAGGGTTCTCTCTCTCTCTCTCTCTCCTTAGGCGTTGGGAGATTGGACGTGTGAGAGGAGAGGGGAACGCACACTCTTTTTTAAAGGAAGTGGGCATGTGAGAGGGGTGTGTTTTACATTTCGCTTGGATTGAGTTTCTCCAAAATTTCCTTTTCTGATGATTTTTATTTAAATCTAATTCATTCATTGTGTCAAGGTCGTCGAATATAGTCGAGGTCTATGATTTTCTTGGTGATCCAAAATTTAGATTGACATATCTTGAAAATTCTCCTAATGAGTACCAAAATGAACTTAAAGCGATGTAAAACTGACTGGATAAGAATTTTACATGTTGAAGTGGTGAAAAACTCTTTCAATATAACAATTTTTGGGTTATCCAAACTTTTATGTCTTAAAGTACAGTTATCCTAAGAATCTGATTAATAATTCTCAATTCCTTACCTAAATGAGCTTTTAATGTTACAATAGTATCTCCACTAGTATCTGTATCCAGTATGTCAACATACAGTAATATATAATAAAACTACCATTACTATACCTATGAACATAGGCACAATGGTCTGCCTAACATATCTGAATTCTCAAGCTTACAATAAAAGAATAACACCGCTTATACTAATAACCTGACGCTTACTATAAATTATAAAGAAATCAATTTAGCCGACAAACAATATTCTTATTATTTTCTTTAATAAAGCCTTCGAGTTTAGTCATATATAAATTTCTTCATCAAGATTTCTATGCAGAAAAATATATATTTTTTACACTCAACTGCTTAACATCTAAGTTAAGCACCATTATCATACACAATACAATATGAATAATACTCAAACAGACAATTAGAGAGATTTTTTTTATTAATTAAGTCAATACCTAATTTCTGAGTATAATCTTTTATTACTAATCGGGCTTTGTATCTTCAATATTTTTATTAGTATCTTCTTTTAACTTGTAAACTCATCTGTAACTAATAGTATTCCCCCATTTGGATAATTTAACTAATTATTAAGTTGTGTTCTTATGTAGAGCTTTTATCTTCTGTCCCATGCATACTCTCTATTAGTTACCATTCACTGATTTATATGCCTCTCGGTATGCACAATGTTTGCTCTCTTTTGTCATACAAGAGTAAACTGTAACATAATCTATGAGTAAAAAAGAAAGTTTTGTACCTCTCTTTGGTGAACCTGGTATCTCTTCTATATGTTCTTCATCAACCCCATCTTTAATGATATCATTAAGTTCATCTGAATCAGTTAGTTGATTTCTAACATCATTTAAATATTTTAATTCAATTTTCTTTCGTAACTTTAAGCTTGACAATTCTAAGTCTTTCCTTAGTGAATCTTCATAAAAAACTAAATTTCGACTAATTATTAAATTGTAAGTAGTAGGTTCCCACAATTTATCCCCCTTTGTTCTATTTGTATAGCTAAAAAAAAATGCATTTTCTATACCTCCCATTTATCTTAGTCATGTACTCTTTGGGAATCACATATAAGCATCAAAACTAAAATTATGAATTGGAAAGAATAATTAACAAGTTTTTCAGACTATGCCTCTTTAAGGATCTTGCAACGTAGTACAGTTATGGGAGAATAATTTACCAAGTAACAAACTGCATTAATAGCTTCTCTAAAAAATACTTCTTAAGTCTAATTGAACTCAGCATACTTCTAGCATAATTTATATAAGCGTATGGTTCATATGTTTTGCAACTCCATTCTTCTGTGGAGTATTAAGGACCATGTAGTGTTTCTCAATGCCATGCTCACTATAAATATTCTTGAATTCTTTTGCTGTCTACTCTCCTTTGTTATTAGTTCTCAAATACTTAATTTTCTTTCATTTTTAATTTTCAAATGATACTTTAAACTTGGTAAAACAAGTAAAAGCATTATTTTCTCCTTTTAAAATGTGAACCCATACTTTTTTGGAGAAATTATCAATAAAAGAAATAAAGTACTTCGAAGCTTTCTAAACAAATAATAATCATATTTTTAAAATATTATATATATATATATATATATATATATATATATATATAGTGCATAAAAGAAAATGAGTTTTATAAAGCTTTTCAGATAAACAATTGAAATAGCGGTGAAGACCGCTTAAATTGAAGTCGGAATATGCCAATATGTCCTAAAGAGGGGTGAATAGGACTTTTTAAAGTTTTTACAATGTATTTTAAAAATTCTATTACATTAATCCTATGAATATGCAATCATCAGGATCACTCAACTGTAACTCTACTGGCTTCCAAGTCTTGTAGAGGATCTAATCACAAACTATTCAAGGAATAACTATATGTAACCTAGTTTATGATAGATATAACTATGTGTGTATAAGATATGATCTCAGATATACATGAATGAAAGTAATGAAGTAAATCACATGCACAAGAGAATAACAATCACAAACACAGTTATTCTTGTAGTGGTTCGACTACTTGTCTACTCCACTCCCGGTAACCGCACTCAATCCTTGAGTGTACTAGATTTCACTAAGGAGGTTTCACATGGTTCACCTTTAACTTAAGGTTTTAAATTAGGTTCACCTTCAACCTTTACAACCTACACGGAGGCTGACTGTTTATGCTCTCACGAGTAAGGGTCAACACGTTGTACCCACTTTTAGGCACACTGGCTAAATATCGTCCATAAGACCCTAACGGAGGTTTTACGTGGTTCACCTCTAACCTAAGGTTTTGACTGGTTCACCTTCAACCAGATGTTTATGCTCTCCACAGAGCAAGGGTTCACATAACGCACCCACTACATAAACTCCCACTGGAGGCCTCTTCGAGGACTTCAAAGGGTGAGAAACACCTTAAACCCAATCCTATAAAGGAATGATCAAAGGGGTCCTCTGAACTCTAGATACTTACAGATAGGTTGATGAGTCCCATTTAGTACAGTGGCGAAGGTCACCTCCTTATTGACAAAGAGTCTTTAGCTCCTTTAATCCGCAACACAAATAATGTACCAATATGTGGCAAAGCGTTGGGTCAAGGTTATGATGGAATTCTACTCTTTAAATGTTTTCCTATTAGGAAGGTAGAGCGATTCCAATCATATATGCATTCAAGGCATCCCAGCTTAAAGATTTACCATTAAAGTAGTAGCTGGAGGATCCTTGAATGCGGAAGTTCATTCCCCAATCCGCTCTATTGAATATCAATGATGAGAGTGGATTGGAGGATGAATTCCCATGAGAGAAAAGGCTTAGCGCATATGATTTAAGGTTAAACACATAAAAACACTCTCTTCTTTCTCTACCAGCAGCAACAGACAAGCTCTCTTTATATAGGCAAAAGGTTTTAACAGATATAAAACGGTCATATTTATGACAGAGTTTGATATCATCGAGTAGGTTTGATATCATTGAGCGTATACTCTCGATCATATCGATGGCCCGCTCAATGACACAAACTCAATATCAAACGCTTTTGAAAAATCTTTTGCCAGCTGGTCGAGTGAATCGAGACTCTTATCAATGCCATCATATTTCGAATTCCGATATTATCGATACAAGGATCGAGTCCTCGACATTTGAAAAATGAGAGAGACTTGCATGAAATTTTTCGGGTCATTAGATATAATCAGGGGATACTCGATATCATCGAAATTTGAATGTCGATGATATTGGAAGTTGTGTCGATGCATCGATAAATTCAAAGATTTTATTAGTGAGCTTGCTGGACAATTTTGTCCATTCTCGATGCAATCGATCCGGCCCCAATATCATCGATATTTAGAATACCAATTCTATCGAGTGACCCCCAATCAGATATAAAAGACCACCTGAAAATATTGCTGGAAGACAATGCGCCCATGACCGATATCATCGAGAGCCTTCTGATATCATCGAGATTTGAACTCCGATGGTATCGAGGAGAGCTCCGATATATCGAAGCATATATGATTTTCCTAAGTAAAAACATGAGCGCTAGATATCTACCTGTCGATAATATCGAGCCACCTTCGATAGCTCAAGATCTAAATATCGATGATATCGATATGTGTGTCGATAATCGATAATTCTGTCCAGATATGTATTTGGTTGCTGGACACATTAAGTCCTCATTCAATTTTATCGATTGGTCTTTCGAGGACATTGACAGCGCAGGTCGATCATATTGAGATGTGTATCGATACAATCGACAAAGGAAGAAAACTTAGAGATTTTCTGATTCTTCGAAAAAGTTTTCCTACCTAAAAAACCCTATGATGTCTATCTTATTTTAAGGGTTTTATTCACCTGGTGCTTTGCGACATGGGATGAGAGGCTTAGATTTATCTATGGCGAGCTTACATACATCCAGTTGAGGTAGACGCTTGAATAGATCTTCCTATGAGGCTCTGCATTTCGACTGACTTAACACACACGCTAATTGGCAAACCAGGGCACTAGCAAGGGCACTTTCAACAATAATCATAAAAATCTAAATTATTAAATTTTAAATTAGAAAATAAATTTTAATTAAGAAGTACCTTTAGTTCTTACTTGCTCATGTGACTTAACCGCTTATGTCAAATTGTAGTAGACTTTGTCCTAGCATTGACAACAATAACATCGCCAACCATGGTATCTCCAATCAAGCAATATAAACTGTCCATTAATTTTCATTTTATTACCATAATCTCCCCTTTTACAATTTTAAATCGACCATTTTTACCATAAAATTTATAATAATCTTCATCATTTTTTTTTTCAATAATAGAAGACTCTTTCACAGGTATAGTACATTTTGCACATCAGAAACTGTATATGTGAAACTATTAAATATAGTAATTTTAACATCTCCAATCTTCACAATTTTAAACGCGTTATTATCACTCATGTAAACTATACGCTATTACGTGGCTGACATATATAGAAATAATATTTGCATGGAGTCATATGGAACAAAGCACTCAAATCTAAGATCCATTGATGGCTTATATTCTCTCGTAGAATCACTGCAGAAAATACTTCTCTGTCAGTAATGAATTATATTTCTTGACTTGATTTCATAGAAAAACCTTTAAATCTGATGCTTGATCATGCGAATTAGGTTTGTAATTTTATTTTTTTTTTCCTTTGTTGAATATATAATTTTTGTGCATGTAGCTTTTCTCTCCACAATTCAAATACTTACATGTTTTGTTCCATTTCTACTTGAATCTCGTCTGATCTCTCTCGCCAATACCCGTTTTAGTAGATCTTCCTCTAACCATTATAGTATTACTAGAAGATTCTCCACGCATTTTTCTCCAAGTCTCTTTAATAAGTAATGTGATGGATTTTTTTACCCGTCTTTGACCAGTTGAGAGCCCTGCTCGACCGGTCGTGGGTCGTGTTCGACTGGTCGTGGGTTACATGACTCAAACTTCAGTGAGTTTTAAATATTTCTTTTTAAGGTGCTCGACCGGTTGAAGGAGGTGCTCGACCAGTCGTAGGAGGTCCACGACCGGTCGAACCTACACAAATTCGTTTTGCAATTTTACGCGAATTTCGTGTTGCAAGTCCTTTCGCAACCGGGATGTAGAAGGGAGTTTCCAAAAACTATAAATTGGGGTTTTCTAGAATTTTTCATGTACAGAAAAATCACAAGAGGGTTTCCTAAAGGCTTTGCAAGGGTTTTGCTAAAGGGTTCAGGGTGAGAGAGTGTCACGCCCCAAACCCAAAAATCGGATTCACAGGAATTTCGATCCCCCAGTCCGGTGCCGACAGCCTCCATAGTACCCCATTCTAGGCTCCCGGCGTATGTATGCCATATTCCGATCCTGCGATCCTACGAGGAGGATTTTTTTATATATTTAACTAGTAATAAGCATAACCACAAGATTACCCAATTCACAAAGGCAACATCATCATCACATATCCACTAATATAGTCATTTGAGTACAATACTGAAAGAGAAATACATAAATAGAAAATCAAGCTCCAGAAGACCACCGCACGCTCCAAGCTCAACAATGCTACAACCTAACATCACCTACACGCATCTATCGTGCATAAGGTTAAGGAAGGTTAGAGGGTGGTGTAAGTGTGTGCACAAAGTAAGTGCCAAGTATTTAATACAATATGTCACGCCCCAAATCTGAAAATCGGATTCCTAGGAATTCCGATCGCCGAATCCGGTGCCGACAGCCTCCGTAGTACCCCATTCTCGACTCCTAGCATTCATATGCCAGATTTTCGATCCTAGGATCGTACAAGGAGAATTTTTTTTATACATTTAACTATTAATAAACATAATCACAAGTTTATCCAAATCATAAAGGCAACATCATCATCACATATCCACTAATATAATCATTTGAATACAATCCTGAAAGGGAAATATATATATTAAAATCAAAGCTCCAGAAAATAGCTGCACGCTCCAAGCTCAATGCTGCTGCAGCCTAACATCACCTGCACGCATCTATCGTGTATAAGCTTATAAAAAGCTTAGAGGGTGGTGTAAGTGTGTGTACGAGATAAGTGCCAAGTATTCAATACAATATCATAATCATACAATACCGGAAAGCTATTAATCCATAAACCATACAATGACTGGATAAGCAGAAACATTGATAAGAGAATGAATTATCAACGTAAACAGAAATACTGACAAGATTATAATCATGCGATAACAGAATAAGCGGAAGTATGAACAAGGCTATAAGTTAATCAATATCAGAATACACAATATAGGACAGCTATGCAAATGATGAGTCATAGATAATCAAATGTCGAATGACAAGGATATAATGTAATACACAATTCGAAAGAGCTAACAAATATCATCATTCTCATCTAAGTCATAGGAATACAGAAAAATAACAACCCACAATGTCACACGCCGAAGATGTAATGGAATATGCAGTATATGGTGCTAATGAAATGACCATGCTGGAGTGTGATGTCAGGATGATAGTACGTAGTATCGCATGCTACGGGGTCCACCACAAGGAACCTCTATCCAAACCAGTCTCATACCTAAATTTAGATAGTCTAACTCAACATGATAAACTCCTGATCTCAGGTTAGTCTCGCGTCCAACTGAAATTCTTGCCACAACGAAGATACACAACAATTAGTTGCGCACCACCAGCCCAAGTGGATAGTGAATGGATGAATGAATGAGTATGCAACTCCTACTCAGTAGCCTGTCAGCACAGTAGCCTGCCAATCGCTGGTAGCTCACCCAGTGTGGTAGCTCGCCCAGGCCTTAGCCCCACCCACATCACACCTGCCCACATCAGCGTCCACCCACGTGTACCCTCCCATATGTACAACAGTGACGGGGTGTCATAATATCATATCAGTCCTCATATCAGTACGGTTCCTCTTTAGAGAAATCATCGGGGTCTATTACACTTCACACCACCTGCCGCCCCAATCAAGCGCACAACTGGGTAAGTGAAAAAGACCTCACTATCTGCCTGTCAGTAGTCTGCCAATACCTACCCGGCTCACCGATAGCGGATCCATTCCTCGAGCTGGTCAAACTCAGCCTAGCCATGCCTACTCCCTCGGGCGGATAAGGTCGCACCCCCTTCCAACCGACCACGACACAGTGGAGAGCACATCCATCTGGTAATCGACACTTAACGCTCATCTACCCACTCGGTCTAGACGTTGGAGCATCCTCTGGAACCAAGAGGGTGTTTAGGAATTTTCACCTACGGCCATCTATGGCGGCCCGATGCTCGAACAGATTTTCGGTGTCCCATCTGGCCATCCACGATATGCCTGTGGAGGCCACGACCCTGATGTCACTAGGGCGTACAGTAATCACAATACAATGCAAGATGCATAAGTCATACAATCCAATCATGCATCAATCCTGCGCATGTCATGCGCTCATGTGAGATAATCTCCACCTATTAGGGAGTCTCACATCATCCTGCCCAATGACATATGCAATGGTCAATCACATCTCATAACAAACATGCAGATGATGCGAATGGGCATGTATCATGATGTTATGATGTCACATACTCATAAACGGTATCAATAACCAGCGTCGACAATGTGGACTTTTAACCAACATTGCCCCCAAGGAATGACCCACATAGAATCAAATATATAATGGGCACATGGCCTCACACAAGGGCCAAATATACGAAACAGGTGGGCCCTGGTCATGGGCCTAACACATATCACAATGGGCCTTGCCCATAGGCCTCAAATATATCTGGATGGGTCGCACCCATGGGCCTCACATATATCACAATGGGCCTCAAATATACTTCACAGGTGAGTCACATACCTGGGTCTAATACACATCAGTATGGGCTACATCACATAGGCCTAATATACATCACTATGGCCACAACCCATGGGCTTTAAATACACAATAGGTGGGCCCTACACATGGGCCTCAAATATATACCACGGGTGAGCCTCAATGGACGAGTCACCAATACAACAAGATGGGCCTAATGACATGGACCCCATAAATATATCGAATAGGCCGCACCAATTGGGCCTTACATACATTGCAATGGGCCATGACCCATGGGCCTTGCATACATCACAATGGGCCTTGCAACATGGGCCTCATATATATTTAAGGTGGGCCTCAACAACGGGCCTCATACACATCAAGGTGAGCCTCAACAACGGGCCTCATACACATCAAGGTGGGCCTCAACAACGGGCCTCATATACATCAAGGTGGGCCTCAATAATGGGCCTCATACACATCAAGGTGGGCCTCAACAACAGGCCTCATACACATCAAGGTGGGCCTCAACAACGGGCCTCATATATGGCATTAGCAACAGGCCACAAATATATCAAGATGGGCCTAATCAATCATATGGGCTAAATCAATCAAATGGCCGATGTGAGCAGGCCGATCAAATGGACTGATACAAATGGGCTGTGCGTCATGGAGTTATACTAAGCATATTATAAAGTAATGCCCTATCTTTACAATGCAGCTGGCCTAGACGGTTTGCATACAACAAGTACGGGCCTACTAATGGGCCCTAGGGAGAGTCGCAATACGGACATTTAACCAACATTATACTCGCAATGTGGACGTCAAACCAACATTGCTCCCAAGGTGTAGCCCGTAACATTACGTAAACCAGGTTGGGATCACACATTGTAATATACCTTAGGTACACCCCATTGGGCCTTAAATACATCAAATGGGCCATGTCATATGGGCCTTTTACTCATCAAATGGGCCACATCAATAGGCCACACCAATAGGCCTTATGTGCATTGCAATGGGTCATAACCCGTGGGCCTTAGATTGCATCAAATGGTTCTCGACCCATGGGCCTTATACATATCAAATGGGCCTAATCCCATGGGCTTTAAAATACATCAAATGGGTCCAATACCATGGACCTTGGAACACATCAAATGGGTCCACTCTATGGGCCTTAAATTACATCAAATGGACCTAATCCCATGGGCCTTGGAACACATCAAATGGGTCCACTCTATGGGCCTTAAATAGTTCAACAACTAGCTATATTCATGGACCCAATTAAATTCAACTGTAGTGGGCCTCAAAAGTGCATTCATTAAGCCCAACATTTAAGGAACTAAAGGTATAAATCATTTCTTCTAAGATCTTTATAATATGGTGGGCCTCACTCCTTAAAATTTCAGCCCAAGGCCAGCATAATTATAACATGTTGCTGTCCTAAATTTAGGCACTCCATTGGAGTGGGTCCAAGGCCTCTAAAACTCTGAAAATTGAGGGCCAAGATCCCTCATCATTCATACAATGAGAGGAAATAATATTTTTAAATTATGATTTTTTTTTATCAAGGCATATTGCTGGACTGCACAGCAGAAAAAATCTGGGAGTCCAATCATCTTGGCTCATTCTTTTGGATACTCAAACGGGGTCACTTGAAGCTGAAATTTCACAGAGTGATACTTACATAGGTGGTCCACACCCCCACAAAATTTTATAATTTTTAGATATCTTTAAGTATTTTAATTAATTTAAACAAAAAAGACTGTCCAGAAAAATTGGACAGACCTGGACGTCCCAACGTGGTGGACCAGTCCGGCCCTCACCACGGTGTGTACAGGGGTCCATTGACCCTGAAATTTGGTAGGTGGGTTCTAACATAAGTGGACCATACTCTTAAAAAATTTTAAAATTTTTGGACATCTTTAAGTATTTTAATTTATTTACATAAATTAAAATATCCTGAAAATCGGACTGATCTGGACACCATATTATAATGGGCCGGTCCCGCCATCACCATGGTGTGTACAGGCGTCCATTGGCCCCAAAATTTTGTAGGTGGGTCCTACCATAAGTAGGCCACCCCCCTAAAATTTTTTATAATTTTTAAACACCTATAGGAATTTTAATAAATTTCAAAAATCCAACTGTCCAGGGTGGAATGTTGCTGGAACAGTGCAGAAAATTCAAACTGTCCACCTCACTTGGACCACACCTTTGGGACCCCAATGAAGGTCAATTAGGGCTGAAATTTGGAGGACATCAAGATGAGATACCCACCTTTTAGAAAAGTATATTTAATAGGTATGAATAGTCCCCCAAACAGTCCTAAAATCTGGTCCAAAAACAACCAGAAACTGTCCAGAAAATTCTGGACAACAACATGTACTTAGATAAAATTTATTATATAAGTTAAATAAAAAGAGAAATACATTAATGGGCCACACAAATTAGGAAATAAAATGAGGAAAAAGAGAGATAGAAGGACAATCCGACCATAGGAAAAGGGGCTCCGCCACTATTGAGCTCTCCCAAGATCAATCATACCCGCACATCATACCTAGATTTACATTTACAACATGGATCTTGCACATGCATGGCGTATAATTAAAATATATGGTGAGGATGCCATCCCCACCATGGTTATAAGGTCTAGATGACCCAAACATAATATGATATGAAATAAAACTACCATGATGGGGCCCATAGAGAAAGGCCCCATGCATGGATCATGCATGCATAAGGTAGGCCATTAGGCCACAACCATGTGATTGTGTGGGATCTCCACCATTGATTGGTGGGTCCTACACTTCCCTCATGAAAGAAAGAAAATATCTAGGCTATAGAAATTAATTTTTTTTAACATCTAGAGGAGCACCCACCGTTCGATCTTCTTGCCCCTATGAGTTCCTTAGCACCTTAGCTTTGATTCCAATGGTAGAGATGGGGAATGGATGGTTAGAATGGGAGATCATGGGGTAGGAAAGTGGGCCACACTTGAAGTTTTGAAAGAGAGAGAGAGGCTTGGAGAATTCTCATACGTATGGGATTTCTCTCCTTGGATTTTTTTGAGTTTGAAAATGAGAAAGAGAGAGAGAATTGTAAAG
Organism: Magnolia kwangsiensis; assembly: GCA_037074715.1. Lineage (NCBI taxonomy): Eukaryota > Viridiplantae > Streptophyta > Magnoliopsida > Magnoliales > Magnoliaceae > Magnolia > Magnolia kwangsiensis. The sequence continues at coordinate 122,221,482 of CM073577.1, forward strand.
GGAGAGAGAGATGGGTGATGGATGTGGTGAGTGATGGGTGTAAGAAAATCTTAACTTTTGTGGCCATTTGTGTAAGAAAAGCATGGGTGGTGTAAGAACTTTTTGACTTTGAGGGCTTTTGGTATAAGAGAGGTATGGGCTTGTAAGAGATTCTTGACTTTTTAGTTGCTTGGGAATGGGTGAAAGGTGATGTGTACTTGACATGTGATGGATTGATGGATTGATGGGATTGATGTGACACCTCGTAGAGATTCTCTTAAATTTCGTAACGCGCAGCGTTTTCTTCGCACCGAACGTTAGCCCACATTTCTTGACCAGGGTATCGCCTCGGCGCGCAAGTCACGACATTGTAACCGCAGCGATGGCGCGGTCGCTATGGTAAAGGTCTTGGGTTGAGTCGATACGGGTTGACGACATACGAATAAAGGTCGTACGCAAATATTGGTTAAGGATCGAAGGTTGCCAGAATTGGACCGGTAAGACCGCGGAAGTCTATGGAACGGTACGGTTTAGGATACGGGGCTTACACAATATCATAATCATACAATACCGAAAAATTAGTAATCCATAAACCATACAATGTCTGAATAAGCCGAAACACTGATAAGAGCAGGAATTATTAGAGTAAGCAGAAATACTGACAAGATTATAAATCATATGATAACAGAGTAAGCGAAAGTATGAACAAGTCCATAAGTCAATTAATATCAAAATACGCAATATATAACAGTTATGCGATAAGGAGTCATAAAGAGCTAAATATTATATGCCGAGGATGCAATGTAATATACGAATCCTGTTAAGTCTGTCTAGGCCATATAAGTGCAGAAACATAGTGACTCAAAATGTCATATGCCTGCAGATATAATGCAATATGCGATGTGAATGAAATAACCATGCTGGAGTGTGAAGTCGGGTTGATAGTACATAGTATCGCAGGCTATGGGGTCCACCACAAGGGACTTCTATCCAAGCCAGTCCCATACCTAAATTTGGATAGTCAGACTCAACATGGTAAACTCCTGATCTCAGGTTAGTCGCGCGCCCAACCGAAATCCTGGTCATGTGAAGGTACATGTAACAAATAGTTACGCACCACCAGCCCAAGTGGATAGTGAATGAATGAATGAATGAATATGCAATTCCTGCTCAATACGTCCACATATCAGTATGGTTGCTCTCTGAGAAATCATCACCGGGGTCTAGTACACTTCACACTACCTGCCGCCCCAATCAAGCGCACAACTGGGTAAGTGGAAGAGACCGCACTATCCACCTGTCAGTAGTCTGCCAATACCTAACCGGCTCACCGATAGCGGACCCATTTCTCGAGCTGGTCAAACTCAGCCTAGCTATGCCTACTCCCTCAGGCGGGTAAAGCCGCACCCCCTCCCAACCGACCATCGCACAGTGGGAGACGCGACCTCCTGGTATTCGGCACTCGGGCGCTCATGTGTATCCACCCGGTCTGACATTGGGGCGTCCTCTGGAACCAAGAGGGTGTTTAGAAATTTTCACCGAGGGCCATCTATGGTGGCCCGATACTCGAACAGATTTTTTATGTCCCATCTGCCCATCCACGATATGCCTGTAGAGGCTACAGCCCTGATGTCACTAGGGCGTACAGTAATCACAACACAATGCAAAATGCATGAGTTATACAATCCAATCATGCATCAATCCTGCGCATGTTGTGCGCTCATGTGAGATAATCTCCACCTATCAGGGAGTCTCACATCATCCTGCCCAATGACATATGCAATAGTCAATCACATCTCATAACAAACATGCAGATGATGCGAATGGGCATGTATCACGATGTTATGATGTCACATACTCATAATCGGTATCCACAAGCCTTGACAATGTGGACATCTAACCAACATTGTCCTAAGAAATGGTTCACATAGAGCCAAACACATAATGGGCCCACAGCCTCACACAAAGGCCTAATATACATCACGGTGAGCCTTGTCCAAGGATCACATATACACAACAAGTGGGCCCTGCTCATAGGCCTTAAATACATGACATGTGGGCCCTACACATAGGTCTCGAATACATTAAATGGGTCATGCATCATGGGCCTAATACATATCATAATGAGCCTTACCCATAGGCTACGAATACATCACAACGGGATCCAGCTATGGGTCGCACATACCTCATATAGGTTTCGACAATCGGCCTCGATACGCGGCCTCAACAATCGAAATCGGCCTCGATACGTGGCCTCAACAATCGGAATCGGCCTTGATATGTGGCCTCGACAATCAAAATCGACCTCGATACGCGGCCTCAACAATCGAAATTAGCCTCGATACATGGCCTCAACAATCGGAATTGGCCTCGATACGTGGCCTCAACAATCGAAATCGGCCTCGATATGGGGCCACGACAATCGAAATCAGCCTGTACAATCGAAATCGACAATCGATCATGATAATCGGCCCAACAAGGCCTAAGGGAAGGTCATAAGGTGGACATTTAATCATCATTGCTCTAAGGAGTGACCCACATAGGGTCGAACATATAATGGGCCCATGGCCTCGTATAAGGGTTTGATATACGTCACAAACGGGCTCTATATAAGGGTTATATATACAACAGGTGGGCCCTGCATAAGCAGTTAGTGGGCCTATTCATAACATACCCATCTAAATAGGTCACAAGCATATCCAAGTGGGCCTCCTAACATGGGCCTCATATATGGCCTCAGCACTAAGCCACAATACATTAAGATGGGCCTAATCAATCATATGGGCTAAATCAATCAAATGAGCCGATACAAGCAGGCCGATCAAATAGACTTATACCAATGGGCTGAATCAAATGAGCCAAGTCAAATGGGCCCCCAAATACATCGAATCAGGCTTCATCAAGTGGGCCCTAAATACACCAAATAGGCTATGCGTCATGGAGTTATACTAAGCATGTTATAAGGTGAGGAATGCTGTTCATAGCGAAGATAGGCCTATATAACCTACAGGTATGAGCCTAATAATGGGCCCAAGGGAGAATTATAATGCTGACATTTAACCAACACTATACTTGCAATGTGGACGTCAAACCAACATTGCTCACAAGGCATGACCGTCATAAACATAATTCGTGCTGGGATCACACATTGCAATGAACCTTAGGTTTATCCCATTGGGCCTTAAATACATCAAATGGGCCATATCATATGGGTCTTTTATTCATCAAATGGGCCACATTAATGGGCCGCACTAATGGGCCTTATGTGCATTGCAATGGGTCATGACCCGTGGCCTTAGAATGCATCAAATGGGCCTAATCTCATGGGTCTTATATATAACAAATGGGCCACACTACTTGGTCTGACAATACTATAAGAGAGAAAAGCCGAGATGATCGAACAATACTATCAGTGGGCCGAGCCGAGCCGAGCCGACTTGACTGAACAACACTATCAGGTGGGGCCGAGCCGACCTGACCGAACAACACCATCAGGTGAGCCGAGCTGAGCCGACCTGACCGAACAACGCTATCAGGTGGACCGAGCCGAGCCGACTTGACCAAACAATACCATCAGGTGGGCCGAGCCGAGCCGAGCCGACCTGACCTGACTGAACAACACCATCAGGTGGGCCGAGCCGAGCTGACCTGACCAAACAATACCATCAGGTGGGTCGATCCGAGCTGACCTGACCAACACCATCAAGTGGGCCGAGCCGAGTCGACCTGACCAAGACCATCAGATGGGCAGATCTGAGCTGACCTGACTTAACAATAATCATGTGGGCTGAGCCGAGCCGACCTGACCGAACAATACCATCAGGTGAGCTGAGCCGAGCCGACCTGACTTAACAATACCATCAGGTGGGCCGAGCTGACCCGACCCGACCAAACAATACCATCAGGTGGGCCGAGCCGAGCCGAGCCGACCAAACAATACCATCAGGTGGGCCGAGCCGAGCTGACCTGACTGAACAACACCATCAGGTGGGCCGAGCCGAGCCGACCTGACTAATACCATCAGGTGGGTTGATCCGAGCTAACCTGACTTAACAATAACATCAGGTGGGCTGAGCCGGGCCGACCTGACCGAACAATACCATCAGGTGAGCTGAGCCGAGCCAACCTGACTTAATAATAACATCAGGTGGGATGAGTCGATCCGACCTGACCAAACAATACCATCAGGTAGGCGGAGCCGAGCTGATCTGACTGAACAACACCATCAGGTGGGTCGAGCCGAGCCGACCTGACCAACACCATCAGGTGGGCCGAGCCGAGCTGACCTGACTTAGCAATAACATCAGGTGGGCTGAGCCGAGCCGACCTGACCGAACAATACCATCAGGTGGGCCGAGCCGACCTGACCAACACCATCAAGTGGGCCGAGCCGAGCCGACCTGACTTAACAATAACATTAGGTGGGCTGAGCTGAGCTGACCTGTCTCTTTAGTCAGGCCACTCTTACTCATAACATGTATCATTATATACTATAAATCCTTGGGGCTCATGGCACAACAGAGAGATCCAACACTGCTCAGACATTGTCCATAGAACCTACACCTTTCAAACTTGTCCAGATACACTAGCACCACCCAAAAATGGATGGATGACATGGGTGGGTCCCATAGTCCCTATGCCAGTTTACACTTCACTGCTGTCACTGCCACAATGGATGGATGTCAAGACCTCAGTGTTGAAATGAGGTAACTCCGCTCAGCCTACCAGTTGAGTTGTGGATCTAAGTGTCCATGATAGCCACCCCCACTAGGGATGGATGCCAAGACCTGTGTTGAAATGAGGCATCTCTCACTCCATCTACTACCTAAGCTGTGGAGCTGGATGGGTCCAGCGTTGAAACAATGTATCTTTCACTCAGTATACTACCTGAGCTGTAGAGCTGGGCCCACGTCAGATCACACTTCACTGGTAGCTACAACCACTATTTACTAAGTTATGGCCCATCAGATGCTCCGATCAGCCTCATTTTCTGGCTCAACGCTTAAAATGAGTTGGTGTATAGGATAGACGGCGTGGATTTAACACATACATCAAGGTAGGGTGTGTATGAGTGGGTCACCCCACAGGCTTGTAACCAAGCAAATATTTGGGTTTTCATAGAGACGACCAACGTCCCTGGATGCTGGACGGTCCTCACAGTAAAGGTGGGCTATATTCAAGTGGCCACCACATGATGAATGGTATGGGTACAACACACATAAGGTGGACCCCCACTCATAGATGGCTTGGGTAAAATACTTCATGATGGCTTCCATTCAAGTGGGCCACACGGCCAAATCATCATACAAAAATAAATATATATAAAAGAAGAAATGAAGAGAGAGAGAGAGAAGCACACACCGATCAGCCTTCTTCTTGGACTTTCTTCTTCCATCAACGCACCCGTGAGCTCCAAAGGGTGCGATTCAACGGTTGAGATTGATTTTAGAGGGTGGGATTGGGTGGTAGGGAGTGGGCCATGCCAAGCTTCTCTCATGGAGCTTGGACGATGGACTCTCATGGGTTGCTTGGGATAATGAGAAAGAGAGAGGAGAGAGAGGGGTAAGGGAGAGAAAGAGAGAGAGATGGGTGTGATGGGTGACGTGTACTTATGTAAGAGAATTTTGACTTTAGGGGAGGGGTGGTTGTACTTGGGGATGGGTGAGTGATGGAGTGTGAAGTGTACCTTGATTGATGGGATGTGATGGGATGGGACATTGGGTAGAGATTCTCTTGGATTTCGCAACGCACGGCATTTTTCTCGCACCGAACGTTGGCCCATATCTCCTGACCAGGATATCGCCTCGGCGCGCGAGTCGTGGCATCGGAACCGCAGCGACGGAGCGGTCGCTATGGTAAAGGTCTTGGGTTGAGTCGATACGAGTTGACGGCATATGAATCAGGGTCATGCGTAAATATCGGGTAAGGGTCGAAGGTTGACAGAATTCGACCGAAAAGACCGCAAAAGTCTGCGGAACGGTACGGTCTAAGATACGGGTCTTACAGAGAGTGAGAGAAAAGAGAGAGAGGAAGCTTGTGGAATGGAGCCGTCATCTCAGTGCTTCTACGTCCTCATGATCGGTGAGATCTCTCTATTTTTCTTTTATTCTCTTATTGTTTATCCGCTCCTGCTTGAGTGACGAAGGTTGTAAACGTTCTACTTCATAGTGGATTGTTAATCTGGACGAGGTCCCGTGGTTTTTGCCTCTTTGAGGATTTTTCACGTAAAAATTTCTTGTGTGGTGTGTGATTGTTGCTTTGATTCGTTTCATTACTATTATTATCCCATAATTCTGGTTTGTTTGGGAGGCTAGATCTTAAGGTTTTGTGGAAGGCCCCCAACAAAGTAGTATCAGAGCATTAAGTTCATTGAACGGGTAGGATCGGTTTGGAATTATGGAAGGTGGCTCATCAAGGATGATCAGCCTCAATGGTTTTAACTGGACTATATGGAAGGCTAAGATGGAGGACTTTCTTTATTGCAAGGATCTATATTCTCGAATTTTAGGCATATCAGCAAAATCTAAGGATATGTCTGATGATGATTGGAAAAAGTTGGACCGGAAGTCGGTGGAGTTTATTAGACAATGGCTGGATGATTTTGTATTCCATCATGTGTTTTCGGAAACCTCAGCCGCTAGCCTGTGGTTGAAACTACAAGGGCTGTATGAGTTGAAGACAACCGGTAATAAAATTTTTCTGATAAGGCGACTTGTGAATCTCAAGTTCAAGGATGGTGGTTCTATGGCTGAGCACATGAATGAGTTCAGCAATATAGTGAACTAACTCTCTTCTATGAAGATGGTCCTGGATGATGAATTGCAGGCTTTACTATTGCTTAATTCGTTGCCTGACAGTTGGGAGACATTGGTGGTGTCTCTAAGTAACTCCGTGTCAGACGAAAAGATATCCATGGAACAGGTTACTAGTTGTCTCTTCAATGAAGAGACAAGGAGGAAGTCTCAGGGGTCTACTCAGTAAGAGGCACTTGTCACATGAACGGGGGAGAGGAAAGAACAGGAAGGGCGGAAAGGCCCGAGATAAATCAAGAGGCAAGTCAAGTAATAGAAAAGATGTTGAATGCTGAGATTGTTGCAAGAAGGGCCACTATAAGCATGAATGTCGTAAGGCTAAAAATGACAAGTAATGAAAAGGAAAGGAGAAGGAAGATGAATCTAATTCTACTTCGGTCGCTTCAGATGGCGACGTTGTTATTATTCTTTCAACAGATCACGATGTATGTCTCACGGCTACAAGTCAGGACATCGACTGGGTGATTGACTTAGGAGCTTCTTTTCATGCGACTCCATGCAGGAATTTCTTCACAAGCTACAAGTCAGGTGACTATGGGACCGTGAAGATGGAAAATTCTAGCATATCGAAGATCGTATGAGTTGGTGATATTTGTGTGAAGACCGATGTGGGCTGCACATTGGTTCTTAGGGATGTGAGGCATATCCCAGACCTTCACCTCAACTTGATGTCAATGGGAAGGTTAGATGATAATGGCTATGAAAGTCGATTTGCTGGTGGGCGCTGAAAGCTCATCAAGGGTTCGTTGATCATAGTTAGAGAAAAGAAGTGTTGCACCCTAAGTGTCAGTGTATGCAAGAGTGAGTTGAATGTAGCGGAAGATTCAACTATTGACATGTGGCACAGGCGTCTAGGCCGCATGAGTGAGGGCTGAAGTGGCTCCTTCCAGATGTGATAAATATACCTCTCAAAACATGTCTTGTTTGTTTATCAAGGAAAAAACATAGAGTTTCATTTGTTAAAACTGCTTCTCATGTTAATAAAGTACATGCATTAGATTTGATTTATTCTGATATGTGTGGTCCTATGAGGATAAAAACCTTAGGTGGGGCATTATATTTTGTTACTTTTATAGATGATGCATCTAGGAAGTTTTAAGCTTATGCTTTAAAATCTAAGGACGAGATCTTTAGTGTGTTTAAGTTGTTTCATGTTATGGTCGAGAGAGAGAGAGAGGTAGATCATTGAAGTGCATCTGTACTGATAATGGTAGTGAATACATCGGCCACTTTCATGAGTACTGTAAGTCCCTGGGTATACGGCATGAACAGACGGTTCCCAAGACCCCCCAGCATAATAGTGTAGCTGAGCGAATGAATCGCACCATTGTTGAGAGAATCAGATGCATGAAATCCCATATGAAGTTGTCCAAGACATTCTGGGGAGAAGCAATACACACGGTGGTGTATTTGATAAACAGGTCTCCATCAGCCCCATTGAATGAAGAAGTACCTGAGAAGGTGTGGACTGGACAAGATCCATCGTACAGTCATCTCAGGGTGTTTGGATGCAGGGCATCCATTCACGTACCGAAGGACGAGAGGTCCAAGCTCGACATGAAGATCAGGCAGTGTGTGTTCTTAGGGTACGGTGATGAAAAGTTTGGGTACAGATTGTGAGATCCGACCGAGAAGAAGATCGTCAAGAGCAGAGATGTGATTTTCTTTGAAGATTAGTGTATTAAAGTCATTGGCAAGCCAGAGAAGAATCAGCCTAGTTCAGGTGAGCTAGAGGACATGGATCCGGTTATTCCTCTCGTGGTGCCTGATGACGGGGGAGTATAGCAAAGTGCAGAGGACGAGGGGGTTCCTACAGAAGATAGACTGGGGGAGCAGCCCCCACTTGATCCACCTGTTGAGCTACAGGTGAGGAGGTCATTTAGAGATAGGCAGTCGTCCAAGAGGTACTCACCGTATGAGTACATTATTCTGACTGATGGGGGAGAGACAGAAGATTATTCTGAGGCCCTAACCGATAAGCATAAGGAGGAGTGGTTGAAATCTATGCAAGAGGAGATAAAATTCTTGTATAAGAACCACACCTATGACATGGTGAAACTGCCTAAGGGCAAGAAAGCTTTGAGCAACAAGTGGGTGTTCAGAAAGAAGGTTGAGCAGAAGAATTCACAGACGAGGTTCAAGGCCAAACTTATGGTAAAAGGGTTCGGTCAGAGGAAAGGCATAAACTTCAAGGAGATATTCTCACCAGTGGTGAAGATGACATCCATACGGGTGTTGCTTGGGTTGGCGGCTAGCATGGATTTAGAGATAGAGCAGTTATACGTTAAAACTGCTTTCCTCCACGGTGACCTGGAAGAAGAGATCTACATGCACCAACTAGAGGGATTCGAAGTTAAAGGCAAGGAGCATATGGTGTATAGGTTGAGGAAAAGCTTGTATGGGCTGAACAAGCTCCACGATAATGGTACAAGAAGTTCGATTCATTCATGTTATAGCATGGGTATGATAGAACGGAGTCGGACCACTGTGTGTTCACATGTAAGTTCTCAAATGGTGATTTCATAGTTCTACTCTTATACGTTGATGACATGCTTATTATGAGAAAGGACATCAACAAGATCGATAGGCTGAAACAGGAGTTGGACAAGTCTTTTGCAATGAAAGACTTGGGCCTGGCTAAACATATCCTAAGAATGGAGATAACCCGTGACAGAAGTAGTAGGAAGCTTTGGCTGTCACAAGAGCGGTATATTGAGAAAGTCCTAGAGCGGTTCAATATAAATGCAGCGAAGCTGGTCAGTACTCCACTGGATGGTCATTTTAGATTGAGCGACAAGCAGTGTCCCAAGACAAAGGCAGAGGTGGAAGAGATGCAGAAGATACCTTATGCATCAGCTGTAGGAAGTTTGATGTATGCTATGGTGTGTACACGCCAAGATATAGCATATGCGGTTGGTGTTGTTAGCCGGTATCTTGCCAATCTTGGCAAAGAACATTGGGTAGCGGTGAAGTAGATACTGCGGTATCTAAGAGGCTCATTCAGGTTGAGCCTATGCTATGGTGACAGTAAACCTGTGATAGAGGGCTACACAGATACAGATATGACAGGCAACATAGACTCCAGGAAGTCTATATCGGGGTTCATGTTTATGTTTACAGGGGGATCGATTTCTTGGCAGAGCAAGCTACAGAAGGTTGTAGCATTGTCGACAACAGAGGCCAAGTACATTGTAGTCACAGAGGCTTGTAAAGATATGCTTTGGATGAAGAAGTTCCTACAGAAACTTAGCTTGAAGCAGGAGGAGCACGTGGTTTATTGCGATAGTTAGAGTGTTATACACTTAAGCAAGAATCCAAGTCAGCATTCTAAGTCGAAGCACATAAAGATTCGATATCACTGAATCAGGGATACTTTGGAACAGAAAGTTTTACAGCTTGAGAAAGTCCACACGGACGATAATGGGTCAGACATGATGACCAAGGCTTTGCTCAAGGGCAAGTTTGAGGTTGTAGAAACCAGACTGACTTGAAGAAGGTGGATCCCTCTTGGGTCAAAAAGGAAGAGATTTGATGAGTTTTTTGACCCGTCTTCGACCAATCGAGAGCCCTGCTGACCGATCGTGGGTCATGTTCGACTGGTCGTGGGTTACACGACTCAAACTCTAACGAGTTTAGGATATTTCTTTTCAGGGTGCTCGACCGGTTGAAGGAGGTGCTCGACCGGTCGTAGGAGGTCCACGACAGGTCGAACCTACGCAGATTCGTTCCTCGATTTTGCGTGGATTTTGTGTCGCAAGTCCTTTCACAACCGGGATGCGGAAGGGAGTTTTCAAAAACTATAAATTGAGATTTTCTAAGATTTTTCATATACAGAAAAATCACAAGAGGGTTTCCTAAAAGCTTTGCAAGGGTTTTGCTAAAGGGTTTAGGGTGAGAGAGTGAAAGAAAAGAGAGAGAGGAAACTTGTGGAAGGGAGCCTTCGTCTCAGTGCTTCTACGTCCTCGTGATCGGTGAGATCTCTCTGTTTTTCTTTTATTTTCTTATTTTTTATCCGCTCTTGCATGAGTGACGAAGGTTGTAAACGTTCTACTTTATAGTGGATTGTTGATCTGGACGAGGTCCCGTAGTTTTTACCTCTTTGAGGGTTTTCCACGTAAAAATCTCTTGTGTGGTGTGTGATTATTGCTTTGATTCATTTCATTGCTATTATTATCCCATAATTCTAGTTTCTTCGGGAGGTTAGATCCTAAGGTTTTGTGCAAGGCCTCCAACATAATGTTGACACGGCTGATGATCCATAGTGAGATGTGGACCATTGTTGAGATTCATAATCAAAACATCCAACGAATTTATCATTGAATAAAGCAGAAGCACGACCTTTTCTTCAGAGTTAATTTTCACATTGAGCGTCACCAATCTACTAATTAAGGTATTAAACTCATTCAAATGTTCTTACAAAGAGAACCTTTTCTTCAATTTCAAATTGTACAGTAGTCATCGGAGAAATATCTTGTTTGACATGGATTTCTCTTCATATAGGTTTCGCAAATTGTCTCACAATCCTTTTGTAGTGGTTTGATCAGACAAGTTAATTAAAATTGAATCATCTAGTGCAAGAAGAAGGTCTACCATAATTAATTATTTTTTTTTTCTTCAAATACCCTACATTTCATCTTTATAGGTTTATTTTCTTTTTCTTGAATTGCAATTGCACAACTTTCATTCGCCAAAACTATATTCATCTTGAATTTTTCACAATGTGTAATTGGATTTGTCGTACTTTGGCACCTCAAATCTAGTAGAAATCAATCCAGCCATCTGAAACACAATTATAAAACAAACGTCAATATCGATCTTATACTAAAAGGATTTTCAACCTTTGGATCTAATACCAATTAATTGTTGCGAAAGAACACCCACACATTATCAATATATGTGAAACTAAAAAAAAAAGCCAAATAAAAGATTAAATGGCTAAATAAAAAATAATAGACATAATTTACTAGGACACTTATTATTTATAGTAAAAACATAATTAAAATAGGAAAATGACCGTTGATCTTATGGTATTTCACAAATTTAGCTTGTGCAACCTGGCGTACGGGGTTAGGTGGGTAAAGTAGCTTGTCCTACTCTAAAATCATATATTTTACGTCTAATAATTCATTCTGATTTGTGAGATATGTCCGTTTTAAGTTTTAACGGTCCGGATCATCTTCGACTCTGATCAGGCGTTTTTTAGTCCAACTTAGCTATGAAATTATCTACCACGTGTTGTACATCTTCAAATTTACGTGGTTCAATAATATACCTCTTACACAGGATAGTAACATAAAATCATTTTTCTTTATTAAAAATATTCCACATTTAGAAGTAACCAAGAACTCAATTAAATAGAATGTTTCTCTTTACGGAGCTCCATCTTACTCATACCACACTAAGAAAGAGAGCCCTGTGCCAAACCTAAATACGCACGCTAAAAAGAAGGGGAGCTCTTACTGACCTATCAAACGTACGATTGTACAGAAAAAAAAAATAAAAAGTTCATTCACATTTAAATGCTTTCATGGTACCGTTGCACTTGGCTAGAACTTGTCACGATGTATGGATTATCGTTACGAGGGAAGATAACAAGAGAGATGGTAGTTTGATCTATCAATCAGAAAGGCGCGTTTGTGGGCCTTATCAAAGAAGGTAGACATTCTAAGGAAAAGAAAATCATGCTTAATTAGACAATCCCAGCCATCCCGTTTCTTAGCCTTTTAAAACTGGAACCGGAAACCATAATTTCCTCTCTACCGTTGATTTGAAGGCCTATGATCATATGCAAAATAATCATCTGATCCATGCCCATCTCGAATCATTGGTCATCTATAGTAGGGTCAATTATATGGATGGCCCTGATTGAGAATTCACCTAGCTACATGTACCTGGAACAGTTGGCTCTACCCAAGTCCAGTTCCACCGGCTCTCTACTGTATCATTTCCTAGCAATGATTGTCACCAAACAACCCAAGTAGTCCATTAAACTATTGCTATTGGCACCAAACAACACAAGCGGGCTATCCGTCTCTTTCTCTATATCTCTTGATAAAGAGAGAGGGAAACAGGTATCCAAGTCCAGAGAGAGAGAGAGAGAGAGAGAGAGAGAGAGAGAGAGAGAGAGAGATGTACAGGGAGGTGGATAGGGAGGTGCAGGCCAAGCTTCTTTCAGACACAGACAGGACTGAAGAAAGCTTATGGTGGAGGGTGTGGATTGAATCAAAGAAGCTATGGATCGTTGCAGGGCCTGCCATCTTCACCCGAGTATCGATGTTTGGGGTGTTCGCCATCGCCCAAGCGTTCATTGGACATATCGGGAACACCGAGATGGCTGCCCTGTCGCTTGTTTTCCATGTCCACGTCCGATTCTCCATTGGAGTACTGGTAATGTCCCACCTTTTCGTACTTGGGCCCACTTCAACTCAGTTTCTTTGCGTTTTGTAGACCACATTTCGAAATGGCATACTTCTACAAGATCGGGTCCGTTCATCAGGTGGGGACCACCGTAAGCGTACCCTACTCCAAAATCAGGCCGGCCCACTTGTCATCTGAGTCACACGTTATCATCATTCCTTAGGTGTTAAATTATCCCGCTCATGGAGAGCTTTATTGAGCCCACCGTATACCAGTCAGTTAATGGCCACGCCACCATAGATGCCATGTTGGCAGACAGATGAAATATCCAGGCCATCCATCAGGTGGAACTCACCGTATAGATATTACTGCCCAAAGATAAAGGTGGTCCATTGATATTAGAAATAAGTTATATCAGATTATATTTTCACAATCGTACGTTAGTTCAGTTAAATGTGGCCCACCTGAATCATCGACTGACCTGATTCTTGAAATAATAAATTCACATAGAGGGAACCTTCTGATGGATGGCTTAGATATTGTACCTGTCCTCATGCTGGCAAATGTGGAGTCCTCTACATGCATTGGCCTACCGAGAGTACGGTCAGTATGTATTTAATCCGGCAAATTTTTAACGGTTGATGGGCCATTTCTAACGAGTGCCTAGCGAGCCAAAGAAATATCACCTTGTCACAGCCCAATGAAAGTTAACGTTATTCGCCTAAACCAATCTGATCCCATAGGTTCTAGTTTAAGGATCCCACCGCTTCCTTTTTTCTTTTTTCTTTTTCCCTTAAAAAATGTTATTTCGTAGATATCGGCGTGTATTTTGGTTGATATTTGAAAATCCGCTTACTTTTAAAGTATTTAAAAGTAATCTGCTTATATATATATATATATATATATATATATATATATATATATATATATATATATATATATATATATATATATGGGAAAAGGTACTATGCGCTTGACCTCACGATAAAGTCGAGTTGTGTGGGCCCCACTGTGATGCCTGTCAACCATCAACACCGTGCATTTGATGGGTCCCCTTTAAATTATGGGATATCCCAAAAATCAGCCATATACGGAACTCAGGTGGACCATACCATCTAAAATCATGTGAAGACATGCCAAAAATGTATAAAAGCACTTGGTGGGGCCCAACTGAGTTTTGAATTCTGTTGAAACTTGGTATGACCCCTCATCCTAGTGGGACACACATAATGGATGGGCTGGATTTGCAAACCACATCTTGGTGGGCCCAAAAAATGATTATGAATGTTTTAATGGTGCACGGCCCCTCTCAACTTCTGTATGTGGTGTGGCCCACAAAAGTCACGGATTGACTTGATTTTTGAGATCTAAGCCCAAGATAAAATGGTTCATTTGACTGATGGGGTAGATTTTCAAAAAGCATCTTGATGGGGCCCACACAGCTTGACCTCATGGGATGGAACCATCATATCTCTCTCTCTCTCTCCCTCTATATATATATATATATATATACACACACGTTGAAAAAAGTGATAGTCAAAGTATATATATAAACATTTAAAAAAGTGTTATTTAACTTTGACTAATGGAGGTAGACCAAAAACTCCCTTGAAAAAGTCTATTTATACTGTTGTTGTTGGTGGTGGACAGCACACAAAAGAGTCTATGAGCCAATTATTACATATACAAGTGTCGAAATCATCCATCCGTTTTGTACGCTTATTTTAAGCCATGAGCTAAGAGAATGAGGTGGATCTAAATTGAAGGTGGGCTTTAGGAAAGTTTCAATTGTGGACAATCTTAGAATTGTAAAATAATTTTAACTAGTGTGGTCCACTTGAGCATTCGATCTATCTTATTTTAGGAGTCATGCCCTAAAATAATCTAGGAAAATGGATGGACAGTGTGGATTTTTCACAACCACCATGGTGGGCCCACCTAACTTACCACCCAAGGATGTGGAGTGGAGTAGGTGTGACCTTGGAATTAGCCAACACCGTGTGGCTCGGATAGTGGGGCCTATGCTTGTATTGTATATCTACATCGTCCAACCTTTTGATAAGGTCACGTAAAACTGGATTGACGAAAAAATAAATACATACTAGCTTGTTCCAAAAATCTTTTGGCTAACAAGAAGTTTTTAATGATCAAACACTACTCTTTCTTATGTTTTGGTCTATCTAAGATCTGTATATGCTTAAGTTTTTGGCCTATGCCCTAAAATGATATGGAAATATGGATGTATGGTGTAGATATGCAATACATCCATCAAGGTGGGCCCTACAGTCAGGGAAGCACTATGTATAATGAAACGGATCCACTCCTCCCACGGGGACATGGATTGCCTACTAACGCTGCCACCATCGAGGCACCTACTGGAGGGTGCTCTGTTGATATATGTATTTTATCCATGACATCCATTCATTTTTTATAATTATTTTAAGTCATGAGCTTAAGAATATGAGGCCCATCCAAGTCTCAAGTGGACTGCACGGCTGGAAAATAATGGTAATTGAACTCCCACCATTAAAATCTTCCTAGGGCCCACTATAATGTTTATCTACCATCCAACCTGTTAATTTGGTCACACAGACATGGATGAAGGGGAAACACAAATATCAACTTTATCCAAAACTTTTGTGCCCCGATAAGTTTTTAATATTGAGCGTTCAATCACCACAGTTTCCTGTGGTGGGTCTACGTCATATTTGGACCTGCACCATTTTTGGATCATGCCCTATGATGATCTTAAAAAATGTATGGATAGCTTGGATAAAATACGTACACCTTGATGGGTCCACAGAGCACCAGCACCGTCCAGTAGCTATTAGCTATTGGCAGTCTCAAAAGCAATCCGCATTCCTCCCATGGGGAGCAGAACCGTGGCTGCGGCCCTAGAACCAGCGATATGGGTGGGACCCTAATCGTAGGTCTCACCTCGATGCATGCATCATATATCCATAAAGTTGATATGTTTTGCCAATTTATTTTAAGGCGTGTGTGGTCCAAAAAATAATGAAGATAAATTTCAGGCAGACAACATGATGGGAAAATAATGATAATTGAACGCACACTATTGAAAACATCCTAGGGCCTATGGTAATGTTTATTTGCTATCAAACTTATTTTTAAGGTCACAAAGACCGGGACGAAGGAAAAGCACAAATATCAGCGTAATCCAAAACTCATGTGGCCCCTGAGAAGTTTTTAACTGTGAATGTTAAATGTCCACAATTTCCTGTGGTGTGGTCCACCTGAGATTTGATTTGCTTTGGTTTTGGGACAACACCCAAACATGAGCTGAAAATACAAATAAATTGTGTGGGTATATAAATGGTACATTAATGTCCCCCATGGTCAAGGTAGCAAAATGTTGGATGAGACAAGCATGCTTAATCCCATTTCCCTCTCTTTGATAGAACTCTAAAATTACAGTAGATTAATTTGATGTTTGAATGACATATTTCACATGCGGTTCAAAACTTTTTAAGCTCAACCTAAATATTTATATGCAATACAAAATGTTCATATATAAAGTGGCCCAACTATTCATAAGGTTACCAGCAGGATGAATTGAAAGAACAAAAATATTAGTATGATTCAAAGCTTCTACAATCCCACATATGTTCTAATGGTGGGTATATAATGTCTAATATTTTTTGTTGTGTAGCCCATTTAAGCTTTGGATCCTTTTCAATTTTGGGCTCTTGCCATAAAATAATTTGGCAAAACATGTGAATGTGGTGGATTTCACACAAGCACTATAGTGAGCCCCACGTAGCTTGGGATCCCTTAAGAGTGACCGCCAGTCGGCCTCCTAAGTACGTTACATGTTTTTAATGAAAGGCATTTTAGCCTTTTATAAAATATGATTTTATTATCATAGCAATCATAACATCATACAATTCCAAGCAATTATTGAAATAATAGAGTAAAATGTAGGTAGGTTTACTCTAAATATTTTAAAACTAGATGGCTTTTCAAAAATCAACCAAAAGATAGGCGGCATCGGTAAATGTCGACCCTAAAAAAGGTAAGATATATATATCAAAAAATTAATAAAGGAATTAAATGAAAGGTGGATAGTGGTTAAGGTTTTTTGCCGACGATCTTGAAATCTCAACCACTAGCTTGCTAGGATCTAGAGTGGATGGACTATTCCTTAAAAAATTTATTAACAAAGAAATATTATCCCTCAATTTTTGTCTTACAAATAGACAATTAAAAAATGAATGATTTAATTAATGTTCTCAGAATCATTAACAACATCCCCCAAGCTTTTAAATGGCGTGACAGGTATCCCATCATCAATCTGAACCATTCATTGGTTCATACAACTAGGAGCAATCCATGGTGTAAAATTCACTCCAATCAAATGATCCTAAGCGTTTGATCAATAACATGGAAAATGGACAAACAAGATTGAGTAGAATAACTCCTGTCATCATCTTTAGAGGGTTAAGATAATGTTTTTCGTAAAATTTTGCACAATAACTTACTCTAGTTGGTACTATTGGATGGACCACCCTAATTGACGATGGAAACCTCACATGTTATTTAAAAGGTCTAAGAATGTTGTTAACCTCCCCCTTTTTAAAAGTGCATTAGCAAAATCCAAAATTTGATACACTATACCACCTGTTCATATTTATGCACAGGCTTTCTGTTAATATATACCCAGGTTTCATGGGAGCACTCAAATAGTATCACTTTTCAAAACATTACTTTTATACACATTCTTGCATTGACTCCATTTTTCCTAAACAAAACTGCCCTTAAGCACATTTTTCAAACTTTTGTATAATTGTACCTTCTTTTGTCATTAGTTTTTGACAAAATTTTTTACCTATGAATCTTTATTTTTTTTAATTAATTATTTTTTAAAAATTTTCTTATGCATCTTAGAAAAAGGTAATGGATTAGGTGCGACCCAGCTCACCCAAGACAGTCCAACCCTTATCGTGGGGCCCTGTTTGATGCATGTATTCTATATCCACGTCAAACATCCATTTTTCTATATCAATTTAGGGCATAAGCCTAAAAACGAAGCATATCTAAGTCTTAGGTGGACCATGCCATAGGAAATAGTGGTAATTGACCATTAACAACTTATAATGGGCTACAAAAGTTTGGATGAAGTTGATATTTATTTTTTTCCCTTCATCCAAGTTCATATGACCTTATAAATAGGTTGGATGGAAAATAGATATTATGGAAACATTACAGTGGGCCATAAGAAAATTTTAATGGTGGGATGCTTAATCACTAGTGTTTCCTATATTATGGTTCACATAAGATTTGGATCTGCTTCATTTTTAAGCATGTAGCCTAAAATGATCTGGAAAAATAGAAGGATGACATGAATGTAAAACGATTAAATCAAAATGGGTCCTATAAGATCAACCTGATTAGATCTATAATGAAAGAGTTATGATCATTTTTGCATGATCACATGATGTTGGAAAGGAGAGCGAGAACAATTAACGTTATAATAGACTTTGGGCTCAGTTTTAGGTGGTCAAATAGTGATAAAATGAGATTATTCTAAATCCATTTGAAATTTCATCAAATTATGTTTCTAATGAGTATAAGATCACACCGATCAGATTTATAACGAGAGAGTTATAACCTTTCAAAGTTTGGTCAAAATCTAGCACTCTCACGTGATCACACAATCTAATGTCATGATGGAGTTGGCCTTACTTTTTGGCAGTCAAATGATATCCAAATGACATAATTCTAAATCTATTTGAAATTTTATTAAATTATCTTTCCAACGAGTATAAGATCATCTCGATTGGAGCTGTAACAAGAGAGTTATGATATTTTAGTTTAGGTCAAAATATTGTATTTTCACACAATCATACTAGCTAATGTCATGATGAACTTTGGGTTCACTTTTACAACATCACATAATTGCATAAAAATGGTCATAACTCCCTCGTTATATCTCAGATTGGAGTAATATTGTACTTGTTGGAAAGATAATTTGATAAACTTTCAAATAAATTCAAAACCAAAACTTTTAAACATTTGAAATTGGGCATAAATTCCATCATTACATTAACTCACAAGATTGTGTAAGAGTAATGGATTTTATCCAAACTTTGAAAGGTCATAATTCTTTCATTATAGCTTCGATCGAGGTGGTTTTATATTTGTTAGAAAGATAATTCGATAAAATTTCGTATATATATATAATCTCATTTTAATACCAGTTGACTATCTAAAAGTATGTCCAAAGTCTACCATAACGTTACCTAACATGATTGTGCGAGAGTACTAAAATTCGACATAACTTTAAAAGGTTATAACTCTTCGATGTAGAACATTTCATAGATACATTCCTAGCATGATTGGGCCAAAAGAAGGTGGACCGTAAATTGACCATAACTTTTGATCTGAGTATCGTTATGGGGCGCACAACCTATCAATCTTTAATAAAATGGGCCATTCGAGGTGAACCAACCCACAACGTAGGCTGCATCTGTCCGTTTCATCAGAAAATGCGCACTTTTAGATAAAAAATGAATATTTAGGAAAAAATTACTATTTTTAGTAATTGTGAATTTTTTAATATTTTTCTATTTTTAGAGTTTTAGATTTTTTTTTTTTTCATTTTTAGAAATAATTTTTAATTATACTAGGACTCTTCTAGAGAAAGTTTATTTAGAATTTTTATTTTTAGAAATAATTTTTAATTATACTAGGACTCTTCTAGAGAAAGTTTATTTAGAATTTTTATTTTTAGAAATTAGGCTTTAGAAGAATTTTATTAGAATTAACATTTTTATTATAGTTGGAATTTTGTAATTTTTGGTAATTACAAATTTTGGTTTATTTTTTCTTTATTAATGGTTTAAGGAGACACATTAGAGGATTATTCATCAATTAATTTTAAATTTTATAGAATTTATTTTCTATTTTGCTTGCTTTCTTTCTTATGGATTCGAGAAGTCTAGAGAAATTTCCTAGATTCGGAACAACTATCCTCTTGAGGAAGATGGTGCTCGACCTCACGTCCTCCCCTGCGTCACTCTCTCATTATAGCTCCGATCAGGATAATCTTGTAGTTATTAAAAGATAATTTAATGAACTTTCAAATGAATTTAGAATAATCTCATTTGAACGTCATTTGATCATCCAAAAGTGAGCCCAAAGTCCATCATAACGTTAGCTCACACGAGAGTACTGAATTTTGACCCAACTTTGAAATGTCATAACTCTATCATGACAACTCTGATCGTGGTAATCTTGTGCTTGTTGAAAAGATAATTTAATGAAATTTTAAATAACTTTAGAATAATCTCATTTAGATATAATTTAAATATTTCAAAGTGGCAAAAAGTCTATCATGATGTTAACTCGCGTGATCGTGTGAGAGTCATAGATTTTGACCTAACTTTTAAAGGTCATAACTCTTTCATTATATCTTCGATTGGGGTGATCTTATGCTCATTAGAATTATAATTTCATAAAATTTTAAATGAATTTGGAGTCATCTCATTTGGACACTATTTGACTATCCAAAATGCAACCTAAACTCCTTCATAACGTTAGTCATGCTTGGTCGCTTTTCCATCTTCATACAATAAAACTGTTATAACTCTTTCATTACAGCTCTGATTGACATGATCTTGTACTTGATGAAAAGATAATTCGATGAATCTTCAAATATATTTATAATTATTTCATTTATACACCATTTATATATTCAAAAGTGGGTCTAAAGTCATCATAATCGCGCTCATTTTAATTACACTAGATCCCACGAAAACTGTCATAACTCTCTCGTTACAGGTCAGATTGGTGTAATCTTATGCTCGTTGGAAAGATAATTCAATAAATTTTTAAATGAATTTATAATCATATCATTTGAAAACCATTTAATTATTCAAAAGTGAGCCTAAAATTTATGATGTTATGAGGTCATGTTTGTTTTTGTTTTTAGTATCGAGTGACCCCTAAAAATAGTTGTGACTCTTTCATTTTTTTGTCATCTCTTTTCTTTCATTCTATCTATTATTTCTTACCAAAAGACTCATTCATGTAGATATTTTAAAGAAAGAAGAAGTCATTTTCTAAGGGGAGTGGATTAGATGTGGCCCCAACTTCACCCAATGTGATGCACCTCCTATCATGGGGCCCACTTTGATATAGTTATATTATATTTACTTCATCCATTCATTTTGCTAGATCATTTTATGCCACTTGCTTAAAAATGAGGTTGATCCAAATCTTATGTGGACCATACTATAGGAAATAGTGGTGATTGAACATCCTATTATTAAAAACTTCTTATGGCCTAATGTAATATTTATTTTCCATCCAACATGTTTATAAGTTCACATGAACCTGGATGACGGAAAAAATATCAACTTCACGCGAAACTTTTGTAGCCAATTATAAGTTGTTAATGATCAATCTCCATTGTTTCCTATGGCATGGTCTACCTGAGACTTGTATTTACTTCATTTTTAGGCTTGTGCCCTAAAATGATATGAACAAATGAATGGACAATGTGAATATAGTATCCATGCATCAAAGTGGGCCCCACAGTATGGCTCATGCTATCTTGGGTGAGGCTGGAGCTGCACCTAATCCGTTTTCTTTTTTGTGATATATAAGAAATTGAAAAAGTTAATAGAGAAACAAAAAAGTAAACGGGTAGAAGAGTTTTTCATAAGCTAATGACACGAGAAGGTTCTATTGCACATAGGCTTAAAAAATGTATTTAAGGGCAATTTCATCGAGAAAACAATAGGGTTAGTTCACATACGTGCAAAATAATAATATTTTAAAAGGTGATGCTATTTGAGTGCTCCCACGAAACTTGGGTTGTATATCGGTAAAAAGCCATTTATGTAATAGAGCCATGGACTGTTTCAAAACTGAGCGCATATACTGTACAAAGTGTGGCTAGTTGAAAAATGAATTATTTTTATATTTATTTATTTATTTATTTTAAGAATCTCCTTATCAGTAAATAACGAAATCTATTTTATTAATTTACCTGGTGTGAAGGGGACAACCTCTTGTTTTTTTAACTCTGACAGAGATTGATGTTTCTTGCTCATACACTAAAAAAAATAGAAAAAGTTGCATGTGTGGATTTGCATAGACCTGAGGATCACATGCATCGTATCTGTACAAACCAAACAACTACTGAACATATTTCCACCATGGATGCTGCTGTTGAAAGCTTATCCAATGAGATGATGAACGTTGCCCATTCTTACGCACCTTAATTCTCCGGTTCTTATGCAATATGTCACACTTATGAGCTCCATTCAATTTTTGTTGCCTTGTAATTATAAGTGGAGAAGGGCAATCATTAAGTGATATGGTACTCCAAATCCCTATTGAATGATATATTACTACATGGATATGCAGCACAGTAATTACTCATTGTGATGATAGGAATGCCGATTAGCTACTTATGCAGACGTCGTCATGATGTATGTATTGTATCTACACCATCCATCCATTTGGAGAGATTAATTTAGGACATGAGCCAGAGAATGAGGCGGATCCAAAGTTCAAGTGGACCCCACCATAGAAAACATCGGGGACAGTGACGCTCACCGTTGAAACCTTCCTATGGCCCACCATGATGTTTATTTGAGATCTAGCCGGTTTATACATTAAAAAAAAATACATGAAATAATGGAAAATACAAATATCAGGTTGATCGAAAACTTCCGTGGCCAAAAGAAGTTTTTAATTGTAGGCGTTCAATCCCCACTGTTTTCTGTGGTGGGGTCCACTTAATCTCTGGATCTTCCTTGTTCTTTCATGCATAAAATGATCTCTCCAAATTGATGGACGGACGGTGTGGATACAACACATACATGATGGTGGGGCCACAGAGCATGGTGAAGTCACATCGGTGGTGAGACTTGCTATGGTCTAGTTCAAGTTAAGTAGCTAATCCGTGTCCCATCCACATCCTTCATCTCGGCATTAGTATTAAGAGATGTCTTAAATCTGGGTCCTTTCGCGTCCTTTCGCAACTGGGATGTGAAAGGGTCCTTTCGCATCCTTTCGCAACTGGGATGCGAAAGGGAAGTTTCCTAAACTATAAATAGGTGTTCTTAGGGCTTTTCTAATTTATGAAAAATAATTCTAAGGCTTTCTAAAGGGGTTCTAGGAAAATTGAAGGGTGTAAGAAGGGTGAGATTCGAGGTTGTTCGAATCGGGTAAGTCCTCTCTCTTTTTGTAATTTCTATTTTCATAGTGGAGATCTGTCGCTTTGTGCCGTGATTTTTTTCCGAAAGGATTTTCTACTTTAAATCTGTGTGTTCTCTTGTGTGCTTGGTGTCATTAGATTACTATCCTAGATCTAAATCTAGGTGATTCCGCGGTCAAACTCCCCAACAAGTGGTATCAGAGCAAAGTTGGGGCACAGATCTGAATATGAGGGATTAGTAATAATGACGAGTGCTAAGTATGAGATTGAGAAGTACTCAGGGAAAAATAATTTTGAGTTATGGAAGGTTAAGATGATTAGCCTGTTAACCAAGCAAGGCGAAGATGGTGCTCTTGAGGAGCGAAAGTCTACTATGAATGAAGCTGATTGGAATGCTCTTGATAAGAAAGCTTTATCATCGATCCGTTTATGTCTCACGGACGAGGTTCTTTACAATGTCATGAGGGAGAAAACTGCGACTGGTTTGTGGGCGAAGTTAGAGGATGTCTATGCGAAAAAATTCTCTGAAAATCGCCTACACTTGAAGCGGCAATGGTATAACTTCAAGATGGCAGAGGGTGGAGATCTGGAGGCTCGCATCAGCAACTTTAATAAATTGGTTTGCAAATTGCTGGATATAGAGAAAGTGATGAAAGATGAAGAACAGGCATGTATGTTACTGAATTCTCTCCCAGCGTCGTATGAGTCTTTCAAGGACACTATATGCAACATGAATAAAATCCTGAGTGTCGACAATGTTATCTCAGCCCTTCAAGGGAAGGCTATGAGACAACTGAACAGCGACATGGGGACATCTTCTGGTGCACTATTTACAGTGGGTAGAAAATCTAGACAAGGTACAGGTTGTTCTGGTTCTAGATCCAAATCCAGGGGTAAGGGCAAAGGAAAGGTAAAGTGCTGGAATTGTGGGAAGGAAGGACATGTGAAGAAGGATTGTGAAAATCCTAAATCAAAGAGAGAAGATTCTGAGGCTTCATGCAGAGAGGCCAATGTTGTCACGTCAGATGGATCGAGTGGATGTGATGGTGATGTTTTATCTGTGTTTTCGCTCAGACGGTCATACGATGATCGTAAGGATGAGTGGATGCTAGACACAGGGCATCTTTTCACATGACTCCTCATCGATGCTGGTTCACCAGCTACAGGGAGTGCGATGGTGGAAAGGTATTTATGGGCAATGATATTGCCTATAATGTTGTGGTTGTTGGTTCTATGCGCATCAGGATGTTTGATGGGGTGGAGCGTACCTTGACAGATGTGAGGCACGTTCCTGATTTGAAGCAGAATATGATTTCTCTTGGTGTACTTGAGGTAAAAGGATGCAAGTACATGAGTATTGATGATGCTCTTAAAGTATCCAAGGGAGCATGGGTAATCATGAAAGCGCAACGTCTCGGTAACTTATATAATTTGATCGAGAGCACTTCAAAAGGTGGAGCTACGGTGGATGTAGCGGATTCCACCTCTGCACATGTGTGGCATGTTGGGCATGACCACATGAGCCGGTAGGGTAGGAAGACTGAGATGCGCGGACAGGGATACAGAGTAGGTGGAGCAACCACCTGTGAGAAAAAACACACGGCATGATCGCGGGATATCGGTGAGGTACAAGGACGACTCCAATATCGCAGGAGTATTCATCTTCTATTCAGATGGCTGTAGGTGAGCCTGGTGCTGAGAAGTGAAAGGTGACTATGGGCGATGTAATGTACTCGTTGTACCAGACCGACATATGGGAGCGGGTGAAGCTTCCAGTGGGCCAGAAAGCGGTTGGATGCAGGTGGATCTTCGGGAGGATACAACATAAATACAGAGCGAGGTTGGTGGCGATGGGTTATGCTCAGGGAGAAGGGATCGGCTTCTTAGAGATATTCACGCCGACGGTATAGCAGGTGTCTATTAGATTAATGATTGGCGCTGGTTCGCCAATGTGATCTTAAGCTGGAAGGAAGGATATGGAGTCTGCACTTCTGCAAGAAAAAGTGAAGAGCAGATCTACATGAAGCAACCAGGGCAGTTCGAAGTGAAAGGGGCTGAGAAAAGATTTTGCAGGAGGTCGTTGTTTGGCCTGTCGCCTAGGCAGTGGTTTGATTCCTTTATGGTGGGTCAGGTATTGTATGTTGATGACGTGTGGATCGTCAATTATGACATGTTTGAAATCAATGTACTGAAGACTCGGTTAATTGAAACATTGAGAATGAAGGATCGGGGGGTTGCAAATATGGTTCTCGGCATTGAGACTGAAGGAGGAGTATGCTTTGGTAATCGCAGGAGGAATACTTTATATGTAGGTATTGATCAAGGATGTGATGGGCCAGGTAAAGCCGGAGAGCGTTCCCTACGCGTCTCGCCTCAAGTTTTCCTCAGGACATGTCCCAAAACAGATGAGGAAAAGCAAGATATCTCATGAGCCTTATTCGAATGCGGTTGACAGTGTATGTCATGGTCTGGATTAGACTGGTTATTTCATATGCTATCAGTGTTGTGAACAAGTAACCCGACAAGTAATATTGGGTAGCGGTGAGATAGTAAGAAGACTACGTCTTTCCTTTTGGGAAGACAGGAGCAAAGGTAGTTGGGCACGTGAATTTAGATCCGGCAGACATGATTAACAAAAATATTCCTGCAGAGAAGTTTAAGTTATGTGCAACTTTTCTTGGCTTGACGATGGCGTAAAAGGAAGACGGAGTGTGCAAGAGAAGCTATGATGTGATGTAGAAATAAGAGAAGAGGTCAAGAAGCTACACGGTTGAAGATTGAAGACATGATGAAGATTGTTGCGAGATGTCTTAAATCTGAGTCCTTTCGCGTCCTTTCGCAACTGGGATGTGAAAGGGTCCTTTCGCGTCCTTTCACAACTGGGATGCGAAAGGGTCCTTTCGCAACTGGGATGCGAAAGGAAAGTTTCCTAAACTATAAATAGGTGTTACTAGGGCTTTTCTAATACATGAGAAATAATTCTAAGGCTTTCTAAAGGGGTTCTAGGAAAATTGAAGGGTGTAGCAAGGGTGAGATTCAAGGTTGTTCGAATCGGGTAAGTCCTCTCTCTCTCTCTTTGTAATTTCTATTTTCATAGTGGAGATTTGTCGTTTTGTGCTGTGGTTTTTTCCCGAAAGAATTTTTCACGTTAAATCTGTGTGTTCTCTTGTATACTTGGTGCCATTAGATTACTATCCTAGATCTAGATCTGTGTGATTCCGCGGTCAAAATTCCCAACAGTTAACACGTTGCTCATTTTAAGAATAGATTCCAACAAAGTGATGTGTATACTGGAACTCAAATCAAACTATCAAAATTGTGGGCAACACACCATACGTTGTACCTATGTAGGTGTACTAAATGTGATTGAGGACAGCTAATGAGGATTTCAAATGAAAATTATTAATGACTAAAATTCAACAAATGAAATACCCACTAGTCAAAGGTGTTGTTATAAGAGATGCAGCCTAAATTACTCAATTAAGCAACTATGAAACATGCTCGTGTGACCGTATCACAACAACTATCAAACATGTTGGCGTGGCCATATGTTTAAGTCCCTTGATATACATTGATACACTATTAACCAACAGCCCAAATTTTTAGAGGCATTAGTTATTTGGCATTGCATCAGAGTGAAGGGTAAAGTGTTTGGATATGAGAGTTGAATCTCAAGAGCGGCAAATATGTCGTTGTAATATATTTTAGGCCTTATAGGCCTAACTTAAAATGAAGCAAAGCTCAAGTAAACCACGTCATAGGAAATATTTGTGGAGATCCAGTGAGGATTTACCAAAAAAAAAAAAGAAACCTGATAAATTTATTCCAGCTCAGAGGTGACTATACATGCAAATTACATTTCGCACAGGCCCATTACTGCAAAAAGGGGAATGTAGCTTTCCTACCGTAACCTCACTCTCTAACTCAGGAAAGACTGGTTAACTTTCCTTAACCATTCCTAGCACTGTACAGTCTAGGACAAGCTCTCCTAAGGTAAGGATCGTAGAAGGCCAGAAACTTCTCTGAAAACCTTATCCGACTGATTGGTGCTGCTCATACAAGCTAGGCCGTCCGCCCTTCTGTTTGCTTCCTTCGGAATGTGCTCAATGGAGACATTCAGACGCTGACGGTGCCTCGAATATAATGAAACTGTTTCTATGGTGCACCGTAATGTTTATTTGTCATCCATATTGTTGATAAGATCACTCACATCTGGAGGAAAGGAAAATATAAATATATCCAAAACTTTTATAACCTTCAAGAAATTTTTAAAGGTGGGCGTTTGATTACCACTATTTCCTGTGTTGTGGTCCACTTGAGCTTCAGGTCTGTTTCAGTTTTAGTTTTGCACCTTAAAATGAGCTGAAAAAACAGATGAACGACATGGATATAAAACACATGCATCACAATGGGCTCCACAACGCCCAACACATCAACACATGGGGGTAGCGTTGGCAACACCACCTGATCTGCCTCCCATTCCATGACCACTGATTCAGTTGGCCCCACCATGCATAGGTTCCAAAACCTGCATTTGGGTGGCAATGCATCGATTTCGAACATGGTTAGGCCGAAGTAAGCCTGTTCATTAAGAGATCTGAAATCAAGCCCGCCGTCTGGATCTATGCTTGTGATTGCATGTTATTCATTAATGTGCAATTAGCTCTAGCCAGTTGCATGTTTTCTTGTTACGTGGCCGGTGGCCCCATATTTCCTGCTTATGTAGGGCATCCGCTGTTAGGTCCATGCAAAAACATGGGCCCCATCAGGAAATTCAGCTAATCAACCCATTTGGTGGGCCACATCTGCATAATCATTTCATTTGATAATCATGAACCCTGAGAACTAGGCCATGGCATAATGGACCAACTACCCCATTGTCATCCGAACTGGATGAATCGCTCCATATCCACTGAATGTGGAAGGTGGCCCATTTTTTCTAACCAATGTTTTAAAACACGCGTTCTAATAGTCCACTTACAATATAATAGCTTGATTGTCTCCCGATCTGACCGTTCATCATTGCAGATGGGCATGTCAAGTGGGCTAGAGACTTTATGTGGGCAGGCATTCGGAGCCAAACAATACCACATGCTAGGGACCTTTCTACAAAGATCATGGATAATCGAATCTGGATTTTCGTTGCTCATAATTCCTCTCTTCATCTTCTCAGCCCCGATACTCATATGGTTAGGTCAGACAGAAGATATAGCCCTGATGGCCAACACGATCTCTCTTTGGTACATCCCCATCTTATTATCATACATCTTCAATTTCACCCTCCAAATGTACCTACAGGCCCAAAGCAAGAACATGATCGTCACATGGCTGGCCATGCTATCACTGAGCCTCCACGTTCTCGGTTGCTGGGTCCTTGCACAAGGGATCGGATTGGGTGTCGCTGGCTTGATGGTGTCGATGATCTTGGCCAGTTGGATGCCGATCATTGGGCAGTTGATCTATGTTTTCTACTATTGTCCACACACATGGACAGGGTTCTCAATGCAGGCCTTTAACGATCTTTGGCCTATCTTGAAATTATCAATATCTTCAGGTGTGATGCTTTGGTGAGTCCAACTGTTCCTAAGAACTCGTATTTTGAATTTTAGAAACTTACATGTGTCATATGTTTATGATGATCCAAACCAGTCATCCTGCAAATTCTGCCCATTCATATTAATCCAAGGGGTGAAATTGGATGATTAAGATATCATGATCAATGTGAATTTTGAGCTATGGTCCATCCACCATGGGGCCCATTATTTGGGCGGTTTATGTATTTTTCGTTTCCTAACTAACAAATTATTTTGCTAAAAACAGTTTGGAGATTTGGTATAATTCAGCATTGATTCTGCTAACGGGCCACATGGAAGATGCGACCATTGCAATCAACGCCCTCTCCATCTGGTAAGTAGCCCAAATTTCTACAGCTCTGGTCAATCTGTCACTTGTTTTACGACATCAGATCCATGGAAACGGTGTGCTCCAGTTACCTATTTATTCAAGGGCATTCTTATAATTTACTCAACTAATAATATTTTAACTGAAATATTAAATGCTAATAAATGATATATAAAAATTTACAGTATCGACTAACATTCTTTTATTTATTTATCAAAGTTGGTAAGTATTATTTTTAAACCTTTGTAACTTGAAATTAGCTAATTATATTATAAAAATTATATATTTTTTAATTTAACTTATTTTAAAAAAAATTCTTACCTATATTATCTAACTTATATACAACTTTTGTAGATAATATCGATATCTGACTTCTTTGGACAATATCTGTATTGGCATCCATTGTCTAAAGTAGATATCGGATACAGAAATTGTAGTGAAAGATCCGTTCTCCTGGCTAATCCGAAGATAGGATGGGCATGTGCTAAACATTTAGGCTCATTAGCCAGGCTCACATTGATTTTCGAGCCCAAAAATAAATGGGCGGGGCCGAGCTTCAATCTATCGACATTTTCTATTCAAAGATCAGATCAAGGCCCATTTGTATCTGATGCGGGGCTTGGGTCTAACTTTCAGTCATAATGGCGGAGCCGGGACTATTTTTCTAGCCCGAAATTGAAATGGACCAATCTTAGTGGACCTTGGATCTTCCAATCCCTTCAGCATTATCAGCCTTTGATGCTAATATCATAGATGATTTTATTTGTTTTTCTTTAATAGCTAATGTTCAGTTGGTATGCAGCCTTAATATGAATGGTTGGGAGCTGATAATATCTTTTGGCTTCCTAGCAGCTGCAAGGTACTATTTTAAAACACGTATTGGTATTAGCCCACCTAGGTTTTATAACCATTGCTGTGTTTATGGCCCATCCATCCGGCTCACCACACATGTTGGTGGGCCCTTATTGGGTGAAATTCATCTCCTGTAGTCGACTACATTAGCATCAAGGTTGGATGAGATGAACTATCCATCATCTGGTGGGCCCTACTTTAGATGAGTTAAGTAAAAAAGTAACACCAGCAAGATGATCCTAACAGTCAGCTGACTAATGGTCAAGATCATCTAATCAAATATGAATATCAAGTGGGAAGACACAAATGATGGTGTAGACTGTGGACTATTCAAGGTTTGGTCATCAGATGAATGGTGTATATATATACGAACCAGCTCGTACGTGCTACTTACAAACTTTTTTGAGAACCCATCATACGTGATGTGGATCCAAAATCTGAACCATTCATGTGAAGCAACACCTCGTGAAACCCCATGGGCCCAAGTTTTACTTTGATCTAAAACTTTGATGGGTCATGAAAAATTAAACAGTTTCCTCCCTTGATTTGCATTTCTCTTTGCAATGGCCCACCAGAATCTTAGATCAGGGTGAAAATTCACCTCCTAAGGTTTCATGGGATTCCACATCTTATGGACTAGTCGGATTCGACTCCCATGGCACGTGTGCAAAGGTGCGCACGTGCGTAGGTGTGTAGGGGAGCATGCCTCATATATATATATATATATGGGAAAAGGTACTATGCGCGCGGGCTCACGGCTCCATCCCATGTGGTCGAGCTGTGTGGGCCCCACCGTGATTCGTTTCAAACATCTACCCCATCAGTCAGATGCACCATTCCATCGTGGACTTAGGTCTCAAAATCCGTGACTTTTGTGGGCCACACCACATAAAGAAGTGGAGAGGGGCCATGCACCATTAAAACATTCATAATCATTTTTTGGGTCCCACCGAGATGTGGTTTGCAAATCCAGCCCATCCATTATGTGTGTCCCACTAGGATTAGGGGCATACTAAGTTTCAGCAGCATTCAAGACTCAGGTGGGCCCCACCAAGTGCTTTTATATGCTTTAACGGTGTCTTCACATGATTTTAGATGGTATGGCCCACCTGAGTTCCGTTTACATCTGATTTTTGGGATATCCCATAATTTAAAGGGGACCCATCAAATGCACGGTGTTGATGGTCTACACGCATCACGGTGAGGCCCACACAGCTCAACCTTATGATAAGCTTATCATGAGCTCGAGCGCATAATTTTAAGAGAGGAATGCTCGCTTGCGCACCAGTTCTCACCGGAACTCGTCAGAACTTTTTCAGAACTCATTACACGTGATGTGGACCCAAAATCTAAACCGTCCATATGATGCAGCACCCCATGACACCCCTAGTTTAGATTTTCACTCTGATCCAAAACTTTGGTGGGCCATGAAAAAGTGTAACAATTTCCTCCCTTGATTTGTCTCTCTCTTTTGCCATGGCCCACCAAAGTTTTAAATGAGAGTAAAAGTTGGGCCCCAGCAGTTTCATGGGGTGCTACATCACATGGACGGTTCAGATTTTAGGCCCACATTAGGTGATGAGTTTTGAAAATTCTCTCTCTCTCTCTCTCTCTCTCTATATATATATATATGGAAATGGTAATATGAGGTTGAACTCATGAGAAGTTAACATGAGGTCAAGCTGTATGGGACCCATCGTGATGTGGGTCAAACATCTACCCCATCAACTAGATGAAACATTCCATGGTGGGCCACATGCTTAAAAATAAAATCAATCCATGACTTGGGTGGGCCACACCATATACAACAATTGAGAAGGATTATCCTCCCATTAAAACATTCATAATTATTTATTGGGCCCACTGAGATGTGGTTCAAACATCCAGCCCATCCATTGTGTGTGTCCCAGTTGGATGAGGGGTAAGACCAAGTTTCAGCCGGATCCAAAACTCAGGTAGGCCCTACCAAGTGCTTTATATGTTTTAAACATGTCTTCACATGGTTTTAGATGGTATGGCCCACCTGAATTCCATATAAGGTTGATTTTTGGGATATCTCATAAACTAAAGGGGACCCATTAAATGCACGGTGTTGATGTTCGACCCAAATCATGGTGGCCCCACACAACTCGTCCTCATGGGAAGTTCCCATCAGGTCATATATATATATACACAGAGAGAGAGAGAGAGAGAGAGAGAGAGAGAGAGAGAGAGAGAGAGAGAGAGAGAGAGAGAGAGAGAGAGAGAGAGAGAGAGAGAGAGAGAGAGAGATGTACGTGACCCTAACCATATGATGCTGACTAGGATGTTTGTATGGGGAATGTAGTGTGAGGGTGGCGAATGAGCTAGGGAGAGGGAATACAAAGGCAATTAAGTTCGCAATCGTGGTTGTTGTTGCAACTTCATTCGCAATTGGAGTGGTGATTTGGGCCTTGATATTGGGTTTTCGACATAACTTCTCCTACATATTCTCAAACAGCGCTGCGGTGGCAGATGCAGTGTCCGATCTCTCCATCTTGCTCGCTTTCTCTATTTTGTTGAATAGCATTCAACCAGTCCTCTCAGGTGAGTTGACTTGCCTCCTCTGTAGATGTAAGCTCATCGAATGGTTCGATTACGATAAAGGTCATCTGGGGCATCATTGGATGGTCCACTCAGTAGAAACCAATTAAACTGTCAGACTGATTTGGATTTGTGTTTATTAGAAGGTCCACACGTAGAAAATAATGAGCAACGCATTGTGCAACCTTTCCTATTGGCATACATGTATACAAGCCAATTTCAAATGCATGTTCAAGATCACATATATCCCATTAGGTGGGCTACGATGTTTATATCTTTTGGCCTAAATGCTAGGTCATTTCATACCATAGGTGGGTCACAATAAGTGAAAAAATGAGCAAAAAATGTTTTAAAGGGCAGGTTACTTTGTACTTTCTGGCTCACTTAAGAGAAATGGCATAATTTTTTAGGTGGAAGATTTAAGCACTATTTATTAAGTTATGGTCCATGCTTTACATAGCGGGACCATGGAGAAAGGGAAGGACGAGATCACCAGTGTCTTCTTCCATGTTAAGCCTTGAATCCACGGGGGGAGAGAGAGAGAGAGAGAGAGAGAGAGAGAGAGAGAGAGAGAGAGAGAGAGAGAGAGAGAGAGAGAGAGAGAGAGAGAGAGAGTCTCGAACTGTAATAAAATTGATAAGAATGAAATGTTGGGTCTAAAATGCAATTTTGGTATGCTTTTGTAAGTGTAGATCTTCAGTTTATGTGAAATAACCTAAGATAGGAATCTATTCTCTCTAAAACACAATTTTAATAAGCTTATATAAACTTAGACCTCTCAATTTATGTGAAATAAAAAATATTATTAAAATAGTAAACTTATTAAAGATAATAAATATGTTATAACTAGATTAAACTATTCAAATAAAAACTTTAAAATATGGCTCGACTCTTCAAACTCTAAAACGAGTGAAAGTAGTTAATTTAAAAATGAAAAAAACTAGTAAAGTTTGACTTTATACTAATATTTTATTTTCTAAACAACCTTATTTCATGTCTCTTAGAGCCTTATATCATGTTTCCAATAATATTTTATTATAGTAATTCCTACAATCGATCACCAGGTTATATTACTTTGAGGCTATATTGTATGTTAGGTAGTTTTTCTTGTAAGAATTCCATGGCCATACATGGCATTAGCTATCAGGACGGAGCCATGATTGGTTTGGATCAAAACAGTGAGAACCAAGGTTCGGTCCACGAAGGGAGCTATACAAACGCCTTTGGTCATACAGCAGAGTACCATATTATTTCTTAATGGTAGAGATGTTTAGAACTAGGGCTTCTCCCTCTCGTGTTTGAGAGAGAGTCGTGGTAGCGAGGATATCAGCAACGATCTATACATAGCGAAAAGCATAACCTCCCATCGTTAATGCGTGTGGAAGAAGAAGTTCAAGCATTTTTCGGTAAGCTCCATTTCCGCCATTAAATGCAGAACCAAGTACGCCATCTAAACTCTTTTATATTTTTTTGCCCCATTGCACAGCGTACAACGATCCAAACTAGATATATTAAATGTGATATCAAAGCCATCCCTATGTAATTAAAATTGTTGTATAACTCTCTCAATATAAGCTTCCTTAAAAGGAAAAAAAAAAAAAAGCAATTCAAAAGGTTGTCCATGGGGCATGTCATCTCCTCCTTCCTTTGTTATTAACGGTCGTGGTTCAACAATGATCGATTTTAATATTCCTTGGTGTTTACGCGGTTAGTTTTGTTTAGGAGATTGGAGATTGGAGAAGAAGACTCTATTGGGTTGGGCTAAGAAATGGGCCAACAAGACGAGTCTAGCCTCATTCTGGACCATCAATAGGCGGCCTCAGCATGGTGCCATAAATTAATGATGGTTTCCGGTTTTGAATCATACATCTTCAACAATTGAATAAAGTTTTACAATTGTTAAAATTGTTGTTTGCCATTATTGAAAGTATTGTTGCCTGGTCATACGTCCAGTTCAAATTGCAAGGTCCACATAGTTGGATGCCTAAATATATGTTGGGAGCCTTGCACAAAACCCTAGGATCTAACCTCCCGAACAAACCAGAATTATGAGATAATAATAGTAATGAAATAAATCAAAGCAACAATCACACACCATATAAGAGATTTTTATGTGGAAAACCCTCAAAGAGGTAAAAACTACGGGACCTCATCCAGATCAACAATCCACTATGAAGTAGAACGTTTACAACTTTCGTCACTCACGCAGGAGCGGATAAACAATAAGAGAATAAAAGAAAATAGAGGGATCTCACCTATCACGAGGACGTAGAAGCGCTGAGACGACGGCTCCCTTCCACAAGTTTCCTCTCTCTCTTTTCTCTCACTCTCTCACCCTAAACCCTTTAGCAAAACCATTGCAAAGCCTTTAGGAAACCCTCTTGTGATTTTTCTGTACATGAAAAACCTTAGAAAATTCCAATTTAAAGTTTTTGGAAACTCCCTTCCGCATCCCGGTTGCGAAAGGACTTGCGACACGAAATCCGTGCAAAATCGCGAAACGAATTTGCGTAGGTTCGACCGGTTGTGGACCTCTTACG
Source organism: Magnolia kwangsiensis (assembly GCA_037074715.1). NCBI lineage: Eukaryota > Viridiplantae > Streptophyta > Magnoliopsida > Magnoliales > Magnoliaceae > Magnolia > Magnolia kwangsiensis. Next base: position 122,256,674 of record CM073577.1, read on the forward strand.
ACCGGTCGAGCACCCCTGAAAAAAATATCCTAAACTCGCTGGAGTTTGAGTCATGTAACCCACCACCAGTCGAACACGACCCACGACCGGTCGAGCAGGGCTCTCGACCGGTCGAAGACGGGTTAAAAAAACCCATCAAATCTCTCCATTTTTGACCCAAGAGGGATCCACCTTCTTCAAGTCAGCCTAATTTGTATAAACCTCAAACTTACCCTTGAGCAAAGCCTTGGTCATCATGTCTGACCCATTATCGTCCATATGGACTTTCTCAAGTTATAAAACTTTCTGTTTCAAAGTATCTCTGATCCAGTGATACCGAATCTGTATGTGCTTCAACTTGGAATGCTGACTTGGATTCTTGCTCAAGTGTATAGCACTCTGACTATCGCAATAGACCACGTGCTCCTCCTGCTTTAGGCTAAGTTCCTATAGGAACCTCTTCATCCAAAGCATCTCTTTACATGCTTCTGTGACTGTAATGTACTCGGCCTCTGTCGTCGACAATGCTATGACCTTTTGTAGCTTGCTCTTCCAAGAAACCGTTTTCCCTGTAAACATAAACATGAACCCCGATGTAGACTTCCTGAAGTTTATGTCGCCTGTCATATCTGCATTTGTATAGCCCTCTAGCACAGATTTACCGTCAACATAGCATAAGCTCAACCTGGATGAGCCTCTTAGATACTACAGTATCCACTTCACTGTTGTCCAATGTTCTTTGTCAGGATTGGCAAGATACCGGCTGACAACACCAACCGCATATGCTATGTCTGGGCGTATACACACCACAACATATATCAAACTTTCTACAGCTGACACGTAGGGTATCTTCTGCATCTCTTCCACCTCTGCCTTCGTCTTGGGACACTGCCTGTCGCTCAATCTGAAGTGACCATCCAGTGGAGTACTGACCGGCTTCGCTGCATTCATATTAAACCGTTCTAGGACTTTCTCAATATACCGCTCTTGTGACAGTCAAAGCTTTCTACTACTTCTATCACGGGTTATCTCCATTCCTAGGATCTGTTTAGCCGGGCCCAAGTCTTTCATCGCAAATGACTTACCCAACTCCTGTTTTAGCCTATCAATCTTTGTTCACTCCCCAAGTGCAGGGTTGTGATGTAGTAATAAACTCTTTAAGACCGAGGTCGAATCCCAAGGGACTGAAACTCATACGAAATCTGAAACTAAGTAGAATTCGAACTAGACTAAGATGAATTTTAAATCAATTAGCAATGTTGGAATAATTGTAGAATAATTAATCTAAAACTTAACATAATTCAGAGAAAGGGAACTAGGGATTCAGAGGATCCACTTGTAGAGATCAGGGAGAACTTGTGCCTGTTTTAAGAATCATGAAAGTTAACTGAACTGCAGTTGGTATAGTTTTTAAGAGATGAAAGTTATATGAATTAGAATGGATTTCATCTCCAAACCATGCCCAGGAGACAAAGCAAACGACAAAATTAAACTAATTACCAACCAATCACATGTATGAAGGTTAGGAAGGGTACCGTCATCTGACCATGCCCGGGAGACTATGGTGAATAATAGGGCTTCCTGTCGTCATAAACATAAAAGGAAAGAAAGATTCTCAAAGCCATTGCAGACCCATTATAATTTCAGTCACAATAGACCATTAAAAACCTAAAAGCATTCCCTTAAAATCAAACTAAAATCAACATCATTTAATATAAATAAGAAGTACAAGCGAAAGAGTCCCCCATCACGCTACAAGCTTCACCTCTTAGCCCTAGCTAAGAGGTTTAGCTGCACATGAGTGGGCTATCCCTTAAATAAAAACAAAAGAAGAAGAAAAGGAAAAAGAAAAACTATAACTCTTTCTCTCTCTTCACGTTCAAGCCCAAGCCAGGATGATTCCCCTTCAATTTGATTTCTCCTCTCTCTTTATAGCTATCCAAGATGGTGGATGGGAGGCTGGAAGTGGTTACACAGCAAAAGCCAGAGATTTCACGTAAGACCCGTATCTTGGTCCGTACCTTTCCGTACACTTCCGCGGTCTTACCGGTCGAATTTCGGTAACTTTCGACCCTTAACCGATATCGACGCGCGACCCTGATTCATGTGCCGACAACCCGAGTCGACTCAACCCGAGACCAATACCATAGCGACCGCGCCGTCGTTGCGGTTCCGATGCCGCGACCCGCGCGCCAAGGCGATACCCTGGTCAAGAGATATGGGCCAACGTTCGGTGCGAGAGAACGCCGTGCGTTGCGAAAACCAAGAGAATCTCTACGATGTGTCACATCAATCACATCAATCCCATCAATCAATCAACCTATCAATCCATCACATGTCAAGTACACATCACTTTATTCCCTTTTCCCAAGCAACCACAAAAGTCTTCACCACTCATACCTCTCTTACACAAAAAGCCACAAAAGTCTTCATCTCCCATACCTCTCTTACACAAAAGCCTCAAAAGTCAAAGATTTTTTACACAAACATCACTCACCACATCCATCCATCACTCTCTCTCTCTCCCTTTACATCACTCTCTCTCTTTCTCTCATTCTCATTTTAAAAATTCCAAGCAACAAGAGTCCATACGTATGGAATTTCTCCAAATTCCTAAGCTCCAAGTGGCCCACCTTCCTACCCCAAAATCTCCCATCTCAACCCTCCATTTTTCATCTTAACCATTGAAGTTGAAGCTAAGGTGCCAAGGAACCCCTAGGAGCGAGAAGATCGGACGGTGGGTGATACATCATACTTGTTTTTCTTATTTTTATGGTGGACCAAGTGAGGCCCACCGATCAATGGTGTGGATCTCACTTGGGACCCTTATTTGTGGCCGATGGACCACTTGGATCATCATGATCATTCCATGATGGGGCCATTCTCCATGGACCCCTTCATGATGTTTATTTTCTTTAGAAAGGTCATCTAGACCATCCGTATTGGTGGGAAAAGGATCTCCACCGTTGATCTTTAGTTTTGATGGTCACATGTGCAAAATGACCCACTTGATGTATGATTTCATGTAAGGGAGGGCCCATAATGACGGGGTCCCTCCATCACAAGCCGTGTCCCACTCTCCATGTCTCTCTCTCTCTCTCTTTTATTGCTTTTATTTTATTTTATTTTGTTTTATTTTTTTTTATGCTATAGGATAGTGGCCCACTTGAATGGATCCCACCTTGATGTAATTATTTTATTCAAGTGGGGCCCGCCTTAGACGTTGAACCGTGTCACCCATCAGTGGTGGCCCACTTCATCTGGGCCCACCACTCTTTTAAAAAAAATATCATAACCGTCCAGCGTCTGGGACGCTGGACGTTCCAATGAAATGAAGAAAGGAAAGAAGAAATGTGAGGTTTTTGGGGTGACCCCCTAGTGTTGGCCCCACCTTGATGTTTACGTTCAATCCAAGCCGTCCATCCTCTTACCCACGACATTTTAACCGTTGGGTAGAAGTTTGGAGCTGATCCAATCACCTGGTGGGCCATAGCGCCAAATATTGCATTTTCACCATTCAAACACTAAATCCTTATTTTATTTCACTTCCAAGCATCAAAAAACTTCGAACTCTGGACTCATTTGGACGGCGTCGAGCCACTGAACGCAATGGCCGGGGCGAATTTCATTTTAGCAGGCCCCACACGTGAAAAACCCCAGGACAACGGGTTTTTCCCGAATTTTAAAAGAGGCAAGCCTTGCCTCTGCCTCTCTGTCAGCGGGCGTGCGGGCGGGTAGCGCCTGCACGTAGGTGCGTGCAGCCGTGGACGGCGGTCGTCCAGCAGGGGCCCACGGCCCTGCATGTGGGCCCCACTATAATGTTTATTTTTCATCCGACTTGTTCATTAGGTGGGCCACCCCAGTGGTGGGCCCCCCCTCCAAAAATGAGTCAGATCCAAAACTCAGGTGGCCCACACCACGCGAAACAGTGTGAATTGAATTCTACCGTTGAAAAGTTTCTGGGGCCCACAGAAGTGTTGGATCAAGCTGAAAATTTTACTGTCCCTTCATACAGGTCTGAGCGACCTTATGAAAGGGTTGGATTTCAAATAAACATCACGGTGGGCCACATACGTGGGACCCACAGTGATTTATGTATTTTATTCACACCGTCCACGGTCCATGGACGGTGACGCCCACTGTGATGTGCGTTGTATCCTCACCGTCCCCACTGGACGGTGGGGCCCACATATATATATATATATATATATATATATATATATATATATATATATATATATATATATATATATATTATATTACATATAATATTGTATATATTACATATATTATATTATATGTAGTTTATATATTATATAATATATACGATTGTACGTCTTCATGTGGGCCCCACCATTGTCACAGGCGATGCATACAGACCGTCCATCCACTTGAAAAGATCATTTTAGGCCTATGGGTTAGGCCCATTTGAATTTCAAAAGGGCTATAGGCTAGGCCCATTTGGTTTATGAAATGCTTATAGGCTAGGCCCATTGGATTCATTTAAGGCCTAAGAACTTAGGCCCATTTGATGTGTTGCAAGTCCATGGGACTAGGCCCATTTGGTGTACTTCAAGGCCCATGTACTTAGACCCTTTTGTTGAAATTTTAAAAGCCCATGGAGGTAGGACATTTGATATATTGCAAGGCCCATGGGACTAACCCATTTGATTATAAAGGGTCCATGGGATTAGGCCCACTGGATTTATTTGAAACCCATGAGTTAGGCTCATTTTATTTGATTAAGGCCTAAGGGTTTAGGCCCATTTGACTCATGTTAGTTCTATGGGTTGAGTCCCACTTGATCTACATGTGGGGCCTAATTGGTGTGGCCCATTTGATACATATTAGACTCATATGACTAGGTCCAATTGATGCAATCCAAGGCCCACGGGTTTTGACCCATTGCAATGCACATGAGACCCATTGGTGTGGCCCATTTATGTGGCCCATCTGATGAATAAAAGCCCATAGGATATGGCCCATTTGATATATATGTAAGGTCCAATGGGGACAAACCTACGGTCCATTGTAATGTGTAAATCCATTACAGACTAAGTACGATGTTTACAACGATCGTGCCTTGGGAGCAATGTTGGTTTGACGTCCACATTGTAAGTGTAATGTTGGTTAGATGTCCACATTACGACTCTCCTTAGGGCCCATTTCTGGGCCGTACTTATTGTGCATAGGCCGTCCAGGTCCATCTGCATTGTAAGATAGTTCATTTTATTATAACATGTTTAGTACAGTTCCATGACTCATGATCATACGCATCATATGTATGCTTGACGTGAGAATTGTTTGATCATAGCATTTGCCTTCAGGCAGGTTGTTTATGAGCTCCCGGTTAGGCGGTGTTGCCCTACATGAGCGCACGATATGCGCAGGATTGGTTGCATGACTGGATAGTGTGAATCATGCATATCGCATTTGTATGACATGGATATGGTACACCCTAGCGACATCGGGGTCGTAACTTTCACAGATGTATCGTGGTTGGCAGGATTGGATACCGAAAATCTTATTCTACATGAGGTACTATAGATATCCCTGGGTGAAAGTCCCTAAACCCTTATGGTACCAAGAGGTTGCTCCAACGTCTAGACCGAGTGGGTAGATGAGCGCTGAGTACCGAATACCAGTTGGCTGCGCTCTCCACTGTGTCATGGTCGGTTGGAAGGGGGTGCGGCCTTACCCGCCCGAGAGTAGGGAGCAATGCTAGGCTGAGTTTGACCAGCTCGAGGAATGGGTCCGCTATCGACGAGTCGCGCCCGATATTGGCAGACGGATAGTGTGGTCTCTTCCACTTACCTTATTGTGCACGATGTGGCGGTAATCTGGTTTAGAGTGTATTAGACCCCGGTGATATTCCATATTTTGAGCTGTATTGATGTGTGGACATAGATGAGGATCTGTATGCTTGAGCTGCATTACACATCGCATGGCCTTGGGATGACCGATACCATTCATGTCTTGCATCGATACGCCTTGGTACGGCTCATGATATTATAGATCCATCTGCATATTCCGCTTTACTCTGACATTGCATGTTCATATTACTACCTTGCGCACACACTTTCACCACCCTCTAAGCTTTCTATAAGCTTATGCACAACCGTTGCGTGCAGGTGACGTTGGTTCGCAGCAGCGCTGAGGCAGGAGCACGTTGCGGAGCGTTTTGGAGTTTTTGTTCTTGCCATTGTATTTTCCTTTATGCTCATTATACTTATAAAGTTTTTGATCATAGTAGAAATGTAATGGAGTTCTTGGTTGTTGTTTGTGGGTTATGCCTTTGGTTATGCTTATTACGAATCAAACTGACATTGAAAATTCTCCTCGTAGCATCCCAGGATCGGAACCTGGCGAATGGGAGCTAAGAGCCGAGAATGGGGTTCTACGGAGGCTGTCGGCGCCGGATTCGGCGATGGAAAATTTTATGAGCTCGGTTTTCGAGTTTGGGGCGTGACATTTCACGTACCCTGTTACAGCGTGCGTCATAGTGCGTATGCTGATTGCTTGGTGGAGTCCATGATCAAGATCTAATGAGAAATCTACGCCGTCCATTCGATTCCCAGCGAAAAATAGGTCAGGACAGGTGGGTTTGTTTCAAGTTTTACGTAGACCATTGCACTAGATCTTCTCACCGTCCGACCTGCTTTTGACTACAATCCATTCATGTGTGCATCGATGAGATCATACGGAGTTCTTGGCGAGGGTCTTGGCCACCTCTTAGACTGAATGGATGGTCCTGATTGTCTGTTTGATTAACGGTGAGGGTCCACTACATGTCCTAGCGTTCGTTCGTGCGTAACAGAGACGGCGCATCTTGCGCTGGCTGACGGTGGGGCCCATGATCGATTCCATCTGCAAAATCCAGTCCGTGAATTGGATTTCTGACAAAAAACCGGTTGGAAATGTATAACTTTGGTCTGTTTCAGTGTGGCCCACGTTATCTTTCACTCCACCGTCCATTCTCCGCTTTGAAAGGTTGGATTTCACTCCTAGCCATCTCTTGCAATTCTTCCACCTAGGCAGTGATAAGCGGCTGCTTTTATCCCTGATGAACGGTCCAGATTACCTGGATCATGGACCATGGTGGCCCACAACATTGCCCCACATGGACAGCGTGCGAGCACTGTTGCAACGGAACATGAAATCTGTCTTTGAAAGGGAGAGCTCGGTCAATGGCTTGCTGACCGATCTCCTTGGCGCGGTGCACAGCGTGTGCACATGTACCTTATGTACATACGGCATATATATGGGGTCCATAATGATGTTCTTGAGAAATCCACTCCGTCCATTCATTTTTTCACCTCATTTTAACGGTTAAGACCAAAATTGAAGCATATCTAAAGATCAGGTGGGCCCAAAATCATGATTCTGAGGGATAATCTGTCTGTTAGGCCACTTTCAGGGGGATCCAATGGCTGAAATTTGACGTGTACGGTTAATTTAGGGTCTACAGGCCATGTATGTAATTTCAAGCCGAACAGATAGTTGGAACCCCGTGATCTTGCATTCTGGACTAGTTTCGGGCCAGTTTTACGTGACGCTTGATTTCCTCGGACCCTTGACGTGTAAACTCGTTGATCTTGGTCCTATGGAGTCCGTCACTTACTCTGGTGACTTTGGAGCGTCAAATCCACACTTTTAATACTCTTTTTCAGTCCATCCCTTAATTACACACTGCAACAAAAACACGATTAAAATATTACATTAAGCAGTGTCATATTCATAAATCCATGTAATAATTGGGGTCTAATATGCAATATTTGACCCTCAACAATCTTCTTGATATCCTTTCCCATGATGAGCATGCCATCAACGTATAAGAGCAGAACTATGAAATCACCATCTGAGAACTTGCGCGTGAACACACAGTGGTCTGACTCCGTTCTGTCATACCCATGCTGTAACATGAACGAATCGAACTTCTTGTACCATTGTCGTGGAGCTTGTTTCAGCCCATACAAGATATTTCTCAGTCTACGCACCATATGCTCCTTGCTCTTAACTTCGAACCCCTCTGGTTGATGCATGTAGATCTCTTCTTCCAGGTTACCATGGAGAAAGCAGTTTTAACGTCCAACTGCTCTATCTCCAGATCCATGCTAGCTGCCAACCCAAGCAACATCCGTATGGATGTCATCTTCACCACTGGTGAGAATATCTCCTCGAAGTCTATGCCTTTCCTCCGACCGAACCCTTTTACCACAAGTCTGGCCTTAAACCTCGTCTGTGAATTCTTCTGCTCAACCTTCTTTCTGAACACCCACTTGTTGCTCAGAGCTTTCTTGCCCGTAGGCAGTTTCACCATGTCATAGGTGTGGTTCTTATATAAGGATTTCATCTCCTCTTGTATAACTTTCAACCACTCCTCCTTATGCTTATCGGCTAGGGCCTCAGAATAATCTTCTGGCTCTCCCCCATCAGTCAGCATAATGTACTCATGCGGCGAGTACCTCTTAGACGGTTGTCTGTCCCTAGATGACCTCCTCACCTGTGGCTTAACAGGTGATCAAGTGGGGGCTGCTCTCCCGGTCCATTTTCTATAGGAACCCCCTTGTCCTCTGCACCTCGCTTACTCCCCCGTCATCAGGCACCACAGGAGGAATAACCGAATCCATGTCCTCTAGCTCACCTGAACTAGGTTGGTTCTTCTCTGGCTTACCAATGTCTTCAATACACTGATCTTCAAAGAAAACCACATCTCTGCTCCTGACAAACTTCTTCTCGGTCGGATCTCACAATTTGTACCCGAACTTTTCATCACCGTACCCTAAGAACACACACTGTCTGATCTTCATGTCGCGCTTGGACCTCTCGTCCTTCGGTACGTGAACGGATGCCCTGCATCCAAACACCCTGAGATGACTGTACGATAGATCCTGTCTAGTTCACAACTTCTCAGGTACTTCTCCATTCAATGGGGCTAATGGAGACCTGTTTATCAGATATACTATTGTGTGCATTGCTTCTTCCCAGAATGTCTTGGGTAACTTTGCATGGGATAACATGCATCTGATTCTCTTAGCAATAGTGCGATTCATTCACTCAGCTACACCATTATGCTGGGGGATCTTGGGAACCGTCTGTTCATGCCGTATACCCAGGGACTTACAATACTCGTGAAAGTCGCCAATGTATTCCCACCATTGTCAGTGCAGATGCACTTCAATGATCTACCTGTCTCTCTCTCGACCATAGTATGAAACAACTTAAACACACCAAAGACCTCATCCTTGAATTTCAAAGCATAAGCCCAAACCCTCATAGATGCATCATCTATAAAAGTAACAAAATACAATGCCCCACTCAAGGTTTTTATCCTCATAGGACCACACACATCAGAATAAACCAAATCTAATGCATGTACTTTATTAACATGAGAAGCAATTTTAACAAATGAAACTCTATGCTATTTCCCTGATAAACAATCAAGACAGGTTTTGAGAGGTATACCTGTCACGTCTGGAAGGAGCCGCTTCCTCGCTAGTAGCTAAAGCCTTATTTCACTCATATGGCCTAGATGCCTATGCCACATGTCAATAGCTGAAATCTTCTGCTGCGTTTAACCCACCCTTGCATACACTGACACTTGCTTTGTACAGGGTGCAACACTTCTTTCCTCTGGCTACGATCAATAAACCCTTGATGAGCTTCCAACGCCCACCAGCAAACCGAATTTCATAGCCATCATCATCCAACCTTCCCATCGACATAAAGTTGAGGCGAAGGTCTAGGATATGCCTCACATCCCTGAGAACCAATGTGCAGCCCACATCGGTCTTCACACAAATATCACCGACCCCTACGATCTTCGATATGCCAGAATTTTTCATCTTCACGGTCCCATAGTCACCTGACTTGTAGCTTGTGAAGAAATCCCTACGTGGAGTCGCATGAAAAGAAGCTCCTGGGTCAATCACCCAGTCGGTGTCCTGACCAGTAGCCGTGAGACAAACATCATGATCTGTGGAAAGAATAATAACAACGTCGCCATCTGAAGCGACCGCAGTAGAATCAGATTCATCTTCCTTCTCCTTTCCTTTTCCTTTCTTGTCGTTTTTAGCCTTACGACATTCATGCTTGTAGTGACCCTTCTTGCCACAATTCCAGCATTCAACATCTTTTCTGTTACTCGACTTGACTCTTGATTTATCTCGGGCCTTCCCGCCCTTCCTGTTCTTTCCTCTCCCCCGTTCTTGTGTCACAAGTGCCTCTTGCTGATTAGACCCCTGAGACTTCCTCATTGTCTCTTCATTGAAGAGACAGCTAGTAACCTGTTCCATAGATATCTTTCCGTCTGACACGGAGTTATTTAGAGACACCACCAATGTCTCTCAACTGTCAGGCAATGAACTAAGCAATAGTAAAGCCTACAATTCATCATCCAGGACCATCTTCATAGAGGAGAGCCAGTTCACTATATTACTAACCTCATTTATGTGTTCAGCCACAGAACCACCATCCTTGAACTTAAGATTCATAAGTCGCCTTATCAGAAAAATTTTATAATCGACTGTCTTCCTCTCATACAGCCCTTGTAGTTTCAGCCATAAGCTAGCGGCTATGATTTCCGTAGACACATGGTGGAATACAGAATCATCCAGCCATTATTTAATAAACCCCACCACCTTTCGGTCCAACTTCTTCCAATCACCATCAGACATATCCTTAGATTTTGCTGATATGCCTAAAATTAGAGAATATAGATCCTTGCAATAAAGCAAGTCCTCCATCCTAGCCTTCCATATGGTCCAGTTAGAACCATTGAGGCTGATCATCCTTGATGAGCCACCTTCCATAATTCCAAACCGATCCTACCCGTTTAATGAACTTTGCGCTTTGATACCACTTTGTTGGGGCCTTGTACAAAACCTTAGGATCTAACATCCCGAACAAACTAGAATTATGGGATAATAATAGCAATGAAATAAATCAAAGAAACACTCAAACACCACACAAGAGATTTTTACGTGGAAAACCCTCAAAGAGGTAAAAACCACGAGACCTCGTCCAGATCAACAATCCACTTTGAAATAGAACGTTTACAACCTTTGTCACTCACGCAGGAGCGGATAAACAATAAAAGAACAAAAGAAAATAGAGGTATCTCACTGATCACGAGGACGTAGAAGCGCTGAGACGACGGCTCCCTTCCACAAGCTTCCTCTCTCTCTTTTCTCTCACTCTCTCACCCTAAATCCTTTAACAAAACCATTGCAAAGCCTTTAGAAAATCCTCTTGTGATTTTTATGGACATGAAAAACCCTAGAAAATCCTAATTTATATTTTTTGAAAACTCCCTTCTGCATCCCGGTTGTGAAAGGACTTGCGACGCGAAATCCGCGCAAAATCACGGAACGAATCTGGGTAGGTTCGACCGGTCTTGGACCTCCTACGACCGGTCGAGCACCTCCTTCGACCGGTCGTGGTCCACCTTTGACCGGTCGAGCACCCTTGAAAAAAAATATCCTAAACTCGCTGGAGTTTGAGTCGTGTAACCCACGACCAGTCGAACACGCCGACCGGTCAAGCAGGGCTCTCGACCGGTCGAAGACGGGTCAAAAAAACCCATCAATATATACATGGGCCATAACTCTCTCTCTCTCTCTCTCTCTCTCTATATATATATATATATATATATATATATATATATATATATATATATATATATATATATGGAAATGGTACTACAAGGTCGACCTCATGAGAACTTCCAAACTGTGATGTGTGGTGAACATCAACATTGTGTATTTGATGGGTCTCCTACTATCTAAAACCATGTGAAGACATGCCAAAAACATATAAAAGCACTTGGTGGGGCCCACCTAAGTTTTGGATGCGGCTGAAAGTTGGTCTGACCCCTCATCTAAGTGGGACACACACAATGGATGGGCTAGATTTGTGAACCACATCTTAGTGTGCCCAATAAATGATTATGAATGTTTTAATGGGAGGATAACCCCTCTCCAATTTTGTACGTGGTATGGCCCACCCAAGTCATGGATTGACTTTATTTTTAAGCTTGTAGTGCATGTGTATGCCTTCTAGGCTAAATTTTGGTTTCAGGTCATTTATCTAGATTGATCATTCCATTTAGTTTGCCAATTTAGTAATTAGCCCTCATGCATATTGCAAACTTTTGAATTTAAAAAGAGAGCTCAAAAGAAGAGCTCATCTCGGTCTCTTCAGGTATGAGTCATCTCCCAAATACATAGATGCTCGATTCAAGATGTTCGTATCATATGTGCCCAAATAGGACTTGGTTATAGTCCTACAAGTCTTATGATGGTGGAAGTGTTCTGATGGAAAATGAAACAGCATGCAAGGCCATCGAAATAGAGATCATGAAGGTAAGAATGTTTGATAGAGTTGTACGGAGCTTAAATCTATGTTAAGCAAGAAGTTTGACATGAAGGATCTAGACACTGTGAAGAAAATTCTAAAAAATGGAGATTCATAGAGACAGATAGTCGAGAAAGCTGTGGTTGTCTTAGAGGGGATATGTGCAAAAGGTGCTAGAGAGGTTCTATATGGAAGGTGTTAAGACAGGTACCACGCCTTTAGCATGTCATTTTAAGTTGTCAGCCAAATTGTGTCCAAGTATAGAAGATGAGATCGATTTCATATATGTCACAAGTGTCGTACGTAGGTACAGTGAGGAGTCTCATATATGCAATGGTTTGCACAAGGTCAAATATCTCATCGGCAATTAGTGTGGTCAACAAATATATGGTGAATCTAGGAGAGCAACATTGGAATGCTATTAAGTAGATTCTAAGATATCTCAGGGCACAGTCGATACCAGGATCATACTAAGGGGACATGGAGCTTCAGGTGAAGTTCCAGGATACATGGATTTAGATTATGCAGGTGATTTAGACAATAGGAGGTCCACTATGGGATAAGTTTTTACATTAGCGGGCAGACCGATATGTTGGAGATCTACACTATAGTCTACAATAGTGTTGTCTACAAACGAGGTGGAATATATATATATATATATATATATATATATGGCTACGAGAGAGGTGTTATGGTTGAAAGGTCTAATAGGAGAATTCAAGGTGAAATAGGAGGCGATTCAGTTGCATTATGATAGTTAGAGTGTTATCTATCTAGCGATGAATCATGTGTATTACGTGAGAACCAAGAATAGTGATGTGAGGTTTCACAATATACGGAAGTCGTTACTTTACGAGAGATTTTATTTAAAAACACTCATACGTCTGAGAATGCCACAGATATGTTGACGAAACCAGTGAACATAAAGAAATTCAAGCATTACTTGGCCTTGATTTATATCCCCAGCCATTGAAGAGATTAGGCACCCTTGCACATGGGTGCAGATGGAGCTACATTCCAGATAAAGAATGCAGGAAGCACTCTACACTCAAGGTGAAGGTTGTATGACAGACCTTCAGGATGACTTGGTAGAATGCAAGTCAAGGTGAAGATTGTCATGTGAGATGCCTTGGATTTTATTAATCTACTAATGCAGATAAGCCTATCTCAGTTCGATCGGTGTTTTTTTTTTTTTTTTTTTTCCAACCAAATTAGGGGTGGATTCTAGTTTGCATGCTGTTAATATTTCCACATTTTTGGTTTGACCAAAATGTGTGAGTCAGTTAATTTTTGTTTAAGTTACGTAAATTAGCACAAATCGAAGTATTTAAGTCTAGTTTCGATTAGGGCACAATTAATACAAGTGTTTTCTCATGAAGGGAAAGGGTTTCGCAAGATGAGGGTGTTCTAAACACTTATAAGGGCTTAGGAATGGATTTTCTTAATGGGCTAGGATTTTCCTAGGTGTGCATCACAAGGGGAGATTGGGTGATCCAGTAATCGAAGAAGGTGAGTGGTGTAAACTCTAAGGCTTTTGATTATAGTGGATCTCTGTCGCTTTATACTGTGGTTTTTTCCAACAAAAGGTTTTTCATGTTAAATATCTTGTGCTTTGTGTAATTGCTTTATTGGTTATTGTTTATTCAATTGTTCCATTTTTTATGAACGTGCTTCTGCAAAGCGATCGGATTAACAGTAGTATTAGATCCAATTTTCTAATACTTGGAATTGATCTAGGTTTGTTGTCGCTTGGGATTACATTATAGTGGTGTGTGTTCACTTCCCAAGTGCAGGGTTGTGATGTAGTAATAACTCGGTAAGACCGAGGTCGAATCCCAAGGGACTGAAACCTGTACGTTATCTAAAACTAACCAGAACTAGAACTAGAATGAGATGAAATCTAAATTGAGTTGTAATTTGAAGAATGATTATGAAATATTAATCTAAAACTTAGGAGAAATCAGAGGTGAGAAACTAGGGATTCAGAGGATCCACTTGTAGAGATCAGAGAGATCTTATGCCTGCTTCAAGAATCATGGAATTTACTGAACTGTCGTTGATCTAATTTTCAAAGAGATGAAAGGTATATGAATTAGAATGGATTCCATCACCAAACTATGTCCAAGAGACTATGGCAAACAACAGAATTAAACTAATTACCAACCAATCAAACATATGAAGGTTAGGAAGGGTACCGTCATTCAACCATGCCCAGGAGACGATGGTGAACAACAGGGCTTCCTGACGTCATAAACATAAAAGGGATAAGAAAATATTCAAAGCATTGCAGACCCATTGTAATTTTAGTCACAACAGGCCATTAAAGATCAAAAATATTTTCATTAAAATTAAACTAAAACCAACTTCAATTCAAAAATTAAAATTAAATTAAAAGCATATAATCTCTCATCTCACTACAAGCTTCACCTCCTAGCCCTAGCTAGGAGGATTTAGCCTGCTGTGGATGGGCTCAATCCAAATAAATAAAGAGAAAAAGAAAAGGAAAAGAAAAGGGAAAGAAAAACCAAGCTCCTCTCTCTCTCCTCTGCCCACGTTGCAACCCAAGCCAAGAGCTCCTTGCTCTCCCTCCAGCCGTGAATTGAACCTCTCTTCTCCTCTCTCTTACTTCCTTTTATAACACCAAAGGGTCGGTGGAGAGAGAGAGAGTCCTCGAGTGGGTGTGCAACAGAGGCTGCGGAGGTGTTTACGTAGCTACCATTAAAAACAAAGTCTTCTTCTGGTGTGCGAAGCATCCACGAGCGGCTTAGATAGAAACGTCACTTAGGACATTTTTATCTCCTCTATCAGATAGACGGTGCTGATCGGCCATCTGATCTTTGATGGCGGGCCAAGAAAATTCGAAAATCCAATTTTTTTGCGGACTGCGAAACAGAGCCTTCGCGTCTTGCTTTGGCTATCAGTGGGTCCATGATTAATATCAGTGGTGAAATCCAAGCCGTCCACTAGCTTCAGGATGAAAAACCGTCCAGACATGCTCGATTTTGGATCCCAACTATGGTGGGCCATAAGATCTTGATTCCGCCGTCTATCTTGATTCTAAATACAGATTTCTTGTGATCAGGTGCATGGGACCAAACGGTCACCATAATTGTAGTCGTCCCATCAGCCAGGACACAATGGACGGTTCAGATCAGACATCTGTATGATGGGTGGGCCCTTCTGAGCGAAACCGGCGTCGGCAGCGAAGACGCTGCGTAATCTTTACGCAGAGGAGCTGCGTGAAGCTTGGTGGGGTCCATGAACGGAATTTCCAGAGAAATCCAGTCCGTCCATTGAATGGAGCTTGAATTTTCGATCGGGGATAGAAAAGTTTGAATGATTTCTGAGATGGCCCACTTGATCTGTAAAGTCACCGTTCATCTTCCATTTTAAAGGTTGAAATCAGTTTTATGTTGTCTTTCAGGATTCCGCCACCTAGGTGATGGTTAAGCCTATTCTATAGAGTGAATGAATGGCCCGGATTATCTAAATAGGTGATGTTTGGACCCCACAACTGAAAAACGGACGGACAGCATGAAGACGCTGTCCATTTTTTTAATTTTTTACAGAAGACGCGGTCTTCTGCTTGTTTGACCGGACTGAATTGTTCGGTGCAATTCACGTGGTTGTGCACTACATGCACGTCTACCCTCGTGTGGTGTGCACTACGATGTTCTTGAGAAATCCGATCCGACCATTCACTCTGTCATATCATTTAAGCCGTCGATACCAATTTCAAAGCATATCCAAGTCTCAGGTGGGCCCTAAATCACAGATTCATGGGCTGATCTAGCCATTGGGCCACTTCCACAAGGTTTCATCTGCTGAAATTCATCATGTACGGTTACTTTATGGTCCCCAGGCCACGTATGAAGTTTCGTATCAATCTGATGGTGGAAACCTTGTGATCTTGCATTCTACACCAATTTCGGGCCATTTGAAGGTGAACGGCTGAAATTTCGCTGATCTTTGGCATGTAAATCCACTGATCTTGGTCCCCTGGGATCCGTCCCTTGCCTTAGTGAATCTTGAGTGCTAAAACCATGCATTTAACATCCTTTTTCAGTCCAGGCTCTTAAAATCACCTTACAACATAAACACGATAAAACGGGCCATTAGACAGTATCATGCTCGTAAATACAGGAAATAAATAGGGTCTGATATGCAATATTTGACCCTCAACACAACCTTCAACCAGCATTTTGCTAGTCTCGAGCAAAATATGCGAAAAATAAGTTGAGAATTACAAGACGAGTTCTATGAACTCGAGTGATTTTTGGAAAACAATCCAAATACTACAAGTCTAAGATTCATAAATGTTGGGCATTAATTTCTCCTAGACCCAAGAGCACGGTAGACTTCATAATCATGTGTAAAGTTTTAATCCATCAATTAGAAAAAATTTTAAACATTGAGATCCATGGATGTATAGTGTAATCTCGGCTTATCATCATTAAGAGATTCAATTGTCAATTTCATGATAGCATTGGTACCCACAAGAGCATTCAGGACACTTAAAACGTGCCTCATAAATCATTCTTTTTCTTTCTTTCAACCCTTGATTTTTTTTTAGTAAAAGTAATGCCAAGAAGGGGAATCAAATCCTCACCTATAGGGAGCAAACCTCTGGTGAGGACTGTACACCCAGACCTTTTTCACATATCATTCATGGAGAATTAACTCCACACCTATAGGGAGCAAACCTATGGTGAGGATTATTCGTCCAAATCTTTCCAAAGGTTTCTTCTTTTCTTTAATTGATCATGATGGGTAATTTTCAAATGGGTTCCTTACATGCTTAGTGATTACCAAATTAACCCTTCAATATCAAACTGAACACTTAATGTGGAAGCGAGATGTGACATGTGAAAGCATGACTCAATCAATGTTTATAACTTCCAATCATGGATTAATGTTTTGATCTTAATTGTGAAATCTAACAGATCACTAACTTCAAGAGTTGTAAAATTACCAACATCACGTAGCTTGAATTTCTAAATCCAGGATATCCATCAAAATCACTTCAAATTCATAAGAATTCTCAGAAAAATTTAAAAAGTTTCACAAATTTATTTTTTTTTTCACAATTTTTGCTCAAGACTAAGAAAATACTGATTAGGTTACCTAATCTCCCACCCCCAACCTAAAATCTACATTGTCCTCAATATAAAAGATATGAGCATGTAATGCACATGGAATAACAAAAGTAAAGTGATGGGAAGATAGTACCTGGATAACGAATCAAGAGAGAGACTTTTCAAGAGATCGCAGCATGAAAGCTGGTCAGTCAAGAGAGAAAACAAAGTAAAAATAACAACGAATAAAATCCTACCTATACCACTTTCGCTGGTGCTCTCGATTGCATTTAGCGAATGCAACAAGCCTTTAAACCCCTAGGTTACCCCTAGTGGACGAGTTGTAGTCTCGTGAGGGTTTGCAGTAATGTTACCCACAAACATTGAACTACCTAAAAAATGAAATGAAATGGAATAAAATGACTGGGTTGCCTCCCAGGAGCGCTAAATTTACCGTCTTCAGCCAGACAAATAAAACAACTACCCAAGTCCTATGAAAGCGATAAACCTACCTATACCTCCATCAGACTAGGAGATCAGTCTTGGTAAACAGGAGCAATCAGAGGCATGGACATGTCCTCTGAATCAAATGCCTCGACAAATGGCTTTAATCGATGTCCATTGACTTTAAACTCCTTACCATTGTCGGGATCTCTTATCTCGACGGCCCCATGAGGATAAGCAGTGACAACAATGTAAGGGCCGGTCCAACGAGATCGAAGCTTACCCGAAAAGAGATATAGCCGAGAATCGTACAAAAGGACTTTCTGACCTGGCGTGAATGATTTTCGGAGAATATGTTGATCATGAAACGCCTTCATCCTGTCCTTGTAAATTCTCGAGTTTTCATATGCATCGTTTCAGATTTCTTCAAGTTCATTTAACTGAATTTTGCGTAGCGAGCCAGCGTTGTGCAGATTGAAATTCAGATTTTTGATTGCCCAGTATGCTTTATGTTCCAATTCCACAGGCAAATAACAAGCCTTTCCATAGACAAGTCTAAAGGGAGATGTTCCAATAAGAGTTTTAAAAGCAGTACGGTACGCCCATAAGGCATCAGTCAATCAGATTGACCAGTCCTTACGATAAGGGTTAACCGTTTTCTCTATGATATGTTTGATCTCCCTATTGGAAATCTCAGCTTGTCCACTTGTCTGTGGATGGTATGGGGTGCTCACCTTATGAAAAATACCGTATTTCTTCATTAAGCTCTCAAATGGTCTATTACAAAAGTGTGAGCCCCCGTCACTAATGATGGCTCGAGGCATCCCGAACCGCGACAGGATATTTTCTTTTAAGAACTTAATGACCGTGCGATGGTCATTGTTGCGACACGGAATTGCTTCAACCCATTTAGTGACATAATCTACGGCAAGCAAAATATATAAATTTCTAAATGATTGGGGGAATGGTCCCATGAAATCAATGCCCTAACAATCAAATGCTTCTATAATAAGGATAGGATTTAAGGGCATCATATTTTGACGAGACAATGCTCCCAATTTCTGACAACGCTCACAAGCCTTGCAAAACTCATGAGTGTCCTTAAACATGGTGGGCCAATAAAAACCACACTGTAGAATCTTAGCCGTGGTCTTTTTAACAGAAAAGTGACCACCACAGGCCTATGAGTGACAGAAGGAGATGACACTCTGATGCTCATCGTCTGACACACACCTCCTTAAGATTTGGTATGGGCAATATTTAAACAAATATGGATCGTCTCAGAAAAAGTTACGCACCTTAGTAAAGAATTTCTTCTTATCTTGCGATGTCCAATGTGTCGGTATGGAACCTGTAGCAAGATAATTAGCAATATCAGTGAACCAAGGTGAATGGGAGACTCTAAACAGTTATTCATCAGGAAACATATCATTAATATGAGTCGCCTCACGGGAATCAGAGGTATTAAGGCGAGAAATGTAATCAGCCACTACGTTCTCTACTCCCTTTTTGTCTTTAATTTTCAAATCGAATTCTTGGAGTAAAAGGATCCATCGTATTAGGCGGGCTTAGAATCATTCTTAGAAAGAAGATACTTAAGTACCACGTGATCTGTGTAGATGATGATCTTAGATCCGATCAGGTAGGATCTAAATTTGTCCAAAGCAAACACTACGGCTAAGAGTTCCTTTTCCGTAGTCGAGTAGTTCACTAGGACAGGATTTAGAGTCCTACTTGCGTAGTGAATAACGTAAGGCCACTTATCTTTTCTCTAGCCTAGAACCGCTCCAAGAGTATAATCAGCGGCGTCGCACATAAGTTCAAAAGGAAGACTCCAGTCGGGTGGCTACATGATAGGTGCAGTGGTTAACATGCCCTTAAGCTTAGTGAAAGTTCTTGGCACTGCTCAGTTCACTCGTATGGTGTATCCTTTTGAAGAAGATTACATAAAGGACGAGAGAGGAGACTAAACTCCTTTATGAATCATCTGTAAAAGCCTGCGTGTCCTAAGAAGGATCGCACGTCTTTGATATTCTTGGGTGGAGGTAGGTTAGAAATAAGATCAATTTTTGCCTTATCTACCTCGATTCCTTTGGACGATATGATATGCCCAAGGACAATTCCCTTTTGAACCATAAAATGGCACTTCTCCCAGTTAAGTACCAAATTTTTTTCTTCACATCTTTTCAGCACACATTTAAGACTTGTTAAGCATTCGCTGAAAGATGAACCAAAAATAGAGAAATCGTCCATGAAGACCTCTAGATATTTTCCCACCATATCAGAAAAGATACTCATCATGCATCGCTGAAAGGTGGCAGGGGCATTACATAACCCGAATGGCATCCTTCTGTAAGTAAAGGTGCCATAGGGACATGTAAATGTGGTCTTTTCCTGATCCTCAGGAGCGATTTCAATCTGATTATAACCTGAATACCTGTCAAGGAAACAATAATAGGAATGACCAGCTAGCCTTTCCAGGATTTGATCAATGAAGGGCAAAGGAAAGTGGTCTTTCCTTGTGACGGTATTCAGCTTTCTGTAGTCAATGCACATTCTCCAACCAGTAGTAACTCTGATTGGCACGAGTTCATTATTGGCATTGGCTACGATGGTGATCCCGAACTTCTTAGGAACTACCTAAGTTGGACTCACCCATTGACTATCGGATATGGCGTATATGATCCCCCACTTCCAATAGTTTGAGAACCTCGGCCTTAACCACTTCCTTCATGTTTGGATTCAGTCTATGTTGTGATTGCCGAACAGCCTTTGCATTATCCTCAAGATATATGTGGTGATACAAATCGATGGGTTAATTCCTTTGAGGTCCGCTATCGTCCATCCAAGAGCTCCCTTATGCTCAATGAGAGTAGATTACCACCGGGTACGTCTCATCTTGACCTAAATATACATATTTTAAATCAGAGCGCAAAGGTTTTAGGTCAAGCTTCTGTGGCTTGAGGTTAGACGGTAGAGGCACTACATCGGTTTGGGGCAATTCTTCAATTTGTGGCCTCTACCGGTTAACTTCAAGTACCGGTGCAGTATCCAGCATGGCACACGTCTCCCTAATTATATCATCATCAAGATCATAGGAGTGGGCCAGGCACGTCTCTAGAGGATTAGAGGATAAGGTGAGAGGTTTTCTATCTTCCACAAAAGAATCAATCATGTTAACATCGTGAAAATCATCATCATCCTCTGAGTTGCTGCCGTTATTGAAAAAGATATTCGATTCCAATGTCAAATTTCCAAAAGACATAGTCATGACACCATTCCTTCAGTTGATAATTGCATTTGAAGTGGACAGGAATGGGCAACCAAGAATGACGGGAATCGGAGTGCTCGTGTCATTGATGGGTTCGGTGTCCAAGATGATAAAATCAACAGGGTAGTAGAATCTATCAACCTAGACTAACACATCCTTGATAATCCCTCTTGTTACACGAACAGAATGATCAGCAAGTTGTAGTGTGGCTCGAGTGGGTTTTAATTCACCCAAACCTAACTGTTGGTATACCGAATAGGGAATCAGATTGACGCTTGCTCCTAAGTCAAGAAGTGCGTGATCAATTCGATAGTTCCCGATTACACATGATATGGTTGGGCAACCGGGATCCTTGAATTTTTACGGCACATCTTGTTTCAGGATGGCACTCACTTTATCAGTTAAGGAAATTTTCTTTTGAATACTTTTTCGTCGTTTGGTCGTGCATAAGTCTTTTAGGAATTTAGCATATAAAGGTATCTGTTTTACAACATCAAGCAGAGGAATGTTGACTTTCACTTGTTTCAACACCTCTAGGATATCCTGAGAGTTAGAGAGACGTTTTGGTTCAACCAACCATTGGGGAAACGGAGCAACTGGCTTTTCTACAAGTTCCGGTTCTAATTTTTGTGGGGCGCCACTAGATCCATCATTGTTGTCCTCTTCTGGTTCTTGAGGCTTTTCAGGCCTAACCGAAAGGGTTTTATCAATAACCTTCCCACTCCTAAGAGTGGTGATGGATTTAGCATGCCCCATTTGATTTGAAGAGCTGGGATTACCTGTCTCGTATTGCGGTTTAGGATTGGGGATTAGTTGTGCAGGAAGCATCCCCTTTTCTATAGCCGTCATATGTGAATCTATCTTTTGTATAAAATTTTGCATTATCTGCGTCAGCTCTTACACAGAATTTTGAGCCGGTTCTTCTTGAGGTCTCCCCTGATTTGGATTTTAATTGAAGAAACCTTGAGGGGTAGCAGTTTGTCCGTTCCTCCAACTAAAATTCGGATAATTTTTCCAGCCAGGATTGTACGTATTAGAGGGCGGTCCATTGAAAGGTCTTTGATAGTTATTTACGGCATTAGATTGTTCATTCAATACTTCTCGAAAGGCAGGTATTGAAGGACAATTTTCAATAGTATGAATGTTGCAATCACAGATGCCGCAAACATTTTTATTAACCTTTTCCTTCTTTCCTTCCATGGCCTCAAATTTTCTGGTGATATTGGCCACCTTAGCGTTAAGATCATCATCCTTTTTTAGGAGATATATTCCTCCTTTTTTTCTTGAATGAGTCGGCCTAGACGTAGTGTTCGTCCTTGGGTAATAGTCCCATGATTGTATTTTTTCAGCGAGACTATCGAGGTAATCCCATACCTCGTCGACATTTTTATTGATGAATTCTCCGTTACACATTGTCTCGACCATTTGGCACATGGAAGATGTTAGCCCATCAAAGAAAAAATTCGTAATGCGCCATATTTCAAAGCCACATTGTGGGCATGCATTAACCAGATCCTTGAACCTTTCTCAACATTGAAAGAATGTTTCATCTTCCTTTTGGGCAAAGTTCATGATTGCTCTCATGAGGGTAATTGTCTTATGATGTGGGAAAAATTTCTTTATAAATTCCCTCTGCATATCATTCCATGTGCCAATGGATCTAGGACGCAGTGAATGTAACCACGTCTTGACTTTTTCTTTCAAGGAAAATGGGAAGAGTTTCAGCCTAATTGTATCTTCAGATACATTAGGGAAATATAAGGTGCCTATGATTTCGTCGAACTCTTTCAGATGCAAGTATGGTTCTTCAGATTCAAGCCCATGAAACTTGGGAAGGAGTTGGATAACCCCTGGCTTGATGTCCATATGTCCTGTATTCTCATTAAAAATCATGCATGAGGGCGTACTCACCCCCGCCGGTTGTAAATAATCTCGTAAAGTACAAGGCGGGGGTGCCTGATGCACCTCATTCTCATCATGTACTTCTTCAACCCTAAGTTGGGGTAGTGCTTGAGGTTGATTTTCAGCCATAACCTCCTCTAACTCAGGAGAATTCAAGTGGTGTCTAGTCCTGCGATGGACAACCAACTCCTCAACTACTCCTCCTTCAGTCACGAGACCTCGATTGTTGTCACGTGCCCACTGGGGCATAAAACACACTCAGCCCTCAAATTCTAACTTAAACCTAAGAGAAAGGAAGAAGTAGAAATCTAGAAAATAAAGGGGAGAGATGGAAAGAAATTACCAAATTTGAAATCCTAGGTTAAGAGCCTGCAGAATAAACAAAACAAGTTAGTTTCTAATAATAGAAAATCCTAATTAAAAGTAAACTAATTTCTAGAGAAAAGAAGAAATTCCAAAGAAAGAGAAATTAGAAAGATCTTACTAAATTAGAAGTTTCCTACAAAACAGAAAAATCGGGTTAGTTATAAAAATCAGATAGAATGAAGAATAGCAAGTTTCTAAAGTCAGGAAAAAATTTCTAACAAGGAAAATAACTAAGCTTCTAAAACTAGAATTAGAAAATTTTAAAAAAGAAAATCTAATCTTAAACTAATCCTGAAACTAATTAATTCCAGAAAAACGTAGCCGTCAGTCCCCGGCAACGGCGCCAAAAACTTGTTCACTCCCCAAGTGCAGGGTTATGATGTAGTAATAACTCGGTAAGACCGAGATCGAATCCCAAGGGACTGAAACCTGTACGTTATCTAAAACTAACCAGAACTAGAACTAGAATGAGATGAAATATAAATTGAGTTGTAATTTGAAGAATGATTATGAAATATTAATCTAAAACTTAGGAGAAATTAGAGGTGAGAAACTAGGGATTCAGAGGATCCACTTGTAGAGATCAGAGAGATCTTATGCCTGCTTTAAGAATCATGGAATTTACTGAACTGTCGTTGATCTAGTTTTATAGAGATGAAAGGTATATGAATTAGAATGGATTCCATCACCAAACCATGCCCAAGAGACTATGGCAAACAACAGAATTAAACTAATTACCAACCAATCACATGTATGAAGGTTAGGAAGGGTACCGTCATCTGACCATGCCCCAGAGACGATGGTGAACAATAGGGCTTCCTGACGTCATAAACATAAAAGGGATAAGAAAATATTCAAAGCATTGCAAACCCATTGTAATTTCAGTCACAACAGACCATTAAAGACCAAAAATATTTCCATTAAAATCAAACTAAAACCAACTTCAATTCAAAAATTAAAATTAAATTAAAAGCATATAATCTCTCATCTCACTACAAGTTTCACCTCCTAGCCCTAGCTAGGAGGATTTAGCCTGCCATGGATGGGCTCAATCCAAATAAATAAAGAGAAAAAGAAAAGGAAAAGAGAAGGGAAAAAAAAACCAAGCTCCTCTCTCTCTCCTCTGCCCACGTTGAAACCCAAGCTAAGAGCTCCTTGCTCTCCCTCCAGCCGTGGATTAAACCTCTCTTCTCCTCTCTCTTACTTCCTTTTATAACGCCAAAGGGTCGGTGGAGAGAGAGAGAGTCCTCGAGTGGGTGTGCAACAGAGGCTGCGGAGGTGTTTATGTAGCTACCATTAAAAACAAAGTTTTCTGCCTTCTTCTGGTGTGCGAAGCATCCACGAGCGGCTTAGATAGAAATGTCACTTAGGACATTTTTATCTCCTCTATCAGATAGACAGTGCTGATCGGCCATCCGATCTTTGATGGCGGGCCAAGAAAATCTGAAAATCCAATTTTTTTGCGGACTGCGAAACAGAGCCTTCGCGTCTTGCTTTGGCTATCAGTGGGTCCATGATTAATATCAGTGGTGAAATCCAAGCCGTCCACTAGCTTCAGGATGAAAAACCGTCCAGACATGCTCGATTTTGAATCCCAACTATGGTGGGCCATAAGATCTTGATTCCGCCGTCTATCTTGATTCTAAATACAGATTTCTTGTGATCAGGTGCATGGGACGAAACGGTCACCATAATTGTAGTCGTCCCATCAGCTAGGACACAATGGACGGTTCGAATCAGACATCTGTATGATGAGTGAGCCCTTCTGAGCTAAACCGGCGTCGGCAGCGAAGACGCTGCGTAATCTTTACGCAGAGGAGCTGTGTGAAGCTTGGTGGGGTCCATGAACGGAATTTCCAGAGAAATCCAGTCCGTCCATTGAATGGAGCTTGAATTTTCGATCGGGGATAGATAAGTTTGAATGATTTCTGAGATGGCCCACCTGATCTGTAAAGTCACCGTTCATCTTCCGTTTTAAAGGTTGAAATCAGTTTTATGTTGACTTCCAGGATTCCGCCACCTAGGTGATGGTTAAGCCTATTCTATAGAGTGAATGAATGGCCCGAATTATCTAAATAGGTGATGGGTGGACCCCACAACTGAAAAACGGACGGACAGCGTGAAGACGCTGTCCGTTTTTTTGATTTTTTACAGAAGACGCGGTCTTCTGCTTGTTTGACCGGGCTGAATTGTTCGGTGCAATTCACGTGGTCGTGCACTGCATGCACGTCTACCCTCGTGTGGTGTGCACTACGATGTTCTTGAGAAATCCGATCCGACCATTCACTCTGTCATATCATTTAAGCCGTCGATACCAATTTCGAAGCATATCCAAGTCTCAGGTGGGCCCCAAATCACAGATTCATGGGCTGATCTATCCGTTGGGCCACTTCCACAAGGTTTCATCTGCTGAAATTCATCATGTACGGTTACTTTATGGTCCGCAGGCCACGTATGAAGTTTTGTGTCAATCTGATGATGGAAACCTTGTGATCTTGCATTCTACATCAATTTCGAGCCATTTGAAGGTGAACGACTGAAATTCCACTGATCTTCGGCGTGTAAATCCACTGATCTTGGTCCCTTGGGATCCGTTCCTTGCCTTAGTGAATCTTAAGCGCTAAAACTATGCATTTAACATCCTTTTTCAGTCCAGGCTCTTAAAATCACCTTGCAACATAAATACGATAAAACGGGCCATTAGACAGTATCATGCTCGTAAATCCAGGAAATAAATAGGGTCTGATATGTAATATTTGACCCTCAACAGTGTGAGATAAACACCGGTTAACTCCAACACAACTCATTGCTGCATATCAAGTTATAAAATGTTTTAACTCTATTGAAATGGCGTACAACTCTTAAAAACTTAGCCATTGTACACGTGTACAAGGTTTTGCACAAATTGCGGTCACATTTTTCTTCTAAGAAAAGGCCAATTTCTGAACAAGTTCTTCACAAGTTTGTTCTTCAAGTGTCATGTGTGGGGCCACAGTCTCTATTTATGGCATTTAATCTATCTAGAAAGGATTTCCTATGGTGAAGATTGGACGCCCCAAAAGCAACCGTTCCAACCATCGTATTAACTATCAACTAAATCTAGAGGTTTTCGAGTGGTTGTCAATTGTTTTCTATGACTTAGTTATTGGATAGATTTGACTTTTAGATCATTTCATCATCATGTGAGCCCACTTAATGTGTGGATTGGATAGGATAGAGTATACACAACTCAGTGGGCCTACAAAGTCCTAGGCACTAAGAGTGAGTTTCAAATATTGAAAAGAAGGAAAGACAGATACCAAAGACGTGGGTTTGTTTCAGGTTTCGTTTGCTGACATTGATTTAGGGAAAAAGTGAAGGGGTAAAATGTGAAATCTTCGTAGAAAGAGCTGATAGCAATAATGGTCCATACAAGGTTTGTTGGAATCAAAGTTTTAAGAGGCAATTGTTCTGAAAAGGAAGGGAAGGCTATTTCATCCTTATCCCATTTTAATTAAAACAATTATAAATATTTATGATTCAATATTTTAAAATGATTTTAAATTTTAAGTATTTTAAAATTTTGATACGTCTTTATAGTTCAAATTATTTATTTTGCAAATTTTAAATATTTAATTAAATATTGGTAAAATATTTTTAATATTTAATTTCAAATTTATTGAAATGAGAATTTTACCATTTTTATTGTTAAGGTTTCTAATTAAATATTTAATTGTAAAAATAAGTAAATTTATTATGGAAGTCTCAGTAAATTTTCTTGATAATTATTATCTTTAGACAAATCATCTCATTTTCATGACGAGAGAACCTTGTTTCATGGGCACAAAGTTATAAGGATCTTTACTCTTACTCTGGTAGTAGACTCTCAAGAGTTTCAACACCCAGTCAAGGGTTCGAGTATCCAAAAGGACGAAAGTCATAATAACCCAACTGGCCCCACTTCCAATTAATCGCACATACAGCTAGTTATTTGTGAGCATTTGTCATGCTTATATGTGTTTTTCTTTCATTAAAAAAATATGTTATGTATTGGGAAATAATGTTATGCTTTCTTTAAGGACTATATATATATATATATATATATATATATATATATATATATATATATATATATATATATATATATATATATATATATATATATAGGGAAAATGTACTATATGCTCGACTGTATGTTACCTTTCATACAGTTGAGAGCTAGGAACACACAAGGGGTAGGATGTTGAAAATTCTAACCCAACGGTAAGATTTTAAAGGATAAGTGGAGAAACAAAACTGGTGAAACCGGTTATTAAAACATGACTCGGAGTATTTCCTGTCAAAACGCCTTTAGCACGGAGTAGTGCACTAGAATCCTGAGTGGGGCATACCATGGGATTTTTTGAGAATTCCACCCCGTCCATTCATTTTTCCATATCATCTAAGGGGTTGAGCCTAAAATTGAACCAAATCCAAATCTCAAGTTGATCGTATCACAAGAAACAGTGGGAATAATGATTTCAACCAATCCAAATCATGTTAGGCCCCACATTGATGTTTATTGTCATCCAATCTATTTGTAAGATCATACAGACATAGATGAAGAGAAAAAACAAATATAAGTTGGATCCAAAACTTTCGTGGCCCCAAGAATTTTTTTCAACAGTAGATGTTCAATTCTACTGTTTCATGTGGTGTGGTCCATTTGAACATTTTACATGATTAATTTTTGAGTTCAAGCCCCAAAATCATATGGTAAAATGGATGGACGGAGTGGATCAGATACATAAATCATGGTGGACCTCACAGTGTCTACTCAGTACGCTAAGGGTAGTGAGTTACTCCGCAATCTGCTTTCGTCGAACAGGGGCGCGGATTAGATAATGGCACGCTGAGTTGCGAGACTCACTACTGAAGTTACGTCACCAAGTTCCGTGGGCCCCCATTATAATGTGTGTTTTGTATCCACTCTTTCCATCCACTTGGAGAGATCATTTTAGGGCAATATCCAAAGAACGAGTTAAATCCAAAGCTCCAGTGGACCTCAGCATAGAAATCAGTGGGACAGTGACGCCCACCATTAAAAACTTCTAAATGCCACAAAAGTTTTAGATCAAGATGATATTTGTGTTTTCCCTTCTTTCATGTCTTTTTTAACTTTTGAACAGGTTGGATTTCAAATAAACATTATGGTGGGCCTTAGGATAGTTTCAATTGTGGGAATCACTCTCCCCACTGTTTTCTGTGGTGGGGTCCACTACAGATTTTTATCTACCTCATTCTACGGCTCATGCCCTAAAATGATATCTCAAAATGAATGGACGGTGTGGATACAACACATACATCATAGTGGGGCCTGCAAAACTTAGTGATGTAACTTTAGTCGAGGAATCACTATTCAACCTTTCAGTATCTAACCCGCGTCCATCAAACAGGCCCATTCTGGAAACGGATTGGCTACTCCCTGCCGTCGGAAGTGGATTACATAGTGAGTGCAGATTGTGTGGTTAGTGTATTGAGTAAACTCTGTGGGGGTCCACTATTATTTATTTATTATATCCACTCTGTCCATTCATTTTACCAAATAATTTCAGGGGTATAGCCTAAAAATGAAATATATAAAATATTTAAATGGACCACACAACAGGAAATAGTTGAATTGAACGTCTACAGTTGAAATTTCTTGGGGGCCACAGAAGTTTTGGATCAAGCTTATATTTGTTTTTCCCATTCATCTATGTCTGTATAATCTTATGAACAGGTTGGATGAAAATTAAACATCACTGTGGGGCCTAGCAAGGTTTCAACGATGGAAATCATTATCTCCGCTGCTTCCTATGATATGGTCCACTTGATCTTTGGATATGCTTCAATTTTGGTCTCAACCCCTTAAATTAGATGGAAAAATGAATGGACGGTGTGGATAGATCACATACACTCAAGGTGGGCCCAAGTAACTTGGTACGCAATCCGATTTCCCTGCCACCCGCAATGGCGGGTAGTCAGTGCTCTATGGGCCCCACAATGATGTATGTGTTTCATTCATGCCGTCCATCTATTTTTCTAGATCATTTTCGAGTATGAGACCAAAAATAAGGTATATCCCAATCTCGAGTGGACCACATTACAGAAACAGTGTTGATTGAACGTCGACCATTAAAAACTTTTTGGGATCCAAAATAGTTTTGAATCAAGATGATATTTGTTTTTTCACTTCGTCTATGTTTGTATGACCTAATTAACAGATTGGATGTCAAATAAATAGTACAGTGGGCCTTAGGAGGGTTTTAATGGTGGACATGCAATCACTATTGTTTTCCTATGGTGTGGTCCACCCGAGATTTATATCCCTTTCATTTTTGGAATAAAGCCATAACATGATATGTAAAAATGAATAAACAACATAGTTGAAACATACGGACCATGGTGGAGCCCATAGAGTACCAACTATCACCACCCGGCTAGTGGCAGGGGAATAGCCAATTTGTTTCCGCCCGTTCCACACTGATGCAAAAGAAAAAGGACAGGGATTGCGTCCTACCCGGTAATCTGTTCGGCAGGGCTCTGTAGGGTCCAATGTGATGTAATTGTTTTATCCATGTTGTTCAATGCTTTTCTCATATTATTTCAAATTATGATCCAAAAAATGAAGCAGGTCCAGAGCTCCAATGGACCACACCAAATGAAGCTGCAGTGATAATGACACCCATCGTTGAAACCTTTTTAAGGGCCACCGTGGTGTTTTTTTTACCATCCAACCTATTTAAAAGGTCATGTAGACGTGGATGAAGTGAAAACACAAACATCAGATTGATCTGAAAATTCTTCATCTCCTAAGAAGTTTTTAATGGTGGATGTTCAATCATCAACTTGTGGTCCACTAGATCCTTAGACCTGACTCATTTTTTGGATCATAACTTAAAATGATATGAGAAAAATGGATGGGCGGGGTGGATTTCTTAAAAAACTCCACGGTAAGCCCTAACTAGGTTTCTAGGGTTGGACCTTCATGCGGATGCTTTTCTTAGGAAACATACGTGAGAGAGAGAGCCTATATTTCAGTGCACCATCTTAGATTTATATATTTATCATTTCTTTTTTAAAATTTGACAGGTGTGGCTGTAGGTGCTGGATGGCAAAGCGTTGTGGCTTATGTTAATATCATCTGCTATTACTTGATAGGGCTTCCACTCGGTATTCTACTTGGTTTTGTTGCTGGACTCGGTGTAAAGGTTGGCACGCTTTTCTTATTCCTAACACATTTGCATGATATTGGACCTACTAGGAAGATCATGTGGTCGGATTCAATGCGCTAATGTGGCCCACCTAATGGGTGAACCAGCTCGATTTTTGTTGCAAGTGACCTTCATGATGGGCCACACCTTATGCATGGAAATTACTTTGATTGGTGCTTGAGTTGGAGGCTCTTGTTGGCTTCTACCACATGAACCGTCTGATAAGCTAAAAGCTCGTTTTAATAGTCATACACATGAGAACATGGAAATACATAGCAACAGAGGTTTGCTAACTCCATGCATGCATGGAGTCCTATCCATCCTCATGCAGGCACACTAGTAAATGTAGAACACGTGTTGAGCTTTCCATCTGGTTGGAAATAATGCAAATATCTTCTGCCTTGGAAATCCGTAAGTTTCATTCCTCAGATAAGCCATAGTTTTACAGATTTAACTCAGGCTCAAAGGACTGAAGGACCGACCTAGCGTTGATAGTAAAGGGTGCGTTTGGTAACACCATAGGAGCTTCTTCTAGCAAAAGATCTTCCAAGATAGAAGCTTTAAAAAAAAATAAAAAATTAAGTGTTAGGGGACATTTCCTTACTAGAACAGGTTGTACGTGCTTCCCGAATAAAGTATGGGGACCTGACACTGATCATTGTTGGGCCCACATGATAGATACTCCAGGTTCATGTAGGCCACACTTTTGAGCCGTGATCGTAGATGGGATATAACCCAATTGGATAGCTTATAGCTAACAGCTCACCAAGAGAAGGAAATTTCTCTCTCTCTCTCTCTCTCTCTCTCTCTCTCTCTCTCTCTCTCTCTCTCTCTCTCTCTCTCTCTCTCTCTCTCTCTCTCTTATTCCATTACAAGGGAAGCCCTAAACCCTAATAGCGTTAATTGGGTCCGTGGTCATAGGTCCAAGTGAACTAAACCAAATAGGTTAAAAGAAAGTGCTTCACTTGATACCATACAAGAAGGGCGAATTAAAATTGCCCAGGATGATCTGTTAGGCATTTGGTCCATCAGACAATGGTCTGGATTCTAACATCAGCTTTTAGTCTTGGTCTGGCTTGGACCCAGAAGCTGACCCATAAACAGGCCCAACAAATAAATGGGCTTCAACTGACCTTTTTTAAACGTTTTCTATAGAGGCCCAGCCCAACTAATTTATAGCGTTAGGTCCAGCCCAAACTATCAAATTGACCACTCTAGTGATCAATTGGACGATCCTGTCCGTCTAATCTGATGGTATGCGATGAATGATCTGTCAGTTGTTAGCAATCCACACCGTGACCCCCATGATGGGTCCAGTCATTTTGAGAATTTCAATAACGGCTCATGGGTTATATCCATGTGTCAAGAGATCTTCCAGATGTAGTTTCATTTGGACGATAGGAGCACTCTTTAAAATGATGAAAATTTTGATACTCTGGCAGAATGTGATGGATGATATGCAGGCATTGAGAAATAATACCCACCGCATACCACCCATTCAAATTGAATTGTCCCAATGATGGGTCCCAGTTTTGATGTATCACAAACAACGGTTTACTAATCAGATAAGTCTCAGATTGGTGGACATTAATTGGAAGATGCACGTTAAAAAATCCAATGGTACTATTTGAGCAAACAATTGTCCACGCATCAGAGTTAGGTTTATTCAATTAATATGATTTCAGGATTCCGATGCAGTGTATATAATTCCTATGTGCCTGTGTATCAAGCATCGTACCATGTTAGAGTATGAAATGACTTTTCCTTTTAAACTACCGCGATTTTTATTTTATTTTTTCCTTTAACAGGGAATATGGATGGGAATGATAGGAGGGACTGCTTCTCAGACATTGGTGCTTCTCTACTTCACTTCCAAAACTGATTGGGATAAGCAGGTAAGTTATCATTTAATTATCGTGCTAATTTTCTTCTTAGTTACGTTCTTCAACTAAAATACTCAATCACATGCTTGCAAATTCCCTCACAAATGCCACCGAGCTAAGAGGTAGAGATACCCAAATTATTTAAGTACCACTTGATGTATTCCAAATGCAAAAAAGTTAAGGAGAAATAAAGTTTAGAAGAACTATTTTGCATTTTTTCTCTATATTTCATTGAGTGCAATACTTTGTATATATAAGTGAAGCATGACCTAATCGAGGAAGATTAAAGTCAATTAAAATAAATCACATCCTAATCAAATCTACCGGAAAGAAAAAATATACAAAGAAAAATAGAAAAATCAAATCTTTCCTAATACTCTTTCTAAAGTTGGTGTGTGGAGATTGTAAGACCCAATTTTCTAAGTAAAAGATAAAATTAGTATTGAACAAGAGGTTTGGTGAATATGCCCATAAGTTATTTATCGGAATGTATGTATGAAGTGCAAAAAATCCCATATGATATATATATATATATATTGCAACTAAGGTGACAGTTAATCGCTATATATTTGGTATATTTATGAAGACACAATTGGTAGTAATGTAAAGAGCTACTTGATTATCATAATCAATGCGAATAGGTTGGGGGTATAGAATGCCTCAATCTTTGATGAAAGTTTTGAGTAAAGTAATGACGCAGGGATGACCGTGATGAGGTCGATCACTGCCTTCCTCAAGGATAACTACTCCGAATCCACGGAGCTTCTCTGGACTCCTCACAGAGACTTCTCGAATCCACGAGGAAAGAAAGCAGGAAAATAGAAATAAATTCTAATAAAATTTGAAATTAATTGATGAATGAATAAAAACGAGTTCACAACCCTTTAAATAAGGGTACTAAGCAATAGGAAAGAAATCAGAATCAAACTACAACTAAAACTCCTAGAATCTGCGACTTACTATAAATACTAAGCTTACTATTTATAGACAGTCATGATGTCTACTAGTGCGCAAGGTTTTCGACCAAAAATAGTAAGTGTCCTATTTGGCTTCACCAAACCGTTCTCCTAATTATCCTAAGCACTTTTTATGTTGGACACAACTCCTAAAGCCCAACGGATGAAGAGATATAAGCAAACTAAAACTTACTATTTATAGTAAAAACGAAATTAAAATGGAAAAACGGCCTTCGATCAGGGGATTTCTCACAAATCCGGGCTGTGTAACCCCGCATAATGGGGTTGGTTGGCTAAAGTAGCTCGCTCTACCCCAAAATCATATATTTTACGTCAGTAACTCATTCCGGATTGCGAGATACGCCCAATCTAAGGTCCAACGGTTCGGATCACTTCTGTCGTCGACCGGGCCTTTTTCGATCCATCTTGGCCAAGAAACTGTACGCGACCTACTCTACATCAGTTCCCTCCACTTTAAAAGAACTCGTCGTTGAGTTCTCATCCTGTGCTGGTTCATGATACTCGGTCAGGTCCGCGACGTTGAAAGTCCGTGAGATTGCCATATCATCAGGAAGATCAACAATATAAGCATTGTCATTGATCTTTCGAATGATTGGGACGGGTTCAACCTTCTTATTTTTTAACTTGTTATACGTCCCGGTCGAAAATCTCTATTTACGCAGATGAACCATAACGCGGTCACCCACCTCGGACACCTTTTGTTGTCAGTGCTTGTCTGCTTGTTCCTTGTACTTCTCGTTCAAGGCATGTAGCTTGGCCTACACTTCTGCATGGATGCCCATGATCTTATCTGCCATATGTTCTACTGCAATGCTCGTGCCTGGGTGCTTGGGTAGAGGGACGAAGTCAAGTGTGTGGCGAAGCACTCGTCCATAGATAATCTGGAACGACGATTTTCCCATCGAGCGGTTCACCATGTTGTTGAATGCAAACTCTGCTTAAGACAAGGCCAAGTCTCACTACTTCGGCTTTTCTCCTGCAATACTGCGAAGAAGGCTTTCTAATATGCGATTCACAACTTCGATCTGCCCATCAGTTTGTGGGTGGTAAGCACTGCTGAATTGAAGTCGTGTATCGAATAAAGTGCACAAAGTTCACCAAAAGTGGCTAATGAACTTCGTGTCATGATCATAAGTAATGGTCTTGGGGACCCCGTGTAGCCGTACGACCTCCCTGAAGAATACGTTCGCTACGTGTGTTGTGTCGAAGGTTTTCTTGCATGGGATAAAGTGCGTCATTTTAGAGAAACGATCGACCACCATGAACACTGAATCCATGTCACGTTGTATTCGTGAGAGACCAAGCACGAAGTCCATTGATAAATCCTCCCAAGGACCGTCTGACACAGGTAATGGGATATAGAGGCTCGTATTTTAATATTGCCCCTTGGAGGTCTGACAAATATGACAACGTTGTACAACTCTTCTCATATCACGGACTAATTGCGGCCAGTAATACCGCTCTTCCAAAAGAGCTCACGTCTTGTCTCGTCCAAGGTGCCCACTGAGGCCATCTCCATGTAGCTCCTGAATAATCTACTCCCTTAGAGAACTTTGGGGGATGCACAATCGATTCTCTTTAAAGAGAAAATCGTCCTTTATATGAAAGTCACTGGGGTGACCTTCTTGGCACTTTATCCAAGAATCTTTGAAGTCCTCATCCTCGGCATACAGTTCCTTGAGACAGTCGAAGCCAACCACCTCGTTGCTCATCGTAACAAGTAGTGATGCACAACGACTAAGTTCATCAGTCACCGTATTCTACTGCTCTAACTTGTGCTTCAGAACGAATGTAAATTCCTATAAAAACACAACTCATCTAGCATGTACACGATTCATGTTAGTCTGACTATTAATAAACCTTAATGCTTGATAGTCAGTGTATAGAACAAAATCTCTTTAAATCAGATAATGTCGTCAATGTCGTAACGCCTGAACAACTGCGTACAACTCAAGCTCATAAGTCGACTACTTCTTTCGGACTTCGCTGAGCTTCTCGCTGTAGAAGGCTACCGGCCTGCCTTCCTGTGATACTACTCCCTCAATTCCGACGTTAGAAGCGTCACACTCAACCTCAAACAATTTGTCGAAATTAGGAAGCACCAAGACTGATTTTGTAGACAAACGATACTTGATCTCATGAAAGCTCTTGTTAGCTCTATCAGTCCACTGGAACGGTCCCTTTTTCATGCAATATGTTATTGGTGCGACTATGGTGCTAAAATCTAGCACAAATTGACGATAGAAAGTCGTCAACCCATGAAAACTCCTCACCTCCTGAATATTTATCGAGATCAGCCATTCCCTAATAGCTCTCACCTTTTCACCGTCCACTCGAATGCCTGTGGATGTTACAATAAATCGTAGAAACAATAGGCTATCAGTGAAAAAACTATACTTTTTCAAGTTGAGATACAACTTGTTATCTTGTAGGACCTGCAGCACCTGCCTGAGATGTTTCTTATGCTCCACATCATCCTGACTATATATTAATATGTCATCAAAATATACTACAACAAATCGGCCAGTGAACGGTTTTAGAACTTGATTTATCAAATGCATAAAAGTACTTTGTGCGTTTAATAGGATAAATGGCATGACTAGCCACTCATACAATCATTCCTTTGTCTTGAATGTCGTTTTCCACTTATCACCATGTCAGATACGAATCTGATGGTACCCGCTCCTTAGATGTAGTTTAGAGGACACCTTGGCCCCTCCTAGCATGTCGAGCATATCATTCAACTGTGGTATTGGAAACCAATATTTGATGGTAATTTTGTTAATTGCTCGGCTGTCTACACACATGTGCCAACTTCCATCTTTTTTTGGCGTTAATAATGCCGGTACAGCACATGGGCTCATGCTCTTTCTCAATAGACCCTTACGGATCAATTCCTCCACTTGTCCCTGAAGTATCTCACACTCCTTTGGACTCATCCAATAATAAGGGCGGTTGGGCAGGCTAACCCCAGGGACAAGGTTTATGTGATGTTAGATGTCCCTCATGGGGGGTAATCTATCAGGTAAATCTTCAGGCTAGATTTCTTTGAATTCGTTTAGCAATAGTCTTAAACTTAGAGGGATATTTAAGGGTTCTTTTTTCTCGCCCTTTGCCACTACGGCGTATACCTCACCGATTTTCTTGGATTCCTCCATGAAATCTCAAATGGTCAAGAGGGAACTCTCCTCCACTTTAAAGGCTTCAAAGTGATTCTCTAGTACCATAGGGGTAAGGATTATCTTTCGACTATCCTTTACGAATATGTAAACGTTGTCTCATCCCCGATGGGTCGCATCACGGTCCGACTGCCAGAGTCGACCGAGTAGCATATGATAAGCTTCCATATCGACCATATCACAAAGTATTTGATCCTTATAATATTTATCGATTGAAAATGAGATAGTGCATTATTCAGTTACCTTGGTCTCATTCACCTTTTTTATCCAGCCAATTGAGTATGAGGAAGGATGTCTCGTTGTTAGTAGCTACAACTTGTCCACCATCACCCTTAAGACGATATTCTCGCTGCTACCACTATCTATGATCACATCACAGACCTTTTCGCTGATAGTACACCAAGTACGAAATATATTATGTCGTTGTGGGTGTAATTCCGTTCGTGGGGTATACAGTAATCACTCACAACTAGAGATTCGCCACGATCTTCGCTTGTCAATTCATCGTCACCTGCTATTTCTTTAGTGGTTTGTTCATATTTATCAAAGCCATGATCTTTTCCTGCGGCCTCATCTTCAGTGCCCCCTTCGTTTATAGTCAAGTGTGTTGCGGGGTGTTGAGGACAAGTGTTTGATAAGTGGCCCAGTTGGCCACAGCGGTAACAATTATTCGACCTTGGCTGCACATAAGGATTTGGAATCCTACTTGGGTCCGCTGTTGTGGGTGCTACCCGTTGAAGTCTGGATGAGCCGCTCCCCGTATCACGGTTTGCGGGTGGAGGAGGTTGAGGACGCTCTCCTACCAAATCTTTTCCTTGAGCCAGCATTGGATCCTGTGTGGGATCCGTCATGGGGGATCGATTTGAAGGATAGGGACGAGCAAGAGCTCTTGCAAGTTGTGTTTCTGCCCTCCCCTCCAATTGAACTTCTTTATCCATGGTCCCGACTGGGTACATCTGAACACGGTCCTGAATTACCAGTCGCAACCCACCTATAAATCGTGCCACCTTCTCTGACTCAGATTTTGACAGATCGTTTCATGTAGCCAACCGCTGAAATTTTTCAGTGTAATCTGTAACAGTTCGATTTCTTTGTCGGTAATTTTGGTACTTTTAGAATAATATCTGCTCATAATCACTGAAAAGAAATCGTGATCGAATAAGACGTCTCATCTGATGTCATAATACGATGGGCGCCTTGTTCTGGCAGGCTTGTGAGAGTTGTGGTTGTTCCCACCATGCAGAAACACTAGATTTTAATTTAAATACTACTAATTTCACCCTTTTATGATCTAGCGCATCCATATAATCGAAATATTTCTCTACTTTGGCTAGCCAATCGAGAAAATCTTCTATACGTAATAAACCATTTAAACTAGAAAGTTCAGCCTTACCTCGATGGTTTCTTTCAGCACGATCTAGATGATCACCTCTATGGATTGGTCGTCGGGCAAAACCCTCATTAATGTTCTCGTCGCTAGAACTTGAATCATCTGGTGTAGCCCTACGGTTTTCCACTGGTAGTGCTCTGTGATAGTTGGGGTGGCGTCGTATAGCAACCACAGGTGGTGGAGCCACCATGGGTGATGGAGTGACCATAGGTGGTGGAGCACCACCTAGGGCTCGATGCGGAAGTAGTGCATCCGCAAGACAGTCGAGGGTTGCCTATAGCCCTTGCATGGTCAATTGACTCTCCCAATGGAAAGCTTTCATTATTTCCGAAAGATAATGAATCCCTAGATCACCGTCCATAGGATTTTGATTCATACCTTCATTGTTTGCCATCGGCCCGAGGGAAAACCTCGCTCTGATATCAAATTGACGCAGAGATGAACGTGATGAGGTCGATCACCGTCTTCCTCAAGGATAACTACTCCAAATCCACGGAGCTTCTCTGAACTCCTCATAGAGACTTCTTGAATCCATGAGGAAAGAAAGCAAGAAAATAGAAATAAAATCTAATAAAATTTGAAATTAATTGACGAATGAATAAAAATGAGTTCACAACCCTTTAAATAAGGGTACCAAGCAATAGGAAAGAAATTAGAATCAAACTACAACTAAAAATCCTAAAATTTGCGACTTACTATAAATATTAAACTTACTATTTATAGACGGTCGTGATGTCTACTAGTGCGCAAGGATTTTGGCCAAAAATAGTAAGTGTCTTATTTGGCTTCACCAAACCGTTCTCCTAATTATCCTAAGCACTTTTCATGTTGGACACAACTCCTAAAGCCCAACGGATGAAGAGATATAAGCAAACTAAAACTTACTATTTATAGTAAAAACGAAATTAAAACGAGAAAACGACCGTCGATCAGGGAGTTTCTAGCAAATCCGGGCTGCGCAGCCCAACATAGCTGGGTTGGTTGGCTAAAGTAGCTCATTCTACCCCAAAATCATATATTTTACGTCAGATAACTCATTCTAGATTGCGAGATATGCCTGATCTAAGGTCCAACGGTACGGATCACTTCTATCGTCGACCGGGCCTTTTTTGATCCATCTTGGCCAGGAAACTGTCCGCGACCCGCTCTACATCAAGTAAGCTCATAGATAGCATTGGTTATGGCGTTGTACTTAGCCTAAGTAGATGACTAGGAAACAATGATTTTTTCTTTTTTCCCAAGAGATAGGGTTTTTTCCAAGCATCTTAAAGTTACCCATACTAAATCATCGTTTCATGGCGTAATTAGCCTAGTTGGAATTGCAGTAAGCTGATAGTTAGAGAGAGTAACAAGTGGGTTGAAATATGCCCATGTCATGAGAAGATTGAGATATATATCAGAGCACCTGAATGGTTGCATCATAATGAGGTTGATAAGGATTGTGAATGAACTGGCTAAAAATGTTGTCCACATGGACAATATTGGAGCGAGTAATGGTTAAGTGTACGAGGTGTCCAACGAATCTTCGATAAACAATTGGGTCAACGGGAAGTGTACCTTGATCATTAATAAAATGCAAATTTTGCTTCACAGGAATAGAGGTAGGCCAAGATCCAAGATGACCATTATCCTCAAGAATGTTAAAAGTATATTTGGGTTAACTAAGAAAAATACCTATGCGAGAATGAGCCACTTCAATGTTTAAGAAGTATTTTAGTGGGCTGAGATCTTTTATCTTAAATTTGTTGTGAAGGAAATCCGTCGATGTGGTAATGGCGATTGGGTCATTTTCTGTTAGGATAATATCATTAACATATATATGAGAAGCTTGTGAAGAGGTTATCTTTCAAATGAATAAAAAAGGAATTAATAGTTTGTTGAAGATTGGTGATATCTAGCTTCTTTGAGTGTACATAAAAACTTCATAAATCAGTTTTTGTATGCATGTCTGAGAGAGTAGAGGGATTTATTAAGATGGCAAACTCAATGCTATCCCTGTTTTATAAAGTCGGTGGGAATGTTCATGTAGACTTCTTTGTTAAGATCTCCATAGAAAAAAGATAACAATGTTGACATCAATTGGATAGATTGGCCAATGGCGAATAGCTGCTACAACCAATAGACATCAACCAGTATCAACTTTGGAAACAAGCGCGAAAGTTTGAAAAAAATTAAGGCCCTCAATATGTTTTTATCTTTTGTGTACCAGACGTACTTTGAAGCATTCAATAGTTTCATGAGCATGATATAGGTTTTCTGCCTAGTGGTAAGGGTTGCAGACTCTGGGTTTAATTTTTCTTTATTGCTTGGATTTGTTCGACCATTGCTTTATGCCAATAAGGCAGTTTAATAGTTTGAACAAAGGACGTCAAGTCATCGTGAAAAGAAATAAAGAAAGGAAGAGTAACATGATTGGAAGAAGAACTATTTGAAAGAAATTTAGACAAGGCGTAGAGAGTACTCCTAAAGGGCTATGAAGGAGGTGTGGTGGTAGCCCAAATGGTTTTGGATTCCAAGAATAGGTGATATGAATAGTAGCAGCAACAACAACAAAGATGCTTTCTTGTGAGTGGGATACAAGTTGCAGCAAATGGGTAGCAATGCTGGGTTCAAGCAACGAGTGGCAAATTCAAAGTAACAACAGATAGATTTGATTCTGAGCAGATTTGATGTGTTGTAATGGAGGGAAGTTTTAGGATGGTCAACATATTTGATTCAGAGAATGGTCACATGCAAAAAAGTACACCGATAATTTTATTTTTATTTTTATTTTTAAAGGCTAAGATATAATTGGGACATATCTTAGCAATGAGGATTGAAAACAAAGATAATCAACTCTCGTACCATGAAAAAGTTGAGAAGGGGAAATGAATTTTGGAAATTTTATTTGATATTGTTTTCTTTGATATTTCATTAAGTGCAATATTCTGTATAAATAGTGGAGGAATTACTCAAATCAAGAGATACAATAATCAATTAAAATAAATTACATCCTAATCAAATCTAAATGGAAAAGGAAAAATATACATGAAAAAATAATAAAAATCAAATCTTTACTAATTAAATAGTTTCCATTGTCCTTCTAAAAGCAAAGTTCAAAACTCTCCAATGACTAATAACGTGATTAAAATGGTCCACGACTAATGAAAATGCCCTCGTTGAGATGTTGCCTTATCTATTTCAAATCAACTAAGGGCCTGTTTGGTAGCCACTAAAAGGTCATTTTATTTAATATCAATTACATATTATTAGAGAGCATATAAATGGTTGGATATCGGTATTACTTTTAATCCTTATCATCTCCAAGTACCATGAGATGAACACATTTTCAAGTGGCACCCGATCTAAGGTTTAACATGGGTGTGTTATGTAATGCATTGTTCACCATGGATAATGTTACACATCACCCCGTATTGGAATACATCAAGTGGAAAATACACGCATATCATCTGTGGGACACACACACACACACAACCCCGTATTGGGCTTTTTTGGGCCAATGTAGGGTGAATATACACATCGTTCATATATATATATATATATATATATATATATATATATATATATATATGGAAAAGGTACTGTGCGTTCGACCTCACAGTCCGTCCCATGGGGTCGAGTTGTGTGGGCCCCACCGTGATGCATTTTGAACATCTACCCCATCAGTCAGATGCACCATTCTATCGTGGGCCTAGGTCTCAAAAATCAAGTCAATCCGTGACTTTTGTAAGCCACACCACATACAGAAGTTGAGAGGGCCATGCACCGTTAAAACATTCATAATCATTTTTTGGGCCCAGAGAAATGTGGTTTGCAAATCCACTCCATCCATTATGTGTGTCCCACT
Source organism: Magnolia kwangsiensis (assembly GCA_037074715.1). Taxonomy (NCBI): domain Eukaryota; kingdom Viridiplantae; phylum Streptophyta; class Magnoliopsida; order Magnoliales; family Magnoliaceae; genus Magnolia; species Magnolia kwangsiensis. The sequence goes on from CM073577.1 coordinate 122,298,555, forward strand.
AGGATGAGGGGTCATACCAAGTTTCAGCAGCATTCAAAACTCAGGTGGGCCCCACCAAGTGCTTTTATATGTTTTTGGCACTTCTTCACATGATTTTAGATGGTATGGCCCACCTGAGTTTCGTATACGGCTGATTTTTGAGATATCCCATAATTTAAAGGGGACCCATCAAATGCACGGTGTTGATGGTCGAAACGCATCATGGTGGGGCCCACACAGCTCGACCTCACGGGAGCTTATCGTGAGGTCAAGCGCATAGTACCTTTTCCCTATATGTGTGTGTGTGTGAAAAAGGGCTAAATTCATTGGTCCAAAACCGTCAATTTTAAAAAAAATCAATGAACTTTGGGGTCGAGAACCATCGAAAATTTTGATGCCGAAACCTAAATTCGACAGTTCAAAACCGCCTTATACTTTTTGTCAGTTCAGTAAAGTAGTCGAATATGAGTTTTAGCAGAGAATATATTTGATGAGTATGAATGGTCGATCTACTGCCAATTATTTTTCATCACGTCAATAGTACCTTCAAAAGAGTTTGCTGGCGTGAGAAATATTTGGCGGTTCTAAGCCGTCGTTCTAGGAAGTTATTCGACGATTCAAAACCATCGTTCTAAGTTGATATTTTTTAGCATTAGCTGGCATATGCCATTGAATTTGATTTCAATATGGAAAAAAGCTTAAATTTGGAGCCTTTGGGCTATAGCTATGCCATTGTACCTGATAAAATTATTTTATTTTGTCTAAAATCACCATAATTCACCGTACACCTAAAAAACAGATTTTACATTATCTAAAATCAACATAATTCACCATATACTTGATAAACACATTTTATACAATCTAAAATAACTAAAATCTACTTATAAAAAAAAACAAAAAAATCAAATATAAAAAATATATATATAATACAATTTTAATTTTAAATACAAGGTAATTGAGCCATTATTATCATTTATAGGTCATATAATCCCAAAATTAGACAGATTACATGAAATCTAAAATAGTTTAGAGATTACATGAATTCCAAAATAGTGTAGAGATTACATGAAATTCAAAATAGTGAACATATTACATGTATAATTAAACACTGGTTTAAACTTCCAATTATAATAAACAAGTTAATTTAACATCACAAAAGGGCTCACATTAGTCCTCACGTATATTAAAGTGGGGGTCCACAATATTCTCCACATACATTATAGTGGGTCCCACCTGCTAAGGTTAGGGCTTACCATGATAGAGAGAGCACCAAGAGAGGGTGTGTACCAAGAGGGAAGGAATGCCTGTAGAGAACCAAGAGCGAGCACACCGAGAGAGAGAGAGAGAGAGAGAGAGAGAGAGAGAGAGAGAGAGAGAGAGAGAGAGAGAGAGAGAGAGAGAGAGAGAGAGAGAGAGTATAAATGAGGCTGATCTGTATGGGCCTCACCATGATATGTGAGGGATATTTATCTTATTAATCGGATGCAACCTTCGATGATAAGCCATGAACCTTCATGACTTAGGTGGGCCACACCACATATCAAAGTTTAGAGTGGGTACCCGCCCATTAAAGCCTTCAAAATTGTACATAGGGCCCACTAAAATGTGGTTTTGACATCTAACACACATTGTTTGTGACTTACTTGGATGAGGGGTCACACCAAATTTTAGTCCATTTCAAAACTCAGTTAGGACTCACCAAGTGCTTTTAGATATTTTAGGTATGATTTTACATATTTTCAAATGGTATTGCACCATTGAGTTTCGGATGCGGCTGATTTTCGAAACGGTAGAACTGAAAGTAATTAATTAGAATACATTTTCATGATTTGTAGGTAAAATTTCGATGATAAAATGCATAATTTGCGAACAATATTCAGCACATAGAATGCATTATTTGTGCATACCTAAACTAGAAATATTATATGAAATTCAAAATAATGTACATATTATATGAAATCAAATAATGGACAAATTACATTCACTCTAAAATGGTATATATATTACATGTATCTAAAATATTTTTCAGATTACATGAAATCCAAATTAGTAGACATATTACGTAAAATCCAAAATTGAACAAATTACATGAAATGTAAAATTCGAGAGATTACGTTATTTCTAAAATAGTGTATAGGTTACATGAAATCAAACATTGGATGGATTATATGAACTCCAAAATAGTGTACAAATTATATAAAATACATCCAAAAGTGGATAGATTACATGAAATCCAAGAGTGGATAGATTACATGAAACTTAAAATAGTGTATCTAAAAGTAGACAAATTACATGAAATCCAAATTGGTATACAAATTACATGAACAAGTATATAATATACGGTTTACATTAAATTCAAAATACTATAAAGATTACATGACATCCAAAATAGTGGATAGATTACATATCTAATTAAACAATGCTTCAAACTTCCAACAATGATAAACAAATTAATTTAACATCACAATAGGGCCCATAGTAGTCCCCACATACATTACAGTGGGGTACATAATAGACTCAACATATATTATAGTGGGTCCCACTAGCTTGGATTAGGGCTTACCGCGATACAAAGAGCACTAAGAGAGGGAGTGAGCGGGAAGGAGAGAACGTTGACAGAGCACCAAGAGCAAGCACGCCAAGAGAGCTCAAAGATGGATACATAGAGCACCAAGGCTAGGGTTGGGGTTCGATTGGAGTGAGAGGAAGAGTGGACGAGAGGTAGAAATGAGGGCTTTATCGCCTAATATATATATATATATATATATATATATATATATATATATATATATAATTTCAAATTATTGACAACAATTGTCCTTGAAGAACTAAAAACGCATTCCACGGCAATCGTCGTCGAATTATCTATTTGTTTTTCTTGCATTTTCACATAGCTTGTAGATATATACACGTGTGTTCACACACCTTGGCTCCTAATAAAACTTGAAACCTCAAGACCTATAGCCCTTAAAACTGTCCACTTTGTGGTTATTCATGGTTTTGACTGACTCGGTTGAAATTCAATTAGGCCTGCATCAAGCCCATTGGCCGACTTAGGTTGCTACTTGCGTGGTGTGCCACACATCATTTCGGTGGTGTGTTGACATCACCAAGCTTTGTCTGTCCCATCATGATGTATGTATTATATCCACACTGTTCATCGATTATCATCTTAAGACATGGGCTCAAAACTGAGTTATATCCAAAGTTAAAGTAGACCACACCACACAAAGCAGTGGGGACAATGATGCCCATTGTTGAAACCTAACTAAAGGCCGCCATATGATGTTTATTAGCCATCTAACCTGTTCATAAGGTCACTGAGATCTGGATGAAGGCTAAACACAAATATCAGTGGTAGGTGTTCAATCCCTGCTGCTTTTCATAATGTTTTCACTTGAGCTTTGGTTCTGCCGCCCCATTTTTGAGCCTATACGCTGAAACGATCTCTTAAAATGGATAGATGGTGTGGATATAACATATATATCATGGAGGGTCTACGAAACTTGTGACATCAACACACCATCCAGATTAGTGGTGTGTGGCACACCATGCAATCCGCTTCCCATAATTACCACAACAAGTGCAATAGAGTACTCTTTTCTTACTTTTTTTTTTTTTTTTTTTTTTTTTCAATATTTGCAGGTATTGATAGCAAAGGCACGTGTGAATAGATGGCTTATCCCACCTTCCAATGAATTCGATAATATCATCGCCTAAAAGATTGCTCTCTAAAAGACCCATGTACGGTTGGCAATGTGCTACGTTTGGGGCATGCAATCCGGCTTGAAAAGTTCAAAATCTGAGTGGAAAACCTCTTTAGGCCCACTCATGGCAAGCCTAGGTTCACTAATCGCCACACCAAAGCCCATTTCATCTCTTCAAGTTTATTCCTATGCTCTGTTTGTTGTGTTGTTATGTGTTTTTCTATTTGTGAAAACTTAGTTTTCTCTATTTATTTCCAAGGCATTCTTAACTGAATGGTTACTTCCAATTCCAATGCAAGTAGTCGGCCCGTCAGATTATTCGTTGATTTTTCTGATAGTAATAGTCGTTATCGTCTTGAACTTCTCTGATACCGATTGAAGGAAAATATTCTGTTTATCGAGAAATATTTTAAGTAATAGATTACTATAAGGGATGGCCCACTGCAGGAAACGTACGTAACCGTGTGGCCTTGAAGCATGCAATGAAAATATAAAATGATCAATGGTACGTTTTCACAAGGAGAGAGGTCCATTGATCAGAAGGCTAACATTATTGGTATACTGACCGTACATCCGTTTATAAGGATTGTCCAACTGATAGCCCAAGAACTTATGATACATTGTACCAGATTCACTCTGATTAAAGAACACCTGCGTCTGATTAACGCGCTTTCCCCTTTTGATAAAGAAAGTTGAAAGTTTTCACTTCTTATCGTCCATCTAAAGGCCACAGATCGAAGGATAGGATTGCATGTCTATTGCGTTTTGTTGGAATAGATTCATCCATGGTATGATCCAATGAATGGACGGTCCAGGATCACCAATCACAGAAGCACATGTAGTTGGTTAGTGTCGGATTCAACATGCCACATGTTGTGTCAAACGCTCAAAATAAAATTTTAATTACTATAAAAGACGGAGTTCCCTTTTAGTGCGTTGAATTTGTACCCGTGGGCCCGTGGTTGGTTATTATTTCAAGCCATTGATCTGACGGGTCCATCATCAGCAGGGTCCATGGGTGATCATTAATGAACTGGGTCCATAATTTCCATTACACTGGGGAGAAGCTAGCACTGGTTTAGCATCTCCTCTAGTAGTGCAGGTCGTAATTTGTGCTTGAGTGAGTACATGTTTGCACATACCATAAAATTTGTGGGTCATACGATCATATTTGTGTTTGAATTAGACCCAAAGATGGGCCACATATGTTACATTTACAAGGATGGAATATTTGGACGGTTTAGATCAGTATGATAACCATCTGGGTGTGCCCCGCACATCATTGAGTACCATACCCAACTCTTTCTCAAGAGCTGTAAATGGCCAGGGCTTTTCCCTCCTTGAGGGAAGCAATGGGTAATCCGGAGAGGAAGGATTACCCATTGCTTCCACCGCCAATCCAAACCTTTATAAGTGTTATGTTCATAGGTCTTCCCTCTAGTCATCTCAACTCAAGAAGTGAATACCTCATCGAAAAGTGGATGAGGGAAATACTCGAGTGTCTGCTAATATCATCTTCAGCAAGCTCTTTGGTTGGCGTTAGTGGTCAAATCAAGTATGCCATTTGATCAACAAAGTCCTGCTCTTGTACAGTGTGTGGAGATTAAAAAGAGAATGATGTAGAGCATGGGTAGACAATTTTATAATTAAGACGGACTAAAGAAGTCATGATCAGAGGTGGAAGTGATCCGCACCTTCAGAATCTTAAAACTGGCATATCTCGCAAACCAGAATAAGTTATTTGATATATCATATATGATTTTGAGGTAGGAGAAGCTACTTTAGCCAATCAACTCTGCTACATTCGGTTGCCTATGCCAAATTTTCAAGATTCCATCATATCGACAGTCAAAAATCCTTTTTATTTTGGCTTTTACTATTTATAATAAATTTTACTTCGATCATAACTTTTGATCAATTGAGTTTTAGGAGTTGTGTCCACCATGAAAAGTGTTTTAAAAAATTAGGAGAATAATGTCATGCTCCAAACCCAGCTCACAAAATTTTCGATTGCCGAATCCGGTGTTAACAGCTTCTATAGTACCCCATTCTCTACTCCCAGTGCCCATACGCCAGATTCCGATTCTAGGATCTTAAAATGAGAATTTTTCAACGTACATTTATCTCATAAGAAGTATAACTACAAGTTTATCTAAATTATAAAGGCAACATCATCATCACATATCCACTAATAAAAATCACTACCAAAAAAAGGAGCAAAGGCTACTGATAAAATTCATAGCCTTATACCTATGGCTACGGTTCTAGTCCGTAGCTATTCCATAGCATGACCGTAATCGTAGGTGCCGTAACAATAGGGCTGGAACTTATAGCTACGGATTTAATCTGTAGCTATAGGTTACAACAACTACGGATTATATCTGTAGTGATAAGTGTAAATAGCTACGGATATTATTTGTAGCTAAAAGTCTGTAGCAATATATCAAATTTAATAATGGCTACAGCTATCGGATGACCGGCTACTGTCAATATCCGTAGTTATTTCATACATTAAAAAAATATATATAATCATTTGTTCATTCAATTACCACCTGTATAATCATTCATTCATTCCATTACAATCAATTACAATCATTCATTCATTCAATTACAATCAATTACAATCCTTCATTCAATCAATTACAATAACAATCAATTACAATCCTCCATTCAATCAATTACAATTACAATTACAATAATGCTGAAAATACAAATCTTTGGCTTCATTAGAGAAATTTGCTCGACTTCACCCTAAAATTTCAATGATAAAGAATTGAAAGAGAAGATATATTTTGATGGTATGAAATTTTTTTTCATAAGTAAATAAGCCTTTTTCAACCATCACCCACCTGAAGAATCAAAAACCGATTGTGGTCCAAGTCCACTCATTTTCCTTTCAATTTCTTAGTGACCTCTGTAAAATTACTTCCACAGTCATTTATATAATACTTTGAAGAGTTGTCTCAAAATACAACTCTAGTAATGACAAAGTCACTTCCTGCAACAGCTTCATATATTTCATCATCCTACAAATAGTCATAGCATTCATAAATCAAAATGACCATTGGGAAAAAGAAAAATAAAGTGAAAGAAGTACATCATGTATAATCATTTTCTTTTTTTCTCTTTTTTTTTTCTTAATGAATTAATAAAAACTTAAAGAGGAATGAAATTGACACAAAAAGAATGGTCTTACCATATGGTTTGTAAGGCCAAAATAAATGTCTGGACGATTTCCGCAAGGAGAACCATTGGTAGCCACAAGTACCCACTTCTTAAGGAATGGTCTCACCATATGATTTAGGTTATAAGTTTATGTTAATATTGTAGGTTATAGGTTTAGGTTTAGGTTTAGGGATTTGAGAATACATTTACGTTTTAGGTTTAGGTTTAGGTTTTACGTTTAGGTTAAGGTTACAGGTTTATGTTAAGGTTACAGGTTTAGGTTATAGGTTTAGGTTTAGGTTAGGTTATATGTTAAGGTTTAGGGAATTGAGTTTAGGTTATAGGTTATAGGTTAAGGTTTATGTTTAGGTTATAGGTTTAGGTTTAGGTTATAGTTTTGGGATTTGAGAATAAGTTTAGGTTATAAGTTTATGTTAATGTTGTAGGTTTATAGGTTTAGGTTATAGGTTTAGGTTTAGGAATTTGAGAATACATTTAGGTTTTAGGTTTAGGTTTAGGTTAAGGTTATAGGTTTAGGTTTAGGTTTTAAGTTTTAGCTTTAGGGAATTGAGAATAAGTTAAGGTTTAGGTTTAGAAAATTAGGTTCGGATTCGAGATTGGGTTTAGGTTTGGGTTTTCAAGTTTAGGTTTAGGTTTAGGTTAGGGAGTTGAGATTAGGATTAGTTGTAGATTTAAGTTTAGGGATTTGAGAATACATTTAGGTTTTAGGTTTAGGTTTAGGGATTTGAGAATACATTTAGGTTTTAGGTTTAGGTTAATGTTAGGTTATAGGTTATAAGTTATAGGTTAAGGTTTAGGTTATAGGTTTTGGCTTAGGTTTAGGTTTAGGTTAAGGTTTATGTTTAGGTTATAGGTTATATGTTATAGGTTATAACTTTTAAGAATTGAGAATAGGTTAAGGTTTAAGTTTAGGTTTAGGAAATCGGGTTCGAGTTCGGGATTGGGTTTAAGTTTGAATTTTCAAGTTTAGGTTTAGGTTTACATTAGGGAGTTGAGATTAGGATTAGGTGTAGGTTTAAGTTTAGGGATTTGATAATACATTTAGGTTTTAGGTTTAAGTTATAGGTTTAGGTTTAGGTTTTAGGTTTAGGTTAAGGTTTGGTTATAGGTTATAAGTTTAGGTTATAGGTTATATGTTAAGGTTTAGGTTATAGGTTTTGGTTTAGGTCAAGGTTATATGCTTAGGTTTAGCTTTAGGTTATAGGTTATAACTTTAGGGAATTGAGAATGGGTTAAGGAAATCGGGTTCGAGTTTAGGTTTGGGTTTTCAAGTTTATGTTTAGGTTTAGGTTAGGGAGTTGATATTAGGATTAGGTGTAGGTTTAGGTTTAGGAATTTGAGAATACATTTAGGTTTTAGGTTTAGGTTTAGGTTTAGGTTAATGTTAGGTTATAGGTTATAAGTTTAAGTTATAGGTTATAGGTTAAGGTTTAGGTTATAAGTTTTGGTTTAGGTTAAAGTTATAGGTTTAGGTTTAGGTTTAGGTTTAGGTTATAAGTTATATGTTATAGGTTATAGCTTTTGGGAATTGAGAATAGGTTAAAGTTTAGGTTTAGAAAATCGAGTTCGGGTTCAGGATTGGGTTTAAGTTTGGGTTTTCAAGTTTAGGTTTAGGTTTCGGTTAGGGAGTTGAGATTAGGATTAGGTGTAGGTTTAGGTTTAAGGATTTGAGAATACATTTAGCTTATAGGTTTAGGTTATAAGCTTAGGTTTATGTAACATCCCGAAAATTGGGGGGTCGAGTAAAAACCCAATTCCCGAGTTCCAAAATGTTATTTATGCAACATAGATATGTATGATTGAATGTTGTCTATGTTAATGTATTAAACATGAGTAAGATTAAGCCAGAACAGTATATCCTACTCCAGAGACAGTTAAATTAGCAAGCGGAAGACTGTGATAGTATGTATAACATATATAAACTGTTGTATGTCTCCAGAGTGTGAATATGTTACCAGGTTATATACATACATGTATACTCCAAAAGTAGACAAAACGAATATACATGAGTGCGCTAAAAATATGAAATGACAAGTGCCAAGGCATTTACTCAACCTCCCTGTAATCCCTTCAATCAGAACACGCATAAAGGAGAGATCCTCCTCATCATCATCAAATCCAGCTCCGCCTCACAGGCCGCGCCATCATCTGCAATCACAAAAAGAGACTGGTGGGTGTCCGAAAACACCATCCCGTAACGTGGGAGTGAGTGATCAACTCAGTGGAATAAGAGAGCAGAGATTAGCATGTTATCAAATCAATCATGCGCTAATAGTAAAGCAACAATTCACACAATCCTAATACTGTTGTTAATGCAATATGACATGACGTGATGTATGCCCTCACCGACGATCTCCCTCATACGGCACCATCTTACGACCGCGGCATGCAATCAACCCTCAAGTGCTCCACATCTTCCAGGCACATGCAATGGTATGGTGATATGATTTTCGAGTTGTTATTAGTCCATTCAAACAACAGGATTGGGAAACTAAGGTACTTCCCTTATATCAATCCCAACACAGATCCTGTCTAGGGTCGTCACTCCTAGTAATCTCATACGAGGTATATTTTGTAGGTCGCTTCAAGGGCTACCAGGGCTGTTGCATGTACTCATTCCTCCGCTCTCCCATCACCTTATCAATACAGGCCTACTGTACTCTACTGCTACTGAAGGGTCGTCGCCTCCCGTAGACTCAGAATACGCTCGCGGTCACTACAAAGGGCTGCCAGGGCTGTTGCTCACACTCGTTGCACCGCTCCCCCATCACCTTATCAATATAGGCCGACAGCAAGAATATAGTGGCCCATACCACCATAATCTGCTCACGAGTCTAGGTGCTCACTGGTCACTACGGGGAGGTTTGTGGCCCCAGCGTAGGCGACAGCTCGACCACGGTGTCCCATACCACCATGTCCGGCTCATGAGTCTTTATGGATCAAGGTACCATGGTTAACAGGGTTTACAATGGTAAATTCAATACCCTAGGTTCAAGCAGTTATGACTCATGTCGGGTGAACATACATCGGCCAGTCGGGTTACTTGACGGGCTCGACTAGCACGATCGCATCTCAAGTCGAACGACATGAAGTGCGTAAAACACTTCGTGTGGCCTAACCACTGCCGCCAACTCCAGAACACGACTCGCGTTCATCGGCGCGTCGTTCGTGGCGAAGATAAGTTAACCACGAATTCGCTCAGTTACCAACTGCCTGGACTAGGCATAGTCCCAAACAATCATAAATTCACATCAGCAGTTGTGTAAGGGTAATAGAAATGAAATACAACCAGGTGAGCATGTTAACACATGTTATAACGTACAACTTAAGTAAATCATCCAACGCAAGCCTTTCATACATATAATGAAATTATGCATATCGCCAACCTATAGGAAATCATTTTCATCAGCAAATTAATTGAGAATTCAATCTCAAACTAAATCATAATGAAATCATCAAGCACATGTTATAACATACCACTTAAGTGAAACATCAAGCATATGCATTTCATACATATAATGAAATCGTACATATGGCTAACATGTAGGAAGCCATTTACACCAGCATATTAATTGAAAAATCAATCTCAAACTAATTCATAACACCATTTAATTCAATACATACTAATACAAGCATTTATACAAACACTTAAACCACACACTTAAGTCTACATATAGTATGTCGACCCAAAGTGCGCATTTAGGCGAATCTCTTCGCCAAACTAATTATGCATGCATTCCTAGTATTCTAATGCGACAAGAAGCCATGTCAATTACATCAGCAAAATATGGATGAAAACAGTACTTCCTACAAATGACTAAAATGCCCTAAATCTCATATTCTTCGTCGGTTTACGAAACAGGAAACGGACAGCATGTTGTACATGTCAAACGGCGTTGCCGTCGATAATCTACTATTAAACGACATTGAAAGTGTTGAAAACAGTCAATCAAAGCGTCTAATATTCGCACTTTTTCCCTTATAGATGTGTGAATTTGAACGGAGCGTATACGCTTCGTTTACGGCGAATAGGGAACCTAATACATAAGCTACATCGCTAATAGAATTGACGGAAGCTTAAATCAGCAAGTGTTGAAGGTTTTCCTCACCTAGAAGTGCGTTGGAATCGCCGAAAAAGTGATTGGAGTGCTTCGCCTAAGCACGTACAGCAGCAGCAGCAGGTGGCAGGAAGATCTCTCCCACCCTCTCTCACAATCTCTCACCTTTTCTCTCACACAAGCTAGGGTTTCTAGCAAATTCAGATGTGTGAGAGAAGTGAGGGTTTCAACCCCTTTTATAACCCAAAACATGCCCAAAATAGGCTTGGGAACAATGTTTACTTGGTGCCTAACCAAATCGGAGATGTTTCGGTCCAAAAGAGCATTTCTGGAGGTCCCCTGGCCAAATGCGGTCGGACTTAAGCTCATGCATACTGGATCTAGCACTCATCCAGTTTTCAGACCAGTAGGGTTCCCAGATCGCACGTGGCGGTCCAGTTTCAGTTTAACGGTCATCGCACCAAGATCAGGCTTATAAGTCTCGTGATATGAAATAAAAAATTTTCCTGATCCTATGATGTAATTTGGCTAAATTCTGACAGTTAGAATGCTTAATACTGATGCGTCAAATCGTGTGCCAGATTTGAATTTTAAATTCCAATTCTAACCCTATTCTCACTCTCTTCACTCCAGGCTCAATGAAATAGCCTCTGAATGTCAGTTGGACTTGATTTTCGAAACGATTGCCAAGCCCAGCTAAGTGGTCATAACGGTCTAAGATGGTAGGTATCGGACTTTCGACGCGCGGTCTAGATCCAATACAAAGTTTCAAAGAGGTCCCGAGAACAAACCGGTTTAGAGTTTGATCCGAGGCTTTAGAGCATTATAGCACCATTGGTTCCACTCGCTTTGGGCCTTGTAGAACGTATTTAAAGTGATCAGGGACTATTTCCCAGCTACTTTAGCGTCGCGCTAGCTAACTTACACTTATTTTCTAAAGGAATTAATCCTACGTGATTTCTTTGGCTATGGAATTGGGTTCTGAGCGATTTCTCAGGTGTTTTAGTTAACCCATTGCCTAAGGACGTCTAATCCCATATTAGCCAAAATTCGGGGTGTTACAATCTACCCCCCTTAAAACACAATGTCGTCCCCGACATTGGCGAAGGGCAAGGAATACTTTTTTATGGGAGGTTCAATCCTACTTAATAACCTAATCGTACGTATATCCTAACTCAAAGGTTTCGATCTTGGGCCAGTGGAGAAGAGGCCGACCATGCTTCCGCTGCGCCACTCTGATCGAACGGGAGCGTTGACTAACCTAACCGGATTTGACTTCATACGTTCTACCCCCCTTAAAACTTGGTTTTACTTAAGTTCAAGAATCTATGCATCGCTCCGTATATCGGAACGAGGCACAACTTAGGGGCTATCCTTAACCTAAAATGGAAACAACCTCTCATTACAGTGGTTTTCCCTTCGCTAATGATATGTTCTATGGCATTGGTAACTGTGATCATAGAGATGAGCCTAATCTCTATTGTGGTTAAGGTCAGGGGCAGGTATGAGTTGGTGGCAAGATGTCGAATTCTCTACTGGCTTTAAGTCCTCGCCATTTTCCAAAGGCAATGTGATCCCGTTTGGTTGTAGGTGGTTGGGCCATCACGGAAGAAAGGTTGTGTAGTGGGTCTGAGACGGATACATTGACCTTCTGCCGAGACTCTGATAGAAAATTCTTCGTATCAGTTCTTAATCCTGGCCGATGCCGACCCTCTGCTTGATCAGAGCATTGGATTTATTGGTAACCACTAGGATTAAGAAGTCGATTCAAACCGCGAATACATCGCTTACATGTAGTTTCTTTATTCCGCATTCCCGAATGCAATAAGCCCTTGGGGAAGGTAATTCTAAGGGGCGTGCTAGTACATTCTAAGTTCAATCTGATGGATTTATAAATGTTCCCTGAGAGTGAATGGTTCCTTCCTATGGGCAACAACAGCAGTCTATAAGTCATAAGGGGATCTATCGAAGAAATAAAGTTCTACTTCAACCAAATCTAACCTATAATTCCTTAGCATATACAGGCTTTACACTACTTAAAGTAACTAGTAGGCTAGTCTGTAACTCAGTAGCTATAATCCAAAGCCTAAGTTTATACGTTAAATGGTTCCATACCATTTCTACTACAGGGAGTTGTTCTATCACTTAGGGTCAAGATTGTCAAAATGGAATTGGATTTCTTATATCGTCAGACCCTTCAAATCTAAGAGTGCTAACACTAGATCCAAAATGCCTAGGGCCTATGTGGCCGGTAGCGCTTAGTTGTATTAAATGGAACCGTATTCCTAGTCCTATAGCGGGATCGAAAGTGGCATGCTTGGTAGGAGGGTGGGTTGGGATAAAATTAATTTACAGGCTGAATCCCGGGAGTTACAATACTCCCAATCTAGGGACCATACCTTACAGCGAAATGAAACGGCATGCATTCCATTCAACAAATTTTGGCTACATTAAGCCCAAACCACAACACAAACACATTTTCTACCGGTGACATCACTAGACCCAATAACAACAAAACACAGAAATCCTTAAAATAAAAATCAAACAATCTACAGGGCAACGGCATAGATGCCTAATTCTACCAAAGAACTTCTACCATGGTCCCAACTAACCTTCTTGAATACTATCTAGTTCAGTACTGTCAGTTGCCCACTAGAGCTCTATCGGCCAGGTATTTTCAATACTTCTCAAACGGAGAAAGTTGAGAAATGGGATTTGAGGTTAGCACGATTTTGAGACCCAAAAAGAGGGTAAAGGCTCAACTAAAAGGGACATGAGAGAGAGGACGATGGAAAGGGAGGAAAAGGCTGAAACAGCCTTAACAATAGCCATGGAAAACGGAGAAAATGCGAAGAAATGGTCGCCCAAATGGACAGAATGAAATCTAGGCATTGTAGAGGGATGCTTCAAGCTCCCCTAGGATGTATTTTCAGAGAGAAATGAGAATAAAAAAAGGAAATGGAGCACCTCATGATTTCAGCTCGATTTGGGGGTTGTAAGAGCTCCAAACGATGAGATTTGCAAGATGGAAGGCTGCAAACTTCAATGGAGTGATGGAGGGTGGTCGTTTTTAGCCAAGGATGGATTTGGGAGTGATTTGGGACCACGGTTTTGGGTTAGGACAGCTAGAAAACGTAAATGGGGCTAGGGGAGAGGCTATTTGTGAAGGAAGTTAGGTTTTTGGGGGGTTATGAGGGATGACCCACATACCAGGGGGCCATACAACACCCCAAACATCACCGGACTGAAGGCCGGCCAGAGTGGGGCCCACCGGTCGGCGATGCATCGCCGGCCATCTTTCTAGGTGGTCGATGGGACCACATGGGTCTGGTCCCCCATGGTCCAAGGACCCCAAAAACGTATGGTCTCAACCTTAGTTCATTGTATATTGACCTATAGAGGCCCAAACATGCGTTCGGGACTTTCCGGGGCCAGTCTGCAAACTCGAATATAATCCCCTATCATGCAGCATATGATTTTGGGGTAGAAGGAGCTAGTACATCTATCTAGCTCATTAGTTGCTAAAGAAATCTAAGTTAGAATGTCCTTATGGCCATTTTTCATGAAATTTTACTATTTACTGTAAAATTTTATCGAGGTATGATTTTATGTTATTTTCACATTAGGATTGATGCCTAATGAAAAGGATAAGAAATAATTGAAGATTGGAATGATGAGAGGAAGAATTTTGAAGATTTTAGGTGAAACGGGATTTTTAAGCCCTGGCGATTGAATACAAGAGTTGTGGTTGCCCCACAGCCCAATGATTCACATTTACGGGTTTAGAATTGTCCAAAGAACGTCTCAACCCACTTACCTACAACCTAGGAGCTATTCGGGTTACTTTACGTGACCTAAGATGCGTTACGAACTCGATCGCGCGATCGATATGAATAGTCTTCGCATATTAGCGAATATGCGATCCTATCAGAGTTTCTAGACCCTTCTCGTACCCACCTAAGTCAAAGGAAGCAACAGCGTACGTCGCGTGACCATAACCCAGGCCCGGTTTAATCCAAATCATGCTCTGATACCATCTGTAACATCCCAAAAATCGGGGGGTCGAGTAAAAACCCAACTCCCGAGTTTTAAAATATTATTTATGCAACATAGATATGTATGGTTGAATGTTGTCTATGTTAATGTATTAAACATGAGTGAGATTAAGCCAGAACAGCATATCCTACTCCACAAACAGTTAAATTAGCAAGCGAAAGACTGTGATAGTAAGTATAACATATATAAACTGTTGTATATCTCCAGAGTATGAATATGTTACCAGGTTATATACATACATGTATACTCCAAAAGTAGACAAAACGAATATACATGAGTTCGCTAAAAATATGAAATGACAAGTGCCAAGGCATTTACTTAACCTCCCTGTAATCCCGTCAATCAGAACACGCATAAAGGAGAGATCCTCCTCATCATCATCAAATCCAGCTCCGCCTCACAGGCCGCGCCATCATCTGCAATCACAAAAAGGGACTGGTGGGTGTCCGAAAACACCATCCCGTAACGTGGGAGTGAGTGATCAACTCAGTGGAATAAGAGAGCAGAGATTAGCATGTTATCAAATCAATCATGCGCTAATAGTAAAGCAGTAATTCACACAATCCTAATACTGTTGTTAATGCAATATGACATGACGTGATGTATGCCCTCACCGACGATCTCCCTCATACGGCACCATCTTACGACCGCGGCATGCAATCGACCCTCAAGTGATCCACATCTTCCAGGTACATGCAGTGGTATGGTGATATGATTTTTGAGTTGTTATTAGTCCATTCAAACAGCAGGATTGGGAAACTAAGGTACTTCCCTTATATCAATCCCAACACAGATCCTGTCTAGGGTCGTCACTCCTAGTAATCTCATACGAGGTATATTTTGTAGGTCGCTGCAAGGGCTGTCAGGGCTGTTGCACGCACTCATTGCTCCGCTCCCCCATCACCTTATCAATACAGGCCTATTGTACTCTACTGCTACTGAAGGGTCGTCGCCTCCCATAGACTCAGAATACGCTCGCGGTCACTACAAAGGGCTGTCAGGGCTGTTGCTCGCACTCGTTGCACCGCTCCCCTATCACCTTGTCAATGTAGGCCGACAGCAAGAATATAGTGTCCCATACCACCATAATCTACTCATGAGTCTAGGTGCTCACTGGTCACTACGGGGAGGTTTGTGGCCCCAGCATAGGCCGCAGCTCGACCACGGTATCCTATACCACCATGCCCGGCTCATGAGTCTTTATGGATCAAGGTACCATGGTTAACAGGGTTTACAATGGTAAGTTCAGTACCCTAGGTTCAAGCAGTTATGACTCATGCAGGGTGAACATACATCGGCCAGTCGGGTTACTTGACGGGCTCGACTAGCACGATTGCATCTCAAGTCGAACGACATGAAGTGCGTAAAACACTTCGGGTAGCCTAACCACTGCCACCAACTCCAGAACACGACTCGCGTTCATCGGCGCGTCGTTCGTGGCGAAGATAAGCTAACCACGAATTCGCTCGGTTACCGACTGCCTGGACTAAGCATAGTCTCAAACAATCATAAATGCACATCAGTAGTTGTGTAAGGGTAATGGAAATGAAATACAACCATGTGAGCATGTTAACACATGTTATAACGTACAACTTAAGTAAATCATCCAACGCAAGCCTTTCATACATATAATGAAATTATGCATATCGCCAACCTATAGAAAATTATTTCCATCAGCAAATTAATTGAGAATTCAATCTCAAACTAAATCATAATGAAATCATCAAGCACATGTTATAACATACCACTTAAGTGAAACATCAAGCATATGCATTTCATACATATAATGAAATCGTACATATGGCTAACATGTAGGAAGCCATTTACACCAGCATATTAATTGAGAAATCAATTTCAAACTAATTCATAACACCATTTAATTCAATACATACTAATACAAGCATTTATACAAACACTTAAACCACACACTTAAGTCTATATATAGTATGTCGACCCAAAGTGCGCATTTAGGTGAGTCTCTTCGCCAAACTAATTATGCATGCATTCCTAGTATTCTAATGCGACAAGAAGCCATGTCAATCACATCAGCAAAATATGGATGAAAACAGTACTTCCTACAAATGACTAAAATGCCCTAAATCTCATATTCTTCGTCGGTTTACGAAACAGGAAACGGACAGCATGTTGTACATGTCAAACGGCGTTGCCGTCGATAATCTACTATTAAACGACATTGAAAGCGTTGAAAACAGTCAATCAAAGCATCTAATATCCGCACCTTTTCCCTTATAGATGTGTGAATTCGAACGGAGCGTCTACGCTTCGTCTACGGCGAATAGGGAACCTAATACACAAGCTACATAAGCTACATCGCTAATGGAATTGACGGAAGCTTAAATCAGCAAGTGTTGAAGGTTTTTCTCACCTAGAAGTGCGTTGAAATCGCCGAAAAAGTGATTGGAGTGCGTCGCCTAAGAACGTACAGCAGCAGCAGCAGGTGGCAGGAAGATCTCTCCCACCCTCTCTCACAATCTCACATTTTCTCTCACACAAGCTAGGATTTCTAGCAAATTCGGATGTGTGAGAGAAGTGAGGGTTTCAACCCCTTTTATAACCCAAAACATGCCCAAAATAGGCTTGAGAACAATATTTACTTGGTGCCTAACCAAATCGGGGATGTTTCGGTCCAAAAGAGCATTTCTGGAGGTCCCCTGGCCAAATGCGGTCGGACTTAAGCTCATGCATACTGGATCTAGCACTCATCCAGTTTTCAGACCGGTAGGGTTCCCAGATCGCATGTGGCAATCCAGTTTCAGTTTAACGGTCATCGCACCAAGATTAGGCCTATAAGTCTCGTGATATGAAATAAAAAATTTTCCTGATCCTAAGGTGTAATTTAGCTGAATTCTGACGGTCAGAACGCTTAATACTGATGCGTCAAATCGTGTGCTAGATTTGAATTTTAAATTCCAATTCTAACCCTATTCTCACTCTCTTCACTCCAGGCTCAATGAAATAGCCTCTGAATGTCAGTTGGACTTGATTTTTGAATTGCCAAGCCCAGCTAAGTGGTCATAACGGTCTAAGATGGTAGGTATCAGACTTTCGACGCGCGGTCTAGATCCAATACAAAGTTTCAAAGAGGTCCCGAGAACAAACCGGTTTAGAGTTTGATCCGAGGCTTTAGAGCATTATATCACCATTGGTTCCACTCGCTTTGGGCCTTGTAGAACGTATTTAAAGTGATCAGGGACTATTTCCCAGCTACTTTAGAGTCGCGCTAGCTAACTTACACTTATTTTCCAAAGGAATTAATCCTACGTGATTTCTTTGGCTATGGAATTGGGTTCTGAGCGATTTCTCAGGTGTTTTAGTTAACCCATTGCCTAAGGACGTCTAATCCCAGATTAGCCAAAATACGGGGTGTTACAGTTTAGGTTAAGGTTATAGGTTATATGTTAAGGTTTAGGTTATAGGTTTTGGTTTAAGTTTAAGTTTAAGTAAGGTTTAGGTTTAGGTTATAGGTTATAGTTTTTGGGAATTGGAAATTGGTTAAGGTTTATGTTTAGGAAATCAGGTTCGGGTTTGAGATCGGGTTTAGGTTTGGATTTTCAAGTTTAGGTTAGGGAGTTGAGATTAGGATTAGGTGTAGGTTTAGGTTTAAGGATTTGAGAATACATTTAGATTTAGGTTAAGGTTATAGGTTTAGGTTTAGGTTTAGGTTTAGGTTATAGGTTATAAGTTATAGGTTATAGCTTTAGGGAATTGAGAATAACTTAACGTTTAGGTTTAGGAAATCGTGTTCGGGTTTGGGATCGGGTTTAGGTTTGGGTTTTCAAGTTTAAGTTTACGTTTAGTTTAAGGAGTTGAGATTAGGATTAGGTGTAGGTTTAGGTTTAAGGATTTGAGAATACATTTAGGTTTTAGGTTTAGGTTCAGGTTTTAGGTTTAAGGTGTGGTTTAGGTTAAGGTTATATAGGTTTAGGTTAAATTTAAGTTTAGGTTTAGGTTAAGGTTATAGGTTTAGGTTAGGTTTAGGTTTAGGTTATAGGTTATAGGTTATAGGTTATAGCTTTAGGGAATTGAGAATCGGTTTAGGTTATAGGTTTAGTGTGTGGTTTAGGTTAAGGGTGTGGTCCTTGTAAATACAGATATAATTAAACACGGCATGTCCAAATGAACAAGCCACTCCAATTTTGTTTATATGAAATGGTCAACTTCATCATGGTCATTAAAACGTGTCCCACCTTCCAGGGACCCCCGCTCAACACCCGGATAATTTCGACGCACATCTGGGTCTACTCTATCAATTTCGAGCAAATACATAAACACGGCCTGTCCAAATGGTCAGGCCATTCCAATGTTATTCATAGGAAATGGATAACTTCGTCATGATCATAACAGCAATTCCCACCTTCCAGGGACCCCTGCTCAACATCCGAATAGCTCCGACGCACATCTGGGTCTACTCCATCAATTTTTACAGAATTATGCATGTCCTACTCATGAGCATGCCTAATATTGTTAATGCATGGGATTCAGTACAAATACCTTTTCATGATTCAAAGAAGAGAACTCGAGGGTTTTCCTTACCTTCCATTGTATGCTTCCAAGGTGCAGACAACCCCTGAAGAACACATACATCCTGGGAATTGCTTCTCAAAATCGTAAACTGTTTTATTTTGAAAATCGTTCATCCCACTTGAAAACCTGTCACATAATGAATAACTGTAACCACATTGATAACTATAGTGAATGTACTATAATGAACAAATTATTATTATTATAGATAACTGTAATTACAATATAGATATCACGCACACGATATCACATAATGTATTATTTGATGAACTACACATGTGCATTCTTGACAAGAGACGTACCAGATGCTTGAATCTAAAATATACAGCTTCAATCCTCCCACATGCAACATCCACCTGAAAAAATGCGCATAACCATCATGCTTGAGTAATCAATACAGGAATGTACAAGTAAAACCATAAAACCAGAGATATTCACTGCATTTTCAGGATCTCCTCCATAGTTAATGATCTCATTTTAAAGCCCTTCTCCCTCCTCTTTTACCCGGGCTTGGGACCGATAATGCAAGGAGTTGCATTGGCGGAGTTAAAATAGTGCCATTGAACCAGATGATCTATTACAGATTGCAGAATTGAAGGCGTCGGTTCAATATGGCCTTGGATTGTTAATTTATGAGAGAGGATAGATTGAGAAGGATGTTGCTCATGGAATTATAGCTGCGTGGATAAAGAGAAGATGTGCCTTTGGAGTTATATGCAACCGCCGCATACCAATCAAACAAAAGGAGAGAATTTATAGGATATTTATAAGACCAACCATACTTAATTGAATACTTTCTTGGACACATAATGTACCTTTTGGATGTTAATAACCATTGTGTCTTATGTCTGTTGTGATTGAAGTAAAAGCTAATTAAGGCGGTGAAGCAAAAGTTATGCACCAAGCCATCTATTGTTCAAACTACCAATCAAAGCATCCATCAAACCATTCTATATAATAGCTGTACAATACTAATAGAAAGAAATTAAAGGCCAGTTTGGGATCTTGGAAAATAAAGGAGGGAGTGACATTTTCTATTTTCCAATAAAGTATTTAGAGAGGAAAAAAAAAAAGACAAGGGGAAGTTTGGGAAATTTTTATGACTTTTTTTTTTATGAAAAGACTTCCTTAAAAAATGTTTCTCTACAAATGGTTCTCTTTTAGATAAACTCACCTCAATGTCTTTCATCTTTACAAGCTCAATGTGGTCATTTCAATGGACGAACTTGTATTAGAATTAGGCTGATTTAGTGACTCTTTGACAAAATTGAGCTTCAGCAAGAGTTCCTTGACATCCATGGTTATGGAGCATAATTTTCTAACTATTAATGCACTACTCCCCTCTGAACTAAATCAAACCCAACATCCAAAACAAACACCCAAGCTCCAGCATCATTCTCATTACAGGATGCATCCAAACAGGCCTTAAACAAGAGAAAATAGAATTGCATGATTACTATAAAGCCTTGAAATTCCATCCAAATAAATCAAATGAAAAACAGAATTCAAAAATAAAAACACTAACATTTCTAATAATTTTCTTTTGCCATCCAAATAAAACATGAAGGGATAGTGGAGAACTTATTAAATTGAATTGCAAAGATGTGATGGTATGTAGGAAACTCTAAGAGTACATTTAGAGCACTTATTAATGAACTGAAATTAACTCCTTGGCATTCATATCAAATTTAAGTTAGGATAATCAAATGAAATAACTACAAGGAATACTTCCTAGTTTCTAACACAAATTATAAAATCAATAAACAGTGTTAAAGGAATATTTATTCATATAAACAAAAAAATCATATAAATAGCCAGGAAGTCGTAAACTTAAAAATAAAATATAAAAGATCACATCCACACATATATCAACAAAGAAATTAAATAAAAAACCATATATCAATAGTTTCAAACCCAAGAAACTCATGACGCAATCTAAGGCATGAAAATATTGTGCTTACAGACAATCCGTTCTCTATCGTGCTCTCCCACCTCTTCTAGAAGCCTCACTTTCAATTGTTGAGGCATGTCCTACAGCATCAAGTTTCAATGTAGGTCATCTAACCATACAACCATGTGGGTTGACTCATGGGTAGAGAAAAAAAAAATGGGACTCAAATGCAATCCACACAAAACATCCTTGTTGAGACATTTCATCAAACAGTTAGCATGCATGATATACAGGAGATTATATACAATGGATTTTTCAGTTTTTACAAGTAAGGCCATTGGCAGTTTTTTAAAGGAGACATTGGAGGAAAACAAACTTCGAACGCCAGGATATGGGGAGTAGGAAACCGCTGTTCAGTGAGCTCCTGTACCAATGTTCTGTAAGCAGCTGAAGTGGCTGCACTTCTTCCTTCCTGAGCGGCTAGTTCAGCACCAAAAAGAAAAAAGAAAAAAAAAAAAAAAAAAAAAAAAACAGAGGAAAAAAGGGAAGAAGAAAAAAAGCTAGTTCAACACCCTAAAAATTATATCCAAAGAAATTATTATGTCGAATAACATGGATGAACACAACTGTCATGCAAAAAGTTCTACAACTATAGAGGCAAATGTATGAGGAAATAAATAGCAAATGTATAGAGGCAAATGATATTCGGACCTTCTTTATTCTTCTTCTTCTCCTTCTTTGGTATATGAATTAATTAGTATCCTTATAAACAGTGAAAATCACAAAGAAAAAAAGAAAAAGATGGAACATAAAAATGAGAAATCTTGATATGAAAGCAAGATATTCAAACAATCAATACTACCAGATGAGAAATTGCAAAATCTATTACCAATTAGAAGGCACCTAAGGCCTCTATAAGCCGGAAGAAGCTTGAAAAATCAGTAATCTTTTATGAGATTGAAAACAAACTAAGAGGAGTTATATGATCCTTTATCTAATGACATGTAGAGTGAGCTCACGTTCTGATTTGAAAGCCATGAATACATCATAATTAAGCTCATTTACATAAAAGTGGAACTGATCTACTAATTTATTTTTATTTCAAAATCAGCAAAAGATCATATATCTATAACAGATTTCATCACACAATATTTCAACAAAAAAAAATAATAATAATAAGGGAAATGAAACGACAAACTGCTACCATAATTTTCTAATCCAAAACAAGCAAAGATAGCAACTAATTTGCATCATTTTTTAGCACTAAAAATTAAATCAAGAAAAAAAAAACCAACAAGACAGTGAAGAAACTAGCTAAAATCACATCCAAGCATCAAATAAAGCAAAAAAAAAAACTAGTGAAACAGAGCAGAAATGCAAAACGATTTGAAGGAAAGATGAGAAAGAAAGTTGATCTGTTACCATAAAAATAGATCAAAGGCAATCAGAGAGATAAGTCTCAAGACAATCCAATGCACTAGGGCTTTATTTGAGGATATTTGACGTGGATAAATGGGGATGGGTGATAGGGAGTGTTGAAAGAGTTTTGAAAGCTTTCTAGGGCCAAGTGATTGTTTGACTGTGCATATGCATGCCAGTGAATATCACCCAAAAGACTGACTATGGAACAAATGAATTTAAATAGAAATTATGTTAGAGAGACTCACTTGAGGGAGACAAAGTGCAAGCTCTCCAAGTACCCAGTTTGTAGTTGTAACCAAGTAAGGTAGATAGGGAGATGACAAATATAATGGTAGTAATTGAGTCCAAAGGTATCATTTCTACTCTCCAAACGAGAAGATCCTATTTAGGTGCCCACTTAAAAATGAGTACTCATTTGAGTGTGCATTTGAAAGTTCCTGATATTTGGTGCGACCAAACACACCCTCAATCATAATTATGCATTAGAAATCATGATTGTTTGTTATCAAAATTACTTTTAATATGCACATATAAGATTAACCCCAATGAGGTTGGCTCATTTTTAAGTGGCATCCAAACAGGCACTATGTTTTCTGTTTTGTGTTTTTATATTTTGATAATAGCGTAGTGGATCATACTCATGCAAAATCCAACATGGATCATGCATGCATGCTTGTCAATCCAAACTGTCTAAATCATGGGTCCCACCAGGTGAGGTTAGCACAAAAAAGTATGATTAAGTTAGATTCATCCAATTTGTGTGATTTCTAGAACATGCCCCCATCTAGAGTTGGCTTGATTTTGAATGGTCTGGATATACATATTCCAACAATTTTATGATTTCAACTTCAAATTTCTTTTTGTGCATGGTATAATAATTGGAAAAGAATCCCTGTAAATACATGCCACTTATTTGTTTGAAAAAAAAAAGACTTGGCATATTTTGAGCTTTTTGGACATGTGACAAATGGCCATCCATCACTTATGTAGAGGCGGAAGCTACGAGGGGCCCACCAAGATGTCCATAAGGAATCTACCTCTCCCATCACTTTTGCCAACCAGCTCACTTTTGCCAGCCAGCTCATGCTCTAGTACATGATTTGAAAAATGAGGTGGATCCAAAACTCAAGTGGGACACACTACACGAAACATCGAGAATGAATGGAAACACCCTGTAAGACCCGTATCTTGGTCCGTACCTTTCCGTACACTTCCGCGATCTTAACGGTCGAATTCCGACGACCTTCGACCCTTAACCGATATCGACGCGCGACCCTGATTCATTTGTCGACAACCCGAGTCGACTCAATGCAAGACCAATACCATAGCGACCGCGCCGTCGTTGCGGTTCCGATACCGCGACTCGTGCGCCGAGGCGATACCCTGGTCAAGAGTTATGGGCCAATGTTCGGCGCGAGAAAATGCCGCGCGTTGCGAAAACTAAGGAAATCTGTACGATGTGTCACATCAATCACATCAATCCCATCAATCAATCACCCATCAATCTATCATATGTCAAGTACACATCACTTCCATCCCTTTTTCCAAGCAACCACAAAAGTCTTCACCACCCATACCTCTCTTACACAAAAGCCACAAAAGTCAAGTTTTTCTTACACAACCATCACTCACCCATCCATCCATCACTCTCTCTCTCTCCCTTTACATCACTCTCTCTCTTTCTCTCTTTCTCATTTCAAAAATCCCAAGCAACAAAGACCCCCACGTATGGAATTTTTCAAAATTCCCAAGCTCTAAGTGGCCCACCTTCCTACCCCAAAATTTCCCTTCTCAACCCTCCATTCTTCATCTTAACCATTGAAGTTGAAGCTTAGGTGCCAAGGAACCTCTAGGAGCAAGAAGATCGGACGGTGGGTGCCTCTATAGGGTAGATTTATTTGTTTTTATGGTGGACCAAGTGAGGCCCACCGATCAATAGTGTGGATCTCACTTGGGACCCTAATACGTGGCCGATGGACCACTTGGATCATCATGATCATTCCATGATGGGGCCATTCTCCATGAACCCCATCATGATGTTTATTTTCGTTTGGAAAGGTCATCTAGACCACCATATTGGTGGGAAAAGGATCCCCACCGTTGATCTTTAGTTTTGATGGTCACATGTGCAAAATGACCCATTTGATGTATGATTTCATGTAAGGGAGGGCCCATAATGACGGGGTCCCTCCATCACAAGCCGTGTCCCACTCTCCATCTCTCTCTCTCTCTTCAATTTATTTTATTTTATTTTATTTTATTGCAATATGATGGTGTGGCCCACTTGAATGGATCCCGCCTTGAAATTCATTTGGTTCAAATTTTTATTCAAGTGGGACCCACCTTATATGTGTACCCATGACAAATATCCGTGGTGCCCCACTTCATCAGGGCCCACCTTTAAAGCAAATTTTTTTTTTAGAGAAAACCGTCCAGCGTCTGGGACGCTGGACGTTTCAAAGGAAGAAGAAAAAGGAAAGAAGACAAATGGGGTTTTGGGTGGCCCACTTGCATAGGCCCCACCCTGATGTATTGCTCTGATCCAAGCCGTCCATTGCTTTCACCATCCCATTTTAGGCGTTGAGCCAGAAGATGAGATTGAACGGAGCACCTGGTGGGCCATAGCGTCAAAGATCGCACCCTCACTATTCAAACATTATTTTCTTAATTTATTTTATTTCCTTTCATCAAAAAAATTCGAACTCTGGACTCATTTCGTCTGTTTCGGGCTGCTGATCGCAATGGCCGGCGTGGATTTCACTTTAGCGGGCCCCACATGCGAAAAACCTCGAGAAAACTATTTTTCTCAAATTTTGAAATTCAAGAGGCAGAGCCTCTGGTTAGTGGCGCTGGCAGCACTGCACGCTGCTGCGTGCAGCCGTGGTGCGTGCGGGCGGTGGCGTCCAGCAAGGGACCCACGACTCCAGCCGTGGGCCCCACCTTGATGTTTATATGCCATTCAAACCATTCACCGGATGGGCCACCCTCTAAAGTGGCCTCCTTCCAAGAATGAGACAAATCCAAGACTCAGGTGGCCCACACCAAGTGAAACAGTGTGAGTTGAATTCTACCATTGATCAGTTTTTGGGGCCCACAGAAGAATTGGATCAAGCTGAAGTTTATGTTTTCCCTTCAACCAAGCCCGAGTGACCTTATCAATGGGTTGGATGCCGAATAAACATTACAGGGTGGGCCCCACATGGGACCCACAATGATGTATGTATTAAGTCCACCGTCCAGCGGACGGTGGCACTCACCACGGTGGCCCCACTTGATGTTTGTATGGCCTCCACCGTCCAGCGGACGGTGGGGCCCTGTGTGATGTATGTACCATATCCGCACTGTCCACTGGACAGTGGGGACCCACCATGATGCATGTGGTGCATCTGGACCGTCCATCCACCTAGTGAGATCATTTTAAAGCTTGATGTTACTGATTTGGTGGGCCATTTACACATGGATTAGGCCCATCTGAATTGTAAAAGGCCTATGGGCTAGGCCCATTTGATTTATGAAATGCTTATGGGCTGGGCCCATTTGATTTATTTAAGACCTAAGGATTTGGGCCCACTTGAAATGTAAAGTCTATGGGCTTAGGCTCACTTGATATTGAAGGCCTATGGGCTAGGCCTATTTGAATTTCAAAAGGGCATGGGCTAGGCCCATTTGATTTATAAAATGCCTATGGGCTAGGCCCATTTGATTCATATAAGGCCTATGGACTTAAGCTCATTTGATGTGCTGCAAGTCCATGGGACTAGACCCATTTGATGTGCTTCAAGGCCTACGGGTTTAGACCCATTTAATGTACCATAAGGCCTAGGGGTTTAGGCCCATTGAACTCATGTTAGGTCTGTGGGTTAAGGCCCACCTGACCTACATGTGAGACCCATCGGTGAGACCCATTTGATACATACTAGATTCATGTGACTAGGTCCAACTGATGCAAGCTAGGCCCACGGGTTTCGACCCATTGCAATGCACATAAGACCCATTAGTGTGGCCCATTTATATGGCCCATCTGATGGATAAAAGGCCCATAAGATATGGCCCATTTGATATATATGTAAGGCCCAATGGGATGAACCTAAGGTCCATTGCAATGTGTAATCCCAATTCAGGTTATGTAGCGACATTTGAGAGATCGTGTCTGGGGAGCAATGTTGGTTTGACGTCCACATTGCGAGGGTAATGCTGGTTGGATGTCCACATTACAACTCTCCTTAGGGCCCATTGTTAGGCCCGTACTTATTGTCCAAGCCCATCTGCATTGTCAGGATAGTTCATCTCATATACATGTTTAATATAGTATCATGACTCATGATCATACGCATCATATGCATGCTTGATATGAGGATTTAATGATCATAGTATATGCCTTCAGGAAGGTTGTCTATGGGCTTCTGGTTAGGCAGTGTTGCCCTACATGAGCGCACGATATGCGCAGGATTTGTTGCATGATTGAATAGCGTGAATCATGCATTCTGCATTTGTGTGACATGGTTATTGTACGCCCTAGCAACATCAGGGCCGTAGCCTCCACAGACGCATCGTGGTTGGCAGGATTGGACACCGAAAATATTATTCTACATGGGGTACTATAGATATCCCTGGGTGAAAGTCCCTAAACCCTTATGGTACCAAGAGGTTGCTCCAACGTCTAGATCGAGTGGGTAGATGAGCGTTGAGTGCCGATTACCAGACGGTTATGCTCTCCACTGTATCGTGGTCGGTTGGAAGGGGGTGTGGCCTTACCCGCCTGAGAGTAGGGGGCAATGCTAGGCTGAGTCTGACTAGCTCGAAGAATGGGTCCGCTATCGATGAGTCGCGCCCGATATTGGCAGACGGATAGTGTGATCTCTTCCACTTACCTTATTGCGCGCGATGTGCCGACAATCTGGTTTAGAGTGTACTGGACCCCGGTGATATCCCATATTTTGAGCTGTATTGATGTGTGAACATAGATGAGGACCTGTATGCTTGAGTTGCATTGTACATCGCATGGCCTTGGGATGGCTGATACATTCATGTCTGACATTGTATAGCCTTGGTACGGCTCATGATATCATGGTTCCATTTGCATATTCCGCATCACTCTGACACTGCATG
Source organism: Magnolia kwangsiensis (assembly GCA_037074715.1). Classification (NCBI taxonomy): domain Eukaryota; kingdom Viridiplantae; phylum Streptophyta; class Magnoliopsida; order Magnoliales; family Magnoliaceae; genus Magnolia; species Magnolia kwangsiensis. The sequence goes on from CM073577.1 coordinate 122,326,505, forward strand.
TACATATTACTACCTTGCGCACACAGTTCCACCACCCTCTAAGCTTTCTGTAAGCTTATGCACGACCGTTGCTTGCAGGTGACGTTGGATCGCAGCAGCGCTGAGGCAGGAGCACGTTGCTGAGCATTTTAGAGTTTTTGTACTTTGCCATTGTATTTCCCTTTATGCTCATTGTACTTGTAAAGTTTGTTATCATAGTGGAAATGTAATGGAGTTCTTGGTTGTTGTTTGTGGGTTATGCCTTTGGTTATGCTTATTACGAATCAAACTAATGTTGAAAATCCTCCTCGTAGCATCCCAGGATCGGAACCTGGCGAATGGGAGGTAGGAGCCGAGAATGGGGTTCTACGGAGGCTGTCGGTACCGGATTCGGCGATTGAAAATTTTGTGAGCCCGATTTCCAAGTTTGGAGCGTGACACACCCACCATTGAAAACTTCATGGGTGCTTACCATGATGTTTGTATGCCATCCCAACAGGGGTTGTTTCGCTGCCCATCCCCTTCCTATTTCTTCCCCCCAACAAGTCTTTGATATGCGCCAATTTAATTGGTAGCACCAAAATTTCATGGTATTTGTTGCAACTAAAAAAAACCTAAAACAAATATGAAATTATGAGAAGAGAAATGTCTTTGTGGTAGAGAGAGATGAATCAGAAACCAGTAAGATTAGAGTTGAATCAAGCTTAAGCACTTCTGCTCAGTCCTTTTGTGCACATCAGTACATCAAAACTCAAACCAGCAGTTGACTAATAAAAAGAAAGGCCAGGATTGACTAAACTACTGTTTGGATTCAAATTTCCTGTACTGTGATTGAGCATAAGAAAGCACATTGGGCATAGTTGGCACTCGACCTACCAAAATCCCAATTTTTCAAGATCCCTTTTACCCAAACAAATACTTGTATGTTTTCGCTCACAACATTTGTCAGATTAAAATAGATAGTCTATTCCTCACATTTAAAATGAATATGCATTACAATTACTACGGTGTTACTATCCTTTCATAATCATATGCATGAAATCCTTCTTATATACTACGAAAAAGATTTGAAGTACTGCATCTGATAGGCCTAAAACACAAAAAGGACGAATAACATTGATAGATTTCAAGAAATTGGCACAAAACCCAAAATACACCACTTGTGGAGCTAAACTCAGACAATGCAAATCCCCAACTAGGGATTTAACAATACACATCCTTAATTAGGGATTTGTTATACAAATCTCTAATTAGGGATTTGACAATGCGTATCCCTGATCAGATATTCTAAATTGCAGAAAGCAATAGTGAGAAGGGGAAAACCTTACCTCAAACCTGAGTATCCGAGATTTACGAGCAGCAGAGGACCGATGAGATAGGGAGATAGAGGACTATGGTTTTGAGAGAGAGAGAAAGAGAGTGAGTGAGAGAGGAAGCGAGTGAAAGCGCGCGATAGAGGGCTAGGGCTTTGAGAGAGAGAGAGAGATAGAGAGAGAGAGAGGGATAGGGATAGGCAGCGAGAGAGAGAGTACGGAGAGGGAGAGGGAGAGGGAATGAGGGATGTGGGTGCTAGAATGAAATGTGGGCACTGGATGTGGGCGCGAGAATGAAATTCGGTGTTTTTTAGCGGGCACAGACGCCCACTTGAGACAAGGTGATGTGTTAGGGGCTACGTGTGGCCCACCATAATGTATGTCATTTATCTGTGCCATCCAATAAATTCAAATAATTTTTTAGAGCTTTATTCTAAAAATTTTATCAAATAGAAGGCTCACATGGACCACACCAGAAATCAACAAAAGGCACTTAATCTCCATTGTTTCTTATGGTGTGGTCCACTTGAGCTTTAAATTTAAACTAATTTTTGGGTCTATTATATTAAAATTAATTTTAAAAAGGATGGACGGTTTAGATTAAATACAAAAATTATGGTGGGCCCCAGAGAAGTTCTAACAGATGTGTCTTTGTTGTGGTGGGCACAACTATTTAGCTACGGATTAAACCCATAGTAATATAGATACGGTTTATATCCGTAGCTAAAATATCCCCTAGTCTATAGCCATTGTTTTTTTTTTTTTTGGTAGTGAATAGTTGAATATAGTGCTGAAAGAGAAATACATATATCGAAAAACAAAGCTCTAGAAGACCGCTGCACATTCCAAGTGCAACGCTGATGTGACCTAATGCCACCTGCACGCATCTATCATGCATAAGCTTATATAAAGCTTATAGAGTTGTGTAAGTGTGTGCGCAAGATAAGTGTCAAGTATGCAATATCAGAGTAATGCGAAAACATGCTGGTAAGTCCATAAATGTCATCAACCTTATTAAGGCTATGTGATGCAAAATATAATAAGTCAATATCATATGCTGAGGAAGTAATGTAGATCTGCTATGCAATGCAAAGACATAATAAGCCGAATATTATATACTGAAAATGCAATGCAATATACAAATCCTAACGAATTCATGAATATCGTCAGCCATATCTAGGCAATACAAGTGCAAAAACATAGCAACTCAAGATGTCATATGTCATAGATGTAATGCAATATACGATGCGAATGAAATGACCAAGCTAGAGTATGAAGTCAGGATGATAATACGTAGTATCGCAGGCCATGAGGTTCGTCACAAGGGGCTTCTATCCAAACCAGTCTCATACTTAAATTTGGATAGTCAGACTCAATGCAGTAAACTCTTGATCTCAGGTTAGTTGCACACCCCAATCGAAATCCTGGCTATTGTGAAGGTACATAACAGTTAGTTGCTCACCACCAGCCTGAGTGGATAGTGAATGAATAAATGAATGAATGAGTAAAATGCTAAGTATGCAACTCCTACTCAATAAGTCCACATATCAATATTGTATATCTCTGGGATATCACCGAGGTTTAGTACACACCACAATGGCAGTCGGATCCCTAGCCGCATAACCAGCGAGTGGAAAAGACCTTACTATTCGCCTAGCCAGTAGTCTGTCAATACCTATCTGGCTCGTCGATAGCAGACCCATTTGGGAGCTGGTCAAACTCAGCCTAGCTTATAGCCCCCTCACTTGGGTGGATAAGGTCACACCCCCTTTCAACTGACCACAACACAGTGGGAGATACCGCCTACTGGTATTCGGCACTCAGGCGCTCATGTATCCACTTGGTCTAGACGTTGGAGTCTCCCCTGGTACCAAGAGGATTCTGAGACTCTCACTCAAAAACATCCTATGTGCCCACAGTGCTAAAATCAAATATTTTTGGTATTCCATCTGGCCATCCACGATAAACTAAATATTTCAGTAGTTTTAATTCATTTCGCCTATGTCCAAGTCATTAGACTAAGAAAAACATAGATTTGGGACCTCACCATCTATGCCACAATACTGGATCATCAAGGAGTACTATTATAAGTTTTATTTTCATTTCCATTTAATATAATCGAGTTCTTTCTACTATCAAATTATAAGAATTAGATCATCTTTGCTATCATAATGAGAAAAAGTCATTTCAGTTGAAAGTAAAAAAATAACTTATTAAATGACCAACCCTCCCTTTCATAAATCTAACTCAATATCTTACATGTGTCTGAATGTACAAACTTTTTGAGGAAATATGACCATTGAATATTTTTCACTTCTAACCATCCATAAATGTCCATCAATCTAATAGTCAAATAATATAATAAGATGAAATTATGGCTAGCAATACACCTACACTGGATAACCTAATTTATATGGTGTAATTAACTTGTACGACATGTATGCAAGTTCTAAGAATTTTTAAGTCCCTTCACATTATCTATCATAGTCATTAGAGTATTTCTAATGTATGTTTATGCACTTATTAAGATAACCTGACACATGCATCCACTAAAACTAACTGATCTCTTTCGACAGATTGGTTATGTTAGTTTTGTGATTGATATTACTTAAAAATAACTATCAGCATTAGTAGTTAGCTTAATAGACAGTTGAATTGCTTCAATTCTCAGTTATAGACGACTACCAATGGTTTCTTTGTCTGTCTCGATGTAGGCTAGTTCAGATCAAGTTGTAAAATGCTATGGTACTCCTAACACCATGCACACATACCAACAACCAAATTTTGAGCCAAATAGTAACTCAGTGGAACATGTAAACAATTTAAAATGGTGGGTCATGCCATGAAGATGACCTGGATTTGGAACAATCCATTATATAGGTAGATTATACACATTCATTCAATTGGACCATTGATGGTCCATTAATTTTTAATGGTATAATTTATCTAATGAACATGCCATCATAATTTATTTTCTTTTTTTTTTTCAAATAATCTTTATGACATAGCACACACTTTTCATGACTAGAATATTATGCATAATCGATGTATTAGCTAGAAAATGGTTTTATATGAAAGCTTACATACCAAGTTGCACATGAACATTTTTCTATCCATACCATAGAAGCCACATCACTAACTAGGACATGACTTTGACAGCCATGATGACAAGGTAATCAACCATCCCTACCTTCCCTACATGTGGCGACAATGATGATGAACCAAACAATCCACTGAGTGTACTCTAAAATAGGTTCATGATGACCAAAAAGATCAAATTGATCTCCTTCTTGCCATCTAGCCGATTGGATGTAAATAAATAAATAAAACTAATATGAATTCCTTTGTCAACTGGTGACAAAAGGGGGAAGAAATAAATGATATACGTATGTAATGTGATGCTCGTGGAAATTTGGAGAATTTATTACTGATATGTGAAGAAATTGAAAATTCATGTGTGTGTGCGTGTGTGTGTGTGTGTGTGTGTGTGAATATACTTGAGAATATATTAGGATGGCATAGTACTTAATATATTTCTCAGTGGGAGCTACAGGTGGAGTACATATAATTGTTGAATTTATAGTTGAACCAGAGTTTCATCTTCTATGGTTGAGTTCATGAGTTGTGATTGTTTGATGTGTATGTATAGTATGGTATGATGTGTATAATGTATATGTATTTTATTAAGAAATTGATAAAATGGGATATTGTAAGTGCTTATATTTGTAGCACACATGAAGTTGTCAAATTTCGTAGATAAATATACTTGTTAGATCGCAAGTACACTACAGTAGTCTATGGCAACTCATAAAGATTGGATCAAGATCAACTTAACATCTCAAGACTTAAATGACGCTGCTCGGTTTCAAGTTTATTAAGATCAGAAGATCTCTGTATAGGCCAACTACCAGGTAGAATAATCCTAGAAAAACCCTAGGTTAGGTGCTTTTGAAAAATGATTAAAATGGGTTAACTTCTGTATAAGTTCATTAAAGTTCGGGTAGCACGACCAGCCCAACTTACTTCGTCTAACCTAACTTCAAGTTTGGGCAATTTTTTAAGATTTATAAATTTAAAAAGTCTGTTGTAAATTCAGCCCGCCAAACTTGATGTTCAGCCACCCCGAGGAAAGTTCAAGTCATTTTCCAGCAAATGAATCTCCAATTTTTGATGGTATTCAGCCAGCCAAATTTTGAATAAATTTTATCCATTCCGATAGTCATTGGAACAAAATCATTGGAATTCAGCCAACTGAACTTATTTATTGGTTGACCGAATTTCTAAATCCTTTTATCTATAAATAGGGATCATCTCTTATTCTATTCTACAATAAATTTGACTAAAAAATCTTCTGCAAGTAAGAGAGAGGTTCAGGTCCTCATCAAGTTATTTGTGCAGTATTTATAATTTTTATTTAGCTTATTCAATTCTCTTTCTCAAGCTGATCTCAAATACATTTTACGGAGTAATCTATACTTCACTTGAGAGACAAAGAATTGAATCTACAGCATTAGGGTTTACATTTCTTGAAATACATTAAATCCATATATTTTTTCTGGTTGAGCATATACTACCTTATCGACACTCAAGAAAGAAGATTGTTGCTTTAAGTTTTGACCACATCTTCCAATTATCATTTGAAGATAAGTACAATTGCCAATTATATTTTTTATTTGAGTTTTTCTTAGATAGCCTAAAAATATTTGTGGGTTGATTTATGATAGCCCGTAAAATCATAAAAACTGTAGGAGGTTGTTAAGGTGAAATGTGAAAACCTTGGTATAGTGAATACCAAAATTATGCGAGTAGTAATTTTAAGAGTGGAGTAGGTGTGCATTTAAGCACTGAACCACTATAATCGCTTGTGCCTATGTGGTGAATGTTATATTTATTTCATTCTTTATGATGAATGCTATATTTATTTTATTGTCTCTTACTAGTTTGAAAGTTTGGTTTCAAAGACATCGTGATATAATATTTTCTTACCTAAAATTCTATGTGAAGGTTTTCCTACGAATTATTTGGAATCAAGGTTTCAATACTTTAGCTGATTTAAATTATTTATTCTGCTTTATTTGAAAGAATTTGGTATTTTCCTATTCACTCCCCTTTTAGGATTCGATAGCTCATTGTTCCATAACCCATGAGGGAAGTCTTATAATCTTCCTCCTCTATTTCCATCTAGCATACCTCCATGACATTCCCTCTTTTAAAGATAGAGGGCAATGATCTCTTTTGGATGGTAATCGTACACTTGGACAAACCCCTTAGGGCATCGAGCCCCGCAATAAGCTGTGTCATTTCATTAACATCTACATTGTACTCTTTTGTAACATGCATCAGTTCTACCTTCTCAAATATGTCGAGCATCTAGGTTAGTAGGGTATAGTATGGAAACAAGGTTGGATTGGTGTATTTGAACAATCTTGTCATTTGATTTATCACTAACTGTGAATCCCCTATAACTATCACAATCTTTGTGCCTAATTCCAATAATAATTAAAGGCTAATTATCATAGATTCATATTTGGCTTGATTATTAGTACAATTGAACCTTAATTAGAACATAAACTCTTGCCAGTTTCCATTAGGAACAATCAGTATTACCCCGCCCCTAAATGCATCTTGTGTCCTCGATCCATTGAAGATTAACTTTCATGATGTTAATTGCACACCATACAAATATAGGATGCTTGGGGGCATTTGTTTCTCAAGATCAGAAGGATGATCGACTAGAAAATCAACTGTGGCTTGACCATTCACTGTCTTTTGTGGAACATAATAGAGATTAGACTCAGATAAAGCCAACACCCATTTACCAATCTGTCCATTCAAAATCAGTCGATTTAACATATATTTTACTAAATCGGTCACTGCTATTACATTAATTCTTTAGGATAGTAACTAATGCCTCAACTGAGTGGCTAAAAAATACAATGACTAAACATAATTTTTCCATAGCGGAATACTATCTCTTAGCATCGACTAATGTTCTGCTCCAATGGTAGATGACACACTCCTTCCACACATCATCATCTTGTGTAAAAAGAGTGCCAATCAACTCTGTTGAAGATGCAACGTATAGCTTGAGCGGTCGACCTTCAACCGATGGCATCAGCACGGGATGCTTCATCAGATACTCCTTGATCTTGTCAAAAACCAGCTGGTGCTCTTCTTCCCAAACAAATTTAAACCCCAGCTTCAAATTGATCAGTCGAGAAAAGATGTTAGTTTTTCCTGCACAATTAGATATAAATATTCTCATAAAATTAACCTGGCCTAAGAACCTTTATAGCTCTAGTTTGTTTTTCAGCGGCCGAGCATTGATTACGGCCCAAGCCTTATTCTGATCAACTTCGATCCCTCTTTGTTGTACGAGAAATCCTAGAAAATTATCGGCCGAGACTCTAAATGCACATTTCAAGAGGTTTATTTTTACCTTATGGAGCCTTATTCGCTCAAAGGATTGACGCAAGTGGGCCAGATGCTCTTAAGCATTAGTCGATTTTAACTACCGCATCATCCATATAAACTTTCATGAATCGGCTGATTATGTTGTGGAGAATGGCATTCATCACTTTGTGATAGGTAGCCCCTACATTTTTAAGTTCGAAGGGCATCACTACCCAGCAGTAGGTTCCTAATAAACAAGGGCACCTGAATGCTATCTTCGGCACATCATCTAATGCATTGTAGATTTGATTCTATCCACAATGCCCATTCATAAATGATACAATTCCATGTCCAGCATCCCAATAACTAGGTGGTCAGCCACCGACATGGAGTATTCGTCCTTTGCTATAGCCAAATTCAAATTCCTACCCTTAACTTACCATTCTTTTTATTACCGGGACCATATTCGACATCCATTAGTCATACTTGATCAGTCGAATAAAATTGGCCTTTAGAAGTCACTATATTTCCTCCTTGATCTAGAGGGTGACCTTGGCTGTCATTCGCCTATGTGTTTGTTTATGCAGTTGATAACTTACTTTTATAGGCAATCTGTGCTCGATCAAGGTTCGATCAAGTCTTGGTATTTCTTGATAATCCCATGCAAAACAATCGGTGAATTTACAAAGTAGTTTCGAGAATCTTCCATATTCTCGGACGTCTCTTCACATTCAATGTTGCCTTCTTCGGCCAATTCCTCTATCTCGATTCTCAACCATATTCATGAAACAGCCATCATCTATGGCCTTCAAGGTTTCTTTGAGCTTTCTTATTCTGACAGTAAGGTCTTCATGGTTGACTTTGTCCCTTGGTGTTTTAATCATATCTTTTCGATGGTACAGTGCAAGAAAGGCCGACAAGAAACAATGTCCCTCGGCTGGGTGTCACTGACTTGAGTTACCTTTAGGAGAGCTTGCACAATACTATCTGGGTTCTTTTTCACTAATATTCCGGTAAGGAGGTCGAACTTATATTTTTCCCGTGAACCTAATTGGTCCCACCTCTTCGGGATAGTAATAAGCCGTGTTGGCATTTTAAGTAGCCAGGAAGGGCTTATTGTCAGCCAGAACTAGATCAACCTTGTTCTGATTTTAAAAAATTACAAACTAGTGTAGAGAAGAAGGGATATCTACAAATGGGTGGATCTAATCCCTCCCTAACAGCTTGATGAGGTGTCAACCATAAAAAATGGTGCTAACACTATTTTGGTGCCTACAGTCAAATCAACTGGCAAGATACCATGGGTATTTGTGACATGACCGGTGAAGTTACTAACAGTTGCTTCTGATGGGATCAGATTGGCAATAGTTTTCCCCAACTTAGCCATCATTCTCCATGGCAAAATATTAATTGCAGCCCCGTTGAACACTAGAATCATGTTAATAGGGCATTCGTCTAGATGAGCTGATATATACAACAGTTGAGGTGTTGTGTCATGACATGGGTAGGTTTATTGATGATCACTCACTCGGACACATCCTCTCCCTCTATTGTGACTATGTTGTTATGTGGTACTTTATCATCCTTAAATCCACTCCTAGAACTTTCCTCAAATGGAAAAGAAGCATGTTGTATGATCATTGGCGAGGCATATTCTTCTACATCACCATCCATCCTGTTCGACTGAATAGGTCTAGCATAAAAACTAGATGGCCACGTAAAGACTATATTGCAATGAAATTTCACTAGTGGCAACATCCCAAACACAATTTCGTCACTCGAGCATTGCCTCCAAAGTATCCCAGAGCCTAAATCATCTATCTAATTGACATGTTCATCGGCCATGAGCTCGGCCGAAGGGTCGACTAGTGAGGTGATCTTTAGTGCATTAGCAGTCGATGATAATTCACTGGCCAACCATTCGTCTGTTGGGAAACATTCTTCACTAAGGTAATTAGACAAGTTACCACAACTGTCTTCCTTCTTCAAATCCATTAACCGATCTATGTCAAAAATATCTAAATCTTCCCTCTACAATGAGGTAAATAACACCGCTTCACCATGTTCACTACCACTTATTCTTCAGGAATAAGAATGCTCCAGAAAGGCTTAGGCACCCTTGCTTTGGTCGAGGAAGTATCACCTTCTCGTATGACCCTCTTCTTGTTGCAGCCCGCTACATCTTCCATCGATGTTTCTAGATCCATGTCAACGCTTCTAGTACTGCTGGGAACTTCGGATGCTTGACCCGTTTCCATATCCCTTCACGCGTGGCAGGGGTTTGACCATTCTTGGCACGATTGACTCCATCGTGAATGATGATTAGGGGCCATCTGATGTGGTTGGAGGCGGTCGGGAACATTATCTGGCCGAACAGCTGTAAAGCGAACTTCTCATCCTCGCCTGAGGGAATCCTCCCATCTAGAGATAGTATTTTAAGCGGATTAGATGCAAAGTAGGGGACCCTGATGAATCCTCTTAATGGAATCCGATCAACCATCACTCGAGTGGGAGGGCCATCGCTATCCTTGCATGGGTCAATATGGCACATCCTGCTGCTGGCCAGGGCCGAGATCAACTCTCAGGCGCAGTTGATTTCTCAAATTAGCAGTGACCATATTTACTTCAATATTTGATAGGAACGGGTTGGTGTTGATCAACATCGCTTACTCGCCCTTTTTTGAAAATTTCAATAGTCCCCGGTCGATGTGGTCCCAAATGACGTTCCTGGACACAACACACTTGTTAATCAAATAAGATTGAGTTCTATGCCATTTGAAGTACTTTGTCTCTTATAATTCATCGGCTGGAGATATTTTATGATTTGCGGGAACCTTAATGAATTTTCTAGCCAACAAGATATCAAATATTTCTTCAGGTTAATAATATCAAAGGTGTAAACCTTTTGAGCCTTCTTGGCAGTTGAAGTGGTCGACTTCTCTTTGACCAGTGTGGAACATACTAATGGCTTCTTGCCCACTACTTTTGTAACCGTGATCTCATAATTGGGGTCGTTGTAATACGTACCTAATGACGAGTTCTTTTGCTCGGCTCCTTTTTACAGGAGTTCTTCATATCGAGAGACCTTTTTGGTTGTCATACAAATCTATAAATTCCATGCCTATAAATTTCTTACGAAGCTTGTATTCAAGCTCATTTTTTTCTATTTGCACAAACTCATTTTTGGTCATGAAAACTTTACAATGGTTCTTCGCTCGCTTAAATCTTGTGAAGTAACTCTCACACGATTATCCAGGCAATTGCTGAAATTGTGCGAAATCGACCATGGTAATTTCTCTGTTCATAGAAAAGAACTGACTGTGGAACTTTTCTTCCATCTCCAACCAAGTGTGTATTGAATCTGGCAGTAAGTTTAAGTACCATGCGAAAGCTACTGCGGTCAATGAATGGTTGAACAACTATAATTTGTGATAGTCGATGTTGGCTAGTTCTCCACACAGCATTGTTAATCGGCCAACTAGGTTCGCCTGAAAATAAAGCAAAGTTCGATCAATAGTTCATCGACAATGGATGTTTCCGATCTATCCACTCTGGGTACGGCTTGTGATACACTGAGATAGTGTTGCGGTCAAGCACTTGGCCAGCAACTTCCTAGACAATTTGGACAATATGGTCTTGCTCGATCCACTGAAGCTCTAGGGCTAGTAGGTGATCAAGACCAAACTTATTTAGATTATCCAGGAATCTAGAGAGCTGTTGGGGATTGAATCCTCCTGGTAGTCCTTGATTCCTACTTTTAGGAATAAAGTTTCTAGCATCTTGCTCTGATCGCCTAACTTCCATAGGAGGTGGCTTATTTCTTATCTCCGAGATAGAAACCGAGGGTGGACTACGCTACGGAGGTGGCCTTGGTGGTAGTGGAGTTGCATTAATGCTGATCAAACTTCCATTGGCATGGTATTGTGTTACCGATGGTGTTTCTTCAATCATTATATCTATCAATTAATGCATGGCTTCAGTCTGGCTAGCCATATATCGATTGGTGTTCTCAGCTTAAATATAGAATTTTTTTCCCTTAGGATCTACCGTATTCTTGCACAAGCTCAATGCTAATCTGAACATCTCAGAGTACAACTGCTACTTCATCTAGAAGAATAGTTCAAGAAGTTAATGCTCCTCCTTGTTCCCCAACAACAAGTGCTGGACTATTGTTTAAGTTTGATGTCTCAGGGGCTACGAAAACCAGCATGTCCTCAACTGGAGGTGGTGCGGTTGGCGTGGAGGGTTGAACCTTGGCAATACAGGCATTTCTTTTATTCATCATTGGCAATGCTATACCGATAAATTAGAGACATGGTCTCAACGGGTGTGATAGAAAATTGTTTACCATTGTTTTCTGCACTAGGTGTGCGGGCATGCCATAATTGAAATTGCGGCTTCAATAAAAACTGAAAAGCAATGACCCCAAGGGCCAAGATAAGTACACGCGTACTGTATGAAAGAGGTCAGTCACCAATTCAGCCACTCACTCAATGTGTATAATTAGATTATGTGATATTCAGAGGGTAGGGTTCATCCTCTGATGATGGGTTGCACATTTACCTTCCATATGAAAGGACTTTTCAATTAAGACAAGATGAAATGGGAAAGAGATCCTTACAATCGATTGTGGAGAAGAGATGCGGAACACCTTTCCAATGGATGAGCTGAGTCCAGCGTAGGAACTTAGACTCGAATTACAACTAAATATTACCAATTATTTGGCTAACACTACAAGATGTAAAGCAATAAGGGAAGTAAGAGATTGTACTATGGAATGTAACTCGCTAGGATAATTTGAAAGATAAATTTGATTTATTTGATTTGGTATGAGACACCTTTCTTTGATGCTTTTCTTTGCTATTTATATCTTTGATTTGATCATCTACACCGTTCTCACGTTCCGACGGTGGCCATAATCGTTCGTCACTATTGTCTTATGGATACTTTCCACGTCTTGGATCCACTACTTGGCTTGCTTCTCCTCTTGCTACCTATCATGTAATTATTAGAGCACAAATACTCCTCCCTCAGCCACTCGAGTAGTACATGACACCACTAGATACATTTTGGATACATTTATCGAGAATTCTATTAGCACATATCTCCAAAATTCTGAATGCACCATGTGGAATAGCACAGATCACACATAACTCATCCTTGTTAGTTGTTGTGGGGTAAGGCAATATCGGATATGAACAAAAAGAATAATATAAATAAGGCCATCTTTTTTTATCCTATAATGTGAGTATAATACCATCGTTGCAATTAAACGCGCTTAATGCAAGCATGTAATGAAAATAAATTTTAAGGCCGTATTTATATTCATAGACTGCTACGATAATTAATGTATAATAAAACTTACATCATTGCATTCTTATTGTGATTAGAGACTCTTAACTGTCAAATGGCTATGCTACAATAGATTCAAATCTAGTACATGGGCATGTGGAAAGACTTTTACTTAGCATAGTTTTGTAGGCCTCACTACGGTGCATGCGTTATATTCACATTGTTCATACATCTTACATCTGCTAAGATGTGGAGCCACATCTAGGGGCCGCACAACCGGTATGGCCCCTACTCGACCAGTCGTGAGCAGTAGTGGACTGACTCGACTCAAAGTCCAGCGAGCATCAGATTTTTTGATTCTGAGGTGCTCGACTGGTCGTGGCCCATGCTCGACCGGTTGAGGGGTCTACTCAACTGGTCGTGCAATCTTCTCGACCGGTCGTGATTACGCAGATTCGTTTTCGGATTTGATGTGGACTGCAGATTTTTGAGCCACCTTTCGCAAGGGTGCGAAAGGAAAATTGCCTGAACTATATATAGGTGACCCTAGGGCTTTTCTAGGGTATTAAGATATTGAGAAATAATTCTAAGGTATAGGCAAAGGGTTTTCTCTGTACTTCCTAGGGAGAGGTTAGTATTTTAGCTTGTAATCTTTATTTTTCTTCATAATAAAAGTTTGCATTCGTGGTTTTTTACTCTAGTTTGAGGTTTTCCATGTATATCTTGTCTTATGATTTATTTGGATTGCTTTAATCTATTTTTAGTTTATATTTCTTCTTATTTATCGTTTGTGGGTGAGACTGAAGATTGGATCTCGGTTCACTGCGTTGTTGGCGTACTGCGCAACAACTGGTATCAAAGCTATTGGTTTAGTTATATTGGGAGTGATGACGGAAGAAGGGAAAACTAGAATTGAGAAGTTTGATGGTTCAAACTTTGCCTTCTGGAAGATGCAGATGAAGGATTATTTGTATCAGAAGGACCTCTATATTCCTCTGAGAGGAAAGGAGAAGAAGTAAGAGAAGATGACAGATGATAAATAGTTTTTATTGGATCGGAAGGCTTTAGGAACGATCGGACTCTCTTTGTCTAAGAGCATCACCTTTAATATATCTAAGATGAAAACCATAAAAGAATTAATGGAAGCACTAGCCACCATGTATGAAAAACCCTCAGCGTCCAACAAGGTTCATCTTATGAAACAGTTATTCAACGTGAAGATGTCAGATGGTGGGAGTGTGGCTGAACATTTAAACGAATTCAATATAATCACGAGCTAGTTAGAATCTGTTGGCATTATTTTTGAGGATGAGGTCAAGGCGTTATTAATCTTATCCAGTTTCCCAGATAGTTGGGATGGTTTGGTGATTGTTGTGAACAATTCTTCAGGTCGACAAAACTGAACTTTGATGATGTGTTCGGTCTAATTCTTAGCGAAGAATCTAAAAGAAAGGCATCAGGAGTTTTAGAGGATTCAAGGAATGCTCTAAACGTTGCAGGAAGAGGAAGATCGCTGAACAAAAGAGCCAATAAACATGGACATTTTAAGTCGAGGAAGAAGTTAAAGGGACCAAAAGATAAAAATGGGTGTTGGCATTCGGGTAAGAAGGGGCACATGAAACGTGATTGTAGGGTGCTCAAGAAACAAGAAGGAAGCTCTCAATGTAGGAAAGATTCAGTGAATCTATCTAAGGAAAGTGATATAGAGACGTTGATCTTGTCTCTTGATGCTAGGAATTAGTCTTGGGTTGTAGACTCAGGTGCTTCATTTCATGCCACTTAGTGTAGGAAAGTTCTACGTAACTATGTATCCGGTAACTTCGGAAGAGTTCACCTGGGTGATGATGAGCTGTGCAGTATTGTTGAAAAATGAGACGTTCATATAAATCAGAAAGACGGAACGATATTGAAATTGAAGGATGTTAGACATGTACCAAGTTTGAGGAGGAATCTGATCTTAGTGGGGCAGTTGGCTGATACCGGTTATGTGACGACATTTACTAGTGATTCCTAAAAGATCACAAAAGGTTCCTTGGTGATATCTCAAGGCAAAAAGGAAGGTACTTTGTACGTGACTTCAGGATCGTATAGTTCACTCTCAGTCCATCAACTGGAGTGAATGGGTAGTTATAACATCAGAGGTTGGGACATATGAGTGAGAAATGGATGAAAGTGTTATTGTCAAAAGGGAAGTTACTAAGGCTGAAGTTTATTGACTTATAATTCTGTGAGGACTACGTGTATAGCAAGTAGAAGAGGGTAAGCTTCAAGAAGACGAGACGCACTCTAAAGATGCATATGTTGGAGTTTATACACACTGATGTGTGGGGACTGGAATAGGTATTATCTCTTGGTATCCCACATTATTTTGTTTCTTTTATTGATAATGCTAGTAGAAAACTGTGGGTTTATTTCTTAAAGCACAATCTGATGTATTTTATGTATTTAAGAAGTAGAAAGTTATGGTAGAAAATGAGACAGGTAAAATAGTAAAATGTCTTAGATCTGATAATGGGGGAGAGTACTGTGATAAGAGATTTGAGGAGTATTGTTCAACAAATAGAATCAAACATTAGAAAATGATTCCAGGGACACCATAGAGAATGGTGTGGCTGAGCGCATTAACAAGACCATCCTTGAGTGCGCTAGGAGCATGAGGTTACATGTAGGGTTGCTCAGGACCTTTTGGGCAGATGTTGTGAATACTGCCGCATATCTTATCAATATAAGTCCTTCAATACCATTGGATGGTAGGCTACTAGAAGAAACGTAGACTGGATAAGAAGTGAACCTTACACATCTTAGAGTGTTTGGTTGCACTTCATATATTCACATTGATGCAGCGCACAGAAACAAGTTGGATGCGAAGTCCATGAAGTGCACATTTATAGGTTACGGGCAGCATGATTTTGGCTAAAGGTTTTAGGATCCAGAAAATAGAAAAATCATCAGAAGCAAGGACGTACTCTTTAATGAAAAAGTGATGCATAATGACAGTGTGCAGAAAAATAAGGCTGAGGAAAAGGAATTCGTAGAGTTGGAAGAGTTACCGGATACGAGTATTACAGCACCACAGGATGATCATGCACAGGAGCATTATGAGGCAGATCCACAGACACCGGTTGTGAGGAGGTCTACTCAGGAGAGAAGACCCACAGTTCGATACTCACCCTCCTTACATTATTTACTGCTGACAAATAATGGTGAACCAGAATGTTTTGAAGAGGCATTATAGTCGGATACATGGGTTGAGTGGGAGCAAGCCATGGATGAGGAGATGGACTCTCTTGAGTTCAATCGTACATACGAGCTAGTCACTCTACCTAAGGGTAAGAAAGCTCTTCATAACAAGTGGGTTTACAGACTGAAGGAGGAGCACAATGGTTCGAAACAGTACAAAGCTAGACTAGTTGTGAAAGAGTTTCAACAAAAGACAAGTATCGATTTCACTAAAATATTTTCACCTGTGGTGAAAATGTCTACGATTCACATGGTCTTGAGTATGATGGCTAAAGAGGACTTACATCTATAGCAACTACATGTTAAGATAGTCTTTCTTTATGAGGACCTTAAAGAAAAGATATATATGCATTAGCCGACAGGATACATGGCATCAGGAAAGGAGAACAAGATGTGCAGACTAAAGAAGAGTCTATATGGCTTGAAGCAGAATCCGAGGCAGTAGTATAAGAAGTTCGACAGGAAACGATTTTAGGATATGTCATGTAGATCATTGTTATTACTTGAAGAAGTTTGATATATTGTACATCATTCTTCTTCTGTATGTTGATGATATGCTTGTGGCCGGTTCAAGTATGAAGGACATCTCAGATCTCAAAAGACAACTGTCCATAGAATTTTTCATGAAAGATTTAGGAGCTGCAAAATAAATTATAGGCATGAGAATAAAGCGTGACAGGAGAAATAAGAAACTGATTTTGTCACATGCAAAGTACATAGCCAAGGTAGTTGATCGATACAATATGGGAGGTGTTAAGCTTGTTAGCACTCCATTAGCCAACTACTTCAAGCTATCCAAGGAGTAAGGTGCAAAGACACAGAAAGAACGAGACTACATAGGTAAAGTCCCATACGCGTCAGCTATTGGGAGTCTCATGTATGTTATGGTGAGCATGAGGCCAGACATTGCTCAAGCAGTGGGAGTTGTTAACAGGTTCATGAATAACCCCGGGAAGGAACATTAGGAAGCTATGAAGTGGATTCTTAGATACCTCTGAGGTACTTAGGATGTAAGGATGTGCTATGGTGGATCAAAAATCAAGCTATAAGGCTACGTGGATTCAGATTTGGCAGAAAATATCGACAACAGAAGAAGCACTATAGGTTATGTCTTTACTCTGGGTAATGCTATAGTTAGTTGGGTCTCTCAGTTACAGAAAATAATATCTATTAGTACAACAAAAGCAGAATATGTTGCGGCTACAGAATCATGTAAGGAGATGATATGGAGCAAGGTGGAAGAGTTGGGTAAGAAGCAAGCAGATTGCAAGTTGTACAATTGTCACACCCCAAACCCGAAAACCGGGCTCATAAAATTTTCGATTGTCGAATCCGGTGCCGACAGCCTCCATAGTACCCCATTCTCAACTCTCAGTGTGCATACACCAGATTTCGATCCTGGGATACTACAAGGAGCATTTTCTAATGTACATTTAACTCATAATAAGCATAACCACAAGTTTACCCAAATCACAAAGGCAACATCATTATCACATATCCACTAATATAAACAGTTGAATACAGTGCTGAAAGGGAAATACATATGTCAAAATTAAAGCTCCAGAAGTCAGTTACACTCTCCAAGCTCGACGCTGCTGCAACCTAATGTCACCTACACACATCTATCGTGCATAAGCTTATAGAAAGCTTAGAGGGTGGTATAAGTGTGCGAGCAGTATATGCGTGCTTAGAATGTAATATCAGAGTAAACGGAGATACTGATAAGTCCATAAAAATATCATCAACCTCATTCAGGATATACGATGAAAAGACATAGCATATCAATGTCATATACTGAGAAAGTAATGTCAATCAGCTATGTAGTGCGAAAACATAATGAACCAGATATCATATATCAAAATACGCAATACAGATCAGTTATACAAATGAGGAATCATAAAGAGTCAAATATCAGATACCGATGATGCAATGCAATATACAATTACTAATGAGTTCACGAATAGCATCAGTCGTACCTAGACCACATAAATGCAAAAACACAGTAATCTAAAATGTCATATGCCGCAGATGTAATACAATATGCGATGCAAATGGAATGACTATGCTGAAGTATGAAGTCGAGATGATAGTATGTAGTATCGCAGGCTATGAGGTCCATCACAAGGGACTTCTATCCAAACTAGTCTCATACCTAAATTTGGATAGTCAGACTCAATGTGGTAAACTTCTAATCTCAGGTTAGTTGCATGCCCCAACCGAAATCCTGGCCATTGAGAAGATACACGTAATGGATAGTTATGCACCACCATCCTGAGTGGATAGTGATTGAATGAATGAATGAGTATGCAACTCCTACTCAATAAGTCCACATATCAGTACAGTTCATCTTTGGAATCATCACCGAGGTCTATTACACTCTACGCCAGCTTGCTGCCCATATTCGAGTGCACAACTGGTTAAGTGGAAGAGACTTCACTATCTGCCTGCAATATCAGGCCTGGCTCGTCCATAGCGGACCCATTCCTCAAGCTGGTCAAACTCAACCTAGATATTGCCCCCTCACTCAGGTGGATAAGGTCACACTCCCTCCCAACCAACCACGACACAGTGGGAGACGCGGCCTACTGGTATATAACCCTCATGCGATCATATATATCTACTTGGTCTCGATGTTGGGGTGTCTCCTGGCCACGGAGGTTTATGGATTTTCACCCAGGGACATCTATGGCGTCCGTATGCTAAAATCAAATATTTTTGATATCCCATCTAGTCATCCACGATGTCTATGGAGGCTACGGCCCTGATGTCACTAAGGCGTACAGTAATCACAACACACAATGCAAGATGCATGAGTCATACAATCCAATCATGTATCAATCTTGCACATACCGTGCGTTCATGTGAGATAACCTCCGCCCATCAGGGAGTCTCATAACAACCTACCCAATGACATATGCAATGGTCAACCACAACTCATAATAAACATGCAGATGATGCATATGGGCATGTATCATGATGTTATGCTATCACATACACATAATCAGTATCAATAACCAGCATCAACAACCCTCCTTGATGATGTGAACATTTAACCAACATTGCCCCCAAGAAATGGCCCACATAGAGCCAAACATATAATGGGCCCATGGCCTCGCACAAGGGCATAATATACAACACCATGGGCCTTACTCAAGAGCTTAATACACATTACGATACGCCTCTCACATGAGCCTAATATACATCACAATAGGCTTCATCGCTTGGCCCTCAAATGCATTACAATGAGCCTCATCACATAAACCTCATATTCATCACATTAGGCCTTAAACACGGGCTAAATACACATCCTAACGAGCCTCAAATACGGGCCGCATATACATCACATTGGGCCTCAAACACGGGTCGCATATACATCACATTAGGCCTTAAACACAGGACGAATACACATCATAATGGGTCTCAATTACGGGCCTAATATACATCATCATGGGCCTTAATTACATCAAACATGCCGAATCAAGTGAGTTGATCAAATGGGCCGATTCAAATGGGCCAATTCAAATGGGCTAATTCAAATGGGCCGAGTCAATGGGCCAAGTTGAATGGGCCGGGTTGAATGGGCCGGTTCCAAAACCATACGTCCATTGTTAGAGATCATTATAGAGCATAAAAAAAAAGAATCATATCCAAAGGATCATCTGGAACATACCACAAACGGCAGTGGTGATAGTGATTTCGCAGTTAAATTTCTAGTGGGCCCAGCATATATTTATTTTCTATCCAGTCTGTACATAAGGTCACAAAGACCTGAATATATAGGGAAAACCAATATCACATTGGTCTAGGGCCCTGTAACCCAAAGGGGTTTAAATGGTAGGCGTTCAACTCCACTGTTTTTTGTAGTGTGGTCCACTTGATACTGGATTTACCTTATTTTTAGTCTCAAGCTGTGAGACGAGGTGGCCCCAAATAGGTGGACGGTTTGGATGGGAAGACACCCATCAGCGTGGGGCTATTGGAATGCAAGATGGATGGATGGCGTGGTAGAACAATATATCCAGGTGGGGCACATGGGGCACGGCAGATGGATGGACGACTTGGATATAGGACGCATGCATCATAGGGGCCCACCATCCCATCCTACGGACAGTGTGGATAAGACCCATACATCACGTGTGGACACCTAGTCCAAGGAGACCCCTGACCGTCAAGCGACGGTGGGTCCCACCAGATAGATGGACGGTGTGGGTTCAGTCCCACGTACAGCAGCCCAGCTGTTGCGTCTATGGATGGGTGTAACATCCCGAAAATCGAGGGTCGAGTAGAAACCCAACTCCCGAGTTCCAGAGCGTCACTTATGCAACATAGATAATGATAAATGTATGTTGTCTGTAGAATGGCATTAAACAATATTGAAACTAAGGCAAAACAGCATATCATACTCCAGAGACAATTAAATTAACAAGCGGAAGACTGTGATAAATACATAAAATACATAAGTAATTGTAAGTATCCAGAGTGTGAACATGTTACCAGGTTAATTAAATACATGTATACTTTAAAAATAGAAAGAAAAGAATATACATGAGTGCTCCAAAAATATAAAATGACAAGTGTCAAGGCGTCTAATCAACCTCCCTGTAATCCTGTCGATCAAAACACGGAGGAGAAGTCCTCCTCATCATCATACAAGTTCAGCTCCACTTCACAAGCAGCGCCATCATCTGCAACTAAAATAGGGACTGGTGGGTGTCCGGAACACCATCCCGTAACGTGGGAGTGAGTGGTCAACTCAGTGGGATAATAGAGCAAAGATTAGCATGTTATCAAATCAATCACGCGTTAATAGTAAAACAAACAATCAAACATTCCTAGATACTGTTGTTAATGCATGCATGAAATGACATGATGGATGCCCTCACTGACATACTCACTCATGCGGCACCATCTGTGTCCGCGACGTGCTTTCTTCCCACAGTGCTCCACATCTTCCAGGCACATGTAATGCAATATGGATAATGATTACTGGGTTATTATTAGTCATTTTCATACAGAAGGATTGGAAAACTAAGGTACTTCCCTTATATCAATCTCAACACAAATCCTATCTAGGGTTGTCACTTCTAGAAATCTCATACGATTTTATATTTGTATGTCGCTGCAAGGGCTGTCAGGGCTGTTGCACGCACTCGTTGCACCGCTCCCCCATCACCTTATCAATACAGGCCTGATGTACTCTCATTTCTACGGAAGGGTTGTCGCCTCCCGTAGACTCAGAATACGCTCGCGGTCACTATAAAGGGCTCGTCACCAATTAGTGTAGGCCGACAGCTCGAATGTAGTGTCCCATACCACCACAATCGACTCACGAGTCATAGGTGTTCACTGGTCACTACGGGGAGGTTTGTGGCCCCAGCGTAGGCCGACAGTTCGACCACGGTGTCCCATACCACCATGCCCAGCTCATGAGTCTTTATGGATCAAGGTACCATGGTTAACAGGGTTTCCAATGGTAAGTTCAGTACCCTAGGTTCAAGCAGTTATGACTCATACAGGGTGAACATACAACGGCCAGTCGGGTTACTTGACGGGCTCGACTAGTACGAGCGCATCGCAAGTCGAACGACATGAAGTGCGTGAAACACTTCGCGTGGCCTGACCACTGCCGCCAACTCAAAACACGACTTGCGTTCATCGACACGTCATTCGTGGCAAATAGAAGCCAACCACGAATTTTATCATTTACCGACTGCCTGGACTAGGTCATAGTCCCAAACATTTGTAAATCAGCATCAGTAATCATATGGGAGTAATAGAAATATAATACAACAATACAAGCATGTGGTCACATGTTATAACACACAACTTAAACAATTCATCCAACACATGCATTTCATACATATAGTGAAATCTATACATTTAGCCAACATGGTGAAAATCATATACATCAGCATATTATTTGAGAATTCAATCTCAAAACTCATTCACAACTCCATTTACTCAATACATACTAGTACAAACATTTATACAAACACTTAGTCTACACACGTTAGTCTACATAGCGTATGTCGACCCAAAGTGCGCATTAGGGTGAATCTCTTCGCCAAACCGATCATGCACGCATTCCTAATATCCTAACACGACAAAAAGCCATGGTAAACATTTCAGCAAAATATGGATGTAAACAGTATTCCCTACAAATGACTAAATGCCCTAAATCTCATATTTTCCATACGTTTGCAAAACGGAAAACGGACAGCATGTTGTACATGTCAAACGGCATTGTCGTCGATAATCTACTATTAAACGACATTGAAAGCTTTGAAATCAGCCAATCAAAGCGTCTAAAATCTGCACCTTTTGCCCTAGACATGTATCGTTTCAATTAGAACGTATACTCTTCGTCAACGGCGTACAGCGACCTAATATACAAGACGTATAAGGTACTTCGCTAACGAATCGAAGGAAACCCCAAAACAGCAAGTAGTTAGGGTTTTCTTACCTAAGAGTGCGTTGGAAATCACCGAAAAGTGATTTGAACGCGTCGCTTTAGCACGTAAAAAAACTAGTACAAGTGGAAGGAAGATTTCTCTCACACTCTCTCACAATCTCACACTTTCTCTCTCTCCCTAGCTAGGGTTTCTAGCAAATTTGGATGGGTGAGATATGTGAGGGTTTAAGGCCCTTATATAGGCTAAACATCACCGTTTTAGACTTAAGAACAAAGTATACTTGAGTTATAACCAAATCTAGACTGTTTCGATCCAAAAGAGCATTTCGGGAGGTCCCTTGGCCGAACGCGGTCGGACTTAAGCTCATGGTCACTGGATGTTGTCCACACCCAATTTTCAGTCCGGTAGATTTCACAGATCGGACATGCCGATCCAGTTTCAGTTAAGCGGTCATCGTGCCTTAATTAGGTCTACAAGTCTGGTGATATGAAAGAGAAATTTTTTCTGATCCGAGGGTGAAATTTGGCTGAATTCTGACGGTCAGAACGCTTAATAATAACGCGCAAAGACCCGTGCCAGATTTGAATTAAAATTTCAAATCTTAGCCCATTTCTCACTCTCTTCACTCCAGGCTCAATGAAATAGCCTCTAAACGTCGGTTGGGCTTGATTTTTGAAACGATTGTCAAGTCCAGCTAAGCGGTCGTAACGGTCTAAGATTGTGGATATCGGACTTTCGACGCGCGGTCTAAATCCAATACGGAGTTTCAAAGGGTTCCTGAGGGCAAACGGGTTTAGAGTTTGATCATAGGTTTCAGGATATTATAGCGTCATTGATTGTACAAGTTT
Source organism: Magnolia kwangsiensis (assembly GCA_037074715.1). NCBI lineage: Eukaryota > Viridiplantae > Streptophyta > Magnoliopsida > Magnoliales > Magnoliaceae > Magnolia > Magnolia kwangsiensis. The sequence continues at coordinate 122,349,983 of CM073577.1, forward strand.
TGGGTCTTGTAGAACGTATTTAAAGCGTTCAGGGACAATTTCACCGCTACTCTAGCGTAGCGCTAGCTAACTTACGCTTAATTTCTAAAGGAATTAATCCTAAGTGATTTCTTTGGCTTTGGAATTGGGTTCTGAGAGGTTACCAAGGTGTTATGGTTGACCCATTGCCTAAGGACGTCTAATCCCAGGTTGGTAAAAATTCGGGGTGTTACAATGGGTCCTACGTGGTGCCCCACCCCACATCACCCTATATATATATATATATATATATATATATATATATATATATATATATATATATACACACACACACACACACACACACACACACACACACACAGAGAGAGAGAGATGAACGCTCAACTACGCACCGGTTCGCACATAATGAAGTGCGAACCTTGCTATCAACCGTCGGAAAAGGTAGACGGTTTAGATGAAGGCGCTCTTAGCGCGAGTTTAAAAGAGCGAGTTTCTTTCTCTTGCACGTCTTTCCATTATCTCTCGTAGGATGCGGCGGAAACCTTTTCATATAAAATTCTTCACCTAGGATGCTAGGTGGGTCCCAGCACAATGTTAGTGATAAATCTGTGCCGTCCATACATTTTTAAAAATAATTTTATGGGGTGAAGCCAAAACTAATGTAGATCAAAATCTCAAGTGGGACACACAATGTTGATTGAACTCTCACCATTAAAAACTTCCTGGGGCTACCAAATTTTTGGATCAAACTAATATTTGTCTTTTTTTCCATCATTGAGGTTTGCATGACCTAATATATAGGTTAGATGTCAAATAAATATCACAGTGGGCCTTAAAAAATATTTGACGATGAGAATCATTATCACCGCTGCTTCATGTGGTGTGGTCCACTTGAGATTTGGATCTGCCTCAATTTTAAGATAATGCAGTGAAATGACGAGGAAAAATGGATGAACAATGTAGATAAAACATATACATCACATGACCACTCCAAGCTCTACCCATTCATAGCCGGAGATGGGTGGCGGTAGGATGCAATTAGCGTTCCCATTCTGCTTAGCCGATTGGTCAGCTCTGCGGTAACTTTTTTAAAAAGTCATCATATGTAATGTGACTTCAAAATCTGAACGGCCCATGCTAAGCAACACCTCATAATACCTCCTGAGCTAAAACTTTAGTGGCGTTAAAAATGAACGGTGCATATTTCCTTGGATTCACATTTCTCTTTTATATGCAAGCCAGAATTTTCCATCAGGTTTAAAATTTGTGCCTCGGGGCCTCATAGGATTCCGGATTAAATGGACCGTTAGGACTAGACATACATAATCCGTGTGCAAAGTGACTTTGGAACCAGTGACTACCTGGACGCAGATTAGATACTGAGAGGTTCGGCAGCGGGACTCAATCGTGACGTGACCAAATTATGTGTTGAATCCACAACGTACGTTCATTTGGAGATATCATTTTAAGGCATTAGCCAACGAATGAGGCAGATCCAAACCTTTAGCAGACCCTATCATAGAGAACAGTGGTAAGATTGATGCCCACCGTTGAAACTTTCTTAAGGCATATTATGATGTTTTTTCAAAATCCAACCTGTTAAAAAGTTATATATATATATATATATATATATATATATATATATATATATATTAGAGAAGTAAAACACAGAAATCAGCTTGATCAAAAACTTTTTTGGCCTTTAGAAGCTTTAAATGGTGGTGTCAGTCTCCCCACTATTTTCTGTGGTGGATTCCACTGGACCACTGGAGTTTTCAATGTGAATCATTTTTTAGATCTTACCCTAAAATGATCTCTCCATATGGATGGATGGCATGGATACAAAATTTACTTTCATAGTGGGGCTCACAAAACTTGATGACGTGACTTCCGTAGCATTCTCGCTACGCAACAGGTCAGTAACCAATCCGCGTTCGGATTACCCACGAATAGGTTGAGTAGCCAGGCACCTTGCCCAAGTGACGTCATCAGCTTATGTGGGGCCGACCATGATGTTTTTAAGAAATCTATCCCGTCCATCTATTTTTCCTTATCATTTTAATGCATTATGCCAAAACTGAGGCAGATCCAAATCTCAAGTGGACCACACCATAAGAAGCAGCGGTGATAATGATTCTCATCGTTAAATATTTTTTAAGGCCGACCGTGATATTTATTTGACATCTAATCTATAGGTTAGGTCATACAGACCTGAATGATAGAAAATAAGACAAATATCAGTTTGATCCAAAAAATTGGTAGCCCCATGAAGTTTTTAATGGTGAGAGTTCAATCAACACTGTGTGGTCCACTTGAGATTTTGATCTACATCAGTTTTAGATTCACCCCATAAAATTATTTTAAAAATGTATGGACGGCGCGGATTTATTACTAACATCATGGTGGGACTCACCTAGCATCATAGGTGAAGAATTTTATGTGAAAAGGCTTCGGCCGCATAATGCGAGAGATGGTGAAAAGACGTGCGAGAGAAGAAAACTTGCTCTTTCAAACTCACGCTAAGAGCACCTTCATCCAAACTGTTTGCCTTATCCAACGGTTAATAAATAATTTTGCATGTAATGACATGTGAACCAGTGCGTAGCTGAATATTCCTATATATATATATATATATATATATATATATATATATATATATATATATATATAAAATATAATATAATATAATACAATATACTATATCATAATATAATATATACCAATCAGAATGCCCATGCTCACCGTCCAGAGTCATCTGGGCAGTGCAAATCATGATAAAGGTGGGTCCCACACTCGTGGCCCATCAAAGATTTGAATATGCTTGATTGCAGTCTCTAGCCCGAGGAGGAACTCACCAAAAGAATGGACGGTTTGGATATAACACATACATCACGGTGGCTGCTCAAAGCTCCTGTCCATCCCAGCTACAAAGGGATGAACGGCTGACATGCAACATAAGCATCACGGTGGTGCAGATGGATGGACGGCTTGATGTGCACGGACCTGGTGGGACCTACAAGCTGCAGACGTCAGCTGCAGTATATGTATTAATATAATATAATATATTATCATATAATATAAAATAATATATTAAAATGGATGGACGGCAGGGAACGTACATCTACACCCACCTGTCCCACGTGGCAACAGATGGACGGCTTGGATGAAACCCATACATCTGATGGGTCCCATGGAAGTAGCTGACGTCAAAAAGCAGCTATATATCTGAGTGTCAGAGCACGCCAGCCAATCTCTCCCACCGTCCATGGATTGGATGATGAGGATACAACGCATCATCTAGTGGGCCCCACATCCTGGAGGAGGCACGTCGTCCAGGTGGGCCCACATCCAGTGACCACACATGTCATCAAGGTGGGCCCTGCATGGATGGACAGAGTGGATTAAAACCCACGGATTATGGTGGAATCCCACGTACGGAGTGCTCCACCTGAGATTTGAGTCTGCTTGATGCCTGGAAGAACGGTGTGGATTCACACGGATTTCATGGTGGCCACGTACGGCCAGGATGCATAACGCGTCAACAGGGTGGGTCCCACCCCCACATGTGCCACACGTGAGGTGTGGCCCACGTCCAAAAACAAATGGGCGGACGGTTGAGATATAACATATATCTCATGTCAGACCTTCTGACGTGAGTCAAGTTGCTGGGCTACTGGCCAGCGGATGGACGGTTTGAATATAAGACACACCTCATGGTGGTCGGCTGGATATACAACACTGCATTGAGGTGGCCCCCACCCCGCACGTGCAGCACGTGTGGTGGGTCCCACGTCCTATCTCCTGCAAATCAGAAGGACGGTATATGAGGAAAACAAATAAATCGTGGTGCGTCCCACCTTCTGTTAACACCTCACTGAAGCACGTCCAGCGTCCTTTGACGCTGGACAGTATGGATACAACACTTATCATGGTGGTCCCACATGGACATGGCTCACCTGATTTGAGCAATCTGATATTCCTGTTTTTCCTTCCGTCCAAACCGAGTAACGTGCTGGATGGTGTAGGTCCAACACATCCATCAAGTGGGTCCTGTAAAGGTGGACGGCATAGATGGGTTACATACTTCATGTGGGCCATCAACAAGGGAGAGAGAGAGAGAGAGAGAGAGAGAGAGAGAGAGAGAGAGAGAGAGAGAAATTGGTTATGGGAGCGGCCCTGCCAGTATGGGCCTCTCATCCATGGATTACAACCTACATCAAGAGAGTCCCATTACATGTGGGCATTCAAACCATCAAAATCACATAAATTAAACTTCAGAAAACACTCACCTAAGGATCTTCTCTTCCTTCTTCCACCTATAGCGTCTAGAGCTTCAATGGATGGACTTCAACGGTTAAGATCGATCATGGAGGGTGGGATTGGATGGTAGAAAGGTGGGTCACACCAAGCTCTTTCTCATGGAGAGCTTGGACGTCCACCTCCCATGGTTGCTTGGGAGAGAGAGAGAGAGGTGATGGGAGAGAGGTAATGGGAGAGAAGTGATGGAAGAGAGAGATGGTGGAGTGACATGAGAGGTAAGGTGCTTGTTGACTTTATGGTACTTGTGTAGGAGAGAGGTAAGGCTAGGGTATGGGTTGCTTGTACTTGACTTTGATTGATGATTGATGTGACATTTAATGTGATTGATGTGACATTCTCTTGGGATTTGCAACGCGCGGTGTTTTCCTTAAGATGAACGTGGGCCCACAACTCTTGGCTTGGGTATCGCCTCGGCGCGTAATATGCGACATCGGAACCGCAGTGATGGTGTGGTCGTTAGGGCACAAGTCTCAGGTTAAGCCGACTCTGGAATACGGGACATAACTCAAGGTTACACGCAACTGTCAACAACAGATCGCAGGTCTCTAGAATTCGATCGGAAGAACCGTGGAAGGCTATGGAATAGTACGGGCTAGGATACGGGCCTCACAACAGTGACAGTTAGAGTGCAATACACTTGGCTAAGAATTCAGTCTTTTATTTAAGGTCCAAGCATATTACCAGCAGATATCACTTCATATGTTCGTTACTGGAAGATGGATCGATTGCTATAGGATTCATACAAGTGAGAATTCTGCGGATATGCTGACCAAGGTGGTCATACGAGAGAAGTTGAAGCTCTGTTCAGCTTTGATTGGTCTCCATGCTTGAAGACGAAAGTTTATGGCGATGTGTCTCTAAGTAAGAGATTGTTGAGATGTGGAGCCACATCTGGAGGTCGCACGATCGGTCGTGGCCCCTGCTCGACCAGTCGTGAGCAGTCGTGGACTGGCTCGACTTAAAGTCCAGCGAGCATCAGATTTTTTTGTTTCGAGGTGCTCAACCGATCGTGGCCCCATGCTCGACCGATTGAGGGGTCCACTTGACCAGTCGTGCACTCTGCTCAACCAGTCGTGCTTACTCAGATTTGTTTCCGGATTTGATGCGGAATACGGATTTTTAAATCGCCTTTCGTAAGGGTGTGAAAGCGAAGTTGCTTAAACCATATATAGGTGACCCTAGGGCTTTTCTAGGGTACTGGGATATTGAAATATAATTTTAAGGTCAGGGCAAAGGGTTTTCTCTGTACTTCCAAAGAAGAGGTTAGTATTTTGCCTTGTAATCTTTATTTTTCTTCATAGTAGAAGTTTGCATCTATAATTTTTTACCCTAGTTTGTAGTTTTTTTATGTATATCTTGTCTTGTAGTTTATTTGAATTGTTTTGATCTGTTTTTAGTTTATATTTCTTCTTATTTATTATTTGTAGGTGAGATCAAAAATTGGATCTCGATTTACTGCGTTGTTGGTTTACTGTGCAACAACATCATCATTTTATTGTATGAGACAAACAATAAAGTAGATCCAGGGCAAAAATGAACCACACCTCTGTTAGTGATAGGGATTGAACGTCTGCCACTGAAAAGTTTTTGAAACCGACAAAATGTTGGATCAATATGTTTTCCCTTTACCCAGGTTTATTTGACTTTACAAACAAGTTTAATGCCAAAAAAAAAAACATCCCAATGGGTGACAGGAAGGTTTGAACGATGGAGATCATTATCCTAATATTTTGTGTGGTGTGGTACACATGAGATTTGGATCCCCCTCATGTTTCTAGACATGCTTAAAATATGATATTACCTTAGTGTCCCTATAACGTGGACAGATGAAATTATATCCAAGTGCATTTTACAAAATAATAATAATAATAATAATAATAATAATAATAATAATTGTTTTTGTATGTGTAAGCAGATTGGTTGGTGTACAGCACATCAGCTACATGACTAGGGAAGCGGATTGTGTACTTAGTAACTCAATACGCTTAGCGTACTTAGTAAACTATGTGGGTTCCACCATGATTTAAATATTTTATCTACTCCGTCCATCCATTTTAAAATATAATTTTATGGCTTGACTCCAAAAATGAAATATATCGAAATCTCAAGTGGACCTCACCATGGGAAATAGTATGAATTGAAATCTTACCATTGAAAATTTCTTGGGGCGCATAGAATTTTTCGATCAAGATGGTATTTGTGTTTTCCCTTCATCCATTTCTATTTGATTTTATGAACACGTTGGATGACAGATAAACATCATCGTAGACCCTAGCAAGGTTTCAACAGTGGAAGTCATTATTCCCACTCAGAGGTGTACACGAACCGAGCTAACTTGCTGGCTCGACTCGACTCGAAAAAGCTCGATTCGACTTGGTTCAAAGATAAGTTCGAGCTAAGTCGAGCTGATTTTTTAAGCTCGAAAATGAGTTGAAACTGAGTTCGAGCAGGCCCTAGTTCGACTCAACTCGGATCGAATCCAACTCGAATCCAACTCGGATCGAACCAATTCGATGACTTGGCTACTTTGCCGTTGATGTTGCTCACTAACTGCTTGACAAAATGACTCAACGAAATGTGGCTGCTGGCAAGGAAGGTATGTACATGAAACAAATACCCTTTTTTCTCTTTGTTTTTCTTGGGTTTTATGTTGCTTAGAAGGTGTTTGATAAAATATTTGTAAAACCCATGCTTATGTTTGTAAAACAGTGGGGTTTTGAAGTTGCAATTCAGGTGTTTGCTGAAATGCCTCAATGGTGAACTCGGCTCAATCTTGGCTCAAACTCAGCCCTAGTTGACCTGAGCTGCTGACCGAACCAAGCCGAGTGGGCCAGTCAGGCTCGAGGACCGAGCCGAGTTGAGCTAAGGCCAGCTCAAGTCAGTTCGACTCGATGTACATCCCTATTCCCACTTTTTCCTTTGGTGTGGTCCAATGAGCTTTGGGAATACTTATATTTTGGACTCAACCACTAAAATGATTGGAAAAAGGGATGGACGGCATGGATAACACATACATTCATAGTAGGCCCAACTGAGTTTATTTAGAGTGATAATAGTGTAATTGGTAACTTAGTACAAAATTGAACGTTTGGTATTGAATACCTTTTCGGGGTGATAGAAGTTTTTAATTAATATGATTTTTTTTTTTGCTTTTCATCCAAGTCCGTGTGACCTTATGAACAGATTGGATGGAAAATAAATGCCATCGTGGGCTCTACAAATATATTAACGGTGAGAATATTTCCATCTTTGGTGTGGTCAACTTAAGATTTTGATATTATTTATTTTTGGTACCATGCTTTAAAATGATCTCACAATATGAACACCACTAAAATCGTCTAAATGCTTCAGGAACGGTTTTAAACCGTTCCTAAATGAGGCATCGCAGGAACAGTTTAGAACCGTTTTGGGTACGAATATTAGGAACGGTTTTAAACCGTTCTAGTGCCAACGGTCACATTTCATGCACATTTTTAGAAACATAAAATTCGAATTGTGATAACCAGTCCTCATGGGAACGATCTCGTAATACGTACCGTGTCTACACCTAATTCATATGCTTGCAAGTTTAAAATCAATTTAAATCAGGTTGGTTTAAATAAAACGTCAGAGGATATTTCTGTTGAATTTTAGGGTTGGCGTGGTCTATGATGTTGGGTTTAATTGGCCATAGCAGCCGTTTTGATTCGTTTGGATTTACACATGCTTTTGGTTACTCTCATCTACTCCTGTATCACACCACCGTCATATGGTGTGGTCCTGTAGATACGTGGACATGTCATATGGGAGATCAACTGCACATGGTACCAGTTGACGTGGTGTGACCCGATGCATATTTAGACGGCAAGAAAGGAAATGATACCCTCCCATGACATGTTTTCAAAAGTATTTTGCATATGATCACCCAAAACAACTTGGAAAAAAAATTGAACGGAGTTGATGAAACACATCCATGATTGTGTGTCCCACGATGCATGTCCGATTGTATATGAAAAGACGAAATTGGATTGCGTACTAATTTACTCAGTATGCTCTTACCGTTTTGAGTTAACTCTATTAGGTCCACCATCAGTGAATTTGATCTATCCAACAGTTTATATCCATTTTTTCATCTTATTTTATGATTTGAAACCAAAATTTAGGCATACCAAAAGATGAAGTCGACCATACCATAGGAAACAGATGGAATAATGATTTCCACCGTTCAAACCTTAATAGGGACCACACTGATATTTATTTCTCATCCAACCTGTTTGTAGGATAAAAAAACCATGGATGAAGGAATAAAAATAAATAAATAAATAAATTCACACTGGATCCAAAACTGCTGTGGACCGCAAAAAATTTTCAATGGTAGATGTTCAAATCATACTGTTTCTTGTTGTGTGGTACATATAAGTGTTGAATATACTTAAATTTTAGGTTCAAGACCTAAAATCATCTGGTAGAATGGATGGACGGAGTGGAGACAATGCATGCATCATGGTGAACCCCATAGAGTTTCATCAGTATGCAATCTGCTTCCCGCAAATATGAGGCACCGCACGAATAAAGAAGGGCCCAATCCGTTTATCAGCGAGCTTCAACTTCCCAAACACAACAATAGTTGGAATGCATGGGATTGGGCCCAATCCGTTTATCAGCGAGCTTCAACTTCCCAAACACAACAATAGTTGGAATGCATGGGATTGCATGCAATCCCATGCCCGGCCAAACAGCATCCTAAATTGCTATACCTGGATTACCCTGACTGTCCAAACAGGCTCCTCCATTGGACGCTGGATCGTGGAAAACGGCGGGATTAGAGACAATACATTGACCAGCCATTAATATAGTTGGTTTCTGTGCAATCCATCCAAATGCCACCGAATTCCTTTCAATCCCCCGTCCAAATGGGGCCTTAGCATACTGAGTAAGCTTGGTAGGGTTCACCATGATTTATGTATTTTATTCGCTTTGTCCATCAATTTTACCTGATAATTTTAGAGCTTGAGATAAAAAATGAAGCATATACAATGTTCAAATGGACCACACCATAGAAAGCATTTGAAATGAAAGTTCGGCATTGAAAACTTTTTAGGGGCTACAAAAGTTTTGGATCAAGTTTAAATTTGTGTTTCCCCTTCATCCATGTCTGTATGATCATACGAAGAGGTTGAATGGCAAATAAACCTCACTTAGGGGCCTAGCAAGGTTTCACCGGTGGTAATCATTATCCTCATTATTTACTGTGTTATGATCCACTTGATATTTGGGTATACTTCAATTTTAGGCTCAATACCTTAAATTAGAGGAAAAAAACGGATGACACTGGATAAACCACATACATACAAGGTGGACCCAATCGAGTTTACTCGGTACCATAAGAGTGTACTGTACATGGTACCCAATCCGATTTTCAAATGGAAACTGCCTAGTGAAGTGCACGTACAGTGACATGGACCAATAGTAAAACTGGATTCAACCGCTCACCGTTTCCACGAAGAGTCGGGATCCTCTGTTATCAGGTCAACAAAAAATTCCTGTTATCTTAATAGTTTAGCGTCTTTATTATTATTATTTATTATTTTCTAAGTGAGTGGTGACATGGACCAATGAGGATTACGATATCAGGGATCCTCTGTTGACCAGATAACAGGGGATCCGGACTCACGAAACACACTATCTGCACTAACAGGAACAATATGCAAAATTTCCCGTGAGATGTGGCCTTGACCTGCTGTGATACATCTGATTAACAGTTTGGATGAGTGATACACACCACGGTGGCCCATATAGAGTAACATCTAGAAGATGGACGGTTTTGATCATCAGACCATTTCAACATGCGGCCAGAATGAGGCGAAAGACGATAGCTTTACCGAGTTTCCAGATTGGCAAAAGCAGGTAAGCAAGTCAAGCTCCCTCATCTGGTTGACCTGAATAGCCATGGAGTCTTCTCTACTCGGTTTTGAGAGCATTTCCCCAACATAGCTCCGCCTCTCCATCCAAGGTGATTCTTTGCTTTTCAGCTTTCAGCTTCTTCTTTGCTCTAAATCATGGCAGATGGACTGGTTTCTTTGGTCGTGGAGAGTTTGGGTTCCATGGCCTTTCAAGAGCTGAGGTCGTTAGTGGGTGTTGAGGAAGATCTTAAAAAGCTCTCTCGTACCTTCGATTCTCTTCAAGCAGTGCTCACCGACGCAGAGAAGCGGCAAGTGAATGATGAATCGGTAAAAAGATGGTTAGGAGATCTCAAAGATGTGGCATATGACATTGACGACGTTTTAGAGGAGTGGAAGGTGGTGAACGACGGTTGCGATGACGGCACCACCTCCAAAGGTAAGAAAGTATCTTTTCCCTTTTTTTCCAGACCCCGCTTTCACGTTGAGACCAGTTACCGGATAAAAGCGATTAGTGCAAGATTAGACGAGATAAAAGAACGCAAGAATAGCTTCCCTTTCAGTGAAGTCAGGGAAGGTGGAGTGGTCAAGTTGGATATGAGGGAAACGAGTTCATTCATAGATGAAAATGAAATTTTTGGTAGGGATCGAGTTAAGGAGTGGATTGTCGACCAGTTGGTAGAGGGCAGCAGTGATGAGGAGCAGGATGTCGGAGTCATTTCTATCATTGGTATGGCAGGAATTGGAAAAACCGCTGTCGCTCAATTAGTCTTCAAGGATGGTAAGGTTAAGAGGCACTTCGATAAAATGATTTGGGTGAGTTTTCCTGGAGATTTCGATGTAATGAGGATCTATTTTGAAATCAATAATACATTGAGACGGAAGCGGTCACGTTCGTCATCCTTGGAATATTTGACATCAAGTGTCTCAAGTATGCTGTGGTGAGCGGTTTCTGCTCGTGCTGGATGGCGTACGCAACAGTGATGATGCCCAGTGGAGAAGGCTAATGATTCCGTTCCGTGAAGCCAAGAAAGAAAGTAGAATTTTAGTTACCACTCGTAACGAGAATGTCACAAAATTCTTCTCCTCGCCCCTGATGTACGAACTGCAACCGTTGTCTGAGAATGATTGTTGGTCGTTGTTCAGCCACAGAGCTTTCTCTAGAAGAAGTGGTGATGAGAATGTCAAGTTAGAGGCATTAGGTAGAGAAGTTGTGAACAAGTGTCAAGGAATTCCTCTCCTGTTGGACGCAATAGGAAGTGCCTTGCGCAGAAAAAGAGATGTACAGGACTGGCAGTCTGTCTTAGATGAAGCGACAGGGGATTCATTGGGTACTGAAAAAATTGCATCCGTTGTATTAGAGAGCTTCCATGATTTGCCAAAGCATTTGAAGCAATGCTTTGCTTTCTGTTCCATATTTCCAAAGGATCATTTGATAGAGAAGGACATGCTAATCAAGTTGTGGATGGCCCAAGGTTTCATTCCCCATACGAGAAGAGAAGACATGGAGAGGCTAGGTGGTTCATATTTTGATGATTTAGTGAGGCGTTCCTTGTTTCAAGTCATAGAGACAGATGAAGAAGGTGATCCAAAGTATTGCATGATACATGACATGATCCATGACCTCTGCAAATCTATTATGACTGAGTGTTTAATCATAAAAGAGGAAACGCTGAAGAGTCAGCTTGCAAAGGCTCGCCATGCCTCATGGATTTGCAATGAGGATGTAGAATCCATTCCTTCCTTCATATACGAAGCCCAAAATTTGCGTACACTCATACCCATTGGATGGCCTAAAATTCCCAGTTTTTATCATTTTAACAGCTTAAAACGTCTGAGAGCATTGGATTTGAGTGGCAGCACAATACAGGAGCTCCCAAATTCTTTGCAGAACTTGAAGCTTTTGCGATACCTCGACTTGTCTGCCACCAATATACGAGAATTGCCGGAATTTGTAAGTGGCCTCAGTCTTTTGCAGACCTTAAAGCTTAATCATTGCATTAAACTTAGAGAACTCCCTGGAGGGATTGTGAAACTGATCAAACTAAGACATCTTGAAACCAAAGGAACCTTTTTGGTGTGCTTACCAGAAGGCATGGGGAGGTTAACATCCCTTCGAACGTTAACTAAGTTCATAACAGGGTATGAGAGAGGATGTAAGATTACAGAATTGAAAGACCTTAACCTTCTTCAGGGAGAGCTAGAAATAACATGGTTAAAAAGAGTAGCAAGTAGAGAAGAGGCTAACGATGCAAAATTGGAGAACAAGCAGAACCTCCACACCTTGCAATTGGACTGGCTGAATTTTGATATGCGCATAGGAGTTTCGCTGGAGCAGGTGGAGGGTGTGTTTGAAGGCCTTCGACCCCATACAAACCTAAGAGATCTTACCGTGTCACAATACATTGGTCGCCAATTCCCAAGTTGGATGGAAGATTGTTCATTGTATTCAAATCTTACCAGGGTACAGTTATTGAACTGCCGATGCAGACAGATGCCAGCGCTTGGGAAACTGCCGTCCCTTAAATGGCTTAAGATAAAGGCCATGCTTGAAGTGAGACAGGTGGGCAGCGAGTTTTGTGGGAACATCCATGATGGGGTCACTGGAACATTTCCCAAATTAGAGATTCTTCTCTTCGAAATGATGAATATTTGGGAGCAGTGGGAGTTGAATGTGGGATCTGAATCATTCCCATCTCTCTTTCAATTATGCATATCGTCCTGCAAGAAGTTAAAGGCATTGCCAGAACTGCAACACCTCATTTCACTTCAGGAACTCAAAATCGAAGCTTGTCCAATCTTATACAATCGATACAGGTAGGAGAAGATTGGAACAAGATAGCCCACATCCCCAACATCACCATTGAGGAGCGTCGTAGAAACCAATGAGAGAGGAAATCTTTGGAAGTGCTACATTGCAAGGTAAGACTCTCTCTCTCTCTCTCTCTCTCTCTCTCTCTCTCTCTCTCTCCTTGCTTCTAATCTTATTCTTGGTGTTGCAGGCAGATGAATCTCAGGACGTTCTTTCCTTTCTTCCATACGGATGTTGTAGATCAACCAATCAAGGGTTCCTCCAAGGTTCCTCCACTGTTCGAGTTGGCCATTCCCTTTCTTGGTAGAACCAACTTCATTATAGCCACAAGGAATTCTAATGCCATTCGATTCCCGCCGAAAGCTACGAAGAAGAGTTTGACTCCACGTACCAGCCAAAGAATCTCGTCTCCCGTCAGGTCTTTCTTTGCTCTCTCTCTCTCTCTCTCTGTTTTATTTTGTTTTGTTCTCCTTAGACACCAAGTATTCCTTCTAAATTTGTATAAGTATCTACGCTCAGCTTTCCTTGTATCTATACATAATACATTTTAATTAGATTTCATCAGTGATTATAAACATGCTTGCATTTTCATATTTGTAATGCTATGGTTACTTGAACAAATTGTGTGGGTCTCTTGTCAACAAAAGGTACCAGGCTGGCCTGCTTTCAAACTTCTAAATGGTGAATGTTGATCGTCAACCAATTTTTATTTTATTTTTACTGATTTTTTGGATAGGATCACCCTATCAATGTTTATTAAAAATCACCTGCCATCAATGGCGAGGACAAATAATTGAACGAATTACTAACTGTGTTTATATAATAAATACATCATTTTGGGGCCATGTAACTTTCATCTCCTTTCAACCGTTGGTACAACTAGGGAGCTGCAACGGTCGTCTTCGCGGAAACGGATTGGCTACTCCCCCTGACACCAGCTCCGTGGCTGATGGTCGGTGCTCTGTAGGCCCCATCATGATGTATGTGTTTCATCCATTCCATTCATCCACTAGTACAGATCATTTTATTCCTTGAAACCAAAAATGATAGGAATATAAATCTCAGGTGGACCACAGCACATGAAAACAGTAGTGATTGGATATCAACCATTAAAATCCTCCTAAGGCCCACTATACTGTTTATTTGACATCTAATATGTTGATTAGGTCATACAGCCCAGATGAAGAGAAAAAACAAATATCAACTTGATTCAAAACTTTTATGGCCCCCAAAATGTTTTTAATGGTCGAACCTCATTCAACACTGTTTCCTATAATGTGGTCCACTTGAGTTTTGGATATACCTAAATTTTTGAATCGTGCTGTAAAATTATCTGTAAAAACAGATGGATGGCATGGATGAAACAAAAACATCATGGTTGTGCCCACATAGCACCGACCACCAGCCATTGGCTGGTGTCAGGGGGAGTTGCCGATCCGTTCCCCGTCTTCGCACGACACGTACCCACGCCAGCCATACCGCTGGTGTGCGGTACATCAGCCCATCCGCTTCCGCTTTGAGAGGCGTACGCAGGTAAAAGTTGGACGCGGAATAGCTACTGGCAGGTTGAGGGGCGAGAGTCGCCACCGAAGTGACGTCACCAAGTTCTGTGGGCCCACCATGATGTATGTTTTGTATCCACACCATCCACCCATTTGGAGAGATCATTTTAGGGCATGATCCAAAGGATGAGGCAGATCCAATGCTAGAGTGGACCCCACCACAGAAAACAGCTGGAAGAGTGACGCCCATTGTTGAAACTTTCCAAAGGTCCACCGTGATTTTTATTTGAGATACAAGGTGTTCCTGTGTTTATGCAAACATTATAGAAGAGAAAACACAAATATCAGCTTGATCGAAAACTTTTGTGGCCCTTGGAAGTTCTCATCGGTAGGCTTCACTCTCCCCAATGTTTTCTCTGCTGGGGCCCACTCGAGCTTTGGATCTGACTCGTTCTTTGGTTCATGCCCTAATATACTCTCTCCAAATGGATGGACGGTGTGGATACAAAACATATATCATAGTGGGGCCCACAAACTTGGTGACGTCACTTCAGTATCCAGCTCGCTGCTCAGCCTTTCAGTAGCTAATCCGTGCCCGCAAAAGTTATTTACATGATAACTAGTACTTGTTAATTATATATTACATGATTTTATTGTTGAACTTGCTAAAACAAATAGGACTCATCATTACCTATTTTCATTAGATCCTATTTTAAATGAATAAAATCTTTGTAAACAATGATAAACACGTTATAATGATGTTGATGAAGTGTTTGAAAAAGGAGGCAACTTTTTCACTGTCAAACTGTCATCCATTGACGAAGGGTTTCTAGATTGAGGGGATAAGACGATTTTATTTGGAGGATGTAACAATCAGAGTACAACCATGATCGGTCTGAATAGACCACGAATCTTGATCCTTGATCGAGGACTGTATAATTACTGGAAGCGGATTGGATGGTGTACCAAGGAAGCGGATTGGCTGGTGTACCACACACACTACTAATCTAGCTTGTGCTTTGACGCAACCAGTAATGTGGATTCCATCATGGCCTATCTGTTATATTCAAACCGTTCATACATTTGGTGAGATTGTTCGTTCATACATTTGGTGAGATTGTTCGCAAGACTTGATCTGAAAAGTAAGATAATAAGATAGATCTAAAGTTCAATTGGACCTAATTGTGAAAAGCAGCAGGGGATTGAATATATACCACTGAAATCCTTTGAGAGTCACGTAAAGTTTTGATCAATATGACATTTGTTGTTCCTCATGTACGTAGAATTTATGACCTTATAAACAGATTGGATAGAAAATAAATGTATATGCTGAGCCTTATAAATGCTTTAATGGTGAAAATCATTATGGTGGCCCTATGAATGTTTTAAAAGTGAAAATCATTATCCTATTGCTACTCGTGGTGTGGTCTACATGAGATTTAGATATAATTAAATTTCAGACTCATGCTGTAAAAGGATCTCAGAAACCTGGATAAACAGTGTGGATATAATAAATACATCACTTTGAGAGCCATGTGTTGTATTTATTTTAAAATAATATTAAAAATTTGAATTTTCAAATTTCGGTGTTTTCTCTCCACATTTAAATTTTGGTGTTTTTGAGGTGTTGGTTTTGTCCCACATCGGATTTGACAAGAGAAATTCTCTTGTTTATATGATAGACTTTTTGCCTAGGGCTTGAGCCCCTTTCAGGGGGCATGTGAATTTGGTCCTGTGGGGGGGCTATGCCAATAGCTCTAATCTATGACATTAACCACACACGCGCGCGCGCCGAGCCGAGCCGAGCCGAGCCGAGTCCGAGTCCGCGTGCGCGTGCGCGACACGACGGGACGGGACGGGCTGGGCTGGGCGCGGGTGCGGGTGCGGGTGCGGTGTAAGTGTACTCGCGTGGGTGTGTGTGTATGGGTACTCGCAGGACTGTATGTGCGAGAGTGTAAAGGGTGCTTATGCACCATTTCGAAGTCTATATAAAGACTTCCGATTCCAGTTTCAACATACGAAAAATTCTCTGCCTTATAAAACTCTCTCTGATACGGTTTTGTTACTGAGTTCATTGCTGAGTCAACTCAGCACTTTCGGATTAAACTGCAAGTGGTTCGAGCCCGTGTACAGTGAGTGCACCGCTGGGACCGGGTCATAGTCGTTGTATCCTGGAGGTCGATTGCTCTGGAAACCTGTTGCACTTGGGACGATGTCCAAGGGGAGAAAATTCGATTTCAAGCCGAGTGACTCAGTCACGCCTCGACTCAATTCAATAAGTTTTTCTTTCTCTAAATTTATTTTCCTTTTTTGGTTCTCGATTTTTATAGTCTATTTAATTCAACATTTTATCCAACAATCTTGAAATCGAATTTTGTGTTGAATTACATAGACTATGGCTACAGTAACAGTAAATGCTTCTACTGAGTTAGCCAAAATCGAACTGTTCGCTGGACAATCCTTTAAACGGTGGAAACAGAAATTGATGTTCGCTCTTACCACCCTGAAAGTTTCATACATTTTATCTGAATCATTTACTATAGATCCAGCAAATCAAAATGAAGTAACAGATGAAAATAATTGCAAAAATTATATTCTAAACTCTTTATCCAACGAATTATATGATGTGTATGTTTCTTACGCCTCTGCAAAAGATATATGGATTGCTTTAGAAAAGAAATACATATTAGAAGATGTAGGCGCTAAGAAACATGCAATTGCTAATTTCCTTCACTATGAAATGACAGACGATAAATCTGTCACAAATCAGATTCACGACTTTCAAAGTCTAATTCACGAACTATCGACAGAAGGAATTAAGTTGGATGAGGTGTTTCTGTCAGGAGCGTTAATAGAAAAGTTACCGCCCTCCTGGAAAGAATATAAAAATAGAATGAAACATAAGAAGAACGGTGTTTCTTTGGAAACCACTATCGTACACATACGAATAGAGGAGGCCAATAGAATCAGGGACCAAAAAGGAAATAAAAATGAGATAGATTCAAAAGCGAATCTTGTGGAATCAAGTCGGACAAATAATAAGAAAAAGGGCAACTGTCATAACTGTGGCAAACCTGGACATTATGCAAATGAATGCAGGCTCAAAAAGAAGAATGCAAACAATCAATTCAAAAAAAAGGGAAACTGCTACAACTGTGGAAAGCCTGGGCATCATGTTAAAACCTGCAGGCTTAAGAAAAATAAAGATAAGCCGCAAGCTAATCTTACAGAAACAGGCAATGAGTCTGACATAGTAGTGGCTGTGGTGTCAGAAGTCTTCCTTGTAAACAACTTGGAGTGGGTGCTAGATACTGGTGCAACTAGACACATGTGCAAGAATCGTAGCATGTTTACCTCCTACCAAGTATCAGGAGATGATGAACAGGTGTTCATGGGAAATGCTAGAACGTCTCCAGTTGTAGGGAAAGGGAAAGTACTTCTGAAACTCACTTCTGGAAAGACTCTAATGTTAAATGATGTCCTCCATGTGCCTGACATTAGAAGAAACTTGGTCTCTGGTTCACTCCTCAATAAGGCTGGTGTCAAATTAGTATTTGATTCAGATAAGCTTGTAATGACTAAAAATGGAACCTTTGTTGGTAAGGGGTACTGTAGCGATGGTTTATTCATTGTAAATGTATCCAATGATAATAAGAAAATATCTAGTTCTGTTTATATCGTTGAACCTTTTTATCTATGGCATAATAGATTAGGTCATGTGAATGTGGCATCTTTAAAGAAAATGAAAAGATTAGGTTTATTACCTAATATATCTAATGAAGAGTTTGAAAAATGTGAAACATGTGTAGAATCAAAATTTATTAGAAAACCCTTTAAACAAATAGAAAGATCATCTGTTCTATTAGAGTTGATACATAGTGATTTAGGTGATTTTAGAAATCACATGTCTAGAGGAGGAAAAAGATATTATATAACTTTTGTAGATGACTACTCTAGGTTCACTAGAGTATATCTATTAAGGAACAAAGATGAAGCTTTAGATGCTTTTTCTAAATACAAAATTGAAGTTGAAAATCAATTAAATATAAAAATTAAAAGATTTAGAACAGATAGAGGAGGTGAATATGAATCTTCTCAATTTAGAGAATTATGTGAAAAGAATGGAATAATTCACGAAACTACAGCTCCTTATACACCAGAACAAAATGGAATAGCAGAACGTAAGAACAGAACTCTAAAAGAAATGATGAATGCCATGTTAAATAGTTCAGGCTTACCCTCAAATATGTTGGGAGAAGCAATTTTGTCTGCTTGTTATATCCTAAACAGGATTCCATCTAAATCTTCTGAACAAACACCATATGAACTTTGGAAGAATCATATTCCTAGTTATAAATATATTAAAGTGTGGGGG
This sequence comes from Magnolia kwangsiensis, assembly GCA_037074715.1. Lineage (NCBI taxonomy): Eukaryota > Viridiplantae > Streptophyta > Magnoliopsida > Magnoliales > Magnoliaceae > Magnolia > Magnolia kwangsiensis. The sequence continues at coordinate 122,368,850 of CM073577.1, forward strand.
TGTCTTGCTAAAGTAGGATTGCCTGAAACTAAGAAAAGAAAATTAGGTCCTAAAACGACCGATTGTGTATTTATAGGGTATGCACAAAACAGTGCGGCCTATAGGTTTCTAGTTTTAAAAACTAAGGATAATATTCTAGATCCCAATACAATTATAGAAGCTAGGGATGTAGAGTTCTTTGAGAACGTATTCCCTATGAAATCTAAATCTATAGGAATAGAAAAAGTTAATGAATCAGATATTGCGTCTACTAGTAAAAATGCTTACGAGAAAGTAGTAGAAGAGATACAACCAAGAAAAAGTATTAGAGTTAGAAAAGAAACTAACCTAGGAGATGGTTTTTTCACATTCTTAGTAGAAGATGATCCTACAACTTATATAGAAGCTATTAACTCTCTAGATGCAACCTTTTGGAAGGAAGCAATAAATGATGAGTTAGAATCTATTATATCAAATAATACTTGGGAACTTGTAGACCTACCACCTGGTAACAAACCAATAGGCTGCAAATGGGTGTTTAGAAAGAAACTAAAACCAGATGGAACTATCGATAAGTTTAAGGCTAGGTTGGTAGCGAAAGGCTTTAAACAAAAGGAAGGAATAGATTATTTTGATACATATTCCCCTGTAACTAGGATTACAACTATTAGAGTCTTAATAGCGATAGCCTCCATATATAAACTAGTGGTACACCAGATGGATGTTAAGACTGCTTTCCTAAATGGAGACTTAGAAGAAGAAATATATATGGAGCAACCTGAGGGTTATAAGATATTAGGTAAAGAAAATAAAGTATGTAGACTAATTAAATCACTATATGGTTTAAAACAGGCTCCTAAACAATGACATGAAAAATTTGATGGTATTTTAAAATCAAATGGTTATCATATAAATGATGTAGATAGATGTGTATATAGTAAAATTTCTGAAAATGATTATGTTATCATATGTCTTTATGTTAATGACATGCTTATTTTTGGAACTAATATTAAATTAGTTAATGCAACTAAGAAATTCTTGTCATCTAAGTTTGACATGAAAGACTTAGGAGAGGCAAGTATAATATTGGGTATTGAAGTAACCAGGAAAAATGGTGTTATTATATTATCACAATCTCATTACATTGAGAAGATATTGAGAAAGTTTAACCATTTTGACTGTTTACCTGTCAGTACTCCTTATGATTATAGTATGACTCTCATGAAGAATACAGAAAATAGTGTGTCTCAATTAGAATATTTCAGAATAATTGGTAGTCTCATGTATCTAACAAACTGTACTAGACCTGACATAGCTTTTGCAGTAGGAAGGCTAAGTAGATATACACATAACCCTGGAAAAGAACATTGGAATGCATTATCTAGAATTTTGCGATACCTAAAAGGTAATATGACATATGGTTTACATTATAATGGTTATCCTACTGTATTAGAAGGATATAGTGATGCTAACTGGATCAGTGATTCAGATGAGACAAAATCCACTAGTGGATATGTCTTCACTTTGGGTGGAGAAGCAGTCTCTTGGAAGTCCACCAAGCAGACATGTATTGCTCGGTCGACTATGGAATCCGAGTTTATTGCCTTAGAAAAGGCTGGATCAGAAGCTGAATGGCTTAGAAATCTCTTAGCTGATATACCATTGTGGCCAAAGCCTGTATCGGCCGTATCTATTCATTGTGATTGTCAAGCAGCTATAGCGAAAGCAAAAAGTAAAATATATAATGGAAAAAGCAGGTATATTAGACTCAGACACAACATAGTGAAACATATGTTACGTGATGGAATCATATCTATTGACTTTGTGAGGTCAGAAAAGAATCTAGCAGATCCTCTGACTAAAGGACTATCCAAAAAGTTAGTCAATGATACATCGAAGGGAATGGGGCTGAGCCTAATATATGAGCTGCCAGTGTCGGTAACCCAACCTATACAAGTGGAGATCCCATGAGATAGGTTCAATGGGTAAACAACAAGACACGAGGTAGACGATTGCACCGAGTTATATGAGCCCCTTCTATGGTGTACAGTGCGAGCAGCAACGCAGAAGGATGAGTTTTTAGAACTCTTAATGGATCCATAGCCAAATATTTGGTGGTGTATACAGTTGCTGCATACACTTGATGGAATTCACCTATATGGGTGTGGAGGTGGAGGCCGCTTCCTATGAGAATCTAGGCGAATTCTCTAGAGCACTCATGAAATCCAGGTAATGGTGTATGGCCGAAACGCACCGAACCACAGAATCACTTGCAGAGGAAGAGTTGTGTGAGTGGCATGTACTTGCGATCTATATTAAAAGGATTCAGGTTCAAGACTATGGTGTCACTTGATTCCTGTAGACCTGTCTTGCTTACTCTAATGTCGGTTCAAGTCTATGGTGACACCGACACCCTTGCACAACTATTTCGTTTAATCCGAAAGCATTTTATTTTAAAACATGTGGGGGATTGTTGTATTTATTTTAAAATAATATTAAAAATTTAAATTTTCAAATTTCGGTGTTTTCCCTCCACATTTAAATTTTGGTGTTTTTGAGGTGTTGGTTTTGTCCCACATCGGATTTGACAAGAGAAATTCTCTTATTTATATGATAGACTTTTTGCCTAGGGCTTGAGCCCCTTTCAGGGAGCATGTGAATTTGGTCCTGTGGGGGGGCTATGCCAATAGCTCTAATCTATGCCATTAACCACACACGCGCGCGCGCGCGCCGAGCCGAGCCGTGCCGTGCCGAGCCGAGCCGAGCCGAGCCGAGTCCGAGTCCGCGTCCGCGTGCGCGTGCGCGACACGACGGGACGGGACGGGCTGGGCTGGGCGCGGGTGCGGGTGCGGGTGCGGTGTAAGTGTACTCGCGTGGGTGTGTGTGTATGGGTACTCGCAGGACTGTATGTGCGAGAGTGTACTCGCACTTGCGCCTTTTCGTTTTTAAACCAGAGAGATGCTTCCCTTCCGGTTGGTCGCCCCTGTTGGGTTTAAACCCAACGGACCTAACCTTTTGTAAAGGGTGCTTATGCACCATTTCGAAGTCTATATAAAGACTTCCGATTCCAGTTTCAACATACGAAAAATTCCCTGCCTTATAAAACTCTCTCTGATACGGTTTTGTTACTGAGTTCATTGCTGAGTCAACTCAGCACTTTCGGATTAAACTGCAAGTGGTTCGAGCCCGTGTACAGTGAGTGCACCGCTGGGACCGGGTCATAGTCATTGTATCCTGGAGGTCGATTGCTCTGGAAACCTGTTGCACTTGGGACGCTGTCCAAGGGGAGCAAATTCGATTTCAAGCCGAGTGACTCAGTCACGCCTCGACTCAATTCAATAAGTTTTTCTTTCTCTAAATTTATTTTCCTTTTTTGGTTCTCGATTTTTATAGTCTATTTAATTCAACATTTTATCCAACACCATGTAGCTTTGATGTTCTTTGAACCGTTAATACAACTTGGAGCTCAGCTCGAGGAGCGTCAGCACTTGCGTGTGTACCCACACCACTACACCAGCTAATCCATTTCCGTGTACCGTATACCAGAGATTTAGCTGGTGTCCACACACCAGCCATCTAGGTGGCGTTCACGAGGTATGTGTTATATCCGAACAGTCCTACTTGGCCAGTTCGTCGTAAGGTTTAAGCTTAAAAATAAGATGGATCTAAAGATCAAGTGGACACATTGTAAAAGGAAGTGGTGGGGGATTGAATGTCTACCATTGAAACTTTTTTGGAGTCACAAGAGGTTTAGATCAATATGATATTTGTTTTTCCCCTTCATCCGGATCTTTTTTGCCATATAAATATATTAGATGGAAAATAAATCATTATAACAGGGCTTATTATTGTTTTAATTGTGAAAATCATTATCTCCATTCACATTTGTGGTGTAGTTCGATTGAGCTTTGGATATATATATATATATATATATATATATATATTTTAATTATGAAAATCATTATCTGCATTCACATTTGTGGTGTAGTATATATATATATATATATATATGTGTGTGTGTGTGTGTGTGTGTGTGTGTGTGTGTGTGTGTGGGGTGGGGGGTGTGGGGGTGGGGGGGGGGGGGGGGGGGGGGGAAAGGTACTATGTGGTCGACCTCACACTAAGCTCTTGTGAGGTCCAGTTGTGTGGGCCCCACTGTGATGCATGTCAACCATTAATACTGTGCATTTGATGGGTTCCCTTTAAATTATGGAATATCCCAAAAATCAGCCGTATACGGAACTTAGGTAGGCCATACCATCTAAAATCATGTGAAGACACTGTTAAAACATATAAAAGTACTTGTTGGGGCCCACCTGAAATTTGCATGCGTCTGAAACTTGGTCTGAACCCTCATCCAAGTGGGACACACATAATGGATGGGCTGGATTTGCAAACCACATCTCGATGGGCTCAAAAAATGATTATAAATGTTTTAATGGTGCACGGCCCCTCTTCACTTCTGTATGTGGTGTGGCCTACACAATTCACGGATTGACTTGATTTTTGAGACCTAGGCCCACGATGGAATGGTGCATCTGACTGATGGGGTAGATGTTCGAAACACATCACAGTGGGGCTCACACAGCTCGACCTCATCGGACGGACTCGTGAGGTCGAGCACATATTGTCTTCTGCAATAAAATGATATAGAAAAATGAATAGGCAATGTGGATATAATAAATGCATACTCTAAAATAATCTCATCTGGGGAGGACATGTACCCACGCTAGTAATATCGTTGGTGTGTGGTACACCAGCGAATCCGGCTACACCACAAATATCAATGGGTGCACGGCCCCTTTCCACTTCTGTATGTGGTGTGGCCCATGTTGATGCCAAAATTCGGTCGGCCCTCCCTCCACATCGTCCACCATGTATTATCCTTATAACCTGCACCAGGAAAACAGGCAAAGGTGACCCTGACTAAGCCGGGGGACCCTCCGATGCCTAAGTCAGGACAAGGGAATCAGGGTCTGGGTAGAGAGTAGAGGAGAGCTAGATTTCGCGTACATGTAGATATGGCGATGCGTACTATTTATACCTGCCTGTGAGGCGGTCTGAGTCCGATAATCTCGGCACGATCAGAGGGATTCCAGAATCATGAAGATATTGCCCACAATCTACTGATTGCGCAACGTATCTGGTGGATCGTGCGCACCTACCAGCGAAGTTACCGGCCACGTCTCGATATGGCAGTTTCCATATTGAGCGAGTGGGGTATGCGCCTCTGATCATCGTCTCGGCTCGGCCAATCCGACTATAGCCTCAGCATCCGACCCGACCCGTCAGGCCTGAGCTCATGTGGTCGGTTAAGGGTGCATTTTGGTCCGATCGAATGTGCCTCCCCTCCGATCTGAACTCTGCCTTAAGACTCGCGCAATGTTGACGCTAGGTCCAGCTTGAATGGATCGCGCCTTAGTCGGAATGGCGCTGAGTCGGCTCGGGGCAACCAGCCTCGGATCTTCCCATAACAGAAGCCCCCTACTCTTCGAGCTTGCCTGCGGGCTCGAAGAGTACTTATACAGGAAGTCTTCCGCCCTAGTCGCAATGATGACGAGTCTCGAATCACGCGTGCTGGTCGCTTCGGTTAACACGTGGCAAAGGTTACGATCCCGGATCTTCTCCCAACCTATGAGAAGCAGCCACACAGGCTTGAGGTGGCGTATTTATGATGGCTCCGACTGCTGGGGCGTCGCTTCACACATCGAAGCGCACTGCCCGATGTCAGAGCCGTACCGACGGTTCGGTGCTCATCCAATGCGGTGTCGCCATGTGTGCTCCGAGATCGGCTCGTGCCGATTCGGCTGTTGCCGTTAAAGCTCGTCATCAATGCGTAAATCCTTTGCTGCCTATATAAGGCGCCTCGGACGTATATTAGTCATTTTACGTTCTGATTTACAAGATCACACCGGAGAGGCGATTTTCGACGAGAGGCGATTTCGGCCGACTTCGAAGTTTTCGTCAATAGGCGATTTTCGGTAATCACCCGGTGAGTCTCGCTGACTTTCGTCCTTCTTTCTGTCATGTCTTCCAATCTTGAAATAGTTCGCGAATACGGCAATGACTCCGAGCCGGGGACTACTGGAAGTGAGAGTGGGTCATCCAAAGGCCCTTTCGAGACCACTCTTCTATATCCCCTGCCTCGAAAGTAAAAAATATTGGCTTCTAAGACCAAGCAGCCTAGTAGGAAGACAGCATCTCGAGCCCACCGAGTCGAGACCACTGCTACCGTCGAGATGCCTGTGAGCCTTCGAACCACAGAGGTAGTTCCCGGGGGTTCTGTCATGTCAGAATCCCAAATGGAGTGGATTCGCTCGGAGTTTCAGATCCCAGACTCCGTTCAGATAAGGGCTCCCGGTCTCTTGGACGTTGCTGGTGCTCCAGCTGGGGGAGAGCTGGCCATCTTTCTCTACGCGCTGCAATGTGGAGTCCGACTCACACTACATTCCTTTATCCGGAAGGTAGCCACCTACCTCGGATTGGCCCCTGGACAGTTTGCTCCGAATGCATGGAGGGTGATGATCTCAACCTACATAATTTGGAAGCAAGTTGGGAACCCCGAGCTGACCCAGAGGAGCTGCTAAACCTGTACCGGTCAAGCATGACAGCAATGACCCATGGTACTATTTTGTGACTCGGGGGAGCAAAGGGTCGGGGTTAGTGATGCACTTGCCGTCTTCCAACAAAGATTGGAAGAACAAGTGGTTCTGGGCGGCAAGTGATTGGGAGGCACCGACGGCTAAACTTAGGGGCTTTGATTTACATCCGAGTTGTTGCTTTGATTTTCATCTGTTCCAGTTGAACTAACATTTCTTTTTCCTTTTGCATCTTTCAAGAAGGGGCTACCGCTCCTCGACTCGGACAAGAAGAATCAAATAGCAAAGGCCAAAGTGCGGTCGGAGTCGCTTCGCTCCTGGGCGGATCTGATCACTCCGGCCAACCTTCACTAGTTCGAGCTCTGTAAATCCCAACCTCTGCTATCATCCCTCAGTCAGTAAGTTGCCCCGAACTCTTCAATAAACTTTCCTTTACTTATTTAGTAGCTGACATGGTCTTTTTTTTCGCAGGCATGGCCGAAGCATCTGGGGCTAGGAAGAGGAAAGCGGCTCCAACGGCGGCGGAGTTGGTCAAAGAAGCCCCCAAGTGAAAATCACCTGGAAGAAGCCGGCTCCCCCTTGCGTGGGGGAATCTTCTGCTGCACCATCTCCAACAGCCCCACCACCGTGCCCCGCCAGTACTTCCTCCGCATAGCCGACCCCGAGGCTCCCTAGCACCGCTGCTGCTCCCCCAGTAGTCTTGCGCCCGGTGGTACGTCTTCCGTCCGGGCTCGTCCAGACGATTATGGTGGACACTCTTGTCGTGCCGAGCACTGTTGCTCCTCAATCCCCCGCCGCCGCTGTTCCCCTCACAGTGGAGGTGCCTGCCACGGTCCCTGAGGCCCCCATTACTGTGCCCTCCTCCTCCGAACGGGAGGAGGTCAATAAAATAGCTGACAATGCGCTTTCACCCTCCGAGGTCGGGGGGGAGGTCCGTGCCGAGGATCAAAACTCGGCCGGCAGTAGGGTAGGGGCCGAGGGGGCTGAGGCTTCGACCTAGGCGGGCACAAGCGGCAGGAGATTTGAGCCCGGTTATCACATGGATTACTTAGCTCCGTGGGCTGCCAAGCATGCTAAGGAGGAGGCTATCGCCCAAACTCTTGAGCGGTCGGAGGGCGGCTTCTTGAACGACTTCACCTCCGTGTGGTACATGGTATGTCTCCGAGAAGACTTTTTATTTCTTTCATGTCGTTATACATACTGTAGATTCTAATCTTTACTTTCTGTTCAGGTCGTCCCGATGCTGCTTTCTATTTGGCAGAGAGTGCGGGAGCGCAAGGAGAAAGAGGCAGAGTTTGAGGCCCTACAGGCCAAGGTAGCGGCCATGAAGGCTAAGCAGACCAGCCTGCGCCAATAGCTCGCAGGCGAGAGGGCCAAGGTTAGGAGACTGCAAGGAGTCGTCATTGACTTGGAGGCCAAGGAGCTGCAGCTGCAGGACAAGGCAGATAATTTTAAGAAGGGTGGCGATGCTGCGACAACTGAGCTAACCCGTGTCAAGGCCCACGCTGATTCTTTGGCCATGGAGACCGCTCGGCTCTGAGAAGCTCTGAACCGCACCAAGGCCGAGGCGACTGAAGAACGGACACGAGCCATGAATCAGGCCGTAGAAGCCCAGCAAGCGAAGGACGAGGCTTCTTTGGCCGCAGCGGTTGCTGGTGCTGTCGAAAGCTTCAAGACTTCCAAGGAGAGGGACGTTGAAGCTACAACGTTCTACAATCGCGGCTTCGACGCTTGCCTCGAGGCAGTCCTGGGTTTATACCCAGACCTCGACCTTGATTCCCTCCTTCCCGATGACTCCGAAGATGCCCCGGCAGAAGTCGTCCACTCGGATCCAACTCCTGACACCCAGGCTCCTGATGCCCAAGCTCCTCCGGCCTGAAGACACTATTATTTTTTTATTTTTATTTTTTGAAACTATCAATGTACTTTCAACCATGTACTTTTATCCCTCCTAGGGGATTCAATGAAAAATATTCTTTTTATATTATCAATTTATCTGTGAGATGTCGAGCTAGTTTCTTTATGGGTTTAGTCCACTGCCGTTTGGTTCTTAGGGTCGATTCTCCGAGCCTCCTCGGCCCAAGATTTAGTTGGGTCCGTTCTCTTAGGATGCTCGGATCGTTGCATTTGTTTGGTTGTATGCCGAGCTGAACATTTATCCGAAGGGTCGGGTCATTATTAGAATTTTTCCCTTGGAAGGGATGCCTTATCGATCTTTCGTGAGGTAGGGTTCCGATCCCTTAAAGGATCGGGCTATTTAATTCGTGCTTGTGCGGATAGGGTAATTGGACAAGCATTCAAAGGTAGAATTGATCTTTTATTAAGAGCCTTAAAGGATAGTCGCTCGGAGGCATACATTTTATTATGATCCTTAAAGGCTAGTTCCTCACGGGTAGTAAATCTTCAAGTGCTCGGCGTTCCAAGGATGAGGGAGATGACGGCCTTCGAGGTCTTTTAGGTGGTACGAGCCCGGTTTAGCAGATCTGACCACATGATATGGACCTTCCCAATTGAGTCCGAGCGCTCCTGCCCCTGGCTCGGTCGTGTTCTGAAAAACCCGTCAGAGGACTAAGTCCCCTGGTCGGAAGCGCCTAACTTTGACTTTGAAATTGTAAAAGTGCGCTACCTGCTGGTGCCGAGCCGTTGTTCGGAGCTTGAAAATTTCTCTGAGTTCTTCGAGCAAATCCAGATTAGTCGCCATCTTCTCGGAATTCTGACTTTCTTCGAAGCCCTTAACCCGAGCCGTAGGGAATCTGATTTCTACTGGCACCATTGCCTCCGAGCCATAGGATAACGAAAATGGGGTTTCACCCGTCGAAGTCTGGGCTGTAGTCCTGTAAGCCCAGAGGATGAAGGGGATCTCTTCGGCCCAATTTTTTTTTGCTTTTTTCAGCCTCGTCTTGAAATGATGTTTGATGATCTTGTTGACTGCCTCTACCTATCCGTTCGGCTGTGGGTGTCGAGGCGATGAGTAGGCGTTCACAATGTCAAGCCCTTGACACACACTGCGAAACTTATCATTGTCGAATTGGCTGTCGTTATCAGAAACGATGGTTCTCGAAATCCCGAACCGGCAGATGATATTTTTTCACACAAAATCGATTACTTTCTACTTGGTGATCTTTGCGACTAACTCGACCTCGGCCCACTTGGTGAACTAGTCAACCGCGACTATAGTGAACTTGACCTGTCCCTTCTCAGTGGGCAAGGGACCTATGATGTCGATCCCCCATTGAGCGAACGGTCATGGCCCACTCATGGGGGTCATTTCTTCTGCCGGTTGCCTCGGCACAGCAACAAAACGCTGGCACTTGTCGCACTTCTGAATAAAATCTTTGGAGTCTTGCTTAAGGGTTGGCCAGAAATACCCTTTACAAAGTATCTTCATGGCGAAGGTGCGACTGCCAGAATGGTTTCTACAGATTCTTTCGTGAATCTCCCAAATCACGTAGTCGGCTTTATCCGGTCGAAGACATCTACGGTAAGGCTGAGAATGCCCCTTCTTGTGTAGCACTCCGTCTAATATGGCGTACCGCGCCGCTCGGACCTTAAGTCGCCTCGCCTCTAATTTGTCCGAGGGGGCCTCACCGGTGGATAGATAATTGAAAATCGGGTCCATCCAACTAGGAATGGACTGAACGGGATTAACTTTCTCCGACTGGCTAATGCTTGGGTGTTTAATGAACTCGACCGGAACAAAATGTGGGACCTTCCCCTCGGAGGCCGAGGCGAGCCTCGCTAAGGCATCGGCCCATGAGTTCTCGGCTCTAGGGATCTGCCGGATGGTGCAACTCCAAAACTTCTCAATCAATTTCCTCGCTTCCTCAAGGTAGGCGATCATTCTGGCTTCCTTAGCTTCGTACTCCGAAGAGATGTGGTTCACTACCAGCTGTGAGTCACAGCGGACTTGCAGAGTTTGAATGCCTAGGCTCGCTGCCAACCTGAGCCCGACTAACAGTGCTTCGTACTCGGCCTTGTTATTTGAAACTTTGAACCCGAGCCTGATGCGTATTGGATTGTCGTTGAATCAGGTGCAACCAGGACGACACCGCTCCAGCTCCTTTAATGTTGGAAGATCCATCAATATAAAGGACTCACCCCGGATCCGAAGCTGCTTCTTGATCGTTCAACGGGACCGATGGTGTCATTTCAACTTCCTTTCTGACCTGCTCCGCATCCAGAGTTGTGAACTCGGCGATAAAGTCGGCTATAACTTGCCCCTTGAGCGCTGTCCTGGGGCGAAATTGAATATCAAATTCTCCGAGTTCTACAGTCCATTTGGTTATCCGACCTGACACTTCAGGTCTCTAGAGGACATGCCTTAGAGGAGAGTCTGTCAGCACCACTATGGAGTGGGCTTGGAAATATGGCCGCAGTCTTCTGGCTGATATGACGAGGCAGAGTGCCAGTTTTTTCAAAGACTGATACCTTATTTCAGCTGGTATCATGGCTTTGCTTACATAGTACACGGGATATTGCTTGCCTTCGACTTCTCTGATCAGAGCCGAACTGACAGCCGAAGCCGAGACAGCGAGGTAGAGGAGCAAAGACTCCCCTTCTTCGGGCTTGGACAATAATGGTGGAGAACCCAAGTAGTGTTTCAATTGCTGGAAAGCATGCTCACACTCAGGCGTCCACTCCGCCTTCTTATGGCCCTTCAGTTGCTGGAAGAAAGGAATGCATTTATCTGTAGCCCTAGATATGAAGTGTCCGAGGGCAGCAACCCTTCCCGTGAGACATTGTATTTCCTTAAGGGTCTAAGGCGAGTTCATGTCGAGGAGGGCCTTGATCTTGTCTGGATTGGCCTCGATACCCCTTTGACTGACTTGAAAGCCGAGAAACTTTCCTGACTCAACTCCGAACACACACTTGGCGGGGTTCAATTTCATCTGATATTCTCGGAGGACACTGAATGTTTCTCCGAGGTCGGCAAGGTGGTTAGAGGCTTGGGTACTCTTCACTAACATATCATCCACATACACCTTCATGGTGCGCCCAATCTAGCTGGCAAACATCTGATTCACCAGTCTTTGATACGTCGCCCCAGCATTTTTCAGGCCAAATGGCATGACCCGGTAACAGTAGAGCCCCCTGTCCGTGACAAAGGTAGTCTTCTGCCTAGCTGAGGGATGCATAGCGATCTGGTTGTACCCGAAGTAAGCATCTAGAAATGAGAGTAACTCATGTCCAGTCGTGCTGTCCACGAGTTGATCGATCCGAGGTAACGGGAAGCTGTTTTTGGGACACGCCTTATTCAGATCGGAATAGTCTACGCAGACCCGCCACTTTCCATTAGACTTCCTGACGAGAACAACATTTGCTATCCAATCAGGGTAGTACACTTCTTCTATGAAGCCAGCATCGAGCAGGACTGAGACCTCCTCAGCAATAGCTTCATATCATTCGGTATCGAACGATCTTCTTTTTTGCTTAACCGGCCGGTGGTCTGGGTCCACGTTCAGCCTGTGGCCAGCACATCGGGTGAGATTCCCTGTATATCCGCGTGTGACCATGCGAAGACGTCTCGGTGTTGCTTCAGGAAGACCAGTAACTCGTTCCTCCGCTCGAGATTTAGTGATGATCTGAGCTGAACAGTTTTGCTCGGGTCTGATTCATCGAGAGACACTCTTATCAAGTCTTCGACTGAGGAGCTTTCTTCAGTTGGTCCCCGAGGGTCCAAGGCGTTCACTACGAGTGTTTGTTTGGTAGCTCTTTTTCTCACGGCTATCGCATAGCACCTTCGGGCCTCTCCCTGATCGCCTCGGAGATAACCGATCCCACCTTCAGCTGGGAACTTCATCATCAGATGATAAGTTTAGACGACCGTTCTCATTGTGTTGAGGGAAGGTCGGCCCAAGATCACGTTGTGGACTAATAGAACGTTGACAACTAAAAAGTCCACCAAAAGTGTAACTTGATATTGTCCTTCTCCCGCTATTACTGGGAGGGAGATGGCTCCTTCAGAGATGACACTCTCTCCGGAAAAGCCATGTAAGGGAGTTTTCACGGGCCGGAGCTAGGACCATGGAATTTCCATCTTCTTGAACGCTTCGGAATACATGACATCAGCCAAACTTCCAGTGTCGACTAAGATGCGGTATACTTTGTGGTTGGCTACGGTCATGGTAACCACTAGCGTGTCATCATGCGGATGCTGGATCCCGCGCGCATCATCTTTCGTGAAGGTTAGGCTCCACGGAGTGACCCAGAGTTCCTTGCTGGGACGTTCTGCTAGGTGAACATAGTGTTCCAACTCGGACCTTCGGGAATGGGCTTTTCAAGTCCTGTTTGAATCCCCTCCGCTAGCTGATCCTCCAAAGTTGGTACGAATTTCGACGGGTTCTTTTAGGGGATTATTCAGCTGCTCTTGCGGTCGTTCCTCCCTCCAAGCGGACTTCTCCCTTTTAGAGTAACGACGTAAATGTCCCTTGCGGATGAGGGACTCAATCTCATCTTTCAGACCTACGTAATCGTCCGTGTTGTGACCGTGGTCCCGGTGAAAACGACAGAATTTTCGCTTATCTGGTGTTCTGGGTCAGCTTTCATACAAACCGGCCAATTTCGCAGTCTGTCTCCTCGGATATCTAGTAGGATCTGCTCGGCGGAAGTATTGAGTGGTGTATAGGAATGAAATTTCTCTTTCGGCCTACAGCCCGGTCGACGATCGCGAGAAGCGCAGTCGTCTGTCCCTTTGCCAGTCGGCTGAGAGTCTTCGTTCCGAGGTCTCTTCCCTTTGTTTGTCGAGTCAGACACCTGTGTACCCTTTTGAGCGTTAGTGAACTCCTCGGCGTTTGTATACCTCTGAGCTTTCGCCATGAAGTCCGCTAGCGTCTTTGGTGGATTCTTTCCGATGGAGAAGGCGAACTTTCCTTCTTTCAGTCCGCTCAGAATGGCAACGAGGGCCATCTTATCATCGTAGTCTTCAACATACGGCGATTCTTCGTTAAAGTGAGCTATGTAATCTTTTAACGACTCTTTTGGAGCCTGCTTGATGGTAAGCAGGTGGGTGTTGGGCTTCCGACTTCTCTTACCGCTTATAAACTGCGTAAGGAACAGTCGACTCAGCTCCGCGAAAGAGCCTATGGACCTGGGTTTGAGCTGGCGATACCAAATTCGAGCGGATCCTGTGAGGGTGATAGGAAACTCCCTACACGTCATCGCGTCTATTGTTGTCTGGATCTACATCCACGATCGATAGGACTCCAAGTCTTCAGATGGGTCCCCCGATCCTGAATACTGGATGATGGGAGGCATCCGAAACCTCTACGGCATCACTTCGGACATGATGGCTGGAGTGAAGGGAGGCTCGGTCTCTTCCATCATCGCCTGGATAGTGGTTGGAACCGTCGATCGCTCCTTCCTTTTCTCCAATGTCAGGAACTTATCGTTCAACTCCCCAAATCGTGCTTATCATGGGTCCTTATTTTCTGCGACGACCTCTAGGGTACGCTCGACCTCCGGTGTTCTCCTTTCTCTCCTCCGCTCTAACTGATGTCGGAGGTCTGTGGGGGGTAGGGCGGACGTCGCCGAGTGGACGGTTGTCGGAGCTCGAGTAGGGGCGTTCCGCTCGGATACTTCGGCCCGTACCGCAGGAGGATTTTGACTTGAATGTGGCACCCCCGAGTGTTGGGGGGCTTCATGTCTTGCACTCCTAGGTACAGAGTGAGTTTCCACGAACAACCCTACGAGCTCAAGAACAGGTTCTTGAGCCAGGCGTAGTTTTGGCTTTCTCTGTTGTTTCATTCAGTTTACTTTGTCGCGCAGGGCCTGGATTTCGTTCTGCATGGCACGGTACTTGCTCGACCAATTGCGCGAACGCTAAGAAGGCCCTAGTGGGGACTCGGCGTGAAGTGGTGACGACTACCGAGTCTGCTCATCGGGTTGTGCCTGCGTCACTACAGCTTTCTTCTTCCTCACCATCGCTTGGAAAAATGAGAACCTGACTTCTAGTTTAAGGTTTCCACAAATGGTGCCAAAAAATGTTGATGCCAAAATCCGGTCGGCCCTCCCTCCACGTCGTCTACCACGTATTATCCCTAAAACCTGCACCAGAAAAATAGGCAAAGGTGACCCTGGCTAAACCGGGGGACCCTCCGATGCCTAAGTTAGGACAAGGGAATCAGGGTCTGGGTAGAGAGTAGAAGAGAGATAGATTTCACGTACCTGTAGATATGGCGATGCATACTATTTATACCTGCCTGTGAGGCGGTCTGAGTCTGATAATCTCGGCACGATCAGAGGGATTCTAGGATCATAGAGATATTGCCCGTAATCTACTGATTGCGCAGCGTATCTGGTGGATCGTGCGCACCTGCGAGCGAAGTCACCTGCCACGTCTCGATATGGCAGTTTCCATATTGAGTGAGTGGGGTATGCGCCTCTGATCATCGCCTCAGCTCGGCCAATCCGACTATAGCCTCAGCATCCGATCCGACCTGTCAGGCCTGAGCTCATGTGGTCGATTAAGGGTGCATTTTGGTCCTATCGGACGTGCCTCTCCTCCGATCTGAACTTTGCCTTAAGACTCACGCAGTGTTGACGCTGGGTCCAGCTTGAATGGATCGCGCCTTAGTCGGAATGGCGCTGAGTCGGCTCGTGGTAACCAGCCTCGGATCTTCCCATAACAGCCCACACAATTCACGGATTGACTTGATTTCTTACACCTAGGCCCACGATGGAATGGTGCATTTGACTGATGGGGTAGATGTTCGAAACGCATCACAGTGGAGCCCACACAGCTCGACCTCATGGGACGGACTTGTGAGGTCGAGTCGCATAGTACCTTTTCCCTATATATATATTTATTATATCTATATTGCCTATTCATTTTTCTATATATATATATATATATATATATATATATATATATATATATATATATATATATATTATCTTTTATAATAAAATGATATAGAAAAATGAATAGACAATATGGATATAATAAATACATACTCTAAAATAATCTCGTCTGGGGAGGACACGTACCCACGCTAGTTATATCGTTGGTGTGTGATACACCAGTGAATCCAGCTGCACCACAAATATCAATGGGGATAATGAAAGTAAAGAAAATCATAATTATTATGATTTTACATCAAGGACGTATATTCCACTCCAATCAAACCAGCCCTACCTTTACTGACGTCTATTCCACTTGAATGGCCAAGTTGGGCCTCACATGCAAATTCCCTCCTCATTGTGATGCGAAAAGCTGGCACTGGATGGTTGAAAAAAATGCAACGTGAACCCGCATCAGTGCAATCTCGAAGTTCACGAGGTCGGCACAAGGAACAAAGAATAAGCATGTGGAGTGTTATATCTGGTGATCCCCACCCGTGTGAATTTCGAGCTTCTAAAATCACATGATGAGCAGTAGGTGTATGGACGGTGTGGATTTTTCAGAAACATCACGTTGGGCCCCACCTAGCATCCGCAGGAGCTTCCTGCGAAAGGCTTTCGCAGAAAATCGGCGTTCGGCACACCGGCAGTGGTGAACACCCTATTGATGTCTCCAATCTACGCGGGCACCTCGTTTTTTCACGTGTGACAGGAACCGAGGGTACACTTCAAAAATACTCTCCACCCGAGTTCACAATCAGCATTTCTCCAGCGAAATCCGTTCACAGCTGTCACCCCAATGTGCTCGCCCCTTTGCCCCACCACGGGATGATACGAATAGTTGAGCTAAATGTATTTACAGGGATTGTTTGCCGGCGCCCAGTTTTAGTTAGCGCTGGTAAATCATCCCTGCCATTTTATTTTTTTTTTGGTTAGCTTGTTAGTACAAGCCACTGTCAGTTCACACTTCACTGTTAGCCACCCCCCACTAGTGATCGATACCAAGACCTCAATGTTGAAACAGGGTATTTTTCACTCAATCAACCACTTGAGCTATGGATTAGGGTGCCCCCCTGACACTTCTCATTTCCTCATTTCCATCTTAGATCTCTCTCTCTCTCTCTCTCTCTCTCTCTCTCTCTCTCTCTCTGTAATTGTATCTCAGAATCAACTTTCTAATTTTCCATTTATTGGATTTTCAAATGTTCCTAAATTTTCAGCAATACATTTGGGTTCTTAAACCTGACTTTTCTAAATTCTAGATCTAAAACAGATTCTGCAGTTTAAGATCTTTTAGCGATGGAGATGCCCAGATCTGGAAGAAGAACTAGAAGCAACATTGATGAGGGACGGCAATGGATTCACGATGATGTCTGCGTGGATGGGTTTGGCAATCACATGTTGTAAATGTGGTCACCGAAGATGAGTGACAGAGAAGATGAGGGTTTTGGTTGCACCAAATCTGCCGAAAACAATGGCTCTCAGCAAAGTCGGTGGAGTTTTTTTTTTTTTTTTCTTGACAGTGGGTGATGCTGGACGTGGACCCTGGTATATTTGGGCAGTGCTAATGTATTTCGGCGCTACAGATGAAGATGATGGTGAGGAGCCACCTCTGGTATTGTTTTTCTCAGATTTCTATTTATTTATTTTCTTTCTTTCTTATAAATTTCATGAGGAGATTTAGGACTTTGGAGTTTAATTTCAGTTCCTAAGTATTTCCATATAGGGATTTGCAGTGTGGGCTTTCAGTTGCATGTTCTGTGTTGTGATATAGGGTATTGCATATATGTGCACAATGGAAGATAAGACTTTATGCAGTCAAGCATATGGCTTAGCTGACACACAGTGGTTATGTGCGATTATAGGCATGGGGTATGTGTAGGGGCGTTTCGACATCTCTTTGTGCTTGTATGCATGTCCTGCAACATGTAAAGTCAAGTAGAAAATGCATGTATGCATATGTCCTGCAACATGTAAAGTCAAGTAGAAAATGCCTATATGCATGTCATGCAGCATGTAAAGTCAGGTAGAAAATGCAAGAAGAACATGGCTAGATTTCTGCACATTTCACAATGTGCATTTGGCTAATGGCCAGACAGTAAGACTTTAAGTGGCATTGTCAACAAGAGCGCATTTGGTTACTGGCCGGACACTAACACTTTAAGTGGCTTGGGATCTCTTGTTGTTTGAATTACTGAATATGAGGAAAGTCACTCCAGGTAGATTAAATCATCTCTTGCTGTTTGTTTTATAAAACATAAGGAAAGTCTCATTTGAGGAAATATTAAATCCATTCTTCCTAAATAATGTTATATGGGTTCTTCTAAGTAGATCTCAAATCTCTTAATCACTACTCGTCATATAAGCATCACCATTCCTAGTTTTTTGTGACCTGGGTGGAATAGAAAGAGTTTGGTGCATAAATAAGCATAGTAGAGCAATAACACAAGGACATGTGAAAAGAAGAGAAGAATAGAAAGGGGTTGAGGGTTTTGGGACATTGAGCTTATTGTGTCAGCAAAAGGGTGTGCTCCACACCGAGTTCTTGATGTTTTTCTTTACCCATTTAAAAATAAAAAATAAAAAATTCAGTTATTTGATGAAGTTCCTAACCACTGATTTCAAAGATTAGTTGCTAGCCTTCATGAGCTGCTACTTAATAGTTAACAAGATTTCTTGTCACCGTATATGATGGCATAGATAAACTCCCTTCTTGACTGTCTAAATGCGGTCCCCATTGTGATAGGAGGATAACCCAAAATTCATGTTGATTGGACAATCCTAAGTGTTTACTTGGTGATGATGGTTAAAATGGTGGTTGATCCCTTATTCTAACAGTTAGGCAAAATTAGATGGTTAAGATTGTCAAATGAGATAGATTTCAGAGGTGAATCTACGTTGCTGAGGCTGGTCCATGTGCAGTCCATGAGCTAGCTATAAAGAGTCAAACCCAGCTCTGCCTAGTAGTTTACATCCAGACCCTAGCCTGGCCAAGCCCACTCCAAAGTGCTAGCCGAATCCCCAGCCCCATGTTGTCAGGCCTCAAAATTTACTCGTAGAACCAGCCAATAATACATCATAAGCCTCAATCCAAGCCCCAAACCGAAGCAGTCTAGGTCCCAACAACTATTCAAAATTAGAAAGACTTACATAAACTGTTTCCACTCCTTTTTCATATTCAAAATTGCACCATGGTTTGATTGAACTTAGAAACAAAACAATTCTGGCATCATTTGGATGCACATGTTAATTGAATTATGAACATCCATTGAAGAAACAAACAGATATTTGATGATGTTGATGCTTATTTCTTGTTTTGATAACGAGCAAGTAGCCTCTTGTTTTGCTTGCATCCATTTTGCGTCCAACTTGAAAGCAAATCACATTGCAATTTTGCATCCATTTTGCTTGCACGCATCTACGTATGTAAATTCCAATTGGCATATATTTGTACGAAGTTGATTCATTTCTTTTACTTTTTAGGAGCCTGCTCCTACAAACCAAAAAAAAAAAAAGAAAAAAAAAAAGAAAACCAAAAAAAAAAAAAAAAAACAAAACAAAACTCTAGTGACTATCTTGAAGAATGGTTCTACCGACGCTCTGACTAAGAAATCAAAGTAAGCCTGCAGCTCCAAAAGTGATTCTGATGAGGAAATAAGTGGTTTCACAATTCAAACGTTGATTGTTTCCTTGTTAATATTGTATGAGTGCATTGGAATGTTTGAGCTATAGTGGTTGTAATGATTGATTTCACATATTTCATTCAATGGTAAACAGCAGGGTTATCCGCTGGCTTTGGGCACTAATCTTTTCAAGGGATATAGTATTTGATTTTTCCCCCAATTTCCTAATGTGTTAACAATGCAAAAACAGGTCAGCCCATATCTCTATGGAGATAACAACACAAGGCTCTTCACTTATTGGACTGTATTTTATTAGTTTCTATTAGAAGTTGGGTTTCAACTAAAATGAATTGCTGGTCTCTCATTTTCTTTTTTCTTTTTTAATGAAAAATGATAGACTGATGCTTATCAAGCCTCGAGCTTCTACAACCTCCTATGCTCAGGTTTCATTCAACTAAACAGTGAAATAGCAATGGCTGTCAGCATCTTTCCAGTCTCAGGCTATCATGGTTCCCAATATGATATCAGCATCTTCCCAGTCTCACTACGCCAAAATAGCGAAAAAAGGACGGTCCAAAACCGTCTTAAATGACCAAAAAGGACGGTTATGGACCGTCGCATGGGCCGTCAAATTTTGACGTCTCGTATTATTTAAAGGACGGTTTTAAACCGTCATTCTTATTGACGGAAAAAAGGACGGTAAAAAAGGACTGTCATGGACCGTCTCTTGTGAGCTTTCAAAAGACGGCCATGGACCATCCTTAAAAAGGACTATCATGGACTGTCTTTAAAAAGGACTGTCGTGGACCGTCTCTTATGAGCCTTCAAAGGACAGTCATGGACCGTCCTATATGAGCCTTCAAAGGACAACCATGGACCGTCCTTTTAAAGGACGGTCATGGACCGTCCTTAAAAAGGACTGTCATGGACCGTCCCATATAAGCCTTCAAAGGACGGCCATGGACCGTCCTTAAAAAGGACTGTCATTGACCGTCCCTTATGAGCCTTCAAAAGACGGCCACAAACCGTCCTTAAAAAGGACTGTCCTAGACCGTCTCTTCTTACCCTTGGGAAAATTTGACCTGTCATACACCTGATATACACCTATTATACAATATTCACATTCACATTCACACCTGATATACACCCGTTATACAATATTCACATTCACACCTGTTATACAATATTTCATCATATTCTTCCTGATATACATCTGTTATAAAATATTCACATTCACATTCACATATTATACAATATTTCATCGTATTCTTCCTGATATACACCTGTTATACAATATTCACTTTCATCATATTCACATTCACATCCATCTAAACCCGAACTACGTAAATCCATCCAAACATAAACTATACATCCATCCAAACACAAATAATCTTATCCACATTACATTCATCTACGCATAATACATATAAGTTTAACATCATAAGTAAAAAAAAAAAAAAAAACAGCAACAACTTTCTTTTTTTATCTTTCATCTAATAAAAAAAATATTCAACCAACAAAACATTATTAACTCAAAATCATGAATAATTGCAGAAACTTCTTCCAAGAAAGTGGAGACTTTTAAAACAAAACTAATACGAGTAAATAATACAAAAAAGTGTTTCAATTAATAGAAACAACAACAAAAATTAAAGCTTTGTAAAAAGGGGCATGTGTTAAAAGGGATACATTCTTGTTTGTTGCCATGTGATTGGGTTACATTATTACAGCAATCGAGTTCGGGTTCGAGATCAAGTTTAGGTTTGGGTTTTCAAGTTTAGGTTTAGGTTAGGGAGTTGAGATTAGGATTAGGTGTAGGTCTAAGTTTAGGGATTTGAGAATACATTTAGGTTTTAGGCTTAGGTTTAGGTTTAGGTTTAGGTTTTAGGTTTTAGGTTTAGGTTTAGGTTTTAGGTTTAGGTTAAGGTTAGGTAATAGGTTATAAGTTTAGGTTATAGGTTAAGGTTTAGGTTATAGGTTTTGGTTTAGGTTTAGGTTGAGGTTAAGGTTTAGGTTATACGCTTTGGTTTAGGTTAGGGAGTTGAGATTAGGATTAGTTTTTCAAGTTTAGGTTTAGGTTTAGGTTAGGGAGTTGAGATTAGGATTAGGTGTAGGTTTAGGTTTAGAGATTTGATAATACATTTAGGTTTTAGGTCATAGGTTTTGGTTTAGGTTAAGGTTATAGGTTTAGGTTAAGGTTTAGGTTTAGGTTTAAGTTATAAGTTATAGGTTTAGGGAATTGAGAATAGGTTAAGGTTTAGGTTTAGGAAATCGGGTTCGGGTTCGGGATCGGGTTTAGGTTTGGATTTTCAAGTTTAGATTTAGGTTTAGGTTAGGGAGTCGAGATTAGGATTAGGTGTAGGTTTAGGTTTAGGGATTTGAGAATACATTTAGGTTTTAGGTCATAGGTAGGTTTTAGGCTTAGGTTTAGGTTATAGGTTTAGGTTTAGGTTATAAGTGTAGGTTATAGGTTTAGGTTTAAGTTAGGTTATAGGTTTAGGTTTAGGAAATCGAGTTCAAGTTCAGGATTGGGTTTAGGTTTGGGTTTTCAAGTTAGGTTTAGGTTTAGGTTAGGGAGTTGAGATTACGATTATGTGTAAGTTTAAGTTTAGGGATTTGAGAATATGTTAAGGTTTAGGTTTAGAAATTCGAGTTCAGGTTCAGGATCGGATTTAGGCT
The DNA here is from genome assembly GCA_037074715.1 of Magnolia kwangsiensis. Classification (NCBI taxonomy): domain Eukaryota; kingdom Viridiplantae; phylum Streptophyta; class Magnoliopsida; order Magnoliales; family Magnoliaceae; genus Magnolia; species Magnolia kwangsiensis. Next base: position 122,390,568 of record CM073577.1, read on the forward strand.
TGGGTTTTCAAGTTTAGGTTTAGGTTTAGGTTAGGGAGTTTAGATTAAGATTAGGTGTAGGTTTAGGTTTAGGGATTTGAGAATAGGTTAAGGTTTAGGTTTAGGAAATCGGGTTCGGGATTAGGTTTGGATTTTCAAGTTTAGGTTTAGGTTTAAGTTAGGGAGTTGAGATTAGGATTAGGTGTAGGTTTAGGTTTAGAGATTTGAGAATACATTTAGGTTTTAGGTCATAGGTTTTGGTTTAGGTTAAGGTTATAGGTTTAGGTTAAGATTTAGGTTTAGGTTAAGGTTTAGGTTATAAGCTATAGGTTTAGGGAATTGAGAATAGGTTAAGGTTTAGGTTTAGAAAATCAGGTTCGGGTTCGGAATCAGGTTTAGGTTTGGGTTTTCAAGTTTAGGTTTAGGTTTAGATTAGGGAGTTGAGATTAGGATTAGGTATAGGTTTAGGTTTAGAGATTTGAGAATACATTTGGGTTTTAGGTCATAGGTTTTGGTTTAGGTTAAGGTTATATGTTTAGGTTAAGGTTTAGGTTTAGGTTAAGGTTTAAGTTTAGGTTTAGGTTCTAAGCTATAGGTTTAGGGAATTGAGAATGGGTTAAGGTTTAGGTTTAGAAAATCAGGTTCGGGTTCGGGATCGGGTTTAGGTTTGGGTTTTCAAGTTTAGGTTTAGGTTTAGGTTAGGGAGTTGAGATTAGGATTGGGTGTAGGTTTCGGTTTAGAAATTTGAGAATATATTTAGGTTTTAGGTTAAGGTTTAGGGAATTGAGAATAGGTTAAGGATTAGGTTTAGGAAATCAGATTCGGGTTCGAGATCGGGTTTAGGTTTGGGTTTAGGTTATAGGTTAAGGTTTAGGTTTTAGGTTTAGGTTAAGGTTAGGTTATAGGTTATAAGTCATAGGTTAAGGTTTTAGGTCATAGGTTTTGGTTTAGGTTAAGGTTATAGGTTTAGGTTTAGGTTTAGGTTTAGATTAAGCCTAAGGTTTAGGTTAAAGTTATAAGCTATAGGTTTAGGGAATTGAGAATAGGTTAGGGTTTAGGTTTAGGGTGTGGTTTAGTTTTAGGGATTTAAGAATACATTTAGGTTTTAGGTTTATGTTTAGGGAATTGATAATAGGTTAAGGTTTAGGTTTAGGAAATCGGGTTTGGGTTCGGGATGGGTTTAGGTTTGGATTTTTAAGTTTATGTTTAGGTTTAGGTTAGGGAGTTGAGATTAGGATTAGGTGTAGGTTTCGGTTTAAGGATTTGAGAATACATTCGGTTTTGGGATCGGGTTTAGGTTTGGGTTTTCAAGTTTAGGTTTAGGTTTAAGTTAGGGAGTTGAGATTAGGATTAGGTGTAGGTTTAGGTTTAAGGATTTGAGAATACATTCGGGTTTAGAACAGGGTTTAGGTTTGGGTTTTCAAGTTTAGGTTTAGGTTTGAGTTTAGGAGTTGAGATTAAGATTAGGTGTAGGTCTAGGTTTAGGAATTTGAGAATACATTTAGGGCCTGTTTGGATGGGCGCGCTGGATGGGATTAGAAGGGATTAGGTGGGATTGGAAGATAGATCCCGGGATTGGCAAGGCATGCCCAAACAGACATGGGGTCGTGATCCCGGGATATTGGAATCCCATGGATCTTAAGACAATCCACTGACATCACCATCATTACCTTAAATCCCATCTAATCCATCTTAATCCTTTCAAAATTTCCTGGACATAGGGATTGGAAGGTTTAATCCCGAACTTGGCCGGGCGTGCCCAAACAGACCGGGTATAGCAATCCCATGGATCTTAAAGATAATCCACTGACATCACCATCATTGCCTTGAAATCTGTACAATTCAATCTAATACCATCTAATTTCGTCCAGCGTGCCCGTCCAAACAGGCCCTTAGGTCTTAGGTTTAGGTTTAGCGAATTGAGAATTGGTTAAGGTTTCAGTTTAGGAAATCGGGTTCGGGATCGGGATCGGGTTTAGGTTTGGGTTTTCAAGTTTAGGTTTAGGTTTAGGTTAGGGAGTTGAGATTAGGATTACGTGTAGGTTTCGGTTTAGGAATTTGAGAATACATTTAAGTTTTAGGTTTGAGGAATTGAGAATAGGTTAAGGTTTAGGTTTAGAAAATTGGATTCGGGTTCGGGATCGGGTTTAGGTTTGGGTTTTCAAGTTTAGGTTTAGGTTTAGGTTAGGGAGTTGAGATTAGGATTAGGTGTAGGTTTCAGTTTAGGTTTAGGTTAAAGTTAGGTTATAGGTTTAAGTTTAGGTTAAGGTATAGCTTTTGGGATTTGAGAATAGGTTTAGGTTATAAGTATAGCTTTTGGGATTTGAGAATAGGTTTAGGTCATAGGTTTTATGTTATAAGTATAGCTTTTGAGATTTCAGAATAGGTTTAGTTTATAGGTTTAGGTTTAGGTTATAGGTTACAAGTTTAGGTAACTGAGAATAGGTTTAGGTTATAGGTTTAGGGTGTGGTTTAGGTTAAGGGTAAATTCCCTGCAAAAATAAATATAAACACGGCCTGTCCAAATTGTCAGGCCCTTCCAATGCTGTCCATAGAAAATGGACAACTTCATCATGGTTAGCGGTTCCCACCTTCCATGGACCCCTGCTCATCCGGATAGCTCCGACGCACATCCGGGTATACTCCATTAATTTTGAGCAAATACATAAACACGACCTATCCAAATGGCCAGGCCCCTCCAATGTTGTCCATAGGAAATGGACAACTTCATCATGGTCATAAAAGCGGTTCCCACCTTCCAGGGACCTACGCTCATCCAGATAGCTCCGACGCACATCCGGGTCTGCTCCATCAATTTCGAGGTAATACATTTAAAAACAACATAAATATATCTAAAAGTATCTGGTTTAGGTTTAGGTTTAGGTTATCAGGTTCGGGTTCGGGATCGGGTTTAGGTTTAAGTTTTCAAGTTAGGCTTAGGTTTAGGTTAGGGAGTTGAGATTAGGATTAGGTGTAGGTTTAGGTTCAGGGAATTGAGAATACATTTAGGTATTAGGTTTAGGTTTAGGTTTTAGGTTATAACTTAAGGTTTAGGTTTTAGGTTTAGGTTAAAGTTAGGTTATAGATTATAGGTTAAGGTTTTAGGTCATAGGTTTTGGTTTAGGTTAAGTTTATAGGTTTAAGTTAAGGTTTAGGTTTAGGTTATATGCTATAGGTTTAGGGAATTGAGAATAGGTTAAGGTTTAGGTTTAGGAAATTGGGTTCGGGTTTGGGATCGGGTTTAGGTTTGGGTTTTCGAGTTTAGGTTTAGGATTAGGTTAGGTTATAGGTTTATGTTTAGGGAGTTGAGATTAGGATTAGGTGTAGGTTTAGGTTTAGGGATTTGAGAATACATTTGGGTTTTAGGTCATAGGTTTAGGTTTAGGTTTAGGAAATCAGGTTCGGGTTCGGGATCGGGTTTAGGTTTGAGTTTTCAAGTTAGGCTTAGGTTTAGGTTAGAGAGTTGAGATTAGGATTAGGTGTAGGTTTAGGTTTAGGGATTTGAGAATAGGTTAATGTTTAGGTTTAGGTTTAAGTTATAGGCTTAGGTTATAGGTTATAGGTTATATGTTTAGGTTAAGGTTTAGGAATTCGGGTTCGGGTTTGGATTCAGGTTTAGGTTATAGGTTTTGGGATTTGAGAATAGTTTTAGGTTATAAGTATATGTTTAGGTTGGGTTATAGGTTATGGTTTAGCGATTTAAGTTAAGGTTATAGGTTATGGTTTAGCGATTTAAGTTAAGGTTATAGGTTTAGGTTATAGGTTTAGGTTTAGGGAATTGAGTTTAGGTTATAGGTTTAGGGAAAGGTTAGGTTAAGGTAATAGGTTTTGGGATTTGAGAATAGTTTTAGGTTATAAGTTTAGGTTTAGGTTAGGTTATAGGTTAAGGTTTAAGGATTTGAGAATAGTTTTAGGTTATAAGGTTTTAGATTTGGGTATAGGCTTAAGTTATAAGTTATAGGTTATATGTTTAGGTTAAGATTTAGGAATTCGGGTTTGGGTTCGAGTTGAGGTTATAGGTTTTGATTTTGGTTTAGGTTATAGGTTATAGGTTAAGGTTTAGGTTTAGGTTATAGGTTTTGGGATTTGAGAATAGGTTTAGGTTAAGGTTATAAGTTTAGGTTTAGGAAATCGGGATCGGGTTCGGGTTCAGGTTTAGTTTTTGGTTTTTAAGTTTTGGTTTAGGTTTAGGTTAGGGAGTTGTGATTAGGATTAAGTGTAGGTTTAGGTTTAGGAATTCTCTAATATTATCTACTATTGAACCTAGTATTATCTACTATATACTAGTAACATACAACTAATATGGGGCACCATACCATAAGCTATAAGAATTTCATGTCCCCTTAAACAAGGTATCCTCCATTGATAACATATATATATATATATATATATATATATATATATATATATATATATATATATATATATATATATATATATATTATAAGTTTTTTTATTTTCATTTACATTTCCAAATACATCATCATCCATCCAAAAAAATTGAAACAAGTACTGTCAATTTATGACTAACAATTGAAAAGGAAAATCATGCATCTTATCTTACCGACCGCCTTATGTTTCTTTTCACCTTTGTAACTCTCATATTTATTGCAACTGCTAGTTCACCATCAGTAGTCTCCCTAACCAAATCTTTGTGCAGTCCCTCCATTTGAAGCAGTGGCTGAATGTAACATCCCAAAAATCGAGAGTCGGGTAGAAACCCAACTCACGAGTTCCAGAATGGCACTTATGCAACATAGATAATGATAAATGCACGTTGTCTGTAGAATGAGATTAAACAAGATTGAGACTAAGCCAAAACAACATATTATACTCCAGAGATAATTAAATTAGCAAGCGGAAGACTATGATAGTATGTATAACATATATAAACTGTTGTATGTCTCCAAAGTGTGAACATGTTACCACATTAAATACATACATGCATACTCTAAAAGTGAACAAAAAGAATATACATGAGCGCTCTAAAAATATAAAATGACAAGTGTCAAGGCATCTAATCAACCTCCCTGTAATCCCGTCAATTAGAACACGGAGGAGAAGTCCTCCTCATCATCATACAAGTCCAGCTCTGCTTCTCAAGCAGCGCCATCATCTGCAACAAAAATAGGGACTAGTGTGTGTCCGGAAACACCGTCCCGTAACGTGGGAGTGAGTGATCAACTCAGTGGAATAATAGAGCAAAGATTAGCATGTTATCAAATCAATCACACATTAATAGTAAAGCAAACAATCAAACATTCTTAAATACTGTTGTTAATGCATGCATAAAATGACATGATGGATGCCCTCACCGACATACTCCCTCATGCGGCACCATCTGCGTCCGCGGCATACTTTCTTCCCGCAGTGCTCCACATCTTTCAGGCACATGCAATGCGATATGGATAATGCTTACCAAGTTATTATTAGTCCTTTTCATACAGCAGGATTGGAAAATTAAGGTACCTTCCTTATATCAATACTCAAACAATGATCCTGTCTAGGGTCATCACTCCTAGTAATCTCATACGATGATATATTTCTATGTCGCTGCAAGGGCTTCCAGGACTGTTGCACGCACTCGTTGCACCGCTCCCCCATCACCTTATCAATACAGGCCTAGTTTATATCCTTAAGACTGCATCAGGACTCGTCGTCCCCATGCGGTGTCAGGATAAACTTAAGGTCACTACAAAGGGCTGTCAGGGCTGTTGCTCGCACTCGTTGCTCCACTCCCCCATCACCTTATCAATGTAGGCCGACATCAAGAATATAGTATCCCATACCACCATAATCTTCTCAGAGTAGGGTGCTCACTAGTCACTACGGGGAGGTTTGTGGCCCCAGCGTAGGCCGACAGCTCGACCACGGTGTCCCATACAACCATGCCAGGCTCATGAGTCTTTGTGGATCAAGGTACCATGGTTAATAGGGTTTTCAATGGTAAGTTCAGTACCCTATGTTCAAGCAATTATGACTCATACATGGTGAACATACAATGGCCAGTCGGGTTACTTGACGGGTCCGACTAGCATGAGCGCACATTGAATCGACCAACATGAAGTGCACAAGCACTTCGTGTGGCCTAACCACTGCCGACGACTCTAGTACGACTCGGGTTCGTCATACACATTCTTCGTGGTGAATAGGATCTAACCATGAATTCTAATCTGTTACCGACTGCCTAGACTAAAGTATAGCCCCAAACACATATAAACAACATCAAAGATCATGTGAGAGTAATAGAAATGAAATACGGACAATTTAAGCTTGTTATCAACATATTATACATACAACGTAAGCAATCATCCAAACACATGGATTCCATACCTATAAGGGAATCAATTCAATACTAACATGGAGGAAATCATATACATGATCATATTAATTGAGAATTCATTCTCAATTCTAACCTACAACAACATTAGCTCAATACTTACTAATATAATCATTTATGCAAGCACTCAGACTACACAATCCAACGTACTCAACGTATGTTGATTTCAACATATAATATGACAAATCCTTATATTAAGGAGATGTCTAATACACAACAATCATGTTCTTACATTTAAAACATATAGCAAGCATAAATCATATTGATTTAGGCATTTCAACAAACACTTAGTCTACACATATTAGTCCACATAGCATATGTTGGCTAATATGTGCGTTAGGGCGAATCTCTTCGCCAAATAGATCATACACGTATTCCTAATATCATAACATGAAAAAATATCATGGCAATCATTTTTGCAAAATATAGACGTATACTGTATTTTCTATAAATGACTAAAATACCATAAATCTCATATTTACCGTACGTTTACAAAACGGAAAATAGACAGCATGTTGTACATGTCAAACGGCGTTGTCGTCGATAATCTACTATTAAATGACATTGAAAGCTTTGAAATCAGCTAATCAAAGCGTCTAAAATCTGCACCTTTTGCCCTAGACGTGTATCATTTCGAACGGAACGTATACGCTTCGTCAACAGCGTAGCGGCGACCTAATGCATAAGATGTATAAGCTACCTTGCTATTTAAATCGATGGAATCCTAAATCAGCATATAATTAGGGTTTTCCTTACCTAGAAGTGTGTTGGAAATCACCGAGAAAGTGATTCGAACGCGTTGCTTCGGTATGTACAAAGGGTGGAGCAATCGGCAAGAAGATCTCTCACAAGGTCTCCCATAATCTCTCACTTTCTCTCTCTCTCTAGCTAGGGTTTCTAGCAAATTCAGATGGGTGAGATATGTGAGGGTTTAAAGCCCTTATATAGGCTAAAACCTCACCTATTTAGACTTAGGAACAATGTATACTTAGGTTATAACCAAATCGGGGCTGTTTCGATCCACAAGAGCATTTCGGGAGGTCCCCTGGTCGAACGCGATCGGACTTAAGCTCATGGTCACTGGATGTTGCTCACACCTAGTTTTCAGTCCGACAGAGTTCATAAATCGCACGTGGTGGTCCAGTTTCAGTTCAGGGGCCATCGTACCTAAATCAGGTCTACAAGTCTCATGATATGAAAGAGAAATTTTTCCTGATCCGAGGGTGTAATTTGGCTGAATTCTGATGGTTAAAATGCTTAATAATAACATGCCAAGTCACATGGCAGATTTGAATTAAAATTTCAAATCTTAACCCATTTCTCACTCTCTTCACTCCAGGCTCAATGAAATAGCATCTGAACATCGGTTGGGCTTGATTTTCGAAATGATTGTCAAGTCCAGCTAAGCAGTCATAACGGTTTAAGATTGTAGATATCGGACTTTCGACACGCGGTCTAAATCCAATACAAAGTTTCAAAGGGTTCCTGAGAACAAACCAGTTTAGAGTTTGATTCAGGATTTCAGGGTAAGATAGCGTCAGTGGTTCTACAAGTTTTGGGTCTTGCAGATCGTATTTTAAGCGATCAGGGACAATTTCACAGGTAATCTAATGTAGCGCTAGCTAACTTATGCTTATTTTCTAAAGGAATTAGGTTCTACATGATTTATTTGGCTTTGGAATTGGGTTCAGAGAGGTTACCAAGGTGCTATGGTCGACCCATTGCCTAAGGACGTCTAATCCCAGGTTGGAAAAAATTCAGGGTGTTACACTGAAGTTACAAGAAGTAAGGTTAGGTTATAGGTTAAGGTTTAAGGATTTAAGAATAGTTTTAGGTTATAAGTAAGGTTTAAGGATGCAGATAAAAGAAGGTACATGGAGAATACTGCATGTTAAACCTACATATATATATGTATGGTGTGGTCCACTTGAGCTTTGATCTAACCAATTAATCAGGAATATGATCAAATCCAATCAATCATAACATCTAAACAGAAAGTTATGTGTGGGTGAAATCTGAACATTAAATTGATAGCTTCCTGAAATACAAGAAACAATTGAAGTTAACTCAGCTAAATCAATATAATGCCTTAAGCCCTGTTGCCATGCTATAATGTTGGATAGTTGGAGTGAAGGTAATCCTGAATTAATGGCTATTTGATATTCATGCAGATCTTTTTTTTAAAAAAAAAAATGCTATTTACCCATATTATAATAAAGAGAAATGTAAACCTTTTTTAGCAAATACCTCTCTTTATTATCTATCCATACGGTTGTAATTAGGTAGGAGCTGCCTTATTTTTTTAATGGTTTGTTAATATCATTTGCAGGGCTACTCAGGCCACCAATGATGTGACATTTGCGGCTCATCACTCGTTAAAGGCTACACTGCTCTTCATATACGAGGTAAGGGGCTGTTTTAGGCGAATGTGATGGTCAATCTATATGGGTTGTTTCTTAGACTTTTATAACATTCATGGCTATCAAAAGCTCTTCATAATCTATAGTTAATGTTGTTCTCTCATTTTCAAGAGCATAGACCCAATATGAATGTGTGAAGCTTCTACAGCTTTCCTTTTTTTGGTACACTAGTAAACTTGGATCACTCACACATGCTACACTCTCTGTTTGTAGGCAACTAGACAAGCAACTAGCTAGGTGGAGTTGGTTGTTAGTTACCAATACATGTTACTGTTACACAAAAGTTACCAAACAGAGGAATACTACTTGCAGCCACAAGACATGAATGCCCACATGTGCCATCTTTGAACAGATGTATTTGCCATCAATCTATCTCCATGCAGTGTGTAGAGTGCAGTAGTATGTAATTGTTAGGAGTGCCAGTGCCTGACATACTGTTCTTCATAGATTATCATCTATCTAATGGTTACAGAAAGGGCCAAAGAATACAAATTTGGAAGAAATAAAGTACAACATTCGATAACAGATAATACAAAAACCAAAGATTTTAAGATTGAATTGTATCTACCTAAAGAAATAACTAAAAAATATATTCATATATATTGGATAACTGTTCATCCAAAATAAAAAGATAAAATGAGGAAACTTGCTAAGCTCACATGCATTCACAACCCTACTCATCTACACACCTCCACATTTGCCAAAATTACTCGGGTACATGCCAGCACATGTGCCAACATTGCTCATGTACATGGCCAATAGATGGGCCAACATGTCACATCTGCACAAGATCCAAGGTTTTCCCAATGTGTCCAAAATCAGACAAGTGTACAGAAGGAAAACAAAAGAAAATTATACCCACAATTTGTTTTGGATTTGCATACCATTTGGAAAAAGAAATCCAAACTTGTACTCTCTTTGTTTATGGAAAGCATATTTAAATTGAAGCATTGGAATGGAAAATAGTGATAGTTTTGTGAAGATGAGAAATATATGAACACAGTAAATCAATATGAAAATGAGAGCTCATGATGAAATCATAGATCATCTTGATTTTATGAGAGTCAAAGCTTACAATGTGACTGTAAAAGGGATCAAAGAGGCAATGGGAATCAACAAAATCCAAGTGTATTGCAATGCTAAAGACCTTCCAAACAAGAGAGGAAAGAGACTCTGTTCCTTTCGTAACTCTGTCATATTGTCAACAATGTTCAAAACTAGAAATTAAATTATAGGGAAGCATTATGTGTAAAGATTTTCTGCAACTAACATCCAACTAATCTTGATACAAATGTGCTAATCATAACTAACCTTCAATAGACTTAACAAATTTCTAGACAATGAAACAAACAACTACCGCCTGTTCATCTATCATTCATCAACAAGGTCTAAGAAATAGTTTTTTGTGGTCATCTACCATGCTGTGTCGATCTTCTACGATATCATACAATTCTCTCTAATAGATAGAAATTTAGAAATTGACTGCCATTAGCATTTTGTCCACTTGATTTAATAGTTTAATCTGTGTGATTTATTGTCTCAGGGCATGCCAGGAGCACCAAGCATGAAGATGTATTCAAAAGATGATCTGTTGAACATGAAAAATTTTGGGTATGAAGATGGCGACGAAGATGATGAGGATGATGATGGCTTCCCTTCAAAATTGGTAAATAATGCTTGCCTATGAGTGTTGCTAATGGGACTTGCATGAGCAGTTCTTACGTGCCGATACAACATGCATGTAACACCCAAACTGCCTTATCAAGTGTCACACTATCATTTAGATGTCCTGGCCCAAAATGTTGGGTAATTCCGCCCATTTGTGGATCGCCTTTGAACTAAAAAGCTGAGAATTGGTCTTTCCTTTTGGAAGAGTGCCTTAGGTCCCATTTGGAGGCACCCTTAAGAGCTCTTGATACCTAAATGCCATTTTTTTGAGCCAAACTTGTTTTCAAGTTGGGTGTTTGGACCACACTATTACCTGTGGTGTGGTCCACTTGAGCTTTGAATATGCTTCATTTTCGGGCTTAAGCCATAAAATTATCTTGTAAAATGGATGGACAGGGATGATAAAATACATAAATCAAGATGGACCCCACAGAGATTACTCAGTACACAATCTGATTCCCATACAAAACTCCTGTGGCCCGCAGGAAGTTCTCATTGGTGGGGATTCAATCTCCACTGTTTCTTGTAGTGCAATGGGCTTCATTTTCAGGGCCATTACCTAAAATGGGCTGGCAAAACAGAGATGGCATGGATATACAACACATATATGAAGGTGGACCGCATGAAACAGTGGAGATAGAAATGCCCACCTAAATCCCCAAATCCCTAAATCCCTAAATCCCCAAATCCCCAAATCGCCAAATCCCTAAATCCCCAAATTCGTAAATCCCCAAATTCCTAAATCCCCAAATCCGTAAATCCCCAAATCATTTCAATTGGTATTGAGATTGACAGAGATTGAGAGAGAGAGAGAGAGATAACCTGTTTGAGTTAGAGCCTCAATCACGGTCCACCGAGAGAGATAGAGAGAGAGGACGCGTGCGCGAGAGAGAGAGCACCAAGAGAGAGCGAGCACCGACAGAGACAGAGAGAGACAGAGAGACTGAGAGAAAGAGAGAGAGAGAGGGTGCGCGAGAGTGAGAGACGGAGAGGTTGAGAGAGTGATGTTGAGAGAGGGAGAAAGTGGGTTTCGGTTTTGGGAGGGCAGGCGCGCGAGAGAGTTTTGGGAGATGGGTGCGCGCGGGATATTAATTTTAGGGTGGAACGAATTGGCTACTCTCCGTTCGGTGGTCTGTGGGCCCCACCATGATGTATGTGTTTCATCCAATCCGTTCATCCATTTTTAAAGATCATCTTAGGACTTTGTCCTAAAAATAAGAGGGATTTAAATCTTAGGTGGACCACACCACAGGAAAACAATAGTGATTGGATATCCATCATTTAAATCCGCTTAAGGCCCACTATACTGTTTATTTGACATCCAATCTGTGATTAGGTCATAAAGGCCTAGATGAAGGGAAAAAATAAAGATTAGCTTGATCCAATACTTTTATGGCTCCCCAAAAGTTTTTAATGGTCGACATTCATTCAACACTTTTTCCTGTAATGTGGTCCACTTGAGATTGGGATATAACTCAATTTTTTTTTGTGATATCATAAAATGATCTATAAAAATAGATGGACGGCATGGATGAAACACATACATCATGGTGGGGCCCACAGACCACCGAATACAAAAGTTAAGAGGGGTTACACTCCATTAAAACATTCATAATTATTTTTTAGGCCCACGGAGATGTGGTTCACAAATCTAGCCCATTCATTATGTGTGTGCCACTTGGATGAGGGGTCATACCAAGTTTCAAATGCATCCAAATTTTAGGTAGGGCTCCACCAAGTGCTTTTATATGTTTTAGGCATGTCTTCACATGATTTTAGATGGTATGGCCCACCGGAGTTCTGTATACAGCTAATTTTTGGATATCCCATAATTTAAAGGGAACCCATCAAATGCACGGTGTTGATTTTCGACACACGTCATGGTGGGGCCCACACAGCTCGACCTCATGGGGAGTTCCCATGAGCTCGACGGATAGAACCTCTTCCATATATATATATATATATATATATATATATATATATATATATATATATATATATATATATATATAATATCTATAAAACATAAAAAATTACGATGTATTTGTTATATCCACACCGTCCATCCATTTTAAGATATCATTTTAAGTCACAAGCCAAAGAATGAGATAGATAAAAATCTGTAGTAGACCCCACCATAGAAAACAACAGGAGGGTGATTCCCACCGTTGAAACTATCCTAAGGCCCATTGTAATGTTTATTTGAAATCCAACTGGTTCAAAAGTTTTTAAAAAATGATCGTGGGGCCAAACATCATGGTGGGGCCCACACAACACCAACCACCAGCCATTGGACGGTGTAGGGGGAGTAGCAATCTGTTCCCCTTATTTGTGGTGTGGTCCATTTAATTTTTAAATATGATTCATTTTTTTGATAATTCTATAAAATGATCTCGAAAAATGGATGAATAGTGTGTGTTAATTAATCCTAAATTTTTGGTAAATCTAAAACTCAAGTGGACCATGCCACACAAAACAGTGTGGAATAATGACTTCCACCGTGATACCTTCCTTGGGCCCACAGTAATGTTTGCCATCCAACATGTTCATAATATCCAAAAAGATATGAATGAAGGGAAAACACAAACATCAGCTTGATCCAAAACTTCTATCAAATGCAGTGTTGATGTTCGACATACATCATGATGGGCCCTACAAAACTTACTAACATTAATTCTTAGAGTCTCAGGGTGTCAATAAGTTGATTTGGTTATACACGACCAGATGAAGGGAAAAAATAAAAATATGCTTGATCCAATAGATTTAGGCTACCAAAATATTTTTAATGGTCGACGCTCATTCAACACTGTTTCCTGTAATGTGGTCCACTTAAGATTTGGATATACCTCATTCTTTAACTTATACCGTAAAATGATCTGTCAAAATAGATGGATGGCATGGATCAAACCATCGACGATGCTCTGTGAGCCCTACCATGATGTGTATTTCATCCATTCCGTTCATCCATTTTTAAAGATTATTTTAGAGCTTTTTGTAAAAATTTAGAGGGATATAAATCTCAGGTGGTCCACACCACGTGAGAACAATAGTGATTGGATATCCACTATTAAAATCCTCCTAAGGCCCACTGTACTATTTATTTGACATCAAATTTATTGATTTAGTCATACAGGACCAGATGAAGGGAAAAAACAAAAATCAGCTTGATCCAATAGATTTAGGCTACCAAAATGTTTTTAATGGTCGACGCTCATTCAACATTGTTTCTTGTAATGTGGTCCACTTAAGATATGGATATACCTCATTCTCTGACTTATACCGTAAAATAATTTGTAAAAATAGATGGATGGCATGGATGAAACCGTTAACGATGCTCTGTGGGCCCTACCATGATGTGTGTTTCATCCATTCCGTTCATCCATTTTTAAAGATCATTTTAGAGCTTTTTGTAAAAAATTAGAGGGATATAAATCTCAGGTGTCCACACCACATGAGAACAATAATGATTGGATATCCACTATTAAAATCCTCCTAAGGCCCACTATACTATTTATTTGACATCAAATCTGTTGATTTGGTCATACAGGACCAAATGAAGGGAAAAAAGCAAAAATCAGCTTGATCCAATAGATTTAGGCTACAAAAATGTTTTTAATGGTCGACGCTCATTCAGCATTGTTTCCTGTAATGTGGTCCACTTGAGATTTGGATATACCTCATTCTTTGACTTATACCGTAAAATGATCTGTAAAAATAGATGGATGACATGGATGAAACCGTCGACGATGCTCTGTGGGCCCTACCATGATGTGTGTTTCATCCATTCCGTTCATCCATTTTTAAAGATCATTTTAGAGCTTTTTACAAAAAATTAGAGGGATATAAATCTCAGGTGGTCCACACCACATGAGAACAATAGTGATTGGATATCCACTATTAAAATCCTCCTAAGGCCCATTGTACTGTTTATTTGACATCAAATCTATTGATGTGGTCATATAGGACCAGATAAAACAAAAATTAGCTTGATCCAATATATTTAGGCTACCAAAATGTTTTTAATGGTCGACGCTCATTCAACACTGTTTCCTATAATGTGGTCCACTTGAGATTTGGATATACCTCATTCTTTGACTTGTACCGTAAAATGATTTGTAAAAACAGATGGATGGCATGGATGAAACTGTTGACGATGCTCTGTGGGCCCTACCATGATGTGTGTTTCGTCCATTCCGTTCATCCATTTTTAAAGATCATTTTAGAGCTTTTTGCAAAAACTTAGAGGGATATAAATCTCAGGTGGTCCACACCACATGAGAACAATAGTGATTGGATATCCACTATTAAAATCCTCCTAAAGCCCACTGTAATGTTTATTTGACATCAAATCTATTGATTTGGTCATACAGGACTAGATGAAGGGAGAAAACAAAAATCAGCTTGATTTGGTCATGTTCGAACTGATCAGATTGTCCAAAAATAGTTAAAGGTTATTCATAATATCAAAAATATATAAATGAATAGAAAACACAAACATCAGCTTGATCCAAAACTTTTATGGCCTCCAAGAAATTTTAAATGGTAGAGGTTCAATCACACTATATATTTCCTGTGGTGTGGTCCACTTGAGCTTTGGATATGCTTCCTTTTTATTCTTTAAGACCTCAAATTATCTATTAACATGGATGAATGGAGTGGATAAAATAAATAAATAACGGTGAACCCCACAGAGTTTACTTTGGTAAAGGTAACGAGTAACTCACTTAAATGTAATGGAGAAAGGTTTCCTCAAAACATTCATAATCATATATTGGGCATGCCTAAGGGCCTGTTTGGACGGGCACACTGGATGGGATTAGAAAGGATTAGGTGGGATTGGAAGATAGATCCCGGGATTGGCAAGGCATGCCCAAACGGACATGGGATTGTGATCTCAGGTTATAGGAATCCCATGGATCTTAAGACAATCCACTGACATCACCATCGTTACCTTAAATCCCATCTAATCCATCCAATCCCTTCAAAATTGCCTGGATGTGTTTGGTTAGAGATTAGAAGGTTTAATCCCAGATTTGGCCGGGCGTGCCCAAACAGACCAGGTATAGCAATCCAAGGATATAGACAATCCACTGACATCACCATCATTGCCTTGAAATCCGTGCAATCTAGTCTAATACCATCTAATCTCATCCAGCGTGCCCGTCCAAACATGATCTAAATGTGATTCACATATCTAACCCACTCATTATGTGTGTCCCACTTGGATGAGGGGTCAGACCAAGTGTCAACCGCATCCAAAACTCATGTGGGCTCCATCAAGTGCTTTTATATTTTTTAGGATGTTTTCACATAGTTTTAAATGGTATGGCCCACTTGAGTTTCGTTTACGAATGATTTTTGAGATATCTCATAACCTAAAGGGGACACATCAAATCCACGGTGTTGATGTTCAACACACATCATGATGGGGCCCACAAAACTTACTAACATCAATTCTTAGGTTCTCGCGAGGTCAGCTATTAGTTGGGTCACAATTTTAACCAGAATATTTGGCTCATTTTACATGTCGAGTCCATTCACTTTATTTTACTATCAATACTCTCAATTTGACTAGTTATTCGCCTCAATCAAGCCATATATGAGAAAGATATTGGGCATACAATTGATCAATAATTTAAGTGAAATTTGATTTAAACAACTGAAGTTATTTACTCTTCAATTTGAACTGATTAGATTGACCAAAAATGATTAAAGGTTCAATTAGTGGATGTGCCTAATAATTTAGTAATTTTATTTTTTACAAATAAATTTAACATTTTTTTTTCAAAATGTATTTTTTTTTACTTTTTTAACTAAATATCATTTTTATTATAAATAAATTTAACATTTTTTTACAAAATTTAGTTTTCTTTTTTAAAAAATATATATTTTTTTACAATTTGTCAATTTTTTCACACTTTTGTTTAATTTTTTAAATTTTCTTTATCAAAATATCATTTTTTTTATCAAATTTTTTTTCAAAATTATTAATATTATTCAAAGTTCTTAATTTTTTTTTTCAAAATCTAGATTTTTATAAAATTACAGTTTTTTTTTTCAAAATTTAAATTTTTCTTAAACATTGTTAATTATTTTTCTAAGCTTCTTGACTATTTTTTTTTTTACAAAATTCATAATTTTTTTTGAGCTTCTTAATTTTTGACATGGGTGTTAAAGACAGCTAATAGAGACGGTCTTTCATAGGGTTATAAGACGGTTTAGGACCGTCTCTAATAGAGACGGTTGTTGAAAGTCTCTAATAGAGACGGTCCAGGACCGTCTCTATTACAGACGGTCCTAGACCGTTTCTAATAAAAACGGTCATTGACACTAAGTCTTTTCTCAAACTATAAGACGGCTAAGGACCGTCTCTAATAGAAACGATCTTTGACAGTCTCAAATTACAGATAAAAGACGGTCAGTGACCGTTTATAATTTAGACAGCCAATGACCGTCTCAGATGACCGCATATAAGACGGTCATCGACCGTCCCATATGATTTGTGGACGCAAAAAAATTTAAGACAATATTAGGGACGGTCAGGGGCCGTCTCAAATTTTAGAGACGGTTTATGGCCGTCTCTAAAGCGTCTTCAAATCAAGCAATTTTAGAGACAGTTCAGGACCGTCTCAAAATCTGTCCTTTTTTTCCATTTTTCATGTTGTGTGTATAACGCTATGTATCCTAAAATGCATAATTTTATAAGGCTTTGGGTGAATTTCTTGAATTTTTCTTCTCTTTCTTTGATATTTAGTTTGAAGAGGCATCCAAGGGTACTCTTACACCACATGTTGTCAGCGTATAGGAATTGACAACTCCATACTTGAAAGAGATGACATTGTACATGAAATGCGTATGTACCATAACAATGTGCTTATTTGAGTATTTCCATTTCTTCTTATTATCGGTGTTTTGTCTCTATATGCCTCGTACAATTTTTCTATCATGACAAGAAGTTAAGAAGTTTTCCGAGCCTTGCATTGATCAGGTCGTGACAGTTACCAGACATCATGTTGACAAGACATGCACGGCTTTGAAACCTTATACGACAAGTTCTTGTTTCTCAAAAGTTTCTTAAATCTACAATAGCGCACCATCACCATGAACCTCTCTTCGTTGTCTTGATTAATTCAGGATTATATTCGTATTTGTAACTTGGACTCTCCTAAAGAATTTATTTCCACCAACCAAAAATCGTGAGATGGTAACTAACGTAGCTATATATAGCCTATGTTATGCCTAAACTTTATATATTCACTTGTTGTGTGGCTCACATGTGATGTGTATCACCCTCTCCAGTGTCCTCCATTGTTCCATTCCATGTGTCCCACCTGAATTATGAACAAACATAGATTTTGAACCTACACCTAACATGGGTAGGGAGCATCTAATGGACGGGTTGGATGGCACTCACAATCACAGCAGGTCCCAACTATTTGATCATTCCACAATAAAATATCTTATAATGTTGGATTTTAGAGCAAGGATCGAGTTCTATCACAACATTATGTTATAGTGCTCCTAGTTGTATCACCAGAGCTGGACAGTACAATGATCGATCTGGGTTGTCCATCATAGTCAACATACATATCATAGGAAGGTTAAGATTCTCTGATAAAAGTGGACCTTTAAAACCATCGGCAATATATTCAAATTATTGATTAGGTTACCGTGATCCATAGTTCAAGTGGTAGACCGAGTGAAATGTACTTCGTTTCAACACTGATGTCTTGGCATCGATCTCTAGTTGGGGTGGCTAACAGTGAAGTGTCAACTGACAGTGGAGGTGTACTAACAAGCTAAGCATATATATATATATATATATATATATATATATATATATATATATATATATATATATATCCTAGTTCGTACTTACTACATACAATTTTTTTTGAAAACATCAAAGTTTTACTTTGATCTAAAACTTTATGGGCCATGAAAAATAAAAGCAGTTTCCTCCCTTGATTTGTATTTCTCTTTACTATGGCCCACTAGAATTTTAGATTAGGGTGAAAATTTATAACATGGGGTTTCATGGGATTCCGCATCACATGAACCGTTCAGATTAGACACCCATGGCATGTGTGCAAAGGTGCGCACGTGCCTAGGTGCACAAGGGAGCATGACTCTATATATATATATATATATATATATATATATATATATATATATATATATATATATATATATATATATATATATATATATATTGATTAGGCCCATTTTTCAACAGAGAGTCGACAATCCATTTTATAGGCTGTTGATCGGATGGTTAGAATCATTTGAGCGGTGTGATTTTTAAACTGTAGCAAATGGGATTATGTATGGCACTTGATGGACGACGCATACAGACTATTGGATCGTCCAAGTTTCGCAATGCAAACAAAACGGAGCGTGAGACAGTTCTGTACTTCTATGTCCATATGTTTCGTACACTTTGGCCCATTTGAGGAGTGACAAAGCCCAATTTTCAAGCCAAATGATCTAAAAAAATGTACCCACCAGATGGAAAGCTCAGATCTTGCACATGTGTGCCATGATTGCGCGTATGCTTGAATGAGGATGATATAAAAAAAAATGCACAATCGAGGATCTTTTACAAAGAAGATGCGGCCCACCTGATTAAATAGATTGGCGTGACTTTTGTGCTATGCATTGCTCATGGTGGGGCTAATCTTGTAAACAGATTGAATGTCACTACCACATGATATTTTTCAATTATGCTCCATCTCCCAACTTTTAGGGCGGAGTGATCAGCTTGAACCGGTTGTAGTATACAAATAATTTTTATATGCTTGGTAATTTTGTATTTTCCAAATGCCCAAAAATAAATAGAAGCTTTTGCAAAACATAAAATTTTAAATAAAATAAAATAAAATAAAAATTGGTGGACATCAGCATATAGGGTGACTGGCCAAAGAATTGACGCAAGGATAAACGTGATGAGGTTAATCACCGTCATCCTCAAGGATAACTACTTCGAATATACAAAGCTTCTCTGAACTCCATCATAGAGACTTCTTGAATGCATAAGGAAAAAGTAAGAAAATAAAATAAATATTAATGAAAATTCATAAATTGATTGATTGATAATAAAAATGAATTTACAAACCTTTAAATAGAAATACCAAGTTTTTAAAGGAATTTCAAAATTAAACTACAATTAAAACTCCCTAATATTCATAACTTACTATAAATAATAAATTTACTATTTATGGTAAGTTCTCTATTTAACTTTATCACATTATTCTCCTAATTATTCGAAGCACTTTTCATGTTGGACAAAACTCCGAAAGCCGAACGAAGAAAAAGTAACAATCAAACCAAAACTTACTAAAAATAGTAAAAATAGAAATAAATAGAAATTTAACCGTCAATCTGATGGAATATTGCAAATTCGGTGCGAGAAACCCGGCATAACTAGATTAGTTGGCTAAAGTAGCTCCTCCTACCCCAAAATCATATATGGTGAGTAACTCATTCCAGTTCGCGAGATATGTCTGTTTTAAAGTTCTGCTGGTCTTGATGACTACCGCTTCCAATCAGGCCTTCTCTAGTCCATCTTAGTCATGAAAGCGTCCGTGACCTACTCTACATCAAGAATCAAATCAACCTGCTATTGAGTGTGGACCATTGGTCAATTTCTTTAACTATTCATTTGTCTAGTACATTGTTGCCCACTCATTGGGTGCACTAACCTGAACTCTTGGGCTTTGACATCTACACAATTTTGGAGCCCACCTACTGATGGCCCTGTAAGTTGATGTCATATCCTATCGAGTACCTGAAACCAGAATTGATATTTTAACTCTATTGATTGATTTTTTATTTCCGTTGTTTGATTGTAGGGACACCAAAGAGCAGGTTAAGATATTGAGTAAGCCGCCCGCAAATTCGAAGGACTTGCATTTCGCTACTCTGTTTTCGCAGAATGGTTGGGGGCAGTTCAAAGCTTGCCTTTGGAAACAACACTTGCCATATTGGAGAAGTCCTGCATACAACTTGGTTAGGATCTTCTGTCTCTTTTCATCTTTCTCACACTCTGCACACTGTTGAAAATGGCTTATTGAGTACTTTCTCTTTTCATCTTTCTCACACTCTGTGACAGGAGGCTAGGTGGGGCCCACCTTGATATTTGTGAGAAATGCCTACCATTGAAACCTCTCTGGTGTCAAGTGTGATGTTTACAAGCCATCCATACCACTTTGAGTTTTGAAATCTGCCTCATTTTTTGCCAATTTTGCAGTATGAAGAGTTGGGGCTGTCTTTATAAAAAGAAAATTCTTCTGGGCATCTTGTTTGGATTCTGTATGATCTTGCATATTTTTTGGTTGGTTTTGAAAGTGGTTTTTTTTTTTTTTTTTTCTGAATTCTATAGTGTTATTCCACATAATTCCTTGCATGTCTTCTGCACAATTCTCAGCGATAAATTATAACCCTAACAATACGATGTCTTGTTTGTATCACAGTCACAATAGCAGGAGAAGCATATGCTTGTCAGTGCACCCAAATTGTCATACTTGTGCCATTGGTTCAAAACATTCATGGCATGCTTGTTATAGTTAACTGGGCCAAAACAAGCATTTGGTGCAAAGAAAAAAAAAAAAAAAAACACTTAGCTTCATGAAATTTTACAAATTCTGTGGTTTTCAATTTTTTGCTGGACATTTTTGGAAGATGCAGTTGCAACTCCTTCACTCCAAAAAAAGAAAAAAAGAAAAATAAAAGAAGTTAATTTTATTCTTTAATTTCCATATTACAATGTATTGGTTTGCTGTTCTTGTGTTGCTGATTGCTTAGTATTTGTTGACATGAATTTACCAGGCCCTGTTTGGTATATGCCAAAAAATGCATTCATCTCATTTTATTTAACAAGAATTAGATATTAGAGATTTCGATCTCTAATACCTAATAAATTCATATTAAACAGTAACTATGTAGGAGACATTAAGAGACTTGGGAAGCATCTATCTCATTTAGATTCCATCTCGGTAAAACCTAAGCTCATACTTTCTTGTAATGTTTCACATGTGCCGATTTAATGAATTGTTGTGTCTTACCTTTTTCCTTTTTCTTTTTTCGGTTTGATGTCTCTTTGTCTGAGAAAGCTTTCGCTGTGACTAGTGAGTGGTTGTAAACAAAACAATGCCTCAAAACGGTCTCTGTTTTTCTTGGGTCGAATGAGATTATGAAATGATATATGCGCCTTATAATCCAGCACACCCTCACAAGCGACTTCAATGTTTATTTCGAAAATTTCAACACTCCCTCATCATGCGACTTCAATACCAAATCGCAACAAGCTAATCTAGTACAATGTGAATGATATATATGATTTACTGACTGATTATTAATTTCAATTCATATAACAAATTAGCAAAGATAAGATACCTCCATCATATCACGAATTTCTTCCTATATCACGAAACTCGATGCAACCGTAGTAGCTCCACACATGTATCTCTTAATCCATTTTAGGGTTCATCACCCAAAGACGACCACAAATAATATAAAGGTCATTACCCAAACACAAATGTGGTGGATTCATAACATCAATTCCATTTATACAATCATATCCTTCACATGTGCTCAATGGTCACCATATGGAGGCTCGTCACCTAATTTTGTACCAATATGGTGGGCTTATTTCCACATATTTTACTAATATGAAAGGCACGTCACCTCAGCGTAGGCCGATAGTTTAGATACGATGTCTCATACCACCTTGTCTGACTTATGAGTCTTTGTAGGATTATATTGCTAACGGTTGTAAGTCTACTCATTTAATGAAAATGGATGTATTATAAATTCAATTGGTTGTTGTCATACATTATGAACATATATGATTAGTTGACAATTAGATTAATTTAATTAACCTAGGAGAATCCCGGCATAACCGGCATTGGGTGCAAGCATCATATGTAATCCAACTACTATCGGTCATCCATATTGAAACTGAGTCAATCGAATAAGCATAGGGTGGCCAACCCTTAGTTCAAGTGATTTACTAACTGACACAAAATCGTAAATAGTTCTAAACATCACAAAGGACTAACAATTCATTAAATAATCATGATGAGATTTTGCATAAACTATAAATTTAGCAACTTATTCATTCAAGCATTTCATCAAACATGTGAGTATCAATAAAAAATAGCATGATTTACAATTAAAATCGAAATATAGACATGTTATCATGCATCGAGCCATTCACAGTAAGTAATCATTAACTAAAACCTTTAATAGTCAATAAACAATAATCTAGGAATGATGGTCCGCACCTTAGAGGGTTTTACATGACCTAGTCGCACTCAGGGTAATAGTTTTTTGAGGGAAATCACCAATTCCCATAAAAATACAAAGAACTATATGAGATGAATGTAATTCATCTTTAAAAAACTTAAGTTAAGAAGTATGTTATATTTCTTACCTCCTAATCGCAAGTGGGGTGGATTCGGAGGAACAAAATGGTTAAGGTTGGAGCTTTAGTTGGGGAGAATCAATGAAATGAAGCACCAAAACTTCTCAACTTCTACTCTCACTATTTCTCTTTCTATTTCCCCCTTTCTGTCTCTCTCCTTTGACTAAGGAAAATTCATATGGGGAGAGGAGTGTGAAATAAATAGTTTTTATAGTGTTAGAAGGCACACAAATGACCTAATGACAATTTATTCATTATATTAACCCTAGAGGCAATTTATGTTTGAACACAACCATCAGATGATCAGACATACCGATCAACCGAGAAAGCCCTAACCTAGATCAATGATTACCAAGTATTGATCAAGTCTATAACTATATAGATGTAAGCAGCATAATAATTTTGATCGGTGCCATAACTTTGGTCATCATATAACGGTCCAAAAGTCACAACTTTAATAAAGACTGGATACGGATAATTAACTTAAGTTATAAATTAATTTCAGAAACATTCACACATCTCATATACTGGCCTTATGAATCCAAGTTGAGAAATTCGAGATAAAATCTTAGCTCGATGTCTCACAATGAACATCAAGTGCACTGAGAAGAACGTCTTTCTATAGTCTTAAGTTTAGTGGCCCACTAACAAGCAGTCTGAGCTTGTTTAGATAATCAAAGCATTTCTTAAATTAATTGGGTAGCGAGATTTCTTATACGCAATAAGTAGTATTTGGATTAGCTAACTTCATAGTGTGGCCTATTTGCAACTAGTGAAAATGACGATCCGATCCTAATCACCATAAACCATTGGTTCTTAGGCTAAAAGAGTAACTGAGTCAATTTAGTTTGTTAATTAAGATCTATCCCCCAGTTGTCTCGGCTTTATGTAGATCGTTATTTAGTTACGACTATCTTGATTAGTCAGTGATAGATTGTCTAGATTTGGGGTCCTAGATGAATTAATCATGAGGCTAGACTCGAAGTTTACGTGATCAGGCGGATTCGTCAGTTTGCTATGGATAATTAACCGGATTTGCAGGATTCTTACTTGTAACACTCACATTTATACTAACATCGAGTGCTAAAGGTTAGTAAGTGTCACGCCCCAAACCCGAAAATCAGATTCATAGGATTCCCGTAGTACCCCATTCTCGGCTCCTAACATTCATATTCCATATTCCGAACCTGGGTCCTACAAGAAGGATTTTTTTTTTTTTGAAATGTACATTTAACTAGTAATAAGCATAACTACAAGATTACCCAATTCACAACGGCAACATCATCATCACATATCCACTAATATAATCATTTGAATATAATACTGAATGAGAAATACATAAATAGAGAATCAAGCTCCAGAAGACCACCGCACGCTCCAAGCTCAACACTACTGCAGCCTAACATCACCTGCATGCATCTATCGTACATAAGCTTATAGAAATCTTAGAGGGTGGTGTAAGTGTGTGCACAAGGGAAGTGTCAAGTATTCAATACAATGTCATAATCATACAATACCGAAAATACTGATAATTCATAATTCGTACATCATCGGAATAAGCAGAAATACTGACAAGTTCATAAGTCAAAAAATATCAGGATACGCAATATAGAACAGTTATGCAATAAAGAATCATAAAGAGCTAAATATCAGATGCCGAGGATGCAATGCAATATACAAATCCTGCTATGTCTATCTAGGCCATATAAGTGCAGAAACATAACAACCCAAAATGTCATATGTCTGCGGATGTAGTGCAATATGCGATACGAATGAAATGACCATGCTTGGAGTGTGAAGTCGGGATGATAGTATGTAATATCGCATGCTACAGGGTCCGCCACAATGGACTTCTATCCAAACCAGTCTCATACCTAAATTTGGATAGTCAGACTCAACGTGGTAAACTCCTGATCTCAGGTTGGTCGCGCCCAACCAAAATCCTTACCATAACGAAGGTACACAACAATTAGTTACGCACCACCAGCCCGAGTGGATAGTGAATGAATGAATGAATGAGCATGCAACTCTTACTCGATAAGTCCACATATCAGTATGGTTTCTCTGTGGAAAATCATCGGGGTCTATTACACTCCAAACCAGATTTCTGCCCCATCGCGCGCAACAAGGTGAGTGGAAGAGACCTCACTATCCGCCTACTAATATCAGGCCCGGCTCATCAATAGGGGACCCATTCCTTGAGCTGGTCAGATTCAGCCTAACATTGCCCCCTCCTCTCGGGCAGGTAAGGCGGCAACCCCTTCCAACCGACCACGACACAGTGGAGAGTGCAGCCATCTAGTAATCGGCACTCGGCGCTCATCTACCCACTCAGTCTAGACGTTGGAGCAACCTCTGGAACCAAGAGGATTCTGAGACTTTCACCTAAGGATATCTATAGCACCCCATGTAGAAAAGATTTTTGGTATCCTATCTGGTCATCCATGATATGTCTATGGAGGCTACGACCCTGATGTCGCTAGGGTATATAGTAATCACAACACACAATATAAGATGCATGAGTCATACAATTCAATCATGCATCAATCCTGCGCATATCGTGCGCTCATGTGAAACAATCTCCACCTATCAGGGAGTCTCATAACAACTAGCACTATGACATATGCAATGGTCAATCATACCTCATAACAGACATGCAGATGATGAGTATGGTCATGTATCATAATGTTATGCAGTCACATACTCATAATCGGTATCAATAGCAAGCATTGACAATCGACATCGACAACGTGGACTTTTAACCAACATTGTCCCCCAAGGAACGTCCCACATAAAGCCTAACATATAGTGGACTCATAGCCGCACACAAGGGTCAAATATACAACACCATGGGCCGCACTCAAGAGTTTAATATACATCATGATGGGCCTTTCACATGGGCCTAACATACATTATAATGGGTTCCATCGCCTAGCCCTCAAATGCATCATAGTGAGCCTCATCATATAAGCCTTATATACATCACATTGGGCCTTAAACACGGGCTGGATACACATCACAACGGGCCGCATATACATCACATTGGGCCTCGACAATCGGAATCAACGATCAGCCACGACAATCGGAATCGACAATCGGCCACGATAATCGGCCTCGATCGGTAATCAGTCTCGATAATCAGAATCAGTCAATCGGCCATGACAAGCAGAATCAGCAAATCAGCCACGTCAATTGACAATCGGCCACGATCGGTAATCAGTCTCGATAATCGGTCACGACATACAGAGTCGACAATCGGTCACGTCAATCGATAATTGGCCACGATTGGTAATCGGTCACGATAATCGGCCACGATCGGTAATCGATAGTCGATGCAAGGCGGGGTCCATAGATGGACGGCCGATGATGGTCCAAGCATTATCAATGGGGCCCATTCGTTTGGGTTAACTCACTAGAGAATGATGAGAATAAGCCTAACTAGGCTTAAGGAAAGGTCACAATGTGGACATCCAACCATCGTTGTCCATCAATGTGGATATTTAACCAACATTGCTCCCAAGGAGTAGTTCACATAGAACCAAATACATAGTGGGCCCATGGCCTCGTACAAGGGCCTAATATACATTAAATGGGCCACACCGACGGGCCGCATCACATGGACCTTGAACACATCACAATGGCCTCACTTACGGTCCTCATATACACCACAGGTGGGCCCTACACATGAGCCTCAAATACATAACATGTGGGCCCTACACATGGGTCCATTATACATCAAATGGGTCACGCATCTGGGCCTTGAATACATCCAGTGTATTGCATCATATGGACCTAGAATATAACTCAATGGGCCATGCCAAAAAGGGCCATAAATACATAACAGGCGGGCCTTACACATGGGCCCAATATACATAACAGGTGGGCTCTGCACATGGGCCTAATGCACATCGCTATGGTGCTGCATCATTTGGGCAGGGAATACATCTCAATAGGCCTCATCATATGAGCAGGCATATATCACAATGGGCCTCACTAAATGGGTCAGAAATACATCACAATGGGTTATGACGTATGGGCCAAGTATATATCTCAATGGGAAACGACCCATGGGCCCCAGTACATCATGATGGGCCGCCACCCGCGGGCCTTAAATACAACAAGTGAGCCACATCAATGGGCCTTATATACACCAAGTGGGTGGCCTCAAATACATTAATCGGACCCACAGTTCTAGGTGAGCTATCTATACCATACATCTACTTTTAGAGATCATTCTAGAGTGTTATCCAATTAAATCATAACGGGAGATCATCCGGGCCATACCACAAATAACAATGGAGATAATGATTCTCACTATTAAACTAATACTAGAGCCCATCAGAGAGTTTATTCCCCATCCAATCTAATCATAAGGTCACAAAGACTTGGATTAAGGGGGAAAATTAAATATCATATTGATCTAAAACCTCTGTGACCAAAAAAAAGTTTCAATGGTGAACGTTCAACCTCCACTGTTTTCTGCGGTGTGGTCTACTTGATCATCAAATCTGCTTCATTTATTTGTCCCAAGCCTCAAGATGAGCTTGCCAAATAGATAGACGGTTTGGATGAAACACATCCATCGTGGCTGTCCAATAGATGGACGGCCTTAATGTCGCACATACCGTAGTGGGGCCCACAGTTTGCTGACATCACCACAGCAGCTTTATAGCTATATGTGGTAGACCAGCTAATCCGTTCATATATTAGCATCAGGTGGGTCCCACGTGGGGCCCACCACAATGTTTATATATAATATTATAATATTATCATTATTATTATAATAAGTATTATTATTAATATTATTATTATTATTATCAACCCAGCATCCACGCCTGTGGCCTTCCCAATCTGGACGGACGGTGAGGATTTAACACACCCATCATGTTGGGTAGGCCCCATCGTCAGCAAGAGGGATGGACGGTGATAGATATAATACATACCTGGTTGTCAGCCCCTATGCTGACGTTAATGTAGCAGATAGACGGGGGATGCAATACATACCTTGAAGTGGGGTCCCACTGCGTGGACCATCCATCAGAGTGGCCAGACGGCGTGGATTCAAAACACATACATCCTCGGTGGCTCCCACCGTCCAGACCGCTGGGCGGTGAAGATATACAGTAGGCGGTGAAGATATACAATACATACATACATCAGTGGGTAGGCCCACCGTCCAACCCATCTGGACGACAGCATTAAAACATATATATCATAAGGGGGGCCCACAGATGTACGGTTGAGATCTAACACATCTCATGTAGGTCCCTCACGTGCTGATCAAAGAAAATGCAGCAGTACGCTGCTGGTGTGAGACGCGCGCACCACCAATCTGTTTCCAAGAGGGTGGGTCCCACGTGGGGCATACATATTATATATATGTAATATAATATTATATTATCATTAAAATAATGTATAATTTATTTTTTTATTTTTTGAAAGGAACTAACGTCCAGAACGCTGGATGATCTGTTAAAACAGATGGACAGTGTTGATGAAACGCATAGAACACGGTGGGGTCCACCATCCCTGTTGGACGGTGGTGATATAACAATAAGGGGTGGGTCCCATGGGACCGTCCAGGCACGGACGGCCTGAATATAAAACACATACATCGTGGTGGTTCCCACCTGTCCAATCTATGGACGGTGTGGATGGTGGGATCCATAGCTCTTGCTGACGTCAGTGGGACCCACAAAGCTTGGTGGCTTCAATACACCAGCTATATGAATGGTGTGAGGTACCCAGCCAATCCGTTTTCAAGGTGGGGTCCGCATGATTTGGCCCTACCTGCATCAATCAAGGTGATATTTGTATTTTCCCTACAGCAGGGTCTGTCCAAGCCGGCAGCAAGGGTAGGCCCTGGTTGGACAGTGGGGACGGCCCACTGGATGGATGGTCCGGATACATTGTACATCAAGGTGGCCCACAACAAGGAAATGAGAGAGAGAGAGAGAGAGAGAGAGAGAGAGAGATCGGATGAGGTGGGGAGGAACTCCGCCACTATGAGCTCCTCCATGCAATGCATACATTAAGATGGGTCCCACTATATGTGGGCCCTCAATTCATAAAATCAACAAATAAAAGCACCCACCTTTGATCTTCTTGGATTTCTTCTTCCATGAACGTCTTTTAAAGCTCCGATGGTTGAGATTCAACGGTCGAGATGGATCATAGATGGTGGAGATAGGAGTTAGGAAGTGGGCCACACAAAGCCTCTCATGGAGGCTTGGACGATTCTTGCATGGAGAATGAGAGAGAGAGAGAGAGAGAGAGAGAGAGAGAGGGAATGAGAGAGAATTGATGGGAGAGGGATGGGTGAAAGGTGATGGGTGTACTTATGTAAGGGAAAGTTGACTTTGGAGAGGGGTGGTTGTACTTGGGGATGGTTGCTTGTACTTGACTTGATTTGATTGATTGATGTGACGTTTTGTAGAGATTCTCTCGGAATTGCAACGCCTGACGTTTTTCTCGAACTGAACGCGGGCCCGCATCTCCTGGCCCGGGTACCGGGTCAGTGCGTAATACGCGGCATCAGAACTGTGGCGACATCGCGGTCGTAATGATATAAGTCTCGGGTCGAGCCGACTCAGACCGACAGGATCCGACTCAGGATCGCACGCAGATGCCGTTAACTGGTCGTGGGTCACCGGAATTCGACCGGAAGGATCGTGAGAGTTGAGGAACAGTACGGACTAGGATACGGGTCTTACAGTAAGTGACAACATAAGCTAATTATAGTGTATTTTTTAAAAAGAATTTTTGAAATCAAAATAACGAAAATTCAATCATTGCACTAATGTAAGTATCCATCATTCTTATATTTGGTGGTTGTATAACATTCAAAGGAATCTAGATACCACTACTACCACTGGTAAAAAAAATGGAGTGACAAGCCTCCCCGCAGTGACCATTGAGCACTTGTGAAGGCCATAAGCCTACTGTATTGTAAATGGAATTAATGTCGTGACTTTGACACATTTGTGTTTGGGTGACGAACCTTATATTATTTGTGATCCTCCTTGGATGATAAATCCTAAAATGGATTAAAGGACACTGGTGAGGAGTAGCTACCTACCACAACGAGTCTCGTGATCCAAATAATGACTCATGATATAATGGTAGTATCCTAGCTTCGTCAACCTACTATATGAACTGAAATTAATAATCACTTAATTAATTATTCATATCCTATGATAGGTAATTGTGATAGGCGATAAAGTTTCTTGTTAAGGGAGTGCTGGCATTCTGCGAAATAGGCATTAAATTCATTTGTTGATGGAGTGTTGGATTATGAGGATCATACATCATCTCATTATAGCACTAATGCACTCAACAACTAGATTAAGAAATTGTTTGTTTTATTATGTCATCATTACTTGCGCTTAGTTATGTTAATAACATGTATAACTTATTTAGTATTTGCGCATTAGATGTAAAATGTTTAAGAGTATTTCATGTATGAATATGTATTTGTCATGAACCTGCTTATCGATAAGATGTCCCGAGTAAAATCTTGGGAATATTTCTTTATTATGTTGATATTTGATGCCTTCTATTTGACATATACAGATGACTCAAGAATATGACCAGTTGGTGGCATGCTCTAGGCGCTCTGGCAGATTTCTAGTTTCTTCCCACTTAGTAGTTATATTTTCCTTACATGTTACATTTATTGTAATTTGTATAATTCTAATATGAGTGGACACGACACTTGGAATTGTATCTTTGCATTTTAGCCTTATATTTTTTAGTTTTTTTATATTTACTTACTTTGGATCTGTTAAGTTAAAATTCATTACTCTTATTAATCATGTATCGATGAATGCGAACGTTAATGAGAACACACGTACATTTCTCTTAAGCTCATACCCGAGAACTCAGGACAGAATCTTTGTACTCAGCTACCAAATTTTGGTGCATGACATTCAACTCATCCCAATCTTATTCCTTCACAGATTCCATACGATGCACTTTCCCAATGAGTGTATACTAAAAACCCTTGCTGAAATAGGATGGCTTTCATCTTTAATCTTCATAATTCAAAGTTATTTTTACCTGTGAATTTATTTATCTTAAACTTCAAATTTGATCCCTTTGATGCCATATCTCAAATTCAAACTAACAAACCAACCTCGTTTTAATACCACTTGTTGGAGAACCAACCCTAACGAATCATCATACTATTTTGGATTGAAACAAACAAGGGAAAATGAAAAAAAATAAAAAATAATAAAAATAAAAAATATCCAAGCAACCACACAAAGAATACATGAAATTTTAATGTGGAAAACCCTTTCGGAAAAAAATTATGGCACAAAGTGACAATCAATTTACTATTAAGAGAAGATTATATGGATGAAGAGAACTTTCAATAAAAAATAAAAAATAAAAATTGTTGCTATCTCCCATTTGAGGTTCTCAGAAGACTAAAAACAAATAAAAATCGTTAACTCTTTTAGCCCTAGCATAACTAACTAAAAGTCACCCTTTAAAGAGAGAAATGTTAAAAAAATTCACTCCAAAGGGTCCGCAAACACTTGGGCATTGAATAAACCCATAGTGATTTTTGTGTCACAAATTTAACAATAAGGAAACAAATCAAAATCAATGGGATCAACTTTTAGGTATGCATGAATTGGTAACGACTTAAAAGCATAATTTTCGCAGAAGATGACCAATGGTGCTTATGTTGTTCTTCTCCTCATGGACCTTATAATGACTCTTTTTTTGACATAGAACTCTATAAGATTTCATAATATACTAGTCTATTTATAAACTTGTAACCTATTGTCCTACCTTTGCTTGTCATAGAGGTAGTTGTTTAAGACAATTCTCTTAGATTACTTCATTTGCAAGTAACATCCATAGTATACATGCTACCTATGTACAATTTTTGACCAAGTCGGATATCTAGACATTTTTTCATATATATATATATATATATATATATATATATATATATATATATATATATATATATATATATATATATATATATATATTAAGAATGTATAGATTTTTTTTTTCTCATGCTATCATATATATATTCTTTTATGAACCCACCATAAGGTTCATTGTACTACGGTGCACCATATCATGCGACCATGATTATTCAATGTAAAAACCAAATAATACCATTGATTTTATAAAAACAATGGCAGCTTAATTTTGAAATCTAATATTTAATTAAAATAATATATAGAAGTTTTACTAGTCCATGTTAATCAATCAACCAATTCTTTATATAAGGTTGAACTCGTAAGGATTTGGATAGTAGATCCTTTGCTGAAATGCTCAATCCTTGTGCAAATATTGTACCACCCATTTCAATATGATCTACTTATGAGGCTTATAAAGTATTGAATAAAAGGAATTCGGAACATCTTCACCTAGACGGCTTATATAGTATTGAATAAAAGGACTTCGGAACATCTTCACCTAGACCTACCAGCGCATAAAGTGCCAATTAATAAGAAATAACTAAATTCAACTTGGCTTCCCAATTTTAGTTAATGTGCACCTTAGTATAGTCTCACATGTCCACCAGGATGGTACCATGCATAGTGGCTCATTCATTAAATTATCCCATCTTATCAATGAACAACATGGTAGTCTACAATGAACTCTACGGGTTAGGCATCGCAATATATTTCACATCAAAATTGTTCTATTTCATTTCCTAACTATATAGAGATCTCGATAAAGTCTTTCAACCAAATTCATTCTAATTACGTTCATGTCATGCATACACACATACGCAATAAGAGAAAGCAATAAATAAATTATTAATAAAGAAAATATACATAATTCGGAGTTTTGCTGATTAAGTGTAGACATGAGTGCAATGAAGCTCGTATACATGCTACACATGTGCCAACATGGCATGCACATGCGAGATCTAATCCATCTGTTAGGTTGGTTCAACCTTCTCCATGTTTTCTCAAAATCAAAATCTAGCCTAATCAACATGTGGATCCAAAGTTGGAAACAACTGAATGGGTTAGAAATTTTCTAAATATTTTTTTTCTTTAGAATTTTACGCGTCTTTTGCAAACTATGGACGAGACTGACCTAATGGGTGGATCAACCTAATTGTTGGGCTAAGGCATTAATACGATGAATGGATCAAATTTCATATATATCCTCACATGATTGCACGAATGTGATGCACACATGAGCTTTATCACACACAAGTGGGTCCCCAACTAAACTCTATAATTCATTAAACTAAAATGTCATACATTTTAATAATAATAGTCTTAAATGGGTGAATGTACACACAAGGGCCTTATTATACACATATAGCCTATTTGCTTGCGAGTTTCGATTCTCTGCTTGCCACAAGCGGATGCGGATCGCGTCCTACCCCCGTAGGTCTCTAGCCACGAACGGGCAGTGCTGTGAACGAGCTCACCGTGATCTATCTTCTAATCCACGCCGCCCATCCCTTCTTTCAAATCATTTTAGGATATAAGCACAAACATGAGGCAGATCCAACACTCAAGTGGACCACACCAGATGGTGTGGTCCACTTGAGCATTGGATCTGCCTCATTTTTGTGCACATATATTAAAATGATTCAAGAGAAGGAATGGGCCACGTGAATTAGTAGATAGATCATGTTGGGCCTACCCAAAGAAATGCCCGTTCGTGCGGAAGCGGATTGGCTGGTGTACCACTCACCTGTTATGTAGTATATTGACGTCAACAATTTTGTGGGTCCCATCATGAGGTATGTGTTATATCCAAACCGTCCATCTATATTTTGAGCTCGTCTTAAGGCTTGAGCCAAAAAATAAGATAGATACAAAGATCAAATGGACCACACTTCAAACAACAGTGGGGGATTGAATGTCTACCATTGAAACCCTTTTGGGGTCACAGAAGTTTCGGATCAATATGAAATTTGTTTTTCCTCTTCATCCTTGTGTGTGTCTCGTCTAAACCGTCCATCCATTTTATCCTCTCATTTTAGGCCATGAGTCCAAAAATAAGACAAATCCAAAGCACATGTGGACCACGCCAGTGGGAATTGGACACCTACTATTAAAACCTAATTGGGTCCACAAGAGCTCTGGATCAAACTTATATTTGTGTTTATAGATCATTCATGTCTTTTTTTGACCTTATAAATAGGTTAGATGACAAATACATGTTATTGTAGCCCTACACAAATTTTCACCTTTAACCCAGATATCCTTATTCTCCTGTTTCCTGCATTTTTTTTAGGTTGTTTTCAGCGTAAATTTTTTTGTTACAGCCTGTCTATGACTTAGTGGACAGCCTATCCTGCAATCATGCAGTGCCTAAAGTTGAAAGTGACCGCATTTTTAGAAGGCTGCAAACTTTAAATAGGTGGATCGCTTCTTTACTTTTTCTTTTTATAATTTAAAGAACGTACGCCATCAGTCAATAGACCTTTGCTGATGGAATACTAAAATGTGAAACGCCAAACGTGTTTTCCTGTGTATGACAGACCACCTCGTGAATAACGTTTCTTATAGACTAATCTTGACAAATCTCTTCTTAGATTTTGACATTCTTTGGAAGTTAGATGATGAAGTACACCAGATGATATTATTACAATATTATCACGAGATTTTAAAAATTTTGGGCATATTTTGAAGTAACATATTTTTATGGCAGTATTATTGCAATATTAAAATATAAAAAATAAAATAAAATATTGTAGAATTTGTTATTTTAAAACATATTTAAAGGGTTTTGTTAACATTAGTGACTAAGGGCTTGTTTGTTAATGTTAAATTTTTGCACTTAGCATGGAATTGGAAAAATGTTCCGTGTTTAGTAGTGTTTGTTAATGTGTTGTAAATGCGGAAGACAGAAAGCGCTAAGAGGGTTTTCACTGAATTCTTTTTGTAATAGAAGTCTAGCTTAATGGTGAATGCGGAATGCGCTAAGTGAATTTTTCATTAAACAAAACTTTTTACTTCTAAAATTACCCCATTTCAGGTTTTTTTTTTTTTTTTTTTTTTTTTTTTTTTTTTTTTTTTTTTTTAACACACGCACACACACACTCACGCTGGTGGAATTTCACCACCCATGGGTACTCGAACCCTAGACCGGGAGTTGAAACTCCTGAGAGTCTACCACCCGAGCAAGAGTGAGGACCCACCCCCTTTCAGGTTGTCATGCCAATTTTTCTCTTTAAATTGTTTAAGCAATACAAAATTAACTTTTAACATATGAAATTTCTTTATACGCCACTATGATGTATGTGTTTCATCTATTCCATTCATCCATTTTTTAAGATCATTTTAAGGCTTGATACCAAAAATGAGAGGAATATAAATCTCCAGTGAGCCATACCACAAGAAAACAATAGTGATTGGATATCCACCATTAATATTCTCCTAAGGCCCAATGTACTGTTGATTTGACATCCAATCTGTTGATTAGGTCATGTAAACCTAGATGACTGGAAAAAACAAAGATCATCTTGATCAAAAAAAAAAAAAAAAAAGAATGGAAAAAACAAAGATCATCTTGATCAAAACTTTTATGGCCCCCAAAAAGTTTTTAATGGTCGACGTTCATTCTACATTGTTTACCTATAATGTGGTCCAATTGAGATTGGAATATACCTCATTTTTTGTCTCATACCATAAAATGATCTAGAAACATAGATGGACTGCATGGATGAAACACATACATCATGGTGGGGCCCACATAGCACCGACCATCAGCCATTGGCTGGTGGCAGGGGAGTAGCCAATCTGTTTCCGCAGAGGCGGATTGGATACGGACAAGTTGAGAAGCGAGACTCGCTTACTAAGTTACATCACTAAGTTTTGTGGGCCCCATCATGATGTATTTTTTTGTATCCACGCAGTCCATCCATTCGGAAATATAATTTTAGGTAAAGATCCAAAGAATGAGTCAAATCTAAAGCTCCAGTGGACGTCACCACAGAAAATAGTGAGGAGAGTGACGCCTAGCATTAAAAATTTAAATTGGCCACAAAATTTTTTTATCAAGCTGAAATTTGTTTTTCCCCTTCTT
Organism: Magnolia kwangsiensis; assembly: GCA_037074715.1. Lineage (NCBI taxonomy): Eukaryota > Viridiplantae > Streptophyta > Magnoliopsida > Magnoliales > Magnoliaceae > Magnolia > Magnolia kwangsiensis. The sequence goes on from CM073577.1 coordinate 122,426,425, forward strand.
TCATGTTTGTCTTAACCCTAGCGAGGGTGGCTAACATTGATTGCGTGTACTGCCATAGGTGTGTACTAACAAGCTAACCCCAAAAACAAAAAACTTGCCAATAGGTTGGATTTCAAATAAAAATCACGGTAAGCCTTAGGAAAGTTTCAGCGGTAGGCATCAATCTCACCCCTGTTTTTTGTGCTGGGGTCAACTACATATTTGGATCTATCTCATTCTTTAACTCATGCTCTAAAATTAAATCTCCAAATAGATGGACGGTGTAGATAAAATACATGCATCATAGTGGGCCCATGGAACTTGATGACATCACTTCGGTAGTGAATCTCGTTATTTAACATGTCTGTAGCTAATCCGCGTCCAAGTAGGATGCGGATTGGTTGGTGTATCTACACCACACCAGCTATATATCTGTTGTATTGACATCAGCAAGTTTTGTGGGTCCCATCACGAGGTATGTGTTATATCCAAACCATCCATCCATTTGGCGAGCTTATATTAAAGCTTGAGACAAAAAATAAGCTGTAAAAAGCAGTGGGGTATTGAACGTCTACCATTGACACCCTTTTTAGTGTCACAGAAGTTTTGGATCAATATGATTTATTTATTTGTTTTCTCCTCTTCATATAAGTATTTGTGACCTTATGAATAAAGTGAATGGAAAATAAACTTAAATAGGCCACAAAAGTTTTGGATCAATATGTTTTCACTTCATCCAATTGTGAATGACCTTATAAATGGTTTGGATAGCATATAAATATAAGGTGGGCGTTCTTCGAAGGTTTTATTGCTACTGGTGTTCAATCATATACAACACATAGTGACAATCTTCCCGCTAAGAGGAATTGAGGGCCTTTTGATGATATTTTAGTTGTTTATTAAGTATTTTAGTTTATTTAAATTAAATATAATGATTTTATTTTCATTTAATAAAAAATAATTTCTTTATAACGTAAAACATTTCCAAATGAGAGATAAGGGCAGATGTGCCAAATTAACATATTTCAAACATTTAAGATGTTTGTTAACAAACAACTTATTTCACATTCACTACTTAATTTTTAAACTTCAGCCATAATTATCAAACATGTTTTACTTCAGATTTCAGATTCAGGTTTTAGATTTCAAATTCAGGCATCAAATTTCGGATTCGGTATTTAGACTTCATATTTAACAAACGGGGCCTAAGTTTGCTATGTCCATAAATTTTTTAAATGAAATATGTGGTGTTCTAGTATTGATATGGACCATTCATTTATTCATACAACTAGGAACGTGTAATGGTATTAAAATCACCCAAATTCGATGATCCTGAATATCTGATCAATAGCATGGAAAATGTACTGTCAAAATTGTACAGAGAAATAAAATAGATCTAATCATCATCCTGAAACATCTTTTTGATGACTATCAATTTTCATTGTTTATGATTACAAATTATCACTTTGATTTCACCATTCTGACTGTATGATTTATGGCTTTTAAATAACGTATAACTATAAATAAAAAAATTAACCCCATTTGAAGGGTCAGGATCATTTTATTTGTATGATTCTTGCACAGTGGCTTACTCCCAAGGGTACAATTGAATGAAGGGTCTTGATTGATGATTGATGTTCCATAAATCATTCTTAATGTTTGGAGATTTTGGACCTGTGCTTGTGGTTTGGACGAAGTGTTTTTTTTTTTTTTTTTTATAATTTATTTATTATTATTATAATAGCAACCACTTGGATCGCTCATGTGGGGCCCACTTTCCACAAACCAGGGTGGAGGATAGAGTGGACACGGGCCAACTCGACTAAGCAAGCTGGACTCCTCGTACTCCTTTAGAGTTGGCTCCATTGGAACTGAGTGGATGAGTCGATCCCAACTGAGTAGACTTCGTCCAATCCGAGCACAAACTGAGTCGAGTTTAGGTCACCCAGTAACTTGACTCAACTTGACCCGAAATCCAACACTGTATTGATTCAACTCGATTGGAAACCCAACTTGTGTGTGTATAGAGTTATACTCACTTGCGCACCTTAGGTGAGCACTAGTGCGGACCTTTGCACATATGTCATGGGCACATAATCCGAAAGGTCCATGTGATGTGGCACCTCATGAAACCTCTAAGGGCCAACTTTCAGCCTGATCCAAAACTTTGATGGGCCATAGAAAAGGGAGAAGCAAATCAAGGAAGGTAATTATTTTCTGGACCAAACTAAAAGTTGGGCTCTAGGGATTTCATTGGCAGTTGAGCATTATATATATATATATATATATATATATATATATATATATATATATATATATATATATATATATATATATGAGATGTTGTGTAACTGATAAAGAGGCTGCAATTCTGGCAAGTGCACTTAGGTTTTGAATTATGATTTCAGCCTGTGGATACCCACTGCACCCAACCCGACTTAGTGCCGACTCAATCGGACACGGTACTTGTGACAAGGTCAGACTCAGTTTGGATTAGGCCTTGCCAAACCCAGATTCGGATTGAGTTAGGCATGCTAGACTTGATACCGAGTCAAGTCGAGTTTGGGTCAGGTCTATTTTAAAATCGAAACAAGTCGAATCAGACCTAACTTGATCTAACTCGACTCGATGCCTAGTGGAATGCTCAGTCCTTAGAAGGTGCCTAGACTCCAAACTGAAGTATTTCACCATTTTCAAGAATGATGGCTGGATCCATCCACCGTCCACGTAGAGTGACCGATTTGAAACCAGATTGCCCCACTCTTTCTAATATCAGCTCTTTGATTCAGGCCACGAACCATTTTCATTTTAATTGTCAACCATTAGGTAGTAGCCAATTAAGTGGTTAGGATCATCAATGTGACGTCATTTATGATATTGACCCAAAATTAGACCACGTTTATGCCATATGTATGCTAGATTTGTCATTTTCAAGTGGTGGAGGAAATTACAAACTAGAGCTATTTTAACTAATTTCTCCTCATTTTCAAGTAATGGAGGAAATTACAAACTAGAGCTATTTAACTAATTTTCGGACGAGAACTAAGACTATACACGAGCCAAGCTAGCTCGAAAAGCTCGCTTGGCTTGGCTCGATCAAACTCAGCTTGACTCGAGGCAAACAAACATTCATGTTACCTAGCTCGTTTTGAAAATAAGACGAGTTCGATCATAGTGAATCTTGACTTGACTCGACTCGAACTCAGCTCAGCTCGACTAGATTATATATATATATATATATATATATATATATATATATATATATATATATATATATATATATATAACTTAAATACTACTCTATCCGTCTGTCCCTTTCTTACCATTTTCTGTCCTTACCCAACTCGTTGTGCCCGAGCTCCTCCCCCTCTCTCTTGTGCCTAAGCTCAACTCTCTCTCTCTCTCTCTCTCTCTCTCTCTCTCTCTCTCTCTCTCTCTCTCTCTCTCTCTCTCGCCCAAGCTTGACTCAACATTTGCTCGACTCATCTCAACTGTACGGCCTACACTCAACCACTCACCCGACCTCAAGCTCTCTCTCTCTCTCTCTCAACATCAACAACAAGGAACCACTATGGCTCTATCTAATAATTTATATATATATATATATATATATATATATATATATATATATATATATATATATATATATATATATATATATATATATATATATTATTAATTGAATATTAGATCTGGAGTTGGGTTGAGTGAGGGTTGGGTTATTTCAGTCGGGTGGTTGGGTTGAGTCGGGTGTAGTGCAGGTTGGATCGGGTTGCTGGGTTGATTCGAGTGCGAATTGAGTACTGGGTTGGATCGGGTTGAGAGTTGGCTCGACTCGACTCGAGGTAAGCTCGCCTCGACTCGATCCAGTGGCTCTCCTCGAGCTCGACTTAAAAGGTTTGGCAAACAAGCCAAGCTTCAATGGTAAGCTCGAGGAGAGCACGGACGAGTCAAGTCAAGCTTGGCCCACCTCGACTTGACTCAACTCAATGTACAGCCCTAAGGGGAACCATGTTTCTAGTGTGGTCTCTATCGAATCGATTCCAATGCATCTCTTGTTTTTATACTATGTTTGGTGCTTATTAATTATAGGATAGGTTTTTATTATAAAAAATATTATAATAGTTTAAAAGTCCATTCAAAATACGATATGTCCTCTCTTCTTCTTTTTTTCGTATGCACACATATCTACTGTAACGCCCCGACTTTTCAGGACCCGAGTACAAGCCCGTTTCCCAAAAACCTAAGTGTTAACCTTAAAGGATGGTCAAATTCGAGTGTACATTTTTTTTTTCTTTCATCAGAGTAAGCAAATGAGCGTAGTGTAGACAAATCGACATAAAAAAAAATTCCATTATCATTCGAATATACAAGAAACTGCCCAAAATGACTTATACAAACTAATGTCTCTGAATTTAACAAGTACAAGATTTACAAGAATTTAATACATGAAAAATAACAGAAAACATATAAATATAAGCCACAAGATCACACGGCTCCTCCAGGCAAATACAGTCGTTCATCTCTGGTGATCGTACCCTGCTCCTCATCAAGTCTGAACATACATATCACTTAAGTGACCTATACTACCTGTACGGTTGTATATTTGATGGATGAGTGGCCAACTCAGTGTGAATTTTCTTCAAGATTACACACCGCCGCATTAGGTAAGCATAGTTATAAATCAAAACATACAAAACAATACATGATGCAGGTCTTATTAGATGCATAGATGTATGGAATGCGTTCACGCCTCGGAGATGCTCATCCGTGCGGACAGGGTCACCGCTCATGCAAATGCGTAATCAACACCCCGGGGATTAACCATGCGGAATGTGAATCACGACCTGTGAAAAATATTCAGTCGGACAGAGGCTAGTCGTCAGCGAAAGCATACTAAGTGCGGCGTAACAACTGCCTAGCGATAGACGCTGGTCTGTGTCATGTATGCATGATTAGCCAAACCATTATTTGTCCAGTTACAATCAGCCAGTTTTAAATAAGCTTAAGGTCACTACGGGGAGCACATGACCCAGTGTAGGCCGACAGCTCGGGCATAGGTCCCATACCACCATCCCCGGCTCATGAGACTGTCATATTATGATGTTTAATGGAAACCCATCGACTAGTGGCCAATTACATTACATGGGGTTTACCATCACATGGTTGCACGGTATAAAACATCAAACTCATATAGGAAAAACATCAAACAAAACCATGTAGGTCGGGTATCAAAATATGTCACATAGGGCGAATATCAAAACTATACAGTAAAAACCATCCATTAAAACCATTGGATACAATAACCCTGGATGGTATGCCCACATCTAAACCACCACTCAATAACCACTAAGTCGAAGGTCCATTTTAATCACAACCAATCGGGTTACATCTCAAGTATGGGTGTACATGTATAGATGGGAGTTTCTCACTAATGTACCAGTTTAAAGTCCATAAGCAATGCACAATAATCCACAAGCATGAACAAATATACAGGATGAACATTAAGCAGGCAATATAACAATTCAACCTTCACCAACTAACACATGTGACTATAAGAGAGATATCAATTATAAATCTAAATAAAAACTATAACTTAAGCTAATGAGAAGATGGAAAGCTTAAGGGGAAGAATCATCACCTGTCGATCGAATCGCTACTAGTGTTGCTAGGGAGTGCGTGTGCCCTTAAAGTCGAATCCTATCACAAATCATGAACTTATACATTTAGATACAAGTTCTACACACTACCTAGGGTTCAAGATCATCACCTAGGGTTTGAATTATTTATCTTAGGGTTTTAATGTAGAATCTAAGGTTTTCATCTTAGGGTTTAGTCTTAAACTTAGATCTTAGGATTTGAACTGTAGTTGGTGTGTTAGTTACATTTTAAATCTCAATAATCACAAGATAACTACTAGCGTTAGTGTTGTATTAGCTAACATGGTAGTAATGATGATGATTAACATTATGGTCTATTATTAGTGATGATATTTAGGAGTGACAAGACTTAACACTAATATCTAATACTGATAATTGTATGTAATGGATAATATTAGTATGGACAATTTACTAATGGTTACTCATATATAATATTAATATTCCAAGTGACAACTGGGCCTGCACCTACCTTGATCAGGCCCAACAGTTGTGGCCCAACCTCGGGACCCGAAACTGGGCCTGATCTTAGCCCGGTTCGGCCCTACAATTGCTGCCCGACTATGGCCCCAAATTGGACATGGGTTTGGCAACTTTTGGCCCAGTAGTGCTTAGTGTGGCCCGCTGAGACTTATGGTGTGGCTCATGGATAAACAAGCACTGTGGCTTACGATCAGAGATGTATTTCTCATAACAGTGCTAGTAAGTGACACTGCTTGTGGTGACCAACAAAGGGCCTCAACATTTGAATAAAGCAATTTTTTTTATCCAGGAAAGGGAGAATGGTTTGAAGTTGTTGTTCGTTGGAATCAATAGGGGTGAGTAAAAGACGAGGAACAATGTTATATCTTAAGATGAAATGGAAGAAATGAGAAGACCAGGCCTTACCCAACTCGCGCCCAGACTCAACAGTGAGTCAGTTTTCAAACTGCCAGTCTTGACCCAACACACGCACTTGGAGGGAGGCTGCTGTTTGGCCTCCTATTCTCCCCTCACCTTCAACTCCTTTCTCCTCTTCTTCCACTGCAATGACCAGCAAGGTTAGGACTCGAGCTGGCTGAGTCCGACCGAGTCCATGACTCAGTTGGAGTCGAGCTGGTGCGGGAGTCCCTGCATTTCGACGAGAGTGCAACACCACCCCACACCGAAATCTTCAAACTCTCTTCCTTCATCTCACTCTCTTCTCCCTCCTCATTCTTTGTCTGCTACAGAACCGACAGCGACAATGGACCCTGCTTGACTCAGCCTGGACGAGCCGGCCATGGTGGTGCGGTGCAACAGCCGCACCACCCCATCTCTTCTTCTTTCTACTTCTTCCGATCTTCCTCTTTTTTTTTTCTTATTTGAAGGTCTCGCGCCCCTGGACGCCTTGATTTTACTCAGCTAAAACCGAATGCTATGCGGTTTGGACGAGGAAGATGAGACAGCCATTAATGGCGGATCTTGAGCGGAGGCTTCTTCCTCCGATCTGACAGCATGGGATGGTTCGTATGAACCCTAGGGAGCTTATGGATAAGCTATTTCGAAGCTTTAGGGCGATTTGGGTGGTGGGTTCGCAAGTTTGAAGGTGGCGGTTGGTTTTTGGTTGCAGTCGCAGAAACGGATGAGAAGTCTCTTTCTCTCAACCCTATCATCCTTAAAGCAAACCCTATCTCTCCCTGGAGCCGTTGGATCAATATTACACGGTCTGGATTCGATCCAGATAAAGCTGTCTCCAATCCGGTGGGCGGGAACCAAAATCGGACGTGGTTTTCGTAGGACGCCCTAAGCAAATCGGACGGCCGAGATCTTTTCTAAATAGAAGACTGAGATTGGAGGATAAAGGTAGATGCGGATCGCTGAGCTGGAAGGAAGATAGGTTTCCATTTTCGGAAACGTTGTCTTTGTAGGTCTTGTTTGGGTCGAAGATGGTGCACGTGCACACGTTCGACAACACGTGGAAAAGGGTAGGTTTTGGTTGGGCCTATGCCATGCACATGATGGACGGATCAGATCGTCCATATGATCTAAGATGGTGGCCCATAGCAGGCCTCAAACGGACGTCGTCCGTCGGCTGGCAAAATCTAGAGAGAGAGAGAGAGAGAGAGAGAAATCTCTCCTATTTTGAGAGAGCACGGGTCCGCGTGCTCTGACCGGCTTGGGGCGCCTGGTGCACTTCCGGTGATGTTGCATTGGTGAACATACACGCCCTTGTGGGTCCCATGGTGATGTTTGTGATAAATCCACTCCATTTAGTTGATTCCTTGACCCATCTAAGGCCACGAGCTCGAGGATGAGGCTGATCTAAAGCTAAGGTGGGCCATAATCTTAACTATGAAGTTCTAATTGAGAATTTCTGTTGAGTTGGTGGTCAGACCGTTTTGAAATTTAACATTAATGGTTAAAATGGTTCCAGGAATTTATTAGACGACTGGGTCTACCTATATTTTGATTTTACGATATTAGTTGTTATCATTAGAATAAGTCTTAATATTTTTATTATTCTTATTATCATATTTATTTTTATTATTATTATTATTTATATATGTGTGCACTATTAATCATATTATGGGTCCTGCTCCATAGGTTATTAGGGCTACATATATCATGATTTTACATTATTATTATTATTATTATTATTATTATTATTATTATTATTATAGTAATAATTATTATTATTATTACTAACATTACTATTATTATTATTACCATTATTAATTTGGTCCTTGTAAATTTTATTTTGCTCTTCCTTAAGTTGTTTATGTGAAGTCTACCATGTTTATCAGCCCAGTGGCTTAGGGTGGGCTACTAATCTTACTACGAGACAGGTCCATAACCTTGGTGGGCCATACCCATTCAATTTGAACTATTTTTTCTATTCAAGTTAATCAGATGATTGAATTGGTTCATCTTAGTTATTAATAGTCGTAGGAGCCCTAAGAATTATTTTGGTATGATCTGGTAGTCAATAGGGGGATAGAGGATCCAGTTTGTGTTTCCAAAGGGTGGATAATCCAATGAGACGTAACATGATGAATGGTGGATCCCTTGACCTTGATCCCGCATTTATTTTACATGATTTGGTTGTACTAAATAGATGTATTTGACATATCATCATTATCTGAATTCTAATGGTGGGGTTATTTATTTATCTATTCAAACATAAGGCCCATTAATCTAGGTCTTATATTAGGTGATGTAGGTTAGGTTTGTCTATTAGTGTTCACTCCCCAAGTGCAGGGTTGTGATGTAGTAATAAACTCGGTAAGACCGAGGTCGAATCCCAAGGGACTGATACCTGTACGTAATCTAAAACTAACTAGAACTAGAACTAGACTAAGATGAATTCTAAATCAATTAGCAATGTTGGAATAATTATACAATAATTAATCTAAAACTTAAGAAAATTCAGAGAAAGGGAACTAGGGATTCAGAGGATCCCCTTGTAGAGATCAGGGAGATCTTATGCCTGTTCAAAAATCATGGAAATTAACCGAACTGTCATTAAGATAGTTTTCAAGAGATGAAAGGTATATGAATTAGAATGGATTCCATCACCAAACCATGCCTAAGAGACTATGGAAAACAACAGAATTAAACTAATTACCAACCAATCAATAATGCATGAAGGTTAGGAAGGGTACCGACATCCGACCATGCCCAAGAGACTATGGTGAACAACAGGGCTTCCTGACGTCATAAACATAAAAAGAAAAAGGAAATATTCAAAGCCATCGCAGACCCACTGTAATTTCAATCACAACAGATCATTAAAAGCTAAAAATATTCTCATAGTAAAATTAAATCAAAACCAGTTCAATATTAAACAAAAGGCATAATCAAACATATCCCATCACGCTAGAAGCTTCACCCCTTAGCCCTAGCTAAGAGGTTTAGCCAATCACAGACATGATTGGGCTTAAAACTCTCTCAAAAGTATTAGAGAAGAGAAATAAAATAAAATAAGAAAAATAAAAACTCTAACTATTTCTCTCTCTTGTGCAGACGGTCTAGCCCAAGCTTCCCCTCCCCTCCTCCTCTTCTCTCTCTTATATCCTTAAGAAGGTCGGCTGGAACTTCTTTACGCAGCAGCAATAGGCGGAGAAAACTTCCGCAATTCGTCACGTACCAGGACAATTGCGCAGCGTAAACGCAACCCGACTTGTACTTGGTTGATATTTTTAGACAGTGTACAAGCTTACTTTGATATCTGGCTCCATGGTTATAATCAACCTAGGGCTGGGCTCCGACTGGACGGTATGGATCATTGATCCGATCCTCTTTATGGACGTGTAACGGCCTGAAAAATCTGGACAAATCCCGGACTGTGTAACCGAGCCTGCATTCCAGACGCTGTGCTGATGGGGCGTCCCACTTCACTGCCCTTTTACGAAATCCACTCCGTTCATTACATGCACGTCGAAAAACCAATCAAAGATGTCGATTCTGGCTCAGATTTGGTGCGACCCACGGACTCTTTCTTCTTGTCGTCCGTCCTACTCTTGAACGGTGATCTGCCCTTTTTTTACGTGCATGAACCAAAAGGAAACCTAGGCGAGGGTTACACCCTTACTCTAAATGCAATGGACGGTCTGGATTGAAGAACAGGACGATAAGTGGGGCCCACAGTGATCCACCGCAGCCTCTGTTGCGAAACAGAGGCCGCGCACGCTTGATTTGTGATGTTGGTGCGGCCCATGCTCCTCGTTGGTTTGAAAATCCACATCGTCCATTATATTCGTGTCGAAAAACCGCCCGGGGAGGAGTTTTTTGAGAGTGGAAGAGGTGTGGCCCACCGAGAATTTTTTTTCTACCGTCCGAACTGCCTTTGATCGATATTCTTCTATGTGTGCGCGCATGGATTTGGAGAAGCTCCTTTTGTATGGTCGGTTTGACATTTTGGAATGAATGGACGGTCCAGATCGACTTCATGATCGAAGGTGGTGGCCACATCAACACCCCACGTGGACAGTGTGCGGACGCTGGAACGACAACGGCATCTCCATTTTTGAGACAGAGAGTTCGGTCAAGTGACAGTTTGACCGGCTCCTCGTTGCTGTGCACGGCTAGTGTACTTTTGCATGATGCACACCCAACTCAGGTGGGGGTCTTCTATGATGTTCGTGAGCAATCCAATCCATTCATTCGTTCTGTCTCCCCATTTAAGGCACTAAGTCCAAAACCGAGGCATATCCAAAGACCAGGTGGGCCCAGAATCAACGGTTTATAGACTGATCTGTCCATTGGCCCACTTCTCAAGATATTCAAAGGCTGAGATTTTATATGCCCAGTTAATTTATGACCCTCATCACGTGTATGAATTTTGGAGTCAATCAGAAGGTGGGAACCCTGTGATCTTGCATTCTGAACCAATTTCAGGCTATTTGAGCTTCAGTTTCTCAATTTTTGCAGATCTCTGGCATGTAAATCTATTGATCTTGGTCTAATGGGATCTGTCCCATGCTTTGGTGATTTCTGAACATCAAATCCATGCTTTAGGCACCTATTTCAATCCAAACTTGTAATTACACCTTGCATCACAAACATGATTAAAACGGGCCATTAAACAGTATCTTGTTCATAAATCTAGGCAATAAATGGGGTCTAATATGCAATATTTGACCCTCAACAATTAGAAAATTTGAAAACCTAAAGATAAGTATCTCTGGTGGTATGGTGATCCATCTTGGAGGTCGACGGATGAGGATTGTTTTCAAGGGTTGGATTTAGGCTAGAATGAACGTGACGGTTTATTTAAGTCAGGCTTATATATATACTAAGTTTGGTTATACAGTAACACCCGAGTACTGAAAAGTACGGGGCATTACACCTACACACACTGTAGTAGGATTTCACCACCTATGGGTACTAGAACCCTTGACCAGATGTTTAAACTCTTACCTGTCTACCACTAGGGAAGGAGTAATGACCCTATACAACATGTCCTCACTATAACACTTTCTCTCAAGTAGGAGTATAAACACCAGTAATGCCCATCTTGAAATTATGCAAATAAAGTTGTGCATATGAGAAAGTCTTAGAAAGGATATCCACAACTTGTAATTTATATTGGATATAAGTTTGGTAATCTCTTTGTAAGTGGGTCTCTACTCATGGCTCAATGGTAGACTCACAAGAGTTTTAACATGGAGATCATGAGGTTAAGTACCCATCGTGGTGTGTTTGGGTGTGAGTGTATTTTTTTAAAATTTATTTTTATTTTTTAATTTAAATTTTAACTCCTTGGAAGTAATCTTCTAATGAATAAAATGAAAATCAACTTTTATGTGTTAAGGTTTCTCACGGAAGACTAGATTATTTGTAATACGAGTTATTGCTTAATTATTGCCATAAAGAATTATAGGATCACCTATAAATAATTGAAGCTTTCATAATGAGAACTTTAGCTATAACAATTCTCAAATGGCATAGCTCATGTTCTTTGTATTTGGCATTAGAACATGTAATTACATTTTGCCTCTTACTCTTCCAGATGAGTAAGTTTTCATTAACAAAAGTACAATATTATGAAGTAGACCGCCTATTTATAATGGAACTTGACCATTAAACGTCAACAAATGCATCTACTTGAAAATGACTATTAACCCAATATAAGATCCTTTGGCCATATGATTTATTGAGATATATGAATATGGAAACTACCTCTCAATGTGGAATTCTTAGCTAGTGCATGGATCTACTCACAATGCTGACAACAAGTGCAATATATGACCAAGTGACTATAAAATATATCATTTTTTCAACCATTCTCTTGTATCTACCTTGGTTATCAAACAACTCTCCCCATCATTCAATAACTTCCCTCTAGCTTCATAAACATATCAGCCATTCTACACCCAAGCATTTTACTCTCATATAACAAATCAAGAACATACTTCCTCTAAAAAGACTTTGATTTGGCAACAATAATTCCCAAAAGGTAGTGAAGTAGTTCCATCCTCAATTTAAAAATGCTTATGGAGATACTTCTTGAGCTCTAAGATGTCAAATATATCATTCCTTATAACGATACTTATAACACCCCGAATTTCGAGGGTCAAGCAAAGGCTCAACTCCCGAGATTCGTTGCATCACTTATGCAACATAAATAATGATGATTAAATGTTGTCCGTATTAGCATATTAAACATGAATGAGATGACACTAAATCAGAATATCATACTCCAGAGATGATTAAATTTAGTAAGCGGAAGACTGTAATAGATATATAAAGTATATAAGCGGTTGTAAACCCCAGAGTATGATCATGTCACCAGGCTGAATATATACAAATTTTCTCCTAAAATATACATAATGACAAGATGTAATGTCCAACTAATCTGTATCCCTATAATCCCGACGATCAGTACATGGTCTACGGAGACCCGCTTGATAGCTGCATATAAGAGAACTCCTCCTCATCGTCGTAGAAGTTAGGCTCCGCTTCGTAAGCATCGTCATCATATGCAGCTAAAACACAGTCTAGTCGGTGTTTAAAACACCGTCCCAGAGTGGGAGTGAGTGATTAACTCAGTAGTACTATAAGGCAAAGCTTAACATGTTATCAATTCAATTAAGTAATAATGATAAATGTCACGACCCAAACTCGGTAACCGAACTCACAAGGAATCCAATGGCCGGTTCTGGCCGCAAGAGCCTCCGTAGTACTCCATTCTCAGCTCCTGAGACAGGTTCTGATCCTGAAATCCTAAAAGGAGGATTTTCATAACAGTATAATATTTCCAATACGAGCATACAAAAGATTACAGCAAGTACATCTAAGAATAACAAGAGGCATACATCACAAAATTCACTAAGAATTTAAACTTTTACAAGCTTACATCAGGTTCAAAGGGACATACATAAGGTAATAGGAAAAGAAAGAGGAATCAGCAACAGTGGAGTCCTCAAGCTCAACTTTACTCTACGCTCTGCTGCTACGACGTCTACCTAGAGTCTTCTACACACATCAATCGTGCATAAGCTTATAGAAGCTTAGAGGGTGGTGAAAGTATGGGACAATAATGCACAGAAGAATAGTAGGATATACAGGGAAAAACATAATCAATGAGAATATCACTAGCCTTATCAAGGCTTATCATAAATATGATGCAATGAGTACTAGACACCATACCAAGGCAATGCATGAAGGGGCTTACACTGTCATTGCTAATGTGATGCAAGTAATGTCAGTGCTCATGTCTAAACCATATATCAAGTACATTTTCAATCATAAGGAAATCACCGGGGTCCATTACAATACTGAATGACTGCTGCTCTATAAACCCTGCATAGTCAAATAAGTGTAAGAGACCTCACTACCTACCTGTGAACAGTCAATCACCAACAAGGTCTGAAGATAGCGGACCCATTTACGAGTTGGTCAGACTCAACCTAGTAATGCCTCCTCACACCAGGCATGTAAGGCCATACCCCTATCCAACCGACTACACGACAGTGAGAGTCGCGTTCTAACGGTATAAGGCCCTCATACGCTCATAGTTTTCACTTGGTCATGGCGTTGGAGCAGATCCTTGGTACCATAAAAGTTTTAAAATTTTCACCCATAGGCATCCTATGCACCCGGTATGCTTAAGTAATATTTTCGGTGTCCACACATACGTCCATCCACTAATATCCCTGTGGAGGCAAGACCCTGATAAAACAAGGGTGGTATTACCATGAGATGTGATGCCAATGCATGAGTCACACATACAGATCATGTACTAGCTACAGGCAGGCAATGTGCATAAGGGAAGAAACTCCATCTCTTAATGACCACCACACAATGCAATCAATTCACATAAATGATGTATATGGGTCACAAGAATGCAAGTGTGCTACCTGTGGAATATAGAATCCTCCGTCCTAAGGAGGGATAAGGTCTAGGCACATAGATAGGTATTCTAAGAAGAAGAGAAGTCCTCTGGCAGGGCCCAATACTTTGAAACGGCCTACAAGCTAAAAGAGTCATAACCCTAAGAAAGAACGGTCCTAATCAGGCCCAAAGTAGGCCTTCAACCACTTATAAGGGCCTTTGTGGGCCTACCTTAGGGCCACCAAGGAGGACGTCCAACCTTAACTGGATCCCAAAAGGTAGCTCGCTATACATATAATATAAGGTCTAAGGCCTAAGCAATGTAGGGTTTAATGGGCCATACTTCAAGTCCAATCTCATAAACCATAGAGTGGGCCCTTAAGTGAGGTTTGGGCCCAACCGTAAGGGCCATAAGCCCATACATTGTGGTGGGCTTCATGGGCAGCCAGTAGTTCATTTACATGGGCAATTCTCACATTTAACACAAGTGAGTTGGGCCTCACTTTTTAGCCCAAGTATAGGGTCAATTTTAATGGGCAGCCAAGGGTCCAACTTCTTGCATATTCTTGCCCTTAAGCCTATCACAATAGATGGGAGAGTATAGGCCCAAGATCAATGGGCCTATCAAAAAGGACTTAGTTCTCAAGGCCTAATTACCAACACAAAAGGGCGACCATACATATATATAATATCACATAATGGGACTTGAGGAAATAGCCCAAAAATAAAAGTCATTCAATTCATACTTTATGGTGAACTTAGAGGGTAGCCCATAAACCCAAGAATACACATGGGCAAGGCCTAAACCGACAGTGTGGGCCTTTCCATATTAGCCCAAAGACTTATCAAGACTCTCCACAATATGCACCAATGTCGACCGTGCCATATCAGCTCAAAGACTTAGCAAGACCCTTCACAATGTGCACCAATGTGGGCCTTGCAATTCAGCCCATAATTGGGTACTTCATGGGCATCAATGCCCATAATACATGATCAGCTTATAAATAGCCCATTGGGCTCACAATTCAATAAGGTTATCCCTTATATAATGTTGGGCTCAAGGAAGAGGTTTACAGTCTATTGGGCCTATAAAACTACTTAAAAATTTGGTTAAGGCCAGCCGACAATATTACCACAAAGGTGGGGCCTTAAAAGGCATTAATTAGGCCCAAAAATGTCTAAGGAAAGAAGGTAAAGAGTGTGTGCAATACTCCCTTAAATTTGGTGGGCCACAACAGCTCCAAAACAATCAACTATGCAGCAAAATTGGGGCCCTTGCTAGAATTACAGCCCACCCACTTCCTGGGTCTGCTGGAGTTTAGAAATTTATTTAATTTAGATGGGTTACTGATCCATGGTGACCCACACATATCACAGTGGGCCCCACCAGATAAGAAGGGGGTATACAATACTTACTTCAAGTGGGCCATGCCGTTGGATTGCAGGCCCAACAACCTAAGGTAGGGGCGTCCCATGATGGTTAATCCTATGGGCCTAAGTATTTGACCCAAACCTGACCAAATTGCAGGACACACCACGGTCGGTACAGAGGCCCGATGGACCTAAAAATTTTCAGGGTGGTCCTTCCATGGGTTGGCCACATCTCCTCAAAATTTTGTAATTTTTGAATAACTAAAAGTATTTTAATTAATTTAAATAAGACAGTATGTCTACAAAATCAGACTGACCTGGACGTCCTAATGTGGTGGGCTGGTCCGACCCTTGCCATGGTGTGCACAGGGGTCTATTGGCTCCAAACATTTTTATATGGGTCCCACCATAGGTGGGTCACCTCTTTGTAAATTTTTTATAAATTTTAGACACCCAAAAGTATTTTAATAAATTTCAGAATTCCAACCTGTCCAAGGTGGAATGTTGCTGGAAATATAGCTGTCCACTGTCCTGAATTTGAGTCATCCAAATGGGTGGCTTCTGAGCCTCCAAAATTCCTGAAATTTGGGCCCAAGGTACCTCATTAAGCATATAACAACGTGGGACCCAAAAATATAGCCCCCCTTCTAAGAAAATATTTTAAATTTTTTATTTTTATATGATTATGTGTTAGACTGCACAGCAGAAATTTCTGGCAACCCACTATGTTGGCCCTCCCCTTTGGATGCCCAAATGGGGTCCATTGGCCCTAAATTTTTACAGGTATGTCTTACCATGGGTGGTACACCTTTCTGAAAAATTTTAGAATTTTTGAGATAGTATAAATATTTTATTTAATTCATACAAATTATGATCAACAATGAATATTCAGAAGATCTGCTGGTGCAGAAAATACTGTTGTTCCATGTTTGGCACCATATGGGGTGGGCCTATACTTGCCCAAATTATTGAAAAATTGGAGGGTTTGATGGTCCCACATATGGACAGCAAGTGGGGTCCACTGGAGTGGCCCACGTACTCCCAAATCAAGATGAAAAATGAGCATTTTTAACATGCAGTGTTGCTGGAATGTCCAGAAATTTCTGGACAGTCAGCTTACTTTGGCCCATCCCATAGGCCTCAAACATGGGGGAAATGATGTGGGCCCCGTTCCACATCAAAGTGGAGTCACACTCTAGAAAACCCCCAAAGAAATTTGGGAGAAACAAGTATACAAATAGTCTCAAACAATTACTCAAAATCATATTATAAATGGGCCTGAAATCTGGACAGCAACATGTGTTGTCCATATTTCAGTCCATAGAAATTATCCCAAGGGTTTTATACCCTAATCCATTAAGTGGGGTCCACCTAGATGGGTCATCAAAATTTCAGATTCATCAATACACCAAAAACCTTAAGAACATCCATGTTTGGATGCCACCAAACCCATGCATGTCATGGTGGGCCTGGATGTCCCATTTTCTGATGGAACTGAGATGTTACTAACCACATTAGTGGGCCACAAATCTCTAGCAACAAAAGGAGGAGAAAGGGAGAGGGATCACGGCCATGGTGGAAGGTCCTGACACTGTGAACCTTCCACCTTCAATCCACACCATCCACTATATTGGTAGCTTACATGTATGCCATTTATAATTAAAAAGAGGTGTTGAGGTAGGAATACTATCTCTATCATGCATGCAAACGTCTAAATGACCTATGAAAGGTTATATCTAAGAAAAATACCCCATAGCGGGTTCATGGAGAATGGCCCACCATGGAAGAAGATATGCATGCTCTAGGCCTATGGCCTTGAATCTAGGAGTCATGTTGGACCTCTACCATGGATTGGTGGGTCCTACATGTTTTCATTCATGTAGAGAAAGGAAGACAAGAAGAAGAAAGGGAGGAGAGTCTTCATGGAGCACCCACCTCCAATGGACAAACTCCAACTCCAAGTGCTAGCTTCTACGTTTCAAGGGAAATATTTTAATGGTGTAGATGATAGTTTGAGGGTAGGATTGAGGGGAAGATAGGAGGGAGATGGAAGAAATGTTGCTGAAATTTTTTTGCTAGGAGGAGAGGAGAATGAGAAAATGAGAGAAAATGAGAGAGAATAGAGAGGAGAGAAATGAATTAGTTATAGCAATGATGAGTCTTTGGGGAAATGGCTTGCTTAGGGAAGAAAAATACATAGGGAAGTAAAAAAATCTCATGATTACTTCTAGAAAAGAGAAAAAGAGAGTCATAATAAGTTTAGAGAAGGGAGTCTATCATTGCTAGACTAAGCTAGGTAATCATGGTAGCTTGCATGGGAGATAGTGTACTAGGGTGAGGTCCATATGGGGAAACGTGCAAGTCAGGTGGGTCCCACCAAAATGTAATCAATGGTCCAAATAATGCGCGACCTATAACTTTTGATGGACACGTCAGATTTACGCACAAGATGCGGCGTTAGAACCGCGGCGACGAGGCGATCGCAATGGCATAGGTCTTGGATCAATCTGGGTCGGGTCTACGTGACCGAACTCAAGGATGTGAAAGTGCTCTTGCTAATGCCCTGGTTTGTCAATTAGCTTGTGTTGAGTCAATCGGATTGTAGAGAGTCACAGGAAGATCAATTCAAGCGTCTGCCTCAACCAGATGTGTGGAAGCTCGCTATAGATAAATCTAAGCCTCACGTCCCATGTCCCAAAACACCAGGTGAATAAAACCCTTAGAAACACCTTAGAACATATTACAATTTTTGGATAAGAAAACTTTTTCAAAAGTCAAAAAATCTCTAAGTTTTCTTGCCCTATCGATTGTATCGATACACATCTCGATATGATCGACCTGCGCTGTTGATGTCCTCGAAAGACCAATCGAAAAAATTAAATAAGGACTTTATGTGTCCAGCAACCAAATACATATCTGGACAGAATTATCGATGTATCGACACACTTATCGATATCATTAATATTTGAATCTCGAGCCCATCGAATGTGGCTCGATAATATCGACAGGCAGATCCAGCGCCCCAGTTTTTACTCAGGAAAATCATATATGCGTTAATATATCGAAGCCCTCCTCGATACCATCGGAGTTCAAATCTCGATGATATCGAAAGGCTCTCGATATTATCGGTCATGGGTGTGAAATTCTCCAGCAACATTTTTCAGGTGATTTTCAATTTTGATCGAGGGTCACTCGATAGAATTGATATTCTAAATATCGATAATATCTGGGTCGGGTTGATTGTATCGAGAAAGGATAAAACTTGTCTAGCAAGCTCACTGATAAAATCTTTAGATTTATCGATGCATTGACACGACCACCGATATCATCGACATTCAAATTCTGATGATATCGAGTATCCCCTAATCATATCTGATGACCTGAAAATTTCAAAGCAAGTTTCTCTCATTTTTCAAATGTCGAGGACTCGATCCTTGTATCGATAAAATTGGAGTTTAAAATCCGATGGCATCGACACGAGTCTTGATTCCCTCGATAAGTTGGCAGAAGGTTTTTTCAAAAGCGTATGACATTAAGTTTGTGTCATCGAGCGGACCATCGATACAATCGAGATTATATACTCGATGATATCGAACTTTGTCATAAAAGTGACTGTTTTATATCCATTAAAACCTTTTACCTATTTAAAGAGAACTTGTCTTTAGTTGCTGTGAGAGAAAGTAGAGAGTGCTTTTATGTGTTTAACCTTATATCACAAACCCTAAGCCCTTTCTCTCAAGGGAGTTCATCCTCCAATTCACCCTCATTATTGATATTCAATAGAGTGGATTGGGGAATGAACTTCCGCATTCAAGGATCCTCCAGCTACTACCTTAATGGCAAATCATTAAGCTGGGATGCCTTAAATGCATAGATGATTGGAATCACTCTATCTTCATAATAGGAAAACCTTTAGAGAGTAGGATTCCATCATAACCTTGACCCAACCCTTAAACATATATTGGTATATCATTTATGTTGCGGTTCAAGGAAGAAGAAGACTCTTCATCAATAAGGAGGAGATCTTCGTCATGTGCTGAATGAGACTCATCAACTTATCTGTAAGTATCTAAAGTCCAGAGGACCCTTTGATCATTCCTTTGTAGGATTGGGTCTAAGGTGGTTCTCCCCCTTGAAGTCCTCAAGAAGGCCTCCGGCGGGAGTGTACGTAGTGGGTGCGTTGGGTGGACCCTTACTCTGTAGAGAGCATAAACATTTGGTTATGGGTGAACCAGTAAAACCTTCGGTTTGAGATGAACCGTATAAAACCTTGGCTTTGAGGTGAACCGAGTGATACCTCCGTTAGGGTCTTAGAGAAGATCCTTAGCCAGTGTGCCTAAAAGTGGGTGTGATGTGTTAACCCTTGCTCGTGAGAGTATAAACAGTCAGCCTCAGTGTAGGTTGTAAAGGTTGAAGGTGAACCTGATTTAAAACCTTAGGTTAGAGGTGAACTATGGGAAACCTGCTTAGTGAAATCCGGTACACTCAAGGATTGAGTGCGATTATCGGGAGTGGAGTAGACAAGTAGTCGAACCACTATAAAAATAACTGTGTTTGCGATTGTTGTTCTTTTGTTTGTGTGATTTACGTTAATATTTTCATATCTTAATATCTGAGATCACACCTCACACACACAGTCATATCCATCATAAACTAGTTTGCATATTGTTTACTTCTTAAATAGTTTGTGATTGGATCCTCTACCAGGCTTGAAAGCCAGTTTGAGTAATCCTAATAAATGCATAATTGATAGGAATAGTGTAATAGGCTTTTAAATAAATTGTAAAAACTTTAAAGAGTCCTATTCAACCCTCTCTAGGACATATTGGTATATTCTTACTTCAACTTCAAGTGGTCTTCACCACTATTTTAGGATGACTGCAAACGTTAACCGAGGATCGCGGGTCGCTGGAATTTGACCAGTAGGACCGCAGGACCAAAATGGATGGAATACATACTCACACACATGCATGTACACATGAAAACTAAGGTCAGATCTCACAATAAAGCAGTACAGCACTCATATCCTAAGTACTCTTGTTAATGCAGGAATGATATGTTGTAATGATGCATGCCCTCGTCTGCACTCCCTCAGCAATATCATCTCACGATAGCGGCATGTACCCCTTCGGACACGTGCCCTTCCTCGCCAAAGCACATGCAATGCGGTGATTGATCGTGTTAGCCAATGCTTAATTAGGTTTATTCATATAGCAGATTCGGAAAGTTAAGGTACCTCCCTTTATATCATTTACCCAAACGATGATCCATATAGGGTCGTCAATCCTAGTTAATCACATACAATAGGCAAGTTATAGGGCAACGTCACCCCTGATTTAAAAGCAGTGGACATGCAAGTTCAGGTCGCTACGGGAGGCTCGTCACCTCGGTGTAGGCCTATTTTATACTCTAGATCACTACGGAAAAGGCTTGTCACCTTAGCATAAGCCAACAACTCGAATACGGTGTCTCATACCATCGTATTCGGCTCACGAGTTTAGGTTGCTCATTAGTCACTACAGGGAGGCTCGTCACCCCAGTGTAGGCTGACAACTCGACCACGATGTCCCATACCACCATGTCCGGCTCATGAGTCTTAACGGATAGTAGTACCAAGGTTGAAACGGGCTTTAAATTGGCAAGTGGTACCTCAGATTCAAGCAGTAGCATCCATACATGGTAAACATACATTAGGCTAATCGGATTACTTAACAAGTTCAACTGGTACAATCGTACGTTGAATTGATCAACATGGAGCGTGTAAGCACTTCGCGTGGCCTAATCACTGTCGACAAACAACATATGACTCAGATTCATCAAACATGTCTTGTGTGGCGAACGACCTCGGCTACTAATTTGGGAATCATTACCGATTGCCTGGGCTATGTAGTAGTCTTAAACCAGTTCAAACACAGCATGTGGATACATGTGATATTCATAACAACATTTAACAAACAATACTAATATAAATCTCATTTGAGCATTTTAACAAAACATAAAGCATATTATCATACACATGTACTTCATTCATATATTACGTAGTAGTAATGCAGGTTACATGAAGGAAACTGTAGCTATAATAAGGTAATTGAGAATCCTATCTCAACTCCTCAGTAAGTACATTTTAAAAGACAATTTCTCATTCAGACATTTTATCAAACACTTAACTACACATATCAACATACATATACTAAATTAATTATAACATATATTCTTGCAAATTCTTTCACAAAGGGGTTGTCACACATACAACAATCATGTATGATCAATCAATAATCATGGCAAGTACAAATCATAATTTCATATTCATTCAAACATTTCAACAAACACATGGAATGCATTATATTCAACATAGTTCATATATATGTGTAATACACGGAAAACATCGTATCTAAGTACGTGTGACAGTAATCAAGTCAGTTATAAATCATTAACTGACATTAAAAGCCTTAAAAATCATAACCTAAACACATGGAACTCAGTTCGTACACTACGCCTTTATTTAAGGCACAACGGCTACCTAAATCATGAAATAGGTTAGTTATTTCACCGTTTTCTTTATTTGTATCCTAAAACATATTAGGGTTAGGATTTCTAACCCAAAAATGAAGTCGGAATCGCCGGCATGGCGACACGGGAGAGATGATTCAATACGTGGAGCGGTGGGAGTGAATCCCAGCAACAATCTCCCTATCTCTCTCTTTTCTCTTCTCTTTTCTCTTCTCTCTCCTAAGGTTAGGAAAATTCGTATGGAATGAGAGAGGAGTGGATTAATGGTCTTATATAGGCCAAGAACTGATGTCAATGGCCCAAGGGCCATGGTATACTTAGGGTAATACCAAAAGGTGTCTGTTTCGGGCCAACGGAGCTCATCTAGGGGTCCATTGCTCACATACGGTCTAGAGAGAGTTCTCTGACTATGGATCTACGTCAGGTTAAGATTTCAGTCCGATCGGGTTAGTGGATTGATTATGGAGAACCCATTTCAGTTCAATGGTCATTGTCACCCGATCAGGGCCACAAGTATACCATTGGGTGCAGGAAAATTTTCCTGATCCAAGGGTGTAGTTAGGTCTGAATCTGACATTCTGAAGCCATAAATTTAGCCTGCAAGCGAACGGCCCAATTCACTTAAATTTGAGTTCATTTTCTAAAGATATTCGCGTTTCTCACACACTTTGCTCAGGGCTCAAGTTGTGCGTTTATAGATATTATTTGAACTCGATTCCCACGATGCTTGTCAAGCCCAGTAAGGTGGTCATAACCTTATAGTTTCACAGTCATTGGACTTTCGACGCTCGGTCCAGATCCGATACAAAGTTTCAATGTACTCCCGAGAGCAACTAGGTTTTGATATTAATCCTAGGTTTCTAGAAAATGTTGGGTTAGCAAATCCAATGGTTTTGGGTCTTGCAGTTCGTATAGAAAGTGGTTCAAGCTAATTCCACTGGTGATTAAGTTTAGTACTTAATTAATTTTCATCTAATTTCTACATAATTTGATCCTTAGTGATTTCTACTTAAGGTGATACTCGAGTCTTTGTACGAATTTTTCTGAGACGTTACAATGCTATCACAAACATATACAACCAATGTTATCATACTCTTTTCATTATTTCAAACAATTAAGTGATCAACCTTAAAGCCATATAATCTATACGTAGGCAATACCATATTGAATTTATCAAACCATACCCTTGAAGACTACTTAAGGTTGCAAATTATTCTCTGATATCTACATACTCTCATAGTCTCTTCTTGAGTAGAAAATTGAGAGGTTAGTCCATATAAACTTTCTCAAATAAATACATATAAAGAATAACGTTCTTAACATCTAACTGATAAATTAGTCAATCCTTAATAGAAATAAACACTCGAACAGATTTTACTTTGACCATAAGAGAAAAAGTATCCTTATAATCAAGTTCCTAATTTGGGTGCATGTAACATCCTAGATTTTCACTGTTTTCGATTTTTAAAAAAACCCTTGAAAACCATCAATATGACTAGCCTACATTGTCGCTTATTGACCTTTAACGCTCGAAGTAAGCATATACATGGGTGGTACCGATAAATAACCACACAAATTCGATAAATCAACCGTAGAAAGTTAACAAATCCGTCCGATCATTTAAATCTCAAGTTTAGCCACATGATTTGTTCACATAGGGCCCGAATCTAGCCAACCTATCACTAACTAATCAAGACGACCATGATGACTATAAATTAAAGATCTACCAAAAACTGAGACAACTAAGGGTCGAATCGTAATTAACAAACCAAAATAACTTAATTATCAATATATTTTAAGAACCAATGATTTAGAGTGATTATGACTGAATCACCATTGTCACTAATTGTGAATAGTCTATACTATGAACATATTTAATATAATACCTATAACCTTGCAAGACCTTTCATATATTTTTACTTAAACAACGGTATATTTTCAACGGATCAAATCAATGATTTTTGATCGTTACCTTACTTTTAATCATAATACTCGATACTATGATGATGCTCTATTTTTACGTGATACTCTAAAATAAACTCTAAAAATAGATAAACGTGCGGCCACGTAACTTTAACCACCTTTGAACCGTAGGTACAACCCGAAGCTTGAGGAGCGTCAGTGCTCGTTTTCGCACGAGACGTGCCTACAGTAATGAGGTACACCAGCCAATATGCTTCCTCTGGTTGCTAGTTCTTGGAATGTGATTGGTCGCATAATTACTATTTGCATTTAATGCAACAGTTTTGATAACGTCATCATTGACATTGACCAATCACAATACAAAATAAGAAATCCAAAACGGATTACCTACTACCCCTGCCACAGCCCAGTGACTGGTGGTCAGTGCTCCGTGGGCCCCAGCATGATGTATGTGTTTCATACGTTCCGTTTATCCAATTTTATAAATCATTTTAAGGCTTTATTTCCAAAATAAGATTGATATAAATCTCAGGTGGACCACACCACAAGAAGGTGATTGCATATTCAACATTAAAATCTTTAAAAGGCCTATTGTACTGTTTATTTGACATCCAATCTATTAATTAAATCATGCAGGCTCAGATGAAGGGAAAAAAGAAAAATTAGATTGTTCCTAAACTTTTATAGCCCCGGAAGGTTTTTAAAGGTCAACACTCATTAAACACTGTTTCTTATAAATGTAGTCCACTTGAGATTTTTATATACCTCAATTTTTGTCTTATACCATAAAATGATATGAAAAAATAGATAGATACCATGGATAAAACACATACATCATGATGGGGCCCTCGTATCACCGGCCATCAGCCATTGGCCGGTGGCAAGGGGAGTAGCCAATCTGCTTCCGGCAAGCAGATGATCGGGATTCCTTGCTTGACTCTTTGCCATGGTAATTACAGGTAAATGAGATTACCACTGGAAATTCATGTGAAGTGGGGTTTTGACGTTGACATCCTCACTTTTACAAGATTCCACATGTGTGCGTCTGGTTGACATCTTCACTTTTACAAAATTCCACCTGGAGAAGAATGAAAAACTCAAAATACATGAGACCCACCATGATGTGTGTGTCTGATCTAAACGGTCCATCCATTTCATCCTCCCATTTTAGGCGATGAGTCCAAAAATAAGACAAATCCAAAGTACATGTCGACCACGCCTCACACTACTGTAGGAATTGCAGTGGGAATTGAACACCTGCTGTTAAAACCTAATTGGGCCACAAGAGTTCCGGATCAAACTTATATTTCTGTTTATAGATCATTCATGTCTGTTTTTGACCTTATAAGTAGGTTAGATGACAAATACATGTTATTGTAGCTCTACACAAATTTCCACCTCTAACCCCGATATCCTTATCATTCTCCTGTTTCCTGCGTTTTTTTAGGTTGTTTTCATTGTAAATTTTTTGATACTGCCTATCTATAATTTAGTGGACAGCCTGTCATTCAATCATGCAGTTCGTAAGGTTGAAAGTGACTGCATTTTTAGAAGGCTGAAAACTTAAAAGAGGTAGTACGTTTCTTTACTTTTTTTTTTATAATTTAGAAGACGTACGCCATCAGTCAGCAGACCTTTGCCTAAAGTGTGAAACGCCGAACGTGTTTTCCTGTGTATGACAGACCACCTCGTGAATAACGTTTTTTTTTTGTAGACTAATCTGGCAAATCTCTCCTTTGATTTGGGCATTCTTTCTATATTAGATGATGAATTACACCAGATGATATTATCACAATATTATCATAAGATTTTAAAAATTTTCGGCATATTTTGAAGTAACGTATTTTTATGACAGTATTATTGCAAAATTAACATATATATTAAATATATATATTTTTTGTAGAATTTGTTATTTTAATACATGTTTAAAGGGTTTTGTTAACATTAGTGAGTAAGTTTGCTATGTCCATAAATTTTTTAAATGAAATATGTGGTGTTTTATTATGGATTTGGACCATTCATTTATTCATACAAGTAAGAGCAAATAATGGTATAAAAATCATGCAAACTTGATTATCCTGTATATCTGATCAATAGCATGGAAAATGTACTGTCGAAATTGGGCAGAGAAATAAAATAAATCTAATCATCATCCTGAAACATCAATTTGATGAATATCAATTTTCATTGTTTATGATTAAAAATTATCACTTTCTTTAACGCATGCACACACACCCCACACAAGCGTAGTGGAATTTCACCACCTATGGGTACTCGAAACCTTGATCCGGTGTTAAAACTCCTTAGAGTCTACCACCCGAGCAAGTAAGGACCCAATTAAAAATTAAAAATTATCACTTTGGTTTCACCATTCTGACCAGATGATTTATGGCTCTTAAATAACATATAATAATAATAATAATAATAATAATAACCCCATATGGAGGGTCAGGATCATTTGATTTGTATGATTCTTGAACGCAGACTTGCTCCCAAGGGTACTATTGAATGAAGGGTCTTGATTGATGATTGATGTTCCATAAATCATCCTAAACGTTTGGAGATTCTGACCTGTGCAAGACCCGTTTTAAATTCTAAATTCATTTAATAATTTGTAATAACTATTTTTTAAAATTTTGTCTTTGGAGAGATTTGCCTAACAATAGTCCGTAAAAACCTCAAAACCCGAAAATATCGGGAGAAATATCCTTGCCGAGAAATTGCCGAATGAGAACTTCCATTGTGGTTTTGGATGGAGTGGCATCATACATGTTTCCATGGTCTAAACCTTCTGCGCTTTCATGTTTCCTAGGTGGGACATATGGTCCCTGACCTAAACTGTTGATCTAGCGGTTCATGTGGTGGATTGCCTGTGCCTTCGGAATTACCCAGATTTCAATAATCAAGGCCTATAGATTTGCCTTTTTTTTCTTTTTTTCTTTTTTTCTTTTTTTCTTACGTTTGAATGTGAACCGTTGCTCCATTCTCTCAGTCTATTGGTTGACAGACTGTTGATCAGGTTTAGGATTTTTTAAATTGGGGGGGGGGGGGTTGTGGTCAATAATAGCAACCGCTTGGATCGCTCATGTGGGGCCCACTTGCCCCAAACCAGGGTGGAGGATAGAGTGGGCAAGAGACAACTCGACTTGGCAAACTCAACTCGTGAGACTCGTTTAGACTTGGCTCAATCCAACCGAGTGGGTGAGCCGATCTAAACCGACTAGGCTTCGTCCAATCTGAACCGAAACCGATTCGAGTTGGGACACCATGTAACCCAACTCGACTCGACCCAATATCCAACTCGGTATTGACTCGACTCGATTTAAAATTCAACTTGTGTGTGTTTGTGTGTGTGAGTGATAGAGTTACGCTCACCTTCGCACCTTCTTTGGTGAGTACCTTTACACATTATGTCATGGGCACAAAATCCGAAAGGTCTATGTGATGCAGCACCCCATGAAACCTTTAAGGGCCAACTTTCAGCCTGATCTATAACTTTAGTAGGCCATAACAAAGAGAAGCAAATCAAGGAAGGTATTTGTTTTCTTTCTCCATGGCCCACTAATATTTTGGATCAGACTGAAAGTTGGGCTCCAGGGATTTTATGGAGGTGCCGCATCACATGGATCATTCAGATTGTGGGCTCACATCAAGTGTGATGAGTTCTCAAAAAGTTCTCACAAGAACTCATTGAGAACATCTGAGCATTGGATTATATATATATATATATATATATATATATATATATATATATATATATATATATATATGAGATTTCAGATATGAGATGTGGTGTAGGTGACAGAGAGGTTGCAATTCTCGCAGGTGCACTTATGTTTTGATATGTGATTTCAGCCCGTGGACACCTCCTGCACTTGACCCGACTGATGGGATCAAACTCGGTATTTATGGCCAGGTTGGACTTAGTCTAAATTAGTCCTGGTCAAACCTGACTCAGATTGACTTAGGGATGCGCTGGACTCGGTACCAAGTCAGGTTGAGCTCGAGTCAAGTTTATTTCAAAACTGAAACAAGTTGGGTCAGCCCTAACTCGGTCCGACTGGACTCAATGACTCGTGGAACACTGAGTCCTAAGAAGGTGCCTAGACTCCAAACCGACGTATTTCACCATTTTCAAGAACGGTGGCTGGATCCATCCACCGTCCACGTAGAATGATCGATGTCAAACCAGATTGCCCAACTCATTCTAATACCAGCGCTTTGATTCAGGCCACTGACCATTTTCATTTTAACTACCAACCATTAGGTAGCAGCCAATTAAGTGGTTAGGATCGTCTGTGTGACGTCATTTTTTATATTGGCCAAAAATTAGACCATGTTTATGCGACGTGTATCTTAGATTTGACATTTTCAAGTAACGGGGGGAAATTACAAACTGAAGCTATTTTAACTAATTTCCCCTCATTTTCAAGTAAAGGAGGAAATTACAAACTGGGGCTATTTTAACTAATTTCTGAAGGTGAACCACATTTCTGGTCTGGTCGATGCCGAATAGATTCCAATGTATCGCTTGTTTTTGTATTATGTTTGGTGCGTATTTATTACATAAATGGCGATAGTTCTTCCTTTTTATAATAGAAAATAGTATAATAGTTTGAAGGACCATTCAAAGTACAGTATGTAGGGGTGTACATCGAGTCGAACCTAGTCGAGCGGCGTTAGCTCGACTCGGCTCGGCCACTAGCTAACCTCAGCTTAAACTCGGCTCGGCTCAATCCTCGAGCCTGACTAGCCGGCTCAGCTCGGTCCTCGAGCTTGACTGGCTAGCTCAGCTCGATTTGATCAGTAGCTCAGACCGAGTTCGAGCCAAGATCGAGCCGAGTTCACCATTGAGGCGTTTTCACAAACACCTAGATTGCACCTTCAAAATCTCGTTGTATTTGAGATAGCAGCAATGGTTTTATAGGTATTTTATCAAACACTTTCTAAGCAACATAAAAATCAAGAAAAAAAAAGGGAGGGTGTTGGTTTCATATACATACTTTCCTTGCCACCAGCCACACTTCTTTGAGTCGTTTCATTAAACATTTGGTGAGCAACATCAATATCAATGTAACCGAGTCACCAAACTGGTTCGATCTGAGTTCAATTCAAGTTGGGTTCTATCCAAGTCGAGTCGAGTCGTGGCCAGCTCGAACTCGGCTCGAACTCATTTCCAAGCTCAAAAAATCAACTCGACTCGGCTTGAACTTAGCTTTAAACCGAGTCGAATCGAGCTTTTTTAAGTCAAGTCAAGTGAGCTAACCAAGCTAGCTCAGTTTGTGTACACCCCTAACACTATGTCCTCTTTCTTTTCTTTCTTTTTTTTCCCACACACGCACACCCACACACTCAGACCCTAGTGGGATTTCACCACCTATGGGTACTGGAACCCTTGACCGGGTGTTGAACCCTTAATCGGGTGTTGAAACTCTTGCGAATCTACCACCGGGGCAAGAGTAATTACCCAATACAACATGTCCTCACTCTAACACTCTCTCAAGTGGGAGTATAAATACCAGTAATTAATGCCCATCCTAAAATTATGTAAATAAAGTTGAGCATATGATAAAGTCTTAGTGGGGATATCTACAACTTGTAATTTAGAATGGAGATAAGTTGTGGTAATCTACTTGTAAGTGGGTCTCTACTCATGGGTCAAGGTCGACTCACAAGAGTTTTAACACAGATGTCATGAGTTTGAGTACCCATTGTGGTGTGTGTGGGTGTGAGGGTATTTAAAATAATAATAATAATAATAATAATAATAATATTTTTAAAAACAAAAAATACTTGAAAGCAATCATCTCATGAATAAAATGACAATCAACTTCTATGTGCTAAGTTTTCTTATGGAAGACTGAATGATTTGCAATGTGAGTTATTGCTTGATTATTGTCATAAAGAATTATAAGATCACCAGTAATAAATGAAGCTTTCGTAATGAGAACTTTAGCTATAACAGTTCGCAAACGGCATAGCTCATGGCTTTGTATTCGGCATCTACATTAGAACATGTAATTACATTTGCCTCTTACTTTTCCGAATGAGTAAGTTTTCTTAACAAAAGTACAATATTATGAAGTAGACTGCCCATTTGTAATGGAACTTACCCATTAAACATCAACAAATGCATCTACTTGAAAATTACCATGTACCTGGTATA
Source organism: Magnolia kwangsiensis (assembly GCA_037074715.1). Classification (NCBI taxonomy): domain Eukaryota; kingdom Viridiplantae; phylum Streptophyta; class Magnoliopsida; order Magnoliales; family Magnoliaceae; genus Magnolia; species Magnolia kwangsiensis. The sequence goes on from CM073577.1 coordinate 122,456,827, forward strand.
AGATCCGTTGGCTAGATGCTTTATTGAGATATATGAATATGGGAACTACCTCTCAATGTGGAATTCTTAGCTAGTGCATGGATATACTCACAATGCCGACAACAAGTGCAATATATGACTGAGTGACTATAAAATATATCATTTTTTCAACCATCCTCCTGTATCTACCTTGGTTATCAAACAACTCTCCCCATCATTCATAACTTCCCTCTAGCCTCATAAACATATGAGTTGGTCTACACCCAAGCATTTTATTCTCATATAGTAAATCAAGATCACATATTTCCTATAAGAAATATTAATCTCAAACTTTGATTTAGCGACATCGATCCCCAAAAGGGAGTAAAGCAGCTCCATCCTTAATTTGAAAATTCTTATGGAGATACTTCTTAGCTCTAAGATGTCAAATATATCATTCCTTATAATGATAATACCATAAACATATACAACCAATGCTATCATACTCTTTTCACTATTTCATAAAGATTAAGTGTTCAACCTTAAATCCATATCAGCTATATGAAAGAAATACTTTATTGAATTTGTCAAACCATGCCCTTAGAGACTGCTTAAGGTCGCAAATCATTTTCTGATGTCTACATACTCTCATAGTCTCTTCTTGAGAAAACAATATTTGAGAGGTTACTCCATATAAACTTTCTCAACTAAATCCATATAAAGAATAACGTTCTTAACACCCAGTTGATAAACTAGCCAATCCTTAGTAAAAATAAACATTCGAACAAGTTTTAGTTTGACCATAAGAGAAAAAGGTATCCTCATAATCAAGTCCCTAATTCGGGTTTACCCCTTAGCTAACAATTGGGCTTTCAGTCACTCAATGGAACAATGTAGGCAGATTTAATTGTGTAAACCTATCGACACTCTATTGCCATTTTTCTGGTAAGCAGATCAACTAACTCTCACGTATATTTTAGTACATAATAGCCGCCTCATCTTCCATGGCTTCACGCCAATTAGAATATGTGAGTGCATCATGGTAAGTTGTGGGAATAGATACATGTGACAAAAACAAAGTATAGGCATATAAATTAGGACTCAATTGATGATAAAAATAAAATAAAATAAAGTGAAATATAGGATGTAAGGTGCAAGGTTGAATACATTTTTTAATGCAATTGGTAATTCCAAATCAATAGGTTTTGATGATGGACCTACAAGTGAATGAGAAGGTGGAGGGACGCTTGAATTAGGAGAACCAACCTTGTCCCCAACAGGCGCCAGTGGTGGTATGTCCAAAGTAATAGGTCAGTACTTTCAAAATTATCAACTACTATATGAGGAACCACAAGTAAAACGGCCAGGGAATATAACTTTCCTCTAAAGTAGGGGGTGAAGTAAGAAGCATCCTCAAAGAACATAACATCGACAGTCATATATAAACAATGAATAATGCGGTCATAACATTTGTACTCTTTTTAGGTACGAGAATATCCAAGAAACACACTCGATTACTTGAGCATTTAGTTTCTTACTTTTAGTTTTAAATACATAGACTCATAATGTCATCCAAACATACGAGTAAACAACCAAAAAAAAAAACAAAAAAAAAAAAAAAAAAAGGTGTCAGCATCACTTCCTAAAATCAAGGTAACCAAGTAGGGCTATTCAAGACCCGAAACCTAATATCATGATTTTTTTTCACATTTATTACATCATAGACATTTATTAAATATTCAAATATCATTGTTGATGCCAAAATCCGGTCGGCCCTCCCTCCACGTCGTCCACCACGTATTATCCCTGTAACCTGCACCAGGAAAGCAGGCAAAGGTGACCCTGGCTAAGCCGGGGAACCCTCCGATGCCTAAGTCAGGACAAGGGAATCGGGGTCTGAGTATAGAGTAGAGGAGAGCTAGATTTTACGTACCTGTAGATATGGCGATGCGTACTATTTATACCTGCCTATGAGGCAGTCTGAGTCCGATAATCTCGGCATGATCAGAGGGATTCTAGGATCATGGAGATATTGCCCGCAATCTACTGATCGCGCAGCGTATCTGGTAGATCGTGCGCACCTGTGAGCGAAGTTACCGGCCACGTCTCGATATGACAGTTTCCATATTAAACGAGTGAGATATGCACGTCGGAGAGTCTGCTCGACTCGGCTTATCTAAGGATACCACCAGTCCAATCCGCCTAGTCGGCTCAGTTGGTTCCACCATGGCTGGAAGGGCTGACTTCAATAAGCAGTGGGGTTAAGGCGTTGGAAGTCATCCGAAATTCGATCGGAGTATGATTTTGAGTCGCGCACCAACCGTGTCGTCTGCTTGGATGGACCACGTCCCAAAGCAGGTCAGATGGAGGCTCGGACGGGCGATTGGGGCAGTGTTGCATCGTGAGTTCGAATTTTTCATAACAGAAGCCCCCTACTTTTCGAGCTTGCTCGCGGGCTCGAAGAGTACTTAGGCAAGAAATATTCCGCCCCCATCGCAATGATGGCGGATATCGAATCGCGCAGGTGCTTGTCGCTTCCTTTAACGCGGGGCGACGGTTACGATCCCGCATCCCTTCTCAGCCTATGGGAAGCCGCCACGTAGACCTGAGAAGGCGTGCCTATAATGCTCCGACTGCTGTGGCGCTGCTTCGCGTATCAAGGCGCACTGCCCGATGTCAGGCGCCATACCAATGGTTCGGTAAGCGTCCAATGCGGTGTTGCCATGTGTGCTCGGAGATAGACTCGTGCCGATTCGGCTGCTGCCATTAAGGTTCGCCATCAATGCGAGAATCGTTCGCAACCTATATAAGGGCGCCTCAGACCTTAGCATAGCATTTTTCATTCCGTTTCATAAGAGCACACCGAAGAGGAGATTTTCGACGAGAGGCGATTCCGGCCGATTTTGAAGTTTCCGTCAGTAGGCGATTTTCGACAACCACCCAGTGAGTCTCGCTGACCTTCGCTCTTTTTTCTGCTATGTCTTCTGATCTTTCTATGCCCGTTGCAGTGCGGGGTCTGACTACCACTACATCCCTTCATCCGGAAGGTAGCGACCTACCTCGAGTTGGCCCCTGGACAATTCGCTCCGAATGTATGGAGGGTGATGATCTCAGCCTACATAATTTGGAAGCAAGTTGGGAACCCCGAGCTGACCCCAGAGGAGCTGCTGAGCCGGTACATGATCAAGCATGATAGCAACGACCCATGGTACTATTTCGCGACTCGGGGGAGCAAAGGGTCAGGATTGGTAATGCACCTGCCGTCTTCTAAAAAAGACTGAAAGAACAAGTGGTTCTTGGCGGTGGGTGATTGGGAGGTTATCACGTCCCAAACCCAGAAATCGGATTCACAAGAATCCTGATTGCCGAATCCGGTGCCAACAGCCTCCATAGTACCCCATTCTCGGTTCCTAGCGTTCACACGCCAGATTCCGATCCTGGGATCCTATAAGGAGGATTTTTATTTTTGAAATGTACATTTAACTACTAATAAGCATAACCACAAGATTACCCAAATCACAAAAGCAACATCATCATCACATATCCACTAATATAATCATTTGAGTACAATACTGAAAGAAAAATACATAAATAGAGAATCAAGCTCCAAAAGACCACCGCACACTCCAAGCTCAACACTGCTGCAGCCTAACATCACCTGTACGCATCTATCGTGTATAAGTTTATAGAAAGCTTAGAGGGTGGTGTAAGTGTGTACACAAGGTAAGTGCCAAGTATTCAATACAATGTCATAATCATACAATGCCGAAAAATTAATAATCCATAAACCATACAATGTTTGAATAAGCAGAAACACTAACAAGAGCAGCAATTATCAGAGTAAGCAGAAATACTGATAAGATATAACTCACATGATAATAGAGTAAGCGAAAGTATGGACAAGTCTATGAGTCAACCAATATCAGAATACGCGATATAGAATAGTTATGCGATAAGGAGTCATAAAGAGCCAAATATCAAATGCCGAGGATGCAATGTAATATACAAATCTTGTTAAATCTATTTAGGCCATATAAGTGCAGAAATAGCAACCCAAGATGTTATATGCCTGCGGATGTAATGTAATATGCGATGCGAATGAAATAACTATGCTGGAGTGTGAAGTCGGGATGATAGTACGTAGTATCGCAGGCTATGGGGTCCAGCACAAGGGACTTCTATCCAAATAAGTCTCATACCTTAATTTGGATAGTCAGACTCATCGTGGTAACTCCTGATCTCAGGTTAGTGACGCGCCCAACCAAAATCCTTGCCATGACGAAGGTACACAACAATTAGTTACGCACCACCAGCCCGAGTGGATAGTGAATGAATGAATGAATGAGCATGCAACTCCTACTCAATAAGTCCACATATCAGTACGATTCCTCTCTGAGAAATCACCGGGGTCTATTACACTCCATACCAGATTGCCACCCCATCGCGCACAACAAGGTGAGTGGAAGAGACCTCACTATCCGCCTGCCAATATCGGGCCCGGCTCGTCAATAGCAGACCCATTCCTCGAACTTGTCAGACTCAGCCTAGCATTGCCCCCTCCTCTCGGGCAGGTAATGTCACACCCCAAACTCGGAAACCGGGCTCACAAAATTCTCGATCGCCGAATCCGGCGCCAACAGCCTCCGTAGAACCCCATTCTCGGCTCCTAGCTCCCAATCGCCAGGTTTCGATCCTGGGATGCTACGAGGAGGATTTTAAATATCAGTTTGATTCGTAATAAGCATAACCAAAGGCATAACCCACAAACAACAACCAAGAACTCCATTACATTTCCACTATGATCAAAAACTTTACAAGTACAATGAGCGTAAAGGGAAATACAATGGTAAAGAACCAAAAACTTCAAAATGCTCTACAACGTGCTCCTGCCTCAGCGCTGCTGCGAACCAACGTCACCTGCACGCAACGGTCGTGCATAAGCTTACAAAAATCTTAGAGGGTGGTGAAAGTGTGTGCGCAAGGTAGTAATATGAACATGCAATGTCAGAATGATGCGGAATATGCAGATGGAAGCATAATATCATGAGCCGTACCAAGGCTTATGTGATGCAAGACATGAATGATTTCGGTCATCCCAAGGCCATGTGATGTGTAATGCAACTCAAGCATACAGATCCTCATCTATGTCCACACATCAATACAGCTCAAAATATGAAATATCATCGGGGTCTAGTACACTCTAAACCAGATTGCCCCCACATCGCGCGTAATCAGGTAAGTGGAAAAGACCACACTATCCGTCTGCCAATATCGGGTGCGACTTGTCGATAGTGGACCCATTCCTTCAGCTGGTCAAACTCAGCCTAGCATTGCCCTCTACACTCGGGCGGGTAAGGCCGCACCCCCTTCCAACCGACCACGACACAGTGGAAAGCGTAGCCGTCTGGTAATAGAAACTCAACGCTCATCTACCCATTCGGTCTAGACATTGGAGCAACCTCTTGGTACCATAAGGGTTTAGGGACTTTCACCCAGGGATATCTATAGTACCCCATGTAGAACAAGATTTTTAATATCCAATCCTGCCAACCACGATACATCTGTGGAAGTTACGACTCCGATGTCGTTAGGGCGTACCATATCCATGTCATACAAATGCGATATGCATGATTCATACTATCCAATCATGCAGCAAATCCTACGCATATCGTGCGCTGATGTAAGGCAACACTGCCTAACCAGGTGCCCATAAACAACCTGTCCGAAGGCATATGCTATAATCAGTCAATCCTCATATCAAGCATGCATATGATGAGTATGATCATGAGTCATGAAACTACACTAAACATGTCAATGAGTGATGATCCATTCTTACAATGCAGATGGGCTTGGACGGCCTATACACAGCAAGTATGGCCAGTAATGGGCCCTAAGGAAAGTCGTAATGTGGACATCCAACCAGCATCACACTCGCAATGTGGACGTCAAACCAACATTGCATCCCAGGTACGATCTTCTTAAATATCGCTACATAATCGGTATTGGGATTACACATTGCAATGGACCTTAGGTTCATCCCATTGGGCTTTTCTTATATATGTCAAATGGGCCATATCCTATGGGCCTTTTAATTATCAGATGGGCCACATAAATGGGCCACACCAATGGGTCTTATATGCATTGCAATGGGTCAAAACCCGTGGGTCTTGGATTGCATCAAATGAGCATAGTCTCATGAGTCTAATATGTGACCAATGGGTCACACCATTTGGGTCCCACATGTACATCAAATGGACATCAGCCCATATGCATTATATGTGTTCAATGGCCTAAACCCCTAGGCCTTACGGTACATCAAATGGGCCTAAAACCGTAGGCCTTGCATAAATCAGATGGGCCTAAACCCATAGGCCTTATACAATTTAAATGGGCCTTACTCATAGGCCTTTTTCAAGTCAAATGGGCCTAACCAATAGGCTCTTTTATAAATTAAATGGGTCTGGACCCAAGGGCCTTGGAATATATCAAATGGTCCAATCTCATGGGCCGTACATCTACATCAAAGTGGACCCCAATAAATGCCACAACTATATTAATATGAGCCTCAATTCATGCTAAGACGGGGTCCACCTGGACCGTGGTTCTGGCTCATACTTTGACTCATTCCATAGAATGATCTGCTTAAAATGGATGGGTAGATTGGATACAGCATATGCATCACGGGTGGAGCCCACGTGAAGGCCCACCATTGTGAATGTTATGAAAATATGTAGCATATAAACAATATTTTATATATATATATACAATATAGTATAAATATGTATGTATATGTATGTATACACACACATACACATGCACACCCATATTACACACACACGGCACGCACACACTCTACACACACGCTGTAGCGTGCATAAAACACATGCATCAAGAGGGCTCCACCATCCAGCGGACGGTGGAAGCATTACAGCAGCAAAGAGGGCGCCACCGTCCACTGGACGGTGCTCTTAGGACACATCATTGTGGGTCCCATGTGAGGCCCACCCCGTAACATTTATCTGGCATCCAACCCATTGGTAAGGTCAAGCAGACCTGGTTGAAGGAAATATAAAAATTTCAGCTTAGTTCAAAACTTCTGTGGGCCCCAAGAAGATTTCATTGGCAGAAATCTCGTTCCACTATTTCCTATGGTGCGGGCCACCCGAGTTCTGGATCGAGCCGAAATTTGGAGGGGGCCCACCTGAGGAAGGGACCCCTCAAATGAACGGCGTGGATTAAACATATGCATCATGGTGGGGCCCATGGCAGCAGCCGTGGGTGGCTACACGTCAGCCCGCCGCCCGCCTGCTGCAGCCTTTGCTGCATGTCAGAGGCTTAGCCTCTTTACAATTTTAAAAAAATATATATAGAAACCCTTATTTTTGGGATTTTTTTGCATTTGGGGCCCACATCCAACAGATCCACCCCATCCATTGGCTTCAGGGGCCCGTAACAGTTGAAATGAGTTCGAAGTTCAATTTTTTTGGGTGCATAGAAACACCAGAAAATTGTTCAATGGTAACCGCCAATGTTTTCCTTGCTATGACCCACAAGATATTCAAATCAGTCCCATTCTTTTATTTGACGGTTAAAACTATATGGACAAGAGGATGGATGGCTTGGATCGAATGTATACATCAAGGTGGGGCTTGCATGAACCGGCCCACCAAAACCCCCTTCTTCTTTTCTTTTGGGCAGGGACGTCCAGCGTCCCAGACACTGGACAGTGAGCTCTCTTTTCTTTTCTTTTCTTTTCTTTTTTTTTTAAAAAAAAATGCACATGCTGGTGGGCCCTTTTGAAGTGGGCCACCACTAATGGATGATGGGGTTCAACATGCAAGGTGGGCCCCACTTGAAGGACTCTTGGACCCAATAAATACCTCAAGGTGAGGTCCATTCAAGTGGGCCACACAACCCCTTTCATAAAAATAAAATCAAATAAAAATAAAATAAAATAAAAGGAATGAAAGAGAGAGAGAGACATGGAGAGTGGGACACGGCTTGTGATGGAGGGACTCCGATATTATGGGCTCTCCCTTACATGAAATCATACATCAAGTGGGCCTTAAAGCATGTGGGACCACCGAAATTTAAAATCAACGGTGAGGATCCATTCCCCACCAACATGGACGGTCTAGATGACCTTTGAAGAGAAAATAAACATCATGATGGGGTCTATGGAGAATGGCCCCATCATGGAACGATCATGATGATCCAAGTGGTCCATTGGCCACATTTTAGGGTCCCAAGTGAGATCCACACCATTGATCGGTGGGCCTCACTTTGTCCACCATAAAAATAAGAAAAACTACTCTATAGAGGCACCCACCGTCCGATCTTCTCGCTCCTAGGGGTTCCTTGGCACCTTAGCTTCAACTTCAATGGTTAAGATGAGAATGGAGGGTTGAGATAGGAGATTTTGGGGTAGGAAGGTGGGCCACTTAGAGTTTAGGGATTTTGCAAAATTCCATACGTGGGACTCTTTGTTGCTTGGAATTTTTGAAATGAGAAAGAGAGAAAGAGAGAGAGTGATGTAGAGAGAGATGGATGGATGGGTGAATGATGTTTGTGTAAGGAAAGGCTTGACTTTTGAGGCTTTTGTGTAAGAGAGGTATGGGTGGTGTAAGAAAAGCTTGACTTTTGTGACTTTTTGTGTAAGAGAGGTATGGTTTTGGGAGACTTTTGTGGTTGCTTGGGAAAAGGGAATAAAGTGATGTGTACTTGACATGTGATGGCTTGATGGATTGATTGATTGATGGGATTGATGTGATTGATGTGACACATTGTAGAGATTCTCTTGGATTTCGCAATGCGCGGTGTTTTCTCACACCGAACGTTGGCCCATATCTCTTGACCAGGGTATCGTCTCGGCGCGCGAGTCGTGGTATCGGAACCGCAATAACGGCGCGGTCGCTATGATATTGGTCTCGGGTTGAGTCGACTCGGGTTGTCGGTACATGAATCAGGGTCACGCGTCGATATCGTTTAAGGGTCGAAGGTTGCCAGAATTCGACCGGTAAGACCGCGGAAGTCTACAGAAAGGTACGGACCAAGATACGGGTCTTACAGGTAAGGCCGCACCCCCTTCCAACCGACCACGACACAGTGGAGAGGGCAGCCATCTGGTAATCGGCACTCGGCCCTCATCTACCCACTCAGTCTAGACGTTGGAGCAACCTTTGGAACTAAGAGGGTTTAAGGACTTTCACCCAGGGATATCTATAGCACCCCATGTAGAACAGATTTTCGGTGTTCCATCTGGCCATCCACGATATGCCTGTGGAGGCTATGTCACGCCCCAAACTCAGAAACCGGGCTCACAAAATTTTTGATCGCCGAATCCGGCGCCGACAGCCTTCGTAGAACCCCATTCTCGGCTCCTAGCGCCTATTCGCCAGGTTCCGATCCTGGGATGCTACGAGGAGGATTTTCAACGTCAGTTTAATTCGTAATAAGCATAACCAAAGGCATAACCCACAAACAACAACCAAGAACTCCATTACATTTTCACTATGATCAAAAACTTTACAAGTACAATGAGCATAAAGGAAAATACAATGGTAAAAAATAAAAGCTCCAAAACGATCTGCAACGTGCTCCTGCCTCAGCGCTGCTGCAAACCAACGTCACCTGCACGCAACGGTCATGCATAAGCTTATAGAAAGCTTAGAGGGTGGTGAAAGTGTGTGCGCAAGGTAGTAATATGATCATGCAATATCAGAGTGATACGGAATATGCAGATGGAACCATAATATCATGAGCCATACCAAGGCTATTCGATGCAAGACATGAATGGTATCGGTCATCCCAAGGTCATGCGATGTGCAATGCAACTCAAGCTTACAGATCATCATCTATGTCCACACATCAATACAGCTCAAATTTAGGATATCACCGGGGTCTAGTACACTCTAAACCAGATCGCCGCCTCATCACGGGCAATAAGGTAAGTGGAAAAGACCTCACTATCTGTCTGCCAATATTGGGCGGGACTCGTCGATAGCGGACCCATTCCTCGAGCTGGTCAGACTTAGCCTAGCATTGCCCCCTACACTCGGGCGGGGAAGGCCGCACCCCCTTCCAACCGACCACAACACAGTGGAGAGCGTAACCGTCTGGTAATCGGCACTCAACGCTCATCTACCCACTCGGTGTAGACGTTGGAGCAACCTCTTGGTACCATAAGGGTTTAGGGACTTTCACCCAGGGATATCTATAGCTCCTCATATAGAACAAGATTTTCAGTATCCAATCCTGCCAACCACGATGCGTCTGTGGAGACTACGGCCCTGATGTCGCTAGGGAGTACAATAACCATGTCACACAAATGCGAAATGCATGAATCACGCTATCCAGTCATGCAACAAATCCTGCGCATATTGTGCGCTCATGTCGGGCAACACCACCTAACCGGGAGCCTATAAACAACCTGCCCGAAGGCATATGCTATGATCAGTCAATTCTCATGTCAAGCATACATATGATGCGTATGATCATGAGTCATGAAGCTATATTAAACATGTTATAATGAGATGAACTATCCTTACAATGCAGATGGGCCTGGGCTGCCTACACACAATAAGTACTATCCTAATAATGGGCCCTAAGGAGACTCGTAATGTGGACATCCAACCAGCATTACACTCGAAATGTGGACGTCAAACCAACATTTCCTCCAAGGCACGATCGTCGTAAACATCATCACATACTCCGAGTTGGATTTACACATTGCAATGGACCTTAGGTTCATCCTATTGGGCTTTACATATATATCAGATGGGCCATATCATATGGACCTTTTATTCATCAAATGGGCCACATAAATGGGCTGCACCAATGGGCCTTATGTGCATTGCAATGGGTCAATACCCATGGGCCTTAGATTGCATCAAATGGGCCCAATCTCAAGAGCCTTATACATACCAATTGGGCCTAAACCCATAGGCCTTATATAAACTAAATGGGCCTAAACCCATAGGCTTTATATATAAATCAAATGGGTTTAGTCCCATGGGCCTTAAAATATATCAAATGGGCCTAGTCTCATGGCCTTGGAACATATCAAGTGGGCCTCAACAATGGGCCACAAATACATCAAATGAGCCTACACACATGGGCCCATAAATAACAAAGTGGGCCTTAGTGGGTGGGCCACAAATACATTAAGATGGGCCTCTACAATGGCCTTAAGATGATCTCAAAATGGTTGGACGGTTTGGATGAAACTCATGCATAATGGTAGGCTCCTATGTGAGCCCACTATAACATCTATTTTCCATCCAGTCCTGGGCCCACTAAAATGTTTATTAACCACCCAACTTGTTAGTAAGGCCACGTGAACAAGGGCTCCACTATAATGTTTACTTTACATCCCACCTGTTGATAAGGCCATGTGGCAAGGGGGGGGGGGGGGGGGGGGGGCACCAAAATGTTTATTTTCCATTCAAACCTGTTGATAAGGTCATATAGACCCAGGGCCCACCAAAATATATATTTTCTACCCAACATGGGCCCATTGTAATGTTTAATGCCATCCAAACCTGTTCATAACGTCACGTGGGCCAGAGCCCACAGTGATGGACGACGTGGACACAATACATACACTAGGTGGGGGCCACCGTCCACTGCCGTGGACGGACGGTGTGAGTGAAATACTTGCATCACAGTGGGTGTCACCACCCACTGTTGTGGACGGTGTGGTAAGCCACACATACCAGTGGGTCCCATGTAGGGCCGACCAAAGTGTTTATTTGCAATCCAACCCGTCCATTATGTGTGCCCCACAAAAATAAGGGTTCACACCAAGTTTCAGCCACATTCAAAATTTAGGTAGGCCCCACCAAGTGTTTTTATGTGATTTAGGCATGTCTTCACATGATTTGGATGGTATGGCCCACCTGAGTTCAGTTTGTGAATGATTTTTGGAGTCAACGCACCATTCAAGGGAACTTATTAAATGAACGGTATAGATGTAAAACATACATCATGGTGGAGTCTACAAGTGGGCCAATGCGACCACCTTTTTTTTTTTAACGTAGACGTCTCTGGACGTCATGGCACAAAATCATGCCAAAAATTATTTTTTTTTCCTAGGTGGGACCCACATTAACCAGATCTATCCCGTCCATTGCATGTGTCCCACAAAAATAGGGGTCCAAAATAAGTTTCAGGTGGGTTAAAGCTTCTGGTGGACCCCAGCAATCATTTTTTTCAAATTTTAAAGGAAAATACTAATATTCTTAATGCCACGGCCCGCCAGATAATTCGATCGGTCTCATTTTTCGGTTCAACGCCTAAAATGATCCCAAGAATATAATGGATGGCTTGGATTAAATATATACATCAAGGTGGGGCCTACACAAGGGGACCACCCCAAAAGCTTCTTTCTTTCTCTATTTTTTTTTTACTTACAGGGACGTCCAGCGTCCCAGACGCTGGACCGGTTTGGCTTTTAAATGGTGGGCCCTATTGAAGTGGGCCACCACAGATGAATGTTGTGGGTACAACATGTAAGGTGGGCCCCACTTGAGGAACACTTGGACCAAATAAATACCTCAAGGTGGGGTCCATTCAAGTGGGTCACACTACCCTATTACATAAAATAACATAAAATAAAATAAACAGAAATAAAAAGAGAGAAAGAGAGAGAGAGAGAGAGAGAGGGTTGGACACGCTTGATGGAGGGTCCCCGGCACTATGGGCCCTCCCTTTCATGATGTACAACATACATCATAGCATATGGGCCCTCCTAACCAAGGATCGATGGTAAAGATCCATTCTCCACGAAAATAAACGGTTTAGATGACCTTGCTATTGCAATGAAATAAACATCATGATGGGGTCCATGGAGAATGGCCCCATCATAGAATGATCATGATGATCAAGTGGGCCATCGGCCACATCTTAGGGTCCCAAATGAAATCTAAACCATTGATCGGTTGGCTTCACTTGGCCCATCTCAAAAATAGGAAAAACTAGTATGATTAAACACCCACCGTCCGATCTTCTTGCTCCTAGGGGTTCCTTGGCACCTTAGCTTGGATTTCAATGGAGGAGATGATGAATGGATGGCTAAGATGGGAGATGATGGGGTAGGAAAGTGGGCCACATTTGGAGCTTAGGAATGCTTGGAGAATTCCATACGTATGGAGGAGTTTTTGCTTAAGAGAATGAGATGAGAAAATGAGAAAGAGAGAGAGTGTTGTAGAGAGAGATGGATGGATGGATGAATGATGGTTGTGTAAGAAAGTCTTGACTTTTGTGGCCTTTTGTGTAAGAGAGGTATGGGAGGTGTAAGAAATCCTTGACTTTTGAGGCCTTTTGTGTAAGAGAGGTATGGGAGGTGTAAGAAATCCTTTACTTTTGAGGCCTTTTGTGTAAGAGAGGTATGGGCATGGAAGACTTTTATGGCTTACTTGGGAAAAGGGGTGAAAGTGATGTGTACTTGACATGTACTTGACATGTGATGGATTGATGGATGATTGATTGATGGGATTGATGTGATTGATGTGACACATCGTAGAGATTCTCTTGGGTTTCGCAACGCGTGACGTTTTTCTCGCACCGAACGTTGGCCCACATCTCTTGACAAGGGTATCGCCTCAGCGCCCGAGTCGCGACATCAGAACCGCAGCGACGGCGCGGTCGCTATGGTAGTGGTCTTGGGCTGAGTCGACTCGGGTTGTCGGTATATGAATCAGGATCGTACGTAAGCATCGGTTAAGGGTCGAAGGTTGCCGAAATTCGACCGGTAAGACCGCGGAAGTCTACGAATCGGTATGGACTAAGATACGGGTCTCACAAGCTACGACCCTAATGTCGCTAGGGCATACAGTAATCACAGCATATAATGTAAGATGCATGAGTCATACAATCCAGTCATGCATCAATCCTGTGCAAACCGTGTGCTCATGTGAGATAATGTCCGCCTATCAGAGAGTCTCATCACAACCAGCATTATGACATATGCAATGGTTAATCACATCTCATAACAGACATGCAGATGAAGCGTATGGGCATGGATCATGATGCTATGCAGTCACATACTCATAATCGGTATCAATAACCGGCGTCAACAATCGGCCTCGACAATGTGGACATCTAACCAACATTGCCCCAAGGAGTGACCCTCACAGATCGAAACATATAATGGGCCCACGGCCTCACAAAAGGGCCTAATATATAACACAATGGGTCTTACTTAAGGGTTACATGTTCACAACAGGTGGGCCCTGCTCATGGGCCTGACATACATCACAATGGGATCCTTTGCCTGATTCTCAAATGAATCACAATGGGCCTCATCACCTAGGCCTCAATATACATCACATTGGGCCTTAGACACAGGCTGAATACACATCACGTCGAGCCTCAAATACGGGTCGCATGTTCATCACATTGGGCCTCGACAATCGACCATGACAATTCAAAATTGGTAATCGACCTCAATTGATAATCGGCAATCGGCCACGACAAATCAAAATAGGTAATCGGCCTTGATCAATAATTAGCCTCGATCGATAATCGACAATCGGCCTTGATCGATAATCAGCCTCAATCGATAATCGGCAATCGGCCATCAGAATTGGCAATCGGCCACGTCAATCATCAATCGAACAGGATCGGTAATCGGTCACGATAATCGGCCTCGACAATCGGTAATCGGTCAATCGGTCACGCCAATCGACAATCGGCTACGATCGGTAATCGATCACGATAATTGACCTCGATAATCGGTAATCAGTCAATCGACAATCAGAATTGATAATCAACAGATAAAGGGAGCGGGGTTCATAAATGATCATCCGATCAACCATAATATAAAGATCGGCACTCGGCCGTGGTTATATCAAATCCGATCGCACAGAGTTATCCATCTATGACGAATGAGGCCCGCTTATTCGGGTTAACCTATGAAGAGAATGAGCCTAACAAGGCCTAAGGGAAGGTTACAATGAGGAAGTCTAACCGTCATTGCTCATCAATGTAGTCATTTAACCAACATTTCTCCCAAGCAGTGGCCTATATAGAGCCAAACATATAGCGAGCCCATAGCCTCACGCGAGGGCCTAATACACATCACAATGGGCCTTACTCATGGGCTTCATGTACATCACAATGGCCCGTAATATATGGGCCCTATATGTGTCAAATGGGTTGTAATATATGGGCCAAAAAATACATCACAATGGCCTCATCATATGGGTCGAAAATACATCACAAAGGGCCTCATTATATGGCTCAGAAATATATCACAATAGGCCTCATAGACATCAAGTGGACCGCACGAATCGGTTGTACCAATGGGCCTCATAAACATCAAGTGGGTCGCATCAATGGGCCGCACCAATGGGCCTCATAAACATCAAGTGGGCCGTATCAATGGGTTGCACCAACAGGTCTCGTATACATCAAGTGGGCTGCACCAATAGGTCGCACCAATAGGCCTCATAAACATCAAGTGGGCTGTATCAATGGGCCGCACCAATGGACGGACGATGTGTATAAAACTCATACATCACGATCGGCCCACACATACATACATGGAGGCAGGTCCCGCCCATCCAGAACGGACGGACGACAAGGACACTGAATACATATATCAAGGTGGGTCTCATCCCACACGTACAACATGTGTGGGGGTGGGCCATAGGTATATCAAATTGGGCCTTAAGTGGAAATTTTGGATTACATCTGAAATCATTTCAATAGTTGCAGGTACAACATGTGTATCACTGTACGTTATCATTCTATGGGGCACATGACACTCTAATAATGATCAGCACCTTCAAAGCATTCCCCATGTAAATCAGCGCCATCCAAACATGGTCCATATAAATCAGTGTCGTCCAAGCATTGTCCAGCACCGTCAGCACTTGTCCAACTGCTGGACAGTGTGTACAATACACGTATATCATGGTCAGGCCCACACAAATGGGCTGTGTGGATCAAAACATACATCACATGGGTCCCACTGTCCTGCTCAAAGACAGTAAGGATGAAACACATACAGCAACGTCCCACCTGATTGGACGGCTGGATGTAAAACAGATGGATGACGTGAAAGCCAAACAGGTGAACAACGTGGGTCCATACATCCAGGCGGTCCCCACTATCCAGATCATTGGATGGTGTGGATAACACATACAACACAGGTGAGTCCCACACGGAATGCCGGTGTGAATATAACACAAGCTCCATGGTCGTCTTCAACAGGGAGGCCCACCGTCCAAAAAAACGGATGGAAGGCAGGGATGTAATACAAGTATGAAGGTGGGTCCCGCACGATGCTGGGAGGATGATGTGAATATAATAAATACTTCAAGGTGTGGCCACGGCATCACTGAACGGCCTGGATCACCACCGTCCCACCCACTGGATAGTGGGATAAAACACATACATCATATCTGGCCCCACACGAGCCAAGCAGGTGCATCCACCACTATCCTTTGCTGGACGGTGTGGATGAAACAAATACAACATGGTTGGCCTCTGTACAGCACCGTCCAGTAATGGACGGTGCAGATAATGCATACATCACATAGGGGTCTGCACAGCACCGTCCAGATGGACGGTGCAGATGACACATACATTACGGAGGGGGTGGGGGGGGGGGGGGGGGGGGGGGTCCCATGTGGCAGGTGGGTCCACGCATGCGGGACCCACCAACAAAATGGATGGACGAGCATGGATTAAACAAATGGACGGCGTTGATACAACGCATGCATCACTTGGAGTCCACACACACGTGGGTCCCACGGCTGCTGTTGCAGCGGGATAAAGCACGTATATCACAGTGGGTCCCACGTACGACCCATCATACAATATCATTTATATTACTATTATATATGTACAGACACACACACACACACACACACACACACACACACACATATATATATATATAATATAATATTATTTGAAGAAAGGAGTCCAGCGTCTATCATCCACGAGGTTGGACGTTCGTCCAACGGACGGACTGGATGATCTGAACGTCGTGGATAGGAAATACTGCAAGGTGGGTCCCACCTGATCCGGACGGTCCAGATGGATATTTATCAAGGTGGCCCTACTATCATCAAAACGGATGGACGATGTGGAGATGACGTCTATTGATGAACGGTCTGGGTTAGCAATACATCACGGTGCACTCCACATATCACCGTCCAGGAGGTGCTGAATGGATTAATATTCAACACGTCATCAGAGTAGGGCCCACCCCACACGTGTTGTGCGTGTGGGTGGGTCCCACATCCTGCCAAAAGGATGGACAGTGATGGATATACATACATCGTGGTGGCCCACATCACCCGTCCAACGGGTGTGGATCTATAAAACAGATGCATCAAGGTGGGTCCCACTTGTCCACACGTATCACACGTGTGGAGTGGGCCCACCTCTCAAATAAACGGCGGTGTATATAAAAATACATCATGGTAGCCCACCGTGCTACTGACGTCAATGCAGCTAACAGCTGCAGACCGCATGGACGGTCCAGATACACACATGCATGGGGTGGATCCACATGTAGGTGGCCCACCCAGCTTGGGACCTAGCTAATCTTTATGGTTCCCTTCATCTAGGGTCTGCCCAAAAACGTCCAGCATCAAGGTGGGTCGCCTGATCCGACGGTGTTGATCTAATCCATCCATCATGGTGGGCCGCAACATAGAGAGAGAAAGAGAGAGACACACGTATGTGATAGAGGGCTTTGCCACTATGGGCCCTTCTATACAATGTGTACATCAAGATGGGTCCCACCACAAGTGGGCCCTTAATCAACGGTTAAAAATAGAATAAGATAAAATAAATCACCCACAAAACAAAGAAAAAAGAGAGGGAGAAAGGGAGGAAGAAGCACCCACCTCGAGATCTCTTCTTCCTCCTTCCGCCAATGCGATCTAGAGCTCAAATGGATGGACTTCAACGGTTGAGATCGGACTTGGACGGTGAAAATGGAAGGTAGGAAGGTAGGACACATTAGTTTCTCTCCCATGGAAGCCATGGATGGTTGCTTAGAGAGAATGAGGGAAAGGGAGATGAGAGGTAGAGTGATGTATGGAGAGGGATGGGGGTGATGGGTGAGAGTGATGTATGTACTTGACTAGGTATGGATTGTGTTGACATAGGTGAGAGAGGAGTATGGGTTGTGTTGACTTGGGTGAGAGGAGGGTATGGGTTGTGATGGGAGGTGTACTTGACATTGACTGATGGATGGGATTGATTGATGTGACATTTCGTAGAGATTCCCTTAATACTCGTAACGCGTGGCATTTTCTTCAAACTGAATGTGGGCCCACATCTCCTGGCCTGGGTACCGCCTCGGTGCGCGAGACGCGGCATCGGAACCGCAGCGACGCCGCGATCGCACCAGTACAAGTCTCGGGTCAAGCCGACTCTAATATATGAGACACGACTCGTGATCAAGTGCAAACATCGATAACTAGTCGTGGGTCACAGAAATTCGACCGGAAGGATCGCGAGAGTTAACGGAACAGTACGAACTAGGATACGGGTCTTACAGAGGCACTGAAGGCAGAGTTCAGGACCCCAACTGCCCTGGTTTCGACCCATTTTACCAAGTCAGGTCAGACTTCATTCTGCATCCGAGTTGTTGCTTTAATTTTCACTTCAGTTGAAGTAACATTTCCTCCTTTTACAGTTTTCCAAAAGGGGCTGCTGCTCCTCGACTCGGACCAGAAAAATCAGGTTGCAAAGGTTAAGGCGCGGTCAGAGTTGCTTCACTCCTGGGCCGATCTGATCACTACAGCCAACCTCCACTGGTCCGGGTTCTTCAAATCCCAGCCTCTGCTTTCATCCCTTAGTAAGTTGCCTTGATCTTTTTGATGAGCTTTCTTTTGGTTATTTAGTAGTTGACATAAAAAAATTTTTTACAGGTATGGCCAAGGCGTCCGGGGCTCGGAAGAGGAAAGCAGCTCCGACTGCGGTGGAGTTGCTCAAAGAAGCCCCGCGAGTGAAGATCAATCGGAAGAAACTGGCCCTCCCCCACGTGCGGGAATCTTCTATTGCACCAACTCCATCAAACCCAACCGTGGAGAAATCTTCTGCTGCACCAACTCCATCAGCCCCAACACTGAAGCCAGTTGGCTCGTCCTCCGTACCACTGACTCCGGTGCGCCCTGGTACCGTCGCGGTTCCCCCGACAGGCTTACACCCGGTGGTACGTCTTCCGCCCCGGGCTCATCCAGACGACTGTGGTCGGCACCCGTGTCATGCCGAGCGTCGTTGCTCCTCGATCTCCCACCGTCTCCATTCCCCCACAGTGGAGGTGCCTGCCGTGGTCCCTGAGGCCCCCATCGCTGTGCCTTTCTGCTCCGAACGTGCCAGGGCCCACGCGGACTCCTTGCCCATGGAGACCACTCGGCTCGGAGAAGCTCTGAACCGCACCAAGACCGAGGTGACTGAAGAACGGACACGAGCCATGAATCAGGCCGTGGAAGCCCAGCGAGTGAAGGATGAGGCTTCTTTGGCCGCAGCGGTTGCTACTACTGTCGAAAGCTTCAAGACTTCCATGGAGAGGGACGCTAAAGGTGCAACGTTCTACAATCGTGGCTTCAACGCTTGCCTCGAAGCAGTCCTGGGTTTATACCCAGACCTTGACCTTGATTCCCTCCTGCCTGACAACTCTGAAGATGCCCCAATCGAAGTCGTCCGTTCGGATCCAGCTCCTGATGCCCAAGCTCCTCCTCCGGCCTGAAGACTATCATTTTACTTTTCATTTTTTATTATTTTTTTAAAACTATCAATGTACTTTCAACCATGTACTTTTGTCCCTCCGAGGGGATTCAATGAAGAACATTCTTTTTACATTGTCTATTTGTATGTCGAGCTGGTTTCTTTATGGGTTTAATCAGCTGCCGTTTAGTTAGTTTTTAGGGTCGGTTGTCCGAGCCTTCTCAGCCCAAGTTTTAGTTGGGTTCGATCTATTTGGATGCCCGGCTCATCGCCTTTGTTTTGTTGTATGCCGAGCCGAACACTTAACCGGAGGGTCGAGTTATTATTAGGCTTTTTCCCTTGGAGGGGTGCCTTGTCGATCTTTCGTTAGGTTGGGTCCGATTCCTTAAGGGATCGGACCATTTATTAGACTTTTTTTCCTTGAAGGGATGCCTTGTCGATCTTTCGGAAGGTTGGGTTCCGATTCCTTAAAGGATCGGACCATTTAACTCATGTTTGTGCGAATAGGGCAATCGGATCAGCATTCAAAGGTAGAATCGATCTTTTATTAAGAGCCTTAAAGGTCAGTCGCTCGGAGGCATACATTTTATTGTGAGCCTTAAAGGCTATTTCCTCACGGGTAGTAGATCTTCAAGTGCTCGGCGTTCCAAGGATAAGGGAGATGACGGCCTTCGAGGTCTTCCAGGTGGTACGAGCCCGGTTTGGCAGATCTGACCACACGATAAGGACCTTCCCAATTGGGTTCGAGCACTCTTGCCCCTGGCTCGGCTGTAATCTGAAAAATCCGTCGGAGGACTAAGTCCCCTGGTCAGAAGTGCCTGACTCTGACTTTGGAATTGTAGAAGTGCGCAACCTGCTGGTGACGAGCCTCTGTTCGGAGCTTGAAAATTTCTCTGAGTTCTTCGAGCAAATCCAAATTAGTCGTCATCTGCTTAGAGTTCTGACTTTCTTCGAAATCCCTAACCCACGCCGTAGGGATTACGATTTCCATCGGCACCATTGCCTCCAAGCCGTAGGATAACGAAAATAGAGTTTCGCCCGTCAAAGTCTGGGCTGTAGTTCTGTAGGCCCAGAGGACGAAGGGGAGCTCTTTAGCCCAATTTCCTTTTACTTTTTCTAGCCTCGTCTTGAGATGATGTTTGATAATCTTGTTGATCGCCTCTACCTATCCGTTCGACTGTGGGTGCTGAGGTGATGAGTAGGCATTTACAATGTCAAACCCTTGACACATACTGCGAAACTTATCATTGTCAAATTGGCATCCGTTATCAGAAACGATGGTTCTCAAAATTTCGAACCGGCAGATGATATTTTTTCATACAAAATCGATTACTTTCTGCTCGGTGATCTTTGCGACTGACTCGGCCTCAGCCCACTTGGTGAAGTAGTCGACCGCGACTATAGCGAACTTGACCTGTCCCTTCCTAGTGGGCAAGGGACCGATGATGTCAATCCCCCATTGAGCGAACGGCCATAGCCCACTCATGAGGGTCATTTCCTCTGTCGGTTGCCTCGGCACAGCAGCAAAACACTGGCACTTGTCGCACTTCCGAACAAAATCCTTGGAGTCTTGCTTAAGAGTTGGCCAGAAATACCCTTGACGAAGTATCTTCATGGCCAAGGCGCGACTGCCAAGATGGTTTTCACAGATTCCCTCGTGAATCTCCCGAATCACATATTTGGCTTCATCCGGTCGGAGACATCTAAGGTAAGGCTGAGAATGCCCCTTCTTGTACAGCACTCCGTCCAATATGGCGTACCGCGCCGCTCGAACCCTAAGTCGCCTCGCCTCTAATTAATCTAAGGGGGCCTCACCGGTTGACAGGTAATTGAAAATCGGGTCCATCCAACTAGGAATGGACTGGATGGGGTTAACTTTCTCTGACTGGCTAATGCTTGGGTGTTCAATGAACTCGACCGGAAAAAAGAGTGGGACCATCCCCTCAGAGGCCGAGGCGAGCCTCGCTAGGGCATCGGCCCATGAGTTCTCTGCTCAGGGGATCTGCCGGATGGTGCAACTCCAAAACTTTCCAATCAATTTTCTCGCTTCCTCAAGGTAGGCGAACATTCTGGCTTCCTTAGCTTCATACTCCGAGGAGATGTGGTTCACTACCAGCTGTGAGTCACAGCGGACTTGTAGAGTTTGAACGCCTAGGCTCACTGCCAACCTGAGCCCGGCTAACAGTGCCTCGTACTCGGCCTCGTTATTTGAAGCTTTGATCCCAAGCCTGATGGCGTATTGGATTGTTGTTGAATCAGGTGCAACTAGGACGACACCGGCTTTAACTCCTTTAATGTTGGAAGATCCATCAACATAAAGGATTCAACCCGGATCCGACGTTGCTTCTTGATTGTTCAGCGGGATAGACGGTGTCATTTCAACTTCCTTTCTGACTTGCTCTTCATCCGGAGTTGTGAATTCGGCGATAAAGTCGGCTACGGCTTGACCCTTTAATGTTGTCCTGGGTCAGAATTGGATATTAAACTCTCCGAGTTCTACGGCCCATTTGATTATCTGACCTGATACTTTGAGTCTCTAGAGGATCTGCCTCAGAGGAGAGTCTGTTAGCACAACTATGGAGTGGGCTTGGAAATATGGCCGCACTCTTCTAGCTGAGACGACGAGGCACAGTGCCAATTTCTTTAAAGACTGGTACCTTGTTTCGGCTGGTACCATGGCTTTACTTACATAATAGACGGGGTACTTCTTGCCTCCGTTTTCTCTGATCAGAGCCGAACTGACAGCTGAGGCTGAGACGGCAAGGTAGAGGAACAAAGGTTCCCCTTCTTCAAGCTTGGTCAGTAGGGGTGGTGAACCCAAGTACTGTTTTAATTTTTGAAACTCTTGCTCGCATTCCTACGTCCACTCCATCCTCTCGTGACCCTTCGGCTACTGGAAGAAGGGAAGGCATTTATCCGTAGTCCTAGATATGAAGCGTCCGAGGGCTGCGACTCTTCCCGTGAGACACTGTATTTTCTTGAGAGTCCGAGGCGAGTTCATGTCCAGGAGGGCTTTGATCTTGTCTGGATTCGCCTCGATACCTCGCTGTCTGACTTGGAAGCCCAGAAATTTCCCTGACTCAACCCCGAACACGCACTTGGCGGGGTTAAGCTTCATCTGGTATTCACGGAGGATATTGAATGTTTCTTCGAGATCAACAAGGTGGTCGGAGACCTTAATACTCTTCACCAATATGTCGTCCATATGCACCTCCATGGTGTGTCCGATCTGTTTGGTGAACATCTGATTCACCAGTCTCTGATACATTGCCCCAATGTTTTTCAGGCCAAATGGCATGACCTGGTAACAATAATCCAAAGTCTAATTTATTATTTCATAATTTTTTTACAATAAATTCAATCTGAAAAAGAAAAATAAATCTAAACCAATGGCTAGAACTTTGCTCCACTTCATTCCCTGACTAGACTAAGTATTCTAAAATATTACCCAAAACAAGGTGAACTTACACACTCAGTGGAATCATGTACAACCTAGTTTTGAAAATTTTAAATTATATCAAAATTTCATAACCTAAAAAATAATAATTGAATTTAAATACATATAATAAATTAAAGTACTCAAATCGTAGATATGCCATAAATACAATATTTTTCATAAATTCTTATAACAATAAATTAAATATCCATCATCTTTTATAATACTATAATCATACATTAGTTAGTTAGTTAGACTACTTCTTTAGTTGTACTTCCGATGTACATCCATGCACACATTTGTACTCATACGCCATATAAAAAGGAGATTCCAAAATATCTAATGAGTTCTAGAATCTTTCACCCATGAGGATGATCGTTCTACTTAATTATACTTTTTGCTTCATTTCTTTTTACCATAATTTAAAAATATTTAAAGACGCATGGATGTCATAAAGATTTAATAATATTTAAGATAAGTAAATTAGCAGTAAAATCATTCATAAATGAATTCTAAGATTTTATAAAATAATAATATAAAAATTCGATGCTGTCAGAATTTAATCCCAAACTTTTTATAAGACTGAGTTGTTTTCTGTAGTTGTCAAGACATTTACACAATTCCTTGGACATTGTTGAAATTTTCTTTTATATTCAAAAAATAGATTTTTGAATTAATATAATTATATCTTGATTTAGAATGATTGATTTACAATAATTTTAATTTCTATTTATTAATTATAGAAAATGTGTATATACTTATTTTTAAATTTTTTTTCTGGACATTGCAATTGAATTATTAAGTTTAGAAATTCAATCTAACTAAAGAATTGAATATGATAAAAATTATTGAGCTTTAAACTTAATAATGTATCTTATTAAATTCTACTCTAATTAATTTAAGTTACCTTTTAAATGAATTTTATTTTGATCAATAAATTCCAATTTTATTTATTTACAACTTAAAACTCATGAAAAAACATATATTAATATTTATCAAATTTAGGTAAATTGTCACTTAATTTTAATAATATTAAATTAAATCAATATTTTTTTAAAATTCAAAAATTAACCTATAACTAAATTGAATTGATTTATATTAACTTTTTCTTAAAATTTAGAATTTAATTTGGATTACAACCTAACTTAACAAATTACCATTTAATTCATAAATCCAAAATTTTGTTAGTTTAATTAAAGGGATTTTTAGTGAAAATTCCTCATAGATATTAATTTTACCATAAAATTCCTTTGAAGTTTAAATTTATCAAATCATGCTTCTTATTTTATATATGAGGGTAAAAGGATGTTTTTACCATATAATCTTATCCACCCTCTCATGTGGAGACTAGTTGCAAATGTGCCGAGTATGTAATCAGCCCTAAATAAAAATCCTAAAATCATGTATCCTGTTAATCTCTCGTCTCTCGTAAAAAAGGTAGCATTGCATGGGATGGGACCAATCTAATCACTAGTTACAAGACTTAATTTTAGGTGTAGGCGTTAAAAAACCAGCCTCATCTACGATTCAAGTAGATTGTACAATTGGAAAAAGTGTAAACCATTATGCCCACCCTCTGAATTGTTTCCCTCCGTGTAACCATCTTAATCAGGATTGTTCTAATTCTTGAGCCCTAGACCTAATTGCTTTTGTGAAATCTAATGGTTGGAGTAAATTTCTTATAACCCTTGTGATGTGGCCCGTAACAATCAACATTGGACATCTCTCTCAACCGTTTCCTTTGGTGTGGCCCATCTAAATCACAGGTGCCCAATTTTTTGGCCTTAGTCCTAATGTAGGAATAGGCAACTTATGGTCAGAGTGGATTTCTCATACACATTATGGTGGGAATTATGGTGGGCTTCATTGTGGCTCCCATTACTTTTCTTCGTTTTTTTAAAATACAGAAGCAAAGTCTCTTCAACAAGGAAAGGGAAAGCGGATTGGGTGGTGTGCTAAACACCACCAACCTTGGTGGTTTGTTGATGCCACCAAGTTCGATGGCCCCACCATGGTGTATGTATTATATCTATATGGTCCATATATTTTCGAGATCATTTTAGGGCATGGGCCTAAAAATAAGGTAGATCCCAAGCTCAAGTAGACTACACCACAAAAAGCAATGAGGACATTGACACCCACCTCACTGTTGAAACCTTCCTAAGCCCACTATGATGTGTATGTGAAATCTACTCTGATCATTAATTGTGTAATTTGACATTAGGCCCATTGTCAAAAAAAAAACTCAAGCTAACTTGTGATTTAGATAGGCCACATCAAAGGAAATAATTAGGAGAGATGTCTAACGTTGATTTTTTACAAAGCCCTGTTTTAACAAGAAAATAAATGCGTTTCGATTCTCGGAGGATTATCTTATTTAAAACATAACAGTGGAAAAGTGCAAAGACGATCATCACATTTCATTAATTCCAAGTTCATTTACATCCTCTGAGATCCCTTGATTCTAAGATACATTCACTTAAATATGTATAAACATTAAAACATTAGGTTCAAATAGCAAATTCAGTAGCATTTCAGCTTGGATCTCGATCTTCTCAAAGGATTTAGGAGGAATTGTAGATTGAATCAATCCTTCTTTAGAGAAGTACAGATTTCGACAGCCTTCCGGCGCTATTTCAATCATCTCCTGAGACTTAGGAGGAATGTGTACTTCAGAGGCTTATGTCCTTTCACATTCGAACAGGAAAACTCAGAGATCTCTTCTATTCCGGCAGCATAACGACTCTTCAGCATGACAGACTGCAGAGCATACTGCTTGCGCGGACCCGCGCAAAGCATACGGTTTGCGCAATCCAGCGCAAAGCCTTCCAGGCTGCAATAGCCCTGCGCAGTCCTGCGCAAAGTCTTCTGGGCTGCCGCCTGTACCTTCAGTCTTCTTGCTCCGCTTTATCTTCTCTGCTTGCTATCCGTAGTCTTCAATCAACCAATCCCTAATCAAGGAACTAATGGGGTATTTATAGGTGCACACACGTACAGAATCTTTCGATCTTAGCGATGTGAGACATAAGTACCAGCCCATCTAAACTCACCAACGCATTTGTTGTCGTTTGCGGAGAATCGTACAGAGGAGATTGTTTACGCTAGAGGAGATCATTTGCGCGAGCCTGCACAGCAGAAATCCTTTGCGCGCTCACGCGCAAAGCATAACGCTCACGCGGTCTCGTGCAAAGCATATAAGTCTTTTAACGGTCTTTTCTTTCAACTCGTCTTTGTAGCTTTCTGATCTTCATTTGTTTCCATTTTTCTCTTATTTTAGTCCTCAACAGATGCCCCCTTGATCCATTCTTTGTTTTCCTCAAAATCAAAGGAAAGGATTAATCAAATTCCTCTTCCTTCTACATCGAGCCGTGTACCGTACTCAGCCAGAGACCCTATAAATAGTCGAAGGAATTCATTTGCTCAAACCTCCTTCCTGCAGTCGCGAATTTTCATCCAAGGCATTTAACTCCGCCCAACCGTTATACGTTGTGCGATACCGCGCAACCCGTGTTGCTGCAAAGAAAATTTTCTCCAAGTCTTTTCCTCTCCGCGCAAAGGATATACTTTGCGCGGTTCCGCCAAAGCACCTTTTCCGTCACTTAGCGGTTTTCTGCTTCCTGCCCTTTTCCCTTGCACCTTTCTCTGATTTTCTTTAGTCTTTAAACATTATTTTCATAATGGCTCGTACCA
Organism: Magnolia kwangsiensis; assembly: GCA_037074715.1. NCBI lineage: Eukaryota > Viridiplantae > Streptophyta > Magnoliopsida > Magnoliales > Magnoliaceae > Magnolia > Magnolia kwangsiensis. Next base: position 122,483,606 of record CM073577.1, read on the forward strand.
AGCGAACCTTTCGCCTTGTTAATTCACCTACTGCGCAATCCTCTCATCCTGACTTGCCTGATCCGTATTCTTTTCTCCCTTCCCCTTCTTCTGATTAACCTCCTGCTAAACGAACAAAAACTACCCCCAAGACTCCTTCATTCTTTAAAGAGCCCGTTCTACCCACTTTCGACTTTACTGATCGCATCGAATCTCTACCATCCCCTATCCATCGTGCAATAGCACTGGGGAGCCTTAAATGTCCTCCCAGGCATGACAGAGACTATGTTTGGGATGAATGGTTGAAAACCACTACCCACATCCGCACCGATAGTCAGAGGCCGCCTCCTCGGGAAGACACTCCTCCTGCTTCTCATTCAAAGAAGGCTCGCCGAAACAATGCGAAAGAATTTGAAGAGAAAATTGCTGAACACAAGAAGAAGAGACTCCAGAACTCATGGGACTCGGTACGAGTCATCGAGGGTATCATGAAGTTTGATAACCCCCACTCGGAAGGCATGACAATAATTCCCATCAATGTCTACTGCCACCAATCTATGCTCGACTGTGAAGCAAAAGACCACGTTCAAGGCGAAAGACTGATGTACACTGAGTCATGGGCAACAAGAGAACCGCGTATTCTTGAAGGGATAATACGGACGGAAAAGCCGCGACAAAAGATTGAAAAAATCTACCCCATGATTTTCCTCGTGCCTTTTCATAGCCCTCATGACCTTTTTCCTTCTCATTTCTATGAGACCATCCGCCAACGCTACTGAGATCTCGTTCAGCTTTGGAGACCAGAAGACTTCCGCACCAGAGGTCTATTAACTGCTCGACGTTATTATTCTGACTGGGCAGAAGCGATTTTGCTGAAGCACGCGACTACACTAGCCAAAATTGGTCTTTACGACGCTATAGAAGTCACATCCAAGCACTTCTATAAGGAACTCGACGTGTTAAAAGGTTTCATCGATTATTGGTAACCAACTACCAACTCTTTCCACCTTCCATATGGTGAAATGAGTGTAACACTTTGGGACCTCCATCATATCGTCGGTCTTCCTATAACAGTCAAGTTCTATGATGAATTCATCCCCTCCAACAGAGAACTTGCCTTCGTTTCTTCTCCTGATCGCAGGCCTTCCATATCTGAAACCACTATTGAGCTTTTCAAGGAAATGGAGAAGTTTTCCAATATTCACAAGCTTTCCCCTTTGCAATGGATTGCGCATTTCTCCAGATCCCTCAGGTATTTATGAACCCATGACTCAACTCTTCTCTCTCTTCTTCCTTTTTGGAAGTTTCAACATATACATATTCTCATTTTTGTAGGTTTCGCGATTGTCACTCTAAGGAGTTAACACGGCTCCGTGATGCAATGAAGGCAAGAGCAGAGTATAGTTCATTTGGGAACTTGCGGCTTTCTTAGCTTACTAGATAAGCCTTATTGTACTCCCTAGTTCCAAATGGGCAGACGTTGTTCGCCCCACGGTTTTTATTGTAGCTGGTGCCTTGGCAGAAGGCCAAAGATATTCTCTTGCTCCTCCGGTATTATGGTCCATTTATAGAGCTCTTGGGGAGATAGCCACCCATATAAAGGATCCTACTCTTAAAACTTCATCAGCATACACTCCTTGGCATTATATCACAGGCTGGCTAGGAGTCTACTTTTCCTGAACTTTTGAAGCGCCTTAAAAAGGATACGTTCATCCTGCACATCTCCCGCTTTAGTTCTTTCAACAAAGAACTATAGCCAAGAGGGCATATGACTAGGTTGCTAATAAGATTCGGGACAATGACCAGATAGATTTCTTTCAATTCCGTCTTCACCGCTACATTGAGGATACAGATATGGTGGATCAAGGAACACTCACCTCAGCAGAAAGGATGTTCTTTCTTTCTCTTCGTTCTTGCAACCTACCTTTCCGAGAGGGGACGAAATTCTGGCGGGAACCCTATTATCCCAGCAGTTTTGCTCACCAATTTGGTTACGATCAGACCATATCAAAAGATTGCGAACTGGTCACCCGAAAGATGCGTTGTTACGGCACGGGTCCTCTCAACTGGGCCATGAAATGAAAGCAACTTTTGAATGTCCGTGTCGATTCATACTTCATAATTCCTAGTTGCGAGCGCATAGTTCGTACTTCATACAGCTAGATGCGATGGTGGGATCATCAGTCGTATCTGGTCACCAAATGTCTACCCATGGATTCTCCTATCTTTCTTCATCCACCCAGATTGAAAGGCAAGCTGGAGAGCGGGATCGGCTTTATTCCAGAGAAGAGTCATGCATCACATAGCGGAGAAATTTGTAGAAAAATACCGCTAGAAGAACCCATCCATGAGATAAAACCCATTAATACTTTAGATGGATGGTTTGCTCACGGGGTCTTAAGAGAATTTGAGCAAGCTCCTCGTGACTCCACGCATCGGGCTACAGACAATATTGCAGGTACATCTTCTCCTCTTCCAGCAGAGACTATAGTGGTTCAGCATGAACCAATTTATGATGCTCCGGTGCTTCCTTTACACCCCACTCGCCCTAGTTCATCATCTCCGATGACTAGATCAAGGACGCGTTCGCAAGCTTCGCCTTCTCCACACGTCTCTCCCGTAGGAACAGGACAAGTGGTTGTTTCTCCTTTAATCAAAGATCCTGCGCCAGAGATCGGTCAAGCTGCTTCCTCCAAAGGAAAGCAAATTGCTACTGCAGACATTGACGAGGAACTTCTGGACAACGAAAGCTCGGCCTCATCATCAGAGAATACTGCTTCTTCTCAGCATGAAGATGATGAAAATGGTGAAAGCAGTAAAGATACAGATGATGATTTTGAAGAAGGAGAAGTTGATATTGACAGAGAAGAGGAAGCAATTGCAGAAGACACTGAAACAGAACACCCTGCAACCTCTGAAGCTCTCCTTAGCACTAGAATTCCTGCCAAATCTCCTATAGCTGTAGAAGAAGAAGAGAAACTTTTAGATTACGGCGAATATGGATACTCACTAGGCAAAGGGAATTTAACTTTCACATATTTATCTATTTGCTTATTTAATATCAATTATTTATTTAGAGCTACTGTGTTTCTCTCTTTTTTAGGTGCTCATGTTGCTAATATTAAGATAGGTAGGATTTCCCCTTCAAATCCCCCGGCAACTGCATCAGCGATTTCACCGTGAATCCCTTTAAGTCCATTAGCTACGCCTAAAATAGTGGCTCGTGAGATTGTATTTCCAACTGAAACCACAGACTTGCCTACTCAGACCACCAGGGACTCGAGTACAGAAACCAGGGCGCCTTCCCTTGCAGATATGGTGGGGAGTAGTCCTCTTGTGATTCAAGGAGCCTCTCTTTCTACTAATCGTGTTCCGATGACAAGTATGGGCAGATGCATACATATTAGCTTATTTTATTCAAAATAATATATAACCTTCTATTGATATCTCTTTATACTTTTTTTCTTTGTGTTATAGGAACCCCTCCTCGCAATGGGGCAGTCAGTTCTGACTCACTAGCCACTACATCTGAGATTTCATCCTTTACAAAAATTCTCACTCACAAGATGCTCTTCATGAGAAATTCTTTATCAGCAATAATCCATATCTTTAAAGATCCTGAAAAATGGTCTGACTTGGATCTTGCTATTGAGATCTTGGAGAGTTCTGCAAGGATAGCCAGAATTGATATATCTTCTTTACAAGATTCGCTTCTCAGATTCCGCGATTCGGTAATTCCTTTAGCGTCAGCGGAAAATGTTACAATCCCACTCGAAATCTTGGAGTATGGGCAGCGATTGGCTACGTCATAAGAACAAGCTTCCTTGATTACTTCCTCCATTTCTAAGCTCGAGCAAGAGTACTCAATTCTTCAAGATCAGTTAAAGATTTATACTGATGAAAGAGCGATTATTCAAGATCGCATTACTGCTCTGAAAGAAGAAATCTCTCAGCTGGAGTTGAAGAATCACGAGAAGGAATCATCCATCCAGGATATTGAGGAGAAGATGCGAGCGAATATTCAATCCATTAATGTAGAGAAGTCCGTGCTACTACAAAATAAAGAAGTGATTACATCTTTGGAGAGTAAGCTAGCTGACCTTCCTAATTAGGCAAAGATTATTCTTGAAGAAAGATCGAAGCATGATGCAGCTTGAACACAACTAAAAGGAGATTTGCGAAGACATATGGAGGCATTAGGAATGGCAGAGGAACTTTAAGCATGTATTTTCCGTTCATATGTTTTTTGAGCAAGTAACTTATTTGACTTTCAAAAGATATATTTATAACAGCATTTTGAGATATTCTTCCTTTTTGTTGAAGCATTATCATATCTCATATTATCATAATCATATTTGTTTATTCATACTATCATACCGCATATCGTTGCGATTGTATTTATGATGGAAAATTTTAACCTTTTATGCATGTCAGTGTGGGATTTCCTATGTGGGTATTTAAGTTGGTGGTACTATATTTCAATTTAGTCAGTCACACACAGTTTAAGCTCATGAGTAGTGGAGCACACACACAGTTTAAGCTCATGAGTAGTATAGCTGGTCTTATGTGATAGTCTCCTTAACTCTCAAGAGTTCACTGGACTTCTCACTGCCTAGTGAGTTCACAGGCCGCGATCCATCAAAGGGGCCCAGTGAAGCTACCGGGGCGGTGAACTCGGTTGGATTTACGCACAGAGTTGGCCGCGGTAACTCTCTAGAGTTCACAGAGCTCGCAAGGCTACCTTTGGAGTACCAAATCCATGGTTGTCAGTCCATCGATGAGTAGGTTTAAGCCATTCCTCATGAGTTAGTACTGGAATCGAACCACAAATCTGGAAGGTCTTATGCATGGTTGGCATAGTGCTCACACTGCGGCCCTTATTTCCTTCGTCTGCAAGAGCGAGCCCATTCACGGGAGGGCATTTTCCTCCGTTTCCTGTGACGATGCCTGGCAACTATACAGACGGCATGGGAGTTACGCGTGACTAGCCATTTACTTTTTAGCCTTTTAGGCATATTAGTCGTAGACTTCATCAACTGCCAGCATGGGAGGGTACGATAGCCTTCACGAGCTATTTAGGGCCACTGACTTCTCGTCCGCTTGCCCGAATGGCTAAAATGGTAGGACTTATGCGTAGTTAGCCGGCTTTTTAGAGCTTGGTCCTTTTAGAGTTTTGATCCTTTCAGGGCTTGATCCTTTTAGAGCTTTTAGCCCTTCTTTTAGAGCATAATGAATCTTGACTTGGCTCTTCTGTGATTTTTTTCTTTTTTTTTTAGGATCTTGGCTTTTAGGATTTTGGCCCTTTTAGGATTTTAACCCTTTTGAGGATTTAGCTTAGCTAGGCTCCCTTATCGTATCGTGCCTTGTAATACAGTAATAATCGTGATCATCGTCGTTGCCTCTGATCGTCATCTCTGAATAAGATAGAGGCAATACTAATCGGGCCTTGCAAGGCAGTAATAATCTTGATCATCGTCATTGCCTCTGATGATAAATGTGTCTGACTGAGATTGATATCTTCAAGAAGATTTTCATGATGATACCCGCCAAACTTTGCCACTTACAGGCCTCATTTAGTGATGGTGATGATCGCTTTCATTCAAAATACTTGATAAATGTAGTCAATATACTCATGAATTTCTTCTTTATAGATTCTCTTAACACATAGACATGATCTCATTCCTTCTTGCCCCCCTTTGATATAGAATCATTATATTGATAATATTCTGGATCAAAATCAGTAGCTTCTTCTTAGAGGTAATATCTTTTGATGAAGCGAGCATTTATCGGTATACTGATACCTTTCCCATCTTGATGGGCAATTCTATATGCTCCATTGGAATAAACTTCATTTATTACATACGGCTCGTCCCATTTAGGCTCAAATTTGTCCCCTGTTCGACGGGTGACTATTATAGGTCTTTTCAACATTAACACTATATCTCCCTTTTTGAAAGAGCGGTGTTTAACTTGCTTATCGAAGGCAGCCAATATCCTAACTTGATATGATTGCAACCACTGTTGGGCGGCCAGACGTCCCTCATCAAGCAAATCCAACTCTTTCAGCCTTATTTTAGCATTTTCATCATCTGTTATGGACTGATGTACCGCTACTCTGAGCGATGCCACTTATATTTCGATCGGGATAACTGCCTCCACGCCATAGATTAATGAGTACGGTGTTTCCCCCGTTGTTGTGCGCTGAGTAGTCCTATACGCCCATAAATCTTCTTGCAACTTTTCATCCCAATCACGCTTGTTGCCATTGACCATCTTCTTTAGTATTTTGATGATCGTTTTATTAAACGTCTCTGCTAACCCATTGGCCGGGGGGTAGTAAGGTATTGAAAATGAGTGATGAATGCCGAATTTCTGGCACAGCTTTTCCATGCCTCTATTTTTAAAGAGAGTGTCATTATCAGTAACAATTTTCTTTGGAATACCGTGAATGTATATTATGGCATGCCGAATGAAATTGACCACGTCCTTTTCTTTAACGTTATGTAAAGCGACTGCTTCAGTGCATTTGGAGAAATAATCCGTTGTTGTCAGGATATATTGCTTTTCTTTGGACGAAGGTGTTTATAGGACCAATTACATCAAGTCCCCAAGCGGAGAAGGGCCAAGAGGCAATAGATTGGTGCAAGTCTTCTGGGGGGACGTGTATAACGTCTCCATGAATCTGGCATTCGTGGCACTGTTTTACATAATCTATAGCATCTTTGAACATGGTGGGCCAATATTAACCCATCCGATGTATTTGTGAAATAAATTTCATCCCACCTGATGTGCCCCACATTCACCAGAGTGTGCCTCCTACAATACTTTCCTGGCTTCTTGCTTGTCTAAACAGCGTAACAACATCCCATTGTAAGATTTTCTATATAGTACTTCGCCGCATATGATGAATCTGACCGACCGCTGTTTGATTTGCTGCTTCGTTGCCAGATCTTCTGGCAGGATATCGAATCTGAGGTAATCAGTAAAAGGTTGATGCCAATCATCTATCGTTATTTCTAGGCATGATATAGGAAGCATTTCAACTGTTTCTTCTATGATCTCTCAACTGTTTCTTCTATGATCTCTGAAGATGGTAAGAATCTTCTTTCTTCTATAGTTACTTGAAGAGGACTCCTGTTAGGGCAGGACAAGGCGGCTGCTAGGCTAGCCAAAGCATCTGCCTTTGCATTTTCGGATTGCGGTATATGCTTAATTTCTACATGGCAAAACCATTCTAATAATTTCCACGCCTTTTGACAATACGGCAAGAGTTCTTGCTTTCTTACTTCGAACTCGGTTGTCAATTGATTTATAATTAATTTGGAGTCTCCGAAGATATACAGCCTTCTTATTTTCATCTGCTAAGCTATTTCCATTCTAATGATGAGGGCCTTGTATTCAGCCTCATTGTTTGTGCATGTAGTACCGATTATGAAGGAATATGGTAACAAGTCACCTTGAGGAGTAATGAATATCACCCCTGCCCCCGCTCCTGATGCCCGCGCAGCGCTGTAAAAGTACATCTGCCATGGGCTTTGTTCTTCGGCTAGCATAACGTGCTCATATAGAAAGTCATCAGTGATAGCTTCGCAATCTACCACGGGGTGTGCTGCAAGGAAGTCTGCCACTGCCTGTCCTTTCACTGCTTTAGCCGGTTTATAAGTAATAGTGTATTCTGCAAGCAACAGCATGCATTTAGCCAGTCTTCCTGACAACATTGGCCTTGTCATTAAAAACTTGATCAGGTCTGCTCTTGAGATTAGAGTTATGTCATGAGAGAGACAGTAATGCCTCAACTTTTGGACCGCAAATATCAACGCCAGATAGTCCTTCTCGATCGGAGAATAATTGCATTCGGCTCCCATCAATGTTCGACTTAAGTAAAAAAGAGCGGCTTCCTTCCCAGCTTCATTTACTTGAGCCAGCAAAGTACATAAGAAATTTTCGGCCGCCGATATGTATAAAATAAGTGGTTTCCCTTTCATCGGGGCCGCTAACACCGGTGGTTGCTTCAATAATCTCTTTATCGAGTCGAATGTATTCTGACAAGCTTGATCTCATATGAAGTCTGCGTCCTTTTTCATCAGATATGAGAATGGCTGGCACCTCCCTGCCAGATTTGAAATAAAACAATGAATGTACGCCAATTTTTCTTATAAACTTTTCAATTCCTTTAAGGTCATCAGTGGCGGCATATTCTGAATAGCTTTGACCTTCTCTGGATCGATTTCGATACCTCTGTGTCGTACGATGAAACCAAGGAATTTTCCTGAAGATACCCCAAACGCACATTTGGCTAGATTCATCTTTAATTGTTTCCTTCGTAATCGACAGAAAATCGATTCTAAGTGTTCGCGATGCTCCTGATGATCTCCTGATCTAACTACCAGGTCGTCGACGTAACATTCGACATGTTTATGCATCATGTCTTGAAATATATTTTGCATTACTCTTTGGTACGTCGCCCCAGCATTTTTGAGACCGAACGGCATGACCTTATAGCAATAAATTCCTAGCGACGTTCTGAATGTTGTTGCTTCCTCATCTTCGGGTGTCATTCTAATCTGGTTGTACCCTGCATAGCCATCCATGAAAGACATGACAGCATATTGAGTTGTACTATCAATCAGCAACTCTGTTATTGGAAGAGAAAAATCATCCTTCGGGCAAGCCTCATTCAAATCTCTGAAGTCAATGCACACTCTGATTTGTCCATTTTTCTTTTTTACCGGGACAATGTTTGATATCCACTTGGGATACTTTACTTCTTGAATGAACCCTGATCAACTTGTAAACCTCTTCTTCGATTAATGGAATTAAGTATGGATGAAACCGCCTTTGTGCCTGTTTAACTGGCCTTTTCTCTCTGGAGATATTTAATCGGTGCATTGCTACAGAAGGTTCCAAACCTGGCATCTCTGCGTACGTCCAGGCGAATACATCTTTATTTTATTGGAGCAGTTGGAAATATTTCTCAGACTCTTGCTCAGATAGGCTACTAGTAATAAATGTATTCCGAGGTTCTTCTTCAATACCCAAGTTTATTTCTCATAGGCTGTCTATTGTCGGCTACCCCCTATCCTCCATTTTTTTCGGAGTTGTCTCAGGATACTTGACTATCTCGGGATCTTCTTCCTGTGCTTGCGTGACCATAATCATATTCACTGACGCCTCTGCTCCTAACCCTTGAATTTTCTTCGCTTTTCCTGTTCGACCCCAAGAGGGATTTGAATTCCCTTACCATGATTTAGTCTGGTGGGTTTGTTACAATCAAAACCCATGTTTCTCATAATTTGCTTGCTCACTGAACTGTATTTTTTCAGATTTTGCGATGTCAGCTTACCGCGGTATGCATTGCTCGCGCTTTCCTTTCTTACTTTCGTCTTTACTGCAGTTTTGAACTCTATCGGCTCGGGATGTTTGGCACTAGCCTTGACTTGAAATCTTCTTGGGGCAGCTAAAAATGGCCTACACCTTTCAGCATTAGGTAATGGCATCGTATAATTAGATTACAAAATTCTTAACTGCTCCGGCGATAATAGTGTTAATGGTAGCTGCCCAGGTTGTCTCAGGTGCTTTGGTACAAAATAGAACTTCTTCCTTACTTCCGTCGTCCTAGAAGATTCTCCCCGTTCTTCTCGAGCCTTGTCTGTTTGAGTGTCTTTCGAGACTTTTCTTTCATTACCATGACTCACTTCCTCGGAGAACCCTTTGTAATAACTAGCATCTGCAAAGAAAGATTCGGCTTCCGTATATGGTTTTGCATCAGCTATCACTTTACATTGTACTCCGTCCTTGCAATACTTGAAGCATTGATGCAAAGTAGAAGGTATGATACCATACTGATGTATCCATGGTCTTCTCAGAAGGAGATTGTACGTCGTTACGGCGTTTATAACATGACATACAACATCAGTACTTAATTCTCTCACTTCCAGCGTTACTGTAATTTTACCCAGCACACGCTGCCCATCTTGATTGAAGCCCTGTATCATCATTCCACTTGGGCGTAGATCAGAATGGCGATAGCCCAATTTACCTACCATTGAAAGCGATAAAAGGTTTACTGCAGACCCATTGTCTATCATGACCCTTTTTACCCTTGTCCCGCAGACATGACCCTCTATCATAAGGGGCTTGTTATGATCCGTTTCGCTAATTCAGTCATCATCGGAGAATGAAATGTCTGACAGACAATCTGCTTGTTCATTATGTCTTTCTTGCTTCATTTCCGTCAGCAGAGTTTCTCTGACATTGTGATTAGATAACGCCTGTATTAAACTCTGTCGGAACTCTTCTGATAACTTGAGCGCATCATAGATGCTTAAACGTGCCGGTATCCCTTTCAAATGGCTAACTACGTCATAAGCCACTTTCATCGTTTCGCCCCCGTCCTCTTTCCTATCGCCATTATTTTGTTTACGGATTATTTCTTTCCTTACAATCCCCATTTTCTGCTTTACAGGACTTATCATCTTCTTCTCTGAGCGTAATGTAAGCATTGTCATATTCTTTGCCAACTTCTGACTTTCTTTCCTTCCCCTCTCTCGAGCTTTTTCTCGGGCTGTGAACATGTTTACTGTCGCTCTTGTATTCCTTTTCTTTCCTTCACTGGTTATTATTTCACCATTCTCTATCATCTTTTGTATGATGCATTTCAGCGTATAGCAATTCTCTGTCGGGTGTCTGACTAGGCGATGATATCAACAAAAATTCCTTTCCGTGGTTTTTGTCACATCTTCCGGGCATTTGGGTTCTGACAATTCTATGGTGCTGGCCTTTAGCAATTCTTTCATCATAGGAACCACATCTTCCTTGTCGAAGTCGAACCCTTCATGAGAATCGAGCATCCTGAACCTTTTTCTATTGTAATTATACTTTGACTGATTCCATCTTTCTTTTTATCCCGGCCTTCTATCTTTTGAACCCTTCGTATCCTTATCTTTCTCATCACGATTAACGGTATTCACGGTCGTTCGGCCGGAGGCCCTTCTGACAGTTTCATGATGAAAAGCTGGCATTTTGCGCGTCATTAATTCCAATGCGTAAGCTTTGGTGGCTAGGTCACGGAATGTTCGGATATCGGCACTGGTGAGTCCAAATGCGATTCCTGTTTCCATGGAGTTCAAACACATTTTTACCTGTTCTATTTCCTCTGGAAACTATCTGCATGATGCTCCTAGTGTTTTTCATCTGTCGATGAACTTTTCTACTGGCTCTCCTTCTCGTTGTCATATAGAGGCCAACTCCGTAATGCTAACATCGCGTTCTGACGAGAAGAAATTTGACATAAAAGCATCTTGCATTTGCTCCCAAGTCTGAATCGATCCAGGAGCCAGGCTGGAATACCACCGGAATACTTTATGGGTTAGCGATGACCCAAACAATCTCAGGCAGTATTGTGGTATTGTGGAAAATTTTCCTATACTGGTAATGAAATGCATCAGGTGTTCTTCTGGTGATCCTTCCCCATTAAATTTTTGAAAGTCTGGATGCTTAAAATTGGCTAGAAATGGAACGTCTTCCACTTCTCTTGGATACAGTGTTCGGTATCTGAAACGGCCAGTATTTTTCCGCTCCCTTTCTGTCCTTACAGTTTCTTCGACGACCTGTCTTATGTCATCATGCGTTATGGCTCTCGTCACTGGAACAGACTCTCGCGATCCAATTCCTTGTGGACGAGGACCTTCCTGTTGGCTTCCTTGCCCATTTGTTGCCCCCATCATCGGTGGAGATGCTATTTGGGCTACATTATGCACCAAAGTAGCTAAAGATTCCCTGAGATTCCGGCACTCCTCCGTTAACGCTCTTTGTGGTTCGGCCATCTGGTTGATACGATCTTCTGTCGTTGGCATATTTTCTCGATTCATCTCGGCCATATGTATCGTGGCTTCTTTACTGCTTGCCGAAGCCGTTGTTGGGGTAAAATGTGAATATGTCGATGCAGCGGGGCTTGTAAAGAGGGGAAAGATCGGAGTCTCGTTCGATTTCTACGCGCTTTCTGTGTTGCTGATTGATCGAGGTGACACAGTCTTCGGTGAACTCACCTCGGCTGACACAGGCATTGGTGAACTTATTAACGGCGCCTTGCCTTTCTGTTCTTTTGTCCACTTGCTCCTTGGAGCGACCAACGCTAGAAAATCACGCGACGCGGACTTGTCTGCTCGGGGTATATTGCAGGAGGAGCGAGCTCAGGGTTCTTCCTGACCGTACTGCGCATTACTGGCCCTCTGGTCTTTGGCAAAGATGTGTTCGCTTTATGGTTCCTCATGTTCCTTGCTTTCGTCTTGCGTGACAGGACCATGGTCCAGTCTCTATCACTTTCTCGCGATTGGAGTGAAACGGATATGACTCCAGCTATCATTTGAGTCACTGTATTCTCGCCAGTGAGATGCAGACTTCTACACTTTAGGGCGCCAGTTGACGCGTATTCCACTATAAATCCCGTGGGGGTGAAGCGAAAATTTACTTTTCTCGTAAAGTTAGCCATCAGATGTATGCTGCAGTCGAACCTGAGTACCTTAAATAATGAAACACACGTGAAGTTAGTATATGAAGGGTCAATTGTGAACGATCTTAGAGATGAAGGGGAGGATGTTCCCACTGAGAGTCGCCATTTTGGCGTCCGGAAGACGCCAAAAGGTGACAATCGCTTTTACACTTTTTCTAAATGTTAATGTTAAGTAAGATAATAAAGAATCCCTAGCAGAGTCGCCATTTTGTTTTAATAAGAAAACAAATGCGTTTCGATTCTCAGGAGATTATCTTATTTAAAACATAACAAGGGAAAAGTGCAAAGACGATCATCACATTTCATTATTTTCAAGTTCATTTACATCCTCTGATCTCCCTTGATTCTAAGATACATTCACTTAAATATGTATAAACATTAAAACATTAGGTTCAAATAGCAAATTCGGCAGCATTTCAGCTTGGATCTCGACCTTCTCCTAGGATTTAGGAGGAATTATAGATTGAATCAATCCTTCTTTAGAAAAGTAAAGATTTCAACAGCCTTTCGATGCTATTTCAATCATCTCCTGAGATTTAGGAGGAATGTGCACTTTAGAGGCTTATGTCCTTTCACATTCGAACAGGAAAACTCAGAGATCTCTTATATTTCGGTAGCATAACGACTCTTCAGCATGACAGACTGCAGAGCATACTACTTGTGTGGACCCACGCAAAGCATATGGTTTGCGCGGTCCAGCGCAAAGCCTTCCAGGCTGCAACAGCCCTGCGCAATCCTGCGCAAAGTCTTCTGGGATGCCGCCCATACCTTCAGTCTTCTTGCTCTGCTTTATCTTCTCTACTTGCTCTCCGTAGTCTTCAATCAACCAACCCCTAATCAAGGAACTAACGGGGTATTTATAGGTGCTCACACGTGCGGAATCTTCCGATCTTAGCGATGTGGGACATAAGTACCAGCCCATCTAAACTCACCAACGCATTTGCTGTCGTTTGCGGAGAATCGCGCAGAGGAGATTGTTTGCACAGGAGGAGATCATTTGCGCGAGCCTACGCAGCGAAAATCCTTTGCACGCTCCCGCGCAAAGCATAACGCTCACGCGGTCTCGCGCAAAGCATATAAATCTTTTAACGGTCTTTTCTTCCAACTCATCTTTATGGCTTTCTAATCTTCAATTGTTTCCATTCTTCTCTTATTTTAGTCCTCAACAGGCCCATGTGAGGATTATAAGAAATCCACTCCAACAATTAGATTTCCAAAAAAAAAAAAAGGACTAGGGCCTAAGGATCGAGACAATCCATGATTCAGGTGGGTCACACAAAGGAAAACAGTTTGGAAGGTGGCATCGCCATCTACATTGTTTCCATTTCTATGGTCCTCCTAAATCACAGATGAGGATCATGTTTTATATCTATTCCTAAAATTAGTTCATATAACTAGTGATAGGATTGGATTTTCAAGAACACAATAAGTTTGGGCCAACATAGCTTTTGGTTTTTCAAAGGGTAAATTCCTTCTACGCCTGGGAAGGGTTGGCTTCCAGTTCTAAATAAATTCCTACATCATGGTAATTTTTACCATTGATCATTCATCTATTAGGGTTGAAAGTCAGGGTGGGTTGGGTCAGGTTGGTACTCAACCCTAGCCTAACCCAAGGTTCTTGTACTTCAACCCTAATCCAACCTAACCTCGGATTAGGAATTCTCAACCCAAGCCCAACCCAAGCAAGCTCGGTTGGGTTGGTGGGGTTGGTCGGGTTGATACATACTAATATTTTCGTTATTACATTAGTTAATTATATTTTCAATACCCATCTTATTTTTTATACATATGATTTTATTAATTATATATGCAGTTATTTATTATAAAGAACATCATTTTTTTAAAACAAACAAGCTAAAATATAGGATAACTACTCTTTTAAAAGTCGTATTGTGTAGAAAAACCTAGCATATCTTGTTAGCCTGAATCATTGGAAATAATATAGACCAATGAAACCCGACAACACTAGAATTTCTTGTACCTTCAACACAAACTATCCACACTCAATTATAATTTATAAGTAACTTATATATAGATCGGGCTTCAGTTGGGTCGGGCAACCTGATACCTTAACCCGAGATCGACCCAAGTTTTATGGGGTTGGTATTTGTATAGCCCAAGCCCAAGACCAAACCCGATACATCATGCCCAAGCCCAACCCAATGTCGGGTCGGTTGGGTTGAACCCATCCGAATTTCACCCGTACCATCCATATAGTCAAAGGATTGTTTTGATAAATATGGAGAATTAAAATTATTTTATGAGATTTGTTATTAATTAGATGTATGTTAGTCCACTTCATAAAGTAATACTCGGGTTCTCAAAAATGAGCGATCATCATCGAGTTATGAGAACCAGTGTGTTACAGTAAATTTCAGGTTAGGGGTGAGATTAGATAGATCTAATAAGTATTTTTCTAGTTTTTGAGCAATTTGTTTAAAAAAATTTGAATTTCTGTTTCAAAACTCTCTTAGAAAGAAAAATTTTGTATAATATGAATACCTGCTAGTTAATTAGTAACTTTTGATTAAGTTTTCTTAATTAGTTGATTAATAAAAAATTTTAAAACATCAATTGAGTCTAGCTCACACATCACATCTAATTTATATCCTATGAAATTGTTTACTTTCTAAGTGATAACATGTAAATTACTTAAAAGTGATTATGAACCAAATTTGGAGATTATTATCTACCTAAAATGGATTAAAAGAATAAAAACAAACTAGCTAGAAAACTGTAAGATCATGACCACCTATGGGATATGTACTTAAATGAAAAAATCATAAAAAGAATGAAAAAAATGTGAAAGCCATTGATATAAAATTAAAAACTGTAAAATAAGTGAAATAAGAGATATCATCGGAATCAATATTTGTGTTGAACTATCTACTTCAAGGTAATGAACATGGATAACATTATGAAAGGTATAACACATTCATGGAATTTTAAGTTAGAACTCACTAAACACACTAAAAATTTGATGTTTGAACTTATTCTATTTGTTAAGTGATGAACGAAGACTTACTTCATTTGTTTACTAAGGACATTAGGATCTAGATTGCTCATGTTTTATTTTCATGCCTTTGAATATCACTTACATGTATAGGCCTGTGCAAAAAATTTTTATCTAAGGGAGGGTCAAAATTTAAAATTTTTGAGAAGTTATGTTTGCATTTTTTTGCTCAGGACTAGCAAAATACTGGTTGAGGAGTGTGTTGAGTGTGAAATATTACATATTTTTTCTATTTATACCTTGATTTTATAAACATGATAATACTTAATTAATCTAATTATGGATGTTTATGCAAGGTGATTTCAAGAGCTTAAGGTGAAATTGATACTAAAAGAGAAATTTAGAGCTCAAAAGAATAAAATAAAGAATTAAAGATTTGAAAGTCATTAATGAAGAATTCACGTGCCAAAGATCCAAGAAAACTAACTAAAGAAAAAAGAGAATCGACGATTTGAAGTGAAGAAAATGAATCCTAAAATAGCCAGAAAAATGATATTCCAAAACTTTAGGTTTAAAAAGAGAAAGTCTGAAAATAATTTCCAAAATAAACTTCAATGACATTGATAATTTCAAGAATTTCGGGCTAAACTCACTAGACAATTCTGGATAATTTTCTATGACATCGAATGTGTCATTGAAGGTGTCATCGAATGTATCATTGTAGTCACGCAGGGTGTGTAAATTTGATGCGGTTTATAAACTTTTCCAAGGCGGTGCGAAAGTTTGAGTTGTAAAATTATTTAAAGGAGTCCCTGGGCTATTTCAAATCATCTTTTAGGGTTTGAAAATACAAAAAAGACCTAGGTAGAGCACCGATAACGTTCTTCCACTTTAATTTTTTTATGGATTCTATTATATCTTTTAGTTTTTTCTTTCGTTTTTGAGTTAACTATAACTAGCTAATCTCTTAGTTATGACTAAGAGGTGAAGTTGTAATTTATTTTGATGCTTCATTTTCTTAGATTCAAGTATATGTTGAATTTTTATTGATTTATAGTTTAATTACAGGAATATTTTCAGTTTTCTATGGTTTATTGTGACTCAAATTACAATATATGTTGTGATAGCTTTGAATATCTTTTTAATTTATTTTGAAGAGTGTGCGATCTATAAAATTCGTGTTTCATCATAGTATATGGCATAATGAATGGTTAGATTTTCTAAGATTATCACATGAATGCTTCATTAGAGAACTATGTTGATGGAAAATTTAGATTTTTGAGTTTTTACCATTCTATCATCCAACTAGATAGGATAGGACTAATACCAATTGTAGCTCTTTAAATCGAGTAAGGTAGCATCTTAATAGGTACATGTGGATCCTTGGTGCTCTAGTTTCCCTTTTATTGTTAAATCATTGATCTCTTAATTCTTTAAATTATTACTTAAATATAATTCCTAGTTCTAGTTCGAGTTTATTTCATAAAGACACGCGTACAAGTCCTTGTGGATTCGATCTCAGTCTCACCAGGTTATTACTACATCGTGACCTTGTACTTGGAGTTGTGAACACAATTAACATCCACTTAAGTCAGAATGGACAGTGATGGTAGTGAATTAATTGTTTACTGACCGATGATTTCTAATGATCGTTCTCACCGGTTGAGCAGAAGTTGGGAATGGTGTCATATTAGGTTAAAATGAGGTAGGATATTTGTCATCGAAAGGAAGATTTTGGTTATTCAATCCCTCCCTATCTTGTCACCATCTGTTCCAGCACTGATTATAATGAGTGCCTTTATGATATTTGAAGCCTTCCTCAATTTTTATGGCACAATCTTCAATGGAGGACCCTGGCCAGTACTTATTTTTGAAATATTTTTCAAAAGAAGATGCAACATCAGTTGAAGAACTACCTAATGTTGGTAATGTCATTTGCCCATGTGTTACGGTTGATGTTGGATGACTCGTTGATGTCAGACCTGTGGTTAGGTTAGCTCGAACAATGACTAGAGTAGGAGGTTTTGGAGCCAAACCTAAAGGAGATTTCAAGTTAGTAATTCTTGTGGGAGCAGATGGAGAAAACTGGGCTGGAGTTTTTTTAAAAAATGAGTCCCTTCATCGTGAATTTTTGGCATTTAGGAGTAGTCTTGGCCACTTGAGCTGTTGTTGTGGTTGTAGTGTCAACCAATACATTGTTCGACCTAGTTGTCCTTTAGCTCGAAATTGTGACTTATTAGGATGTAGATTTCTTCTTTCCTCATAAATCTATCGACGAGCAAAGTTAAGCAGTGATGAGCTCAATGAGTTTGGCAATTAGTAGTTTGTAATGGTCCCCCCACCATTCAGAAAAGGTTTCCATTAATTGGGGGTGACATCTAGAATTATTGGACTCATGGGGGCGACGTCCAGGATATAATCATGGTCCTGTATAGTACGATGCTTATACACGCATCACCATGAGAATAACTCTCTATTCAAAAAAAGGAAAGAATGACCGTCATTCCAAATTGTCTCAATCAGGCGTGGTAAATGAAGCGTTGCCACATGGCCTAGAGGATGACCATATTTATGAGGGGGTCACGCATCACTTTCACCTTTTACCCAAAGGAAAAATGGTGTGGGGGGCAATGTTCTACCCTATTTTTACCCATTCCTACAAGAGCCAATAAAAAAAGAGCACGTGTAATTTTACGAGAGTCATGTGGTGTATTCGAGATTTTCGGAGACACTCGAAGTGAATTTTACGATAATACAAGTAGTGTTTATCGAGCGGTGCAACGTTATCCACAAAGCAAGAGTGGCCGAGCAAAACATGGTCAAGTTAATGAGGAAGTCTGGAGCGGTTACAAGATAGGTGATAAGCTTAAAAAGAAGCTTCAGAAGATTAGTAATACTGAGGAGTTATAATAATTGTCAAAATGTGAGAAGCCTCCAGATGATAAATTTAAAGTTATAAATATCAAGGGAATTCAGTAGAAGAAGCGTATCATACCAACCAAATCAAATCAAATATATTTTTTAATTACTTTATGATTCATAGCATTATCAGTCGTTCACATTCTTTAGTGTAATCAGTAACAGTAATCAAGTAATTGTGCTTTAGTTGTAAGTCGGGTTTATGCTCAGATGTTATATTGAGTTTGAATATCAACCCATTTCTCTATTTAGAAAGGTGCTTTGCAGTTGTTCTTTATGGCCCATTATAATAATTTCCTTTGTGTAAAAGATTCTTTCTTATTTTATCTTTATTAAAAAAGTTCTTTCATGTTAAAGATAAATGTACAACTCATCTTTAGAAGATAGAATCTATAGATGAACCCCGAACTCTGATAATCATTTAATAATCTTAAACATTTTTGTTCAAGTGATTGAATTGATAACGGATATTATTCCATGGGATTTTGACCGCACTGACCTCAAAGTTTGAGAAAATTACCTAAAAAGTTACAACATTCCATATATCCCAAGAGTGGCCTTCTAACAACTTTTGAATATTATTTCGAACAAAAATGCCCCTGTTCTTTGTTCAAAAGTAGTATGGTCCTGGAGTGAATAAGAAGTTACCTTCTTTTTCAAAACCCGAGAAAGTACAGATTGGCTACTCCCCCTACCACCAGCCAATGGTGGGTGCTCAGTGGTTTGTGAGCCCCACCACCATGTATGTGTTTCATCTATGTTGCCCATCCTTCTTGCCATGTCATTTTAGGGCTAGGGCGCAAGTATCAGCCTGATCCAGTGCTCGTGTGGGCCACGTAATAGAATATAATGGTGAGTGTTAAAACTTTTCAGGCTCACTGTGATATTTTTTTAGAAGTGGACATTGCCCAAGTCAGGACTTTTTTGGCCCACAGCGAGCTGGCCGACAAGGTGGATGGATCAGATCACCCCATCATGGGCCTTAAGCTATGGTACCAATGGTTTGAAAGAAGAGGAAGTGAACACGTGAATACCACGATTCATTCAAAATAACAATCACGACCCATATAACATGACAACTATGACCCATACAAACAACGACCCATATGGGCCCACATTAATGTATGTGTATAATCCAGAGCTCGTGTACTAACTTTTTGAGCCCATGATGAGCTGCCGACAAGGTGGACGGAACAGATCACCCCATTATGGGCTTTAGGCTATTGTACCAATGGCTATCCTTTACTACATTACAACCACGACCCATTTAACACGACAACTACAACCCATATAATATGAGAACCACGATGTGGTTGTCAATGATGATGCAATATGGATGACAATCATGATCATGTTAGAAGGGTCATGATTGTCAGATGTCATAGGTTGTGGTTGTCATTTTATATAGGTCGTGGTTCATAGTTGTACTGGATCGTGATTATTATCCATATTGGATCATCATTGACAATCACGACCCTATGTCAAACCATGACCCATATAACATGACAACCATGACCTATATAATATGACAACTACGACCCATATATCTTGCATTTCCTTCTCTTGCAATCTATAAATAGTCATTTCTACATTATGGTCCATTTAAGATTTATATTTGAATGAAATTTAGTATCCACGGTGTAAATAGATGTTTCATCTGATGGACGGTAAGGATCTTATGTATGTTTATCCCCATGTAGTTACCAAGTTAGTGCAAGTCACGTCATAGTCATGCAAACGATATCTGTATAGTAGCATAGGTCGCATCATTTTATATGAATCGTAGTCTTCATTTTATAGGCCTTGGCCCTAAAATGAGAACCACATCCCATATAACATGACAACCTTTACCATGAGGTAAGGGTCGTGGTTGTCATGTTATATGGGTCGTAGTCTTCATTTTATATGCCTTTGCCCTAACATGACAACCGCGACCCAAATAACATGACAACCACGACTCACATAATATGATAACTATGATCCATGACAACTACAACCCATATAACATGACAACCACGACCCTTGCCTAATGACAACCACGACCCATATAGCATGCATTTGCTACTCCTGCAGTCTATTAATAGTCATCTTATATTTGAAAAATGTCATTCTAGATTTAGGAAGGGTTGTAGTTGTAAGATCCTTACTGTCCATTCCGTTTTCCCCCGATCCATGATCCAATCTTGGATGACAACCATGATGGATCGTGGTTGTCATCCAATGTTGAAGAGAACCCTTCTTTACGCATGGGCAAGGACCAAACTCATGGGTCATGGTTGTCATGTTATATGGGTCGTGGTTGTCATGGGTCGTACTCATCATGTTATATGGGTCATGGTGAACATGCATCAATCACGACCCATATAACATAACAATTACGACCCTTGCAAGAGATTTTGATGGTTTTTCAGTAGTATCACACAACTTTGCAAGTTTCTTCCACTTAAGTTTACAAATGAGGATATTATCATCCTCCTCACTCTCATCATTCTCCTCACTCTCTTCAACGGACACCTAGCCAGCTGAAAAACTCTATTGAGAAGGTCCATATAACATGGGTCGTGGTTCTCATGGTATATGGGTCATGGTTCTCATGTTGCACTGGTCGTGGTTGTCAATCTGTTTTCTCCCGATCCACGATCCAACATTGGATGACAACCATGATCCAATGTGGATAAAAACCATGATCCAATGTGCATATTAACTATGATCACACGACAAGATCGTGATTGTCATACACACGAGGTTGTGGTTCCCAACCATGACCCTGTGTGTATAACAACTACAACCCATTGTTCGTCATATCCACGATCCTTCCCTTTTGGAATTAGCGCGACAATTCGAAATCAATGCCACATTCTTTTTTTAAAAATTACATTAATATCACTACTTCCCCGTAATCCCTTTGGAATCAACATGACCCTTCAAAATCAGCGCCTTAACCATTGGTTGACCAGCCTATAAAAGTGATACTTGGTTTCAAATTACTTTCACAAGTCAATCTGAACCAGAATTTTTCCCTTTCCTCAAGGATGTTGACGATCTTCCTAAAGATCAATAGCCTCCACAGGGAATTTTGAAGACAATTTTCGAACTCCGGCCTCCACGAGAAATTCTAAAGACAAGTTCTGAAGATAATTTCTAACTCATGTTATATGGACCTTCTCAATAGAATTTTTAACTCGTTGGGTGCCCATTGAAGAGAACTATTCTTCATATTGTATTGGGTCGTGGTTTTCAGCCCTAAAATTATCTCCAAAAAATAAATGAACGGTATTCTAACCAGAGAAGTGAGAGTGCAGCTTTAGCTTCTCTTCTGACTAAAACATGCAACAACCATGACCCATATAACATGACAACCACGACCATAATTACAATACAATATGGAGAACATTTCTCTTTAACGGGCACCCAGCGAGCTGAAAAACTCTATTGAGAATGTCTTGTTAAAGCCTGGCCTTCTCAACAGAGTTTCTGGTTAGGCTAAAATAAGACATTCTCAACAGAGTTTTTCAGCTCGTTGGGTGCCCGTTGAATAGAACTGTTCTTCATATTGTATTGTAATTATGATCGTAGTTGTCATGTTATATGGGTCATGGTTATTACGTTATATGTGTCATGGTTTCCCATGGAGTCATGGTTGTTATGTTATATGGATTGTAGTTTTCATGGGTCGTGGTTGTCATGGATCGTAGTCATTAACATGGGTCGTGGTTCTCATGTGAAATGGGTTATGGTTCTCATGTTATATGGGTTGTGGTTGTTACGTTATATGTGTCGTGGTTTCCCATGGAGTCGTGGTTATTATGTTATATGACTCATAGTTTTCATAGATCGTGTTTGTCATGTTATATGGGTCGTGGTTATCATGTTAAATGGGTCGTGGTTGTCATGGATCGTAGTTATTAAGATGAGTCGCAGTTCTCATGTGAAATGGGTCATGATTGTCATGTTATATGAGTTGTAGCCCTTAAATGACACGGTAAATGGATGAGTGGCATGGATTATTATAAGACCCGACCCAAATTCTTGTGTGTGCATGTGTATGTAGGTATGCATTTCATTTTTATTGATCCCGCGACCCTCAGATAGTGTTTACAGTCATCCTTGAGTCTAATCACGTTGACCCAACTCGGATTGACCCGAGAACTATGCCATCTTGTTCGCATCGTTGTCACGGTTCCGACGACGCATTTTGTGCGTCCATCCGATGTGTAGATCAAAAGTTATGTACATTTCATTAAATGACCATTAATCATGTGGCCCACTTAAGTGGAATGCATGTGGACCACCACCTTTTGCACAAGTTCTAAGGTACACTACCCACACCACATAAAAGATCCATAACTAACACTACATATCTCACACACCACCAAAAAATCTATCCTAGCCTACAACATTGTAATCTCCTCCTCTAAGCAATCATTGCCTTTCTTACAAAGCAATCATGATCTCTCTCTCTCTCTCTCTCTCTCTCGATATATATATATATATATATATATATATATATATATATATATATATATATATATATCCCTCCACATTTTTCCCTCCATAGCTAGCAACCCTTCTCTCCTAATGTCCCTTTCTTTCCAAATTCTTCAGCCCTTTAAACCCCAAAAACTCTTCAAATCCCACCACAAAAAATACATCTCAACTATTAAAATCTCTTCCTTACTATAAGATCTTCATGGTGTAAGAGTTTAAGAGTTGGATTCCAAGTGGGTGACTACTATTTTGCTGATTTCTTTTCGACCTTTAATCTTCTTCTTTTTTTGTGGATGGATCATATGGGACCCACCAATCCATGGTGGGGATCCCATTTGATCCCATGGATGTGGCCCTTTGGCGCATCCTACATGCATGCCATGTTCCATGATTGGGTGTTCCATGATAGGGTCATCCTCCATGGACCCAATCATGGTGTATCTTCTGATCTACAATATTCCAAGGTCATCTAGACCTTAAATATCATGTTATGATGGCATCTCAATAATCTATTGTAGATATAGATCATGCATGTGATAGTTTTATGATTGTAAGTATAAATCAATGTAGATCTATGTGTTTGATTGTTCTTGGAAGGGCTCATTAGTAGCAGGGCCCTATACAGAGTCGGATCGTCTTTCTTCTCCTCTTTTCCTTTATATATGGATGGTGATATGTGTGGCTCACTTGGTGGGCCTAGGACGTCCCAAAAATCCAGTAATGGTGGGACACCCCTAGCACCATTTTATGATTTTTGGCACCATATTTTGATTCATGCAAGTGCCCTAACCTAAGTTCTTAATCTGGACTTGTGTGGAGCCCACTAAGGAAGGCCGCACATCCTTTTATTTGCTATATATATATATAGTTGTCCAAAAATCTTGACTATTGCATGGACTGTTATGGTTAATGTTTGGCATGGATTTGAATTATGTTTTTCACTATTTTTCTTGATGTTGTGGGGTTTAATATGAAGGAGTGGGCGTGTGATGGATCACACCTTGAAGTGTGATGGATCACACCTCAAATGGCCCATGCAATGGCACCCAAAAGGAAGCCCAAAGCGAGGGTGAGCGGTCCACCATGCTAGACCGTCCAGCCCTATAGATTGAGGGGAAAACCCAATTTTCATCTTAGTTTTCTGAGTGGTGGGCCACTTTTGTGGACTCCACCTTTCTGTATTTTATGAAAAAATACTAATCATCCATCCCTCCCCTCCTAGATGAAGTTTTGGCCCACCTTATTGGATAAATATTGTATGGACAACAACATGTTACCCAACAGAATTTCTGGATAGGCTGTATTTATAAATTAAATTAAAATATTTCTAATCATCCAAAAATCATGAAATTTTGTGGAGGTGTGACCCACCCATGGAAGGACCACCCTGAAAAATTTCAGGGCCATCGAGCTCCTGTACCACCCGTGATACGGAGGCATCCAGCCTTAGTTGGCCTTCCAGGCCACCTTATGTGCCCATCTTAATATGTTTTGTGTCCCACCATTCATCCAAGTGGGGCCCATAGGAGGCGTGATCATTCCCTCCTTCAGTAGCATTCACTTGAGACCTATTTGGATGAGTTTTGGGCCAATTATCTAGGCTCATAGAACTACCTACCCATAAGACGCCCAACCCATTGCGCTGCTGCTGGACGTCCAATCTAGCAGCATGGCCCATTTGATTTATGTGTTTTATTTACTCCTTCATCTGGTGGGACCCTTTGTGACTTGTATGGGCCACTAGAGATTAAAATAATTGTATAAATAATTTTTTATTGAATTTTCAGCAAGCCCAGATAGTGGGTGGGCTGGAATTTCAGTATTAGGCCCAAGGTTGCTACCCACGAATGTATGTTTTGGGATAGCATAACCCACCAGATTTGAGGACATTATTACACATATCTTACCCTATTTTGATTAGATTTTTGGGCTTAATTAGTTGTAACACCCTGAAAATCGGGGGTCGTGTATAAACTCAACTCCCGAGTTCCAGACCGTCACTTATGCAACAAAAATGATTATGATTCAATGTTGTCTGATTTAAAGCATTCACATGAGTAAAAGTATACCAAAACTGCAATTCATACTTCAGATCCAATGATAAAAGCAAGCGGAAGACTAAACAATATATATATCACTGTATGGAAAAACAAGTAAATCTCATCTGTCTCCAAAGTATGACTACATCTCTGAGTCTCATATAATATACATGAACAAAATAAATATCCAAAATGGTCACACTGAAATCCCCTCAATCCAGGTCTCCTACGCGAAGCCATCGTGATACTGCATGTACGAGAACTCGTCCTGGTCCTCGTCGATGTCTGGCTCCACCTCCTGGATCTCAGCCTCACCTGCATCTACAACAGGGTCTGGTGGGTGTTGCAAACACCATCCCGTAACGTGGGAGTGAGTGATCAACTCAGTGGAATCATAGAGCAAAGATTAGCATGTTCACAATTCAATCATGCGATAATAGTAAAGCAGTAAATCAGACAATCCTAATACTGTTATTAATGTAAGATGACATGACGTGATGTATGCCCTCACCGACGATCTCCCTCATACGGCAACATCTTACGACCACGGCATGCCACACTCCCTAGAGTGCTCCACATCTTCCAGGCACATGCAATGCTATGGTGATATGATTTTCAAGTTGTTATGAGTCCATTCAAACAGCAGGATTGGGAAACTAAGGTACTTCCCTTGTATCAATCCCAACACAGATCCTGTCTAGGGTCGTCACTCCTAGTAATCTCATACGATGTATATTTCATAGGTCACTGCAAGGGCTGCCAGGGCTGTTGCTCGCACTCGTTGCACCGCTCCCCCATCACCTTATCAATACAGGCTTACTGTACTCTACTGCAACGGAAGGGTCGTCGCCTCCCGTGGACTCAGAATACGCTCGCGGTCACTACAAAGGACTCGTCGCCTGATCAGTGTAGGCCGACAGCTAGAATATAGTGTCCCATACCACCATAATCTGCTCACGAGTCTAGGTGCTCACTGGTCACTACGGGGAGGTTTGTGGCCCCAGCGTAGGCCGACAGCTCGACCACGGTGTCCCATACCACCATGCCCGGCTCATGAGTCTTCGTGGATCAAGGTACCATGGTTAACAGGGTTTACAATGGTAAGTTCAGTACCCTAGGTTCAAGCAGTTATGACTCATACAAGGTGAACATACATCGGCCAGTCGGGTTACTTGACGGGCTCGACTAGCGCGATCGCATCTCGAGTCGAACGACATGAAGTGCGTAAAACACTTCGCGTGGCCTAACCACTGCCGCCAACTCCAAACACGAATCGCATTCATCGACGCGTCGTTCGTGGCTATGACCAGTCAACCACGAATTCGCTCGGTTACCGACTGCCTGGACTAAGTCTAGTCCCAAGCACTTATGGAATCACATCAGCAATGTATGTAAAAGTATTGGAATTGAAATACAATCAGGTGAGCATGTTAACACATGTTATAACATTCAACTTAAGCAAATCTTCAAGCACATATATTCCATGCATGTAATGAAATCATGCATTTAGTCAACATGTAGAAAATCATTTAGGTCAGCATATTAATTGAAAAATCAATCACAAACTATCAAATAACATCATTTAATTCAATACATACTAATACAAGCATTTTTACAAACACATACACTACACACTTAAGTCTACATATAGTATGTCGACCCAAAGTGCACAACTAGGCGAATCTCTTCGCCAAACTAATTATGCACGCATTCCTAACTTCCTAATGCGACAACAAACCATGTCAATCACATCAGCAAAATATGAATGTAAACAGTACTTCCTACAAATGACTAAAATGCCCTAAATCTCATATTCTTCGTTAATTTACGAAACGGGAAATGGAGAGCATTTTGTACATGTCAAACGGCGATGCCGTCAAGAATCTACTATTAAACGACATTGAAAGCGTTAGGAACCGTCAATCAAAGCGTCTAAAATCCTCACCTTATGTCTTGTAAACACGTGAATTGAAACGGAGCGTATACGCTTCGTCTACGGCGAATAGGGAACCTAATACACGAGATCCATAAGCTACATCGCTATAGAAGCAAAGGAAACCTAAATCAACAACTATTTAGGGTATTTACTTACCTAGAATTGCGGTGAAATCGCCGAGAAAGCGGTAGAGGTGTGTTGCTTAAGCACGTGCAACACGTAGCACAAGTGGCAGGAAGAACTCTCCCACTCTCTCACAATCTCTCACCTTTTTCTCTCTCCCAAGCTAGGGCTTCTCTCAAATTCGGATGGAAGAGAGGAGTGAGGGTTTCAACCCCTTTTATAGCCTACAACATGCCCAAAATAGGCTTGGGAACAATGTTTACTTGGTGCCTAACCAAATCGGAGCCGTTTCGGTCCAAAAGGGCATTTCTGAAGGTCCCCTGGCCAAATGCGGTCGGACTTAAGCTCATGCATACTGGATCTAGCACACATCTAGTTTTCAGACCGGTTGGGTTCCCAGATCGCACGTGGCGGTCCAGTTTCAGTTTAACGGTCATCGCACCAAGATCAGGCCTATAAGTCTCGTGATATATAATAGATATTTTTCCTGATCCAAGGGTGTAATTTGGATGTATTCTGACGGTCATAACGCTTAATACTGATGCATCAAATTGTGTGCCAGATTTGAATTTCAAATTCCAATTCTAACCCTATTCTCACTCTCTTCGGTCCGGGCTCAATGAAATAGCCTGTGATTATCGGTTTGACTTGATTTTCGGAATGAGTGTCAAGTCCAGCTAGGCGGTTCTAACGGTCTAAGATAGGAGGTATCGGACTTTCGACGTGCGGTCTAGATCCAATACAAAGATTCAAAGTGGTCCAGAGAACAAACCTGCTTAGAGTTTGGTCCGAGGTTTTAGAGCATTATAGCACCATTGGTTCCACTCGCTTTGGGCCTTGTAGAACGTATTTAAAGTGATCAGGGACCATTTCCCAGCTATTCTAACGTTTCACTAGCTAACCTAGTCATATTTTCTAAAGGAATGAATTCTACGCAATTTCGGGTCGAGTTGGTACTCGAGCCCAAGTATGAATTTTTCACGGGCGTTACATTAGTACACTCTTAAGGCCCACATTAATTAGGTTTTTATTAGAACAATATTCATAGTTAATTGTTGGGTTTCCTAGGCCCAATGTCTTGAAACTTTCTTAATATGCCCCTGATCTTTGATCCTATATTTTATACACTATTATGATGGATTTCATGGGCCAAAACACTTAAGTAGTTGGGCTCTTGGTTGCCTATTAAAATTCACCCCATACTTGGGTCAAGATGTGAGGCCCAACTTACTTGTTTCAAATATAAGAATTGCACATATGGTTGGAATAATGGGCCGCCCATTAGGCCCACCACAATGAGCGGACTCATGATCTTTATAGTTGGGCCCGAACCTTGCTTAAGAGCGCACTATGTTACCTAAGTATTGGGCTTAGTGTATGGCCTACTAGGCCATGGATTACTTAGGCCTTGGGCTTTGCTTTATATGCGTGTAGGTAGAGGGCTACCTTTTGGGACCCAGTTGAGGTTGGATGTCCTCCTTGGTCGCCCTAAAGTAGGCCTATAGGGTTCCTATAGGTGGTTAAAGGCCCACTTTGGGCCCTTAATTAGGACCGCTTCTTCCTTGAGTTTTTATGACCCTCTTAGCTTGTGAGCTACCCCAAAGTATTGGACCCCTACTAGAGAACTTCTCCTTAAGAGTACATATCTATGTACATAGACCTTATCCCACCTTGGGAAGGAGGAGTATAATTCACGTCGTCATCACCGAGTAGCTCACTTACACCATTATGACCCATATGCATCATCTACGTGAATGGATTGCATTGTGTGTGGTCATTGGGTTGATATGATAGAGGGATGGAGTTTCTCCCTTTGTGCACATCGAGTGCTTGAAGCTGATACATGATCTATGTGCGTGACTCATGCAATGACATCACATTTCACGATGATACTGCCCTTGCTTCATCACGAGGATCTGTTCATGATGTCGATGATAGGTTTTGACATTATTTTGGGTGTGGACTAGCTTACGGAATATTGTGTTGTCTTAAACTGTGCCCTGACTTGCCAGTATTCCAGTTCATCGCAGAGCCCAGAGGAGAGCCGTTATCTATTTTCTTGGCTTCTATCGTCGACGTTCAGTGGCAAGGTGTATTGAACAGCTGCCAGTTATCTGTGAGTATCCGGATGTGTTCCAGGAGATCCCGAGTTTGCCGCCGCATCGGCAGGTGGAGTTTCAGATTGATTTGATGCCTGGTACCGTACCTATCTCAAGGGCCCCCTACTGGATGACACGTTGGAGTTGAGGGAACTGCAGGAGCAGTTGGATGAGCTCCAGGAGTTAAATTTCATTCGTCCCAGCAGTTCACCTTGGGGAGCCCCAGTATTATTTGTGAAGAAGAAGGATGGCTCGTTGCCGCTTTGAGTGGACTATCGTGAGCTCAACAGAGTCACCATCATGAACCGATACCCGCTTTCCTGTATTGATGATCTTTTCAACCAGTTGTAGGGTGCACAGTATTTTTTTAAGATAGACTTGTGCTCTGGTTACCATCAGATTCGGGTCCGAGAGGAGGACATTCTGAAGATGGCTTTCCGAACACGCTATGGTCACTTCAAGTTTCTGGTCATGTCGTTCGGACTAACCAATCCGCTCACCGTATTCATGCAGCTTATGAACAAGGTCTTCTGGCCGTTCCTCGATCAGTTCATGGTGGTATTCATTGATTATATTCTTATATATTCGAGGACCTGGGAGGACCATGTTAAGCACATGCAGATCATGCTGAAGACCCTCTGTGCCCACGAGCTGTATGCAAAGCTGGAGAAGTACGAGTTCTAGCATGAGGAGGTGAAATTCTTTGATCACATGGTGACGAGGGAGGGTGTCGCTGTGGACCCTTCGAAGGTTGATACAGTGCGTCAGTGAGCCCATCCCACGAACGCATCCAAGATCCGTAGCTTCCTTAGTCTAGCGGGATCTTATCGTCGGTTTATCGAGGGTTTCTCCCGTATTGCTGCATCGTTGACCCGGGCATCGAGTTCGTCTAGAGTGACGCCTGCGAGGAGACATTTAGGGAGTTAAAGGACTGCCTCACGTCCACTCATGTTCTCGCTCTTCCTGATGAAGTGAGGGTTTTGTTGTTTTCACTGATGTCTCTAGAGTTGGTTTGGGTGTTATACTAATATAGCATGGGAAGCCTGTGGCGTATGCCTCATGTCAACTCAAGGTCCATGAGCTGAACTACCCCACCCATAATTTAGAGCTTGCAACAATTGTCTTCGCACTAAAGGTGTAGGGGCATTATCTATATGGGGTTAGGTATGAGCTCTTATCGGATCACAAGAGCTTGAATTATCTATTTTATCAGTCCGAGTTGAACCTGCGTCAGAGGTGATGGATGGAGTTATTAAAGGACTATGATTTTGATCTTCAGTACTACTCGTCCAAGGAAAGCGTAGTGGCGGACGCACTCAGCCGTTAGCCAAATGGCCTAGTGGCTCAGATGATGGTGGGAGAGTGGCAAATGCTCGAGGATGTTTCATAGTTTGACTTTGAGTTCGGTTTGTAATCTTCCATTATTTAGCCTTCGAGCTTGTCGATTCAACCCTCTTTAGTGGCTAGGGTGATCGAGGCTCAGCAGATGGATGAGTCACTTCAGGAGTACCGAGAAGAGGCCGCATCCGTGGAGCAGTTAGACTGGTAGATTGGTTCCAATGGTGGATTTTGACCCATATGCATCATCT
Source organism: Magnolia kwangsiensis (assembly GCA_037074715.1). NCBI lineage: Eukaryota > Viridiplantae > Streptophyta > Magnoliopsida > Magnoliales > Magnoliaceae > Magnolia > Magnolia kwangsiensis. The sequence goes on from CM073577.1 coordinate 122,514,242, forward strand.
GCATGAATGAATTGTATTGTGTGTGCTCATTGGGTTGATATGATAGAGGGATGGAGTTTCTTCCCTTGTTCACATCGAGTGCTTGAAGCTAGTGTATAATCTATGTGCGTGACTCATGCATTGGCATCGCATTTCATAATGATACTACATTTGCTTCATCAGGGTCTTACCTCCATAGGAATATTCGTGAATGGTCGTATATGTGGACACCGAAAATGTTACTTGAGCATACTAAGTGCATATGATGCCCATGGATGAAATTTTTAAAACTTCCATGGTACCAAGGATCTATCCCAAGGCTGTAACCGAGTGGAAACTATGAGCGCATGAGGGCCTTATATTGATAGGTCGTGACTCCCACTGTCATGTAGTCGGTTGGGTAGGGGTGTGGCCTTACCCGCCTGGTGTAAGAAAGCATTGTTAGGCTAAGTCTGAGCAACTCGTAAATGGCTCCGTTGCCGTCAAGCCTTGTTGGTGATTGGTCGTCCACAAGCGGGTAATGAGGTCTCTTACTCTAGTTTGACTGTGTGGGTTTGGAAAGCGGTAGTCATCCAGAAGTGTACTGGACCCCGGTGATTTTCTTATGATGGAAATGTACTTGATATGTGGATTTGGATATGATCATTGGTATTACTTCGCATTGTTGTATAAGCTCCTTTATGCATCGCCTTGGTAAGGCGCCCAGTATTCATTACATTGTATTCATGGCAAGCCTCGGTAAGGCTAGCAATATTATCATTGATTATGTTTCCCCTCCTCCTATATTCTTCTGCATACTATTGTTACACACTTCCACCACCCTCTAAGCTTCTATAAGCTTATGCACGATTGAGGTGTGCATATGATCCTAGTTCAGCATCGTAGCAGCAGAGCTTGGATTTGAGTTGAGCCAAGGACCCCCAGTGTTGAAGTTCTTCTTCCTCCTTCTCTTGTTATCAACTGTATTTTCATTCTGATATGTACTTGTAAAAGTTCAAATTTATAGTGGATTTCGTGATGTGTCCTTTTGTTATTTTTAAAATTTATTTGCTGTGACCTTTGGTATGCTTGTATTGGAAATGGTTATACGGTTATGGAAATCCTCCTTTTAGGATCCCAGGATCGGAACCTATCTTAGGAGCCAAGAATGGAGTACTACGGAGGCTATTGCGGTCAGAATCGGCTATCGGGTTCATTGTAAGTCTGGTTACTGAGAATGGGATGTGACAATTATACATATACTTCAATATGGGCCCATATGAGTCTTGGTTTTTATGTTATATAGGTCGCGGTTCTCATGTTATATGGGTCGCGGTATAGATTATACACATACATCAACGTGGGCCCCACTAGTTCGATCCTTGTCCATGCGCAAAAAAAGATTCCGTACACATTACTTTCTTGGCATTAAATATGACGTCACAATATCCTGTTCTTCCTCATTCTGATTTTGGTTTTCGTATCACGGATGTTGGTTCGCATTTTATGGCATTTCTACTATAAATTTCATCCTTTCTCGCAAAGGATTGTTCATAGAACTACTATCGAGATTATTCGGACCATATTTCCTAGTATCATCCCGATGTTCATTGGTATACCATCATTTGCTCTGTTATACTCAATGGACGAGGTAGTAGTAGATCCAGCCATTACTATCAAAGCTGTTGGACATCAATGGTATCGAAGTGCGCCTCTTCATGAGGGTGATTTAAGTGCAACTAAATGTACCGGTGGTTCGCGAAGCAACTTCGTTAAAAAATCATACAACTATTGAAACAAAGATAAGAATATTTTGGTCCAAGTATTTTTTAAAAGCTCGTAGGAATGCCGATCTTAGGATGCACAGGAGTCAGTAGCTTTTTAAGTAATTTGACGAAACTTTGAGATCTCGGCCAATCAACGGGGGCAGCCGAATATAGTTAAAAGTTCCGTCCTAGCTAATTTCTCGGCCAGTAAATTTCTCGAGAGTTTTTAAGATTCTGAGTTTTCGCCGGATATAATTCCAAAAATCTCACCGAAAATTATATGTGTGTGTTACAAAAATTAATAAATAATTTAAATTTAATCTACTCATATAGGGAATTTTTATAAGGTTTTAAGCGTTTTTGGGTAAAATCGAAATATTTAAATCATGCCAATATTTTGAGAATCAGGCGAGTTATAGCGAAAATATTTTTGGGGCGAGGTGTGTCCGAGGTCCCGATCTCAGCTGGGCCGCACTACAGGAAACAGCGGAGATTGGACGCTTACCGTTGGAAACTGTTTCGGGCCGCTTGAGAAGTTTTTGATCAAGTTGATAAATGTGTTTTCCCTTTTTCCATGTCAGTGTCACCTCGTTAACAGGTTAGATGGTAAATAAATATTACAGATGGCGATGGAGTTTTTAACGGTGGACGTTCAATCAATACTGTTTTCCTTTGGTGTGGTCAAAGGAGATTTTGATCGGTCTCATTTTTAACATCAAGATTTAAAATAATCTGAAAAAACGAATGGACGGCGTGGATCAAATAGAAAAATCATGGTGTATCCCAAGGAGCTTTGACACTAGCTACCTAGGGTCCCTAGACAAACCACGTCCCTCGGATACGGTGGTAGGTGCAACCTTCTGTCATGTCATTATCAGTGGAAGGCTCAGCTTTTTCACATGTCCGTAAAAATGACTGTGGGTCCAACACGCACTGGGCATCATTAATAACCTGAGTATAACGAAACTTAAATGAGGGGAGCTCTGCAACTTGTGAAGCCACGAACTAGACAAGTCTGTAACCGTAATAAACAGTCTATCTTCTCCAAAGGGTAGGAGGAAAACATCTCGAATCCGGATCCTCTGCTAGCCGCGAGCAGGAAAATCTCCCGCCTCTGTTTGCCACAAGCAGGCTGCAGCAGGAAAATCTCCCGCCTCTGCTTGCCACAAGCAGGCTGCAGCAGGAAAATCTCCCGCTTACGCAGGTGAACGCCTTGCGCTCGGCCCGTTTTACACGTAGGATTTTCCGCCATTGCTGTTCCTCGACGCTCGCTAACTTGCGCCTCTAGGTAAATTACCCCCTTTTTTTTTTCTTATTTACTTATTTATAGGCGTTGGATGCGATCTGAAGGGCTGTGCGTTTTTTTTCCCGATTTACGCCGATGCGTTGAACGGTACACCTCAGGCGCACGTTAGACTTTTTTTTAATGATGTATGATGAGGAATTTTACTTGGAGCTAAGTATCGATTAGCGGCACACCAGACGGATCCACTCATCAGGTGGGTCGCACCTGAACATCGAATATGGGCCGTTGGTTGAATTCCACTAACGGTCCACTTCTTCCTACGGCGTTTTGCCCAGCTGAGGAGTGAGGTGCAGTTCTCGTTGGGTCCACCTGATGAACAGCTGGGATCTTGCGCGCATCTTGGCGTATACGAAGTTTGCTAAGCCTACACACGAGTGTCTTGTCCATTCACTTGCAATAGCACGTGCCAATATGAGATACGTGTGAAGGATCGGAGCTTTCCCTTAATTGGGCACACCATTCGGATCTTATTTGCCTCGAATCGAGGGGTTTTACTCAGCGTACAGAAACAAACGAACATGAAAATCCATTTTGTCTAGCAATCCAGGCATTTTGTAACCCGTGGCGCACCTGAGGAGTGAAATGGTCTGATTGCTGGGCCAGCCCCAAAACGTGTGCGGAGCACGTGTGCTTCGACTACTTGTAAGGAATCTCCATGCGTGTGTTAGTATCGGCATGTCTGTGTCTCGTGTGGTTTTGACGGATGCGCGTGCGAGTGCTTTATATCAAGCCTTGGTCTTGGTCTCCACACGAGTGATGAGGTTTCTTTGCAGAACCAATCGTGTAGAATCAGTATTCCCACGGTGTGGATTGTGTGCACCGATTGAAATTGGGACGCCTGTTGCGCCAGACGGTGCTCCGTGGGATCCACCATGATGTATGTGTATAATCCACGCCATCTATCCATTTTTCGGCTCATTTTAGATAAAAACGAGGTAGATCAAAATCTCGGGTGGATCACATCGTTAGAAACAGTGATGATTGAACAGGTACGGTTAAAAACTTCTTAGTGGCTACAAGAGAGCTCGATGGGCGTCAGTGCTCGTCTTCGCACTGGACACGTACATACAGTAGCTAGGGTGTCTTTATTGAGAACGGATTGGCTACTCCCCAACACCAGCCAATGGCTGACGGTCGGTGCTATGTGGGCCATGATGTATGTGTTTCGTCATGCTGTATATCTATTTTTATTTTTATAGATAATTTCATGATGGGGTCCAAAAATGAGGTATATTGAAATTTCAAATGAACCACATTAGAAGAAACAGTGTTAAACGAGGGTCGACCGTTAAAAACATTTTGCAGGTATAAAAGTTTTGGATCAAGTTAATCTTTGCTTTTTCTCTTCATCTGGGCCTGTATGACCTAATCAATAGATTGATGTCAAATAAATAATATAATAGGCCTTAGGAAGATTTTAATGATGAATATTTAATTATTATTTTTTTCATGTGGTGTGGTTCACCTGAGATTAATATCCCTCTCATTATTGGGATCAAACCAAAAAATGATACGTGAAAAAGGATGAACGTGAATGGATAAACCACATGCACCGTGATAAGACTCATAGGGCACTGACCACCAGCCCCAAAAGCTGATGGCAGTGGGAGTCGTCGATCCGTTTCTACTTTTGTCATCAAATGCTATATCCGTATGTAAAAGGTCTAAGCTTGGGATGGATCGGGTACTTCCTGACATCGGCCAATGGTTGGTGGTCGGTGTTCAATGGGCCCCATCATGATGTATGTGTTTTATCCTTTATGTCCATCTATTCTTGGAGATCATTTTACAACGTAAGATCAAAAATGAGTTATATCCCAGTATCAAGTGGACCAAATTATAGGAAAGTGTTAAATGATTGTTTATTATTAAAAACATTTTGTGCGCCATAAAAGCTTTGGATTAAGCTGATTTTTGTTTTTTCCCTTCATATGGGCCTGTATGACCTAATCAACATATTGAATATTAATAAACAGTACAGTGGGCCTTAGGAGAATTTTAATGGTGAACATCCCATTGCTATTGTTTTCATGTGGTGTGGAACACGTGAGATTTATATACCTCTAATTTTTTAAATCAGGCCCTAAAATGATCTTTAAAAATGGGTGAACGGAATGGATGAAACACATACACCATGGTAGGGCCCCAGAGCACCAACCACCAACCACGGGGTTGGTGGCTGGGGAGTAGCCAATCCGCTTCCCTAAAGGTGGAAGATAAGTTTTGGACCGTTGGATAAAAGGTGGCGCCGACAGTGATAATTTTCTCCGGCTGGTGTGTTTACTTCACCAAATTTTGTGAGTCCCATTTGAAGAGCGAGTCTTAAGTCTTAAATCGAAAAATAAGACACAGATTAAGTGGACCACACTGCAAAAAGAAGTGGGAATTGAACGTTTACCATCAAAACACTTTTAGGGCCTGTTTGGCCAGCCGCATTAGATGGTATTAGATGGGATTGTATTCACAAACTCATCTGATAGATGGTGCTGGCGTGTTTGGAAGAACACCGAATACCTGGATGAAAATTACTTTGAGTTTCACGCCTAAACCGCAGGATTTGGCTATCCGTCTCCTTGTTTCTCAAATCCCACCCTGGAGTTACAACGGAAGGGTAGAGCCTCTACTTGTGGGTCCTAACATTATGCATATTTTTCATCCAATCCGTCCATCCGATTTTCCACGCTAGTTTAGCCTTTGAAACAAAAAATAAAGTCAATCCTCTTCTCAAGTGGGCTACACCGTGAGGTACAAGTAATGGAAAGCTTCAGCGTCAACAACGACTCTTCCGGTTGCATGCGTAGAGATTTGGAATGGGTTTCCACTCGTGGAATTCATCGTGAGTTATCTGTTAGATCCATACCATCTATCTCTTTATCCCAGTCATTTTAACCCTTGAGCTCAAAAATTAGTCCGATCCAACAATCAGGTGGACCACACTATAGGTGACAGTGGATGAGAACACCTCATGTAAAAGCCCCTCTGGAGTTTCGCCCACTGTTGAAACCTTCCTAAGGTCCAACATGATATTTATTTGCAGATCCCACCTGTACATAAGTTAACACAGAAACTAAAAAAAGGAAAAAAACAAAGATCAGCATGATCGAAAACTTTTGTGGCCCTTGAAATTTTTTAATGGTGGGTATCACTCTCTCCACTGTTCTCTGTGGCGTGGTCCACTCGAGATTTAGATCGGACTCATTCTTTGGCTAATGTTCTAAAATGATCTTTTCAAATAGATGGTGGGTGTGGATATAAAACATACATCATGATGGGACCCACAGAACTTGGCAACATCACTTACGTAACATGTGCTGCGACTAACTGCTTTGTAGCTAATCCGCTCCCGTACGGTTGTATACCAAACACGCCCACTATGCAAATTTACCAACACATTGTAAATCCATGTGTTCCCTGTTGGATAAAATGTTGAATTAAATAGACTATAATATCGAGAACCAAAAAAGGAAAATAAATTTAGAGAAAGAAAAACTTATTAAATTGAGTCGAGGCGTGACTGAGTCACTCGGCTTGAAATCGAATTTGCTCTCCTTGAACAGCGTCCCAAGTGCAACAGGTTACCAGAGCAATCGACCTCCAGGATACAACGACTATGACCCAGTCAGCGGTGCACTCACTGTACACGGGCTCGAACCACTTGCAGTTTAATCCGAAAGTGCTGAGTTGACTTAGCAATGAACTCAGTAACAATGGTAAAACCGTATCAGAGAGAGTTTTATAAGACAGTATTTTCATATTTTGAAACTGGAATCGGAAGTCTTTATATAAACTCCGAAATGGTGCATAAGCACCCTTTACAAAAGGTTAGGTCCGTTGGGTTTAAACCTAACAGGGGTGACCAACCGGAAGGGAAGCATGTCTCTGGTTTAAAACGAAAAGGCGCAAGTGCGAGTATACTCTCGCACATACAGTCCTGCGAGTACCCATACACACACACCCACGCGACTACTCTTACACCGCACCCGCACCCGCGCCCAGCCCAGCCCAGCCCGTCCTGTCGCGTACGCGGACACGGACTCGGACTCGGCTCGGCTCGGCTCGGCTCAGCGCGCGCGCGTGTGTGGTCAATGGCATAGATTAGAGCTATTGGCATAGCCCCCCACAGGACCAAATTCACATGCTTCCTGAAAGGGGTTCAAGCCTTAGGCAAAAAGCCTATCATATAAACAAGAGAATTTCTCTTGTCAAATCTGACGTGGGACAAAACCAACACCTTAAAAATATCAAAATTTAAATGTGGAAGGAAAACACTGAAATTTAAAATTTTAAATTTTTTAATATTATTTTAAAACAAATACAACATTTCCAAACAAAAATACCTGATATCCTTGCCTTTCCAAATTCACTACAAATCTACGACAACCACTAATGACATTATTTGTAATTCCATCTCATCTAATACATGCTAATGCAACTGGCGTGGATATAATAAATACATAATTGTGTGGTCCATCTAACTTTGATATCTTTTATCCTTTGAACCGTTCGTATAACTTGAAGCTCGAGGAGCGTACACGACACGTATAAACACCGGCCAGGTCGGCGGTGTGCGGTGCACCAGCCAATCCGCTTCCTAATGCCTGTCCTGGTGTCTTCCGAACACGACGAAAACACCTCGATTTGACTTGTACGAGCCCGGGGTATTTTCGTCAAAGAAATTCGGCTTTTCAGAAACGCAGCTCGCGTTTCGTCCAGACAAAAGGTGTCGATGCTTTCTCTCCTCTCTATTATTTCGGACAGTCTTTACTTTTGGCTTTTCAGGATCCGATCTCGATATTTTGAAACGAAACGAGAAAATGGAGGGCGATTTAAACGCGAAGCTTCTGGAAACCAAATCAGAAGAAGAGGAGAGTTTGGGGAGAAAGATATGGACGGAGACGAAGAAGCTTTGGATCGTAGCGGGTCCCGGTATTTTCACGAGATTTTCGACGTTCGGCGTCACCGTTATCAGCCAGGCGTTCATCGGCCACATCGGCCCAACGGAGCTCGCGGCCTTCGCTCTCGTCTCCACCGTTCTTCTCAGGTTCGCTAACGGAATCCTGGTAAGCGCTCCGTTACCGTTATCTCTTCTGTTTCCTGTTTGGGGACTCTGAAAGCGTGTTACTCCATACACATGCACACATATTTTTTGGCGCACGGCATACACGCCCATCAAAGCTTAGCCGTCTAATTAGTGGGCCCCACTGTAGATAGGTTTAAACGGTTGATTTGTGTATAACTATTGAACGCGTCAGAAGAATCCAAGGTTGCGGATTCCGTCATGAGATGATCATCTGCCCAATATGGCCCACGTCCAGATTTTAAGAATGGCGGGAAATGATCAATGCGTTCGTATGTATGATAATCACCATCCGTTCGAGCTGTGTAGGGCCCACCTGTGATGCGTGTATAGAATCTACACCTTTCATCTGGTTAAGCGTTTATTTCCCATCAATTATGTTAATAAGGTAAAAAATACATGGATGAAGAGGAAAAACAAATTTCATATTGATCCGACACTTCTGCGACCCCAAAAGGGTTTCAATGGTTGACGTTCAATCCTTCACTGTTGTTTACAGTGTGGTCTACTTGATCTTTAGATCTGTCTTAGTTTTTGCCTCAAGCCTGAAGACGAGCTTGCAAAATGGATGGACGGTTTGGATATAACACAAACCTCATGACGGGACCTACGTAACTTGCTGACGTCGATACACCAGCAATATAGCTGGTCTGTGGTACACCACCCAACCTGCTTCCGGATACACTACCAGGAGCAATGTACAATCACGTCGAACGCGTAGCTATTCAAGTGGTGTGGCCCACCTGATGGCATGTTCGGAACACGGTGGGACCCACACTCCATCTGAAAGTTCCTGTGGTGGGCGTTATATCCTCCCCAATGGTCCCCATTTTCCTTTGGATTTTGGAATCTCGGCCTAACATGTGGGGACCATCTAAGCTCGATGATTACCACACATCGGTGGGCTCCACCTCAGCTCGATTATTACCACACATCCGGACATGGGATCCTTTCTCCGACTCGCGTCCCACACGTTTTCCGTGGTCGACGTCTGGCGCACCTTTTTCCTTCTTATGCCCCGTTTTCAGCTTTGCTGACTATTCCCTGGACAGAAATGGGCACATGGTGTAACCATGACGGTCGCCCCTTCCAGTCTCGGACGCGGATTGCGTACTACCCCCGCCCGTCCCTAGCTCCGAACGGGCAGGTCTGTTGGCGGGCCCACCGTGATGTATCTGTACATCCAAGCTGTCTATCCCTTTTCTCATATTATTTTAAGGTGTCGAAACAAAAATGAGGTAGATGCAGTGATCAAATGAACCACACCGCAATGGCTCTTGCATTTAATGCAACTGACATTTAATGCTTGGTGCATTTTAATGCAACCAAGCTTATTATTTGGTGTGGTTCACTTGATTGTTGAATCCGTCTCATTTTTGTTTCGATGCCTTTAAATAATATGAGAAAATGGATTAACAGCTTGGATGTACAGATACATCACGGTGGGCCCGCCCACAGACCTGCCCGTTCGGATAGGGATGGGGTAGTACGGAATCCGCGTCCTCTAGTATCCTGACACGTGCGATGTGTGCTGGCGAGTCGGTGGTTTGGATTCATATTTCAACGGTTCCTAGAAACTGGTGTGAGATAAGTGCCTTAAAAATTTGACTTTTTTTTTTTTTATTCTGATGATTCTTTTACATGTAATGGGAAGAAGATAAGCACCTCCATATAAGCACCTCCGTTGAGAACATTTACCATTATAAATATTCTATCCGATGTAGGTAACTATTTGCGACGAGTAGCATTCTTAGTTTCGAGCGGCAATTTTCATATTAGATGGAAATCGATTGGAACAATCAACATTACATTTTTATCTTTTTTTTTGAAAACTTTAGTAATCTTTAGGCCATGTTATCTTGGATAACATTTTTAAAAATGATACACTTGTTAGTGGAATGAGATCGAATTTCGTATCATTTATAATAACTAATTTTTTTTAATTTTTTAGATATTGGTATCTTATAATTAATATGAACTTTGATAAATTTCTTATCTAACATAATATCAAAACTTTGTCAACCTTAGTAATAACGAATGTATACGTCCTTGGAACTTTTTGAGTGGACGATACAATCGCCTCTATTTTAACTAAAGTTGAATAGACAAATAGTTGTTTAGCTACTATTTCGATCATTGCAATGTCATAGTTAGGATTATAGTAGTATATTTCTGCTGACAAATTCTTTTATCGTGTAGCCTCTTGAAGCAGAGCTTCATATCGAGATATCTTTAATTATATCTAAAAGATATGTAAATTCTGTTCTAATAAACTTCTTTCGAAATTTGAACTCTATACTATCTTGAGTCAATTGAACGAATTCTGATTCAGTCGTGACTACCTTAAATAGACTTTTGGCTCTTTTAAACTGAGCGATATAATTTTCGACCAATTCTCTTGGCAATTGATGAAACTGTCCAAAAATGACCATAGAAATTTTCTTGTACTTATAAAGGAACTGGGTATGAAACTTTTCTTTAATTTCTTACCAAGTTTGGATCGAATTTGGTAACAAATTAGAATACCAAGGTTACCCGAGTTGACAAATTTCGTATGTCTTGAACTAGAATAGGGGCATGATGTGTATTTTATCATAAAAGGGGTGGTTGTTGTACTGGTTGTATCGAAGGTATTGGTCCCAAATTCCTAACTAAACTAGCGTCAAACTGTTGCTGAGGTGCGACAAGTGCCCTTTCGGCAAACATAGCCATCAACTGGTTAATGCTCTCGATGTGGTTACCCATACATGTATTAAAGGTTTCAGTATGAATTCGTGACTTTTTAACATGTGATTATTCCACAATATGTTGAATTTCCCTTTACATATCGACCACTCCAACTAACATAATCTCAAGGAGTTTAACCTTAGATGTCGATGCTCTATCTGAATTTGGTAGAGCATACATTAGATTGAGTAGTGGATTCACTTGCTTATGTACCTGTTAAATTTGCAGTTCTCCCTCATGGGCAGGAGGTTCATTAACTGCAGCATTAGTAGTTACAAAAACATACATTTTGACTACTTCTCTAGCCCATTATTCCACAGAACTTTTGCACCAGTAAGTATAATTAGAGTTCCACCAGGTGTACCAAAAATTATTGGCACACGTTTTGTTTTCTGTCATGTGTAGTGTGTGTAGGTATACTAGAATCAATATAACGGTTGGATTCAAACCGATCAACTTTGACTCCAAGTGTCAAAATAGACAAATACGTCAAACTTGACAGTATATAATTGAATATGAGGAGATTGGTTACCTACGTAGCCACTTGCAGAATATTTGTAATGATCAAGTAATAATTAGAGGGTGGAGTTCTTTTTCCAAAGATAGGTTGCACTTCGCCTTTCACAAAAAAAAAAAAAAAAAGAACTTTTCAGTTTAATAGTATAATTAAACAAAAGAAAAAATTTATAATCGGTCACTTAGAACAACTATTAGAATACTTATTTTAAAAGAACTGCTTGTACTGGATAAAGATCAAGTGTCAGGTATGAGCATAAACTTATATTATAACTAAGAAATTATCGTTACTCAATTATCACGGTTCATCAATTAAATTGAGTTAATATAAATTGACAAATTTGATTTATTTGTTAGATTTGGTTGCCGCGTGTTTTTTAATATTAATTTTTTTGTTATTTATAATTTTTTTATATCTAATTTTCAAATATATATTTTTTCTTTATTGGATGGTCATGGTAATTAAAGGGTCTTCATCTAGATCATTCTCTTATTACATTTTTCATTCTAATTGTCTCCACTGTAGTACTTTGTCAGTCATGTGATGATGTGCAATATTAAATATACGTGGGTTATAATTATATTCTTAAAAAATTAATTAAAATAATAATAATAATAAATAAAAACACAACGTTCGAATTATCTCATGAAATACTTTCATGTACTTATCTTACTTGTAACACCACGTGTCACCTTTCTATTAACTTTTCTCGATATCAAATAATGGTAAGGTACAACATTTGGTAAGTACAGTGATGCGATATGATACTGGTGGTAATTGAACACCTTTGTTTGCTAAGTACCATAGGAAACCGTGGTAATTGGGGAAGTGGATTGCCTACTTAGTAACTCAGTACCTTTAGCGTGCTGAGTAAACTCTGTGGGGTCTGCATTTATTTATTTATTTTATCCACTCTGTTTATTTATGTTAATGGATAAATCTATGCCTTGAGATCAAAAATTAAGTATATCCAGAGCTCAAGTGGACCACACCACATGAAACAATTTTATTAAACCTTTGCCCTTGAAAAATTCTCGGATGCCACGGAAGTTTTGGATCAAGCTGATGTTTGTGTTTTCTCTTCATCTATATCTTTGTGATCATATGAACAGTTTTGATGAAAAATAAACATTATTGAAAGCCCTAGGAAGGTTTCAACAGTGGAAATCATTATTCCGCACTCTTTCCAGTGGCATAGTCCACTTGAGTTTTGGATTTACTTCAATTTTGAGATCAACGCCTAAAATTATCCGGAAATGTGGATGGACGGTGTGGATAAACCACAGACATTCACAGTGGTCCCAACTGAGTTTACTCAATACGATTAAAGTGTACTGAGTAACTCAGTTCGCAATCCGATTTCGGTAATTAATTGAACACCTTTGTTGTTAACAACTTCTTAGGGTACACCTTAATGTTCTAATAGTGTTGATTTCCAGCCCAATACGTTGATACGGTCACGTAAGCCTGGATGAAGGGAAAAAGCAAATATAAGCTTCATCCAAAACTTTTGTGGCCCGTTAAAGGTCTATCAATGCTGATTCCTATGGTATGGAACACCTAATAATTAGATCTGCTTCATTTGTTTAGATAATGCCCTGTGAGGTTCTTGAAAACGGATGAACAGTGTAGATACATAGAACATTTACCAAACACGGCCATATTTTGAGCTGCGGACAGTATCCAAGGTATATGTCCCATTAGGAAATGGCATAGGCAGAGTAGGCAGACCGTAGGAGTGGCCAAAACACCTCACACGTGTGAAGATACGTACTAACCACGGACGCGGGTTTGCTACTCAACCTGACAGTATCAAGTCTAGCTGTTACTGAAGTGACGTTACCACGTTCTTTGGGCCCACCATGATGTATGTGTCGTATCGACACCACCACTTGGAGAGATCATTGTAGAGCATGAGCCGAATAATGAGGTAGATCCAGAGTTCAAGTAGACCCACCACAGAAAACTGTGAGGACAGTAACGTCACCGTTGAAACTTGAAACCTTTCAAGGGACACCGTGGTGTTTATTTCAGATCTGACCTTTTTATAAGTTAACACAAACATGGAATAAGGAAAAGCACATATGTCAGCTTGTTCAAAAACTTCTGTGGCCCAAAGAAGTTTTTAATGGTAGGTATTCGATCTCCATTGTTTTCTATAGTAGGGTCTACTTGTGCTCTGGATCTACCTCATTATTTGGCCAATGCCTCTTGTCTGGCGCATGGTATGGATGAGATTAAGTGGGATGGAATTACATTTGCTCCCGTACCAATTGCACTTAATGCTTGAGAATATCGGAAAAGCTTGGAATGGGATTAGATGGAATTGCATTGGTTCCTTGTCAATTCCACTCAATGTTAGCAAGTTGTGTGGGTCCTACCATGATGTGTGGGCTATATTCACTCCATCCACCAATTTTTTCAGATCAATTTAGAGCATGAGGCAAAAATCATGTAGATCTAAAGCTCAAGTGAACCCCACTAAAGAAAACAGCAGGATTGAATACCTATCATTGAAAACTTTGTGCTGTATAAGTGTTTGGATATGTCTCATTTTTAAGCTATGTCATAAAATGAGGTTACAAACCAGATAAACAATGTGTTATATTCTCAATAGTTTCAAATGTTGGTGAGTACATCCACGGGGGTATATCTATTCAATGTACCACTATATTACAAAAATAGTGGGAAATTAAGTTTATCCCATGCTAACTGGGGAACATCCCACCCATGTATAATAATTATGTTTTTTGAATCTCATCCCACATAAATCTTCCTTACCATGCGCCAAACACCCTCTAAAATGATCTATCGAAATGAGTGGATGCTGGGGATACAACACAGAGATCACGGTGGAGACGTTACATCAGTAGCCAGACTCGGTACTGTCGAGTTCAGTAGATACTCAGCGTCCAATCATCACCGTACACATGGCATATTTTTAAGTGAATTGAAATGGTGGGTCCACCTTTATGAGCAGCTTGGCAGATGCAATTGATTGTTTTGTTCCCACTGTGTGGACTGGAAGCTAATAAATTAGAAGTTATTCCCGGAGTGGACCTCAAGATATCACAATCACTAGTAAGTTAGAAGTTGTTCACGGGATGGATCTTAAGCTGTGAGACAGCAGGATCCTGAGCTGTGGTACAGCAGTATAGAGCTGCCGTAATTCTTTTTGGAAACGGACGCTACTCCCCCTGCCACCAGCCCGTGGCTGGTGGTCGGTTGTCCGTGGGACCCGCTGATGGTCAGTGGTCCGTGGGACCCACCATGATGTATGTGTTTCATCCATTCTGTTCATTCATTTTTACATATCATTTTAGGGTTTTATCCCAAAAAGGAGAGGGATATAAATCTCAAGTGGACCACACCACAGGAAAACAATAGTGATTGGATATCCACCATTAAAATCCTCCTAAGGCCCATTGTACTATTTATTTGACATCTAATTTGTTGATTAGGTTATACAAGCCCAAATAAAGGGAAAAAACAAACAAATATTAGCTTGATCCAAAACTTTTATATCCCCGAAAGGTTTTTAATGGTCGACCCTCTTTCAACACTTTTTCCTATAAGGTGGTCCACTTGAGATTGGTATATACTTCATTTTTTGTCTCATACCATAGAATAACTTGTAAAATTGGATGGATGGCATGGATGAAACACATATCATGATGGGGCCCACATAGCACCGACCACATGGCTGATGACAGGGGGAGTAGCCCATCCGTTTCCCCAGGGCTTGTTTTATATGGGAACGGATTGGCCACCAGCCCTGTGGCTGGTGGACTGGGCTGGTTGCCGGTGCTCTCTAGGCCTAACCATGATGTATGTGTTTCATCCATGCTGGTCATCTAGTTTTATAGGTCATTTTAGAGCTTGATACCAAAAATGATAGGAATATAACTCTCAGGTCGACCACATCACATTTTTATAGATCATCTCAGGGCTTGATACCAAAAATGTTAGGAATATAACTCTCAGGTCGACCACATCACAGGAAAATAATAATGATCGGATATCTATCATTAAAATCCTCCTGAGGACTACTGTGTTTATTTGACATCCAATCTTTTGATTCGGTCATTCAAACCCAGATGAAGGGAAAAGACAAAGATAGCTTGATCCAGAACTTTTATGGCCCTCAAAAAATTTTTTATGGTTGAAGCTCATTCAACACTGTTTCTGTGATGTGGTCCAGTTGAGACTGGGATACACCTCAGTTTTGGTCTCCTACAATAAAATGATCTAGAAAAATATATGGAGGGCATGGATGAAACACATACATCATAGTGGGGCCCACATAGCACCGACGCTGGTGGCAGGTGAGTAGCCGATCCGTTTCCGTTTTATACGCTGTGTTTGCTGTACTTATCAAACTTCAAAAGCTGCCAAACATAAAGGCGTTGGAACGTGGATCGTCTCTGAAGAGACGCGGGTTTCCTGCCAAAAACCTTTCGCAGGAAGTTCGATGTAAGGTGGGTCCACTGTAATGTTTGGGAGAAATCCACCATGTCCATCCATTTCTCGACTCTGCCAGGCGATAAGCAAAAGTGGGGATTTATTGACTACCGCTGAAACATTCATGCGGCTGCAAAAGCTTCTTATCAAGCTAATGTTTTTGTAATTTTACTTCATCTCAGTGGAAAGAACCTTACGGGAGATAAATTTCAAGCTAGATCCTAGGAAGATAATTTTCCTGATTTTCCCTTTGGCGTGGCCTACATGAGTTTTAGATCTGACTCATTTTTAGTTGAGTGTCCTAAAATGATATGGTAAGTCGGATAGACGGAGTGAATTTCTTCCCAACATCACGGTGAGCCTCCCTAGCATCCCAGCCCAAGAACTCCCTGCGAAAGGCTTTGGCACGGAACGAAACCATGTACAGTGAATTCCGTAGATTTTCCTTCTCCTATTATTGTGTACTACACAATGCATGTTTGAACATATGGAACCTCTTTGATTCTCACCATGATTGATGGGTTAGATCCACACTGTTCATCAATATTTTCAGGTCATTTTAGAGCGTGAGCTAAAAAAATGAGTGACATCCAAAGCTCAAGTGGACCACATCACATAAAGCAGTCGGGATTGAACCGAGTACCGTTCAAACCATCATATGGCCAACTGTGAGGCTCCTTTGCCATCAAAATTGTTCATAAGATCACATAGACCTGCATGAAGGGAAAATACAAATATCGGTCTGATTAAAGCCTTGGTAGGTGTCCAATTCCTACCGTTTCCTTTGTTAGGTCCATTTGAGCTTTCGATATACTTTGTTTTTAGGCTCAGATAATAGAAGGATTTGAAACAATGGATGGACGGTGTGGATCAAAGAAATGCATCTTATGGTCCTAATGTTTCAGTTGTTGCCTCATATATAAATATTCTATTTATTTTAATTAAAATTTTATATTTTAACATTATTTATATATAATATATGTAATCCTGTGTAATTTTTTACTCTTTCTTTAGCAACCGTTAATTGATAACTTCTTATTTTTTCATGGTTTTTGAATTTTGGTTTATTGCGGCTGAATTTTTAACCACATTTTAATTAACAAGAATGAATTAAACAAGAACACACTTTGCGAACGGACTGTTTTTTTCATGTGCGCTTTTAATAACTATGCATACACTATCCTTCCCCCATGTGGGCCCTACTTTAAGCTGCGGTTGGGATCCAATCTGGGACCCACTAGGTAATCGCACAGGCTAGGCAGAGTGGGTAGACCGAATGAGTGACCAAAATACCTCACACGTGCGAGATTACGCGTGTGTGAAGATACGTACTCACCACCCTACATGTGGCACATATTTATGTCTAATGAAAAGATGGGTACAGATGCAATTGATTGCATTCAAAAATCGAGTGGTTATCATCATTCAAAAATCGAGTGGTTATCATTAGTCCGTCGTGGTCCCATATATGACCAGGCTATCATTAGTCCGTCGTGATCCCATATATGACCAGGCAAGAAATTTCAAGGACTGACTAGTTCTTGGAAGCGGATTGGCTGGTGTACCACACACCACCAATATGGCTGGTGTGGGTACGTGTCGTGCGAGACACTCCTCGAGCTTCGTGTTGCACGAACGGTTGGAAGGTGAACAGAGTTACACGGCCACACAATGATGTATTTATTATATCCCACGCAATGATGTATTTATTATATCCACTCCGTTGGTCATGAGAGAAAAATAAGTATATCCGAAGCTCCGGTAGGCCGCACCATAAATAGCATTCTCACCTTTTAAACGTTCTAGGCCTAGTATAAGGTTTATTTTCTATTCATGTTCATAAGGTCACACATAGGGCAATTTGAGTTCAGCTTGGCTCTGCTCAGCCACTAGCCGACCTCAGCTCGAACTCTGTTCAGCTCAGTCCTTGAGCCTGACTGGCTAGCTTGGCTCAGTTCGATTGGTAGCTCGAGCCAGTTCAAGCCGAGTTCAACCCAAGATCGGACCGAGTTCAGTTTTATAACATTTCCACAAACACCTAAATTACACCTTCAAAATCTCACTATATTTAAGACAACCGCAATGGTTTTGGTTTTATAGGTATTTTATCAAATACCTATTAAGCAACATAAAAATCAAGAAAAAAGAGTGTTGGTTTCATATACATACCTTCCTTGCCACCAGCCACACTTCTTAAGTCATTTCATCAAACACTTGGTAAGCAACATCAATATCAAAGTAACCAAGTCATCGAACTAGTTTGATTCGAGTTGGACTCAAGCTGGGTTCGATCCGAGTCGAATCGAGTTGGGGCTACCTTGAACTCATTTTCGATCTCAAAAAATCAACTCGACTCGGCTTGAACTCAGCTTCGAACCGAGTTGAATGAAGCTTTTTAAAGTCGAATCGAGCGAGCTTACCAAGCTAACTTGGTTCATGTACACCTCTAAGCCAATCCGCTTTCGAGTAGCACCTCATTTTGCAGAGATATTTCTGTGCTCGGCTTCACAAATCCAATCCTTCGAATACGACAAATTTGAAGATCAAGTGGACCACACCAACAAAACAATGGGAATAATAATTTATATGGTAGAAATCTTTCTGGAGCTGACCATGACGTTTATATGCCATCCAGACTGTTCATAGAATTATTACCTCTAAGATAAACTGTAAAAACGAATATCATCCTGATAAACTTTCTGTCACCGCTAGTTGTTCAATCCCTACTGTTTGTGTGGTATGGCTCACCTGAGTTTTGGATCTACCTAATTTTTATAATCCTGTCCTATTATGGTCTTGCAAAATTGATGGACGGAGTAGATTTATCATGAACATCTCTATGGGCCCTACATAGCTCTTAATATTTGTCCCGGGTCACGTGTAATCCGCTCCGCATGGGTGCGGCTTGGGATACTTGAGTGCCTTATATATAGGGCTGAAAGTCGGGCGGGTTGGGTTGGGTTGGGTTGGGTTGGGTTGGGTTGGTGTTCAACCCTAACCTAACCCAAGGTTCCTATACCTCAACCCTAACCCAACCTAACCGAACCTTGGGTTGGGAATTCTTAACCCAAGCCCAACCCAAGCGGGCTTTGTCGGGTTCGTTAGGTAGATATATGCTAATATTTTCGTTATTACATTAGTCTATTATATTTTCAATATATGTATATGATTTTATTAATTATATATGTAGTTATTTATTGTAAAGAAATTTATTTTTTTCTAAACAAACAAACTAAAATATAGGACAACTCCTCCTTTAAAGTCATATTGGGTATCACGCAATCTATTTGGGAGAGAGAAATCTATCATATCTTGTTAGCTTGAATCATTGGAAATGACGTGGACCAGTGAAATCCAATGGCATTGGAATTTTTCATGCCTTCAACACAAATGATGCACACTCAATTATAATTAATTTATAAAGAACTTATATATTGATCGGGTTCGAGTTGGGTCGGGCAACCCGAGACCTCAACCTGAGCCCAACCCAAGTTTTATCGGGTTAGTGTTTGTATGGCCTAAGCCTGAGACCAAACCCAACCCAATGTTGCGCCGCTCATGGGTCAGTTGAGTTGAACCCACCCAACTTTCAACCCTTCTTATATAGACACCGTCCCTCCATTTTTGCAGATTGCATGATCTAAAAAACAACGCAGCTCCAAATCTAGACCACAATGCAGGAAATAGTAGTGATTGAGTATCCACCATTGAAAACTTTTCTGGAGCCACCATGATATATGATGGTGTGTTTACATGACATAGTCATGTCACCACACCATGATGTATGTGTTGTATCCATATCGTCCATCCATTTTGTCAAGATCATAAAGTGAGACAAAAATTGAGGCAGATCCAAAGTGAAAATGAACCACACCACAAAAGGTAGTGACAATTGAACGCCTGCCCTTAGAAACTTCTTAGGATCCACATAAGTATCTGATCAAGTTGATATTTGCAGTGACAATGGAACCCCTGCCCTTGTAAACTTCTCATGGGTAGTTTGGCACCATAGATTTGGGGGGATTTGAAATCCTATTTATTAATTGCATCACTATAATTACTTTTACATGATGATCAGTACAGTCCAAACATTGTCTATATAAATCAATGGCTAAAAATCGTTGGTTAGTCACTCAGACATGATCTTGTGCTTGTGGCCCATCTAAGACTTGGAATTTCATCATTTTCGGCCAAAGCATGTATTTCAGCATGATTATTACAAATATTGTGTCAAACATTACATACTCACTAATTAGAGATATTAAAGTTGATTTAGTAATTAAATTCAAACCCCGGTAAGTATATCATGCATTGCTACTTTTAGATTAAAGTTGATTCCCAACCCAAGGTGCCAAACACAGTTGGAGGACTTCATATCCAGGGGGATCCAAATCCACGGCCCATAGGATCCACAAAAGTATAGATAAAGCTGATATTTGCTTTTATTTATTTGTTTTCCCTTTAAAAAGCAAATAAACATCGGTTACTTTCTGTTATGCCACACCATAAAATGAAATTGCAAAATAAATGGACGTTATAGATATAACACATATAAAAGAATTTATGTAACCACGGCAAGTACTTTCTATGCACATCCATGATCGGAAGCAGAGGGAGAGTGATCCTGCGTACGTACGGCTTCCAACTGCAGTGGCAATAATAATGGGGCACGGGATCCACCGAGGTGGGTGGGATCCCTGACTGTAGAGCTTACAGTGATGCGTGTACCTTAAATCCACACCGTCCAACCATTTTGAAAGCGCATTTTAAGGTATGATCTGAAAAATGAATATGACCCAAATCCTAGATAGACCACACCACAAGAAAATGTCGTGATTGA
Source organism: Magnolia kwangsiensis (assembly GCA_037074715.1). Taxonomy (NCBI): domain Eukaryota; kingdom Viridiplantae; phylum Streptophyta; class Magnoliopsida; order Magnoliales; family Magnoliaceae; genus Magnolia; species Magnolia kwangsiensis. The sequence goes on from CM073577.1 coordinate 122,534,894, forward strand.
ATCTCTACCATTAAAAACTTCATAGATTCCACCGGAATGTTTATTTTCTATGCGAAGAAACCACACAAATATTATCTTGATCCAAAGCTTTTGTAGCTCAAAAGAAGGTTTTAATGATCAGTTAGCACTCTTTCTTGTCCTATGGTCCATTTGAGATTTGAATTTGCTTCATATTTTTTATCATTTTTTATCCTGCCCTAATAGGACCTTTCAATATGGATGGATGGCATGAATGTAGTCACATACATCACGGTGGGCCCCACGGTCAGGGTTCCACCCACCTCGGTGGATCCAGGATCCATCCAAGCCGCGCTCTAATAATCATTACTCATTTACAGCACATCACGGTCTCGTGGCAGTGGCTCTGTAGGGCCCACCGTGATGTATGTGTTTTTATCTAAGCCGTACATTGGTTCTGCCTCATTTTCCCAAAAGGGATGGGCATGGATAAAACACGTACGAGCGGATCGCAGCCGTTAACTTGCTAACGAGAGAAACGTCAAGCTGGTCTGGTCATCAGATGGGCCACGTAGGATTCACATTTTTTATCTTGCGAGCGTCCATTCACGTACAGTAAGCAGTCTGGTCCCACATAAGTAAATTGGCGAAAATACCCTGATCAAATCTTTATAACCACGAGGGTACTATAGGCAATGCCACACACCTGCTGACATGGTACATACGTGAGATCCAAACCGTTCACATGTGAAGCCTACCATAAAGTTCCTACGCATGAAGAACGTGGACCATTGATCACTTTTTTCCCAACTGTCCATTCAACTCATGCAAGCGTGTCAGACCTGACAAGTGTACCAGCCTGATTTTTGTGTCAAGATACGTTCAAGACGGTTCCCAGCTGATGAGCGCTTCGGATCTTGCATAAACATGCCATGTCGGCACGTGTGCATCATGGGCCAATTCCATGTGGGCCCATTAAGGCCCATCTCGATTGCATCTCTGATATCAGATTCCTTGTTCGATAACAGCTGGGCATGGCCAGCGCACTCGAAACACTCTGTGGCCAGTCATTTGGTGCCAAGCAGTACCACATGCTCGGGGTCTACCTTCAACGGTCGTGGATCGTCGAGCTCGTGTGCACCTTCGTCCTCCTCCCGATCTTTATATTCACAGCCCCGCTCCTCCGTCTGCTGGGCCAGGAAGCAGAGATTGCATCAGTGGCGGGGACCATCTCCCTGTGGTTTATACCAATCATATTCTCCTATATCTTCTCGTTCACATTGCAAATGTACCTCCAGGCCCAGAGCAAGAACATTATCATTGCCTATCTGGCAGCCCTCACACTGGCACTCCACATCTTTCTATCATGGCTTATGGCCGTAAAGCTGGAGTGGGGCATCACGGGCGTGATGTTGTCCATGATCTTGGCGTCTTGGATCCCGATCATTGGCCAGATGGGATTCGTGATCTGGGGCGGGTGCCCGGACACGTGGACGGGGTTCTCAATGCTGGCTTTTAAGGATCTGTGCCCGGTGATCAAGCTCTCCCTCTCATCTGGTGTAATGCTTTGGTGAGCTTTTTCCTACTCTCTTTCATCTGGCCCATTGTATTTTGATTTGGGCTGTTTTGGAGAATTTCAGGCCAAGCCCGTCGATGGCTGGGCTTGGGTTTTAATGTTTAGACTCATCGTTCGGCTTGAGCCTGATCTCCACGAGAAGAATTATGTTCTAGAAATTCCAAATATTTTTAATTTGAGGCCCAGCTTAATCATGAATCTGTGCCCATTTCCATCTGTCATTGATGGGCTTGCCCCTGGAGTCTGGGCCCACTATTATTTTTGACGTCTACCATTTATCAATAAGCCTGCCATGTGGGTGATGGTTCTTGATTAAGATTAAGTCCATGGACGGGGCCTTTCTTAAATGTCCATTGAAATTAGTTCTGAGCTTGGGCTGTTTTAGTGGAACCCTTTGGGCTTTTTTAGCTGGTTCTTCACAGCAATGGGTTTGTGCATGGTCTAGAGTCTTGTGGTAGTTTTGCATCATTTTTTAAATTATGGTGATTCATCGTCTTCACATGTGGCACTGATGCAATGTCCAGACCATCTAAATTGTGGGTCCCAATGTAGATGGAGCATATGTCTAAAATGACATGGATAAACAAATCCTATTATTTGATTGATTGCTATTGAATGGCTGGTTCAAAGCAAAACAAGGAGTGATCAGAATTCAAAAGGAGAAATCAGATTGATAGTATTATGTCTTTTCATTGCAATATTTCAGTTATGCTCCATCCACAGTTATATTAGCAGTTTGGATGGTGCAGATTGCCAACAATTACACCATCTGTACAGATGAAGAGTCGCAGTTGATTTTAAAATGGTACAAACTAACATATTGCAGTGGTATATTTCTAAGAACTAATGTAGGGCCGTCAATGGGCCTGCCTGGACTAGGCAAAATCAAAATTTTGAATAGGGCCGGTCCACAAGACCCAGCTTAAACAGTTCAAAATCCGAGTCAATGCCAACCGCAGGTCAGGCCCATTGGCGCATGGGTGGATGCAAATCCAGACCGTCTCTCGCACTCATCTTTATTTAATAGAAAAATCAGAAGAGTAAAAAGGCCCATAAAAAGCCCAATAGGAACCAGCCCAAGCCCATTATGATAAAACAGATTTTGGGTCCTTGACCAAAACAACATTTCTAACCGTGTGATCTGTTTTGTCTGCAATAGTCTGGAGCTGTGGTACAACACTGTGTTGGTTCTGCTAACAGGCCACATGAAATATGCTGAAGTTGCAATAGATGCTCTCTCCATCTGGTACTTGAAATCATCACATCTTTCCTTTCATTTAGTTTTGTTGGGCCCACGGATAGGATTCATGCGTTGTTGATTGCTTGCCTCCAAGTGCAAAGGTTCGTAAATAATATCCTATGAATACAAAGTTGATCCTATAGGGAGATGAATTGAAAGAAGGAGAAAATCAAATGCCAAACTAACTAAGTAATAAAAACTAAACTGATGATTTAATTTTAGGATTTTTGAATAGATGTAATTCAACTGAATTAAAATAGCACTCAAGCTTTAAAGTTTTACACATAGGTTAATGTTCTAAAATCATGATGACTTGGATAACACAACTAGGATCTGAGCACTATGCTCAGCCTAATTGAAAAATAAAACAGTTTAAATATTTTAATAAATTATATAAAAGATTAGAAAATCATGAATTTGCACTATTGATATATATTCTCAAGTGTCAGTGATTTTAAGAATTAAATATCAATGAGATAATGAAAATCAAAGAAATATAATAGGTTGAGAACCGCATACACAAGGGTCTCATAAATCAAGTGGGTCACATCACATGGGCCTTATACGGCACATCGGGCTACATCATATGGCCTCATATACAACACATCGGGCCTCATATACATCACAATGGGCCTTATCAACTGGGCCTCAAATACATCACAATAGGCCACATACCTGGCCCTCAAATACATCCCAACAGGCCACATACCTGGGCCTTAAATACATCACAACGGGCCGCATGACATCGGCCTAATACACATCACGATGGGCCGCATGACATGGGCCTAATACACATCATAATGGGCCGTATGACAGGTTTATACACATCACAATGGGTCGCATGACGTGGGCCTATACACATTACAATGGGCCACACAACTATCATATTAGGCCACATATGAGCCATAAATACATCACAATGGGCCTTACCAAATGGGTCCGAAATACATCAAGTGGGCCGCATCAATGGGCTGCACCAATGGGCCATCATATGCATCAAGTGGGCCACATCAATGGGCTTCAAGTGAGAGCTTGGATTATACTAATAATCATTTCAATAGTTGCAGGTACAACATGTGTATCACTGTACACTATCATTCTATGGGGCACATGGCTTACTAATGATTATCAACACTGTCCAAACAGTCTAGCACCGTCCAGCACATCTGGATGGTGTAGATGAAATAATACATCACGGTGTGGTCCCACGTCCTTTGCTATACGGAGTGGATATAAAACACATACCTCACGGTGGTCCCACGTGGGTGTGGGCCACACGTGTGATCAAGGTGGCCTCACGTGCATAGTACAAATGGCATGGATATAAAACATATACATCAAAAGCGGACCCACAAGGGTTGCTGACGTCAATACACAGCTACTGTTGTGTAGCCCCAACAATGGATGGATTGTATTAGATATAATACATACATCTGGTGGGTCCACACGCGTGGGACCCACCAGCAATGGATGTACGGTATGGTATAACACACACATCATGATTGGACGCATAAAACTTATGGGCATCAACATAGCAGCATGGCTGCTGGGACCCACGTCCCTACCAATGGACGTTGTGGATGTAAGGTGGGTCCACACCTGGACGGTGAAGCACATACAGCACATGTGGGCCCTATAAATGGACAACATGTATACAACACATGCATCAGGGGTAGGGCCCACGTCTACAGGTGGATGGTCATGGCTAAAACACGTACATCAAGGTGGTTTCCACCATCCAGATCACTGAACGGTGCGGAAATAAAACATATAAATCATGTATGGATAGGGTGGCTGAAGCACGCACAGCACGTGTGGGGCTCCACAGATGGACGGTGTGCATTTAGCACACATCACGGTAGGTACCCACCATCTAGCAGCTGCTGGACAGGTGGGATATAGAATGAACCACACACCACATCCACGGACTGGACGTCCTGGATTTGCTAATCAAGTGGGCCACATCCACACCATCCAGAGAGAGAGAGAGAGAGAGAGAGAGAGAGAGACGTGAAGGGGAGGGACCCCGCCACTAATGGACCCTCCCTTATTCAATGCATACATCAAGATGGGTCCCACCATATGTGGGCCTTTAAATCATTAAATCCAAACAAAATCACCCATTATTCTCATTTCTTCTTGGTCCGACGAAATCTCTAGCTCCTTGGCTTCGACTTTTACGGAGGATGATGGAGATTAGACGGTTAGATGGTGGAGGTGGGAGGTAGGAAAGTGGGCCATACTAGCTCCTCTTTGGTAGCTTGGACGTTTTTCTAGGGATCTTGAAAATGAAGAAATGAGAGAGAGAGAGAGAGAGAGAGAGAGAGGAGAAGAGAGGAGAGGATGGAATGTAAAGAGAGAGAGAGGGATGGGTGTAAGTGATGGAGTGATGGGGAGTGGGTGATGGGTGTACTTGATAGGTAAGGGTTGTAAGAGAGAGAGTTGACTTTAGGGTACTTGTGTAAGAGAGAGGTAAGGGTTGCTTGTACTTGAGGATGGGATGTGGTACTTGACATTTGATGTGAAATGTACTTGATTGATAAGATTGATTTGATTAGAGATTCTCTTAGGTTTTGCAATATGCAGCGTTTTTCTCGAATTGAATGCGGGCCCACATCCTCTGGCCTGGGTATCCCCTCAGCGCGTGAGACACGGCACTGGAACTGCAGTGATGGTGCGATCGGAAGGATACAAGTCTCGGGTTAAGCCGACTTTGAAATACAGGATACAACTATGAAAATGAGCCCATAAAATCAATACCCTAACAATCAAATATCTTCAATAGTAAAATTGGGGATAAAGACATCATGTTGCGCTTGGACACTCTTCCCAACCTTTGACATCTATCACAAGCAACATAGAAAGCATGAGTGTCAAAGCATGGGTGTCTTTAAACATGGTAGGCTAGTAAAAGTCAAACTGCAGGATTTTTATAGTGGTTTTCTTAGTAGAAAAATGGCCACAACATGCTTCCATGTGACAAAAGGAAATAACACTCCGAACTTCATCCTCTGGAATATGACGTCTAAAAATTTGATCAGTCCCATATTTATATAAATACGGGTCATCCCAGAAGAAGTTCCTAACCTCGGTTTCAAAACACTTTCTATCTTGTGACTTTTAATGATATGACATTTTTCTCGTTATAAGATAGTTTACTATATCCACATATCAAGGCAATTTGGAGATTACAAATAATTATTCATTAAAGAAAGTGTTCTAGATATGCATCGCCTCAGTGAAATCATCTAACACTAATCTGGAAAGGTGATCGGCCACTCATTTTCTGTTCATTTCTTATTTTTATCTCTAAGTTAAATTCTTGGAGTAGAAAGATCCATCTCAAAAGTCTCGACTTTGCAGCCTTCTTAGATAGTAAATACTTCAAAGTCGAGTGGTCTGTGAAAATGACCACTCTAGATCCTAACAAGTAGGACCTAAACTTATTTGAAGCAAAAACTGCTGCAAGTAACTCTTTTTCAGTTGTTAAGTAGTTTACTTGGGCCGAGTTTAGAGTTCTACTCACATAATGAATAACATAGGGCCGTTTATCTTTCCTTTGGTCCAAAACAGCCCATATGGCTTAATCACTTGCATCGCACATTAGTTCAAAAGGAAGTATCCTATCTGGTGGACGTATGATAGGTGCAGTGGTAAGGGATGATTTAATTTTATTAAACGCACTTGCACACTTATCTGTCCACTTAAATGGAACATCCTTTTGAAAAAGATTAGTCAAGGGTCTAGTAATGGTACTAAAGTCCTTGATGAATCTTTTATAAAAACTAGCATGCCCTAGAAGTGATCTAATATCTCTAACAGTTCGGGGGATAGGTAAATTAGCTATAATGTCCAATTTTGAACGATCTACCTCGATTCCATTTTTGGAGATAACATGGCTCAAAACAATTCCTTTTTAAACCATGAAATGACATTTCTCCCTATTTAAGACAAGGTATTTCTCTTCACACCTAAATAAGACAAAAGCTAAATTATTAAAGTATTCCTTAAAACTACTCTCAAATACAGAAAAGTCGTCCATGAAAACTTCAAGAAACTTCTCAACCATATTTGAAAAAATACTTAACATACACCGTTACAAAGTTTCTTGGGCGTTACACAATCCAAATGGCATCCGTTTAAAAGCAAATGTGTTAAATAGACAAGTGAACATGGTTTTCTCTTGGTCTTCTAGGGCTATCTGTATTTGGTTATATCCGGAATATCCATCAAGAAAACTATAGGAGTGACCTGTTACCCTCCCTAAAACTTGATCAATAAATGGTAGAGGGAAATGATCATTCTTTGTGACTTGGTTTAATTTTCTATAGTCAATGCAAACACGCCAACCAATGGTGACACGTGTTGGTATAAGTTCATTATTAGAATTTTGCACAATAATTATTACAGATTTCTTTGGGACTACTTGAGTTGGACTCACCCAAACACTATCGGATATTAGGTAGATTCTCATATATAACAATTTGATCGCCTCATTTTTTACAACTTCCATCATGTTTAAATTGAGACGCCTTTGAGGTTGTCTAATTGGTTTGACGTCCTCATCGAGGTGGATCCGATGGGTGCATATGGAAGGGCTTATACCCTTGATGTCAGAAATGGTCACAAGTCCTCAATAGATAGGATTTGAGTGCGCGGTTTTCATTAGTACATACCTGTCAGACCCGTATCCTAACCCGTACTGTTCCGTAAGCTTCTGTGGTCCTCTTGGTTGAATTCTGACGACTTGCAATCTGTAATTGACATTTACGGACGATCCTGAGTCGTATTTCGTATTTCAGAGTAACTCGAGACTTGTATCATTGTAACCACGCCATTGCCGGGTTCCAACGCCACATCTCGCACACGCGATACCCGGGCCAAGAGATGTGGGTCCGTGTTCAGTTCGAGGAAAACGCTGTGCATTGCAAAACCCAAGAGAATCTCTAATCAAATCAATCTCATCAATCAAGTACACATCACATCAAATGTCAAGTACCACATCTCATCCTCAAGTATAAGCAACTCTTACCTCTCTCTTACACAAATACCCTAAAGTCAACTCTCTCTCTTACAACCCTTATCTATCAAGTACACCCATCACTCACACCCATCACTCTTCTCTCTCTCTCTCTCTCTCTCTCTCTCTCTCTCTCTCTCTCTCTCTCATTTTTTTCATTTTCAAGTCCCCTAGATAAATGTCCAAGCTACCAAAGAGGAGCTAGTGTGTTCCACCTTCTTACCTCCCATCTCCACCATCTAACCATCCAATCTTCATCATCCTCCGTTAAAGTCGAAGCCGAAGAGCTAGGAATTTCGTCGGACCAAGAAGAAACGAGAATGGTGGGTGATTTTGTTTGGATTTGATGATTTGAGTGCCCACATATAGTGGGATCCATCTTGATGTATGCATTGAATAAGGGAGTTCCCATTAATGGCAAGGTCCCTCCCCTTCACGTTTCTGTCTCTCTCTATCTCTCTTTCTTTTTGGATGGTGTTGATGTGGCCCACCTAATCAGCAAATCCAAGACATTTATACCCTGGACGTGGTGTGTGGACCCCACCTTAATGTATTTATTCTATATCTCAGCTGTCCAGCAGCTGCTGGACAGTGGGTACCTACCGTGATGGGTGCTAGATGCACACCATCCATCTGTGGAGCCCCACACGTGATGTGCATGCTTTAGCCACCCTGTCCACACGTGGACATGGGGCCCACACATGATGTATGTGTTTTATTTCCACACCGTCCAGTGATCCGAACAGTGGAAACCACCTTGATGTATGTGTTTTATCCACGACCTCCACCTGTAAACGTGGACCCTACCCCTGATGCATGTGTTGTATACATGTCGTCCATCTGTGGGGCCCACATGTGTTGTACGTGCTTCATCGTTCAGGTGTGGACCCACCTTACATCCACAACATCCATTGGTAGGGACGTAGGTCTCAGCAGTTATGATACTGTGTTGATGCCCACAAGTTCTGTACATCCGATCATAAGGTGTGTGTTATACCATACTGTACATCCATTGCTGGGGGGTCCCACGCATGTGGACCCACCAGATGTATGTATTATATCTAATACCATCCATCCATTGCTGGGGCTGCACAGCAGTAGCTGTGTATTGATGCCAGCAACCTCTGTGGGTCCCCTTTTGATGTATATGTTTTATATCCATGCCATCCGTGCTATGCACGTGAGGCCACCTTGATGACACATGTGGCCCACACTCACATGGAACCACCGCGATGTGTTTTATATCCACTCCGTCCAACAAGGGATGTGGGACCACATTATGATGTATTATTTCATCCACACCGTCCAAATGTGCTAGACGATGCTGGACTGTTTGGACAGTACTGATTTACATGCCCAATGTTTGGATAGTGTTGATAATCATTAGCGTGCCATGTGCCCTATAGAATGATAGTGTATAGTGATACACATGTTACACCTGCAACTGTTACAATGATTATTGGTATAATCCAAGCTCTCACTTGAGGCCCATTGATACGGCCCACTTGATGCATATGATGGCCCATTGATGTGGCCCACTTGATGCATATGATGGCCCATTGGTGCCGCCCATTGATGTGGCCGACTTGATGTATTTCCGGCCCATTTGGTAAGGCCCATTGTGATGTATTTCTAGCCCATATATGTGGCCTAATATGATATTTGTGTGGCCCATTATGATGTGTATAGGCCCATGTCATGCAGCCCATTGTGATGTGTATAAACCCATGTCATGTAGCCCATTGTGATGTGTATTAGGCCCATGTCATGCGGCCTATCGTGATGTGTATTAGGCCCATGTCATGCGGTCCGTTGTGATGTATGTGAAGCCCAAGTATATGGCCTGTTGTGATGTATTTGAGGCCCAGGTATGTGGCCCATTGTAATGTATTTGAGGCCCAGTTGATAAGGCTCATTGTGATGTATTTGCAGCCCATTATGACATGTATAAGGCTCGATGTGTTGTATATGAGGCCCATATGATGAGGCCCGATGTGCTGTATAAGGCCCATGCAATGCGGCTCACTTGATGTATGCTTGGGTTTGGCACAGGTTAAGAAGGAAGGGTGCATTTTTTCCTAGCATTTAGTTGAGTCTCAATCCTAGCCACGACTGTCTTTAATTCCTGATTTGATTGGATTAGAGACTGATTCATTTAAGCTTAAGAGTTCATGAATGCGGTTAATGCATCCTCCACAGATGATCACTTTTGCGGGGGCACATATGATGCATTGTTAGGTGCCCCAAAGAAGTTATTTTGTGGAGGCATTTGAGTTGCATTGGGCGTATTAATTTGTTGTCCATTCTTCCAACTAAGATTAGGATGGTTATGCCAATTTGGATTATACATATTTTTCATTGGTTGCATAATTGACCTTTGGTGGTTAGTTATAGCATTTGTTTACTCATGCTTATGCGTGATATTTTGTACAACTGAAATTATTAGACAATCCTTTCTGTCATGGTTTGTACCACCATAAATGCTACAAAAATTACCTAAGGAAGTGTTTGCTTTAATCATATTAACCTTTCTAATTTTTAATGCTTCGACCTTTCTAGCCAATGCAGCGAATTTTGAATTAAGGTCATCTTCCTCTCTTAAGATATACATCCTCGCTTTCTCTCTATAAATGGGTTTAGTTTGGTCTGGTTTAGCAAAGACATCTCACGTGTACGTACTCTCTGCTAATATATCTAGAAAATCCCAAGCCTCATTATGATCCTTGTCACCACACATCATCTTTATGAACTGACGGGTATCCATGGTGAACCCCTTTCGAAACGCATCAATCACGTGCCAGGGCTCATAATCATGATGTGGACAAGAAATTAGAAGGTCTTTGAAGCGCTCCCAAGCTTGAAAAAACAGTTCATTCCCCTTTTGGGAAAATGACATGATTTCTTATTTTAGTGCATTTGTTTTGTGCTCAGTAAAGAACTTTTTCAAAAACTCTTTACTTAAAGCTTGTCATGAAGTGATGGTATTAGGTCTTGAGTTGAGCCATGCTTTGGCCCGATTCTTTAGAGAAAATGAGAATAACTTAAGCTTAAGTATATCCTTATTGCCATTGTTTACTTGTAATGTTGCAATTACTTTATCAAAGTCCTTGAGATGCAAGTATGGGCTTTCAGACTCCAAGCCATGAAATTTAGGAATCAATTGAATCACACCTAGTTTAAAATCAATGTTCCCTATGTGAATAGGGAACACTATGCAAGATAGTAAAATTAATTTCTCAGGGTGTAAATGTTCACGTAAAGTCCATGGTTGGTTTAACACATTCCTATGAACTTCATTTTCATCCTCAAGAGGAGGATTGTGTTGATTTTCTCTGTTTTGATTTATAGTTGGATCTGGCAGATTTGTATTTAGATTACTAACTGGGTCTGTTATAGAATCCAAGTGATGTTGAGTGCCTCTTCTATGTGAATAATCAAGGCCTGAAACTAGTCCGCCTTCGAAGGAGAGTCGATTGTTTTGATCCCTACTCCAACAGGACATAAACCATCCACACCACACAACAAATATCATTAATTCAAATAGCAAGTATAATACTTAAAATAAAAATAAAAACTTCATCAACAACCCAGGCAGCACGACCAACCATGAGGGTTCAGTCCACAAAGCAAAAATAAATCAACAACTTAAGCGACAGGGCCGACCATGAGGGTTCAGTCCACAAAGCAAAAATAAATCAACAACCCAGGCGGCAGGGCCGACCATGAGGGCTCAAACCATAAAGAAAAAATAAATCAGCAACCCAGGCGGTAGGGTCGACCATGAGAATTCAAATCATAAAAAAAATTAAATAAATAAATAAATCAATAAAAATAAAATTAATGCAGAAATTAAACTATATTAATCTGAAAAATAGATTCAGTAGATGATCTTTGTAATCAAACAACAACTGTAGGACAATCATATCACTTAGGTGATAAAATCTCAAGTAAGACAACCTTATGTCATAGTTAGTGCTTAAAAGACCCAACTAAATTTACTTTCAAAGAAAAAAAATCTATAGAAAATTTGGAGGCTTTAGAAGAGAACTTACCTTAACTATCTTGTACAGATATGATGTATCTCAGTCTCCAAGTGCAGAGGTTCGTGAGTAATATCTTGTGAAAATAGGGTCAATCTCATAGGGAGATGAATTGCAAGAAAGAGAAAATCAAATTCAAAACTAACTAAGCAATAAAAATTAAACTGATAATTTGATTTTAAAATTTTTGAATGGATATAATTCAACTGAATTAAAATAACACCCAAACTTCAAAGTTTCATACATAGGTTAATATTTCAAAATCATAATGACTTGGATAACACAACTAAGATCTGAGCACTATGGTCAGCCTAATCGGAAAATAAAACAGTTTAAATATTTTAATAAATGATATACAATATTAGAAAATTAAGAATTTGCACCATTGATATATATTCTCAAGCGTCAGTGATTTTAAGAATTCAATATCAATGAGATAATAAAAATCAAAGAAATATAACAAGTTGAGAACCTCTCCTATCTAGGAAATCTAATTGATTTAAGGTAAGCCTATCTATCAATGTAGATCTCATATGATGGAAACATATGGATCTTACAAGAGGATAAAAAACAAAACCTAAATAATAGATAACATGCGTACACCATTCTTCTCATCATTAAAACAATCAATCATCATAATTTAAAGAATTATTAAACCCATATGCTTTCCTTCTAACTTGGGCTAGAGGGAACTTAGAAAAACATAAATAAATTGCAAAAATAAAAAGCAACAAGAAAGGAAAAAAATGCAAATACAAAATATCCAAATTTTATTATTATTATTTTAAAAAAAAATAACTTATAAAACTTTAACGAAATTAAAAACTCTAAATTTTACTTTGAATGTTTGAATAATGCTTAGGAATGCCCTATTTATAAGTGGAGAACTCCAATTCTTGTACAGAGTTGGGAAACTCTAGAAACCGTCTCAAATTTACATAGTTTTTCAAAATAGACTTCTCTCTGTACAATTTCGTTAAAATAGTTTTACGTTACGCAGTTTTTCAAAACAGACTTCAAAGCTTCAAAATACACTTTTCAGGACGATTTCAGAATTCTTCACTTCAAATCTTCGATTCTTTTCATTTCTCACTTGGTTTTCTTAGATCTTTGGCATATGAATTCTTCAATCTTAGTTTCCTAATATCCCTCCCTTACCTTAGTGATTCTTAAGCATCAAATTTATGCTTTTTAGCATCCTTTTTTAATCCAAGCTCTTAAATTCACCTTGCAACACATACATGAGTAAAATAGTTCATATTTATAAAACCAAGATATAAATGAGAAAAATTATGTATTATTTGAGTCTCAACAGTTGCACATGATTGAAGCCATCTATTAGGTGGGCCCCACCATGTGGATGCACTGGATTAAAGATCAGTGTGATCCCACCATCGGGTGGTCCACATACCTATATGTTGATTATGGGGCTGGTGGCAACTTCTTACCCATCCATTAGGCAAGCCCCACCGGGGTAAAAGTTTGGTTTGATGCCATCAGCCCTAGGCCTCGCCTATATGATTGAAGTGGGAGACTGATACACTTATGCTGACTGTCTGGCCCATATGATGATTGGAGTGTCTTGATTTTTTGGGCCCACCTAATGGAAGGCTTGATTATTGTACACACTTACCAGAATGGCACGCATGTGGGGTCGTAAAGCTCGTATTACGCATCGGTTCCTTTCATCTTCCATAGAAGTTCTTGTTTTATATTCACTGGATGCATTCGCTCATGGACAGCCTCAACATCAACGGCTGGGAGATGATGATATCAGTAGGCTTCTTGGCTGCAGCAAGGTACATCTATCTATCTCTCTCTCTCTCTCTCTCTCTCTCTCTCTCTCTCTCTCTCTCGTCAAATAAGTGTCCACCAATTCAATTGTAATCAACCAAGTGTAACTTATGGTTTTATTATACTTCTAAATTGGGAATAATAAATTGGACGGTTTAACTTGATTTGCATGCCATCAGTGCAATTTCAAAGTAATTTTTAAACACTAGTGGATATTTCCATCCTATCACATGTGTGCATAATCCAACCTGTCCAAAAGGTTGGCCCCCACCACCAAGACCATGATGCAAAACAGCCTGATCCACCCATGAGCTGGCTACACCTCTATTTTAAAAAATAAAAAATAAAATTGAATCAATGGACGCACATTGTTAGAACTTACGTGACGTTAGCCTTTCTCATTGAAAATGTTTAGTTATTACTAACTTAAGTATTAAGTATTTAAGACTTAGTCTAGCCTTCGAGTTGGCCCAACCGGGCCAGACATCAGGTCGAGTCGAGGTCTTGGTATAGAGTGTGTACTGACATGGGTGTGTACTAACAAGGTCGAGTCCAGGTTTTAGGCCTTAGTATTATGATACAAATAACAACTTGAAAACTCAACTCTTTCGTGTGGCTCCACTGAGTAAGTAACTCAAACTCGGTTTATGAATTTATCCAGTTTTAAATACAACACACATATATATGAGTAATGCTCACACACAACTAGTTGGACAATTTAAATGGGTCCAACTAATTGTGCATTAAATAGTAAAAATACATTTTTTATCCACATGTAATGCCTACTCATTGGAGTTTATGTGACATTCAGTCTTGTATCCATGTGATGGGAATACATGGCATAGATCTAGGTGGTTTATCAAATTCAGCTTACTAATTTAATTTTATTTATTAAAAATTAGAAAATGATCTTTATTACTAGATATACATATTCAAGCTGAATCTATATTGTTGGAATAGATTTCTAACAGCCCACTTTTCTTGTAAAAGAATAGTTAGCTATTAATTACAGAAAAATAATATTTTATATCTTTCACATGCTTTAAGGACTTGTACCTAATTAAGTAACCGAATTTGTTACATATGTAGTGTATCTCATGAATATATCACACATGTACAACTTCTCCAATTATACCATTTTCTCTTGAAGCAATCCTCCTTTTTCTACTTTCTTAAATCATTTAATGTACTCTCTTTTATTACCACGCTCTCTCTTCCTCTACCCTATGTGATTGGAAACCAATGGTGGAATGTCTACAAACGCTTAAGAACATCGATACAGTACTAACCCTGCTTATCCTTAGCTAGGAATGTGCTGGGTCTCAGAGGGGCCGTCTTGGTGTATGAGTTTTATTCACACTGTCTATTTATCTTTTCATATTATTTTAGGGTTCAAGCCCAAAAGTTAGGAAAATACAACGCTCAAGTGGACCACATCACAGGAAGTAGAGATGATAATGACACATGCTAGTGAAACTCTTATAGGACCACTCTTAAGATTTTTATCTACTTGATTTTTGGATTCATGCCCCAAGTATCTGTTAAAATGGATGGACGGCATGGATATACAATACATGCATCTAGGTGGTCCTCACTGTCAAGGACTCACCATGTAATCTGCTCTCAAAATAATTCATAAAGTCTCTGACTGATAAGTCGGTAATGCATTGACGTTGCAAAAATTTTGCAAGCTCCACAATGATATCATATACACACCGTCCATCCACTTTTTCATATCATTAGTTTTTAGATTATTTCAAGTATGAGCCCAAAATTGAGGCAAATCGTACGCTGGAGTAGACAGTGGGGATTGAATGCTTACCATTGAAAACTTCTTGGGGTGTAGAAGTTTTGGATCAAGCTGATATTTGTGTTTTCCCTTCATCCATCCAGGTCCATGTGACATTATGAACAGGTTGGATGGTAAATAAACATCATGGTGGGCCCTAGGAATGTTTTAATGGTGGCCGTTCAATGTTTACTGTTTTTTGTGGCGTGGTCCAGTTGAGATTTAGATCTGCCTCATTTTTAGTATCTTGCACTAAAATGATCTTTAAAAACTGACGGATGGCACAGATATGTGACACATACATCATGGGGCGCCCAGGTTTATGGGAACACTTGCGCCTAGGTGTTATTCGAATAATACCTAATCCGCTTTCTGCTAATCTGGGAAGCATAAGATTTTTCTCAGAACCAACAATAGTTTGAGATGCGCCCACCTTTCAAAATTTTAAGGGCCCCACAGTGACATTTTTAAGAAATCCACCTTGATCATTAGGTATATAATCCCATGTTAGGATAGGACCAAAAAAATCAGGCCAATCAATGATTTAATTGGGCCATACCAATTGAAACAATTGAGAGAGACTTCCACCCTTGATTTTTATAGGCCTTGTCATGATGAGAATATAAAATCCACCCCAACCATTAGCTCCCACACCAAAAATTAGGCCTCGAACCTAAAAATTTGGCACATAAGTGATTCAAGTGAATCACACCAAGGGAAAGAGTTTGGAGGATGAGCTTTCTATATACACATAATTCATGTGAGCAGGGATGGGGCTGATTGTTTTGCACAAGGTCTAACTTGAGGTGGCTCACCTAATGGTCGGGTGGATTTCACATAATACTATACAGTGGGGCCACTTAAGTAAGCAACTCTTTTTCATCGTTTGAAATAACTTTTATACGAAAATTTTTACTACCTTTAACTGTTCATTAAATGCTCAGCTAGTTGGACGAAAATGAAGTGTCCGACTAGTTGTGTGTGAGCATATCTCTCTCTCTCTCTCTCTCTCTCTCTCTATATATATATATATATATATATATTGCCAAGACGTGGGAGTTGGGTTTTGTTTGTTAGGATTGGTGGAGCTTGATCATTGAAAATGTACCGTTGAGATAGTGTTTTATTTAAACCCTAGTTCAATTTATGATAATATATATTCTGTTGTGAGAAAGAGAGGTATCATTGTATTGAGAGTTGTTTATATGTTTTTTTATTTGCCATTGAGCATAGTCTATTGGTGCGAATTTGTGGATGGTACCGAAAGGGAACCATGTAAATTTATGTTGTGCTTTGCATCTTTTTTCTGTTTTTTTTTTGTTTTTTTTTTATATTGGTGTGTGTATGGTTGACGGTGTTGTCAAAATCCTACAATTTACAATATACAATTTTAGTTTAATCTTAAATAAAATGATTTGAATCCTAACCTTGAATCCCTTTTTTAATGAATCCTACAATTCTATGATTTGAATCCTATGATTTAGGATTCAAAATATACTATTTCTCTTCCATTTTAATTTTCTCTTGGCTTTCATTTTATGTTTTTAAATTAGTGGATGCTTTAAGAATCGTTTAGAAAAGGTATAAACGACATATATTCTCTTCGATGTACAATTCTTATTTTTATTTGTTCTTTATAAGAGATTAAACGACATATTCTCTTTGATGTTAAATCATGTAACTTTTTTTTGTGATTTCTTACTTAATTGATTGAAGCACTAAACTTATGTATGACTTATGAATGGTTATAATCACACTAACTTATATATATTATGGAATGATATTTAGAAATCAAAATATCTTTTTTCATCGGTCCACAGTATAAAATGTCATGTTTCCACCATGATTCTACATTCGAAAAAGGTAACAAGAACTCAAATTATTAAAGGACCTTGTATGTTTTTTTAAGGAAAATTTCATGGAAGTCAAAAAATGAAGGAATAAGAATCCCTTAGCACTATCACGACATGGTATTACTTGGTGCACATTAATGACAAATGGAAGATAGATGAGTTCTAAAAAAAAATCTGATTAATTTTATTTTTCATAATTAAAAAAAAAATTAAGAAATTTGTGAAAAAACCTTGTGATTTACTATACGCGATTCAATATGATTCAACCCCAACTATGATTTGTGATTCGATAACGATTTTGACAACATTAGTGGTCGAGAAGGGATTCTTCTCCCAACATTGTCAAGGTTTTGAGTCTCTCTATGTTCTGTTGAGTTTTTCTTGAGTCTTAACTGAGTCATGATCGAGTCGAGTTTTTTCTTGGGTCTTGACGAAATAAGATTGGACTGAGTTGAGTCAAGTTAGCTGTCGAGTAGAGTTTTTGGTTCTTAGACTGATAGAAACGTTCATCTGGTGACACATGAATGTATGGGAATGTATTGATTAGATTGTAACATTGTATGTATGTATGTATGCATCCATGTATATTTGTTTTTATTATTACAGCTTTCATCATTCTTATTGAAAATTTGATTTCCCAGGCAAGATTTGCATCTTCATTTTATTGAAATTTTGCAGTGTGCGGGTATCAAATGAGCTGGGGAGAGGGAGTGCCAAGGCTGCCAAATTCTCCGTCATCATCGTGACGGCAACGTCGTTAGCCATTGGGTTCGTGCTTTTTATAATGTTCTTGCTGTTCCGCGGCAAGATCTCCTATATTTTCACAGAGAGCGAAGAGGTTTCCTTGGCAGTGGCAGACCTTTCTCCTCTCCTCGCCATCTCCATCCTTCTCAACAGTGTCCAACCAGTCCTCTCTGGTCAGTTATCCTTCCCTACTCTCCTCATTTTTGCAAGATCCGATCCACTCATCAGATTGCCTCCACTGTCCAGTGGTCCAAATTCAACATGTACAAGGCCGTGTGGCCCATCCAATGATCGGAGATGACCAATCAAGTAGTGGCATCAGCTTGATTTTGAAAATTGGTGGGACCCATCTTACATTATAATGTTAATGACTGTTGATTGCGGTTTTTTCTTTTTTTTTAATCATCAGGGGTTGCGGTTGGTGCCGGTTGGCAGAGCGTGGTCGCATACGTGAACCTGACATGTTATTACTTGATTGGGATACCGCTCGGGGCCATTCTCGGATATGCGGTTGGGTTTCAAGTTAAAGTAAGAATTTTGTAGTGTTAGGCGCCCGAATTCAAACTTGGAACTTGAATGAGCTGGACCGTGTTGTGGTGCGGTCCAAGCCCAATAAGCAAACAAGATTACCTGCCCAGGTTCATGCCCAAATCAGCCTATTAGCTAAGCATTAGACCCAAACATAGCCCGACCTGCTATCTAAGTATGGGCCATGGTTTTAAGACTTGGCAACTCAGAGAGGCTCGATTGGTCAGGAGCATGGTGTGCCGTAATGGCATTAGCAAGTCATAACAACCACAACGGCTGTTGACCTGTAAAGCCATAACGGCCTCGTAACAGTCCATTATGGGTCAATACAGATTTTTCTATTTTCTTTCAATTAAAGAGAGAGAGAGAGAGAGAGAGAGAGAGAGAGAGAGAGAGAGAGAGAGAGAGAGAGAGAGAGAGAGAGAGACCATAACAAACAGTTATAGCTGGTACTGTCAGGTAATGGTGGAATCCGTTACGGACACAACTATAGTTATGGAATACCTTGGTCACAAGTCAAGCCAGAACTTAACTGACTCAACAAAACTGATTCATGGTGCTGAACCTGATCAGACTCAATGAGAGATGACCCATATGAGTTGCATTCAACTCGTAGAGTCATCGATCTGTGGTGTGGGCTGGCTTATGCTTCTGGGCCTTATGCAAAGGCCCAGCCATCCATAGGCCATTATCTTCGGCCAGAGTCTAGCATGGCCACTTTTGCTTCCTCCTCCCATGATAAAATCATGAGTTACAACATGGAATATTGTACAGCCCACTGTGATTCCTTGAAATGGCTATAATGATGGGCCCAGATTGCCATTGGCTCATCCTATAAAAGACCATAACAGAAGAATCTATTGGTGGGCCGAGGCGGTCGAAAGATCATCGAAACTGATCATGATGATAATCGTGTCCAAACATTCACAGATTGGTCCACCTAAGTATACAGGGATATTTTGTTCAATACCAAATATATATATATATATATATATATATATTGAAAGCATTAAGAAGTTGATTTTTCTTTTTTTATTTTTGTAGGGAATTTGGATAGGAATGCTGCTTGGCACAGCTATTCAGACTCTTGTGCTGATGTACATTACTTGGAGAACTGACTGGAATAAGCAGGTACGTTGGATCATTGGACCTGACCACTTCGGTGGGCCCACATCTCCCATCGTCAAGATATGATTGGCCCATCGAATCTAGACGATGGGAGATGTGTATGCAAAGGAATCCAAAATACATTTCGATTTTGGATTTCTGCCTTTCATATCTATGCATGTGCATGGATTCGCAGTGCACGTAAGATGGAATTATTATATAATACTTCGCTCCTGTATCTTTGCACTGTACACTTGGGTTTTAGTGTCTGTTGAGTGAGACCCATCTTTTGGTAATCCGGTCCGTTCACTTCTTACATCCCCTTGTGGATAGACAATGCTCCAAAAATCTCCCAGATCAATATGGATCTGCGTTGTATGTTATCTCTCCTTCATCATCTATCATTAGGCCACTAAACGAAAGGTTAAGGTTATCTTATGAAGGAGAATTTGGACGAATAGTTCATACAGGATGGTGGAGCACGGACTAATGGCATGGATTGCTGAAACATGAGCCCCACGTGTAGAAAAATGGACTCGTGCGTCTTTATGACAGTCCATATGGGTGTTGGTACCCGTTGGCTGTAGGACCCAACTCATCTTTTCTGCTCAGTTTGATGGCCAATCTGACCATTCAAAAGTGGGCCATCATGACTTTAAAGCCTGATGATGGTCCAATCCGAGCCCGGGCCCACCGAAAATCTTAAGAAGAAATGGGGTCTAGTTGTTAACATCCTAAATATTTTTCATTGCCCATTTTTGCAGGTAGCCAATGCTCTTGCACGTGTGAACAAGTGGAGCGTGCCAGCATCCAACGATAGGAATGGCAGTCAGCCCGCAGTTTAAATCCAATCCCCAGAGGGCCTGAGATTGTGAAGATCTGACGGCTGTGGCTGCAATTATAAAATGAAACCCCCTTGGATTTTGATACCCATATATGGGTGAGAATCCAGGCGCAAGAGCTGCACGACCCATGTTCGAAATTGGTGGGTATTTTTTCGTTTGGTGGTTAGCCATGTGTATCTACATCTTGGGATTCGGGACATTTTGTGGATTTCAAAGAGTTGTTTTTGGATTTGGAAACGGAATGACGTGATTGGTATTTATTCTTTACATGTGTGAAACATTTCATAGTGTTTGAGTTTCTATCACGTCGGGCGGGAATCCAGAGACGGGAGCATTCACAAAGCACGATTCGGACGGACCAATGTCCCATGATCATTTATCATTCTCGATTCTAGGAATGGACGGTATCCTCGAGCTTTAAAATTTGTAGTAGGGCTAATGGATGGGTGATCCAGACGGTTGGACAGGTGGTCACAATCGTGATAAGGAGATTCCCTAAGAATCGCGAAATCCGAATACGCACGCAATTCCATCTTTTGCTCTTCTTTGAACGTGGGTGATTGATGTCTTCCCTACTTAACCATTGACTTGCAGGCTACTGTTTGAAGGGTTAGGATTTCACCAGAAAGTTTTAGGAAGCGATGATCCATGGTGTAGCCCAATGATTGGATCAATGATCTGGATCACCAAACCGTTGGTCCCACTTTTACACACTTAAGGAGTACTCAAGGATGGGTCCTTACTACACCCGGATGCATAGCTCAAGTGGTAGACCGAATGAAAGATACCTCGTTTCAACAAATGAGGTTCTGGCATCGATTCCCTAGTAGGGGTGGCTAACAGTGAAGTGTGAATTATTGGCAGCGGGTGTACTAACAAGCTAACAGAAAAGAAAAATAAAAAGAAATAAAAAAAAAAAAGAGTCCACTGAGGTCATGGGTGGCTAACAGTGAAGTTCAGTGTCAACTGATAATGGGTGTACTAATAAGCTAACGGGAAAGAAAAAAATATAGGTCTTTACTCATGCCCTTATTAAACAAAACCTCTTAAGACCTCCAACTAAAAACAAATACTTAATTAATATAAATTTCACATTTTAGATGAATTTATTTCAATTACAATTATAAATAAAGGAAATGTACAATACTTATAATGATTATAAGTTGTTATAAATTACATGTCATATGCCGCAGCTGCATTTTACTACCATAATAGCATTATTACATCCTTCAGTTTTATAACAATGATAATTTTACAGTACTTCAATGTTGATTATTGAATCCAAGTTGTGAAATAATAATAATAATCTATTTACATTACATTTCCATGTAAGCTGGCCAAAGAAACAAGTCCTGTATTTTTTTAATACGGCGGATGCTTTATTTTTTTTTTTATTTTTTATTTTGCTATGCACTGAAACTTTCCCACTTTTAAACTATTTCTCAAAATCTGCACATAGTTTTCACTGTTAGATATTAAACTGTCTGCTGTCAATTACTTGTATGAATATATTTTGTAGTGACGAAACCGGCCTCCGTCTCCACTCAATAGTGGATTCATTATCGTCCCAACCTAACCTGGTTTGTACGTGGGGCCCGCCTTGATGTTGGTGAGAAATCCACTTCATTCATATATTTTTCTAGCCCTCATTTTAGGGCATGGCCCAAAAAATGAGGTAGATCCAAAGCTAAAAGTGAGCCAGTCAATGACTCCCATATGTTTTAATGGTGGTCGTTCAATCCCACTGTTTCTTGTCATATACTCTACTGGATCTTGGTATCGACCTCATTTTTTTTTCCATGCCATAAAATTAGCTGGAAAAACAGATGGATGGGGTGGATTTATCATAAACATCCTAATGCCCACAAAAGTTTCAATGATGGTTCAATCCCCACTTTTTTACGCTTGTTTTTGCCTACTTGAGTTTTGTATAGGCTTCATTTTCCTGCCTTTTCCGGCCCATGCCATAAAATGAGATAACAAATCCAATGGACAAAATGGATTAGTCACAAACATCATGGTGGGCCCCACTTATGGTTGGGCAACCCTCTCCTTGGACTTAAATATTCCACGTTGATTGTTGATTGTCATGTAGCCTAACTCCCAACTGTACATGGGGCCCACCTTGATGTTTGTGAGAAATCCACCATGTCCATTTGTTTTTCTAACTCATTTTAGGGAATGGGCCAAAATATAAGGTCCAAAGCTCAATGTGGGCCTACAATAGCCCTAATATGTCCCATTGTTTCATGTTGTGTGGATCACCTGAGCTTCAGATCTGCATCATGAGGTGGATTTTTTACAAACAATTTGTATCCCCATGAATGTTTCAACGGTGGGTGTTCAATCCGTACTCTATCTTGTTCTTTGGGCCCATTTGAGCGTTGCATCAGCCTCATTTTAGGGCCCTTGGCTTGCCATGCAACCCTAACCCAACAGTAAATGTGCCCCACATTGATGTTTATGAGAAATCCACTTTGTCCATTTGTTTTACGGGATCATTTTCGGTCTTGGGCCCAAAACTGAGGCAAATACAAAACTAAAAGGGGGTCATATAATAGCCTTAATATATTTCAATGGTGAGCATTCTTTCCTACTGTTTCCTATCATGTGGCCCATTTGAGCTTTGGATTTACCTCAATTTTTTGTCCCATGCCCTAAAATGAGTTGGAAAAAATGTATGGCCGGGGTGGATTTGTCATAAACAATTTGTGGCCCTACGAATATTTCAATGGTGTAAATTCTCTATTACATTATTAGAATCAACATTCCCAAGAAGAAAAATCGAAAAATAAAATGATGGATATGTTTGAAAATACGAACACTCGGCAATGGTGATTGTATTCAAGTAATGGTGATTGTGTACAACGAATACAGAGCACTGGTATTTAAACATACAAAAACAAAGTAGCGAATTGCATGAAATCTGGGGATTGCATGTAATCTAGGAAATTACATGAAATTTAGGGATTGCATGAAACTGGGAATTGCATGTAAACTTATCTGATTTCAAATTTCAAACACTGATTTCAAATTTCAAACACCACCTTCCTTATCTTATCGATCCTCCAACATCTCCTTATCTTGTCGATCCTCCAACGTACATTTGACGCCATCCATCGTAGATTTGTCTTACTGGGTCTGAGTTGTGCTAATACTCTCCCTCAAACGGTGTCGAGGTTGGAGGCAAAGTTTGGTTCAAAAGTAACTGAGACGTCCCTTGGACATTGGTTTAGTGAAGAAGTCTGATACTTGATCATTAGTGGAGATGTGTTAAGTGATGAGAAAGCCAAGTGCAACTTGTTCGCGCAAAAAATGATAATCCAACTCAATATGTTTACTACGAGCATGAAACACTGGATTAACTGTCATATGAAGAGCACTAAGGTTGTCGCAGTAGAGGATCAGAGGAGAGGTAAGTGGAATGTGAAGATCTTTTAGAATAAATGTCATCTAAGTGAGTTCAGCTGTAGTGTTGGCCATGGCACGACACTCCGCTTCGGTGTTGAATCGAGAGATGGTATGTTGTTTCTTTGCACACCAGGAGATGAGATTTCCTCCAAGAAACATGCAATATCCAGTGGTGGAGCACCTTGTGGTGGGACAGCCTGCCCAATCTGCATCTAAGAAAGCACATAGATCAAGTGTAGTATTGGAAGTAAAGTGTAAGCCTATGTCAATAGTCCCTTTAACATATCTTAAGATACGGCGAACCATTTTTAAATGAACGATAATGGGAGCATGCATGAATTGAGATACATAGTTAACACTGTATGAAAGATCTGGACGTGTGAGTGTTAGATACTGTAAAGCACCAACAAGTCCTCGAAAGTAACTCGGATCTTCCAATAAGATGTCATTAGGTGAGGTCCTGGTCTATGCTTCAAGTGGTGTGCTCATGGGCTTACAGTCAACCATGCTAGCTCGTTCAAAGATGGTAAGGGCATAGTGTAACTAAGACAGGTGAAGGCTAACAAGTGTTTAAGAGATCTCGATCCCAAAAAAGTGATGAACTGGTCCCAAGTCCTTCATCGCAAATTCGGAACTTAGAAGCTAAATGAAGGTTGTAATTAGAGCAGTAGAGGATCCCGTGAGAAGTATATCATCTACATAATGAAGGAGAATTAGTGTACCCAAATCAGAATGAAAAATAAATAAGGATGGGTCTATTAGACTGCAAAAGAAACTATATTTAAGAAGAAAAACACTAAACTGATCAAACTAAGCACGAGGTGCTTGTTTGAGACCATAAAAAGTATTTTGAAGCTTGCAAACATGTGTTGGATATTGAGGGTCAACCATTCCTGGAGGTTGTTCCATGTATATATCTTTCGAAATTAAACCATGCAAGAAAGCATTTTTTACGATAAGTTAACGTATGGACCATTTCTGAATAAGTGCTATAGTGATGACTATGCAGATAGTTTCAGGTTTGATTACTGGAGAAAAGGTCTCGGTGTAGTCCAACCCATCAACTTGATGATACTCCTTTGCTACAACTCGAGCTTTGAGACGATTTAGTGAGCCATTTGTTTTGAGTTTTGGTTTGAGCACCCATTTAGAGCCAATAACATGCATGTCAGAAGTGCGAGGAACAAGTTGTCAAGTCTGATTTTTATGAAGAGCCTCAAGTTCCTCATCCATTGCAGCCTTCCAGCCAGGGTGAGCTAAGGCAGATCGAATATTATAAGGTTCACGAGAGATATTGGCTAAGGATGTGGAGGAAGTCAAGGCATATTTTGGATTGGGTTTAACAATTCCTCTATGTGAGCGAGTAACCATAAAATGTGAGAGGGGTGCTTGTGCTTGTGGAGGTTGAATTATTTCAATTTGAGGCTGTGAGACTGTTTGAGAGGGCTCAGACTCGAGCTGGAGTGACTCGTGCTCAAGGGGTGCCAATTGCATCTCGGACTCAAGTTCAGACCTGAGCTGCTCAGGTTCAGATCTGAGCTGTTGGGTCCCATTTCGACTTGTATTTTCAGTTGGGGAGAGAGAACGTGCAAAAGTTTTTAAATCTGGAGGGGATATTGACACTGCCGGTAAAGGACTCAAATATGGTGGTGTAAAGGTTGGCAACTGAGTCTTTACAACAGGATTGGAGTCAGTAGGAGGTAACCATGAATCAAAGATACTAATGACATGTGATGTAGGAGGAGTGATGCTTTGATTCTGAGTACGTTTATAAGGAAAAAATAACTCATCAAAAACCACATGGCGGGAGATTAAAAAAATTTTGCTAGAGGGATGAAAACACTTGTATCATTTATGTTTATAACTATAGCCTACAAAGATGCAAAGTACAGTTTTAGATCAAACTTGTGTTACCGTGTATCCCAAGTGTAAGCAAAACATTTAGACCCAAAGACACGAAGTAAAGAATAATCAGGATGAGTGTCATGCAATGTAAAGTATGGACTTTTAAAATTAAGAGCAGACGAAGGCAACCAATTAATAAGATAAACAACGGTTGTGAAAGCTTCAACCCATAAAAATAAAGGGGCACCACTGTGAAATAACATAGTCATACCTAGTTCCTGTATTATCTTATGTCTCCTTTCAACCATACCTGTTTGCTCTAGAGTATATGAGCATGACACTTGATGAATTATACTTGTGGAAAGAAAATGAGATGATAGCTTGGAGTTTATGAATTCTCATCCTCCATCAGAGTGAAAAATCTTGATTTGTCTGTTGAATTCTCTGATAACATATTGTTTAAAGACTAAATAAGCATTAGCAAAATCAGATTTATGTTGTAAGGGAATGATCCAAGTATGCTTAGAAAAGTCATTTACCAAACATGCATAATATCTGAATTTTTCAATTAATAAAATAGGAGCAAGTCTCCACAAGTCACAACGAATTTTTTCAAAAATACCAGAACTAGAATGTTCAGAACAGGAAAATGGTAATTTACTAAGCTTTCCTAATTGACAACTATCACAAATGTGTTCAAGTTTTACAGCTCCTATAACATCAATCAATCTTTTATTCTTTAATAACTGTAAAGTAAAAAATTGAGGATGTCCTAAGCATTGATGTCAAACGTCAATTGAGCCGGATTTGAATCGATGAGAAAATTAGAGCTCTGGCAAAGTGGGAAGAACATAGAGATCACTCTTGCGCCTCCCTGTGATAATCGGTTGACCGATTTGTCGTTCCTTAACACAAAAGTCAATATTAGAGAATTCAAAATTAATAGGAAACTGAGTTGTTAGCTGACTTATAGAGGACAAATTTTGTTTTAAGTCAGGAACTAGTAAGACATCGTGAAGAGGTAAGGTATTATTTTTTTGTTTAATGCTAGAATCTCCAATACCAAGAAATGGTAGAGAAGATCCATCACCAATAAGAACTGAATCTGTGCCAAAGTAGTTGCAAATTTTGGTTAACATACCTGGCTTACTTGTCATGTGGTTAGAGGCTCTTGTGTCTGAGGTCCACTCTGTTTCAATGATAGTGTTATCCAAAGTGAGAGCTACAAGAGCTTGTGGTATGTCATCATGTTAAGTTGATTTTTTGGGCACCCACCAACATATTTTTGCACTATGTCCCACCGTGCCACAGTACTAGCATTTTTCTTCACGGTAAAGCTCTCGTTCTGCAGGAGTTATACAATGTTCTCCAGGTGGTGGAGGACGTCCTTGTTGAGAGCCCGAAGTGAGGCTAGCATAATAAGCATGGTTTTGTCCTTTTGGTTGTTGTGCTTGAAATCTTCTCCCAGTTGATATGAATTTTTGTTTGTTGCCATAATATCCTGAGGAGTATTGCTGGAAGCGCTGTTGTTGTTGCCCATAAAATGCCATTTGAGGAGTGAACGAGTTTGGGATATTTGTATGATTAGAGAACCAACTACGTCGCTGATCAAGATTTTGGAGTTGTGAGACCAGCTCAGCATATGAAGGCCTTGGTGGCTTTAGCATGGTAGTGATGAAAGTTTCATATTGAAGGCCAAGGTTAGTGAGAAGGGAGAAAACTTTTTCTTTTTCTGATATAAGTTTCTCGATAGCTGCAAGACTATCACATAAACCCTTGAAGGTGCAAATATGTTCTCCAATGGTTTGGTCATCTTCTTTGAAAAGATATGTTACCTGTTGTCTGAGTGTGAATTCACATTCTTGTGAATCTTCCACATATACATTCTTGAGTGCATCCCAGACAGCATGAGATGTGTCTAAGCCAACAACGAGGCCGAGTGTTTCTTCAGAGAGTGTTCCAATTATCCACCCAAGAAGAAGACGATCCACCTTTTGTCAGGCAATGTATGCTTCGGTTAATCTTAGTGCAGAACTTTCTGTATCTGTGATGTTATTTGAATCTGGTATGGTGTATTTGGTGGGGGCGGGATCTTCATTAGTAAGGTGGCCGACCAGTTCTTGGCTTTCTGCAAGAGCCAAGGCTTGTTCACGCCACAAGGGATAATTTGTACGACTAAGTTTGAGGGTAATGAAGTTACCAACATTGAGAGATAGTGAAGTCATGGTTGTAGTGAGCTACTGGGTTATGCCGTGTGATCACACAATGCTTTGATACCAAGAAGATAAATTGAAAAAAAAAATGATGAAGATGTTTGAAAACGTGAACACTCGGCAATGGTGATTGTATTCAAGTAATGGTGATTGTGTACAACTAATACAGAGGACTGATATTTAAACATACAAAAACAGAGTAGCAAATTGCATGAAATCTGTGGATTGCATGTAATCTGGGAAATTGCATGAAATCTAGGGATTGCATGAAATCTAGGAATTGCATGTAATCTTGTCTGATTTCAAATTTCAAACACTGATTTTAAATTTCGAACACTGATTTCAAATTTCAAACACCACCTTCCTTATCTTGTCGATCCTCCAATGTCTCCTTATCTTGTCGATCCTCCAACATAGATTTGACACCATCCATCGTAGATTTGTCCTGTTGGGTATGAGTTGTGCTAATATCCCAAACCCTATATTTCGACTTAAAACATCAAATCCTACCCTCATATTTCATCCATGAAATTTTTTTATGATGTTACTCTCATCTCCCAGCATCTGCTAACTCCCTATGCTCAGTCATGTGACCCCTATCAGGAATATGTGAAACTCTTTTCCTCTATTTAAACTACTTGAAAATTTATACAAATACATATGGTGTATTACTTATGCAACTTACAAATTCACATCAAGCATAACAAGTGTAAAATGGAAAGAAAATTAAATGAGAGAGAGATGCAAAACAATTTTACATGAAAAATATTTTTGATCTAAGAAGAAAAAATCATTGAACCATTAAAGAAGAATCAACCATGTAATGTTTGAGGGTTACAAGCTCCCTCAAGCCTAACTTGGGATTTTTCTTCACGTGTGTGAAAATTCTCTTTTAAAGTTTCTTTTGATATAAGAGGAAAAAATATCTCTAGTTTTTTCTCTCATATACTCCTCTCTACAACTCTCTTCTTATGTAAGAGATTCCAACACATGTTGAAACACACACACACACCGCGCGCGCGCACTTGAAAAAACATAAGATACATGACTCAAGTATTCTACCCATCTAAAAGTGAGTGACTCGGCAATATCATATTGTTGAGGAGTACATGAAGTGGTCTCTTTTTATGCCTTATCCAATGCTTCTCATAATACTCTTCAAATGACTTGGAGTGTATTCATCCCATTATTTTTTCTCAAACACTTCAAAAGCTTTCTTTCCCTTTCAACTGAAACATGAAACCTTTTTAAAATATCAAATATATTATTATTTTTCATAAAATAAGCTTGTACTTTTTAGATGCACAATCAATAAAGGTTACAAAATAAGAGGCACCATCAGTTGTAACATTTTTTTATAGGACCACAAACATTCAAATAAACTCTATCCAAGATCTCTCCAATTAAATAATCATTACATGAATTTAAATGTGTACCTTTAATTTTTAAAAGGAGGTTCTTCTTTACTAAGACTTTTTATCCTATTCTCATTCATATGGTCAAGTCTCTTATGACATAGGTCTATGAAGGTACTTTTGGTTGTAGCATTTATTTCTCCCTTACATTAACACCCCTTCATGTAATATAAAGTGTCGCACTTGTTGCCTCTTACCACCACAAGTGTACCCTTAATAATTTTTCATATTTTCTTTCCAAAGATAGTAGTATAACCTTCATCGTCTAACTTTTCTGTGGATATGAGATTTATATGCAAATCTGGCACATATCGCACTTCCTTTAGGATAGACTTATCTCTGATGCTTGTTTCTATACATATACTACTCATGCTAATAATTTGATATGTTTCTTAATTTTTCATATGGACAACACCAAACTTTCTTGTCTTGAAAAAGATAAACAAATTTTTACATTGTGTAGTATGATAAGAGGCTCCCAAGTCAATAACCTAATTCATGCCAAAGTTTGCAAATTTGAACAATTTTCGCTCTCTTCTATTACAAGTAAAGTGTTATCGCTAACCATCATGGCGGTCATCTCTCTACATTTTTCTTTTACTTTTCCTTCTTTCTCGTCTCTCTTCAAAAAATTAATAATGCCTCTTTATGTGCCCGGTCTTCTAACAATAGTCGCATACAATCTTGTTTCTTGACTTTGATCTTAGTTTAGACTTTTGTTGAATATTTTCTCTCTAAATGAAGTTCTACCTCTTTCTTCACTTGTCAAAACTAGTAAGCTTGAAACACTGACGGACTTTTTTTCTTCGTGTTTCTTCCTTCGATAAGCTACTTGTAACATGACTCATGATTAACTTCTTAACTTACCACCGAAATGCTTAAAGAAACCACCAATGTCTCCCAACTTTATAGTAGTAAGCTAAGTAATCACAACGCCTATAACTCATTATCTAAAACTATCTTTATAACTATATTTATAAATGGCAATTGGTTCATGATGCTATGTATTATATCACCACCCCCTTAGGATTTGTTAGCTAGCCTACCAAGTTTAATGAAATTATAAATATTAAAATAATTTAAAAAATAAGTGGTTCCCTTATTTTGAAATTGATGTAATATTTGTACATTGCCTATATATTATAATTGAATTTGATAAAATATGTTGGAATTCATATATATTTTGCTATGATAAGTCATTAAAATGTGGCGTTAATGTAAGGTTCATATCACTGCAATTTATGATTTACAATATTTGTAATGTAGACAATAATTAGGTGTCATATGTAAATTTGTATACTTGTTTGAAATAGGTAGTGTACCACTCTTACTATAATATATGAATAATTATCCAAATTCTTACCATATTATAGGATGACACAGTCAAAAGATTATGAAGATGAGCTTGCAGCTATCTTTGCTACTATGGCTACATCAGCCGTTGTGATGGCCATAATCGGTTCATTAGTGGTATAATTTTAAAGAGAAATAGGGATTGTATATCATAACTCAGAATGATAAGGGTCTGTCTTTGTGAAAAATTAAAAGATAAGAAAATTCTTTACAACATAAGGCATGTGACTTTGGTGGAACAAATCGTTTTATTCTTGCACATGGTTGGTCATAACGTTCGTAACCGTGTTATTGACGATCAATTTTTGCGATCTAGAGATGCCATTATTTTTCATAAACTATTAGTTGTCATTGTATCCATGTATCCAAAATATGTCAATTCTCGGGTCTACAAACTTTAGTCGAAATCTCATCAAATCTCCAGTGGATAACTTATTTTTAGATAATAATATTAACTGCGATAATCCAAGTTCTTCTTTAGCAAATTTGAGTTTACATTGGTTTACATCCATTATAACTATGATAAATGCCTCCACACCACATAATTGTATAGGTGCCTAGATAGCACCCATGTTCTGGCATACGTTCTAAAATTTTGATCTTCAAGCTATCGAGATAAAAAGGAATTTATTTCTCAAAATGTAATTACAAGCTATAGTATGGACATAACATTCGTCTATGTGCTTACTAGTTGGAAATGTTCTGTGTCAAGCGCCCGAGTTTTGTAGAATACTGTTGCACGTAGGCTGGATTATTATCTTTTAATTCCACATATTATAAGTTTTGATAAGAAAAAGTAATAATTCTATGATGTAATATATTCATATATTTGTTCTTCATAAACCCCAAATGTCACAAATTATATGAAATTACTATATAATGGACAGTAGATATGCCTATAACCCAAGTTTTATGACACCTTATGGAGGTATAAGGTATCACTTGCAAAAGTTTTGTACAGGCCAGAATTTTTCCAACAATGAGCTATTTAATTATAAACACACTCAAGTGAATAATGTGATTAAACATCTTTTTAAAATATTAACAAATGGACTTTCAATCTTAATGACTACTCTATAATTTAAGTTTGAAATTCAAGAAAAAAATTCTTACATATACCATCTTACACAATTTCATTATTGCCACCTGTGAGAGGAAATTTAATAAACCAAACATAGAAAGCATAGGCATAGTTGACATTAATATATCTTTAATTGAACTCAATGTGATCAAAGAAGAGAATTTCTTAGTTAACCCTACACCTGTCAAACGGGATGCCTAAGCACAAAAACATGACAAGATTGCAGAGGATGTGGCAAAATAATCATTCTAATGATACTTAAGCTATTAATTTCTTATTTGAAGACTTTTAGTAACTTTTACAATAGGATTTTTTTAATTATAGTGCAGATCTCCAAATATTGTTTTATTTTTTTATTTTTATTTTAAATGAGATAAGTTGAATTGTGAACATCAAATTTGATAGGTTCTAATGTTATTTATATATATCATGTAAAAATATACTATGACATTGTGTAATAGGTGAAAATAAATATGCTCAAAAAAATACCACAATCTACACTAGTGAAAATAAAAGAAAATTCCATCTCTTACCAAGTCGTAGACCCCCTCGCGAGCATGAAATAAAAATAATGTCCAAAAGTACACATCTAAGACCAAATTATACTGGATGGAGCCAATGGATAATGTACTCATAGACACACTCTTGAAACATTTTGGTTTGGGAATGAAGGCAAATAATAGGTTCCATCTAAACACATGCAATATGATGATGGTAGAGATTGAAAAACTTCTTGGAATCATCCTGATAATGATGAATGTTTAAAATCACATGCACATACTTAAGAAACATTATAACGCAATTAAAGACATGTTAAATGCTAGTAGATTTGGATGTGATGCGGAGCTTAAGATCATTGTAGCCTCTGCACGATGTGTGAGATGAATATATGAAGGTAAAATTTTTAAACATGTGCTTTCATCTCATGTTGTACACAACATGCATGAATTTACCATATACTTAATTTCTATAATGAGATGAATTATATTTACCTTCACTATAGTCACAAAAATATGCCGTAAAATTGTGTGTAAGCCATTGCCCAAATATGATGATTTAACAATCATCATCGGTGTGGACCAGGCTATTGGGTGTAAGTCTGTTACGAGATACTCCACCTTCCTTTCAGGTGTCAGACATAAGAACAATGAGTTAAATGAATCGTTTTATTTAAAATGAAATTTCTAAGATACGTGACATTTGAATTCAGATCCTAAGGACACGAGTGGCTCAAAAATTCATTTCTCGTAGGACGGAAAGAATACTACGAATGATAATTTGAAAATTGTTGCAGGACGAACGTATCGCCAGTGTCATTGAGGAAGAAAGTAAAAGTTGATAGTACTTCTTACTTTCTAGGAACTAGTATAAAAAGAGACGACGGTTGTAGTGAATCAACTAGTTGATGTTTTTACTAATAAGAAAGAACACACATGAGGAGGGTTAATTCAATTCTTGACGAGATATAAGGGTTATCCAAAGATGAAGTCCTGATAGCAGAATATTTACTATCTAGATACAAGTCAGGGATGGTTCATTTCTTGATAATAGATGATCATATGAGACTAATCTAGATTCATTGTTTAATTTAATCTTCTGTAGTATCAGCCATATGATTAATCGACTACTTTCTAAATATAAAGTATTCATTTTTAAACTTTCATATGATAATTGCATCTCTCTCTCTCTCTCTCTCTCTCTCTCTCTCTCTCTCTCTCTCTCTTTTACCGTAGCATATATGTGGGGCAAGTTATTAAGATATTATTGGTACATGTTTCTTATTTTTTTTAAAACAAATATTATTTCTACGCGTAATATATGTATGGATATATAACAGTGAGATCATGACATCATATTTCACAAAATGTTGGTGGTTAAATCTCATATTTGGTGAAGGGACGATTTTATTCATGTTCGTTAATATTATATACAATTGATATTATTAGTTTTTTATAATTTTCAAATGGTAACATACACTGATGAATGATGGGATTTTCCTCCTCAGTTCAAAGGAGTGACGGTGCAGCGCGTTGAAAATTCAGAGCATTTCACCGTGCTGCTCGACCGGTCGTGGGTGGCGCTCGACTGGTCGAGTGGGGCTCGACTCAAAGTCTAGCGACCATCTAATGATTTTTTCTCTGGGGTGCTCGACCAATCGAGGGAGATGCTTGACCAGTCGAGTGGGCTGCTCGACCGGTCGAGGACATTGCTCGATCAGTCGAGCTTACGCAGATTTGAGTCTGGATCTTGTGCGGACTATGAAAACTGAGGCGGTTTCGTAAGGGGTGCGAAAGGGAGTTTCCTAAACTATAAATATGGGTGTCTAGGGCCTTTCTAGGCAATGCAAGAGGGTTTCCTAAAGCTTTGTAAGGGTTTGTTAAAGGGTTTAGAGCTATCAAAGGTGTGTGAGAGAGAGAGAAACAGAGAGAGGAGAATGTGGAAGGGAGGTTATGCTCGTAGATGTGATCTACTGTGTACTCGACATCTCAGCGCTTCTACTCCTCGTGATCGGTGAGATCTCTCTATTTTTCTTTTATTCTCTTATTGTTTATCCACTCCTGCATGAGTGAAGAAGGTTGTAACGTTCTACTTCATAGTGGATTGTTGATCTGAACGAGGTCCCGTGATTTTTACCTCTTTGAAAGTTTTTCACGTAAAAATCTCTTGTGTGGTGTAGTTTATGCTTTGATTTATTTCATTACTTTATTATCCCATAATTATGGTTTGATTTAAGAGGCTAGATCCTAAGGTTTTGTGCAAAGCCCCCAACAATGAACTCTTTGAAGTATCTATAACATATTTATAAATTATAGTATGTTCATTACTGACCTTTTAACTATACATTGTTAGTTATAATATTGTAATATTATTTTCTACATTATCATCCTCTAACTAAGAGTTACTGATCTACATAATATTTTAATATTGAAGACATCCAAATGAAGAAAGTATTATATAGATTTTGTGAGCATGATGATGAGGGTTTTCACCAACTAACATAAGTGTCAGGAGAAAGTACTTAGCTACTAAGAGAATGTATACCACTCATTCGTTTCATATTCGGATGTATATGATGCATGATAGTTCTATCTTAAAAAATTTTCTCTTGTGCATGAGCAATTTGTTAATTCATTTAATGTGGCTCCGCCAACAGGTTATGTAGCACATCAAACATTATCTTTTACGTCTGAAATAGTAACTCCCAATGCTCCCACGTCAAGTGTCGAGGTTGACTTGAATCCAAAGGAAGAAGAGGTGGAGAATACCTCTATTCAAGTTGGTGGCACTTTCTTATTTGCTGGTAATGTGGACTTTGTTGTCCGTCTTTTCATTGCAATCATCGTCATGTGAGTTGGATTTTATGATATTGTTTACTAGTGAATGTGTTAACATATTGTTTTATGATTTCAACATATCAGTTACCTTTTTAAACTAAATATGTGGTGAATGTTGTTAAAATATGGAAGTTTAGAATTTTTTTTAACATTTTACTCGTTAATGAATAAATCCTGCTAACATCAGCATTTATTATACGGCTCAAGTGGATACAAATTAATCTTATCACATTTCACATTTTAATGTTATATATTATAAAGTTTATTATATATTTATTTGACCCATATTGTAAATTGGTATTCCACTAAGATCATCGATTTTAATTTAATTTATGCAACTGAGATGCACTAGAAACCATAAATGTTATTTCAACCCTGAGCTGAGGTCCCTCCTGATGAGTAGAAGTTAAACTCACACATTAACTCAATTATACCCCAAATATATATATATATATATATATATATATAAAATAAAAAATAGTATTAGATCCAAAAGTCTTTGATAAAGCCACGGTCACACTATATGCACTCATAAGGTGGGTGGAGCGCGACTTGGCTATGACTCCAGAAACAGCGATGTGGGTGTAAACCTAATGAATAGGCCCACTTCTCAGCATATTGTGTAGATCCATATTATCCCTCTGCCCACCAACTTATATTATCACATGGTCTAATAAATGAAGCATATACAAATTTTATGTGGACGATGGACCTCACCAAGGAATACAATGGACATTGAACACCCACCATTAAAAATATTCATTATCTTGATTGTAATATATTTTTATCTTAGATAATCTGTTGATAACGTTGCACATGACTGAATGAAATAAAAAACATATATTGATCTGATCCAAAACTTATGTGGCTCATAGACATATAATAGTCAGTAACCACTTTTTCTTGAGTTTTGGTCTATTGGAGATTTTTTTATGCTTCAATTTAAAGACCATGGGTTAAAATAAAATGGCAAACTAGATGGTGTTAGTGCACTTACTGGCACCTTGTTTTTCAATTTCATGAGTCCATGTGTTAAGGAGTCAGATGAGCTCTTGGAAACTGAAGATCGAAGATATAAGCGAACATGTGCATCAAGGAGCGAAGAACAGGTATATGAGGTGCCTTGGTGACTCTAAATGTGATTCCCCATCACTGTGTGGTCACATGTGGGCGGGCACACGTGAGGGGGCCCAAGTTGGTTAGCAGGCTACTGTACTGACAAACTACTATGCACACACTGAAGGTGGAACTTTATCCCACATCGAAAGCATCGTCCAAAGTTGTGGTAGCTATAAGTTGGGTTCATTCCTTAATAAACATGAAGCGTTTTAAATCCATAAACTTCAAAAAAGTAAACAATATCATGTGTTGTGAGGACGGGCCTTACAAGTGGTATCAGAGCTGAGGACGGCTCTTCCCTCGGTGATGGATATTGTGACACACGTCACTATGATCACGTGTGGGCGGAGTGCACATGTGAATGGCCCCAAGGTGGCTGGCAGGATACTATACACACAGTGAAGGTGGAACTTTATCTCACATCGGAAGCATCGTCCGAAGTTGTGGTGGCTATAAGTTGGATCCCTTCCTTAATACGCATGAAGCATTTTAAATCTGTGAGCTTTGGTAAAGCGGACAATATCATGTGTTGTGGGGATGGGCCTTATAAAGTGGTATCAGAGCTGAGAACAGCTCTGCCATTTACAGGGGATATTGTGACGCCCCATCACTATGCGGTCACATGTATGCAGGCGCACACGGGCTCCAAGGTAGCTGGCAGGATATAGTGTAGTTGGCAGGCTACTGTGCTATTAGGCTACTAGGCACATAGTGAAGGTGGAACTTTATCACACATTAAAAGTGTCATCCAAAGTTGTGGTGGCTATACGTTGGGTTCCTTTCTTAACAAGCATGACGTATTTTAAATCCGTGAGTTTCGGTAAAGTGGACAATATCATGTGTTGTGGCTATGGGCCATACACTAAACCTTAGACCCAAACCTGTAAATGATCCTAACACTTATAGGTGAATATTATTTGATCATTCATAGCCTTATGAGCCAAATTGATAAGAAGGTTATAAGAGATACAATATTGTTGCAAACTATACTACTCAAAACGGTAGTTTTCAACTGGTTCTTGATCTTATCGGCAGTCAGTTGATGGCATCGAAGATTCCCTCCATGGCATCGAGTAATAAACTCAAATCTGTCCAGCAAAGTTTGATAATTTGATTTGAGTTTTTCGATGGCATTGAGATACCATTCGATGGTATCGATGAGCCTTCGATCCCATCGATAACCAGCTCAATCTCATCGAATGAACCGTTTTTAGCCTATTTTTTACTGTTGAAACAATATTTTATAAAGGGCATTCGATTTTTAGGCATTTGTAAGGATTTTTGGTGCAATAGAAGGATATGCGATTTCACATTGATATCTCATATCGTAGACTTCTAATCCCATGAGTTTCAAGTCATCTTTATGAGCCTTAACACTCTAATAAGGATTTCAACCTCCAATGAGAAGATGAACTTGAACTCTACCATTTTCTAGAGATTAAACCCAATTTTATTGGTATATTTTATTTAAATAATCTAAAAGATATTTTTAAGTGAATCACATATGATTTCAACTATTTTATTGATTGTAGGAGATTCTACCACCCTCTCATTAACCTAAGGAATTCAACATCTAATGAAAAGATAAACTTGAGCTTCACTATTTTCTAAAGATTAAATCCAATCTTATTAGTATATTTTATTTAAATACTCTAGAAAATCTTTTTAGGTGAATCTCATAGGATTTCAACTATCTCGTTGGATATAAGATATTCTACCACCTTCTCATTACCTTGGTTACCTCAAATGAAGCATCACATGTAAGGTATTTGTTTGTAGATTTGAACCATCGGCATCAACAGACATGGGAGCAATTGAGGAGTGAATTCAAGCATGAGAGAGCCTTGAAGAAGCGACTTAAGCACATCGCATCAAATGGGCTCAATCCAACAAGTGAGTTGTCAATTAGTGAGTCCATACTCTCTTTTCTTGTATAGGATTGAGGGTAAGAGTTTGCAACTCAAACTCGAATAGGTTCTTGTATAAGACCTAGGCTCTTGTGTATAGTCGAATTCATTAGACACAAGTACATACGTGTTAGTCTCTATGAGAGAATTCGACGAGAGTAAACGTAGGTCCTTGGACAAAGACTCGGGTTGCTTATAAAAAACCAACTAAGTCTTCGAGGGAGCCTCCTGCGGGAGTGTACCTTAAGTTCTTATATGGGACCTAAGTCATTATATAGGGTTGTAAAGGTTAGATGTAAACTTGTTGAAAACCTCTGATAGTGAATTCCAATACACTTAAGGAGAGTGCGTCTGTCGGAAGTGAAGTAGGAAAATTGAACTATTATACATGCTTGTATTTGTAACTATGAATTGCATACATGTTTAATTCATATTGTTTGATTAGTTAAATCATTTGAATGCTTGAATTAGCTTGTATGTCAGGCACTTAACTTGTAATGCATACATAAGCTCATTATCTTTATTGGTAAGTTGCTTTATTGGTATATCTCTTGTAGTCTATGTGATTAGACCCACTTCGGCTTGGAAACGTTAGTGTTAATTACCTTCTTAGTTTAAATTGATATATTAGTTTAAACAGTGTTCAAAATATCAGTATCACGTTACATATCGCACATTTGGGATATAGATACGTATCAATTATCGCATGGGATATATCGGTTATGTTGCGTACTATATACTGTTGTTGGAAACATGGCAAAATTGGTCGATTTTTTCAATCAAACTTCAGTGATTATTAAAAAAGATATCAACATACACTTATAAATCAAAATAATAATATAATAATAATAATAATAAAAATGAAAAGAGTTCACATAATAGGTTTTTTTTGCATGGGATCCTAATGTATGCGTTGTCTAACTGAATCGATGTAAGTATATTCAGAGTCTATTCATATAATTTTTAAATGTAAAAAAACGTATGAAAATACAAGCAATGCATTCAAAAGTAAAAGAAGAATCACTAGATCAGGTTACATACATGTTTGATTTTATGTTTGGATACAAGGATTGCAACTGATTTGCGAGAAATTGAAAAAAATTATTATTTTTTTTTTAATTTTTCGCAACTCGACCCATCTCCTCCAAATCTTATATTGAAGCTCCTAATCCATGATTCTTCATGTAAAACATAAAAAACCATGGATTTGTAATAATTTGAAACTGATTTAACATGATTTACAGAAAAATAAAATAAAAATGAAAATCGAACATGTGAGATATACCGCACTACTTGTGAGTTTCGTATCGCATGGGCGGGATACACGATATATATGCCAATATCATCGATATTTAAAACACTGAGTTTAAGCAGGCAATTATCTTTTAATTAAAGAATTTTTAATTGGTCATATTCACCCCCTCCCCCAAGACATAGCCATTCGTTCCTTAACTCTGCTAAGTTTCCACGCGAATAGCTCGCGTGCCTACCATTTCATATACTTTTAGATGGATGTCGTGGATACGTGCCTACCACCTTGTGTACTTTAGATGAAAGTTGGTTATGCAGTGCATACATCGAGATGGGCCCAATAGACAAGGTTACAACCACATTGTTAGTTCCAAGGTCGTAGCCAAGTCGCACTCGAAGTGCATGGGATGGATTATGGTAGAACCACTACACCCATTGTGCTTGTGGAGTCCACCAGCAAAAAATTTGATCCAAACGGTCGCTTATGGATATAAATGAGCAAACCCCACCCTATTCCAACTTCCCAAACAATTGTCTGCAGAGGACCTCACCACTACCTACTTCAATCCAATACCTTTAGACACAAATTTCCATGGGACATTACATTACAATACAATGCAAACCGTGCATCCAAACACGCCCATAGTTTGCCCTACATAGTTTGATTTTGGAAAATAATAAAAGCAAGAGTATGGACCATTTTTATTAAAATCTTTTCGATAAAGTACTGCATTAATCTATGCAATTATCACCCCCACGGGCACCTTTATATTCCTGATTAATTTGTAAGGGTTGTGCGACCAAATAAGTTGTTGGCTCTGGTACGACCAACCATGATGTTTATGTAAAATCCACCCTGACCATTAGGTTCTTCACCTCATTTTAGGCTAAAACTCATTCAGGTAGGCCACAAGATTGGCAAGTGTACAGAGCAACACTAACCCTCCAAAATATTTTCCTTATTGTGGCCCGCTGAAATCATAGATGGGACTATGTTTGGGCCCATGCCTAAATTTTTGTGTAGCATCTAATGGTTGGAATGAATTTCATACAATCACCATGGGCTATAGGCTTGTCTGAGCCTAACGTGGGGTGGGATTACATATCTAATGACTGAAGTGGATCTCACATGCGCATCACCGTAGGCCCAATGAAAAATCAAGGGCCATCAAACTCCCTTCTTTTAATATAAATCTCCATGTTGTTCTAAACAATTACAAGAGGAAGGCACCCTTATTTTTTGGCAAGCCCACCATGATGTATGTAAAATCCAATACGTAATCCCATGGCCAACAAAATCAGGTTGACTTGTGATTTTGGCAGGCCACGCCAGAGAAAGTGACTGCGAGAGAGACGTCCACACTTGATTTTTACAAGACTTACCATGATGATTTTATGAAATCCTCCAACAATTACATGTCATACAAAAATTCAGGGCCCAGACTCAAAAAACAGGCCCATCAATCATTCAAGTGGGTCACGCCAAGGAAAAAAAGTTTGAAGGGTGAGTGTTGCCTTGTGCATTGTTTCCAAGGTCATCTGAATTACAAATGTGGCTGATTTTTGAGCCGTTAGTGTAACATGGGGTGAGGAACTTAATGGTTGGGATGGATTTTTGGGCCCTCAGTTGAACATGGGGTGAAACACCCAATGGTCGTTGTGGATTTCACGTAAACATCACATTGTGGCTTACCTGAGCCAAAACGTCACGTAAGGCAGTGGAATGTAAATTCTAATTAATATATTAATTTGGTCGGTTTTTTTATAGAGCCCACTCACAATGATGGCGAACAATCTCATGGGAAGGGCCAATTGGATTAAACGTTCCAATCGGATGATTTAAAAATTAAAAAAAATAATAAAATAAAATAAATAAATTTAAATTTAAAAAAAAAGACCATCGTTTAAAAGCCTACAAAATAAACTGTACGACCATCATTACTCTCGCCTTCTATTTTTCAAACCATTAATCAGATGGCTTTGATCAAATTCGATCATAAGGCCTTTTGGCAACGTGCAACCCGTAGAACCCTCTATCCAACAGTCAACAGGAATAATCCCAACTGGGCCCCACAGGAGGATAAGGTAAGAGAGTCCACAATATATCAGTTGGACTTCAAACATAATCCAAATATCATAACGGCCATTCCAAACTACAAGAGCGTGTCGCAGATACATCCAATCAGCGTATGGATAGATCTTTTTTTCTTTTTTCTTTTTTTTCTATTGTGATCAAGTGGGCCAGATTTCCCACATCAAAGTCCACTAAATTCCATCTATCCATCCGTTTGGATTGATCAGAACATCAGCAATCTTAATAGTGGCAGGATTGATACCACATACCTAATGGTGTTGGACAGAAAAAATGTAGGGCCTCAGGTTGCATATGAACGAGCAAGGTTTGTAGTGTTTGGGTGTATTCCCCATCAAAATTTCGACACCATCGAAATTTTTCTCCTTTTCTTTTTCTTTTTCTTTTTTTTTTTTTTTGAATAAACATATTTTTTAAAATAAAAAAGAGTTATGATTCAGTTTTTACCCAAAAGAAATAGCCATTGACATGGGTGGCAATGGGCCGAGCAAGCTAGGAACGGGTCTCCCCCGACACTACCCATTGCCTGAGTCCTGCTCAACACCAGCATAAGCCTATTTACAGCAAGCCCAACCCTGAGCCAGCTAGGAACGAGTCTCCCCCGACACTTAAAGACCCATTGCCTGAGTCCTGCTCAACACCAGCATAAGCCTATTTACAGCAAGCCCAACCCTCAGCCCAAACTGAAAATTGACAAAATCCCTATTCCCTTGTTGAATGCTCCTAATCCATCCATTGATCAGTGGGCCACACATGGACAAAGAAATAGACATTTTTAGAGGAATGAAACCAGCGATCTACATTCAAGATAGATGGATTGCCTGAGGTTTGGATTTGGACGTTGTAATTCGTTGGGTACAACACGTACATATAAAGTCGGGTCGGGCCAAAATGACTTGAGGCCAAGCACAACCAGACCCGGAAATTGATCAGGCTACGTATGCAAGATGCAAGCCCCCCACAAGCAAAGCTAATGGCCCAAAGCTAGCCTGGGTTTGTCAGGTCAGGTAAGTTAAGCCCACACGCATGTGCAATAAAGCTCATGTACATGCCACACATATGCCAGCCTAGTACGATGATAGGTGTGGGATCCGATTCACCCATCAGAACAGCACCACTATATTGATGCCCTGGCCCAAGAATCAGGTCGATTCTCAGTTCAGGTGGGAAATGGTTTACAAAACAATATATTGCTCTGAAAAAAAAACATGGCTGAAGTTTTCTAACCCGTTCCTCTGTTTCCAATATTGGGGCATGCTGATTGGACCAGATTTTTATTTTCGGAAAAATAGGAAGTCAGACCAACCTGATGCATGGACTAGATCCCACACGCATGCGCTGCAGTGCCACATGTGGTATGGACTCGGCCTATACTGCACACATGTGCGCACAGCAAGTCACCATGGCTCATCTCCTGAAATACACTAAGTTTTACGAAAATAGTAGTTCGAAGAAGGGAGCTTTTCGTCTAGTGCCAAAAACTGTTCCAAAACTCACTTGACTCGATATTCGGCCGGGTCTGCTTGATTCAAAGCATCGACACAGCTGATATGTAAAAAGTTTAGGGATAAAAATATAAAAACAATCTAACAGCAGCAGGGGTCATGGTTCCAAACTTCCAAGCCCTCATTCCACCTCATTTTACTAATAATAACACCATGATTCACCAAGTCGACTCGATGAGTCATCCCAAGCGAGGCTTGAGAAACAGAAACAAACCAGTTTCCCAGTCATGCGACTCAAAAATCTCAGCCGAGTTTCGAGTTGAGTCAGCAAGTTTTAGAATAACATTTCTGGCGGTAATGCTTTCACTGAGCCAAATCACAGGCAGGATGAGAATGGGAAAGTTCCATTCTTATCTCAACCTTAGCCAACTGTTCCTTGGAGACAGTTCGAACACATCCTCTCTCTCAATAGCCAGAAGGCAATGGACATATCAAAAGCAGCGAGACAAACAAAATACAATTTGTATAGGAACAATATCCAAACAACCCATAACAAAAAGGATTTTATAGTCCTATAAACCGATAACAAGATTTAATATTGAGAAGAAACTGCACATCCACAAACGCAAAAAGGAATACGGAGTTCATAGAAATAATACTAAAAAAATTAGATGGTTTTCGAAGTCTGCAATGCTGTGTTCACCCATCTGTAAAAAGACAAATGCCTGCAATGTAATCCCTGACTGAACAAAGCACGGCGACTGTTTCAAGCCTGGAAACAGAGAGAGAACATGTTACTTGCATGTCAAGAGCATGAGATTATGCAAATTCACAATGACAGGAGCAAATCTGTTCCTGATACATAACTATCTGAGCCGACAAGATGCAATTTGTGTTTGACATGACACAGAATATCGAACCTGCAATAAGTGGGTTTCCATTTTCTGCTTTATCTGCCCCAAATCAAAAGTGGACCTTGGGAAGCAGGAACTACCATATGCTACAACATACTGATATCTGATGAAACATTATAGGTCCTGAGCATCAGCGAATGTACTGTCAACTCTGGCACAAGGTGTTGCAAATGCGGAACCATGGTTCATCAATCCAGATCATGGTTTTAAAAAAACAACCATAATACGGCCATACGGCCATATTGTAACTGTATCAGTCCCCACCGATGATACAGAATCAACTGGAAAAAAGGGCCATGTCAGCTGATAGAAGCTGTCCCCATTTTTCTTTGTTTCAACCAGGAAGAAGCTTAGAAACTTATTCTATACTGGATCTAGGTTTATTTTTTGGGAATTGAAACACAAGATTTGAGTGGGATTTAACCACTCAGCAAAATGAAATATTTTGGCAAAAATCTGAAGAACAGGTAAACCATCAACATATAGTCTTTACATACTCCTTTCCCTGTAATTCAATGAAATGCACCATAATCCATCAAATTATGCTTGATTTGGGTTCAATCAAGGCCTAATAGATTTGACTTTCAGCAGGTCAAAGGAGAATCAACATTCTTATCAAAGGATGCCATTTAATACATGTTCAAAAAATACATAAAGGAAAAGGTAAAAGGGCCAAAAAAAAAAAAAAGGGATAGATTCCAGTGTTTTACATCTTTTCTTATTTTCGCAATAATTTGTCAAGATTTTTCTGGCAAATAGTTCAGCTCGCTGCATTCCAAGAGACGAGAAAGAGCAATACAGACAGTAATCTTTTAATTCAATTTTGGGAAGATCCAATGGTGATTGGTTAGCTAAAGATGCAAAGTGCTTCGGGTGGTATCTTGGTGGTGTGGGACAAAGGTGTAG
Organism: Magnolia kwangsiensis; assembly: GCA_037074715.1. Taxonomy (NCBI): domain Eukaryota; kingdom Viridiplantae; phylum Streptophyta; class Magnoliopsida; order Magnoliales; family Magnoliaceae; genus Magnolia; species Magnolia kwangsiensis. Next base: position 122,579,675 of record CM073577.1, read on the forward strand.
ACACCCCACCTAGGGCAGACGAACTGATCAGAGCACTGTAGGAACCTCCGTAGAACCCTAAATCCCAACCAAAACATAAGCTCAAGTCCAAGCCCAGGCCCATTAGTGTTTTTTTTTTTTTTTTTTTGAAGACACAGGATGTCCCCACCTCATTTTTGAAGTGAGACTAATCACCCACAACCACGTGTAGCGGGTAAAGCCATTAGTATTTAAGACCACAATAAGGTAAAACTAAGTGGATCAGAGGAGAAATACCACCCCACAAAGGGTCCTGCAGAAAATGTGTCCCATCCACACATGGAACCCCACAATATTTTATTACAAGGTTAGGTGGGGTGATGACAAAGCAAGCATGCATCGGGCAACTCGCCATAGTTGGAATGACCCCTCTACCCTCTCTTTTGCCCAAAATTACACTCTTTGCAGCCCGATCCAACAATCCACATCGCACCACATGGCAATCCCATTCCAGCAACCAATCCCAACCCTTGAAGCCCTTTTGACCCCTAGACTTCCTATGAATTACCGAAAAACCACCCAAAGACCATATAAATACCCTCATTCCTTTCCTTTCTAAAGCATCTCATATCTTCCATATTTCTCACTTCCCATCTCTGACCCTTCACCACATACACAAGCCCATCCATCCATGAAGGAGAGAGAGTAGAAGGAGAGGCGCTTCTAGCCTGCATTAGCCCACTCAAGCCCAACCAAGCCTAACCCTTATAGCCACCTGAACCACCCAAGGGACCGATCCGATCCACTCAAATCAATCCTCGTGACAAACCCATTCACCCATTTGCTCTACTCCAATTAACTTAATTCATACTTGCATTAGCATCGTGCATCCTCATTTCCACTCCAAACCCACCCGCTCGTCTAGTAAGTCCAAGTATATGCTCTGCAGCTCGCCAGTATACCGGATCTTGCTCATTAAAAACTCGGATCAACTAGGCTTCGACCACTTCTCCAGGTGGGGGAGTTCGGGTAGACTTGTCTGACTCAGTCCATTGTTTGCAGTAGGCACCGCATTGCCACACTGCATTCCACACACAATTGCATCATCTGTGCACAAGAGCTAATTTAATCCCTGATATTTCGTCTTGTCTTGCAAAGTAGAGACTGTATGCTTGTACGAGCAGAGAGGATGCCTAACATCTTCCCTCTTTGTCACGTTGGTCCCTTATCCAGAATTTCCGATCACAAATTAGGAGTCATTTTAAGACAAAATCCTATGATTCCTTCTCTTAAGATTTCTACAGGGTTTAGTCGATTATGGAAATCTAAGTAATTGGCTTGTGCCGACTTCCAGTCATATATACAAATATCCCAAGCCACAAATACAAACGAAAGCCTACAAAAAGGCACCCGTAAGTGCAAACTTCCCGTGATCGAGCATCCACACACGGATGCGCTAGTCAAGTTAGACTGCCAAGTCGGGGAATTCTTAGTATTAATCCTTTTCAAAATTTTGAATATTGGCATTAGGTGGGTTCTTTATGTTGTGTAAGGCTCAAACAATCCAAACAGAAGGCAATTGCTTTGGGAGCATGAGAAGAACAACAATCCGTCTACGAAAAGTGTGAGTTTTCTGATTGGATAGAGAGTCGTTAGCTTATCGACTTTCTACTTTGTTGGTTCGAAGTTCACTTAGTCCAACCTCCAAGATGAATGGATAGGTTTCCCTATCTCTCCTAATTAGCAAGAATGCTTTACAAGAATCATTCGATATGTTATGGCCTGCAATTTCGGATCACCACCCAATAGTTCTGGAATCTAGCAAAATTCACGAGGGCTAAAACCATTCGACTTTGAGATTTTGCCTAGATGGAAGATGCCACCTTCACTTGATGAGGACACCGACCATTTAGATTGTACCAAAGGAGGAGGAGGAGATCGGCCCAGCATTCACTTTGGCTCGATGACTTTTACATGGGCCCGGGTGGGCCGTGTTGAGACCTTGAAAACCCCACATGCATGTTCATGCATCTTCAAAGACCCTACACTAGAAAGATGCATGTGGGTTGCTTAGTTGAGGAGTCTTGACCGTCAGATCACGAGGATACAACGGTTGCTTAGTTGAGGAGTCTTGACCGTCAGATCACGAGGATACAACGATCAGGCTTTTGGATTGTGTGGATCCTTCAATCGGACAGTTGGATCATTGTGATCATGAGTGTTTGGATTAGCATGTTTAATGTTTTTGTTGATTATTCATCACTTAGGATTAACAAGTTTATGTTTTATAGTGTCATAGGACAAGTGAGACATTTTTATTTAACTGAGTGTTTTTTTTAAAAGAAATCTTTCTTGAGAGCATCTTTTTGGAAACAAAAAAAAAAAACTTTTTAAGACTATAAAGGAGGACGTCCAGCCCTAGCCCTTAGAAATTGAATGAAAAGCTCTCTTTGCTTAGAAAAAGTATCTTCTCTCATGTGAAGTGAGATTAGATCCTCTTATGAAAAGAGGTTTTTCTTTCTTCTTTTTTTTTTCTTTTTTTTTTTTTTTTGTGTGAATCTAAGGGTGTAAAGCCCATTATCTTATTCTTTTCTCTCATTCTCTACAATTGAGGTGTTTTCTTATACTTTTCCTTCATCTCTCTCAATCCCTCTTTACTTCTCTCTACCTCTTCTTCTTTCTTTTGTTCTCAACCAAAACCCATCCCCATCACATCCAAAACCCACATAAGCCTAACCTATTCATACCATACGATTGTATGGACCAAAACCTAGACCATATATCTGTCAGGTGTGACCGTACGTCTGTCCGTGCAGCCAGCCCTCCCTCTCTCTTTCCCTCTTAATCCTTGTTCCTTTTCCCCTTTAAGATCCCCAACCCTAAGCCTAAAACCCTAACCCAATTTCCCAGTTCTCAAAACCCTAATTCCTAAAGCCCCAAATCCCTAATCTTAAATCCCCAAGCATAAATCCCCAAATCTGAAAACCTAAACTTATTTCCCCAATTTCCTAACCCTTAAATTGCGCCAAATCTGCCCTTCGAACTTTATGCTAAGTGTGAGAGTTCCAATCTCTCATGGGACCTAAGGTTTTCATGTTGATATGATTCATACTCATGTCAAATTGTGATTTTATCATAAATCTGAATTTTATTGCCTCTTTGGTACTCTTTAGATCATGGTTAGATAGAATGTTATTAGATTTGATTTACTGTGATTGTGGTTAATCTGTTAATAATCTCCCGCATTCAAGTAGTTAAATCACACATCCTGCATCACAACCCTTGAGTCAAAGATTGGTGAGTCGGGTTTCAAATGGAAGGTTGGGCAGATCACAAAGTTGTGCTCAAGCTCAGATGGTTAAAAGAGAAAATTAAAGAGTGGGTGAAACCATTAAAAGCATAAGGGGCTCGATTGAGGGGAAGAAAATGACATTAGAAGCTATCCAGTGTATTGATGGTGAGGAAATGACATTAGAAGCTATCCAGTGTATTGATGGTGAGGAAGGTCCCCTAGGGGAGGACAACATCTTGGAGATACAGAAGTTGAAAGTTGAGCTTGCAAAGCATCTCCTTCAAAATCTGTTGGAGGAAATGCAATAGAGCATATGGTCAAAAGAGGTTGACAAAAACACCAAACTCTTCTAAAGAATTGCCTATGCTAAAAGAATGAACCACATTCACAGCTTGATAAAATGTGTGACACAATTCTAAACTTCTATTTGAATTTGTTTTCAGATGAAGGATGTAGCAGACCTTGGCTAGACAATTTCCCTTCCAACCAAATCAACCTGAGTTGTAAAGACCTTTTGAGGAGGTAGAGGTGCTTGAAACGATTAGAAGCCTTGGTAGAGACAAGACCCCTGTCTGTATGGCTTCCCAATCGCCTTCTTCCAAGTTTTTTTGGAGGACATTTAAAGGGAGGTTATGGCTTTTGTTGCAAGGGGAGACTGTCAACAGAAAGTGGGGCATCTTTTATCACCTCAACATCCCCAAAAGAGAGGGCGTTGAGTGTTTGAAAGATTTCCAGCTTATCAACCTCATTGGAGGCCCTACAGAAAACCACACCTAAGTTCTTACCTTGAGAATCCACAAGGTTTTGGGGGCATTATCTTAGAAACTTAAGGAGCATTTGTCTTTGGAAGACAAATTTTGTGGAGCCTATGCCCATGAATGCACTGATTCCAGTTCAAGTCAGGGAAGGCACAGATTATATGCAAGTTAGGTTCAGAGAAAGCCTCTGACTATGTGGAGTGGAAATACTTGCAACACATGCCTGGCAAGCTGAGGTTTGGTTCTAAATGAAGAATTTGGATAGGGTGTGTATTAGCACGGCACATTCCTCTATACTCATGAATGGCTCTCCAAAGGGCTTTTTCAAAAGCCCCAAAGAGCTGTGGTGAGGTGAACCCCCTTCCCATTCATTTTTATGATGGCAGCAGAGATACCCCACAAAATATTTAGACACGGCAAGCAACGTGGGCCTCATTCAAGGCTCTGAGGTCAAGCAGGCGAATGTACATTTCTCAACACAGTTCACCAGCGATTCTCTTTTGTTTTGAAAGGAAATTCAGTCACCCTTACCCCACAACCCTCACTGAAATTCAATCAATGGAAGGCGCAACCCCCCGTTGCTTATAGTCATAAGCCTGAGCCAGCTCAGTGAAGACTTCAAGAGAATACCCTCCATCTACACCACAACCTTTTTTCTTTTGGCCTGGCATGGTGGAAGCATTATCCTTCTCTCAAGAGAATACCTTCCATACTACCCAGAGAAGGATAATGCTTTGGACGATATCTTTTATTGTTGTGCTTTGGGTAGTATGGAATGAGTAAAACAACTAGGTTTTAAGGAATTTTTGTGCCCCATGAAGTGGTATTCCTCAAAGCTGAGCAGATGGCAATTGAGTGGGCAGGCCTATGCGTCCGAGATCTTTGGGACTGAGTGTGAAGGTTTTGTAAGGGGGTTGTGGGGTTTTACTTCCGCTTTTGCATTTGGATGATCTCTCATCATCCTTTATATAGTTTCTTCTTTTCTTTTTCCTTTTTCTTTTTGGAATAAAAATTTTAGTACCCTTCACCCAAAAAAAAAAAAAAGGGCCCAATATGGGCCTGTATCATCTGATACTGTCCAATACACCTTGTATTGTATCATTTTTGGGCCTAGCAGACACACCCCCACCTTGGATGGTGGATGCCCCAAAAAATCCAATGTTATAAGATGCTTGCCCTTCAATCAGCAGGGAAGAAGGATTTAAAATTATTTTCATTTTTATTTTTATTTAAAAAAAAAAAAAAAAAAAAAAGCCAGAGGTTAGGACATACAAAAAATGGGATGATTTTGAGGCATCCCATCAGCAGTGGGGCCATCAGTGCAAGTCTGGATCACCAAACCACATCCCTCCACATGGATGGAGCGGACCCTATCGTTCATGATGTGTAATTTAGGTGTTTTGTACTTTTGAGGATAACCATCATGTTCTCTTATGAGCTTTGTGGGTTTGAGAAAATACCTTGTTCGCGATGTTGTTGGAAAGCCAATCAAGCCCTTCATACAATCCCTCACCAGTTGTGGCGCATGCACTTTGGATGTACCTGAGAAATAAAAAAATAAAAAACCATGATTCCTGAATGATGTCAACTAAAAGATCCCTAGTTATTATGGAACAAAATTCAATCTTTATTCACCAATGAATCAGACCCAAAATATTCTTGCATATAGTTGTGAACAGCCCTAGCTATTCAGACACAAAACCATTACATGAGAACTGATCACCTAAGACCGGTCTCGTAAGCTACAACCCAGTCTCTTCTAGATTTTTGTTTCTAGACTTACCCTTGAAAATATCAGATATTTGCAAGGTTGAAATGCTTACTTTTACCCTTGAAATTATCAGATATTTTCCAAGGGCAAAATGCTTGTCAAAGCAGGCCATATGCTAAGTTAACATATGACCAGTCGAGGATGGTCAATTCTCCTGGAAAATGTACTAGATATGATACTACGAAATCCATAGGATGAGCAACATAGCAAGGAACTTTTACTACCATTAACAAATTATTAAGAGATGTATGGCAACATCAGGCCCTGATTTTGTAATGGTGCCTATGGTTAATTTATCCAAACGGTTGATCTGATCAGTCCCACTGCGCCCCAGAACTCCAATGGAGCAATGTTAACCATTTAATGCAACCTGCAAGACATGGTCCCCCACTCGATGGCAACTTGCAAGGCCATGCCCCAGAACTGCAATGGGGCAATGTTAACCATTCGAAGGCAACCTGCAAGGCATGGTCCCCCCATTTGAAGGAAAGAACACTGGCATTTGGATGGCTAGGATCATACAATCTAGGGGACTTTTTGAGGGCACAGTCCATCATGGTGGGGGCGATCAGATGAACAATCTGGAACACCAATTCATGGGACACAATTACAAGAAGTCGATCTAGAATACATGATACATATCCTCAGGCCAAGGATCATATATTCCTCTTGAGAGTAAGATCAAGGGCCAAAAACAAAAACATAGAAGCACAGATAAAAGTAGGTGAACTGTCGAGTTTCCACTCTAGACTCAATTACCCAAAATGTCAAAACTCAATTGGGTCTCGAGACTTGACTCGGTTGGGTTTATGCCTCAACCAAGGTATTCAATAACAGTAACGGTGGGCATAACAGCCACCGTAATTACCATTACAATAGGGGCAGTAACAGCCATTACAGCCCTATTATGGCCATTTTTTAACTGTATCGACCCTATTACAGGCTGTTAACCATTCGAAGGCAACCTGCAAGGCATGGTCCCCCCATTTGAAGGAAAGAACACTGGCATTTGGATGGCTAGGATCATACAATCTAGGGGACTTTTTGAGGGCACAGTCCATCATGGTGGGGGCGATCAGATGAACAATCTGGAACACCAATTCATGGGACACAATTACAAGAAGTCAGTCTAGAATATATGATACATATCCTCAGGCCAAGGATCATATATTCCTCTTGAGAGTAAGATCAAGGGCCAAAAACAAAAACATAGAAGCACAGATAAAAGTAGGTGAACTGTCGAGTTTCCACTCTAGACTCAATTACCCAAAATGTCAAAACTCAATTGGGTCTCGAGACTTGACTCGGTTGGGTTTATGCCTCAACCAAGGTATTCAATAACAGTAACGGTGGGCATAACAGCCACCATAATTACCATTACAATAGGGGCAGTAACAGCCATTACGGCCCTATTATGGCCATTTTTTAACTGTATCGACCCTATTACAGGCTGTTATGGGCCATTATTTCTATAACGGCCATTACAGCCCCATAATGTGTAACAGTTCCCACCGTTACCGTTGCGTAACAGCCATTACATAACTGTTTGTTAATCCCTTGGTTTCAACATGACAAACTTTTTACAAGTTTCAATAGAGTCATTAAAATTGAGTTCTATGTCAAGTTGGCTCAATTTTTAATGAACCAATCAAGTTCCAAGTTGACCCAATGAGTTATTAGTCTAAGATCATGGTTCTGGATGTTGGTATCAGTCGGTGTATCAGCCCGATGGAAAAAATGATACGATACAACATCGTGTATCAGTATCGGTATCGGTATCGGGGTCATATCGGCCTATATCGGTTAGATTTTTTTTAAACAAAAAATATATATATATAGGAAAATATTAGAAAAATAGGAAGAAAAAAAAAAAATGAGATATCCAAGAATCTATCTTTCTTGTGTTTTGACAATATATTCAACGGTATATCGGACCATTCTTTAATGAGAATGTTGTCTGTCAATTTGACTTGCTAAAGATCAACTAAATGGGTCATAATTGAACACAAATCAAGCATGATTTGGTGAACTGGGCCCATTACATTGAAATACAACAAAAAGACGATGAAAATATAAAAAAGAAAGTGAAAGTCTACCCTTCTTTCCGATTTTTCCCATTATGTTCTACTTCGCTTCAATTTGTCAAATTCCATTCAAATCATTTGTTTTGGTCCTAAGACAAGTCTAGATCTAGCCTAAAATGAGTTTTAAAGCTTCTTTCATGGTTTACATGGAAAAGAGAGAGAGAGAGAGAGAGAGAGAGAGAGAAGACGTGATTGAAATTTTGAAAAAGAAAAAAATTGAAATTGAGCTTTTAAAGGCGTATGGGCCTGTATTGGCTGTATCGGGCATGTATCGGTGCCGATACACCACATATCGGCCGTTACTGGTCAGTTTTTTTTTTTTTTTCCTTGAATCAGGCCGATACGACCCCATATCGCCATCTTGAGCTGATACAGAGCCGTTTCAGCCGATACGATACTGATATGTCCATGTATTTCATCCTGATAAAGACTCAGATAGTGCTCGTTTTTTGTGGAAAGAAAGAGCACTTTACCAGTGCCGCTGGCGTAGGGAATGCAAGCCAAGCTTATCAGTGATTTCAGCAGCATTCATTGCATTAGGAAGGTCCTGCTTGTTAGCAAAAACAAGCAACACGGCCTCTCGTAATTCATCCTGCAACCACCCCAACAAAATTCAATGTTTGTAAGATCAGACATCAGTCTCCAAAAAGAACAGTTTTGGATGGGTAAAATTTCTATAGGAATAGGATCCCAGCAAACTATCCAAACAAATATGACCTTTCCCACCCCCATTCACTACTTTTGAAGGGAACATTTACCTCATTAAGCATCCTGTGGAGTTCATCCCTTGCCTCAACTACACGGTCTCTGTCATTGCTGTCAACAACAAAAATAAGGCCCTGTGTGTTTTGGAAATAGTGCCTCCATAGTGGTCTGATCTGTTTTCAGAAAGATAGCACCATGGAACAGTCAAATAGGATGAAAATATATGAATGCATATCAGCAGACAAAATGAAAAGACAGATAATAGATATTGCTCGCAGCCATATCAGGAAACCAAACATAGAAGAGAAAGCAAACCTAAAAAGAGTAATAATACATCAGCAGATGCAACTCACACCATTATCTCAGCTATTTGCAGGTGATACATTCACAGATGCTACTAATGGCACAAAAAACAACAGCAAGAAAAAAGTATGGGAAAGGGTAAGATGGTTTTTTTTTAATGTAAGCAACAGAATTTTATTAAGAAAGGTAGGAGACACCATCTGTTAAGATAACGGATAAGTGACACTGGCATACATCCGCTTCTTGTCCAGAGAATTAGTCAAAGAACCATCTTACCGTTAAGATGATGGTAGGAACTAGGAAGATATCTATTTAATGACCATGATTGTGATGGTTATAAGAAGTTGAGTAGCATGGACGGATAACGTGAGAATTAAATGGCGACAAGTGCCATTCCAAAAAAAAAAGGTTAAGGTCAAAAGTACACAATCCACCTGATATTTATTCCCTACTATATGAGTGACCCTTTTTACATTCAAAAAGAGGTTCTGTTTTTTGCATATTGATATAAATTATATAATTGAAAGCAACTAAACATGATTTGACAGTCACAAAACTATGCAAGCATCTGGCCCAGAGAAACAGCAGCAGATAGTGTCCAAAATAAAATATCTTAACAGTACAATCACAAACTGTTAGTATATGTACATAGATTTACCTTATCTTGACCCCCAACATCCCAAACAGTGAAGCTGATATTCTTATATTCCACAGTTTCTACATTGAAACCTGCATTCAAGAAGCACAATACAGACAATCAATAACATAGTTGGATGCTTCGACAAACCTGCAATTTAGTTCAACTATTCATTCCAAAAATATATCTATACAGATTAGATACGTGTAAAATGATACATGTACTTCTTTTGCTAAATAATAAAAAAATAAAAAAGGAGAAGCATAAATAAATAAGCAAAATAAGACCCATGAGAACAGAAATAAACAATAAACAGTATTTCTACATATATTTCCTACATTAAACAAAGTTACAACTGCTGAAATGTGACTTCCAGGTAGTGTACCTAAATAGAAATGTCATTAGTTGAGAATGCACTTCTATGGTTAAAGGCGGAAGACCTCAGAAATACGCCTCCCTCTAACCAAGGCATTACATTACAGTATTGGCCAGCTTGCTGACCGATATAATATGGCCCTGCAACAGCTGAAATTTTCTTCCTTGGGGAAAATCTCAAAAATTATTAGTAAAAAATATGAAGATCCCAAATCTGTATTCTGTTTTGTTTTTGGGCATGTATTTGATATGATAGTGTAACTAATTGTTATTTGGTAACGATGCCATTGTCAAGCAATGTCAGCTTGACCTACTGAAAGTCGACCTAGAGGGCCCTAATCGAACATAAATCAAGCATGATCTGGCAGATTAGAGCCCGTAACATATAAGCATGATCTGGCAGATTAGAGCCCGTAACAACACAGAAAGATGGAAAATAAAAAACCAAAAAAAAAAAAAAAAAAAAGTGATGCTTACCCCTTCTTCCAATATTTCCCAAAATGGGCTGCTCTGCTTCGGTCCCTCGAATTCTACTCAAATTTTGTGTTTTGATCCTCAGAATAGGCCTAGATCTATTTAAAATTAGTTTCTAAGCCTTCTTCATGGTTCAATGAATAAAGTAGAAAAACAAAAGAATATTTTGAAAATAAGAACTTTCATAATGGGCTTTGTGGTCATATTGGCCTGCAACGATCCTACTGGTATCAGCCCCATAACAGTGCTGATGCACCTGTATCGTCAGATACAAGCTGATACAACCGTTTTTTTAATTATGGACCGATTCATCCTGTATCACATAGCAGAGGTGATCATTCCCTTTACATAAGGGCCAATACAACCATAGCAAAACCATTTTTCTAATACAGTGCTTTTAACACACTTAAGTATTATATATTGACTCGTCATTTCACTTAAGGGTTCACTCATTTCACAAATCGAACACTTGTAAGTGTTAATGTGGTGCCAACTATGTGCAATTTGTTACCTCAGCTCACAGTCAGAGGATGCTTGGTAGGTGCTGTCTTTGCAGCAGTGTCGTCAGGGGCAGAAAGGATTATGTTGCCGAAAGCTATCCCTTAATGTAGTGCTTTCCAGTGAATCTCCAGCAGCTCAAAAAACTGTACACCACAGTTCTCTGGAAAAAGAGCAATGCAAGAAAAGATGGTCCACATTTTCCTCATCTTGCAAGCACAGAATGCATCCGTTAGGAAGGATCATCTCTCTTTCTTAGGATCTCATTTTTGCCAGCCAGCCAACCAAACGCCGCCACCCTAGAAGGGCCTGGGTACTTCCAAATGAAATGGGTAGTTAACCAAGTTTTATGAGTGAAAGCATTGTCTGCACTGTTGGAGAGGACAAGACTATGTTGCTTCCCAGAAGAAAAGTGATACATCCATATCTTTTCATCTGGACATAGATGGGTCCAGCAGAAACAGATCAGCAGGGGGCTGAAATTATCTTACTAAATAGGGTGAAATTTTAGAAGATAAAAGTATATATACATTTAATAAAACATGCAGCTGACCAAGTTATGAGTGGTCGTTAAATATTTGTAGGGTTTTCAATAACACTAGGGACAATGAAGAAGAAATTAAGAGACCATAAATTGCTTTATAATGATATGAGCAGTAAACTAGCTTGTTTAATTGAAGTGAGCTATAAATAGGTTCCCATGCTGCATGCCAAACCCCAAAGACTGGGGAGAAAATTTTTGTTTTATTTTTTTGGTATCAATATCAATTCTTCATCCTCCTAGGGGGTGGGGGCGATAAAACATGGACATGACCAGACAGTCACAGTGTTTCAGACAGGACCTGGAAACCAAAACAGGTCAGATCACTGAAAAACCATTTTGGTAAAGGAACTATTTGAACGATCCTGGTCACTGGTACAACAGTCCAGGTAAGGCAGTCCTGCGGTCCAACCGTCCTGGTCAACTGATCAAACTTTTATTATTTTGGCTTTATTCATCCATGACATTACACAGACATCATGGGTTGGACCTATTTGCACCAAACCACCCCAAAAAGTGGACTGATATCCAGTCCAAGTTTTGCTTGAAAAAGTGAGCGTAATTGTTGAGGCTAGTTGCAAAAACCTTCTACCTAGGTGCTGCTCCCACTTCTACTCATGCTTCAGACTTGCAATCCCACTCCCGCTTCTAGCAATTTATACTTTTGAAACAGAAGCTTCCCTGCTCCAGCACCTGAATCTGTTCACTTCCCACTTCACACTTCATGCAACCATATGTAGTATGATAGACGTTTCTTCGTGTTTAGCTTTTACATAGACACTTTTACTTCTAGGTTTTTTGACACAGGCACTCAGACACTCCTCAACACGGCATGACATTTCAAACTATATAGGCACAAACAGTCCTGGTGATGTCAACAAAAAGTGCCATGTGTTATACACTTTAAGTGAGGTGTATAGACATATCCTCCATAAAGTTTCTTGCATCTATTTTCTAATTTTTTGTTTCATAAATTTCCTTTGTCAAGCCTAAGGTTCTCACACCTTGCCTTCAAGCATGCATCCATTCTCTTGCTGCAAAATAATTCATATGGACTCACTCTAACACTATGTTTGAGTTACGCTTTTATTACAAGTACATGACCCACATAAAAAGAAAAGAATCACAAGTCTTGCTATTTTTTTGCTTTTTGTTCTTTTGTTGGGTTCTCCGAAGCTTTTTAAGAGATCAAGTAATGTTCATACAAGCTAAGTGACTGCATTCCCAGCCTGGGCAAACAAAATGTTCAAATCCTGCAGCCAGAGGCCTGATTTCAACACTTATGAAAGTAGGACTTGGCTATGAATTTGCCTGATTCAGCCCATCTCCAAAACTTTGAATCAAGTGCATTGGCTTGAGAAGGTGCAGAAGATCCATGAATCTGATAATCTCTGCATCTTTGAGGTTTCTCCTAAAGGTAACATTCTACACCAAGGTGTTCCGTAACGGTAATGGTGGCCATAACGGCCATCACCGTTATCTTTACGATACAGGGCATAACGGCTGTTATGGCCCTGTAATGGCCATTACGGTCTCTCTTTTCTATTTTTTTATTTATTGAAAAAAAAAAAACCCTCCGAAAAACCTGTTTCTGCCTTGTACGGTTGATCAAAAAGTATGAAAAACCTGTATATGTCCCGTAATAGACCATTACAAGGCTATTATGGCCTTTACATGGGATGTAATGTAGCGAACGGCAATTACGGGTCATTTTCTTTTTCATAACGGTTGTTACAGCCGTTACGACCCCATAACGTGTAACAGTTGCTACCGTTACCTTTACATAACGGCCTTTACGGCCCACCATGTTCCACACCATTTTCCAGCCAATAACCTCAACACAATCTTTCACAAGAGCCTCGAGGCGAATAGCAACTCTGAATAGATCTGGAAAACCAATAGCCAACTTACCATTGCATATCCATTCATCTCACCAAAATCGAACCTTATCACAAACTCACCCCACACTTGATTGTGGTCCCCCATTTTGTTATTGCTGACCACACCTTGGATTATTTACACCTAATCAAAATTTGGATCCCACTCTATTTTCCATACTGTAATTTTTCGCATGAACTCTTCTCCATCGCGCCTCTCTCAGTATCAAATCTCGACCCCACTTGCGGAGAAAGCTCCAAGTTTTGTCCCTGATTCTACCCAGCCACAACCCACCTTCACCCAACATCTTCCGCATATACCCACCTTACCAAGTAAAGTTTCTTATGCTCATTGCAGCTTGCCAAAGGAAATCCATTGGATTTTCTCGGGCCTCTTTCCAACTGCTGAAGACATTCTGAAGAAGGGCAGGCAAATTTGTCAACACTAACTTCATCAGATCGATATGACCACCGAGGGACAGGTAGCCTTTCTAGGAGGCTAGCCTTTTCTCAAATTTGCCAATGGCAGGGGATCAGGTCAAGGTCACTGCCACTCTTAACTCCCAGGGAGAGGCCAAGGTAAAAAAATACGAAAAATTTCCCACGCTTGCAACCTAACAAGGAGACTACAACTCAACCTGATTGACATCAATCATCAGTTTCAACCCCGACCACCATGCTCTGTCTCAAGATCACGTCAGCCCCAATAGTGCTTCATTACTTCTGAGAATACCTTTGAGGTTTGGGATCTGCACCACATGATTGTTGCATAGGATTTATGTGTTGTTGGCAAACTACAAATGCAATATGGAGATACAGGAACTGACTTGGAATCAGCTGATAAGGCAAACTCATCTGCTCTGCTAAGCATTCTGCTCAGACCCTCAACAACAATCGAGAATAGGAAGGGGGACAAAGGATCCCCTGCAAGAGTCCTCTAAAGCTAACAACGAAACCACTTGGAGATCCAATGATGGGAATTGAGAATGAGGTCGAAGAGATACATTCTCTAATCCATCTATGCACTTTATCACCAAACCCCATTCACTCAAACACGTAAATGATGAAACCCCAATCCATAGATCATATGCTTTTTCCATGTCAATATGGAAAACAATTCCGTCCTCCCTTAACATTCTCCTTTTTGGATACATTTGTTTGCAACTAGAATAGCATTTAGGATCTATCTTTTAGAAACAAAAGCTCCTTGGAAAGGAGATCTTATCCTCAACATGAGTCTCTTCAACCGCTCTGCAAGGACCTTTGCAATAAATTTATACGAAGTCCCAGCTGATCAGCCTGTTTTCTACTAGCAATTCTGCCTCTAAGCTTAGTTGCAAGATCCATCCAACTAGGTGTCACTACCACTTCGAATCCCGATTTGTACTCCCGCTCCTGCTTTCCTACCTATTCATACTTACTTACATTCTGAAACAGATGCTTCCATCGCTCCCACAACTAAGTCCGTAAGCTGCTTCACTTATGCAGATATACCCTAGACTTCTTAGGGATCAGGCAAATAAAAGAGGCTCTAGCATAAAACTCATTGAAGACCTCCATAAAATCTCCCTTGACAGCATCCCAGCACTTCAGAGAATGCTTCAAGAGCCAATGCTTTTGCGCTCAATATGGATGGGAAACTCACCCCGTCAATGCAATTTCAAGAGCCAATGCATTTTTAACAAATTTATTTTATCAAGAGATCATTTTGTGTATACGGAGGTTTCCCCATGCCTATTTGTTGCACCAGGCACGTTAAGACACTTTGACACTAGGCATCCATGCCACATAGGGGTAGCAACAGTCAGGTCAGCCTGCAGGTCAACTGGCTTGACCAGCTTTTGAGGCAGATTCAGGCCAAAAAATGCTAAATGGCTAGCAGGTCTGGCTCAAGCTAGAAATGAGATCCATTTAAGTAAATGGGTCTTGCTTGGGTTGAACCCTACCAGACCCAACCCGGCCTTATAGGTTATCAATCAGTTAGGGCAGATGACCCAGCCCGATCCGACCCAAAACCTAAAACAAAATAAAAAGGAAAAGTATAGATGAATTTTTTTTATGTGTGTATCCACTAAATTCATTGATTGTAATCAACCTCTGTAAATAGACTATTCAATAGCACTTGATTGTAATCAACCTAATAGCCTATTAAATAGTGCCTGTGAGAGTTTTGTGCTCTCATTGTCAGTTCCAAGCCTGGATAAAGGAGGTTGCATCAAGTTGGCAGCCATAACTTCATAATGTATAGAAGACCCCAATTAGTAGGGATAACAATTAGATGACAATGATGATGTATGTTTCTCCAAAAATAAAAATTAAAATTGTGTTTCTCCAAAATGATGATGTATCCACTGATTCGGCTAGGTTATGCATAACCTTAGCCTCATATTCCATTCTTAAACCTGAGTCGGTTCCAGTAAGAGGGTAATGGGTCGTGGGTCAGGTTGGGCTAAAAAATTTAGCCCATTTAGTAAATGGGTCAGGTCGAGCCTGACCCCCACCCACACATGTCCAGGTGACACCAATGTCTTCTGCCTCGATCATGATAAACATGCTTTTCGTCAAATTTAAAAATAATAATAATAATAATAATAAATAATGTGCCACTCAAGTAGCCTTTTCCAGATTGTAATTCGGCATGCTGGATCTGTTCGGATCATGATTCAATTGGATATCCAAACATGCCGTTGATGTCCAATTTTTGTTCTCAGACACAAAATGCGCCAATCTGAAGCAATTAAAAACTAATATGGAAATCTAACCACAAATTTCTCATCCAGAAAGCACAGAGAATGCATAGCTCTTGCAAAAAGGCTGATATTGTTCAGAAATGAGATCCCAAAAAGGATGAATTATATGTTCCTCGCCAGAGGTTATGAATAGTTTCCCAAGGCCATGAATTCCTGAAAGAAGGCCTATAGTCCCACGATCCACACGGTTGATCTGATGGGCCCCAATGCAGATGGATCACGCCCAAAAATCTGCCAGAATGGAATATCCTTACCATCCAATCTTCAGCCCTCTTTCCTTTGAATCCAGATCATTACAAGCATACTCTTAACCCTCCATTCAAAATACACGGATCCAAGCGCTAGGATCTTCCAAAGTGGATAGCACCCGTCAGATCAACGGCCTGGATCACTAGACAAGGGATCCCACTCGTACAAACTCAAGGCCCAAGGATACTGCGTCTATCCTCGGGCCGAGAATCACAAAATAATTGCGGCGAGAACCTAAAAATCCAACGGTCAGATGGAGATCATGAGAGAGAGAGAGAGAGAGAGAGAGAGAGAGGAGGAGGAGGAGGGGGTACCGATGGTGGGGATGGTGGTGACGATCTCTCCAAGCTTGAGCTTGTAGAGAATGGTGGTTTTACCAGCGGCGTCGAGGCCCACCATCAGGATTCTCATCTCCTTCTTCGCGAACAGACGGCTGAAAAGCTTCGTGAATGTCAGCCCCATCGTATCTCTCGAATCAGAGCCGAGATTTTGAGAGAGAAAGAGAGATCTGATCAGATCTCAGAAGGAAACGAGAGGAAGAGACAACGCGTTCTCTCTTTTATATAGGGAAGAACGGACATGAGCTAAACTCACACGAGTCTCTAAGCAAGCACATGTGCCAATTTGACCCCACGTGTGAAAGATCGTAGCTTCACGTGCGCCACACTTCCTAGAAATCAGGCTCTTTGATTCCTCAGATGGGCCATCGTGTCCGAAAGAAGTGAAAAAATGGCTTTCACGGCCTGATGGAACACGTGTGCCATGTTGGCATGTGTGCTTTCGGTATGGGATTAACAGAACTCATAAGATAGAGCCTTATGGCACCATCCACGTGGCGTGGTAAACGGTGGACAGGGACCTTAGACCTGGTAGACCGCACCCGTCAATGGCCTATGAATTAAAATTCACACAAATGAAACAATCATCTTACCAATATGATTGGTGGCCTTCAAATGAAACGATTGAGATGTAAAGGGAATCAAGCCCTTGCCAGCCCATCCGCTAAGAGCGGTACACGAGTCGAGTTAGCGCGGTCAGCTCGCTCGAATTGATTGGAAAAGCTCGACTCATCCCAGCTTGGAATTGAATTTGGATAGAGTTGAACTGGTTTTTAAATATTAAAAAAATTTCAAGCTTGCCTAAGATCGACTTAGCTCAAACAGACTTGGATTAAATCAGCTTAATAACTCAGCTATTTTAATATAAATATTGCTTTCCAAGTGTTTAATGAAATGACTTAACAAAGTGTTGGTGAGGATGGTGAGGAAGGAATCGATACATTGCCTATTTGATTTTGATATTTTTTGTTGAGAATTTACACAGATTAATATAATTTCTGTATAATATGGAAATCGAAAAAATAAAAAATTATCTGATCTAAGGACAGGCTAAAGCACGTCTGAAACGTTGTCCTTGAAGCATTATTTGCCCCTACTCAAGTGAATTGAGTATGCTGATGGGTTACAGGCAAACCACTTCTACAATACGACGAGCTTGATGTGGGTCTGTGTTTAGCAAATACGAAGGTCCATTAATGGAACTCAGTTACACAGTATGGCAGAAATACATAAAAAAAGAAAAAATTCAAAATAAAGAAAAGGAAGAAAAATTATTTTAGACCACTGCACTGGTCAAGTCTTCAGCCACTGGTTCAGTTGAACCGTTCTAAACCACACCATTGGTCTATTCTTCTTGCAATGGTTTAATCGTTGCTATCTTGTTGGAATTACTGGAGTATAGAGAGAAGATTTATGGGTTGTCTCAGTTTCGTATGGAAGTGCTGGATTGGGTTGTGAAATGGTTTGGAAACCTATCCAGGGCCTCCTTTTATAAGCTATGGTGACTGGGGGTTATGGTCCAGGAAAATAAATCCCATGACTATTTTCTGGCTGTTGGAGAAAACTAGTCGTTTTATGGCCATTTTCTGACTGTTTTGCATGGGTCATTAAGCTGCTGCATGCTGACTATTGTGAGATAGCAGCTAGCCGTTTTTTAGTTATTGGGCTAGCCATGCAGCAATTTCAGTTGGACCCTATACTTATTGCACAGTTGTTACAGATTTTCTGCAACAGCTCTTTTTTCAACCCTCTATATATTCTGGAGGATTCTCATTCAGTCCTCTAGTTTTTCCATCACCCAACCATCTGCCTTAGCCACTTAGTCGCACCACGACTCGCACACGTCTCGCTCCGGTTCGCGAAGGGAGCGACCCTTTGCGACACGTACGAAGTGCAAAGTGCGCCACTAGCGTCTCTACAGCTACACTGCCTCACATGCCCATGCCCTCATACCGAGCCCATGACCGTGACCGAGACCGAGACCAAGCCCGAGTCCGAGCCCGAGCACGTGCGCGTGCTCGTGAGCGGTGTTCCAGTGCTTCGCACTGGAACACGCAAGTCCCATGGTCCTCGACTATGTGAGCAAATATTAAGGTACTCCCCTCTTTTCATTTAAACCACAAAATTTTCTTCTCCCTTTTCCCATGTGGGACTATTCCCAAAAAAACTCAAAAAGTAGTTTTTTAAAAAAAATTTACTTTTAATATTATATATTATTTTTATTATAAAAATATATTTTATTAAAACAACATTTTTACAACAATCCTTCACTTGATTTTATAAAATATATTTTCTCGATTAAACATTTCTGTCAGAATAATTAACTTATATGCATAAAGAAAGATATCTTTCGATTTTAATATTCCCTTAGTTTAAGTATTTCAAAACTCTATCGAAATGACTGGTAGCCGCAGCTTTGAACCAGTTATTCCTAGATAACAGAGTTGGAGAAACCACACATATATTCGCTATGTGTTGTTAGAGTTCCCACAATCTTACTCTGCACAATTAATGGTCATGTGCTTATCTTAATTCGTGAACGATCCCGAGAGAAAACTCCTAACTCTCATGAGAGACGACACCATCTCTACGTTCATATAAGTGAAATTCTTTCAGTATCTCCGTTATTATAAGACACTTGTCCTAAAGACTGAATTTCATTAGGAGTTCTAAGACTCAACCCTCTTTCGTAACGCTCAGCACTTGTCTATTATGGATGAAGTTATATAATTTAGTGCTAAAAACTTTCCACATATCAGTGACTTGTTCTTACCCATTAAACCCAAGATTAGAGATTTCTGACTTTATGTTGGGTTACCATCACTGGTGGAACATTGGTTGAAGAGTTTCAACCCCATCCCTTTAGATGTAGTCTTTACTACCTCTCTCGATAGAGGTTTAGTAAAAGGATCTGTTAGGTTATTGTTCGTCACGCCCCAAATTCGGAAACCGGGCTCACAGAATTCCCTATCACCGAATCCGGCGCCGACAACCTCCGTAGAACCCCATTCTCGGCTCCTAGCTCCGATTCGCTAGGTTCCGATCCTGGGATGCTACGAGGAAGATTTTCAACATCAGTTTGATTCGTAATAAGCATAAACAATGGCATAACCCACAAACAACAACCAAGTACTCCATTACATTTCCACTATGATCAAAAACTTTACAAGTACAATGAGCATAAAGGGAAATACAATGATAAAGAACAAAAACTCCAAAACGATCTGAAACGTGATCCTGCCTCAGTGCTGCTGCTAACCAACGTCACCTGCACGCAACAGTCGTGCATAAGCTTATAAAAAGCTTAGAGGGTGGTGAAAGTGTGTACGCAAGGTAGTAATATGAACATGTAATGTCAGAGTAATGCGGAATATGCAGATGGATCCATAATAGCATGAGCCGTACCAAGGCTATGCGATGTAAGACATGAATGGTATGGGCCACCCAAGGCCATGCGATGTGCAATGCAACTCAAGCATAAAGCTCCTCATCTGTGTCCACACATCAATACATCTCAAATATAGGATATCACCGGGGTCTAGTACACTCTAAACCAGATTACCGCCACATCGCGCGCAATAAGGTAAGTGGAAAAGACCACACTACCCGTCTGCCAATATCGGGCGCGACTCGTCGATAGCGGACCCATTCCTCGAGCTAGTCAAACTCAGTCTAGCATTGCCCCCTACTCTCGGGCGGGTAAGGCCGCACCCCCTTCCAACCGACCACGACACAGTGGAAAGCATAACCGTCTGGTAATCGGCACTCAACGCTCATCTACCCACTCGGTCTAGACGTTGGAGCAACCTCTTGGTACCATAAGGGTTTAGGGACTTTCATCCAGGGATATCAATAGCATCCCATGTAGAACAAGATTTCCGGTATCCAATCCTGCTAACCACGATGCGTCTGTAGAGGCTACGGCCCTGATGTCGCTAGGGCGTACAATAACCATGTCACACAAATGCGAAATGCATGATTCACACTATCCAGTCATGAAATAAATCCTGCGCATATCGCGCGCTCATGTAGGGCAGCACCGCCTAACCAGGAGCCCATAAACAACCTGCCCGAAGGCATATGCTATGATCAGTCAATCCTCATATCAAGCATACATATGATGCGTATGATCATGAGTCATGAACTATACTAAACATGTAAATGAGTGATGAACCATTCTTACAATGCAAATGGGCCTGGACGGCCTATACATAATAAGTACGGCTTAGCAATGGGCCCTAAGGAGAGTCGTAATGTGGACATCCAACCAACATTACACTCGCAATGTGGACGTCAAACCAACATTGTTCCCCAGGCACGATCTTCTTAAACATCGCTACATAATCGGTATTGGGATTGCACATTGCAATGGACCTTAGGTTCATCCCATTGGGCTTTACATATATATATCAAATGGACCATATCTTATGGGCCTTTTATTCATCAGATGGGCCACATAAATGGGCCACACCAATGGGTCTTATGTGCATTGCAATGGGTCAAAACCCGTGGGCCTTGGATCGCATCAAATGGGTTTTATCTCATGGGCCTTATATGTCTTAAATGGGCCTAACCCATAGGGCTTTTACAAATCAAATGGGCCTAACCCATAGCCCTTTTTACAAATCAAATGGGCCTAATCCCGTAGGCCTTTTTGCAAATCAAATGGGCCTAACCCATAGGCCTTTTTACAAATCAAATGGGTCTAATCCCGTGGACCTTAGTTATAACAAATGGGCTACGCCAATTGGGCCCCATGTTTCCATCAAATGGGCCTCACCCCATGGGCCCAGAGGCCCACTGAAATGTTTATTTTCTATCCAATAAGACAAGGGCCCACTGGAATGTCTATTTCCATCCAAAATGTTCAGCCAGGGGAGGGGTGGCGTGAACAACACACGTGCAAGGTGGGCTCCACCGTCCGCTGGACGGTGGAGGTGAAACACAAACATCATGGTGAGAGTCACCGTCCACGGCCTGTGGGCGGTGCGAATAAAATACATACATTACTGTGGGTTCCGCAGATGTGGCCCACCCTAATGCACAAATGTCATCTGAGCCGTTCATAAGGTCTCTCGGACCTAGATGGAGGGAAAACATAAATTTCAGCTTGATCCAACACTTCTGTGGGCCCCAAAAAAAATTTCAATGGTAGATATTAAATTTCACTGTTTCATGTGGTGTGGGCCACCTGAGTTTTGGATCTGTCTCATTTTTGGAGGGGGGCCCACTACTGGGGTGGTCCACCTCATGAGCAGGTTAGATAACAAATAAACATTATGGTGGGGCCCACACGCAGGGCCGTGGGCCCCTGCGTCCGTCCGCCATTCAAATGGCTGCACGCAGGCGCGTGCAGGCGCTGCCCGCTGACAGAGGCAGAGACAAAGCCTCTGCCATTATGTTTTTCAAAAAAAGGAAAAATCCATTTTTTTGAGGTTTTTCGCATGTGGGGCCTGCTTTAGAAAGATCTACCCCGGCCATTGCGTTCAGTGGCCCGTAACAGTCGAAATGAGTCCGAAGTTTGAATTTTTTTATGATTAGAAAATGAAAAAAAATCAGAAAAGGATCCTTGAATGGTAATGATGCGTTCTTCCATGCCATGGCCCACCATGTCTTCCAATCAGCCCCAAACTTCTACCCAATGGCTAAAATGCTGTAGGTAAGAGGATGTACGACTTGGATTGTTTAAATACATCACGGTGGGGCCTAAGCAAGTGGACCACCAAAGGCTTCCTTTTCTTCTTTCCCTTTTCTCTTTTTTTTTTTGAAACGTCCAGTGTCCCAGACGCTGGACGGTTTTGGTTCCTTAAAAAAAATACAATGTGGTGGGCCCTGATGAAGTGGGCCACCACTGATGGGTGACGTGGGTACAACGTATATGGTGGGCCCCACTTGAATAAAAACTTGAACAAAATAAATCTCAAGGTGGGATCCATTCAAGTGGGCCACACAATCCTATTGCATAAGATAAAATAAAATAAAATAAAATAAAATAAAGAAATAAGAAGGGAGAGAGACATGGAGAGTGGAACACGCTTTGTGATGGAGGGCTCCGCCACTATGAGCCCTCCCTTGTAAGAAACTATACAATAAATAGATCCATTTGTATATGGGACCATCGAAAATGAAAATCAACGGTGGTGATCCATTCCCCACCGATATGGACGGTCTAAATGACCTCTCAAATGCAATGGAGTAAACATCATGATGGGGTCCATGGAGAATGGCCCCATCATGGAATGATCATGATGATCCAAGTGGGCCATCGGCCTTATCTTAGGGTCCTCCCAAGCGAGATCCACACCATAGATCGGTGGGTCTCACTTGACCCATCATAAAAACAAGAAAGAAACTACCCTAAGGAGACATCCACCGTCCGATCTTCTTGCTCCAAGGGGTTCCTTGGCACCTTAGCTCCAACTTCAATGGATGAGATGAGGAATGGAGGGTTGAGATGGGAGATGGGAGATGGTGGGGTAGGAAAGTGGGCCACTTGAAGCTTAGAGATACTTGGAAAATTCCATACGTGGGATTTTCTTTTGCTTGGAGTGTTTTGCAAATGAGAAAGAGAGGAGTTGTAAAGGGAGAGAGAGAGTGATGGATGGATGTGGTGAGTGATGGTTGTGTAAGAAATCTTTGACTTTGTGGCCTTTTGTGTAAGAGAGGTATGGGAGGTGAAGACTTTTGTGGCCTTTTGTGTAAGAGAGGTATGGGAGGTGAAGACTTTTGTAGTTGCTTGGGAAAAAGGATGAAAGTGATGTGTACTTGACATTTGATGGATTGATGGATTGATTGATTAATGGGATTGATGTGATTGATGTGACACATCGTAGAGATTCTCTTGGATTTCACAACGTGCGGCGTTTCCTCGCACCGAACGTTGGCCCACATCTCTTAACCAGGGTATCGCCTGGGCGCGCGAGTCGCGGCATCGGAACCGCAGCGACGACGCGGTCGCTATGGTATTGGTCTCGGGTTGAGTCGACTCAGGTTGTTGGTACATGAATCAGGGTCGCGCGTCGATATCGGTTAAGGGTCGAAGGTTGTCGGAATTCAACCGGTAAGACAGCGGAAGTCTACGAAAAGGTACGGACCAAGATACGGGTCTTACATTGTTTGATTTCACATAGGAAATAGCAATGATTCCATCTCGAATCAACTGTCTGGCATAATCATGTCGAAGACTGATATGTCTATATTTACCATTATAAGTGCCACTATAAACTCTAGCTAATGTGGCACTATCACAATGTAGTGACAAATCCAATATAGGCTTTACACAAAAAGGAATTTCTATTAGAAGATTCCTTAACCACTCAACCTCTTTGTCTGTTGCAGCAAGAGCTATGAATTCAGACTCCATAGTCGAGTGCGTTATGTAAGTCTGTTTCTTGGATCCCCAAGATACAGTTGCACCTCCTAGGGTAATTACTCACCTTGTAGTAGACTTGTTGTCCCCTGCACTCGATATCCAGCTCGCATCGATATATCATTCCAATACGGCAGGAAACTTTGAATAAAATAGTCAGAAGTCTTTGGTTGCTTTTAAGTAACTAAGGACTTTACTGATTACATTCCAGTGTTCAGTATTGGGGTTACTAGTAAACCTACTAAGTTTACTCACAGCATATGCAATATCAGGTCCAGTGCATTGCATAGCATACATAAGACTCCTTATAGCACTCACATATTCTAATTGTGTAACTGTTCTTTCAGTATTTTCTTTTAGCTTGATATTTGGATCAAATGGGGTTTTTGCTTTCTTTATATTTAGATGGTTAAACTTGTTTAGTATCTTCTCAATATAATAAGATTGACACAAAGCATAACTCCCACAATATTTTTTAACTTTGATACTTATGACCGTATCTACTTGTCCAAGATCCTTCATTTTAAATATGAAAGAAAGAAACTTCTTTGTTTCAGTCAGACCTTCCATTTTATTACTTATTATTAACATGTCATCAACATACAGACAAATAATAACGATATAATTACCATCTACTTTAGAATATATGCATTTGTCAGCTACATTATGCATGAAATCATGAGATAGTATTTTGGAATCAAACTTCTCATGATATTGTTTTGGTGCTTGTTTTAATCCGTATAATGATTTGACTAATCTACATACTTTGTTTTCATTTTCTGGTAGAATGAAACCTTCAGGTTATTCCATGTATACCTCCTCATGGAAGTCACCATTCAGGAATGCAGTCTTTACATCCATTTGGTGGATGTAAAGATAACGTATGTAAGTTAGCGCAAATAATATCCTAATGGATGTTATCATAGCTATAGGTAAATATGTGGCAAAGTAATTTATCCCTTCTTTTTGTCTAAAATCCTTAGCTATTAGTCGAGCTTTAAAGGTTTAGATAGTCCCATCAGTGTGATATTTCTTCCTAAATACCCACTTACAATCTATGGGTCTAGAACCTAGAGGTAAGTTTACTAGTTCCCATGTTTGATTTGATAGTATGGATTCTATTTCATCATTTATAGCTTCTTTCTAAAAAGTTGAGTCTCTAGAGGATACAGCCTCTTTATATGTTTTAGGATTATCTTCTATAGTCAGTACTATAGGTATTTGTCTAATAGTATTTTCTCTATCTGCTTCTACCAGATGAAAAATGATGCGTTGTGAGTCTATGTAGTCATCTCCTAGACTCTTCTCTATTCTTGTTCTTTGACTCCTACGGAATTCGATAGGAGTTTTCACTATCTGTGGAGCTGTGCTATCTGGTTCTTTATTAGGAGTTTGGATTTCATTATCCTTTAACTCCAAAGATAGTGAATGTTCGAAGAATTCAACATCTATTGATTCTATTATTATATTATACTCCATGTCTAAAAGTCTATAAGCTTTACTATTTTGTGCATACCCTATGAAGGCGCACTTAATAGCTCTTGATCCTAACTTAATTTTTTTTAGATCAGGGGTTCTGCAGTATGCAAGACACCCCCACACTTTAAGATATCGTAGGTTAAGTTTTCTACCTCTCCATGTTTTATATGGAGATATTTTATATTTTTTAGACGGAATTCTGTTTATTATATGGCATGCTATAAGCAGTGCCTCACCTCATAGACTTAGTGGCAACTTTACTCTTATTAGCATTGAGTTGACCATTTCTACTAATGTTCTATTCTTCCTTTCAGCTATTCCGTTTTGTTGAGGTGTGTATGGAGCTGTACATTGATGTACTAGTCCATGTTCTTCACAGAAGTTATCGAATTCATTCAAGAAGTATTCTCCTCCTTTATCGCTACGGAGAATTTTTATCTTCTTACTTAGTTGATTCTCTACTTCTGTTTTATATATCTTAAACATGTTCAATGCTTCAATTTTGTTCTCTAATAGATAAACATACACATATCTAGAGCAATCATCTATAAAGGTTATGAAGTACCGTTTACCTCCACGAGTAAGAATGCTGTTTAACTCATAGATATCACTGTGCACAAGATCTAATATTTGAGACGATCTATCAACACTTGGAAAAGGTTTCTTCGTCATTTTAGATCGTATGCACACTTCGCATTTATCGGTTTCATTATCTGTGTATGAGATTAAACCATTCTTAGCCATGAACTTCAAGGTATCATACCCTATATGGGCTAGTCTATCATGCCGCAATCCAGAAGATTCAACCATATACGCAGAAGTGCTACTTTCATTCAGAGAAAACTTAACCATCCCGTTACAAGCATATCCCTTTCCGACAAAATTCTCATTCTTAGACGGAATCAGTTTTCCTGACTCGTACACCACCCTTATACCTGGTTTTCCCAGAAGATCCCTAGAAACTAAGTTTTGCCTCATGTCTGGGACGTTCAGTACATTAGTTAGAATCACTTTCTTTCTAGAGATGAATATCAGTTCGACAGTTCCTTTGCCGACGACCTTCGATCGGACTTCATTACCCATCTGGACTTCTTGACCATCGGTCAATTCCTCATAGGTTTTGAAAGTGAATTTGTCGTGGCACACATGTACTATAGCGGCAGTATCATACCACCAGCCTAGAACTTTGCCTTGAATGGTATTCACCTCAGTGATCATAGCCACGATATAGCCTTCTTCTACTGCACTTGTCTCTTTTTTAGATTTGCGATATCGGCATACTCGAGCATAGTGCCCGATTTTTCCATAGACATGGCACGGGCCTTTGAACTTTTCGTTCTTCTTTTGAGTGTTTTTCTTGAATTTTTCTTTATTGGGTTTAAGGGAATTGTCCTTCTCGGGATTCTTGTTATTAGTGTTTTCTACTACATGTACCTTGGACGAAGCATTCCCGTTATCATTCTTTTTGTCACAGTTACGGGATTCTTCCTCAATCCTGAGGTGTTTCTAGATTTATTTCAGTGTGTAGTCCTCGATTTTATGTAGCAACTTCTTTATATAGTCTTTCTACATCGGTGGCAATTTAGCAATTATAGCCCCGACTTGGAATGATTCAAGAAGATCAATCTTTATCGTTTTTATTTTGTTTACTATTAACTGCAGTTTTTGGATTTGGAGCAACAACGGTTTATTATCTACCATGCTGAAGTCAAAATACCTGGCGATGAGAAATTTATTGGTTCCTTCTTCTTCAGATTTGTACTTGAACTCCAGAGCGGCCCAGATCTCCTTTGCTGATGATGTCTGTTGGTACAGATCGTACAGACGGTCGGAGAGCGCGTTCAGAATGTGTCCTCGACACAAGAGTTCATCTTCGGCTCGTTTGGCGCATGCAGACACCTGTTCAAGTGTGTCTTTGTCTGTTACTTTATGTAGCGCTTGCAAATTTGGATCTAGTATATAGTAGATCTTTAGCGTCGTCAGGAGAAATTTCAACTTGTCTTGTCATCTTGAAAATTGGTTCCATCGAACCGATCAAGACGTATCAAGTCCTAATTCATCAACTTGATGGACGAAACACCGTCGGCTTCCATCTCAAATAACGCTTTAAGATTGTTAAGAATTTATACAGATTAATATAATTTCTATATAATGTGGAAACTGAAAAAATAAAAAATTATCTTATCTAAGGACAGGCTGAAGCACGTCTGAAACGCCGTCCTTAAAGCGTTATTTGCCCCTAATCAAGTGAATTGAGTATGCTGGTAGGTTACAAGCAAACCACTTATAGGATACGACGAGCCTGATGTGAGTCTGCGTTCAGCAAATACGAAGGCTCACTAATGGAACTCTGTTACACAGTCTGATAGAAATACATAAAAAAGGAAAAATTCTAGAATAAAGAAAAGGAAGAAAAATTGTTTTAGACCACTACATTGGTCAAGTCTTCAGCCATTGGTTCAATTGAACCATTCTAGACCACACCGTTGGTCTGTTCTTCTTGCAATGATTTAACCGTTGCTATCTTGCTGGAATTACTGGAGTATAGAGAGAGGATTTGTGGGCTGTCTCAATTTCGTATGGAAGTGTTGGACTGGGTTGTGAGATGGTTTGGAAACCTATCCAGGGCCTATTTTTATAGGCTATGGTGACTGGGGGTTATGGTCCAGGGAAATAAATCCCATGACCGTTTTCTGGCTGTTGGAGAAAACTAGTCATTTTATGGCCGTTTTCTGACTGTTGTGCATGGGCCATTAAGCTGCTACATGCTGACTGTTATGAGACAGCAGCTAGCCGTTTTTTAGCTATTGGGCTAGCCATGCAGCAATTTCAATTGGACCCTGCATTTATCGCACAGTTGTTAAAGATTTTCTGCAACAACTCTTTTTTCAGCCCTCTATATATTCTGGAAGATTCTCATTCAGTCCTCTAGTATCTCCATTACCCAACCATCTGCCTGTAAAGTGCAAAAGCTAGCCGTTTTCTAGCTATTGGGCTAGCCATGCAGCAGTTTCAGGTGGACCCTGCGTTTATTTCACAGTTGTTATAGATTTTCTACAACAACTCTTTTTTCAGCCCTCTATTTATTCTCGAGGATTCTCATTCAGTCCTCTAGTCTCTCCATCACCCAACCATCTGTCTGCAAAGTGCAAAGTGCGTCACTAACGCCTCTACATCCACACTACCTCACATTCCCACGCCCTCGCACCCAGCCCGTGACCGTGACTGAGCGCGTACCCATGCGCGGTGTTCCAGTGCTTCACACTGGAACACGCAAGTCCCATGGTCCTTAGACTATGTGATCAAATATTAAGGTACTCCCATCTTTTCATTTAAACCACAAAACTTTCTTCTCCCTTTCCCATATGAGACTATTCCTAAAAAACCCAAAAAGTAGTTTTTATTTAAACACTTTTAATATTATATATTATTTTTATTATAAAAATATATTTTATTAAAACAATATTTTTGCAATATTGCCTACGCCCTAATATGTGAGCAAATATTAAGGTACTCCCCTCTTTTCATTGCAAAGTACAAAGTGCGCCACTAACGCCTCTACAGCCACACTACCTCACATGCCCATGCCCTCGCACCCAGCCCGTGATTGTGACTGAGCCCGTGCTCATGCCCGAGCGTGTACGCGTGCGCGGTGTTCCAGTGCTTCACACTGGAACACGCAAGTCTCATGGTCCTTAGACTATGTGAGCAAATATTAAGGTACTCCCCTCTTTTCATTTAAACTACAAAACTTTCTTCTCCCTTTCCCATGTGAGACTATTCCCAAAAAACTCAAAAACTAGTTTTTTTTTTTTAACACGTTTAATATTATATATTGTTTTTATTATAAAAATATATTTTATTAAAACAATATTTTTGCAACATTGCCCACGCCCTAATATGTGAGCAAATATTAAGGTACTTTCCTCTTTTCATTGCAAAGTGCAAAGTGCGCCACTAACGCCTCTACAGCCACAATACCTCACATGCTCACGCCCTCGCACTCAGTTTGTGACCGTGACTGAGCCTGTGCTCGTGCCCGAGCGCGTACGCGTGCACGGTGTTCCAGTATGAATGTCCTTAGACTATATGAGCAAATATTAAGGTACTCTTCTCTTTTCATTTAATTCACAAAACTTTCTTCTCCCTTTCCTATGTGAAATTATTCCTAAAAAATTCAAAAAGTAGTTTTCTTTTTTTTAAACACTTTTAATATTATATATTATTTTTATTATTAAAATAATATTTTTACAACATTACTTACCTAGAAAATTTGATTTTGATGTTACTCTTTACATGTTTGATAAAATACTTACAAAATATTGTTACTGTTCTGTATCATATGAGAAATTGAATATGCATTCTACTTATTTAAAAAATATAGAACAAACTTAGACTTGGTTTGGGCGGATTGAGTTGCCGACCAAACTAAGCCAAGCTATCAAGACAGGCTTAAGGACCAGACTAAGTTGAGTTCAAGCTTAAGTTAGCTACTGGTTGAGCTGAGCTAAGTTGTGTCAAGATTGACTCGATTCAACTCATGTACAGCTCTAGTTAATATCATGAATGTGGCCTAATCTGGTGCATGGTCTGGCTAGGGATTCACATCAGGACCATCTCCCATCCATAATAATCCCAACCCCGGGAACTGAAACCCGATGGCCCAGCCTGGCCCATTGGACCCTTAAGGTGGATGGCCAGATCTACCTTACCACCAGCCACATGGACGGTGGAGATGCGGCCAACAAGAGACTCACCTGCTGCATCTGTACCAGTGACAACTAAACAGTGATGATTGAGCATTAAAAACTTCTTGTGGGCCACAAAAACATTGGATCAAGCTGATCTTTGAGCAGTCCCGTCATCCATGTCTTTGTGACCTTCTCAACAAGCTGGATGGCAAATAAACATCCCAATGGTCCCAAGGAGTTTTTAATGATGGGCATTCAATCACACCTGTTTCCTGTGATGTAGTCCACCTGAGATTTGCATTTTGGAATCATCACTTAAAATGAGCTGTAAAAACGGATGGACGGCGTGGATGTAAGGTATATATATCACTTTGGGCCCCACAGTCAGGGATCCACTGACGTTGCGTCGATGCTACTCGGAGGCGAAAGTGCACCGGCAATCCGCGCGCGTAGTGATTGAACACGCATTCAATGAGGCTGTGACTGTGGGAACTATCCTGAGGCATTTGTTGTACATCCACGCCGTCCATCAGT
Source organism: Magnolia kwangsiensis (assembly GCA_037074715.1). NCBI lineage: Eukaryota > Viridiplantae > Streptophyta > Magnoliopsida > Magnoliales > Magnoliaceae > Magnolia > Magnolia kwangsiensis. The sequence continues at coordinate 122,610,358 of CM073577.1, forward strand.
TCTTCCAGATCATTTAGTGGGTGATACCAAAAATTGAAGGATATCTGAATCTTAAGTAGACCACAGTAAAAGAAACAATAGTGATTGAATGCCGACCATTAAAAACTTCCCGTGGTGCAGAAAACTTTTGGATCAAGATGATATTTGTATTTTCCCTTCATCAAGGTCTGTTGACCTCATGGGCCTTACCAATAGGTTGTCACGAGAAGTTTTGAACGGTGGCCATTTAATCACCACAGTTTCCTATGGTAGGGTAGACCTGGGATTTGTATCTGCTTTATATTTAGGTTTATGCCCTAAAATAGTCAGAAAAATGAATAAACCGTGTGGATGTATACAACATACATCGAGGCTTTATTTTTGGGCTCATGCCTTTAAATTATTTGAAAAAAAGGATAGACCGCGTGGATATTCAACACATACATCAAGGTGGGCTTTCTGGTCACAGACTCACCAATGTTGGTGTCTCCCTGGCCTCGCTGAATCCGCGTCCAAATTGAAGAGGTGGCACACACGTGTGCCAGATGCAGCGGACGTGGATTGCGTCCTACCCTCGCCCGGACGGTACGGGACCATGATGTAAGTGTTTTATCCATGCAGTTTATCGTTTTTCTCATATTATTTGAAGTACGAGCCGAAAAAGAGGGAGGTAAAAATCTTACGTGGACTGCAAAGTGGGGATTGAACGTCCACCATTAAAAACTTCTTAGGAACTGGAGAAGTTTTGGATCAAGCTGATATTTGTGTTTTGGATTCATCCATGTCTAAATGACTTAATGTCTCTCATTATGCCTACATCAATATGGGATTCAGAAAGATGGCTCACCTTCTATTAGAGTCTGTCGTAAGAGATTGTTAATATCGATATTTTTGGGAAGATCGCTGTGTTAGGTCGATAATATTATCGTGTTCCATTTTGGATAATGAGATGTTCTTACCCACTGAATAGTTTTGTATTGCCATTGTCGGACTTGTTTTGTTGTCAAGGCAGTATTCCTGGTTAGGGATAGTAGGCCAGATTGCTAGTTTTGTGGTCGACTGTGATGCTTGTCAGCGTGTCAAGGCCGATCATCTGAGACCCCCTAGTCCCTTACAACCGTTGAGTGTTGCAGAGTAAAAGTGGGAGCACGTATCGATGGATCTCATCGTAGGTTTGCCAAGATTAGGGAGCGTTATCCCCATTTGTTCGATGATTGATACATATATGATGATGCTATGCATTTTTTTGTTCCGGTTTTATTAATTTTGAAGATGAATTTTTTTTATTGGTGGGGAGGATTGTGAGACCCGACCCGAATTCGCATGTGTGCATGTGTATGTGAGTATGCATTCCATCCATCTTGGTCCCGCGCTCCTACCGGTCGAATCCGGTGACCCGTGACCCTTAGATAGTGTTTGCGGTCATTCGTAAGTCCAGTCATGAAGACCCGACTCGGATCGATTTGAGACCTATGCCATTGCGACCGCATCGTAGTCACGGTTCCAACGACACGTCTTGTGCATCTATCCGACCTATGGATCAAAAGTTATGAACATTTTATCATGTGGCCCACTTTTTGTACAAATGCATGTGGACCACCATCACCCTTGGCACAAGTTTCAAGGTACACTACTCATACACTACATAAAGATCCATAATTAACACCACCAACCACAAACACTACCAAGAGACATACCCTACCCCTAATAACTTTGATTTCTCCTCCCTAAGATAATCATTTCTTTTCTTACAAATAAATCATTACTCTCTCTCTCTCTCTCTCTCTCTCTCTCTCTCTCTCTCTCTCTCTCTCTCTCTCCCTCCTCATTTTCTTCATTTCAGCAATTTTCTCTCCCAAACATCCCATTTTCCTCCACTACTCCAGCCCCTTGAAGCTTCAAAATCCCTCAATCCCACCCTTAGAAATTCATCCTAGCCATTAAACCTTCTTCCTTAGTCCAACATCTATCTTGTGTGAGAGATTGAGAGCTTGATTTAAAGGTAGGTGTCTACAACTTGCAGATCTTTCTTTTTATCTTGATCCTTTTATTTATTTAGGTATGGAACATGTGGGACCCACCAATCCATGGTGGGGATCCCATCTGATCCATTGGATGTGGCCCTTGGCCCATCATACATGCATGCATTGTTCCATGATGGAGCCATTCTCCATGGACCCCATCATAATGTATCTCATGATCCAAATCATTCTAAGGTCATCTAGACCTTCATTTTATGGTGGGGATGGTATCCCAATCATCCGTTTTAATTTTTAGTCATACATGTATGAGATTCATAGTATAGATGTATATTGGTGTATGATGTGTGGTTGAATTTTCTTGTGAGGGCTTAATAGTGGTAGAGTCCTTCCCTATGGCTGAATTTCCCTTCCTTCTCTTCTTTTCCCTTATTCTCATCCCTGATCATGGTGTGTGCCCCACCTTGTGGGCTAACAAAAATCCAGCCACCCAAAAAGGAGAGGACACCCGTGGCATCCCATCCTATGTCATGTATCCTTAAAATCTAACTAATTGGGACACATGCAAAGGTGTTTTGTATGGTAGGATGATCTAGATATTTGTGGGACCCACTAGGGTGGTCCATCCTCTAATTTTCTGGGATTAAATCCCATTTTAATTACTGATTAAAATTATTTTATTCTAATGTAATGTTACTGTCCAAATTATTGGAATTATTTCTTTTATGCTGTAATGTATGGGTTGTAGGCATTGTTTATGGCTTCTTTTTTCCTGATTTCTTAGACATTTATTTGAAGTGTGCGATCCGAGGACCTAGTGTTGCAGATTCTCTTCTTTCTTTCTTTTATTATCTTATGTATGTCCTTTTAGACCTACTGTAAGCTTGTAAAAGTTCAAATTCATAGTAGATTTTGTGATGTGTGCATTTTTTATTCTCACATTTACTTGCTGTGATCTTTGGTATGCTCGTACTGGAGATGATTACATTGTTATAAAAATCCTCCTTATAGGATCCCAGGATCGGAACCTGTCTCAGGAGCCTAGAATGGGGTACTACGGAGGTTATTGCGGCCAGAACCGATCATTGGGTTCCTTGTGAGGTCCGGTCATTGGGTACCCAGACTCGGTAACCGGACCTCACAAGGAACCCAATGACCGGTTCTGGCCGCAACAGCCTCCGTAGTACCTCATTCTCGGTTCCTGAGACAGGTTCCGATCCTGGGATCCTACAATGAGGATTTTCATAACAACGTAATCATCTCCAGTACGAACATACCCAAGATCACAACAAGTAAATCTGAGAATAAAAAAGACACACATCACAAAATCCACTATGAATTTGAACTTTTATAAGCTTACATCAGGTCCAAAAGGACATACATAAGATAACAGAAGAAAGAAGGAAGAGAATCTGCAACACTGGGTCCTCGGATGGCACACCTATCCAAGCTCCGCTGCTAAGATACCAACTTACGATTTCCTGTACGCATCAATCGCGCATAAGCTTATAGAAAGCTTAGAGGGTGGTGAAAGTGTGTGATAATGGTGCTCAGAAGAAGATAAAGAATGTAGAAAGGAGTCACGATCAATACTAATACCACTACCCTTACCAAGGCGATTATGAACATAAGAAGCTATACCAAGGCAGTATGATAATGTAGGAAGCCATACCAAGGCTATATAGTGTAATGAGTAATGTAATGCAATGAGTACTGGGTGTCATGCTAAGGCGGTGCATTATGAGGCTTATACAGCCGATGCAAATGCAATGCGAAGTAATATCAGTGCTCAAATCCAATCCACATATCAAGTACATTTTCATCATAAGAAAATCACCGGGGTCCATTACACTGCTGGATGACTGCCGTTCTACAGACCCCGCACAGTCAAATGAGCGTAAGAGACCTCACTACCCACCTGTGGACAGTAAATCACCAGCAAGGCCTGAAGGTAGCGGATCCATTCACGAGCTGGTCAGACTCAGCCTAGTAATACCCTCTTACATCAGGTGAGTAAGGACACACCCCTATCCAACCGACTACACGACAGTGGGAGTCACGGCCTAATGGTATAAGGCCCTCGTGCGCTCATATATTTCACCCGGTCACGGCGCTAGAGCAGATCCTATGCACCCAGTATGCTCAATGTTGCAGATTCTCTTCCTTTTTTCTTCTGTTATCTTATGTATGTCCTTTTGGACCTAATGTAAGCTTGTAAAAGTTTAAATTCACAGTGAAAATGATGTGTCTTTGTTATTCTCAGATTTACTTGTTGTGATCTTGGCTATGCTCGTACTGGAGATGATTACTTGTTATGAAAATTCTCTTTGTAGGATCCCAGGATCGGAACCTATCTCAGGAGCCAAGAATGGAGTACTACGGAGGCTGTTGCGGTCAGAACCGGTCATTGAGTTCCTTGTGAAGTCCGGTTACCGAGTCAGGGGCCCTTAAAAAGGTTTCAACAGTGGATGTCATTATCAATGCAGTTTCCTTTGGTGTGGTCCACTGAAGTTTTGGACCTGCTTCATTTTTATCACTGTACCTTAAAATGATCTGAGAAAAGTGATGAACGGTGTGGATAAAACAATTACATCACGGTGGGCCCCCGAGAGGTGGGGGTAGGACGCAATCCGCGTCCAGCCACTCCGCTAGTGGGAACTGGCCCTGGACCCATGGTTAGGTTGGTCCATTCAACGGGTGAGGGCCACAGCATCAATTGGCCATTAACCAAAATTTTCATTGACTGGACAATCACATCATCAACCGTGAGTTCCGCTTGTTGAATCTACACCATTGGCTAAAAGTCCAACCATCCATTGGCCGTACCGGAGTCCGATTGCCCAATTTTTTGCAACGTGTAAACATCCCATCTTGGAGAGAGAAGACCATTAGCTGTTTACCAGCCGACGGTGACCTGGCACCCTGCGTGGCTGGTTCCTGACAAGTATTCACCTGCGTGAAAATTTCTTGATGAGTGTCCGGTGGCCACCATGAGCCGAAAGTTTCCTCACATATAGAACTGGCAGCGCTCTCTCCTCTTTAAGAAAGTACTACACCAAAATCCTAAATTTAGAACAGTTTGTCACAGTGATTATAGTATTCCACTCGTATTTATTGAAAAAATTCTGAGCCTAAACATATGCCCACTTCGAACTGCCACATATATAGGACTGGAACCATACATGTTCAAGACGAGCAATATACATATTAGAGTATTTAACAATTTCCAAACACAAGCCCAAAGGATGAATGACATTGAATTGCAAATCCGTCCAAAACACATCTACAATCACATTTCAAGTCCTGGACATCCCTTCATCATCCAATCTTCTCCTCAATCAACCCTGGTTACACAAAGTTGGAGTCATCCCATTGACTCTCTACCATAGAGTCAAGTATGTCCTAGGGGATAAAGTGCTCTCCATCTTTGATAACCTTGAACAACTATTTTTCCATTGAAACAGTCCATCCGGGGGAACCTAACATCCCAATTATTAACGCATGGTACTTAGAAAGAGATAACATGTACCTATGTTCCCAATTTAAGGCGGTAAATAACGTATCAGTGACATTTCCTCTTGGATCAAACTACTTCTTCGCTCTAGTTGAGTGTCAAATCTTAAATTATTGACTCGAACACCAAGATACAGATAAGATAATTGAGGTACGAAAAAAGATAGGCAAGACAGGACTTAGGTATGAGTCTTCCTCAGAAGACGAACTACAAGAGTCAAATCCCAAAAGGAGATGGCAAGGCCAAGAGATAGGTCACCCTCTTTCTTTCACACCAGTCAAGTTCACCAATGTTGGGTTCATCCACCCAGACACGAATCCCGATCCCATCCCGCCAAATCGTAATCATAGTCTCACCCTCACAGAGTTACCCAAGGAACACGTGGGAAAAGGACAAGAGTTGCCCCACCTTGATTGGACCTCCATCATGGTATTGTCAGAACTACAATAGCCCGAATGCCTAGAGCTGAGAAATGAAGAAGGTTCTTTCTTGTCTAACATTAAGTCAGAACGTAGCCCTCGCTTCATCATGATGATTAGGCGCGATGGATTAAATACACCCACTGTCTTCTCAGGCCATGCCTTCCAAGGGGAGGGAGTGCAAGGCATCAATTGGTTCATGATCCTCATGACGGTTGATCGACCGTCCAAATGTCTAACAACATCCATGTAAGTAGTCATCGGCACCTTGAGCCAAATCAGGGTAGCTCCTGATTTGAAGTGTCATCCTACTCGGGGACCAACAAATTCAAAAATCTAAAAATTAAAAATTAAAAAAATATATATAATTAAAAACCCAAGAATCAAAAAATCTTCAAAAATCAGTTCAAAATACAAGCAATAAGGTGTCAGACTTGTTTGACGAGCCGCATGGGGTTTGAAGTCGATATCTATAATTTTGACGTAGAACTAAACATCGAACTCATGGGTTTGGAAAAGATCAAGGATGAGGGAAATGATGATCTGACTTTCAAAATCAAGTTTCTCCTAAAAAAGTTCAATTCCAAAGCCAACCTTACACCTATCAACTTTGAGGTGATCAATCTCGGAACCTTCAAGAATCTTCAGGAAGTACACATTGGAAAGAACATGTCCCCCGATGATAAGCAGATGATGATTGAGTTCCTAAAACCACGATTATCAAACTTTCCTTCTCTTATGAAAATATGTTGCGGCTCGATGAAGACCTGACTACACATCATTTTCTTACGAAGCCTAAAATCAAGTCAGTCAAGCAGAAGTTAAGAAGAATGCAACCAAAATGGATCTTGGAGATATTGGAAGAAGTGATCAAGCAATACAACATAGGCTTCTTAGTAGTATCCAACTACCCAAAATAGCTCGCCAACATTATTCTTTGTAACGTCTCAGATTTTTGTCAACTTAGGGATTAGACATCCTTGGGCGTTAACTTTAATTTTTCGATTTATATGCATGTTCATGCATGCATTCCCACGTATTTAGAATTAAAAGGAGTGATTTTGGGTCCACCAAAACCGTCTAAAATGACAAAAGTTCAAATTTTATAGAGCATGACAGTGCTACTATTAAAAAAGATAGGTTTTTGGACAGACCCCAGTGGTGCCACTGCTAGAACAGCAATGCCACTTCCAAAATTGGACAGTAGTCGGCAGTGCCACCGCCACCTACTGTTTAGAGGTAAACAACATACTCATCAATTTACAATTTTAGCATGCTGACTTTATAATTCAATACAACTCTGATTTAGTTGATTCAAAAGTTAAATTGAATCTTAATAAGTCTAGTTTTATAAAAATAAATGAATGAAAAATTAAAAAGGGTTAATTTTAGACTTTTGAAAACTGAATAGAAAATCATTAGTTTTAGACAACTATTACTTTTAGAATTTTTATGAAACTCAAAATAGAAGGATAAATTAGACTTGATGATGAATTATAAGAAAAATAATAAAAATAATTCAATAACTAAAAGTTTCAAAAATATTACAAAGAATAAACTTATTGAAACTGAAAATTTCTGCAACTGCTAGTTGCAGATGGATCGCACATATCTTTTTAATATTAGAGTTTTTGTATTCGGTGTCTTTATATGAATTTCTTCTAATCATACTAGGAATTATCCTATATGATTAAATTAGAATTTTTTATTTTTAGTATATTTTACTAAATCAGATAGTTTTTAGAATAGTTGAAGTAGGGTTCTTGATTAGGATGATTAGAGCTGAATCATAATTTTGTCTAATTGTGAAAAGGTCACGCCAAGAACTTAGCTAATCCAAGCCGTAGTTGTCGCACATAAGAAATCTTGTGACCCAATTCATTCTAAGAATGTCCTGATAAACCAAACTAGCTCTAGGCCGCTTGTTAGTGGGTCGCTGAACTCGATATTATAGGAAGATTTCGTCTTAGCGGGCTTGACGTTCATTGTGGACGTTAAGCTAAGAGCTAAGGTGGTGCACGGAATTGCCCAATTTAGAGTTGAAAGGCAGCACATGTGTTGTATGAGGCTAGGATAAAATAAGCAAGAAGTTAAGTTAATTGTCCACATTTAATCTTTTTTCTGAAGTTGTGACTTTTGAGTCATTAGATCACAATCAAACTTAAGACAATAACTTAGAGTGTTGTCCTACACACTTCCATATAGCCGCAACCCCAATTGATGATCGGTAACCGTCGAACCGAATTTGGACCTTATCCATTGATCAATGCATCAGAGGTTGGAGCGATCGAAGTCTTATGTAGATCATCACTACAGTAAGCTATCCCATGACATATATTGACCCATATACCTCCATATGTGCCCTAGTATTTAGAGACAACCTCTTATAGGGTTAGCACACCGAACCCTTGCCCATTAGGGCCATTTGCACCATTTTGGTACTATAAAAAGGGCAATAAGGGCAACCCTTTGCTCCCATTCAATTTTTTCCTAAGAAAAGAAAGATGAAAAGAAAGAGAAAGGGTGATGAATTGAGAGCTTAGTTTCACAATCATTGTTCTCGAGTGTTATGATTGCCGCAATAAATTTTGAACGACGTCGTTTCCTCTATCGGATCCATTTTCCTTTGTTATAGTAAGTAAGAAGTGTATCATACCTTCCAATATAAAATTCTTTAGTGATAAATCCAATGAATCTTATGTACTACCTTTGAATTTGATTTAGAATCGACATTTCTCAAAAACCCTAACCCTACATGTTTAAAAATAGGAAAATTCTTTCCTAAGGTGCGAAACATTCTTCTAGGTTTCCTTTTTATAACCATTGATGGTGTTAGATAATGATTTTTATTTTTGTTAGAATTTTATATGTTATTTATATTTAGATTGCTTTATTATTACATTCTTAATGTTATTTGAAGTTGGTAGTGTAATGCCCTGAAATTCGGGGGTCGAGTATAATTCAGCTCCCGAGTTCCAACACATCACTTATGCAACATTTTTTATGATGGATAAATGTTGTCTGTATTAGTGCATTAAACATGAAATAGATTAAGCCAAATCAGCAAAATAATTCAGGGACAATTTGAAAACGTAAGCGGAAGTTTGAAATACATATTTGAACCAGTACAAGTCTCCATAATACAAGTGCTCTGCTAGGTCAATAAGTACACGTCTTGTTTCAAATTACATAAACAAAATGTATTAGTCCTCTAAAAAGTGAAAGCCCTGAAGTCCCGTCGATCCAGACTCAGCTCATGCGAATTCGTCCGAAAACTACATGAATGAGAATGCCTCCTGGTTCTCATCAAACTCCGACTTTGCCTCATGCGGCACAAGATCATCTGCAACTAAATCAGAGTCTGGTTGGTGTTTAAGCACCGTCCCAGAACGTGGGAGTGAGTGATCAACTCAGTAAAACTATACAGCAAAGGTTAACATGTTATCAATTCAATCAAGCAGTAATGATAAAGCAGTACAATCAAACATGTCTTAGATACTCTTGTTAATGCAAGGATGATATGAGGAAATGATGCATGCCTTCGCCTGCACTCCCTCTTGCGATCACAGTATGAATCACTACCACTATGCTCTACACCAACGCCAACGACACATGCAATGCGATGTTCTGAGCATGATTACCAAGTTCTTATTAGTCCTTTTCATACAGCAGGATTGGGAAGCTAAGGTACCTCCCTTATATCAATTCTCAAACAATGATCCATTCTACGGTCGTCAGTCCTAGACAATCTCATACAATATCATAGTTCTATATCGCTGTAAAGGGCTCGTCACCAATCAATACAGGTCTAGTTATATCCTAGCTACTACAATAAGGCTTGTCGTCCCAATGCAGTTTCAGGATATACTCGAGGTCACTACAAAGGGCTCGTCACCAATCAGAGTAAGCCGACAGTATGAATACCGTGTCTCATACGACCGTATTTGGCTCATGAGTTTGAGTTGCTCATTAGTCACTACGGGGAGGCTCGTCGCCCCAGCATAGGCCGACAGCTCGATCACGGTGTCCCATACCACCATGTCCGGCTCATGAGTCTTAGCGGATCGAGGTACCAAGGTTAACGGGATCTCACTGGTAAGTTTGCTACCTTAGATTTAAACAGTAACGTCCAAACATGGTGAACATATATCGAGTCAATCGGGTTAGTTGACGAGCTCGACTAGGACAAGCGCACGTTGAGTTGATCGACATGGAATGCATAAGCACTCCGTGTGGTCTAACCACTGTCGAACATCTCAAGTACGACTCGAATTCGTCGAACATATCCTGCGTGGCGAAAATAACTTCAACCACCAGTTCGAGAACAGTTGCCGATTACCTGGACTGTGATACAGTCCTAACCACCTACAATCTCAATAATAAACATTTAAATCAAATCCTACATTCATATGAACATGTTATGAAATGTAACTTAAACATGGATAGAGTACATGGAGGAAATCATACACATAGTTAAACAGTTCATGGAGGAAATCATACACTTAGTAAGGTAATTGAGATTCATATCTCAACACCATTATAAATCACACTTTACTAACTACTAACTCATTCAGGCATTTATACAAACACTTAAACTACACTATTCAATATACGTCATGTATGTCGGCCATATTATATATTAGGGCAAATCCTTTTGCCAAGGAGTTGTCGCATACATAACAATCATGTACTAACGACAATTAATCATGACAATCACAACATCAGATTTCATATGCATACAAACATTTTAACAAACACATGAAATACTCTATTTACAACATAGGTTATACGTAAAACAAAACAGATAGCGCATTTGTCATGTATAATAGCATCCACGTCAGTAATAAATCATTATCTGACATTGAAAGTCTTGAAAACCATAACCTAAATGTATATAGTCCGCACCTTGAACCGAAAAATACAAAACGGATATGATTTAAACGATAAGTCTTCGACAACGGCGGATTGACAACCTGAAGTATGAAATAGGTTAGCTACATCAACACTTAGACTATTTTAAGCTCTAAAACAAGTTAGGGTTTGATTGTCTTACCTAAAAATGGGATTAGAATCGTCGGATTAACGATTCAGATGGGATGGATTAGGCACGTATAGTAGCTAGGAAGAATCCCAAGATGAATCACCAACTTCTTTCTCACTTTCTCTCTTTTTTTCTTCTCTTTCTTAGATAGGGTTTAGGAATTCGTATGGGATATGTGAGAGAGGGTTTAAGGCCCTTATATACGCCCAAAAGTAACGAAAATAGCCCCAGGGCCAAGGTATACTTAGGTTATAACCAAATCAGGCTTGTTCCGATCCAACGAAGCATTTCTGGAGGTCCTTTTACTGAATGTAGTTGGACTTAAGCTCACAGATACTGGATCTTGATCAAGCTAAGTTTTCAGTCCGATCGGGTTTCCAGATCGACCGTGGAGGACCAATTTCAGTTCAACGGTCACCAAAACTCGATCAGGGCCACAAGTACATAGGCATGTGTGGGACATTTCCCCTGATCCGAGGGTAACTTTGGGTCAAAAACCAATGGTCAGAATGCTTAAAATCGGCATGCAAGCGACACAACTTAGATTACTTAAATTCATATTTAATTTTATAAAAACCTTCACGTTCTCACACTCTTCACTCCGGACTCAAGAAAATAGTCTCAGGACATCGTCTGGACTTGATTTTTGAGGTGATTGTCAAGTCCAACTAGGCGGTCATAATTTTCTAAGTTCATCGCTATCGGACTTTCAATGTGCGGTTCAGGTCCGATACGAAGTTTTCGAATGCTCACGAGAGTAATTGGGTTTAGAGTTTACTCCTAGATTTCAGGATAATGTAGCGTTAACAATTATATAGGTTTTGGGTCTTGCAGATCGTATTTAAAGTCGTTGGTGTTAATTTCACAGGTAATCTAGTTTAGCGCTAGTTAATTCATGTTAAATTTCTAAAGGATTTGATTCTAAATGATTTCTGCTAAAGGTGGTACTCGGGTCTTTGTACGGATTTTTTCAGGACGTTACAGGTAGCTAACATGTTTGATGAAATGCTTGAACAAGATGAAATTTTTATTGCTAGAACTCTTGTATGCAAATTAATAAGTGATGTTGATATACATTAGATTATACAGAATTGTTCTGACAGTTGAGATTTGATGGAAAGTGGGCCCCATGGCACGAAGATCGAGGGTTCGCACGTGTGGAGGCCTATAAATACCCCTCTCTCCCTCTCGTTTACACAAATTAAAGATTCTGAAAAAGATCAGAGCTCCAGAGAAGAAGAGAAGTCTGAAAGTATCAGGAGGAAAAGAGAGGAAGAAGAGAAAGGAGGCTTTGTGTTGGGTCGCGCAATAGCATGGTGTTGTGTAAGACCCATATCCTAGCTTGTACTATTCCATAGGCTTTCGCGATCCTCCCAGTCAAATTTCAGCAACCCGCGACCTCTAACCGACATTTACGCGCTACCCTGAGTCACACGTTGTCAACCTGAGTCAACTCAACCCGAGACTTGTACCGTAGCGACCACGCCGTTGTTGCGATTTCGATGTCGTGTCTCGCCCACCGAGGCGATACCCAAGCAAGGAGATGTGGGCCCGCGTTCAGTTCGAGAAAAATGCCGCGTGTTGTAAAATACTTAGAAAATCTCTACGACACATCACATCAATCTCATCAATCAAGTACACATCACTCCTATCACTCACACCCATCCCCGGGTACAACTACTCATCCCTAAAGTCAACTCTCCCCATCACCCATCACTCACCATCCCTCTCTCTCCTTACATCACACCTCTCTCTCATCTCTCTCTCATTTTCCCAAACAACCCAACGTCCATGAGAGAAGCTTTATGTGTGGCCCACCTCCCTACCTCCCATCTCCACCATCTTAGCCATTCGATCCTCATCTTCCTCCATTAAAGTTGGAGCTTTGGAGCTAATGAGTCCAAGGAGTCTAGAAGAAGCGAGAATGATGGGTGATCTACCGTTGATTTTTAATTTAATGGCCCACTTGTGATGGGACCCAATTTGATTTATGTGATGTAATCATATGAGGGGCCCATAGTGGCGGGGTCCCTCCACTACACCGATCTCTCTCCTCCTCTCTCTTTCTCATTTTTCTTTAGTGATGTTGATGATGAGTGTGTGGCCCGCTTATGACGTATATATTATATCCATACCGTCCGTTTTGGGACGTATGAACCCCATCGTGATGAATGGATTAGATCCACACCATCCATTAGAGGACCACGTATAAGTGGGGCCACCTCTATACTTGAATGTGGTTGGTAGGCCACAAGTACGTGGACCCCACCTTGATGAAGGTATTGTATCCATACCTTGGACGTCCAGCAGTCTCTGCTGCTGGACTGTGTAAGGGAAGTCACACAAGCAGCCATATATTTTAATGTATAATATATATATATATATATACACACTATATAATATAATATATCATATATTATATTAATTCTGTGGTGGGCCGCTCTACGTGGGACCCACCTTTTTGTTTATGAAATCTGCACCGTCCAAATGAAACGGTGAATATGGCAGTGCCGCCACCTGCAGATGTATATATAATATATAATATTATATTATATAATATATTATATATTAATAATATTATGTTGGTGGGCCACTCTTACATGGGACCCACCTTTAAACATGTTATCTGCACCATCCAGATGAATCTGGACGGTGAGTATGGCACCTCCTACCATTGTACAGGGATATGATATATAATATTACATTATACATGTTATAGTGGGCCACTACGTGGACCGCACCATGATGCATGGTTCTATTTGCACCGTCCAGCAACTGGACGGTGCAGCAAGCATGACTGCCATGCCATCCATCCATTTTATGGGTGGAGCCCACCATGATGTAAGCCGTCCGTCCGTGTTCCTCTGGTGCATGGGACCCACCCACACGTGTAGCACATGTGGCGTGGGGCCCACCTTTGATGTATGTATTAACGCCGCCATCCATCTGTTTGATCTCAGGGGTTCCGCCTGCTGCAGGGAGGCAGCAGATTGGCTGGATACCGCACGCCAACATGTGGCTGGTGTGTTGACGCCAAAGCTATGTGGGTCCCACTGCTAATGTTGTCAGCAGGTGGTTGGACCCCAGAGTAATGTATGTTTTGTATTCCACCATCCAGATGGCTGGACGGTGGGCCCTTCCTGATATTTATATGCCACCCAAACCGTTTATCCATTCGGTGAGCGTGGACCCCACCTGTTGTATATGGTTCATCCAACCGTTCATCCATCTAGCAGCGACATACGCCCCACCTTGATGGATGTTTTTCCATCCAAACCGTCCATCAACTGGCGTGCCATGCCAGGTATGGCCCCACAATGATACATATACTGTATCCCTACCGTCTGTCCATTTGGTGACTAGCCCCACCATGATGAATGCGACCTCATCCCTCGGCTTGGGACTAAAAATAAGGTAGATCCAATATCGAATGGACCACACTACAGAAAACAGTGGGATGAACATCCACCATTAAAAACCCCTTGGGATTACAGGGTCTTGAACTAATATGATTTTTTATATTTCTTCTATGTCCAGGTCCTTGTGACCTTATGCACAGATTGGATAGAAATAAATACGGTGGTGGGCCCACTAAAAATTTAACTGTGAAAATCATTATCACTACTGCCATTTGTGGTATGGTCCAAATGATCCTTAGATATGATTCATATTTTTGAAATAATGCTCTAAAATCATCTCTGAGTAGTAGGTGAATGGTGTGGTTGGTTTGGGCCCATTAGACTCGGTCCATGTGATTCGGCTCATTGGATCGGCCCATTTGATTCAGCTCATTTGAATTGGCCCATTTGATCCGGCCCATTGATTCGGCCCATTTGAATTGACTCATTTGATCCGGCTCATTGATTCGTCCCATCTAAATCGGCCCATTTAATTCGCCCCATTTGATTCGACCCATTTGATCAGCCCATTTAATCGGCCCATTTGATTTATATGAGGTCCAATGAGACGTATGTGAGGCCTTTGTGTGGGCCAACTGTGATGTGTTCGAGGGCCACGAGTAACACCCAACGTGATGTATTCGAGGCCCGTGGGCAAGGCCCGATGTGATGTATTCGAGGCCTATGGACGAGGCCCATTATGATGTGTTCGAGGGCCGCGAGCAATGCCCAATGTGATGTATTCGAGGCCCATGGGCGAGGCCCAATGTGATGTATTTGAGGGTCGCGGGCAAGGCCCAATGTGATGTATTCAAGGCCCGTGGGCGAGGCCCAATGTAATGTATTCGAGGCCCATGTGATGCGGCCCACTTGATGTGTATATGGCCCTTATGTGAGGCCACGATCTCATTATATATTTTGGATTTATATGGAGGCCACTCCTTGGGAGCAATGTTAGTTAAATGTCCACATTGATGGGCAATGATGGCTGGATGTCCACATTGTGAGCTCAGTTTCTAAGTTTGGGGTGTGACATGTTGCGTGGGCCCGCGTAACACCTTATTATTGCGTGGGAGTGAATAATTCAAGAGCCAGAATACTGTGAAAATGGTTGAATGGAATATGATCTTCGATCTTCTTTTCGTACAGGAGCATGAGCCCAAGAAAGAGAGATCCGATGACCAGATTCACACAACATTCATCTAAATGAGATGATCAAATCACAAGCCAAAATGTTGGCAGATTTGATATCCAAATTTGACATTTAAACTCTTTCAATTCTTATATTATGCATATGTTATCTTAGAATCAAGGAAAATTAAAGGATGTAAACGAACTCAATATGAATAAATAATGATGATTGTTCTCTACACATTTTCTCTATTATGATTAAATAAGACAATCTCTCAAACCTAAGGCATTTGTTTCTTGTCGAAACAATTTTATGATTATGTTTATGTATTTGATAATTTGATTTGTAGTGTGTGGATCAAGCCCTGCAAAATGTCAAGTAAGCGGATGTCTCACTTTAAGTTGGCTATCCCGGACTTATACGATCGACCGAGGTTGAACCCAGACAACTGATAGTAGTAGGAGCTACACGGGATGCTTCCCACCCAATGTCGGTTTTGTTCGGGATCCCCCGTTGTCGATCAGATCAGTCCAATGCATGACCCGATCATTCTTATGTTTGGTGGATATATAATATTTAAAGGAATAAAATATACCACTGTTACCATTGAATTAATTTCATTCATACACTTTAGCACGTTACAATCCTACAAAGACTCGTAAGCCGAGCATGGTAGTATGAGATATATTGGTATAAAATGGGGCGATGAGCCCGCCATATAGGTACAAAATTAGGTGACAAGTGTTGAGTATGAAATATTGCATATTTTTCCCTCATTATTCTTTAGTTTTATTAATATGATAGTGCTTAATCGATCTAATTCTATACGTTTTCTCTAACAATGTGATTGTGAGAGCATAAAGTAAAAATTATACTAAAAGCATGGATTTGATGCTCAAGAATTACCAAAGTAAGGATTGGATCTTTGGAGGTTAAGATTGAAGATTTCAAGAGTCCAGGATCCAAGAAAACCAATCGAAGGAAGAAATTTGAGATTGCAAAGTGCAGAATTTTAGAATTGCTAAATACATCTTCGATGCCATCGAAGGAGGCTCAATCCCATCGGAAAATCAAAGAAATTAAGTTTGGTTGCTGGACATATGGGTGCAATTCTCGATCCCATTGAAGACACGTTTGATGCTATCGAAACCAGTTCGATGACATCGAAATTATCATGAATTTTGGGGTGAACTTGTTGGACTGTTTCGGACGTTTCTCAATCCCATCGAGCATGTGTTCGATGACATCGAAGCTAGTTTGATGCCATCAAACGTTGAGCAATCTCATCAAAGGACTCACGCAGACAATTTTTATAGTTTCCAAATTCGAATCGAACTTGGAGATAGAACTTTGATCCCATCGAAGCTGTGTAACCTGTGTAAATTGAAGTCAGTTATGAAGGCAGTCCGAACAAAGCCTACATAAAGTGATTTTCTGAGTTGTTTTAGGCATGAATTAGGGTGGGAAGAGTATAGCAAGGAGTTCTTTCTTTTCGAGTTAGTTTTTCATGTTTTCTTTTGAGAGTTTTAGTTTACTCATGTATATGGTTAACTAATCTCTTAGCTAGAGGAAAGAGTTGAATTTTGTAGTTTATTTTAATGTTTGTCTTACTTTGATTCAAGTTTATATTGAACTTCTATTAATTTTTAGTTTGAATGAAGAAATATTTTTAGTTTCATATGATCCATTATCGATTTCAGTCACAATAGATGCTTGAGAAGCTTTGATATGTTCTTATTTGTTTTGCAATTGTGTGATCTATAAAATTTAGTGATCTTCAAGTATCTCTGGGGATGATAGATGCTTTGAATTTCCTACGATCATTAGATTGATGCTATATGAGTGAATTAATCCAATGAAAGTTCAGAATTTCATTATGTTTTACTGATCAATTATCCGACTGCATAGGATAGGACTTCAATTTTAGTTAAAGTATTGATTAAATCAAGTAAGGTGGCATTAAGATAGCTACAAGTGGATCGTTGGCACTATAGTTTCTCATTATCTTTGATAAATCATTCATAATTGATCTTTTTTATTCTATATTCTAGTTTGGTTCAAATTCTAGTTCTAGTTAATTTCAAAGGACATGCATATAGTAAGTCTCTGAGGATTCAACCTCAATCTCACTAAGATTATTACTATAGCGCAGCCCTGCAATTGGGGTTGTGAATAATTTTTTAGCACCGTTGTCGGGGACTTCAATTACACTTGTCATCGAGTGCATCTTTAGCTAGCACGACGACATATGAAGAAAAGAGCAAGCGATCTACTATCTCAGCCGTCGATTCATGGATTACAAATCTAGATACTACACAGTCGAAAAGATATGGCTTGCCCTCATGTGGGTCACTCAACACCCATGTCAGTATATGATCACTTATCATATCCTCTTTCTCATACATATGGATCCATTGAAGTATTTGTTCGAGAAACTGACACTAACTGGTAGAATTGCAAAATGGCAATTGTTGCTTTTTGAGTTCGATATCACCTATGTTACCCAAAAAGTGATCAAGGGGCAAGCACTGGTTGATCACCTCGCAGTACACTCTCTACCTAATTACCAACAATTGAAGACTTTCTTCCCCAATGAGGATATCATATACCTCGAAAGCGAAGGACCCAAGGCAAACAAATGGACCTTGTACTCCGATGGTGCAACCAATGCCAAAGGAAGTAGAGTAGGGGAAATCCTCTACTCTCTAGATGACATCCTTATCCCTATCTCGAGAAGTCTAGCTTTTGAATGCATGGATAATATAGCTAAGTATGAAGCATGTATAGTAGGCTTCAAAGAAGCCATCATCCAAGGAGTGAAGAAGCTGAGTGTCTTCAGTGATTCTCATCTCATCATCAATTAAAAAAATGGTGATTGGAAAATGAAGGACGAAAAGGTGATCCCATATCATGTCTATCTTGAAAATCTCATCGATGAATTTCCTAGAGTCTCCTTTACATACATGTCACACACCAAAAATTAATTTGCAAACGTTTTGGTTACATTGCATCCATGCTAGAAATTCCTAAGGGAGCAGCTTAATGGGAACTCATAGTTGAACTTTAGGAAGAATCGACCTTCTCCCTGCAAATCAAATAGGCAGAAATGCCCCCCTGACGGACATCCTTAGTATACCGATATCAAGAAATATGTGAAAGAGTGGGTATAACTAGAAAGAGTCACGCTAATGAACCACCACACAATGGTACTCTAATTGGTCTTGATTTTAGGCTTTAGTACGGGCTTAATTAGGTGAGTTGATTGGGTTGTTGGATCAGATAAGCTAACCGGATAAGTTGACTAAGCGAGTTAACTAGTCAAGTTGACTCAAGGCTCTATGGTTCTAAGTTCTTAGAGTTCAAAATTAGGTCGACTAGGTTGATTGAGTTGACTTTAGGGTTAAAGATTGGAGTTTCAAGGGTTTAAGCCTCTAGGGTGGGGCTTTGATTGACCATCCATGGATTCAAATTCAATCAGCTTATCGACCTAGGGTGGGGTGTCTACATTGTTCCCAGCATATCAGGAGCATGCAAATCGGATCCATGCTCCTGCTTCTGAATTATACAACCTGACAACACCTTTACCCTTCTCAATCTGAGGCATCGATATCATCGACAAAATTAGCCTCAAAGCGTCTAACGGGCACGAATACATCCTAATGGCAGCCGATTACTACACTAAATGAGTGGAAGTAGCATCTTATACCACCATAACAACCTCACATGTGGTACAGTTTTTAAAGAACAACATCATCAGTGATTGTAGGATCCCACAAGTCATCATCACAGATAATGGCATACCCTTCGTAAACCGAAAGGTGGAAATTTTTCTCGAACAATTCAAAGACTAGAGGCACCAATCAAGGCCCTATCGACCGCGAATGAATGGAGGAGTTGAAGCTACCAACAAGACACTTGTTTGCATCCTCGAAAAGATGGTAAAAACATACCATGACTGGACAGAGAAGCGTTCATATGCACTTTAGGCGTATTAAATGTTCGTACGCACTGCGACGAGCACCATCCATTCCAACTTACTTACAGAATGGAGATTGTTTTATCATTCAAGGTAGAGATTCCCTTGCTACGCATATTGTTGGAAAACGAAGTTGATGAGGGAGAATAGCTACATGCTCGTTATGATCAATTACATCTAGTAGATGAAAAATGCATGGGAGCTCTATCTCATTATCAGACTTAATAAAAAAGGATCGCACGAGCACACAATAAGCGGGTCCGCACAAGAACGTTCGGAGTATGAGACATGATAATGAAGAAAATCCTACCTCCTCACTTGCCCGATCCAAGAGGCAAATTTAAACCCAATTGGGAAAACTCACTCATCTTTCGAGAAGTACTCACGGGAGGCGCACTTCACCTCAAAAGTATGGAGGGTGAAGATCTTCATGAGCCAATCAATGTCGACCATGTCAAAATTCACTGTGAGCTTTTAGATGGATGCGAAATACCGCCTGAGGTTGAGCCCCATCCCTCTCTACAACATTCCCAAAAAAAAAATTGTACAAAAAGAAAAAGAAAAAGAAAAAAGCAGCCCATAATTCTAAAAAATAAGGGCAGAAAAAAAATAGAGAGAGAGAAAAAAAAAAAGAAAGGCAACACAAAATCCCTGGGGGCAAAACCCACTAACCTTGTAACGTCCTGGAAAAATCCGTATAAAGACCCGAGTACCACCTCTAGCAGAAATCTTTTAAAACCGAATCCTTTAGAAATTAAACGAGAATTAACTAGCGTTAAACTAGATTACTTATGAATTTAGCACCAACCACTTTTAATACGATCTGTAAGACCCAAAACCTATAGAACTGTTAACGCTACATTACCCCAAAATCTAGGATCCAACTCTAAACCCAATTGCTCTCGAGAGCATTCAGAAACTTCGTATCGGACCTGGACCGCACGTCAAAAGTCCAATAGCGATGAACTTAGGCAATTATGACCGCCTAGTTGAACTTGACAATCACATCAAAAATCAAGACCAAACGATGTCCTGAGACTATTTTCTTGAGTCTGGAGTGAAGAGTGTGAGAACGTGAAGGTTTTTAGGAAATTAAATATGAATTTAAGTAATCCGAGTCGTGTCGCTTGCATACCGATTATAAGCGTTCTGACCATCAGAATCTGACCGAAAGTTACCCTCAGATTAGGAGAAATGTCCCACACATGCCTATGTACTTGTGGCCCTGATCGAGTTTTGACGACCGTTGAATTGAAACTGGTCCGCCACGGTCGATCTGGAAATCCGATCAGACTGAAAACTTAACTTTCTTAAGATCCAATATTAGTGAGCTTAAGTCCGACCGCATTTAGTAAAAGGACCTCCAGAAACGTTCCGTTGGATCAGAATAAGCCCGATTTGGTTATAACCTAAGTATACCATGGCCTTGGGACTATTTTCGTCAGTTCTGTGCCTATGTAAGGACCTTAAATCCTCTCTCACATATCCCATACGAATTTTAAACCCTACCTAAGATAAGAGAGAGTAAAGAGAGAGAAAGTGAGAGAGTAGTTGGTGTTTTATCTTGGGATTCTTCTCAGTTCCTCTATGCATCAAATCCATCGTATCTAAATCGTTATTTCGGCGATTCTAATTTCATTTTTGGGTAAGACAATCAAACCTTAACCTGTTTTGGAGTTTAGAATAGTCTAAGTGTTGATGTAACTAACCTGATTCATGCCTTAGGTTGCCTATTCGCCGTTGACGAAGACTTATCGTCTAAATCATATCCGTTACGCATTTTTCGGTTTAAGGTGCGGACTATATACGTTTAGGCTATGGTTTTCAAGACTTTCAATGTTAGATAATGATTTATTATTGACATGGACGCTATTACACATGTCAAATGCGCTATTTATTTTATTTTACGTATATGTAAAAACTATGTTGTAAAAAGAGTAATTCATGTGTTTATTGAAATGTTTGTAAGCGTGAGGAATCTGATGTTGCGATTACCATGATTAATTGTCGTTAGTTCATGATTGTTATGTATGCGACAACTCCTTGGAGAAATGATTTGCCTTAATATGTAATATGGCTGACATACGTGATGTATGTTGAATAGTGTAGTATAAGTGTTTGCATAAATGCCTGAATGAGTTAGTATTTAGTAAAGTGTGATTTATAAGAGTATTGAGATATGAATCTCAATTACTATACTTGCGTGTATGATTTCCTCCATGAACTGTTTAGCCTATTTATTCATGTTAAATGTGTGTATGATTTCATCCATGAACTGTTTAGCCTATTTATTCGTCTTAACTGTGTGTATGATTTCCTCCATGTACTGTATTAATGTTTAAGTTATATTTCATAACATGTTCATATGAATATAGGATCTGAATCGATTGTCTATTATTGAGCTTGTACGTGATTGGGACTGTATTACAGTTCAGGTAATCGGTAACTATTCTTAAACTGGTGGTCGAAGTTATTTACGCCACGCAGGATGTGTTTAACGAATCCGATTCGTACTTGGGATGTTCGATAGTGGTTAGGCCACACGGAGTGCTTTTGCATTCCATGTCGATCAACTCAACGTGCGCTTAGCCTAGTTGAACTTATCAACTAACCCGATTGACCGATATATGTTCACCAAATTTGGAAGCTACTGTTTGAATCTAAGGTACCGAACTCACTAGTGAAAATCTCGTTAACCTTAGTACCGCGATCCCCTAAGACTCATGAGCCAGACATAGTGGTATGGGACACCGTGGTCGAGCTGTCGGCCTACGCTGGGGCGATAAGCCTCCCCGTAGTGACCAGTGAGCAACCTAGACTCGTGAACCGATTATGGTAGTATAGGACACTATATTCGTGATGTCAGCCTACACTGATTGCTGACGAGCCTTCTGTAGTGACCTCGAGCATACCTTGACACTGCAGACAGGCGACGAGCCTTTTTATAGTAACTAAGGTATATTAGGCCTATATTAATTGGTGACGAGCCCTTTACAGCGACCTAGAACAGCAATATCGTATGAGATTTACTAGGACTGACGACCCTAGAATGGATCATTGTTTAGGAACTGCTATAAGGGAGGTGTCTTAGCTTTTCAATCCTGCTGTATGAAAAGGACTAATAAGAACTTAGTAATCATGTTCATAACATTGCACTACATGTGCCGTTGGCGTTGGTGTAGAGGATAGTGGCAGTGATTCATGCCGCGATCGTTAGAGGTCATCGCAAGAGGGAGTTTGTGGTGAGGGCATGCATCATTTCCTCATATCATTCTTGCATTAACAAGAGCATTAAGGACATGTTTGATTGTACTGCTTTATCATTACTGCTTGATTGAATTGATAACATGTTAACCTTTGCTGTATAGTTTCACTGAGTTGATCACTCACTCTCACGTTCTGGGATGGTGCTTAAACACCAACCAGATTCTGACTTAACTGCAAGTGATGGTGATGCCTGCGAGGCGGAGCCGGAGTTCGATGAGGACGAGCAGGCATTCTTATTCATGCAGTTCTCAGGCGGGTTCATGTGAGTCATGTCCTGATTGACGGGGATTCAGGGCTATGTTGTAGGGATTTATCACATTTTGATATATGTATTTTGAGACACGACTTGTAATTATGACCTGGCAGAGCATACATACTTTAATGACTTATGTTAGTTTTTATATCTAATTCAAACTTCCGCTTCAGTATTCTACTTGTCTCTAAATTATGTTTGCTAATTTGGCTTAATCTACTTCATATTTTATGCACTAATACAGACAACATACATTCATCATTAAATATGTTGCATAAGTGATGTTTTAGAACTCGGGAGCCGAGTTATGCTCGACCCCCGATTTTCAGGACGTTACAAGTTGGTATCAAAATATGATCTGCATTAAACTGGACCTGGTTTATGGTCACACGATGCACGCTGATACCACTTTAACGTAGGAGGGTGTGAGAAAAATTTAGAAACAGATTTAGGACTCCCAGTTTCGCCAATTGGTGAAAGTTTACTAAAATGATCATCGAGATCGAGTCCATGCACACTCCTGATCAAACACGACGACCCCAAACCACTTCTAGGCTATCAATTGATGGGTTTAGACCGTGTTTCATCCCATTCCAGCCGTTAAAAATTGGTAAATGTGGATATGTATCAGATTTGCTTCGAAACGACCTGAAATGAGTCGAACCGAAGTAGGGACCCAATCGGGGCATTTCTAGGGGGACCCAGGGTGGGACCCACATCATTTTTAACCCAAGGGGGGAGCACCCCACTGAAGGGGCGAGCCCTCTCCGGGATGTCCAGAGACCGGCGAGGCCCTCGCCGCCCAGTGGGCCCGAGCGAGCCGATGCTCTTAGGGCATTGTATGGCCTACTCCTCCATGGTTGCTCATTTAAAATCCCTCCTAGCTCATCCTTCCTTCACAAATTACCCTCCCAAGCCTTCCTTTTTTTGAAAAATCCCTCAAATCTCTACAAAACCCCTCTTCAAACCCTGTCTTCTTCCATTTTCATGAATCCCCTTTATACCCATCTCAAAACCCACCTCCATTGTTGATTTTCCTTCCTTTTCTTCCCATTGGAGCACTCAAATCCCTACTTTAAGTCTCAAATTCATGGAAACCCCAATACCTATCTCATTTCCTTCATTTCTTTCATTTTCCATAGCCCTATTCGAGCTTGTTACGGCCATATTTTCCATTTCCTCCATCCACTCTTTCATGGGAAAGAAGAGAGCTTCCGTAGATGAAGTCAGGCCTAGTCGCCCCACCCGTTCAAGAAGGCCGAGAGGTGTTGCCGCTAGTTCAAGTGCCACTCGCGAGTTATAGACGAAGCGGGATCTAGATCCGCATGCTCTCATAGGAAGGTCCTTATTAGCAGAGTTGTCTCATAGCATTTTCGAAGGCCGTAGGGTTCTCTTTGAAGCTCATGTAGATGCACGGCTATTTGGAGAATTCTTGTTATTCGAGCGCTTAGTAGAAGCTAAGTGGGGTCCGCTATTTGAGGGTGAGCATCGTGCTAATGTGGGTACTGTCCGAGCTTTCTATGCTCACATTCGAGAGCCAACGCTGGAACCCTTATAGTTTAGAATTCTAGTTAGAAGAGATCGGGTGGCCACAGTCGACGTTGCTTTGATATCTTGGATTCTAAATGTGCCACTTAGCGAGGTTCATGCAAGTGAGAAGAATTTGAGTAGTGCACATGAGAGGGATCACCGCACACGGTTCCTTTATGGTCGTTTGGTTGAATGGCAGCCTAACAAAAGCCTCTTAGTGATAAATATAACAAACGACTTCTGTTTGCTTCACCACATCTGTATGTTCAATGTCTACCCCAGGTGGAGCAACTGCAGTGAGTACACGCGCCTGATGGTGGATTTCTTATATCCGGTGGGGCAGGGAGAGAAGCTTTATGTGCCTACATATGTCTTGTGACAGATAGCCCTTATCGCACGTTCTAATAGAAGGACTGAATCTCTCCCGTTCAGTCGACTCGTATGCAGGATTGTACTTGAGTTTGGCTACAGACTTGGGGTGAAATTACCGTCGTCAATCCATTACATCACCGAGACTACTCTCAATCAGATGGAGATCGGGCCTCGACAACGGCAAGCCTTACTTGAGGAGAGTGAGGATGAGTCAGAAAGTGAAGAGGAAGAGAGTGACAAAGAAGCAGGAGCCGAAATAGAAGAAGAATAAGAGCAGGACGAAGAAGAGAAGGAGGCTCAGGATACTGATGAGAGTCATCCTCCTGCTACTCAGGAACGTGATCCTGATAGGGCTGATAGATAAGCCCGTTTGGTTAGGCTTGAGGAGGGTCATGCCACTCTTCGGCAAGATATTATGGATCTGCGGGGCCTCGTGAAGCACAAGTTTAAGAAAGTAACCCGCACTTTGAAGTCGATCATGTGTTGTCTGCAGGATAAGGGTGCCCCTCCTCCATCGCTAGATTCTGATGAATAGTCCTATATGTAGTTGTTATTTGTTTGTTTGTTGCTTGTTCTTATGTGTAGCCTTTCTAGGCTTAGTAGTTTGGTAGTTTTTTTAGTATTTGAAGCTTAGTGATGAAGCTTAGTTGTTTTGCTCACATGCTTTCTCCGTCGCGATTCATGTAATGCTGCACATCATGTATTGTGACAATTTTATTAAATGAAATGCATATTATTTTTTTTGACTTGCAAAGTGAATGTTGTATGGATGGACTGTGTGAATGCTTAATCTCACTGGTTACACCCTCTGTTGTACGTAGGGTATGCTACCTAAGGGCTCGAGGACTTCGGCCCGTCTCTCTCTAGGTGAGTTGCTTGACGAGGCCCTTCCCCTGAGCGATAGCCATATGGACCCTCATTCGGGCCCATCTCATTCTGATCCTATGCCGGATTCTTAGTCGGCTTCTGGCTCTGCTGCTGGGCCGACTCCTGTGACACCTTCTGTGGTGCCCCCTGTCACACCTTCGGTTCCTGAGCAGAACTATGCATCTGCATCGACGCCTTATGCATCATAGTCCGCTCCACCTCCTGAAAGGCTAGAGCAGATGATGTTGTTGATGCAGCAACAACAGATACAGCAGCAGCAGCAGTTCTTAACCTCCATGGCTGATATTTTTCTCAGTCGATGGGGGCAACTCCACCTGCCTCGCCTATACACCCTGTTGGGAATGCTAGTGTCAGCGGCACATTTGAGCAATTTCAGCGCTTGCGGCCTCCTACATTTGCGGGTACTCACAGACCCGGGGAGGCTGAGTATTAGATTGACCGCATCTCTAAGATGCTGACGCCGTTACATTGTTCCGAGGCGGAGCAGGTCAAGCTTGTCACCTTCATGTTTGAAAAGGAGGCCAACTTATAGTGGGATAGTATTCTCTGCATAGTTGCGGAGGGTTTTAGTGGACGTGGGAGGCGTTTGAGGCCCGATTCCACGAGAAGTATTTTTCGGTCACTTACCGACACAAGAAGGAGAGTGAGTTCCTTCGCCTCTGTTAGGGAGGAATGTCGGTGACAGAGTATGAGAACTGATTTACGGAGCTAGGCAGGTATGCTCCTTTGATTTTGGGTGATCAGCCGTTGCAGATGCAGCATTTTT
Organism: Magnolia kwangsiensis; assembly: GCA_037074715.1. NCBI lineage: Eukaryota > Viridiplantae > Streptophyta > Magnoliopsida > Magnoliales > Magnoliaceae > Magnolia > Magnolia kwangsiensis. The sequence goes on from CM073577.1 coordinate 122,636,872, forward strand.
CTGAGGGTCTGCGGCCTGAGATTCAATCGAAGATGTGCTGTGCGAGCATCTCTTCTTATGCTGAGTTGGTGAGCATGTCCCTGCGAGCTGAGCAGGACGGGGACAGGTTCTCCTGTATGCATGCACCTATGGCTCCCAGGCCGCGACCTAATTTTTTGAGTAGGTCTTTCCTCTGTAAGAGGCCTCGTGTTGACTCACCGTCGAGGTTCTTGGCATCTCCTGCCCATGTGAGGCGACCTAACATGTGGTGCAACTACTGTAAGAAGTCAGGCCACACTAAGGTGACTTGTTTCTCCAGGATGCGAGATTATGGCTTCTCGCCGCCTCAGAGGATCAATTGTCCGATGCCTCAAGCTATTTCAGCACCAGCTTATCCTTCTTTCCGACCTCCCACACCTCGTTTTAGGCCACCACAACGGCCCATGGTACCTCCACCACATCGTCCACAGCAGGCTTGGGTTCATGTGCTTACAATTGAGGCTCCCGAGGTAAATTCAGCACCGACATCTTTTGAGGTTCTCGCTCATATTCAAGTTATGCCTATCTTCTTATTGGTGGACACTGGGTCCACTATTTCGATCATCTCTTGCGCTGGGGTCAAGTGTCTAGGTTTAGTTATGGCTCCTATGAAGGGTGTGAGACTCACTGTAGCTACAGGGACCTGTGAATCTTGCCGAGTAGATTTGGGTAGCAGGACAGTAGTTGTCGATCTGATTGTTGCCCCACTGTGTCACTACGACGTCATTTTTGGGATGGATTGGCTCACGAAGATAAGAGCAGAGATTGATTACGAGGCCAGAGTCGTGACAGCCTACGGACCTGAGGGCACAATCTTTACATTTCCAGTTCAGGTCAGTTGGTCTTATCGTGTTAGCAACTAGGCTTCTTTGTTAGAGAGTTCTGGTGATCCGACGTTGAAAGTTATGTCACTGGTTCGAGACTTCCCTGATGTGTTTGAAAACATCCCGGGACTTCTTTCTCGGTGCGAGATTGACTTTACTATCAATCTTGTACCCGATGCCACACCTATTTCCTTGCTGACATATTGAATGCCTCCATGTGAGATGGAGGAACTGAGGAGACATTGATGTATTATTAGAGGCAGGTTTTATTCGACTGAGTATGTCACCTTGGGGAGCGCCTGTATTGTTTGTGAAGAAGAAAGATGGTTCCATGTGATTATGTATTGATTATCGCAGGCTGAATCAGGTGACAGTGAAGAACAAGTATCCCTTACCCAGGATTGATGATCTGTTTGATCAGTTGAAGGGGGCACGTTATTTCTCAAAGATAGATTTGCAGTCTGGGTATCATCAGTTACGCGTCAGGGATGAGGATGTGCAGAAGACTGCATTTAGGACCAGCTTTGGTCATTACGAGTTCCTTGTGATATCGTTTGGACTCACAAATGCTCTGGCCGTGTTCATGGACCTGATGAACAGAATGTTTCGGTCATTCCTGTTCCGATTCGTCATTGTCTTTATCGATGACATTTTGATATACTCCACGAGTCGGGAAGAGCACGAGGAGCACCTGAGAGCAGTATTGAATACTCTTAGGGAGAATCAACTTTTTGCATAGTATAAGAAGTGTAATTTTTGGAAGAAAGAAGTCAAGTTCGTGGGACATGTGGTATCCAAGGAAGGTATAGCAGTCGGCCTCGCTAAGGTAGCTGTAGTTCAGGATTGGAAGCAGCCCGGTTCAGTTACTGAGGTAAGGAGTTTTCTGGGTCTGGCAGGTTACTACGACAATTCATTCGAGACTTTTCTAAGATTGTCAGACCGTTGTCTCAATTAACACGGAAAGACTTGAAGTTTGCCTGGACTGAGAAGGCAGAAGCATCTTTTCAGGAGCTAAAGGACAAGTTGACATCCGCCACTGTGCTAGTATTGCCAGAGCAAGGGGTTAAGTATACTATATGTACTGACGCGTCTCGCGTTGGTATAGGTTGTGTCCTTATGCAGAAGGACAGGGTGATTGCTTATGCCTCTAGACAGTTGAGGAAACACGATGAGAATTACCCTACACAGGACCTAGAGTTGGCAGCCGTCATTTTCGCATTAAAGCTCTGGAGACATTACCTCTACAGAGAGGAGTTCGAGCTATTTTATGACCACAAGAGATATATATATTCTCACAGCGAGACTTGAATATGAGGTAGCGCCGATGGATGGAAACCTTGAAGAACTTTAAATTCGAGGTCTCCTACCATCTGGGCAAGGCAAACCTTGTGGCAGATGCGTTGAGCCACAAGAAGACTATAGAGTTTGCGGCTCCACTTATGATTGTAGAATGGGATATGGTGGAGCTTGTGTGAGACTTTGACCAGAAACTCACGGTGAAGGAGTCGTATAAAGTCGTCGCACATGTTCGTGTACAGCCCCTCATTGATGGCAGGATTATCGAGACTCAGGCAGACGATGAGCTTTTAGCGAAGATGAAAGAGTGGGTTGGTATAGATGAGGACTCAGAGTGGAGTGTTAGTACAGATGGGGGCTTACGTTATCGAGGCTGCCTATGCGTCCCAGACATTCCTGACTTGAGACGAGAGGTTCTCAAGTCAGCCCACAGTTCAAGGCTTGCGATGCATCCAGGTAGTACGAAGATGTATCAGAACATGAAAAGATCGTACTGGTGGGACAATATGAAGGTTCACATTACTGAGTTCGTATCTCATTATCTCACATGTTAGCAGGTTAAGGCAGAGCATCGCCGACCTCCTGGATTGCTTCAACCCATGCCCATAGCTGAATGGAAGTGGGACTTCATTTCTATGAATTTTATTTCTGAACTGTAGAAGATGAGGAAAGGACATGACTCTATTTGGGTGATCGTTGATAGGTTGACGAAGTCAGCTCATTTCCTACCGATCAGAGTCACGAATTTTGCAGACGAGTTGGTCAGATTGTACATCAAGGAGATTATACGTCTGCATAGAGTTCCCTTAGAGATTGTGTCAGATTGAGACACGCGATTCACATCTATCTTCTGGACTCGTATCCAGGAAGTGATGGGTGTGAATTTGAAGTTCAGTACCGCATTCCATCTGCAGACAGATGGGCAGACAGAGCGTGTAAATCAAGTGCTAGAAGATATGTTGCGAGCTTGTGTGTTAGATTTCAAGGACAGTTGGGATGACTGTCTTCCTTATACAGAGTTTGCATATAACAACAGCTTCCAGGCGAGTATTGGCATGACTCCCTATGAGGCACTGTATGGTCGCCCGTATAGAGCACCGTATTACTGGGCAGAAGTGGGCGAGAAGACTCTGATTGGCTCAGAGTTGGTTCAGGCGACCTCAGAGAAAATTAACATTATTAGGCGTCAACTACTCTCAGCACAGAGCAAGCAGAAGAGCTACGCCGATACGAGACAGCGACCGCTTGAATTTGAGGTTGGGGACTATGCATTCCTTAAGGTTTTCCCCATGAAGGGAGTTCTTCGGTTTGGTAAGAAAGGGAAGCTCACGCCGAAATTCATTGGCCCATTTCAGATACTTGATCGAGTGGGGGCAGTAGCGTATCGCCTTGCTTTGCCCACACCACTCGCAAGCGTGCATAACGTCTTCCATGTGTCCATGATGAAGAAGTACGTTCCTGATCCTTCGCATATTATCAGTTGGGAGTGGGTGCAGTTGAGCGAGGATGACACATTTGAACTGCAACCGACGCGAATTTTGGATATGAAGGAGCAGGTATTGCATAGCAAGGTTATCCCACTTGTGAAGGTACTGTGGACGCATCACAGTGAAGAAGAGACTACTTGGGAGACTGAAGCTGAGGTCAGAAAGAACTACCCTCAGATCCTTGAGGCGTATGAGAAGATACAATTTCAATGATGAAATTTTTCTTTAAGGGGGATAGATTGTAACGTCCTGAAAAAATCCGTACAAAGACCCGAGTACCACCTCTAGCAGAAATCTTTCAGAACCGATTCCTTTAAAGATTAAACGAGAATTAACTAGCGTTAAACTAAATTACTTGTGAATTTAGCACCAACCACTTTTAATGCGATCTGTAAAACCCAAAACCTATAAAACTGTTAACGCTACATTACCCTGAAATCGAGGATCCAACTCTAAACCCATTTGCTCTCGAGAGCATTCGGAAACTTCGTATCGGACCTGGACCGCACGTCAAAAGTCCGATAGCGATGAACTTAAGCAATTTTGACCGCCTAGTTGAACTTGACAATCACATCAAAAATCAAGACCAAACGATGTCCTGAGACTATTTTCTTGAGTCCGGAGTGAAGAGTGTGAGAACGTGAAGGTTTTTAGAAAATTAAATATGAATTTAAGTAATCTGAGACGTGTCGCTTGCATGTCGATTATAAGCATTCTAACCGTCAGAATCTGACCCAAAGTTACCCTCGGATCAGGGAAAATGTCTCACACATGCCTATGTACTTGTGGCCCTGATCGAGTTTCGGTGACCGTTGAACTGAAACTGGTCCGCCACAGTCGATCTGAAAACCCGATCGGACTGAAAACTTAACTTGCTTAAGATACAATATTAGTGAGCTTAAGTTCGAGCGCATTTAGTAAAAGGACCTCCATAAACGTTTCATTGGATCAGAATAAGCTCGATTTGGTTATAACCTAAGTATATCATGGCCTTGGGACTATTTTCGTCAGTTCTGTGCCTATATAAGGGCCTTAAACCCTCTCTCACATATCTCATACGAATTCTAAACCCTAGCTAAGATAAGAGAGAGTAAAGAGAGAGAAAGTAAGAGAGTAGTTGGCGTTTCATCTTAGGATTCTTCTCAGTTCCTCTACGCATCAAATCCATCATATCTAAATCGTTATTCCGGCGATTCTAATTCCATTTTTAGGTAAGACAATCAAACCCTAACCTATTTTGGAGCTTAGAATAGTTTAAGTGTTGATGTAGCTAACCTGATTCATGTCTTAGGTTGCCTATTCACTGTTGACGAAGACTTATCGTCTAAATCATATCTGTTATGTGTTTTTCAGTTTAAGGTGCGGACTATATATGTTTAGGTTATGGTTTTCAAGACTTTCCATATTAGATAATGATTTATTATTGACGTGGACGCTATTGCACATGTCAAATGCGCTATTTGTTTTGTTTTACGTATATGTATAAACTATGTTGTAAATAGAGTAATTCATGTGTTTGTTGAAATGTTTGTATGCGTGAGGAATCTGATGTTGTGATTGTCATGATTAATTGTCGTTAGTACATGATTGTTATGTATGCAACAACTCCTTTGAGAAAGGATTTGCCCTAATATGTAATATGGTCAACATACGTGATGTATGTTAAATAGTGTAGTATAAGTGTTTGCATAAATGTCTGAATGAGTTAGTATTTAGTAAAGTGTGATTTATAAGGGTATTGAGATATGAATCTCAATTACCGTACTTGTGTGTATGATTTCCTCCATTTTCCTCCATGGACTATTTAGCCTATTTATTCGTGTTAATTGTGCGTATGATTTCCTCCATGAACTGTTTATCTTATTTATTCGTGTTAACTGTGTGTATGATTATGATTTCCTCCATGAACTGTTTAGCCTATTTATTCGTGTTAACTGTGTGTATGATTTCCTCCATGTACTGTATTCATGTTTAAGTTATATTTCATAACATGTTCATATGAATGTAGGATCTGAATCGATTGTCTATTATTGAGCTTGTACGTGATTGGGACTGTATTACAGTCCAGGTAATCGGTAACTGTTCTTAAACTGGTGGTCGAAGTTATTTACGCCACGCAGGATGCGTTTAACGAATCCGATTCGTACTTGGGATGTTCGACAGTGGTTAGGCCACATAGAGTGCTTATGTATTCCATGTCGATCAACTCAACGTGCGCTTGGCCTAGTTGAGCTTATCAACTAACCCGATTGACCGATGTATGTTCACCGGTTTAAGGTGATCTCTTTCTCTTTACGGGCACAGAAGCACCCTTGATAGTATTTTTTTAAAAAAAAAATGTTACATTGATTAAAAACATGCCTAAAGTTGAACATTGAGCAGGGAGCCCGTCTCAATAAAAGTTAATCTTGATCGCATCAACTGGACCTTGAAATGATAGGCTAGATTTATTTTTAAAAAATCTAAAAAAAAAAATTGTTTGTAATAAAAATTGACTATGATTATAACCATTGTAACCTCCAGTGGAAACGAGAGCAAGTCAGACATATTTGAAAATTTATAAATCAAAAATAAAAACGAGGCCAAAAAAAAATGCATGACAACACCCACTTGCCAAATCATGTAGATATCTTCAAAAATAAAAAATCTCATAAGGAACTTTCAAAAAATGTTTACAATAAAAATCTCATGGGACCACATCCTATAGGTGGGGACTTATATTTAAAAAATAAAAATAAAACAAAAAAGCATACAGCACCCCACAACTAGGTAGTTCCTCATACTCCTCGGTGAGTACCAACACACAAGCAATAATTACTTCAGAAGACTTTCTGAATTTTCGATTTTCCTCGGAATGATATGCGGGAGATGGGATAGTCGACCTCAACCTTTGGTGTCAACCTAGATGTCCTGGATCGCGTATTGAGTAATGACCGAGATGGTATGATTGCACTTTCATAGCAAAAAGGCTTTAACTCAACCAAAGTATCAAGCTCGAAGCCCATATTGAAGAGCAAATAATTTGAAGGCTCTAGTTAGGAACATCTATCAAGATCGATATAGATAACGTGAGAGATCCGCAAAGCCACAAAATACACAAGCAATTGCTCGTTAGCCATACCTGACTCTAGGTGACTCCGATGAAATATACATGCATCTTATGTAACTAATTCAAATTAGACAGTTACCCTCGTAAGGCTGCAGAAAGCACATGAGCTCTAACCATTCCAAATCCAAAACCACTAGCATCTTCAATGCATAGGTATTAGTCACGACGTGAAGGGGTTGTGATTTAACAACCTATAAAGCCGCATAAAGCACAGGAACAAATTGCAATGTCTTCCACAACACTTAAGAGCCATTCAAATTAATACTCAACCAAATGAGCATATCGATCAAGATACTATGACCAGCTAAGTCTCAATTGCACCATCCCTAGGAGTGGGGGTGTTCACTTACTTTGTCATTCGATTGCCAACAACCTCTACCAAAGAGGAACGTTTATAAACACCCAACTTTGAGAGAGAATGCCATCAACTGTTCACCACCCAACAGTCACCTGGCACCTTGCATGGTTAGTTCTTGACAAGTGTCCACCTTCATGAAAAATTCTTGATAAGTGTACGGAGGGTATTCATGAGCCGACAGTTTTCTGGCGTATATAACCAGCATCGCTCGCCCCCTTGTTCAATAGAGGCAAAAAACAGCAAAAGAAAACAATATAAAAACTCGTGAGAAATTTTTGCTAATTTTCTTAGCTTCCATTCCCTAGCAATGAGAAGATTTTGCCACCTAAGATGCTCTACAACTATCATACTAATGTCTAGGTTCTACTTCAGTCAGACACTGAAATCTAACTCTTCAAAGGCAGCTAGTCAAGTCAAGAGTAGAGTTAGGATTAGGGACATCCGATTATCCCTTTTTTACCTAAGAAAAGGGTGTTTGACTTCCATTTTCTCTTTCTCACGTCTCAATAAAGCTCAAAACGCAATCCATTCCGCAGATTCCATTACACCCAACACTGCTTCTTGTTTCATTCCTTTCTTTATTGCAATTGCTTTCTATTGTCTTTATTTTATTCTATTTGTGTGTCCATTTTCTTTTGATTTTGCAAAGTAAGGCTGAGATCTCTTTTATTTTTCTTTTCATCTGCCCGGCCCTCTCGTGGGATTAAGCGAAACATAGTTATGTGGTTAACATATTTGTAGATACCTAATTTCCATTAGGGCCTATTTGGTTTTCCATAATCCAGGTAAATCACTGTAAAGAAGTAATTATTATATTTTTTCGCATGTTTGGAAATGAGTAATTTCACTTAGAAAACCTGTCCAAAAATGTTGATTTAAATCCGTGGGCCCCACCATAATCTAAATAATATATCCGTGTCATCCATCTGTTTTATTAGAATGTTTTGAGGCTTGATCCGAAAAAATTAGGAAGATCTAATGTTCAATTAGCCCACATGAAAGGAAACAATGGACTTAATTTGTCCACCGTTGAAAGTTGATTCTTTTACTGGGCCCACATTGAGATTTATTCACCATCTAACCCGTTCATAGGGTCACATGGACATGGATAAGTGAAAAATATAAATATAAGCCTGATCTAGAATTTCTAAGGGCCTCAACAAGTTTTAAATGGTAGGCATTTAATTCTTATAATTTCATGTGGTGTGGTCCTCTTGACCTTTGGATTTGCCTAATTTTTGGGCTCATGCCTTAAATTCATTTGGCATAATGAATGGGTAGTGTGGATAAACCACACACATTATGGTGAGCCCCATATTTATTTTATAAATTCCTCCATTTAAGTGCTTAAAAAGTAACTGGTCAAGTCAGCATTGGAAAAAATGCTGATAATTACCTTGGTAAATAATAATTACTCATTTACAAAGTAATTACACTTGAGCCAGAAAACCAAACAGACTATAATAGTCACTAATCCCTTAAAGTAAAGATCACATTTAGTGCAAGGAAGAGAGGGCGCATAATCCATTCCTCTCTTGTAAACGAGGTCCTTATTCAACTATAGTCATATACCAACCACAGAAATCACTTGAGTTAGAAAATCTTACAATTCCCAGACCCTAAAGCGATTTTACAATTTCTAACCGCTATAAATCCCAAGCTTCATTTGGTTAGTACCTCCAAGTCAAATGTACTTTTATATTCAAGTTAACCCTATATTTAAATCAAATCAAAACTAGAACTAATATACGAAAAAAAGCAATGAAAGTTAGCACATCATTCTGCCATGTGTACACACACGTGGGAGGGCATTCAACTATAGTTCATCAATAAAATTGTATTTGGGTACTGTTCATGTATACATTGAACGGTTTTCAAAATACATCTAAATCAATTAGATATTAATCAATGTTTGTATAGGAGGTATTGTTTGGCATAGTATACAATATGTTTGGATAGGACGTATTATGTCTGCATATTGTGCAATCTTAATTGGGTCGAGTGGACTGTTTGACATATGGAACTTTCTAATTTCTGGCCCAAATGATTTTCACGTTGAAATGTACCAAATGAATGGTCCTGATCTTACACTGCATAGGTACCAGATATCTTGTAATCGTACAAATTTCAAACTTTCATCCGCTGCCCTATACAGCGCAATGAATATAAAGTATTGACAGCAACAGAACCCACTGACAATACCGTCAGTTCGAAAATTTGGCTAAAATTTGTATTCACACGTATGAGATTCAACTCCTATTCACTCCAATCCAAACACAGCAAACGTCAAATTATAACTTTTAATACAGTACGATACATCCCAAAACACGTATACCAATAGGCAAGTCTTGATTAGCATGTACGCGTATGGAAAGTTGTTTTGTTGAAAACTCCAAGAAGCTACACATGATACAAGTTGGTCGGGTGGCACCCTTTTCACAATCCACCGAGGTTGGCTGGACCCTTGACTAGGGGCCCACTGTGTGATTACGTGACTACAACCATACCGTCCATAGGTATTGAATGCTCATTTTAATCCATCAGTATTGAATGATCATTTCAGCGGATATAGATGATATTTGTGTGATCTCAGGTTGGATGGCCTTCTTGACCTTATCAAGAGGATGGATGGCAATTGTGTGATCTCTTCTCTTCTTGACCTTATCAAGAGGTTGGATGGCAAATAAACTTTCTCTTGCTATGATCCACTTAAGATTTAAGATTTAATGATGGAAATAAACTTTCTCATGCTATGATCCACCTAAGATTTAAGATTTAATGATGGGGCAATATGATAGGATGGTGTAGATTTAAGGCACATCACCAATTGTTTTATCCATTGGATGGTGTAGATTTAAGGCACATCACCAATTGTTTTATCCATTGGATGGTGTAGATTTAAGGCACATCACCAATTGTTTGATCCATTGGATGGTGTAGATTTAAGGTACATAACCAATTTTTTGATCCACCTAAGATTTGGGTCAGCTTCATCTTTGAGATCATGCCATTAAACTGAGCTTTCAAAATGATCCGAAGGTGTGGATTGAATTAAAGGCAAGTATCCTCTTGGCAACCAGTTAGTGCTATAACTTGCTGACGGTGAAACCTAATCGATCTGAGAGAAATCTAGCCCAACCAATCAAGTGAATAAACCATATAGAGTAAGTTGTGGGATGGAAATTTCACTTGCACCACAAACGATAGTGATTACGGACCATCTGATCAAGCGGACCTATCCAATCAAGTATAAAAACCATTTGTAATTAGTGTTGGTAGGGGTGCGCCTGGCCTTTGCACTAGTGCAACACATGGACAACACTTGAGAGCCCCAGCAGCAAGCCACTGTAGTGGACCTCCCCCACAAGAAATTAATTTAATATCATATGAGCCGATGGCCCACGTATCAAATATTAAACTGATAAGAACAGATACTACACTTGAACTTCGCCAAAAGGCCGAGAAAGGAATGCTTTAAACGGTCCATTTCCCTATATTTTATTTCTAACAAGCTCTCTTCCCTTATCAGCTCATAGACGATGTGGGACTATACATGAAGGAGATGACACAGTAGATCCGGTACAACATATGGTGGAGTCCCATGTGTGTACAATACACGTCAGCATGGTTACTTATCAATCGTAACCTTCCATCCAGTGGGCCCTCTGGTATAGGTTGTAATTAAGAATTTGGAAGTATTAAACAGGTGTGTCCTTCACTTGTGATTAGTTTTTATACACTGACTTGTTATGGACAGTTGATTAGTTTGGTTTTCTACGGCTAATGCTGGCTGCCACTGATCAAATAATGCGTCGGGTATTTGAGACACTAAGAGATCACTTCCCAATGTGAGGCAACTTTTTAAAAATTTAAAAAAGAAACCCAAAATAATGGGTTGGCCATTTGAGACACTAAGAGATCTTCCATACCTCTAAGTAACGGCCAACACCAAACCAAAATAAGATTTGACGTCTCACGGTTTCATGGGAGTCATTGGATCTGTATGCACAGAAAATATGATCAGTTCGAACTCTAATGTCAGAATAGTTGTACAGATTGCTCAATGTAAAAATGAATGATTAGCTTAGTCCCAGTGAAAAGAAACTGCTAGAGATAGATTGTAATCTAAGTATGGTAGAAAAGATAGATTGTAATCTAAGTATCAAAGCTAGAAGATTGCACCAAAAAAAAAGTCACTCATATATACCTAGTTCTAAATACTTGCAAAACTTGATCGAGTCCGAGCCGGTATTGTGAGTTCCCTTAAGGCCACAAAAGGCATAGGCCAACTAACCACTTTTGGCAATCAAGTAAAACAAGTACTTATTGGGCAATCATCTAAGCAATGGGCATTCTAGATCTAATCATTAGGTAGATCCTTGTAAGGCCACTAAAAGCGTGGTGACACTACTTTCCAGATACATTCCAATGTTAGTATCGATCAAGTATCAAATGGTTGCATTTGGTTGCCCATAATGCCGCAAAAAGCATAAGGATAATCACAACATTTTTTTCAACTTCCGTTATATGTGTATCTACTTTTGGACAATCAGTTGACACAGACACCAAAGAATATTACAAATCCATATCACACCTAAGTCTGACTAAGGAGTGTGGGGTGTCCACTTGCCAACCTCTGCCAAATATGGTCATATATAAACACTCCACCCAAGGCTGACAAGCTGATCGAAACAACCTAGCTAACTCAAATCAAACTCAATCAATCCAACTCAACCCAACCAACCTAGTCAACTCAACTCAAACCAATTAAACCTCACTCAATCCGAATCTAAATTAGTCAACCCAATCATCCAAGGCATCGCAAAAACCAAAAAACCCATAATCCTTTGATCTTTCCAAGCCATCTAAACCCATCTCATCTCTCCACCAAGGGAAAGTGAGAGGTAAAGGAGAGGAATTCAGCTCAGGTCAACCTAGCCTAGCCCAACCCTTAGTCATCTGAGCAATCAAAAACTCTAATCCAAGCCACTTAATCTAACTCTTACCATAAGATCATTCATTCATTCGTCCAACTTTAATTAGCTTTATTTATCTTTGCATCATCATCGTGCAGCATCCATTGCCTCCTCAACTCTCTTGCTTACCTTGCCATCGGCATACATTGCATATATTGCATCTGCAATCGATTCAAGTGTATGCATATGCGGCTTTTCGAAATATCGGATCATGCCCATCAAAAACTTAGATTGAATAGTTATTCGATTGTTCATCAAGCGGGTGAGTTAGGATAAATTTATTTAACCCAAGTCATCGCTTATCATAAGCATCGCATTATCACTACATTCCAGACACTCACACCAATAATGCCTAAGAAGTAACCTAATCCCCCAAAGTATATTTAGTCATGTGAAGTAACCTAATCGCCCAAAGTATATTTAGTCATGAGAAGTAATGATTGTACGCTTGTATTGGCCGAGAGAATACCTAATACTTTTTCTCTTTGTAATTGTGGTCCCTTCATTTTAAATCTTCACTTCAAATAAATCCACACAACCTACCACTGCTTCATTTTAAATCTTCCCACACTACCTAACACTCACTTTTTCTCTTTGTAATTGTTATTCCTTCATTTTAAATCTTGTCACTTCAAATAAATCGTGTCAAATGTATTACCCCTTACCCCCTCACGACACAACAGTCAAATGTATTACCCCCTCACGACACGACACCGCAGCAAACATTAATGATCAAATTGCCTAAAAGTGTAGCCATCCATTTCTCCAACAATCATCTAGAACGTTCGTGGCCAAGCAGTGAGACAACTAGCCAATAGCGAAATTTTACAACGATCATCTGAAACATTCGCAGCCAGGCAGTGAGACCAACGGTGAAATTCTAACTCGCACCACAAACGATAGTGATTTCGGTCCATCCAATTAAGTATAAAAACCATTTATAACTCGTTTTGGGAGGGGTGCGCCTGGCCCATGTAGCAGTGCAACGCACGGGCGACACTTGAGAGCCCCAGTAGCAAGCTACTGTGGTAGGCTCTCCCCCACAAGAAATTAATTTAATATCATGTGAGCCGATGGCCCACGTATCAGATATTAAACTGATAAGAACAGATACTACACTTGATCTTAGCCAAAAGGCCGAGAAAGGTATGATTTAAACTGTCTATTTCCCTCTCTTTTATTTCTAGCAGGTTCTCTTGGCTTATCATCTCATAGTCGATGTGGGACTATTCAGAAAGATTGCACAGTATATCCGGTACAACATATGGTGGAGTCCACGTGTGCACAGTGCACGCCAGCATGATCACTTATCAATAGCAACCTTCCCCCTTGTGGGCCCTCTGGTGGATGGATTATGATTACATATTAAATACGCATGTCCTTCACTTTTCTGACTTTCCCTCCCTTTTCATGGATAGTTGATTTTTTTTAATTTTTTTTTTACACACGCACACACACACCCCACACACTCACGCTGGTGGAATTTCACCACCTATGGGTCCTCGAACCCTTGACCAGGATAGTTGATTAGTTGGTCTTCTACACCTTATGCACGCTGTCACTCGTCGAATAGCTAAGATATTCTTTGTATGTAGTTTTAAAAGAAATTTTCCTCATAAACTTCCCTTTTAACTAACCAACTTAACTTTTAAATCTTTACTTTTCATTTCTGAACTCATGCAGTATGAGTTAACTTATTTTTACTGAATTACCTTTATTTTTTGGATCGTTCTCTCTATTTTCCTTCCTAAAATCTTTCACTGAATTTTCAGTTATTTTTATTCTATATTTGCAATCTTCCTGAAGTTCTGCGCTTCAAATAGGTCACGTTGGTAATTCTAAAATCTTTTAAATTTTGTTCATAAAAAATCTTTCTTAAAATCATATTTCTCTTCGTTTTTTTAAATCATGTTTCATTGGAAAGATGGCTGTAGGAGATAAAAATGAAAAATGAATATGTTTTTACACAGTTAAATTAATCAAGTTCTCCTTGAATATCTCTATCTCGGTGCAATGGACTGAATACAAGTGGTCAATTTCAGTAATACTTATTTTTTAAAACATTCATTTTTAAAACACACCTAATACTTATAGGTAAAAATTGACCTAATACTTATTTTAAAAAAAAAAAATAGAATCCTAACCAACCATTCATGCCTGGGAGAAATAATGGTCATAGAAAAAAAGTTCAAATTAAGGTGAGGTTGTGCCATCCTATCAAGTGACTATTTCTATCAACAAACAGCAGACCAACCGTTGCAGGTTTCATTCAATCAAGTGTCTCGGTTGGAGTTAACCAGTGAGTTTACCAGACGTGTCTTGAACCACTTACAATCATGACTGGGTTTCCTAACAACATAGCTTAAAATCTGGCCGAGTTGACTCAGTCAAGTTTCTGGTGGAATCGCTGAGTTTTAGAACTATGATATGGACAGGTTAGAATGCTGGTTTTTTACAGGGCCCCACATCTGATAAATGTCCATATCTAACTTGCATGGCAGAAAAATCGTCAATCTTATTAAATCTGTTTAATGTGTAGATCACTCTGGAAGGTAGAATCCTCCAAGCCCAGGCAAAATAAATAAATAAAAATAAAAATAAAAAACTCTGATACTCTGGCATGCTGTGATGGTGATACACAGACTAAGAAATTACTTAAATTTTGTATAATTAGAATTCATTATCATTTTATCTACCATTTTAGATATATCATGGTCCAAAAAATTTATCCCATGATCTTATTTCAATGTCCATCATATCAATAGATGTATCATGATCCAAAATTTTTTGCAGATTTGATCATTTGCCCATCATATCAATAGTCGTATATTGGACGGTCAAAATCAAAGATGATCTTATTTCAACAAATAAGTGCCTATGAATCAGGGGTTGGGATTGTTTAACCAATTAGTTTTTGAACTGTTACTTAGAGACATATTTTGGACAATTTATTCGGTTTAGTTTGAGTTAATTTATGCTAGATGTACGACTTTCTAAGCTTGTGTATCAAGCGTCAACCAGAGTATTAAATAATTCCCCACTTCCCTTCTCTTTCAGGCACCCTACCTGTAGCGTCATCTTCCTCACCTATTTACAGGAGAGTGCAACGAAATTCTATGGGCCCCACCGCCATGTTGGTGTGAAATCCACTCCGTCCATCAGTTTTCTAGGTGATGTTAAGAAGGCCAAAACTCAAGCAGCCCCAAAACTTGTATGAGCCAAACCACAAGAAACAGTGGTGATGCTAACCTTCTTGAACTCACTGTGATGGTTATTTGCCATCCAACCCATTGACAAGGTAATCCTCACAAGGATGAATGAAAACACTTGTTATCATGAGCCAAAACCTCTGTTGGCACACACAGGTTTCCATTACGGGTGTCTAAGTCGTCACTTTTCTTGTGGTCTAACTCAATTTTATTTTGAAACTGCTTGATATTGTAACCTACATTATTCGGAGTGTATGTTGGAAAGACATTACAAATGGGCTCACAAGCTTTTTTCTCTAAAGTTGTTTAAAATTAATAAAATATTTCTAAACTCACATTCTTTTCATCTTACTAAAATATCCCTAAAATTATTTCAAAATCGCATTTCAACACTTTATTTTTAGAGCTCATTTTTCAGTTTATCAAACAAATCTAAGTTATAATTTCAAATTAGATTGATCTAGCTACCCTAACCTCTTACTGAAGGGCCTGTTTTTTTTTGTAATGTGAGAATTTTATCAACTGGAAAGAAACGGAAAACAAAAAGAAGAAAAACACATTGGGTTGAAAGAAAAGCAAAAACGAAAAGGAAAGAAAAAAAAGTAAATAAAAAATACAGAACCAGGCTTCTGCCTGGCATACCAAAACCATGGACCCCAATCCTTAAACTAAAACCCTCACTCAGCCTTTAAAATACTGGTGTTTTTGAAGCTTGGTTATTTCTTTCTGCCCACACAACCCACAAAACTGCCAGAAGCAGGATTCCCATGACTCTCCAGTCTAGGGAGAAAGGACAATAGAGTTTTTTTTAGGAAGGACTCTCGTTTGTTGGAATATGAGCAATTGAAAATCCATTTTTAACCGTCCAATAAATGTCAATCATAAATGTTGATGAATGAATAGTCATATAATTAAATGAGCATGATCATGTTTGGTTAATGGCACATAAAACTGGGGCACAGTTTGGACAATTTAATCAGAGTTATTTATATTCCACTCGCCTAGGTATAGGTGGAACTTTCATGGGATCCACCCTACCCATCAGGTCACCCACCTCAATTTTTGTCCCGGAACCCAAAAATCATGATGATCCAAATTCAGGTAGGCCACACCGTAGGAAACAGTTGGGATTAGATGTCCAACGTTAGTTTTCTCTAGGACCCACCATAGTGTATATATGCCATCCAACCCATTCATCTAATGTGCCTTGTCAGGATGACATGACTACCCAAAAACCACGGCATTCCAAAACTCATGTGGGTCATGACAGAAGATTTAGAGATTTGTGTAACTTTAAACTGCATGAGTGTTGAATCAGCCTGATTTTCGGGATCCCAGCCCAACAGGAGTTGGTGTATTGATGGACGGGTTTGATTTCATGCAAGTTAATTGTTTCTCCATGCCTGCGAGAGGTACATGAGTTTTCAATTTATAAGTACATGCCTATCATCCATCACAAGCAAGAATATCAAAGTTTTTCTCTTCTGATAAATGACATTTCCTTTCATAGAAATTGATGACGCAAAAATGTGACCTCAATAATACCAACATCCACAACACCAATGCAAAAATGCAGCACCAGGTAATACGCATTTCCATATTTTCTACTATCCCAAGGAATTATAGGGTGCTGAGACTAAGCAAGCGTACACTGAGGACTTTTTGAGTTCCATACATGTGGGGCAAACAGTTCTGTGATCCATGAAGTCTACAAAACGACTAGAAAACATCCATTTCTTGGAATCTTTGAGCATCGTTGGATCCATGAAGTGCCCATCAATTGGTCAGTCTGGATTGATCAACGTGTGTACCCAAAACGGGGCCTAATTGTAGATATGCATGCTTCAAGTTGTCAATTAGCTGCACTATAGCCAAGTAGAACAACAACATAAATATCAGTCGATATTCTTCGGTCATCTAAAAGAAATGAGCCCCTTGATATCTGTTTAGTAGTCTCTAAATCACTGAAAAATAAGTACAGTCATGATATGGGGGGGGAGGTTGGGGGGAATGAACTGTAATGACTGCCACTGACCATTGACGAGATATCTCAATCACCCAAGCGCAGCGCCTGTCCACTTTCTGTATTAGCCTCCAAGTTCAATCCTCTGGACAGGTAAACTTTGCATTAGAATACAATCCGGCACGTGTGGGATGTCCAAGCAGTGAATGAGGTAGACCCCACCATGCACCCGACCTGGCCAAAAGATCAAGGGATTCGGGCTGGCTCACATGCATAAAAGATAGGCAAACTGAATAAAAGGAGTTTTCCCGCATGCTGCCATAGGTGCCAACCTGGTGAGCATGCCATACATCCAAGCATGAATCAAGTGGGCCCCTTCCTGCACATGTACCTGGCTCAGAAGCCAGCATGGTGAACTATCAGGCCAGAGGTCATGTGTACAAGGAATTTATACTCTGGCAAATTTTAATAACCAGTCCATGGATTTCTAATCTACCTGATAATCTTTGTTTCTTTTTCTTTTTTGACAGGCCTGAGCAGTGAACCAGGTGTTTCCGGTGGGGCCCATCTGATGCACATCTCAGATGTGTCTCACACATATGCTGTTTGCAAAGATGCATGCAGAGTAACACGAGTGGGCCAAGCAAACCAGCAGAAGAGCACTAAAATGTACCTCTCTGCAGCTTCCCTCCCAATTTCTTCAATGTGATTCTCGATTTTAGCACATGCAGCTTGGATCTCTATGTTCTTCGTGCAGAGCTCCTTCCATTGAGCCTCAAGGGCATTGAGTTCAACAGATGTGTTTTGCTGGACCATGTCAAGATGCTTAATATCTCTATTTGATCAAGTGCAGTACTGTTCATAGCATAGTTCAGAAACTCCAAAACTCAAATCGACTTGATGTCTCTCTGGGTCAGGTCCACTCAAGGACTCAACTGAATGTTTAATGGACTCAACTCAATATTTTAATAATCAAATTTAAAGTCTCTAGATAGATAGAAAATCTTAAATTTCTTAGAAGTGTGCAAGTAATAAAATATCCAAAAGAAAATCAAGTTGCTGTCAGTGGAGCTGGTAGAGACTGTAACTCCTCCGTGGAGGTTACTGTTTGAATCCTCTTGCAAGCAACTCAGTTTTTTAGCAGTCAAACTGTTGTCTGGCCAACTGACTCACTCAAGCCATGCCGAGTCGTCCCAATTGATTCAGGCTCTCTAGAAAGTTTTCAAGAGTCTCAGCTTGAAATCTAGTTGAGTTGACTGAGCCGAGTTTCGAGTCAACCCACTGAGTTTTAGAACTATTATTCATAGCAATTGTAAGCCATAGAAACTCACCTGATGAAATTTTCTCTCACGATTCACAACTTCAATCATTTCGTTGTGTCCCAGGGCTATTGCTTGCATCCTGTGAAAGATGATGAGAGCAGTAGCAATGTAAAAGAAACCACCTTACATCCACACGGGAATAATGACAAAATCATGTCTATTCTTTCTTACATTTGTACACTATAATTTTACTGGCATTTCACATTAATGTGTATGTCTTGAGGACTGTTTGGACGAACCCCCAAACAAGAACCGAATAGAATGAGGTTCACCCCACGTGAATTGCAGGATTTCAGTTGTTAGGAGCATCCTGCAAAATGGAGATGGTGGGATGCACTAAACACTCTGTGGGCCCACATCCGCAAAATCAAGCCCAAAATAAAAATGTAATGACCACGGTTTAGAGATATCACCATTACTACTCATCTGGGGATTGGCTGCACCCACATTCATAGGTATGCTCAAACGGATCTTATCGTGTAATTGGCTCACAGCAGCAACCCTTTTAAAATGTTTAAATCCCAGACCAGACCAGTTTGGACTGGACTGGCAACAACAATGGGTCAGATCACTGAAAAACCTGGAACTGTTAGTGATAAAGCATTTTTGTTGCAAAAAATGTATGGTCACTCAAGCCATGAACCTTCCCTTAGAAATCAAATGACTGTCCGCTGAGTCAGACAGAGACACTTCATTTGTTTATAGCTGTTTTGTTTATCTTATTCAGTAATACTCCAAGCAGGTGTCCCATACCTGAACATGATGGACCACTTGGATGGGTAGTCGGACCCTGCCCACAACAACAGTTTGGGGTCCAATCTGAGTTCTAAGAAATTGGTTTGAAGAGCAATGTTAGGTAGAGGCAGGTGTCCGTGTTTCATGTTATGCAGACTCGGAGGAAATGCATCAAAATCAATTGTTTAGCAGCATATGACAAAGGTCAACCACCCAACTATTGGAACTCTTTAAATTATTTTGAGCATGTAATAGGATCGCTTAGTGATTGCAACTAGGACCCTCAAACATTTGTATCACAAAGTGGATTGGAGTGGACCCCACGTGATTACACAGGTTGGCCCTTGTGATCATGTGCATTCTAGAACAAGTGATCAAATGTTTTATTTTGTCCTTTAGTTCTTTTAGGCAACGGAACAACCAAAATACCCCTTATGGTTGAATGTGAATAAGCCACGAGAACCTATATGGCTTTGCTAAAAAAGGTTTTTTGTTTGTGATTTTGATTCTGAAAAATCACTTTGTTAGCCTTTAAGTATGTTTGGTTAGCTACTTAATCAATTTTAGAAAAACAATTTTCTAAATTTGCACTTTTTTCCACAATGCTTAGCCCTAGTTTTCCAATATCATTTCTGCTTCTACGAACTTGCAAAAAAAAAAAAAATCATAAAATTGACGATCTCTCTCTTGTTTGGAAGGCACATGTGCCATCTCTCATGGCACGTAGGTCCGATATCAAAATCCATCAACCAGTTGATCCAACCATGTTTTCCGTAACATTAATCTGGTCCACTCACAAGGTGGGCCCCAATATTGAAAACAGGTTGGATGGGTTAGAAAACTTCAGCGGAGTGTTTTAGAGACATAAATTTGTTTTGCATATTGTGGCCCACCAAACCAGTGGACCAACTTAATTCTCAGGCTAGAGCATCAATACAGGTGCCTTTCTAAAGGATGGATTGAATCTTGGACCTACATGACATGCTGGCAAATGTGAGGAGCGTACATGAGTTGTATTGCATAGCGTGTGGGCATATCAAATCTCATCTCTAGAGAAGCCGGATGGACACCACTTTCCTATAACCACCACCTACAGCACTGTGGGACCACCGCTATGATCATGCGACATCAAACCCATACATCCATTTTGCCATATCATGTTAGGGTATGACTCCAAAATGAGGTAGATCCAAGACTAAAGTGGACCACGCAATAGGAAACAGTAGGGATTGAACGCTCACCACTGAAACATTTATGGGGCTTTTTCACATATGCAATTCTCAAGAAACAATTCCAAAGAATCTAAAAGCAATGCCAGACAAGCCCTAAGGGCACACTAGTCATTTCGCTAACCTTTAAGGTTTCTCTTGGCCTCTAGTGGACATGTGAACATGTGTCGTTTTGGAGAATAAGAATTGAGTTTTGAGATTAGTGCTTGTCCTTGTTCTTTGGTATAAGTAAGAAGGGGAACATATAATGCTTGACCAGATGGCTGTCAGGATTCTCCCATGACTATATTTTCTTCTTTTGCCCTACTCAAGTGTGGATTTTTCTGATTTCGATTCAATGATATAGAAGGATTGGGTTGAAGAATCGGAATATAAGAGTCTAGATTTGAAGCCGACTGGCCTTCCCATTGTGTCAGCGAGTGTTTGGACTTTGGATGCACTATTGAATTGAATTGTAATTCTAAATCAAATAAAGTGGCAATAAAAAGATTGCATTTTCCCTCCTTAGCATTCGTTTTGAGGGTCTGGGCTCCAAATTGCAACTAATTGCTCTCAAGTTGGGCATGAAAGAAAAGCAACTACGATGCAATGAGAAGGAAACTTCCCCGTAATGAATGCAGGGAAATATCAATAATTTTTGTCATTTCCTCTGGGATTAAATTGAAAATTTTCAACAATTCCCATGTGCATCCAAATGGGGCCTTAGCTGCCAATTTGTCTAAAATGATAGAGAAGAAAAAAATGCCTCCAATTGTTGATTGTGCATATAGATTATTATTTCATGCAAGTAGATGATGCATAGCAAGTAGATTAACCTGGACAAGAATGCCTCCAACCGTTGATTATGATGCTTCCAAACATCAACACCGTGATTCAACATTAGGTCCAGATTCTCAATTCTGCAAAACTAACGAGTGATTTCAGATTTCGAAAGTGCATATGTGCACACACATAAAGTGGTGCATTTGTCTAGGTATGTGTAGAATTTGGTCTAGACATACAACAATATGAACCAAACATAATATATTGTGCTAGTTGGAAAATCTGAACAGGAGTGATATAACCAAGGTATTCCGTAACGGTAACGGTGGCCATAACGGCCACCACTGTTACCTTTACGGTATGAGGTGTAACAGCCGTTATGGGAGTTGTGATGGCTGTTATGGTCTCTCTCTCTCTTTTTTATTGAAAAAAAAAAAAAAAAAAATTCCAAAAAACCTATATCTGCCCTGTAATGGTCCATTACAGCCTTTATGGGAGGTGTAATGGGCTGTTAGGGGGCTGTAACGGCCTTTACGGGTCATTTTTTCCCATAACGGTTGTTACGGCTTTTAGAACCTTGTAACGTGTAATGGTTGCCACCGTTACCTTTATATAACAGCCTTTACGACACCCCCTTGATATAACAGGAGATGGAGAGATCTTCTTCTAGTCTAGAATACCCATCTAGATCTAGGGCTGTCAATGGACCGGGCTTGGGATGGGCCAGGGCTTGGACTAGAATACCCATATAGATCTAGGGCTGTCAATGGACCGGGCTTGGGATGGGCCAGGGCCTGTCCAAGCCCAACTCACAATGTAAATTTAGGCCCGGGCTTGTGTCGGACCAAAACAACAGGCCCAAGCCCAGCCACCCACTTTTGCGCTAAGTCTACATTGCTCATTTTTCACTAAGTGTGGCCCATCATGCATGAATTCGACAAAAATGCCCTTAAAATCCTAAACAGGTCGGGCTGGCGAGCTCTTCAACGGAGCCCGAGCCCAGCCTGGTTATCAAACAGAATTAATTTTAGGCCCAAGCCCAGGTCATTGACAACCCTACAACCATCAATCCATAACCTCAATAGATAACAAAAACTTACATGAATTCAAAAAATGATGATCCTCCAAGGCAAGACTATCTTAGCAATTAGCATACAGAGTGATCATCCACAACTAGAGGTCACAAGTTTGGGTGTATTTCCTTGCCAAGAAAACTATATGCTTACCTACATAAAGCATTCATAGTTCTAGAAACTGCTGACTTCACCCAATCTCCGACGAGTCAAATTGACTCAACAAGATTTCAAGCTGAGTCGACTCAACTAGATTTCAAACTCATTAAGCGAAGTGTCGGTGAAAACAATGGGTGGACTTCGACCCTCAGAAAAATTGGGGAGTTTTTCCACGAAGTCATTCTACAAATCATTGAAAGGAGAAGATAATAGAGGAAGTCACCCCAGCAGCTGCAATTTAGCAGTATCATGGCTCACCTAGGGTGGTTGCTCTGAGACGGTACAAGATTCTACTAGCTAATCGCCCTGAGTAGTACAAAATTATGATAATGAATGTCTGCAACTCCAGGACATGGAAGCATTGGAGCAACTATTTACACATTGTCCGTTAGCTTTGATGATTTGGTGGAGACTCTTCAATATATTTGGTTTATCTTGGGTGATGACAGACTAGAATGCAACTTCGTCAGAAGTGTAGAATAGGGGTGTCTTAATGAGAGGAGGAAGTCTATGTGGGAGCTAACACTGCTAGAGGGACTGGATGTGGAAGGAACATAATGATAGAAGTTTAAACAACAAGTCTAAATAGGGCCAAAAACTTTTTCCTCCGCACTGGTAGGAATAGTTTTATGTGGGCTAAAGATGTCACAGCTTTGGAAGGTTATAGTTCAGTGGAGCTACAAGCCCTCAGATCCATTCTTGTTTGATATTGGTTGGCTCTGATGCATGGTTTTGAAAATTTTTTGGCAATACTGACTGATGTTGTTATTTAAAATAGAGAGAATGTGTGTGTAAGAAAGAGTTCCTTCCTTTCGAGGAACCTCTTACTTGGATCTGTTGAGCAATTGGCCATTGGTGTTGGACGGTGAACTGACCAAAGATGGAAGTGTTTCCTATATGGAATTGCCCACGTAAAGTTGGTGGAAACCTAACTATGATGTCTTTCTGCAAAAAAAAAAAAAAAAAAAAAAAAAAAAAAAAAAAAACTGGTCATAGCAGAATTGGTCGTACATTGAGAAATGGTGAAGGAGAGATCTTTTCCCGTTCTCTATTTCCCGTTGGTTTTTTTCTCGGGTCCCATTGGTGATGCTAATCCTGTAAGGGCAGAGGTGTTACCCCTATGAAAAGGGTTGAGCGGTGTTCAAAATATCGGTATCGCGTTACATATTGCATCCTTGGGATACAAATATGTATTAGTTATCACACGGAAATCATATATCATTTCTGAGTTGGGGCAGGA
Organism: Magnolia kwangsiensis; assembly: GCA_037074715.1. Taxonomy (NCBI): domain Eukaryota; kingdom Viridiplantae; phylum Streptophyta; class Magnoliopsida; order Magnoliales; family Magnoliaceae; genus Magnolia; species Magnolia kwangsiensis. Next base: position 122,660,632 of record CM073577.1, read on the forward strand.
CTCCAAGGAATTCTTGGGTATGTACTTTCTGGACATGGACATAAGTTGGTTGTAAGCCATTCATGATAGAAAGAAGCCATAAAAAAATGTCAGCTGGAAACACCAGCTTTGAGATTTTGGAAGCTAAAGGTTCTATAGGAAAATGGGGCGAGATGAGAGGGGTGACTGGCTAATGTTTCAAAATTACACTCTCAAGTGCAACTGATTGGACCATACCTAAGGTCCAACCAACATAGAATTAACGTTAATAAATGCCAAGGTAGAGAAGGAAATGGGGTTGCCAGCTTGGGTGGACCCCACCACGGTGTTCATGTAAAATCCACCCCGACCACCGTGTGTGTCACCCCATGTTAGGCCCATGATGCAAAAATCAGGCTCATTTGTGATTAAGGTGGACCACACAATTAGAAACAATGTGCAGTGGCAAACCTCACCTTCCAAACTGTTTCCTTGGTGTGGCCCACTTGAATCACAGGTCAACCTGATTTTTTGGCTCTGGCCGTAACATGGGATTACACATCTAATGGACCGGAGTAGATCTCACATACACATTACAGTGGACCGGGTGTTGTCATGTGCGGTCGCATATGCGAATATGCGATCGCATATGCGCATATTCTGGGCCAGATCGCATATGCGATCCCTGCACATATGCGATCGCATATGCCCCATGTGCCAACATATGCGATCGCATATGTCAACGGTCAGATTTCTAACCCTTTTTTAAAAAAAAATCCGGATTTTTACTCTCTATATATGCATTCTAAGCATTCCTACTTTCAAAAAAATCTCACACTCTCTCTCTATTCTTTATTTCTCTTACTACATGCTCTCTTACTAAGCACTTTACATTTTACAAATCCTACATTCTACATTCCATCCACTCCTCTCCATCCATATTCCATTTCCATATTTCTTTTCTTTTCTTTCAACTTTCAAGAATCAAGATTCAAGACTCAAGAGGGTACAAATCAAGAATCAAGAATCCAAGATACATGATACATGATACATTATTCATAATACCATCCATATTCAAGAATCAAGATTCAAGATCAAGAGTCAAGACAAGAGTCAAAAGACTCCTCACTCCTCTAGTCCTCGCCAATTTCCAATCTCCATCCACTAAGTTTTCTAAGTTCGAAGTTTCTAACAACTTCTTTCTATCAATTATTTTTTTTAATATTTTTTTTGTTAATTGATTTGTTAATTGTGAGTTGTTACAACTTACAACTTACAAGTTTGAAGTTACAACTTACAACTTACAAGTTACAAGTGACAAGTTACAACTTACATTACAAGACTACAAGTTACAAGTTGCATTACAAGACTACAAGTTACATCTTACAAGTTACAAGTTACTAGTACAAGTTACAACAAGATTTCAAGATTACAAGTGCAAGACTACAAGACTACAAGTTACAACAAGATTTGAAGTTGGGAACCTCTTTTAGATTTTTAGTTGTTAGTTGTTACATTTGTAATTTCTTTTATTTGTGTATAAATCTCTCTCTCTCTCTCTCTCTCTCTCTCTCTCTCAAGGTGTCCCGTATCAGTATCGGTTGGCATAACGGTGACCTCCAAAACCGATACGGATACGGGGACGTAATGGCGATACGGGGGTGTAATGGCGATACGGGGGTGTAACGGTCTGTAACGACGCAAAAAAAATTTTTTGCGAAAAAAATATGAAAAAATATGAATTAAATCCGAAATATTCTAAGCATTCCAAATATGCATTCATTTATAAATTGGAACATGTTTATGGTGGTGTAACGGTCCACTCTTTGGTGAGAAGTTGTATCGGACTGTCTGATGAATTTATGAACTAGATAACCTGAATTTGACTACAAAATTCATATATTTAATTTTCTAACTATCTACTATCAATGATAGATATATTATAATGAATGTAATATGAAAATATCTTACATTAGGTGTTTGCAATTATTTTTGAGGAATTTCTCGAACATGCGTAAATAGAAAAAAATATTTAAAAAAATATAAAATGGTACCCCAAATCTATAAAATGTACATTAACATGTTTTACTATAATTAACACATCACATGGCATGATTAAAACAGCAAAACAATCATTAAAAAATTATTTTTCGAATTTTTCAAAAAAAGGCCATAATTAATGCGTAAATAGAAAAAAAATATAAAAATATATAAAATGGCACCCCAAATCTGTAAAATGCACATAAACACGTTCTATTATGATTAACACATCACATGGCATGATTAAAACATCAAAACAATCATTAAAAAATGATTTTTTGAATTTTAAAAAAAAAAGGGCCATAATTAATGAGTAAATAGAAAAAAATATAAAAAAAATATAAAATGGCACCCCAGATCTATAAAATGCACATTAACATGGTCTACTATGATTAACACATCACATGGATATTTAAAACAGCAAAACAATCATTAAAAAATGATTTTTTGAATTTTTCAAAAAAGGGCCCTAATTAATGCGTAAATAGAAAAAAAATATAAAATGGCACCCCAAATCTGTAAAATGCACATTAACATGTTCTATTATGATTAACACATCACATGGCATGATTAAAACATCAAAACAATCATTAAAAAATAATTTTCGAAGTTTTAAAAAAGGGGCTATAATTAATGCGTAAATAGAAAAAAATATAAAAATATATATAAAATGGCACCCCAAATCTGTAAAATGCACATTAACATGTTCTCCTATGATTAACACATCACATGACATGATTAAAACAGCAAAATAATCATTAAAAAATAATTTTTTGAATTTTAAAAAAAAGGGGCCATAATTAATGCGTAAATAGAAAAAAATATAAAATGGCACCCCAAATCTGTAAAATGCATATTAACATGTTCTACTATAATTAACACATCACATGGCATGATTAAAACAGCAAAACAATCATTAAAAAATGATTTTTCAAATTTTTTTTAAAAAGGCCATATTTAATGCGTAAATAGAAAAAAATATAAAATATATATAAATGGCATTTGTTGTATATTCATGTGGTCCATCCTTTTTGCCCACTTATTTCAGGGCATGGACCAAAAAATGAGGCTGATCCAAATCTTAGGTGAATCACAAAATGGGCCTTAAGAAGATTTAACGGCGGGCATTCAATCCCAATTGCGTGGTCCAATTGAGATTTTGATCCCTTCATTTCAAGGATCATGCATTAAAATGAACTTGAAAAATTATGAATGGCATGGATTTACCATACATAAATCAAGGTGGGCCCCACCGCATGCAATAAAATAGTGAGTGTGCACTATGCAGCGTGCACTACAGATTATACAAAAAAAGAAAAAGAAAAAACTGCGTGGCTGGAAACAGCAACGCCATTCTGTTCGGTTTTGCTGGAAAAAGAAAAGAAAAGAGAGGGAAATGAAAAAAAAAGAAGATGGAAAGCAGAGAGGGGACCGAACCGAGAGAGAGAGAGAGAGAGAGAGAGAGAGAGAGAGAGGGCTGCCGCTGTAGCAGCACCACAGCTGCAACCGCAGTAGCGCCGCAGCTGCATTGTAAGAAGAAAAAAAAAAAAAAGAAACAAAAAAGGTAAGTTTCTTTTCTTTTCTTTTTTTTTTTCAAGCCGTAACAGCCGTTACGGGTCCGTAACGGCCGTTATGGCCCGTAACGGCCGTTACGGTCACAAAATTCCATAACGGCCGTTTCGACCCCGTATCGCGTAACAGTATCAACCGTTACCGTTACGTATCGGCCGATACGGCCGTATCGTAACGGATACGGGACACCCTGCTCTCTCTCTCTCTCTCTCTCTCTCTCTCTCTCTCTCTCCCCTCTTCTCTTTTTACAAGTGTAAGTGTGTAAGTGTAACTCAACTCTCTCTCTTTTTCTCATTTTCTTTTCCCTCTTCTTCTCCTTTTCTACTAGTGTAAGTGTGTAACTCAACTCTCTCTCTCCCTCTTCTTCTCCCTTTCTAGTTTCTACAAGTGTAAGTGTGTGTGTAAGTGTAAGTGTGTAACTCTCTCTCTCTCTCTCTCTCTCTCTCTCTCTCTCTCTCTCTCTCTCTCTCTCTACAAGTGTAATTGTGTAAGTGTAACTCAACTCTCTTTTTCTCATTTTCTTTTCCCTCTTCTTCTCCTTTTCTACAAGTGTCAGTGTCATCCCCATTGTATTCGGCTGCTTACATCCTCAACCCAACCTGTTTATTCGCTTCTGCTGATCCAGCAGAAGCACTAACTATGCATATGGTTGGATTTATTGATGTCTTGGAAAGAATGATTCCAGATAGAGAAGAACAGGACAAGATCTCAACTTTGCTGGACTTCTACACAAAAAGTGAAGGGATATTCTCAAGGGATATCGTAATAAGACATCGGACAATGAAATTACTCAGTAAGTACTTATATGAATGAATGTTTGTTACTATCATACTATGTTAGTGTACACTGTCAACTGTGTATTGAACTCTTACAAAAAGTTGTTCTACAAAGTGTCTCTAAGAGATCTAACCTATACAACTGTTTTTCTCATCTGACTGGTGGGCTGCCTATGGAGTGGACCCGAACAGGAAGGATCCAGCTCTAAAGAAGCTGGCTATGAAGATTCTTAGACTCACGTGTTCTGCCAGTGGTTGCGAGCACAATTGGAGCACGTTCGAGTCGGTAAGTAAAAGTTTATTTACATTTTAGACTGTTTAGTAATTGTTTTGTTTTTTTGTAAACTTTAATTTTTAGTGGCCTAAGCTAAATTAATTATCTAAATAGCAAATGTCAAATGCATTTTCTTTCTTGCAGATTCATACCAAGAAAAGGAATCGCCTTGAGGCAAAAAAAGCTCAACTATTTGATTTTCGTTCAATACAATCAAAAATTGTGAGAACGATTCGAAAGTATGAACGAAAAGCTCGGCTGCTTTGACCATATCTGCTTAGATGAGTTGGATGTAGATAACGAGTGGCTCGTAAAGACAGAGGACCCGGTATTTGTTGGAAAGGATCTGACATGGGCACAAGTTGAAGATGTCGTATATGGATCGACACCTGGTGAAGGTCGTAGTACCACTCAAAGGCGAATGACGGAGGGAAGCCGGAGGGCGAGTAGTAGCCGTCAACCCGTTCATGAAATTGAGGAGATTGAAGAAGGAGAAAGTGATAATGATTATCAAATTGAAGACCATCCACCATTGGATGTTGATGAAGTATTAGTACGTACAGATGACGAAGAAACAAAAGAAGAAGTGTATGTGGAAAAAGGAAATGACTCAAATGATGATGGTGGTGGTGGTGGTGGTGGTGGTGGACCTGGTGGTGATGTGCCACAATGGATGCTAGATCAATGTATATGATATATCATGATTATTGATTAGATAAATAATAAATACATAACTTCTTAATTTTGTTTAATCATTAATGGTTGTCTCATAAGTCTAAGTGTGTTGATGTTGTCGATTGTTTGTTGATAACTTGATATTGAATCATTGATAAATGATAACTTGATATATTATGTATTGTATTTGTATCATGATCATCTATCATGTACATGTAGTCTTGAATGTTGAATATGGATATTTCATAGAATCATAAATCATAATTCATATTTCATATTTGTTATTGTTAAATGAATAAATATAAGTAACTACTAAGTACTAACTAAAATGTTAATTGTTAATTTATTAATTTGTTAATGTTAAGATAAGATGAAAGATCATTTAAGAAGTTAACTATATTGTAATTTGTAAATTACTAAATTGTAAATGTATGATGTATCTCATGTTCATGTATGGTTTTATTTTTTGTTTTTACTTAAATTAAATGTATTTCATGTCCCAATAACATATAATAATTTATTTTGATTTTTCTGATTTTTTTAATTTTTTTCTGATTTTTCTGATTTTTTTTTAAATTTTTTGAAAAAATGCGGAAATATATATATATATATGCGACCGCATATGCGATTGTGCAATCACATATGCACACACGCATATGCAATCACAGATAGCATATGCGATTTGACAACATTGACCCCATCAAAAATCAAGGCGGGCGTATGCTAAATTCCTTGTTTTTAATGAGAAATTCTCACGGCTATGAGAAAGCCTCACATCCAAGATACTAGGCTATAGGTTAAGATCCAACCAAAAGATAACTTCCAACCATCAGTGTGTACAACATCCAACCGTCTAATAGGTTGGCTCCATTATACGAATCACCTCTTAGAAAACTTCAAAACATCCATTCATTGAATGGGCCACACTTGCGTTTCACTATTTACCAATGTCTAGAGGATGGTTTATATGGTATGGCCCATTAATTTGTAGATAAAATTCACCATTGTACTGGGCAATCCTTGTGGTGGGGCCAGCCTGTTGGAAGGTCTGGATTTCATATGCACTTTGGAATTTATGAGTGGACTGTATCTGTGGTCCAACTGGCTGGACTTTAAAACTCAAAGAAATCACTTTTTTCTCGGAACAAGTGGAAGATGAACACCCACCCTTTATTTTTTACATGGTCCACCGTGATGTGTATGCGAGATCCACTCCGAGCATAAGATGTGTAATCCTATGTTACGCCTATGGACAAAAAACTAGGCTAAATTGTGATTCGGGTGGCCACACCAAGGGAAATAGTTGGGACTCACGTCCGCCTTGATTTTTACATGGCCCACCGTGATGATTATTTGAAATCCACTCCAACCATTGGATGCACGCCAAAAAACAGGCCTACAGCCGAAAAATCAACCCCATCCACAATTCAAATGGGCCACATGAATGGAAACAATTTGGAGGGTGAATGTTGTCATGTACATTGTTTCCAATCGTATAGTCCACCTAAATCATGGATGGGGCTGATTTCTAGGCTCTAGGCCTTACATGGGGTGACACACTTGGAGGTCGGGGTGGATATCACATAAACACCATGGTGTGGCCCACTTGAGCCTAGGGCTGTCAATGGGCCAGGCTCATGCCTGCCAAAATCAAAACTTTGAATAGGCCCAGCCCAAAACAGTTCAAAATCTGGGCTGAGGCCAACCCCGGGCCCAGCCCGTTGACAGCCGTGCTCGAGCCGTGCATGCACACATGCGCCCACACCATGGACGCCCACCCACGCGCACGCACACACACACACAGATACATATATAGAGAGGGATGGCTAATTAGGGAGAGATTTCTCGTTTTCCTGGACCGTGAGTATTGCAAATTCCTGAAGTTAAATTTGTGCTCCATCTCTACTTTGATTCCCACAGAAGCCTGCTCATAGGGAAGGGATCTGAGTGTGTGGCATGAGTGTGTGGGGGGGTGTGTGCATGTGTTAAAAAAAAAAAATAGGGAAGGGATCTGAAGAGAGCCCTCGCATGGGTAACTATTCAACCCTTCTCATGGAAGCATGCATCAGTTGAGTAAAAGATTAGGGCTAAATTCCTTTTTATTGGCTTTTGTCAGGCATGTTTCTAGGGAAGCGAAGACTTTAGCTGATTTGTTCACTGAAAGGCACTTCTAAGAGCACCCTCTGTACAGGAACTTCTTATCGATTATCATAATGGATAGTTGTTCACTTTTCCATATCGGTAAGTTCTCTCGTTATTTCTCAAAAAAGAGTTGGGGGTGGTGTCTAAGTTGGACATACTAATAGAAAGATCTTTGAATTACTCAAGTCATTCAATCATTCGCATTATTTTATCCACAGCCATAGTTCACATATAATGTCTGGTTGCTTCTGAAAAACACAGCATTGCCCACAACAATGAAAACTAGGAGACTAGGCTGCAACAAGCCGTAATTCACATTTAATGTCTTGGGGGTGGGAGGGTTGGTTTACATTGGAGATGCCAAAATAAATCTTCGAATTAAGTCATTCAATCACTCACATTATTTTATCCACAGCCATAGTTCACATATAATGTCTAGTTGCTTCTGAAAAACACAGCATTGCCCACAACAATGAAAACTAGGAGACTAGGCTGCAACAATTACATCAGCCACTGTAAGCTAAAATGATGAATTTGATAACATGTCCAAAATGCGAGTGTGTGCATAAAAATATTCATCAGCCCATGACAAATTATATCTTAAATCCAATGTATCTATTCCCATCAATCTGGCCTTATATGCCTTATACCATAGAGAATTAAAAGCACACACATACGCAAGCGTGATGTAGCATATGATCATTTGATGTTGTCTGTTCCCATACACATTATGTGAATTTTGACCAGTTTAGTGCTCCATTTGTGATGATGAATACAAATATTGTATCCTATCAACATATTCTGCCTGGTGATATTTTAAGCAAGGTGTAAGACTGATTTGGTGATACCTGTGCATGTGTGAACAGTCCTTCAGGTGATGATAAGAGAAACGAAAATATTGTTTACTCCTAGATACCAAATTAGTCCTACAAATTGATTGAAATATCATCTGGCACAATATGCATTACCCAAAATGATACAATATTTGCACACATGGCCAAGATGGCACTAAACAGGTCAAAATTCTCAAAATATGTTATATGTATCCACTTCAGGAGCAGACAAGGAGTTTGATGTGGGCACTGACACAATTTTGGACTACAGCCTTACAATATTCAAATTACTGTAACTATGGTACCATCATCATAAAAGCTCTACTAGATTAAGAGATCTTCAAAGGAAATGCATCATATCATCTGTAATTACCTTATTATCTGATGTTGCAGTAGACTTTGAGCATTTCGAAGGGAATGCCTCCAAGCACTAACATCATTTCGCTTGTTTATGGGTGGCGGCTCCAATCCATATCGGGACATCTCCAGCGTTGCCGGAGGCTTTCCAGCTCTCACACGCTCATATTCTCGGGCAAGCATAGGGTGCTTCTGAGATGCAGAACTACTAGGATTAGACTCACTATAATCAATATAGTAGACTTCATCGAAATAGATACGTAAGCAGTTAAGCACCATGATCATGAATTCTTCAAAGTAGTAATATACAAAGTTCAGCTTGAACAAACATCATTTCATTCAGACCTATATCTTGGGACCGTCTATTGGGAATCCAGATTATTCATCCACTAGGCCAACCTTGTATGACCAGCCCCAATGGACCAAAAACACTGGCACGGTGCCATTGGACAATTCCACCCATATGGCTGCTGCATATGTATGAAGCCCACCAGCGAACAATGTGGATCACAGGATCATTCTAGACTGAATTCTAGCAAGAAGCATTTATCCCAAATGCATCTACTTTAAACCATGTTGAGACATGTATATCAAAGTAGAGAGGTATTACGGCATTATCAGAAAGGAACATCATTTCATGTTCGACCCTTCAATTGCCACAGGTGAGTCCCATCTTTCATAATGCAAGCAAGAACGATTGCGAGAAACATGCAATGAAGATGTGGATCCAAAAAACCCAATTTGTTGATCCTATGACCCGTTTGGTGGGCTCCATACATGAAATTGTGTTTAGAATCTTTTAATGAGATGTGTCGTTGTCACTTGATTCTTTGTAGTCTTTATTTAGTAACGATTGAGGGGAGCAGATCTTTAATAGGATCTTATGTGTCATTATGTCATCAATTTTCTATTGAGGTGCACTCAAGTGGTACCAGGCAGATGTGGGGCCCAGTGATCGGTTCACAGAATCCAACCCATCCATAAGATCTGTCATCTCCAAAAAACCCCAGGGCTCAAAATTCAGATGGTCACAGCGCAAGGAATGTATTGAGAGGGAACACCCACCGCTGATTATCTTGGGGCCCACCATGTTGTGATATACTATTAAGGCCAGGCCCAGATTCAGGCTATTTTCTGACTCCTGTGGGCCCCTGTGAAAATCAAGGGTGGGCATTTCCTCCCAACTTGTTTCCTTTGTTGTGCCACCTTAATTTTGGATCATGCTGAATTTTGGGTGATAGGGGTTTTCTAAGGTGATGCATCTGATAGACAGGTTGGCTGGTGTCAACACAGCATGTCAGCCCCATATCTTCCTGGTACTATCGTAAGCTTATAGTGGTACCGGTACCACTAGAGCGTGCCCCTTTTCTATTCGGGGAGATTGTATCATCGTGAATCTTTCATAGAATCTTATGAATAATAAATTCATTAGTAGGGTGTTTTTTTATCTTGATAAGATTTTTAAGATTTAGAATCTTTTTAATTGTTATTTCCCCTTTTATTGAAATTAGATGTCAAACTTTAGGATATGATATATCTAAAATTAGTTTAAATTCCATATTTATAAGGTCTTTTTGGATCTTTATCTTTTGTATTTTTTTCTATATAAGACCCCTATGTGCTATATGCAATGTTCGCAATATCGATAATATCGGCAGATATTACCGTTATCGCTACCCAGCGAAACGAAACCCATCAAAAGTCCCCAAAATTTATAAAAATAAAAATAAAAATAATTGTATCGTGCTATACATCGCACAATATCGCACGATTTTTTGTGAAATCCCCAATATTAGCAATACTAGCAATACTATCACACATTACAAAGCCAACAACCATTTGAGGAGAGAATTCCAACGATAAAAGGCCAGGAATGTCGGGTTTGCAATATTATCAAAAAATTGAAAAAAATTCCAAACAAAAAGAGGGAAATCCATGTAAGAGAGGGGATTTTGGTACCTACAAAAGAAGTGAGCGTGAATGGAAGCTTAATCTAGTGGGCCACTCGATCAAGAGGTTGTGGTGCGCCGTAAGTGCGAAAAAAACCCCCGATTTTCCTATTTTTTCGTTGAATAGGGGACAGATTTTCTGCGAAATGGAGATTTTGACCAAAAATTTGCCAAAATCGTAGGGATTTTGGATTTGGGATTTGAGATTTAGGGTTCCGGAAGGACCGGAACCCTTGCAGTGAAAATGGCTTCCGATGCCATTTATGGTAGCGGATCGGGTGGTGTACTGCATGCCAGCGACCTGGCTGGTGAGTCAACGAGTTCTGTGGGCCCTACCACGAAGTAAATGTTATATCCAAACCGTTCGTCCATTTCGTGAGATCGTTCCAAGGGCTGAGCCCAAAAATAAGACAGATCCAAAGATCAAGTGGACCACACCGCAGAAAGTAGTGGGAGATTAAACATCTACCATTAAAACCTTTCTAGGATCGTAGAAGTTTTCGATCAATCTGATATTTGTTTTTTCTCTGCATCCATGTTTGTGTGCCCTTATGAATAGATTAGATGGAGAAGAAACATTACGGTGGGCCCTACGAATGTTTTAACGGTGGGAATCACAGTCCCGCAACTATTTGTGATGTGGTCCACTTGACCTTTGGATACGAATCAATTTTTATTACGTGTCCTAAAATGATCTCGCCAAATAGAAGGTCAGTATAGATATAATAAATACATCATGATGGGGCCTACATAACTTTAATCCTCTTTTCGTAGTTAATACGCACGTAGACATACACCAGCGAGGCCGCTGATGTGCGGTACAACAACTAGTTGGCTTACTTTACAAACGGGCTATGGGGTCCACCTTGATGTATATGTTTTATCTATGCCATCCATGTAATTTTTCATATCATTTAATGACGTTAGACCAAAACTTCAGCAAATCCCAATCTCAGGTGAACCACGGCATAAAAGGTGGTGAATAATCATTAAAAGCATTTTATAGGCCAAGAAAGTTTTGGATTAAGGTCATCTTTGTATAGTCCCTTCATTCACCTCTGGTTGACCTTATCGACGGGTTGGATGACAAATAAAAATGATGGATCTACTCAAAGTGGGCCTTCATATGTTTTTAATGGTAAACGTTTAATCATCACTATTTCATGTGGTGTGGTCCACCTAAAATTTGGATGTACTTAATGTTTGGGACAACATCCAAAAATGAGTTGAAAAATTGAATGGACGGAGTGGATATACAACATACCATCATGGTGGGCCCTACAATAGCACTGTTTTCTATGGTAGGGTCCACTTAAGTATTGGATCGGCCTCAATGGTGGGTGTCATTGTCCCCACTTTTTTCTATGGTAGGGTCCACTTGAGTATTGGAACGGCCTCATTCTTTAGCTTAGGCCCTAAAATGATCTCTCCAAATGGATGGACAATGTGGATACAACACATACATAATGGGTGGGGCCACAATCAGGGTTCCATGCACATCGTTCTCTAGTTAATGCTCTAAAATGATCTCTTAAAATGGATGGATGGTATGGATAGAATCCATACATCATGGTGGGCCCATAGTCAAGGTTCACCCTCAGTGTGGCCCTAAGAAGTTTTTAATGGTGGTTGTTCAAGAATCATTGTTTCCTATGGTGTGTTCCACATCAGATTTGAATCTGCCTTATGGTCCTATCACACTTGTGGTGTGGCCCACCATGATATTTGTGAGAAATCCACTGTGTTCATCCTTTTTTTTTCATGGCATACTAGTTGTCCATTATGCATCATATCTTAATATAGTTAGTTGTCTCAGTTCAATTAGACAACGCATAGGTTAAGACCCTATACGAAGGAAACCTATTATGTGCACTTCTTTTTTGAGATTGTACAATTTAATGTATTGAGGTATTTTTTAATAATTCCTGAAGTTTCATTGAAAAATTCAACCAATTTCCCAATATTTCCCCATGTTTCCCAAAAAGTGCGATAAATTACGCGATACAAACGATATATCCCGTTCGATAACCGATATGTATCTGTATCCTAAGGGTTCGATACCGATATTTCGAACACTGGCTATATGTATGAAGAGAGTTTATGAATACAAAATGGAATAAACAAGCGTGAGTTTTGAGAGAGAATATTTAATTGTAGAGTGACAAATTCTAAAAAATCAACATATTTGATTCATGTGGGTTGTGCAAAAAATCCATTCTTCTCTTCTTTTCCCATTACTAATCCATCATACACCATTCAGCAATCCAGACTGTACATCCAATGGTCCCATCATGGCCTAGGCCATGCCTCAAGTGAATGATTGCAACCAAAGGTCAAACAACATATCCAAACTGATGGGGGATATTCGTTGCTACTTCCTGTATGCAATAGAGCCCATCATACCAATGGATTGGATCACCAAAAGGCAGCCCCACGTGCTAGACCACAAAAATCGCTTCACTAGTGTAAGTGCTAATGTTTTAAGCACACAAGCAGTTGTCAAATTTCGTAGGCAAAATGTATAGGGTATGGAACTTTAACACACTTCATCTCTCTTCGACATTTGAAGACAAGAGCACGACTTAACATCTCAAGACTAGAAGGCTTGGAAGGATTTCAAACAAAGTCATTTGTATGCCAACCTACAGGTAAAAATGACCTTAGAAAAGATCCTAGGTTAAAGTGCATCATTATGGTTTTCTACGCTTTAACCTATGACAATTTAACATGAGAAATCAAGGGTGTTCGGCCAGCCGAACCATCTCGGGTCAACCCGAGATCGGCCTAGGTCAAGTTTCCAACAACAAATGACTTTGTTTCTTATGAAACTTTGGCCAGCCCTACCCTGCCTTCGGCCAACTGAACCTAGCTGGGGTCACCCCAAGAGTGACCTAGGTCAAGTTTACAGCAATGCAAAATTCTGATTTCCCGGATTCTTAGGCCAGCCAAACCTTGTCTCTGGCCAACTAAAGTTTGGTTTGGGCCAGCCTAAGTTTGGATTAAATCAAATCCTGTGAAATCTGATAGTTGTTGGAACAGTATCGAGGAACTTCAGCCAGTCGAAGGGATTCTTAGGCTGACTGAAGATCCATATCTTTCACTATAAATAGAGATTATTTCTCACTATTTCAAAGCACGAAAATAAGAGAGAAATCTTCTAGAGACAAAAGAGAGAAATCCTAATCTTTTTCAAGCTATTTGCTTAGTCATTCTTATATTTCTTTTGTAGCTTATTCAATTCTCTTCTCAAGTAAATTTAAATTTAATTAGATAGCGGTTTATACTCAACTTGAAATTAGAGGATTGAATCTGCAACTTTTAGGGTTTTATTCTTTGAGAAATCATATAGCCATATATCCTTCTTGGTTGAGCATACATTGGTTCTTCATCATCCAAGAAAAATAATCACTGCAACCACTGAAGCTTCAACTTCAAAAGCTTTATCAATATCTTCACTTCGATTTACGTCTACAAGAAGATAAGTTTTTATTTTCAATATATTACTTTCAGTTTGGGTTCATTGAGATTGCCCGAAAATCTCATTGGGTTAAGGAGTGATAAGCCCGTGAAAATCACTTGAGGTTTTGTTATGGTTAGCTGGTGAAAATCACGAGAATTGTAAGAAGTTGTTGAGGTGATCCTGTGAAAACCTTGAAAATAGTGGAAAGCCAAAATTACGTGTAGTAATTTTGGGAGCAGAGTAGGTGTGTGTTAAACACCGAATCACTATAACCCTATGTGTATTGTGGTGATTGATAATCTTATTCTTGTTTTTATTATCTTGAAATATTGAATTCAAGGACGTCGTGAAATAAGGTTGTCCTACCTAAGATTTTATGTGGAGGTTGTCCTATGACTTAATTGAAATCAAGATTTCAATATCTATTGTTATTGTGAATTTATTTTCTGCGATTGATTATCAAAAATTGGTTTAGTCTTATTCAACCCCCCTCCAAGACATTTCTAGCTCAACTTGCAAGTGGCATCAAAGCGAGGTTACTCTTGTTTGGATTCATATCCTGAAGCTACATCCAGATCTATAAGATGTCAAATTTCAAAAGCTTATCCATATCCAGGCCACCTCCTTTGATGGCTCAAACTATTCATATTAGAAAGCACAGATGAGGATCTTCCTCAAATCCATAGATGAACGTGTATGGCAAGCCACCGTGACCAAATGGTCCCCTCCTACAATGGAAGTAGTAGTCAAGGATAGAACCATATCCATAAGAGAAATAGCCTATAATCTATGGACAAGTACTCGGAAAAGCAAAAGTAGTGTTAATGCAAAACCCTTAAATGTTATAACTTGTGCCCTCACCGGATGAATTCAAAAGAATCATTTTGCATGATACGGCAAAACAAGCTTGGGACATGCTTGAAATGACCCCATGAGGGAACTAATATTGTGAAAAAGTCAAAGATCCGAATCCTCACAACCAAATTTGAGAAAATTCACATGGAAGAAAATGAGACATTCATGGACTAATATACAAAATTAAATGACATAGTTAACTCTATGTGGGGTCTTGGTGAAAGTATCCCTGAAAGCAAGGTTTGTAACAAAATACTAAGATCACTTCCTTATAGGTTTAATTCCAAAGTTACTGCCATATAAGAATTGAGGAATACCGACAAAATGAAGGTTGAGGAATTGGTTGGGTCTCTTTAAACATGTGAGTTGAATTTCAAAGCTTCAAAGAACAAGTCAGTCCAAATTAAAGGTGTTAAATGAAAATTTAGATAATGAGGAAAATGAGGATGATATGGCATTGTTGGCAAAGAAATTTTATAAGATTTGCAAAAGTAAGAGGAAAAATTATTTTTAAAAACCTTTTGACAAAAGAAAGAGAAATTGAAGTTGTTCGAAATCTAAATCCAAAGACGCCCAATGCTACAACTACTCTGAGTTTGGGCATCTTGCTTCAAAATATCCTAAAAATGATTTTTTTTTTTTTTTTTTTTTTTTTTTTTTAAGGCATGATTGCCACTTGGGATGAATCATCAGAATCTGAAATTGATTCAGAAACTGATGAATTAGACCATGAAGAGGTAAAAGAACAAAATGCCTTTATGATAATAGCCAGAGTCACTACACCAGAAGATAGTGAAACATTTGAATATGAAACTCCTGAAAGTGACTCAGAAAATGAATGCCTTCAAGAAGCTTATGATGCTCTTTTCAAAGAAAGTTGCAAAATTGTGGCAAAGTTGAAAACACTAAAGAAAAAATGCGAGGAACTGCAATTAGATCGTAAAAAAGTTGTCTTGGAAAAATCTCATTTTTTTAACTATTTTAAAAAATCAAAACTAGAATTAAGTTTGAAAAATACAGAATTGCAAAATCTTAAATCTGATTATAAGAAATTGAAAATTGAAGTTTTTTCACTTCAGAGTTCAAAGGACACTTGGAAGTACACCCAAGGAGACCAGAAACTTGAAAATTTACTACATTTCACAAGTATGGTGATAAGTTTGACCTTGGCTATAACAAATATAACAATCTAAAGCCTAAAACTTCTACTCCTTTTGTGAAAAGAGAATCCTCGAACTCTAGAGTAGAAACTCTAAATGAGTCTAATCGCAAAATGAATATCTTCAAAAAAAAAAAAAAAAAAAAAAAAAACCCTTCCTAGAATTTTCTAAAAAGAAAACATTTGCCAACAACCACATATATCCAAGGAGAAAAATTAACAATCCTCCTCTTGCTGATAAAATTCTGGACTTCCTCAAAGAGTTCTTGAAATCCAACTCAAGTAACAAAGGAGTAAACAGGAATAAGAGAAATCCTAACTCCCAAAGACAACAAAAGGAAAGAGACACTCCAAAACCGAAAACCGTCATGAAGTGGGTTCCAAACGTAAAGTGTCTTGTTATCCATACAACTTTCAAAGCAAGTAGCCATTCAAGATGGTACCTGGACAATAGATGTTCTAGATATATGACAGGTGACAAAGCTATTCTCTCAAATATCAACCAAATTGATGGCGGCTCAGTTACATTCAAAGATGGTAGCAACTGCAAGATCATTGGTAAAGGTAATGTACATCTTCCTAACTTACCTATATTGGAAAATGTTTTGTATGTTGAGGGATTAAAGCATAACCTTCTTAGTATATCTCAAATATGTGATAATAATCATAGTGAAATATTTTTTGATCATGGATGTGAGATAACAAATAAAGAAGGACATGTAATATTAAATGGTCGCAGAACTTCTGAAAATTGATATATTATTGATGACACTTGCTCAACAAACCTTTCATGTTACATGATCCAAACAGATGAGACTGAATTATGGCACCAACATCTTAGACATGTAAATTATAGAGATCTTTACAAATTGAGCAAAAGATATCACTTGCGAGGCTTATCTAAGCTAGGAAAGAAAGAAAATAAAGTATGCGGTGCTTACCAGGATGGCAAGCAAATTAAGAGTTAACACAAGAAAGTGAACTCCCTGGACCTCTTGAACTTCTCCACATGGAATTAGTTGGACCAACAATAATAGAGAATAAAGGAGGAAAGAAATACTTCTTAGTCGTAGTTGATGACTACACAAGATATTCTTGGGTAGCATTCTTAAGAGAAAAATCGGATGCTTTTGACAAGGTCGAAAAGCTTATTAAATGCATCCAGACTGAAAAAGAACTATTTGTAGTCAGAATAAGAACTAAGAAGTGATTCATGAAATAGAATTTGAAAATAACAATTTTGAGAAATACTGCAATGACCATGGTATATTGCATGAATTTTCAGCTCCTAAAACACCCTAGCAAAATGGAATTGCTAAAAGGAAAAATAGAGTGTTACAGGAAATGACAAGCATAATGATGAATAGTATGAAATTGCCTAAATATATATGGGCTAAAGCTATGAATGTTGCCTACTATATAATCAACAGTGTTTATATTAGAATTGGAAAAAATAAAACATATGAAATGTGTTTTGAGAAAAAGCCCAGTGCAAAATTTCCCGTACTTTCGAAAGCAAGTGTTACATTTTATATGACCGTAAAAATTTGAGAAAGTTTGATGCAAAAAGAGATGAACGAATATTCTTAGGATATGCATTAAATAGTCGTGCATATCGAGTTTTAAACAAGAGAACTGAGGTAATTCAAGAATCAATAAATGTTGTAATTGATGATCATTCGATCAATCCTAGTCTTCACCAAGATGATGGTGATGGTAATATCATTCTGATTAATCAAAGTAAACCATCAGCCCAATCAAATTCTATTGATTTAAGGTTGGTAAACAGACCATCCAACTAATCAAATACTTGATAACCCTCTTTTTGGTGTTCAAACCAGAAGACAAATGGAAAATATTTGCAATCATGGTTACTTTACCTCTCAAATTGAACCGGCCAACATAAATGAAGCGTTAGCTGATGAAAGTTGGATTTTGGATGTACAAGATGAACTGAATTAATTTGTAAGAAATGATGTGTGGTGTCTTGTTCCTAAACCATCTGATAAACATGTTATTGGAACCAAGTGGATTTTTAAAAATAAATCAAATGAACTTGGAAATATTATTAGAAACAAGTCACGACTGATAGTGCAAAGTTATACACAAATAAAAGGAATTGATTATGATGAAACCTTTGCACCGGTTGCTCTCCTTAAATCAATCAGACTATTTATTTCCAGTGCTTTCTATAAAAATTTTAAAATATATCAAATGGATGTCAAGAGTGGTTTTCTGAACGGTGACTTGAATGAGGAAGTATATGTTGAACAACCTAAGGGTTTTGAAGATCCCAAACTTCTCAATCACGTGTTACATCTTAAAAAGGCCTTGTATGGTTTGAAACAAGCCCCTGGAGCATGGTATGAAAAGTTAACTAAATTTTTACTTAGCCATGACTTTCGGATGGGAAGTGTTGACAAAACTCTGTTTGTTAAAAAATCCAAAGATGATATTTTGATTGTTCAAATATATGTTAATGATATAATCTATAAATCTACATGTGTTAATCTATCTTCTAAGTTTGCAAAACTTATGAAGTCAGAAATCAAAATGAGTATGGTTGGTGAGCAAACATATTTTCTTGAAGTTCAAGTTAAGCATCTCAAAGATAGAATTTATCTCCCAAACCAAGTATGCACAAAATTTAGTTGGTCTGTGGTATCCATATGATACATCTATTCAAATAGCAGGATATACTGATACAAATTGGGCAGGAAATATTGATGATAGAAAATTCGCTAGTGGTGGATATTTTTACATTGAAAATTGTCTAGTCTCCTGGATGAGCAAAAAGCAAAACTCGGTATCTTATCTATTGTAAAAGCGGAACATATTGCAGCAGGAAATGATTGTTATTGACTTATGTGGATTAAGCAAATGCTGACTGATTACGACATAGTTCAAGATACAATGAATTTGTATTGTGATAACACCAGTGCATTGAATATATCCAACACCCTCAGACAAAACATATTGACATCAGATATTACTATATACGAGAGTTAGTTGAAGAAAAGATAATTATACTAGAATACATTCAAACTAAAAAGAAGCTTGCAGGCATTCTAACTAAGCCACTTGACAGTTTTAAATTTTTTAATTTAAGGCATAATATTGGCTTGTGTTTTATTTAATTATCTTCATAAAGCTAATATTTTTTTCTTTCTTTATTTGTATTTTTATTTTGGATTTTGAAAGAAAAATAAAATGGAAAAATAAAAACAAAAAAAAAGTTTTTATTCGGCCAACCGAACAGTGACCAGACTGTCCGATCAGCCAGACATGATGTCCGGCCAGCCGAGGACCGCGTTGTCCACTTTTTAAAAGTGCAAAATTTTCATTTTTCCCCAAATCTTCTTCTTCTTCTTCTTCGGCTCGCCAGTGCCTCCTTTGGTTACGCATCTTCCATTACTTGCTTGTAAGTGCATTTGAGTTCATCTTATTGCTGATTTAAGTTGCTCATTGCATTTTCATTTTGATTCCATCTCTTTTCTTGAGTTTTTGAAACCCTTGTGTTGGGTAATTTCGAATATAATTGAGTTACTTGATCTTCTTGTTTCCTTCTTGATTATAAGTGATGGAACATCGATCTAAACATGTCGTATACAAAGTACAAGCCAGTTCCTCGTCTTGATCCGGTTCCCGTGATATTCGGACCATCCACCCACCGGATGATGACCTTGAAAATCTTCAGGATTTTAGATCAATGAGCATTATCATTGAAATGTCTGTAAATTTGTATCCCATTGTTGATTATGGGTTGCATGAACTTCTTTCTGAGGTTGGATGGGAAAAAGTTCTCTAATAGGGAGAAAATGCATATCGATCAATAGTGCAAGGGATGTATGCCTCTATTTCTAATCTATCTTTAGAAAATGACATATTTTTCAAAGTAAAATTTTTAGAGGAAACAATTTCAATTACACCCTTCACCATTGCATTCTTTTTTATGGAAATTGAATTAGCGGAGGATGGAATTCCAATTGCTCCTCTTATGAACAAAATGTCAAATTCTAAAAAAGAATCCATTTACCTGAGTTCTATGTGGTTTTGATGCAGATTGGAGATCGGGCAATGCTCTTTCTATTGGAAAACTCTTTCCTAAGTATTGCATTCTTCACCGCATTTTTACTTCCAATGTTTATCCAAGAGCCGGTAACAAAATCGATCTTACTACGTTCATGGTTCGTATCCTTCAAGCGATAGCTACTGGAGTTAAAATTTGTCCTTCGACTCACATTTGTTACTCCATCAATCATTATCAAATGCACCTAAAGCATGGTTCTCTTCCATTCGGTTACCTCATAACATCTCTCGCGTTATCTTTCAATGTCCAAATTCCTTCCATTGAGGCACCGGAATCCGAGCTTCCTTTTAACTCTTCAAATTTACATACGATGAACTTAACTCCTCTACTTGAGCAACAAGGCACACATGGTGATAGGCAGGAAGAGGAAGAAGTTAACATGAATGAAATTTTCAAATAATTGGAGGAAGAATCGGCTGAAGATGAGGATGATTCTAACTATCGTCATTCTAGTTTTGATGAGAGATTATCTTCTTTGAAACATATGATGGATTCGTTGCATGTTTCTCAGGAAGCTCTAGCTTTAAATCAAAAGCTTAATATGAATTACATGAAAAAGTACTTTCATCATTTAAGCAAGAGCTTGAAGAATATTGATCCTGAGATGCCTGCTCCGTCTTTATCCGAGTATGAATGATTTGTATTATCTTGAGTTTCTAACTTGGATGTCTTGCTTTACTTTTTCAAACTTATGATCATATTAACTTGAAATGCTTGGTTAATATTTGAACTTTGATATGATTAATATTTAATGTTTAACATTTGATCCTATTACGGCTTCCTATATGTTTCTTGAAATTCATCTTCCTTTGTCAAATTGTGACAAAAAGGGGGAGAGATGATACATCTGATGTGTGGAAACAAGAATGTATTTAGTATATTTTTCAGGGGGAGCAGGGGGAGCAGATAACATATTCTTCATAAGAAACCTTCCGCTAAATGTTCATGATTCGAAGCCTTCAATATTCTGAATATAGTTGTTGAGTCTACGTAATCATTGGGTATTTGTAATGTGATGAGTGTGATGAATGTGTAATATGTTATGTTTTGTCACGAAATTGACAAAGGGAAGATTGTAAGTGTTAATGTTTTAAGCACACGAGTAGAGCACACGAGTAGAGCACAAAGTAGTTGTTAAATTTCGTAGACAAAATATATAGGGTATGGAACTTCAGTACACTTCAGCTCTCTTCGACATTTCAAGACAAGAGCACGACTCAACATCTCAAGACTAGAAGACTTGGAAGGATTTCAAAAGAAGAATCATTTGTATGTCAACCTATAAGTAAAGATGACCTTAAAAAAGACCTTAGGTTAAAGTACATCATTATGGTTTTCCAAGCTTTAACTCTTGACAATTTTACATAAGAAATAAAGGGGGTTTGGCCAGCCCAACCATTCCTTCAGCCAACCGAACCATCTTGGATCAGCCCAAGATCAGCCTAGGTTAAGTTTCCAGCAACAAATGACTTGTTTCATATGGAACTTTGGCTAGCCCAACCCTGCCTTCGGCCAACCGAACCCAGCCCGGGTCACCCTGAGAGTGACCCAGGTCAGGTTTACAGCAATGCAAAATTCTGATTTCCCAGATTCTTAGGCCAGCTAAACCCTGTCTCCAGCCAGCTAAAGTTTGGCTCGAGCCAACCAAAGTTTAGATAAAATCAAATCCCACGAAATCTGATAGTCGTTGGAAGAGTATCAAGGAGCTTCGGCCAGCCAAAGGGATTCTTAGGCTGACCGAAGATCCATATCTTTCATTATAAATAGAGATCATTTCTCAATGTTTCAAAGCACGAAAATAAGAGAGAAATCTTGTAGAAGATAGATAGAGAGAGAGAGAGAGAGAGAGAGAGAGAGATCCTATTCTTTTTCAAGCTATTTGCTTAGTTATTCTTATATTTCTTTTGTAGCTTATTTAATTCTCTTCTCAAGTAGATTTAAATTTAATTAGAGAGTAGTTTATACTCAACTTGAGATTAGAGGATTGAATCCACAGCTTTTAGGGTTTTATTCTTTGAGAAATCATATATCCATATATCCTTCTTGGTTGAGCATACATTAGTTCTTCATCATCTGAGAAAAATGATCACTGCATCTACTAAAGCTTCAACTTCAAAGGCTTCATCAATATCTTCACTTCGACTTGCGTCTACGAGAAGATAAGTTTTTATTTTCAGTATATTACTTTCAGTTTGGGTTTGTTGAGATTGCCCGAAAATCTCATTGGGTTGAGGAGTGATAAGCCCGTGAAAATCACTTGAGGTTTTGTCATGGTTAGCTTGTGAAAATCATAAGAACTGTAAGAGGTTGTTGAGGTGATCCTGTAAAAGCCTTGAAAATAATGGAAAGCCAAAATTACGTATAGTAATTTTGGGAGTAGAGTGGGTGTGTGTTAAACATCGAACCACTATAACTCTGGGTGTATTGTGGTGATTGATAATCTTATTCTTGTTTTTACTATCTTGAAATATTGAATTCAAGGACGTCATGAAATAAAGTTGTCCTACCTAAGATTTTATGTGAATATTGTCCTACAACTAAATTGAAATCAAGATTTCAATATCCATTGTTATTGTGAATTTACTTCCCACGATTGATTATCAAAAATTAGTTTAGTCCTATTCACCCCCCTTCTAGGACATTTGTAGCTCAACTTACAACTAGACATAATATTATTCCTCAAGATAAGCTAAGGCTAAGAGTAGCTCGGGTCAAGCCTAGCCCGAATCCGACTAGCCCAACACATTTAGGTCGGGGTTGGGTTGGGTTGGGATGTGATGAGGCTGGAAATCCTCAACCTGTCCCCTGTTTGGGTAAGGCTTAGGTTGAGGCATCGATCAACCAACCTGAACTCGGCCCTATATTACATGTTTTTTCAGCAATACATATATTACATGTATATTTAAAAATAAAACATCCAACAGCCATATTTCAACAAGCAAGCATTCATTGATTAAAGGGTAGGATTGTTAGTCTGATTTTTGGACTTTACCTTAACAATAGTGTGTCCCACAATTTAGCCAGTTCAATATAATTTAATTTATGCCTTTTGTACACTTTCTAAGTGCCTACACATCAAGTGTCATATATATATATATATATATATATATATATATATATATATATATATATATATATATAGAGAGAGAGAGAGAGAGAGAGAGAGAGAGAGAACTGAATTTTATTAGGAGCATGCCAAAAAGCACGAAAAAATACAACCCAACTCTACAACTCAAAAGTAAAGGAGAGATTAGTAGATTTAACTGCTTTTACATAAAGAGCCCTACCCAAAACATCACATTTAATTTCCCTAATGACCTCAAAAGATGAATGCATCCGTTCCAGAAACAACACATAACGGAAAAAAAAATCGCTAAAATGAGCAATCTCCACACAGCTTTCCCAACTTTCCTCACCCCACCTCCGTGCCAAGCCCATAATAAACCCGCAACAGACTTTGGCATCACCCAAGAAGTGTGAAAAGCATCCAAGAAGTAGTCCCACACCCTTTGAGCAAATAAGTAGTGAATGAATTGGTTATCAAACTAGTGTTTGGAGGACAAAGGATATTCTTTGTAAATTGTCAATAGTTAATTCCCACTAGAGTATCAACTGGAGTATTAGATAACTACCGTTGTAAGGGGTGACTCATATATGCTGACATCATGATATGCAAGAGTATGTAATGCCTCTATCACACCTAAGGATCAAGCCTCTTTTGCCACCCACATGTGGAGTTTTCTACTAATTTAACCGTCAAGTGGAGTTTTCTACTAGACCACCATATGAAATATTTAATGGATGATTGCTACTATCAATGTTACAAATAATTGAGAAGCATGAGAAGAAAATTTTCAATGGCGCCAATTAAAATCTTTAAAAAATCCAACACAATGATCATAATTAAAGCCTGATTATGGGAAAATATTTTAAGTATGGCAAAAAAGAGAACATGGACGGTTGAAATCAACAGACCCTCTCAGGATGTGGGCCCCAAAAGGTGGCAGTGCATGGTGGATCCTAAGCGGGCAAAACCAACTCAACGTGTAATTCACAAAATTACCATTTATCGCATAAAAAAGTGTGATTTATTCTATGCAGGCACTTAGAGATTATATACATATTGCATAATTCAAATGCAATAAATTCAAATTAAACCATCTCAATTATGGATCCCAATTTACATGTGTCATGACCAAATACAGTGCTTATTTGAAAATCTAATTATCAGGTTAGTAGACGTTTATTGGACAGTTAAAATTGTAATATATCCAATGGTCCTATTTCAACAAACAAGTGTCCACGAATCAGACATTAGAAAAGTTCAACCAATCTGATTTTGGACAATTAATTAGCCACAATGATTTTCACAAGTTAGTCGGATTAATTTGACATAATACATGCTACATGTACTATTTTTTAGTGCTTGCACATCAAGCGTCATATGCAACCTGAGTATCTATTAACTCCCCTTACTTAATATTCAATTAAGCACAATTACTCATTACAGTGCTCCCGTAGCATAGTACCTTTTGGTGGCCAGTTTCCACCTCCAAATTGCATCCTTCAATTGATTTGAACCATTCATATTGTCATTACTACCATAGAGAAGCCGTGGATTAGAATATGAGCCATTAGAAAAGTCACCATTCAATTTTCCATATTCATTTTCATACACAATCACTCTAACAAAAAAAAAAAAAATCCTATGACCCCTGTAGCTTAAGATTTGGAACTTGAACAGTTCAAATCAACATCTAAGATTTAACCCGGGTGTGGACACCGACAGTGTGCAGTAACCCGTACTCTACCAAAACCCTACTTGAAAAGGGAACAGCCAACTCAGACCCAACCTGACCCAATCCAAGATGGGTTAGAGTTGGGAATATGGTAGATGGAGTTGGGAATGGGTTAGGAAACTCAGGTTGGGTTGGGCCACAGGTGGACCCAATGCGAAATCGGGTTGGGCCCTCAACCCAACCTGCCCAACCCTAGCTAATGCTGAAATCAATATAAAGGAGAGGATGCAGATTGCCTACAATGCCCATCTCTAGGAATATTCCCTAGAGCAGGATGTGGACCAAGCTCTCTAGGGCCCACCATGATGTATATATTTTATTCATGCTATCCATCCGTCTTGCGAGCTCATTTTAGGGCATGGGCATGAGCCCAAAAATGAGGCAGATTCAAAGCTCAAGTAGACCACACCACAGGAAACGGTGGGGATAATGACACCCACCATTGAAACCTTCCTAAGCACACGATGATGTTTATTTACCATCCAACCTATTCTTAAGGTCACACACACCTAGATGAAGGGAAAACACAAATTTCAGCTTGATCCAAAACTTTTGTGCCCCCTAAGAAGTTTTCAATGGTGGGCATCCAGTCCCCACTGTTTCTTGTGGTGTGGTCCACTTCAGCTTTGGATCTTTTTTCATTTTTCGGCTCATGCCCCAAAATGATATAGTAAAATGGATGGACAAGGCAGATAAAACACATACATCATAGTTTTGGTGTGTTCCACAGAGAGTGGGCCGCATCCTACTCCATGGGTATTCTTAGAGCGGCACTGTAAGCAATCCAATGGATGATATGCAGAAACTTAGAAATTTCTTTAAAATTGCAAACATGGCATACAAGTCAAATTAAATTGTCCAAATTATGGTTTCCAGTTTAGATATATCTGTTATTATTCAATTCGAACATGCGGTCATGTGTGTAACAAATGGCCCGATTTGGATTATGCATGTGCAAGTACGTGTGCATCGCGTAAGCCAATGTCATATTCAACTCGAATCAAACTAAGCGCCTTATGACCCCAGGCATCGAAATAACCAGATTAGGACCAAATTTGTGAAGATTAGCATGACTACTTAACCACCCATTGGCAAGGTTATTAGACGATTTATGAAGGAGATGGTTAGTCCTTCAAATAGATTCTTTTTCATGCCTTTCAATCAAAAAAGACTTTAATATTTGCATGATTGCAACCGCGGCTCAATAACAGAACAATATGAAAAAAAGGTATAACCAAATAAAAGCTGAAAGTATTTAATTAATAATTTTACAATATGGACACTCACGATTACCTAGAAGAACGACGATCCATTCATCACCCAACGTAAACTAAGCTTCATAGCAAGACAATCGTGAAGTGCAGGATAGTTGTTTATTCGTTACTAGGTCGAAAATCAGACTTCATGGCAAGACAGCAGATGAAGGACAGATCTTCAAAAATATGTTCGTCACTCAGTCGAAACCAAGCTTCGTGGCGAGATGGCTAGTGGGGACAGCTTATTCGAAAACTCGATGAAAATCAGGCACGTAGTGAGATGGTCATAATTCAACTATCTATATCTTCTGGTGTGAAGCAAACTTCATGATAAAATGGTTAGTGAAATTTCTTAGCACATAGCAGGAAAGCTCTACAACATTCCATTTAAAACTAAGCAATCTTCCTTACAATCTAACAAGATAACATAGATGAATGGTGGAGAAATAAACTAATGATAAAAATTATGACCTCATGTTATGAGCAACATTATGTTGATGAGCGATGGAGAGCTAAACTAAAATAAAATATAAAAAATAAGCGTCAATGAGGGACAGATACATAAGTAGCATTATGTTAGGTTTAATTGTATTGGCGTATGACCTGGAACTCCTTATTATGTGCTCTATTTAAAGACTTAAGAGACAGTGGCCTTGAGCGATATTCAGAAGCAAGAGATATTAAGCTAGCTAGTCGTGCAAATCTTCTTGAGCTTACACGTAAGTGTAGCCTATCGCATTAGGCCACGTGTACAAGAGAGATCATGTTTTCAACAAATAACGTGATATGTTTTTCTCTTGATATTCATGTCTTGCAACGCGTATAGGAGGCTTTATTGAAAAGTCTTCACATTGTTGGGCTCTTACCGTTGTAAAGAGTTGCTTTTGTTGGTCTCTAGCATTTAATGCTTGCTAGAGAGTTGTTTTTCTAAGACTAACATTTAATGCTTGTTAGAAAGTTGCTTTTATAATACTCTAGCATTTAATGCTTGCTAGAGAGTTGCTTTTGTGGGGGAGTAACATTTAATGCTTCCTATATGTGCATGTATTCAAGTCCTACCATTTTTCTTTAAAATTCATCTACACCATGCGGGGCATATGGTTGCCACATGGCATCTTCCAAGCCATCTGATCTATTGTGATAGGTCGGGTGTAAACAATTGTTTACACCTAACCTATCATAATCAGATTTGACGTACATAATACCGTCATATCTCAACACGTTCGTACGGAGGCGCAAGAAAAAGTACTCACGAAACAAGAAAGGGAGATCGTGAAGATCTTAAATACATCTCCCTTGAAAATGTGTATTATACTAAGAGGGTTAGGATGTTCAGAAACGCAAACACGACTGAAATCCCAGAGGCAATTGCCCTCTCAGTAACACATGGCAAACAAACGATAAAGAAGCTCATGCATCATATTTCTGAATATGTATTTGACGTCACAACAATACCCAAGGACACGTGGTCAAATACTTGGCCACGCATCTACAAAATAGAGTGTTAAGATAAAGAAATCGTCCATAATCAAAAATGCACTCAAATACGAGGGTATTGCGTAGCTGGCCACACCTTAAAAGAAAAAGCATTAAGCTAAAGGCCACTAACCTATTGGTGGATGAAGAAACGGGAGTGGAGATGGTCGTTTCCGTTATTTCTTCTATTGCAGATCTTGGAGGAATCAAAGACACAGGAGCTGCCTCGGCTTTTCATCATAGGCTATGGGGCGGTCGTTTCCGTTGTTTGTTCTATTGCCCCAGGATTCCCATTACAAGGACATCCTGGTCAAATTGGTCGTTAGGACGGCCGTTTCTTTTGTTGTCCCTAGGATTCTCATTGTGAAGGAGATCCTGGTCAAGTTGGCCGTTAGGACAACCATTTCTTCTGTTACCATCTAGGATTCTCATGGTCAAATTGTACAAGTTAGCAACCTTAGCTTGATATGTTTCTTTTAAGGTGTAGCTACGCATATACCATCATATCATAGTGCATCTATGATTCTGAATTATATCTCTATTAATACTCCAGTTTTGTAGATGCGTGACCAACTGTATTTGACCACATATCTTAGGGTATTGTCGTGGTCAAATACATATTTAGAAATATGGTGCATATTCTTCTCTATTACTTGTTTACCACGTGTTGTTGAAAGAGCAACTTCCGCCAGGTTTCTGGTCGTACGTACGTCACTAAACATCCCAACCCTTCCGATATAATGTGCATCTTTAGGGGAGAGGTGTTCGAGATCTTCACGATTTCCCTTTCTTGCTTCGCGAGTACCTTTTCCTACACCTCTGTATGAACGTGTCGAGATATGGTAGCATCCATTTCGTCAGATTTGCCTACAACAGGTTAGGTGTGAACAATTTTTAACGCCTAACCCATCACGATATATCAAACGGCCCTGAAGATGCCATGTAGCAACTATATTCCACATATGGTGTAGATGAACTTCAAGAAAATTTGGAATGAACTAGACACGTATACATATGGGAAGCATTAATGCTACTGCCTTACGAAAGCAACTCTCTAACAAGCATTAAATACTAGTCCTATAAAAATAATTCTCTAGCAAGCATTAAATGCTAAAGACCACAAAAGCGACTCTTTATGAAGGTAAGAGCGAAGCAATATGAAGACTCCAATAAAGCCTCTTATACATGTTACAAGACTTGAATATCAAGAGGAAATCATATCATATTACTTAAAGAAAACGTGATCTCTCTTATACACATAGCCTAATGCGATAGGCTACACTTATGTGAAAACTCAATAAAATTTGCACAGTCAACTAGCCCAATCTCTCACACTGTCAAAGACCACTCAAGGCCACTGCCTCTTAAGATTATAAATAGAGCACAAAACAAAGAGCTCTAGACCACATGCCAACACAATTAAACCCACCGCAATGTTACTTATCTATCCATCCCTCATGGACACTTATCTTCTTATTATATTTTAGTTTAGCTCCTCATTGCTCATCAGTACAATATTGATCATAATAAGTCTTAGTTTTTATCCTTAGTTTATCTCTCTGACCTTCATCTATGGCATCCCGTTAGATCGTAAGTAAGATTGCAAGTAAGATCGTTCAGTTTTAAACCAAAGGCTGTGTAACTTTCCTACTATATGCTAAGAGATTTTGCCATCAATCTCATCACAAAATTTAGTTCACACCAAAAGACAAACGAATAGTTGAATCACAACCATCTCACTACGTGCTTGATTCCAACCGAGTCCTCAAACAGAATATCGCCCCACCGGTCATCTCGTCATGAAGCCTAATTCCGACCAATCAATGAACAGATTGTCAAAAAATTGTCCTTCATCGTATTCCTCACCATGAAGCCCAGTTTTCGACCAAGCAGCGAACAAACAA
This sequence comes from Magnolia kwangsiensis, assembly GCA_037074715.1. Taxonomy (NCBI): domain Eukaryota; kingdom Viridiplantae; phylum Streptophyta; class Magnoliopsida; order Magnoliales; family Magnoliaceae; genus Magnolia; species Magnolia kwangsiensis. The sequence goes on from CM073577.1 coordinate 122,690,207, forward strand.
TCATCCCGCACTTTACGATCGTCTTGCTATAAAACTCAGTCTGCATTGGGTAATGAACGGATCGTCATTCCTCAATCTGATCATGAGTGTATTGTCCATATTATAAAATCATTAAATAAATATTTTCAGCTTTTATCTAATTGTATCTTCTTTTTCTATTGTTCTGTCGGCAATCATATTGAAGTCCTTTCGACCAAAAGGCAAGAAAAATAATCCATTTAAAGGACCAACCCTCCCCTTCATAAATTGTCCGATCACCTTGTCAATCGGTAGTTGAGTAGTTAGGTCAATCTTCACAAATCTAGTCCTAATCCGGCTATTTCGGAACCTAGGGTCACAAGGCATTTGGTTTAATTCAAGTCAAATACGACTCTAGCACGCCCAACACATACATACTCACACACGTATAATCGAAATCAGGTCATGCGTTACACATGTGGTCGCGTGTCCAAATTGAATAGCAACGGTATTAACCAACAAAATAATCTTATTTGATCATCTAACTATAGAGAATGGAGGACATTTATTGGAGTTGAAAATGAAAAAAATATATATCCAATGGTCATATTCAACAAAAGAGTGTCCGTGAATCACATGTTAGGGTTGTCCAACCAATTTGATTTTGCAAATGTATCTTAGCTATAGCGGATTCCATAGGGGTCGTTAATGGTGGTAAATGAGGCAAGTTGTAAATTATTTATTAATAAATCATTTACAACTTGCTTTTGGATGCCCTAAAATGCTTGTAAATCATTTACTAGTTGTAAATGATTTACCATATTTTCCCCTTTTTCATTTGATAGCAAATGATTTACCAGCAAGAAGACTCCAATGGCTCTTTTTTTAAGGCCGGGAGATACGCACCTCTCTCTCTGCCAATGGCAACAAATCTTACTACCGGCCATTTACTTCTATGGCTCACCTACTGATTGGTTTTATGTGAGGATCAACCCTAAGCTTTAGTGAGTGGCTTTAAAACAATGATCCACTTTAAAATCCACTCCTGTATGCCATTTAAATGTTTTTTAATGAATTACTTCTCTAAAATATCTCAGGTGTGAATATGCAATTACAGGATATAAACCATTTACAGGCTATCCAAACACTGTACTTCTTAAAGCCAAACAGACATGCTGTAAATCGTTTACCACTTAAACCATTTACCACCATCCAAACGACCCATAGTTTTATCCGTTTAGTTTGAGCTAATACATACCACGTGTACAATTTCTACGTGCCTGTGTATCAAGCATCCTACGCTGCCAGAGTACCGTATAACTCCCCAAATAGGAATAATACAGTAGAATCTAACTACTCTATCATTGCCCAATAAAAAGATCCAAAAAAAAAAAAAAAAATCGCTCCTCAATCTAAAACCCTAACATCCAGTTCGCCCATAAAACCCCGAGAATTGATCTGGACCGGCGCAATCCATGGGAAGTGGATTGGTAGAAGTGGAAGGAGGGAGAAAGGAATACCTCGAAGTTGAATTTGGGTAGGGGAGGGAGGTCTTTGAGGAAGTCTGCAGGCTTCTTGAGGCTCCTTCGCATCTCGTCTTCCACGAGTCGATCTACCTCTGATTTGACGGTCGGATCGGCATAGTCGTCATCGATGTACGGCAGTGAGTCGATGATGATCTCTGTGGGGCCCACTGAGGGTTTGGTTGGAGGAGGGGCTTCCAGCATTAGAGTATCTCCGCTGGCCATCTCCAAGTCTCTGAAAAAGAGAGACAGAGAGAGAGCGAGAGGAAGGGCGGGGTTCGCCTTTTTTCCGACTGAGGCTCGTGTTGAATCCACATAAGCCGGGGGCGCGCTCAAGTGGTTCCTGTACGGTTACGGTGTTAGCCGGCCGATGTGGGGCCCCCACGATGAATTCACAACATCTGATCCGTCCATCAGATGTTTCCCCTCTTCGTTTCCCAAAAATTCGTCAAAATAAGATCAGCTAGGCTACAGAGCTTGGGACAAGTTTAAAAGGGGACTCGTACCGTTGATTTGATTGGGGCCCGTCTTATTGTGTATGTGGAATCCAGGCCGTCCAGATCCTTCATCTGTTTTGGATGAAAGGTAAGGATGTAAATAATGTTGTTCTCCATCTCGGGTTGGCTCCGGTGAAACTCAAGCCTGGCCGTCACTCCATCATTGTTCTGTATGCTGTGGCCCACCAGAGTTTTGGATCAGTGTAATTTTTCAGACTTTGGAGGTAATTTAAGTGAAAATATCTGACGGACATGTTATATACAGGTTACCTGAGCTCCAATTCTGCCACCTACCGCCCTGAGCTTAGGGAAGTTTCGTTACAGCAGAGAGCACCTGCGAACCGCGCTACGGTACTCGCGCTAGGTTACATGGAAGCGGACTGCATACTCACGCGAGGCCTATAGGGGAACGGATTGGCTACCCACCCTGACACCAGCCCCGTGCCTCGTGTTCGGTGGTCTGTGGGACCCACCATGATGTATGTGTTTCATCCATTCCGTTCATCCATTTTTAAAGATAATTTTATGGTTTCATCCTAAAAATAAGAGGGATATAAATCTTAGGTGGACCACGCCACAGGAAAACAATAGTGATTGGATATCCATCATTTAAATCCTCCTAAGGCCCAATGTACTGTTTATCTGACATCCAATCTGTTGATTAGGTCATCAAGACCCAAATGAAGGGAAAAAACAAAGATCAGTCTGATCCAATACTTTTATGGCCCCCAAAAATTTTTTAATGGTCGACGTTCATTCAACAATGTTTTATGTAATGTAGCCCATTTGAAATTGGGATATACCTCATTTTTTTTCTAACAGCATAAAATGATCTATAAAAATAGATGGACGGCATGAATGAAAGGCATACATCATGGTGAGGCCCACGGACCACCGAACAACAGCTATTTGGCTGGCGGCAGGGGGAGTAGCCAATCCGTTTCCGGCCTACAGCGCATTGAGTAAACTCCGTGGGACCCATGCGATGTACGTGTCTTGTCATGCAGTTCATCGTCTTTGCCCACATTCTAGGTGCATATCCAAAGCCCGAGTACACCAGGCCACAAAAAAATAGTGTCAACGCCTACAGTTGAAATCTTCCCGACAGCCATGGAAGTTTTGGATAAAGCCGAATGTCAATGCATGTGTGTATATAAAAAACATCACTCTAGCCTAGGAAGGTTTCAATGATGAATTGTCATTATCCCCATTGTATTTGAGATGTGGTCCACTTGAGCTTTAAATATACTTAAATTTTGAGCTATATGAATGCCATTAGGTGAGTGGACATACTTAGCAGTTGCGATTGTTGTTGTGCGTTTTGATTGGAATCACTTTTATTTCATTTATTGTGCGTTGGGGAACCACATAATCACATGGAAATTAATCAAGCAATGCACTCCAATATCATAATCAAGTCTAATTACAAACATTCCAAATTTTACGTGGAAAAAATCATAACACAAGACGACAATAACATATTGTGAATAATAGATATTACCTGATTCAAACAAGCCTCGAACCTCCTCAGACTATATACTTTGAAATCCTTATAAACAAAATTAGAACACTTGTCTATATCTCCAAATCTCGATTACACCTATATATATAGCATCTATGGTAATCAGAACCGAGATCTAAAACAAATCCCGCAGTTGCGCAATTCTGCGCACGCACTCGATGACACCTTCGATGGCAGTTCAATGGCACTAATAGTCCGTCAATAGCATTGAACTCCTTCGAATGCATCAAAAAATTGCCAAAACATTATAATAAGAAGATAGATTTTTCAGATTTCTTTTTAATGGCATCGAGCACCTGTTCGATGGCATCGAACTCTGCTTGATGTCATCGAACAGTCGACATACTCTATTACTCACGGATTTAAGACATCAACAACATTGTACAATGTCATGGGATGCATCTTAGATTTAGACAAACAAGTTAGAGTCATCTAGCAAAATAAATTCTAACATCTATGATCAAGAAATTGTAAAATTGCTTGCAAATCGAGAGATTATCTGATTTCCTGACCCCACATGACAATTATGCTTGATCTATACCATAGATTCAGGGTAAGGGCTCAGTTATGGAAAATGAATAAGTTAGGTATCAAATTTTAACTCGCGCATCACATGGTCTATACTTCATAGAATTTTATGGTGTTTTTGAGGAGTCAACAAAACTTTAGTATTATGTTATATTGCGCAAGGTAGTAAGACCCTACGCAGGCGAAGCAAATGTTTTTTTTATACATAAAGAAGAATAATGACAAAAGCAACATAAGAGAGACATATATAGTTAGGGTTGTTCACAAGTCAAGCTGGCTCAGATTGACTCGGCTTGAATGGCCAATTCGAGCCGAGCCAAGCTAATTATTTGAAGCTCGAGTTGAGTTCAAGCCGAGTTCAACCAGGGGGCATTTCAACTCGACTCGACTCAAACGCAACTCAACTCGAAGCTCGAACTCAAACTCAAGCTCGACTCAGCTCGATTAATAAATATTATATATATATATATATATATATATATATATATATATATATATATATATATATATATATATATATATATATATATATATATATATATTACATTAATATAAGTTATAAGTTTTAAGTTTTAACTTTAAAAAAAAAAAAAAAAAAAACACCTAAAATCTCTACCCGACCGCATGCACCCCCTTTCCCTTTCCCTTTCTTCTCTTTCTATACCCGTTGTCAGTTGCATGCCCGCCTAGACCAACACCACCAGTTTTCATTTCACCTCCGCAATAGTATGATTTCAATATCTTGATATCTACTTCTTGGGTGAGAAACTTAAGAAATCCAAGATGGGTTCTTCTCATATTTGTCAGAGCTTTAAGGAAATCTAATAATCTGATTGGCTAGAGCTCTTTACTTGGATTTTGATATGTATTCTGTTCTGTTTATTTTCTAGTACTTGGATTTCTATTAGTGGAAGAATATTAAGAACAAATCGGTTCTTATAGGTCTCCTCATCCGATTCGAAGCTTGGTTTAGTTTTTTCATCGGGTTTTGCTTTAATTCTCCTAAGATTTTTGAATTTTTCATCAATGGAGGAAGATCAAGAATAGAATCCATTACTCTCTCACCCAACAAGCTCGAGCTCGACTCGAGGTAAACTCAACTCGACTCGACGGCTTTGGTAAACAAATCAAGCTTCAATGTTGAGCTCGAGGCCGAGCTCGAGCTTGAACTCGAACTCAAGTACATCATGGACAAGCCGAGCCGAGCTTGGCCCACCTCGACTCGACTTGGCTTGATGCCCACCTCTATATATAGTGCATGCTTGCAAATGTTATGGATGTCTTTAGAATGTGCGGAGTTGGGCATGGGCTGATTTGAGATGTGAGAAGGAAATTAGGAAGTCTAACACCCTTTTTTTACAAGAGGGATGGTCAGGTGTCCTTTATTCCAACCATACTTATTGACTTTAATAATTTATTCTTAATCGACTATTTCCGTTTTTAGTTGAATAGAGTAACTGCACACTTAGGCATTTTTAGAGTTAATAAGGAGATTTGAGCAGGGGTCCTTACTCTTGCTCCGGTGGTAAACTTTCAAGAGTTTCAACACAGGGTCAAGGGTTTGAGTACCCATGGGTGGTGAAATTCCACATTGGCGCGTGTGGGGGTGTGTGTGCATGTGTAAAAAAATAAAATAAAGAGGAGATTCGAGCAGATCTTGACAAGTGTATCCTTGAATTGGTTGCAACATGTGCTACAATTCGAATACCACACACCCAAGTGCGGGTAACAAATTAGTAATTAATTAGCAAATTTGAGGTCGAACAATAGGGTGCATACCCTAAAAGATAGGAATCTTTAATTGATTGATCTCACCGCGAAAAACTCGTCAATTAATCGTAGGGAATTACAAGCATTCACTGTACCCATAGTATACAATGGATTTAAAAATGTTATATATCACCCATCTTAACTTACCATAGCTAGCTACTTAATTTGTTTGAAATTCAAAGCATCTATTATGCTCAAAGTCAACAATTAATGAATTATATAATTTTACAAATCAATCGCTTTTACCAAGTTAGATATTTGAATCAAACAAGCAAAATTCGAACATTAAAACTACCATTATTAAATCAAAACAAACTAAACATTGCAAAATCACCAAAAACTTCATCCCCGACCTTAATTAGGATTTTAGCTAATCATTACAATATGAAAGACTAACTAAAAAATAAGAATAAAATTATATGCCATCCATTGGATATTTCCAATCCTCACCATCCGCTTGCAGACTCCAAAGCTTGGAATTTTCATGGAAATTTAGGGAATGATTCATATACAACAGATGTAGATTAGGTGGTGTTGCCAACACCACCCTTGGCAGTGGCATGTGATGTGTTGCTGGGTGTAGTGGGGTCCACATTAATGTTTGTGCTTTATATCTATGTCATCCAACCATTATACGAGCTCATTTTAAGGCATGAACTAAAAAATGATGCATATCCAAAGCTTATGTGGACCTTACTATTGGAAAAAGTGGTGATTAGATGCCGGTCATAAAAAGACTTATCAAGGGCTATAAAAGTTTTCATATCAAGATCATATTTGTATTTTCTTTTTGTCCAAGTTTGTGTCTGACCTTATCAATAAGTTGGATGGTAAATAAAAAATTACAGTGCCTAAGAAGGTTTCAGTAGTAGATGTCATTTTTTCTTATTGTTTCTTATGGTTATTTTTGGATTCTGTTTTAAAAAAGCTACCAAAATGAATGGATGACTAATGTAAAACACATGCACAAGGGTAGGTTCCACAGCAAGTGGTGTTGGTAACACCACCTAATCTGCATCCATGTACAGTGGCTAGCAAAATGAATGGAAGACGACTGTATAACACATAAACAAGGGTAGGTGCATCCCTATACGGCAGGGTCCAATGAGCCAATGGTCTTAATTGACAAACCCACCCATGACTCGAACACTAGCCAGCTAGCTAGTGTCAAGCTCCTTGGGCCTTACCATATCATGATGTATGTGTTTTAGCTATGGTGTTTGTTGATGTCAAAATTCGGATCACCCACCACTCAATGTTGCAGACCTTCGACAAACCCTAACCCCGCGCAAAATATTAAGCAAAGGAGACCCTGGCTAAGCCGGGGACCCTTTGATTCCTTAGTCAGGCTAGGGAATCGGTGATGGGATTTTCCTCCTCAGATCAGAGGAGAGATGGAGCAACGAGTGAAAAATTGGAGTATTTCATCGCGCTGCTCGACCGGTCGTGGGGGAGCCACGACCGGTCATGGGAGGCGCTGGACCGGTCGTGGGTTCGAGCCCTAGAACAACTCAAAGTCCAGCGAGTTGTTGTTAATTTTCTCCTCCGTATATGACTAGTCCTGGGTGAGCTACGACCAGTCGTAGGTGGTCTATGACCAGTCGTAGGTGAGCTACGACCAGTCCTAGGCGGCTAGGACCAGTCCTGGAATTTTCAGGACCAGTCCTAGGTTACGCAGTTTTTTGCGAAAAATTACGGATTTGAGTCCTTTCGCAACAGGGATGCGAAAAGGAGTTTTCTAAAACTATAAAAAGGGGTTCTTAGGGTTTTCTAGGGTTTTTCTATGGATGAGAAAAACACAAGAGGGTTTCCTAAAGGCTTTGCAAGAGTTTTGCTAAAGGGTTTAGGGTGAGAGAGTGAGAGAAAAGAGAGAGAGGAAGCTTGTGTAAGGGAGTCGTCGTCTCAACGCTTCTACATCCTCGTGATCAGTGAGATCTCTCAGTTTTCTTTTTATTCTCTTATTGTTTATCCGCTCCTGCGTGAGCGAAGAAGGTTTGATCCAAGCGGTGTATGCTTGTGATCGGTTGTAACGTTCTACTTTCATAGTGGATTGTTGATCTGGACGAGGTCCCGTGGTTTTTACCTCTTTGAGCACGTAAAAATCTCTTGTGTGGTGTGTGATTGTGCTTTGATTAATTTTCATTGCATTATTATCCCATAATTCTGGTTTGTTCGGGCAGTTAGATCCTAAGGTTTTGTGCAAGGCCCCCAACAAAGTGGTATCAGAGCGCTAGGTTCATTAAACGGGTAGGATCGGTTTGGAATTATGGAAGGTGGCTCATCAAGGATGATCAGCCTCAATGGTTCCAACTGGACCATATGGAGGCTAAGATAGAGGACTTGCTTTATTGCAAGGATCTATATTCTCCAATTTTAGGTATGTCAGCAAAATCCAAGGATATGTCTGATGAAGATTGGAAGAAGTTAGACCGAAAGGCGGTGGGGTTTATTAGACAATGGCTGGATGACTCTGTGTTCCACCATGTGTCTACGGAAACCTCAGCCGCAAGCCTATGGCTGAAACTACAAGGGCTGTATGAGAGGAAGATAGCCGGTAATAAAAATTTTCTGATAAGGTGACTTGTGAATCTCAAGTTCAAGGATGGTGGTTCTGTAGCCGAGCACATGAATGAGGTCAGCAATATAGTGAACCAATTCTCTTGTATGAAGATGGTCCTGGATATGAACTGCAAGCCTTGCTTTTACTTAGTTTGTTGTCTAACAGTTGGGAGACATTGGTAGTGTCTCTAAGTAACTCCGCGCCAGACGGAAAGATATTCATGGAACAGGTTACTAGTTATCTCTTAAATGAAGAGACAAGGAAGAAGTCTCAGGGGTCTACTCAGTAAGAGGCACTTGTGACACAGGAACGAGGGAGAGGAAATAACAAGAAGGGCGGAAAGGCCCGAGATAAATCAAGAGGCAAGTCGAATAACAAAAAAGATATTGAATGTTGGAATTGTGGCAAGAAGGGCCATTATAAGCATGAATGTCGTAAGGCTAAAAACGACAAGAAAGGAAAAGGAAAAGAGAAGGAAGATGAATCTGATTCCACTGCGGTCGCTTCAGATGACGACGTTGTTATTATTCTTTCCACAAATCACGATGTATGTCTCACGGCTACGGGTTAGGACACTGACTAGGTGATAGACTCGGGAGCCTCTTTTCATGCGACTCCACGCAGAGATTTCTTCACAAGCTACAAGTCAGGTGACTATGGGACCGTGAAGATGGGGAATTCTGACGTATCAAAGATCGTAGGGGTCGGTGATATTTGTGTGAAGACCGATGTGGGCTGCACGTTGGTTCTCAGGGATGTGAGGCATATCCCAGACCTTCGCCTCAACTTGATGTCGACGGGAAGGTTGGATGATGATGGCTATGAAAGCCGGTTTGCTGGTGGGCGCTGGAAGCTCATCAAGGATTCTTTGATCGTAGCCAGAGGAAAGAGTGTTGCACCCTGTACACGGCAAGTGTTAGTGTATGTAAGGGTGGGTTGAATGCAGTGGAAGATTCAGCTATAGACATGTGGCACAGGCGTTTAGGCCACATGAGTGAAAAAAGGCTTCAACTACTAGCGAGGAAGCGGCTCCTTCCAGACGTGACAGGTATACCTCTCAAAACCTGTCTTGACTATTTATCAGAGAAATAACATAAAGTTTCATTCGTTAAAACTGCTTCTCATGTTAATAAAGTGCATACATTAAATTTGGTATATTCTTATATGTGTGGTCCTATGAGGACAAAAACCTTGGGTGGGGCATTGTATTTTGTTACTTTTATAAATGATGCATCTAGGAGGGTTTGGGCTTATGCTTTAAAATTCAAGGATGAGGTCTTTGGTGTGTTTAAGTTATTTCATGCTATGGTCGAGAGAGAGACGGGTAGATCATTAAAGTGCATCCGCACTGATAATAGTGGTGAATACATCGGCGACTTTCATGAGTACTGCAAGTCCCTAGGTATACGACATGAACAGACAGTTTCCAAGACCCCCCAGCACAATAGTGTAGCTGAGCAAATGAATGACACCATTGTTGAGAGAATCAGATGCATGTTATCCCATGTGAAGTTGCCCAAGACGTTCTAGGGAGAAGCAATGCACACGGCGGTGTATCTGATAAACAGGTCTCTATCAGCCCCATTGAATGAAGAAGTACCTGAGAAAGTGTGAACTAGACAGGATCCATCGTACAGTCATCTCAGGGTGTTTGGATGCAGGGCATCCGTTCACGTACCGAAGGACGAGAGGTCCAAGCTCGATATGAAGATCAGGCAGTGTGTGTTCTTAGGGTCCGGTGATGAAAAGTTCGGTTACAGATTGTGAGATCGGACCGAGAAGAAGCTCGTCAGGAGCAGAGATGTGGTTTTCTTTGAAGAACAGTGTATAAAAGATATTGGTAAGCAAGAGAAGAACCAACCTAGTTCAGGTGAGCTAGAGGATATGAATTCGGTTATTCCTCCCGTGGTGCCTGATGACGGAGGAGTACAGTGAGGTGCAGAGGACGAGGGGGTTCCTACAAAAGATGGACCGGGGGAGTAGCCCCCACTTGATCCACCTGTTGAGCCACACGTAAGGAGGTCATATAGGGACAGGCAACCGTCCAAGAGGTACTCGCCGCATGAGTACATTATGCTGACTGATGGGGGAGAGCCAGAAGACTATTCTGAGGCCCTAGCCGACGAGTATAAGGAGGAGTGGATGAAAGCTATGCAAGAGGAGATGAAATCTTTGCATAAGAACCACACCTATGACATGGTGAAACTGCCTAAGGGCAAGAAAGCTTTGAGCAACAAGTGGGTGTTCAGAAAGAAGGTTGAGTAGAAGAATTCACAGACGAGGTTCAAGGCCAGACTTGTGATGAAAGGGTTTGGTCAGAAGAAAGGCATAGACTTGAAGGAGATATTCTCACCAGTGGTGAAGATGACATCCATACGGGTGTTGCTTGGGTTGGCGGCTAGCGTGGATCTAGAGATAGAGTAGTTAGATGTTAAAACTATTTTTCTCTATGGTGACCTGAAAGAAGAGATCTACATACACCAACCAGAAGGGTTCGAAGTCAAGGGCAAAGAGCATATGGTGTGTAGGCTGAGGAAGAGCTTATATGGACTGAAACAAGCTCCACGACAATGGTACAAGAAGTTCAATTCGTTCATGTTACAACATGGGTATGATAGAACGGAGTCGGACCACTGTGTGTTCACGCGTAAGTTCTCAGATAGTGATTTCTTAGTTCTGCTCTTATATGTTGATGACATGCTCATCATGGGAAAAGACATCAAAAAGATCGATAAGCTGAAACAGGAGTTGGGCAACTCTTTTACGATGAAAGACTTGGTCCCGGCTAAACAGATCCTAGGAATGAAGATAACCCATGACAGAAGCAGCAGGAAGCTTTGACTGTCACAAGAGCGGTATATTGAGAAAGTCCTAGAGCGGTTCAATATGAATGCAACGAAGCCGGTCAGTACTCCACTGGATAGTCACTTCAGATTGAGCGACAGGCAGTGTCCCAAGACGAAGGCAGAGGTGGAAGAGATGTAGAAGATACCCTACGCGTCAGCTGTAGGAAGTTTGATGTATGCTATGGTGTGTACACGCCCAGACATAATATATGCAGTTGGTGTTGTCAGCAAGTATATTGCTAATCCTGGCAAAGAACATTGGGCAGCAGTAAAGTGGATACTACGGTATCTAAGAGGCTCATACAGGTTGAGCCTATGCTATGGTGATGGTAAACCTGTGCTAGAGGGATATACAGATGCAGATATGGCAGGCGACATAGACTCCAGGAAGTCTACATCAGGGTTCATGTTTACGTTTGCAGGGGGAGCAGTTTCTTGGCAGAGCAAGCTACAAAAGGTCGTAGCATTGTCGACGATAGAGGCCGAGTACAGTGCACTCACAGAGGCATGTAAAGAGATGCTTTGGATGAAGAGGTTCCTACATGAACTTAGCTTGAAGCAGGAGGAGCACGTGATCTATTGCGATAGTCAGAGTGCTATACACTTGAGCAAGAATCCAAGTCAGCATTCCAAGTCAAAGCATATAAAGATTCGGTATCACTAGATCAAAGATACTTTGGAACAGAAGGTGTTACAGCTTGAGAAAGTCCACACGGACGATAATGGGTCAGACATGATGACCAAGGCTTTGCTCAAGGGCAAGTTTGAGGTTTGTAGAAACCTGGCTGGCTTGAAGAAGGTGAATTCCTCCTGAGTCAGAAAGGGAGAGATTTGATGGAATTTTTCTCCTCAGATCAGAGGAGAGATGGAGCAACGGGTGAAAAATTGGAGTATTTTATCGCGCTGCTCGACCGGTCATAGGGGAGCCACGACCGGTCGTGGGACGCGCTCGACCGGTCGTGGGTTCGAGCCCTAGCACGACTCAAAGTCCAACGAATTATTGTTAATTTTTTCCTCCATCTACAACCAGTCCTGGGTGAGCTATGACCAGTCGTAGGTGAGTTACGCAGTTTTTTACAGAAAATTACGGATTTGAGTCCTTTCGGAATAGGGATGTGAAAAGGAGTTTCCTAAAACTATAAAAAGGGGTTCCTAGGATTTTTTATGGTTTTTCTATGGATGAGAAAAACGCAAGAGGGTTTCCTAAAGGCTTTGCAAGGGTTTTGCTAAAGGGTTTAGGGTGAGAGAGTGAGAGAAAAGAGAGAGAGAAAACTTGAGCAAGGGAGTCGTCGTCTCAGCGCTTCTACGTCCTCGTGATCGGTGAGATCTCTCAGTTTTCTTTTTATTCTCTTATTGTTTATCCACTCCTGTGTGAGCGAAGAAGGTTTGATCCAAACGGTTTGTGCTTGTGATCGGTTGTAACGTTCTACTTTCATAGTGGATTGTTGATCTGGACGAGGTCCCGTGGTTTTTACCTCTTTGAGGGTTTTCTACGTAAAAATCTCCTATGTAGTGTGTGATTGTGCTTTGATTGATTTTTATTGCATTATTATCCAATAATTCTGGTTTGTTCGGGCGGCTAGATCCTACGGTTTTGTGTAAGGCCCCCAACAATCGGAGTCTAAGTTGTATGTAGGGAGAGGGTGCTAGATCTTGCATATCCATGGTAATGGGGTCCCCTGGTTATACTCGTCGGTAGAGAGGATCGCCTCCATTAATCTCGGCACAATTAACTCAATCAGGCGGATATCCCAATCGTGGAGATATCTTCCATAATATTTGGATTGCGTAGCACGTTGTGTCTTAATGGCATGTATTTTTGGGTGAGATCGTCGGTCACATTCATATCCAGATCGATATTCGGGCTTATCGTGCCGACTATCATCACGGGCTCAGCCTTGGCCTCGGCACGCGATGTGTCTCTACTTGGACTCGGCCTCGACCTCAACATACGAGATATCTGTATTCTGACTCAGCCTTGAATCGTACAAACGTGAAGCCGAGTGCTAATAGTCAGAGTTTGTTGATACGTCATTGGGGTTGGAGTTCATTGACCAGAGCTGAGGATGAAGATTAGGACTCGGCTCGGCCACTTCCCTTCAGATGAGGACGAGGATTCAGATCAACCAATTAGGATTGTAGTTTCGAGCCCTGACTTAGGAATTGGTCCTTAACGTCGTATCCTCCTTTTGAGGCCTTGTTATCAGATTCATGTAACCCTGGCTAACCCCAATTGTCTTTGTACAAATTTTTTCACAACAGAAGCCCCCTACTTTCTAGGTCTGAGCCTGGATCTGGAGAGTAAATACTTGGAGAAATGAAGTGACGTCTCCTTTCCCTAGCTCTTGATGGCAATTGGAGCAATTGGGGCGTATTCAATGTTATTCGTACACCTCTGATTTCGCGTGCGACGCAATAGCCGCAGCTCTTCAGTTTCTGTCCTCTCAATAAAGGACACATGGCGATGGTTACAATTTGCAGATGACAGGGCGAAGGAGGTTGTGCCACGTGTGTTGGAGGAGCGAGGAGGTGCCCGCTTCTTTAATGACATTAAATGCTGATAAGATTCCGACCTTGAGACGTGGGTTTGGACATATCGCCCTCTTCCACGTATCCCTTGGCACCTGGGCCAAATTGTATCGACATCAGGATCAGTCGCTTGTAATGATGGTGCCAGGTAAAGAGGCGGTTATATAAACCCCTCCCAACCTCACTCTCACATTTCTCGCGTTCTCATTCCTCCTACTTCTACCTCCTGAATCGCCTTCTGCCGAAAATCGCTTTTGCTGAAAATCGCCCTTCGCCGGAAATCGCCTTCTGCTGGAGGAAGCATTTTTATCGCTGAATAAAGGATTCCCGACATCGGAGGGGAGATCCGGCCCAACAGAAGACATCAGAGTTGGGAAAACTATTGTTATAAGGAATTGCCTGTAATGTTGTGAGTCCTCCACCACTTAAAGCATTTTTCCTTTATGTCAAGCGACTCTGATGAGATAAGTTTAGTTCGAGGGGCTGGTTCAGAGTCTGAACTAGAGATTCAGCCTCCGAATCTGGGGATTTCGAAGGTCCTCTCGAGGCTGTACCCCTTAGCACTTCAACCTCGGCCCAATGAACCACGAGTCAGAGGGCCAAAAGTGAAGGCAAGAGGCCGAAGAGGACTCTTAGAGATCCGCTGGGCGATCAAAGGTAAGTCCCTCAAGAGGAAGATCAAAACCATTAGTTCCTGGGGGGTCGATTATGGTCGAGTCTCAGATGGCTCAGCTTCATGAAGATTATCAAATTCATGACTCGGTTCATATCCGAGCCCCTGCCCCCACAAACCAAGCAGGCTCTCCAGCTGAGGGGGAGATCACCATTTTTATTTGCGCCCTCCAGTGCGGGCTCCAATTTTCCATCAACGCATTCTTACTCGAGCTAATAGCGTAGTTGAGGATCGCCCCGGGGTAGCTAGTTCCAAACTCCTGGAGAATCCTCACCACCACTTTTGTCATTTGGCATCAGGTGGGGAACCAGAGGCTGATGCCGGAAGAGTTTCTGTTTTTGTACATGGCCAAGTCCGAGAGATTAGACATGGCCTGATGGTACTTCTTGGCTAGGCCTCCTTGCATCATGGGTTTGGTAACCCAACTTCCTTCTTCCAACAAGGATTGGAAGGGAAAGTGGTTATGGGCCTCGTGGGAATAGGAGACCCCTGCCTCTGAGCTGGACAGATTGTGGGTTCGAGTCTCCACCAAATTTACCAACCCAGGTCAGGCACTTCTTTTGGTTGTATCGCATCCTTGATTAATTCTTTCATGTCCTAACACATCACTTCTGCCTACAGCTCAGTCGAAGGGGGCCCCCGACCTTTCCTCCTTCTATAAGCAGCAGGTCGACCAGGTCCGAGTGATCCCTGTGGATCGGCGTGCCTGGTTTAACCTCATCAACCAGGAGAATTTGGTCTCGTCTGACTTTTGTAGAGTTCGGCCTACTCTCTTTACCCTGGGTAAGCGAGATTAGGGCCTTTAAGTCACTGATTTTTATCCACTCCGTGGATCTAACAAGTGTTGACCTCTCTTTCTTTTACAGGGATGGAGAGAGGCGATTCAAAGAGGAGAAGGCCTCTGCATCCTCCGATGGATGTCGTCCTCTCCTCCAAACCAAAGGTGAAGAGGAGGAAGCTTTTGAAGTCGAGACCGAAGCTACCCCAACTGTGAGACTAGGGAGCTGAGCTTATCGCAACCCCCTCTAAGGTTGTTATCGGCATTGCTCCGACCCTTGCACCCAAGGTTCTAGTTACTGAGGCTCCTGCCAGAATCGAGCCTATCACCATCTCATCACCTTCAACGGGGGAACAAGTCCCTAAATCTTTCCCTTTGGCGGTCACGAGTCCTTCTGGGGTGAGGGGAGAAGTAATAGGGGAGACTCTTGGCATGGTTGTTTTTGCACGTTCTGCAGTCCCCCTTCTACCGGAGGGGGGGGGGCTGGTCAGTCAAGGTGACATCCTCATCAGGTATGTGAACATTCCTGACGCGGTTGCACAAGCTTCAATGGACAACGGGGTTGGAGGAGCTTCCACACTCTCTCCAAGGGGAGGAACTTTCGCACCCTCTCCGGGGGTCTTGTCTCCTGGTTTTCACATGGCCCAGCTGAATTCTTGGGTGACTAAGCATGCGCCAGAGATGCGGACAGCCGACAAGCTCTCCTGCCGCCACGTCAGCTTCATGAATGACTATGCGACTGTATGTTACTAGTCGCTGCCAATGATGGTGGGGATAAAGGAGAGGCTGAAGGAGATGAAGCAGTTTGAAGCAAAGCGAACCAAGTTTATGGTCGAGAAGGCAGAGCAAGACACACTGTGGGTTGAGCTCAAGAAGCAGCTGAAAGCTTCAGTCAAGGAACATGAGGAACTGAAGAAAGTTGTTGCTGAGGGGCGAGCAAGAGAACTCGCGCTTCAGGGTAAGATCAACTAACTCCAAGCTTGCTTGGATGTGGTTGAACCCAAAGTCAAGCATTTATGCCAAGTTAACGAAGCCTGAAGTTCAGGGCCACAAAAGCTGAGCACGGCTCGAGGTGGTGAAAGAGAAGTTCGAGACAGAGAGGTAGATGGCGGTGAACCAATTAGTTCAGCAACGGAGGGTCCATGAGTCTGCTGCGTCTGCGGAGAAGGCTTCCTTACGGGCAGAGCTCGAGGCTCAAGCGGTTGTGGCAGTGGCCGAATATAAGGATTCCGTTGAAAGGCCCAAGGAGCTAGATAAATTGTATTACTTCGGCTATGACACTGGCTTTGATGCTTGCCTGGTCGAGGTTAGAAGGCTTTATCCAACTCTCAACTTCGACGCCCTTGTGGTAGACACCGCCGATGACGCCGAGCCTGTCATGGCAGATGAGCCTGAGAATGCCCCTCCTGCTGTGGAGATTGCCTAAGGTCTTTTGTCATCGAAGCCAACGACGACAGTCAGTCCCCCAGCTCGGTAGCTGGTCCCTCTACTCGGAGGGAATAACAAGTTTTCATTTTTTTTTTGTAATGTAAATGGATTTCTCTTTCATATCAATGACGATTGTTGGCATACGACTTCTTCGCATGTGTTGATTGTTGTGATAATTCTTAAATGTTTAATGTTTTAAGGACCGACCCCTTAAGGGGCCAACCCCCCCACAAATGACATGCTCAGTTGCTTTCATAACGAACCAACCCTCTTCTCAAGAGATCGGGTCATCTTTGAGTTTTTTCCCTGCGTGTGAGGGAATCCCTATGTAGATTTTCATGGGTTTTAACGAACCAACCCCTTTTTGAATGGATCAGTCCGTTAAGTTAACCTCTACTTATGAGAGGTAACTTCTTCCATTTATAAGTTGCTTATATAGAAATAGGAAAAACTTTTATTAAGGGCCTCAAAAGGCTAGTAACTCTAAGTAGTACATTCATTGAGGGCCTTTAATGACATGTAAACTCTCACTATCAATATATCTTTCAATGCTCAGCGTTCCAAGGATGGGGGAGTGGACATCCCTCAAGATCTTCCAAGTGATAGGAGCCTGGTTGGGTTGATCTGATCACACGATAGGGCCCTTCCCAGTTGGGCTCGAGTGTCCCAGCCCCTGGTTTTGTTGTATTTTGAAAGACACGATGAAGGACCAAGTCTCCTGACCGAAAACACCTAGTCTTGACCCTTGAGTTGTAGAATCGTGTCACTTGGTGATGTCTAGCAGTGACTCGAAGTCGGGCAATATCTCTAACCTCTTCGAGTAAGTTGAGGCTTGTTGTGATGTGTTTCGCGTTCTGATCTTCCTGATAGTTTCTGACCCGAGCTGTCGAGAGGTCGATCTTGACTGGGACGATCGCCTCCGAGCCGTGGGATAGAAAAAAGGGGGTCTCCCCAGTAGATGATTGGGTCGTGGTCCTATATGCCCACAGGACGAATGGAAGCTCCTCGACCTAGTTTCCCTTCGCTTTCTCTAACTTCATTTTCAAGTGGTGCTTAATGACCTTATTTACAGCTTCCACCTATCCATTAGATTGTGGATGTCGAGGTGAGGAATAAGCGTTCGAGATGCCGAGCCCTCTGCACATGCCCCTGAACTTATCATTATTGAACTGCTTGTCGTTGTCAGAAACGATGGTGCGCGGGATTTCAAATTGACAAATGATATTCTTCTAGACAAAGTCGACCACTTTTTGTTTGGTTATTTTAGCCATGGGTTCAGCCTTGGCCCATTTGGTGAAGTAATCAACTGCAACGATAGCAAACTTCATCTGTCCTTTCCTTATGGGCAGAGGTTCAATGATGTTGATCCCCACTGAGTGAACGGTCACAACCTGCTCATAGGGGTCATTTATTCTGCGGGTTGCCTCGGTATTGCTGCAAACCTCTGACACTTGTCGCACCTTCGGGTATAATCTTTCGAGTCCTCTTGGATGGTCGGCCAGAAGTACCCCTGGGGGAGTATCTTTAGAGCTAAGGCTCAACCGCCGGAGTGATTACTGCAGATGCCCTCATGAATTTCTCGTATCACGTAATCCAATTCTTCGGGGCGAAGGCATCTGAGATAGGGCTACGAGTAACCCTTCTTGTATAGGACCTCATCCAGGATAGTATATCGGGCTGCTCTGATCTTCAAGCGTCGAGCTTCCAGCTTGTCCTGGGCACCTCACCAGATACAAGATAGTCGTAGATTGGGTCCATCTAACTTAGTGCAGTCTCAACCAGGTTGACCACTTCTCGTTCCATTTGGTCGATGCTCGGGCTCTCCATGAATTCCACAAGGATGATCCAAGGAATCTTTTCCTCTGTGGCTGAGGCCAACTTTGCTAAGGCATCGGCCCAAGAGTTCTCTGCCCTCGGGATTTGGTTGATGGCACAAATCCAAAACCTCTCGATCAATTTCTGGGCTTCGGTTAAATAAGCCACCATCCTGATTTCTTTGACTTCATACTCGATGGAGATATGGTTCACCACAAGTTGGAAATCACATCACACTTTAAGGAACTGAATCCCTAGACTCGCAGCCAATCTAAGTCCTGTTAATAGAGCTTCATATTCTGCTTCATTACTAGAGACCCTAAAGCTGAGCCTGATGGCGCACTGGATAGTTGTAGCGTCAAGCACGACCAGGACAATTCCATCCTCAACTCGCTTGGTGTTTAAAGACCCATCGACATGAAGGATCCACCTCCTTTCCAACTCCTGATCTTTGATAGGCGACGGAACTGGTGGGGTCGTCGAGGCTGCTTCTGCTTTGGTATCGCCCTTTGGGGTAGTGAACTCTACGATGAAATCATCTACAACTTGGCCCTTGATCGCAATCCTCGGATGGTATTGGATGTCAAACTCTCTGAGTTCTATTACCCATTTTGTAAGCCGTTCAGAGACATCTGGTTTTTGAAGGACCTGCCTGAGTGGTGAGTCGGTTAGGATGACGATGGTATGTGCCTAGAAGTACGGACGAAGCCTCCGTACTGAAAAAACTAGGCCGAGTGCTAACTTTTCGATATTAGGGTATCTGGTCTTTGCGGTCACTATTACTTTGCTCATGTAGTAAACGGGATACTATTTGTTTCCTACTTCCCTGACGAGTGCAGAGCTAACGGCCAAGGCCGAGACTGCCAGTTATAGTAGTAGGGGTTCACCCTCTTCCGGTTTTGACAGCAAAGGAGGCGAACCTAAGTATTGCTTCAGCTCATGGAATGCCTATTCGCATTTGTAGGTCTACCTGGCCTTCTTGTGTTCTTTTAGTTGTTGGAAGAAGGGGAAACATCTATCGGTAGCTCTGGAGATAAACCGTCTAAGCGCTGCCACTCGACCAGTTAGACATTAGATTTCCTTTATTGTTCGCAGGGATCTCATGTCGAGCAGTGCTTTTATCTTCTCAGGATTCGCCTCGATGACTCTCTGGCTGACTTAAAGCCCAAAGAACTTGCCAGAACCAACGTCGAAGACACATTTGGCTAGGTTCAGCTTCATGTTGTACTTCTGGAGGATTAAAAATGTCACTCCGAGGTCGGCAAGGTGGTCGGATGCTATGACGCTTTTGACGAGCATGTCATTGATGTAAACTTCCATTATTTGTCCAATCTGCTTGGCAAACATCTGATTTACTAACCTCTAGTATGTTGCACCAGCATTCTTCAGGCTAAAAGGCATGACCTGTAACAGTAGAGCCCTTTATCTTTGACAAAGGTGGTCTTTTGCCTGTATGAGGGATGCATCATGATCTGATTATACTTGGAATAGGCATCCAAGACAGAAATGCACTTGTGACCAGTTGTACTATCGACTAGTTGATCAATTCGAGGTAGGGGGAAGTTATCTTTAGGGCAGGCTTTGTTCGGGTCCAAGTAGTCGACATAGACCTGCCACTTCCCGCTTGCTTTCTTCACCAGGACCACATTGGCGATCTAGTCCGGATAGTGTATTTCCTCGACAAAGCTGATGTTAAGGAGGTTGAAAACTTCATCGGCTATCGCTGTGTATCTTTCAGCATTAAACGTTCTTCTCTTATGTTTCACCGGTTTATGATTCTTGTCCACATTCAACCTGTGGACCATGACATCAGGAGAAATGCCTGACATATCCCCGTACGACCAAGCGAAGACATCCTTGTGTTGTTGTAAGAAAGTTATCATTTGAAACCTCTACTTGAAATTCAGTGAAGATCCAAGCTGAACAGTTTTGTTTGGGTCGGCTTCCTCGAGTGGGACGATCTCCAAGTCCTTGGGGGGATCCTCCATAAGGTCGAGAGTGTTGATGGTGACGGCTTGCTTTACCGACCCTTTTCTTATAGCTATCGCATAACATCTCCGTACTTCACGCTGATCCCCTCGGAGGTATCTGACTCTTCCTTTAGCGGAGAATTTCATCATTAGGTGGTGTGTGGACACGACCGCCCTCATCGCATTAAGGAAAGGTCGACCCAAAATAATGTTGTGCACTGACGACACACTGACGACAAGAAAGTCCACAAGAAGTTTAGTTTGGTGTTGTCCTTCGCCAGGTGTCTGAGGAAGAGTAATGGCTCCCTCGGAGATCACCCTATCTTCGGCAAAGCCGTGTAGGGGGTTTTTACGGGTCGGAGTTGTGACCTGTCAATTCTCATTCTCTCGAAGGCTTTGGAGTAGATGACATCGATTGAGCTTCTCGTGTCGACCAGGATGTGAAGGACCTTGCAGTTAACTATGGTTATAGTTACCACAAGAGCATCATCATGCAGGTGTTGGATCCCAAGCGCATCATCTTCCGTAAAAGTCAAGCTGCAGGGATCGAGACGGAGCTCTTTCCTTGGCCTTTCGGTTAAATGGACATAGTGCTCGGGATCCAAACTCTGAGAGTGGGCTTTACGAGCTCTGTTCGAGTCGCCTTTACTAGATGAACCACCATAAATGGTTCGAATTTCAGCAGGTTCTTCAGTAGTTTTACTTGACCATTCTTCTTTCTGAGTCGACTTCTCCTCCTTAGCATATCGACGCAAGTGACCCTTGCAGATAAGGGTCTTGATCTCATCTTTGAGGTCCACACAATCGCTCGTATTGTGGCCATGATCATGGTGGAATCGACGATATTTGCACTTATCTTGATTCTCGGCGTCAGTTTTTGTAACGCTCCGATTTTCAGAACCCGAGTACATGACTCGAATTCCGAGAACCCAGGAGTTAGTTAAAGGTAATGATAATCAACGAATAAATCAAAGTGCAAATAGTGGAAAAAGAAGCATAATATATGAACCAACATACGAACAATATTCTGGCCCACTCAGCTGGGGGCCAATTACATAGCCTCAAGTTTCTCAAGTTCCTAAATTTATTGAAAATAAAAATAAAGAGCTAATCTACTGATTTAACCCAAAGTAAGCGGTTGCCTCCTACAGCAGTTCCTTGTTATAGAGTTCCTCATTGACCGTCACTGCTTCCAAGTCTGTCGCGTACACATTGGCTTCTATACTTGCGTCCTATGTACGGTTGAACATTAATAAATGAGTGGTCAGCTCAGTGTGATCTCCTCTCAAGATTACACACCATCGCCCTAAACAAGGAATGACATAAAAACATACAGGTAATCCAAAACATAGTAGATGCAATCTTACTAAGTGCATGGATGTATGGAATGCAATCATCGCCCTGGGGATACTCATTCATGCGGACAGTGGGCTCATCACCCATGCAATCATCGAACTTAGGAAAATCATCAAGTCGGAACAATAGGTACATCACGTACGATAGCAATAGATGTTGGTTTGTGCCATATATGCATGATTAGTCAATCCATCATTAGTTCAATTACACTCAACCAATTTAATTAAGCTCACGATCACTATGAGGAGTGCATGGCCCAGCGTAGGCCAACGGCTCGAACATAGTGTCCTATGAGCACCATCCCCGGTGCTGAGGCTACCCTCTTAGGATGTGTGTAGTACCCACCAACATGTGATTAATCAATTCAACATAAAGGGGCCACCACTAATGCCAACTAGGAATGAAGTGTTAAAATTACCAAATGTGGTGATTAAAACATGACGACATGAATGGTTCAAAGACAAGTAAACAACGGTATTTGTGAAGTTCATCCCAAGTCAGTTAGGTCAAGCCACACATAGATGGTAAACCCCATGATCAAATATCAACAACCAAAACCTCCATGTCAGGGGCCTACCCACATTATAACTAGTTCGATTACACCCTAAGCACGGACTCTCATTTGCTTATAATTTCCTATGGAGAGATTCCAACAGTATATCTATCATAGCAACATAGATCATAATATGAAAATGGAATAAGGAACATTATATACATTTCTATCAGTACATACTAACTGAGTTAACATAAGATACATAACATGAATGACTAGATTATTCACCCAGACAATTCAAAGAAATCAAGAATCTAAACAATAGTAAGCGTCATTATGTTAAATAGATGGGTCAAGTGAATGCGGTCTATTTCCGCACATAATTTATCATTAGTCTATCTAGTCATTTATATTAATAAAGCTACTATTTATAGTCTAATTAAGGATGGAAAGCTTAAGGGGAGGAAAATCATCATTTGTATGGTTGTGTTTGCGAACTTAGTCCAGGTCTTCTTGCAGCCCGAGGTCACTCAATGAATCTCCTATAATCACAGCTTATACTTGTCAGGTATTCCTATGGTTTTGTCCAACCAAAATGAAGGTTTAAAGGAGTACAACAACAAGGCCTTTTAGGCTTGTGTTAGGCTCATCATATACTTATTCAAACAGGGTGGCTTGACTGTCTTAAGCTCAACCTTACTATGGGTTGAATTGGGCTTCACACATGGATCTCATATACATCAGGTGGGTCCATGGATGTCCACGCCATTTACGGTGTTTATCTATTTTAAGATATCATTTTGGAATATTTCCCCAAAGATGAACCATATCAAAAGGTCATATGGACCATATCGCAGTAATAGTGGAGATAATGGTTTCCATGGTTTAAACCACACAGGGCCACCGTAACAGTTATGTTTCCATCCAATCTTTTTGTAAGGTCGCAAAGACTTGAATTTGTTGGAAAACAAATATCATATTGATCCAAAACTCCTGTGTACCTAAAGGGTTTCAAGGGTAGCCGTTCCATCCCCCACTGTTTATTTTTCTTCCCAGCCCAAGAACAATCTCACCAAATGGATGGAGGGTTTAGGTGAATCGCATTCATCAAGTTGGGGCCCACATACATGGCCCACCAAAGAAATTGATTCCGCTTCATTTTCCATCAGTTAGATAGACGGTTTGTAACACATACATATCAAGGTGGGCTCACCTGTCCAAATTGCCGGACAACTAGATGAAACACATGAATTAGGTGGGCTCTACAAAACTCGCTGACGTTGCAACACCAGCACTGTACTGCTGGGCAACATACACCAGTCAATCTGCTTGGTGGGTTCCACGTATGGACTACTGTTTCGAGACAGTGGGGCCCACTGAGATTCGAATCCCCCGTAAAATGGAGTGGCCCACCCGATTTTCTTTTGAACGTGGCCCGCCTGATGGCAACGGGGTGCGGCCCACCTTTTGGATGGCATAGATGAAAAACATGCAGTGTGTGGGACCCACAAAGTTGCTGACGGCTGCTGCTATAGTGGCACGTTGGCCCACCGTCCAGACAGTGGACGGTTGGGACAAAACACATACTTCATGGTGGGTACCCACAGTCCAATAATCTGAACGGTGAGGATAGGGAATATCTCTATCAAGGTGGATCCCACGTGGGGTCCACCACTATTTGTATGTCACATATGTGAATATAATATTACTATATATATACATATAGTAATATTATATTACAATACTATAGCTGGTGTTAGCTGCTAACGTCCAGTACTGGACGTCACTGAGGGACGTCCAGCCTAGGGACCCTATCTGGATGTATCGTCCCTGATGGACGGTCCAAACACGAGTGGCCCATGGTGGCCTATCATTAGTGTAGCCCACCTGCATTTGGTGGGGCCCATGGTTAGGGCAGCCCACTGGCGTCAGGTGAGGCCCACCTGTGATTTTTGCAGGGCCCATGGTCAGTGCAGCCCGTCAGCTGCAAGGCCTCTGTTGCATGCTGTTTTGAAAATTGTTTCTTGCCCCAATTTCCAATTTAAACACGGCTCGGTTCCTGCTAAATTTCCAGCCCAGACTTCAACCATTAATTGGCTTGGCCTAGGCCCGAAATAGTGCTGCAATATGGTCTAGTTTTCTGCCTGAAAAATGCCACTGTATTGGCCTAATTTCCGCCCGAGATAGCCATTGTTAGGCCAGTTTTCCTAGCTCAAAATGGAGTTCGACAAAAGCCCGTTTTCCTGCATGTCCCCAGCCCAGAACTCAGCCATCATTTGGCCAAATCCCGGCCCAAAACAGACGCTCCAGTTGGGTCGGATTTCAGCTCGGAACAGGGCCATGGGTTGGCTCAGTTCCAGTCCAAAACAGGGACCCAACAACTGCTTCCTCAGTCCGTCCCACAGCCATTGATTGGCTTGCTCTCTGAGCTAGTTTCGAAGCTCTATAGAGAGCCCAAAACAAAACTTCAAATGGGGCATGAACTGATGTTCTTGGTTGACTGCGTTGCAGCCTGAAGCAAGGCCATTTCTTGGCTCAACTGCAACACTCAAACGCCACTGTTGTTGGACCGAACTCCGCCATTACTTGGCTTGGTTTCGGTCCAGGCAGTGTTGCCTTCTACCTAGCTAGAAGTTATAAGGAAGATGAAGAAATACGTTTTACCTGAGGACGGTCGCTACCTGCCTCACCAAAGCTGAAACAGGGGGTCGGTCTCCCTATTTCTTTCTCTCTCTCTTTCCACTCTCTTTTTCCTCCCTCTATTGGTCCAAATCCCTAGGGCTCCTGGCTCTATATATAGCCAAGGAGGATGGGATTTCGACGGCTAGATGAGGCCCATCGAATGGTCAAAAATTCTCAGAGTTCTCCTTCCCAAAAGGGAATGCTTTCCAACGTCTTTCCCTACTACAGACGATGTCCGTCCATTTCCTTTGATGGAGGCAAACTCCTCTTTCTCATTGGATGGTTGGCTGGGATCTTTTTGATTGGTCCGATTTCGGGCCATTCGAATAGTGGTAGATGGGCCCATTGCCTTGGGATCTCAGCCGCATGGACGGCCCTACTCGATTTCCCATGCCCGTATGCATGAAATCAAACCATTATACGATTATGGTTGGACAGGCCCCAAGATCTTGATGGACGGTTTGGATGGTTCATAAAGTGATCGTGGTGGGCCACTTTGGGGTTGAAAGCTCTCCCTATTTGAACGTGGTTTTGGCGGGAGAGAATTAGTTTTTCTCGTATTTGAAAAGAGCTCGGTCAAAGCTCATTTGACCGAGCAAAAAGTTTCAGTGCATGTCGTGCACAACTGTGGGGGATGCACAAGCACATTGTGTGCGGTTCGTCGGGGATGGTCTCGATGAATTTGATCCACTCAATCATGTTGTAAGTAGTCGTAGGGGCATTTACCGAATTTCAGGGTGGACCTGAGGCCCAGGTGGGCCGTACCACACGTCCCGGGCACTGTTTAGCCCGACAACTGCGGACCCGATGGTTGCATTGGTCTAGTATTAAATTTTAACGGTTTATTGGGATCTTAGAGTGAAATGGACGGTTGGTTGGCTATTTACTAGCCCCTGAAGATTGTTTCACTACCTATTGCTATGGTTAGTTGAGTTGAAACTATTATGATTTGAGGTGTCTACGCATGGTTGCCCTCTAGATTATCATGGGGTGTATTCTAGCTTCTAAGGCCCTTGATGAGTGGCCCTTTAGGGGTGCCTGAAAGTCCCGTCCTGCATAAGTTATGTTCAAGCCAATTGATTAATTTAATATGATTTAAGTTGAGGTGGGTTTAAAAGGTAACACCCGTGTACCAAGAGTACGGGGTGTTATAGTTTTCATGCAAACAGGCTAGTTTATGAGTCTTTGACCCCTGATATCTAACAATATTTTCTTCGCGGAGGTGTTGACGAGGGTGTAAGAATGGAATTTGTCCTCGTGTCTTCGGCTTAGCCGAAGATCACGAGGGGCCTGGTCGTCGGGCTTTTTGCTGGACGACTAAGGTTCTTCGTTCCTTTGCCTTTTTTCTTTTGATGACGTTTCAACGGCTTGGATGTTTCTGCGGGAGTTGGAGAATTCCTCGACATTGGTATACTTCTGAGCCCTGCTGATGAGCTCGGCCAGGGTAGTCGGTGGATTTTTCCCAATTGAGAAGGAGAACTTCCATTCTTTGAGGCCGCTGAACATGGCTAAGAGCGTTATCTTGTTGTCGTAATATGCCACTAACAACGCTTGCTCATTGAAGCGGGCAATATAATCATTCAATGGTTCTTTATTTCTGTAACACCCTGGTTCTCGTGACTCGAGGACAGACGCTCAAGTACGAGAACCCGAGGGTTACATCATAATATAAAACTACCATTCATCTCAATATTGACACAATTCATAGTAACAAACCAAAATCATAATATCAACTGATCAAAGGAGTTCAACATGCGTGAAAAGAGTCTAGAGTAAAGTAACACTAGATCCCAGAGCAGGGGATTTTTAATTACAAGTTTCAAAGCAAGTAAAGCTGAGATAAAGTCTAAAAGCATGAAAGTAAATAATCCTATGTCATTAGTTGAGCTCCAACGGCTCAACTAGGTCGGTATACTGTTCCTCATCTCCATACTCCTCTTCTACTGCGCCAGGAGTGTCGCCGTAGACACCATTTTCCTCGGTCATACCTGCATCTATTTGGTGCAACCGCACTATTGAGTTAGTTAAAAACTCAGTGAGAATTTCCCTCATAAATTCAACCATAACACATAAATCCAAAATAGATCAACAATACATATTTAACTCATACGGCGATACGGCTAACAATGCGATTGCATGAATGTATGAATGTATGTTCAAGTCACAGATCTGCATATGCAATCCAGTTGTCAAAATAAAAGACCACCCGCGGTATGCAGACTACCTGAAAAAGGCCATAGAGGTGAGTGCGCCCAAGAACAACCTCCTGAAAAAATACTCGAGGTATGCCCAAGGAGGTATAAAATCTCGAAAAAGCCTCATGTAAAGAAAGAGTGGCCCAAAGTATACCAGTGCACAAACCTGATGGTTGGACTTAGGTAATAGAACCTTACACAACCCAACAGATGTGACTTACGATGAACACTTGGAAAAGCTCACATGTCATGCGTGGATGTTATGCACCATGATACATAGATACATTACTTTGATAGAGTAGTAATGACCTTCACTTTCAAATAGGCAATATCCAACTATGCATTCCATATGAACTTTCGTGATTTCTGTATATTCAAAGGAGGGCTCACCAAGAGTCATGTGAAGCTCAAGTCAATCACATTAGAGTTATGTTCATGATATCAAGATAACAAGGGACATTTTGTCTCATAGCAACGGTAATAATTATGAAAGATGGAACTCCAATCATCCCTTTGTACACTATATGTAAACAAAATTATATTTACCATATTTTAAGAACTATCCATAGGGCTAACTAAATAAGAGATTAGAGAATGTAGAAAATTATGAAGATGATGTTTCGCTACACAATTCACAACTAATCTAGTGTGAGAACATTCTTTTATTAATATGTCTAACAAAGTTATATTCATAGGCAAGTGATCATAAATGTAACATGGAGTTTATAAGGCAATACATCACATACATAATTGTAAGGAAATATGATATTAGAGCAATTTCTTCATGATACAGGGTAATTATGATTTAATAATCCTCTAACATTCTCTACATTAGAGATGTAATCTACATGGAAATTAGGAAATGGAAAAGGCTATAGGGGATGCTCCTCACCTTGGGGGCTATTTTCTCTGATTTGCAATGCTCCTAAGTGGTGAGTGATGATCCTAAATTACAAACAAGTCTAAGTTATAATTTCTAATCTTTAACTCCCATTTTATCTTGATAGTTTCATAGTATCCAACTTCTACTTACTGATTTAGACTGGTCGAAAGATGGAGGGTCTTCTAAAGCAATCAGTTGCTGGTTGAACTTGGATGAAGCATTTCAAGACTTCAGTGAGTTACGATCGAGTTGACTCGGTCAGGGTTTTTAACCAATAGCGAGTTGGGTTAGCTACAAGGATTTCATCTACTACAAGGCCTTATTTATGATTAGATTTCCTCCAACCTTATTCATATCATACCCAGGTGGTTGGATTTAGTTTGTTTTAGAAGAATAACTGACTGAGTCAACTTGCAAGTGAGGGTAGAGCTGACTCAGCTAGTTAAACACAATCGAGTTATCTTCAAAGTGGGCATATCTCAGTTTCCACGGGTTGTGGTTTAGGCTGACTGGGAAAATGTAACACCCTGAAAATCGGGGGTCGTGTAGAAACCCGACTCCCGAGTTCCAAACCATCACTTATGCAAAAAATATGATTATGATTGAATGTTGTCTGAGTTAAAGCATTTACATGAGCAAGATTATACCAAAACTGCCATTCATACTCTAGATCCAGTGATAAAACGCAAGCTGAAGACTGAAAGATATATATATATCACTGCATGAAAACAAAATACTCTCCAACTGTCTCCAAAGTATGAATACATCTCTGAGTCTCATATACATGTAATAAAACAAAAATAAATGTCAAAAATAGTCCCACAAAGAAGTCCCGCCGATCCAGGTCACCTACACAAAGCCGTCGTAAAACTGCATATATGAGAACTCATCCTGGTCCCCGTCGTAGTCTGGCTCTGCATCCTGAATCGCCGTATCACCTGCATCTAAGATAGGGTCTGGTGGATGTTGCAAACACCATCCCGTAACATGGGAGTGAGTGATCAACTCAGTGGAATAATAGAGCAAAGATTAACATGTTCTCAAATCAATCATGCGATAACAATAAAACAATTAATCAAACATTCCTAGATACTGTTGTTAATGTATGCATAAAATGACATGATGGATGCCCTCACAGACATACTCCCTCATACGGCACCATCTTACACCCGCGGCATGCTTGCGTTCCTCAGTGCTCCACATCTTTCAGGCACATGCAATGCGATATGGATAATGCTTATCGAGTTATTATTAGTCCTTTCATTCAGCAGTATTGGGAAACTAAGGTACTTTCCTCATGTCAATCCCAACACAGATCCTGTCTAGGGTCGTCACTCCTAGTAATCTCATACGATGTTAAATTTATAGGTCGTTGCAAGGGCCGCCAGGGCTGTTGCTCGCACTCGTTGCACTGCTCCCCCATCACCTTATCAATACAGGCCTAATGTACTCTCATTGTTACGGAAGGGTCGTCGCCTCCCGTAGACTTAGAATACGCTCGCGGTCACTACAAAGGGCTCGTCACCTGATCAGTGTAGGCCGACAGCTCGAATGTAGTGTCCCATACCACCACAATCGGCTTACGAGTCATAGGTGCTTACTGGTCACTACGGGGAGGTTTGTGGCCCCAGCGTAGGCCGACTGCTTGATCACGGTGTCCCATGCCACCATGCCTGGCTCATGAGTCTTTATGGATCAAGGTACCATGGTTAACAGGGTTTCCAATGGTAAGTTCAGTACCCTAGGTTCAAGCAGTTATGACTCATACATGGTGAACATATAATGACCAGTCGGGTTACTTGACGGGCTCGACTAGTACGAGCGTATCTCAAGTCGAACGACATGAAGTGCGTGAAACACTTCGAGTGACCTAACCACTGCTGCCAACTCAAAATACGACTCGCGTTTATCGACGCGTCCTTCGTGGTAAACAGAAGCCAACCACGAATTTGATCCATTACCGACCGCCTGGACTAACGTATAGCCCCAAACATTTGCAAGTCAACATCAATAATCATATGAGGGTAATGGAAATGAAATACAACAATATAAGCATGTTGAAACATGTTATAACATACCACTTAAACAAATCATCCAACACATGCATTATACATATATATGATGAAATGAATACATATAGCCAACGTGGTGAAAATCATATACATCAGCATATTACTTGAGAATTCAATCTCAAAACTCATTCACAACTCCATTTACTCAATACATACTAGTACAAACATTTATACAAACACTTAGCCTACACACTTTAGTCTACATAGCGTATGTCGACCCAAAGTGCGCGTTAGGGCAAATCTCTTCGCCAAACCAATCATGCATGCATTCCTAATATACTAACACGACAAGAAGCCATGACAAACATTTCAGCAACATATGGATGTAAACAGTATTTCCTATAAATGACTAAAATGCCCTAAATCTCATATTTTCCGTACATTTACAAAACGGAAAATCGATAGCATGTTGTACATGTCAAACGGCATTGTCGTCGATAATCTACTATTAAACGACATTGAAAGCTTTGAAATTAGTCAATCAAAGCATCTAAAATCCTCACCTTTCGCCGGTCAACGCGTAACGAACTCAGTTTTTTTACTCACGCTTCGTCTACGGTGTACAAGCGACCTAATATACAAGACGTATAAGCTACTTCGCTAACGAATCGAAGGAAACCCCAAAACAGCAAGTAGTTAGGGTTTTCTTACCTAAGAGTGCGTTGAAAATCACTGGAAAAGTGATTCGAACGCGTTGCTTCGGTATGTGCAAAAGGTGGAGCAATCGGCAAGAAGATCTCTCACAAGGTCTCTCACTTTCTCTCTCTCTCTGGCTAAAGTTTCTAGCAGATTCGAATGAGTGAGATATGGGTTTAAAGCCCTTATATAGGCTAAAACCTCAGCTATTTAGACTTAGGAACAATGTATACTTAGGTTATAACCAAATCGGGGCTGTTTCGATCCAAAAGAGCATTTCGGGAGGTCCCCTGGTCGAACGCGATCGGACTTAAGCTTATGGTCACTGGATGTTGCTCACCCCTAGTTTTCAGTTCGGCAGAGTTCATAAATCGCACGTGGCGGTCCAGTTTCAGTTCAGCGGTCATCGTACCTAAATCAGGTCTATAAGTCTCATGATATGAAAGAGAAATTTTTCTTGATCCGAGGGTGTAATTTGGCTGAATTCTGACGGTTAGAACGCTTAATAATAACGCGCCAAGTGATGTGCCAGATTTGGATTAAAATTTTCAAATCTAACCCATTTCTCACTCTCTTCACTACAGGCTCAATGAAATAGCCTCTGAACGTTGGTTGAGCTTGATTTTCGAAATAATTGTCAAGTCCAACTAAGCGGTCATAATGGTTTAAGATTGTAGGTATCGGACTTCCAACGCGCGGTCTAGATCCAATACAAAGTTTCAAAGGGTTCCTGAGAGCAAACGGGTTTAGAGTTTGATCCTAGGTTTCAGGGTATTATAGCGTCATTGATTCTACAAGTTTTGGGTCTTGTAGAACGTATTTAAAGTGTTCAGGGATAATTTCACAGCTACTCTAGCGTTGCGCTAGCTAACTTACACTTATTTTCTAAAGGAATTAATCCTAAGCGATTTTCGGTCGAGTTAGTACTCGAGTCTCAGTACGGATTTTTCCAAGGCGTTACAGAAAATTTGTATCCCAAGTCCCACTGAGTCAGGGGTACTAATTCAGAATCGATTTTGATTCGCTGACTCAGTGACAACTTGCTCCCAACCATCCTTACAAACCACATATCCAAGAGTTATAGAACTCGGGTTAGGTATGGTCTACCTGATCCGAATGGTCCCAATCAGGGAACACGTTCATGAGTTTGATTTGAGTCCATTTCCAATCTCAGCACCGCTCTTGAGTCATTGACACGGTAGCGCCTTAATGCAAAGACACTGCAATCAGTTGCATCCAGCGAACCAGAGCTTGACTAGGAGCATAAGTCACAAATCCAGGAGGAAAAACAATCCTCACCGTGGATGCGGATTGGTCCTTCTCATGGAGGAAGGGCTGGAATGGGGGCTGAGTTTCCTAACTCGTAATTGAGTTGAGCTGACCGTGAAATAGTCAGTTATTTGGGTGCAACTGATAATAACAGAGAGTAGGTCGTGGGGGTTACCTGACCATGAGCAACCCTCAGTTGCTGACGGAAGGCTCGAGACAATTGACAGTACCAGCAACGATGCAGCTGGCCGTTGATCAGGGAGCGACTCGACCGACCCACAACTAGTTGAAATAGCTATTGTAAACGGTTTCTAGTAGCCACTCACCTTCCAATCTCACTCATGACTTCCACCTTACCCTTCTAATCTCCCTCTTCCCTCTCAGATTTCTCTCTGAATGGAACGACTCAGCTGAGTCAAGTTGCTATCAAACCAACAACCCGCTCGAGCGGCGCTCCCTTACTCTCTCCATCTCTCTCTTATTATTTCCTTTCTCTTTCTTATCTTGGGATTCACCCTAATACCGACCTTTTATAGCTATTTTCGATTCTGGAAACATCCTTAGCTAATCATAAGGATTAGCGGCTGCTAACCCAAGCTTGCCGAGAGATCACCACCGTTAGAGTTCTCTCAAGTAGTTGAACACGTGCATGGGTCCAGGTGCCGTTCACGGATGGATTTTGGGTGTGATGAATTACACGATGTACGTCTCAGATGGTCGAATGGGCCACTTGCGTTGGACATGGGTTTCACAGTCGGATCGAGGAAGATGACCCACTGATCATGGCATTTTTTCCATGGTCGAGTTATCCGCTGATCGGAGGCGTCTAGAAGGATTGGATGGTGTCTAGGATGAC
This sequence comes from Magnolia kwangsiensis, assembly GCA_037074715.1. Lineage (NCBI taxonomy): Eukaryota > Viridiplantae > Streptophyta > Magnoliopsida > Magnoliales > Magnoliaceae > Magnolia > Magnolia kwangsiensis. Next base: position 122,723,046 of record CM073577.1, read on the forward strand.
TATGTGGCCCACTCGACGGTGCTTAACAATAGGTGATTACTACATTAACTCGGGAGAGGCGGTGACTCACGTCCAAGCGTCAACTCTTCAAAATCTCGGCGTTGCTACGAGATCTTCATACTGCCCTAGCTCGGACGATCAGGATCTGCTCCCGAGAAGCTTCTCGAAGTCAGGGGAGGGCGGAGATCGATCTTACCTGAAATGGAAGTTTTCTTCCGCTTTTCCGACGCGTAAGGTGTTATTTCCGAAAATCATAAGTAGGACTCGGACTTCCTCCGCATACGTGGCCTTCGTCTAACCATCTCTAACGGTCGGATCGGTCAGAGGTGTGTAGGATGTGGCTGTAGCTTCCCCGTCAGCACCTAACTCGTGCGTTCACCGCTGGTTTGCTAACAGTAGTGGTGTGGTTAGTTTTCAATCGATAATCTCGACATGGTCGAGGTCGTTGTGGTCTGATAGATCAGATGGACGGTGTGGATTGGGTTTTCGTATTTGAAAAATGGTCAATGGCCCCGTCGAATGGAAGGTCCGCAATGAGCTAGCGACGGGCAGGAGAATCTTCATTTGAAAAATTGGAATTTCGATTTTCATCGGGTCAAAGCTTCTTTGACCCGATGACTCGATCCAGTGCATAGCGTGTGAACGCCATTTGTGTACACGCACGACCTAGATTTGGGGTCCACGTCATGATTTGTATGATCTGAGCCGTCCATTCTTCTTGGCCGACCTAATGATACCCACGGGACCGACGGTTAGTCCCATAATAAATGTTATATTTGGAGATTTAATCAAGATAATTATTGGTTATTTTTCACTGGCAGTTGTCTTAAATTTCAATGTGTATCCTTGTAGTTAGGGTGTGTTATTGTATGGTAGAGTTATGGATTTAAAACACAAGACATTATATCTTGATTCCTGAATGGGCCATTTGGTGGCTAATCAAATTGAAAGGATATGTGAGGAGTTTAGTTATTTTAACTGTTTATTTATGAATTTGAGTCAAAGTGTGAGTCGTTACAGTTTCCCTATTTGAGGGTAAATAGAAGAGTAGTTAGCTTCCGACTCTTCTTACCAGAGATAAACTGGGTAAGGAACAATCTGCTAAGCTCCGCGAAGGAGCCAATCAATTTCGGTTTAAGTTGTCGATACCAACTTTGAGCAAACTCGAAGAGAGTTATTGAAAAGGCTCAGCACATCATGCCATTTGTGGTCGACTGGATTTGCATCCCCGATCGGTATGATTCCACATATTTTGAGGGGTCTCCGGATCTGGAGAATTGGATGATAGGAAGCATCCTAAACCTCGACAGCATCACCTCATCCATGATTGCCTAGGCGAAAGGAGGCTCGGTCTCTTCCATCAACGTCTGGACTGCAGTTGGGACAGACGCAGAGCGCTGGTCCTTTTGAAACACCTTAAACTAGTCTTGGAGCTCCTTAAGCTGTGCTTCCAAAGGATTCTGATTCTCAGCTACTTTCTCCTGGAAGGCATCACTTCAGTTGTCTTGTCGCACCTACTCCTCTCTAGTAGATGATGGAGGTCGGTAGGTGCTAGAGTTGAAGTGGCAGATACATAAGACTGTTCCATGTCCAGAGTGGATTATGGGATTCAGGCGGATCGCTCTTGGGGCACTGTGTCGTGAGCAAGGTCAGGAGCTCATGCGGACTGTGCTTGGGATCCTTTGGCTCGGGAGCTGATTGGTTGCGGTCGTGCTTCGGGCATTGGGGTGGCTTCCACCAGGTTTAATGACAACTGTTGATTCTACTGCGCCTTCATTCGGCTGATTTCGTCTTTCACTATCTGGACTTCATTTTGCAATGCTTTGTATTTTCCTCATCGGTTCCTAGTTCGTTGAAACGGTCCTATCGGAGCCGACTCGGTGTGTAGTAACGAAGAAAACTGGTGTTGCCCTTGGGTTTAGGTTCTACCACTATCGCCTTTTTCTTTCCTCTCGCCATTTTTCGGTGAATCCTACTAGCTTTTCATTTGCGGTTTCCACAGATGGTGCTAAAAAAATGTTGATGTCAAAATTTGGATCACCCACCACTCAATAATGCGGACCTTTGACAAACACTGGGCTTGTGCAAAAGGTTTAGCAAAAGAGACCCTGATAAGCCGGGGGACCCTCTGATGCTTATGTCAGGCTAGGGGATCGGGGTCTAAGTCGTATGTAGGAAGAGGGTGCTAGATCTTGTGTACCTATGACAATGGGGTCCCCTGGTATTTATACTCGTTGGTAGAGATGATCGCCTTCATTAATCTCGACACGATTTACTCAATCAGGCGGATATTGCAATTGTGGAGATATCTTCCACAATCTTTGGCTTGCGTAGCGCATCGTGTCTTAATGGCGCGTATCTCCACACGAGATTATCGATCACATTCGCATTTAGATCGATATCCGGGCTCATCGTGCCGAGTATCATCATGGGCACAGCCCTGGCCTCGGCACGCGACGTGTCTCTGCCTGGACTCGACCTTGGCCTCAACATACGAGGAATCTATATTCTGACTCGGACTCGGATTGTACAAACGTGAAGCCGAGTACTAATAGTCAGATTTTGTTGATAGGTCATTAGGGTTGGAGTTCATCGACCAAAGCTGAGGATGAAGATCAGGACTCGGCTCGACCACTCCCCTTTAGACGAGGATGAGGATTCGGATCAGTCACTCAGGATTGTAGTTCTGAGCCTTGACTTATGAATTGGTTCTTAACGTCGTATCCTCCTTTCAAGTCCTCGCTATCAGATTCATGTAACCCTGACTGACCCTGATTGTCTTTGTATGAATTTCCCCATAACAGTGTCCATCCATTTTGCTAATTAATTTTACATCACAGCCTAAAAAATAAATAAAAATCCAAAGCTCAAATGGACCACACTACAGGATTCCGTGGGGATTGAGATCTTTACTGTTGAAAGCTTCCCGGGGGCATATAAGTTCTGTATCAAGGTGATATTTGTGTTTTCCCTTCATCTAGGTCATGTGACCTAATCAACAGGTTGGATGGCATTACCATATTGTTGAGATAGGTTTTTAACCGAGCGATTGGACTGATATTCACGGTCTCTGAGTCAAAGTCTCGAGACCAGATTGCATGAACAAGCTTCACCTCTGACTCTCGTATACTTGTTCACTCGCGTATACTTGTTCCTAGAGCCGTTGGATATTTTCATTGTTAACGGTCTCTCAAATATCGATCAATCCAACAGTCAGATACAGATTTTACTTTTCGGTTCGTGATATATCTAAACTAGGAAGCATATTGGGACAGTTTATTTTGAAATACGTGTACGTCGCGTATCCAATATCCAAGCAAATGGCGCCTGCGTATCACCTATCACACTCTGCCAGAGTATCAAAGTTTTTTCTCTGCATGCATGATACGTGGCCCGTCTCTTGGCACATGTATCATTTTAAATTGTAGAAAGGAAGCCATACTTCACCAATCAAGACCACTTGTATGTTGTATCCTACCGTGGATGGACGATGCCACAAAATTCTACTTGAAACCACAATCGTAACCTTTTGATTGGCGGTCCACAGATAGACGGTCATGACAAGAAACAACATAACAGTACAGGTTAAACTGAAAAGGTCCTGAAATTTATGGCTACGATCATCCAATCTGGGAGGTTCTTGTTGAATGGTCTAGATCACGGAATGGGCCCAACCGTTAGAACTGAACGCGCGTAGAGATAAATCCTCCCGTATACATACATTACACGCGCATATATCTATACACCCACAGTCACAGAAGAACATAAAAAACCCTCCCAAAACCCCCGCCGCCGCTCAGCTGGGGCCCGCTCTCTTCTTCCACTCCTTTCATAGTTTCATTTCTAACATCAGCAGCTTCAGAGGGCGAAGGTTTGCTTAACCTACGCCCTCCTTCGTTTAACATACGCACCCTTTCTCTCCCTGTACGCCTATAAAACCTGACCCGTTTGAAAAAAGCTCTCATTTCTTTTCTCTCTCATCCTCAGGTTTTCCCTCCATTTTGGAATCTGAGAGATGTCGTCGTCCGTCGGCCACGCTCCTCCTCCACCGTTCGTCGCGGGCGCCGCTCCTCCTTCGTCCGACGCGAAGGGTGGAGAAAGCAGAACGGAGGAGAAGGTGGACTGGTTGAATCTTCCATGCCCCGTTCCGTTTGAAGAAATCCAACGAGAAGCTCTCAGTACGTTTCTGCCTCTCTCTTTCTCTCTTTCTCCATACATTCAATTTTTCGATTTTTTTGTTCTTTTGTACTTTCTGCAATTGTGATATTTCGTTTTGCGTTTGTTTTGATTTCGATTGTAGTTTCTATATTTCTACTGATTCTGATTTAAAAATTGAAATAGGTCATTGTGAAACCCTCATTTGCTATCTGTCGATGTTTTTTTCTTTAAAGATTATGGTATGAGTTTGCTACATGGTAAGGGGGTGTTATCAACCCATCCACATTACACGTGGTATGCCTACTTGTCCATCTAGACTGTTTAAATTGTTCACTGCATTGTGGATGGAGTGTAGCTCGAGAGTTACACTGATCGACAGTGGTCCTCGCCATCCTTTCGGTGTCAATGGAGTGGGTGGTACTCGGAGACAAATCAAACAAAGTACACGCAATTGCACAACCAAGTCCAAACTAGAACAATCCAAATTTTACGTGGAAAAACCCTTGTGGGGAAAAAATCATGACACAAAGAAACGAGTAATGCACTATAAAAGCAGAAATTACAAGAGAGAGTCTTACCGATTCGAACGAGCCTCAAATCTCTTTTCACAAGCTCTAGCTATGCCCTTGAACCCTTATGAATGATTTAGAAAGCCCTAATACAACCCCCCCCCACACACACACACAATTACACTTGTTATATACAGTGTTACAGCCGGAATAGGTAACAACTTACACACTTATGCGATTATGCGCACATCTTCGATGGGACCTTCGATGGCATCGACACCCCATTGAGGATCCGTCAAATAGCAATACTAAAACTTTCCAGCAACCAACATGGATTTTTCAGATTTTCTCGATGGGATCGATCATCTGTTGATGACATCGACAGACCCTGTCATCGATAGATTTAAGACTTCAATAATAATCTCTACCATGTCTTCAATATTCATTCATCATAGCTTTATCAATCCTCATCTCTAATTTGGCCTTCCATCATGGCTCCACCATCGCTTCTCATGCACACTCTGTCTTCCGTTTACGCTTTCGCCAAGCCTAAATAAATTACACATAATTTGAATTTCTCTATGGGAATTACCTTTGTAAGCATGTCAGCTGGATTCACACTTATGTGTATCTTTTCTAGATACACCTCCTTCATCAAGCACCTGTTGGATAAAATGATGGCGCGCATCAATATGTTTAGCATGTGAGTGATAAACAAAATTTTTAGCTAAACTGATCGTGCTTTCGCTGTCACAATTGACTGACATGGCCTCCTATTGAAGCCCAACTGATTTATCATTTCCCTCAACCAAACACCTTCCTTAACTGCTCACTGCCATGTACTCAACTTCGGTCGTGGAAGAGCCACCACAGACTGAAGCTTCAACATCCCCAACTGATCGCTCCACTCACTAGCACAAACAAGTAACTGAAAGTCAACTTTCTGTTATCCACACTGTCCGTGTAATCTGAATCCCCATAGCCCACTAACTTGTCCCCTTATTTTTTAAATGAAAAGACGTATTCCGACGTACCTTGAATATGTCGAAGTACCCATTTTACTGCCTCACAGTGTTGCTTGCTGGGGTTGGACATGTATCTGCCAACGACACCCACCGCATGTGAAATATTCGATCTTGTATAGACCATGTCATACATCAAGCCGACAACTGTGCTCAAATAAGTCACATGAGACATATCTTACTTTTCTTCATCTGTTTCAGGACACTCTTAAGAAGAAAACTTAAAATAAGCCTCGTGGGGAACGGTTAACCGGCTTTGCCTTTTTCATTAGCGTCTGAATCCTGACCTCTATGAGCAATATCAAGTTATCAACTCGCCAAAGTTGAGTTCTTTCAAGCGGGGGAGGACTGATGCAGGCTAATATGGGCCCACAATCCATGGGCCAGGCCCAGGCTCATTTAGTCTAAGCCCAACAGTTGGCCCATCAATAAGGAGATCCAATTTTCCTATTTAGGTAGCTAGCCTATTTAGGTAGTTAGCTAGTGAAATCAATCAGCTAGTTATGAATAATCCACTAGTCAAATCCTTTTTATTTATTTTTCATATTTATAATAACTCATTGGTTGTCAATGACATTATGAGTCTTCCTTTTATGTGTGTTTTAAAGTTTATATAAGGGTCTGATATGAGTACTATCAAGACACTTTTCAATTGAATAAAAATTTCGAGCTTGCTTCTTTCTATTTTGTGTGGTTCTCATGCTTAAATTGAAGGTTCCTATGCTTGGGCCAATCCTTCTCATCAGTCGGCTAGGCCAGGTGGTAGGTGGAGGGAGATTTTTTGATGCGGACATTAGTGATGCACTCTTTAGAGTATATCAGAGGAGGAAGCGTCGTCGATAGAGTACTGGAGCGGATGAGTTGATGTGGATGGATGCTGGGTCCATCAGACCCAATTTCTAAAGCACTACGAGTGTAGGAGTGGTATGACCGCACCCTAACTATAGGCCCATGGGTTAGATTTCACACGCCGTCGCATGGGTGTTTTAGTTTTAGACGTTTTTTATTTTTTTCTTTGTTTTAGGGGCTTTATTGCATTTTTGTTATTTTCTTGTTTTCAGGGGCTTAGTGCACTTTTACTTTTTCCATGACTTATATATACACTATGAGAAACTCTATTTTATATTATTGGATGAATAGAAATTCGTATCATTTTCTTCCTCGTTTATCAAGAGATTAGGGTTTTAGGATTGACTCTTAGGTGTTGAGGATTCCACCCCGGTTTCAGGTTTCATTCTTCCTAGATCTTCGAGGTGTAGGAAAATGTGAGAAATCCGCCTTCTTTTATTTGGATGACAAAGGACCCATAGTTTCTTCATCTCGAACCCTTCCTTCTCCATTAATTTCATTCTTTTGGACACTCCCTTTTGATGTAAATGGAAAAGAGGTAGATTTTTGCACTTCGCTGGCGGTCAGATTGCGATGGAGCTGAATGTACAAAGATCAGACCAAAAATCTGCTGGATTTTTCCAATCTCCAGATTATGCTATCTGCGCAGGACTGGGAAGGAGGAGACATAGATACGTTCTAGCAGATTAGCGAACTCGCTGATCTCCCAGTCTTGCAAGTTTCTTCTGCAGCCAATGTTCCAAACTGTCTTACCATCTGCCTCGGAATAGCAATCAGCCACCAAAACATCTTTGCTGGGAGCTAAGCGGAAGATGTTCGGAAATGAATCTTTAAGCTGGCTGTCCCCTACCCAGATATCGTCCCAGAATATAATGTTGAGAAAATTATTGGCCCAATCTGCTATGTACTGCTGCACTTTCTGAAGAGAAGAATCCACTGAATTGGATTTATCGTTGAAACATCTCCTATTTCTTTCTTCCCAGACCGACCACCAAACCGCCATCAGGCAGATTTTCTATATCTTGTTTCTTTGGATTCCTAAGTTGGATCCTAGCCAAGCTTTGAAAAAATCTTCCGTTGAACAGGGGGCGCACCTGGATATGTTGAAGAGCCTGAGGACAACAGACCATAATTGAGAAGAGAATGGGCAATGGACGAATAAATGATTCACTGATACTTCAGATTTCATACAGCAGAGGCATATGTTTGGAATTATCATTCCCCTTTTCCTCAGGTTATCCACTGTCGGCACTTTCTTTTTAGCAACTAGCCAACCGAAAAAGGAGCTGACCGATCACGCCTCCAGACTAGGGAATCTTCACGAAATTGGTCAGGCTTACAGCAGGATAGACGACTTTGAAGGGTCACGAAATCCTGTCTCCCGGTCATTAAGATTTCTTCTACATATGATGTTCCAGGTCTGGTCTTCCCCAATATTAGAGATACAATCAGCTGCCAAAATAGAGCGGTTTGGAACAATTCCATACTTATAAATGAATATCTAATTCAATTTCTTTTCTTATTGTATCTACTATCTTATTTCTGCAACATTGTTATACTTTTACCCTTTTCTTACTTTCTATTTTCATATGGTTTTATTAAATATTTTGATGTTAATGCCACTACCCTTCTTGAGGCTCACACCTTGCATCACGTGACCTACTTGCCTCTACTTTGACGTTCTTGTAAAACGTTAGCTTGGAGACACTGATTTTGCTTGTGTAAACTTTCTCATTACAAATCTGATTTAGTACTTGTATCACCGTGCAAATACAGTGTCTTTGAAGCCTGAGCTATTTGAGGGTATGCGCTTTGATTTTACGAAAGGACTAAGCCCAAAATTCTCACTCAGCCACAGGTAGCTTCAGTCTCAATACCTCTCTCACTCTGAATATGTATGAATACATGTATAGCATTTGGCGGTGATGATTTTGATTTGTTACTGGTTTTGATGACTGTCATTTATCAACCGTCCTTCAGTTTGTTCATGGGATCAGCGGCTATTCCTTCTCAATCGGCAGAACCCATCAAAGTTCCAACTGCACATTATGAGTTTGGGGCTAATTTTCTTGACCCAAAGGTAGGTGGGAATTTCTTTATGTAGTCCTAATTGTTTTGAAACTCAGGTTATGTTAATAAGAAGGTATGTAATTGCAATGGGCTATTTTAGCAAGTAGGGCTATCGACGGACTGGGCTGGCCTGCATTGGGTTGGGGTTAGGTTTGCGTTTCAGGTCCAAAGGCTGGGCCTGGGCCTGGGCCTGGGCCTAAGAAACAAGTATGTTTATTAATCGGGCTGATTGTAGAAGCCCATCGGCTCAGCACGTTTGAGGGGCATGTCTGTAAAATAATACATATATGGATGGTGATATGCACGCCCAATTTCGAGATTAATTACTGATATCATTTCTAACAAAATTGAAACTTCTCTACTTCCAAAACTCTCTCCTTAAAACTTTATCTAGTTTGAAAACTCTCTCCTCAAAACAAGATATAAATTAATTAGTGGAAAGGTTTTAGTGGGGGAAGAGAAATAAAAGGAGAGGACAAAAATGAGAAGATAAGATAGATCAGTGCAAGTTCACTTTTTTTATTTGAAGGTGGAGAATCTGGTTGGTGTTCTTCCTACGGCATGGCACCCAGGTACAGGATTGAAACCGTTCATCATGTGTGCCCCACTGTGGACGGCTGAAATATGCCTGGTGTTTTTTTGCTAAGTTGCTTGATTGTTTCTAATATTGGTGCTCGTTTGATTAGTATACCAACCTTATTATTATTATTTTTTTTAATGTTGGATCATGTACATAGTCTCGGCCACCTAATGGACAGTTCGGATCTTGCATACATATACTATCCTTGCACATGTAGTAGCATATGGATGACCTGCCTTAGACACACAGTTGAATGTGTTCTTGGATCTGGGCAATTCATTTGAATGGCTGCCTCTTGCATATGCTACTACCCAAAATCCAGATTCTTTGGATGGTCCAAACTATTGATTTGAAAGTGGACTGTACATGTATGAAAATGGATGGTTAAAAAGATTGGTGAACATTTTGTGCTGTACATGCAATATCGTTAATTCTCAAAAAAAAAAACATTTTGTGCTGGGCTCAGGCTCGGGCTTGGGCCTGTCATAAACATCTTGTGCCAACTTCAGGCCTAATTGTTCTGGCTCATAATGGGCCTGGGCCTACGATCAACTTTGTGGCTCAGGCTGGCATAAACATCTTGGGCAATGCTTGGGCCTAATGGTTTTGGCCTGTCCTGGACCTGGAATTGGGCCTATGATAAACTTTGTGGGCCAGGCTTGGACAGGCCTAGGTGCTGCTGAGCCTGGCACGTTGACATCCCTATTAGTGAGTGTTTGTTTAAAGAAATGAATATTCCTGAACCACCTGCTGTAATCTTTTAACAGTCCATATTCGACTGGTTTAGTTCTTTCCAACCTTTGGGACCTTTTTTCTTTTCTTCTTTGATATCTGGTTAAAGCGTGGGGTATTTGATGGATGTTCTACAGATGATGCTCGTTGGGAGGATACTGACTGACGGGAGGCTTACTGCAAGAGTCAAATGCGATTTGACTGATAACCTTACTTTGAAGATCAATGCTCAGGTATTTGGCGCTCTTGGAAATTCATGAAGATTGGATATTGTTTGCTTATGTGGTCATGCACTTACTTTGTACTTGTCATGTTTCTTTTTTAGATTCAAAATGAGCCACATTTCTCACAGGGAACATTCAACTTTGATTACAAGGTCAATCTCTTTGATTTATGTTTTATGAAGGTTCAACTTGCTGGATGTATGCCATATCTTTTGAAGTTTATCACTGCCTTGTTTGATGCAATTATATGCTGATGGACAGAATCTGGTATGCTAATGATGGACCAGGAATCTGGTGCCAACATCATGTTTTTTCACACACAACAACTTCCCTTGCGGGCCCAAAAATATCAGAATTGCATACTCGACTAATCTTCCGTGCTATATATTCTCTGGCATATGCTAGCATTTGCTGTAGTTGAATCCTCTCACAGTTTCACTGACTAGATTTTTTAACACGTGCAAATGGCATCTCTTCAGTCTTTTGGGGAAACTTTTGTATTAATTATTTTAGTTCTTTCTAAATATGAAAGCTAATTGCAAAATCAATAAGTTCATGAAAAGATTTTTTTTGTATAACTAGCTTGTTTCTAGAGCATAGTGGTATTTTCTCCGGGCATCATTACTTGAGTGCTACTAACTGGAATTCATCATCATCATCTATGCCTCACCCAACTAATTGGGGTTGGCTACATGAATGCTTTTTCGCCATTCCACTCTATCAAGGGCCATAACTTCAGTTAGACCATAGGTCATCAAGTCTTTTCTTACTACCTCCATCCATCCTTGGTCCTTCCCTCTGCCCTCTTAGAGTCTTAAACTTGTACCAACTCACTCCTAACCGGTGCAGTTCTTGGCCTCCGTTGCAGGCCTCCGTTGCACATGATCAAACCATCTAAGTTCCCTTATCTCATTACCTATTGGTGTGACTCCTATGTTCTTTCTAATGCATTCATTTTTAATTCTATCCTTGGCTTGCTACTAACTGGAATTACTTTCCTTCTTCTTCTTTAAATTTGGGTCCAGGGTAAAGATTTCAGATCTCAGTTCCAAATGGGGAATGGTGCCTTCTACAATGTCAATTACATCCAGGTACATCCGTATGCATTACATTCTGCTGATAGATGTTGCATTGTATCTAAGAAATGTGTTGAGTCTTAGTTTTTGGTATTGCAAATTGTAGCTTGAGGTCCTTGGCCTTGTGGCATGATGTTGTATTCCAAAATTGCAGGTGAGGTTTAGTGTATCATCTTAATCTTACTACAGTACTTTCAGCTTGCTGTTTGTTTATTTTTCTTTTGCATTTTTCTATCTCCTGGACATATACATGTTTCTAGGCAGAATCCAGATGTGGGGTCAGGAGGGGGGTTTCTAGGTTTTTTCTTCCCATTCTGCCACATTCTTGCTCATTTTACTGCCCATGGTCTTTTTGCTTTTGCAGGTACAGATGATTAGTGTTCTCTTCTCTAGCATCTTTGGTTGAAGTCTTGCCCTCTTGTTTTTGCTGCTTGATCTGGTTATCTATTCTCTTTGAGTTCTGTCATGTTTTACACGGGCAATCATTTGTCTCTCATTTGTGTGTCTTGGTGGCTGTTCGAGTTTTCTCATCTGTTCTCATGCATGTTTTCTCATCCTTTTCTTCTTTACTAAGCCTTTGTTGTCTATAAAGAAAATTGTGAATGAAATCTCCCTCATCTCCATGCGTTTTGTATATCATCTAGTCTTCATGTTGTTCTGAACTGTTGATTACCCCAGTCGGGTAGGCAATAGATTCCAGTTTGAGACGTTGAGAGCTCCAGTATTTTTCCAGTCAATGGTTGTGTTATTCTGCAAGGTCAAGTGCAGTGGGTAATGTGCTGTTATAGATCATTTTTGTGATGAAGCATCTGTTTTTGTTTCCCAACCATTTTCTGTGGGGGATTCTCCGCAGCACTTGATTCACAAAGATCCTTTGGCAGCCTGACTGTTAGTGGCGTTCTCTTTAAACAATATGTTTTTATGTTTGTTATTCATTAAGGCACTGCAAATTACTAAGCCATGATTTTTTTTATTCTTGTGTATAAAAGAGCATCAACTTTTTCGCTGAGAAAATAATCGCTTTGCATTCCAACTGAAAGTGTATTTTGGTTTGCAGAGTGTTTCACCACATTTATCTTTGGGAACTGAAGTGTTTTGGCTTGGTCATCAAAGAAAATCTGGTATTGGTCTCGCTGCTCGATACAACACAGATAAGATGGTATGATGGCTTTCTTCCCATTTCTTCCCGAAATCCTTGATGCACATGATGCAGTATTTATTCTTCAGGTTGTTGTTTGTGGCAGTTATTGTGTACCAATTGCCTTGCTACTCTCAAATATTACGTTCTTTTTTTTCTTTTTTTTTTTTTTGGTTTTGAGAGGTAACTTAAAATTTATTGAAACAATGCCAAAAAGGCAGAAAATAATACACACGGTAGATAAAGAAAATCAAACGGAGGTATCAACAGGCGAAGCTGATTTAACATACATGACCCGTTTAGTGACATCAGCTTCGAACAAATGAATGACCTTCGCAACAGAGATATCCTTGTTTTGAAAAATCCAACCATTATTGGCCCTCTAAATATGCCAGAAAATGCCCATTGCTATGAGACGCCAAACAACTTTTCTATCCTTGCTTCTCCTCCATGCCAAGCCCATAAAAGCTGATTCACTGACTCAGGCATCACCCAAGACATATGGAAAAGATTGAGGAAGTGCTCACAGACTTTAAAGGCATAATGGCAATGAATAAATAGATGATCTATAGATTTTGTGTTCCTCATGCACATTAAGCAAATATTAGGAAGAACTAGGGATCTCCTTTGCAAGTTATCCATAGTTAGAACTCTTTAACTTCCCATGAGCGAAACAAAAGCCACAATTCTGGGAGGGGCTCCATAGCACCACTAAAGGAAAGGGAATGAGGAAGGCGATGATGAGTTGGAGATCAAACTATAAAACGAATGCACTGAGAAGGACCCAGAGCTATGAATTTTCCGAACCATCGAATCATCATCTTGATATGAGGGAGTGTACGGTTTTAGAAGATTTAATAGACCAAGGAGCTAATAGAATTTGCTGTTTGATAAATTCCTCCGGCAAGGGGGAGACTAGACACTAGTCCCTCCTTGTATAGAATAACAATGATGCACTGTAATGAACCGGTCTGGGGTAAGAGAGGCCAATCTCAATGGCCTATCCCCACTCCAAATGCCTGTCCAAAACCGAATATGGTTCCCTTTTCCAAGGGAAAAGGAGATACCTCTACAGAATGAAGATTCGTTAGACACGATTGCCTTCTAGACGTTCGAAGCGTGATAAAGAGAAGATGTTTTTGTGCTCCATTTGTCTTTTTGAATGCCATATTTGGAAACAAGATCTCCCTCCATAACTTGCCTGCTTCAGTTCCAAATCGCTAGTGCCATTTCCCAAGGAGAGCAATATTTATATGGTTTAACTGCTTCAGACCAACACTACCTTCTTTGATTGGTTTGTAGACTTGGTCCCATTTGAGTAGATGAAATTTCCCTCTTTCCTCATTCCCTTTCCATAGGAAGTCTCTTCTCATTTTGTCAAGCCTATCTATCATTGCCTTCATACATTTGAAGAGGGATAAAAAATAATACCGGCATGTTGGAAAAAGTTATTTTGATAAGCAGTCAGCCTACCTCCCAAAGAAAGATAGTTATGTCTCCAGCTAAATAAAATTCTCTCAATTCTTTCAATAACCCTATCCCATAAATGCTTTGCTGACTTACCAATACAAAGGGGTTAGCCATGATAAACTGACGAAAAGGACCATCTCTTACACCCAAATACCTTTTCTAGATGAGTAAGATCGTCTTGGTTGACATGGATTCCCAACATTTTGCTTTTCAGACAAGGATAGGGATAAAAGGGCTGCCCTTCTGATTAAATATTCCAACCGAGCAAAGGAGGAGGAAATTAGATGGTAGCAAAGATCGAGGGCAGTTTGGCTCAAAGAAGGAGACAAGAATACCCGCTTCTTTCACAGTATTGCGAATGCTAGAGCTAGGTGCAACTATATTAGCAGCTTGATCATCGATGGGGAGAGGATCTCGAACAAAGGAAATATTTGCGACTCTATCATCAGATTCTACACGTCCTTGCTTTCTGCCGATAGTTGGAACATGCCTCAATTGAATAATTTGCTGTCCGATAAGTTCTTGGAAACGGACATAGAATTTTTGGAATCACCTTTTTTCGTAGACAAAGTGAAAGCTGCTATCGATTCGATGTGTGGGGAGAAAGCCTTTGGTCTCGATGGTTTCCCAATTGCGTTTTATCAGATTTTTTGGCATACAGTTCAGAAGGATGTTATGGATTATGTGTCGGAATTCTAAGATCGGGGTAGGCTATCGGTGGAGCTTGGAACATCCTTTATAGTCCTTATTCTTAAGCTTCAAGGAGCCAATCAGATGAAAAATTTTCGTCCCACAAGTCTAATCGTAGATCCTTACAAGATTATGGTAAAGATCCTCGCTATTAGGTTCAGGGGGGTTCTCTTTAAGGTTATTGCTACTAACCAAGGAGCCTTTGTGCTAGGTTGTCAGATTCTCGACAGTGCTTTAATTGCTCATGAGTGTATTAATTCCAGGTATAGAGAAAAGAAGAGTAGATTCGTTTGTAAGCTAGATTTGGAGAAGGCATATGATCATGTCGATTGAGAATTTTTGGATTATATGCTGGAGAGAGTGGGCCGTGTTTAGAAGTGGAGGGGTTGGATGTGTTCTTTTGTGCAATCCGCCTCCTTCTCTATCCTTGTTAATGGTTCACCTAAAGTTTTTATTTTATTTTTATTTTTTTATAAATTTTAATTTTAATTTTATTATCAAATTTTTTTTTTTAAATTTATAAAATTTCCGGGCGTCTAAGGGCCTGAGACAAGGGGATCCCCTCTCGCCGTGATCGGAGAGGCTTTCAGTAGGATGCTCCCAAAAGGTGTTGAAGGTGGTCTTTTTAGAGGCTTTTCTGTGTCTAAAGACGGGTTGCATGCCAGCCATCTCCAATATGCTGATGACACTCTGGTTTTGCGATGTAGATGCTATTTTAGTTGAGAATCTTCATAAAATCTCGGTTTGCTTCGAGGCAGTCTTCGGCCTCAAGATAAATGTGGACAAGATTGAACTTTTAGGAATCCATGTTTCTCCTCAAGATTTGGACCTGTTCATTAAGATTTTTGGGTGTAAGACTGGTGCGTTCCCTTCCACCTATCTTGGTTTACCTTTGTGCGTTGGAAAGCCTACAAAACATCTTTGGGACAAGATTTAGATAATAGAGATAATTGAAAGGAAATTGACATCTTGGAAATGCAGACATTCGTCGTTGGGAGGAAGGTTAATCCTCTCAAATTGGCCTTCTTGAACATGTCGGTGTGTTTCATGTTTTTTTTTTTTTTTTTTTTTTCAAGTGCCCGACATAGGTTGTTTACAATTTGGAGAAACTCAGATGGGACTTTTTTTGGAAAGGAGCGAACGAGAGTAGGAAGTTTCAACTCCTTTCTTGGGGGGAGGTTTGTAAACCAATAGTCGAAGATGGTGCAAGTAAAAAAAAGTTTAAACCTTATGACTACAACTCTAGTTGGGAAATGGGAGCATGGTAGGCTCTGGAGAGATCATTGCTACCAAATATGGAACTTGTGAAGGTGATTGGTTCGTTAAGAGCTCCTCCCTCTACTATGCTTCTAGCATTTGGAAATCGATTGCCTCGATTGATCAACTTGTTCGTAGAGGGATTGTTTTCGCCTTAGGGAATGGTTTCCGCATACATTTTTGGTCAGATGTTTGGTGTGGGGATAGACTGTTGCAAGAATCTTTTCCTAGGCTGTCTTCTTTTGCTCCGGATTGCTTCATTTTAGTCTCCCAGTGTTATTCTTTTCATGGCGGCTCCATTGTTTGGAGTCCCCTATGCTAGAGAAGTCTTCTCAATGCTGAAATCCTTGAGCTTATTGGGCTGCTCGGTTACCTTAAATGTGTTAACCGCTTATGATCCATAAAGATCATCCATCCGGGAAATTCTCAGGTTGGTCAGTGTTCAATCTTCTATCTCACTCGACCATCTCTGCCCTCCTCAAGTTGTGATTTTCGTCTGGTTAGTGGGTGGAAAGCGTGTTTTGACCATAGATAATCTTCAACATTGATCGCTTGTTCTCCCTAACATTTGCTTGATGTGTATGGAGGACGTGGAATCGATTGACCATCTCTTCATTCACTGCCCCTTTGTTCAGAGGGTGTGGAATTACTTCTTAGGTGTGCTTCACACAGATTGGGTGATGCCGAGTTCAGTAGAGGCTCTTCTTTGGTCTTGACATGGGGGTAGTATTGAGAAAGCAGAGAAGGTTGTTTGAAGGCTTCTTAATCTGGTGATTTTTTGGGCAGTTTGGAAAGAGTGAAATGAGCGAAGTTTTATAAATGGGAAGGCTACTTTGGAGGCTGTGATTTGTATCGTTAAATGCTTTTGTTAAGGATTGGGTTTCCTTTGTCAAAGCGGCCCATGGGACTCCACCTTCCTACCATTGGGAGTGTTGACTGTTTTTTAGTTTGTATTCTTTTCCCGCTTTTGTGGATTTTCTAATAAAATTTGTTGTTACGAAAAAAAAACCATTTAGACCTGATACCGCTGCGAAGCGTATAATGATCTTCTTGAGGTTGTTGATCGACGTCAAATTTGCATCACAAAAGAGGATTGTGTTGTCCACCTATTGGAGATGAAAAATTTGTGCCCCTGCGTCTGCTACCTTGAAACCACTAATTAAACCGTTTTCCTCTGCCTTGTCAAACATCCTGCTAAAAGCTTCACCAACTAATTCAGAGAGATATGAAGAGAGAGGGTTGCCTTGTTGTATCCCATGAGAAGCCCTAAAGAAACCAAAAGGTGACCCGTTTATGCAGACTTACTTCCTAGGTGTGCTTCACATGGACTGGGTGATGCCGAGTTCGGTAGAGGCCCTTCTTTGGTCTTGGCATGGGGGTGGTATTGGAAAAGCCGAGAAGGTTGTTTGGAGGCTTCTTATTCTGGTGATTTTTTGGGCGGTTTGGAAAGAGTGAAATGGGAGAAGTTTTATAAATGGGAAGGCTACTTTGGAGGCCATGATTCGTATGGTTAAATGTTTTTGTTAAGGATTGGGTTCCCTTTGTTAAAGTGGCCCATGGGGCTCTTCCTTCTTCCTATTGGGAGTGTTGACCGTTTTTTAGTTTGTATTCTTTTCCCGCTTTTGTGGATTTTCTAATAAATTTGTTGTTACCTCTAAAAGAAAACATTTAGACCTGATACCGCTTCGAAGCATATAATGATCTTCCTGAGGTTGTCGACCGATGTCAAATTTGCATCACAAAAAAGGATTGTGTTGTTTGCGTTTATTTTGTTTTATTTATTATTATTATTATTATTATTATTTTTAGAGATAACGATGATTTGATTAAAAAGAGGGTTACAAAAAAAGAGGATCGACCTGCTGAGAATGTGAGAAGATTATCCCCCAACTCGACTACATATTGTCATACCCCTTTTCCTCAAGTTGTCGTAGTGGGATTTCACCACCTATGAATTACAACCCTTTATATTAACAGTGTAAGAAGCCCACTCGACTACATATTGCTGCACCTTCTAAACTATTGAACCTGTCGAGTTGGATTCACCGTTTAAGCATATCCCGTTTCTTTCTTCCCACATTGACCACCAAGCAGCCAAAAGGAACATTCTCTAGACCGTGGTCCTTTCTTTTCCTAACTTGGGCCCAAGCTAGGTTTTTGGTAGTCTATCAGTAGATTCAGGGAAGGACCAAGCAATATTGAAGAATTGAAGAATAGCTGACCACACCTGACTTATGAAAGGGCAATGGACGAACAGATGGTCCACTGATTCTGCTTTCCATGCAACAAAGGCAAATATTTGTAATTGTCATACCCCTTTTCCTCAAGTTGTCGATAGTCAGCACCTTGTTCTTCCCGACTAACTAGCCGAACACAGCTATATTTGGGGAAACTTTGTATTTCTACACTGTCCTAGCTTTTGCCACCGAGGATGTTTTCCTATCAATAAAGCTGTATAGGGACTTTACCGAGAAGGAGCCTGATCTATCGAATCTCCTTATTAATTTGTCTTCTCTCTCCCGATCTATCTCGCATCTGATGATGCGGCCTTGCAGGGCCGCATATTCTCTATCTCCCAGTCTTGGAGATTTCTTCTGCAGATGGGATTCCATACTATTTCGTCCCTTATAATAGAAAATTAGTCAGCCACCCGGATGGATCGATTTGGAGCGAGGTGGAAAATATTTGGGAAATCTTCTTTTAAGGTTGATTTCCCCACCCATATGTCTTCCTAGAATCATGTATTATCACCTTTTCCTATTGCTATGCCAATACTTTTGATAACCTCCATCTTTGAAGAAAGAACTCCTTTCCATAAAATTGAGGCTTTATAGACTGATGATTCCTTTGTCCGCCAACCTCCCTTTGAGCTGCCATATTTGCTCTTGATGAGCGTACTCCACAACGACCCTTTTTCAGTTCTAAGTATCCATAACCATTTACCCAGAAGTGCCCAGTTCATTGTTTCAAGATTTCTGATTCCCGCATCACCATCTTGCACATGCTTGCACACCTCCTTCCATTCAACCAAATGGTTCCCCCCCCCCTCTCATTTCCATGCCGTAGAAAGTCTCTTCTAAGGCTATCAAGAGTTAGCATAATCGATGCCAGGCATTTGTACAAAGACATGAAATATAGGCGCAGATTTGATAACGCTGATTTTATCGAAGTTAGCCGACCTCCCAAAGATAGGCATCAACACTTCCATCAAGCTAGATATTTCTCAAATCTTTCAATAACTTTGTCCCATAAGCACTTCGGAGGTTTCCCTGTACATAAAGGCAGGCCTACAAACGTTGTTGGAAGAGTTCCCATTGGACAGTCGAAATGGTCAGCGTATCTTTATATTTCTTCTTCCTCCATTTTTACACCAAACATCTTTGATTTTGTAAGATTGATTTTGAGACCCGAGATTGCCTTGAAGCATCAAACTATAGTGTGCAGATTACTCACTTTCGTCTTCTCTGCTTCACAAAATAGGAGGGTGTCGTCGGTGAACTGAATATGAGATATTGAATTTTCCATACCTTTCTCCTTGAATCCACTGACTATGCCTTCTTCTTGACCATTTCTCAACATTCTATTTAAGGCCTCGCCAACGATTTGAAAAAAAAATGAGGATGAAGGGTCGCCTTGTCTCAATCCTCTAGAACTACTAAAGAATCCTTTTGGGGATCCATTAAGTAATATGGAAACGAAGGCAAAGTAGACACATTCCCCCATCCATCAAATCCACTTTTCCCCAAAGCCCATCCGATTCAGGATGTAATGAAGGAAAGTCCAATCTACGTGGTTGTAAGCCTTTTTCAGGTCAAGCTTACATATGAGTCCCTTGCAACCGGAGATGAAAAATTTGTGCCCTTGCCTCTACTACTTTGAATTTGCCTACCTGCTTTAAGAGCGCCTTGATTTTCCGATATGACTTTTGGAAGAATTGCTTTGAATCTTGTGGCGAGGACTTTCGCAAGGATTTTGTACGGGCTTTCGATGAGGCTAATGGGTAATGAAGTCTTTCAATTTATCTGTCCCTTCAATCTTAGGGATGAGGGCTATGAATGTGGCACCTGGATCCTTAGAGAGGTGGCTCCTGTTGAAGAATTCATCCATAAAGTCCAAGATATTAAGAAGCAGCTAGAACTTTTGAAAAAATAGTATTGGGAAACCATCGGGTCTGGGGGCTTTGTCTTCGCACATAGAATTGAGAGCGAGTTTAACCTCTTCTTCTGAAGAAGGTTTCTTAACATAGTCCATGTTCTCTGAGGATAGGCAAGGGAAGGTTAAATTAAGTCTCGGTCGCCTCCAACGATTGCATTTAAGTAAACTTTCATAAAACCGGACGATGGAATCGCATATTTGTGCTTCTTTTGTAGTTTAGACACCATCAACAACCACATTGCTGATCTTGTTAACCCGGGCTTGTGCACTACCCATACTGTGAAAGAAACTGGCATTCTTATCCCCCTCCTTCAACCACAAAGCTCTAGACCGTTGGCGCCACTTAATTTCGGCTTCTTTAGAGAAAGCTGAGTATTTGGTTGATATCTCTAGTCTTTTGGACATTTCCTCTTCAGAAAGCTGACCCATTTCTTTGTTCAAGTTCATGGATTTTTGAATTTTTCTTCCCTAGCACCCAACACCTCTTCTTTTTCCAAATTTTAATTTTTTCTTTTAGCATCTCGAGCTTGCGGCTTAATTTGAACCCTGCATAACCTTCGACCTTGAAAGTGGACCACCATTCCCTGATCAAATCTTTGAATATGTCAATTTCCAGCCATGTTGACTTGAGTCTAAAAGGTTCTGGTCCCCAGTTTTCATTCTTCACTTCCAGAATAATCGGCCTATGATTAGAAATCAGACGCGGGAGACTTCTGTGAGTCGGATGTGAAAATTTCTCTATCCAATCATGACAAGTAAGAAATCTGTCTAACCTTGATAGGATCAGATATGATTGCTTGTTGGACTATGTAAATTTTGCTCCCCCTAAATGCAAATCTACGAAATCGTGTTGTGACACCCACTTGGAGAACCTTCGCATGCTGTTAGTTACTTGACCCCCGCTAGATTTCTTGTAAGAAAATTGCACTATATTGAAATCACCACCTATCCACCAAGGTAAGCTCCATTTCTGCCTAATATTGGAGAGCTCGACCCATAGTTGGTCTCGAATAGAAGGAGAACAAGGGCCATAAACTGGAGTGAAGACCTAAGTGAAATTAGTGGAAGAACATTGGAGAACCACAAACACGAAAAAAAGAGCCAGAGAAGCTTTCAATCAATTTCCATACTTGTGTCTTCCAAGCGATAACAATACCCCCTGCGGAACCAAACACATTTAAAGGCACCTAGTCAAAGTTCGGAAATCCCCAAATGGATTTCAACATACCTTTATCGAATGACTGTAGCTTTGTTTCTTGTAATGCTATTATGTCAGCCTTCGATTTCCTGCAAATCTTACTGACCTGAGCTCTTTTCAAGCTACAACCCAACCCCCTAACATTCTAAGATAGAATTAACATTTGTCACTAACTCTACTCGTTCTAGCCCTCTTGCTTCCACCAGATTTACTGGAAGCATTGGAATTAGTCGAACATTCTATTTGGAGATCTTTTATTTTCAACAATTGTTCTTCCTGAATTCTTTGAGCTCCCTTCCCTTTGATGAAATGAATGAAATAAAAAATATCCTTGTTTCGGACTCCAAATGACATACCGACCATATCACCGACCCTCTGAAGGATATCCTTTTGACCAATTTATTTGCGCCTTAGATAGGTTGATCTCTTCATGGTGTTCAAAAGTATCGATTTAGCTTATCGAGATCTTAGAGATGGCCGTGTTTCTTTTTGGTTTTTTTGTTGCGCACAACGTAGTTACGATCAAGGCTTCTTCAAGCAGGCAATTCTTGAGATTTATGGCTTTGATGGCTAGCGACGCTTCTTCTTCTAGCATGCCCCCATCATCAGATTCCTTGTCAGAGTCTTGAGTGCTCATACCAGAAGTCGTCCCTTTTCTGTATGTTGGTTTCCTTTTTATAGAGGCCCAAACTATGCGGTCCGACAAAAGTGATGCAACTTTATTCATATTTGATGGTCATGTGTATGTTTTGGTGTTACCTTCCCAATAACCCTCATATGTCTGTTTCACCGTGGAGAACATAGATAATGTGATTGATCGAGTCATGAGTATCACATGCCCTCTTCAAACATTCATGTCTATATGATCTTCATCGCTTGAAAGATTTAAGCAATAGCAAGGCATTCCGTAACAGTAACAACGGGTTGAAAACTATTACCGATGTGGTCAATACAGCCCGTAACGGGCAATATTTTTTATTTTTTCAAAAAATTCCAGAAAAATATGGAAAAAATTCCAAATATTTAGAAGATTCTTTTATGGTTTTGGACATGTTTATGATGGCTTAATGGTCTCCTCTTTGGTAAGAATGCTGTTTCAGCCTGTTTGAATTTTATAAACTTGACAAACTTAGATTGATTAAACTCATGATTTCCTAAATATGTAATACCAACGATTCAATATAAATAAGATGATATGAGCATGAATATAATAATGAGACAACTATATATTTAAATAACCATTTTACCATAGAAAACCATTAGATGTTAATACATCAAGTATTAACTAAAAAGTGAACTATAAGTCAAAACATAAGTCATAAAAAGCTCAATGGGCAAACATAAATATAAAATATTACAATTTATACACACCAATTGTGTTACCACCAGAATGAGGATCTTGATGCCTATGGTTGCTCGACCTTGACTCGTGATCATTCGGCTGCAACTGTGGAACAATTGCCACATATCCATAATAACTAGAGCCGTAGGGAAAGACCATGTTAATGAAATCCGAGGATGAATGGATGATTGATTACGATTATAACTGTCATTGCCACTAGGAATGTGCTATGTCGAACCCGCTTAAGAATATCCACCAGTGTTATGCGTAGACTGATAGTCATAGTCATACCCACACTGCCCCTAGTACTGCTTGCATGACTGAGACTGAGAGTGAGGCTGCAATGATAATAACTTGGATTCGGATCCGAGTATCCATATCCCTTGTATCGGCCTGCTCCATATTGATCATATTGATCAGGACTAGTTCAACAAGAAAGTGCCTCAGGCTGCCCATTATGTCCATGGTTATATCCATATCCATCTCGTAAGCCTACTGATGTCCTAATGCTTCATCTCCTCCAGTGCCACTGGTGTCTGCCTCCCCATGATGCTCCTCCCATGGTTGGTCATATCATGATTCAGTACACTCACAAGTTTGACCTTTGGTCAATCGATGCACATCGGGCTTGAACTTTATCAATGGTTTTACCCCTTTGCTCAATAACTCTAAAGGTAGGATCAACATGTGCATTATCATCATCATCATCATCATCATTATTTGTCTCGGTTTTACTGCTGCTACTCGGCTCTAAGACGACTGCATGGCTCTCTTGCTGCCCCGTGTATAACATTGGGTTGTGCACCACAACGACTATCATCTTCTGCTTCTTTCTCCATTTCTACCAACATTGGCAGATGTGGGTCCTTTACATTGTAAATGTTGTGTAAGTTTATTGGATAAAAGTCACCTTCTTCAACTAGGTTTGTCGCATGCTTTGAATTCCGTAATTTCAGCTTTATGTTGTAGTGCATGTAGGCGAGCCAATCCAATGTCCTAGCTTGCAAGCTATTCATATTCTTTGAATGGATGAGTGCAAAACAGCTCCAGTTCCTCTAGCAACCAGTGGAAGAAGTTGCCTGGCTTAATGCTTTCACTGCTATTGTCTTGAGAGCCTTTGCACTTTCTCCAAAATGCATCCACTAATCATTTGTATAGAATTAAAGAAGCCCTTTATGTTATGCACCATTTTACATCACTAATACAACAATTTCTACAATTATATAATAGTATTAAAACATCAGTTTCTTACGTAAAGCTGTTTGAAAGACTGCCCTTCCTGCAAGTGCATTGGAGAAGCTTCCTCGGCGAACCATATATTTCCAATCGTGGACAATATGAAAAAAAGATTCTAAGCACCGAAATGACAAAATTAAAGATCAATAATCAAAGACTTGTACTTACTTCGTTCAACATCCTTAATATGCAAAATTGTGCCTAGTCTAATATCTTTATCACATTTTTTAAATCAACACGAACCTCTTCATCCTTGACAAATGAAGCATATAATGTTATCACTGATTTAAATAGTATCCTACTTTACAGTAATGACAACAAAGACTTAATGAACTGATAAAAATTACTTGGTAATAACTGATAAAAACAAGTGTATAATGAACGTGCATGAGGCATTATTAGAATGGGACTTTGCCTGCCGCATGAAGGTTGTGGTGAAGCTGATTTTCCAAATGCTTGTTGATCATCTTCCAGTAATGTTAATAATGTTTACAATTATGGAGAATAGCAAGCTTCGCTTTATACATAGCATCATAGATGAATCCCATGGTAGGTGTTTCATCGGATTCAAGAAGACGAAGGATTCTTAGCGGCGGTTATCACGTTGAGGATACTAGCAACCTTCTTCCAATATTTGTCGTCTTTGACGGTTTGCACAACCTCAACTGGTGTCTTGGACATCTTCTACTCATGTTTTGTGTTGAGCCACTCCTAACAAGCAAATATCTCGCTCACCTCTCTGCGATGATCTTACAAACTCCTACGAGTAATAAAGTTTGTCGCAAATCTAGTCATTGCAGGCAAGTAGCTCTCTCCCTTGCATGAACTTCCTCGTTATGGTGGCTAGTTGGTTATGTTTGTAGATGAATGTTGCCACTTGTCTTACTCATTATTTAAACTAGTTTGCAACATTCTTCATCTTTTCAATATTTTGTAATATAAGGTCGATGCATTAGGCGACACTTGGTGTTTAGAATAATTTTTCTCCTCCTTCAACATTTTTCCCATTGAGTCGTATGTTGCTTCATCGTCGGTCACAATTTATACTACATTTTTTTTTCCTTGAATCTCTTCCACCCTTTTATTCATAAGGGTGAAAATGTAATATGCATTTTTCATTGTCTTTAATGCATCAATTGATTTATAAAACACTGTTCGTAATTGTTGTCGGTGTTCGAGTTGTTAGTATCGCCACAAGTTTCGCTAGCCAGAGATGAAGAAACAATATGGTTATCGTCGATAACCGGAAATGCGGGGGAAACATGGGAAAAACGATGGATTTTTTTTTGTTTTTTGTTGTGAAACTTCAGGAAATGCCTAAATACACATTTGCATATTTAGGAATAAGAAAATTGTAAAAAGAATAGTTTTCATTTAATGAGAGCCTAAAAGCATGTACTGTTGTAAGAAATCACTCCAATAGTAACCAAAATGCAGCTACCATACAATAATTAAGACATGTAAAAGTAAATGAATTAAAAACGCACACCTTTTTTACACCCCTCATCTCCACGTATAGTCATGCGGCCGCACCACACATCTAAAAAACTCAGACAATTTCACTTTTAAGGTAGGTCACAATGTACAAATGGTGCAACTTTCATGAGATCCACCTTGTTCATCAGCCGCGTTGCTTTATTTAAACCATTGAATTAAAAAATGGTGTACAATTCAATCCCTACCATGTGGTCCACTTGAGATTTGGATTAGCTTCATTTTTGGGACCATGCCCTAAAATGAGCTAGAAAAATTGATGGACGACGTGGATATACGACACATACATCAAGGTGGGCCCCATGGTTAGGGAAACACCCACTACGGTGTTACCTGAGTAATACCTAATATGCTCTCGATAAAGCTGATGCACACAATGCACGTGTCAGCATGGCACATAAGTGCGAGATGCAATCCATCCATTAGGTTGATCCAACCTTATACATGTTTTTCAAAAATAAATATGATCCACTTAGCATGTGGGCCCCAACATGGTAAACATGTGGACTGGTTGAAAAACTTCACCTTAGTTGTTTAGAGTTGTACATTCGTTTTGCTGAACGTGGCCCACTTGACCATTAGATCAACCTAATTCTTAGGCTAGGGCATCAATATAGTGGTGCCTTTTTGATGGATGGATTAGATCTTGGACGTATCATGCCATGTAGGCACGCACGTTGTGTACATGAGCTTTATTGCACATGCATGTGGCCTTAGCAAGGCTCCATGGGCAAAATAAACATTGTAAGGGTGCACTCTTCATGGGAGTTTTATGATTTGTGGCCCCTACTAATACATGTGGCAAATATTGCATGTATTGAGACGATTGATATAGTGGACAACCACATGGGTGGGCCATGCCCAGAAACATTCAAGTGATTCGACGATCCTTAAATGCTTGATCTTTTATTGTGCGGGCCACTCGAGTTTTGGATTTATTTCATTTTTGGGCCCAAGTCCTAACATGATATGGCAAAAGAAACGAATGGGGTGGATTTCTAACAAACATCATGGTGGGCACCACTTTCAAGGATCCACTAAAGCTGTGCTCGGCTATCCAAGATGCAGATTAGGTACTACCCTTGGCTGTCCCGAGCTCGAAACAAGCTGGGGCTTTGAGGGACCCAGTGTGATGTATGAGTTTATCAACATCGCCCATCCATTTTGCCATATCATTTTAGGATATAAGCAAAAAAAAAGAAGATGCAGATCCAAGGCTCAAGCGGACCACACCACAAGAAGCATTGGTGATAATGACGCCCACCGTTGAAAATTTCATAGGGCTCACTGTGATGTTTATTTGCCATCCAACTTGTTTATAAGGTCACATAGACCTGGACGAAGGCAAAACACAAGTATTAACTTGATCCAAAACTTCTGCAGCTCCCATGAAGTTTTTAATGGTGGGATTTTTAAACCCCACTATGTGGTCCACTTGAGCCTTGGATCTGCCTCATTTTGGGCTTATATTCTAAAATGATAAGGAAAAATGGGTGGACGATGTTGATAAAAATATACATCACAATGGGCCCCTTAGAGCCCCATCCTGTTTTGAGCAAGAGACAGGTGGGTGGTACCTAATTCGTGTCTGGCTTTCCAGTGGATGCCGTCCATCCATTTTTCTAGATCATTTTAGGGCTTGATCCAAATAATGAGGCAAATCTAAATCTCAGATGGACCACACCACAGGAAAACAATAGTGATTGAATGTCCACCATGAAAAACCTCTTAGGATCCACTATAATGTTTATTTGACATCCAACCTGTTGATTAGGTCATATAAACTGGGATGAAGGGAAAAAAAAAAAAAAGCTTGATCCAAAACTTGTGGCCCCCATGAAGTTTTCAATGGTGGGCATTCAATCAACACTATTTCCTGTGATGTGGTCCACTTGAGATTTGGACCTACCTCATTTTTGGGATCATACCATAAAATGATCTTGAAAAATGGATGGATGGCGTGGATAAAACACATACATCATGGTGGGCCCCACAGAGCACATACTAGTAGCCATTGGCTAGTTACTGGCAACGTCGCTAGCCAATCCACGTCCTTTTCCAGCGAGGTGGGTGGGACAATACCTGTCTGTGGGGCCCACCTCAATGTATGTGTTGTATGTCCACGCAGTCCATCCTTTTGCTAGCTCATTTTAAGGCATGAGCCAAAAAATGAAGTAGATACAACTCTCAAGTGACCCACTGGCCATGCCACAAGGAATAATGGTCATTGACCATTAAAAACTTTGTGGGCCACAAGTTTTGGATCAAGTCGATATTTGTGTTTTTCCATCATTTAGGTCCGTGTGACCTTATGAACAACTTGGATGGGAAATAAACACTATAGTGGAGCCTAGCCCCTATGAAGTTTTTACGAGTGGGTGTTCTATGACTACTGTTTCTTGTGGTGTGGTCCACCTAAGATCTAGATCTGCTTCTTTTTTTGGACCATGCGCTAAAATGACATGGAACAACGAATGAACGGTGCAGACATACGACGCATATATCGAGGTGAGTTGCACATAGTCACGCATATTATGATCATTGCATCCATAAGAAATAAAAATGAAAAGGGAAAGTGAGGGTCAAAGCTGACCATTTCAAAGCCCTAAAATCAGATTCTCTCTTTCAAATCGAAGCATTTTCAACCCCCTTCAATGCAAAAATTGTGGATTGTTTGCAAAAGGAGGAAATTCCGATGAAAGATCGCAAGAAGATTCCTACACCCTCACTGAAATCCTTAAATTTTCTTGTTTTTTCATACCTTCGAAGATCGGACTATCAACCTGCAATCCAAGCACTTCTTGATCTTCCAAAAGTATTTCAAAGTTGCTGAAATTAATTTTGTCAAACAATTTGAAAGAAAAAAAAAGGTATTTGTTGTTTTTATTTTTTATTTTATTTTTGAGTATTTAATCTGGACATGGCTTGAATTTATTGCCGAATGAAAATGTTGAATTTTTTTAACCTTTTTGTTGACGATAATAGGGCAGTTGTTGGATAACAATAGTAACCTATCGATGATAATTTTAAATTGTTGAAAAGTTTGAAAAAATCGGTGAAAATTCACCGATATCCGGAACAGAAATGAAATATACAGTGGTTGGTTCCGGAGAGCCATTGATACCAAAATTATCAACGACAATTCGATATTGTCGCCGACAACTAAAATACTGATTGGCGGTACACCATAAAATTAATCATGCTACGTTTGGTTGGGCAATTTAACCATCACATATAATATTGCATCCTCTGGCTTGCCTTACAGCTCTGAAGGTGGACATTACGCTCTCACATTTTAGCGCTCCGCATCTATCCACTTCTTCATAATCTCAAGAGCCGTGGGTGCCTTAACTTGTTCGCCTGCCTCTGCCGCTGCATCGATCACCACTTGCCAGTTGGAGGAATTGGTAACATTTGGAGCTATGTTGCTATATATGAATAGCTTGACTTCTTCGTTGCCAAGCTTCTTGACTGCAGTTGTACCCCACGTTTTAACCTCTTCTTATTTTTTGTCTCCTTCCTAAAACAAAATCAGATCACATGAGGGTTCTCTTGGGCTCCACCACATCATCATTCATGGGGGAGGCACTTGAAGGCTCTTGTCTGGCTGAAGGCACGTCGTAAACCACGAAACATATCTCAACTCTCACTCCTACCCTCAGCCCCACTCCCACTCCCACTCCCACTCCTAGCCCCATTCTCATTCCCACTGCCCCCCACGTCATGTGCGTCCTCCCCCCAAACATGCACCGATGCTCTTCATCTTCATGAGCAGTGCGCACACCTCTTGTCACCATCATCACCTCTTGATCTAAATCCTCACCGAACTCAATGTTTTTGTCATCACCAATGCCCGTATAATCAAGACTAAACACCTCTTGTCAGGCTGCACCAAGAGCATCTTGCTTTTCCTTCTTTATGCTAGCTTTCTTCTTCTTCATCTCTTCCAAATTTCATCGCATCATCTATATTACCTCTTTTAGCATGCTTGTACACCACACAACTTCTCCTTTTTGATATGCCGAATGCTGTTTGACTCGTGTAATGCTACTGGTTATTATTTTGTCACAATACTTGCATTCCGTGGAGTGCCTGCCCCCAATCACTCTCTCAAAATGATGCCACCGAATACCTTCACTTCCTGTTTGGGCTGCCATTTTCTCCTGTTCACAATGCAAGTCAACTAAGTCCCCAACTCACAAGCATGGTATGCCAAAACAGTTTCGTAATGGCTGTAACAACCGTTATAGAAAAAATGGCTTGTAATGGTCCTGCAGGCCGTAATGGGGCCGAAACGGATTTAAAATATCTTGCTCACAAATCACTATAACCCCAAACTACTTTAAAGGAATCAAGCTCCTCACCTGCCAAAATATAAACATATAAACAAATTCAATTAGGCAAATCAGAATTTCAAAATTAAATTCCAAGTATTTCAAACATCCACACTTAAATGAAAAGAAAAGAAAAAAACCAGTTTTGCTGAATTATATGAATTGACACTATTCATTCTAGAAATTAGCCAAAGTAAAAGATTATAAAAAATAGAAAATGAGATGCAAAAATGTGATCTAAGTCATGCATTTTTAGATTTAGTCATTCTACATGTATTCCAACCATCCACACTCAAAAGAAAAGAAAAGAAATCTAATTTTGCCAAATTTTTATGGACTGACACTATTCATTACAGAAGTTACCCGAAAACAAAAAATTAGAAATAAATAGAAAACGAGATACGAAAATCTTATTTAAGGCATGCATTTGTAAAACCAAAGATTTTACATATATTCCAACCATCCACATTCAAAAGAAAAGAAAAAAAAACCAATTTTGCTAATTTTATGAAGTGACACTATTCATTGCAAAGATTATCTGAAAATAAACAATTATAAATAAATAGGACATGAGATGTGAATATCTGAGCTAAGGCATGCATGTGTAGGTCTAATGATTCTATATGTACTCCAACCATCCACACTCAAAAGAAAAGAAAAGAAAAGAAATCTATTTTTGCCGAATTCTATGAACTGACACCATTCATTTGAAAAATTAGCTGAAAATAAAATATAAAAGCAATAGAAAATGAGATGCAAAAATCTGATCTAAGGCATGGATTTGTACATTTAATGATTCTGCATATATTCCAACCATCCACACTCAAAGAAGAAGGAAAAAACTAATTTTGCTGAATTTTATGAATTGACACCATTCATTCCAAAAATTACTTGAAAATAGAAAGTTACAAAAAATGAAAATGAGATGCAAAAAATTGAACTAAGGCATGCATGTGTTGATTTAAAGATTCTACGTGTATTCCAACCACCCACGCTCAAAAGAAAATAGAAGAAAAAGCTGACACTATTCATTACAGAATATTTCTACCATGGTTGGAGAACTTTGTGGCACATGTGCCAGCATGGTATGGTTGTTGCAGTGTCTAGGATATTCATCCAGTGGGGCACGCTATGGTCACACGTTGGCCCAAAAATCTGGCTGGTTCTCTTATCAGGTAGGTCATGCTTGTGTTTAGAATATGACCATCATATTCTTTTAACCAACAATTTCCTTTGTACATGTGTGGCCTGCCTAACGAGCAAACTGGCATATTTTCAGGCCAAGGAATCTTCAGTGGGACCTGTCTGATAAGTGATTTGGATCTTTCTCAAATTTGCCTCATTGCCATTTGTTGGGGGGCAAGTGCCTGAAAAGTCTACTATTTTGAATTCAGTTAGCATTCCTCATTTCTTCTAATTGGCATTGAATCTCCCATTACTTCTCCATGAGGTACTGTTACATATTGCCTGCATGTAGTTGTGCTGGTTCCAGTCCTTAGAAGATAACACGTACTATTTTCATGCTGAGATGTGGATAAAAAAAGCGGCTGTGAAAATTTTTAATTGAGTTATTTTAATCTTTGAAGTTATTACTTCTGCAAGTGTGGTAGATGCAATGTTAAGAATGGGTGATGGTTAACACTGTAGAGGTACTGCAGGTTGCAGCAGGGCAAGTTGCCAGCACTGGGATAGTTGCTTTGAGCTATGTGCAAAAGGTATCCGAGAAGGTAAGAAAGATCGACTAATTATTTTTTGCATTATATAAAAAAGAATTACTTTTTGAATTTGGAGGTTTGCTAATTCCACATGTGCTTATACATGTCCACTGTACATATTACCTGTGTTGAAAATTCAAGCTGTCCATCTGGTGGATCCCACCATCCTGATGGCATTAAAACTTGTGCTGTCCTCTCATCTGTTGGGCCCTATCATGTCGATGTCCTGGACTTAAAACAAGTTTGGCAACTTCATCATGTGGGCCAGAGTGTAAGAAGCAAAAACCAATTATTGCACAGCTTTATTTATTTAATGGTGACATTGTCAACCACCTGGACAAGTGAACCTGTCTGAATTTTGGGCCAGGGCATGTGGCATGTTGCCTTTGATTTGGTGTTGAGAGGGGGTTGGGATATATGTTACGTGTTGAATTAAGCAGGTGTTCAGATTTTGACAAATTCTGTATTTATGTGGTCTCGTGTTCCTATTGACATGCAGGTTTCTCTCGCATCAGATTTCTTATACAATCCAATGACAAGAGATGCAACTGCAAGTGTTGGTTATGATTACATGCTTCGACAGGTATTTTTGCTGTGTGTTATTTGCATGTCAAGGTTAAACATCTCGAGTTTTGATCCTTCATTTTGTTGTGGAATGGAACTCTTATGGTGGATTATTTGTACATACCTTGTGTATCATATGGAGGGAAGTATCCTAATCTTTAGGAAATCTTTGTAGCATTAGTTTTGTCTTTAGTTGCACCAACGTTCTACCTATGTGCAGTTCGTGCTTTGAATCACGCTCAGACTCACTCTCCCACGCATGCTCCCACCTCATGGCTGTTTATACATTCCAAACAGACTTTAATCTCCACTCACCTGTATTTGCTGCCACTTCTCTTCACGCATTATGCGATTATAGTTTTCTCCAAATCCAGTGAGTCCACTCCACCCAGCTATTTGAATTTCTTGTTTTTCGGGAGAACTCATTTTGTGAGGAATGCAAAGATAGATGGATTTCTTTTCTTCTGGTTATGGGATGGGTCTCACATTGACAGCTCAACATGAACATGATCCTGTCATCATGCAAGTTCCAGCCAGAAAATGTAGGATGAAATAGTATCGACTCCTTCCATTCTATTTTATGGATGGGGTGCGCAAGCCAATGGGCTCTATCTAAGCCGTCTCTGTGGCCACATACAGGAGTGAAAGATACACAGATAACTTCTCTTTTCCTCATCAAATGAATCCTTAGTGCTTTTGTAGTATTTCACTCTGGGAAGAACTAGTCATGACTCAACAAATGGTGACAATTTGTGTAAAATATACATGAATCTCATATTTGAGAATTTCAAGAACTGATAATTGTCCTCGACCAAGTTTTAAAACTCAAACTTGACTCAACTTGAAAGTCTGTTGAGTTTAGTAACTCAGTTGAGTTTTCCGAGTCTTGACCTCCAAGACTTGGTAATATTTAGTATTTAAATTTTTTGAATATTGTAGTCTTGTTGAGTCAAGTTTTATTCAGATTTTTTATTTTTTTTTATTTTTTGTCAAGTCAAGTCAAATGAGTCAACTAAGCCTGAATGTGTCCCAAGGTTCTAAATATCCGTATTGTGGGGCATATCAGCCGGGCTCCAAAACAATATGCTATGTGTCGAATGGGACCATATCGAACTTGTATTGGCTGAAAAGTTTTTAACCCCAAATAAAATTTGAGAAGTTATATCAGTGTTGATGCAACCTGTTTTTTTGAGACATGCCCGATTCGCCCTGTAAAATAGTGAAAAGAGAGATGAAATAGAGAAGAAGAAAGAGGGATAAGTGAAAAGAGAGTTAGCCCCCCCCCCCCCCCCCCCCCCCCCCCAAATAAATAAAATAAAAATGAAAGATTCACAATTATAGAAATGCCATTAATAATAAAAGAAAAAATTCCCTTTATGTCATAGACCAAAATAACCCATCTAAGTGAGCCTGTGTAGGCCGATATCACATTCACTAACACTCCCCCTTAAGCTAGAGCATAGATATTATCTATGCCAAGCTTGGAATATATGTGTAGCCTGAGTGGAACGAGGAGCCTTGGTGAACACATCAACAAGTTGGTCCTGAGATCAAACGTATGGAGTAGGGATTTCGCCCTTGGAAACTTTCTCACATATGAAGTGATATTCGAATTTGATGTGTTTAGTTCTTTAATGATAGATTGGATTGTTTGGTATATGTGAAGTTGCTTGATTGTTACAAAATAACTACATAGGTAGGTGTATTGTAAATCCCATTTCTTGCAACAACTTCTTGATCTACATCAACTCACAAGAGGTATGAACCATTGCTCTGTACTCCGCTTCGCCACTTAATCAGGCCACCACACTGCTTCATGCTCGTCCAAGTGACCAGATTTCCTCTACAAATTTACAATACCTAGTAGTGGATTGTCTATCTGCTATGGAACATGCCCAATCTACATCTGAATATCTTAGGACTTGGAGATGACCATTTCGTTTATACAAAATTTCTTAACTTGATGCTCCTTCCAGCTAACGCAAAATTCGAATAATTGCTTCCATGTGAGGTACTTTTGGAGAACTCGTGAATTAGCTTACCATTCTCATTGCATATGATATATTTGGTCGAGTAATACTTAAGTTTTCCAACTAATTTCTGTACTTCCCCAGATCTTCCATTGCATGTCCTTGATCACTTACAAGCTTGTGATTAGGATCCATTGGAGTGTCAACTAGCTTGGTCTTCATAAAGTATTTCCGTAGAGATAGATGAACTCCTTTGGATATGGCTACTTATATATCAAAGAAGTATCAAAGATGACCCTGATTTTTTTGTGAGAAAATGCTGTTGAAGATACTTCTTAATTCTTCAATCCCCTTATTGTTGCTTCCAGTAACAACACTATCATCCGCATATACTACATGCACAATGAGACTTGAGTACCCTTTGTACAAAAACGGAATGATCAACATGAATTCTAACAAAGCTATAGTTTCATATAACCTTTCTGAACTCGTCAAACCATGCATATGGAGACTGTTTTAACTCATAAATTGCCTTTCACAGTTTACATACTTTGTTAAACGCCCCTTGAGCAATAAATCTGGGATGTTGCTTCATATAGACTTCCTCTGTAAGCTCACCATGAATGAAGGCATTTTTTATGTCCAGTTGGAAGAGGGGCTAGCCATGATTAACTACTATAGACAATATAACCCGAACGGGATTCAACTTGGCCACAGGAGAGAAGGTTTTTTTTGTAATCAACACAGAGTGTTTGAGTGGTACCCCTTAGTGACTATGCAAGCCTTCAACCGTACCATTAGGATAAAACTTGATTGTGTTCCCATGTGTCATTCTGATGAAGTGCATCTATCTCTTCCTCCATAGCCCGCTTTCACCGTTTATGTAATAGAGCTTCCTCGAATGACTTGGGAACAAAATGAAAAGACAAGGATGTGGCAAAGTTGTGGAAATTTGGAGTTAAGCAATGAAAGGAAATATATTTAGAGATGGGATGATCGGTACATGTATGCTTACATTCTTTTAGGTCAATAGGAATATCAAATCTATTTGGAGAACACGTTAGACCATTAATCTCTGAAGAAGATATGCTGGACGACACGTCATGATCGGTTGTATCATCTATCCGTTTTCGTCGCGAGTAGACCTTTAGCTGAGGCACAAAGGGAATAGAAGAGGCAGTAGATGATGGAGGTTGGATGTCTTCGTTTACTGCAATAGTTACGAGAACAATTTCTGTATTAAGAGATTTGCTATCCTTTGAGAAGAATGTAGAAGATTATAAAAGCTAACATCTTCATATACATATTATCTTCAAAGTGATGGATTGTAACAATGATAACCCCTCTGTGTGTGAGAATATCCAAGAAAAAAACATTCAACTCTTTGAGGATCAAATTTATCACTGCCAGACTTTAACTAATGGGCAAAATAAACACATCCAAAAACTCTAGGAGGTAGCGGAAGCAACAGACTATTAGGAACAAAATTTGATGAGGTGATTGACTCTTTAAAACAGATGAAGCCATCTGATTTATCAGAAACATGCTGTGAGTACCGCATCACTTCAAACGCTTTTAGGAACATTGGCGTGAATTAAAGGAGCACGAGTTACTTCAAGGAGGTGATTATTTTTCTGTTCTGCAACCCCGTTTTATTATGGTGTGTATCTTTTGTGTGTGTGTGTGTGTGTGTGTGTGTGTGTGTGTATAAAACTTGAGAAATTTACTCCTTGGCATTATCATACTGAAACACAGACACTACTGAATTAAACTGATTTTGTACTTCCATGTGGAAAGTCTTAAAAATAGAAATAATTCAGATCTATCTTTCATTAAATAAAGCCATGTTATTCTCGAATAATCATCAACAAACTTAACAAAATGTATCGCTTCAAAAAAGGAAAAAACATGCTTATATCCAAACCTACTAAATATTCTAACTAGACCCCAAACATCTGAATAAATTAAAGAGAAAGGAACTAAACGATGCTTCTCAACAAATGGTGGCAAAGTAGAATGGTGATGCTTACTCAGTTGACACACCACATTATAAACATGAAACACTGATGACAAGAAATGACACACACCACATTATAAACATGACACATTATATCCAGACCACATTTAAATATGCTAAGTTATCTTTTTGTGTTGTTACACCCACAACATCATGCTCATGTCTTCCCCCAATCTTTCACTTCGCCCTTAGGTCTTGTAAAATACAATGTGAAAGATAGAAAACGATGCAACAATTAAGGGATTTCGTAAGTTTGCTAATAGACAAAAAGCTCAAATGAAAATTTGGAACAAATAAAGCAGTGAATAATGAAAGAGAGGGAGTTGTATGAAGGATACTCATTCCACATACTTTGAATTGTGTACCATCTGCTACGGTGACAGAAAATCCTGTTAATGAGCCCTTAATATACGAAAACACACTAAGATTGACCCGTCATATGATTGCATGCTCCAGAGTCAATTACACATGGAGTATGAGAAGTGGATCATAAAAACATGGAGTATGAGAAGTGGATCATAAACAAGTCATCCTAGAGGTCATGAATGTAGTCGTAGGGGTGGAAGTAGTTGTTGAAGTAGTAGAAACAGACTGATTCTCTAGATTGTTCAACAACTTCGAATATTCTTGTAGAGTTAAGAGTAACCATCTCACTAGTCACACGTGTCTGTGTAGCCCTAGATAGAAAATTAGCCAGCGGTGGCCCATTACTCTCTCTAGTATGGGAAGCTTGATTAGCTCAAGCAGCCTTTCCATGGAGGCCCCAACATTTTTCAACAGAATGATTGGAGAGCCCACAATGTGTGCACTTCTTAGGTCCACGACTTCCACCATGACCACCTCATATGTCACCGAGGCCACCATTGCGGTCCTAACTAGAGAATGATGCTAGAGTTGAGAGCTATTATAAGCTCCACTTGTGGAGCCCAAAGGTATACGTTGGAGGCGTGCATACACCTCTTTTAAAGATGACACATCTTTGCTACTCAAAATCCGTTTATGAACCGGTTCATATTCACATTTCAACTCAAATAAGAACTTGGCCACCCAAAACTCTTCATGTTGCTGCATAATTTATCCAAATCGGTAGTCAAGGGCTGATGCACGTTTAACTCTTCCCACATCCCTTTGAGTTTGGAATAGTATTCACCCAACTTATCTTCTTGTTGGAGCTTGAATATTTCTTCATATAACTCATAAGTATGAGAGATGTTTTTATTAGATAAATCTCTCTTGTAGAGCATCCCATACTTTGCCATATCTAGAAACATGAAATTTGCACTTATGAAGGTTTCATATTATTCCATAACTAGGTCATAATTTGAGTGTTTTCTTGGATTTATTGGTTTAAGACTTGGATTCATCATTAGGTTTCTCTGTGGGTAGATATTCCAATTTTCCCTTGGCCGCGAGAAAAATTTGGATTGACTTAGATCACTGTAAATAGTTTGTCCTGTTTAACTCAATAGATTAGACCCCTAAAAAACTAGATGGGTTTATAAATCCAAATTTTGGGTCTCTTTTTTATCTCCATAACAAATGAAAGAAGAGTACTTCACATGTACAAACTTGTGCTGATCTTACACAATCGATAAGCACCACACTTGAACATTTCACATGATGTACACATCACCTCAGATAGAAGAATGATGAGCCCACACGTCCGTTGCTTAACCTCCAACCGATCACGGAGAAATGTAGTCATGAACATAACATCCAACATAGGTAAACAAGTCACATGTTTGCAATGATCACGTGTGAGGTGATATTATTCAAGAAGTTGATGTCTTCATTTCCCCATGCACACATGGGCCATTACAAAAGGCCCAACACACAGAAGAAACAAAAAAGAAACTCTAGGTTTCTTAAGAAGTTTTTAGTACAAGCAAGATAAGGGACACCAAGAAATAAAATAAAAGAAGAAATAGGAAGGATCAGAAATGATGAAGTTGATACCATGTAATATAGGGCAAAGAGAGATGGAATAGAGAAGAAGATAGAGAAGGGAAGAGAATGGACTGAGTTAGGCTTCACCATGAAGAGGAGAATGGACTGAGTTAGGCTTCACCCCCCCCCCCCCCCCCCAAATCTATGTTTATATTATGAAAGTTTCATAATTACAGAAATGTCATTAATAGCAAATGCAAAACTCCCGTCCTAGACCAAAATAACCTATCTATGTAGGCCTATGTAAGCCCATACCACATTCATTAACACACCCTTTTTATCGTGTATTGGCTACATCCAATATTGATATAATGCGCGCATATTGTTGAGACACTACAGTTTTTCCAAAGCATAATGAGTCCTGATGTTATCGTTTTTTTTTTTCAAATTTCATGGAGTCTCGATGGAATCTGATCAAGTCCAGTTGAGATTCTCTGAGTTTTCAACCATAGCCCTCAAGCTATTGGAGCTCCTTGTCCTTTCAATCTTTCTATCAGTCACAGAACTCTATATTGAATATATTGAAATGTATGATTAATCATGTGAATAACATTCAATCTCACACAATTCTTGCAGAGTCGTCTTAGGGGGAAGTTGGATTCCAATGGGTGTGTTGGTGCCCTTCTGGAAGAGCGGTTAAATATGGGTGTCAATTTTCTTCTTTCTGCAGAGGTGAGCACGATCATATGCTAGTTCTTAATCTACAAATTTCATACCTAAAATGATTAAGATTTGTTGAAGTCCACACACCTTTATGTGGTGTGCATCCAACCCATGCATCATGTGATCCCCAATGACCCAGCTTAAAAATCAGGCCAGTTAACCCATCAGGCAGACTACGTGTAAAAAAACAATGGATTGGTTTGAAAAAATTGTCAACTGAGTGCTTCGCAGATGAATGAACTGGCCTGATTTTTTGACCAGATCTTCTACATGGTGGGGCCCATCTATGCACAGATGTCCAATTGTGCAGAGGTGGGTGGGCTCAGCAAAACCCATTAATTTGGAATGCACAGTCGAGACATCCAATGTCATTTGTCAGTTTGGAGCTTGGATCAATCTATATGGGTGCCTTGCAGATTGATCACAAAAAGAAAGACTACAAATTCGGCTTTGGCATGACAATTGGAGAGTAGAGGAAGCTTTTCCCATCTTTTTACCAGGCATGGGCCTTTTGTTTTCTACCTGCTGCTGTTTTCACTGGTTCGGCCTCCTTCATAGCATTAAGAGCAGCTCGTTGAGTTCTTTGAGCAGCTATTCTTTGGGAAGAAGGTAACAAAAGCAACTCTCATTTTGCATTCGACTCTTGAGTTAGATTTCAGTGCACTAGGGAGCACCCGACGTAGTGGCTTTTGCTGTCATTTGGTAATCTGGCATTTGAAGCGTTGATTTTGGGAAATGTCTGATAGCTTGATTGGCAAATTTAAGAAGGATGTGTTTTAGGTCTTAGTTTTAAAACTTCGACATGAAGACTTGACTGAGTCTTTATGTTTCATAGTTTAAAGTTATATAGTTTTATGAGAATTTTTTTTTTTTTTTTTATTATAAATTGTGGGAAATAATAATCCAATTGAAAAGCAGATGGTTGCATGTTCATCCGGTCACTGACAAGGCCACTTGCTTGATTCCTCTGCAGCTTTTTTTTTTTTTTTGAGGAATTTTATAAACAACTACCTAATTAATATGGAATTTACGTTCCGGTAACTTTTTCATAAAGGTTTTCAAAAAGCTACCTCATTAATCGATATAATTATCATTTCACTACCTTTTGTCACGTTGTTTTTTTTAATTTTTATTTTAAATTTTTTAATTTAAAATTTTAAAATTTTAATTTATTAATGTAATGGTCCATTGGATGGGCGTGCGAGCAAATGGGTCAGCTGCTTGGGTGGGTCCCACTGATGTTTATGTAAACTCCACCTGACCACCAGCTATGTCACCTCATGTGAGACCAAGGGTTCAAAAGTCACCCCTATCTGTGATTCAGGTGGACCACATGATTGGAAATACTATACAGGGCAATGATCGTCCTTTAAACTGTTTCCCTTGGTATGACCCACTCATAGATATGCGTGATTGTAAAAATCAAGGGTACATGACTCTCTCAATGCTTTTCTTTGGTTGGTCCACCCGAATCACAAATCAGCCTGATTTTTTGGTTCTGGGCCTAATTTGGGATTACGTATCTAACGGTGAGTGTGAATTTAGCATACATATAACGGTGGGCCCTGTCAAAAATAAGTCCCAGCATCCTGTACAAGGATATTATTGAGAAAGACAAAAAAAAAAGGAATGGTATGAGAGGCAGCTCTTAATTTTCACGGGCCGCTGTGATGTTTATGTAAGATTCACTCAGACCATTAGATATTTAGTCTTGCATTAGGCCTAGCAACAAAAAACCAAGCTGACCTATGATTTTGGTGGGCCACACCAAAGGAAACAATTGGGAAAGAGATGTCTACCTTTGATTTTTATAGAGCCCACTAGTAAATTATATAGAATCCATTCCCTACCATTAGATTTCACAAAAGTTTAGGCCC
Organism: Magnolia kwangsiensis; assembly: GCA_037074715.1. Classification (NCBI taxonomy): domain Eukaryota; kingdom Viridiplantae; phylum Streptophyta; class Magnoliopsida; order Magnoliales; family Magnoliaceae; genus Magnolia; species Magnolia kwangsiensis. The sequence continues at coordinate 122,763,333 of CM073577.1, forward strand.
GTGGCCTAAAACTCATACCCATTGGTGATTCACGTGGGCCACACTAATGGAAACTGTTTAGAGGGTGATTGTTGCCTTGTATATGTTCCAATCATGTGGTCCACTTGAATCGTTGATGGAACAGATTTTTGTGACCTTGGCCGAAAATGGGGTGACACATTAATAATTCCATTTTAATTAGGTAGTTCTTTGTAAAATTCCCCTTCTTAATAATATATAATAGACTCTGGTTGGGTGAGTGACTCAATGGAGTCACACCTAGTCATATCGAGACTGAGTTTTTTGGACCGACTTGACGAGTCATGTTGAGTCCTGAGCGAGTCATGCTTGTCGGCAATTTTGCAAGAGAGCTCAAAACCTAATCAAGTTGACTTGGCTGAGTTTTGATTTGACCCACTAAGTTTTAGAATTATGGTTTTGGTGCATGATTTTTTCACATGATCATTGTATCGCTGTGAAATGCTCTTGTAATCTCCATTGAAATCCAGTATACCCACCAGGGAGGGAGGGAATTGTGATCACAGCCACTGTAGGCATAGAGTGCATAATTGATAGGGTTGACAATGTGGTGAGCCCCGTCAATAGATTTTTCTGAAAAATCTCACCTGTAGATACCATAAATGAACTAAAATCAAAGGTCCAATGAAACATTTCCAATGCACCTTTGCATGAATAGTGATAATTTTTTGATCAGTGAGATTATTTCCATGTTGACCATGTGGACCATTCTCATCCGATCATGTTTGAGTGACAGAAAAATGGTTGGCCCCATTATGAGGATTATGCCACTACAGTATTTTCTTATTATAATAGCAGCTTCAATTGTTTTCTATGGTGTGGCCCCCACCAAGTTGATTTTTTGCACTTGCTGTGTCTTATGACTGGACCAGCCTATTGGGAAGGTTGGATATCACACGGACATGAAAGGCTGGGAACCTATGCACCATGTCCAATCAGTTTGATATATGCATCTCTTCCTGAATAGGCCCATGGTGGTTCTTGACCACTCAAAATGACCATACTGGAACCCAACACAATGGGATAATCTGCATTTTTTTCTTCTCATGAATGTTTGTATGCTATGCCTTTCATACTCAAGAGAGGAATTTCGGATCATAAATCAAGGATCATGCTGGGTGCACCGGCTGCATTTTTGAATTTGAAAAAAAAAAAATGTTGTTTGGGTTCTCCAAATCATCCCTTATCTTTTCTTTCCTGCTTGAAGATCTGATTGGATTGGAGTTGCCTGCTTCTTAACTGGCCCTTGAACTGTGTTTGGATGTGCAATTGAATTGAATTGCAAATCATGGTTACTTCAAGTTGGTCTTGAAGGAAATTTTTTGCTACTTGCTCATTTTGAATCCCATGAAATGCTACTACAAATTTTGTTATTTCCTCTCAACTGAACCCAGTGCTGTGGAGCATTTCAGAATTCAATTTACTTGTGCATCCAAACATACTTTGCCATGCATATGTGGCAGATGCATCACGTCATACAGCATTGCATTGCATGATGTTGAAATCACAAAGCATCAGCATTGCATTGCATGATGTTGAAATCACAAAGCATTGGGTGTATTAGAATGTTGAAATCACATACACCCTGATCCATAGCTCAAGTGGTAGACTAAGTGAAAGATACCTCATTTCAACACTGAGGTCTTGGTGTCCATTCCCTAGTGGGGCGGCTAACAGTAAAGTGTGAACTGACAGTGGGTGTACTAACAAGCTAACCCCAAAAAAAAGAAGGATGTTGAACTCACAAAGCATTGGATGTATTAGAGCACACTCAATCGAAAGCACTTAATTGGTTTATAGTCTTCTTGATTCCACTGACGACACAGACAAACTTGTGAGTAAATAAACACAAAAGACTAGTGAAATTGCAATCTATGACCACCACTTTATTGAACTACTATTGCAATTTGATTCGATAGCCCCATCCAAACACAACGACAAAGTCCATTAAAACTCCGCCATTTCTGTCTGATTGAAATAATGCCCTGACAGGCCGCCATTGGGCAGCAAAGCCACCATTACTGGTCCTTTAGCTCCCTCTTCAACGGTCATAGTCCCTGTATGCCAATTGATATCAGTATCAACATACCCGGGATGTACGCAGTTTATGCACATGTCGGGGTACCTCTTGGCGAGGACCCTGGTGTAAGCATTCAACACTGCCTTCGAGATGCTATATGCCGGGAGCATCATACACCATCCGTTCGCTTCAATCATACCATGTTTGAAGTCCTTTAGGAACTGTTGAAGTAGTGTTTCCAATCCCTCTTCTGTTAGATTATCTATGTTTGCTAGTTTGCTCCGCGTCTCTTCGTTAGGAATCCCCTGGAGGCAAATGAAAAACCGGTTAGTGCTTAAACATTGGGCTGTTTGGAGGTATCTACCGTCCATGGTGATGATGACCAGTAGATTAACGGTCTAGATTCCCAAATGAAGGGCCCCAAATGCACAAAACTAACAATAGTAGCAAATAGAAGATGGCTAAACTATGGGTGGGCCTGGGCTATTACCCTCAGCTCGCTTATGAGGGAAGAGACATTCACTATCCTTGCGCCGAAAGTGGACCGTTGTAAGAGTGGGATGAGCGCTTCGGTCACACGTTTGCAACCGTAGTAATTGGTATCGAGGCATACTTCTGCAGCCTCGTAAGTTTCCTGAGTCACTTCTTGGACCATATTGGTGGCCTTGCCTGAGAGCTACATTGATCAGAAGCGATCAGAACCGTACATCTCAATCTCATAGAAATACGATGATCATGATGCGTTAGATAAGGTTTACCCAAGTCACGAGGTCGATATTTAAGGCTTTCAGGCCTTCGATGTCGACTATGACGCCCGATGCTCCGGCATTGTTCACCTGTAACAAGATGATTGAGAAAGTAAGCCAGTATGGCTGTAATTTGAATGGGCCCACCTTGACCTGGCCTAATTTTGGGCTTGATTTGAGTTTTTTATGGGCCCATGGGATGGGCCTGGTCCTGGGCCTTTTCTCGCTCCTGACTATCAATCAAGCTACGCTACTATGCGCTCGACCTCACGAGTCCGTCCCACGAGGTCCGGCTGTGCACTTGCGCACCTTTTCACGCGTGTAATGGGTGTTGAATCCGAACGGTCCATAAGATGTGAAATCCCATGAAACCTCAAGGGTGAATTTTCACCCCGATCTAAGATTCTGGTGGGCCATAGCAAAGAGAAATTCAAATCAGGGGAAGAAGCTGTTTGCATTTTTCATGGCCCACCAAAGTTTTGGATCAAAGTAAAAATTCATACCAGAGGGTTTCATGAGGTTCTTCTTCATGTGGACCGTTCAGATTTGAGAGACTCATCTGATATGATGAGTTCTCAAAAAAGTTGGTATGTAGTACGTGCAGCTGAGCGTCTATATATATATATATATATATATATATATATATATATATATAGTAATCCCTCGAATCTCGACTGGCGTATGACTCCATATGGTGGGATGTGGATTGCCAGGATTTCCTGCAGCCCTAAGTTCTATGGGACCCACTATGCTGTATTTGTTATATTTAGGCCGTCCATCTGTTTCGCTGGCTTATTTCAGGGTATGAATCTAAACATGATGATGCAGATCCAAAGCTCGACTTGCCACATGGGCAGAAACAGTGGGGATTGAAATCTAACCATTAAAAACATCCTGAGGGCCACATTACTTTTGGATGAAGCTGATGTTTGTGTCTTCCATTCACCCAGGTCTGAGTCACCTTATGAACGGATTGGATGGGATGGCAAACAAACATCACGGTCAGCTCTAGAAAGCTTTCAATGGTGAGCGTTATCATCCCCACTGTTTCCTGTTTTGTTGTCCGCTTGAGATTTGGATCTACCTCCCATCATGAGCAGCCAAAACAGATGGACGGCCTAAATATAATAAATACATCATGGTGGGCCCCACAGAGCTTAGGGCTAAAGAATCTTTATGCAGCTGGCTTGGGCTTGGGCCTTATAGTTTTGTGCCATCATGGGATTAGCCCAACCTCCAGCCTAAGTTTTAGTTTGCGGGCTGGGCTTGGACAGATCTCAATAGGCTCCTAATAAATAGAATCAAAGGCTGTTTTTTATTTATTTTTATTTTTTTACAAGCACACACACCATCACACGCTCACGCTATAATAGTGGAATTTCACCACCTATGGGTACTTGAACTCTTGACCCGGTGTTGAAACTCCTGATAGTCTACCACCAGAGCAAGAGTAAGGACCCTCAAAGGCTGTTAATCTTACCTAGAGTTACGTTTTTTACTTACCAAGATATCAAGTCTACCAAATTCTGTTTGTATGAATTGTGCTAATGAGGCAACGCTATCAGGATCGCGAACATCCAACTGATGAAAAATCACGCGGCCCGCCTTGCCGTTAATCGATGCCGTTGCTTCAATCCCTCTCTTCTCATCTCGGGCCGTTAATATGACCGTAACACCTTGGCAGGCCAGCTGGCGAACGGTCTCGAGCCCGATTCCTTTGTTGGCCCCAGTGACCACTGCAATCCTACTACCACAAAAAACGGCCATTATCAGAACTTGGAGGCTTACTATGAAAATGGAAACAGATTGGATTGTGTTTCAAATGAAATAGAATTATAAAAATAATTCACTTACTTCTCTTCAGTTTTGCTGCTGATGTTGTTGTTGTTGTTGATGCCCATAGTTTTTGCTGTTTGGGAAAGAGAAGGAGAATTCTGCTTTAAACTCCTAAGCAGAGATGTGGGCCCGTTTATATGTCCCAAAGATATTATTATTTATAAGCCGAGCTCTGACATGAAGTGGGTGTGTTTGGATGTCGGAAAAATATGATAATGTATATCAGAAGAGCTTTGATTGATACTCGGGCAGTGTGTGATGGATGTAGTCAGGCATTTTGAAATTGCATACCTAGCATACAGTTGATTCCAGCAGATTTATGGGCCCCAGTTATAATGCACCATGGACTAAAAATTATTGTTATTTGATTACATGACTATCAGATTGATAAACATCTATTGGACGGTTAGATATGAAAACCTCCAACGGTCCTATTTCAACCCTTTAATTTCGGTTAATGTATGCTACGTGTACATTTTTGAAGTGCCTGCGTATTAAGCATCAAACTCTGCCAGAGTATCCAATAATTCCCCTAATTGTAGTGTTGTAATCGCAATACAAGTTACGGTGCTCCTAGTACAATGAGGACACTTGGGCAATGCAATCGATGGATCTGGACTGTCCAGTAGATTCAAATGAGCTACCATGGGAAAATTATGCAGATTGGACAATCTAATCCATTCATAGCATGTCTTTTTTTTTTTTAAAAAAAAAAAATTTAAAATTTTAATTTTATTTTAAAAATTATTAATAGCCAATGTTTTCTAAACGATAGGCGGGGTGGTTAGGATTGCCTGATATAGATGATTCTTAGAAGCATGAGCAATCCGCCATGGGGTCTGATAAATAAATGTTACAAATTATTTTAATGTAAACGATCTTGACCGTTCATTTCATGAGCTATTGATAGGATGTTTAGATGGTGTGATTTTTGTCTGGTAGGCCATAAAATGGGTGATAGGAGTAATGCGTGATTCAGATCGATCCATTTAGATCGATAAGACCGTCCAAATGCCCCATTGCAACTGGGAATATTATAACTGACAGTGCTCCACCGGATCATTTCTCATTACCATTATATAATATTAGTGAGAATCGTGGAAGATATGATAGCTGTAGTGACGTTTGTTTTTATTAATATTTAAGGGCTCTTGTTTTCATATTTTCCATGGTAATTCAATGTATGATAGATCTGGGTATTTAACAATGGATAATACAAGAGAGGAGCCTACCTGTATCAGCTATGGGTGTTAACAGTCCGGGCCGGGGAGTAGGTCTCAGCCCAGATTTTGACCTCTTTCGGGCTGGGCCGTGGGACCGGCCCTATTCAAAATTCTGATTTTCAGGCCGGAGACCTGCCCACTCGGGAATACTAGATGGAAAAGATGATATATGCCTCTGCCTTTCACTCCCTCTCATTGTCATGGAGCTATTGTTGAAATAACACGTGAGTATAAAGATGGGACTGAATCTACTCTCTTATATTTTGAATTGGTGGGGGCCTGTTTGGATCATGGACTACCACAATAATATATTATTAATATCATTACTCTTTATCTTTGATTGGATATTGTTGGCTGTTAAATCATGGTATTCCTTGTGGCATAGTTTTGTGGGCCCCACCATGATTTATATGTTATATCCACACCATTCATCCCTCTTGCATGGTCATTTTATTAAATGGGATAAAATGGGGCAGATCAAAAGCAGAAATGGGAAACACCATAACTAACATGGGATTGAATGCTTGCCATCGAAAACTTCTTGAGCTTCACAAAATTAAGTTTCAGCTCAAGATCCTAAAATGATATTGAAATGAATGAATATTCATATATTGACATAATTACATCCAAATGTATCTAACTAATGAGAATACGGTAAGTTGAGATGCAAAGGAACATTGCCTACGGTCAATTACTTTGTTTTACAAAAAATGATAGTAATAATAATCATTTTTTTTTTTACCATACATTGTAGCATATTAATGATATAATTGCTAATCCTAATAGGTCATAATCTTTGGAATTCATGGGGAGGAAACCTATTTCAAATACACCTCTTTTAACAAAAGCAATAGGGTAATCTGAGGCATAAAGACAGAGATGTATGCATCCATCTTTGTGGCCCCACCTGAAGGCTCATAATTCCAATAATGCACTCTCCTGACTATGCTATGTGGACCCACCATAATATGTGTTATATCCAATCCGTCCATATACTTTTCGAGATCATTTTATGGCAAGAACCAAAAAATGAAATAGATCCAATTGTTAAGTGGACCACACCTCAAGAAAACAGTGGCGATTGAACCATACTATAAAATTGTTCTTAGAGCCCACTGTAATGTTTATTTTCCATCCAACATATTGATTAGGTCATAAAGACTTGGATGAAGGGAAAACACAATTATCATCTTTATTCAAAACTTCGGTGGCCCCAAGAAGTTTTTAATGGTGGCCAATCAATCACCACTGTTTTCCTGTGGTGTGGTCTAAAGAAGATTTGGATCTGCCTCATTTTTTGGGTTATGCCCCTAAAATGATCCGGAAAATGGATAGACGTGTGGATAAAACACTTACACTGTTAGCTGTTACCCAATATATAACCCGGTCGGTCCTACCTTGATACATTTGTTACATGTCCACGTTGTTCATCTGTTTTTCCATCTCATTTTAGAAAGTGATCCCAGCCTTAGGAGGATCCAAACCTAAGCTGGACCATACTACTAGAAACAGTGATGAATGACCGTTAAAAACATTTTGTGGGCCACAAAAGTTTGGTATCAATTTAATATTTGTATTTTCCCTTAATCCTTCTCTTCCTGACATTGTCAACAGTTTGGATGGAAAATAAACATGACCATAGCATTAGGACAGGCCCTTTGGAATTTTTAATGGCGAAGCTTTCAATCACCACTGTTTCCTGTGGTGTGGTCCACCTGAGATTTTGAATCTGCTTAATTTTTGGGAACCCATTATAAATGAATTGTAGGGACATATGGAGGCATAGATATACAATGCATAATTAAGGTGGGTCCCAAGGTAAGGGTAACACCCACTAATAGGCTCTCAAAATTCTTGGTTTAGAAAATGGGTAGGGCTTGGGCTGAGCCTGACCTGGTTTGAACCCGATGTCACCGATAATTAAAATAGCACTGGGATAATGATTTTCACAGGTAAAACATTCTTAGAGCCAACCACAAGGTTAATTTTGCATCCCATCTGTTCATGAGGTCACAAATACCTGCATAAAGAAAAACAAATATCATTCAATCCAAAACTTCTGTGACCCAAAAGGGTTTCAATGGTAGACGTTTAATCCCCCATTGCCTTTTGCAGTGGTCCACTTGATATTTAAATCTATCTTATTTTTTGTCACAAGTCTCAAGGAGAGCTTGGAAATGGATGGACGGTTTGGATATAACACATACCTTATGATGGGACCCACTGAACATGGTGATGTCAACACACCAGCTATATTGCTGTGTGATACACCAGCCAATCTGCTTCCTCTCTTCACTAGGTGAGCTATAGGGCTGTACACAAGTCGGGTGCAAGGTTGGGTCGGGTTGGGCGTTGGGTTGAGTCGGGGTGGGGGCTGGGTTGGGTTGGGTTGGGTTGGGTTGGGCGCTGGGTTGAGTTGGGTATTGGTTTGGGTCGGGGTGGGGGCTGGGTTGGGCGCTGGGTTGAGTTGGGTGCTGGTTTGGGTCGAGGTATGGACTGGGACGGGTTGGGCGCTGGGTTGAGTCGGGTGTAGGGTTGGGTCGGGTTGGGTGATGGGTTGGGCGCTGGGTTGAGTTGGGTTGGGGTTTGGATAGGGTTGGACGTTGGGTTGCGTTGGGTTGGGTTGGGCGCTGGGTTGAGTCGGGTGTTGGTTTGGGTCGGGGTGGGGGCTGGGCTGGATCGGGTTGGGCGTCGGGTTGAGTCGGGTGCGGGATTAAGTCACTTTTTAGTTTTTATGTCCATAACACATAAGGGAAGAGTACCTCATAAGGAAAAATGCAAGATGAACCTAGCACGATCAATGACACCACACTCGAACACTTCACACTAATATTTGTTCATGACAATATTCTAAATGGTGTGTAGTAATGTCCTCAGATGATCCATCTACCAATATTTGGGATTATGGATCCCAAGTCTACTTTTCAGACTCCGAAAGAATGAAAATTCAATGTAATTTGTGTGGGGCCAGATTTGTTAACAAAACAAATTGGCTTAAACTACACTTATCAGGTCGAGAGGAGATGTTGTTCACTCCCCAAGTGCAGGGTTGTGATGTAGTAATAACTCGGTAAGACCGAGGTCGAATCCCAAGGGACTGAAACTTGTACGTTATCTAAAACTAACCAGAACTACAACTAGATTAAGATGAAATCTAAATCCAATAGAATTTAAGGAATAATGGTGGAGTAATTGTTCTAAAACTTAGGAGAAATTCAGAGAAGGAAACTAGGGATTCAGAGGATCCACTTGTAGAGATCAGAGAATTCTTATGCTTGCTTTAAAAATCATGGAAATTAATTGAACTGTCATTGATCTAGTTTCAAAAGATGAAAGGTATATGAATTAGAATGGATTCCATCACCAAACCATGCCCAGGAGACTATGATAAACAACAGAATTAAACCAATTACCAACCAATCACATGTATGGAGGCTAGGAAGGGTACCATCATCCGACCATGCCCAGAAGACGATGGTGAACAATAGGGCTTCCTGACGTCATAAACATAAAGAAGAAGAAGGAATACTCAAAGCCATTGCAGACCCATTGTAATTTCAGTCACAACAGACCATTAAAGACTAAAAATATTTCTATACTAATCAAAGTAAAATCAACGTCAATTCATATTTTAAAATTAAATTAAAAGCATGAAATCTCCCATCTCACTACAAGCTTCACCTCTTAGCCCTAGCTAAGAGGTTTAGCCCAACATGAATAGGCTAGATATCTCAAAATAAAATAAAAGAAATAAACAACTCAACCTCTCTCTTACAGACGTCCGACCTGAGCCTTCCTTTCCAGCTCTGAATCTTCCTCCCAAGACCTGAATGAATGCTCCCCACGTCCAAAACCTCCTTATATAACTGCTGGAGTGGTGAAAATCGGATTTGAATCGGATTTGGAAAGCTATGCATGCCTAGTGAAAGCTTTTTTGCAGCCAAGTTCGGTGCCTCGAAACACGCCACTTTCCTCGCTCAATTTCCAAAGAAACACCGTCTCTTAGTACTTTCTTGGGTTCTCTACATGATAGACGGTTCAGATCTGCCATATGATCAAAGATGGTGGGCCAAAACCGCATGGAAAAGTCGATTTTCTCGGATGTGCGAAACCTTTCGCACCATTTCGCTGTTGTGATCGGTGGGCCCCACAGAAGCATTTTTTGGAAAATTCACCCCGTCCATTGGATTCAGAACGAAATTTCAGTTAAGAATAGGTGGTTTTGAATATCCATTGGCGTGTCCCAGAGAAGAAATAACTAAAAGATCAGATTTGAAAGCTACCGGGCAGCCCTTTTGTGGCCTCTATATCTCACACGTGTGTACGCATGAATGAAAAGAGTCAACATAGTTTTGTAGTGTTTGCAGCTCTCTACAAGATGGTCGGATCAGATGAGTCATACGGTCCATAGGTGGGGCCCACAGTTGATCGCAAAACGGACACAGGCTGTCCGTGTGCTGACGAGTTTTTTTTTTTTTTTTTTTGAATTGGAAAAGGAAACGTCGGTCAGCGGCTCTGACTGACTTTAGGAATTCACGTGCACGGCTAGTGCACATGTGTACTATACACACTCAATCTAAAGTGGGGTCCACTATGATATTTTTATGAAATCTGATCCAACCATCTGATTGGTCTCCTCATTTAAGGAGTTGATACCAAATTTGAGGCAATTCCAGATATCAGGTGGGCCCAGAATCGACGGTTTATAAGCTGATCGGTCAGTTGGAGTACTTTTATAGTGATCCAAGAGCTGAAATTTGAAATGTACGGTTAATTTATAGCCCTTATCTCATGTATAAAGTTTCGAACCGATCAGATGTCGGGAACCATGTGATCTTGCATTCTGGATGCGTTTCAAGCCACTTGAGCTTCAGTTTCTTAGTTTTCTCGGATTTCTGACCGTGTATATCTGTCAATCTTGGTCCCCTGGAGTGTGTCCCATGCTTTGGTGAATTTGGAGCGTTAAATCCATGCATTTAGTATCCTATTTTGATCCAAGCTTGTAAAATCAACCTGCAACATAAACACGATTAAATCAGCCGTTAAACACTATTATGCTCATAAATCCGGATAATATTTGGGGTCTAATATGCACTATTTGACCCTCAACAGATGTAAAACCATATTTGGGGTCTAATATGTACTATTTGACCCTCAACAAAACTCCCAACCAGCATTTTGCTAGTCCCGAGCAAAATATGCGAAAAATAAGTTGAGAATTACAAGACAATTTCTATGAACTCGAGTGAATTATGAAAAACAATTCAGATCATAAAATTCTAAGATTTATGAATGTTGATTCATTACTTTCTCCTGGACTTAAGCATATGGTAACCTCGTAATTAAGTTCAAAGAATTAATCCATCAATTAGAAAGAACTCTAAACATTGAGTTCCATGAGTGTATAGTCTAATCTCAACTTACCATCATTAACATTCACTTCTCTATTTCAGGATGTCATTGGTAACCCATAAGAGGATTCATGACAACCAAAAACCTGAACCGGAATGTGCCTCACAGATCATTCTTTTTCTTTCTTTCAGCTTTTGATTTTTCTATTAAAAGTAACACTAAGAAAGGGAATCAAATTTTCACCTATAAGGAGCAAACCTATGATGAAAACTGAACTCCTAGACCTTTTTCACATATCATTCATAGGGAATTAACTCTACACCTATAGGGAGCAAACCTATGGTGAAGATTAATTATCCAACCTTTTCAATTTTTATACCATGATGGCAAGATATTTTAGGCTGGTTCCTTTCATGCTCAGTGATTACCAAGTTAATCCTTCGATATGGAACTGAAATTTAAATGTGTAGGCGAGACGTGACATGTGAAATCATGACTCAATCAATGTTTACAACTTCTAATCATGGATTAATAACTCGATCTTAACTGTGAAATTTAACAGATACTGAATCCCAGAGTCCGAAATTATCAACATCACGTATCTTAAAAATATAAATTAGGGATATCTGTCAAAATCATTTCGAATTCACAAGAATTTTCTGAAAAATTTTAAAAATTTTCACAATTTTTGCTCATGACCAAGAAAAACACTGATTAGGAAGCCTAATCTCCCACCCCCAACCTAAAATCTACATTGTCCTCAATGTAAAAGATATGGGCATGCAATGCACATGGAACAACGGACGTAAAGTGATGGGAAGATAGTACCTAGATAACGAATCAAGAGAGATTTTTCACGAGATCACAGTATGGAAGCTTGTCGGCACAAGAGAGAAATCAACAAAACAAAATAACAAAAATAAAATCATAAAAAGAAAATCCTACCTATACCACTTTCGCAGGTGCTCTCGATTGCATTTAGCATACGCAACAAGCCTTTAAACCCCTAGGCTACCCCTAGTGGACGAGTTGTAGTCTCGTGAGGGTTTGTAGTGATGTTACCCACAAACATTGAATCATCTAACTAGAAAAATGAAATGAAAAGCTGGGTTGCCTCCCAGGAGCGCCAAATTTACCGTCTTCAGCCAGACAAATAAAGCAACAATCCTAGTCCTATGAAAGCGATAAACCTACCTATACCTCCATCAGACTAGGAGATCAGTCCTGGTAAACAGGAGCAATCAGAGGCTTGGACATGTCCTCTGAATCAAATGTCTCGACAAATGGCTTTAATCGATGTCCATTTACTTTAAACTCCTTGCCATTGTCGAGATCTCTTATCTCGACGGCCCCATGAGGATAAGCAGTAACAACAATGTAAGGGCCGGTCCAATGAGATCGAAGCTTACCCGGAAAGATATGTAGTCGAGAGTCATACAAGAGGACTTTCTGACCTGGCGTAAATGATTTTCGTAGAGTATGTTGATCATGAAATGCCTTCATCCTTTCCTTATAAATTCTCGAGTTCTCATATGAATTGTTCCGGATTTCTTCAAGTTCATTCAACTGAAGTTTGCGTAACAAGCCAGCGTAGTCCAAATTAAAATTTAGATTTTTGATCGCCCAGTATGCTTTATGTTCCAATTCCACGGGCAAGTGACAAGCTTTCCCATAGATAAGTCTAAAGGGAGATGTTCCAATAGGGGTTTTAAAAGCAGTACGGTACGCCCATAAGGCATCAGTCAATCGGATTGACCAATCCTTACGATCAGGGTTAACCGTTTTCTCCAGGATATGTTTGATCTCCCTATTGAAAATCTCAGCTTGTCCACTTGTCTGTGGATGGTATGGGGTGCTCACCTTATGAGAGATACCGTATTTCTTCATTAAACTCTCAAATGGTCTATTACAAAAGTGTGAGCCCCCGTCACTAATGATGGCTCGAGGCGTTTCGAATCGCGACAGGATATTTTCCTTCAAAAATTTCATGATCGTGCGATGGTCATTTTTGCGGCATGGAATTGCTTCAACCCATTTAGTGACATAGTCTACGGCGAGCAAATATACAGATTTTCAAATGATTGGGGGAATGGTCCCATGAAATCAATGCCCCAGCAATCAAATGCTTCAATGATAAGGATGGGATTCAAAGGCATCATATTTTGACGGGACAATGCTCCCAATTTTTGACAACGCTCACAAGCTTTGCAAAACTCATGAGTGTCCCTGAACATAGTGGGCCAGTAAAAGCCACACTGTAGAATCTTGGCCGTGGTCTTTTTAGCAAAAAAGTGACCACTACAGGCCTGTGAGTGACAGAAGGAGATGACACTCTGATGCTCATCGTCTGGCACACATCTCCTTAAGATTTGGTCTGGGCAATATTTAAACAAATATGGATCATCCCAGAAAAAGTTACGCACCTTGGTAAAGAATTTCTTCTTATCTTGTGACGTCCAGTGTGTCGGTATGGCACCTGTAGCAAGATAATTAGCAATATCAGCGAACCAAGGTGAATGAGAGACTCTAAACAGTTGTTCATCAGGGAACATGTCATTGATATGGGTCACCTCAAGGGAATCAGAGGTATTAAGGCGAGAAGGATGATCGGCCACTACGTTCTCTACTCCCTTTTTATCTTTAATTTCCAAATCGAATTTTTGAAGTAGAAGGATCCATCGTATCAGGCAGGGCTTAGAATCATTCTTAGAAAGAAGATACTTAAGTGCCGCATGGTCTGTGTAGATGATGATCTTGGATCCGATCAGGTAGGATCTAAATTTGTCCAAAGCGAACACTACGGCTAAGAGTTCCTTTTCCGTAGTCGAATAGTTCACTTGGGCAGGATTTAGAGTCCTACTTGCGTAGTGAATGACGTAAGGCCGCTTATCTTTTCTTTGGCCTATTACCGCTCCAAGAGCATAATCAGAGGCATCGCACATAAGTTCAAAAGGAAGACTCCAGTCGGGTGGCTGCATGATCGGTGCAGTGGTTAACATACCCTTAAACTTAGTGAAAGCTTCTTGGCACTGCTCAGTCCACTCGTATGGTGCATCCTTTTGAAGAAGATTACATAAAGGATGAGAGAGGAGACTAAAGTCCTTTATGAATCGTCTGTAAAACCCTGTATGTCCCAAGAAGGATCGCACGTCTCTGATGTTCTTGGGTGGAGGTAGGTTAGAGATAAGATCGATTTTTGCCTTATCTACCTCGATTCCTTTGGACGAGATGATATGTCCAAGGACAATTCCCTTTTGAACCATAAAATGACACTTCTCTCAGTTAAGTACCAAATTTTTTTCTTCATATCTTTTCAGCACACATTTAAGACTTGCTAAGCACTCGCTGAAAGATGAACCGAAAACAGAGAAATCGTCCATGAAGACCTTTAAATATTTCTCCACCATGTCAGAAAAGATACTCATCATGCTTCGCTGAAAGGTGGCAGGGGCATTACATAACCCGAATGACATCCTTCTGTAAGCAAAGGTGCCATAGGGACATGTAAATGTGGTCTTTTCTTGATCTTCAGGGGCGATTTCAATCTGATTATAACCTGAATACCCGTCAAGGAAACAGTAATAGGAATGACCAGCTAACCTTTCCAAGATCTGATCTATAAAGGGCAAAGGAAAGTGGTCCTTCCTAGTGACGGTATTCAGCTTCCTGTAGTCAATGCACATTCTCCAACCAGTAGTAGCTCTGGTCGGTACGAGTTCATTATTAGCATTGGCTACGATGGTAATCCCGGACTTCTTAGGAAACACCTGAGTTGGACTCACTTATTGACTATCGGATATGGGGTAAATGATCCCCACTTCCAATAGTTTGAGAACCTTGGCCTTAACCACTTCCTTCATGTTTGGATTTAGTCTACGTTGTGATTGCCGAACAGCCTTTGCATTGTCCTCAAGATATATACGGTGAGTACAAATCGATGAGTTAATTCCCTTGAGGTCCGTTATCGTCCATCCAAGAGCTCCCTTATGCTCAATGAGAGTAGATATGAGCTTACTCTCCTGTTCTTTTTCCAGGTGGGCAGAGATCACCACCAGGTATGTCTCATCTTGAACTAAATAAACATATTTTAAATCAAAGGGTAAAGGTTTTAGGTCAAGCTTCGGTGGCTTGAGGTTAGACGGTAGAGGCACTACATCAGTTTGGGGCAATTCTTTAATTTGTGGCCTCCACCGGTTAACTTCAAGTACCGGTGCAGTATCCAGCATGTCACATGTCTCCCTAATTATATCATCGTTAAGATCATGGGAGTGGGCCAGGCACGTCTCTAGAGGATCAGAGGATAAGGTGAGAAGTGTTCTATCTTCCATAAAAGAATCAATCATGTTAATATCGTGAAAATCGTCATCATCCTCTGAGTTGTTGCCATTATTAAAAAAGATATTCGATTCCAATGTCAAATTTTTAAAAGATATAGTCATGACACCATTCCTGCAGTTGATAATTGCATTTGAAGTGGACAGGAATGGGCGACCAAGGATGACGGGAATCTGAGTGCTCGTGTCATTGATGGGTTTGGTGTCCAAGATGATAAAATCAACAGGGTAGTAGAATCTATCAACTTGGACCAACACATCCTCGATGATCCCTCTTGGTACACGAACAGAACGATCAGCAAGTTGTAGTGTGGTTCGAGTGGATTTTAATTCACCCAAGCCTAACTGTTGGTATACCGAGTAGGGAATTAGATTGACGCTCGCTCCTAAGTCAAGAAGTGCGTGATCAATTCGATAGTTCTCGATTACACATGATATATTGGGCAACCGGGATCTTTGAATTTTTACGGCACATCTTGTTTCAGGATGGCACTCACTTTCTCAGTTAAAAAATTTTCTTTTGAACACTTTTTCGTCGTTTGGTTGTGCATAAGTCTTTTAGGATAGCATATAAAGGTATTTGTTTTATAACATCAAGCAGAGGAATATTGACTTTCACTTGTTTCAACACCTCTAGGATATTCTGAGAGTTAGATAGACGTTTTGGTTCAACCAACCGTTGGGGAAACGGAGCAACTGACTTCTCTAGAGGTTCCGGTTCAAATTTTTGTGGGGCGTCAATAGATCCATCATTGTTGTCCTCTTCTGGTTCTTGAGGCTTTTCGGGCCTAACCAGAAGGGTTTTATCAATAACCTTCTCACTCCTAAGAGTGGTGATGGATTTAGCATGCCCCATTTGATTTGAAGAGCTGGGATCACTAACTTCATAATGCGGTTTAGGATTGGGAAGAGGTTGAGCCGGGAAGCTCCCCTTGTTTCCAATCGTATTTTCAGCCTTAAGTTCATGTATTGCTTTTATAAGGTCTTGAAAGGCTTGCATCATACCCTGATTGAAAAGCTCTTGCTTTTGAAAATGTTTTAGAACCAAATCCTCTTGAGGTTTCTCTTGAGTTGGATTTTTGTTTAGGAAACCTTGAGGTGTAGCCGTTGGTCCATTCCTCCAACTGAAATTTGGATGATTTTTCCACCCAGGATTGTATGTATTAGAGGGTGGTCCATTGAAAGGTCTTTGATAGTTATTTACGGCATTAGATTGTTCATTCAACACTTCTCGAAAGGCAGGTATTGAAGGACAATTTTCAGTAGTATGAATGTTGCAATCACAGATGCCGCAAACACTTTCATTAACCTTTTCCTTCTTTCCTTCCATGGCCTCAAATTTTCTGGTGAGATTAGCCACCTTAGCGTTAAGATCATCATCCTCTTTCAGGAGATATATTCCTCCTTTTTCCCTTGAATGAGTTAGCCTAGACGTAGCGTTCGTCCTTGGGTAATAGTCCCATGATTGTATTTTTTCAGCGTGACTATCGAGGTAATCCCATACCTCGTCGACATTTTTATTGATGAATTCTCCGTTACACATTGTCTCGACCATTTGGCACATGGAAGATGTTAGCCCATCATAGAAAAAATTTGTAATGCGCCATATTTTAAAGCCATGTTGTGGGCATGCATTAACCAGATCCTTGAACCTTTCCCAACATTGGAAGAATGTTTCATCTTCCTTTTGGGCAAAGTTCATGATTGCTCTCCTGAGGGTAATTGTCTTATGATGTGGGAAAAATTTCTTTATAAATTCCCTCTGCATATCATTCCATGTGCCAATGGACCTAGGACGTAGTGAATGTAACCACGTCTTGGCCTTTTCTTTCAAGGAAAATGGGAAGAGTTTCAGCCTAATTGTATCTTCAGATACATTAGGGAAATATAAGGTGCCTATGATTTCGTCAAACTCTTTCAAATGCAAGTATGGTTCTTCAGATTCAAGCCCATGGAACTTGGAAAGGAGTTGGATGACCCCTGGCTTGATGTCCATATGTCCTGTATTCGCAGAAAAAATCATGCATGAGGGCGTACTCACCCCCGCCGGTTATAAATAATCTCGTAAAGTACGAGGTGGGGGTGCGTGGTGTACCTCATTCTCATCATGTACTTCCTCAACCCTAGGTTGGGATAGTGCTTGAGGTTGATTTTCAGCCATAACCTCCTCTGTCTCAGGAGAATTCAAGTGGTGTCTAGTCCTGCGATGGACAGTCAACCCCTCAACTAATCCTCCTTCAGTCACGAGATGTCGAGTGTTGTCGCGTGCCCACTGGGGCATAAAACAAACTCAGTCCTCAAATTCTAACTTAAACCTAAGAAAAAGGAAGAAGTAGAAATCTAGAAAATAAAGGGGAGAGATGGAAAGAAATTATCAAATTTAAGAAATTATCAAGTCCTAGGTTAAGAACCTGCAGAATAAACAAAACAAGTTGGTTTCTAAGAATAGAAAGTTCTAATTAAAAGTAAACTAATTTCTAAAGAAAAGAAGAAATTCCAAAGAAAGAGAAATTAGAAAGAGCTTACTAAATTAGAAATTTCCTACAAAACAGAAAAAAATTACGTTAGTTCTAAAAATCAGATAGAATGAAGAATAGAAAGTTTCTAACGTTATGAAAAATTTCTAACACGAAAAATAACTACTTCTAAACCTAGAATTAAAAATTCTAAAGAAAATCTAATCTTAAACTAATCTCAAAACTAATTAATTTCAGAAAAACGTAGCCGACAGTCCTCGGCAACGGCGCCAAAAACTTGTTCACTCCCCAAGTGCAGGGTTGTGATGTAGTAATAACTCGGTAAGACCGAGGTCGAATCCCAAGGGACTGAAACTTGTACGTTATCTAAAACTAACCAGAACTAGAACTAGATTAAGATGAAATCTAAATCCAATAGAATTTAAGGAATAATAGTGGAGTAATTGTTCTAAAACTTAGGAGAAATTCAAAGAAGGAAACTAGGGATTCAGAGGATCCACTTGTAGAGATCAGGGAATTCTTATGCTTGCTTTAAAAATCATGAAAATTAATTGAACTGTCATTGATCTAGTTTCAAAAGATGAAAGGTATATGAATTAGAATGGATTCCATCACCAAACCATGCCCAGGAGACTATGGCAAACAACAGAATTAAACCAATTACCAACCAATCACATGTATGAAGGCTAGGAAGGGTACCATCATCCGACCATGCCCAGAAGACGATAGTGAACAACAGGGCTTCCTGACGTCATAAACATAAAGAAGAAGAAGGAATATTCAAAGCCATTGCAGACCCATTGTAATTTCAGTCACAACAGACCATTAAAGACTAAAAATATTTCTATACTAATCAAACTAAAATCAACGTCAATTCATATTTTAAAATTAAATTAAAAGCATGGAATCTTCTATCTCACTACAAGCTTCACCTCTTAGCCCTAACTAAGAGGTTTAACCCAACATGAATAAGCTAGATATCTCAAAATAAAATAAAAGAAATAAACAACTCAACTCTCTCTCTTGCAGACGTCCGACCTGAGCCTTCCTTTCCAGCTCTGAATCTTCCTCCCAAGACCTGAATGAATGCTCCCTACGTCCAAAACCTTCTTATATAACTTCTGGAGTGGTGAAAATCGGATTTGAAAAGCTATGCATGCCTAGTGAAAGCTTTTTCGCAGCCAAGTTCGGTGCCTCGAAACACGCCACTTTCCTCGCTCAAATTCCAAAGAAACACCGTCTCTTAATACTTTCTTGGGTTCTCTACATGATAGACGGTTCAGATCTGCCATATGATCAAAGATGGTGGGCCAAAACCGCCTGAGAAAGTCAGTTTTCGCATATGTGCGAAACCTTTCGCTCCATTTCGCTGTTGTGATCGGTGGGCTCCACAGAAGCATTTTTTGGAAAATCCACCCCGTCCATTGGATTCAGAACAAAATTTCAGTTAAGAATAGGTGGTTTTGAATATCCATTGGCGTGTCCCAGAGAAGAATTAACTAAAAGATTAGATTTGAATGCTACCGGGCAGCCCTTTTATGGCCTCTGTATCTCACACGTGTGCACCCATGAATGAAAAGAGTCAACATGGTTTTGTAGTGTTTGCAGCTCTCTATAAGATGGTCGGCTCAGATGAGTCATACGGTCCATAGGTGGGGCCCACAGTCGATCGCAAAACGGACGCAGGCCGTCCATGCGCTGACGAGTTTTTTTTTTTTTTTTTTTGAATTGGAGAAGGAAACGTCGGTCAGCGGCGCTGACCGACTTTGGGAATTCACGTGCATGGCTAGTGCACATGTGCACTATGCACACTCAATCTAAAGTGGGGTCCACTATGATGTTTTTGCGAAATCTGATCCAACTATCTGATTGGTCTCCTCATTTAAGGCGTTGATATCAAATTCGAGTCAATTCCAGATATCAGGTGGGCCTAGAATCGACGGTTTATAAGCTGATCAGTCAGTTGGAGCACTTTTATAGTGATCCAAGAGCTGAAATTTGAAATGTACGGTTAATTTATGGCCCTTATCTCATGTATAAAGTTTCGAATCGATCAGATGTCGGGAACCATGTGATCTTGCATTCTGGATGCGTTTCAAGCCACTTGAGCTTCAGTTTCTTAGTTTTCTCAGATTTCTGACAGTGTATATCTGTCAATCTTGGTCCCCTGGAGTGTGTCCCATGCTTTGGTGAATTTGGAGTGTTAAATCCATGCATTTAGTATCCTATTTCGATCCAAGCTTGTAAAATCAACCTGCAACATAAACACGATTAAATCAGCCGTTAAACACTATTATGCTCATAAATCCGGACAATATTTGGGGTCTAATATGCATTATTTGACCTTCAACAGATGTAAAACCATATCCTAAAGCATTAGAGGAGGTACGATTTTTATTACAGGCTCTTATATACTCCAATAAGTAGCCTTTCATTCCCTTCCCGTACCGAATACAACTAGCCATAAGACATATCATAATAGACCTATTCTAATTAATGAAGAATTTGAAATAGAGATGGTGAAAAGAATTAGTAAGGAAGAGGAAGTGGATAATGAAGATAGATTAAGAAGACTGGAAGAAGAGCAATTACAAATAACCGTGAAGTTAAGCAAGGAAGAGGTACATGCATTAAGATATCAACGATGTGCTCCTCAATAACATGACGCAGAAGTAGGACCGAGCTTGACAAGTAAGAAAACATAAAAGTTTATTTCCAAACTCGCCTTATTTTACAAGATCTTGGGTATTCCGCATAAATCAGCTCATAAAAATAGTTTAAAAAAATTAGTGGAATATATATAAGAGCATGGTGGAAAAGTCTCCCCACTTTCTGATTCAGGGAAGGTTAATGAACATATTGGAGAGGATATCACCAACCACGGTGTGGATATAACACACACATCATAGTGGGGCCCACAGAACTTGGTGACATAACTTTGGTAGCTAACTTGTTACTCAACCTGTCAGTATCTAATCCACGTACATCCACTTCCATATTAAAAGGAACGCGGATTGCATCCTACCCCTGCCTGAACGGTAATCCATCCGGGCAGGGTTCTGTGGGGCCCAACGTGATGTAAGTGTTTTATCCACTTCGTTCAACGATTTTCTCAAATCATTTTAATATATGAACCAAAAAATGAAGCAGGTCCAAGGCTTAAGTGGACCACAAGGTGGGGATTGAACGTCTACCATTAAAAACTTCTTGCAAGCTGGAGAAGTTTCGGATCAAGTTGATATTTGTGTTTTCAATTCATCCACATCTACATGACCTTATGAATAGGTTGGATGGTAAAAAAAAAACATAATGCTGACACTTAGAAAGGTTTTAACTGTGAGTATCATTATCAGTACAACCTCCTTTGTTGTGGTCCACTGGAGCTATGGACCTGCCTCATTTTTAGGATAATAACTTAAAACGATCTGAGAAAATCTTTTAACGACGTGGATAAAACACTTACATCATGGTGGGCCCCACATAGCTCTGCCCACCTGGACTATGCAATATGCATCCTATTAAAAGTGTAATGGACTCCAATGCTAGCTAGAGGCAGCTTAGCTACGAACAGGTTACACAACCAAGTTCTATGAGACCCACTATGATGTATGTGTTATATCCATACTGCCCATTCACTTAGAGATATCAATTTAAGGCATGAGACAGAGAATGAATTAGATCCAAAGTTGGAATGTACCCACCACAGAAAACAGTGGATAGAGTGACACCCACCATTAAAAATTTGTAAGGGGTACAAAAATTTTCAATCAAGCTAAAATTTGTGTTTTCCCTTCTTTCATATATGTCTTAACTTATGAATAAGTTGGATCTCAGATAAACATCATAATGGGCCTTAGGAAGGTTTCAAATGCAGGAATAAGGCTTTCATATAAAATACGTGTGAGAGAGGTGGAGGAATATTTTAACAACTTGTTGCACTCGTTTTGTTTCTCCAATTTCATTGTAAATTCTCCTCATTTGTTTAAAATTTTCATCGTCCGACAAATAATGCGCTCCTAGCATTCGACCTTATGAAAGGTATAATACGGTCGAGCGTATAGTACCTTTTCCCTATATATATATATATATATATACCCATTGATTTTGAGGGAGCGATGCGGCCCTGGCCTCATCTATAAAATTATCTGGAAAAATGGATGGACGGTGTAGATAAAATCTGCCTAATCCGCATTGATTTTCTGACATTGTGTCCTCCTCATCAATTGCATCAGCCTGATTTTTGTACCCACTAATCATCATGGTGTGGCCCACCGTTTACATGGATTGGATAATCTACAAATGTGACAGGTTGGTGGGAAAGAAATGGTTGTAGGTGGATCAGTTTTCTTTTAAGAGGGAAAAGCAATTTTAAAAAAAAGGAAAAAAAGAAAAAGAAAAGAAAGCTCAAGACCTCTCTGGACGGTCCATTACTGTCCAAAAATCACATCATGAATCCGATGAACTACTGTCCAAAAATCACATCATGAATCTGATGAACCTAAACCGTGAGTCCCTTATCCATTTGAATCTTTGGATCAGCACTATTTTTAAGTGTATTTTACCGACGGGACCTAATATGGACGGCCACGATAGGCGATATGGATGCCAAAGAGTTCAAATGCTGCAACTAGGTCTATGGAAACGTCTACATCATTTCTGTACCGTGTAATATTTTCACCTCCCTACTACGAGTTCTCCCATGGAGAGAGAACGTGGCTGAAGTGTGGAAGATCCGGAACGTTCGTTCGGTGGGCCCCACCGTTGATTGCCACTGCAGAAAAAGATAATGTCAGTTGTGGTCCATTGCAAATGCCCAAGCGTGTAGAACATCCAATCCGTGAAAAAAGTGGGCCATACCAGCACACACCAAGTCTTCCAATGAGTGGATCGCCCTGATTTGCATACTAAGAGATCATGGCGGTGTGGTCCACCATAACCATCCAATAAGATTTTAACGTAAATGGGGCCTATATTTTAAAGAATCCAGCAACGATCACAACGGGTCCCATCTTGATCGGACGGTGAGGACTTCCCGATGCACCTGAATTCCATTTTATTTCCAGTTCTACGGGGGCGTAAACGTACTGGACCAGGGCCCACTCCTGATGAGGCCCATCCAACCAAAGGTTGTGATCAAAATTTCTAGGTAAATTCTTAGGCTGAGCGCTGCTAGTTATATATATATATATATATATATATATATATATATATATATATATATATATATATATATATATATATATAGAAATAGTCTCACGAACAAGGCCGTATGGGGCTTTAATGCGAGCTTTTACATGAGTTATTAGATTCCACTCATAATTGGGATTCAGCATGCGTAAGAATGAGAGTCTGTAAAATAATGACTCACTGGTCAAAATTTTTGCAATCTCATGCATCACGGAAACGCTCGGCTGTGAACCAGTTCGTACTTACTACGTATGAACTTTTTTGAGAACCCATCATACGTGATGTGGATCCAAAATCTGAACCGTTCATGTGAAGTAGCACCTTTACTTTGATCTAAAACTTTGATGAGACATGAAAAATGAAACAGTTTCCTCCCTTGATTTGCATTTCTCTTTGCTATGGCCCACCAGAACTTAGATCAAGGTAAAAATTTACCTCCTAAGGTTTCATGAGATTCTGCATCTTATGGGCTGTTCGGATTTGACTCCCATGACACGTGTGCAAAGGTGCGTAGGGGAGCATGCCTCTCTCTCTCTATATATATAGAGGAACGCTCAGCTACGCACCGGTTCGCACGTCATTATGTGCGAACCTTGCTATCAACCGTAGAATGAGGCCGATGGTGTGGATGAAAGCGCTCTTAGCGTGAGTTTGAAGGAGCGAGTTTCCTTCTATCGCACGCCTCTTTGCCATATTCTCTGCCTCTCCGAAGAATGTGGCGGAAGCCTTTTCACGTGAAATTCTTCCTATGAGATGTCAGTTGGGTCCCACCAAGATGTTAATGATAAATCCATGCCGTCCATATATTTTTAAAAATAATTTTATGGTATGAACCCAAAATTGAAGTAGATCAAAATCTCAAGTGGGTCACACAGTGTTGATTGAACTCTCACCATTAAAAACTTCCTGGGGCTATCAAATTTTTGGATCAATCTAATATTTGTTTTTTTTCCATCATCCAGGTCTATATGACCTAATCTACAGGTTGGATGTCAAATAAATATCACGGTGGGCTCTAAAAGATATTTAACGATGAGAATCATTATCACCGCTGCTTCATGTGGTGTGGTCCACTTGAGATTTGGATCTGCCTCAGTTTTGGGATAATGCCCTGGAATGATAAGAAAAAATAGATGGATGGAGTAGATTTCTCAAAAAAATATTATGGTAGGCCCCACCTAAGTTTTCAACATGCAAAAGGCTTTCAAAGGAAATTGGCATTTTTTTAACGGTGCTGATAATAATTCTCACTGTTGAAAATTTTCCAAGGCCCACCATGATTTATATTTGCCATCCAACCTATTCATAAAGTTACATAGATCCAGATGAAGAGAAAACACAAATATCTGCTCCATCCAAAACTTCTTTGGCCTCATGAATTTTTCAACGGCAAGGGTTTAATCCCCACTGTGTAGCTAACATCTGTCTTGGATCTTCCATATTTTTGGGCTATTAACTTAAAATGACGAAAAAAAGGATGGATGGTGTAGATAAGACGCATATATCATGTTGGCCACTCAAAGCTCTCGCCTATTCCCAGAGACGGACGGAGGTAGGACGCAACGTGCGTACGACGTGCGCAGTAGCATTGACAGGTTGAGTAGCCAGAGTCTCCCTAAAGAAGTGATGTCACCAAGTTCTGTGAGCCACACCCATTATGTATGTTTTGTATTTATACCGTTCGTCCATCTAGAGAGATCATATTAAGGCATGATCCAAAGAATGAGTCAGAAACAAAGATCTAAAAGACCCCACCATAGAAAATAGTGGGGAGAGTGACGCTTACTATTAAAAAGTTTTAAGGGCCACAAAAGTTTTCGATCAAGTTAATATTTGTGTTTTCACTTCATTCATGTCTACTTTAACACATGAACAGACTGGATCTCAAATAAAAATCATGGTGGACCTTTTGAAGGTTTCAACAGTGAGTGTCACTCTCACCACTGTTTTCTGTGGTGGGATTCACCCCAGCCTTGGATCTACCTCATTCTTTGGACCATATCCTGAAATGATCTCTCCAAATATGTGGACGGTGGGGATATAACATATACATCATTGCCGGGCAACAGAACTTGGTGACGGCACTTCAGTAGCGAGTCTCGCAGTATCCAATTCGCGTCCCCGATAAGGGACGGGATTGCCTTCGAGAAGGAAACGGAGTGGCTACTCCCTGCCACCCGCCAATGGCTAGTTGTCGGTGCTCTTTGGGCCCATCATGATGTATGTGTTTCATCCATTCCGTCCATCTATTTTTATATATCATTTTATGGTATAAGACAAAAACTTAAGTATATCCCAATTTCAAGTGGGATACATTACAGGAAACAATGTTGAATGAACATTGACTATTCAAAACTTTTTGGCAGCCATAAAAGTTTTGGATCAAGCTGATCGTTGTTTTTTTTTTTTTTTTCCTTCATCTGGGTATTTATGACCTAATCAACGGATTGAATTTCTAATAAACAGTACAGTGGGCCTTAGGAGGATTTTAATGGTTGATATCCAATTACTATTATTTTCCAGTGGTGTGTTCCACCTGTGATTTATATTCCTATTATTTTTTGGATGAAGCCTTAAAATGATCGGTAAAAATGGATGAACGGAATGGATAAAGCACATACATCATGGTGGGGCTCACATAGCATCGACCACTAAGGTGGGGCCCACCATGATGTTTGTGAGAAATCTATCCCATCCATCTATTTTTTGAGCTCATTTTAGGACGGTAGACCAAAAGTGAGGAGGATACGGTACTTAATCGAGCCATTCTGAAGGAAAAGAGGGTAGAGAAATTTCTACCGTTGAAACCTCTTTGGGGTCGACATAGATATTTACATGCCATATATACCATTCATAACATCATTCATATTGGGATTAGCTGAGAACACAAATATTATCCTGATTCAAAACTTTTGTAACATACGAATATTTCAATTGTGTAAGTTTAATCTTCACGTTTTCAACCCACTTGAGTATTAGATTCTACTCATTTTTTTAAAGATGTCCTAAAATGATTTCATAAAACAGATGAATAAATTGGATTTCTCAAAAACATCACAGTGAGTCCCACTTAGATTTCTAGTGCACGAAAGGCTTTGGATTTCCTTCGAAAGCCTTTCGCATGCTTGAAAACTAGGTGGGGCCCACCATGATATTTTTTGAGAAATTTACCCTGTCCATTCGTTTTTTCTTACCATTCCAGGGCATTATCCCAAAGCTGAGGCAGATCAAAATTTCAAGTGGACCACACCACATGAAGTAGCGGTGTTAATGATTCTCATCGCTAAATATTTTTTAGAGCTCACTGTGATATTTATTTGACATTCGACCTGTAGATTAGGTCATACAGACCTGAATGATAGAAAAAAACAAATATTAGCTTGATCCAAAAATTTTGTAGCCCCAGGAAATTTTTAATGGTGAGAGTTCAATCAACACTGTGTGATCCACTTGAGATTTTGATTTATTCCAGTTTTGGGTTCATATCATAAAATTATTTTTAAAAATATATGGATGACATGAATTTATCATTAACATCTTGGTGGGACCCAACTGGCATTCCAGCGGAAGAATTTCACGTGAAATGGCTTCCGCCGCATTCTTCGGAGAGACAGAGAATATGGCAAAGAGGCGTGTGAGAGAAGCAAACTCGTTCCTTCAAACTCGCGCTAAGAGCGCTTTCATCTAGACCATCGGCCTTATCCAACGGTTAATAGCAAGGTTCGCACGTAATGACGTGTGAACCGGTGCGTAGCTGAGCGTTCCTCTCTCTCTCTATATATATATATATTGAACCCGAGATATATATCATGTCCAGGCCAAAATATGGCGGGGCCAGATCATCCTGGCTATGGCCCACTTGAGATTAAACCGTATTCGATTCAATGCCCAGTAGCTTCAGCCTATATGATTGCACTATGGTCCCATGATCTGGACCGTTCATTCAATGGATGATCAAAGTAAGTACCAATGTTGTTGCGCCATGTGTCGAATGATCTATTAATGTGGCCGCATGATGTGTGTACCTAGCATATTGACTGGGAAGCGGTGGGCCTCACCCATCCAACGATCTTGGCCAATTGTATGTGGACTACACATAAATAAATTCATACTAATCAGCAATCACCCAATAAAAGTTTTCACCTACTTTTATAATCTCAATCCATACATCATAATAGATCAACGGTCACAGAACTTTTGCAGTATGCTATGATCAATCATGGCCATACAAAATATCTCTAACAAACGCATTGATGTTAGTGTTAGATGATCCACCATCCTCTAATGCTTTTTTTACAGGTTTCTTGAATTTCTTTAGCTATTTTCCTCATTTCTCTATTTTCATCACCAACTAAATTCATGGCCCACTGCACAATCCTAGCAATTTCCTCTCTTTTAACCACACTTTCAGTTCCCATTTCTCTCCTCACTCTCACGCCAACTTTCCAATCTTCTACTATTAATTTTGCATTAGTGGGCTGCTCTGCGGCTAATGGAAATGTAAGCATGATCAGGCCCGCCGATATAGTTTCCACCGTTGAATTCCATCCGCAATGCGTCAAGAAGCCCGCGATCCACAGATGGTACAAAATTCTCAATTGGTCACACCATGGCACCACTAGGCCCATCTCCCCACTAGCTTCTTGCAAGCGCCGGATATCCCGGTGAGGGGCCCACAAGAAGTAGGTGGGACCCACTAGCACGCAGCCCAGCTGCGATTTCGTCCATCTGTGTGTCTGAAACCGCTATGTAATTGCCTAGTGATATGTAGAGAACGGATTTGGACGGTTGGGAATCTAGCTAATTGAAGTAGTTGACGTCATTGGGACCCATGGGCTTGGTGGGCCCATCTTGGAGTTTCAGTCGGGGATGAAGGGCCAACGGTGTAGATAGGGAAAGGGAATTGGGCCCTTAGAGTGTCTGTGACATGGGCTTCGAGCTCGTAGATGGAGGCGATTAGAAGGCATTGTGCTTTGTGCACCCACGAAAGGCTTCGAGGACTCTCCTCCACACGATTTCTGGTTTTTCATGGCAAGGGGTCGGGAGGTCCACCAAACGTATGGATGAGATCCCAGGAAAGTAGCAAACGCTCTCATCTCCTCTTTCTACACATGAGAGAACATGTGTCATCCCTACTCCTACATTGCATGCAATTGAAAGAAATATTGCAAAATTGTCCTGATTCGAACTTTTATGTGCCCCAGGGGAGTGTTTGGCTCATGGTATTAGATGGGCTTAGGTGGGATGGAATTGCATCTGGTCCCCTACCAATTCCACTCCATGTTTGGGAAGAATGAAAAAGCTTGGAATTAAATCCGATGGAATTGAATTGGGCCTCGTGCTTAAAAATCAAGTCAATCCATGAATTGTGTGGGCCACACCACGTACAAAAGTTAAGAGGAGTTATCCTCCCATTAAAACATTCATAATCATTTCCCACTAAGGTGTGGTTCACAAATCTAGCCCATTCGTTATATGTGTCCCACTTGAATGAGGGGTTATACTAAGTTTCAGGCGCATCCAAATTTCAGGTGGGCCCTACCAAGTGCTTTTATATGTTTTACGCATGTCTTCAGATGATTTTGGTATTGCCTACCTAGTTCTGATTTTTGGGATATCCCATAATTTAAAGGGGACTCATCAAATGTACAGTATTGATGTTCCACATACATATGGTAAGGCCCACACAACTGGACCACATGAAAGTTCCCGTGAGCCAGACCGCATAGAACCTTTTCCATATATATATATATATATATATATATATATATATATATATATTGGGATACTTCTCATGAGGTCGAGCTGTGTGGGCCGCATCATGATGTGTGTCCAACATCTACCCTATTAGTCAACTGCACCATTCCATGGTGGGCCACCGTCTTGGAAATCAAATAATGATGTCCATGTTGAAACTTTCCTATGTCCCATAGTGATGTCTATTTGTACCCTAACTTGTTCGTAAAGTTGTATAGTAATGAATGAAGGGAAAACTCAAATATCAGCTTGATCCAAAGCTTTTGTGGCCTCGAGAAGTTTTTAATTGTACTTTTTCATGCAACTTGGTCCACTTGAGCTTTAGATCTGCTTCTATATTGGGTTCATGCCTTAAAATGAGCTGAAAAATAAAAATGGATGGACTTAGTAGATAAGACACATGCATCATTATAGCATCAAAGTAGTGAATTAAGATACTTGTCCACAATCCACCTTCTCGAGAGTATGGTACGGTGACTTTAGGTGAGTTCAATGATTAAAAAATCCTTACCTAAACCTTAAACCCTAAACCCTAAAACATTCAATGTGGTGTGTCAAAGACATCGAACCTGTCCAATAGGTTCTTTCCCACCATGATGTATGTATGAGCTTGCAAGTAAGCTGACCTAATCATTAAGTGGGCTACATATAGATTTCAAAAGGCTCCTAGTGGTATATATTATTTGATGTAGAGCAAGTCGCAGACACTTTCATGGTAAAGATGGATTAGATAAAGCGTGATATGAGGCAAAAACGATCTACACCGTTAGTACCTTAAATCAGTTGTGTTTTAGAAATTGGGATGAGTTTTTCGACATATTATATATGATTTTGAGGTAGGAGAAGCCACTTAAGCCAACTAACCCTGCTGTGCCAGGTTCTGTAGCCTAGATTTATAAGATTCCATCACATCGACAATGAAAAGTCCTATTTAATTTCATTTTAACTATAAATGGTAAGTTTTAGTTCGAGTGTAACTTTTAATCGTTTGAGTTAGAGTTGTACCCAACATGAAAAGGTCTTAGAAAATTTAGGAGAATAATGTGATCGAGCTAAATTAGACACTTACTAGTTATCGTCGAAACCATGAAGTCTAATAAGAATGGATGTAGTCTATAAATAATAAGTATACTATTCATAGTAAGTCATGTTTTTAGGGTGTTTGAGTTGGAGCCTAAGCCTAAAACTCTATCACAAATTGAGTTCATTATTTAAAATGGTATAGTTTTATTTTTATTATCAATAAAATTATTTTAAATTTATCAAAAATTATTCCTATTTTTTTCCCTCGTGGATTCAAGGACTAGAGAGCTTCGTGTATCTAGTGTAGTTATTCCTCAATGAAGATGGTGGTCGATCTCATCATGTCCCTCCCTAGTCTATTACTCCACCAGACGGTGTTGTCGACCTAATATTTGAATTGCCCATAATTTGATCTGTACGATTATAATTGTGGGACCCACTAGTTGGGTAGGTTGGATGCAGCGGTGGGCTCCTCACATTTGATGATTTTTGAGATAATAAATGATCAAAATATCCTTATTATACGGACCGGGAAAGAAGAAATTACTTCACATGTGGGTGGGACAGCTCATGTCAGGTGCATTCAGGATGCCTGCCAGAAAGATTTCCACTACACATGAAGTAGTAGGGTACATCCTAAAAGTCGAGCACACTTTAGTCATATTTTTTACATTAAAATGCCTGATTAATACAAAACTAACACTTTTATGACATTTGTGAGAAATCCACTCCTTTTATCCGTTTTGCGACCTCATTTAGGACGAGATTTTTAGAATTACGCAGATTCAAAACTCAAGTGGGCCACACGACAAGAAACAGTGAGAATTGTACGGACACTGTTGAAACCGCGGAAGTTTTCAATCAGGTCAATATATTTGTGTTTTCAGTTTATCCAAGTGAGAATGACCTTATCAACGGTTTGGATGGCATATGAACATCACGTTAGACCCTTACAAAGGTTTCAACGGTAGTCATTTCTCTTCCGACTGTTTCCGGCTGTGTGGCCCACTTAAGTTTTGGATATGCCTCATTTTTAGTCTCATGTCTTAAAATGAGGCGGCAAAACGGATGGACGGGTAGATTTATTACGAAC
The DNA here is from genome assembly GCA_037074715.1 of Magnolia kwangsiensis. Taxonomy (NCBI): domain Eukaryota; kingdom Viridiplantae; phylum Streptophyta; class Magnoliopsida; order Magnoliales; family Magnoliaceae; genus Magnolia; species Magnolia kwangsiensis. Next base: position 122,794,399 of record CM073577.1, read on the forward strand.
ATCACGGTGGTCCCCACCTATCTTTCGACCGCAGTGGGGATCCACTTCCCTCGAACAGCACGTGTACCATGCCGGCACACGTGTAGTAAGGATAGGCACAACTATTGTATGCATGAGGATACCATTGAAGAGCCAGGATCCAAACCGTTCATCATATGGGCCACCCCGTTGACATGATCTGGACCAAAGATCAGGCCAAGTGGACCAAATAACATATACCACAGTCATTTTGTTCCTAACCATCCATTCTTCTCCTGCACATGGCCCACTTGATCAGTGAACCAACCTAATTTCAGCCCATGACATGTTCCTCTGGCCCACCTAATGAATGGCCTGAAACTACCTAACATTCTCTCCATTAGATGTTGATACATACATAAAATGGTTTTATTTTATTGTACTTTTATGCGTACCTGATACATCAAATGGATAATGACCGTTGGATCGGAGGAGATCAAAATGATAAAAGATGGAGAATACAGATGACGACATCGTCCAAAGAGATGCAACTGGAATATTCCTTCGGCTCCCTATAGCCGACGCCCACGGCAGAAACGTGTCGGCTATGAAGCGGCTAACCGGTGGCTCAAGCTGGTCTAGGAGCCGCTCGACCGGAGCCTTCATCTTAGTGAAAACGGCATCGAAGAAGGCGCCCAAGTCGGCCTACGGGACTTCTCGGAGGGGTGCACGTTGGGGACGTTGGGTGGCGTAGGCTCCAAGCCGATAAGACCGAGCCACTCTTCATTGACCACGAAGCTTAAGATCAGTCCACGTTTGGATGGGATGGCCGCCACGTTGGGTGTGGGATGGCCGCCACGTGGAGGATGGAGATTGGCTCTGCATCGAAGGTGTCCATGACCGAGATCAGACGCTGGAAATGCAAGCTTTCGAATGAGGTGGGAGGGGGTGGAGTTGATGAAGAGATAGTGGCGTGCGGGTATCCAACTTGACCAGGTTCAAAAATTGTAGAGCCTGGCCCGAACTCGTTTCGATCCAGGACCGAGTCCGGGTCATCTAACTCGATCAGATTCAAACTTTTGCTGGCCTGAATCGATCCGATTCCGACTCGGTCAGAAAAGCCAAGTCGGATCAGATTGGGCAAGGCTTGAATCGTTTGTTTTTTCCAACGGCGTAGAAATTATTATTATTAGTGTTTTATATGGTGCGATCTACTTGATTATTGAATTCACTTAAAATTTAGTATCAACACCTTAAATGATCTGAAAAAATTGATGGACGGTGTACATAAACCCAAAAAAATACACGATGACCCCACATAATTTAGTCGGTAGAATAAAAACTATAGCTATATAGCTTCTTGAAGAAGCTTTACATCATAGATGTATCTTCTTGGAGAAACTTTATAAATGCTGTTTGTAGCTAGCACCAGCTAGCCTATGAAATCGGATTGTGTACTGAGTTACTCAGTATACACTTATCGTACTGAGTAAACTCAATTGGGCCCACCGTGAATGCATGTGATTTATCCATGCCGTCCATTCATTTTTCTAGATCATTTTATGGGTTCAACCTAAAATTGATGCATATACAAAACTCAAGTGGGCCATACCACTGGAAAAAGTGGAACTATTGATTTCAACATTGAAAATTTTTTAAGGCCCCCAGTGATGTTTATTTGTCATCCAACTTGTCCATAGGATGAGAAAGACATGGATGAATGGAAAACACAAATATCAGCTTGATCTAAAACCTCTGTTGTCCCCAAGAATTTTTCAACGGTAAATGTTTAATTCACACAGTTTCCGATGGTGTGGTCCATTTGAGGTTTGGATATAATCCATTTTTGGGATAGAGATCTAAATTATGTGTTAAAAGAAATGGACAGAGTGGATACAATGCATGAATGACACAGTGGCCCACGGAGTTCACTTAGTACGCTTACCATACTGAGCTACTCAGTACGCAATCTGCTTCCCTAGCCGATAGCTGCTCTTGGTACGTGTCGTGCGAAGACAGCACTGACGCTCCTCGATCTCCGAGCTGTGAGAACGGTTCAAAGGAGATCAAAGTTACAACTTACATGGGCCCCACAGTGATGTATTTATTATATTTACACCGTTTATCTATTTTTAGATATGATTTTAGAGCATTATCCAAAAAAATAAATCATATCCAAAGATCATCTGAACCACACCATAAATAGCAATAGAGATAATGATTTTCACCGTTAAAAAATTTGTAGGGCATACTATAACGTTTATTTTACATCCAATCTGTTTATAAGGTCACCAGTAACTGAATGAATAAGAAAAATAAATTTCATAAGGTCATAAGTACCTCACTGAAGAGGAAAAATAAATTTCATATTGATCCAAAATTTATGTGACCTTAAAAAGGGTTTCAATGGCAAACATTCAATCTCCCACTAGTTTTTGAAGTGTGGTCCAGTTGATGGTTAGATTGTCTTATTTTTTGCCTCAAGCCTTAAAATGAGCTGGCCAAATGGATGGACGGTTTGGATATAACACATACCTCGTGATCAGACCCATTACACCAGCCGATCCGGCTAATCTGCTTCCATCAACTTCGGGTGTGATCGTCAAAACACAGCCTGTAAATAGCTGTATGCACCTGCTATGAGTACGACTCTCTCTCTCTCTCTCTCTCTCTCTCTCTCTCTCTCTCTCTTTCGAATTAAACTATCCACCCTTTTTGAGTGTATATTTCTCACAAACAGAGAAATTCCATGAAGCTACAAAACCTAACAGTAAAAACAGAAGGATTTGATCTATCGAAGGACATCTACCTAGCCTTCTTCTTACCTTCTTCTTCAACAGGAATAGAGAGGCAGATATAAAGAGAGATAGACAGATAAGAGAGATAGAGTTGGGCGGGGCTTTTTCGCACCAAACGAAAAGCCTAGGTGGTGAAACTTTTGTTTAGAGATATATTTACATCCGGGTCGAGTAGGGTCAGACCATTTCGATTCGAGTTTTCAAATCGGTTATGTCTGGATACACCTCTATCTGAACTCGACTCGAAAAATGATCGGATCTGGATTGGCAAACTCGATCATGGTTGATCTAGGCCGTCGGTTCTGTTCGGAACGGTATCGAGTCAGGTCGGATCGGGTTGGATCCACTGGATCGGGTCCAACATGCCCACCTCTACGTGCTGGTCGGCTAAAGCCCATACACGTGCAAAACCTAGCTAACCTATGCACGTGTAACAGAGTTGAGTATTTCATTAGTTGGGCCACACTGTTTAGATCCTCTGGCCTAGACCGTTGCCTGTTTTTCTCTCAATGGGCCACATTGCTAAAACAAATGGATGGTGTTCTAATGGTCCGTTGTTGCCGGATTCTTGCCAACACATGGAATCCACGTAGGAATGCCCTTTGATGGACCTATAAGAGCCAGAAAAGATGGGAATGGTCCAATGATCGGTTGTGGGCCATTTGAAGCCTAAGTTAGACTTGTAGATGATAATCTCTTAGGAGGTTCCACACCTCCTCCTCTTAATTTACCATCCACTCGGGCATTGAATCTGCCTCATTGTTGTGCTTATGCATTAAAATGATTTGAGAGGAGGGATGGATCGTGTGGATAAACAAATACATCACAATGGGCCCGCCCACCACAAAACTGCTCATTCATGGCTAGAGATGGGCAGAGGTAGGATGCAATCCGTGTCCATTACGTAGAGAGAGTTTTCGGGATTTTAGAGTTTGGATGCAAGATTGTGAATGATTTGTGACTGAATTTGGTGCTAGTTGATCAGGTCCGTTAGTTGTCTCCGGCACATGGTGTGCGAGTATGCCCTCAATTCAGTTCAACCTGTTTGGATATTCAATAATTTCTAAGTTAATAGTAAATAATTTATTAAAATTAAATTTAATATTAAATATACTCATTTTAACTGAGGTGTCTACATAATCATGTTGTAGATTAATCCAGAAAGATGGCTGTACAACGTGGATTTAGGATACACATCAAGTTGGGCCTCACAGTAACGGTCATTTCGCACGTGAAAAAAGAAGAGAAATAAATGCTTGCATATGTCAGACGTGCCAAAGATCCAAAAAGTGGAGGGCACTTTAGTCATTTCCTTCGGACTTATGACGAGATCCAAGGTTGCCCCAAACACTCTTTCTACACATTTGAGAGCACGTTTCAATATTACTCATACAAAATGGACCTATTTTTTTATATTACCACGGAAAATTTACACCTTTCATATATTAACTCAAAATAAATTAACTAAATTGTCCAGCCTAGCCAGAAGCTAGGTTAACCAGTGGACCGATTCAACCCAAGACCCAAAAAAAGATCACTAACTTGGTCAATCATACATGGACCCACTTGGACCAATAGATAAATTCACACCATAGTAAGTTATAAATGGAGCTCGGATTAGCTAATAGTAAAGGCAGAAATGGACTGGGCTGGGACCATGCCAGGATTAGCTTTTTTGGTGTTGAGGTCTTGCCCAAATTGTATTTCCTATGGAGTTGCTTCATGTGAAATACATTTATAATCTTCCAACAAAAAGAAAAAGAATAAAAGATTAGGCTGGCTAAGCTCTAGTTCTCTAAATCTTGCCCATAGCCTGCCCCAAGCCTACACTACACCAAAATCGTAGGAACAGTTTTAAACCGTTCCTAAATGCTTCAGGAACGGTTTGAAACCGTTCCTAAATGAGGCATCGCAGAAAATCAGGAACGGTACAGAACCGTTTTGGGTACCATTTGAAAACGGAATTTAAGGAATGGTTTTAAACTGTTCTCTTGCCAATGGTCTTATTTGAAAAGGATATTTTTTCTTATTTCGGAACGATTTTAAACAAAAAAAACCTGCTGTATAAAATAAAATAAAATATATTTAAGCCATATTCCTTTAAGAATCAAAAGATAGTAAAAACAACCATGATGTAATTTGAAACATTATTTATCGGACTTGCAAACTTGACAATAAAAACTAAAATCTACAATGGAAGACTTCAAAATAAAGAGAATTCAATGAAAGTCCGTCAAGCAGATGAAGAGCTCCACAATGTGATGGCCTTTTATGTACCCTAACTACAAGCAACAAGTAAAAAATAAGAACAAAAATATGTGAATAGATTGAAAGAATAATCAACTTTCAAAACAGTGTGAAAAAAATTGTGACAATTAAACATACATATGGGAGACTATTGTTAGTTGACTCACCTGGTTTTTGGATATGCTCGATGCACTCCTGGCCGAAAGGGAGCTCGTTCTAAACCAAGCGGGACTACGAATGGTCAGGCAGACGTAACCAGCTCGTTCTAAACCAAGTGGAGCTACAATATTTATAAATGAGTTACACAGAGTTACATAGACAGCAGACCTTCTGGTGATCCAAACTGTTTAGAAATAGGAAACTGTTTTGAAATAATTAACAGCTAAAACATGGAGGACAATTCAGTTCCCAATTGCAAGGGAATTAGTTACTAGGGAAGAAATTTGGGAAAAAAGTATTATTATTTGAATTAATGTCTTCCTGGAAAGTCTAAAGTGAAATTTCTGAGGACGAGACAAGGACATGAAAAGCACAATAGAAGTAAATAATATATAATGGAAGAAACAAGAGAATAGAACTTGCAACAATGAGCTTTCCAACCTCTTGTATGTTCACTCTCAATCATTGTAGGGAGGTAAAAGAGAAAAAATGAATATTTTGAGTTTCATAATAAATATTTGTAGATTACAGCTATTTCTGGGACTACATGAAGATAACTGTTTGCCAGACACAAGAACAAATCGAAGTTCTAAACACTCATTTAGCCTCACCTTTCAAACCCAAGGGACTCACACGGATGGACCTTAAAAACCCATTTGGGCTACCCATCTAGTTGCATCCCCACCTATACTCATAGCCCAGGTTTAAAAAATCACGACTCCGACCTTTTTCTTCTTCTTTTTTTTTTTTCCCGAATTACTGAACTGGGACTTACGCCTTACTTTCTCAATCAATCACTATCTAATAGTATATTGATGTAGGTTGATTACAATCAACAAGCTAGATGTATAAAGAACACATAATATCAAAATTAAGACAATCAAATTCTGAAGTAAAGAAATTAAGCGCAAATGTTTTGTTTATTTCAGCAAAACTACTAGTGAGCAACAACATGGTATAACACAAGCAACAAGGTGAACTTAAAAAAATTGTTAGATACTTATATCTGCTACCCGTTCACTTGTACCTAAAAATACAAATTGCCACTAGTTTAACCTATATGGTGAGTCCTATAAATGCAACATCAACAATTGCTCCAAATTAAAGCTCAAAACTCATAGGCATCGCTCACAACTGACCAAATCAACTAGGATCAGGAGACCAAAAGAAAACTCTGAAAGAACTCATCAACAACTAGTATAACTCATATTGACTCATAAGTAACAGGTTGGCGGTGACTTTTTTGAGAAAACTGAACCTAAACCAGGCATCTCTTGAAATTTTAACTTCTTTCAGTTTTTCCAGAAGGCATAGCTGATAACATTAGTTAACTTGCAGAAAATAACAGTCATCAAACATATCTAACACATATAGAATGAAAAAAAAAAAAAAAACTATTTACAACTATAACTTAATACCCACCTAGAATGGCATCTGATACATTCACGACACATCTTTTCGGGAACTTTGGACTGTAGAAGCTATATGAGTAATGATCTCTATAACCTGTTGTTGAACCTGGATTCATTCACGAGAATTTGACTGCACTGCTATACATAAAATATTAAAAATAAAGGACAAAATGAAAGGATGAAGTACCTGAACATTTTTCTCACCCCATCCAGGAACAACGCAGAGAAAATGGATCAAGATTTTTGCAGACTAGTCAAGGTTGTCAAGACCTTCTACTGCCTGTTTTAACGAGATAATTGCTACCAACAGAATAGAGCTTATTAAGTACATCTTTTTTTTTTTTGAGAGAGAGATGACAAGAATTAATATTTTTATTAAACCACTGCCAAGAGATCAAGGCATGCAACAAAAGAATACAAGGCAGTCGCAGTTATGAAAAACAGGCAAAAAGGAAGGCAGTTCTCGCCTCCAAGCAATCTCTAACTAATTTAAGTCAAATCAACGAATCAAGCCAAAGTCCCAAACTCAGGGAATTCATATATAAGCCGGAGCCCATCTTGAGAAAATCATGTCCCCAAGCACACTCCTTGTGATTTGCGGTAATATTACAAGTGATCAATTAAACACGGGACTCTTTGTCATAGCCCATACTTCTAATGGAGCATTACGAAACAAAATAAGGAGGTACCTGTAAGCCAATTAAGTCATCTGACGGATAGTAAGGCAACTAGTTCAGAAAGAACAAAAACTCTCATGTAACTCCAGACCTTGCTTTCCACAAAATAAATCAAGAAATGGAAGAAACAGAAAAAATAGTAGAATGGAAACCAGTAGTGCAGCTCGAACCAATTTATTTATTTTTTTTAAATCTCACAATTTTACTGATGTGTGAAAAGGAGTGAGTACGGCATCTGATAGTCAAGGCTTTCCCATCATTGACACACCCAGGCATGCATGAATTAAAAGTATAATCAGTGAAGACCACCAATAACATGTTCAAGTCATAAGAGACTGAATGCACAACAGCAGCAGCAAAAAAAAAAAAAAAAAAAAAAAAAAAAAAGAAAGAAGAAGAAGAAGAAGAAGGAGAAGAAGAAAAAGTTCACGTACCGTGAGAGTATCCAATTCAGGCCCTTCTAAGGTATCATAGTAGCGATCTACTGGTGACATTTTTCTTATAATTAATTTAATTTGACTTATTTCTAGAAAACTTGAGGCATTGCAAACATCTCTCTCATGAAACTCATACTTTCCTGTCACTCTTTTTCTGTATGCAGCATTTCCTACTGATAAAAACCCACCAACTTGTCATTGGCCCTCAAATAAGAAACTAATGCCATCATTCAATGCATGACATTAGAAAAGCTTACCAGATCAGGCAAATGTGAACCAATCGAAACAAGAAGACCTGCTGCTGCCCTTTGCCAATCAGCATTGAGTTCCTACAAAAGAGAATATTTAGAAGATGTGAGAAGTCCAGATTGCGTCCATTTACCATGTATTACAAATAGCTCCAGTGCAAGTGAATTAACCACAAATTCAGATATATTCCTGTGAGAAAGACTCAAAAATAAGTAAACATATTCAGTTACAAAATCCAAAGCTGACATTAGTGTGAGTCCATCCAAGCTGCCCAACTATCATGGGCGCCATTGAATATGGCTATGATGGAGACTACGTTATCCAAAACTTCTGTGACCTCAAAAAGGGATTCAAAGGTAGACGTTCAATCCCCCACTGGTTTTTGCAGTGTGGTCCACTGGTTTTTGTGTTGGGTCTATTTTCAATCTGTTTTTACTTCTTTTTTTTTTTTTAAATCTTTTATGTATGATGAGAAATTGGTTTCTAATGTAGAATTTTCTTGGCTAGTTCGGAGAGTTTTTTTTTTTTAAAACATAGTTAATTGCATAAGCATACATTCATACACATGACCGTAAATAAATAAATAAATAATTAAAAAAAAAACTCACTATTCTATATGTCTCATCATGATTTGAAATTAATTCCATGAATTTTCAATTAAAATCATACTTACATATATTTCAGTGAGAGGAGGCTTGATAGTTGGAGACCTAGTTGTTACCTTGCAGCAGAGTGCATATTAAATAATAAGTTCAAAATACAACCTGAATAGTAATAAAAATAACCAATTCAAGTCCAAGCATTGAATTGTTGTTGATCCAATAACATATCAGGTGTTTTAACCGAAATGAAGCTTCCACAAATATGATCGTGAACAAAATAATGACCCAAGATATATGATGCAAGATAAATAGCTTGGTCTAATTAAAATACCAACATCCTGAATAGTTTGGTCTAATTAAAATATGATGCAACATGTATGTATCTTGGAGCTGAGCAAGCTACGAACATAGACGCTGAATAGTTTGAAAAAGAAAAGAAAAGATATGAAAACCATAATCCTGAATAAAACCATAGTGAAGGTAAAGGACAAATTCTGTTAGCAATATAAAGATGGAAATGGGCATGGAGCTTCAAAACATTCTGTTGATTCTCCCTTGTTAATGCAAAATCAATAACCTGCATTGCCAGAAAAACATGAAAGAACAACACCAAGAAATCCCTTGAGAAAGAAGAAGAAAACACACGCACGCATGCAACTAGCTCAGGCAAGTAGTTAGTATATGACAAACCATTCCTTCCATCTACAACATAAGTTGGCCACCCCATTGTTGCTTCAGCTTCGTTAAAAGGCTTTGTTCATGGTCAACATTCGTGCTCCTGTCAAACAACAAAAGATAATCCAGAAACCTTCCTTGACTAAGGAAATCATTTACTATAATCTAAATCATTGAAAAGTCTTTCAAGAGGGACAACCTTTTGCATTTTAACAGTTGAAAAGTTCAAACGTTCAGATTTCACAATTTTCCGCTTATTCTTTAGTAATTCATATGCCTGAAACAGATTTAGCAAACCATATTATCTTTGATTTTTTACCTTCATTACAGTTTCTTCCTTCCACATATCAAATCCCTTGAAGAAAGACCTTGAAGAAGTACCTAATACATACATACAAAAAAAATCAATGTACAAATAAGCCCAATTCAAATTAATGAAAGTAAAAAAAAAAACATTGCACGATTCCCCTGCAGGAGGATACATTAAATGATTGTTCACTCCTTAAGTGCAGGGTTGTGATGTAGTAATAACTCGGTAAGACCGAGTTCGAATCCCAAGGGACTGAAACTTGTACGTTATCCAAAACTAACTAGAACTAGAACTAAGGTAAGATGAAATCTAAACTGAATGTAATTTGAGGAATAATGGTGAAAATATTAATCTAAAATTTATAGAAATCAGAGGAAAGGAAACTAGGGATTCAGAGGATCCACTTGTAGAGATCAGGGAGAACTTATGCTTGCATCAAAAATCATGGAAATTACTGAACTGCCGTTGATCTAGTTTTCAAAGAGATGAAAGGTGTATGAATTAGAATGGATTCCATCACCAAACCATGCCCAAAGACTATGGCAAACAACAGAATTAAACTAATTACCACTCAATCACATGTATGCAAGTTAGGAAGGGTACCGTCATCCGACCATGCCCAGGAGACTATGGTGAACAACGGGGCTTCCTGACGTCATAAACATAAAGGGAAAAAGGACATGCTCCAAGCCATTGTAGACCCATTGTAATTTTAGTCACAATAGACCATTAAAGACTAAACAAAACATGCCATTAATAATCAACTAAAATCAACGTCAATTCAAGAATTAAAATTAAATTAAAAACATAAAATAAAATCTCCCATCTCACTGCAAGCTTCACCTCTTAGCCCTAGCTAAGAGGTTTAGCCAGACATGATGTGGGCTAGATCCAAATAAATAAAGAGAAAAAAAAAAGGAAAAGAAAAGAGAAAAAAAAACTAAAGCTCTTCTCTCTCTCTCTTTCTCCTGACGTTCCAACCCAGCCAAGATCTGGATCTTCCTTTCCAGGTCTGAATGAATGCTCTCCACGTCCAAAACTTCCTTATATAGCTGCTGGAGTGGTGAAAATCGGATTTGAATCGGATTTGGAAAGCTATGCATGCCCATTGAAAGCTTTTTCGTAGCCAAGTTCGGTGCCTCAAAACATGCTACTTTTCTCGCTCAAATTCCAAAGAAACACCGTTTCTTAGGATTTTATTGGGTCCTCTACATGATAGACGGTTCAGATCTGCCATATGATCAAAGATGGTGGGCCAAAATCGCCTAGAAAAGTCAGTTTCCGCGGATGTGCGAAACCTTTCGCGCCATTTCGCTGTTGTGATCGGTGGGCCCCACAGAAGCATTTTATGAAAAATTCACCCCGTCCATTGGATTCAGGATGAAATTTCTGTCAAGAATGGGTAGTTTTGAATGTCCATTGGCATGTCTCAGAGAAGAAATAACTAAAAGATCAGATTTGAATGCTACGGGGCAGCCCTTTTGTGGCCCCTGTATCGCACACGTGTGTACGCATGGATGCAAAAGGTCAGCATGGTTTTGTAGCTCTCGAAGCCCTCTACAAGATGGACGGTGTGGATTATCCGTACGGGGCATGTGTGGGGTCCATTATCGAACCGCAAAAAGGGCCAGCGGACGTGGTACATAACAAAGAGTTTCGTCTCTAAAAAGGAAATTGAGATGGAACGGTCAAAGGTCGGTTTGACCATGGTGGACGTACAGTGCACGGTTAGTGCACTTGTACACGTGCACATGCTACACAAGGTGGGGTCCACTATGATGTTTCTGAGAAATCCAATCCATCCATTCATTTTGTCTTCCTATTTAAAGCGTTGAGACTAGATTTGAGACAATTCCAAATATCAGGTGGGTCCAGAATCAACGGTTTATGGGCTGATCTATCAGTTGGGGCACTTCCCGAGATCTTCAATGGCTGAAATTTTATATGTACGGTTAATTTATGGCCCTCATCTCGTGTATAAATTTTTGAGTCAATCGGATAGCGGGAACCATGTGATCTTGCATTCTACACCAATTTCAGGCCATTTGCAAGTGAACGGCTGGAATTTCTCAGGTCCCTGGCATGCATATTTGTCGATTTTAGTCCCTAGAGTCTGTCCCTTGCCCTGGTGATTATCAGAACGTTAAATCTAAGCTTTTGGCATCCTTTTTCAGTCAACTCTCCTAATCACACCCTGCAACAAAACACGATTAAAATCGGGCGTTAAATGGTATTATGCTCGTAAATCTAAGTAATAAATGAGGTCTAATATGCACTATTTGACCCTCAACACAACCCCCAACTAGCATTTTGCTAGTCCCAAGCAAAATATGTGAAAAATAAGTTGAGACTTATATGAAAATATCTGTAAAGCCGAATGATTTTTGAGAAATAATCCAAGCATTAGAATTCTACGATTCATGAATGTTGGGCATTACTTGCTCTTGGACTCAAGCGCACGGTAAACTTCCTAATAAAGTTCAAGGTATTAATCCATAAATCAGACAAATTCTGAACATTATGATCCATGAGTGTATAGTAGAATCTCAGCTAATCACATTAAGATTGAATTTGTTATTTCAGGATCTCATTGGTAACCAGCAAGAGAATTCATGATAACCAAACTTGCCTCATAAATTTCATCTTTTAATCTTTTCAACTTTTTATTTTTCCATTAATAGTCATGCCAAAAAGAGGAATCAAATCCTTACCAATAGGGAGCAAACCTATGGTGAAGACCGTACTCCTAGACCTTTTTCACATATCATTCATGAGGAATTAACTCTACACCTATAGGGAGCAAACCTATGGTGAAGATTAATTATCCAACCTTTTCAATTTTTATACCATGATGGCAAGATATTTCAGGCTGGTTCCTTTCATGCTCAGTGATTACCAAGTTAATCCTTCGATATGGAACTGAAATCTAAATGTGTAGGCGAGACGTGACATGTGAAATCATGACTCAATCAATGTTTACAACTTCTAATCATGGATTAATAACTCGATCTTAACTGTGAAATTTAACAGATACTGAATCCCAGAGTTCGAAATTACCAACATCACGTATCTTGAAAATATAAATTAGGGATATCTGTCAAAATCATTTCGAATTCATAAGAATTTTCTGAAAAAATTGTAAAAATTTTCACAATTTTTTCACAATTTTTGCTCAAGACCAAGAAAATACTGATTAGGAAGCCTAATCTCCCACCCCTAACCTAAAATCTACATTGTCCTCAATGTAAAAGATATGGGCATGCAATGCACATGGAACAGCGAAAGTAAAGTGATGGGAAGATAGTACCTGGATAACGAATCAAGAGAGATTTTTCACGAGATCACAGTATGGAAGCTGGTTAACACGAGAGAAAAAGAAAAATAAAAATAACGAAAATAAAATCCTACCTATACCACTTTCGCAGGTGCTCTCGATTGCATTTAGCGTATGCAACAAACCTTTAAACCCCTAGGTTACCCCTAGTGGACAAGTTGTAGTCTCGTAAGGGTTTGCAGGAATGTTACCCACAAACATTGAATCATCTAAATAGAAAAATGAAATGAAAAGCTGGGTTGCCTCCCATGAGCGCTAAATTTACCGTCTTCAGCCAGACAAATAAAGCAACAATCCTAGTCCTATGAAAGCGATAAACCTACCTATACCTCCATTAAACTAGGAGATCAGTCCTGATAAACAGGAGCAATCAAAGGCATGGACATGTCCTCTGAATCAAATGTCTCGATAAATGGCTTTAATCGATGTCCATTTACTTTAAACTCCTTGCCATTGTCGGGATCTCTTATCTCAACGGCCCCATAAGGATAAGCAGTAACAACAATGTAAGGGCCGGTCCAACGAGATCGAAGCTTACCCGGAAAGAGATGTAGTCGAGAGTCATACAAGAGGACTTTCTGTAACATCCCAAAAATCGGGGGGTCGAGCAAAAACCCAACTCCCGAGTTCCAAAATATTATTTATGCAACATAGATATGTATGATTGAATGTTGTCTGTGATAACGCATTAAACATGAGTGAGATTAAGCTAGAACAGCATATCATACTCCAGAGACAATTAAATTAACAAGCGGAAGACTGTGATAGTATGTATAATATATATAAACTGTTGTATGTCTCCAGAGTGTGAACATGTTACCAGGTTATACACATACATGTATACTCCAAAAGTAGATGAAACGAATATACATGGGTGCGCTAAAAATATAAAATGACAAATGTCAAAGTATCTAATCAACCTTCCTGTAATCCCGTCAATCAGAACACGCATAAAGGAAGAATCCTCCTCCTCCTCATTAAGTCCAGCTCCGCCTCGCAGGCCGCACCATCATCTGCAATCACAAAAAGGTCTGGTGGGTGTCTAGGAACACCGTCCCGTAACGTGAGAGTGAGTAGCTAACTCAGTGGAATAATAGAGCAAGGATTAACATGTTCTCAAATTAATCATGCGATAATAATAAAGCAGTAAATCAAACAATCCTAAAACTGTTATTAATGCAATATGACATGACGTGATGTATGCCCTTACCGATGATCTCCCTCATACGACAACATCTTACGACCGCGGCATGCCACACTCCTTAGAGTGCACCACATCTTCCAGGCACATGCAATGTTATGGTGATATGATTTCTGAGTTGTTATTAGTCTATTCAAACAGCAGGATTGGGAAACTAAGGTACTTCCCTTGTATCAATCCCAACACAGATCCTGTCTAGGGTCGTCACTCCTAGTAATCTCATAAGATGTATATTTTGTAGGTTGCTGCAAGGGCTGCCAGGGCTGTTGCTCGCACTCGTTGCACTGCTCCCCCATCACCTTATCAATACAGGCCTACTGTACTCTACTGCTACTGAAGGGTCGTCGCCTCCCGTAGACTCAGAATACGCTCGCGGTCACTACAAAGGACTCGTCGCCTGATCAGTGTAGGCCGACAGCTAGAATATAGTGTCCCATACCACCATAATCTGCTCACGAGACTAGGTGCTCACTGGTCACTACGGGGAGGTTTGTGGCCCCAGCGTAGGCCGATAGCTCGACCACGGTGTCCCATACCACCATGCTCGGCTCATGAGTCTTCGTGGATCAAGGTACCATGGTTAACAGGGTTTACAATGGTAAGTTCAGTACCCTAGGTTCAAGCAGTTATGACTCATGAAGGGTGAACATACAACGGCCAGTCGGGTTACTTGACGGGCTCGACTAGCGCGATCGCATCTCAAGTCGAACGACATGAAGTGCGTAAAACACTTCGTGTGGCCTAACCACTGCCGCCAACTCCAGAACACGGCTCGCGTTCATCGACGCGTCGTTCGTGGCGAAGATAAGCCAACCACGAATTTGTTCGGTTACCGACTGCCTGGACTAAGTATAGTCCCAAACAATTGTGAATCCAAATCAGCAATCAGGTAAGAGTATTGGAAATGGAATACAAACATGTGAGCATGTTAACACATGTTATAGCGTACAACTTAAGTAAATCATCTTACACACGTCTTTCACACATATAATGAAATTATGCATATCGCCAACATATAGGAAATCATCTCCATCAGCATATTAATTGAGAATTCAATCTCAAACTAGATCATAAGGAAATCATCAAGCACATGTTATAACATACCACTTAAGTGAAACATCAAGCATATGCATTTCATACATATAATGAAATCGTACATATGACTAACATGTAGGAAATCATTTACATCAACATATTATTTGAGAAATCAATCTCAAATTAATTCATAACACCATTTAATTCAATACATACTAATACAAGCATTTATACAAACACTTACACTACACACTTAAGTCTACATATAGTATGTCGACCCGAAGTGCGCATTTAGGCGAGTCTCTTCGCCAAACTAATTATGCACGCATTCCTAACATTCTAATGCGACAATAAACCATGTCAATCACATCAGCAAAATATGCATGAAAACAGTACTTCCTACAAATGACTAAAATGCCCTAAATCTCATATTCTTCGCCGGTTTACGAAACAGGAAACGGACAGCATGTTGTACATGTCAAACGGCGATGCCGTCGATAATCTACTATTAAACGACATTGAAAGCTTTGGAAACAGTCAATCAAAGCGTCTAAAATCCGCACCTTTCACGTTATAACGGTATTGATTCGAACGGGGTGTATACGCTTCGTCTACGGCGATCAGACAACCTGATACACATGTACATCAGCTACTATTTTATTTGAATCAAAGAAATCTCCAAATCAGCAAGTGGTTAGGATTTTTCTTACCTAGAAGTGCGTTGGAATCGTCAGAAAAGTGATCGGAGTGCGTCGCCTAAGCACATGCAGCAGCAGCAGCAGCAGGTGGCAGGAAAATCACTCCCACTCTCTCTCACAAACTCTCACCTTTTCTCTCTCCCAATCTAGGGATTTTTATAAATTCGGATGGGAGAGAGGAGTGAGGGTTTCAACCCCTTTTATAAACCCAAACTTGCCCGAAATAGGCTCCGGTACAAAGTTCACTTAGTGCATATCCAAATCGGGGCTGTTTCGGTCCAAAAGATGCTTTCTGGTGGTCACCTGACCGAATGCGATCGGACTTAAGCTCACGCGTACCAGATCTAGCACGTATTAAGTTTTCATTCCGGCAGGGTTCACAGATCGCACATGGCGGACCAGTTTCAGTTCAGCGGTCACCGCACGTAGATCAGGGCTGCAAGTCTCATGATATAAAATAGAAATTTTTCCTGATCCGAGGGTGTAATCTGACTGAATTTTGACGGTCAGAACGATCAATACTGACGCGTCAAGTCGTGCCAGATTTGAATTTGAAATTCCAATTCTGTCCCTATTCGCACTCTCTTTGGTCCGGGCTCAATGAAATGGCATGTGATTATCGGTTTGACTTGATTTTCGAAATGAGTGTCAAGTCCAGTTAAGCGGTTCTAACGGTCTAAGATAGGAGGTATCGGACTTTCGACGTGCGGTCTAGATCCAATACAAAATTTCAAAGTGGTCCAGAGAACAAACCTACTTAGAGTTTGACCCGAGGTTATAGAGTATTATAGAGTCATTGGTTCTACTCGATTTGGGTCTTGTAGAACGTATTTAAAGTGATCAGGGACTGTTTTCCAGCTACTCCAACGTTGTGCTAGCTAACTTATGCTTAGTTTCTAAAGGAATTAATCCTAAGTGGTTTCTTTGGCTATGGAATTGGGTTCTGAACGATTTTTCAGGTGTTTCAATTGACCCACTGCCTAAGGACGTCAAATCCCAGATTGGTCAAAATCCGGGGTGTTACAATCTACCCCCCTTAAAATAAAATTTCGTCCCCGAAATTGGCGAAGGGCAAGGAATACTTTTTCTAAGGAAGGTTCAAATCCTATTTAATAACCTAACCGTACATATAACCTAAATCAAATGTTTCGATCCTGGGCCAGTGGGAAAGAGGCCAAGTACTCTTCCGCTGCGCCACTCTGATCGAACGGTAGTGTTGACTAACCTAACTGGATTGGACTCCTTACGTTCTACCCCCCTTAAAACTTGGTTTTACTTAAGGTTGAAGAATCTTTGCATCGATCCGTATATCGGAACGAGGCGCAACTTAGGGGCTATCCTTAACCTAGAATGAAAACAACCTTTCTCTACAGGGTTTTCCTTGCTAATGATGCGTTCTATGACATTGGTACCTATGATCATAGAGATGAGCCTAATCTCTATTGTGGTTAAGTTCAGGGGCAGGTATGAGTTGGTGGCAAGATGTCTAATTCTCTACTGGCTTTAAGTCCTCGCCATTTTTCAAAGACAATGTGATCTTCTTTGGTTGTAGGTGGTTGGGCCATCACGGAAGAAAAGTTGTATAGTGGGTCTAAGCCGGATACGTTGAACTTTCTGTCTAATCAGGACAGAAAATGCGTTGTATCAGTTCTTAATCCGAGTCGATGCCGATCCTCTACTTGATCAGAGCATTGGATTCATTGGTAACCACTAGGATTAGGAAGTCGATTTAAACCGCGAATACATTGCTTACATGTAGTTCCTTTATTCCGCATTTTCGAATGCAATAAGCCCTTGGGGAAGGCAATTTTAAGGGGCGTGCTAGTACATTCTAAGTTCAATCTGAGGGATTTATAAATGTTCCCTGAGAGTGAATGGTTCCTTCCTATGGGTAACAACAGAAGTCTATAAGTCATAAGGGGATCTATCGAAGGAATAAGGTTCTACTTCAACCAAATCTAACCTACAATTCCTTAGCATATACAGGCTTTACACTACTTAAGGTAACTAATAGGCTAGTCTGTAACTCAGCAGCTATAATCCAAAGCCTAAGAAAGCTATAATCCAAAGCCTAAGATTATACGGTAGAAGGCTTTCCCATATAGTTAGATCCTTCAAATCCAGGAGTGCTATCTCTAAGTCCAAAACGCCAAGGGCCTATATGGCCAGTAGCATTAAGTTGTATTAAATGGAACCGCATTCCTAATCCCATATTGGGATAGGGAGTGGCATGCTTGGTAGGAGGGTGGGGTGGGATAAAAATTCATTTGTAGACTGAATCCCGGGAGTTACAATACTCCCAATCTAGGGACAATACCTAACAAAAAACGAACGGCATGCGCTCCATTCAATAAATTTCAGCTATGTTAAGCTCAAACCACAACACAAACACATTTTCTACCTAACAACAACAAAACACAGAAATTTCAAAACACTAATCAAACAAGCGAAGAACGTGGAGAAATGGGATGAGTAAGAAGGTTTCCACGAGTCTGAGGATCAAATAAAAGGGACATGAGAAGGAGGATGGTGGAAAGGGAGAAAAAGAGCTAAACAACATTAACAATAGCCATGGAAAGCGGAGAAAATGCAGAGAAATGGTTGTTCAAATGGACAGAATAAAATCTAGGCCCTATAGAGGGATGCATCAAGCTCCCAAAGGCTGGATTTTTAAAAAGAAAAGAGAAGGAAAAAGGGGAATGGAGCACCTCACGATTTCAGCTCGTCTTGGGGGTTGTAAGAGCTCCAAACGATGAGATTTGCAAGAGGAAAGGCTGCAAACTTCAATGGAGTGATGGAGTGTGGCCGTTTTTAGCAGGGAATGGGTTTAGGAACGATTTGAAGCCACGGTTTGGAGGAGGGTAGCAGAAAAACGTGAAATGGGACTAGGGATGGGGCTGTTTGTGAAGAATGTACCCCCATCTGGGGTTTTCTACGGATGAAACCTACATGGGGGGTGTACACGACCCAAAATAGGGCGTGCGCCCAAAAATCAGATCAAGTGGACCCCACCGGACGGCGATGGCATCGCCGGCCATCTTGCATGGTGGCCGGTGGGACCACATGGGTTTGGTCCCCCATGGTCCAAGGATCCCAAATATATACGGTCCCAACCTTGGTTCATTGTATTTTGACTTATAGAGGCCCAAACATGTGTTCGGGGCTTTCCGGGACCAATCCGCAATTCCGAATACAAAACTTTATCATGCAGCATATGATTTTGGGGTATAAAGAGCTAGTACATCCATCTAGCCCATTAGTTGCTAAAGAAAGTGAAGTTAGAATGGCCTTATGGCCATTTTTTATGAAATTTTACTATTCACTGTAAAATTTTGTGAAAGTATGATTTTATATTATTTTCACATTAGGATTGATGCCTAACATGAAAAGGATAAGAAAGAATTGAAGATTGGAGTGGTGAGAGGAAGAATTTTGAAGATTTTTGGTGAAACGGGGTTTTTAAGCCCTGACGATTGAATACAAGGATTGTGGTTGTCCCACAGCCCAAAGATTGTCATTTACGGGTTTAGAATCGTTCATAGAACGCCTTAACCCACTTACCTACAACCTAGGAGCTATTCGGGTTGCTTTACGCGACCCTAGATGCGTTACGGACTCGATCGCGCGATCGATATAAATAGTCTTTGCATATTAGCGAATTTGCGATCCTATCAGAGTTTCTAGACCCTTCTCGCACCCACTTAAGTCAAAGGAAACGACAGCGTATGTCGCGTGACCATAACCCAGGCCCGGTTTAATCCAAATCATGCTCTGATACCATCTGTAATATCCCGAAAATCGAGGGGTCGAGCAAAAACCCAACTCTTGAGTTCCAAAATATTATTTATGCAACATAGATATGTATGATTGAATGTTGTCTGTGATAACGCATTAAACATGAGTGAGATTAAGCTAGAACAGCATATCATACTCTAGAGACAGTTAAATTAACAAGCGGAAGACTGTGATAGTATGTATAACATATATAAACTGTTGTATGTCTCCAGAGTGTGAACATATTACCAGGTTATACACATACATGTATACTCCAAAAGTAGATGAAACGA
Organism: Magnolia kwangsiensis; assembly: GCA_037074715.1. Taxonomy (NCBI): domain Eukaryota; kingdom Viridiplantae; phylum Streptophyta; class Magnoliopsida; order Magnoliales; family Magnoliaceae; genus Magnolia; species Magnolia kwangsiensis. The sequence continues at coordinate 122,814,258 of CM073577.1, forward strand.
ATATACATGAGTGCGCTAAAAATATAAAATGACAAATGTCAAAGTATCTAATCAACCTTCCTGTAATCCCGTCAATCAGAACACGCATAAAGGAAGAATCCTCCTCCTCCTCATTAAGTCCAGCTCCGCCTCGCAGGCCGCGCCATCATCTACAATCACAAAAAGGTCTGGTGGGTGTCTAGGAACACCGTCCCGTAACGTGAGAGTGAGTAGCTAACTCAGTGGAATAATAGAGCAAGGATTAACATGTTCTCAAATCAATCATGCGATAATAGTAAAGCAGTAAATCAAACAATCCTAAAACTGTTATTAATGCAATATGACATGACGTGATGTATGCCCTTACCGACGATCTCCCTCATACGGCAACATCTTACGACCGCGGCATGCCACACTCCTTAGAGTGCACCACATCTTCCAGGCACATGCAATGTTATGGTGATATGATTTCTGAGTTGTTATTAGTCTATTCAAACAGCAGGATTGGGAAACTAAGGTACTTCCCTTGTATCAATCCCAACACAGATCCTGTCTAGGGTCGTCACTCCTAGTAATCTCATAAGATGTATATTTTGTAGGTTGCTGCAAGGGCTGCCAGGGCTGTTGCTCGCACTCGTTGCACTGCTCCCCCATCACCTTATCAATACAGGCCTACTGTACTCTACTGCTACTGAAGGGTCGTCGCCTCCCGTAGACTCAGAATACGCTCGCGGTCACTACAAAGGACTCGTCGCCTGATCAGTGTAGGCCGACAGCTAGAATATAGTGTCCCATACCACCATAATCTGCTCACGAGACTAGGTGCTCACTGGTCACTACGGGGAGGTTTGTGGCCCCAGCGTAGGCCGATAGCTCGACCACGGTGTCCCATACCACCATGCTCGGCTCATGAGTCTTCGTGGATCAAGGTACCATGGTTAACAGGGTTTACAATGGTAAGTTCAGTACCCTAGGTTCAAGCAGTTATGACTCATGAAGGGTGAACATACAACGGCCAGTCGGGTTACTTGACGGGCTCGACTAGCGCGATCGCATCTCAAGTCGAACGACATGAAGTGCGTAAAACACTTCGTGTGGCCTAACCACTGCCGCCAACTCCAGAACACGGCTCGCGTTCATCGACGCGTCGTTCGTGGCGAAGATAAGCCAACCACGAATTTGTTCGGTTGCCGACTGCCTGGACTAAGTATAGTCCCAAACAATTGTGAATCCACATCAGCAATCAGGTAAGAGTATTGGAAATGGAATACAAACATGTGAGCATGTTAACACATGTTATAGCGTACAACTTAAGTAAATCATCTTACACACGTCTTTCACACATATAATGAAATTATGCATATCGCCAACATATAGGAAATCATCTCCATCAGCATATTAATTGAGAATTCAATCTCAAACTAGATCATATGGAAATCATCAAGCACATGTTATAACATACCACTTAAGTGAAACATCAAGCATATGCATTTCATACATATAATGAAATCGTACATATGACTAACATGTAGGAAATCATTTACATCAACATATTATTTGAGAAATCAATCTCAAATTAATTCATAACACCATTTAATTCAATACATACTAATACAAGCATTTATACAAACACTTACACTACACACTTAAGTCTACATATAGTATGTCGACCCGAAGTGCGCATTTAGGCGAGTCTCTTCGCCAAACTAATTATGCACGCATTCCTAACATTCTAATGCGACAATAAACCATGTCAATCACATCAGCAAAATATGCATGAAAACAGTACTTCCTACAAATGACTAAAATGCCCTAAATCTCATATTCTTCGCCGGTTTACGAAACAGGAAACGGACAGCATGTTGTATATGTCAAACGGCGATGCCGTCGATAATCTACTATTAAACGACATTGAAAGCTTTGGAAACAGTCAATCAAAGCGTCTAAAATCCGCACCTTTCACGTTATAACGGTATTGATTCGAACGGGGTGTATACGCTTCGTCTACGGCGATCAGACAACCTGATACACATGTACATCAGCTACTATTTTATTTGAATCAAAGAAATATCCAAATCAGCAAGTGGTTAGGGTTTTTCTTACCTAGAAGTGCGTTGGAATCGTCAGAAAAGTGATCGGAGTGCGTCGCCTAAGCACATGCAGCAGCAGCAGCAGCAGGTGGCAGGAAAATCACTCCCACTCTCTCTCACAAACTCTCACCTTTTCTCTCTCCCAATCTAGAGATTTTTGTAAATTCGGATGGGAGTGAGGAGTGAGGGTTTCAACCCCTTTTATAAACCCAAACTTGCCCGAAATAGGCTCCGGTACAAAGTTCACTTAGTGCATATCCAAATCGGGGCTGTTTCGGTCCAAAAGATGCTTTCTGGTGGTCCCCTGACCGAATGCGATCGGACTTAAGCTCACGCGTACCAGATCTAGCACGTATTAAGTTTTCATTCCGGCAGGGTTCGCAGATCGCACATGGCGGACCAGTTTCAGTTCAGCGGTCACCGCACGTAGATCAGGGCTGCAAGTCTCATGATATAAAATAGAAATTTTTCCTGATCCGAGGGTGTAATCTGACTGAATTCTGACGGTCAGAACGCTCAATACTGACGCGTCAAGTCGTGTACCAGATTTGAATTTGAAATTCCAATTCTGTCCCTATTCGCACTCTCTTCGGTCCGGGCTCAATGAAATGGCATGTGATTATCGGTTTGACTTGATTTTCGAAATGAGTGTCAAGTCCAGTTAAGCGGTTCTAACGGTCTAATTGAATTTAAAAGCAGTACGGTACGCCCATACGGCATCGGTCAATCGAATTGACCAGTCCTTACGATCAGGGTTAACCGTTTTCTCTAGGATATGTTTGATCTCTCTATTGGAAATCTCAGCTTGTCCACTTGTTTGTGGATGGTATGGGGTGCTCACCTTATGCGAGATACCGTATTTCTTCATTAAACTCTCGAATGGTCTATTGCAGAAGTGTGATCCCCTGTTACTAATGATGGCTCGAGGCGTTCCGAACCGCGACAAGAGATTTTCTTTCAAAAATTTAATGACCGTACGATGGTCATTTTTGCGGCATGGAATTGCTTCGACCCATATAGTGACATAGTCTACGGCAAGCAAAATATATAGATTTTCAAATGATTGGGGGAATGGTCCCATGAAATCAATGCCCCATCAATCAAATGCTTCAATGATAAGGATGAGATTCAAAGGCATCATATTTCGACGGGACAATGCTCCCAATTTTTGACAACGCTCACAAGCTTTGCAAAACTCATGAGTGTCCCTGAACATAGTGGGCCAGTAAAAGCCACACTGTAAAATCTTGGTCGTGGTCTTTTTAGCAGAAAAGTGACCACCACAGGCCTGTGAGTGACAGAAGGAGATAATACTCTGATGCTCATCGTCTGGCACACATCTCCTTAAGATTTGGTCTGGACAATATTTAAACAAATATGGATCATCCCAGAAAAAGTTACGCACCTTGGTAAAGAATTTCTTCTTATCTTGTGACGTCCAGTGTGTTGGTATGACACCTGTAGCAAGATAATTAGCAATATCAGCAAACCAAGGTGAATGAGAGACTCTAAACAGTTGTTCATCAGGGAACATGTCATTGATATGGGTCGCCTCAAGGGAATCAGAGGTATTAAGGCGAGAAAGGTGATCAGCTACTACGTTCTCTACTCCCTTTTTATCTTTAATTTCTAAATCAAATTCTTGGAGTAGAAGGATCCATCGTATTAGGCGTGGCTTAGAATCATTCTTGAAAAGAAGATACTTAAGTGTCGCATGATCTGTATAAATAATGATCTTGGATCCGATCAGGTAGGACCGAAATTTGTCTAAACCGAACACTACGGCTAAGAGTTCCTTTTCCATAGTCGAGTAGTTCACTTGGGCAGGATTTAGAGTCCTAATTGCGTAGTGAATAACGTAAGGCCACTTATCTTTTCTCTGGCCTAGAACCGCTCCAAGAGTATAATCAGAGGCGTCGCACATAAGTTCAAAAGAAAGACTCCAGTCGGGTGGCTGCATGATAGGTGCAGTGGTTAACATGCCCTTAAGCTTAGTGAAAGCTTCTTGACACTGCTCAGTCCACTCGTATGGTGTATCCTTTTGAAGAAGATTACATAAAGGATGAGAGAGGAGACTAAAGTCCTTTATGAATCGTCTGTAAAAGCTTGTATGTCCTAAGAAGGATCGCACGTCTCTGATATTCTTGGGTGGAGGTAGGTTAGAGATAAGATCAATTTGTGCCTTATCTACCTCGATTCCTTTGGACGAGATGATATGCCCAAGGACAATTCCTTTTTGAACCATAAAATGACACTTCTCCCAGTTAAGTACCAAATTTTTTTCTTCACATCTTTTCAGCACACATTTAAGACTTGCTAAGCACTCGCTGAAAGGTGAACCGAAAACAGAGAAATCGTCCATGAAGACCTCTAAATATTTCCCCACCATGTCAGAAAAGATACTCATCATGCATCGCTGAAAGGTGGCAGGGGCATTACATAACCTGAATGACATCCTTCTGTAAGTAAAGGTGCCATAGGGACATGTAAATGTGGTCTTTTCCTGATCTTCAGGGGTGATTTCAATCTAATTATAACCTGAATACCCGTCTAGGAAACAGTAATAGGAATGATCAGCTAGCCTTTCCAAGATTTGATCAATGAAGGGCAAAGGAAAGTGGTCTTTTCTTGTGACAGTATTCAGCTTTCTGTAGTCAATGCACATTCTCCAACCCGTAGTAACTCTGGTTGGCACGAGTTCATTATTGGCATTGGCTATGATGGTGATCCCGGACTTCTTAGGAACCACCTAAGTTGGACTCACCCATTGACTATCGGATATGGGGTATATGATCCCTACTTCCAATAGTTTGAGAACCTCAGCCTTAACCACTTCCTTCATGTTTGGATTTAGTCTACGTTGTGATTGCCGAACAGCCTTTGCATTTTTCTCAAGATATATGCGGTGAGTACAAATCGATGGGTTAATTCCCTTGAGGTCTGCTATCGTCCATCCAAGAGCTCCCTTATGCTCAATGAGAGTAGATATGAGCATACTCTCTTGTTCTTTCTCCAGGTGGGTAGAGATCAGCACCGGATATGTCTCATCTTGACCTAAATAGACATATTTTAAATCAGAGGGCAAAGGTTTTAGGTCAAGCTTCGGTGGCTTGAGGTTAGACGGTAGAGGCACCACATCAGTTTGGGGCAACTCTTCAATTTATGGCCTCCACCGGTTAACTTCAAGTATCGGTGCAGTATCAAGTATGGCACACGTCTCTCTAATTATATCATCATCAAGATCATCAGAGTGGGCCAGGCACGTCTCTAGAGGATCAGAGGATAAGGTGAGAGGTGTTCTATCTTCCACAAAAGAATCAATTATGTTAACATCGTGAAAATCGTCATCATCCTCTGAGTTACTGCCGTTATTGAAAAAGATATTCGATTCTAATGTCAAATTTCCAAAAGATATAGTCATAACACCATTCCTGCAATTGATAAGTGCATTTGAAATGGACAGGAATGGGCGACCAAGGATGACGGGAATCTGAGTGCTCGTGTCGTTGATGGGTTCGGTGTCCAAGATGATAAAATCAACAGGGTATTAGAATCTATCAACCTGGACCAACACATCCTCGATGATCCCTCTTGGTACACGAACAGAACGATCAACAAGTTGTAGTGTGGTTCGAGTGGGTTTTAATTCACCCAAGCGTAACTGTTGGTATACCGAATAGAGAATCAGATTGATGCTTACTCCTAAGTCAAGAAGTGCGTGATCAATTCGATAGTTCCCGATTACACATGATATGGTTGAGCAACCGGGGTCTTTGAATTTTTACGGCATATCTTGTTTCAGGATGGCACTCACTTTCTCAGTCAAGGAGATCTTCTTTTGAACACTTTTTCGTCGTTTGGTAGTGCATAAGTCCTTTAGAAATTTAGCATATAAAGGAATCTGTTTTACAACATCAAGCAGATGAATGTTGACTTTCACTTGTTTCAACACCTCTAGGATATCCTGAGAGTTAGAGAGACGTTTTGTTTCAACCAAACGTTGAGAAAACGGAGCAACTGACTTTTCTAGAGGTTCCGGTTTAAATTTTTATGGGGCGTCACTAGATCCATCATTGTTGTCCTCTTCTGGTTCTTGAGGCTTTTCGGGCCTAACTGGAAGGGTTTTATCAATAACCTTCCCACTCCTAAAAGTGGTGATGGATTTAGCGTGCCCCATTTGATTTGAAGAGCCGGGATTACCTATCTCGTATTGCGGTTTAGGATTGGGGATTGGTTGTGCAGGAAGCATCCCCTTTTCTATAGCTGTCATACGTGAATCTATCTTTTGTATAAAATTTCACATTATCTGCGTCAACTTTTGCATAGAGTTTTGAGCCTGTTCTTCTTGAGGTCTCCCCTGATTTAGATTTTGATTGAAGAAACCTTGAGGAGTAGCAGTTTGTCCGTTCCTCCAACTAAAATTTGGATGATTTTTCTAGCCAGGATTGTACGTATTAGAGGGTGGTCCATTGAAAGGTCTTTGATAGTTATTTACAGCATTAGATTGTTCATTCAATACTTCTCGAAAGGCAGGTATTGAAGGACAATTTTCAGTAGTATGAATGTTGCAATCACAGATGCCGTAAACACTTTTATTAATCTTTTCCTTTCTTCCTTCCATGGCCTCAAATTTTCTGGTGAGATTGGCCACCTTAGCGTTAAGATTATTATCCTCTTTAAGGAGATATATTCCTCCTTTTTCTCTTGAATGAGTCGGCCTAGACGTAGTGTTCGTCCTTGGGTAATAGTCCCATGATTGTGTTTTTTCAGCGAGACTATCGAGGTAATCTCATACCTCGTCGACATTTTTATTGATGAATTCTCTGTTACACATTATCTCGACCATTTGGTGCATGGAAGATGTTAGCCCATCATAGAAAAAATTCGTAATGCGCCATATTTCAAAGCCATGTTGTGAGCATGCATTAACCAAATCCTTGAACCTTTCCCAACATTGGAAGAATGTTTCATCTTCCTTTTGGGCAAAGTTCATGATTGCTCTCCTGAGGGTAATTGTCTTATGATGTGGGAAAAATTTCTTTATAAATTTCCTCTGCATATCATTTCATGTGCTAATGGATCTAGGACGTAGTGAATGTAACCACGTCTTGGCTTTTTCTTTCAAGAAAAATGAAAAGAGTTTCAGCCTAATAGTATCCTCAGATATATTAGGAAAGTATAAGGTGCCTATGATTTCATCGAACTCTTTCAGATGCAAGTATGGTTCTTCAGGCTCAAGCTCATGGAACTTAAGAAGGAGTTGGATAACCCCTGGCTTGATGTCCATATGTCTTGTATTCTCAGAAAAAATCATGCATGAGGGCGTACTCACCCCCACCGATTGTAAATAATCTCGTAAAGTACGAGGCGGGGGTGCCTGATGCACCTCATTCTCATCATGTACTTCCTCAACCCTTGGTTGGGGTAGTGCTTGAGGTTGATTTTCATCCATAACATCCTCTAACTCAGGAGAATTCAAGTGGTGTCTAGGCCTGCGATGGACAGTCAACCCCTCAACTAATCCTCCTTCAGTTACGAGACGTCGAGTGTTGTCGCGTGCCCACTGGAGCATAAAACACACTCAGCCCTCGATTTAAATTCTACCTAGTCCTAAGAGAAAAGAAGTAGAAATCTAGAAAATAAAAGGGAAAGATGGAAAGAAGTTACCAAATTTGGAGTCCTAGGTTAAGAATCTGCAAAACAAAACAAAATAAGTTAGTTTCTAAGAATAGAAAGTCCTAATTAAAAGTAAATTAATTTCTAGAGAAAAGAAGAAATTCCAAAGAAAGAAGAATTAGAAAGAGCTTACTAAATTAGAAGCTTCCTACAAAACAGAAAAATTGAGTTAGTTCTAAAAATCAGATAGAATGAAGAATAGCAAGTTTCTAAAGTTAGGAAAAATTTCTAACAAGGAAAATAACTAAGCTTCTAAACCTAGAATTAAAAAATTCTAAAAAGAAGATCTAATCTTAAACTAATCCTAAAACTAATTAATTTCAGAAAAACGTAGCTGACAGTCCCCGGCAACAGCGCCAAAAACTTGTTCACTCCCCAAGTGCAGGGTTGTGATGTAGTAATAACTCGGTAAGACCGAGGTCGAATCCCAAGGGACTGAAACTTGTACGTTATCCAAAACTAACTAGAACTAGAACTAAGGTAAGATGAAATCTAAACTGAATATAATTTGAGGAATAATGGTGAAAATATTAATCTACAATTTATAGAAATCAGAGGAAAGGAAACTAGGGATTCAGAGGATCCACTTGTAGAGATCAGGGAGAACTTATGCTTGCATCAAAAATCATGAAAATTACTGAACTGCCGTTGATCTAGTTTTTAAAGAGATGAAAGGTGTATGAATTAGAATGGATTCCATCACCAAACCATGCCCAAAGACTATGACAAACAACAGAATTAAACTAATTACCACTCAATCACATGTATGCAAGTTAGGAAAGGTACCGTCATTCGACCATGCCCAGGAGACTATGGTGAACAACGGGGCTTCTTGACGTCATAAACATAAAGGGGAAAAGGACATGCTCCAAGCTATTGCAGACCCATTGTAATTTTAATCACAACAGACCATTAAAGACTAAACGAAACATGCCATTAATAATCAACTAAAATCAACGTCAATTCAAGAATTAAAATTAAATTAAAAACATAAAATAAAATCTCCCATCTCACTGCAAGCTTCACCTTTTAGCCCTAGCTAAGAGGTTTAGCCAGACATGATGTGGGCTAGATCCAAATAAATAAAGAGAAAAAGAAAAGGAAAAGAAAAGGGAAAAAAAATCAAAGCTCTTCTCTCTCTCTCTTTCTCCTAACGTTCCAACCCAGCCAAGATCTGGATCTTCCTTCCCAGGTCTGAATGAATGCTCCCCATGTCCAAAACCTTCTTATATAGCTGCTGGAGTGGTGAAAATCGGATTTGAATCGGATTTGGAAAGCTATGCATGCCCATTGAAAGCTTTTTCGTAGCCAAGTTCGGTGCCTCGAAACACGCCACTTTCCTCGCTCAAATTCCAAGAAAACACCGTTCCTTAAGATTTTATTGGGTCCTCTACATGATAGACGGTTCAGATCTGCCATATGATCAAAGATGGTGGGCCAAAACTGCCTAGAAAAGTCAATTTTCAGGAATGTGCGAAACCTTTTGCACCATTTCACTGTTGTAATCGGTGGGCCCCACAGAAGCATTTTCTGGAAAATCTACCCCGTCCATTGGATTCAGGATGAAATTTCAGTCAAGAATGGGTAGTTTTGAATGTCCATTGGCATGTCTCAGAGAAGAAATAACTAAAAGATCAGATTTGAACGCTACAGAGCAGCTCTTTTTTGGCCCCTGTATCGTACACGTGTGTACGCATGGATGCAAAAGATCAGCATGGTTTTGTAACTCTCGAAGCCCTCTACAAGATGGACGGTGTGGATTATCCGTACGGGGCATGTGTGGGGTCCACTATCGACCGCAAAAAGGGCCAGCGGACGTGCTACGTAACAAAGAGTTCCGTCTCTAAAAAGGAAACTGAGATGGAACGGTCAAAGGTCGGTTTGACCATGGTGGACGTACAGTGCACGGTTAGTGCACTTGTACACGTGCACATGCTACACAAGGTGGGGTCCACTATGATGTTTCTGAGAAATTCAATCCATCCATTCATTTTGTCTCCCTATTTAAAGCGTTGAGACTAGATTTGAGGCAATTCCAAATATCAGGTGGGCCCAGAATCAACGATTTATGGGCTGATCTATCAGTTGGGGCACTTCCCGAGATCTTCAATGGTTGAAATTTTATATGTACGGTTAATTTATGGCCCTCATCTCGTGTATAAATTTTTGAGTCAATTGGATAGCGGGAACCATGTGATCTTGCATTCTAAACCAATTTCAGGCCATTTGCAAGTGAACGGCTGGAATTTCTCAGGTCCTTGGCGTGCATATTTGTTGATTTTAGTCCCTGGAGTCCGTCCCTTGCCCTGGTGATTATCAGAACGTTAAATCTAAGCTTTTGACATCTTTTTTCAGTCAACTCTCCTAATCACACCCTGCAACAAAACACGATTAAAACCGGGCGTTAAATGGTATTATGCTCGTAAATCTAAGTAATAAATGGAGTCTAATAATGATCAGAGAGCACAAACAGGAAAGAGAGGAAAAAAAAAAGAAAAGAAAAGAAAAGAAAAGCATGCCACACTTAATATATCAATAAGAACCTAGGCAAGATAATGAAATAATCGAGATAATATAAATCTAGCTAATACATGTTAAATTCTATAGAAAACCAGATCTATAGATAAATCCTAAAGAGAGAAAGTAAGAAGCAGAACACATCGGTTACAAATCTGTGGGTATGGGTAGGGTAGAACATAACCTGATCATGCCAGCCTAGATAGCTCTTGAATTCCCACTCTGGTTACTCTCGGAAGGGCTCAAACTTCTTTCCATAATACTGCTTAGCAACAGTCCTGAACTTCTCGATTCCCCATTCATAGATCAAATACTTCATTCTGCTTAACAGTCCTAAACCCAAGGCAGCTTTTGTTTCAAGAAGTACAAATGTATCAAGCTTAACAAATATCAAGGCAAATATAAACCCAAAAAAGCAATGAAAAGAAGAAACAATATCCCAGAGATGAAAATTATAAGAAATGATGAGTACATAACCTTTTTTAAAAAAAAAAAACAAAAGCAACTAAGAAAAAGAAACATTCACTGACCCCTATGTCAAATATCCATTTAAAACCTAAGCAATGTCAGGGTACCACAATCTCGGTTCATTCTGGAAAAGAAAAAATAAATAAAAAATTTACTAAGAAGCATCATCGTGTTTAATTTATCAAGGCTAACATTCATTGACCCCTATGTCAAATATCTAAAAGAAAGGCAAATCTAAGATTATATGCCATAATTTCATCAGTTTCTGAAATCATTATATCAAAGCTACATCATAATGCTGACATAAGAAATAGATTATTTCTATCCCTGCAGAAACAATATAGGGGACAAAAAGTTGCTGGAAATGAAATAAAAGAACACAAAAAGAAAGCTAGCTAAGGTATTCTTGGATATTTTTTGAGGCTTGACGCATAAGCCTCTAGTGTGCCACAAGTGCACCTCATCCTATAAAGGTCTCAGAGGTATGCTTCTTTGTTGAAGCATGCATCCGGAATGTTGGGTGCACTTCAGCCTAAAAGGTCCTCAATGTGGTTCTCAGGGGAACTGAGCTCAGCCTCAATAGAGAAAAGTGTGCTGTAACGATCACCTCTCACTGGTAGTCAAAGGAGATGTAGAATCCAAGAATGACCAGAGGAAGGCCCTGGTAACCATTGATGACAATAGATCAGATCTGGAATTTTGAACTCCAAAAAGCAGCACTGCCACTCATACATATGACTTATGATAGAATAACTGCATGTCATAATTATATTCAAGGTACCAGATTTCACTACATAATAGATATACGTATCATCACCATCATCATCATAATCCCGTCCTAGTAATTTGGGATCAGTTTTACAAATCATGTTTCACCAATCAATCCCAAGGCCATCTATACACACAATACTAAGTATACACTATACAGGAAAACAAATATTTGAACCCAATTATTCCATGCTTACACCCTATTGTTGTTTTCTTTATTAGACAATAAAGAATAGGCAAAAGGTAGAAAACAACATCGAAGAAGGGGTTTACGCATCACAAGATGACAACTTAGATATCATTTCCTAGATACATATTATTGCACAGGTGCACATTAAGTTATATAAGATATAAGATATATCATCATAGCATTTATATGACTCATATCATTTATATGACTCATAGCATTTATATGACTTATATCGTCAATTTATTTAAAGCTGAAAAGAAGGTTAGAAAAAAGATACATAAGCTAGATGATGTGAGATCATCCATGCCACAGTGGCAAGACCCACACCCCCAAAAATCTCTCAATTTCCCCCTTGTTATGCCCTTTGAAGACTTGTGAGCATGATGCCCAAGAAGCAACAACCTTCTTGGCATCTCAGAGTGTTCGGATTTGCTAGTGATGTTCTGGTAGTCCATTCTGGAACCTTTTTGGTGTCTCAGAGTGTTCAGATTTGCTAGTGATGTTCTGTTATTCCGTTCTTTCGAGATAACCAACAGACTTGGTGTTCATATTCCTAGCCTTCTTCCCCATTGCATTGCATAATAAGAATCCCCTTCAACAACCAAACCAGAGCTCTTCTGCCCATTGAGTCAAAGTAACAAAGACTGACACCTACATCCATCTCCATTGACAATTTGTATACAAAAAGGTTTTTCATTGACATGAATTCTTCTTTCATCAGTCAAGAAACAACTCAACATCTTTAGATTAGTAAAATCCTCGAGAGCACCATAGGTTGTTGTTTCCTGACCAACGACAACACATACAAGTATAAAGTGAACCCATTGCTTCTTTCATCAATCAAGAAATGCTACAGTGCTCTTAGAGCACCATAGGTTGTTGTTTCCTGACCAACGGCAACACATACAGTAGACAGAAGTTACAAGCGCACGTTAGCGAAACCCTAAGAAGAAGTACGGAAACCTAGCGAGATCTACAGATTCTACTAGAGAGAGATTTAAGAAAAAAAAAATTAAATGAAATGAAATCAAGAGAAGAGAAATCATACATCAATCTGTCTGCTTGAGATGAGCGGCGAGGAGCTCTTCTTGCATCTGAGCAGTCATGGCGAGCTTCTAATTTTACCTGCATTCCTACGTAAAGCACAAGGGAGTTTATTAGGGATGTTGCAGGGAGAGGGAGATCGTGAGAGGGAGGGAGAGGGAGATCGAGAGAGAGAGGGTCGAGATTGGAAGAGGGAGAGGGAGATCGAGGGCGAGGGAGGGAGAGTGAGAGGGAGATCGAGAGAGAGGGTTGAGATCGAGAGAGAGGGAGATCGTGATAGAGGGTTGAGATCGAGAGAGAGGGAGATCGTGAGAGAGGGTTGAGATCGGGAGAGGGAGATCGAGGGAGATTGGGAGAGGGAGATCGAGGGAGATTGAGAGAGGGAGAGGGAGATGGAGAGGAAGACGCAGGCGGCAATGGATGTAAATGAAGGATTTTAGGGCGTTTTGGCGATGGAAATGAAGAAAAATATTTGGTAGTCTGTGGTAAGTTAAAAGTAATGTGGCTCTTGGACCATTTGGGGTCTACTCAGAGGTTTTTAATAGAATCTATTCCGTCCATCTGTTTCAAAATAAAATAATAATACATAATAGTAATAAATCAGAATAGCAAACACTCAATTAGGACACACCAACAAAACACTAGAAATAATGGGGTACAACAACAACCAGCTGAGTACGGTTGAATACCGTTTCAAATCAGGAGCGGCTTACAGCCGTTTCTGAACCAAACTCCCGACCGTACCTGACCGATGATTTTGGTGTAGTGCTAATCTAACGGGTGGGGCTGAGCAAGGTCAATATATAAGAAAAAAGGACTTTTACACGGTTTATTTTTATTTTTTAATTCATGATATATTCTATCATATAAATGATTTTAATCATAGAAACATGAACTCGAATCTAAAAGTGCTTTTAACCATATAAATATATTAAATGTGATTATTTAACATACTTGATGATAGAATGACTAGGCTTGGCTCGATGGCACCGGGCTTGGATTTCAAGCCCAGGCTTAGTCTAGTTAATCTTGTTACTATGGGAATACGTGTAAGTATGCTTTGTAAGTAAAATCCGTATAAATGATTTTTATCATACAAACATGAGCTCGAATGTAAAAGTGCTTTTAATCCTATAAATAAATTGAATGTGATGATTTAATATATGTTATGGGTAAATCCGATCCGAGGTACATCGATCGAGATCAAATTTGATACCAAAGTGCAAGACCTCGGACTAGTAAGCTTCCGACCTGAGGTGAGTGTTCGATCCACAAGGCCTTGTTGAGGAGAAGCCTTCAATCTTCAAGTTTTCATATTGCTCGACCGGTCATGGGGGAGCCACGACTAGTCGTGGGAGGTGCTCGACCGGTCGTAGGTTCGAGCCCTGGTACGACTCGAAGTCCAGCGAGTTGTGCTGTTTTTTTTCCCAGTCTAGGACTAGTCCTAGAATTTTCAGGACCAGTCTTAGGGGTTTAGGACCGGTCATAGGAAAGCTAGGACCAGTCTTGGGGGTCTACGACCAGTCGTAGGATAGCTAGGACCGGTCATAGGTTACGCAGTTTGTTTCGCGAATTTGTACGAAACTGGGGATTTGAGTCCTTTCACAACTGGGATGTGGAAGGAAAGTTGCCTAAACTATAAATAGGTGTTCCCAGGGCTTTTTTAGTGAATGGAAAAGTTTTCTAAAGGGGTTCTAGAGAAATTAAAGGGTGTAGCAAGGGTGAGATTCGAGGTTGTTCGAATCGGGTAAGTCCTTTCTCTTTGTAATTTTTGTTTTCATAGTGGAGATCTGTCGCTTTGTGCCGTGGTTTTTTCTCGCAAGGGTTTTCCACGTTAAATCTGAGTGTTCTTTGTGTTCTCTTGTGTGCTTGGTGTCATTGGATTTGCTATCCTAGATCTATATCTGTGTGATTCCACAGGTCAAAACCCCCAACAGGCCTCGGACTAGTAAGTCTTCGACTCGAGCTACCCCTGCTCATCCAATGTTCCCCTGAGCTGAGTCCTTCTACTTGGCGATTCGACAAGCTTGTTCATGTGCTCAGGCCTTCAGGTATGGGCCGAGCCATAAGGTTGGCTTGGATAGGAGTTTGGGCGACGACAACATTAATGAGCAACTCCATAACGCATGACTAGAGTAATGCCCAGGGCACGATCGCTGTGTAACGGCCGACAGCTGCACGCGGGTAATTCTCGTGTAATGGCCATGACCGTGCTGAGATTATTGGACGCATTCAAGTTGACCCTCAGGTATAAATACCAGTCATTTCTACGGGAAGAGGTATGCAATCTCTCGCATCCTCACCTATACTCTACCCCACTTAGACCATCAAAGGGTCCCCTGCTTGAGCCAAGGTCTCCTTTATCTGTTCATTTATGCAGGACCAGGGTTTGCTCCAAGCATTGAAGGCTCAGTAGAGGGTGATTCAGATTTTTGTATCAACATTTTTTGGCACCGTCTGTGGGAACTTGAAACTAAAAGACTAGAAAACTTTACTAGGCATGGTGAAAGGAAAGAAGAAGGCACTCCCGGTTGTGATCGCAAAACTAGATCCAAGTGGGCAACCGTGATCATCCTTGCTACTCCATACCAAGTCAGCTCTAACAGGGCCGTCTCAATGGTCCTGGAGCCAAGGAGGCAAGTATAAGGTGATGTAGAATGAGATTCAAGCGTTGAGAGACGAAATCAATACTTTGAGGCAACGTAGCCCCCGAGCTGGGAAGAGGTCATCCCAGCTGCTTCAGAACTGGTGTGGGTGAGCTCACAGGTCGGAGCGTCTCAAAACGTGTCTGCTAGAGCTAACCTCGCACAGAATACGGTAACTCAGGCTCCAACCTACGTGTCAACGACATCGGTGTTAGATCCAACCGACCTTTGGCATGAACTAGAAAGGAAAAGAAGGGGCAAGACGCCTAAGGTTGAAGCTCCTCGAGAGACCATCACTGAGAATTAAAATCCATGGGAAGCCCAGCTTGAAGAACTCAGTAGCCAGATCAAGACTCTGTAGCCGAACCAACAGACCCCAAATTCAATGGCAGTACAAACAATGATGAAAGAGACCTAACCTCCATTCACTTTTGATATCATAAGAGAGGTGATGCCTCCGAGGTTTAGGATGCCTCCCGTCATTGAGTGCTCAGGGTTAGGAGATCGCAATGATTATATCGAGTCCTACCGCTCGTGGATGCAGATTCGGTCATCCTTGGAAGCAATGATGTGCCGAGCATTCTCAATAACTTTAATAGGGGCTGCAAGGAATTGGTACCGATAGTTGAAGCCGAGGTCTATCAGCACTTTTGCCAAGCTCAGCAGATCATTCCTAACCCAGTTTATCATCGGTAAGAAGATCCGGAAGCCGTCCTATCACTTGCTGACCCTTAAACAAGGTAACAGAGAATCATTGAAGGACTTCATTTCTTGCTTCAGTGAGGAAGCCCTGCAGGTGGACAAATATGATGAGAAGATGGCACTGTCTACTATGATTAACGGCCTCAGTGAAGGGAGGTTCCTCTTTTCCATAGGAAAGAACCACCGACCACCTTAGCCGAACTCATCAGTCAAGCCCAGAAATATACCAACGTCGAGGAATTCTTCAGTTCATGGAAGAATTCTCAAACCACGGAGTCCTCTTCCAAGGGGAAGAGACGAAGAGATGATACACCACAACAGACGGACAAGAGAAGATCGGATGAAAACACTACTCGGGATAGGAGGCCGAGTAGGAAACCCAAGAGGAAGTTCCACACATAAACCCCTCTCAACACGTCTCCCGAGCAAATTCTACTGGACATTCGAGATCAGAGATTACTGCATTGGCCAAGCTGTATGAAGACTGATGCAGGTCAGCAGGATAAATGAAAGTACTGTCGCTTTCATTGCGACCACAGCCACAATACTAGTGACTGCATCGACCTGAAAGATGAGATTGAGACCCTCATTCGCAAGGGTCATCTGCGGCAATATACGAAAAAAGAAAAATAAGCTCGGAAAGATGATCAGCATCGCCGAGCCGATGAGGAAGCCACAGAGATCTGGATGATCTATGGTAGCCCATCCGGTGGCAGAGATTCGAACTGAGCTCGTAAGGCTACTCCAGGAGCACCGACCCCGAGCATTACATCCACTTGGCCAAAAGGCCGAGGAAAGAGATCCGAGTAAACCCTTGCAGCCTCACCTTTATGGAGGATGACGCGCGTGGTA
Source organism: Magnolia kwangsiensis (assembly GCA_037074715.1). NCBI lineage: Eukaryota > Viridiplantae > Streptophyta > Magnoliopsida > Magnoliales > Magnoliaceae > Magnolia > Magnolia kwangsiensis. Next base: position 122,831,189 of record CM073577.1, read on the forward strand.
TTTAACATCCCCACGACGATACCTTAGTGGTTGCTATGACAATAGCCAATCATAAGGTTTATTGTATCCTAGTCGACAGGGGGAGCTTGGCTGATATAATTTACTCTGAGGCCTTTGACAAAATGGGGATAGACAGGTTGCGCCTTTGACCAGTGAAGACCCCATTACATGGATTTACCGGAGATAAGGTGATCTTCCAGGATGCTATATCCCTCTCGGTTAGAGCAAGAGAAGGGTGGCGTCAGGTGACTCTATTGGTAGATTTCCTCATGGTGAATGTGCCATCAGTGCACAATGTTATAATGGGTCGGCTGTCCCTTAAAGCCATGAGGGCGGTCGTATTCACTTCCCATCTAATGATGAAGTTTCCGGCCGAAGGAGGGGTCAGATATGTCAGAGGAGATCAACGCGAGGCACGAAGATGCTACTCGGTGGCAGTATGAAGGGGCTCCGAAAAATAGGCCCTCACTATAAATATGCTCGACCTCAGGGACTCTTCAGAGGACTCCCTCACTTAGGACTTGGTGATGATCTCGCTCGAGGATGCGGATCCAAGCAAAACAATTCAGTTCATGTCGTCGTTGAATTTTGAGCAACGAGATCAGATGTTGACTTTTCTTTGAGAGCACATGGATGTCTTTGCATGGTCGCACGAAGATATGCCAGGCATCCCTCCAGAGATCATGGTTCACAGGTTGAATGTGGACCCAGAACATAGACCGATGAAGCAGAAGAAGAGAGCATTTGAGCCAGAGAGGTATACAGCTATAGCTGACGAGGTATCGAAGCTCCTCGGCATTGACTTCATTAAAGAAAGTCACTACCCAGACTGGATCGCGAATGTGTTCCTCATGAAGAAGGCCAACGGAAATGGGAATCTTCACAGCGCGCGATAGCCATCTCTGTGCGAGTCGTGGTGGCCCACTTCCATGATCGGACAAGCTGATCTGGACCGTCCATCATGACCGAAGTGAGGATCCGACCCCATGGTGGCTGGTTTCACACCTGGGAGGCACCCTCTCACGATCATAAAACTGGCTAAAACAGTGCCAGATCCAAGGCTCTGTTCCGATCTGCGGTTCTTGATCAAATCGACACTATTCGCAGACTTTGTAGGGCCACTGTCAAGGGTGTGAACGGTCAGTCCAACCCGCTACATCAGCACCAACAAAGCTACGTGGGAAGTGTTGTTGGCCACCGCAATCCAAGGTGAGAAATCTGGGTCGTCCAATCTATTGGCAACACGGGACGATCTTAAGAGACCCGTCTCCGTCAGATCGGAAGAAAAGCACCGGCCAGATAGCCTTTCTTTCGCAGTGGTTGCTGCGTAAACTCCCTGCGAAACGTGAGGCGGTTCTGCAGCCTCCCTTACGCAGAAATTGCATAAGTTTTCACCGCCCATAACTTTTCTCCACACCCCTATAAGTAGGACTTTCTCCTCACCGTCTAGAGAGACATTCCAAGAAAAAGAAAAATGAGAGAAAACAGAGAGAGAGAGAGAGAGAGAGAGAGAGAGAGAGAGAGAGAGAGAGAGAGTTTTGGTCGTCCAGCAATTGTCTCTAAGAAAGTCAGAGAGACTGAACACTGCCGGACGCCAGCAAGGAGAGGAAAGAAAGAAAGAAAGGACGAAAGAAAGAAAGAAAGAAAGAAAGAGGAAGGCTCAGGTGAGGTTTTCCTTTAAGTTACAGTAATTCTTGATGATCCTCATGTTCCTGATTCATCAGACGTTTAGAATTCTCCCTATACGACTAATCTTATCACCACAGACCAAAAAATCTTCATAAGAAATTAACCCTGCCATTTGCCATAACTTATCCTTTAGAAACAACAATTTAGGAAAGGCATACATGGGCTTTCAGAATCTATGTGATGATTTAATCTTCTTGAATTAGATTGATGCCTTTTTATTTCGTTTGTACATATATACTCTACTATGTTCCTATTTTATATTTTCTCAGCCCTTTTATTTCATTCTTTCTGTTTTCATTTTAATGAGATATCATCAATTATTGGCCCTTTTGAGATTTTTACATGATATCCATTGCAAGAGGCTTTTCTGAGTTTATGTGAAGCTATGGATACAAGCCTTGCTCTTGTCCTTAATCATCATGAGTTTGCCTCAACCACTCTCCTCAGTTTGAGTTGACCTTCATCACTCGCCTCTTATTCGAGTTGGTTATTGTCACCCATGAGACGGCCTTAACCACTCTCCTCACGTATCGAGTTGGCCATCGTCACTTGCCTTTTATTCAAGTTGGTTATTGTCACTCGTCTCTTTTACCTTAAGGGCTAGACATGTGTCTTGATATTCTTAACTGACCATAGACAAAAGAATTCTCTCTTGATATAAGTACTATGTTGGAATCCCTCCTCTAGCGATCGATTAAATATCGTGGACGTAATGCGCTTTCGATAGCGGCCCTGGGGCGACACGTAAATCCATATTTCTCAGGTTGATGGTGTCCTGGTTGGTGTACGTGAGACATTCTATATACGAAGTACATCAATTTCGAGTTATAGGGGGTTGGTTGTCGTAAACAGTCGCTTCAATCTCTGGAGGCATATTCTTCCGGTTCATGTGTTGTGTCCGTCTTAGGACAACCGTGTAAAGCCATGTTAAGCGTGGGACACGCCGACAAATATCTGTAGTATGGGATGCGGGTCAAGTCGGATAGCTCTAATCATATTCCACATTATGGTGATCGGTAGGTGTGATACACCGCATATACTTTGTTAGGCATGCATCTCATATAGACTGTTTGCGCATTGATATCTCTTGTAGTGTAGATTACTTGACGTATCAGAATATTTATCTTGTGTTCATGAATCTCTTGCAGTACTATTAATCTTAAAAAATAATCATCACTATGAGTAGTGCATTAACCCTCTCCCAACCGTTTACGTGATGTAAGCGACATACATGTTAAGGACCCAGAAGACCAGACCTTGGCAGAAGACATTATTGATTAGATTAGAAGATTTAGTCTAAAGTTTCTTTCTTTATAATTCCGCTATGAAACTCTGAATGTAATAAGCTCCCAAAGTGTGAACATTTGAATATTTCTAGATTAAGGAATAATTAATTTAGTTATCTTTGTTCTTGTGAATGCTACCTTCCTGAATGTATTTAGATACGATCTATAATGATGGTGGGACGTGATTCCCAAAACATCCAAGTTCAAACCTTATTAACACCCGATTTCCTCGGACACGAGTATGAACTCGGGTTGTGAAAACTCGGGATGTTACACTAAGTATTCTTGTTAATATGCATAAATGGAGTTATGAAATGATGCATGCTCATACAATCCAATACTCCCTCACAAGCGACTTCGATGCCTATTTCACGAATGTCAATACTCCCTCATCATGCGACTACAATGCCAACTTGTCACACCCAATCTAATGCGATGCAGTGGATGTGTATGTTTAACCAAGTAGTTATTAAGTCTCATTTGTCTAGCACATTGGAGAAGTTAGAGTATTTTCATTTTTATCATTAGTGTCAACTGGATCACTAAGCGCGGAACGGTTGTAGCAGCTCCTTGCTTATGTCCCTTAATCCGTTTGAGTTCATTACTCCCAATTGAACACATATGATAGGTAAGTTGTTAATAACATTGCTCACGGTCACTATAGCGATGCTTGCCACCCTAACGTAGGGCGACAGAATGAACACGGTGTCTCATACCACTATGGTTGGCTCATGAGTCTTGTGGATCGTATCACTAGTTGTTATCAGTGGACTCATTTAATGGGCATGGGGTATCCCAGCTTTAATCAGTTGTGGTCATGCATGGTGACCATACGTGATTAGTTGGCCGTTAGACACATTTGATTTACCTAGGAGAACTTTGGCGCAACTAACATTGGGTGTAAGCATCCCATGTAGTCCAGCTACTGTTGGTCATCCGTGTTTGACTTGGATCAATCGAACGAGTCTAGGGTGACAAACGTAATTTGGAAAACCCCTTCATTTAGCAGTTTGCCGACTAACCCAACATCTTAAACAGTTCTAAATATTGATTATAGATTAATTATTCATTTAACGATCATAACAAAATTTAGTATAAACCCTACTTTTAGCGAATGTTCATTTAAGCATTTCATCGAACATGAAGGATCTATAACAAGAATTAGCATGACATGCAATAAAGAAATCAAGCATAGGCATGTTATCATGCGGCACACCATTCACTATCAAGCATCATAATTGGGACCCATACGATTTGATAAATGATAATTTAGGAATAATGGTCCGTACCTTTGTGAAAATCGTTGAGACCTAAACAAATCACAAAGATCATGTGAGGATTTTGGAGAAATCAATATACTTGACCTGGGGTTTGGAAGTAAGATTTGGATCTTACCTTCAATCATCACCAGCAAAGATCCGACGAGGGTCGGTTGTGGTACGGACGAGGATCAAAGGAGGGAAGAGTAGCCTCTCCCGATCAACACTTCTCTCACTCCCTTTCTCCTCTCTTTCTTCTTTCTCTTAACTCTAGGACTAGGGCACAAAAATTCGTATGAGGGGAGGAGGTGTGAAATGATCAACTGATATTTATAGTGCTAGATTGTACACAAATGGCCTTAATGGCCCTTTGTTCATTATACTAACCTTGTGGGAGGTTATTTTTGACCAATGGGGCCCAAAGGGAGGTGTACGAATCAATCTACGCCTTGGGATAGGTGTTCCACTAAGCGATCTAAGCTTCGATACAACTATTCAATGATCGGGCGTGTTGATCACGTGACGCTTAAGTATCCTCTTACCAAAAAGGATGTCAAGCCTTGTTTACTTAGATGGATTCATCTACTCCAAGAGTTTGATTTAAAAATATGAGATAAGAAAAGAGTAGAGAGTGTAGTGGATAACCATCTCTCTCACCTTGTCCTCTTTGATTCCTTGCAGACAACTCCCATTAAGGACACATTCTTGGATGAACAATTCTTTTCAGTCTCATGTCTATATTGGTATGCTGATATTGTAAATTATGTTGCCACATGTGCAATTTCTACTCATTAGATTGCGTGAGATAAAAGAAAGTTTTTATTTATTTATTTATTATATTTTTATTGAGGTACCTAACGTTTTTTAGGATGAACTTTATCGGTTTAAATATTGCCCAGATCAAATTATTAGGAGATGTGTTTTTGCTCATGAACAATCTAAAGTAATCTCCTTTTGTCACTCCTATGCATGTAGTTGATATTTTTCGACAAGGAAAACCACTACGAAAATTATACGTTGGTTTTTATTGGCCAATCATGTTTAAGGACACCCATGTATTTTGTAAATCATGCAAGTGATGCCAGAAGCTAGGCAATGTCTCATAGAAATATAATGCCTTTGAATCAAATTTTGATAATTAAAGTATTTGATTGTTGGAGGCATCGATTTAATGAGACCATTTCTCCCATCCTTTGGACACCTCTATATCCTCTTACATGCTGCCTATGTTTCAAAATGGGTGGAGGTTGTCCCTTGTAAAACCAATGATCACCGAATGGTTCTTAAAAGAAAATATTTTGTTTAGATTTAGAACACCCAGAGCCATTATTAGTGATGTAGGCTCTTACTTTTGTAATCTTAATGAAGAAATATGGTATTACATACAAAGTAAGTACCCCCAATCACACGCAAACAAACGGTCAAGCCAAGATATCAAATAGAGAAATTAAACAAATCATAGAGAAAACAGTAAATTCTAATCGCAAGGATTGGTCTCTTTGATTAACCGATGCATAATGACCTTACCGTACGACCTATAAATCCCTTATTGGTATGTCCCGTTATAGACTCATATGTGGAAAAGCTTACCATTTGCCCGTGGAGTTGGAACATAAAGTATATTGGGCTATTAAGACGTTCAATTTCAATATAGACAAAGCTAGCTCATTGCATAAACTCCAACTGAATGAGTTGGAGGAGGTCTAGAACGAAGGGTATGAGAATTTTTTTGATATATAAGAAACGGATAAAGGTATTCCATGTCAAGAATAGCCTTCGATTTTCTTTTTTGGAACAAAACTAGAAACTTTATTGTGAATACTATTTATCCTCATAAGGTCTTGAAAATTGAAAATCCAGTAAATGATAATGCTTTTCAAGTAAACAGCCAGCGATTAAAGCCGTTTGTTTAGAAGTTCTCTCTAGATAATGAGTCCATACCTCTGGACTTGGGTTGAAAGAACATTTTTGCTGCTTGCTCATTAAGAATCCCATGAAATGCTACTGCAAATTTTGTTATTTCCACTCAACTGAACCAAGTGCCGTGGAGCATTTCACAATTCAATTTACTTGTGCAATCAAAAACGCTTTCCTATGCATATGTGGCAGATGCATCACGTCATACAGCATTGCATCGCATTATGTTGAAATCACAAAGCATTGGATGTATTAGAGCACACTCAATCCAAACCACTTCATTGGTTTATAGTCACCTTGATTCCACTAAAACAAAACCACTAACACAAAAGACTAGTGAAATTGCAATTTATGACCACCACTTTATTGAACTACTATTGCAATTTGATTCGATAGTCCATCCAAACACGACCGGAAAGTCCATTAAAACTCTGCCATTTCTGTCTGATCGAAATAAAGCCCCGACGGGCCGCCATTGGGCAGCAAAGCCAACATTACCGGTCCTTTAGCTCCCTCTTCAACGGTCATAGGCCCTGTATGCCAATTGATATCAGTATCAACATACCCCGGATGTACGCAGTTTATGCACATGTCGGGGTACCTCTTGGCGAGGACCCTGGTGTAAGCATTCAACACTGCCTTGGATATGCTATAAGCTGGGAGCATCATACACCAGCCTTTGGCTTCAATCACACCATGTTTTAAGTCCTCTAGGAACCTTTGAAGTAGTGTTTCCAATCCCTCTTCCGTTAGATTATCTACGTTTGCTAGTTTGCTCCGTGTCTCTTCGTTAGGAATCCTCTGAAAGGAAATGAAAAACTGGTTAGTGCTTAAACATTGGGCTGTTTGGATGATGACCAGTAGATCAATGGTATAGATCCACAAACGAAGGACCCCAAATGCACAAAACTAACAATAGTAAGAAATAGTAGATTTCTAAACTATGAGTGGGCGTGGGCTATTACCCTCAGCTCGCTTCTGAGGGAAGAGACATTCACTATCCTCGCGCCGAAAGTGGAACGTTGTAAGAGTGGGATGAGTGCTTGGGTCACACGTTTGCAACCGTAGTAATTGGTATCGAGGCATACTTCTGCACCCTCGTAAGTCTGCTGAATCACTCCTTGGACTATATTGGTGGCCTTGCCGGAGAGCTGCATTGATCAGAAGTGATCAGAACCGTACATCTCAATTTCATAGAAATACGATGATGATGCGTTAGGTAAAGTTTACCCAAGTCATGGGGTCTATCTTTAAGGCTTTCAGGCCTTCGACGTCGACTATGACGCCTGATGCTCCGGCATTGTTCACCTGTAACAAGATGATTGAGAAAGTAAGCACGTAGGGTTGTATTTTGGATGGGCCCACCTAGACTTGGACTGATTTTGGGCCTGATTTGTGGGCTCATGGGATAGGCCCAGGCCTTTTCTCGATCTTGATTATCAATCAAGATATGCCTTGCCCACGTTAGGGCCAGGAAGCAAAGAAGGACACACACACACACACACACACACACACACACACACACACACACACATATATATATATATATATATATATATATATATATATATAAGGTTCTATCCGGTCCAGCTCATGGGAACTCTCCATGAGGTTAAGCTATGTGAGCCCCACCATGATGTATGTCGAACATCTACCCCATCAGTTAGATGCACCATTCCATAGTGGGCCTAGGGCTAAAAAATCAAGTCAATCTGTGACTTGTGTGGGCCACACCACATACAAAAGTTGAGAGAGGTTACCTACCATTAAAACATTCATAATCATTTGATGGGCCCACCGAGATGTGGTTCACAAATCCATCTTATCCATTATGTGTGTCTCACTTGGGTTAGACCAAGTTTTAGATGCATTTAAATTTCAGGTGTACTCCACCAAGTGCTTTTATATGTTTTAGACATGTATTCACATAATTTTAGATAGTATAACTCACCTAAGTTTCGTATATTACTGGTTTTTAAGATATCTGATAATTTAAAGGAGACCCATCAAATATACAGTGTTAATGTTCAACACACATCACGATGGGGCCCACATAGCTGAATCTCATTAGAGGTTCCCATGAGGTCGAACGCATAGAACCATTTCCCATGTAGCACATCACGATGGGGCCGACATAGCTAAATCTCATTGGAGGTTCTCATGAGGTCGAACTTATAGAACCTTTTCCCATATATATATATATATATATATATATATATATATATATATATATATATATGAAAAAGGGTTCTATGCGGTCGAGCTCATGGGAACTCCTCGTGAGGTCGAGTTGTGTGGGCCCCACTGTGATGCTTGTCGAACATCTACCCCATCAGTTAAATGCATTATTCCATAGTGGACACAGGGCTTAAAAATCCAGTCAATCCATGACTTGTGTGGACCACACCATATTAAAAAGTTGAGAAGGATTACCCTCCATTAAAACATTCATAATCATTTTTTAGGCCCACAGAGATGTAGTTTACAAATCCAGACCATCCATTATGTGTGTCTCACTTGGATGAGGGGTCGAGCCAACTTTCAAAAGCATCCAAATTTCAGGTGAGCCCCACCAAGTGCTTTTATATGTTTTAGGCATGTCTTCATATGATTTTAGATGGTATGGCCCACTTGAGTTCCGTATACGACTGATTTTTGGAATATCCGATAATTTAAAGGGGACCCATCAAATGCACGGTGTTGATGTTCGACACACATCACGGTGTGGCCCAAACAGCTCGACCTCATGGGAAGTTTCCGTGAGGCACTTCCGCGAGGTAGACCGCGCCTCACGGAACCATCCCCCCCCCCTCCCCACTGGCTAATGATTCCATGGTGGGATGTGGACTGCCAGCAATTCCTGCAGCCTTAAGTTCCGTGGGACCTACTGCGTTGTATTTGTTATATTTAGGCCGTTCATCTATTTTGCTGGCTTATTTCAGGGCATGAGCCTAAACGTTGTGAAGATTCAAAGCTCGGGTTAACCACATCAGCGGAAATAGTGGGGATTAAAATCTTACCATTAAAAACTTCGTGGGGGTAACATTACTTTTGGATGAAGCTGATGTTTGTGTCTTCCATTCATCCAGGTCTGAGTCACCTTATGAACCGGTTGGATGACAAACAAACATCACGGTGAGTGTTGGGAAGCTTTCAACGGTAGGCGTAATTACCCGCACTTTCGTGTTTTGTAATCTGCTTGAGATTTGAATCTACCTCCGATCACCTAAAATGAGCAGGCAAAATAGATGGACGGCCTAGATATATCAAATACATCACTATGGGCCTCACACAGCTTAGGGCTGAAGAATCTTTATGCAGCCGGGCGCTGCAGGCAGTCCACGCCCGCCACGTGGAGCCTCAGTCAGTGAATGGATACATTCATGCAGACATGGGAATGATGGCATGCGTTTGAAGGCATGGTAACTAGCATGCATTCCAGCCGTGTGGGGATCCTCCGTACGTATAATCCAAGCCGTGCATCTGGTGGGACCCATCATCGGCAACTTACCTCCCGAGAGTCATTCCTGTAAAAAACTCAGGTAGGACACATCACTGGTAACAATGTACAGTCATGCCTACAGCTATACATTCAATGTCTTGAACTCTATAAAATTTTTGAATGTCTTAGTCCTGGCATCCCTTAATACTGTTGGGACGCACCTGATGGGTTCGATCACATACAATCAACACGGTGGACCCCGCATTCAATCTAGAGTTTTCTACGGTAGGCGTCCCCTCTCCATTCTCCCCCATTGTTCCCTTAAGTGGGCCCCACCTGAGTTATGGGCCAGGATGCATTTTAGGACCTAAGCCTATCATTGAGGGCCACATTTAAAAGATTGATTGGATGGCACTCAAACATCACGGTGGGCCCAAAAGCTTGTATTGAAAATCCGTGGTTTTTCAAAAAAAAAAAGAAAATTTTGAATTTTTAAAAATTTTAAAAATTTTCTACGTAAACGCATTTTGAAAATTTTAAATTAAAAAGTGAGGTTTGTGCGCTTTATCCCACATTGAAAATATAAAGAATGATTATGTGGTTTATATGAGATGTTATGAATATGCACGTGTGCTCATGTTTGGGCATAGGCAGTAAGGCACTAGCTGTGTTAGATGGCGCACTTTATATTTCGCACATATATATCATGTCGCAGGGTATTCGAAATAAGCTTAAGTTTTATAGGTGACTTACCCTTTAAAAACAACGTATTCTATACGTAATATAGCATGGTGAAATATTTTTTCAATTTATATTTTATATTTTCAGTCTATCCTATTAACAATCTTAACAGCTTGAATGTGGTGTGATCATTTCTCATGCATACACACGGCCACAAGTTTCACAGAGGTAGCCTAATGGCAGACTGGCAGTGAACTGACACCTTGGGTTGCGGCTTGGTGGATCCTCGGATCCATGGAGATCGGTTGGTCCTGTGGGGCCCACTTTTCTGTATGTTCCTTACATCCACCCTGTCCATACGTTTTGAAAGCACATTTTAGGTTATTATCTCGGAAACGAAGTAGATCCAAATCTTAGATGGACCACACCACAGGAAACAGTGGTGATTGACCGTTTAAAACTTCTTCTAGGTCACAAAATTTTTGGATTACGATCATATTTGTGTGGTCCCTTCATCCATTTCTCTGTGACCTTATCAACAGGTTGGATGGAAAATAAACATTCCTGTGGCCTCGAAGAACATTTAATGGTGGGTATACAATCAACACTTTTTCCTGTGGAGGTGTGGTCCACCCAAGATTTGGATCTACTTCATTTCCTGGATCATGCCCAAAAATGAGCTGTCAAAATGAACAGACGGCGTGGATGTAAGGCACATACATCATGGTGGGTCCCACAGTCAGGGATCCACCGATGCCGCCCCCAACACTTTGACGGTGAACATGCTGGAGCCTATAAATCAGGCAAATCTACCAATTAGGTGGGCCATGCTTCTAGACGTGAAATGGATGGTTAGAAATAAAATCACCCAAACCATATACTGTGAAATAGATGGTTAGAAAGAAAATCACCCAAAGCCTATAGTCAATACATGCGTGGGGATCATCCTCTTGAGTCTCTTCACGCATCCCAGCCCCACTACCTGTTTGGTAATCTTATCAAGAGTTATGTATTTTCCTTACCAAGATATCGAGTCTACCAAATTCTGTTTGTATGAATTGTGCTAGTGCGGCAACACTGTCAGGATCACGAACATCCAACTGATGAAAAATCACACGGCCCACCTCCCCATTAATCGATGCCGTTGCTTCAATCCCTCTCTTCTCATCTCGGGCCGTTAATATGACGATAACACCTTGGCGGGCCAGCTGGCGAACGGTCTCGAACCCGATTCCTTTGTTGGCCCCGGTGACTACTGCAATCCTACAACCACAAAAAAGGCCATCATCAGAACTTGTAGGCTTATTAAGAAAATGGAAACAGATTGGATTTTGTTCCAAATGAAATAGAGTTATAAAAATTCACTTACTTCTCTTCAGTTTTGCTGCTGTTGTTGTTGATGCCCATCCTTTTTTGCTGTTTGGGAAAGAGATGGAGAATTCAGCTTCAAAAAACGAAAGTCGTGATGTGGGCACGTTTGGTTGTCCCCCAAATATGATTATTTATAAGACGAGTTTTGACATGAAGTGGGCGTGTTTGGATGTCCGAAAAATATAATAATTTATATTAGAAGAGCTTTGATACTCGGGCAGTGTGTGATGGATGTACTCATGCATTTAGAAATTGCATACGTAGACTTATGGGCCCCACTTATAATGCTTATTTGATTACCTGACTATTGGATATTGATGGATATCTATTGGACGGTTAGATATGAAAACATCCAACGGTCCTGTTTCAACCCTTTAGTTTCGGTTAATGTATGCCTTGTGTACATTTTGAAAGTGCTTGCGTATTAAGCATCATACTCTGCCAGAGTATCAAATAATTCACCTAGAGCACTACAGGTTAATACTCTCCTGGCAACATGAGGACACTTGGACAGTGCGCAGTGCAATCGACCGATTTGGACGATCTGATCCATCCACGGAGTACCTTTTTCTTAATGGCCATTGATTTCCAAGGCATGGGTGGGATGGTTAGGATTGCCTGATATAGAGCAATCCGCCATTGGGTCTGATAAATAAATGGTACAAATTGTTTTTTGAGTTATTTTGCGGTAAAAAATCTTGACCGTCCATTTCATGGGCTATTGATAGGATGGTTAGATGGTGTGATTTTTGTCTGGTAGGACATAAAATGGGTGATGGAGTAATGCACGGTTCAGATCGATCGATTTGGATCGACTAGCCAGTCCAAATGCCCCATTGCAACTGGGAGTACTATAAATGACAGTACTCTACTAGAGCATTTCTCATTACCATAATATAATATTATATTACTGAGATCCGTGGAAGATATGATAGCTGCAGTGACATGTGTTTTTATTAATATTTAAGGGCCATTGTTTTTCCATCAACCATGGTAATTTCCAATGTATATTAGATCTAGTATTTAACAATGATAATACAAGATAATATAACAGGAGTCTATCTATATAAGCTGGGGGTGTCAATGGGCCGGGCGGGTAGGTCTCAGTTCAGATTTTGAATTGTTTCGGGCGGAGCCATTGGGTTGTTCCTAATTAAAATTTTAATTTTTCAAGCCCAGACCTAGCCCATTGACACCCATAGTATCAGTCGTGGATTCTGGTTAGAGTTGTACATGAGTCGAGCTGAGCCGATTATTGCCCAGCTTATGCTTGACTCGTACTGCCCGAGTCCTACTCGTATTCGACTTTGCTTGAGCATCGAGCATGGATTCTCTGCTCGTGCTCTACTCGTCTGAGCTGAGTATGAGCTGAAATCGAGCCAAGTCGTGTTTGAGTTTGAGTTTGAGTTCGAATTTAAGCCCAATTTGAGTAGGATTTTCGAGCAACAAATTTAACATATATTAGCTGTTTTAATATATATTAACAATTTTAACATGTATAATTATATTAACATGTTAACAATTTCTGACATATATTAACATATTAACAATTTTCATATTAACATATTAACAATTTTTATATTAATATATATTAGCTATATTAATATATATTAACATATATTAGCTATATTAATATATATTAACAATTTTTGATATATATTAGCAATATATGATATTAATTTCTGAAATATATTAACAATTTATATAAAAAACTAATAATAATAAATCAACTGACACCACCATGAGCCTATTTGGCAGGACAAATTGGAAGAGATTGAAAAGAATTGGAAGATAAGTACCCGAATTGGCTAGGTGTGCCAAACAGACACGGGATCTTGATCCCGTGATATAGCGATCCCATGGATCTTAAGATAATCCACGGACATCACCATTATTATCTTTAAATCCCATCTAATCTACCCTAATCCCTTCAAAATTGCCTAGGATGTGTTTGGTTTGAGGGATTGAAAAGGATTGGAAGGTTTAATTCTGGGATTGGCCAGTGTGCCAAATAGACAGGATATAACAATCCCATAGGTCTTGCACCAATCCACTAAGCAGCTATCATTACATTGAAATCTGTGCAATTCACTCTAATACCATGCAATCTCATCCAATCTGCTCAGCCAAATAGGCCCTAAAATCCATCCCATCCCTCCTAATCCCATGGAATCCGTTCGGCCAAACCAAAAAAATGGTGATTGAACCCACCATAAAATGGTTCTTAGGGCTCACTGTAATATTTATTTGCCATCCAACCTAAAGACCAGGATGAAGGGAAAACACAAATATCATCTTCATCCAAAACTTTTGTGGCCCTCGAAGAGTTTTGATGGTCGGCTATCAATCACCACTCTTTCCTGTGGTGTGGTTCACATAAGATTTGGATCTATCTCATTTATTGGGTAATGCCTTAAAATGATATGGAAAAATGGATGGATAACATGGATACAACACAAACACCATGAATAAGTACACATAGCACCGTCCAATGACAGCGTCAGTGGATAATGGGTGTCCACGTCATGATGTGTTAGATATGGGCAAATATTCTTGGGAGCCGATTAGCTATTACCCGCTAACCCTATGGGTCTCACCTTGATGCATTTGTTGTATATCCACACCATTCATCTGTTTTTCCATCTCAATTTAGGAAGTCATCCCAGATATTCAGAAGATCCAAATCTGAGGTTGACCACATCACTAGAAATAGTGATGAATGACTACTAAAAATTTTTTATGGGCCAAAAAAGTTTGGGATCAAATATGATTTTTTTTTTTAAATTTTTATTTTCCTTTAATAAAGATCTTATTGACATTATCATTAGTTTCGATGGCAAACAAAAATTACTGAAACCTTGCGATGGGCCCTTTGGAATTTTTTACGGTGAAGCACTCAATCATTATTGTTTCCTGTGGTGTCGTTCACCTGAGAGATAATCTAGTTAATTTTTGAGACCCCATTCTAAAATGGACCATAGAAACAAATGGAAGGTACCTATATACAACACATCATCAATGGACCATAGAAACAAATGGAAGGTACCTATATACAACACATCATCAAAGTGGGTGCCACGGTTAGGATAATAACCTCTAATCCGCTCTCAAAATTCTTGGCCTGTCTAGAAAATGGGTAGGGCTTGGGAAGCCTGATTTGATCTGAACCTGTTGTCAGCAATAGTTAAAATGGTACTAAACTATCAATACTTAAAAGGGTAACAACCACTTATCACCCTCATGTCTCCTGTTTTAAAATGATACCTTCTCATTTACCCTTTTTCGTACACGTGTCAGTAGGAAATTGTATCGTGAGTCTATTCACTCGGTGTCAGCGGGCTCTGCTATGGATGGCCGGTCAGGTTGGATGTGATGGCTCTTACGTTTACTAGGAAATTACAACAAAGTCTATTGACTTTTTCCGCTATCGGTGGATCTTAAAATTTTTTCCAAGAGCGTAGTAAGAGGAAAAGGTTTAATGAAGACAACTTCATTGGAAGCTTCCAGTAAAATTGAGTTTTGTGGGCCCACCGTGATACGTTAGGGTCATCCATCTCATTAATCACATGCACCCTTTTATGGTGAGCCATTATGCTAAAAATAAGTTCAATTCATGACTTAGGTGGGCCACATCATACACAGTAGTTGAGATTCGATGCCTGTTCATTGAAACTTCCTCCCTTGCACTTGGATGAGGTGCCACGCTAAATTTTAGGCCATTCCAAAACTCAGATGGGCCCACTAAGTATGTTTACATGTTTTGCCTCTGACTTTGCCGTGGCCTACTAAAGTTTTGGATAAAGTTGAAAGTTCGGTATTATTGGTTCCATGGGGTGTCGCTTCAGATTGATCTTCCGAATTTTGTGTCACTTGAGAACGTGCATAGATCAGCATGCCTCATTTTTTTTTTACACACACTCACACTACATAGTAATTTCACCATAATAGCCATTTAAACCCATGTCCTTCTTATGAAATTCTTATGAGTCTACCGCTAAGACATGAGAAAAGACTTTGGTGAGCATGAAACTCTCATGGCTCTCTTCATATATATATATATATATATATGCACCTGTGCATCAGGCGTCACGAGAACTTTTTTTAGAACTTATCAGACGTCGCGAGAACCTTTTTGAGAACTCATCTCATATGATATGAGCCTATAATCTGAACAGTCCACATGATGCAACACTCCTATGAAACCTTTGGCGCCCAACTTTTATCATGATCTAAAATTTTGGTGGGCCACTAGGGATGCTAGATTTCGAACAGAATCGACTCATGGCTTTCATGGCTATCTTTTTCAAGGGCTTTTGCACTAGTATGTTTGAAATTGTGTTATGTTTGACTAGAGTTGTCACAAGCTAGTTGGTTTGTTTCAACAGTCACGTAGACCCTATAAAATGCTAGGAGAGAGGATCCGAAGATTCTCCACCCTATGATGACTTCTTGATTTGCGTTCAAAGATACAAGGTAAGGATTGCGGTTACAAAGAGCGAAGGTCTTAGGCACCCCACTCTATCTGTACAAATGTACGGTCTCTACTTCGCAGGATTAAACTATCTTCAAGGATTAGTTCTGCTTTTTGCGCTTTGATGATGTAATGGTGTGCAAAATAGTGCTAAATGAAAGTCAACACAAGTTTCTGATGGGTAGGATTCGAATACATCAACAAGCCATAAAGCATACATTTGGATTGACTAGATGCATGGATTTATATATGCGTTGCTTATGATGTAATAACTATCCGAATAGGGTTTTTGATGGTTGGATCCAATTATATCTGCAAGTCGTAGAGCATACGCCCGGATCAACTAGGTGTGGAATGCAATGCAATGCAATGTAGAGTTGATGACTTTGTCAAGCAAGGGAGTTGAGAAATGAGTAGATGTTGTGCAATGCTAATGTTAGAATTTAGATGAAGCCGATTGAAGATTAGGTGAACGGTAATGTCGCATGGATAGGTTGAGTAAGTTGGATTTGAGCTTGGGTATCTTGTTGAGATCTGGCTAGTTGGACTCCATCCTTTACTCTTACTCTCCTTGGTGGAGGGATGGGATGACCAAAATGACTAAAGGCTTAAGAGGCTTGAGGGTTTTAAATGCTTGAGGGATGATTAAAATGAGATGGGAGGTGGACTATTTATAGCCCCTAGCCGAGTTTTCTTGTAGTTCCTAACAAGTTTAGGGCTGAAAGGTGCTTAAATGGCTAAGATTCCATATTGGCACATGGCACAAAGTAGACGGCTTGGTAAAAGTGTGATTTGGGGCTTAAAGGAAAGGCACATAGGTATTTTTGGGGTATAAACATGAGCAAAAGTCTCTGAGCAAGGTTTGACATGCATGGGGAGCTCCCTGCCAAAGTAGGGGAGTTGCCACATGTTGGGCATCGGTCAGACCATTGCCTAAGGTATGGGTTTCCTCCTACTTTGGCTGGGGATTTCCCATACGTGCAAGGAAGTTCCTCCTGCTGTGAGGCTTGCTTGCTATCTAGGTGACAGACTTCCATTGGGCCTATAGCTTGGGCTTTAGGCTTGGTTTTGGGTCTGTTTAGGGCTTGACTTGACTAGGTGAGTCGATCGAGTTTTGGCATAGTCAGTTGACTCAAAATAACTCATTAAGTTGACTCAGTCAAGTATGGTTTTGGGGCTCTTAGAGTTTAGTTTTTTAGGGGTTTAGGGTTTAGGATTAGGGCTTGGGTTATGATTCAGTTTAGGGTTGGTTTAGGTTAGGTTTAGGGTTTGGACTATAGATTTGGATTTGAGGTTTAGGTTAGGGTTCTACCATCTATTAGTTTGTTAGCCTGGGGTGGGGTGTCTACAGATGCCCCTCTTTGGTGGAGGTTGTGCGCAATCGCATGCCAAAGCGAGCGGACACCCTACCTTCCTTACTCAATTTTTAATGTGGTCTGAATTCATTGCCTGGCTTTGTGTCTATGTCAACTAGTTGTTTGAAAATAGATAACTCGCACATATCACGAGGGTTTGTGGAAAATATTGTGATTGTCCCTACGTTTTCTACAACACTATGGGTAAAAAATCACAACCCATTCGCTCCCAATTAGTACTAATATCGGAAGATTGTAGTAGAGCCCTTTTTCTTTCTGTGGCCTTATGAAGATATTGACCTGAATTGGAATGTCCGTTGTTTTTCGACTCACTCAAGGAGTGTTTGTTTTGCTTAATCGTCAAAGTCATTAGCTTACCCCTCACTTTCTACAGCCTTCCGAAGATTTTACTACATCGCTTTAGACTCGATTAGGTTTTGCAAGCATCCACTTAGGTGTGTGCAGGTGACCTTTTTCCATGTAATTTTCTAATTATGACACTTGGGTTACAATTTATCTTTTCCACCATTTAAATGGTTTTTTCTTGTTAGTACACTGATTTATGTACCCTATTTATCAATCACATGAGTCCTTATGTCATGTAGTCAGTTGAGCTCTTGAAAGCTGAATTTGACTCATTATTTGGCTCTTACTTTAAAATTATTTCTCTAAATGGTGGTATAGTGTGGATATAAAACACATCATAGTGGAGCCCATAAAACTTAGCTACATCACTTAAGTTGTGAATCTAGCTGCTCAACTTGTCAGTAACTGGGTCCTTTGTCTTACTCCGGTGGTAGAATCTTAGGAGTTTCAACGCCTAGTCAAGGGTTCGAGTACCCATAGGTGGTGAAATTCCACTAGCGTGAGTGTGTGGGGGTGTGTGTGTGAGTGTGTACCAAAAAAAAAAAAAAAAAAAACTGTCAGTAGCTAATTTGTGTCCTCTAACACTCAAGTGAGTCACACGAGAGGAAAGAGTGAGCATTCAGTGTACTCAGTTAAAGCATTCTCACGGCCATAAAAGTTTTGTATTAGTATATTTTTTGGGCGTTTTCACTTCATCCCATTGATAGCATATAAACATTAAGGTGGATGTAACGCCACTTTTTTTTTCCCAACGGTGGGTTCCATTGTTTCCTATGATGTGGCCCACTTGAGCTTTGGATTGTCTTGATTTTTGGGCCCATGCCCTAACTTTAACGGGCAAAACTGATGGGTGGAGTGGATTTGTCATGACATCTCTGTGGGGCCCACTGTCGTTTTTAAAAAAAAGAATTTAAGTGACGTGCGCCATGTCAACAACCTGCTCCGATTTTCTTTCTTATTCATTTTTCTTCGTTTCACAAAGAGAAAATTGGACCCATTTGCCTTTAACCGACCATCATCATTGGGACTCACCTTTAGGATCTAAACCATCCATTCAAATCGGAATCCCATAAAATTCCACATGTTTCAGTCCTTTGCTCCATAACCTCTGGTGCGGCCCACATGTGATCCCAATCTTCTTTATTTTTAAGTTCTTAACCCTTCATGACATTGCAAAACTAACGAAAGGCCTGGACTCTTTTCACACTACCTTATCCCATCAAAATCGAAAGCTAAGCCTCTCGGGGCGCACAATTAGTGCACAAAACCCATCTTCTACCGAACTCCCTCCACATTGGGAAACACGACTTGTTGTTGATCCACAAGACTTCCATACAGAGAATCCTTTGTCTATCCTTTCAATCCTAGTCATCGATCAACTCATCCCTCGGATCTATCTGCTTTGCCAATTTACAAATCATTATTAACATGTTGTGCCACATCTCTCTCTCTCTCTCTAACTCTTCGAAGTACGAAAACTAAGCAATCTATGTGAGACCTTTCGACTCTTGTCAGTTGCTCGATCCTTTAGATCCGCTAGCCCTTGTTGCTCTAACACAATTTCAGTGTTAACAGCCATACGTGAGATTCTTTCACATCAGAATATTTATTCACAATCAAGCAAGTGATCTTCCCCGTTGAAAGCATTACATTATGTTGAGTTTAGTCGATAATTAATATGAATATTGAATTTATTTGAGCATCATTGGGTAAATTGAAATTACTTGAATTTATTTGATTTTCATTATATAGATTAATTGAATTTATTTGAACATTAGATCGTAATATAAATTTTATTTAATTTATGTTACGTATTGTAAAACACATTTAATTCACTGTTGTTTTGGGTGCTCTCTCCTATAAAGGATCATGTTGTTATGGGTGCTCTACCCGGATCATTTCTGAAAAGAATGTTTATTTTGTGACGCATTCTAAAATTTAGCAATTGTAGACATTCGATCCCTGGCCCATGTTTCAGGATGTATATCATATGTGAATATTCAATCCTTGGCCCGTGTTCTAGGATGCAAATTATATTTGTTTTATGCAAGGTTAAGTGAATTTATACACGGGTGCTCTGCCTTGGCCAAGTCCAAAAATGGATCAGAAATTATTTTTTTTATTTGACTCATTTATTAAAATTTCAGTTGATATTATTAAAATGTTAATGTTCTCTTATATACAAGTTATAGATGCCTAAATAAAATTTTGGTGCATACATTTGTGGGCCACAATCCCCAATAGGTATGAAATTATTCGGGATCGGGAGTCTATCACCATGAAATCACTTTGTATGTTAGGTATGGGACTGACGTCAGTTGTGGTCCTTGGTGCAAGGCCCCTTTCGGCTCGTGATACCATGCACTACGACTCGATCTTTTGGTATTTTCTCTTTTATAACATGTCTACTTATGATAAGTTGTGTAGACTTTATTTATTTTACCAAGCTATACTTACTGTCAACGTAGTATTTTCAATTTTGAGCGAGCCATAGCGTTCACACCTCTGTAAATTGTTTTACAGGTACAAAGATAGAATAATGCGAGTAAGCTAGATAAGATGTTAATTTAAATTTTATTTTAGGATTAGTTTGTGTTTTGGATAATGATTTATTATTTAGTTTATTTTTATTCCAATGTAATAAAGATTCGATGATGGTTTAGTAAGCTTTTAATTAATAAGAATGTGTTATTATTTATTTTATCTTTTATTTTAACTTTGATTACCTTGAAAATGCATGGAAACTATGTGGGTTGCGTTATATATTTTGTTTAAGTATAACTCACAGTCCTAGAATTCGGATTCGGGTCTCACCAACTCGGGTACCGAATTCGGGATGTGAGAGTGGAGGCCAGGAAAGTTTCAATTGTAGGAATTTCTTTCCCCAATTTTCCTTCTAGTGTGACTGACTTAAGTGTTGGATACACTTCATTTTTAGTCACGCATCCTAAAATGAGATCGAAAAATGTATGGACAAGATGAATTTCTCACAAATATCTCGGTGGCCTCACCCAACATCCTTGCACATGAACTTCCCGGTAAAGGTTTTTCCAGGGAATCTGCATCCGTAAGCCTTTAGCAGGAAGTTCCTGCATAAGGATAAGGATGTTGGGTTGGTTCTACTGATATATTTGCGAGAAATCCACCTGCAATCTCATTTTAGGATTTCAGACTAAAAATTAGATATATAATTCCTACATAAGGATGTTGGGTTGGGTCCACTTATATGTTTATGAGAAATCAACCCGAGATCTCATTCTAAGACATTAGACCAAAAATTAGATGTAACCAACACCCAAGTGAGCCACACGAGACAAAAGAGTGAGCATTGAATGAACATTTTACATGATGTGACACAATCTCATTGTAATAAACCGGTTTTATGGCAAGCAAAGGATCCCAATTCCAACCATCTTTGACATAAAGTGGGCGTGTTTAGATGTCCCAAAAATATGATAATTTATATTAGAAGTGCTTTGATACTAGGGCAGTGTGTGATGGATGTACTCAGGCATTTTGAAATTGCATACGTAGGCTTATGGGCCCGACTTATAATGCACCGTCGACCAAAAATTATGCGTACTTGATTTAACTATGGGATTGATAGACATCTATTGGACGGTTAGATATGAAAACCTCCAACAGTCGTATTTCAACACTTTAGTTTCGGTTAATGTATGCTACCTGTACACTTTTGGAGTGCCTGCGTATTAAAAGTCATACTCTGCCAGAGTATCAAATAATTCACCTATAATTGTATTGCTCTAATTAGAGCTACAAGTTACGTTCTCTTTAGTACCATGAGGATACTTTGGGCAGTGCGCAGTGCAATCGAACGATCTGAGCTGTCCATTAGGTTCAAATGAGCTACGATGGGAAAATTATGCAGATTGGATGATCTGAATCCATCCATAGAACACCTTTTTCTTAATGGCCATTGATTACCAAGGCATGGGTGGGATGGTTAGGATTACCTGACAGAGATAATTCTTTAGAAGCATGGCAACCTGCCATGGGTCTGATAAATAAATGGTACAAATTATTTTTCAAATTATTTTTCGGTAAATGATCTTTACCATCCATTTCATGGGCTATTGATAGGATGGTTAGATGGTGTGATTTTTATCTGGTGGGCAATAAAATGAATGATAGGTGTAATGCATGGTTCAGATTGATTGATGAGACTGTTCAAGTTCCCCATTGCAACTGAGAGTATTATAACTGACAGTGCTCTACATGGAGCATTTCTCATTACCATTACATAATATTATATTAGTGAGAATCATGGAAGATACCGATAGCTGTAGTGAAATTTGTTTTTATCAATGTTTAATGCCCGCCGTCTGTTTTTTCTGGGGAGCGGGTAAGGTGAGACCCTGATCCACTGAGACAGGTGGAACCCCTGACTGTGGGGCTCACAGTGATTAATGTTCCTTAAATCCACACCGCCCAACCATTTTCAAAGATAATTTTTGGGCATGATTCCAAAAATAAAGCATGCCCAAATATTAGGTGGACCATACCAAAGGAAACAGTCATCATTGAATCACCACCATTAAAAACTTCATTTAGTCCACTAGAATGTTTATTTGCCATCCAACCTGTTGATAAGGTCACAAAGACGTATATGAAGAGGCCACACAAATGCCATCTTGATCGAAAGCTTTTGTGGCCCACGAGAAGTTTTTAATGATCAATTGCTATTGTTTCATGTAATATGGATCATCTGATATTCCGATCTACTTCATTTTTTGGATCATACCTAAAATGAGTTTTCAATACAGATGGATAGTGTGGATGTAGTTACATACATCAAGGTGAGTCCACAATCAGGGTCCGATGGATCTACTTATCCATCGAAATGCACCCGTCTTTCTGTTTTCCATGGTGGTTGCCAGGGTTAGAATTGGACAGAATCAGGACCGATCCGACGTATCTGACCCGATCCGATCCGAACCGAAGGCTATGATCGGGTCGAATTGAATTGGCCCAGTCAGATCCGATCGTAAATCAGATCGAGTTCAGATTAATGGTCAATCCGGAACGATCCGATCCGAAATTCGATTTGATCCGATTCGATCCGCACAATATTTATTAAACACTATTTCCTTTAATGTTGTCCACTTGAGATTGGGATATACCTCATTTTTGGTTTAATACCATAAAATGATCTAAAAAAATAGATGGACGACATGGATGAAATAAATACATCATGGTGGGGTCCACAGAGCACCGACTACCTGCCATTGGCTGGTGGTCTTCTCACCTGTGGTTCAAGGTGCTTCGAGCACTAAGCTCTCTAACATACGCGGATTTCAAGTGAAAGCCTTTCACATGAAGTTCCTAAGTGAGATGCTAGGTGGGTCCCACCATGATGCTTGTGATAAATCCACACCATCCATCCGTTTTGGGAGCTCATTTTAGGAAATGCGGTAAAAAATGAAGTATATCTAAGACTCATGTGGCCCTTACGAGAGGAAACAGTGTAGATTCAATAACCACAATTAGAAACATTCGCATGGCCACAGAGCTTAATATCAGAAAAAGTTTTTGGTGTTTTCACTTCATTCGAGTGGGAATGACTTTATAAACGGTTTGTATGACATATAAATATCAGGGTAGAGAACAAGAAGGTTTCAATGGTAGGAAACTCTTTTCTCAGTTTTCCCTCTCATCTAGCACACTTGAGCTTTCGATCCACCTAGTTTTTGGTATCATGTCCTAAAATGAGCTCTCTATAACATCCCAGATTTTTGACAACTTGAAAATAGACGTCCTTAGGCAATGAGTCGATCATAACACTTTATTGACATCTCAGAACTCAATCCCAAAGTCTAAAAATCGCTTTTAAACCTATTTCCTTCAAAATCTCACCTTTCACCACCTTATTCTTCAAAATTTTCTAATAACGTTTATATTACATGCAAATCCTAAAGTTTGGTGATGAAGAACAATACTTAAACTAAAAATTACTATTAGTAATAAATAAATAAAAAATAGATTTTTGACCATTAACCTTTTGGAATCTCGTGAAATAAATAGATTATTTGGATAGAGCAACTTTTCTTACCCCAAAATCATATATTGCATGTCGAATAATACATTTTGGTTTGCAAGATATGTTTATTTCAAAAATCGCATGGCAGAATCATCACCAGATAGGACAGCGACCGGCGATGCCCTCGTCGGCTAGCGGGCCGAGTGGCCTGTTTTCTGTAATTTTTTCCTGACTTCAAAAAGTCATATCTCCCTCGTTATAACTCCGATTTAGGTGATTTAAAAGTTAGATTGAAGCCTGATAAGTCCAGTTTTATATAAAAATAAGTAAAATAAAATTTTTAATATATTTATATTTAGGTTGATGTGACAACTGTTTGAAGATCATTGGTTTAGACAGCTGTTCCTTCTAGAATTTTTAGAATTTTTTTACAATACGAAATCTAATGAAATTTGGTAGATACAAAGTAAACTTGATGAAGAACTATTTGAAAAATAATTAAAATAATATACTAATTAAAAGTGCAAAAAGGGGCATGAACTACACTAGGACCTTATTCTATCGTAATTAGGGCAGAATTTGGTTAAGTATTAAACTAAACAAATGATGGATTTGGCTTGAACCACTTTCTATACGAACTGTAAGATCCAAAACTATTAAAATTGCTAACCCAACATTACCTAGAAATCTAGGATCAATTTCAAAACCCAGTTGCTCTCTGGAGCATCTTGAAACTCCGTATCGGACCTGGACCGTACATCGAAAGTCTGATTATCGCAAAACTATACGGTTATGACCACCTTACTGGGCTTGACTACCATCTTGGAAATCAAATCCAGATAGTGTCCAGAAATGCATAACTTGAGCCCGGAGCAAAGTGTATGAGAAATAATAATGTCTTTAGGAAATGAACTGAAACTTAAGTGAATTAAGTCGTTCACTTGTACGCCAATTTTAAGGTTTCAGATCGTCAGATTCTGATCCAATTATACCCTCAGATCAGGAAAAATTTTCAATACATGTCAGTATACTTGTGGCCCTGATCGAGTACCGGTAACCGTTGAACTGAAACTGATCCTCCACGGTCGATCCACTGATCCGATTGGACCAAAATCTTAACCTGGCTTAGATCCATTGTTAGGGAACTTTCTCCCAACCGTATGTAGGAAATGGGCTTCCAGATGAGCCCCGTTGGTCCGAAACAACTGACTTTTACCTATAAGCTAAGTATACCATGGCCTTGGGGCCATTACCATCAGTTCTGGGCCTATATAAGGGCTTTAAACCCACCTCTCTCTATTCAATACGAATTTCTCCAAACCCCAGGAGAGAGAAGAGAGAAAAGGAGAGAAAAGAGGAAGGAAGAAGGATTCTTGGAGATCGTTGTCGGGATCTTCTCCCACCACACCACGCGCCGATACACCTCTCTCTTACGCTACATAACTTGTTTCGATTCTGATTTAGGTAAGAAATTCTAACCATAATCTCGATTTAGGAATTTAAATAGAGTAAATGACGAAATAGCTAACCTATTTCATGGTCTAGGTTGCCATTGTGTAACATCCCGAAAATCAGGGGTCGAGCATAAACTCCACTCCCGAGTTCCAGAACATCACTTATGCAACATTTTTAATGATGGATGAATGTCGGCGGTAATAGTACATAAAACATGAGGTGGATTAAGCCAAAATAACATATCATACTCCAGAGACAGTTAAATTAGCAAGCGGAAGAATGTGATAGATATATAGAATATATGAACTGTTGTAGGTCTCCAGAATGTGAACATGTTACCAGGTTAACTATATACATGTATACTCCAAAGATGAGCAAAAGAATATACATGGGTGTTTAAAAAAAAGGCAAAATACCAAGTGTATTGGCATCTAATCAGTAACCCTGTAACCCCGTCAATTAGAACCTGCATATAGGAGGGAACCTCCTCATCATCATCAAGTCCAGCTCTGCTTCACAAGCATCGTCATCATCTGAAACTAAAATAGGAACTGGTGGGTGTCCGGAACACCGTCCCGTAACGTGGGAGTGAGTAGCTAACTTAGTGGAATCATAAAGCAAAGGTTAACATGTTATCAAATTAATCACGCGATAATGGTAAAGCAAGCAATCAAACATTCCTAAACACTGTGATTAATGCAAGAATGAAATGACATGATGGATGCCCTCACCGACATACTCCCTCATGCGACACCATCTTACGTCTGCGGCATGCTTTCTTCCCTCAGTGCTCCACATCTTCCAGGCACATGCAGTGCGATATGAATATGATTATCGAGTTGTTATTAGTCCTTTTCATACAACAGGATTGGGAAACTAGGGTACTTCCCTTATATCATTCCCAATAAAGATCCTGTCTAGGGTCGTCACTCCTAGTAGTCTCATACGATGATATATTTTTAGGTCGCTGCAAGGGCTGCCAGGGCTGTTGCACGCACTCGTTGCACCACTCCCCCATTACCTTATCAATAAAGGCCTAGTTGTACTCTTGTTGCTACGGAAGGGTCGTCGCCTCACTTAGACTAATAGTACGCTCGAGGTCACTACAAAGGGTTGCCAGGGCTATTGCACGCACTCATTGTTCCGCTCCCCCATTACCTTATCAGTGTAGGCCGATAGCAAGAATATAGTGTCCCATACCACCATAATCTGCTCACGAGTCTGGGTTGCTCACTGGTCACTACGGAGAGGTTTGTGGCCCTAGCGTAGGCCGATAGCTCGACCACGGTGTCCCATACCACCATGTCTGGCTCATGAGTCTTAATGGATCAAGGTACCATGGTTATCAGGGTTATCACTGGTAAGTTCAGTACCCTAGGTTCAAACAGTTATGACGAATATAAGGTGAACATACAATGGTCAATCGGGTTACTTGATGAGTCCGACTAGCACGAGCGCACGTTGAATCGACCGACATGAAGTGCACAAGCACTTCGTGTGGCCTAACCACTGCCGACGACTCTAGCACGACTCAGGTTTGTCATAACATCCTTCGTGGCGAATAAAATCCAACCACGAATTCTAAACTGTTATCGACTGCCTAGACTAGAGTATAGCCCCAAGCACATGTAATGTGAATCAGTAATCAAATGAGATAAACAACATTGAAATAACAAATAATTCAAGCATGTTAGCAACATGTTATAAGATACAACATAGGCAATTTAACCATACACAAGTACTCCACACATAAGGAAATCAATTGAAATACAACAAGCATGGAAAAAATCATGTACATCATCCAATTAGTTGAGAATCCAGTCTCAATGCTAATCTACAACACCATTTACTCAATACTTACTAATACATACATTTATACAAACACTTAGACTACTCAACTCCAACGTACTTGACGTATGTTGATTTCAACATATAATATGACAGATCCTTATATCAAGGAAATGTCTAATACACAACAATCATGCTCTTACATTCAAAACATATGGCAGGCATAAATCATATTGATTTAGTCATTTCAACAAACACTTAGTGTACACACATTAGTCTACATAGCATATGTCGGCCAATATATGCATTAGGGCGAATCTCTTCGCCAAACAGATCATACACTTATAACTAGTATAGGTACACGGTAAATACTCATGGCAATCATATCAGCAAAATACGTACGTATATGGTATTTCTTACAATATACCTAAAATACCCCAAATCTCATATTCTTCGTACGTATTCAAAATGAAAAATGGACAGCATGTTCTACATGTCAAATGACATTCTTGTCAACAATCTACCATTAAACGGCATTGAAAGCTTTGAAAAATGGTAAACTAAGCGTCTAAAATTAGCACCTTAAACCAGAAATTGCAAAACGGAGTTGATTCAGACGATAAGTCTTCGTCAACGGTTCAACGACAACCTATACCATGAAATAGGTTAGCTACATCATCACTTATGCTATTTGGAACTCTAGAACAGGTTAGGATTAGACTTTCTTACCTAAGAACGAAGTTGGAATCGCCAGAATAGTGATGCAGGCGGATGACTTTGGCACGTGGAGCAGCAGGGAGGAATCCCTGGGAGAAACTTCAACTCTCTCTCACTTTCTCTCTCTTTTCTCTCCTCTCTCTCCTAGGGTTTTCTCCAAATTCGTATGGGTTAGAAAGGTAAGGGTTTAAGGCCCTTTTATAAGTCCAAACATAACCAAAACAGACTTTAAGTCAAGGTATACTTAGGTTATGTCCAAATACGGACTGTTCCGTCTCAACGGAGCACTTCTGGAGGTCCTGTTACTAAATGCGGTCGGACTTAAGCTCATGGATACTGGATCCTGATCAAGTTAAGTTTTCAGTCCGGTCGAGTTTCCAGGTCAACTGTGGCGGACCAGTTTCAGTTCAGCGATCACCGAAACTCGATCAGGACCACAAGTACTATGACATGTAAGGGCTAGCTATCCTGATCCGAGGGTGAAATTTGGTCGAATCCTAACGGTCAGAACATTTAAAAATGTCGCGTAAGCGACACGTGCCAGATTTCATAAAAATGTATTTAATTTTCTAAATATTTTCCTTTTTCTCACTCTCTTCACTCCGGACTCAGTAAAATGGTCTCAGGATATCGGTTGAGCTTGATTTTTGAAATGATTGTCAAGTCCAACTAGGCGGTCATAATGGTCTAAGATTGTAGATATCGGACTTTCGATGTGCGGTTTAGATCCAATACAAAGTTTCAAAGGGTTCCTGAGAACAAACAGGTTTAGGATTTGATCTTAGGTTTTAGGGTAACGTAGCGTTAACGATTCTATAGGTTTTGGGTCTTACAGATCGTATTTAAAGTGGTTGGTGCTAATTTTACAGGAAATCTAGTGTAGCGCTAGCTAATTTACATTAAATTTCTAAAGAATTAGGTTCTAAATTATTCCTTTGGCTTTGGAATTGATTCCTAAAAGGTTACCAAGGTATTATGGTTGACCCATTGCCTAAGGACGTCTAATTTCAGGTTGGTAAAAATCCGGGGTGTTACGCATTGTGCTGCAGACGGCGACGTAGTGTACGAACCGAGTTCGATACGAGTCTACCGACGAAAGGTACAGACTATAAATGTTTAGGTTATGGTTTTCAAGACTTTTAATGTCAGTCAATGACGTATGACTGACTTGATTACTGTCATATGCGCTTAGATGCGATGATTTCCGTGTATTACATATATATATGAACTATGTTAAGAATAATGCATTATATGTATTTGTTGAAATGTCTGAATGAATATGGAATTATAATATGTGCCCACTATGAGCATTGGTTGAGAATACATGATTGTTGTATGCGTGACAACTCCTTGGTGAAAGGATTTGCTATAATATGTGTTTTAACTAATTTATTTTATGTATGTAATATGTGTAGGATAAGTGTATGATAAAATGCTTGAATGAGAAAATGCTTGTTAAGATGTATTTAATGAGGGTGTTGAGATAGGATTTTCAATTGTCTTATCTATAGTTACAGTTTTCTTCATGTAATCTATCTCGCTATTACGTGATTTATGGATGAAATGTCTATGTATGTTAACATGTGCACTATGAGTTTGATAAAATGCTCAAATGAGTGTTGTACTTGGATTGGTTATTAAATGCCTATATGATTATCATATGTCTCCATATGCTACATTGGAGTATGACTGAGATTACTACATAGTCCAGGCAATCGGTAATGGATCCTGATTGAGTGACCGAATTAGTCTCGCCACATTTGATACGTTCGGTGAATCTAAGTCATACGATGATTGTCGATAGTGGTATCATGTCGATTAATTCAGCGTACGCTCGCACCAATTGAACTTGTCAAGTAACCCGATTGACCTACTGTGTGTTTACCATATTTGAACACTACTGCCTAAACCTAAGGTACCCCTTACCAATGTAAAGACCCGTTTCAACCATGGTACCATGATTCGCTAATACTCATGAGCCGGACATGGTGGTATGGGACACCGTGGTCAAGCTGTCGGCCTACGCTGGGGTGACGAGCCTCTCCGTAGTGACCAGTGAGCAACTCAAATTCGTGACACGAATACGGTGGTATGAGACACTGTATTCGAGCTGTAGGCCTACACTAGCTCAGCCTGACTGTGGTCCCCAGTCGGGTTACTGACGAGACTTCAAAAATAGACTGCCGGTTGGTAGGGCATTAGTGTTGTGACCTCGAGTACAAAATAGGCTTACCCCGGCGCAGCCCGGCTGTGATCTCCAGTCGGGTTGGTGACGAGCCTTCGAAAATAGACTGCCAGTAAGTAGGGCATTGGTGGTAGTGACCTCGAATGTGAATTAAGCCTACGCTGAAATGACGAGCCTCCCGTAACAACCTATAACATAAACTCGCGAACTTACCTATCGTATGCGATTAACTAGGATTGATAATCCTAGATAGATCATTGTTTGGGTTAATGATATAAAGGGGAGGTACTTTAGCTTTCTGAACCTACTGTATGAATAAGTCTAATTAAGAACTTGGCTAATCATGCACATGCACAGCATTGTATGTGCCTTTGACATTGAAGTTAAGCACAGAGGAAGGGGTGCATGCCGCGATCGTGAGATGACGTCGTAGAGGGAGTATAGGCGAGGGCATGCATTATTACAGCATACCATTCCTGCATTAACAAGAGTACTTAGGATATGATTGTTGTATTACTTTATATTACTGCTTGACTGAATTGATAACATGTTAACCTTTGCCTTATAGCTCCACTGAGTTGATCACTCACTCCCATGCTCTGGGACGGTGTTTTAAAACACCAACCAGACCCTGTTTTAGTTTCAGATGATGTTGAGGCTTGTGAGATGGAGCCTACCTTCTACGACGACGAGGAGAAGTTCTTCTACATGCAACTCTCTGGCGGGTCTATGTAGACCTGAAGTTGCGAATCGAGGCTACAGGGATATGGATAGATGACATTAAACTTTATCATTTTTGTATCTTTGGATTTACACTTGTATTTATTTAACCTGGTGACAATCATACTCTGAAGACTTACAATCACTTATGTGCTCTATATAGTTATCACAGTCTTTCGCTTGCTTAATTTAACTGTATCTAGAGTATGATATGCTGATTTGGTATAATCCCATTCATGATTAATGCACTAATATGGACAACATTCTATCATTATTATCTATTTTGCATAAGTGATGAGTTGGAACTCGGGAGCTGAGCTTCTGCTCGACCCCCAATTTTCGGGACGTTACACTCCCACAACTGATGGACATCGTGGATTTCTTATAAATATCACTGTGGGCCCACATAGCACCCCAATGCAGCCCTAGGAAATTCTCGTCCCAAGAAAAAAATTTTGGACGCCGGATTGGCAAGTGTACTACACGCTAGGCCAACTGGCCTGGTGTATTAATGTCAGCAAGTTCCATGGGTCCCATCATAAGGTATGTGTTATATCTAAACCGTCCATCCATTCAGCGGGCTCGTCTTCAGGCTTGAACTGAAAAATAAGACAAATTTAAAGATCAAGTGGACCACACTGCAAAAAGCAATGGGGTTGAACGTCTACCATTGAAACTCTTTTAGGGGTAAAAAAGATTCAATCCGAACCGTACTTAACCTGATCCGACTCAGTTTCCCTGACCGAGTTGGACTCAGTTCGGGTCAGGCCAGCAGTGCAACGGATCGGATTGAGTCAAAGGACTCGGACTCAGTCCCAGATTGAATTGAGTTCGGGTCAGGCGTTGAAAATATCGGACCGAGTCGAGTTGGGCCCAATCCAGTCCGACTGGACTCGATGCCCACCTCTAGTCAGGGTCGTTGATTGTCTACTGACGCTAGCACAATAATACTATGTGGGCCCACAATGATGTAAGTGTTTTTATTTTTTTTGTTTTGTTTTTTTTTTTTTTTTTCGTTTTCATATGATTTCAGGAAAGCGAATTGGGTATTAAGCTATGCACTACGCTCTCATCATACTGAGTAAACTCAGTTAGGCCCACCATGAATGTATGTGGTCTATCCACGCCGTCGGTCCATTTTTTCAGCTCATTTAAGGGGTTAGGCCCAAACTTGAAGCATATAAAAACTAGTATATAATACCACAAGAATTTCTACTCTTGAAACCCAGTAAGGCCCCATCGTGATGTTTATTTGTCATCTAACTTGTTTGTAAGATCATAAAACATGGATGAAGGGATAAAACAAATATAAGCTTCTTCCAAAACTTCCATGGCCTGCAAGAAATTTTCAATGGTAGACGTTTAATTCACACTATTTCCCGTGGTGGGGACCATTTAAGATTTGGATATACTTCATTTTTTGGGTTTAAGCCCTAAAGTTATTTGATAAAATTTAAGGAAGAAATGGATAAAATATATAAATCACAGTGGACCCCATAGAGTTTACTCGGTTGGTTAGCGTACTGAGTTAGTCCGTAGGCAATCGGCTTCCATTCTAGGGCGTGATCTAAACAATGAGAAATTTACGACTGTATGACCCATTTATGGCCCATTTACGAGACCAAGCCCACCTCATTTTACCTTGCAAGAATAAGCCCCAGCTGTATGAATGCCTTCCCAAAGGTTAAAAATGCCCCTGCTTTTTCCTTCAAGCGGATCGACCGCTGCTCGAAGATGAGCATTGAGCGCTGACGCTCCTCGAACTCCGAGTTATACGAACGGTTTAAAAGAGATCAACGTTACATGGGTCCCACAGTTATGTATTTATTATATCCATGATGTTCATCCATATTTCGAGATCATTTCGGAGCATTATCCAAAAAAAAAGATCATATCCAAAGAACAACTGGACCACACCACAAAGAGCAACAGAAAATTGATTTTCACCGTAGAAACTTTTGTAGGGCCCACCATAACATTTATTTTCCATCCAATCTATTCATAAGGTCACAAAGACCTAGATGAAGAGGAAAAACAAATTTCGTAATGATCCAAAACTTCCGTGACCCTTAAAAGGGTTTCAATGGTAGACGTTCAATCCTCCACTGCCTTTTACAGTGTGGTCCACTTGATAGCTAAATCTGTCTTTTTTTCTTCTGAAGACTTATTACGAGTTCGCCAAATAGATGGATGGTTTGGATATAACACATACCTCATAAAAGGCCCACAAAGGCGGTGGGGATTACAACAGGAAAAAAAAAGCCTAGAATCTATGGCTATGGATTATAACCGTAGCCATAACTACAGCCCATGCTTTTTCAATATGTCCTTTGCTATGTATCGAAGGTCTTTCGATATATACTTCGATATATCAAAGGTCTTTCGATTAATCGATAAAGGTCTAGAACTGTCCAGCGACTTTGCATAAAAAATCCTGCAAATTTCAATACATATCGAAGTGTATTCGATATTATCTAAGATATAGCTACGGATTATAACCGTAGCCATAACTGCAATCCATAAAAGTCTATGCATTTTTTTTTATTTTTTTATTTTTTTTAATTTTTTACATGGAGAACTTTATTCTACCTACAATTTTCTCTAATACATATTTATATAAATATGTATATATAAGCATATAAAAATTGTTTTCTCTCTTTTTTCATTTAACAAGAATATCTTCTAAACCAAAATTAGTTACTTGATGTACCCTATATGATTTTGGGGTAGGAAAAGCTACTTTAGCCAACTAACCTAGTTATTTTTCAAGATTCCATCAGGTCGATGGTTGAAAATCCATTTCATATTCACTTTGCGGTCAATTTCAATTAGTTCGCGATCAATTTTATTCATTTTATTTACTTAACGGTCATTTTCATGCATTTCACAGTCAATCCCGGTGATTCTGTTTTGATTCACGGTCATTTCCATGCATTTCACGGTAAATTCCCTTCACTTCATGGTCATTTCCATGCATTTCACGGTCAATTCGCTTCACTTCACGGTCATTTCCATGCATTTCACGATCAATCCCAACGATTCCGTTTTGATTCACGGTCAATTCGCTTCACTTCACGGTCATTTCCATGCATTTCACGGTCAATTCGCTTCACTTCACAGTCATTTTCATGCATTTCACGGTCAATCCAGTCGATTCCGTTTTGATTCACGACCATTTCCATGCATTTCACGGTCAATTCCCTTCACTTCACGGTCATTTCGATGCATTTCACGGTCAATTCGCTTCACTTCATGGTCATTTTCATGCATTTCACGGTCAATCCTGGTGATTCCGTTTTGATTCACGGTCATTTCCATGCATTTCACGGTCAATTCCCTTCACTTCATGGTCATTTCCATGCATTTTACGGTCCAATCGCCTCACTTCACGGTCATTTCCATGCATTTCAGGGCTTCACGGTCATTTCCATGCATTTCAGGGTCATTCCCGCCTATTTCGTGTTGATTCATGGTCATTTCAATGCATTTCACGGTGAAGTATAGCGACTGAAAATCACGGTCATTCCCGCCTATTTCGCGTTGATTCACAGTCATTTCGGTGCATTTTATGGTCATGCCCCTTCATTTCAGGGTCATTTCCGCGCATTTTATGGTCATGCCCCTTCACTTCACGGTCATTTCCGCGCATTTCACGGTCCAATCGCCTTGAACTCCTGCAACATTGGTTTCAAATACAAGAGTCCTAACATGATTACAAGTTGTTTCTAAAAAAGAAGAAAAATCTAAAACTTTAAAAATAAGAAAATAATATTAAAAATTTTAGAATTACTAAAAATAGTAAATTTTCCTTAAAATTTCATTTTTGAGCTGAAAGTGCAAGTTTTCGAATAAAACGAACAGACACGACACACTTCGTGGATTGGTTCACCTCAGATGACCCGTTTCAATAAAGATTGATGGGTTATGCACAAGTAACGATACCCAGATCAAAAGTTGTAACCAATTTACAGTTCACCTTCTTTTGGTCCAACCATGCTAGGAATGTATATGTGTCACGTTCTACATCAGAC
The DNA here is from genome assembly GCA_037074715.1 of Magnolia kwangsiensis. Lineage (NCBI taxonomy): Eukaryota > Viridiplantae > Streptophyta > Magnoliopsida > Magnoliales > Magnoliaceae > Magnolia > Magnolia kwangsiensis. Next base: position 122,865,920 of record CM073577.1, read on the forward strand.
TCCTCTACTTTGAAAAAACTTCCTCGAGATACATAAGGGACTTGGCTCATGATATTCAAATAATTTCTAACACCAATATTTATTAGCCGTCTTCTTATACTTAGCATTAGGCTCTTGAGTTGACACAAAACATGTACTCATGCTCTCCTTGACTTGACTGGTATGAATCAATTTCTTCACTTATACCTGCAAAATGTCACACTCTTTCTGACAATGTGGGCAATTAGGAAGACTTTCCCCTGAGACAAGATTAATGTGGTTTTGTATATCTCGTATGAGAGACAATTTATTAGGGAGTTCATTGAGCACAGTTGCCTTGAACCCTTGCAACATTGGTTTCAAATACTCTAGGATATTCACAAGCTTCATATATTTTTCTTTTTCTATTAATGCATTTACATCTCTTGTTTTCTCAGATTGTTTAAAAAAATCTTTTTTGGTTATGAGAAATTGTCCTTCTACTTTAGAAGTCTAAGGTTAGTTTTCCGTTCCCATAGGGGTCATATGTCCGCCACTGATGAATCCTATGGCTTGTTGCAACTCCATTTCAACGTGGTCATCTCTTATCGACAAATAATGAGATTTCTCTGCATAAGCCCTTACTGATTTGCTATCCTACCAATAATTTTTGGTTTTAATGAAATAATACCTGATCTAGTTACTAGGGAGGATTCACATGCGCAACAACTACTTCATCCGCGACCACATGCGGATTGATGCCTTCATCTGTCTCGCTTGCTCGAGTTGAAGTTATTCCCATCAAAACAAAGTTTTTCTCTTCAATGTAAGCCACAAGTTTAACTTTTTTTTTTCTTTCACAATGTTCATGTAGTCGAAGAAACATTAGACTTTAAGCAACCAATCGAGGAAGCCCTCGAAGTGGAGTTGGTCGTTGAATTGGCCTATCGTATTTTTACCATACATGGACATTAGTGTTTGAATCTAAGGTACCACTTACCAATGTAAAAGCCCATTTCAACCATGGTATCACGATCCACTAATACTCATGAGCTGAGTATGGTGGTATGAGATACCGTGGTCGAGCTGTCGTCTTACGCTGAAGTGACGAGCCTTCCCGTAGTGACCAGTGAGTAACCCAACACTCGTGAGTCGAATATGATGGCATGAGACACCTCGAGTTTTCGGCCTACTTTGAGGTGACGAACCTCCCGTAGTGACCGCAAGTATAAACTCTTGAATTTGCCTATCCACTACTTTTCATTATGGGTGATGCTCTACAACTTGTATATAAAAGAAGGCTGCAAAAGAAACAGGAGTACTGACCTGCTGCCGAGATTGTGAGGATCTCTAGCAATTCGAGGGTTCTCTATAAGAGGATTCATCATAGGCAGAGGCATGGGACGACTAGAGAGAGAGAGAATTGGGCGCGGGCTGTGTTCTTTTTAGGGTTTTGACAAAAAGGTTTCGAGAGAGGAGAGAGGTGTTTGGCTAGGAAGCGGATTGGCGAGTGTACCACACACCACCGATGTGGATCATGTGTTCACGTCACCGAGTTCTGTGGGTCCCATCATGAGGTATGATTCACATCTAAACCGTCCATCCACTTGATAATACCGTCATAAGGCTTGAACCAAAAAATAAAATAGATCCAAAAGTCAAGTGGATCACATTTTAAAAAGAAGCGGGGGATTTAACACCTACCGTTGAAGTGCTTATGGGGTCAGAGAAATTTTAGATCAATATTATATTTGTTTTTTCTCTTCATTTAGGTGTGTGTGACTTTATGAATATATTGGATGGAAAGAAAATGTTTCGGTGGGCCCTACGAATGTTTTAATGGTGAGAATCATTGTCCCACTGTTATTTGTGGTGTGGTCCACTTGAGCCTTGGAAATTACTCATTTTTGGAAGAAATGTCTAAAATGATCTCCCCAAGTGGATAAACGATTTAGATATGATAAATACACCATTTTGAGCCATGTAACTTTGATCTCCTTTGAACCGTTCGTACAACTGGAGCCTTGAGGAGTGTTAGTCTTCGCACGACACGTCCCCACACAACTAGATTGGTGGTGTGTGGTACGCTTAGCCAATCCGCTTCCAATCGGTTATTGGCGTTACCACTAGCCCCGTGCTCTGTGGGCCCAACATGATGCATGTATCTTATCCATGCCATCCATCCATTTCTTAATACCATTTTAAGGCTTGATCCCAAAAATGAGCCAGATCTAAATCTTAAGTGAACCAGCACAGGAAAATAATGGTAAATTAATGTTCACAATTAAAATTTTTTTATTTTTACCGATGGATTATTGTGATCTACATCATTTTTTTCTTATCATACAGTAAAATTATCTGAAAAGATGAATGAACAGCGTGGATGAGACACATATATCATGTTCAGGTCCGTAGAGCACTGACTACTGGCCATTACTTTGTGACAAGGGGTAGTAGTCCATCCGTTTCCTGCTCACTGATGTTCCTCGAGTTCCAAGTTTACAAACGGTTCAAAGGAAATCAAAGTTACGTGGGCCACGATGATGTATTTATCATATCTACACCGTTCATCAATTTGGTGAGATCATTTTAGATTTAGATCTTGATCCGAAAAATAATTAATTTCAGATTCAAGTGGACCACACCCCAAAAAGCAGTGGAGACCATGATTTTCACCCTTAAAACATTCGTATGGCCCACTGTTACATTTACTTTCCATCCATTCTGTTCATGATTAAGGTCACATGGACCTAGATGAAGAGAAAAAATATATATATCATATTAATTCAAAATTTCGGCGACCCCATAACGGTTTCAATGGCAGCCTTTCAATCCCTCACTGCCTTTTACATTGTGGTCCACTTGATGTTTGGATGTGTCTTATTTTTTGGATCAAGCATTACGACTAACTCACCAAGTGGACGGACGGTTTGAATATAACTCATGCCTTATGATGGGACCCACAGAAATTAGTGCCGTCAACACATTAAGATAGGCTCCGCCCCCGCGCTGGGCGGCGCGGGGGGCGGAGCCAGAAAGGGGCGGTCCAGGCAGGCCGCGTGGAGCCCACCATGATGTATATTGTTGATCTACTCCGTCCAAACATTTATATAGTTTATTTTAGGATACTGTACCAAAAAGGAGGTAAGTCAAACCGAAGAGTGGGGCACCACGTATCAATGGTGGACGCTCAATATCTATTATTTCCTGTGGTGTGGTCGATTTGGGTCTTCAATTTATTTATTTTTTTCGACTCACGCGATTAAATACACTTTAAAAATGGATGGACGGCTTAGATAAAATAGAAATATGGTGGTAGGCTTTGCATTCCAATTTTTTTTGCTATTGCACTCAGAAATATGAGATCTACAACCTAGGTTGGTGTAGGCGATGGGTTGTTATTATTATACGGCGGAATGTAGTCGTCAGTGACGGAAAAAACGCCAATACAGCCACCAGCGTTGGTCTATTTGTGGTAGGGCTGAAAGTCAGGCGCGTTGGGCCGGGTTGGTGCTCAACCCTAACCCAATCCAAGGTTTCTATACCTCAACCCTAATCCAACCCAACCCAATCTCAGGTTGAAAATTCTCAATCCAAACCCAATCCAAGCGGACTCGGTTGGGTTGATCAGGTCAGCCGAGTATATACATGCTAATATTTTCATTATTACATTAGTTTATTATATTTCAATATGGGACTTATTTTTTATATTTATAATTTTATTACTTATATATATAATTATTCATTATAATGAACTTCATTCTTTTATTTAAAAAACAAGCTAAAATATAAGACAACTACTCCTTTAAAAGCCATGTAGCATAGCATGAAGTCTATTTGGAAGAGACAAAACTAGCATATATTGTTAGCTTGAGTCTTTGGAAATGACGTGGACAAATGAGACTCGACATCATTAGTGTGCCTTCGACACGAACAATTCACACTCAATTATAATTTATAAGTAACTTATATATTGATCGGGTTCGGGTTGGGTCGGTTAACTCGAGATCTCAACCCGAGCCCAACCCAAGTTTTATCGGGTTGGTGTTTGTATAGCCCAAGCTTAAGATTGAACCCGAAATATCCTGCCCGAGCCCAACCCAACGTCGAGTCGGTCGGGTTGAACCTGCCCAACTTTCAGCCCTAATTTTGGTAGTTGGGCTTACGGTGCCAATATCATACACACAGTAAGGTTGGACCCATGGTCCATGTATAACTCATATAATAAGACGGCCCCATGGTGTGAATGTCATAAACGCATTAAGGTAGAGCTTATGGTGTGGGGACAACACAAAAATGGCGGTAGTCCGCTAAAAAGGTTCCAATGGTGGGCATCATCATGCCTCATGACCTTAGTGGTGTGATCCACTGGGGCTGTCAAAATAGATGGACGGTATCAGCAAGATGGGCCACATAAAAGGATGATTGGGATAAAACATATACATTGTAGTGGACCTTATGTGGGCCACAATTGTGGTCCTCATTGGCCCAGCTGCTTCTTGCGGCAATAAGCCTCATAAAAAGAATGTAATGATGGCGTGGTTTACAAGACACATCAGGGTGGGGACCACAGGAGGGATATGCTTCACTGTTAATTAGACTCGTGTCTTAAAATTATTAGGCAAAACAATTGGTCTGCAAGGTCTGTACTCGTCCAACAGATATACCGTGGGGACATCACATGCATCATGGTGACACCCGGGGAGGTCTCAGCTATAGGAGGGGTCCATTTAAACAAGATGGAAAAATACATGGACTGGGTGGATTGGTCACGGACGTCTCATGTACCTCAGGATGGTTTTAACAATGGAACATCTAGCCGCCGAGGTGCTAGGGTGGGACCCATTTAAGAATGTTTCAACAGTGGATGTCAATCCTCACTATTTCCTTTGGTGCGGCTCATCTAAGCTTTGAATCTAGCTCACTTAATGGGCTAGCAACACGTAGAGGATAGACAAAATAACTTTTAAATGTCCCTTTGGCACCCTTTGGCACCTTTGCTTATAAAAGGATGTCATTTGGTCCTTGTAACACCTCCACTACATTCCAAATATACATGCTCAGCGTATTCTCTGACATGGTGGGGCATTTTCTTAAAGTTTTTATGAGTATTTTTTCTATTTTTGGTTGTACATTCAATGAGTGCTTAATTAGATCACTTAAAGTTAGTTTTAACCCGATGTGAAGGAAATAATCATGTGCTCAATTGGAAGAAGTGTCATTTCATGATTTAAAAAGAAATTGTCCTTGGACATATCATCTCATCGAATGGAATTGAAGTAAACAAGCCTAAAAGTGATTTAATTTTCAATATACCACCACCCAAAAACATACATGATGTGCAATCATTTTTAGGACATGAATGATTTACAGGATATTTATAAAGGACTTCACTCATATCTCTCATCCTCTATGTGATCTCCTTTAAAAGGAAACACCATATTTGAGTGGGGTGGGGATTGCCAAGAAGCTTTTATTAAGCTTAAAGGCATGTTGACAAGTGTACGCATCATGTAGCCATCGATTGATTTGTTCCCTTTAAAATCATGTGTGACAAGGAAACCACTGCAAAAATTTTGCAGTGTGGTTTTAATTGGCCAACCATGTTTAAGGACAATCATGTATTTCATAAATCATGTAAGTGATGCTAGAAGCTATGGTAATGTCTCATATGAATATGATGCCTTTGAACTCAATTTTAATCTTTGAAATATTTGATTGTCGGAGCATCGATTTCATGGGACCATTTCTCCCATTCTTTGGATACCTCTATGTCCTCTTAGTTGTTAACTATATTTCAAAATGGATAAAGGATATTTCTTGTAAAACCAATGATCACCGAATGATCCTACGATTATTAAAAGAAATATTTTATATAAATTTGAAACAGCCAGAGCCATCATTAGCAATTGAGGCTCTCACTTTTGTAATAGACCTTTTGAAATCTTAATGATGAAATATGCTACAACACATAAAGTGAGTACCCCCTATCATCTGCAAACAAGTGATCAAGTCGAGATATCGAATGGAAAAATTAAACAAATCTTGGAGAAAATAATATACCTGGCAACAATTGGTATCTTCAACTGACCAATCCATTATGGGTTTACTGTACGACCTATAAATCCCCAATCAGTATGCCCCCTTTATAGACTTGTTTATGGAAAATCTTGTCATTTGCTTATGGAGTTGGAATATAAAATATATTAGGCTATTAAGACATTTAACTTCAATCTAGAAAAATATATCTCATTATGCAAACTCCAACTGAATGAGTTGGAAGAGATCCGGAACGAAGCATATGAAAATTCTCGAATATACAAGTAATTTACTAAGGTATTCCATAACAAGAATATCATTCTGAATTATTTTTTTAAACCAGACTATAAAGTTCTCTTGTATAATTCACCATTACATCATTTTTTGAGTAAGTTGAGATCCAGATGGACCAGCTCTTTCATTATAAAATCTTTTTATCCTCGTGAGGTCTTAAAAATTGAAAATCCAGTATATGGTAACGCTTTTAAAATAAGCAGATAGCGGTTCAAGCTGTGTTGAGAAGCTCCCTCTAGAGAATGAGTCCATACCTTTGGACCTGGGTTGGAGGAACATTTTTGCTACTTGCTCATTATGAATCCCATGAAATGCATTTCACAATTTAATTCACTCGTGCATCCAAACGTGCTTTGCTATGCATGTCTGGCAGATGCATCATGTCATAAAGCATTGCATTGCATGATGTTGAAATCACAAAAGCATTGGATGTATAAGAGCACACTCAATCCAAACCATTTCATTGGTTTATAGTCTCCTTAATTCCACTGACGACACAGACAAACTTGCGAGTAAATAAACACAAACCACTAACACAAAAGACTAGTGAAATTGCAATTTATGACCACCACTCTATTGAACTACTATTGCAATTTGATTCGATATTCCATCCAAACACGACCAGAAACTCCATTAAAACTCCGCCATTTCTGTCTCAAAGAAAAAATGCCCCGACGGGCTGCCATTAGGCAGCAAAGCCAACATTACTGGTCCTTTAGCTCCCTCTTCAACAGTCATAGTCCCTGTATGCCATGTGAGATCAGTATCGACAAACCCAGGATGCACGCAGTTTATGCACACGTCGGGGTACCTCTTGGCGAGGACCCTAGTGTAAGCATTCAACACTGCCTTCGATATGCTATAAGCTGGGAGCATCATACACCATCCCTTCGCTTCAATCACACCATGTTTTAAGTCCTCTAGGAACCTTTGAAGTAGCGTCTCCAATCCCTCTTCCGTTAGATTATCTACGTTTGCTAGTTTGTTCCGTGTCTCTTCATTAGGAATCCTCTGGAGGCAAGTGAAAAACAGGTTAGTGCTTAAACATTGGGTTGTTTGGATTATGATCAGTAAATCAACGGTCTAGATCCCCTAACGAAGGACCCCAAATGCAAAAACTAACAATACTAAGAAATAGTAGATTGCTAAATTATGGATGGGCCTGAGATATTACCCATAGCTCGCTTCTGAGGGAAGAGAGGTTCACTATCCTTGCGCCGAAAGTGGAACGTTGTAAAAGTGGGATGAGCGATTCGGTCACACGTTTGCAACCGTAGTAGTTGGTATCGAGGCATATTTCTGCAGCCTCGTAAGTCTGCTGAATCACTCCCTGGACTATATTGGTGGCCTTGCCTGAGAGCTGCATTGATTAGAAGTGATCAGAACCGTACGTACATCTCAATCTCATAGAAATACGATGATTATGTGTTAGATAAGGTTTACCCAAATTACGGGGTCGATCTTTAAGGCTTTCAAGCCTTCGACGTCGACTATGACGCCTGATGCTCCAGCATTGTTCACCTGTAACAAGATGATTGAGAAAGTAAGCAAGTGGGGCTGTACTTCGAATGGGCCCACCTAGACCTAGCCTGATTTTGGGCTTGGTTTGAGATGTCCGTGAGCTCGTGGGACTGAGCCTTTTTTCGATCTTGATTATCGACCAAGACTTGACAGGAAGAAAAGAAAATATATATATATATATATATATATATATATATATATATATATATATATATATAGGGAAAAGGACAATGCGCTAGAACTCATGGGTCCGTTCCATGAGGTCGAGCTGTGTGGGTCCCAACGTGATGCGTTTCAAACATCTACCCCATCAGTCAGATGCGCCATTCCACTATGGATGCAATTCTCAAAAACCAAGTCAATCCGTGGCTTTTATGGGCCACACCACATACAGAAGTGGGGAGGGGCCGTGCAACCATTAAAACATTCATAATCATTTTTTGGGTCCCATCGAGATGTGATTTGCAAATCCAGCCCATCCATTATGTGTGTCCCACTAGGATTAGGGGTCATACCAAGTTTCAGTAGCATTCAAAACTCATGTGGGCCCCACCAAGTGCTTTTATATGTTTTAACGATATCTTCATATAATTTTAGATGGTATGGTCCACCTGAGTTCCGTTTATGGTTGATTTTTGGCATATCCCATAATTTAAAGGGGACCCATCAAATGCACGGTGTTGATGGTCGACAAGCATCATGGTGGGACCCACACAACTCGACCTCACGATAGGCTTATCGTGAGGTCGAGCGCATTGTACCTTTTCCCATATATATATATATATATATATATATATATATATATATATATATATATATATAAACCTAGAGTTATGTATTTTCCTTACCAAGATATCGAGTCTACCAAATTCTGTTTGTATGAATTGTGCTAGTGCGGCAACACTATCAGGATCACGAACATCCAACTGATGAAAAATCACACGGCCCACCTCCCCATTAATCGATGCCGTTGCTTCAATCCTTCTCTTCTCATCTCGGGCCGTTAATATGACCGTAACACCTTGGCGGGCCAGCTGGCGAACGGTCTCGAACCCGATTCCTTTGTTGGCCCCGGTGACTACTGCAATCCTACAAGCACAAAAAAGGCCATTATTAGAACTTGGAGGCTTATTACGAAAATGGAAACAGATTGGATTTTGTTTCAAATGAAATAGAATTATAAAAATTCACTTCTCTTCAATTTTGCAGTTGTTGTTGTTGATGCTCATCTTTTTTGCTGTTTGGGAAAGAGAAGGAGAATTCAGCTTTAAACTCCTAAATTGTGATGTGCACCCGCCGTTTGGATGTCTGAAAAGTGGAAGCGGATTGGCTGGTGTACTACGTACACACAAAATAGCTGGTGTGTTGACATCACCAAGTTCTCTGTTACCCATCATGAGGTATGAGTTATATCCTAACCGTCGGTCCACTTGGTGAGCTAGTCGTAAAGATTGTGCTGAAAATTAAAACATATCTAAAAATCAGTTGGACAACAATATAAAAAGCAGTAGAAGATTGAACACCTGTCATTGAAAACCTTCTGGCCTGTAAATTTTTTGAATCAATGTGATATTTATTTTTCTTCTTCATCCAGATCCATATGACCTCATAAACACATTAGATGAAAAGTAAAATTTATAGTAGGCCCTATAAATGTTTTAACTGTAAATCATGGTCCCCACTGTTATCTTTGGTATTGTCCCTAATATTTGTGGAATCCTTCAGTCAGCCTACCACTTCAGCTATGGATGAGGGTGTGCCTTGTAAATTATTTATTTTTGGGATAAATATCTAAAATGATTCCACCAAATACATGAACAATGTAGATATGATAAATACATCATTTTGGGCCGCTATGATCTCTTTTTAACCGATCACAGATGTTGTCAGCACTGCTGCCGATGATGTTGCCCAGTCACACTGTAATAAACAGGTTTTCCGATACGTGGCAATGCAGAGGATCCGATGCTCCTAAAAACTATGATTATTTATAAGACGAGCTCTAACATGAAATGGGCGTGGTTGGATATCCCAAAAATATGATAATTTCTATTAGAAGCTGCTTTGATACTCGGGCAGTGTGTGAGGGATCTAACATTTAGAAATTGCATACGTAGGCTTATTATGGCCCCACTTATAAATGTACCATGGGTTAAAAAATTATGCTTATTTGGCTACCTGACTATCGGATTGATGGGCATTTATTGGACAGATATCAAAACCTCCAACGGTCCTATTTCAACCCTTTGGTTTCGGTAACTGTTGCTACCTGTACATTTTTAAGGGCCTGCGTATTAAGCGCCATACTCTGCCAGAGTATTAAATAATTCACGTAATTGTAGTGCAGATTGGACGGTCTGATCCCTCCTTATAATACCTTTTTCTTAATGGCCATTGATTTCCAAGGCATGGGTGAGATGGTTAGGAACGCCTGATATAGATGATTCTTTAGAAGCATGGCCAATCCGCCATCGGGTCTGATAAATAAATGGTATAAATTATTTTTCAATTTACTTTGCGATTAACGATTTTGACCATCCATTTTATGGGCTATTGATAGGATGGTCAAGATGGTGTGAGTTTTCTTTGGTGAGGCTTAAAATGGGTGATAAGAGTAATGCATGGTTCAGATTGATGGATTAGACTGTCCAAGTGCCCCATTGCAACTGAGAGTACTACAACTGACAGTGCTCCACTGGAACATTTCTCATTACTACTATATAATATTATATTAGTGAGAATCATGGAAGATGTGCAGCTACACTGACATTTTTTTTTTTTATTAATATTTAATGCCCACTGCCTGTTTTTCCGTGGAGCGGTTGGACGTGGATTACGTCCTACCCCCGTCCGGACGGTAATCCGTCCGGCAGGGCTATGTGGGGCCCACCTTGATGGAAGTATTTTATCCACGCCGTTCATAATTTTTTCAGATCATTTCAAGTTATGATGCTAAAACTTAGTAAGGTCCACAGCTCTAGTGGACCACACCAAAGGTTGCTGCAGTGATAATGACACCACCGTTGAAACCTTTCTAAGGACCACCGTGATGTTTTTTTACCATCTAACCTATTCATAAGGTCATGTAAACGAGGATGAAGTGAAAACATAAATATCTGCTTGATCTGGGACTTCTCCAGCTCCCAAGAATATTTAATGGTGAACGTTCAATCCCCACTTTGTGGTCCAATTAAGCCTTGTACCTGCCTCATTTTTTGGGCCGTCCATTAAAATGATCTGATAAAAACAATGAACAGTGTGGATAAAACTCTTACATCACAGTGGACCCCACAGAACCCTGCAGACGCAATCCCTATCCGGAGTCGATAACGTGAGACCCCGGTCCACCGAGATAGGTGGGACCCTGACTGTGGGGCTCACAGTGATATATGTTCCTTAAATCTACACCATCCAACCATTTTCAAAGCTCATTTTAGTGCATGATCCCAACAATGAAGAACGCCCAAATATTAGGTGGACCATATCAAAGGAAACAGTCTTGATTGAATCGCCACCATTAAAAACTTCATTGAATCCACCGAAATGCTTATTTGACATCCAACCTGTTAATAAGCTCACAAATACGTATAAGAAGATACCACACAATGACACAAATATTATCTTAATGGTCAATCACTACTATGGTCTATTTGAGATTTGAACCAGCTTCATATTCTTAGATCATACCATAAAATGAGCTTCTTTGTATTTTTTTGGATATAGATGAACAGCATGGATGTAGTCACAAAAAATACACCAACCAAATTTCAAACGGACCACACTATTAGAAACAGTTGTGATTGAACTCCCACCATTAACACCCACATCCATAGCTCAACTGGCAGGCTGGGTGGAGATACCTCGTTTCTACAGTTGAGGTCTTGGTATCCATTCCGAGTCGGGGTGGTTAACATGGAGTGTGTGCACTGACATGGTTATGTGCTAACAAACTAAGTGAAGAAAATAAAAATAAAAATAAAATTTCCACCGTTAAAAACTTCTCAGGGTCTACTATAATATTTATCTACCATCCAATTTGTTGATTAGGTAACACATACATGAGTGAAGGTCAAACACAAATATCAGCCTCCTCCGTAACTTTGGTGGCCCCAAGAAGTTTTTAACGGCGAGTGTTCTATCGTTACATTTTCCTCTGGTGTGGTCGACATGAGATTTGTATCTGCCTCATTTTTGATCTGGAAAAGTAAATAAACGGCACACATACATCATGGTGGGATCACTGAGCACCCTGTCCACTAGCCAGTGGACCACTTACAGCGTTAGTATTCAATCGGCGTCCAATTGCTAATGTAAAAGTTTGGATGATCATATAGACTGAAAGATAATAGACGTGTACTTGCATGAGCCATGGATTCTGATTGTGGGAAACTCACGGCAGAAAATGATAGGCGAAAGCAGATTGGCTGGTGTACCTCACGCCAGCTACATTGATGCTGTATTGATGTAAGCAAGTTCCGTGGATCCCAGCATGAGCTATGTGCTGTGTCCAAACCGTCCATTCATCGGAGATCTCGTCTTAAGGCTTAAGCAGAAAAATAAGATATATATTCATCGGAGATCTCGTCTTAAGGCTTAAGCAGAAAAATAAGATATATATAAAGATCCAGTGGACCACACTGAAAAAAGCAGTAGGAGATTGAACGTCTACCATTGAAACCCTTTTGGGATCATAGAAGTTTCGGATCAATATGAAATTTTTTTTCTCATCCTCATTTATGTATTTTTTAACTTATTAATGTATTGGATGGAAAATAAACGTGACGGTGGGCCTACGAATTTTTTAACAGTGAAAAGCTGCTATTTTTGGTGTGGTTCATTTTAACATGGATATGATTCGTTTTTTTTTTTTTTATAAAGCTCTAATATAATCTTGAAAAATGGATGAACAGTGTGGATATAATAAATATATCATTGTTCGGCCCATGTAACTTTAACCTACTTTGAACCGTTCGTACAACACGCAGGTCAAGAGCGTCGGCACTCGACTACCTGCGACACGTATCTACACAAGCAATACGGCTGATGTGTGGTACACCTGCCAATCCGCTTCCCCTGTGAGACGGACGCGGACTGCGTGCTGACAGCGTCAGTAGCGAGGTGGCTACCGACAGTGCGAAGTGGCTACTGACAGTGCTCCGTTGGCCCGTATGATTTTTTGTGTTTTATAGAAGCCGTCCATCTATTTTCTCCGATTATTATATATTACGATTCCGAAAATTAGGGAGATCTAAATGTCAAATATAACACACCACGAGAAAACAGCAGCAATTAAATGCCCACCGTTAAAAACTTCCTAAGGCTCATTGTAATGTTTATTTTTCATCCAACCTATTGATTAGCTCACATACACTTGAATTAAGAGAAAACGCAAATATCATCTTAATCCAAAACTTTTGTAGCCTCTAAGAAGTTTTCAATGTTGAATGTTCAAGCACCACTCTTTCCAGTGGTGTGGTCCAAATGAGATTTAGATCTACCTCATTTTTACTATGATGCAATGAAATAGTATGAAAAAATGAATGGAAAGCTTGGATAGGAAACATACATCATTATGAGGCCCACAAATCACTGTCAGTATCCACCTATCTACTGATGCGGTCCGTACGTAATCCGCGTGACACAGATGCACGCGGATTAGCTTTAGCCACTGAGTAGCGAGACTACTGGCCAATAAAGTCATGTAACCAAATTCTGTGGATCCTAGAATGATATATGTTTTGTATCCACACAGTGCATCCATTTGGAGAGATCATTTGAAGGCATGAACAAAATAACGAATCAGATCCAAAGCTCTAGTGGACCCCATTATAGAAAACAGTCGAAAGAGTGACGTCCACCATTAAAAACTTCTAAAGCCACAAAAGTTTTTGATCAAGATGATATCAATGTTTTTACTTCTTCAATGTCTTTGTTAACTTATGAACAGGTTGGATCTGAAAAAAACATCACGGTAGGCCTTGGAAAGTCTTCAATGGTGGGCCTCACCCTCCACACGGTTTTCTGTGGTGGGGTCCACTCCACCTTTCTATATGCATCATTCTTTGTCTAATGTATTAGAATGATCTCTAAAAATCGATGGAAGGTGTTGATACAACACACACATCATTGTGAGCCTGCAAAACTTGGTGACGTTGCTTCAGTACCTACTCTCAATTTAGCTATACAACGTTTCAGATCAAAGTTACGATGCCCCTACACTGATGTGTTTATCATACCTACACTGTCTATCTATTTTTAAGAGATCATTCTAAAGAATTATCAAAAAAATAAATCATATCCAAATATCATCTGGACTACACTCCAAATAGTAGTGGAGACAATAATTTTCACCATTAAACAATTCATAGGGCTCCTAAGGTGACAAAGCTCTAAATTTAAAAATAAAAAAAATAAAAAATAAATTTCATATTAATCGAAAACTTTAATAATCTCAAAAAAGGTTTTAACGATATAAGTACAATCCACCACTGCTTTTTGGAGTGTGGTCCAGCTGCTTCCCCCTTGAACTGTTCGTGCAACTTGGAGATCGAGGGTGTCAGTCGTCGTCCTCGAGCGGCGGTACTCAGACCAGCCAAGTCGGTGGTGTGTGATAGGTCAGCCAATCTATTTTATTCAATGGCCAACGAGGAAATGCGATGGGTGGCCCACAATTCCAGCGATACATGCTCATAGAGGTGGGCAATTTAGGCTCGATCCGGTGGATTCAACCTGACCAGATCCGACTCGGTACCGTTCTGAACAGAATTGACGGTCTGATCGGACCTGATCGATTCTGATGGTCCAGATCCAAAAGCATTTCAAATTAGGTTCGGATAACACTATATCCGAACAGATCCGGTCCGTATACCTGAACCGAATGGGTCCGAACCGACCCGAACAGACCCAACTCGGTTTTAACGTTGGGTATACAAAATATCAACCTTTACTCAACATTGTTTCCTATAGTGTGGTCCACTTGAGATTTCTATGTACCTCATTTTTATTCTAATAACATAAAATGACCTATAAAAATAGATGTAGGGCATGGATGAAACACATACATCATGGTGGGGTCCACATAGCACCGACCACGGGTCCATTAAAATCAAGTCGGGTAAGGTTCTCTGGTTAGAGAGCCGGTTGTATTTCCAAGGTGATTTAACCGCCACCTTTCATTTATAGCACTCCTAAGTCTTCATGTCACCACCAAAAAAAAAAAAAAGTTAAATTTTGGGGCCTACCATGATGTTGGTATATTATCCACACCGTCCATACCTCTAACCAACTCATTTTAGGCATAAGCCAAAAAAATAGGCAGATCCAAAGATCAAGTGGACCACACTACTAGAAACAATGGGAATTGAACTCATACCATTGAAAGCTTCTTGAAGACCACAGAAGTTTTGGATAAAACTGATATTTTTTTTTTTTCCACTTTATCCATGACTGTGTGACCATATTAACGGGTTGGATGACAAATAAACATCACTGTGGACCTTAGGGAGAAAACAACTTTCAACCATTGACGTTTTAATGATCAGTGTTTCCTAAGTTGTGATCCACTTGAACTTTTGATTTTCCCCATTTTTGGGCTAATGCCTTGAAATATATTTTTTAAAAGGATGAATGGTGTGGATATACTCGTATATATCATGGGGGGGCCCACATATTTAAATCAGTAATAACAAAATTGATTTTCGAAAACTTAATTCCATTAATGTTCAACGTTCACTCAACACTGTTTCTCGAGCTCCGGGCGTTCCTTGAGCTCTGAGTTTTATGAACGGTTCAAAGGAGATCAAAGTTATATGGCCCCTACAGTGATGTATTTATTATATCTACACCGTTCATATAGTTTTAGAAATTATTGTAAGACATTATTCAAAAAATGAATAATATCAAAAGATCGTCTCGACCACACCACAAATAGCAGCAGAGAATGATTTTTGTTATTAAACCATTCGTGTGGTCTACTTGATTGTTAGATCTATCTTATTTTTCGTCTCAAGCCTTAATACAAGGTCACCAAATGAATGGACGGTTTAGATATAATACATACCCCATGATTAAAACCCCCACAACTCCCTAATATAAATTGAAAATCAAAACTGTGCTGTGTATGTGCTTGCGTGAAAAGCAAGTCTTGTTGTCGTGCATGTTAACGTCCAGTGAAAACGTGAATACGCAGGTGAAAAGCTCCTTCAGGGTCATGTGGGGCCCACCTTAATGTATATGTTTTATCTAAGCGTTCATCCATTTTGACATATCAATTTAGTCTTTGATCCGACTCGGTTTCTCTAACCGAGTCAGACTCAGTTCGGGTCAGATGAATCATATATCGAATCTGTTCGGATCAGGTAACCCGAATTTGATTTCAGATCTGATCGAGTTCGGGTCACACCATTGCTATTTCGAATCTGATCGGGTTGAACCCGATCCTCTCCGATCCGAACCGTTGCCCACCTCTACACGCTCAAAAACGATTCCAATAATGGGCCAGGTCGGCGTGGTAGGTTATGGTGACTCCCACGTTTATTAACATTATCAAGTTCTTCATGGAGTGGGAGGTCTTCAATTTTTATTTATTTATTTTATTTATTTATTTTACTTTGAACATCATTAGAAAAATCTTAGAGAAAAAAATATTTATCATAAGTTAGTGAGTAAAATTAAAATTTTAATAAAATAGATAGGGTTATACATATATGGGAAATGGTGCCATGAGGTCGAGCTGTGTGGGCCCCACTGTGATGTGTGTCAAACATCAACACCATGCATTTGATAGGTCATTTTTAAGTTATGGGATATCCAAGAAATCAGCCGTCCATAATGACTAAAACTATGTGAAGACATGCCTAAAATTTATAAAAATACTTGGTGGGATCCATTGGAGTTGTGGATGCAGCTAAAACTTGGTCGAATCCCTCATCCAAGTGGGACGCACACAATGGATGGTCTTGATTTATGAATCACATCTTGTGGGCCCAATAAATGATTATGAAAATTTTAATGGGAGAGTAACTCCTCTCAAATGTTATATGTGGTGTGGCTCACCCAAGTCATAGATTGACTTAAATTTTAAGCCCATGACCCACAATGAAATGGAACATCTAACTGATGGGGTAGATGTTTGACACACATCACAGTGGGGCCCACATAACTCGACCTCATAGTAGCATTTGCTCTCTCTCTCTCTCTCTCTCTCTCTCTCTCTCTCTCTCTCTCTATATATATATATATATATATATATATATATATATATATATATATATATATATATATATATTAGGTAGATAGAGAGATAGATGATCACTGATCACTTGCGTGCATACCATCTTAGGTGAACTCATGTAGACCTTTCAATACATGTTATAGGTACAAAATCCAATTGTCCACATAATATGGCACCTCATGAAATCTTTATAAGGTGTAGCAAAGGGAGAGTCAAATCAAGGGAAAAATAGTTTCCTTTGGTATGACCCTATAACATCCTAGATTTTCATTGTTTTGGATTTTAAAAAAATTCTTGAATTTTTTTTAATTAACTCATATTATCATATACTAACCATTAACACTCGATGTTAGCTTATACACAGGTTGACCAATCTGGTCATGATTAGATTGTGTGCAGGCCATCAAGTCATATGATCGGTTTGCACTCGGCGATAGCTTGTGCAGGCCGTGCAGCGGCCAAGGAAGGTTAGAAAAATTTAAAATTTTGAAAAACCGTAGACCCCACTAGGCTTGTGGTCCATCACGGACCACGAACCTATTAGACACCCTGAAATTAATTATCTACGCCATCCTAACGGCACTTGCAAGGGGCAACTCACCCCAGCCTATTGGACTCAGAATCTGGCACTTTTAAATGAAACTAATATATAAGACATTTCAGTCGTCGAATTTCTTCTAAATTTATGGTGAGGGACTAAAATATTGTTCTACACCCACCCATAAAATTTGGGACGCGATCATGAAACTGTGACCGTTGATCGCAATTCAGATCATTGCGATAAAACTCCCCATTCGCTTGCCCTCAAATTTTGCATTGCCCTTCATCAGGCCACGGAGCACCTGTCCTATAAATTTCGTGACCCGGGACCCATCAAAGCAACCCTGTTACTCTTTTAGCCTAAAACCAACGGTTTAGAGTAAGCATGAACAAATCTCCACTTTCACAAGTTATAAATAAGTCATACTATGAACAAAGCTAATCCAAACCCGAATCATTGCCCATGAGAAATCTCAATACCTAATTCATTCCACAAATGTCCTAATTTTTTAAACAAGCTCTAGACCGCTCGTTGGCAGGCCAGTAGTTCCAAAACTATAGAATAATGTTCGTCCTACTAGGCTTGACGTCCATCGAGGGAGTCGGACCTGGGTACTGTCCAGAACCGCTCAACTTGAGTCAAAGGACGAGTGCATGAGAAGCATAAATATCCTAAAGTAAGGAGCTGAAACTTAAGTGAATTGAGTCGTCCACTCTTATGCAAAGTTGAAGATTTCGGACAGTCGGTTTGCGACCCAACTTCACATGTGGAGTAAGGATATTTCTCTACTCATATCAGTATAGTCGCGGCCCCGATCGACCATCGGTGCCCATTGAATAGACTTCTAATCATATTTGTCAATCGACGTGTCCAAATGGTGGGCCGATCATGTCCGTACGTAGATCATCATTAGGGCTAACTACCCTATGGTGTATATCAATATGTACACCCTATAGTGGGCCATAGAACTTAGAAAGACCCTCTCATAGGTCTAGTATAGTAAAAACCCAACACTTGGGGCCATTTTCACCAAATCTGACATTATAAAAGGGCCTCATTTGGGCACCCCCTCTCCCCATACAATTTTGCCCTAGAAGAGAGAGAAGAGAGAAAGGGGAGAAGAGAATGAGGAGTGTCAGACCCGTATCTTAGACCGTACCATTCCGTAGGCTCCCATGATCCTCCCAGTCAAATTCGAGCAACCCATGATCTGTTATTGACGTTTGCGCACGATCCTAAAATGTGTCTCGTATATCAAAGTCGGCTCGACCCGAGACTGTACCAGTGAGACCATGTAGTCAGCATGGTTTTGATGCCGCGTCTTACACCCTGATGTGGTACCCTGGCCAAGAGCTGTGGGTCTGCGTTCAGTTCGAGGAAAAATGCCGCACATTGTAAATTCTGAGAGAATCCATTACATCAATCACCTCATTTGTCAAAAGTACACTCATTACTCTCCCCATTTCCAAGTACGAAAAGTAATCCTAAAAGTCAACCTTCCTATCACCTTACCATCCTCTCTCCCATTACTTCTCTTACACCTCTCTCTCTTTCATTTTTCAAGTTCCTCTCTCGAAGCAACTCACGTCCATGGCTTCCATGGAGGAGCTTGGTGTGGCCCACTCTCTACCACTCAATCCCACTCTCCAAAATCAATCTCCTCCATTCAAATGCGTCCCTTGGAGTTCTAAGATACGTTGATGGAAGAAGAAATCGAAGAAGATAAAAGGTGGATGCTTCTTTCTCTCTCTCTCTCTCCCTCTCTCTATCATTTTGGGTAATAATGTGGCCATGTGGCCCACTCGGATGGACCCCACCATGAAACATGTATTCCATCCAAGCCATCTATAGGTGGGGCCCACTTTATATATGTGTTGTATTCATACCATCCACCATTTGGTGGCCCACCTAAGCAGGCCTCTCGTGGTTTGCCCAAACCGTCCAGCGTCCAGGGATGCTGGACGTCAGATGAAAATACAAATATTAGCTTTGTTGAAAGCTTTTGGGAAGGGCTGCCCATGTAGGCCCCACCTTGATGTATGAACCCAATCCACACCGTCCATCCCTTCTCCCAGATTATTTTACGTGTTGTGCCAAAAAATGAAGTCAATCTGACTTTCTGGCGGGCCATAGTGTAGTAAACAGTATTTTCTACCATTGATATCCACCCTGATGTTTTGTACCCCGAAAACATACCCGATATTGGACTTGTTTGGCTTGTATTGAGCCATGGGAGCTAATGGGCGGACTGGATTTTCCAGATGTAGACCCCACAATGGAAAAACCTTAGAAAAATAAAAAAATAAAATATAGGTAGCAGGACGCTGCCGCTTCCAGAGGGCGCGCAGGCAGCGCCTACTGTGTCATTGACGGACGGATAGCAGGGGACCCATGGTCCCAGCCGTGGGCCTCACCATGATGTGTATTAACCATCAACACCATGCATTTGTTGGGTCCCCTCTGACCAGTGTACCACCCCAAAAATCATCCATAGGTGGAGCTCAGGTGGCCCACGTCATAGGAAAATAGTGAGGATTGAACATCTGCCATTGAAATCCTTTTGGGATTTTCACCGAAGTTTTGGATCCAAAACAGGTGGGCCATGTGGCACCCACCTTGATGAGGTGCATATCCACACCGTCCATCCAGCGGACGCATCAGTGGAGGTGGCTAACCGTGGAGTGTGAGTAAATAGCAGGTGTACTAGCTAGCCAAAGGAAGAAAAAAATAAAATAAAATATTTTTTTAATATATTAATATAATAAGCTCACGGGGTGGGTAGCCCATTATGTGGGACCCACCTTTGTTGTTTTTTTTCAATGCTGCAGTGTACAACAGCAGTTATGTAGCTGCAGTACTAATGTCAGCCAGGGTCTGTGGAACCCATCCAGACCGTCCATTCATCAGACTGCCGGTCCAGCTGGATGTTGGACGTTGATACTCAACATGTGTGTGTGTGTGTGTGTGTGTATGTGTATATTATCATATAATATAATATTTTATATTAATAATAAATGCAATGGTGGGCCACTCTCACGTGTGGACCCACCGTGATTTATGCGTAAGATCAGCACCGTCCAAAGCATTCAGGGGGCCTGGATGGTGGCTTTTCATAGTTCTTGTACATGTTATAATATAATATAATATTATATTATATTGTATGATGTTGTAGTATATTATATTATATTATATTATATTATATAGTATATATGAATGAGAGGTGGGTCACATGTGTGGACCCACCACGATATAAGCATTAGATCTGCACCATCCAGATCATCAGACTCTCTGGACAGTGGCTTTTCTTTATGTCAGATTATATTATAATATAATATAATATATTATATGATATGATAATATATTATGTTATATTATATATGTTAAGGTGGACTGCACTCCAGTTGCTGGACGGTGTAGCAGCCATGACATCCAAGTCGTCCACCCATCTTATGGGTAGCTGTAAGACCCGTACCTTAATCCATACTGTTCCGTCGCTTTCCGCGATTCTTCTCATCAAATTTCGGCAACCCGCGACCTGTAGTTGACGTTGCGCACGACCATAAGACGTATCCTATATATTTGAGTCGGCTTAATCCAAAACTTGTATCATTGCGACCACACCGTCGCCGCGGTTCCAACGCCGTGACTCATGTACTGATCCGATACCCTGACTAAGAGATGTAGGTCGGCGTTTATTTCAAGAAAATACCGCGCGTTTACATTTTCAAGAGAATATTTACAAGGTATCAAATCAATCCCATCAATCAATCACCCATCAATCACTTTATGTTAAGTACAAGCAACCATACCTCTCTTACATCACCCTTACCTAAAGTCAACTCTCTCCCTCTCTCTCTCTAACACCACCTTACATGTCAAGTACCACTCACATCACTCCATCACTCACCTCACATCTCTCTTACATCTCTCTCTCTTTCTCATTTCTCATCACAATTCCAAGCAACCAAGAGAGGCTCCCACGTCCAAGCTCTTTCCATGGAGAGAAAAATGCATTTGTGAGGCCCACCTTTCCATCTCCAAAACCCATCATCCTAGCCATCCATTTTCCATCTCCACCATCAAAGTGAAGCGTAAGGAGATAGGCTATCCAACAGACTAAGAAGATCAAGTGGTGGGTGTTTTCATAAGCTAGATTTTTATATTTCTATGATGGGCCAAGTGAGGCCCACTGATCAATGGTGTGGATCTCATTTTGGGACCTTAAATGTGGCCAATGGCTCACTTTGATTTCAAGATCAATCCATGATGGGGCCATTCTCCATGGACCCCATCATGATGTTTAATTTCTTTACATAAATGGTCATCTAGACCATCCATTTCGGTGGAGAAAGGATCTCCACCATTGATCTTTTATTTGGATGGTCCATGTGCAACGGGACCCATTGGTGTATGGTTGGATGATTGAAACGGAGGGCCCATAGTGTCGGGGCCCCTCCATCACGCGTGTCCCACTCTTTTACTCTCTCTCTCTCTCTCTCTCTCTCTCTTCTCATGTATTTATTTATTTTGTGTGATGAAATGGCCTTATGGCCCACTTGGATGGACCCCACAATGGGGCATGTATTGGATCCAAACCATCTAAAGGTGGGGTCCACTTTACATAGGTATTATAACCACACCACCTCACCATGTCGTGGCCCACCTATGAAGGGCCCACCTTAACACACGTGCAGGCCAGATAAAAAAAAAAGTCCAGAGTCATTGAGACACTGGACGTGAATGTGAAGGCATATATATCTTGCCTTGGTTAAGGAAATTGAGATGGGCCATTTGTACAGGACCCACCGTGATGTATGTTTCTAATCCATGTCGTCCTTTCTCTTTCTTAACTCATTTTAGGCGTTGAGCCGAAAAATGAGGTTGATCGGAGTATCCGGTGGGCCATAGTTTTGAAAACTGTACCATTACCATTGAAACCCATCTAGATTTTTTTTACACATTGAAAAGGGGCCGATATTGGTCTTGATAGATTTATTTTGGGCTTGAGAATACAATGGACAGAGTGGATACACTTGGAGTGGGCCCCGCATACTAAAAACCGTAGAAAATATGGTTTTCAAAAAAAATAAAAAATAAAGGACGAAGTAGCAGAGGCTGCTGCCTCTACATCGTCAGACGCGTAGGGCGCTCCCAGCTGGCGGACGCCAGGGGGCCACGACTCCTCATGTGGGCCCCACTTTGATGTTTATTAGCCATCCAACCCGTTGATCTAATGGGTCCCCTCCTCAGGTGGGCCCCCTCCAAAAATGGCATATGTCTAACGCTCAGGTGGCCCACACCATAAGAAATAGTGTGAATTGAATTCTACCATTGAAATCTTTTTTGGGGCCCACAGAAGTTCTAGATCAAGCTGAAATTTGTTTTCACCCTTCATTCAGGTCTGCGTGACCTAATGGACGGGTCGGATGGCATGTAAACGTTGTGGTGGGCCCCACATGGGACCCACAGTGATGTATGTGCGTAATTCCACCGTCCGCACGGACGGAGGAGCCCACTGTAATGTATGCTATATCCACACCGTCCAGGAGATGGTGTGTTAGTGCACGTTTGTGTGTGTGTATGCGTGTGTGTATGTGTGCGTATGTGTAGATATATATATATATATATATATATATATATATATATATATATATAAATATTATATGTAATATAATATTATATATATATATATATATATATATATATATATATATATATATATATATATATATATATATATATATATATATATACTGTATATAAATTATATATTATATTAAACATAATATGTTTATGATGGTGGGCCTTCATGTGACCCCCCACCATGATGCATGTGTTGCCTCTCACCGTCTATCCATTTTGAAAACTCATTTCTTGAGCTAAAAATGAGCTAGATCTATGGTTCAAATGAGCCCACTTTGGTATGTATATAGGGCCCATGTTGATCCATTTATGGCCATTCATTTAAGCCCACCTTGGTGCACATCTAAGGCCATGGGATTAATCCCATTTGGCATATGTAATGCCCATGGGATTAAGCCCATTTGGCATATGTAAAGCCCATGGGTTTCGGCCCATTTGACATATGCAATGCCCATGGGATCCGGCCCACTTATTCTATATAAGGCCCACGGGATTCAAGCCCATTTGATACATATTAAAGCCCATGGGATCAAGCCCATTTGATGTGCATAGGGCGCAAATCGAGTGGCCCATTTGATATATTTAAAGCTCATGTGTGTAGGCCCATCTGATATATTTAAGGCCCAATTTCAAGGCCCATGGATCATGGACCATTGCAATGAACATAACGCTCATTGGTGAGGCCCATTAACGCAGCCCATTTGATGTATCTAAGGCCCATGGGTCGAGGCCCAGCGGGATGACCTTAGGGTCCATTACAATGTGTCACTTCCCATGTTCATGTATATATGGCGGGCCATGCCTAGGGAATAATGTTGGTTTGACGTCCATATTGTATGTATAATGTTGGTTAAATGTCCGCATTGTAACTTTCCTTAGGGCCCATTGATAGGCCTATGCTCGTTGTTGTCCATCACCTTATAACATGTTTAGTATAATGTCATGACTCCCATACACATCATATATATGCTTGGTTTGAGTAGTGACTGATCATAGCATATGCCATTGGGCAGACCACTTATGGGACCCGTTATGAGACGGAGTGCCCACATGATCGCGCAGTACGCGCAGAATTTTTGCATAATTTGACGGCGTGATTCATGCATCTCGCATACGTGTGACTTGATCACTGCATGCCCTAGAAACATCAGGGCCGTGGCTCCACAGGTACATCGTGGATGGCCGTATCGGATACAGAAAATACTTAATTCTAGCACTGTGGGCACTTAGGATGTCCTTGGGTAAAAGTTCCAGAACCTTTTTGGTACCAGGAGATGCTCCAACGTCTAGACCGAGTGGATACACGAGCGCTCGAGTGCCAAATACCAGTAGGCCGCATCTCCCACTGTGTCGTAGTCAGTTGGAAGGGGGTGTGGCCTTATTCGCTTGAGTGAGGGGGCTATAAGCTAGGCTGAGTTTGACCAACTTGCAAATGAGTCCGCTATCGACGAGCCGGGTAGGTATTGGCAGACTACTGGTCAGTAGAATAGTGAGGTCTTTTTCGCTTGCTTGACTGTGCAGCTAGGGAGGTGGCAGTCACTGCGAAGTGTATTAGACCCCGGTGATATCCAGAGAGGAACTGTACTGATATGTGTACTTGAGGAGTACCGACTTGCTTGGATTGCATTTCGCATATGACATTCGGCTATGTAGGCCTTGCATTGCATCGGTGTGGCCGATGACATTCATATCTCATCGCATAGCTTTGGCATGGTTGATTTTATGGACTTACCACATACTTCCGCATTGCTCTGATACTGTGCACTTGGCGTTTGCCTTGCGCATACACTTACACCACCCTCTAAGCTTTTGTAAGCTTATGCATGATAGTTGTGTGCAGGTAGTGTTGGACAGCAGCAGCGCTGAGGCAGGAGCGAGTATCAGGACCTTTTTGAGCTTTTGATCACCTTGTATTTCCCTTTCCTCATTGTACTTAAGTTTTTGATATAGTGGATATGTGGTGATGTTGTTTTGTAACTTGATTATGCTTGTGGTTATGCTCCATTACATTACAAAAAAAAAACTCATTCTGAAAATCCTCCTTGTAGGATCCCAGGATCGGAATCTGGCATTTGATTGTCAGGAGCTGAGAATGGGACACTACAGAGGCTATCGGCACCGGATTCGGTAATGGAGATTCATGTGAATCCGATTTTTGGATTTGGGGCCTGACAGTAGAGCCCACCGTGATGTATCCTTGTTGTCCATCCATTTGACGTGCATGCGGCCCCACCATAATGTGTGTATTGTATCTTTACCGTCCATCCAATTTTGAGGGGCCACATGTGATGTATGGGTCTTATCCACACCATCCATATGGTGGGATGGTGGACCCCCTTTTTGATGTATATATTTTATATCCAAGCCATCCATTAGATTGGATGTGGGCCCACCATGCCGCATGTGTTTTATCCAAACCGTCCATACAATTGGTGAGCTCGTCCTTGGGCTTGAGACTAAAAAAAAAAAAAAAGACAGATCGAATATCAAGTGGATCATTCTACAAAAACAGTGGTATTGAACGCCCACCCTTGAAACCCCTTTGGGTTATGGAAGTTTTGATTCAATATAATATTTGTTTTCCTTCCCTGTTTAGGTCCTTGTGACCTTATGAACAATGAGGATGGAAAATAAATACTATGGTGGGCCCACTAGAAATTTAACTATGAAAATCATTATCACCACTGTTATTTGTGGTACGGTCCAGCTGATCTTTTGATATGATTCATTATTGGATAATGTTTAGATGGTGTTGATTTACGTGGACAATGGTTGAACGGTGCTGATTTATGTGGACAATAGTTGGATGGTGCCGATTTACATGGGAAACATTTGGACGGTGCTGATCATCATTAGTGGGCCATGTACATGATACACGTGTATACCTGTAACTATTGAAATGATTTCTGGTGTGGTCCAAGCCCATTTGAGGCCCATTGGTGCAACCCATCTGTGGGGCCCATCATGATGTATTTTTGGCCCATGTGATAGGGCCCACCTGTTTTGTATTTAAGGCCCACATGATGCGGCTGAAGGACCATATGCAGGCCCACCTGTTATGTGTTTATGGCCCATGTTTGAGGCCCAATATGATGTATACTCAGCCCATATGTTGGGGTCCGATGTGATGTGTATTTAAGGCCCACCTGTAATGTACATTCGAGGCCCAACTTGATGTGATGAGGCCCATGTGCAGGGCCCACTTGTTCTAGATTTATTGCCCTTTTGGCGTGGCCCATTGAGTTGAATTCAAGGCCCATGTGATGTGTATTAAGCCTATTGCGGCCCATCATGATGTGTATTAGGCCCATTATGATGTATTTTCGGCCCATTTAGTAAGGCCCAATGAGATGTATTTTTCGGCCCATATATTGCGGTCCATTTGACACATACGGGGCACATGTATTATGGCCCATTGTGATGTACATGAGGTCCATGAGTAAGGCCCATGGTCATGTATATTAGGCCTTTGTGTGAGGCCATGAGCCACTATTCATATGGCTCTATGTAGGCCACTCCTTGGGAACAATGTTGGTTAGATGTCCACATTGATGGGTAATGATGGTTGAATGTCCACATTATGACCTTCCCTTTGGCCTTGTTAGACCCATTCTCATCATCCACTTAGTGGATTAACCCAAATAAGTGGGTCTCATTTGCCATGGACGGATGGCTCCGTGTTATCGAATTTGATATAACCACGGCCGAGTACCGATCTTTATAATATGTTTGATAGGCTGATCATCTATGGACTCCACTTTGTTTATCTATTGATTATCGGTGCCGATTATCGAGGCTAACGCCAATTATCATCCCTGAGTATCGGTGCTTATTATCGATGCTGATTATCGATTCCGATTAACGTGACCGATTTGTCGATTCCGTTATCGACCAATTTCATTTGTCGTAACCGACTTGCGAATTTCGATTGTCAAGACCAATTGTCGAGACGTATATGATGTACATGCGACCCGTAATTGAGGCCCATTGTGACACGTATTAGGCCCATGATGCATGGTCCATGGGTAAGGCCTATTATGGTGTATTCATGGCCCATGGGTAAGGCCCATTGTGATGTATGCATGGCCCATGGGCAAGGCCCATTGTGATATGTATTAGGCCCATGAGCAAGGTCCACCTGTTGTGTATATGTGGCCCTCGAGTAAGGCCCATTATGTTGTATATTAGGCATTTGTATATGTGGCCCTCGAGTAAGGCCCATTATGTTGTATATTAGGCATTTGTGTGAGGCCCTGGGCCCATTATATGTTTGGCTATATGTGGTCATTCCTTGGGGGCAATGTTGGTTAAATGTCCACATTGTCGAGGCCAATTGTTGATGCCGGTTATTGTTACTAATTATGAGTATGTGATAGCATAGCATCATAATACATGTCCATATGCATCATCTGCATGTTTATTATATGATTGACCATTGCATATGCCATAAGACAAGTTGTTTATGGGGTTCCTTGATAGGGGGAGTTGCCCCACATGAGATCACGACATGTACAGGATTGATGCATGATTGAACTGTGTGACTCATGTATCTCGCATTTGTGTGACATGATCACCATACGCCCTAGCGACATCAGGGCCGTAGCTTCCACAGGTATTTCGTGGATAGCCAGATGAGACACCGAAAATCTGTTCTACATGAGGTGCTATAGATATCCTTGGGTGAAAGTTCCAAAACCCTCTTGGTTTCAGAGGTTGCTCCAACGTCTAGACCGAGTGGATGCATGAGTACATGAGGGTATACTGTTGGGCCGTGTCTCCCACTATGTCGTGGTCGGTTGGAAGGGGGTGTGGCCTTACCTACCCAAGAGGAAGGGGTAATGCTAGGCTGAGTCTAACCAGCTCGAGGAATGGGTCCGCTATTGACGAGTCAGGCCCTATATTGGCAGGCGGATAGTGAGGTCTCTTCCACTCACCTTGTTGCGCGCGATAGGGCGGCAATCTGGTTTGGAGTGTAATAGACCTTGGTGATTTCTTAGAGAGGAACTGTACTGATATGTGGACTTATTGAGTACGAGTTGCATACTCATGCATTTGTTTCATTCACTATTCACTCGGGCTAGTGGTGTGCAACTAATTGTTGTGTACCTTCGCATAGCCAGGATTTCGGTTGGGCGCACGACTAACCTAAGATCAGGAGTTTACCACATTGAGTCTGAATATCCAAATTTAGGTTGGGGCTGGTTTGGGTAGAAGTCCCTTGTGATGGACCCCATAACCTGTGATACTACATACTATTATCCCGACTTCACTCCAGCTTGATCATTTTATTCGCACCGTATATTACATTGCATCTGCAGTACTTAGTATTTTGGGTTACCATGTTTCTGCATTGATATGGTCGTTAGTACTCATGCCTTGCATCGCATAGCCTTGGTATGGCTAATGGGATTCATAAACTTATCAATATATTTCTGCTTATTCAGACATTGTATGATTTATGGATTACCAGTTTTTTGGTATTGTATGATTATGGCATTGTATTGAATAATTGGCACTTACCTTGTGCACACACTTACACCACCCTCTAAGCTTTTTATAAGCTTATGCACGATAGATGCATGTAAGTGATTTTAGGTTGCAGCAGTGTTGATCTTGGAGCGTGCAGTGGTCTTCTGGAGCTTGATTTTTTATTTATGTATTTCCCTTTCAGTGTTGTACTCAAATAATTATATTAGTGGATATGTGATGATGATGTTGCCTCCATGAATTGGGTAATCTTGTGGTTATGCTTATTACGAGTTAAATGTACATTAAAAAAAAAATCTTCCTTATGCGATCCCAAGATCAGAATCTGACATATGAATGCTAAAAGCCAAGAATGGGGTACTACGGAGGCTGTCGGCATTGAATTCGACAATCGGAATTTCTGTGAATCCGATTTTCAGGTTTGGGGCGTGACAAGGAGAAAGAGAGAGGAAGAAGAGAGTGAAGGAGGGTGTTGTTGGAGGTGGGGCATAAGGAAGCTTGGAACCTTAGAGAATACTTTCCCTTCTCATATCTACAACTTCAAGCCACTTTCATCTGATTGAGGAGGTAAACACCCATCTTTTCTTGTAATCTTTGGGGTTGAGCTTGAAAATGCATGTAATTCTAACATCCAAGTCATTCGGCTCAGGATCTCTACGAATCGAACCACGAGTTTGACAACCCTAGATCGTTTCCTAAAGTCTTCAACAATCCATAGGTGCGGACTATTATCCTTAGGTGGCCTAGCACCAATTATATCATGAGTCTAATGATTTTGTTTATTTGGGATGTTGTATTGGAGAATCTAGGGAGGACTTAGGAATTGTATGTTTGTTGGAATTGTATGGATTTGCATATTTAGTTCTCATTTGATGTTGATCTTGCCTCTCATATGATTTAGTATATAGATGATTGCATGCTCTTGTTCGTTTGATTTTTTTTCCTCATACGTGTTGTTTCATAGTATGCATGATTTATTACTCTTATGCATTTGATTCCTTGAGATGTATGAAGTGCATAACTTCTTCACAATTCACATGCAACTTGTTCATGATAATGTAGCTTGCTAGTAGGAGTGTTTGGATCGTATGTTGAGATGTATGCAAACATGATACTATTATATTAATTGATAATCTTGATGGTTGGCATGCTACGAATCATCATCAAACCCTTAGGTTGGTCGGGAACATGAGGAGAGATGATAGTCCCATTGGTAGGGATACCCTAAGGCTAAATTCGTGGGTCTGGTCGGGTGCGTATGGGCGGCAGTAGTTCGACTACATGCGTCTCTTGCACCCGATGTCGTTCGTCACGTGCCCGCCTGACTTGTGCAGTCTAGTCTTTTTATTGACCAATCTTGATTGTTAACTCTAGTTACTCACACACACACACACACACATATATGGAACCTAGAACACCGTACAATTGTTATAACCCATTGATAACCACTTGAAGTCGATCCACTACCTCGTGAGCCGGACATGGTGGAATGAGATACTGTGTTCAAGCTGTCGGCCTACGCTGGGGTGAAAAACCTCCCTGTAGTGACCGCGAGCAATCTCAGTTTTCAGCGCTCCCCATGTACTTGAAGTCGGGGATGGGGAACCCGACGGGATCACGGATCGCGGTGCCCTGGCTTGGCACATTGAGGGGCCTTGGTACCGCAACCAGTTGAGGGTATTGATATATAGGGTGAATCAGATTTTCCAACCTATTGGATGAATGGACTTAACTAAAAATCTGGTTAACATTATCATTGCATTGTACTAGTTAGGTTGGCAACTCGACAGTCGACGTCACTCTAAGGGAGTGTTGACATACGCGATCATTAGACGGAGTCACTCGAGGGAGCGTTGTGGCGAGGGCATACATCATATCATCTATTATACATGTGCATTAATAAGATTAGTTAGGTATTTGTGAATGATTGCTTTTCATTAAATTCATAATATAACTGATGCTTGTTACAACTTAAGGCTAATAGCACCTACTAAGTTGATCACTCACTCTCACTCTAAGATAATGTTTTAAAACACCAAGTAGACTTGCCTGTAGATGTAGGTGATGCAGATTACGTGGAGCTTGGCGGCGCGAGCCTTGAGGAGGAGAGCAAGCTGTCTTACTTCCAGTTGATGGATGACTCTCCATCGGTTTAGGAGACTGGATTCTGGATCGCTGAGTAGTGGGCTCAGCGGACCATTCTTTTGGACATATGATTCTTTTTTGTAATTTTGTTGGGCAACGCTGTGTGCGACCCATTATATATTCTTTTGGACTTATATCTATATTTAATCTCGTTCATTTCAACAGACTAGTTGTGATTGTGCTTCATGTTTCAAGTAATTTCATGTTGCGCATTTAAGTCTAATTAAATGTAAATTTGTAAAATCGGTTAAAAGTGATACCTAGGAACTTGAGAGCCGAGCGTATACACGACCCCCAATTTTCAAGGTATTACAAGAGGTATTAGAGAAATGGTTTGGAATTAATTAGGCCTTGGGTCATAAAATCATTAACGCGTCCGTTGACTTGAGAGGAAACACAACAGAGACTCAGAATGGTAGGAATCATCCTAGAACCAGAACCGACAATCTTAAATGGACGGTTAGATTTTCCAAGAACTGGGATTGGGAAGTGAGAAGGAGTAGTGATGCTAGAGAATGAGTCCGGGAGTCTTACAAGACCTCAGCCTATAGACAGAAATGAGCCGAAGACTAAGCGATTTGACGGTCGAGACCATCATCCTAGACCAAATGAGTGAATATCGGGCCAATTCTGATAGTTTCGACCCATTAGGGGGTAAAGAGTTAGGGGTGAATGAAATTTTACTTAAAATAGTGACACTACAGAAAAATTGAGTTTTAACTACTAACCGAAAAGAATATCGTGAAACCACTAGGCTCATTGCGTGGATCAGCTTCTTCTACCCCAAATTTATAACTCATTCTAGATTGTGAGATACGCGCGTCGAAAGATCGACGGTCCAGGGGCCTAGCGTGACCCCGCCCGACTCTCTAGGGGGCTGGCATGACCCCAACTGGCCTGCGTGACCCCGCCTAGCCTGGTGTGACCTTGCCCGGCCCACGTGACCCCACCCCGCCCGGCCCGAGTTGCCTTGTCAGAAATTTCTACAATTTTGGGTCAAATTCAAAAATTTATATCTCCTTCGTTACAACTTCGATTTAAGTGATTCAAAAGACACATTGAAACTTGAAAAGTATAGTTTCATATAAAAATAAAATAAAATAAAATAAAAATTATAATATAGTTAAATTTGGAATGAATTGATAACTATCCAAAAATCATTAGTTTTATATGGTAGTTACTTTTAAAATTTTTATAATTTATTTACAATTCCAAATGATATGAAATTTGGTGGGATGACTTAAAACTTAATGTTAAATCATTATAAAATTTTTAAAAATAATCCAATTACTAAAAGTATAAGAAACGTTACAAGATGAGTCCCCTCTTCTCTTTTAATGTACACATGAGTGGGGCCCATTTCCCTTGCTATTTAGGACTATCTAAAGTCCATAAAACCTATCTCTGCTACTCCCATTACCCTCCACCATCCCTTCTAAACCCTAGAGAAAACTCTCCCTCTCTCAATCTCAAAACCAAATCCCCAAACACACCATCTTCTTTTTCACTCTAACTCATCTCAATCCTCATTCTCTCAAACCTTTTCTTAACCATTTTCTTTTTCTCGATCCCATTCTCAAGTTCACCCACAAAACCCATTTCAAACTCATCTTCTTATCCTTTGCAAAACCATCCCATCTCAATAACTACCCTCAAAATCCCACTCCATTCACTCATTCACTTCCACTTCCATTCACAAAACCTATTCATCAAAACTCATTCATAAAGCCCAACATCAACCCTCTTTCTCAAATCCATTCCCACACCCATCCTTCCACATTCATTTTCAACTCATTTCCCCATGACCCATCCTTAACAAACGTTCCTCAAATACATTCTTAAACTCATTCTCTAGTCTTTTCAAAACCACCCCTAAAAATCTTCCCTCCAACGACCCACCTACATTTCTCATAGCCAATCCATCCTAGCTGAGGGATATGACATTCTTAGCAACCATTGCCTCTTTCTTTTTCATTCTGGTGATCTTTTCCCTCAAGGGGAAGAAGCACCCCCTTCCGCGTCTGACCCAGAGGAATAGTATCTTAACTTAACAGACAATTAGTAGTTTGTTCGAGTCAGTTATAATTACTTTCATGTGTTGAAGGATAGTTGTAACCTTTCCTACTTTGATTAGGATATATTTTCCTTAAGTTTGTGGTATCTAGTGATACATGTAAATCCATACTATAGGATGTAACTGGCCATACTAATGACATTTTAGAATTCGACGTGAATGTATGAATTGAAATTCTCTTGTCACTTTGTGAATGCTTGCATGTATTGTTGCCAATAGACTAGTCATGTCTTTTCATATTAAAGTTTAACATTGGATGTCTATTTAGGAATTATTTATAATTGTGCTAGGAATCATCCCATGATTAAGTTTGATTGCACATATATATATATATATATATATATATATATATATATATATATATATATATATATATATATATATATATATTTGTTTAAGTTGTTTTGGTGCAATTAAGTTAGGACCCTTAAGTAGGATTGAGTTTCATAGTTTAATAATCTGTAAGCTCATGTTAGAGGTAGAGTACAGTAAAATATATTGAGTTTTCTCATTCTCTTATGGACCTAAGGTTCCAATAATATTGAGATGATGATATTCTTCATCTTTCCTTTTTTATATCCTTATTAGCGTATTAGAACTCTAAACAAACAAAATACCTTAGAACTTTCAACTATTCCTTTATTCTTGAAATTTATGAAGACAACATGTAGTCTGCTCATAACCCACTAGCCATAAGATTAAAACGATAATTCATATAAAATTGGTGCCTTTAAAAGCTTTTTAGGATGATTTTTGACCATAGGCATATTAAGATATTTATTAAGCCACAATTTGGACACAAATTAAAATGAGAACTCTCTTAGACTAAGACCCAAAGGTCAATCTTATAAATAGGAGATTTAAACTTTTCAAAGATGGTCATCCCCCAAATATTTAGATTAATCGGACTACGAAATTACGGGACCATACACTGGCGAAGCATTCGCGGCTCGACCCAATTCTCATTCCTGGGGGAATACTAATGGACTCACCGCTTTGACCGAGCAAAAGTTCAGGATCTATCAGGATTAGGAAGGGATACAATGAGTTGTTTGCCCTATTCAGGTGTACAATTGACATATCGGATTAAGCCTACCACAACTGTCTTTCCGTATTAGCCCAATCATAAAAAGTAAAATATACCACCCTAAGGTAAACTTTATTATTAAATACTTAGTGCGATAATGATGATTTGACATTTATTTCCAAACCTCAAAGGTGAAAACTTTTAAAGGGGGTAGATTATAAGGAGCCAGGCTAGTGTATTTATTACATGCACTGAAATGTATGTAAACCCAAAACCAACAAAACTTAAGCAAACAAACTGATAATATCTTTACTTATTACACTTAGGCAATTTTGTGGACAAAATTGTTTTTAAGGGGGGTAGATTGTAATATCCTTGATTTTCACTGTTTTGGATTTCTAAAAAATCCTTAAATTTTTTTAATTAACTCATATTATCACTTACTGATCATTAGCACTCGATGTTAGCTTATACACGGGTGGACCAGTCTGGTCATGATCAGACCATGTGCAGGCCATCAAGTCAGATGATCATTTGTACTCGGCGACAGCTTATGTAGGTCGTGCAGCGGCCGAGGAAGGTCAGAAAAATCTAATATTTTGAGAAACCGTAGACCCCATTAGGCTTATGGTCCATCGCGGACCACAAACCTAGTAAACGCTTTAAAAATTAATTATCCACGCCATCCCAGCGGCACTTGCAAGGTGCGACTCACCCTAGCCTATTGGACTCAGAATCTGGCACTCTTAAATGAAACTGAAATATAAGACGTTTCAGTCATCAAATTTCTTCCAAAATTATGGTGAGGGCCTAAAATATTTTTCTACACCTGCCCACAAAATTTAGGACTCGATTGTGAAACGGTGACCGTTGATCGCAATTCAGACCGTTGCGGTAAAACCCCCCATCCATTTGCCCTCAAATTTTGCATTGCCCTTCATCAAGCCATGGAACACCTATCCTATAAATTTTGTGACTAGGGACCCATCAGAGCAACCCCACTCTTTTAGCCTAAAACCAACGGTTTAGAGTAAGCATGACCAAATCTCCACTTTCACAAGTTATAAATAGGCCACACTATGAACAAAGCTAATCCAAACCCTAATCATTACCCATGAGAAATCTCAATACCTAATTCATTCTAGAAATGCCTTGATTTTTTGAACAAACTCTAGACTGCTCGTTGGCGGGCCACCAGTTCCAAAACTATAGAATAATATCCATCCTACTGGGCTTGATGTCCGTCGCAGGAGTTGGACCTGGGTACTGTCTAGAACTGCTTAACTTGAGCCAAAGGACGAGTGTATGGGAAGTGTAAATATCCTAAAGTAAAGAGCTGAAACTTAAGTAAATTGAGTCGTCCACTCTTATGTAAAGTTGAGAATTTTGGACCGTCGGTTTGCTACCCAACTTCACACGTGGAGTAAGGATATTTCTCTACTCATATCCATATAGTCACGGCCCCGATCAACCATTGGTGATCGTTGAACAGATTTCTAATCATATTTGTCAATCAGCGCATCCAAATGGTGGGCCAATCATGTCCATATGTAGATCATCATTAGGGCTAACTATCCTATAGCGCATATCAATATGTATACCCTATAGTGGGCCCTAGATCTTAGAAAGACTCTTCCATAGGTCTAGTATAGTAAAAACCCAACACTTGGGGCCATGTTTAACAAATTTGACATTATAAAAGGACCTCATTTGGGCACCCCCTCTCCCCATACGGTTTTTCCCTAAAAGAGAGAGAAGAGAGAAAGGGGAGAAGTGAATGAGCAGAAAGAGAGGAAGAAGAAAGTGAAGGAGGGTGTTGTTGGAGGTGGGGCCCAAGGAAGCTTGGAACCTTAAAGAAATACTTTCCCTTCCCATATCTACAACTTCAAGCCACTTCTATCTGATTGGGGAGGTAAGCACCCATCTTTTCTTGTAATCTTTGAGGTTGAGCTTTGAAATGCATGTAATCCTAACATCCAAGTCATTTGGCTTAGAATTTCTATGAATCGACCCGCGAGTTTGACAACCCTAGATCGTTTCCTAAAGTCTTCAACAATCCATAGGTGCAAACCATTAACCTTAGATGGCTTAGCACCAATTATATCATGAGTCTAATGATTTTGTTTGTTTGGGATGTTGTATTGGAGAATCTAGGGAGGACTTAGGAATTGTATGTTTATTGAAATTGTATGGATTTTCATGTTTAGTTCTTATTTGATGTTGATCTTGCTTCTCACATGATTTAGCATATGGATGATTATATGCTCATGTTCGTTTGATTCTTTTTCCTCATATGTGTTGTTTCATAATATGTATGATTTATTACTCTTGTGCATTTGATTCCTTGAGATATAGGAAGTGCATAACTTCGTCACAATTCACATGCAACTTGTTCATGATAATGTAGCTTGCTTGTAGGAGTATTTGGATCGTATGTTGAGATGTATGCAAACATGATACTATTATATTAATTGATAATCTTAATGGTTGACATGCTATGAATCATCATCAAACCCTTGGGTTGGTCGAGAACATGAGGAAAGATGGTAGTCCCATTGGTAGGGCTACCCTAAGGCTAAACTCGTGGGT
The DNA here is from genome assembly GCA_037074715.1 of Magnolia kwangsiensis. Classification (NCBI taxonomy): domain Eukaryota; kingdom Viridiplantae; phylum Streptophyta; class Magnoliopsida; order Magnoliales; family Magnoliaceae; genus Magnolia; species Magnolia kwangsiensis. Next base: position 122,902,470 of record CM073577.1, read on the forward strand.
CTAGTCGGGTGCATATGGGCACTAGTAGTTCGACTATATAGATCTCTTGCACCCGATGCCGTTCGTCACGTTCCCTCCTGACTTGTGCGGTCTAGTCTATTTACTAACCAATCTTAATTGTTAACCCTGGTTGCTCACATCTATATGGAATTTGGAACACCATACAACCATTGTAGCCCATTGATAACCACTTGAAGTCGTTCCACTATCTCGTGAGCCGGGCATGGTGGAATGAGACACTGTGTATGAGCTGTCGGCCTACGCTGGGGTGACGAACCTCCCCGTAGTGATTACAAGCGATCCCAGTTCTCAGCACTCCCCATGTGCTTGAAGCCGGGGATGGGGAACCCGATGGGATCACATATCGCGGTGCCTTGGCTTCGCACATTGAGGGGCCTTGGTACCGTAACCAGTTGAGGGCATTGATATGTGGGGTGTGTATTTCCCAACTTGCTGGATGAATGGACTTAATTAAGAACCCAGTTAACATTATCATTGCATTGCACTAGCTAAGTTGGCGACTTGGCAGTTGAGGTCGCTCCGAGGAAGTGTTGACATACGCGATCATTAGACGGAATCGCTTCAGGGAGCATTGTGGCGATGACATACATCATATCATTCATCATGCATGTGCATTAATAAGATTAGTTAGGTATTTGTGAATGATTATTTTTCATTAAATTCATAATATAAATGTTGTTTGTTACAACTTAAGGCTAATAGCACCCATTGAATTGATCACTCACTCCCACTCTGGGACGACGTTTTAAAACACCAACCAGACTCACTCGTAGACGTAGGTGATGTAGATTACGTGGAGCCTGGCGGTGCGAGCCTTGAGGAGGAGAGCGAGATATCCTACTTTCAGTTGATGAATGGCTCTCCATCGGCTTAGGAGACTGGATTCTGGATCGCTGAGTAGTGGGCTTAGTGCACCATTCTTTTGGATATATGATTCTTTTTTGTGATTTTGTTAGGCAATGTCGTGTGCGACCCATTATATATTCTTTTGGACTTGTATCTATATTTAATCTCGTTCATTTCACCAGGATAGTTGTGATTGTGCTTCGTGTTCCAAGTAATTCCATGCTACACATTTAAGTCTAATTAAACGCAAATTTATAAAATCGGTTAAAAGTGATACCTAAGAACTTAAGAGCCGAGTGTATGCACAACCCCCAATTTTCAGGGTGTTATAGACCCATATAGCCTTGAACCAAGTCCTAGCCTCTTGTACGGTCTTAGTCTTGGGTGATAAGCTCTCACCATGTTGATTAAGTTTTGGGTGACGAGCTCATACGTTTGATTTGATTATTTATATTCGGTATTGGTGATGAGTCCTTATCATGTTGATTATCTTTGGGTGACGAGCCCCTACTGTTGGAATTATTATTCATATTAGATATTTGGATAAAGGAACACTGATAACAAACCACGTAATCTGATTTATTTAACTTGTGATATAATTGTGACATCATAGCATCCTCAATATGGTTTTGTATGTAAATGGATTAATAAGGGCTTAGTTAAAACATGTATATCATGTCACTTATGGGTAATGTTGGTGATGACTCCCATTACTGTCTATTCAAAAATGCATTGCGGATAATATTGGTGACAAGCTATATTACAGTCGGTTTGAATATTTTTGCAATTGATTTTAGTGACAAGCCATATCACTATCGATTTAGATTACTCTCGGGACATGCATTCACACATCATGACATACATGCATTTAATTAACTGGAATAAGATATTGTTTGCTATGTTGTGTCATCATTACTTGTACTTGATTGTGTTGATATTGTGAGAAACTTAGAGGAATGGTAACACTGAGTTGGTCATTCACTTTCTCTTAGAACGATGTTTTCAAATACCACCCAAATATCATTGGTGCAGATACTATCGAGGTTGGGGTCTTAGACAATGCTTGTGTACATTTAGCAGAGGAAGTGTAGTACTTTTAGATCTTCAATGGGCAAGACTAGTCTAGCTTTGTTTCTGCTTGGTTATGATTGTGGGAGTAGTTGTTTAAATTAATTAGATATTTTGATATATTTTGAATATGTATATTGAGTCCCTAATTGAGTAGACTCTCTATTATTGGTTCGAATGATTGTATGGATATTTGTGTGATTATTAATTGTGCTACCACTTTACTTTCAAAATTTATACATTGTTTGGTTAGTTCTTCACAATTGATTTTAATGTCAGTTTGATCATACTATTAAATAACGCTTCCACAATACAAAAGTAACACATGAAATTTTGAGGCTGGAATGTGTACTCAACTCCTAAAATTTAAAGCATTACACCAAAAATTATGTGGATTATTTATCATGGCGCATAAAAGCTTAGTAGAGCTTAGAATTATGGTTATCTTAGAGGAGGGTGAATAGAATCACTTAAAACTTTATGCCAATTAAAAATAATTAACATTTAGGCTTCCAAGTGTTGAGTGTGAAATATTATATATTTCTCCCTATTTATACTTTGGTTTTATAAACATGATAGTGTTTAATCAATCTAATTATGAATGTTTTCATGTGCGAGGTAATTTTGAAAGTTTTAAGTGAAATAGATGCCAAAAAGAATATTTATGCTCAAAAGATTACTAAATGAAGATTTGGAGATTTAGAAGTCATTAATGAAGAATTCACTGTCAAAGATCCAACGAAATCAAGTGAGGAATGAAGATAATCAAATATTTGAAGTGAATAAAAAGAATCTTAAAATTGTCCTAAAAAAGAACATATTCTTAAAATTGTCCTGAAAAAATATATTTTGAAACTCCGAACTTAAAAAGAAAAGTTTTGGGAGTTTATTTTGAAAACTGCATAGAGTGTATAAATTTAAGGTAGTTTATAGATTTTTTTTAACTCGGTACAAAAGTTAGAGTTCCACAACTATAAATAGGACTTCCTAAGATGCTCTAAAGCATCTTTTAGAGTTTGAAAATATCTCAAGGAGCATAACACAAGGGTGGAGCAATCGCTAAAGAGTTTTTCTTCTTCCCTACTTTATTTGTTATGCTTTGTTTAAGAGATTTGGTTTTAATCATGTTTATGGTTGGATAAATCTCTTAGCTAGGTATAAGAGGTGAAGCTTGTAGCGTGTTTGGATGATTATCTTGCTTTGATTTTTATTCTTAGTAGACTTGATTGATTTCTATCTTGATATTAAAGGAATATTTTTAGTTTTCTATGATTTATTGTGACTCAAATTACAATAGATGCTATGATAGCTTTGGATATCTTTTTTTCTTATTTTGAGATTATAAGATTAGTAAATCCTGTTATTCACTATCGTCTCCTGAGCATGGTAGGGTGATGGAATCCCTTCCAATCATCATAAATTTTCTCTATTGAAAATTACGTCAATGAAAAGTTTAGATTTGATTTAAATTGCTTTATCTTTCAATTAGATAGGATATGACTCCAATTTCAATTGTGTTTCTTGAATCAAGTAAGATAGCATCTTGATAGCTATAAGTGGATCCTTGGCACCATAGTTCTCACCTTTAAATTTATAAGTTTTAATTAACATTATTCATCATTACTCTCAATTATTCAGATTTCATTTTAGATATTTTTCTAGTTCTAGTTATTTTCATAAAACGTACAAGTTTATTCCATGTGGATTCGACCTTAGTCTTACCGAGTTATTACTACATCGTGACCCTACACTTTAGGTTGTGAACATCAAGACAAGTGGGTCTAATTGCATAAACTACAAATGATGCACCAACTTGAGCCACTATTGTGTCTACGAGATAGACATCTTGTGTGCATGTGCTAACAATCAAATGCCTAACAGACAATCCGTTCAAGTATTCATATAATTCAACCAATTAAACTCATAAGTATTAATAGAAATATGCTCAAATCACAATTGCAAACAGAATAATATATCATGGTCTAGCTACTTGCTTACTTTACTCCTTTTGGATGCACTCTCCTCAAGTATACTAGATTTCATTATTTTAGGATTTTTCAATAAGTTCACACATAACCTTTACAAGTGTACACTCCTGTCGGAGGCTCTCACAAAGACTTACACATATACACTTTTGTTAAAGGCCTACACAAGGACTTAACAAACATATACTCCGATTGAAGGCCTATGCAAGGAGTTACACACGTACACACCCATGCTTTGTAGTAATATGATCCTATATAAGGATCTATGTGAGTTTGGGTCGCAAACTTTATACTCAATCCTATACAAAGAAAGATTTTATGAACTCTAGGTTGACAACCTTACTTATTGGATTGAGTTCTGTTGATTCGCCTTACTTGATATGCGTCTTCACTTATTGAATTCACTTCTCTTATACACTCCTAATATTTGAAGTATGTCTGCTTTCACTTCTTTGAATTGGCTACCTTACACGCGATGCTCCAATACGACTATCAAGGTATTGGGAGAGGTTAAATCTTATAGAACTATGAGGTAGTTGTTTTCAATTATGGATTCACCTAAATGAGTATTCTAGAGGATATTTAGATAAGGATTTACTTATAGATGTTGAGTCTAAACTCTAGAGAATGTAAGATACCATGTTCTTCATCAAATGGAGCTTGAAATGTTTATTAGAGTAACTAATCACGGTGAAGATGGAATGAATCTCTTTGAGTGATAGCCTATTTGTGTTGGGAAGTATTGTATAGGCTTCTAATTCACTAAAAATCGTCAACTTTGCAAAGTTTTAGTTCTAGAATTATAGAAAAAAAGGGTTCCAATGGATCTATAACAACTAACTTTGATTGATTGAGTGACCTCGATCAAAATTAATTCGATAAAATGGTAGAAAGTTATTGAACACTTTTACGCATTCTCAATCAATCGATTAATCGAGGTTTCTACGAAACTGGGTAGGAAGTTTTCTGGACATTTTTGTCCACCTTTGATCGATCGAGCAAGGGCCTTCGATTCTCGATTGAGGATATGTATTTGGTTTTCTTTTTTTTGCAAAAGAACTAAGCGGCACAAACTTGATGACTAAGGGTTTTCATATATGGATCAAGTTATCTAGGGTATGTTATTTTGAACCTAAAGGGGTCTATGTTACGCCCTAAACTCAGTAACTGAACTCACAAGGAACCCGATGGCCGGTTCTGGCCGCAACAGCCTCTGTAGTACCCCATTCTTAGCTCCTAAGGCAGGTTCCGATCCTAGGATCCTAAAAGGAGGATTTCTATAACAATATAATCATTTTCAATACGAGTATACTTAAGATTAACAAAGGCACACACCACAAAATCTAATATGAATTTGAACTTTTATAAGTTTCCATAAGGTCCAAAAGGACATATATAAGATAACAGAAGAAAGAAGGAAGAGGATCTATAACACTAGGTCCTCGGCCCTCACACCTATCCAAGATCCGCTGTTAAGACGCCAACTTATGATCTTCTGTATGCATCAATCGTGCATAAGCTTATAAAAAGCTTAGAGGGTGGTGAAAGTGTGTGACAATGGTGCTCAGAAGAAGATAGAGAATGCAGAAGGGAGTCACGATCAATACTCATACTACTAGCCTTATCAAGGCTATCATAAACACAAGAAGCTATAACATGGAAGTATGATAATGTAGGAAGCAATATCAAAGCTATATAGTGCAATGAGTAATGTAATGCAATGAGCACTAGGCGCCATGCCAAGGCGATGCATTATGAGGCTTACACAACCGATGCAAATGCAATGCGAAGTAATGTCAGTGCTCATATCCAATCCATATATCAAGTACATTTTCATCATAAGAAAATCACCGGGGTCCATTACACTGCTGGATGACTGCCAGTTTACAGACCCCACACAGTCAAACGAGCGTAAGAGACCTCACTACCTACCTGTGGACAGCTAATCACCAGCAAGACCTGAAGGTAGCGGACCCATTCACAAGCTGGTTAGACTCAGCCTAGCAATGCCCTCTTACATTAGGTGAGTAAGGCCACACCCTTATCTAACCAACTACATGACAGTGGGAGTCGTGGCCTAATAGTATAAGGCCCTCGTGCGCTCATATATTTCACCCGGTTACGACACTGGAGCAGATCCTTGGTACCATGAAAGTTTTAAGAATTTTACCCATGGGCATCTTATGCACTCGGTATGCTCAAGTAACATTTTCAGTGTCTAAACATGGCCATCCATGATGTATCTGTGGAGGCTACAACCCTGATGAAGCAAGGACGATAACGCTCATATGTTATGCAATGCCAGATGCATGAATCACATAATCAACCATGCTCAATCCCAAGCATCCAAAGTGCTCAAGAGGGAATACTACATCCCTAGGGGAAAGTATCATGCAATGCCCAATGACACAATATGACCACACACTCATAGTGTCAACTAAGCATACAATGATATACATGGGCCATGAAGATGGGTCTAAACGCATTATGTGGTGATATACAAAGTACTCCTCCTATCTAAGAAGACACCAAGACTAGGTATTTAGACAATATCCATAAGGAATCTCAACTCTAGTGGGGGCCCATTTACCTGGGGTAACCCACGAGACTAAGTATACAAACTATGGGTCTAAGCTATATAGAAATAAGCCTAGTAAGAGTCTCAGATGATCATCTAATCACTCTTAAATACAACCGGGCCTAGAGGGGTCCATAATGGGGACATTTAACCACCATTCTCCAAAAAGGCATATTAATCATGAATGATGTGGATAGAATGCCCAAGGCCTATATTTAAGATAAAAATAAAGGTAACCATAGACATATATATATTCCTCATAATAGGCCATGAAAAGATAAAATACCACTTTTAACAACATGGGCTCCAAGAAGGAAATTAAGGCCCAAGGCTCAATTTTCAATGGCCATAGAATTCATGCATTGAGTTGGACTTGGTGAGCAGCCCCTATACACATTATACGACTAAATAAGTTTAAGTTTGGATGAAATGGGCCCAACTACATTAGCCCAATATCTTAACAATTTAACTAGGCAACCAAGGGCCAATACTATCATTGTCTTAGCCCACAAGTCCATCAAAATGGTGAAAGTTGGCCCAATATATGGTTGGGCCAAGCTGGGATGACCCTGCCCACTCTGGGCCCACGGGATGCCCCAAAAAAAATCTGATCTAAGATGGGGTCCTCATCTGATTACTAAAGGTGACATAAAAGAATACACTGATTAAGCCTAAAGATTATAAGAAAACATAAGCATGTAATACATACATAAGTTCTCAATATGGTGGGCCCCATAGCCAAATAAAGTTTTAACTATAGAATTTTACATTTAAGGCCCTTTGATAAACTTTTGACTAGTTTAACTTCCTAAACCTTCTAAGGTCCAGAAATTAGTTAACTATGTGAAAATAATCTCATAAAAGCCAACTATATTCGTTGGGGGACCCCACTAGATGGAGAGTGCGTATATATCATGAAAAGATCAAGTGGGCCTGTTACAGGATTGTGAGTCCAGCAGTAACCCAAGGCAGAGAGTACATTCATAATTGGGCGATCCAAGGCTTGAATGGCCTGGACCAAATATTCGTTAAGGTAGGTTCCACATACATACACATTAAGTCCTAAACAAATGGTCTAGGGTCTATGGTGGGCCTTTAACCATCCATAGAAAAACCCATGGCCTACCTTAAGATTATCCAGGAGGACGTTCAACATCAACTGGCTTCCAAGAGGTAGCCCGCCACTACTCATATAATATAAAGTTTAAAGCCCACGCAATGCATGGCCTAATGGGCCATACACCAAGCCCAACTTATAGGCCAGATAGTAGACCCTCAAGTAAGGTTTAGGCCTAACCCCAAAGGTCATAATTCCACATATTGTAGTGGGCTTCATGGGCAGCCTAGTAATTTATTTACATGGGCAAGTTTTACATTTAACACAAGTGAGTTGGGTCTCACTTTTGACCCAAGTACAGGGTCAATTTAGTGGGCAGCCAAGAGCCCAACTTCTTGCATATTATTGCCCTTAAGCCCATTACAATAGATGGGAGAGTATAGCCTTAAGATCAATGGGCCTATCCAAAAGAACCGAGTCCAAAAGGCCTAATCATCACCACAAAAGGGGCGACCATGCATATACTATATTACATAATAGGCCAAAAGGAAATGGCCCAAAATAAAAGTCATCCAATTCATACATTATGACGGACTTGCGATCAGCCCATAAGCCTAAGAATACACATGGGTAAGGCCTATACTGATAGTGTGGGCCTTACCACATCAGCCCAAAGACTTTGCAAGGCCCTCCACAATATACATTTATGTGGGCCTTGCAAGTCAGCCCACAATTAAGCATTTTATGAGGGCATCAAGGCTAATAAAATCATATGATCAGCTTGTAGACGGCCCATTGGGCCCATAAATTAATAATGCTAGCCCTTGCACAGTCTTGGGCTCAAGGAATATGTTTTCAACCCAAATGTTCCATAAAACTATCAAAAATCTAGTTAAGACTAGCCCATATTATCACCTCAAAGATGGGCCTTAAGAGGCACTAATTACACCAAAAAATGTCTAAGGAAGGAAAGAAAGGAGTGTGTACAACACTCTTTCAAATATGGTGTACCACAATAGTTCCTAAACAATCAACCATGTAGCAAATTTTGGGCCTCTTGTTTGAATTCCAGCCCACCCATTTCTTGGGCCTGTTAGAGTCCAGAAATTTATTTAATTTAGATAGGTTACTAACCCATGGTGATCCACATATACCATAGTGGGCCCCACCAGATGAAAAGGGAGATATAAAACACTTACTTCAAGTAGGCCATGCCATTAAAATGCAGGCCCAACAACCCAAGGTAGGAGCATCCCATGGTGGTTAGTCCTATGGGGCTGGGTATTTGGCCCAAAACTGATCCAAATTACAGGCCACACCATGGTCGGTACAGAGGCTCAATGGCCCTGCAAATTTGCAGGGTGGTCTCTCCATGGGTATGGCACACCCCTAAAAAATTTTAAAAATTTTGAACATTTATAAATATTTTAATTAATTTAAATAAAATAATCTATCTAGAAAATCGGACAGGCTTGAACGTTCCAACGTGGTCTGCCAGTCCGGCCCTTACCACGGTGTGCAAAGGGGTCCATTAGCCCTAAATATTTGTAGGTGGGTCTTAAAATGAGTGGACCACACCCTTACAAATTTTTAGAATTTTTAGACATGGATAAATATTTTAATTCATTTAAAGAAATCAATCTATCCTGAAAATCGGACTGATCTAGACACGACATTATAGTGGGCCGGTCCAGCCACCACCATGGTGCATAAAGGTGTCCATTGGCCCCAAAATTTGGTAGGTAGGTCCTACCATGGGTGGGCTACCTCTCTGTAAATTTTTAAAATTTTTAGACACCCAAAAGTATTTTAATAAATTTCAGAATTTCAACCTATCCAGGGTGGAATGTTGCTGGTACAGTGTAAAAAAATTCAGACTGTCCACCTCACTTGGACCACACCTTTGGGACCCTAATGAATGTCAGATGGGGCTGAAATTTGGTATGGTTATAAGTGGGTCATGAAGTTACAAAAATTATATATTATTTTATTTCAATATTTCCACCAAAGATCTAGAAATTAGGCCCCAATGTGGCCCAAAAATCTATCCAAGCAGATTTGGACAACAACATGTTGCTGTCCAAACTACCCCAAAAGATAATTAAAAGGGAAATAAATCACTATTTTCTCAGGGTGGGGTCCACCTAAATGGGTCACACAACTCTCAAACCCAAACCCCTTCCAAGATCATCCATAAAATCAAGTCCAAAGGCTGTCCAAAACATACCAATAATATGGGGCAGCAAGGTGGGCCTGGATGTCTAACCACTTGGGCCTAGTTGCATGGCACATCAAGTGGGCCACACATACATCAGATTTACTATAAAAATAGGAAAGAAAAGATGGAGAAGAAACACAATCCGGTCATGAGGTAGGGCCCCACCACTAATGGGCCCTCCCAAGAATGAATCATACCAATGTAACTACATTAATTGTACATTGAATATAAAATCACTACATGCATGATTTATAATTGCTATGGATGGTTGGGATGTCATCCCAACATGATCCTTAAGGTCTAGATGACCTTGAGATGGAGTGGATCATTACATACATCATGATGGGGACCATGGAGAATGGCCCCATCATGGATCATGACATGCATGTAGGATGGGCCAAAGGGCCACATTCATGGGATCAAATGGGATCCCCACAATGGATTGGTGGGTCCCATGTGATCAATCCATGAATAAATAATGAGATTAAGGAAAAGAAAGGAATTCAGTAAAAGAATAGTCACCCACCTCAAAGATGACCACCAAACTTTCACACTAAGGTTCTCTACCACCAAGGGAGATGGATCAATGGTGGAGATGGGGTTCCAAGGGTTAGATGGTGGGGGATTAAGGAGGAAGGTGGCTGGAAAAATAGAGAAAAATGGGCTGAAGAAATGGAGAAAAATTGCTAGAGAAGAAGAGAAGAGAGAGAGAAATGAGAGGGAAAGAGAGGAAAAAGCTTTTTAAGGGAAGTAATCATTAACCTATGGTGATACAAATAATATTTGATAGGGTAGGTTAGGTTTAGGTGGTGTGTGAGGTCTTGGTAGTGTGAGTTATGGAGATTTAGGTGATGTGTATAGTGTGTGTTGGAACTTGTGCAAAAGAGAGAGTGTGGGCCACATGATCAAAATCAAGAGCCATAGAATGAAACGTACACAACTTATGATCCACACATCGGATGGACGCACAAGATGCTGCGTTGGAACCACGGCGACAATGCGGTCGCAATGGCACAGGTCTCAGCTCGATCCGAGTCAGATTTACGTGACTGGACTCAAGGATGACCGCAAGCACAATTCGAAAGTCTCGGGTTGTCGAAATTCGACCGGTAGGACCGTGGGACCACAAGAAATGAAATGCACACTCACACACACATACACATATGCGAACTTGGGTCGGGTCTCACAGTCTAGGCCTAAGATTACCAAGGCACCTCCTAATTTACATGTTGTCTTTGGCCTTGATGCTTCAAGTCTTCGAGTCTTCAGTTTTCAATGTCTTCTTATAGAGGCTTAACCAACTCAAGACACCATATCTCATATCATTGAAAAAAAATCAAGGCACTAACAATACCTTCGTACTTTATTGTCTATCAAAAGACTGAGGTGCTTGGGGGCAACCTCTAGCCACACCTCCCTTTTACCAAGGATAGGACATGACAAAGGTACTCGATGGGCAACCTCCTACCTATTTTTTGGTCCATGACGATCATCAAAGGATAGAAGCGCCTAGGGGCAATGCCCGGCCAGACCTCTCCCAATAGTCATACCACATGCGGCATAGGAACCAAATCCTGAGTAGCCCTGCCAAGATATCTTAACCAGGAAAATTTGTCAAGCCAGCAACGGCAGCTCAACAGAAATGATATTATAGGGCTCATCTAAGAGTACAATGTCTAACCAAACGATCGACAATTATGTTGATCGGCCTGTAGGAAATCGTATCTTCCTGGAGGCCACCTTAATGTCTACATAATGTTTATTTTCTATCCAAATGATCATGGATGAAGATAAATAACAAATATCTCCATGATCCAAAACTTCTTGTATGAACTTTCGTGGCCTACAAGAAAATTTTAATGATCAGTCACCATCCTATGGTATGGTTCACCTAAGATTTGGATTTATTTTATTTTTGGGATCATGCCCTCAAATGATTTAAAAAAAAAAATAATAATAATTGGACGGTATGGATATAGAATACATACATCAAGGTGAGCCCCACGGTAAAAGCCTCGCTGTCTCATGAGAGGTGGGGGCCGTAGTTAATCCACTCCCCGTATTTGTTAGTGGCCCCTCTATAAGCGTCTGTTCAGGTTGGTGCTAGAAAATATTTTTGAGCTCATCAAGATTTATTTGTTTTATCCATGTCATCCATCTATTTTTCCAGCTCATTTTATATCATGAGCTTGAAAATAATGCAAATCCAAATCTTAGGTGGACCACACCATAGGAAATAGTGGTAATTTAATGCTCACCATTAAAAACCTCTTCAGAGTAACTAAAGTTTTTAATTAAGTTCATAGTTGTGTTTTCCTTTGGTATAGGTCCGTGTGCAAGTAGGATTGCAATTGAACATGAGGGTTACTGTAACATCCTAGATTTTCATTGTTTTGGATTCCAAAAAATCCTTGAAAATTTTCTTTTATAAATTAACTTATAATATCACTTAAATGACCATTAGCACTCAATGTTAGTCTATACATGGGTGGTACTAGTAAATAACCACACAAGTCTGATTAATCAACCGTAGAAAACCACCGAATCCGTCCGATCACTTGAACATCAGGTGTAGCCCCATAATTTACTCACATAGGACCCAAATCTAGCCGATCCGTCGTTAACTAATCAAGACAAACATAACTAAATTAAAGATCTAACATGAAGTCGAGTCAGATAAGGCTTGGATCTTAACTAATAAACTAAATCAACCCTTGTAACGTTCCGTCCAATTAGCACAGTGTCCTATGGCGTCCACATAGGATTTACCACAGGTCCATTCGTTTAAGCTACTCATAGTGAGGTATCACAAGTAAATTAATCTAGGATTAGCCCAACTAAGTAGACAAAATAAGTCATGATAGGACCTAGTGCAGGCCGCCAAGCTAGATGGCCGTTTACACTAAGCGTCAGCCTGTATGGGCTATACCACGACACAGGAAGGTTAGAAAATTATAAAACTTTAGGAAACCATATATCTCACTGGGCTTGAGGTCCATCGCGGACCACAAACTCATTGAATACTCAGAAGTTAATTATCTGAGCCGTTCCAACATCACTTCTCAACCCACCCAACGTTAGAGTTGAAATCTGGCGCTGATAAATGAAATTAAGATTCTGGACTTTTCAGCCGTCGAAATTCTTCTAAATTTTCGATGAAGGTCTAATGTACTTTCCTTCGCCCATCCATAAAATCTGGGACCCGATCGTAGCACGGTAACCATTGATCCCAAATCGGACCCGTACGACCGAATCCCATATCCGATCGTTCTCAAATTTGCATGGCCCTTCATCGGGCCATGGACCACCTACCCTATAAGTTTCATGACCAAGGGACCACCAGAACTATCCCAACAACAGAAAATGAATCCCATAGGGCCATTTAAAGATCGGAACCTTATGACCAAGTCCCATATTCGTTTATCCGTTTGATCCCAAATTTTGCATGGACCCTTGTTGGGCCATGAGGCACCTACACATCCAATTTGGTGGCTAAAGGAGTGTTAGGGCCACCCCAACACCAATAGTTAGTCCTAGTGGGCTATTTTAGAAATTTGAGGAAACTTAAGGCCAAAGGGCCCAACTATAGGAAATAAATCCTAGCCCTCATCTCATATCTTCCACCATTCTCCAAAAATAACAAATCCCTCTCCCTCATATCCTCTTCCATTCTCTAACAACAAATCTCCCTCATAACTTCCTACAATCTCCAACAATCAAGCTCCCTTTTTCATACTTCCTCCATTCTCCAACAACCCATCTCTAGCTCTCTCACAACTCTCCTTTTTGCCACAACCACCAAGGGAGAAAGAGAAAGCAAAGGAGCAAAGAAGAGAGAAGAAAGAGAGTGTAGAAGAGATCCAAGGTGGACCCTAGATCGTGGTGGGGCCGAGGAGATCAAACATGGCAACTCCTTACCCTTTCTCCGAGGAAATCTCGCACCACCACCACATAATCATTCCATTGAGCATCTAAGTGAGATCTTTAACTTCTTTTGTTTGAAACCCATGTGTTGCGGAAGGATTGACTTGGAGTCCTCACATGTAAGAACTTGTTTTAGGGATTCCGGCTGTCCGACCCGAAGCCCTCATTCCTTGGTCATTTTTCAAGCCTTCGACGACCCATAGGTGCAGACTATTGCTCTTAGGTGGCCTAGCACCAATTCTATTATGGGTTTAATGATTTTGATTGCTTGGATTTCATTTTTGAAGAACCTAAAGAATCCCTAGGAATTGCATGCTTATTGAAATTGTATAGAATTGTATATTTGATTCTCATGACGTTGTTTTTGTTTCTCACATGATTTGGTGTTTAATTAATTTATGCTCATGCCTTGTTGATTTTTTCCATGAATTGCAGCTTCATAGTAAGTATGATTTCATTACTCTTATGCATATGATTTCTTGAAATGGAGGAAGTGCTTAACTTCCTCACCTACACACACACACACACTCACATGCACTTGTTTCTTGATATGGTTAGCCTAGCTTGTTATGAGAATATAAATTGTATGTTGATATGAATGAGAACATGAGTTTGTTTATTCTAACGATACACTGTTAGTTGGCATGCTATGAATCACTATTCATCACTATTCGTGCCCTTAGGTTGGCCAAAATCATGAGGAGAGTGAAGGTGGTCCCATTGGTAGAACTGCCTCGAGACTAAACCTATGGATTTGGACCAGAGCCCTAGTCGCCTTGGGTCATGTATGAGTGGGACTAATTCCCTATTTAGATGATTTAAATTCGTCGTTTGGATATTTTTAATTTAGTAGCATTTGATACCGCTTTATGATGTATTTATACTTCATGCCTTGTTAAATCCGTCATTGTTTATGAGATCATCCAAATATAATCAAAATATGAAGCCCATTAGGGCATCCATGACACCTGGAAATTCAGGAGCCAAGTTCTTACACGGCCCCTGAAAATCTGGGATGTTACAGATGATATCAGAGCAATGGTTTGGATTAAATTAGGCTATGGATTATGAACTCACCATAACGCATTCGCTGACTAGGAGGGAGCGATCGAACTTAAAGACATCTATAGGATCCCAGGATTATGCCATTTAGCAAATCCGAAGACTAGAACGTTAGGGTTTACGAGTAGAAAGACTTGTGGCCCGTTGGCCAAATGCATTAGGTGAGATTAAGGTGGATGGAATTGTAAAAGTAACAATAAATACATGTGTAAGGTATTGTCCCTAGATTAGCTGTATCTCATGTTTTCTAATACCATGTTTGGAATGTATGAATTTAAAAGTAAATCTTGGGATTTCCTTTAAAATTACACTTGAAAATTCATCATCATGGGATTTGAAAATCCCATCTCACACCTTCCAACACAAGGCTCATTTTCTAAAGCCTATGAAATTAATTTTAGTCCCATCCCACACTATTCCAAATGTGTCATCCCCAATCCCGAGGTGGGATTAGCAATGCAATCCCATTTAATATAACTTAATACCACTGGCCAAACAAGCCCTTAGACTGCGCAAAGTGATCCAAATCACTTCAAGTTGGAAGGTTGGAAGATTTGAGTTGACCTGACCTAAATGTGATATCGTTGCTGAAGTAGCTTGTGTGATCCCAACATCTACTGTATTCTGGCCCGACGAATAGGTGGGGCCTTCCCACACATGGGGACCCCCTCCTTGCCTCTCCAAGTTCCTTAAAGGCCCTAGGGGCTTCTTCATATGGTCATTTCTATCCAATATTACCCCTCTCACCCTCAATCATCACCCCATTTTCTTCCTAAACTCTCAAAACTTAACTCATAAGTCTTAACTTCTCCTTTCAACCCATTTTTTTCGAAAACAAATCTCGCTTTCCACCACTTTATTCTTCTAATTTCTCTAAGCACTTTCAAATTTGACACAACTACAAGCTCAAAGGATGAAAAGCTATAATTAAATGAAAATTTACTATAAATAGTAAAAATATAAATAAAATAGATTTTTGACCATTAAATTGATGGAATCTTGCAAAATTACTAGGTCCATTGTGTAGAGTAACTTCTCCTACCCCAAATTCATATATGGCACGTCATGTAATGCATTCTGATTTACAAGATATGGGTATTGTAAGGTCCACCAGTCCAGAGGCTCGGCGCCATAGCGCCCGACCGGCGCTGCCAGCGCCCACGGTCTAGGGGCCCGGCGCCGCCAGGGCGGTGGCGCCGAAAATTTCTGCAATTTTGAGTCAACTTCAAAAATTCATATCTCCTTCGTTACAACTCCGATTTAGGTGATTCAAAAGTCAGATTATAGTTTAACAAGTCTAAGTTCATATAAAAATAAAATAAAAATTATAATATAGTTATATTTGGAGTAGATTGACAGCTGTCCAAAAAAATCATTAGTTTTGGATGGTGGTTATTTCTAGAATTTTTATAATTTCTTTGCAACTCCAAATGATATGAAATTTGGTGGGATGACTTAAAACTTGATGGTTAATCATCATAAATTATTTTTTTTAAAAAATAATCCAGTTACTAAAAGCATAAGAAACGTTACAAGATGAGTCCGCTCCTCCCTTTCAATGTACACACGAGTGGAGCCCATTTCTCTTGCTATTTAGGACTATCTAGAGTAAACCTATCTCCACTACTCTCATTACCCTCCACCATCCCTTCTAAACCCTAAAGAAAACTCTTCCTCCCCCAAATCCCAAAACCCAATCCCCAAACCCACCATCTTCTTCTTCACTCTAACCCATCTCAATCCTCATTCTCTCAAACCCTTTCTTAACCATTTTCTTTTTTCTCGATCCCATTCTCAAGTTCACCTACAAAACCTATTTCAAACCCATCTTCTTATCCTTTACAAAACCATCCCATCTCAACAACCACCTTCAAAATCCTACTCCATTCACTCATTCACATGCACTTCCATTCACAAAACCCATTCTCTAAGCTTTCCAAGGAAAACCCTCTCCTTCTCAAAACTCTCTCTCCCAACTCTCATTCCTTCATACAAAACCCATTTCAAAATACATTTTTAAGATCCATCCCTAAACCCATTTCAACCACTCATTCTCCAAACCATCTTCCTAAACCCCTCAATCACTTGCTCATTTTTTTTTCTCTCTCCTCATATTTCACAACCCACTTTCAACACTTTCCAAACTCATTCCAAAACCCCTCTCACATCCATCTTAACCTCAAAGACCCTTCAACAAACCCATTTTCACCCCACTTTCCCAAACAAATTCTCAAACCCACCTTTTCCTTCTTCCAACACTCTAGAGGAAACACATTCACAAGCATTACTTTTTTTAAAAAAAAAAAACATTCACATACTCCACACCATTTCCACCGTTCATCCTCAAACCCCATTCACCAACTCAACATCAAATTCCTTTTCAAATAGCTCCCCTCTAACAAAACTTTCATCCCTCCTTCTCATAATCAACCCAAACCCATTTCCAACATACATTCCTCAATCCTTCAACTTTCATCTCCGAAGCCCATCAAACTCATTCCATTCTCATTTCCAAAACCCTTTCACCAAAACTCATTCATAAAACCCAACATCAACCCTCTTTCTCAAATCCATTCCCACACCCATCCTTTCACATTCATTTTTAACCCATTTTTCCCTTAATAAACCTTCCTCAAATACATTTATAAACTCATTATCTAATCTTCTCAAAACCACCCCTAAAAAAAAAAAAAAATGTTCCCTCCAACGACCCACCTACATTTCTCATAGTCAATCCATCTTAGCCGAGGGATATGGAGTTCTTGCTACCATTGCCTCATTCTTCACTATTCTGGTGATCCTTTCCCTTATGGGAAAGAAAAGAGCGGCTCCAGAGAAAGTGGGGCCGAGCCAAGAGCAATGTAGTAAGAAGAAGGCCGATCCGAGGAGGAAAACCAGCTCGGAGGCTCGATCTAAGGGGCGAAATGATTCCCAAACAAACGAGAGGCTCGTTGAAGATTTAGAAAACTTTCGTGTGTGCCAAGTCACCTTCGAGGCCTCAGTGGAAGAACATTTGCTAGGTAATAACTCTTTACTCAACCGACTTATGGAGAAGAATTGGGGTCCCGTGTTTTATGTAAGCGAGCAGGCTGATGTGAGGCAGGCTCGAATGTTCTTCACCAGGATTAGAAATCTCAATTCGACCCCCTTGGATTTGATATTATAGTGCATGGCGAGGAAATCCACTTGGGAGTTGAGGACTTCGTCGAAATACTGGGAGTGCCACCGGGGGAGGTGCAGATTGATGAAACGAATCTCGAATCGAGAGAAGCCCGCGATGAACGAACTCATTTCCTGTGTGGCCAAGTTGTCCCTTAGAATCGGGATGTCGGCCTGTCGCAATAGCCATGTTCTCCAAATATCGAGTACTCCACCGCATGATCACCCACAATATATATCCGAGATTAAAAAACTGTACCGAGTACACCTGCTACATGGTAGAGTTCTTGTATCAGGTGGGCCAAAGAGCAAATGTGTGTGCACCTAGCACAGTGCTCCACCAAATTGTGAAGGCCACAAGGGAGGTATGGAAGGACATAGTTCTCCCATTTGGCTGCCTAACCTGCCATATCGCCAGTCAGTATAGGATAGGCAGATCGGATGGGAACCCCGTACCATCGGAAATCCTAGGGGACAAGCTACTAAACTCTATAGGAGCGGGACCCAAACAAAGATAGGCTCACATCAACCTGTTTGGGAGGCCGATGAAAAGGAAGATGAAGGGAGTGACGGGGGCGAGAATGATTGCGAGGATGAAGCTGAAGAGGCGGATGGGGCTGAAGAAATTAGGGCAGACAGTAGGGAGCCCCTCACCATCCCATATATACGCGGGTGCTTGGATGCGCTCCAAGTCGAGGTAGCAGAGATCAAGGAGAACTAGGTAAGGATCGTGGAGAACCAGGCGAAGTAGGACAAGTGGAACAAGAAGATATACCGGGCCATAAAGTCCCTGATCTGTTGTAATAAGGGGGAAGATGCGCCTCCACTTTCGCCCGACTCAAACGAGTAGCAGCACCACCTTACTGATGATCAGTAGTTTGCTTTAGGTCATTTAGGTCTAATCCCATGTACTGAAATAGTCACGACTTTTTCTTAAGTAGGTTACATTTCCTTTTCGTCTACGGTGTTTAATGATGTTTGTAATTCATGTTGTAACATGTAACTGGCCATGCTAATGACATTTTAGAATTCAATGTAAATGTATGGATTGAAATTCTTTTGTCACTTTGTAAATACTTGCATGTATTGTTGCCAATAGACTAGTCTTGCCTTTTCATATTAAAGTTTAGCATTGAGTGTTTATTTAGGAATTATTTATAATCGTGCTAGGAATCATTTCGTGATTAAGTTTAATTACATATATATATATATATATATATATATATATATATATTTGTTCTAGTTATTTTGGTGTAATTAAATTAGGACCCTTAAGTAAGATTGAGTTCCATAGTTTGATACTCTGTAAGCTCATGTTAGAGACGGACTATAGTAAAATATATTGAGTTTTTCCATTCTCTTATGGACTCAAGGTTCCAACAAAATCGAGAAGATGATATCCTTCATCTTTGCCTTCCTGCGCCCTTACTGGCGTTATTAGCACTCCAAACCTCCCGAATACTTTAAAATCTCGATTATTTCTTCATTCTTGAAATTTATGAAACTAAAGTATAGTCTACGATTAACCCACTAGCTATAAGATTGAAACGGTAATTCGTATAAAAAATAAATAAATTTTGTCTTTAAAACTTTTTAGGATGATCGTTACCCATAGGCATGTTGAGAGAATTATTAAATCCCAAATTGGTTATAAATTAAAACAAGGACTCTCGTAGACCAAGACCCAAAAGACAACCTTATAAATAAGAGATTTAAACTTTTTAACAATGATCGTTCCCTGAACATTTAGATTGATCAGACTATGGAATTACGAAAGTATAAATCTGCGAAGCATTCGCGGCTTGACTCAATTCTCAATCCTGGACGACTACCAATGGATTCACTACTTTGACCGAGCAGAAGATTAGGATCCACCAGGATGAATAAGGGATACGATGAGCCGTCTACCCTGGTCAGGTAGATGATCGACGTATCGGGTTAAAGCCCACTACAACCGTCTCTCCGTATTGGTCTAACATTGAAAATAAATATTTCACTCTAGGTAGAGGGAAGTTATCGCCATAAATCTAAATCTTTAAAAATAAATAATTTTTAGTAAACCATTAGGGTGAAAAAGTTTTAAGGGGGGTAGATCACAATGAGCTACGGTAGCATATTTATTTTATACCCTAAAACGTATAAAAACCCGAAACCAACAAAACTTAAGAAAATGAACTGATAATATATTTATTTATACCCTTAGGCAATTTCGGGGATAAATTCGTTTTTAAGGGGGGTAGATTGTAACATCCTAGATTTTTACTGTTTTGGATTTCCAAAAATTTTTGAAAATTTTCTTTTATAAATTAACTTATAATATCACTTAAATGACCATTAGCACTCAATGTAGTCTATACAGGGGTGGTACTAGTAAAGAACTACACAAGTCTGATTAATCAATCGTAGGAAATCACCGAATCCGCCCGATCACTTGAACATCAGGTGTAGCCCCATAATTTACTCATATAGGATCCAAATCTAACAGATCCGTCGTTAACTAATCAAGACAAACATAACTAAATTAAAGATCTAACACGAAGCCGAGTTAGATAAGGCCTGGATCTTAACTAATAAACTAAATCAACCCCTGTAACGTTCCGTCCAACTAGCACAGTGTCCTATGGCGTCCACATAGGATTTGTCACAAGTCCATTCGTTTAAGTTACTCATAGTGAGGTATCGCAAGTAAATTAATCTAGGATTAGCCCAACTGAGTAGACCAAACAAGTCATGATAGGACCTAGTGCAGGTCGCCAAGCTAGATGGCCGTTTACACTAAGCGTCAGCCCGTACGGGCTATACCCCGGCGCAGGAAGGTTAAAAAATTATAAAACTTTAGGAAACCATATATCTCACTGGGCTTGGGGTCCATCATGGACTACAGACTCATTGGACACTCAGAAGTTAATAATCCGAGCCGTTCCAACAGCACTTGTTAACCCACCCAAGGCTAGAGTTGAAATCTGGCACTGATAAATGAAATTAAGATTTCAGACTTTTCAGCTGTCAAATTTCTTCTAAATTTTTAGTGAAGGTCTAATGTACTGTCTTTCGCCCATCCACAAAATCTGGGACCCAATCGTAGCACGGTAACCGTTGATCGCAAATCGGACCCGTACGACCGAACCCCATATCCGATCGTTCCCAAATTTGCATGGCCCTTCATCGGGCCATGGACCACCTACCGTATAAGTTTTATGACTAGGGGATCACCAGAACTGCCCTAATAACCGAAAATGGACCCCATAGGGCCATTTAGAGATCAGAACCTTATGACTAAGCCCCATATTCGTTTATCCTTTTGATCCCAAATTTTGCATGGACCCTTGTTAGGCCATGAGGCAAGTACACACCTAATTTGGTGGCCAAAAGAGTGTTAGGGTCACCCCAACACCAATAGTTAGTCCCAATGGGCTATTTTGGGAATTTAAGGAAACTTAAGGCCAAAGGGCCCAACTATAGAAAATAAACCCTAGCCCTCATCTCATATCTTCCATCATTCTCCAAAAATAACAGATCCCTCTCCCTCATATCCTCTTCCATTCTCCAACAACAAATCTCCCTCATAACTTTCTACAATCTCCAACAATCAAGCTCCCTCCTTCATACTTTCTCCATTCTCCAACAACTCATCTCTAGCTCTCTCACAACTTCTCTTTTTACCACAACCACCAAAGGAGAAAGAGAAAGCAAAGGAGAAAAGAAGAGAGAAGAAAGAGAGTGTAGAAGAGATCTAAGGTGGACCCTAGATCGTGGTGGGGCCGAGGAGATCAAACATTGCAACTCCCCACCCTTTCTCCAAAGAAATCTCACACCACGACTACATAATCATTCTGTTGAGCATCGAGGTGAGATCTTTCACTTCTTTTGTTTGAAACCCATGTATTGCAGAAGGATTGACTTGGAGTCCTCATATGTAAGAACTTGTTTTAGGGATTCCGGCCGTCCGACCCGAATCCCTCATTCCTTGGTCGTTTTCCAAGCCTCCGACGTCCCATAGGTGCGGACTATTGCTCTTAGGTGGCCTAGCACCAATTCTATTATGGGTTTAATGATTTTGATTGCTTGGATGTCATTTTTGGAAAACCTAAAGAATCCCTAAGAATTGCATGCTTATTGAAATTATATAGAATGGTATATTTGATTCTCATAACGTTGTTCTTGTTTCTCACATGATTTGGTGTTTGATTGATTTATGCTCATGCCTGTTGATTTTTCCCATGAATTGCAGCTTCATAGTATGTATGATTTCATTACTCTTATGCATGTGATTTCTTGAGATGGAGGAAGTGCTTAACTTCCTCACCTACACACACACACACACTCACATGTACTTATTTCTTAATATGGTTAGCCTAGCTTGCTATGAGAATATAAATTGTATGTTGATATGAATGAGAACATGAGTTTGTTTATTCTAACGATACACTGTTAGTCGGCATGCTATTCATCACTATTCATCACTATTCGTGCCCTTAGGTTGGCCAGAATCATGAGGAGAGTGAAGGTGGTCCCATTGGTAGAACTGCCTCGAGACTAAACCTATGGATTTGGACGAGTGTGTTCGAGTGGCTGTAATTCGACTACATGGGTCTCTTATGCCCGATGTCACTCCTGTCACGCTCGCCTGACTTTTGTGGTTTAGTCTACTGTCTGACCAATCTTGATTGTTAAACTTGTTTGCTCACATACATATGGAACTTGAACTACCCTACAATTACTGTAGCCCATCAATAACCCACTTGAAACTAGTCCACAGCCTCGTGAGCCGGGCATGGTGGAATGGGACACTATGTCCAAGCTATCGGCCTAAGCTAGGGTGACGCGTCAGCGATCCCTTTCTCTTGGCACTCCTTATGTACTTGAAGTCGGGGATGAGGAACCCGACGGGATCACGGACCGCGAGGTCTCGGCCTCACACATTGAGAGATTTTGGCCTCGCAACCCGTTTAGGGCATTGATACGTAGGGTGTATCAGATTCCCTAACCCGCTGGATGAATGAACTTAACTAATAACTCGACTAACACGATCGCATTGCATCGCATTAATTAGGGTGGTGACTCGGAAGTCGAGGTCACTCTGAGAGAGTGCTGACATACGCGATCGTTAGATGAAGTTGCTCGAGGGAGCGTCGTGGCGAGGGCATGCATCATATCATTCCGCATGCATGCATTTTAATAAGAGTTGTTAGGTATTGATGATTGACTGCGTTTCATTAAATTCATATTATAATTGATGCCTGTTGTAACTTAAGATTAATAGCACCCACTGAGTTAATCACTTACTCCCACTCTGGGACGGTGTTTTAAAACACCAACCAGACTCTTTACTAGATGCAGGTGAGGCGAAGCTCGACGAGCTGAGTAAGGTGAGTAAGAATAGGGAAGAGGAGTTTTCTTGCTTATAGGCTTTCGGTGGATCTTTTTAATTGAGTTCGGGCTACCACGGGGTATGGACCAAGGCCCTAGTCGCCTTGGGTCATGTATGAGTGAGACTAGTTCCCTATTTAGATGATTTGAATTTGTCATTTGGATATTTTAAATTTAGTAGTATTTGATACTGTTTTATGATGTATTTATACTCCATGCCTTATTAAATCTGTCATTGTTTATGAGATCATCTAAATATAATCAAAATATGAAGCCCATTAGGGCATCCATGATACTTGGGAATTCGGGAGCCAAGTTCTTACACGACCCCTGAAAACCCAGGGTGTTACAGTTACCTATCCTACTGAAATGGGGAAATGGTAGCCCTTGCTGTGGAGCCATCTTGATGTATGTATTCTACATCCATGTCATCCATCCAGATTCCCGGATCATTTTAGGGCATGGGCACAAAAATGAAGTATATCCAATCTAAAGTGGACTATATTATAGGAAACCAGGGTAATTGAATGCCCCATCATTAAAGATTTCCTAGAGCTCGCAATAATGTTTCCATAATGTTATTTTCCCATCCAACTTGAAAGGTCAAACAAACCTGGATAAAAGAAATAAATAAATATAAGCATGATCCAAAAATTTTATGACCCACATGAAGTTTTTAATGGTCAATTGCCACTATTTCCTTTGGTGTGGTCCACTTGAAATTGGGATCTATTTCAATTTTATACTCATGCCCTAAAATGATTTGACAAAAGATTACACCTATACCAACATATCTATGCAATTGTCGCTCTGTCAGACCATAATGAAAACATTAAGGTGGGGCCCCTGTGAGGGCTTCAGCCGGGGCTGCACATAATCAACTTATAGTAAATTAGCTCTTCACGTCTTTTTTTTTCCCCCAAAAAATGCAAGGACATTAGAAACATTTGTTAAGTGAGCTTCACATAGCCCCACCATGTTCTCTATGTCCAATCCACTCTGTCCGTCAGGATCGTCCACCAAAAAAAAAAAAAAAAAAAGCCAGTTCCACAACTTAAGTGGGCCTGTCCACAAAGAAACTGTGGACACGTTGAACATAAGATTGTATGTGATACTAGATATTCCATCTAAGCCATTGATCAAGTGTCCTTAAAGGAATACTTCAAAAAAATTATTAATTTTTGCTTCGAGACATCCTATTTCAGGCACTTGACACATAGGCAGTACATCCGGTGCATGTTCCATGATCACAACCATCCGTCTTTCTTACACAAGCATGATTTACCACCAAAATAGTAGACCAATATTATTTTTGGTTCATGATCACAATGTACATTTTTTTTTTACTTGGCTTCTCAACAATGCACATCTAATAGATGGGAGCTGCTAATTAGGAGAATGCAACTTCTTAGGTACATTGTTTCAGGGTTTGGTTGATCTGATCATTGATCCCTAACTTCCTTCTTGTGTTTTGGATCAAATTTAGCTTCGGCTATAAAATAAGTAGGGTAACCCACACCAGATGTATAGAGCGGATGTCAGAACAATATCATTTTCTTTAACTTGTCATAGTTCATGAATCTTTTATTACATGTTAGGAAGTCCATGGCTATGATAACATCTTAGATCTTATGGTGGGGCTTGCATTGTATCCTAAATACTTTGAGAATTGAAGTTGTAACCAAAAGATTTTTCAATAGAATTTTATTTAGCTATACATATGATTTGGAAAAAGACTTAAATTTTCTCAAAAAAATGTTGTTAATAAACAAACGTGAGAAATAGTATTTTCTTTCCCATACTTTCCTAAAAGGAAGTTTTTTTTTTTTTTTTTGGGAAAATACAATTTCCTTTACTATCCTTTTCACAAATTCAAATAAGCTCTAATATTATGCTCTTAGAAAAGGTAAGGATGCGAACCTAAGGTTCGGTTTTTGTGGGAAGCTTAGGGAGGCTTCAAGAGATGAAAAGACAGCCCCATTTAGAGAAGTTGACAGGGTTCATGAGAGAGTGAAGGGTCTCCTTGTACGATGCATATTATGTATGTAGGGCTGTCAATGGGCCTAAAGGTAAGGCTTGGGCTAGAGAATTACGCCTGAGGGCTAGGCTCAAGCTTAAAATTCAGGCCCATTTTCAATTGGGCTGGATTTAGATGGGGTACAACAGCCCATCCACCCGGCTGGGCACATTAGGGCTTGCACTTTTGTAACATACACAATATTATATTGCTCCAATCCATGCACTCCATCTCTTTCTAGGCTCCAATCAGGAAAGTGAATTGGGTGAGAACCCAACCCCACTCAAGACGGTGCTGCCCTTACCATGTGGTTACCATGGGCCCATCTTTATATATATAATGTATCCAAGCCGTCCATCCATTTTTCTAGATAATTTTAGGGCATAATCTAAAAAATGAAGTAGAACCAATTTTCAGGTGGCCCATACCATAAATTAACATATGCTCTAAGAAGTTTTTAATGTAGGATGGTCAATAACCACTGTTTCTTATGGTATGCTCCACCAGATAGTTGAATCTGCTTCATTTTTTGGGATAATGGCCTAAAATGATCTTTTAAAAAAAATTTAAAAAAAAATAGATAGCGTAGATACATAATACATACGGTGGCCCCCACAGTAACCCCACAGTAAAGGTCGCACCATCTTGGGTGAGGCCAGGGTCTCACCTTATCCGCTCTCCCTTGTGTGAGTGATGCATGTAGGGTTATCAATGGGCCTGCAAGTTAGGCTTGAGCTGGAGTATTAGGCTCGAGAATCGGGCTCAAGCTTGAAATTCTGGCCCATTTTTAAATTAGACTGATTGTACACGGCCCATCAACCTGGCCTGGCTCATTAAGGCTTGCAATTTTGTAACACACATAATAATTAATATTATATTGCTGCAATCCATAAATTGCATCTCTTTCTAGGCTCCAACCAGACGAACCCATGCAAGTTGAGACAGGCCTGGGCCGGTTGGATGGACCAGCATCAATGGCAAATCTGCCAACCAGCTGGCACTTGCCTGAGAGGGGATCAGATTAGGTGTTTCTCCAATCTCACCTAGAGCTGTACATGAGCCAAGCTAAATCAAGTTTGATTCAAGTTTAGTTTGGCTTGTTTATATACGCTCTGGTCACATTTTATATGAGCCGAGCTTCAAGCATATTCCTACTGTGTGAGTTTAGCTTGGTCTAGGCCATATGAGCTTGAGCTTGATTTGGTTTGTTCTAAATATTATTATTATTATTTTTATTTTTTTTTTAGTTTAGCTTGTCAGTACACACACTCCATGTTAGCCACCCCCACTGGGGATCGATCTCAAGACCTCAAGTGTTGAAATGAGGTATCTCCACTCAGTCTGTCAGTTGAGCTATGGATCTGGGTGTGTTTGTTCTAAATATTTGAGCTTAGTCGAGGTAAACCGAACCAAGTTCAAACAGGGATCAACTCGTGTTTCTTTTTTTTTTCCTTAAACAATATGCATAATATAAACTTTTTTATACACAAAAATAACTATAAAATAACATAAAAAAAGACTAATACAAAAATAAAAATACTAAAAAATACATATATAATTTAATATCATTCATAGAACAATAACAATGAACAAAAAGTTATGACTTAAAATATCAGCATGTATGCATCTCAAAGTTACCAATCACGGAAGTCCATGAACACATTAATATAATTACATGAAAGGAACATTTCAATGCAGGTAAAAATGAACCTTCATGCATAGGCAGTCTCACCTTGACTCTCACTAAATCCAAGTTCGTTTGAGGACTAGTTCTTTTTGAATTTTTCTGTGGAGCCTCCTTCAACATATTTGTATATCCATGCCGCACAATCATTTTTATATATCGTTTTAGGACACGGGCTCAAAAATGAAGCAGTTCCAAATCTCATGTGGGTTATACTTATACGAAATAGTGATCATTGAACGACCACCATTACCACTTTCTTAGGATCTAACGTAATGTTTATTCACCATCCAAACTATTGATAATGTCACATAGACATGTATAAAGATGAATGACTATGAGATACTTTGTGTGGGCCATAAACATTTTGGATCAAGCTAATATTGACATTATGATGATTTCAATGGTGGTTGTTCAATGATCAATCTTTCATGCGGTATGGCCCACTTGATATTTGGATCTACTTTATTTTTTGGTTTATGTCATAAAATGAGTTGGAAAAATGAGTAGGCGGTGTGGATATGCATTGAGGTGGGACCCACCGCAGGAAAATAATATTGAACCAAAAATTTTGTCCCCTAACAAGTTTGGATCCTATGTTGTGTTCCATGGGGAGGTTTGTATTTTTCTTATTTTTAGACTCATAGAGTAAAATGAACCGAAAATTTAAATGGATGGCTAGATAAAACGCATATATCATGGTGGCCCCACAGA
Source organism: Magnolia kwangsiensis (assembly GCA_037074715.1). NCBI lineage: Eukaryota > Viridiplantae > Streptophyta > Magnoliopsida > Magnoliales > Magnoliaceae > Magnolia > Magnolia kwangsiensis. The sequence continues at coordinate 122,930,173 of CM073577.1, forward strand.
ACTTTGACAATAAATACGTAGCGGGTGTTGATGAGGACACCGGCCAATTCCAATCCCACTTTAGCATGCTTAGTAAACTTTGTAGACCCATCATCATATCCATCCATTTTTACATATCACTTTAGGATATGATTCAAAAATTGAATCATATCCAAAGCTCCAGTGAACCAAACCACCCAAAAGAGTGTGCATTCATGTATATGTATTATGTATTATCCATATGTCATCATGTATATATATAATCTACTTTGTCCATCCATATTTAGATATCATTTTAGGGCATGGCTCCAAAATTAAATCATATCCAAAGCTCAAGTGGATCACAGGAAATAGTGTGTATGCAATCTAATCAAGCTGAGCTGAGGTAAGCCGAGCCCAGTCAAGCCGGTACTAGCCTAGTTTCAATTAAACTTCTATTCAAACCAATAGAGGCGGCTGAGCTTTTTGAAACCAACTGGAGCTTTCGAGCTGGCTTGGTGTGTGTCCAGTGTCCAGGTCTACCTCACCTAAGATATTGTGGCCCTTACCATGTGGCCCACCTTGATGTATTTATTTTATATTCATGCTGTCCATCTATTTTCCAGATCAGGTCCAATTCTCAGGTGAATCATAACATAAAAAACAGTGGTGAAGCAGATCCAATTCACAGGTGGACCATAACATAAGAAACAGCGGTGATTAGTTATTAATGGGTCAGGAAGGTTCTGGACCAAGCTGATATTTGTTTTTACCTTTATTCTAAGTTTGTGTGACCCTATCAACAAGTTGGATAACAAATAAACATTATGGAAACATTGCCTTGGTTCTAGGAAGTTTTTAATGGTTCAATCACCACTGTTTCATATAGTATGGTCCACCTATGAGATTTGGATCCTCTTCATTTTTTGGATCTTGCCTTAAAATGATCTCAAAAAATGGATGGGTACCGTGGGTATAGAATACATACATCAAGGTGGGCCCTGCGGTAAGCGTGGCACCTGATCTGCTCCTGTGACCAGTCCGGTTAGTAAGAGATTAACCAACGGTCGAGATTCATATTAAAAAAAAAAAAAACAAAGCAACCTGATTTTCGGCCCATGGCATCTGGGCGCTGATTGGGTACTACTCCCACTAGCACCTAGCTAGAGATAAACGGTCCTACACGGGCTCCGTGGGGCCACAGTGATATATGTGTTTTATCCAAGCCGTCCATTCATTTTGAAAAATCATTATAAGCTTAAAAAAAAAGAAGCAGATAAAAAGTTCTAGTGGACCACACCACAGGAAGCGTTGTTGACAATGATCCTTACCGTTGAAAACTTTCTAAGGCCCACCATAATGATTATTTACCATCAAACCTGTTCATAAGGTCACATAGACCTGGATGAAGGGAGAACATAAATATCAGCTTGATCAAAAACTTATGTGGGTCCCAATAGGTTTTCAGCAATGGGCATTCAATCCTCACTGTTTCCTGTGGTGTGGTCCACTTGAGCATTCAATCTGCCTCATATTTGGGTTCATCGGATAAAATGATTTTTCAAAATGGATGAACGGAGTGGATAAAATTGCATACATCACGGCGGACCCCACAGACCCTTGACAAGACCGTCCGTCCTGGTGAAGGTGGGCTAGTACCCTATCCCTACCCATGGCATCTTCAAGGTGGCCCGCACCTGATGAACGGTCCAGATCTCACACAGTGGCAACCACGTTTGCATGCAACCCAAACCCCCAGCAAAAGGCATCAGTCCCAAATGCACGTCGTGCTGTGGATGACACATGAACACGTCATGCACGTGATACCGTTCAAAAATAGTTATGGGCAGAAGAGGCCTTTTTCCAAACTTGCATGGCTATGATGGATGCTTTCCATTCTATCCGTAAAGCTTCAATTCCCATTTCCAAAAGGAAAAGGAAAGGTTGTGCAAGAGTCATGTTCGTAGGGGTGGGCCCCACTCGTCTTGTCTCAACTTGCATCACCGTCCTATTGCTTTTCAACCACTCATCACGAATGAAGGAATGGTAGAAGTCAATAAAGCTTTGAATGATAGGCTTAACCCAAAAAATATATATATTTAAAAAAAAAAAAAAAAAAAAAAAAAAAAAAAAACCTAATGTATGGGCCCACCGTGATATATTCATGACATCCAGTCCGTCCATCATGTTCATCATTATCACCTAAGACTTATTCCAACTAATTGAGGTCAGCTGTATGAATATCAGATCGTCTAGATTTACTGAACAATTTGTACAGGAATGCTGTAAAGACCTTCCATATGTTGTGTAGGGCCACCATGTTTTCTACATACCATCCAATCCATTCAGAAGATCAATGCCACTAGGATGAATGAAACCCTAAAAATTCAGTCCATTCCAAAACTCAGGTGGGCCATGCCACATGATTTTAAAGGTTTTAGGAGGGTGTTTAAATGGTGGGCCCACCTGAGTTTTGGATGGGGCACGTTTTTGTGGTTCCAAGGTGAAGATGAGAGTGCATCCATGATAATGGATTTGATGCCATGAACACATCATAACAGGCTCCACCGATGTCAAGAGCACATCACAATGGGCCCCACACGTAGTGTTGTAAGTTAAACTTAACCTACACGTATTTTTCTCTCAACAGAAGACGACTCATATCCGTCATGATGGAAAAGGATGGGCCAGTCGAATATACGGAAGGATGATCTAAACTGTCAATATCAGTCCTGAAGTGGATAAGCAAATGTAGAAACATCGCATCCGTTGGATTATCTTATCCATCAGCCTTCGATCATAAATGAGATGGCCAGTTCTCCACATTTGACAAGACAAGTAGAATGTTAGTATGATCGAATCAGTGTAATTTCATGCAGTTTCTCATATATGGTGGGGCTCATCCGATGAAAGGTACATATATCCGGCCATGAAGAGACCATCATCCAATCAGGCTTGGGGCCAGCAAGGGATTGTGCAGGATGAGGAAGTCAAAATCTCAATTCTATAGATGAGGTACGAGTAGGGAGTACCTAGATTTTATTCGGCTTTTCAGTTCGTAGAAGCGGTTACACTGATCCAAACCGTTGATATGATGGGCCCACTTGTGGATGGCCCATAAAAATCCCATATAGAACTAGAATTAACCCTAGGGTGACCACAAAGAAAAATAAAAATAAAAATAGCAACAGCTTCCGCTAAACCAGTAAAAGTTCAAATGTTCAATAGTTGGTGTTTCTCTTTGTTCTCAAGCAATTTAGTCACGTGGTGAGTGCGGGCATGTTAGAATTGAATTTGTGGCTCAATTTAAACTAAACAACTATGACCCCAATGTTGAAAATTGATATCTTAAATCTGGGTACTCGACCTGTTGAGTGGGCTACTTGACCAATTAAGGGAGCTGCTCGACTCGAAGTCCAGCAAACTTGGTTTTTTGGGTGTATGTGGTGCTCGACCAGTCGAGGGTTAGGCTCGACCGGTCGAGGAGGCTGCTCGACTAGTCAAGGGTTATGCAGATCCTACATGGACTGCGTAAATTTGATACGATTTTCAGACTTTTCCAAAGGAGATATGTAAGTTTAGTTTCCTAAACAATAAATAATGGTCCATATGGTCATTCTAATGTATTCTAAGTCTTTCTAAAGGGGTTCCAAGGGTTTCTAAATGGGTTTTAGGGTTTTTAAATATTGTAGTAAGGGTGAGATTCGAAGTTGTTCGAATCGGGTAAGTCCTCTCTCTTTGTAATTTCTATTTTCATAGTGGAATTCTATCGCTTTGTGTCATGATTTTTTCCTGAAAGGGTTTTCCACGTTAAATCTGTGTGTTCTCTTGTATTTTCTTGGTGTCATTGGATTGCTATCATAGATCTAAATCTGTGTGATTCCGCAGCTCAAATTCCCAACAAGTGGTATCAGAGCAATCGATGGGGCATACATCTGAATCTGAGGGATTAGTAATAATGGGAAGAACTAGGTATGAGATTGAGAAGTACTCAGGAAAAATAAATTTGAATTATGAAAGATCAAGATGATCAGTTCTTTAATCAAGCAAGGCAAAGATGGTGCTCTTGAGGAGCGAAAGTCTACTATGACTAATGATGAATGGAATACTCTTGATAAGAAGGTTTTATCATTGATCCGTTTATGTCTCATGGATGAGGTTCTTTACAATGTCATGAGGGAGAAAATTACGATTAAGTTGTAGACGAAGTTAGAGGATGTCTATGCAAAAAAACCCTCTGAAACTCGCCTACACTTGAAGTGGCAGTGGTATAACTCTAAGATGTCAGAGGGTGGAGATTTAGAGGCTCATGTCAGCAACTTTAATAAATTTATTTGCAAATTGTTGGATATGGAGGAAGTGATGAAAGATGAAGAACAAGCCTGTATGTTACTGAATTCTCTTCCGACGTCTCATGAGTCATTTAAGGACACAATGTGTTCCACAAATAAAACACTGAGTGTAGAAAGCTTAATATCGACATGGGAATATCTTCTAAGGCATTGCTTATAAGGGATAGGAAATCTGAACAAGGTACAGGTTCTAGATCCAAATTCAAGGAAAAAGGCAAAGGAAAGATAAAGTTCTGGAATTGTGGGATGGAAGGACATATGAAGAAGGATTGTACAAATCCTAAATCTAAGAGAAGATTCTGAGGCTTCATACCGGGAGGCCAATGTTGCCATGTCAGATGGATCGAGTGGATGTGATGGTGATATTTTATTTGTATCTACGATCAGATGGTCATACGATAATCATAAGGAGGAGTGGATGCTAGACATAGGGGCATCTTTCCACATGACTCCTCATAAGAGTTGGTTCACCAGTTACAGGGAATGCGATGGTAGACAGGTATTTATGGGCAATAACAGTGTCTGTAATGTTGTGGCTGTTGGTACGGTGCGTTTCAAGATGTTTGATAGGACAAAGCGTACCCTGACTGGGGTGAGGCACGTTCTTGACATGAAAAAGAGCCTGATTTCTCTAGGTGCATTGGAGGCTATAGGGTGCGCGTTCACAAATATTGATGGTATCCTTAAAGTATCTAAGGGGGTACAGGTGATCATGAAAGCGTAACGACTCAATAATCTTTACAGGTTGATCAGAATCACTTCAAAAGGTGGAGGCTGCAATGGATGTAGTGAATTTCACCTCTGCATGTATGTGGCATGTTGGACATGGCCATATGAGTGCGTAGGGCAGAAAAATGTGACGCGTGGACAGAAATAAAGAGCAGGTGGAGCAGTCACCTGTGAGAAGAATCATACAGCATAATCGCAGGATATCGACGAGGTACATGGACGACTCCAATATCACAGGGGATTCGTCTTCTATTCAAAAGGCTCTAGGTGAGACAGGTGCGGAGAAGTGGAAGGTGACTATGGGCGATGTGATAAACTCGTTATACTAGATTGACACATGGGAGCTGGTGGAGCTTCCAGTAGGCCGGGAAGTGGTTGAATGCAGGTGGATCTTCAGGAGGACACAACATACATACAGAGAAATGTTGGTAGCGAAGGGTTATGTTCAGAGAGAAGGGATCGACTTCTCAGAGATATTTGCACCGACAGTATAACAGGTGTCTATTAGATTCGTGATTGACGCTAGTTGGTCAATGCTATCTTGAGCTGGGAAGGATGGATGTAGAGTCTGAACTTCTGCAAGGGAAATTGGAAGAATAGATCTACATGAAGCAACTAGAGTGGTTTGAAGTTTAAATGGGCCGAGAAAAAAGTTTGAAGGATGTCGTTGCACGACCTGTCACCTAGGCAGTGGTATAATTTGATTCCTTCATGGTGAGTCAGGTATTGTATGTTGATGACATGTAGATCGATAATTATGACATGTCTAATATCAATATACTGAAGACTCAGTTAAGTAGGACATTCAAGATAAAGGATCGGGGGCTGCAAATGGTTCTCGGCATTGAGACTAGAAGAGGAGTAGGCTTTGGTTATCTCAGCAGAATACCTTGGGTAGGTATTGATCAAGTATATATGTGATGGACCAGAAAAAGTCAGAGAGCATTCCCTACGCGTCATTCCTCAAAGTTTTTCTCAGGACATGTCCCAAAACAGATGAGGAAAAACAGAGTATATCTCACGAGCTTTATTCGAATGCGGTTGGCAATGTATGCCATGGTCTGTATTATAATAGTTATTTCACAGGCTATCAGTGTTGTGAGCAAATACCCTGGCAAGCAATATTGGGTAGCAGTAAGATGGTAAGAAGACAACGTCTTTCATTTTACGAAGACAGGAGAAAAGGTGGTTGGGCATGTAGATTTAGATCTAACAGACATGCTCTCCTAGATTGTTCCTGCAGAGAAGTTCAAGTTTTGTGCAACTTCTCTAGGCATGGCGATGGCGAAAAAGAAGGACGGAGTGTGCAAGAGAAGCTATGATGTGATGCAGAGATAAGAGAATAGGATAAGAGCTACACGGTTAAAGATTAAAGACATGGTGGAGATTGTTGAAAATTGATGTCTTAAATCTGGGTGCTCAACCGGTCAAGTGGGTTACTCGACCGGTTGAGGGAGCTGCTCAACTCAAAGTCCAACGAGCTTAGTTTTTTAGGTATCCGTGGTGCTCGACCAGTTGAGGGTCAAGCTTGACCGGTCGAGGGCACTGCTCGACTAGTTGAGACCCTCCTTCGACTAGTCGAGGGTTACCCAGATCCTATGCAGACTGCGTAAATTTGAGGCGATTTCTGGACTTTTTCAAATGAGGTGCATAAGTGGAGTTTCCTAAACTATAAGTAGGGGTCCGTAAGGCTATTTTAATGTATTCTAAGTCTTTCTAAAGGAATTCCAAGGGTTCCTAAAAGGGTTTTAAGGTTTCTAAAAGGTGTAACAAGGGTGAGATTCGAGGTTGTTCGAATTAGGTAAGTCCTCTCTCTTTGTAATTTCTATTTTCATAATGGAATTCTATCGCTTTGTACCGTGATTTTTTCCCGAAATGATTTTTCACGTTAAATCTGTGTGTCATCTTGTGTTTGCTTGGTCCCATTGGATTGCTATCATAGATCTAGATCTGTGTGATTTTGTAACTCAAATCCCCAACACCCAAGCGTTGAGATAGAAAGATATGAAGTATATGATCGAGATCGGCCGCCTATTCAGCCACTCGCTCAATATGAAAATAGGATTAGGCAATATTTAGGGGGTAATGTTCGTCCTGTGATTATGGGTTAAACCTTTGAATTTCGTACAAAAGAACCTTTCAGCGCACATAAAAAAGAAATGAGAAATGAATTCTTACAATTGGTCATAAAGAGCAACCGCAAAGCACTTTCCTGGATGGAGGACTTAATCTAGCACATGGGCATAGACACAAATTACAACTAAGATTATTGGCAACCTAATTAACACTACAGATTACACTATGGAATGTAAATATCAAGCAAAAAGTAAAAGATTACATTAAGAAATATAATTGACTTGAAAAAATGTAGAGTGATTACACCAAAGAATGTAAATGATAGGTAATTGAAAGATAATATTGGGTTTGATTGGGTTGATATGAGATTATTATTTTTATTTTTATTTTTTTTGAATTCTTCTTCTATTTATAACATTACCCTAGCCATTTAGATCCGTCCCACATTCCAATATGGTTACTATAATCATTCAACACTACTTAGCCTTCTTTAATCCTACTATTGTCATCTGTCTTATAACTGTTTTTACATGCTCGTTCTTCAATCAGTAGCTTAAGCAACATCGTGGCATTGCTTGATGCACTTTAGCTGTATTATCATAGGATCATCTTCATATATCCCCACATATCATTAAATACATACGAAAATCCATCTAGATCTCACTCAACTCACTCTGATTGGATTTCGTAGGAATTGGCGATAATGGGCACGAACAATTGAGATATTCAAATGTGGTAGAATTTAAAGCACGTGGGGAAATCATCAGTGAAGGTCATCACATCATCGGTCTCAATCATATCCATGGGGCCCTCTTGTACAGATACATAATAAAAATCGAATTACAAGGTAAAGAGATGGCTCTCCCATATTCCGGTGCTATTGGCTACCAGCTTACAAAAAGAGTGTGCAACACGCAAGCAATGTGGGCCCACCATGATGTCTATGTGACAACTACTTTGTCCATCTATTGAGACACCTCATGTTAGAGCTTTAGGTCCATTATTTGGATGATCCAAAAGTCACGTGGGCCACACCGCAGGGAGCGATGGGGATGGAGGCGCCCACCATAGAAACCTTGGTAGGCTGCTCATCAAGTTGTTCATGGAGTTTGGCTCTCGCTCTATGGATTAGTGTTAGATAGATTATGTTTCAACATTGAGATCATGGGATGAGTGCCCATGTAATGTGGGTGGGTGGGTAGGTGGGTTTATGAAAAAAATATATTCATGGAATATGAACTGGAATTTCCTCTGCAAGTGTTGTGCTTCAACTCTGGATACATGGTTACACATGCAATGAATGACCCATTATTAATTGTGGGTGTGTGAGTATGTATGTGTTGGGCATGTTAGAGTTGTATTTAACTCAAATCAAACCAAACACCTTGTAACATTAGGTGCCAAAATAGTTGGATTTGGACTAGCTCTGCAAAGTTTGGCTTGACTACTTATCAACGAATTGATAAGGAATTTGATGATTTGTGAAGGGGAAGGTTAGTTCTTTGGATAAGACCTTTTTGTGTTAAAAACAAAGACTGTTGTCGTAATGATGATAATTTTATTATGTTTATCATAAAATAAATATTTAAAGAGAAAACAAGAAATATAAGGCTAAGTGCTAATTTGATTAAATTAAATGTGAATGTAGTACAATTAGTATAAAATACATAAAGCAGATGAAATTACCGACGACAGTTCAAGCGAGTGAAGTAATCGGGATGGTTAACAGTCTTATGGATCTAGATAGTCATGAGACGATCGTCTAAACCTATACAGTCATGGTTTAAACAACAAATTGTGGCCAAAAGAATTACCAAGGACTTTGGGATTTAAGTTCTAATAACGAACTCGTGGATGAACTAAACTAAATCTCACTTGCTGCAGCGACGCAGTGGATAAAAATGTTGGGGACCATTGCACAAAACCTTAGGATCTAGCCTCCCAAGAATGACCAGAATTATGGGATAATAAAGCAATGAAATATATCAAAGCATAAACCACATGACATAAGGAATTTTACATGGAAAACCCTCAAAGAGGTAAAAACTACGGGACCTCGTTCAGATCAACAATCCACTATGAAGTAGAATGTTACAATTGATCATAAGCACACCTTACTTAAATCAAACCTTCTTCACTCACGCAGGAGCAGATAAACAATTAGAGAATAAAAGAAAATGGAGAGATCTTACTGATCACAAGGATATAGAAGCGTTAAGACGTCGAGATCACCTCTATGAGCAGAATCTCCATTCCACAAGCTTCCTCTTTCTCTCTCTCTCTCTCTTCTCTCTCTCTCTCTCTCTCTCTCTCTCTCTCTCACCTTGGTCATCAAAAACCCTTAGTACAATACCTTTAGAAAGCCTTCTCAATGCCCTAGAAAAGAACTAGGGACCCCTATAGGCAACTCCCTTTCGCACCTCTTGCGAAACCGCCTTAAATTTACGTAGTCCGCATCTAATCCGGAGATGAATCTTTGTAACCTCAACTGGTTGAGCTGAGTCCTCGACTGGTTGAGCAGCCCACTCAACTGGTCGAACGCCTCCCTCGACTAGTTGAGCACCTGGGAGGAATTAATTCAATTGGTTGCTAGACTTTGAGTTGAGCCCCACTCGATTGGTCAAGTGCCACCCTCGACCGATCAAGTAGCCCACTCGACTGGTCAAGCAACGTAGTGAAATACCTTGATTTTCAACCTGCTGCACTATCTCTTCTCTGAATTAAGGAGAAAAATTTCATCAAATCTCTCCCTTTCCAACTCAGGAGGAATTCGCCTTCTTTAAGCTAATCAGGTTTCTACAAACCTCAAACTTGCCATTGATCAATGCCTTGGTCATCATGTCTGATACATTATCGTCTGTAAAGACCTTCTCAAGCTGTAACACCTTTTGTTCCAAAGTATCCCTGATCCAGTGATACATAATCTCTATGTGCTTCGACTTAGAGTCTTGACTTAAATTCTTGGTCAGATGTATAACACTTTCACTATCGCAATAGAGCACGTGCTCCTCCTGCTTTAGGCTAAGTTCCTATAGGAACCTCTTCATCCAAAGCATCTCTTTACATGTCTTTATGACCGCAGTGTACTCGGCATCTGTCGTCGACAATGCTACGACCTTCTGTAGCTTGCTTTGTTTAGAGACATCTCCCCTTGCAAACGTGAACATGAAGCCCGATGTAGACTTTCTGGAGTCTATGTCACCTGCCATATCTACATTTTTGTATCCCTTTAATACAGATTTTTCGTCACCATAGCATAGGCTCAACCTGGATGAGCTTCTTAGATACAGAAGTATCTATTTCACCGCTACCCAATGCTCTTTACTAGAATTGGCAAGATAACGACTGACAACACCAACCACATATGCTATATCTGGACATGTACACACTATAGCATACTTCAAACTTTCTACTGTTGATGCGTAGGGTATCTTCTGCATCTCATCCACCTCTGCCTTCATCTTGAGACACTGTCTGTCACTTAATCTGAAGTGACCATCTAGTGGAGTAATGATTGGCTTCGCAGCATTTATATTGAACCGTTGTAGGACTTTCAAATATACCGTTCTTGTGACAACTAAAGCTTCCTGCTACTTCTGTTACGGTTTATCTCCATTCCTAAGATTTGTTTAACCGAGCTCAAGTCTTTCATCGCAAACGACTTACCCAACTCCTGTTTTAGCGTGTCGATCTTTTTAATGTCTTTTTTCATGACGAGCATGTCATCAACGTATAATAGCAGAATTAAGAAATCACCATCTGAGAACTTTCACGCGAGCACACAGTGATCCGAATCCATTCTGTCATACACATGCTTTAACATAAATGAGTCAAACTTCTTATACCATTTTTGTGGAGCTTGTTTCAACCCATATAAGCTCTTCCTCAGCCTACACACCATATACTCACCTTTGACTTCAAATCCCTCTAGTTGGTGTATGTCAATCTCTTCTTTTAGGTCACCATGGAGAAAAACAGTTTTAACATCTAACTGTTCTATCTCCAGATCCATATTAGCCAACAACCCAAGAAACACCCATATGGATGTCATCTTCACCACTTGTGAGAATATCTCCTCGAAGTCTATACCTTTTCTCTGATCAAACCCTTTCACCACAAGTTTGGCCTTAAATCCTGTCTGTAAATTCTTCTGCTCAATCTTCTTTCTTAATATCCACTTGTTACTCAAAGCTTTCTTGTCCTTAGGCAGTTTCACCATATTATAGGTGTGGTTTTTATGTAAGGATTTCATCTCCTCTTTCATAGCTTTCAATCACTCCCCCTTATGCTCGTCGACTAGGGCCTCAGAATAATCTTTTGGCTCTCCTTCATTAATGAGCATAATGTACTCATGCGGTGAGTACCTCTTAGACGACTGTATGTCTCTAGATGACCTCATCACCTGTGGCCATCTTCTTTAGAAACTCCCTCGTCCTCTGCACCTTGTTGTACTCCCCCGTCATCAAGTACCACGGGAGGAATAATCAGACCCATGTCCTCTATCTCACCTGAACTAGGCTGATTCTTCTCTGGCTTACCAATGTCTTCTATACACTGATCTTCAAAGAAAACCACATCTCTACTCCAGACGAGATTCTTCTCTATCGGATCCTACAATCTGTAGCCAAACTTTTCATCACCGTACCCCAAGAACACACACTGCCTGAACTTCGTATCGAGTTTGGACCTCTCGTCCTTTAGTACATGAACGGATACCCTGCATCCAAACCTCCTGAGATGACTATACGATGGATCCTGTCCAGTCCATACCTTCTCGGGTACTTCTCCATTCAAAGAGGCTGATGAAGACCTATTTATCAAATACACTGTCATGTGCATTGCTTCTCCCCAGAATGTCTTGGGCAACTTCGCATGAGATAACATACATCTGATTCTCTCTACAATGGTGCGATTCATTCGCTCAGCCACACCATTATATTGGAGGGTCTTGGGAACTGTCTGTTCTTGCCGTATATCCAGGGACTTACAATACTCATGAAAGTCACCGATGTATTCACTAACATTGTCAGTGCGGATGCACTTCAATGATCTACTTGTCTCTCTCTCTCGACTATAGCATGAAACAATTTAAACACACTAAAGACCTTGTTCTTGAATTTCAAAGAATAAACTCAAACCCTCCTAGACGCATCATCTATAAAAGTGACAAAATACAATGCCCCACCCAAGGTTTTTATCCTCATAGGACCACAAACATCAGAATAAACTAAATTTAATGCATGCACTTTATTAACATGAAAAGTAGATTTAACAAATGAAACTCTATGTTATTTCTCTGATAAACAATTAATACAGGTTTTGAGAGATATACCTGTCACGTTTGGAATGAGCCGCTTCCTCGCTAGTAGCTAAAGTCCTTTTTCACTCATGTGGCCTATACGCCTGTGTCACATGTCAATAACTGAATCTTCTACTACGTTCAACCCACCCTTGTATACACTGACACTTGCCTTGTAAAGAGTGCAACACTTCTTTCCTCTGGCTATGATCAATGAACCCTTGATGAGCTTCCAACGCTCACTAAAAATTGGCTTTTATACCTATCATCATCCAACCTTCCTTGTCGACATCAAGTTGAGGCAAAGGTCTGGGATATGCCTCACATCCCTGAGAACCAACGTGCAGTCTACATCAATTTTTACATAAATATCACTGACCCTTACAATCTTCGATATGCCAAAATTTTTCATCTTCACGGTCTCATAGTTACCTGACTTGTAACTTATGAAGAAGTCCCTGCGTGAAGTCGCATAAAACGAAGCTCCTGAGTCTATCACCCAATCGATATCAAAACTCGTAGCCATGAGACGTATATCATAATTTATTGAAAGAATAATTACAATGTCACCATCTGAAGCTACCGCAGTGGAATTTGATTCATCTTCCTTCCCCTTTCCTTTTCCTTTCTTGTCGTTCTTCTTCTTACGATATTCGTGCTTATAGTGACCCTTTTTGCCAGAATTCCAGTATTCAACATCCTTCATGGTACTCGACTTGCCTCTTGATTTATCTTGCAGGCCATCCCGCCTTTTCTGTTTTTACCTCTCCCATGTTCTTATGTCACAAGGACCTCGTGCTGAGTAGACCCCTAAGACTTCCTCCTTGTCTCCTCATTGAAGAGACAGCTAGTTACCTATTCCATGAATACCTTTTCATCTAGCACGAAGTTACTTAGAGACACAACCAATGTCTCCCAACTATCAGGCAATGAGCTAATAATAGTAAAGCCTATAATTCAACGTCCGAGACCATCTTCATAGCGGAGAGCTGGTTTAATATATTGCTGATTTCATTCATATGCTCAGCCACAGAACCACCATCTTGGTACTCGAAATTCACAAGTCACTTATCAGAAAAATCTTATTACCAGCTAGCTTACTCTCATATAACCCTTGCAGTTTCAGTCATAGGGTAGCGGCTGAGGTCTCCGTAAACACATGATGGAATACATAATCGTACAGCCATTGTCTAATAAACTCCACCACCTTCTGGTCCAACTTCTTCTAATCATCATCTGACATATCATTTGACTTTGCTGATATGCCTTGAATTGGAGAATACAAGTCCTTGCAATAAAGCAAGTCCTCCATCTTAGCCTTCTATATGGTCCAGTTAGAACCATTGAGACTGATCATCCTTAATGAGTCACCTTCCATAATTCAGAACCAATCCCACTCCGTTCAACCAACATGAACTCTTTGATACCACTTTATTAGGGGTCGTTGCACAAAACCTTACGATCTAGCCTCCCAAAAATCACTAGAATTATGGGATAATAAAGCAATGAAATAAATTAAAGCACAAACCAAACGACACAAAGAATTTTACGTGAAAAACTCTCAAAGAGGTAAAAACCACGGGACCTCGTCCAAATCAACAATCCACTATGAAGTAGAACGTTACAACTAATCACAAGCAGACCTTTCTTGAATCAAACCTTCTTCACTCATGCAGGAGTGGATAAACAATAAGAGAATAAAATTAAAGAAAATGGAGAAATCTCACTGATCACATGGACGTAGAAGCGTTGAGACATCGAGATCACCTCTTTGAGCAGAATCTCTCTTCCACAAGCTTCCTCTCTCTCTCTCTCTCTCTCTCTCTCTCTCTCTCTCTCTCTCTCTCTCTCACCTTACCTATCAAAAACCCTTAGCACAATAGCTTTACAAAGCCTTCTCAATGCCCTAGAAAAGCCCTAGGGACCCCTATTTATAATATAGGCGACTCCCTTCTGTACCTCTTACGAAACCGCCTCAAATTTACACAGTACGCACAAGATCCGGAGATAAATTTGTATAACCTTGACTGGTCGAGCCGAGTTCTCAACCGGTCGAGCACCTCCCTCAACTGGTCGAGCACCTCGGAGGAATTAATTCAATTGGTTGCTGGATTTTGAGTCGAGCTCCACTTGACTGGTCGAGCGCCACCCTCAACCGATTGAGTTACCCACTCGACTGGTCGAGCAACATGGTGAAACACTCCGATTTTCAACCTGCTGCACTATCTTTCATCTGAACTGAGAAGGAAAACTCCATCAAGAAATGGAGAGACTAATTAAAGTTATGTTAATTAATTTGACCTTGCTACAGCATGGAGAATCTAAACTAGGCTAAGCTAAGATAAATGTCCATGTTAGACATAAGATTTGATAAACAATATTGAGTTAATTAAAAGATTTTCTTTTATTGGATTGACAAAGGGCCAAATCTCTTCATTTTATACTGCTTTTATAGACTTGGGTTAGGTGGTGGCCTTGCGTATGAACCATTAACTTTCGAGATTGAAAAATTGATTAGTTAGCGGCCTAAGGTCAACATACTTCGATTTTAAGAAGCCATCCAACTATTGGTTGCCATGTATACTTATGCTTCTTTTTTCCATACAACTTTTTCTTCCTGGTGCACCGCTTAGAGGTTTATAGCCATGCACGGCTAATTAAATCTGGCCATGTATTTCGGTTGCACGTACGTCTCTCAACGCTGTCATTCCTAGCATAACATGTGTATGTGGTAGTGGTATATTTCAGATTCTCATGCTCTCTCTTTTGACCATGTGAGTACCTTTTCTAGCTACCATATAAGTGTGTCAACGCATAGTGGCATCTTATTTGTTGGACCATGTCGTGATGGATTGGCTGTAAACAGCTAAGAGCCCTTATAACTTTAAGCTCTGTGGGGCCCATCACGATATTACTATTACATCCATGACTTACATAAGTTTTGTAGGCCCATGTGAGAACATGAGCCTAAAATGATGAAGATCGTAGACTCAAGTAGGCCACACCATAGGAAACAACAGGAACGGAAATACCCATCATTGACAGTTTCCTTGGCTCACTGAGACATTTATAAACCACCTAGCCGTTTATAAGGTGGTTCCCACCAGGATGAAGGGAAAACACAGATCAATCTGATCCCAAACTTTTGTAGAACCCAAGGAGGTTTTAATGGTGGGCATCCAATCCCATGTTTTCTTGTCGTGTGGCTCATTTGAGTTTAGAATCTATCTATTTTTTTAGTTCATGACGGTGGGCCATATAAAGCTTAGGTTATAGAGGCTCCATGTAAAGCCCAATCTATTGTTTATTGCCATCAAACCTGCTCATCAGGCATATCCACTAGTATGAATGGAAACAAAAAAATAAGCCTAATCTAAAACTTGGTTGGGTCATAAAGTGTTAATTCAATAGTTGTGATTTTACTTTGTGCCAATGGTGTGGCCTAGATAAGCTTTGGGTGGAATTGAGTTTTGTCTTGGACGATGAACATGAGATGGCACAATTGATGGATGGAGTGTCGAGATTTTATCTCATTGGGATTGATTAATTAAGATAATAAAATTGGTTAAGAGTCTTTGCACATGCACTTTTATCTAAGAAAACTGAAAAGTATTTTAATTTTATTTTTTCTCTAAAAATGTTTGAAAATGCGAAACTCTTTAAAACATCTTTACTCCCACATTTCTTAGAGATAAAAAGTTAAGAGTTTATAAGCAATGAGTTCTTTAGTATTCTTACTTGGAGAATGGACAGAGAAGAAGGTTAGTTTATGTGTTCTAGTGCGAATGCAATCGCACACCCGCACTCACATTGGCATTGGCACACACATACGAGTACATGCACATGCAATGTAGGCAATGAGGTTGTAGGGGCACTTGTAGTGTACTTTGCACTTCGCATGTGTGCATCATGTCATGAGTTGTGTTCCCACATGACCTACCATGGGCTAATGTGATCCAGTGTACCAATCGGTTTATAAAAGATATAACTCTTTTGGACGATTATGAAATTGTCTGTTCAGAAATGCCTCTTTGCAAAAATGCATAGCCTTTTGATTCTCTATAAAATTGCATGTAAATTGAGGATTATATATACATTGGATTCATCTTTTCCAATATAGGAATCCTCTATTTAGATTCTCTTTCTTTTCTCTCTATAAGCACCCGAGTGGGATTTTTATTTTCTCAATGCATAGTCTGCCAGCATTGTAAACTGCGTACCGAGTTCTTGTCGTGGTTTCTTCATGATTGTTGCACACAAGATCATTAAGGTTTGTCACATCCTGGAAGTGGTTTGCTAGAAACTTAATAGTGATCTCATACCGATGAGAGATGGAAAATAATGCTTTAAGGAAAGTGTATCTAGTTTGTGTTTTAAGCGTAGTTTAAAGTTTTCACCTTTCTGATTGTTTGGTTTCAATTTTTTTTTTCAACGGGGAGTGGATATCACACACAGTGGTTTGCACATAGCTCATGGATGTTGCACACTTTTCCTACAATAGGTGTGTCGAAGAGTATTCCTCATTGATAGATAAGGACGCCACAACCCCTATTCAATCATATTTGATAAGGCAAGTCCCTCAACCTAACAACTTTCAAACATGTTTTGCATGGCCCATCAAATCTTACCATGTCAGGGTAAGGTCCGTATTAGGTGAGGCTTCGTTCACTGATAAATATAACATTATTATTTTCTCCTTTTGTACTCTATGATGCTAAAAAGGAGAAAATGTGGTGTATCTACCAATTGGGTAGGACTGCGTTAACAATTTTGCTAAGAATTTGTTAGCCCCGTCCCTTATATTTATTTGGGAATTTGACAATAAATTAAGAATTTACATTTTGATACCTTTTAAAAATAAATAAATTCAATAGATGGGTTGGAGTTGCTTTCATTAAATTTCTTATGTTGGGTTGCTTTGAGAGCAAAGAGGGTGGGCAGCTCAGGTGAGCCCCATATCGATGTTTATATGAAATCCACCCTAGCAATAGATGTGTCACCCCATTTTAGGTCCAAGGTCCAGAAATCAACCCCAAGTGTGATTCAGGTAGACCAAACGATTGGAAAAACAGTGCACAGGACAATCCTCACCCTTTAAACTATTTCTCTTCATTTGGCCCACTTGAATCATAGATGGACTTGATGTTTGGGATGAGGCCTAAATTTTTGTGTGGCATCCAATGGCTAGAGTGGATTTAAAATAATCATTGCGGTGGGCCTATATATAAAAATCAAGGGTGGATGCCTTTCTTCTAACTGTTTCCTTTGGTGTGATCTACCTGAATCACAAGTCAGCCTGATTTTTTTTTTCGTCCCGAGCCTAATAAGTGATTACGCATCTAGTGGTCGGAGGAGATCTCACATATGCATCAAGGTGTACTCATCAAAAACCAAGGATGGGCGTCCCCTAAAATTTTCAAAAAATAAAAAAATTATTTTTATGAAACAGTTGCAAAAGATGTCACCTTTGATTTTTATTTTTTCCTTTTTTTGGAGCTCACCCTGATGTATGTAAAATCCACTCCAATCATTAGAAATGTGATCCCATGCTAGGTCTGGGGAAAAAATTAGGCGGAATTGTCACTCATGTGGGCTACACTAATGGAAAGAGTCAGGAGAGAGGTCCACCCTTAATTTTTATAGGGTCCATGATGATTTTATAAAATCCACTCCAACCATTAGATGTCACACAAAAATTAACGCTCATGGCCCAAACATTAGGCCTGCTTGTAATACAATTGAGCCACCTAAGGAAAATAGTTTGGAGGCTGAAGATTGCCCTAAACATTACTTCGAATCATTTGGTCCATCTGAATCATGAATGATGTCGATTTTTGGACCCTAGGTCTAGTAGGTTTGACATACCCAGTGGTTGAGGTGGATTTTATGTAAACATTATGGTGGGAGCCAATGGGGCTGTCACCCCATTTGGTGGCACAAGCAGACCCAACCAAGGTGTGTGTGTGTAAGTAACAGTGGTTAGTTTATTGAAAACTTTTTTTTGCAAAGGTTATTATATTGTAAATTTTGTGTTAAGTAGGTATAACTTTGAAATGGTAACAAGCTCTACCAAGTTCACATTTTTGCCATTTGCCTCTCACATGTAGGACGTGGCACATGTGGGATAAAACTCCATCAGTTGGCTGGTGTCTAGACCACTTGTCTAAACATAAGACACGTCTATCATAAAATAACTAAATGGCTGAGAGATTGACCATAGTTCAAATTCAACGTAAAATTGTGATCATCATATCTAATATACGGGGTGTGCTAATAAAAAGAAGAGATCATCATCTTTTTCTTAAGAAAGCCCTTGAATTTACAAGGAGAGAAAAATCCTTAAAGACTGTCACGCTCCAAATTCGGAAATCGAATTCACAGGAATCCCGATCGTCGAATTCGGTGCCGACAGCCTCCGTAGTACCTCATTTTCGACTCATAGCATGCATATGCCAGATTCCGATCCTACGATCCTACAAGGAGGATTTTTTTTTTTTGTACATTTAAATATTAATAAGCATAACCACAAGATTACCCAATTCACAAAGGTAACATCATCATCACATATCCACTAATATAATCATTGGAGTACAACATTGAAAGAAAAATACATAAATAGAAAATCAAGCTCCAGAGGACCACCGCATGCTCCAAGCTCAACACTGCTGCAACCTAACATCACCTGCACGCATCTATCGTACATAAGCTTATAGAAAGCTTAGAGGGTGGTGTAAGTATATGCACAAGGTAAGTGTCAAGTAATATCAGAGTAATCAGAGTAAGCGGAAGTACTGACAAGTCCATGAGTCATATAATATCAGGGTAGGCAGTGAAAATCAGTTATGCAAATGAGGATTCAAAGCCAGCCAAATATTAGATGCCGAAGATATAATGCCATAAATCATAAAATATCGAAATAAGCAAAAATATACTGATAAGTCTATGAGTGCGATCAGCCATACCAGGGCGATGCGATGCAAGGCATGAGTACTATCGGCCATATCAATGCAGAAACATGGCAACCCAAAATACTAAATACTGCAAATGCAACGTAATATGCGGTGCGAATGAAATGACCAAGCCGGAGTGATGTCGGGATGATAGTACATAGTATCGCAGGCTATGGGGTCTATCACAAGGGACTTCTATCCAAACCAGTCCCATACCTAAATTTGGATAGTCAAACTCAATGTAGTAGACTCCTGATCTCAGGTTAGTCGCGCGCCCAACCGAAATCCTTGCCATAACGAAGGTACACAATAATTAGTTACACACCACTAGCCCGAGTGGATAGTGAATGAATGAATGAATGAACATGCAACTCCTACTCAATAAGTCCACATATCAGTACGGTTCCTTTCTGAGAAATCACCGGGGTCTAGTACACTCTAAACCAGATCGCCGTCACATCGTGCGCAATAAGGTAAGTGGAAGAGACCTCACTATCCGTCTGCCAATATCGGGCTCGACTCGTCGATAGCGGACCCATTCCTCGAGCTGGTCAGACTCAGCCTAGCATTGCCCCCTACTCTCAGGCGGGTAAGGCCGCACCCCCTTCCAACCGACCACGACACAGTGGAGAGAGTGAAGAGCCCAACCATCTGGTAATCGGCACTCAACGCTTATCTACCCACTCGGTCTAGACGTTGGAGCAACCTCTGGAACCAAGAGGGTTTAGGGACTTTCACCCAGGGATATCTATAGCACCGCATGTAGAACAGATTTCCGGTGTCCCATCTGGCCATCCACTATATGCGTGTGAAGGCTACGACCCTGATGTAGTTAGGGCATACAGTAATCACAGCACACAATGCAAGATGCATGAGTCATACAATCCAGTCATGCATCAATCCTATGTAAATCGTGCGCTCATGTGAGACAATCTCTGCCTATCAAGGAGTCTCGTAACAGCTAGTACTATGACATATGCAATGGTCAATCATATCTCATAACAGATATGCAGATGATGCGTATGGGCATAGATCATGATGCTATACAGTCACATACTCATAATCGGTATCAATAACCGGCATCAACAATCGGCCCCGACAATGTGGACATCTAACCAACATTGCCCCAAGGAGTGACCCTCACAGATCCAAGCATATAATGGGCCCATGGCCTTACACAAGGGCCTAATATACAACACATTGGGCCTCACTCAAGGGTTACATGTACACAATAGGTGGGCCCTGCTCATGGGCCTTAACATACATCACAATGGGCTCATTTGCCCGACCCTCGAATGAATCACAATAGGCCTCATCACCTAGGCCTCAATATACATAACATTGGGCCTTAGACACGGGCTGAATACACATCTTGTCGGGCCTCAAATACGAGTTGCATGTTCATCACATTGGGCCTCATCAACCAGAATCGACAATCGGCCATGACAATTCAAAATCGATAATCGGCCTCAATCGATAATCGGCAATTGGCCATTGATCGATAATCAGCCTCGATCGATAATCGGCAATCGGTCACGACAAATCAGAATCGGTAATCGGCCTCGATCGATAATCGGCAATTGGCCACGACAAATCAGAATCGGTAATCGGCCTCGATCGATAATCGGCAATCGGCCACGATAAATCAGAATCGGTAATCGGCCTCGATCGATAATCGACAATTGGCCATGACAAATCATAATCGGTAATCATCCTCGATCGAAAATCGACAATCGGCCACGACAAATCAGAATCGATAATCGGCCTCGATCGATAATCGGCAATTGGCCACGACAAATCAGAATCGGTAATTGGCCTCGATCGATAATCAGCAATCGTCCACGATAAATCAAAATAGGTAATTGGCCTCAATCGACAATCAGCATCGATAGTCGACACTAATAATCAGGGTCAATAATCGGCATCGGTCGTGGTTATGAAGTCATTCGTCTACGTCGAATGGGGCCTACTTAATTGGGTTAACCTACTAAGGGAATGATGAGAATGGGCCTAACAAGGCCTAAGGGAAGGTCACAATGTGGACATCCAACCATTATTACCATTAATGTGGACATCTAACCAACATTGCTTCCAAGGGGTGGCCTATATAAGGCCAAATATATAGTGGGCCCATACCTCAAGTATAATCACGATGGGCCTCATTTACGTCACATAGGCCTCGTCATATTGGGCCAACATACATCTCATCGGGCCTCGAATACACAACAAGTGGGCCTCGCACCTAGACATCGAATACATCACAATGGGCCTCTTATGTCAAGCGGGCCACATTACATGGGCCACGTTATATGGGAAACATCACATGGACTTTAAATACACAATAAGTGGGCCCTACACATGGGCCTCAAATATATACAATAGGTGGTCCTCAATGGACGGGCCACAAATACATCAAGATGGGCCTATTCGCATGGGCCTCATAACATAGCATCGGGTCTCGAATGCACATCAGGTGGGCCTCGCACTGGGGCCTCAAATAAATCACAATGGGCCTCTTATGTTAAGCAGGCCACATCACATAGGCCACATTACATGGGCCGCACCAACGGGCTTCATGTTTATCAAATAAGCCAACTGATGGGCCTCATTTATATCAAATCGGGCCCATCCTTATGTATATTTGAGATCCGACCTACTCATAGGTTAACATAGAGATAAATGAAGTAAAAACACTACCAACTTAAATGGAAAACTACCACGGCCCTTAGAAGTTTGAACGGTGGATGTCACTATCCACTATTTAAATGGTGGGGCCACTTGAACTTCAAATCTGATTCATCCATTCTCTCCCGCTATAAAATGTTCTCACAAATGGTTGGACGGCATGGATACAACACATGCATCATGGTGGGCCCCACCGTTCAAAGTAGTGGACGGTATCGATATGACACATACACCAATGCGGGCCTGCGGGCTTGCTGCCAACAGGGAGCAGCTAGGTAGCTACTGTACGGGCAGCTGACTACATAAGGAGGGAAAGGTGGGTCCCACGTAGGGCCCACCACCAAGTATATATTATATAATATATAATATATAACATATAATATATGATATAAAATATATACTATAATATTTTATTTATAATATAAATAGTGCCTTAGAAGTGAGACCCACGGAACTTACTGTTGTGAGATGGCAGTGGGTCCCACCATCAAAAACAAATGGACAGCATGTGTCAAACACATACGCTCAGTGCATCATCAAGGTGGTCCTACCACCAGGGTGAATGGACGGTTGGGTAAAATCACATGCCTCATGTGGGACCAGCCCCTTGCTGACGTCAGAGGGCAGAGCTGCATACACGCAGTTCGTGCAGCATTACTGCCTTATCAAGGGAGAGGTGGGTCCCACGCAGGGCCCACTAGCACACACACATATCACATATATGTATATAAAAAATATATATACACATAATATAATATATATTTATAAAAAAATATAACGTCCAAGCCCTGGACGGCCTGGACCGGGTATCCATCAGGGAGGGCCCCACACGTGGGGTGTGCCCCACTTCCTTGGACGGTGGACACAACACCAACATGATGGCGTGGCCATCAAAATCAGTGGACGGCGTGGGTGGGTCCCACGGGTCCCACGGCCACTTTCACTTCATCATAAGCCACCCCACTGGGGAAGCCAAGACCTGTGTTGAAATGAGATATCTTTCACACAGTCTACCATGTGAGCCATGGGGCCTACCGTTGACACTAGGTACCTCTACTCAGTCTGCCAGAGAGCTGTGGATTTCAGCGTGGAAGTGGGCCCCACATGGACATGGTCCACCATCCAAAATGGTGGACGGTTTGGATAAGGCACATTCATCATGGTGTGCCCCATTGGAGGGGTGGAGGATGGGAGTGGGTCCCATGGGCTCTACTGACCTCAGCATTCAAAAGAGGTATCTTTCACTCCACCTACCACTGGAGCTATGGGCCCACCGTTGAAACAAGGTATCTTACACTCTGTCCGCCAGTTGAGCTATGGATCAGGGCAGGTGATCACGTCAAGGTGGGCCCCACACGTGGGGGTGGAGGGTGTAGATGGGTCCAATGGACCCCTTGTCCGTCTACACCGCCACTGCTTGTACACTCACGTCAGTGCACACTTCAATGTTAGCACACCCAGGTCAGTCCACCCTTCACTGTTGGCCCCACGTCCAGCGTCCCTAGACGCTGGACAGTGTAAATAGAACAGAGGCATCATGGTGGGTCCCACATGTGCGTGGTCCACTTGATTGGATTATTTTAGTATTTGTATTTTTCCTTCCATCCAGCCCGGTAATGACTAGACGGTGTAGATCCAACTCAGCCATCGAGTGAGTCGCATGAAGGTAGGTGGCATGGATTCAATACACACTCCATGATGGGCCATAATCATAGGAAAGGAGAAAGAAAAAGAGAGAGAGAGAGATCGGAAATAATGGAGGCGATGGAGGAGCCTCGCCACTATGGGCCCCTCCTTGATACAAAATATACATCAAGGTGGGTCCCACTAAATCAACAAACGAATGAAAGACAAACTCAATGATCACCCACCGGCTTCTTCTTGCACCATAGGCTTCCTTAGCTCCTTTGCTTTGATTTCAATGGAGGAGATGAGGAATGGATGGCTAGGATGAGAGATCTTGGGATGGAGAGGTGGGCCACACTTGGAGTTTTGAAAGAGAGGGAGAGGCTCATACGTATGGGGTTTTCCTTTTTTGCTTGGAATGGGTTTGAAAATGAGAGAGAGAGACTTGTAAAGGGAGAGAGAGAGAGTGATGGATGATGGAGTGATGGATGTGGTGGTGATGGGTGTAAGAACTTTTGACTTTTGTGGCCTTGTGTGTAAGAAAGGCATGGGAGTGTAAGAGAATTTTTGACTTTTGAGGCTTGCTTGGGAAAAGGTGAAAGGTGATGTGTACTTGACATGTGATGTGATGAGATTGATTGATTGATGGGATTGATGTGATATCTCGTAGAGATTCTCTTGGGTTTCAAACGCGCGGCGTTTTTCTCGCACCGAACGTTGGCCGACATCTCTTGACTAGAGTATTGCCTCAACATGCGAGTCGCGGCATCGGAACCGCAACGACGGCGCGGTCGCTATGGTAAAGGTCTTGGGTTAAGTAGATACGGGTTGACGACATATGATCAGGGTCGCGCATTAATATCAGTTAAGGGTCGAAGGTTGCCGAAATTCGACCGGTAAGACCGCGAAAGTCTACGGAATGGTACGGTTTAGAATATGGGTCTTATAAAGACCAATGGTAAAAAAAATTATACAACACGCCAACAATGCAATGAACTGAGATCCAATCTCCCGTCTCACCCATATTTGATAAGCAGCAAGAAATATAATCTAGAAGTAGAATCAAAGCATACCAAACAAACCACAAGATAAGATATACGTGGAAAAATCTCCAAATAAGGGTAAAAAACCATGGGCGCAAACTTCCACTATGAAGAAAAAGAAGATTACAAGCAATCTACTAACCTTTTCCCTTTCGATGTATAGAGAAAACCCTTAGCCCACACCTTAAAATATCTTTTTCATACCATAGAATAAACCCTAAGACCCCTATTTATAGTTTAGGCAACTTCTCTTTCGCACCTCTGCAAAATCGACTCAAATTTTCGTAGTCCATATCAAACCCGCAAAAGGAATTTGCGTAACCTTGACTGGTCGAGCATGGGCCTCGACCGGTCGAGCACCGCGGAACCAAAAAACTGATACTCACTGGACTTTGAGGCGAGCCAGCCCTCGACTGGTCAAGTGGGCTACTCGACCGGTCGGCAAGGCACTCGACTGGTCGAGCGGCCCTGTCCAAATGTGGCTCCACATCTCAACAATTTTCCACTTGGAGACACATCACCATAAAACTTTATCTTGTACATCCGGAATTCACCACCTTCCCGTCTTCAAGCCTGAAGATCAATGAAAGCTGAATAGAGCTTCAGCTTCTCCCATGTGACCACCTTGATGAGCATATTCGCAGGATTCTCAGCCGTATGAATCTTCTTTAAAACAATCGATCCATCTTCCAGTAACGAACATATAAAATGATATTTGATGTCAATATGCTTGGTCCTTGAATGAAAAGATGAATTCCTAGCCAAGTGTATTGCACTCTGACTGTCACTGTACAACATACAATCTTCTTGCTTCTTACCCAAGTCTTCCATGAAACCTTACATCCACATCATCTCCTTGCACGCTTCTGTAGCTGCAACATATTTTGCTTTCGTCATACTGATAGATACTATCTTCTGTAACTGAGAGACCCAACTGACTGCAGTACTACCCAGAGTAAAGACATAACATGTAGTGTTTCTTCTGTTATCGATATCTCCTACCAAATATAAATCTGTGTAGCCTTATAGCTTGATTTTCGATCCACCATAACACAACCCTATATCCACAGTACCTACCAGGTATCTGATGATCCACTTCACAACTTTTCAATGTTCCTTCCCAGGTTTGTTCATGAACCTGTTAACAACTCCCACTACTTAAGCAATGTCTAGCCTCATGTTCACCATAGCATACACGGGACTCCCAATAGCTGACGTGTATGGGACTTTAGCCATGTAGTCTCATTCCTCATGCATCTTTGCACCTTGCTCCTTAGAAAGCTTTAAGTGGTTGGATAATGAAGTGCTAACCAGCTTAGCACCTCCCATATTGAATCGATCAAGTACCTTAGCTACGTACTCTGCTAGTGACAAAACCAATTTTTTTTTTTCTGTCGCACTTTATCCTCATGCCTAGGATTTATTTTGTAGCTCCTAAATCTTTCATGAAAAATTCTTTAGACAGTTGTCTTTTGAGATCTGAGATGTCCTTCATGCTTGAATTGGCCACAAGCATGTCTTCAACGTACAGGAGAAATATGATGTATGATGTATCAAACGTCTTCAAATAGCAACAGTGGTCTACATGACATCTCCTAAAATTATTTTTCGACATGAAACTGTCAAACTTCTTATACCACTGCCTTGGGGCCTGCTTCAGGGCATATAGACTCTTCTTCAGTTTACACACCTTGTTCTCCTTTTTCGATACCATGTATCCTTTCAACTGATGCATATATATCTCTTCTTCAAGGTCCCCATGAAGAAAGGTTATCTTAACATCTAGCTGCTCTAGATATAAGTCTTCTATAGCCACTATACTCAAGACCATACAAATCATAGACATTTTTATTACTGGTAAAAATATTTTGGTGAAGTCGATACCTGCCTTTTATTAGAACCCTTTCATAACCAATCTAGCCTTGTACCATTTCGAACCATTGTACTCTTCATTCAATCTGTAAACTCACTTGTTATGAAGAGCTTTCTTACCCTTAGGTTGAGTGACTAGCTCCCATGTACAATTAAACTCAATAGAATCCATCTCATCATCCACGGCCTACTCCTACTTAACCCGTGTATTTGACTGTAATGCCTCTTCAAAACATTCTGGTTCATCATTATCTATCAACAATAGATAATGTAAGGAGGATGAGTATCGGACCATGGGTCTCCTCTCCTGAGTAGATCTCCTCACAACTGGTGTCTGTGGTTCTGCTTCATAATGCTCCTGTGTATGATCATCCTGTGGCGTTGTAATACCCATATCCAGTAAGTCTTCTAACTTTATGAATTCTTTCTCCTCAGCCTTATTTTCCTGCGCACTGTTCTTATACATCACTTTTTCATTGAAGACTACATCTTCGCTTCTGACGATTTTTTTATTTTTTGTATTCCAAAATCTATAGCCAAAATCATATTGATCATAGCCTATAAACGTGCACCTCTTGGACTTCGCATCTAGTTTATTTTTGTGCTATTCATCAATGTGAACATATGAAGCACAACCAAACATTCTGAGATGTGCAAGGTTCACTTCTTTTCTAGTCCATGTTTCTTTTGGTAGCGCACCATCCAATGGTGCTGAGGGACTTCTATTGATGAGATATGCGGCAGTATTCACAACGTCTGCCCAAAACATCTTGGGCAACCCTGCATGTAACCTCATGCTCCTGACGCGCTCAAGGATGGTCCTATTAATGCGCTCAGTCACACCGTTCTGTTGTAGTATCTCTTGAATCGTCTTCTGATATTTAATTTCATTTATTGCACAATACTCCTCAAATCTCTTATCATAATATTCTCCCTCATTATTTGATCTGAGATATTTTACCATTTTACCTGTCTCGTTTTCTACCATTACTTTCCACTCCTTAAATACATCAAATACATCAGATTTATACTTTAAGAAATATACCCATAGTTTTCTACTAGCATCATCAATAAAAGAAATAAAATAACGTGAGCTACCAAGAGATAATACCTATGTCTGTCCCCACACATCAGTCTATACAAGTTTCAAAAGATACGTCTTTCGAATGTGTCCTGTCTTCTTGAAACTTACCTTCTTCTGCTTGCCAAACACACAGTCCTTGCAGAATTCGAAGTCAATAAACTTCAGCCCTGGTAACTTCCCTTTTGACAATAGTACTTTCATCTCTTTCTCACTCATATGTCCCAACCTCTGATGTCATAACTGCCCATTCATTCCAGTTAATGCG
This sequence comes from Magnolia kwangsiensis, assembly GCA_037074715.1. Taxonomy (NCBI): domain Eukaryota; kingdom Viridiplantae; phylum Streptophyta; class Magnoliopsida; order Magnoliales; family Magnoliaceae; genus Magnolia; species Magnolia kwangsiensis. The sequence goes on from CM073577.1 coordinate 122,958,112, forward strand.
ACTGTAAGTGAACTATACGATCCTAAAGTCACGTATAAAGTACCTTCCTTCTTGCCTCGAGATATCACCAAGGCACCTTTTGTGATCTTTCAGGAATCACTAGTGAATGTCGTCACATATCCGGTATCGGTCAACTGTCCCACTGAGATTAAATTTCATTTCAAACTCGGTACATGTCTAACATCCTTCAATTTTAAAGTCTTTCCGTCTTTCTGATTTATATGAACGTCTCACTTTCCAACAATATTGCATAGTTCATCATCACCCAGATAGACTCTCCCGAAATCACTTGACACATAATCACGCAGAACTTCCTTGTATGAAGTGGCGTGAAACGAAGCACCCGAGTTTATAACCCAAGACTCATTCCCGACTTGAGAGCTTCCTTTTTATTTCTTAAGTGTCATGCAATTACGTTTCATGTGCCCCTTCTTGCATTAATGCCAACACCTATCTTTATCTTTCGATCTCTTAGACTTCTTCCTCAACTTGAAATGTTCGAGTTTATTGCCTCCTTTGTTCAGCGATCTTCCTCTTCCTTTAACGTTTAGAGCATTCCTTGAATCCCCTGAAACTCCTGATGCCTTTCTTTTAGATTCTTCACTAAGAATTAGACCAGTCACGTCATCAAATTTTAACTTTGTCAACTCCGAAGAATTGCTCACAGCAATCACCAAACCATCCCAACTGTCTAGCAAACTGGACAAGATCAATAACGCCCTGACCTCATCCTCAAAAATAATGCCAAAGGATTCCAACTGGCTCGTGACTATATTGAACTTGTTTAGATGTTCAGCCACGCTCCTACCATCTTACATCTTCATGTTGAATAGTTGTTTCATAAAATGAATCTTATTAGATGCTAAGGGTTTTTCATACATCGTAGTTAGGGCTTCTATTAATTCTTTTGTAGTCTTTACATTGGATATATTGAAGGCGACACTCTTAAACAAAGAGAGTCAGATCATTCTTAAAGCCTTCCGATCCAATAAAAATATTTATCATTTTTCATCTTTTCTGGTTTCTTCTCTTTTCCTCCTAGAGGAATATAGAGGTCCTTCTGATACAGATAATCCTCCATCTACATCTTTCAGAAGTCAAAGTTTGAACCATTAAACTTTTCAATTTTAGTCTTCCCTTCTTCCACCATCGCTCCCAATAGAATTAAATCAATAGCTCTTATACCAGTTGTTGCACAGCAATCCAACAACGTAGTGAACCGAGATCTAATCTCTGGCCTCACCCTTAAACTATAAACAGAAAGAAATATAATTTAGAAGTAGAATCAAAGTATACCAAACCAACCACAAGACAAGATATACGTGGAAAAATTCCAAACAAGGGTAAAAAATCACAGGCACAAACTTTCACTATGAAGAAAACGAAGATTATAAGCAATCTACTAACTTTTTCCCTTTAGATGTATAGAGAAAACTCTTTTCTCACACCTTAGAATATTTTTTTCATACCCTAGAATAAACTCTAGGACCCCTATTTATAGTTTAGGCAACTTTCCTTTCACACCTCTGCGAAACCAACTCAAATTTCCATAGTTCATATCAAATCTGCAAAACGAATCTGCGTAACCTTGATTGGTCGAACAGGCTACTCGACTGGTCGAGCGGACCCTCGACTGGTTGAGCATGGGCCTTGACCGGTTGAGCACCACAGAACCAAAAAACTGATGCTTGCTAGACTTTGAGTCGAGCTAGCCCTCAACTGGTCAAGTGGGCTACTCGACTAGTCAACCAGAGCACTCTACTGGTCGAGCAGCCCTGTCCAGATGTGGCTCCACATCTCAACAAAAAGTGATATTATTAATTAAAATTTTAAATAAATTCTCAATATAAGGTCAATAATGAGACTTATAAAACCCTAATTAGTAATTTTTTTTTTCAAAATAATAATTTTAAAAAAAATTTCCACACTCTTTCCAAGTCTTTAGGTTATTCTAGAACACTCGAAACCTAAAACACCGTAATAGCAATAAAATTCACAACTTAATAAAAATAATAAATTTGACTTAAAATTCAAAATTAACCTTTAAAATAGTTTTTTCTTGTAATTATCGGGAATGTAATTGCCTTTTGCATTATAGGACATAAATTTCTTGATGATAGCTTTCCACATGTGTTATACTGCTAAAATGGATAATCAACCATAAAATTATGGCTGTCCAATGTTATAATGCACACTAAACAATCAAATTTATAGTGCACACTAAACCATTAGTTGAACTTTCTAATTTAACTTCTTTCCATTCTAACCGTTCATATGATTGTCCTTGACTTTATCCTCAAGATTCGACTGGTCATTGAGCCAAAGGCACTATTGGATCTGCAAGATAAGCTACTTGAATATTCCACGGGGTGTCATGTCTCATATGTGATAACAATGCTCAAAACATCCTCGCTTGAGATGATAAGATCAATTTACATTTTCCGCACGCCTGCTCGCAGGTGTAGCCACGTGAATGCGCAATCCGCATAGGAGTGGGACACAAATTGCATGTGCCCCTGGCAAAGTAAGCTCCTGTAGTTGGAAACTGTGTGGGGTCCATAGAGATGCATGTGGCAAATCCACTCCATCCATTAATTTTGTAAGGACACAATATGATAAAAATTTAAAAACCAAGTAGATTCAAAACTCTTGTGGACCACACCACATGATATTGCGTGTGTGGTGAGGCTCAAAGGAGTTTTGAATTTGCCTTGTTTTTATATCCCAGTTGGATTGTGTTCTTGCAAAATTTATGAACCTAATGGATATGTCATGGGCATCTCTATGAGCCCCCACACAACTTCTTACAATAGAAATTTCTTATGCCCTGAGGCACATGCAATCCATGTCCTTCTAAATGGCCCTGAAATATATTGTCAACCAACTGGGTGTTGGAATATTTGGTTGAATAAAATATTTCAACAATCTTGAAATCGAATTTGTTAAATTAAATAGATTATGACTATCATAATAATTAATGCTTTAAGTGAGTTATTCTTCATCAAATGTAACAATATTGGCCTTCCTGTAAGAATCCTCTGAGTGTTCTTTATTCGACATAGGATTTTTGCAATCCTTCTTCATGTGTCTAGTCATCCCACAATTCCAGCACTTTAACCTGCATTTTCCCTTACCCTTAGATTTGGATTTAAGTCTTGAAGTTCCTATATCTCGCGTAGTGTTCCTATCTCTCGTAAGCAGTGCATCAGAAGAGGTCCCTACGCTACCATTTATTTTTCTCATAGCCTTCCCTTTGAGGGATGAGATAATGGTGTCCACACTCAAGGACTTATTACCGATGCACAATGAGTCCCTGAATAACTCATATGAAGCCGGAAGAGAATTCAACAAAATATATACCTGATCTTTATCTTTGACAACTTCCTCCATGTTTAGCAATTTGCAAATCAACTTATTAAAACTATTGATATAGGCCTCCACATCTCCACCCTCTGCCATCCTGAAGTTAAACAACTGCAGCTTTAAGTGTAGGTGATTCTTAAGGGACTTTTGAAAAGGCCGAGCTAAGAGTCCTAGAAGGGGGGGAGGGGGTGAATAGGACTATGCCAAATTAAAATTTAAATGTGAAAAAATAAATAAAGATAGCACTTAACAATCCCACAAAGCAGAAATGAATAGCAACCTCAAATGTACAAGTATTGAGAGGTTGATACAGATGTTGTTCTAAAGACAATCTTACACCGAAAACCAATGGCTTATGGTAGGACAACATGATTCCTAGAACAGTTTGTGTATCAAAATTCCAAACCAATACAGAGGAGGATAAAAATAGCAAAGAAAGTAAACTAAGCTATTACAGCATTCCCACACATGCATAAGATAGATTAGAATATTTTTCATAAAGGCTTAAAAAGAATTTACAACATTCACACAAAGCCACAATCAACCAACCACCACTACACTAGATATTATAGTGGTTCTTTTGTGTGTACACCAACTGTTTAGAAAAACAGCCACACAACTATTCTACTCCCAATATCCTCTCCCTTGAAATATTAGCTTTCACTATGAAATAGGTTTCTCAAGGGTCACCTAAAACCTTTACAATTGTGTCTTTCAAGTGGGCTTACACAATTCAAAAACCCCACACTCTGAGATTTTCTGAATCACCTCAAACAAACCAAAAGGAGATTTTCCTAACACAACCTCAAAAACCAAAAAGATATTTACAAAAAATGTAAATATACTTATCTGGATATTTTCCTTTGATGAATCCCGTTAGAACCAATTCAAAGTAGATGTTCAACGTAGTTATTCAATGTCCACACTCACTTATGAAAGGGTTCTAAATGATTTTTAGATTAAATCAACTTCGGCTAACTTGATTTGATTTTGATCTCAAGAAATGGGAAAAACATAAATCCCTTCTTCAAATAAGATTGGAATAGAGAACTCAAAATTAAATACAAAAAGCTAATTAAAATAGAATATTAAATGAGCATTAAATAGCTTAAGAATATCACAAACTTATCTCTTAGAGTGGTGTCTTGATTTTTCTTGAATGACTTATCAAACTCTGAAAATTGTGCTTTATTTATAGGTGAAAAAATTGTTCACTCGACTGGCTCAGAGGTCAGTTCGACTGGTTGAAGGACTAACAAGAATTCAAAATTTCGGGCGTGATAAGATAATATAGATCAACGACTGGTCGAGTGGCTAGCTCAACTGGTCGAGTGGAACCCTGAAAGGTTGATGGACATTGAGTCGAGCCTGCTCGACTGGTCGAGCAGTCTCCAAGACTGGTCGAGGGTCCAACAGAATTTTTGAAAATCCATAACAAACCTTGGACTGGATGAGAAAATTCTTAGACTGGTCGAGCAGTACTTGGACTAGTCGAACATAAGCTAGGACTAGTCGAAAAAAAGCCTATAAAATTATATCATGAAATAAGAATGTAATCAATATAACCTAACTTATGGTCAATCTATGGTCAGTCATAACTTATAGGTAAAAATTGAACATTGAAAAATCGTTCGCTTCGGTTGATAGTTTTTCTTGAAGTACTTGAAGCTTGTCATTGTTTATTTGAAGATGAGCTTGAAGTAGTGACCTTGTGACTTTGAGTTCCAACTTAATAAGATTACTTGAGCTTAAATTCTTTAAGTAAAGCACATTCTCTTGATATAGTTAAAACTTGAAAACTTGATCTATCACTTGATGTTGTACTTAAATCTCTTATTTTTATACTTGAAGTTCTTGATATAGAGTCCCTTGTTCTTGTACTTGAATGCAGGTAAGGATGATATAAAGTTGAGCTACATAAGATACATATTCCAAGAGGTTTTGGTACTACAAAATTTAACAAATCTAGGAACTAAATAAGATAGCATTCTCAATGACTTTTTTGCATAAACGTCCTCCAACTTCGCCCACAAAGTCGTTGTGGTTTTCTCCCTGAGCACGTTTTAGAGAACCTCATCTGTGAGACACAATCGAATTAAGGATAAGGCATTCTTATCAACAATATTCTATTCTTCATCATTCATAGATGGTCGTCACTCCTCAGGAGCTCCATCTTCGCCTTGCTTAGTTAATAGGTTAATCATCTTAACCTTTCATAACTCAAAATTATTTTTGCCTAAGTACTTCTCAATATCATACTTAGATTTTCACATTGATAATAATCCTTCATATTCAAGCATGTGCCCCAATGTTAGCTCTGATACCACTTATTGGGGGAACCATGAAAGCACACAGAAATGAATCTGGGATAGAAAAAGCACTAAGCAAAAGGAAGAAAAACATGAAGATTTAACGTGGAAAAACCCTTCCGGAGAAAAACCATGGCACAAAGTGATAAATAATCATTATGAAAACAGAATTACAAAGTATAGAGCTTACCCAATTCGAACAACCTCGAATCTCACCCTTGCTACACCCTGCTAAGATGATTTAGAAACCCTAGAATACTTAGATACACTCCCAATTTCGATTAGTACACTTCAATATATAGCATTTAGAGAAAGCACAATCGAAATAGGAAATAAAATCCCGCAAATACGCAACTCCGTGTAAATCTACACTGAACAGTTCGATTGCATTGAACACCCTTTGATGTCATCAAAACTTATCCTTCGATGACATCAAAGCCGGATCGATGACATCGAACTAACACCCAAAATGTGTAAAGATAAAACCCGATTTTTTGAAAATTCTCGATTTCATTGATCCATGCTTGATGTAATTGAAGGTACAATCGAACACCCTTTGATGACATTGAAAAAATGCCAGGATGGGTCAACGACCAACTAGAGAAAATTTAGAAAATCTTGATGGGATCGAAGAGTCTATCGATGGTATTAACAGGCCCAGTAACAGACTTGATTTAAGACATCTATTACAACACGGGGTCTATATAAGAACTTCAATTCCATTTATTAAAAAATAAAATAAAATTTGCTCTCTAGTTATTTATTTATTTTTTGTTCATTTTCTATTTTACAAGCTTTTATTGTTGAGTTCGTCGTTGAGTTGACTCAGCATTTGGATTAAATTACAAGTAGTTCAAGCCCACGCGTACAGTGAGTGCACTGCTGAAACTGAATTATAGTCAGTGTATCCTGGAAGTCAATTGCTCTGGAAGCCTATTGCACTTGGGATATTGTACCAAGGGAGAAAATTCGATTTCAAACCCAATAACTCATGTCAAGAATAGACTCAACTTTATAAGTGTAAGACCTGTATCTTAGTCCGTACCATTCCATAGACTTCCGCGGTCTAACCGGTCGAATTCCGGCAACCTTCGACCCTTAACCAATATTTACGCGTGACCCTGATTTGTATACCGTTAACTCGTATCGACTCAACCCAAGACCATTACCATAGCGACCACGCCGTTGATGCGGTTCCGATGCCGTGACTCACGGCCCGAGGCGTTACCCTAGTCAGGAGATGTGGGTCAGCGTTCGGTGCGAGGAAAACGCTGCACGTTACGAAACTCAAGAGAATCTCTACAAGGTGTCACATCAATCTCATCAATCAATCAATCCCATCATATCACATATCAAGCACATGTCAAGTACACATCAACTTTCATCCTTTCCCAAGCAAGCCACAAAAGTCAAAAAGTTCTTACACCACCCATACCTTTCTTACACAAAATGCCCTCAAAGTCAAAAAGTTCTTACACCACCCATGCTTTTCTTACACAAATGGCCACAAAAGTCAAAAAGAGGATCTTACACCCATCACCACCACATCCATCACTCCATCACCCATCACTCCTCTCTCTTTACAACTCTCTTTCTCATTTTTTTTCAAACTCATTCCAAGTAACAAAGCTTCAAACATATGAGCCTCTCCCTCTTTTCCAAAAATTTCAAGTGTGGCCTACCTTTCTATCCCAAGATCTCCTATCCAAGCCATCCATTTCTCATCTCCTCCGTTGAAATCAAAGCTAAGGTGTTAAGGAACCCTTAGGAGCAAGAAGATCAAACGGTGGGTGCTAGATAATAGTAATTTTTCATGTTTTTAAGATGGGCCAAGTGAGACCAACCGATCAATGATTTGGATCTTACTTGGGACCCTAAGATGTGGCCGATGGTCCACTAGGATCATCATGATCATTCCACGATGGGGCCATTCTCCATGGACCCCATCATGTTGTTTATTTCATTGCATTAGGAAGGTCATCTAGACCGTCCATATTGGTGGGGAAAGGATCCCCACCGTTGACTTTCAATTTTGGTGGTCTCATGTGTAAAGGGATCCATTTGATTCTATGATTTTTTTTAAGGAGGGCTCATAGTGGCGGAGCCCTCCATCACAAGCGTGTCCCACCCTCTATCTCTCTCTCTCTATTTCATTTTTTTTAAAGATCATGTTGTGTTTGTGTGGCCCACTTGAATGGACCCCACCTTGAAGTATTTATTTTGTCCAAGCTATCCTCAAGTGGGGCCCACCTTTATGTGATGTACACACACCATCCTCCATGAGGTGGCCCACCATAAGCAAGGCCCACCTCTAATGTATCTACATGCAACGTCCAGCATCCAGGGACGCTGGACGTGGGTTGGATAAGAACACAAATATCAGCTTGTTTCCAAGCTTAGGAGTGACCCACTCACATAGGCCCCTCCTTGATGTATGTATTCAATCCATGTCGTCCACCTCATTCCCTGGAACATTTGAACCGTTGAGCCGAAGAATGAGGCTGACGTGATCATCCAGTGGGCCATAATATCAAAAACTTTGGTGGTTACCATTAAAAGAATTGCCTGATGTTTCTAATCATCCAAAAATCTCAAACTTTGGACTCATTTCGCCCGTTATGAGCCGCAGAATCCCATGGCTGGAGTGGATTCACTTGGAGCGGGCCCCACACTCGAAAAACCTCGAGATCAAAGGTTTTTTCCAAAAAAAAATAAAATACAGAAGCAGCAACTGCTGCTGCTGCCAGCGCAGGCAGCGCCTGCAACGCTGACGCACGGCAGGCGGACGCTAGGGGCCCACAGCCCCACATGTGGGCCCCACCATGATGTATATTTTGTATCCACACCTTCCACGAGGTGGGCCCCTCCCTGAAGTGGGCTTCCTCCAAGTTTTAGACGCATCCAAGCCTCAGGCGGCCCACACCACAAGGATCAGTGTTGATTGAGGGTCTACCATTAAAACCTTTTTGGGGCCCACTGAAGTTTTGGATTAATATGAAATTTATTTTTCCTCTTCGTCCAGGTCTCTGTGACCGTATGGACGGATTGGATGGAGAACAAATATTATAGTGGGCCCCACGTGGGACCCACAATGATGCAAGTGTTATATTTTCACCGTCCAAAGCCATGGACGGTGGAACCCACTGTGATTTATTGTTCTGCCAGCGCCATCCACCCCTGGACGATGGGCCCCATCATGATTTATGTGTTATATCTGCATCGTCCATACTGGACGGTGGGACCTACCCCCTGACCATGACCTTATGAATGGATTGGATTGCAAATAAACATTGCAATGGGCCCAAGGTCCACGTGACCTTATGAAAAGATTGGATTGTAAATAAATATTGCAGTGGGCCCTATGAACAGTTTGGATGGAAAATAAACATCATGTTGGGCCCAGTTTAGATGGAAAATAAACATTATGTTGGGCCCAAGGTCCAGTGGAAAACAAACATTTTGGGTGGATCCTACTTAGGATCCACTTATGCATGATTTGTGTACACACCCTTCATGAGTATGGATTTTTACCATGGACCATGTGATTAATTTATGCCTTCCATCCCTATGGGACCCACCATGATGCATGAGTTTCATCCAAACCATCCAACCATTTTGGGGATTTGTATAAGGCCCATGGGTTGAGACCCATTTGATGTTTTAGGGGCCCATGGGTTAAGGCCCATTAAGATGTACTAGGGCCTATGGGTTGAGGCCCATTTAATATACATATGGGGCCCAACTAGTGTGGTCCATTTGTTACATATAAGACCCATGAGATTAGGCCCAATTGATGCATTCAAGGCCCAACGGATTATGACCCATTGCAATGCGCATAAGGCCCATTGGCACGGCCCATTGATGTGGCCCACTTAATGAACATAAGGCCCATATGATATGGCCCACTTGATGTATTTAAGGCCCAATGGGGTGTACCTAAGGTCCATTGCAATGTGTGATCCCAACACGGATTATGTAACGATGTTTACAACGATCGTGCCTTGGGAGTAATGTTGGTTTGACATCCACATTGCGAGTGTAATATTGGTTGGATGTCCACATTACGACTCTTCTTAGGACCCATTGTTAGGCTCGTACTTGTTGTGTACAGGCCGTCTTGGCCCATCTGCATTGTAAGGATAATGCATTACTTTATAACATGTTTACTATAGTTTCATGACTCATGATCATACATATCATATGTATGCTTGGTATGAGAAGTGACTGATCATAGCATATGCCTTCGGGCAGATTGTTTATACGACCCCGATTAGGCGGTGTTGCCCTACATGAGCGAAAGATACGCGCAGGATTTGCTGCATGATTGGATAGTGTGATTCATGCATTTCGCATTGTGTGATATGGTTACTTTACGCCCTAGTGACATCGGGGTCGTAGCCTCCACAGATGCATCGTGGTTGGTAGGATTGGATACCGAAAATTTTATTCTACATGGGATGTTATAGATATCTCAGGGTGAAAGTCCCTAAACCCTTATGGTACCAAGAGGTTGCTCCAACGTCTAGACCGGGTGGGTACAGGAGTGTCGAGTGTCGATTACCAGACGGTTGCACTTTCTACTGTGTCATGGTCGGTTGGAATGGGGTGCGGCCTTATCCGCCTGAGTGTAGGGGGCAATGCTAGGCTGAGTTTGACCAGCTCGAGGAATGAGTCCGCTATCGACGAGTCGAGCCCGATATTGGCAGACGGATAGTGAGGTCTCTTCCACTTACCTTATTGCGCGCGATGGGGTGACGATCTAGTTTAGAGTGTACTAAACTCCGGTGATATCCCAGATTAGAACTGTATTGATATGTGGACTTTGATAAGGACTGTATGCTTGATTTGTATTTCGCATCGCATGGCTTTGGTATGGCCGACATCATTCATGCTTTGCACCGCATGGCCTTGGTACGGCCAACAGTATTCATGGATCCATCAGCATTTGCCGCATTACTCTGATATTGCATGATCATATTACTACCTTGCGCACACACTTTCACCACCCTCTAAGCTTTCTATAAGCTTATGCACGATCGTTGCGTGCAGGTGACGTTGGGGTGCAGCAGCGCTGAGGCAGAAGCGCTTTGCAGATCATTTTGGAGTTTTTGTTCTTCATCATTGTATGTCCCTTTATGCTCATTGTACTTGTGAAGTTTTTGATCATAGTGAAAATGTAATGAAGTTTTTGGTTGTTGTTTGTGGGTTATGTCTTTGGTTATGCCTATTACGAAACAAACTGACGTTGAAAATTCTCCTCGTAGCATCTTAGGATCGGAACCTGACGAATGGGCCCTGAGATCCGAGAATGGGGTTCTACGGAGGCCGTCGGCGCCGGATTCGGCGATCGAAAATTTTGTGAGTCCGGTTTCCGAGTTTGGGGCGTGACAATAAGTCTTTTATCTTATTATTTTCTTTATATTTCTTTTAATTTTGTATTTTAAATAGTTTATTTAATTTAACTAATTCTTTTATTTTCCTTTTGATTTTTTATTTTAAATAATTTATTTAATTCAACCAAATATTCCAGCAACACTAGGTTAAGGGCAGGTCAAGCTCCGTTTAAATCTGACCGCACTTGAACAGAAGCCCAAACTATGATAGGCAAAAAAGCTCTCACCCGAGCCTGATCCTCACTATCTAAACAGGGCCCGGCCCAAGCCCAGACCGAGATAAAGAGAGACGAATTTGCCATTGCAGGTGAGAAAGAGAAAAAAGATAAAAGTGGTGGTAGGGGTTTGGACTCGGAAGATGAAGATGCTGCGAGCGGAGCAGAAAGGCTGTGCTCTGTTACAATGGAGGACGAGTCCGGATGCGGATTTCCTGAGACAGATTTAGTGAAAACATAGGTGGGCCCACCTTGATATCTGTGAGAAATCCACCCGTCCATCTGTTTCATGAGATAATTTTAGGACATGAGACGAAAAACTGAGTAGATCCAAGACTCAAGTGGGCTGCAAGGAAAAGGTGGGTACGGAAATTGCTACAGTTGAAACCTGCATGGGTAGACAGTGACGTTTTCATGCCATTCATGCTGTTCGTAACATCATTCCTACGCAATGAACTGAAGACTAAATATTAGCCGGATTCAAAACTTCCGTGGCCTCGTGAATATTTCAACTATGGAACTCGATGCCTCACATTTTCGGCCCACTGGACTGGTGGAATTCTCCGAAACATTATGGTGGGCCCCACTAAAGTTACAAGCGCAAGAACTTCCGTGTGAAAGGCTTTCGCAGGAAATCCGCGTCCGCACGGGTATTTTTTGTATCATAAAATAAGGTAGATCCTAATCTCAAGTGGAGCACACAATATTATTGAACGCCCACCATTAAAACTTTCTTGTGGGCCACAAAATTTTTGTATCAAACTGATGTTTCTATTTTTCCCTACATCCAGGTCTGTACGACTTAATCAACATGTTAGATGTCAAATAAAAATTACAGTGGGCCGTAATAGGTTTTTAATAGTGGACAATCAATTACTATTGTTTTTGGTAGTTTATTCCACATGAGTTTTACCAATGATCTTTAAAAATGAATGGACAACTTGGATAAAACACGCACATGGTGGCAACGTTAGTAGCCAAACCCCGTCCACTTTATTGTACTTCTGTTTTTTTGTCCACAAGTGTTATTGGACAACACCGGGCATGTTACGTCTCATTTGAAACTGTTCATTTAGCTGTCGGTGCTTTGGATGGCAGATAATTAAATGAAACGAAGAGAGATCGACAATCCTAGCCATCTGATACACTCACATTCGAAGGATATTAACAACACAAAATCTGTTAACGATCTACATTAAAGTAAGTACAAGTGATAAATATAACTGCCCAACGGGTGTAACTTTCACTATGTTAGGCATCCAGGATAAAACCTGCCAAATGGACGGTCGCGATTGAAATAGCACCTGGAGAAATTTATACCTATGGATGGCTCTACGGCTCCATCGGATCATCTTTTTCAAAGATTTGTCTTATAGATGACTTCATCTGATTTGTCCACTTCACTAAGCCCCGTCAACGGCCACGATTGCTTCTTCTTCGCGTGATTTTTTACTATTTCAAACGAGTTTCGCACATCACGCCAGCTTGCTATCCCACACGGTACCACACCCAGCGTTTGGCCGAGGACGCGGTTTGGCTAGTGACGCCGCCACCAGCTAGGTGGCTAGTGGTCGGTGCTATGTGGACCCACCATGATGTATGTGTTTTATCCACGCCGTCCATCCATTTTGAAAGATAATTTTATTTTTTGATGCAAAAAATGAGGTAGATATAAATATCAGGTGGACCACACCATGCGAAAATAGTAGTGATTGAATGTCCACTATTAAAAACCTCCTAGGGCCCATTGTAATGGTTATTTGACATCTAACCTGTTGATTAGGTCATACAGACTTGGATGAAGGGAAAATATATATATCAGCTTGATACAAAACTTTCGTTGCCCCAAGGAAGTTTTTAATGGTAGGCGTTCAATCAATACTGTGCGGTCCACGTGAGATTTAGATCAATCTAATTTTTTGCCTCATAGCATAAAATGATCTGGAAGAATGGATGGATGGAATGGATGAAACACATATATCATGGTGGGCCCACAGAGCACCAACCACTAGCCATTGGCTAGTGGCAGGGGAGTAGCCAATCCCTTTCTTATGGCCGAGCCCTGCATGTTCGCGCATGTCCCAATGTGGAACACTTGTGGAATATCCCATCGGTCCATCAGGTGGGCCTCACAGTTCTGATGCATTGGACAGGTACGCTGTTCGTTCATCGGTGGCCTACTGTTTAGGAACAAAATGGACGGCTAAACCAAGCTGCTAATAGTGGTCTACTTAACAAGAGAAATCCCCTGATTTCCAGGTAAGGACACCGGAATTCTATGGCCCACTTGATGGAATGCTATTATAGGCCACGCGTGTGGAAATATAGCTAATTTTTTGACCGGTCCTTAACGCTATTTTCCCACGTGATGATGAGGGATGTTTTTGTAACCGGTAAGCTCAGCTGGAAGAAGCTGTCCACAGTCGGAGCTATTTAATGAGCACGCGATGAAGATCTTAAGGCATACACCATATACAATCCTTCAACACAAACGTAGTACTCTTATCTTAGATTAGCTCCTCCACTTTTGTCAGCTACACTGAGAATGTGGACTTTAGGTTAGCTTAGATTGCTTCCAATATCATTGCTACAATATGTGGAGTAATATAAATATCAATGAAGTAGATTCATCGCATTTACAACCAACCAACTCCTTATTTGAAAGATCGAACCACTGATCACATCTATTGACCAACTGACTCAATTGTTTGTCCCCACCGTCAATCATAAATATTTATCTTTTATTTTATTTATTTACTGATTAAAGTGAGTTTCAAGTACAATTTAATAAAATCAGTATTGTTAACATTTTCAGTTTTAATTCTTTTATCAATTATTGTTCTTTCGAGAAATAAAAGACTTGCAATCACCATTGAATTAAAAGTCTCATGCACATATATATATATATATATATATATATATATATATATATATATATATATATATATATATATATCAAAAAGACCAACTCCTATCCTTCTAAATCGCTTGATCACTAAAGCTATGGGTGATTGAGAAGCCACCAATGACACGAATTCAGTTAATCAATCTTTTTGAATGTTGAGCTCACTAGCATTCAATTGAACTCAGGCATACTCGCACTTTTCTAAGCACACACGTTTGGCTGAATATGGGTCTTCTTTAACATGTATGGCCCCATGTTTGAATGAATAACCCAAACACATCCATGTTAACAAAAAGGATAAAATAATCAAAAGAGTGTAATATTATAATTCAAGAAGTTTTTCTTCTTAGTATCCCCAATCGGAAATGACACCATCTTATAAATGACTTTGAAAAAGTTGACAGATGACCCCATATCCAATGGCTAAAGACATATTCTAACAAAACTTGAAAAGGTAGTTGCATTTTCTTTGATTGCTAACTGTAGGGACAATTATCACAATTCAATACAATAGTACATCTAAACACTGCCTAAACTGCACCCAGATCTATAGCTCAAGTGACAGAATGAGTGAAAGATACCTCGCCTCAACACTAAGTTCTTGGTATCAATTCCCTATGAGAGGTGGCTAACAGTAAAGTGTGAATTGACAATGGCTGTACTGACGTTAATCAAAAAAAAAAAAAAAGCCTAAACTTGGAATTGACATGACGCAGTGAATTGCTTGTGGTACAAGTGGTAAATAAAAGACATTAAAATGAAATCACATGCATTAGATATTGAATTAAAATTCAGTACAACAAAAGGATAATTAAATAATTGGGTCCCTTTAGCTTATGTAAAGGACCATAGAATTAGGGACATTTTTGTCAATTTAAAATTGGGCATGGTTGTCATTCCCTTTTCCTGTCGACAGCTAAATCAAAAGAACCAGAAAAGCTTTGAAATACTGGCAGAGTGAGATGGTTGATACACAGCCTTAAAATTGCACACGTGGAAAGCAGTACATTGAAATAAGCCGTCCAGGTGGTGGGCCTCAATTTAGAGAGCTCTTAACTAAAAGACTAGACTGATTAGATATTTCAACTCGCCGATTGATAGCTTTTAAATGAACGGAAGAAATAACTAATATTCAACGGTCTAAATTCAACATACAAGTGTCCATTAATCAGAGGTTAGGATAGCTCTATCAGTATAAGTTTTAGATGATGAACTATCGGTAAAGATTCATGAAATTTGGATGGTTTAGTTTGAGTTAGTATATACCGCTTGAGGAATTTCCTTGTGCCTGTGTATCAATTATCATACTCTGCTAGAGTATAAAGGATTCCCCTAGATTTCTACGTATCCAAGCTTCATGGCTACAGTTCTGACTAGATGTCTCTTTACTACACGAAATCAATTCTAGTCGCAAGGTGTGAATGAAAAGCATTCAATGAAGACGGTGAAGCACACGCTAATATGCGCCGTAGGTGTAACATTCGCGTGCTCAATCGGAGCACATTAGGTTCGGCCCTTACTGTGGGGTCCACCTTGTTGTATTTGTTCTGTATCCACACCGTCCATAATTTTGTGCTGATCATTTCAGGGCATGGGCCCAAAAATGAAGCGGATACATATTTCAGGTAGACCGTACCATATAGGAAACAGTTGTGATCGACTATTACCAACAAATAATAGGTCATGAAAATTTTGGATCATATATATATATATATATATATATATATATAATCATACTCACCCGCACACCTTTGCACATGTGTCACAGGTGTCTAATCTAAATGATATATGTGATGTAGAATCCCATGAGACCGAAGGGCCAAAATTTCACTCTGATATAAAATTCTGATGGACCATAGCAAAGAGAAATGCAAATTAAGGGAAAAGGCTGTTTTTATTTTTCATAACACACCAAAGTTTTAGATCAAAGTAAAAATTGAGTCCTGGAGAGTTTATAGGGTTTTGCTTCACATGGACCGTTCATATTTTGGAGTCATATTACATATGATGAGTTCTAAAAAAAGTTGGCACGAGTTTTAGCCTAAGTACTAGGGGTGCACATCGAACCGTTATAATCGTAGAGTCAGATTGGAACTGATGAAATGATCCGATTTGGTCCGGTTCTAAAGTGCATCAGTTCCAGTTCTAGTTTCAAAAAATAAAGAACTGTTTAGTTCGATTCAATTCTCAGTTTAAAGTTATGTAGAACTGAATTGATCCATGGATGCGAACTGTGTAACCGAACCACTGAACAGAACCTATATTTAAAATTAAAAAAAAAAACCTAAATCTTAAGTCCCTAACCCCTATTCACGCTGACCCAACCCCACTACGCTCTCTCTCTCTCTCTCTCTTGCTGCTCCTCTCTCTCACCACCACCAGTCATCTCTCTCTCTGTCTCATTTTTTCTCTCCTTTTTTTTATTTTAACACACACACACTCACATCGTAGTGGGTTTTCACCTATGGGTGCTTGAACCCTTGACTGGGTGTTGAAACTCATAAGAGTCTACCATTGGAGCAAGAGCAAGGACCCTCTCTCTCTCTCTCTCTCTCTCTCTCTCTCTCTCTCTCACTGCTCCTCCCTCTCGCTACTCTCTCTCACCACCACTAGTCCTCTCTCTCTTGCTGGTCCTCTCTCTCTCTGTCTCGTTGTTTCTCTCTCCTTTTTTTTTTTAACACACGCACACACATTCACATCGTAGTGGGTTTTCACCACCTAGATTTGTTGTTTCAGATATGAGATGTCATGTAGCTAATGGAGAGGCTATAATACTGACAAGTGCACCTAAGTTTTGAGTTGGGATTTTAGCCCCGCATATACCTGTCACACCTAACCTGACTCAGTATTCGTGACCGGGTACTCAGTATTTTGACTAGGTCCGACTCGGTCGGAGTTAGTCCAGGCTAGACCTGAACTTGGATTGGGTCAAGCATGCTGGACTCAGTACCGAGTCAAGTCAAGCTCAAATCAGGTCTATTTCAAAATCTGGTCAAGTCAGGTTGGTCCTAACTCCGTCCAACTCAACTCCATGCCTTACTCTATAAGTAATAAACTTGATGGGGTTTCAAAATGAGGTCATTGGTTTGAGCACCCACTGTGGCGTGTGTTAGGTGTTGTGTACTCCCTAGAGAGAGGAGAATGATGGGCAACTTAGGTTTGTTTTTTCCAATCCCATGAGTCGATGCTAGAGATTGCGGTGAATGGCACACCAACATCAAAATGGGCCTCACATGCCCTTTGTTTCCCGATCTCATAATGAGACGCTTTGTGTGACTGACATATAGGCCCCTGTTTCGGAGCCTGTACATGGAGGAAAACAAAATCCACTCCGTCCAGGTATTTTGAAAGAGAAGATTTAAAAAATCAGGCAAATCCAAAACTCATGTGGGCTATAATCTAATAAACATTGGAGATTGAACCTCGGCATAAACAAAAGCTTTTCTTATCAAGTTGTTATTTATTCCTTCAGTTTATCTGAGCAGTAATAATTAAAATGAACGATTTGGATTTGCATATAAACAATTCAGCTCCAGGAAGGCTTCAACGGTGGATGCTATTGTTCCAACCGTTTGATTGATGTGACTCACCTAACTTTTGGATCTGCCTGATTTTTAGAATCCTGTTTTATTGTAGTCTTTAAAAACAGATGGACGGAGTAGATTTCTCGTGGATATCTCTATGGGTCACAGGTATTCCGCTCTCCTGACCCACTATAAATTTTCTTCCATCACAAGGCCGTGTTTTGTGTTTGTGTCCTCCCAACTACTTATAAGGGTATTTTAGTAAATTCCAATTCAGACTAAATAGGGGTAGATAGGTGAGTATTTCTCATTTTTAATAACACAGGAAGAGGAAGAAGAAGCAGCAGAAGAAGTTTCATCCAAACAAATCAATGGCGAATATCCAGTCGATCATTTCCATGATGATAATCGCCACCGTTGGATCTTTCATGATGTGCGGCATTGTAAGCGGTCAGGCTCCAGAAGCGGCAGCGGGCCCAGAACTAGCGCCCGCCCCAGCCGCTGAGGATTGTATCACGCCGCTCTTGAACTTATCAGATTGCCTGACGTACGTAGAGTCTGGAAGCAACATGACGCAGCCGGAAAAGGGGTGCTGCCCTGGATTGGAGGACCTGATTGGGAGCTCGCCCAAGTGCTTGTGCGAGCTTCTTGCAGACCCCAGCATCACCAGCAGCTTTGGTGTTCAGGTCGATCCCTCCAAGGCCCTCACACTTCCCACCATCTGCAAGATCAACACTCCCGTCAGCCTGTGCGCACGTTAGTAACTCCACCTCTCTCTCTCTCTCTCAATGGCGCATGTTAGCGTTTTGTACTGGGTTTTTCTGAAATGCGCCGCCGGATACTGCGTAGGTTAGGGAGGCGGTTTGGCTAGTGACGCTGTTACCAGCCAGGTGGCTGGTGGTCGGTGCTACGTGGACCCCACCATGATGTATTTATTTTATCCATACTGTCCATACATTTTGAAAGATAATTTTAGGGCTTGAGCGTAAAAATGAGGTAGGTCTAAATCTCAGATGGACCACACCATGGGAAAAGAGTAGTGATTGAATTTCCACCATTAAAAACATCCTAGGGCCCAATGTAATGGTTATTTGACATCTAACGTTTTGATTAGGTCATGCAGACTTGGATGAAGGGAAAAAAATAATATCAGCTTGATCTAAAATTTTTGTGGCCCCAAGAAGTTTTTAATGGTAGGCGTTCAATCAACACTGTGCGGTCCACTTGAAATTTGGATCAACCTTGTTTTTCGGATCGTAGCATAAAATGATCTGGAAGAATGATTGGACGGCATGGATGATACACATACATCATGGGGGGGGGGGTCCACAGCACTGACCACTAGCCATTGGCTAGTGGCAGGGTGAGTAGCCAATCCGTTTCCGTAGGTTTGTGTTTTAATACAGGTTTGGTATAAAATGCGCTGGGGTATACGGATGCTCCTAGTTTTGGAATTGGTCGCGCCTCTTCCGAAACATGCCGGATGGGGGGATTTGGGTTGGTGCGCAGGGTAGTAGGTTTACGGAGGTTTAGCCTACAATAAGCAGGTGTGCGTTACGCTAACGTTTTGGTTTAGCTGCACGCAATTTTCTTAAGAGATGTGCTCCTCCGAAATATTTAGAGTTGGGAACAAACTGACCTGATTCGGCGGATCCAACCCAATCTAAATTGAACTAAAAGACTGGAACGGTGCAGTTCACGTTAGATTAGTCAGATTCGACTGTTCATCGGATTGAGTTCGAATCGTGATCAATCCGGACCAATTTAAACCGAATAGATCCGATTAGGAGTGATTCTTATGAATATTTATTACATATATTTATCTTATGAATAGGTTGAATGACAAATAAACATCACTGGGGCCTTATAAATTTTTCAACGGTAGAAATCAATACTTCTACTTTTTCTTGTGGTATGGTCCACTTGAGCTTTGGATATGTATGAACTTTGAGTTCAACTACTAAAATGATATAGAAAAACGAATGGATGGTGTGGATAAACCACGTGCATTTATGGTGGGCCTCAACAGAGTTTACTCGGTACGATAAGAGCCCACCGAATACGTGCATAGCACATCAACACAGGCAATAGCTTATAGTTGACAGCTGGTGTAGATACATGTCTTACAAAGATGAGCCCACTGAATTACGTGCACAACACATCAACACAGGCATCAGCTTACAGGTGTCAGCTAGTGTAGACACGTGCTGTGTAAAGACGAGCAGAGACGGACCTCAAGCTTTGAGTTACATGAACAGTTCAAATGAGATCAAAATTACATGGGCCCCACGATGATGTATTTATTATATCCATATTGTTTATCCACTTTTCACGATCATTTTAGGGCGTTTGAAGAAAATAAAATAAAATCATATCTAAAGCTCAAATGAACCGCATCGAAAATATCAACGAGGATAATGATTTTCATCGTTAAAAAATTCGTAGGACCTATCATAACATTTATTTTCCATCTAATCTATTAATAAGGTTAAAAATACAAGGATGAAAAGTAAAAACAATTTTCATATTAATCTGAAACTTCCGTGATCTCTAAAAGGATTTCAATGATAAATGTTCAATCCCCTATTGTCTTTTCAGTATGGTCCAACTGATTTTTAGATCTATATTATTTTTTGGTTCAAGCCTTAACACGAACTCTTCAAATGGATGGACGGTTTGGATATAGCACATACCTTATAGTTTGACCCACAGACCTAATCTAATCCAAACCATATCCAACCCGATCCGACTCAGTTTCCCTCACTGAGTCGGACTCAGTTTCGGTCAGACCAACTATGCATCGGATCGGATCGAGTCAGATATACTGGACACAGTCCCAGATTAGATCAAGTTCAGATCAATTCCTGTAAATTTTGGACCAAATCGAATTAGACCCAATGTGATTGGGTCCAACTCGATCCGATGCCCAGCTCAAAAAATACGCCCGAATGGAATTTTAACCTGTGTTATCTTTAGTCCCTGGGCAGATTTTTTATGCCTGCCGCGTTACACTAAAATGCGCGAGATTGTGAGTGGTTTGGAGGTGTAGTGAAGTTCGGCTGCGCATCAAAACGCAGAAAATCTGAGTCCAGAGGTGGATTCTCTTTTACTAATTTTTATTTATGACCACCTGGCTCACGTTAGAACTCCGTACGGCCAATTTCTTAAAAATGCGCCAGCAGTTTTACTTTTAATCAAGCACCGTTGATTCGATTTTGGGCCACATCTAAACCCCGATTTATAGGGTCCTAGACACGCGGATAGGCATCCTGGAACCTCAGTTGTACAGGTGGGGCCCACTGCCTAATGATAAGGATGTTAATCTTATGTTCCCAATGGTAAATGGGCCATGCCCCAAAATCTAAGGACTGAAAATTATCCTACCCGTTGGTTCTTTGGCCCTTTTGTGTGTAAGGTGGATCACCACTATACCTTTCTTTTCTTAACCGTCCATTTGCGGGCTGCAGATCTGACGGTTAGGATGGTCACACCGGAGAGGCGAGGACTTGGGAGATGACCATGGCTAATCAAATAAACGGTATGGATCACCGAAACCGCGGGTCAGACTTGTACACGGTGAGGGATGCGGACACTGATGATGAGGAACCCAATACCCACACATGGGGCACACGTGTTTGAGATCCTGACCGTTCATCTATGGTTCTCTACCATGGATAGGCTATAATCTGAAAATCATGCCCATTCAGATTATTGAAGGTTGATATTGGAGGATTTGAGCCTATTGAAATTCCACCATTGGATGGACTTGTCCCCAAACCTTCTATTTCTATTAAACAAGAGTCTTTCCAATCAACGGCTAGGATCACTTGATGTTTGTGACTTTTCGTATTCCATCTACTTTGATTCCCAATAGATGAAAGGTTCAGATCTCGTACATGACTGCTTGAAGGTCTAGATCTCATTTTTTAGAACGTAATTTCGTTGGTAGAGAAAATTTCACTTAGTAGTGAAATTTGATCTCGTAGTCCGCGGGACTATTTAAGTGAATTTGCAATACACCAGCTGGAACGTGTTTTGTGGATTACCTGGACAGTTCAAAAAGTACTTACCGGCCTGAGGAGTACATTCACTACAAACGACGATAGCCGTTCAATCGATGGACAGTCGAGATCGTAGCTGTTTGCACTCAATTGTATCTTTTTTCAACGGTCAGTATTATTCACACTTAAAAAGAGGATCGTCCACATTGCCCGTTCGTCAGACCTCCATTTCACTTCAGTAGTCCGCGGACTACCTGCTTTCTCCACTTTGTTATTTCTCTCGATTGCTAGCATTAGATTTTGTCCACCATTTTTAACGGTTCTTTCTCCAAGTGGGCAAGTTCATCATCGTTACATTATAATCTAAGGAGAGATCTGAGCCGTTAAAAGCTAATCTGACTGTTCAGATCATTTAGCTGACCATTTTGTGTTATTTTGTTGCAGTGCTTGGAATTCCAGTTGGAGCCCCCACAACAGGTGGTAAGTACTCTTCCCTTGAAAACGACAATAATGCTCTTGATGAATTGTTGATTTATTTTTTTAAAATTTTTTTTATAATATTTATTTTTATAATTGACCTTCTAATATATTTGAAAAAAAATGCAACTTAAACTAAACTATGGATTCACTATTAAAATATACAGTCATCTATTTCAAAAGGATTTCATTATAGTTTTTCATATCTATATTTTGAATTTCTTATGTAGTAAGGGCATATTTTATTTCTCCAATTACCTTAAGGCTTATTTGATATTCTATATTTCATGCAAATCCTTGGTAAATAAGTCATTATTTCTTTTTCACCTGTTTTGAAAATGGATAAGTAATTTCAACTCAAAAATCAGTCTAAAAGTATTGATTTAAATTTGTGGGCCCCACCATGTTGTATATAACATATCCGGGCAATCCACCTATTTCGTCATAATATTTTAAGACATGAGCCAAAAAATGAGGCAGATTCAATGCTCGAGTAAGCCACATGAACACAAATAGAGGCCTTAATTCATTCACCGTTGACAATTGTTTTTTCCTTTATAGGCCTACATCGAGGTTCATTTGTCATTTAACTTGCTCATGAGGTCATATAAACATGGATAAAGAAAACACAAATACTAACTTGATCTAAAATTCTAAGCCCCGCGAAGTTTTTACAGTAGCCATTTTATTCTCATGGTTTCCTATGATGTGGTTCACTTGAACTTTAGATTTGTCTCGTTATACCTTGCTCAGCTTTCATGATGAATGGTGGTATGGATAAGTTACATATACACCACGGTGGCCTTACATTTATTTTGTACATTTTTTAATTTTAGATTTTAAAAAGTATGCCGTCACTATCTATATTGGATAAGATGCATTGTTTACCTAAGTAAATAATTATTACTCATTTACAAAATAATTACAATTGACATACACCCAAATTCATAGCTCTAGTGGTAGTCTAAGTGAAAGATACCTAGTTTCAGAATTGAGGATTTGGTATCTATCCTTAGTGGAGGTGGCTAAAAAAATAAATAAATTATAATTGACATGAAAAATTAAAAATAAATAAAAAAAATTATAATTGACATGAAAAACCAAACATGCCCTTAATAAATAAAGAAAATTAGGCAACGATTACAAGTTATATTACTTATTCGATGATGTCAGTTTTATCTAACTCTAATGTTGAGATGCTTTTATTGTTTGTTTAAGCCGTGTAAAATTGTACCAAAAATGCAACAATGTAATGATTACAAATATATTTATCTATTTCTTATTATATATGCATTTGATTATTAATTTATTTGTTATAATATTATTTAAATAAAAATATAAATAATTACTTACTTACATAACTTGATAAGGAATTCAGAAAAATAAATTTAACCCTTAAATATAAAATACCTTATACATTCTTAATCTTCTTAATCTTCTTTATTGATGTGATGATGCATTAAATGTTTTGCAAAACAAAATTACTTCACCAGGTGGATCAACAGCAGCGTCATCCCCGACCGCCGCCCCTCCACCGGAGAAAAGTCGAGGCGGGTCCCGCTTCTCGATCTCGGCGTTGGCCATTGTCTTCAGTTTATCTGGTGTCGCAGCTGCAATATTCTAAAATTTCAATGGCTTTCATTCCTCTAAGCCTCATTAGGCCATTTTATTTTAGGGTTTTAGTTTTTATTCCATCTGTTTTCTCCATTTTTATATTGTGAGTCTGAGACTGCTTGTGATTAGTAATATTTAATAATCTCATTTTAAGGTATTTTGTTTAAGCAATAAAGTAAATATAAAATTAATCATTCCAAATGGTGGGACCCACTTTAGATGGGTCCTGAGTTGGAAATCAGACTGACTGGATGGTTTTAGCCTTTTATTGATGGACATTTGTTCCTTGGATTTGCAGCATTGATTGTTTTTCATTTCAACCGTCCATCAAATGGCCATCGATAGGCATCTGGAATATAATTTTTCAATGTAGTTTTTGATACACGATCCATTTACGCTGGGGCCTGTGATTTGGATTGATTGGTTTGAGTTATATGATTGCCACGTGTATAATTCCTTAGTGCATGTGTATGAACTATCGTGCTCTACAGTATAAAAGTTTTTCTTTTCTTTTAGGGCCGGAACATTTCTCTTTAAACGCGGGTCATAGAAGAAGATGACACTTTTCGTGCTACCATGCAAATATCACATAGATCTGACAAAAATTAACTGTCTGATCAGTGGCCTTTAATATGGACGGTCAAGAATATTTTCACAAAAAATAGTTCCAATAAGCAATTTCATCCATCTATGTGTTAGGGCTCATCATGGATTGCTTATGATTCTAAAGAATCACTTTTGTTAGGCAATCATAACTATTCCATCAGTAGCTTGAAAAATGGACGGCTAAAGAAAAAGCCCAAATCAGGATGATTGGATTATCCAATCAAAGTAATTTTTATGTGGTACAACACAAAATGAGTTCTATACTTAATAGACGGTTCAGATCGATTGATTGAACTGTCCAACTGAACCGATGTAACTAGGAGCACTATCACTTATAGTGCTCTCGAGTGTAGAATCTAGGCACCAATACACGGTCTGATAATTCAAACCATGGTGGGCCTCCGTGGCTGCATGATCTGATAATCCAGTCCGTCCATAGAGCATGATCCACCATGGATTGGAGACTGTACGAATATTACACCATTGGGATAATCTTTGCCGGCTCGTTGATCTTATTTTGCATTTAACCGTCCATTTGAAGGCTTTTAATTGGAGATATAAGACTTTGTAACTGATGTGATATTTATGCAGTTACCCATCCAATTCAGAAGAAATAAAATGGACCGTGCAGATCATCCGGATAAGATTCAAGTGGGCCAAATTCCATCGTGAAGGTCTCACGAATTGGCCAGGCTATGGACCACCCTTCACGGAGAGGGGTCTGTGTCGGCCCCACTAATATCTGGAATAGAAATGTAGCTGTCAGGCCACATCCATGGTAAGGATGATATCTACTTGGATATTCTGACAAAATAATATGAGCCGTTGGATTTGTCATGAGTATATATTATTTCCATTTCCACCGATCCCTAGTTATAAGTTCCTGCACCCATGGTAGGCAGCGGACTGTCTCCGCCGTCCGTCTCCAGGGAATATTCCTTGGAGGAGAACGTAGTACAAGCTCTGTGGGGCCCACCGTGATGAATGTATTTTATACACTCTATCAATTCGATCAGATTTTTCAGCTCATTTTAAGGACATGAGCCCACAAATGAAGCAGATCTAAATCTCAAATGGACCACACCACAGGAAACAATGGGGATTGAATACTCACCGTTGAAAACTTCTTGGGGACCATAGAAGCTTTAGATTAAGCTGATATTTGTAATTTTCCCTTCATTCACGTCTGTGTGACATTATGAACAGGTTGGATGGCAAATAAACATCAGGGTGGGCCCTAGGGAGGTTTCAACGGTAGCGTCGTTATACCACTGTTTCTTGTGGTGGGGTCAACTAGAGCTTTGGATCTGCCTAATTTTTGTTCCCACAGCCTAAAATGAAGTTTAAAAATATATGGACGGAGTGGATACAACACGTACATCACGGTGGGCCCCAGAGAGCTTCGGCCAGTCGTGCTACAGGGATATCCGTGAAGGGTGCCGCAGACAAGCCGCTTTCCCATGGCGCAAGTTAGCACAATCCAAACGTAGGGAAGTCATTGAATGGAGCGGTGGGCAGTCAAAGCCTACAATATGAACATCAAATAAAAGTGTGGGGCTCAGTTGTAACTGTATGGATGTGGGCTTTAAATTCCTCGAACACCTTTCACATGTGTCCCACCTAAATATTAAAAAGCATTAAATTGGCTATCTATGTGCCCAACTACCTTTTGTCGTTAACGGTTGAAAATGGAGCTCCAGACAAACTTAGATTCCGTCCAGCCCATGGCAGGGGGGAACGGATTGGCTACTCCCCTGACACCAGCCATGGGGCTGATGGTCGGTGTACCGTGGGCCCCACTATGATGTATATGTTTCCTCCATTCTATTCATTCATTTTTAAAGATCATTTTATGGCTTTATGCCAAAAATGATAGGTATATAAATCTCAGGTGGACCACACCACCTGAAAACAATAGAGATTGGATATCCACCATTAAAATCCTCCTAAGGTCCACTGTACTGTTTATTTGACATCCAATTTGTTGAATAGGTCATACAGGCCCAGATGAAGGGAAACAACAAAAATCAGCTTGATCCAAAACTTTTATGGCCCCCAAAATGTTTTTAATGGTCAGCACCCATTCAACGCTGTTTCCTGTAATGTGGTCCAATTGAGATTGGGATATACATCATTTTTCATTTCATATAGTAAAATTATCTGTAAAAATAGATGGACGGAATGGATGAAACACATACATCATGGATAGGCCCACAGAGCACCGACCATCAGCCATTGGTTGGTGTCAGGGGGAGTAGCCAATCCGTTTCCACGGCAGGGTCTCTGTGGGGCCCACCATGATGTATGTATTTTATTCATGCCGTCCATCCATTTTACCTGACATGAGCCAAAAAATAAGGCAGATCAAAGTCTCAACTGCACCACATATTGGGGATTGAACGCCCACCGTTAAAAACTTATCGAGAGCTGCAGAAGTTTGGATCAAGCTGATATTCTTAGTTTACCTTCATCCAGGTCTACGTGAACGTATATTTCAACAGTGTGGTGTGGTCCACTTGAGCCTTATTTTTGGGCTCATGTCATGAAATGATTTGAAAAAAGTGAATGTACAGCGCGAATAAAATACATACATCTTGGTGGGCCCCACAGTTCAAAAACCCGTTTTGTTTTGAGTCGCTGCGAGTCATGTAGGGTTGAGTTGGTCGACACAACGAGTCTCTTTCAAACTTATCTGATCTCAATCTCAGCTGAGTCACACCAAAGAGCCAGTTTCCGGCTGACTCGGAAATGTCAACATTCGAGTTGACTCGGTTGAGTTCAGCGAGTTTTAGAACTATGATAGAAACAGACTTGATAATAGTAGAGATTTTCAAAAGCGGGTCCCAAGGACTAGTCAGGTCAGGGTCATGTGCTTCTGTGACAACTTATAAATCCATTTCCTGCCTCTCCTTTTTAGCACCACCTACTCGGGAACCGAGGATGTGGGTGGGACCTTGACTGTAGGCTGACGCAGGGATGATCATCACGAGGTTAATCACCAACTTTCTGAAGAGTATAATTACTCTGAATTCACAGGGCTTCTCTTGACTCCTCACGAAGATTCTACAAAATCACTTGGAGAGAAAAAATATAAAAATCAATTTTAATAAATTTAAAATAAATTGGTTGATGATAATAATAATAATATAAAAAAGAATTTACAATCCTTTAATTAGTGATATCAAATTTAGGTAGAAGTTTTATAATTACACTCCAACTCAATTTTCTCAAAAAAACGTGACTTATCATAAATAGTAAACTTACTATTTATAGAAGGTCATGATTTATGCTAGACTTCTTAGTTTTCAGCCAAAAATAGTACATATCTAATTTGGCCTGACCATGTTATTCTCCTAATTTTTCTAAGCTCATTTTATATTGGGCACGACTCCTAAAAGCTTTAAAGGATCAAGAGTTGTGATGGAACTAAAAAGTACTATATATATATAGTAAAAATGAAATTGAAAAGAATTTTCAACCGTGATCTGATGAAATCTTGTAAATTCGGCATGGGCAACCCGATATAGTGGGTTGGGTGGCTAAAATAGATTCTTCTACCCAAAATCATATATGGTATGTCGAATAACTCATTCCAGTTTGCAAATTATGTTTGTTTTAGGGTTCTTACATACCTCATCACTTCCGTCTCCGATCGGGCCTTCTTCGGTCCATCTTGGATATGAAAGTGTCTGCAACCCACTCTACATTATAATGCCTGCATCAATGTATTTTTATGTTTGGACAACTTATTTTAGAGCATGGTCCAAAAAATGAACTGGGTAAAAAGTTTAGATGAACCCATCACATGAAACAATAGTTGTTAAGTGCTTACTGTTAAAACTTTCTAAGTTGACTGTAATGTTTATTGACCATCCAACCAGTTGATAAGGTCGCACAACCCTTGATGAAAGGAAAAAAGTAAATAGCAGCTTGATCCAAAACTTTTTTGTCCCACAAATTGCTTTTAATGGTCAATAATTATGGTTTTATGTGGTGTGGTCCACCTAAATTTTTTGGGCACCATGCTCTAAATTAAGTTCACAAAGCTGATGGACAACATGGATACACAATGCAAACATCAAGGTAGGCCCTTCGGTCAAGGTCCCACCCACATTAATGGTTTCGAGGCTGTAGCCAATTGGCACTCTTTCTTTCTTTGTTTTCTTTTTTAATGTGTTTACATGTATCTAATTGCTCACAACCACTTATTTCCTATGAAAGTGTTTTCGCAAAAGCTAACTTGCTATTTTTATAACAAAGCATTTTCATTATAATGACCACTTACTTTCGAAATATTAAAAGATTTCAACTTGTGATTGTCTTCACTTCTCCTCAATCTAAGCATAAATTCATTCTTACATGAAAAAGATGACATAAAAATGTTGTGTTTATTAAAATAGCAAATGGAGAGTTATTTATAAGTGAAAAAATAAATGTGTGTATAAATGTATAGCAAGTGGAGGGTTTTTGGCTACTAGTATGTTATGTTTTTATAATAAAATAAAATTTAAAAATAATATATTTATTATATATGAATTTTTTAAAAATAATTATTAGATTAATAGTAAGTGGAGGGTTTTTGGCTACTATAACCGAGGATCAAGTCTTTAAAAGGACAATACTTTGTGAAGAAATAAAGAGAAAGAAAAATTGTTGTAGAAATTTTATATTTCAATGTGTATTGTATTGAAGGAAGAATACCCTCTTTATAGTATGATTAAAACCTATTGATAGTAAATATGTATAGTTGTAAGAAAGATCCTAGGTGCTAAATATAGGATATTACATAGCTAGAGAGAATATTACATAGCTGGAGATTTACAAGCTAATATAACAAGATCACACAAAGTATGGTAACAAGATCACACAATATTCTAACGTCCCTCCTCAAACTCGAGATGATGAAGTCAACTTGAGTTTGGAAATAAGACCACGGAGTCGACCAGCAAGATGAGACTTCGTGAAAATATCGGCAAGTTGATCCTTGGAGGAGATGGATCGAAGATGTAGTGTACCCTGCTAGAGGTGGTACCGAATGAAGTGACAGTCAATCTCGATATGCTTGGTCCGCTCATGAAAAACATCATTGTGAGCAATCTGAATGGCGCTCCGATTATCATAATAAAGAGGGGAACTAGTCGACTGAGAAATACCCATGTCTGTCAAAAACCATCGTAGCCACAAAAGTTCAGCTGTAGTATCAGCAAGTGCACGGTACTCAGCCTCAGTATTGGATTAGGCAATAACAGTCTGTTTCTTGCTGTGCCAAGAAATAAGAGAAATACGTAGTAATAAATAATAACCCGTAGTGGAGCAACGATCAGTAGGATCACCGACCCAGTCAGCATCAGAATAAGAGCGGAGCTCCAGAGATGAGTGCGATGAAAAGTGAAGACCATGAAATAAAATCCCCTTGACATAGCGCAAGATACGAAGAACGACAGCATAGTGAGTAGAGTGTGGTGCACTCATAAACTAGCTAACCAAGTGAACAATGTAGGAAATGTCTGGGTGAGTAACTGTGAGGTAGATGAGACTATTAACCAATTTCCTATACATAGTAGCATCTGGAAGAGATTCACCGTTAGTAGCAAGAAGCTTAACATTATATTCAAGAGGAGAAGTGCACGTTTTGCTGTTAGTCGAGCCTGCTTTGAAAAGCAAGTTAGAAGCATACTTAGCCTAAGATAAATAATAGCCATCTGAACCGGAAGTCACCTCAAGACCAAGGAAGTAGTTAAACTGCCCTAAGTCTTTCATCTCAAATTCTGACTCAGAAAGTGTTGAAGATCTCGAATACCATAGAGATCATTCCTTGTAATGATCATGTCATTAACATAAAAAAGGATAAGAATAGTACCAGCACCAGTAGTCTGCAGAAACAGTGCAGATTCATATGCACCAGGGATAAAGCCCTGTTGAGCAATAACAAATCTAAAATTGGCAAACCAGGCTCGAGGGACCTATTTGAGACTATAAAGAGCACGTCGAAGACGACAAACTTTGTGAGAAGGATGATCCTAGCCAGGTGGAGGATGTGTATAGACTTCCTCAACCAGATCGCCATTCAAGAAGACATTTTTGACATCCATCTGAAAAAGTTGCTAATGACGCACAACAACTACTGCAAGCAAAGATCTAACAGAGGTAAGTCGAGCAACAGGAGTAAAAGTCTCCTCATAGTTAATACCATACTCTTGAGAGAAACCCTTCATAGCAAGGCGAGCTTTGTATCGTTCCACTGATCCATCTGCCCGAGTCTTGATTTTGTAAACCCACTTACAACTAACTACAGACTTTCTAGAAGACAAATCCATCAGGTCCCAAGTATGAGTTTTGGTAAGAGCATCTAGTTCATCAGACATAGCTTTTTGCCAAAGAGGATCAGTACTAGCCTCACAATAAGTATGTGGTTCGTGAAGAGTGGCAAGGGAATAAAAACGATGATGGTCTTGAAGATGAGGAGGGGCTCTTACTCTAGTGGAGTGATGAAGTGCAAGTACCTGGATAGACTCAAAGGCAGTTGATGTAGCAGGAGGATCAGCAGACGTGTTAGTTGGATCAGGAGCAGCCGTATAATGAACGTATGAGGAGCTTAGCATCTCTGCAGAGGGGTGAGGTACTAAAGCAATAGATATATCAGTAAAAATTAGAGCATAACTAGAAGAGGATCGGGAAAAAGGAGAAAGACTCGTAAACTTCTTATGCTCCCAAAACTTCACATGACGAGAAATACGAAGACGTTTGGCTATGAGATCATAACAACGACAACATTTCTGAGTGAGACCATAACCAAAAAGGCAATAGAGTCTGTATCGTGGTTCTAGTTTAGTGCGTTCATGTGTAGGAAGGGTGACAAAACAGATACAACCGAAAACTCGAAGCAAGGAATAGTTAGGGACTGTACCATGGAGAAGCTCAAAAGGAGTTTTATTGTGGATGGTAGGTGAGGGAACACGATTAATAGTGTAGACAGCAGTAAGAGCAGCTTCACCCCAAAAGCATTCTGGAAGAGAAGCAGAGATGAGAAGTGCTCTTACCGTATCTAGAATATGACGATGTTTACGTTCTGCTCGATCATTCTGTTGAGAAGTGTATGGACAAGAATGGTAAGAGACTGTTCTATTTTGTTGTAAAAGGGTAAGAAAATATTTATCTTTATATTCCATAACATTATCTGAATCAAAAGTTTTAATGGTACAAGAAAATTGAGTATGCACCATTTTGTGAAAATTATGATAAAAATTTGTGAGTTCAAACTGATGTCGTAAAAGATAAATCTGTTGGGGGCCTTGTACAAAACCTTAGGATTTAACCCTCCAGAACAAACCAGAATTATGAGATAATAATACAATGAAAATAATCAAAGCAACAATCACACACCACACAAGAGATTTTTACATGAAAAACCCTCAAAGAGGTAAAAATCACGGGACCTCGTCCAGATCAACAATCTACTATGAAGTAGAACGTTTACAACCTTCATCACTCACGCAAGAGCGGATAAACAATAAGAGAATAAAAGAAAACAGAGGGATCTCACCGATCACGAGGACGTAAAAGCGCAGAGACGACGGCTCCCTTCCACAAGCTTCCTCTCTCTCTTTTGTCTCTCTCACCTTTGATAACCCTCTTGTATTTTTCTCATGCCCTAGAAAAACCCTAGAGAACACTTTTTATAGTTTTAGGAAACTCCTTTCCGTATCCCTGTTGCGAAATGACTTAAATCCGCAGTTTCGTGCAAAATTGCGGAACAAACTGCGTAACCTACGACTAGTCGTAGCTTTCCTACTACTGGTCGTAGACCACCTACGACTAGTCCTAGACCCTGAAAAAAAACAGCACAACTCGCTGGACTTCGAGTCGTGCCAGGGATCGAACCTACGACCGGTCGAGCGCCTCCCATAACCAGTCGTGGTTGTCCCACGACCGGTCGAGCAACGCGATGAATTACTTCGATTTTTCACCCGTTGCTCCATCTCTCCTCTGATCTGAGGAGAAAAATCTCATCAAATCTTTTCCTTTTCGACTCAGGAGGAATTCACCTTCTTCAAGCCAGCCTGGTTTTTGCAAACCTCAAACTTGCATTTGAGCAAAGCCTTGGTCATCATGTCTGACCCATTATCGTCCGTATGGACTTTCTCAAGCTGTAACACCTTCTGTTCCAAAGTATCCTTGATCCAGTGATATCGAATCTTTATGTGCTTCAACTTGGAATGCTGACTTGGATTCTTGTTCAAGTGTATAGCACTCTGACTATCGCAATAGACCATGTGCTCCTCCTGCTTCAGGCTAAGTTTCTATAGGAACCTCTTCATCCAAAGCATCTCTTTACATGCCTCTGTGACTGCAATGTACTCGACCTCTGTCATCAACAATGCTACAACCATCTGTAGCTTTCTTTGTCAAGAAACCGCTCCCCCTGCAAACGTAAACATGAATCCCGATGTAGACTTCCTGTAGTCTATGTCGCCTGCCATATCTGCATCTGTGTAGCCCTCTATCACAGGTTTACCGTTAATATAGTATAGGCTCAACTTGGATGAGCCTCTTAGATACCGCAGTATCTACTTCACCGCTGCCCAATGTTCTTTATCAGGATTGACAAGATACCGGCTGACAACACCAACCACATATGCTATGTCTGGGTGTGTACAAATCATAGCATACATCAAACTTCCTACAGCTGACGCGTAGGGTATCTTCTGTATATCTTCCACCTCTGCCTTCGTCTTGGGACACTGCTTGTCGCTCAATCTGAAGTGACCATCCAGTGGAGTACTGACCGGCTTCGCTGCATTCATATTGAACCGCTCTAGGACTTTCTCAATATACCACTCTTGTGACAGCCAAAGCTTCCTGCTACTTCTGTCACGGGCTATCTCCATTCCTAGGATCTGTTTAGCCGGGCCCAAGTCTTTTATCGCAAAAGACTTTTCCAACTCTTGTTTCAGCCTGTCGATCTTTTTGATGTCTTTTCCCATGATGAGCATGTCATCAACGTATAAGAGAAGAACTATGAAATCACCATCTGAGAACTTGCGTGTGAACACACAGTGGTCCGACTCCGTTCTGTCATACCCATGCTGTAACATGAACGAATCGAACTTCTTATGCCATTGCCGTGGAGCTTGTTTCAGCCCATACAAGCTCTTCCTCAGCCTACACACCATATGTTCCTTGCCTTGACTTCGAACCCTTTTGGTTGGTGCATGTAGATCTCTTCTTTCAGGTCACCATGGAGAAAAACAGTTTTAATGTCCAAATGCTCTATCTCCAGATCCATGGTAGCTGTCAACCAAGTAACACCTGTATGGATGTCGTCTTCACCACTGATGAGAATATCTCTTCGAAGTCTATGCCTTTCCTCTACCGAACCCTTTTACCATAAGTCTGGCTTTGAACCTCGTCTGTGAATTCTTCTGCTCAACCTTCTTTCTGAACACCCACTTGTTACTCAGAGATTTCTTGCCCTTAGGCAGTTTCACCATGTCATAGATGTGGTTCTTATGCAAGGATTCCATCTCCTCTTGCATAGCTTTCAACCACTCCTCCTTATGCTCTTCGGCTAGGGCCTCAGAATAGTCTTCTGGCTCTCCCCCATCAGTTAATATAATGTACTCATGCAGTGAGTACCTCTTGGACGGCTGTCTGTCCCTATATGACCTTCTCACCTGTGGCTGAACAGGTGGATCAAGTGGGGGCTGCTCCCCCGGTCCATCTTCTGTAGGAACCACCTCGTCCTCTGCACCTCGTTATACTCTCCCGTCATCAGGCACCACATGAAGAATAACTGAATCCATGTCCTCTAGCTCACCTGAACTAGGCTGGTTCTTCTCTGGCTTACCAATGTATTTAATGCACTGATCTTCAAAGAAACCACATCTCTGCTCCTGACGAGTTTCTTCTCGGTCGGATCCCACAATCTATAACTGAACTTTTCATCACCGTACCCTAAGAACACACACTGTCTAATCTTCATATCGAGCTTGGACCTCTCGTCCTTCGGTACGTGAACGGATGCCCTGCATCCAAACACCCTGAGATGACTGTACGAAGGATCCTGTCCAGTCCACACCTTCTCAAGTACTTCTCCATTCAATGGGGCTGATGGAGACCTGTTTATCAGATACACTGCCGTGTGCATTGCTTCTCCCCAGAACGTCTTGGGCAACTTCGCATGGGATAACATGCATCTGATTCTCTTAACAATGGTGTGATTTATTCGTTCAGCTACACCATTATGCTGGGGGGTCTTGGAAACCGTCTATTTATGCCGTATACCCAGGGACTTGCAGTACTCATGAAAGTCACTGATGTATTCACCAGTATTATCAGTGCGGATGCACTTCAATGATCTAACTGTCTTTCTCTTGACCATAGCATGAAACAACTTAAACACATCAAAGACCTTGTCCTTGGATTTTAAAGCATAAGCCCAAACCCTCCTAGATGTATCATCTATAAAAGTAATAAAATACAATGCCCCACCCAAGGTTTTTGTCCTCATAGGACTACACACATCAGAATAAACTAAATCTAATGCATGCACTTTATTTACATGAGAAACAGATTTAACAAATGAAACTTTATGTTATTTTCCTGATAAACAATCAAGTCAGGTTTTGAAAGGTATACCTGTCACGACTGGACGGAGTCGCTTCCTCACTAGTAGTTGAAGCCCTTTTTCACTCATGTGGCCTAGACGCCTGTGCCACATGTCAATAGATGAATCTTCCGATGCGTTCAACCCACCCTTGCATACGCTGACACTTGCCTTGTACAGGGTGTAACACTTTTTTCCTCTGGTTACGATCAACGAACCCTTGATGAGCTTCCAGCACCCACCAATAAACCGGCTTTCATAGCCATCATCGTCCAACCTTTCTGTCAACATCAAGTTGAGGCGAAGGTTTGAGATATGCCTCACATCCCTGAGAACCAACGTGCAGCCCACATCGGTCTTCACACAAATATCACCAACTCCCACGATCTTCGATAATTCAGAATTTTCCATCTTCACGGTCCCATAGTCACCTGACTTGTAGCTTGTGAAGAAATCTCTGCGTGGAGTCGCATGAAAAGAAGCCCCCGAGTCTACCACCCAGTTGGTGTCCTGACCCGTAGCCATGAGATATACATCGTGATCTGTGGAAAGAATAATAACAACGTCGCCATCTGAAGCGACCGCAGTGGAATCAGATTCATCTTCCTTCTCCTTTCCTTTTCCTTTCTTGTCATTTTTAGCCTTACAATATTCATGCTTATAGTAGCCCTTCTTGCCACAATTTCAGCACTCAACATCTTTTCTGTTACTCGACTTGTCTCTTGATTTATCTCAGGCCTTCCCGCCCTTCTTGTTCTTTCCTCTCCTCCGTTCGTGTGTCACAAATGCCTCTTGCTGAGTAGACCCCTGAGACTTCTTTCTTGTCTTTTTATTGAAGAGACAACTAGTAACCTATTCCATGGATATCTTTTTGTCTGGCGTGGAGTAACTTAGAGACACCACTAATATCTCCTAACTGTCAGGCAATGAACTAAGCAATAGTAAAGCCTGCAATTCATCATCCAGGACCATCTTCATAGAGGAGAGTTGGTTGACTATATTGCTGACCTCATTCATGTGCTCGGTCACAGAACCACCATCCTTGAACTTGAGATTCACAAGTCGCCTTATCAAAAAAATCTTATTATCGGCTGTCTTCCTCTCATACAACCCTTATAGTTTCAACCATAGGCTAGCGGCTGAGGTTTCCGTAGACACATGGTGTAACACAGAGTCATTTAGCCATTGTCTAATAAACCCCACCGCCTTTCGGTCCAACTTCTTCCAATCATCATCAAAAATATCCTTAGATTTTGTTGATATGCCTAAAATTGGAGAATATAGATCCTCGCAATAAAGCAAGTCCTCCATCTTAGCCTTCTATATGGTCCAGTTAGAACCATTGAGGCTGATCATCCTTGATAAACCACCTTCCATAATTTCAAACTGATCTTACCCGTTCAATGAACTTAGCGCTTTGATACGACTTTGTCGGGGGCCTTACACAAAACCTTAGGATCTAGCCCTCCAGAACAAACCAGAATTATGGGATAATAATGCAATGAAAACAATCAAAGCAACAATCACACACCACACAAGAGATTTTTACGTGGAAAACCCTCAAAGAGGTAAAAAGCACGGGACCTCGTCCAGATCAACAATCCACTATGAAGTAAAACGTTTACAACCTTCGTTACTCAAGTAGGAGCGGATAAACAATAAGAGAATAAAAGAAAACAGAGGGATCTCATCGATCACGAGGACGTAGAAGCGTTGAGACGACGGCTCCCTTCCACAAGCTTCCTCTCTCTCTTTTCTCTCTCTCTCTCTCTCACTTTTGATAACCCTTTTATGTTTTTCTCATGCCCTAGAAAAATCCTAGAGAACCCTTTTTATAGTTTTAGGAAACTCTTTTCCGCATCCCTATTGCAAAAGGACTCAAATCCGCAGTTTCACGCAAAATTGCGGATCAAACTTCGTAACCTATGACTAGTCGTAGCTTTCCTACGACTGGTCGTAGACCACCTACGACTAGTCGTAGCTCACCTACGACTAGTCCTAGACCCCAGAAAAAAACAACACAACTCACTGGACTTCGAGTCGTGCTAGGGCTCGAACCTACGACCGGTCGAGCACCTCCCACGACCAGTCGTGACTGTCCCACGACCGATCGAGCAACGCGATGAATTACTCTGATTTTTCACCCGTTGCTCCATCTCTCCTCTGATCTGAGGAGGAAAATTCAATCAAAATTCAAGTATAACGACTGTAATCATCTACAAAGATAACAAAATACCGAGATCTCCCCTCAGTCGGAATCGAGGCGGGATCCCAAATATCAGAATAGACTAAGTCAAAAGGTGCAGAAGAAAAATATTCACTTTTATTAAAGGACAAATGTGTCTATTTTCTAAGATGACATGAAACATAATCAAATGACTAAAAATTAACTGATCCTAGATGACCCTGAGAGGCCAAGAACTAGACACGTGAAAGCGAGGCATGGCCCAATCGGGCATGCCATAAACTGAAAGTGACGATGACAACAGCCATGGAAGTAGTTATTGAAGAAGGAAGCTGCAAATATGAGAGCTCGAAAAGATGTCCAACTTTACGGCCTGTCCCAAGTAGTTGACCCGTCTGTGAATCTTGTACATCAACACCTTTGTTAGAGAATTTCAGTTCAAGACTTAACTCACATAATTGTCCAACGGAAAGAATGTTTAAAGATAACTTATGAACAAGGTAAGTATCACCAACAGATAAATTACAGGTAGAAATAGATCCTATATGACTAACAGACATATGAGAACCATTGACAGTATATATGACAGGATTGAGAGAGATAATTATTTTATAAGAGAAGATGGTGGAATCAGATATCATGTGATTACAACAGGCAGAGTCTATAAACCACTGAGATTTACCTGGGGTGACGGATATGGCAGTGGAGGATTGGGATAAAACCTGGTGAATTAAGTCCT
Organism: Magnolia kwangsiensis; assembly: GCA_037074715.1. Classification (NCBI taxonomy): domain Eukaryota; kingdom Viridiplantae; phylum Streptophyta; class Magnoliopsida; order Magnoliales; family Magnoliaceae; genus Magnolia; species Magnolia kwangsiensis. Next base: position 122,996,049 of record CM073577.1, read on the forward strand.
TCACGTTAGTTGCAGTAAAAGAAGTGGACTGAGGTGGAGTCTCAAGTACAGGAGGATTAGATAAAGCAATCGCAGCTGTCTGTTGGGAAGCTCTTTTCTGCTTAGAATAATGGAACTTGCGGCATTCATTGATGGTATGACCAGTTCATTTACACCACTTGCAAAAACCAGGCTTGGAGGTGGATTAAGAGAAAGAACGTCCAGCAAAAGACTAAGAAGCACCATGAGAAGCGGTGACCATAACCATTTCAGAAGATTGCATCTGCATAGTGGAACGTCGAGTTTCTTCAGAGATGAGTTCAGCAACTGCAGCATCCAATGTTGAAAGTGGCTGACGGTGAAGAAGAGAAGCTCGAGTAGATTTAAAATCATCTTGAAGTGCCATCATAAAGTGCATAAACTTCCGTCGATCAAGCCAACTGGCAAACGTTTGAATGTCTTTAGAACATTCCAACTTAGGGTCTGCGGCAGATAATTGTTCTCAAAGATGATTAGTTTGAGAATAAAAATCAGCAATAGACTGACCTCGGTCTTGATGCATCTAATAGAGTTTAGCTTCCAGTTGAAACTCTAATGAAGCATCATAGGTACAGTTATATCTTTTTGCCAGAAAGTCTCAAGCTACTTTAGCATTCTCAAGTCATGGAAGAAGACTATTGATGGATGGAACGGAAGTGTTGATGAACCAAGACAGAATTTTGTAGTGAATACTATCCCAATCTTCCAGACAAGATGCAAAGTCACATAACGCCATAGCCGACGTCCTTTTAAAAATACATCTATATTCTGAGCCCATAGACTATAATTGGATCCATTCAATATAAGATCAATAGGACAGACAATCGAAATAAGACTCGAGGCAAATAGAAACATATTGAAGATGACGAAAAAGAACTCCAAACAACTACTATACATATATATATATATATATATATATATATATATATATATATATATATATATATATATATATATATATATATATATAGGCCGCAAGAGTGTGGCTCTGATACCATGAAGAAATAAAGAGAAAGAGATTGTTGTAGAAATTCTATATTTCAATGTGTACTGTATTGATGGAAGAACACCCTCTTTATAATATGATTACAACTTATTGATAGTAAATATGCATAGTTGTAAGAAAGATCCTATATGCTAAATATAGGATATTACATAGCTAGAGAGAATATTACATAGCTGGAGATTTACAATCTAATATAACAAGATCACACAAAGTATGTTAACAAGATCACATAATATTCTAACACTTTGCACTGGAATGCTTGCTTGCCCATGACTTGGAACTAAGGTCTAGTCAAAAGACATGCAATTCAAACCCAGTTGAGTCCTGGTGCATTTAGGAGTGAACCTAGGTGCAGTATGAAGTTTGACCCACTAACACTTAAGGTTTCTTGATTAAGAGTGATGGGACAAAGGGTCATCTCCAAGGACTACATGTCCATTTTCAAGTTAAGTCATCTATAGTCTAGTGCTCTTAAATCTACCTTGTATTTCAAAATAATTTGTCACTTTTCTTCTTTTACATTTATTGAAATCTTCGTAAAATATTAACTATTTAAGTCCATATTTAAACTCAAAAATTTGATTTTATTCATCTTAATTATTTCTATCCTCACTTGAAAATAGAGTTGGGTATCGAGTCGAGTCAGATTGTGTTAGGGCTTACTCGACTCAATCCGGTTTTGAATTAGGCCTGATCCGAACTCGATCCAACTCGATACCGAGTCTAGCATGCCTGACTCGATCCAAGCTCAGTCTGGCCTGGATTGATTTAGATCAAGTTCGATCCAGTCAGAAGTATTGAGTTGGGTCGAGTTGGCACTGAGTCGGATTCAGAGATAAGGGAGGGAGGGAGGGAGGAGGAGGAGGAGTAGGAGGAGGGCAATGGTGGTGGGTGGTTGCCAGGCTTGGAAGAGGAAGAGGGAGGGAGCAAAGATGAGAGGGAGGAAGAGGAGGGTGATGGTGGTGGGTGGTTGCCAGGCTTGGAAGAAGAGGATGAGGGAGGGAGAGAGAGATGTTGGGATGGGGTCGGGGTGGGGTTAGAGAGTTGGGTCGAGTCAGGTTTCGGATCGAGTCAAGTCTAACCAGATTGAGTCGGGTTGAGTTACTGGGTAACTCGAACTCGACTCAGTTTGAGTTTGGATCTGGCGAGGCTTACTTGGTTCAGACCAACTTACCCATTTGGTTCGGGTCAAGTCGGATCAGACCAAGTTGGATGAGTCAAGTTAGCTGGATCAGGTTGTCCCATGCCCACCTCTACTTGAAAATATACTCTCATATATGATACCCATATACATTAATAGCCTCCCAAAACTTAGGATGCTTTAAGAAAAAGCATACACCGGGTTGAGTACTGAATTTGGAAATAATATGAGTTTTCATGGGGAGTTTACTGAGTTGGTTTTTGAGTGGCCCACCTAAATGAATCGGTACCAAAACACCACTGATATCCCTAGTGACCACAAGACTCTGTGGGAGCCACTATGATGTATGTATTTTTATTCACACTGCAATTTACTTTATTAGCTCATTTTAAGGCATGATCCCAAAATCGAAGCATATTTAAAGCTCAAGTGGACCACACCATAGGAAATAGTGGGGATAATAACATCCACAGTTTAAACTTACCCAATTTCCCGTGTGATGTTTATTTGCCATCTAACCAGTTTATAGGGTCACATAGAGACCCAAATGAAGGGTAATACACAAATATTAGCTTTGATCCACGAACTCTTCAACTGTGGATGTTTAGTTCAATCCTGATTCTTTCCTATGGTGTGGTCTACTTGAGCTTTGGATACACTACAATTTTGGGCTCCCATCCTAAAATGAACTGGCAAAACAGATGAGCAGCGTGGATAAAACACATACATCACGGTGTGCCACACATCCAACGGCCCTAATCAAGGATAGCTTGTCGTTTGAAACTGATGCTTTTATAGGGCAAACTATAATTGCCTTCGCTGTTTTACATTTAATGTTGACCATCAAACACTTTGATGACCGATCCACTATAACAACATGATGTGTGGGGCCCACCCCCATGGCGTGCCCAAAGACCAGGCCTATCCAAAAGTCAGTTGGGCCTAACTTTAGGTCTCAAGCCTAACTTTTGGTGTGGCATCTAATGGCTCAGGGTTGAATTTTACACCATCATCGCATGGGCCGTGTAAAAAATCAACGGCCCGGCCTAACTTGTGACGACCCATGTAACGGTAGGAGTGGAATTCACGTACGCATCAAGGTTGGCATTCGCCTCCCAACTATATCAGTTGGCGTGGGCCACTTGAGTTATAGATTGGCCAGCTAGTTTTTGTCCTAGCTTAAAATTGGGCCAGGACAGATGGATCTTGGAAACACGTCACCGTGTGGGGCCCACTCGAACTGTCAACCCTTTCTTTGCTCTCGCAGGACACCATCACCCTATAACGTAAGGAAGCGTATCAACGTGGCCTAGGCTCTGTGGGGCCTACCGTGATTTATGTGTTTTATCCACGGTGTCTATCTGTTTTGCCAGCTTATTTTAGGTCACCAGCTCAAAAACGATGTAGATCTGAAGTTCAAGTGGACCACACCAAAAAAACAGCGAGGATTGAATGCCCTCCATTGAAAACTTTACGGAGCATAGAACTTTTGAATTTAGCTTATATTTATAGTTTTCTCTTCGTCCAGATCTGTGTGAAATTATGAACAGGTTGGATGATAAATAAAACATCACGATGATCCCTAGGAAGGTTTCAATGGTGGATCTCATCGTCCTACTCTTTCATGTTGTGTGGTCTATTTGAGCTTTCGATCTGCATGATTTTTAACTCATGCCCAGGAATGAGCCAGAAAAATGTATGGACGGAATGGATAAAACACACACATCACAGTTGGTCCCACAGAACTGGGACCACGTCCCATGTGGCGCCTGCTGCTGGCAATCTGCTTCCATAAAACCCAGACTTCAATGGCCTAGCTTGTCCAATTTGAATTTAAAGTGTGCCCCATGATTTAGATAACTTAAGGTTCATGTATCACACGTGTACAGTGAGTGCATGTATGCATGTACCAGACTATTCCCCATGCCTCTTTACACTCATTTTTTGTGCATACACTTTTATCAATGAGACGCCAGCACATGTTAGTACCAGTGGTGGACACGAGTCGAGCTGATCTTTGCTCAGCTCGTGCTTGGCTTGGTCTGCTCGAGTCCCGTCTCATACTTGGCTTGGCTCGGGCTTCGAGCCCATTTCAATATCTTTATAGTTATGAAACTCTCAAAAGAAGAGAAAAAAAAACCCACAGAAGAAAGAAAATCAAACGTCATGAAACTCTCAAAAGAAGAGAAAAAATACCCACGAAAGAAAGAAAATCAAACGTGGAAGAGAAATGGGTTTTCTTTATTTTCTTCTTACGAGATTGGTTTGTTTTCAATGGCAAAAATAAATACTCCAAAGTCAAGATTATCAGGGAAGCATCCATGATAGTAGAAACCCACATCAGAGAAAAAGATGAAAATCAAAATCGAGAAATAGAGAGAAAGAACTGAAATTGAAGGCAAAGTTTAGTGAAGGTTATACCTTGAAAAATCAAGATGTCCAGAGATTGGATTCTGAAAAAGATCGAACTGTGGAGATGATGAAGGTTGTGATGGGGAAAAAGAAGTGGGTTTCTTCTCTGAGCAAATAATCAAATAGGGTTTTTTTTTTTTTTTTTTTGAAGGGGAACGATCAAGCGAGCGGCTAGGCTAGGAATGGGACTTAGGGTTTTAATTTTAAAAGGGTATATATACCCTATATCGAGTTACCAAGTCGAGCAGGATTCGAGTCGAGCAGGGTAAGCTCGAACTCGTTTCGAGCTCTAAAAATCAGCTCAAACTCAACTCGAGTTAAGCGAGTTTCGAGTCAAGTCGAGCTTTTTCAAGTCGAGTCGAGCGAGTTACTGAGCTTTTGCTGCTCGTGTACAGTTCTAGTTAGTACTATGCGTTTAATGACAGTCGAAATCCAAATGTAGCATTAAGGATATCTTTTGCTCCATCTCATTTAGTGGCAATTATTTGCCAAAAGTAGAGTAGTGTAGATTTGTACCAATAAGCGAATGAGACTGCACGATCAATGGCACATAGCGTTAATATGTGTGGCATGTGTAACTGAGGTAGCATGATCGATAAAGTTATAAAAGACCTGTTGAGATAAGTATTTTATCATAAATTTAAATATGCTTGGCAATGCCGTCTCATAGAATCCTTCCAAAATAAGAGATTCTCCCAGAGACGATCGGTGCTATTACGACAATTATGAAGATTCAAGAAACGGATCATTTTTGAAGCGAATGGGAACAAAAGACACTATGATTGATCCAGGTCTAGTGAAACTAATCCCATAAGATCCATGGATTTCCACAGTCACATTGACAAGAGATTTGAAAATGATTTCCAATCTCCAAATATCTCTTTGGCTATGCCAGGATGCTAAGAGAACAATTGAGCGTTGTGACTACCAAGGATCTTGGCTTAACAAGGAAACCTAGTGAGGGTTTTACTGCATTTTTAAAGGTATAAATGGAGCACATGATGAAGATCTCCAAGCTAAGGCCAAACAGAATTAATATACATAGCGTGACGTTGTAGAACTTTTGGGGTTTAGGTTAGCTTTAGATTGTTATTGTCTAATTTCATCACTGTAGTACACTTAGTAGTAGTATAAATATCCGTGACTCACCATCGTTGGATCCCCAATCAATAGAGTCCTTATTTGAAAGATCACACCTTGGTCACATCTTGTAGACCAGTCCACCTTAATTGTTTATCTACACAAGTGATAACAAGTTTTATGTTTCATTTATTTCTTTACTTATTTTGTTTAATTTTCTATTGTATTTAGTTCTAGATTCACATAAACAAAACCAACATTTTTAACCTTTAGTTTTTAAATATGTCCATCATTAGAAAAACTAACATTTTTAACCTTTAGTTTTTAAATCTTTCTATCATTGCTTTATTGAGAAATACAAAGTCTTTTATCATCGTTGAAAAGAAATTCTGTAATGTCCTGAATTTTCACTGTTTTGGATTTTTTTTTTTATTATTAAAAACAACATTTGAATTTTTTTAATATAATTAACTTATGTTATCACTTACTGATCGTTAACACTCAATGTTAGCTTATACGCGAGTGGTACTAGTAAAGAACCACACAAACCTAATTAATCAACCGTAGGAAGTCAACAAATCCGCCGATCACGTAAATCTCAAATATAGCATCGTGATTTGTTCATATAGGGACCAAATCTAGCTAACCTATCTTTAACTAATTAAGACAACCGCGTCTAAATAGAGACCTACCAAAAGCTGAGACAAGTATGGGTCAGATATTAATTAATAAACTAAACTGACTCAGTTATCCTTTTAGCTTAAGAACCAATAGTTTAGAGTGATTATAATCGAATCGTCATTTCCGCTAGTTGCGAATAAGTCACACTATGAACTTAGCTAATTTAAACCCTAATTATTGTGCACGAGAAATCTCACTACCCAATTCATTCCAAAAATACCATGATTTTCCAAACAAGCTCTAGATCACTCACAAGTTAAGTGCTTGGTTGTGTGAATATCTTATATGAAAATATGTAACTTAAGTAAAATAAGTCCATTTGTTCTTTCACAAAGTTGTAACTTTCAGATCGTCAATTCACGACCAAAGTTAGTGTGTCAACTAAAGACATTTCCTTACACATATTCGTACACTTATAGATACAATTGACGCTCAGTGACTGTCGATCTGGGTCAGGGCCTTTTTCTGTTGATCGGTATGTCCGATTAATGGATAGTTGTGTCCAAACATAGATCGCCTAGTGGGACACTTATCCCCTGACTTAGATTGACCCGTACATCTCTCAGTGGTTCTCATTTGTTGGAAAAAATCCCCTCTAATGTTAATATAATGAATAAAGGGCCATTGAGGCCATTTTCACCTTTTTGTGGCATTATATAAAGCCTTCATTTGAGCACCTCCTTCTCCTATACGAATTTTAACAAGAGAAAAAAGAAGAAAAAGAGAAGAGAAAGAGGAAAGAGAAAGAGAGAGAGAGAGAGCTTAGAGTGTGAGTGTTGGTGCACTTTTACCCTTTCATCCCCTCTTTAGTTACCTCGCCATAATTGGAGTAGTCGTTGAAGCTTTCCCGGCAATGTTAGAGGTAAGTATTGAATCTCACTTGTAATTTAGGGTTTAATAGTGGTTTATCCCTAATCTCATAAGATTGCATGCTTGATTAGATTTTTCGATAATCTTTTCCTAACACCCTAACCCTACGAGCATTGTGAGTCGGGTGAATTGTCACAAGGTGTGGACCATTATCTGTAGGTTATTGTTTATCGACCCTTGAGTTTTCAGTTAATGATTAGTTGATTGTAGATGAATTTTTGCATGTTAATATGTTAACATTCTGATTTTTTTTTTTATAATATATGTTATTTGTTGGATATAGATGCTCACATGTTCGATCAAATGTATGAGTGGTAGAATGTATTGCTTTGTCGATGCTCACATGCTTGATTTAATGCTTAAGTGGTTGTATTACTTTATACATGCTTATATGTTTGATTTAATGCTTTAATAAATATAGTAGCCTATGTATGTTCATATGTTCGATGAAATGCTTAGGTGGTTGTGTTGATAAATTTATATTTCATATGAAATCTTGTGGTGATTACTTAATGAATTATTAGTCCTTAGTGATATTTAGGATTGCTTAGGATATTGGGTCAGTCAGTAAATCACCCAAACCAAGGGGCAGCCCGAATTAGATCGGCCACCCTAGGCTTATTCGATCAACTCAGATTGAATAAAAACGACTGATAGTAGTTGGACTACATGGGATGTTTGCACCCAATACTGGTTACGTCAGGGTTCTCATAAGTCAATCAAATTAGTTTATTAACCGACTGGTCATGTATGTCCATAATGTATGATAAGACCAAATTAAATCTAGGATACCCCATTTCCAATGGATAGTCCATTCATAATCGTTAATACAATACGATCCCTCTAAGACTCATGAGTCGGGCATGGTGGTATGGGATACCGTGCTCGAACTATCGGCCTATGTTGGGGTGACGAGACTCTCCGTAGTAACTAGTAACATTAATGGAGGTGATAGACCATTGTTTGAACGTCCCCCATCAAATTACCGGGCCAATGGTTGTGTGTCAGAATACCGTTTGAACGACTCGAGCGTGAATGGAATTAGGTGGCGAGCTCTTTCTTTTGTGGTGGTTTGATTTTATGTGACAAGTTCGCACCTCATAATTGAGTGATCATACTCGGTGTTTGGGTGAGGACCCATACCGAATTGATCCTCATACCTTTGGGTATTATGCCATACCTTTCAAATTTTTGATTGGTGAGATAAACAAGTGATACTTAAAGTTAGATCAAGGGACATCGGTAAGGAGCCGCTATGTGCGACAATGAGCCACGTGATTCGGATAAGGACTCATGATATAACGTCAGTATCCTAGCTTTGTTAATATGTTACATGAATGGAACTTAATAATTACTCGACTAACATACACATTAATCGCATTGCATTAGATAACATGTGACGATTTGGCGTTAGAGTCGCGTGATGAGGGAGTGTTGACATTTACGAAATATGCATTGAAATCGCTTGTGATGGAGTGTTGTTTGAAAATATCATGCATCATATCAAATATTCATATACGCATTTAACAAGAGTATTTAGGAATTGTTTGATGTTTGGTTTATCATTAACTGTGTTGATTGAGTTGATAACATGTGTAACTTACAACTAATGGAACCACTGAGTTAGCTATCGCTCCCACCAGGGATGATGTTTTAAAACACCAACCTGGCATATTATTAATGTAGGTACTTGCGAGACCTTAGACAAGTAGGCTTATATCAGCTTGTGCCACTTCCATCATGTTTTGGAGAATTGGACGAAAACTAAAAACTTTACACTTTAATCGTCTTGGGCATGTTTATTGTGGCTTGTATAATTTCTATTTTGAGTGATCACCACTATTGGAATTGTATTTTTACTGTTAGCTATATATTTCTGATTTTTGTTACCTCCACCAAATTGAATTACGGTACTCTGATTGTTAGTATGTGAAATAAATGTGAATCTGAACAAGGTCACATATGCATTTTTATTTGGTTAACACGCAAGAACTCGGGATCAAAGTTTATGTACTTGGGTGTCAATTTTCAAGGCGTTATAAATTCCTTAACATAATGTAAAAAGAATCCATTCGAAAGAACTAACCTTTACCATTTTATAAATCGCCTGATAATTTTAACTACCAGTGGTGAAAAAGATGCTAATGGTTGAGAAGGTGACCAACCTCATGAGAACGTAGGCCTCATATTCAATTAAACTTAAGTCAAGTACAAATTAACACGCCAACACTATCCTAAACACACAAGTTTATCAAATATAGGCCCTCGTTAACATGTGCGATCTCGTGTTTGATTGAATTGTGCAAACAATGACTGATTTTTAATTTTCATACTTGAGTTGTTTGCTTAAAATGATCTTAACTATTCATATGCTAATTACTATTGCTAAATTACTATGATCTTATAATCATGCTCCATTAATGATCTTGAACTTTGAATGTTGGATTTGATGAGTCATTAAATATTCATTTTTATACACAATCAACCTTTTAGCAATTCCTTCTTATGATGGCTTAGGTAGCGGAGAGCCTAGAACATGAATGGTTTAGATCAACGTTTAAAACGCACTCGGGTAGAATACTGGCCTTGTACCATACTGTATTATAGTGGCACCATCCAAACTCAAAGTGCCTATGCCCCAGAGCCATTGGAATTTCCTCTAAGAGGAAGGTATTTGGAGCCCACAAAGATGCTTGGGACAAATCCACTATGTCCATCGCTTTCTAAGCATTAAAATAAAATAGAAGTAAAAAAATTAGGCAAATCAAATAGTCATGTAGGCCACACCACACAAAATAGTGAAAATGGAAACATCCACCATTGAAAACTTCCTAGAGCTAACTATGATGTTTATACGTCGTCCAAACCATTCATAGGGTTATTACCACTGAGATAAGATGTAGGAACAAATATCATCCCCACTGCCATACAAAACTTTTGTGGCCCCCACAAACTTTTCAATGGTAGGCATTCAATCCCCGCTGTTTTGTGTGGTGTGGACCACCTGAGTTTTGGATTTTTGTATTATAGTGATGTTTATAAATTGATGTACCGAGTGACTCTGGACCATGGCTGGGGCATAAGGTGTGGCTTTGGTGGATCCCCGCTCAATCGAGGAGGGTGGATCCCTTGACTGTAGGGCCCATCGTGATTTATGTTAATTACATCCACATCGTCCATCCATTTTGAAATCTTGGTTTAAGGCATGACCATGAAAATTAAGTATATCCAAATCTCAAGTGGACCACACCACATAAATAGTGGTGATTAAATACCCACTATTAAAAACTTCTTAGGAGCCACCGGAATGTTTATTTTCCATCCAACCAATTGATAAAGTCACAAAGACCTGGATGAAGGGACCACACAATTATCAACTTGATAAAAAAACATTTGTGGTCCAGAAGAAGTTTTTAATGGTTAATCACCACTGTTTCCTGTAATGTGGTCCACCTGAGATTTGAATCTATGTCATTTTTTATATTGTGCACTAAAATGATATGTTTAAACAAATGAACGACGTGGATTATGGCACATACATTTAGATGGGCCCCATAGTCATGGATCTACCCACCTACTTCGGTGGATCCCACACTAAGAGCACAAGCAATTCACGTTCGCACCGCCCTATCAAAATATTATGCTCCGAAAATCAGCACCCAAGTATAAAGGCTCCAATCTCAAGTTATCGGGTGTGAACTTAATAATAATACACGTGTCCTCATTTAGATTCACAAATAATAAAAATAACTTTTTTTTAGAGTTAGCTTGTTAGTACACCCACTGTCAGTTCGCACTTCACTGGTAGCCACCCCCACTAGAGAATCGATACCAAGACCTCAGTGTTGAAACGAGGTATCTTTTACTCAGTCTACCACTTGATCTATGGATCAAGGTGTAATAATCAAAATAACTTATTTCAACTTTAGCATATCTAAATTGAGATATAGATAACAAGATAACAAAATATAAGAATAATATGCAAAAATACAATTCCAAATATGGTGACAATTATACAAATCACAATAATACAATATTTATGATAAATACAACCATCCAAAGTAATGGAGCTATAAGTCTACTGGGGCGCATTGAGCACACCACCATATGGTCATATTCCTGAGTCATTTGCATATGTTAAATAGAATGCGTCAAATGCTAACATAGTGAAGAAATATCTACAAGATTATACTCAATACATCGTAATGATAAGAAAATTCACAACAAATAGATATTTCTATACACAATGCTCTTAAGCATGTTACCTCCAACGCACAAATACTAAGCAAGTTAAAATTATTATCAACACAATTAAGTATAGGGAATGATAGTTATACAAAATAAATAATTGTTAAGTTAATTATTTAATGTATGATGTGATATTATGAGCAATGGTTGGCCCACAACACGATTCAACAATAATTTTCATGATGATATGCGTAATGGTTGGCCCGTCTCACAATTGAATAATATTGTGATCATGATTGTAAGTGCTATAGTGTATAGCCCTTGTTATTGTCAAATTTGTGGTGACAAAGACACTGCTTTGAAGCTTGTATATATAATGAACAAAAGACTTTAAGAAGCTTTCAAGTTCAAGAAGCCTTCAAGATGAACGTAGAAGTGTTCAAGTTCAAGAAGCTTTCAAGATCTCAGAAGTGTTTAAGTTTAAGAAACTTTCAAGATCAATATCTCAGGCTTAATTATAATCAAAGGTCACTTGTCTTCAAGTTTCAGTGTCCTTGCTTCATTATTGAGGTTTGACTAACCTTAGGTTGACCTTTAATGTAGGAAATTTTGGAAACGTGATCCATATATATTTTATAAGTAAATTTAGTCTGTTCTAAGACTAGTTCTGGACCTTGTTTGACTAGTCCTAGCACTGTTTCGACCAGTCTAAGAAATTTTACAACCAGTCCTAAGTTGTTAAGGATTTTAAAAATTTTTTGGTTATGCTACGACCAGTCCTAGTGATTGTTCGACCAGTCGTAGAAACAGTGTTGACTGATTGTTCGACTAGTCGTAAATCTTCGACTCAAACTCCAGCGTTGAAAATCTTGTGTCTACGACTAGACGTGTGCATCCTATAACCGGTCGAAGGTGACCTATGACCAGTCGTAGGGTACCCACGACCAGTCGTGCAACTGTAAAATCTTATCGCGCCCGAAAATTTAAATTTTTTTTAATTCTTCGACCAGTCGTAGAGTTCCTAAGACCAGTCGAAGACATGTTTTGCTTAACTATAAATAAAACACGAATCTCATAATAAAATATAGAATTCAAGCTAATTAATTCGACCTTCTGAGAGATAAGACTATGCTTCATTTTAAGCTAAGTGTACATATTTAATATTCTCTTTCATTAGCTTTATTAATTGATTTTGTTTCTTGTATTCCAATCTAATCTGAAAAGAAAAATTTCTCTTTCTCTTTCTTTGGAATCATAATCAATTAAAGCTAGCCATTTTGATTTAATTTAAAATCAATTAGAACTAGAACCATTGTAAAGTGAGTTTGGACATTGAACCTGGACATTCAATCATCTACTCTGACTTGGCTCTTCTGGGCTGCTACAATGAAGGAGATATTCAGGTATTTTACATTTAATTGTAAATTTCTTTTTATTTTTGATTTTATTTGAGATTTTTCAGAAAAATCTCATTGTGTTGGTTATCTAAGAAGAGCCAGGAAAACTCAAAAGTGAAATTTTTTAATTGTGTAAGCCCACATAGAAAGATACAATTGTAAGGTTTTAGGTGAACCTGTAAAAACCTAATTTGATAGTGAATGCTAATATCCCCTGTGTGAGGATATTAGGAGTGGAGTAGCATTCTGTATGGCTGTTATTTAACAATTGGTAAACACACAGGCAAACCACTATAATTCCTTGTGTTTCGTGGTTGAATGGTTTATATTTCATATCTTTTATTATTCATTTGTGGAATGTATATGTGGATGTGAATGCTGTAATCATTTATTTCAAGCATTGTGGGAATGTTGTAATAATTTACAAATTATTTCTTGTGATTCTTTTATTAGCATTCTTATTTGTTCTAATAAGGTTATCCTGTCATATCTATAGTGCATGGTTGTCCTTAGAACAATATAAAATTGATTGCAATTTATTCTTCAGTGCAGTTTGTATTTTATTTTATTTTCTTCTTTGATTTGAGATTTGATGCAAAGACCTTTTTAGAAATAAGGTTGTCCTACCATAAACTCTGATTTTTGGTGTAAGGTTGTCCGTAGAATAACATTTGTATCAACCTCTCAAGATCTGAATTTTGAGCTTATTTTACATTCTCAAGATCTGAATTTTGAGCTTATTTTACTTTAATTTTGGCTATCGTATTTATTTAATTTCTGCTGTTATAAGTTTTATTTGGCATTGTCCTATTCACCCCTCCCCCCCTCTAAGACATATAGCTAGGTCTTTTCAATGATGTTATGTATGATTAGTCAGTTGTTATTATTCCCTGTTCAAACAACAAGATATCATGAGTCATTATCTGAATCGCATAGCTCATTGCATTACGTAATAACTCTTCACCAGTGTTCCTTGATCCAAATTAAGATATCACCTATTATATCTCATAAATTAATCATTTTAAAAGTACGACATGATGCCTAATAGTATGTAAATCAACATGATAAGAGTCGACACCCAAATACTAAGTATAAACAATTACTTTAAAGGTGCAAGCTTGTCACTCAAAAATAAATCAATACAAAGAAAATGACTCATCGCCCAATTCCATTCATGCCCAGGTCGTTCAAATGGTACTCTAGCACGAAACCATCGGCCAGATATTTGATTGGTGCCGTTCGAATAATAATCTATCACCTCCATTAATGCTCATTGGTCCACTATGTGGAGGCTCGTCACATAAGCATAGACTGACAACTTGAACACGGTGTCCCATACCACCATGCTCGGCTCATGAGTCTTTATAAGATTACAACACACTAATAGTTATGAGTAGACTTAAATCAATGTTAATAGTGGTATCCCATATTCTATTGAATATTATATAATTATCAAGCATAAGAATGATTGAGCCCTAAATTAGACTGATGCAATTGACTGTAGAGGACCCCGGGCTAACCAGCATTGGTGCAGGGCATCTCATGTAGTTCCAAATACTGACATTCATCCACGTTCAACTTTATTCGACCATGTAAGCCTGGGATAGCCACCCTAAAGTGGCGTATCTAGTTATTTAAATAATTTTTGGAGCTTGATCCACCATAACAACAATTCCAATTTATTAACTATATAAATATAATCATAATGAAATTCAATACCACACCAAGGTATATTAATTGAATACATGTATGAATCAATACAATCTAACCAACATCAATATAATCTGACTTATATCAACACATGATAATTGAATACATGTACAATTCAATATCCATCAACATAATTCAATTTATATGAACATTTCTTGACATTCAACACCAAAGAGTTTTAAATTTATGAGTTTCATATCACTCAAGCATTTCATCAAGTATGTTATTAACCAAATAGAAAATAGAGACATTTAGGGCTCATTTGGCCACCTGCATTAGGCAGGTGAGATGGGATTGCATTAGTTGTCCCATCTAATCCACTGACAGTGTATGTTTGGAAGAGACTTTTCAAACCGTGAACTGACGTCTTTGGGTCTCCCGCCCAAACCGCGGGACAAGGGTGTGGATTTGGCAATCCTCCATGGATTGAGAGAATTCCGCAATTATTCATTTAAAGGCACGATGGTTTGCATCATATGTTGGTGAGTGAAAAGGGTTGGCTCCGTGGGTCCTACTATGATGATAATGGTGGAATTCATGCCATCCAAAATAATATTCGGGTCATTTCAAGGCATCTACCAAAAAATAAAGTCGAGTAGGGAATGGAATGGACCACAACTGAGACTGAATCGCAGCATTCTTTGGTGTGGTCCAGTGGATCTGTGACCTGCCTCATTTTTTAGGATTATGCCGTAGAATAAACCGAGGGGAAATGGATGAATGGTGTGGATATTTTCTACTTAAATCACAAAGGGCCGCACTGATGTGACTGTACGTTTGTATGTATGTTCTCACATGAGTTTGAAGCAATTGCTTCCACTTTCCTAGAGGGTAAAATGCTTCCACTTCCCCAATTATCAGAGTAGAATGCATGTGTAGGATGTATGTGTGCTTTTATGGTTAATGGGGCCCATTAGAAGATGTTTGAAAAAATCCAAAACGTCCAAGGGATTGTCCTCATCATTTTTATATAAAATCATGAAAAGCTATTTAGTAATCAATTTTGAGGGCTAATAAATGTTTCAAAAGCCCGAAAATCTCTCACGGTGTATTCCTGATCGTGGGGGTGATAAAACTTTTAGAGGTACCCTGAAATTATCCGTACAAACGGAAAGATAGTTTAAAATTTTCATAAAGTTGATGATGGGCCCCACCAAGCATCACGACACCATATGAATGTGAATGGTACTATATTGTGTTTTATATCTTGTTGGATTATCCCAACTGAGTAACATTTGCGTGAATTAATCTCTAAGGATGAGCGGCTTGCTGCCATGTTTGTTAACTTATGAGGACAAGATTGTTATGATTGGCTGAAAAAAGTTGCCCAGAATGTTTGGGGCCCACCTGGTGAAAATAATTCGTCATAAGTTCACACACCACTCATCTTTATGTTGGTCAAGACAATTGCACTTTCGAGTTTAGTTTCTGTGTGTTTTAGTAAAAGACTTATTTAGGATTTGCATAAATGATACGTTAGATATTTAGATATGGTATTAGCATAGGTGGACATGTAATATTTTTAATTATCGTTGTGGTGGATATGATGTTTAGACATTTTGGACTCGTATGATTTTCTATATCATTTTACTGTTTATTATTATTATTATTATTTTATTTTTACTATCTATTTACTTAAAGTAACCTTGAATGCGATGAAGCACAGCTGCAGGTCGAAGGATTTAGCGGCAATAATCATCGTTCATTCACACATTTAGAGGATGCGACAGAGGAATGAGAGATTTTTTTAAGCTCCTGTATATCAATTAGATCAGGCCAGAGACGAACGATGGAGATGTCTCCCCTTGCTGACATAGAATCCTATGTAAATATTCAGATGCCGAACTCAGACATCTCAACTCAACCTCAACGTCGGACGTCAACAACGATTACACAAAGTATGTCAACGGAAGACTTGAATATGACATTCAAGATGCCAACAACGGTTTCAGAGGATACATCCACAAATGACTTAAATTAGATTGTTGGGATGACCTTTGTTTTCTTTTTTATTTTAATCATAGTTTTTATTTTTGCATTGTATGTTGTGATCAAACTATAGGAACTTCACTGATGTTGTCTGCATGGACGTTGTTATTTATTGCTACTTTTAACTTGGAGGACAGTACCTTCTCTAATGTTACATGTTTGTGTTCTAGTATATCTACAATCCATGATTTATCATGTGATGGGGCACAATTTTTCTTCAATTCTCTCACATGCATTGGGTATTAGTATAAAGTAATTGCCGAGGTGAGGCGATGGTGTACCACATACGAACAACAGGTGTGGGTCGTGTACAATCCCATCAAATCCTGAGTTTATTTGCAAACATGAATAGGGAGAAATGAGATGTAACTTTTACAATTCTGAGTCCACTTCCAAACATGAGTTTAGCAATCCCGAGGGTATTTGCAAAATGACTTTTGCAATCCCATGGTATTTTTTCCAAACATGACTTTACTCTAATCCCACGGGATAAAATGTAATCTCATATCTTCCAAACAGGGCATTCAAAAGCATGAGATATATCAAATTCATAGACAATACCTCATACATGCATTAATTGCTACCTTTTCAATTCCATCTACTTTAATCCAACCTAATGCAAGTGGCAAAATAGGCCCTTAATCATTTTGAAATGTCAGGTAGAAGCTTAAGGGTAGATTTTTACCTTAGAGTCCAAAATCCTTAATTCGGACGTGACCCTAGCCTCGAAAATTTATAAAAAAAATACTCCAAACCCTTATTTATCGATAATTTCATCATTAGTAACATGAATTCTAGTATAATTAGATTTTAATTAAGGGTAAAGGGTTTTACCTAACTTAATTCAAGCAAACCCTAACTCAATTCGATGAGTCAGGCCTGGAATCGGCATACATCGGCATTCACATGGGGTCACGTCCAAATACGACTTCCTCAATAACATGAGTCTCTCCTAATCGATTGTTAGGACTCTAAGTCCTAGCATGAAAAAATCCTAGAGTTAGGGTTTCTGAGAAATGATAAAAATAAAAGGGATTTTTTAACCATAATAGGTCAAAAGTGTAGAAAATAAAAGAAAGAGGTTAAAAAAAAAAATAGCTAGGGAACTTCTTACTTAGCAAGGGGTGAAAAATTCGATATGAAATCATCGAATTTTTGGGCATAGAAGAAGTGAAACTAAGTGTAGAGGCAGGATCTTGCAAGATCCGGTGAACACAGAGATTGGACGGTGTGATCCGGCACCAGGCCCCACCATTTCTCCCATTCTCCATTTCTTCTCTTCTTCTTTCTCTCATTTGCTAGGGCAAATTCATATAGGGAGATGGGGAGCCCAAACGAGGCCCTTTTATAATACTAAAAGGGGTGTATTTGGCCCTAAGGGCCAGGGTTTTGGTATATTGACCCTATGGGAGAGTGTTTATAACTTTTAGGGTTCATTAGGAGGTTTACGAGTTAATCTATGCTTAAGATAATTAGTCCTAGAGATGATGTACACATGGATATGATCAATCTAGATGCGTCAATCCATGAGTATGATTAGAAGTCAGTTCGATGATCACCGATCATTGATAGAGCCCACAATTATATGGATATATGTAGGACATTACTTTAAATTAACATCTTAAGTTTGGTTATGATCAAATGGCTAAAACATGTGACTTAGGCTAAGAGTAAAAAACAGACAATTTACTTAATTTTCTAATAAACTCTAAAGGTATTCACATATCTCATGCACTCACCTTACGAGCCCAAGTTGGACGATTCGAAACGCAATCTTGGGTCTATGTCCCATGATGAATGTCAAGCCTGCTAAGATGAATATTTTCGTATAGTTTCGAGTTCAACGGCCTACTAACAAGTAGTGTAGAGCTAGTTTGATTAATCAAGGTATTTTTGAAATGAACTAGGTGGCATGATTTCTTGTACATGACAATTAGTATTTGGATTAGCTAAGTTTATACTGTGGCCTATTTATAATTATGAAAAAGATGATTCGGCTCTAATCACCCTAATCAAGAACCTTAATTGAACTATACTAGAAGCGTTAATAAAACTATACTAGAAGCATTAGTACAATATACTAAAAATAAAAAATCCTAATTCCATCATATATGATGATTTCTAATATGATTAGAAGCAATTCCTAAAAGGACACCGAATACAAAAGCTGTAAGATGAAAAAGATATGTACGGTTCATTGACAACGTGCAATTGCAGAAATTTTCAATTTTAATAAATCTATTGTTTTAAAATTTTAACTATTTTAATCACTAGATTGTTTTTATAATTTTTTTAGTAATTCATCGACAAGTATACTTAAGCTCCACTAAATTTCATTCCATTTTGAGTTTTAGAAAAATTCTTAAAATTTCAAAAGTATCACCTGCCTGAAACTAATGATTTTCTATATACTTTCCAAAACGTCCTAAAATTAACCTCTTTTGAGAATTTTTTTTAAATAAAATTTTTAAAATTTTCTATGAAACTAGACTCATTAAGATTTGTTTAGGCTTTTGAATCACTTAAATTGGAGTTGAAAAAATATATACGAAAATTTGATGTTAGTGTATAAAAACTGCTAGTTGCTAATATCATGCAGTGGTGCTGAATAAGGGGATGGTGATGGCACTGTCGATTCGGTGGTGGAACCATCGGCTACTGTCTAGTTTTGGCAGTGACACCACCGATTCGATGGTGGAACCGCCGACTGCTGTCTAGTTTTGGCAGTAGCACCGTCGGGGTCTTTCCAAAAACTTATTTTTTTGAAGGTGGTACCGCCGAGGTCGGCCCACGCTCTTTAAAATTTGAACATCCACTCTTTTAGATGGTTTTGGTGTACCCCACAACTCTCCTTTTGATCACGTATGAATGTATTTATAAACATATACTCAAATCAAGAAATTAACGATAACATTCTAGTTGGCAATAATCCCAGACGTTATACAAAATCTTGCTCATGGCCTTTGTGCATGACCAATGCGTATTGTGATCATATGATGTTTCAAACGAGCAATGACCACTTGCAACCCATTAACACCCCGGCTCACATGCCAACATGTCACATTTACAGGACATCAGAGCTGTGGAAAACATGTCCCAACCATTGCAAAAAAGAAAAAGAAAAAGAAACCATGTCTGTCTCATTAGTTGGGCCGATCAACCTGTAAGATCAAGGAGGGTGATTTTCGGGCCAACCCAGTCATGACTAGGCCTGGGTTGTACTTTTAGGCCAATGGGCCAGGGTGGGGCATATTCGCGCCCAAAAATGAGAGATTTCCCACCATTCTCTCTTGCATGGCCAGCCCTAAGTCTAAAACTAGGCCATTTAATCTTGCATGGCCAGGCCTTTCTAGCCAGAAATTTAAATGGGCCAGTTGGGCTGAGTTTGGTTAGGCCCATGGTCCACTTGAACCAGTAAAAAATACTCTCAAAGACACTTCCATGAATCATGAGATTGTATAACAATTCAGCTCTATCAAATGAATCCAAAACACTGAATTTTTGGTATATCATCCAACCGTTGAAAGATATTTGCATCATGGTGTCGACTGATGTGGCATGTTTGGCCCACAAACTGGTGGGCCACATCGTGTTCAAATCGCTTATATTGAAATTTTGTAGCCAGAGAGCAGTAGCCAAAAAAAAAAACATCAGGCAGAAAAGACCACTAGATTTTCATTCTGTCCACAACTAGACGAAGCTTTCTGATCATCCAACGGCTTGTTCATCGAATCAATCTCCATTTTCCCCAGCTTGAGAAGGCTCCCGGTTGCCAGAATTGCTTGAGGGTCCACATCATGCAACGCCCTAGCGTACAAGCTCCGAACGGTGGCCCATGCCGCCTCCTTCAATTCCTTCGATCTTGTGGGGCCCAGAAGGCAATGACCCAAGATCCTCAAGCAAGGTTGCAAGAGTTCCCATGGGAGAGGAATCCTCCCACCATTCTCCCCACATTCCTCCTTAACACTTTTACTACGCATCACATTGCTTGTAGTCCCATCATCTTCATTACTAATTTCATCACCACCGTTGATACCATCTTCAATGCGATCAGGCCCACTCAATGTAGTTGAACTTTCACACCCCTTAAACATGTCTCCATCTTGTCCAGCCCAAACCTCACAAAACTCACAAAATTCTATCTTAGATTGGACTGGCATTAGTGATATCTTGGTATAATACAATTCTAAGGCAACCCCAACAATCCTAGCTCTTCGAGTGGACCGCACCGTGCCGTGTGGCTCTAAACTTGGGGAAACAACCGCTATAGTTAGCTCAGTGGCGCTATTTTTAGAGAGTGATTTAGTTTGAATACTACTTTCATGATATAGACTAGGATTTGATATATCTGGTATTGTAACAGTTAATGGATGAGCAGAACGTGACATTGTTACATGTGCATAAAGTGCTAGTAAAACAGCTTCGAAGCCTGCGAGAGGTTTACGAGCGACGGCTCGGATTAGATAGACACCTGAGAGAGTGGGGAGGAAACGTAGGACGGTGAGTTGAAGGTCTTGATTGGATGATTGGAAGGTGTCGTATAGCCAACGGCAGATGTTGTCGTCGCCAGCCCCAGAGAGGGGTTGACGGAGGAGGGAAGTGATTTTTTGGGCTACTTCGGTATTGTGAAGGAGAGAGAGAGGAGGAGTCTCTGATGAGGAGAGAGAAGGTGGGAGTGGGTCCCCTAAGAGAAGATAGAGAGATTGGAGAGCTGAATGGGCTTTTGATGTTGTTTTCACCAAGGTGGGGGGATCAGGGGAGGTGGTTTTGGGGGATGACATGGGTGGTTTTGGGAGGGTGGTTTGGTGGTTTTGGATGTATGGGAAGGTGGTGGAAATGGTGTAAGAGGATTTGGAGGGGTTTGTTTTGTTCTGTTTTTGTTTTTTCACAGAGAGTGAAGGAATGAAGTGAGAATAGGAAATGTTGGCGGTTTTGTTGGGGAGATTTGAATTTGACTGGGCTTTGGGTGTGGGGAATACTCAACACGTGTAGAGTTTTGGCACGTTTGGGGTTAAAACAGTTTGATGACTTGTTCAAAGTAATTGTATTTTAGTTTTGAGAAATGATCAAATGATTTCAGATTATAGTGATGCTAGTTGCAGTGGGACATCTAGACAGTTGGATCTATTGATCTAGACTGTTCATTAGGTTCAACGAATATATTATGGGGTACCATGAAAATATCCTAGTAATCTGATGGAGATCGAGTATTTGATCAATGGAGTTAATATGAACGGTGAGGATTGTTTATAGAAAATTTCAGTTTAAGTAACGTTTTGGTCCATCTATTTGTTAGGAACCATCATGGATTGCTTATGATTCAAAAGAATAATTTTTGTTAGATAATTGTAACCATTTCATCCATGGCTTGGAAAGTAATGACTGTAAAAAAAAAAAGACCAAATCGAGAGTGGATTGGATGGTTCGATCAGTGTGATTTTTTTGTGGTCAACCTTTAATTGTGGTTTGAATTTAATGAACAGTTCTGATCGATTGATTGGACTATATAAGTGAAGAGATGCAACTAGGAGCACTATAACTTATAATGCTCTAAGGACACTGGAGCATTTTATTTTATTTTTTCCAATTTTCTTTTTAACTAAAAGCTAACTGTAGATTTGTAAGGGCAGTTTCAACCGTGGGATCTGAAACGTGCATATTAAGAACACGGAATCCTTCCCCTGGAACGCGGATTGCCTGAGACCCTGGCCCACCGTGATGTTTGCGTGTAATTCACTCCGTCCATCCGTTTAGCTAGCTCATGCTTAGATCATAAGTCTAAGAAATGAGGCAGATCCAAAGCTCAAGTGGTCACACGGCTGGAAAAAGTGGGAGGGAAATGCACACCGTTGAAGTGTTTATATGCCATCCAAACCGTTAATAAGGTCATTCTCACTGTCATAAACTGAAAGATAAAAAGTATCAGCCTGATAAAAAACTTATGTGGCCCCACCAATGTTTCAACGGTTGGCATTTCCCTCCCCACTTCATTCTTTTCGTGTAGCCCACTTGGGGTTTTGATCTGCCTTGAGTGTATGTCCTAGCATGAGCTGGCAAAACGGATGGACGGGGTGGATTTCTCACAAACATCACGGTGGGCTGTGGTCGCCTGGTCACCCAGTTGTTTTGGGATTGGTTTGCATTCACATCATCAATCTGGAACGTTCATTAGTTGCAGCTCACTTTCGTAGGTGACCGAACACTGGCATTCAAAACTGGATGGAAAAGATCGACACTAGATGATAGGTCTACTCAAAGATGTTTAGGACCGTGCGATTATTGTAATTTTTGCATAGTAGTAAAAACAAAGGTGACTGCACCCAATGGACGGTCAAGATGTGTAGCTAACACGTCCAACTACAACTAATTGCATAGGAAGGTTTCCATTCACTTGGTTCTTTCGATAATTTCCCACGTACAGAAAGGGTTATGAATTGGGGAATGGATTGGCTACTCCCCCTGACACCAGCCAATGGATGGTAGTCGGTGCTATGTGGGCCCACTATGATGTATGTATTTCATCCATGCCATCCATCTCTTTTTACAGATCATTTTCCAGTACGAGTCCAAAAATGAGTTATATCCAAATCTCAAGTAGACCACATTACAGGAAACAGTGTTGAATGAGGGTCAACCATTAAAAACATTTTGGTGGCCATAAAAGTTTTGGATCAAGATAATATTTGTTTTTTCTCTTAATCTGGGTCTGTATGACGTAATCAACAGATTGGATGTCAAATAAACAGTATATTGGGCCATAGGAGGATTTTAATGGCTGATATCCAATCACTATTGTTTTCATGTGGTGTGTGGTCCATCTGAGACGTATGTTCCTCTCATTTTTGGGTTCAAGAAATAAAATAATCTGTAAAAATGGATTAACGAAATGAATGAAATGCATACATCATGGTGGGGCCCATAGAGCACTGACCACCAGCCATGGAGCTGGTGTAAGGGGGAGTAGCCAATCCGGCACGTATGAAATATGCCTCGTTGTTTGTTAACTCTTTTTTACCATTCATTTGTGGGTCAATACTCAGATGGCTAAAATTACATAACCGTGCACCCTTGTTTTTGGGCTACATTGTGGATAATCTTTATGTCATCTTTAACAAATATAGATTTGTTATCCTGATATCTATGTATAGCATCAACGTAATATTATTAGGGTCGACCTAGTAATATATCACAAGCTCTCATGCTGATTATGTCATATATTACTTAATCATTATAATATTTAACAATAAAAAAAATATAATAAGACATTATTTAGTTATTTTTATTTTGCGAACCTCCTTGATCCATCCATCTATGAACGGAGAGGAGTGCCTTTCCATCATCAATTGCAACTTTATTACCAAAGTCTTGAGCACAAGATTCTCAATGCTCCTGGTATCTATGATAATGTCACGTATCATTTGATTCACAGTGCATTTTGTTCAAAAAATGTTATACATGAGACTACGGGTAGCATTTTCATTAATAAATTTAAGTAATTACTTCTCCCTATTATTTTTAATCAATGAAAGATATTAAGTCTCCCTTATTGTTTGCATGGTGGTTCATGGGTGTCAGCATTGTTGTGGTCGAATTGAGAATTGTTCTGAAGGCCAGTTAATGGTGCATGGCTGGCTATGGCTGGGAGTTGGAAGTGTTAGTTTCCACTAGTGGCCTTGGGATATCCTTGCGCAGAGATGCAACTTTTGGGGCTGATGGTTCTTGGATGGCTTCCTCTCTTTATTTTAAGTGTTTCTGATGTAAAGAGGTTTATATGTTAGGTGTCGTCCCACTTTTCATTTTATGTATAGAGCCCACCAAAATTATTTTGTATAATATCTTTTTATTCATATTAATAAAGCTACAGTTGGTCTATTGCCACTTTCTTTAAAAGAAAAAAATTAAAATAAAATAAAATTGCAATGTGGGCTAATAGAACAATGGTTTGAATAAACATAATGCCAATTGTATAGTTTATTATGTTAAGTACTCAGGCCCATGTCAAATTTGAGCTGAGGACAGGCTTGATAGACGTTGGTCTAGCCCATCTAAAACCCTAATATATCAATTGCTGGAAATCAAATTGCATAAGGTCAGTCTGCCCAGCTTAAGTATAACATGGTTTAGTGCTGAGTTTGGATTGAACCTCAAGCTTTTAGTTTGAACCCAATAGCTAAGTAGGCTGAGAATAGGCTTACAATTACCTAAGGGCCTGTTTTTTTTTTTTTTTTTGGTTAGCTTGTTAGTACACACCCATGTTAGTACACACACTCCAGGTTAGCCACCCCACTAGGGATCGATACCAAGACCCCAAGTGTTGAAACGAGGTATCTCCACTCAGTCTGCTAGTTGAGCTATGGTTCTATGTGTACCTAAGGGCCTGTTTGGCCAGGTGGATTAAGAGGGATTAGGAGGGATGGTATGGTAAAACCCAGGATGTGCCAAACGAGCCAAATTAGCTTATTTAATGGATCCTACCCAAGGCTTACCAAAAAATCCATTTATTTTACATAATTAATTTGGTCTTAGGCTTGGACTTGGGCCGGGCTTGGGTTGGGTCTGGGCTATTTCAGCCCATCACATTGCCCGCGCTAGCCGAGAACGGATTGGCAACTCCCCTTGCCACCAGCCATGATTTATATGTTTTATCCATTCCGTTCATCCATTTTTACATATCATCTTAGGGCTTGATCCCAAAACTTAGAGGGATATAAATATTAGGTGGACCACACCACAGTAAAACAATAGTGATTTGATATCCACCATTAAAATCCTCCTGAGGCCCACTGTACTGTTTATTTAACATCCAATCTGTTTATTAGGTCATACAGACCCAGATGAATGGAAAAAAAAAAAGATCAGCTTGATCCAAAACTTTTATGGCCCTCAAAAAGTTTTTAATGGTCGACATTCATTCAACACTGTTTCCTTTAATGTGGTCCATTTGAGATTTGGATATAACTATTTTTTAATTACACATCATAAAATGATCTAGAAAAATATATGGACGGAATGGATGAAACACATACATCATGGTGGGGCCCACAGAATACGGACTACTAGCCATGGGCTGGTGGCATGGGGTGTAGCCAGTCCGTCTCCGCCCTAACCTGGCTGTTGACAGCCCTGGGCATGCGTGATAGTCTGGCAGCAGCAGCGCATGATGCTTGATACGAAGGCACTTGGAAATTGTGCATGCAGAACCAACTAGACTGTGGAACGCACCGCCCCTAAATCACATACCCAAAACAATCTCAACCGTTGATTCGTGGATGCTTGTTTGTTGAAACAGAACTAGATATCTTTTATTGTTAACCGTCCAATTGATGTCGACCAATCTGGTGGTCATATGATTAAAATAATCTCAATTTTTTGCTAAAAAATACATCTAACTGGAACCTACTTTTTTGGACAGCTTAAGTTGAATTACTTGCATGCTATATGCAATTGTTAAGTAATTTCTAAGTGCATGCGTATTATCCATTACACTCTACCAGAGTATCAATGTTTTCCTCATACGTCCTTCCAAGTTGCGTAAAGGCAACATCAGATGCATGTAGTCTTTGCCGTACGCCGCGCTTTATGGTATCTCACATGCCACAGTTTAATTTATTAAACCATCTGGGCCCCACTAATTCCAGGGTGCCACCCTGGATGGGTCATTGTTTACTGGTTTCTCTATGGAGGAATCCTAATCGTCGGATCTGCCTATTGCACATGGGCAATCAAAAACAGGATTTGAACGGTCCACCTTTTAGATGGCTATAAATTCGCTCATGGTCTGATTATGATGCTCCAGATGGTGCATTTCTTGTGAAATGGGCTCTGGCCCACCTTTTCTGGGTTTGACAAGGTTTTGGCCACATGCTTGAATGCACTTGCTTCACATGTGTGAATGAGGCACGTGCGTACTGTATCAGAGCCGCTCATCAGGAGATCCTAATGGACGGAATCCATGTCTAGAAAATAAAGTCAATCTGATCATCAGGTGGGCTACACATGAACATATGGTTTTAACCGTTGATCAGTTTTTATTAAATATCCATTTGTTTTTGTATGCGTTAGGCTCAGCTTATGATAATGCCAGCCTGATTTTGAGATAATGCTTCTATATGGTGTGGATCTCTGGATGAGCAGCTCTGATCTGATACACGTGTGCTTCGCTTTCTGGTGCTTTGAGGTATACTTACAAAGTGAACTCGAGCGAATTGACCATATCCTATTTATTTCGAATTTATTACAATATTGGGTCCTCGATCATTTCTGGGCCGTCCATTTACAGATCACTGTTCAATTTATCTGATCATCAGGTGGGCGGGGATGTGAATGGGTGGGCCAGATCTGAGCAGGGCTGGATTGGGCAAAATTGCATCGATGGATCCAGAGGGCCCATGTGTTTGAGATCCTCTTTGGCCCATGAGAAATATGGACAAGAGGTAGGTTGCCTGCCTTCAATCTCCACCGTACATTTTGCTAGTATATGGTGATCAGAGGCATACACATAGGGGGAGTTGCATGGGATGACGTGGGAAAACTAGACAAGATACAAACCGCTCGTCCACTGGGCCCCACAACAAATTTGCTATGGCCGATCGATCTGATGGAAACAGTCTCCGCCTATTATGGGTGCGCTCCGAATCAAGCGCTTATGACCGTCTGCCAAGCTAATTAGTTTCAGGCCATGAGTCAGAAGTGGCTGGCCCTGACAAATGAACGGTCTGGATCGTGCATACGCTCTCAAACCATACACCATCATCGAAGAGATGAAATGGTTTGAACTTGGACACTGGACAGGCTTTACGATCCTTGATTCTCTGTATACTTTCTCACTCAAAGCTTATAATAAATAATAAAAAACCATTGATAATCTGGTACAGTGTGATGGATGATACGCAGGCACTTATAAATTACTTAAGAATGCAAGGATGGTAGAACGCAATTCAAATTAAACTGTCCAAGTTGTAAATTCCAATTTGGATGTATCACGACAAACAAATTACACTTGTTTGAGTATCTAACCAGAGGATTGGTGGACATTTATTGGGGGTTGAAAGTGAAAGTATCCAACGGTCCCATTTCAACGAACAGGTGTCCATGATTAAAAGTTACGATTATCAACCAAGATAACTTTGGGACTGAGTCAATATATGCCACGTGTACAATTTCCTGTACCTGCGTATCAAGCTTCATATTCAATCAGAGTATCACTCACTACCCCTATGACATATTTCAAGAAAAAATTAGCATCGTAGATGCTTCCCTTTTATATATATATATATATATATATATATATATATATATATATATATATATATATATATTTTGTATTTCCTCTGACAGCTGAAAACTTCATTATAAAAGTAAAATTTTAAAGTATCAAAAGACAATTTTAAATGACAATACTCTTAATTTTTAAGATAAAGTAGTTGAAAAAAGTATAAATAATATACGTTTTGTTCAAATCAAATAAAAGAAAGTAGTTGGGATGTCGCATCTATACTAAAAAATTACCCTATATTCAATGCAATATAGAGAGACATCACATTCCTACATTTTATTTACGTTTCTCTAACATTATTTAAACTAGGATAATAGATCGAGCACACATGTTAGCAACTAAACCTTAGATGCATCGGGATGAGCAATACAATGTTAGAGGTGGGGCCTACCTTTTGTTAGCTTAGAATATTGAATATTATAGGACTAATCATGTGATGGGCTAAGGCCCTTATATTGCCCATGGGATGGGATGAAATTGGACAATTACAATTAATGGTCTATGTTCAACATGAGCCAAATATGATGGCCAAGATCATTGGATGGGGAAGATTTTTGTGGTATGTCCAACCATCATGGCCCACCATGTGAATGGTTTGGAGAATTGAAAGGTTGGTCCTCATTGGAATAGGTTTTTGCCTGGTTGAG
Source organism: Magnolia kwangsiensis (assembly GCA_037074715.1). Classification (NCBI taxonomy): domain Eukaryota; kingdom Viridiplantae; phylum Streptophyta; class Magnoliopsida; order Magnoliales; family Magnoliaceae; genus Magnolia; species Magnolia kwangsiensis. The sequence continues at coordinate 123,024,463 of CM073577.1, forward strand.
TATTCTATAGTCTCAGCCTCAGCGATGGAGTTTTCGTCAGGATTTGAGTAAGACCCTTTTACTAAATGAGTAGGAATTCCATCTTAAATTGCTTTGGAGCCTAATTCAACTCAACTCAGCACTACCACCATTGGGTTTAAGAATGGAATAATGGGCAAAGGCTTGGCCAGCCCATGTATGTGTATATAATTTGGGTTTTAAGCTGGCAGTCAGGTCATTTGGTCCAGCCCATTGATAAGCTATATGGGCAGGTCAGGTTCGATTCAGACCTGCATGAGAAGTAGGTCGGGTCGGTTGATTGTGGACTGACCTGGCCCATTACCACCACTACCTTGTGTACTCTTTGGATAGTTTTCTGCCATAACTTCACAATAAGGACAGATATGGGCCAGATTGATCCTATAGGTTTGGGGTCCCAGCCTAATATAGGCCTGGGTTGGCTCAGCCTGATTTAGAAATCAGTCTGGCCTGGTTTATACTTTGTGAACTTCTTCATTTGATATTTGATATTTGTTTGGCCGAACTCACATTTCGAGATATAATATATTTATAAGGATAGAAAGGGTTTTAGAAGGAACACTGGTTTTAGTGCATCTTACCCTTGCAAAACTTTAATAGGCCTTGCACCATCAAAAGTATGTGTGCCTTCCTTAGCCATGAGTTCAAATTTACTAAATCCTTCCACCAACCAGTAGCATCTATTCTCGTCTAAAATTATGTCATTCTAAGATGTGGAACATAAAAATTTCAACCATCATAAGTCTATTAAGCACAATCACATAAGTTTAATGGTTAAAAGAAAATTTTAATGGTTTAAAGCTTTTGATTAATTATTACAAATGTTTTAAGCATTGTATGCAGGTAAAAACAACTTGATAGATGATTCAATCGATAAGATCAAAGCCACAAATAAGTTCTGCATGTGAGCTTCTTATTTTATCCTAATGCATACATCCAACTAGACCCTCACGTTAATTGCTAATGCAACCTCATGAGATGAGTCAAAGCATGCCATACTATGGATCATGAAGTCCTGACAGGACTTCAGGTTTGAGGTTAGGTAAAGTCAATACATCATTAGGTCAATGCATTTTAGGCATATGGGCACACCATACTAAGGACCATGAAGTCAGTCTTTACATGACTTCAGGCATGAGGTTAGGTAAAGTCAATACATCGTTAGGTCAATATGGTTTAGGCATGATGGCCTATCAGACATAAGACTTGATGTTATCCTCTAATATAAATACTCAGGCAGGTTAAAGACACAAGAACTCCTACATGTCAATATTTACACTCTTATGGAAGATAGAGCACAGAAATCAACTCACAGTTGAGCTAAATGGTAGAGAACTTTCATCCAAACTCATTGTCATTTTCTTCACTTAGGATGGCCAATCGCCAATTCAATTTACACAGGCCATTATAAAATTTAGATTAATAAGATCTATGAAACATAACCCTCCCTTAACCAGTCGCAATTAGTATCGAAACTAATGTTACCAACAAACAATCGAAAGGAACCCTCCCAAAAAAAAAATTACAGATGAGATTTCTCACACATTTAGTCATGGTAACCATGATAAGAGAAAACACTTGTGAACATCAATATACATCATCATGACAATTTTAACTGACTTTTCAAGATGCATAAATTAACGCGGGTTATAACAAAAAAAATAAAAAAAATAAAAAAAAATGCAAAAATAGATCTAACTTAAACTCGACCCATTTATTAAACAAGTTGAAAATATCAACTCCAACCTAACCCGTCTATAATAGGACAAACTCAAACCCAACTTTGTTGATTCATTTAATTAAAAATAAAAATAAATAAAAATACAAAAATCTCAGAAATTTATATAAGATATAAAAATGCTAAAGACATCTTTAAAACTCTTTTAAGTGACATAAAATCAAATCCTTACAATAATCCAAATTACAACTACCATAATTAAGTTTAAAACTATTAAAATACGTGAATTATTAAGTTCACAATCACCCATCACATTGGGTGTACAAAAATGATATGGTGTGATACTTGAACCATATTTACAGCTCATTGGGTTTGGCTTAACCAACTCAAATTGGGTCCTTGCTCTTACCCGGCTGATAGACTCTTTGGAGTTTCAACACCAGGTTAAGGGTTTGATTACCCATGGTGGTGAAATCACACGGTGTGTGTGCGTGTGGCATGAGTGTGTGTTGAAAAAAAAAATGATTTTTTTTTTTTTAAAAAAACCAACTCAAACTCAACCTATTTGATTTTGAATTGACAAAATACAACCTAACCAACCCATAGAGTGAATGGGTTCATCCCAACATAACTTTCTAAATTGGTTTTGATCAGATAGGTGGTTAGGTGTAGTTTTGTCACTCCCAAGTATTATTGACTTGGATATAACGTTTTGTTTCTAGGACCTATCACAGGACAAGCACCTACTAGTTTTGCTTGTTTAAAAACTAACGGTTGGATGGAGGTTTTAGATTTTGACATGTGACCAGTCCTGTTAACAGAAAAGACACATGCAATCATCGCATGGAAGCTTAACCTGCTACGGAAGGAAACGGATTGGCTGCTCCGCCACCAGCCAATGGTGGGTGGTCGGTGCTCCGTGGGCCCCACCATGATGTATGTGTTCCATCCATGCCGTCCATCTATTTTTCCGGATCATTTTATGTTACGAGACAAAAAATCAGTTATATGCCAATCTCAAATGGACCACATTACAGGAAACAGTGTTGAATAAGTGTCGACCGTTAAAAACCTTTTGGGGGCATAAAAGTTTTGGATCAAGCTGTTCTTTGTTTTTTCCCTTCATCTGGCTTGTATGACCTAATCAACAGATTGGATGTCAAATAAACAGTATAGAGGGCCTTAAGAGTATTTTAGTGGTGGATCCAATCACTATTATTTTCCTGTGATTTATATCCCTATAAGTTTTAGTATACAACCCTAAAATGATATATTAAAATGGATGAACGGCATGGATGAAACACATACATCATGGTGGGTCCCACGGAGCACCAACCACCGGCTAGGGGCCGGTGGCAGAGGGAGTAGCCAATCCGTTTCGGAAGCCGATTGGCTGGTCTAGCCCACACCAACTATATATATAGCCAGTGTGCTCACGTTAGCAAGTTTTGTGAGTCCCATGATGAGGCATGTGTTATATCCAAACCTTACAACCATTTGGCAGGCTCATCTTAAGGCTTGAGTGGAAAAATAAGATAGATCTAAAGATCAGTTATACCACACTGTCAAAAATAATAAAAGATTGAACGCATACCATTGAAACCCTTTTAAGGTTATAAAAGTTTCGAATCAATATGAAATTTATTTTTCCTATTCATCCATGTATTTGTGACCTTATTGCCGGATGGACCATAAATGTTATGATGGGCCGTACGATTATATTTAATGGTGAAAATCATTGTCTTAGTTGCTATTTTTGGTGTGGTCCATTTGAATTTTGGATATGAATAATTTTTTCCTAATATTCTAAGGGGATGTTTGGTGCATAGTATTAGATGAGATTAGGTAGGATGAAATTATATTTAGTCCTTGCAAATTTAGAAAAATGGAAAAGCTTGGAATTAAATTATATGGAATTGCACTGGGTCATTGCCAATTTCTCTTAATGTTAGCAGGTTGTGTAGGTTTCACCATGATGCGTGGGTTATATCCACACTGTCCACCCATTTTTCGAGATCATTTTAGATCATGGGTTAAAAAATTAAGTAGATCTAAAGCTCAAGTGGACCCCACCATAAAAAATAGTAGGGATTGAATACCTATAGTTGAAAACTTCTTAGGGGCCACATAAGTTTTGGATCCACTTCATTTTTAGGCCTATGCTATAAAATGAAATTACAAAATATATTAACGATTTGGATATAAACACATGTATTATTTTCAATTGTTTCAAATAGTGGTGGGCATATCTATTCAATGTACCACCGTATGACAAACATAGCGTATAGCATGGAATCAAGCTTATACCATGCTAACGAGGGACATTTCCTATTATATGTAATAATTATGTTTTCTTAATCCCATCCCATCCAATCCATCACAATGCCATGCGGCAAACACCCGCTAAAATGATCTGGAAAAATGAATGAACGGTGTAGATATAATAAATACATCAATGTGGGGCCATGTAACTTTGATCTCCTTTGAACCGTTAGAACAACTCGGAGCTCGGGGAGCGCCGCGCTCGTCTTCGCACGACACGTATCTACACCGCCTATATAGCTGCTGTGGGGGTACACCAGGCAATCCGCTTCCCCCGCTACACTGTTTATCCTGTTAATATGCCACGTGTGGGACATCTTAGCCATGCAAAAGATAGGCCACATCTTGAAGATAACCTTGGCCGAAAATCAAGCCATTCAACCCACAAGATGGGAGACGTGTGTACACCGACTCTGATCTTCGTCCATCCAACTATTTCAACGGTTTCACCCACCCAGCAAATAGATTAGCCTTCTTTTCACACCGACTTATCTTTAAGGTGGGCCCTACCTTATCACAATATCATTGTCCTTGACATAAGACACGTCAGCAGATAGATCGGCTTAGCTAGCGTAGCATGTTGGGCGTGTTTGGGCGGTGGGATTAAAAGGGATTGGGTTGGATGGGATTCAAAAAAACATAATTATAATTATTACCCAGGATAGGGATGGTGCCGGTTGCCATGGATAAGATTAATTTCATGCTTTGATGATAATATGGTGGTACATTGAATGGATATTCTATTTTTAAATCGTTCATTTGTTTTGTAATCTCATTTTATGGCATGAGCTTAAAATTAAGGTAGATCCAAAATTATATAGCTCCAAAAAAGTTTTCATCGGTAAATATTCAATCTCAGTTGCTTTCTATGGTAGGGTCCACTTGAGCTTTAGATTTACTTGATTTTTTAGCACATACTCTAAAATAATCTCAAAAAATAGATGGACGGTGTGGATATAGCCTACACATTATGGCATGACCTACACAACTTACTCACATTGAATGAAATTGACACAAACCTAATGCAATTCCATCTAAAACTTTTCCATACTTCCCAAACGTGGCTTGGAATTGGCACGGACAAGATGCAATTCCATCCCACCTAATCCCCTCTAATCCCACTGCCCAAACACGTTAGCATGAAATTGTTGCCTGAATTCACTATTTACCGGAAGCGGATTGGCTGGTGTACCTCACACCTGCTATATAGCTGGAGTACTTACGTCAACAAGTTTGGTGGGTTTGCTCATGAGATATATGTTATATCTAAATGATATATTCATTTGTTGAGCTCGTCTTAAGACTTGAGACGAAAAATAAGATTGATATAACCATCAAATGGACCACACTGAAAAAAGCAATGGGGAATTGAACGTTTACTATTGAAATTTTTTTTGGGGTCAAAGGTTTCAGATCAATATGAAGAAAAAAAAATTTCTCTTCACTCAAGTCTTTGTGACCTTATAAGCAGATTGGATGAAAAATAAATATTAGGGTGGGCCCTAAGAATTTTAACGGTGAAAATCATTATTTTTACCATCTCCGCTCCTATTTGTGATGTGGGATCTTTGGTTATAATTCATTTTTTTGAAATATGATTGATTTTTTTGAATAATGCGCTAAAATTATCTCTAAAAATAAATGAATCAGTGTAGATATAATAAATACATCAATGTGAGGTCCATGTAACTTTGATCTCCTTTGAACTGTTCGCACAATTGGGAGCTCGAGGAGGGTGGTGTCCGTCTTCACATGACACATATGTACACCAGCTATATAGCTAGTGTGTGGTACACCAGCCAATCCACTTCCTTATTTATCCTACACCAAACATCACATCTTAAAAAGAGAAAAACTTTAATACTCTTGGCAATGTGATGGATGGTACATAGGCACTTAAAAATTACACACGTGGTTAACACGTGATCAATTAAAACCTCCCAAATTACGGTACTTAGGCCCCGTTTGTTAAATCTGAAGTCTAAATCCTGAATCTGAAATCTGAAGCTGAATCTGAAATCTGAAGCCTGAATTTGAAATCTGAAGTCGAAAAACTTGTTTGATAATTGTGGCTGAAGTCTGAAAATTAAGTACTGAATTTGAAACAACCTGTTTGTTAACAAATATCTGAAATGTCTGAAATATGTTAATTTGACACATTTTCTCCTATCTCCTGTTTAAAAATGTTTTACACTTGATGCAGATTTCCCGCCAACTTTGATATCATTTAAACCGTTCGTACAACTCAAAGCTCAATGATCGTCAGCGTTATATAACTACTGTTTCCTCTTGTGTGGCCCACTCGAGTCTTGGAACCACTTCTTTTTTTTTGCTTGTACTAAAATTAGCTTGCACTAAAATTAGCTTGCAAAACAAATGAACGAAGTATATTTCCTAAAAACATGATGGTGAGCCCCACCCAACATCCTTGCGCTGGAACTTCCTGCGAACGGCTTTCGCAGGAAATCCACGTCCATCCAATCCGCGCCCGGTGTACACACGGAAAATTGATTGATTCATTCATGTAGACTTGAGTCCTAAGCTCATGGGCTGGACTTGAACTATGCCCTGACCCAGTGCAACAAGTACTCGACTGGTGCACTCCGTTACAGACCTGAACCACTAAATCAAGACAGAACCTCTCTAGTGAGCTATAGATGAAGAACTGCACCAATTTCAAGGTTTCATAGCTGTGAATTAGAAGTCTAACATGCGTTGGTCTACTCCTATTTCTATCATTTCATTCAAATTGGGCCCGTTGTTGGCATCAAAGCGAATAAAAGCCTACGTTTGAAAATCCTAACACGTCAATTAGAGGGCATCAACCAATTAGTTACAAAACAAATTAATCAACGGTCCATACCCAACAGAAAAATTGACAGAGATCCAATGAACATGATACCCAACAGGAAAATTAATTAGTTAGATGCCATCCATACCGTTCATAACGTCATTCCTACTAGAATGAACTGAAAACACAAATATTAGCATGATTTAAAACTTCAATGGCCCCACGAATATTTCAACTGTGGACGTTTAGTTATCACGTTTTCAGCCCACCTGAGCATTGGATATGGTTCATCTTTGGCCTCATGTCCTAAAATGAACTCACAAAACGGATGAACGGTGAGAATTTCTCACAAATATCCCAGTAGCCCCACCTACGTTCCCAGCGCTGAACTTCCTGCGAAAGGCTTCCAACACAGGAACTTCCAGCGTTCCCAGACGTCCAGGACATGGATTGCATCCTACCCCCGCTCGGACGGTAGGGCTCTGTGGGCCTCACCGTGATATAAGTGTTCAATCCACGCCGTTAAACGTTTTTTCAGATAATTTTATTAACTGAACCAAAAAATGAGTTAGGTCCAAGGCTTAATTGGACCACACCAAGGGAACCTGCGGTGATAATGACACTCACCGTTGAAACGTTTCTAAGAGCCAACATGATGTTTTTTACCATATAACCTATTCATAAGGTCATGTAGACATGGATGAATTGAAAACACAAATATCAGCTTCATCCGAAACTTCTCGGCTCCCAAGAAGTTTTTAATGGTGGAAGTTCAATCCCCATGTTGTGGTCCACTTGAGCCTTGAACCTGCCTCATTTTTTAGTCCACATATTAAAATTATCTTTAAAAAGTATTGAACGGCGTCGATAAAACACTTAGATCACGGTGGGGCCCACAAAGCCCTGCCCCCGTCCGGGCGGGGGTAAGACGTAATCCTCGTCCAGACGTCCAGTCCCCAGATGGAAACGGATTGGCTAGTGGCTCCCAGCCACCGTGGTCACCGGTCGGTGCTCTTTTAGCCCCTCCAGGATGTATGTGTTTCATCCATTCCGTTCATCCATTTTTACAGATCATTCTACTGCTTCAACAAAAAAAATAGAGTGATATAAATCTCAGGTGGACCACACCATAGGAAAACAATAATGATTGGATATGCATCATTAAAATCCTCCTAAGGCCCACTGTACTGTTTATTTGACATCCAATATTTTTATTAGGTTATACAGGCCCAGACGAAGGGAAAAAATAAAGATCAGCTGGATCCAAAACATTTATGGCCCCCAAAAGGTTTTTAATGGTCAACACTCATTCAATGTTGTTTCCTGTAATGTGGCCCACTTGAGATTTTGATATACCTAATTTTTTTTCCCTTTACCATGAAATGATCTGCAAAAATAGATGGATGGCATGAATGAAACACATACATCATGGTAGGGCCCACACCGACCACCAGCCACTGGCCGGTGGTAGTGGGACGAGCGTCTTGTTTAACAGGACGCGGATTGCGTACTGCCCCCGCTCGTCACTGGCTCCGAATGGGCAGTTCTGTGGGTGGGCCCACCGTGATGTATATGTACATCTAAACCGTCAATCCCTTTTCTCATATTATTTCAAGGCATGAACAGAAAAATGAAGTAGATTCAATGCTCAAGTGGACCATACCAAATAATAATCTTGGTTGCATTAAAATGCACCAGTTGCATTAAATGCAAGAGTCATCTGTGATGTGGTCCATTTGATTGTTGGATTTGCCTCATTTTTGTTTTGACGCCTTAAAATAATATGAGAAAAGGGAGAGAGGGTTTGGATGTACAGATACATCACGGTGGGCCCACCCACAGAACTACCTGTTCGAAGCTAGGGACGGGCGGTTGTACAAACGATTCAAAGAGATCAAAGTTACATGGCCACCGTGATGTTTTTTTACCATCCAACCTATTGATTAGGTCATGTAGACATGGATGAAGTGAAAACACAATTATCAGCTTGATCTGGAACTTCTCCAACTCTCAAGAAGTTTTTAACGCTGGACGTTCAATCCCCACCTTGTGGTCCAATTAATCATTGGACCTGCTTCTTTTATTGGATCACGCCTTAAATTATCTGAAAAAGTTGATGGACGGTGTGGATTAAATACATAAGTCATTGTGAGGTATAAAGAAGTTTCACATGTTAAAGGTTGATTCTGTATCGCGCAAACAATTGAAAAAAAAAAATTTCCGTAATAACTTGAAAAGAAGTATTTTTGGAAGAAAAAAATTTTTGTTTAATGAAAAATCACGGAGTACATTCCGTGTTCACCATTAAGCCAGACTCCTATCACGAAAAGAATTTAATGAAAAACCACTTAGTGCTTTTCGTCTTCCGTGTTAACAATGCATTAACAAACACCACTAAACACAAAAATTTTTTCTCATTCCGCGTTAAATGCTAAAATTCAGCGTTAACAAACACGGCCATGTAGGTGTATTATGAACTAAAAATTAAGCTTTAGTACGTAGACATTTTATTAGACCGTTAAAATGAAAAATATATAATAATAATAATAATAATAATCATATTTTCACACGTCAATGCCTATAAATAAAAATTTATCAGGATATAACTCAGGGCTGCACAATCTAATTAATTTATTTGTGTTAACATGTGCCACATGTGCAATATCTAAGTGCTTGCATATCAAGTGTCATTGCAGCCTGAGTATCATATAATTACTCTTTGAAAAATGATTAGCATTTTACGAAGAATATACGCCTAAACTATTGAAATGGTTCGTTGAATCGAGTTTGACATTAGCTTGCATGTGGGCCACACCATCGAGGAGAACAGGGGATCGATTGGATGTTTTTACTATTTACACGTGACACCTTTTGTGGTTTATTAAAACATCTTTTTCTCGCATCCAGTGTTTTCTTGAGAGTGGACGACTGTAATCATGAGAAGTACAAAGGTAAGGTGCGACCACCCATCCATATGCATGCATGCAAACGTCACATGCATGTACTCCGATCTGAACCTGTCCAATGGTGGGCCCTTCTTTAAATAGGATATATGTAAAAATCATATTAAGTGGTCAATCATAACCTCTTGTCAGTGGATAGTTGTTTTTGAATTTACCTTATTGACTATTTCTCATTTTGGCCGTCCATTTGGTAGGAACAAATGGACGGTTGGGATGACTTTTTGGGCTAATTTTTGGTTTACACGCTTCCTTAAATAGGCTAATGATGTGAACTGGGAGACATGACAATGTCCACATGTCATGTGTATCTTGTTCCACGGCTTGCCGTGCTCTTCTGGTATATGGGCGCGGATTAGGTGGCTCTGAGTGCCACTGGGGGGTCACCGTGATGTTTGGCTTTTATCCACACCGTCCATCCATTTTTTCATATCATTTTATAAAATTTCGACAAAAATAAGGAAGATCAAATACTTAAGTGGACCACACTATAGGAAGAAGCAGTACTAAGGACGTCCACCATTGAAAACTTCTTAGAGTCCACCGTATCGTTTATTTTTGATAGGTCATATATACCTGGATGAAGTGAAAAAAACAAATATCTTCTTGATCCAAAACTTCTATGTACCCTAAGAATTTTTTATTGGTAAATATTTAATTCCCATTGTATGGTCCAATTGAGACTTGAATATGCCCTATTTTTGATCCGATATTCTAAAATAATACAAAAAAAAATAAAAATGAATGGATAGTATGGATAAAATCCATACATCACGGTGACCCCTGCGTGGGCCCTCGGAGCCTCACCTGTCCCGATATTCCAACAGACGGGGGTAGTACCTAATCCGCGCCCCTGATATATAAGTTAATCTTCAAGCACTGAATATGGTATATTCTCATCCACAATATTTGTTAGTATATTAAAAACTAAAAATATATTGGACCATTACCATAGTTATTTTTCCAAAGGCAAAACATTATTTTTACATATAAGGTGTTTTTTCATTTATAATTTTTCAATTATTATCTCATAGTATCTTATAAAAATAAGTAATGTCATTTTCTCATTGACGTCTTAAGTGTATTGACAAGGCAGAGAGAAGTGGTTGATTGATTTTACTAAGATTTTTTTAATCAATTATGAAAAAATAAGAGACATTTATCATCTTGTTCATTGTACGTGAGCAATGCTTCTCTCATAATGGATGCGGTGGTTAGTGGTCGGTTTTCTGTAAACCCCATTGTTATTTATGTGTTTTATCCGCACCTTCAATCCATTTTTAAAGGTTATTTGAGGGCTTGATACCAAAAAATGAAGAGATCAAAATTTAAAATTTTCACCAATTAAAACCTCCTAGGGCTGATTGTAGTGGTTGTTTGACATTCACTCTGTTGATTAGGTCATACAGATTCGGATTAAGGGAAAAAATAAATATCAACTTGATCCGGGACTTTTATGGCCTCGAGAAGTTGTTAAGGGTGGGAGTTCAATCAACACTCTGTGGTTCACTCAGAGATTTTGATATACTTATTTTTAGGTTCATTGCATAAAATGATCCGGAAAAATGAGTGGACGGCATGGATGAAACACATACATCATAGTGGCGCCCACAGAGCACCAACCACTGGCTATTGGCTAATGGCAGGGTGACTAGCTTGGTTATATATATATATATATATATATATATATATATATATTTGCTAGCTTATGGAAACATGCTTGAATGCACTTGCTTCACATGTGTGAAGGAGGCTGGTGTGTATTGGGTCAGAGCCGCTCATCAGGAGATCCTCATGGGCAGATGCCATGTCTAGAAAATAAGGTCCATCTGAACATCGGATGGGCTACACATGAACATATGGTTTTAACCGTCGATCTATTTTTGTTAAACATCTATTTGTTTTGTGTGTGTGAGGCCCACCTGATGATAATATCATCCTGATTTTCAGATATTGCATCTGTACGGTGCAGATCTCTGGATGAGCATCTCTGATCTCGTACACGTGTGCTTCGCTTTCTAGTGCTTTGAGGTATACTTACAAAGTGCACTCGAGCGAGTTGACCGTAACCTATATATTTATTATGAATATATTACAATCTTGGGCCTTCAATCATTTATGGGCCGTCCATCATTTACAGATCACCGTTCATTTGTGCGCCGTGATTTGCAGCGGGAGGGTGAGTTTGGGTGGGTAGGGATGTGAATAGGTGGGCCAGAGCTGAGCAGAGCTAGATTGGGTACAATCACATCGATAGATCCAAAGGGCCCATGGGTTTTAGATCCCCTGTGGCCCATGAGAAATAGGGACAAGAGGTAGGTTGCTGTCTTCAATCTCCACCGTACATTTTGCTAGCATATGGTGAACAGAGGCATACACATAGGAGGAATTCCATAGGAAGACATGGGAAAACTAGAAAAGATCCAAACCGTTCGTCCAGTGGGCCCCACAAAAAAATTGCTATGGCCGATCGATCTGATGGAAACAATCTCCACCTATTATGGGTGCACTCCAAATCAACCTCTTATGACCGTCTGCCAATCTAAGTATCACGCCATGAGTCATATACGGTGGGTCCAGATAGATGAACGGTTTGGATCGTACGTGTATAGGCTCTCAAACCATACACCATCATCGAAGGTAAAAATGGTTTGAACTTGGACACTGGACAGGCTTCCCGATTCTCGAATCTCTGTATACTCTCTCACTCAAAGTTAAAATATAATAAAATAAAAAAACTTTGATATTCTGGAGAGTGTGATACATGATACTCAGGCACTTATAAATCACTTAAGAATTCCATACGTGGCTGAAAGCAATTCCAATTAAACAGTCCAAATTATAGATATCAGTTTAGATGCATCACAACAGAAAAATTACACTTGTTTGATTATCTGACCAAAGGATTGGTGAACATTTATTGGGCCGTTAAAAGTGGAAATATCTAACGGTTCTATTTCAACAAACAAGTGTCCACTGTCAGAGCTTAGGATTACCAACCAAGATTACCTTGAGATTGCAATGACAATGGCTCTATAATTTAATTTGTTTGATTTGAGTCGATATATGCCACATGTACACTTTCTTAATACTGTGTATCAAGTGTCATATACTACCAGAGTATCAATTAACCTCCTTGTGATAATATACTCCATGCAACGGGGGATATCGAGAGATCACATTCCGACGCTTTCCTTACTTTTTTATCGAACGTTATTTACACTGGGACGGCTAACTAAACCCTAGATGTATCACTTGATGAAAAATATAATGTTAGAGGTGGGGCCCACCTTTTGTTATTTTAGGTTATTGAATCTGGTAGGACAAATCATGTGATGGGCTAAGCCCATATATTGTCCTTTTCATATTTCCATAGGGATGGGATGAAATTGAAAAATTACAATCAATGGTCCGTGTTCAACATGAGCAAAATTGATGGTCAAGATGGTTCGGTGGGGAAAATTTTTGGGATGAGTCCAACCATCATGGGTCACCATTTGAATGGTTTAAATAATGGAAAGGTTAGTCTTTATTAGAATAAGTGGTGTTTTTTTTTTTTTTTTTTAAAATGGTTGAGTGCTCTAGATTCCCAACTTAAGGGATGGTTGAGTATTCTAGGCATATGTGGCAATGGTTGAGTTTCATTGCGGACCGAGCCCGACCCTGTTTTTACCAAAGCCATATGAATTCTAATATGCAGACATTCACACTCTTATGTAGAATAGGGCACAGGGAGCAACTTGTTATTGGGCTCAATGGTAGAGACATTTTATTCCAACTTGCCTATGATTTCCTCACATAAGATGGCGGATTTACCCTACGCAGATTCTCAGTCCAATTACTAGGTCATGAAATTTAAGGTATTCAGATCTATGAAACATAATTCTCTCTTAGCTGGTGTACAAACTCATATTCACCTAAGATAATCAAAAGGAATCATCTTAAACTACAAAATCATAGATAATTGAGATATTCCACGCATTTAGTTATGGCATCCATGATAAGACAAAACACGTGAGGTCATCAATGTCCATGATCATAACAATCTTCGTTGATTTTTCAAGATGTATAATGAGTTTTCAAGGCGCACAATGCTAACACAAGTTATAATGAAGATGGGTCCAAACTAAACCTAACTTATTTATTATACAAATTGAAAATCCCAATTCCAATGAACCCATTTATAAAGCGGGAAACTCAAACTCAACTTAGTTAATCCATTTAATTTAAAATAAAAAATAAATTACAATATAAAATTTTTATCATTTTATATAAAATATAGAAATATCAACAATATATTTAGAATTTTTAAGTGATATCAAATCAAATCTTTAATATAATCTAAATTACAACTAGTTAAATATGTGAATTATTAAGTTCAGAATCACCCATCACATGTCGTGTACAAAAATAATATGGTGTATGATACTTAAACCATATTCACGGCCCATTAGGTTTGGCTTAGTAAATTCAATCCCAACCAGCTTGATTTTGAATTGGCAAAATACAATCTACACAACCCATATAACGATTGGGTTTATCCCATTATAACTTTCTAGATTGGAGTTGGCAAGATAGGTGGTTGGGTCTAGTTCCCATCGCCCTTAAGTATTATTGACTTGCATATAACCTCTTACTTTTTAGACCTTTCACAGGACAAGCGCCTACCGATTTTGTTTGTCTCGGCGTGTTTGGTCCCTATAATTGAATGATATTGAATTGTATTAGATGGGATTAACATCATTACTGCACAATGATTGCATGTATGGAAGTACCATGGTATTGTAGCCATGTAATCCCATGTTTGGGATAAAAATTTTGCTAAGAAAAACACCATATTAAGAAAAATCATGTTTGGTAGACCATGGAATAATTTTAATCAACACACCAAATTCACAATAGATGTTGTTCACTTGTACACATATATAATAAGAATGTCACCTATAAATGGTGTATATGAATGGACGGCATGAATAAACATATGCATCAATGCGGGGCCCACACGTGTAGTGGATTTCAAAATCCATGGAATTCCTGCATTGGACCAAGTGCAATTCCATGGGACTTAAATTAAATGCAATTCCATCCCACTTAATCCCAACCTTTCCCATCATCTCCAAACGTTGGATGTAATCCCAACCTTTCCCATCATCTTCAAATGCTAGATGGAATGAGACCAAATGCAATTCTATCCCACCTAATCCCATCTAATACACCAAACGCCCCCTTAAAAACTAATGCTTAGATTAGTACTAGAGGTTTTAGATTTTTTGAAATGTGGCTAATCTGGTTCGAGTCCTTACCTCAGTGGTAGACCCTGAGGAATTTCAACATGAAGTCTTGGGTTCCAAACCCATAGGTGGTGAAATCCCACTACACAGTTCTTGCTAATATGCTATTGATAGGGCTGAAAGTTGGGCGGGTTCAACCCGACCGAATCGTGACCAACCCGACATTGGGTTGGGCTCGGACAGGATATTTCAGGTCCGATCTTAAGCTTGGGCCATACAAACACCAACCCGATAAAATTTGGGTTGGGCTCAGGTTGAGGTCTCGGGTTACCCGACCCAACCCGAACCCGATCAATATACAAGTTACTTATAAATTATAATTGAGTGTGAATCGTTTGTGTTGAAGGCACACTACTGATGTTGAGTCTCATTTATCCAAGTCATTTCCAAGGACTCAAGCTAACAAGATATGTCAGATTTCTCTCTCCCAAATAGACTTCATACTATGCTACATGACTTTTAAAGGAGTAGTTGTCTTATATTTTAGCTTATTTTTTAAAGAAAAAAATGAAGTTCTTTATAATGAATAATCACATATATAATTAATAAAATTATAGATATAAAAAATAAGTCCTATATTGAAATATAATAAACTAATATAATAACAAAAATATTAGCATGTATATACCTGACCAACCCGATCAACCCGACCGAACCTGCTTGGGTTGGGCTTGGGTTGAAAATTCCCAACCCGAGATTGGGTTGGGTTGGGTTGGGTTGGGTTAGGGTTGAGGTATAGGAACCTTGGGTTGGGTTAGGGTTGAGCACCAACCTGACCCAACCCGCCCGACTTTCAGCCCTAGCCATTGACTTCAATCACTCAGCATCACATCTTAATAAGAGAGGAACTTTAATACTTTGACAGTGTAATGGATGGTAAACAGACATTGGGCTACACAATCTAGTCAGTTTATTTGAGTTAATATATGCCACAAGTGCAATATTTGATTGCCTGCATGTCAAGTGTTGTCATTGGCAGCATGAATTCATATAATTTCTCACTCCCAGATATGATTAGCATTTTGTGAAGAATATTCACTTAAACTAATGAAATGGTACGTTGAACTGAAGTTGACATTAGCTTGAATGTGGGCCACAGTATCAAGCAGAACATGGGATTGATTGGATGCTTTTATTATTTACACGTGGCAACTTTTGTTGTTAATTGAAACGTGTTCCTCACATCCATAATTAAAAACCTGATATTTTCAAATTACAAATTTATAATTTTTCTAAAATAATAAAAAAATTGAAAATATTAAGTACAGTCTAAAGCATGTGTGATCACGTTGTCCTTAATGTATTATTCGTCCATTCTCAAAATAATTGATACTGCTGATAGGTTGCAGACAAGTAGCTTTAAAATACGACGAGCTTGTGTTTGGGTACGCGTTCAATAAGCACAAAGAAACCATTAATGAAATTCTGTGTAAATAATTTGTTAGTAAACGAAAACTTAAAGAAAAATCTCATATCAAAGAGAAGATTAGAAAGGAAGTAATTGACTTAGACCACTATAGTAGTCTATTTCTTGAGGACTTGTTGGTTAATATTTGTTTTAAACCTTGTTGACTTGATCGGAGATCAATTAAGCTTTTCTTGTTAGGTCGTATAAGATAGTGGTTCGAGTGGTTGGTCATGATCCAATGAACCATTCAAGCATTGTTCATATAGACTAGGATTGTTGGATGTTTTAGTTCGGGGTCATAACTCCATACGACCATTTCTAGCTATTGGTGAGAAACCAACGATTATTTGACAGCTTCTGACCGTTCTGCATGTGGAAAAAATCAGCTACATGTTAGTCGTTTACACTTAATGGCTAGCCGTTTATGACTGTTGGAGTAACCACATGTAATAATTTCTATATGGTTTAGTTTAATACTGCATGAACAGCTGCACCACCTTCTAAACAGCTAATTCCATCTCTTATATATAAGGCGAACAGATCTCTTTCAAAAATGGTGAATTCCATCTCCTGTATACAAGGCGCACAAATCTCTTTCAAAGACCTCTTACACACAACATTCTAGCCACCTGAGTTTCATTAACGCATCTACAACCACACTACCTCACATACTCACGCCTACACCTATGCCCTTGCACTAAGTCCGAGCCTGTGCTTATGTGTGTATGTTCCAGTACGAAGTCTCAGTTGTCCACGGATTCACCAAGCAAATAGTAAGATACTCAGTACCTTATAAACACAAGATTTTCTCCTCTTCTTTCTGACATGTGACTATTCCCAAAAGCACTAAAAATCAAGTTTTTTTTTAACAAACATTATATGTATATATAATTTTTTTATTTAAAATATTTTTTAATCAAATATTTTTCACAACGTCCATGTTTCGTCTTATGGGTGGACAGTTGTACTCATGAGAAGTAAATGGCAAGGTGTGACCATACAATCCATATGCATGGAAACAGCATATACATGTACTTCCATCTGAACCTGTCCACAAACATGGCTAGGTGGGCCCTTCTTTAGATGGGATGTGCGTAAATATCATATTAGTCTGTCCATCATCATAACCTCTTGTCAGTATATATTTATACCTGAATTTACGTTATATATTGACTATTTCTCATTGTGGTGGTCCATTTGGTAGAAAGAAAGCTGGAATTAAGGTAATTTGAGGTTCACACGCCTCCTCAAACAGGCTCATGATATGGACTGAGGGATGTGACAATGTTAATCTCATGTCTATCTTGAGTGCATGGCTTGCCAGATACGACGAATATAAGGTCATGACAGTTTCGGATCATTTCCATCTCCGATTAGGCCTTTTCTGTCCATCTTCGCCATGGAAGTATTTGTGAACCGCTCTACATCAGCCTTACCTTTCCACAGCATCATTGTCCTTAACATGAGACGTGTCAGCAGATCGACTAGCTTAGCTACTGTAGTATGGTGAGATCCTTAGAATGTGGTGTCTGTGTCTGACCAAGCTTTCCATGAGATGTGGAGGTGGTAGTTGTACCATTATTTATCCTGCACTAAACAGCACATCTGAATAAGAGAGGAACTTTAATACTCTGGCAGTATGATGGACGGTAAACATGCATATCTAAATTACTTAAAAATTGCACACGTGGCATACACGTAGTTAATTTAAACCACCCAAATTAGGCCACCTGGTGTAGATGTACCATAAACTAAAAATTAAACTTTGGCGGACATTTATTGGACAGTTAAAACAAAAAAAAATATATATACAACATTTCGTATTTTTCCAAACAAGTGCCCATGAAAAAAAAATATATATATTAGGATTGTTCAACCAATATGATATTAGGATGACTTGGCGGCATTAGGCTGCACAATCTAGTCAATTTATTTGAGTTAATATATACCATGTGTGCAATATCGGAGTGCCTGCATATCAAGCGTAGTCATTCGCAGAGTATCATATAATTCCTCCCTCTGAAAACGATTTGCATTTTGTGAAGAATATTCTCATAAACTATTGAGATGGTTCGTTGAACTGAAGTTGACATTAGCTTAGCTTGCATGTGGGTCACACCATCAAGAAGAACATGGGATCTATTGGATGCCTTTACTATTTACACGTGGCACTTTTTTGGTTGTTCATTGAAACCTCTTTTTCTCACATCCATGTGTTGTCTTCTGGCTGGACAACTGTACTCATGAGAAGTACAATGGCAATGTGTGACCACCCATCCATATGAATGCCAACATCATAACATGTACCTCAATCTGAACCTGTCCACAAACATAGCTAGGTGGGCTCTTCGTTAGATGGGATGTGTGTAAATATTATATTAGTTTGTCCATCATCATAACCTCTTGTCAGTGGATATTGTACCTGAATTTACATTTATATTGACTATTTCTCATTGTGGTCGTCCGTTAGGTAGAAAGAAATTAGATGGAATTGCCTTTTATGGTTAGTTGAGGCTTACACGCCTCCTCAAACAGGCTCATGATACGGACTGAGGGATGTGACAATGTTAATCTCATATGTATCTTGAGTGCATGGCTTTCCATACTCTTGTAATGTATAAGTTAATCTTCTTGCGCTGATGGCCTAGATATCATGGTACAATGCCCATATTTACTACTATAATAAAAACTAGGTATTTATTTGTCCATTACGAGGGTTATTTTTCCAAAGGCAAAATATTATTAGGCAAGGGACAATATATTTTAAAGAGAAATTTCATTTATAATTTTTTATTTTTTATTTTTAGAAATTTCAACTCACCACATTTTATA
Source organism: Magnolia kwangsiensis (assembly GCA_037074715.1). Taxonomy (NCBI): domain Eukaryota; kingdom Viridiplantae; phylum Streptophyta; class Magnoliopsida; order Magnoliales; family Magnoliaceae; genus Magnolia; species Magnolia kwangsiensis. The sequence continues at coordinate 123,043,763 of CM073577.1, forward strand.
AAAGGTTAAAAAAAGGTGGTATTTTCTCATTGAAGACTGAAGGAAATTTTTTCCTCGTAATGGTAAGATAGTGCATTGGTAAGGTGAAGAGAAGAGATTCAATGGTTTTACCAAAATTCTTTTCATTAATGATGAAAAGAAATGGGAGATATGTTGAGGATTTGTGCTGCTAAATCACACGGATCTATATATAGAATAACAATACAATAGCAACAAGCAATCACAAAAGAATACAAAGATTTAACGTGGAAAACGCTTACGGGAAAAAGCCACAGCACAAAGTGATAGAAATACACTATGAAAAGAAAATTACAAGAGAAAGAACTTACCCGATTCGAACAATCTCGAATCTCACCCTTACTACACCCTTTGATAACTCTAGAACTCTTTAGTAACCCTTGAAAAACTTTTAGAAAGCTTTAGAATACTTTAGAATAGCCATAGGGACCCCTATTTATAGTTTAGGAAACTTCTCTTTCGCACCCTTACGAAACCGCCTCAGATTTCTACGATCCGCAAAAGATCTAGACTCGAATCTACGTAACCTCAACTAGTCGAGCCGAGTCCTCGACTGATCGAGGGACCCCCTCGACTGGTTGTGTCATCCCCTTGATCGGTGGAGAATCCTGGACACTAAAAAACTGAGTTCACCGGACTTTGAGTCGAGCAGTGCTCGACTAGTCAAGCCACTCCTATGACCGGTCGAGCCTGACCCTTGACCAGTCAAGCAACCCAAAAAAAATGTCAAATTGAAGCCTTCTAATAACAAGATATTCATTGTTTGGTTCACTGTATGTGATCAAGGTTTCTCTTATAACTTGTATTTTATTTTATTTGCTAGTGGAATGATTTGTCCATAAATGTAGACAAGCCACATATTCCTTGTGTCTTTTTCTCTACTCATTTTTAATAGAAGCACATAAGTGGGAGCTCAGTTCATTTTACAATTTAATGATGGTGAGCTGACAATTCAACTGTAATATATTATAATCAGTAGACAAATACCACCATATAGCCCTTACAATGTCGTTTATAAAATTATAATTAAAATTCTAGGTAATGAGCTAAAACCCACCTTGGTAAGCTGGCCACCCATTTTAAAAATGCCTCATTAACCAATTCTCATAGGATGAAGAGAGAGCAAACCCATTCCAACTAAAATAACTAAGTTCACAAACATTTGTATTGCAATTTACAAGGAACAAGGTGTATGATCATATAGTTTGATGGGAGCTCAGTAGCAGAATTCTCCACAATTTTATGTGTGAAAAACGGAGATCTAGGGGTGCACATCAAGTCGAACCAAGTCGAGCTGGCCTTAGCTCGGATCGGCACGGTCACCAGGCACACCTAGCTCAAACTCGGCTCGGCTCGGTGACCAACTCGACTCAGCTCGGTTAACAATCGGACCAGTTCGAGTCAAGTTCAAGCTTTCGAGCTTTCAAGCCGAGTTCAAGTTCATTTTTTGAGCTGAGCTAAGGCTAGAATACATGATGGACACACATAATGAATAGCCCGGATCTTGCACAAATAAAAAATGGATGGCCATAAAACCCATAAAAATTTAAAATAAAGACAGGGAGTTGTGGCTTACCAACGACCAGACACGACAGTGGCCGCAACACAGTTAAGCAAGGGGAGCTGGACAGTCGAATGGGCGACCGAACGGGGAGAGGGAGAGCTCAGGGGCCGGGGCCTTGGACATGCTGAGAGAGGGAGAGGGAGAGGGAGAGAGGGAGAAGCGGAGAGCTTGGGTCAGGTGAGGTGAGATGTGAGCGGTGCCGGACGTGGGTTGAGAGAGGAGAGAGACTAGAAGAGTGAGAGGGTTGAGACTAGAGAGACAGAGGGAGTGAGGAAGATGGGAAGGGAATAGGAATCGTTTAGGTAAGGGGCGTCCGGCATGGGTTCGTTCAGGTAAGGAAAAGGGAGTAACCGAGTCAGGAAGGGACTAGGGTTTTTTGTTTTAAGTAGCCGATTCAAATCGAGTTGAGCCGAGTTTGAGCTGGATTCGATCAGAGTCGAGTCGAGCTGGGGCAAGTTCAAACTCAGCTTGAACTCATTTTCGAGCTAAAAAAATCAACTCGAACTCAGCTTCGAACCGAGTCGAGTCAAGCGAGCTAACAGAGCTAACTCGGTTCGTGTACACCCCTATGAAGATCTATGATGATGGAATGTGTCATTTATGTGACATATTCGATCCTTACAGATAGAGTCCCATTTGAGATAATATGTCCTGATTGAAATATAAAGCACAAAAAATGCGTCCCTTTACTTAATTTTGTGTGCCATCTCTTTATCATATGCCCTAAGTCAAATGATATTTAATAAGCACTTGGACCACATTCGGTGGGCCAGTGGTGGACCCCAATATCTATTGTTTATTCTTTTCTTGATGACTTGTTATTTTGTGCTACAATTTCTTAATAAATATTTTAATAATATTGTGGTCCCCAATAGCCCCTTACACACACACACACACACACACACACACACACACACACACACACACACACACACACACACACACAAACAAGGCAGGCATCATGTTTTACCTAGGGCTAAAAATATGTCTCATAACTTATCTTAGGTGCTTACCACTTACCAACCCAAAAGTAGCATTTCTTTACCTATTCAAGATGCCGTCGGCAAGAACTCAAGGGTGAAAGGTAAAACTCCTATTAGTAGATATATGCTATATGATACTAAAGCTAGGCACGATCCGACCTGATCTGATGGATCCGACTCGATCAAACCAGTCAGATCCAATCCGATCCAAACTAAGGTTAGGATCGAGTTGAATCGAGTAAGCCCACTCAGATTCGACCGTACATTAAGTTGAGTTCGGGTCAGTGGTCAATCCAGACCGATCCGATTCGATAGGGTCCTATATAAGTTTTTAGTTTTTTTTTTTTTTTTACTACCATCACCCGAGCGAAATCCCTAATCTCTAACCCATCTTCTCTACCCGAACGAGCGGTGTCGCACCCACCCATCTTAATCTGCTTGATGATTTTCCTTCATAGGAAACTGTGGCGATGGCATGCTCAATAAAGAAAATGCATTCCACTCATCACATTCCCCTGAATTTCTCTAAGTTTTGCTATCTACTCCACCAGTAGAAGTGACTTCATTCGTCAAAGAACCCGAAACATCTACACACGACGTATCTTCTACATTTAAAGAAGACTTATGGTCGAAGTGTATGCAGGCACGCCTCGAAAAATACAGCTCCAATCATGGGCGCCCAATCTTCTAGGACTTGCTCTCTTCTGACCAATCTGTTTATTATCCAATAAATGCGTGAAATCAGACTTTTCAGTACTCGATTTCCCAATGTTCGATTTCGACGAAGCTTCCTTATCCTTCACCACATTCTGCCAGTACTTAGCTGAATATCCAGCACTAGCAGCTGCCGCAACAAACAAATATTCGAACCGTACCTAATCTGATCCAACTTGGCTTCCCTGGCTGAGTTGGACTCGATTCGAATCAGGCCAACAATGCATCGGATAGGATCGAATTAGATGACCTGGACTCGGTCCCGAATCAAATCAAGTTCGGGTCAGTTCATTGAAAATTTCGGACCAAGTCAAGTTGGATCCGATCCGATCCGACTCGACTCGATGCCCACCTTTATCTAATACTAGCAGCATCCCATATATACCGGTATTATAGTACATGAATGATAAAAACTATATCAGCCCACAAACAACCTGATATATGGTTGATACGACCCTATATCCATGGTGAATGATTTGATACGCAAAAACCCATTTCAAACAATGCTTCAAACATCCAGCCAAGCACCCCAAACTTCCAGACATCTTATCTCCATGCACCACTCTTGGTTGTGTGCATGGTTTGAAAACCTAAAAGTCAAGCCAGACATTTCAACCCAAGGACTTGAATAATTCTTTATTCAGTGTGACACAATAATTGATAGTTTGATTAAAATACTTAAAGCTAATATAAATACTTAATATAATTATAAATAACAACTGTGCAGACCATAGTCCTTAGGTTTTAGTTATTTAGTTCTCCCAAAGAGGCCCATGGGCTTTTTTCTAAAACTCGTTGAAACTCGCTGACTCGACTTGAAACTCAACCAAGTCAACTCGTAAAGATGGGTATTAAAATTGACTTGCAAAATATGTATAATTAATTAACTTTGGTGGGAGCTCGATGATATATTTCTCCATAATTTCAAGTTTAGTGCAAAGTGGAGATTTATGGTGATGGAATGTGTCATTATGTAAAACACAAGACATGGCAAACTCTTGTCCTTCCATTTCATTTTGTGCTCAAGCTTCCTATCTAATGGGTCAAAGTATTAGGCATTTAACAAGTATTTGACCCCCATTAGGTGGCCCAATGGCGGTGTTCATAAATAAAAAATAAAAAAATCTTGTGTTCATTTGGATTTGATATTAGATTGAAACTAATGACTAATGACTAATGAATCCATTGTAAGGATATGCATAAAAAAAACATGTCCTGCCAAGAGGCGTTATTAATATGTTATTAATATGTGTGTTTGTGTGTGTGTGAGTCTATATATGTTGATGTAGAGCATGTCGTGGACACTTTCATGTTCAAGATGGACCAAAGAAGGCCCAATCAGAGGCAGAAATGATCAAGACAATCAGAACCTTAAAATAGGCATTTCTTGTAAACTGGAACGAGTTACTCGACATATCATATATGATTTTGGGGTAGGAGAAGCTACTTCAGCCAACCAACCCAGCTATACCGGGTAGCCCACGCCTAATTTGTGAGATTCCATTAGATCGACAATTGAAAATCCATTTTATTTTCGTTTTAACTATTTATAGTGAGTTTTTGTTTGATTATAATTCTTCATCCTTTGAGCTTTAGGAGTTGTGTCCAACATGAAACGTTGTTAGAAAAAATTAGGAAAATAACGTGGTTAAGCCACGTAGGACACTTACTATAAATAGTAAATTTACTATTTATATTAAGTTGCGAAATTTAGGGAATTTGAGTTGGAGTTTGATTCTAAAACTTCTTCTAAGGTTTGGTATCATTATTTAAAGGGTTGTAAATTTATTTTTATTATCTACCGATGAAATTTAAAATTTTTTAGAATTTATTTCTATTTTTTTTAATTTTCCCTCGTGGATTTGAGGTATCTTCATGAGGAGTCTAGAGATGCTCCGTGGATTTAGAGTAGTTATCCTTGAGGAAGACAGTGCTCGACCTCATCACGTGTAAAACCCGTATCCTACTCCGTACCATTCTGTATGCTTCCACACTCCTCCCGGTCAAATTCTGACAACCTTCAACCCACACCTGACGTTTGCGCGCGATCCTAAGCCAGGTCTCGCATACCGAAGTCGGTCCAAACCGAAACTTGTACCCTAGCGACTGCGCCATCGCTGTGGTTCTAACGCCGCGACTCGTGCACCGATCTGATATCCAGGCCAAGAGATGTGGGACCATGTTCAGTTCGAGAAAAATGTCGCGCGTTGCGGCTTACGAGAGAATCTCTACGATAGGTCACATTAATCTATCAATAAATGTCAAGTACACAACCTTACCAAGCCAATCCCTCACCCATTCCCCAAGTCAACTCTCTCTTACATAACCCATACCCACCTCATTCATTTCTTACCTCAAGTCAACATACACCATGCCATCTCATCCCATCACCCCACCTCACCACTCCTCTCATCTCTCATTTTCTCCCAAGCTCCATGGGAGCAACTCACGTCCATGGCTTTCATGGGAGAGAGTAGTGTGACCCACCTTCCTACAACCCAATCCACCACTTGGATCATCATCTCAACCGTCGAAATTGTCCCCTTGGAGCTCTAGAGTGCATAGGCGGAAGAAGGAATAGGCGATCAAAGGTGGGTGTCTTCTATGGTTAGATCCATCTTTATCTCTCTCCTTCTCTCTTTATTTTCTTTTATGATATGATGATATGTGTCTATGGCCCACCTGATCGACAATCTAGACTGTCCAGATTTTTTGGATGTCCAGTGAATGGGGCCCATCTTGTTGCCCATTTTGAGCCAGTTAGGATGGAGGGAAATAACAAATATCGACTTGGTCCATGTGGACCCCACCACGAAGTATGTATTATATCTAAGCCATCTATACATGGGGCCCACCTTATATGTGTTGCGCCCTCACCATCCTCCATGTGGTGGTCCACCTAAGTAGGGCCCACCTTAAATATGTTTGTTAAGCCCAAAAACGTCCAGCGTCTGGACGTTGCTGGAAAGAAAACACAAATATGGACTTGGCTTCCAAGCATTGGAGAAGTGCCGCTTGTGTAGGCGCCACCTTGATGAATGTATTCAATCCACGCCGCCCATTCTTTTCGCTAGCTCATTTCAGGCGTTGAGCCAAAAAATGAGGCTGATCCGACCTTCTGGCGAGCCATAGCACAGGAAAGTGAGATGTTTACCGTTGAAAAATCATCCAATGTTTTTATACTCCAAAATGCCTTAGATATTGGACTCATTTGGTTGATCTCTAGCCGTAGAATCTAATGGCTAGGGTGGATTCCACTGATGCGGACCCCATGTACAAAAAACCTCGAAAAAATGAGATTTAAAAAAAAAAAAAATGGCAGCAGACGCTGCTGGCGTCAGTGTGAAATGGGCAGGGACCCACGGCCCTGTGTGTGGGTCTCACCATGATGTATGTTTAGTATCCACACCGTTCATCGGATGGGCCACCCCCTGAAGTGGCCCCCCTCCAAAGACCAGGACGATCTGATGTTCAAGTGGCCCACATCACTGGAAACAGTGATAATGAACGTCTTCCATTGATACCCTTTTATGAGCCACAAAAGTTTTGGATCAAAGTGAAATTTGTTTTTCCTATTTATCAGGGTCCGTGTGACCCTATGAACAGTTTGGATGTAAAGTAAACGTTATGGTGGGCCCCACATGGGACCCACAATGATGTATGTATTTCATTTACACCGTCCACTGACTGTGGACGGTGGCACCACCATGATTCATGTGTTCTATCCGTACCGTCCACACTAGACGGTGCGACCCACCTGGCTGTAGTGTGTGTATGTATATATACATATATTATATTATATTTTATATAATATTGTATATATTATATATATTATATATTATATTTTATATAATATATATATGATAGTGGGCTGTTATGTGGACCCCCACCATGATGCATGGGCTGTGTCCAAGCCTTCCAACCATTTTCAAAGATCATTTTATGGCTTGAGACTAAGAATGAGTCAGATCTATGGTTCAAGTTGGCCCACCTTTGATATGCATGAGGCCCATTGTTGAGGCCCACCTTGAGGTGTATGAGGCCCATGGTTGAGGCCCACCTTTGATATATATGAGGCCCATTGTTGAGGCCCACCTTGAGATGTATGAGGCCTATGGTTGAGGCCCACCTTGAGGTGTATGAGGCCTATGGTTGAGGCCCACTTTTGATATATATGAGGCCCATTGTTGAGGCCCACCTTGAGGTGTATGAGGCCCATGGTTGAGGACCACCTTTGATATGTATGAGGCTCATTTTTTTTTATCTGGGGCCGTTGTTGAGGCTCACCTTGATATGAATCTAAGGCCCATTAGTACGACCCAATTGGTGTGGCCCATTTAAGACAAATAAGGCCCGTATGATGGGGCCCACCTTTTCGAATTTGAGGCCCATGGGCAAGGCCCATTGTGATATGCATTAGGCCATCACTTGATGTATTCGAGGCCCAGGTATGTGGCCCATTTGATGTATGTGAGACCCATGTGTAGGGCCACATGCTGTGTATTGAGGCCCATGTGCAGAGCCCACCTGTTGTGTATATGAGGCCCTAAGAAGTGGCCCAATGTGATGCACATGTAGCCCTTGTATGAGGCCCATTGCGATGCATATTAGGCCTTTGTGTGAGGCCACGGGCTCACTGTATGTTCGGCCCCATGTGGGCCACTCCTTGGAAGCAATGTTGGTTAAATGTCCGTATTATGACTCTCCCTTGGGCCCATTGATGGGCCCATACTTGTAGTCTAGGCTCATCTTCATTATGATCAGGGCCCATCTGTTTGCATTTTGGCCCATGTGATAGGGCCCACCTTGTAATGTGTTGCTCACATCGTTCATTCACGTGGCCCTGATGTGATGTACGTGTTTTATCTAAGTTGTCCAGTAATGGGGCCCTTTGGAATAAGTAGGGCCCAACCCATTGTGATGTATTCAAGGCCCTGGGCAAGGCCCTGGGTTATGGCCCATTACAATGTATGTAAGGCCCAATTGGTGTGGCCTATTAGATATATACATGAGGCCCATGTGATTAGGCCTACCTTGATGTACCTTGTGGCCCATCCGTTAGGCCACTTTGATTTATTTGTGGCCGTTATTGAGGCCCACTTTGGTATATATATAAAGCCCATTGGAAAGGCCCATAGACATGGTCCACTTGATGAATATAAGGCCCATTAGTGCGGCCATTGATGTAGCCCAGTTGATATATATGAAGCCCATTGGTGCGGCCCATGGGCGGGGCCCACCCCTTTGTATTGTCAGGCCCATGTTTAAGACCCATGTCTAAGGCCCATTGTAATGTATATGCTACCCGTGTATGGGGCCTATAGGGATGTATATGCGGCCCAGAGATGAGGCCCATTTGTGCGGCTCATTGATGAAGCCACTTGATGTGAATAAGGCCCATGTGTAGGGCTTACCTATTATGTATTTGGAGCTCATGGGCGAGGCCCATTGTGATGTATTCGATGCCCATGGGACATGACCCATTGTGATGTATTTGAAGTCCAGGTATGAGGCTCAATATGATATGTATTAGGCCTTATGTGAGGCCATGGGCTGCTATATGTTTTGCTCCATGTAGGCCACTGCTTGGGAGCAATGTTAGTTGAATGTCCATATTGATGGATAATGACGGTTAGATGTCCTCATTGTGACATTCCTTTAGACCTTGTTAGGCTCATTCTCTTCGTGGGTTAACCTAAATAAGTGGGCCCCATTCACCATAGACGGATGGCTCCATACTATTAGATTTGGTATAACTACGGCCAAGAGCCGATCTTTACATTGTGGTTAATTGTTATCCATCTATGGACCCCGCCTTTTATATATGTGGGTTGTCGGTGCTGACTATCAATGTTGATTATCGATGCTGACTATCAATGTTGATTATCGGTGCTGATTATTGTGACCGATTATCGATCGAGACCGATTGTCATGGCCGATTACCGATTATGATTGTCATGGCCGATTGATCGATTATCGATCGAGACCGATTATCGTGGCCGATTACCGATTATGATTGTTGTGGCCGATTGGCCGACTATTGATCGAGGCCAATCATCGTAGCCGATTGTGGATTCCGATTGTGATGTACATTCTGCCCGTGTTTGAGGCCCATTGTGATATGTTTATGGCTTATGGGCAAGGCCCATTGTGATATGTATTAGGCCATGATGCATGGCCCATTTGATGTATTTAAGACCCATGTGTAGGGCCCATATGTCATGTATTCAGGGCCCATGAGCAGGGCCGACTTATTGTGTATGTGACCCTCAAGTAAGGCCCACTATGTTGTATATTAGGCCTTTGTGTGAGGCCGTGGGCCCATTATATGTTTGGCTCTAGTGGGCCATCCCTTGGGGGCAATGTTGGCTAAATATCCACATTGTCAAAGCCGATTGTCGAGGCCGGTTATTGACACTGATTATGAGTATGTGACAGCATAGCATCATGATACATGCCCATACGCATCATCTGCATGTTTGTTAAGAGATGTGGTTGATCATTGCATATGTCATTGAGTATGTTGTTATGAGACTCCCTAATAGGCGGAGGTTACCTCACATGAGCGCACGGTATACGAAGGATGGATGCATGACTGGATTGTATGACTCATGCATCTTGCATTATGACTACTGTACGTCCTAGCGACATTAGGGTTGTAGCCTCCACAAGCATATCGTAGATGGCCAGGTGGGACACCAAAAATATTTGGTTCTACCATACGGGCGCCATAGTATCCTTGGGTGAAAATTCCTAAACCTCCATGGCCAGGAGATGACTCCAACGTCGGACCGAGTGGATATATGAGCGCACGAGGGCCGAATACTAAGAGGCCGTGTCTCCCACTGTGTCGTGGTCGATTAAAAAGGGGTGTGACTTTACCCACCTGAGTGAGGGAGCAATGTCTAGATTGAGTTTGACCAGCTTGAGGAATGGGTCCGCTATCGATGAGCCGGGCCTGATATTGGCAGACGTATAGTGAGGTCTCTTTCACTTACCTAGTTGTGCGCTTGGATATGGGCGACAAGCTGGCGTAAAGTGTAATAGACCCCGGTGATGATCCCAGAGAGGAACTGTACTGATATGTAGACTTATTGATTAGGAGTTGCATACTCATTCATTCATTCACTATTCACTCGGGCTGGTGGTGCGCAACTATTTGTTACATGTATCGTTGCAATGGCCAGGATTTCGGTTGGGGCGGGCCAATAACCTGAGATCAAGAGTTTACCACGTTGAGTCTGACTATCCAAATTAGGTATGAGACTAGTCTGGATAGAAGTCCATTGTGATGGATCCTATAGCCAGCGATACTACGTATTACCATCCCGACTTTACATTCCATCATGGTCATTTTATTCGCATTGCATGTTGTATTACATCCGCCGCATATGGCACGACTGACGCTGTTTGTGTTACTCATCAGGTATGTATACTGCATTACATCCTCTGCATTTGATATCTGGATCTCTATGACTCCTCATTTATATAGTTGATTTATATTGCGTATTCTAATATTGTATGACTTATGCACTTATCAGTATTTTCGCTTACTCTTTTATCGTGTGATTTATGATTTTGTTAGTATTTATGTTTACTCTGATAATTCATGACTTTATTAATATTTCTGCTTATTCTAACATTGTACGATTTATGGATTACCAGTATCTCTGGTATTGTATGATTATGGTATGGTATTGAATACTTAGCACTTACCTTGTGCACACACTTACATCACCCTCTAAGCTTTCTATAAGCTTATACACGATAGATGCGTGCAGGTGATGTCAGGTTCTAGCAGTGTTGAGCTTGGAGCGTACTGTGGTCTTCTAGAGCTTGATTTTCGACTTATGTATTTACATTTCAGCATTGTACTCAAATGATTATATTAGTGAATATATGATGATGATGTTGCCTCTGTGAATTGGGTAATCTTGTCGTTATACTTATTACGAGTTAAATATATATATATATATATATATATATATATATAATTCTCCTTGTATGATCCCACGATCGGAGTCTGGCATATGGACGCTAGGAGCCGAGAATGGGGTACTACAGAGGCTGTCGGCACTGGATTCGGCGATCGGAATTCTTGTGAATTTGATTTCCGAGTTTGGGGCGTGACATCATGTTCATCCCTGCTTTTATATATATATATATATATATATATATATATATATATATATATATATATATATATATATATATATATATATATATATATAAAATTACATAATAAAATTTAAATCTATAACCCTTTCTCTTTAGAGTGAGTGTCCAGAACATCGACTAGACTAGAGAGAACCTGTAATAGCTTTGGGCATATATGAGTGTAATTAGTCTAACATTGTCATGGGTCTTACATGCCAAATATGATGTAGAGTGCTAATACCCACCACATGATAACTAGATCCTTTATGCATGACATAGATGTAATAGGTTTGTGCTTGGGCACAAACAATCAAGGTGATAGATTAGTCTCGGGCCTATTGTCCTTGAACAATGGCATGAGGCAAGGTGTTCTACAACTGACACGAATGTCACAACTTAGCACCTAGGTGCAGAGCCCGATCCCTTAGGAGAATAACACATGGTACAAACTATTCGAGTGAGAGTGTTTAGGCATGTTGGGTCACCTTAACGAGCATTTGCACTTGAAATTCCAATGGAATGAGTAGATGTCTAATGTATCCCTTGAAATGAGTGTTAGGGGTATTTATAATATCATGGGCTTGGATTTCCCACCATAGAGATCTGCTGACATGTGGCACTTCCTAATTGAGTGAGTATCATATGATGATTCTATCAAATTTAGCTAAGTGCTTAGTGCTTAGGGGTTAGCGCCTATCAGGTCTGAAAGTCGGGTGAGTTCAACCCGATTGACCTATGACCAACCCGGCATTGGGTTGGGCTCAGGTAGGATGTATCAGGTTCGATCTTAGGCTTGAGCTATACAAACACACCAATTGAATAAAACTTGGGTTGACCTAGACCTGATCAATATATAAGTTACTTATAATTATAATTGAGTATAGATCATTTGTGTTGAAGACACAAGAAATTCCAGTGCCATCGTCTCTCATTAGTCCAGCTCATTTTTGATGACTCAAGCTCACAAGATACATAGGATTTCTCACTCCCAAATAGATTGCGTGTTACACAACACAACTTTTAAAGGAGTAGTCATATATTTTAGCTTGTTTATTTTAAAAAGTTCTTTACAAGAAATAATTACATATATAATTAATAAAATCATAGGTACAAAAAATAAGGTGTGTATTGAAATATAATAGATTAATGTAATAACGAAAATATTAGCATGTATCCACCCAACCAACCCGATCGAGCCCACATGGGTTGAGAATTCCCAACCCGAGGTTAGGTTGGGTTGGGTTAGGGTTAAGGTATAAGAACCTTGGGTTGGGCTCTTGTCCCTTGATAGAGTGGGGCTGGGGGCGATCATGAAACGTTTTTCTCCGTAACTCGTCCCCTAGCACCTCTGTGAGTTCGCGTCTGTTTTTCGGTCTGTTGTTACATATGATAGGTGTGGCTTGCCTTTTTTGTTGGGCCCCACCTGAAGAGTTGTAAATCTTGATGGTTAATGAAAAGTTTTTCCTTAAAAAAATAATAATAATAATAATAATAAATAACCTTGAGTTGGGCTAGGGTTGAGCACCAACCAGACCCAACCCACTTGACTTTCAGCCCTAGCTCCTATGCCTTGGCAGTTTGGCACTAGGTGCTCTCTGCTTAGTGTAGAAGCCTTCTTGAAGGAGTCTTCATAAAATAGGCACTTACGTGTGTTCTATGCACTAGTCATCCAAAGTTGATCTAGGGTGACGCAGATTACTTACGCTTTTCCTATTTAAGTGCAGAGCCTTGGAGATACTCTTGAGCAGGCGATATGGTTATCAGAGGCCTGTGACCCCTTCAATTTTTCCACCCGAGTGTCCCAAGAATCTTAATGTCCTGATCCACAGGTGTGAGAAAGAAATAAGGATTAAAATGGAAAAAACCTTGTGGGAAAAGGAACACATACATATATTTTTTCATAACCAACAACAGTCTCATGCCAACTTTTGGTTGTATGCATGGGGCCTTATGGTGCGAGACTACATTCCTTAATGACCTTAGTCATTGGCGAACTGGATCTTGCTGAAGGAAACTGCTACTGCGTTGCCTTTAGCTAGTGAGCGTGGTCTTAACATTGTCTCCCTGCAAGTTCTCCACTAACATCTACACTATCTTATGCATGGATTGGGTGACTAAGGTTCCTCATTGTCCTTAAATAGTGAGTGCTGAGAGGAATATAATGAACCTTCACTAGCCTTAATTGTTAGAACTGGAGGGCCATAGGCCCACATAGTATACTGTGCTTATCTTAGTCAATGCATGCTTGGGACTTCTCTAGTTCATAAATGATACCACAGAATGAATAATGATGGTTAGCATGTATTTGACTTGGTCAAATTTCAATATCAACAACGGCTTTCCAATATATCTGATTGTGAGCACCCCAAACTTCCTAAAGTCCTAACTCCATTTACCATACTTGGTTGTGAGCATGGTTCAAAAACCCCAAGTTAGGCTGAGTTGAGTCAACACAAAGACTAGGCTGAGTTGACATGACACGATATTTAGTTGATTTAGATATTTAAAGTAATATAAATGCTTAATATAATTTATAATTTATAAAATATGTATAATAGCTAACCTAAAGAAATGTACAATCCATAATTCATCGGTTATACATGTTCACTACTTTTTTGAAAACTGTGAGTTTAAACCTCACCATCTTCTAATGAAAGGAAAAAAAAAAAGGTAATTCACTGGACTCAGTTCGACTCAATTGAATTAGTTAGCCAGGTCTTGTTAATGAAAAACCAAATTAAGCTCATAATTAAAATTTATGGTGATTAGACTCTTACTACGTCAAGTTGATTCGACTCACCCAACCCAAGTTTTAACAAAGTTATTTAGTTTAAATGTTAGAGCTTATTTTGGTGCTTGGCGTCGAAGTTGGTCGTTTTGGATCGAGTCGCTTTATCGATTTTGGCACGCCCGCGCACATTACATGTGATAAAAAACAAACTGAAGTGTCAAGATTTTTGGCACATCCAATGGTATTATAACATGAGCCAGTATGAATATTCATACTGGAATAACATGAACTAGTATGAAAGTTAGCTAAAAGAAAAATGCCCAACAGATTCAATTGAGATTATGTCAGCTAGAATGAACAATATGCAACGACAAATTTAACATATTGCCGAATAATTACGAGTTCAGGCTGATATATTAGGCAGATGGTTGGCCGGTCATGCCGAAAATATGAATCAGATGATAGATCTCTTCCACAACGGAATGTGCCTCTTCCAATCTAGGAGATACAAAATCCTTCAATGCCTGTTGAGTTCCGACGACCTGAATGGAGGGTTAGGAACATTGTTTCGGAAGAAGGAAACTAGGGTATACCTGGGGGTGCTTCCTCGAGAATCTATCGTATCATGGAAGATAAAACCAAGTAGGTGATGAACTACCTACAATGGTCGAATCTCGCCGTTTGAATTGTGACAAAATTATTCAAATGGTTAAGAAAGTAGCAGGTCAAGTTCTCAGCCGTACTACTACCTAGGTTAACCATAAGCCCTGTTCAGAATGGATTGACCGACAGTCTTTATTGTCGTGGACAAATTTGCTGTTTTTCGACCAAGACAGCCAACTTTGATTTTTTTTTTTTTTTTTTAATATATATCAGAACAGGCAAATTCAACCAAGATTGCCGATTGATGTTTTTCAACGAAGATGGTTGACTTGAATGTTTTCTGACCAAGATGGTTGAATTTAATGTTTTTCGACCAAGACGGTTGAATTCATTCAGAATGGCTGAAATTGACATTTTTACCCAGTCGAGCAATTGCATCTATTTTGCAAAAATATGAATCAACGTCACTCTCACCTTTTCGACAAAAGGCGAAGTGACATGGGGGGGCAATGTTGTAGTCTAATTCTCGCTGAACCAAGAGAAAAAGATGTGTCATTGCACGAAACAATATAAGATGCGGAAGCTACGACCGATATGCGAGAAGTAGCCAATGTGTCGTCGAAGAGTGAGGGGCGACTGAGAGATACGAAGCTTAGCTGAAAGAAGATGAACAATTAAAAGGAGAATTGTAACAGGAGAAGGATCCAGAGAAAAAATCTTCAACTACCATAACTGTTGACAATAAAGAAAGAAACATCTAAAAGAAAGCAGTAACAAAACTCTATAAATAGCAGAGGAAATCAACACAATCCAACACAAACCAATACAAACTAATACACAATCCCAATAATAAAAAAAACAACCAATCAAGTTTACTAATTTGCTTTATTTCAACTTGTCTCAGGAGTAGTGATAATTCTAAGTTATAGTCTTTAGTTGTAATTTAAATCTACGCTCATTCGTTAGATTTGATCTCCATCAAATATCACATAGATTTTTTAAGAGACGCATTCTTACAGTTGCTCTTAGTGACCCATTGTGAGTCTTACCTTTTGTTTGATTGCACTGGCATTATGAAAGTCCTTTTTTGTAAAAGGCATAAAGCAACCCATCATCGGAAGAAGAAGAACCCTACGTTTCGATTATCGCTTGATTGTTATAAAATTCTATAAATGGTTGAGTAAACAATCGATCTTCTCAGAATCTGGTCATATACATTATTATTTGACATATGTTCTTTTTTTGACGTTTAGAGTCGAAGTTGATTGATTTAAATCGAGTTGCTTTATCGATTAAGACACGCTCGCGCACATTACACGTGACAGAAACAAAATTGAAGTGTCAACATTTTTGGCACACCCGATGGGACCATTACATGAGCTAGTATGAATATTCATACTGGAATAACATTAGCAAATATGAAAGTCAGATAAAAGCAGGATACCCAATGGATCCTATTAAGATTATATCGGTCAGAATGCTCGATATGCAACGGGAAATTTAACATATCACTAAATAGTCATGAGTTCCAGTTGAAATTTTAGGCAAATGGATAACCAATGATGTCAAAAATATGAATCCGATGATGGATCTTTTTGCTTAAAATAAAAAATCCTGCAAGGGGCTGAGTAAGCGATCAATTTTCTCAAAATTTGGTCATATACATTCGTGTTGGATGTATTTGCTTATTTCAACGCTTGGGGTGAAGTTGACCAGTTTGGATCGAGCTACTTCATCGATTCTGGCATGCCCGTATATATCACACATGACAAAAGGCAAACTGAATTGTTAACACATATATACATAGAGAGACTCATGTTCATCTACGCACCTATGCTCCTTTGCACGTGTCATGGGCCTAAAATCCAAACATTACATGTGATACAATACCCCATAAAACTCTTAGGGCCCAACTTTCACCTTGATAAAAAAAAAATGATGGGCCATACTAAAATGAGAGGCAAATCAAGGGAGAATTGTTTCCTTTTACCATGGTCTACCAAAGTTTTCAATTAAGGTAAAAGTTAAGCCTTAAGACTTTCATGCAGTAATGCATCATGTAAACTGTTTAAATTTTGGGCCCATATAAGGTGAGATGAGTTCTCAAGAAGTTCATTATATATCGCTTGGTGCACCCATATAAATATACCTATACCCTTCTATTAAGTATGCTAAAATTGATACCTACGTAGCCTGGTATACTCATTTACCTACACCCCATACCCAATACCCAGCTACTTTCAGTCTGAGTCTAGCCCGGATTTCTACTGGGCACGTACTGCTGGTTGACCTGTCAACTTTTTTGAGTTTTTACTTGACCCAACCAGATATTTGATTCATAATGTGTGTTTGTCCCACTGTTGATGGGATGGGCCGGGCCTCCACTTAGATAGGTGATGCCCCAATAACTAAGGGCGTATGTGTTTGGTCCACGGGTTTGAATGGTATTGAACCGTATTAGATGAGATTAACATCATCATTATTATACAATGATTGTATGTCCAGAAATACCATAGTATTGAAGCCATCCAATCTCATATTTGGGTAAAATTTTTTATATAGAAAACACTGGATTATGCAAAACCATGTTTGGTGGACCATGGAATTGTAATAAACTCACCAAATTCACAACGGATGTCATTCACTTATACACATGTATAACCAAAATATCATATGTAAACAGTGTACATGAATGGATAGCATGGATAAATGCACGCATCAATATGGGGCCCACATGTGTAGAGAGACCGAATGCAATTCCATGGAACTGAATGCAATTCCATCCTATTTAATCCCAACGTTTCTCATCCTCTCCAAATGCTTGATGGAATTGCACAGGGCTAATTGCAATTCTATCCCACCTAATCCATCGAGTTCCATCAAAGGGTGCCGTGTTATTTCATTGGAAGTGGATTGGCTGGTGTACCACATATAATATAGCTAGCATGGGTATGCGCCCTTTGGAAGACGGACGCTCTCGGGCCTTGAGTTGTACGAACAGTGAAAAGGAAATCAAAGTTATGTTACCCTTAAATGATGTATTTATTATATTTACATGGTTCATCCATTTTTCAAGATCATTTTAGAGCATGAACCAAAAAATTAAGTGTTAACTGACAGTTGGGTGTACTAACAAGCTAATGAAAGAATAAATAAATAAATAAAATAACCAAAAAATTAATCATATCCAAAGGTTCTCTAGACCACAGAATGAATAGCAGTGGGGACAATGTCTTTCACCTTAAAACATTTATAAGGCCCACCATAACATTTAGGGCCTGTTTGGCCGGGCAGATCCCACCGTATTAGGAGGGATGGGATCGGCAATATCCTGGGATAGCATGACAAGCCAAACAGATCCGGTGAATTGTCACCTGGAGGTAAGCAATCCCATGGATCTTAAGACAATCCACTGACATCACCATCGTTACCTTAAAATTGATCCTGCCCCTTGGTCGGATGGATTGGAAGGTAAAATCCCGGGATATGCAGGGCGTGCCAAACAGACCCAGTGAACTTGTCACGGGATATAGCAATCCCATGGATCTTCAGACAATGCACTGACACCATCATCATTACCTTAAAATTGATCCCATCCCTCCTAATACCATGGGATCTGCCCGGCCAAACAGGCCCTTATTTTCCAGCCAATCTATTCACGTGGTTATAAAAAAGACCTGTTTGGAAAGTAAAAAAAATATATATGGTAATGATCCAAAACTTCTTTGACCTCCAAAAGGGTTTCAATGGTAGATGTTCAATCCCCCACTGCCTTTTGCAGTGTGATCCATTTGATCTTTAGATCTGATTTATTTTTCAGTTCTAGCCTTAAGATGAGCTCGCGAAATGGATGGACAGTTTGGATATAACACATACCTTATGACGGGACCCACAGAACTTGCGGATGTCAACACATCAGCTATATCGCCTGTGTGGTACACCAGCCAATCGGCTTCCTATTTCATTGGTCTGTCACATGCCACCAAATATTTGGAAGGGGATTGATCGGTGTACCACACACCACCGACCGGAAACGACCCACCCCACCCTCCCGGGCCGGTGGTCCGTGTTATGTGGCCCCCACCATGATGTATTTGTTTCATTTACACTCTCTATCCATTTTTTAAAAAATCATTTTATGGTATGAGACAAACTTCAATGTATATCCTAATATCAAGTGGACCACATTATTGGAAAAAAGTGTTAAAAGGGATGTCGACCATTAAAAACATTTTAGGAGCCATAAAAGTTTTGGATCAAGACGATCTTTGTTCTTTCTCTTCATCCGGGGCTCTATGACCTAATTAATAGATTGGATGTCCAATAAACAGTACATAAGCCTTAGGAGGATTTTAATGGTGGATATCCAATTACTATTGTTTGCCTGTGATGTGGTCCACCTGAGATTTATATCCCTCTCATTTTTGGTTCAAACTCTAAAATGATTTGTAACAATGGATGAACAAAATGGATTTATATCCCTCTCATTTTTGGATCAAACTCTAAAATGATTGGTAAAAATGGATGAATAAATGAATTTATATCCCTCTCATTTTTGGATCAAACTCTAAAATGATTTGTAAAAATGGATGAACAGAATTGATGAAACACATGCATCATATTAGGGCTACAGAGCATGTGCCACAGCCACCAGGCTAGTGGTGGGGAAGTAGCCACTCGGATTCCTCACCAACGGCTGATTCGTGGCACGATTAGCTACTGACAGGTTGAGTAACTAAACTCGCTACTGAAGTGATGTCACCAAGTTCTGTGGGCCCCACCATGATGTATGTTTTGTATCCATGCCTTTCATCGATTTAGAGATATCATTTCAGGGCAATATCTAAAGAATGAGTTAAATCCAATGCTCCAGTGGACCCAGCATAGAAAATAGTGGAGACAGTGATGCCCACCATTACCAACTTCTCAAGGTTATAAAAGTTTCAGGTCAAGTTGATATTTGTGTTTTCCTTTATTTCATGTCCTTTTTTTTTCTTGTTTTTTATTTTAAAAAAAAAACTTTTGAACAAGTTGGATTTCAAATTAACATCAAAAAAAAAAAAAAAAAAAAAAAAAGCCTTTTGAACAAGTTGGATTTCAAATCAATATTATGGTGGGCCTTAGGATAGCTTCAACGGTGGGAATCACTCTCCCCACTATTTTATATGGTAGGGTACACTACAACTTTTTGTCTGCATCATTCTTTGGCTCATGCCCTAAAATGATATCTCAAAATGGATGGATTGTGTTGATAAAACACATACATCATAGTAGGGCCCACATAACTTGGTGACGTCACTTCAAGTAGCGAGACAAAAGTCACCAAGTTCCGTGGCCCCGACCACTATGTATGTTTTTTATTCACACCTTTCATCCATTTGGAGAGATCATTTTAGGTCGATATCCAAAGAATGAGTAAATCCAACGTTCCAGTGGACCCTAGCATAGAAAAGTGGGGACAGTGACACCCACCATTAAAAACTTCTAAAGGCCACAAAAGTCTTAGATGACACTTATATTTGTGTTTTCCCTTATTTCATGTCTTTTTTAAACTTTTGAACAGGTTGGATTTCAAATAAACATTATAGTGGGCCTTACGATAGTTCAACGACGAGAATCACTCTCCCCACTATTTTCTGTGGTGGGATCCACTACAGCTTTTTATCTGCCTCATTCTTTGGCTCATGCCCTAAAATGATATCTCAAAATGGATGGGCAACATGGATACAACACATACATCATAGTGGGGCCCACGGAACTTGGTAACGTCACTTCAGTAGCCTACTCGAGTATATAATCCGTGTCCGCTGGTTCAATTATGTGGCGTGCAAAGGAGGGAAACAGATTGGCTACTCCCTCTGCCACCCGCCATTAACTGGTAGTCGGTGCTCTATGGGCCCCACCATGATGTATGCGTTTCATCTATGTTGTCCATTTATTTTGATAGATCATTTTATGTTATGAAAGAAAAAATGAGATATATCTCAATCTCAAGTGGACCACATTATAGGAAACAGTGTTGAATGAACATTGACCATTAAAAACATTTTGGGGGCAATAAAAGTTTTGAATCAAGCTAATATTCATTTTTTTTCTCTTCATCTAGGTCTTTATGACCTAATCAACAGATTGGATGTCAAATAAACAGTACAGTGGGCCTTAGAAAGATTTTAATGGTGGATATCCAATTATTATTGTTTTTCCTGTGGTGTGGTTCGCCTAAGATTTACATCCCTATCGATTTTTTATCAATCCCTAAAATGATCTGAAAAAATGTATGAACGGAATGGATGAAACAAATACATCATGGTAGGGCCCATAGAGCACCGACCACCAACCACGGGGATGGTGTTAGGGAGAGTAGCCAATCCGTCTCCGCAAAGGAGGGACACACTTAGGGCTATACACAAACCAGGCTAGCTAGGTTAACTCGCTTGACTCGGCCTAAAAAAGCTCAACTCGGCCTGACCCAGAACTGAGTTTGGGTCAGGAGGGGACATTTTCTTCAGCCCGAAACTAAGTTTGGGTTGAGTTCAAACATGTCCCAGTTCGACTCGACTCGGTCCGAAACCCAACTTGACTTGGCATATATATATATATATATATATATATATATATATATATATATCCTAAAACTTTATCATAATCATTTGACATAGAGAAATGAGAATGTCGTTTGTCCTTTTGTAGATGGAGCAGGCCTGAAATTGGCTCGAACTCGTCCGATTGCTTACCGGGCTGAATTTGGGCTGGACGTGTTGGCCCAGTGACCGGGCTGGGCCAGGTTCGGGCTAGGTATGGCTGGTGACCGGGCCAAGCGGGGTTGAGCCCAGTTCGACTCATGTACACCCCAGTACACCACCTGAGGTGGAAGCGGATTGACGGGTGTACTGCACACCAGCGATATGGATGGTGTGGGTTCGTGTCGTGTATAGACAAGCGTTACACTCGTTGAGTTCTGACTTGTACCAACAGTTCAAAGGATTCAAAGGAGATTAAAGCTATATGGCTCCAAAATGATGTATTTATTATATCCATACTGTTCATCCATTTTGCGAGATCATTTTATAGCATAATATAAAAAATGATTCATATCCAAATTTTATGTGGACCACATTAGAAATAGCATTTATTTTCCATCCATTGTATTCATAAGGTCATACAAACGTGGATGAAGAGGAAAAACAAATATCATATTGATCCAAAACTTCCGTGACCCCCAAAATACTTTCAATGGTAGAAGTTCAATCCCCCTAGCTTTTTGCAGTATGGTCTAATTAATCTTTGGATTTGTCTTATTTTCTGGTTCAAGCCTTAGGACGAGCTGGCCAAATGAAAGGACGGTTGAGATATAATACATAACTTATAATGGGACCCACATAACTTGGTGACATCAACACACCAGCCACATAGGTGGTGTGCGGTACACTAGTCAATCCGCTTCCGCATGAGGTACTCGGGACCCGCAAATGTACCAGGGGAAAGGAGATCAAAGTTAATTGGGCACCACAATGATGTATTTGTTATATCCACACTGTCCATCTATTTGGAAAGATCATTTTAAAGCAGGAGGCCAAAAATGATTCATATACAAAGTTCAACTGGACCACACTACAAATAGTAGTGGGACAGTGATTCCTACCGTTAAAGCATTTGTTGGGCCATGATGATATTTATTTTTCATCCAATCTATTCATAAGGTTACACACACATGGATGAACACACACAAAAAATAATAATAATAATAAATAAATAAATCAAATTAATCCTATACTTACGTAAGGTTTCAATGGTAGACGATCAATTTCGTACTTCTTTCTACGATGTGGTCCGCTTGTTCTTTCGGTCCATCTCATTTTCCTTATAATAATCGGATGCGGATTGCGAACTACCCCTGCCCGGACGGTTTCTGTGGGCCCCACCGTGATCTAAGTGTTTTATCCATGCCGTTTAACACTTTTCTCGGATAATTTTAATATGTGCACCAAAACATGAGGCAGGTCCAAGGCTTAAGTGGACAACACCAAAGGAACCTGCATTGAAAATGACAGCCACCGTTGAAACCTTTTAAAGGGCCAACGTGATGTTTTTTTTACCATACAACCTATTCATAAGGTCATGTAGACGTGGATGAAGTGAAAACACAAATATCAGCTTCATCCGAAACTTCTTCAGCTCCCAAGAAGTTTTTAACGGTGGAAGTTCAATCCCTGCTTTGTGATCCACTTGAGCATTGAACCTGCCTTATTTTTTGGTCAACATATTAAAATTATCTGAAAAAATTATTGAACAGCGTGGATAAAATACTTAGATCATGGTGGGACCCAAAGAGCCCTACCCGGATGGATTACCGTGGGAGGGGGGGGGGGGGGGGGGGGGGGGGGGGGGGGGGGGGAGGTAAGGACGCAATCCCTGTCCATAATAATCCGGCTAAATATAGAAATGATTTGGATAAAACACATACCACATGAAGGTGTATGTATAGCCCAAGCTTGAGATTGGACCTGATATATCCTGCCCGAGCCCAACCCAATGTCGAGTCGGTCGGGTTGAACCCGCCCAACTTTCAGCCCTACTCATTGGGCCCCACAATGATGTATGTGTTTCATCCATCCCTCCCATCTATTTTTCTAAATCATAAAATGTGCTAAAAAATAAGGTACATCCCAATCTCAAGTGTACTACATTACAGGAAACATCATTGATCGAACATTCAAAACTTATTGAGGGCCATAAAAGTTGTGGATCAAGTTGATCTTTATTTTTCCCCTTCATTTACGTCTCTGTTACCTAATCAACAGATTGGATGTCAAATAAACAGTAAGGTACGTCTTATGATGATTTTAATGGTGGATATCCGATTACTATTGTTTTCTTGTGATGATTTTAAAGGTGGATATCCAATTACTATTGTTTTCTTGTGGTGGTATCTCACTTTTCAGATCTATGTCCTAAAATGATTTTTAAAAATGGATGAACAACATGGATGAAATACATACATCATGGTGGGGCCCATGGAGCACCGACCACCAGCCACCGGGTCAGTGAAAAGGAAGTAGCCAATTCGTTTCCGCTGCAAACAGGGGGATTGAACTGGGATAGTGATCGGATAGGTATTACCTTCTGCTTGTTCGGAGCTCGGGACAGGCGGATGCTCTGAGGGCCACTGATGGGCTAATATAATGTATGAACTTTATCTACACTGTTCATTCATTTTTTAATATTATTTTAGAATATTGATACAAAAATAGAGATTATAGAATTTTCAAATGGGTCACATGATGGTGATTAAATTCCTAGTGTTGAAAATTTATTAGGGACCAGAGAAGGTTTATATCTAAGTGATATTTGTTTTTTTTACTTCATCCAAGTGTATATGACCATATCAAGGGTTGGATGAAAAAGAAAAGATACATTGGGCCCTAACAAGATTTCAATGGTAGGCGTACTTAGAATTGCTGCTTCCTATGTTATAGTCCACTTCAGTCTTGGATATGTCTTATTTTTTCTCCAGTATCCTATATCATTGCGGTGGGATAGGATTCATACATCACGGTGACCCTCAGAGCCTACGCTTATATTAAGCTGCTAAGAGGCTGGGGTAGTAGGTAATATGCGGAATACCGTGGGTGGTGGAGTACACCAGCTAATCTGCTTCATTTCATATAAGTATCTAGTTGTGCCACGTTGGAAGCGGATTGGCTGGTGTACGACATACCAGCTATACAGTTGCTTATTGACAGTAGCAAGTTCTATAGATCCTATCACGATGTATGTATGTGTTATATCCAAATACTCCATCCATCTGGAGATATTGTCTTAAGGCATGAGCTGAAAAATAAGATAGATCTAAAGATCAAGTGGAGCACACTGCAAATAGCAATGGTACATTGAACATAAACCCTTTCGGGGGTCATAGCAGTTTCGGATCGATATGAAATTTCTTTGTCCTCTTCGTCCATGTATTTGTGACCTTATTAACAGATTAGATGGAAAATAAATATTACAGTGGGCTATATGAATTTTTTAATGGTGAAAATCATTATCCTTGCTGTTATTTTTGGTGTGGTCCATTTGAGGTTTGGATATGATTTATTTTTTATCAAATGCTCTAAAATGATCTTGAAAAATGAATGAACAGTATGAATATAATAAATACATCATTGTGGGGCCATGTAACTTTGATCTTTGTGAACGCTAGAAATTGGCATCCACGTTGATTAGCGAGTTTTTGGTTTGATTTTGTGGGGGTGATTAAGCTGATTCGTGGATATTAGAGTCACCACTAGTCAATAAATTTCAAAATTTCACTGTCAGCTCCAAAGACTCTCCTATCTTAGATTGACTCATGATCTGCGACCTGGGATTCCAGATAAGGGGCCTCACTTATAAAGAGGGAAGGTATTAGGCACCATCTCTGCCCATACAAATGTATAGTCTCTATTTGGTGTTGTAAACAATCTCAAGGGGTGATGAATGTTAGGGGCGAAATAGGACTAGACACAGCAGATTTCTAATGCGGCAAGATTTGAGATTTTGGCATGCAACGGAGCATACATCCAACGATGTGTATAGAAAATGGATGTAATGATGCTTATGCAAACAAAAGTAAAGAAAAGTAAACTTAGGTCATTAGGAATTTTTGATGTGACAATATCTATAATACGACAACTCACAGAGCATGCGTTCACTAGAAACCTAGAGAAGCTAGGGGTGGAGAACGGAATGAATGTTATGATGGTGAATGCTTGTATGAGAAGACTTGATCTTTGGCTTGAACTTGAATATGCTAAAACATGGACCGAACCATGACCAATCTGGACTACGCTTAGGGATTAAAAAAGGTAAAGAGGAAGGGCTAGAGGGTGGTAAAAAGATTAGAACTTAGAGGTTTGACTCCTTCCCTCTCTCTCTCTCTCCCTCTTGGATGTGGATGTGTTGTTATCAAAATGTGAAGAGGAGAGGGCTATTTATAGCCTTCTCTAATGGTATTATGGTAAATGTGGAGTTTAAAATGGGTAAAAGTTGACATGGCAAGTTGTAAGTGGTTAAGGGGAGAGAAACGTTACATGGCGCATTCCTATTGGCTCTTGGGGTTGGTAAAACAGTAAATAAGGTTGGATAGGCGGTTAAAGCTGATTTTCGTACGTTGGGACAGCTGTTATTTGGAGGACATACTCGCCTCGCGAGTGGCGGTAATTAGAGTACCGCTGACGGTAGTCAAACTATTACCTAGGCTTGACTCGGGCAGAGCTCGAGCTTGTGGGCCTCGTGTGGTGCGTTAGTTCGTCCGATGGTCCTTTTTTCACGTTTTTAGCTCAGATAGATGTGTTCATGTGTTGACCTAGCTCTAATAGGCTTTAGGTTTGGAATTTCGGATTGGGTTGTGAGGTCTTAAGGGTTTGGATTATTTGACCATGGTCCAGACCATCCTTGCCTTTTTAAGATGTTACCTTGAGTGGGGTGTCTATAATCTCCTTTCAACCGTTCATATAACATAGAGCTCGAGGAGCATCGGCGATCGTATTCGCGTGACTGGTATCTACAACAGCTAGTACTTTTTAAGTATAGACTTGACCGACTACCTTCATTTTTCCATTCAACCTAAAAAAACCTTAATTACTAAATTAGACTATCAGAGTTGTACGTACGAATCTAAAAAGATAAAAATACCCCTATCTTTTTCAATTACTTTACCCCAACATGCAGGAATATTTTCGTAAAAAAATAAATATTCGTAACCTAGGAATCCAAAATGATGAGATACTTTTCGAGCGGAAAAAAAAAAAAAAGAAAAGAAGCAGAGTACGGACTCGTCTGCGGTGCTAATTTTTTCGCAGCTATATAGAGGTGATGTGTGGTCTACCACCCAATCCGCTTCCATTACAACTTGGGTCGTTGTCCTTGGCCTAACGGAATCTGCTCCCATGATTGAGGGGATTGAACTGGTATAACGTCCAATCACTGGCATGAAAAGGAACGGCTAATAAAGGCTCGGCCTTCAATCGTGGCCATAGCCATATGGACACGCTACACGTGGTTAAATAGGAGAAACGAATTGGCTACTCCCCCTGCCACCAGCCCCACCATGATGTATGTGTTTCATCCACTCCGTTCATCCATTTTTACAGATCATTTTAGAGCTGAGAGGGATATAGATTTCAGTTGGACCACGCCACAAGAAAACAATATTGATTGGATATCCACCATTAAAATCCTCCTGAGGCCCACTGTACTGTTTATTTGATATCCAATCTATTGATTAGGTCATACAGACCTAGATGAAGAGAAAAAACAAAGATCCGCTTGATCCAAAACTTTTATTAGCCCTAAATAGTTTTTAATGGTCGAAATTCATTCAACACTGTTTCCTGTAATGTGGTCCAATTGATATTGGGATATACCTCATTTTTGGTCTCATATCATAAAATGATCTAGAAAAATAGATGGACGGCATGGATGAAATACATACATCATGGTGGGTCCCACAGAGCACCCACCACCAGCCATTGGCCGGTGGCAGGGGAGTAGCCAATCCGTTTCCTTAAATAGGTACCCAAAATGGCACCCGCCAGACAAAGGAGCCACAGATGCCAACATAGCAAGCGTGTGAGTGATCTGCGACGTTCATCAAGCGGGAATCTCACTGAATGTGCCCTGGCCTAATATTCAGCTTAGCCCACTAACAATTTGGGCTATCCAATGAGTGGGCCCGGAAAATCACCGTGGCTCCAATGGAATAACATTCCTCATCCCACGCGTGCGCCTCTGCGTGTGTGGGACAGTTGCCATTGACGCATGAAGATACGTTGTTGCAGATAAAACTACTCACACGTGCCAATATAGCACGTATATGTGACATCTAAGCCGCTCATCAGATACCAGTACTGGACAGAGTATCATCCTAGTCCGCTTAACATCAATGGAAAGTTGGAAGAAATTGATCGATGGTCCATTATCAACACATTTTGATCGCTAGATTATAACAATTCAGAACCATCCTGATCATTTAATTGGGCATTTACACGAGATTCCTGTGTTTTCAACGGCTTGGATCTTGAAAAGATTTGCCAAGTTTCAAAGTGTTAGTTGCTAGTGGATGGAAACTGCACGCGCGCGACAGTCTTCCTGCAGCGCTAATGCGACCACTCCAATCCGGATCTTCCTTCCTAATTCCTATTCTAGGAAAGAAATCCATACTCTGGAAGACTAGGATAATCCATACACATGCATGGTGCCAATATGCACATAATACATAAACGACAATCAAACTGTACAATTCACATAAAAGATCATAAAGCTTATCGAATAGATGTTTAAAACAGAAAACTCAACGGTCTAAATTCAATTATCAAACATCCATCAATAGGAAGTAATGAATGTCTAAAGAAAATTTTCTTGTGGAGGTTATACCCCATGCATAGTGGGCCCCACTTACATATAGTCTAGACCCATGAACCATGGCTGTGTGAATGCCCTCCGCCCAAAAAAAAGCCAATTAAAAACCTATCGTCGAAACGTAGAATGCCCATCACCTTTGAGGAGAAAAACTTTGATGCTCGGAAAGAGTTTGATGTATGATACGCTGGCACTCATAGATGGAATAACAGGCAATCTTTAGTTCAAATAAACTAGGGGTGCACACGGTTCGGTTCGGTCCAATTTTGAAGTAAAATCGAAACCAAACGGTTACTAACGATTCTGAGATTTTTAGAATTGGCACCGAACCGTTAGCATACTAGAACTAAACCAGAACCGAACTATGAAAACCGGTTCGGTTCTGGATCGGTTCCACGGTTTTGGGTTTTTAGACAAAAAAAAAAAAAAAAAGGTGAAAAAAAAAATCATGTGCAGTAGAGCTCATCTGCTCACCACACATGTGCCATCATGCACATAAGTGCGAGATCCAATCCATCCATCAGGTTGGTTAGACCTTCTACGTGTTTCTCCAAGTAAAAATAATCTGGTCCTCTTAGCATGTGGGCCCCAACATTGCAAACAGAAGGATGAGTTGGAGCTGTACATTTATTTTACAAAGGGTGGTTTGCGGCAACCTCTTTAAGTAAAGAGCAGTGGATCAACCCTGATGGTTGGGTTAGTCATCAGTGTAATCTGTCCTTTCTAATGGATGGATTGGATCAAATCTATCATGCCATGATGGCACGTGTGGCGTGTACATAAGCTTTTTACCCACACGAGTGTGGTTAGCAAAACTCTTCATGCATGAATGAAAAATGTCATCTCAGGCATGATACATGTGTATGCGTAATCAATGGTCCAAAACGTGGTCCCTATGCTAATAAACAGACAAGATTTAATATTCTTAACCATCTTCATTTTAATTGCCCATTTGACAGTTAGCATTAAATGGTTCTGGATCAACGGTTCAGATCCATGGTTCAACGGATCGGTTCCACAGTTCGGTTAACGGTTTGGTTCGATTTTACATACCCCTAAACCGGAACCGGACCAAACCGAACCGATCCAACGGTTTCGGTCCGGTTCCACGGTTCTACCGGTTAAATGTGCACCCCTAAAATAAACCGTCAAAATAGTGGGGTCCTCTTTAGATGGTTTATAAAACAAACAACTGTGAATAAATGAAGCCTTTAAACTAACGATGGGTTGCTATCTAATGGACGATCAATATGACGAGAAAACAACATTTGGAATTTAAGAGATGAGTTTTGTTGGTGCAAAAAACTGGTGTGCCCTCACCTCACTCCCTTTACCTGCACAAGAAGAAGACAAGGGAGACCTTGGCTAGAGCCAGGGACCCTTCGGTGCCAAAGTCAGAACTAGAATCGTACTAAAGAATTTTTGTAAGAGTTTTCGCATACCTTTCATCTTTGAAGTCCCTCATATTTATAGGAGGGGGAAGATCCCATCGTGCTAAGATTCTTTTCCTAATATCTTGGAGATTTTATGTCAATCCAATTTTGAATTCTAGCTGATCTCGAAATCTTCGGGATCAGGGATCTTTATAGATTTCGAGAAGGTGTTTCACTTTACACTGTCTCTTCCTTTCTCGGTGGATTTTGCCGATTGGATCGAGCCTGACCGACTCTATTGATAAGCGAGTCTCGGCTGGCTATAAGAGGTTGAGCTACTTGCCTTCTGTCGGATGAGACGTGACCAATTCATAAATCGGTGTGCCTTCTTATTCTGATCACTGACTTTGTAACCGACCTAATGATAGGTCGGTTTTATGGTCGGTCAATGGCTTCTGAGTATTGGGCCTTCAGTCGGCCTATTTGGATGTTATTGCCTCATTTGTCGAGCTAACTTTGTGCATATCAGAGATTCTACCTTATGGCTCAGGACTTTGTAAGTCTCGTTTTGGATTGATTTCTTGTGATTCAAGCCAAATCTCTATAGGCTTTGGGTATACGTACCTCGGTCAAGCTTATTGCCTTGATCGGGCTTGTTGCCTCAGGATCTTAGGCGGTGTCAGTAGAGTTGGTCCATTCCATAGTTGAGTCTCTTAGACTCGTACTATTTTTCCCTAACAAGTTTCATCCAATTCATCTTGTTTTAATTTTTATAAACTATACATATACGTATTTTGATTTATACATTCTAATTTGAGTATTGAATGTCAGCCATGTTTAGAGACCCTCTAAATTTAATAGCAAAGCCCCTACTTTCATGACCATTTTTAGCATAATTAGTTACCAAGTAGCAGGATCTGATGCTAGATGCCAGCCAATGGCAAGTTCGGGTCTTAATGGGTTGGGTTGGCCTGTCTGGCTATCGCGCTTGGCCTACTTTGGGCTGAATTTGGGCTGGAATATCAAGCCCTTGAGTGGGGCTTGGGCTTAAGTTTCAAGCCTAATTTTAAATCGGGTTTGACTCGGGCTAGGACTTTCAAAAAACTAATGACCCAGCCTAGCCTTTTATATATTTAAAATACTTTTAAAATTCAAATTTGAATTCAACTTGGCTTTTAATAGGAGTGTACACCCAGTTGAACTGAGTTTAGCTGGCATTAGCTCAACTCGGCTCAAACAGTGGCTGACCTCAGCTTGAACTCGGCTCGGCTCGGTCTTGGAGCATGATTGGTCAGATTGGCTCAGTTTGGTCAGTAGCTCGGGCCAACTCAGGCCGAGTTCAAGCCAAGATCAAGCTAAGTTAGCCATTCAGGCGTTTCTACAAACACCTTAAATGCAACTTCAAAATCTTACTATTTTACAACAGAGGCAATGGTTTTTCAGGTAATTTCTCAAACACCTTCTAAATAACATAACACCACCCCCCCCCCCCCCCCCCCCAAAAAAAAAAAAAAATAGAAAAAAAAAAACAAAAAAAAACAAAAACAAAAAAACGAAAAAGAAAAAGAAAAAAAAGTATTTATTCCATATACATACCTTCCTTGTCACCTTGCCACTAGTCAAATCTTCCTTACCACCAGCTAGCCAAACCTTCTTAGCTACCAGCTGAACCTTCCTTACCGCCAGCCACATTTTGTTGAGTCATTTTAGCAAACAGTTGGTGAGCAACATCAATGGCAAAGTAGTTGAGTCACCGAGCTGGTTCAATCCAAGTTCGGTTTGACTCAATTTGAGTCGAGTCGAGCTGGGCTTGCTTGAACTCGGCTCAAACTTAGCTTCGAACCGAGTTGAATCGTGCTTAGCTTCGAATTGAGTCAAATCGAGCTTGTGTGATCCCCAACTGTGTGGGCCCACCTTGATGTCGGCAGATCATCCATAGAGGTTGGCAGATCCCCAACTGTGTGGCCCACCTTGATGTGTGTTACATCCAAACCATCCATACCTTTAGAGTATTTTAGGACATTAGCCCAAAATTCAGAAAATATAAATATCAGGTGGACCATATATACCATAGTAAACAGTAGTGATCAACCGTTACAAAAGTTCTATAGGCCACGAGTTTTAGATTAAATTGAAATTTGTGTGATCCCTTCATCTAGGTATGATTGACATTATGAGCAAGTTGGATGGAAAATAAACATTTAGGTGGTTCCTAAGAAGTTTTTAATGATAAGGGTTCAATCAAAACTCTCTCCGGTGGTGTGGTCGACCAAAAAATTATATGTGCTGCACTTTTTAGCTAATGCCTTAAAATGAGTTGTTGAAACGGATGAACGTCATGGATATAAGATAAATGCATAAAGGTGTGGCCCACAGTCAAAGGATTCATCCACCTCCGTGTATCCGGATCTAATTAAAAGACAGTAACTTCCTCCGAACATGTATCTCCTCTCTCTCTCTTACCTTCTTTAACCTTCCAGATTCATCTCTCCTCTCTCTCCAACCTTTTCTATCCTTCCAGATTCATCTCTCCAGGACCCACTTCTTTCATCTCTCTTCGATGCAGCCAAGCACTTGTCTCGATCAAGTTCTTGTCGCCATTCCTTTAGCCGCTCGCGTGCCATACCATTGAAACATGTTTATGTCTCTTTCTTGCTTTTTACCGTGGGGCCCATCAAATCACTGGTAAGTGTGTGGCCACCAAAATGTTATTTTTATATAACTTTTTCGAGCTTGTGCTGGGGCTGGGCTCGGGCCGGGCTCAGGCCGAGCCCTTACAAATATTCCAGACAAGGCTTGGGCTGGACTATTTTAGCCCGGATCATTATTCTTGCTCAGTTGGTAGACTCTCAGGAGTTTCAACACCCGGTCGAGGGTTCGAGTATCTATAGGTGGTGAAATTCCACTAGCGCGAGTGTGTGTAAAAAAAATAAAATAATAAATAAATAAATTAAATTAAATAATGCGGGCTGAGTTTGAACATAGCATAGCCCGCCCTAATCCGGCCCATTGACTCACTGGACAGGTTGATACCGAACCCAGATCGACATTGCCGGGTTCAGTATACCCCAACCATACCGAAACTGTGTTTTATCCGAGCCTTGGATTTTTTTTTTTATATATATTTTTTTCACATCTGTTTAGGGCTTGAACTTAAAAATGAGAAATATTTGCATATCATAGGAAAATAATATTAATTGAATGTGTACCATTAAAACCTCTCAAGTCCTACTGTAATGTTTATTTGACATCTGACCTTTTGAATAGGTCATACAGAACTGAATGAAGGGAAAAAACAAATATAAACTTGGTAAAAGCTTCTGTGGCATTCGGAAGGATTTTAATGGTGGGCATTCAATTTATATTATTTTCTTGTCGTGTGGTCCACTTGAGATTTGGATCTACCTCATCCCTAGGGTCATTCCATGAAATGATCTGAAAAAGTGGATGGATGGCATAGATGAAATACATACATTATGGTGGGCCAACAGAGTATTGATGAGTAAGTGGCCATGGGCAGCACCAATAGCTAAAACCCGGTCCCCTACCGACCATAGGGCATGTGAGTTACCTGCGCTCCCATCCAAATCCCTCGACAAACTTTAGATGAAATGTGGGGAAGCCCACCTTAATTATTTTTGGCCCACGATGTTGTGTACTTGAAAATCCACTCCAACCATTATATGTGCCAGACCAATCCTAAAACAAGGATCAACCCTGATTCAGGTGGACCACACTAAAGGAAATGGTCAGGAGAAAGACATGCGTTATTGATTTTTTATGCCATCTCATTTTAGGCCAATTCCAAAACAAGGATGAACCGTGGTTCAGGTGGGCCACACTAAAGGAAATGGTTGGGAGAAAGGTATGCACCATTGATTTTTTTATAGGGCCCATCGTGATGGTCCACATGAGCAATCCATCCACATCTCATCTTGGCCCTCAATTTGGATTGTTAATATTTTAATTCTTTGCACTCAATGTATGTAATTTCCCGGTAATAGTTTTAGCTTTTAGTCAAATGATGGATTAAAAATAAAATAAAGAAGGTCTATTTTTTTAAAATTCAAAATAACATGTTATTATTCTATGTTTTATAAAGAAAAAAAATCATGTTTTTTCTTTTTTAACTATAAATTTTAATATTTTGAGTTATTTGTGTGTGTTTTTTAAATCTTAAAACATAAATGAGCACCCATAACCCTAATAGGTGTTGAAATTAGTGTCCCCAATCTATGCTAAAACAGAGAATTTGTATCAATTGATTGATAATACTTTGATATAGGAGATTGCTCGTTGGATTGTTTTGGACAGGTTTGATCAATCGAACTTGGGAGTCAATTAATTAAGATAATTTGAAAATTACTTGCAAATTATCTAGACCCCGACGCAATCAACATTGAGTGTATGCATCTTGTGTAGTGCAGATATTATCGGTCGTCCGTATTCGACTTGAGTCGATCAAACAAGCCTAGGGTGGCCGCCTTAATATAACGCCCGGGATTTCAGGGGCCGAGTAGATATTCGACTCTCAACATCTCAGGTGCCACTTATTTATAACAGATTGACAAAATGCGAGTATAATCTAATTGATACATGAGCAATTAAGAAATTAAACGGATCATGCAATATAAACCGTGAGTAAATTACTGAATTAAAGTACGATTAATATAATGTATGATCAACAAAATGAAATAGCATGCGTGATATACAGAATAATGTCCCAACAAAATATATGGTCCAAGGAATGTGTAAATGTCCTCTTGCCATAATGCCCCATCACTAGTCCTAAGACGACCTATAGTAATCTGCCCAAAAGCTGAAAGTAATCAACTTAGTGTATACTATTAGCAATAAGTTACGCATATTATCAATTACATGAACGAAGTTAATGAAAAGTAACCAATCACAAGATCCTAATTACTCTCATTAACGCGTATGCATGGTTTCATGATATGATGCATTCCTGCACATCTAACACTCCCTCGAGCGACACCGTCTAACGATCGCAATGCCAAACACTCTCTCAATGTGACTTCGATTGGCGAATCACCAACCTAACTAATGCAATGTGATGGTGAGCATGTTAACTGTCACGTCTCGAAATTCGAGTACCTGGATAAGGTCTTTGGGACTAGAATCCTAAGGTTCGTGAGTTATAATATAATGATATTTATTACAATCCATGTGATTCAATCAAATTCAATAAATATTCAATGTTATCTAAAAGAAAATACAGCTGAAATTTTTATTAAATTCAACTCTCTTAATAGTTTTCTCTTTCTACATCGAAATTTGAACATAAACTAAACTTAAATAATAAAAAATTAAATTGAATTAAAACTAAACCTAATTTTCTAGAAAATAAAACTAATAGTAGAGGCCTGCTTGCTCGTAGTATTCTATCTCTACACTTGTGCATTTTTTTATAGTTGGGTGAGCATAACAGCGCAGTAAGGTCATTTCTTCCTTAAAATTTAATATGTTCAGATAAAATCAAATTTTTATAACAATGGAGGAAAATAGAATACAGATAATAAATTTTAGCAATAGAATTGTGAAAATGTGATGCATGTGAAATTTTTCATGAATACTCATAACATTTATATCATTTTTTATAACACCGTACCCAAGTGGATGGTCACGTTACATTAACGCCCACGCACTGGTACCTCATGGTGATGGACTCATTTATATGTTAGCTGGTCAGACTACTGCTCTAATTGTCCTCTAACATATGTCCACGCACACAATTGTATTCATACGTCGTACACAAAGGAGACTCCAACGGATTCAATGGGTTATAGGGTCTTTCACCCAAGGGACACAATTGCCTTACTTGCTGGCTTTAGAGTCTCTCACCTAATGGACACAATCACCCTACTTGCAGATTTTATATATATATATATATATATATATATATATATATATATATATATATATATATTCTTACAATTAAATAATTAATAGAGAAGCATGAATTACATGAACAATTCTAAAATTAACAAAAATAAATAAATAATAATTTAATAAATCAAATTTTTAACTATAACACAAGTTCTATACGAGGTGCATAAATTCGATGTTATTAAAATTTAGTTTTTGAAATTTGTTAAAATATTAAGTTGATTTCTTTAATAGTGCTGGAA
This sequence comes from Magnolia kwangsiensis, assembly GCA_037074715.1. NCBI lineage: Eukaryota > Viridiplantae > Streptophyta > Magnoliopsida > Magnoliales > Magnoliaceae > Magnolia > Magnolia kwangsiensis. Next base: position 123,079,453 of record CM073577.1, read on the forward strand.
AATTTACAAGAACTCCTGAAAATGTTGAAATACCAATTTTGTCTCAAAATTTGAATTTTGAATTTATTTACTTATTTATAATGTAAATAAATTATTTTATTTAAAATTTAAATTCCTATTTATTAATATATAAAAGTTTAGTTGTACCTTATATTTAAATTATTATTATTACTATTATTATTTTTTTTATAACTTAAACTAGAGTTTAAATTAGAATAATAATTAGAAGTTTGAATTAATATCATATTAAATTTTAACTTAATTAATTTAAGAAATCATATAAGTCAGAATTCATATTACTTACCAAATAACTAAAATTTTGAATTACAATTAAATTTTTTTAAAGCCTTCAAAGTCACCTTAAATTTAGATTTACATTAATTTAATTCTTACAAAATAATAATAATAATAATTTTTAATTCCCAATTAGTATAATTAATATTAATTCTTAAACTCTAAAAATTAAAATTTTCATTTAACTACTTGTTAACAATTTAATTGTAACCACTTTACTTTAAATTAAATTAACAAATCATTTTAATATTTGAAATTTCACTCAATCTAGATTAATTTAATTTAATTAATTATTACTTATGAAATTAAATACATATATTAAACAAAGCTTAAAATTTATAAATTAATTTAAGTTATTAATTCTATTTTTTTTACTAAAAATAATTCTGAGTTAAATTCAACAATTATATCATTCTATTTTTAATAATTTACCTTTATATAAATAAATTTTAAAATTTAGGAATAACTCATTTTAATTTTAATATTAACAAATAATTTTTTTATATATAAAATTTCTAAATTAAAATATAAACTTAGATAAATTGTTTATTTTATTCTGTAAATTTATTTTACTTTATTTATTTTTATATATAAATTTTTATTTCAACATTTAATATCAGAAATATATAAAATAGAAATTCATAAATGAGTAGGATTCCGTACCTAATAATCAACTGACAATAATATTCCTATCAAAATTTTAGAATAAATATCCATAATAATTAACTATAAATGATAAACCTCAAGATAAGATTATCCACCTTAAAAATCTGATGATCCGGCCCCGCTTTAATCTCTCTCTCTCTCTCTCTCTCTATCTCTCTCTCTCTCTCTCTCTCTCTCTTGATCTACAAAGCTCTCTCTCCCTCTCACTCTCTCTTGATGTACCAGGTTTTTTCTCTCCCTTTTCAATATGATTGAATCTCTGTTTATATTTTTCTTTCCTTTCTAATGGATGTGAGGAACAAGGCAGAAGAATGGGAAATGTGGGTAGTTTTGTTTCGTGGGAGAGTTCGTTGCCCATTACCGTACAAAAATGAAGGAAGAATGGATAAGGTTGGTTAGGCGGCGGAGACGTGCGGAAGATAAAATTTTTATTTTTATTTTATTATTATTATTTTTTAAGATATAATGGGTCCCACTAACGATGATATAAATCTACTTCGTCCATCATCTCGGCCTGGCCATGAGAGGATATAAAGCTAAAAATGAGGCTGATTTAAAACTCAAGTGGGCCACACACAAGTGGACGGTGGGGTTGGTTCCCATAAAAAAAATGGGTTATTACATTTCACCCCTCTTAACAAAATTTCATCCCCGAAATTTAACATACCTATCATATGGAGAGATGAGAGTACTTCTCTCAAATCTTGTCTTCTTGCTCCCACGAAGCTTCGTCCTCGCCATGATGCCCCCACTAAACCTTCATAAGTGGTATTGTTCTTGTCCGAAGTACTTATTCCTTCCTGTCGAGGATGCAAACCGGTTGCTCTATGTATGAGACATCCTCCTGGATTTCTAACGGCTCCCAGTCAATTATATGTGATGCGTCTCTCTCGTACTTCCGAAGCATAGATACATGAAATACGTCGTGAACGCCAAAAAGCTGAGGAGGTAAGGCTAGTCTGTAGGCTACGAGGCTTACTCTCTACAAGATCTCGAATGGTCCAATATAGTGTGGTGCCAATTTTTCTTTCTTCCCAAATCGCATAACTCCTTTTATCGGGGATACCTTCAGGAACACATAGTCTCCTATGGCGAACTCCAAGTTCTTTCAACGATTGTCGGCATAGCTCTTATGGCAACTCTGAGTGGTACGTAGACGCTCTTTGATGATGGCAATCTTCTCAGATGTCTCTTGCACTAGTTCCAGTCCCAACAATGTTCTTTCACCCAATTTGGTCCAACAATTTGGTGCTCTACAAGGTCTTCGGTATAAAGCTTCGAATAATATCATGCCAATACTAGACTGAAAACTATTATTGTAGGCGAATTCTACTAAATAGAGATGGTCGTCCTAATTTCCCTTGAAGTCAAGAATGCAGCCGTGAAGCATGTTTTCTAGGATTTGATTTACTCGCTCCTTTTGCCCGTTAGTTTGCAGATGAAAAGCCATGCTGTAGTTTAGCGTCGTTCTCAATGCCTTCTGAAGACTCTTTCAAAAGCATGATATAAACCTGGGGTCTCGATCAGATACTATGAACACAGGAATGTCGTAAAGCCTAACGATCTCATTGATATACTGTTTGCTTAACTCGTCTAGGGATGAAGAAATACGTATAGGAAGTATGCTGACTTTATTAGCCTATCCACGATCACCCATATCGCATCATGATGATGGCTTGTTTTTGGTAGTCCGATAATAAAATCCATTGATATGTGCTCCCACTTCCACTCTATGACCTGTAACGGTTTTAAAGTTTCGACAACTTCTGATGCTCCACTTTAACTTACTGACAAGTAAGAAACCTTGCAACGTAATTGGCTATCTCCCTCTTCATATTACTCCACTAATATTGATGTCGTATATCACGGTACATCTTGGTTCCTCCTAGGTGGATGGTGAATTTTATGCGTTGCGCCTCATCTAAGAATTTTTACTTCAATTCAGATATGTCTGAAACACATAACCTCCCTTGAAATCTAACCCCACCATCAGAGCCTACTCGCTACTCTGAGTTGTCCTTTCCTGCTTCTTTTGTTATTTTCTCTGATAGTCATGCATCATTCTTCTACACTTCTTTTATTCGTCGCACCTAGAAAAGAAAATCCTAAATAACTATATCCTAATATAAGAATTAAAGGGCTAATAATTAAGAAATTAATAACTAGAGTGGGTTGCACCACTAAATTACTAATATAAGCCTGAGGTTCATCGATAAGAAGTCTAATTTCAAAATCTTTAACTACATTAGGCATTTTCCATTCTTTAATCATTAAACTCGCCACCGGCTTGCCCGTCTTTCTGCTTAACGCATCGGCTACGACATTCGCCTTACCTGGATGATAGCAAATGTTGAAATGATAATCCTTCAAGAATTCCATCCATCTCCTCTGCCGCATATTTAGGTCTTTTTGATCAAAAAGATACTTTCAACTCTTGTGATCTGAATACAGTTCAAACTGCTCGCCATAAAGATAATGCCTCTAAATTTTTAAAGCAAATACTACAGCTACAAGATCTAAGTTGTGAGTTGGATAATTCTGCTTATGAGTTTTCAACTGCTTTGACGCGAATGCTATTGCTTTACCACTTTGCATCAGTATGCATCCCAACCCTTGATAAAATGCATCAATATATACCACAAATTTTTTCCTTCTGCTGGTAAAGAAAGTACTGGGGCTTCCGATAACCGCTTCTTTAATTTAGAGAAAGCCTGCTCGCAATTTTCATTCCATTCAAAAGAAGCTCCCTTCTTGGTCAAGTTAGTCAACATCCTTGCTATCTTAGAGAATCCCACAATGAAGCTTCTATAATAACCAGTTAATCCAAGAAAACTGCGCACTTCTGTCACATTGGTGGGTTGCTCCCAATTTAACACTTCTTCGACTTTCGATGGATCTGCTGACACTCTTTTTTTTTTTCGATACCACGTGCCCCAAAAACTTTACTTCATTCTTCCAAAAGTCACATTTTGAAGCTTTGACATACAACTGATTGTCCTTTAGAGTTTGAAGAGCTATTCGAAGGTGTTCAGCATGATCCTCTTACGTCTTAGAGTAAATTAAAATATCATCTATGAACACTATCACGAATCGGTCTAAATACGATTTGAAGACCCTGTTCATGAGGTCCATAAATATGCTAGAGTGTTCGTTAATCCGAAGGGCATCACTAGAAATTCATAATGGCTATACCGAGTCCTAAAGGCAGTCTTGGGTACATCTTCATCTCTAATCCTCAACTGATAATATCCAGACCGTATGTCTATCTTTGAAAAATATTTAGCTCCCTTCAACTGATTGAATAAATCATTTATTCTCGGCAGCGGGTACTTGTTCTTGATAGTCACCTTATTAAGTTGACGGTAATCGATACATAACCTTAATGTTCCATTGTAATGTCCCGTCTAATCAGCACAGTGTCCTGGGGCATCCATGTAGGATTTGCCACAGGACCATTCGTTTAAACCACTCATAGTGGGGTACCACAAGTTATCTAACCTAGGATTAGCTCATTAGAGTAGACTAGATAGTTTATGATATGACTTAGTGTGGGCCGCCAAGCCAGATGGCCATTTACACTTAACTACAGCAGTACGGGCTATACCGCGACGTGGGAAGGTCAGAAAAATATAGAATAATAGGGAACCATAGATCTCACTGGGCTTGTGGTCCATCGCGGACCACAGACTCATTAGACAGCCATAAGTTAATTATCCGAGCCGTTCCAACAGCACTTGTTAACCCACCCAAGGCCAGAGTTGAAATCTGGCATTGGTAAATGAAATTGAGAATTTGGGCTCTTCAGTCGTCATATTTCTTCTAAATTTACGGTAAAGGTCTAATGTGTTTTCCTATGCCCGTCCAAAAAATTTGGGACCCAATCGTGGCATGGTAACTGTCGATCGCAAATCGAACCGTACGACCAAACCTCATATTCGATCGTTCTTAAATTTTGTATGACCCTTCATCGGGCCATGAAACAGCTATCTTACAAGTTTCATGGCCAGGGGGCCACCAGAACCGCTCCAATCACAGAAATGGACCCTCCAGGGCCATTTAAAGAATGAAACCCTATGATCAAACCCCACATCCATTCATCCATTTGATCTCAAATTTTGTATGGCCTCTCATCAGGCCATGAGCCACCTACACACCAAATTTGGTGGCATAGGGGGTGGTAGGTCCACCCCAAAGCTAATAGAGAGTCCTAGTGGGCCATTGTGGGAATTCATTGAAACTTAAGGCCACTTGGCCCAACTCTAGGAAATAAAATTCTCGCTTCTTATCGCATAACTCCCGCCACAACTACCACTATCAAGAGAGAGCAAAGGAGAGTAAAGAGAAGAAAGAGTGAGTGGAAAGGGAGTAAGGTGGACCTTAGATTGAGGTGGGGCCAAGGAAACTCAACCCTTTCAACTCCCTACCTCTCCTCCAAGAAGAGACTCTCCACCTCAACCACAAGCATTGTTCGTTGATTGTTTAGGTAAGATCATTCATCCCTCTTCCATGAAACCCTTGTGTTGAGAAAGGATTTACTTGAGATTCTAACATGCATATGATTGCTTTAGGAATTCTGGCCGTCCGACCCAAAAGCCCTCATTCCTAGGTCATTTTCCAAGTCTCTAACGATCCATAGGTATAGATTATTGTTCTTAGGTGGCCTAGCACCAATTTTAATATGAGTTTAATGATTTTGATTACTCGGATGCTATATTTGGAGAATTTAGAGAAACCCTACGAATTATATGTTGGTTGAAATTGTATGAAATCGTATGTTTGCCTCTCTCATGATGTTGTTCTTGCCTCTCACATAATGTTGCGTATGGATGATTACATGCACATGCTTTGTTTGATTTTTCTATATGTTGTTACTTCATAGTTTGTATGATTCATTACTTTTGTGCATATGATTTCTTAAGATGGAAGAAGTGCTTAATTTCTTCACAAACCCACACAACTCACATGCACTTTGTTTCATGATAGAGATAGCTTGCTTGCTAGGAGTATTTGGTTCGTATGATTGAGATGCATGAAAGCATGATGTTAATATGCTTATTGGTAACTTAGATAGTTGGCATGTTATGCATCACCATTATACTCTTGGGTTGGTCAGGAACATGATGAGAGACGGTAGTTTCATTGGTAGGACTTCGCTATAACTAGACCCGTGGGTTTGGACGTGTGTATTCAGGTGGCTGTAGTTCGACTACATGAGTCCCTTGTGCTCGATGTCACTTGTCTCACGCTCCCCTGATTCTTGCGGTCTTGCCTATTTACTCACCAACCTCATTTGTTAACCTTATTTGCTCACCTATGTATGGAACTCGGAACACCCCATAACCGTTGAAGCCCATCAATAACTAAACTGAAACTGGTCCACTGTCTTTTGAGCTAGGCATGGTGGAATGAGACACTGTGTCTGGGCTGTCGGACTGCGCTGGGGTGCCGCGCCTCTCTGCAGTTACCGCTAGCGATCCCTTTCTCTCGACACTCTTTATGTGCTTGAAGTCGGGGATGAGGAACTTGAGGGATCACGGACTGCGTGGTCTCGGCCTCACAAGTTGGGGGGCCTTGGCCTCACAACCAGCTTAGGACATTGATACGTGGGGTGCATCAAATTTTCCAACCTGCTGGATGAATGGACTTAACTAATAACTCAGCTAATACGATCGCATTGCATCGCACTAGTTAGGATAGTGACTCGGCAGTCGAGGTCGATCTGAGGGAGTGTTTTCATACGCAATCATTAGATGGAGTCGCTCGAGGGGGCGTTGTGGCGAGGGCATACATCATATCATCCAGCATACATGCGCATTAATAAGATTAGTTAGATGTTTATGATTGACTGCTTTTGATTAAGTTCATATTATAGTTGATGCATGTTATAACTTAAGATTAATAGCACCCACTGAGTTGATCACTCACTCCCACTCTGGGATGGTGTTTTAAAACACTAACCCGACTCTCCCGCAGATGCAGGTGATGCAGATTACATGAAGCCTGGCGATAGGAGCCTCGAGGAGGAGGTCGAGTTCTCTTTCTTCCAGCTTATGGGCGGGACCTCATCGGATCAGTAGATGGGCCGTTGGATCGCTGAGCAGTGGGCTCAATTCTATTTTTTTGACATACTATTCTTTTACGATTTTGTTGGGGGACGCCATATGCAACCCTTTTATTCTTTTATATATATATATATATATATATATATATATATATATATATATATATATATATATATATATATATATATGTATGTATGTATGTATATATATTTGTATTTGGTCTCTTTCATTTCAATGGACTTGTGTGGTTATGCTTCATGTTTCAGAAAATTTCAGGCTGCGCATTTAGACTGGATTAATCGCATGTTAATGAAAACCGGTTATAAGTGACCTCGGGAACTCGGGAGTCGAGTATATACATGACCTCGATTTTCAGAGCGTTACAAGTTGGTATCAAAGCATAGTTTGGAATTAATTGGGCTAGTGTCCACTGACTTGATAAGATATGCAGTAGAAAATGCAATAGGGAATTAGGACGCTAAGAGTCATCCCAGACCCTGAACCAACAATCATATACGAAGGGTAGGACTTCCCTAGGAGTTAGGAATGGGTAGCGGGAGAGAGAATAGTAACCCTAGAGAAGGACAAATCCTGGGTCTTCTTTCCCAATCATACTTAGAAATTCATCATCCTAGTGTGTAGAAATCCCCCATTTCACCATCCAATGCAAGGCTCAATTAGCAAAGCCTGTGAAATGAAGTTGGGCCCCTTCACACACAAATTCTAGACATGTCATTCTCCACCTTGAGCGGGGATTGGCATTGTTGAAATTGCGGTGAAGACTGCTTTAGTTGAAGTAGGAATAGGTCAGTATATCCTAGAGGGGGGTGAATAGAATTTTTTAAAGTTTTTATAAATTGTTAAAAATTCTTATTACACTAATTCTATCGCAGAGTATTGATTAGGATTACTCAACCTTAACTCTACTGGCTTCCAAGCCTAATAGAGGATCCAATCACAAACTAATTAAAAAATAAACAATGTATAGATGAGATTGTGATGGATATGACTGTGTGTGCATAGGATGTGATCATATATAAAGACATGCTAGGCAATCACATAAATGAAAGATAATATCAAACTCAAACACAGTCATTTTATAGTGGTTCGACGACTTGTCTACTCCACTCCCGGCTTCCACACTAAACCCTTGAGTGACTGGATTTCACTAAGGAGGTTTTCTATGGTTCACCTCAAACCTAAGGTTTTAAATCAGGTTCACCTTCAACCTTTACAGAGGTTTCTACTCGGTTCACCTCAAACCCTGGAGTTTTGCTGACGTACTCCTAACTAGATGTTTATGCCTACACAGGACAAGGGTCCACACAACGCACCCTGAGGTTTCTACTCGGTTCACCTCAAACCTTAGAGTTTTGCTGGCGTATTCCTAACTAGATATTTATGCTCTACACAGAGTAAGGGTCCACACAACGCACCCCGCATGTACACTCCCGTCGGAGGCCTCCTTCGAGGACTTCAAATGGTGAGCAACACTTAAAACCCAGTCCTAAAAAAGAATGATCGCAAGTGTACTCTGGACTCTTAGTACTTATAGATAAGTTGATGAGTCCCTTTCAGCACAGTGATGAAGACCTTCTACTTGTTGATGAATAGTCTTCCGCTCCCTTGATCCGCAACACAAAGATGTATATATGCTAGGCTTAGGTTAGGTCAAGGTTATGGAATACCATTCTAAGGATTTTCCTATAAGGAGAATAGAGTGGTTCCCATCATTCATGCATTTAAGGCATCCCAGCTTAATGATGTGTCATTAAGGCAGTAGTTGAAGGATCCTTGATTGCGAAAGTTCATTCCCCAATCCACTTTATGAGATATCAATGATGAGGGTGGATTGGAGGATGAACTTTCTGAGAGAAAGGGCTTAAAGTAAATGATAGGAAGGTTAAGACTCTCAAAAGCACTCTCTACTTTCTCTGCCAGCAATGAAGACAGCTCTCTCTATTTATAGGCAAAAGGTTCCAATGGATATAAATGGTCATATTTATGACAGAGTTCGATATCATCGAGTAGTCATCGATATGATCGAGCGTATACTCTCGATTGTATCGGCCGACCTCTCGATGATAAGAACTCAATTGTCATTTCACTTTTGGAAACCTTCCACCAACTGGTCGATGGGATCGAGACACACATCGATGTTATCAAATTTCGAACTTTGATTCCATCGAGTGATGGTTCGATCTATCGACAGGTGAAAAATAAGAGAGAAGCCTTGAAGAATTTTAGGATCACAGATAAGATCAGGAAAATAGTCGATGTCATCGGAATTTGTACATCGATCATATCAGAGACCTTGTCGATGGGATCGATAAATCGTATAGATTTACATGTAAACTTTCTGGACGATTTATGTCTTGACTCGATCCAATCGACTTGGTCTCGATATGATTGATATATGAATATCGATTTATCGACAGGCACCCCGATCAACATTAAAAGTAACCTGAAATTCATGCTGGTGAGAACATGCACCCCACAGTCGATATGATCGACTGACTCCCGATATGATCGATATTTGAGTTCAGATTGAATCGGACAGTCATCGATATATCGAAGCATATGTTAGTTTTCTTTAGAAAAATAGGGACGCTGGAAAGTAGTCTGTCGATTATATCGATCCACTTCAGATATGATCGATATTCGAATATCGATGATATCGACACTTAAGTCGATATATCGATAAATCATCCAGAAGATTGTTTTGATCGCTGGACGCATTGTGTCCTCACTCGATTGTATCAATTGAGATGCCGAGAACATCGACAGAGCTGGCCGATCATATCGAAGGGGTAATCGATATAATCGACAGCGTAAGAAAATTTTTACTGATTTTCCTTTTTGATAAAAAGCTTTCTTACACAGAAACCCTAAGATGTTCTAGTTCTTTTTAAGGGTTTAATCACCTGGTGTTTTGGGACATGGGATGTGAGGCTATGATTTACCTTTTGGCGAGCTTCCACACATCCAGATGAGGCAGACGCTTGACTTGATCTTCTTGTTAGGTGCTGTCGTCCGACTGACTCAACTTACAACGTAATTGACAAACCAGGGCACATAATAGGTGCACTTTCAATTGTAACCCTGCTTATTATAGCTTAATATCACTGGCCAAACTGGTCTAAGGTAAAATTCATCCTCCCAAACTATTCCCTTAAAACCTTTGCGTACCCTCACTCTGTCCTTTAATTTTCTTGAGATTTTGACAGGAGCGAGCCAAGAATCGAATGATTGGACAAGAGAAGCCATCATCCTAGTCCAACTCACCTAATACTTGGCCGATCGAGGTTGATCTGAACCCTTTGGGGATAATTAGTTGGGGGTGGATGAAAATTTGTTGAAAATAGGGAAACTGATGAAAAATAGGATTTTGACCATTAACTGGAAGGAATTGTATGAAACCACTAAGCCCATAGCGTAGTTCGACTTTTTCTTCCCCAAATTCATATATAACACTTCCCGGGGAACTTTTCCAACGTCCAAGAATGCCGAAAACCATTCAGACCTTCGAAATGGGGTGGCCCCCTCCAACCCGGCGTGGCCCCCGCCAATTACACAGTGGGGCGTGTGACCCCTGCCGTTTACACAGGGGAAGGCGTGGCCCCCACCATTTTCGGTGTGGCCCCGGCTGGACCACCCTTGTTGTTCATCTTGTAAAAATTTAAAATTTTGGTCGGGCCCACTGCCTTGTACACTTAAGGACACCCACTCCCTCTCTCTCATTTCACTCAAAACCTTCCCAAGGAGAAGTTTCTCCCCTCCCAAACCTCTAAACCCTTTCTTGAACCCCACCTCAATCTCAAACCCATCTCACCCATAACCTCCAACCAATCCTTCATCTTCTTTTCCCTTCACACAAACCTTCTTCTACTCTTCTCACTCCTCTCCTAAAACCCACTCTCCAACTTCCTCAAAGGAAACCCTCTTACTCTCAAAATCCTAAAACCCATTCCAAATCCATCCTCCAAATCCCCTTTCTACTCTTTCACTTCCTCATCTACAAAACCCACCCCATCTCAACAACCAACCTTAAATCCCTCTCCATTCACTCATCTACTCTTAAAATCCATTTCTAAAAACCCTCGCGTTTCACAGTCCACTTCCACCCTCTTCAAAACCCTATTCCGAAACTCCTTTCCAAGCTCCATTCCCAAATTCCCAATTCCCATAACCTAGTTTCAAACCATTTTCAAAACCACATTCTAAATCCATACCCAACCTACATTTCTCCATCCTTTCACAAAGTCGTTCCCAAAACCCAAGCTACAATCCCTTTTTAAAGACTCACTCCCCTTCAACCGAGAAAGATGGCATTCCTTGCCACCATTGCCTCATTCTTCACTATCCCGGTGGTCCTTTCCCTTATGAGAAAGGAAAGAGCGGCTCTTGAGAAGGCGAGGCCGAGCCAAGAGCGACGTAATAAGAAGAAGGACGATCCGAAGGGAAAGGCAAGTTCAGAGGTCCGATCCAAGAGGCGAAATGATTTTCAAAGAGATGAAGCGCTCGTTGAAGATTTGGAAAACTTTCACGTGTGCCAAGTCGCCTTCGAGGTCTCCTGGAAGAACATTTGTTAGGTAATAAGTCTCTATTCAACCGACTCGTGGAGAAGGATTGGGGCCTCATATTTTATGTAAGCGAGCAGGCCGATGTGGGGTAGGCTAGGATGTTTTACACTCGAATTAGAAACCCTCAATTCGAGCCCCTTGGATTTTTGATCTTATAGTACGTGGCGAGGAAATTCACTTGAGAGTTGAGGACTTTGCTGAAATACTAGGAGTGTCACAGGGGGAGGTGCAAATTGATGAGATGAATCTCGAATCAAGAGAAGCCCATGATGAACGGACTCGCTTCTTGTGTGGCCGAGCTGCCTACTGGATGCGGGATGTTGGCCTATATGCAACAGCCCTGGCCCCCGAATATCGGGTACTACACCGTATTACGACTTACAATATATACCCAAGGTTGAAGAACTGCACCGAGTGCACCCGCTACATGGTCGAGTTCATGTACCAGGTGGGGCAAGGAGCGAATGTGTGCGCCCCTAGCACCATGCTCTACCAAATTGTGAAGGTTGCAGGGGCGGTATGGAAGGACGTAGCTCTCCCATTTACCCGTCTAGCCTGTGTTATAGCTGAACAGTATGGGATAGGCAGATTAGACAGGAACCCCATACCAACAGAGATCCTGGGGGATAAGATGTTAAACTTGATGAAATTGAGACCTAAACAAAAATAGGCTCACATCGACTAGTACGGGGATGCTGACGAAGGGGAAGACGAATGAAGTGGTGGGAGTGAGAATGAGAGCGAGGATGAGGTTGAAGAGGCGGATGAGGCTGAGGAAATCAGGGCAATCAGTAGGGAGCCCCTTACCATCTCAGATATACGCGAACGCTTCAATGCGCTCCAGGCCGAGGTAGTAGAGATCAAGGAGAACTAGGTGAGGATCGTGGAGAACTAGGTGAAGCAGGACAAGTGAAACAAAAAGATATACTAGGCTATAAAGGCCTTGATCTGCTGCAGCAAGGGGGAAGTGGCACCCCCTCTTTCGCCCGACTCAGATGAGTAGCAGCACCACCTTACTGATAATTAGTAGTTTGCTTTAAGTTATTTAGGTCTAATTCCATATATTGAAGGATGCTTAGGACTTTTACTTAGTTAACTTGTATTTTCTTTCGATTTAACATGTCTACTAAGGTTGAAATCCATGTTATAACATGTAACTGGCCATGTTAATGGTATTTTGAAATCTATGTGAATGTATGGATTGCCTTGAGATCTTCTTGTCACCATAAGGATGCTTGTGTGTATGGTTGCGTATGATCATGAATAGAATATATATGGATCCTGTGTATATACGCATGACCTTGGTATGAGCAATGTTCTAGTATCTAACCCACCAAGAACGTTCTTCCAAGAAATGCCTCCACGAGCGGAGGGTCGATATGTTCGCCTGCCTCACGGTGGTCTAGTCGATAGGGACCCGATCCCCGATGATCGCCAAGGCTCCCAAGGGACAACTGCTTCCCAAAGTATGGGTAACACTACCCATGAGGCGACCCCGAATGTACCACCCCGCAGGCCATGACACCTATACCTCCTTCGCCACAGGCCACGGATCAAATGGGTCAGATGTTTCTTCTCATGCAACAACAATAACAAATAATGGTCACTAATTTGTAACAACAACAACAGATGATGACCATTATGATGGGAGCCATGACCCAGAATTTGGGCATGCAACGACCAGGAACACCCAACTTAGCCGCGCCCGCGACTAACATTAGCACCCTATTTGAGTGGTTCCAGCGGTATAGGCCGCCTATGTTTGTCGGCACCCACCGCCCCGAGGAGGCGAAATATTGGCTCAACCGGGTCACCAAACTACTTCACCCTCTCCACTGTTCTAAAGCGAAGAATATCGAGCTCCTCTCATACCTCTTTGAGAAAGAGGCGGACTTATGGTGGGAGAGCGTTCTCCGATCCATCCCCGAGAACCACGTGTGAACGTTGGGGGAGTTTAAAGGCCGTTTGAATGAGAAGTATCTCCCTCAGATGTACCAACATGAGAGGGAGAACGAATTCCTCCACTTCTAACAAGGGGGGATGCCCGTAGCGCAATATAAAAATCAGTTTACAGAATTATCGCGCTATGCATCCGAAATGATCGCCAACGAGGTGATTACTACGGGGTTGAGGAGCGGTATTCGCTCCAAGGTGTGTTGTGCCAGCATTAGAACATATGCCGAGGTCATGCGGAGCAGGATGAGGAGCGTGTCTCACGATCCCGTTCACAGCTGGTGCTACGAAACAAGATGGAGGGACCATTCTCCTCTTTTGCTGGGAAGAGGCTGCACCCGAACTCTTCACCTAGAATAGTTATCACACTAGCTCCCTCTACACGACCTACATAGACATGCGAATATTGTAGAAGGGCTGGCCGCTCTGATCCTTATTACTTTATGAGGATGAGAGACCTCGGCTTTACTCTACCTCAGCACAACAATAGGCCCTCACAACAGACATTACAGATTTTTCCCCTACGGACGATGGGGCTAGCCAGTAGTTCTGTTGTCCTCCTGCACCTCCAGCTAGGCCGCCATAACGACCCATGCAGTGGCTGAACCTTTCTTAACAAGCACGAGTTCATGACTTAGCGACCGAGGGCCAAGATGTAGTCATCTCCACTCTTACAGCCTTTGAGGTGACGACCCACATATCAAGGTACTCCCATATTTCTCTTGGTGGACACCGGGTCTACTGCTTCTCTCATATCACATGCAACTGTCAAACATCTAGGACTATGCCTTACCCCTTTCGTAGGGGTAAAGATTATTGCCATCGTCGGTACTTTCTCAGAAGTAACGAAGATTGTCATGATTGCCCCATCGACTTGGGATGTAAGGTGGCACTTGTGGATTTGATAGTGACCAAGATCTTCCATTATGACGTCATCCTGAGCATGGATTGGTTGACCACGATGAAGGCAGAGATTGACTGTGACACTCTGACAGTGAAAATATACAAAGATGACAGTACTTCCCTCACATTCTCAGTCCAGGTTAGCCACGATCGTAAGATTTTATGTTATGCTTCATTGGAGGATGGTTATGATGAACCCTCATTAACATGCACACCTATAGTCCAAGATTTTGGTGATGTGTTTAAAGTCATACCTGGACTTCCTCCTCGACATGAGATAGACTTCATAATCGATCTAACTCTGGGTGTTAAGCCCATCTCCTTGCCTACTTATCGCATGCCTCCATGTGAGATGGAAGAGCTATGGTCTCAAATTGATAAATTACTAAAGTCAGGCTTCAGTCGACCCAGCGTATCGCTATGGGGAGTCCCTGTCCTATTTGTAAAGAAGAAGGACGGCTCTTTACGACAATGCGTGGATTATAGAAGATTGAACCAAGTGACGGTTCAAAATAAATACCCATTGCCTAGAATTGATGATTTATTCGACCAGTTGAGAGGTGCTCAATACTTCTCAAAGATTGATATACAATCAGGGTATCATCAGCTGCGAGAAAGGGATGAGGACATACAGAAAATGACTTTTACAACCTGTTTTGGCCATTATGAGTTCCTGTTTATGTTGTTTGGGCTCACCAATACCCCAACAGTATTCATGGATCTCATGAATAGAGTCTTTAGACCATTCATATACAGATTCGTCATCGTGTTCATCAATGACATATTGATTTATTCAAAGAGTCGTGAAGGGCATGAAGAGCATCTAAAGGCGGTCCTTGAAATCCTTAAGAAGAATCGGTTGTTTGCATAATTTAGGAAGTGCGCTTTCTAGAAGGAGGAAGTTAAATTTCTAGGACATGTAGTGTCCAAGGAGGGCATATCTGTGAATCTTGCCAAGGTGGCAGCCGTGCAAGATTGGAAGCAACTGAAGTCGGTCACGGAAGTGAGAAGCTTCCTCGGTCTCGCCGGCTATTATCGAAGATTCATTAAAGAATTTTCACGTCCCATGAAATTATAATGGTGCTCGCCCATCGATATTTAATATGTCTATCTTCCTAAAATAATCAATTTTTGCCCGATATAAAGATAATCAATCCATCCTCAATATAATATCGTATTCTCGCATCAGCATAACTATAAGATTAGCTGGTAAATTTATGTTCTCGATCATGATCGAACAAGATTTACAAATCTGACTTAGGTCCATTGAATTACCAAGGGAGTTTGCTACTGTTAACTTTTTATCTGAGGGAGTAGAATGTAACCCAAGCGAGCATAAAAGGCAGTAAGAAATAAATGAATGCAATGCTTCAGAGTCAAATAACGCTCTAGCTAAGGATGAATAAATGACGATGGTACCTTCAACTACATCGCTGCTAGCCTCGATGTCAATTCCTAGGTTGCCTCGTTCAATTTATAGTTTGCCTCGCTGAATTTTTAGGTTATCTCGCTCAATTTCTAGCTTCCATCACTCAATTTCTAGGTTTTCTCGCCGAATTTCTACATTATCTCCCTCAATTTCTAGGTTCCCTCGCTCAATTTCTAGCTTTTCTCGCTCAATTCTTAGGTTGTCTTGCTCAATTTATAGGTTTCCTCGCTCAAATCTTATGTTCCCTTGCTCAATTCTTAGGTTGCCTCGCTGAATTTCTAGCTTTCCTCACTCAATTCCTAGGTTGCCTTGTTGAATTTATAGTTTGCCTCGCTCAATTTCAAGCTTCTCTCGCTCAATTTCTAGCTTTTCTTGCTCAATTTTTAGGTTGCCTCGCTGAATTTCTAAGTTCCCTCACTCAATTCGTAGGTTCTCTTGCTCAATTCTTAGGTTGCCTCGCTTAATTTGTAGGTTGCCTCGCTTAATTTCTAGCTTCCCTCACTCAATTCTTGGGTTGCCTCGCTCAATTCCTAGGTTCTCTCGCTCAATTTTTAACTTGTCTCGCTGAATTTTTAGCTTCCCTCGCTCAATTTGTATGTTGCCTTGCTCAAATTCTAGGTTCCCACACTCAATTCCTAGGTTGCCTCGCTCAATTTCTAGATTCCTCACTCAATTCTTAGGTTTCCTCGCTCAGTTTCTAGCTTCCCTTGCTCAATTTCTAGGTTGCTTCGCTCAATTTGTAGGTTACCTCATCATACTCATGAGAAATGATCATCATGCTCATGAGAAAGGAGACAAGATTTCCTTCTTATGCATTAATTAATCAAATAAGATGATAAGGCTATAGTAGTCATTTCCAACAAGCACCAATTTATAAGTAAGAGATTAGAACAATACTGCAAATGCTTGCTCATTCAGGGAAGTCCGAGCACGTACCTACTCTATTGGTATCGACAAGCTTCTCCTTGGGTAACAAGATCACAGGGAACAACTTCACCTGTTGCCATAATTTGACATAAAAAAACAGACTTTGACACTCTAAACAGATTAGATTTAGATGAAAAATTCAAAGATCATAACCTTTCCATCCTTAGTAACAACAACTGGATCAGCTCTTGTGTGATGACGGTAATCCTCTTGTGGGTTCCAGATGCTTTTGGCCATTGTGAGATCTTCAACGCAATCTCCTCAACATTCTTAGTCTAAACATTAACAGAACCATCAATCAACATAAATCATCATTTTGAAGCACGAAAAATGCATGATTTCAACATCAATGGACCATTACCTCGCAACCATGAACTTTAGAGAAGGTCCTTGCTCTAGTCTCATTCCCAAATACATAGTCCATATACCTGAATTCAAGATTAACTGAAGATGTAAGCAATGACAATCCTTTAGGAAATGCCAGAAAGGATCATATGAGCACTGACCCAGTTGACCGGGTCGCTGTCCCACTGACCTGGTTGACCCCGATTCAATGTCCTGTCCCACTATCGAGGTCGGCTGCTAGATTGGCTATGGTACCTATGGCTATGGTTATAATCCGTAGCCATACAAGGACGCCAAATCCGTAGCCATAGACCAACTTACCTAAAAAGCAGGGGTATTTTCGTCCTCAAATTCACTATCCGCTCATGCTAGTCTAAGTTGGTAACTTAAGTTTATATTCCTTCATAAAAACCACTAGATAAAAGGTATTGTGTACAGTGGTAAATTTCTTTAGATTTACCTCATTTTTGTATTCATGTTATAAAAGTTATAAAATGAGTGGTAAAAACGGATGGACGGGGTAGATTTACTATAAACATTATGGTGGCCCACCTATCTTCCCATCGCTGGAAATCCGTTTCCACCGACATAGATAGTTCCCGTCGTGACTCAGATTTTCTGTTAAAGCCTTCCGAAGGTACTTCTTGCTTTATAAATCTAGGTGGGGCCCACCGTAGTGTTAGTGGGAAATCTATCTTGTCCATCAGTTTTTTGAGCTCATTTTAGGAGTTGAAATAAAAAATGAGCTGTATACAAGGCTTAAGTGGGCCGCACTAAAGGAAAAGGTGGGAAGGGAAATTCTTACCTTTGAAATCTCCCAAGGGTCAAAAGTAATGTTTACATGTCATCCATACCATTTATAACGTCATTCCTACTGAGATGAACTGAAAAACAGATATTTCATAATGTCATTACTACTTAGATGAACTGAAAACACAAATATTAACTCGATTCAAAACTTCTATAGCCCCATGAATATTTCAACTGTGTAAGTTCGATCCTCACTAGAGTTGGGGCAACGAGTCGAGTCAGACCGAGTTAGGGCTGATTTGACTCAATCCAGTTTTGAAATAGGCCTGACATGAACTCGATCCAACTCAATACCAAGTCCAGCATGCTTGACTCAATCCAAGTTTGGTCTGGCCTGGACTGATTCGGACCAAGACTAATCCAGTCAGAAGTATTGATTCGGGTCGAGTTGGCACCGAGTCGGATTGAGAGACGAGGGAGGGATGTAGTGGAGAGACGAGAGGGGAGAGGGAGAGTAGGAGGAGGAGGAGGAGGAGGAGGGTGATGATGGTGGGTGGTTGCTGGGCTTGGAAGAGGAACAGGAGGAGGATGAGGGAGGGAGTGAGTAGGAGAGAGAGAAGAGGAGGAGAGTGATGGTGGTGGGTGGTTGTTGGGCTTGGAAGAGGAAGAGGAGGAGGAGGGTGATGGTGGTGGGTGGTTGCTGGGCTAGGAAGAGGAGGAGGATGAGGGAGGGAGAGAGAGACGATGGGATCGGGTCGGGGTAGGGTTAGAGAGTCGGGTCAATTCGGGTTTTGGATCGAGTCGAATCTAACCAGATTGAGTTTCGGGTCAAGTCAGATCGAGTTAATAGGTAACTCAAACTCGACTTGGTTTGAGTTCAGATTGGGTGAAGCTTACTTGGTTCGGATCGACTCACCCATTCGGTTCAATTCGGTTCAAGTTAGATCGGACCGAGTCAGATGAGTCGAGTTAGCTGAATCGAGTCATCCCGTGCCCACCTCTAATCCTCACGCTTTCGAGTCACTTGAGTATTGGATCCAGCTTATTTGGCCCCATGTCCTAAAATGATCTCACAAAATGGATGGACAACGTGAATTTCTTACAAATATCACAGTGGGCTCCACCTAAGTTTCCATTGCAAGAACTTCCTACAAGAGCATTTCACACGAAATCCACGTCCTTCTGGTCGTGACCGCTGATAGAAACAGATTGGGACTAACCGGGTTTGGGTCATCCTAGTCGAGTCTCATGCTTGAAAACAAAAACTAATCTAATTGGGTCTAAGTATCCGTTGAATACCCATAGGGTCTCTATTCGTAGAATAATTATTGTTGGGGAAAAATATACAAGTCCATGGACTGGCTTATGGAATGGACTAACTTTATTGAACCAGCTCGGGCCCATTAAGTGCTGAGCCTAATGAGGCCTCCACGTCCAGAGACAAAGTAACCTTTAAGGAGGATGATGTAACTTTAAGGACACTCATAGAGCCCACCTACGAGCCCTCTCAAGTGGCTACATGTTACTGACCTAACTCATAGGTCGATTACGGATCGACCATATATCAACCATAAGTCGATTACAGATCGACCATAGATCAGCCATAGATTGATCATAGATCAAGTATAGATCAGCTACTGAATGATTCTCGTAAGGCCAAAGAACGATCAAAGGTCGATAAAGCTCTCAACTGGCTTACAAAGATAATAAAGTCTGATTCATCGATCAGGTCAAGACCCATGTTGGGTTCCGACCTAAGACTGACCTAAAGATTCAAGGAATCCCCTAACATCCTAAATGATCTCTCCATAGATCTTCAAAGGATAATATCGGATCCCGACGATCTCAAAAACCGATCATCTCATGGAAATCCCGAATTACATCCGAGATACTAGGAGTGAATTCTCCTGAAAGAGTATTGTCTCTCCTATTAATATAAAGGCATTTCCCACTGTTCAAGGTACGTTCATTGAAAAACCCTAATATACAACTAGTATCTCTTTTTCGAAGACCATACCCTATTCGAAAGACCTTAATCCAAACTTAGGCATCGGAGAGTCCCCTGTATTAGCCAGGGCCTCCTTTGTCCCTCTTTTACACTTGTGCAGGTCCAGAAAGGTCTACTGCAAAGGGTTTGCTGGAAAACTGCATCAACAATTATAATAACCAATCCCGAGTTGACGGATATGGTGCATTCATGTTTTAGAGCCCATATAATGAGAGAATTGGGTCATTTACATGTGTGACATGTTGACACATGTGGATGTGGGTGCCAAAAATTGGACGCCTTGGATGTAGCTAGCATTTCTCCCCTATTAAATGTTTATTTTTTATGGTGGAAAAACATCCACATGGGAATTCAAAGTAGTTATACTTACATTATCTATTAGCCTTTGATCACATGATATAGACTATTAATTATGTTCCAGTAGCTCTTCAAGAATCTTCAACTTTTCTTAACAGGGCACCGTGTTGAGATTTTATCTCGTGGGTTAGTTAAATTATATATAATAGAAATTTTATAAAGTCATTTTCACAATCATATTTTTATAACTTTATTTAAATATGTTTTAAATTTTCAAAAGATTTAATTAAAAAAAAATCCTCTAAATTGGATTTTAAAAATAAAACTCTTGCAAATCTTTAGTCCCACGTTATGTAGAGAAAAGGAACTTGAAGCATTTGTATATGATGTGTCTTGTAGTATTATGTAACATCCTAAAAAAATCTGTACAAAGACCTAAGTACAACCTCAGGTTGAACAACCCAAGGACCGCACCCGGTTGTATAATTTAGACAGGATTTAGTTAAATGCTAAGTAATCTATGGATTAAGCTTGGGCCACCATTTTTACAAATGGGAAGGCTTAGAATCAAGAGTACCGTGGCTCATTACCACCTGAAGACCTAGGAGAAATTCTAAGGGCTTGTCGCTCTCGGGAATACATTGAAACTCTATAACAGACCTAAACTGCACGTCGGGGGTTCGATGACCGCGAAACTATAGGATGATGTCCGTCCTACTGGGCATGACAACTATCGCGAAAACCAAGCCCATATTGTGTCCAGAAATGCCCAACTTAAGTCGTGAGTTAAAAGTGTAAGAAATGCGAATATTCTTAGAAAATGAAGTGAAGAATTCAGACCATTAGTTTGTGACCAAATTTCACCCATGAGGAAAGAAAATTTCCCTGCACCTATCCGTTTAACCGTGGCCCTGATTGGACACGGGCTCTCCACGGTCGATCGGCTTATCTGATCACACCGAAATCGGGGGAGCATACCCTATGACGTAGATGAGTTGTGGACCTCCCTATGAGCCCTGTTCGTCAGAAACGGCTGCCCACGGGGTAGAAACATAGTATAAAGTGGCCCCGGGGCCATTTACACCACATCTGGGGCTATAAATAGCTCTCATTTCACCCTCTCTCTCCCTCTTATATACGAATTTTGCAAACCCTAGGGGAGGAGAGAAGAGAAAAGAGAGAAAAGGAGAAGGGGAAATTTAGGAGATTGTTGCAGGAAATCTCCTCCCATGAATCCATGCACCTAATCACTGGTCCTTTGCACTACCAAACATCTTTCGACTACAATTTTGAATAAGAAATATCAACTCTAATATCGATGTAGGGTTCTCAGATAGTTTTTCGTCAACCTAGCTAGCTAGTTTCATCATTTAGGTACCTGACGTTCCATTTTTAGAAACGTACAATTTAAATCGAGTCCGAATCGAGCGTACTAAAGAAAGGTGCGGACTATAAACGCTTAAGTTGCGGTTTATTAATGTTTTCATCATAGCTAATGATTTATGCTTGTCTTGATTGCTACCGTATTGTCTTAAATACGTTGATTTCTATATGAGATACACTTATGAACTGTGATAAATAAACACTGCAACTTATATGTTTGTTGAAATGATTAAATGAGAAATTGAAAATGATTAGTGCTTGCCATAATTAGTAATCTAGGATTTATCATTGTTATATACATATGGAGTTCTCTGTTTGAAGAATTGATAAAACATGTGTTGTAACTAATGTAGTCTATGTATTTGATAAATTGTCTAAATGAGAAATTGTTGATGATTTGTATTTACTACGAGTATTAAGGTAGGATTCTTTATTGTCTTCTGCATATGTATATTTTTCTCTATGTAATCAATTGATAAAATGCAAGTGGTTGTTAACATGTTCTATGTGTTTGATGAAATGCCCAAGTGAGAAATCCACTTGGATTGTTTACTGAATACTGGGATAGATATATCACGTGGTTGTTAGCAGCATTTGGAGAGGATTGGGGCTACAAACGTAGTCCAGGTAAGCAATCGGTAAACTTCCATGTTTGGGTGGCCAAATTAGCCCTGCCACCTTAGGTAAACATGAATACAAGCCGTACGATGACTGCCGATAGTGGCTAAGCCACGAGGCGCGCTTATGCGCTCCATGTCAATTAAGTCAACATGTGCCCGTAACAATCAAGCTTGCCTAATGAATCGGTTGACCTATTGTGTGTTTATTATGTATGGATGCAACTGTTTGAATCTAAGGTACACTTTACCAATGCAAAAACCCATCTTTAACCATGGTACCACGATCCTCAAGACTCGTGAGCCAGATATAGTGGTATGAGACACTGTGTTCGTGCTGTCAACCTACGCTGGGGTGACGAGCCTCCCCGTAGTGACCGCGAGAACTACTTCTTACAACTTATCTATGGTATGTGTTTACCTAGCAGTAATGAACCTAAATGGATCCAAAACACAGGAAAATGACCGCTGTAGTTGTCTAATGCCAAATGTTCGATTTAGGTCAATATTAAAAAGGGAAGTACCCTAGCTTCCCAAACTTACTGTATGAATGAGCATAATTAATCACTTGGCTAACATGACCATGCATCACACTGCATTAGTTAAGATGTGCCAAAAAGGCGTTAGAGTTACACAATTGAGGAAGCGTTGTCATATGCGAAATAGACGATCAGAGTCGTGTGTTGAGGGAGGATTGATGGGTGAGGGCATGCATCATTACTTACACTCTATTCCTGCATTAAAAAGAATAGTTAGGAAGTGATTGTTATGATTGCCTCATTATTACTGCTTTGATTGACTTGATAACATGTGTAACTTTTGCCTTATAGAACCATTGAGTTGATTACTCACTCCCACTCTATGACGGTGTTTTAAAAAACTAACCAGACTCTGATTTAGATGTAGGTACAGGTGACGTCTATGCTTTGGAGCAGGATTTCTTGGATAAGGAGGAGGAATTCTCCTACTTCCAACTCTCGGGCGGACTGATGTAGGCCACATATCGTTATGCAGGGATTACTGAGCATCTGGGCTTAATTGGACACATTTACATTTTTTAATTTTGTTCATTTTGAAATGATACATGTATATATTGAACCCGGTTATGTACTCATACTCTGGAAGAAACCTTGTGAAACATGATCTGCATACTTATACAGACATGTTTTAGAATTCCGCACTTACTTAACTTCATTAAATCCGGAGTATGATGTGTTGTTTAGTTAAATCTCATGCATGCTTAATCAATCAACATGGAAGAAATCTAAAAACTATCTTCCACAGGACATAAGTAATGTTTGGAATCTCGGGAGTCGAGCCTTGCTTGGCCCTTGAAATTCAGGGCACTACATATTATTACTTGAAGAATTGGGAGAGGAGAATGCATGAACCCAGTAAACACTCGTATGCTAGCGTAACACGAACATGGGTTATGATATAGTATAGTTGTAGAAACACTAGTGGTGCACTTTACACTTCACATGTACAACCATGAGTTAAAGTTGCATTGTTCGGCAAGTCAAAAGTGGTCGTCCTACTAATTGGCAGACAGACTTCGAATGTTATGCCTATATGTCAACTGATTATAACTATTGCGTCGAAAGGCCAGTGGATACCGACTATTGAGCCAATTAGTCGGTCAGATATGGGTTTTTAATTGATCAACTGTTGAATTTCGACCATTATAATGTTTCGGCTGGCCGAATCCTTCTATTCTGCCTTTTGGCTATAAGAAATGGTTACTTCTTCCTTTTTACACTAGGTCGACTGTTTTAAACGATTTCAAATTTGTTTTTCATGAAAGTCATGACTCTTGCGAGTGATTTTTCAAGTGCATCTTTATGAAACATATTTTGCAAAAAAATTCTTAGCCTTTCATTCTCTATAAAATATTTCAAATATTTTGTTACTCCAGAGTAAGACAACTCTCTAACAACATCTCTTCTTATTGTTCTCTCTAAAAGAAAGTAGTAGGTTTTTTGTTTTCACGATACATAATTTCCCATAACAGGAAGTATGTCCCCAAGTTCCTACTATGACTTCTTCATGGTTGTTGGATGCAGAATCACCAAAGAATGCCATATCTTAGAAGTAATTCATTACTAACCCAGTACCATCTCATGCCTACGAGAGGGGTAAATAACGCTAAGCATATCACATACGTGCTTCAAAGCCTAGTTCCATCAATTTTATGATTTATTTTGATTTCAATCTTCACTACCATTAAGAACAACACATCGTCAACCATGTAAAGTCATTAGATATGCACTACTTCCTCAAATTAGAGCTTTTCAATGCCTAACACCATGACCTTTTAAAATTCTTTCGTACAATGACAGGTGGTTAAATGAGAAATAAAATAACGGTCCACATTCCACTGCAAAGAGGTCCCATCATTGGTGGCTAGAATATTGTAATTTGAGAAATTTATGTAATTTGGGGTAGATTTAAAATTAACACCATGATTGGCCCACTTAAACTGGCCACTCTTTTCCAAAGCTGCCTTTAAATCGCTCCTCTGCCAACATTATGAGGATTAATTGCCATGTTATATTAAGCTACTTCTTTACCAGCATTATAAGCATTAGTTACCACCTTAAATTATGCTTACTTACACTGCTAATAGTGGGCCCTACCATGATGTTTGTATTTTATCCACACAGTTCATCCCTTTCCCAGATCATTTTAGGGACTTATTCACCTCCTGGGCACCAATGTAATGTTTATTTGATATCCAACCTATTGATTAGGTCATACTTACCTGGATGAAAGGAGAAAACAAAGATCAGCTTCATCCACAACTTTTCTAGCCCCCAATACGTTTTTAATGGTGGGCATTTAATCAACATTATTTCTTGTGATGTAGTCCACTTAAGACTTGGATCCATCTCATTTTTAGATTTTTGCCATGAGATTATCTGAAAAATTAGATGGACGGTGTGGATGAAACACAAAATTTGCCCAAGTAATAGCATTTTGGGAAGAGATATCAAGCAGACTCCCACCCATGATATTTTATAGGGCTACTCTAACATTTATGTAAGATCCACTTTGGCCATTAGGAGTGTAATCCAATGATATGCTCAAAGGAAAAAAAAAAAAAAACATAAAGATAACCTCTGATTCAGATGGGCCACACCAACTAGAACAATTAGGAAAGAAACATCCACCCTTGATTTTTACAAGGCCTATCAAAATGAAACGATGAAATCCATTTCAACCATTAAATGTCACACCAAAAATAAGCCTGGGTCCCAAAAATCAAGTCCATATGTTATTCACGTGGGCCACACTAATGTAAACAGTTTAGAGGATGTACCTTTTCATGTACACCATTCTTAATCCTGTGGTCCACCTGAACTATAGATGAGGATAAATTTTGAGACCTTGATCTAACATCGATGACCAACCCAATGGTCGGGGTTGATTTTACATTAACAGTACAGTGGGTCTTACTCAAGACGTAGCCCCTTTTCCATGCCGAAGCGAAATTAGTTTCCTGGGGAAGTATTTACTAACATTAACAGGGAGTTTTCTATTTAAATCTATAACTAGATGTAGAGGCGGGCATCGAGTCGAGTCAAACCAAGTTAGAACCAAGCCGACTCGATCTAGTTTTGAAAAATGCCCGACCGAACTCTATCCAACTCGGTACTAAGTCTAGCATGGCTAACTCAATCTGAGTCCGGGTCTAGGCTGGGCTAATCTGAACCGAGTTCGACCTGGTTAGAAATACTAAGTCCAATTGAGTTGGCACCAATTCAGATTGGATCATTAGGCTGGATGGAGGGGATAAAATACATAAATTAGGTGGACCTCATAGAGTTTACTCAGTCCACAACCCGCTTCCTTCCATCTTCACCATTTCCTGTGTGGTCCATCCTCTTAACATTTAAAAATAAAATAAATTTTTTTTTTTAAAAAAAGACACGCACTTGATTGGCCACTGGTTGCCGCTGTCGGATGAGAGTGAGAGAGAGAGAGAGAGAGAGAGAGAGAGAGAGAGGGGGGGGGGGAAGGGTTGTGCCGATGGGTGCCAGGTTTCATTTTTCGGATCAGGGCGTGCGGCGGGGTCAGGTAGAGCGGATTAGAAATTATGTTATATATATAAATACACCATACTCGAGTCGAGTCTAATGAATTGAGTTTCAGGTCGAGTCGGGTCCGAACGAGTCAGACAAGTTGAGTTAGTTGGGTCAAGTCGGTTCGTGCCTGACTCTAGCTAGATGTGAGAAAATGGAATGTTCAACTAACCACACACCACCGACTTGGCCGGCGTGTACATGTCATAGACAAGATCTGGCTTGCTAACTCTCTTCTATCTCGAACGTGGATTGCGTCACCTCCGCCCGGACGTTAATTTGTCCGGGCAGGGTGTTGTGGGGCCCACTGTTATGTAAGTATTTTATCTATGCCGTTCATTGATTTTATCATATCATTTTAAGATCTAATCCTAAAAATGAAGTAAGTCCACAATTGCAGTGGACCACACCAAAGGAAGTTGCAGTGATAATGACACCCACCATTGAAATGTTTCTAAGGGCCACTGTGATTTTTATTTTTTTTTACCATCCAACCTATTAATAAGGTCATTTAGACGTGGATGAAGTGAAAAAAAAAAAAAAACAAATATCTGCTTGATCCGAAACTTCTCCAGCTCTCATGAAGTTTTTAATGGTGGACATTAAATCCCAACTTTGTGGTCCACTTACGTCCTGGACCTACCTCACTTTTTGGATCATACCTTAAAATGATCTGATAAAAATTATGAACAGGTGGATAAAACACTTACATCATGATGGGCCCCACAGATCCCTGCCCGGACGGATTACCGTCCGGGCAAGGGTAGGACACAATCCGCGTCCCTTCTATCTTTAGGTTGTACTAACGGTTCAAAAAGGATATCAAATTTACATGGGCCTACAATGGTATACTTATTATATCTACACTATTTATCCATTTGGCAAGATCATTTTAGAGCACGAGCCAATACGCCGTTCATCCATTTAGTAAGATTATTTTAGAACACGAGGCAAAAATAAGTCTTGTCCAAATTTCAAGTCGACCACACTACGAATAGTAGTAGGGATAGGGAAAATGATTCTCACGGTTAAAACATTTGCAGGGCTCATCATAACATTTATTTTCCATCCAATCTGCTCATAAGGTCACACATACATGGATGAAGATGAAAAACTAGAATCATATTCATCCAAAACTTCCCTGACCTCATAAAGGTTTCAATTATAGATGTTCAAACCCCTGCTGCTTTTGCAGTGTGGTCCACTTGCTCTTTGGATATCTCTTATTTTTCGGCTCAACTCTTAAAACGAACTCTCAAAATGTACGGACGGTTTGGATAAAACACATGCCTCATGGTTGGACCCATAAAAATTGGTGACGTCAACACACTACCTATGTCAGCGGTGTGTGGTACAGCAGCCAATCCACTTCGTACTACTAGGGTTGATGTTGTTGTGTAGTGCGCGCTAGGATCGGAAAAGGTGTTACCCGAGTAATACTACAGTGGTCCATCCGTTTTTTCAGCCCATTTTAGGAACTACCACAAAAAATTAAGTAGATCCATGTCTCATGTGGACCACATCACAGGAAACCGTGTTGATTGAATCCCCACCGTTAAAAACTTCCTGTGGCCCACTTTTAGACGATCTGTGATGTTTATTTTCCATTCAACCCATTTATGAGTTCAATAAGACAAGGATGAAGGAAAAATACAAAGATCAGATTGATCCAACACATTTATAGCCTCCAAAAGATTTTTAATTACCATTCACCACTTTTTCCAATGTTAAGGTCCACCATAGGTTTAGATCATCTTAAGTTTTGAAATAACGTCATAAAATGATCTGAAAAATGAATGGACGGTGTTGATATACAAATAAATAATCAAGGTGGACCCCACACGTAAGGATAACACCCACTAAGGTGTCGCCCGGATAACACCTAATCTCTACCCGCACTAGGGGATTGGTAAGAAACTCTCAGTGAAGTCGAGTGAGTACACTCTTTAGACAATCGCCAATCACACATAGATACTTAGGGAAGTTAAAAGACATCCAAATCTTTAATCAGGTGGATCAAACTTTATATAATTCATGTTTCAAATTTCAGTAGCAACCGTTAATTAGGTGGGCCACACATATACAAAAGAATTGAACACATAAAAGGATATACTGACAATGTGTATTCCACATGTAGTGTGTTTCACTTCTTGAGTATTGGCCAGAAGATATATGTCATAGACCTCTAACTGATCAATGTCATGGATTCGTCACACGTGTCCTAATATGGTATCTTTACCGCAAAGCAATACAAACATATCACACGAGCAAGTATATTTGTAGTGATCTGGCGTGCACATCTCCGCACCAATCTCTAGATGCAGACACACGCCATAGGTTTTGGAAATCTGAACCGTTTATCAGGTGGAATACACGGTTCAGATGACCTGGTCCGAAATTCAGTCTGTCCACTTATCAGTAAAAACAAAAAACAAGTGCGAAACTAATAGATGGTTAAAAGAAAATATCCAATTGTTTTGCACCGTTCATCATTTCATAAATTTATGTCCTGCCTGATATTTTAAAATACTAAAATTTTCTATTAAATCATCTGGAATGCCGATCCCACATGATACACGAGTTGGATTTCTCTACACGCATGGCATGTTTGCACGTGTGGCTGCGTGTAGAGGTGCATGTGAAGTGCCTGTGTGGGCTTGTAAACATTTGGTCACCCTGTTCAACTACAAGCAGACGACAGTGTCAGATTCGAATTTTCAAATTCCAACCCTACGCGTTATTGGCAGACAAAACGAACGGTCGAGATCCGTGGAATGCGGCAATGGACGGGTTTGATTTGATGACAGCTCGCGTTCGTGCCCTACATCCAAGCATTACCGAGGCAAGCAAGTACCGAGAATATTCAGTGGATAAAGAAAAGCTTTGATACTCGGGAGAGTGTGATCGATGACACTCAGGCACTTAAAAATTACTTAAAAATCGGATACGTTGTGTATAAATAATTCAAATTAAACTGTCCAAATTAGGGTCCAAAATCATCAACAGAAAATTAATATTACGTTGGATATTGATTGGAACGTTAAAAATTGAAAGAATCCAATTGTCAATGTCCACGAATCAATGGTCAGGATTTTCCAAAATATCTGATTTTTCTGTTGTAGCTTCACGAAAATGTATTACACAAATTAGACAGTTTATTTTGAGCCAACGTATGAAACGTATACCAATTCTGGGCGCCTGTGTATCTACCGTTGTACACTACCAGAGTATCAAATAACGCCCAAGTGGAAATGAAAGGTGTTGGGAAAAAATGTGTCAAGCTCGGGTCAAACTCTGAGACTCGGATGAGAGTGGATCGGTTTTGCTGACACTGCCTGAAGAATCCGAGACAACACCGACAGACTAGAGGATAGGCCGGGAGGCGTAAGTAAGGACGATTAAAGTCGTTCTGTCAGAGTGATAACCTCGCCTGCATAAACCCACTAAAGGCCGAGCGTGTTAAAGCCACTCAGCCGACAGAGTAAGACCCATTCAAGGAGTTGATTCTGTCGGTCACGGACCAAGGAATGACCGATAGAAACCGAGATTATTCCGTCCGTGGAAGAGCCGGGAACCCGTCCTCCTGTGTCGGCCGAGACTCCCCCAGGGTCGGTCACGACCTGGCTGAGACTCTCCCAGAGTCGGTCGAGATCTAGCCGAGACGGAGAGTGGCGGAACGAGGACAGATGTTGATCTACGGAAATCCATGGATACGGGTAGCGGATCCCGAGATTCTCGGGATCCTGAGCAATCCTAGGAGAAGAATCCTCTGAGGATAAGGGTTGGCAAATTATATAAATCCCTAAGCTTGGAACAGAAGAAGGTACGCAATACTAACCGAGACAAGCTCTTGGCTATTGACCCGATAACTAACTTAAGCATCGGAGGTTCCCCGGCTCTAGCCAGGGTTCCCTTGACATTGTTGTCTGTGCAGGTGAAGGAGGGCCCGTCTCGAGGAAGCCATCGCATAAGAACACTGCAACAGTTTGGAGCCGTCTGTGGGAATCGGACAAAAAGCCATTTTCTCCAACTATTCGAATGGCAAGAACAAGAAGGACGGACCCAGATGAAGCTGGGGAGGCCGCTGCTAGCACAGCTCAGGGAGCTCCCCCGGCAGCACCGCCTGCGACTACAAGCCAGCCCAATCAAGGGAACACACACCTGGATCGCGAGGTTCAAAAAATGCGTTCCGAGATGGCTGCTATGAAACACATGCTGGAACAACTGTGCAATCAGCAGATGCAGCGCCAGGAGTCGGCACAAGTTCATCCACCAGCGTCTGTAGCGCAGCCTGCCGCGCCACAGTCGCCCAGACGACCGAGTCAACCGCGAGAATCAAGTCACCCAGCGCCTGCCCGCTCAGCAACAGCCATTTTGCCCCCCTCTGACTTGAGGCATAGAATAGATCAGAGGAGGTGAAGTCGGCTACCCGCAGACGTTTAAGAAGCGGTAGAGAGCGCCGAACCCTGAAAGGCTGATATACAGGACTTCAAGAACGAGGTCCGAGAGAAGATGGCAAAGCAGATGGCGGATATAAAGCACGGTCGGAACTCAGATCCGACCAAACACGAAGAAAAAGCTTCTCCGTTTGTGGACGAGGTAATGCGGGCCCGGTTGCCGAAAAGGTTCCGCTTACCCCAGATAACTCCTTTTTCCGGAAAGACTGATCCGACAGAGCATCTTGAATGCTTCAGGACTTACATGAAATTGCACGATGCCTCGGACGCTGTTATGTGCTGAGCGTTTTCTCTAACCTTGACTGATGTAGCCCGACTTTGGTTTAAGCAATTGAAACCCATGTCGATAAAGTCATTCGCCGAACTCAGTGACGCCTTCCTCAGCAATTTCATTGGCGGAAAAAAGAAACTGAAGCCTCCCGCGCATCTGAACAACATAGTTCAGAGGGAAGGAGAACTACTAAAAGACTACATTAAACGCTTCAATTTCGAGTCTCTGCAAGTTCGAAAGCATTCTGAGGAGACAGCTCTCAACGCTCTCATGCAGGGGGTTAGGGACAAGCCTTTTTTGGCGTCACTGGACAAAAATCCGCCCGATACTCTGGGCGAGTTCATGGTTCGGTCGGACAAATACGCCGATGCAGAAGAGACGCGACTCCTAAGAGAAAAGATCCAAAACACAAAACCGTCGGCAAAAGAGTCGGCCAAAAAAGAAGCTGACTCAGCCGGAGGAAAAAAGCGAAAAGACGAAAGGGAGCGAGACGACAGCAGGCTAGGAAAGCGACCAGACAGAAGATTCTCTACATACACCCCCCTAAACAAATCTCCCGAACAAGTGCTAATGGAGATCAAGACCGAAGGCTTCGTCAACTGGCCTCGGAAAATGCGAGGAAATCCAGATCGTCGGAACAAGAACAAATATTGTCACTACCATCGTGGCCATGGTCACAACACGAGTGACTGTTATCACTGAAAGGATGAGATCGAGCGGCTGATTAAAGAGGGCCGGCTAAGAGAACATACAGTAGGGACCGGCGTCGCTGTAGGACCGAGTGAAGAGCGGCCTCAAGAAGAGATTCGAACTATCATCGGGGGTCATCAAGGCGGCGGGGACTCAAATAATGCCCGAAGAAACCATGCCAGAAGCCTCGATCGCCCGGAGTCCGAAGTTTTCCTGCTATCTCGGCCTCCTAAGGAGAAAAAATGAGAGAAATATTATATCTCGTTCACTGAAGAAGATGCTCGAGGCATTCATCATCCTTACGATGATGCGCTCGTAGTCACCCTCACAATCGCGAACAGAAAAGTGTTTCAGATACTAGTGGATATAGGGTCATCAGCGGACGTCCTGTTCGCCCAAGCATTCGACAAAATGGGCATACGTTGGTCGGTACTACGGCCTGTCCGAATCCCGCTCATCGGATTCTCGGGCGGACAAGTACTCCCAGAGGGAATCGTCTCGCTGCCGCTCACCGCCGGAACTGCGCCCCATCAAAGGACCGTGATGGTCGACTTCCTGGTCGTGGACCAACCATCAGTGTATAACGCCATACTCGACCGACCGTCTCTAAGCCTCCTTCAAACCGTGGTGTCTACCTACCACCTTTTCATGAAATTTCCGACCGAGTCGGGAGTAGGAATAGTGAAAGGAGATCAGCAAGATTCTCAGAAGTGCTATGCCACCGCGGTAAGGGCCCCGACTGAGGTTTCGACGATTGAATCGCTGGACCCCCGTATCGGATCTCATGAGCGGGGGGAACCAATGGAAGAACTCGTCTCGGTGCCATTAACCGAGATGAACGTTTCAAAAGTAGTCCGAATCGGCTCATCTTTGAGCCCGCCTCTTAAAGAACAGATGATCACCTTGCTTCGACGGTATGCCGATGTCTTCGCCTGGAGTCATGAAGACATGCCTGGGATCGATTCCTCGGTCATAACACACCGACTCAACATCGACCCAACTTACAGGCCCATCCGACAGAAGCGTCGTCCTCTCGGCCCGGAAAGGTACGCTATCATTGGAGAGGAAGTCGGCAAGCTTCTTAAAGCCAAATTCATCGAAGAGATATACTATCCGGAATGGATAGCTAATGTCGTACTCGTAAAGAAAGCCAATGGGAAGTGGCGAGTCTGTATAGACTATACGGATCTAAACAAAGCCTGCCCCAAAGATAGCTTCCCTCTTCCTCGCATTAATCAGCTGGTTGATAGTACCGCAGGTCATGAACTGCTAAGCTTTATGGATGCCTATTCAGGCTATAATCAAATTGTAATGCACGAGAATGATAAATCAAAAACCGCCTTTGTCACCGACAAAAGCCTTTACTGTTACCGAGTGATGCCGTTTGGGTTAAAGAATGCCGGAGCAACATATCAGCGGTTAGTGAACAAAATGTTCGCTCGACAAATAGGCCGAACGATGGAAGTTTATATCGACAATATGCTCGTCAAAAGTAAACGGGCAACCGACCATGAGAAGGACTTGGAAGAAATGTTCTTGACTCTACATAAATATAAAATGAAGCTGAACCCCAACAAGTGCGCGTTTGGCGTGAGCTCGGAAAAATTTCTCAGTTTCCTCCTTAGTCAGCGAGGAATCGAAGCGAATTCAGAGAAAATCAAAGCCTTACTCAAAATAAAATCTCCTAAAACAATCAAAGATGTTCAAAGGTTGACAGGAAGAGTGGCCGCGCTTAATCGTTTCCTTTCCCGAGCCACAGACAAGTGTCTCCCATTCTTCAAGCAATTGAAGGGACGACAGACGATGGAGTGGACGGACGAATGTGAGAAAGCATTCCAAGATCTAAAGGTTTACCTCGGATCCCCACCGCTGCTATCTAAGCCCGAGCCTGGCGAAGCGTTGTTGTTATATTTGGCCATGACTGAGTCCGCGGTAAGCTCGGCTTTAATATGAGAGAGTCAAGGGAAGCAGTTGCCGGTCTACTACGTAAGCAAAGCCTTGCTACCAGCAGAAACGAGGTATCCTCAGCTCGAGAAAGTAGTCTTCACTCTTGTGATTTCATCACGACGCCTTCGACCATACTTTCAGGCCCATACCATTGTCGTTATGACCGACTTACCACTCCGCCAGATTCTCCAAAAGCCGGAAGCTTCCGCCCGACTTACAAAGTGGGCAGTCGAATTAAGCGAATTTGACATACATTACAGGCCCAGGGCAGCCTTAAAAGGACAGGCAGTCGCTGACTTCCTTGTCGAAGTGGTTCCTAATCCCGACAATATACCTGAATCAGAGGGCATTAATGTACCTGAGGCTTCTTCCTCTCTCGGGCTGACACCCTGGAAGCTATTTGTCGACGGATCATCCAACTCAAAGGCAAGTGGGGCAGGGGTAGTGTTAGAAACTCCCGACCAAACTTGTATGCAATATGCCTTGCGACTCGGCTTTCAAGCATCTAACAATACAACAGAATACGAAGCCTTATTGTTAGGCCTCAGACTCACCGTGAGTCTGGGCGTGACCCATTTGAACGTTTTCAGCGACTCACAATTGGTTGTTAACCAAGTTTTCGGTGTTTATCAAGCTCGGAAAGAGCAGCTTAAGGCGTACATGGAAAAGGATAAAAAATTGATCGGTGGATTTCAGAAATGTGAGGTAATTCGAATACCCAGAACCGACAACGCTAAAGCCGACCTGTTAGCAAAGCTTGCCTCAGCGGATGAGAAAAACATACCTCGGTCGGTTCCGATTGAATATGTCCCTAAACCAAGCATAAATGAGCCGACTGTCTCGGCCTTATTTTCCATCAATCCAGCGACTGCTTGGTTTGACTCACTCGTCCGCTACCTCAACGATGGTGAACTGCCAGAAGACCGCGCCGAGGCACGGCGGTTAAAAGTTCGGGCCTCGCGCTACACCATCTTGGCTTTCATGCTCCTCTATTAAGGTGCGTCGACTCCCAAGAAGCCGACTATATCTTATGAGAGATACACGAAGGGTTATGTGGAAACCATTTAGGAGGACGCTCGCTCGCCAACAAAGTATTGCGGTAGGGATATTACTGGCCGAACATACAGCATGACTCCAAACGATTCGTCTAGAGATGCGACAAGTGTCAGCGGTTCGCAGTAATCCCGAGACAACCCCCCGAGGAGTAGACTCCGATGTCTGGACCATGGCCCTTTGCGCAGTGGGGAATCGACATAATCGGGCCCTTTCCATTGGGGAAGGGTCAGACTAAATTTGCCGTGGTTGCGGTGGACTACTTCACTAAGTGGGCTGAAGCAGAACCATTGGTAAAAATTACCTAACAAAGGATCACGAGTTTCGTCTGGAAGAATATTATATGTCGGTTCGGGATACCTCGGACAATAGTTACCGACAATGGAAGGCAGTTCGACAACAAACAATTCCGGGAGATGTGCAGTAACCTCGGGATCCTAAACATGTACTTCTTGCCTCATCACCCTTAGACGAACGGACAGGTTGAAGCGGTCAACAAAATCATAAAGCAGCAGCTCCGGACGAGACTCGACGAAGCAAAGGGAGCGTGGGCCGAAGAACTTCCGAATATACTGTGGGCCTATCGGACCACAGCACGGACTGCCACGGGAGAAACTCCATTTTCTCTATGTTACGGTGCGGAAGTGGTCGCACCGGTTGAGATCGGTATTGGTTCAGCCCGAGTCAACTTATATAGTGGACGAGAGAATGGTGAACTCCTCTCGTTCGCACTTGATTCGTTGGAAGAAAGAAGAGAAAGTGCTCGATTGAGGATGATGGCCCGACAGAGACAGGTGTCTCAGTTTTACAATCGCCGAGTTAAAGTCCAACGATTCCGAGCCGGGGATATGGTCCTCCGAAAGACCTTCCCAAATACTAAGGAAATTGGGTCGGGTACACTAAGGCCAAATTGGAAAGGCCCCTACGTCGTCTCAGGCACCATCCGACCGGGAACCTACCGGCTGGAAGACCTAAAGGGGTAGCTGTTGCCTCATCCTTGGAATGCCGAGCATCTCAAGAATTATTATCCGTAAGATAGAATAAAAAGAGATGTAATTGAAGTCGACTCAATAAAAGTTCTATTTCGTACAAGTACCCAATGTCGGGTCAGTAACAAAAAAAATAATAATAATAAAATATCACAAAAAGAAAAGTACATTATCCGACTGTCCCGTTCAGTCGGGATTCAACTCCTATGCGGCACCCGAAGGACCGGCCTCGTCAGCGACGACGTCTCCTTCAGTGGCTTCGCCCTCAGCAGCCTCGGCGGTCGGACTGTCGACTTCGAAGGTGGAGAGATCGAGGTCAGGGAAGGCCGCCCTCATTTCCAAGACGCACGCCTTGTAACCACCTTGATAAAGATGGTCCCTCTCCTCTTCAAACTCGGTAGATTCGAGGAAGGCGTCCACGGCTCGATCTCGCTCCTCTTTGGCTCGGTGCGTTTCTTCTTGAGCTTCTTGAACAAGGCCGGCAGCCTCGGCCTTCGCACGAACAAGAGCACCCTCGCACTCGCCGTGAACTTGAAGAAGGCGCCGCTCCCTCTCCTCGGCCTCCTGAAGGAGCGAAGTCAGATGAGCATTGTCGGCCTTGACTCCTTCGAGAGCTACACGGGCGTCCGCGACCATCTTCCGAGCGATAGAAAGATCACCGGTCATGATGCCAATCCAGCTCTCGGCGATCTCTCTACGGCCCTCAGCCTCAGCCGCGACCTTCTTCGCAGTCTCCGCCTCGGATGCGAGCTTCTGGGAGGCGGTTAGCTCCGAGCTTGCTTTGACGAGGTAAGGAGCCAGCTGCAATACATAGACAGTGAGCTGTGCTGTAAAACTTAGCCAGGAGCGACACAAGATTGGAGAAAAGTTTACCTCAAAAAGTAACCTCGCCGCATGCCCGAGGGTCTGGGCCGTCGGGGCGTTGTAATAACTGACGAAGTCTCTCTCGCTCCCGTGGGCAAGCGCCCAAGGAATCATCCCCGCAATGATCCTCGTGAAGGGGGACTCCTGTTGAGTCATCTCCCTTCTCGGGGATTCTTCGCGCGGGGCCTCCCTCGGCCCTGAGACCTCATCAGCAACGGGCCCCGACTCGGGTGTCACCTGAGCCACTGGAGGAATTGGCTCCGCTTCCTCGGCCCTCTCATCAGGGTCAAAAAGGACGACCACTTGGGGAGCAGCAGGTGCAGCAGCAGGTGGAGCGACCGTTCCCTTCCCCTTGCCCGTGGTCTTCTGCTGCTTCGAGGGCCGAGACCCGGACAACTGAGCCAATCTCGAGGGGGCCTTCACTTTGGATAGTGGCTTCAAGGCAGGGCGAGGCTCGGCCATGCTCTCAGGCGCGGGCCTCAGAATGGGGCGAGCTTCGGGGAGGTCTGCAAGGACGAGTAAGAAGAATGAGAGAGCAAACAGGAAATTAAAAGGACAAAGATAAGGAGGACGAAATACCTTAGACGAACGAATCTAAGCCTGCGAGGTGAAGGCGCTCAGGTTGCAGAAGCAACTTCCAAGATCGCTCTGTCGCGCTTAGCTTCCTCAGCTCTCTTATCCGAGTCAGAGCCCCGGACTCGAGCTTCCCTCTCCTCTTCGAGATATCTGCAAGACATTGCGGAGTCGGGATCAGCGGAAGAGGATATAAAAATGAAGAGTAAGAAAAGGGAAGATCAGTGGGCCAAGGCGCCGAGTCACCTGCTCTACGGAACGTGCGGGATACTTGAGGCTCGTACGGCCATCGACCGCACGCCCAGAACCACCTTTCCTTCCAGAACTTGTTTGAAGTAGGTGGGTCGGTTATTAGAGATCCCCCCTTGCCTCTCAACGCGCTCAAAAAGTAGAGGCTAGGGAAGTTAGGGTTTGGTCGGACTTAGTACAGATAGAGGAACTCGTCGACCGTGAGGGAAGGTTGTTCTAACTCGGACCAAAGCACGGCACACCCGAACAAATTCCTCCATGCATTTGGAACAATTTGGCCGGGGGCTATTTTGACTCGGGAGAGAAAGTCACGGGCAATGGGCTGGAGTGGCAAGCGCAAGCCACACTGCATCGCGACTTGAAAAATTGCTACCATCCCTGCAGGGGGATGGTCGAAAAAATCACCCGGACGAGGGAGATGAAGGACGACCGAGTCAGGGACATGGTATCCAGCCCTGATCCGGTTTAAATCAGATTCATTTAGAATGGAGGCGACGAGACCGCTAGGCTCGTCTCCTTCCCCTTTCGAAGACGACCCAGAAGCTTCCGCAGTTCGGTTCACAGGGTATGGGACGGCCGTTCCTTCGCCCGTGATTAAGTCATCCTCTCCATCCTCGTCCTCCATCTGATCCACCCAAGGGTTAGGCCTCCCTGGACGAGTCACCAGAGACGTCCCACCGCTGGATGGACCAGTCTGGGCAGGACGCTTAGCCGATGGGTTGCCGGATTCTCTGACAAGCCGGAATGCGGCGTCAGCTCTGACGGCGAACTCCGTCAACAGGGAAGGTGGTTCTGTAACGTCCCAAAGGTATTGGGACACACCCTCATCTACGGACGTTTCCTCTCGAGGGCTTTGAGAGCCGTGTGCGGCCATTAAAGCTGATAAAAGAAGGAGGAAAGGACTCACCAAAGAAATCAATGACGACTGCAAGGAAAGATTGACGGGGAAAGAGGCGACAGCGGAGGAGAAGAAGAAGAAAAATCAAAAACGCACTCGGGATCAGACACAGGTGGGAGGAAGAAAGGGTGAAAACAAAGTTCGCACCGTCTTCCCGCCCGGGCCTTTTATAGCTGCGCCACGTGGTAGGGCCATTATGGCAAAAACAAATCAACGTTCGCCTCGGCCTCCCGTTCGACGCGTGGCAACCGCTGACTGACTGCGGTGAAATCGTGGCCACGCGTCCGCTCTCTATACGCGGACGGAACGAATTGACGGCTGGCCGTGCGTGCGACCTTGGGAGGCGCAACGTCGCGCGCTAAAGACGACTCAAAGAGCATTAAATGCCTCATCATTGTCTCGGATGCTAATGCAAATCGACCGAGAAAATCGTACTCCTTATTGCCATAGACGACACAAGGAGTAAGGGGGCTCACTGTTGGGGAAAAATGTGTCAAGCTCGAGTCAAGCTCTGAGACTCGGATGAGAGTGGGTCGGTTTTGCTAACACTGCCTGAAGAATTCGAGACAACACCGACAGACTAGAGGATAGGCCGGGAGGCGTAAGCAAGGACGATTAAAGTCGCTCTTTCAGAGTGATAACCTCACCTGCATAAACCCACTAAAGGCCGAGCGTGTTAAAGCCACTCAGCCGACAGAGTAAGACCCATTCAAGGAATTGATTCTGTCGGTCACGGACCAAGGAATGACCGATAGAAACCAAGATTATTCCATCCGTGGAAGGGCCGGGAACCCGTCCTCCTGTGTCGGCCGAGACTCTCCCAGGGTCGGTCATGACCTGGCTGAGACTCCCCCAGAGTCGGTCGAGATCTAGCCGAGACGGAGAGTGGCGGAACGAGGACAGATACTGATCTACGAAAATCCTGGGATACGGGTAGTGGATCCCGAGATTCTCGGGATCCTGAGCAATCCTAGGAGAAGAATCCTCTGAGGATAAGGGTTGTCAAATTATATAAATCCCTAAGCTTGGAACAGAAGAAGGTACGCAATACTAACCGAGACAAGCTCTTGGCTATTGACCCGATAATTGACTTAAGCATCGGAGGTTCCCCGGCTCTAGCTAGGGTTCCCTTGACATTGTTGTCTGTACAGGTGAAGGAGGGCCCGCCTCGAGGAAGCCATCCCATAAGAACACTGCAACAAAAGGAATATGCTCCTGTACCTACACCCACGAAGAGATGAATGGACCGGAAGAATCCTCTCCAACAACGGTTTTAGCATATTCGATTCAGACATGGTGACTCGGTACGAGTCGGGTGGAGCCCGGGTCGGCCGTAACTCGGTTCGACTAGACCTGATGCCTACCTATACACAACATGTAATCCGCTTCCAAACCGACCGTACGGTAATGAAAATAGTTTTACAAAAGCGGATTGGGTGGTGTACCACAAACCATCAACGTGTTGGTCCGTTGACGTCACCAAGTTCTGTGGGCCCCACCATGAGATACATGTTATATTTAAACTGTCTGTCCATTTTTCGATATCATTATAGGGTTCCAGTCTCAAAAATAGGATTGGACTGTGTGCGTGTGTAAATAATAAGGGCCCTTATTCTTGCTGGGGTGGTAGACTCTCAGGAGTTTCAACTCCCGTCAAGGGTTGAGTACCCATAGGTGGTGAAATTGTGCGTGTGTAAAAAATAAGGATGTGCACGAGTCAAGCTAGCTCGAAAAGCTCGCTCGACTCAACTCAAGTCAGCTCAAATTGACTCGGCTTGAAAGGTTGACTCAAGGCGATGCAAGCTTGTTTACTAAAACTCGAGTTGAGTTCAAGCCAAGTTTGACCATGGTGTATTTCAACTCGACTTCACTCGAAGCTCGAGCTCGAGCTTGACTCGGCTCGAGTAATATATTTTAATAATATATATTATATATTATATTAATATGAAATATAATATATATATATATATATATAAGTTTTAAAAAGAAGTTAAAACTTAAAAGTTTTTACTTAAAAATCTTACTCGACCCTACCCGTCCTCATTCCCTCTTTTTCTTTTCCTTACCCTATCGAGGTA
Organism: Magnolia kwangsiensis; assembly: GCA_037074715.1. NCBI lineage: Eukaryota > Viridiplantae > Streptophyta > Magnoliopsida > Magnoliales > Magnoliaceae > Magnolia > Magnolia kwangsiensis. The sequence continues at coordinate 123,119,821 of CM073577.1, forward strand.
AACTCGACTCGACTTGAACCACTTAGCTCGACTTGAACTCGACTTGAAAGCTTTAGCAAACAAGCCAAGCTTCAATGTTGATCTCGAGTGTGAACTCAAGTTTGAGCTCGAACTCGAGTATACCATGGACGAGTCAAGCCGAGCTTGGCCCACCTTGACTTGACTCAGCTCGATGTACAGCCCTAGTAAAAAATTAAAAAATTAAAAGAATTAAAAGAATGTAGTGGGAGATGGGACATCCACCAATGAAGCCTTCTTGAGGTCATAGAAGTTTTAGATCAAATAGGATATTTGTTTTTTCTCTTCATCTTTGTTTATGTCACCTATGAACAGATCGGATGGAGAAAAAACATAATAGTGGGCTTTATAAATGATCTAATGGTAGGAATCCTTATCCTCACTATTATTTGTGATGTGGTCCACTTGAGCTTTGGATATGACTTAATTTTGGGTACATGCTTTAAAATGATTTTGCCAAATGAATGGACAGTATAGATATAATAAATAAATCCTGATGGGGCTACAGAATTTTGATATTCTTTCCATTACTGGTATTGTCACAAGGCTCTAGGACTACCAAACTCTTTTACATGCACCACATACATACACCAACGAGGTCACTGGTGCGCGGTACAGCAGCTAATCCTCTTCCTAGTTTTACAAGTCAGGTACGGCTACCTGTACAATGGTGGCACCATGTATCCTTATCCAAGCTTTTGTGAAAAACATTATTTTCTTTAGAGGGTCAGGTTTCCACCGTGTTTGGATAACTCATTCAACTAGGTCCTTGATCGCTTTGCTAATACTCCTCTCCTAGCACTCTAATTTACCCGTGATTAGTTCGACGATGAATTTATGCTCATACACAAGGTCCTAGGATTCAAATTCCTATATTTAAGATTGAAAATATTGAAGGAAATTTGGAAACTTTGATTCTAGTGTTCATTGCTTCTAAGTTCAACAACATCCATAACAGGGGGATTAGTTACTCAATTTTAGGTTCAAGTTCAAAATAATCTAACAATAGAAAATTTAATTTTAGAGATCAGTTTCTAAGTTTCGAATTTCAGCACATGGAAAATCGAGGTGTTGGTTTCTAGAGTTCATTGTCTCTAATTTAGTAAATTTCTTATACAATTGTATACTCTTGTACTAGGGAAACCCACTTCAGGTCCACACCCCTAATCTTAAGTGTTTCAACATCTACTTATTGTGGTTTGTATAATCCTCATTTCCAAGGTCCTTGTTATCTTAATACTCCACTCTGATACCATTCTATCATGCCCAAAAATTCAGCACTCGAGTAAGGAGACTCCGATCTCGATTTTTCAAATGTGAACCTATAATAAATACACATAGGCGAGTTCCTATGTGCCCACACAGTCCTATTAACGATCACTCATGATCAACAAATCAGAATAGTTATAAATTAGCGGCATCAAAAGTTAAGTAGAGATAACTAAGCCAAGAAATAGATGGCTAATATTTAAAATGTAAAATTTCAAAAGTGGTGTCCACCCAAATGGGCACTATAAAAGCTATAATATATATTCTACAAAACAACTAATAAAGTCCACCCACCTTGTGACTCCAAAATAAAGATTCTCAAAATATACAAAAAGGAGGGAAGCGAGGCATTCCGTCCAAGCTTACTCATTCGACAATTGCAAGTACGGGGCACACTACGCCAAAACAGCGAAAAAACGACGGTCAAAAATCGTCTCAAAAGACCATAAAGGATGGTCTTGGACCGTCGCAAGGGTTGTCAAATTTTGGGGCATCGTACTACTTAAAGGATGGCCATAAATTGTCTCTAAAGAAGGACGGTCATGGACCATCTATAAAGGTAGACATTAGAGGTCTATTTTGAAGCTTAAAAGGACGATCGTGGACTGTCCTTAAAATGGACGGTCCTGGACCGTCCGTAAAAAGGACGGTCCATGACCATCAGTAAAAAAGACTGTTATAGCAAGTCTCTGATGAACCATAGAACGACGGTCACGAACCGTCCTTACAAAGGACGATCATCAATTGTCCTTAAAAAGGGCAGTTATGAGCAGTGTCTGATGAACTTAAAAAGGACGATCTTAGACCGTTCTTAAAAAGGACTGTTTTGGACCGTCCTTTTTAAGGACTATTATAAGCTGTCTCTGATCAACCTGAAAAGGATGGTTATGTATCCTCTCAGATTTGAATATTTTAAAAAATATGAATGACCTAAAAGCAGTCAGAAAATTTGTTGCATTGAAAATTAAAGAAAAAGAAAAAACTTAGCAACAATTTTCTTTTTGTCTTTCATCTAATAAAAAAATATTCAACCAATAAATAATCATAATTCATAATTATAAAGAATTGCAGAAAGTTCATTCGAGTTTAGGTTTGGGTTTTCAAGTTTAGGTTTAGGTTAAGGAGTTAGATTAAGATTAGGTGTAGGTTTAGGTGTAAGGATTTGAGAATACATTTAGGTTTTAGGCTATAGTTTAGGTTTAGGTTAGGTTATAGGTTACGGTTTAGGGAATCGAGTTTTAGGTTATAGGTTAAGGTTTAGGTTATAAGTTTTGAGATTTGAGAATAGGTTTTGAAAATCAGGTTCGGGTTTAGTTTTGGGTTTTCAACTTTAGGTTTAGGTTTAGGTTAGGGAGTTGAGATTAGAACTAGGTGTAGGTGTAGGTTTAGGTTTAGGGATTTGATAGTACATTAAGGTTTAGGTTTAGAAAATCGAGTTCAGGTTCGAGATCGGATTTATGTTTGGGTTTAGGTTATAGGAATAAGCATAGGTTTAGGTTTAGGTTTTAGCTTTATGTTATAAGTTTAGGTTTAGGTTAAGGTTTAGGTTTAGGTTATAGGTTTTGGGATTTGAAAATAGGTTTAAGTTATAAGTATAGGTTCAGGTTTAGGTTTAGGTTTACGTTTTATGTTTAGGTTAAGGTTATAGGTTTAGGTTTAGGTTTAAGTTAGGTTATAGGTTAAGGTTTATGGAATTGAGTTTAGGTTATAGGTTTAGGTTAAGGTTTAATTTCAGGTTTAGGTTTAGGTTATAGGTTTTGAGATTTGAGAATAGGTTTAGGTTAAGGTTATAAGTTTAGTTTTAGGTTGTAGGTTTAGGTTAAGGTTTAGGGATTTGAGTTTAGGTTTAAGTTATAGGTTTAGGTTTAGGTTTAGGTTTTAGGTTTAGGTATAGGCTTAGGTTATAGGTTATATGTTGAGGTTAAGGTTTAGAAATTTCGGTTCGGGTTCGAGTTTGGATTTGGGTTTAAGTTATAGGTTTTGAGATTTAAGAATAGTTTTAGGTTATAAGTATAGGTTTAGGTTGGGTTATAGGTTAAGGTTTATGGATTTGAGTTAAGGTTATAGGTTTAGCTTAAGATTTAGGGATTTGAGTTTAGCTTATAGGTTTAGGATTAGGTTATAGGTTTAGGTTTAGGTTTAAGTTATAGGCTTAGGTTATAGGTTATATGTATAGGTTAAGGTTTAGGAATTCGGGTTCAGGTTTGGATTTAGGTCTAGGTTATAGGTTTTGGGATTTGAGAATAGTTTTAGGTTATAAGTATAGGTTTAGGTTGGGTTATAGGTTAAGGTTTAGGAATTTGAGTTAAGGTTATGGATTTAGGTTTAGGTAATTGAGTTTAGGTTATAGGTTTAGGGAAAGGTTAGGTTAAGGTTATAGGTTTTGGCATTTGGGAATAGTTTTAAGTTATAAGTATAGGTTTAAGTTAGGTTATAGGTTAAGGTTTAAGGATTTGAGAATTGTTTTAAGTTATAAGTAAGGTTTTAGGTTTAGGTATAGGCTTAAGTTATAGGTTATAGGTTATATGTTTAGGTTAAGGTTTAGGAATTCGGATTCGAGTTCAAGTTTAGGTTATAGGTTTTGGTTTTGGTTTAGGTTATAGGTTATAGGTTAAGGTTTAAGTTCAGGTTTAGGTTATAGGTTTTGAGATTTAAGAATGGGTTCGGGTTTAGGTTATAGGTTTTGGTTTTGGTTTAGGTTATAGGTAATAGGTTTAGGTTAAGGTTTAGGTTTAAGTTATAGGTTTTGGGATTTGAGAATAAGTTTAGGTTTAGGTTGGGTTTAGGTTTATGATATAAGTGTAGGTTATAGGTTTTGGGATTTGAGAATAGTTTTAGGTTATAAGTATAGGTTTAGGTTAGGTTATAGGTTAAGGTTTAGGGATTTGAGTTTAGGTTATAAGTATAGGTTTAGGTTATATGTGCAGGTTGCAAGTGTAGGTTATAAGTGGTTTAAGTTATAGGTTATAAGTTTAGGTTTAGGTTTAGGTTATAGGTTATAGGTTATAGGTTTAGGTTTAGGTTTAGGTTTAGGTTTAGGTTTAGGTTATAGGTTAAAGGGTGGGGTTTAGGTTAAGGGTGTGGTCCCTGCAAATACAAATATAAACACGGTCTGTTCAAATGGTCAGGCCACTCTAATGTTATCCATAGAAAATTGACAGCTTCATTATGGTCATTACAACAGTTCACACCTTCCAGGGACTACCGCTCATCCAGATAGCTCTGACGCATATTCAGGTCTGCTCCATTAATTTCGAGCAAATACATAAACACGGCCTATCCAAATGGTCAGACCCTTCAAATGTGATCTATAGAAAATTGATAGCTTCATCATGGTCATAACAGCGGTTCCCACCTTCCAGGGACCCCCGTTCAATATCTGGATAGCTTTGACGCACATTCGGGTCTACTCATTTAAATAAAATGGATTATTAAGATCATTTAAATAAAATCAGGTCCAATCAGCAATCTGACCTGGAGGATTCTGTTAGCATTGTTGATGGCACCTCGAACCTTGTTTAAATCCAAGTTACAATCTATGGCCACTGATGCTATTTGTCTTTCTGTAAAGTTGGCGACGATTTCTGCATCAAACCCGGTGAATGCAGCCCTAATGATAAAGAACATTTCTTTTCATGAATTTATTATCTTTCTCTCTTTTAATTTTTTAACTTTCCATTACAATAATAACTACCTGAAATCATAACATTTTGTCAAGATAGAAGTCCAATCCATCCCAACTTGTTCACCTGTTAGGACAAGCAATTCAAACAACATCCTGCAACACATTTAAATGCCTAATCAGTCTCACTCCAGTCTTATATATTGAATGCCTAATGCACAGTCTCTTGAATTGGTGCAAACCATACCTGAATTGAGTGTAATAAATCAAAGAACGAAGAAATTTGACATGTAACTACATATAAGAAAGATAAAGGATATGCATATATAAAGTGTTGTTATTCTTACATTGTTGTGAGAGAGTAGGGTTTCATCATATATATTGATCAACCTATGGAATTTTATGATCATATGAAACTGAGGCATGCATGCAAACCAAAAAAGGTAATTCATAATCTAAAACAAGTATCTAAAGCTTGGTTATAAAGGTTAGAGAATACTTTCTTCAAGTGATTTTATTTTCCCTTTTACTAATACATGCACTTTTGTGAAGAAATATATAAATGAAACTTTGTATTGTTGACCTCAATCTCTTCTCATGCAAATCACTTCAATAGCTCTCTTTTGGAAAAAGCAGATTCCTAGATTCTAAATTTAGATGGAATATAACAAATACCATAGTCAGATCTGAAACAATCACTGATAACTCTGCTTGAACACCTAACAACATGCATGTGGGCCTCTTGGTGGGACCCCAAATGATGAAATTTTCAAACAAAAATCTATTGCAAACTCGCTACTGTTGCGTTCATTAGCTAATCCGTGTCTATAAACACCTCTCATAGACATGCACGCCATGCATGTGAAACGTCATTTTCAAACCAAACTACACTCACCATTTTTAAATCTCACTCAGCCACTTCATTCCCCCACTCTCTCCCTCGATTTCCCCACTCTCACCTCTCCGTCTCTCTCTCTCTCTCGAAGCAAAAAAGAAGAAGGAAAAAAAAAAATCTCTTTTTTATTTTGTCAATCCATCTTCCATTTTCTTCTTAACAAGAAAATCCATATTTACTAATATTCCCATTTTTCTATTTTTCAAAAGAATGAGTTCAGACTCCGAAAGTGTCGGCTCCAGCACTCGTACTTTCAGCCTAAACCCTAACCAAGAAGGACTCCAAAACTACTAAATTGTTGGGGATCAGGGTTCTTTTCTCATAGTGTGATTATTAGGGATGCATATAAAGGGATTCATGAAATCAGTTTATCATTAGAAATTGCTGAAAAGATCACATTTGAAGAGAAGGTCACTACATACAACATGGATCATTTATAGAAACTAGTGGATGACAAATTATGTGTAACATACAGAGATGGTTCAACCAATTATGCAATCAGGGAAGGTTCAAAAGGACATACACATTTGAAAGTTGGTCAAATCATAAATAGGCGTTATTTATGGACGGAGACATTAAGTTGTGCCAACATGGAGTCTGTGTCCAAAATCCACATGCTTGATGACAGTGGACATGACTCCAGACTAATATTTAAACAATCTATACTACCTACCATTAAATGCTTGGTGACAAAAGCTTTTTGACAAGATATGCTACAATTATTCATGTGCAAGTCATTAGTAATCTTCTATTTTGGGAGATCCGTGGCTTGAGGGATTTTTAATAGGATATATCACATAAGAAAGAGATAAACATAAGAAAAACAAAGAAAGGTAGAGATTTAGATCCATATTTGTGGCACTTTAGAATTTTCTTTTTTCATGACAACTTGGAATAATAATGTTATTTATACGTCTTTTTTTTCTTAAGATATATGAAAATAAGAGAACGTCTCAATTACAAATGGTTGGACCATATCTTACCATCCATCTCAATTATAGGAAGAAATGTATGTGTAGACTTACTTTTCTGCAATTCCTCTGGTGTTAAGCTCTGTAATTTACTGATAACCAATTAATTATAGATACTCAAACAAATAAAAGATAAAGCAAAAGAAAATAGAATTCCCATACCTTAGATTTTGGGTTTGCAAGAATGCACCTAGCCATGAAGTTGGCAACCCCATCAACCACTAGCTCCTCGGTAATAATCACATAACTCTCGTCATCAATTCCACTACGCTCTTCTGTATTACCAGGAACCATGTCATGTGTGACCCAAACCCACCAACTGGGTCCTTCAATATCAACATTGACCAAAGTTTCCACTGAATGCAAATCTGCTCCTATTTCAACAACAAAAGACCAAGAGAAAGAAACATTAACACCAACAAATTGAAAATTTGGCTTTATCAGCTGCAATTTTTCAAAATAATTGAGAGAACCTGTGGTTTCTTTGAAAGGAAAATCATGACTTGGCATGACTGTGGATGCCTTTTGGAGTGATTCAAGTCGGGTCAAGAAGTTTGAAGAATCCACTATATATAGCAAGAAGTTCCAATGAAAAGCTCCCCTCCTATAAAAATCAAAATATAAGGTACAACCATCACAATAACAGTCCCAGGACAAGTTAATCCGCATCCATACATGAATGTCACGATGGTGCGGATTGCGTTGTGTAACTCAGCGCCGAAAGGGGTTCGATAGGGCCCACCATGATATACATGTAGGAAAACCCAAATCAGGATTTTCCTACATGTACTAAAGTTCTAAGAAACACCCAACTTATTCAATGAGATTATAATATCCAGTAGATCTCCACAATCACCTTAGAATCATAAAAAGCATGTTTTTTTTTATACAAGCCAGTAAAGATCCCAGGATAGCATTGGAAAATTACTTAGAGATAATATCAGACTGACTATTGCAATCACAATTGCAATCATGATTTACTTCTAGTCTTGATCACAGTTTAAAATACATGTTTTGGGGATTTCTTTACAAATATAATATACTATTGCAATCACTATTGAGAGATAATATCAGCAACTACTAGCCAACAAAATTGCAATCACTATTGCAATCATGATTTACTTCTAGTCTTGATCACAGTTTAAAATACATGTTTTGGATATTTCTTTACAAAGATATTTCCTTTCATCATTAAATGAGAAAATGAGAAAATATCTGAACAATAATCAAATGCATGATAGTGCTATACATGGTTCAAAATAAATAAGCAGTTACATGACTTGAATTTCAATATTCATATTGGAGAACTTACTCAGTTGAAGAGGAAGGTTTGTCATTCTCCTCATATATTGTAAAATCTGATAAGGATTTATAAAAACATATATGAAGTTATTAGTGCAAAAGTCTACCTAAAGAGAAAACCAATTCACTGAACGCAATAGCCAAGCTATTGCAATTGCATTCACCAATCTTGGGTTTGAGTCACTTGACCATTACTAATGCCCATTTCAGAGTTATCTTAGTTTTCAATGTCTTTCTAAGAACTGAAATATCACACTACAAAAAATCTGAATGTCACAATTTAGTGAATCCTGGAGGGAAAAACATCACATTTGAATGTACTTACAGACTGGGTATTGATGACTTGAGTATTTTTATGAGTTTGCCAAGATCTAGAGAACCAACCTGCAAAGTACAAAGTACAGACAGTTTGTTCTACATCAGTTTGCTAGTTTTTGTTTCAGTAGTGTAAGCATGCAAAGTACAAACAAATAACTAACCAAAAAGTAAACAGGTTATACTATGGAAAAAGTAAAAAGTTTATACTATGGCTGTCTTCTTACAAGGAAGATGGAGTATAAGAAAAATAACATTTGCTCTTTAGGGCTTGTTTTACATATTTATGATAGAAAAGAAGAAGAGAGGGAAAAAATATATACTTACTAATTCCTACAAAATCCCTAATCATAATGAAACTTGATGATCCTATTCATCCATTCTACAAATCCATAATAGGCATATAGTTAACATTTAACTACCTTCTCTTAAAGACAATTTACCAAACCCTCCAAAATCAATTCAAAACCAAACAAAAGAGTGGGGGGGGGGGGGGGGGGGGAGGGGACTTGAAAGGATTAGATTCACTGACCACCAGAGTGCAAAGCATCAATATGCAAAAAAGTTAGCGAATGCAAAAACTCATCTTTTTTTTAAGAACAAGTTTGGTTATGTTATGAATGTGATGCAATAGCTAATAGTAGTAACCATCATAGTCTTTCTTTTTTGGATTGTTAGTCGTAGTGGATATTATGCACTTTATACATGTGAACTTAGTCCACCTGTATGAGATCCAGAACATTCATCCAGCAGTCCTTGGGTATCATCTTTGAGATACAACCATCTATTGCACAATGCAAGAGATGAATAGTGGATCTCCTATATGTGTTACTGCATGTACAAGGATAGAGTTCCTGATTTGTAAGAAAAAAACAAAGTTTCTAAGATTCATATCCTTTCTCACAATATAAATGGCTAGATTCAATCTAACTAGCATGCACAAAATCACGTTTTAGCTCTTTAAGATCCCCAGCGTGGTTGTATCAAATAAATGTCGCTCAAGCATGATGAAAGATGCAATATTGTAAAAGGATGGAAGCAAAATACACATGCACAATATATACATATTAAACTATATTACTCTATTTTTCAATTCCTACAAGGATGCATGATTTTCTAAATACTTGCATATATTACAGCAGCAGTGGTATGGTGCTTGTTTTGGAGTGAGAACACAACTTGGGGAGCATAGCTGCCCATGACTATTTTACAGGAACACACACACACACACACACAGAGAAAAGAAGAAAAAGAAAAAGAAGAAGCTCTAATAGTTGCATGGATTGACGAGATGGGCGTACCAGTTCCTACTGATACAACGAGCATGACATTTACCTCTAATATAAAGCCTTGATCTCAAAATGAAGAACCCACTATGGAAGACAGCGAGCCCACAATACCCTATTTTCATTGTATTTCTCGCATTAACCGGTCGGCCAGGGATGTAGCAGTTGCGCAAAAACCATGAAATTGCATGAATGAAGTGTCCCTAAATCCCTAAATCCCCAAATCCCCAAATCCCTAAATCCCCAAATTGTTTCAATCGATATTGAGATTGAGAGAGATTGAGAGAGAGTAAGAGATACCTATTTGAGTAGGAGCCTCGATCACGGTCAACCGAGCTTTAGAGGATGCGTGGAGAGAGGACATGGTGGAGAGAGGGCGGTGGAGAGAGGGCGCAGTGGAGAGAGAGAGAGAGCACCGAGAGAGACAGAGAGAGAGGGCGCGGTGGAGAGAGGACAGAGAGAGAGAGGATAGAGAGCGAGAGAGTAAGAGAGGACAGAGAGCGAGAGAGACTTAAGTCTCTATCACTAGTGGGCTACATTCACATGGTCGGTGCTCTGTGGGCCCCACCATGATGTATGTGTTTCATCCCCGCCGTCCATCTATTTTTCCATATCATTTTATTGTATGAGACGAAAAATGAGGTATATCCCAATCTCAACTGGACCACATTATAGGAAACAGTGTTGAATGAGCGTTGACCATTAAAAACCTTTTTGGGGCCATATAAAGTTTTGGATGAATCTGATAATTTTTTCCCCTTCATCTGGGCGTATATGACCTATTCAATAGATTGGATGTCAAATAAAAAGTACAGTGGGCCTTAGGAGGGTTTTAATGGTGGATATCCAATCACTATTGTTTTCATGTGGGGTGGTCCACCTAAGATTTATATCCCTCTCATTTTTGGTATCAAGCCTTAATATGATATGTAAAAATGGATGGATGGCATGGATGAAACACATACATCATGGTGGGACCCATAGAGCACCGACCAACATCCACCAAGTTTTGTGGGCCCCACTATGATGTATTTGTTATATCCACATCGTCCATCCATTTTGAGATATCATTTTACTTCATGAGCCAAAGAATGAGGCAGATAAAAATATGTAGTGGACCCCACCACAGAAATCTTAGGTGCACCACAACACATAAAATCAACACTAATTGGATATCCATCATTAAAATCCTCCCAAGGCTTATTGTATTGTTTATTTGACATCCAAAATGTCGATTAGGTCATATAGGGCCAGATGAAGGGAAAAAATAAAAATCAGCTTGATCCAAAACTTTTATGGCCCCAAAATGGTATGACATCCAATATTGTACTGTTTATATTTTTTTAGATGTCTTCATATAGTTTTAGATGGTAATCAACACCTGAGTTTCGTATACGGATGATTTTTGAGATATCTCATAACCTAAAGGGGACACATCAAATCCACGGTGTTGATGTTCGACACACATCATGATGGGGCCCACAAAACTTACTAACATCAATTCTTATGTTCTCACGAGGTTAGTAAGTGGGGTCACGATTTTAACTAGAATATTTGGCCCATTTTACATGTTTGGTCCATTCACTCTATTTTATTGATCAATACTTTCAATTTGACTAGTTACTCGCCTCAAAATATCAGGCTACATATGAGAAATATATTGGGTATACAAGATTGATCAACAATTTCAGTGAAATTTGATTTAAACATCTGAAGTTATTTACTCTTCAATTTGAACTGATTAGGTTGTCCAAAAATAATTAAAGGTTCAATTAGTGGATGTGCCTAATGATTTAGTAATTTTATTTTTCACAAATAAATTTAACATTTTTTTTCAAAATGTATATATTTTTTACTCTTTTAACTAAATATCATTTTTATTATAAAATATTTCAAAAATATTTAAAATACAAATTTTGAATTTTTATTTTCAAAATCTCAAAAATTTTCTCATATTTTATTTTTTTCTTAAAAATTTCAAAATGCCAATTTTATTTTTTTTATACTCGGCCCAAAAATGGCAAGGTACTATATTATCATTCTTTCCAGTGGTGTGGTCCACTTAAGATTTAAATCTACACAATTTTTTATACCCGGTCCAAAAATGGGTTGGAGAAACATAGGGGCAACAAGGATATACAGCACATCATCAAAATCTCACTTTTATTATCTAACTTTTCAATTTTTCTTATCAAAATACAAAATTTAGTTTTCTTTTTTAAAAAATATATATTTTTACAATTTGTCAATTTTTTCACAATTTTGTTTAAATTTTTAAATTTTCTTTTTCAAAATATCATTTTTAAAATCTCACTTTTGTTATATAACTTTTTAATTTTTCTTGTCGAAATACAAAATCTAGTTTTCTTTTTTAAAAAATATATTTTTTTACAATTCATCAATTTTTTCACAATTTTGTTTAATTTTTTAAATTTTCTTTTTCAAAATATCATTTTTTTTTTATCGAAATCTTCTTTTTTTTCAAAATTATCAACATTATTCAAAGTTCTTATTTATTTTTTTTCAAAATCTAGATTTTTATAAAATCACAGTTTCGGATCAAAAAGAAAATTTATTTTTCCTATTCATCCAAGCATTTGGACCACACTACATGAAATGGTCTTGATTGAATATCCAACATTAAAAACTTCTTGTGATTGAGCCAAAGTATGAGGCAGATTCAAAGTTCGAGTGGACCCCGTCACAAAAAACAGTGGGAATTGAATGCCTACCATTAAAACCTTACTTTGGGCTGTAGAAGTTTTCAACCAAGCTAATATATATGTTTTCCCTGATTCCATGTCTGTATTAACTTATAAATAGGTTGGAACTCAAATAAACATCGCGACAGGCCCTAAAAGGGTTTCAATAGTATGTGTCACTATCCTACTCTTTTCTATGGTGGGTCCACTTGAACTTTGGATCTGCCCTGTCAGTCAGATGCATCATTCCATGGTGGGCCATGAGCTTGGGTGGGCCACACCACATACTATAGTTGAGAGGATTACCCACCCATTAAAACAATCTTAAACATTTATCGGGCCCACCTAGATGTGGTTCATAGATCTAGCCCATTCATTATGTGTGTCCTACTTGGATGAGGAGTTGAACAAAGTTTCATACACATCCAAAACTCATGCAGGCCTCACCAAATGCTTTTTTATATTTTAGGGATGTCTTTGATTAGTTTTAAATGTTATGACCCACCTGAGTTTCATATATGACTGATTTTTGGACTTAAAGGGGATACATCAAATGCATTGTGTTGATGTTCTACACACATCATGGTGGGGCGCACACAGATTAACCTCATGGGAAGTTCCCATGAGGTGACCTTATAGTACCATTTCACTATTTAGGTAACTCCTTCATGGGTGTTAATCTAACCGTGTAGGGCCCACCTTGATATATTCTATGTATATCGACACCATCCATATATTTTTCCATCATATTTTAGGATGTGATTTTAAATCATAAGAAATCAATAATCTGAGGTGGGTCATACTAATCAAAACAAAATTTAAAATTTTCTTTAACATTGTTAATTATTTTTCTAAGCTTCTCAACTATTTTTTTTTTTCAAAATTCATAATTTTTTTGAGCTTTTTAATTTTTGACTTGAGCATTAGAGACAGTTTAGGACCGTCTCTAATAAAGACGGTCTTTAACAGTCTCTAATAGAGACGGTCTGTAACAGTCTCTAATAAAGATGATCTTTGACAAGGCTATAAGACGGCTAAGGACCGTCTCTAATAAAGACAGTCTTTGACAGTCTCAGATTATAAGAGACTGCCAATGACCATCTCAGATGACTGCATATAGTGACCGTCTCTAATGCGGACGGTCTTTGACCGTCTCAGATGACTGCATTTAAGACGGTCTTCGATCGTCTTAAATGATTTGTGGATGTTCAACATTTTAAGACAATATTAGGGACAATCAAGAGCTGTTTAAAATTTTAGAGACAGTTTACAGTCGTCTCTAAAATGTCTTTAAACTAAAGAATTTTAGAGACGGTCCACAACCGTCTCAAAATTCGTCCTTTTTTTTCCATTTTTCACGTAGTGGCACCATCAACAAGGTCTATGTTCACTCCTTAAGTGAAGGGTTATGATATAGTAATAAACTCGGTTAGACCGAGGTCGAACTCACAGGGACTGAAACCTGTACGTAATCTGAAACTAAGTAGAAACAAAACTAGCCTAAGATGAAATCTAAATCGAATGATTTTGAGAAATAATGGTGAAATACTAATCTAAAACTTAAGGAATTCAGAGCTAGGAAACTAGGAATTCATAGGATCCACTTGTGGAGATCAGGGAGATCTATGATCGATTCATGAACACAACGGGACTTCGAGTCCCATCTTCATCTGGTTGGAAGATATAACCTAAAAATCAATTTTGAACTTCATTTATTCTAGTTTTCAAGAGATCAGACAGGTGTAAATTAGAATAGATTCCATCACAAAACCATGCCCATGAGACAAAGTAAATAATAGAATTAAACCAATTCACGACCAATCTGAGTGATGTACGAATGTCAGGAAGAGTTCCGTCATTCGACCATGTCCAAGGGGCGATGGTAAACAACAGGGTATCCTGGCTTTAGAATCACAAGAAAGGAAAAGAAAATACTCTAAGCCGTTGCAGATCTACTATAATGTAAGTCACAATAAACCATTAAAAACTAAAGCATTCTTTCATCTAACGAAAATCAAATATAGTTCATCACAAGCATCCAAGCCATAGTATCAACCCCATCACGCCACAAGCTTCACCTCTTAGCCGTAGCTAAGAGGTTCAGCCCAACATGAATGGGTTGGATCCCTTAAACAAAAAAAAAAAAACTACTATCTTTCTCTCTCTCACGTTCAAAACCAAAGGATCCCTCTCTCCATGTTTCTCTCACTCCTTTATAGGAAATTCCAGTCGGTTGCTACATGTAGAACTGGAGTCGGTGCATGGAGAGGTGGACAGCCGTTTACCACAACAGTCGGTGGTGAAAGAAATCTCTTCCGCAACAACATGCAAACGACACTCATCTCGTGTGTTTGGAATAGATTTTCAGGACGATGAACGTCCCGAACTTTATTTTGACACCTAGGCTAGACTCATGGCGTCCTGTTGCACCGTGTGGATGGTCCAGATTGTCCACCCGATCTTCCCATTGATCGCACAACTGTTGCAAAAATTGGACAACGTCCGGACGCAAAAATAGAGCCTGCGAAAGGGCTCTTGCGTTGTGCTGATGGTGGGGCCCATGATTGATATTTTATGAGAAATCTAGACCGTCCATTGCATTCTCCTCGAAATTGAAGGGACAGTTTTAGATCAGATTCGATGTGCCATAGGTTTGGACGAAGCAAAACGGTCTTTTTGTGACCGCTGTGACAGGCACATGCGCTTGATGTACGAGGTAAACATGGGTTCAACTGTCCCGAGCTCCTCTATAAGATGGACAGCTTGGATCGGATAGATGATCCATGATGGTGGCCCACCAGCTTCCAAAAAATGCCCCTGCGCAATTGTCTGTGGAAGAAACAAAATGGCAGTTGCCAATTTTGACTCCATCACAGGACCAACCTGTTTTGGAAGGAGATGCAGTTGCCGTACACATCTGGTGCACTTGTGCACTATGCACACCCTGACTCAGGTGGAGTCCACGGTGATGTTTCTGAGATCCACTCCATCCATATGTTTTATCACCTCATTTAATGGGTTGAACCCAAGTTTGAAGAATATCCAGAAATCAAATGGGCCCAAAATCAATGGTTTATGGGCTGATTTGTCTGTTGGGCCACTTCCAGAGGGATCCACTGGTTGAAATTTGACGTGTATAGTTAATTTAGAGTCATCAGGCCCTGTATAAAGTTTTAAGCCGATCAGGTGGTGGGAACCCTCTAATCTTGCATTCTGGACGTCTTTTAGGCATGTTTAAGCTGAATGACTGGAATTTCTCTGATCTCCAGCATGTAAATCCTCAATCTTGGTCTCATAGAGTCCGTCGCTTGCCTTGGTGACTTCAGAGCGCTAATTTCATGCTTTTAGTATCCTTTTCCAGTCCATGCTTGTGAATTCACCTTGCATCACAAACACGATTAAATTAAGCCGTTAAACAATACCATGTTCGTAAATCCAGGCAATAATTGGGGTCTAATATGCAATATTTGACCCTCAACAGTCTACTATGTCTCGTCTAATGCATTAGTCTCGTTGGTACCTACATCAATAGTAGTGTCTGATTGGTGTTTTAAAACACCATCCCAGGTGGGAGTGAGTAGCTAACTAAGCAGTTCCATTTTCATGTTATCAATACAATTAAATATAGGCAATGCCATCATTATAAAATAAATAATTCATAGTTAATTAGTTAAATATATGGATGACTTAATGATATACGCAATGGTTGGCATGCAACACAACCCAATAATGTTTAGTATGATGAATGCCCAGGAATATGACAATCGTAAACTTTCCATATAAACGTTATTGCTAATGAGGATGTCAACATATGTGCAATGGTTGGCCTACAACACAACCCAATAATGTAATAATATGCATGATTAGACAAGTAATTACTAGTTACTATTTAAACAGCGGGTCAACGAAGCTAGGATACTCACATTCTATCAACAGTCGTTAAACGAATTCACGTAGCTCATGGTGGCACATAACAGCCCCTCACCAGCGTCCCTTGATTTAAATTTGAGTTCATCATCCAATAGTCCATACAAATCAATTGGGTTAATATTAAGCTTTGTCACCCAAGGACAATTGTAATTAGGGTGAACGTCGCTACCCAAATCCCAAATGTAAAGAACACACACCACCTAAACCATTAGGGCGTGTTTGGGCAGTGGGATTAAAAGGGATTAGGTGGGATGGGATTCATCTAGTCCTGTGCCAATTCCACTCCATGTTTGGGAAGAATGGAAAATCTTGGAATTAGATTAGATGGAATTGCATCGGGTCCCGTGCCAATTTCACTCAATGTTAACAAGTTTTGTAGGTCCCACCATGCTGTGTGGGATATATCCACACTGTCCACCCATTTTTCAAGATTATTTTAGAGCATGGGCCAGAAAATCAGGTAAATCTAAAGCTCAAGTGGACCCCACCATAGAAAGCAACGGGGATTGAATACTTACCGTTAAAAACTTCTTTGGGGCCATATAAGTTTTGGATTTACCTCATTTTTAGGCCCATGCCATACAATGACGTTACAAAACAAATGAACGGTTTAGACATAACATGTGTGTTATTCTCAGTAATTTCAAATGATGGTGGGTATATCCATTCAATGTACCATCGTATTACCAACAAAGCATGGCTTTAATCTTATCCCATAGTAATGGGGGATAATCCCTACCATGGTTAATAATTATGGTTTTAGAATCCCATCCCACCTAATCCCTTCTAATCCCACTGCCTAAACGCCCTTAACAACATGATAGGGTCGCGACATTCATCGGTGTATAGTGGTCACTATAGAGAGGCTCATCAATTTTTTGTCAATATGGGAAGCAAGTCACTCCTAGCATAGGCCGACAACTCGTACACGATGTCCCATACCACCATGCCGACTCATAAGTCTTTGTATGATCGTAATATACTAATAGTTATTAATGGACATAATTTAATGGTAATAGTGGTATCTTAGATTCCTTTGAATGTTATACAACCACTAAACATAAGAATGATCAAGCAATGAATTGTACTGATCTGATAGATAATGGGAGACCCCGAATAAAACTAGCATTAAGTGCGAAGCATCCCGTGTAGCGTCAAATACTTCTGGTCATCCGTGTTCAAACTCGGTTGATCATATAAGTTCGAGATAGCCAACCCAAGGTGGGTCATTCACTTAGTATTTTTCATGGCTCGATCAACGCGACTACATATCATATTATCAAATACATAAATATAATTACGAAACAACTTAATAACACAATATGGTGCATCAACTGAACATATATACGAATTAATACAATCCATGTATATCAATATCACTTATCAATTTATATACAAGAGTTCTAACCATAGGAATTTCATCTTGTTGAAGTATTTCATCAAACATGTTGGCTACCATCAACAAGTAACATTAGAATTATAATAATTAATTGGCAAATCAAACATAAATAGCATATGATATCTTGTAATCAACCAAAAATCATTATCTAATACTATCAATAGTTGATAAAATGAAACCTAGAAGAATGGTCCACCTTAGAGAGTTTCATGTAACATAATCGCATGCTTTGGGTTTTTAGAAAAAATAACAAATTCTTATACAAACACCAAGAACTATATGAGATTCATGCAATTCATTATAGAAAAACCTTGGTTGTAAAGTAGGGTTTATTTCTGAACTCTCAATCACAAGTGGGGTGGATTTGGCAGAGAAAAACGGTTGATCCTAGGGCTTTAATCAGAGGGAATCAATGAAAGAAAGCATCAAAACCTCCCCACTCATACTATCACTTTTCTTCTCTTCCTCTTTCTCTTCCTCTTTCTTTTTCTATCACACCCCAAAAATCGGAATCTGAGTTGGCCAGGCCCAAACCCGAATTTCAGGACTATGAGTTATATTTAAATAAAATATACACCACAACCCAAATTATAATTACGTATTTTCAAGGTAATCAGAGCAACCAAAAGAATAAAAATCATCATCATTAAATAATGTCGACTAATAAATTCTTAAAAATTTACTTACACTAATATTCAAAAATAAATATTAACAAAATGCGTTGAATTTTAATTAATATTCAAATAAACAAAAGGAAAAGTCTTTGATCTTGCCCAATTGGCTATTCATACACAGACCCTGCAAAATAATCTATAAGGGTGTGATCGCGATGGCTCGTAGGGTCACATCATTTCCAAAATTGAAATTTCTACATCAGCATGTAACGAAGAATAGATAATGAAAGTTCGAGTCGTGGTGCGTAGTGCGTAGTATAGCATGCCGGTAAGGGCCTCGCATTAAGGGTCATAACTCACGTTAGTCCCATACCTATCATGAGAAGTGATTCCAAGATGATAGACTCCTCATCCCGAATAGTCTCATACCTATTGAGGATCGTAGCTCACAAATGTGTCCACCAAAACTGGATTTACGCATCCACAACTTGAATATAAGAGGACATTAATATTCACTAATAATAAATGAAAATTTGAAAATAAATTCAAATAAAATAAAATATCTTTTGATCCACTTTTGGACTTTACCAGGGTAGAACACCCGTGCACCCATTTTAGGGATTAACCGAAGGCAGAGCACCATGACCATTTTGGACCTCCCAGGGCAGGGCACCATACATCCAACATTTTAGGGAGTTCGGGCAGAGCACCCACGTGTACATTCACTTAATCTTAAATAAAGAAAATACGACTTTCATCCTAAAACACAAGCCAAGAATCGAATATTTAGATATGACACATCCTGGAACACTGTAAGACCCGTATCTTGGTCCGTACCATTCCGTAGAATTCAGCGGTCTTACCGGTCGAATTTCGACAACCTTCGACCCTTAACCGATATTGATGCGCGACCCTGATTTATATGCCGTCAACCTGTATCGACTCAACCCAAGACCAATACCATAGCAACTGCGCCATCGCTGCGGTTCCAATGCCGCGACTTGCGCGCCGAGGTGATACCCTGATCAAGAGATGTGGGCCAACGTTCGGTGCGAGGAAAACCCCGCGCGTTGTGAAACCCAAGAGAATCTCTACGAGGTGTCACATCAATCCCATCAATCAATCAATCTATCAACATGTCAAGTACATATCAAGTACACATCACTTTTTCACCCTTCTCAAGCAAGCCCATACCTTCTTACACCAAAAATCCTCAAAAGTCAAAAAGGTCTTACAAAGCCCATGCTTTTCTTACACAAAAGGGCACCAAAGTCAAGGTTTTCTTACACACCCCTCTCTCTCCCATCCATCACTCCATCACCCCATCACCTCACATATCCCTTTTACAACTATCTCTCTCTCATTTCTCATCTCATTTTCTCAAGCAAAAAAATCCCACGTATGAGACATCCTCCAAGCACTCCAAAGCTCTAAGTGTGGCCCACCTCTTCATCCCAAGATCTCCCATCCTAGCCATCCATTTCTCATCTCCTCCATTAGGATTGAAGCTAAGGTGCTAAGGAGCCCATAGGAGAAAGAAGATCGGACGGTGGGTGTATGATAATAGTAGTTTTCCTTATTTTTGAGATGGGCCAAGTGAGACCAACCGATCAATGGTTTGGATCTCACTTGGGACCCTAAATTGTGGCCGATGGCCCACTTTGATCATCATGATCATTCCATGATGGGGCCATTCTCCATGGACCCCATCATGATGTTTATTTCATGACATTATGAAGGTCATCTAGACCATCCATATTGGTGGGAAAAGGATCCCCACCGTTGATTTTCAATTTTGATGGTCCCATGTGATTAAAGGATCCACTTGATGTATGATTCATTGCAAGGGAGGGCCCATAATGTCGGGGTCCCTCCATCACAAGCGTGTCCCACCCTCTCTCTCTCTCTCTACTTCATTTTTTTTTTTTTTTTTTTATCATATTGTGTTTGTGTGGCCCACTTGAATGGACCCCACCTTAAAGTATTTATTTTGTCCAAGCTTTCTTCAACTGGGACCCACCTTGTATGTTGTACCCACATCATCCATCAGTGGTGGCCCACCTCAATAGGGCCCACCACAACGTATTTTTTTTAGAACCAAAACGTCTAGCGTCTAGGACGCTGGACGTCCCTGTAAAGAAAAAAAAAGAAAAAGAAAGAAGCTTTGGGGTGGTCCTCTCACAGGCCCCACCTTGATGTATGGGTACGATCCAAGCCGTCCATCCTCTTACCGGCCTCATTTTATCCGTTGAGTAGAGGAATGGGCCTGATCTGAGCATCTGGTGGGTCATAGCATAGGGAACTTTAGTGGTTACCCTTAAAAACATTTCCTGATGATTCTATGCATCCAAAAATCCTGAACTTTAGACTCTTTCCGCCTGTTACGAGCCGTAGAATCCCGTGGACGGATTGGATGAACTTGATATGGGCCCCACTTGTGGAAAACCATAGAAATACAAAAGTAGAGAAGAGAGAGAGAAGGGAAGGAGGCTGTCACCCCCTGCTGCTATCAGACGGCGCAGGCGCTACCTGCGCTGTTGCCAAGCGCACGGGCAGGCGGGCGAATAGCAACCCACGGCTGCTGCCGTGGGCCCCACCATGATGTATATGTCTATTCCACGCCGTTCATGAGGTGGGCCCCCCCTCAGGTGGGTCCCCTACAAGTTTCAACCGGATCCAACGCTCAGGCGGCCCACATCATGGCAAACAGTGTGAATGAACGCCTACCATTGAAACCCTTCTGTGGGCCACAGGAGTTTCAGATCAATCCGAAATTTGTGTTTTCACTTCATCCAGGTCTGAGTGACCTTATGAACGGGTTGGATTTGAAGTAAGCATTGAGGTGGGCCCCACATGGGACCCATAGTAATGTATGTATTTATATCCACCGTCCGCCTGGACGGTGGTACCCTCCATGATGCATGTGTTTTTCACCCACCGTCCGCTTGTGGTGCTCATGCATGGGTGCATGCGTGTGGGTGTGTGTGTATGTGTGGGGTTGTACATGTGTGTGTGTGTGTATATATATATATATATTATATTGTATATACATATATGTATATATACATATATATTATTGTATATACTATATACATATATATATTATATTATATTATGTAATGTACATGATGGTGGGCCTTCATGTGGGTCCCCACCATTGATGCAGGTGCTGCATCTAGTCTGCCCATCCATTTTAAAGATCATTTTATGGAATGAGTCAAAGAATGAGCCAAATCCATAGTCCAAGTGGACCCCATCTTGGCATGATTGAGGTCCATCTTAATGTAATTATGACAGCTTATTGGGGCCCACTTTGATGTGGATGTAAGGCCCATGGGATTGGACCATTTGATATATCCCAAGGCCCTTGGGACCAGACCCATTTGATTTATATAAGGCCTAAGGGTTTAGGCTCATTCGATTTATATAAAGCCTACAGGATTAGGCCCATTTGAGATGTATATGGCTCATGAGATTAGGCCCATTTGATACAATTTAAGGCCCACGGGTTATGACCCATTGTAATGCACATAAGGCCCATTGGTGTGGTCCATTTATGTGGCTAATTCGATGAATAAAAGGCCCATATGATACGACCCATTTGATGTATTTAAGGCCCAATGGGACGTACCTAAAGTCCATTGCAATGTGTGATCCCAACACGGATTATGTAATGATTGCGCCTTGGGAGTAATGTTGGTTTGACGTCCACATTGCGAGTGTAATGTTGGTTGGACGTCCACATTACGACTCTCCTTAGGGCCCATTGTTAGAACCGTATTTGTTGTCTATAGGCCGTCTACGTCCATCTGCTTTGCAAGGATAGTGCATTACTTTATAACATGTTTACTCTAGTTCTATGACTCATGATCACACGCATCATATGTATGCTTGATATGAGAAGTGACTGATCATAGCATATACCTTCGGACAGATTGTTTATGGGACCCCGATTAGGCGGTATTACCCTACATGAGCGCACGATACGCGCAGGATTTGTTGCATGATTGGATAGTTTGATTCATGCATTTCGCATTGTGTGACATGATGGTTGTACGCCCTGGCGACATCGGGGCCGTAGCCTCCACAGATGCATCGTGGTTTGCAGGATTGGATACCAGAAATATTGTTCTACATGAGGTGCTATAGATATCCCTAGGTGAAAGTTTCTAAACCCTTATGGTACCAAGAGGTTGCTCCAACGTCTAGACCGAGTGGGTAGATGAGCGTTGAGTGCCGATTACTAGACGGTTGCGCTTTCCACTGTGTCGTGGTCAGTTGGAAGGGGGTACGGCCTTACCCGCCCTAGTGTAGGGGGCAATGCTAGGCTGAGTTTGACCAGCTCGAGGAATGGGTCCGCTATCGACGAGTCGTGCCCGATATTGGCAGACGAATAGTGAGGTCTCTTCCACTTACCTTATTGCGCGCGATGAGGCGACGATCTGGTTTAGAGTGTACTAGACCCCGGTGATATCCCAGAGTTGAGCTGTATTGACATGTGGACTTAGATGAGGATTGTATGCTTGACTTGCATCTTACATCACATAGCCTTGGTACGACTCATGATATTTATGGATCCATCTGCATATTCCGCATTACTCTGATATTACATTATCATATTACTACCTTGCGCACACACTTTCACCACCCTCTAAGCTTTCTATAAGCTTATGCACAACCGTTGCGTGCAGGTGACGTTGGATCACAACAGCGCTGAGGCTTGAGCACGTGGCAGATTACTCCGGAGGTTTTGTTCATCATCATTGTATTTCCCTTTATGCTCATTGTACTTGTAAAGTTTTTGATCATAGTGGAAATGTAATGGAATTCTTGGTTGTTATTTGTGGGTTATGCATTTGGTTATGCTTATTACGAATCAAACTGACATTGAAAATCCTCCTCGTAGCATCCCAGGATCGGAACCTGGCGAATGGGAGCTGAGAGCCGAGAATGGGGTTCTACGGAGGCTGTCGGCATTGGATTCAGCGATCGAAAATTTTGTGAGCCCGGTTTCCGAGTTTGGGGCGTGACAAACATGAGCCAAGGGTCGAATGTCCATAATTGCTAAAATTTAAAATGCGGCATAAAATAAATATCCTTTTCAGGAATGATCTGGGCAGAGCACCCATAACAACTTGATCCTTTTTAGGGCAGAGCACCCATAACTTAATCATATTTAAAAGCATGTAGCGATAATCAATTAAATTAATTTCACATATTAATAATCAAATAAATGCATTTTATTTTACGTACAACTAAAATCAAATAACTTAAATTAATAATATGAAATAAATAATCAATGGAAATCAAAGTACGTACTAATGTAGGCTTTTCAACCGGAAAGATCACCTACCTAATATTAGAGTAATAAGTTTGATGTGATGATGGATTATACGTATAAATGGTCCGTGTCTAGTTTTGATTAAACTTAGTTTGATGCACTTAAACTAGTAGCACTCGATAAATGTTTTCAATGTAAATGATAACATCCCTACAAAAGAAAAATCATACATGCTAATTTATTAAGTCCTACAGTTATGTTTTTGATTCTCTAATATTAACATATAAGAAAATAACACGTCAAATCACTAAGTTAACTCGAATCAAGGCTACTCTAATATATGAAATCAAAAGATAGATATAGAAACTTAGCTGATAATGGCTCGAAGTCAGAATCTGGAATCAGTTCGGATGATCAGACCACCGGGTCATCGGGTTGACTCGCCGAGTTAACTCGAAGAAACTGCAAGCTTCTCTTTCTTCCTTCTTTCTTTTCTTCTTATTTCCTCTAGCATTTTCTTATGATTCATTCTTCTGATCTTGTCCAAAATACACTAGAACAACAACTCAGATGGGATAGAACAACGAGTCAGACGACTTGGAATGCTTGATTATCCCTTCCTCTTACTGATTCATTTTCTTTCATTTTTCTTGTTATTTCTATCTCTGATCTCTTTCTCATGATGGAGGCTATTTAAAGTCTCAATGAACATAAACATGTCTTTAGAAAACACAGCTTTGGAGTTTTTGTGGCACAAGGAAAGTTGGCACCAATGTGATCGTTTGAGTATCAGTTTCATTCAGATCTTGGACTCTACATGTTGGCGTTGATCTTGGCTTAGATTTGGTATTCATACACTGCTTGAAAGACCCAAATGACTTCTGATTTGAACATGAAATAATGCTCCATGCAGATCATGTGGTGGCTACTTGACATAGGAGATTCTGCAGTCTTCAATGGCGGATTCTTGAATAAGATAGATCTCAACGTGTTGTTTTTTTTTTGGATAGCGCAGATAAGTCCCACGGGTTGAAGGAAGGTGGATTTCGAAGATTCAATGAACTTCGTTAGTGGGTATTGTGGTTGGAAGCTTGCAGACGTCACACGTCTCTCGTCAAGTGTGGAGAAGAGTCGGTATTATCTTCGGTTGAAGTCTGATGCTGGAGCTGATGGTGGGTTCGGGTGTGCAGTTGTATCACAGAGAAGAAGGAGAGGAGAGAGAGAAAATCAGGAGGTGGGATTGGTTTTAGGTGATGTGCTTATGCACGTCACTTTTGTTTTTTTTTTTTTTTTTTTTTTTAAAACACGGTGGGCCCCACTCATGATGTTTATGAAAAATCTACTCTGTCCATTTATTTTTCTAGATCAAATTAGGGCATTAGCCGAAAAATGAGGCTGGTCCAAGGTTCAGGTGGGCTACACTAAAGGAAATGGTGGAACCCACCATTTAAAAAAAAAAATGGGATGTTACACCTTCTCTTTCTCTCTTTCTCCCATTCTCTCCTTTGGCTAAGGCAAATTCGTATGGGGAGAGGGGGTACCTAAATGAGAGTCTTATATAGGGCTAGAAGCGAAGAAATTGGCCTTAGATACTAGGTATTCAATATTATAATCCTATGGGAGGTTGTTTTCAACTATTGGGGTCCACTAGAGAGTGTATGGGTCGATATATGCCTTAGTATAGTTGACCTTATGGATGATCGATGCATGGATAGAATGAGCCCACCATTTGGATATGTCAATCAATAGGTATGATTAGAAGTCAGTTCGATGGTCACCGATCGTGGACTGAGGTTGTGGCTATAGGGATAGGTGCATGGTAAGTTAGATTGGTGTTCTAAATTTGGTCATGATCTAATGGTTTAAACGTCACAACTTTGTCACAGACCAGATATAGACAATTAATTTATGTTCTTAATTAATTTTAAGAATATTTACATATCTTATGCACTAGCATTATAAGTCCAAATTGAGTGATTCAAGGCACCATATTGGCTCAATGTCCCACGATGGACGTCAAGCTCGCTAAGATGAATGTCTTTTTATAGTCTTGGGTTTAGTGGCTCACTAACGAGTAGTGTAAAGCTTATTTAGATAATCAAGACATTTTTGCAATAAATTGAACAGTGAGATTTCTTGTGCACGATGATTAAGGTTTGAATTAGCTAAGTTCATAGTGTGCCTTATATCCAATTAGTGAAAATGATGATTCGATCTTAATCACCCAAAACCGTTGGCTCTTAAACTAAAGGAGTAACTAGGTTATTTTAGTTGTTAATTAATATCCGACCCTAGTTGTCTTGACTTTAAGTAGATCTTTATTTAGTTACCGCTGTCTTCTTTAGTCAGTGATAGGCCGACTACATTTGAAGCTATAGATAAATAAATTACGAGGCTAGACTTGAAGTTCAAATGATTGGGCAGTTTCGTTAGCTTCGTATAATTAATTAATCGAATTTGTGCAGTTCTTCACTGAAAACACCTGTGTATAAGTTAACATCGAGTGAAGGATCAGTAAGTGACAACATAAGCTAATTATGACAAAAAAATTCGATGATTTTTAAAATCCAAATAGCAAAAATTTAGGACGTTACAATAGATTGGATGGAAAATAAACATTATGGTGAGCCCTATGAATGTTTTAACAATGAGAATCATTATCCCACTGCTATTTATGGTGTGGTCCACTTGAGTTGTGGATATAACTCATTTTTCGGTCTCATGCTCTAAATTTATCTCGTCAAATGGATGAAAGGTGTCGATATAATAAATACATTATTGGGGAGCCATGTAACTTTGATCTTTTTTGAACGTACATCTCAAAGTTCGAGGAGCTTCGATGCTCATTAAAGTTGTACACAAACCGAGTTAGCTCGATTAAATCACTCAACTCGACTAGAAAAAGCTCAACTTGAAACTAGGCTCGAGCCAAGTTGAGCTGATTTTTTAAGCTCGAAAAAATTTTGACCGAGTCTGGGCTAGAACAAGCTCGGCTTGACTCAACTCGGAACTTGACTCGAACTTGACATAGTTCAAATCAATTCGACTCGGATTGAGTTCACTTAATATAAATATTTTACAAATATTTATATATTTACTTAATATAAATATTTATATATTTAAATAAAATGTATATTATATATATTGAGAACCCTAAAACGGAAATTCGAATTCGTCTGGTATAGTAGGATTGAATTGGCGCTCGTCTTGAAAGATCGAACTCAAGCTCGGCTTGAGCTGGCCTGAGCTGTGATCCAAAGTGAGCTGAGCTGGGCTAGACCATCAGGCTTAAAGGCCGGCCCGTGCTGAGCTAGACCGTCAGGCTTGAAGACCGACCCAAGCTGAGCTGGGCCAAGCCCGAGTCGGTTCAGCTCGGGTGCAACTCTAGCATGCATCTACGTGGGACGCGTACAGACCTGCCAGGTGGGTGGTGTGTGGTACACCAGCCAATCCACTTTCCGGGTACCACTAAGTAACATGGACCCACGTGATATGTGTCCCGTCCAAAAGGTATACTTTACTGCACAGGTAGCTATGTTTTCACGAGATCGGTTTTGTTAATAGGGTGGGCCACATTTTGAATGGACTCTTTACTAAGCAAAAGTTGAGTAAGTATTGATTATTGATTGTGAAATGCTAAGACAACCGTTTCTTTGTTATCCCATTGTCTGAGTACCAATTTTATTGGTTTTCCGAAGATTTCCTTATCCATGTGGGATTCGGTGAGACCCGGATCCACCAAGGTGGGTGG
The DNA here is from genome assembly GCA_037074715.1 of Magnolia kwangsiensis. Lineage (NCBI taxonomy): Eukaryota > Viridiplantae > Streptophyta > Magnoliopsida > Magnoliales > Magnoliaceae > Magnolia > Magnolia kwangsiensis. The sequence continues at coordinate 123,147,176 of CM073577.1, forward strand.
GACTCTGATGTGGAGCCTACTGTGATGTAAGTGACTACATCCACGCTGTTCATCTGTATTGAAAGCTCATTTTAGGGCAAGATCCAAAATATGAAGTAGTTCCAAATTTCAGATGGACCATAATATAGGAAACACTGGTGATTGACCATTAGAAGCTTCCTGTGGGCCACAAAGCTTTGGAACACGATGATATTTGTATGGTCTCTTCATCCAGGTGTTTGTTGCCTTATCAACAGGTTGGATGGCAAATAAATATTCTGATGGAATCCATGAAATTTTTAATGATAGAGATTCAATTACGACTATTTCTTGTGACGTGGTTAACCTAAGATTTGGGTCAGCTTTATTTTTTGGACCATGCCCTAAAACAACAGCTTTCAAAATGGTTGGGCAGTTTGGATTTAAGGCACATCCATCACTATGAGGTGTCCCACCCACCTTAGTGGATCCGGGTCTCACCAAATCTGCTCCCGAAAACTAGCTACCCCAGTACTAGCCACCTAGCTGGTGTGAAAGTTCCGTGGGCCCGCCCGCCATGATGCATGTATTTGGTCCATGCAGTCCATCCATTTTACCAGCTTATTTAAATTAGGACCCAAAAAATAAGATAGATCGAAATCACAGGTGGACCACACCAAAGAATTACATTGTTGATTGAACGTTCACCATTAAAAACTTTTTGAGCCCACCGTAATGTTTACTTGTCATCACACTTATTAATAAGGTTACACAAACTTGAATGAAGTGAAAATACAAATATCTAACTTTATCCAAAATTTCTGTGGCTCTCGAAAACTTTTCAACATTAATCATTCAATCCCCACTGCTATTGTCTGGTACACCTGAGAGCTGGCTCTACCTAATTTTTTTAAACTTAGGCTCTAAAAGGAGATTGCAATATAGATGGATCGCGTAGATTAAACACATATATCATGGTAGGGTCACAGCCTCACAGAGCTTTGACACCAGCTAGCTGGGTGTGTTGTGTCACTAGCCAAACCTTGTCTGTACATGTGGTGGCCCACCCAAAATCCAGTCCCAGGCACCAGGTACGTTATCTACGTCCACCGTTAGGAGGGAGCTGCATTGATTTTTATTTTATTTTTGTAAAAAAAAAAATAATTACCATGCAGCTACTTGCACAATATCATGCCATCACATTAGATATGTTCATGTAAATACAGTTGCATGTAACTTTCATGTACACGCTATTTCTTTCTCCACATATCACCTTCCATGGCGGTGTAAAAGGGAAAGCAGATTGCGTCCAAGCCCAGGTCGGACAATAAGCTGTTAGAACAGAGCTCCTGTGGGTCCCACCATGATGTATATATTTATCCATGCCGTTCATTCATTTTCTCATACCATTTTAAGATACCATAAAAAATGAAGCAGATCCAACTTTAAAATGAACCACACCAAATAGTGAGCTTGAAATGCACAACGCATTAAATGCAAGTGCCATCTTTGGTGTGGTTCACTTGAGCGTTGCATCTGCTTAATCTTTGGCAACATATCTGAAACTGATATGAGAAAATGGATGGACGGCGTGGATTACAACATACATAATGATCGGCCCCTCAAGAGCTCTGGTCGGACAGCTTATTGAACCTGGATCCTTTCTGCTTCCGTAACAGGGAAGCGGATTGCGTCCTCCGTGCCTGCACGAGAGAGGGCTTCGTGGCGCGCACCATGGTGTATGAGTTTTATCAAAAGTGTTCATCTATTATTATTTTTAGATCATTTTAAGATATGAAATAAACAAAGAATAATATATATATATATATATATATATATATATATATATATATATAATGCTGAAGTGGACCACACAGTAGGGATTGAACTTCCACCACTAAAAGCGTCTGCTGAGAGGTGGATGTTTTGTATCAATTTGATATTTATGTTTTCCCTTAATATAAGTTTATAGGACCTTATGAATAGGTTAGATGACAAATAAACATCAAAGTCATCTTAGGAAGGTTTCAATGGTGGTGCGATCCACATGGTCATTCAACCTGCTTAATATTTACACCCAAACTTAAAATTATATGAAAAAAATGGGTAGATGATGTGGATAAAACCCATACATTATGGTGGGCCCCACAAAGCTCCTACCATGGCCCACCTTGATGTATGTATTATGTATCCATGTTGTTCATGAATTTTTTTTTTTTTATTATTTTTCAGATTATTTAGGACATTATCTTTAAAATGAAGCAGATCCAATTACCAAGTGGACCATAGAAGTGATTGACATCACTAAAAACTTATTAGGGAGCACAATATTTTTGTGCTATTTATTTACCATTCAATTTGTTGATAAGGTCACATAATCCCAAATATAAGGAAAAATAATAAATATCTGCTTGATCCAGAACTTCAATGAGCTATTAATAGTTAATCAATACTGTTTTCTGTGATATAGTTCACATAATAATTAGATTTTTTTCATTTTTCAAATCATGTCATCAAATGATATGAAAAAACGGATGAATAGCATGAATACATGATACATACATCAAGATGGGCCCCATTGTAAGGGCTCCACCGTCTTGGGTGAGGCCGGGGTCTCACCCAATCCACTCCCGGCAGTAGACAATTAGCATAGGTGAAACACGATAATAAAGAGGAAGTTACACCGTTGGACAGTATGAAAGCTCAACCCGAATTGATTTGAAAAAGCTCGAATTAAATGGCTTCAAATAAAAGTTCAAACTAAACAAAGTCGTGAAGTTAAAAAAATTAAAAAAAATTAAAAACAAAACAAAAAAAAACACTAAGCTCGAATCAGGATAAAATCAGCTTGACTCACCTTAATTTATTAGCCCGATTTGATTTGGCTTGATTCTCCTTATACATTGTATACTTGTAATGTCATCTTTGTATAAAAGTAATTTATATTATCTATATTATTTATTTAATAAAAAAGATAAGGTGAACCTACTCAGCTTAGCTGGACTGACTAATATAGTTGGACTAAATCAAATAAAACTCAATTGGGCTCAGCTCAGGTACAGCTTTAGTTATATGATTACGATGGACTCTATAAATTATTTAAGTCAATGAACGGTCCATGATGCTGATGTAGTCTAGCCTTATGTAAAAATGCAGTCTTTTACACGCTTCAGATGTTTTATAATGGGTAAGAAGGTGCTGTACGTAAAAGCTTTACGTACAGTGCATGCACGTGATCGATTCTCTTTTTCTCATTATTTGGGGGTCGCATAAGCATGACGTGCCGTCGAGAGTGCGGGATTATATATACTAGGTGCACTCGCACTGCACGTGGAGAAGAGGCATATGTGTGTTATATCAGAGCCGTTAATCTGGTGCTGATGGTTGTATGCTTTAAAAATAATAATAAAATCTAGTCCGGTTTATTTGTCATTGAGTGGACACACGTTTGTCGAATTTGGACCGTTGGTCAGATTCTCCTTGCATTTAATTTGTATTGTCCACTTGCAGTCCGACGGATCATAATATCAGGCTACGCTTTTATAAGACAGATAAACGGTAGGGATTGCATGATGAAGTGCTCTGATATCGTATACGTGTGATGCATGTATGATAAATGGAATGCAAGGGGGACACGGTGCGCCACCATGTGAATCGTTTTACTCAAGAGATGACGTGTCCACCACCAAATGAACTGACCTGGTAGGCCACTAATATCCACGTGGCAGCTGTCCAATAGCCACGCGATTTCCTGCCCAGGCCTTCGGTAGGAAGGGGAACGGATTGGCTACTCCCCCTGACACCAGCCAATGGCTGGTGGTCGGTGCTCTGTGGGCCCACCATGATGTATGTGTTTCATCCATGCTGTCCATCTGTTTTTACAGTATGGGACCAAAAATGAGATATATCCCAATCTCAAGTGGACCACATTATAGGAAACATTTTTGAACCAGCGTTGACCATTAAAAACATTTTGGGGGCCATAAAAGCTTTAGATCAAGCTGATTTTTGTTTTTTGCCTTCGCCTGTATGACATAATCAACAGATTGGATATCAAATAAACAGTACAGTGGGCCTTAAGAGGATTTTAATGGTGGATATCCAATCATTATTGTTTTCATGTGGTGTGGACCACGTAAGATATAAATACCTCTAATTTTTGGGATCAAGATATAAAATAATCTTTAAAAATAAATGAATGGAATGGATGAAACACATACATCATGGTAAGGTCCACAGAGCACCGACCACCTGCCATGGGGCTAGTGGCAGGGGGAGTAGCCAATCCGTTTCCGGTAGGAAGTTCACGTGATGTCTGCGAGAAATCCCCCTCATGCATCCTTTTGGCAAGAGGATAAATTGGAGAGAATTTCCTACCATTGAAATCTCTCCGGGCTCTACGTGGATGTTTATACGTCGTACAAACCCTATAAAGCCATTTCTATTGAGATAAAGTAAAATCATTGAAAACTTAGCTCCAAACAAAGCTTGGTGACCACGTGAAATTTTCAACATTAGGCATTAAATCTCTACTAATTTCTCTCCTGCAACAAAATCTTATTTTGAATCCACTCAAATTTTAGTAGAATGTCCTGTAATGATCTTGCAAAACGGATAAACAAAGTAGATTTCTCACAAAAGTCAGGATAAAACCCACCCAGTATCATATCACATAAACTTCTTCCAAAAGGCTTTCACAAATTTCACGTGAATTTTCTATGTCTGTCCCCACCAGCCGAGGCTGACAATTTGAGGCGGCATAATGATCTTAGCCATCTATATTTATATCACTAAATAGTTTAAATATAATTATTTTCACAAAATTTTCCTAACTCTTTTCTATAAGTTCAAATGTACAGTTTATATTTTATAAAATTTAAAATTTTTGATATTTTAATTCTAAAATTATTGTCCAAAAATAATTTTATATACACACACGCACAAGAGGGAATATGAAAAAAATAAAAAGAAAAAAAGAAAAAAAAGAGTATAATATTATAGCAAATGTAAAACAATAAAAGAAACCATTTAAACTGACCAAAGACGCTCTTTGGCAATTAGCAAATGAGATAGCTCAAAGCATTTATTGGATTTAAAGTGAAAGATATACCACGTTCTTATATGCTAATGGAATTTCACCACGTATGGATACTCGAACCTTTAACCAGGTGAGCAAGATTAAGGATCCAATCAATTTATTTAAGTTAATATATGCCACGCATATAACATTGCTTCCATATCAAGCATTCTCCCTACCTGAGTATCATATAATCCCTCCTTGAAGGAATGATTAGCATTTCATGGAGTATAATTTCTTAAACTATTGAGATGGTTCATTGAAGTAGAGTTGACATTAGGTAGCATGTCGACCACACCATCCAGCCCTAGGAGAACATGGGATCAATTTAATGTTTATAGTATTTACACGTGTCACTTTTTAGGGTTCATTAAAACCTCTTTATAGTATTGACACGTGTCACTTTTTAAGGTCCATGCATTGTTTTCTGAGTGGACAATTGTACTATTGAAAAGTATTAGGGCTAGGTGTGAATACGCATCCATATGCATGAAAACATCACATGCTTGTTACCTCAATCTGTACCTGTCCAATGGTGGGCCCTTACTTAGATGTGATGCACATAAATATGAAATTACCTGATCGATCGTGACCTCCTGTCAGTAGATATTTGTTCCTGAATTTACCTCATTGTGGCTGTTCATTTGGTTGAAAAAAAATGGACAGTAGGATGGATTTTTGGGAGTAATTTCTGATTTGCACGCTTCCTCAAATAGGCTCATGATATGGACTGATGGACGTGACAATGTCTATATCTTGTGTGCATGGTTTCTCGTGCTCTTCAGATATATAAAGTTAGTTTTTCACAATGAAGTTACATTCTTATATGCATACGGCTTTTTTGGGAGCGTGGTTTTGTAACCCCTGGATTCGGAACCTCAATTCTCCTGGATTTCAAATCCTTTCATTGTGCTAGGCACCCTGGATTCAGAATCAACTTTAAATCAAAAGTAGCCATGCACAATATATTTAAATGACTTTGAGTAAGTCTAGGGAGGGCCACAAGCACAAGATCAAGCCTGAGTAACTAACCAACGATTTTTAACTGCTGATTTACATGGATAATGTTTCGATGTTGATCTTTATATTAAAGTAATTATAGCTATGCAATTGATAACCGACTTATTTTAGGATATCATTAGTGGGCCATGTATACAATAAATTAATAGTCTGGTGTCATACATGTTACACATGCAACACTTGAAAAGATTTTAAATGTAATCCAAGCTTTCACCAAAAGCTCAAGTTATTATATGGTGCCAAACAACCAGGGGATTTGAAATCCCCTCTGATCTCGTCAAATTCTCCTAAATCCATGGTTCAAAATGACCCCTTTACGGATATTTGCTATAACATTAAAAACTAGGTACTCATATGAGGATTACTTATCCAAAGATAAAATGTCATTTTTATATATTACACAAGAAAAATATTTAAAGAGCAAAAGAGCCCTTTTATTTAAAATTTTTAATTTTCAACTCACCACAGGTCAGAAGAGTTATGGAAATGACATTTTTAAAAAAATTATTATTGAAGTCTAAAAGGGTTTTCCTTATAGTAGTAAAATAGTGTATTGGTAAGGTAGAGAAAAGAGGTGCCATGATTTTCCTGAAGATTCTTTGATGAATGTTGAAGACAAATGAAAAATATTTTTCATTTTATGTACTTTATATGATCCAGTACCATTTTCTTATATCTTATATTCTTTTTATTTGCTAGTGGATTGATTTGCCAGTAATTTTTAAGTAGATGTAGTGACAATGTGAGACGTTCCACATATTTCTTGTCTTTTTCTTCACATATTTTATGCGGATGTAAGCTATATGTAATCATCGATACACATGGTCGAAGCTCGTGAGTGGGACCTCAGTTCATTTTCCAATCTGACGATACTGGGCTCGCAATCCAAATGCAACGTATTTTAAGCAAGGATTGAAATTTTCTTTTGGTTTACAGTACGGGTCATTGGTAAAACTGGGTAGTATCACCCCATGTCTGGCCATTTTGGGTTTTATAAAGGTAGGAAACGGGCTAGCCTTTGGCCTAAATAATAATAATAATCAAATAAAATCAAAATTTTGTTAGGGATTTTTGCTGCGGAATCACATAGATCTAGATTTATGATAGCAATCCAAAAACGTTAAGCAATCATAAGAGAACACAAAGATTTAACGTGGAAAACTTTTGCGGGAAAAAATCACGGCACAAATCGACAGAAATTCATTATGAAAAGAAATTATAAAGAGAGAGGATTTATCCGATTCGAACAATCTCGAATCTCACCCTTGCTACACCCTTTCATAACCCTAGAACCCTTTTAGGAACCTATTGAAAATTTTTACAAAGCTTTAAAATACTTTAGAATAGCCCTATGGACTCTTATTTATAGTTTAGGAAACAGTCCTTTCGCACAGACCTTAGAACAATCTGGAAATTGCCTCAAATTTATACAGTCTACGCGTAGTCTGCATAACCCTCGACTAGTCGAGCCACGTCCTCGACTAGTCGAAGGACCCCCCTCGACCGGTCGAGCCTAACCCTTGACTGATTGAGACAAAAAAATACCGCTTGTTGGACTTTAAGTCGAGCGGACCTCAACTGGTCGAGCAGCGGAGAAGACTTGAAGGCTTCTCATCAGACGACAATCTCCGCCAAGTCTTCAATCTTCAACCATGCAGGTTCTTAGCATCTTCTCTTATCTCTGCATTGCATCATAGCTTTAATCAATGCTTCTCATGCACACTCTGTTGTTCTTTTACACCATCGCCAAGCCCAGAGAAGTTGCACAGAACTTAAACTTCTTTGCAAGAACGACCTTGGTGAGCATATCTCCTGGATTCATGTTGGTGTGAATATTCTCTAGTATTATGCCTCCTTCCTCAAGCACCTGTCAGATAAAGTGGTGATGAACATCAATGTGTTTAATACGTAAGTGATAAACAAAATTTTTATCCAAATTAATAGCGCACTTGCTATCACGGTTAACCGGCACGGCCTCCTGCTGAAGTCCAAACTAATTTATCATGCCTCTGAGCCAAACACCTTCTTTTAATGTTTCCGTCACTACCGTATATTCTGATTCAGTCGTGGAAAGAGGCACTATGGACCAAAGCTTTGACATCTTACTAATTGCTCCACCCGATAGTACAAATGAGTATCCTGAAGTAGACTTCCTGAAATCTATACTGCCTGCGTAGTCAGATCCACATATCATACCAACTTTATTTCTGTTTTCTCAAAAATTAAGACGTAGTCTTTCATACCTTAAATGTATTGAAGTACCCATTTCACCGCTTCCCAATGTTACTTGTCGGGGTTTGATATGTATCTGTTCATAACACCAACTGCTTATGAAATATCTGGTCTTGGATAGACCATGACATGTTAAACTGTCAACCGCATTTGAATAAGACACATAAGATGTAACCTGCTTTTCCTCATCTGATTTAAGACATTATTTTGAGGAAAACTTAAAGTGAGCCCATAGGGAAAGTGAGCCCGCTTTCCTTAGTCCATCCCATACTTGATCAATATATTTTCAAGGTATTCTTCCTGTGATAACTAAAGTCTGCTCTTCTTCCTGTCTGTATGAATATCTATGCCAAGAACCCTCTTTGCAGCCCCCAAATCTTTCATCTCAAATATCCTTGATAACTGACTCTTCGATACATTGATTTCAAACATATTATGACATACGATTAACATATTATCAACATACAATACTAGGATGATGAATTTTTCATAACTAAGTGTCTTGTAATAGACAAAGTAATCGTATTCACTCCGAGTAAATTTCTGACTCATCATGAAAGAATCAATTTTTTTATACCACTGCCTAGGCAACTGTTTCAAGCCGTACAACGACCTCATTAACCTGCAAACTTTTTCTCTGCCCCTTTAACTTCGTAGCCCTCAGGTTGCTTCATGTAGATTTGCTCTTCCAACTCTCTGTGAAGGAATTCAGTCTTGACATCCATCTATTCCAGCTCAAAATCGTATTGGGCAACCAGCGCCAACACAAATCTGATAGACTCTTACTTAACCACCGGCGTAAATATCTCTGTGAAGTTGATTCCTTCTCTCCAAGCATAACCCTTTACTACCAACCTTGCTTTGTATCTATCATGTTTTCTTTTAAATAACCACTTCCATCCGATCGCTTTTCGGCCCATTAGAAGCTCCACCAGTTTTCATGTGTGATTTTTGTTCAACGAGTCCATCTCATCGTCCATAGTCACCTTCCACTTTTCTTCATCAGACTCAGCAAGAGCTTCCTGAATAGTAGACGGGTCCTCCTCATCTGTAATAAGGGCATATGTAATATTAGAGTCGTCCTTGTATCTTGTCGGTAACCTGCAATCACGTGATGAGTTCCTTCTCACAGGTGGCTGCTCCACCTAATCATGTACCTCTGTCTGCATATCTTTCTCTACTTGAGTATCATCTGAATCAATATGGACTTCTATGATCACCCTTTTTGGTTCCTCTTGCTCCTGTTGATGATTCTTGCAAAATAGGGAGCTTTCATTGAATTTGACGTCAGGGCTAGTGGTGACCTTGCGTATGACCTTCTCGAATAACTTATTACCTTTCACACCAATGCATAGCCAACAAAGATGTATGTTTTATATATATGGTCTAGTTTATCTCTTTTAACTAACGGTACATGAGAGTAAGCTTCACAACTAAATATGCATAAATCTGAGTAGTCAATTTTTTGACCACTTCATACTTCCTCTAAAATTTTATATTCAATTGTCGTTGAAGGAGACCGGTTCACCAAATAACAAGGTGTGTTAACAGCCTCAATCCATAAGTCCTTGTCTAATGCAACATTACTTAACATGCATTTGGCCCTCTATATGAGAGTCTGATTCATTATCTAAGCCACATCGTTTTGCTCGGGTGTATGATGCATTGTATTTTTCCTAATGATCCCTTCATCCTTGCAATAATCATTAAACTCAGTGGAAGTAAATTCTTTTCCAATGTCAGTCCTTAATACCTTTATTTTTCGCTCTGACTGTTTTTCACCATTGTCTTCCATTGTTTGAATATGGTGAAAACTTCAGATTTACATTTCAAGTAAACTCAAACTTTTCTAGAGTAGTCATCAATGAATGAAACAAAACATGATGACCCTCTAATGGAAACTTCTGGCGATAGCCCCCATACGTTAGAGTGCACATAATCAAGCACTCTCTTACAAACATGTTTTCCAGATTTAAAAGATAATCTAGATTGTTTACCGTATATACAATGCTCGCATATATCTAAATCAAAATTTATAAAAGTTGGAATCAAACATCGATCAAAAAGTACCTTCATGCCCCGCTCACTCATGTGGCCCAGGCAAGCATGCCACATACATAGAGACGAGGAATCTGCAATAGCTACTGCTGCTCTACCTGCTGAAGTGCTCATAATCAACCTGTAAAGGTTTTCATACCTTTGTACTCTCAAAACCACAAGGGCCCCTTTTGAAACTTTAAGAAGACTATCAATACCAGTCAACTTACACCATATAGCATTGAGTGTATCGAGAGAAATTAAACTTTTTTTCATATTAGGAATATGCCTGACATTAGTCAGGGTATGCTCAATTCCATCAAACATTTTGATGCTCAATGTACTAATAGCCACAACATTACAGGCATTGTCATTGCCCATAAAAACCTGTTCACCATCGCATTCTCTGTAACTGGCGAACCAACTCTAATGAGGAGTCATGTGATATAATGCTCCTGTGTCTAGGATCCACTCATCTACATGATTATCGTGAACATGTCCGATCATGGATGCGAATAGAACATCACCACCACTTGTTTCTTCATCAGATGTGACAACATTGGCTTCCTTGGAAGAAGCCGCTGAATTTTCCTTCTTTGCTTTACAATTTTTATAATCCTTCTTCATGTGTCCAGACAACTCACAATTCCAACACTTTAATTCTCCTTTGCCCTTGCCCTCGGATTTGGATATAGGTCTTGAAGATTCTGTACTTTTCTCAAAATCTATGCCCCTCGTAATTAGTGCATCGTAAGAAACCCCATGTTACCGTTTAACTTCCTCATAGCCTTCCCTTGAATGGAAAAGTTAACAGTGTCGACATTGAGGGTTTTATTTGTGGTGCACATCGTATCCCTGAAAGACTCATACGATACAGGAAGAGAATTCAACAATATACATGTCTGTTCCTCATCTTTGATTACTTCCTCCATATCCAGCAATTTGTACATCAATTTATTAAAGTTGCTGATGTGGGCATCTAGATCACCACCCTTTGCTATCTTGAAGGTATAATACTGTAACTTCAAGTGTATGCAATTTTCGAAGGACTTTTTTAGCATATATGTTCTCTAACTTCGCCCACAAACTAGTCACCGCAGAATATCGACCATGAGACATAAATGGATAGAGGCTAAATCATTATTATTAAGGTTTTCTCATTCTTCATCTTTCATGGTAGATTTCTTCTCCTCAAGAGCCTTAATCTCACCTTACATGGTTAAAAGGCTAATCATCTTAACCTTTCATAACTCAAAATTATTTTTTTCTAAGTATTTCTCAATATTAAACTTGTCGTTTCCCATTATTACTAATCCTACAGATTCAGATCTGTGCCCTAACGATTGCTCTGGTACCACTTGTTGGGGACTTGTGCTATGGAATCATACAGATCTAGATATAGGATAGTAATCCAACAACATCAAGCAATCACAAGAGAACACAAAGATTTAATATAGAAAACTCTTGCGGGAAAAAACCACGCACAAAGCAATAGAAATCCACTATGAAGAGAAATTACAAAGAGAGAGGACTTATCCAATTTGAACAATCTCGAATCTCACCCTTACTGCACCCATTGATAACCCTAGAACCCTTTTAGGAACCCTTTGAAAACTTTTAAAAAGCTTTAGAATACCTTAGAATAGCCCTAAGGACCCCCATTTATAGTTTAGGAAACACCCCTTTCGCACCGACCTTAGAACAGTACGAAAACTACCTCAAATTTATGCAGTCCACACGCAGTCTGCGTAACCCTCGACTAATCGAGTCAGGTCCTCAACTGGTCAAAGAACCCCCTTGACCAGTCGAGTCAGACCCTTGATTGGTCGAAACCAAAAAATAACACTTGCTGGACTTTGAGTCGAACGGACCTCAACTGGTCGAGTGGACCCTCGACTGGTCAAGCGGCCCGCTCGACCGATCGAACAACACAGAAGACTTGAAGACTTCTCATATGACAACAAATTTTCAATTGGGCCAGCTTAAAGGGAAGTGAAGGTAGGCAATAAATTAGGCTTGGGCCTAAAATAAATTCAAAATTTTCAATAGTGTTAGGCTAAAGAGAAGTAAGTTGGATGGTGCAACATTGACCTCCGTGCTGTGTTGATGATGTCACAAAATTGGCCTCACCGTGATGCATGTGTTATTATCAATTAGTTTTGTGAGATTATTTTAAGGCATGAACAGGTAGACACTGAAAATTGGCGTCCACGCGGATTTGTATGTTGTGTTTTTTATGGTGGGGGTGATAGGCTGATTATGAATGTTAGAGTCGCCACTAACCAAAAAATTTTAAAATCCTGGAGTCGGCTAGAACCACGGAATACGTAAGGTAGGAAAAAATCCGAAGACTTCCACACCTTAAATTGACTCCTGATCTGCGATCAGGAATTCTGGGTAAGGGACCTCGGTTACAAAGAGGGAAGGTGTTAGGCACCTTCTCTACCCATACAAGCGTACGATCTCTACTTTGTGTAGTAAAATAATCTCAAGGGATGGATGATGTGGTCAAGGTAGGACTAGGCACACTCATGGATTTCTGACGCGGCAAGATCTGAGATTTCAACAAGCCATAGAGCTTACATCCAACGGCGTGTCTAGAAGGCGGATGTGAAGATATTTATGTAAAGAGGTAAGAAAAATAAACTATATCACTAAGAATTTCTGATGTAATAGGATTCGATGCACGACAAGTCATAGAGCATATGTTCACTAGAGATCTAAAGAAGCAAGGGGGTTGAGAAGGGAGTAGATATCATGATGAATGCTTGTATGTAGAATGGATCTTTCACTTGATCTTGAGCAGGCTAGAACATGGAACAAAACATGACCAATTTGGGCTAGGCTCATGGGTTGGAAAGTTTGAGAGGAAGGCTAGGGGGTGGCTGGAAAGATCAGATCCTTGAAGGCTTGGGAGCTCCTTCCCTCTCCTTCACTCTCTCCCTCACTCTCTTTCTCTCTCACTCTCTTAAGCTAAAGGGGAGAAATGGCTTGTTGGGGTGTTGAGGCTTGTTGAAATAAGAAGAGGATAAGGCTATTTACAGCCTTCTCTAATGGTTGAATGGTAAATAGGTGGTAGGTAAGGGTTAAAATGTTGGAATGGAGGCTTGTGATTAGCTAGGGAGAGAGAAGCGCCACGTGGCGCACTCTCATTGGCTTATGAGGCTAGTAAAATGGTAAATAGTGAAGGTTGGAAGGGTAAATTCTGGGAAAAGTTGACTTTTGGACACTGGGACAACTGTCCACACACGAGCCGTGAGCCACGACACTTGAAGTACTGCAGGCGATTGTTAGACAACTACCCCCGGTAGTCAGACTACCGCTCGGGCCTCGTTCGAGCCAGGCTCGCGCGTGCGGGCTTTGTACGTTATACGGGTTCGCCTGGAAGTCTTCTTTTGGGGTTTTGGCTCAGAAAAGTGGATTTAAGTTTAGGTAAAAGGGGATCCTAGTTAGGGTATAAGGTACAGGCGGGGCCGCATGTGTGCTGAATGATTTTGATCGTGGTTTTGGGTTGCAGATCGAGGACTTTTAGGTCAAGGTTCGGTTTAAGATGGGATTAGGGTTCGGTTCAAGTTGGGATTAGGGTTCGGTTCAAGGTATGATCATGGTTCCCAGATAGTCTTAGCCTTCTCAAGATGTAGCCTGGGTGAGGTATCTACAGATGCCCCTCTTTGACCGAGATTACAAGCAACCGAAGGTCAAAGCGAGTGGACACCCCACCCTTCTGGTCAGAAAAAAGGGTAGTGACTCGAATCTGTTGCCTGCCATGGTATCATTGTCAGTCGACTGTTTGGAAAAGAGATGACTTACACATATCATGAGGGTTAAGGAAAACGTTGTGATTGCTTCATGTGCATTCGTCGTAGCTTTACGGATCACCAATCACAACCCTTTCACATCAGATTATTAATAGCATTAATGGAAGGTAACTCTGAAAAGTAAGAGCCTCTGCGCATTTGTCGCAGCTTTACGAGGATTTCCATACTGTTTGGTCTATTATTCCTTTGCTACGTAATCACCCTAGGAGTATTCAGTCTGTGTGATCGTCAAAGTGGTTAGCTGCCCTGCGCGTTGGTGCAGCCTTACGGGGAACTCACTACGCCGACTTGGACTCGATTAAATTTTCTAAAAATCTTGGACTAGGTATGTGCAGGTAATCTTTTTCCATGCAGTCCATTGATTTTGATACTTTGGTTATAACGAATTGTTGTCACTTTGAGTTTGATTGTTCTTTCCAGAGATAGATCCACTAGTTTCTTACTAGCATTTGTACGACTGTCCAAATATAGAGATCGAGCCAATCGTACATGTATCATTTACGGATTCAATCATCCTTCGGGGAAACCAGAAGAGACCGAATCTTATTTAGCTGTTTGCACCGACCGCAACTAGAGAATATGGAAGATTCCTCAGTATATACTGCATGCCGCGTGCGTTTTGGAAAAGAAAAAATGATTTCCTTTAGAGCTAGACTCTGTAACACCCTGGTTCTCAAAACCCGAGGACAGTCGCTTGAGTCCGAGAACCCAAGGGTTACGCTATAAAGTAACCAACTTTACGTCTAATCACTAGGAAGTTTCACGATGTAAAACAAGACAACTAACCTGTAAACTAGAATATCAAGAGTAACGACAAGGAAGTTTAGATACATATAAATGGAATCAGCATGAAATCTCACAACATGGGTAATATTTTATTACAATTCAAACAAAACATACAAAGTCTGAAGTTCACAAAAACGAGTAAATCCTAAACTATCAGTTGAGCTTCGACGGCTCAACAATATGTACCTAGAACTCTTTCATGCCACAATCCACCTTAGTCGTCCCTGAAATCCTATCATAGGAGTCTCCACCTGTCATCAGTCATGCATCTATTTGGTGCAACAGCACGATGGGTGAGTGAAAACTCAGTGAGAATTTTTCTCATAGATTCAACCATGAAACATCATTCCAAAATGGGTTAGCAATTTATATATAATTCATAGGATAATACAACTAACAATGCGTTTGCATGAAGGTATGAATGTATGCTCAAGTCACAGATCTGGGGATGCACATCTAGCTGTCAAAATAAAGGGTCGCCCAAGGCTAACTAGTCACCCAAAAAAATACTCATAGGTACAGCCAAGGAGAACTAGCCGTCCAAAAAAAACCATGCAGACGAGTGCGCCCAAGGATATCTCCAAGAAAAATACACGGGGTACGCCCGAGAAGAGTATAAAATCCTGAAAAAGCCTCATGTAAAGAAAGAGCAGCCCAAAGTGTACAAGTGCACAAACCTAATGGTTGGATTTAGGTAATGGAACCTGACACAACCCAACAAGATGTGACTTACGAGGCACACTCAAAAATTCTCACATGTTATACGTGGATGTTATGCACCATGACATATATGTACATTACTTTTGATAGAATAGGAAAGATCATCAATTTGCAATAGGAAATATCCAACTATGCGTTCCATAATGACTTCCATAATTTCTTTACAATCAAAGGAGGGCTCACCAAGAGTCATGTGGATCTCAAGTCAATTGCATTAGAGTCATGTTCATGATATCAAGATAACAAGAGGAATTTTGTCTCATAGCAACAATAATAATTATGAAAGATAGAATCTCAATCATCCCTTTTATACATTATATGTAAACACAATCATACTTGCCATATTTTAAGAACTATCCACATGGTAGGGCCAACTAAATTAAAGATTAGAGAGTATATAAATAGTCATGGAGGAAATGTCTCACAATTCACAGATGATTTAACATGAATGCCGCCCTTTCTCAACACAAGAAAATAATTATAAATGTGACATGGAGTTTGCAAGACAATACATCGTACCCACAATCATAAGAAAATATGGCATTAAAACAATTATTTCATGAAATTCAAATAGCTAGGAATTAATAATCTTCTAAAATTCTATACATTAGAGATTTAAGCCACATGGAAATTAGTGAAAGGAAGAAGCTATAAGGGATGCTCCTCACCTTGAAGTGTGGATAATTTCTCTAATTCGAAATATCCTTATGAGGTGAGTGTAAGGATTTTTTTGGGACAGGTTGAAAGAGAGTATTCTTTAAGTCAAACAGTTGAAATCAACACCTGATTGTCACATTAGAAGATACTAGTGAGTCATGATCGAGTTGACTCGGTTGGGGTTTTTAACCAACTGCGAGTTGAGCTACTTATGAGATTTTAACCTACAACAAGGTCCTATTTATGGTCCAATTAAATCCAACACTTGTTAGATTCAGCACAGGTGATTGGGGTCATCCTGACTGAGTCAGTTTGGTAAAGAGGATAGAGTCGACTCGGTTTGGAAAGACTGTCGAGTCAGCCCCTAATTGGGCAGATCTGGGACGCCCATGGTTGGGCCTCTGGCTGACAAGGCGAGTCACCACCCAGGCCCAACTGAGTTCGGATTTAATCTCATGCATTGTACTTGAGTCGCTGACTCAGTAGCAACTCAAGTGTAAATGGCACTTCCACCCCCTAATCTAGCGAACCAGAGCTTGACTTGCAGTGTCGGTCCTAGCTCCAGGAAAACAGACCACTGCCATGAAGGCAGATCAAAAATTCCACACTGACATGGTGCTGAGTCACTCAACTCGTAACTGAGTTGAGTCAACAGTGAAATCAGTCGGTTATTTGGGTGCAATCTGATAATGACAGAGGGCAGGCGTGGGTGGCTACCTGACCAGGGACAGTCCACAGTTGCCGTCGGAAGGCTCGAGACGATCAACAACACCAGCAATGATGCAGCTAGTCATTGATCAGGGAGCAACTCGACCGACCCAAAGCTAGTTGAAACAGCTGGTGTAAACGATTTCTGGTAGCCACTCTCCTTTCGACCCCACATACAACTTCCAACCTTACCCTTCTAATCTCCCTCTTCCCTCTCAGATTTCTTTCTGGAATGAACGACTCAGCTGAGTCGAGTTACTATCAAACCAGCAACTCGCTCGAGCGGAGCTCTCTCACTCTCTCTATCTCTCTCTTTCTATTTCTTTTCTTTTTCCTTGCATTGGGATTCGCCCTAATTTCGGCCTTTTATAGCCTTTCTATTTCTGGAGAGTTCCACAACTAATCACGAAGATTAGTGTGGAAATAAGATAGTTTAGCCGAGAATGACTCGTCGTGAGGGCTACTCCGCGTGTTAGATCTTGTGTGTGGGTCTATAAGACCCACACTGATGGGCTTTATGTGTGACGGGCCATATGATGAACGGTCTGGATGTGCGAAAGGAATGGTCCTATGGAATGTGGGTCCAATAGTCGTTTTCGGAGAAGATTGTTGGCTGAAAATGGTGTTTTCATATTGGATGGGTGATTCATTGATCTGAGACATTCAGAAGGTCTTGATGGGGTCCATCAATCTTGTGGGGTCCATTCAACGATGGGTGTGGACGGTTTTGGTGACAGTCGTCTTAAAACGAGGGTGGTGCGAGATGTGGCTGTGACTCGCCAAAATCTCATCCATCCTTACGAGATTTTCGGCCAGCCCTAGGTTGGACGCTCCAGATTGCTTGGATGAAGCTTCTAGAGGGTGAGAGAAGATCGGGTTTACACTTGCTAAAAATGGAAAGGATTCTTTCCGCCTTTTGCTACATAGGGAGCTAAAACCGGAAATGGTATGGGTGATTAGGATTTTCAGTGCGAACGTGGCTTCCATCCGACGCTCTCCAACGGCTAAGATTTCCAACTCTCCAGCGGACATGGAGTTTTCCTCCCCGTCAGTGTCCTCCTTGTGCGTTGCTAGATCAGTCGCTGATAGTGATGGAACAAGTCACTTTCAATCATAAACCTCTGTATGATTAGGGTCGGTGGGGGCCAATCTATGAAATGGACAGTGTGGATCTTTCTTTTGTATTCGAGAATCGTTCATTTGTACTATCGAATGGACGGTCCTGTTGAAGCATCGCTGGGCAGGAAAATGAGGGAGAGAAATTCCTCCTTTTCTCGTTTCAATTGGGTCAACACGGTCAAACCGTGTTAATGGTTCCAATGTGCTGCGTGAGCACGCTATGGATGTGTGCAGTCGGCTCAGATGTCAGGTCCACGTGACAACCGAAGTCGATCTACACCGTCCATTCATTTGTGGGAGGTCCACTAATCATCTTTAATTAGTAATTTCTATGTTCAAAAGGTCAGGTGGGCCATTTGTTCTATTTTCATGATTTAGCTAGTGATTTCTATCTATCTGATGGTTAGGTTATTCTATGGTTGAGCGTCAATGATCAAAATGGTCCCAAGGGACCACCCATCTAAAATTTAATGGCTAGAATATATATGAGATGGCCTAATATGTATTCATAATATTTAATATCATTTTTATACTGTTTTTAATATTCTCATTATTATAAAGATTGTTATCATTTTTTAAATCACTAATTACTTATGTCTCACCTTGGTTTCTCTCCTTCAGGGATGTCTTACAAGTGTTTCAAAACTAAATCACTTATTTATATTTAAATATTTAATAATCATTATTTTTATTATAAATTTTCTCTAGATTATTTTCGTGGGTCACACTCCGATCAATGTCATCTATTCATTCATTCGGCTCTTATCGGGCTTTAATTAGATGGATTGGATCCTTTTATTTTTGTAAGCGGGTCATGATACATGGGTCTTAACCTTCAGTTATCGATTTATTAAAATTAACTGTTAGATAAAAACTGATCTATGAGTGGAGATTACTCCCGATGGCTGCACTTAGGTTAGATTAGAGGTAAATGTTAACATATACTAGGTTGGTACTTATACTATGTTTGGTTATACGGTAACACCTGAGTACTAAAAAACACGGGGTGTTACAATCTGCCCCCCTTAAAGAGAATCTCGTCCTTGATATTTAGTGCTTCTAAAAGAGTTGGGGATAATCATAATATAATTTGCGGTGATTCTAAGCATTCATAATTTTTTTCCTACGATGGTTGTTTGTATGCGCGAACATATACCGCTAACGGCTAGAATTGAGGTTGTTACAATCTACCCCTCTTAAAGAAGAATCTCGCCCACGAGATTTGATAGTGTGTCCCAATTATTACGGTACAAGTGGTAAGGTTATCCCTAAGGTACAATATGATTTTCTATTTCCAGTATTCGAGTTAACACGAATGGATGGTTGTAGTGAGTTTGGGACTGATACATCAATCCTTCGCCTGCACAGAACATAGGACTTACTGTATCATTTCCTAATCCTAGTAACTCACGATCTTCTGCCTGATCAGGGCATTGAGATTATTAGAATTTTCTAGGATATGGAATCTGGATCAAACAACGCAACTTTGCTTAAATATGGTTCCATCAACTCGTGATCTCGATTATTCTAGACTTCCAGGGAATAACATATGATCATCTAAATTAGTAATGAGAGTGCCCAAAATCTACGTGAATATATACAACGACCATCATGCTTTCACTGCGCACTCTGATCAATGCACTACTTAAAAATTTCTAGACCAAATTTCTACACGGATACTCAAGTTTGAAATTGCTAAATTTTTATCCATGTTCTCAAATTTAGTCCTCGCAAGCTCAACTTAGGGTTGAAAATTTACCTAAAATCCCATAACGTCACCCTTAATCAATTTTATTATTATTATTATTATATTATATTTATTTATTTATTTATTTTTGTGGTGAAATTATGGAAAATGTTATCTCTAAATAAAGAGATATGTTAGGGAATTCAAACTGCAATTCCTAATGCGATTCTTAACCTTAGAGAATACTTATGTCCAATGAAATGTAAAATCTGGTGATCAAGGAAATTCATATGAAGCGTAAGTTTATTCCATTCGTTGAATAATGTGATAGTTTTATTTCTAATCAATGATATTTGAAAATTTTCAAATCCTGGATTTCTTGTAACTTGTTCATTGAAAGCCAAGTTCAAGGAATGTTTTTGTTTGTTTTTATGCACATCATAGTGGGTATTTGTTCTCCCACAACATTTTAGGTTTTGCTTCTAAGTTCAAACAACTATTTTGGTAGTTTACATGGGAACCAAAGTTGATGTTCAAAGGGGCCGAAGTTCATTTCTAAGTCCCACGGGCACCTAAACAATTTTCTAGGGGGTCTAAGATCTTGGGTCTCTATATTCTTAATAACTCCCACCTTTAAGGCGATTCAATTCAAATGATTATCTTAACAATTCTAAGGGGACCTAAGTTTGGTTTCTGAGTTCAGGCAATTAATGGTTCATAATGGGAATCTAAATTTAATTTCTACGTTCAAACAACTAAACTTGAACTTTTCCACAAGACCTAAAGTTTTGCATCTCTATGGTCACAATTTTCAAAAATTCCTAAGTACTGCCAACCAAGTTTGAATGGCTATCCTAAAGATTTCAAGGGAACCTAAGTGTGGGTCTTTATGTCCTTAAAATCTCTCCTAATCTAAAGGAGATTCCCCTAAGTTTCATCATTAATTTCTAACATCCTAAGTTAAGACATTCGAGTTTCATATCAATTTGTTCTCCAAAGGGTAGTGGTAAATCAAAATTTAACTACACACATCAAGATAGATAAGAGAAACACCTTTGGTATTCTAGTGGTGAATGATACACAGGTATTCAGAAATTGTAACCATGTCATGTGCAATCTAAAACATGCACAGTGGTTCCTACTTTAAATGGCATATAAAATAATGATTAGACTAAAATGAATCATCAACAAAAAAAATCAAGTGGATGTTCCTTACGAAATGAAATTAACTAGCAGCTCACGTTTGATAGTCATAGTATCATAAATCAAAGGTTACGATCATTCAATTAACAATAATTTCAGTTTACTTTACTTAAGAAAGATATTATAACAGAATTCAATTTGCATAGCAACATGGAATCAGTGTACCTACTTGCATTGAAAGTCAAGTTTTATAGGATAACTATCAGACTAGTAATGCTGTTATGGCTAGAAATATTTGTTAGTTAAAGAACAAGATGTTTACAGCTTAGTGCAGTTGAATTAAGGGCGTTGACATGAGTGAGTGTATATCTATGAAACCTAATGTGATTATGGGATCCAGTACTGGGAATCTAATTTTAATTTCTACATTTAAACAGCTAAACTTGAACTTTCTTACGGGGCCTAAAGTTTTGTGTTTCTATTTTCGCAATTTCCCAAGTAATTTCAATCAAGTTTGAATGGCTAACTTAAATCTAGGTTTATATGTTCTCAAACTGTCTCTAAATCTAGAGGATTTCTCTATAAGTTTGAGTGGTTAACCAAAATTTATTTATTTTTATTTTTTTTGAAGGGAATCTAAGTTTGGTTTTTAAGTTCCAATATCTAATTCTAAATTTTCAAAGGACCCTAAGATTTTTGCCTCTCTATTTTCAAAATTGTTCCTAACTTTAAGGGAATTCTAAATGAATTCAAATGGCTATCTTATCAATTCCACGGGAAACTTAAGTTTGGGTATCTACGTTCTCAAACTTTCCTAAGTCAAAAGGAGATTCACCTAGGTTCCAACATCTAATTCCAACATCCTAAATTAAAACATTTAAGGTAAGTATAAGTTTGTTTCCCCAAAGGCAAGGTTTGTCTAGAACCTGCTCTCTAATACCATCTTGTAACACCCTGGTTCTCAAAACTCGAGGACAGTCGCTTGAGTCCGAGAACACGAGGGTTACGCTATGAAGTAACCAGCTTTACATCTAATCACTAGGAAGCTTCACGATGTAAAACAAGACAACTATCCTGTAAACTAGAATATCAAGAGTAACGACAATGAAGTTTAGATACATTTAAATGGAATCAGCATGAAATCTCATAACAGGGGCAATATTTTATTACAATTCAAACAAAACATACAAATTCTGAAGTTCACAAAAATAAGTAAATCTTAAACTATCATTTGAGCTTCGACGGCTCAACAATATGTACATAGAACTCTTCCTCGCCACAATCCACCTCAGCCGTCCCTGAAATCCCGTCATAGGGGTCTCCACCTGTCATCAGTCACGATGGGTGAGTGAAAACTTAGAGGGAATTTCCCTCATAGATTCAACCATGACACATCATTCCAAAATAGGTTAGCAATTTATATATAATTCATAGGACAATACAAGTAACAATGCATTTACATGAAGGTATAAATGTATGCTCAAGTCACAGAACTGGGGAAGCACATCCAGCTGTCAAAATAAAGGGTCGCCCAAGGTGAACTAGTCACCCAAAAAAATACACATAGGTACGCCCAAGGAGAACTAGCCGCCTAGAAAAGACCATTCAGACGAGTGCGCCCAAGGATATCTCCTGGAAAAATACATGGGGTACGCCCGAGGAGAGTATAAAATCCCAAAAAAGACTCATGTAAAGAAAGAGCAGCCCAAAGTGTACAAGTGCACAAACCTGATGGTTGGACTTAGGTAATGGAACCTGACACAACCCAACAAGATGTGACTTACGATGCACACTCGGAAAAGCTCACATGTTATGCGTGGATGTTATGCACCATGACACATATGTACATTACTTTTGATAGAATAGGAAAGATCATCAATTTGTAATAGAAAATATCTAACTATGCGTTCTATAATGACTTCCATAATTTCTTTACATTCAAAGGAGGGCTCACGAAGAGTCATGTGGAGCTCAAGTCAATTGCATTAGAGTCATGTTCATGATATCAAGATAACCAGAGGAATTTTGTCTCATAGCAACAATAATAATTATGAAAGATAGAATCTCAATCATCCCTTTTGTACATTATATGTAAACATAATCATACTTGCCATATTTTAAGAACTATCCACATGGTAGGGCCAACTAAATTAAAGATTAGAGAGTATATAAATAGTCATGAAGGAAATGTCTCACAATTCACAGATGATTTAACATGAATGCCTCTCTTTCTCAACATAAGAAAACAATTATAAATGTGACATGGAGTTTGCAAGACAATACATCATACCCACAATCATAAGGAAATATGGCATTAAAACAATTATTTCATGAAATTCAAGATAGTTAGGAATTAATAATCTTCTAAAATTCTATACATTAGAGATTTAAGCCACATGGAAATTAGTGAAAGGAAGAAGCTATAAGGGATGCTCCTCACCTTGAAGTGTGGATAATTTCTCTGATTCGGAATATCCTTATGAGGTGAGTGTAAGGATTCTATTGGGACAGGTTGAAAGAGAATATTCTTTAAGTCAAACAGTTGAAATCAACACCTGATTGTCACATTAGAAGATACTAGTGAGTCATGATCGAGTTGACTCGGTCGAGGTTTTTAACCAACTGCGAGTTGAGCTACTTATGAGATTTTAACCTACAACAAGGTCCTATTTATGGTCCAATTAAATCCAACACTTGTTAGATTCAGCACAGGTGATTGGGGTCATCCTGACTCAATCAAAAAACTGACTGAGTCAACTTGGTAAAGAGGATAGAGTCGACTCAGTTTGGAAAGACTGTCGAGTCAGCCCCTAATTGGGCAGATCTGGGACGCCCATGGTTGGGCCTCTAGCTGACAGGGCGAGTCACCACCCAGGCCCAATTGAGTTGGGATTTGATCTCATGCATTGTACTTGAGTCGCTGACTCAGTAGGAATTCAAGTGCAAATGGCACTTCCACCCCCTAATCTGGCGAACCAGAGCTTGACTTGCAGTGCCGGTCCCAGCTCCAGGAAAACCGACCACTGCCATGAAGGCAGATCAAAAATTCCACGCCGACATGGTGCTGAGTCACTCAACTCGTAACTGAGTTGAGTCAACAGTGAAATCAGTCGGTTATTTACGTGCAATCTGATAATGATAGAGGGTAGGCGTGGGTGGTTACCTGACTAAGGACAGTCCACAGTTGTCGTCGAAAGGCTCGATACGATCGACTACACCAGCAATAATGCAGCTGGTCATTGATCAGGGAGCGACTCGACCGACCCAAAGCTAGTTGAAACAGCTGGTGTAAACGATTTCTGGTAGCCACTCTCCTTCTGATCCCACATACAACTTCCAACCTTACCCTTCTAATCTCCCTCTTCCCTCTCAGATTTCTTTCTGGAATGAACGACTCAGCTGAGTCGAGTTGTTATCAAACCAGCAATCCGCTCGACCGGCGCTCTCTCACTCTCTCTATCTCTCTCTTTCTATTTCTTTTCTTTTTCCTTGCATTGGGATTCGCACTAATTTTGGCCTTTTATAGCCTTTCTATTTCTGGAGAGTTCCACAACTAATCACAAAGATTAGTGTGGAAATAAGATGGTTTAGCCGAGAATGACTCGTCGTGAGGGCTACTCTGCATGTTAGATCTCATGCGTGGGTCTATAAGACCCACACTGATGGGCTTTATGTGTGGTGGGCCATATGATGAACGGTCTGGATGTGAGAAAGGAATGGTCCTATGGAATGTGGGTCCAATAGTCATTTTCAGAGAAGATTGTTGGCTGAAAATGGTGTTTTCATATTGGATGGGTGATTCATTGATCTGAGACATTCAGAAGGTCTTGATTGGGGTCCATCAAGCTTGTGGGGTCCATTCAACAGTGGGTGTGGACGGTTTTGGTGAAGTCGTCTTAAAACGAGGGTGGTGCGAGATGTGGCTGTGACTCGCCAAAATCTCATCCATCCTTACGAGATTTTCGGCCAGCCCTAGGTTGGACGCTCCAGATTGCTTGGATGAAGCTTCTAGAGGGTGAGAGAAGGTCGGGATTTACACTTGCTAAAAATGGAAAGGATTCTTTCCACTTTTTGCTACATAAGGAGCTAAAACTGAAAATGGTAGGGGTGATTGGGATTTTCAGTGCGAACGTGGCTTCCATCCAACGCTCTCCAACGGCTAAGATTTCCAACCCTCCAATGGACGTGGAGTTTTTCTCCCTGTCAGCATCCTCCTTGTGCGTTGCTAGATCGGTCGATGATAGTGATGGCATAAGTCACTTTCAATCGTAAACCTCTGTATGATTAGGGTCGGTGGGGGCCAATCTATCAAATGGACAGTGTGGATCTTTCTTTTGTATTCGAGAATCATTCATTTGTATCGTCGAATGGATAGTCCTATTGAAGCATCGCTGGGCAGGAAAATGAGGGAGAGAAATTCCTCCTTTTCTTGTTTCAATCGGGTCAACACGGTCAAACCGTGTTGATGGTTCCAATGTGCTGGGTGAGCACGCTATGGGTGTGTGTAGTCGACTCAGATGTGGGGTCCACGTGACGACCGGAGTCGATCTACATCATCCATTCATTTGTGAGAGGTCCAGTAATCATCTTTGATTAGTAATTTCTATGTTCAAAAGGTCAGGTGGGCCATTTGTTCTATTTTTATGATTTAGCTAGTGATTTCTATCTATCTGATGGTTAGGTTATTCTATGGTTGAGCGTCAATGATCAAAATGGTCCCAAGGGACCACCTATCTAGAATTTAATGGCTAGAATATATATGAGATGGCCTAATACGTTTTCATAATATTTAATATCATTTTTATGTTATTTTTAATATTCTCATTATTATAAAGATTGTTATCATATTTTAAATCACTAATTACTTATGTCTCACCTTTGTTTCTCTCCTCCGGGGATGTCTTACCAGTGTTTCAAAACTAAATCACTTATTTATATTTAAATATTTATATAATCATTATTTTTATTATAAATTTTCTCTAGATTATTTTTGTGGGTCACACTCCGATCAATGTCATTTATTCATTAATTCGGCTCTTATCGGGCTTTAATTAGATGGATTGGATCCCTCTATTTTTGTAAGCGGGTCACGATACATGGGTCTTAACCTTCAGTTATCGATTTATTAAAATTAACTGTTGGATAAAAACTGATCTATGAGTGGAGATTACTCCCGATGGTCACACTTGGGTTAGATTTGAGGTAAATGTTAACATAGACTAGGTTGGTACTTATACTAAGTTTGGTTACACGGTAACACCTGAGTACTAAAAAGCACGGGGTGTTACAGACTCCTTGGGGATTTTATTTGAAAATATTTCTAAAATTTGAAAAACTATCTGTTCGATCTAGCGGGTGGGCGTCGTCGTTCGGTTTTTATTTGTAGAAAAGTCAGATGGCCTCCACTAATAACTTAATGGGGCTAATGGTTTGGAATATTTTTGAATTTTTGAAAGATCCGTCCGATCTCACGGGAGGGCGTCGTCATCTGATTTTTATTGTACAAGTTAAGTAAACAGTCGCGTTGCCTCCACTGATGAGCTAGTGGGGCTAACGGTTTTTATTTGAGGTATTTTTAAAATTTTTAAAACATCCATCCGATCTCGCGGGAGGGCATCATCATCCAGTTTTTATTATATAGTCTGAGTCGAATAGCCTGATGGCCTTCACTAATGAATTAATGGGACAATGGTTTGAAATTATTTTAGAT
This sequence comes from Magnolia kwangsiensis, assembly GCA_037074715.1. NCBI lineage: Eukaryota > Viridiplantae > Streptophyta > Magnoliopsida > Magnoliales > Magnoliaceae > Magnolia > Magnolia kwangsiensis. The sequence goes on from CM073577.1 coordinate 123,173,848, forward strand.
TTTTAAAAGATTTATCCGATCTCACGAGAGGACGTCGTCGTCTGGTTTTTATTGTACAAGTTAAGTAAATAGTCGCGTTGCCTCTACTGATGAGCTGGTGGGGTTAATGGATTTTATTTGAGGTATTTTTAAAATTTTTAAAACATCCGTCTAATCTTGTCGAAGGGTGTCATTGTCTGATTTTTATTGTATAATCTGAATCGAATAGTCAGATGACCTTCACTAATGAATTAATGGGGCAATTGGGGAACATGGGCCTAATTTGGACATGTGGGCCTAGGACCATGGGCCTTAAAATGGAGCTTGTGAAGTGGGCTTTGCTTTGGATATGTGGGCCTAGGAAATGGGCTTGAAAACATGGGCCTTGAACCGTGGGCCTTTGAACAATGGGCTTGGTGGGCTTTTGACTTGTGGGACTTGTGGACTTTGAACTTGTGGGCCTTATGGGTTTTGAAATGTGGGCCTCTGGGGCTTTGAACTATGGGCCTTATGGGTTTTGAAATGTAGGCCTAGTGAGCTTTAAAATGTGAGCCTATGGGGCTTTGAACTTGTGGGCTTTGTGAGCTTTGAAATGTGGGCCTTTGGGGGCTTCAAACTTATGGATCCTTGACTTTGTTGGTTGTTTGTCCTGTACATGCATGTATGTTTTTTGTGTTTTTGTATTTTTTTATTATTTAAGAAAGGAAAGCGATGTATAAAAAGACTATTTTGAAATGAATGAATTTTTTTTTGTGCCAAATTTGTCGGTATTTGCTTGTGTTTGGATTTGTGCCTAGATGGTGGAATCATAACATTGAGCATAGCCCACGTCAAATCTGGTATTTTGAGTTGTTTACTAGGGATCCTGATTCCTTGAGAGTAGCGCATACTAGGATCATGTCCCTTGGATTTGGACAGAGTCTGACAGAATTCTGATCCGAAACTTATCTTCTCCTTGTGCTGCTTCACTTTACTTGTTGCCTTGGCTTCTCCTGTTCCTGCAATTTTTATTTTTTTATCCATTTTTCCCGTAGCACCTTTTCATGTTTTCACCACGACTGGCTTTCTCATCATTTTTTCCCATGACGTCCTTTCAGATTTTCACAGTGTCCCAAGTTTTTGCTCTTATCTGCTCCTTGCCAACTGTGCTTTTTTTTACCCTTAGTGTCTTTTTAGGTTTTCACTAAGTCCGCTGCATGCCCGCTGTTTTTACTCAAAGTGCCCTTTCAGATTTTCACCTCACCTGTTTTGCTTGGCACGTTACGTTTCTTTTGCTTTCTCTTTTTCTTGTACAAAGGCGGGAGGCTAGACTCCATTCATTGTTGGCCAACTGGTGAGCTGCCTGAATTTGTCTTCAATCACAATCATGAAGCTGTTGTCATTGGGTTAAACTATCCTGAAGGGAAATGGGTTGGTGAATTTTGTTCTCACTTATTGGGTTCGACTCTTCTTTTCTTTTTCTTTTTTTTTTTAGACCGCGCACTTTATTCGTCCATTTTTTTCTTATTCTTTTTTTTTGTCCTTCTTTTTTTTAAACCTTTTATTTTTTGAAACACTTATTGGAGGGAAGGAATGATGATGGAATGTACCTCAGGATATTAATCTTTATTGTTTGACTTTAACTTTAAGATTGTGGTTATTGACATAGGTAGGATTACCCAAGATAGATATTCACGTTGTCGGTGTTGATGGGCTCTGGAAGATCTTTGCCCCTAATGATGGTGAAACGAAGGGCACCTCCAGGAAGAACCTCGCGGATGATTAGCAGACCGTCTTGAAATGGTCCGGAGTTGCCCCTTAGATGTAGTTGGCACAATGATAAGATGTGCATGATTACCATGTTGCTAACCTTTCTTTCAGACTTGCTTGTCATTGGTCCTAATGATCACTGTGCACTTAATGTCTACTAGCTGTGGTTGGTTTGTATCGAGATTACCACCAATCATTTTCCTTAACTTCTTATTTTCATCGTATCGATGATGTAGGATGTTGTCAGCGCTCGCTTTTGTCTGACATGAGAATGTACTTGTGATCATTGGATGCCTTTGAGTTCATTCTTTTGATGATGTCCACACCCCATAATGAAAAAGGGTTAGGGTGTTGCCAGGTTATAAAGACTCGAAGCATGCACATGGATCAGTTATACGAGCTTCAAATACTTGAAACACTTCCTGACATATTATAATAGTTTATCTCCATCGTTCATCAGTAGGACTCCATCATGATCTTGACAACTTTGCTTAATAGACTTGACTTCGGGCTTCATAGAAGATGGCATATGACTAGCTCTTCATTTGATCTAGTTAAGGCTTCATACGATAACCCAAAGTTAGATAGCCCCGGGTCTCAGGAATTCTGTCATTGTCTACTTGTATTCAAGAGGCGAGGATCTCTTGATGCGTACAGTTCTAAGGAGCTCAAGGGATCTCAAGTTCACAATTTCAAAATCATCTGTGACGACATTGGCCTTTGTCTCGAACTTTCGGAGGGAATCCTCTAGCTTGAGAGTTAGATCATCATTTTTCACATTTTGGGCTTCATTCAAACCCCTGAGTTTGAAGTCTAACTCCAGATTGAAATCTATGAGTTGACTTTAAACTCGAGTGTTGTAACAGACGCATTTGGCACATTATTGCTTGTGAGTTTTGAAAGATTTTCTATTGTTTTTGTGTTTTGAGAAATTTCTTTTGTTTTTAGATTTTGGCAAGTATCTGAATTTTTTGGCATTTCAAAAATGTCTAATGTTTTTGGCTTTTTGAAATTTTTTTTTTTTTTTTTTTGAGAAAGACGGCAATGTGAATCAGGGATTGCCTGATTCGGCTCGAGAAGCAAAATATTACTTTATTTTATTGTGCCATCTTGGGGATTACGAACTAGTTATTGCCCTGCACTCCCTCCCCTCAGGAGGCAGGGCCAGATGGATTAGTAGGTGGGCCCTCATTATCCTGCCCAAATGTCGTGATGAGTTTGAGATTGAGCTCTGAGTTGGTATTGGATGTCACTTTCCTCAGCTCATCCTCATTACATTGTGAGTCCTTGCATATTTCTAGCTCAGGTGAGACCCAAACTATGGTACAGTCAATCAGGAAAAATTCTTGCCCCTTATCCAAGTCATTTTCAAACAACCCAGTTGGGCTTATTTTGCTCACTTGATCCTCCATGGTGAATCTCGACCTGCCAACTGGATAGATGATCCCTTCTTTGATGGATTTGATTGATCTGTAGTTAAAGGGATCGTCCTCCTCTCGCCGACTTTGCCCTCCTCTGATACATTTGTGCTTTACTATCTCATCCTTAGGAGGCTGATATCCTAGTCCTCTCATGCCTACGTTTTCTTGATATTCGAGCTGATAATAAAAAAGTTGGTGCTCGACTGAAGGGAAGACATAGTTTGATCCAATGGGACACGCAAGAGGCATGCAATTCACAGTCTCGAACTCGAGACCATGGTGTGGGATATCCTCATCAGAGCATTGTATGTCTATGATCAGAATATCTTACTTTTGATGGCTGACTGCTTCTATCAAAAAGATTTGTTCGGAATCATCCAAAACGGTCAGCGCCTTGTCTTCGAAAATATATTTGGCCTTTTGATGAAGAGTTGAAGAGAGAGCCTTGACTCTATGGATCCAAGACAGATCAGAGAGGAGATGAAATGGAGTTATGATGTCAAAGACTTGAAAAGTGGTGGTTGATGTTTTGGGGCTAATCAAGATCTCGACATTAATCTCTTCCTCGACCTTTCTCCTAGAGGTGGGAACTATTCATCCTAGACTCTTCTCTTGAAGGATTGAAGACTGAGTAGAGCTAGGCAAATCCCATTGAGTACTAGAATGTCCTTCCTGAAAAGTTACCGCATGATTGGAGCTAGGCCCTGATTTTGCTAGGGCATGTGGTATGTTGATTGGGGAAGGAGAATTTTTTTGGATCACGAGGGTTAGAGTAGGGTCTGAATAGGCAGGTGGTGCCCCTTGTGAGATAAAGGATGTATGGACTGGATTGATCAGTGGTGGCTCCTGTAGACTTGGGGGCATAGAGATTTGACTGGATGGAGATGCCCCTTGCATATTTAACAATGAAGAGATTAGACAGGCAGGGTGTGTCCCTTGTAGACTTGAGAGCATGAAGACTGGACCGATTGGAGATGCCTGTTACATATTTAAGAGCAAAGAGATTGGACTAGCAGGGTGTGCCCCTTGTAGACTTAGGGGCATGGAGACTGGACCGACTGGAGATGCCCCCTGTGTATTTGAGAGCAAATATATTGGACTGGTAGGGTATGCCCCTTGTAGACTTGGGGAAATGGACACTGGACTGGCTGGCGACGCCCCTTGCGTATTTGAGAGCGAATAGATTGGACTGGTAGGGTGTGCCCCTTATAAACTTGGGGGTATTGTTGTTGGGCTGGCAGTGATTGAATGGATGCATTAGACTGGATTGACCGGGGGTGGCTCTCCTCGACTGATATTGTTAGTAAGGGTTCCTGATGAACTGAAGCATACTTGATACGATGATAGGGAATTCCGGAGGGAGTAATTAGTAGTAGTAACAACAGGAGAGGTAACCACAATTGTTTGATTGTCAATCAAATCTTGGACCACATGTTTCAGGGTGAAACAACGGTCCGTTGTGTGGCCTCAGGATTGGTGGTATACACAGTACTCATTCTCATTATAATTTGGTGGCAGAGGGTTTGGGGAGAGCATAGGCAGTAGCAGTGTAAGTATTTGCCTTTGGACTAACATGGCTAGTACCTCACTGTAAGTTTGGGCTATCGGTGTAAACTGCCTAAGTTCCCGGGTCATCCTCTTCTGCTGATCATGATTAGGGTACTAAGGTATCTCCATTTATTGTTATTGTTTCCATTGTCTTTCTTGAGGAGCGAATTGAGCACCTTAGATAGAGTCAACGGGATTGTCTTCTTCTGTTGGATGGAGGTCAGGAACACTTCTGTTATTATTCTCGTATCCGGTAGGCTTTCCTTCCACTGTCCGCTGTACTGGGGAGGCCTGATGAGGCCACCAAGGGAAGATCGTTCCAACCCTTATTCTAGCTTCGACTCGTTCCCCAGCATGGATGAGTTAGGTGAAGTTGGCATATGGATACGATATGAGGTATCCGAAGATACTCGAGTTTGCCGAGTGGATGATCATATAGATTTTCTCCTCGTCATCAATGGGTGTTTTCATTCTGGCGGCCATGGCCCACCACTGTCCAACATAAGCTGATAATGACTCATCATTCCTCTGCCTTAAGGTAGCAAGATCCGCCCTTTTGGGTGCTATATTAAGATTGTACACAAAACGATTAATGAAAGCTTGGGAAAGTTATTCCCAAGTTTTGATCCAATGATAGTCTAATGACGTGTACCAATCTAATGCATCACCTTCAAGGATTTTTGAAACAACCGGATCTTATTACCCACAAGAGTATTAATCTCTCCATAAAATGCTTTTAAATGGTCCATAGGACACCCCGTACCATCATACCTTTTAAATTTTGGTACCTTAAAGTTTCGAGGTACGATCGCATTAGGGAAGGGACAAAGATCCTTGAATTTGATGGATGGGAGATCCACCCCTTGCTGCCTTTATAGTTTCCTCTGCACCTCTCGCAATTGCTCCCGGAGCTGTTTGATTTCGGAGAGACCATTCGAGGGAGGTTTCGTCCCCTGGAATTGATTAGATCTCCAATTAGGAGGAAGATGTTGGAACTGGCTAAGGTTCCTGACTGTGGGAGATTGTATTTAATAGCGGTTCTCATCAATGAGAGGCTGTTGAAAAGGATTCTCAGTTGTGGAAACTTGGCCTTAAAGGTGACTCCTATTATGGGGAAGATGCTGAAAAGTTGAATGACTGGGATACTAGGTGATGACACTTGAGTGGTTTGCACAGTCTCTTTTTGAACACATTGGGCAAGAAGGGCCTGAAAAGCCTTAAAATTTTGTATTATTTCATCCATGGTTGAGGTGAATGCGGTATTATCAGCCATGAATTCAGGTCATCTGGGGATGCCTTTTAGGCGTACTGGTTTTTTCTTTTTGGTTTGTCATGACAACTTTGGATTGGATAAGCATAGGGTGAGTAAAAGCCTTGAATGGGTGCGAGCCAAAGATCGATCCTCATTTTTTTAATACAAGGTATGAATGCAAATGTAGAATATCCCCTAAGATTATATTACCACACTATTTAGAGTCAGGTCTCAACTAGTACAAGCTAACAAGTCCTCAGTAGAGTCGACACTGAAAATTGGCGCCCATGCGAATTTGTATGTTGTGTTTTTTATAGTGGGGGTGATAGGCTGATTATAAATGTTGAAGTCGCCACTAGCCGAAAAATCTCAAAATTCCGCGATCGGCTATAACCACGGAATACGTAAGGTGGGAGGAAATTCGAAGACTTTCATACCTTAAATTGACTCCTGATCTGCGATCCGGGATTCCGAGGAAGGGACCTCGGTTACAAAGAGGGAAAGTGTTAGGCACCTTCTCTGCCCATACAAGCATACGGTCTCTACTTTGTGTGGTAAAATAATCTCGAGAGATTGATGATATGGTCATGGTAGGACTAGGCACACTCATGAACTTCTGATGTAGCAAGATCTGAGATGCTTATGCAAAGAGGTAAGAAAAATGAACTAGATCACTAAAAATTTCTAATGTGACAGGATCCGATGCATGGCTAGTCACAGAGAATACGTTCACTAGAGATCTAGAGAAGCAAGGGGGTTGAGAAGAGAGTAGATGTCATGAGGAATGCTTGTATGTAGAATGGATCTTTGGCTTAAGCTTGAGCAGGCTAGAACATGGACCAAAACATGACCAATCTAGGCTAGGCTCATGGGTTGGAAAGGTTGAGAGGAAGGTTAGGAGGTGGCTAAAAAGATCAGATCCCTAAAGGCTTAGGAGCTCCTTCCTTGTCCTTCACTCTCTCCCTCACTCTCTTTCTCTCTCACTCTCTTAAGCTAAAGGAGAGAAATGGCTTATTGGGGTGTTAAGGCTTATTGAAATGAGAAGAGAAGAGGGCTATTTATAGCCTTCTTCAATGGTTGAATAGTAAATAGGTGGTAGGTAAGGGTTAAAATGTTGGAATCGAGGCTTGTGATTGGCTAGGGAGAGAGGAGCACCACGTGACGTACTCTCATTGGCTTATGAGGCTGGTAAAATAGTAAATAGTAAAGGTTGGGGGGTAAATTCAGAAAAAAGTTAACTTTTGGACGCTGAGACAGCTGTCCACACGCAAGCCGCGAGCGGTGGCACTTGAAGTGCCGCAGGCGGTAGTCAGACTACCTCTCACGGTAGTCAGACTACCTCCCGGGCTTCGTCCGGGCCGGGCTCACGCGTGCGAGCTTTGTACATTATGCGAGTTCACCTGGAAGTCTTCTTTTGGGGTTTTGGCTCAGAAAAGTGGGTTTAAGCTTAAGTAAAAGGGGTCCTGGTTAGGGTATAGGGTACAGGCAGGGCTGCATATGTGCTGAATGGTTTGGATAGTGGTTTTAGGTTGCGGATTGGGGACTTTTGGGTCAGGGTTTGGTTTTGGTCGGGGTTAGGGTTCAGTTCAAGGTATGATCATGGTTCCCAAATAGTCTTAGCCTTCTCAAGATGTAGCCTGGGTGGGGTGTCTACAGAACCCAAAAGTGAGGTAGATCCAGAGCCCGAGTAGAGCACACGGATAAAGCCATGGAGTTTGAGTGACTATCATTGAAAACTTCTTGGGACATAAAAGTTTTGGATGAAGCTTATATTTGTTTCTCCCTTTGTTCAGGTTTATATAACCTTACGAATAGGTTAGATGGCAAATAAACATCAAGATGTGCCTTAGGAATATTTTAATGGTGAAAATCAATGACTCCATTATTTTTTGTGGTGTAGTACATTTGAGCATTGGATCTACCTTATTTTTTAGATCATGCCCTAAAATTATCTTGTGAAATGGATGGATGGTGTGGATATAACACATACATTATGGTGGGCCCACGAAACTTAATGATGTCATCACACCACAGGGTCAGTTCCACAATCGGCTTCTTGCCTACAGGTCTGAGCCAACCCATTGCCAGGCCTAGGGTTATGCAAGAATGGAATATTCATGGACGAAATCATTCTGATCATCAGACAATATGTGTCAGTTTCAGATGATAGTTTAACGGTTGACTTAATGCTACAAAAGCAACAATCACTAACATTACTGAAATGCTCAGTGTTATCTTGTACTGTGAGTGATAGTATTTGCAGGATGATTATGAATTCTTTAAATTAAGGAAAATCACATACAAGTGCTGGAAACAACCAAAAGCTTCTTAAGCCAGTACTAAAATTCTGAAATTATAATCAGTAGAAAAATGCCATTATATATAGGGGTGTTGGGCCACCTTGATGTATGTGCCTTACATCCATGCTGTCCATCCATTTTGAAAACTCATTTTATGGCATGGTTCCAAAAATAAAAAAAGTCCAACTATCAAGTGGACCACACTACATAAAACAGTGGTGATTGACCATTAAAAACTTTTTTATGGGCCAAATAAAGTTTTGGATCAAGATGATATTTTTGTGATCCCTTTATCTAGGTTCTCTCAATCTTATAAACATGTTTAATGGTTTTTAATAGTGGGTATTCAATCACCATTGTTGCTTATGGTAGGGCCCACGTAAGATTTAGATCTGCTTCATTTTGGGAATGATGGCCTAAAATGAACTGTCAAAATTGAAGGATGGTGTGTATGTAAGGAACTTGCATCACTGTGGGCCCCTCAGTAGGGATCCACCCAAGCAACACCCAAGCGCACAATCCATTATAGCACTTACAATGTCACTTGAAATACCTTTATTATATATATATATATATATATGATGGGAACTCAGTGGTAGATTTTTTCACAATTTCATCTGTGTGAAATGGAGATATATGTGTTATTGATGTCTTAAATCTATACACAATAAGGTCTGTCAATGTTAGGTCTGTCAATAACATCAACAGACCACTCAATGTCATTAAGCAATGGTTGATGTCATTGACAGGTGCTCGAAGCCATCAAAAAAATTTAGAAAAGATCCATGTTGGTTGTTGGAACGTTTTAGTGTTGTTACTCGATGTCATTGAATGTGTTTGATGTCATCGAAAGATCGTCGATGCCATCGAAGGTCCCATCAAGCATGTGCGCAAAATTGCGCAAGTGCGAGATTTGTTTCTTATTCTGATTGTCATAATATATATATATATATATATATATATATATATATATATATATATATCAAGTTTAATCAGGATTTGGTAAAAAGTAGATGAGCTATAAGGCTTTCTAATTCTTTCCTAAGGGTTTTAAGGGCATAGATTGAGCTTGTGAAGTGGATTCGAGGTTTGTTATAATCGGTAAGACTTTATCTCTTGTATTTCTTATTACATAGTGTATTACTTGTCACTTTGTGATGTGGTTTTTTATCGAAAGGATTTTTCCATGTAAAATTCAGATTGTTTGTGTTTGGACTTGGTTGTGTGATTAGTAGTACTTTGCTTGATTCATCTTTTTGTGCTTATACGGTTCCCTAACAAGTGGTATCAAAGCTAACATTGTGAAGAAAATCGAATAGGAAAGTAAGGTATCAATGGCATTTAACCCGAAGTTTAATGTAGAAAAATACTCCAGCAAAAATAATTTTAAACTATGAAAAGTTAGGATGAACTGTATCCTAGTTTAGTAAGGGTTGGATGAATCCTCCTTGAAAAGAAACCAAAATCTATGACTAAAGATGAATGGAACAGGATGGATAAGAAAGAAAGAACCTTTATCCAATTGTGCTAAATGGATGAAGTCCTTTATAATATCATTAGAGAAAAAATTACAACAAGCACATGGGCAAAATTAGAAAATATCTATACAAAGAAATCTCTTGAGAATTGTTTGTACTTGAAGCTTCGATTGATCAATCTAAAGATGGCAGAGGGGGCTGATGTTGAATCCCATGTTAATAACTTTAACATGTTGATTTACAAATTGTTGGAAGTAGAGGAAATGACAAAAGATGAGGATCAAGTATGCATTCTATTAAATTCTCTCCTGACTTGGTATGAGTCATTCAATGGCTCTTTATGCACCGATAGAATGACCATTAGCGTCGAGACTGTTATCTCAGCCCTATAGTCGAATGCTATGAGAAAAAAAGTGGTGATGTGGGTGCTTCTATAAATGTACTAGTTATAAGGGGGAGAAATTCTAAGCAGGACAGTGGATCTTCACAATCGAGGTTAAAATCCAAGGGAAATGGTAAAGGTAAGTTGAAGTAAAATAATTGTGGAATGACCGGGCACATGAAGAAGGATTTTTAGAATTCTAAATTGAAAAAGGAGAATTCAGATAGTTTTTCTAAAGAAGTCAATACTATGAAATCCAGGGAGGAGACAAATGGTAGTGACATGCTAACTACATTAAAATTTGGATACTTAAATGAAGAATGAATTTTGGATACGGGGGCTTCGTACCACATGGCCCCTCATTGGACTTAGTTCACCAGTTACATTTAGTGCGATGGTGGTCATGTGTTTATGGGCAATGATAATGCATATAAAGTGATAGGAGTTGAATCGGTGCACATCAAGATGCTTGATGGCATGGAGCGTATCTTGACTGAGGTGAGATATGTTCTAATTTAAGGAAGAGTCTTATATCTTTAAGAACACTCGAGGCTCTTGGGTGTAAATTCACCAATTTTGATTATGTCCTTAAATTTTCAAAAGGGGCACTTGTAGTCCTGAACGCGCAGAGGAATGAAAACCTTTACCGGTTGATCAAGAGCACTTCATCGGGTGGAGTTGTAACATATGTAGCGGATTCCATGTCTGCACATATGTGGTATGCACGCTTGGGCCACATAAGCGAGCAGAGCATAAAGGTACTTTTTTTACTGTTGTTTAATTCTAGTTTTTTAAAAAAATATTAATTTTTGTATATGCAAGCATTACATATATGGTAAACAGTAAAGGTTGTCTTTTAAGTCCGAAAAATATATTTGTAAGGGTGTTATTTATTATGTGCATTTTGATGTATGGGGGTCATTACCCGTGGTTTCTAGTGGAGAGTCATCATGGTTTGTCACATTCACTGATGACTATTTTAGAAAATTATGGGTTTATTAGTAAACAATAAAGGTTGTCTTTTAAGTCCGAAAAATATATTTGTAAGGGTGTTATTGATTATGTGCATTTTCATGTATGGGGGGTCATTGCATGTGGTTTCTGGTGGAGAGTCATCATGGTTTATCACGTTCATTGATGACTATTTTAGAAAAGTGTGGGTTTATTTGATGAAAAATAAATTCGACATTTTTACCAACTTTAAGTAGTGGAAGGCATGGTAAAAAAAAGTTAGAAAAAAAGGTGAAAGTTTTGAGGATAAATAATAGTGGTGAATTCACTTCTGGGGAGTTCAATCGGTATAACAAAGATGAAGGGATTATAAGGCACAACACAGTGGGCCACACACCAGAGCAAAACTGTGTGGCTAAGTGAATGAATCACTCTCTTGGAAAGGGCCCGATGCATAATTAATAATGCTAGGTTGGGTAAGGAATTGTGAACTGAGGATGTTAACATGGCTTGTTACTTGGTGAATCGATTCCCTTCTTCGATCGTTGAATGTAAGATTCTAAATGAAGTATAGAGTGGTCAGTAAATAAACTTTTTGAGATTGTGTATATTTGGTTGTGATGCTTACTCTTATATATCGTTAATTGAGAGAAATAAGCTTGAACAAAGAGCTAAAAAGTAAATCTTTGTTGGGTATAGTGGAGGTGTCAAGGGGTACAGGCTGTATGACCGGGTCACACGAAAAATCATACTTAGTCATGACTTCAAATTCGATGAAGGATCATTATTTCATAGGGATGAACACAAGAAAGAAGAAAAGTTAGTTGTAGACATTTGGATAAACAGAGATGAGATATAGATTGATACTGATACGTGGACAAGGGTACATGAGCAGGTGGAGAAGCCACCTATGAGAAGGAATTCGCGGAGGGATTGTAAGTTATCAACGAGATACATAGATGACTCTAATGTCACATTTTCCCTCATTACAAATAAGATGGATCTATCTACCCTTTAGGAGGCTCTTGATGAGCCAAATAAAGAAAAATAAAAAAATCAATGATGGATGATGAGATAGACTCCTTGTACAAGAATGAGACGTAGGAGCTAATGGAGCTTCTTATCGGCCGTAAAGCAATCGGGTGCAGGTGGATCTTCAAAAAGAAATATAATAGATATAAGGCAAGGTTGGTAGAAAATGGATATGCTCAGAGAGAATGTGTGGAATTCACTGAGATATTCGCATATATGGTGAAGCAAGTATCTATCATATTCGTGTTGGCGTTGGTTACTCAATACGATCTCGAGTTAGAACAAATGGATGTGAAGATTGCATTCCTATATATTGGGAATTGGAAGAGTAGATTTACATGAAACAACTAGAAGGTTTCGAAATATAAGGAGTAGAGAACAAGGTTTACAGGTTGTAGAAGTCATTATGCGGCCTGAAATAGTCACTTAAGCAATGGTATAAGAAATTTGATTCTTTCATGGTAAGTCAGAAGTTTACTAGGAATAAGTATAATCATTGTATCTATTATAAGACACTAAGTAATGCGAAATTCATTATCTTGGTATTGTATATTGATGACATACTTATCGTCAGTCATAACATATCTGAGATCGACATACTAAAGACTCGGTTATCATGGACCTTCGAGATGAAAGATCTGAGGGCCGTAAAGAGGGTTCTCGACATTGACATACATAAAGATGAAAAAATTAACAGGCTATAGTTATCTCAAGTGGAATAACTTGAGAAGGTATTGATGAAGAATGGGATGGAAAAGGAAAAGCCGGTCAGCGTTTCTCATACGTTTCATTTTAAAATTTCTTCTAAACGGTGTCCTAAAATAAATAAAAAAAAAAACAGGTTATGTTACATATGCCCTATTCGAGTGCAGTTGGCAGCTTCATGTATAACGTGATCTATACTAGACCGGATATTTTACTTGCAGTGGGTGTTGTTAGCAAATATATGTCTAACCCTGGTAAGTAACACTGCGAGGTAGTGAAATGGCTACTTCCATATATACGAGGTATGCAGGACTATGCCTTATCATTTGAGAAATCAGGGATACACAAATAGGTTGTGTGGATTCTAATTACGTAGGCAATGTAGATAATAGAAGGTTAATTTTTGGTTACTCATTTGTGCTAGTGAGTTAAACAATCAATTGAATGTCGAAGCTTTAGTCTGTGGTATCTCTTACCACAACCAAAGACATATATGGTTGTAGCAGAATCATTCAAGGAAGGTGTTTGGTTAAGGGGATAATAAATCAATTGGGGCTTCATCAGGAGATCGTGTCATTCAATTGTGACAATGAGATCGTGATTAATAAGACTAAAAATTCTATTTATCACACATGTACTAAATATATTAATGTCCGTCACTATTTTATCCGACCAGTACTTAAGAAAGGAGGTGTGAATCTAGAGAAAATTCATATAAACGTGGGTTTAGTTGACATGCATAGAAAGGTGGTTCCCAAAGAGAATTTCAAGTTTTATGCAACTTCTCTAAGCTTGGTGAATCTGTAAATGGAAGATAAAATATTCACGAGAAGCTATAGTGGAGTTATGATGTAAAGTGAAATTATAGATTAAGATAACGAACTATGAAGAACGAAGATTGAAGACATGGTGGATATTGTTGTTGATTTCTTTAAATCTGTAAGGGTGTTTAATGCTATCAAAAATATTTAAAAAAATCAATGTTGGTTGCTAAAGCATTTTGGTATTGTTACACGGTGCCATCGAAGGTTTTAATGCCATCGAAGGTCCCATCGAGCACACCCACAAAGCAGGATTTATTTTTTATTCCGATTGTGATACTATATAATGCTATATATATATATATATATATATATATATATATATATATATATATATATGGTGTAATCAGGGTTTAGTAAGAATTAGAACAATTCTAGGGCTTTTTAATTTATTCCTAAGGGTTTCAAGGGCATAGGTTGGGCTTGTGAAGTGGATTCAAGGCTTGTTCGAATCGGTAATACTCTATCTCTTATATTTCTACTTTCATAGTGCATTACTCGACGCTTTATGATGTAGTTTTTGTTCCGAAAGGGTTTTTTCACATAAAATTCAAATTGTTTGTGTTTGGACTTGGTTGTGCGCTTGGTAGTACCTTGCTTAATTCGTCTTTGTGTACTTCCACAGTTCCCCAACAATATGATGATGGAATGTGTCATTCACGTGAATCTTAAACCTTATTAATAGAGTTTCATCTAAGATTGAAACATCAAGCATGACAAACTCATCCCTTTCCTTAATTTTGTGTGCTAACTCTATCTTATTCCCTAGCTATGTCAATTAGTATTTAACAATCACTTGGACCACATTAGGTGGGCCACTGGTGGCCCTCATTTTCTCTTGTATATTTTTACCCAATGACTTGTTATTATGTGCTACATTTTCTTCATAAATGTATTAATGATAAGGAATGTTATATAAAAAGCAACTTAATTAATATGAGATTTATATTCTGGTACTGTTTTCAAAAATATTTTCAAAAAGATACCTCATTAATCCTTATAATTTTCATTGCACTACCTTCTAATGGCTAGTTGAGTGGACATGGGTAGGCATGAGAGCAAATGGGTCGGATGCTTGTGTATGCCCCACCATGATGTTTATATAAAATCCACCAGACCACAAGGTGTGTCACCTCATATTAGACCAAGGGCCCAAAAATAAACCTCATTTACGATTCAAGTGGACCACATGATTGGAAGCAATGTACGAGGCAATGATAGCCCTCCAAACTATTTCTTGGTGCATGGCTCGACTAAATCATGGATGAGCTTTATTTTTAGGCCCCATGCCTAAATTTCAGTGTGTCATCTAATGATTGAAGCGGATTTCATATAGTCATCATGGTCAGTCCTATAAAAATCATAGGTGGATGTCTCTCTCTTAACCGTTTTCTTTAGTGACGCCCACCTAAATCACAAGTTAGATTGAGTTTTTGGCTTTGCACTTAAACCAAGATTACATATAATGGTTGGAGTAAATTTTTTATACACATCACGATGGGCCACAACAAAAATTAGGTTGTCACTACCATTTTAAGTGTATAAAGATTATTAATTAAAAAAGAATTATAAGAGGAGATGGCTCTTAATTTTGATGGCCACACCATGATGTTTATGTAAGATCCACTCCAACCATAAGATATTTAGTCCCATATTAGACTAAGAAATAAAAAATCAGGCTAACAAGTAATTATGGTGGATCACACCCAAGGAAACAATTGAGAGAGAGACGTCTACCCTTGATTTTTATAGTGCCCACCATGATAGTCCTATGAAATCCACTCCAACCATTAGAATCCACATGAAATTTTATGTCCATGGCCCAAAAATCATATCCATTTATGATTTATGTTGGCCACACTAATGGAAACTGTTTAGAGGGTGAGGAGACCTGTACACTATTTCTAATTAGGTGGTTCACCAGAATCATAGATAAAGCTGAGTTTTGGGGCCTTGGCCTAACAAATGATAAAACACCTAATGGTTAGGGTAAATTTTATATAAACATTACGATGGGGCTGACCCCTTTGCATAAAAGGCAAAGTGAATCCTAACATGTCTCATACCTTAATAATTAAAATGGATGATGTGATTGATTGTGATTGTTATGATTGATATGGTTGCTATGTAATTATTAAAATATTGTGCTTTTTATGATCATTACTTTGTGACATATGCCTTGAGAGATTTGGATGAATACTGTATATGCAAACATGCTAATCAATGATATCATGGATCTTTTGCTCCTCTTAGAGAGAGATGTATATGATTGACTAAACATGTCGATGCATAGACATTGGGCATACATTATATGTATCCATTACAAATGCATGCACACCACATGCCTTAAGTTCTTAGGGGATCACATTAGATGATTACTCCTGGTAGTTTTCAGGTTGATGTATGAAGGGTATAATTTTCAAGTTGATGGATGTCTAACCTAAGCAATTGGATGATCATCCCACTTGACATACATCTAATGACATTTTTACACCCATGCTCATAATGCATACATACTATTTTAGTTTGATTGTGCTATCTTATATTGTGTTATGTATGAACCATGTTAGATTTAATCACTAGCCTAGCCAACCAACATTATGAATTAACAACCGTACAAAGACGGAAGATGTAAAATGATCTAATCAAATATCAGAAAATGAGGCCGGGTTTGTAGATGAAACTCAAGACCAATGGCCGTATTTGGTGGAAGACGAACTCGCTGCATTAAATAATTGAATTGATTTTGTGATTGATTATAGGAGATTTAATTTTCATTCAAGTCCCAAATGGGTGGACTTAAAATGGTTTTAATGACTTATTTTATGAATTTGAACATTATGGATAGAGTGTTAATAAAAGAAGTGGAAACCTTTGGATGTGTGAATATTAATGTGGTAATGATTTATAATACATGTAAATTATGCCCCTTAATAATTTTATGATGGGTCGATTCATGTACATTTAGTGTATGAGTCATGGACCATAATTCGGGTTAGAGGGTACACTCTGTATCCAATGTGCAGCGCATGACAATTGGCGTCGTACATGAATGATAGAATTATATCCACCCACAAACAACTCTATATATAGTTGATATGATCCTGTTTGAATGTTGAACAATTGGTCTATCTCAATGTGAGGGGCATCAATGTTCAATTAAACTCGAGTCGAGTGTACTCTAGCACGCTCACACTATCCTAATTGCACATGCTTAACCAAATATAAGCCTTTGCTAACAAATGTGATCTAGTATTAGATTGACATTACTAATAAAATGAGTCACATATATAGAAAAAATATTTTTTTACTTTTTTATTTTACATACACCAACACCACGTAAGCACTCGATCTCATGATCTTTATGTAATGTTTATCTACCATTGAGCCATTGAGCAAAAACACTTGAAAGGAATAAAATTAATTATACAAATTCAAGATGTGTGGGTTGCTTAATTGTGATCATAATGACATTTAGGGGGAGTTTGGTACATGGAATTGCGTGGGATGAAATTAGCACAGTGTAATCACTTTGAAGTGTCAAGTATTGTCAAGTATTGTCGGTGGATTAGGAGTGATATACCAAATCTTTTAAATGCTTTTGGAAACGGATTGCATAGAGTGCCACACACCACCAACCTCCGTGGTGTATTTACATCACTAAGTTCTATGGGGCCCACCATGATGCATGTGCTATATCTACACCATCCATCCATTTGGCGAGATCAGTTTAGGTCATGAGCACAAAAATGAGGTAGATCCAAAGCTTAAGTGGGCCACACCACAAAAGTAGTGGGAACAATGATTCCTACCATTGAAACCTTAATAGGTCCCACCATGATGCTTATTTGTCATCCAACTTGTTCATGAGGTCACATAGACCTGGATGAAGGGGATAAAAACAAATATCATATTGCTCCATACCTTAAGTGGCCCCCAAGACATTTTTAATAGTAAACATCCAACCTCCACCGCCTTTTGAAGTGTGGTCTACTTGAGAATTGAATCTGTCTCTTTATTGGGCCCATGGCTTAAAATGATCTCGTAAAATAGATGTATAGTATGGATATAACACATTCATCATGCTAACACGCCATGCAATACGTCATCGAAATTTTCTCTTTATACATTGGTTGCTGGATATGCCCATGGATATTGCAAATCCAAAATAGATATAACAGATCCTTCTTCAATTCCCAATGTTGTCATATTTTTCAAAGCTTTAAATTGTCAACATCTACCAACCAAACACAAGCTTCAGATCAAAATGTGGGATTAGAGAGTCTTTCTGCAATGCCCCGAGTTTTCGAAACCCGAGTATGTGACTCGTTCTTCAAAAACCCAAGTGTTAACCTTTAAAGATAATTAAATTCAGGCATTTTTTCTTTTTAGAGTGAGCATTTAGGCAGAAGATGGACAAATCAAACATAAAGAAAAATTTAAATTTACATTAAGAATATACGAGCGACTACCCATAATGACTTATATAAATCAATATCTCTTTGTTAATAAATATAA
Source organism: Magnolia kwangsiensis (assembly GCA_037074715.1). Classification (NCBI taxonomy): domain Eukaryota; kingdom Viridiplantae; phylum Streptophyta; class Magnoliopsida; order Magnoliales; family Magnoliaceae; genus Magnolia; species Magnolia kwangsiensis. Next base: position 123,191,984 of record CM073577.1, read on the forward strand.
GAAATACACAATTTAACACATGAGAAATAATAAAATGCATATAAACTTGAGCCGCAAGATCACACAACTTCTCTTAGTAGATATAGTCATGCATCCCTGATAATCGTACCCTGCTCTTCATCAATCTTGACACGGATATTATTTAAACCACCTGCGCTACCTGTATGATTATATATTCGATGAATGAGTGGCCAACTCAGGGTGAATTTTTCTTAAGATTTCACACTGCCGCATTAATCAAGCATAGTTTAAAAACAATAAGGCATTCAAAATAATACCTGATGTGGTCTTATTTAAATGCATGGATGCATGAATGCACATCGGTATAGGGATGCTCATTCAGTCAGACTTGGTCTCGTCACCCATGCATATGACTGGTCACCAGCGTAGCACGTCACGTGCATATATCATATACAGCATAATGACCAAGCCATCGTATATCACGTGCGTGGGTCGATAGTCGATAGTTTGGCAGCTAGCGAAACGATACCACACTAAGCCTAAGGGCACATGTTATAGCATCCGGAATTAGCTACCCATCATCGCCCGCATGCTATAAATAAATGATTAGCCAAACCATTATTATTCCAATTATAATCAACCAATTTAAGTAAACTCAAAGGTCACTACTGGGGGCTCGTCATCTAGTGTAAGTAAACCATTATTAGCTACCCATCATCACCCGCATGCTATGAATAAATGATTAGCCAAACCATTATTATTCCAATTACAATCAGCTAATTTAAGTAAACTCAAAGGTCACTACTGGAGGCTCGTCATCTAGTGTAGGCCAACAGTTCAGGCATACTATCCAATGACCAGCATCCCTGGCTCATGAGATTTCCCGCCTTAGGATGTTTAATGAATGCCCACCGACTAGTGGCTAATCAAATTCAATACGTAGGATTTACCATCGCATGGTTATATGAGAATGAACCATCGAATCCATAGGACAAATATCAAATCTTGAGATAAAAATAAGTTGGAGTAGTAAAAGTTCATACGAAGTTAATACTAAATCGAAATAGTAGGGCAACGTTAAACCAAGGGGATAAAGAATTCATCCCCAAGACCATGTAGGAAAAACAACCCATGAATGGTAAACTCACATTAACATTTCACCACCAAAGATAACCTCCAAGTCGAGGGTCCATTTCTAACACATTCTATCTCGTTACACCCTAAGTGTGGGCTCACATACATAAGTAGAATTTTCCCACTAGTCGATGTAGTAAATTAGATTCTATAAGAGACTTACAAATAATTCCTTGACATGTGAAGGTGTATGGATACAACATGTGAAGATATAATTCCTTGCTATTTTTGGTATGGTTCATTTGAGCTTGGATATGATTTAGTTTTTGGATAATGACCTAAAATGATTTTGAAAAATTGACAAACATTGTGAATATAATAAATACATCATTACGGGGCTCACGTAACTTTAAGGAGCATATGCGCTTGTCTTTGTACGACACATATCTGCACCATCCAATTCTCTTCCCGATGAGAAATAGACAACACGCTAGTTATAGTTGCCATAGGTATGTGTCATGTGAGGATAAGCACGTGACGCTCCTTGACCTCCAAGTTGTATTCATGGTTCAAAGGAGATCAAAGTTACATGCACCCCACAATGATGTATTTGTTATATCTATATTGTTCATCTATTTTTAGAGATCATTTTAGATCATTATACAAAAAATGAATCATATCCAAATACCATATGGACCACACCACAAATAGCAATCGAAATGATGATTTTCCCTGTTAAACAATTGGCAGGGCTTTCCATAAAGTTTATTTTCCATCCAATCTGTCCATAAGGTTGTAAAGACCTGAATGAAGAGGAAAAACAAGTTTCATATTGATCCAAAATTTATGTAACCCCAAAAAGGGTTTCAATGGTAGACATTCAATCCCCCACTGCTTTTTGCAGTGTAGTCCACTTAATATTTAGATCCGTCTTATTTTTCATCTCAAGCCTTAAGACAAGCTCGTCAAATGGTTGGATGGTTTTGATATAACACATACCTCATGATCAGACCCACGGAACTTACTACCGTCAATACACCAGCTATATCGCTGGTGTAAGGTACACCAGCCAATCCGCGTCCTTCTCTCATTGAGGCAGACTAGAAGTTCATTTGGTAGGAATAAATGGACAACTAGGATGGATTTTTGGGAGTAATTTCTAATTTGCATGCCTCCACAAACAGGCTCGCGATGTGGACTGATGGACGTGACAACATGTCTATAACTTCTGTCCGTTGTCTACCATGCTCTTCTGATGTATATAAAAAAAAAATGTAGCGAAGTTACATTCTTAAGCACTTACATATATTTGCTACAACATTAAAAATTAGGTATTTATATAAGGATTAGTTGTCCAAAGATAAAATGTCATTTTTATATATTAAACAAGAGATAGTATATTTAAAGGTTGAAAGACTCCCTATATTTAAAAAAATTTAATTTTCAACTCATGACATGTTATAAGATTTGAGGAAATGACATTTTTTTAAATGGGAGTCTAAAATGGATTTTCCTTATAATCATAAAATAGTATTGGTAAGGTAAAGAAAAGATATACGATGATTTTACGTAAGACTCTTTAATGAATGTTGAAGGCAAATGAGAAATATTTTTCATTTTGTTTACATTGTATGGCCAACCCTTTTCTTATATCCTATATTCTTTTAATTTGTTAGTGGAAAGATCTTTTTATTTGTTAGTGGAATGATTTGCTAGTAATTTTTCAGGAGATGTAGTGACAATGTGACGTGCCACATATTTCTTGTGTCTTTTTTTTTCACTTATTTTATGTGGGTGTAAGCGATATGTGATCATCTATACATACAGTTGAAGCTCACAAGTGGGACCTCAATTCATTTTCAAATTTGACGATACTAAGCTCGCAATCCAAATGAAACATATTTTAAGGGTTGAAATTTTGTTTTGGTTTACAGTATGGGTCACTGGTAAAACTGGGTTGTATCACCCCATCTCTTGTATAAAGCCATTTTGGGTTTTATTAAGGTAAGCAATGTGCTAGGCTTTGGCCTTTTAAAAAATTGGAATTTTCCAATTGTGCCAGCTTGAAGGGAAGTGAAGGTAGACAATATGTTAGGCTTGGGCCAAAAAAAATATTAATCAAAATTTTCAAGAGTGTTAGGTTAAAGGGAAGCAAATTGGGTGGTACACCATTGGCCTCAGTGGTGTGCCTATCACTAAATTTTGTAGGCCTCACCATGATGCATGTGTTATTTTCCATCCATTTTGAAAGATTATTTTAGGACATGAGCCCAAAATTGAGGTAAATTTAAATCTCAAGCAGAACACTGCACAAGAAAGTGATGGAGGTTGAATGACTATTATTGAAAACTTCTTGAGACACAAGTTTTGGATGAAGCTTATATTTGTATCTACCTTTGTCAAGGTTTGTGTAACCTTATGAACAGGTTGGATGGCAAATAAACATCATGGTGCACCCTAGGAATATTTTAATGGTGGGAATAAACATAATGTGGTGTGGTACACTTGAGCATTGGATTTACCTCATACTTTAGATCATGCCCTAAAATTATCTTGTGAAATGGATGGAAGGTGTGGATATAACATATACATTATGGTGGGCCCACAGAATTTGATGACATCATCATATATTGTAAGGATCATACATCATGGTGGGCCCCTTAGTCGGGATCCACCCGAGCACCACCCAAGCCGCACAAACCCATCAGAACACTTGCAATGTAACTTAAAATACCTTTATTCTTAATAATAATAAATAAATAAATAAAAAGGTATATGATAGACTTTGATAGGAGTTCAGTGGTAGATTTCTCCAAAATTTCATCCATGTGAAATGGAGATATATTTGTTATTGGTGACATCAACAGACCACTCAATGACATTGAGCGGTAGTTGATGCCATTGATAGGTGCTCGATGCCATTGAAAAAAGTTAGAAAAATCTATGTTGGTTGTTGGAATATTTTGGTGTTGTTACTTGATGTCATCGAATGTGTTCGATGTCATCGAAAGATCATCAATGCCATTAAAGGCCTAATTTTGATTATGATACTATATGATGCTATATATATCGGGTCTAATTAGGATTTGGTAAAAAGTAAAAGAGTTCTAAGGCTTTCTAATTTCTTACTGATGGTTTCAAGGCATAACTTGGGCTTGTGAAGTGGATTCGAGGCTTGTTCGAATCGATAACACTTTATCTCTTGTATTTTTACTTTCATGGTGCATTATTCGTTGCTTTGTGCTATGGTTTTTTCTCGAATGGATTTTTCCACGTAAAATTCAGATTGTTTGTGTTTGGACTTGGTTGTGCGATTGATAGTACTTTACTTTATTTGTCTCTATATGCCTCTGCAGTTTCCCAACAAGTGGTATCAGAGCTAACATGGGGAAGTGTAATGCCTTGGAAAAATCCGTACTGAGACTCGAGTACCAACTCTATCGGAAATCGCTTAGGATTAATTCCTTTAGAAAATAAGCATAAGTTAGCTAGCGCAACGCTAGAGTAGCTGTGAAATTGTCTCTGAACACTTTAAATACGTTCTACAAGACCCAAAACTTGTAGAACCAATGACACTATAATACCCTAAAACCTAGGATCAAACTCTAAACCCGTTTGCTCTCATGAACCTTCTGAAACTTCGTATTGGATTTAGACCGCGCGTTGAAAGTCCGATACCTACAATCTTAGACCATTTCGACCGCTTAGCTGGACTTGACAATCATTTCGAAAATCAAGCCCAACCGACGTTCAGAGGCTATTTCATTGAGCCTGGAGTGAAGAGAGTGAGAAATGGGTTAGATTTAAAAATTTTAATCCAAATCTGGCATGTAACTTAGCGTGTTATTATTAAGCATTCTGACCGTCAGAATTCAGCCAGATTACACCCTCGGATCAAGAAAAATTTCTCTTTCATATCATGAGACTTGTAGACCTGATTTAGGTACGATGACCGCTGAACTGAAACTGGACCGCCACGTGCGATCTACGAACTCTGCCGGACTAAAAACTATGTGTGAGAAACATCCAGTGACCATGAGCTTAAGTCCGATCGCGTTCGACCAGGGGACCTCCCGAAATGCTCTTTTGGATCGAAACAGCCCCGATTTGGTTATAACCTAAGTATACATTGTTCCTAAGTCTAAATAGGTGAGGTTTTAGCCTATATAAGGGCTTTAAACCCTCACGTATCTCACCCATACGAATTTGCTAGAAACCCTAGCTAGAGAGAGAGAAAGTGAGAGGTTGTGGGAGACCTTGTGAGAGATCTTCCTGCCGATTGCTCCACCTTTTACACATACCGAAGCAACGCATTCGAATCACTTTTTCGATGATTTTCAACACACTTCTAGGTAAGGAAAACCTTAACTACTTGCTGATTTAGGATTCCGTCGATTCAAATAGCAAAGTAGCTTATACATCTTGTGCGTTAGGTTGCCGCTACGCTGTTGACGAAGCGTATACATTTCGTTCGAAACGATACACGTCTAGGGCAAAAGGTGTGGATTTTAGATGCTTTGATTGACTGATTTCAAAGCTTTTAATGTCGTTTAATAATAGATTATTGACGGCAACGCCGTTTGACATGTACAACATGCTGTCCGTTTTTTATTTCGTAAACGTATGGAATATATGAGATTTAGGGCATTTTAGTCATTCGTAGGAAATACTGTTTACATCCATATTTTGCTGAAATGTTTGCCATGGCTTTTTGTCGTGTTAGGATATTAGGAATGCGTGCATGATCGGTTTGGTGAAGAGATTCACCCTAATACGCACTTTGGGTCGACATACGCTATGTAGACTAAAGTGTGTAGACTAAGTGTTTGTATGAATGTTTGTACTAGTATGTATTGAGTAAATGGAGTTGTGAATGAGTGTTGAGATTGAATTCTCAAGTAATATGCTGATGTAAATGATTTCCATCATGTTGGCTATATGTATTGATTTCATTATATATATGAAATGCATGTGTTGGATGATTTGCTTAAGTTGTATGTTATAACATGTTTCAACATGCTTATATTGTTGTATTTCATTTCCATTACTCTCATATAATTACTGATGTTGACTTACAAATGTTTGGGGCTATACTTAGTCCAAGCAGTCTGTAACAAAGTAAATTCGTGGTTGGCTTATATTTGCCACGAAGGACGCGTCGATGAACGCGAGTCGTGTTTTGAATTGACGGCAGTAGTTAGGCCACCCGAAGTGTTTCACGCACTTCATGTCGTTTGACTTGCGATACGCTCATACTAGTCGAGCTCGTCAAGTAACCCGACTGGCCGTTGTATGTTCACCCTGTATGAGTCATAATTACTTGAACCTAGGGTACTGAACTTACCATTAGAAACCCTGTTAACCATGATACCTTGATCCATAAAGACTCATGAGTCGGGCATGGTGGTATGGGACACCGTAGTCGAGCTGTCGACCTACGCTGGGGCCACAAACCTCCCCGTAGTGACCAGTGAGCACCTATGACTCGTGAGCCGATTGTGGTGGTATGGTATACTACATTTGAGCTGTCGGCCTGCTCTGATTAGTGATGAGCCCTTTGTAGTGACCGCGAGCGTATTCTGAGTTTACGGGAGGCGACAACCCTTCCGTAGCGACGAGAATACATTGGGCCTGTATTGATAAGGTGATGGGGGAGCGGTGCAACGAGTGTGAGCAACAGCCCTGGCAGCCCTTGCAGCAACCTACAAATATAATATCGTATGTGATTTCTAGAAGTGACGACCGTAGACAGGATCTGTGTTGGGATTGATATAAGGGAAGTACCTTAGTTTCCCAATACTGCTGTATGAAAGGACTAATAACAACTTGGTAATCATATCCACATCGTACTACATGTGCCTGGAAGATGTGGAGCACTGTGGGAAGAAAGCATGCCGCGTACGCAGATGGTGCCACATGAGGGAGTATGTCAGTGAGGGCATCCATCATGTTATTTCATGCATACATTAATAATAGTATCTAGGAATGTTTGATTTATTGCTTTACTATTATCGCGTGATCGATTTAAGAACATGCTAATCTTTGCTCTATTATCCCACTGAATTGATCACTCACTCCTACGTTACGGGATGGTGTTTGCAACACCCACCAGATCCTATCTTAGATGCAGGTGATGTGGCGATTCAGGATGCAGAGCCAGACTACGACGAGGACCAGGACGAGTTCTCATATATGCAGTTTTACGACGGCTTTGCATAGGTGACCTAGATCGGCGGGACTTCTTAGTGGGACTATTTTTGACATTTTATTTTTTTTATGACATGTATATGAGACTCAGAGATGTATTCATACTTTGGAGACAGTTTGAGAGTATTTTATTTTCACACAGTGATATATATATCTTTCAGTCTTCCACTTGCGTTTTATCACAGGATCTGGAGTATGAATTGCAGTTTTGGTATAATCTTACTCATGTGGATGCACTAATTCTTCCAACATTAAATTATAATCATATTTATTGCATAAGTGATGGTCTGGAACTGGGGAGTCGGGTTTAGACACGACCTCCGATTTTCAGGGTGTCACAGGAAGCAAATCGAATCTGAAAGCAATGTATCAATGGCATCTAACCCGAAGTTTGATGTAAAAAAATATTTCGATAAAAATAATTTTGAATTATGGAAAGTTAAGATAAACGGTATCCTAGTTCAGTAAGGATTGGATGAAGTCCTCCTTGAAAAACGACCAGAATTTATGACTGAAGATATATGAAACAAGATGGATAAGAAGGAAAGAACCTCTATCCAATTGTGCTTAACGGATGAGGTCCTCTATAATGTCATGAGAGAGAAAACTGCAACAAGTATATGGGCGAAATTAGACAATATCTATGCAAAGAAATCTCTTGAGAATTTTTTATATATAAAGCTTTAGGTTTTCAATCTAAAGATGTAGGGGGGGTTTAACGTTGAAGGTCATGTTACTATTTACAAATTATTAGATGTAGAGAAAATAATGAAAGATGAGGATCAAGCATGCATTTTGCTGAATTCTCTCCCGACTTTGTATAAGTCATTCAAGGACTCTTTGTGCACTGATAGAACAACCACTAACATCGAGACTGTTGTCTCATCCTTTCAGTCGAATGCTGTGAGAAAGAAAAAGTGGTGATGTAGGTGCTTCTACAGATGTACTGGTTACGAGGGGGAGAAATTTTGAGCGGGATAGTGGATCTTCATGATCGAGGTCAAAATTCAAGGGAAATGATAAAGGCAAGTTGAAGTACTAAAATTATGGGATGATCAGGCATATGAAAAAGGATTGTTAGAATCCTAAATCGAGAAAGGAGAATTCAGATAGTTCTTCCAGGAAAGCCATTACTGCGAAATCTAGTGATGAGATGGATGATAATGACATGCTGACTGCATCAAATTTCGGGTACTTCTACAAAGAATGAATTTTGGATACGAGTACTTCGTACCACAATACCCCTCATTAGAGTTGGTTCACTAGTTACATTCAGTGCGATGGTGGTCAGGTGTTTATGGGCATTGATAATGTCTGTAAAGTGATATGCGTTGAATTGATGCACATCAAGATGTTTGACGGCAAGAAGTGTATCTTGAGCGAGGTGAGACACAATTCTAATTTGAGAAAGAGTCTAATATCTCTAGGAGCACTCGAGGCTCTTGGGTGCAAATTCATCAATTTCGATTGTCCTTAAAATTTCAAAGGGGGTACTCATAGTCAGAAGGAGCAAAGGAATAAAAACTTTTACAGATTGATTGGGAGCACTTCATTGGATGAATTTGCAACATCTATAGCGGATTTCACATTTGCACATATGTGGCATGCACACTTGGGTCACATAAGCGAGCAAGGCATGAATGTACTTTCTAATTGCTATTTAATTTCAGCTTTTAAAAGCATTAATTTTAGTATATGCAAGCATGCATATATGGTAAACAGTCAATGTTGTCTTTTAAGTCTGAAAAATATGTTTATAAGGGTGTTCTTACTTATATGCATTCTAATGTATGGGAGACATCGCCCGTGGTTTCTGATGGAGAGTCATCATGCTTTGTCACATTTATTGATGACTATTCTAGGAAAATATGGGTTTATTAATTTTATGAGAAATAAATCTGATGTTTTCACCAACTTCTAGTAGTGAAAGGCGATGGTGGAAAAATAGTTAGGGTAAAAAGTGAAAGTGTTGAGGATAGATACCGGTGAGGAATTCATTTCTGGGGAGTTCAATCGATATTGAAAAGATAAAGGGATCGTGAGGCACAACACAGCATGTCACACACCAGAACAAAACAGTGTGGCTAAGCGGATGAATCGAACTCTCTTGAAGAGGGCCCGATGCATGATTAATAATGATGGGTTGGGCAAAGAATTGTGGACTGAGGCTATTAACACGACTTGTTACTTGGTGAATCAATACCACTTTTTTGTCATTGAATCTAAGATTCTAAATGAAGTGTGAAGTAGTCAGCAAGTAGACTATTTCGAACTGTATGTATTTGGTTGTGACGCTTACTCTCATATATCATCAATTGAGAGAGATAAGTAGGAACAAAGGGCTAAAAAGATATCTTTGTTGGGTATGGTGATGGTGTGAAGGGGTACAGGCTATATAACAAAGTCACACGAAAAATTATCCTTAGTCGTGATATCAAATGCAATGAAGGATCGTCGTTCTATAAAGTTATACACAAGGAAGCGAAAACGTTAGTTGTAAACATTCAAATAGACAAATATGAGACATATACCGATACTGAGACACAAATAGAGATATGAACAGGTGGAGCAACTACCCATGAGAAGGATTCCGTCATGGGATTGTAGGCTACCGGCAAAATATATAAATGACTCAAAAGTCGCATTTTCCCTCATTACAAATGAGAGGGTCCATCTACTCTTCCGACGGCTCTTAATAAGTCAAATGATGAAAAGTGAAAAGCAGTAATGGATGATGAGATGGACTTCTTGTACATGAATGAAACGTGGGAGCTAGTGAAATTTTTGATCAGTTGTAAAGCGATCGGGTGCAAGTAGGTCTTCAAGAAGAAATATGATAAGTGTAAGGCAATGTTGGTAACAAAGGGATATACTCAAAGAAAAGGTATGGACTTTACTGAGCTATTCGCACCTATTGTGAAGCAAGTATCTATCAGATTAGTATTGGTGCTAGTTACCCAATATGATCTTAAGTTGAAATAAATGGATGTGAAAACTACATTCCTGCATATGGGGAATTAGAATAGCAGATTTACATTAAGCAACTAGAAGGTTTCGAAATACAATGAATAGAGAATAAGGTGTATAGGTTAAAGATGTCATTGTACAGCCTAAAATAGTCGTTTAGGCAGTGGTATAAGAAATTTGATTCTTTTATAGCGAGTCAGAAGTTTACTAGAAGTGAGTATGATCATTGTGTCTATTACAAGATACTAAGTGATGAAAAATTCTATAGCGTCTCGATTTTATATAGCTAATTATTCGCACACCTAAACATATATATATCTAACTCACAAGGAATATAATGAAAAATTAAACCAAATAAATCAGTGTAACTGGTAAAAGTAATTAAATTTTGGAGATAAAATTTTGTTTAAAGGGGGTATATTGTAACACCTCAAACTTTTCGATACTCGAGTATTGAAAGTTCTCGATTGCTACCATGAAATTAACTTATTATGTACATGTGTATGATACCAATCTAACTATCCTAACCTTACATCTATTCTCCAACACGAATCTAACCATTAATTTTAAGATAAGATCATCATATACTCAAGTATTTCCACTTGTCCGTCATAACCAACCATTCATTCAACTATTCACTGCTAGGTAAAGATATCTAACCGTCCACTCTAAGTTTGGACCACCTGACTATAGTAAACTAACTATTTAATTTCTACATTCGCTCATACACATATCGAATTGAGATTCTGATCCATTTATGTTATTCACTACTTATGAATATACTTAACCCACCATCAAAACTATAATCTAAGAAACTTACGCATGTGAACAAATCACTTGAATCTAACGATATACATATTTTACCTCTTGATCACTCAAAAACTCACTTGTGATCATTCGTTTATAAAACTGACTATACAAACACTTACATACATGATCAGAGTACTAGCCATCAGGTTTTTCTATTTTTAACATTCATCTGACCATCCATTATGTTGGTTGATATATGTACATTCTCTTACTTAGTTTGATGTATAATTCTTTATTCATAATGATTTAGATATAAGTTCTTTTATAAGAATTACTTAAAAATATTCTTATAACCATGTAGAACCATTAAATTTTTCAAAACTCTCATATTAGCAGTAATTATGAAAATGTCATTAACCTAGACCCCTGAATTCTACATCACATGATTTTCACGATCCGTTTGATGTGAGTTTTTATATTATGCTTATATATCATAAATTAATCATATATATCAAATTTTGACTCTTAGATCATTGTAAAAGTGATCCAATTGACAAATCAACCCCTTAACCGTTGATTTTAGTGTCTATCGAGTGAACAAACCTTGTAGATAGTCATAATAAGATATTTCTCTTCATATAAATGAGTTTGATTACCCATCATATGGACCAAGTGTAAAATATAAACACTTCACTTTGGTAGGCTTTTCCTTAAGCGCGAAGTTATCCTGTTAAGGCCTCCTAACTCCTTATAAATCTGGATCTTCCGATTTAACCACTTACTTTCATTCATCACAACTCAAATTTGGACCACACTTTAGTCTCATATGACTATAAGGTATATAAAATTTAAATCCCGATCTATGATCCTACACCGTTGAAGGTTGAAGTCAGTTCCTTCATTTTTGTAAAAAATGAGAAATTTTATATTTAAGCTTTTTCCACCATCGATTAACCACCAAATTTTGTCCAACCATTTGCCTATCCTGACTATACATTTTTTCTAAAATTGGACCCTAATCATTAAGTGTGGACCATTAATTGAAATTAAATTTGTTTTGACACCCTTAGAAAGAATTTTCAAGATAACCCAATCTAAATTTCGGATCACCAAGAAATCATATACTCCGGCTTTATTCGACAACCCTGACATAATGGATGAATTAGATTTAAAAAAAGATTATCATAAAAGGACAAATTGGAGAAACCCAATCTAATCGGGCTGGAAAACACACCCCTCTCACACGCCCACCTCCTAAACGTCCAAGGAGAAAGAAAGAAAAAGAAAGAAAAAGAAAAAGAAAAAGAAAGAATGAGAGAGAGAAAGAGAAGGAGAAGCCTAGATGCCCTCTTCTTTCTCCATATGTATAGTTGTTTGTTTGCCTCCAAATGCAGAGGTTCATAAGTAGTATCCTTCGAATACAAGGTCGATCCCACAGAGAAACGATTTCGAAAAATGAAAAAATTAAATATAAAACTAACTAAGTAATAGAAACTAAACAGATGTAATGATTTTGAAAGTTTTGAAAGTATGACCTTTAAATGAAATTCAATTAAATTAAAAACAACACCCAAGTTTCAAAGTTTCACACATAAGTTAATAATCCATAAATCATAATGACTTTAATAACACAATTATGATCTGAGCACTATGGTCGGTCTAATTGAAAAATAAAACAATTTAAATATTTGTAGTAAATGATATAATAGATAAGAGAATCATTGATTAACACTATTAATATATATTCTTAAGCGTCAGTGATTTTAAGCATTTAATATCCATGAGATAATGAATCAAATAATGTAGTAGGTTAAGAATATCTCTCATCTAAAAAATCTAATTGATCTAGGTTAGGTCTAAGTATCCACCATATGGATCTCACATGATAGATCAAAAACTTAAACCTTGATAATTAATAACATGCATACACGATTCATCTCATCATTTAAAAAAAAAAAAAAAAAAAAAAATCAATCATCATAACTTAAAGAATCATTAAACCCAAATGCTTCCCTTCTAGCTTGGGATAAACGGAACTAGAAAACAATAACCAAATAACAAATAAAAAGCAATGAGAAAGTAAGAAAAAACTCATAAAGATTTAAAAACTTATAAAGAAAAATAATTTCTAAAACTATGAAACTTGAGAGCTCTCTAAAAAAATCTTAGATATGCTCTCTAAAAACCCTAGATGTCTCTCAAAAGTCTTTAGAAAACTTCTATTTATAGCCTAGCTCAAATAGATTCACAAAATCGACTCTATTTACACAATCCGCGTAGACAGCACGTATCGCTTCGATGTCATCGAATAATGCATGCAGTTTGTCCAACAACCAAACTCAATTTTTTTTTAATTCTTCGATGTCATCGAAACTCCTTCGATATCATCGAAGACTGGCTTCGATGTCATCGAAACTAGTTCGATGTCATCTAAGCTCAAATTCTATGAATTTCTACACTTCCTTCCTTTTCCACTTGCTTTTTTTGAATCTTTGGGTCTTGAAATCTTCAATCTTAGTCTTTAAAAATTTATTTTTTACCTCTGTGATTCTTGAGCATCAAATCTATGCTTTTAACATTCTTTTCAATCTAAGCTCTTAAACTCACCTTACAATACAAACATGTATAAAATATACCATTAAGCATTATCATGCTCATAAAATCAAGATATAAATGGAAAAAAATATGCAATATTTAAGTCTCAATAATAGTGTCTTCCTCTTGCTCAAGCGATCTCGTGATTCATGTAGAAACTTTCTTATATAGATATCTACCTAGAGTTTAGATCTAAGGGTAAGGTAAGGGATTCCTTTAAAACTTACCTTGATTTAAGTTGATATGATATATCTTAGCTTTTACTTACTTTCATATTATTATGATTCTCTCCCTGTAATTGTTTAATTTACCACAAATAATTATTTATCCTTTGAAAATTATAGTATGATGTTAGTTACGTGTGATCTTTATTAATTTATAGGGAGCGATGGATAGAAGTCTTGCCCTTGCCCTTGCCCTTACCAATTTTGTTGAGTTAACCCTTATTACTTACCTCTTTTGTTGAGTTAGTCATTACTACTCTTCTCCTTTATTATGTTAGCCATGTGCTACCTCCCTTTTATGGCTTGGGCATGTGTCTTGAAATTTTAAAACTCTCATGGTTCAATTTATTTCTCATTTGATGCAAGTGATGTATTAGAGGTCTCACATCTAGTGATTCATATATTTTATCATAAATGTAATGCGTTACAGGTAGCAGCCCTCTTAGTCAGCACGTAATTTCGTAAGTTGGTTGACATGGTACACAATCGATGTAAGTAAATCACCATATGTATTACATCACTTTTCAGGATTGGATGTCACAAATAGTCACTCCATAAACACATTGTGTCTAAATCCCTCAACCACGTTGTTGTATCGCCTTGAGATGTTCACATAAATCTACATTAAGGTTGGACACGTCGTTGAATCTCCATAATTATGGGATGCATGACGAGTCAGGTTTTATATGAATTATATTGCACATTGTGATGATCACTACGTGTGATGAGTCGCACACACTTTACTAGGCATGCATTCATATATATATATATATATATATATATATATATATATATATATATATATATATATGTTGTGCATACTGATTCCACTCGTAGTGGTGGAGTACGAGACGTATCAGAATCCTTACATTACTTTTATTAATCTCTTGAATTATTATTAATCTTAAAGGATAACCATCACTATGAGTAGGGCATTGACCCTCTCCAACCGTATAGATGATGCAGGTAATGTACAGATTGAAGACCTAGAGGACCATTTCCCTATGGAAGATTATACTACATGAATAAAAAGATCGTTTTATGACTTAGTTTTATATTTCCATTGCGAACTCGATAATGTAATAAGCTCCCATTAATAGGGCATTTAATAATTTGTTAAATTCTTTTACTCTAATGAAATAATAAATATAGTCGATTTTATTCTCATGAATGGTTGCCTTAAAAATGTATTGATGATGGTATGAAAAAGGCAAAGCAGTCAACGTATCTCATATGTCTCATTTTAAGCTTTCTTTTGAACAGTGTATTAAAACAAATAAAGAAATATTTTGTACTAGACCAGATATTTTACATGCAATGGGTGTTGTTAGCAAATATATGTATAATCCTAGCAAGCAACACTGAGAGACAATGAAATGGCTACTTTGATATATTCGAAGTACGCAAGACTGCGTCTTATCATTTGAGAAATTATGGGATAATCTAATAGGCTATGTGGATTCTGATTATGTGGGCAATATGGATAATAGAAGGTCAACTTCCGGTTACTCATTTGTGCTAGCAGGATAGAGCGTTCAGTTTGATGTCAAAACTTCAGTCTATAGTAGCTCTTACCACAACTGAAATAGAGTATATGGTTATGGCAGAAGCATTCAAGAAAGTTGTTTGGTTAAGTGGATGATAAATCAGTTGGGGCTTGAAGAGGAGGCCGTGCCGGTCAATTGTGACAGCGAGTTCGTGATCAATTTGGCTAAAAATTCTATTTATTACTCGCATACTAAATATATTGATGTGTGTCACCATATTATCTGATAAGTACTTAAGGAATGAGGCATGACTCTATAGAAAATTCACACAAGCATGAATCTAGTTGACATGCTTACAAAGGTGGTTCCCATAAAGAAGTTCAAGTTTTGTGCAACTTCTTTAGGCTTGGTGAAAATATAAATGGAAGACAAAATGTGCATAAGAAGAGATGATGGAGTTATAATGTAAGGCGAAATTAAAGATGAGGATAAGGAGATATGAAAAATAAAGATTGAAGATATGGTGGAGATTATTTTTGATATCTTAAATCTGTAAGCAACAAGGTCCGTCAATGCAATCAATAAGCCACTCGATACCATCGAGCACTGGTCAATGTCATCGACAAGTGTCGATGCCATCAGAAAAGTCGATGTCATCTACAAGTGTTATGTCATCAGAAAAATCTAAAAAAAAAAAAAAATCAATGTTGGTTGCTAAAATGTTTTAGTTTTGTTACTTGAAGCCATCGAAGGTCCCATCGAGTGCACACAAAAAATTGCGTAAGGGCAGGATTTGTTTCCTATTTCAATTGTGATATTAAATGATGCTATATATATTGAGAGTAATTAAGATTTGATAAGAATTAGAAGAGCTCTAGGGCTTTTTAATTCACTCCTAAGGATTTCGAGGGCATAGCTTGGGCTTGTGAAGTGGATTCGAAGCTTGTTCGAATTGGTAACACTCTTTCTTGTATTTCTACTTTCATAATGCATTACTCGATGCTTTGTAGCATTGTTTTTTTTTTTTCCGAAAGGGTTTTTCTACATAAATTTCATATTATTTGTGTTTGGACTTAGTTGTGTGATTAATAATAAGGTGATGGAATGTGTCATTTATGAGACTTTGAAACCTTATCAATAGAGTCTCATCTAAGATTTAAACATCAAGCACGAAAAACTCATCCCTCTCCTTAATTTTGTGTGTCAACTCTATTTTATTCCCTATGTCAGTTAGTATTTAACAAGCACTTGGACCACATTAGGTGGGCCACTGGTGGCCCTCATTTTTTCTTGTACATTTTTTTCCCAATGACTTGTTATTATGTGTTACATTTTCTTAATAAATGTATTAACGATAAGGAATTTTATATTAAAAAATCTACTTAATTAATATGCGATTTACATTTTGGTACTTTTTTTCAAAAAGATACCTCATTAATCCTTATAATTATCATTGCACTACCTTCTAATGGCTAGTTAGATGGACGTGGGTAGGCATGAGAGCAAATGAGTTGGATGCTTGTGTATGCCCCATCGTGATGTTTCTATAAAATCCACCGACCACAAGGTGTGTCGCCTCATGTTAGGCTAAGGGCCCAAAAATAACCCGCATCTATGATTTAGGTGGACCACATGATTGGAAACAATGTATGAGGCAATGATAGCCCTCTAAACTATTTCCTTGTGTATGGATCAACTGAATCATGGATGAGCTTTCTTTTTAGGCTCCATGCTTAAATTTCTGTGTGTCATCTAATGATTGAAGTAGATTTCATATAGTCATCATGGTCGATCGTATAAAAATCAAGGGCGAATGTCTCTCTCTTAACCATTTTCTTTAGTGACGCCCACCTAAATCACAAGTTAAATTGACCTAAACCAAGAGTACACATCTAATGGTTGGAGTAAATTTTGTACATACATCATGGTGGGTCCCAGCAAAAATCAGGTTGCCGTTGTCGTTTTAAGTGTAAAAATATTATTAATTAAAAAAAGAATTATAAGAGGAGATAGCTCTTGATTTTGATGGCCCCACTGTGATGTTTATGTAAGATCCACTCCAACCATAAGATATTTAGTCCCTTATTAGGCCAAGAAACAAAAAATCAAGCTGACAAGTAATTTTGGTGGATCACACCCAAGGAAACAATTGATAGAGAGATGTCTACCCTTGATTTTTATAGTGCCCACCTTAATAGTCCTATGAAATCAACTACAGACATTAAACTCCACATGAAGGTTTATGTCCTGGCCCAAAAATCATATTCATTCATGATTTATGTTGGCCACAGTAATGGAAACAATTTGGAGGGTGAGGACACCTATACACTATTTGTAATCAGGTGGTTCACCAGAATCATAGATAGAGCTGAGTTTTGGTCCCTTAGCCTAACATATGGTAAAGCACCTAATGGTCAGGTGAATTTTATATAAACATTATGGTGGGACCCACCTATTTGCATAAAAAGGCAACATCATGTTGTACCTGGAGCTAAAAAATTCTCATGACTTATGTTTAGTGAATCCCAGCGTGTCTCATACTAGTACAATTAAGATGGATGATGAGATTGATTGTGATTGTTATAATTGATATGGTTGTTATGTAATTATTAAAGTATTACGCTATTTATGATCCTTTGTGATATATGCCTTGAGAGATTTGGATAATACCGAACATGCGAACATGCTAATCATTGATATCATAGATTTGTCGTTCCTCTCAAAGAGAGATGTATATAATTGAATATACATGTTTATGCATAAACATTGGGCATACGTTATATGTATCCATTACAAATGCATACACACCTTGTTCCTTGAGTTCTTAGGGAATTTCCTTGGATGGTTTCTCTTAGTAAAAAATTTTTCATATGCCCACGATAGTGGAAGCCTAATCACAGAGTAAATGTATGATTATCCATACCTACTTAAGTGTATGTCTGACAGGTTTTGATTATCCATACTTACCTACAATGGATGTCTGAAAGGCATAGTTTTCAGGTTGATGGATGTCTAACCTAAGCAATTGGATGCTCATCCCACTTGACATGCATCTAATGACATTTTTGCACCCATGCTCATACCGCATACATACTATTTTAATTTTATTGTGCTATCTTATATTGTATTATGTATGAACTAGTTGAATTTACTCACTAGTTTAGCCAACTAACATTATGAATTAACAAATGTATAGAGAACAAAAACGTAGGATGATCTAATCAGATCCCAAAAAATAAAGTTGGGTTTATGAATGAAACTCAAGACCAATGGTCATATTTGGTAGAAGACAAGCTTGTTGTATTACATAACTAAATTGATTATGTTATTGATTGTAGGAGATTTAATTTCCATTCATTTTAGTTATTGCTGATTTGATTAAAATTTGAAATCTGCTTATAACTATGACCTTGTTAGACGAAGATTGATTATTTTAATTAAATAAAATCCCAAATGGGTGGACTTAAATTGGTTTTAATGACTTACTTTATAAATGTGAACATTATAGATGAAGTGTTAATAAAAGAAGTGGAAACCATTGGATGTGTGAATATTAATGTGGTAATGATCTATAATACATGTAAATTGTGTCCCTTAATAATTGTTTGATGGGTAGATTCATGTATATTTAGCGTACGAGTCATGGACTGTAACTCATGTCATAGGGTAAACACTCTGTATCCAAAGTACGGGATGTGACAATTGGCATCATACATGAATGATAAAATTATATCCACCCACAAAAAACTCTATACATAGTTGATATGGCCTTGTATCAATGGTGAACAATTGGTCTATCTCAATGAGAGGGGCATCAACGTTCAATTGAACTCGAGTCAAGTATACTCTAGGATGACCGCACTATCCTAATCACGCATGCTTAACCAAATAAAGGCCTTTACTAACAAATGTGGTCTAGTATTAGATTGAATTATCCAAACACTATTGATAAAGTGAGTCACATATATAGAAAAAATATTTTTTAAACTTTTTTATGTTACCCATACCAATACCACATAGGCACTCGATCCCATGATCTCTATGTAATGTTTGTCTACCATTGAGATATGGAGTAAAAATTAATTATACAAATTCAAAACGTGCCGGCTGCTTAATTGATGATCATAATGACTTATAGGGAGAGTTTGGAACATGGGATCACGTGGGATGAAATTGGCACGATGAAATCACTATGAAGTGTCAGGTATTGTCGGTGAATTAAGAGTAATATACCAAATCTTTTAGAAGCTTTTGGAATAGAGTATCACACACTACCTACTTCCGTGGTGTATTTACATCACCAAGTTCTATGCAGCCCACCATGATGCATGTGTTATATCTACATCGTCCATTCATTTAGCGAGATCGGTTTAGGCCATGAGCACAAAAATGAGGTAGATCCAAAGCTTAAGTGGACCACACCACAAAAGTAGTGGGAACAATGATTCTTACCATTGAAACCTTAATAAGACCCACCATAATGTGTACTTGTCATCCAACTTGTTCATGAGGCCACACCGACATGGATAAAGGAAAAAAAAAAACAAATATAATATTGTTCCAGACCTACAGTGACCCCCAAGACATTTTCAATAGTAAACATCCAAACCCCTACTACCTTTTGAGGTGTGGTCCACTTGAGCATTGAATTGGTTTCTCTTTTTGGGCCCGTGGCCTAAAATGATGCCGTAAAATGGATGTATTGTATGGATATAACACATTCATCATGGTGGCACATCATGTAATTTGTCACCGAAATTTTCTCTTTAAACGTTGGTTGTTGGATATTGTCTATGAATATTCAAAATAGAAACAACATATCCTTCTTCAAATTTCAACATTTTCATAGTTTCCAAAGCTTCAAATTGCCAGCATGTATCAGACTAAATACAATCTTCAGCTCAAAATGTGGGATTAGAGTCTTTCCCATCTAATACATCCTAATACGATGCACCAAACACCCCCTTATAATATATAAGACTACACATGAAATCGGGTCCCGACGGGTTTAAGTTAGGCTCAATTAGATTAAAACAACGTGAACCAAAGCTCGGCTCAAACACTCAATTGGGCCATACAGGCCCAAGCTTAGTATATAGGCCAAGCTAAGAGCTCCAAACTTGGTAAAAAGCTCAGTCAGACTTGCTGAGCCGCAGGGCCCATTGCTACCCTTACCTTCAAACACTCATGAAAATTATGTAAATCAAACTTAAACTATCCAAATAGAGGGCCCCACTTCAGATAGATTGTAAACCAACATAAAATAGTGAACTAATATTTTAACTCTCAAATGCAGAGCCCATTATCACCCTTACCTACAAACACCCATATATATATATATATATATATATATATATATATATATATATATATAAACTAACATAAAATAGTGGATTAATATTTTAGCTCTCAAATTCGCAGCAGTATTTTGTATATTTAATTTCAATTTTAAAATAGTATATTAATTTTTTAAATAGAGTTATAAAGCTGTTCCATATTACGATATAAATTTATTAAATAGACTTAAAAATCAATATATGGATATTTTTCTTAACCATGGAAAAAACTTTGGATGTATCCAAACAGCCCTTCACACACAGCCCACAATGCGGACGGTCTAGATTGAATCCATGCAAACCATGTATGGTGGATGTGTGCCTGAACAATGAAATCCTTAATTCAAAACGGATAAGAAAGATCTAATGGGAGTCAAAGGTTTTTGTTTCATGCAGTTGGCGTTTTTCAGATGATTTGGATAAAGTTAGGACATGATAGAGACGTCAGGTTTCGACTAGTGCCTTAGTGGTGTGGACATCCTTCCACGCGCAAGCACGTGTCCCAATATGTCATACGTGTGTATGATCTGATCCTCACATCAGATGGGTCACACCGTTTAGATCTGTTTTCATGAAAATCAGGTCCTTGAACTCCTTAGGTAGGGGTATGGTGCAGATGGACAGCCAAAATAGTTTTTCAAGCCATCTAATTGTTTCGTAGTATATACACGACCTGAGATGTGAAACTGCCTCTTTATAGAAAGATGATATAAAGAGGCTCCCATCTGATGGAAGGCTCAGATCTTTTACACGAGTTCTATATAAGCATATTTGTTCACGCGTGGAACGGAAGATTTCCACGCGCGTGTGCGCCTAGCAAACTCTCTTTTTCAGAAAAAAAAAAATCCAAAAAAGCAAGTGGGCTGTTTGGGTCAACACAGCCGACGCATGATGCCAGGAATAAACGCCAAAACAGCTGCCACGTGTCATTTTCAGAAATCCTGGAAGCTGAGCTGGCGAGAGAGAGAGAAAGGGATGCTTGCTTATCAAGTGGTAAGCACAATTGCTGATCAGGGCTGTTGGTCTAGTGGGACACTGTACGGATGTGCTATAGCCCAAGAATCAAAATGATCGGACGGTTCCGATTATCAAATAGTTGTGAGTTTCGCTGGTTGAATCTGGACCTTTCCTTTTTCGGGCCACAGATCAGATGGCCATCTTATAATAACCAATTTAGTTTAAAGGCATTAAATCATGCACGCTTACCTCAGGCATATCTGATCATCAGGTGGGGCGTACAGGTAAATAAACGGACGACTGGAAGAAAAAACAACCATCTGCATTGAGGGAGCGGATTGCGCGTGTGCCGCGCAACACTGAGCTCGTTGGAATGTTTACATCAGCAAGTTACGTTGGCCCATCATGACACATGGTGTATGCGTTATATCCAAACTTAGAGGTGTACACGAACGGAGCTAGCTTGGTTAGGTCGCTCAGTTAGACTCGACTCAACTTGGTTGGAAGCTGGGATCCAGCCGAATTGAGCTGATTTTTTGAGCTCGAAAATAAGTTCAAGCCACGCATGAAGGGGCCCTAGCATGGCTCGACTTGGATCAAACTCAGCTTAAAATCAACTCGGATCGAACTAGTTCGGTGACCCGATTACTTTAATATTGATGTTGCTCACCAAGTGTTTTATAGAATGACTCAACAAAGTGTGGCAAGTTGCAAGAAAAGTATGTATATGAAATAAATATTTTTTTTTTCCTTAATTTTTAAGTTGCTTAAAAAGTGTTTGATAAAATATCTGTAAAATCATTACAGCTATTTTACATACAGTGGGATTTTAAAGATGTGGTCTAGGTGCTTGTGAAAATGATACATAAGTAAACTCAACTCGATCTTAGCTCGAAATCAATTTGAACTGTCTCAAGCTATTAACCGAACCAAGCCGAGTTGCCCAATGAGGCTAGAAGACCGAGCCACACCCAGATCCATAGTTCAACTGATAAACTGAGTAGAGATACCTTGTTTCAAGTACACTTAAGGTCTTGGTATTGATCCCTAGTGGGGGTGGCTAACATGGAGGGCATGTACTACATGGGTGTGTACTAACAACCTAACCCCCCATGGACAAAAACAAAACAAAACAAAAAAAAAAAATGAGCCGAGCCAAGTCAACTCGAATTGGCCTGACTCGATATACACCTTGGTCCAAATTGTCCATCCGTAAGGATAGATATTTCAGAGCCCGTGCCCTAAAATAAAGGTAATTCAAACCTCATGTGGACCTCATTATAAATCAATGGGACAATGATGTATGATGTGGAACCATTCTAAGGCTTGCCAGGATATTTATTTTCTATTTAAAACATTTATTAGATATTACATACCTGAATGTAGGAAAAGGAAAAAAGAAAAAAACAAATATAAATAGATCCAAAACTCCCATAGCCCTTGAGAAATTTTGAATGGTGCAGGTTCAATTCCCACAACTTATCAAGATATTTATTTTTCATTTAAAACGTTTATTAAATATTACATGCCTGGATGTAGGAAAAGAAAAAACTACATATATTTATATTTCTAAGGCTTATCAGGATATTTATTTTCCATTTAAAACGTTTATTAGATTTTACATATCTGAATGCAGGAAAAGAAAAAACCAAATATAAATAGATCCAAAACTCCGGTAGCCATCGAGAAATTTTGAACGGTGCACGTTCAATTGCCAGAGCTTTCTGTTGCGTAGTCCACTAAAACTTGATCCGTTTTATATTTGAAATCAAGCTATAAAAAGATCTCTGGATGAATGGGACGTTTGAATATAACAAATTGGCTGGTGTACCGATATGTGTCGTGCGAAGACGAGCGCCGACGCTCCTAGAGCTCCGGGTTGTACGAATGGTTCGAAGAAAGTTACGTGCCCTACAATGACATATTTATTATATCAACACCATTCATCCATTTTTTGATATCATTTTACAGTAACATATAAAAAATGAATCAATCCCGAATGGACCGTATCAAAAATAGTAGCGAGGATAATGATTTTCATTGTTAAAAAATTTGTAAGCCCACCATAATGTTTATTTTCCATCCAATCTGTTAATAAGATTACAAATACATGGATGAAGAGGAAAAACAAATTTCATATTGATTGGAAACTTCTATAACCCTCAAAAGGGTTTCAATGGCGGATGTTCAATCTTCCACTGCTTTTTGTACTGTGGTTCAGTTGATATTTAGATCTCTTTTATTTTTTGGCTCAATCCTTGAAAAGAGCTCTCAAAATAGATGGACAGTTTGGATATAATACATACCTCATGATGGGGTCCACGGAACTTACTTAAGTCAATACATCAGCAATACCGCTGATGCGTGGAGCACCAGCCAATCCGCTTCCCAAGAGATAGGGACGCGGATTGCGTACTCACACTGTCAGTAGCGAGAAGGTCTCTGGGAGACTTAGGATGATGTATGCGTTTTATCCTCACTATCCATTCATTTTCAATTATTATTTTAGGGCATTAGCCCAAAACTGATGCAGATCCAGATCTAAGGTGGATCATGCCATAGGAAAACGGTGCTATTAAACTATCACCGTTGAAAACTCTCTAAGGCCCACCATTAGGTTTGTTTAATATCCAAACTGTTGATTAGGTCACGGGGGATGTGGATGAGGTGAAAATACAAATATCAGCTTGATCCAAAAGTTGTGCTCCCGAAAACTTTTTACTGGTACGTATTTGATAAAAACTTTTTCATGTGGTGTGGTCTGTTTGAGATTTTGATCAATCTCAATTTTGGTCTAATGCCGTAAAAAATTCTGAAAAGTTTTATAGACGGTGCGGATAAAACACAAAAATCATGGCGGGGCTATAATGCACCATCCAGTAGCTAGACGGTACTGACAGTGTCAGTAGGCTAGGCAAACCGCGTCCTGAGAGATAGTGTTCGAGTCGTGACTTTCGGTACCGTTAGCGGTGCTAACCGGGTTCGAGTCTTCCTGGTCGGGTCTCACCCTTGAAAACCAAGACCAGATCTTATTGCGTTCAAGCATTCGTTGAATACCACAGGGTCTTTAAATCTAGGTTTGTAGCAGGTCAGTTGCCGGTATTTTAATCTGGATCACGTGACCAGTACCGGCACGCCCGAATTGAATGTACTCCTCGATTCAAACCAAATGGGTTACGAACTCAAACATTAAGATAGGCAAATATGTCAGAAATCAAT
Source organism: Magnolia kwangsiensis (assembly GCA_037074715.1). NCBI lineage: Eukaryota > Viridiplantae > Streptophyta > Magnoliopsida > Magnoliales > Magnoliaceae > Magnolia > Magnolia kwangsiensis. The sequence goes on from CM073577.1 coordinate 123,216,761, forward strand.
TGTATATAATCAAGTTCAAATGAAATTGGTCGCCTATTTAACCACTTGCATAATATTACTTAAGATGATCATTAGATGATCGGTTCATCCTTTAAAAACTACTTGTCGCTAACATAATCAGATAAGTCAACATGATTGCCCATATTGCTCAACTCTACATTATATACTATTAGACCAGGTACCCTCTTATGTGATCTGATGATATATGATAGGTTTCAGAACTGCTTCGACCATGTTTATAGTTAATTATTCCTCCAATTGAAGAATTCTCCAAAATGGTTTAACTATCCAGCTCCTGATTAAGATGCATTCTCAATCTCTACCAATTCCCTTCTCATGGCCTTTAGACACAACTGCTAACAACATTTCTGAGTTTGAGTCATTGCTTCAGGAGTGGCCAAGAATTTTACATGCATGACCTTTTTCTAGACTTATTTTTGGATCAATGGATGCTTAACCATCCTCTAATTTAGAATTCTCTGTTGAGGTCTGCCATTAAGATGCGGGAGCGCCTTTCTCGCCCGATAGGTCTGTGTTCTGTCAGTCATCTTTGGAATTGCATGTCTGACCTATCTCATTGGCCGAGGTGGAGCTTCCACATCTTGGGCCATCCCGGCACATTAACTGCATAGTGGTGAGATTCGATTGTCACGTGGCGTTGTTCTCAACAATTTTGCTAATCTTGTGATTGTTGTGCATGACTGGTATCATTCCGATCTTGGTCATCGTGGCGTACCGTGAGAATGACAAGGACCAAGATCAACTCTTTACCTTCGTCGATCTAATTTTTACAGGTCCTCAGTAGCCATGTTGACGTCCAGATTTGGCGAGAATGGGTCAGTATCTATCAATATTGCTTCTTTGCCTTTTTTTCTGAAACTTTCAATAGTATGCAATCGATATTATCCTGAACAATGTTCTTGAACACAACACATTTGTTAGTATAGTGAGAACGCATTCCATGCCATTTACAATATTCAACCTTTTTTAATTCATTGGTCATTGAAATTTTGTAATTATTAGGGACTTCAATAAACTTCCTTACTAATAATATCTCAAATAACTTATTAGCCCGAGTGATATCAAAGGTGTATAGTTTTTGAGTCTTTTACGTGGTTGGTGCAATTCTTTCCACCTTAATCAGCATTGAACAAATAAGTAGCTTTTTTGCCACTACCTCAGCAATCGCAACTTCATAGTTAGGGTCATAGTAATATGTCTTAATTGTCGCATTCTTTCACATAGCTCCTTCCTGAATGAGCTCCTCGTATATGAAAACCTTTCTAATTAAATCATACAAATCCGTAAATTCCGTTGCAATAAATTTCTTTTGGAGTTTATATTGCAGACCATCTTAAGCAAGTTGTACAAATTCAACCTCAATTGTGATTCCCTTACACCAGTTTTTCACTCTCTTGAATTGGGTGATGTAACCCTCACAATATTTCCCGACAACTGTCAGAAATGTGTGAAATCGGTCATGGTCATCTCCCTGTCCTTGTAAAAGAACAGGGCATAAAATTTTTCCTTCATCTCCTGTTAGGTATGGATTGAATTTGACAATAAGTTGGAGTACCATGTGAAGGTTGTTGCAGTCAACGAATGACCGAATAATTGCACTTGTGATATTCATTGTTAGCTAGTTCACCACACTACATAGTAAATCAACCAACGTGTTGAATAGTCAATTGACCAGGCTCACCCAAAAATAAGGCAAAATCCAGTTGGTAGTTCCTCGGCAATGGGTGTTGTCGGTCAATCCATTCGGGATAAGGCTTATTTTAGACTAGGATGGTATTACGACTGATGACTTAGCCTGCAATCTCTTGGACCATTTGAATGATCTGGTCATGATCTATCTGTGCAGTTCTACCATTGGTGGCAGATCGGGACCCACCCAGTTTTATCTCTTATGAAACAAAGGATTTCTAGAAAATTGTTGAAAATGTTGTCCTCCCGGCATACTATGATTCTTAACTTTAGAAACAAAATTCATGACCTCCCGCTCTAGTTTCCTAAACTCGGCATGCAATGGAACATTCCACGCCTTCTGAATCGAGATGGGAGGTGAGTTCCGTTGTAGGGGAGGTATCGGTGGCGGCTGAACCATGTTATTGATAGAACTCCCTTCAGCATAATACCACATTGTTTTACGCGCTCTTTCTTTGATGATGGCCAGCAATTTGGTGCATGGCCTCTGTTTGGTTAGCCATCAATTTATTCATAGTCTCAGTTTAAACATGAAAATTACTCTTCTTAAGCATGTACCGCTATGCCTGAGCTCTCCCATATTCTAGAACGTGTTGAATACTCATTTGCATATCCTAGAGTCTGACCATTATCTCTTCAAAAGATGTGGTCCGAGAGGTCGATGCCCCTTCTTAGTTCATGGGACTGAGTGTTAGACTATTATTCAGATTCAATGATTCATGGGTTATTTGAACCAGTATGTCCTCAGTTGGAGGTGATGTGGTTGGTATTGAGGGTTTGGGCCCAACAATTCGATTACTTCTTCTATTCATGTATCTGATTAATCAAATCGTAATGTCACAATGGTAAGTAAACCAAAGCGAGGGTCCCACCAGGCATGCCAAAAGATGTTGCTGCTATTTCAATCTCTATCATGTGATCAGTGCGGGCATGCCAGAATTGAATGTATGGTTCAATTAAAACCAAACCTCACGACCCCTAAGTGCTACGATAGGCAGATATATTGGAAAGTGACCGTATATGACTGAGTTCTAATAAGATCGTTCGCCTATTCAGCCACTTGCACAGTATTTCTTAAGATGATCAGGTGATACTCAAATGGTGGGGTTTTGCATATTTCTCTAATTTGGCTTAGCTTTGGATTTGGGTTCGGGCTTAGTTTTGGGCTTAACTAGGTGAGTTAACTAGGTTGTGGGATTGGGTAGGCTGATCAGGTGAGTTAACTCGCCAAGTTGACTAAAGGTTATAAGGTTTCAGGTTCTTAGGGTTTGGGGTTAGGCTGACTGGGTTAACTGGGTTGATTAAGTTGAATGGGTTGAGTTTAGGGTTTAGGATTAGGGTTCTTAGAGTTTAGGCTTGTAAGATTAGGATTTTGAATTAGAGTTTGTTTAATCATCCATCAGTTCAAACTCAAGTAATTTATCAGCCTTGGGTGGGGTGTCTACTCCATGTCGTTACGTACCCAGCAGTTGACCTATCATTATCTAATGGTTCGGAAACCAATGGCCAGCGACATTCACTCCAGATCTAATAGGCTCGGCTAATGCAAGAGAAACTTTCAAGGACAAAGGTAGCTCTTCAAAGAACATAGATAGGTCGATTTGGTCTTATTCCCATAATTATACTAAGAGTTATTCATGACACCTTAAAGCCTCTTGTATGTGTGGTTCATCTGCCTCAAATGGTATTATAGGATTGTACTTTAAATTATAAAATTGTTCAAATCGTTGGAGGGCCAAAATTTAACTATGAATACATGCTTTGGTCGGCCTAGAGGCAGTATGCTTCTGCTTTTTCTTCTAGTCTTTGCCTTGATAGGGTTGAGATGGAGCTTCGGTGGCCGAAAGTCTTGAGCCTCTTGTCGAAGGAGTTATTCTTTTGCTAGAAATAGTTGGATTGGCAGGTAATGCTTTAGGAGATGAAGGAACGAATGATAATCTTTTGACGACTTCCTGAATTGGCAAAGGCTGTCAGTTATCATAATACATATCTCGCCATGCTTTGATGGAATTTGTAGATATACAGGCTTATTGGGGACTACAAGCAATTTGAACGACGAAAGGGCTTGATTGTAACAAGTGAGGGCAGGCGTTATTTCACCGAGTGATGTAATGTGGCGATGCTTATTTGGGGGTTGATTGAGAGAAAGTGGTAACAAAGGAAACAGAATGGATTGACCGAAACCAAATTGATGAGCGAAGAGAATAAAACTCTCTATGTCGTTCTTCGCATTTTTCCCTATATTAGTTTTACCACCACTGACTGTTATGTCTCTGACCACAAGATAACTTGCCTAAATGTAACGACAACTAGCAACCATGTATGAGTCGCTCGCATCAAAATGCTTACCAGTAAACTAATTTAGGCCAATGTGTCTTCCTTTAAAGGGATAAAACTTTTGGTCATGGTAATTAAAAGGAAGAATGTAGAAAATTTTAAAACTCTCACTAAAGGAAATGGGTTTTATAGACGCAAAAACCGAATGCATGCCATAAGAGAAAAATTAACTCATCAACTTGGCAATTTCTTCGCTAAGATGTGGGAAATACTCACACAACCACAATTGAAGTTGCTAGGACCTCCAATTGAGTGAGGACCTTTAAATGAAAGGTCATGGAGACTCTGATACAGATATGATGGTGAAAAGGGGGCTAGAGCTACTCTATTACCAAAGATTAAGGCTTTGACTAAACTAGTATACTTTTTGTTACTAAATCCGTCGGAGCGCAACAAAGAACTTGGCAAATCCACATTAGAAGGAAGCAACAGTGTTCCTAGTGAGAGACTTCACCCTCGATTTTCACTTCTACATCCATGAAGGGACCATAGGACTCGTGAAGGTTGTGGTGATCAAATGTGTTCTTGAGTGGATTTTTGAGATTGTACCCTGGGTATAATTTGAGACCGGTGGGAGATAGACTAGTCAGAGCACAAACGTCCATAACGTTCATACTTATAGGAGCACATTTAAAATAGAAGTGGTTGGTCGTATGACTCCAAAAGCACGCAGCGGTGACAAGAAGAAAATGATTGTGATTTATTTACAGACAAAGAGATGGATACATTTGGTTATACCGAGGTTATCCCAGAAAGCCTTGTATCTTCCCTTGACACATTTATACCACTCTATCCATCTCTCATGATACGTCGGTCATGACTTAGGGGTTTTATTAGGTTCTTAATAGGTCCAATCAACGGACTCCTGGCTAGTCAGGAAAGCTTCTCCCTTATCAGTGGGAAATAAAGGTGAATATTCTTAAATTTTGGGGTATATGAAGGAGAAGAGATATGCCCTAAATAGAAGGCAGAATTAGAAGATTCAAACTCTGATTCAAAGATTATCTTTGAGCATGTAGATTCATGAAGCAGCTCCAATAATGAAAGTAGAGAAGAATGCGGAATTGCTGGAATGTCAGAAAGTTTTGATTTATTTGGAGCCATAACAAGTATTATAAGAATGAGCTAGGGTTCGTAGAGAATGCAAGTGGGAGGAGAAAAGGATAAATGTAAGACAAATCGGCCTATATAGGCAAGGCGTAGTGGCGCATTAATTGTCGTATGATGATGCATGCAAATTTCAAGACAAAATTTGTCACAAAAATATGGCAATATATTCTTCGTTAGATGCGTGGCAGTACATTAAAAAAGAGCAAAAGCAAATATGTAGTTTGAAGATTTGATGAATGAAGCAAGCACACATGAACAACCATTAATATCATATCACGTTTCTCGTCATCCCTTAATGAATGACAAGAAACATGATGGGGCAATGTTTATACCAAAATCTATCAAACCATGTCAAGAGCACAGATTATGGCATGTGGCATGTACAAATGTCTAGCTTGTACACTGAGTACCTAAAAAGTAGAGAGAATCTTCAAATGCCACGTTAGCCAGACAATTTTCGGATAAGGCTGAATAGCCATTAAGGATGCGTCAGCGCTAAAGCACGTTCGATCGAGGCAAGCCACGATCAAGAGAATGATAACTGCTCTTTCCCAGCTGGTTACATATAGATTTGCCACGTGGACCATCAATTATCTTCGACCTTCAGCAGGAGAAACTTTAAATAGGAGTAAATAAGAATAACGGTAATCCTCAATCCAAATACAAACCCCTTTTCACCGCAATGCTTATGATTATCTTAGCGTAGCATCTTAGCTTAGTCCATCCACTACTTATAATCCATAGACCATTAGATTAAGAGTACCATCAATTTATCCCTGTAACCATGCCGAACTGACTCATAGTTTTAATCAATAGGTAGTATGTCACACCCCAAACTCGGAAACCGGGTTCACATAATTCGCGATCGCCGAATCCGGCGCCGACAGCCTCAGTAGAACCCCATTCTCGGCTCCTAGCTCCCATTCGCCAGGTTCCGATCCTGGGATGTTACGAGGAGGATTTTCAATGTCAGTTTGATTCGTAATAAGCATAACCAAAGGCATAACCCACAAACAACAACCAAGAACTCCATTACATTTCCACTATGATCAAAAACTTTACAGGTACAATGAGCATAAAGGGAAATACAATGGTAAAGAACCAAAAACTCCAAACGCTCTGCAACATGCTCCTGCCTCAGCGCTGCTACGATCCAACGTCACCTGCACGCAACGGTCGTGCATAAGTTTACAGAAAGCTTAGAGGGTGGTGAAAGTGTGTGCGCAAGGTAGTAATATGTACATGCAATGTTAGAGTGATGCGGAATATGCAAATGGAACCATGATATCATGAGCCGTACCAAGGCTATATAATGCCAGACATGAATGTAGCGGCCATCCCAAGGCCATGCGATGTACAATGCAACTCAAGCATACAGGTCCTCATCTATGTCCACACATCAATTCATCTCAAATATAGGATATCACCGGGGTCTAGTACACTCTAAACCAGATTGCCTCCATATCGCGCGCAATAAGGTAAGTGGAAGAGACCTCACTATCCTTATGCCAAATATCGGGCGCGACTCGTCGATAGTGGACCCATTCCTCGAGCTGGTCAAACTCAGCCTAGTATTGCCCCCTACTCACGAGCGGGTAAGGCCGCACCCCCTTCCAACCGACCACGACACAGTGGAGAGCGTAACCATCTGGTAATCAGCACTCAACACTCATCTACCCACTCGGTCTAGACGTTGGAGCAACCTCTTGGTACCATAAGGGTTTAGGGACTTTCACCCAGGGATATCTATAGTACCCCATGTAGAACAAGATTTTTGGTATCCAATCCTGCCAACTACGATGCGTCTGTGGAGGCTACGGCCCTGATGTAGCTAGGGCGTATAATACTCATGTCACACAAATGTGAAATGCATGATTCACACTATCTAGTCATACAACAAATCCTACGCGTATCGTGCGCTCATGTAGGGCAACACCGCCTAGCCGGGAGCCCATAAACAACCCGCCCGAAGGCAAATGCTATGATCAGACAATCCTCACGTCAAGCATACATATGATGCGTATGATCATGAGTCATGAAACTGTACTAAACATGTTACAATAAAATGAATTATCTTACAATGCAGATGGACCTGGACGGTCAATACACGATAAGTACGGCCCAGTAACGGGCCTTAAGGAGAGTCGTAATGTGGACATCCAACCAGCATTACACTCGAAATGTGGATGTCAAACCAACATTTCATCCCAGGCACGATTTTCTTAAACATCGCTACATAATCGGTATTGGGATTACACATTGCAATGGACCTTAGGTTCATCCCATTGGGCTTTTCCTATATATATCAAATGGGCCATATCCTATGGGCCTTTTATTCATCAGATGGGCCACATAAATGGGCCACACCAATGGGTCTTATGTGCATTGCAATGGGTCAAAACCCATGGGCCTTGGATTGCATCGAATGAGCATAGTCTCATGAGTCTAGTATATGACCAATGGGCCACACCAATTGGTCCCCCAAAGTACATCAAATGGACCTTAATCCCATAGGCCCTAGTACATCTCAGTGGGCCTTAACCCATGGGCCCTTAAAACAACAAATGGTCTAATCTCATGGGCTTTAAAATACACCAAATGGGCCCAATCCCATGGACCTTGGAACACATCAAATGGGTCCACTCCCATGGCCTAGAGGCCTACTGAAATGTTTATTTGTCATTCAAACTGGTTGGCAAGGGGCTCGCGGAAATGTTTGTTTGCAATCCATTATGTTCAAAAGGTCATACGGACCTTGGGCTCACATATATAGTATGTATAGTAATGTATATACATTATAACTACAACCATAACTTATACATTAAGGGAATAAATGTACATAAAAGAACCATCTATAAATAGCTGCTGCTGTAGATTTTTAAGCATTTAAAAAGGGAATACAGGTGGGTCCCACGTATGGCCCACCACTATATATATATTATGAAATATATAATATAAGATATATAATAGGTAATATATATCCATATATAATGGTGGGACCCACAGAAGTTACTGAGGCTAGGGGACAGGGGACCCCACCATCAAAACAGATGGACGACAATGACAAGAGCACCACATCCTGTGGGCTCCACCGTCTATTGGATGGTGGGAATAGCACACACACACACTACACATACATCACTGTGGGTCCCATGTGGGGCCCACCCTGAAATACTCAGGTGACATCCAACCCGTTCATATGGTCACTTAGACCTGAAATGAGTGGTAACCCAAATTTCATGTTGATCCGAAATTTCTGTGGGCCCAGAAGTAACTTCCAATGGTAGATATTCAATTCACTGTTTCCTGTGGTGTGGGCCACCTGAGTTTTTGATCGTCCTGAAATTTGGAGGGGGCCCACCTGAGAATGGGACCCACCTCATGGACGGTTTAGATGGTATACAAACATCAAGGTGGGGCCCACGGCTGGAGCTGTGGGTCCCTGCTGGACGCCACCGCCGGCCATACACGGCTGCACGCAACAGCGTGCAGCGCTGCAAGTGTCAGGGAGGCAGAGGGCATGGCCTTTGCAAAAATTGGAAAAATCCAATTTTTTTTGAGGTTTTTCGCACGTGGGGCCCGCTGCGCCAAAATTCGCTCCGGCCATTGCGTTCAGTGGCCTGCAATAGTCGAAATGGGTCCAGAGTTCGATTTTTTTTTATGAAAGGAAATGAAATAAATTACGAAAATGATGTTTGAATGGTGAGGGTGCGATCTTTGACGCTATGGCCCACCAGGTGCTCCGTTCAATCTCATTTTCTGGCTCAACACCTAAAATGAGATGGTGAAAGGGATGGACGGCTTGGATTAGAGCAATACATCAGGGTGGGGCCTATGCAAGTGGGCCATCCCAAAAGCTTCCCTTTCTTTCTTCTTCTTCTTTTTTTCTTTTTCCTTTACAACGTCCAGCGTCCCAGACGCTGGACGGTTCAGTATACAAATTTATTTATTTTTTAAATGGTGGGCCCTGATGAAGTGGGCCACCACATGATGGGTGACATGGGTTTAACATTTAAGGTGGGCCCCGCTTGAATAAAATAAATACATCAAGGTGGGATCTATTCAAGCGGGCCACACCATCCTATTGCATAAAAAAAAATAAAATAAAATAAAATAAAAGAGAGAGAGAGAGACATGGAGAGTGGGACACGACTTGTGATGGAGGGACCCCGACATTATGGGCCCTCCCTTACAAAAAAAATTATACAATAAATGGATCCCTTGCACATGGGACCATTGAAAATGTAAATCAACGGTGGAGATCCATTCTCCACCGATATGGACGGTCTAGATGACCTTTCTAAATGAAAATAAACATCATGATGGGGTCCATGGAGAATGGCCTCATCATGGAATGATCATGATGATCCAAGTGGTCCATTGGCCACGTATTAGGGTCCCAAGTGAGATCCACACCATAGATCGGTGGGCCTCACTTGGTCCACCATAAAAATAAGTAAATCTACCCTATAGAGGCACCCACCGTCCGATCTTCTCGCTCCTAGGGGTTCCTTGGAACCTTGGCTTCAACTTCAATGGTTAAGATGAAGAATGGAGGGTTGAGATGGGAGATTTTGGGGTAGGAAGGTGGGCCACTTGGAGCTTACGGATTTTTATAAAATTCCATATGTATGGACTCTTGTTGCTTGAAATTTTTGAAATGAGAAAGAGAGAAAGAGAGAGAGTGATGTAAAGGGAGAGAGAGAGAGTGATGGATGGATGGGTGAGTGATGGTTGTGTAAGAAAAGCTTGACTTTTGAGGCTTTTGTGTAAGAGAGGTATGGGTGGTGAAGAGTTTTGTGGCTTTTTGTGTAAGAGAGGTATGGGAGATGAAGACTTTTGTGGTTGCTTGGGAAAAGGGATGGAAGTGATGTGTACTTGACATGTGATGGATTGATGGGTGATTGATTGATGGGATTGATGTGATTGATGTGACACATCGTAGAGATTCCCTTGGTTTTTGTAACGCACGGCGTTTTCTCGCACCGAACGTTGGCCCATAACTCTTGACCAGGGTATCACCTCGGCGCGCGAGTCGCGGTATCGGAACCGCAACGACGGCGCGGTCACTATAGTATTGGTCGGGGGTTGAATCGACTCGGGTTGTCGGCACATGAATTAGGGTCGCGCGTCGATATCGTTTAAGGGTCGAAGGTTGCCGAAATTCGACCGGTAAGACCGCAGAAGTGTAAGGAAAGGTACGGACCAAGATACGGGTCTTACATAGTAGCTGTAATTCCCTTCCATCTTTGTCGATACACTGGATCTGAAGGAAGTCTGACATTAGCTATTATAATCCTTAGTATTGCCATCACCTCATGTTGTTAGTGTTGCTCTCAGCCAGAGACAATGATCTCACCTTAGTGGTACGAGATTGTAACTGATCATGCTTGGAAACAACATCTATTTCCATTTACCTTCGTCTATTCAATCATATAACTGTTGCACCTTCGCAAGTCATTGATAGACATGGCAAAAGGAGCTCATTAGAGGGGGAGCCCAAACTTCTGCAAATCACCTAGTTAAAAAAGAGCGTAATATTGTTGGTTGAATAGATGGTGGTCAATCAACCCAATGCCACTCTATCTCTAGATCAAGGGTCAGCAGTGATCACGATTTTGATTGGACCCACATCCGTACTAGCATCCTAGATTACAACAAAGCAAGCACACACATGGCCAAAGAAAACCACACCAACACACACTCACTCCTTGGTGGATAGGGTTAAGACACTGCTTGCTCAATGGGGAAATAAACTTTAGCTAATTCACAGTCCCAAAATATCATAAAGGTTGAACAATCCTAACATCTGGTTGGTTGACACTTGTTTGATGAAATTGGATAATTGGATGCTTTTCATTTGTAACCATCAACAAATGTCCATTAATCCAATAGTTAGATAATCAATAGGCATAACTTTTTATTAACCATATATCTAATGCAGGATTTATAATTTTAGCGGTTCAATTCGAATTACTTGCATCATATGTTTGCAATTTCTAAGTTTTAAGTGCCCATGTAGCATCAATCACACTCCTATTAAAACATTCATAATCATTTGTTCGGCCTATTGAGATGTGGTTCAAAAATCCAGCCCATCCACTATGCGTGTCCCACTTGCATAAGGGGTCAAACCAAGCTTCAGACGCATCCAAATTTCAGGTTGGCCCCACCAACTGCTTTTATATGTTTTAAGATGTCTACACATGATTTTAGATGGTATGGCCCACCTGAGTTCAACATACAATTGATTTTTGAGATATCCCATAATTTAAAGGGGACTCATCAAATGCAAGGTGTTGATTTTCGACACCCATCACGATGGGGCCCACACATCTCTACCTCATGGAAAGTTCCCACAAGGTCGACTGCATAGAACCATTTCCCATATATATATATATATATATATATATATATATATATATATATATATATATATATATATATATATATATATATATATATATATAGGTACTATGTGCTCGACCTCAGGATAAGCTCTCGTGAGGTTGAGCTGCGGGCCCCACCATGATGCATGTCGACCATCAACACCGTGAATTTGATGGGTCCCCTTTAAATTATGGGATATTCCAAAAATCATCCGTATATGGAACTCATGTGGGCCATACCATCTAAAATCATGTGAAGACGCCGTTAAAACATATAAAAGCATTTGGTGAGGCCCACTTGAGTTTTGAATGCTGCTGAAACTTGGTTTGAACCCTCATCCAAGTGGGACACACATAATGGATGGGATGGATTTGCAACTACATCTCGGTGGGCCCAAAAAATTATTATGAATGTTTTAATGGTGCACGGCCCCTGTCCACTTCTGTATGTGGTGTCGTCCACAAGACACGGATTGACTTGATTTTTGAGACCTAGGCCCACGATGGAATGGTGCATCTGACTGATCGGGTAGATGTTCAAAACGCATCACGATGGCGCCTACACAGCTCGACCTCATGGGACGGACTCGTGAGGTCGAGCGCATAGTACCTTTATATATATATATATATATATATATATATATATATATATAGTCCGTACCACGTGGGCTGCTGTTGTTCTCCTGTGAGTGTGGTGCGCATCAGCTGTTTGAAAAGGCTCAGTGAACTCGAGTGAGAATATTCTTTATGTAATCGCTAATCACACGTGGAAACTTAGGGCACTTAAAAGACATCTAAATTCCTTATCAAGTGTATCCAACATTCCATAATCCATGGTTCAAAGTTCAAGAGTGACCGCTTGCTAGGGGGGCCAGACATGGCCAAAACATGCTTATCGCGGACTTCTAAATGATCAATGTCATGGATACATCACACGTTTTCCAAAATGGCATGTGTGCCGCGAAGCCAAAATACCTATCACGCGAGTAAATATATTTGTAGTTCTTCGATGACCGCATCTCCGCACCCATCTCTAGTCGCTGACACGTGCCATGGGTTGTGAAAATCTGAACCGTTTATCAGTTGTGGTCCAAAATTCAGTCTGTCCAAATATCAGTTAAACTAAAAAAAAATGCGAAAATAATAGATAATAGATGGTTTAAACAAAACACCCAATTATCTTGCACCGTTCGTCATTTCATCAGAAAATATGAAATGTCCCACATGATACACGGCTTAGATTTCTCTACACGTATGCCGTCTTATCACGTGTGGCTGCGTGTAGAGGTGATTCCCAAGAGCCCGTATGGAGTAGCAAACCTTTTGTCATCCCATCCAACTACAAGTAGACGACAAAGTGAGATACAAGCTTCCAAATTCCAACCCCAGGCGTTATTCGCTACAAAACGAACGGTCGAGATCGTGGAATGCGGAAATGGACGGCTTTGATTTGATAACAGCTCGCGTTGTGCCCCACATCTGAGCATTACCGAGACAAGCAGGTATCGAGAAAACTGCAATATTTAGATGGTGTTCGTCCGCAAGAAGTAAAAGGAGTCGGTGGAAATATAAAAACTTTCATACACAGGAGTTTGATGGCTGATACTCAGGCACTTAAAATTTACTTTAGAATCGGATACATGGTATATAAATAATTCAAATTAAACTGTCCAAATTAGGGTTACAGTATAGGTATTTCATCAACAGAAAATTAAGATGATGGTGGACATTGATTGGAAGGTTAAAAATGAAAAGTATCCCATTGTCGATATCCACGAATCAGTGGTCAGAATTTCTCAAATAATCTAATTTTTCTGTTGTAGCTTCAAGAAAATGTATTACACAAATTAGACGGTTTATTTTGAGTTAGTATATGGCAAGTATACCATTTCCGGTGCCTGTGTATCTAACGTCATACACTGCCAGAGTATCAAATAACTCCTGAGTGGAAATGGAAGGAATATGCTTCCGTACCGACACTGACGCAGAGATAAATGGGACGAGAATTGCCTGTGCCGCTTGCCACAGGAAGTTCCTGTATTCGGAAGCTGTGTGGACCCATAGAGATTCTTATAAGAAATCCACTCCGTCCATCCGTTTCTAAACATCATAATAAGACATGAGATTAAAAATAATAAATATAAAAATCTCTGGTAAGCCACACCATTCTAAAAAGTGAGAACAAAAATGTCCACCATTGAGACCTTCCTTGATCCGACATAATGTCTATATGCCATCTAAACTGTTAATAGGGTTATAAAAACTAAGATAAATCGTAAGGACCAATATCATACTGATAAACCGTTCATGGGATGACATTTCGTATGATATGTCCCACATGAGATTTTTTATAATTCTGATTTTTGAATTTTTGACCCACCGTGGTGTTTAGAAACTTAGGGCCTGTCTGGGCAGTGGGATTAGAATAGGGGTGCACATTGAACTGGTAGAATTGTAGAACTGGGCCGGAACCAACCAAATAGTCTGGTTTGTTTCGGTTCTAGAGTGCACCGGCTCCGGTTCCAGTTCTAAAAATTAAAGAACCGGTTACATTGGTTCGGTTCTCGATTTGGGGGTATGTAGAACTGAACTGAACTGTGAACCGATCCGTGTAACCAAACCGTGGATCCGATCCGCAGAACTGAACCGTGGAACTGAACCTAGAACCGAACCAAGAACCCTTTGATTGTTTCCATATTTGACTCATGATTTATGGTTTATAATGCATTGTTTAATTATTTTCATAAATATATTTTTGCACACCTTATACAATATTTAAACCATTCATCAAATGGACCACAACATGGATAGACATGGGCTAGATAATAAAATGAAACATGCAATTGAGCTGGATTATAAAAAGCCCAAAACCGTGGAACCACGGTTCTGTTCCGGTTCAGTTCTAGGGTGTTAATGGTCCGATTCCAGTTCTAAATATCCTAGAACCGTTAGGAACCGTTCGGTTCTGGTTTCACCCCAGAACTGGACCAAATTGACCTGTGTGCACCCCTAGATTAGAAGAGATTATATGGGATGGGATTCAAAAAACATAATTATTACTCATGACAAGGATTGTCCCCTATTGCCATGGGATAAGATTGATGTCATGCTTTGTGGGTAATTAAGTGGTACAGTGAATGGATATAACCATCATCATTTGAAATTACTGAGAAATATCTAAACTGTTCATTTATTTTGTAACCTCGTTTTATGGCATGGGCCTATGTAACACCCTGAAAATCGGGGGTCGTGTATAAACTCAACTCCCGAGTTCCAGACCGTCACTTATGCAACAAAAATGATTATGATTCAATGTTGTCTGAGTTAAAGCATTCACATGAGTAATAATATACCAAAACTGCAATTCATACTCCAGATTCAGTGATAAAAGCAAGCGGAAGACTAAAAGATATACATATCACTGTATGGAAAATAAAATAGATCTCAACTGTCTCCAAAGTATGAATACATCTCTAAGTCTCATATACATGTAAATAAACAGAAATCAAATGTCAAAATAGTCCCACTGAGAAGTCCCGCCAATCCAGGCCACCTAAGCAAAGCCGTCGTGGTACTGCATATATGAGAACTTGTCCTGGTCCTCATCATAATCTGGCTCTACCTCCTGAATCGCTGCCTCACCTGCATCTAAGACAGGGTCTGGTGAGTGTTGCAAACACCATCCCGTAACGTGGGAGTGAGTAGCTAACTCAGTGGAATAATAGGGCAAAGATTAGCATGTTCTCAAATCAATCATGCGATAATAGTAAAGCAGTAAATCAAACATTCTTAAAGCTGTTGTTAATGCAATATGAAGTGACATGATGGATGCCCTCACCGACGATCTCTCTCATACGGCACCATCTTACCCCCGCGGCATGCTTTCATCCCACAGTGCTCCACATCTTCAAGGCACATGCAATGTGATGGTAATATGATTACCGAGTTATTATTAGTTCATTCAAACAG
The DNA here is from genome assembly GCA_037074715.1 of Magnolia kwangsiensis. Taxonomy (NCBI): domain Eukaryota; kingdom Viridiplantae; phylum Streptophyta; class Magnoliopsida; order Magnoliales; family Magnoliaceae; genus Magnolia; species Magnolia kwangsiensis. The sequence goes on from CM073577.1 coordinate 123,232,276, forward strand.
CAGGATTGGGAAACTAAGGTACTTCTCTTATATCAATCCCAACACAGATCCTGTCTAGGGTAGTCACTCCTAGTAATCTCATACGATGTATATTTTGTAGGTCGCTGCAAGGGCTGTCAGGGCTGTTGCTCGCACTCGTTGCACCGCTCCCCCATCACCTTATCAATACAGGCCTACTTGTACTCTTGTCGCTACGGAAGGGTCGTCGCCTCCTGTAGACTCAGAATACGCTCGAGGTCTCTATAAAGGGCTGTCAGGGCTATTGCTCGCACTCGTTGCACCGCTCCCCCATCACCTTATCAATACAGGCCTACTTGTACTCTTGTCGCTACGGAAGGGTCGTCGCCTCCCGTAGACTCAGAATACGCTCTAGGTCACTACAAAGGGCTGCCAGGGCTGTTGCTCGCACTCCTTGCACCGCTCCCCCATCATCTTATCAATGTAGGCTGACAGCAAGAATATAGTGTCCCATACCACCATAATCTGCTCACGAGTCTGGGTTGCTCACTGGTCACTATGGGGAGGTTTGTGGCCCCAGCGTAGGCCGATAGCTCGACCACGGTGTCTCATACAACCATGCCCGGCTCATGAGTCTTTATGGATCAAGGTATCATGGTTAATAGGGTTTACAGTGGTAAGTTCAGTACCCTAGGTTCAAGCAGTTATGACTCATATAAGGTGAACATACAATGGTCAGTCGGGTTTCTTGACGGGCTCGACTAGCACGAGCGCATCTCAAGTCGAACGACATGAAGTGCATAAAACACCTCGTGTAGCCTAACCACTACCGCCAACTCCAAAACACGACCGCATTCATCGACGCGTCGTTCGTGGTAAAGATAGGCCAACCACGAATCTACTCGGTTGCCGACTTCCTGGACTAGGTATAGTCCCAAACATTTATAAATTCACATCAGCGATCATATAAGAGTAAAGGAAATGAAATACAACAATGTGAGCATGTTATAACATACAACTTAAGTAAAACATCTAACACATGCATTTCGTATACGTAATGAAATCATGCATATAGCCAACATGTAGAAAATCATTTATATCAGCATATTAATTGAGAATTCAATCTCAAACTAATTTATAACACCATTTAATTCAATACATACTAATACAAACATTTATACAAACACTTAGCCTACACACTTAAGTCTACATATAGTATGTCGACTCAAAGTGCGCATTTGGGCGAATCTCTTCGCCAAACCGATTATGCATGCATTCCTAATATCCTAATACGACAAGAAGCCATGTCAATCATATCAGCAAAATATGGATGAAAACAGTATTTCCTACAAATAACTAAAATGCCCTAAATCTCATATTTTTCGTCTACTTACGAAACAGGAAACGGACCGCATGTTGTACATGTCAAACGGCGTTGCCGTCGATAATCTACTATTAAACGACATTGAAAGCGTTGAAAACAGTCAATCAAAGCGTCTATAATCCGCACCTTTTATCCTAAAAGTGTATTGATTTGAACAGAGCATGTACGCTTCGTCTACGGCGAACCGGGAACCTAATACACAAGATCTATAAGCTACCATGCTAAGGAACCTTAAATCAGCAAGTATTTGGGGTATTTTCTTACCTAAAAACACGGCAAAATCGTCGAAAAAGTGATTGAGGCGCGTTGCTTAAGCACGTGCAAAAAGTAGTGCAAGCAGCAGGAAATTCTCTCACACTCTCTCTCACAATCTCTCACCTTTTCTCTCACACCAGCTAGGGTTTCTAGCAAATTCGGATGGGTGAGAGAAGTGAGGGTTTAAGTCCCTTTTATAACATAAAACATGCCCAAAATAGGCTTGGGAACAATATTTACTTGATGTCTAACCAAATCAGGGCTGTTTCGGTCCAAAAAGATATTTCTGGAGGTCCCCTGGCCAAACGTGATCGGACTTAAGCTCATGCACGTCGGATGTCAATCACATCCCATTTTCAGACCAGTAGTATTCATAGATCGCACGTGGCGGTCCAGTTTCAGTTCAGCGGTCACTGCACGTAGATCAGGTCTACAAGTCTCATGATATGAAATAGAAATTTTTTCTGATCCAAGGGTGTAATTTGGCTGAATTCTGACGGTCAGAACGCTTAATACTGACGCGTCAAGTCGTGTGCCAGATTTGAATTTCAAATTCCAAATCTAACCCTATTCTCACCCTCTTCACTCCAGGCTCAATGAAATAGCCTCTAAACGTCGGTTGGACTTGATTTTCGAAATGATTGTCAAGTCCAGCTAGGCGGTTATAATGGTCTAAGGTTGTAGGTATCGGACTTTCGACGCACGGTCTAGATCCAATACAAAGTTTCAAAGAGGTCCTGAGAACAAACCGGTTTAGAGTTTGATCCGAGGTTTTAGAGTATTATAGCGTCATTGGTTCTACTCGCTTTAGGTCTTGTAGAACGTATTTAAAGTGATCAGGGACTATTTCCCAGCTACTTTAGCGTTGCGCTAGCTAACGTACACTTATTTTCCAAAGGAATTAATCCTACGCGATTTCTGGTCGAGTTGGTACTCGAGTCCAAGTATGGATTTTTCCAGGGCGTTACAGCCTAAAAATGAGGCAGATCCAAAACTTATGTGCCCCCAAAGAAGTTTTCAACAATAAGTATTCAATCCCCGTTGCTTTCTATAGTGGGGTCCACTTGAGCTTTAGATTTACCTGATTTTTTGGCCCATGCTCTAAACTAATCTCAAAAAATGGGTGGGCGGTATAGATATAGCCCACACATCATGGTGAGACCGACACAACTTGCTAACATTGAGTAAAATTGGGACAGGACCCAATGTAATTCCATCTACAGCTTTTCCATTCTTCCCAAACATGGAGTGGAATTGGCACAGGACCGGATGCAATTCCATCCCACCTAATCCCTTCTAATCCCACTGCCCAAACACGTCCTTATGGACCGAGGATTTGTTATGGAAATCTCTTTGAGATATGCATAGCTTCTAGTCACATGAACTTCACAGGGCACAGGTAGGGGTGTACACCGAATCAAACCGAGTCGAGTTGGCCTTAGCTTGACTCGGCTCAACCACTAGCAAACCCCAGCTTGAACTTGGCTCGGCTAGGTCTTCGAGTTTGATTGGCCAGCTCGGCTCGGTTCCATCAGTAACTCAGGTCAGTTCAAGCCACGTTTGAGCCAAGATCAAGCTGAATTTGACTGTGCAACATTTTCACAAATACATAGACTGTACCTTCGAAATCTTAATGCATGCATGACAGCAACAGTGGTTTTACAAGTATTTTATCAAATACCTTCTAAGCAATATAAAAATTAAGAAAAAAAATGATATTTGTTTTATATACATACTGTTGATGTATTTTTTATGAATGGATCTTTCGCTCAGCCCGTCTTTCGCCTGCATGATTACAAATACAAAAGGGGACCATGGCTTGAGCCGGGGAACCTCCGATGCTTAAGTCAGTATTTGAAACTAAGGTAAAGGATTTAAGGTTTTTCTGTTGCGTACCTTCTTCCGTAAAGGAGATGGTTATTTATAGGTCTGGATGAATCTTATCATACGAGGGTTCTTCTCCTTCATATTCAGAGATTTGATCCTCTTGACTGATTTCGCCCGATCTTGGGGATCGGATACCCGTACTCCTGAATTTTCGGGATTGCATTTATATTCACACCGCCTTTTCTTGTCTCGGCTCAACCATTGCCGACTCTTAGAGAGTCTCGGCCGGCTTAAGAGAATAAGGTTTTTGCCTTCTTAAGGGTAGAATGATCTTGGTATTTATCTGTCATCATTCCTTACTCCGTGGCCAATGAAACCAACTCATTTAGTCGGTTTCTTCTATCGGTCGGGTGGCTTATAACTTATTTGGCCTTTTGTGGGCTTACGCAGACGCTGTTAACTCTCCGACCGAGTAACTTGGAGTCATCTTATACTTTTACCTCTTGGCCTTATGCATTATTCTCTCGACTCTAACCATTGTCTCGGACTCCTCGGGCAGTGTTAGCAGGGCCAACCCACTCCATATCCGAGGCTCTGGACTTAACATATTTTTTTCCAATAGTGAGCCCCCCTTACTCCTTGTGCCCATTTCGGCATCAAGGAGCAATGATTTCTTAGGTCGGTTCACATCAGAGTCCGAGGTCATAATGAGATATTTAATATTTTTTGAGTCGTCCTTAACGTATGACAGTTCGTTTCTCGAGGTTGCACGAGCGGCCAGCCGTCAGGTCATTTCTTCCGCGTATGGGCGCTGGACGCGTGGTGAAGGTGTCACTGTCGTAGTCGGCGTGCGCCACGTGTCGAGCGAGGGGGTCGAGGGAAGCCTCATTTCTTCTGCCCATTAAATGCTTATGCCATGTGGTTAAGGCTATAAAAGTGGGCGGGAGAGGTGTACGAATTTTACTTTCATTGTTCATTCTCTCACTTGTCTGTTTTCTTCCTGGTTCTTCTTTTTTCTTCTTCTCTCCCTCCGCTGTCATTCTCTTCTCAGTTATCTCCTTTTGCATCCGTTGTTGCCTTCTTCGGTGAGTTTTTTTCCTCCCTTTCTATCGATATTAATGGCTACAAATGGCTCTCAGAGCTCTTTGGAGGGAACTTCCAGTGATGAGGGTGATTCACGACATTTTTGGAATGTTGCGGAGCCACCCTCTTTACTGGCGTAGATCGCCGTTGGTGCGGATGCCGCTTTCTGGCTTGTCAGGAGAGCCGATGAATCATCGGCTGAGCGTCCTGCTCTAGCCAGTCCTTCCAGTGGCGGGTCGTCTCTGGTAACCCATATAGGGAGACCCAATCTCGAGTTGGATCCGTTGGAGGAGGAAGAGGAAGAAGAGGAAATAAGGATAGCTGAGGGGGTCACTGTATTGTCCCCTGTAACTCGGTCGACATAGGCTTCTCAGTCATCTTCCGAGGGAGAGGGAGCCGAGAATGACCTGAGTGGTCCTGTCGCCTCAATTTTAACTGATTCTAATCTAAACAGAATCTGAGCCGGGTACCATGTTTCGGACTCGATTATACTTCGGCTCCCTCGTCCGGAGGATTTACCTAATCATCCCCCTGTTGGGTTGATCATAATTTTTTAGGTCTCGATGCAATGTGGTTTGCTTTTGCCTCTCCAACCCATTGCTCGGGATTTTCTGTCTCGTGTCAAACTTGCTCCCGGTCAGATAGTCCCAAACGGGTGGAAGAACTTATTCGGGTGCGCAGTGCTATGGGCTGAGCTTGAGCAGCCCCCACTAACAGTCGATGAATTCCTCTGCCTGTACCAAGTAAGACCGAATCCAAATTTTTCCTACTTTTACTTTCTGAGCGTATGGCGAGGCAAATGTGGTTCTCTTATAATCGACCCACCAACTTCCAACAAACACTGAAAGGAGAGATGGTTCTGGGCATGCGGACAATGAGAGACGGCTGATCCGTGGCCCTATGAGCCTCGAGTCTCCCGTTCGTTTCGCATAGCAGGTGACTCGGCTTAATACCTTTTATTTCTTCACACTGTAACGCGCTAAATCTAACCTTTTGGTGTTTTGTAGATATCTTGAAGAAAAGGGGGAAGCTTGGATCTAACGCTCTAGCTCGGATTAAAGATCTGAAAAAGCTAAGTTCAGAAGATCGATCTTGGAAGTTGTTATTGCAACCGGAGCGTCTGCATCTTATGGGTTTAAACTCGTTCGTGTCAGGTAATTCTTGTCGTGTTGCAACGTTCTTTTGGTGCATTGTCTGACTCGCTTTTGTCCTTAATTTTAAATATTCCCGAGACTCGACCCTTTGTTAAGTCGGCCTCCGCTAGCATGACTGAGACTCGTCCTTCTCTCAATCCGATCTCTAAAGTGAAGGCTCCTCCGAGGTCGGATCTTTTATCGGGGACTCGGCCTTCGAAACAACCGAAGACAACTTCAAAGGCAAAGGAGCTGGCTGTTCCATTTACTTCGTGCTCTTCGATCCTGATAAGAGGGCGGAAGAGACGGAGGCAGTTCTTCCTGTGTCTCAGTCGGCTCCTGTTGCAAAGGAGGTTCCGAGACTGAGAGAGGGATCAAGTGGAGAATCTTTAAGAGGAAAAATGACTCAACAGGAGTTGTCACCCTTCCATAAGGTTATATCGGGGATGATTCTTTGGGCCATTACTCACGGGAGCGAGGACTTCGCCAGCTTCTACAATGCCCATACTCTGCAGACTCTTGGTCATACGGCGAGGTTACTTTTTGAGGTAACATCCTTTCTTCTTATTTCTCTGTAACTTTTGATTAGGGCTCTTGTTACAACTTACTATCTCCCATTTACAGTTGGCCCGGCTGAACAGAGACAGCTAAGAGAGTTGCGACCGAGGCGGATGGATGCCGAGAGATCCCCGAAGGTCGCATCGACATTATGATTAGCGACTTGTCAATTGCCAGGAAGGCAGCCGAGGATGCAAGGGCCGCTCTTGAAGGCGCTAAGGCTAAGAGTACCCGTTTGGCGTCGCTTCTGACAATGGCCAAGGAAGAAAATCAGCATCTTCGCCATGTCCATGGCGCTTGCGCGAACAATTTAAGTCGGGCCAAAGCCGACACCACGGTGCTCATCCATCAGGCTCAGGAGGAGGCCAGTCGAACCAAAGAGGCTCAGGACCGGGCCGTGGAAACCTTTCTCGAATCTTCGGAGTTCGAAGAAGAGAGGGACCACCTTTATCAAAGTGGTTATAAGGCCTGCGTTCTAGAGATGAGGGCCGCCTTCTCCGACCTTGACCTCTCCGCATTTGAGGCTGATAGTTCAGAGGTCGAGGCTACTGGTGATGGTCGTACTGATGTCGCTGCCGACGAAGAAGCCCCCGCTGCGACTGCTGCTGTCGATGAGGCCGGTCCCTCTGGGACTGCTTAGGGAGTAGTCCAATCTGGGACTGCTTGGTGAGTACCCTGACCGAGGGATGGCGACTGTGCTTCATTTTTGGCACTCACGCCAGCATAATGTCGGCCGAGGACGAGCGTCTTCTAGTACTATCACCAGCTCCTCTAGCTTTTACCCGGGGCCTACTCAAGAGCATCTGTAATCGAGAGAAATCACTCACTCTGTCGGAAGTAGTTTTGTACTTCGCTAATGTAATCTAAGTAGAGTCTGATGTAACCCAATGTAAAACACTTAGAAATGATGAATGAAAATTCTCAGTTTTATTGAATCAACTCCGTTTACATTTCTTTTACATTCTCTTTTAGCATCTTCATCTCTGTCTTAAGGGTAATAGATCTTGAGATGCTCGGCGTTACAGGGGTGACGCAACAGTTGCCCATTTAGGTTTTCCAACCAATATGTTCCAGGGCGGATGATACTCGAGATGACATAGGGTCCTTCCCAATTGGGTCTCAGTGTGCCTGCACCAACTTCCTTTGTATTTAGGAACATTTTTCGAAGAACCATATTCTCGGCACGGAATCATCTGACTTTGACTCGGGTGTTGTAGAACCGAGATACTTACCTCTGTCGAGCCATCATTCATAGCCTAGCTTCTTCTCTTTTCTCTACCAACAAGTCGAGCCCGAGCGACAGGAGTTCGTCATTCTCCTGTTCGCTGAATGTATTGACTCGGGCCGAACTTATATCGATCTTAACCGGGGCAACTGCTTCTTAGCTATAACAAAGGGAGAAGGGATTTTCTCCCATGTCAGTCCGAGCTGTGGTTCGATGGACCCACAATATATTTGGAAGTTCTTCAGCCCATGCTCCTTTTGCTCCATCGAGCTTCATTCGGAGATGCTGTTTAATAATCTTGTTAACATCCTCGACCTATCCATTCGTCTGAGGATGATAAGGTGAATCGTACACGTTTCAGATCTCGAGATTATTGCACATCTAAAGGAATTTTCTATTATCAAACTGCCTTCCATTGTCAGTAATAATAGTCTGCGGTATCCTGAACCGACAAACGATGTTCTTCCAAACAAAACCTGTGATCTTCTGTTCGGTAATCTTCGCTAATAGCTTGGCTTTAGCCCATTTTGTAAAATAATCCACCACAACCACGACAAACTTGGTCTAACCCTTTCCCAACGGGAATGGTCTGATGATGTCGATCCCCCACTGTGCAAAGGGCCAAGGTCCAGTCATTGGGGTCAATTCCTCGGGAGGCTGCCTCGGGATAGATGCAAATCGCTAACACTTGTCGCACCTTTAAACGAACTTCTTAGCGTCATGTTGTACAGTCGGCCAGTAATATCCCTGCCGCAGTACTTTGTTGGCAAGTGAACGTCCTCCTGAGTGATTTCCGTATATCCCTTTATATACTTCTCATAATACATAGTTAGCTTCATGAGAATTCAAACATCATAGTAAGGGAGCGTAGAATCCTTTCTTGTACAGTACCCCGTTCAAGATGGTGTATTGCGACGCTCGAACCTTTAGCCACCGAGCCTCGGTATGATCTTCCGGTAGCTTCCCCTCGTTAAGATAATGGACGATAGGATCGAACCAAGTAGGTTCTAAGTCAATGGAATGTATAGCCGAGTTTGTCGGCTCATTTATACTCGGTTTAGCTACGTATTCAATCGGGACAAACCTAGGTATGTCATCTTCGTCAGCTGAAGCAAGCTTTACTTACAAGTCGGCTTTGGCATTCTCGGTCCTCGAAATCTGAACTACTTCACATTGCCGAAATTCACCGATCAATTCTTTGGTCTTCTCTATGTATGCTTTCAGTTGTTCTTTTTGTGTTTGTTAAATATCAGTAACTTGGTTGACGACTGACTGCGAATCACTGAAGATATTGAGATGAGTTACACCTAAACTCGCGGCGAGTCGAAGGCCAAGTAACAAGGCCTTGTATTCTGTTGTGTTATTCAACTCTTAGGATCCAAGTCGTAAGGCATACTGCATACAGGTTTGATCGGGAGTCTCCAATACTACCCCAGCCCCGCTTGCCTTAGAGTTGGAAGAGCCGTCGATGAATAATTTCCAAGGGACAGGGTCGGGTGACGGGTTGAGGGAAGAAGATGCCGATGCTCCGAGCCTGTCGGAGTCAGACATTTTATTATCGTATGAAGTCACTTCGACAATAAAGTCGATCACAGCTTGCCCTTTTATGACTGTTCTTGGCCTATACTGTATCTTGAACTCGCTCAACTCGATAGCCCACTTTGTAACTCGGCCGGAAGCTTCTGGTTTCTGAAGGATCTGACGCAAAGGTAAGTCGGTCATGACGATGATGGTGTGAGCTTGAAAGTATGGCTGGAGTCTTCGTGAGGATACTACCAGGATTAAGGCTACCTTTTCAAGGAGAGGATACCTTGTCTCTGCCGATAGTAATGCTTTCCTGACATAATACACCGGTAATTGCTTTCCATCACATTCTCGTATGAGAGCTGAGCTAATCGCTACATCTGACACAACCAGATATAATAACAAAGCTTCTCCTGACTCGAGTTTAGATAACAGGGGTGGGGATCCGAGGTAAGACTTCAGTTGCTGGAACGCCACTTCGCACTCTTCTGTCCATTCCAACGACTGTCGCCCCTTCAGCTGCTTGAAGAACCGGAGACATTTATCAGTGGCTTATGACAGGAAACGGTTGAGCACAGCTACTCGTTCGGTTAGCCTTTGTACGTCTTTAATTGTCTTCGGAGACTCCATGTCGAGCAGAGCCTTGATTTTCTCAGGATTCACTTCGATTCCTCATTGACTAACCAGAAAATCGAGAAACTTCTCTGAGCTTACACCAAAAGTACACTTGCTCGGGTTTAACTTTATCTTATACTTGCGTGAGGTAAGGAACATTTCTTCTAAGTCCGCTATATGGTCGGCCGCGTGTATACTTTTGATGAGCATATCATCTATATACACTTCCATGGTTGCCAAGAGAACATTTTGTTCACCAACCTTTGATACATCGCTCCGGCATTTTTCAAACCAAATGGCATTACTCGGTAATAATAAAGACCTTTGTCGGTGACAAAGGCAGTCTTTAATTTATCAGATTCATGCATTACAATTTGATTGTATCCAGAGTAGGCATCCATAACACTTAGTAATTCATGTCTTGCAGTACTATCTACCAACTGATCAATGCAGGGAAGAGGAAAGCTGTCCTTCGGGCAAGATTTGTTCAGATCTGTATAATCAATACAGAGACGCCAATTTCCGTTGGCTTTTTTCACGAGCACAACATTAACTATCTATTCCAGATAGTATATCTCTTCTATAAATTTAGCCTTGAGGAGTTTACCGACTTCCTCTCCGATGATAGCTTACCTTTCGGGGCCAAGAGGATGTCTCTTCTGTCGGATTGGCCTGTAGGTCGGATCAATGTTAAGTCGGTGAGTCATAACCGAGGAATCGATCCCAGGCATATCCTCATGGCTCCATGCGAATACGTTGGCATAACGTCGAAGCAAAGCTATCAAATCATCTTTGAGAGGTACTTTCAATGACGAGCCGATTTATACTACTTTCGACTTGTTTGTCTCGGTTAATGGTTCCGAGACAAGTTCTTCCATTGGTTGCCCCCGTTCGTGAGATCCGACTCGAGGGTCTAGCGACTCGATCATGAATATTTCCGTCGGAGCTTTTACTGCTGTTGCATAACATCGTCGGGCATCTTGCTGGTCTCCCTTTACAATTCCTACTCCCGACTCGGTCGAAAATTTCATGGATAGGTGGTACGTAGATACCACAGCTTGAAGGAGGCTTAAGGATAGTCGACTGAGTATGGCATTGTAAATTGACGATTGGTCGATGATCAGGAAGTCGACCATTGTAGTTGTCTGGTGGGGTGAACTTCCGACGGTGAGTGGTAGTGAAACGATTTTCTCAGGAAGCACCTGTCCCCCCGAGAATCCTATGAGTGGGGTTTGGATTGGGGTTTGGATTGGGCATAAAGCCAATCATTCAATGCCCATTTTGTCAAATGCCCAGGTGAACAATATGTCCACAGACGACCCAGTATCCACTAGCACTCGAAACACTTTCCTGTTGGCAATGATGAGAGTAATGACCAGCGCATCATCTTGAGGATGATGAATGCCTCGGGCGTCGTCCTCAGTGAATTAGATACAATACTTCTCTCTCTTCTTTTCTTTTGAAGGTCAAGACAGCATGAGAATCTCGGATTCCGGACGATTGATACTTCTGGTGTGATTTTTTCGAGCGTTATTGAAATCTCCACCGCCTTGATGCCCATCAATAATTGTTCGAATTTCTTCTGTAGGCCGATTTTTGCTCGGGCCTTCTTCTACAGTGTCAGATCCTTCCACATGTTCTCTAAGTCGGCCTTCTTTGATGAACCGCTCGATCTCATCCTTTAAGTGATAACAATCACTTGTATTGTGACCGTAGTCACGATGATAGTGACAGTACTTGTTTTTACTTCATCGATTCGGGTTCCCTCGGAGCTTTTTGGGACAGTTGACATAACCTTCATTCTTGATTTCCATCAACACCTGCTCTTGAGATTTATTCAAAGGGGTGTATGTGAAAAATCTTCTGTTGGGTCATTTGTCAGACCGATCGTCATCTCGCGTCGGATCCTCTTTTCGCTTCTTTCCCCCAGCTGAATCGGCTTCTTTTTTGACCGACTCTTTAACCGAGGGCTTTGTGTTCCGAACTGTTTCGCACAGGAGTCGGGTTTCTTCCACATCTGCATATTTATCCAAGAGAGCCATAAACTCGCCTAGAGTTTTCGACGAATTTTTGTCCAGGGATGCAAGAAAGGGCTTGTCTTTGACCCCTTGCATAAGCGCATTGAGTGCTGTCTCCTCCGAGTGTTTTCGAACCTGAAGAGATTCGAAGTTGAAACGCTTAATGTAATTTTTCAGTAATTCTCCTTCCTTCTGAACTATATTGTTCAGGTGTGCGGGTGACTTAAGTTTCAACTGTTTGAACTAAAGTCGAGCCACATCAGTTAACGTGAGGGAGAAGGCTTGGCACATAACAGCGTCCGGGACATCGTGCAACTTCATATAAGTTCTGAAGCATTCAATATGCTCTGTAGGATCGGTTTTTTCGAAAAAGAGAGTAATCTGGGGTAGATGAAACCTTTTCGGTAACCGAGACTACATTACTTCATCTACAAATGGAGAAACTTTTACCTCGGATTTGGTCGGGTATGTATTTCGACCATGCTTCATGTCTTCCATCTCTCTCGCCATCTCTTCCTGAACTTCTTTTTTGAAGTCCTGGATATCAGCTCTCCAAGGTTCTGCGCTTTCTGCTGTTTCTTGCATATGAATCCGACTTTGCCTCCTTTAATCTATTCTGTGCCGTAAATCAGAGGGAGGTAATATGGCTGTTGCCGAGCGAGCCGGTGTTGGTTGACTCGGGCCTTGATGCTAACTCGGCTATTGTTGTTGAAGCGATCGCGGGGTAGCAAGCTGAGCATCAGATGCTGGCGAGGAACCTGTGCTGTTTCACGATGCGTCTGCATCTGTTGATTATACAGCTGCTCCAACATGTGTTTCATGACACATTTCGGAACACATCTCTTGAACCTCTTAATCTAGTTGTGCATTTCTTCAATTTTGCTGACTGGTGGTTGCAGCAGATGCCACAGGTGGAGCTGCTGACGGGATCGCTGGGGGAGCTCCTTGAGCCATGCTGGCAGTGGCTTCCCCTGCTTCATCTTGATCCCCTCTTCTAGTTCTTGCCATTCATATAGAGCGTAAGAAGTGACTTTTTACACGTTTTCCACAGACGACACCAAACCGTTGATGTATTTTTTATGAATGGATCTTTCGCTCAGCCTGTCCTTCGCCTGCACGATTACAAATACAAAAGGGGACCCTGGCTTGAGCCGGGGAACCTCCGATGCTTAAGTCAGTATCTGGAACTAAGGCAAAGGATTTAGAATTTTTCTGTTGCGTACCTTCTTTCGTAAAGGAGATGGTTATTTATAGGTCTGGATGAATCTTATAATACAAGGATTCTTCTCCTTCATATTCGGAGATTTGATCCTCTTGACTGATTTCGTCCGATCCCAAGGATCTGGGGATCGGACACATGTACTCCTGAATTTTCGGGATGACATTTATATTCACACCGCTTTTTTTTTATCTCAGCTTGGCCATTGTCGACTCTTAGAGAGTCTCGGCCGGCTTAAGAGAATAAGTTTTTTACCTTCTTAAGGGTAGAATGATCTCGGTATTTATCTGTCATCCTTCCTTACTCCGTGGCCAACGAAACCAACTCATTTGGTCGGTCGGGTGGCTTATAACTTATTTGGCCTTTTGTAGGCTTACGAAGACACTATTAACTCTCCAACCGAGTAACTTGAGTCGTTTTATACTTTTGCCTCTTAGCCTTATCCACTATTCTCTCGGCTCTAGCGATTGTCTCAAACTCATCGGACAATGTCAGTAGGGCCGACCTACTCCATATCCGAGGCTCCGGACTTAACATATTTTTTCCCAACACATACCTTCCTTACTACTAGGCACACTTCGTTAAGCCGTTTCATCAAATACTTGATAAGCAACATAAGTATCAAAGTAATTGAGTCACCGAAATGGCTGGATGCAAGTTCAATTTGACTCGGATTTGATCCGAGTCCGGTCGAGCTAGGCCAGCTCGAACTCATTTTTGAATCGAAAAAAAAAAAAAGGGGCTCAACTCAGGCTCGAACTTAGCCTCGAACCGAGTGAATCGAGCTTTTTTGAGTCCAGTGGAACAAGCTAACCAAGCTAGCACGGTCCGTGTACACCCCAACAACGGTCACAGCAAGCGCGTACAATACCTGAGCTCTGTGGGGCCCACAGTGATGTTTCTGTAACATCCGCTGTGTCCATCAGTTTCTGCACCTCATTTTCACCGCAAATAAAAATAATCGGCTTGATTGAAACATCAGGTGGACCAATCACCTAAAATATCTAAATAGATTCAATCCTGCTGTGAGACACCCATGAGTTTTGGATCACGATGATTTTAAATGTCCATCCTGGTGGGGCTAACTGATGAACGGGTTGGATGGAATATAAACATCAAGTTCGCTCAGGAAAGTTTTTAGGGTGGGCATCCCGTACCCACTATTGCCTGTGATGTGGCCCACCTGGGTTTTAGAGGGACCCATTCTTTCGATGTCACAGCTGATGGATGGAGTGGGTCACACGCACCACGAAGAAATGTTGTTGCAGGCTCTTGCTGCAACAGGCGTTGAATATATTCCATTCCTCCAAATGGATGGTTTGGTAAACGTTATGGCTAGAATCACCAACCTGGTGACGGCTGTATTTGGTGGGCATGATAAATGAACGGTGAGGATGCGATGTACGCGTGCCATAAAGACAGCAAATTACAGTTCAGCATCGACGTGCGTTGACTACGGAAACCCTTTTCAACCTTCTTTAACCGTCCATTTATTTGCACGTGAGGATGTGATTCAATTCTTAGGTGGACCGTTCCATAAAAAAACAACGGTCGTGAAAGTCTCTTCCTTTCATTCAAGTTTATGTAACTTTATCAACAGTCTGGATGGCGAATAAATATTACACAAACGTTAATACGAACTAAAAATATTTTAACGGTAAGATTGAACCGTTTCCTATATAGAATGGTCCACCAAAGATTTGGATTTTTATTTTTATTTTTTGGGCCCACCCTAAATTTAATAATATAAGTGGATAACGTGAATATAGAATGAACGGGTTGAGGTAGGCTGTACAATAAAGGTCCAACAGTCTTAAATGAGGCGGGACCACACCTAATCGGCACATTTGTTCTAAAAAATATCAAGCAGATCTAAATATCTTGGATAGAGATGTGCATTGATAAGTTATTTGGAATAGATTGCTGGACTCAACTTGGAAAAGCTCGGTTTGGTTTGAAGTTAATTGGAGCTAAGTTGAGCTAATTTTTTAAGCTCGAAATTTTTTTATACTGAGTTCTAGTTTGTCTGCGCTCGACTCAACTTAAATCAAACCTCAACTCAAATTGGACTCAGATCAAACTAATTCAGTGACTTAATTATTTTGATATTAACGTTGTCCACCAAGTGTTTAATGAAATAATTCAACACAGTATTGATGGATAGTGAGGAATTTATGTATATGAAATTAATATCTTTCTTTAAAAGAGAAAAAATTTGATACTTTCTACAAAGTATTTGTTGAATTATCGGTAAAATGGTTGGGGCTGTTTTTACATTTAGTGAGAATTTGAATGTGCAGCCTATATATTTGTGAAAATGTTAGGCAAACTGGACTCAAATTGGCCTGGCTTGCTGGCCAGCCAGGCTTGAGATATGAGCTAAGCTGAGCTGAGGTCAGCTAGTGTCCAAGCTAAGACCGTTCAACTAGTGTACACCTCCATCCAAGAACCACCAGTGATTGAAGGCCCATCGTTAAAATCTCCTTAGTGTCCACTTTAATATTTATTTGCCATCCAACTTGTTGATAAGATCATATGGAACTCGTCAAAGGTGCACAACAGCTATCAATTCAGATCTAAATTTGCTGTGGCTGTAAGAAGTTTTTAATGGTGGATATTCAAATTCTACCGTGTAGTTCACTTTAGATGTAGATTGGCTTCATTAATTGGGACCGTATGGTGAAATAAGCTGTTAAAACTAACGATATACAACAGATACTTCAGGGTAGGCCCCACGGCCAGGGAAGGAAACGGATTGGCTACTCCCCCTCCCACCAGCTCGGTGGCTGCTGGTAGGTGGTGCTTTGTGGGTCCACCATGATGTATGTGTTTCGTACATGCCGTTCATCTATTTTTACGGATCATTTTAGGTTTATCCGTGCAGATCATTTTAGGCTTGATCCAAAAAATGAGAGGATATAAATCTTAGGTGGACCACACCACTGGAAAATAATAGTGTTTGGATATCTAGCATTAAAATCCTCCTAAGGCGTACTGTACTGTTTATTTGACATACAATCTTCTGATTATGTCACACGGACTCAGATAAAGGGAAAGAACAAAGATTATTTTGATCCAAAACTTTTATGGCCCTAAAAAGTTTTTAATGGTCAGCATTCATTCAACACTTTTTCATATAATGTGGTACACTTGAGATTGGGATGTACCTAATTTTGGGTCTCATGTTATAAAATGATATAGAAAAATAGATGGACGGCATGGATGAAACACCTACATCATGGTGGGGCCACAGAGCACCGACCACCTGCCCCTAGGTAGTGGTCAGTGCTCTGTGGGCCTCACCATGATGTATGTGATTCATCCTATCCATTCATCCATTTTTACAGATCATTTTAGGGCTTTATACCAAAAACTATAGGAATATAAATCTTCGTTGGACCACACCACAGGAAAATAATAGTGATTGGATATCCACCGTTAAATTCCTCCTAAGGATCACTGTGCTATTTATTTGACATCCAATTTGTTGATTAGGTCATAAAGACCCAGATGAAGGGAAAAAAACAAAAATAAGCTTGATGGAAAACTTTTATGCCCCAAAAAGCTTTTAATGGTTGAAGTTCATTCAAAACTATTTCCTTGTAATGTGGTCCATTGAAACTGGTATATATCTTAGTTTTGGCCTCATTTTATAAAATAATTTAGAAAAATAGATGGACGGAATAGATGAAGCACATTCATCGTGGTGGGGCCTACAGAGGACCAACCATCAGCCATTGGCCGGTGGCAGGGAAGTAGCCAATCCGTTCCCTATATCTGGAATCAGCATCCTGTGTTCACCAGAAATAGGAGCCTAGGGATTCCCAACAACAGCAATGAACTGTCAGGAATATACTCTGGCAGAGTATGGTCTTTGATACGCTCGCTTTCATAAAATACACCCTCAGCACACATCAACGTGAATGAAACTGATTCGCGTGGACATTAGCCCTCAAATAAGATCGGTTGATTAATCCTAACCACTGATTCGTGACCAATTTTTGTTGAAATAATAACCATTGGATTTTCTTCATTTTGATATCGAGATCATCAAATAATTTAATTTTTGGTTCGCAGTACATCTAAACTGGAAACTCTATGGCAAGTTTACTAGAATTAATTGTATCCCACTAATTTCAAAATGTCTGCGTATCATCCTGACACTCTACCAGAGTATCAAATCTTGTCTTCCGCACATGTACCTGGTATGATGGTGTATGTTACACGGTATCTTTTCGGAAGCAGATTGCGTCCAGCCCCAAAAGGAGGATAATCCGTCCACGCAGGGGCTCTGTGGGGCACAAAGTGATGTATTTGTTTTATCCACGCCGTCCATCCAATTTTCTGCATTAATTTAGGAAAATATCCCAAAAATTAGGGTAATCCAAATCTTACGTGGACCACAACATAGGAAGCAGCGGTGATAGTGGTGCCGATCACCGTTGAAACCTTCATAGAGTTCACCGTGATGTTTATGTCATATCCAACCTGTTCATAAGGTCATATAGACATGGATGAAGGGAAAACACAAATATAAGATTGATCCGAATCTTCTGCCGCCTTGAAGAAGCTTTTAATGGTAGGCGATCCGAATCTTCTGCCGGTTTGAAGAAGCTTTTAATGGTAGGCGTTCAATCCTAACTGTCTGGCCCACTAGAGCTTTGGATCTGCCTCATTGTAGGACTCATATCCTAAAATTCCCCGGAAAAATGTGGACGGTGTGGATAAAACACACATATCATCGTGGGTCCCACAGATCCCTGCATGGACGAATTACTGTCCATGGATGGGCAGGACGCAAACCGTTTCCTATCTTTTAAATCTACGCTCCATCCAATTGATTAAAGTCAACCAACTTTCTGTTTTTGCGGATGAAAATCGGGAGGCCGATCTCCTGCGAAAGCCTTTCCTAGGAAGATACTACGTTGGGAAATGAGGTGGGGCCCACTATTTTGTTTTTCAGAAATCCACTCCGTCCATCCGTTTTGTGAGCTCATTTTAGGCACGGGACAAAACATTAGGCTTGTAAAAAACTCGATTAGGCCACACATGAGGAAAAAATAAGGAAAGAAATTCCTACCGTTGAAACCTTTTGGGGTTCAACCTTGATGTTTATATGCCATCCAAACCGTTTATAAGGTCATTCACATTAGGATGAACTGAAAAGAGGAAATACTTATCCTGATACAAAATATTAGTAGCATATGTATCTTTCAACGGTTGTAACTCATTTCACACTGTTTCCTCTCGCATCGTCCCACTTGAGTTTAGGATCTTCATAATTTTTGATGCATATCCTAAAATGAGCTCCCAAAACGGATGAACGGAGTGGATTTCTGAAAAACATGAAGGTGGGTCCCACTTCGTGTACGAGCGCAGTAACTTATGCTTTCGAAGGAAATCCACATCCTCAAAATTGTATCACAACCATGACAAAAGTATATTGTTTTACAGGTCAGGGTATTATTGTCTGTACAATAAGCCGACCGTACTACACGTTTTTCTCGCCAATATGTCACGTGCAGTGGAATCCTTATCCGTTTAAAAGGAGGACCTCGCCATTAATATCACCACTGTTTCATATGACGTGGTCCACCTGATTTTTTTATACGATTTAGTAATTGGATTATATACTAAAATGAGCTTTCAAAATGAGTAAACAGCGTGAGCGTGGACGTAATTAAAATGCATTAGGGTGGGCCCTACAGTCAGGGATCCACCCACCTAAGGGCCGGTTTGGCTGGGCAGATGGGAGATAGATCCTGTGATTGGCCAGGCGTACCAAACAAAATTAGGAGCCTGATGCTGGAATATAGCAATCCCATCCCCTGACATCATTATCATTATCTTTAAATCCCATCCAATTTACCCTAATTCCTTTAAAATCGCTTAAAGCATGTTTAGTTAGAGAGATTGAAAGAGATTAGAAGGTTTAATCCTAAAATTGGCTAGGTGTGGCAAACAGACCCGATATGACAATCTCAGGATATAACAATCCCCACCAATCCTCCTTTGGACACACGCACACATACCTCACATGCTCACCAGTGAAATTTTATCACCTTACTCGAACCTTCGATTGGGTGTTGAAACTCCTGAAAATCTACCACCCAAGCAAGAGCAATATCCGAGCTATCGTTACCTTGAAACTTGAACCCGCACAACCCCCTCTAATACCATCCAATTCCATCCATTCTCCCGGAAAACACAGTAGCCGCACCCAACAACCGTTTCTTTTGCTCGACCACTGGTCGAATTCATCCTAGTATAAAGATATCCTATCCATGTGGTGGCCAAAAAAAATCCAGTCCCAGGCACCAGCTGTAAACAGATTGGCTAGTCGCCTTGCCACTAGCCCTATGGCTAGTAGTCAGTGCTACGTGGCTTCCTCTATTATATATGTGTTTCATTCATGTTATTTGTCCACTTTTAAAGATCATTTAAAGTTTGATACCAAAAATGAGAGGGATATAAATCTTACGTGGACCACACCACGGAAAACAACAGTGATTATATCCACCATTAAAATTCTCCTAATGCCCCCTGTACTATTTATTTAATATCCAATCTATTGATCAGGTCATACAGACCCAGATGAAGGGAAAATTAAAATATCAGCTTGATCCAAAAATTTTATGGCCCCAGAAAGTTTTTAATGGTCAACATTCAATCAACACTGTTTCCTGTAATGTGGTCCACTTGAGATTGAGATATACCTTATTTTTGGTCTCATAACATAAAATGCTCTAGAAAAATAGATGGCCAGCTTGGATGAAACACATAAACCATGGTGGGGCCATAGATCACCGACCATCAGCCATTTGCTGGTGGCATGATGAGTAGCCAATCCGTTTCCACACCAGGTATGTCATCCACGTCCACCGTCAGGACAGGGCTGCGCTGAACTTACCATGCAGCTACTTGCACAGTAATATTCGTCAAACATTATACTTTCATTAGATAATGTTCACGTACATACAGTTGCATGTAACTTTCAGGTACACGTTCTCTCTCTCTCTCTCTCTCTCTCTCTCTCTCTGATATATCACCCCATCGTAGCCATGAAAAAGATAATAAATGGCACTCATATAATTATGACAGAAGATATAGATTATTAAACTCATTGAACGGTCCACATTACAGAAAGTCCATCTATAGCCAATAACTTGGCTTAAAGTATAGTTATGTTCATTTAAGAATTTGATTGTCCGAAATTATAGAGAACATGCTTTCGATACCGATATTTATTTCTCACCACTCGGATGTTTTACAACCGTTGGTATTTAACAGAAAAAAGGAGCTGTACTTAAAAGCTTCACGTACAGTGCTTGCATGTGATCAGATCTCTTTTTTCTCATTATTGGAGGGTCTCAGTTTGAGAGGATAAGCATGACCTGCTGAAAGAGAGTGAGGGACTAAAAATACTAAGGTGCACTCGCACCGTTCATGGAAAAGAGGCATACGTGTGTTATATCAGAACCGTTTATCTGGTGCTGATGGTTGTACGCTATTTGTTGAAATCTAGTCCGGTTTATTTTTCATATAACGGACACACGTATGTTGAATTTGAACCGTTGGTCACTTTTTTCCTGTCTTTAATTTGTATTGTATGATTGTTGTACGAATGATCATAATATCAGGCTACACTTTTAGGAGTCAGAGATGAATGGTGAGGATTGAATAGGGAAGTGCTCTTATATCATATACGTGTGATGCATGTACGTACAAGAAGCATGCACTTGCAAAGTATACTCGCAGCGTCTCTTCGGTTTTGAAAGGCGGTCCTTGAGCGCCGCCATGAGAACCGTTTTACTTAAGAGATGACGTGTCCACCACATTAAGACCTGACCTGGTGGGCCGTGATGTCCACGTGGCAGATTTTCATTCGCTAATCAAGGAAGGCGCACATGGGCGTAGTGCACGGCGCATGAGTCGGCTACTGATTCGCAAGCCGCCGATTAAACGGCTTCCCCTTCATATCCCACGTGCATTTATTGCGTCTGTCGCGATGGATATTTTTTGTGTGTCTCCACCAAATGGGGTATTCATTTTGAGATGGTACAATAATCTTAACCGTCCATATTTTCTTTAATATTTTTTATAATCATTAACAATGATAATTATAGTTTAATACTTTATAATTAGACTTGTTTCACTGAAAAAGGTATTGGATAAAATTTTATGGCCATTATCATCCAATAAAATAATTTTTTATTTTAATGTTCTAATAAAGGATATATATAACAAAATTGAAAGTTTAGATCATTGTACCACTTATCTTGTGGGTGAAAATGGTTGGCGACAAACACTGGATTTTGCATCGCGACAGACGATAAACGAAGTCCTTACCAGATTCTTCCTTCTTTCAACCACGAGACGTACCAAAGCGATTCGCGCCAACAGAGACTAGGGAGGTGAATCGGGACACACTTACCTATAATTTTCACATGAACAAGAGATCCTGACCGTTTAAAATGTATTTATCAATATTTATAGTTATTATTATCTATTTTAGACTTGATTTTCTAACTGATACATGTAATATCTAGTATATACTTTTAATTTTCTTTCTGGCCATCTATTTTAATGTAAAATTTTTAAATAATATGAATAAAGAATAAAAAATCATTTTTATAGCCTAACACATTATATCTATGGTTCAGATCTTAAATAAGTTTTTTTTGACTGAATCTGTTTCGCGATGCATTTTTCAATCTATACTTGCGAGTCGCGGTGGCATTTTCTGGAACCTTAGACCGTCATGCTCCTCAAATGACCAAAATACCCTCTCATCTAATTACAAAATTACCCCTTGCAAACCACTTTTTCTCATGTACCGTTCGGAAGAATTGTGTTGTTTGCAGCCCGGTACCGTCGGATAGGAAATCACCCTGATCACTTGTATGATCACAACCGTTCAATAGTCTTCTTAAAGTCAGATAGCAAGACCATTTTGCATGCATCTAATCAGACGGATTGTCTTCCCTATCATGAGTTGATGTGCAATACATCTATGGTGGATTCCTCTTATCCAACTATCTTTGATGATAATAAGTCGGCTCTATTTGGTTTAATAACGTGCAAGGATCACCAAAATTTCATAATATTTGGTGCGTATGATACTCTTTAAAACAAAATATAAATAAATAAATAAATATATATATATATATATATATATATATATATATATATATATATATATATATATATATATATATATATATATATATAACATTAAAATTGTTGTGGGAAGCTATTTGATACTCTAGTAGAATGTGATGGTTAATATGCAGGCAATCAGAAATTGTACATGTCATGCATTAAATTATATTCAACCACCAATAGCAACCTAACAAATTTATCTTGAGATTTTTAAAAGATAGTATTTTTTAAAATATGGCATTTTTTATCATGACAAGATCATGACATTAACATGATAAATAGTAGAAACTGCTAGGAATTTGTTATGTAAATATATAGATAAATTTTAAATATTTATTATTTACAATAAATAGTTTAGTTAATTTTGTTTTGGAAAAATTTACCTAATAATATCAAAAGAAATATTTTAAAATATGAAAATCTCCCAAAAAATTTTGGGCTGAGAAAATGCTGAAAAGGAGGTTTGTCACTATGGAGAGTGGGACCATTAAACACAGAGGTAAGCGTCCAAAACCCTTACTAATTGTACTATCCTAAACTTTGTTAGTGGGCATTCTTCTTTGAATTAAGACCATTTATGACTGTCCACCAATTAGCCAATTAGGAAATCAAATCAGTGTATTTTTTCAATATTCAACCCATTTAAAGTTTAAAAAAATTAAAAACTTGATTAGGATATGATTCATTATTAATATCATCAAGTTAAATAGTGAAAAATTAACACAAAAGGTAAAATTTTGATTATGTTATGTCACTATGATGCATGTACAGCACAACTAACACAATTTAAGGTGTTGGGCATGGATAAAATGCAGGAACATTGTCCATTTCCAACCATCTAATTATTGTACGGTCGGAAGTGTATGAAAATCCATTGGGAGTTTCATTTGAAATTCTTCCTTTCATTTACTTCATATTTTATGCATGTGACTTCATGTCATTTCATTCTAATTAAGGCTTGCTACTAGCGAGGACGCCGACAGAAGATTAATACTAGTGTTTCTTGTCATTTATTTATTTTTGTTTTTTTACACACTCACATCATGGTGGGATTTCACCACCTATGGATACTTGAATCCTAGCATAATTGAATTTTTTATACGTCTTCCTTATGTGAGTTTAGAGGCATGGTTGTTTTGTTGTTCATCTTTGGGAAAGTTGATAGTCACCGGGGAAGGAAAGAGTGTATGTAAAAATATGCTAACGAGATTTGAATTTTCATTGCCATCAAGTAGCCAATTTTATTTTTTATTTTTTAAAAAACTTTATTTTGGTGTTTAGATGGTTTGGATTAAGTTTTGGGTTAGTTTAGATTAGCTTGGGTTGTTCTTTTATGAGCTGCTTGGTGTGTTGCAACATAGACATGCCATCCAATTTGAGGTCATGGATTTGAATTCCATTTTATCTTATTTTTTGTATTTTTCTAGAAAGTAGTTGGTTAGGTGAGGTGGCTACCTCTAGCAAGCTTGATGAGTCTTGTCTAGAGTTGACCCTAATAGTCTGCTTTATATCACAAAATAAGTTACTTTTTCTACTTACAGCGGGATATAAGTAACTTATTTTAGATAAGTAAATTTGGTTTATAATTAATTAACTTTTTATTTAAAATTACTTAATTATTTTAATGAGTTTTTTTTAAAAACATTTTAATTTTAATTTTTTTAAAGTTTTAACTTTTTCATAAGCCATTGAAGAGAGACAGGAGATAAAAGAGAGGAGAAGCTGGTAAATATGTTATTTACCTAACTTATGTGCTTAATAAGTAGAAGCTACGATAAGCTAATTAATACGTGGGTGGCTTATCTTAACCATCCAAACACCCTCCCAAATGATTCATATAGAATCTTCTTTGTAGGGTGGTTTTCATGAAGCGTTGGTAAAGGAAACAAAAGGGTATGTGAGTCCAAGTGATAGATGGTTAAGGGCATTTTAGGAATTATGACTCGCGTCATTTTAATTCGCATTTCTGATGCAGTTTCTCAAAGGATTCGCGCATAAGGAAACGCGAGTTGCAGCACGTGCCGAAGTCGAATGCTTGTTCAAGATCACGACCGTTCATCAGGTGGATGCAGCCCAGAAGATTTTATTGGAAGAAAATTGTCCCATTCCGATGATAAAGTGGACCACAATAGAATGATGCAAACTGAAAGTTAAGCCAAAGTGAGGAAAAACCCTACACGTGGCCCACCTAGTCCAAAGAAAGAAGTGGATTCTCTACAAGGGCATGGATCCCTGCGTGAATGGATAAGATATCCCACACATGTAAGAATTTGACACGTGCGGCGATTCACCTCCTCTATTATGCACGCGATTAGTGGAATGAATGGTGTGGATTTTCTGTAGGGCCCAAAATGACGTATTTGTTTCATCCACGCCGTCCATCCGTTTTCAAAGATCATTTTAGGTCATAAGATAAAAATTGAAGTATATCGAAAAATTATGTGTACCACAATGCAGAAAATAGTGGGGATAATGACTTGCACCGTTGAAAGTTTCCTAGCGCCCCAGAAATTTTTATTTTTCATCCAACCCGTTCATAAGGTCACACGAACCTAGATGAATGTAAAAACCAAATATTATCTTGATCCAAAACATCTGTAGCCCCAAAAAGTTATCAACGGTAAGATTTCAATTCCAACTGTTTCTCTTAGTCTGGCCCACTTGAGATTTATATACGTTTCATTTCCAGATTAATACCTTAACATGATCAAGTAAAACAGATGGACGGTGTGGATAAAACAAATACATAAAAGTGGGTCCTACATAGAATCCACACCACGATACAGCATGGTAAGCTCCAAACTACAGGAATCGCGACCCTCGATTGTAACTCTCCTGTTATTTTAATGGAGAGAGAGAGAGAGAGAGAGAGAGAGAGAGAGAGAGAGCGTTCGAGGAAGGAAGGTGGGTGGTTCCGCACGCTGGGGACGCGCTCTCGACGCTGCTGCTTCTCTTTCTTCGGCTTAATCCATGGTTAAATGAGAACTAACCACGGTTAATATCTCTAGTAAAGACTCTCTCTCTCTCTCCATCACTCTCTCATCTCACTATTACCTTATTACCTTGCCGCCAGTTCATCTCTCTCTCTGTCTTTTTGCGCTTTTTTCTTCTCCTCTCTCTCTATCTCCTGGTCAGACGCTCTTCTCGTCTGCTTTTTTATCTCTCAATCTCGCTCTCTCGCTCTCTCTTTTCTGGTCAGACCCTCGTCTCCTCCCGCGCTCTCTCTCTCTCTCTCTCTCTATCTCGCTCTCTTTTCTGGTCAGACCCTCGTCTCCTCCCGCGCTCCCTCCTCTCTCTCTCTCTCTCTCTCTCTCTCTCTCTCTCTCTCTCTCGCTCGCTCGCTCGCTCTCTCTCTTTTCTGGTCACACCCTCGTCTCCTCCCGCTCTCTATCTCTCTATCTCTCTCTCTACTGGTACCCGAGCTTCGGGAAGATGCTTTGATGGTGGAAACGAAAACCTAAAAAGGCAGGTAACGTTTAGAAATTTTTTTTCTTATCTGATGCTCTCTCTCTCTCTCTCTCTCTCTCTCTCTCTCTATATATATATATATATATATATATATAGTTATTTCCTATTAGATCTATGAATAATTGATTCTGGATTCTCTCTCTCTCTCTCTCTCTCTCTCTCTCTCTCTCTCGTGTTTGTAGAAGCTTGTTTTCTGATATTTTCTTTTTGAATTTTGATTTTTTTGTGTTATTGAAGAGAGTCTGATATTCGTTTTCTGTTGCGATATCTGATCTTTTCTATCTCTGGAATTTTGATATACGATTTGTATTTTTTTTTTAAATTTTTTGAGAATTTTCTATTATTTTACTTCATGTTTACGAATTTCGTTTTCTTTCCTTTTTTTTTTTCTTTTTTTTTTTTTTTTCAGATTTCTCTCTCTGTTTTTGTTTTGTCTGTTTGATATCTGTATCTGGATTTTTTTAAAATTTTTAAAATTTTCGGTTTTGTAAATATCGGAAAATTGAATTTAATTATCTGTTTTTGTTTGTTGATGTTTTATGGCTTTTTCTTCGATTTTTTTGGAGGTTGATTTTTGCCTGATCTGGCGAGTCGGCGATTGTACGGATCCCGTTCGCGCGACACGTGGAGAAGAGCTTTTCTCGGGAGTGTAGATGCTTGATGTAGCGTTTTTCAGGCAGATCTGTTGTTTTGGCCGATGCGTGTCGGAATTTCACAGCTTTTTCTGATTTTTAGAGCCTTAAAAGATACGGATTTTAGGGTTTATAGACTATTGTAGCCAGATTCATGTCGGAATCTGCTCTCTCTGTGCTGCTTCCACTGACTTTTTGCCGGAAACCAGTCGGAATTTCGCTTCGTTGTTTTCCTAGGCAAGAATGGCTTTTTTGCTCACGGTTTTTCATCTACTTGATGGTAACTGCCAGTTTTTGCCAGATCGACGCCGGAAATTTGCAATTTTCTTTCACCAGCGAGATCTGATGACATTTATTACATGATTTGTTGAGATCTGACCATTGGTTGCTCCTTTGGTTCTTGATATTCTTCGAATTTCTGTATTTTTAGAGGAAATTCCATGGAGTTGAATGCATATATACTATTCTTGATTTATACATGTATGAGAAGATTAAAAATCGTAATTTTTTTATATATGAATTTCTTGTTTGTTAAATGAATCATATATGAAAAAATCTTGTTGTGTATGGATGATGTTTGCAATATAAATTTTTAGATTTCTTTCTTAAACTGGGGAAAAAGATTATTTTTCTTAGAAAGCAGTAGTCTTTTTGGTTGAATATGAGGATTTTTTTTTCCTAATTTTGTAGCATTTGATGTGAATTTCTTCTTTGCTGAATTCATTCCTTCATGGGGAATGGATTTTGGGAAGAGATGTGAGTTGTTAGAAGAATTCTAATGGTATTGATGGACAGAAAGAGTAGCCTTTTATAATGAATTTGAATAAACATATGGATAGACCAAATCAGTAGTTTTTTTGGTTGAATATGAGGATTTCCTCCTAATTTTGTAGCATTTTGATGTGAATTTCTTCTTTGTTTTATGTGTTCTTTCATGGGGAATGGATTTTGTGAAGAGATGTGACTTTTTAGAAGAATTCAGATATTGATGGACAGAAAGAGTTGTCTTTTCTGTTGAATTTGAATACATATGCTGAAAGAATTTCTTGTTTGTTTTGCAGGAAGGATTGAGATTTATCACTGTTTTCTCAGAATCCACATTAGTTGTTGTCTTCAATTGAAGTTGTATTTGAGCTAGATTTTGGGATCGAAAGCTGCAAGCAGAGGAATTTTGGAACGCAGAGACTGAAATTTCGGTGCAATGATGTCGATGTTTGAAGAAATCGCGAACATGGATTTCCTGCATATGCCTTCTGCCGAGACTGAGCCGCTGCCTGAGAACGAAGCTGAGATCTTGCAAGATGATGACTACAGCGAAGAGGAGATGGATGTTGATGAATTGGAGAGGAGAATGTGGAGGGATCGGATGCGGCTGCGCCGTCTCAAGGAACAGAACAAAGGGAAGGAGAGCGGCGATGTTGCAAAGCAGAGGCAGTCTCAAGAACAAGCACGCCGGAAGAAGATGTCGCGGGCGCAAGATGGCATCCTGAAATACATGTTGAAAATGATGGAGGTGTGCAAGGCCCAGGGGTTCGTGTATGGAATCATCCCAGAGAAGGGGAAGCCGGTAAGCGGGGCGTCGGACAATCTACGAGCGTGGTGGAAAGAGAAGGTGAAGTTCGACAGGAATGGACCAGCAGCGATCGCAAAGTACCAGGCAGATCACGCCATCCCCGGTGTGAACGATGATAGCAATTCAACCATTGCTACTCCCCACACACTCCAGGAGCTACAAGATACAACACTAGGTTCACTTCTGTCAGCTCTGATGCAGCACTGCGACCCGCCTCAGAGGCGATTTCCTTTAGAGAAGGGAGTTGCGCCTCCTTGGTGGCCCACAGGCATTGAGGACTGGTGGCCTCAATTGGGTTTGCCGAAAGATCAAGGCCCTCCACCATACAAGAAGCCTCATGATCTGAAAAAGGCGTGGAAGGTGAGCGTCCTCACGGCCGTGATCAAGCACATGTCACCTGACATTGCGAAGATCCGAAAGCTGGTGAGGCAATCAAAGTGTCTGCAGGATAAGATGACGGCGAAGGAGAGCGCAACCTGGTTGGCCGTCATCAACCAAGAGGAGACGCTCTGTCGCCACCTCAACCCAGATGCTTGCCCACCATCGTCGATCTGCAATGGGACATTCTCCTTCAGCGGCAGCAGCGAGTACGATGTCGACGGTGCTGAGGACGATGAAGTGCAGGAGTGCAAGCCTCGCGACATCAACCTGTTCAATATGGGGATGGGAGCAGCAAAAGATCAGTTT
This sequence comes from Magnolia kwangsiensis, assembly GCA_037074715.1. Taxonomy (NCBI): domain Eukaryota; kingdom Viridiplantae; phylum Streptophyta; class Magnoliopsida; order Magnoliales; family Magnoliaceae; genus Magnolia; species Magnolia kwangsiensis. Next base: position 123,260,597 of record CM073577.1, read on the forward strand.
CTGGTATCACCTTCTATCAAGGGAGAATGTGATAGTATGGATTTCATCAGGAAGAGGAAGATGTCGGATGCGCCTGATTTGATGCTTGATCAGAAGATATATACCTGTGAGAATGTCCAGTGCCCATACCATGACTACCGCCTGGGATTTCTGGACATGACTTCCAGGAATAATCATCAATCCAAGTGTCCGTTCCGACCCAATTACTCTTCAGGCATGGGAATTACAAGCTTCCAGCTCAATCAAGAAAAACAGCCAGCTTTCTCAGTTCCCTTCTCCCAACCTAAGCCAACACCGCAAGTCAATCCACCTTCACTTCCTACGGCAAATCCCTCTTCCATGAACAACTCTAGCTTGGGAATTCCCACTGACGGACAGAAATCAATCAGCGATCTCATGTCATTCTACGACAACAATCTTCAGCCGAACAAGAACTCGAGTCATGCAACCATCAATCTCGTGGAAGATCAGAACCCCTTGCAGCCTCCGAGAATTCAGATCGACGATAGCATGTTCGGACAAGGGAGTGGGATGGGCAGTAGCATCTTTGAAGAATCGAACAGCCCCATGAACAACCCTCTCCTCGTGAGAGACGACATCCAATTCGACCAGTGCAGGATTTTCGATCAACCATTCGACGCTCATCCAAATGAAATCAACAGCGATTTCAGATTCGGGTCTCCTTTCAACAACATGCCGGCCATGGAATTTGCCGACCCCATACCTAGAGGGACTGATTCACTGCCGAAGCAGGAGAACTCGTTCTGGTACTACTGAAAAGCATAATCAAATCAAGCACAACTGAATCTGCCCCGAGGCATTGGATTGAATTCAGTTCAAGTGGCGGCGATCATCTCTATGCGTTTATGTCTGGGAAGCATCGCCGAATTCCGTCCGTTCACGGGCGTCTGTACATTTTCACAAGGCTTCTTTATATCAGTTTCATGTGGTGATCAGATTAACTAATCTCTGCAACTAATGTAGGTTTTTCGAGATCGAAACTTCAGTCTCGAAGTTGCGAATCGAATTCCTGTCTGATGAAGATAGCCTTTAGGATCTAGGTTTGCTAGGGTTTGCATTCATGGCGGGTTGCGTGATCAGATCGAGAAACGGATGGCTCGATTTGATTAGGTCCTGCTTTGAAATGGGTTATAAAACTTTCCAGTGTTGAGAACTTTTGTATTTGGTTTTTTAACTGAATTTTATATAGTTTATATGTTTTGTGAGCTGCATCTAGTTCTGATTTTTTCCATAAAATCTGAATCCTTGAGATCTGAAAATGCAGAAAAACCCAAACATGTAAAAGCGTTTTTGATTGAGGTGGGCTGGTTTTTATTTGAATTTGATGCCCATTGAAGTGGCGTTGTAGCCATTGATTTTTATCTCCAAGTCGTGGTTGCCGTGGGGCCCACTGTGGTGTTTGTGTTAAATCCACTCTGTCCATCCTCTCCGGCAGTTCATGTTGGGATATGGTCCAAACATGAGGCAGATCCAAACGCAGGTAAAACACAAATGTCAGCGTTTATTGTGGTGGTCTGTGGGCCCAAGAAGTTCTCAGTGGTGGGTGTTCAATCACCTCAGTTTATTGTGGTGGTCCACTTGAGTTTTGAATCCGACCCATTTTCGAGATGGATGATCGGAGTGGATATAAGATGGACATCTTTCTTCCGTAAATGGTCGATAACATATTGAATTTTATGATGATGAGGTCAATCACCCTCAAGCTTCACTATTCATGATGAGGCCAATCACCGTCTTCCTCAAGATAATTACTCCCAACACGGTTTTCCTCCAGGATAACTACTCCAAATTCATATAAGTTTTCTTTAATCCTTTTATGGTTTTCAGCTAAAAATAGTAAAATATTTAATTATGATCTAACTAAAACTTATTATAAATAGTAAAAACAGAAATAGAATGAATTTTCAAAGTGTTGATCGGCAACCTGGCGTAAGTTAGTTGGGTAAAGTATTTTTTGTTATCCAAAATCATATACCGTATATTGGATAACTCATTCCGGTTTGCAATATATGTATGTTTTAGAGTTTTCGACTGTCCTAATCACTTCGCTTCCAACCAAGCCTTTTTTAGTCCATCTTGGACATGAAAGTGTCCACGATCCGCTCTACATCATTCTACCTCAGCGGTAATGCTTGCATTGTATTCCGTCAACAGTGGGGTCCACTACATGGACGGCTCCGACATCTATGCCGTGTGTTTCTTGAATGAGTTAGCCCACCTAAAAGCATACTTTTCCAAATTGGCTCTCTTTTGTTCGGTAATGCATGTCTGTTATTGAGAATGTTTTTACCAGACACGCTTGATGAGTTGACTGGTCTGATTTATGGGCCATGCCATCACAAAGTGGACCCCACCTGATGCATGGACCATGTGAACACGTGCCAGGTCCCACCTGAGGTCTGTTTTGGGATCCCACGGTCATACCATCTGTAATAAGGGGACCATCTGTTTTCATCTGTGGGCCCACTCAATACACGTGTGGGCCCCATTACTTCCCCAACAGAAGATCTGGGTCATTAACGAATATGGTTTCTTAATTACGGTGGGTGGACCAGAGGGAAATCGGAAACTTCCGTGAACGTGCGAATTCCATTCAACGGTCATAAAGAGGAGGCCAGTCAAGTCCTCGCCTCCTTTCTCGGTTGTTTTCTTTAACGGGTTGGACTGGCTAACTGCACCATTGAAAGGCCATCCAAATGGTACGCGACTTGTCAGTAACCCAAAACTCTGTGGGGCCCGCTTATATCCACTCCGTCCATCCGTTTCTTCACCTCATTTTAGTACACGAGCCCAGACACAAAGGAGATTCAAAACTCATAACTAAGATTTCAACGGTAGACATTCAATCCTTACTAAGGTGAGAAACTTTAATTTTCGATGTCCCTCATGTTTAGGCTTATGTCCTAAAATAATCTGAAGAAATGAATGGACGGAGTGGATATGAAAAAAAAATAAAAAATCAAGGTGGGCCCCACAAAGAATTGGGTTACGGGGGAGCATTGTAACCCTAGGTTGCCAGCAAGTCACGTCCATCCAAATGTGACTGAAGTTAATAACAGAAAAACATTGATACTCTGCAAGAGGATGATAGATGATGTGCAGTCACCTAAAATTTGCATTCATGGCGTCCAAGTAATTCAAATTAAACGGTCCAAATTATAAGTCTTTAAGTATAGATGCATAGCGGACCAAAAAATAGTCTAATTTCATTACCTGACTACCCAATTGGTAGACATTTATTTAGCTGTAAAAATGAAAAGTAACCAATGGCTCTATTGCCAAGATAAATCTGATTTTGAAAACCTAACCTAGCCCAATCCATTATTTAGTCAGTTCAAATTAATTAATGTAGGCCTTGTGGGTACAATTAGTCATATGAAGCATCACTCTCCTATAGTATCAAATACTGCATATACAATCAAGGCAATAAATTATTTAGATTCTTTTGCATGCAATCCAGGCAGTAAATTTATCAAGATTCCCAGCACAAATGAGCCAAGACCACATGGAATAATGAGGTGAGATGACATCCATATGCTTGTGTGAGGGCCACCATGGTGAGAATCTCTCATCGCACTTGTTAGCTAGGTACGACTCACTAGTATCAGGAGAATATACAAAACTTAGCTGATCCACACCCCCATTGACTAAGGGCCGATGGTATTGGAGTGGATTGGACGGATTTTAAAATAATGATAATTGTGTCAGTGCATTGGTTCAAGATTTATGGGATTGCTATATTCAGGTATTGCTATATGGGTTTGTTTGGCAGGCCCGACTAATCTCAAGATTAAACCTTTCAATACCTTTCAATCCCTAGAATGTTCCAGGCAATTTTGAAGAGATAAGGATGGATTGGATGGAATTTAAAAGTAATAATGGTGATGCCGGTGGATTGTCTTAAGATCTATGAGATTGTTATATCTCGGGATTAGGATCTCGTATCTATTTGGCATGCCTGATAAATCCTGAAATTTATCTTCCAATATCTTCCAATCTGCCTGGGTAAATAGGTCCTTAGTGTAGCAATAATTTTAATTTTAATTTGTTTTCATTAGTGTGGCTCATAAGAGTTTTTAATTTTACTTTAGTACATATGATGACAATAATGGTTGTCACCTGATTGATTGAGTTAGTTTCACATATCTAATATGTTGAATTTTATATAATGGATGTGGAAAAACACCCCCAAACCATTAATATAGGACAAGCTAAACCACTGAAGAAAAGATCAAACAGAATATTAAAAATGCAAAGTATAAACATTTAGATTAACAAGATACTTACGTGTATGGGACAACAATATAAAACCATTTCCTTCATTAAAACAATAGAAATAAAAGTATAAGACTTTAATTTCTTTAACTCCTCTGTAACAAAAATTTCCACCAGGAATATTCTAGAAGAATGATGAATGGAAATGATTACCACTCTGCATACGTGGTCCTCTCTATGTAGACTAGGTGAAAGAGCCAGTGGTAAAGTTCGCAGACGTCTTAGTAGACGTCATGACCTCGTCTCGACGAGAACTCAGCAATTATGTCATGCAAAATATGTGTTATAGACGATTTTGGTCTCCCATCAAGTGAGTCATTAGGTGTTTGGCCCCCAAGATGATAATTAGCCTGATCGGAACTCAAGTGGGCTATGCCATAGGGAACCATTAAATAGTCACGTCGGTCATTGAAACTTTCAAATTGCATGTGAGGTATTGGACCATTTTTGTATATATGCCATTGAATCTAGCCTTATTGGGATTAAAAGACAAGTCAAAATTAGTCCATTTCAACACTCACATGATATTAGAAACCATATACAGGATTTTACACCAAAAACCAATGCATATAGGTTCTTACTCCACTATTTTAAGTACATGACTTTTCTAACCACAGGATGCAATGAGACTTTACCTTTTTTCCCTCACGCATTATTACGTCCTGTGACTAGAAAAGCCCTGCATAGTAAATAGTGGCACCATTTCTTTTGATGTGGCCCACCTAAATTTGGATAGCCATGGTGGGGCTCATGCCCCATTCTCATAGATGGCACCCATTTAGGGCAAGCCACACACCTTATGGCTAGGTGAGGCACCTTGGTGGGCCCCTAATGATGGGTTAGGAAGTTAATCACATGTTCATGTGTTTGGATTTACTCTATTAGTGGGATGCACAGGTAGATACATCCGCCGCCTCAACAATCGGGACGAAACACGTCCCGTCCCGTCCCGTCCCGTCCCATCCCATGAAATGTGGATAGGATGGAAAGCAAGTTGGTCCTGATTTATCTCAGCCATTAAATTCGGTGGGGATCCAATTCCCAATTTAGCCTTTTGGGTTACTGCCAAACGTTGTACCATACGGGTCAGTTGTGATTTGCCATTACACCTGTGCATCCAAAAGCAGCTACTGGAAATTAAATTGCAATTCTAGTGAGTTTGCATAACAGCCCTTCTAATGACATCTAAATGGCCTATTTAGAAATTGTATGAGTAGAGTATGTTTAGTTGTCCAATTTTGGGTAACTTTTAAGTTGTGTCCTGAGCTAAAATTTATTATTATTTTATTATTTGACTATATGATTAATGAACATTTATTGAATGATTAAACGTGAAAATATCCAATTGTCGAATTTTAACAATAAGTTTTTATAAATGAGAGGTCAGCACAGTGGCTCCACCACTTACTTTAACTTGAGTTAATGTATACCACATGTGCAATTTTTAAGCGAATGTGTCTCAAGCATCAACTAGCCAAGAGTATCAAATAACTCCCCTTAAAACATTATAAAGAGAGAGTTTGTATGTGCACAATGCATGCCAAGAATAGCCGGATCTCAAGACGTGTGGCCATTAGGCCTGTAATCTGGGAATAACTGCCCAATTAATCAGATTTAAAATTCCATCTATATTGGACCGTTTAGTGGTGGTGGTGGGCTGTTTCAATGTATCGACTGCCTCACCATATCCCTTTTCATCAATGGCCCTTCGATCTTTGATCCTGTCCCATCTTTAAATGACGGGGCATGGTGCCTTCTTAAACTCATTGCACACTGGCCATAAGGGTGACAATGGGCCAATTTGGATTTTAAGTTGCAAGGGGATTGGTCCAGCTAAAATCTATCTCGCTTATTAAACAGGTTGAAAATCTCAGATCCAATTTAATCCATGTAAAAATAAGTCAACACATATTTAATCTATCTGATCAATTTTATTAAAAATTAAAATTATTTTATATAATTACATGTTTATAAAATCATTTCATTACTATATTTCAAATTACAACTATCATAATCAAGTTCAACGTTCTTTAAACTCATATATTATATTACGATAGATACTAATATCCAACTAATACATCTAACTAGTTTGGTGCGTGGGACCTAATCATGGTGTTTGTATGCCATTCCACCCTTTCACAATGACACTGTTGATCCAACTATTAGATGGGACCCATATAAACATAAAGGTTTTTGAGCTGTTGTTTAATAGTGTGGCCCACCTGATGCATTGATTGACCTAATTTTCGACGCAACCCATTTTCCTAATACCAGTACTTTGTTAGACATGTTAGATGTTATATAAATACTATGGTGGGCCTTACATCCAACCATACTCAAATTCAACTACTTTAATTTAGGTCAATAAAACATAACCCAAACTCAACTCATATGAGCCGGCTCAACTAAATTGGTTGGTTAAGTCATTTTTGGCCATTCAATGATTTATCCTAACCAAATATAATTTTCAATAAATAAATAAATACTAACTATTATCCCTTAACCACAGTTATAACAAAGATTTTTTATTTTATTTTATTTTATTTTTAACACATGCACACATACCCCCACACACTCACGCCACACGCACACACACCCCACACACGCACACCGTGGGATTTCACCACCATGGGTACTCAAACCCTCGACCCGGTGTTGAAACTCCAAGGAGTCTACCACTCCGGTAGGAGTAAGGACCCAAGATTTAAAACATGAGTTTAGTCAATAAGCTATTGGATTAGAATCCATAATTAAGATTATCTTTTTGTGTAAAAATACTTTGGATTATTTTAATCGATAAAACTCACGTGCTAAACAATGCTAATGACTTTATTCTTTTGGCTTAGTTAGGCAGATTTTTCTATTATTATGCTCTGCGTATGTACCTGGTTTTGTACTCTCGCACATATGTCCATCGACCATCATGAGCCTAGCATAAATGCATACTGATCCTGGCCATTCAAATTGATGGTAGAGTGTTGATGGCATGTAGCTGACAATTCACCATGTGCGACGGATGCTAACTGATCGACCGATGAACATCCGACCGTTGGAATTGGATTAGTTACCATTTTCAGTGTTGTAATTGTTTGGATGGTTAGGATCATCTGGTGGTTTTTTTTTTTTTTTTTTTTGGGTATGCGAAATGGATAGAGGGATACATGATATGAATGGTATGGAGTTGTGCATGAGCACGATCTACCGTACTCTCACAGAGTATTATATAATAGCTTTTGAAAGTTTATTATTTCTTTGGGGGTGAGAACCTAGCTCACGGCGACCTCGAAGGGGCGAGTTGGGTGGTGGGCCATCTCGCACGTCAATTCACGTATAGTTAAATCAACGGTTAATAGATGCTGTAAATCTCTTTTATTGGTTTCACTTTGACTACTGCTTCCCACTAGATGGCTGTGTTGATTCCGTCCACACTCCAGCTGTTGAGCTTGTGGGCCCCACTACAGCGACATGGGAGCGATATGGGCACGTTCGCACCATAAAGGTGGGCCCCACCTGTTTTTGGAGGATTCTGCTTTTGCACCGCCGCGAAAGGAAGCCTTTCATGGGCTTTTCAAGGCCCAGCATGTTAGATAGGACTTAGGAGTGCACCTCTTCATACACGAGCATCTATCCATCGTACACGTGGAAGCGGTATGTGTCAATCGGGACCGTCCATACAGTGGGCCTCATCACGGATTGCCTAGTTTTCGAAAATCTCACTAATAAAAATACTAAAGAAATCGTTTTTGTTCGATTTATGTCATGTGGACCATCAGCAGTTTTTCTTCACAACCATCGCTTTTTGGGCCACTGTTCAGATGGATGGATCGTCCGATCTATTTGTATCTTAAATGATTTGCCATCTATGCTAGGTCCTACTAAATGGACGGTCCTGATGTATCGATCCACTGCCACATGCACTGCAGATTGATGGCTCTACCATCCTCCGGTTCTTCCAGCTCTACCATAGGAATCCATGGACAGATTTGGACCGTGGATAAGTGGACTGCCTGCCTTGATTAATGGGCCAGATCATCTACATGGTGGGGCCCATCTGATCCATTGTAAGATGTCCAACAGGTGCAGATGGCCCTAAATAGACGGGCTTGGGTCGAGGTGCATGTGGATTAGCAAAAATCCCATGTGCAGGTGAAAGGTGAAGTTAATGAAGCATGTGCTAAAGCCCCCACGTGCAGGTTGAAATAGATATTTATACTCTGGCAGAGTGTACTGCTCCATACTCATGCACAGACAAATTATACATTTGGAATACATGTATTTCAAATCAAACTGTTCAAACCGTGGGCCCAAATACAGACCGCTATTACCGTCTGATCATCGAACAATCAATGTGGGTGGGATCCAATTTTAATATAGGCCGTTAATCAAATAGGTAAAAGGCACTGTGGGCCCCACCAGCCTATGGAAGTGTATCTGGGCACCCTTTTTTTTTTTTTTTTTTTCTCAAAAACGACTTTTTTTTTTTCTCAAAATTTTCTAAGAAATTTATCAAAATAGTAGGGGTGCACACGGGTTGGTTTGGTCCAGTTATGGGGTGAAATTGGAACCGAACTGTTCCTAACGGTTCTACAATTTTTGAAACTGGAACTAGACCGTTAGCGCCTTAGAATCAAACCGGAACTAGACCGTGAAAAACGGTTCGGTTCCGGATCAGTTCCAAGGCTATGGGCTTTTAAAGATCCAGCCCAGACAGAAAATATCCTATCATTTCATCCCCCTCCCCTTGAAATTGATTTCCCATGCCGGAGAAGAATATTGGATTTTCTTTTTCTTTTTTCTTTTTCTTTTAGGTTAAATTTCTACCAAAGAAGGAAAGGAAGCCATGATTCATAGGAACTTTTCAATATAAGTATAAGCTTTCCATACTAGGCATCACAAGCGAATCTATAGAGGGTATCCGTCGGCACCGCAATAACTTTCTCAGCTTTGACAACAATAATTATGTCACGCCCCAAATCCGGGAATCGGATTCATAAGAATCCCGATTACCGAATCTGGTGCCGACAGCCTCCGTAGTACCGCATTCTCGGCTCCTAGCATTCATATGCCAGATTCCGATCCTGTGATTCTACAAGGAGGATTTTTTTTTTTGTACATATAACTAGTAATAAGCATAACCACAAGATTACCCAATTCACAAAGGCAACATCATCATCACATATCCACTAATATAATCGATTGAGTACAATACTGGAAGGGAAATACATAAATAAAAATCAAGCTCCAGAAGACCACTGCACGCTCCAAGCTCAACACTGCTGCAACCTAACATCACCTACACGCATCTATCGTGCATAAGCTTATAGAAAGCTTAGAGGGTGGTGTAAGTGTGTGCACAAGGTAAGTGCCAAGTATTCAATACATTGCTATAATTATACAATACCGAAAAAATTGGTAATCCATAAACCATACAATGTTTAAATAAGAAGAAACACTAAAAAGAGCAGGAATTATCAGAGTAAGAAGAAATACTGACAAGTCTATAAGTCAATCAATATCAGAATACGTGATATAGAACAGCTATGCGATGAGGGGTCATAAAGAGCCAAATATCAGATGCTGAGGATGCAATGTAATATATAAATCCTGCTAAATCTGTCTAGGCCATGTAAGTGTAGAAATAGCAACCCAAGATGTCATATGCTTGCGGATGTAATGCAACATATAATGCGAATGAAATAACCATGCTGGAGTGTGAAGTCGGGATGGTAGTACGTAGTATCGCAGGCTATGGGGTCCACCACAATGCAACATATAATGCGAATGAAATAACCATGCTGGAGTGTGAAGTCGGGATGGTAGTACGTAGTATCGCAGGCTATGGGGTCCACCACAAGGGACTCCTATCCAAACCAGTCCCATACTTAAATTTGGATAGTCAGACTCAACGTGGTAAACTCCTGATCTCAGGTTAGTCGCGCGCCTAACAGAAATCCATGCCATAACGAAGGTACACAATAATTAGTTACGCACCACTAACCCGAGTGAATAGTGAATGGATGAATGAATGAGCATGCATCTCCTACTCAATAAGTCCACATATCAGTACGGTTCCTCTCTGAAAAATCACCGGGGTCTATTACACTCCAAACCAGATTGCCGCCCCATCGCGCGCAACAAGGCGAGTGGAAGAGACCTCACTATCCGCCTGCCAATATCGGGCCCGGCTCGTCGATAGCGGACCCATTCCTCGAGCTGGTCAAACTCAGCCTAGCTTTGCCCCCTCCTCTCGGGCAGGTAAGGCCACACCCCCTTCCAACCGACCACGACACAGTGGAGAGCGCAGCCATCTGGTAATCGGCACTCGACGCTTATCTACCCACTCGGTCTAGACGTTGGAGCAACCTCTGGAACCAAGAGGGTTTAGGGACTTTCACCCAGGGATATCTATAGCACCCCATGTATAACAGATTTTCGGTGTCCCATCTGGCCATCCATGATAAGCCTGTGGAGGCTACGACCCTGATGTCGCTAGGGCATACAGTAATCACAACACACAATGCAAGATGCATGAGTCATACAATCCAGTCATGCATCAATCCTGCGCAAACCGTGCGCTCATGTGAGACAATCTCCGCCTATCAGGGAGTCTCATAACAACCAGCACTATGACATATGCATTGGTCAATCATATCTCATAACAGACATGCAGATGATGCGTATGAGCATGGATCATGATGCTATACAGTCGCATACTCATAATCGGTATCAATAACCGACATCGACAATCGGCCTCGACAATGTGGACATCTAACTAAATTTGCCCCGAGTGTCCCTCACAGATCCAAACAGATAATGGGTCCTCGGCCTCACACAAGGGCCTAATATACAACACAATGGGCCTTACTCAAGAGTTACATGTACACAACAGGTGGGCCCTGCTCATGGGCCTAACATACATCACAATGGGCTCCTACACCTGACCCTTAAATGCATCACAATAGGCCTCATCACTCAGGCCTCAATATACATTACATAGGGCCTTAGACACGGGCTGAATACATATCACGTCGGGCCTCAAATACAGGTCGTATGTTCATTACATTGGGCCACGACAATCAGAATCGGCAATCAACCACGACAATTAAAAATCGATAATCAGCCTCGATCGATAATCGGCAATCGGCCATGACAAATCAGAATCGGTAATCGGCCATCAGAATCGGTAATCGGCTATCAGAATCGGTAATCAGCCTCGATCGATAATTGGCAATCGGCCACGAAAAATCAGAATCGGTATTCGGCCTCGATCGATAATTGGCAATCGGAAATGACAAAGCAGAATCGGTAGTCAGCCTCGATCGATAATCGGCAATCGGCCACGAAAAATCAGAATCGGTATTCGGCCTTGATCGATAATCAGAATCGGTAAATCAGTCACGTTAATTGCACCAGTAATCAGCAGATAAACGAAACGGGGTCCATAGATGATCAGCCGACCAGCTATAGTATAAAGATTAGCACTCGGCCGTGGTTATATCAAATCAGATAATACGGAGTCATTCGTCTACGGCGAATGAGACCCACTTATTTAGGTTAACCCATTGAGGGAATGATGAAAATAAGCCTAACAAGGCCTAAGGGAAGGTCACAATGTGGACATCCAACCATTATTGCCCATCAATGTATACATCTAACCAACATTGCTCCCAAGGAGTGGCCTACATAGGACCAAACATATAGTGGGCCTATGACTTCACGTACAATCATGATGGGCCTCATTTATGTCATATAGGTCTCGTCATATGGGCCGACATACATCACATCGGGCCTTGAATACACAACGGGTTGACCTTGTACCTAGGCCTCAAATATATCATATGGGCCTCGAATACATCCCCATGAGCTCGCCCATGGACCTCGAATACATCTCCATGGGCTCTTATGTCAAGCGGGTCACATCACATGGGCCGCATTATATGGGCCACACCAACGGGCTGCATGTACATCAAATAGGCCTCACCGATGGCCTCATGTATATCAAATCGGGCCCGCCCTTATATATTTTTGAGGCCCGACCTATTCATAAGATAACATAGAGATAGATGATATGAAAACAATCATTAGCTTAATTAGAAACTACCGTGGCCCTTAGAAGTTTGAACGGTGAATGTCACTGTCCACTATTTAAATGGTGGGGTCCACTTGAACTTTAGATCTGACCTGTTCTTTTGCTCAGGTCATAAAATGATTTCACAAGTAGTTTGGACGGTATGGATACAACACATGAGTCATGGTGGGTCCCACCGTCCAAGATCTGGACGGTGGAGATACATACATCACATGGGTCCCACAAGTACATCTCGTGGGGCCCATAGCTGGGCAGCATGAATGGAATACATGTATCATGTTGGTGTCCCACACAACCTACCCAGATGGATGGTGGATTTAACAGACACAACACTGTGATGTCCCATCGTCCAGGTGATGGATGACAAGGATAAAACATACATATCGTGGTGGGCCTCGAAATGATCTGGAAAAAGGGTGGATGGTGTGGATACAATACCTACATCATGTAGGTCCATGCTATCCACAGACACACACACATCGCGCCCCACCATCCCAAACCTCTGGACGGTGTAGATACACAATATATACATCGAGTGAGGCCCACATGTCCAATCCTAATGGACGGTGTGAATACATCATAAGCCTCAAGGCGGGTCCTAGTAAAGCAGATGGATGATATAGATCAAAACATGCATCACAGGGGTACCACAACACCGTCCAGGGTGTGGAAGAAACAAATACATCACGGTCAGGCCCACTGTCCAGATTTGCTGGACGGTGTGGATGAAACACTATATCATGGTGGACCCCACAGGGGTGGACGGTGGATATAACACACATATCATGCAGGTCCCACTGATATGGACAGATGGGTGGAGTGGATAAGGAATGAATACAATCAAGGTGTGGCCCACCGTTCAAATCTGCTGGACGATGGATGGCGTGAATAAAAAAATATATATAATATCAATATGAACCCCACCTCCACACGTGCAGCACGTGTGGAGTGGGTCCCACCAGCTGGAAAAACGGACGGACAGTCTGGATATAACCCATACCTCATGAGATGGGGCCACAGGAGTTGCTGACGTTAATGCACAGCAGCACTTGCTGCTCGTCCGTCAAATGGACGGTCTGGACAAAACATATACATCATGGTGTGGGTCCCACCGTTTGGTGGGCGGTGTGGATACAACAGATACATCATACGTGGGTCCCACCGTCCAGCCATTCGGACGGTGGATAGAACACATTGGCCAAGGTGGGTCCCACCGTTTGGTGGAAGGCGTAAATAAAACACATATATCAACGTAGGCCCCACTGTCCACAGCCGTGGACGGTGTGAATAAAATACATAATTCATGGTGGGTTCCACGTGGGGCCCACCGCAATGTCTATTTACCATCCAACCCGTTAATAGGATCACACGACCCTGGATGAAAAGGGGAAACAAATTTCATATGAATCCAAAACTTTGTAACACTAAAAAGGGTTTCAATGGCTGACGTTCAATCCAACTGCTTCCTATGACGTGGGCCACCTGAGCTTCATATATGGCTGATATTTGGAGGGTGGCCCACTGCCCTAAGGGCCTTTAAGATGGACGGTGTGAACATACCAAACATACATCATGGTGGGGCCCACGGCTAGGCCATTGGATTGCCACCCATCCGCCCATGGCGCAGGATGCCTGCGCGTCCACTGCACTGACAGCAGCAGCAGTAGCTGTTGCTGATATTTAGTTTTTTTTTTTTTTTTAAATCACGAATCTTCAAGGATTTTCCTATGTGGGGCCGGCATCAAGGAAATCCGCCCCGTCCATTGTATTCACCGGCTCGGTACCGACAAACAGAGTCCAAACTTGGGCCTGTTTCGGCGCATAGAAGAAATCTATGGGACTTTAAACAGTGGAGATCACTTTTTTCTAAGGTATGGCGCGCCTGAAATTCGGATCAGCTTCACATTTTAGCTCAACGCCTAAAATGATATGGGTAAGAGGACGGACGGCTTCGATTTAATCGATACATTAAGGTGGAGCCTACATAAATGGCCCACTCAAAAGTTTGGAATCAAGCTGATTTCTTTGTTTGGCAGACGCTGCAGTGCATCTCACGCCCAGTTCACGCTTCACAAAAATTCCATCCAGCGTCCAGGGACGCTGGACGGACGGTGTGAGTCGTGTTCCATCAAGGTAGGTCCCACATTGACACGGTTTACTTCACATTGGGGTGGATCCACACGTATGGGATCCACCAGCCTTAGTTAAAAAAAATGGATATTTGAGTATTTCTTTCAATTAGGCCCACCTAAACAGACTGCTAGGTGAGTCCACTAGGTGAACGGCATGGATGTAATACATATGTTATAGGTGGACCACTCATCATCACCAGGAAAAATGAAAGAGAGGAAGAGAAAGAGAGAAAGAGAAGCACCCACCTTTGATCTTCTATTCATTCTTCCACCAACATGTTGTAGAGCTTCAAGGGAACAAGATTCGACGGTTGAGATCGACTTTAGAGGTTAGGATTGGGTGATAGGAAGTTGGGCCACACATGGTTTTTTTCTCCATGGAAGCCATGGATAATTCATCTCTTGGGGTTGCTTGGGAGAATGAGAGAGATGATGGGAGAGGAGTGATAGGAGAGAGGGAGGAGTGGTGTATAAGATATAAGGCATGAGAAGTATGGGTTACCTTGACTTTTTGGTAAGAATGGGATGGGATAGGTATGGGTGTTGTTGACTTGTGGGTGAGAGAGGGATGGGTGTGATGGGATATGTATTTGACTTGTACATTGATTGATTGATGTGACGGGTCGTAGAGATTCCCTCGATATTTGTAACGCGCAGCGTTTTTCCTTGAACTGAATGCGGGCCCACATCTTCTAGCCTGGGTATCGCCTCGGGGCGCGAGACGCGGCATCAGAACCACGGCGACGACGCGGTCGCTAGGGTATAAGTCACGGGTTGAGTCGACTCGGGTTAACGGTGTGTGAATCAGGGTCACGCGCAAATGCCGGTTAAGGGTCGAGGTTGTTGGGATTCGACCGGGAAGACCGCGGAAGTCTACCGAACGATACGGTGTAGGATACGGGTCTTACAAATTACTTCTTCGACGTGAATTTTTATCGCAGGAAGAACATGCCCTGCCTTAATCTCGACACCTAAATTGCATCTCTTCAAATTCCATACCATTTGCCTGTAAGAAATACCCCCAAATCCCTTCTTTCGGTCAAAAGACCAAAAAAATCCCAACTTGGGCAGCCCTGAAATTAAAAAACAAATAGAGCATGAAAAATGGGTTTTGAAGCATAGAGAGAGAGAGAGAGAGAGAGAGAGAGAGAGAGAGAGAGAGAGAGAGAGGGCGCCGCACAGCCGCAAAGCTTGGGTAGGGCTTGGGCAGGGCCTGGGCAGGGCGCCGCAGAGCTTGTGTAGGAGCTCGGACAGGGGCCTGGGCTGCCGGCAACATCACATAGAGATGGAGAGAGAGAGAGAGAGAGAGAGAGGGCAGGGGCGACAATCAGCGAGAGAGAGGGCAGGGGTGACAGCAGTTGGGCAAGGGAGATTAGATTAGGGTTTTTTTTTTTTTTTTTTTTTTTTTTTTTTTTTTTTTTTTTTTAAGTTATATGTTTGGATCGATGGTTCAGATTCACAGTTCGGGCCACGGTTCGGATCAACAGTTTGGTTCACGGTTCGGTTCAGTTCTATAGGGCCCTAAACCGGAATCGATTTGTATCCAACGGTTCTTGAAATTTTGAAACTAGAACCAGAACTAGTGCTGTCTAGAATCGAACCAAACTGGACCGATCCAACTATTCTGGTCTGGTTCCATGGTTCTACCGGTTCAATGTGCATCCCTACAAAATAGTAGCTCATTAATATGGTATTTACATCCTGGTATCTTTTTAAATTAAATTTCATTAACCTACCTAATTAATCAAGTTATTGTCAAAGAGATACGTTAATTTTCTCTACCTTGGGTCACATTAAAGTGTGAATTTTTCTAAAATAGCAAAAATTCCCACCAATTAACGAGGTTATTTCAAAATAAAAGTTTAAAAAATATCATAAAAAGGAGAATAAATCAAGAGCTTTGACTATGGAGATGGCTATTGATTCGTGTTATGCAGGCCCATCATAATGTCTATGTTTTATCCACATCATCCATCCATTTTTCTATGTCATTTTAGTGTATGAGCCAAAATATGATGAAGATTCAAATCTTAGGTGGACCACTTAGTGATGATTGAACGTCCGGTGGCAATGGTGGGCGTTCAATCACCACTGCACTTGAGAGTTGGATCTACTTCATTTTTGGGCTCACGACATGAGATGATATGAAAATTGGATGAATGGTATGGATAAGACACATACTATCATAGTGGGCCAAGCTTTCCAAGCACCGACCCATAGTGACATCTGTCCATCCATTTTACCAATTCATTTTAGGACATGAGACCAAAATTGAAATATATCTAAAGGTTAAGTGGATCACACCACAGGAAGCAATGTGAATTGAACAACTATAGTTGAAAACTTCCTACAGATTACAAAGTTTTGGATCAAGCTGATATTTGTGTTTAGGAACCAGGAAGGTTTCAACGGTGGTGATCATTATCCCATTATTTCCTATGGTGTAGTTCACTTACATTTTGAATATACTTCAATTTTGGTCTTATGTCCTAAATGAATAGGTGCAATGGATGGATGGCTTGGATCAAACACATATATCATGATAGCCCTGCAAAAGTTTACTCAGCATGATATTGAAAAAATGGATAGACGGCGCAGATAAAACACTTGCATCATGTTGGGACCACATAACACTGACAAGTAGGTACAATTGGTGAAAACTCTTGAATTTTTTGTTTTGTTTTGATAATAACATTCATATTAAGCGCACTCATTAATTAGTGGGCATTAGGGGTGCACATGGAACCGGTAGAACCGTTGAACCGGGCCGAAACTGATCCAACGGTTCGGTTTGGTCCGGTTTTAGACAGCACCAGTTCCAATTCCAAAATTACAAGAACCATTAGATATGGTTCGGTTCCGGTTTAGGGGCACGTAGAACCGAATCGAACCGTTGATCCGAACTTAAAGATTAAAATAAAAAAAATCTAAAAAACCGTTATCTCTTTCTCAGTTTCTCTCACTGTCTCCCTCTCTCTCACCGTCTCTCACCCTATCTGTATCTGTGAGACTGCAATTGCGAGCGGCTGCCTAGCCCCTGTCCAATCTCTCTCTCTCTCTCTCTCTCTCAGTGATACAGACACAACAATGACTATTGCTTTCAATGGTACATTCATAACATCTTTTTGACATTCACTTGCTCTTGATAGTGTGTGCAAGAGAACTACATGTCTCAAGCATTCACCAGCAATAACAATTGATTGCTTGGCCATGGTTTTTAGAAATCAAGATGATAAGATGAAATGTAATTTTCTTGTTACATAGTTTGAATCCCTTCCTACTTGCTACTTTCTAGATGATGGTGGTCACATATCAACAACATTGATATGGAATTATCTACATATCTGTCACGCCCCAAATTCGAAAATCGGATTCATAGGAATTTCGATCGTCGAATCCGGTGCCGATAGCCTACGTAGTACCCCATTCTCGGCTCTTAACATTCATATGCCAGATTTCGATCCTGAGATCATACAAGGAGGATTTTTTTTTTCAATGTACATTAAACTAGTAATAAGTATGACCATAAGATTACCCAATTCACAAAGGCAACATCATCATCACATATCCACTAATATAATCATTTGATTACAACGCTGAAAGGGAAATACATAAATAAAATTCAAGCTCCAAAAGACCACTGCACGCTCCAAGCTCAACACTGCTACAACCTAACATCACCTGCACGCATCTATCGTGCATAAGCTTATAGAAAGCTTAGAGGACGGTGTAAGTTTGTGCACAAGATAAGTGCTAAGTATTCAATACAATGCCACAATCATACAATATCAAAAAAATTGGTAATCTACAAACCATACAATGTCTGAATAAGCAGAAACACTGACAAGATCAGGAATAATCAGAAAGCAAAAATACTGACAAGATATAAATCATACGATAACAGAGTAAGCGGAAGTATGGACAAGTCTATAAGTCAATCAATTTCAGAATACACAATATAGAACAACTATGCGATAAGGAGTCATAAAGAACCAAATATCAGATGCCGAGGATGCAATGCAATACACAAATCCTACTAAGTCTATCTAGGCCATATAAAAGTGCAGAAACATAGCAACCCAAAATGTCATATGCCTGCGGATGTAATGCAATATGTGATGCGAATGAAATGACCATGCCTGGAGTGTGAAGTCGGGATGATAGTACGTAGTATCGCATGCTACGGGGTCCGCCACAATGGACTTCTATCCAAACCAGTCCCATACCTAAATTTGGATAGTCAGACTCAACGTGGTAAAATCCTGATCTCAGGTTGGTCGCGTGCCCAACCAAAATCCTTGCCATAATGAAGGTACACAACAATTAGTTGCGCACTACCAGCCTGAGTGGATAGTGAATGAATGAATGAATGAGCATGCAACTCCTACTCGATAAGTCCACATATCAGTAGGTTTCTCTCTAAAAAATCACCGGGGTCTATTACACTCTATACCAGATTGCCGCCCCATCGCGCGCAACAAGGTGAGTGGAAGAGACCTCACTATCCGCCTGCCAATATTGGGCCCGGCTCGTTAATAGCGGACCCATTTCTCGAGCTGGTCAGACTCAGCCTAGCATTGCCCCCTCCTCTCGGGTAGGTAAGGCCATACCCCCTTCCAACCGACCACGACACAGTGGAAAGCGCAGCCATTTGGTAATCGGCACTCGACGCTCATCTACCTACTCGGTCTAGACGTTGGAGTAACCTCTTAAACCAAGAGGGTTCTGGGACTTTCACCCAAGGATATCTATAACACCCCATGTAGAACAGATTTTCGGTATCCCATCTGACCATCCACGATATGGCTGTGGAGGCTACGACCCTGATGTTGCTAGGGCGTATGGTGGTCATGTCATACAAATGCGAGATGCATGAGTCACACAGTGCAATCATGCATCAATCCTGCGTATACCGTGCGCTCATGTGAGAAAATCTCTGCCTATCGGGGTGTCTCATAACAAACAGTACTATGACATATGCAATGATCAATCATATCTCATAACAGACATGCAGATGATGCGTATGGGCATATATCATGGTGCTATACAGTTACATACTCATAATCGGTATCAACTATCGGCCTCGGCAATGTAGACATTTAACCAACATTGCCCCAAGGAATGGCCCACATAGATCCAAACATATAATGGGCCCATGGCCTCACACAAGGGCCTAATATACAACACAATGGGCCTTACTCAAGGGATATATGTACACAACAGGTGGACCCTGCTCATGGGCCTAACATACATCACAATGGGCTCTTTTGCCTGACCCTCAAATACATCACAATGAGTCTCATCACCTAGGCCTCAATATACATCACATTGGGCCTTAGACATGGGCTGAATAAACATCACGTCGGGCCTCAAATATAGGTCACATGTACATCACATTGGGCCCCGACAATCGGAATCGGCAATTGGCCACGACGAATCAAAGTCGGTAATTGGCCCTAGTTGATAATCAGCCTCGATCGATAATCGGAGTCAGCAATTCGGTCACGACAATCGGGACCGTTCGATTATTGGCCTTGATAATCAGGATCGGTCTCGACAACCGGAATCAATGAGAATGGACCTAACAAGGCTTAATGGAAGGTCACAATGTGGACATTCAACCATCATTGCCCATTAATGTGGACATTTAACCAACATTGTTCCCAATGAGTGGCCTGCATAATCATCATTATATACATCATGAAGTAATCGCACATCGTAATGGACCTTATATACATCACATTGTGCCCTTCCAAATGGGCCTTAAATACATTCAATTGCACTGATGGGACTCATAAACATCAAGTGGGCCGCATTAACGAATCGCACCAATGGCCTCATAAACATTGAGTAGACCACATCCACGGGTCGCATCAATAGACCAAGCATGCATCAAATGGGCTATATCATATGGGCCGAATCAAAGCAGTCAGGTCAAATGGGCCGATCGAATGAGCCGAGTCGAATAAGCCGAGTTAAATGGCCAAGTCAAATAGGCCGAGTCGAATGGGCCGAGTCAAATAGGCCAAGTTGAATGGGCTGAGTCGAATGGCCGAGTCACATGGACGAGTTGAATGGGCTGAGTTGAATAGGCCAAGTTGAATGGGCTGAGTCGAATGACCGAGTTGAATGGGCCGAGTTGAATAGGCCAAGTTGAATGGGCCGAGTCGCATGGCCAAGTCGAATAGGCCGAGTCGCATGGCCAAGTCGAATAGGCCGAGTATACATCTTGATGGGTCATGACCCATGGGCCTCAGTACATCATAATGGGCTGCAACTCATGGGCTTCAAATACATAATAGGTGGGCCCACACATGGCCTAATGTAACATCCCGAAAATTGGGGGTCGAGTAAAAACTCCACTCCCGAGTTTCAGAACATCACTTATGCAACATAAATATGTATGATTGAATGTTGTCTGTGTTAATGTATTATATATGAGTGGGGTTAAGCCAGAACAGCATATCATACTCCAGAGATAGTTAAATTAACAAGCGGAAGACTGTGATACACACATATAATATATAATTGATTGTAAGTCTCCAAAGTGTGAACATGTTACTAGGTTAAACATATACATGTATACCTCAAAAGAGAGAGAAAGAATATACATGAGTGCTCTGAAAATATAAAATAACAAGTGTCATGGCATCTAATCAACCTCCCTGAAATCCCGTCGATCAGAACACGCATAAAGGAGAGATCTTCCTCATCATCATCAAGTCCGGCTCTGCCTCGTAGGCCGCGCCTTCATCTGCAATCACAATAGGGACTGGTGGGTGTCCAGAAATACCATCCCGTAATGTGGGAGTGAGTGATCAGCTCAGTGGAATAATAGAGAAGAGATTAGTATGTTCTCAAATCAATCATGCGATAATAGTAAAATAATTAATCAAACATTCCTAAATACTGTTGTTAATGCAATATGACATGACATGATGGATGCCCTCACCGACGATCTCCCTCATACGGCACCATCTTATGCCCGCGGCATGCTTTCTTCCCACAGTTCTCCACATCTTCCAAGCATATACAATGTGATGATGATATGATTACCAAGTAGTTATTAGTCCTTTTCATATAGCAGGATTGAGAAACTAAAGTACCTTCCTTATATCAATCTCAACACAGATCCTGTCTAGGGTCGTCACTCCTAGTAATCTCATACGATGTTATATTTATAGGTCGCTGCAAGGGCTGCCAGGGCTGTTGCACGCACTCATTGCTCCGCTCCCTCATCACCTTATCAATACAGGCCTAATTATCCTTAAGACTGCATCAGGACTCGTCGCCCCCATGCGGTGTCAGGAAAAACTCAAGGTCACTACAAAGGGCTGTCAGGGCTGTTGTTCGCACTCGTTGCACCGCTCCCCCATCATCTTATCAATGTAGACCGACAGCAAGAATATAGTGTCCCACACCACCATAATCTGCTCAGAATAGAGTATTCACTGGTCACTACGGGGAGGTTTATGGCCCCAGTGTAGGCCGACAGCTCGACCACGGTGTCCCATACCACCATGCCCGGCTTATGAGTCTTTATGGATCAAGGTACCATGGTTGACAGGGTTTCCAATGGTAAGTTCAGTACCCTAGGTTCAAGAAGTTATGACACATACATGGTGAACATACAATGGCCAGTCGGGTTACTTGACGGGCTCGACTAGTACGAGCGCATCTCAAGCTGAACGACATGAAGTGCATGAAACACTTCGTGTGGCCTAACCACTGCCGCCAACTCAAAACACGACTCGCGTTCATCGACGCGTCCTTCGTGGCAAAGATAAGCCAACCACGAATTTACTCGGTTACCGACTGCTTGGACTAAGTATAGTCCCAAAAATTTATGAATCCACATCAGCAATCATATAAAGGTAATGGAAATGCATTACAACAATGTGAGCATGTTAACACATGTTATAACATACAACTTAAGTAAATCATCTAGCACATGCATTTCTTACATATGATGAAATCATACATATAGCCAACATGAAGGAAATCATTTACATCAGCATATTATTTGAGAATTCAATCTCAAAACTATTTCACAACACCATTTAATTCAATAAATACTAATACAAACATTTATACAAACACTTAGTCTACACCCTTAAGTCTACATATTGTATGTCGACTCAAAGTGCGCATTTGGGCGAATCTTTTTGCCAAACTGATTATGTACGCATTCCTAATATCCTAAGGCGACAAAAAGTCATGTCAATCATATCAGCAAAATATGGATGCAAACAGTATTTCCTACAAATGACTAAAATGCCCTAAATCTCATATTTTTCGTCTGCTTACGAAATAGGAAATGGACAGCATATTGTACGTGTCAAACGGCGTTGCCGTCGATAATCTACTATTAAACGACATTGAAAGCGTTGAAAACAGTCAATCAAAGCGTCTAAAATCCGTACCTTTCACTTTAGATGTGTATCGTACCGAACGGAGCGTATACACTTCATCTACGGCGATCAGACAACCTAATACACAAGCTACATAAGCTATATCGCTAATGGAATCGACAGAATGCTAAATCAGTAAATGGTTAGGGTTTTCCTTACCTAGAAATGCGGCGGAATCACCCGAAAAGCGATTCGGATACGTTGCTTAAGCACGTGTAGCAGCTGGTGTAGGTGGCAGGAAGATCCCTCCCACACTCTCTCACAATCTCTCACTTTTTCTCTCACTCTGCTAGGGTTTCTAGCAAATTCGGATGGGTGAGAGAAGTGAGGGTTTAAAGCTCTTATATAACCTAATTTCTTTTCAAATTATGCTTGAGAACAATATTTACTTGAAGTCTAACCAATTCGGGGCTGTTCTGGTCCAAAAGAGCATTTCTGGAGGTCTCCTGGCCGAACGCGGTCGGACTTAAGCTCATGCATACTGGATCTAGCACACATTAAGTTTTCATACCGGAAGAGTTCCCATATCGCACGTGGCGGTCCAGTTTCAGTTTAGCGATCATCGCACCAAGATCAGGTCTACAAGTCTCATGATATGAAAGAGAAATTTTTCCTGATCCGAGGGTGTAATTTGGCTGAATTCTGACGGTCAGAACGCTTAATAATAACGTGCCAAGTCACGTGCCAGATTTAAATTAAAATTTTCAAATCTAACCCTTTTCTCACTCTCTTCACTCTAGGCTCAATGAAATAGCCTCTGAACGTCGGTTGGGCTTGATTTTCGAAACGATTATCAAGTCCAGCCAAGCGGTCATAACGGTCTAAGATGGTAGATATCGGACTTTCGACGCGCGGTCTAGATCCAATACAAAGTTTCAAAGGGTTTTCGAGAACAAACCGGTTTAGAGTTTGATCCTGGATTTTAAGGTAACGTAGCATCATTGATTCTACAAGTTTTAGGTCTTGTAGAACGTATTTAAAGCGGTCAGGGACAATTTCACAGCTACTCCAGCGTAGCGCTAGCTAACTTACGCTTAATTTCTAAAGGAATTAATCCTAAGTGATTTCTTTAGCCATGGAATTGGGTTCTGAGCGGTTACCAAGGTGTTTTGGTTGACCCATTGCCTAAGGACGTCTAATCCCAGGTTGGCAAAAATTCAGAGTGTTACACCTAAATACATCACAGGTGGACCCTGCACATGGGCCTCAAATATACATCATGATGGGCCTCATGGATGGGCCACACCAATGGGCCTCAAGTGGGCTTGGACCACACCAAAAAAAATCATTTCAATAGTTGTAGGGGTAACATGTGCATCACTGTACACTGTCAATCCATGGGGCTCATGGCCCATCAATGAGGACCAACACTGCCCAAACATTTTCCATATAAATCAGCATCATCCAAACCGTTTCCAAGTGCATCAGCACCTTCCAAACATTCCCCAAGTAAATCAGAACTAACCGAACATTGTCCAGCACTGTCCTGCGCAATCCGGACGGTGTGGATGAAATAGATACATCATGGGTGGTCCTATGCCGGCAAAATAGGTGGACGGCTTGGATAAAACACATATACTAGGGTGGGCCCTACCCCCTGGACGATTTGGATATGATAAATACATCAAAGCGTGGCCCACCGTCCAGATCTGCTGGACGGTACACCATGTACATCAAGGTGTGGCCCTCCAGCACTTGCCGACGAATACAACAAATATATAGCTGATGTGATGTACACTAGCCAATCTGCTTCACAACAGGTGGGTCCCAGGTGGGGCCCACCACATACAATATTATTATTAAAATCATTATTATTATTTATTATTAAATCTGCCAACGTCCAAGCCCTGATCGGATGGCCTGGACATTGCACGAACGTTAAGGTGGGGTTCACACGCCACATCATAGGCATCACGTGGTTTTCACGTGTGTGGGGCCCTCGCTGCTAGACAACATAGATAAAACACTTACATCACATGTGAGGCTCCACAAATGGACGGTGTGCATCAGTACACATCACTGTGGGATTTCCACTGCACCGTCTAGAGCCACTGCACCGTCCAGACATCTCTGGACGGTGGAGATAAAAATACATGCATCAAGGTGGGTTCCACCCACACGTGTGAGGTGGGCCACACCCTAATAAATGGATGGGGTGCATAGCAAACACATACCTCGCAGGGGCCTACATAACTTGCAGCGTCAATCCAGCGGCTAGGAGGGTTACGGGCCCACTATATAGGCATTGACGTCCACTTGACGGACGGTTTGGATGGTGCCTTGTCCAGGTGGCCCCATGCCCTTGGCAGATGGACGGCGTGGAGAAATAGGTACATCAAGGTGGCCCACCTATGTGGCTGCACCTAAATGCTGGTGCCCATCGTCCAATAGGCTGGACGGTTTAGATAAACATATACATCTGGTGGTGTCCACCATCCAGACAATGGACGGTGGAAATATCACATATATCATGGTGGTCCCTACACACATGGCAGGTGGATGCCATGGATACATCTCAGCAGGCCTCACCGTCCAGCTTATCTGGACGGTAAGGATAAAACACATACATTATGCCTGGACCCACAGTCCTGTTGACGTCAACGCAGCTACATGCTGCAGTGACCCACTGTCCCCTGGATGGTTTGGAGTTACGTCATAGGTGAGTCCCACGGCTGCAGAACAGCGTGGATAAAATGCATCACAGAGGGTCCTGCGTCCACAGATGGACGGCCCTGATGCAAAACAGGTGGGGGCCACGTGAATTGGACGGTCTAGATGGGTATCAGATGGCCCACATCATCACGCAAGCCCCATAAAATTTGGTGTCGTCACTCCTGTCAACCAATCAGTAGCCAATCCTCACCCGTGCGAGCTCTTGTTCGTCCGTCTGGTGGGTCCCACATGTTACAACGTGGATCGAACTTCAAGGGAGTGGATGGACGGTGTGAGTATCACACATGCAGGATGGGTCCTTGCAGTGGGCCCCCTAGCATCAGAGAACACGCTGGACAGCGTGCTGTCTAGCGATGTACTCCGCCTAAGACGCCTGAGATTTGAATCTGCCTCATTGGTTTGATGGCGTGGGTACACTACATTAGGGTGGGTTCCACCACAAGTGGGCTATCAAAATAAAATAAAAATAATCAAGGGATGAACACCCACTATGATCCAAATGTTAAGATCTACACAAAAAGGAAATCACCCACCTTATATCTCTTCGGACTTCTTCTTGCATCAGCGTATCCTAGAGCTCCAAGGGATACATTTGAACAGTGGAGATGGTCTTTGCATGGGGGGATTGAGTGATATGGAGGTGGGCCACACCAAACTTCTCCATGGAAGCCATGGACAATTGCTCTATGGGAGTTGCTTAAAAAAATGAGAGAGAAATGATAGAGAGAGAGAGATGGGAGAGAAGTAATGGTGACTGGTGTAAGCATGTACTTTGTTGTAAAAAAATGTTGACTTTTGGGTAGGGGTGGTTGTACTTGTCATTAATTGGTGATGTGTACTTTGATTGATAGGATTGATGGGATGTTTCGTAGAGATTCCCTAGATACTTGCAACGCGCGGCGTTTTCTTCAAACTGAACGCGGGTTCACATCTCCTGGCCTGGGTACCGCCTCGGCGCGCGCGATGCGGTATCGGAACCGCAGCGACGCCGCAATCGCACTAGTACAAGTCTCGGGTCGAGCCGACTCTAATATATGAGACACGACTCGTGATCGCGCGCAAACGCCGATAACTGATCACGAGAGTTGACGGAACAGTACGAACTAGGATACGGGTCTTACAATATCCGTAAGAGTGATTTGCATGCATTTGATGTATTGTCTGTATAGAGTGAAAAGCAACATGTTATTGACCTTGTTTTGTTCAAGCTATTGAGTTTTCATAAGCAATATGTTATTGTCCTTGTTCGAGGTTTAGATATCAGTGCAATTGGGTTGGATTTTAAAAAGCTCAAAACCATGGAATGGATCTGGAATTGAACCGGTTTTCACGGTCCGGTTTTGGTTCGGTTCGGTTCTAAGGTGCTAACGGTCCAGTTCCGGTTATAAAAATCCTAGAACTGTTAGGAACGGTTTGGTTTCAATTTCACTCTAGAACTGAATCGAATCAACCCGTGTGTACCCCTTGTGGGCATCTTTGTCATTATGGGATATTCATACTTTAGGGTGACAGAAGTTAGAAAGAAACTCCAAGAAGGCACTCTTTTGACGGTAATTTAATTAATGAGGTGGCTTAATGAAAATGTAATTTAAAAAGGTATTGGAATGTAAATAAGATATGAATGAAGTACTATTTTGCAAAATTCCTAAAATTATATAAATATGTCAAGCTTAACATACAATGCAGTATGTGGGCCCATTCTGAGGATTTCATAACATCTGACTCATGTTCACCGTGGCATCTACAAATCAGGTCTATCCAAAACTCATTTGGGCTACACCACAGATAACAGATTGGAAGGGGATGCCCACTGTTAAAAATCTTCCAGATTGCGTGTTGAGCCCACCTTGTTTTTTTATATTGCACTCAATCCATTCAGAAGACATGCTCCACCAGAATAAATTGACATCCCAAAATAAGGCCATGAAAACTAGGCCACACCACCTGATTTTGGAGATTTTAGATATATTCTTACATTGTGTGGGCCACCTGAGTTTTGGATCTCCCTGAATTTTAGGATCAAAGAATAACATGAGTGGATCTACATGATGAACAGATTGGATGTCATCCGTCCATCACTCTGGGCCCCACGCATCATGATGTAGGTTAAGCTTGACCTATAAAGCTTGGCCGTGGATCTATCTTCAAATTCTCCCCACATTAAAAAAATAATAAATAATAAAAAAATTTATGATCATACTCGGCTTTGTTACTTTGGAGAGTACACAAAGGAAAATGTTAATGGTACAATCTTTTTCTAAAAATAAAATGAATCAATCCATAGTGTTTTGCGGACAGTTGCGGTGTATGGGCCGATTAATCCTACGGTGCACCCACAAAGCACTGGACTGTGTTTTGTGTACGAACGGACGGTTATGATGGATGGGCCAATTGATCCTACGGTGCACCCACAAAGCACTATATCGTTTCTCTTACAAAAACATGTATGATCTTTCAGTGGGGAAAGAGCTTACCAATGTTATGTTAGTAAAATGATCAAATACCCATTTGCTAAATCTTGCATTGGAGATGTGAGAATTAGAGCTTTCCCCACATGATTTGATGTTTTGGGCCCTTCATCAAGCTGTCCACACATGTATACACTGGATTTCGGTGTATCTTCCACTATGTAGGTAATTTGTTGGCTATTTTAGTACCTGAATAATGTTTTGAGAATACAAAAAAAAAAAAAAAAAGGGAGGAAAATTTAGTTCCAGAGCTGATCCATTTGCTAATGAGAATTGATTAGATACATCCATTGTACCATTAAGTTATGATATAACCATTCTTTTACCGCCAATATATCACATCTTTAGAATATCCCATCCAAGCAAATGGTTAGCCACAGCATGATAATCATCTGGTAGAAAAATTAGGCCGATCGACTCATTGGGTGGGCCACGCCATTTAAGTAACTCACAACATCAGCTGTCCATTGATATTGACTTTCATACTAGGTTATCATCATGATCTGGATCTGGCCCACATTTTTTATCGGTAGGATATCCTACAGATGTTACATGTTGACTGGGAAAATTCTGCTGTATGTTTCTGATCATTGTCGCTGTTTTAGATTTAAAATCATACGGCTGGGATTGCGTAGCATAGCACACAGCACCGATGTCTGTATAGATTGGTGCTGGAAAATCTCTGTGGGGCCACCATTGATCAGAAAAACTTCACCTTCTGAATTTTTTTAGTTGAATGTGGACAACCAATCATTTTATTTAAAAACATCCACATTCCATGGCCATGAAATGAATGATTGGGATGTTACAATCACTATTATTTTGGGTCTATGTCCCATTGTTAATGGGCCAATTACTTACATGCTTTTTAAAGCCAGATAATGATTGTTGAGTGGTAAGATCTGGTGGGCATCAAGGTGTGTGAGCCGTTCATTTTCGACTGGCATCTTTGTTCTAGTCAATCCCTTATTTGATCTTTGATCAAGCAAACCAACTTCAATGATAAAAACCGCACAAACCGGCCGATGATCGGAAAACCTCGAGTTGCCGCGGACGTAAGATAGCTGTTGAATTCCATCCCCATGCCATAGTATTCGATCACACCTGAAATATTAATAGAAAAAATTACATTTATACACCTCTCATTCTCTCATATATGCTATTATGCATTTGAATTTGCTAAAAGTGTAGACTAATGCAAATAGCATGTGTTGGCCTTTTCAGGGGAAAAAAGGAAAGAGAATAGAACTAAAGACATGTGGACGACTGTATGCTGGATTTCATACAACAACATTTATTTTTTCCACCAATATACTATTTATATAAGTAGAAATTTTTACCATGCAGAGGGTGGTTTCCACAATGAAAATCACATGTCATGGGCATTATGTGTGTCTCACTTCTTTATAAGTGATTGATGTAGGAAAAAGTCAAGGACAATTGAATGGATGGTTAGGATCGAAAATAATCCAGCTAGAAAGTTCGATTCAAGGGTTTAGCGTACATTATAGCTTCAATGGCCATGATTTTATGATTGGCATTTGGTGTGAATGATATTTCTCTAGAAAGCAATTGATGAGCTTATCATGTTAATCAAATGCCAAAGTGCACTGGTTCTGAAATAGTTGTCAACAACAATGTTATTTTAGAAGTTAATTGTTTTAAGTCAAAATTTATTATTTTTAATAAATTTTTTTAATTTTATTTTAAAAATATTTTAGGTATCGAAGAAGTTTGATTATCTTGTTCAAATAAAGAGAAAAGGTTTGAGTAAGTTAAGACGTTAGTTTACTATTTTAGGAAACTGTATCATTTTAGAAGTTACAAATTTAGTATTTAGGTCTTATATAAGTCATATGAAATGATTTTATAAACAAGCATTAATTATAATTTTATTCATTATTTTACAAATTATTTATTATTATTATTATTATTATTATTATTATTATTATTATTATTATTATTATTAATCTTATGGATTCAGGGATCCTCATGGATTTGAGATTCATCACAGCAGAAGAAGACAGCGATCGATGTCTTCCCTCCCGCCTTTCCATCACACGCCTGCTATGCTAGTTGAGATTAAAGCGGGTTCTTTTCTCAAGCTGATGGCTTCCAATACAATGTTTCAAGTGTGTGTGTAAAATTGTGATCAATGTAGGAGATTATATAATTAATTAAACAATCAATTGAGATTATATAATTAATTAAACAATCAATTGAAGCTATGGAATTATGTTCATAAAAGAAATGATGCAGGATTATCGAAGGAGATTGCAATTAGTTAGCTTATGGCCAATGCCTTTTGGCTAATTAGATTTTAAAGAAGAAGCATATACGCTTATATAAATCAAAGAGAGCCTCTTGTGGAATCCACTAATAAAGAAGAAGAGTGGACTCATGTAAACGTAAGAATGTCTATTGACAAATCCATCATCACAATAATTGATGAATCCATGCATGGACCAACTAATGTATTCATGGTTAGCTTAGAAAAGTTTTGAATTGACTCCAAACATTAATTGATGAATGTATAGATAGAATTGATCCATGGTTCAATAAATATGTTGACCCGATGGCTAAGTAGATTAAAACTTTCATGATCATCTTGTTAGGATCTATGAAGATTAACACCCTTATACCTTCTTAACAACAAATAAAGCAATTCATAATTGCAATCTATTATTGTTTCCTAAAGTCCCATCATTAGCATAAAATTTCAATTCTACATGTATTCCTTTATAGTTAGATTTTGTTGAAGGTTACATGCACAACAAAGACGGATCATTGCCATGAAATATTACCATTCTAAACTCATGGACGGGATTATTTTTTTCAAGTGAAGAGGCCTAATGTAGGAGAAAGTCAATAACAATAACATAAATGGTTAAGATCAAAAGAAATCGATCTAGAAAGTTTGATCCAAGGGTGTAGCATACATTATAGCTTTTAATAATTATGACTTTGTGATTAATTATTTTTTTCATACTTATAATATGCTGTTGGAAAGTTATCGACAAGCTTTGTAAGCTTTATATACTGGCTAATACAAAAGGCTATTGACTCTCAAACAGTTTTGGAAACAATGTAATTATTTTAGGATTAATTTAGGTTTTAAGTCAAAATGTACTATTCTTATTAAGTTATAATTTTTGCTATATTTTAAAGTGTTTTATGCATTGAAGAAGTCCTGTCATCCTTAAAGTCCTTGTTTGAGTCATCGGGAAATCTTGAGTTATCACTATTTCAAGAAAGCCATGAATTTAGGAGTTAGCTCTTACATTAAGCTATATGAGAGGGCATTGTCAACAAACTTTAATCAAATTTTCTTCATTATTCTTAAAACTAATTTCTCTTTTAGAGATTTTTTTTCTACCTTGTGAATTTGAGGTTAATCATAAAGGAGGAACGCAGTAATTGTTTTCATCTTTCTTTTCACCAAACACCTACAAAATTCTATTGGCCCAATTATCAGATGTTTGGCCTAGATGTACTTGAGTCAAGTCATAGATTGTCCTTTAAGGCCATTTGTGTGGCTCACATGATCAAATTACTAGTTGTATTTTTGTCCCTTGTGATCTAATTGGGGGTCCCACCATTTTCATAGTGCAAATGTTTTAGGCAATGTCACCTTGAGGAGAAAAATGGGTGATAGATGGTAATTTATGGTAAAGCTGGCTGAGTTGGCCACTATTTTGGGTCTTGTAAGAGAAAATTGATTAGGTTGGGTGTTCTTCCCAGATAGTCTATGGTGATTAGTTTTAAGGGTTAGATTTCCCATATTAGTTTTGCACCATTTAAAAGATGATGTGACTTTTCAACCGTACAAATGGAGTAGTTGGTAATCCAGACCGTCTAAATCAATGAAGCAATTGTAAATGGAGAATAGCAAAAAATTGCACTCTAAAGATAACATTAACCATTTTATTTTTCCCTTACTTTCAAACATCATTCGATAGATATTATTGGGATGGTTAGGATATTAGAGATATTCTCCATCCACAATGGGTCCCACAACTTGAATGCTCTTAATAGTTGGAAGTCAGAGCCACACATAGAATGGGCCCACACAAACTCAACTGCATGTGATCATTCCCTATACATCATGTCCAAAATGTTGGAAAATAGGTTACCATCAAACCAGCAGATATTTCCAATTTACCATACCTGTGCAACATCCAACCCATCCAAATGTTTTGCCAATCCATGATGGTCACCTAATGTAAAATCAGACCCATCCACTCATCAGATGGGACACATCGTATGCTATAATAAATATATAGTTATGGTCCATGTGATGAGTGGATCGGGCTGATTTTTCCATAAGGTAACTCTCATGGTGGGTCCAACATTTGGACGGGTTGGATTTTGTATACAAATAGTTTGGAAGTTATCCACTGGTTGGACAGTAAATTAGCTATCCAATATAAAGGAAAAAAATGGATATGGCCCACACATACCATGCTGGAGTTCTCCTTTTCTTCCTTGTTGTTAGAGTATCTCCAGCAAATGAGTCTGAGTTGTTGGAGTACTTGTATGTTGGAGCAAAGTAGATCTTCCCCTCTTTCCATCCTTTGAATACTCTCCCAGCTTCTCTTTCCATCTTAAGCTATCCAAAAGAAAGATCTTCAATCAATTCTGTAAAGTGGGGCCCATATTTTGGTGGGCCCCCACTGACTTCATTCATTTGACAATCTTAATAAGTAGGATCGATCCCCCACTTAAACGCAGTCTGTTGACTAGAATTGTATGCTTGCAAGACAACGATTGGATCGCTAAGATCATCTGGCAGGGAAGATACTGGGGCATGGACCATCTCATGATGGGGCCCACAAGACCAACATCTTAGATCACTTAGAGATGGACCCCACCTATATTATTGAGAATTATGTAATACTACTTGCTGGTTCATTGCCATTTCAGGAGTGGAGAAAAATTACTTCCACCATTTTGGGGGCCCATATTTTGGTGGTCCAAATATGATCTCAGTCAATGACTACCTTCATTTGATTATCATAACAGTAGGATTGATTCCCCACATAAATGTGGTCCATTGACTATAATTGTTTATCTGTGAGACACCAATTGGATGGCTAGGATCATCTTACAGGAGAGATACTGGGGCATGGACCATCTCATGATAAGGCCCACAAGACCAACATCTTATATTACCGAAAAATGGACCCCACCAGTACCATTGAGAATCATATAATACCTGCTTGTTTGGTTCATGGTCACTTCAGGAATGTATTGGAAAGAAAGAGTTCTTTCATATCTACATAAGAGTATTGCTTCAAGATTTTTGGAATTTCTATCGAAGGTAGACATCCCAAAAACCACAAATTGGATTAATCAGTTTGGTCGATCTTCTGAACAGAACTGTACATGTGGGGCCCATATGTTGGTGGTCCAAACATGGCGGACCCTAATGGCAGGGCTGAGCTCCCACCTGAATGTGGTCCATTGGCTATATTTGTCTATTTGTGAGATGCAAATTGGATGGCTAGGATCATCCGGCAGGGAAGATACTGAGGCATGAACCATCTCATGATGTGGCCCACAAAACCAACAGCTTAGATTACTGAAAGATGGACCCCACCTGCACCATTGAGAATTAGATAATACCTGCTTGTTTGGTTAATGGCCATTTCAGTAATGTATTGGAAAAAGAACTCTTCCATCCCTATATTGAATTTTGCTTCATGGTTTTTGGAAGTTCTACTGAGAGCAGAAATCCCAAAAACTGTGAATTATCACAATCTTCGAGCTTCGATGGCAATCAAGACTACTTACCTGATCCTTCTCTAGAAGTGTGTCCCAGTCATTCTCCTCAAGAAGCTTCCTGGTCTCTGAGTAGCTCAATGCAATTCGGTAGTTCAGGTCCCCTAACCAGATTACTCGGCTGATGAACACGAAGAAATCCAGAAACCAAAACAGAAGCTTAGATCATATCCATAAAGATAATGTCCATAGATTTGAATTTGTATTGCAGAACAACAAACGGTCCTTGCTGTTTGTTGTGTGGGCCTCACTGTGTTTGTTTGTAGGACCAGAAATCAGACAAAAAAAAATAAAAATGGATGGTTTAAAGGAATTGAACAATGGTCCTTGTGAAATTCACACATGGCCCACATGAAAAATGGCCTGGATGTTGTGCACATGTGCCATGTTGGCATGTGGGGATGCTACAATCGTAGAGAGTAGCCACAGGAGGGCTAATGGAGAGTGAGAAATGCTCACTCGTGCTCGA
Source organism: Magnolia kwangsiensis (assembly GCA_037074715.1). Lineage (NCBI taxonomy): Eukaryota > Viridiplantae > Streptophyta > Magnoliopsida > Magnoliales > Magnoliaceae > Magnolia > Magnolia kwangsiensis. Next base: position 123,294,916 of record CM073577.1, read on the forward strand.
GAATTCTCTCAGGGATTCTTTGGCTGGGCGTCTTGCAGATATTCGGGAATTGAGTATTCTTCAGTATCTCTATCACATCCGAATTCCTCCGAAGCTCGTCACCTTCTTTCTCCCCTGAAGTCAGGTGACTGCAAACAAAGCAGAAGGTTGTTTGATGCAAAGACATGCTCACTGCAATACACCCCTGCATCCCAAAAAAAGAAAGAAAAAGAAAACCAATGTCATGAAATGCAATTCGCCATCGATCAAATGCATGAACCAATGAACTATAAATGGGCCCCACTGCGGATGGGAGACACCCAAAATTATCGCCCATATAATGATCCTAACCATTCGAACATTGCCCTCCATTATATCCAGGCATTGATTGTACTAGTCCACTTTCCATTGGACGGCCGCATCATCTGATATGGAATGGATGGCTCATCCAGTAATGGGATCCACCAGGTCAATGGGCTAAGTTTAAATCCTCACCTTGTTTCCAAGACAGCCCATGATTCCACGTCCAATGCACAATAATCTCAAGTGTCCAATGTACTGAACAAGCTCCTTTCGCACCCAAATGGTAATGAAGATCCCAACCATCTGCTTGCTAGCTATAAGGCTGTAGTTCAGCTGATTCATATTCAAAGCATAAGCACTAGTGACATCAGCTGTCGCCATGAAACGGCCTGAATTCTTCTCATCATCCGACGAATGGTCCACTTCCACTATGTAGGACTGATGGCAGTTGAAACATGACTCTTTGTGCTTCTTCCCTGCTTCGGACAGACAGTTACATGTCTTGAGCTGCCTCCCCTCCACTGTCCTGAAATTCTGACTGACTGTTTTGAGAGAAGGCTTGTGGAAGAATTGTAGACCGCTAGATCTTTTCAAGTCCTTGTTAGAGAGCAATGGTCTTGTGCTTGAAGCTTGGGAGGAAAAGGAGGCAGTGTAGTTAGATGGGATGCTTGAGCTGCTTGGGTCTTTGATGGAATGGGATTTGTTGAGTGTTTGGTTGATCAAAGACAGCCATCTCGCTGCAGGTTCGTTGTCTTCCATAACGAGCACATTCCCAGCATTGAGAGGGACTATCTCCTGAAATCTGACTTGATTCAACCCCACCAAAAAGAAAATCTCATCAGAATGGTTTGAAGTCTTACTCAGACAATGAGAAAAATATCCCAATTGAGTAAAATATAAAAGAATCAATTGTAATTTATGTGGATTTTAAGGAAATCAGGAATGACTAGTTCTTGAAACTACAAAACCAAACTGGAATTATAGGGTCCTGATCCTCCCTATCCTTATGAGTGGGGTTTAGGTTTTGATGATCCAGACCATTGATTCTAAGTCAGATATGAGACAATATGCAAATTGAATAAAAATAAGAAATTGATTGTAATTTATATTTGGATTATTAAGGAAAACAGGAATGACTAGTTCTTGGAAACTACAACATGAATTATAGGGCCCTAATCCTCCCTATCTTTATAAGTGGGCCCCACGGTTTGATTATCCGGACCAATGATCTGATTCACATCACTGTGGATGGGGATTGCCTTGAATGTATTACAAATTGATAGATCCTGGCCACCCAATCTATTGCTTTTCTCTTTTACCTCTTAACCATCAATTTGTCAGCATCATGATTTGAGGGTTGTGATCTTTCATCCCCTATCCTCATATAGAACTCTGACCAGCACAATTTCTTTGTACCTTACTACAAAATAAATTTATATGTGTGGTGAAAGTTGACCCACCTGCGATCAACAGAGACCGTTGATAGGAGGCTTCCACTGTAGATTGCACATGATCCAAGAGATAATCACAGCCTTACAGTTAAGGGCATGCAAAATAGATGGTGAGAGTTAAAATGGTCTTATACCTCATCTGAATGGTTGTGATCATCAGATCAGGGTGATGCTGGGAACATGCGCAATTGAATGTGGACCACACCCATAGGCGATTGTGATTTGCGAATTTGAAACACATCTTAGAAATAGTTCATACCCCAAAATGTAAACGTCTGATGGATCATCAATGCATAGAAAACCATCGAGATTCAGCCCATTGTGAGGTGATTTTCCTCCTACGTTCCATGTTGCAACGAAAATCCTAGTAAGGAAAGAGAGAATCCTCAAAGAGAATTAGAATCTATTAGAAAATAATCATCGAAAATGATGAATTGAACAAATGAATTCCATGTCTTAGTACCGAAAATCCTTTGTACGTATGATATTCAACATTGGATATCAAAAGTCGTTGGAATTCAGACTCACGAGCCCTCGACTAGTACGTGCTTCTGCAATCAAGATCATGAGAAGAAAAGAAAAGAAAAATCTCAACGAATAAAGAAAGAATTTTTACTCCTAGTAGAATTTGCGAGAATCACAGTAGAAATACCACTCTCTTATCTCTTTTAGTACCATTTCATGATTTTTGGAAGGAAATTATTCTAAGTGCCTGTTTGTTTCCAAAAATCACAAACTATTTCTTTGTTCCGAGCCAAACAAGGTAGAAGATTGAGAGAAAGAACAGGAAAAAACAGAGAAAGTTCATACAAATTCACCTTACTTTTACATGAAAGAATAAAACTAGCCAAGGAAGATAAAATCTCTAAAATCTTCTCCTTGTTTGCTCTTTCTTCTCTTTTTCTGTTGTATTTTTAAATGGATTGCAAAAGTTTTTCTTTGTAGTTCAAACTGGGGATCTCATTCAGTCCAATGAGATGAATTTCGACCAGTTTGCCTCTATGAAGACATTCTTGGATGGATTTTTCTGATGAACGAGGACTAAAAGGCTTCGGTTTCTCATTAGTCAGACCTGTATCAGTTTGGTAAGCTGTCCTTGTTTTTTTCTACTTTGACAAAGAAGTTCTGACATCTCTACTGCATCTACCGTCCTCTTTATTAGTTACCCAGTATTAAAAAAAAATTCCTACAGCTTTTATCTGCAAATAAGTCAAAATGTCGAATTCTTGAAAATGGGTATTGGCTAAAAGGGAAAACATAATAATCTGCAAGAGCCGATGAGAATTCCAGATCTCAATTCTCGTTGATGAATATATCAAAATGGGTTTTCATCACAAGGTAAAACACTTGGTTCATCTTGCAATAAGAAGACCCAGTTCAGAAAAATAGACGGGTTTTCTAGAATTGAAGTAAAAGAAAAAACGTATGTTTATGATCTGACGGAGGGAAGGACGTGAGGTCGAGCACCGTCTTCCTCAAGAAGATAAATATTCCGAATCCACGGAACTTCTCTGGACTCCTAACAGAGACTCCTCGAATCCACGAGGAAAGAAAGCAGAAAATAGAAAGAATTTCTAATAAATTCGAAATTGATTAATGAATGAATAAAAAAGAGTTCACAACCCTTTAAATAAGGGTACCAAGCAATAAGAAAGAAATCAGAAGCAAACTACAACTAAAACTCCTAGAATCCGCGACTTACTATAAATAGTAAACTTACTATTTATAGACAGTCGTGATGTCTACTAGCGCGCAAGGTTTTCAGTCAAAAATAGTAAGTGTCCTATTTGGCTTCACCAAACCGTCTTCTTAATTATCTTAAGAACTTTTTATGTTGGACACAACTCCTAAAGCCCAACGGATGAAGAGCTATAATCAAACTAAAACTTACTATTTATAGTAAAAACGAAAATAAAATAGGAAAACGACCGTCGATCAGGGGTTTTTTTGCAAATCCGGGCTGCGCAACCTGGCATAGTGGGGTTGGTTGGCTAAAGTAGCTCGTTCTACCCCAAAATCATATATTTTACGTCAGATAACTCATTCCAGATTGCGAGATACGCCCGATCTAAGGTATGATGATCCAGATCACTTCTGTCGTCGACCGTGCCTTTTCTGATCCATCTTGGCCATGAAACTCTCCGCGACCCGCTCTACATCATGATCTTGAAAGACTATTTTTCATTAAAAATCAGAGAAAAAGATCACGTAACTAATGCAAATTACAGACCCAATTCAGAAAGACAAATGGATTTTCTTGAATTGAAGTAAAATAAAGGTGCTTTTATGATCTCGAAAGACTAGCTTGGTATTTTGCATTGAAATTCAGATAAAAAGATTAAGAACCGATTTAGGGAGAGTAAACAATGTTTTATCATCATCATCATTATTATTGAAAAAGACTATATCTCTCTATTTGTATTAAAATTACCAGAGAAAATGTCAAAGAACTGATGAGAATTACAGACCCAATTTAGGGAGAGAGGTATTCACATACCACATAGTATGTGAATTTTCACGAACAACGTTTTTTTTTTCCCAGAAAATGTGTGACTTGTGTTGAACATCCAAACCGTGCAAAAGGTGGGTTCAACCATGAATATCACCTGGGATGAAAACCAGGATGGCCCGCTCATCAGGCAGGCTAAACCAATGAAATTCATGGGCAACTGATGTACTGATTCAAACGTACAGATACGAAGCAGCTATCTTATGGATTGGTCTGATTTTCACCCCAGGTGGTCTTTATAATGTGGTCCATCTTTTGCACAGCTCGGATATTATTAAGTGACATGTTTGCGCAACAGAAACCGTTGTATCTGAAAGTCCAATTCGATGTTGTTTGTGATCAATTCTCTTTTAGAAAAATAAATGAGTTTTCATGAATTCAAGTAAAATAAAAAGGTGTTTTTATGATCTACAAAGACTGTATCTCCCTCTGTTTTGCATTAAAATTCAGAGAAGAATTAAAGAAATTTGAAACTTCTCCAAGGTTTAAAGCAACATACCCAAGAAGTGCGACGACCTTCTATTCTTTTTCTCCTTTTCTGTTGTTTCTTTTTTCGAAAGATGTTTGGAATGAAAGACTACAATTACCTACAAATAAAGAAATGGCAAATCTCTTCTTTAGAAACACAATGTAGAATTACCCATTTATAGGAGAATAGTAAAAAGTTGGAGATGTTGTCTTCCACCAAGCAAGAAATGGTCGACAAAATCTGATGCTTTACAGTGAAAGAAGGGAAAAGCATATAATCCTCAGGAATTAGAATCTAAGCAGAGTAATAAAGACACTTAGCCTTCTTTTTTCCTGTCATTCTTGAGTGGTCATTTTCCAAAATTGCTGTTTTGTTTCTACAGTGAAATGAGAAAGCATGTCTTGAAATCGGACAATGACTCAAATCATATTGTCGACCGAATCAAATGGCTCCGAACTAGAGACCAACCAACCAAAGAGAATTCTAGAAAATGGACAATGACCCAAATCAAATTACATAACTATGAAAGGAACTGATGGACGAAAAAACAATAATGTTCATGGATTTGATTTTGAAAGCGGGGACGGAAACTAGAAATCTATTTTCATTTCATGGTCATTCTCTCTAAACAGGAAACAAAAGGGATTCTAGAAATCTGACAACGGCCCAAAACACATTACTTTAAAAGGAATGACTGGAAGAAAAAGAAATAAATAATGTTCATGAATTTGATTTCGAAGCAGTGACAAACACGAGAAATGCACCACTTTTCACTGTCGTTATCTCATCTCGAGAACCAGCAATCGAAGGGAATTATAGAAATCTGACAATGACCCAAATCAAATTACATAACTATAAGAGGAACAGGTGGAAGAAAAAGCAATAAGGTTCATGAATTCGATTTCAAAGTGGTGACAAACACAAGAAATGTACCTTCTTTTCACCCTCGTTCTCTCTAAAACCAGCAATCAAATGGAATTTTAGAAATTGGACAATGACTCAAATCAAATTATATAACTCTAAGAGGAATGGGTGGAAGAAAAAGCAATAAGGTTCATGAATTTGATTTCAGAGTGGTGACGAACAAAAGAAATGTACCTTCTTTTCACCGTCGTTCTCTCTAAAACCAGCAATTGCATGGAATTCTAGAAATCTGATAATGACCCAAATCAAATTATGTAACTCTAAGAGGAATGGGTGGAAGAAAAAGCAATAAGGTTCATGAATTTGATTTCAAAGTGGTAACAAACAAAAGAAATGTACCTTCTTTTCATCTTGATTCTCTCAAAAACCAGCAATGGAAGGGAATTCTAGAAATCGGACAATGGCGCAATCGAATTACATAACCATCAGAGGAATCAGCAAAAGAAAAAGCAGTAATGTTGATGAATTTGATTTTGAAAGCAGTGACAAACACCAGAAACGTACCTTCTTGCCACCATCGTTCTATCTAAAACCAACAACAAAAGGGAAATCTAGAAATCAGACAATGACCCAAATCAAATTACATTATTGTAAATAAGAACCAGCAGAACCAAAAGCAATAGCATTCATGAATTTGATTTTGAAAGCTGTGATGAACACCGGACATGAACCTTCCTTGCACTGCCGTCCTGTCTAAAACCAGCAAGCGAAGAGAATTCAAGAAATCCAGCAATGACCCAAATCAAATTACATAACTGTAAGAGTAACGAATGTAAGAAAAATCAATAGTTCATGAATGTGATTTCGAAAAAGCGGCAACAAACACAAGAAATGTACCTTCTTTTCAGTCTCTCTCCAAAACCACATAAAAAAAAGACTAGCTCAAAATAAAAATGTTCCAATGCCATGAACAAGACCAACTTCTTCAAATCTGTTCAAATCCAACCATTAGAAGTATGAGAGAGAGAGAGAGAGAGAGAGAGAGAGAGAGAGAGAGATCTTAATATGTATAGTAATCCAAATCCAATCATCTTACAAGAAGGAAATGAGAGGAGTAATAAGATTTCTTCTTCAAATCTGTTCAAATCCAACCATTAGAAGAATGAGAGAGAGAGAGAGAGAGAGAGAGAGAGAGAGAGAGAGAGAGAGAGAGAGATCTTAATGTTTAGTAATCTAAATCCAATCATCTTACAAGAAGGAAATGAGAGAAGTAACAAGATTTTCACGTATCAGAAAGTGATTGAACTAACCTCCAAACACATCCAAATTACAAATCCCCCATTCCATGCATACAAATGAAAACAATGAGTGTACATTTCTCAGTTCTCACCAGAGTCAGAAAGCAGAATCAAACTGAATTGTACCATAACCTGGTGGACCATGGGGGACTATATTCATGCACCCACCCAATGTACAAATTGAATACATATGCTTCCATCCAGACCATCCAAATCAAAGGTTCCATCATGGATGGAGCTTGGTGTAAATACGACCATTCAATTTTTTTCGTTGAACATCGGTGCTATAACAATTTTTAACAGTCCATTTGATGGTCAGTGATGAGATGGCTACGATCATGTGATCATTGGACAGTATGGATTGACTACTTATATGCCAGGTGTAGGGTGGATGGATGCATGCATATGATCCACCATACTCTACTGGAATTTGATATTGCCGTTGAGCTTCAAACAAGTCCAAATTACAAGCCCTGCTTTTCATGCATTTAAGAGTAGAAAACTACCCAACAACCAAAAGAACAGCAATGGACAAAAATCTGAATCAAATCACCTAAACAAAGTGCAATGGGATACTCAATCATCGATCTGGACCGTCCATTTATTCATCTACTATGGGCTGCCATGGTGCCAAAATGGGCTGATCGGATGATCTGAAAAAAATGGACGGTAGAGATTGAACTTAGAAACCAAAGAGACCAAATCATCATCTTGAAACATCTATTCAGTGGCCGGATTTGGTGGTGTGGTGATGTGTTTGGCATTGTGGGGCCCACCGTGATTTTTTTTTTCTTTTTTGTTATATATCCACGCCGTTCATCTGTTTTGCCAGTTCATTTTAGGGCTAGAACCCAAAGCAGATCTGAAGCTCAAGTGGACCACGCCACAGGAAATGACACCCACCGTTGAAACATTTCTTGGGGCCGCTGAATGTTTATTTGCCGCATCCAACCTGTTGATTACGTCACACAGACCTGGATGAAGGGAAAATACAAATATCAGCTTGAAGCAAAACTTTTGTGGCCTCCAGGAAGTTTTTAACGGTGAGAGTGCAATCACCACTGTTTCGTGTGGTGTGGTCCACTTGAGCTTCGGATTTGCTTCAATTTAGTGTTGATGCCCTACAATGAGCTAGTAGAATGGACGGACGGCGTGGATATAAAACACATACATCAAGATAGGCCCCACATCACCACCTGATCAAGGGAGTGGCTTGATCCACCGAAGTGGGTAGATCCCTGACTCTAGCGCCCACCTTGATATATGTTATTTACATCCACACCGTCCATTAATTTTCGCAGATCATTTTAGAGTATTATACCAAAAATGAAGCAGATTGAATTCTCATGTGACCCACACCATAGGAAACAGTTGAGATTGAATACCACCATTAAAAACTTTTGGGGACCACTGGAATGTTTATTTGCCTTTCAACCTATTACCTATTGATAAGGCTAAAAAAGGTATGGATGAAGGCACCACAAAAATATCAGCTCGATCCAAAACTTTTGTGGCCCACAATTTTTTAATGGTAAATCACCACTGTTTCCTGTAGTGTGGTCCACGTGAGATTTGGATCTGCTTTATTTTTGGATCATGCCCTAAAATGAGCTTTTAAAATGTATGGCCAGCGTGGATGTAAGTCACATACATCACAGTGGGCCCTACAGTCAAAAGATCCACCCACCTTGGTGGATCCGGGAAGCCGCGCCTCTGATGCACGTCCCACCATGGATTGCTTATGACTCCAAAGAAGCAAATTGGTTAGATGATGGCAATCATCTGATTATGGTTTAGGATCGTCCAATCAAACTGATCGTGAACCATGGCCTAGTCTTTGTGGTACGATGAATGGACGGTTCTGATCGATGATTGACCATCTTGCAAGTCAATTATGAGGTGGGCCATCAACATTTGGAAGTGGTGGTGCCTTGTCTTCCTCACATGTACCATTCATGTTCACAACATCCAGACCATCAAAACTGTAGGCCAGATTGTGGATGCAGCATTTCTCTTAAATCACGTGATCCTGAAATCCTAGCCATCCAGTTGATGGCTACCAAATGGATGTTTAAAATAGTAGGTCGTCAAAATTCAAAGGCCAAAATCAGATGGCTTCCATGATATTCTCGGTGTAATTTTTTAACATGCTCCATCCATAATCGGATCCACAATTTAGACGGTCTGGATTGTTCTATGACTATGCCATGTGTACGGTTGAAAATGGTGGTAAACTATCATAGGTGAGGAATTTGAAATTTTTATAAATGGTGGCAAACAAACATCTATCACTTATAGTTCTTTCCTCCCGCGAAAAAGAACTACCTGAGGAGAACAGAGCTGGAAGAGCACATCCAATCCCTCCTTCGAAAATGCCCAAACATGAAAATCCTGCGGCAAATCCACGCCCATTTACTAACGTGCGCCCTTCCCTTCTCCCCTAAATCCTACGCACTCACCAAAATCCTCGCCTTCTGCGCTCTCTCCCCTTCCGGCGACCTTGCCTATGCTCGCCAGGTATTCGCCCAAATCCCGAATCCTAACGTATTCTCTTGGAATTCCATGATTCGGGGATTGACCCAAGTCGGAAAACCCTCCATGGAACCCATCTCTCTTTACAAAGAAATGCTTGAATTGGGTTTCGCCTATCCGAACAGCTTCACGTTTGCCTTTGTCCTGAAGGCCTGCGCTGTCGTTTCGGCTTTCGAAGAAGGCCTGCAAATACATTCTCATGTTTTCCGCCACGGGCTCGACTCGAGCCCATTCGTGCAGACCGGGCTGTTGAATTTCTATGCTAAATGTGAAGAGATTGGGTGTGCACGTGGGGTGTTCGATGAAATTCCTGAGAGGAATTTGATCGCCTGGAGTGCGATGATTAGTGGGTATGCAAGGTTTGGGTTGGTTAATGAGGCTTTCGGTTTGTTTAGGGAGATGCAAAAGGTGGGGATTTGCCCGGATGAGGTTATGATGGTTAGTATCATTTCAGCTTGTGCAAAGGCGGGCGCATTGGATTTGGGGAGGTGGATCCATGCATTTATTGAGAGGAGTAGGATTAAGCTTGATCTTGAGCTTAGTACTGCGCTTGTCAATATGTATGCAAAGTGTGGGTGTATCGAAAGAGCAGTGGAGGTGTTTGATGAAATGCCCAATAGAGATACACAAGCTTGGAGCTCAATGATTGTTGGCTTGGCTATTCATGGGCTTGCTGAGGATACACTAGAGGTTTTCTATAGGATGGGACAGGCCAAGGTAATTTGATATGATCTTAATTTATTTGGAATCTTGTCTAATTCAAAAAAGTATCTGCAGTCAATAGGGTCTAATTCATCATGGATTGGGCGTTTCTTATGCAGGAGGTTCGAGGATGTTCTTTGATGGACCTCTCTGACATTGTGGTTCTTTAATTGTAGGATGTTTGTTTGTCTTTTTCTTTTTGTTGAGTGGGCCTTCGAGAGTCCCTTTTCTTGGGTTGTTTGGCCTTTTAGCTCATGCCTTGTTCACAGAGTGACGAATGATTCACTTGTAATGGGCTAATTGTCATTTCTCAAAGGGGGAAAAAGAATGTTGAGTTTCATGATACACTAGGCTGTAGATAGTATACTGCTGATCTGTTCATGTGCTACATATCAGCAGATACATTTACCTCCCAATAATATAAGGAAAGCTTTTGCTCTTTTGCAACAATTATAGATACCTAAGGGTGTGTTTGAAAGGGCTAAATTTGCATCAGGTGGAATGCAAGTGGCCGAAATGGTCTTTCTGTTCAATTTGCCTGCTTGCGTGTTGAGGTCACTTGCTATTTCAAGCCAGTGTCATGAACTCCCTCCATTCAGCTCAATGCAGGAAGGATCATTTATATGTATACTTGAAAATGAAGGATTTGAGAGAGGCGAAGAATGGTATTAACCCATCATTTGGTTATCCATGCATATTGTTTCTCATGGATATAGAAATCTACCTATTTTATTAGTAGTGTTGTATTTTAAGCTTATCTGTATACAATATATCCACGAATATATGTGCATATGTAACCTTTTTCTTCTTCTTCTTCATTTTCATTTTCATTTTCATTTTTTTTTTCTTTTTTTTTTTCGAATCAAGACTGTATTAAACCTGAACTTTTCATTCACTGATATTTTTGGTATTTCCATTTCTTTGATTGACTTTTTTACTGTCTTTCTAATGATTAAAAAAAAAAAAAACAAAAAAACGAATTAAATGCATGCATTTCCCATTCCTTTTTTTAATTTTTCCTGCTGTTTGTCACTTTGCTAACTATGAGAAACAGATCATGTTTTCCTGGAGTTTCCGTGGATGGAAACAGCTTGAGTTATAGATATGGATTCCATAAATCGTCATTTACCGAGAGCCAAACAACTGCATTGGGTTTGGCAGTGCTGGTAAAGTGGTGGATAAGGGAAAATTCTGCTGCTCTTCATGATATAAAACATTTTCTACTTGAAGTACACTACCATGATTAGAATCATCTTCTATCATGAAAAAGGTGGATTCTACCTTATCTGATATGCACCCAACATCCTCAACGGATGAGTTATATTCCAACCACATCTGATTGAATACAGAAATCATGGTCGGCCAATTGACCCTTTGGCTCTTGGATTCCTTAAGTCAGGAGTTCCCCTTCAATTCAAATTCAAATATTTCATTTTTTTTTTTTTTTTTGGCACTTGCTATAATGGCTCCATCAATTTCCCGTCAGTTTCTCTAATATACCCTCTATTTTTGCTAATTTCTCTCAAGTCGATCTGCAATTATGTTGCAGGTAAAGCCTAACCAGGTAACCTTCACAGGTGTTTTGTCCGCTTGTGCCCATAGCGGATTAGTATATGAAGGGCTGCGATTTTGGTCATGCATGCTTGAGTACGGGGTAAAGCCATCAATGGAGCACTATGGGTGCATGGTTGATTTACTCTGCCGTGGTGGTCAAGTAGAAGAGGCATATGAATTTGTTGAAACCATGCCTATTTTGCCGAATTCTATTATTTGGAGGACTCTACTTGTGGGGTGCAAGAACAATTGGATGCTGGACAAAGGAGAGAGAGTTGCTGGGCGATTACTCGAACTAGAGCCACTCAATGCTGAGAATTATGTGCTCCTCTCAAACTTGTATGCATCAAATCAACAGTGGGAGAAGGTTAGCTATGTGAAGAAGAAAATGAAGGAGAATGGCGTTAAGGCCATGCCTGGTTGTAGCTCGATTGAGGTGGATGGCTTTGTGCATGAGTTTGTGATGGGTGATGAGTCGCACCCAGAAGCAAAGGACATAAGGGAAGTGTTGAGGGACATATTTGAGCAGGTCTGCCTTTTGGGGCATGAGCCATGGACATCAACAGTTTTGCATGATGTGGGTAAAGAGGAGAAAGAGAGTGCCCTTTTCGAGCACAGTGAGAGGTTGGCCATTGCTTATGGGATGTTGAAGACAAATGCACCTGTGGTGATTCGGGTGGTGAAGAACTTGAGGGTCTGTGGCGATTGCCATGAGGTGACCAAGATCATCAGCAAAGTGTATGGCCGGGAGATTATTGTTAGGGACCGAGTTCGGTTCCATCGGTTTATCAACGGAGGGTGCTCTTGTAAAGATTACTGGTGACTTTCAATCCTACAAGAGGTTGCATGTTCTTTACAGGCTTCACGATGTACAGCCATACACAAACGGGACTTGCATGTTGAAGTGAAGGTAGTTCTTTGCTGCAGGCATATTTGAGACATTCATCAGGTGGGCCTGTCAAAGAATCGCTGACAGACAGCATTCATATCAAAGAATGGCATCAAACACATGTCCGAAACCAAAAAAAGAAAAAGAAAAAAAGAGTACACATTCGGAATCCTCACTTTTATGGAGAATTTTACCAATAATTCTTGAGAATTTATCCAAAAAAAAAAAAAAAAACAGAGAGGCTGTTTTGGGGCTGTACTGGTTTTGCTGGCCAATACGCCTGCCAATAGCATTCGTAATACCTTGAACAGGACATGCGTGTATGAAATGCACGGAGGTCTTTGCTGCAGACATTTGAGACATTCATCAGGTGGGTTCATCCTTGGACATTTCATGGCCCAAAAATCAATCTAGTGCTTCCATCAGGTGATCCATCACACTATAGTTGCATGAAGCATGAAGGGAAGCAGTAGATTCAGGTGCAGGAGCTGTGAAGCATTTGTTTTTCAAAATGTTAGACAGCTTGGAAGCTGGAGCATGAGCATGAGTATGAGGTGTGATTCAGAGCAGGATCTACACCTGGGTAGAAGGTTCATGCAATGGAAGGCCATACATATGAGTGGCCATGAACGCTTGATAAGTGGACCCACTTGATTTCTGGGCCACGGTTTGCTCATAGTCTGAACTGCCAGATGGATGGTCCTGACTGCAAAACAGGTGCTACTCTCACAAATGCTATTATCTAAGATCTGTAATGACATGTTAAGTGCTAGCTGACACGCAGCGGGAAATTATTGTACTGACAGGGTAATCTACAGTTGCCAAGGTAAAGCAGTTTTCTCAGTTACAGCTGCATTTGGAGATGCTGAGTCATGTGAAAATTCTTGCAATTAGAGCAGGTTCAAGGATTGCTTTTCAGGGACCCTCATTGCAGAATGCAACTCTAGAAATCCTATCCCTTGGGTGTCTGTAGAAAGCCGAGCGCCGTGGCAAGGTTTGAAGTACTGCCTGAAAATGTATCGATTCGGTTCCAAAAAGTACTGATGATTCACATCAGTAACCTCCCAATTCACTCGTTAAAAGCCCATATCTTGGGGGTACGAGTATTTGAAATGTTCATTAACATGTCTTATTGCATTTTAAGGGGGGGCTGTCCGAAACTTGTGTGTATTGTCCAACATGTTCAGGTGTTTATCATGGATGATATGATACCTGATATTCCGATCTTAACGCTTGGGGCGTTTGAAAACGGGCTTTCCTTGTAAATGAGATTTATTTAGTTAGTTCACAACTTATATGAAAGTTGAGCTTGGGCATGCGAATCTTCTTGCAGAGAGTGGGTCTCCTGAAATAGTGTTCTTATTTATTGTCATTATCCACTGTCCTAATGACTAATGAGTCATTGTATTTTTGTTTCTCAGATGAGCATCGGCCAGAGTTTCCTTCAGGTGTTGTTGAGTTTAGAGATTTCTGAGTTTTCTGAGTTATTCATTTATTTATTTTCTGAGTTTTGTCGAGTTGGAGTCTTGTGTTTCTCGTAGTTTAGACGCAATTGTATTAATTGGAGATTTTCTTGAGTCACAGCGAAACATGAAAAAGGAGTTGGTTTGCAGAGTTGAGCGTTTTTTTTTTTTTTTTTTTTTCGAGTATTAAATATGTAAGAAAGGATTTATTTGGTTGTAAACTAATACCCCTTAAAATAACAAATAAAAAAATAAATAAAAATCAGTGGCGGGAATCATATATTTGAAAATATGGGTAGATGGATGATTGGTGGTTGGAGAGTAGCAACGGCTGACAACTGGTTTGGATACTGGCGTCTTTCTTGTTAGGTACAGCTACTAGTCGCAATGGGCGGGGCGGGGATTGTGTGCTACCCTCACCAGGAGCTAGCTAGAGACTGGTGGTCCAGTCAGAGGATCTGTGGGGCCCACTGTGATTTATATGTTTTATACCCTCCATCCATCTATTTTGAAAGATCATTTTAAGGTTAGAACCAAAATAAGAGGCAGATTGAAGGCTCAAGTGGACTGCACCACATTTAGCAGTGGGGATTGATTTCCTATCGTTGAAAACTTCTACCCCTTGAGCATTTTATGGGATCGTGATATATATATATATATATATATATATATATATATATATATATATATATATATATATATATATATATATATATGGGAAAAGGTTCTATAGGGTCGAGCTCATGCCAACCCCCCATGAGGTCGAGCTTTGTGGGCCTCACCATGATATATGTTGAACATTTACCCCATTAGTCAGATGCACCATTCCACAGTGGGCCTAGGGCTTAAAAATCAAGTCAATCCGTGACTTTTGTGGGCCACACCGCGTACCAAAGTTGAGAAGGGTTATCCTCCATTAAAACATTTAGAATCATTTTTTGGGCCCACCGATATGTGGTTCACAAATCCAGACCATCTATTACATCTGTCCCACTTGGAGGAGGGGTCAGACCAAGTTTCAGATGCATCCAAATTTCAAGTGGGCCCCACCAAGTGCTTTTATATGTTTTAGGCATGTCTTCACATGATTTTAGATGGTATGGCCCACCTGAGTTCCGTATACGACTGATTTTTGGGACATCCTATAATTTAAAGGGAACCCATCAAATGCATGGTGTTGATGTTTGACATACATCATGGTGGAGCCCACACGGCTCCACCTCATGGGGAGTTATAGAACCTTTTCCCATATATATATATATATATATACATACACACACACACACACACATCCATTGTGATGCGTGTCGAACATCAACACCGTGTATTTGATGGGTCCTTTAAATTATGGGATATCACAAAAATCAGCCGTATATGGAACTCAGGTGGGCCATACAATCTATAATCACATGAAGACATGCCTAAAATATATAAAAAAAACTTGGTGCGGCTCACCTGAAATTTGGATACATATGAAACTTGGTGTGACCCCTCATCCTAGTGGGACACAGATAATAGATGGGTTGGATTTATGAACTACATCTCAGTGGGCCCAACAAATGATTATGAATGTTTTAATGTAGGGTAACCCTATCAACTTTTGTATATGGTGTGGCCCACACAAGTCATAGATTGACTTGATTTTTAAGCCCTAGGCCCACCATGGAATGGTGCATCTGACTGATGGGTTGATAGGTTAGATGTTCAACACGCATCACAGTGGGCCCACACAGCTTGACCTCATGAGAAGTTCCATTGAGCTTGATCGTGTGTGTGTGTAGTACTATGAGGTCCACCTCATGGGAACTTCCCATGAGGTTAAGTTGTGTGAGCTGCATAGTCATGTGTGTCGGACATGCATGTGATAGGTCCCCTTTGGGTTATGGGGTATCTCAAAAATAATCCATGTATGGAGCTTAGGGGCCATACCATCTAAAATCATGTGAAGACATGCCTAAAACATATAAAAGCACTTGGTGGGGCTCACCTGAGTTTTGGATGCAACCGAAACCTGGTCTGGCCCCTTGTCAAAGTGGGACACACATAATGGATGATTTGGATTTGTGAACCACATCTTGGTGGGCCAAATAAATGATAATGAAGGTTTTAATGGGTGGATAATCCCTCTCAACTGTTGTATGTGGTGTGATCCAGCTAAGCCATGGATTGACCTGATTTATAAGCCTATGGGCCATCATGGAATGGTGCATCTGACTGATGGGGTGGATTTTTGACGCACATCATAGTGGGATCATGCCTTAAAATGATATGTAAAAATGATTGGATATATATATATATATATATATATATATATATATATATATATATATATATATATATATATATATATATAGTAATGGTCTCCTGCGCACTGTACTACAATGAGTTTATATGCGAGCCTTCATGTAAGCCGTATGATGAGGAGAACGGGTCGGATTCAACTTTATTGAGAGAGGAAGAGTCTTAAAAAAAAAGACTCTCTTCTATACTTACAGTGAGAAATTTGGAATTGCATGAGAATTTTCTGCTAAAGCCTTTCTCACTAAGATCATGCAAAAGCCTTTCTATGTGGACCCCAGTATGATGTTTGTGATAAATCCAACCTATCCATCCGCTTTTTGAAGTCAATTTAGGATATGGGACCAAGAATGAGGGGGTTCCAAAAATTAAATGGGCCACATGAGAGGAAAAAGTAGGAATTTAGTGACCGCCGTTGAAATTTAAAGTGTCGAGCCGATAATTCAAGCACATACACAGATCAATTGGATCATACCCTTTATAGGTCCCATAATGATGTTTATTTGTCATCCAACATATTCAGGAGATTATACAACATGGATGAAGGTAAAACACAAATATAAGCTTGATCAAGAACTTCTATGGCTCCCAATAATTTTTCAAGGTAAATGTTCAATTCGACTGTTTCCAGTGGCATGGTCAATTTGAACATTTAATATGCTTGATTTTTTGTGTCAATCCCTAAAATTATCTCATGAAATGAATGGATTGAGGGGATAAAATACATAAATCATGGTAGACCCCACTGAGTTTACTCAGTATGCTAAGCGTAGGAGTTTGGATCCTTGTTTGCCGAAAGGAAAGGAGAATTCGAAAGCACGATTCTCCCGAAACGGATTGGCTACTCCCTTGTGTTCGGTGCTCTATGGGACCCACCATGATGTATGTATTTCATCCATTCCGTTCATCCATTTTTACATATCATTTTAGGGCTTCATCCCTAAAAATGAGACGGATATAAACCTCAGGTGGACCACACCACAGGAAAACAATAGTGATTGGATATCCACCATTTAAATGCTCCTAAGGCCCACTGTACGGTTTATTTGACATCCAATGTGTTGATTAGGTCATACAGACCTAGATGAAGGGAAACAACAAATATCAGCTTGATCCAAAACTTTTATGGCCCATAAAAAGTTTTTAATGGTCGACGTTCATTCAACATTGTTTTCTATAATGTGGTCCACTTGAGATTGGGATATATCTCATTTTTGGTACAATATCATAAAATGGTCTAGAAAAATAGATGGACGGCATGGATGAAACACATACATCATGGTGGGGCCCACAGAGCATAGACCACCAGCCAATGGCTGATGGCAGGGAGTAGCCTATCTGTTTCCCGATTCTCGGGGCGTAGATTAGATACTGACAGGTTGAGCAGTGAGTAGAGCTGGGCATCGGTCTGGGTCAGACCGAATTAGGCCTAACCCGGTCAGATCCGAAATTTTAACAGGCTGACCTGAAATCGATCCAATCCGAGACGGAGTCCAGGTCACCTGACTCAGATCCGTTGCTTGGTTGACTTGACCCGATCTGAGTCTGAGTCGGCCAGGGAAACTGAGTCGGATCGGATTGGGCACTATTCGAATCATTTGATATGGTGTGGTCCACTTCAATCTTCAATGTATGATATGTCAAAATGGATGAACGGCTTAAATAACATATATAAATCAAGGTGGGCCCCACATGACTATAAAAATTGTGTATCAACACCTGCTGCATAGGTTGTCCCATCGGGCAGGCTGCAGGCTATTGAAGTAACATCAAAAAGTTTTGTGGGTCCCACTATGCTGTATGTATTATATCCACACCGTCCGTCAATTTTGAGATATCATATTAGGGCATGAGCCAAATAATGATGTAGATAAAAATTTGCAGTGGACCACATCACAGAAAAAAGTGGGGAGAATGATTCCCACCGTTGAAACTATCCTAAGGCCCACCGTAACGTTTATTTAAAATCAAACCTGTTCAAAAGTTGAAAAATACAAAAATAAGGGAAAATACAAATATCATGTTGATATAAAACTTTTGTAGCTTTTAAAAGTTTTTAATGGTGGGCGTCACTGTCCATAGAGGTTTCTATGTTGGGGTTCACTCGAGCTTTGGATTTCATTCATTCTTGGGATATTGCCTTGAAATGATCTCTCCAAATGGATGGAAGGTTGGATACAAAACATACATCATGTTGGGGTCCAAGGAACTTGGTTAAGTCACTTTAATGTATACTCTCGCAGCCCACTGTTTTGACTTGCAAAGCGAGTTACAGAGAATATAACTATTGCGCCTGTTGCGCCTGTTGCGCCTGACGTGCCGTGTAAGTAACTCTTTCTTACCGGTGAGTAAACTCTGTTGGGGCCCACCATGAATGCATGTGGTGTATCCAAGTCGTCCATTCATTTTTTCAGATTATTTTAGCTGTTGAACCCAAAATTGATGAATATCCAAAGCTCAAGTGGACCACACCATAAGAAAAAGTACAAATATTAATTTTCACTCCGAATCTAGTCGAATCGGAATGGTCTGGATTAACCACTACCCGATCTCGATTTGAAAAAATAGTTAGATCTAAATGATCCTACCCGATCCTACCTGATCCAGGCCGTCAGTTCTGTTCGGAACGGGTCGGATAGGGTCTGATCAGGTCAGATCAACCGGATCCGGTCAAAAATGCCCACCTCTAGCAGTGAGACGTGCTACTGAAGTGACGTCACCAATTTCCATGGATCACACCATCATATATGTTTTCTATCCATGCCTTTCATCCATTTGGAGAGATCATTTTAGGGTAATAATCAAAGAATGAGTTAAATCCAAATCTTCAGTGGACCCCAGCACAAAAAACAGTGGGGATAGTGACGCCCACCATTAAAAACTTTTAAAGTCCACAATAGTTTTAGATCAATCTTGTATTTGTATTCTCCCTTCTTTCATGTATTTTTTAACTTTTGATCAGGTTAGATTTCAAATAAACATTATGGTGGGCCTTAGGATAGTTTCAATGGTGGGAATCACTTCTCCACTATTTTCTGTGGTGGTCCGCTACAGCTTTTTATCTACCTCATTCTTTGGCTCATGCCATACAATGATTCTCTGTAGCATGTCCTGGAATGATATCAGAAAATGGATAAATGGGGTGGATTTATGTTAAACATCAAGGTGGGCCCCACCTACATCCCAGTGCAGGAGCTTTCTGCTAAAGGCTTTCGTAGGAAACCCCGTCTGACGTGAAATAGCTAATGAGAGGTTCGGTTGAGTAGCTGAAGTAACGTCACCAAGTTCTGTGGGTCCCACCATGATGTATGTATTATATCCACACCGTCCATCCATTTTGAGAGATCATATTATGACATTATCCAGAGAATGAGGCAGATCAAAAGCTCTAGTGGACCCCACCACATAAAAAAGTGGGGAGAGTGATGCCTATGGTTAAAAACTTCTAAGGGTCACAAAAGTTTTTGATCAAGTTGATATTAGTGTTTCCTCTTCTTTCATATATGGGTTAACACAACAATGCTATATGACAAAGTTAAGGTCTGATCATCAAATGGGCCAGGAGTCCGCACATTGTGAAGAATATGTCACACGTGTAATCTATTTAAGCTGCTCACCAGCTGACTCCTACATTAGTATACGATATGATGAAGGAAGCTGTTGTATGTGTATAAAATAAATGGATGCAACTATCTAAGGGTGTGTTTGGATTCACGTTTTGATTGTATAGTATCGTATTAGTGGGGTTTATGGGACATGTCTCTCATTTGGAAATGAACGAGGCTGCGATGCATTCCACACGCGCGAATACCGCGCCGAACCACTTTACGTCATCGAGTGTACTATACAAGCGGACGGCTATTCAGAGTCTGGTCCCGTCTCTTCACTGTATTGCATTGAAGAGGGTTGAAGTCGGTTTGGATCCATTTTCAAGTGTTCGTTGGGAGAATGAGCGAACCTATACTCCTTCGTCCCTGTATATCATCTCCGTATGCCTGCATGTCGACGATGAACGTAGAATCTTCCATCTCTTAGACAAACATCATCTTTACAGTGGCGAGAGGACCTTGCTCCCACCTTCGTTTTGGGGTACCGGCTGTCCGTGCAACTCATTCCAAGGCCGCTAAGCACTTCCTCCAGGTATGATCCAAACTCCTCAGCAAATCGGTTTCTACTCATCCGACGATGTTTACCAAGATCGTATTCTCTCTCTATACGGTCAAGCGTATATCTCCTGACCGTATACACCCTATAGCCCATGTTGACATGCTTATACAAACGAGGGTAGGGCAATCTTCTCCTAACAATTCTAATATCGGTTTCAATTACTGAATAAATTTTGTTTGGAATGGATAGGTGCATGACACCCATCTGTTTGGGGAAGGCCATGTACAGGTGGTGTTTGTACCAACGATTCTGTCTATTAGGTAAATATGCCCTGTATTACATAAAATCCCATTTTTTGATTTCAAAACCATTCCTCATCGACATTTGTTGTCTTCGAACCTTTCATTTTTGGAGAATCAACATTATCTCATAAGGATCTGCACATTCTGGGTTTGGCTCAAATAGAGGTATTGCTGTACTGTCTGTAACGTCATTCATATCTTCTGATACTGGAGGTAGAAATTATAACATGAAAGGAAGAAATTGTGATCTCTATGCAAATTTTTTTGAAGTTGTTTACATGCTTCTAGTTTCAATCTGAATTAGATGTGTAAAAATTCTCTGGTTGAAGTCTGTTGTTATCTCTGCTGTACTTTCTAATACTCTGTATTTATCTTCTTTTTAAATAATATATTCCAATATATTCTGTAACATTGTCTACTAGAATGCTTGATGTTAACACTTTTGAAGATTCAATACTTTTCAACACACAGTATAAATTCTGGATTTTAGTGACTTACACTGTTTATGTCGTATGACTGTGTTCAGTAACAAGTTAATAAATTATCCCCTACAACATTAACTGTTGCTAGGAAACAAGTTGCTAATCTGTTATTTGTAACTACAAGTAAATCTTCTAATTTAGCTGTTATCAGATGGGATGTATCACTCAGCTCATTGACGATAATATAGAGGACAGTGAGAACTAACATGTTTTGATCAGTTATAATGCACTTTTATCCCAATTAAAAGAATTGGGCCTACAAGAAGAAAATAAAAAAAATTACAATTGCTGAAAGACCAACTGCAGTATCAGTTATTTAGAATTGTACAAGATTGATGTAGTCTGTATACATGCTTATATACAAGTCAAATTTACATTTTCTTCTGATTGTAGATTAGATCCATTTGTCGAGTTCCCTTTAAACTGTCATGGCTTCCGAAAGTGTGGAATATTCTGATGACAGATCATCTGGCAGTGAATGACATGACAGTAAAATAGTCGCTGCCATAACCACCATTGCAGCTCCAGTAACTGTAATGGAAGTGGCTAAATATTATCGCCATTACTATATGAAGGCTAAACCTGATGATAGCCATATTGAGAGGGATAGGTTCATAAGATGAATTATACATAAGAGTGATACTAAGTGTCTTGCACATCTAAGGATGAGAGGGATAAATTTTTTAAATTATGTTCGTTGTTGAGGGATTAAAATTTACTTTTTGATAGCAGGAGATGTAGTATGAAGGAGCAGGTTGTAATGTTTCTTTATACTGTCGGACATAACGTACGTAATTGTGTGATTGGTCATCATTTTACACGATCTGGTGAGACTGTGAGCAGACACTTTAGTAGGTTGCTGAATGTTATAATCAGTCTTTATCCTGAGTACGTTAGGTTTCTTGGTTTACGTACACCCAAGGAAATTTCTGACAATCCGTTGTGGAGTTCATATTTTCAAGTAAAGTTGAAGATATGTTAGAGAAATTCCTATATTAATAGTTCATATTTAATAGATGACCTGATCATTACCACCATTTTGATTGTAGGACTGCATTGGGGCCCTAAATGGTACCCATATACCGTCTTATTTGCCAAAAGAAAAAAACTCAACTTTCAGAAATCGAAAAGGATTTCCATTATAGAATGTTTTGGCCACATGCACATTTGATATGATATTTGTATATGTGCTTACTGGTTGGGATGGATCTGCATCTGATGTTCGTGTCCTACAAAATGCACTCACCTGTCGCCCTGACTGTTTTCTTATTCCACATGGTAATTGTGTGTAAGGGGTGATTGTTTTTCTGCCATTAATTATGTGTGGTAGATATCTGAAACATATATTGTAATTGTGTAAAAAAATATTATGTTGTTAACACTGGGTATGCACATTTGCCTGAATTTATAGCACCCTATCGAGGTGTGCGATATCACTTGAACGAGTTTCGTACTAGAAGAAAGTTTTCCAATAAAAAGGAACTTTTCAATTATCGTCACTCATAGTTACGAAATGTCATAGAGCGTTCATTTGGCCTGTTAAAAAATCGCTTCCCTATTTTCCGTACTCCTCCTCAGTTTAAGTTTATAACACAAGTGAAAATTGTTATAGTTTGCAGTATCCTTCATAATTTCATTCGTATTAATGGTAATGCGTATAAGGGGTGATTGTTTTTCTGTCATTAATTATATGTGATAGATATCTGAAACATATGTTGTAATTATGTAGAAAAATATTATATTGTTAACACTGGGTATGCACATTCGCCTGGATTTATGGCACCTTATCGAGGTGTACGATATCACTTGAACAAGTTTCATTCTGGAAGAAAGCCTTCCAATAAAAAGGAACTTTTCAATTATCGTCATGCACAGTTACGAAATGTCATAGAGCATTCATTTGGCCTGTTAAAAAACTGCTTTCCTATTTTACATACTCCTCCTTAGTACAAATTTATAACATAAGTGAAAATTGTTATAGCTTGTTGTGTCCTTCATAATTTTATTCGTATTGATGGTGATGATGGACTGACTGAGGTAGTTGAGAACAGTAGGGACAATACAGAGGATGTTGTGCCATCCTCTGTAAATGTAACCTCTGTAGATGAAGGAGTAGCGTTAGCTCGGATGCTGGATCGCGCACGTGAGAAGTGGATAAGGAAGAGAGATGAGATTGCTGAGAGAATGTGGAATGACAGTTTTCCACGCAAAAGACAACGAACTTATGTTTCCTGATTTATGTAATGATTCGCTTAGTCAGAAGCGAAAATATTTGCACATATTTTCAGTATGTTTGAGATATTATGTTTAAGTTTCGTGTTGAATTTCATATTATCTGCATATGAGTCACTACTATAGTGCATTACTTCATTGTACCTGTTATATCTCTATTTACATTTTCTGTGTGTAGGATCTATGAATTTTCTAAGGAGCACTGACAAGAACTTGAGAAAGAAAGCTATGGAGTCATCACCTTTAAAGAAGGGTGTTGCTTCAAACTAATGCCCAAATTCGTCGATTGAAATAATTGGAACTCCTAAGAAAAAGAATACACCCTTCTGCAAAGGGTCATCCCTAAAATCTATATCCCAGCCAGGGCGTAGTATAGGCGATCTACGTAAAGTTAATAGACTTCAATGGACAGACAACGTGGATAATGCATTGGTTGATGGGTTGGTTGAATAGGTGAACCGTTGGTTGAATAGGTGAACCTAGGACTTAAAACTGACGTCGAGTTTAAACCCGAAGCATACAAGGCCACGATTAAAGTAATTTACGATACTTGTGGCATATTGCTTGAGAACCATCATATTTCTAATCACTTGCGGACCCTAAAGAGGCTGTACTAGGCAATAAAGGACATGCTTAACGCTTTGGGTTTTGGATGGGACGAACAAAACAAGATGGTTCTTGCTACAGAGGATATATGAGAGGGATACCTCGTGGTATGATCTTCACATATAAATACATTTAAAGTTTGTACAGTCTGCTTTTATAAAATTAATGATTACATTCTATCTTTGTATATACAGATACACCCCTACGCCGAACGGGTGCGAGGCAAACATATAGACAGATGGGACGACCTCGCGTTCATGTTTGGCAATAATTGTGCCCATGGTGAATTCGCTAGTACGGCATATTCTTCTCCAATATCAGGAAAATATCACGGCCGTGATGAGTTCAACTCTGATGATGACTCGGATGAGGGGGCTTCCCAAACGGTTCATTTGTTATCCTTTGACGAGGATGAGCGGAGGCCCCCTCCTCGAGTTCGAAATGGTGATGGATCCATATCAAATCAGGCAAAACGTGCTAGCAAGAGCCCACTGGAAGCCACTTTAGCTTCTCGTCATAGCCAAATAGATGGGAGTGAGATAAGTCGTGGGCGGAGGGGCAGGCCAAGTGAACATATCGGTGAGAAGATGGAGGAAGTGGCTGAAGCCGTTAATAACCTGACAATTACTTTGGGTCAGGGAAAATTTATGATGCGCGTTCAGCGATTGCTGAGTATACTGGAAGAGGTGCCTGGTCTTTCGCATGAAGACCAACTCCGTGCTCCAAGGTTCTTGCAGACTGATGTAGTCAGTGCTGATTTTTTTTTATTATAATAAAGATGGGTAATGAATGCAGGAAGAAATGGATAAAAAAAGTGATCCTTCCTCGTTGTGGCGCAGATTGAGAATGTGGCACATGGTTCATATCAGTTGACTTTTATCTTTTTAGGATCACCAGTTTTTTGGATGGTTTGCTATATTAAGTTTATTTTTCCCGAGTCTGTCATGGCTCGGTTTGGAATTGTTAACTTTTATCTGCTTTGGATGATACATATGTTGCTGGAGCAGCACTGCTAACTGTTTTATTTTATCTATTTGGATTATACATATGTTATATTGGATACGGTTGTATTATAACTTTTTGCGAAGCTGTTAGTAGGCTGAAACTACTTGCATGTTGAAACTGTTGATACTACTTACAGGTTGAAACTCTAGACTTATACAACATTTTAGTTTCGATCTCTCCATTTTTTTTGATAGTGGAGATACATTTCAGCAATCATTCTTATGTCATTAGATTCAGACAATGATCGGAACAGTGATTCCTATTATGTCTTACTGATTTAATGTCACTAACCTGAAATGTCAATTCCTTTACTTCTCCTTTATTCATCTCTGTTGTACATTAGTGTTGCTGGTTACTTTTCTCAAAGCTATACTGATATACCTTTCTCATGGGTTACTGACGTGGATTAAGACGCTCCTTCCTTTATGATTTTCTCGCCTTGTTACTGGTAATGTCTCTACTTTTGAGAAACCCGTATATTTGATCTATCGAAATTTCCTGATACTGTAACTGGTATTGCGAAAATTCATATTCTAGCTGAGGTTTATTGTCTGGTTCCTACTGTAATTATACATATTTGTCCCGTTTATTAAGGTCCTAACGTAATCAGTATAGAAAGAATATTGTAAACAAAACTCAACTGGGATAGAGGTTAATTGATTATGATAATGATAAGGGGTAAACCTGAGTGAATTTGTTTGGTGATACAATGGATACCACGCATGCAACAATCGTTTTACTCCTGATTTGAACACCAGTGATATGGTTGTTATTATTGGTTAGGTATATTCACTGTCTTAAGTTGTGAAGAAATGAATTTGCATGTACAATTGTAGGGTTAATGAGCACTATAGTTCAGCGAAGTTTCCAATACTTGGATACAGTTTGACTTCTATATCGTGTAATAGAAGCCTTTGATTTCTTTTTCAGTTTCAAACTTTGGTAATGGTATATAGTATCGAGCTTTAGAACTTTAACTGTCTCAGATGGATTTCCGGCAATTTTTAGTTAATATTCTCTTTACCTCCCTCATTTAACTTTTGAAATATATAACGCTTTGCTGAAGGAGATTCAATATAGGAGTGATACAGTTATCTCTTTTCGTGTAAATCACCTGGTTCACTTCGTCATATTGTATAGAAAGTTAACGTAATACTGGTAATAAGTCTGCTATTGAGAAGCTTTTAATTATGAATGTCAATTTGAATATTTCATTATGGACTGATACAGTTTTCAATTGCAGTACACTTGACAGGTTATTTTTCAATTCAGGGCCTTGAGATCAGTGAAAGGTTTGCAGCTCGTTCGTGTTTGCAAATTTATCCAGATGGTAAGGAGATTTAATAATGTTGTCAATGTGTCAACCAGTTACGTACATTGTTGTTGACGTGAACATTTCTATTTATTTGCAAAGGTGGTTGTGGGGATCTATTTGCAACCTAATTCCCCCCCCCCCCCCCTGCGAAACGAAATTTGGTGTCATCATCTTCGAAAGTCTAATAATATGAAAATTATATAGTACAAGTAGAGGCAATAGAAAGATGAAAGTTTTAACTTTTTATTATTTTTATTTAACTTTTATTCTTTTTCTTTTTTTTTTTTGTCTATTACATTCAGATATTATACAAAGTAAGACATTTGTTTATTCTTATAGCAGAATGAAACAAAAGTATTATGTGGTGTTTGTGGGAAGGAATCCCGGGATCTATGCAACATGGGATGCATGCAATGCTCAAGTCAACGGATTTAGTGGGTGCAAACACAAGTCGTTCACGACTTTTGAAGATGCTACGAAAGCCTGGAATGAGTATCAGGTTTGTAGGATTTTTTGTTATTACTTGTTATCTGAATTTTTGTTAGTCGAGGCAGTGAAGAATGCATCATATCCTTCTCTTTGGGGGGAGGGGGGGGGGGGGGGAATTAGGTTGCAACTGTAAGTGGGGCTACTCGTGCATCTTTTCCCAATCTCACGGTGTGACATACAACTGTAAGTGGGGCTACTCGTGCATCTCATCGCCATTCAGCAATGGATAGTGGCAATTATGTACCGGCTCTCACAGATTGGATCGAAATCGGCACCAGGAATGTTCGGGAAGATGGCAGGGCTGAGAGGGTGCCTGTTGCTGAAATTGGAGAGGAATCTTGCATGGCTCGGCTTCTTCGTATGCTGCTTGGATTGTTGATTTTTTATGCCGGTATCAAGTTATTTTGTCGGTTAGGGTATATGTAGGGCTGATTGGGATGCAATAATTTTTTTTTTTTTTTTTTTTTTTGTAGTACATGATGGTTGGGGCCTCTGGTATTATCGTGGACTGTTTTCTCATAGAATTTCAAGAGGGGTTGGTACACCGATCACACATTCACATGTTTATCTAAATGAAACATGTTGGTGATTTTTTTTTTTATATAAATTTGCAATGTCTCGCGAAATATTTTCATTGATATTTGATCTTCACCGTGGAAAAGATTCGTATGATCAGGATAATATATTTTTCGTGAAATTGTGCCAGTAGATGTGACATCTAGGCCGTTCAAGTCGTCAATCAAAGTAACTGATACTGGATGAACGATCAGGATACTTTGAAATGGCTGATAACCCATGTGGGGCCCACAGTCTTCTTAGTGAGGAAAAATGTATCCCCAGCATGTAGGTACAGTTCGGAGTGTAAATATTGTTGATGTGTACCATGTGTTAGATTGTAAGGACGTTGAGACATTTTTAAGGACATCCATACCGTTAAACAAGTGAATGGAAGTGGAGACACTCCTCTGACTGTCATCATTCATGAAATAGAACGTGATGGATTGCAGTGATTAATCACAACAACAAGACTGGGCCCCGTCTGAGATAATATGCGCATTCCCATGTACAAATATGCTTCATCGTACACAGACTACCATATCAGTATGTATATATAACGTGTGCCCCTTATACGTCGTTTCCAAACATTGATCTATACTACAAATTGTATACATGAAAAGACAATACGTCTTATCCAAACATTGCTTATGGCACGTTTTTGGTGGATGTATTCTGAAAATCGCTCAACGTATACATGAATAGTACCGGAGTACAATACAATACATCCAAAACGTGAATCCAAACACGCCCTAATATAAAAGTGGCCCATCTCATGATCTTGTATAGCTGATCTTTGAGAAAAGGCAACTATAGAGTGAGATCTCTTTGTGTGTGTGAAGGTGGATAGAAGGGGACAAACAACCTGACCTCCATGGGAAGGAAGAAAATTACGGTGAACCTCCTCATTCTTGGTCGCATATCCTAAAATGATTTTGAAAAACAGATGGATGGGTTCGATTTATCACAAATATCATACTAAGCCCCA
Organism: Magnolia kwangsiensis; assembly: GCA_037074715.1. Lineage (NCBI taxonomy): Eukaryota > Viridiplantae > Streptophyta > Magnoliopsida > Magnoliales > Magnoliaceae > Magnolia > Magnolia kwangsiensis. Next base: position 123,323,308 of record CM073577.1, read on the forward strand.
TACAGAAAGGCTTTCGCATGATCTTCATGCAAAAGGCTTTCGCATGATCTTCATGCAAAAGGCTTTTGCATGATCTTCATGCAAAAGGCTTTTACAAAAAATTCTCTTGCAATTTCAATTTTCTCTCCATGAGTGTAGGAGAGAGGCTTTTTATGAAGACTATTCCTCTCTCGATGAAGTTGAATCCTACCCATTCTCCTCATCCTACGGCTTACATGAAGGCTCACATATAAACTCTTTATGGTACAGTGCGCAGCAGACCATTACTCTCTCTCTCTCTCTCTCTCTCTCTCTCTCTCTCTCTCTCTCTATACACACACCCACACACACCCCCACACACCCCCACACACTCACATCGTAGTGGGATTTCACCACCTGTGGATACTCGAACCCTTGATCAGGTGTTGAAACTCCTAAGAGTCTATCACCGGAGCAATGGTACTATGGGGTCGACCTTACTAGAACTTCCCGTGAGGTTGAGCGGTGTGGGCCCTACCATGATGTGTGTCAAACATCAACACATGCACCGTTCCAAGTGGGCCACAAGCTTAAAAATCAAGTCAATTTATTGACTTGGGTGGGCCACACCACATACAACAGTTGAGATGGGTTACCATCCCATTAAAACATTCATAATCATTTATTAGGCCCACCGAGATGCTGTTCACAAATCCAGACCATCCATTGTGTGTGTCGCACTTGGATGAGGGGTCAGACCAAGTTTAAGCATCATCCGAAACTCAGGCGGGGCCCACCAAGTACTTTTATATATTTTAGGCATGTCTTCACATGGTTTTAGATGGTATGACCCACCTATGTTCCATATATAGCTGATTTTTAGGGTATCCCATAACCTAAAGGGGACCCATCAAATGCACGGTGTTGATGTTCGACACACATCACAGTAGGGCCCACACAACTTGACCTCATAGTGTGTGTGTGTGTGTGTGTGTGTGTGTGTGTGTGTGTGTGTGTGTGTGTGTGTATCATACATCATGGTGTGGCCCACAGAACTTGGTGACGTCACTTTAGTGGGAGTCTCGCTACTCAACATGCAATTCCCGTGAGATTGCGAAAATCTTGGCGCGCAAGCCATCCTTTTGCATACTCTCTCGTTGAGAGAGCTATTGAATCTTAGCCGATGAGTGTAATCCAAGAGCTCTTATATAAGCTCGCATTTAAGCACCATGCGACCTTGTGCGCAGGAGACCATTTGTGTGTGTGTGTGTGTATCATGGTTGGCCCCATAGATCCCCTTGTAGGAAAGTCCGCCTCTAGCTAGGTCCTTGCAGGGGTTGTACCCATTCCATGCCCCAATGGGCGGGGTTTGGGTCAGGCATGGAGTGAACTATGCAAGCCAGTGGGTGCTAGGTATACCCATACCTATGTTGGTCTTGAAAGGGGCACCATGCCCATACACATTAAGGGTGTTGCTATAGGTAACTTATTTATGGTTTGAAATTTCCGAAAACAATTAAAAATAATAATAATCTCACCAGCATACCATAGTACCATGGCTTATAAATGAGTAATTGGAATTTTATTTTGTCATGCACTGGCTCGTAATTAAATCATGCAAATTGGGGACCCACAAATCAGGCAGATCCAAAGCTCAAGTGGACCCCTCCAAAGGAAAGGAATGGGGATTGATGTTGTTAAAACCGATGTCTTAAATTTGGTCCTAGGTGCTTGACTAGTCGGAGGTCCCTTCGACTGGTCGAAGCCTGTACGACTCGAAGTCTAATAATAATATATTCAGGATTTTCAGGATGCTTGACCAGTCAAAGGGGTCCCATCCTAGATCCATCTCCATGTGATTCTGTAGCACAAATCCCAACAATTGAATGCCTATCATTGAAAACTTCTTGCAGCCCATGGAAGTTTTGGGTCAAGTTGATATTTGTGTTTTCCCTTTATCTAGGTTTATGTCACCTTATAAACAGGGTAGATGGCAAATAAATGTCTTGATGGACCCTATGAAGGTTTCAAGAGTGGGTGTTATTATCCCCACTGCTTTCTCTCCAATGGTCTACATCTGTTCTAGTTTTGCCTCTTTTTTAGGTTATATTGTAAAATGATGTTGCAAAATGATTGAATGGTGCAAATATAACACATACATTTTATTTTCAATGGCTTGAAACATTGTTTAAGTTGGTTGGTATGTCTATTCAATGGCCACCTTAGCCAAATATTGAATGGAGAGTGAAATTTATCAACGAATTTAACCATGACCCCGTAATGATACAGAGTAGTGAGTCCTTTTGGGGAGCCGATTAGTTGAGATCCCGGATCCACCAAGGTGGGTGGGACCCCTGACTGTGGGGCCTACTATGATGCATGTGACTACATCCACACTATACATTTGTATTGAAAGCTCATTTAAGGCATTATCCAAAAAATAAAGCAGATCCAAATATCAAGTGGATCATAATATAAGAAACTGATAATCAACCATTACAAACTTCTCATGGCCCACAAAAGTTTTGAATAAAGCTGATATTTGTGTGGTCTCTTCATCTAGATGTTTGTGACCTTATCAACATGTTAGATGAAAAATAAACATTCTGGTGGCCCCCATGAAGTTTTTAATGGTGGGGATTCAATCACCATTGTTTCCAGTGGTATGGTCCACATAGGATTTGGATCCGCTTCGTTTTTTGGATTATGCCCTAAAATGAGCTTTCTAAATGGTTGGATGGTGTGGATTTAAGGAACATTCATCATTGTGGGCCCTGCAATTAACGTCCACCCACCACGGTGGATTAGTCTAGGTTATGGGGTGAAACTAGAACCGAATCGTTACCAATGGTTTTAGGAAAACTAGAATTGGAATTGGACCGTTTGCACCCTAAAATCGAATTGGAAGTGGACCATGAAAAACCAGTTCAATTCTACAGTTTTGGTTTATTTTTTTTAACAATCCAGCCTATATTCATGGTTTTTTCCAACAATCTAGCCTAAACTCATATATTGAAAATTTTCACATAGACTAATCTTGTAATGGATTGTTTTTATGACCCTTTGTTGTTTTCAATATGATTTTGCTTCATTTGATGAATGGAATAGTTTTTTTTTTTTTTTTTTTTTTTTTAATTCTTCTTCTTCTTTTTTTTTTTTTTAATTTGAATTTTTTTAAATAGTTATTGACCAAGAGGGTCCGGTTCTACGTTTTACGGTCCTCCTTTCATGGTCTGGTTTGGTTCTACAAAACTTCAGGCCGATCTAACCGATTCTTTGATTTTCAGAATCAGAACTGCGCACTTCAAAACTGGACTAAACCATGCAGTCTGATCGGTTTTGTCCGGGTTACCAGTTCTACCGGTTCCATGTGGATCCAGGGTCTCACCTAATCCACGCCCTGTAATACTTCCTTCAGAATTAAAAAAAGAAGCCATTCTTGCTGGGGCCCAGTGTAAGGGTACTGGACCAGATCAATACAACCATGCAACTTTTCGGTTACACACGCACCACCTACTTTTGAGGATTTGGATGGTCTGGATTGCCTTACAACCATGCCATATCCATGTTTGAACAGTCACTACCATTTTTTAATTGGTGCAATACTAGTTTGGGAGTCCAACCATGTATAGAATTTGAAATTCCTCTGGTGATGCAGCAGCTGTCAACCCACCTGCTGGTCAAAATGGTATTGACCTTTCCTACCATTCTATCCTTCAATCCCTTTGATTTCCTGAAGCTTCCGCTCTTTTTGATTGTTGGAATTTCTGGCACCCAAAACAGCTTTTCTATAAGAACAGCGACTGTGAGAGAGAGGTTGGTTAATTCCTACATGAAGTAAAATACAAGAGAATTATAGTATCATGGTCAAGGTATGCATTTTCCTTTAAATTTTATTTTATTTTTCTTTATTTTCTTGGGTCTGTTTCAGATGATTCTTTTATTGGGCTTATTATTATTATTATTATTATTATTATTATTAATTTTTGTATGGTTTGGATTTTTCATTTATGCTGTATTTTCTTACTTTGGATTTTTTTTTTCTATTTAATTTTTACGTTGATTAATCACCTTTTTTGGGGCAGTAGTGATTTTATGGAATTGGGTTCTTGTATGTTTTTGCAAAGGACATTTTTTTTTTCTTAACAATCATATTATTTATTATTTTTTTGGGAAATGATATTTAAACCCTCCCTGTTTGATGGATGATACACTTTGCTTCAATTAGTAAATGAGTTGATATCAGAGAAGAAGGAGAGCAATTTATTTTCTTATTTTTATATAATATTGAATTGGCCCCTAACAAAAATGGGTGGGTGTAATTTTCCTTAAATTTGCAGATGTGTGTATGATGATCTGGACCGTTCGTTTATCATCAACCTCCATAAAGGAACCATAGAGCGAAAATTAGAATGCTTGTAGTAAATAAAAATCATTGATTGGATTTTAGTGATTTTTGTACACCATCTTTGAAATGGTCAGGGTTTTCTGATCACCGAATCTTTTGGTCCCTGATCCATCATGGTTGTCTCCAATGAATGAATGGTTCAGATCATCATATACACAGGCCACGTGAATGGTGTAGAAAGTGGAATTTGGTCCACTCGGGTGGACTGGAAAAGTATTTTCCGACTTATTTGTGAACAATGTTTTTCTTTTTTCTCTTTTTGTTTTTATTTTTTGTTTCAACACTATAATTTTGATTACAGGATGTTTGACTGTTAGATATGGATTATTCAGCTATTTTTGTGTAACCATCTAAACTCAATCGAGTAATTGGCCGTATATATAGATCTATATTTTAAGTAGTGAATTGGGTGTAGCATAGCATCTACTCTTTGAGATGCGAGAGAGAAGTTTAATGGCATGTGTTACTTTTAGCTTTTTAATCAAGGTTGTACGAATTTTATGATATTTTGTATTAATTAGGTTGATTAATAATTTAATTTAATAAAGTTTCATGATAATACAACCAAATATAAACTAAGGAAAAAGTTAAAGAAATAAGAATAATATTGATTTAATAACATTATATTGTGGAGAATTTTATTAAAAAGATAGAACAATATGGAATACAACAAATACCCAATTAATATGAAGTTTACATTCCAGTGCCTTTTTTTAAGATAGTTTTTTTTTTTTTTTAAAAAAAAAAACTACCTCATTATTTAATAGTTAAAAAAAACTAAAAAAACTACCTCATTATTTAATAGAATTATCAATGCACTACCTTCAGTTGTTATTATTTAAGGGACGGTTAGGTGGGCATGAAAGCAACTAGGTTGGCTGCTTGGGTGGGGCCCACCATTTATTAAAATGATAGAATTAATATGGAATACAACAATACCCAATTAATATGAAATTTACAAGTCATTACCTTTTTAAGAAGGTTTTAATAAAAACTACCCCATTATTTGATACAATCATCATTTCATTATCTTCGGTTGTGATTTTTTAACCGTCTTGCGCGTGCAAGCAACTATGTTGGCTGCTTGGGTGGGCCCCACTATGTTATTTATGTAAAATCCACCCCAACCAATAGGTGGGACATGTTAAGACAAGGGCCCTGAAAATCACAAACATCTATGATTTAGGTGGACCACGTGATTGGATGCAGTGCATAGGGCAATGACTGCCATCCAAAATGTTTCTCTTAGCATAGTTTACCTAAATTAGGAATGGGCAGGCCTGATTTTTAGGCCCCATACTTATATTTTAGTGTAGCATTTAATGGTTGGAGTGGATTGCATATAATAATCATGGTGGGCCTTGTAAAAATCAAGGGTTGATGTCTCTATCAATAGTATTCTTTGATGTGGACCACTTCAGTCTTTTTGCTTTTTTTCCTTTTTGCCTAAAATGGGAATGCACATCTAATGGTTGGAGTGGATTTCACATACACATCAAGATGGGCCTCACCAAATATCAAGTCCCAGTGTCTCTCTCCAAATGAACAGAGACTTTCATATATTTAGAAAAAAAAATAAAAAACAAAATAATGGGAGACGCTGCTCTTGAATTCGAAGGAGTTCACCGCAATGTTTATGTAATATCAACTCCCAACATTAGATATTTTATCCCATATTATGCTAAGCTAACCTGTGATTCAAGTGAGTCACACTAATAGCCGGGAGAGAAATGACCACCCTCGATTTTAATAAGGTCATTGCGATGATGATTAAAAAATCCATTACAACAGTTAGATTTCAAACAAAATTTTAGGCCTGTGCCCTAAAAATCATACTATCTCTGACTCACGATGGTCCATTGTGGTCCACTTACATTGTTTCCAATCATGTGGTCCAATTGGTTCATATATGGAGATGATTTTTGGACCCTTTCCCTAACATAAGGTGATGAACATAGCGGTTGAGGTGGATATTAGATAAACATTAGGGAGGGGCCCACCCAAGCTGCTGACCTATTTCTTCACATGGTAACCGATAGGGGAAGGTAGCGGAATGATTCAATTAATAATGTAGCTTTTAAAAAACCATTTTAGAAAAAGATATCAGAGTACATAAGTTCCATATTAATTAGGTAAAAATAAAAATTTTCATGTAAAATTGTCCATGTTATTTTACTAAAAGCATAAAAAATTTATTTAACTTTTATTATTGAAAATTAAAAATGTAATAAATCATTTAAAAAATTATTTGATTTTAATGTTGCAGTGAAAAATAACTGAAGCTATTTTCATGAGCTACGTGGTGTTAGTGTAAGCCTAAGCTACACCCCACATAGCGTAGCTGTTTAAAACATTGTGTGTGGCCCATCTATTGGGGATTGAAAGTGTTCATATGATGGGCCGATCGTGGCCCCATCAGAATGATCCTAATTGTTGAATTGGGCCATTGGCCATCTGATAATCAGTAATGGGCCATAAGCACCCAAGCTTAGGCTCATTAGATGGACACTACTGAGAGATTGGCCCCATATCAGGCTGGTCCACTCTGACATGGTGGGGCCCACATGATGCAGGGATCTGATGTCCCAAAACTCAGAAAGCTTTACAAGTTTTCTTATTTGATGATTCTACTCACTGAAGTTTTTGGAATTATGATGCATCTGACTCTGGGAATTCATCTCCAGACCTTACTGTAACTCCAATGAATTTGGGAAGGATGTCGTCGAAGAAATCCGGCCCAGGCAGCATCGAGAAACCATTGTCATTGGAAGAACAGCAAGCAAAGGTGCGTAATTTCATTTGAGATATGCATTGAGCAAAACAGCCATTGTACTCCATTCTTCCATTTGAGAAAATGAACTCAATCACGAGCCAGTTCGATGGACTCTCTGTTCTGCTCAACGCAGGATTAATGGAGTTCACACACTCTCCGAACAATATACATTCCCATTTGCAATTTAAAGTGGAGCCCACTTAAATATAGTCCATTGCATAAGATTTCACAACTTCTATTTGTATATGATGTTTGTTCATGAAATGCTAGTCTCTGAAATAATTGATTTAAACATGTTTGATCAAGCATTTGCTTGGCCTGAAAAACAGTACATGTATGGCCCCACCCTCTGGTGCTCAACATATGATGTAAAGCAGGTCATAGGCACTTTCATGTCCAAGATGGACAAGAGAAGGCCCGATCAGAGGTGGAAGTAATTAGGACCATCAGAACCTTAAAACAGTTGTATCTCACGAGCTGGAATGAGTTTTTCAATGTATCATATATGATGTTGGGGTAGGAGAAGCTAATTTAGCTAACCAACCTTGCCATGCTTGGTTTCCCATGCTAAATTTGCAAGATTTCATTAAATCGACAGTCAAAAGTCATACTTATTCATTTTTACTATAAATAGTAAGTTTTAATTCGATCATAACTTTTGATCCTTTGAGTTTTATGAGTCATGTCCAACATGAAAAGGGATTAGAAAAATTAGGAGAATAATGTGGTTAGGCCAAATTGGGCACTTACTATTTTTGGCCGAAAACTATGAAGTCTAGTAGGAATCATGACCGTGTATAAATAGTAAGTCACATTTTTTTAGGGAGAAGTCTAGTATGAATCATGATCGTCTATCAAATAGTAAGTCACGTTTTTTAGGGAGTTTGAGTCTCAAACTTCTTCTTAGGTTTGAGTTCACTATTAAAAGGATTGTATTATTTTTTATTTTTTATTTATCATCAATTAATTTACTTCGAATTATTAGAAATTATTTCTGTTTTCATCCCTCATGGATTCAAGGAATCTCCGCGAAGAGTCCAGAGAAACTCCATGGATTTGAAGTAGTTATCCCTAAGGAAGACGTCCATCCCTGCCTCACCAAAAGTCCCACATTGGATCTTCCGAGCCATTGTATTGGCCCACTAGCCTATTTCATCAGATTGATAGAATCATTCGAAATGTGGACGGATTAGATTGTCAAAAGGTGGGCCACTCTTGTTTCGTCGAACCGAGCATCATATAATACCTATTGAAATTTGTGGAGTGTGAGAAATTTGCAAAAAGAAGATCGCTGTGTAGTCTGTCATTCTTGTTGAACAAAATCTAATACTAGCATCTATACTCTTCTATAGATCAACGAGGTTCGAAAGCTTTTAGGTCCACTGAATGAAAAGCTGCCGATCTTCTGTTCGGACACTTCGATATCTAGGTACCTACGAGCAAGGAACTGGAATACTAAAAAGGCAAGTAAGATACTGAAAGAAACATTGAAGTGGAGGCTGGAACACAAGCCTGAAAAAATCAAATGGGTATGCAGTTCGTGTTATGCTTTGTATTTTAATTCTCCCTTGAGGAAGTAGGCCTGAAAAATCTCCCAGATAGAAAGATTTTAACTGTTTTGGCCTACAAATTGACAGTTATGGTCGTTGATTGTTCAATCTGTGAGATCTTCAGGGAGCAGTAGCACCCGAATGTACTTGGGGTCCATTAGATCAATGGTCTAGATCACCACATTGTGGGACCCACATTTTCTGAGACTCGATGTATTCTACTTCCTCTTCTAAGATGGTGCAATGGCTTGATTGAATGTTGATTCTTGTTTGTATGATATGTTGAAGTTATTTGTTTTGTGGCTGATAGGAAGATGTGGCCCAGGAAGCGGAGACAGGAAAGATCTACCGGGCGAATTACCTTGACAAGCATGGAAGGACGGTTCTGGTCATGAGACCTGGTTTCCAGGTATAATTATATGAGAGAAGGCCACACAAGCTGGTTGATCAAAGATCTAACTAGTACAACCATTCAAATTGTCTTGATTGATGATCTGGACAAGGTGGTGAGGCATCCAAAGTGTTCATAATGTGGGCCCCACTTATAGATAACTTGGCCCAATTATTTCAAGTAGATCGCTCTGTATACTGAAGATTGAACATTGGCAATTTCAGAAAAAGCCATATATGGGTTTCACATGAGTGATCTACCTAAGTGTTGATGGATGAGATTTTTTTTTTTTTGGGGCAGGTCATCGGCACCATGGGGTCCACCTGATGCATGACATGGACGCTCCCCATGCATATTAGGTTGGAATATATAGCATGCTGGGGGACCGTGCAAGCACATAGAGATGAATCAAGCAAACTATTCCAATCGCATAATCTCCAATCATAAACACCCCAAACTTGACGTAGAAAAATTTTGTAGGATAAAAAACCATAGCACAATGTAACAATAATGCACTATGAAAAAAGAAAATTACAAGAGAGAGATAACCTGATTTGAACAAGCCTCAAATCTCCCTAAGCTATACCCTTGAAATCCTAGGAACGAATTAAAAAGCCCTCAAACCTCTATGATCCTTCCAAATTCTGATTACGCCCACATATATATAGCCTTCATGAGAATTACAATCGAAATAGGAAACAAATCCCGCACTTAGGCAATTCTGCACACGCTTGATGGCATTGACAAACTGTCGATGACCTCGAGGCCTCGAATACCCTCGAGGTCATCGAATAGAACACCAAAATATTCCAGTGACTAAACATAGATTTTTCAGTTTTTTCTAATGAGACTTCGATGGCTTCGAACCCCATTTATGGCATCTAGCAAGATACCACAAAGTGTCCATTAACTAACATGGGATTTTTGGATTTTCTCGATGGCATCGAGTAGCTATCAATGGTATTGAACAGCTGTTGATAGAATCAAATGGTCTGTCGATGGCATTGACAAACCCTGGTGCTAAAAGATTTGAGACATGAACAACATAACCATATAATAAAACTCACTTACATGATTGGCATGAGATTTCATCTGAATGGTTTGCTTCCATGTTATTTTATCAGAACACAAGCTCATCAAAAGGGCAGATCAAGTACTTGGTATACTGCATCGAGAATGCGATTTTTAACTTGGGGCCTGATCAGGAGCAGATTGTTTGGCTCGTTGATTTCCAAGGTTGGAATCCGTCGAGCATATCTGTCAAGGTAACCCGTGAGACAGCTCATGTGCTGCAGAACTACTACCCTGAGAGGCTTGGCCTGGGAATCCTCTACAACCCCCCGAAGATATTCGAATCATTCTGGAAGGTATGTCATTTGTTTTCTTGTTCTGTTTCATTTCTGTTAAAACCTTCAAATCTAAGGCCTTCGATTCGAGCTATTGTTATATGACTACTGGTACTGGCCTTAGAAACGATGGTTAGAAGCCACATGATTCATTGGGCCATTCCTCATTATAAAATACTACCAGATTGAGGATGCATTTTTATAGGTGGGGTGGACCTTTTAAAATCCAGACCGTTCATCTTATCGATGACATGATCTTTGGGCAATGGTATTAAACTCACCCTTGTTAGACAGTCACAGCCCATGATTTAGTGATTCAGATCATTGATCTGATGGGCCCCATGGTGGAAGTGAGGTACCCCATCCCAAATTGGAAAGATTGTAATATTTGATTTTTGGCTTGGTTCTGTTGAATGTGAAGTATTTCTGTATTTCCCTTGAAATGTCTATTTTGAGGCCACCAATCAAGGGTTAGGAGTAGGATCTTCGATATGAGAGATTGTGGGACAATCCCATATCCAACCGTCCGATCATTTGTATGTATCACCACCAAATCATGGACCCAACATGTTCAGAATTGTAGGTGAGAACGCTATACTTCGTCAACTACACCCAGGTTTTAAAACTCAAAAGAAGTCCCTTGCGGACTCATCCGAGTTGACTCGGACTTCATCAGGTCCAATCCGGTCTAACACCACAAGGCAGACTGAAAATATATGACTCAGTCTAACTCGGCCAAGTCACTAAGATGGATGTGATAAGGTCAATCGTAGTTTTGCTCGAGGGGATAAATACTCCAAATCCACAGCTTCTTTGAACTCCTCGCAAAGACTACTCAAATTGATTGATAATAAATAATAATAATAATAAATAAATAAATAAAATGAAATTCATCAAGAAAAAAGCAAAAAATATATATAAATAAATTTGAAAATAAATTAATCGATGGTAAAAAAATGAATTTACAATCCTTTAAATAATGATATCAAACCCAGAAGAAGTATCAGAATCAATCTCCAAATCAAACTACTTAAAAAATATGACTTACTATAAATAGTAAACTTAACTATTTATATACGGTCATGATTTCTACTAGACTTCTTGGTTTTGGGCCAAAAATAGTATGTGTCCAATTTGAAAGGATTATGATCAAATTAATTTTTTATTTTTTATTTTTTTTTGAGGGGCAGGGGTTGGTTTGTTTGTTAGTGCACATCCATGTCAGTACACACACTCCACATTAGCCACCCGTGGTTTGCTTGTTAGTACACATCCATGTCAGTACACACACTCCACGTTAGCCACCCCCGCTAGGATCGAAACCAAGACCTCAAGTGTTGAAATGAGGTATCTTCACTTAGTCTGCCAGTTGAGCTATGAATCTAGGTGTTGATCGAACTAAAACTAATTATAAATAGTAAAAATAAAATTAAAATGAAGTTTCAACCTCCGATCTGATGAAATCTGGCAAATTCAGCATTGGGTGGCTAAAGTAGTTTCTCCTACCCACAATCATATACAGTACGCTGTGTAACTTATTTCGATTTGCCAGTTATGCTTGCTTTAGGGTTCTAACTATCCTTATCACTTTCACCTCCAACCTCCAACCAGGGCGCCTTCTTTGGTCCATCTGGGACATGAAAGTGTCCGCAACCCGCTCTACATCAGGAGTGGTCCAAATGGCGAGTATTAAAACCTAGCAACTACTATTATATCATGGACCACACTTCCATAAATGGTTTGTATTTTGCAGATTGTGAAGCCCTTTCTAGAGCCCAAGACATACAAGAAAGCGAGGTTCGTCTACTCAGACAACATGGACAGTCAGAAGATCATGGAGGACCTTTTCAACTTGGACAAGCTCGAATCCACGTTTGGTGGGCGGAACTCAATTGGGTTTGATTACAAAGAGTACGGAGACCGAATGAAGGGCGACGATGAAAGAAAGATGTCCTCTTCCTTGATCTCGGAATCTTCAACCGTCGAATCGGTTATCCAGCTATCTGAGCCATTAGTTTTAGACCCCAGTTCAGACGCCTCAGATGAAGCTTCTGCATCAAGTGATCTTCCTTCTCCAAATTCTGGAGTCGTTGATTACTCATCGGACGGTAAGATACAACCCCAGCTCAGCTGCAAGGAGATTGCAAAGGTAGCTGGAGCAGATGCACAAGATATGTCGCAACTGACTGAATCAGCTAAAGACTTGCAAGCTAAAGGCTAATGGCTATATGATGAACATGGCACATGTATGCAAAATCCGGGTCTTTCATCAGCTGGGACCTACTAGAAACTGCCATGGACAGAAAATCAGAACCGTCCACTCGTTAGCTGGGCTGCATGTGTATGAGGAGAGCCATTAGATAAGGTGACAAGTGGTATGTATTCAATGCATACACGTAGCACACTTGATGAATGGACCAACCAGATTCTTTGGGGTGGAGCCTGTTAAAAGTGGGCCCCACCAGATGAATAGCCAGGATATTGCACACATGTTCTTAGAAGACCATCTTTAACCTCCTAAACAGAGTTCTTCTTGAATTCAAACATTTTGTAACGGTTACTCTTGCAAAGGTTACAAACCATGATCATCTTGTGGGTGACTGGTAATCCCATCATTCAAATGTTTTAAGCTTTCTTATTTTGTAATTCTAAAATATCCTGTATCCTCCCTAAACTACGCGTCTTATCATTAAATACCAATAATACCACTGACTCGCATTTGTGAGAATCATGCCCATTTGTTGAAATGTTTATTACAATTCTTATTAGATACTGTTTGTTAGACGCTTGAAATTTCATCTCACTTTGATTATATATATATTTCAAATCCTTACCCAATAGAAATATGATCTCTAATATATAATTGTGATTAACTCAAATGAGATGAACTCATTTTTAGGCATCTACCAAATGTCCTAGTCCATTTTCAAGGTTGGAAGTTGCATTTGATGAGAATTCTCCGCTATTATCATTCCTAAAACATTTGATCTTATTGTTAAAGATCATTCTTTCTCGATCATGGAACTTCAAACTTCCTGATCGCTTCATATTTCTCCTTTAGAAAATACACCCAAATGTAACAAGAAAAATCCCCAATAGAGGGTACTCTAAATTTACTAGTTTGAGTGTTTCTTTCTATAAAAAGTCGAATCTATGTAAAGGAGCTTCTTTGTCTTCCCGTATTGACAATTGGGACATACTGTTTCATGGCAAATGTCCAACTAAGGAGGCCCTTTCAATAGCTGCTTCTTCACCATCACACATCTTTTTATACCAGACGTGCAAGTCGAGCTTGTAGTATATTAACAATTGTTGGGGATTTTGACCTGTGGAATCACACAGATCTAGATCTAGGATAGCAATTCAATGGCACTAAGCACACAAGAGAACACATAAAACACTCAGATTTAACGTGAAAAATCCTTTCAGAAAAAAATCACGGCACAAAGCAACAGATCTCTACTATGAAAACAAAAATTACAAAGAGAGGACTTACCCGATTCGAGCAATCTCGAATCTCACCCTTGCTACACCCTTTAATTTCTCTAGAACCTCTTTAAAAAGTTTTTCCCATACCCTAAAAAATCTTAGGAACACCTATTTATAGTTTAAGAAACTTCTCTTCCGCATCTCGGTTGCGAAAGGACACAAATTTCCACAATCCGCAAAATCGCAGAACGAATCTGCGTAACCTACGACTAGTCGAACAATCCCTACGACTGGTCGAAGGACCCCTTCGACCGGTCGTGCAGTCCCTAAGACCGGTCGAAGGCAGTGAAGACTTTTTTCTCAACAATCTCTACCAAGTCTTCACCCTTCAACCGTGTAGCACCTTGACCTCTTCTCTTATTTCTGTATCACATCATAGCTTCTTGTGCATACTCCGTCCTTCTTTTACGCTATTTCCAAGCCCAAAGAAGTTTCACAAAACTTGAACTTCTCTACAGGAACGATCTAGGAGAGCATGTCCGTCGGATCAGAATCCACGTGCCCAACCATCCTTACTCCTGTCTTCTCAAAAGGAAAGATGTACTTTTCTTACCATCTCACCTCTACCCAATATTGCTTGCTGGGGTACTTGCTCACAACACTAATAGCCTGTGAAATAATCGGTCTAATCCAGACCCTGGCATATACTGTCAACCGTATTCGAATAAAGCTCATGAGATATTCTGCTTTTCCTCATCTGTTTTGGAACAAATCCTGAGAAAAATTTGAGAAGAGATACGTAGGGAATGTTCTCCGGCTTTAACTAGCCCATCACATCCTTGATCAATACCTACACACAAGGTATTCCTCATGTGATTACCAAAGTCTACTCCTTCAGTCTCAATGTCGAGAATCATCTTTGCAGCCCTCCAATCCTTCATCCTGAATGTTCCACTTAACCGATTCTTCAGTACATTGATTTCAGACATGTCATAATTGGCGATCTACATGTCATTAATTCCTGACTCACCATGAAGGAATCAAATCACTGCCTAGGAGACAGGTCGAACCACGACCTCCTACAAAGTCTTTTCTCAGCCCTTTTAACTTCGAACCACTCTGGTTGCTTTATGTAAATCTGCTCTTCACTTTCCCTTACAGAAGTGCAGACTCCACATCCATCTTTCCAGCTCAAGATCACATTGGCCAACCAGTGCCAATCACGGATCTAATAGACACCTATTATACCGTCGGGGCGAATATCTTTGAGAACTCGATCCCTTCTCTCTGAGCATAACCCTTCGCTACCAACCTCGCCCTGTATCTATGTTGTATCCTCCTGAAGATCCACATGCATCCAACCGCTCTCCGGCCCACTGGAATCTCCACACGCTCCCATATGTCGGTCTGGTACAACGAATCCATCACATCGCTCATAGTCACCTTTCACTTCTCAGCACTAGGCTCACCTAGAGCCATCTGAATAGAAGATGAATCCTCCTGTGATATTGGAATCGTTCATGTACCTCGCCGATATCCTGCGATCATGCCATGTGATTCTCCTCACAGGTGGCTGCTCCACCTGCTCTGTATCCCTGTCCTCACGTCTCGGCCTTTCTGCCCTACTCACTCATGTGGCCATGCCCAACATGCCACACACGTACAGAGGTGGAATCCGCTACATCCACTGCGGCTCCACCTTTTGAAGTGCTCACGATCAACTTGTACAAGTTACCGAGTCGTCGCGCTTTCATGATTACCCGTGCCCCCTTAGATACTTTAATAGCACCATCAATACCTGTGTACTTGCATCCTTTTGCCTCAAGCACACCAAGAGAAATCAGATTCCACTTTAAATCAGGAACGTGCCTCACATCAATATCGTTCTTTCGTGTTTTATTTACATATGCATCTTGGTCTGATATCACATAGATGAATTCTACTCATCTTCTCTTTACTTGATTTCATTAGCTGAGACACAGACATCAGCTTCTTCTTCATATTTGAAATTGTTAGGGACCGCAAAAGCACATAGAGATGAATCAAGTGAAGTAATCCAATCACACTAAGCAAGCACAACACAAACACTCATAGTTTTAACATGAAAAAACTCTTGTGGGAAAAAACCACGGCACAAAACAACATATGTCACCATGAAAGCATAAAATTACAAGACTCGAGAGATTACCTGATCTGAACAACCTTGAATCAACCCAAGTTACACCCTTGAAACCCTGGAACGGATTAGAAAGCTATGAATACCTCTCAATCCAGATTATACCTCGAAATATAGCCTTTGGAAGAATCACAATCGAAATATGAAATAAATCTTGCAAAATCTATTCTGCGCAGATTTAGTTGATGTCATCAAAGCTTATCCTTTAACATTGAAACTATGTTGATGGCATTGAACTAATACCTAATCAGTTTAGAGACAATACATGAAAATCGGATTTCCTTCGATTTCATCGAGCCATCTTTGATGGCATTGAAAAAGTACCCAGTTAGTCCAGCGACCAACTAGAGAAAATTCAAAAATTCTCAATGAGATCGAGCATTGTTGGATGACATTGAACGGTACTCGATGGCATCGAATGGTCTGTTAATGCAATTGACAGAGCTTGTTTTTGAATGATTTAAAACCTCAAATTTTTATTTTTTTTTTAAATAAAATAAAAATGATAAACATCCTTGAATAGAGCTCACTCATCGTCAATTGCACGGTACTCATTGTGGAAGTAGCATCTGTCAAGGATCAAAGCAATATCACAAAGGGATTACACAAGATTGTTGTTTGTCTATTGTACCATGGAGAGGTAGCTTTGAAATTCTTTTATGTAATATATTTTTACAATTTCAAATAGGGATAAGTCTTCTAAGAATGGAATGTAAACCTAATCACATTTTGTAAAAATAAAATATGCGGCTTGTATGACAAATTGCTTTGATCCTTGACAACCACATTGCATCATATATATGTTATTGCTTTGATCCTATGTACTCAGTTTTCATCACAAACATTTCCTTATCTCCTGTTATCTATTCGAACACTTTGAATCGGCTATCCAATCCATAGAATAGTCTATTGAGGCTGATTTTTTTTTATTTTTTTTTAAAATTTTATTTCCATTGAGCTAGCAGCAGAAACTCTCTCTGTGGTTGTTAATATTGTTTCACATAGGCCATATTACTCTTCTATGATGGATAGAAAAACACTTCAATTATCCTCATTATTTTCCTTGTGTTGACAATCATTCAAGGTTGTAGCATTTCCTTTTCAGTTTTCATCTTCTTTGGAAACCAACAATCTCGAGCAAAATGACCAAATCTTCCACAGTTGTAGCACGGCTTTTTCGAACTTGGGCCCCGAGCTCACTTCTCAAGCTAATGATTTCTTTAGACTTCTACATCTTGAGAACTTTCTTGCTCTTATTTTGGCCTTAAGCTTAGGCTTATCTTTATGATGTTTTTCTTCCCTGGCCAGCAAAGAGCTCCTCCTTCAATGAGACAGCAGCCATTTGTTTCACAAAGCTCTCCTAGTTAGCTAATAGGCTTTCTACTACTTCTAGTAGACTCAGCTGATCAGTTGGCCGCATCCTTGCATTACAATGACGAACCCACTATATTTAGGCTTCAGTCTAATGAATAATAATCTGTCGCATACATGTTTTGGTGATTGGAGATTAATTCCTCATCAAGCTTTGAAATTTCATGGAAAATCCCTTTCACCCTTATGAAGTACTGAGAATTCATTATGTTCCTTTGGGAAAACAAACCAATTGCATTCTCAAGCATTTGTAGCTTTACCAGCTTTAATCTTCCACTTCCATGAAGCATCTGTAGTCTCTACATTACCATTAAGAGGTCTGACTTTAGCACCTTTGTCTACCTCCCACAATTCCTGTCCTCAGAGATAGGATTCTAGGCAAGACTTCCAATGCTAGTAGTTGTGTTTTCAATTTCTCAATGCTGTTGACAAGATCCATCTGGTTGATCATGCCAATGAAGACCTACAGAGTGAAATGCCAAATATTTGCAACTTCCACACCCAGTCTCTGTTGTCTTAGATCTGCTTCTCAATTTTTTTTATTACAGCACTCCCTGACCAGTTGCTCTGATTGAACACAAGAATGAAAATTGTTCTTACTAACTACTCAACAAACTTGCCTAAAAACTCTACAATGCAACCAACTTCCCTGAAGACTCTTACTTACAAAGCTAACCCATGCTTAAAATAACAACAGATTTTTAAAATAACTACTAACTACCATAACAAGTATTTTGACTCGAAATTCGGTCGTTGGTATGTGTATGGTGCCAAGCATGCCAAAGCCTTTTACAATTTGATCTGAGTTGAACATCTATGACCTCAAGTGCTGAGATGGACAGAGAGATTGTGAGCAGTCGTTTATGACAAAGAAATGAAGCAGTTCAACTGTTTATTAAGCTACCTATAAATGAAATTAGGTGATTTTTCAAGGGGATGGTCCATCCTTCTAATGAGTTTTTTTTTTTTTTTAAATTGAAATGATTTGTTCTTATTGTGATAGCAAAGATAATCCGATTCGTCTAATGTGAGAGTAGAAGGAACTGAGTTGCATTAATTGGAATAAAAATAAAAACTTACGACAACATCCCTCCACGATCCAATGTCTGTGGTGTGGATGGTGATGCCCTAGATCTAAGTCTTCCTTAGTCCAAGGACTAGGGCATGGATAAAAGGAATTACACTACTAAAAAAGAAAAGAAAAAGTCTTTATTGTGATCCAACGTATGGTATAGATGGAAGGAAATTACACTATTCCTAATCTAGGTCAGTCTAATGTAGCAGCGTAGATGAATATGATTATACTACTCTTATGCTAAAGTCAATCCAGCATAATAATGTAGACAGGTTGTCTTAGTTTAAGATAAGCTAAGATAAAATAAAAGAATAGACAACGTTGCGTTATGGATTTGATTTGTGTTAGGTTGGCGAGGGTCCAGAGCTCATTGATATTTCTCCTATTTACAGGATCTTGGGGTAGTAACTGAAGAGAAATCTTTATAATCACCTCTCATGTGGAAATAATAATCTGTGCCAAAAGACAGCTATGGACTATCAAATAATGTAACGTGTGCTAATCGTTTGCCGTGTGTTGGTCATTGGTTACGACACATCCTTCTCTTATTATATAGACAAGTCTCTCTTGAGCACGTGTTGTTGATATCTATTCCTCTTCCACACGGTCATGTGTAATGCATTGTATAACTCAACCAACTTGCGTGGTTGTTATTCTGATCATCACATGTTTTCACCCAAAAAGCCTTTTACGAAATGTTAGGGTGCATCACCTGAACTCATCACTTGTTGTGACTGTGTTTCGATCGATACTCATTTTCGGTCAAAAGGCCACTACGATGAATAGTTGGCACCACACGAGCGAAAAATGCAACATGTGTCTCATAGCTGTAGCCAGCTGGGCTTAAGCTTTTTCAACTTGCTCTTAACTTTGCAGACTCTAACCACATGCGGCCATTACGTCAGCCAAAAGATCTTTTGTTTTTCTTGTTGAGATTTCACTGCCACGTGGAATAATTTATGTAACTAGATCAGGTGTAAACAGAAGCACTTATATTATTGACTGAGTATTGCATGTCACACCACTCTTTGTCAATCAGAGACATGAAAATGACTCTCTACCATAAGCTCTCATCCAAGGAAGAAACTGTGGCCTTCTTCGAGATAATAATCCAACGATGCATAAAATCTAATGAATAGGAAGTGTACCTTTTCCAAATAGAAATTGTTCGAATTAGCACATTTGAGTGATAAAATTGTAATTTCATGGAATCATGAATTTATGTTCAATTCGAACAAAAGGAAGTCATTCAGTGGTTGAGATCTTCTAAAATTATTTTAGACAAAAATAGTTACAGGCATGGTGTGAAAATGAAGAGCTGTAATTTGGAAGGCTTTTTGGGTAGGAAGGATTGTTTGTATGTATATGAATAAATGGGTCAAAGCTAGCTTTTTTAATAGAAGCATACTCTTCAAATAATCATGTTTGGATCATAGAATTGTGATCCTATAGATTTATGATTTTATGTTTTAATCAAAGAGGAAAGATACTGTCTGTTATTGAGATCTTTTATATTTTCAAGAAAATAACTGTTACCAGCTTTTTTATGAAAGAAACATCTTATGGTATCTTTGGAGAAAAGCCTTTCCAGGAAAATAAATAAATGTTTCTAAATTCTTCCATGTATCCAAACACCAAAAATAGCTTTTCACCATTTTACAAGATTTCTCCTCCCAAGAACATAAAAACATGTTTTCTTATGTATGTTGTATCATCAGATGGCATGTGACATTCTCCATGACATGCATGTTGGTGTTACCTAATTCACATGACATGTCTAATGCATGTATATAAGTGAATGCATGCATGCATGCGATGCACATGTGCATCTGATAAGATGTGCATAATGCCGCATGGCTTGCAATACATGATGTTCACTCATGTCGGCACGATGTTATTGCATACATGCATGCATGAGAACTCATGCATAGTAAATCATGGTGCCATTACCATGCATGATGACACATGCGTGCCTACATGATACATTCATGCATGCATACATGACTCTCTTGAAAACATGAAGATATGGGAGATTACATGGATAGAAACCCCTTTTGTTTTTTCATAATTATTTTTATTTTTTCTTGCACATTGATTGTTTCATGTAAGGAGACAAGGGGTTTGGTCTCTTTGACATTCAAAACAAAGCAATATACATCAACGGAGAAAGCAACAGCTCACCGCCCCTTCCCCCACATGACCATGCTCCTAACCTACATCTACCTAGGTGCACATGCATGCATGATATGCCCATCATCAGATTCCTTGGGTTGTTGAATGGTGTGTGGGCCTGGCCCAGGTGTCGACCTCCCGTCGATATGTGGGTTTAATTGGGACCATTTATAGATAGTGGGCCATGATTAGGTGTCTGAATGGACCGTACTGGGCCTAACATGTGACGTGCGTACTTGGGCCCCACCCATTCTAACTGTGTAACAGCTGGGTCGGGCAGGGTTTTCATGTCGAAGCTTTATGCGTATCTGAATCTACGCGTGGCCCGTTAGCTTGTGGGGCTTAATACTCGTAGCCAAGCCCATAAAGCTCCATGTTGTCTGGGCCCATTTTCACCCCATTAAATGATAGAAAAATTGGGCCCACAGCATCAGCAACTGAGATTGAGTTGAATTGGATGAGTTACGAGTTGAGTTGGGCCTCGAGTCGAGGCGGACCAAGTTAGGCTGACCTGACTCGATCCAGTTTGAAATAGGCCTGACCCGAACTTGACCTGGCTTGGTACCGAGTCTACCAGGACTGACCCGATCCGAGTCCGGGTATGGCCTGGACTAATCTGGGCGAGTCCGACTGGTCAAAAGTACCAAGATGGGTCGAGTTGGCACCGAATCAGAGAGAGAGAGAGAGAGAGAGAGAGAGAGAGAGAGAGAGAGAGAGAGAGAGAGAGAGAGAGAGAGAGAGAGAGAGAGAGAGAGGAGGAGGAGGAGGGGTGGTGATGGTGGTGGGTGGCTGTCAGGCTTGGAAGAGGAGGAAGTGGAGAGGAAAGAGAGAGAGGAGAGGAGGGTGGTGATGGTGGTGGGGTGGCTGCCGGTCTTGTAAGAGGAGGAGGATGAGAGAGAGAGAGAGAGAGAGAGAGAGAGAGAGAGAGAGTTTGTGATCGGGGTCAGGACTGGGTGCGGTGGATAGGATTAGAGATACTTAGAAAATATGATTTTATATTATATATATACTTAAATCCGAGTTAAGTCGGGTTTCAAATTGAGTCGAGTCTGGCCGAATTGAGTTGGGTCAAGATACTGAGTAACTCAAACTCGACTCTATTTGAGCTCAGATGGGATGAAACCTACTCAATTCAACCGACTCACCCATTCAATTGGGATTAAGCCAGATCTTAACTAGTTGGACAAGTAAAGTCAGGCAAGTCGAGTCGTGCCCAGCTCTAGCTGCGAGTACTCAGTGCATGGACCTAAGTTGGTGAAAGCCTATGGCTTCTAGAACTGTCTGGCCCCTCAACAGCCTGGCCGGTTTACGTGTAATATTAGTGGGAGAAAGATCAATTACCAGTACCACAACTTGTGGTACCGGACCATCATTTTCGCCTACCTGCCACTTGTGGAGATATCATTACCATGGAAAAGGTAGTTCCCACGATGAATATCACATGGAACAACAATCAGGCCTTTCTGATCATCAGGTGGACCACACCGTTGAAATCATTGTACAACCCATCGTATGGTCTGATTCGACGTACAGGTCTGGACCACCTGCCAAGCAGATCAACCTGATTTTGGAGAGGCCACTTACATGATGGGACCTACCATAACCATCCATCAAATCCACCAGTAGAAAAGAGTGACGTGTATTGTTAAAATCATAACGTAACACGTGGCTTGACGTACTTATCATGCACCCCACATGATCGACCTTAGCCACATGACTAAATCATGCACACGTGCAACAAGATTCTAGTTATTTGGGCGCATGATAACACCCATGCGCACTCATGTCTATGTTAGAACATTTCCACGGACCATCGACATGCATACATCACCACGTGAAAGTAACTAACGCCCATACTTCATAAAATCATAACAGCAACGTTGTCATGCATTTTAAAACAACACACCTCCATACGTTCATGTCAGCGGCATACTTTAGTAATTACAGGGTCATGGTCCACACCGTCCGTACAACTGGGGTTTGAAATTATTTGATGGGCCCCACCTTCCATTGGATAAATCCTGGCCATCTAATTTACAAGCATGTAAAAGTAAAAAAAGAAGGAAATTGAATGGAATTACACCAATTGAATCAAAACAATCACTTGCATACACCAAAGCAAACATGAAAAAAAAATAAAAAAAAAATACATCACTCATGTGATTTCCCTAACTCATACAAGCACATAAACGAAACATATCCACACATGTGCCAACAACATACATGTAGCACGCACTTGCGGTCACATTCGCACCTAAAACACGTGCGGCCCAATTACCTTGTCGCGATCGTACGTGCGATGCGGGCCGAATGTGAGCATGCGAGGGGTGGCTTATCGGAGGCGGCCACCGCCCGCGCGGCGTGCACCGAGCTAACGGTGGCCAGTCTCGACATGGCCGAAATCCGCGCCGATTCGATGGGGAATGATGGTGGGCTCATCCTTTGGTTATCAGGCCCACATTTCACCGGCTGGGGCCCGACACTAACCGCTTTCTCACACCGGCAGCTCAATAGACCATTACCCTTCCGCTTAGCCGCCCCACCGCTTGCGGCGGAGGTGGCCTTCTCAGATTCCATTTGTGTGAACTTGATTTCCTCGTATTCCGATACGGCCGAGAAATTCACCACACTATTGCGGTCGAACCCCTCCGCCGTGGTCACACTCCAATCAACGCTCACTTCGCTGGGCTCGTAGCATTCCGTCGGAGCCATCGATGCAGTTGTCTCATCGAGGCTCTGGCGGAATTGCAACACCCCCAGCGAAGGGGCGCCGAACCGCCGCACCTCATAGCTCGTCACCTCATCGAGCGAGTCTCGGCGGCAGTACATTGGATACGACGTCGCCTGTGTCGAGAAGCTCTCGATCTCGAACAGGTCTGAGCTTGAATCGCTGGCGACGTCGTCGTCCGTTACCACCGCCCGGCCCTTCGGGCTCGTGGGAAACGTGAAGCTCCGGCGGCCGTTATCTCCTGGGAATGGCACTGTCACCCGATGCTGGAACTCCGTTGGTTTCCGAACGGTGCCTGCATCCCCTGCCGGTCGGAATACCTCCAGCGACTCGCGTGGCAGGTCCTCCAATTGGTTCGCCGGACTCGCCCCAAGCAGTTTTCCGGTCGCCGGTGGACTCAATATGGGAAAAGTAAAACCACCCATATCGCCAAAAGACCTCCCGGAGGGGACAATCCGGTGGCCAATCTCTGCTGCAATACCATTTTCCGGTGAAAAACTGCCTGGATCCGGTGTAAAGCTGCCTGAATCCGGTTTAAACTCCTGATCTTTTGCCCAACTTCCAGCCACTAATTTCAAATTTTCCATCTCCTCAATTCCAATTCCTTTCTCTCTCTCTTTAACTCCTTTCTCCATGGAAACAGATTCCCCTGCTTTGAAACTCTGTTTCTTAAGATTTACAGAGCCGTTGGGATTTGAATTCAAATGAATTGGGTGTTTGGATTCTGGGAATTTCTCTTCGACATCGACGGATTTCTTTCCAGAACAGGGGCATTTTCTTCCAAAGAGCCATTTTCTGGAAGAAGATGACCCTCTTCTCTGCCCATTCAAAGGGAGATTTTTCATGGAGATTGAAATCGAACCCGGCGGATTTGAAAGAAGGCCTGACTGACTATTCCAACTAGCTTCTGAAGAAACTGTGGGAGTTGCATGGAAAGAACCACTTCTGCAATTTTTCCCAAACCCATCTACAGAAGAAACAGAGGACAGGCGTGGAGCGGTAGAAAGATCGCATCTTTCCGCAATTCCATCGAGTGGCTGAGATGTCTTGATCTGTTTCTGATCTGGGTTTTCATCGAAATACTGCTTCGCGTCGAATATACTGATTTCAGTGTCGTCAGCTCGATTTCCAACGGCAGGTTTGAGGGATGGTTTTGCGACGGTTGTAGCAGTATCAGGACGAATATATGAAGAGAAGGAACCGTCTCTGAAATTGGGTTTGGATTGGAATCTGGTGTAAGGATGAGATATATCTGTAGTTTGGAAGGTGGACCTCTGGCCGAGGCTGCCATTAAAGGAGGTTGTTGCTGTTAATGTGCATCTTTCCATCTCTCTCTCTCTCTCTCTCTCTCTCTCTCTCTAAATTTCTAGGTAGGAAGAGTTCAGTTGCTACCTGAATTTCCTTCTTAGTATATGTAGAGTCAGATACAACAGTCCCACCGTACAGTATCTTCTTATATATTCTAGAACTAGTGGCCCACTTGGATCCGTCGCCCTTGATCAGCAACTGATGATCATCATCGTCCAATACTATATACTTTGAAGGCAAAGAGATAGATCTGAACCATCCATCTTGGTTGAAAATTCAGTCCTTACCAATGATAGTAGATTTCATGTTCTCTTCTTGAATTTATTATTATATTAACCGTTTGTTTGAAGGAGACCATCCGTATTGTAGTGATTGTCTCTTGTGTTTCAGTTTTCAATTATAGAGCCTGTTTTTCTATGACCCACTGATGAACAGTCTGGATCCATTTTATCAGCTGCAATGTATAGCTTATTGGGTGATGAATAACACTTCCATATCCAGCGCGATGAAGCCAGTGCCTCCTACAACTGAAGCTGTCTCCTGCGTGCATGCACGTACATAAGAATACGTACGTATACTTGTGTAAATACAGGTATGTATATGCTTTTACGTACGTATTGATGTAGGTGGTCGGACGTGATGTATGGTGATGATTTAAGCTTTATTTTGTGGGATTTGTATTGATGTAACTACGTGTACTTTGTAGGATTTCTTGTACATGTATGAATACGAGTACTGTAGGCGCATACTAACTTATGTCTATGCGTATAGGTTTTGGGGGGAATCGCGCAAGGAAATATTAAAGAGGCGATTCGCAGCACATCTGCCAACGTGTAATGCATCCGCAAGATCTGCACCATTTATCATGTAGGGACCAATGTAATCATGCCATGGACTGAAGCTCAGGCCAAAATGGTAATCAGGTAGCCACACGCGAATGAAATAAAATGGACCATTGGAGAAAAAGATGACCAACGGTCTGTATTCATCGTAAATGTGTGGCCCACCTGGTTAATGAACCAGCTTCAGTTTTTCGGCCAGGGAATGTTCAGCTATGTGCCCCATCTAACGAATGCCCTAGAGTCTCACACGTGGAACACGAAAAATAGGTCCATTGTTCAGTGATACAAACCATTGGCATCACGGGTCCCGTCGTAGATGTACGCTCGATGTAAAAATAAATAAATAAATAAATCTCATGCACTGAAAATACTAAGCACATGAACACTTGCTAAGAAAAGAGAGAATTGAAAAGGAATTACATGAACGGTTCTCATTTAACCAATAAAAGTGTCAATATCTCCATTGTTAATTTCATGTGGCCCACTTGAGCTTTGGATACGCTTGAATGTCAACAAATGAGCTGGAAAAACAGATAAACGGTGTGGATAATGACATACAAACATCACCTTGTACACAGAGCTTACTCAGCATATATATAACTACCTTCACAAGCAGCTGATTAGTCAACCTGTGATGTGTGCATGACATCCTTGGGATTTATAAACTCGCATTCTATCCCTTGTTGTGATCATGTAGAAGAGTAATGCGGCCCATTTATTATTTATTATAAAATATATATTCATATTAACATTTTTCACTCACTCTGTAGACAACTTTGACGAAAGAAACTATTATAATAAGCAATACATCACCTGAGAAAATAGAGCCGGTAAGGAGAGAGTTGTCAATTTAGCTAAGTTTATACCACCACCTTAACATTACGCTGTCCATGCATAATTAATATTTGCATGTGGATCGTTGGTAACTACTTTTTAACCATCCACTCCTTATTCGAAGGGTTGGCTAACCGATAAATGAACTAGACTATTTTTTCCATATAGCTAAGTTTAAGTTTATGGTTGGGTAAAATATATATTGCCTAGATGTCTCATGGACTTATAGGATGGCATTTGTGGTATGTATAAAAAGGGTGAGCATGCGGCCAATGAATGAGTGGTATATGTTGTTGTACTTAATTTTTACTATTTTTGAAAGAGCCAATTAGGAAATGAGGTGTGTTGTTACGCGAAGAGTATACAACTTGCATAAGATATTTGAAGCACGTTTTGCAGAAATGACAGCCGGCACTAGTTAAATTATACACGTCATCCAAAGATGTAATGAGGCCGTGCAAGACAGAACATAGTTGTGCGAAAAGCAGTGCTGAAGCATTACCGAGACAGGTGTTAAGAAGGAAACGAAGAATATGGAAGGACACTGCGTTGTTGGAGTGATGGCTGTACCTGTTGAATGTGAGAAGATGTATTCAAATGTTTATATCAGGTTAGTTTATAAGTGAATGATCCCAACTAAGCAAAGTATCTTCTACCAATTTAATTAAACAAATCAATTCAATCAAATCTATCAAATCTATCAATTATCTTTAATGTTTCTTAACATAATCTGTCATTTACATTCATTCACGTAATTAGTAGTTTAATCATACATTAAGAACAACGGTAAACCAATAGTTGTAATCCTTTGCGGTAATCCAAGACTATGCTATTACGCTGGACGATTTCTATTTCAATACAAGCAGTCCTCCTTTCAGAAAAGTGCTTTATAGTTACTCCCTACAGACTAAACATATTTCCTTTTTGTTTATCTTTAAATCTAAAAGTCTTTCATATCGAAGGTAATGTACACAACTCATTTTTGGATGACGAATCCTACCCTTTGATAATTGTGTAATTATCTTAAACAACTTACGAGTGGCTGAATAAGTGACCAGTCTTCTCAAATCTTGATCATATATGGTCGAGTTTGACATATCTGCCTATCTTAGCACTTGGGGTTAAAGTTGTTCGGTTCGAACCGAGCCGCACAATCAGTTCTTGCACACTCACAAATATCACACGTGACCAAATTTTAAAACTAAGGCAACACTTGTTTTCCACTTAGCCTTTTTCTCTTAAATTTGGGTATGCTTGGGTGCCATCAAAAAAATGAGAAAATTAATTTCTACCTGCACAACCGACATGCTAAAAAAAGATTCATGGCCTATGTGCGGGTGCGTTATGCTTGTGAAAGATACAAACCATCCCTCTAAAGTACCATAACTAGAAAAGGCCTTCTTGAGGGTCAAATATTGCATATCAGACCCCAGTTACTGCCTGAATTTATGAACATATACTGTTTAACGGTCTAATTTAACTATGTTTTTGCTGCAAGGTGTATTTATGAGCTTGGACTAAAAACAGGGTGCTAAGAGCATGGATTTAATGCTCCGATGTCACCAAGGTAAGGGACGATTCTAGGGGACCGGATCGATGAGTTTACATGCCAGAGATCCAGGAAAACCAAGCCGTTCATATTAAACGGGCCCGAAAGTCAGGCAGAATACAAGATCACAGGGTTTCCACCATCCGTTTGTCTCGAGACTTCATATATGGCCTAAGGACCATAAATTAACCGTCCACGTCAAATTTTAACCACCGGATCTTCATGGAAGTGGCCCAACTGATAAATCAGCCACTAAATCCTTGATCTGGGGCCCACTTGATCACTGGATATGCTTCCAACTTGGGCTCGATCCCATAAATTACTTGGAAGAATGGATGGATGGATTGGATTGCTCGAAACATCATGGTGGGACCCATTTACATGGGATGAGTGTGCATAGCACATGTGCACTGGAGCTGCACTGAACACAAAGTCGGGTCAAACCGACTTTGATCCGCACCCGCCCGACTTTCCTATATAGAGAAGGAAAGTCTCTATTTCCTTCGCAACAGGGTCGTCCGCTGATGATGTAGTAGCCCACCATCATCATCCATTTGGGTGATCCGAGCGGTCCATCGTGTGCAGGCCACGATTTCGTCCAAAGCCTTGTTACGCTGTTGTGTCTATGCATGCATCCAAGCTCACACCTACAATGAATACACCAC
Organism: Magnolia kwangsiensis; assembly: GCA_037074715.1. Classification (NCBI taxonomy): domain Eukaryota; kingdom Viridiplantae; phylum Streptophyta; class Magnoliopsida; order Magnoliales; family Magnoliaceae; genus Magnolia; species Magnolia kwangsiensis. The sequence goes on from CM073577.1 coordinate 123,351,883, forward strand.
TACGTCGATTAATGGTGTGGCCCATCCGAACCACGGATTCACTCCAAACTTGGGCTCATGATCAAGGTATAATGCAGAAGCTCGTAGAATGGATTTGATTCTCCATAAAAACAACCGAAGTGGGTCCCACCGAGAACTCGATGTCGGCTCACGCATAAAGCTTGCGTCCGTAAAACGGACAGACTCTGTTCAGGGAAGTTGCGCACCACCAATCGTGGCCGATTAAAGAATCTGGGTCGTCTACATTGTTGGCCATCCAAAATCATCCAGAGGCATGTCACCTTTATGAGAAGGAAGAATTCTGTAATTCTCAGTTTTCACGTAAAATTATCGCAAGAACGAATGTTCGTCAGAACAGATCTCCTTATAGGACCACAGGCCGAACATTCTTGCATCCAAGAACGCAACAAGAGATTCTTTTATGGGCCCCCACTCAGTGAACGTCTCAGATCCGCTAGGAAAGATCAGAGGAAATGTAAGACCCGTATCCTAATCCGTACTGTTTCGTCGACTCCATCGATCCTTCCCGTCAAAGTCCGGCAATCCGCGACGTATAATCGATGTTTGCGCGCGACCCTAAGTCGTATCTTATAAATTTGAGTCAGCTGAATCCGATACTTGTACCATTGCTACCGCACCGTCACCGCGGTTCCAACGCCGCGTCTTGCATACCGATCCGATACCCTGACAAGGAGTGTGGGCCAGCGTTTATTTTGAAGAAAACGCTGCACGTTTACAATCCCGAGAGAATCTCTACATCACGTCCCATCAATCAATTAATCAATCACCTCATGTTAAGTACAAGAACAACCCATGCTTTTTTTCTCCACAAGTTAAGCAAACTCCAAAACTCAACAAGTCTCTCGCCTCACCCATCACTCACCTCACATCCATCACCCATCACTCTCCCTCTCTTACAACCACCCCTCTCTCTCTCTTTCTCTTCACATTTTCTAAGCCATTCCAAGAGAGAAAAATATACACATCCAAGCATTTCATGTGAGAAAGTGTATTTTGTGTGGCCCACTTTCACCCTAGCCATTCAACTCTTATCACCTTCCATCAAAGTGAAGCACAAGGAGCTCGACATTCCATCGGACTAAGAAGATCGAACGGTGGGTGCTTTTATAGGCCTATATTTCTTTTTTTTTTTTATGAAGGGCCAAGTAAGGCCTACCAATGATGGTATGGATCTCACTTAGGACCCTAGGTGTGGCCGATGGCCCACCTTGATTCTCATGATCTTTACATGATGGGGCCATTCTCCATGGACCCCATCAAGATGTTTATTTTCTTTGCATGGATAGAGGTCATCTAAACCTTCCATTTTGATAGAGAAGGAATCTCCACTGTTGATCTTTGATTTGGTGGGCCCACATGTATTAGGACCCACTTAATGTATGATTAAATGCAAGAGAGGGCCCATAGTATCGGGGTCCCTCCATCACACGTGTCCATCTCTTTTTCTCTCTCTTTCCCCCGCTTTTCATTTATTTTTGTGTATGATGATGTGGTTGTGTAGCCCACTCGGATGGACCCCACCTTGATGTGTGTCTCACCCAAGCCATCCAACCATTTGGTGGCCCACCCTGATAATACATAAGTGGATGGGGCCTACCTTAAATATCTATTACCTAAACCGTCCAGCGTCCAGGGACGCTGGACGTGGCTAGGCAGTGAATAATGAACTGAGGGTGTGGTGTATTGGTGGCTAGACAGAAAAAAATAATATAAATATTAGCTTGTTTAAGCTTTTTAGGTGGGATGCTCATGCAGGCCCCACCCTAATGTATTGAGCCAATCTGCGCTGTCTATTCCATTCCTTAGCTCATTTTAGGCGTTGATCTGAAAAATGAGACCAATCTGAGTATCTGGTGGGCCATAGCATAGAAAATAACATTTTTACTATTGAAATACACCTTGATGTTTCTGTACCCCAAAATATGTCGAACATTGGGCTTGTTTGGCTTGTCTTGAGTCATAGAGACCAATAGCTTGGACGGATTCCCATGATGCAGGCCCCACCTATGAAAAACTATAGACAAACTATTTTTTCAAAAAAAAAAAAGGCAACAGCACATGCTACCGCTGACGTCAACTGCAGGCGCTGTTGTGCTGTGAATGGATGGGCAGGGACCACGGGCCCCAGCCGTGGGCCCCACCGTAACGTGTGAGAACATCAGCACCGTGCATTTTGACGAGGCCCCTTAGGGTAGTGGGCCCTCCAAAAATCAACCGCATACAAAACTCAGGTGGCCCACGTCACAAGAAACAGTGGTGAATTTAACGTTTGCCATTGAAACCCTTTTGGGTCTAGAAGTTTTGGATCATTATGAAACGTGTTTTTCCTTTGCATCCAGGTCCGTGTGACCTTGTTAAACAGCTTGGACAGCAAATAAACACTATGGTGGGCCACACGTGTGGACCCCACCATGAAGTAAGTGTTTTATCTACACCCGCCAGCCCCCTATATATGGCTGCGTCCGTGCAGCGTGGGCCCAATGATGTACGTATCCACACCATCCACCGTTTAGACGATGGAGCCCACCATGATGCATGTGTTGCATCCAAACCGTCCAACCATTTTCAAAACTCATTTTATGGCATGAGCTAAAGAATGAGTCAGATCCATAGTTTAAGTGGACCCCCACCCATGCACTAATGGAGACAGTGACATTCACCGTTCAAAAACTTCTTAAGGGCCACGGTAGTTCTGATCAAGCCGATGTTTTTGCTTTCACTTCATCTATCTCCATGTTAACTTATGAATAGGTCAGATCCCAAAAAAATACATAACGGTAGGCCCTGTAGGATTGTAATGGTGGAAATCATTGTCACCACTATTATTTGGAGTACGATCAAGTTGATCTTCTAATATGATTCATTTATAAATATAATATATACACACACAAACATATACATCTTGATTTATTTATGGCCATCCATTGAGGCCCACCTTGGTATATATATAAGGCCCATGTGTTTAGGCCCATCTTGATGTAATTATGGCCCGTTGTGGAGGCCCACTTGGTATATATATGAGGCCCATATGATTAGGCCCATCTTGATGTAGTTATGGCCCATCCATTGAGGTCCACCTTGATATATATTAGACCCATGTTATGAGGCCCATGGGTCAAGGTCCAATGGGATGTACACAAGTTCATTACAATGTGTGATTCTATCGTGGTGTATATGATAATGTTTATGGCAGGCTATGCCTTGGGAATAATGATGGTTTAACATCCATATTGTAAGAATAATGTTGGTTAAATGTCCGCATTATAACTCTCCCTAGGGCCCATTGATAGGCCCGTACTTGTTGTGTATAGGCCGTCTAGACCCATCTTCATTGTAAGGACAGTTCATCACTTTATAACGTGCTTAGTATAGCTCCATAATTTATGCACATACACATCATATGTATGCTTGATATAAGGAATGTTTGATCATAGCATAAGCTGTTAGGCTAAGACATTTATGGGACTTCTTGTGAGACGGAGAGCCCCACATAAGCGCGCGGTACGCGTGGGATTGCTGCATGATTTGACGGTGTGACTCATGCATCTCACATATATGTGACTTCATCATTATAGGCCCTAGCGACATCAGGGTCGTGACTCCACAGATACATCGTGGATGGCCGTATCGGATACCGAAAATACTTGATTCTAACACTGTGGACACTTAGGATGTCCTTGAGTGAAAATTTCAGAACCTTTTTAGTACTAGGAACTGCTCCAATGTCTAGACCGAGTGGTTACACGAGCACCCAAGTGTCAAATACCAATAGGCTGTGTCTCCCACTACGTCATGGTCGGTTGGAAGGGGGTGTGACCTTATCCGCCCGAGTGAGGAGGCTACAAGTTAGGTTGAGTTTGACCAGCTCGCAAATGAGTTCGCTATCAACGAGCCGGGTAGGTATTGGCAGACTACCGGTCTATTCCGCTCGTTGGGCTATGCGGCTAGGGAAGCGGTAGTCAGTGTGGAGTATACTAGACCCCGGTGATATCCTAGAGAGGAACTGTACTGATATGTATACTTGATGAGTACTGGGATGCTTGCTTTGCATCTCGCATATGACATTTGGCTACATAGGCCTCGCTTCACATGACCTTGGTATGGCCGATAGCATTTATGTCTTGCATCACATAGCTTTAATACAACTAATAGTATTCATGAACTTACCGTATATTTCTGTATTATTCTGATATTGTACACTTGGCATTTGTCTTGCGCACACACTTACACCACCCTCTAAACTTTTGCAAGCTTATGCACGACTGTTGCGTGCAAGTGGCCTTGGATTGCAGTAGCACTGAGGCAGGAGCGCACATCAGATCATTTTGGAGTTTTTGATCACCCTATATTTTCCTTTCCGCATTGTACTTAAAAGTTTTTGATATAACAGATATTTGATGATATTTTTTGTAACTTGGTTATGCTTATGCTCCATTACAAAAAAATCATACTAAAAATTCTCCTTGTAGGATCTTAAGATCGGAGTCTGGCATGTGAGTGTCGAGATCCAAGAATGGGGCACTACGGAGCCTGTCAGTGCCGGATTTGGCGATCAGAAATTTTGTGAGCCCGTTTTCTGAGTTTGGGACGTGATAGGAAAGAAGATTGGATGTTGCACAGTTCCGCATCTATAATGTTATACGCATATAGCTAACTTCAGCCTCCCATCCACCGCCGCACGCAACTCCTTGTGCATTGCCAACTCCCAGCCGACCAACCTCCTAACCCATATAAGTAAGAGAATAGAGAGAGAGCAGAGAATGCTTAGACGTGGGGATCCTAGGGCAGCTGTGGAGGCTTAGATGTGGAGGAAGAGAGAGAGAGAGAGAGAGAGAGAGAGAGAGAGAGAGGCTGGCTTTAAAGAGTTTCATCTCTTTTCTTCTTTATTTTTTTCCTTTCTGTTAATGATTTTTAGAGATTTTAGCTTGATCATGTCTATAACAGGCTAAACCTCTTAGCTAGGCCTAAGAGGTGAAGCTTGTAGCGTAGTTGAGATGTTTGCATGGTTTTGATTCTTGTTTTGTTGAACTCTTTTAGATTCTAATTTAATTTTAAGGAGTATTTTTAATTTTTAATGGTTTGTTGTGACTCAAATTACAATGGATCTGCTATAGCTTAAGATATTCTCTTTTCAGGTATTGAGGTTGTGAACTTAGGAACCCTGTTGTTTACCATCATCTCATGGGCATGGTTGGGTAATAGAACCCTTCCTAACTTTCACAATTCTCTCATGATTGGCTATGGGATTGGTAAATTATTATTGTTTGCCGTAGTCTCCTAGGCATGGTTAGGTGACGGAATCACTTCCAAATCTTCACCATTCGTATCTATTGATGATTAGATCCATAAGAAGTTTAGAGATCTGACAAATCCCTACTTACCAATTGGATAAGATAGGACTCTGATTCCAGTTGTGTCCTTGAATCATTGCAAGTAACTTCCCAATTGCTACAAGTGGATCCTTGGCACCCTAGTTACCACCTTTAAATTTATTAGTTTTTAATTAATCTATTCACCATTATTCTCTCAAATTCATTCGATTTAGGTTTCATCTTAGTCTAGTTCTAGTTCTACTTAGTTTCAGATTACGTACATGTTTCAGTCCCTTGGGATTTGACCTCGGTCTTACCGAGTTTATTACTACATCACAACCCTATACTTGGGGAGTGAACAAGTTTTTAGCGCCGTTGTCAGGGGCTGACGATTGCATTTTTTATAGAATAACTAGTTTTAAAATTAGGTTAAGATTATGATTTTTTAACTTTAGGTTTAGATTGTTCTGTTTAATTTTTTTAGAAACTAGCCCATCTTTTTAATTTGTGTTTTTAGAAAATTTCTATTTTAGGATTTCCTGCTATTTTTAGACTTTCTATTTTTAGAAACTAACTTGGTTTATTTTGTTTTGTAAGTTTTTAACTTAGGACTTCTAATTTAGTAACTTCCAACTCTTTTCTTTTTATTTCTCGATTTCTATTTCTTCCTTTCTCTTAAGTTTAGGTTTAGAATTTGAATTAAGGGCTACGAGTGTTTCATGTCCAAGTGGTTTCGTGACAATACTCTACGTCTCTGAAGTGATGGCTGCAAACTAACTACTTCTACCCCAATCTAGGGTGGAAGACATCCAGGATGAGAATGAGGTACATCAAGCACCCCCGCCTCGTATTTTATGAGATTATTTACAACCAGTGGGGGTGAGTACGTCCTCATGCATGATTTTTCTAGAGAATACGGTATACATGAATATCAAGCCATGGGTGATCCAAGTCTTTTCTAAATTTCATGGGCTTGAGTCAAAAGATCCATACTTACACCTGAAAGAGCTTGATGAGATCATAGTCACCTTATACTTTCCAAACGTGTCTGAGGACACATTCAGGCTGAAACTTTTTTTCTTTTCTTTGAAAGAGAAAACTAAGACGTGGTTACATTAACTACGTCCTAAATCTATTGACACATGGAATGATATGCAAAGGGAGTTCATAAAAAAAATAAAAATTCACATCATAAAATGACTGCCCTTAGAAAATCAATCATGAACTTCGCCCAAAATGAAGATGAAACATTCTTCTAATGTTGAGAGCGGTTCAAGGATCTTGTCAGCTCTTGCCTACAACACGGTTTTGAAACGTGACGTATTGCGTACTTTTTCTATTATGGTCTGACTTTTTCATGTGCCAATTGGTCGAGACAATGTGTAATGGGAAATTCATGAATAAAAATGTCGATGATGTATGAGATTATTTAGATAGACTTGCTGAAAACTCACAATCATGGGACACATACCCAAAATTGAGTATCACTTCTAGACCCACTCAATCAAAGGAAAAGGGGCAGAATATACCTTATGAAAGAGGATGATGAAATCAATATTAAAGTAGCTAATCTCAAAAAAAAAAATCGAGGCCATGGAATTAAGGAAGGATATGGGTAAGGAAGTTCTTTACAGTATTTGTAGTTGTAACAGTCACATAACTGAAAATTGTCCAACAATACCTACCTTTCGAAGGATGTTGAATGAGCAATCCAATGCTAAGAACAACTATCAAAGACCTTTCAATGGACCTGCCTATAATACATACAATCTTTGTTGGAAAAATTATCCAAATCTCAGTTAGAGGAATGGACAAACTGCTACTCCTCAAGGTTTCTTTAATAAAATTTTAAATCAAGCGAAACTCCAAGAGGATCCAGTTTTAAAACATATTCAAGACTAAGAGATATTCAATCAAGATATCAGATCGGAAATAGGAATATTTACATCATCCATTCAAAGGATAGAGTCAGCCATAATGATTGGGGGAAAGGGGATGCTTCTTGCTCAACCTCTCCCCAATCCCAAGCCACAATATAAGATAAGTAATCCAAGCTCTTCAGATCAGATGGAGCAAGTTAAATCCATCACCACTCTTAGGAGTGGGAAGATCATTAATAAAATCATTCCAGTTAGGGTTGAAAAGCCTAAGGACCCGGAACTGGACAAAGGTGATGAATCTAGCCATGCCCCACAGGAAGTAGAACCAGAGCCTCAAGGAAAGCCGATTGCTCCATTTCTCCAACGGTTGGTTGCACCAAAACTTCTTTCTAACTCTCAGGATATTCTAGATGTGTTAAAACAAGTAAAGGTCAGTATTCCTTTACTTGATGCCATAAAACAAATACCTTCATATGCCAAATTTCTGAAAGACTTATATACGACCAAAAGACAACAAAATATCCAAAAGAAAATCTTCTTAACTGAGAAAGTGAGTGTCATCCTAAAGCAAGATGTGCCGCTGAAATTCAAAGATCCTGGTATCCTAACCATATCATGTGTAATCAAAAATTACCAAATTACGCATGCACTTCTTGACTTAGGAGCGAGCGTAAATATGATTCCCTACTCAGTGTACAAACAGTTAGGTTTGGGTAAATTAAAACCCACCTTAATCACATTATAACTCGCTGATCGTTCTGTTCGTATTCTAAGAGGGATAATTGAGGATGTGTTAGTCCAGGTTGAAAGATTCTACTACCTTGTAGACTTTATCGTCATGGATACCGAACCCATCAGTAACATGAGCACTCAAATTTCGGTCATTCTTGGTTGCCCATTCCTTGCAACCTCAAACGCAATTATCATTTGTAGGAATGGTGTCATGAGTATATCTTTCGGGAATATGACATTAGAAATGAATATCTTTTTCAATACTGACAGACAGTTCGAGGATGATGATGATTTCCACAATATTAACGTGATTGATTCTTCGTGGAAGATAGAATGCCTCTGACCTTATCTTCTGACTCTCTATAGATGTGCATGGCCCACTCCCCTGATTTTGATGATGACATGATTAAGGATACGGGAGTCATGCTTGATACTGCACCAATACTTGAAGTTAACCGGTGGAGGCCACAATTTGAAAATTTTCCCTAAACTGAAGAAGTGCCTCTGTTGTCTAACCTCAAGGCACCAAAGCTTGACCTAAAACATTTGCCCACTGATCTTGAACAGTTTTACTTAGGTCAAGAAGAGACATACTCAGTGATGATTTCATCCCACCTTGAGAACAAACAAGATAATATGCTCATTTCTACTCTCAAAAAAGATAAGGAGTCATTGGACATATCATTATAGATCTCGATAGGATGAACGAACTTCTTTCAACTGAATGTTTCGACTCTTTAAAAGATTGCCCAGTATACTTTGTGGATATAAATAATCCCTTGATAGAAAACATAGTGGATACCTCACAAGATAGTACCTCGGTAGTTGTCACAGACCGAGAGAACCCTTACTCTGAAGCCCTTTGTTCCACAGATCCTAATCGTCTACCATTGAGCGAGGAGCTGAAAATTGAACCAAAGTCTGAAACTTCAAAATGTGATGAGACTACATCATCTGCTGAGAATTCTTCTAAATCTTATATACTTGTAGTCTCTAATTTACCATGGGATACAAAATTTGAAACGTTTTCTGATACAAGTGAATCATATATACTCTAGATACCTCCGACAAATCAATGATAAATTTTTGATGAGGTACATAAGTTTCTCTAGAACGTCATGCTACAGGGCATTCAAGCCTATTGCAAAAGGGGCTTTTGGATGATCCTGTTGAGGAACTTACTGAGAAACTTATCAAAATACTGGCCGGAAGAGGAACCTTGCGGCATGATTGAGTAGTTTTTCTCTGCTTTCATAAGACTAGGGTAGTTTGCTTTTATAACACCCTGAAAATCGGGGGTCGCGTAGAAACCCAACTCCCGAGTTCCAGAACATCACTTATGCAACATTTTCAATGATGGATGAATGTTGGCCACAATAGTACATAAAACATGAAGTGGATTAAGCCAAAATAACATATCATACTCCAGAGACAGTTAAATTAGCAAGCGAAAAAATGTGATAGATATATAAAATATATGAACTGTTGTAAGTCTCCAGAGTGTGAACATGTTATCAGGTTAATTAAATACATGTATACTCCAAAATAGAAAGAAGAGAATATACATGGATGTGAAGATAAAGGGCAAAATACCAAGTGTACTGGCATCTAATCAGTAACCCTGTAACCCCGTCAATCAGAACCTACATATAGGAGGGATCCTCCTCATCAACATCAAGTCCGACTCTGCTTCGCAAGCATCGCCATCATCTGAAACTAAAATAGGGATTGGTGGGTGTCCGGAACACCATCCCGTAACGTGGGAGTGAGTGATCAACTCGGTGGAATCATAAAGCAAAGATTAGCATGTTATCAAATTAATCACGCGATAATAATAAAGTAAACAATCAAACATTCTTAAATACTGTTGTTAATGCAAGCATGAAATGACATGATGGATGCCCTCACCGACATACTCCCTCATACGGCACCATCTTACGCCCACGGCATACTTGCTTTCCTCAGTGCTCCACATCTTCCAGGCACATGCAGTACGATATGGATAATGATTATCGAGTTGTTATTAGTCCATTCATACAGTAGTATTGGAAAATTAAGGTACCTTCCTTATATCAATCCCAACACAGATCCTGTCTAAGGTCGTCACTCCTAGTAATCTCATACGATGTTATATTTGTAGGTCGCTGTAAGGGCTGTCAGGGCTATTGCTCGCACTCTTTGCACCGCTCCCTCATCACCTTATCAATACAGGCTTAATGTACTCTTGTTGCTACGGAAGGGTCGTCGCCTCCCGCAACTCAGAATACGCTCGAGGTCACTACAAAGGGCTCGTCACCAATCAGTGTAGGCCGACAGCTCGAATGTAGTGTCCCATACCACCACAATCGACTCGCGAGTCAAAGGTGCTCACTGGTCACTACGGGGAGGTTTGTGGCCCCAGCGTAGGCCGACAGCTCGACTACGGTGTCCCATACCACCATACCTGGCTCATGAGTCTTTATGGATCAAGGTACCATGGTTATTAGGAGTTCCATCGGTAAGTTCAGTACCCTAGGTTCAAGCATATATGACTCATACAAGGTGAACAATCAACAGTCAGTCGGGTTGCTTGACGAGCTTGACTAGTATGAGCGCATCTCAAGCTGAGCGACATGAAGTGCATAAAGTACTTCGTGTGGCCTAACCACTGCCGCCAACCCAAAACACGACTCGCGTTCATCGACACGTCCTTCGTGGTAAATAGAAGCCAACCACGAATTCAATCCATTACCGACTGCCTGGACTAAGTTATAGCCCCAAGCATTTGTAAATCAGCATCAGTAATCATATGAGAGTAACAAGAATGAATATTAACAATACAAGCATGTTGACACATGTTATAACATACAACGTAAGAAAATCAACCAACACATGCATTCCATATATATAATGAAATCAATTCATATAGCCAACATGGTGGAAATCATATACATCAGCATATTAATTGAGAATTCAATCTCAAAACTAATTCACAACACCATTTACTCAATACATACTAATACAAACATTTATACAAACACTTAGTCTACACACTTTAGTCCACATAGCGTATGTCGACTCAAAGTGCGCATTAGGGCGAATCTCTTCGCCAAACAGATCATGCACGCATTTCTAATATCATATCACGATAAATACCCATGGCAATCATTTCAGTAAAATACGGATGTAAACAGTATTTCCTATAAATGACTAAAATACCTTAAATCTCATATTTCCTGTACGCAATCGAAATGGAAAATGGTAAGCATGTTCTACATGTCAAACGGCATTCTCGTCAATAATCCACTATTAAATGACATTGAAAGCTTTGACTCAGTCAATCAAAGCGTCTAAAATCGTCACCTTTCGCCTTAGACGCGTATCGATTCGAATAAAACGTTTACGCTTCATTAACGGCGTTATGGCGACCTAATGCACAAGATACATAAGCTACTTCGCTACTTGTATCAAAAGAATCCTTAAAACAGCTATAGGTTAGGGTTTTCTTACCTATAAGTGAGTTGGAATCACTGGGAAAGTGATTTGAATGCGGTGCTTAAGCACGGGCAGAAGCTGTAGCAAGTGGCAGGAAATCTCTCCCACAACTCACTCACAATCTCTCTCTTTCTAGGGTTTATAGTAAATTCAGATGGGAGAGATATGAGGGAGTTTAAAGCCCTTATATAGGCTAAAACCTCACCTAAATAGACTTGGGACAAGGGTATACTTGGGTTATAACCAAATCGGATCTCTTACGATCCAAAAGAGCGTTTCGGGAGGTCCCCTAGCCGAACGGGGTCGAACTTAAGCTCATGCACATTGGATCCTGCTCACATCAAGTTTTTAGACCGGTAGAGTTCCCAGATCGCACGTGGCGGACCAGTTTCAGTTCAATGATCACGGAGACTCGATCGAGGATTTCAAGTACACTTACCTGGGTGAGAAATGTTCCCTGATCCGAGGGTGTATTTGGGTCAGATTCCGATGGTCTGAATGCTTATACTTAACCCGCAAGCGAAACGTGTCATATTTCATAAATTTTATTTAATTTCTAACATTTCTCACACTCTTCACTCTGGACTCAAGGAAACAGTCTCAGGACATCATTTGGATTTGATTTTCGAAATGATTGTCAAGTCCAACTAGGCGGTCATAATGGTCTAAGATTGTAGATATCGGACTTTCGACGTGCGGTCTATATCCAATACAAAGTTTCAAAGGGTTTCTGAGAACAAACAGGTTTAGAGTTTGATCCTAGGTTTCTAGGTAACATAGCGTTAGCAGTCCTACTAATTTGGGTCTTATAGTTTATATTTAAAGTGATCCAAGTTAATTCTACCGAGTATTCAGTTTGGTACTTAACCAAATTCTAGTCGTAGGGTCATTCTATGCCCCATTTTAGGCACTTTTAGTTATTATATTATTTTTATTATTTTTCTGAAGGTTCATCATTAAGTTTACCCTGACTCCACCAAATTTCATAAGATTTCGAGTTGAGAAAAATTTTTAAAATTCCAGAAGCAGCAGCTGTCCAACAAGTGATTATCGGACAGTTTCTCACAATGACCTACTTTAAACTATATTAAATATTTTACTATATTTTTTACATATTTTTATATAAAACTATACTCATTTAGCTTCAATGTTATTTTTGAATCACCTAAATCAGAGTTATAACAAAGGAGATATAATTTTTTAAAGTTAGAAGAAATGCATAGGAAAAAGTGCAGAAACCGGCCTGCCAGACCGTTGTACGGATGAGTTCGGCGAGGCTTCGCCAAACCGGCAAGGTCCTCGCCGGTCACTGACCAAATTGGCTTGGGTTCACTCCAGGGGTGAGGTCCTCACCCCCCGGGGATACCGAAAACATGTGGGGCCCACCTAGGTTCCCCCCGAATTGAGTCGTTTGGGCCCACGAGTCCGTCGAGGCATTTATTGAGTCTCGTTTGCAAACAGAAATGAGTTTATATGACTTGTAGCATATGATTTTAGAGTAGGAGATGCTAAACTATCTAACTAATCCATTTGTTCCATGAGATTTCAAAAGGTTAAGGGCCAAAACCCATTTTATCTATTTGTTTACTATTTATGGTAAGTTTTAGTTTCGGTATTGTTCTTCCTCATTTATACCCTAGGATTGATGTGTATTATGAATGTGCTTAAAAACAAATGAAGAATAAAGTGGAGGGTGAGATTTTGAAGGAATTGGATAAAAAGAGGTTTTAGGCTTTGAGATTGAGTGCAAGATGTTGGGGTTGACCTACCACCTAAAGACATTCATTTCTACGTTTGGAAGAGAATGAAACATAGTCTAAACCCTTCGATTGACGGTCTAGAAGTGATTTGGGGTCATTGTGTGTGTTCAGGAGTGTGCACGGACTCAATCTCAGCGACCGTTTTCAGTGAGTTCTAGTTTAAGTATAGTTCTTCACTTTTTAAACTTGAGGATTCATGTCTAATATAAAAGTACTTGGAGAAGTTTGAAAATTGAGGTGGTGAAAGATGAGATTTGAAGGAAATGGGTTGAAAAGCGATTTCTTTGGCCTTGGGATTGAGCTTTGAGAGTGTTATGGTTGACCCATTGCCTAAGGACGTCTAATTTTAGGTTGGTAAAAATCTGGGGTGTTATAGCTTTACATTGTTCTAGGTTAGACGATTTTATGTCATTAGGTTAGTTTGCTTCCAACAATATTTTAGGATAGTTTGATTTTTTTAGTTTCACTCTTATGTCAAGTCGCTTTCACGCTGAGATCTCTATTGAAAAATTTCTCTTGATTCTTTCATTTAGGTACTATCTTCCCATCATGTTTCATTTACTGTCATTGTCCCATGTGCATTGCATGCTCATATATCTTTTATATTGTGGACAATGTAGATTTTAGGTTGGGGTGGAAGATTAGGTTACCTAATCAGTGTTTTCTTGGTCTTGAGCAAAAATTGTGAAAATTTTTAAAATTTTTTGAAATTTCTTGTGAATTCGAAGTGATTTGGATGGTCATCTAGGGCACTTAAAATTGCAAGATACATGATGTTGGTAATTTATAACTCTTGGATTCAGTATCTGTTAGATTTCACAGTAAGTTCGAACTGTTAATCCATGATTAGAAGTTTTAAATATTGATTGAGTCATGAATTCACAGGACACATCTCGCTTGCACATTAAGGTTTTAGTTCGATATTGAATTGTAACTTGGTCATCATTAAGCATGAAAGGAACCAACCTGAGAAATTTGTCCATCATGTTCAATAAGAAGAATATAGAAAAAGAAAAATAAGTTTTTTTTAAAAAAAAGGGAAAAAAGAATGAATGAATGAAAGAAAAAGAATACCCAGCTATATAATAGTTGTCATCAGGAAAGGGTTGGGTGTACGATCTTCACCATAGGTTTGCTCCCTATAAGTGCGGGTTCGATTCCCCTCCCGCTGGATGGAAAAATCAAAAGCTAGAAGAATCAAAAGAAAAAAAAAAAAAGAACTTTAAGGCAAGTTATGGTTTGGGTTTTGGTTGTCCTGAATGCTCATTTGATCATCAATGTATCATGGAAATTGACAATTGGATCTCTTAATGATGGTAAGCCGAGATAATACTATACACCTATGGAACTCAATGTTTAGAATTTTTCTGATTGATAGATTAATACTTTGAACTTGACTATGAAGTTTACCATGTACTTAAGGCCAGGAGAAAATAATGTCCAACACTCATGAATCTTAGAATTCTAGGATCTGGATTGTTTCTAAAAAATCACTCAAGTTTATCGGAATCAACCTTTATTCTTAACTTATTTTTTGCATACTTTGCTCGGGACTAGCAAAATACTAGTTGGGGATTGTGTTGAGGGTCAAATATTGCATATCAGACCCCAGTTACTGCATGGATTTACGAACATAGTACTATTTAACGACCCAATTTAATTATGTTTTTGTTGCAAGGTGTATTTATGAGCTTAGACTGAAATAGGGTGCTAAAAATATGAATTTAACACTCTAATGTCACCAAGGTAAGGGATAATTCCAGGGGACCAAGATCGATGAGTTTACACGCCAGAGATCTGGGAAAATCAAACCGTTCATGTTAAACAGACTTGAAAGTCATTCAAAATGCAATATCACAGGGTTCCCACCATCTATTTGCCTCGAGACTTCATATATGGTATGAGAACCATAAATTAACCGTCCACGTCAAATTTTAACCACTGGATCTTCGTGAAAGTGGCCCAACTGACAAATCAGCCACTAAATCCTTGATCTGGGGCCCACTTGACCACTGGATATGCTTCCAACTTGGGCTTGACCCCTTAAATTACCTGGAAGAATGGATGGATGGATTGGATTGGTTGAAACATCACGGTGGGACCCATTTACATGGGATGAGTGTGCATAGCACACATGCACTTGAAGTGCACTGAACGCAAAATTGGGTCAAACCGACTTTGACCCGCACCTGCCCGACTTTCCTATATTGAGAAGGAAAGTCTCTGTTTCCTTCATAGCAAGTTCACCCGCTGATGATGTAGTGCCCCACCATCATCATCCATTTGGGTGATCCGAGCGGTCCATCGTGTGCAGGCCACGATTTCGTCCAAAGCCTTGTTACTTTTCCGTGTCTATGATGCATCCAAGCTCACACCTAGAAGGAATACACCACTATGTCGATTGATGGTGTGGCCCATCTGAACCACAGATTCACTCCAAACTTAGGCTTGTGATTAAGGTATAATGCAAAGGCTCGTAGAATGGATTTGATTCTCTATAAAAACAGTCGAAGTGGACCCCACTGAGAACTTAGCGTAAGCTTGCGCACAGAGTTTGAGTCCATAAAACAGACAGACTTTGTTCAGGGAAGTTGCGCACCACCAATCGTGGCCGATTGAAGAATTTGGCTTGTCCACATTGTTGGCCATCTAAAACCATCTAGAGGCACGTCACCATTATGAGAAGAAAGAATCTTGTAATTCCCAGTTTTCACGTAAAATTATCGCAAGAACAACGTTCGTCCAAACAGATCTCCTTGCAGGACCACAGGTCGAACATTCTTGCATCCAAGAACGCAACAAGAGATTCTTTTGTGGGCCCCTACTTAGTGAACGTCTCAGATCCATCAGGAAAGATCAGAGGAAAGCAGATTGGATGCCACACAGTTCTGCATCTACAATGTTATACGCATACAACCGACTTCAGCCTCCCGTCCACCGCCACACGCAACTCCTTGTGCATTGATAACTCCCAGTCGAGCGACCTCCTAACCCATATAAGTAAGAGAATAGAGAGAGAGAGCGGAGAATGCTTAGACATGGGGATCCCAGGGTAGCCGTGGAGGCTTGGATGTGGAGGAAGAGAGAGAGAGAGAGAGAGAGAGAGAGAGAGAGAGAGAGAGAGAGAGAGAGGCTGGCTTTAAAGAGTTTCATCTCTTTTCTTCTTTGATTTTTTCCTTTTCGTTAATGATTTTCAGAGATTTTAGCTTGATCATGTCTAGCCCTAGCTAAGAGGTGAAGCTTGTAGCATGGTTAAGATGTTTGCTTGGTTTTGATTCTTGTTTTGTTGAAATTTTTTGGATTCTAGTTTAATTATTAGGAGTATTTTTAGTTTTTAATGGTTTGTTGTAACTCAAATTATAATGGATCTGTGATAGCTTGAGATATTCTCTTTTCAGGTATTGAGGTTGTAAACTTGGGAACCCTGTTGTTCACCATCGTCTCATGGGCATGGTTAAGTAATGGAACCCTTCCTAACTTTTACAATTCTCTCATGATTGGCTGTGAGATTGGTAAATTGATGTTGTTTGCCATAATCTCCTGGGCATGGTTATGTGACGGAATCACTTCCAAATCTTCACCATTCGTATCTATTGATAATTAGATCCATGAGAAGTTTAGAGATCTGAAAAATCTCTTCTTACCAATTGGATAGGATAGGACTCTGATTCCAGTTGTATCCTTGAATCATTATAAGGTAGCTTCCCAATTGCTACAAATGGATCCTTGGTACCCTAGTTACCACCTTTAAATTTATTAGTTTTTAATTAATCTATTCACCATTATTCCATTAAATACATTCGATTTAGATTTTATCTTAGTCTAATTATAATTCTACTTAGTTTTAGATTATGTACAGGTTTCAATCCCTTGGGATTCGAACTCGGTCTCATCGAGTTTATTACTACATCACAACCCTATACTGGGGGAGTGAACAGGCCTCCCTTGAAAAAATTTAGCCAATGGTATAAACAGATCCTATCCATCTGTACAGGATGGCATCGCTTGTCATTTCTTTAAGAGAAAAGTTGATTTAACCCACTCTTAGCTCATACCCAAACACGGGTCTATTTAGATTTAGACAAATTTGTGTTCTAACATACATTTTGATAAGTAGTCATGAATATGTGATTATTAAAACATGGAGTAGGACTCTTTAATAGAGTTGTGGAACTTACTTATTATGACACTTTATAATTTCGATACATATAAGAATTGTATTATCTATGCACATGAATGACATGTTTTAATGTGCCACATGTGCATGTCCAGATTCCAACATCTCACACTTGCATATGTTCTCTTAACGATCTTCAACAATGAAAAATGTGACACATGTGTCAATGCGTAACACATGCATATATCTAATTGTAAGTCCACCCAAAAAATTTTAATTTCCACACATGCGTTGCAATCCATCTAGTTCATGATCCAAGATATTTCACTGACAATGGAACAAGACAAACAATCATCAACATCATGTTTATGGCCAACTAACCTTAATAGCATGGTTCACTAACCGTTACAAAACTTTGCCCAAATCCAAGAAAGCCCTAAAAGATTAAAATCAAAAGAGACCTTCTTTTTTTTAACACTTACTCACACACCTCGCATGAGCACTTGAACCCAGGACTTCAATGTTGAAACATAGACCATTGGAACATGTCAAACACAAAGGATTATAGGCTAGAGAGTAATCATAACATAATTTGTTGGGGATTTGTGCTGTGAAATCACACAGATATGGATCTAGGATAGAAATCCAAGAGCACCAAGCAAACACAAGAAAACACAAAGATTTTACATGAAAAACCCTTTCGGAGAAAAACCACGGCATAAACCAACAGATCTCCACAATGAAAATAGAAATTACAAAGAGAGAGGACTTACCCGATTTAAAGAACCTCAAATCTCACTCTTGTTACACCCTTCGATAACCTTAGAATCCTTTTAGAAACCCTTAGAATACCTTTAGGAAGACTTAAAATACTTTAGAATGGCCCCAGGGAATCTTATCTATAGATGGGGAACTCTCACTTACGCACAACTCCCAAAAACTGTCTCAAATTTACGTATTCCACGCACCATCTTCGTAACCCTCGACTGGTCGAAGGAGAGCTTCAACTGGTCGAAGAATCCCTTCGACTACTCGAGCTTGTCCCTCGACTGGTTGAGCATCCCGAAATTTTTAAATACACCCTCGCTAGACTTACAGTCGAGCCAATCCCTCAACTGGTCGAGCAACGCAGTGAACAAGATTTAAGACCTCTGTTTTACAATAATCTCTACCATGACTTAAAACTTTAACCGTGTAGCTTCTTAATCTCTTCTCTTATCTTTGCATTGCATTATAGCTTTAACCAACGCTTCTCGTGCACACTTCGTCCTTCTTTTACGCTATAGCCAAGCCCAAAGAAGTTGCACAAAACTTGAACTTCTCTATAGGAACGACCTTGATGATCATGTCTTCTGGATTCATGCTGGTGTGAATCTTCTCTAGTATTACACCTCCTTCCTCAAACACCTGTCGAATAACATGGACATCCAAGTAATTGCTCTACTCGCTAGTACAAATGAGTAACCTAAAGTCGACTTTCTGGAATCCACAGTGTTTGCGTAATCTGAATCCACATACCCTTCCAACTTTGTTCATGTCTTCTCAAAAGATAAGACGTAGTCTTTTTACTATCTTACTGCCATCCAATGTTACTTGCCAGGGTATTTGCTCACAACACCGATAGCCTGTGAAATAACCAATCTAATACAGACCATGGCAGACACTACCAAGCGCATTCGAACAAAACTCATGAGATATATCCTGCTTTTCCTCATCTTTTTTGGGACATGTCCTGAGAAAAACTTGAGGAAAGACGCGTAGGGAACGCTTTTCGACTTTGCCTGGTCCATTACATACTTGATCAATACCTACCCAAGGTATTCTGCTTGAGATAATCAAAGCCTACTCCTGTTTCAATCTCAATGCCGAGAACCATCTTTCCAGCCCCCCGATTCTTCATCTTGAATGTCCCACTTAACCGAGTCTTTAGCACATTGATTTCAGACATGATATGATTGGCGATCTACATACAATCAACATACAATTCTTGACTCACCATGAAAGAATCAAATTATAAACCATTGTCTAGGCGACAAGTTGTGCAACGACCTCCTGTAAACTTTTTTCTTAACCCTTTTGACTTCGAACCGCTCTGGTTGCTTCATGTATATCTTTTCTTCCAATTTTTCATATAGAAATGTAGACTTAACATCCATCATTCCATCTCGAGATCATATTATCCAACCAACGTCAATCACGGATCTAATAGACATCTATTATACTGTCGGCGTGAATATCTCTAAGAAGTCGATTGCTTCTCTCTGAGCATAACCCTTCGCTACCAGCCTCGCTCGGTATCTATGTTGTATCCTTTTGAAGATCCACCTGCATCCAACTGCAACCCACTGGAAGCTCTATCAACTCCCATGTGTCGATTTGGTATAACAAGCTCATCACATCATCCATAGTTACCTTCTACTTCTCAGCATCAAGCTCATCTAGAGCCATCTGAATAGAAGATGGATCCCCTGCGATATTGGAGTCGTCCATATAACTCGCTGATATCCTATGACTATGCCATGTAATTCTTCACACAGGTAACTGCTTCACCTACTTTGTATCTCTATCCACGTATCACATCCTTCCTACCCTACCTGCTCATTTGGTCATGCCCAGCATGTCATACACGTGCAAAGGTGGATTTCACTACAGCCACTGCAGCTCTACCTTTTGAAGTGCTCCGGATCAATCTGTAAACATTATCGAGTCGCTGCGCTTTCATGATTACCCGTGCCCCCTTAGAACTTTAATAGCACTATCAATACCTGGGTACTTGAGGTAATGGGCCACAAGTACACCAAGAGAAATCAGATTCTTCTTCATGTCAGGAACGTGGCTCACATCAGTCAGGGTACACTCTGTCCCATCAAACATCTTGATACGCACTGTACCAACAGCCACAACATTACAAACATTGTCATTGCCCATAAATACATGTCTACCATCGCACTCCATATAGCTGGTGAAGCAAATCTGATGAGGAGTCACGTGAATGGATGCCCCTGTGTCTAGAATCCACTCGCCCTTACAATCATCATATGATCGTCTGATCGTGGACACAAACAAAACAATACCATCACATCCACTCGATCCATCTATCGTGGCAGCGTTGACCTCTCTGTACAAAGCCTCAGATTCTTCTCTCTTAGATTTAGGATTTGTACAATCCTTCTTCACATGTCCTTCCATACCACAGTTTCAGTACTTTATATTTCATTTGCCCTTACCATTAGATTTGGATCTAGAACCTGAAGAACCTATACCTTGTTCAAAATTCCTATCCCTTATAAGCAATGCATCAGAAGATATCCTCATATCGACGTTAAGCTTTCTCATAACCTTCCCTTGAAGGGCTGAGATAACGATGTCGACACTTAGGATTTTATTCGTGGTGCACATTGTGTCGTTAAATGACTCATACGATGCCGAAAGAGAATTCAATAACAT
This sequence comes from Magnolia kwangsiensis, assembly GCA_037074715.1. NCBI lineage: Eukaryota > Viridiplantae > Streptophyta > Magnoliopsida > Magnoliales > Magnoliaceae > Magnolia > Magnolia kwangsiensis. The sequence goes on from CM073577.1 coordinate 123,372,626, forward strand.
ACATGCTTATTCTTTATCTTTCATCACTTCCTCCATATCCAACAATTTGCAGATCAATTTATTTAGTTTGCTGATGTGAGCTTCTAAATCTCCACCCTCTGCCATTTAGTTATACTACCGCTGCTTTAAGTGTAGGCGATTTTTAGAGAATTTTTTCGCATAGACATCGTCTAACTTTGTCCATAACTTAACCGTAGTTTTCTCCCTCATGACATTGTAGAGAATCTCATCCATGAGACATAAATAGATCGAAGATAAGGCCTTCTTATCAAGAGTATTCCAATCATCATCAGTCATAATAGACTTTCGCTCCTCAAGAGCCCCATCTTCACCTTACTTGATTAAGGAACTGATCATCTTGATCTTCCATAACTCAAAGTTATTTTTCCATGAGTACTTCTCAATATCATACATAATGCTTACCATCATTGTTAATCCTGCAGATTCAGATATGTGCCCCAACGATTTCTCTGATACCACTTATTGGGGATTTGTGCTGCAGAATCACATAGATATGGATCTAGGATAGCAAACCAAGGGCACCAAGTAAACACAAGAGAACACGAATTTTACGTGGAAAACCCTTTCGGGAAAAAACCACGGCACAAAGCGACAAATCTCCACTATAAAAATAGAAATTACAAAGAGAGATGACTCGCCTGATTCGAACATCCTCGAATCTCACCCTTGTTGCACCCTTTGATAACCCTAGAACCCTTTTAGAAACCCTTGGAATACATTTAGGAAGCCTTAATATACTTTAGAATGACCCTACGGACTCCTATTTATAGATGGGAAACTCTCACTTACACACACCCCTAGAAACCATCTCAAATTTACACAGTCCGCACACAAACCGTGCTCCATCTGCATAACCCTTGACCAGTCGAAGGTGGGCTTCGACTGGTTAAAGGAGCCCTTCGACTCATCGAGCCTATCCCTCAACTAGTCGAGCATCTTGGAATTTTCAAATATATTGTTGCTGGACTTCGAGTCGAGTGGGCTTCGAGCAGTCAAAGGTACCTTGGACTGGTCGAGCCAGTCCCTCAACTAGTCCAGCAACGTAGTGAACAAGATTTAAGACATTTGTTTTACAACATAATGGTGTAGAGTTGCACCCAAACATGTAACAATTTAGAAGATGTGTAAGATCTAAGCTTTTCAACTAATTGGAAATAATGCTTATTAAATCTTCTACCTAAGGAATAGGCCATTTCCCTGCTCATGTGGGCCACAATGCATAGAGTGATACTGATCATCAAAACATTCTTTTCTGGCCACTAGTCTGTATCATGCATTGTGACCCACCCAAGCAATAATAGCCATATTTTTAGGACAAGATCTAAACAATACAGCCCGCCGCGCATTTCAAATTGGCCCTGTATGTGGGTTGGCACAGCCCCACATTTGGGACCAATGCAACTTCTAGATAGGGTACTTGTGGACCCAAACGTCAGACCACCCAAGGGGTGGGGGCCCAATGAGATAACTCAATGCAACATTTACCAACACAAGGATCTAGGGATCCCATCTCAAGCAACGACAGATTCATCTCTTTATATTTTATTTTTTAAAATCCTACAGGTGATGTCATAGTGGATCGTAGATCACGGCATGTGGTCCGATGTACTCTAGCCTAAATTGAATCCAGATCGTTTAAAATTGGGTCGCGCAAATACCCACTGATCATCTTGGTTCCATTAACAGCCTAAACGAGTAAATTGCCGATGTTAATGTCAAATTGAAAAGTTTTAACTTCTACCATCCATATAATTCATATAATCATTTCATCTTTTTGCCTTAAGTTCTTTTTATTTCTCAGGTATGAAGGTAATATCTTGAGTAAGAAGTATAATAATGAAATTTTTACTTTTACCCATGGTTGCACTTAGTTGCACCAAATATCACTTCATGATATAAAAATATCATGAAATTTTGTGATATTTAGTACAACCAAACGCACCCTAAACTACCACTCCATTCAAAAAGGTCTAGTAAATCATTAGATTAATTAAATTAGTGAAATGATGTAGAAAGAATGCTGTAAAAGCTTTTTCAAGCCCCACGAGAGTGAGCCCCTCTCAGTACACACTGCTAAATGTGGCATTGTTGCATACAAGCATGCAATTTAAGCCATCCAACAAATGGGTCAGGTTCATGATCATGTGATCCCTCTACCACAAGATTCAGCCCATCAAGTGGAACCAAGTGTACAATATAAACCGATGGATGAAAAAACATTAGGCGCATCATAGGAAGATCCTGACCTCATGTACCACAAATAGGTGGGGTCAGGTTGTTCTAGCAAACCTGTCATAAAAATGCTAATAATAAAAAAAGGAATTCAATAAATAAATAAAATTGTGTGGACGTGAATGTCACATAGGTAGCTATAGATCATGACAAGTGTTGTAATCAGCATACATGGAGTTAGGCCCACAAATCGTTCTAAATTGTGTCTGTCTTCAAACTATTCAAACCCAATTCCCCACATGAGAGGACCCTCACAAGCTCTCTGCCAAATACACACAGCTGTGCCTAACATTAACAAAAGTCTGCTAAAATTATGTAGCTTGCCTTGTCTCTTTCAAATTCACGTACCTGTAGGACACATATATGGCCCCTTAAACCCTAAGTCAGGCTCTTCTATTAGCCCTTTAAACCCTACAAATTTAAATTCGAAAGTGGGAATTTTGCCCCCAAATGATCAACCCTACAGTGTGATGGGTCACAAGATCATAAACTTTTATAGGGTCCCATAGACCGGAGGTGGATTCGGGAAAACTCTATGGGGCATACTCATGTGATGTATGTTTTATCCATGTCATCCATTCATTATTTTTTCAGATTAAAGCATAAATAATCAAAGTTCAAATGGACCACACCAAAGGAAATAATGGGGATGAGGACATCTACTGTTGAAAGCTCCGAGGGCCCACGTTGATGTTTATTTGTCAACTGACCTATTTATTAGTTACAAAGATATGGATGAAATCTCCTATGGCCCCACAGTGATGTTTATTTATCATCCAACCTGTAAGGTCACAAAGATAGAGATCAAAGGAAAACACAAATATCAGCTTCAAGCAAAACTTATGCGGACCCCAAGAAATGTTCACCAGTAAGCATTCAATTCATACTTTTCCAGTAGTCTAATCCACTTGATCTTTGGATATGCTTCAATTTTGAGCTCATGCCTTGAAATGACATTGATAAACAAATGAACGGTGTGGATAAGACATATATCACAGTGGGCCTCACAGAGTTTATTCAGTACTCAATCAGCTTCCCCATGGATCCTTTCTTAGACAATTTAAAAGAGAGAAACTCTTTAAAGAAGAAGAAAAAAAAACCATAACGTACGTGATCTTCTTCAATGCGATATTTAATTCAAACAAGGCTATTTACCTTTTTAGAGATCCTAATTTTAGAAATTAAGAAATTGCGGAGGTGTTTTATGATTTTTCGCAAAAATTGGGCAGGAGTGCATCCTATGTGGATCGATTGATCCAGACTGATTGAATTGTGAGTCCCACGGAGGGTGGGGCACACCCGAAAAATCCAATTAATCAGACAATCCTACATGGCTAAAGTTTGGTCATCGAACGGGTGGTTAAAAATTAAATACGTTGGTCAAAATTCAGCTGCAGGAGTTGGATGCTCAATGGTCAAAATTCAGCTGCAGGAGTTGGATGCTTAGGATCATCCGATGAGTTTGATTTCTTTGGTTCTGTCGATCCACAGCTTACCGCACATTTCGAACTGTCTAGATTGGCAAGCATGCGGTGGATGTGTGCATGGAAGCGATGGCCCACCATTGTGACAGTATTCTAAATAGTTCGATTTGTAGAGGTTTTATACGATGCTTGGCCTAGAGTTTTTATAGCACGTTAGGGTTTTAAATTTTCATAAGTGGGGGCCATCGTGAAGCGATCCATACCGTTGATATGATACAGTGCTCGGGCATATATTATTATTAGCGCAGAAGTAAGCTTGTTTTCTTAGAGTTCTTCATTCCTATTATTGTCATACCCTGGCACAACCAATCAAATAGAATTATGTGTGATCTGTACGGGCATGCATGGTGCATTCGGAAATATGTAGATATGTATCGAGTAGATTTCTTAATAAGCGTAGTCAAGACATATTGGTGTCCTGTACTACTTGAGCGGCCGATAGATAAATGATCATGCTCAAGGAGTTATAAGACAGGTGATAAAAGGAGAAGCAAATGAAGCAATAAACATGAAAAACACCAATTATGGTAACCGTCAGGACTTGAGAAAGATTTAGAATGGCTGAATCAAAGTTATAAATAAAATATGAAAGAAAGAAAGAAAATCATCTCATACCAATACAAAATAATAATAATAATAAAAATAAATAAATAAAAATTATTATCTTTCAATTATCTTATCAATTATCTCGTTGATTTACATTTCATAGTGTAATTTTTTACTTATCTTGTTAAGCAAATTATATTTTACAGTTACACACACACACACCCCTACACACTCACACCATAGTGGGATTTCACCACCGATAGGTACTCGAACCCTTGATCGGGTATTGAAACTCCTGAGAGTCTATTACCAGAGCAAGAGTAAGGACCAATTACATTTTATAGTTTAATTTTTACTTTCCAAGCCTACTATTTTACATTCCATAGTGTAATTAATCCATAGCGGTAATTGAGTGGCTGATAATCTTTAGTTGTAATTTAAGTTTACGCTTGCACTATGGATTCAGTTCTTCAGTCAAAAGAGTATTCCGCAGTTGTTTTTCGTGACGAACTGTAAGAATCTATTTTTCATTCCATTTTATCTGTATTGAAAAATCCTTTCATACGAAAGTCAAAGGCGCAACCCATCAACTTCACCCTCTGAATATCATCTAAATTGATTTTACACATTGAGCGAGTAATGAATAGGCGACTAATCTCTTTGGATCTTGGTCATACAATACGTATCCGTCTATCTTAGCGCTTGGGGTTATTGTTATTTAGTTTGGATTAAAACTGCAATTCCAATTCCGACATGTTATGCACGTAGTGTAGAAAACAACTCCTAAATAGTGTTATTATACAATGCAACGGTAAGGAGTTTATAGATTGTACGGGATTCGTATTGGGTGGTGCCCAACACCACCCAAATAGCTAATGGAAAAGCTCTATAGCCCCCATCATGATGAATATGTTTTATCCACTTTGTCCATCCATTTTCCAGCTCATTTAGGGCACGGCACAAAAAATGAGGCTGATCCAAAGCTTAAGTGGAACACATCACATGAAAGAGTGAAATTAAAAACTTCCTAAGGGAAGCAAAAGTTTTGGATCAAATTGAAAATTTGTGTTTTCTCTTTACCCGGGATCATGTGACTTTATTAACAGGTTAGATGGCAAAAAAACATTATGGTGGCCCCAGAAGTTTTTAATAGTAAATATTCAATCCTCAATTCTTCCCGTGGTGTGGTCCACTTGAGCTTTGGATCTGCCTTGTTTTTATGGCCACACCTTAAAATGAGCTAGATAAATGGATGAACAGCGTGAATAAAACACATACATCATGGTGGGCCCACAGATCTTTTACAACTAGCTGGGTGCTGTCGGAGTCACCACCAAATCCGAGTCCGATTGCCCGTTATATTCGGTTTCTCAGTTTTCACGAGAGGTGTCCATGATGGTTCAGTGATCCAAACCATCGATGTCATGTATATAACCCTGTAGGACTCACGATAAATCGTAGCCGTTTGATTTTCCAGTTGAATGTGAGGTTCGGTTGTGTTTCCTTTCTTAAGTGTACAATTGTTGGGCCACCTATTGAACCGTTGAGATCTTTCCATCTCGGGACATTTTTCTGCACATGTCATCATCCACCATGGTTCCTTCATTCAACGGTCAAGATTACCGAACCATGGCCCCACATGTAAACAAACATATATTCCTCCCGAGCATTATACGATTCTCTCTGTTTTGTTTTTGTTTTATTGTTTTATTATCATTTTTTTTTTTCATTATCTCTTTGAGCGATTGGTATGGTAGGAACCACCAGGCCTTTGCATCTTGTCCACACATTCTCCGACAGCAGTACGGATCCACAAAGGTCTTCCAGAAGGATGACCACATGCTCTGTCGGCAACTGCCCAAGTGGCCCGTGATATAAGATCTCGGCCACACTGTCAGGTGGGCCATTTGCATGATTAGCTGCTCTTGATAATACTAAAAGTAGAAAAATACCCAAGTACCTTTTGTCCTATCAGAAATTTCAGAAATAGTCCAGTGCTCTCAGGACCGTTATAAGTTACAGTGATTCTATTATACAATCCAATATTTTGATCTAGACTGTTCATTAGGTCCAGGGAACATTTGATAGGCTACCATGAAAACATGATATTAATCTGAATAATATTAACCATTTGATTAATGGCCTTAAATGTTGATGGTCGAGATCATTTAAGAAAAATAAGTTTAAACTACAGTTTTCTCCATCTGTTTGTTAGGAACCATCATGGATTGTTTACGATTCTAAAGAATCACTTCTGTTAGGAAATTGAAACCATCCCATCCATTGCTTGGAAAAACGATGGCTATAGAAAAAAGGCCGAGTAAAGGATGGATTAGATTGTCCGTTCAGTGAAAATTGTTTTGTGGTGGCCTATGAAATGTATTCTGAACTTATTGGACGGTTCAGATCAATCGATTGGATTGTGCAAGTGAACCAATGCAGCTAGGAGCACTACAAAGCAATTTGTGTAATCAGACTGTTCTATTTTGTTAACTACTACACATTTTTAGACCACCTCTTTGTTATCTGGGGGTATGATCGAATACATTTGAACGGATATCAATTCCCGTAGTGTCAAGCTTTATGGGGCCCACCATGATTTTTCTGTGCTATCCAAGCCGTCCATCAACTGCGTGCTCCCATGTTAAGCTCGTATCCCCAAAATTAGCTTAACGGAAATTTCAAGTGGGCGAACCCATATGAAACAGTGTGGACTAATGGGAAGGGGCATGGAAAGTTTTAGACAGCGTGTGGAGTCCAAATTTCTGTATATATGTCATCCAATCCATTCATTAGATGTGACTAATTGGGATGAAGGTACATGAGAAACTTCAGGTAATTCCATATCTCTGGTGGGCCACACAACTTGAATTTATAGGTTTTAGACGTGATTTTCAATGTTCCTGATGGCGTGGCCCACTATTTAAATGAGAGAGAGAGAGTGAGAGGTTGCTTCTTACGCCACAAGGGATATGATTGACTTTTACGTTCGAAAGAAAATGATGTTTGTTTGATATCACTATCATACTCGAGCCTAAGTAATTCACAAGGCGTGTAGAAGCCCTGCCTATTCCCAAGTAACCACTCGTGTCAATATGGGACACATGTGATATCTGAGCCATCCATCGTGTGAACCACAGTGTTTTGATCTGTTGACCTGAAATATAGGCACTTTAATAGCTCAGATGGGCCACAGGATACAAAACAAATGACGACCGAAAAAGGTTATTATAGCGTTCAGGCCCACCTGAGGAGTGAAACTGCCTGATTTGTGAGGAAGAAGATGTTGCCGTTGTTTCAACGAGATCAAAAGCTCAGATCAAGCATATGTATTCCATATTGGCACGTGTGCATAGGTGTGTATGAGATGGGCCACCACATGCGTGGAATTAGTTAAATCTCATTTAGAATTGATTCTCTTCGCTCTTCTATAATAAATGTCATCACACCCCAGACTATATTGTGTATGTGTGTATAGAGAGAGAGGCATGCTCACCTGCGCACCAGCGCACCTTTGCACACGTTTCATAGCTGTCTAATCAGAACAGTCCATGTGATGCGGCATTACATGAAACCTCCAGCAGCTAATTTTCACTCTGATCTAAAACCCTGGTGGTCCATAGAAAAGAGAAATGAAAATCAAGGAAGGAAATTATTTTATTTTTCCACGGCCCGCCAAGTTTTGGATCAAAGTATAAGTTGAGATTTAGGGGTTTCATTGGGTGCTGCATCACGTGGACTGTTCAGATTTTGAAATAACATCACATATGATGAGTTTTTAAAAAAGTTCTCACGAGTTGAGTGCGAACTAGTGCACAGCTAGCATTAGGATATACATACACTTTGATTTTGATGAATTTCTGCCTTTAATGGTACGATATTCTCTGAGTATAGATCTAGACCCAGGTGGCAATGGGCCATGCTAGGGCAAGACATGGGACTATGGCTAAATCTTGAGCCCTAAACACCTAAGCCCTGCCCCTAGACAGGCTAAAAAGGCATTTACCAGCCTTGCGAGGAAAATAGGGACATGATCAAATATTTTAAATTTAAGATTAATTTTTTATGATATTCCATTTATTTTTTCATTATATACACTTATAATTATGCACCCTGACACATGCACCCTCACCGTGTAAACACTCGATCCCATGATTTTAGTGTTGAAATAGAGTCTATCTAATTGCGGCTTGAGCAATCTCTAAGACCTTTTAAAAGAACTTAACAGGTGCATTGTCAAGTTAGCTTGATTAATCTCGTATTTATATTTTTTATACTACATATAACAACTTTAAATATTTATCATAAATTATGAATTTTAATTTATAATTTATTAAATATCAAGCCAATTTGTATTGAGCCTTTGAGTTGAACCTGACTTGGGTGAAGATAGAGTCCAATCGAGTTTGAGACTCTCTCTCTCTTTATATTATATATATATATATATATATATATATATATATATATATATATATATATATATATATATATATAGCGGAACGGAACGCTCACCTGTGAACCGGTTCGTACGTACTACATACGAACTTTTTTGAAAACCCATCATACTTGATGTGGATACAAAATCTGAACCGTTCATGTGAAGCAGCACCTCATGAAACCTCCCAGGCCGAAGTTTTACTTTGATCTAAAACTTGATGAGCCATGAAAAATGAAAACAGTTTCCTCCCTTGATTTTCATTTTTCTTTACTATGGCCCACCAGAATTTTAGATTGGGGTGAAAATTTGTCACAAGGGGTTTCATGGAATTCCGCATCACGTGAACCTTTCAGATTAGACACCCATGGCGCAAAGGTGCGCATGTGCGTAGGTGCACAGGGGATCATGACACTCTCTCTCTCTCTCTCTCTCTCTCTCTCTCTCTCTCTCTCTCTCTCTCTCTCTCTCTCTCTCTATATATATATATATATATATATATATATATATATATAAAAGATTTCCCTTTACTAATTCAGAACAATGAATAGATAAGTCACCAATACAATTGATTGATTTTGATATGACATACTTTGTGACCCAAGATTGATCAAGTACTATTACTAATTGATTATAATTTTTTGGTGTGTTTGTTAGTATGTCTCCCATTGAAGTGGCCCACGTGCATTCATGAGCGTATGCACGCAAGTACTTATGACCATATGGGATCCTTAGATATTTTTAAAATTTTGATCTCTAAGTTTTAAAGCCCGGGCATAAAAGAAAACTTCACATGGAAGAAAAGTGAACATGTGAAAGAAGTGCGAGTTTATGGCAGTACTTAGTTTCTATGATAAGAAAGAAGAATATTCAAGGCTCTAAATAAGAGACCCTTGGCTTTCTCTAATGTGATTTTAAAAAATGTGTGAGACTACTCGTCTATTGCAATATTTGAGGGAGAATTGGAGGAGATGTGATCCAAGGGTGTCTACCATGTAGGAATGCATAGAGTAATTATAGGAACATTCGTCAACAAGTTCAACCACCTAAAGGAGTGTCATGGATCATTGGTTCAGCTTGGATCAAGGTATATGCATAGTTAATCCCACTTCTATTTCATGGTTTTCTAGTTGGTATTATTATGTATTCATGCATTTCATAATCTTAGCTATGGAATCATGACTACCAATTCAATTTCAGAAAAATTAACATGTGACATCAAAGCTAACTTTTTTAGACTCTGCACGTACAGGCATTTAGACGATTAATAAATACAATCATCGCAATCAAGTGAGAGAATATTATTGTTCTCCTATTACAGTAGCCCACAACACACGCAAATGGCTATTCGTTGCTTCTTTTAAATAAATAAATAAAATGGCTCAAATTTTCAAAGCACGGTTCCAGAAGAAAACTTTATATTGAAAAAAGATAACATTTTCCATGAATGAGAGTCCATGTATAACTTGATTTTTATAATAGAATAGGAGATCCAAGTCTATAAATAAAAGTAACTGTTAGCCATGTCTTTCTAAGCCTAAAGACATGTACGCTTACCTATTTATTACACACACTTGAGGGAGAATGGAAAAAAGTAAGCTAAGGACATCTACCACTCAGGAAAGCGTGTAGACAACCAAAGTTACTCATCATCAAGTCCCACATTGTCTTAAGGAATATGGCTAATTCCACTTTTAGTTCATGGTTTCCCAGTTACCATTATTGTGTATGTATGCATTTCACAATTACATCTATGGATAGATGACCATTGATTTAATTTTAGAAAAATCAACATGATTGACTAACAACATCATATTCCTTTTTTTTTTTAAAAAGAACACTTATATAATCAAATTTATATAGTGTATTTTCTGATTTTAACTAAATATAGAATATCCAGAGACAAATTGGTGTCAATTTACATATATAGAGCTCAGAGTCCCATTAGAGGCCAATTCATCTACAAATCTGAGTGGAATATGTTAATTGTTGTCTTAAATTTGTAAATCAATAAATATGTCAATGACAACTTGATGCCATTGGAAAAATCCATAAATCTCACAATTGGTTTCTGGACAGTTTTAGTGTTCTATTCAATTCCATCAAAAGGGGTTCGATGCTATCGATGAGCTATTAATAATGACATCAAAGTGCCATCGAGAAAATTTTAAAAAATACATGTTTAGTCGTTAGAATGTTTTGATGTTGAGTTGGATGACATCGAACAGGTTTGATACCTTCGAAATGACATTAAATGTGTTATCGAACGATCGCGCAAAGTTACGTGAAGTTGTATAAGTACGAGATTTGTTTCCTATTTTTATTGTGATTTTCATAGAGGGTATATATATGTGTGCAATTGGGAATATGAGATATCTACGAGATTTCTAATTCATTTATAGGATTTCATTAATGGTGTAGCTTGGGTGATTTGAGGCTTGTTCAAATTGAATCATATTTCTCTTATAATTTTTTGCTTTCATAATGCATATTTGTCGCTTTGTAGTATTATTTTTTCTCGAAAGGATTTTTATACATTAAATTCAGAGTTTTTGTGATTAGGCATGATTGTTTTATTCAAATACTTTACTTGATTCATATCGATGTGTTTCCACACTTTCCTAACAAAATAAGCTTATTCTACAAGTGCTACACACGAGGCCCAGTGGAGTGTGTGTATGACATCCAATCCAGCCATCAAGGTTGCCCTACTTTCATGAAAATTTGACTCTATAAAATAGGAAGAACAAATTATCACGTGGACCACTGTACAAATTTAGATGGTTCTTGATGGTCATCTATTGTTTTCTAATGATTTTTTGTTATCCAATAATCATTAATGATAGCCCCATGTAATGGACGTGTCAGATGGATCATACACAACAAGACGTTGGGCCAGGCATGGAAATTAAACAATTTAGAACCATCGAAAAAAACCTGCAAATCCACGCGCCCCATGATGGAGTAGCTATGCTCATGGACAGATTCAATGCCGTACACACACAAGATAGTCCCCACACGCCTTTTAAATCTATGTTTTTTTCTTCTTCTTATACTTGATATGAAGATCCAGAAATTTAAGACTCTATAGCCATTTGCTGATGATAGGGGTGGGTGTTAAAATCTTCTATGATAATGTCTTTATAAAAGAGACTGATTTGATGTGGTCACAAAGATCTTATGATGGACAGAGGTTGACTCTTTTTCTATCTATTCCTTTTCTTTTGTTTTTTAATTGAAGATATATGTTATATACATAACATCTGCAGCTTTGCTGAGACCACACGCATGTTATCAGGCACACGTGCTAGCATAGATGATTTGTATGAGATCTGAGCTTTCCATCAGGTGGGCCATGCTGTTTAGAACTTATGGTGCAAAAATCAGCTCCTTTCAATCCTCAGGTGGGTGACAATGTCTACTAAATAAATGAACGGCGAGGTAATATGTTTTAGTGGTCGATTTGTTATATACAGTGTGGCACATCTTAGAATTGGAACTGCCTTTTTTTCGTAAGTAGTGATCGAAACAGTGTGGCCCACCTGATGGAAATGCTTGGATCTCCCTCAGTGTTCTGTATCAGCACCGTCTATTCTCTGGAAGGGCTGGGCCCCACATGCAACTTTACAAGAAGCATCAGTGCCCAACCCAGGAAGCGGGCGATTAATCCATCAGACATACATATTCAACGTGCCCGATTTTGCCTTTTTTTAAAAAAAAATTGGACCGTCCATCATTTCTGTACATGGATGGTCCAGCGGCTGAGTAGACCAGCCTGGTTTTCAGGTATATCCATCTTCATGGTGGGGGCCACCTTACGAACCAATCAGGTGTCCCATGCACTGTGCATGTTGACACGTGGGCTGCGGATAACAAATGCACATGATGATACTAGACATCATACTCGATCTGCATCTTTTCTTAGAAATGAAATAAAAATCTGGCAGACATGTACTATATAACCCCACTCTCCCACCACCACAAATGATTGATTAGCGGTTTAATGTGGACAGCTTGTATCGTCGTAGATTCCTAAGAAAAACCCTAGGGCCATTTTTGTCATTTCTAAAATATAAGACGCACTGTCACAAAATCCATCCGAGCAAAGGCTTATGTGGCCTTGATGGACCCAAATTACTGGTGCCTTGAGTGAAGAGCATGGATTGTCCAACCGTCCGAGTCTGATATGACCAGGGGTGTACATCGAGTTGAACTAAGTTGATCCGGTCTCAGCTTGACTCAGCTCGAACAGTGATTGACCTCAGCTTAAACTCGACTCAGCTCGGTTCTCGAGCCTGACTGGCCAGCTCAGCTTAGTCCGGTCAACTCAAGCCAGCTTGGGTTGAGTTCAGTTAGCAACTCGGGCCAGCTCGGGCTGAGTTCGAGTCAAGATTGAGCCGAGTTCGCGATTGAGGCATTTCCACAAACACCTTAACTGCAACTTCAAAATCCTACTATTTTACAAATAAAGTCAATGGTTTTACAGGTATTTTCTCAAACACCTTTTAAATGACATAACTTCTTATACCACTGCCTTGGGGCTTGCTTCGGGCCTTATAGACTCTTCTTCAGTCTGCACACTTTGTTCTCCTTTCCTGATGTCACGTATCCTGTCGGTTAATGCATATATATCTCTTCTTCAAAGTTTCCATGAAAAAAGGCTGTTTTAACATCTAGCTGCTCTAGATGTAAGTCCTCTGTAGCTAATATACTCAAGACCATACGAATCCTAAATATTTTCACCACGGGTGAAAATATTTCGGTGAAATTGATACCTGCCTTCTGTTGAAAACCTTTTACAACCAGTCTCGCCTTGTACCGTTTCGAACCACCATGTTTCTCCTTCAATCTGTAAACTCACTTGTTATAAAGAGCTTTTTTATCCTTAGGTAGACTGACTAACTCTCATGTACGATTAGACTCAAGAGAGTCCATCTCCTCATCCATGGCCTGCTCCCACTTAATCCGTGTATCTGACTGTAATGCCTCTTCAAAACATTCTGTCTCACCATTATCTGTCAGCAGTAGATAATATAAGGAGGGTGAATATCAGACCGTGGGTCTCTTCTCCCAAGTATACCTCCTCACAACTGGTGTATACAGCTCTACTTCATAATGTTCTTGTGCATGATCATCCTGTGGCGTTGTAACACCTGTGTCCGGTAACTCTTTAAACTATACGAATTCCTTTTCTTCGGCCTTATTTTCCGACATGCTGTCCTTATGCATCACTTTTTCATTGAAGACTACGTCCTTGCTTCTTATGATTTTTCTATTTCTGCATCCCAAAACCTATAGCCAAAATCTTGGTGCCCGTAGCCATAAACGTGCACCCACTGAATTTCGCATCAAGCTTGTTTCTGTGCTCTGCATCAATGTGAACATATGAAGTGCAACCAAACACTCTGAGATGTGCAAGGTTCACTTCTTTTGCAGTCCACGTTTCTTCTGGTAACTCACCATCCAATGGTGCTGAGGGACTTCTATTGATAAGATTGTAGACACCCCACCTAGACTACGTCTTGAGAAGGTTAAAGCTGTCCAGGAACCATGATCATACCTTAATCAAATCCCTAGCCCTAGCCTAAACCGAACCCCAATCCAAAGACTTCAAAACTCCAATCCGCAACCTGAAACTCCGATCCAAACCATTCAGCACACATGCAACCCCGCCTATACCCTATACCATGACCCAGATCTCTTTACCCAAGCCGAAACCCATCTTTCTGAAGACAAAAAGTCCAAAAGGAGACTTCCAAGTGAACCCACACAGTGTACAAGGCTCGCACGCGCGAAATCGGCCCGAACCGAGCCCGGGCGGTAGTCTGACTACCGTTTGCGGTACTTCAAGTACTGCCGCTCGTGAGCCTCTTGTGGATAGCTGTCCCAGCGTCCAAAAGTCAACTTTCCTTCAAAATTATCCTCTCAGATTTCACTATTTATCTTTTTACCGCCCCCCATAGCAAATGAGAGTGTGCCATGTGGCATTCCTCTCTCTCCAACCAATTATAAATTGCCACCTCACCTTTTACCCCTCTCAAACCCAGAATTTACAGCAATGCCATTGGAGAAAGCTATAAATAGCCCTCTCCTCTTCAAAGAAAAAAAAAGGATCTTCTCATCCAAGAGAGAGAAAGTGAGAGGGAGAGAGAGTGAGGAAGATAGTGAAGGAAAGGGAAGGAGCTCCCAAGCCTTCAAAGATCTGATCTTTCCATCCACCCCGTAGCCTTCCTCTCAATCTTTCCAACCTATAAGCTTAACCGAGATCTGATCATGGTCCGTTTCATGTCTTAGTTAACTCAAGAGCAAGCCAAAAATCTATTCATTTTACAAGCATCCATCATGATATTTACTCCCTTCTCAACCCCCCTGCTTCTCTAGATCTCTAGTGAATGTATGCTCTATGGCTTGCCGTACATCGGACCCTGTCACATCAGAAATTCCTAAAGATCTAGTCTATTTTTTTACTTCTTTTCGCATAAGCATCATCACATCCGCCTTCTAGACACGCCATTGGATGTATGCTCTGTGGTTTGTCGAAATCTCGAATCTTGTTGCATCAGAAATCCACGTGTGTGCCTAGTTCCATCACGGCCACAGCATCCATCATCCTTTGAGATTGTTTTACCATACTGAGTAGAGACCGTACATCTGTATGGGCAGAGAGGGTGCCTAACACCTTCTCTCTTTGTAACCGAGGTCCCTTACCCTGAATCCCGGATCGCAGACCAGGAGTCAATTTAAGGTAGGGATGTCTTCGGATTTCCCTCACCTTTTGTATTTCGTGGTCCTAGCCGACCACAAGATTTTAAGATTATTTGGCTAGTGGTAACTCCACATCCATAATTAGCCAATCACCCCCAATCAACCATACAAATCGCAAATCAAGCGTGGACGCTGATTTTCAGTGTCTATAGAATGACGACTCCACTGAGAATTTTGCTAGAGCATACTAGCTGAGACCCGACTCGAACACGTGTGGTACTCTAATCTCAAGGGATATCATCATTTGCATTCATACGAAAAGATAAAAAAAAAAAAAAAAATCTTCTATCTTATTCTCGTTTAGGCACAGATCCGAATCATGACTACTCGATCCCGCGTAGTCATGACTTCTCAAGCCTCTCATGAAGAAGAGCCGACAGCTCAGCCAGCTCTCCAGGCCTCAACATCCACACCCACACCCGCTCCTACACCCGCATTACCACCAGTAGTCCAAGCAAACCCCCAAGCCGATGTAACCACCCAAGAGCTGCTCCTTCGAACAATGCAAGAATTACTACTTCGCTTGGTGCCAAATCCCTCTCCAAATACACAGGCAACTCAGCCTAGTGAACAAAATAGTTCACTCCCACAAACTCCCTTTGCTTTCTCTCTCATTCCTCCAGCAAATCTCGTGCTTTCTCTCCCGGAAGAGTCAGCACAAGAACAACAGCAACCAGCAAACGGGAGCAACCCTCCCGCACATCCTTACTCAACACATCACAACAATCAGGTTACAACACAGGCTCCCCCTAACGGAAACTACCGACAAGAACTGGCGAATACCCATGAAGGGGGTCAGTTTCGAGTCCAATTCACTCCCCCTAACGGGAGCAATGTCCCGGACCTGGCAAATACCCCAGGCGGGAGCCATTTCCGAACATTACACCCTCCTCCGAAAGGGAGCGGTGTTCAATTCCAACCACCTCCCGCCACCGGGAGCCCATCTTCATTCCAACAACATCCCATAATTGATCCATATGAAGAAGAAGCAGCATAAGTCTTGCAGCAAGGGGCAAGATACCCGCAGCAAGGCTAGTTAGAAATCGAGGAACTACGAGAGCAGTTATAAATGGTACAAAACCAGCTTCAGAGACAACAAGGAGTGGATCACCCATCCACTAAGTTCAGGGATCTCTGTCCCTTCCCGGACGCCCGAGTACCTCCAAATTTCGAGGTACCAAAATTTAAAAGGTATGACAGTAGTGGGTGTCCCACAACACATCTAAAGGCATTTTGTGGGGAACTCAATACGATAGCAGGGAATGATGGAGCATTGATACGGCTCTTCCAGAAATCCCTCAAGGGCGATGCTTTGGATTGGTATACCTCTTTAGACAGCCATTAAATCAAGACCTGGGAAAAACTCTCCCAAACATTCATTGATCAATTTTCCTACAATTTGAACATGGCTCCAAGAAGATCTGATTTGGCTGCCTTGAGACAAAAAACTGATGAAACATTATCGGCATACGTAGGACGATGGCGGGTCATGGCAGCCCGAATGAGAAATCCCATCGATGAAGAGGAACAGATATCCATGATCGTACACTCGGCAAGTCCTAGCATTTCAGGATATCGAATCTCGTACCCATACGTAAACTTTTCTCAACTCATCCGAGCTGGAGAACAAGTCGAGGTAGGGATCAGAGCTGGAACCATTTCTTCATGGCCACATCAGACCCCTACAATCAAAAGAAACAAAGTCGAAGGGAAACCTTTTGGTTATGAGAATGGAAACGGCACTGCTCCTGCGTAACACACTACAGAAGTTAACAACATTGTTGCTAACGCTCAAGGCAGTTAGTATGTTCCACAACAAGAGCTACAACATGACAGGCAATACCAAGCGCAATCAAACAGGCAGTACCAATCACAGCAAGCCCAGCGGGAATATCATGGACAGTTGTCTCAACAACAGCAACAACAGCCTAGGGGAAATGCTCCCGACACTTACAAACAGACAATATTAGGGAGGAAGTTCACCCCTTTAGCACAAATATACAGTCAGGTCTTGACAATGTTGATGCAAAAATAACTCCTGACACCTCTCCAACCTCGACTTCCTCCTAACCCTTTACCACCTGGTTATAATGAAAATTAATACTATGCATATCACCAGGCTCCTGGCCACCTAACAGACCTCTACTTCGCCCTAAAACATGCGGTCCAAGATTTGATCGAAAGTCAGAAAATTACAATCACCCTATAGGCTAACAATACAACTCAGGCCAACATTCTCTAAAATCTCCTGCCATCGCATCAAATAGGACCTAGCACATCTGGCACCTCTACTGTCAACCACATTGAAGGAGGACAACTCAGGTATTCCTCCCCACATCATTCCATATAGGCAATCAAGCAAGACACAACAAACCGGGTATGGGGATACCAACAGGCACCATCGCCTGGGCCACAGATATTCCTCGAAGCAGCACCAACCATCAAACCCCTTGTCTTTCTAGAAGCAGCACCATCAACATTGCCTCTCGTGACCCTTGAAGTCGTACCCAACAGATCGCATTTGCAACATCTTGCCTCTCAAGGGGCACATCCCACATGTCCAATAAGTTCAAATTCTGAACCTGTTATTCTTCTAATAAGTCTCCCTGATCTCTCTTCGTTGACTTTGCAAGGGGCACCCCCGGTTCAAGGTTCCAAATTCCTAATGCCTCACCAACTGACACATGGCCAGAAAATCTCCCCTGCACATCAAAAAGTAGAAGAAGACACCAATATCAAAACCTGTCAAACTCCGATGGCACTTCAAGAGAAACTATCAAGTCTTCCACAAACTGTCACGACAACAACCCCTTAGCCTCAAGACCTCCTGATATATTTGAAAGGGAGGGTAGTTCCATCCTATAACCCGAAGGCAGTCCCATGGCATTACCCGGAATGCGCCGAAGTAGGCAATAACGGGAGGTACTTTAGGAGAGATAACTAGAATCCAAAGGAAACTCGGGGAGCTTTGTCAGGAACCACCTGTAAAACCGATGTTGCTTATGACATAGTAGCCCAGCTCAAAACCATTCCCGCACAGATATTCATCTGGGAACTCTTATGCACGTCAAGATCGCATCGAGAAATCTTTGCGAAGACTCTAAATGATGCACATATCTCTCCTGACATACCCTCGAAATGGTGGCAAGTATGATTAGACAACTCCTCGCATCACGAGCCATCACCTTCTCTGATGATGAATTACCACCTGAGGGACGCAAGCACGGGCGCTCACTAAATATAGTGGCCCACTACAAAAACTTTAAAATCCCACTTGTGCTAGTTGATAATGGATCTAGCCTTAATGTTTGCCCTCTAAGGACTGCTGAACGATTAGGGATAGAATCATCCTCTTTCAGGCCCAACACTATGAGTGTCAGAGCCATCGATAACTCCCGAAGGCAGGTTGATGCAGAGATTAACATTGAGCTACAAATTGGACCAAACCTGACCCTTGTCACATTCCAGGTCATTGATATCCCTGCCTCGTTTAACCTTCTGCTGGGGCGGTCATGGCTCCATGCTGTTAGACCCATCCCCTCAACCCTCTATCAAAGAGTCAAATTCCCTTCAGGAAATCGAATCATCTCAGTGTTGGCCGAACCAGAAACTGTCTTGCCAGTAACGGTTGATATCCTAGAAACTGACATTCCTATAATCGACATCCAGCACGCAGAGGGTGATGTATCATATCACAGCTTTGAGTTCAAAGTTATAAATTCAATCACTAATCCTCGCCCTCTTACTGTTGAACATGTCATTTCCCCCGCTGAACGATTAATCTGGAACTACCGTACTGAGTTCCATGAAAAAGGTATAGCAGTACAACCAGCACGTGCTAATATGTAGAAACAAGGACTGAGATATCAACCAACACCGGAGGATCAAGTTGAAAGGCCCAAGAAGAGGCAACTATTTAGGTGCAGACCCATCAAGTTCATCAGGGCTGGGACAGTTTGTGAAGACTCAGTGATTCCCCTTGAGGACCACTTCCAAAGGCTCAAACCCTCAGATCATTCCCATACGGAGTCTGTCTGGCCACCCATAAGATGGGATAAGCTTCTCGAAGCATCAAAAATACATCTGACACAAGGGGCAGAACCCCCAAGTCCACCACAAAAAGCAAGGGGTATGGAAACAAGTCCACCCATGCGGGATCCAGAATTAGGGGCGCCTTTTGAAAAGGATGCAAACAAATCCAGGGAGACACCCATTCTAGTACACAGTCGAGGGAACATGTCCCTGACACTAGCCCAGCAACACAAGGGGCAGAAGCAGCCCATTCATTGGATTGACAAAGGGAAGTGGCCTGCCCTCGACTGGACAGACATCAAGGTCCCATCACAGGACCAACCAGAGGAACCAGAAGAATTTCAGCTCTTGGACGAGGAAGTCGAAACGGATTCCGACTCTGAGCCTAGCCCAGCAGACATCATGGTCATCAAAGCAGGTGACCTACAGGAACACACAGATCCGAACAACAAGATTGGAAGGAGGGAAGAATCACCATGAACAGCTATCCCCCTAACAATCGAATCGGTCGGTCGATCTTCCAAGGATGCCGAACTTAAAAAAAAAATGCCGATGTAAATAGCAGTTGGTACCCCGGACTAGTATAGGGTCAATCTTAGTTCGCAACACCGTCGTGTTCGGGACCTCCAGGCGATACAAAAAAAATTAAAAAAATTTCAAAATATAAAAACATCATATATCCCCAAAAGCACGAAAAAATCAGATATTTCTCAAAATTACAAAACATCAGAAAATCCTCAAAAATCACTATGCCAAACATCCCTCACACACCGTAGGAGTTCAAGTTTGATTCGTATGATTTCGATCTCCAGTTGGACTTCGAGCTCATGGGTTTGGATGAAGCTCCGGATGAGGGAAATGATGATACAACTCTCGAATTCGAGGACTCCCTTGAAAAATTCGAAACAAAGGCCAATGTTGTGGCAAATGATTTCAAAATTGTGAACCTAGGGTCAGCGGAACTCCCTAGGGAGGTGCGCATCGGAAGATCATTGTCTCCGGAACACAAGCAGAGGATGATGGAGTTTCTGAAGCCGAGGTTGTCCAACTTTACTTTCTCGTACGAGGACATGCCTGGGCTTGGCGAAGATCTGGTGGTACACCATCTACCAACAAAGCTAGACATGAAGCCAGTCAAACAAAAGCTGCGAAGAATGAAACTAAAATGGGCCCTGAAGGTTCGTGATGAAGTGATCAAGCAATACAATGCGGGATTTCTGGTAGTCTCCAACTACCCGGAATGGCTCGTAAATATCGTACCAGATTCAAAGAAGGATGTAAAAGTCAGAATGTGCATCGATTTCAGAGATATCAACAAAGCAAGTCTTAAAGATGACTTCCCTCTGCCTCACATCGACACACTGGTAGATAATACTACCGGACACAAGATCTTCTCCATCATGGATGGATTCTCCGGATACAATCAGATTAAAATGGCCATCGAGGATTGCGAGAAGACCTCCTTCATCACACCATGGGGAACTTTCTGCTACCTGGTCATGCCCTTCAGATTGAAAAATGCAGGAGCTACATATCAGCGAGCCATGACTGCCTTATTCCACGACATGATAAACAAGGAAATGGAAGTCTACGTGGACGACATGATCATTAAGTCTTGCACAGTTGAAGGACATTTTAAAGATCTCAAGAAGCTTTTCGACAGGCTGGAAAAGTTCAAGCTCCGACTCAATCCACAAAAATGTGTCTTCGGGGCAACCGGGGGTAAATTGTTGGGCTTCATCGTCAGCGAGGATGGTATTCGGGTAGATGAAACCAAGACCAAAGCAATCATCGAAATACCGCCACCCAAGACTGAAAAAGAAATTCGAGGCTTCCTCAGGAGGATCCAGTATATTAGCCGATTCAACGCATAGCTCACCCCAGTCTGTGAACCCATATTCAAGCTCCTGTAGAAGAACTAGCCAAAGGAATGGAATAATGACTGTCAAGCGGCCTTCGACAAAATTAAAGGGTACCTACTAAACCCTCCAGTGCTGATACCGCCTGTTCCAGGAAGGCCATTACTATTATACGTCTTCATCGTAGCAGAAGCAACTGGATGCGTTCTAGGCCAACACGATGACACAGGAAGAAAAGAGCAGGCAATCTACTATCTGAGCAGACGATTCACGAGCTATGAAGCTAAATACTCCAGCTTAGAGAAAACGTGTCTCGTCCTAGTCTGGGCAACACAACGGTTGCGACAATACATGATCGCTCACCCAGTCCTTCTGCTCGTTCGCATGGACCCATTGAAGTATTTGTTCGAGAAACCAGCACTAACGGGTAGGATTGCAAAATGACAATTGTTGCTTTCTGAGTTCAACATCACTTATGTCATGCAGAAGGCAATCAAGGGGCAAGCACTAGCCGATCATCTAGCCGCACATTCCCTACCTGACTACCAGCCACTGAAGACCTTCTTCCCTGATGAGGACATCCTCTTAATTGAGGAAGAAGAAGAAAGGAAGGCAGAAGAATGGACACTCTTCTTTGACGGAGCTACAAACTAGAAAGGAAGTGGAGTAGGCGTCATACTCTACTCTCCCGAAGAAGTCTCAGTTCTCATATCCAGAAGACTAGCATTCCAGTGCACTAACAACGTAACAGAATACGAGGCATGCATTGCCGGTATAAGAGAAGCCATAATCCTTAATGTGAAGAAATTACGGATTTTCGGGGACTCGCAACTCATCATCAATCAGACGAATGACGATTGGAAGACTAAGGACGAGAAGCTTATCCCATATCATGTCTACCTGGAGAATTTAATCAAAAAGTTCGAGGAGATCACTTTCTCTTACATGCCTCGAGTGAAGAATCAATTTGCAGACGCTTTGGCTACCCTCGCCTCAATGCTGGAAATTCCAAAAGGAGTTGTTGAATGGGAACTCACTGTTGAGCTTCAGGAGGAACCTGCATTTTGCCTACAAATCAATGAAGCTGACTTTCCCTCAAGCGATCAGCCGTGGTACACAGACATCCAGGAATATCTCGAGCACCAAAAGTATCCAGAAGAAGCAACTCTGACAGATCGTCGCACCATACAACGGTTGGCGGAGCAATTCGTAATCACCGACGGCATCCTTTATAAGTGATCCTTCAATCAAATCCTTCTTCGCTGCGTGGATGAAATAGAAGCAACGCATGTCATGTCAGAAATCCATGAAGGACTATGTGGCCCACACATGAATTGTAACACCCTGAATTTTTGCCAACCTAGGATTAGACGTCCTTAGGCAATGGGTTAATTAAAACACCTGGGAAATCGCTCAGAACCCAATTCCATATCTAAAGAAATCACTTAGGATTAATTCCTTTAGAAACTAAGCATAAGTTAGCTAGCGCTACGCTGGAGTAGCTGTGAAATAGTCCCTGACCGCTTTAAATACGTTCTACAAGACCCAAACCTTGTAGAATCAATGGTGCTATAATACTCTAAAACCTCGGATCAAACTCTAAACCGGTTTGTTCTCTGGACCTCTTTGAAACTTTGTATTGGATTTAGACTACGCGTCGAAAGTCCGATACCTACCATCTTAGACCGTTATAACCGCCTGTTGGACCTGACAATCATTTCAAAAATCAAGTCCAACCGACATTCGCAGGCTATTTCATTGAGCCTGGACTGAAGAGAGTGAGAATAGGGTTAGATTTGGAATTTGAAATTCAAATCTGGCACACGACTTGACATGTCAGTATTAAGCGTTCTGACCGTCAGAATTCAGCCAAATTACACCCTCGGATCAGAAAAAATTTCTGTTTCATATCATGAGACTTGTAGACCTGATCTACGTGCGGTGACCGCTGAACTGAAACTGGATCGCCACGGGCCATCTACGAACACTACTGGTCTGAAAATGGGATGTGAGTGACATCCGACGTGCATGAACTTAAGTCCGATCGCATTCGGCCAGGGGACCACCAGAAATGTCTTTTTGGACCGAAACAGCCCCGATTTGGTTAGGTATCAAGTAAACATTGTTCCCAAGCCTAATCTGGGAAGTTTTTAGGTTATAAAAGGGGCTTAAACCCTCACTTCTCTCACCCATCCGAATTTTCTAGAAACCCTAGCTGAGTGAGAGAGAAAGTGAGAGTTTTTGAGAGAAGGTGGGAGAGTTTTTCCTGCTACTATACTACCTGCTGCACGTGTTTAAGCCACGCAATCCAATCACTTTTTCGGCGATTTCGCCGCAATTTTAGGTAAACAAATACCCTAAATACTTACTGATTTGAGGTTTCGTCATTTCCATAGCGAAGTAGCTTATGGATCTTGTGTAATAGGTTCCCGGTTCGCCGTAGACGAAGCGTATACGCTCCGTTCGAATCAATACACTTATAGGATAAAAGGTGCGGATTTTAGACGCTTTGATTGACTGTTTCTAATGCTTTCAATGTCGTTTAATAGTAGATTATCGATGGCAGCGCCGTTTGACATGTACAACATGCTGTCCGTTTCCTGTTTCATAAGCAGACGAAGAATATGAGATTTAGGGCATTTTAGTCATTTGTAGGAAATACTGTTTTCATCCATAATTTGCTGATGTGATTGACATGGCTTCTTGTCGCATTAGGATACTAGGAATGCGTACATAATTAGTTTGGCGAAGAGATTCGCCTAAATGCACACTTTGAGTTGACATACTATATGTAGACTTAAGTGTGTAGTTTAAGTGTTTGTATAAATGCTTGTATTAGTATGTATTGAATTAAATGGTGCTATGATCTAGTTTGAGATTGAATTCTCAATTAATATGCTGATGTAAATGATTTCCTACATGTTAGCTATATGCATGATTTCAATATATGTATGAAATGCATGTGCATGATGATTCACTTAAGTTGTATGTTATAACATGTGTTAACATGCTCACATTGTGTATTTCATTTCCAATACTCTTACATGATTGCTGATGTGGATTCATAATTGTTTGGGACTATACCTAGTATAGGCAGTCGGCAACCGAGCAAGTTCGTAGTTGGCTTATCTTTGCCACGAACGACGCGTTGATGAACGCGAGCCGTGTTTTGCAGTTGGCGGCAGTGGTTAGGCCACACGAGGTGTTTTACGCACTTCATGTCGTTCGACTTGAGATGCGCTCGTGCTAGTCGAGCCCGTTAAGTAACCCGACTGGCCGTTGTATGTTCACCTTGTATGAGTCATAACTGCTTGAACCTAGGGTACTAAACTTACCATTGTAAACCCGGTCAACCATGGTACCTTGATCCATAAAGACTTATGAGCCGGGCATGGTGGTATGGGACACCTTGGTCGAGCTGTCGGCCTACACTGGGGTCACAAACCTCCCCGTAGTGACCAGTGAGCACGTATAACTCGTGAGCAGATTATGGTGGTATGGGACACTATATTCTTGCTGTCGGCCTACACTGATCAGGCGACGAGTCCTTTGTAGTGACCGCGAGCGTATTCTGAGTCTACGAGAGGCGACGACCCTTCCGTAGCAGTGAGAGTACAGTAGGCCTGTATTGATAAGGTGATGGGGGAAGCGGTGCAACGAGTGCGAGCAACAGCCCTGGCAGCCCTTGTAGCGACGTACAAAATATACATCGTATGAGATTACTAGGAGTGACGACCCTAGACAGGATCTGTGTTGGGATTGATATAGGGGAAGTAACTTAGTTTCCCAATCCTACTATTTGAATGGACTAATAATAACTCGGTAATCATATCACCATCACATTACATGTGCCTAGAAGATGTGGAGCACTGTGGGATGATTGCATGCCGCGGGTATAAGATGGTGCCGTATGAGGGAGATCGTCGGTGAGGGCATCCATCATGTTATGTCATATTGTATTAACAACAGTATTAGGAATGTTTGATTTACTGCTTTACTATTATCGCATGATTGATTTGAGAACATGTTAATCCTTGCTCTATGTAACATCCCGAAAATCGAGGGGTCGAGCAAAAACCCAACTCCCGAGTTTCAAAATGTTATTTATGCAACATATATATGTATGATTGAATGTTGTCTGTGATAATGTATTAAACATGAGTGAGATTAATCTAAAACATCATATCATACTCCAGAGACAGTTAAATTTACCAGCGGAAGTCTGTG
Source organism: Magnolia kwangsiensis (assembly GCA_037074715.1). Taxonomy (NCBI): domain Eukaryota; kingdom Viridiplantae; phylum Streptophyta; class Magnoliopsida; order Magnoliales; family Magnoliaceae; genus Magnolia; species Magnolia kwangsiensis. Next base: position 123,398,227 of record CM073577.1, read on the forward strand.
ATAGTATGTATAACATATATAAACTGTTGTGTGTCTCTTGAGTGTGAACATGTTACCAGGTTAAACATATACATGTATACCTCAAAATAGAAAGAAAGTATATACATGAGTACTCTGAAAATATAAAATGACAGGTGTCAAGACATCTAATCAACCTCCCTGTAATCCTGTCGATCAGAACACGCATAAAGGAGGGATCCTCCTCATCATCATCAAGTCCGGCTCCGCCTCGCAGGCCGCGCCATCATCTGCAATCACAAAAAGGTCTGGTGGGTGTCTGGAAACACTATCCCATAACGTGGGAGTGAGTAGCTAACTCAGTGGAATAATAGAGCAAGGATTAACATGTTCTCAAATCAATCATACGATAATAGTAAAGCAGTAAATCAAACAATCCTAAAACTGTTGTTAATGCAATATGACATGACGTGATGTATGCCCTCACCGACGATCTCCCTCATACAGCACCATCTTACGACCGCGGCATGCAATCGACCCTCAAGTGCTACACATCTTCCAGGCACATGCAATGGTATGGTGATATGATTTCTGAGTTGTTATTAGTCCATTCAAACAGTAGGATTGGGAAACTAAGGTACTTCCCTTATATCAATCCCAACACGGATCCTGTCTAGGGTCGTCACTCCTAGTAATCTCATACGATGTATATTTTGTAGGTCGCTGCAAGGGTTGCCAGGGCTGTTGCACGCACTCGTTGCACCGCTCCCCCATCACCTTATCAATACAAGTCTACTGTACTCTACTGCTACGGAAGGGTCGTCGCCTCCCGTAGACTCAGAATACGCTCGCGGTCACTACAAAGGGCTGCCAGGGCTGTTGCTCGCACTCGTTGCTCCCCTATCACCTTATCAATGTAGGACGACAGCAAGAATATAGTGTCTCATACCACCATAATCTGCTCACGAGTCATAGGTGCTCACTGGTCACTACGGGGAGGTTTGTGGCCCCAGTGTAGGCCGATAGCTCGACCACGGTGTCCCATACCACAATGTCAGGCTCATGAGTCTTCGTGGATCAAGGTATCATGGTTAACAGGGTTTACAATGGTAAGTTCAGTACCCTAAGTTCAAGCAGTTATGACTCATGTAGGGTGAACATACAACGGCCAGTCGGGTTACTTGACGGGCTCGACTAGCGCGATCGCATCTCAAGTCGAACGACATGAAGTGCATAAAACACTTCGTGTGGCCTAACCACTGCCGCCAACTCCAGAACACGGCTCGCGTTCATCGACGCGTCGTTCGTGGCGAAGATAAGCTAACCACGAATTCGCTCGGTTACCGACTGCCTAGACTAAGTATAGTCCCAAATATGTGGAATCACATCAGCAAAGCATGTGAAAGTATTGGAAATGAAATACAACCATATGAGCATGTTAACACATGTTGTAACATACAACTTAAGCAAATCACCTGATATATGCCTTTCATACATATAATGAAATTATGCATATCGCCAACATATAGGAAATCATTTCCATCATCAAATTAATTGAGAATTCAATCTCAAACTAAATCATAATGAAATCACCAAGCACATGTTATAACATACAACTTACGTGAATCATCAAGCACATGCATTTCATGCATATAATGAAATCATGCATATAGTCAACATGTAGGAAATCATTTACGTCAGCATATTAATTGAGAAATCCATCTCAAACTAATTCATAACATCATTTAATTCAATACATACTAATACAAATATTTATACAAATACTTACACTACATACTTAAGTCTACATATAGTATGTCGACCCGAAGTGTGCATTTAGGTGAATCTCTTCGCCAAACTAATTATGCACGTATTCCAAACATTCTAATGCGACAAAAAATCATGTCAATCACATCAGCAAAATATGCATGAAAACAGTACTTCCTACAAATGACTAAAATACCTTAAATCTCATATTCTTCGCCGGTTTACGAAACAGGAAACGGACAGCATGTTGTACATGTCAAACGGCGATGCCGTCGATAATCTACTATTAAACGACATTGAAAGCTTTGGAAACAGTCAATCAAAGCGTCTAAAATCCGCACCTTGTCTCTTATAAACGTGTCGTTTCGAACGGAGCGTATACACTTCGTTTACGGCAAATAGAGGACCTGTTTTACAAGATCTATTAACTATCAAGCTATGGAACGGAAGAAACATCAAATCAGCAACTTTCTAGGGTTATTTCTTACCTGAAAATGCAGAGAAATCACCGGCCAGGTGATCGGAGTGTGTTGCTTAGGCACTTGCAGCAGGTGGCACGTGCAGCAAGAAATTCTCTCCTACTCTCTCTCACAAACTCTCACCTTTTCTCTCTCCCAATCTAGGAATTTTTACAAATTTGGATGGGAGAGAGGAATAAGGGTTTCAACCCTTTTTATAAGCCTAAACTTGCCCGAAATAGGCTCGGGAACAAGTTTCACTTGAGGGGTAACCAAATCGGGGCTGTTTCAGTCCAAAGGACATTTTTGGTGGTCCCCTGGCCGAACGCGATCGGACTTAAGCTCATGCATACTGGATCTAGCATACATCACGTTTTCAGTCCGGCAGGGTTCACAGATCGCCCGTGGCGGTCCAGTTTCAGTTCAGCGGTCACCGTACATAGATCAGGTCTGCAAATCTAATGGTATGAAATAGAAATTTTTCCTGATCCGAGGGTGTAATTTGGCTGAATTCTGACGGTCAGAACGCTTAATACTGACGCGTCAAGTCGTGTGCCAGATTTGAATTTTAAATTCCAAATCTAGCCCTAATTCCACTCTCTTCGGTCCAGGCTTAATGAAATAGCCTGCGAACGTCGGTTGGACTTGATTTTCGAAATGATTGTCAAGTCCAGCTAGGCGGTTCTAACGGTCTAAGATAGCAGGTATCGGACTTTCGACTCGCGGTATAGATCCAATGCAAAATTTCAAAGTGGTCTAGAGAACAAACCTGCTTAGAGTTTGATCCGAGGTTATAGAGTATTATAGAGTCATTGGTTCTACTCGATTTGGGTCTTGTAGAATGTATTTAAAGTGATCAGGGAATATTTCCTAGCTACTCTAGCGTTGCGCTAGCTAACTTATGCTTAGTTTCTAAAGGAATTAGTCCTAAGTGGTTTCTTTGGCTATGGAAGTAGGTTCTGAGCGATTTTCCTGGTGTTTTAGTTGACCCACTGCCTAAGGACGTCAAATCCCAGATTGGCCAAAATCCGGGGTGTTACACTCTATTATTCTACTGAGTTAGCTACTCACTCCCACGTTACGGGATGGTGTTTTCGGACACCCACCAGTCCCTATTTTGGTTACAGATGATGGCGCTGCTTGAGAAGCGGAGCTGGACTTGATGATGATGAGGAGGATCCTTCCTTTATGCGTGTTTTGATTGACGAGATTACAGGGAGGTGGATTAGATGCCTTGACACTTGTCATTTTATATTTTTAGAGCACTCATGTATATTCTTTTTAATTACTTTTGGAGTATACAAGTATGTATATAACCTGGTAACATGTTCACACTCTGGAGACATACAACTGTTTATATATGTTATACATACTATCACAGTCTTCCGTTTGTTAATTTAACTGTCTCTAGAGTATGATATGCTGTTCTGGCATAATCCCACTCATGTTTAATACATTAACACAGACAACATTCAATCATACATATCTGTATTGCATAAATAACATTTTGAAACTCGGGAGTTGGGTTTTTACTCGACCCCCGATTTTCGGGATGTTACATGAATGGATACATGATGGCGAAAAAGATCCTGGGACTTGGTTATTACTGGCTCACAATGGAGACAGATTGCTGCAAGCATGTCAGGAAATATTTCAAGTGTCAGGAACATGCAAACCAGATCCATGCCCCTACATCCGAACTCTACAACCTGACATCTCCATGGCCTTTCTCTGTATGGGGGTTACACATCATCGGCAAAATCAGCCCTAAAGCTTCAAATGGGCACGAATACATCCTAGTAGCAGTAGACTACTTCACCAAATGGATAGAGGCAGTATCCTACACCACCATCGCAGCATCTCATGTGGTAAAGTTTATGAAAAACAACATTATCAGCCGTTATGCGGTCCCTTAGGCCATCATTACTGACAACGGAACCCCGTTTGTCAATAAAAGGATAAGCGATTTCCTTGATAAATTCAAGATCCAGCATCATCGATCAAGCCCCTATCGTCCCCAGATGAACGGTGGGGTTGAAGCGGCAAACAAGACCATCATCCGCATATTGGAGAAGATGCTGAAAACATATCGCGACTGGTCAGAGATACTTCCTTATGCACTTTGGGCCTATCGAACGTCTGTACAGTCTACTACAGGCGCAACTCCTTATGAGCTTACATACGGAATGAAGGCAGTATTACCAGTTGAGATCGAAGTCCCATCACTGCAGATATTGTTAAAAAATGAAGTTGAAGAGGGCGAGTGGCAGCAAGCAAGGTTCGATCAACTGCATCTGGCAGATGAAAAGCGTATGCGGGCGCTATGCCTCTCAATGTTATCAAAGAAGGATCGCTCGGGCTTACAATAAAAGGGTTCATAAAAGAAGTTTTAAAGTCGATGACATAGTCATGAAGCGTATCTTGCCACCACACCTACCAGATCCCAGAGGAAAGTTCAAACCCTCGTGGGAAGGACCACTGATCATCCGAGAAGTACTCCCAAGAGGCGCCCTCCGGCTCACCAGTCTAAAGGGAGAAGATCTTCCCGAGCCCATCAACGCCAACAACATAAAAATCTATCACGGGTAGCCCTATCTGACTTTGTCGATGCTTATAATTGTGAAGTTGCACCCATCGTTTCCGCACAAAAAAAAAAAAAGGGGGTATATCCATCACTTCCCCCATTTAAAAAAAAACCAATCGTCTATCCCCAAAACAAAAAAAAAAAGGGAAAAGAAAAAGAGAAGATAAAAAAAAATCAGAAAATAAGCTTCCAAAATAAAATGATGAAACAAATCCCTCCCAAAATTTTCTCCTCACCAAAGGCAGCTTTCAATTGTACTCAAAGACAAGGACATGATAGTAATCACTTATCTGACAATGAACTCTCCATCACTCCTCGCGCGCCAAAAAAAGAAGAAGAAGACATGCCTAAGCAAAATGGGCGAGTTGAAAATTCGAAAGGACGGCTCGAGTAAAAATAGCAGTCATGTAGCGGACTTGGTGAAAACCTAAAAAGGCTCTAAGGGTAAAAATAGTACAGCTGTCAAGGGGCAGGTAAGATCAAAAATCCGGGACATAGTGAAAATCTGAAAGGATGCTACGGGCAAAAATGACAGGAAAAAGCTGAACGTAGTGAAAACCTGAGAAGGCGTTACGGGTAAAAACAACAAGAAAAATAAAAAAATAAAATAAAAGTACAGGTACAGGAAAAACCAAAGCAACAAGTGCCCCAATGAGATACAAAGGAAAGATCAGTTACGGATCAACACTCTATCAAACTCTGCCCAAATCCATGAGATGCAATCTCGGATGCCCCTTCAGGGAACCAAGACTCTAAGAACACAATCTAGAGTACTGCAAACAACGTGGACTGAGCCCCAAGATTCTGATCCCAATCATCCAAAGCATGAATTCAAACACAAGCAAAAATATTTGGCATAAACAAAAATTTTTTTTCATTCCTTTAAAATTTTCTTACAAGTATTTTATCTTCCTATTTTCAAAAAGGTCCAAAAACACCAAAAAAAAAAGAAAAAAGGGAGGGGGGGTTTCAAGCACTCAAAACAATCAGTCGGCCTCAAGCATCACAGGTGAGCTGCTATTTCTCATATATCGACAATCTCTGCCTAAGCTTCTCTATCTCCATGCGCAGGTAGAAGACCTCATCCCTCTCTAGGCGGTGTGTCGCCAGCATACTCTCATCATATTTTCGCCCCACTGCCAGACGACGAGCCATGTCCTCGCATGTGTGTCGGAGGACAGCAATCTCGCTGATCAAGTGGCCATGGGTGATCGACAAGAAGGAAGGATTAATGAAGAGTCGCTCCTCAAAAGCCTCAAACGAGTAGATAATACATAAAGAGGATGAAACAGTATCACCCACCATGTCCCGATCAGCAGCCTCATCCTCCAAGTGCCAGCCCGGAACCTGTCGATTAAGAGATTTCTCCGCAACCCACCTCTGATACGGCACTGTGGCCAACGGAGGAGCCCAGGACTCAAGCTCTAGCATTGCTGCGTCAAAAGATCCTTGCCAGGAAATCCAAACCCGTCTGTATAAGGCAATCAGGTCGGAAGGAAAAGAAGCATGACCAAATCCAAAAAAGGCAAATTCTGGGATGTCTTGCCAAAAGCCAAACTGATGAAGAAATCGCATAGGATGCTAAGAGCAGTAACCCCGAAGGCCTAACAATAGCAAGGGAGTGCGAGCTGCACTGCTGATCAACGGCGGGCGACAGAGCCAAGTAGCTTCCCAGTTAACCTCCCAACCCTGAAGCTGAGAGAGCATGCAGCAGTACAATGGCTCAGCGACCTCAGCAACAGAGGGAAGGCCATCAAGTAGCAAAGACAACACCTCATCGCGGCAGGAATTAGGCCAAGAAAGCATACGGGTCATATAAAGATGTTCCCATAACCACACCTGGGGAGGAATAAATTAAACTTAAGATACAAACAAAAAAGAGAAAGAGAGAGGAGGGAGCAGAGTAAAGAGTACCTGAAGGAACGAGCAGCAACCCCGCAAGATGCGGTTGCATCCGAGAGAGCACTTAGTCAGTCTTAAGAAGAGCTCCGCCAGCACCACGGAAATGATGCTCCTGTGATACAATATACGACGAAATACGTCTAACAAAGCTCCCAACGACGACCGTCTCCATCCTAAGAAGAGTAGCTCGCCCAAGAAACAAAATATTAGCGCATTCAGGCACTGAAGCTGATGATCGGATCCAGGGGTACCTCGAGAAGTAGAGCAGCGGTCATACAATATCTCAAGTGAGAACTCACCAGTCCTACCTTCCGCAGCGGGAAGGGCCGTATGAAATCCAAACCAGACGATCAAATCAGAAGAACGAACTGGCTCAGATGAAGGAACATAGGGCTCCCGAGTAAGAGGCAGACCAGACAGACGAGAAAAATCCTTCAATGATGGGCCCAACTCAAAGTCATTAAAAGAGAACAAATTCAAAGATAAAACCCAATCGTATAACGCTAGACTCAACAACTGCCAATCTAAACGGACTCGATGCAAGTGCAGAACCTCTCGAAAACCCAAGGAGCTCAACTCGAAGATCTCAGACTCGATCAAACTCTCGATCCAAAGATGCAATCGCTCGGAACATGTACCACGAGGCTACAACTGACAGGTCCGAACAGGTACGCCCTCAACAATCAAGATCCCCGGATCAGCAGGAGAGTCATAAAAAATGGGCATCCCCTCATCTAGTAGGTCGATCTCATGGTGACGGAAGAAGCCAGCATCTCCCATCACATCACGCAGTGTCTTGAAAAGTAGCAACAGGCAGGTCCGAGCCTCCAATAACTGTCACCTCAGGAGCCGACTGAAACACATGAGCCCCAGGAGCCGCAGCACCTATGGATTCCCAATAGCTAACAGGACTGACACCATAAGCCCCAAACGTGACTGCCTTTCCCAACACTGTCTCAATATCCGCGCCGAAGATCTAAGCCAAGCTATCTGCGAGCGAATCATCACCCATCAAATCCAAGCCTCTTGCAACACCGAAGTAGAGCCCGCCATCAATAGAAATCTGAGTCATCCTATCCACACCATCCGCCATCATCATACCACCATTCACCCCATCTATAGATATCGGCCCATCGATCAAGCCATCCATTCTCGCCAAACTCACATTCATAAACCCTGGCGGCCCATCTAACATGGATCCATTAAACCTATCAAACCCTTCTATCTCATCCAATCCAACCTCATGTCCACTATTAATGGTGGTTGGAATGCCATAAATAGCATTGATCTCCCCAAAAGAACCCTCTACTCTCCCACCAACCTCCATCAACTCTTCCATAAATGGATTCCCTCCACCATTATTGGACCCACCAACTCTCTCACCACTCATAAGCCCATCATTGCTCCCATCATGGCTAGCCATAACCAGCACCAAAAGGAAAAAAAGAGAGGACAAAGAGAAGGAGACAAAGGAGGATGGATAAAAAGAGATGATCGGACGGACAGGGACAACAAGGAATGCATGATATGAGTCAGCAAGAATGAACAGGAAGAGGGGACGGTCGCTGCAAGAAAAGATGAACGTAGGCGGCACCCCGATTACCGCCTGCGGTAATCCGATCACCACCTGCAGACCTGCCATCTTTGTGTCCTTGATTCAGCACTGACAGGGGAGAATGACAGAAAAAAAGTCATCGGGCGACAGTCCGATTGTCGCCCACGGCAGCCTAACTGCCGCCCGGGCCCACTTTCGGCCACATTTTGAGTGGGACTCGCCTCGGGAAGCTAAGACCCTAGAACAAACATCCATACACCGAAAAGGAGTCCCAAAGGTGCAGAAAAGGAAGGATTAAAAGAAAACAACATTAACAAACTGAAGTTTATGAGCACAAAGATTTTATATATAAGAAAAGCAAGATACAACAAGCTAATCGTCATCAAGAAGATATGCATCAGTATCCAGGTGATGAAAATGGGGCCTTAAGATCCCTCCTCCAGTAAAACGCGCACCGCTGCCGGGAGCATAGCCAGGCTGTAGAATCGGGCCGATACCATGCTGCTCACACCAGGTACTGTACTCTCTAGATGGATCTATAAAGGCACTAGCGTCATAGCCCTCCAGCGTAGCATTTAGCTCCCTTTTAGGCACCGATCTCCAATCAGAAGGACCAGACGGAGGATTAAGTGGAAACATGGGACTACCGGTCAGCTGCCAGAAAAGTCTCTCTCCCAAGTACCATTTTGTCACACGAGGATCCTCAAGAATATGACGTCGATGAGAAGCCTGAAAAGCTTCCTGGGCCCCAGGAGTAAGTGCTGCATTCGATCGAAGATACGACCTGGATAAGAACTGCAAAAAGGGAAATCAAATATTTGAGCAAAAAAGGATAACACATGGGCAACACAGAAAAGGGCGAGATCACTCACATCACTCGGAATAAGGGCATCAACGTTTGACCTTCAGGCAAGGTCAGAAAATAAACACGTGCGACTGCGGTTATCCTTGTACCACAGCATCATGCGAGGAAATGGAGGTGAATGGTCGATCAAAGTGGGGGCCAAATATGGAAAGTGGTCGAAAAAGCAGACTTGCATGAATCACGGTCAGAGGAGGATAAACCAGTTCATCCCCGGGGGAAATGTCTAAAGACGAAAATCAAAGAGGATACCTCGATGACGAGGTAGAAGCCAGTCAGGGATCGGCTGATACAACGACTGAGCTTGTCCAACCCTTCGTACAAGTGGGCCAGGAGGGCTACATTCCAATTGTACGGTGTGGGAAAGGTGATATCTGCCACGAGCAACAACAAACGAGAACTCACCAGCTCATTCCCGTGATAGAAAATCATCGCACCCATAGTGTACAAAATCAGGGCACGCGCCTTCACCACAGCCGCCACTTCAGTTTCTGGGATGCGTCTAGCAAAATTTGATGATAACCAGAGGAGTTTGAAGCGAGGACCAGTAAGGCATCATCCCCAGGAGATTCATCCAATCCTCCTCAGTAGGCATCGGAAGGTCATCCTCAAAAGGGACAGACCTCCCATCATATCGAAGGCGTAGCTGCATATAAATGTCATATGAGGTAATACCCCACTCGCCAAAAGGAAGCTAAAAGGTATGAGTCTCAGGGTGTCATCTCTCAACCAGAGCAGACAAGAGAGACATGTTTGTCCAACTCAGACGGACCCAAAACAGGTGAGCGAAGGGAGTTCGCTCCAGAACATCGGTTGTGGATCCTCAAACCAATCAGGCTAGTGTGTCCTAACCCCACGCCCTCTCAAAACCGCAGGCGTACCACCCTCTCGGGCAATGTCAGACAAATGTCGGCCCTCACGGGGCACGAAGCACGGATCAGGTGACTGGCGTGAGGAGCTAGCCTCATTTTTACCACGCATGCTGCACATACAAAGTATCCGAGTAAGTACCCCAGCACATTCTAAGGCCCATTTCAAAAAGCCCATCCTAAGGCCCATTTTAAAAAGCCCATGACTAAGGCCCATCTCAAAAGCCCATCCCAAGACCCATTTCAAAAGGCTCATTCCAAGGCCCATTCTAAAAAGCCCATGTCTAAGGCCCATCTCAAAAGCCTATCCCAAGGCCCGTTCCAAGGCCCATTTCAAAAAGCCCATGTCCAAAGTCCATGTCTAAAGCCCATTTCAAAAAAAAAAACCTGTCTAAGGCCCATTTCAAAAAGACCCATGTTTAAGGCCCATTTCAAAAAAGCCCATCTCAAAGTCCATGTTCAAAGCCCACTTTTCAGGCCCATCTTTAAAGCCCACTAAAAGGCCCATGTCTGGATCCATGCCAAAAAGGCCCATCAAACTCATGATTCAAGGCCCACCTGGTCCATGCCAAAAGACCCAGTACACATTCCATAAGTCCATTCCCAACATCCCTACATCTAGACTAGACAAAATCATGAGGTGGCGCCCACTTTAAAAATCTCATCCACCCATCATTCAAAAAACATCACTTTCACCACATCCATGCATCTAGACCGATCAAGATCATGATGTGGGGCCTATCTGAAAAATCTCATTCGTCCATCATCCATCATAAGCAACCGATCATCGTTCACATCATCCATACACACAAATAGGCCCCAAATCATCAATCTGACGGTTCAGATCATCACCCACAAAAAATGAAAATAAAAAAAATGATGAAAATGTAAAAAAATAAAGGGTGGGGCCCTTTCCTTATCACACCCCACTCCACCTCAAAACAAACAAATAAATAAAAAATAATAATATAATAATAGTCCAGCCAACCATCTGGCCTGAACAAAACAATTTCGATAAAATCCAACGGTTCAAATCCAATCAAGGTGGTCCAACGACCATGATCACAACCTTCTTCAAACTTCAAGAAGAAATCCAACCCATCAAAAGCCCCTAAGATGAATGGCCTAACATGGTTCAGCAAGAGTGCAATGGCCAAGATTACCTGAAATGGAAGGAAAGAGAAAAATATAAGAAAAATGTGCTTAGAAAATCCCTCCAAAAAATAGCTCCAAGGACCACAATGGGTCCCTGGACGTCCAAATGGAAGATTTAAATAGAGGAGAAGGCTGCACCGGACGGACCAGTGCGTGGCTCGGACCAGTGGACAAAACGGGCGACCGGCAGTAGCCGGATTGCCGCTCGCGGCAGTCCGACTGCCGCTCGACAGTAAGTATGCATAGGGCAGCGGGCTGTCCCCCTACGGTAGTTGCAAGCAAACGATTTTTACCTCTAACCACTGGACAATACCCAAAATATTTTCAAAAATAAACTCAAACCCTCAAAGGTTTTCAAAAACAGTCCCGCATTTTCAAAAAGTTACAAAAACAGCCTCCAAATCTTCAAAAGTCACCAAAACAGTCCCCAAGTCTTCAAAACTTATCAAAACAGCCTCCTTTTCAAAAAAATAAAAATAAAATAAAAAAATAAAAAAATCTTCAAGAAAAATCCCAAATAAACCCTAAAAATTGTCAAAATAAGCATACAATAAATCCCTAGTAAGTATAGCCTTAAAAGGATCCGCTTTTTCTAAGCTATTAGCCCCATTAAGCTATTAGTGGAGGCCATCTGACTTTTGTACAATGAAAACTGAATGACGACGCCCACCCGTGAAATCAAACAGATGTTTCAAAAAATCAAAAAAAAATATTTTCAAAGAAAGTTTTCTCCACTGTATGTGGCACGCAGTACACTGAGGAATCTTTCATGTTCTCCAGTTGCGGCTAGTGTACACAGCTAAATAAGATTCGATCTCTTCCGGTTCCCCCAGTGGATGATTGAATCCATACATGATACAAGTACGGTTGGCCCAATTTCTATATCTGGACAGTCGTACGAATGCTAGTAAAATGAGTGGATCCATCTCTGGAAAGAATAATCAAACTCAAAGTAGCAACAATCCATTGTAACCAAAGTATCAGAATCAACAGACTGCATGGCAAAAGATTACTCGCACATATCTAATCCGGGATGTTCGAAAAATTTGATTGAGTCCAAGTTGGCGTAGTGAGTTTTCTGTAAGGTCACACCAACGCGCAAGGCAGCTAACCACTTTGATAATCAAACAGACCAAATACTCCTAAGGTGATTACGTGGTAAAGGAACGACAGACCAAAAAATACAGGAATCCTCGTAAAGCCATGAAAAATGTGCAGAGGCCTTTACTTTTCATACTTATCCTCCAATACTATTAACAATCAGACGTGAAAGGGTTGTGATTGGTGTTCCGTAAAGCCGCGATAAATGCGCAGGAGGCAATCACAATATTTTCCTCAACCCTCGTGATATGTGCAAGTCATCTCTTTTCCAGATAGTCAATTGATAATGATACAATGGAAAGCAACAGATTCGAGTCACTATCCCTTTTTTTGACCAGAAAGGTGGGGTGTCCACTAACTTTGACCTTTGGTTGCTCGCAACCTCGGTCAAAGAGGGGCATCTGTAGACACCCCACCCAGAGTACGTCTTGAGAAGGTTAAAGCTGTCCAGGAACCATGATCATACCTTAATCAAATCTCTAGCCCTAGCCTAAACCGAACCCCAATCCAAAGACTCCAAAACTCCGATCCGCAACTTGAAACCCCGATCCAAACCATTCAGCACAAATGCAACCCCGCCTATACCCTATACCATGACCCAGATTCTCTTTACCCAAGCCGAAACCCATCTTTCTAAAGCCAAAAAGTTCAAAAGGAGACTTCCAAGTGAACCCGCACAGTGTACAAGGCTCGCACGCACGAAATCGGCCCAAACTGAGCCCGGGCGGTAGTCTGACTACCGCCTGCGGTACTTCAGGTACCGCCGCTCGCGGGCCTCGTGCGGACAGCTGTCCCAGCGTCCAAAAGTCAACTTTCCTTCAAAATTACCCTCCCAGATTTCACTATTTATCTTTTTATCGCCCCTCATAACAAATGAGAGTGTGCCATGTGGCATTCCTCTCTCTCCAACCAACTATAAATTGCCACCTCACCTTTTACCCCTCTCAAACCCAAAATTTACAATAATGTCATTGGAGAAGGCTATAAATAGCCCTCTCCTTTTCAAAGAAAAAAAAGGATCTTCTCATCTAAGAGAGAAAGTGAGAGGGAGAGAAAGTGAGGAAGAGAGTGAAGAAAAGGGAAGGAGCCCCCAAGCCTTCAAAGATCTGATCTTTCCAGCCACCCCCTAGCCTTCCTCTCAATCTTTCCAACCTATAAGCCTAGCCCATATCTAATCATGGTTCGGTTCATGTCTTAGTTAACTCAAAAGCAATCCAAAGATCCATTCATTTTACAAGCATCCATCATGACATTTACTCCCTTCTCAATCCTCTGCTTCTCTAGATCTCTAGTGAACGTATGCTCTGTGGCTTGCCTTACATCGGATCCTGTCACATCAGAAATTCCTAGAGATCTAGTCTATTTTTTTACTTCTTTTCCCATAAGCATCATCACATCCACCTTCTAGACATACCATTGGATGTATGCTCTGTGGTTTGTCGAAATCTCGAATCTTGCTGCATCAGAAATCCACGTGTGTGCCTAGTCCCATCACGGCCACAACATCCATCATCCCTTGAGATTGTTTTACTATACTGAGTAGAGACCGTACATCTGTACGGGCAGAGAGGGTGCCTAACACCTTCCCTCTTTGTAACCGAGGTCCCTTACCAGGAATCCCGGATCGCAAACCAGGAGTCAGTTTAAGGTAGGAAAGTCTTCGGATTTCTCTCACCTTGCATATTTCATGGTTCTAGCTGACCGCGGAATTTCAAGATTATTCTGCTAGTGGCGACTCCAACATCCATAATCAGTCAATCACCCCCAATCAACCATATAAATCGCAAATCAAGCGTGGACGCTGATTTTCAGTGTTTACAAAGATATACGACAGTATTCACAACATATACTCAAAAGGTCTTAGGCAACCCTGCATATAACTTCATGCTTCTGGCGCGCTCAAGGATAATCTTGTTAATACGCTTAGCCACACCATTCTGTTGCGGTGTCTTTGGAATCATTTTTTGATGTTTGATTCCACTTGCTGTACAATACTCCTCAAACCTCTTATCACAATACTCTCCTCCATTATCAGATCTGAGATACTTTACTGTTTTACCTGTTTCATTTTCTACCATAACTTTTCACTTCTTAAACACATTAAATACATCAGATTTATGCTTTAAAAATTTTTTTATAATTTTCTACTAGCATCATCAATAAAAGAAATAAAATAACGTGAGCCACTAAAAGATGATATCTGTACTGATCTCCATACATTAGTGTGTATAAGCTCCAACAGATGTGTCTTTGGAGCGCGTCATGTCTTCTTGAAGCTTACCCTCTTCTGCTTACCATACACGCAGTTCTCGCAGAATTCTAAGTTAATAGACTTCAGCCCTGGTAGCTTCCCTTTTGACAATAACACTTTCATCATCTTCTCACTCATATGTCTCAACCTCTAATGTCATAACTGCCCATTCACTCCAGTTGATGCGACTGCGAGTGAACTATGCGATCCTGAAGTCACATACAAAGTACCTTCCTTTTTGCCTGGAGATATCACTAAGGCACCTTTTGTGATTTTTCAGGAATCACTAGTGAATGTTGTCACATAACTGGTATATACCAACTGCCCTACTGAGATTAAATTCCTTCTCAAATTTGGTACATGTATGACATCCTTCAATTTCAAAATCGTTTCGTCTTTCTGATTGACCTGAATATCTTCTTTTCTAACGATACTGTACGACTTATCATCACCCAAGTAGACTCTCCCAAAGTCACCTGACACATAATCATGCAAAACTTCCTTACATGAAGTGGCATGAAATGAAGCACTCGAGTCTATAACACAAGACTCATTCCTCGCATCAACAGATAAGATCAACGCCTCTTCGTCGCTCTCCTCAGACAGATTCACTGAATCTTTCCTGCCTTGAGGGCTTCCATCTTGTTTCTTGAGCGCCCTGCAATCACGTTTCATGTGTCCTTTCTTGTCGCAATGCTAACACCCGTCTTTATCTTTCGGTCCCTTGGACTTCTTCCTTGACTTATAATGCCCGTGTTTATTGCATCCTTTGTTTAGCGATCTTCCTCTTCCTTCAACGTTTAGAGCATTCCCTGACTCCCCTAAAACTCATGATGCCTTCCTTCTAGATTTTTCGTTAAAAATTAGACCGACTACATCATCAAATTTTAGCTTTGTTGACCTTGAAGAATTGCTCACAACAATCACCAAACCATCCCAACTGTTTGGTAGGCTGGATAAGATCAATAGTGCCCTAACCTCATCCTTGAAAATGATGCCGATGAATTCCAACTGGCTCGTGACTGTATTGAACTCATTTAGTTGTTCAGCCACGCTCCCACCATCTAACATCTTCATGTTGAATAGATGTTTCATAAGATGAACCTTGTTGGACGCTGAGGGTTTTTCAAACATGGTGGCTAGGGCTTTCATTAATTCTTTTGTCGTTTTCACCTTGTATATATTGAAGGCGACACTCTTAGACAAAGAGAGTCAAATCGTTCCTAAAGCTTTTCTATCCAGTAAAAATCATTCATTATCTGTCATCTTTTCTAGTTTCTTCTCTTTTTCTCCTAGAGGAATATAGAGGTTCTTCCGATACAGATAATTCTCCATCTGCAACTTCCAAAAGGGAAAGTTTGAACTATCAAACTTCTCAATTCTAGTTTTCCTTTCATAATAGAACTAAATCAATAGCTCTAATACCAGTTGTTGTGTAGCCCGCCAACAACGTAGTGAGCTTAGATCTAATCTCAGTTCTCACCTACAAACGATAAACAGGAAGAAATATAAACTAGAAATAGATCAAAGCAATCATAACAAACCACAAGACAAGATATACGTGAAAAAACCTCCAAACTAAGGCAAAAAATCACGGATGCAAACTTTCAGTATGAAGAAGAACGAAGATTACAAGACAAAAATACTAAACTCTCTTGGAAGAATATAGAAAACTCTTAGCCCACACCTTAAAATAACTTTCTATTGCTTTTCAATACTCTAAAAAAAACTTAGGACACCTATATACAGTTTAGGTAATTTTCCTTCTGCACTCTTGCAAAAGGCGACACCAAAATCTGCAGTTCGCATTGGATTCGGAAATGAATCTGTATAACTACGACCGGTCGAGTAGACTGCACGACCGGTCGAGAAGACCCCACGATCGATTGAGCATGGTCCTCGATCGGTCGAGCACTTTAGAATAAAAAAAAAAAATGATGCTCACTGGACTTTGAGGCGAGCCGGTCCACAACCGGTCGAGCGGGCCCTACGACCGATTGTGCATACCCCACGACCGGTTGAGGACGGCCCCAGATGTGGCTCCACGTCTCAACAACAACACTCTAGAAAGTAGTGATAATAACACGCACATAATTAAAACCCTCTTAGAGGACAAAGGGAAAAGAAGATCCAAAACGTTTGCTGCTCCTTAAAAGTTTTTAATAGTGAGCATTCAATCCACAGTTCTGGTTCACTTGAGCTTTGGATCCGCTTTTTGTTCTTTTAAATAATACCTTCAAATGACCTTAAAAAAATAAATAGACAACAGGGATAAAACTCGTCCATCATGATAGGTCTCTTAGAGTCCTATCCATAGAGATGATCGCAATCCACTCTCCTATTATTAGAGATGAGTTGAAATACTTTCTTGATTGATTTTACAAATTTTTATTTTCCTTATTTAGGAAAGAGAGGAGAAAGAGAGTGAGGTGGCTTTTTTGGTTTTTTCCACCGGGGAGTCACTTGCAAGATTGTTATATTATCCCATTATTGTACTTAATCATGACTTCATCACCAAATCCCAATATGATTTTATCAATCAATAATCACTATCGTTGATCTTCACAATCATGCAGGCGATCATGCATGCGTGACCATGCGTGCAAAATCAGAACTTTTCAAGTTTCAACAAATAGCTAGTGGACAATATTGATTGAATGATTTGAACCATCTGATTGGAGAACTCAAGGCCCACTTTTATTTCTAACCATCCATTTGAAGGTAATTAACGTCAGACGCGGAACTTTAATGATGTTATGTTTTTCTATATTAGTCATTTCATAGATAGATATAAGAAAAGAGTGCAGCTAGAGAGGTCTGCTTGCAGACTCCAAAGCATATGGTGTGTTTTGTTGCTTTTGTAGGTTTGCTATCATGAGATTTATCTCCCACCAATCATGTTGGCTTTGCTTTTCTTACGTTGGACTTTCTTTTCTCCTGCCTCTCTGCCTACGGATAGACTCCTTTGTTACTTTTTCATCATGGTGGTGACTAATCGCCCTCACCATGTGGGATACTGATGGTACAGCTATCTAGACCATCTATTTTGTGGGTCTTGTCGTGGATGGATCACATTGCTAAAATCCTAGTAATTGAGCAATCCTAACCAAGCAATTAGTGGCTATTGAATGGATGGTTAAGATTAAAATTGTAAATGTTAGAAATTCGAAGGGAAAATTAGATGGTTAATATCATATTCTCTGTCCAGGTTTTAGGTTATGCTCTATCAATAGTTCAGTAAGTGATTTAGACAGTTTCGACTGCCGTACTGTTATGTCATGGCCCATACGTAATAAGGAGTCACCACCAGTTTTCAAATTGTGCAGATCTAACACTGGAATCTAGAAGCCTCCCACGGTGCGGATTAGGTGCCTCACCAAAGATTGTGAAGCCCTTACCGTGGGAATTATCTTGATATATATATTCTATATCCATTCCGTCCATTCGTTTTTCAAAATCATTTTAATTTAAGAACCCAAAAATGAAGAATATAGAAATCTCAGGGGGACCACACTTTAATAAAAAGTGATGATTGAACTTATCACTATTAAAAACTTCCTTGAGCCCACCGTTATGTTTCTATAATGTTTATTTGCCATCCAACCATTTGAAAAAAGTCTAACAAACATGGATGAAAGTTAAAAAAAATAATAATAAATAAATAAATATCAGATTGATCCAAAACTTTTGTGGCCCATTATAATTGTTAATGTTCAATCATCACTGTTTCCTTTGGTATGGTCCACCTTAGATTTGGATCTGCCGCATTTCTGAGTCATGCCTTAAAATGATCTAAAAAAAGGATGGACGGCATGGATCTAGAATACATCCATAAAGGTGGGCCCCACAGTAAGAGTCGCAGTGTCTTGGGTGAGGCTGGGGCCGAATCTTATCCGCTCCGGTCTTCCAGTCTCGAGTCAAGTTGACTCGCCCCAGTCAGGGTTAAATCAGCCTGACTCGCTCGAGTTGACTCAGCCGAGTCATTTCAGACTTGTCAGAGACTGAAAACCATGGGTGGAGCCGACGAGAACATGGTGGGCCATCTCTCCAAAGCAAATCCATAACCCTGTTGTATTAATCATTTCTATCCAACTACTGGGCCCCATCATAGATGGGTTGCATTCAAAAATCAAAACTACTTTACAATCATATTCATGGCTTTGTAAGTTTGCTATCATGAGATTATTTCCTACCAATCATGTTGGGCATTTGATAGCCACTAGTTGGGTGGGTTCAAGTCAAATAATGGCCTTTGCATGTGGGTGGCCCCAATGGATAGATTAAATGGCACACATGTGCCAAGTTGACATGTGTGCAGTGTGTAAATGGCTCTATTATATGGATGTGGCATAGGAATTAAACCTAATTTCATTTACTGGTGTAATCAATATTTAATATAAATAATATTATTTTCTAAATTAACTGACCAATCTAGATCTAACCTAACACAACCCGTTATTAATATAATCCAAGATGGTGGACCCTACTGGAGACTTTTCAAAATGCGGCGAAATTAAAAGTATGCAAATTTTCATATTTTACTAAAACCCTAATTTATGAATTCTCATTTAAATATTATCAAGTTTTTGATAAATTTTTTAATAATAATAATAATAAATAAATAAAACAAAACAAAAAAAAAAACAAAAACGGCTAAGATTAGCTTTAATACATGCTACAAAAAATCTGATGAAGCGTGGATTGTCGATGTTGATCCTTCATATTAGGTCTGTTCTTATCAAATCTAAAAGAGAGCCGAATGAGATGCCACAAGCGCAACCTTTGCAATAAGGCCAAGGGCATGCACACGAGAGCCATTCAGACATGTGGGCCCATAAATGTGGAATTATGGAGGTGGGAGGAAGAAAGAAGTGAATCTCTCTCTCTCTCTCTCTCTTTGTCTCTCTCGGGGGTAGAGAGAGAGAGAGATATTCTGTCCTAAGAGTCGAAACCTATGAGAACCCTTCGATAATTCGTTTCACGTGCTATTGCTCACATTATTTTTAGATTAGACTGACTTTTTTGCCAAGGGTTTTAGGAAGTGACTCATCTGATGGACTGCTCGGATTTTGTGCACACATCACATGAGATGAGTTCTCAATGGGTCCTCGTGAGTTCTTATGAGAACCGATTCACATCTAATTAATGTTTGCTCAAGTTTTAGTTTATCTCATTCTTATAGATTTTTGTACGCTCTCTCTACTACACCAAAAGTTAGTAATTTTACTTATCCATGCACACAAATGACATAAATCCTCCACTAACAGTGGGCATCCACCTTTGATCCTATTCCCATGTAAATTAATAGGTAGACGACGAGATCTTAACCATCAGACATACATCAAGTGTGATCATTAAAACATTCTCAATAGTTAAAGTAAAAGATCAATAGTTAAGAAAATATTTGAAACTATTTACATGTAGGGCCTAACTAAAATAACCTAATCAATGGCCTAATCATTAAGATCTAAGCTAGTATTCACATGCAACTAATAGATCTTTGTTGGATCATATGGACTTCAATTGTATCCTAATACATGGACCCTATTACAATCACACATGTAGCCATTAAAGTGACCTATGAGAAGGGCTAAAGAGCATTACATTAAGAACTTGGACTCCACAAATGTCCTTGAGTCTTAAGTATTAGACAAATTATTACACGAAGAAGTTGAGCGAGATTGGTCATGAATTTTATGATAATCATCTCTAGATATAAAAATTTGAAATTATCCTCCAATGCAAATGCCCAAAGAGTACTCTAATAACAAAGCCTCGGTGGTAGATTGACAAGAGTTTCACCAGGAAGTATTGGGTTCAAGTACCCATTGTAGTGTGAGTGTGTGTTAAAAAATAATAATAATAATAATAATAATAATAATTACACATTCAGGAGCACTCGCATTTTCATGTGATGTGTAGCAAAGGCACCAACTTGTCATTAAGCTTGATAGTGGAGACTTTCCATTTCAACTTGTCATCAGTCCCTTCACAAGATGAACACATTTGAATCGCTACAAATTCATGGTAAAATCAGGGAAATAAAACATAGAACGACAGCAAAGTATAAAGTATGGAGATTTATAGAACATCACCCTCCCTTAGTCATTGGCCGGTATGCCCATATACCAAGGATATATATATATATATATATATATATATATAAACGTTTTTCTTTACCCTTCAATACATATACGATTAATGTAATTATCAATATATAATAGCAATGACATTAATAACATATCCACTGAGGACTAATAAGCATCTTGATCAACAATGGAAGATCAACATTGGTTTTCAGGGCATAAAATACTAACAGAGCCAACCCAGACCTTACCAGCCCCAGGTTTTAACCGGGTCCAAAATGGTGTACCCAAACCCTAGCTATTTCTAAACGGGTCCAAAAAGTAGACGGTTAAAATGGGCTCGGTCCATTGAGTATGTGTGGTCCACTACCCATTGAAAGCCGTATTAAATACTTGGATGCCCCTTGAAAGGAGCGGATTAGGTGAGACCCCGAATTCACCAAGGTGGGTGGGGCCCCTGACTGTGGGGCTCACAGTGATGTATGCGCCTTAAATCCACACTGTCCAACCGTTTTGAAAGCTCATTTTAGGCATGATCCAAAAAATGAAGTAAATCCAAATCCTACCTGGACCATACCACAGGAAATAATAGTGATTGAATCCCCGCCATTAAAAACTTCATGGAGGCCACCGGAGTGTTTATTTGCGATCCAACGTTTGATAAGGTCACAAAGATGTGGATGAAGAGACCACACAAATATCAGCTTGATCCAAAACTTTTGTGGCCTACGGGGAGTTTTTAATGGTCGATTACCACTGTTTCTTGTATTACGGTCCACTTGAGATTTGGAGGTGCTTCATTTTTTGGATCATGCCCTGAAAGGATCTTTCAATACCGATGGATGGTGTGGATGTAGTCGCATACATCACAGTGGACCAGTCACAGTGATGTATGTGCCTTAAATCCACACCGTCCAACCATTTTGAAAACTCATTTTGGAGCATGATCCAAAAAATAAGCATATCCAAATCTTACATGGACCATATCATAGGAAATAGTAGTGATTGAATCCCCACCATTAAAAACTTCACTGGCCATGAGAATGTTTATTTCCCATCCAACCTGTTGATAAGGTCAGAAAGATTTGAATGAAGAGACCACACAAATATCAGCTTGATCCAAAAACTTTTGTAGCCCACCAAAAGTTTTTAATGGTTGATTACCACTGTTTCTTGTATTATTGTCTACTTAAGCTTTATTTATTAGATCATGCCCTAAAATGTTCTTTCAATACGGATGGACTGCGTGGATGTAGTCACGTGCTTCACAGTGGGCCCCAAAGTCAGGAATCCCCCTCAAAGCCCTGTTAAATCCTGTCCATACACTCCCGTACGTCCTACTCTTGCACAAGCACGTCCTTTGATTTTTTTGGATTTTCACTGTATTGGAGTCGAAGTTTGGTCAAATTATCTAAAAAGTTATGATGTTTCAGATATCCCCAGAGTGATCTTCCGACAACTTTTGAATATTGTCTCGGACGAAAATGTCCATGTCTTCGGTTCAGAAGTCCTACAGTCCTGGTCTTGGAGTGATAAGAAGTTACCTTCTATTTCAACCCCCGAGAAAGTGACGGATTGGCTACTCCCCCAGCCACCAGCCAATGGCTAGTGCTCGATGGTCTGTGGGCCCCACCACCATGTATGTATTTTATCTATGTTGCCTATACTTCTTGTCATGTCATTTTAGGGCTAAGGCCCAAATATCAGCTCGATCCAATGCTCATGTGGCCCACATAATAAAAAATAATATTGACTGTTGAAACTTTCTAGGCTCACTAGGATGTTTGTTAGAAGTGTACACTGCCCATGTCAAGGCTTTTTAGGCCCATGGCGAGTTGGCTAACAAGGTGGATAGATCGAATCACCCCATTGTAGGCCTTAAGCTATTGTCCTAATGGTTTGGTATAAGAGGAAGTGAACACGTGGATATCACGATCCATGCAACATGACAACCACGACCCATATAACATGACAACTATGACCCATGCAAACAATGACCCATATGGGCCCACATTAATATATGTGTATAATCCATGCCGCCAATCCTTTTTGTCGTGTCCTTTTAGGGGTAAGGCCCAAATATCAGCCTAATATGGTGCTCATGTGGGCCAAAAAATAGAAAATAATGGTGACTATAGGAACTTTTTAGGCTCACTGTAATGCTCGTTAGAAGTGGATACTACCTAAGTCAGGATTTTTTGGGCCCACGGCAAGCTGGCCGACAAGGTAGATGGATCGGATCACCCCCATCGTGGGCCTTAAGCTATGGTACCAATGGTTTGGTAGAAAAGGAAGTGAACACGTTATAAACCATGATGCATGCAACATAACAACCATGACCCATATAACATGACAACTACGACCCATGCAAACCACGACCCAAATGGACGCACATTTATATATGTGTATAATCCATACGACCCACATTATAATTCATGGGCCCATTGTGATGTTTATTACAAGTGGACACTGCCCAAGTTATATGGGTCAAGGTTGTCATGTTATATGGGTCGTGGTTGTCAAGTTATATGGGTTGTGGTTTTCATGGGTCATGGTTGTGTTCACAATCCTAAGTGTAGGGCTGCAATGTAGTAATAATATCGGTGAGACCGAGGTCGAATCCACGAGGACTAATCTCATGTGTTTTTTTAAAGCAATTGAAAAAAAAAAACTAGAAGAAGATGTAAACCTAAATCTGGAAGTATAGAGAGTAATTGTGAGAAATATAATGAAAAACTTAAGAAATTCAAAGGTGAGAAACTATAGTTTTCAAGGATCCACTTGTAGAGATTAGGGAGATCCATGCTTGATTCAAGTCACGCAATTGGAATAGAAGCCTCATCCTATCCAATTGGAAGATATCTCAGTAAAGTCAAATCTGAACTTCCTTTGACCTAGTTCTCAATATATGAGAGGTGTGAGAACTAGAAGTGGTTCCGTCACAAAATCATGACAAGGCAAACAACAACAATTTACCAATCTCATAACCAGTCTAGGAGAATCGTGAAAGCTAGGAAGGATTCCATCATCCAACCATGCCCAAGGGACGATGGTGAACAACAGAATTTTTGAGTTTCACAATCTTAAAATATGAAAAGAACATACTCAAAGTTATCATAAATCTATTGTAATTTGAGTCACAAGAAACCATTAAAAACTGAAAGTATTCCTTATAATCAAACTAGAATCAAAGAGAATTCAATATAAACATGAATCAAAGCAACAGAAACATCTCATCACACTACAAGCTTCACCTCTTAGCCCTAGCTAAGAGGTTTAGCCAACCATAGACATGATTGAAATAGAATCTCTTAATAAAGGCATAAAAACTACTAAGGAAATGGAAGAAAAACTCTTGGTGATGGCTTCTTCACACTTTTGTTCCACTCCTCAAACCCCTGAATGATGCCTAGGGATGCCCTAGGGACTCCTATTTATAGTTTTAGGCCTTAGGCTTTCACACCAAGTTGGAAAATTCTAAAAATCGCTTCAAATTTCTACACTTTGTGTGCTAGCTGCGAACCCAGGATTGGTCGAGGACAACCCTCGACTAGTTGAGGGTCACCTTCGACTAGTCGAGGATGACCTGATTTTAGCGATTTTAGTTACTGGAGTTCAAGTCGAGGCAGCTTGACTGGTCGAGCCAGGACTGGTCGAAAAGAGTCCAGGACTGGTCGAGGATCACACAAATTCACTTCAAAACTATGATTTTCTTTATTCTTGACTCGATTTTCTTAGATCTTCAATACATGCATTCTTCATTCTTGGTCTTGGTGATTCTTGAGCATTAAACTCGTGCTTTTAACATCATTTTTAATCCAAGCTCTTGAATTTACTTAACACCACAAACATGATTAGAATAGAACATTAAGCATTATCATATTCATAAAACTAATGAATAATTGGGGTCCAATATCCAATATTTGACCTTCAACACAATCCCCAACCAGCATTTTGCTAGTCCCGAGCAAAGTATGTGAAAAATAAGTTTAATGCGCAATGTTCAACCTTTTTCGAAAACAATCTTTTGTGTATTAAGTATGCATAAGTAGAATCAAGATTAGAAAGTGAGTTTTTGAAAACCTGAAGCCGAACCACATAGGCAACCGATCAAATAAATTCTTTATCCATTAGGTCAGAGCATAGTTCGCATATCAAGTTTTTCAACATGTTCAACGAAAATACTATCTTTTCATAATGTTAGCCATGCTCATCACTTCAAGATTGGTTGAAAACCCAAGTACTAATTCCGAACTTATCCCATTTTTCTTCTTTTTTTAGTTTTTAATTTTATATCGATAGTCATTTGTATTTATTTCTCTTCTTTAGACATTATATCTTTTTTAAAGATATTTTTCATTCCCCTCAAATATGTTGTCATTCTTCATTTTTATGACCTCTTTGTCGAACTCTTATTTTTTAACTGGTTCTTTTTTTAAAAAAAGAGGTGGATAAAATTCTCCAGACTCGGTTCTCAATATCTTGCAATGATCATCATACTAACAATCAGAAATTATAGTACTATTCATAGAAAACAATTTAATCTAATGTAAGAACCATAAGTGATAGTTTACTTACTCTTAATAATATAATATTTGAACTTACTCTTAATCAATTTAACGTAAGAACCGTAAGTGATAGTTTACTTTGTTGCTCCAACTTTAACAATTCAAAATTCAATTTATATCTTATCATCATACTCAAAACAGTCTTAAATACGTAACTTATCACTCTCCAAATAGATAAACATTGAAAAGTTTTCAAAAAAAATTCTAATTTTGCTCAAAACTAAGAAAACATTGATTAGGTTACCTAATCTCTTATCCACAACCTAAAATCTACATTATCCTCAATGTAAAAGAAATAAGAATGATTTGCAAAAGAACAACGTAGTTGAAAGAGAAGCAATGGAAAGATAGTACCTGATAAAGACATTTTGCGGTTTTTTTTAAAGGATTTTAATATGAAGGTAGTTGGCAAAAGAGTTACTAACCAAAAACAAACTATCCTAAAATGGCGGAAGCAAACTATCCTAGAACAGCAGAAGTAAACTATCTTAGAATGACAAAAGTAAACTATCTTAGAACAGCAGAAAGCAATAAACCTAATTACACCTCCGTCAGATTAGGAAATCAATCCCGATAAACAAGATTATTCAAAGGTATGGACATGTCCTCTGAATCAAATTTTCTCAACAAATGGCTTTTAAACTCATTGTCATTATTTGGATTCCAAATCTCGACAGCCTCATGAGGAGAAGCATTGGTAACAGTGAAAGGGCCGGTCCAACGAGATCGAAGTTTTCTCGGAAAGAAATGTAACCGAGAATTGTACAAGAGGACTTTCTAACCTGGTTTGAATGATTTTCGAAGAATGTATTGGTCATGAAACACCTTCATCCTGTCCTTGTAAATTCTCGAGTTCTCGTACACATCATTCTGAATTTCTTCGAGTTTATTCAATTGGAGTTTGTGTAGCGAGCCAGCGTTGTCCAGATTGAAATTCAAAATTTTGATCGCCCAATAGGTTATATGTTCCAACTCCATAGGCAAGTGGCAAGCCTTCTCATAGACAAGTATAAAGGAAAATATTCCAATAGGGGTCTTAAATGCAGTACGGTAAGCTTATAAGGCATGGGTCAATCGGATTAACCAATCCTTACGGTCAGGGTTAACCATCTTTTCAAAGATGTGTTTAATTTTTCTATTGAAAATCTCAGCTTGTCTACTTGTTTGTGGGTGATATGGAGTGCTCACTTTATGGAAGATGTCATATTTCTTCATTAAATTCACAAATGACCTATTATAAAAATGTGAGCCCCCTTCAGTAATGATTGGTCGAGGAGTTTCAAACCGGGAAAAGATGTATCTTTTAAAAACTTAATGACTGTTTGTGGTCATTGTTCCGGCATGGAATCACTTCGACCCATTTAGTGACATAGTCGACAGTAAGAAAAATATATAAATTTCTAAAAGAATGGGGAATGGTCCCATAAAATCAATGCCCCAACAATCAAATGCTTCAATTATCAGAATGGGGTTAAGAGGCATCATATTTTGACGGGACAATGCTCCCAACTTCTGACAACGCTCACAGGCTTTGCAAAATCGTGAGTGCCCCTGAACATAATGGGCTAATAAAAGTCGCACTGTAAAATCTTAGCCATGGTATTTTTAGCAGAAAAGTAACTACCACAGGTCTGAGAATGACAGAAGGAGATGACACTTTGGAGTTCATTGTCTGGCACATATTTTCTTAATATTTGATCTAGACAATATTTAAACAAATACGAATCATCTCAAAAAAACTTATGAACCTCAACGAAGAATTTTTTTTCTTATCTTGCGCAGTCCGATGTGTCGGCATGAAACTTGTGGCAAGATAATTTGTAATATCAACAAACCAAGGTGAATGGGAGATTTTGAACAATTGTTCATCAGGGAATATGTCATTTATATGTGTCGTCTTAAAGGAATTAGAGAGATCAAGGCGGGAAAGATAGTAAGTCACTACGTTTTGTACTCCCTTTTTATCTTTTATTTCCAAATCAAATTCTTGGAGTAGGAAGATCCATCTTATCAGGAGGGGCTTAGCATCATTCTTAAAAAGAAGATACTTGAGTGCCACATGATCTGTGTAAATGACGATCTTAGATCCGATCATGTAACACCCCGAATTTCATAGCATGCGTTTGGCACTCATATACAAAAATTGGGATGTTAACTATGAAGAAAGAATTTTATCCAAGTGAATAGGAAAACATTTAAAAGTGGTATCACATCCAAAAATATGAAAACCATGCATATGGAAAATATAGAGTCCACATCCAAACACAATCAAGTAAAGGCCCACAGGGCTTATACAACTCAAAATGAAAAACTAATAGGGAAATTATATCAGTTATATTCAGGAGTCTCCACCAAAGTAAAAGGTCCATTGTGCCTAATCTTGGCTTGTGATTCGTCAAGCTCCTCGTGGGACCAATATGGCCATTTCTCTCTAACATCAACTGTCGGTTCCTCATTCATGGGTGCCGCTTCTTCATCTACAACACCTACGGTTGGTGCAATTGCACAATAGCATACATGAGTGGCCATCTCAATGAGAAACACCCCCCAAGATTACAATCGAAAATAGTAATTAGGATTATTGCAAAGCAAACATTCAAGCAAAACAACATTTTATAAGAGAATTTTTAAAAATGAATGGATGCATGAAATGCACCTCAACCTGGGGATGCACATCTAGCTGACCATCGGATGGGCCTTTTAAATAGTTGGTTCATCCATGCAAAGAATGGGTCTTTCAAACAGTCGACCCATTCAAATGATATTAGGGTCATTCGAACAGTACACTGGTCTTTCCAAACAGTTGACCAGGCAACCAATAATGCCCATATGCAATGTATGCATGATTACCTGTCCTTTATTAATCCGGTTCACAATCAGCCATTTATGTACATCCTTACAACTAGTGGCCACATTAATACTATAATTCTCAAGTAATCAATCTATTCAAATCATTTCCATTAACTGCTAACATTAGTCCATATTCCCTTGAGGACACTAAGTCCACTCTTGGACACCATCTTCAAATCTGATTCAAATGTTTCCAAGTTGGTAGATGTAATAATTCCAATTGATTCATAATGAGGCCACCAATTTAAGGAACATTCTTCACACATGTAATTTCATGATTCAAATATAATTCCTTTCATACTTTGATGTAATCAAACAATATTTTATAAATTGACTCACAAGACAAGTATTCTTGTATTTTTACACATTTCACAATCACACCACAATACATGCATGTTATGTCACACATTCATCCACATTCATACATTATAACACACACTAATACTCACTTGCATACACCAACTACAATCACACCACAATAAATGCATGTTATGCCACACATTGGCATACTATTTACAACTCATACAAATGAACTATGCAAATGCTACATGATACTAAATTATCTCCAATTACAATTATAATCTGTCTTCCACATTGATTTTCATTCCAAAAATCTCTACATTATAACATAATTGTAATAAAAACTACCTATAAGCATGAATACATTAGTTGTAGAAAATTATTCTACACCATAAGAATTAGACAAGAGAGTTCATGATAAAAGTATAAGAGTACATGCATGTTCTACACAAACAGTTAATATTATCATGTTCAAATACTAGATAAGGGATTATGTAATGATATTACTAAAATGAACATTCTAATAAGATTATCATATTTGAAATTAACCTAAGCTACTATTGTGAAAGAAGCTTGAAGGGTAGATCTCACCTCAAGCTTAGATCTGTCTTACTAAGAGGTAAGAAAAGAAGAAAAAATTGGTAAGGACCCAAACTCCTACAACTAAGTAGACATACTAATTAACAAATTATTAAGTAAAAATCAATATTCTCGCTGGAATCTAAAGGGATAATAATATCTCACCACAAATTCGAGTTGATTTGGATCAAAATCAACTCAAGATCTACAAAGTGCCAAGATCTAGTAAAGGCTTGGTCTAACTCGGTGTCGTCACCAAAGTAAGATCCAAGAACTCAGTTCATCAGGTGAAGTTTTTCTGAGATTTGGTTTCAGGAAAACATGCATTAATTAGTTTCAACACTACTATAATACAAAACACTGAGTCACCGAGTCAGTGACTCGGTGGAGTGCGTGGAACATCACCAGATAACTCAAATCTTAACTGAGTTAACTAACATACTAAAAATGAATCAGTGAGTTGAACTAAGATTCCTAAACCAAACTAACTGCAACTGCAATTCAGCAGATCTAAATATGATAACTCAGTCATTAACTGGGTGTAACTCAGTTTAGGATAAATTGAGTCGAAACGCTGAGTTAGCCCTTATTTCACATAAGTTTAACCCAGTTTATGACCGAGTTAACATAAATTATAAAAGCAAACAATGGATTAGCACGAGTTGAAAACTCAGCAATAACCCCATTGGAACAACCTAACTCGGTTAATTTTTGAGTTGAGAAAGAATGCTAAGATGTACCTAACTCGAATGGAGAATCTCACAGATTGACTTGCTTTCCATGACAAGCTGCACTAACGACACTTGAGCGAGTCGTACGATACAATAACACTCCAAATTGAGTGCAATACCATCGAGTTAGTGTGACTTGTCAACACCACTCACCTCCACAAGAACTTTCAGCTCTCATTCCCCTTCCTTTGCTCCTCTTTCTTCAGACAACATTTCGACCATGGATAAACTCAGATTGATAATGAGAGTACCCCGGGCTGAGTCAACTCGGTATAGTTTGACTCAAATTCACTAACTTGCCCTACTCTCACTCCCTCTTTTTCTGATTTTTCTTTGAATTGAAAAGGATTAGAGAAGAATAGAAATGGGGTATTTATAACAGTCAGTCTGACTCTAGATGGTTCTGTAACTAATCCTATAATTAGTTGAGTTTTAAACTAAAACTCACTTAGACTCGGTTAATAAATAACCCATTAGCATGGTCAGACATATTGTAGAAACATAATCAGATTTTAGGGGTGTTTATCAAATGGCAAGACCCTTCAAATAGATGCACCTAATTGACAAATGGACACCACATACGAATGGTGGGTTTTTCAACCCAAAGGAGAAGATGACTCTGACGTTAATGGCAAACTTATGGTTGACGGATCATCACATGATCTGACTCGACTGGATGGCTTAGATGGATGCTGGGTTGCAAGTGGGGCCCACGTTTTGGATGGAAACCCTCAACACATTGGTGGTTTTGAGTTTCTTTTCTTAAAGCGGCTAATGAAACTCAATGGCAACGGAAAAACCCTAATCCCTTCAAAGAAAAGTTTCTAGACTCGTTATAAATTTGAAATACACACTTGAGATTGCTCGGATGACGGTCCTACAGCTCAGATCTTTTCTAGGGCATTTGTATTGCTAAAACTAGAAATATTTTTTCCACCTTTTGTTTGTTACGATTCCTTAACTGCAAGAATTTTTATATGATTTAGATGAACTGGGAATGGAGGGCTAGGAATATATATTCGCCTCACAAACGGATTGCCAAGGTGGCAAAACAGAATTTGATTCCGTTCTAAGAATGCAGCACATACGTTTTTCTAACGCCATTGATCGTACACTCACACACGTGTTCTAACGTGCGAAAGTGGCCAAGGTTTGGTCGAAGGCACCATTTGAACAAGTTCAACGATTCAGATCTACCAACATCATAATGATGGGTGGGCCACCATCATTCAGCAGACGTCCGTCCGTTTGAATTTTCGTTTGAGCGAGAGAATGAAAGTGAGAAAAATTCTCTCCTTTTTGTAAAAACACGAGTCAACATCCCTTTGACTGGGTGTTGAATCCGGTGCACTTCATTTGCATGCACACCTATGTACATACATCCCAGAAACTGTGCCCCACAAAGACAGTAAGGGAAATCCATCCCGTTCATGCTTTCCTAAGGGTATGTTTGTTTTTTCAAAACAATGGGAAATGATTTCACCGCTATGTGAAAATGTACAGGAATTTGTGCCTTTGAAATGGGTTCAAAAGTCGTAATTTTAATTTTTGAGCTACAAGGTAAAGCATATGATATATCCATTCCGTCCATCTATTTTATTACAATATTTTGGAGCATGAGACAAAAAAATGAAGGAGATACAACACTCAAGTGGCCCACGCCAAAAGAAACAATGGCCCCACAAAGTTTTTAACGGTAAGTATTCGATTCCCTTTTTTGTATGACGTGGTCCACTTGAGTATTGGCTATGCCTCGATTTTTTACTCATGCTATGAATTCAACTGGAATAATGGATGAACGGTGTAGATAAGTGAAATGCATCACAGTGGGACCCACAGATATTTTGTAATATTCTTGGTATCCGTGTCAAATCAAGTATGTTATAAATGTACGGGGAAATAATTATTACTTTTTTCACGGCATTTACCATTTCACCGGAAAATCAAACACGCCCTAAATGTCCAATTATGACATCTAACAATAGGTGAGACAGGTCTAAAGATTAGGTGGGCCACATGGGGTCAAAAAAATAATAATTATAATAATAAAATTTTTAACAAAAGGACTATTACAGATCACGTAGGACCTAAATTTGTCTAAATCGAATACTACAGTTAAAGTTCCTTTTATGTAGTAGAATAATTCACTTGGGTAGGATTTAAGGTTTTACTCGCGTAGTGTACAACATAGGGCTTCTTGTCTTTTTTCTAGCCTATGACTGCCCCAAGAGCATAGTCAGACGTGTCACACATAGGGCCAAAAGGAAGGCTCTAATCGGGTGGTTGCATGATAGGTGCAGTGGTTAACATGCCCTTGAGCTTAGAAAAAGCTTCCTAACATTGCTCAGTCCACTCAAATGGTGCATCCTTTTGAAGTAGATTACATAAAGGATGAGTGATTGCTTGCCTCCAAGTGCAGAAGTTCGTAAGTAGTATCTCGTAAATACGGGGTCGATCCCACAGGGAGATGAATTGTGAGAAGAAAAAAAAATCAAATGCAAAACAAACTAAATAATAAAAACTAAACTGATGATTTGATTTTGAAATTTTTTGAATAGATGTAATTCAACTGAGTAAAATAACACCTAAGCTTCAAAGTTTCACACATAAATTAATGTTCTAAAATCATGATGACTTGGATAACATAACTAGGATCTGAACACTAATAAAATTAAAAACTCTTTAAAAATTTTAAATTTTGCTTTGGGATGCCTTAAATGATATTTAGGAATGCCCTAGAAAGCCTTATTTATAAGTAGGGAACTCTAATTTTCGTACAAAGTTGAAAACCCTAGAAACCGTTTCAAATATATGTATTTTTTCAAAATAGACTTGTTGCTACATAGTTTGTTTAAAACAGGCTTCCTGCCGTGTAGTTTTCCAAAATAAACTTCACAGCTTCAAAATACACTTTTTCAGGACGATTTCAGGATTTTCACTTCAAATCATCGATTCTCTTCATTCGTCACTTGGTTTTCTTGGATCTTTGGTATGTGAAGGCTTCAATCTTGGTCTTCTAAGATCCATCATTTTCCTTCGTAAATCTTGAGCATCAACTTCATACTTTTTAGTACCCTTTTTCAATCCAAGCACTTAAATTCACCTTGCAACACATGCATAATTAAAATAGAATACTAAGATAATTTATGTTCATAAAACTAAGAGATAAATGAGAAAAATTATGCAATATTTGAATCTCAACACACCCCTTAACCAGCATTTTGTTAGTCCCAAGCAAAATAAGCGAAGAAAAATAAAAATAAGAATAAAAAGTAATTCTAAAAATAAAATTAAAATGAAAACAAAATTCTAAGTACACCACTTTCGCAGGTAATCTCGATTGCATTTAACATATGCAATAAGCCTTTAAACCCCTAGGTTTCCCCTAGTGGACAAGTTATAGTCTCGTTTTCCAGAAATGTTACCCACAAACATTGACAACATGAAAAATAGTTCAACACTCAGAAATTTATATAATTATACCTCCATTCATCATATGAATTCAAAATAAAATAATACTTATCCTAAGTCTGAAGTTAGTTAGAATCTTAATTTCTTAATCTATTACATCCTTAAGTTCAGAGACCTAATCAAAATTTAGAATAGTTATGATCTAATATCTTTAGGTGCTCCATGACACTAGTCTAACTTTGAGAAATATGTATGTTCTCTATCCTAACTCCTTTCAATTATTCCAAGAATATGAAATCTCTAGTTATCTCATTTTCTTCATGTCATTTTTTCTTTTATCATCATATCCTCATTTTTATAAACCACCCTTAGATGAAGATTCTCATCGGGTTTTCTTCATAACATAAGGTATCGTACTTGTAATGGTAATAGTAATGAATACTTAGGTATCCTTACTCCAGATTACTGACACGATTATTATGGTCATTACATTCATGCTCTATAATTAAAAAAAATTTATTATTTTTTTCCTTCAATATTCTTTCTTTTAAGCATATATCAATGGTACTAGTTCATTCAACCGTGTTTGAATCAAAAGTTGTTATTCTAGTTCACATATCATATTCCTCACTTTGTTAGATAGGGTGTATTGTGAATTCAGTACATCAAATCACAACTCATTTTAAACTAATGATTAGATAATTGAACTCAAGTCTATAATTTTTTGTTATCTAATTTCTAACTACTATTAACCTAGACTAAGTATTAACTTTGCCTTTGGAATTTACAAAATATCACGTTCACATTCTTGTATATAAAAGTATTATTTTAAAGATGTCGAAAAAAATTTCTCCATAAACCTAAAAATGAACGTAAACCTAAATGAAACCTAATAATAATAATAATAATAAAATAAACTGAGAGACAAAAAAAAAAACATTCACATCACATGGATGACTATCCACACCCCCCAACCTAAAATCTACATTGTTCCCAATGTAATGATAATGTAATGCGAAGAATAATAAAAATAAAAGAAAGGGTGGATAGTACCTACCTGAAAAACTCACCTGCTATGTGACATTAAAAAAAATTAAATATGATACAAATCCAGAAATGCTCCGTCAGACTAGGAGTATCATTTTGAATATTCTGACTCATGAAGAGGGACGGACTCTTCTCCCAAATGAAAGTTTTTTACATAAGGCTTCAATCTTTGACCATTAAACTTATACACATTGTCATTACGTGGATTCTCAATTTCAACAGCCCCATGAGCATAAACATTCTTCACAATGAAGGAGCCTGTCCATCTTGATCTTAATTTTTTCGGAAAGAACTGGAGACAAGAATTGTACAATAGGACCTTTTGCTGAGGTTCAAAATTCTTCCTCAGGATATTTTTATCATGAAAAGCTTTAATCCTCTCTTTGTAGATTTTAAAATTTTCATAAGAGTCTCTCCTCAACTCCTCTAATTCAATTAACTATAATTTCCTTTGTCCACTTACTTGGTCCATATCAAAGTTTAATTTCTTTATTGACCAGTAGACTATATGTTCGAATTCCACAGGCAAGTGGCAAGCCTTCTCATACACCAATCTGTATGGAGACATTTCAATCGGGGTCTTATAAGCAGTCCTATAAGCCCATAAAGTGTCGGATAGTCTGAGGGACCAATCCTTCCTATCTGGCCTTATAGTTTTCTCTAAAATGTGTTTAATTTTTCGATTAGAAATCTCAGCTTGTCCACTCATTTGTGCGTGGTATGGGGTGTTCACTTTATGCTTGATGTCATATTTCTTCATCAAAGCCTCAAATGTGCTATTACAAAAGTGAGACCCACCATCACTAATAATGGCCTTTGGAGTTCCAAATCTAGAAAAAATATTTTCCTTTAGGAATCGTATGACTACTTTATTGTCATTGGTCCCACTTGGAACTGTCTCAATTCACTTTAAAACATAGTCCACACCAACCCATATATAAAGAAATCCAAAAGAAGATGGAAATGGGCCCATAAAATCAATACCCCAACAATAAAAAATCTCCAATGGTAAAATTGGGGATAAAGGTATCATGTTGCGTCGGGACACTCTACCCAGCTTTTGACATCTATCACAAACAACACAGAAAGCATGGGTGTCTTTAAACATGGTGGGCCAATAAAAACTATACTGCAAGATTTTTGTAGTGATTTTCTTAGCAGAAAAATAGTCACCACATAGTTCCATGTGATAAAAGAAAATGACACTTTGAACTTTATCATCTGGGACACAACGTATAAAAATTTGATCATCCCATATTTATATAAATATGGGTCATCTCATAAGAAGTTCTTAACCTCGATTTCAAAACGCTTCCTATCTTGTGACTTCCAATGATATGGCATTTTTTCCATTATAAGATAGTTCACTATATCCGCATACCAAGGAAATTTGGAGATCACAAATAATTGTTCATGAGAAAAAGTATCCTGGATATACATCTCCTCAGTGGAATCATTTAACACCAATCTGGAAAGGTGATCGGCCATTACGTTTTCTACTCCCTTCTTATCTTTTATCTCTATGTTAAATTCTTGGAGTAAGGTGATCCATCTCAAAAGTCTCGATTTTGCATCCTTCGTAAATAACAAATATTTTAAAGCCAAGTGGTCCTTGAAAATGACCACTTTAGATCCTAGCAAGTAGAACCTAAACTTATCCAAAGCAAAAACTACTGCAAGTAACTCTTTTTCAGTTGTTGAGTAGTTCACTTGTGCCGAGTTTAAAGTTCTACTTGCATAGTGAATAACGTAGGGCCATTTATCTTTCCTTTAACCTAAAACAGCCCCTATGACATAATCACTTGCATCGCACATTAGTTCAAAAGGAAGTGTCCAATCTAGTAGACGCATGATAGGTGCAGTGGTAAGGGATGATTTAATTTTATTAAAAGCACTTGCACAGTCATCTGTACACTTAAATGGAACATCCTTTTGAAGAAGATTAGTTAAGGATTTAGTAATGGCACTAAAGTCCTTGATGAATATTTTATAAAAGTCAGCATGCTCTAGAAGTGATCTAATATCTCTAATAGTTCGAGGGATAGGTAGATTAGCTATAATGTCGAGTTTTGAGCGATCTTCCTCGATTCCATTTTTAGAGATAACATGACCCAAAATAATTTTCTTTTGAACCATGAAATGACATTTCTCCCAATTTAAGACAAAGTGTTTCTCTTCACACCTAGTCAAGACAAGAGATAAATTGTTGAGGCATTCCTTAAAACTACTCCCAAATACAGAGAAATCGTCCATGAAAACCTCAAGAAACTTTCCAACCATATTTGAAAAAATACTTAACATACACCGTTGGAAAGTTACTGAAGCGTTACACAATCCAAATGGCATCCGTTTGTAAGAAAACGTGCCAAATGGACAAGTGAACGTAGTTTTCTCTTGGTCTTCCAGGGCTATGTCTATTTGGTTATATCTAGAATATCCATCGAGAAAACTATAGGAGTGACCTACTACCCTCTCTAAAACTTGATCAATGAATGGTAGAGGAAAATGGTCCTTCTTTGTGACCTGGTTCAATTTTCTATAATCAATGCAAACATACCAACCTGTGGTAACACGTGTTAGTATGAGTTCATTATTAGAATTCTGCACAATAGTTATTTTGAATTTCTTTGGGACTACTTGAGTTGGACTCATCCAAACACTATCGAATATTAGGTAGATGATTCCCACATCCAACAATTTGACCATCTCATTTTTTACAACTTCCATCATGTTTGGATTGAGATGCTTTTGAGGTTGTCTAATTGGTTTGGCGTCCTCATCGAGGTGAATCCGATGAGTGCATATAGAAGGGCTTATACTCTTGATGTCAGAAATGGTCCAGCCCAAGACTCCTTTGTGATCTCTTAGAACATTTAACAATTTAAACTCTTAATCATTGTCTAAAAATGAAGAGATCACCACAGGATAAGTTTTATTTTCACCTAAGCATACATACTTAAGCTCATTTGGTAGTAGTTTTAAGTCAAGCTTTGGAACATTAGTTGGTGATGGCAGAGGTCGCGAGTCCTCGATAGATAGGATTTGAGGGCACGGTCTCCATTGGTACATACCAATGTCTTAGGTGGTAGTGCTCTCATTATCATTAGAAATTTCAGTAAGCACTTTTTCTAAATCAAAATTTTTCAAGTCCCCAATGACTTGAATCAATTCCTCAATCAGACTAGGTTCCAATTCCTCTTTTTCTATCAAGTAGTCTATGAAATTCAGCTCATGGATTTCATTATTATCAATGGGCTGCTTACATAGATTGAAAATATGTAGCTCTAGAGTCATGTTACCAAAAGACAAGTTCATCATTCCATTTATGTAATTTATGATTGCATTTGAAGTTGCTAGGAATGGGCAGCTCAAAATGATAGAAACTTGAGTGCTAGCATTTACACATGGTTCAGTGTCTAGTACAATAAAATCCATGGGGAAGTAGAATTTCTTCACTTGGACTAGTACGTCCTCTAAAACTCCCCTTGGTACCTTAATGGAGCGGTCAGTGAGTTGGAGTGTAATCGTGATTGGTTTAAGCTCGCCTAACCCCATTTGTCTGTAAACCGAATAAGGTACTAAGTTGACACTTGCATCCAAATCTAACAAAGCATGCTCAATTTAAAAATTTTCAATAATACAAGGAATAGTGGGACTTCCTAGGTCTTTGTATTTGGGTACAGCCCTTTATTGAATGATAGTACTCACTTTCTCAGTAAGGAAAACCTTTTTGTGCACATTTAATTTCCTCTTTACAGTGCACAGGTCCTTGAGATATTTATCATATGATGGAATTTATCTAATGGCATCAAGCAAAGGAATATTGACAGTAATCTTTTGGAGCACACCAACACCTTTTGATATTTCATGGAGACAGTCGGATTCCGAAGTCTAGATAGGAATGGAACTAGAGGCTCATATGACTTAGTCTCTTTATCCTTTTACTGTTGTGGCTCTTAAACCATAGCCGGTTCATCAGGCTCATCTTCTAGTATTTTTACCGGTTGCATTATCTTGTTATCAACCTCTTTTTCACTTCTAAAGGTAATGATGGCCTTAGCTTGTTCATGATGTGGCTCATTTGGATTTGAGTCTCCAATGAAATGTGTGTTTCTAGGGTTTGGCAGAGGTTGAGAAGGAAGGGTGCGTTTTTTCCTAGTATTTAGTTGAGTCTCAATCCTAGCCACAGCTGTCTTTAATTCCTAATTTGATTAAATTAGAGACTGATTCATTTGAGCTTGAGAGTTCATGAATGTGGTTAATGCATCCTCCATAGATGATCGCTTTGGTAGGGGCACATATGGTGCATTGTTAGGTGCCCCAAAGAAGTTATTTTGTGGAGGCATTTGAGGTGCATTGGGCGTATTAATTTATAGTCCATTCCTCCAACTAAGATTAGGATGGTTACGCCAATTTGAATTATACGTGTTTCCCATTGGTTGCATAACTGACCTTTGGTAGTTATTTATAGCATTTGCTTGATCATGCTCATGAGTAATATTTTGTACAACTGAGATTATTGGACAATTCTTTGTGTCATGGTCTGTACCACCACAAATGCTATAAAAATTACCTAAGGAAGTGTTTGCTTTAACCATATCAAACTTCATAATTTTCAAGGCTTCGACCTTTCTAGCTAATGCAGCGAATTTTGCATTAAGGTCATCTTCCTCTCTTAAGACATACATCCTCGCTTTCTATTTAGGAATGAGTCTAGTTTGGTCTGATTTAACAGAGACATCTCATGTCTACACATTCTCTACTAACATATCTAGAAAATTCCAAGCCTCATTATGATCTTTGTCAAGAAAGGTTCCACCATACATCATCTCTATGAACTGACGAGTATCCATAGTGAGCCCCTTTCGAAAAGCATCAATCACATGCCATGGTTTATAACCATGATATGGACAAGCAATTAGAAGGTCTTTGAAGCACTCTCAAGCTTGAAAAAATAGTTCATTCTCCTTTTGGAAGGATGACATGATTTCTTGTTTTAGTGCATTTATTTTATACTAGGGAAAGAACTTTTTTAAAAACTTTCTACTTAAGGCTTGCCATGAAGTTATGGTATTAGGTCTTAGAGAGTTGAGCCATGCTTTGGTCCAATCCTTTAGAGAAAATGAGAATGACCTAAGCTTAAGTACATCCCTATTGTCGTTATTTACTTGTAACGTTGCAAGTACTTCCTTAAAATCCTTGAGGTGCAAGTAGGGGCTTTCAGAATCCAAGCCATGAAATTTAGGAATTAATTGAATCACACCTGATTTAAAATCAATGTTCCCTATGTGAGAAGGGAACACTATGCAAGATGGTAAAGTTGATCTCTCAGGGTGTAAATGTTCATGTAAAGTCTGTGGATGGTTTAAAACATTCCTATGAACTTCATTTTCATCCTTAAGAGGAGAATTAGGTTGATTTTCTTTGTTTTGATTTATAGTTGAATCTGGTAGATTTGGATTTGGATTATCAATTGGGTTTGCCATGAAATTCAAGTGATGTTGAGTACCTCTTCTAAGTGAATAATCAAAGCCTGGAACTAGTCCGCCTTCGGAGGAGAGTCAATTGTTTTGATCCTTACTCCAATGGGACATAAACCATCCACACCACACAACAAATACCACTAATTTAAATAGCAAGTATGATATTTAAAATAAAAATAAAAACTTAACCAACAACCCACGCGGCAGGCCGACCATGAAGGTTCAATCCACAAAGCAAAAATAAATCAACAACCCAAGCGGTAGGGCCAACCATGAGGGTTCAGTCCACAAAGCAAAAATAAATCAACAACCTAAGTGGTAGGGCCGACCATGAGGGTTCAGTCCATAAAGCAAAAATAAATCAACAATCCAAGCGGTAGGACCGACCATAAGGGTTCACTCCATAAAAAATAAAATAAATAAATCAACAAAAGTAAAACTAATGCAAAAATTAAACTATGCTAATCTGAAAAATAGATTCAGCGAATGATCTTTGGGATCAAACAGCAACTGTAGGACAACCATAACACTTGGGTGATAAAATTTCAAGCAGGGCAACCTTATGTCATAGTTAGTGCTTAAAAGACCTAACTGAATTTATTTTCAAAGAAAAAGAAAAAAAATCTACAGAAAATTTGGAGGGTTTAAAAGAGAACTTACCTTGGAAAAAACTTACCTTAGTTATCTTGCACAAATTTGATTTATCTCAGTCTCTCCCCAGCAACGGTGCCAAAAACTTAATTTCTTGCCTCCAAGTATAGAGGTTCATAAGTAGTATCTCGTTAATATGGGTCAATTCTACAGGGAGATGAATTGTGAGAAGGAAAAAAAAATCAAATACAAAACAAACTAAGTAATAAAAACTAAACTGATGATTTGATTTTTAGATTTTTTAAATGGATGTAATTCAGCTGAGTAAAATAACACCCAAGCTTCAAAGTTTCACACATACGTTAATGCTCTAAAATCATGATGACTTGGATAACACAACTAGCATCTAAACACTATGGTCAGCCTAATCAGAAAATAAAATAGTTTAAATATTTTAATAAATGATATGAAAATTAGAAAATAATGGATTTGTACTATTGACATATATTCTCAAGTGCCAGTGATTTTAAGTATTTAATATCTATAGGATAATGAATATCAAATAAATATAACAGGTTGAGAACCTCTCCTATTTAAGAAATCTGATTGATCTAGGCTAAGCTTATCCATCAATGTAAATCTCATATGATGGAAACATATGGATCTTACAAGAGGATAAAAAATAAAACCTAAATAATATACAACATGCATACACTATTCTTCTCATCATTAAAACAATCAATCATCATAATCTTAAAGAACTATTAAACCCATGTGCTTCCCCTCTAGCTTGGGTTAGAAGAAACTTAGAAAAACATAATTAAATTGCAGAAATAAAAAATAACAAGAAAGAAAAAAATGTAAATAAAAACATTTAAAATAAAAAGAACAACTTATAAAGCTTTAATAAAATTAAAAACTCTTTAAAAATCTTAAATTTTTCTTTAAGATGCCTTGAATGATGTTTAGGATTACCCTAGGAAGCCCTATTTATAAGTAGGGAATTCTAATTTTCGTACAAAGTTAAAAACCCTAGAAACCGCTTTAAATATACGTATTTTTTCAAAATAGACTTGTTACTACATAGTTTTTTTAAAACAGACTTCCTGTTGTGCAGTTTTTAAAATAAACTTCAAAGCTTCGAAATACACTTTTTTAGGACGATTTCAGAATTCTTCACTTCAAATCGTTGATTCTCTTCATTCGTTACTTGATTTTCTTAGATCTTTGGCATGTGAATGCTTCAATCTTGGTCTCCTAAAATTCATCATTTTCCTTGGTAAATCTTGAGCTTTAAATTCATGCTTTTTAGCACCCTTTTTCAATCCAAGCACTGAAATTCACTTTGCAACACATGCATAAGTAAAATAGAATATTAAGATGATTTATGTTCATAAAACCAAGAGATAAATGAGAAAAATTATGCAATATTTAAGTCTCAACAACAAGAGAGGTGACTAAAGTCCTTTATGAATCTCTTGTAAAAATCGATGTATCCTAAGAAGGATCGCACGTCTCATATGTTCTTGGGTGGAGGCAGGTTAGAGATAAGATCAATTTTAGCCTTATCTACCTCAATTCTCTTGGATGAGATGATGTGTCCAAGGACAATTCCCTTTCAAACCATGAAGTGACACTTCTCCCAATTCAGTACCAAATTCTTTTCCTCACATCGCTTCAGCACATTTTTCAAATTATCCAATCATTCACCGAAAGATGGACCAAAGACTGAGAAGTCGTCCATGAAGACCTCTACATATTGTCCCACCATATAAAAAAATACTCATCATACATCGCTAAAAGGTGGTGGGAGCATTACACAGTCCAAATGGCATCATTCGGTAAAAAAAGGTACTAAAAGGACATGTGAACGTAGTCTTTTCTTGATCTTCAATGGCTATCTCAATCTGATTATAGCCCGAATTTCCGTCAAGGAAATAGTAATAGGAATAACCAGCTAGCCTTTCCAAAATTTAATCAATAAAGGGCAAAGAAAGGTGGTTCTTCCTCGTGACGGTATTCAACTTCTTATAATCAATGCACATTCTCCA
Source organism: Magnolia kwangsiensis (assembly GCA_037074715.1). NCBI lineage: Eukaryota > Viridiplantae > Streptophyta > Magnoliopsida > Magnoliales > Magnoliaceae > Magnolia > Magnolia kwangsiensis. The sequence goes on from CM073577.1 coordinate 123,440,386, forward strand.
ACCAGTAGTAACTCTAGTTAGCACGAGTTCATTGTTGGCATTGGCTACAATGGTGATTCCATACTTCTTAAGAACTACTTAACTTAGACTCACCCATTAACTATCGAATATCAGGTATACAATACCCACATCCAATAGTTTAAGAACCTCGGCCTTAACTACTTCCTTCATGTTTGGATTTAGTCTACGTTGTAGTTGTCATGAGGTCTTCGCATCGCATTATCCTTAAGATAAATGCAGTGAGTATAAATCGAAGGGTCAATTCTCTTGAGGTTTGTAATCGACCATCCAAGGGTTCCTTTGTGCTTAATGAGAGTAGAGATAAGCATACTCTCTTTTTCTTGCTCAAGGTAGGAAGAAATCACCACCGGGTATGTCTCATCTTGACTTAAATAAATATGTTTTAGATCAGAGGGTAAAGGTTTTAGGTCAAGCTTCGATGCCTTAAGGTTAGATGGTAGAGGCACTACATCAGTTTGGGGTAATTCTTCGAATTATGTCCTCCACCAGTTAACTTCAAGTACTGTCATAGTATCAAGCATGACACCTGCCTCCCTAATCATGTCATCATTAAAACATGGGAGTGGACCAGGCATGTCTCTAGAGGGTCAGAGGATAATGTCATCAAAGTTCTATCTTCAACGAAAGAGTCAATCATGTTAATGTCGTGGAAATCGTCATCATCCTCTATCTATTTGCCTGTGTTGAAAAAGATATTCAACTCCAATATAAAATTTTCGAAAGACATACTCATGACCCCATTCTTGCAATTAATGATTGTGTTTGAAGTGTCAAGGAATGAGCGATCAAGAATGACGAGAATTTGAGTGCTCATGTTGCTGATGGGTTCCGTATCCAAGACGATAAAATCTACCGGGTAGTAGAATATGTCAACCTAGACCAACATATCCTCAATTACCCCTCTCGGTACACGAACTGAGCGGTCAGCAAGTTGTAAAGTGATTATGGTGGGTTTTAATTCACCCAAAAACTGTTTGTAAACTGAGTAAGGAATCAGATTTACACTTGCTTCTAAGTCAAGAAGTGTGTGATCAATCCGGTAGTTCCTAATTATGCAAGCGATGGTTGGGTTACTGAGATCTTTGTACTTTTGTGGCACATCTTGCTTTAGGATAGCACTCACCTTTTCAGTTAAAAAGATTTTCTTTTTGATATTTTTCCTTCTTTTGGTCGTACATAAGTCTTTCAGAAATTTGACATATGAAGGTATTTATTTTACGGCATCAAGTAGAGAAATATTGACCTTCACTTGTTCCAACACCTCTAGAATGTCATGGAGTTGGAGAGAGGTTTTGGTTCAACCAACCATTGAGGGAATGAGGCAATCGGCTTACCTTGAAGTTTCGGTTCCAATTCTTATGGAGCAATGTTAAGTCTATCATCATTGTCCTCTTCCAGGTCCTTAGGTTTTTCAGCCCTAACCAGAATAGTTTTGTCAATAGTCTTCCCACTCCTAAGAATGGTGATAGATTTAGCTTGCTCCATCTAATTTGAAGAGTTTGGATCACTTATCTCATATTACGGTTTAGGATTGGGGAGAGGTTGAGTAGGAAGCATCCCCTTTATATAACCGTAATACGTGAATCCATCTTTTGCATATATTTTATAAGTTCTCATATTGCTTGAGTAAGCTCTTGACTTTGTGTGGAATTTTGAACCAGTTCTTTTTAAGGTTTCACTTGATTTGAAATTTGATTAAAGAAACCTTAAAGAGTGGCAGTTTGTCCATTCCTCCAACTGAAGTTTGACTGATTTTTCCAATTAGAATTGTATGTATAGGGGGTAGGTCCATTAAAAGGTCTTTGGTAATTGTTCACGCATTTGATTGATCATTCAACACCTTTTGAAAGGTAGGTATTGTTAGACAATTTTTAGTTGTGTGAATGTTGCAAGGACGAATATCACAAACAATTTCCTTAACCTTATCCTTCTTCTGTTCTATGGCCTCAAATTTTCTTATGAGAATAGACACTTTAGCATTGATATCATCATCCTCTTTTCGAAGGTATAATCCGCCTCTCCTTTGATTGAGTGAGCCTAGAAGTGGTGCTTGATTTTGGGTGTCTCATAATTGTGCATTTTTAGCAAGTCTGTCTAAGTAGTACCACACATCTGTTGAGGCACAAAGTATTTCAATTCATTGGTTATCCATTGCATTGGTCAGAGAATTCCATGGTGCAGATCCTTCCTAGGGTTGTACACTCCTTATTTCGGTAAAAAAAAAAAAAAAAAAGAGTGAATGAGGGTATTTTGGTAAAAAAGAGTGAATGAGGCATTTTGGTAAAAAAGAGTGAATGAGGATATTTTGGTAAAAAATGAGTAAATGAGGGTATTTTGGTAAAAAAAAAAGGAGTGAATGAGGGTATTTTGGTAAAAAGGAGTGAATAAGGGTATTTTGGTCAAAAGGTATGGATAAGGGTATTTTGATAAAAAGGAGTGAATGGGGGTATCTTGGTAAAAAATGAGTAAATGGGGTATTTTGGTAAAAAGGAGTGAATGGGGGTATTTTGGTATAAAGGAGTGAAGAGGGTTATTTTAGAAAATGAGGAATGTAAGTTTCCTTGTATTAAAGAAGGAGTAGTTGAACACCACTATTTAAGGAAGAAGTTGGTAAACACCACTGGTTGAGGAAGAAGGTTGGGAATTGTATAAAGGGAGAAGTGGTGGTGATCACCACTATTTAAGGAAGTGAGGAGTCTAGGAGGCCTATAAACACCCCTCCTCACTCCTCATGTGGACAAGAGACAAGAGAAGAGAAATTGGAGAGAAGAAAGTGGAGAGATGCTCATCCACCTCCCCTTTTTGAAGGGTGTTGTGCGCAAGGAGGTATGCGCGGCACACAACCCATGCTCCTCACAACCAAGTGTTGTGCGCCACCTCAAGTGGGCACTTATCCACACAAGAAGGCATTGTGCGCCATTCCCCAAGGGGTTTTGTCCCAATGCCCAACCATGGTGCGCCACTTTGTGTGGCTTCTTGTCTTAAGGAAGGTTTCATTGTGCGTTGGAAACTAAAGTGGGGCCCACCGAAAATGAGATGGATATAAATCTTGAGTGGACCACACAAATCATAGATACAATTATTTCATGGTGGATTGTCATATCTATAATAAAGATTCAACAATTTAAGATTATTTTAATCTCATTCTTTTAATTTTGAAAAGGAGAGATGGTAACATGATTCACATGCAGCAGATGTATGTGAACTTCTTACATATAGTCTCCTTTTTCCTGCCAACGTGTCACATGTGTAGAGCACGTGATACATAAAATAGGTGGGCCACACCACGACGATCACTTGGTATGAAAATAAGGTTTATCAGCTTACCAGGCTTTTGACCTTTCATACCGCTCAATGGTTGGATCGGCCTAATTTCATATCAGGTGATCGTCGTGGTGTGGTCCACAATTTTGAATGAGTTGGATATTCTACACATGTTGCATGTGAGCTAGAAGGAGTGGTCGTATTGAAGGTTTACATACATGCTCTTAATGTTATCATGTTCACCACAGGAGACCACGATGATTGACCGTTAAAAATTTTTTGTGGGCCACAAGTTTCAAAGCAAGTTGATATTTGTTTTTTCTTCCCTTTCATCCATGTCTGGTTCCTTATTAACGGGCTGGATGGAAAATAAACATTACAATGCGCCCTAGGAAGTTTTTAATGGTGGTTGTTCAATCACCAAACTTTCCTATGTTGTGCTCCACATAAGATTTGGATTTGCTTCATTTTTGTGGACATTCACCATAAGACCATTAATGATCGTCTCTAATGACCACCATAAGACTGTTAATGACCATCTCTCATGCAGACGGTCTTTGACTATCTCAGATAACCACTATAAGACTGCTAAGGACTGTCTCTAATGCGGACGGTCTATGACCGTCTCAGATGACCGCTATAGGACTGCTAATGACCGTCTTAAATGCAGGCGGCCTTTGACTGTCTCAGATAAATGAATATGAGATAGCTAGGGATCGTCTCTATTGCAGACGGTCTTTGACCATTTCAGATGACCGCTATAGGACCACTAATGACTGTCTCAAATGCAGACAGTCTTTGACTGTCTCAGATAAATGAATATAAGACAGTTAAGGACCGTCTTTAATTCTAGATGGTCGATAGCCGTCTTTTCTGCAAAGTTAGCGACAGATTTTGGCTGTCTTAAATGATTTGTGGATGTAACATTTATAAGATGATTTTGCTTCATATTAAAGATGGTTAAGAGCCGTCTCAAATTTTAAAGATGGCTCCTAACCGTATTTAAACCAAGGGATTTTGCAGACGGTCCACAACCGTCTCAAATTTTGTCTTATTTTTCCCTTTTTCACATAGTGGTGCCACTTATAGAGGAATCCATTATGCGCTTGTCCAAAAGCCATGCATTGTAACCTTGTCTTAAATCCTCTAGTGCGCCAATCTCATTGTGCGCCAAATTCTCTTGAACACCACTTCTCTCTCGCTCGTCCTAATACTAGTGCACAACATCATTTTAAAAGGAGTTTTGTCCTAACACCAGGCTTTGTGCACCACTTTGTACTCCCTCATGTCTTAATACCTTGCTTTGTGCACCACTTTGTACTCTCTCATGTCTTAATACCTTACTTTATTGCCACTTTGTATTCCCTCATATCTTAATACCTTGCTTTGTGCGCCACTTTCCATGAGCACATGCCTTAATACCTTACTTTGTGCACCACTTTCCATGGGCACGTCTTAATACCTTGCTTTGTGAAGGGACTGTCTTAATGCATATGTTGTGCACCATTTCTCTCTCCCTTGTCTTAATGTAAGCTTTGTATGCTCTGCACTTTAAAGGTTGTACGCTTCACATTTCAAGGGTGTGTGCTCCACATTTCAAGGGTTGTGCGCTCCACATTTCAAGGGTTGCACGCTCCACTTTAAGAAGAATCCGTTATGCGCTCCACCTTTAGAGGAAAATGAAGGAAATGTGAAGTACAGAAAGAGAATTCTAGAAGGAGAAGAGTCTGTCCATACGACTGAAAGGATAAATGGAAAGACGATCAATGCCTATCATACAACCAAATCAAGGACCTTAAGTCTGCACAAGCCATCTACCTTTGCAATGAACGTCGAAATCGTCGAAATGCTACTAAAATTGCTACTAAACTTTCTTCTCTTTCATTCATTATGTTGCATTGATTGTACTCTGTTTTCAGAATCAAGGCAATGCGAGGATGTAAATGAACTCAGAATAAATAGATATCTTGTGATCATTATTCTCTCATTTTTCTTTGTTATATATCATTGAATGAAATCCCTCAAATAAACCCCTTTGCACATTGTCTCAACCAATTGGCGAATAAAAGATGTCAGTCTATCATAATATTAAAAAAAAATGTGTGTAATGTGCCACGTTTCAAAACTATGTTGTGGGCATGAACTGACAAGATCCTTAAACCGCTCCCAACATTGGAAGAATGTTTCATCATCCTTTTGGGCGAAGTTCATGATTGACTTTCTAAGGGTGTTCGTTTTATGATGTGAAAAAAATTTCTTTATGAACTCCCTTATCATGTCATTCCATGTGCCAATAGATCTGGAACGTAGTGAATGCAACCACATCTTAGCTTTCTCTTTCAAAGAAAAGGGAAAGAGTTTTAATCTGACCATGTCATCAAACACATTTGGAAAATATAAAGTAGATGTAATCTCATCAAACTCTTTCAAGTGTAAATATGGACTTTCAGATTCGAGTCCATAAAATTTTGGATGGAGTTGGATCACCCCTAGCTTAATGTTCATGTCCCGTATTTTCTAGAAAAAACATGCATGAGGGCATACTCACCCCTGCCAGTTGTAAATAATCTCACAAAATTTGAGGCGGGGGTACTTGATGCACCTCATTTTCATCCTCGACTTCCTCAACCCTAGGTTGAGCTTGTCTTCTCGGTTGATTTGCAGTCACAACCTTAATTAACTCTGAGGGTCTCGAGTGGTGTCTAATCCTGTGATGAATAGATAATCCTTCAACCAATCCTCGTTCACTCAAAAGACGTCTAGTATTGTCATGGACCCACTTGGGCATGAAACACTCTTAGCCCTCAATTTCATATTCTAACCTAAACCTAAAAGAGAGAAAAGAAATAAAAATCTAGAAATAAAAAGAGATAGGGAATTAGAAATAAGTTACCAAATTAGAAGTTCCTAATTAAAATCCTACAAAACAAAACAAAACAAGTTAGTTTCTAAAAACAGAAATTTTAAAATTAGAAAGTTTCTAAAAATAAATTAGGAAATTAAACTAGTTTTAAAAAAGGAAAGTGTCTAAAAATAAAAAATAGGAAGTTTCTACAGAACTAATTAGGAAAGTTCTAAACCTAAAATTAGAAAGTAAGTTAGTTCCTACAAATAAAAGAACTCGTAGAATTAGAAAGTTTCTAAAAACAGAAAACAATCCCTAATCTTAACCTAATTTTAAAGCTAGTTAATATTAGAAAAACACAACTGTTAATCCCTAACAACGGCGTCAAAAACTTGTTCACAACCCCAAGTGTAGGAGTGCGATATAGTAATAATTTCGATGAGACCAAGGTCGAATCCACAAGGACTAATCTCGTGTGTTTTCTGAAAGAAACTAGAAAAATATGTAACCCAAATCTGGAAGTATAGAGAGCAATTGTAAGAGATATAATGAAAAGCTTAAGAAATTCAAAGGTGGGAAACTAAGGTTTTTAAGGATCCACTTGTAGTGATCAGGGAGATCTATACTTAATTTAAGTCACATAATTAGAATCGGAGTCTCATCCTATCTAATTGGAAGATATCTTAGTAAAATCAAATCTGAACTTCCTTTGACTTAGTTCGTAATGGATGAGAGGTGTGAGAACTGGAAGTGATTCCGTCACAAAACCATGCCCAAGATATAAGGCAAACAACAACAATTTATCAATTCCATAACCAATCTGGGAGAATCGTGAAAGTTAGGGAGGATTTCATCATGCAACCATGCCCAAGGGATGATGGTGAATAATAAGATTTTCGAGTTTCATAATCTCAATATATGAAAAGAACATACTCAAAGCTATCATAGATCTATTGTAATTTGAGTCACAACAAACCATTAAAAACTGAAAGTATTCCTTATAATCAAACTAGAATCAAAGAAAGTTCAATATAAATATGAATCAAAGTAATAGAAACATCCCATCACGCTACAAGCTTTACCTCTTAATCCTAGCAGAGAGGTTTAGCCAATCATAGACATAATTGAACTAGAATATCTTAATAAAAGTATAAAAACTACTAAGGAAAGGGAAGAAAAACTCTTGGCAATGGCTTCTCCACACTTTTACTCCATTCCTCAAACCCCTAAATGATGCCTAGGGATGCCCTAGGGACCCCTATTTATAGTTTTAGGCCTTAGACTTTCGCACCGAGTTGAAAAATTCCAGAAACCGTTTCAAATTTTTGCACTTTGTGTGTTGGCTGCGAACCCAGGGCTAGTCGAGGACAACCCTCGACTAGTCTGGTCGAGGATGACCTGATTTTAGCGATTTTAATTGTTGGAGTTTGAGTCGACGTAGCTCGATTGGTCGAAGTAGGATTGGTCAAGGATCATGCAAATTCACTTCAAAACTTCGATTTTCTTCATTCTTGACTTGATTTTTTTTAGATCTTTAGTATGTGCATTCTTCATTCTTAGTCTTGGTGATTCTTGAACATTAAATTCATACTTTTAACATCATTTTTAATCTAAGCTCTTGAATTCACCTTGTACCAAAACATGATTAAAATAGAACATTAAGCACTATCATGTTCGTAAAACCAAAGAATAACTGGGGTTCAATATGCAATATTTGACCCTCAACAGGTTGTCATGTTAAATGGGTCGTGGTTGTCATGTTATATGGGTCATGGTTGTCATCCGGGACGTGGTTGTCACGGGTCATAGTTATCATGTTATATGGGTCGTGGTTGATATAGGTCGTGGCTGTCATGTTATATGGGTCATAGTTGTCATCCGGGTCGTAGTTATCATGTTATATGGGTCATGGTTGTCATACTATGTGGGTCGTGGTTGATATAGGTCGTGGTTGTCATGTTATGGATCGTAGTTATCATGGGTCGAGGTTGTAACGTGTGACATGTGCGTTCATGGTTGTAACGTAGTAAGGGTCAATGTTGTCATGTTATAAGGATCGTGGGTCCTGTCGTAATTTATGTGTCGAATCCAATCCGGCCATTGGATATAGAATTTTATTTAATGTCATGGACCAAAAAATGGGTTACATCCAAAAACTTTATGCCCCAAAAGGTTTTCAATGGTAGGTTTTCAATTTCACTGCTTTCTATGGTGTGGTCCACATGAGCCTTTGATATGCCTCATTTTTTAGCTCATTCCTTAAAATGATCTTTTAAAATGAATGGACGACATGGATAAAATATATACATCACAATGGGTCCAATAAGACCATTCATCTCTACATATATTGGGATGCGTAAGTCAAGTAACATGAGTTACTAAAATATCCTTCCCGAGGTCTCGGGACTCCTCGAATTTGACCGTATTTGGACTCCTCTAGTTACACTTAAGTTGAGTAACTTCGACTCCGCATTGGAAGCAGAAGCGGATTGGCTGGTGTACCACACACTAGCTACTGTTGGGACGCCGATTAGATATTGATAAGTTGAGTAGCGAGATTGGCTACTGAAGTGACGTCACCAAGTTCTATGGGACCCACCATGATGTATGTATTGTATCCACACCATCCATCCATTTGGAGAGATCATTTGAGGGCACGATATAAAGAATGAGTTAGATCCAAATCTGGAGGGGACCCCACCACAGAAAACAATGGGAAGAGTGACGCCCATTGTTGAAACCTTCCTAAGGTCCACTATGATGTTTATCTGAGATCCAACATACTAATAAGTTAAGACAGACATTAAAGAAGGGAAAACACAAATTTCAGCTTGATCAGAAACTTTTGTGGTCCTTAGTAATTTTAAATGGTGGGCATCACTCTCCACTGTTTTCTGTGGTAGGGTCCATTCTAGATTTGGATCTAACTCATTTTTTGTCTCATGCCACAAATTGATCTCCCAATGAATAAACGATGCGGATACAACACATACATCATAGTGGGTCCCATAGAACTTGGTGACAGAACTTCAGTAGCAAGTCTCGCTACTCAACCTATCAGTAGTTAATCCGGCGGAAATCGGAGTAAACTCTGTTGAGCCCACCATGAATGTATGTGGTCTATCCACGTCGTTCATCCGTTTTTTCATCTTATTTTAGCTGTTGAGCCCAAAATTTAAGCATACCCAAAGATCAAGTGGACCTAACCATAGGAAACAATTAGAATAATGATTTCCACCGTTGAAACCTTTTTAGGGCCCACAATGATGTTTATTTTTCATCAATCCTGTTAATATGATCACAAGGACATGGATGAAGGGAAAAAAAATAAATATAAGCTTGATCAATCCGGCATCCCTAGTGTTGTAAGTACTTGTGCGAGGACGAGCACTAACGCTCCTCGAGCTCCGAGTTGTACGAATGGTTCAAAGTATATCAAAGTTATGTGGCCCCACAGTGATGTATTTATTATATATACACCATTCATCTATTTTTTGAGATCATTTTAGGCCATTATCCAAAAAATGAATCATATCCAAAGATCGTCTAGACCACACCACAAATAACAGCAGAGATAATGATTTTCGCTGTTAAACAATTCAGGGCCCACCATAACGTTTATTTTCCATCCAATCTATTCATAAGGTCACAAAGACCTGAATGAAGAGGAAAACCAAATTCATATTGATCCAAAACTTCTGTGACCCCAAAAAGGGTTTCAATGGTAGACATTCAATCCCCCATTGTCTTTTGTAGTGTGGTCCACTTGATAGTTAAATCTGTCTTATTTTTCGTCTCAATCCTTACGACGAGCTCACCAAATGGATAGACGGTTTGGATATAACATATACCTCATGATCAGACCCACATAACTTTTTGACGTCAATACAACAGCTATATAGCTGGTGTGAGGTACGACAACAATCCACTTCCATTGGACGTGGTTTCCTGCGAAAGAAGTTCTTTCGCTGGGAACTCAAGTGGGGCAAATTCCGTGGGTCCCATCATGAGGTATGTGTTATATCCAAACCATCCATCCATTTGGCGAGCTCGTCTTAATGCTTGAGATGAAAAATAAGACAGATCTAAATATAAAGTGGACCACACTGCAAAAAGTAGCAAGGGATTTAACGTTTACCATTGAAACCCTTATGGGGGTTACAGAAGTTTTGGATAAACATGAAATGTGTTTTTCCTCTTCATACAGGTATTTGTGAACTTATGAACAGATTGGATGGAAAATATAAGTTAAGGTGGGCCCTATAAATTTTTTAACTGTGAAAATCATTATCCCGCTGCGTTTTTAGTTTGGTTCATTTGAGCTTTGGATATGATTCATTTTTTGGCTAATGCTCTAAAATAATCTCTAAAAATTGATGAACGGTTTGGATATAATAAATACATCATCGTGGGACTCATGTAACTTTGACTCACGATCTTGATAACATGATAACATCGACCCTTATTACGTTACAAGCATGAAATGCACACGTCATGTAACAACCTTAACCTATAAAACATGATAACTATAACCCATATAATATGACAACAATGACCCATATCAACCATGACCCATATAACATGACAACCACGACCCATATAACATGACAACCATGACCTATATCAACCACGACCCACATAACATGACAACCACGACCCATATAACATGACAACTATGACCCATGACAACCACAACCCGGGTGACAACCACGACCCATATAACATGACAACCATGACCCATGACAACCACGACCCATGTAACATGATAACCACGACCCATGAAAACCAAGACCCATATAACATGAAAATCTCGACCCTTGCTACATAACAACCATGATCATTCGAAGGGAAATGGTTCACATGCACAATGGATCATGGTTTTCATCTACAAAAGATCATGGTTGATAACAACGATCCATAGTACATATGAACCATGACCCATATAACATGACAACCACAACCAAATGGCAAGGGTCATGGTTGTAATATAGTAAGGACCGTGGTTGTAATGTAGTAGGGGTCGTGGTTGTCAGGTTAATGTAATCAATGACTTGTTTATTTTTAAATAATAGGAGTCGCGTGAGGCCCATCATTGGGTGATTTGTTTTGTCCACCTTATCAGCCAGCTCCTCATGGGCCCAAAAAGTTCTGACTTAGGCAATGTCCACTTCTAACAAACATCAAAGTGAGCCTAGAAAGTTTCGACAGTCAACATTATTTTCTATTTTGTGGCCCGCACGAGCGCTGGATCAGGCTAATATTTGACCTTACCCTTAAAATGACACAACAAAAAGGATAGGCGGCATGGATTATACACATACATCAATGTGAGCCCATATGGGTAATGGTTTGCATGGGTCGCAGTTGTCATATTATATGGGTCGTGGTTGTCCTATTGCATGGATCGTGGTATCCACGTGTTTACTTCCTCTTCTACCAAACCATTGGTATCATAGCCTAAGGCCCACGATAGGGTGATCTGATCCATCCACCTTGTCGACCAACTCACCATGGGCCCAAAAAGTCCTGACTTGGGAAGTATCCACTTCTAACAAGCATCACAGTGAGCTTGAAAAGTTTCTACAGTCACTATTATTTTCTATTTTCTTGCCCACAGGAGCATTGGATTAGGCCGACATTTGGGCCCTACCCCTAAAATGACACAACAAAAAGGATGGGTAGCTTGGTTATACACATATATCAATGTGGGCTCATATGGGTCGTTGTTTACACGGGTCGTAGTTATCATGTTATATGGGTTGTGGTTGTCATGTTGCATGGACCGTGGTATTCACGTGTTCACTTCCTCTTCTACCAAACCATTGGTATTATAGCTTAAGGCCCACAATGGGGTAATCCGATCCATCCACCTTGTCAGCCAGCTCGTTGTGAGTCCAAAAAGTCATAACATGAGTAGTGTACACTTCTAACAAATATCACAATAAGCTTAAAAAGTTTCAACAGTCACCATTATTTTTTATTATGTGAGCCACACGAGCACTGGATCAAGCTGATTTTTGGGCCTTAGCCCTAAAATGACATGGGAAGAAGGATGGGCGACATAGATGAAACACATACATAGTGGTGGGGCACACAGACCTCTGAGCACCAGCCATTGGCTAGTGGCAAGGGGAGTAGCCAATCCGTCACTTTCTCAAGTTTTGAAAAAGAATGCAACTTCTTATTCACTCCAGAACAATACGACTTCTGAATCAAGGATAGGGACATTTTCGTCCAAAACAATATCCAGAAGTTGTCAGAAGGCCACTTTTGGGATATCTGGACATCGTAGCTTTTTAAGTAATTTGACTAAACTTCGAGGTCAATATGGTCAAAATTCCTTTATATATATATATATATATATATATATATATATATATATATATATATATATATATATATATATATAATTGGGAGTTGATATAAGTGAGCCCCAGAAACCGTGATATGGTCGAGAAGTCTCTCAGCTGTGTATGTGTGGCAAGGTGTTGTATAAATCAGATCCATCCATTTTCTGTGCCCAATCACGGATGGTATATATTTCAAAATTCACACCGTTTAGATGATCATATCCATCACTTCTCTTCAATTTCCCCACAAATATGTGACCGTTAACTAATTTTTTTCCTTCTGTCCGTTTGAAGGACACCAATTAGATGGCTACGATCACTGATCCATATGCATTGTAAAGATTTTCTATCCACCGTAGAGGTAACTAGATGGACGGTTCCAAACGATAAATCACCCTTCCACATATGAACCGCATGGGAAGATGGAGCTACCATATTCCACGAGCGCGTGGTATGTATGATATACTCGTATGCATGCATGCACACGTAAATGTGGCACGCATGCATGCACGTAAATGTGGCATGCATGTAAATCATGGGACATTACTATGGCCACACCATCAAACGATCCGAGTAATTATATTTTCATTGTTGATTTTAGATCTGTCGGTGGATTTTCTTTCCACGTTCATTTGATGGCCATAATTGGACAATATGGATCGTCTGATCATCAGCCATATTTCTTCCTGGCCGTCATATGTCAAATGGCCCCAGCCAGATTGCTTTTCATGTCCCACCACAGAAACATTGTATGTATGAGAATTATAATGTGTATTTCTCCCTCATGTGCACAGCTTTTACAGGTGGGGCACATGATTCTTGGATCCCAGCCATCCAATCTTTGCCTGGTTTACCATTTTACCTTGATTGTCCATTTGTGGGCCATTGATCAAAGAGTTGGGATCTTTCAATATGAATGGTCCTTGAAGCAGTCGCTATGGACGCTGGACCTGTAAGATCACACAGGGTTTTTTTTTTTTTTAATAAAATTTTTACACACACCCATCACATGAGTACTCGAACCCATGACTTGGAAATCCACGTACTATACCAGTGAGCCATGAGTAACCTTATTGGTTAAGCAATGAAAAGTATAATAGTTTTTTCAAGATTAAAAAATTAGTTATTTTTAAAATTTTCTAATATTGGTTTTTCTTTTTAACCTCTCTCTCTCTCTCTCTCTCTCTCTCTCTCTCACGAATACAAGTAGGGATGGTAATAGGTTGGGTTTGAGCCAGATCTAATTCAACTCAATGCTTAAGGCCCTACACCTAAGCTCCACAAAACCTAATAAGAGACAATAATAGTGGGTTAACGTAAAGCGGACTGTAGATGCATTCTTCACACAATTAGACTTAAAGAAGCCTAAACATAAGCAGAAATACTATACCTAATCCAGGCTTAATTAATTCGACATTGGGCATGATGTAATTGGACCCTAGACATGTCTGGATCTAAAAAATTCATTTCGGGTATGGAGAAATTATCGTTTGAAGTCTGAACTATAAATCAATCATAACTTTTGATTTAAGCATTATCACAAAATGCACGACTTATTGATTTTTATATAATGATGCTTATAGGGTCTGAAAGATGAGATACATATGTCCTGGAGGAGGGGGTGTGAATAGGACAATACCAATTTCATATAAAATCTTGTGGAAATAATACTCTTAATCACACAAAATACCAAAACATTTATTCCAATTAATTCGTAGGACAACTTTTACCTATCATTTTAGGTAGGACAAGCTTATTTCACAACATCCTTGAAATCAATCTTGCAACACAATAGAAGGCAAATAATCAAATAAACCCATCAGCAAAAATGCACAAAAAGTTATAGTGGTTCGGTATTTAAAACGCACTTACTCCACTCTCAAAATTACTACCCTCGTAATTTTGTCTTTTCATTATATCAAGGTTTTAACAGGTTCACTTTAACAACCTCTTACAGTTCTTGTGATTTTCACACACTCACCACAAATCAATCATCTTTGTGATTTTCACGGGCTAACCACAAATCAACCCCCTTTATGATTTTCATTAGTTAACCACGAAAAAAAAAAAAACGATAACAATACTTATCTTCAAAAGACAATGTGGATTTGAAGATGAGGTCGAGGCTTCAAGCAGCGATCTTCTTTCTTGAATATCAATAAAGCAATGTATGCTCAATTAAAAATAATATAGGGATCTAATGTTTTTCAAATAATATAAATCCTCACTATTGAATATTTAATTCTCTATTTTTCAAGTAGACTATAGATTACTCTTTAATTGCATTTAAAACTAACTTGAGAAAATGAATTTAATGAGCTAAAATAAGAATAAAAATTATCATACAGATAACTTTGGGAAGACCTAAGTTTCTCTCTTGACTTGTAGAAGATTTTTCACTAATTTTTCTTATTAAACTAATGAGAGAATGTCCTTATTTATAGCCAAGAGATTTGGAACTTCTATCAACCTAAAAATAGTTTCGGTTGGCAGAATTTCAACGATTTTGTTCCAACTGTTATCGGATTACGCGGGATAAGATTTATCAAAAATTCGTTTGTCCTAATCCAAAATTCTACTGGCCAAATCTACCATTCAGCTAGCTGAATATAAGGTTCAGCTGGTCGAATCCATTTGAAATCTAAAGATTCTCATTGTCGGAAACTTGACCCAAGAAACCTTCGGGCTGACCCAATGCCAAGTTCAGTTGGTCGAACCCAAAGTTAGGCTGACCGAACTTGCAACATATTTTCCATTTTGTTGAATCTAAAAACTTGGCCGAATCTGAAGTTGGGTTAGCCGAATTTAGTTAGGTTAGTCGAACCTAAAGTTGGGTTAGCCGAATTTATTTAGGTCGGCCAAACCTGAAATTGGGTTGGCCAAACTTCAGTGAATTTACACTGTAAATTATACATTTTAAATATTTAAATACATGTTTCAAAAATACCTAACTTAAGGTATTTTCTAGAGTCATTCAACCTGATGGTTGGCATACACATTGATCTTTATCTTTAACTTGAAATCATGTCGAGTCTTCTAATTTTGTGATGTTGAGCCAATCTTCATAAGGTGTTGTAGAGGATTGGAGTGTACTAAAGATATAATCAGCATTTTGTCTACGAAATATAACAAGGACATGTGTGCTTTGAATACAAGCACTTACAGTGTCAAAAGGCCCACTATGTCGATCGAATTCATCTGTTTTGCTAGAAAATGCACCCCTCTAGTCCAACAATATAATTTCTAGAAAATTTTACTATTTTTGAAATTTTCTAATTTCTATCTTTTGTTGGAGTGATAAGAATTTATATCATGTTAAGAGTTATTCATATATAATTAGGCTAAGAATATTTCAATAATATTTATCTGTACTTTTTATTTTTGGCAAATTAGGTTTTATAATAGTTTTGTTATTTTATATAATTAAGAGTTTTGCTATTTTGGACAACTTCTAAATGAATTATGATTTTGTTTTATCTTTATAAGTGATGTAATAATTAAGTAGCTTTAACATGATATCTCAATACAATTTTGAATTTTTTTCCTTTTTTTTTTTTTTTTTATATAAAAAAACTTGTGGAGTCAAGCACTATCTTTTGGATTCAAGGTTTTTCTTATTGGAGAAAGATAGTGATCTTTTTCTCATTGTTTCACACCCTTCCCTTTGTCATGGGCCCAAGCCCTAGCTGAAAATTTTAGGTGGACACAGGCACAATCAAGCTCCACCCGAAAATGGATAAAATCCTTATTTTCCACCTGAATGTTTCTAATCTGCCTGTTGATGAAGTAATTCAGTGAAAAAAAAAAAAAAACCTCGAAAGGAACAAAATTAATGGCCTAGTTAATAGGTCCAAGCTTGGTCTAGACTACGGCTCCCTTAGGCCATCCAGCCAATTACTACCATTATCCATAACCACACAAGTAATATATAACTCAATTTGAACAATTCAACTTGGAAATTCCACACTTTAGATGGACTATGAACCAAATACAAGATTTATTTGACTCAAATTAAACTGTCCAAATAGTGGACCTCACTTTACATGAATCATAGACCAACATAAAATAGTGACATGATATTTTAGATGTTGGATTATTAGATGTGTGATGAATGATATTTTATATATTTAATTTCAGTTTAAATAGAGTTTAAAATCCTTCCATATTAACTTTTTTTTATATATACAAAACTAGGATAAAATTTTCTAAACAACTGAAATTATTGTTTTTAATACTAGTCTTTTTAACCGTAACAAAAATCTTATTGAATTCAAACAGCCCCCAAAAGTCAGGCGTGCACATTTCTCCCACCATCAATATTGAAAATTCTTTCAATATGTTTGCGGTCACCCTAAACATCAAATCGATCCAAATCTCAGATGGGCCTATTGAAATCATGCCTAAAACCTCTAAATTCACATGGTGTGGCCCACCTGAGAATCTTGATAGCTTGTTTGCTGGAACTTCACTTTCACCTAGTGAGAAGCATCACATTAACAATTGGAGAGAAGATATAAATCGCTATGGCCCCACATATTACTTGTGATGGCTCCCTATCTCAACTCTTCCTTATCTCTTTTTGCCACGCAAAGTTAGGCCAGCACAGTTCTTTCCAAATGCTAATTTTAAGATGCCATTTTGAAATTGATGTTAAGATTCTACCTTCCATTACTGGATGGTGGGAGATGTGTGGGTCCTATAATAGTATGAGTTGGCTCTTTACATAATCTAGCCCACCTAATTGATGGATTTGATCGCCACGCATGTGCAAATGGACTCTCTTATCTTTTTGTGGCTTGGATGGTTTCAGATGTTGGGAAATCCGAAAACCCAAATGGGACCCACCAAATGAATGGTATAAATGTCCAACGTACATCACAGTAGGACCCACATAGCTTGACCTCATAAAACCTTTTCCCACGTATGTATATGTGTGTATATATGCATACTTAGAAAAATCTTAGCTCTTCTGAGAACTGATTCTCACGGAACTTCATGACATGGCAAAAAATCTAAGTAGTCCACTAGATGAATCACCTCACGAAATATCAAGGCTAACCTTCTAGGCTGGTCTAAAAATCTAATGATCCGTAGAAAAGAGAAAACCTCAATTAAAACTAACTAAATCCAAGCTGATTAAACAGACCCAAGTCGATGGGTCTGGCTGGTGTTTGAATGGATCTAATTTTTCACCCAGGTCCAAAAGGTGAGACCCAGATGCAATACAAAGAAGGGGACCCAGACCCATTAAAATCAGTCAGGTCCATTGAGTACCGGCCTATATAGCTATTGACAGCTCTAGAGAGGTGTGGGCCACTCATTCCAGTGCATATGCATGTCTGCATGTGTAACATTGATGCCGAACGTGAAAATGACAACACAATCAGAGAAGTGTGCGTTGCGTGCATTTATGGGCTGCGGGACCACAGAAGTATGACAAGAGCATGAAATTCCAAACTGTTCCATCCCAAAACTATAGTTGTGAGAAGAACTTTATAACCTAGCACCCCACGATTGATGTTATACAAGCACTTAAAACTTAGACACGTGGCATGTAAGTAAATAAATCAGGCTGTCTAAGTCATGAGTTCCAGCCTAGAAGTACCATGAACCTAAAAAGTTATGCTTATTTGATTACCTGACAACTGGAAATGGTGGACATTTATTGGACGGTTAAAAATACTAATATCTAGTGGTCCTATTTTCATAAAGTGACCAAAAATCAGAATCAAGAATCGTCCAATCAATCTGATTTCGTGATTGTAACTCTGCAACCACATCTATTTTAAGATGTGTCCAAACGGGCCATTAGGGCTTTGTAGTACGGATTACCATGATAATATATAATTGAAAAAAAAAATTACAATGATTATAAATTCTTTTACAGTCACTCCGCAATATTTGTATTTGATTACCAGTTGACATATTTGATTTATCATTAGAAAAATTATAACAATGGCATTTTTTATTACTTTAATGTTAAATCATTATATTTATATGTGGATGTCGATATTTGGCTTCAAATTTTTTACCATAATGTCAATGCCAATGAAATATGTGATTTAATGTCCTATAAACAGTAATGATTATCATTATCATAGTAGCTTGAAAGTAAAGTTGTATATACTACCTCTCTTGTAGGCTTTAAATCTATTCATGTAAAGTACTCACCCTCATTAAATATACTTGAACAATATCATTTTAGGACATAACCCAAAAATGGCAAAGATCCAAAGCTTAGGTATCCAATCCACAAAAGGCAATGAGACAATAATTCTCACCATTGAATTGAAACTTTTTTTTATAACCTAGCAGGATGTTTTTTAGCAATCCAACCGGTTCATGAGGTCATACAGGCTTGATGAAGGGAAAACACAAATATTAGCTTCATCCAATAATTATGTGGACTATAGAAAGTTCTCAGTAAGGCATTCAATCCTTACTGCTTTCTATGGTGTAGTCAATTTCTACTTTGAATGTGACTTTATATATTTTAATCTCTTTCCTTAAAATGATCTCTCCAAATAAATGAATGGTAGGGATATAAAATATGCATCATGGGCTCACAAATCTATGCCATATCAATGTACTTATGTACATCCAAAATTGGGGATAATTTCAAAGGGTTATCATGATTTGATAGCTGATTTTATGCAATCAGCAGTACGGAATAATGATATAAGTTTTACAAATGTTTGATTTGGTGGTGGATAATTTATAATAATAACACTTTTCTTTTACATTATATTTACATTCCCAAGGTAATGGGATCCCCTGTACTACTTTATGGTTGTGAAGGAAATGGTAGAACTCGAATTGTTAGTAGATGTCTTAAATCTGATTTTGGTGTTGCTCGACCGGTCGTGGGGACCTTCGACCGGTCGTGGGAGCTGATCGACTGGTCATGACTTGCACGACTTCAAGTCCAGCGAGCTCAGTTTTTTCATGTTAGGACCCTTCGACCAGTCGTAGGGATTGGTTGACCAGTCGTAGTATGACTAATCGTAGCTCCCCTTCGACCAGTCGTAGGTTACGCAGATTCATTCCGCAATTTTACGGATTGCGGAAATCTGGGTCCTTTGGCAACTGGGATGTGGAAGAGAAGTTGCCTAAAATATAAATAGGTGTTCCTAGAGTTTTTTCTAGGGTATATGAAAACTTTCTAAAGGGGATGTAGGGAAATTAAAGGGTGTAATAAGGGTGAGATTCGAGGTTGTTCGAATCGTGTAAGTCCTCTCTATTTATAATTTCTGTTTTCATAGTGGAGATCTGTCGCTTTGTGCCGTAGTTTTTTCCCGCAAGGGTTTTCCATGTTAAATTTGAGTTCTCTTACATGTGATTGGTGTCATTGAATTGCTATCCTAGATCTAGATCTGTATGATTCCTCAGGTCAAAATCCCCCACACGAATATCATCCGATAATATTTGAATCCTGTCCGTCCATGTGAAGGAACCAAGTATGGATGGTCTACCTCAAAAATTACACTTATTAGACAATCTTATCCGTCTAAAAAATAACACCTATTATACAATATTATCCATCTTACATGTGGCTATTGAAGCAACGGTAGCTAAAAAGAAGAAAAAGACCACAATTAGCAGCCCAATTTAGAATGAGATGAAGAGTAAAAGAATTAATGGATATGATTGTCTCCTAAGTTTATTTGTTACAATGTGAGTTGTTCATGCTCATGTCATTACTTGGGTGGACCACACGGATACATTACCCTGACTAGTGGAGAGATGTATCGATTTTTAACTATGGCCGATTTTTTTCTATTTGAGGAGAAAGTATCATTGGTACTCTGGCATTGCATGATGGAATATGCACAAGATATAGATGTACCATGAACCTAAAAAGTTATGCTTATTTGATTACCTGACAACCAGAATGGTGGACATTTATTGGACGATTAAAAATACTAATATCTAGTGGTCCTATTTTCATTAAGTGACCGAAAATCAAAATCGAGAATTGTCCAGTTAATCTGATTTTGAGATTGTAACTCCACCACTAAAGCCATTTTAAGATGGGTCCAACTGGGTCATTAGGGATTTGGATTACCGATTACCATAATGAAATTAAAAAATGCAAAGATTATAAATTTCTTTATAGTATCTTGACAATATTTACATTTGATCAATGATTTACATGTTTAGTTATCATTAGAAAAATCATAACAATTGCATTTTTTGGTATTTTAATGTCAAATCATTACATTCCTATACTGATGATATTATTTGGGTTTAAAATTTTAACTATAATGTCAATATCAATGAAAAGTACAATACTACTAATGTGATGTGATGTTCCATGAATAATGATGATTATCACTATTATAGCATTGCCAAGTAAAGCCGTATGTATTACCACTCTTGTAGGCTTTAAATTTCAACTACATATAAATTACTCACTGTGATTAAATACATGCGAATATACCTTACCTAATATGTGTTATATCTACACCATCCATAAATTTGCAATATTATTTTAGTGTATGACCCCAAAAATAAGAAAAATTCAAAGCTCATGTAAACACACCACGAAAGTAGTGAGACAATAATGCCCACGTTAAAACTTTTTTATGACTTAGTAGGATGTTTATTTGCCATCCAACGGGTTCATGAGGTCATACAAACCTCAATGAACGGAAAATATCAGCTTCATTCAATACTTATGGGACTACAAAAAAAAAATTTGATGATAAGCATAAAATCTCCACTACTTTTTGCGGTATGGTTAATTTCCACTTTGAATGTGTCTTATTTTTTCTCTTTTCATAAAATGATTTTGCAAAAATGAATGGATGGTGTTGATATAACATATACATTATGGTGGGGCCCACAAAATTATGCCATATTGATGTACTTCTCTGCCCATTCAAGTCAATGGTAATTCCAAAAGATTGACATAATTTATGACTGCTAATTTTATCCAATCAGTAGCAAGAAAGAATTGTTATAATTAAATTACAGATTTATAATTCTGTAAAATAATAAAGAAATCAAAAAATGAAAGACAGGCTGAAGCACGTGTGATCTTGCTGTCCTTAAAGCGTAATTTGTCCATTCTCAAAATAATTGAGAAAGCTGACTGATTATAGACAAACCACTTCAAGGATACGATGAGCCAGAATGTGGTTTTACATTTAGCAAATACGAAGAACCATGAATGAAACTCTGTATACACAATTTTATCTCTAGCAAATAAACAAAAGTTAAAATCCCAAATTTAGAAAGAAGATTAGAAGTTTGTAGAGATTTAGACCACTGCGTTGGTCTGCTTCTTAAGGTCTTCTGGCTAAGGTTCATATGAACCTTGTTGACTAATTAAAGTATAAAATTTCCTTTAGGTTGCAAGTGAGAATGGTTGGAGTGTTGGTGATGGTTTGTTGAACCATCCGTTTTACGACTATTGAGCTAGCCCTATGTAGCAGTTTCTACATTGTATTGATTTATGTTGCATAAGGAGTTACACCTCACTCCAATAGTTAGTTTTCAGTCTCTATAAAAGTCACACCGATCTCATTCCAGCCACCTAACTCATATTCCAGGTCATGCCGTGACTCGTACTCGTCTCGCGTAAAGTTGCGAAGGAGCGACTCATATATAACATAATGCGCATGCACAAAGTGCACCACTAATGCCTCTACAGCCACACTGCCTCACATATACACTGGAACACACAAGTCTTGATACTCTACAGACCAACCAAACAAATAAATATACACTCCAAATGTAACACCCCGGATTTTGACCAATCTGGGATTTGACGTCCTTAGGCAATGGGTTGATTAAAACACCTGAAAAATCGCTCAGAACCCAATTCCATAGCCAAAGAAATCACTTAGGATTAATTCCTTTAGAAACTAAGCATAAGTTAGCTAGCGCAACGCTAGAGTAGCTGGAAAATAGTCCCTGATCACTTTAAATACGTTCTACAAGACCCAAATCGAGTAGAACCAATGACTCTATAATACTCTAAAACCTCGGATCAAACTCTAAGCAGGTTTGTTCTCTGAACCACTTTGAAAATCTGTATTGGATCTAGACCGTGTGTCGAAAGTCCAATACCTGCTATCTTAGACTGTTAGAACCGCCTAGCTGGACTTGACAATCATTTCAAAAATCAAGTCCAACCGACATTCGCAGGCTATTTCATTGAGCCTGGACCGAAGAGAGTGCGAATAGGGACAGATTTGGAATTTAAAATTCAAATCTGGCACACGACTTGACGTGTCAGTATTAAGCATTCTGACCGTCAGAATTCAGCCAAATTACACCCTCGGATCAGAAAAAATTTCTATTTCATATCATGAGATTTGCAGGCCTGATCTACGTGCGGTGACCGCTGAACTGAAACTGGACCGCCACGTGCGATCTGCGAACCCTGCCGGACTGAAAACTTGATGCGTGCTAGATCCGGTATATATGAGCTTAAGTCCGACTGCATTTGGCCAAAGGACCACCAGAAATGATCTTTTGGACCGAAACAGCCCCGAATTGGACATACCTCAAGTATACATTGTACCCGAGCCTATTTTGGGCACATTTGAGCTTATAAAAGGGGTTAAAACCCTCACTCCTCTCTCCCATCCGAATTTGTAAAAAAAGCCCTAGATTGGGAGAGAGAAAAGGTGAGAGTTTGTGAGAAAAGGTGGGAGAGAATTCCCTGCTGCTTGTGCCACGTGCTGCAAGTGGTTAAGCCACGCGCTCCAATCACTTTACCGGTGATTTCTTCACTTTTCCAGGTAAGGAAATACCCTAAACTCTTGCTGATTTGCTGATCCTTCATTTCCGTAGCTAGATAGCTGATGTATGTTGTAAATCAGGTTGTCTAGTCGCCGTAGACGAAGCGTATACGCTCCGTTCGAATTCACACGTTTATAAGAGATAAGGTACGGATATTAGACGCTTTGATTAACTGTTTTCAATGCTTTCAATGTCGTTTAATAGTAGATTATTGACGGCAACGCCGTTTGACATGTACAACATGCTGTCCGTTTCCTGTTTCGTGAACCGGCGAAGAATATGAGATTTAGGGCATTTTAGTCATTTGTAGGAAGTACTGTTTTCATGCATATTTTGCTGATGTGATTGACATGGTTTATTGTCGCATTAGAATGTTAGGAATACGTGCATAATTAGTTTGGCGAAGAGATTCGCCTAAATGCGTACTTCGGGTCGACATACTATATGTACACTTAAGTGTGTAGTGTAAGTGTTTGTATAAATGCTTGTATTAGTATGTATTGAGTTAAATGGTGTTATGAATTAGTTTGAGATTGATTTCTCAATTAATATGCTGATGTAAATGGTTTCCTACATGTTAGCCATATGCATGATTTCATTATATGAATGAAATGCATGTGCTTGATGATTCACTTAAGTTGTATGTTATAACATGTATTTGATGATTTCATTATGATTTAGTTTGAGATTGAATTCTCAATTAATATGCTGATGGAACTGATTTCGTATATGTCGGCGATATGCATAATTTCATTATATGTATGAAAGGCATGTGCCAGATGATTTACTTAAGTTGTACGATATAACATGTGTTAACATGCTCACATGGTTGTATTTCATTTCCAATACTTTCACATGATTACTGATGTGGATTCATATTTGTTTGGGACTATACCTAGTCCAGGCAGTCGGTAACCGAGCGAATTCGTGGTTGGCTTATCTTGGCCACGAACGACGCGTCGATGAATGCGAGCCGTGTTTTGGAGTTGGCGGCAGTGGTTAGGACACACGAAGTGTTTTACGCACTTCATGTCGTTCAACTTGAGATGCGATCGTGCTAGTCGAGACCGTCAAGTAACCCGACTAGCCATTGTATGTTCACCCTGTATGAGTCATAACTGCTTGAACCAAGGGTACTGAACTTACCATTGTAAACCCTGTTAACCATTATACCTTGATCCACGAAGACTCATGAGCCAGGCATGGTGGTATGGGACACCGTGGTCGAGCTGTCGGCCTATGCTAGGGCCACAAACCTCCCCGTAGTGACAAGTGAGCACCTATTCTCGTGAGCAGATTATGGTAGTATGGGACACTATATTCTTGTTGTCGGCCTACACTGATCAGGCGACGAGTCCTTTATAGTGACCGCGAGGGTATTCTGAGTCTACGGGAGGCAACGACCCTTCAGTAGCAGTAGAGTACAGTAGGCCTGTATTGAAAAGGTGATGGGGGAGCGGAACAACGAGTGCGTGCAACAGCCCTAGTAGCCCTTGCAGCGACCTACAAAATATACCTCATATAAGATTACTAGGAGTGACGACCCTAGACAGGATCTGTGTTGGGATTGATATAAGGGAAGTACCTTAGTTTTCCAATCTTATTGTTTGAATGGACTAATAACAACTCGAAAATCATATCACCATTACATTGCATGTGCCTGGAAGATGTGGAGCATTTAAGGGAGTGTGGCATGCCGCGGTCGTAAGATGGTGCCGTATGAGGGAGATCGTCGGTGAGGGCATACATCACGTCATGTCATATTGCATTAACAACAGTATTAGAATTGTCTGATTTACTGCTTTACTATTATCGCATGATTAATTTGAGAACATGTTAATCTTTGCTCTCTTATCCCGCTGAGTTGATCACTCACTCCCACGTTACGGGATGGTGTTTCCGAACACCCACCAGTCCCTATTGTGATTGCATATGATGGCGCGGCCTGCGAGGCGGAGCTGGACTTGATGATGATGAGGAGGATTTCTCCTTTATGCGTGTTCTGATTGTCGGGATTACAAGGAGGTTGATTAGATACCTGGACACTTGTCATTTTATATTTTTAGAACACTCATGTATATCTTTTTGGTTTACTTTTAGAGTATACATGTATGTATATAACCTGGTAACATATTCACACTCTGGAGACATACAACAGTTTATATATGTTATACATACTAACACAGTCTTCCGCTTATAAATTTAACCGTCTCTTGAGCATGATATGCTGTTTTAGCTTAATCTCACTCATGTTTAATACATTATCACAGACAGCATTCAATCATACATATCTATGTTGCATAAATAACATTTTGGAACTCGGGAGTTGGGTTTTTGCTCGACCCCCCGATTTTCAGGATGTTACAGATGGTATCAGAACATGATTTGGATTAAACCGGGCCTGGGTTATGGTCACGCGACGTACGTTGTCGCTTCCTTTGACTTAGGTGGGTGCGAGAAGGGTCTAAAAATACTTATAGGATCGCAGATTCGTTAATAGGCGAAGACTATTCATATCGATCGCGCGATCGAATCCGTAACGCATCTTGGGTCACATGAAGCGACCTGAGTAGCTCCTAGGTTGTAGGTAAGTGGGTTGAGACATTTTTTGAATGATTCTAAACCCGTAAATGTAAATCCTTGGGCGGTGGGACAACCACAACCCCTGCATTCAATCGTCAGGACTTAAAAACCCCGTTTCACCAAAAATCTTCAAAATTCTTCCTCTCACCACTCCAATCTTCAATTCTTTCTTATCCTTTTCATGTTAAGAATTAATCCTAATGTAAAAATGATATAAAATCATACTTCGACAAAATTTTACGGTGAATAGTAAAATTTCATGAAAAATGGCCATAAGGTCATTCTAACTTTGCTTTCTTTAGCAACTAATAGTCTAGATGGATATACTAGCTCCTTCTACCCCAAAATCATATGCTGCATGATGGGGTATTGTATTCAGATTTGCAGATTGGCCCCAGAAAGTCTCGAACTCATGTTTGGGCCAATATAGGGCAACCTACAATGATCCAAGGTGGGGCTCATAGTTATTTGGGGTCCCTGGACCATGGGGGACCAGACCCATGTGGTCCCACCGGCCACCATGCAAGATGGTAGGCGTTGCCATCGCCGATTCGGCGATGCATCGCCGTTCGGTGGGGCCACTTGATCTGATTTTTGGGTGCACGCCCTATTTTGGGTCGTGTACACCCCCATGTAGGGTTCGTCCATAGAAAATCTCAAATAGGGGCACTTCCTTCACAAACAGCCCCTTTACAAGCCCCATTCTCATTTTTCAACTGCCCTAACCCAAAACCGTGGTTTCAAACCACTCCCAAATCCATCCTTGGCCAAAAACAACCACTCTCCATCATTCTATTTCGGTTTGCAGCCCTCCCTCTAACAGATTTCATCGTTTGGAGCTCTTACAACCCCCAAAATGAGCTGAAATCGTGAGGTGCTCCATTTTCATTTTTTATTTTCTTTTCTCCTTGAAAATCTATCCTTGGGGAGCTTGAAGCATCCCTCTACAACGCCTAGATTTCATTCTGTCCATTTGGACAATAATTTCTCCGCATTTTCTCCTCTTTCCATGGCTATTGTTAAGGCTGTTCCAGCCTTTTCCTCCCTTTCCATCGTCCTCCCTCTCAAGTCCCTTTTATTTGATCCTCAGACTCATGGAAACCTGCTTACCTATCCCATTTCTCCACGTTCTTCGCTTGTTTGGTTACCGTTTTGAAATTGCTGTGTTTTGTTGTTGTTAGGTAGAAAATGTGTTTGTGTTATGGTTTGGGCTTAATATAGCTGAAATTTGTTGAATGGAGTGCATGTCGTTCATTTGTTGTTAGGTATTGTCCCTAGATTGGGAGTATTGTAACTCCCAAAATTCAGCCTACAAATTAGTTTTTATCCCACCCCACCCTCCAACCAAGCATGCCACTTCCAATCCCGCCATGAGACTAGGAATGCGGTTCCATTTAATACAACTTAATGCTACTGGCCATATAGGCCCTTGGCGTTTTGGATCTAGTGTTAGCACTCCTAGATTTGAAGGATCTGACTATATAGGAAAACCATCTACCGTATAATCTTAGGCTTTGGATTATAGCTACTGAGTTACAGACTAGCCTACTAGTTACCTTAAGTAGTGTAAAGCCTGTATATGCTAAAGAATTGTAGGTTAGATTTGGTTGAAGTAGAACCTTATTCCTTCGATAGATCCCCTTATGACTTATAGACTTCTGTTGAATTGCTACTTCACTCTCAGGGAACATTTATAAATCCCTCAGATTGAACTTAGTATGAACTAGCACGCCCCTTAGAATTGCCTTCCCCAAGGGCTTATTGCATTCGGGAACGCGGAATAAAGGAAATGCAATTATAAGCGATGTATTCACGGTTTGAATCGACTTCTTAATCCTAGTGGTTACCAATAAATCCAATGCTCTGATCAAGTAGAAGATCGGCATCGACTCGGATTAAGAACTGATACAACGCATTTTCTGTCCTGATTAGACAGAAGGTTCAACGTATCCAGCTCAGACCCATTACATAACTATTCTTCCGTATTGGCCCGACCACCTACAACCACAAGTTATTGCTTTGCCCTCGGTAAATGTTAAGGACTTAAAGCTAGTAGAGGATTCGACATCTTGCCACCAACTCATACCTGTCCCTGAACTTAACCACAATAGAGATTAGGCTTATCTCTATGATCATAGGCACCAATGCCATAAAACGCATCATTAGCAAGGAAAACTACTGTAATGAAAACTTGTTTCCCAATTCATGTCAAGGATAGCCCCTAAGTTGCGCCTTGTTCCGATATACGGAGCGATGCAAAGAGTCTTGAACTTTAAGTAAAACTAAGTTTTAAGGGGGGTAGAACGTATTAAGTCCAATCCAGTTAGGATTAGTCAACGCTACCGTTCGATCAGAGTAGCGCAGCGGAAGCGTAGTTAGCCTCTTCCCTACTGGCCCAGGATCGAAACATTTGAGTTAGGATGTATGTACAGTTAGGTCAATAAATACGATTGACCCTTTCTTAGAATGTTAGTACTAAAGTCTTACTAGTTACTTCTTACCCTTCGCCAATTTCGGGGATGAAATTGTGTTTTATGGGGGATAGATTGTAACACCCCAAATTTTGGCCAATCTGGAATTTGACGTCCTTAGGCAATGGGTTGATTAAAACACCTGAAAAATCGCTCAGAACCCAATTCCATAGCCAAAGAAATCACTTAGAATTAATTCCTTTAGAAACTAAGCATAAGTTAGCTAGCGCAACGCTAGAGTAGCTGGGAAATAGTCCCTGATCACTTTAAATACGTTCTACAAGACCCAAATCGAGTAGAACCAATGACTCTATAATACTCTAAAACCTCGGATCAAACTCTAAGCAAATTTCTTCTCTGGACCACTTTGAAAATCTGTATTGGATCTAGACCGCGCGTCGAAAGTCCGATACCTGCTATCTTAGACTGTTAGAACCGCCTAACTAGACTTAACAATCATTTTGAAAATCAAGTCCAACCGACATTCGCAAGCTATTTCATTGAGCCTGGACCGAAGAGAGTGCGAATAGGGACAGATTTGGAATTTAAAATTCAAATCTGGCACACGACTTGACGTGTCAGTATTAAGCATTCTGACCTTCAGAATTCAGCCAAATTACACTCTCAGATCAGGAAAAATTTCTATTTCATATCATGAGATTTGTAGGCCTGATCTACGTGCGGTGACCGCTGAACTGAAACTGGACCACCACATGCAATCTGCGAACCCTGCCGGACTGAAAACTTGATGCGTGCTAGATGTGGTATGCATGAGCTTAAGTCCGACCGCATTTGGCAAGAGGACCACCAGAAATTATCTTTTGGACCGAAACAGCCCCGAATTGGACATACCTCAAGTATACATTGTACCCGAGCCTATTTTGGGCACATTTGAGCTTATAAAAGGGGTTGAAACCCTCACTCCTCTCTCCCATCCGAATTTGTAAAAAAAACCCTAGATTGGGAGAGAGAAAAGGTGAGAGTTTGTGAGAGAAGGTGGGAGAGAATTCCCTGCTGCTTGTGCCACGTGCTGCAAGTGGTTAAGCCACGCGCTCCAATCACTTTGCCGGTGATTTCTTCACTTTTCTAGGTAAGGAAATACCCTAAACTCTTGCTGATTTGCTGATCCTTCGTTTCCGTAGCTAGATAGCTGATGTATGTTGTAAATCAGGTTGTCTGGTCGCCGTAGACGAACCGTATACACTCCGTTCGAATTCACACGTTTATAAGAGATAAGGTACGGATATTAGACGCTTTGATTGACTGTTTTCAACGCTTTCAATGTCGTTTAATAGTAGATTATTGACGGCAACGTCGTTTGACATGTACAACATGCTGTCCGTTTCCTGTTTCGTGAACCAGCGAAGAATATGAGATTTAGGGCATTTTAGTCATTTGTAGGAAGTACTGTTTTCATGCATATTTTGCTGATGTGATTGACATGGTTTATTGTCGCATTAGAATGTTAGGAATACGTGCATAATTAGTTTGACGAAGAGATTCGCCTAAATGTGTACTTCGGGTCGACATACTATATGTACACTTAAGTGTGTAGTGTAAGTGTTTGTATAAATGCTTGTATTAGTATGTATTGAGTTAAATGGTGTTATGAATTAGTTTGAGATTGATTTCTCAATTAATATAATGGTGTAAATGGTTTCCTACATGTTAGCCATATGCATGATTTTATTATATGAATGAATGCATGTGCTTGATGATTCACTTAAGTTGTATGTTATAACATGTGTTTGATGATTTCATTATGATTTAGTTTGAGATTGAATTCTCAATTAATATGCTGATGGAACTGATTTCGTATATGTCGGCGATATGCATAATTTCATTATATGTTTGAAAGGCATGTGCCAGATGATTTACTTAAGTTGTACGATATAACATGTGTTAACATGCTCACATGGTTGTATTTCATTTCCAATACTTTCACATGGTTGCTGATGTGGATTCATATTTGTTTGGGACTATACCTAGTCCAGGCAGTCGGTAACCGAGCGAATTCGTGGTTGGCTTATCTTGGCCACGAACGACGCGTCGATGAATGCGAGCCGTGTTTTGGAGTTGGCCGCAGTGGTTAGGCCACACGAAGTGTTTTACGCACTTCATGTCGTTTAACTTGATATGCGATCGTGCTAGTCGAGCCCGTCAAGTAACCCGACTGGCCGTTGTATGTTCACCCTGCATGAGTCATAACTGCTTGAACCTAGGGTACTGAACTTACCATTGTAAACCCTGTTAACCATGGTACCTTGATCCACGAAGACTCATGAGCCGGGCATGGTGGTATGGGACACCGTGGTCGAGATGTCGGCCTACGCTGGGGCCACAAACCTCTCCGTAGTGACCAGTGAGCACCTAGTCTCGTGAGCAGATTATGGTGGTATGGGACACTATATTCTTGCTGTCGGCCTACACTGATCAGGCGACGAGTCCTTTGTAGTGACCGCGAGCGTATTCTGAGTCTACGAGAGGCGACGACCCTTCAGTAGCAGTAGAATACAGTAGGCCTGTATTGATAAGGTGATGGGGGAGCGGAGCAACGAGTGCGTGCAACAGCCCTGGCAGCCCTTGCAGCGACCTACAAAATATACCTCGTATGAGATTACTAGGAGTGACGACCCTAGACAGGATCTGTGTTGGGATTGATATAAGGGAAGTACCTTAGTTTCTCAATCCTGCTGTTTGAATGGACTAATAACAACTCAGAAATCATATCACCATTACATTACATGTGCTTGGAAGATGTGGAGCACTTAAGGGAGTGTGGCATGCCGCGGTCGTAAGATGGTGCCGTATGAGGGAGATCATCGGTGAGGGCATACATCACGTCATGTCATATTGCATTAACAACAGTATTAGGATTGTCTGATTTACTACTTTACTATTATCGTATGATTGATTTGAGAACATGTTAATCTTTGCTCTCTTATCACGCTGAGTTGATCACTCACTCCCACGTTACGGGATGGTGTTTCCGGACACCCACCAGTCCCTATTGTGATTGTATATGATGGCGCGGCCTGCGAGGCGGAGCTGGACTTGATGATGAGGAGGAGGATTTCTCCTTTATGCGTGTTCTGATTGTCGGGATTACAAGGAGGTTGATTAGATACCTGGACACTTGTCATTTTATATTTTTAGAACACTCATGTATATCCTTTTGGTTTACTTTTGGAGTATACATGTATGTATATAACCTGGTAACATATTCACACTCTGGAGACATACAACAGTTTATATATGTTATACATACTAACGCAGTCTTCCGCTTGTAAATTTAACCGTCTCTGGAGCATGATATGCTGTTTTAACTTAATCTCACTCATGTTTAATACATTATCACAGACAACATTCAATCATACATATCTATGTTGCATAAATAATATTTTGGAACTCGGGAGTTGAGTTTTTGCTCGACCCCCCGATTTTCGGGATGTTACACCAAACCTTACATATAATTATTTTTTCTTATCTACTTTTTGCTACGGAACTATTCCTAAAAATGCAAGTTTTCAAATAAAACATTATATATATTTTTATTTATTTATTTATTAAATTATTTTTAATCAATATTTTTCACATCAACAATAATGATGTAAGCTTTACAAATGTTTAATTTGGTGGTGGATACTGTAGAATAATAACACTTTTCCATTCCGTTTACATTCCCAAGGTAATGGATTGCCGGTACTAATTTATGGCGCTGTAATGGAATTTCAGGTCCTAATGGGAACTTGATCCCTTCACCAGGTGTTGAAACTGCTTAGAGTGTACCACTGGTAGAGGTGGGCAACGGTTCGGATCGGAGCGGATTGGGTTCAACTTGACCAGATCCGAAATGGTAATGGTGTGACCCGAACCCGATCAGATCCGAAATCAAATCCGGGTTACTTAATTCGAACAGATTCGATATATGATTCATCTGACCCGAACCGAGTCTGACTCGGTTAGAAAAACCGAGTCGGTTCAAAGACTAAATTGATATGTCAAAATGGATGAACGGTTTAGATAAAACATATACATCAAGGTGGACCCCACATGACCCTGAAGGAGCTTTTCACCTGCGTATTCACGTTTTCACTGGACGTTAACGTGCACCGCAACAAGACTTGCTCCCCACGCAAGCACATGCACAGCATAGTTTTGATTTTCAATTTATATCAGGGAGTTGTGGGGTTTAATCATGGGGTATGTGTTATATCTAAACTGTCCATTCATTTGGTGATCTCGTATTAAGGCTTGAGACGAAAAATAAGATAGATCTAACAATCAAGTAGACCACACGAATAGTTTAATGGCGAAAATCATTCTCTGCTGCTATTCATGGTGTGGTCGAGATGATCTTTTGATATTATTTATTTTCTGGATAATGTCTTATAATGATTTTTAAAAGCATATGAACGGTGTAGATATAATAAATACATCACTGTGGGGGCCATATAACTTTGATCTCCTTTGAACCGTTCGTACAACTCAGAGCTCGAGAAACAGTGTTGGTTGAACGTTGAACATTAATGGAATTTAGTTTTCGAAAATCAATTTTGTTATTACTGATTTAAATATGTGGGCCCCACCATGATATATACGAGTTATCCACACCAATCATCCTTTTTAAAAATATATTTTAAGGCATAAACCCAAAAATAATGAAAATCAAAAGCTCAAGTGGGCCACACCTTAGGAAACAATGATCATTAAAACGCCAATGGTTGAAAGTTGTTTGCTCCCTAAGGTCCACAGTGATGTTTATTTGTCATCCAACCCGTTAATATGGTCACACAGTCATGGATAAAGTGGGAAAAAAAAAATAAAAATCATTTTCATCCAAAACTTTTGGGGCCTTCAAGAAGTTTTCAATGGTAGGAGTGCAATTCCCATTATTTCTAGTAATGTGGTCCAGTTGATCTTTGGATCTGCCTATTTTTTTGGCTAATGCCCTAAAATGAGTTGGTTAGAGGTATGGACGGTGTGGATAATATACTAACATCAAGGTGGGCCCCAAAATTTTATTTTATTATTATTTTTTTTAATGGGTGGTGACGTGAAGACTGAGCAGTGCTATAAGTGGTGGTCAAATCACCTTGAAAATTCAACCGACTCTCTAACCAGAGAACCTTACCCGACTTGATTTTAACGGACCCGTGGTCGGTGCTCTGTGGGCCCCACCATGATGTATGTGTTTCATCCATGC
Source organism: Magnolia kwangsiensis (assembly GCA_037074715.1). Lineage (NCBI taxonomy): Eukaryota > Viridiplantae > Streptophyta > Magnoliopsida > Magnoliales > Magnoliaceae > Magnolia > Magnolia kwangsiensis. Next base: position 123,473,878 of record CM073577.1, read on the forward strand.
CCTACATCTATTTTTATACGTCATTTTATGTTATGAGTATAAAAATGAATTACATAGAAATCTCAAGTGGACCACACTATAGGAAACAATGTTGAATAAACGTTGATATTTATTGTATACCCGACGTTAAAATTGGGTCGGGTTTGTTCGGGTCGGTTCGGACCCATTCGGTTCGGGTGTACGGACCGGATCTGTTCGGATATAGTGCTCTCCGAACCTAAATCGAAATGCTTTCGGATCTGGACCATCAGAATCGATCAGGTCCGATCAGACCGTCGGTTCTGTTCGAAACGGTATCGAGTCGGATCTGGTCGGGTCGGATCCACCGGATCGGGCCTAAATTGCCCACCTCTAACCACCGGAGCAACAGTAATGACCCCTCAAAAAATACAACTATTATGTGATATCATTCATCTTACATGTGGATATTTAAGCAACAGTAGCTAAAAAGAAGAAAGAAAAAACCCCAATTAGCAGCCCAATTTAGAATGTTATAAACAGTAAAAGAATTAATGGATATGATTGTCTCCTGAGTTTATTTATTACAATGTGAGCCGTCCATTCTCATGTCATTAGTTGGGTGGACCATATGGATACATCACCCTGACGAGTAGAGAGACGTATCGAATTTTAACTCTGGCCGTAGATTTTCCATTTGATGAGAAAATATCTTCGGTACTCGGACACTGCATGATGGATTATGCACTAGATCTATTAAATCGTGCACGTGGGATACGTGTAAATCAGACTAAACCGTCCAAATTGTAGAACCCACTTTAGATGGGCCATAAAATGAAAATTACGCTAAACGGATTCTCTAATTGGACGGCTGAGGGAAATATAACAATGTAATGAGAAAATCCGACGGTTCAAATTGAAAAAGAAAATAGTTAATCAAATGATAAACCGTCCAATCAATCTTATTACCTTTTGATTTAAGCTACAGGAATGCCACGTTTACAGAATTTCTGAGTGCATGCCCATGAACCATCACACTCATCTGGAGTATCAAATAACTCATCCAATGGGAGTAGAGAGTAACTATCGGGTCCTGGCCCGCTGGTTTGTATAAATGGGGCTTAAGATCCACTGATCTAGGCCATTGATATGATGGGCCTAACCATGGTCGATATACCCTCAAAAGATATTCTGGTTCAGGGCTTTTCAACCGTTCAATCAGTGGCTCAAAATAACAGCAGAAAGTTCCCAGGATTTAACGGCCCACTATCAAAGTTGATTCCCATGGATGGAAGATACTCTTATAACTTGGGGGCCCAATCTCAAATGATCATGGCCACAGGCTAAAAGAAGAATACATCATTCCCCTTGGAAGTGCTAGAAATGCTAAGCCAGCACGCAATATGTGAGAAATCCAACCGTCACATCAGTGGGCCCCACCGCGTAGATGTCCTGATGTTACACAAGTCTAGTCAACTCATCACATGGCCATAAAATAGTAGCATACATGAAAACAATGATGGTTTTGGAAAGTTGCCATCTTTCCATATTGGTGGTCCACATGATGATTAGACCAGCTAGCATGGTTTTTGGGCCAGATCATATACATGGTGGGACCCAACTCAGCAGGGCTCAAATGTCCCACACGTATGCCAGGTTCTCTCGTGTGGGGTTCTTGATTTAATCTAAAAAGCTATTGATCAAGATGCTAGAAATAGATAAAAATGTGGGCCCATCCAATCTCTCTCTCTCTCTCTCTCTCTCTCTCTCTCTCTCTCTCTCTCTCTCTCTCTCTCTCTCTCTCTCTCTCTCTCTCTCTCTCTCTCTCTCTCTCAGCTTTTAGGTCTCCTCTCCCTTTCATTCTTGGCTTTTAGGTTGCTTTCTTGTCGTAGCTTTTAAGGGTCCTTGGATGGTTAGGGCCACAATCACCGTACATCCACGTCCACCTATATCTCACCAGCCACGTGATTTCTATCTATTCACCACTGGATCTTTGTCTTTTAGACATTGAACCAAAGCAGATTGGATATCTAATTGCACGGTCCACCTAACACATTCGATGGACCTTTTTCTTTTCCTTTATTAGCTTTTTTTACCCCACCAAATGAATTGTCCAAATAGCTGGACTCGGATTCGGCATAGTGAACCCTCCAGTCTCCAAATTTCGGTACTGTTCAGTTCTGTCTTCTGTGGACCCCATCATGATGTATGAATTTTATCCATGCCGCCCATCTATTTTATCAGATCATTTTAGGGAATTAGAAGAAAAGATTAGGCAGATCCAAATCTCAGGTGGATCACACCACAAGAAACAGTAGTGATTGAACACCCACCATTAAAAACAATTTAGGACCTTCCGTAATGTTTATCAGCCATCTAACCTGTTGATTAGGTCACATAGACCTAGATGAAGGACAAAAACAAATATCAGCTTGATCCAAAAACTTGTGTGGCCCCAAAAACTTTTTAACGGTGGGCGTTCAATCATCACTGTTTCCTATGGCATGGTCCGTTGAGAGTTGGATCTGCTCAATTTTGGGCTAGGGACTTAAAATGAGCTGGAAAATGGATGGACGCATGGATAAAATATATACATCATGGTAGGGCCCACAGTACCCACCAGTGCCCAATCAATTCCCAAATAGGTCCCAGAGTTTTACTTATTTTTTTGCATGTATATAGCTGTGCACATCCACACGCGGTTGTACATTCCAATATGTGTGAGATCTATTCCAATATGTGTGAGATCTGATCGTTTTATACGGTTAGAAATAATTGCATGCGTGGATCGTCCATGTAAATAATCAGACAATTTCACTCTTCACATGGGCCACAAGGTACAAAGTAAATTCACCGTTAAAATTTCTTTTCAGTCACTCATTTGTTTTAATCGGATATGGCCCACCTAAGATTTGAAATGACCTGACCCACCTAAGATGTTAAAATTTCATTTCAGTCACTCAAATGTTTTAATAGTATGTGGCCCACCTAAGATGTGAAAAGATCTAAACTATATATCTCACTTGATGGAAAGCTCAGATCTCCCGCGCTCATATGAGGGAAAACCGAGTTCGGTCATGCTGTGACCCTCGGGCCCACCTTGATGCATATGTTGTAAATCCACACCGTCCATCCATTTTTTTTCATCTCATTTTAGGGCAGGGGCCCAAAAATGAAGCAGATCCAAATCTCATGTGACCGACACTACAGGAAATGGTTGTGATTGAACATTAAAACCTTCTTATAGACCACAAAATATTTGATCAAGCTCCTAATCAACAGGTTGGATGGCAAATAAACATTACAATGGGCATTAGGAAGTTTCCAATTGTGGGCATTCAATCACCACTGTTTCTTATAATGTGGTCCGTCTGGGATCTGAATCTCCTTTATTTTTTATCCCACTGTCTAAAATGAGCTGAGAAAATGGATGAACGGCATGGATATACAACACATACATCAAGGTAGGCCCCGTGGTCACAGCCTGACCAAATCCACTCCCCACACTTGTGGGGTCCAAATGTGAAAACTGCAAACTACTCTATCCACATGTACCAATGAGTGCGTTAGATCCATCCGTTCATCTCAGATGGGCCCCACCATGTACCCACCCTCTGATGCTTCCTTTAATGAGGCAAGTCCAATCACCAACAGCAGCTTACGCATATACATTGAATTTGGAAGACGTGGACCGTTGGTCTTTTTATTCCTTCCCCAACCGACGTAATGAAGGTACAGACCTGATTTTACAACCATACATGTATATATCGCAGGGCCCACCTGAGGAACGGTGTGGGGCTTGCACTTACTAAAGGAGGTGTGGAAAATTCGTAATCCCTTACGTAGGATAATCGACATCCTCTTTCTCACGTGAAAATTTACATTTGAAACAGCCCTTTTTCAGCCTTACAAAAAGGGTGGCCCCTTGATGAGAGTAGAGGTGTCCCTGTAGGAAAACCCCATCCACAAGTGGGTTAGGCTGCCTAATATTCTCTTTTCTGACATTGAGGGTACGCATCATGCACACGTGGTGTATATATACCCAATTATGTAGGTAGTGGGGTCCACTATTGGTGCGAGCATCATCTTCATCATCCACATCTTCTTAGCCATCGTTGATGTAGGGCATACCACAAATGCATTCTTCACACGTCGAGACCAAAAGAAGCATAGACCAAAATAGTATTTCATCTTATTCGAGCCCAGTTCTATATAGGGCATGATGTAACTTGGCTTCCAGCGAGTCCAGTTTGAAGAAATACAATTCGAGTGGGAATATTTCTAGTTCGAAGTAGGGACCATAAGTCAGTTATAACTTTTGATCCAGGCTTCGTTATAAAATGCACAACCTATGTTCTTTATGTAACGGTGCTTTCGAGGTCAATCGACCTGTTATGCTAGCAGAATTCATACGTTTCATCAGAGAATGTGCTATCAAGTACTAGACTGAGATTTTTAGAAAAAAAAATTTTTACTTTTGTAGAAAATTTATTTTCCCATAACCAGAGCAAAATTATTTAGGTAATGTTTATCTAGATTTTTTATTTTTAGCAAATTAGGTTTTGCTATTTCGGGTAATTAAGAGATTTGCTAGAATTAAAATTTTAAGATTTATAAGAGTTTTGCTATTGTATATCATTTCAAATTAAGGTTTAGATTTTATTTATTTGTGGTGTAATTAAAAAATCATACACATCATTGAATAAAATTTTCTCTTATCTTTTTGTAGATTCAAAAACTCTCTCTATGAATTTAAGGTTTTATTCACTTAAGGAAGATGGTAATATTTTTCTTATTGTTTCATACTTTTCTCTGCGTCAATCAACCAGTACCATTGTGGCCTTGTTCTTAAGTCATGTTAAGGACCATCCCTATCCCTTCCCACCACTTGAATTTCAGTCCTATTTCAAAAAATTATGGAAACAATCATTTTTCTTTAATGTGACAAATTGTGTTGGTTGAATTGTAAAGAAAATCATGAATTTCAAAAAATAGAATTTCTATCTATAAATAATATAAGATATAAGATAAACATTATTTAATTAAATTAAAAATTTTGCATGCTATCCAAACTTACATAGGTCTTAACCTGAAGTAATTAAATGGGATCTTTATTGATGAAGGGATCATTATTATTATAATCCAATTGCTAGCCAACATATGCACACCTACAATTTAAAAATAAATAAATATTCATATTCCACAAAAATTTTGCATGCTATCCAAACTTACATAGGTCTTAACCTAAAGTAATTAAATGGGATCTTTATTGATGAAGGGATCATTATTATTATGGTCCAATTGCTAGCCAACATATGCACACCTACAATTTAAAAATAAATAAATATTCATATTCCACAAATAAGCAAGTATTTATAATTTAAACATTACAATCAATGGCTATGCAGGGTCCTGTGCATCACACGACAAAAACAAACTAAAATTAAGTATTGTAATATTGAGTTCACTTCCTTTCAAATGGTATGCCTTGTTTGGTATGCCTTACCACAAGAATGTAAAGGAAATGTATCGCTATTAAGATTTTACTAATATTAAACAAAAGACCAAAATAGTAAGTCAAATACAAATGTTTGTAAGAACTTTGCACTTATTATACTTTTTATAATATTATAATGAAAATCATGAGTCCAAATTGTAATATTAATATATGAATGTAATGATTTGACATTAAAGTAATGAAAAAATATCATCAATATACTTTCACCAATGATAAACCAAACATATGGATCGATGGCTAAAAGCAGATGTTGTCAGGAGACGAGATGGGTACAGGATTTTGTAATCATTGTACTTTTTCTTTATATTATCATGATAATGGGTAATTGTAACATTTTGGATTTTTACTGTTTTGGATCTCCAAAAATTCTTAAATTTTTTTATATAATTAACTTGTATTATCACTTACTGACCATTAACACTTAGTGTTAGTTTATACACAGGTGATACCAATAAAGAACCACATAAGTCCGATTAATCAACCATAGGAATCCAACAAATTCGTCCGATCACTTAAACACTGAATTTAACTACATGATTTGCTCATACATAGCCTAAATCTAACCGACCTACCACTGGTTAATGAAGACAATCATTACTAAATTAAAGATCTAACTGAAGCCGAGTTGGATAAGGCACAGATCTTGACTAATAGACCAAATCAACCCTATTACTCTTTTAACCTAAAACTGACGGTTTAGAATAATTATGACCAAATCTCCACTTTCACTAGTTATAAATAGGCTACACTATAAACATAGTTAATTCAAACCCTAATCATCACCTACGAGAAATCTCAATACCTAATTCATTCCAGAAATGCCTTGATTTTTCGAACAAGCTCTACACCGCTTGTTGGTGGGCCACTAGTTACAAAACTATAGAATAATGTCCGTCTTACTGGACTCGACGTCCATCGCGGGAGTCGGACCTTGGTACTATCCAGAACCGCTCAACTTGAGCCAAAGGATGAGTACATGAGAAGTACAAATATCCAAAAAGAAGAAACTGAAACTTAAGTGAATTGGGTCATCCACTCTTATGCATAATTGAGGATTTTGGACCATCGGTTTACAACCAAACTTCACACGTGAAGTAAGGATATTTTCCTTCTCATATCCGTATAGTCGTGGCCCCGATTGACTATCAATAATCGTTGAACAGACTTTTAATCATATATGTCGATTGGCGCATCCAAATGGTGGACCGATCATATCCATACGTATATCATCATTAGGTCTAACTATCTTATAGTGTATATCAATATGTACACCCCATAGTGGGCCCTAAAGGTTAGAAAGACCCTCCCAGTAAAAATCCAACCCTCGGGGCCATTTACACCAAATCTAGCATTATAAAAGGGCCCCATTTGGGCACCCCCTCTCCCCATACAAATTTACCCTAAAAGAAAGGAAGAGAGAGAGAAAGAGGAGAAAAGAAGAGAAAGAGAGAGGGAGAGCTTGGAAGCATGAGGGTTTGTGCACATTCACCTTCTCATTTCCTCTATAGCAACATCGTCCTTCATTGGTATTGATTCGGTAACGATTGAAGGTAAGTATGAAGTTATGTTTGTAGGTTTAGGTCTTGGGTTAAATTCCTTCCAATTCTTACAAGCTTGTATGCTTATTTAGGTATCTCAACGATGATTTCCTAACACCATAATGCTACAGGCACCGTAAATCCAGTGGTTTGTTACAAGGTGCGGACTATTATCCTTAAGTGGCCTAACACCAATTGTACTATGAGTTTAATGATTATGAATGTTAGGATGATGTGCTTGAGTAATCTAGAGAGAATCTAGCCAAGACCCTACGTGATAGGTACTCCTAAATCTCATGAAATGGCTAAGTATTGGTTATTTGTTCTTCAACATGATTGAGCTTGATTTGGAATAGCATGTACATCTCATATGTGATTCTAGTATAACCTTCTTTATGGCATGTATGATTGTATAAAACCCTTGTTGTATGTTTGTGCTTGCATAAATCCTTATTGTATGTTTGTGCTAACATTAATCCTTGTTGTATGTTTGTATTATGATGCTATTTAGCTCTTGATCTCGTCGGTAACCCCACTCAACATGCACACATATTATTTTCGTATTTTTGTTAGTAGTTGCATTGTAAAAAATCTGAATTTTTATGTTTGATGTATGAGTGCACGAATATACTAGTGTTAGAAGGCGAATCCAGAATTGTTGAAATATTATTGAATGTCATAAACTCCTGGGTTTGTCAGGGAACTGAAGTGAGAGAAGGTGGTCCCGTTGATAGGACCATCATACGGCTAAACCAGCGGGTTTGGGAGGATGCGAATAAGTGACAGTAGTTGGACTACATGGGTCACTTGTACTCGATGTCATTTGTCACGTACTCGCCTAAACTCGCATGGCTTAGTTCGCTCACTAACCAACCATGTTCGTTAACCATGGCTACTCACGCCTGTATAGAACCTGGAATACCCTTCAACCACTGAAGTCTATTGATAACCATCTGAAACTGATCCACTAACTCGAGAGCCGAGCATAGTGGAATGAGACACTGTGTCCGAGCTGTCAGCCTACGCTGGGGTGACGAGCCTCCCTGTAGTGATCGCGAGCGATCCCTCTTCTCAGCACTCCCCATGTGCTTGAAATTGGGGATGAGGAACCCGATGGGATCAAGGATCGCGAGGTCCTAGTCTCGCATGTTGAGGGGCCTCGGCCTCGCAACCAGTTGAGGGCAATGACCAGTTTTCTCAATCTGCTAGATAAATGGAATTAACTAAATACTCAGCTAACATTATTTACGCATCGCATTAGATAGACTTTGGCGACTCGACAGTTGAGGTCGTAATGAGAGAGTATTGGTCATGCACGATCGTTAGATGAAATCGCTCGAAGGAGTGTGGTTGTAAGGTCATGCATCATATCATAATACATGCATAGCATTAACAAGACTATTTAGGGATCTGTGAACGTATGTCTTTCATTAAATTCATCATAAAATTGTTACTAGTTGTAACTTAAAGCTAATACTAACCACTGAGTTAGATACTAACTCCCACTCTGGGACGGTGTTTTAAAACACCAACCAAACCCTTTACTAAATGCAGGTGAGGCGGAGCTCAACGAGCTGAGCGAGGTGATCAAGGATAGGAAAGAGGAGCTTCCCTATTTCCAAACTTTCAGCAGATCCTTTTAGTTTGAGTTTAGGCTACCGCGGGGTATGGATCAGGGCCCTAGTCGCTTTGGGTCATATATGGGTGGGACTAGTTCCCTATTTAGATGATTTTGGATTCATAGTTTGGGTATTTTTATATTTAGTAGCAATTGATACTACTTTATGACGTACTTATGTTTCATGTCTTGCTAAATCCTCTATGGTTTTCCAAATGTAATTAAAATATGAAACCCATTAGGGCACCTATTGCACCTGAGAATTCGGGAGCCGAGTTCTTACACGGCTCCTAAAAAGCCTGGGTGTTACAGTAATCCAAACAGGCCTGAATTGGATCCTTTATAATCAAATCAGTAAATTGCTAAAAGAGTTACAACTACTCATGCATGAATTGGATCCTTTATAATCAAATCAGTAGATTGCTAAAGGAGTTACAACTACTCATTGGTGTGAAACCACCTATGAAAGGGCCCCACAGTTGATAGGTCATCAGCCTTAAATTGCTAATTATATCTCTGTCAAGCAACTAAAGGGACCATCACATCAAAGCCCCACCAACTATGCATTGTTTAAATAGGGTTCCCAAACGGTCCATCTGAATAAGTGTAGAACAGTGTAAGATCCACTTCAAAAGATGGGCCCACCATAGATAGGCCATGCACGGCCCATTATTCTATAAAAACCATCTTAACCATTTGGAAAAATGAACTTTAATGTATACCCTTGATATTTATATGATTTATTATGTAACACCCCAAAAATTGGCACTCAAGTACAAAGACCCTGATCTCAAGTTCCCAGGTATTAACCAAATGAGAATGCACATGTAACCTCATTCAGATTCACATTCATTCCGCATACGGATAATTAGAGTAACGCAATTCACTTAGCGGATCTAAAGCAAGGTAGAGATAACGAAATATTCAGAAATACAGAACTAAGAGTCAAAAATGCAATTCCAATAACGATGATTACCCAAAATGAAATTATATAAGCCACAATATACATACCCAAGATGATTAAAGTATAAAGCTTTCAGTTTACACTCAATTCTCCAAAACATAATGGCGTTAGCACAACCCAATATAAGCCTACCTATTTGAGGTCTCACTAATACTTACATCAATGATATGCTTGGTTGGTGTTTTAAAACACCGTCCTAGGTGGGAGTGAGTAGCTAACTTAGTGGTTCCATTATTCTAAATTACATATTCTATTGACATAATAAGCGCAATTAATGATAAATAAAAAATTAAATAATTCCTAAATACTCTTGTTAAATATGCATATGAAGATATGAAATGATGCATGCCCTTTCTAAACAACACTCCCTCACACGCAACTCCAACCACTTGATTCGCAAATGACAACACTTGCTTAACATGCGACTTCAACGCTTGTTTCGCAACATTCTATTCTAATACAATCAAACTCTTCGATCAACTTTGAGGGCCCCACTTTCGATGGACAGTCGTCCGTGATCGATCAGGGCTGCGGGTATACGAATATGAGTATGAAAATATCTTTAACTTATACCTCGAGTTTGGTTGCTGTCTAATGGTTGAAAAACCACAACTTCACAAAAGAGCGGAAAGTCTATTTCACTTAAGTTTCAGACTTCAGCCTAGGGTATTTGCAATATTTCAAGTACTCGGCCTCTGGCCCAAGTTGTGCAGTTCTGGGTATTATCTTGATTCTCAACACATGATGGACGTCAAGCCCAGCGAAACGAACATTATTATATAGTTTCATAACTAGTGGCCCACTAACGAACGGTTTAAAGCTTGTTCGAAAAATTAAGGCATTTCTGTAATGAATTATGCATCAAGATTTCTTGTGCATAATTATTAGGGTTTAAATTAACTACATTCATAGTGTGGCCTATTTATAATTAGCGAAAATAGCGATTTGGTCTTAATAACCCTAAACCGTTGGTTTTTAGGCTAAAGGAAGATTGATTTGATTTGTTAATTAAGATTTGACCCCTACTTGTCTCGGCTTTAGGTAGATCTTTATTTAGTTACGGTTGTCTCAATTAATTAGTAATGGGTCAGCTAGATTTGGATCCTACGTGAACAAATCCTTAGGCTAAGCTTGAAGTTTAAGTGAACGGGTGGATTCGTTGGCTTCCTATGGTTGATTAATCGGATTTGTGTGATTATTTACTGTTACTACCTGTGTATAGGCTCACTTTGAGCGTCAATAATTAACAAGCGACAACGTAGGCTAGTCATATCGAAGGTTTTTAACTGTTTTTGGATATTCAAAATAGTAAAAATCTAGAACATTACATATGATCCATCAATGAATGGACCCACCTCTTGACGATTCCGACCATCCATCCATATAAGGGTCCTGACCATGAAAAAGACATTAAGTCCCCAAGTTGGAATGGTGGCTTCTTTCTCACAATGCAAACTCTACTTTCATATGTTGCAACATGTAACATATATGAAGTATATGACCTGCTCACTAGATGGGCCCGACCTTAGCTTGCAGATGCAATTCAGGCCACTCTGATTGATCAACATCAGGTGCCCCACATGTGTACAAAAGAGATGGATGGTCAAAAGAATGACAAACGGTCCACATTCAATACACACATGTAGCCCAATTGATGGTCAAATCAATTATCTAATTTTGGGACAAGTACCAAGTTTCAAACGCATCTAAGTTTAAGGTTGGCTCCACCAAGTGCATATGTTTTAGGCATGTCTTCACATGATTTTAGATGGTATGCACCACTTGAGTTCCTTATACGGCTGATTTTTGGGATATCCCATAATTTAAAGGGGACCATCAAATGCACGGTATTGATGTTCGACACACATCATGGTGGGGCCCACACAGCTCAACCTCATGGGAAGTTCTCCACATATATATATATAATATATATATATATATATATATATATATATATATATATATATATATATATATATATAAGGAACTAAAAAGGCAGCACGAGGCAGCACGACACACTGCATGGGCCCAAAAATGAAACAGATCCAAAACTCAAATAAGTCACATCAGAAGAATGGAAGCTCTGGGCTCACCATGACGTTTGTGATATAGCTACATTTCCATCTATTTTTTTTCAGCTCTTTTAACAAATGAACTTAACAGTGCAGCATATCCAAATCTTAGGTGGGCCACACTATGGAAAATAGCAGGATTGGCTCCCACACTACCAACTTGATGGGCCCCGGGGACCCATCTAGATGAATATGCAATGTACTTCAACTGTCCATCTAGGACTGGTTGGGGCCCACCTCCCGTCAGATCTCCTTAGTAGGTGTGTTTGGATACCGTCCAATGGGCCCACTCGCCGTAGGACCGAATATGATATATCTGTCTGTATACCACTTGCCCACTAGTTTTGGGCAGCCCATGTGGCCCACTTTGATGTATGTAATTTGGGGTTTGTTTTTACACCCAAAATGGTGCCATTTCAAGGCCCAAATGGACCGAACTTGTGGGCTGATGTGTGGGACCCAAACTAAGGCAAATTCCAAGCAAAAATAAGGCTCGGTATCTTTAAATGTGTGGCCCATCTGATTTGTGCGTGTTGTTTATCTTATGTGTGGATGTGATTCTATGGTGATGTATGTAGTGTAATTTTATGATTCTTTTCGGCCCATTGGCAATGTAAGTATAATGTATTATTCCGTTGATGGTCCAAGGGACCCGTCACTTGTATCTTTGATTGGTCATGGGTCCACACTCAGTGGAGCCCAATCCTCGATGCATATGAATGCTTAAATCATGATAATGTGGACCATTCCGATGAATGCATGGGTATGTTGTGGTTGTTGATAATAATGTTTGTAATATGCCAAGTAGTTGGATATTTGAGGCATGCTTTAATGACCAAATTCTTGGATCTTGGGAACTTGATGGAGTAAGCCCAAAATATGAACTTGGGCCTTAGGCAAGCCCACCAGTGGCAAAAAGGGAAAGTAATGTAAAAGAAAAGCCCAATGGCCTAGTGACCGTGTCGAATCATTGCCTCATAGGCCACTTTAGTTGAAAAGCCCAAGCGGGCCCATGAATCTTGGAATTAGACATCACAATGTTGAAAATGTGTCATGCATAAAGGCCTAAACATTTGCTTGGATTTTATTCCTTAACAAGGGTTAGTAAGGTAAGACTAAACTCATGCACTTCATTATAATATGTTAGAATGATCTTGTGATTGGTTACATTAGCATCTATGCATGAAAATGGTCACACATTATATCGATGGAATCGTGTGTATAGTGGTCACGTGATGGCTAGTTGGGCAACGGGATTTGTGTCGAGGACTTGAGATGGCCAACTTGATGGTATTGTTCAAAAGCATGAGAAGGGTGCACCCTTGTGTCACCCAGGCATAGATCATGTAATTAGAGATGCCCATTCTTTAAAGAATCGGTTAAATTAGTACCAATTAGGTCTTCTTCAGGTTAGGTGGAGGTGAGGGGATTAGGAAGGGTAGAGGTGTGACAAGCTTACCTACCATCATGTGCTAGATCGAGGATATTTTATTCCGACTGTTGATACCAAGTGGGATAAAACCTATAATTGAATCGATGGCTGGATGGGAAGGGGTCGACACTTTCATAACTTGACTATTTGAAAATGCATCCAACACTTGGGTTGAAGATGTTAAAATTACACTTACATGACATGATTGGGGACTCATGTAAGGAATGTTAGGCAGTTCAGAGATGCACCATACAAGTGAATATAAGTTAGCATTGAACCATACATTCATTTACACATTACCTACTCAAGTTAGAGGGTGTGCAATTAGACCATCATATGCTCATTCGCGACGGCTAAGATCTTAGTTAGGTATGAGACTAACCTGAAATCAAGAATTTATCACATTAAATCTTGCTATCCAAATCAAGTTTGTGATTGACTTGGATAGAAGCCCTTGAGTTGGAGACCACAGCTCGCAAAACCACTACTATCCCAACCACACGGTATATTGGATCTAGTGTTCTATTTATTATGACATGTTCACCCATGATAGTATGCGTAGTTGTTTGCTTGCTTGCTTGTATTCTTGATTCTCTGCATGAAATGCCCATTGAGTGCGTTGAGCTCAAGCCATATTTTCTTTCCATTTTTAGGAAGGGATTACGTGGCTTGCTTAGAGAGCCCGATGACCATTCTACTTTCTATTTCGTATGTTTATTTTGAAAATTTTTTACTATAATGTTTTTGACCAACGATGTGTTTTGGATTTTGATATATGTGAGTTGTTGGAGTTGTTCACATTAGAGTAGATTAATAATTTAAACTAAAAATCTCATTGAAAAAAGAAAAAAGAAAAAAAATAAAACGGAAGAACAAAATTTTCTTGTTATCAATCAGATTTGGAGTTCGAAAATATAGCGATCAAGTTTTGAACGTAACTGTGGTGCCAAATAAAAAATAAATAAATAAAATAAAATAAAAAATCTGACGATGCTAGATTCAAAAGTCAAAGTAACATTTCCAATTATCAGAATTTGGGGCACCACAGTCGGAGTCAATGAATCATTTGACAATGGACATGCATACATAAAAACAAAGCAATGGAAGGACATTGAACTTCAATAACTTTCATAAAATAATCAAAACCATAGAAAAAGGTTTAGATTTCAAGGGTACTAATTATAAAAAAGAAGGGCCCTAAAATCAAGACCCTTCTTTCAATACCTTAAACAAGGAGAGTAATGCTCACAAACCATAGAAAAATGAGAATCTAATTATAGATATTTTGCCCCTGAAATTTGAGGCAATGGTCCTGATTCTTAACTTTTTTAGGGGCATTTGGGCCCACCAGTCTGTGTCTTCCAGTTATTGTAGCAAGGGCAGACCTCCTTGTGGCCGTACGTTCCTGGGGGCACACATCTACACTTGAAGCAACACTTCTGACAGAAGAACATGCACGGCTTGTGGTGTTGCGTCTTTGAGCACCTAAATGAGCATGCACCAGGGCACTCTGCAACCATCCATCCAAAACCAACGTCTCAAAATCAAGAATATTGAGATCCATCAGGTGGGGCCCACCATGGATACGCCCTGGCCTGAAGATCGAGCCAGTTACTCGTGCGTGGATGGCCCATGCACGAAATTAAATTCGAAATGGAATATCCTAGCCGTCCATACTCGGTCATTTAGTCGATGAATAGGAACCGTTGGTGTATTATTGACAAGCTATTGAAAGGTTTAGATTCTTTACATTTCAAAGATCTTTTCCATGCATGGACCACTTAAAGTGGGCCACATAATCAACGGTTTGGATCAGTGAATTCTCGGACCACATGTAAAAATTAAAACCCGAATTGTACGGTACAATCTCTCGGCCCGAGAGAGCTAGAGATCATTTAAATAATTTGTTCCCTCTTTGGAAAATGGTGGTGTGTCCTCCACTGCATGCTCGGCAATCTTGACCGTCAAAATCGCTGACCCAAATTATGTATGGCTCACAACCCAAAGGATCAAATGGGCCATAGATGGTACACATCGGACTGGATTGCCTAACCACGCTGTCAGTTGGCAGTAGTTATTGGATGGTGCTCTGTGGGCCCACCATGATTTATGTGTTTTATCCATACCGTCTGTCTATTTTTTCAGATCATTTTTTAGCATGAGGCAGATCCAAATCTCAGGTGGACCACACCAAGGGGAACAGTGGTGGTTAAACGCATACCATTAAAAACTTCTTGGGGAGCCACGAGTTTTGGATGAAGCTGATATTTGTGTTTTCCCTTCATTCAAGTGTTTGTGATATAATCAACGGTTGGATGGAAAATAAACATTACAGTGGGCCCTAGGAAATTTTTTATAGTAGACGTTTAGTCACCACTGTTTTCTTGTAGTGTGGTCCACTTGAGATTTGGATATCTCTCATTTTTGGGATCATGCGTTGAAATGATCTAGAAAAATAGATGGTCAGCATGGATAAAACACATATATCATGGGGTGGCCCACATAGCACTGTCCAGTAGCCACCCCGTACTGTCCGCCTCCGTACACCTGATTTTTTTCATTACGCTTGGATCGATCATTATTTTTACTCTTAGCCATCCACTTTCATGACAATAAATTGAACGGTTAAAATCATTCCAACGGCACGATTTCGAACTGTGCTCCATTCTCAGAGTTGCCAACAATTTGGATGGTCCAAATGGACGGTTGAAATCACTCCATTGGCGCAATTTTCGCCCTTGAATGTTCCCAATTTATCTGATGATCAAGTGGGATACACATGCACAGAGAAATACAAATTGTAGAGAAGTAAAACGAACGGTCTACATTCAATAAGGATGGATAGCTTAACGGAAGATTGCAATGGTATATTGGTGGAATACAACACACGTCCATATAAAGTGGGGTTCAGCTTAAATGACATAAGCCCGAAACCCTAGTCGAAAAGTAAGCAGGCCTTTCATGCAAGGTCTAAGCCCATCCCACGGGCCAAGCTAGGTCCACCCGCCCTGCATGGGACTATCCGGCCATCGCCACCGTTAATCTTGGATCACGAAATGTTTGGTGATCCAAACTGTTTGCACTCAGAAATTGTACACGTGGCTTATATTTAAATAAAACGACCGCGGATTGGGTACTACTGCCACCAGGATGCAGCTGGAGACGAACGGTCAGGGGCTCTGTGGGGACCATAGTAATCTATACGTTTGATCCTGGCTGTCCATCGATTTTGATAGATCATTTTAGGTCATCAGCACAAAAAGGAGGCATATTGAAGGCTCAAGTGGACCACACTACATTAAGCAGTGGGGATTGAATTCTTACCGTTGAAAATATCCTAGGGCCCACCGTTATGTTTATTTACAATCCAACCTGTTCATAAGGTCACACAGAACTGAATAAAGGCTTAAGAAGTTTTCAACCGTCGTCTTTAAGTCCCCACTATTTCATATGGTGTGGTCCACTTAAGCTTTCAATCTGACTCTTTTTTGGCTAATACTCTAAAATGACCAATCAAAATAGATGAATAAAACATATAGATCACAGTGGGCCGCACAGCACCTGACATGACCGTCCATCTTGGGCCCTGGTGGGGTTAGTACCTAATCCGCGCCTAAATAAAACAGACTTGATTTTGCAGCAAACTGTCATCCAAGTGGCAATCACAAGATCAGATTTCGTTGAACAATCTTAACCTCTGATTCAGCCCTTGATCCTAGGAAATTGTGTGACTTTTATTTTTAATCGTCCAGTAAATGTCCACCAATCTACTAAGTCAGATAATTAAATGAACTTTTTTGTGTGCGTATGAAATCCACTCCGTCTATCAGCTTCTATCTCCTAGTTTAAGCTCTAGGACCAAAAATCAGCTAGACCCATAATTCAGATGGGCCACACAAAATGGAACAAGGAAGATGGGAAGTGAGCATTGGTGTCCGTGTGGGGTCCATTGTATCTTTCATCAAACCCGTCAATCAGGTGGAACTCACAACGACCAAACGAATGTACAAAAATCAGCCTCGAAAAAAACTCAGGCCGACCACATTGTGTAAACTTAACGGTTTTAGGAGCAATTTTACATTGTTCCAGTTGGTGGGGCCCAGTGAATTTTTAATTGGGCTTTATCTTCCGTATGCACACTCCACATAATGGTTCTTACCTGATGGACGGAGCAGATCTTACATATACAACATGATGGACCCAGAGGTGGGTGGCTTTCCACATCAATGAAGAGAAGTGAGAAATAGAAACCACATGAATGAGAAAAACAAACCACACTCACTTTACACCAAAAAAAAAAAAAAAAAACCAAAATGAGATAGAGAGAGAGAGCGCTCATTTTTCACCAAAAAAAAAAAAAACCAAAATGAGAGAGAGAGAGAGAGAGAGAGAGAGGGGGGGGGGGGGGGGGGGGGGGGGGGGGGGAGGGGGCAAAAGCATACCAACTTGAGAAAACCCAGAATGCCTGTGCCTGTGCTTGTCCTGTCATCAAACACATGAATAAGTACATTTCTTCATGTATTTTTGTAAGTTCAGGAACATGAAAAAACACAAACACATTTCTATTTTCTTTTCGCAAACCTTCTTTACAACAGAAACCAAGTTCCTTTCATGCTTCTCCTCCGCCAAACCCTACAAAACAAAAGAACTGATATTTACACCCTCCATTTTTATGCACACACACCCTAAAAAGTTGTTCATTCATCAAGAAACATGACTAAAACCAAAAGGACATTGAAAAATGATGGTATTTACACCTTCTCATTGATAACAGACCCCATTTGCCAATAGTAGAAAAAGGGGGTGGTGCATCAATAACATGGAGTGTAAATATCAATGCCAGTGTGAAATGTGGAAAATTAGAAGTTGTATTGTGTGACAGAAATCACCTCAGTTGAAGCTATGATGCCTGCAAAGAATAGTAGGAGAAGGAGAATGAGAGCTTGAACAGATCTCTCCATTGAAACTAACTTGGAGAGATGGACCCATCAGGGTGTGGAATGGACCCTGATTTATAGGGGTGAAAATCTCTCTCTCTCTCTCTCTCTCTCTCTCTCTCTCTCTCTCTCCTGGATCCCTGACTGTGGGGCCCACCTTTAACTATGTGTATTATATCCACGCCGTCCATCCGTTCCTCCAAATTATTATAGGGAAGAATCCCAAAACTTTAAGTAGACCCAAATCCAAGGTGGACCACACCAAAGGAAACAGTGATGATTGAATATTCACCATTAAAAAATTCTTGGGGGCCACTGTAAGCTTTATCTTCCATCCACCCTTTTGATAAAGTCATACGGACCTGGATGAAGGGATCACAAAAATATATCAGCTTGATATAAAACTTTCGTGCCCTGAGAAGATTTTAATGGTGAGCGTTCAATCACCATTGTTTCCTGTGTTATCGTCCACCTGAGATTTGGATCTTCTTTGCTTCTTGGAACAAGCCACAAAATGATATGGATAAACGCATGGACGGCGTGGATATAAGACACATACACCACGGTGGGACCCACAGTCAGGGATCCACCTACCTCAGTGGAGGATCCGGAGATCCACCGAAGCCGCGTCCACCGACACTTCTTTAATGAGGATTCATAATTCTAGGCGCACCATCTCAAAGCGCGAATCGGAAACGCACCAATTCTGCCAACGTGGAAATTATAAATAGATCTGGAACGTTCATGCGTGGTTACTTATGTTCTTTGTACTTTTTTAAAAAAATTTCAGGTTAATGTCATAAAATATAGTATTTTTACTATTATTTTATGACCGTCCATTTCTTATTTTCTTCCTTCTTAGAATGAACCATTCTGATTTTTCTTTAAAAGAATTATCAATTATAATTATCATTATGAACGTCTGAGATCATTCAAAAAAATTTCATATTAGTATCTGTAATGCGTTTTTCAATCGCTTGAAGATGGGTGCGTCTGTAAATTATTATATGACATTTAATGCATCATTGTTGAGAAATGATGCTCTCGTTTCACTATAAGTTATTTTTACCAAAAAAAAGGAAAGGAGAGAACACTATAAAAGTTACAGTGCTCCTAGTTGAATTGGGACACTTCCACAGTCCAAATGATCAATCTGAACCGTCCACTACGTCCATAAGTTTATCAGATAAGAATATAATTGATCAACGATTTTAATTATTACCATAAATATCCTACACAATTGACGGCAGATATTGTTTATCTAAAGTTTAAACCAATCAAAACTTTTGATCCATCCATCTGTCGGATTTTATGAAGGGCCATTCATGGTTTTGCAGAACTGCTTTTTTCAGTCAAAATAACAGCACCGTCCCTGCTTCGGAAACGGACGGCAATAAAAAATAAGGACTGCATACAAATGGTTTAGATCGTTTGATGGGTACTGCTTTTTGCAAGGTAAACAATTAAATGCGTTATTGAAATAATGGACGCTCCAGATTTATTGATTGGACCATCCAAGTGTCCCAATACTAAGGGACGGACGGTAACATACAGTGCTGCAGAGAGCATTGGATCATTTCTCATCTTTCATTCGCTTTCCCGCTTTCTTATTTGGACGGTAGGGATCCAGTGCAACGGAAAGATATGGAGGGCCCACCGTGGTATGAATGTTGAGTCGTTGACATCCCTTACGTCCATCATTTAGCCACAGCATTTGAGCCAGAAAAACAAGGCTGATATAAAACTAAGTGGGCCACACTGCAGGGGAAAGTGGGGATGGTATACCTACCATTAGACATTCTTGGGCCCACCAAAGTTTTGGGGGCGCAGCTTGGGTGAGACCCACAACCAGCAATGTGAGTGAGAGTCTGACCGTAGGGGCCCACCTTGATGTATGTATTGTATATCCACGCCGCTCATCTGGTTTTCTTCATGGACCCAAAAATGAATTAGATGCAAATTTCAGGTGAAACCGGAGTTAATGGCCGTTGAAAATCTTTTGTGGGCCTAAAAGGTTTAGATCAAGCTTACATTTGTTATTTCCTTTCATCTAGATATGTGTGAACCTATCAATGGGTTAAATAGTCAATGATTTCGGTGGACGTTAAAAAGCTTTTAATGATGGAAGCTCAACGACCACTGTTTCCTGTGGTGTGGTCTACCTGAAACTTATGTCTACTTCGTTTTTGGCACTGTATCCTAAAATAAGTTGGAAAAACAGATGAGCGGCTGGATAGATAATGCATACATCCACGTGAACCCTGCTATTAGAGTTGTACATGAGCCGAACCCTGATGAGCTTAGCACAGCCATACTTGGCTCAGCCAGTAGATGACTCAGCCCAAACTTAGCTCAGCTTAGCCCTGGAGCTTGACTAGCTAGCCCAACTTAGTTTGGTTAACCGCTTAGGCCAATTCAATCTAAGTTAAAGCATGTGTAACATATTTTTAAACACAAAGTATACTTTTAATTTTTCACAATGTGCAAACAACAAAAGCAGGTTACATGTAATTCATTAAACACTTAGTAGTCAGTACCAAAATCAAGATACGTAGATATCTAATTAGGTAAAGATTTTTTTTAAGTGATTTGTTTCATATTCATACCCTCATTGCTGCCAACTGATTTTATAGATAATGTATGCATTCGAAACAACACTTTGTCAAATCATTTCATCAAACATTGAGTGAACAACATTGATATCAAAATAATCGAATTGATTCAATTTAAGTTTTGATACAAGTTGAGGTTCAACTTAAAATGTTTATTTGTCATTCAACACGTTGATAAGGTCATGGACACTTAGATAAAAAGACCACACAGATATCATCTCGTTCCAAATCTTTTGTGGCCCACAAGTAAGTTTTTAATGCTCAATTACCCCTGTTTCACTATGGGACTGCTTTATTATTTGAATCATACCCTAAAATAAGTTTTTTATACAAATGAACAGTGTCAATATAGTCACATACATCACACTAACCCCACTGTCAGGTGTCTCACCCAGTGAATCCAGGTCTCACCTAATCCGCTGGATGGTATACAAATATTTGGTGGTCCCAGAGAAGTTTACAATGGCAGGAGTTTCCCATTCCACTTTTTCCTGTGGCGTGGCCCACTTGATCTTTTGATCATTCTGATTTTTGTTTTACGTACAAACATGAGCTGTAAAAAATTTATGAACCGAGTAGATCTCATCTACACATGAAGGTGGGCCCGACAGAGCTTTTTATTCCACGCGGCTTCCTGTAGAAAGTTAATGAGGGCCTTTTGTTAGTGGGAAGCATCGTGAGAAATATCACCGAGATTTTTAAATTACCGCTCTTTTAAGTAAAATCGATTAAATTATATTATTGCGATATTTTCAAATACTAAGAATTTAACACGAAAAATATTTTATATGTTCAAAAATCATTTTAAGATTAACTATTTAATATTTTAAATTGATTTATGAATTTTTAGTAAATATTTTATTTCCGGCGATATTTTGCCAATATATTAAGAGAAAACGTCCGAATCTGAAAATCGCTCGATAAATTACAGTTCGAGAAGTAATCGAGAACGATACTTTAAAGAGTCCTTTCAAGTACGGTACGGCTACTTTAACACGTTTCGTTGAATTCAAAAGTAGGAAGATATTATGTCTCTGGTATAGCCATCTCTTTATCGTACACGTGTAAAGGTGACCTACTCATCGGCACTGGAAACCTAGTTTCAACTTTCAACTGTTTTATGCGGCATATTTTATTGTCTTCGCCGGTGGATACGACTTCATCCCCGTTGTAGTGTGGCCTTATGGGTTGTTGCTGTTTTAAATTTAAAAAAAAAATTAAATTTCCTTTTAAAAGTAATTAATTTATAATATCATTTATTTATTATTAGTATTTAATGTTAGTTTATATATTGGTGAAACCTGTTGGGGAAAATGTGTCGAGCTCGGGTAAAGTTCCGAGATTCGCATGAGAGTAGGTCGGCTTCGCCGACACTGCCTGAAGAATTCGAGACAACACCGAAAGAACAGAAGGTAGGCCGGGAGGCGTAAGCAAGGACGAGTAAAGTCGCTCTGTCAGAGTGATTACCTCGCCTGCGTGACCCCACTAAAGGCCGAGCGTGTGAAAGCCATTCAACCGATAGAGTAGGATCCCCTCAGGGATCTGATTCTGTCGAGCACGGCTGGGAACCCGTCCTCCTGTATCGGCCGAGACCCCCAGGGGTCGGTCACGACCTGGCCGAGACTCCCCCAGAGTCGGTCGAGATCCAGCCGAGACGGAAAGTGGCTGAACGAGAACAGATGCTGATCTACGGAAATCTAGGGATACGGGCAGCGGATCCCAAGATTCTCGGGATCCTGAGTGATCCTAGGAGAAGAATCCTCTGAAGATAAGGATTGGCAAATTGTATAAATCTCTAAGCTTGGAACAGTAAAAGGTACGCAAAAACTAACCGAAACAAGCTCTGGGCTATCCACGAGATAACTGACTTAAGCATCGGAGGTTCCCCGGCTCTAGCCAGGGTTCCCTTGACATTGTTTCTGTGCAGGTGAAGGAGGGTCCGTCGCGAAGGGAGCCGTCCCATAAAAACACTGCAACAGCTTGGCGCCGTCTGTGGGAAACGGATAAAAAGCCGCTTTCTCCAACCATTCAAATGGCAAGAACAAGAAGGACGGACCCAGATGAAGCAAGGGAGGCCGCCGCTAGCGTCGCTCAGGGAGCTCCCCCGGCAGCACCACCTGCGACTACAAGCCAGCCCAACCAAGGGAACGCATACCTGGATCGTGAGGTTTAGGAAATGCGTTCCGAGATGGCTGCCATGAAACACATGCTGCAACAACTGTGCAACCAGCAGATGCAGCGCCAAGAGTCGATGTCAGCTCATCCACCAGCGTCTGTAGCGCAATCACCCGCGCCACGGTCTCCTAGACGACCGAGTCAGCCCCGAGAACCAAGTCACCCGGCACCTGCTCGTTCGGCAACAGCCGTTCTGCCTCCCTCTGACCTGAGGCATAGAATAGATCAGAGGAGGCGCAGTCGGCTACCTGCAGACGCTGAAGAAACGGCTGAGAGCGCCGAACCCTGGAAGGCTGACATACAGGACTTCAAGAACGAGGTCCGAGAGAAGATGGCGGATATAAAGAACGGTCGGAACTCAGATCCGACCAAACACGAAGAAAAGGCTTCTCCGTTCGTGGACGAGGTAATGCGGGCCCGGTTGCCGGAAAGGTTCCTCTTACCCCAGATAACTCCATTTTCCGGGAAGACTGATCCAACAGAGCATCTTGAATGCTTCAGGACTTACATGGAATTGCACGATGCCTCGTACGATGTTATGTGCCGAGCGTTTTCTCTGACAGTGACGGACGTAGCTCGACTTTGGTTTAAGCAATTGAAACCCAGATCGATAAAGTCGTTCGCTGAACTCAGTGACGCCTTCCTCAGCAATTTCATTGGCGGAAAGAAGAAATTGAAGCCTCCCGCGCATCTAAACAACATAGTTCAGAGGGAATGAGAGCTATTAAAAGACTACATTAAATGCTTCAATTTCGAATCCCTGCAAGTTCGAAAGTATTCTGAGGAGACAGCTCTCAACGCTCTCATGCAGGGAGTCAGAGACAAGCCTTTTTTGGCATCACTGGACAAAAACTCGCCCGATACTTTAGGCGAGTTTATAGTTCGGTCGGACAAATACGCCGATGCGGAGGAGACGCGACTCCTAAGAGAGAAAATTCAGAATACGAAACCATCGGCAAAAGAGTCGAACAAAAAAGAAGCCAACTCAGCCGGAGGAAGAAAGCGAAAAGACGACCAGGGGCGAGACGACAGCAGGCCAGGGAAGCGACCAGACAGAAAATTCTCTGCATATACCCCCCTGAACAAATCTCCCGAATAAGTATTGATGGAGATCAAGACCGAGGGCTTCGTCAACTGGCCTCGGAAAATACGAGGGAACCCTGATCGTCGGAACAAGAATAAGTATTGCCACTACCATCGTGATCACGGTCACAACACGAGTGACTGTTATCACTTGAAGGACGAGATCGAGCGGCTGATTAAAGAAGGCCGGCTGAGAGAACATACGGTAGGGACCGGCGTCGCCGCGGGACCGAGTGAAGAGCGGCCCCAGGAAGAAATTCGAACGATCTTCGGAGGTCATCGAGGCGGCGGGGACTCAAATAACGCCCGAAAAAACCACGCCAGAAGCCTCGACCGCCCCGAGTCCGAGGTTCTCCTGCTATCTAGGCCTCCCAAAGAGAAAAAACGAGAGAAATATTGCATCTCGTTCACTGAAGAAGATGCTCGAGGCATTCATCATCCTCACGATGATGCGCTCGTAGTCACCCTCACCATCGCGAACAGAAAAGTGTTCCGGATACTGGTGGATACAGGGTCATCAGCGGACGTCCTATTCGCTACAGCATTCGATAGAATGGACATAGATCGGTCGGTACTACGGCCTGTCCGAACGCCGCTCATCGGTTTCTCGGGCGGACAGGTACTCCCAGAAGGAATCGTCTCGCTGCCGCTCACCGCGGGAACCGCGCCCCATCAACGGACCGGGATGGTCGACTTCCTGGTCGTGGACCAACCATCAGTGTATAACGTCATCCTCGGCTGACCGTCTCTCAGCCTCCTTCAGGCCATAGTGTCTACCTACCACCTTTCCATGAAATTCCCGACCGAGTCGGGAGTAGGGGTAGTGAAAGGAGACCAGCAAGAGTCTAGGAAGTGCTACGCCGTCGCAGTAAAAGCCCCGGCAGAGATTTCAATGATTGAATCACTGGACCCCCGTATCGGGTTGCACGAGCAAGGAGAACCAATGGAAGAACTCATCTCGGTGCCGTTAACCGAGACGGACGTTTCAAAAGTAGTCCGAATCGGCTCATCCTTGAGCCTGCCTCTTAGAGAACGGATAATCACCTTGCTTCGGCGGTATGCCGATGTCTTCGCCTGGAGTCATGAAGACATGCCTGGGATCGATTCCTTGGTCATGACGCACTGACTCAACATCGACCCAACCTACAGGCCCATCCGACAGAAACGTCGACCTCTCGGACCGGAGAGGTACACTATCATAGGAGAGGAGGTCGGCAAGCTTCTTAAAGCCAAGTTTATCGAAGAGGTATACTATCCGGAATGGATAGCTAATGTCGTACTAGTGAAGAAAGCCAATGGGAAGTGGCGAGTCTGTATAGACTATACGGACCTAAACAAAGCCTGCCCCAAGGATAGCTTCCCTCTTCCTCGTATCGATCAGTTGGTTGATAGTACAGTGGGTCATGAACTGCTAAGATTTATGGACGCCTATTCAGGCTATAATCAAATTGTAATGCATGAAAATGATAAATCAAAAACCGCCTTTGTCACCGACAAAGGCCTTTATTGTTACCGAGTGATGCCGTTTGGGTTAAAGAATGCCGGAGCGACATATCAGCGGTTGGTAAACAAAATGTTCTCCCGGCAAATTGGCCCGACGATGGAAGTTTATATTGATGATATGCTCGTCAAAAGTAAACAGGCGTCTGATCATGAGAAGGACTTGGAAGAAATGTTTTTGATTCTGCGTAAATATAAGATGAAGCTGAACCCCAGCAAGTGCGCGTTTGGCGTGAGCTCGGGAAAGTTCCTCGGTTTCCTCGTTAGTCAGCGAGGAATCGAAGCAAATCCCGAGAAGATCAAAGCCTTACTCGAAATGGAATCTCCCAAAACGATCAAAGATGTTCAAAGGTTAACAGGAAGAGTGGCCGCGCTCAATCGCTTCCTTTCCCGAGCCACAGACAAGTGTCTCCCGTTCTTCAAACAATTGAAGGGACGACAGACTATGATGTGGACGGAGGAATGTGAGAGAGCGTTTCAAGAACTGAAGGTTAACCTCGGATCTCCACCGCTGTTATCTAAGCCCGAGCGTGGTGAAGTGTTATTGTTGTATTTGGCCGTGTCTGAAGCCGCGGTAAGCTCAGCGTTAATACGCGAGAATCAAGGGAAGCAGCTGCCAGTCTACTACGTTAGCAAAGCCTTGTTGCCCGCCGAGACAAGGTATCCTCAGCTTGAGAAAGTAGCCTTCACTCTCGTAGTTTCATCACGACGCCTTCGGCCATATTTTCAGGCCCACACTATCGCCGTTGTGACCGACTTACCACTCCGCGAGATTCTCCAAAAGCCGGAAGCCTCTGGCCGACTTACAAAATGGGCAGTCGAATTAAGTGAATTTGACATACATTACCGGCCTAGGGCTGCTTTAAAGGGACAGGCCGTCGCCGACTTCCTTGTCGAAGTGGTTCCTAATCCCGATAATCTGCCCGAACCAGAGGGAATTAATGCACCCGAGGCTTCCTCCTCTCTTGGGCCGACACCCTGGAAGCTATTTGTCGACGGATCATCCAACTTAAAGGCAAGTGGGGCAGGGGTAGTGTTAGAAACTCCCGACCAAACTTGTATGCAATATGCCTTGCGACTCGGCTTTCAAGCATCCAACAATACAGCAGAATACGAAGACTTATTACTAGGCCTCAGACTCGCCGCGAGTCTGGGCGTGACCCATTTGAACGTTTTCAGCGACTCATAATTGGTTGTTAACCAAGTTTCCGGCGTTTATCAGACTCGGAAAGAACAGTTAAAGGCGTACATGGAAAATGCTAAAGAATTGATCAGCGGATTCCAGAAGTGTGAAGTAATTCGAATATCGAGAACCGACAACGCCAAAGCTGACCTACTCGCAAAGCTTGCCTCAGCAGATGAGAAAGACATACCTCGGTCAGTTCCAGTTGAACATGTCCCTGAACCAAGCATAAACGAGCCGACAGTCTCGGTCCTATTTCCCATCGATCCATCGACTGCTTGGTTCGACCCACTCGTCCGCTACCTCAACAACGGTGAACTGCCAGAAGACCGAGCCGAGGCGCGCCGACTAAAAATTCGAGCCTCGCGCTACACTATCTTGAATGGGATTCTGTACAAAAAAGGCTTTCATACTCCTCTACTAAGGTGCGTCGACTCTCAAGAAGCCGATTATATCTTACGAGAGATACACGAAGGAATATGTGGAAACCATTCAGGAGGACGCTCGCTCGTTAAAAAAGTGTTGCGGCAGGGATATTACTGGCCGACCATACAACACGACTCCAAACGAT
Organism: Magnolia kwangsiensis; assembly: GCA_037074715.1. NCBI lineage: Eukaryota > Viridiplantae > Streptophyta > Magnoliopsida > Magnoliales > Magnoliaceae > Magnolia > Magnolia kwangsiensis. Next base: position 123,501,039 of record CM073577.1, read on the forward strand.
TCGTCCAAAGATGCGACAAGTGTCAGCGGTTCGCAGCGATCCCGAGACAACCCCCCGAGGAGCTGACTCCGATGTCGGGACCGTGGCCTTTTGCGCAGTGGGGAATAGACATAATCGGGCCCTTTCCATTGGGGAAAGGTCAGACTAAATAAGCCGTGGTAGCGGTGGACTACTTCACGAAGTGGGCTGAAGCAGAACCATTGGCGAAAATTACCGAGCAAAGGGTCACCAGTTTCGTTTGGAAGAATATCATGTCGGTTCGGTATACCCCGGACGATAGTGACAGACAATGGAAGGCAGTTCGACAATAAACAATTCCGGGAGATGTGCGGTAATCTTGGGATTTGTAACGTATACGCCTCGCCTCATCACCCTCAGACGAACGGACAGGTCGAGGCGATCAACAAAATCATAAAGCAGCATCTCCGGACAAGACTTGACGAGGCAAAGGGAGCATGGGCCGAAGAACTTTCAAAAATACTGTGGGCTTATCGGACCACGGCACGGACCGCTACGGGAGAAACCCCCTTCTCTCTATGTTATGGTGCGGAAGCAGTCGCACCAGTCGAGATCGGTATTGGTTCAACCCGAGTCAACCTATATGATGAACGAGAGAACGGTGAACTCCTCTCATTCGCACTTGATTCATTAGAAGAAAAAAGAGAAAGTGCTCGACTGAAGATGATGACTCGACAAAGACAGGTGTCTCGGTTTTACAATCGTCGAGTTAAAGTACGACGATTCCGAACCAGGGACATGGTCCTCCGAAGGACCTTCCCGAATACTAAGGAAATTGCGTCGGGCACATTAGGGCCGAATTGGGAAGGCCCTTACGTCGTCTCAGATACCATCCGACCTGAAACCTACTGGCTGGAAGACTTGAATGGGAAGCCATTGCCTCATCCATGGAACGCCGAGCATCTCAAGATTTATTACCCGTAAGATACAATCATTCATGCTGTAATTGAAGTCGACTCAATAAAAGTTCTATTTCATATAAGTACCCAATGTCGGGCCAGTTACAAAAAGTCAGTTACAAAAAAATTTATTACAAAAAGAAAAATACAATCCTAGGAGGCGCCCGAGGGACCGGCCTCGTCGGCAGCAGCATCTCCTTCAGCGGCGTCACCCTCGGCAGCCTCGGCGGTCGGACTGTCGACTTCAAAGGCGGAGAGGTCGAGATCAGGGAAGGCCGCCCTCATCTCCAAAACGCAGGCCTTGTAACCACCTTGATAAAGGTGGTCCCTCTCCTCCTCAAACTCGGCGGATTCGACGAAGGCCTCCACGGCTGTCTCGCTCCTCCTTGGCTCGGCGCGTCTCTTCCTGAGCCTCTTGGACAAGGCCGGCGGCCTCGTCCTTCGCTCGGGCAAGAACACCCTCACACTCGCCATGGACTCGGAGGAGGCGCCTCTCCCTCTCTTCGGCTTCTTGAAGGAGCGAAGTCAGACGAGCTTGGTCGGCCTTCACTCCTTCGAGGGCAGCACGGGCGTCCGCGGCCATCTTCCGAGCAATAGAAAGATCGTCGGCCATGATGCCGATCCGGCCTTCAGCGATCTCTCTACGACCCTCAGCCTCGGCCACTACCTTCTTCGCAGTCTCTGCCTCGGCTGCCAGCTTCTGGGAGGCGACCAGCTCCGAGCTTGCTTTGACGAGGCAAGGAGCCAGCTGCAATACAGAGATGGTGAGTTGTGTTGAAAAACTTAACCAGAAAGCGACACAAGAATGAAGAAAATTCTACCTCAAAAAGTAGCCTCACTGCATGCCCGAGGGTCTGGGCCGTCGGAGCATTATAGTAGTTGGCGAAGTCTCTCTCGCTCCTGTGGGCAAGCGCCCAAGGAACCATCCCCGCAATGATCTTCGAGAAGGGGGACTCCGTTTGAGTCATCTCCCTTCTCGGGGATTCTTCACGCAGGGCCTCCCTCGGCCCCGAGACCTCCACAGCGGCGGGCCCCAACTCAGGTGTCGCCTGAGTCATTGGATGGATTGGCCCCGCTTCCTCGGCCCTCTCATCAGGGTCGGAGAGGACGACCACCTGGGGAACGGCGGGCGCAACAGCAGGGGGAGCGACCGTTTCCTTCCCCTTGCCCGCGATCTTCTGCTGCTTCGAAGGTCGAGACCCAGACAACAGAGTCGATCTTGGGGGGGCCTTCACTTTGGAAACAGGCTTCAAGGCGGGTCGGGGCTCGGCCATGCTCTCTGGTGCAGGTCTCAAAATGGGACGAGCTTCGGGGAGGTCTGCAAGGACGAGAGATAAGGTTAAGAGAGCAAACCAAAAACCGAGACAAATATAAGGAAGAGCGAAATACCCGAGACGAACGAGTCAAGGCCAGCGAGGTGAAGACGCTCAGGTTGCAGGAGCAACTTTCAAGATCGCTCTGCCGCGCTCAGCTTCCTCAACTCTCTTATCCGAGTCAAAGCCCCGGACTCGAGCTTCCCTCTACTCTTCGAGATGTCTGCGAGACATTGTAAAGTCAAGATCAGCGGAAGAGAATATATAAACGGAGAGTAAGAAAAGGGAAGATCAGTGAGCCGAGGCGCCGAGTCACCTGCTCTACGGAATGTGAGGGATACTTGAGGCTCGTACGGCCACGAGTCGGCCGACTCCCACCGACCGCACGCCCAAAATCACCCCTCCTTCCAGAACTTGTTCAAAGTAGGTGAGTCGGTTATTAGAGATCCCCCCTTGCCTCTCCACGCACTTAGAAAGTAGAGGCTAGGGAAGTTGGGGTGGTCGGACTTGGTACAGGTAGAGGAACTCGTCGACCGTAAGGGAAGGTTGCTCTAGCTCGGACCAAAGCACGGCACACCCGAACAAGTTCCTCCACCCGTTTGGGACAATTTGGCCGGGGGCTATTTTGACTCGAGAAAGGAAGTCACGGGCAATGGGCTGGAGTGGCAGGCGCAAGCAGCACTGCATCGAGACTTAAAAAATTACTACCATCCCTGCGGGGGGATGGTCGGGCAAATCACCCGGACGAGGGAGATGAAGGATGACGGAATCAGGGACATGGTAACCAGCCCTGATTCGGTTTAAATCGGATTCGGTGAGAATAGAAGCTACGAGACCGCTGGGCTCGTCTCCTTCCCCTTTCGAAGACGACCCAGAAGCCTCCGCAGTTCGAGTCACAGGGTATGAAACGACCGTTCCTTCGCCCGTGACTAAATCATCCTCTCCCTCTCCCTCCTCGTCCTCCATCTGATCCGCCCATGGGTTAGGTCTCCCTGGACGAGTCACCAGAGATGTCCCACCGCTGGATGGACCTGTCTGGGCCGGATGCTCAGCCGAAGGGCTGCCGGATTCTCTGACAAGCCGAAATGCGGCGTCAGCTCCGACGGCGAACTCCGTCAACAGGGATGGTGGGTCTGTAACGTCCCAGAGGTGTTGGGACACGCCCTCATCTACTGACATTTCCTCCCGAGGGCTTTGAGAGCCGTGTGCGGCCATTAAAGCTAATTAAAGGAGAAGGAAAAGACTCACCAAAGGAATCGACGGTGATTGCAAGGAAAGGTTGACGGAGAAAGAGGCGACAGCGGAGGAGAGGAAGAAGAGAGCGAAAATGCGCTCGAGATTAGACACGGACGGGAGGAAGGAGGGCGAAAACAAAGTTCGCACCGTCCTCCCGCCCAGGCTTTTTATAGCCGCGCCACGTAGCTAGGTCATTATAGCAGAAGCGAACCGATGTTCGCCTCGGCTCCCCCGTTCGACGTGTGGCGACTGCTGATTGATTGCGCCGAAATCGTGGCCACCCGTCCGCTTCTTATACACGGACGGAGCGAGTTGACGGCTGGCCGCGCGTGTGACCTTGGGAGGCGCAACGGTGCACGCTAAGAACGACTCAAAGAACATTAAATGCCTCATCATTGTCTCGGATGCTAATGCGAACCGACCGATAAAATCGTACTCCTTGTTGCCATAGACGACACAAGGAGCAGGGGGGCTCACTGTTGGGAAAAATGTGTCGAGCTCGGGTAAAGTTCTGAGATTCGCATGAGAGTAGGTCGGCTTCGCCGACACTGCCTGAAGAATCCGAGACAACACCGACAGAACAGAAGGTAGGCCGGGAGGCGCAAGCAAGGACGAGTAAAGTCGCTCTGTCAGAGTGATTACCTCGCCTGCGTGACCCCACTAAAGGCCGAGCGTGTGAAAGCCATTCAACCGATAGAGTAGGATCCCCTCAGGGATCTGATTCTGTCGGGCACGGCTGGGAACCCGTCCTCCTGTATCGGCCGAGACTCCCCCGGGGTCGGTCACGACCTGGCCGAGACTCCCCCAAAGTTGGTCGAGATCCATCCGAGACGGAAAGTGGCTGAACGAGAACAGATGCTGATCTACGAAAATCCAGGGATACGGGCAGCGGATCCCAAGATTCTCGGGATCCTGAGTGATCCCAGGAGAAGAATCCTCTGAAGATAAGGATTGGCAAATTGTATAAATCTCTAAGCTTGGAACAGTAAAAGGTATGCAAAAACTAACCGAGACAAGCTCTGGGCTATCCACGAGATAACTGACTTAAGCATCGGAGGTTCCCCGGCTCTAGCCAGGGTTCCCTTGACATTGTTTCTGTGCAGGTGAAGGAGGGTCCGTCGCCAAGGGAGCCGTCCCATAAAAACACTGCAACAAAACCAATAAAGAATTACACAAGTCTAATTAATTAACCGAATGAGCCAACGAATCTACCCGATCACCTGAACATCCAGTGTAGCTCTATGATTTACTTACATAGGATCCAACACTACAAGAAATTTTATTTTTACCTATGAAAAATTTCGTAGGTAAATGATATTATTTCGTATGCAAAGAGTTTTACCTACGAAACATTTCGTTGGTAAATTCGATGGTAAAGAGCCGTGGCTAAAGACTTTTACCAACAAAAAATGTCATCGTCGGCGATGGTAAAACTTTTACTAATGAAATTAAAAACTTTGTTAAGACTTTTACCTACGAAAGTTTTCGTAGCTAAAAACTTTGTTCAGACTTTTACCAACAACTTTTTTCGTAGGTATAAATGGTATTAAGACTTTTACCTACGAACGTTTTCGTAGCTTCAAACTTTGTTAAAACTTTTACCTACAAATTGTTTCGTAGGTATAAGCGGTGTTAAGACTTTTACCTATGAACATTTTCGTAGCTACAATCTTTGTTAAAACTTTTACCTACGACATGTTTCGTAGGTATAAACTATGTTAAGACTTTTACCTACGAACATTTTTGTAGCTAATAACTGTGTTAATACTTTTACCTACGAAATTTTGCATAGGTACAAACGGTGATAAGACTTTTACCTACGAAAGGTTTCGTTGGTACAAACTGTGTTAAGACTTTTTACCTACGAAATTTGACGTAAGTAAAAACTGTTGTTAAAACTTTTACCTACGAAAATGATTCGTAGGTAATAAAATGTGAATGAACCTTTACCTACAAAAAATTTCGTAGGTAAAAATGTCAATGAAACTTTTACCTACGAAAATTTTCGTAGGTAAAAGTCTCCTTTTTTTTTTCATAAAACATGCAAAAGTTCCTGTTATACACCTGTTACAATATATTTCATTATATTCATATTCTCATTTATCCAAACAAACACAAACTACATCCATCCAAACAAGAACCACATCCATACATACACAAATAGTCTTATCCGCATTACATTTATCCACGTACAAATACATATAAGTTTAACATTCGTATATAAAATAAATCATAAATAAAATAAAATAAATCATAAATAAAATACAATAAATCACAAAGATGAAGGTGGAGGTGGTAGGGCATCAGATGAAGGCGGAGGTGGTGGGGCATTCATGGGTAAGCGTGCAGCGAGAACCTGTAATATCTCATGCATCCGTCGCTCATGCTCCACCCGCATATCCTCCATCATCCTCTCCTGCTCCTCCCTCTTCTTCTCCTACTCCTCCTTCTGCGTCTCATGTTCCTCCCTCTACCTCGTCAGCTGGTCTTTGATCTCATCGATGGCGCCTCGTAGATGTTGAACTTCTTTCTCTGCGATATCAGCTCGGCGTATGGCGAATCGGCTGGATGCAACTCTAGCGGGTGCCATGAGCTTGGCACCATGGCCAAGCCCATGCACATATCCAGAAAGAGTGCCAAGCACCTCGCTCAGGATCTCTGGCTCACTCCGCTGAGTACCATCGGGAGTGGGCTGACTGCGTATGGCATCCATCGCCGCCTACAATGAAAACATGAATTTTCATAACAAATAATATTATTATAATTTAATGCAATTAAATTTTACAATGTAACGATTTTTATCCAATTCTCGCTGGTTGTATGATGTACCCAAGATCCCGTCACCTGCCGACAATGAGTCTCTCTATAGAAGTCTACTAGTCCGGGCTCCTGGCCAGTGAAGGAATCTCGCTGCACAATAGAAATAACAATAGAGCTAATATAAATGCATGAAAAAATATATTAACTTTATAATCACCAGTAACTTCTTACCAAGTCACGACGAAGTTATACGAATGACTTCGAACCAGCTATGTGGTTCACTTCCAACTTTTTTCCTATTCGCAGAATTTATTTTGCTTCTCTTCTGAACACATTATTCATAATACATTGTTATAATTGTGAATTTAATTGTTACCTTAAGATATCGTAAATATGTAAATATTACCTGAAAAGACTTAGACAAAAATCTCTCACAGAGTATCCTCTAGTCGTCAATGGTCACGTGCAGCGGTGTGGCCAGTACGGCCTCCTCGAGGCTCCTGCACCGCTTGTACTGATGGTGTAAATCACTACGGTACTCCTTGAACCGCTCCTTAATCATGTCGTCGACGGCCTGAGAAATGTACGGAACACTCAAATCCAAGACAAATTTATCTTGTAATTTCATAAATAGTGGATTAAGGCAATAAACTTATTAAGAAAATAACTTAACCGTAAATGAACTTTTAAAAAATAAATTTAATTTACAAAATTTTACCGTAAGGCGCTGACGGATGTGTTGCCGCACATCATCTATCACATCTGTCCAACGAGGGCTGGTGGTAGGGATCAGAGATCAACATAAGACACCGACCTCCGACATAAACAACCTGACATTGTCCCCAACAGGTCTAAGGCAGTCCTGTGGGAACTCTACTGTCACCCTATCCTCACGTGTAAGTCTCTATAAAACTAACCCACGGGTGGGTCCACGTCCTCTTCGGCTGGTCGACGATGCTGTTGCAAAAGAAATATGTAAGTCTACTATATCAACAGAAGTCTTTAAAAGAAATATATGTCTAGACTTACATGCAGTACTCGGTGTATGAACGATTGAGAGATTAGACGCCTGTGATGCAACATGTGATGGCGATGCTGTCTCCGTCACATCACAAGTGGAAGGTGTAGTTCCAGTGTGCGAATGACGTCTCCCACCTGGTGCCATCACTGGATATGTGCGAGGTATGAACTTATAAATTTATACAATGTCAGTATAAGTGGAATATACTAAAACATTATACAAGTAGTGTTGATGGTAGAATGTATTTGTGCTTATACTTAGATAGATGATTAAAATATGATTAGACCATGACACTATATTGCACACAGAATATAATAAAACTGTAAATATTAATCTATAACATTTAGAAATTTTATTACACATTGTCATTTTATATTAAATACACATATTTCGTTGTAATACGAAATAACTTTGAGGTGAACTATCCGTAGTACTCTCCACATAAGTTATCGTATGCTGCTGAATTATACGTCAAGTCATGTGAAGCACTCGACATTGTTACAGCCAACATGTCAGTCATAATAGGAAAATTTTGGTCTCTTGGGACTCCATTCAGATGTGCAAGTGACATAACTGCATCTTCCATATGAAGTTTTCCACGGTTATATTCCTTTGTCAGCTTTAGAATTTCTCTGAAATTGTTTAATTTGTTATCTGAGTCAGCTTCGATATATTCCTCCCTACACTCATCGACCAGACCGGGTATCTCTTTGGCCCTACCAGAAGAAGATAGGGCCGAAAAGTCCATCCGCAACAGCTGATGAAGTATACTGTGTGCTTCCGCTATGCTCCGGTTTGAGGAGGACATGATTAGAAATTGACTCAAGTAGAAATGTGGATTATAAACAAGTCAATTAAATGAATAAATCGTGACTTATTATTTTCACGTATACATGTAATACACAAATTATTCGAATTGAAAAATGACATGTAAATTATATGTACATTTAATAATCGTCGTCTGTATCACTATCGCTTAGGATTATTTCTTCATCACCATCACTATCGCTGATCAGTATTTCCTCTTCATCGTTTGCAATGTCGTCATCAATGAAACTGTTATTATCTCTAACAATGTCATGTATTATTGAGGCATCAACATGATCAGGTGACACATCATCTCTGTTCAACTGCACCACATCAATATCAACATTTGGATCAGTCCCTATATCCCTAGATGGCACGTCTTCTTGATATGCTTGTTCAACCCTAGACATTTCATTTCCCTCATTCTCGCTATCTTTAACCTCTGGTACAGGAACGTCAAATATGTCCCTAGATTTTATTTTCTACTCCACGTGCTAAGAGCCGCCTAACTTGGTGTCAGCAAAGTAAAATACTTGTTTAGCTTAGCTGGCGAGGACAAATGGGTCATCCTTAAACCACTTCCGAGATAAATTTAAGCTCATAAAGTAGTTGTCAGTCTGCATTTATAACTTCTTATTTTTAATGTCCCACCAATCACATTTAAATAAGTACACCCGCTTTCTCATAAAATAATTTAGCTCAATAATATCTATCAAAATGCCATAAAAGTCAATTTCTACCTCTTCATATGTTCCCTTCACAACCACCACACTATTTTGTGTGGCCCTATACTTCTCACGTTCTTTAGTGTGGAACCGAATCCCATTTACAATACAACCTGTATATCTAGATACGCGTTTATCAAGGCCACACGCCAGTGAGTAGAGTGCATCCGACGCATCAACAGAGTTGCTAGTACGCAATGTCTTCATCTATTATCAAATACAGAATGTAATTATTTAGAAATTTTCGTAGGTATAAATATTATGCAATATAACAAAATTTTAAGTGTGGTGAGATACAATGTGATATCTTACACGTTTTGCGAACCATTCTTGAAATTGCTCCTGATGCATTCGATCATAATTTGTTGGGTATTGGGACTTCATCTCCTCGATGTGTTCACTACACATAATTAGCACGTCATCAACAATAAACATTAAGATCATCATATGCAAAGATACAATTATCGAGGCAGGACTTACTCTAAATATGACTCTATTTCTTCACAGTTATGCAGCACATACCACCGCATCTTTGCTAGATCTCCAAGGTCCACATCCTAAAACGTCGGGGTTCTTAAAGGACGGATGTTATGTGCGAATACAGATATCAGTTGTTGTTCATGCTCCTGCCCTTCATCGGCATTCCGATCTTCTCGGTTGATCTAGTCTCTATGCCATGAAGATACATGGAGCAAAATGTCAAGCACTCATTATCAATGTATGCCTCAGCAATTGATCCCTCTGGACATGCCTTATTCCTCACAAATCATTTTAGTGTGTGAAGATATCTGTACATAAAACCATATGTTAAAAAATATGGATATATGTAATTTATGGAATGAATAAAAATTTTAATAGGTTATACCACATTTCAATTGGATACATCCAACGATATTGTACTGGGCCTGCAAGCTTCGCCTTGTGCGGTAGGTGAATCGCTAGGTGTACTATAATATCAAAAAATGCAGGTGAAAATATTCCTTTAAGTTTATAAAGGATTACGACAATGTCCTTTTCCAGTCGTTTAATAACCTCTACATTCAACGATTTCGAACACAAATCCTTAAAGAATATCCCCAACTCAATCAGTGTCGTACTGATATCCTTGCTTAGGAATCATCGAATCACAACCGGTAGTAGACGTTGCAGAAAGACGTTACAATCATGACTTTTCATTCCTAATCCCTTACAGTCCGTAATGTTTACGCGCCGAGATATATTTGACGCATACCCATCGAAAAACTTCACCGATCTCAACCATTCACATAAACGCTTCTTCTCTAGTTTTGTCAATGTGTAGCTGGCTGCTGGTATAGTATATGAATTTTCATGTGGTTGCAAGTACAACTCTTTCCTTAAACCCATTGCTTGTAGATTCAATCGAGCCTTAAAACTGTCTTTTGTTTTCTTCTCTATATTCATCAATGTTTCAAAGACATTGTCACATATATTCGTCTCAATATGCATGACATCCAAGTTGTGTTGCAATTTCAGATCACTCCAATAGGGTAACAAAAAAAAAATGCTCTTCTTCCTCCAATTATAGTCCAACACTGTACGTTTTCTCTTCTTCAAATGTGATGCCTTACCAAATCTAACTTCTTCAATGTTACTCAGTGGTTATATCACATCTTTTCCAGATAGCTCTTTCAGGGGTGGCCTATGATCTTGTTTGTCATCAAAGATCATCGTCTTCCTGCGCCAACTATAATCACTCAGAAAGAAGCGACGATGGCCCATATAACATGTTTTCATACCATGCTTCAATGACAATGAACAAGTCTCAATACTACATGTAGGACAAGCTAACTTTCCTTTCGTGCTCCACCCAGATAAATTTTTATATGCGGAGAAGTCATTTATTGTCTACAAGACCGCTGCATGCAATCGAAATGTCTGTCCAACAAATGTGTCATACGTCTGTACACCTTGACTCCACAACTCATTTAACTCATTTACTAACGGTTGCAAATACACATCAATGTCATTCCCGGGTGACTTGGGTCCAGGAATAAGCAACGACATCATGAAAAATGACTCCTTCATACACAACCAAGGAGGTAAATTATAGGGCACAAGTACCATTGGCCACATACTGTACGAGTTACTCATATTACCAAATGGATTAAAACCATCACTTGCAAGACCTAGTCGAACATTGCGAGAATCCTCTACAAACCAGTCATATTGCTTGTCAAAATTTTATCAGGCTTTGGAGTCCGCAGGATGCCTCAGTGTACTATCATCATGAATACATTTTTTCTTATGCCACCTCATATCTTCAGCCGTCTTGCGAGACATAAACAATCTTTACAATCTAGGTTTCAATGGGAAGTACCTTAACACCTTCTGTGGGATTTTCTTACGCTTGGCTTCATTATACTTTCACCTAGACTCTCCACATTCTGTACACTCTTCAACATTTTCAAGCTCTTTCTAATACAATACACAATCATTTATACATGCATGAATCAGGATGTAACTAAGGCCCAAGTCTCGCATCAAGGATTTTGCCTCGTAATGAGACTTAGGCAATGTCTCACCGTCTGGTAATGCTTCTTTCAATAAATCAAGCGACATGTCGAACGATTTATTACTCCAATAATTTATTGTCTTTAAATGAAGTAACCTTGTAAGAAAATTTAACTTAGAGAAGTCTCACACCCCGGATAAAGTAGACGTTGCGCATTCCTCAACAACCTACTAAACTTTTCTAATTCGACATTACCCATATGAGGAATATCTTGGCTACTACTTGTCGCTGCAAAATCAGTATCCGCAATCGTTTCCCTGAACACATCCCCTATGATATCTTGCATTTCGTCAACGTCTTCATCCTCATCATCCGGCACAATTGGGTTAACAAGTACTTTAGTGGCCTCAACTCTTTGGTGGAACTCTTCACCATGATGAATCCACTAAGTGTAACTTTGGTCAATCCAAACTATAAACAAATCGTCTTCTACTTTTTCTAGAGTCTTATGTATCATGTTCATACATTTTCGACATGGACACCTAATTCTATTGCCTGAATTCGCCCGATTACGCACAAATTCCATGAACTGTTTTACCCATTGTATATACTCTGGGCCAAACCTGTTATTAACTCGCATCCAACTCTTATCCATCCCTACAATGAAAAGATTACAGTCAATTTATGGAAATAAGTTTAAGATTATAGGTCTAGGTTATAGGGTTAAGAATTCGGGTTTGGGTTCAGGTTTAGGTTTAGATTTAGGTTATAGGTTTATGTTTAGGTTATAGGTTTATGTTTAGGTTATAGGTTTTGAAATATAAATGAAGTATCGTGTGGTTTTTAACTGCTGAGCTGGAAAAAAAAACAACTTAAAATTGCCAAGAAATACAAGTCATTGTCAAAGAAGGATTTCCAACGGAGTTGCATTTCTTGAATATACATAGAAAAAGATTAGATCTTCCAGTATTTGAATTCTTTCCTTGATAGACTGTTATGTGTTCCTACTATGGAATATTCTGAAGAAATATGACAACCCTTATCTTTAATCATATGCTGAAATAACCACCGATCATTAAGGAAACAGTATCTTCATTGGACCAAGTTCCATTTAAAAACTCTAGAAGCTTAATACAGGCTGGGGAGGCAAATGGCCAAGCCACCCATATTGTTGTCCATAGGAAATGGACAGCTACTCATCATGGTCATAACGGTTCCCACCTTCCAGAGCTTCCCGCTCAATTAAATCCTAAATTAGTTACCCATCCAAGGTTGGATAGATTGTAATACTTTCATATTCCTATTGTTAGTCCATGCCAAAAATCTGACAGCATCTCCCTATGCCTCTCCAGATAAGTTGATCTTACGTTATATTTCGATGCCTAATATCTAAAGCAATGTAAAGATATTTGACATTGGATACAGAACGGAAGAAACAGATCCAGAGAGAAGCGAGGAGATGGACCGCGGATCAGGCATGAACATTTAAATAGATTATATGAAAGCATACTATCCATCTAACCTTGAACTGTCCAAAATGGGACAATTTGAGCGATTTCTATGCCACCAAAAACACACTTTATCTATGTATGGCCCCATAGAAATTCTCAAATGGATAACTAATTATCTAACTTACAAATCACAATTACAAGTCACAACTATAAACTAACTAATCATAATAATAATTTAAGATTAAAAAAATGTAATATACAAGCTCATTAAGGTTTGCAAGGACTATTTTAGGCAACAAAAGGCAATGAAACAATATACACATTTTATCTTCATAATGAGAACAAAAATACAATGCTAAGTAAACAATTAAACACTTCTAATAAACTTTTACATGAAAGAAACTTGCTAGTTCATGAATTAGGTGTGCCAGTCCAAAACTCGAGTGGACCATGCTACACGAAACAATGTGAAATAATGATTTCCACCGTTGATATATACCTTCCTTGGGCCCACAGTTATGTTTATTTGTCATCCAACCTGTTCATAATATCAAAAAGATATGAATGAAGAGAAAACACAAACATCGGTTTGATCCAAAACTTCTATGGCCTCCAAGAATTTTTCAATGGTAGAGGTTCAATCACACTATTTCTTGTGGTGTGGTCCACTTGAGCTTTGGACATGATTCCTTTTTGTTCTTTAGACCTCAAATCATCTGTTAACATAGATGAACGGAGTGGATAAAATAAATAATTAATGGTAGACCACATAAAGTTAACTCAGGGTAATTAGTAAATCACCTAAATAGAGTGGAGAGGGGTTTCCTTTCATAATCATATATTAGTTTTGCCTAAATGTGAGTCGGATATCCAACCCACTCATTATGTGCATCCCACTTGGATGAGGGGTCAGACCAAGTTTCAGCCGCATCCAAAACTCACGTGGGCCCCACCAAGTTCTTTTATATTTTTTAGGATGTCTTCACATGGTTTTAGATGGCATAGCCCACCTGAGTTTCGTATACGGATGATTTTTTACATATCTCATAACCTAAAGGGGAGACATTAAATTCATGGTGTTGATGTTCGACACACATTATGATGGGGCCCACAAAACTTACATCAACACTTAGGTTCTCAAGAGGTCAATAAAGTTGGGTCACAATTTTGACCAAAGTATTTGCCCCATTTTATATGTCTGGTCCATTCACCCTATTTTTCTTATCAATACTCAATTTCACTAGTTATTCGTCCCGATCAGGTTACATATGAAAAAGATATTGGGCATACAAGATTGATCAACAATTTTAATGAAATTTGATTTAAACATTTGAAGTTATTTACTCTTCAATCTAGACTGATTAGATTGTCCAAAAACGGTTAAAGGTACAATTAGTGGATGTGCCTATTAATTTAGTAAAAAAAATTTCAAACATAAATTTCAATTTCCATTTAAAAATAACATTCTTTTATAAAATGTATATTTTTGAAAACATTTTTATTATAAATTATTTCTTAAAAAAAAATACAAATTCTGAATTTTTATTTTCAAAATTTCTAAATATTTTCTCATATTTCAAATTTTTTTCTCAATAATTTCAAAATGCTGATTTTCTTTTCTTCAAAAGCATCATTTTATTTTCAAAAATTTTCTCAAACATTATTAAAAATTTAAACTAGTCAATATTCTTTTTCATGAGATATTAGAAATCATTAAAGAGAAATGCTCACACACAACCAATTGGACCGTGAGTTTTGGTCCAACTAGCTGGGCATTTAATGAAAACATCCCCCTGCATACACCTATATTGAGGAATTTTAGAATGCATGTCATAGTTATGTAAAGTGACATGTGTTAAGATCTAAGCCATTCATCAGTTAGGATCCACTAAGGAGAACTTATATGCTAAAAACTAAGAAACTACACTTTTAAGAAAAGTACAAGTGTGCATGTTAAATCTAGATCATTGGACTATTTTATTAACAACCCATTATCTCCATAAGTATTTGACATGTTTGATCATAAGATCATCATTTTTATTTTTTTTTTTGCCCCTAACAAGTTGATAATGTAATTTATCTAATGTACAGATCTGATTTTTAGTTGGATGGTCCAAATCTATAATAAATGTGTAGTCCATTCTACATTTAATGAAAAAAAAAAATCACTCGTAATTAATGTGTAAGCCCTATATCCTAGACCGTACCGTTCCATAGACTTCCGCGGTCTTACCGGTCGAATTCCGGCAACCTTCGACTCTTAACTAATATTTGCGTGCGACCCTGATTCATATGTCGTCAACCCGTATCGACTTAACCCAAGACCTTTACCATAGCGATCGTGCCGTCGCTGCGGTTCCGATGCCGCGACTTGCGCACCGAGGCGATACCCTGGTCAAGAGATGTGGGCCAACGTTCGGTGAGAAGAAAACACTGCGCATTGCGAAATCCAAGAAAATCTCTACGAGGTGTCACATCAATCCCATCAATCCATCAATCCATTACATGTCAAGTACATGTCAAGTACACATCACCTTTCACCCATTCCCAAGCAACTACAAAAGTCAAGAATCTCTTACAAGCCCATACCTCTCTTACACCAAAAGCCCTCAAAGTCAAAAAGTTCTTACACCACCCATGCTTTTCTTACACAAATGGCCACAAAAGTCAAAATTTTCTTACACCCATCACTCACCACATCCATCACCCATCTCTCTCTCCCTTTACAACTCTCTCTCTCTCTTTCTCATTTTCAAACTCAAAAAAAATCTAAGGAGAGAAATCCCATATGTATGAGAATTCTCCAAGCCTCTCCCTCTCTTTCAAAACTTCAAGTGTGGCCCACTTTCCTACTTCATGATCTCCCATCCTAATCATCCATTCCCCATCTCCTCCATTGGAATCAAAGCTAAGGTGCTAAGGAACTCATAGGAGCAAGAAGATCGAACGGTGGGTGCTCCTCTAGATGTAAAAAATCGTATTTCTATAGCCTATATGTTTTCTTTCTTTTATGAGGGAAGTGTAGGACCCACCAATCAATGGTGGAGATCCCACACAATCCCATGGTTGTGGCCTAATGGCCTACCTTATGCATGCATGATCCATGCATAGGGCCTTTCTCTATGGGCCTCATCATGGTAGTTTTATTTCATATCATATTATGATTGGGTCATCTAGACTTTATAACCATAGTGGGGATGGCATCCTCACCATGCATTTTAATTATATGCCATGCATGTGCAAGATCCATGTTGTAAATGTAAATCTAGGTATGATGTTTGGGTGTGATTGATCTTGAGAGGGCTCAATAGTGGCAGAGCCCTTTTCCCTATGGCCAGATTGTCCTTCTATCTCTCTTTTCCCTCATTTTATTTCCTGATGTATGTGGCCCATTAATGTATTTCCCTTTTTATTTAACTTATATAATAAATTTTATCTAAGTACATGTTGCTGTCTAGAATTTTCTGGACAGTTTCTGATTGTTTTTGGACCAGATTTTGGGACTGTTTGGGGGACTATTCATACCTATTAAATATACTTTTATGAAAGGTGGGGATCTCATCTTGATGTCCCCCAAATTTCAGCCCCAACTGACCTTCATTGGGATCCCAAAGGTGTGGTCCAAGTGAGGTGGACAGTCTGGATTTTCTGCACTGTTCTAGCAACATTCCACCATGGACAGTTGAATTTTTAAAATTTATTAAAATATTTATGGGTGTTTAAAAATTATAAAAATTTTCAGGGGGGTGACCTACTTATGGTAGGACCCACTTACAAAATTTTGGGGCCAATAGACACCTGTACACACCATGGTGATGGCGGGACCGGCCCATTATAATATGGTGTCCAGATCAGTCCGATTTTCAAGACAGATTGATTTATGTAAATGAATTAAAATATTTACAGATGTCCAAAAATTTTAAAATTTTTGAAAAGTGTGGTCCACTTATTTTAGAACCCACCTAAAAAATTTCAGGGCCAATGGACCCCTGTACACACCGTGGTGAAGTCCGGACTGGCCCACCACGTTGGGACGTCTAGGTCTGTCCGATTTTTCTAAATAGTCTGTTTTGTTTAAATTAATTAAAATACTTAGAGATATCTAAAAATTATGAAATTTTGTGGGGGTGTGACCCACCTATGGAAGTCTCACTCTGTAAAATTTCAGCCTCAAGTGACGCCGTTTGTATATCCAAAAGAATGGGCCAAGATGGTTGGACTCCCAGATTTTTTCTGCTGTGCAGTCCAGCAATATGCCTTGATAAAAAATCATAATTCAAAAATATTTCTTCTGATGGTGAGCCACCTTTTTGGGTTTCCTCTCATTATATGCATGATGAGGGACCTTGGCCCTCAATTTTCAGAGTTTTAGAGGCCTTAGACCCATTCCAATGGAGTGCCAAATTTAGGACAGCAACATGTTATAATTATGCTAGCCTTGGGCTGAAATTTTGAGGAGTGGGGCCCACCATATTATAAAGATCTTAGAGGAAATGATTTATACCTTTAGTTTCTTAAATGTTGGGCTTAATAAATGCACTTTTGAGGCCCACCACAGTTGAATTTAATTGGGTCCATGAATGTAGCTAGTTGTTGAACTATTTAAGGCCCATAGAGTGGACCCATTTGATGTGTTCCAAGGCCCATGGGAATAGGCCCATAGAGTGGACCCATTTGATGTGTTCCAAGGTCCATGGGATTAGGCCCATTTGATATGTATAAGGCCCACGGGTCGAGAACCATTTGATGCAATATAAGGCCCACGGGTTATGACCCATTGCAATGCACATAAGGCTTATTGGTGCGGCCCATTGATGTGGCCCATTTGACGAGTAAAAGGCCCATATGACATGGCCCATTTGATGTATTTAAGGCCCAATGGGGTGTACCTAAGGTCCATTATAATGTGTGATCCCAACCTAGTTTACGTAATGTTATTCACTACGGGCTACACCATGGGAGCAATGTTGGTTTGACGTCCACATTGCGAGTATAATGTTGGTTAAATGTCCGCATTGCGACTCTCCCTAGGACCCATTGGTAGGCCCATACTTGTTGTATGCAAGCCTTCTAGGTCAGCTGCGTTGTAAGGATATGACATTACTTTATAACATGTTTAGTATAACTCCATGACGCACAACCCATTTGTATCGGTCCATTTAATCGGTCTGCTCGTATCGGCCATTTGATTGATTTAGCCCATATGATTGATTAGGCCCATCTTGATATATTTGTGGCATGTTGCTAAGGCCATATATGAGGCCCGTTATTGAGGCCCATCTTGATGTGTATGAGGCCCGTTGTTGAGGCCCACCTTGATGTGTATGAGGCCCGTTGTTGAGGCCCACCTTGATGTGTATGAGGCCCATTATTGAGGCCCACCTTAAATATATAGGCCCATGTTGCAAGGCCCATTGTGATGTATGCAAGGCCCATGGGTCATGGCCCATTGCAATGTATGTAAGGCCCAATTGGTGCGGCCTATTCGATATATTTATGGGGTCCATGTCATTAGGCTCATCCTGTTGTATTGGTGACCCGTCCATTGAGGCTCACCCGTGGTATATATTTGAGGCCCATGTGTAGGGCCCACCTATTGTATATTTAAAGCCCATGGGTTGTGGTCATAGTGATATATATTAGGCCTATGTGATGTAGCCCATACTAATGTGTATTAGACCCAGGTATGTGACTCACCTGCGAAGTATATTTGAGGCTCATTGTGATATATCTGAGGCCCATGGGTGCGACCCATCCAGATGTATTTGAGGCCTATGGGCAAGGCCCATTGTGATGTGTTAGGCCCATGACCAGGACCCACCTGTTTCGTATATTTGGCCCTTGTGTGAGGCCATGTGCCCATTATATATTTGATTCTATGTGGGCCATTCCTTGGGGGCAATGTTAGTTAAAAGTCCACATTGTCGATGCTGGTTATTGATACCGTTTATGAGTATGTGACATTATAACATCATGATACATCCCCATTCGTATCATCTGCATGTTTGTTATGAGATGTGATTGACCATTGCATATGTCATTGGGCAGGATGATGTGAGATTCCCTGATAGGTGGAGATTATCTCACATGAGCGCATGACATACGCAGGATTGATGCATGATTGGATTGTATGACTCATGCATCTTGCATTGTGTTTTGATTACTGTACGCCCTAGTGACATCAGGGCCGTAGCCTCCACAGGCATATCGTGAACGGTCAGATGGGACACCGAAAATCTGTTCGAGCATCGGGCCGCCATAGATGGCCCTGGGTGAAAATTCTCCAATGTCTAGACCGAGTGGGTAGATGAGCGTTGAGTGTCGATTACCAGATGGCTGCGCTCTCTACTGTGTCGTGGTCAGTTGGAAGGGGTTGCGGCCTTACCCGCCCGAGGAAGTAGGCATGGCTAGGCTGAGTTTGACCAGCTCAAGGAATGGGTCCGCTATCGACGAGCCGGGTAGGTATTGGAAGACTACTGACAGGCGGATAGTGAAGTCTTTTTCACTTACCCAGTTGTGCGCTTGATTGGGGCGGTAGGTGGTGTGAAGTGTAATAGACCCCAGTGATTTCTCCAGAGAGGAACCGTACTGATATGAGGACTGACATGATATTATGACACCCCGTCACTGTTGTGCATGTGGGCGGACGCTGATGTGGGCGGGTGTGATGTGGGCAGGGCTGAGGACTGGACGAGCTACCACACTGGGCGAGCTACCAGCGGTTGCCAAGCTACTGTACTGACAGGCTACTAAGTAGGAGTTGCATACTCATTCATTCATCCATTCACTATCCACTCGGGCTGGTGGTGCGCAACTAATTGTTGTGTATCTTCGTTATGGCAAGAATTTTGGTTAGGCGCGCGACTAACTTGAGATCAGGAGTTTACCACGTTGAGTCAGACTATCCAAATTTAGGTATGGGACTGGTTTGGATAGAGGTTCCTTGTGGTGGACCCCGTAGCCTGTGATACTACGTACTATCATCCCGACATCATACTCCAGCACCATGGTCATTCCATTAGCACCATATACTGCATATTCTATTACATCTTCGGCGTGTGGCATTGTGGGTTGTTATGTTTCTGTATTCTTGTGACTTAGATGAGAGTAATGATATTTTTTAGCTCTTTCGAATTGTGTATTACATTATATCTTTGTCATTCGACATTTGATTATCTATGACTCATCATTTGCATAGTTGTCCTATATTGTGTATTCTGATATTGATTAACTTATGGACTTATTCATACTTCCGCTTATTCTGTTATTGCATGATTATAATCTTTTCAGTATTTCTGTTTACGCTGATAATTCCTGCTCTTATCAGTGTTTCTGCTTATTCAGTCATTGTATGGTTTATGGATTAATAGTTTTCTGGTATTGTATGATTATGATATTGAATTGAATACTTGGCACTTATCTCGTGCACACGCTTACACCACCCTCTAAGCTTTCTATAAGCTTATGCACGATAGATGCGTGTAGGTGATGTTAGGTTGCAGCAGCATTGAGCTTGGAGCGTGCAGCTGTTTTCTGGAGCTTTGATTTTGACATATATATATTTTCCTTTCAGCATTGTATTCAAATGATTATATTAGTGGATATGTGATGATGATGCTGCCTTTATGATTTGGGTAAACTTGTGGTTATGCTTATTACTAGTTAAATGTACAAAAAAAAATTCTCCTTGTAGGATCCGAGGATTGAAAATCTTGCATATGAATGCTAGGAGCCGAGAATGGGGTACTACGGAGGCTGTCGGCACCGGATTCGGTGATCGAAATTCCTGTGAATCCGATTTTCGGGTTTGGGGCGTGACATAATGTAAGCAAAAGCTTCCATGGTAGACTAATTACATTTTGGCATGGAAAAGGGTCCACAGCTTGAGTGGGCCCATTATTGCGTTAATGTAAAATCAACCCCTTCCATTAGGTATGTCACCCCATGTTAGATCAAGGTCTCAAATTTCATTCCCATCCTTAGTTAAGGTGAATCACATTATTAGAAATAGTGTATATGGAAAGGTTCACCCTCTAAACTATTTCCATCAGTGTGGCTCACATGAATCATATATGGACTTCATTTTTGGGACTCAGGCTTAATTTTGGTGTGATATCTAATAGTTGGAACGGATTTCATAGTTTCTTTACAATGGGCCCTGAAAAAAATAAAGAGCGGATGTCTCTCTCCTAATTGTTCCTATTGGTGTAGCCCATCTGAACCACTAATTAGGCTAATTTCTTTACTTTAAGCCTATCACTAGATTACATGTTTAATGGTCGGAGTGGATCTTGCATACATTTAGGAGTGGGCCCGTGAAAAAATCTAAGGTGGGAGTGCGTGTGGTACCTGTTCCCAAAATATGTGTAATTAATGCAATGCTGGCATAGAGGTGGCGCTGTGGACGAGGATTTCTTGCGAAAGCCTTTTGCAGGAAGTTTCCGTGCAAGGATTTCGGGTGGGGCCTAGTGCAATATGTATGTGAGAAATTTATTCCGTCCATCCATTTTGCGAGCACATATTAGGACGTTATACCAAAAATGAGGTGGATACAAGACTCAAAGGGGTCACACGAGAGGGGAAATTGGGGAAAGAAATTCCCACCGTTGAAACCTTCCTTGACCCCACCTTGATGTTTATATGCAATCCAAACCCTTTATAAGATCATTCCAAATTGGATGAAGTGAAAACACTAAAAATATAGCTTGATACAGAAATTTTATGGCTATAAAAAATATTTCAACGGTGCTCAATGAATAACAATTATTTCCTCTCGTGTGGCCCATTTGAGTGCTTGATATATCTATTTTTTGGTCGCACATCCTAAAATTATCTTTAAAAAAGGATGGAATAGATTTCACACAAACATATCGGTGGGGCCCACCCAGCATCCTTGCGCAGGAACCTCCTGTGAAAGGCTTTTGCAAGAAATCCGGGTCCGTTTTGATAATTAATCCTCGTCATGTCAATCCATGAGTGATTTAAAAGCAGCTTTGAAAAAGAGTGGCCCCTTCGTGCAGGACAAATATGGTGTTAATTTTAAATCTATCTTGAACATCTGGGGTCACCTCACTTTACACCTAGGGCTCAACTTTCAGGCCCATCCATACTTCGGGTGGACTACACAACTGGAAATAGTTGATAAAGAAAAGTTCACCTTCCAAACTATTTACATTGGCATGGCCTACTTGAAAGATAAATGGATCTGAATTTCGTCCCTATATAAGTTCTCCTTAGTGGATCCTAACTGATGAATGACTTAGATCTTAGCAAATATGCCACTTTACATAACTATAACAAGCATTTTAAAATCCCCTCGATATAGGTGTATGCATTATATGGAAGGAGGAATTTTTTCATTAAATGCCCAACTAGTTGGACCAAAACTCATGGTCTAACTAGTGTGTGGGCATTACTCATCATTAAAATATTACTTTTTAATAACAAAAAATTAAAAACTTCCCACTCATATGATATAAAAATCATATATATATATATATATATATATATATATATATATATATATATATATATATATTCACGGAAAAATAGAGGATTATTACGGACGGCTTTTGTTCGTCAGTAAAAACAATTAGCGACGGTTATCTGCTGTCGGGAAAAAGTTTTATATTTATTTTTACCTATGAAATTAATCATTGGTAAAAACACTTTTCGGTAAATGTGTGTTCAGTCGTGGCGGGAAATTTTGGTACCTGGCAGGAACCTTTTTCCGACAGTTTCAGTTTGTCAGCAAACCTTGTGGGAACCTTTTTCCGACGGTTTTAGTTCGTCGGAAAAATTGTCATGCTTTCGCGATCTTTGAAGTCCGACCAAATCATGTCCGTCGGGAAAAACGGACATGAATTGGCGGGAACCTTTTTCTGATGGTTTTAATTCATCAGAAAAACTGACCGGCTGTGGTAGGAACCCTTTACCGACGGTTTTAGTTCGTCGGCAAAAAGCAATATTACCAACAAAACTATATAGGATTTACGCCCACGGTTGATGTCCGTCGGGAAAACAATTTTACTGACGACGGTGTTCGTTGGTAGTAACAACCTATCAGATTTTTTCCGACGCTTCAAGTCCGTCGGGGAAAGCACTTTTACTGAACAGGTTTTCATTTGCAATAAGTCTTGGATCTTTTCCGACGGTTGCTCTCCGTCAGTAAAAATACATTTACCAGAGATTGTATTTCATTGTTAAGAGTACCGGATTTGTGCCGACGTGTAATGTCCGTCGGGAAAAACACACCAACAAAGATTGTCGGTAATTACGTTGTACAGGATTTTTGCCGACGGTTCATGTCCGTCGGGTAAAACACATTTAGGAAATCTCATTGCTAGAGGTAAATTTTTTGAAATTTTTTTTTTTCAAAAAATAAAAATAACCATTACCAACGAAATTTGACATTGGTAAAAGTACTTTTACCTACGAAATTAATTTGCGTTGGTAAAAGTCCTTTTTACATACGAAAAAAAAAATCATCGGTAAAAGTTTCGTTGGTAAAAATCTTATTTATTGTAGTATAAATCTAACCGACCCGTCGCTAACTAATCAAGATAAACATAACTAAATTAAAGATCTAACCGAAGCCAAGTCAAATAAGGCCCAGATCTTAACTAATAAACCAAATCAACCCCGGTAATGTTCCGTCCAATCAGTACAGTGTCCTGTGACGTCCACGTAGGATTTTTCGTAAGACCATTCGTTTAAACTACTCATAGTGAGGAACCACAAGTAAATTAATCTAGGATTAGCCCAACTGAGTAGACCAGACAGGTCATGATAAGGCTTAGTACAGGCCGCCAAATCAGATGGCCGTTTTCACTTAGCAATAGTCCGTACAGGTTATACCGCAATACGGGAAAGTTAGAAAATTATAAGAATTTAGGAAACCATAGATCTCAATGGGATTGTGGTCCATCGCGGACAACAGACTCAGTGGACACCCAGAAATTAGTTATTCACGCCGTTCCAGCAGCACTTGCCAAATGCAACCCACTCAAGGCTGGAATTGAAATCTGACACTTGTAAATGAAACTAAGATTTCAGGCATTTCAGTCATTGAATTTCTTCTAAATTTACAATGAAGGTCAATATATATTTCTACGCCCGTTCACAAAATCTGAGACCTGATTGTGGCACGGTGATTGTTGATCAAAAATCAGACCCGTATGACCAAACCCCATATCTGATTATGCTCAAATTTTGCATGGCCCTTCATCGGGCCATATAGCACCTACCGTATAAGTTTCATGGTCAGGGGGCCAACAAAACTATTCCAATAACCGGAATGGACCCCACAAGGCCATTTAAAGGTTGGAACCGTATGATCAAACCCCATATCGATTCATCCGTTCGTTCCTAAATTTTGCATGACCCCTCATCGGGCCATAAGACACCTGCACACCAAATTTGGTGGCCTAAAGTGTGTTAGGGCTAGCCCAAAACTAATACGGAGTCCTAGAGGGCCATTGTGGGCATTTGAGGAAACTTAAGGCCAAAGGGCCCAAATTTAGGAAATAAAGCCCTCTCTCATAATTCCCCCTTTTACGACACCCACCAAAGAGAGAGAAGGGAGAGCAAGAGAGTAAAGAGAGAAGAAAGAGAGTGTGAAGAAGATCAAGGGTGGACCATAGATCGTGGTGGGGCTTAAGGAAACCCCATCTTGCAACTCCCTATCCCTTCTCCAAAGGAAAATCCTACACCACAACTACAAAAATCGTTCTGTTGATTGTCTAGGGAGATCTCTCATCCCTTTTCTTGAAACCCTTATGTTGAGAAGAGATTTGCTTGAGATTCTAACATGCAAATGGTTGCTTTAGGGATTCCGGCCATTCGACCCCAAAGCCCTCAATCCTAGGTCTTTTTCGAAGTCTCCAACGATCCGTAGGTATAGACTATTATTTTTAGGTGGCCTAATACCAATTATAGTATGAATCTAATGATTGTGATTATTTGGATGTACTTGGAGAATCTAGAAAAAAAACCCTAGGAATTATATATTTCTTGGAATTGTATGGAATAGTATGTTTGGTTCTCATATGACGTTGTTCTCGTCTCTCATATGATTTTGTGTATGGATAATTACATACTCATACCTTATTTAATTTTTTCATATGGTGTTGCTTCATAGTATGTATGATTCATTACTCTTGTGCACATGATTTCTTAAGATGAAGGAAGTGTTTAACTTCCTCATAAACCCATACAACTCACATGTACCTTATTTCATGATAATGATAGCTTGTTTGTTAGGAGTATCTGATTCGTACGATTGAGATGTGTAAGACCCATATCTTAGTTCGTACCATTCCATAGACCTTCGCGGTCTTACCGGTTAAATTTCGGCAACCTTCGACCATTAACCAATAATTACGCGCGACCCTGATTCATATGCTGTCAACCTGTATCGACTCAACCCGAGACCATTACCATAGCGACCGCGCCATCGCTGCGGTTCTGATGCCGCGACTTGCGCTCCGAGGCGATACCTAGGTCAAGAGATGTGGGCCAACGTTCGGTGCGAGCAAAATGCTACGCGTTGCGAAACCGAAGAGAATCTCTACAAGGTGTCACATCAATTCCATCAATCAATCAAATCCCATCACATCATATGTCAAGTACATGTCAAGTACACATCATCTTTCACCTTTTCCCAAATAAGCCACAAAAGTCAAAAGTTTCTTACACAAGTCATGCTCCTCTTACACAAAAAGGCCACAAAGTCAAAAAGGTGTCTTACACACCCATCACCACATCCATCCATCACCCATCTCTCTTTCCCTTTACAACTCTCTCTCTTTCTCATTTTCAAATTCATTCCAAGCAACCAAAAACCCCCCATACATATGAGAATTCTCCCTCTCTTTTAAAAACTTCAAGTGTGGCCCACCTCTCCATCCCAAGATCTCCCATCCTAGCCATCCATTTCTCATCTCCTCCATTGAAATCGAAGCTAAGGTGCTAAGGAACCCATAGGAGCAAGAAGATCGACGGTGGGTGATTTTTTTGGAATTTTATTTTCATTCGTTTGTTTGATTTAAGGGCCACATGTAGTGGGACCCACCTTGATGTACATTTTGTATCAAAGAGGGGCCCATAGTGGCAGGGCCCCTCCATCACCTCCATCCTCACCGATCTCCCTCTCTCTTCCTTTTTTTTTCCTTTGTGTATGATGCTTGTGGCCCACTTGATGTATGTATCTCATCCATACTAATGGTGGGCCGCCTTGATTTCTTTGTAGTTGTTTTTGGTATGGGCCGTCCAAATGGCGGGCCACCAGATGAAAAGAAACACAAGTATTAGTCGGGTCCAAAACCGGTGGGCCGTGTGGGACCCACCCTGACGGAGTGTTCATCCACACCGTCCGTCTAGGCAGACGGATCAGGGGGGGAATAGCTAACCGTGGAGTGTGACTGACAGTGGGAGTTGCTACATGGAGTGTGCACTGACAATGGGTGTGCACTGGCAGGGGGTGTGGCCTGGCGTGGGTCCATCAGACCCATCCATGCCATCCATCCATTTTTGTGGGCCACACCATCACGTGTGGTGTCTACCGTCATTGGATGGTGGGACCGACTCCCCCTCGTGTGGGGCCCTCCTATATGCCAGAGCCAGCGCTCAACTGGCAGACTGAGTAGAGATACCTCGTTTCAGCACGGAAGACGTGCTACGGCCCTAGAGGGTGGCCTGCACGTGGGGCCCACCCAGATTTTTGGATGCGGCTGGAACTTGTTCCGACCCTTCTTTCAAGTGGGACACCCATGATGGGTAGGCTGGATTTGTGGACCCATCTCGGTGGGCCTAAAAATGATTATGAATGTTTTTAATGGAGGGTAGTCCTCTTAACTGTTGTATCTGGTGCGGCCCACACAAGTCACGGTATGACTTGATTTTTGAGACCTAGGCCCACGCTGATACGGTGCATCTGACTGATGGGTTAGATGTTGGGGAAAACACCAGCGGTAGGGCCCACTCAGCTCGCTTAACGTCAGCTGGGGCCACCGTACTTTTCCCATATATATATATATATACATATGTATGGTGGGCCCTACGTAGGACCCACCTCTGTTTTGTCAGTGGGATAAGATAAGGAAAAAGGAAAAGATAAGATCAGATAAAAGAAAAAGGGAAAGAACAGGTATGGGCCACGTGCCCTCTCTCTCTCCCTCTATATTTCTCTCTCTCTCTATCTCTCTCTGTCTCTCTCTCTAACGTCAGTAGGCCGTAGGCGCCACATGATGTATGTGTTCTGGGACATGCCGTCCATCTGTTTTGATGGTGGGGTCCACTTTCATCTGTCGCCAGCAAGTTTCTGTGGGTCCCACTATTATATATATATTATATATTATATATTATATATTATATATTATATACTTTATATATTTCATATTATATATTTTATAATATGTATATGGTGGTGGGCCCTATGTGGGGCCCGCCTCTGTCCTTTTGAGTGCAACAAGCTGCCGGTATAGCGGTCATCTTACTGTTCTTCGTTGGCAGCAAGCCCAGAAGCTCACATGATGAATGTGTCATATCTACACCGTCCACGGTTTGGATGGTGGGCCCACTATGATGCATGTGTTGCATCTATGCTGTCCAACCATTTATGAGATCATTTTAAGACATGAAAAATGAGTGATTCAGATATGAAAATCAAATGGACCCCACCATTTAAATAGTGGACCGTGTCATCCACCGTTCTACTTCCAAGGAAAACAGTAGATTCCAACTTCGTGGACATTTGTTTTCATTTCATCTAACTCTATAATAACTTGTGAATAGGTTGGATCTTAAATTATCAAATATATATTTATATATATGAGGGTGGGCCCAATTTGTTATACCTGAGGCGCATTTGATTCGACCCATTTGATCGGCTCATATGATTAGGCCTATCTTGATTTATATGTGGTAGTCCATTGGGGCCTATTTGATGTGGATGTAAGGTCCGTGTGATTAGGCTCATTTGATGTATTCAAGGCCCACGGGTTATGACCCATTGCAATGCACATAAGGCCCATTGGTGTGGTCCATTTATGTGGCCCATTTGATGAATAAAAGACCCATATGATATGACTCATTTGATGTATTTAAGGCCCAAGGGGATGTACCTAAGGTCCATTGCAATGTGTGATCCCAACCTGATTTATATAAGGATATTCTTTACGGACTAGGTCTCAGGAGCAATGTTGGTTTGACGTCCACATTGCGAGTGTAATGCTGGTTGGATGTCCACATTACGACTCTCCTTAGGGCCCATTATTAGGCCCGTACTTATTGTGTATAGGCAGTCCAAGCCCATATGCATTGTAAGGATAGTTCATCTCATTATAACATGTTTAGTATAGTTTCATGACTCATGATCATACGCATCATATGTATGCTTGATATGAGAGTGACTGATCATAGCATATGCCTTCGGGCAGATTGTTTATGGGACCCGATTAGGCAGTGTTGCCCTGCATGAGCGCACGATACGCGCAGGACTTGCTGCATGATTGGATAGTGTGATTCATACATTTCGCATTGTATGACATGATTATTGTACGCCCTAGCGATATCGGGGCTGTAACTTCCACCGACGTATCATGGTTGGCAGGATTGGATACCGAAAATCTTGTTCTACATGGGATGCTGTAGATATCCCTGGGTGAAAGTCCCTAAACCCTTATGGTACCAAGAGGTTACTCCAACGTCTATACCGAGTGGGTAGATGAGCGTTGAATGCCGATTACCAGACGGTTGCGCTCTCCACTGTGTCGTGATCGGTTAGAAGGGGGTGTGGCCTTACCCGCCCGAGTGTAGGGGGTAATGCTAGGCTGAGTTTGACCAGCTCGAGGAATGGGTGCGCTATCGATGAGTCGTGCCCGATATTGGCAGACGGATAGTGAGGTCTCTTCCACTTACCTTATTGCACGCGATGAGGCGGCGATCTGGTTTAGAGTGTACTAGACCCCTGTGATATCCTAAATTTGAGCCGTATTGACATGTGGACTTAGATGAGGATTGTATGCTTGACTTGCATCTTACATCGCATAGCCTTGGTACGGCTCATGATATTATGGATCCATCTGCATATTCCGCATTACTCTAATATTGCATGATCATATTACTACCTTGCGCACACACTTTCACCACCCTCTAAGCTTTCTATAAGCTTATGCACGACCGTTGGGTGCAGCTGACGTTGGATCGCAGCAACGCTGAGGCTTGAGCACGTGGCAGATTACTCTAGAGTTTTTGGTCTATCATCATTGTATTTTCCTTTATGCTCATTGTACTTGTAAATCTTTTTATCATAGTAGAAATGTAATGGAATTCTTGGTTGTTGTTTATGGGTTATGCTTTTGGTTATACTTATTACGAATCAAACTGACATTGAAAATTCTCCTCGTAGCATCCCATGATCGGAACCTAGCGGATGGGCGATAGGAACCGAGAATGGAGTTCTACGGAGGCTGTCGGCGCCGGATTTGGCGATCGAAAATTTTGTGAGCCCGGTTTCTGAGTTTGGGCCGTGACAAGATGCATGAAAACATGATATTGTTATGCTAGTTGATAGCTTGGATAGTTGGCAGGATATGGATCATCATTATACCCTTAGGTTGGTCAGGAACATGAGAAGAGCAAAGGTGGTTCCATTGGTAGGACCGCCTTGAGGCTAAACCTATAAATTTGGGCGAGTACGTATAGGCGACAGTAGTTAGACTACATGGGTTGCTTGCACCCGATGTCGTTCCGCTACGTACTTGCCTAGACTCGTGCGGTCTAGTTTACGGGCTGACTAACCTTGTTTGTTAACCTTGTTTGCTAACACATGTATGGAACCTAAAACACCCTACAACCATTGTAGCCCATCAATAACCAAATTGAAATCGATCCACCGTCTCGTGAGCCGAGCATGGTAGAATGGGACACTGTGTCCGAGCTGTCGGCTACGCTGGAGTGACGTGCCTCCCCATAGTGACCGCGAACGATTCCTTTTACTCAGCACTCCTCATGTGCCTGAAGTCGGGGATGGGGAACCCGACGGGATCAAGGATCACAGGGTCTTGGCCTCACATGTTAGGGGGCCTTAGCCTCGCAACTAGTTCAGGGCATTTGATATGTGGGGCGTATCAGATTTTTCAAACTGCTGGATGACTGGACTTAACTAAGAATTCGGCTAACACTATCACATTGCATCGCACTAGCTAGGATAAAAGAAAATGATAACGAAACAAGCAGATCTATCGGGTTCAAGGCTTGAATTGAATAGTCAATTTTTCAAGACAGATTTGCTGTCCTTTTTCTAGAATTTTCAGCAAGTACAAATGAAGAAAATCTGCAAATTATCTTCAGGATACAATGAACTCTCAATCCGATTTTCAACACGAAAATTTGCACATTTAAGTGTTGAACAGATCTCTAGTTTTGACACCGATATGCCTTAAGACGTTCAAAAAAAATTTACTAAGAGATCAGATCGAGAGTAATTGCACGGAAGATGATATAATCTTAAGGATAAGAGTATTTTCTTCTGGATTATAATATCCATAATTTATATCAATTGAAAGGTTATGGATTTCTTCCTGAAGAGGTGCTAAAGAGTCTCTTTAAGAAATCCATACTCATTCACAGCAAATAATTGCCTTTCCATAAAAGGACATGACTCTTTGTCCTATGACAGTTATTTCTGTACCCATTCAGACATGAGCAATTATTCAACAGGGAAAACTGTATCCATAGAAGCGACACGTGGCATACGTGCCACATATACAATCATGTCACAATTACTCTTAATCATAAAAAAGCTAATAAAACATCAGGGTAGATCCCGGTTCAATATTAGTTGAACTATGACCCAAAAAAGTTTGAACCGTGTGCCAAAAAGACTGAGGCTCTTATTGCTCCTTGCGATGATGCGCACGTGCGAAGTGCTAAGTACGCCTAATAAAGCGCCTAAGCAGCCCTACAGCCCCAGCCGCGCACGCAGACGATGCTTCGCACCATCCTCGAGCAGATTTGAACCCTGGTTGCATAAGCAAAAACTTTTTCTCTTACCGACTGGCTATACACACTATTTATGAAAAGTTTAAATAATTAATATATTTATTTACTTTTTAAAAATAACTTTTATTTTTAAAATTTATTGTTATTCTAAAAAACACAATAGTGTAAATGTCATGAACGTCTGTAGATCGTGCGGAGTGAAATTAAGTTGATTTAAGATACGAGAAGGAAAATAAAAAATTTAATTTAATTTTTTTTATATATAAAAGGGGTGATTGGATGTCCCTGATTCCAACCCCTATGCTTTGACTTTAATAGTTTCTTCTAATTTACTTATTCATGCTTTCAGTTGAGTAGACTAACGGCACACTCTCCGACTGACCAAGGATGCTCTTAATAGTTCTTACCCCTTTTAATTCTCGACTCTCTGCCTCACAAATGGCTTATCATTGTGGTCCTTAAACAGGCCTAAAGCTGGCTTATGATTGGACTTTTTAAGCATTTAGACACCCTTTTAGCGGAGTAGTCCATTCTTGTTCATAAAGTCATCATTACCAGCTGGCTTATGATTGGACTTTTTAAGCATTTAGACACCCTTTTAGCGGAGTAGTCCATTCTTGTTCATAAAGTCATCATTACCATGCTTTATTTATGCTTTCTAGCATTGGCCCTTCAAGGGCCTTTGTTTAAGGGCATGTTTGGTAAATTTGAAATATGAGGTTTGAATTTGAAATCTGAATATTGAAGTTTGAATCTAAAGTTGGAAGACTAACAGTAAATCTAGAACAACTAGTTTTTTAACTAATGACTGAAATATTTGAAATATGTTAATTTGACACATTTACCCATATGAAATAATCATGATTGAATCCATAAAACTTCATGGATTTCATGGGAATGTTTATTTGCCACCGAACTCGTTGATCTACTAGGTGGGGCCCACCGTGATGTTAGTGAGAAATCCACCCATCCATCCATTGTGCGAGCTCAATGACACATGACCAAATATGAGGTGGCTACAAAACTCAAGTGGGCTCATGAAACTTTCTTTGGCTCCACCTTGATGTTTATATGCCATCCAAATCGTTTATAAGGTCATGAACATTATTTTTATTTTTATTTTATTTTACAAACGGACACACATGCCATAGTAGGATTTCACCACCCATGGATACTCAAACCCTTGATTGGGTGTTGAAACTCCTGAGAGTCTACCACCAGAGCAATGGTAAGGTCATGAAGATTGGGATGAATTGAAAAAAAAATAAAAATACTTAAGCTGATACAAAATGTTTTTGGCCATACTAATGATTCAACCGTGGTTATTGAATCTACCTTTCGAGTTTTGGATCCACTTCATTTTTCTTATCACGGTCTAAAATGAGCTGGAAAAATGTATGAACGGGGAAGATTTTGTACAAACATCATGGTGGACTCTGTCGTCAAGGGTCCCACCCACCTCGATGGATCCGGAAGAGGATTGCGTACTGAGTAACTCAGTACATTAAGCGTACTGAGTTAACTATGTGGGGTTCACCGTGATTTATGTATTTTATCCACTCTGTCCATCCATTTTACCAGATTATTTTTTGAGTTGAATCTAAAAATGAAGTATATCTAAACCTCAAATGGACTACACCATAGGAAACAGTGTCAATTGAACATTTGTAGTTGAAAATTTCTTGGAAGCCACAGAAGTTTTGGATCAAGCTTGTATTTGTGTTTTCCATTCATTCATGTCTATATGATCTTATGAACAGGTTGTATGAGAAATAAACATCACTATGGGCCCTAGAAAGGTTTCAACGGTAGAAGTCATTATTCTAATTGTTTCCTATGGTATGGTCTACTTGATCTTTGGGTATGCTTAAATTTTGGTCTCAACCCCTAAAATAATATGAAAAAATGGATGTATGGTGTGGATAGACTAGATATATTCACGGTGGGCCCAAGAAAGTTCTCTCAGTACGATGAGCACCTAATCCGCTCGCCCGGATCTAGACGTGGATTTCCTGCCAAAGAAAATTTTGACGTTGGAAATCTAGGTGGGCCCAACATGATGTTTGTGAGAAATTTATCCCGTTCATCTGTTTTATGAGATCATTTTAACATATAGAGCAAAAAATGAACTGGATCCAATATTAAAATGGGCTGAAAACGTGAGGATTGAATGTCCATAGTTGAAATATTTTTTAGGCCACATAAGTTTCAAATAGGCTAATATTTATGGTTTCCGTTCATCTCAGTAGGAATGAAGTTATGAACGGTATTGATGGCATGTAACTATCACTGTTGACCGTAGGGAGGTTTCAACTATATGAATTTTCCTACCCACCTTTTCTTTCAATGCGGCGCACTTGAGTCTCGTATCCTTGATCATTTTTTGTTTGAAGTCATAAAATGATCTTAAAAAATGAATGGACAACTTAAATTTATCATAAACTTCAAAGTAAGCATCACCTAAGTTTCGTAAGAACTCCCCTGTAAAAAGGCTGGCACAGAGAATCGGCATCCCAGTGATTACGTACCACCCAGCTTCGTAAGGGACTACCATATATATATATATATATATATATATATATATATATATATATATATATATATATATATATATATATATATATATATATATATAATCTAAGTTTCACAAGAACTCCCCCATAAAAGGCTGGCACAGAGAATCGGCATCCCAGTGATTACGTACCACTCAGCTTCGTAAGGGACTACCATAAATATATATATATATATATATATATATATATATATATATATATTATATCCACACCATTCATCTATTTTTCTGGTATCATTTTAAAAAATAAGTTAAAAACAAGGTGGATGTAATGCTTAAGTGGGCCACACTACAAGGAACAATAGAAATTAGGTGCATACCATTGGAACTTTCTTAAGGCCATGCTTAAGTGGGCCACACTACAAGGAACAATAGAAATTGGGTGCATACCATTGGAGCTTTCTTAAGGCCATGGAAGGCTTTGATCAAGTTAATTTTTGTGTTTTCCCTTCATCTAATTTTTGTGTTTTTCCTTCATCTACGTCCGTGCAACCTTATGAATAGGTTAGATGGCAAATAACCTCACGAGGGACCTTGGGAAGGTTTTAACGGTAGTCATTTCATTTCCACTACTTTCCATGGTGTGGTCAACTTGAACTTTGGATGTGTATATTTTTTGGGATCATGCTTTAAAATGCTATAAAAAAGTTAATTGATGGTGTGGATGTAACACTGGTGTCCCCAGAAAAGTGTCACACATTAAAAGCTGGGTTGCTTATTAGGTAAACAAGAAAATCTTTGTGGGCAAGCGCCAACATTGGATTAAAAAAGAAAAAAAGTTTATGGGCGCTTTCTGGATTCACCGTTGAGTGAAACATTATTCGCCGAGCATAAAATGATAGAGCGCTGTCGTCATCCTACGTTAGCAAACACCCCTGCACATCAAAGGCTTTCTACACTCCCAATTAAGTGAAAATTTTCAGCCTTAACAAACAGGTCATGAGTTTGACTTTTTCATGCAGTAGCTGAAGTGTATTAGTGGTCCTGAGGCTCATAGGGGCTATCATGTGCATCCTGGCTTGACAGTTTTATCCAATTCAGTGTTAGCTGATTGGATCCAATAGCCATCTTCAGGAGGTAACAGGGACTCCTTTGGTTTAACTTTCACAAATTTAAGTATCTTTCCGGTCTTAAAAAACGTGTCTTGATTGATTTGTGACTCTGGAATATATTGATGATTGGCCACCATCCAATCTAAACTGGCTAATGGCCTAACAATCCAATTCGTTGATCGTCCTCTAATCTTGCCAAGGGTCCTCCCTCGCTAGTAAATCCAGACTTTCGAGGCCTTTCAGGCTAGCCAGAAGTGGTTACATCATCATGGAATACATTTTGAACTTTTGAAGGGTGGGATCAGATGGGCTAGCCCACAGATCTGTTAATCCAGTCCATTCACCATCATTAGGACTGCCTGACCTATACTTTGCCCAATATGCATGGTCATATCACAAGTGGCAACGCATATGGAAACATTTTATCAATAACTAAAGTCGGAGAATATTTTTATCTACATTTCCAACACGCTAGGGCTCACATATCGTGTGAGAGCCGTTTGCCTGGTCGGTCTGGTCGTCCTAATTACGTCTCTATCACCTCTACCTTTGACAGGGTCTCTTTCTGCTACATATTTTGTTCCATTTCCATACCAGTGCCAACACATGGCTGCTTCTGGATCATTAATCTGGCCCGCTGTAAATTAAACAAGGTGGATGGACGGCAATCATCTAATCATTTAATTTTCCGTAACCATACCTGCAAGTTACACTTTTAAATATGGACCGCCAATATCGAATGACCCATTTGATGGTCGGTAGAGATCTGCTCGACAAATGTTGTGGCTTTTCATGGGCCATACTTCAAGATCACACTTCTCACATTCATTTGTAATGCCTTACGCTGAGGATCCAAGTTTTTCTTCTTCTTCTAGACCGTCCTTTCTTTCCCATACATAAATATACCGTACACGATTGTTGAACATCATGAATTTTTGCCAAAATTATCTAAACGGTGGGACCCACCTGGTGGATGGTTTGGATCCCGTCTGGTTGAATCGCAAACATCATTTTCCAGTCTGCCGAAGTATCTCCGACCTCCAAACCTCAAGCGTATTCATTAATTCAAAATGTATCATATCGTACAAGTGGAGCTCTACACGAGTTGTGTTAGCTTGGTCGGCCCGCTTGACACGCCAGCTCCAAGTTGGATACGGACCGAGTCAAACTGGTTTCTGGAGCTTGAAAAAATTCTAACCTCGGCTCAACTCATGTCAAACCTCGACTCGAATTAACTTGGATCAATTCTGCTCAGTAACTTGGTTATTTTGATATTAACGCTACTAGTCGAGTGTTTGATAAAATGACTCAATATAATATTGTTTTGAGTGCATACATTTCCCGTTGAATTAGTTGGCAAAAAAGAAATAGATACAACAATTACATAAAAAAGAACCTTACATTATAAAACTATACTCTTATATTAATTTTGCCCACCCAGTATTCAATGAAATACTTATAAATTATTGTTACTATATTGCATCATGTGAGAAATTGAAAATACATTTTATACCTTTGAAAAAACCTTATACAAGGTGGAACGTGGCTCGAACTAACCTGGCCTGCTGACTAAATTAAACTAAGCCAGCCGTTAGGCTCAAGGATTGAGCCAAGCCAAGTCCAAGCTAGGATTAGCCACTGGTCAGGTCAAATCAAGCTGTGCCAAGCTCCGCTCATGTACAACTCTACATGGCGGTGAGTTACGTTATACGTCCCAAACTAGAAACTTATACGAGGAAATCAAGTGGGCCAACCTACGCTCATGGTGGACCATTGATATGAAGGGTCCAACGTCGCACATGGTACTAATATCACCCTGATCGAATATCACAGCCATTAAAATAAGGGCCCACCAAATGGCCAGTAATACCTTTTTTTTTTCCTTACCGTCCATTTTGCATGCCATTAATTGCAAAGCTGTGATTTTCCAAACCTATCTTTTTGTGGGCAATGTGCCCAAACCGATGAACCGTTACATTTAATTAATTTTTAAAAAAAAATAATCAGAAAATATGATAATGATAATAAAAAAGACAGAAGAAAAAAATAATATAAATAAAACTGAATTTAATATTTATCTTGAAATTAAATTAACTATTCTCTTGATCAACATGTGGAATTTAATGCATGATGTGATTTTAAAGGTTATAAAAATAGTTATAAATGGTGATGAGCACACATCTTATACATTCTCCATGTGGCCCACTTGCCCTACTTTATAAATATTTTTGAACGTGGATTCAAAGGCTAGAAAGTGGCACTATGTTTAGATTATTTTCTAGCTGCGGTTAGGGGGCAATCTTCATGCATCCACCGATCAGACCATCCGGTGGTACTATGAACAGGCCACAGCCATTAGCCCCCATCAATAGGACGATCTGAACCGTTAAATCAGTGGATGGTTGAAAAAGAATGGTCAACGTATGAAATGGTTAGGACCCATCTGATTCAGGCTTTTCTTCTATTGGATTGATAGATCGTGATTGTACGTTGAGAAGCAATAAACAAACAAAAATATATTTGAAAGGCTAAGGATCCAAGATTAGTGGCTGATAGGAAAACTCCCTATGGTATTCAGAATTTCTAGTGTGGGCCCATAACTTGGTGATCCAGACCACTGAGCTTGTGGGTCCCATCAAAGATGGAAAATCTTTGAAGAATCTCTTCAATCAGAGTAGGATAACCCTTCATTTGTTGGCATGATAATAGATGGTTGAGGAGAAGAATTCAAACAATCCAGATTCGATGGGAAGAAAAGGACAAAGATAGGACAGCTAAGATCTTCCAATTTGAAAGATTTTGGAAGGTGTAATCAATCCATGATAGAGCCTATATGCTCAATGGCTTGATGACACGGTACATTTTTGGCACAAAAGTCTTTTTGTGTACTTCATTTTATATTATATATGTTTATTGGTCATTCTAGGGTTGCACATAGAATTGACATGTATATCAATTTTTTAATGGATCAATGTTTATAATATCTTAAAGAATAACATGAAAAATCCAAGTTTGTAATAACAATGTTCTAGCCAGGTAATGTTCAATTATTGATATGCATGTATAACTTATATTAGAATCAATCCAACTTCTAGTATTTTGATTCATTTGTTACAAGAACTTTTTCAAGGGTAATGTTGAACAAGTACATGAATATGGTGCTATAATACATGCTTAATTTGCTCGATGGCATCCATTCAAACCTTTAAAAGCACGATGAGTTTATAAATGGCTACATAGAGGGGTTGAGATGGTTGTTTCATCTACGTAATGGGGGCAATAAATATTAAGAATGATGATAATTGTTCTAAATAGTAGACGGGATTTTCAAACTGATTGTTTGAAGCGATTGTGGAGTCTTCGTGATGAAATATATCAATTTCCTATGCAGCAACTGAGAGGTCATATTTAACATATTAAGATTCTTCTCAATTCGATTCTTTATTTCTTATTGGTCATGTCATAAATAATATTAACTTATAAATTAACTTCCATAATGAAGTCCTCTATTTTATAGAGTTTGTCTTTCTAATATTTTCAACAGCATAGAAAGACTTAAAGAAAAAACTGATCAGGTAAACTAAAGAGGAGGAAGATGGGGGTACAATTTATATAATCAACCCCCTCAAAGGGACTGTACCCATGCCCATATACTCATTCTTAAAGAGGAATCAAAAATCATTTATGGACAGTGCATTCACTTTTTTTTTCTATTTATTTTATTTCATCTAAAAATGTATACTTGAATGTTGTATTTGCTAATATAGAGGTTTTCGGGTATAATTTTATGGGGTGGCGTTGATGAGTACCTAACTTTGGAATCAAGGCATAAGATCAATAATGTACCTGATGAACAGTAGAGATTTCATGCAGATCAAGTCATATTTTCAACGCTCAGTAAAAAATAATGGAAGTGGATTGGTTGGTGTACCAACCACCAGCTATATAGATGCTATAGGTACGTGTTGTGCGAAGATGAGCGCTAACACTCCTCGAGGTCCGAGTTGTACGAACGGTTCAAAGAAGATTATAGTTACGTAAGCCCTATAGTGATGTATTTATTATATTTACACCGTTCATCTATTTTTATATATCATTTTGGAGCATTATGCAAAAACTGAATCATATCCAAAGATCATATGGACCACACCACAAATAGTAGTGGAGATGATTTTCATTGTTAAACAATTTATAGGGCCCACTATAACGTTTATTTTCAATCCAATTTGTTTATAAGGTCACAAATACTTGAATTAAGAGGAAAAATAAATTTCATATTGATCCAAAACTTCTATAACCCCAAAAAGGATTTCAATGGTAGACGTTCAATCTCCCACTGCCTTTTAAAGTGTGGTCCACTTGATAGTTAGATCTATCTTATTTTTTGTCTCAAACCTTAATACAAGCTCATCAAATGGATGGACGATTTGGATGTAACACATACCTCATGATCACACTCATAGAGCTTGCTATATAACGCAAATCTCATATTCAGATAATAAAGCCAGTAACGATAATTTGGACAGTTTGGTTTAATTTACTTACTTGTGAGGTATGGAATTTGTACATAATTTTTAAGTGCCTACGTATCATCCAATACGCCGAGTATCAAGGTATGGTTTTTTTTTTTTTTTTTTAATATGTTACCATGATCCGTGAATATGGTGTATTGGGCCGGGTCGGGCTTAAAATTTAGAATATCAAAATGGACCCGAAAGCCTGGACCGAAACAGTACTAAATCCAGACCGTACCCAACCCCAGGCCCGGCCAACTGACAGCCCTGTTCGTGAAACGAGGTTGGAAATGAGAGCACGTGCGATAATCGGTTGGAGAAGTTAGGTTTTCAAAAGGGCTGAGTACATCGGAACCTCACCATGCACATAGTTGCATTCGGATTCATTTTCATCCATATCACCTATCTGGACCGTCCATTATCTCCATTATCTCTTCCCGAAAATTATTTAAAAAAATAATAATGATTTAATGATATATATCATCCATAAATGGCTTGTAAAAATTGATGGATAATAATATTGACTGAAGAAATCCAATCACAGATTTTTAAAATCATCTGATTGCTTGATTTACGTATATTAATAAAATAATATTATAATAAATCTAATGGACAGACCAGATCAGTTATTTGAATTATGAAATTTCCAAATAGAACCATGTGCATGTCATGGTTTCCATACACCTAATCCACTATCTCATTTCTCTTCTATTGAAATACCTCTCCGTAGGCATTTAATGGCATATGGATGAGGCTCTTCTGCACATGCGTCTGTCTACTCGCGCATTTAATGACGAGAGGGATAAATAATGGACGAACACCAAGGGGGCACGTAGATAGGATGCGGATTGCCCGGAGGCTTAAATTCCGTGGGCCCATGGTGATGCATGTATTATATCCACCCCGTTCGTATCTTTCACATGTTAATTTTAATGCGTGATATTAAACATGAGTTAAATCCAACGCTCAAGTGGACCACACCCCATGAAATAATAGAGAATGAACACTCACCGTTAAAACTTATGGGGGCCAGATAACTTTTGGATCAACCTGATTATTGTATTTCCCTTCGTCCATGTTTTATTCACCTTATCAACGGTTTGGATTAACAATAAACATCACAGTGGGCCCTAGACAGAGTAGATGTATATTAGGGGTTGGCCCTGCAAGGCTTCGGCCGGATTTGAAGCCCTCTCAATTTGCAATCCCCATGTGTGTTTGGCACCTGGGAGAGTGAATCAACTTTAATCCAATAAGTATCTACTGCCTATGTATAAAAAATATATATATACATGGGTTTGAATTTAATTATTAAATTAACTTTAATATCTCTAATTGGTGAGATATGTAATTTTTGACTCAATTAGCCCACTGAAATATACGTTTTGCCGGAAAATGATGAAATTTCAATCTTAGATGATCTACAAGCACAAGATCATGTTTGGGTGACTAAAGAACAATTTTTAATTAATAATTTATATGGACAATGTTTGGACAGTGCTGATTTACATGGATAATGGTTGGACGGTGTTGATCATCATCAGTGGGCTACATGCCCAATATAATAATAGTGTATAATGACACACATGTTACACCTGAAATTATTGAAATGATTTTAGGTGTAATCTAAGCTCTCACCGTTGATTACAAACTCCCTCAGAGAAGGGATTGAAACTTGCATTTGAAACCCAGTTACTTTATGCTGCCAAACAAGTTACACTTTATGCTGCCAAACATCAGGGATCCCTCAAATCCCCTATGAATATTCGTAGAGCATGGCCCTGCGTGTGGACGCACCTTTCCTATGAAAGTTTTTCGCAGAAAGATCATGTGCGGGATGCTACGTGGGGCC
This sequence comes from Magnolia kwangsiensis, assembly GCA_037074715.1. NCBI lineage: Eukaryota > Viridiplantae > Streptophyta > Magnoliopsida > Magnoliales > Magnoliaceae > Magnolia > Magnolia kwangsiensis. Next base: position 123,541,735 of record CM073577.1, read on the forward strand.
CACCATAATGTTTCTGAAAAATTCACTCTGTTTGTCTAGTTTTTCAGATCACTTTGGGAGACAAAATAAAAAATTAGGTGGATCCAAAACTCAAGCGGGCCACACGAGAGGTAACAGTTGAGATTTAGTGACCACCATTTAAACATTTATGTCTACCAAAGTTTACTAATAGGTTGATAGTTTTGTGTCTTCACTTCATCCCAATGTGAGAATGAACTTATAAGTAGTTTGGATGGAATATAAACAATAAGCTGGAGGTTTCAAGTGAAAAACTCTATCTCTAGTTTTTCTTCTCATATGACAGCCTTGAGTTTTGATGTACCTGAATTTTTTTTTTCTCTTCGTTCATCCAAGTTAGATTTTTCTTATGAACAAGTTGGTTGGAAAATAAACATCACAGTGGGCCTTAAAAAGGTGTCTTATAATGGAGTCCACTTGAGAATTGAATCTAACTTATGGTTTAGTCCATGTTCTAAAATGAGCTAGCAAAACATATGGATGGTATAGATATAACACATATACAAGAGTGGGGCATAGAGCTGAGTGCCACAGCAGGGACTCTTACAAACCTAAACTCGTAGGGCTCACCATGATGTATATGTCATATCCACACCGGCCATATATTTTGCCAGCATATTTTAAGGTATGAACCCTAACATGATATAGATCCAAAGCCCAAGTGGACCACACCATAGGAAATAATGGGGAATGAACGCCCATCATTAAAAACTTTTTAGAATCAGATAAATTTTGAATCAAGCTGATATTTGTATTTTTTTTTTCTTCATTAAAGTTCAACTTACATTATGAATGGGTTGGATGGAAACTAAACATCAAGATGGGCCCTAGGAAGGTTTCAACAGTTGGCGTCATTTTTCCATCATTTCTTGTTGTGTTCTACTTGAAATTTGGATTTGCCTCAATTTTGGGTTTGCCCTAAAATGAGCTGGAAAATATATGGACGATGGATGGTTTAGATATAACACACATCATGGTAGCCCCAACAAAACTTAGGGGTTGCAGGAATATTTCTGGAGCCTGAAAGATTCTTGCAGCCTTGAGTTCTATCAGTATGGGGCATTTTATCTATTTCGCTGGCTCTTTTTAGGGCATGAGCTCAAACACGAGGAATATTCAAAGCTTAAGTAGACCACACCGTAAGAAATATTCATGTTCCTTAGATTATAGGAATATAAACATTCTATTTATCTATTTTAGAAGAGGAACTTTCGGTGAGATGGCCTCACTGTTTCTTAGATTATAAGGAAAAGTATTTTTATAGAATTCTACATCTTTAGACTCAATTATAATGTTTTCATACACACACACACACACACGGGAAAAGGTACTATGCGCTCAACCTCACAATAAGCCCCCGTGAGGTCAAGCTGTGTAGGCCCCACCGTGATGCGTGTGGACTATCAACACCGTGCATTTGATGACTCCCCTTTAAATTATGGGATATCCCAAAAATCAGACATATATGAAACTCAGGTGGGCCATACCATCTAAAATCATGTGAAATACCGTTAAAACACATACGAGCACTTGGTGGGGCCCACCTGAGTTTTGAATGCTGCTGAAACTTGGTCTGAACCCTCATACAAGTGGGACACACATAATGGATGGGCTGGATTTGCAAACCACATCTTTTGTGGGCCCCAAAAATGATTATGAATGTTTTAATGGTGCACGGCACCTCTCCACTTCAGTATGTGGTGTGGCCCACAAAAGTCACGGATTGACTTGATTTTTGAGACCTAGGCCCACGATAGAATGGTGAATCTGATTGATGAGGTAGATGTTCGAAACGTATCACGGTGGGGCCTACACAGCTCAACCTCATGGGACGGACCCGTGAGGCCGAGCGCATAGTACCTTTTCCCTATATATATATATATATATAAAATTTCTTTTTCTTTTATCTTGTTAAGTACCCCCACTATCAGTTCACACTATCTAATAATCTATATGCCTTGCTATGAGATGTGTACTCTATAAGTATACACCTAGAGATTCTGGCCCCTTAATTCATGAACTAGGTTTTCCATATCTCTATAGTTTGATAGGGAACTATCTTAAATTTAGTAGAATGTACTCTATTTATAATATAACATGTAGAGAGAATAGCTTCTTCCTAGAAGCTAAAAGGGAGATGGAAACTAAGTAACATTAAATTTACGATATTAATCAATGTTCTATTTTTACATTTTACTAAACCATTTTGTTGAGGTGAATAGAGAGTAGTAACTTTGTAAATGATTCCATTAGATTTTAAAAAATTATCAAAGTTATTTGAAAGTGCATTTACCACCTTTATTACTTCTTGATTTTTTGATGTGTAACTAATTTTTCACTTCACTTTTGAAAACAATGAATTTAAAAAGTGCTTTATCCTTTGATTTTAACACACACACACACACACACACACACACACACACACACACACACACACACACACATATATATATATATATATATATATATATATATATATGGAATGGTTGTCATTAAAGGTAAAAAAATAAGTTTTTACCTCCTATAATAAAATATTATTTTACATTGTATATATCAGAGTGAATTAGTCTTAATAACTCATAATTTCTTTTGATATTAGGAAAATGTTTTTTGGTTACCTTGATTGGTAAACGGGATTTATACTTTTTAAATTCATTATTTTTCAAAGAGAAAATTATTACGCAAGAAGTTATATTTTTAATGAATTTAACATTCACATTACCTAATCTACCATGTTACAAAAAGAAATTGCATACTATATAAAGAAAAGAAGCTTTATTTATTTCAATATTCAACTTAAACATGCCTTGTTAATGATCTATCTAGCATTTTCTAACAAACAACTCATTCTTAGTAATAATAATTTGGTTTGAATTAGCCTTATTTAAAAGGTAACCTGAGATTAAATTTTTGCACATGTTTGGTACATGAAGAACATTGGTTAATGTGATAGCATTCCTTGAGATGAACATCAGCTCCACCTTCTAAAGTTTAATCACGTCTGCAGTGACTGTGTTATCCATTTGAACTTTCCTACTAGTACTTGTAACCTCTTCATAGGTTTTTGAATCAATGACGACAAGAACACATACTCGTGTCTATCTGCCATTTATTACATGGTTCTAATCGAGCTATGTTTATTTTCGTAACTTTGACTGCAATTTTAAGTCATTCGATCATATTTATTCGAGGTGATGGTGTTTGGATTGGTTGTTTCTTCTTACTATGGTAACATTCTCGACCAAAATGACCTATTTTGCTGCATACATAGCACCTAATAGACTTGTCTTGGCTACTGAATTTCTTGTTCTTATTCTTGGCTTGGGCTAGTTTAGTTTCAGGTTATTGGGTTTTCTCTAGAGTTTTTCATTTACAAGGTTGACATTAGGAACTTCAATCTTCAATTTATTGCTTTTATCTTGATGATTTACCTCTTTCTTGGTACAAAGGCATACAATGAGACTTTCCTTAGACAATTATTTGGTTTTGTAATGGAAGGGTTTCTTAAAGTTGCTTCATAATTGAGGTAATTTTTCAATCACTTGTCACTACTTGCAAGAGTTTATCTAGTTTAATCCCATTTGATGTGATCTCGTGGGCTATCAGATTGAACTTGTTTGTTAAACTAAGACTTTTCATTTATCATTTCGTATAAAATACTGGCTAAAAGCGTATTTTTTTCACACCCACTTCATCAGGTTTCTATTTCTTTTCTAGAGTAGTTCATATTTCAATAAAAGTTAAATAACCATAGAATACATCGTACAGTTGGTTCGATAATGCACCAAGGATATAGTTCTTGCACATGCAACCATCTTTGTCCCATTTTTGACGTACAAGTACAACCGATAACACCGGTTCGTGAAGGTCAGATAGCCATTTTTTATTAATCATATAGGCCACCGAAAGAATTATAGTGCTTCCCATTAAAGATTTTCGGCCGAATAAACTTAGCATCATTCAAGGAATTTTACATGGTGGGAGGGGTTGTATGTCAAGTTTTGTTGTAATAATCTTGAAAAATAAACTCAAAAAATTAAATAAACTGTAAAATTAGAACTTCACACACAATCAGGATGATTATAAATAGAAAGTAGAAACCAACATTTTCTTTTAATTTTTTCCCAACTAAGACGAGGTGCAAAATTAGTCGCAATGTTTTAGATAGTTCATGCTCCTTGGTCACTTAAACTGATGTCGCAAGCTCCTCAACGCGGTACCTCCAGGTTATAACACCTGACATGGCTATCTCTGTTGCACACAGGTTGTGGGTTAATCTAAAACCTACCTCCTTAAAAGACCAGATTCATGTATGTCCAGAGAGAAAAAAAATCCGCAGTTACTATGCCATGAGAGCTACTGTTGTCTTATACTGAGGTTTTTATTTTTATTTTTATTTATTTTTATTTTTTTTATATATATTATCGAAGAAACGTTTAGAAGGGCCATTTTACAAACCACACATGGGAGTACATTTTCACTAGAGGTCAAGTGAAACAACTAGAAATGTCCAACAGTTTCTAATGGTATTTGATGGGCCTGGTTAAAGAGAAACGCCTCTCTCATAGAAAGGGGTCTAAAATAATAGGCCTCATCAAATTCAAAAGAAAATGGTGAGAAACATTTCTTCCCAATTAAATAGTTTTAAAAACGTTGGATGCGCACTTATCAATCAAAACAGTTCATTCAATAATATCATTGGAGCAAACCAAGGTGCAAGAATCATGCAATTTGATAATCCTATCCCTTTGAATGAGCCCAATTTGTTACGACACACTGTTATTTACAAGACATAAATCATATAAATTAGAATCATAAAATTGAAGTGCCACCAAAATATTTCCAAAAAAAAAAAAAAAACAGACATAAATCATATAAATTAGAATCATAAAATTGAAGTGCCACCAAAATATTTCAAAAAAATAAAAAAAACAGTACTTTTTCTCATTTCTTCTTTTGAAAAATTAGTCCTACATCTATGGCACATACGCGGCTGAAAGCTCAATGAACTTTCATACACATATGGGTTTAGGCATAACTTAAAACTTCATACATTAGTCATGGAGAGAGAGATATTATACAGGCTCACTTTTTTTTCTATCTTTTCAACGTGGGACTATACCTTTTGCAAAAGAAGAAATGAGATGAAAGCGCGCCATAAGACAATTTTTTATTTTTATTTTTTTTAAATTCTTTTCTTTTTATTTAAAATATTTTCACATGAGGTAGCACTTGGATTTTATGACTGTAATCTATATCATTTATGACTTGTAAATAACAGCTGGTTATAACAAATCGTGCCCATTCAAAGGGTTGGGATCATCCAATTGGTTTGATTCTTGAACCATGGTTTGCTCCAATGGTATTATTGAACGAACTGTTCTGATTGGTGATTGGACGTAGTATTCAACAGGTTCGGAAACGTTGCTAATGCTCCCAAAGGTTGGGACAATGGCAAAACCATGCAACCATAATCTTATCGTTTGCTGAGAAGTAACATATAATGCGAAGGGGTTAAGGATCTTCTAATTCCTCCAATATTGTTCTCTATTTTATGGACTTCATACTGATGGTGGGGCCCATTGTCTAGTGGTCCGGATTCTGCATTATGGGCACCACTATTGATTATCTTAACCATCCGATTTTGCCTGATCTGGAGACCACTGACCAGTTTCTTTCTAACCAATCTGACAGGATCATCCAATAGAGGTGTTTTCTCGGCTATACCCCATCAATGATATTGATGGGCCCACGATTTTGATGGCTAGGATAGGAGTGGATAAATGCCAGTGTGCCAGCGCCTACTTGTCTAGTTTCCTTTCTTTTTAGTTTTAAGGTTGCGTTTGGCTGGACCAAAATCTTGATATTTCATGATATTTGGTCCAACACAATGGACCCTAAGCTATTGAGATTATTACACTTGTTGTATTTTGTTTTGGGGCGCGAATGGGCTGAGCTTGCTTGGTCTGAGCCCAACCCTTTTTGGTCCTGGTTTTGGGCTGAGTGGGCCAGACAAGTCCTGAGAATTGGTCCTGATAATTCATGTGGATAAGACCTGGGCTTTCATCCTCCAACAGACCCAGCTAGTAGGAATAATCCTCTGGACTGCTTCACATTGGTAGGACCCACCAGTACAGATCATGATTTGGTCTGAGATGGGCCTCGATCATGGGCTCAACTTTAGCTTTCCTCGATGTGACCCAGCTGGTACATGGAATCATTTGCAGAGTTATTCAAAAACCGTGCTGGGCTGACATGCTTAGATACTGAGACCGCCATGCCCTGCTTTGGGTTGAGTTTGAGATGAGCTGAGAGGGCCATGGAGAACTCGGGTATGCCAGCCTATATAGATTTATTGCACTAACTATTAGGCTGGTGCACTTAATACATGGTTTACAATTTCAGAAGCAAATGGGTGGCATGAAAAAAATTGGACAAGTTCTTTGTAGCCGTTGATTTGTTGGATTAGCTGTGGGCACCTGATTAGTGGATGGGCCTGATTTTTTTAGCAATGGTATTGATGGTTTGGAACTTTCACCTGTGCGATGCATTAATGCAAGGGGTGGGATGTAGCTTTGTGTACATAGGACCATATGCTAATTAGATTGACCATCTTTTTGAAAAGAAATGGGGAAGAAGAAGAAGGTATTGACCAAACAATTGAAGGATTCTATAAACTAATTTTTATTGCAGTTTAATCATTCAATCAATTCATGATTAGGCCAATGGACCATCTGATGGATGACTTAGATGAATGAACACATTTGCCTATGATTGCTGGTAAAGCAAGCTTAGTGGGATAGGAAAAAAAACTGATGCGTGTTTTTAAAAATTTTTTTTTTTTTTAGTGAAAAGAAAACTGATGATTGATGACCCATAGATTAATCAACAAGCAATAATTTCCATCCTGTTGTGTGTGTACCATCAAACCTGTCCATAGATTACCCCTGTTGTGTGTACCATCAAACTTGTCCAAAAGAGAGGTAGAGGGGGAGGGGGAGGGGGAGGGGGAGGGAGGGAAGTAGTGGAAGGCATGTCATGTAGAAACTGAGTTTACAAGATGACAGTCTAAATGTAGCCGATCCAAGTTGTGTCATCAAGCTTTAGAACTATGATCAAAACACAACCTGAGTTGCTTAAGACTTCATTTCGACCACCATCATTCATCACAACCTTGCCACAGCTATTTGAGGCCGAGAGCCATATAGCCAACCACAAATAGGCAGCAAAAGGCCATAATGTTAATGATGATTGAAACACTGTCTTTGGCTGCATTTGGGCTAGGACCATGAGAAAAAATAATTTGTGATTTTCAAGATTTCTCCTCTTGGTAGAGTTCCCAAAAATATCATGAAAGCTCTCTTTCCTTCAAACTTGACACAAACGAGACCCATTTTCAAGTCTTTGGAAACTCCATTAAGTCAGAAATTTAAAAAACAAATGACTTATCTCCACTCCTGAAATGGCCAAATGCAGCCGTAAGCAACTCAATGAGCTTTGAGGTTTGTGCGAAAACCGTGAAATAAATGTCAATACTCAAAAAACAATGGCAATACAATCCACTTCACTACAAGGTTCATGCCCTGCTAATCACAAACTAGAGAGAGGTGAGTCTTAGCCAACATTAGAAAAATGCCATAGAGGCAGAAAACAGTATGGCAAATGTTCGAGTCTAATTCACTTTCAATCCTAAAATAAAATAAAATCACAAAAGAAAACAGAAACACAAAAAGAATCGAGGAAAGAAAGGTCGGGTTTATATGGATTGGACTAGGAAAAAAACAGGTGAAAAAACAATGTGTGCACACATATAAACATGTATGCATTGAATAAAATTTCAGTAAAAACAGTTAGGGGGTGTTTGGGTGCCCACTGGGAATGAGTTTTAACGCAATTTTCTCTTGACAGGCATTGACACCAGTCCCACTCAGGTCTCCAATAACCCTGAAAATTTCAGAAGTGTGTTTTCTGTGATGCTGAGTTTGATGAACAGTACAGATTCTCAAACACATGGCACATGTGAACATGTACGTAAGAGATGGTCAATTCCGCCTGATTAAGATGCTAACCTCATTTTAAAAATGGCAGCTTTCCGATAATTGCCAGTCCTGGCAGATTGAATGAGAAACGAAAAAACAGGTAGCATCCAAACACACTGATCTCTAATACATAATCACCATTGACTAAAATGAGATGAACTCATTCTTAGGCATCTACCAAACAATGTATTAGATTTCCTATTTGCATGTGCACGAATAGTAATGTACATAGAAAATCAAATAATAGTATCATTCATCCTCTCAAATCCTTTCTTTCCAAATAAGCCTTATTTGAATTGATCCATCTCCACTAAAATTTCCCAAGTTCCACTCAATTCTATGAATGGATAACCACAGTCAATCTCTCCCCCCACGAGTTCTTTTGCCAATCTTCTAAATATACGAGTTTTTCTTCTACTTCTAACTTTTTACTTTTTTGTTCTCCGGTTTTTTTAACAGATTTTAGAGAGCTACGCTCTCAGCATTCAGCACTCTTAGAGCAACACGGACCTAGAGCTATCAACAGGTTAGGTCCTGGAGTACCTGTACCGGGTTAATCAGGATCAGGTCTTGCCAGGTCCGGACCTTGTTTTTGCGGACCCAGACCCATTAAAACTGGGTCAAACCATTGACAGCCTACATGGATCACCCTCATAAACATGTAAACAGCGTACCATAACCAATGGGACCACATTTAATTGGAGTTGCAGCCACCAAAACTAACCTTCACAGTCCAACCAGAGGTTGCAAAAAATCCCCCCACAAATGTTAGTCCAACTCATAGGAAAAATCTCCATAAAGCATTGACTGGTACTGGCCCCTCACCCTCAGAATACATTTTCCAATCAATGAGTCCGCAATCATGGCCTGTCTGAACAGTTTGTTTCCCCCTCTGCTCCACCATTGCTGGAGGCAAATTGGTGGGTGAACCCAATTCCCTCAAACACACCCATACATGGATATTGGAAGCATCCCTCAAACACACACATACATTCTCTCATGCTTCTTCAAAGTCCTAAAACAGCCAGTTTCAAGATATTCAGCAGAAGATGATTCCAAGATTATTTTTGCTTTGTCTGTTTCCTTCTCCTAGCCCAGGAATCATAGAAAAGGGTCACCACCACCACCACCATCATTTTAACCCTTTCTCCCAACAATTAGGTGTCTGCTTTTGAATCGTACATTGGAGAAAGTCCTATAATTGGCTGCCCACTGCCCACTAATCTTTTTTTTTTTTTATTTTTAAAATTTTAAATTTTTTATTTTTAAAATTTTAAATTTTTTATTTAAATCCAGGCTTTAGAACCGGTCACGGCAGTGGCTCACATCCACACTACCTCAGTCATTAATTTAAACATACGATATAATGGAGAATTCCTCATGAAATTATATTTTATCAAACATTGCCTTGACATTTAAAGGTGCCAAACATGCTTCTTGAGGGTGAAATGACCAAGATACTGTCTATTTTTTTCCCTAAAAAGTGGAGGCAAGCATTGGGGGACCCACATGGTGCGTGAGTGACATCCAACCCTTACAGCAGGTGCATCCACCACCATGATGATCAAACAAACAAAAAAACAGCCTATCGAATTATTAGGTGGTCCACACCGTAAAAAAAAAAAAGTATACCCAAAAACCTCTGAATTCACGTGAGGCCAACATGGCAATAGGATCAGCCTGATTTTTGTTCGTCCAATCATCATGATGGGGTCCACCTGTTGGACAGTCATACATGCACACCTTCTGTCCCCACAATGCCCCGACTCCACTTTTCAGGAAAAAAGATAAGGGCATTTCAGTCATTTCACTTCCCAAGAAGTACATTTGGGACATCAAAAAGTAAATGCATTGTCTGGTAAAATCAGAATTCTTGAGGAATGTTTTGGTAAAGATCTCTACAATATAAAACCAAATACACACACACACACACACACACACACACACACACACACATAGAAAGATGTTAAGCATGCTTGGTCAAGTTTAACTATAAGGGTATTTGTAGAAAAAGGGAATCTTGATTTAAATCTTTGATAACATGACTGTGGATGCTGATTGTTTCCATCTCAAATGAGTTGTGGGCCCCAGTCCTCAGTCTGATGTGTTCATGAATCCACTCCAACCATCATGCACACCATCCCTCATTTGATCATTTCCTTAAAATAAATGCTAATTAAGGGCCAGTCTACTTGGTATGGCTATGATTTTTGAAGATGTTCTTGAATTTGTTGACTTCAAATTCTATTTTGTCTGAATTTATGATGAGAAAGTATGTTAAAGATGAACCTTTTTTTTTTTTAATTACCGTGAAGCTGTGCAGGGTAGCTCTCATTTGTGGAAATGGATGTTGGATCTTGAGGACGTGCTCAATGATCAAACAATAGGCAAATTGGTGCCGGAAATATATCCTTCTGGTTTGATAAATGGTGGTGACAGACCTCTTATGGAACGCGTTTTTTGTCCCTGTGCTTCGGCCATTGGATACTTGTGTTTTCGATATTATTGGTAATAAAGGTCAGTGGAATATGGAATTTATTATTATTATTATTTCTTCTGAAGTTTCTGATTTCTTCTCTTTCAGGTGAAATTGTTCAGTACATTGTGTACTCTGATGTTTATCTTTCTAATCAGCCGGATAAGCTTATATGGCAAAAAGAAAAGAAGAAGAAGAAGGTGATTTCTTGCTTTCTTCGGGTTGGGAAGTTATCAGACACCATGTACTCAATTCCATATGGTCATGGACTTGGCATCCTTTGGCACCTGTTAAGAGTTTTTCTCCTTCTTGGTTTTCTACTTCCTTTTCTTTTGTGTATGTGGAAACAGCTGAGGAATTGTTTCCAGTGGACAGTCGAGTTAAATCTTTGGGTACTTCCATGGCTTCCAAGTGTCTATGATACCTCTCTTTTTCTCATTAGAAGGCCTGGATCACCTCTTTGTCAATGGTGAGTTGACGATTTCCTTGTGGTCTCATTTCAGTCCTCTTTTTAACATCTCATGCATGGCCGATCAGTCTCTTTTACAATGTTGTGAGGATTGGCGCTTGGAGGCTGGTTCATCTAATCAATGTGAATGGTGTATCTCTATTATCTCAAGCCTGATTGTCAGGGAATCTGGAAAGAGCATAACAAGAGGCTTCATGAGTCCTCTTCCTCTCCCATGTGTGTTTTAGTTAGGAAGATTGTCCTTTCTTGCTATTATTTGTCTCATTGGCTGGAGTTTAAATCAGAATGTGGACTTAAGGATAAATTATCTTTGGATATTTTGTGTCATCCTCTTTGTCGCATTACAATGAAGAATTTTAGGCCTATCAATTTCATTGGCAGCCCATACAAGATCCTAGCGAAGGTGTTGAGTTAGAGGTTACGGGGAGTTCTGTCCAAAATCATCTCCACATATTAGAGTGCTTTTGTTTTGGGGAGGCAGATCTTGGATAGCTCGCTCATTGCTCACGAATGTATTGACTACTATTTGAAAGATGGGTTGAAGGGTATTATTTGCAAACTAGACTTGGAGAAAGCGTATGATCATGTGTATTGGGCCTTTTTGGATTACTTGCTGGGGAGGATGGGTTTCAGTTTATTGTGGAGGAAGTGGATTGTTGGTTGTGCTTTGTATGCTAAATTCTCCATCTTGCTGAATGGGTCTCCATTTGGGTTTTTAAATCTGCTCGTGGCCTTAGAGAAGGAGACCCTCCGTCCCCCTTCCTCTTTGCTATCATCACTGAAGCCTTGAGCAGGTTACTATGAAGGGGTCAACTTGTGGGCCTCTTTTCAGGGTTCTCCTTCAGAAGTTTCCCGTAGCCTATATCTCACTTTGAATTTCTCGATGATACTATTCTCTTTTGTAATGCTGCAGATTCTGTGGTTGCACACGTGAGATTGATCATCCGTTAGTTTGAGGTAAATATGGGACTTGATGTAAATGTTAGTAAATTAGAGATTCTGGGTATCCATACCTCTCTTAAAGATCTGGTTGCTGTTGTTGATATTTTCGGGTGTAAGGTTGGTTCCTTTCCCTCTGCATATTTAGGTTCACCCTTGTGCTTGGGGAAGCCCCCAAAGAGTCTATGGGATAAGGTTATAGAACGAATGGATCGATAACTTAATCCTTGAAAAGATAAGCTACTTTCTTTGGAAGGCAAATTAGCCTTAATTAAATTTTCCTTGTTGGGTCTACCTCTTTACTACTTATTTCATTGCCCAACGTATGTGCTTAATTAGAAATGATGCAGGACATGAAAATTAAATATGATATGCAAGATTTCAGACTTAAATCATATTAATTCAGAAACAATAACATAAAAATTCCACATCCCACACAAAAGTCCAAACATTCAAGCAAGGGGAATCTGTGTGGGTCCAGGCCTACACAGGCTAGGATTGGATCAGTAAAATTATGGACCAAACGATGCTCAAAGGGAAATAGGAATCATCTACACATGCACAGTAACCAGTCCATAATCCAAGGGATTCACCAATTCTAATTCAGAGAACCCTAGGGTGAGAAAAGGGATAGAAATTGGGGATTTAGGGCAATCTAGAGTTAGGGTTTACGAAAAACAAGTATGAGAGAGTAAAAGAGGAACGAAACTTGAACCAGGGGACAACCTCTGCGTGCGGACAACGGTTGGGGCCTGACGCACGTGCGTTGGTGGCCAGCTGCACGTATATGGGGCCCATGTACCCAAAAATTGCCCTCTTGGGGTTGGTCGGCCAGGCCTGGGCTTCAAAACCCCAAGCTGGCACGTTGATCCGAGCTATGGGCTGTGTGTTGTGTTTCGTTGAAATTTCAGCCCTCCTGCAGGGCCAGATTTTGAAAACGAGCTATAAGGAGAAAATCTGCTGCAAAAACTGATGGATTCGAGGCGGGGATGGCTGTAGAAGGTGAGAAGTATGAATGATAGGCGATAGGGGCGGATTGAGATAAATGTGGCTACGCACCACGGTAGTTAGCCTTTCGATGAAGGGAGGGCTTCACACCCAATTGAATTTTTCCACAACTCAGGAACTCAAAGTAGAAGAAAACATAGGAATTTTTTTTATTATTAATCTTCAATGGATCAAAAAAACTACTAGGGGTGCCTATTTATAAGAAAATCCTATATCCAAAAACTCACGCCATGTGCGCAACCTATTACTTGACGATGAAGTAAACCAAAATAAAAACCAATCAAAAAAATCTAAAGCGTTTATAATGTTCTAAATAATATAAATAAGTAAAACCTAAAATATGAACTTAATCCGACTAGTGGGCCCCGATCATGAGATCTCATGATTAGTTTTACTTGACTATCGGGCCCACTCCAATGAACCAAAACTCCGTCTTCTAACTAGGAAGCCCTCCCTGGACATCGTCATCGATCCAGATCGACGGTGGAGGCCTCCTCCTCCTCACGTACATATGTAGGGGCCGGCGTGCGCGTGCGTGTGCGCGTGATGTCCCCATCAATTTGTCCAATTTGATGCAGGACAATTAATCACTTGCTCTAAAAGCTCGAACTGTTAGAGTATGACGAATTAATCCCTATATCTCATAGCCCAGGCCCCACATCTCATCGGTTAGGACCTCGGCCGAACCCCCATTGTGGGCCTCAAATTACATAGGCCGCCCACCCTGAGTGTGTCCCCGCATCCCACGGGTTACCCCACTCGAGCCCGGTGTGAAATGCGCATTAATCACCCCTGGTAAGGAGTCTCGAACATGAGACCTCCCCCGTGGGCCCCAAATCGCATGGGACACCCACCCCGAGTGTGCCCCTGCATCCAACAAGCGACCCTACTCGATCCCGGTGTGAAAATGCCATTGCATTAATCACCCCCGGTGAGGAGTCTCGAACACTAGACCTCCCGCTCTGATACCAATTTGATGTAGGACAATTAACCACTTGCTCTAAAAGCTTGAACTGTTAAAGTATGGCAAATTAATCTCTATATCTCATAGCCCAGGCTCCACATCTCATGGGTTAGGACCTCGGCCGAATCCCCTTGTGGGCCCCAAATCACATAGGTCGCTCACCCTGAGTGTGTCCTGCATCCCACGGGCTACCCCACTTGAGCTTGGTGTGAAGTGCGCATTAATCACCCTTAGTAAGGAGTCTCGAACACGAGACCTCTCCCGTGGGCCCTAAATCGCATGGGTTACCCACCCCAAGTGTGCCCCTGCATCCAACAGGCGACCCCACTCGAGCTCAGTGTGAAAATGTCCCTGCATTAAGAAATGATAAGTTAAGGAGGGACTTCTTGTGGGAAGGAGGATGCTCTAAAGGGAAATTCCATCTCCTCAAGTGGTCTAAAGTTTGAAAACCTTATGACCAAGGAGGAGTTGGCATCAACAATCTGGAGTTGGTTAATATCTCTTGCTCGGTAAATAGGCATGGAGGTTTGGGGTAGAGACATTGTTCTTGTGGAGATGAATCCTAGCGGCAAAGTATGGTCTTTCTCCCATGGGTTGGTCGATTAAGATGTCCTCCTCTTATCAATTCTCTTTCCTTTGGAGGGGTATTTCTATGGTGGCCTCAAAGATGGAGGGTTGGGCCTTTGTTTTAGGAGACGGAGCTTGCATCCACTTTTGGGACGACCTATGGCTAGGGGAGTCCCCTCTTCAAACTTGGTTCCCGGCTCTTGTTGCTGTTTGCAGATTGGCCACTATCTCGATGGCCTGTTGCTAGTTTAACGAAAGAGCTTGGTTCCCTCCCTGTCATAGAAACTTGAGCGACATCGAATTCAAGGAGTTTATGTCCCTATTGTCTCGTTTATAGGATGTGATCTCATCCCTAGGTGTTGTTGATTCCTTGAGCAATAGTTTGGGAAGTTATGTGTCTTCACCATTAGAGGGTTGTATTCAAGGTTGGCGCAAAACTTGCAGTCCGAGTACATCTCGCTTACATAAGTCATTTGACATTATGGAGCGCCTTTGAAGGTGGTGATGTTTGCCTAGTTGACAGGAAGAAATAGAATTTTGACTGTCGCAAACCTACAGAAGCGTAATATGATCCTTCTAAATGCTTGCATTCTGTCTACGGGCAAAGGAGAACATCGATTGTCTCTTCCTGCATGGTAGTTTTTTGAGGATTATTTGGTTTGGGATCTTTAGCAAAGCGAGCATCTCTTAGGTTGTGCCAGGCTCGATCGAAGGTTTCTTTAGAGCTTGGCACGAGGATAGTGGGGGTTGCTTGGGTAATTGCAAGTGGAGATTATTTCTTATGACGATCCTGTGGGCTATCTGGATTAAAAGAAATAATTAGACGTTTAATAATTCTACTCAGGAAGCTGGGGTTGTCCTTAGGAGGACTTCTTTAGTATGGTTGAATGGTCTACTTAGTTTTCGGGTTGCCCCTTCTGTCCCTTGGGTGCTGATAGGGTTGGGCTTTGGGTTTTACTTTCCTCTTGTAGCTTTCTTTTCATATTCTGGTTCATTTTGATCTTTGGGTGGTGGGGTATGGTTTGTATAGCTTTTCTTTTCCTTTTCTTTCTTTTCCCTTGTGTTTCTTCCTGGCTCGGCCTTAATAATATTCGTTTCATCTTTAAAAAAGAAAAAAACATGTAATGCTTCATCTCTTCTAATGCCCTTCCGAAGACAAGTGTGCGATGTTCGGTATAATACCTATAACCAAATCCTACATGAACCGTACACCTCCGGTACCTTCCGTGAGTCGCCCGACGTTTTCGGTGGGACCTAAATCGAGCGTGCATATATGCATAGAGAATGGAATTCCGAGAACCTGAAACTTATTTCAACGCAGTTGCGCCATCGCTACGTATCCAATGGTACCACTTGCGCATCTAGGTGTGCACCCAAATCCAAGTTATCGTGAGAAGAATGGGTAATGTCCATGTGCGCAAGGAGCTTTAAAACCCCTCTAATAGTGCCCCAATTCTGTCATTTTTCTAAAAAAAATCCATGAGCTAATGAAGTCTCTTAATCAAGTCTTAATTGTACCATAATGTGGCCCTAAGCTAGCTTAACCTATCATTATTAGCTTTAATAAAGGGAATTGCCACTTTTTCATAAAAGTCAATGCATCTCCTTAAAATAAGGAGAGAGAGAGAGTCATCTCACATTTTTTAGATAATAGTTAAGTCTTAATAAGTCATGCTTAAGAGCCATAATCCATGTATTAGATGGTGTAAAGACGATTTTATTTAATTTAATAAAGTACTAGGAACTAAAAGTCAACAAAACCCATTAAATTAAGGGAATCTTGCAAACATTTATTTTCTAAAAACACTTACGCCTAATCTAAGTATCATTAAGACTATATAAGCATGCCTAATTAGCTAAAAACAACGGTAAAGTGCATATGCCAAAGTCAACTATCTATTCTTAGATTTAAGGGGGGCCAAATATTGTCTCCTACTTTTTCAATAAAAGCATATTGTATATGATTAGGGAGTCATTAAGCTCCTTAAACCAAGTTTTAGAGAGAGAAATCACCCTTGAATCAAGGAGATACTTCCGCCTATGCCTTAATCTAAAAGCATCTCCCTAATTATCCATTTTCCCTATAAATAACCCTTTCTTAACCAAAATTTGGGCACATAAGTGCCCAAATTCCAGCCCTAACTGAGAGAGAGAGAGAGAGAGAGAGAGAGAGAGAGAGAGAGAGAGAGGTGAACCATCCATTAAGGAGATCCAAGCCATCCAATCCCTAGATTGAGGTGAGTACACCCTTCGTGCCGTCCAAACCGTTGTAAACTCACTGTGATGTTTCTTTGCAATCCAACCTATTGGTAGCCCACTTGGAAGTGGGTCCCATTGGATTATACGAGTTTTATCAACACCATCTATCATGTGAGGACCACATTAATGTCTGTATGTGATGACCAACCACTTTGTCGAACTATGAAAGGGGCCTAGGCCCAATAATGAGATAGATCCAAAGCTAGCAGTGCATGTGATTGTGATAGTTATGGATGATGGTGATGGTGTTGATGATTATGGATTAGTAGAGGCATGTGATATGATGCCTCAAACATGTTGATGTTGATGATACTCATGCATCATTGAATAATGGTATATGCATATGTGCCATAATACATCCATCCATGCATAAGATATGTCCTTTACAATTGGGTCACATGATTGTGGATTGATATAGTCGATAGTGGCACATGATGATTAAATATGGATTCTTTAGCCTAAGGGCTAAGCAAACCCTAGAGTTATGGCATAACGTGCATACTACATGCACCTGGATGTATGCCTTAGCATGATTAAGTGAATTCATGCATGATCATAACATACTTGATGATGTTACTATCATAATTATGCCATACAACATGAATTGGATCTTGGTGATGAAATGTGTATCCATGATAATGACTTGGATTATCCCTAAAAAGGAATGAGACACCGGAAGTGTGAAATAGTAGGGGTAGATAGAAATTCCTTGGGTTGAAAGTCCCTAAACCTTGATGTTACTTAGGAATGCCTCATTGTTAGGCCAAGTGGACACATGGCTCATGGATTTGACTCCTACTAACTAGGTCAGGTTGAGAAGAGGTGGGTCCAATTTGCTGAATGGCTGAGGTGCAAATAGGGATCGGTATGACCCACCGCCGATGAGGAGAAGCGTGAACGGACGTCCACTATTGGCATGCCGAGTGGAAGTCTTACGACACCACCGCATGATGGGTATGTGAGGTCGATTACTGGTGCCCCAGTGTGCATGGGTGTCGAGCATGGTTTTCTTGAGATTATACAATTGCCATGATAAGGTATAACAGTATGATGATGATGTGGCTACGGACATGTGTGATACAGTTATGGTTGTGGTAACAGAGATGTGGTAGCATGACATGGTGGTGCTGACAAGATTGATTCGAATTATGATCATGATGCATATGCATATGCATTGCATTGGCATCGACATCATACCTTATTATTACACACATTTGGTCATAAATGATTCCTTCAAGGCATATTTGTCTTACTTGCTTGCATGTAGGACACACCGCATACATGTGTGTACTCATTGGTCTTTAAAAGCTCATACCTTATATATATATATATATATATATATATATATATATATATATATATATATATATATTTATTTATTTATATTTTTTTCAGGATAGTACCAGAAATAGGAGTAGCAGATGATACCTACCGTGTGACTTTTAGGATAGTACCAGAAACAGGAGTAGCAGATGATACATACCGTGTGACTTTTAGACACTACGCTTTCGACTCATTTTGACGATTATGTATTGTTGGGGAACAGTTGTCATGTAAATATATTATATATTGAGAATTGATTATTTTGCCTGTGTTGTAAATGTCAATCTTTATGCTAGATATCTATTAGCGAAGGAAAAAAAAAAAAACTGACCTTAAAATTTATAGTCGGCTGCCAAGCTCGGAACTTGGTGTATGGGCGCCGGGTGCCGAACTCGGAGTTCGACACGTCACAAGCCAGGTCTGGCCACTGTGGATCGGCTGTGTAGGAGGCCGGGTTTGGGGTGTGACAAGGGGATGAAGGGTATACTCACCTCAATCTAGAGATTGGATGGGTTTGATCTCCTTAATGGATAGTCCACTGCCACACTCTCTCAGTTAGGGTTGGAATTTAGGAACTTATGTGCCCAAATTTTGCTTAGGGGAGGACTATTTATAAAGGAAATGGGTAATTAGGAAGATAGTTCTAGATTAAGGAATATGTAAAAGCACATCCTTGATTCAAGGGTGATTTGTGTCACTAAAACTTCGTTTAAAGGGCTTAATGACTTCCTAATCATACATAAGATCAGTGTTATCATGTTCGGTCACATATGTGCATATATATATATATGCACTGATCACATATGCGGTGATAGCATATGTCATCGCGTACATTGGACATGCAAGAATATGCGGTTGCATATGTGATATGCGATCACATATGTGCCCAACGGTCAGAAATTTGATCATTTGGAATTTAATTAATTAATTAATTAATTTACATAATCTGGACTTTTCGCCTATAAAAAGGCATTCGAGTCCCCTCTACTTGCAAGTTACATTTACTTAAACTCTCCTCTACTCTCATACTTTCAAATCTCTGATTCTCCCTTACATTCTCCATCTTTCAACTCTCAAGTTTCAAGTCTCTAAGGCCCAAGTCTCTTAACTAGTTCTGGAATTTGGATACTTATGTGCACAAATTTTTGTTAAGGGAGGGCGATTTATAGAGAAAATGGGTAATTAGGGAAAAAACTTCTAGATTAAGGCATAGGTGGAAGCACCTCCTTGGTTCAAGGGTGATCTGTCTCACTAAAACTTGGTTTAAGGAGCTTAATGACTCTCTAATCATATACAATATGCTTTTATAGAAAAGGTAGTTGACTTTGGTATATGTACTTTATTAGCCTTAATCTAACCATTGTTTTGGATAAATTAGCATACTTATATGGTCTTAATGATACTTAGATTAGACGTAAGTGTTTTTAGAAAATGTGTGTTGACAAGATCCCTTTATTTAATGGATTTTGTTAACTTTTGATTCCTACTATATTAAATTAAATAAAGTCATCTTTACATTATCTAATACATGGATCAAGGCTTTTAAACATGACTTATTAAGACTCAACCATTTTCTAGAAAATGTGAGACGACACTCTCTCCTTATTTCAAGGAGAAGCATTGACTTTTATGAAAAAATCACTATTCTCTTTATTAAGGCTAATAATGATAGGTTAAGCTAGCTTAGGGCCACATTATGGCACAATTAAAACTTGATTAAGGGACTTCATTAGCTCATGATTTTTATACAAAATAGATGGAATTGGAGCACTATTGGAGGGTTTTAAGGCTCCCTGCGCACATGGATGTTACCCGTTCTTCTCACGATAAGTCGGGTTTAGAAGCACGCCTCGATGGGTGAGGGGTACCATTGGATTTGTAACAACAATGCGGTCGTGTTGACGTAGGTTTCCGGCTCTCGGGGTTTTGTTATCGTAGTGTACATGCACGCTCGATTCGGGTCTTGTCGGAAACTTCGAATGACCTGCGGAAGGTACTAAAGGTCTGTAGTTCAGGTAGGATCGGGTTATGAGTATTACAGCAAACATCGAGCACATGCGCTTGGAAGGGCACTGGAAGGGATGGGGCATTATAGAAGAAGGGTAAGGCCATCTGTTGGATGGTGTAGTCGAGGTGACAATGGAGTGTTACACGACTCAAGTGGTTGGTATTTGCTAGATTTTGCTTGTTATTATGGGGTGAATTGTACAAACATAGTACTTGAGCCTGAGGTCAAGGTTAACTTGCTACGAAATTTCAAAATTTTCTCATCTTGCGAGCTTCCATGTTCAGCTAAGAAGACATTGTTCAGAGACTATCTTAGGCTTCCTTCTCTTCATATTAAGTATAGATGCTTGCTTAGTACATTTTTGTTTCTTTGGTTCGGATAGCTCTTCCTCTTGGACCGTGTTGATTATTTTTCTTCCTTTAATAAAAATACAGGCAGTTGCTCCTACCTTTCAATTAAGGAAAAAAAAAGAAGGAATATGGTATGACTAAATGTGTAACTGGACTGGTTGGGTCAGGTTGAGGGTCAACATGGACCTGACCTGAACTCAAGGACCCAAGAAGAACAAATTCCAACTCGTGGTGCCCAGCCCAATTCCACCATTCTCAACCTCACCCAAACATATGTGATTATTCCCAATCCGCTCAGGACTTGGGTTGCGTCAATTGGGTTCAGGTTCAACCTGAACCCAAGTTGCAACGCAAGATATGACAGACCTACCAGTTGGTATTTGCTAGTGAAAGAACGAGATGACAGTTTTTATTTGCTATTAAAGGTAGAGATATTTGACAATAACTAATGCTTGTGTTTGGAAAAAAAAATGGCAATTTGACATCCAGCACTATTTCTAGCACACCTACTTGAAGCTGCAGATATAGTGGATGTGGGAAAGATCAAGGGTGTGCCCCATGCATTTTTGTTTGTCAAACTGCCAAAAAGCCATTGAGAACAGTTCTTGACTTTTTGCAAGGGAATAGAGTGTAATGGGAATCAAGCCGAATGAGCACTCTGCCTAACGGGAATTTTGAAAATCCCAAATGCATTCTAAATCAAATTACACAACGATACATAACTTCGCATTAAGTGACTATGTTTGGATGTATGAGTGAATTCAATTGTGAACAGTCAGCTTAATCAAGAGGAAATGACAGAAGTTAGGATGATTCCAGATATTCATAATGAGGAATTATCCCTCAAATTGCAGATATGTTTCTCTCTAAGACCAACTCGAAAACATAAGGGCTTGTTTGGCAGTGTGGATTTTAAATCCAGTGGAATCAAGTGGATTTTGCAACCTGTGGAATTAAGTAGATTTTGCAAATCAGCTTTGAGGTGGGAAATGCAAAAAGGGCACTTTTGGGAGATTTCGATTCCTTTCAAATCCAAATCCCTCCAAATCCTTGTTACTGAATGACCAAAAAGAAAAGAGAAGCAAATCCCAACAAATCCATCCAATTCCATGCTGTCAAACAAGCCATAATTGTAATTTACATACGCATCCAAACACACCCAAATAGAAATTGAATTAAGTAAATCCAAAGGATTGGATTTGAAGTAGGCAAGGGAGATTGCATACGATTCTGGATGGACACTTGGATTGGTGAAATTCCACTGAAAGACAGATTTGCCACCATCTTTCGTCTGGCCGCAAACCGAAATAGCTCTATAGCTGAGAACTACTCTATTCAAGTAGGCAAGGTGGTATGGAACATTCAAAGCAGAAGAAACCTAGAGGACTGGGAGATTACCGAATTTGTGGAGCTCATGGAAATCATTCAGCCTGTTCTTCCTAATCAGAAGCGTGAGGATATCATCATCTGGAAGGCAAACAAATCGTCTGTCTTCTCGGTCAGATCATTCTTCAAACAAATATCGACCCCCAATGGTGACTCCTCCCCTTAGAACCATCACTTCATATGGAAATATTCTGTTCCTACTAAGTTACACGTATTCGGGTGGCTGGCTGGAAACAACAGAATTCTCACTATGGATAACCTTCGGACAAGAGGAATGATTCTTCCTAATGTCTGCATATGCTGCCTGTCCTCTGAAGAAACAGCGGACCATTTGCTGATCCATTCCCCGTTCGCCTACTCCATTTGGACTGAGATTCTCTCTTCTTTCAAGATCAGTTGGTGCTTTCCTAGAAATGCAGACTTGCTTCTAAAGGCAAGGCATGGCATGGCGTTAGAATGGACAAACCAAAATCTTGGGGTCTGGCAGATGGCAATTTTGGCCACCCGGTGGGCTGTTTGGACTGAAAGAAATAACCGCTGCTTTTGGAATGAATTGAAGCCTTATCACTTAGTCTCCTCATTTGTTAAATGTTTAATTGCTGAATGGGCTTCCCATATGGATGGGTGTAATGTTGATCTAAGCTTTCTTGAGGCCTAATTGGTTCTGCTATCTCAGCAGCTCCTTTTCTGTAGTTTTTTCCCCCCTTTAATGCAATTTATCTTTCAAAAAAAAAAAAACATGACAGATTGGATGCATCCTAATTTTCAAATTCAGATATCTTGAATTTCAACAGGATCATACAAACCAAAAAACAAAAACAACATGGGAAACAATCTCATTATATGCACAGCTTGTATCATTGGAAGCAATTGAAATTCTATTTAGCAAGCATGTTCCTCATCAGGACAAATAAATTATAAAAAAATCAGTTAGAACATCACCAAGTTCGTTGATGCCCCGACAACAAATGGTTCCATCATCAGCCGTGTCAAGAAATAGAACAGCACGCCCAATGCGATCGAGATGGGGAGCGCTGGCAATGCACGGCGGCATACTGACAGCAGAATCAAGGTGCACCCAAGCCCTGATATGATTGCCAGGTAACAAGCGTACACAGTCATCAGATCATACATTGCCGCCCTACCCACAAGCACGCTGTAGAAAACAAAGTCCCCGAGACCGAGTTTAATGCCACGAGTCATCTCCACCCCGCCATCATCTGCAGTAGCAATGAGTGGTGCCACTTCGTCCTCAATGGTCCCGGTCATGGATTCCTCATTGATCGAATGATCGGAATCTTCAGCCCTTGCCAACTGTCGACCATCAGCATTGTCCACATTACTGGAGCTAGGGACCAAAGGCCATGTCTCATCGTCTTCTATTTTTACTGCCGAATAATCAGAATGATTCATGTCACCAACATTCGTCCGTGCCATGGGCTGAAGCTCAACAGACACCATATCTGAAGCCCCACCAATCAAAAGACCTGGTTGCCAACTTGCCAACGGCTCACCTCCTCCAACAGTATGAGAAGGCCCGGGTGACCCACCGACTACAATACCTGAAAGCGGAAACAATTCTGCCCCCATCCTCGATGACGACCCCCTGCTGCGCTCCACACTCCGAGAAACGGTGGGCCGGGCCTCATAAATGAGAGCCGGGAGTTCTTCCTCCCTACTTGACGCCAACTCAACGAGGATCTTCAATGGCCCGCCTGGCGCCAGGACAGCCACCAGATCATAAACCGCCAGCGCCACCAGAAGCACCCACGTCGTCCACTCGGGCAGCTTCGTAAACCACGCTGCGACAATTATTCCCAACGAAACCATGTATCCCTGCCTAACAATGATTGGGAACCCGGTTGAGAAAACCGACAGAACCCCAACAGCGGTGAAGTTGAAGAGGAGAAGAAAACACGTGATCGCATCGATGGGGAATGAGAACCGTCGGATGACGGAGAGGAAGATGGCCCCACCCATGGAAGCAAAGACGAAGAAGGCAGAGAAGCGCATGTAGTGTTTGAGGAAAGAGGTGAAATTGTAGTAGTAGAGGAGAACTAGCAGGAAGGTGACGAGAGAGATGAGGGCGATGAATGCAGCGGCATTGAGGAGCGCGCCCTGGAGCTTCTGGGACAGGGAATCGGACGGTGATTCGAGGTAGACGAGAGTGGCAGCGGTGCGGAAGGGGGCCGAGGTGGGGCCAGCTGAGGGGGAATGGACGGCTGAGATTAGGGCGACGACGAGGAGCATGCAGAGGGAGACGGGGGAGATGATCGGAAGGAGCTCGGCGCCGACGGAGGAGAGGATGCTGGGTTCCATGGAGGGGTATTTTGGGGATTTTGCTTGTGGTGGGAGAGGCTAGTTTGGGGAATTTCGTTTGGGAAGGTGGAGGGTCGGGGATGGGATGTGGACAGAGTGGTGGTCGGTGGAGGGGTATTTCGGGGAATTTTGAGTTGGGAAGGAGAATGGGAGACGAGTGGTTTGGGAATTTTTGCTGAATGGTGGAAGGGTTTGGCGGTGACGCAGAGAGGGGGTTAGTTTAGGAAGTCTGTGGGAGGAAGGAAGAGATTAGTTTGGGAACTTTCGGGGAGCGAAGGAGGGGAGTGGATTAGGTGCTGCCCCGGACTCACCCAGCACGGTGCAGTCCTGAATGTGAGTCCCACCTTGTTGTATGTATTTTATATCAACACCGTCCATCCGTTTTTAAGGATCATTTTAGAATATGAGACAAAGGATTAAGAATATCAGAATTCTAGGTGGACCACATTATAGGAAAAATGGAGATTAAATGACCACCATTAAAATCTTCCTTGCTCCCAATTTAATATTTATTTTCCATCCAACCTATTGATACAGTAACACAGACCTGGATGATTGGTTAAAACAAATATCAGCTTGATCCAAAACTATCGTGTCCCATAATAAGTTTTTAACAGTGAATCACCACAGTTACAATTGGTGTGGTCCAACTGAGATTTCGATCTACTTCAGTTTTGTGAATATCCAATAAAATAAGTTATATCAATGGATGAACGGCATGGATATACAATCAATGCATTAAGGTGGGTCCCACGGTCAGGGCCGTACCGTGTTGGGTGGGGCCAGAGCAGTACCTATTCCGCTCGCAGTGGTGCTGTTTGGGAGTTGACGAACGCGCTTTGGTTTCTTGATGGGAAGTTATTTGATACTCCGTCAGCCTATGACGCTTGATACGCAGGCGTTCCAAACTTGTACGTAGCCCATAAATCAACTCAAAGTAAACACTGTCGGTAAGTGATAGTTCCCAAATTAGATTTTTTGAACAACTTAGCCTCTCATCCTTGGCCACCTATTTGTTGAAACAAGGCCATTTGTTTTAACGACCTGAAAATAATTTTGGGCCCTGAGATCAAGGGTAGGAACATCAGATCCTGGTATGGACCATGGACGGAGGGGATCTTGAATGGTTGTAAATGACATTCGTGGAAATCAATCGTGGCCTTCCAGATTGTGGATCACTGCCAATATCCACATGAACTTACTGTTAAACACACAACTTTGCATTTTTCTCATGTACGTAGCTCATAGAAGTTTTACAACAGGCTTAAAATTTTCATTACGGTGTAAATAAGGGTTTCACCTGATGGACGGTCTAGATTTTAAATATACAACATCACGGGCCCTCAGAGCGGTGCCACGATTCCGTCCACATGCATCTTTTTACGACGTATCCACGCTTATCATTTTCTGGCGAGTGAGTTCAGAGTACCGTACTATTTTCCACTTTGGACAGAGTATGGTTCAAAATGTCCCTGATTGGACAGTTTTAACCTTTGGATTTGTGGCCCATGGATATACGGTCGATGAGAGAGGTAAAACAATGCTCCACGTTCAACAGAAAAATCTCTCATTATTGGTCGTTGCTGGAATCTTTCAATGTCAGACCGAAAAGATGAATGACCCTGATTACCGAAACCATGGGCCCCACTTTCAGAATTACATACGTGTGTACGCTGTGCGATCGTACATCGCATCTCAGCAAATAAAACCATACCGACTGAGAAAAATCACTTTTGGGGAGAGGGAAAGAGAGAGAGGGAGATTGCTATTGAAAATCCAATTCTAGAAGAGGGAGATTGCTGTTGGAAATCCAACACCAGAAGAGAGAGAGAGAGAGCGCACTAGGGTCACTTCCATCAGATTCCAATTGCCAACCATCCGATCCTTCTTTCCCACACATGTGCTTCTTCTCGCCATCGTCATCATCGTCGTCGTCTCCATCATGGATTTCTCCAATCTCCAATCTCGAATCTCAACGGCCTACATCCCTCCCCACAGGACCCAACTCCACCCTCGGATGCATTCCTTCTCCTCTCCTCTCTCCAAACCCCTCCCTTCCCAATCTACTCCTCCCCACCACTTGAAATGGTGGTACGTCGCGGCTGCCCTCCTAGGCCTCGCCTTCCTCCTCTACCTCTTCTCCCTTGCCCGCGGCGTCCACCTCTCCTCCCGCTTCTCTGATCCCAAGTCCAAGGGCTTCGGCATCGTCATCCACGTTGGCCCCACTGCGACCCGCGCTCGTGTTTTTGAGTTCCTCAATGAGGGCCACATTGTCCCCTTTGCCGATGGGCGGGGCGTGGACTTGATGACGACCCACATTGGGCTGGCGGAGTTTGCAGCCAATGTGGAGAATGCTGGGAATTCGCTTCGAGGGGTCCTGGGTTTTGCCAGGGAGAAGGTCCCGAAGGTGGAGTGGAAGGATACGAAGGTGAGGATGGTGGTGACAGGCGGGCTGCAGCGTGATGCTACGGAGGTGATTCTGGAGTTGTGCAGGAAGGTTTTGAGGTCTTCTGGGTTCATGTTCAAAGATGAGTGGGTGTCTCTGGTAACAGGTCAGCTAGTTGATTTATGTCATCAAAATGCAATCATTTCATGTTTTGGGTGTGCAATCATTTTTGGGTGTCTCTGCAATTTCATCATTGTTTTCTATAAAGAAAAGTATGGTGATGATCGAGTTTTCTTTACGACATGTTTGGAATGGTGCAAATTGCAATTTTGTGCTTGTTAAAAGGTTCAGCTTTAAGATTTGAATAGGGCTTTTTCCGGAATGTTCAGAAACCACATTCTTTATTGAGCAGAATGGAGAAATTCCGTAAAACTTGCTTGAAATGGCATGTTAGCTCAATGTGGCAAAGAGCAGAATTGAGCACGATGACCATTCTGCTCAATTCTATTATATTAACTTTCCCAACTCAGCCTTTAATTGCTAATTCTTCATACCCAACCTCACTGTTATGGAAATTCTGCTGACATTTTTAACCTGTGTACTTTCGATACTTGATATTGACATACAGAGAAATTGAACATGCCCAAAGTTAGTTTTTGTGGGTGTAGCAGTTTGGGATTGAGGGGAGCAAATGTGTTCGTGATGGTGATGCAGCCCAAAGAAGGATGTGTTCATCTTTCAAGTGGGCTACACATGTCAAAGTCTAAGGGTGGCTGATAACAACTTTAGGTTTTTACTAGTAAATTGTAGATCCTAAAGGTTTAGTTTGGTGGATTGTGGTTCCCATAGGGCCCATACGTGTGATTGGATGGGTGGTTTGAAGGTGTTGGAGCCTTCTAATTGGTCCCAGAGTGGATCCCACTTGCTTTTTTACATGTGGTTTATTGTAGGGCTTTACTTTTAGTTGTTTAATTATGTGTAATTGAGTTGTCAAGTGTTTCTTTTTGGGGGCCTAGATAAAAAAACCTACAGCTGAGATTTGAAAGATATTTTTGGCTGTTTTTTCCCTAGTTTTTTTGGGTTGCTTACGAGAGCATTGATGCTTATCATAAGGAGGGTAAAAGGGGGCTAGTTTGCAAGCTGGATCTTGGAAAAGCTTATGAGCAAGTCGACTGGAAAAGTTTGCCGCCTGATCTTTCGTGAAGCAGAGAAGTACATGGTTGACAATTTGAGAAAGATCACCAGCTGCTTTGAAGCAGTATTGGGTCCAAGGGTCAATATTTCCAAGAGCAACATGTTGGGTATTAATACATCAAAGGAGGAGGTGGAGAGGTTAGCTGGTGTGTTCAGTTGCAATGCAGCTTCTATTTCTTCTACATATTTGGGTCTTCATTTATGCATTGGAAAGCCTCCCAAGTTCTTATGGGATAAAGTTATAGAATAAATGGAAGGAAGATTGTCTTCTCGGAAGAGCAAGCACTTATCCATTTTGGGGGGGGGGGGGGGGAGATTAACTCTGATAAAAAGCTGTCATTTCTAGCATGCCATCATATTTCATGTTTCGTTTCATGTGGAGATTAACACTGATAAAAAGCTGTCATTTCATGTGGAGATTAACTCTGATAAAAAGCTGTCATTTCTAGCATGCCATCATATTTCATGTTTCTTTTCATGTAGAGATTATCTCTGATAAAAAGCTGTCATTTCTAGCATGCCATCATATTTCATGTTTCTTTTCATGTGTCCGAAATTGGTGTTGAAGTTGGAGAAGCTTAGGCGAGACTTCTTTTGGCAAGGGGTGGCAGATTCCCAAAAATTCCACTTGGTTAAGCTCTTGGAAGAGCTTAGTCTTGCTTAGGCGAGACTTCTTTTCATGCTAGAAATGACAGCTTTTTATCAGAGATTAACTCTGATAAAAAGCTGTCATTTCTAGCATGCCATCATATTTCATGTTTCTTTTCATGTGGAGATTAACGCTGATAAAAAGCTGTCATTTCTAGCATGCCATCATATTTCATGTTTATTTTCATGTGTCCGAAATCGGTGTTGAAGTTGGAGAAGCTTAGGCGAGACTTCTTTTGGCAAGGGTGGCAGATTCCCAAAAATTCCACTTGGTGAAGTGGGAGGTTGTTCACAAGCCGATTAAGGAGGGGGGAGTGGGTGTTAGACAGTTGGAAAATATTAATGACGCCTTGCTTGGAAAGTAGTTGTCAAGATATGAAAAATTAAGACGTTTGAGGTCTCTTTTCAGATGCCCGGTCTCTGTTCTGGCTACTTTTGAAAAATTAAGACGTGATTTCCTTTGGCATGACAAGGAAGATACGAAAAAGTTTCATCTCCTTCAGTGGAATTAGGTGTGCAAGCAGTTTCAAGAAAGCAGAGTGGGAATAAAAGACCTCAAGACGATGAATAGGGCTCTCCTTGGGAAGTGGATTTGGAGGCTTGGGTTTGAGGGTGATAGTCTATGGAATAAGATCACCAAAGGCAAATACGATAGGTCTATCGGTGGATGGTGGACCAAAGATTCTTCTCTCTATAGGACCTTGGTTCTTTGGAAAGGGATCCTTTCTTTGAAGAAGGAGGTGCTTTCAGGTATCGGTTTCATTCTTGGTAAGGGAGACAATGTCAGATTTTGGGAAGACATTTGGGTGGGAGAAGCTTCTCGAAAGGAAGATTTCCTGAATATTTTCTGTGTCACCCCAAATCTAGCTATCTTTGTGGCTAGCTGCTTCTCTGTCTCGGCCTCGAAGATAGTGTGGAACGTGGTCTGCAGGAGGAACCTTCATGATTGGGAGATCGACAAGTATGTTGGGCTCCTTGATCGTATTGAGAGGGCCATGCCAGACAGTTAGAATTCAGATAGTATTTTCCGGAGGTTGGAGAAGTCCAGTTCCTTCTCAGTTAGATCGATATACTCTGTTGGATCATGAGCTGGCCCCAATAGTTGATCATTCATCTTGCCGCCTCTAGAAATACTCGGTTCCTCCTAAATATGCCTCCTTTTGGTGGCTGGTTGGTAACAAGAGGATCCTCACAATAGATAACTTGAGAAAGAGGGGGCCTCTAGTTAATGTTTGCCTCTGTTGTATGAAGGATGAAGAATCAATTGATCATTTGCTCCTCTTTTGCCTTTTTATCTTCTGGATTTGGTTAGAATTTCTCAAGCGCTTCAACATCATGTGGTGCTTCCTTGGCTCCGTGACCCTCCTCCTTAAAGCCTGGCATGGGGTTAGACTAGGCAAGCAAAAGACTCGTTTATGGAGAATGACTATTATTGTAGTTTGGTGGTCGGTTTGGCAAGAAAGAAATGGGAGATGCTTTAGGGACATCTCTAATTCGGAAGCGGTTATAGCTAGCAAGGCTAAGCGTTTAGTGATAGAATAGGCTGTTTATGTAGTGGGTCTTAAGGATTGTGATTTTCTCTTTCTTGGAGTCTAGCGGAGTTTGCTCTCTCAGCAAACTCCCTCTTCTCCTTTTTTGTTTTCCTGTCTTTTTCTAATATATATATATAAAGGTGACGAAAATATATTAGAAACCGAAAGAATGTACAAGGGGAAGGAAGGGATCTCCTGCTGAGATAGCAGGGGACAAACAGCCTCCCGCTATGATATATATATATTTTGTGACTTTAAAAAAAAAAAAAAAAAGTAGTTGTCGAGTTTGGCATGGAAGAAGGATGTTTATGGGGAGACGTGTTGGCGGCTAAATATGGTGTGTGAGGGGAATGTTGGTGGGTCAAGCACTCCTTGTATCGGGCATCCTATATTTGGAAGGCAGTTGAAAGTTTATCGGTTATCTTCAAAGAAGGGGTAGGCTTTGCGGTGGGGGGATGGAGAAAGGGTATGCTTTTGGGACGATGTGTGGTTAGGAGGCTCGAGGCTATAGTCTGATTTTCCTAGATTGATGTTGATTGCTCCAAATATTAGCATTGCCATTGATAAGTGCTTTTCTAAGGCAGATAGATGATAGGTGTTGTCACCATCTTGTGGAAGAAATTTGACAGACGAAGAGACTGAAGAGTTTGTTACAGCCTTGGCTGTACTTCAAGGTGTTAGCCTTTCTCTGGGGTGAAAGATGCTTTGCTTTGGAAAGAGGGGAAATCTAGAAAGTTTTTGGTTTGATCTTATTTGATCACTTGAGACGGCACTCAGTCAGATTTAGATCCACTAGCTTGTGTTTGGGATTATGGAGTAGCAATTTTCACTTGGTTGGTGGGGCAAGAATGTGATTCTCAGGATTGATAATCTTCAAAAGAGATTGATGATCATTCCCAACATGTATTCCATGTGCCTAAGCGATTCGGAGATGGTAAAACACTTGTTTATTTGTTGTCCGATTACAAGGGTGGTTTGGGAGAATGTGATGGTTTATTATTATTATTATTATTATTATTATTATTATTATTATTTTAAAAAAAGATTCCTTGGGTGATGTTGGGGTTGATGGAAGGATTATTGCTAGCTTGGCATGGTGGTGGAGGTGACTGTGGAAGACTTGGTGGGCCCTGCTTGACCTGCTGGACATCTGGTCCAGTTAGGCTTACTGGCTATCTGTCTGGGCCTGGATTGGCCTCCTCAACGTTTGGTGGGCCTGTTGGGCCTGCAAGATGTGCTGGTGGTCTTGGCTGAGCCTGTTGGGCGTACATATTGGTCCAGCTGTGCCTGCTGGAATTCTGGGTGGGCTCGCTGATTGGACCTGTGGAGCCTAGCGTGCTTGTTGTAGTTGTTGAGATCCGTAAACCTGAGTGCTGTTGTCAATGGAGTCTTTTTTATCTTGCTGCTGATGACGAATGGTCCTATGGACAACACAGTTATCACCAGTAAAGTCTTTGACCCTGTCACTGCTGTTGAGGGGTCACATAGACCTTAGTGCCATTGCTATTTTGTCTCTTGACCCTACAACAGTCACTGGTGATCCTTATTGGATGTTTTGGTGATGGCAGTGGGGTCTGCAGACCCTGTTGATATTGGATCGCTGAAGAGGCCTGCTGTGCAGATGGGATGGCCTACGCGGCGATTCAATGATTCAAGATTGCCCCTAGGGCCAAACAATAAAAGAAAAGACAGGAAGAAGAGAAGGGATAAAGAAGGAAAGGGGAAGGAGATGATAAAGAAGAAGGGGGGAAAAGAGATGAAAAGGAAGAAGATCTAAACGCCACCCAAGATGATGCTTTCATACCATGTAAATTTTGAGAGAAGAAAGAAATTGATAGAGAACTAAAGAGTTAGGCTCTGTTTGTTAACGCTGAATTTTTACACTTAACACGGAATTGGGAAAATATTCCGTGTTTAGTGGTGTTTGTTAATGCGTTGTTAACACGGAAGACGGAAAGCGCTAAGCGGTTTTTCATTGAATTGTTTCCATGATAGGAGTCTGGCTTAATGGTGAACGTGGAATGCGCTCCGTGATTTTTCATTAA
The DNA here is from genome assembly GCA_037074715.1 of Magnolia kwangsiensis. NCBI lineage: Eukaryota > Viridiplantae > Streptophyta > Magnoliopsida > Magnoliales > Magnoliaceae > Magnolia > Magnolia kwangsiensis. Next base: position 123,573,665 of record CM073577.1, read on the forward strand.
ACAAAAATTTTTTAGTTCCAAAAGTACCCCCTTTCAAGTTACTACGGAAATTTTTTTTCTTCAATTGTTTATGCAATACAAAATCAACCTTTAACCTGTGAATCTTCTTTATGCCCTACTATGATTTATGTGTTTAATCCACACCGTCCATCAACTTTTTCAGATAACTTAAGGTGTGATCCAATAAAAGAAGTAGGTCTAATGATTAATTGGACCATAAGGTGGGGATTGAACGTCCACCGTTAAAAACTTCTTGAGAGCTGGAGAAATTTCAGATCAAGCTGATATTTGTGTTTTCAGTTTCACTTCATCTATGTCTACATGACCTAATCAATAGGTTGGACGGTAAAAAAACGTGGCCATGTAATCAATACAGATGACTCTTGCATTTAATGCAACTGGTGCATTTTAATGCAACCAAGATTATTATTTCGTGTGGTCCACTTGAGTGTTGACTCTGCCTCATGTTTGTGTTCATGCCTTAAAATAATTTGAGAAAAAGGATTAATTTGAGAAAAAGGATTGATGGTTTGGATGTACATATACATCACGGTGGGCCCGCCCACAGATCTGCCCGTTCGGAGCCAGGGACGGGCGGGGGTAGTACGCAATCCGCTTCCTCGTTAAACACGATGCTCGTCCCCTGCCACCTGCCAATGGCTGGTGGTCGGTGCTCTGTGGGCCCTACCATGATGTATGTGTTTCATCCATGCCATTCATCTATTTTTTCAGATCATTTCATGATATGGGACAAAAAATTAGGTATATCAAAATCTCAAGTGGGCCACATTACGAGAAACAACGTTGAATGAGCGTCGACCATTAAAAACCTTTCGGGGGCCATAAAAGTTTTGGATCAAGCTGATCTTTGTTCTTTCCAAGTTATGTTTCAGAGTTTAGATGTATCTTGAACTAAAAATTACTCTTATTTGATTACCTAACTATCAGATTGGTGGGCATTTATTGGACAGTTCAAATGAAAACATCCAATAGTCTTGACAAGTGTCCACGAATCAGAGATCATAATCGTTTGAACCATATGATTTTGAGATTGTGAAGTCAAGACAGTGGATTCTACAGTTTATTCAGTTTAATCTTAGTTAATATGTGCCAAGTATAGAACTTCAAGTGTCTGCGTATCAAGTGTCATACAGCGCCTGAGTAGCATATAACTTCCCTTCTGCGAGACGGACCTCATTCATGACACGTGGCACTCGCTGAGTAGGCGGGACAAATATTCAATCCTGCGCGAGCGGGAGATGATAGAGTGGAGCGGGGAGAACTGGAGTACCGTGTAGCCATCTCTCCACATTACACGTGGCAGAGTGATGTATCGATCGGGCCCACAGATATGCTGGCACTAGGATGGATGGCCTGGTTTTTAAAATTTAAATCCATGGACTGTCTGTCCATTTCCTTTTTTACAGTTTATCCTTGACCGTTAGCTATTTTGGTTTTCACCACCATTTTTAATGCCCACAGATCAGATGGATGGGAATGTATAATCGGTGTGATCTTTGAGATATGAAAGATCCATGACATAAAAAAGCAGGTGGTCGGATCCAATGCTTACATCATCGTACACGTGTACTGTAGAGAGATGGTCGTATCATATTCTGGTTCTTCAGGCTCCACCACGGCGATAATGTAGAGAGATTATACGGGTAGCGATAGATGGGAACGGATTGGCTACTCCCCTTGCCACCAGCCAATGGCTGGTGGTCGGTGCTCTGTGGGCCCCAACATGATGTATGTGTTTCATCCATTCCGTTCATCTATTTTTCCATATCATTTTATGCTATGAAAAAAAAAAGAGGTATATCCAAATCTCAAGTGGAACACATTACAGAAAATAGTGTTGAATAAGCGTTGACCATTAAAAACCTTTTAGGGTCCATAAAAGTTTTGGATCAATCTGATCTTTGTTTTATGCATTCATCTGGACCTGTATGACCTAATAAACAGATTGGATTTCAAATAAACAGTACATTGGGCCTTAGGAGGATTTAATTGTGGATTTCCAATCACTATTGTTTTCCTGTGGTGTGATCCACCTGAGAGTTATATCCCTATCATCTTTGTGGATTTCCTGCAAAAGCCGTTCACAAGAAGTTCCTGCACAAGGATGCTGGGTGGGGCCCACCACCATGTTTTTAGGAAATATACTCCGTACATTTGTTTTGCAAGCTAATTTTAGTACAAGCGACAAAAAATGAGGTGAATCCTAGACTTGAGTGGGCCACACGAGAGGAACAATAGCTATATGACGCTGACGCTCATTGAGCTCTGAGTTGTACGAACGATTTAAAGGAGATCAAAGTTGGCGGGAAATCTGCATCAGGTGTAAAACATTTCCAAACAGGAGATATGGGGGCAAATGTGTCAAATTAACATATTTCAGACATTTTAGATGTTTGTTAACAAACAAATTGTTTCAAATTCAGTACTTAATTTTCAGACTTCGTTCATAATTATCAAACAAGTTTTTTGACTTCAGATTTCAGATTCAGGCTTCAGATTTCAGATTCAGCTTCAGATTTCAGATTCAAGCTTTAGACTTCAGATTTAACAAACAGGGCCTTAATCTATCTTCTCGCTACAATTTCGGGTTGACTTTCAAATGATAAAACTGCAGAAGTTTATGATCAGCTGACCTATAACTGCACAAAATGTGAAGTGGTGGTGTGGGAGCAGGGAAGTGTGTTTCAAAATGTTAGCCGGTAGAAACAGCTAGGAATTACCTCTCCTAAAAAACAAAAAACAAAAAACAAAAAATCTATTAAGTAGGAGCTAGAGCATATGAGCCCGGTTCGCCATTCAAAGTGGGTGCTGCACCTTGTTAAGGGATTGTGCAATTAAGAGACTACTAGACATAAACCTTCTTGTGACCTGGTCTCTTGTAGCTGGCCATGGCAAAAGCTCACATTGATACCACACACATGCCAAATTTGTCCCAGTCCCACACATCCCAACTACTACATGCAGGCTAATAGGTGTCTTGCACGTAAAATGTAACTAATCCGGTCGTGTTTGGTTCAATGAATCTTTGGACTTAAACTATTGATCCCATCATTGTTTTGCTACATTTGAAGAAGAGGCTTGCAGCTTTTATAATTAAAATTGAATAAACTTACATGGTATGCATGGTCATAGCTTCTTTGCTATTCATAGTCTTGCTGTGAATGAATTCACATAATAATAATCAAAATTGGCTGGAATCTTGATCAGGTGAAGAGGAAGGTATTTATGCTTGGGTAGCTGCAAATTATGCTCTTGGAACCTTGGGAGGTGATCCTCAAGAAACCACAGGGTTAATAGAACTGGGTGGGGCTTCTGCGCAGGTTCAACTCATTCTTTCTACTCTGTTTGGAAGAGTTGTTTTTATCTTTCTCCCAAGTGAAAATTTGAGAATATTTTGTACTGTTGCTAACTTTATGGTAAAACATCTTCTGTCTTTTTACCATTAAAGAAAAGGAAAGAAAGAAAAAAATATTTCCTCTTTCGTGCCTTTATGTATACGAGGGCCGGCTTGGGTAGGGGATTCCACATAATCGGGATAAAATCTGGTCTTGATTCTGGTGGCCACATGCTCTGCACGTCAGATTCACCGCACAAAAACTGTGCTTTCCTGTACATAATTGCTATTAGCATCATCATCATCATTATTATTATTATTATTTTTTTTTCCTCTCTAAAACCTCTGCAATTGCATTTATGCAGCGGAAAGTGCCACTTTAGCAATGTGGAGGGCATGGGCCTACAAAAATCAGGATTGGGATTAATCCTGATTTTGTAGGATCCCCTACCCAAACAGACCCTAAATAATTTTTATGGCCAAATTATCTTTTGGTAGTGACAGTGTTTTGTCAAAGGGGTGACTCGCCTTAGTGCTTGTGTGATCAATTACCTGGGCCACCATACCTAGGTCATTCACCTGGGCTATGATTTCCAAGGCTTTTGCAAACCTAGGTTACTCAAAACGAAAGAAAATGGCTAATCTACGACTAAGCAGTTACCTAGGCAATAAGAACATCAAGACATTATTTATGGTTTAATACTCATGAATTTGGTTATTTGAATTGTACAAAGTTCAGCACTTTTCATAGTCAACTGCTAATTTACCAGAGTATGGGTGTGGGTTTTGAATACATCTAAGATTTTTTTTTAGGAAGGTAATGAATTTATTAATAGCAGCATAGAAGGTTCAAATTTGGTTCAAGGGATCCTAAAAATCCAAACTTCTCAGGATACGGGTACAACAAGGATTGGTGACGGTCTATAAGTATAATCATGTTAAGATACTTGCCTTAACTTTATCATAAGTTGAATTTGTTGAAGAATTGGTAAGATTCAGTAAGAATTCTAAATGACTAATAGCTGTAGAGTTCAATAGTCCGGAATATCTGGATTTGAAGTCTCGGGAAAGGGGGATCTCTTATCTTTACCCTTATTTGAATATTCTGAGAATCTGATTTGGATGCTTCATTTTTTTTTTAATATTTTATATTTTATTTTTTATGTGGATGCTTCTATGCTCAGATACGAGCAGATTCTAATGATGAACCAAATTGCATCTCTATAGACATTATTCTATTCTCTAATCAAATAACAGACCAGCCTTACATGGTAAGAATTAGAGGCATCATGCCATTTAGAATCTATGCACAAGTGCATGGTGCACTAGCCTTCTTGTTTTTTAATTAGTAGGAAAAAACTTAATTAATTTAGTGGCAAACTTTTCTATGCAAGAGAAATTTCTGAACTTTTTAAATTTAAATCTGATACTCTGATTCATACTAAGTATAATTGTAGTGACAAAACTGAAATAGACAGTCTGGAAGCAAGTAGATAAGAGTAGAAGCCAAAATTGCAGCCTAACTAGGGAAGTAAGCGCAATAAGAAACTACTTTAATCCTTTAAATATTTAAATAATGATAAACTATCCTTCAAAAATATAATGATTAAACTATCCCTATAAACTCCTGACCTTATTTACCTGAACCACCTGTTACTGAAAAGGATGCGTCTAATGTTCTTTTAATGGCGTTACTAAATAAATCCCATATTGATGACACAGTTTTTTTTTTTTTTTTTTTTTTGTGAAAATAACTTCACTGAAATGAAAAGTTACCTTCATATCGATGGACTACCTCTCAGAAGGTGGACACATGAGCTCAAAATTCTAAACGTTAGAACTTCCAAATCTGTTCGACTTTAAAGTTTTCAAACAAATGGTCCTCAAATTTATATTTATTTTAATTTGTCAGGGTTAGAGTGAGTCATGGCTTTTTAATAAGTTTCCCTTTTGTATTTTTGTCACTTTTTTGGTGGGCCATATTTGGGCATCAAATGATGTCGGAACAACACAAATTTTCTTGTGTTTGAAAGATTTTTATCTTTCGGATGAGTGCAATATTATATCATTTCAATATCACTTGAGTGAGTTATGGCCAACTTACAGCAAGCCTATATGGTTGTGATAGGAATCAAGGACATTTTGGTTTCCCCATGGGGTAGTTTATCAAAGAATCATCTTCTTACCATGCCTCCTTTGGAAGTATATTGCTCGAATTTCTCCCTTGTTGGTTGGTGACTTGAGTTTTCTTATTGGTGAGGGGTCCAAGGTCAGGGAAGATATTTGGTGCGGAGACTCTTCACTTCGATCGTCCTTCCACTCCTTGGTTAGCCTTTGCCCTGTGGCTGATATCCTGTAGCCAGCTATTTTTCAGTCCAGGATTCTGAGGAAGGTTGGCTTCCTCGTTGCTGGGATTTAAGTGATTTGGAAATCAATGATCTGGCTTCTTTTCTTTTTTGCTTATAGGAGATCTCGCTTTCACTGGGTGTGGGAGACTCACTTGTATAGCGCCTTAGCAAGTCCAGCATCTTCTTGGTGCGATCATTCTATTCATTGGTTCCTTAGTTTGAGGTTGAGGGTTTCGGAAGTCATACTGCCTTTGTGTGTCTCATGAGACTCCTCCGAAAATTGTTGCCTTTGCATGGCTTGCTGAAAGAAATAGGATTTTGACTATTGATAATTTGCACAAGAGGTCTTTGGTGCTGCCTAATGCTTGTCTCCTATGTTTGAGCACTGAGGAGTTTGTGGACCATTTTTTTTTTTTTATCCACTGCACTTTTTCCAGAGTGGTGTGGTTTGACATTCTTTGATCCTTGAATGTGTCTTGGGTAATGCCAAGTTCTGTCGAGAGCTTGTTCCAATCCTGGCACTATATGGATTGAAAGGAATAATTGCTGCTTTCGTAATCAAATAGGCTCCGCAGTTGGGTTTTTCATCTGGCTGCTATGTATATCCAAGAGTGGGCTTCTTGAGTTTGTGGTTTAGTGGGGTTGGGTTCTTGGGTTTTGTTTTTTCTTTTATTTCCTATTGTTTTGCTAGTTGTATTTCTTTTCTTAGCCTTTGACCCTAATAAATTGCATTTTCTAAAAAAAGGGCATTTCGGTTATTTTTTAGTATGTTAGGTTTCACTTACTTTGTTAGAGGTCTATGGCAAAGGAGGTTGATTGATCACTAGTTTCGACTAGTGGGTTGTTGGGAATTATTTCTAGGTTTTTAGTTTGTGACATTGCAGCTCCAGATCTATGGTTGTTATAAGACTCATGGTTATTTTGGTTATTTTTTTTAACATGTTAGTGTTGCACTTTCTTTGTTAGTGGTCTATGGCAAAGGGGGTTAATTGGTCACTCTTTTCAATTAGTAGGTTGTTTTGGTTTCATCTTTGGTGATTACTCTGCAACATTGAAGCTCTAGATATATGGTTGTGATAGGGTTCAAAGGGTGTTTTGGTTATTCTCTAGTATGTTTGGGTTTCTCTTCCCTTGTCAAAGGTCTATATAAAGGCAAGGGTGGTTGGTTGATCACTACTTTCGACTTGTGGGTTGTTGGGATTGATTTCCATTCTTGATTTCATCTTCGGTGATTACTCTGTGACATTTGCAGCACCAGATCAAGGGTGAATCTTGACCTAGATTGGCCTGTTGATGGTTGGCTTTATCAATTTGTTCTCCTTCTTCCTGCGATGAGTTTTCTTCTCTTCCCTTTTGTTCTCCTTCTTCCTCATTTTTCCCCTCTTGCCCACAACCCTAAGCTCGTAAACTCATAGCTGCCACCCTTTACCAAAAAAATCTCAATCGTTGCTTCTAATGATCTTTAGATCTAGGTTCCAACATCAAATCTGTCCATTATTTCTCAATAGTACATTCCCTCAATCCTAGATCTACACTTGCACACCCAAGGTAACCCCAAAAGAGCCCCTATATCCTTAGTTGTTCATATCCAAAATCTTAGATCTGCACTCCTACACAAAATCCAGCCCTCAACTCTAGTCGTGCATCCTTAAGAACCTTAAAGCTCTTCATCCAAACCAAAATCAACCCTTAGGTCTCAGCTCACCAACATCGCATCATATATCTTGCTCCTATAGTCAAATCCATCCCAAGAAAATAGCCCCAAACCCATCCATTCCAGCCCATATTTTATTTTCTAGATGTTACTTAGGCAGATACTTGTATGCTTTATACAATTATTGATGAGGACATTTGACCATTCAAAGTGTACCAATGGCGGAGGATAGCGATACAGCCTTCTTTGTGGCTAGACAAGTGTTACATGAGGCTTGTGGGGTCCAAATCGTATCCCTAGCCATCATAGAAGACCTCATGTGCGTGGTTTGTACATATTTGAAGACCCCACATTGAGAATATGCATGTGGGCTTGCGTATTGAGGAGTTCTAGACATTGGATCGAGTGCACGCCTCGATCAGACTGTTGGATTGCGCGTATCGGGCTATTTACCCACTTTTGATCATGGCCCGCCTCGATCGTTGACACTTAAGGACTTAAGTGTCTTAGTTTTTATTTATTACTTTATCAGGATTTAGTTTATTTTGCGGTTTTATTTTGTTTTATGCATTAAAGGACATTTTAGATATTAGGGTTTTTTTTTTTTTTTTAGAAATCTTTCCTAAGAGTCTTTTTGTAAAAACGAATTTCTGAGACTAAAAGATAGGGGGTAGGGGGCATGTGGAGCTTTCTCCATGCTATTGCTTCTCAAAAACTTCAAACTTTATCTTCTTTCTTCATATGATTTGAAGGATTCTCCATGTGATTTGGAGATTAGGATTGGTGAGAGGCCATTCCTATTTGATAGAGGTGCGGGGCTTCCACTTATTTTTCGTATTCTTCATTTTTCTCCATCAAAGAGGTATTTCTTTCAAGTGTTCATTTTTTCTTCTTCCCAATTTCGTAAAACCCACCAAATTCCCTTCATTTCTTCCTCTTTACATCCTCCTATATAAACCCCAAACCCTTGCCAAAATAACCCATATGTGTGAACTCCTATAGCTTGTCGTACGGCCCACCCTTCGTCCCTTTGATTCCTTCTTGATTCCACATCAAAACCTCCTTGAATCCCATACCTTAATCCTAACGTAAACCCTAGATCCCCAAATATCAAAAAGAAGAAGAAAAAGAAAATACGCGGAAAATGCGCCGAAATAAGAAATCATGTTAGAAACCAAAGAGGGTTTAGAACACATGGGAGGAGACAAGAGGACTTGAGGGGTTAGAGAAGACGCGTGAAGAAGAGATGAGCAAGTTCGAATAATTGGTAGGAAATTTCCTGAAAGCCCAAGCCCATTTTTATATGCAGAATCTTGGAAATTTCACAATGAATCCAAATCCACTATGTTTGGAGATCTTGATGAAGATGTATCTGAAGGTGACGTGATCGAGGCTGGGTGCACCGGTGGATCCAACATCATGTTTGAAGATCTAGACGAAGATGTATCTGAAAGGGATGTCATCCAGGTTGGGTCTGCCACTGGATCTATGAATCTAGGGATGACTCCAAGTCCACTAGGTCTGAAGATCTAAGTGAAGATGTATTTGAATGTGGTGCGGTCCAAGATGGGTCCACCATTATGTCTGAAGATTTGGACAGATGTATTTAAAAGTAGTGCATCCAGGTTGGGTCCACCATTGGATCCACCTATGAATCTTTTCATTGGTCAACAGATGGATCAGATGAATAATTGACAAACCTGAAGATAAATGGACAGATTTGGCTGAAGGGATCGATTGAATGAAGAATACAGACAACTAGGTGGTCGAAGAGATGGATAGTTTAACAATTATTGGCAGACTCTATGTTTATAGGGTTTTCTTTAGTTGCCCAAGGTGGGTTGATCTCAATCAGATCATCCATCGGTGAACCATTTTGTCAAATTGTATTCATGCTTTGAATTACAATTTGAATGCATTTGAGACGAGGGAAAGTAGACTTACATGGTTTGGTCATGTCCAATGGATAGCAAGAACAATGCCTGTTAGGAGTGAATTGGGGGCTGTTTTTCATCCCCCTTGGGTTCTCTTTTTTACATTTTGTTGCTTTTTGAGTCTATTTTTAACCCATTTTCTAGATTTGTGCAATTTGTGACGATTAATACACAAGATTTAAGCCTATTTTCGAAGAATCAAAGTTCCAGCACCGAATTTAGGAAAAATAAAAAATAGGTAAAAATTCATATCTTTTTGTTTTTTCTTGCTGCAAATGTATTGATTTAATATTACATCATCAATTTGACTAAATCTTGCCAGACGCGTGTTTGATTTGGCTATTTTTGTATAATTGTTCAAATTTTTTTTGCTGCTTTCTATTTTGGCCCGTTTTAGGTGCATTCGATTGGTCCAAAATTGGCTTGGCACTATTCATTAATTTTGGCCTGTTTTGAGTGTGTTTGATTGGTCCAAAATCGGCCTGGCACTATTCATCCGAATTTAATTTTAATTTTTTCCTCAAATCTTCTTGAGGGAAATGGTATTAAATGGTCAGAGATATGCTTTTGGTGGCATTTGAGCGTACCCAAATTGGCCCAGCATTATTCATCTGAATTTAATTTTCATTTTTTCCCTCAAATATATATTGAATCATTGATATTACTTAGATATTTAGAATATTAAATATAGGGGTTGTGAGGTCAATCTCAGCCTCTCAGGTTAATAATATTATCAGGTAGCTCGAGACAACATTTGTACCAAAGAATGGTCCGTTAAACTATCATAAACATGTTCAAAACCAGAAAAGAATACATATTTGGAATCCTCACATTTCCAGAAAATTTCTAGTATTTTTTCTTTAAAAAATCAATCATAGGGCCTGTACTGTAACGGTCCAATGGCTGGCTGTTAAGGCGGCATTATGATTATTGAATACCTCAGGACAAGTTGAGGGCTGAGAAAGGGCAAGGGGAGGCCTAAAAAGACATGGGTGGAGGTAGTAAGAAAAGACTTGATGACCTATGGTCTAACTGAAGTTATATCCCTTGATAGAGTGGACTGGCGGAGTAGGATTCATTTAGTGGAGTGAAATTAAGTGGGATAAGGCTTAGATGATGTTGATTGAGCTGATTAATTCTGACAGCCGTGCTTAAGCCATTATTTCTTTTTTAAATATACCTACTTAATAACCGTAAGGATTATCACACTTGAATGGTTATGCCTAAACTTCTCCTTGAAGCGTACTTGATGAATTGAAGATTTTGGCCTTGAGAAACATACTTTGTGATTTATATCCTTATGTTTCATTCAACTAGAAAATTGTTGGAACTTGGAACTACTGAACATTTTTGTTTTCTGTTGCAACAATTCATGAAAAGAATGTCAAAGTGCCCTTCAATAATGTTTAGCATGTAGTTGGTGAATTTAGTGCCTCTTTGTTGTACCGGGGCTGAATCCTGTCTTAGGATTTTTATCTGACGAGATTTGAATTGGTAAAAACATGATCATTTGGTTTCTCCAAAATCCCACTCGAGAGTCGGAGAGGCATTAAAAGTGGAACTTTTCTGTTCTCTTTCTATCTCCTGCCCAAAATGAAATACGCAGGGGCTATCAATCCCATTGAATTGGAGCCATCCATACAGGAGGACCAGGTTGAGGGATTGATTTGATTTTATTTAGTCTCCAACTTGCTCTTAGTAAGCATGATAGTGAACTTATACCATAATTTGTTTCTGTTCTTCTTTAACTTTTGCTAGATGAAATTATTCACTGACAAAATGTGAGATTGAGATTAGGTGCTTAGACAATACCTGATTGAGTTTTGTTGAATTTGCTTTTCATTGCAGATTACATTTGCGCCAAGAGAACCACCCCCAAGGGAATTCTTACGGACGATCAAAGTAGCTGGGGTTACATACAATCTTTACAGCCAAAGCATGCCACAATTTGGTCAGGTGATTCCCCTGTTGAAAGGTTCATTGGCATTCTCTTTCTCACACCTGACTTGTGAGTTATGGTTATCTTTGATTAGTTGTACTCCTGTTATTCAATATCATGTAGATACTGTGTTGGACAGAATCTACTGGCAATAGGTAAGCAGATCTTTGCTAAGGATTCACACAACCCTACATGACCAAACATGTGCGGAGCATCTGAACTGTGCATCAAGTGGGCCCTAGTAGGTAGATGACCTGCGCCAATAATCCAAATTAGGATTGCTTGCTCAGGGTGATCTTAGAAATATGCACATGTTCTATCCACAATGTTCCCCAAAATTTGGATGGTGTCAGCCATGCATGAGTGCCCCTTGTGAGGAGGATGAGTCACCCCCATTTCAAAACAGTGGTGAACTATCAAATTTTTTTTTTTTTTTGAGAAGTCACGAAATATATTGATAAAAGGGAAGGAAATACAGAGCAAAGAAGAGTAGAGAGATTGCCGAGAGAGCAACCTCAACTAGACTCCTAGAAAAAGAAAATCGCAGTCCTTTAGACCCACTACAAAGACGGCCCATTCAATCATTAAACGCTTAGCCTTACTGGCTACAACCGCCTCCAAGTTTGAAATATCCCTGAAGCATCTACCATTCCTCTCTTCCCAAACCGACCACCAAAATGCAATGATGGCCATTCTCCATAGGCGCGTCTTGTGCTTGCCCAATCTCACTCCATGCCAAGCTTGAAGGAGATGACTCACTGAGCCAGGGAAGCACCAATTTAACTTAAAACAAGATAGAAAATATGACCAAATCCGAGCGATAAAAGGGCAGAAAATGAGTAGATGGTTGATTGATTCTTCGTTCTTCATATAGCAGAGATAGACATCGACAATGGGCATCCCCCTTTTACGCAAATTGTCCACCGTGAGGATCCTCTTGATCCCTGCCAACTACCCAAAGGCGGCGTATTTTGGGGGGACCGAGTATTTCCAAACATGGTGCATGATATCGAGGGAGGCCTGCTCATTTTCCAGCAATGCATAGAAAGTTTTAACTGAAAATCTGTTGGTTCTGTCCGCCTTCCAGAAAAGTTTGTCTGGGGAGTCAATATCTGGAGAGCCCCTATATATACGCTCAAGCAGGCCCGCATACTGTTCAACCTCCCAATCATGAAGATTTCTCCTGTAGTTCACGGTCCACTCTATTTTCTTAGCCGACCTAGAGAAGTAGCTAGCAACTGGGATTGCGGGGTTTGAGGTAAGGCGGAAAATATTCGGAAAGTCGTCTTTTAAAGGCGAATCTCCCACCCTAATTTCTTCCCAAAACCGAATGTTTTCACCTTTACCAGTAATGAAACTGATACCTTTTAGGACCTCCTTTTTCAGAGAAGAGATCCCTTTCCAAAGGGCCGAAGCCCTATAGTGAGAAAGTCCTTGGTCCACCAACCACCAAAGGATCTACCGTATTTCCCTTTGATAGTCTTATTCCACAGACTGTCCCCCTCAGTTCCAAGTCTCCAGATCCATTTCCCTAGGAGAGCCCTATTCAGTCTCTTGAGATCTTTGATCCCCACACCGCCTTGATTGAAGTGCTTACATACCTGATGCCATTGAATAAGGTGGAACTTCTTTTTATCTTCCTTGTCGTGCCAAAGGAAATCTCGCCTTAATTTTTCAAGGATAGCCAAAACTAGGGCTGGACATCTGAAGAGGGACATGAAATGTAGCGGCAGGTTTGAAAGAGCTGCCTTGATAAGAGTTAAGCGGCCACCCAAGGAGAGATCTACATTTCCATTTTGCCAAGTAGGTTTCAAACCTATTGATAACCTTATTCTAGAGGGATTTTGGAGGCACTCCCAAACATAGTGGAAGATCGACGAAAGAGGCCGGGAGCGAAGATTGAGCACACCCAAAAAAATCTGCAAAGTTGCTAATCTCCTCATCCTTCAAATTCACCCCGATCATCTTAGATTTAGCCTGATTGATCCTTAACCCCGACACAGCTTCAAAACAAAGAATCGTTGTGTGTAAGTTACCGAGTTTAATCGGATCTGCTTCGTTGAAAATCAGAGTATCGTCTGCATACTGAATATGAGATATCGGGGAAGGTGTGCCTCCCACTTTGATGCTGCCAAGGATACCTGCCTCCTAACCTGACTGAATCATTGTGGAAAAGGCTTCTCTCAAAATGAGAAAGAGGAAGGGAGATAGCGGATTGCCTTGACGAATACCTCTGGAGCTCTTAAAGAAACCTTTTGTGGTTCCATTAAGGAGGATGGAGAAGTAGGCCGATCCGAGGCTTTCACCAATCCACCCATGTCATTTCTCACCAAAGCCCATATGCCTCATGATGTATTGCAGAAAATCCCAGTTCACGTGGTCATAAGCCTTTTTAATGTCTTGCTTGCAAAAAATCGACTTAGAACCATCTTTGTGACTAGAGTCCAAGCATTCATTAGCAATGAGCGCACAGTCTATAATTTGTCTCCTCGGAACAAATGCACTTTGATGGCCTGAAATAATCTTCCCGATAACCATTTTCAAGCAGGAAGCTATGACTTTTGCCAGAATCTTATAAAGGCCCCCTATTAGACTGATGGGTTTGAAATTGTTGAAGGAGCTAGCACTTGGGACTTTTGGGATGAGCGCAATGAAAGAGGCCCCCAAACCTTTAGACAATCTACCCCTTTCGTGAAGCTCGTTGACAAAAAAAATAACATGTTGTCTTCTTTGATAACCTCCTAGAAGAAGGTGAAGAAGCAAATGGTAAAGCCATTGGTGCGTGGAGCCTTGATGCTGCTTAAGGAATCAACTACCAATCTGACTTCTTCCACAGAAAACAGAGCTTCTAAGGCTTTTGCATCTTCAGCCGACAGGCAGTCCATTCGAAGATGGTCCAATTACGGTCTATCCCAACAATCTTTAGAAAGCAAAGTTCTGAAGTGCGTGATTGCTTCCTTCGCTATTTTGTCTCTGTCTTCAATGCGCCGACCATTCACAGAAATGCTGATTTTATTTTTTTTGGCATGCATATTGGCGATGCTGTGAAAATATCTAGAGTTTTTACCCCCCCCTTAAGCCACTGGACATGGGATCTTTGTTTCTAAGCAACTTCATCGTCAAGCACTCTGGAAAATAGAGCTTAGATCAGCTGAATTCTATCCAACAGGATCTCGGTGGACATGAGGCCAGCTTCAACACCCACATCGATCGTCTGCAGATCAGCCAAGATCGAACCCATTTCCCAGTCTCTCAAGGAGAGGACTTCCTGCTTCCATTTCTTAAGCTTCTCCTTCAGCATTCTGAATTTGCTACTTAGCCTGTAACTTACAAAGCCTGTTACTTGGAAGCTACCCCACCAATCAGAAACCAATTGAAAAAAGCCATCATTATCAACTAGGAGGACTCCAATCTGAAAGGTTTTGAGCCCCAATTCTGATCGTCAGTTGATAGCATAATCGGGCAGTGATCAGAAGTAATTCTTGGGAGGGCGGACTGAGAAACGGAGGGAAGCCATTCCAGCCATTCTGAATACACGAGAAATCTATCCAACCTGGAAAGAGAGGGGCTCAATCTACCATTTTTTCCACGTAAATATGGAGCTGAGAAGAGGAAGATCAACCAGTTCCTGGACATCAATCCAGCTTGAGAAGGAGCGCATCGCAGGCGACATCTACCATGGGATTTTTCTTCAGCATATCTGATGATGTTGAAGTCTCTAGCGAAACAGCAAGGGCCTGAGAATTTTAGCCTAGAGGCAGACAGTTCTTCCTAGAAATCAGCCCTTCTGACATCAGTGGTTGGGCCGTAAACAAAGGAGATGAGGCACTTCTGATTAGCTCTTAATAGGATATCAATTTAAGTCCTTATCTATTGAATTCATAGAACTATAGTGAATATTGAAGGTTACTTCTTCTTCTTCTTTTGAAAGAGAGTATAAATGCTAAATGCTAATATCTTAATTATCGAGCAGTCAATCTCTGTGTTACATGTTAATAAAGCCAGACCATTCATCAATTTCTACCTACGAGTGATGGGCCATACGCCAAAAACCACCTCGAATCCTAGCCAGTCGATTGAAAGGACTCGTGTTGTTTGGACTCTGATTGTTGGTTGGGCTTTTTAACCACCCACCTCTTCAAGAGTTCTCCGAAGTACAACCAATGGTTAGGATCACCCGACTAGTGTGATTTTTGAGCATGTCCTGTCCACATAATGTGAACTAATGAAAGTCCAAATCTCATACATGGGTACGTGTCTATGGACATTGAATGCTTGAAGGCTTAAGATGATATTGATACTGGTGAATCCTCTCTCTCTCTCTCTCTCTCTCTCTCTCTCTCCCTCCCCCTCCCCCTCCCTCCCCCCCCCTCCCTCCTTGATGTCCTTGTTTAAAATTTTGGTGTATCCAAAGAGACTACTGACTACCTTTGGGAGGGTGGAAGTGAGGACCATGAATCCACATTATGAATTGGATGGATGTTCAAAAGCCATAGGAATTCCCTTTTGTTTTATAGATAAAAGTTGTGAGGGTTATAAAATGCACTCACTTTTGAAGTAATTTACCCAAAACCTACTCCACTAAAGATTTTCCAAAATATATCAATTAGAGAAATTACACTCTCTTAGAAAGTGATAGTGGAGAAGGATGGAGCCGAAATCTCTTCGGCAAGAAGTTATCGTAAGTATGGTGAAGTGGTGGTTTGGGAATGGTTCTTTGGATTGGCAATAGAAAGTGATGATTCAGGGTTGTAGAAGGCCATTAGAAAAGGGGTTTCGCGACAAATGAAAATTTACGATATCGACATATCTGCTAAGGCAAGGTGCATCATGAAGAATGGAATTGTGAGTATGCGATCCATATGGAATTGGTGATAAAGTGTGGTTTTGGGAAGATATTTGGGTCAGGAATGAAATCTAGCCTGGTCTCTCTTGTACATCACATCTTCTTATAAAGGCGCAATGGTGGTAACAATGTTTGGAATGCCACTTTTAGAAATTCATAAAAAAAAAATCACGTTTAGACAAAATCTGAAAGCATATGATATGGTAGGCTTTATTGCCTTGTTGAAGCTATTCTTCCTTGTTGGAGGCTAGCTATGCTATCAAGTGGGCATCCTCTTTGATGCCAGCCCTTGAAATTAGTTTTTATTCTTTCAAAGTTTTAGACCTTCATGAGAATAGGAGTTTTGACTTTTCTAAAGTTTGAGGGATGAGAATGAAGTTGTTGATACTCTTCCATAGGAAGGTGAAGCATTTGTGATCGAACACAATCAATCAAAGGATGCTTCCAGGCCACACAAGTTGGCCGATCAAAGACTTGGACCATCTAACCATGCAGATTGGCTTGATTAGGGTTTTGGATTAGATCAACTCTAACGACAATGTTCTGATTGCATTCTGTAGTTCCACAAGTGCATAGGTTCTATTTATTTAGTTGTTAGAGTAACTAGTAGCAATGGCTTGCAGAACAAGTTTCCCTTAGATTTTTAATACTTATTTTGTGGGCCACCTTCTAGGTATCAAAAGATGTCCAATGGTACAAAATTGGTCCTATTTGAAAGCCTATCAAGTTAACTTTATAACTAGTTGAGGATAATGTGATGCTAATATCATTTGAGCACGTTAATTTTCAAAAGGGGGAAAAAGGGAATTTTACAAAAAAGCTACCTAATTAATATGGAATTTACATTATGGTACCTTTTTAAGAAAGGTTTTCAAAAAAGCTACCTCATTGATCAATATAATTATCATTCCACTACCTTCCCGTGCAGGAAAATGGCTTGGTGGCTCGGGTGGACCCTACCGTAAGGTTTATGTGAAATCCATCCCAACCACCAGGTTCGTCACCCCATGTTAGGCTAAGGGCCCAAAACTCAGCTCCATCTATGATTAAGGTAGACCACATTATTGAAAACAACATACAAGGAAACACTCACCCTCCAAACCTTTTCCGTTAGTGTAGCACACGTGAATCATGGATGGGTATGATTTTTGGGACATAGGCCTAATGTTTTGTGTGGAATCTAATGATTGGAGTGTAAAAAGCAAGGGTGGACATTTCTCTCCCAACTATTTCCTTTGGTGTGGCCCCTCAGAATCACATGTCAGCCTAATTTTTTGTCAATGGGTTTAATATGGGACTAAATATCTAATGGTTAGATTGGATCTTGCATAAACATTACAGTGGACCCCGTCAAAATCAAGAGTGGCATACATGCAATTCTGTTTTTCAATAAATACCCTCCATACAGTTGGAGACACAGGCCTGAAGTTGATCTTTGGCAGGGCCCACCGTAATGTGTATGCGGAATCCACTACGACCGTTAGATGCATAATCCTGGTTTAGGCTTGAGCCAAAAAATCAGGCCGACTTGTGGGCCACACCAAAGAAAACAACTGTGAGAGAGATGTCCACCTTTGATTTTTATATGGCCCACTGTGATGATTATATGAAATCCACTCTGACCATTAGATGCCACACTAAAATTTTGGCCTGTGGCCTAAAAATAAGGCCCATCCGAGCTTCAGGGGGCCATACCAAGGGAAATAGTTTGGAGGGTGGCCATTACCCTGTACACAGTTTCCAATCATGTGGACCACATGAATCATGGATGGGGGTGATTTTTGGGCCCTTGGTCTAACGTGAGGTTACACTCTTGGTGGTCAATGTGGATTTTACATAAACATTATGGTAGAGCCCAGCCAAACAACCAACCCATTTACTTGTGCACCCACCCAACCGGCTGTTTAAAAAAAATATATATATGTAAAGGTAGTGGAATGATAATAGTACCTATTAATGCGGTAGCTTTTTGAAAAAAGTACGATGAGGTGTTGTGGTCAAAAAAGAAAAAAAAAAAACCATTTATGTGTGTTGTGGCCAATTTACATAAAGCCTATATGATTGTGATGTGATATTCATGGGTATTCTGGTCATTATTTTAATATCTTAGGGCCTGTTTGATTTTCTAAATCCAATGTAAATGCCTTGTGAATAAGTAATTATTACTCGACCCTGTTTGAAAATGCACTTGTATTTCTGTTTCGAAAACTAGTTCAAAAAGACTGGTTTAAATTTGTGGGGCCCACCATGATATATATGATGTATCTACACCGTCCATCTATTTTAGTGTAACATTTTGAGGCATGAGCCAAAAACTGAGGTTGATCCAGCACTCAAGTGACCCGCACCAAAGGAAACAGTGGCACCAATAAATTTTTAAAGGTAGATGTTCGATTCCCTAAATCTATGTGGTGTGGTCTACTTGAGCTTTGTATCAGCCTCATTTTTTGGTCAAAGCCCTAAATTTAGCTGGCATAATGGATGGACAGTGTGGATAAGCCACAAACATCACGGGTCCCCACATATATTTGGCAGTGTCCTCGGTTTTAGAGCTCAAGAAAGTAAGCATCAAATCAAGTATTGGTAACAATGACGGAATTACTGAAGGAAATAATTATTACTCATTTGCAATGTAATTACCGATGGTTTGGAAAATCAAACCCGCCCTTAGTGAAATAGGTGGTTAAAATTGGAAGAGACGAATATGGTTATGACAGAATAAAAAAAGTTATATGGATTTAGCAAGTGTCACATCCTTTTTTGGCATGTCTTGTCTACCATAGAAGAAGAGTGGGGGAATATTCCGATTGCTAGCATTATAGTTAGAAGCTTATTGGATAGCAAGCCACAATCCTTTATTTTTATTTTCCATTGCATCTGTGAAGAAATTTTTGTGGTTTGATTAGGGCTAGCAATGGGCTGGGCTTGGGCCAGGAAAAATCAATATTTTGAATTGGTACAATCCAACCATTTCAGAATCCAGGCCTGAGCCAACTGCAGGCCCTTCCATTGCCAAGCCTAGGTTTGATCCTCGGTATTCATCTGAATTGAGATTCTCCTTTTTCAATTTGGCTGTCTCAAAGGAAGTGATGCGAGGGTCACTCATTTTTGGCTCTTTTGTGCATTTCCCTCATTCTATCTTTTTGTTTGTTCCAATTTTCTTTTCTATTAAAATGGTGCCTCGTCAATCAAAGAAAGAAATTTAGAGTTGATCTTTTCAGATCATGATTGAAGCTTCGGGATTTTCTTTTCAAGGTCACTCGTTTTTAGCTCTTCAGTGCATTTCCCTCCCTATATCTTTCTTTTTGTTTGTTCCAATTTTCTTTTCTAATGAAATGGTGTTTCATCAATCAAAGAAAAAAGTTAGTAGAGTTGATCTTTTCATATCATGATTGAAGCTTCAGGAGGCTTGAGCGGATGTACAAGTTATAATTATTAATAAAGCTGTGGTATCAACCAGTGTTTAAATTATCGGCGATATTATCGAATTATCGCCGATAATTTCGGTATCGCTAGAGTTCTGACATCGAAACTCCCTTTTTTTGTTTCTCTTCCTAATATCACCGATTTTTCGGCGATTTTATCGATTTTTTGCGAAAAGTCCAGTTGTCAGTGAGAAATCGCCGGATAACTATAGCAAACAACCCATTTTCAACGATAAAAGGACTGATAACATCGGGGTGTTGCATAAATACGCAAAATATCCCAAAAAAAAGGAAAAAAATGGGGAAACTTGTGGATTTCCGTACCTGTAGAAGAGGAGGGCCAATCGTAGAAGAGGATTGGTGAACGGAAATTGCAATGAGCCAACTGATTGATCGGTGTGCTGTAAGTGCCATCCAATCTCTACTTTCCACTTTTTTTTCTTCGAATACTCAAAATTTTCAAACCTAGAGATGATTTCGGCAAAGAATCTGCTGAAGATTAAGGATTTGGAGAGACTTTCCATCGAAAATTGTGGGTTTCGAGGGTTCCCTTCCGAAACCCTCTTCCGTTTCGAAAACGCAAGCTCTTTTTGAGATTGAAGGTGGAAGGGTTCCTTCCAGCGGTTTTGATGGGCGTGGATTGGCTATTGACAAGTTGAGTCGCGAGACTGCTACTGAAGTGATGTCACAAAGTTCTGTGGGCCCACCATGATGTATGTTTTGTATTCACACCGTCCATCCATCTGGAGAGATCATTTTACCATAAGAACCAGAGAATGAGTCACATCCAAAGCTCCAGTGGACCCCACCACAAAAAACAGTGGGGAGAGTGACACCACCATTAAAAACTTCTAAAGGCCACTAAAGTTTTCGATCAAGCCGATATTTGTGTTTTCCCTTCTTAAACGTCTTTTTAAACTTTTGAACAGGTTGGATTTCAATAAAACATCATGGTGGGCCTTGGGAAGGTTTCAACGGTGTACATCAATCTTCCCTTTGTTTTCTGTGGTGGGGTCCACTAAAGCTTTGGATCTGCCTCGTTCTCTGGGTAATGCCTTAAAATAATATCTCCAAATGAATAGACGTTGTGGATACAACACATACATCATAGTGGGGTCCACAAAACTTGGTGAGGTGTAGTGGGCCTTGCTACTCAACCTGTCAGTGTCCGCGTTTTGGGAACAGATTGGCTACTCCCCTTGCCACCAGCCAATGGTTGATGGTCGGTGCTCTGTGGGACCCACCATGATGTATGTGTTTCATCCATTCCATCCATCTATTTTTCTATATCAGTTTAACTTAATAGACCAAAAATTAGGTATATCTCAATCTCAAGTGGACCACATTAAATGAAACAGTGTTGAATGCGCGTTGACCATTAAAAACCTTTTGGGGGCCATAAAAGTTTTGAATCAAGTTGATCTTTGTTTTTTTCCCTTCATCTGGGCCTGTATGACCTGATCAATAGATTGGATGTCAAATAAACAGTACAGTGGGCCTTAGGAGGATTTTAATGATGGATATCCAACAACTATTGTTTTCCTATGTGTGATCGACCTGAGATTTATATCCCTCTCATTTTTGGAATCAAGACATACAATAATTTTAAAAAATGAATGAACGGAATGGATGAAACACATATATCATGGTGGGGCCCACAGAGCACTGACCACCAGTCCTATGGGAAATCAGACTGGGTACTGAGTTAATCAGTACTACGCTCTCTCAGTATGCTCTTATGGTACTGAGTAAACTCTGTTAGGCCCATCGTGAATGTATCTGGTCTATCCACGCCGTCCATCCGTTTTCCATCTTATTTTAGGGGTTGAGACCAAAATTTAAGCATATCCAAAGATCAAGTGGACCTTACCATTGGAAACAGTTGGAATAATAACTTCCACCGTTGAAACATTTTTTACCGTTGAAACCTTCCTAGGCGCCCACAGTGGTGTTTATTTGTCATCCAAGTTGTTCATAAGATAACACGAAGATGGATGAAGGTAAAATACAAAAATGACATGGATCCAAAACTTTTGTGGCCCCCAATGATTTTTCAATGGTAGGCATGTTCAATTCACATTGTTTTATGTGGTGTGGTCCATTTGAGCATTGGATATACTTCATCTTCGGGATCAAGCCTTAAAATTATCTTGTAAAATGGATGGTTGGGGTGGATAAAATACATAAATCACAATGGGCCCCACACAGTTGACTCAGTACGATAAGGGTACTGATTTATGCTGTGCGCATGTGTCACTTGTTTATATCGGTGGATTGATGGGTCGATGTTACATGGGGCCATCATGATGATAAATATTTTATCAATGTCGTCCATTTATTTTGATAGATAATTTTAAGGCATGAGCTCAAAATGAGACAGATTTGCATGACTGCATCTCAGGTGGACGTGGACCACACTATGGGAAATAGTGGTGATCAAATGCCCACCAATAAAAACTTCATAAGGCCATTGTAATGGGTTTTTTTTTTTTTTTTTTTTTTGGCCATCTAACCCCTTGATTAAGTCACACAGATCTTGATGAAGCGAAAATATGATTTAGATTATGTTAGAATTTGCCACATGTACCATTTTCAAATGCTAGGTATCAAGTGTCATACGCAGCCAGAGTATCAAATACCACGCTGATTGGATAATCTGATCCATCCTTGATTTGACATCTTTGAGTTCATTTACTTTTACATGTCTTAATTACTGTATGCCATCTGCATTTGTATTATATAAACTCATTTTGGTTACTATTTGAGTGATTTCTTACAATAGCGCATGCCTTTTGACCCCATTAAATGGAAACTTCTAATGTAATGCATTCTTTTTGCAATTTTTTCATTTATGAATATGTAAATATGTGTATTTAGGCATATTCTGAAGTTTCACTAAAAAATTCCACCATTTTCTCCATATTTCCCCTTTTTTCTCTGCATTTCCGGTTATCAGCGATATTATCGGCGATAACGATATTATATCTTTATCTCCGGCCAGCGAAACTTGTAGCGATACCGACAACTCGAACACTGGTATCAACTAACATCTGCTGTTATGACTTGACAATTTTGGTTAAATGATCTCGTTCCCATGGGAATAATGAGCTACCAAAAGTCTATATTCTGTTCTGATTAACATCTTGTGCAGGATGCAACTTGGGAATTATTGCATGAGAAGCACAATTCTAGAGTCCTCTTATTATGTAAGCCTTTTACCTTGGCATTATTCAGATATGATTGTGAGGGAGTTCTTTCTTTTATTTTTTAATTTTCCAATCTTTTGATGAGAGTGGGGGTGGCAATGGGTGGGGTCTACCCATGTATCACTTGTCCTGACCTGCTTGTAAGCTGGGTTTGGGCCAAGTCATGTCGGGTTGCGGGTCAGGCTTTGGCAAAAAAAGTAGCCTGTTTAGATTAATGGGCTGGGCTCGGTTTTAGGCCAACCCTACCCAACCCAACCCAACCCAACCCAACCCACCCATATATTGAATCAATGGGCTAGGCCAAATGACCTGACCTGACCCACCTTGTAACCTGAAACAAAAGTATCCTAATATACATGTGTGATTGCTCTTCTGCGAGTGTGTGGATGAGATGCATCATATACTCATTATTAAAAACCCAATCCCATGAGCTATGAGCATGTCATAGTGAGCTCCATAGACATGAAAACTTGAAGAATAACGAAGAAGGCTAATATCATCATCATCTAAGACTTATCCCAACTAATCGGGGACGGCTGCATGAATTCTTGTGTCATTCTACTCTATCAAGGGCCATAACTTCAGTTAGACCATAGGTCATCAAGTCTTTTCTTACTACCTCCAGCCACATCCTTTTGGGCCTTCCTTCTCCTTGCCCTTTAGGAGCCTTCAACTTGTACCAACTCACTCCTAACTGGGGCTGAAGAAGTCTAATATAAGATATTAAGCTTAGTATATGGGTCAGGCTGGGCAGTTTGGCTGAGCCTGACCCGGCTGCAATTAAATGGGCTGGAACGCGTTGGGTTTGAGATCTAGAAGTTTTAAATGGGTTGGGTTGGGTCACCTGGTAATGGGTTGAAGGTCGGATTAGGGCCAGATTTCTTGACCTGTTTATTAAATGGGTTGGGCTGACCCCAACCCGGACCGAATCTGACCGATTGCCAGGCCTAGATGAGAGATCTCATGTAATCCCTATATGCATAGGTACTTGCTTGCAAACATTTAGTCATAAATATTCTTGTTTCTGTTCATGTCGTCTCCTAAAATATTAATTCCCTTCTGTCCCTTTTGATTGGCTGAGAATCTGGAGAACCTTTGTATATAAATTATAAACCTATTCCTGATTATCCATGTACAATTTTTAGCATACAAAGCTGTAATATCAGTTCAATGAAATGGTTAAATTTAGTTTGTGCTTCTGTGTTCTTTATTTCTAAGATATAGCTTTTGTTTCAACATTCTGTATCTTAGTTAGAAAGTGTTCCCAAGCATGTATGCTGTCAGATCAATGATTACCTGCACATGAAATTAACCATGCTAGAATTATTTCAACTAAATTATGGAAGTTGTGATGCGCATGCCTCTTAGGAAGTTATCAACATTCTGACTACTGATGTGCTGAATTATCTAGGTCTGCATTACTCATGCTTGCTCTACATTCTACCATATCTATTATCCTGTACTTCAGTTCATCGGGATGGACTGATCATGCTGTGTAGATGGTCAGTTATTGTTTTTCTTTTCATAGGTAACCACACTTATAAAGTGAAAGGAGTGACTCAGACTTGGTTGAGGCTTATACTTCTGGGCTTAGTTGCAGGAACCTTTCACCAAAAGTGACACTCCCACTCCTGCAATCAGAATCACCCTTCTCGCTTCCGCTCATGTTTTGAAATAGATGCTTCCCAGCTCTTGCAGCTTCACCCAAACCCACTCATACCCATGATTTTTGCAAATAAGATTCTGATCTTTCTAGGTTTCCTGTGACTCGTGCTTAACTGATGCAATTTTTTTTATTTTTTATTTTTGGGTTCTGTTTGGTTTCTTTGGTTAGTGGCTACATTACCCGTTAATTTATTAATATGAGTTGCCAACATGGCTTTGTGTTCTATTTACTCATCTAGAGTCCATTAAAGATTCAGAGTCCAGCTATTGCTTGCTTGCCAATCCTAGTTTTCTTTCTGGTGATGAAGCTGTTAGGAGTTAGAATAATCTGGGTTCCAGAACCCAAAGACATTGGGTTTCAAGCTGCCTTAGGCATTCTACTGTTGCTTAGCTACAAGAAAAAAATAAATAAGGTGTCAACTTCAATGTACACAACAGTTGTAGGTGCAGTGAAAGAGCTAACTTCAGCAGTCAGCAGTGTTTTAGCATGGTTCTACATGCATAGATACATTTTTTGAGAAGACAACTGAAAATTATAAATTAAAGGATGGGGAAAGAATTCCCAAAATACAATAGTCCTTGAAGCTCCAGAACAGGCTATAGCTTGAAGACAGATGGATTAGTGACCCCAGCAGCCAGGGCAAACAAATGTTTAGCCTGGAAGCCAGAGCATTAATCTCTTGAAAAGCATATGGGAAAATTAAAAAAATAAAAATAAATCATGGACCGATTCCTCCCCCTTCACCCACTTAAACCTTTGATGGACTCCCTTCCACATAGATATGTTGATGCAGTAAATGGCCATGGACAGATCTCACAGCCTCCCTGAGAGCAAAGACAGCAGCCTGATAGTTGGTTGTTGCTTTGACCATGCCTGAAAATGTGTGGATGAGATTTTTATTTTATTTTTATTATTTCATTTTATGCATAATTTGGTTGAAAAAGTTGTCTAAAGTAATTGCACCATCACAAAGAATGTCAAATCCTATGTATCCTTTTGGGCTCTCTCTCTCTCTAAAGAATTGGATCAGTCTCTTAAGTAAAAATATGTGGAGTGTTCTTGGGACTAGTTGTTGCAAAATTGGGAAAGTCTCCTTTCTTTCTAGTATGTAATTTTCTCTCTTAAATAATTTATTTCACTGACCAAAAAAAAAAAGAAAGAAAAGATGAACTTGGTCCCTGGATCAAAGTTGTAGACTTTCTTTCATAATTTAATTAAACCTACTACTGATGTCAACTTTAGATGCCAGTGCTTTTACTGGCTTAGGAACAGCCATTTTAATGATTTAGCTAGGCAAAGGGTTGCCTCACACTTGAGAGATGCCATCAATATTTCAAAATAACCAATTTCATGGTGTTTTTTTTTTTTTTTTTTTTTTTTTTTTTTTTTTTTTTTTTTTTTTTTTTTTTTTTTTTTGGGGTGTGGGGGGGGGAGTAGAATCCTTTTGTTGAATGTAGCATTTATTTTAATGCACTTAGTTTCTAACTTCTTCCGATGAAAAAGAAGTTAAAAACTTCTTCTTCTCTGCCTTTTTTTTTTAATGGATAAATAAGAGTTTATCAAGGAAAAAAAAACTAAAATAAAATAGAAGATACATAACATACAGCTGGAGAAAAACTGGAACTGCAATCCCCGGTGCTTTTCTTCTTCTTCTTTTTTAAATTTTATGAAAAGCTTCTTTTGATGAAAAATATATGATATTCATCTGATAATAAAAAAAATTTAAAAATTCATGGTACCTTTTTTTATCGACTAGATTCCGATGTGTTTGAAAGATCACTATGCAAGAATCAAATTCAAAAGCGTGAAATTTGGTTTGCTTCATGATTCATGTTGGGATCTAGGAATACAATTGGATTTGCAGAAGATATGGATCGGACTAGCTAGAGGATCATCAACAGAATACTTCTCTAAGAATTGTGGCACTAGTGTTGTCCCATTTGGATATAAAAGTTCAAGAATTTGCGTTTCTCATTTTTCGATAGTGATAGTTTTGCCATTTTTTTAATATTAGTGGGTTTTAGTCTATCCATTTATTTGGGTTTCAATTGAACATAAAATTTTGCCAACAAACTAGTAGGTTTTGAGTCAAATTTGGGTAGTCATGTGATTTTTCTATTTCCCTATTTTAGTAGATATTTTCTCAGTATTTTCTAAAGGAGATTGTCCTTAAGTCCTTTAGGTGTCTGGAAGTAGTCTCTAGCTGTTTCCTGATTTCTCAGGTGACTGATATCACTATTTAGTTGGTGTTTATTACTTTATTTCATAAATACTAGCAAACCTAAGATACAAGTTTGAATGCCCTTAGGTTTCTTTTAACTGTCAAAATCAAAATATACATATAATTCAATTTGTAGGAACTTCAGGATTTTGAGTCTTCCCAATGTAACTTGTGAATATGAATATTCGGAAGGAAAAGAGGAAGTGATACTTTTTAATGGTTAGAAATTTTCTAAAATTTGAAGTGATTTCTCAAAATCTTTTGAATGATGGTAAAAAAAGGATTGTGTGATGCTATGCTGATAAGAGGTGTGATGTTTTGTGTCTCAATGTCGTGCTTATCCTATATTTAGTTGTTAACTGTTCCATTTATTCGCTGCATTCAAATTGTTCAAGTTTTTATGCTTGCTGGCTGAGATCAGGCTGAACATGACCTTCCAATAAGATGTAAAATTTTAGTATATGTCCATTTACTGCTTAAAATTTCATGCAATTTACCGTTTGTTGTGAAGCTAGTTTTTCAAAGGCACTGTGAACTAACAAACTTACAGAGAGTCTATTTTGTTCAATAGAATCTTTCCTGGTGGGCGCATGGTGTATTTTAATTTTCATAATTGTTGAAATTTTATCTGACATGCATGGTGCTAGATGCAAGATTTCAGTGGTTAATGATCTACTTTTCACAGTGGTTTTTATGTTTGTTTCTTTTCTTCTTCTTCTTTAAAATAATCATAATAATAATAATTTAATTTTGCATTTTTGAATCCCAAGGTCTATTATGCCAAGAATGTTTTTTAGGGTGTTTTTGGTTGCACCAAATGTCGACAAATGCACCGTTAGGTAATGATATTCTAATAATTGTTAAGTCTCTTTGCAATATATGCAGCATTGGATTCTATTGGGGGCGTTGTAAATCCTTGCATTCCCAAAGGGTATAATAAAGCTTCAGATCGAGCTATTGCATTGAAGGGAAGTGATGATAAACTCCCAGAATCCCACTCAGCTGGGAACTTTTCTGCATGTAGGTCCAAAGCGCTCACATTATTACAAAAAGGACAAGGTAGTAATGTCATCCACTCCCCTGAGTTTTATTTTATTTTATTTATTTATAATTTTTATTGTTTAGTATCTTGGTTGGTTGATACTGAAGAACTATATCTATATGGCACTCAACCTCAATCTGAGATAATGTTAAAAAGGAGAAGAAGAAGAAAAAAAAAAAAGAAAAGAAAAGAAAAAAAATAAAAAACAACGACCTGAGATATGGACTGTATCCTCAGGTTTATTCATCTTTAGACGAATTTCGGAGTACTTCATCGTACTTTGCACTGAATGGGTGATGTCGAGTATTGTCTTTGATCTTTTATGGGCTTGGCATTGGGGGGCAACATGGCATCTATTAATCATGGCTATTTTTTTGGGTAATTTGGGGGGCTCGAAATGATCGTTGTTTTCATAATAGGGATGTTTTGGTTGAGGAGTGTGTTCATAAGATTACTCTTTGCATTTTGGGATAGGCTCCATATGTAAAGTTGACAAACATTGTCCATCTCCGGTCAGTGTTTCATTTGTAAAGTTCGTTTTCAGTTGTTGTTCTTTGTATTCTTTGCTCGCTTCTTGCGAGTTTTTATAATATTGTTGTTATTTTCAAAAAAAAAAAAGAAGAAAAAAAGTGGGCCTCTGGTTCAATGATCTAGGTTGATGCTTTGATGATCATTACCATGGATTGATTATTCCCCGTAGTCTCCCAGGTCAGCTGTTGTCAAATCTTTGGTGCTTTTTCAGTTGAATAAGGAATGTTTTTCTTTCTTTTCTTGACTGCCTTGTTGCGATCACTGAAACACCAGGGCCTCTGAGATGAATGGTATGGATCATGAAACCATGGGTCCCAGTTGAACAAACAAGGGACCTGAGGAAACTATACATATCCTTCTCTAGTTGAAGATCATATAATTCCTCAGTGCCATCTGTTGGTGCTTTATCTGCATGTGGGGGGTTCACCATCCACTGCAGGCCTGCAGATCAATAGTGTGGATCAGTCAATGACACCCTATAATTTCCATTCAAAATTGTGCATCTGGATTATGGGTCACTTGCAATCCGTATCAGCACATTTACTGACCTGAAATTATTGTTCCATCTAGTTGGGTTTTTGAGCTTTTTTTTTCCTGCTCATTTTCTTAGTTGTAGTGAGCATAGCAGAGTGATGAGAGGGTCCACTGTGCATCATGTCTCGCTCTTTGCTCTATATTGTTTTTGGAGAGCCTAATTATATTATCATCTTCTCAAAGATAAATAAATAAATAAAATTCCATAATTAATTTGTAATGTAAATTTACATTTAGAGTGTAGAGTTTTATAGTTTGATTTATGCATTACTATTTGTTTAATATAATGCCTTGCATGTGGGATCTATCGTAATAAAATTCATCATTAATATAAAATTACAATATCTATTTGTTTATATTATTACATCGCATATATTTTGGGTATACACTGGTACAATCCACATGATTCTACCCCTAGCTTTCTACATATTGAAGTAGCCAACTGCATACCCGTACCGTCACCATGTATGGAGCGACCTGCAATCTAGGCAACCTTGGCATCACCAAAATATGTGCCCACACTAAGGGACCTGAGGAATCCTCAGTGAGGATACTATAAATATTGTTATCAAGTCAAAGATCATATAGTTCATCAGTTGATGCCATTCTTGGTGTGTTATATGCATGGTTCAGAATATTGACGAACATGTACTAGTATCACTGATATATTGACTGTAACAGTTGAAGCGTAGTGTTTGTTTTTTTGAAAAACTGATTTCTAGAATGATGGCAACACTTCGAACCTTGCTATGTTCCTTATTGTAGTATGTCACTGGATTACCTGGTAAACATGGATGTTTCATTTTGATTTTCATCAAAAGGTCCATGAAAGTACGTTTTGATGAATTTCACTGCAATAGACATGGGAAGCAGCTCACTTTACGAAGCATGAGGTTTGTGAATTAGTGCATCCTATGCATGGACAAAGATGTCAGTATCTGTGTTGAAAACAACGATACCTATCTGTAATTGCGTGCAATGATGATGTTTACAAGGATTCATTTATCAATGACACATGCAAGCATGTCCTTGTATCTATGCATGGTCAAATATATAAAGTTTCTGTGTTGAAAGCTACGATACCTATCTTTATGTGCTGGCAGTCATGATGCGTTCAGACATTGCTCATTAAAAAAAATGATGCATATAAACATTCATCTATCATTATGCACTACCATTGAGGAAGATAATAGCCATGGAAACATAATGCGCACCAACCAACACCTGCTCATCATGTCACCATATAAAATACAAAGAGCGTTCTTGTGAATTGAAGAAGTTCTAAGAGCCACAAAGATTGTTCTTGATATGTGATGAGATTTATGAAATGGGGAAAGGCCAAGCATTTGGTTGCTTATATAGGGCGGTGTGAATTAGATATTTAAATTGCCGATATGTTAGCAACGGAGGCTAATGGGGGATTGTCTCTTTCTATGGGAAAAACTTTCGCTCCTTCAAGCTTTTGAAGAAAGTTCATTAATTTTAAAAAGAAAAGGTTACAAAATTTTCGATATTGACCTAATCATTTGTAAGATTGAAGTTATAAATCATTGAGATATTAATCAAATATTAATTCATACAATAAATCATTGAATGTCAAATTAATGTAAAGTTTATGGTTGGAGTATGGCTTGGATGTGGTCTTTTAAGGGTGAGAGAGAGAGAGAGAGACGCGGGGGGGGGGGGGGGGGGGGGGGGGGGGGGGTGTATATAGAGAGTTTATGGTTGGAGTATGGCTTAATAGCCTCTCCTATCTTATAAATGAGACTTTCATAATAAAGTGGAAGTACAAAAATACCCCCATACTTAAGTTATTACATCAAAAAAGCACGCAAACTTAAACTCTATTGTAACACATCATCTTATTCCAATAATAATACAAAACACAAGAAACTGTAATGGCCATTTAAAGTGGGGCACATACGGCCACACATGAAATCATCATGGTCCATCAAGCGGGAGCATATATATCATGAATGCCTAGCTTGATGAAGAGGTGATTCAAATGACTGACTGTGACCAAGAACCTTAGCGAACACATCCGCTAACTGATCTTGAAACTTGACGAATGTCATGTAAATTTCCTCACTCGCAACTTTCTGTCTAATGAAGTGACAATCAACTTCATTATGATTAGTACTATCGTGATAATATGGATTGTTGGCAATATGAGAGGTAGCTTGATATCACATAATAGCTTTACAGGAACATTAACCATAAGCCCAGCTTATGCATTAACATCTTTAACTAAACAAGTTTCACATTTAGCATGAGCTATTACCCTGTACTCTGTTTTTGCACTTAAACGGGCCACTAAACTTCTTACTTCTCCACACAACCAAGTTACCTCCTACAAAGGTACAGTAGTCTGTGGTAGATCGTTTTTCAGATGGATAACTAGCCCACTCTGTATCTGAATACCCTTCTACTTGAAGATGGCCATTATGCTTATATAAAATACCACGACTTAGAGTTTCTTTAAGTACCTAAGTATATGAAACATGGCTTCCATATGAGAAACACGATGAACCTACATAAACTGACTAACCACACTTACAGGAAAAGTGATATTAGGAGTTTGAACACTTGGTCAAGGGTTTGAGTACCCATAGGTGGTGAAATCCCACTATGGCGTGAGTGTTTGGCGGTGTGTGTGCGTGTGTTTTTTTTTTTTTTCTAAGGAAAAGTGATATTAGGTCAAGTGATTGGTAGATTAGTTTTTCAATTAGTTGACTATATCTTCCTAGATCATCAATCCATTCTCCTTGATTCACATCAAGTTTATGATTTGAGTCCATAGGAGTTCCGGCTGGCTTGGCTTCTTGATTCACACCATGAAATTTCCTTTTTACCAAACAACAAATTTGGAAACAGAGGAAAATTTTCAAGAAAATGTTGTTAAAAAGCAACGAAGGGAAATGGCCTTTTCCTTTCTCATTATCTTCCAGAAAGTGTTTCCCAAGAAACACTATTTCCCCAAATCCCCCCCTCCCACGAGGAGCCTACATAAACTGACTAACCACACTTATAGGAAAGGTCAAGTGATTGTTAAGTAGATTAGTTTTTCAATTAGTCAACTATATCTTCATAGATCATCAATCAATTCTCCCTGATTCGCGTCAAGTTTATGATTTGAGTCCATAGGAGTTCTGGCTGGCTTGGCTTCGTGATTCACACCATGAAATTTCCTCTTTTTATTTTTATTTTCCAAACAACAAATTTGGAAACGGAGGAAAATTTTCTAGAAAATCTTGTTTAAAAAACAACAAAGGGAAAGGCTTCTTTCCTTTCTCATTATCTTCCAGAAAGTGTTTCCCAAGAAACACCATTTCCCAAAATCACCCCCCCCCCCCCACACACACACACAATGAAACCAAACAGGCCTAATAGATTTTGGAACTGCCACACTAATGAGTTGAAGAATTGTAGAAATCTTTGCCTTTGAACTTAAGATTTTCCATACTTTTTTTCATTTTCTAAATCTTGAAATCTGATATCATCAAATATTTATGCAGAAACATGCTTGCATCCACCTTGCACAATAGTCTCCTCTTTCATGCCCGAGTTGCGAGGCAAGCGTCTTGTTGCAGAGAACTTCTTCTTTACTTCAGAGGTTTGTAAACATGGTACTCTTGTGTACTTCTCAGTGTGTTGAGAATTGAGGTCACGGCTTCTGTTTTCCTTGAATAAAAAGAATAAAAACATGCATCCTTGGTTAGTGGGTAAGCTGGGTTTTGGTGGGACGCCCTCTGTATAAGAAAGGACCCTGCCAAAGCTACACGTGAGAGTAAGCTCTTAAATCCTACTCTTGCCACACATGCCAATGGGCCACATGTGCATGACTTTGGGTTTATGCATCCTTGGTTAGTGGGTAAGCTGGATTTCAGTGGGACGCCCTCCGTATAAGAAAGGACCCTGCCAAAGCTATGCGTGAGAGTAAGCTCTTAAATCCTGCTCTTGCCACACATGCCAATGGGTCACGCGTTTGCGTGGTTTTGGGTTTCTTTGAGGTTGGCCATCATGTATGTTCTGTGGCATGAAAATCACATCATTCTGTTCATCAGTTGGACCAGACATGTAATCTGGATGTGGATCACCAGTCAAATCTTTTTAAAGCATCCATCTTTCTTGTACAGGCATGGCGTAGTGGGCTGATCTTTGGGCCACAGAAGGCTGAGGCTACCTGATGAACAGCCTCAATCTTGTACATGTTCCTCATTGGCATGTGTAAGATGAGTAGGATTCAAAATCCTACAACTGTAAAAGTCATTGCATCTTTTAAGTGAAATTAACGAATCACAACGTTTTCTCTCTCTTATATCTTTTCCCTATTTTGGCAACCTCAATAATTTCCTTTTTTTTTTAAAAAAAAATAAAATCTTTTCCAACCTGACTGTTGTTTCCTTAAACATTTCTGCAGCCTTTTGGGCTGGTTCCAAAGGCATCTTTATCAGAGATAGAGGCTGCTGGACGGCACTACTGCGAAGATGATTGGGCAAAACAGAAAAATGAACATCATGGCATCGATGAGGCAGATTTGTTAAGATATTGTTTTTCTTCGGCATACATCATAGCATTGTTACATGATGGTCTTGGAATTCCCATGGATGATAAGAGGTATGCATTTTTTTTTTCTTTTCCAGTTACCGCTCAGCGATTACTGCATAACATACATTTTTGGGCTATCTTTTCACAGCTGAATATCCTGCCTTTGTTGTTGCTTATACTATTGGGCACTTTGAATTCAGGCAATGGGCATGCATGGAATTTCATTTAATTTCAAAAGGGTCCTAAAACTTGGTTTTGCCGTGAGTTGGTTGGGGCTGAGACCACTATGATTTGGTTCTGTTTCTGCCAAAATGCACAAAGTCACACACTGGCTTCTCAAAAGTACGCCTGTTAAGCGAAATCCTTCTCCAAAGAAACCTAGTTGACTCCGTTTTAGTGAGGTTCTAATTTGTAGCATAAAATATCTCTTTCTTCTACTTCTGTTTTGTTCTCTAACTTGCATATAAGTTCCATATCCTCTTCACATATGGTCTGTGTTTGGACATGCAAGTGAACTAAACTGTTGATGTTCAGTTTAATCAAGAGGAAACAAAAATCATTAATGATAGTTCCTTGTATTTAGAATAATTTAAGTATCAGTCACATTGACTTATGTTCCTCGAAGGGGGTGAAAAACAGAGCCCAGACCCTGAATATGAATCCCAAGGAAACTGCTACTTGGTTTTTTCCATTTTACTGGACTAATAATCACAATTTAATTGGATGGTGCATCCAAACAGAACTCTGAATTTGAATCCTAGAGAGGGAATCTACTACTTGGTTATTCCACTTTATTGGACTAACAATCACAATTCAATTGGATGGTGAATTAGAATGCACCCATTGCTATATTGCCGCTAATATTTTCAAGTTTCGTGTCAATCTGTCAGTTGGTAAACTAATCTTTATCTTCAATTCTCGACAGCTCAACACTAACTGCATGTGATGTTTCATAATTGACGGAGAACCCTCTTTAACCTCAAGAGATTTGCTAACAGACGATTAGCAAAGCTAATTCCATTCTTTTCTTCTTCTTTTTGCATATGTGCCATCCCCTTTTGGCTATACAAGACAAACCCCCCCCCCCCCCCCCCCCCTTTTTTTTTTCTTTTTTTTTTTTTTTTTTAAATTATTTTATTTTAAATTTACATTTTTAAATAACATCTTCCATATTGTCCATTGTATGTAGTGTTCGTAGTATCGGTATCGTTACATGTATTGTTGGCTGGGGATATGAAAACATGTATTGATATCGCTGATACCTGGAAATGTATCCCTGACTGAGGGAAACTTTGGCAAAATGGTGGAATTGCTCTAAGAAAACTTCAGAAGATGCTAAAATACACATATTTGCATATTTAGGAATCAAATAATTGCAAAAAGACACATACATTATAACTTTTCCTTCAATGGGGGCCTAAAAGCATGTAACACAGTAACACTGACGCAGGGAAACATGGGGAAAGTGGTGGAATTTCTCAATGATACTTCAAAAAAAATGCTAAAATACACATTTGCATATTTAACAATCTCAAATGATAGCCAAAAGCATGTAATGTTAACTCTGGGAAACACTGGGGAAAGGTGAAATGGTGGAATTTCTCAATGATTTTTTTGAAGGTTAACAGGTTAATTTATTTAGAAGGCGCCAAAACGGTGCAAAGAATAATATCCCGAGTAAAAAAAGAAAAATTGCAGTCTTGTGAAACACCTATACAAGAAGCCCATTCGACTACAAGATTTTTAACCCTGAGCATAACCTCCCCTTCCTCGGTAATCTCATCCTAGAAACATCTACTATTTCTTTCTCCCTATATGACCCAAAGAACAACAAAGAATCCGGTTTTTCCTCTTGAGATGGATGCCATGCCAAATAAGAAAGAGCTCTTGAGCTGATTCCGACATAACCCAAGAAAAATCAAAGAGATCAAGAATAGAGTTCCATACCTGCCTAGCATATGGATGAATGAAAAGATGATTGATAGATTCCGTGTCCGCCATACACATACCACACATTCGGAAGAACCATGACCCTCTTTTGGAGGTTATCAATGGTTAGGACTTTGCCTCCTACCAACAAACCACCCAAACGCTGCTACTTTAGGAGGGGCTCCATAATTCCAATTGCCAAACAAAGGCCCTATTGATCGCGTGAAACTTCCCCATCCTTATGTGATAGGAATTTGTAAAATGACTACACTGATTAACGTCCTGTCGTGTCTCCCCACAAGTTACTATCCCTTTCTTCTCTCACCAACACATGATTTTGAAGGCACTGGGGGAATCTAGCAAGCTCTTCAATTTCACCATCTAACATGTTGCTACATCATGGAGGATTCGATACGCCTTGGCATCCAACTAAGGCGTAGCATTCAACAACTGTCATGTTCTTTCTCAAGGCTAGGCGTGCCAACAATTGGAAGAACTTTGGAGAGAAGTCTCTCCAACCTACACGTCTTCCCAAAATTTGACTCTTTCCCCATTACGAACCAAAAACCAATCTCTTTAGAGAAACTCAGGAGTGAT
This sequence comes from Magnolia kwangsiensis, assembly GCA_037074715.1. Taxonomy (NCBI): domain Eukaryota; kingdom Viridiplantae; phylum Streptophyta; class Magnoliopsida; order Magnoliales; family Magnoliaceae; genus Magnolia; species Magnolia kwangsiensis. Next base: position 123,609,440 of record CM073577.1, read on the forward strand.
TCATGCTATACCTTTCCAAATCCAAGAGGCTTTGGTAGCCCAATTGCCATTTTCACTTCTATATTCACCCATAACTATAACCTCGCGCCATAAAGCCTAATCTACTGTCCCGAATCTCCATAACCACTTCCCTAAATGGGCCAAGTTCATCACCTCAAGATCTCTAATACCAGCTCCCCATCCGCATATGGTCTACATACCTCCTTCAAAGCCAATAGGTGAAGCTTTTTCTTCTCTTCCGAACCTTGCCAAAGAAAGTCTGACTTTTCCTACTTCGCTAAAACTGAGATTGGGCATTAGAATGAGGACTTAAAGTAAAGGGGGAGGTTTGACAAGATTACTTTGATTAGAAGAATCTGACCCCCCAAGGAGAGATACCGCCTCTTTCACTTCGCTAATTTCCTTTTGAATCCTTCTATAAGTACATCCCATAGGTCAAGGGTAAAGATCCCGCATGACATCCAAATATCCTTACTAGCCTCTCGAGCTCCAATTTATAGATGTGCACCCCAAGCATCTCACTTTTAGTGATGTTGACTTTGAGACACTGCCTCAAAACACAAAATCACCACCCGCAACCTATTAATCATATCATCCTTCGCATCACAAAATAAGATAGTATCGTCTGCGAATTGTAAGTGCGATGTAGGAGGCGCTTCCTTTACTACTTGAAGCCCTCTTGACCTTTTGCACCCTTTCTACTTAAGGCTTCTGTAGTGATGATAAATAAAAATGGAGATAGGGGATCACCTTGGCGAATCCCCCTCGATGGTTTAAAGAAACCTTTAGGCGCCCCGTTAATAAGCACAAAAAATCTAGCTGAGCCTGAGCGAACACATTCCCTCATCCATGCAATCCATTTTTGCCCACATCCCATTCTTCGAGGCAAATGGTCCAAAAAAGCCCAATTGACGTGGTTGTAAGCCTTTTTTATATCAAGCGTATAGACCACTCCTCTAGATCATTCCTTAAACCTTGAGTCAATACACTCATTAGCTATTAGAGCACTATCACCGAGTTGTCTTCCTTCCACGAAATCACCCCGATTTTGGAGATAACGGAATTTAGCACGCCTTTAAATATGCTTGCCAAGGTTTTCGCTAGAATCTTGTAAGGGCTCCTAATCAAGTTAATGGGCCTAAAATCCTTAAGGCATCCGACTTCGGAGACATTTGGAATGATTGTGATGAAGGAAGCTCCTGAAGCAGTCGACAAGTGCCCCTTCTCATGAAACTTCACCATGAAATCCATCAATTCATTCTTAACCACCTCCCAAAACTCATGATAGAAGTCCATTGGGAATCTGTCCAACCCCGGAGCCTTGTCTATTCCTAAATAATCCAATGCCTCTTGTCCACTAATAAGCTTTAAACTCGAGCTATTTAGACTTGGGCGATTCCATCATTAGTGAGAAGAGACTAGTAGAAACTTACCATAGCCTCATGCCTCTCTCTCTCCAATCCTTTTTTCCCACACCACCATGCTACCAATTTTGTTATTCCTAGCTCTCACACTAGCAATGTTTTGTTAGAACTTAGTGTTTTTGTCCCCTTCTTTCAACCACTAAGTCCTCGATCGTTGTCTCCACTTAATTTCGTCCTCCTTAAGGTGACTAGAGTAGACTTGAGTCAGATCTAACATTCTTGCACTATCCTCGGCCATGAGCATGTTAACTTCAACCTTCATATCGAGGTCCTGAATTTCATCAAGAATCTCGTCGAAGTCTTGGTACCACGCCCCCAACACCTCCTTTTTCTAGATAAGCATTTTCTTTTTCAGCATCTTTAACTTCTGAGATAGTTGCTATGCTGCATAAACCTCCAACCACAAACGAGCTTGACCATAGAGTGATTAGGACGGGGGATCCTTGCACTTCTAGCCAAGACAACCCAAAGCGAAAAGGTTTCGAACCCCAACGATTTGTGTCCATTGATAGGAGAACTGGGCAACGATCCGACACTGGTTTCCCGACATTGACATGTCTATTAAATCATGCTCTCAGATCCACATTGAGAAATCAATCATGCTTCCGGTAACGCCTCCCCCCACTAGACGTTTCAAAAGAAAACTGAGTGGTGTTGAAATCTCCCCCCAAGCACCAAGGGTGATCAAACCTACCTCTAACTGAGTCGAGCTTGTCCTAGAAGCCTCTCCTTTTGCTTGCTTGTGTCGAACCATACACCACTGTGAAGCACCATCTGAAATCAATCGTTGTCTCGCATAGGGCCACCAAAGTCGAGGAGCAGTCTCTCCACCAGTTTTCTTTCTTCCAGACGTTGGAATCCAATGTGACCACAATGTCCATGCAGAACAGAACCAACTTCCACCCATTCCTTGGATTTCAAGCCCCAAACAGAATCAATAATTATTTTATCAATGGCTTGCTACTTCGTCTCTTGAAACGAAACAACGTGAGCTTTCCACCTTCTAAGGACATCCCATCCCTCGAACATTGCAACAGGGGAACCTCATTTGGGAACCGACTTGCCTCTTCTTCCCTTATTAAGCCCATCTTCATAGGGTGTTGAAACAAAGTTGAGATCAAAGGTAAGGATTAGCATCTCATGGCTACCTCAAGGAGATCTCAGAGCTTTTTTTGCATAATAGCAGTACCCCACTCTTTAACAAACCATAAAGGGCATGATAATCGTCTTCACTATCACCTTAACAAAGTCCCAAACAAAGTCCTAAATACTCACCTGATGCATCGTTGTTCTCAATCATTTCTTGTTTTGGGCCTCAAGCACTTGGATATCAACAAGATCCTCCACAAATGTCTTCAAGTTCCCTTCAACGCTCTGCCTTACCACAATCTCGCCGTTGGATCTAGGTTCCGCCTATAGCGGAGTTAGACCCAACACCTCTTGGAAAACATCACTTACGAACTCTACCACTTGGAGTGCTACCGACTCGCCAGAAGAATCCAGCATTCCTTCCAACGACAAAGGAGGGGGAACCACCTCCATCGCAGAGCACTCTACCGACGAGAGGTTTGCTGCTGAAGACTCATGAAGATCCGAGGATTTCCCTTTGGCTAGATCTTCTCTCGAAGGAATTGTTGCAAACTTGTACTAAGAAGAGGAAGTGTAAGGCAAAATATAAGAGAGGCCTAGAGAAAAAAAATCCCTCGCATGTGCCCTCAAGGAGCCATACATTCCGCGGAAAGGTCAGTTGCACGTGTCGAGCGTCTCCTTTAGCCACATCAGGTGGGTCTCAATGCATGGCTCAATGGTAGATGCTCGATGATTCAATTCTGGAGTCATGGGTTCGAGTGTCGTGGATGGGTGGGTGTAAAAAAAAATAAAATCATCTCCTCCATGTGTGAAAGGGCCAAGCATATCCAGCATTTCGACCCTTCCTGAGAGGCACGTGTCATTGAAAGTTGAATTCAATACTTATGTCCTTGCCTAAGCCTTCCTCCAATCCACGGCGATTCAATCTGAATCGGGCTACGTGGACAGGTTCTAGTGTATGAAGCGGTAGATTTCTCTCGAGCCTGCTCAATAAATGCCCGTATCTCCACCACCCATCCTAAGACCTCCATCATTGAGCTTGTTTTGTGCCCAAGGCTATTTTCGAAGGAGACGACTTCAAGCACCAACCCAACAACGCCATTATCGTAGGTGCTATGTGTCACCAACAAAGGAGCCTCCTTGCTAGTTGTCCCGTATTGAGCCTCTGGTGGACGCCGTGCCACTCCACTTACATCTAATGCTCCACAAGATCACCCAGGATGATGACTCGTTTCTGCCATTAATGGCAACTTGGAGCTTCGAGATTGATGTACAACAGGGCTCACCACTTCCCTAGAAGGGTGGTGTCTTTGCTAAAGCTCCACCGACTCCTTAACAATCGAGATCTTCACCTTTAATTCTCCCTTAATTGGATCAAAATCTTCTCCTGCACCGGCAATGATTTCCTCTTCTTGATGGAAAACTTTGTTGCCCTAAGCTCCAAACCTTCCTCTGTAGCTGGATCCACCAGCATTAGCTACCCTATACTCCCAGCGACGAGGTTAAAGGTTTTTGGGAACCAAAGTTCTAGTGGTATCCCTTGTACTTGATACCAGTCATTCTCCCATCCACACACGGAAGCATCTTCCCATCATTAGAGACACAACACAACTCGGGCACTAGAAATGGCCCCTAAAAGCATCACTCGGTCAAGATCCATCTCCTTAATATATCTAAACCTCAGATAAAGATAGATATTTGAGGTAGAAGTCCCCTTTGACCACATCTCCGCCGTCCAACAACCAATGGTTCACCGCTTTCAGAGAAGTTCCTAGCCTCACCTCCAGCACTAAGCTCCACCGTAACAGGCACCATGCATTTTCAATAACCTTTGGATGGACTTGTAAAATTGGCTTTCCATCATGCTCTTCCTTACAAAGGCTTGGATTCGACTTTAGCTGCTTATCTTCCTCTTGCTCTGCCTTGTCCTTTACGCACCCAACCAGAGCATCCCTAAAGGAAAGCTTGGTTCTTTGGCCGGAGACCTGACTATCACCCTATTTGGCTTCTCCCTATTGAACTATCTTGCTGACCCCCTATTTTTTCTCCCTCTTCTCAATCTTCCTCTCTATCTGGTGGTTAGCCCTATCCAAACCATATTTAGCTCACTAGACTTGTAGCTCCTTACTTTCAAATTTCTTCTAATGCAACGCTGTGCCACCTTCTTAACATCCTCCTTTCTTAGTCAGACAAACGCAAAGCCTCTTAGATTCCCTGAACCTTTCGCCCTTGGGATAACCAAGGTTTTAAATATCAACAATATTGGCCGATATATCCCACGATATATCTTATATCCCACCTATGCGATACGAAACACATAGGTTGTGCCGATATATCCCACATGTTCGATCCTGTGAGCATTTTCAATTTTCGATCCTCCCCCCCCCCCCCCCCCCCCCCCCCCCTTATTTTTTGTTGAAATTATGTTAAATTAGTTTCAAATGGTTACAAATCCATTGGTTCTTCATGTTCGCATGAAAAATCATGGACTCGGAGCTTTGACTTTGATATCCATTGGTTCTTAATGTTCTCCATATATATATATATATATATATATATATATTGAAAATTTCCTTCAACGTATTGTAAATTGAGACTAATTTCGAAGTATTTAGGAGTATTTGATGAAATGATAATCACATACACCATAATTTTGAAATTTGAGCGTAGGTGGTCCGATTTGGGGAAAATTGGGGAAATGTTGCACTCCAAATATGAAATCAAGCATGTATGAGGATTGATTGGCTGATTTGTTGAGTCCTTGTCAATTTTCAAAAAATAAAAATAATTTTAAATTATAAATATTATATATATATATATTCGAAATTTCCCTTCAACCAACTGTCAATTGAGATTTATTTGGATATATTTAGGAGTGTTTGATGAAATGATCATCACATATACTCTAAATGTTATGCATTCAATTTGAATATGGTTGCATAGCTTAGAACCTATACAAAGGAAACCTATTATGTGTACTTCTTTTTGGAGATGTTATGATTTAAAAGTGTGTATTAAGGTATTTTTAAACAATTCTTGAAGTTTCATTGAAAAATCCAACCATTGCCCCAATGTTTCCCAAAAGTGCATACATTACCCAATACAAACAATATATCCTGTGCAATAACCGATACGTATCTGTATACCAAGGATGCAACATGTAACACGATACCGATATTTCAAACTATGGGAATAACCACCTCTTGAACTTCTTCCTCCCTTCCGAAAACCCTTTGGAAATGGAGGTTGGACCACCCCTCCGGGAAGTTTTCCACAAAGAAAGTGGGAAAAACACCAATAGGATCTCCTCCCCCCTTCTTTCCCACGCTAACCCATCCCTCATGTTTCTACCCGCCCCCCCTCTCAGACATCCTCACTTTCACTAGAGCCCAAATCTTCCTTCCCCAAAGCCTCCTCTACCACCACTCCCTTCAACAAATGCTAACATGCTCATATTTGCATATTTAAGAATCTCAAATGATAGCATAAACTATGCATGCACAATAAGTTTTCCTTTAATTGGGGCCAAAAAAATGGGGAAGCATGGGGGGAAATGGTGGATCCATCCATCCATCCATGCATTTACATACCATACATACAAACACATGCATGATTCATCCTATCATCCATGCATACATACATACGATGATACCTGCATGATCCATCCATCCATCCATGCATGCATAGATATACACACGTACATCCATCCAAACATCCATCCATACATACATACATATCCATGATCCATCCATCCATTTCATCATGCAACCATGCACCTATTAAAAAAAATGAAATAGAAATGTTTTTTAATAAATAGATTTTCGGCGATATGGATACATTGGTGATATTATTGATTACATCGCCAATATAACCGATCGAATTTATACAGTCCAAAATATCATAATACATTGACAATATTGATACATTGGCGCTGATACCCGAAATTTCTCATACTACCAGTGTTATCGGTATCACCGAGCTTGTGATACCGATCTCATCTCTGATACCCAGAAGTCAGAACAATGATTGTACACATGCCCAACTATTGGATTACAGCTTGACTTGGGTGAGCTAAGCTACTGAACTACATTTTTGCCCCTCATGAGTTGAAAAGGTTAGTTACTCCACTAAGTTGTTAAGGTTGATATGAGTGATGTCGGAAATTGCACAAGTGGCATGTTTGGAACTTAAATTAAACCATTCATATCACTAGTCCTTATTTATATGTAACTAACAATTACAATAATTTGATCTATTCATTAGCAAATAGATCTTCGTTTTTAGATGATTGATGAAAAATAGCGAATCGTTTGATTTCAACAAGCGTCTATTAATCAATGTAGAAATGTCTAGCGGGCAAAGAAATTTGTCTGTTTTTTATCAATACGTGTCTTGATTCAAAGTTGATGGTAATTATGTGATCAATGGGCTATATAAAAAGAAAATTATAGGAAAGTGATCAACATTTAAAGGTTCAAAACTCATTCATCCAACCATGGGTAATGAAACAAATGAACATAAAAAAAATAAAAATGGGAAAGTGTTTTGGGGACACCATTTGAATGGACATACCCCACACACAAATGCTTTAATGATTTCTACATTGCATGTCACAAAAAAACTGTGCAAGACATTATTTGGCCTTACCATGTTGTGAGGCATGTCATCCCATTGAAGAGAGTAAAATGGTAATTTAAACATGCTAAAAACTAAAAAAATAACACTTTGAATATCCTCTTGTCAACCACTGAGCCACGGGAATTTTTTTGCACAAATATCTTGAAGGTTGGATGTTATTTACAAATAGGAAAGGAAATGGTGTTTTTCTTTTATAGACGGGTGCAAAATTTTATTTATTTATTCATTTCAAATCATTGTTTTTCGGTCATTCAATTATCATCGTGATGTTGGCAATGAAGTTATGAAACACTACTCAATTTGAGGCACATATCTGGGTGCTAATGCACGGGACGATGGATGGACCATCCTTAAAATTCTCCATGATGGGACCAATCCTAACCCTTCAATTGGTGGATTGGAAATAGACACGTGTGTGTGTGTGTGGGTGTGCATGCGCGCGAGACAGTTCACATTCAATTGAAATAATTCCACAGACTGGAAAGCTAGGATCTTCCAGTATTGGAGACTATTGGGGCATGGTCCATTGGCCCACCAGATCATCGCCTACTTGTACGACTTGAAAATGTTAGGATGCTAATGCATTTCCTCTAGGTGACTCACGACTGATCATGCAATTCTCTTAGTTCCACCAGTGATGAGCTATCATGAAAAATCTAATCTTCTTTACCGAACAAATCATGAAAAATCTGATCTTCTTTACCGAACAAACAATTGATGGTCTATGCATCCTTTCTGGCTTTGCAGGGTTGGGTTTTCGAATTGGGCAGCAGGTGCCCCACTTGATTGGACGCTAGGGGCTTTCATTCTACAAACGGTAGAGCCTGATATGGAGCCGGAAGACCTGACTTACATTGTTGGGGATGACTCGGTGACATACATCACGCTGTTTGCGATTCTCTTCTTAGCAATTCTTGCAGCATTCTACATAACGAGATGGCGGAAACCACAGTTGAAGACGGTATATGACTTGGAGAAAGGGCGTTACATTGTCACACGTGTGCCCAGGTGATTTTATCTCTTTAATTTTTTCCAAGGACCTGTAAAATGTAATTATAGAGTTCATAGTAAAACTAGAATTTTTTTTCGGAGATGAAATTCAAAATATAAAAAGAAGAGGGAAAAAGGTTTTGAAAAAAAAAAAAAGAGAGATAAGAAAAAAGAAGGAAATCTCAGTTCATTGTCTGAGCATTCAAACCATGGCCTGCCTCCCATCGCCCACTGTGTTAAGCCCACCTGACATTACGCTGTGTGGGGACCCACCTGTGTCATGGGTTTTTGAGTTGCCTTACATCTTAACTACCACATTGTCGGTCCTCTTAACTGTCTTTTTCCAATTGAAACACTTAATTCTACTAGTTGGGTGATATTAATTTCACCTTTTGCTGTTCGATTCACGACATGATTATCCTCTGAAAAACCCCTTGATGCTGTAAAAAGTTTCTGATCAATTAGAAAAAAGCTAACGGTTATTTATCTAGTGGGGCATCGAGTCGAGTTGGACCTAGTTAAGGATGACCTGACTCGATCCAGTTTTGAAATAGACCTGACCTGACTCGTTACCGAGTGCAGCATGCCTGACCCAATCTAAGTCCCAGTCTAGCTTGGACTAATCTGGACTGAATCTGAACCAGTCAGAGGTACTGAGTCGCGTTGAGTCGGCACTGAGTCGGGTCAGGTGCACTGAGTATCCATGGGTTGAAATCACAGCTATACGTCATCTCAGTTCTGAGACATCGAATCTGGGTTTTTTATATTTTAATATATATGTACAACTCGGTTTTCAAATCAAGTCGAGTAAGTTCTGAGTTGGATTGAGTCGAGTTACTGGGTGACCCAAACTCAACTCGTTTTGAGTTCGAATTGGATGAAGTCTACATGGTTCGGATCAACTCACCCACTCGCTATGGGTCGAAGTCGGGAGTCGGGTCTGAACAAGTCGAGTCGGTCTTAGCCCAGATCATGTCCCACCCCTACCCTCACTAGCTATGAAAGGCACCGTGATGTATTTATTTATCCACACCGTCCATCCCTTTTCTCAGATCATTTTAAGGTGTGAGACCAAAACCAAGGCAGAACTAACGCTCAAGTGGACCACAACAGATAGTAAGCTTGGGATGCTCTAAATGCAAGTTGCATTAAATGGTGTGGTCCACTTGATCGTTGAATCTGCCTCATTTTTGAACTCATTACCTAAAATGATCTGAGAAAATGGATGGACGGGGTGGATAAACAGATACATCGCAGTGGGCCCCTACAGATCTGTCCATCCGTGGCTAGAGACGCCTGAGGGTGGGACGCAATCCACCTCCCATTTAATCACTGTTCTGTCTTAGCCGAAGGCCCTGAATCTCATCTTCGACTAATATCGGGCCACATGCTGGGCATCAATGGTAGGCCCAATGAAGTACTAGACATCAGTGGGCTAGTGCCCGTTTAGGAATTGGCCGGGCCTTTGAAATTAGGCCGGGCCAGTCCATTGACAGCCCCCGCTTATAGTGCCGGTTGATGGAAGTAATAATAATGTGGAGTTGGTTTTTTACTGCCCGCTATTCGTAGAGTAGTAGAAAACATTGATATGATGGTCCCCTTCATGGGAGAGCTGTAGCCTAATACATCCTATTGAATTTTGGGACCCAATTGTACCATTAGGATCACTCAATGGTGGTGAATTTTGGTATAGCCCCAACCCACATGAAGAATGTTGGACCACGAACATGGTGGTTTCTTCAGTTCGAGATAATTCTCAGCATACCATCAATACAAATGATTCAATGTTCATGTATGGTTGGGGTAAGATGTGAGCTCATCTGTAGGCTGGGGTTGGACCCATGAGCCTGAAATTGCATTGTTTGGGCCGCAAGTGCTAGGGGTGCAGGATGTGGTCCCAATCTAAAAATAAAAACCTTAGCCATACATATCTATCAATCTCGATAGTGACCTGGAATTAGACGCGTGCCGCCGGATCCAAATCGTTACGTATCTGATACAGGCACTTGTGGACACGAAAAGTCATCATTTTTATAATTTTTATGAGTTGTACCTGTCTAGTAGGGAATATAATAAGAGTAAGAATAATAGCAGCATTGATATTGAAAGGAACAGCAGCTGAGCTACGTGCCCTTACCATCTCATGCACGAGCTAGAGACTCATAGGATAGTTCATAACCGTTTAAGAAATGGAGGGGATGCAACGGTCACAGTCATGGCTTAGCTGCATCACTTACCAATCGTTGGCCCAGCCGTGGATGGACATGACCTAAAAATTACAATGAGGAGATAATGGTAACTGTCTGGTTTTGCTCATGGAATTTGGACCATGCATTATTTTACTTTTTTACCATCTATTTGATAGGGATCACTTTGATGGTTAGAATTGCTTGATTAGCATGATTTTGAAGATACTTTCCATCCACAACCTGCCCCACAATCTTAAGATAGTGGTGAACTATCATATGAGTCTAGACATTTCATGAACAGATAAACATTAAATTCATCTCAATTATCACCATCTGTGCTGAAGGTTTATTTGCCTTTTCCTATTCATGTAGCAATGGCCAATGAATGCTATAATGGCAGCACGCTACAGCCATGTGGGCAGACGAGACTTCTCTCATTTTTGGGGACCGATGGGTAATTTGTTCATTTATACCACCACGGCTTTCTATGTTTCATTATCAATCCCTAGGGGCCTGTTTGGATATCACCTAACAAGTAATTTTTTAAAACTCATGTAAGTTAATGAGTTTATATATATATATATATATATATATATATATATATATATATATATATATATATATATAAGTTTGGTAAACACATTGTAAAAGTAACTTATTTTATGAAAGTTACTTACTCATGTAAGGGTTTTTTTTTTTTTTTTTTAATAACTTTTCTACTTCTCTCTTTTCAACTCCATGGGTGGTCCACATCAAAGGTGGGGCCCACATGATGGACGGTTCACATCAAAGCTGGGCCGCACTTTATGGATGACCCACATCAACACGAGCCTACATATAGATGTCCACAATAAACATAGGCTTTTTTTTTTTTACATGCTCCTAAACACACTATACGACGGCCATTTGAACCATGTTGAAACTCAGTCTACCACTGAGCCATGAGTAGGACCCTAGGTAGGCTCCTAATGATGAATGGCTGACATCCAAAGCAGGCTCCACATGATGGATGACCCACATTGAAGGTAAGGCCCACATGATGGACAGTCCATATCAAAGATGGGCTCCACATGAAGGGCAGCGGAGATTGAAGGTGGCCCCACAAGATAGATAATAACATTGGAGGTGGGCCCCATATAATGGATAGTCTATATCAAAGGTCATGCTACACATGATGGGCTGGTGGGCATTGAAGGTGGGCCACACATAGTGGGTAATTTATTTTGATGGTGGGCCCCACAGGATGGATGGCCCACATCAAAGGTGTCAATGATGAATGGGCTGCATCCGAGGTGGGCCTTGCATGATAGATAGACCAAAAAGGTGGACCGTGTATGATGGACAATCCACATCAAAGGTGGGCTCAAAATGATGGACAATAACATTAATGGTGGGCCCCAAGTGATAGATGGCCCATATCAAAGTGGGCCCTACACGAGGACAGTTCACATCGAAGGTCAGCCCTAATGATGAATGATCCATATCTAAGGTAGGACACGCTTGATGAACGACTCACTTCAAAGTTGGGCCCTACACAATCAACAATCCACATTAAAGGTGGGCCACATGATGGAGAGCTACATCTAAGGTGGGCCTCATATGATGGATAACCTACTTCAAAGGTATGCCTTGTAAGGTGAATGGTCCACATCGAAGGTAGGCCCCACATGATGGACGGTTCACATTGAAGAAAGGATCAAGGTGAGCCTAACATAATCAGTGATCCACATCAAAGGTTGAGCACACATGATAGATGGTGGATATTAAGGGTGGACAAAACAAACTTACATTAATAAGTACTTATGTGTTGTTAAAAACTAAACATACTTTTTTACTTTTTGGTTGATAAGTATGTTGTTTACCAAACATAGTTACCTGATGAATAAATAAAAACTAAGTTAAGCTACTTAAGGCATAAGTTATTGAAATTTTGGTTTCTAAAAAATAAAAAATTTAGAATTTTCGTTTTGCCGCCAAAACAATTTTAAAATTTTCAAATGAAAACGTGCGGTTTTTCTTTTGTCCCACATCGAAAATGAGGAAACAAGATTTAAGGTTAATATTTGGAGCTGTGTGTAGTATTCTTACTTAGAGTCTTAGAGGTTGATATACTCGGGTTTGTGTATGCACCGAAACACACACATGCGAGCTCAAGCGTGGGCAGTGTGGTTGTAGTGGCACTAGTTGGCTCACATGTGCATTGTGTCGCATTATTGATCCGAAACAGTTAGCCATTTTGAGAACGACTAGTAGTCTTAAAACCACAATGGTCCAAAAACGAACATGCTTTGATGATCTAACGGTTTGATCTGTCGATCTAACTATCTAATACAGCCCAAATTAATGATCAATGGTCAGAAACATTTTTCAAACGATGACTCCCTTTGTGCCTATATAAACTGGACCATTCCAATCCAAAATTCATCATCTCCAACAAATCTCTTACAAACCATCAGATCTCATAGAAAACGATCTCCTTTTAAGAATATTGCAAATAGGTCCACTAACAGAGTCTTCCAGAAGATCAGTTGCATTGAAAAGTTCATAAGCGAACCCTTCATGATTGTTGCATGTAGGATCTAGATAGGCTTGTCTTATCCTAGAAGCAATTCACTTGTAACCCATAAACAATTAATGAGGGGACGAATCGCTCTTTAAGGACAACGTAATTTTTATATGATTTAACCTGGTGAAGCGAAAGAAATAATTTTACTTATTTTTTTTTTTTTACCTAGGTGTTTCTAAAATATTTCACAACATAAGTAACTTATGTGTAACACCCTGAATTTTTGTCTACCTGGAATTAGACGTCCTTAGGTAATGGGTCAACCATAACACCTTGGTAACCTCTCAGAACCCAATTCCAAAGCCAAAGAAATCATTTAGAACCAAATTCTTTAGAAATTTAATGTGTATTAGCCAGCGCTACACTAGATTTCCTGAAAAATTAGCACCAACTACTTTAAATACGATCTATAAGACCCAAAACCTCTAGAATTGTTACCGCTACCTTACCCTGAAATCCAGGATCAAACTCTAAACCTGTTTGTTCTCAGGAACCCTTTGAAACTTTGTATTAGATCTAGACCGCGCGTCGAAAGTCCGATATCTACAATCTCAGACCATTATGACCGCTTAGTTGGACTTGACAAGCCCAACTGATGTCCTGAGGCTATTTCATTGAGCTTGGAGCAAAGAGTGTGAGAAAGAGTGAAATTCTTTATAAATTAAATGTGATTTAAATAAATCTGGCACGTTTCGCTTGCGGGTTAAGTATAAGCATTCAGACCGTCAGAATCTGACCCAAATACACCCTCGGATCAGGAAACATTTCCCACTCGGGTCAGTGTACTTGGAATCCCTGATCGAGTCTTGGTGACTGCTGAACTGAAACTGGTCCGCCACGTGCGATCTGGGAACTCTATCGAACTGAAAACTCAATGTGATCAGGATCCAACATCCATGAGCTTAAGTCCGACCGCATTCAGTCAGGGGACCTCCAGAAATATCCTTTTGGATCGAAAAAGACCCGATTTGACTGTAACCTAAGTATACCTTGGTCCTAAGTCTATATAGGTGAGTTTTTAGCCTATATAAGGAGCTTAAACGCTTAGCCTTCTAACCTATACGAATTTGGAGAAAACCCTAGGAGAGAGGAGAGAAACGAGAGAGAAAGTGAGGGAGAAGTTGGAGCTTTCTCCTGGGATTCTTTCCTGCTACTCTACGTGCCAAATCCATCCACCTGCATCATTATTCTGGCGATTCCAACTCCGTTCTAGGTAAGAAAACCCTAACCCTAACCTATTTTAGGAATTCTATCGATCCAAGTAGCGAATTAGCTGACTTACCTTGTGTTGTAGGTTGCCAATCAGTCGTTGACGACGACGTATAGTTCTATTCGATTCTTTACACTCCTACAACGTATGGTGCAGATTTTAGATGCTTAGATTATCTGTTTTCAAAGTTTTCAATGCCGTTTAATGGTAGATTACTGATAAGGATGCTGTTTGACATGTAGAACATGCTGTCTGTTTTTCATTTCGAATACGTATGAAGAATATGAGATTTAGGGTATTTTACGTATTTATAGGAAATACTGTATACGTATGTATTTTGCTAATATGATTGCCATGTGTATTTGTCGTGTACCTATGCTAGTTATGCGTGTATGATCTGTTTGACGAAGAGATTCGCCCTAATGCACATATTGGCCGACATATGCTATGTAGACTAATGTGTGTAGACTAAGTGTTTGTTGAAATGCCTAAATCAATATGATTTATACCTGCCATATGTTTTGAATGTAAGAATATGATTGTTGTGTATTAGACATCTCCTTGATATAAGGATCTATCATATTATATGCGGAAATCAACATACGTCAAGTACGTTAGAGCTGTGTAGTCAAAGTGTTTGTATAAATGCTTGCATGAGTAAGCACTTAGTAAGTAGTGTTGTAGATCAGTGTTGAGATAGGATTCTCAACTACGTTGATGATGGGTATGATTTCCTCCATGTACGTTGTTGAATTGATTCCTTATGTATGAAATACTTGTGTATGTTTAACTGCATATGTTGTACCTTATAACATGTTACTAACATGCTTGAATTATTTGTCATTTCAATTTCTTTATCTCATATGATTATTGATTCACATTACATGTGCTTGGGGCTATACTCTAGTCCAGGCAGTCGGTAACAGTTTGAAATTCGTGGTTGGATTTTATTCGCCACGAAGGATGTGTATCACGAACCCGAGTCGTACTAGAGTCTTCGGCAGTAGTTAGGCCACACGAAGTGCTTGTGCACTTCATGTCGGTCGATTCAACGTGCGCTCGTGCTAGTCGGACTCATCAAGTAACCCGACTGACCGCTGTATGTTCACCTTGTATTCGTCATAACTGCTTAAACTTAGGGTACTGAACTTACCAGTGTTAACCCTGATAACCGTGGTACCTTGATCCACTAAGACTCATGAGCCGGGCATGGTGGTATGGGACATCGTGGTCGAGCTGTCGGCCTACGCTGGGGCCACAAACCTCCCCGTAGTGACCAGTGAGCACCCTACTCTAAGAAGATTATGGTGGTATGGGATACTATATTCTTGCTGTCAGCCTACATTGATAAGGTGATGGGGGAGTGGAGCAACGAGTGCGAGCAACAGCCCTGACAGCCCTTTGTAGTGACCTTGAGTTTATCCTGACACCGCATGGGGGCGATGTGTTCTGATGCAGTCTTAAGGATATAAACTAGGCCTGTATTGATAAGGTGATGGGGGAGTGGAGCAATGAGTACGTGCAACAGCCCTGACAACCCTTGCAGCGACCTAGAAATATATCATCGTATGAGATTACTAGGAGTGACGACCCTAGACAGGATCCTTGTTGGGAATGATATAAGGGAAGTACCCTAATTTTCCAATCTTGCTGTATGAAAAGGACTAATAACAACTCGATAATCATATTCATATCGCACTTCATGTGCCTGGAAGATGTGGAGCACTGAGGGAAGAAAGCATGCCGCGGACGTAAGATGGTGTCGCATGAGGGAATATGTCAGTGAGGGCATCCATCATGTCATTTCATGCTTGCATTAATCACAGTATTTAGGAATGTTTGATTTGCTTGCTTTATCATTATCGCTTGATTAATTTGATAACATATTAACCTTTGCTTTATGATTTCACTGAGTTAGCTACTCACTCCCACGTTACGGGACGGTGTTGCGTACACCAACCAGTCCCTATTTTGGTTTCAGGTGATGGCGCTGCTTGTGAAGTGGAGCCGGACTTGTTTGATGTTGAGGAGGATTTCTCTTATATGCTGGTTCTGATCAACGGGTTTATAGGGTTACTGATTAGATGCCAATACACTTGGCAGTTTGCCTTTTTTTTTTTTACATACCCATGTATATTCTTTTTTTCCTATTTTGGAGTATACATGTAATTAGTTAACCTGGTAACATGTTCACACTCTGGAGACTTACAACCATTCATATATTTTATATATTTATCACAGTCTTCCACTTGCTAATTTAACTATCTCTGGAGTATGATATGCTGTTTTGGCTTAGTCCCAATCTTTTTTAATGCCATTTTACAGACAACATGCATTCGTCATTATCTATGTTGCATAAGTGACGTTTTGGAACTCGGGAGTTGGGTTTTTACCCGACCCCGATTTTTGGGATGTTACATTATGTAAAGTAACTAGCGATCTAGCGGGAGCAAATGGGTTGAGTCAAGAGAGTCTTAAACCCAAGCCATTTAATAATGCGGTTTGTATTGGGGAATAGGCCCAATCCATTAAGATATGACTCTACTCATGATTAAAACGAGTTAAAGTTGAGTCGCCACTCGCCTGATTTGGGGTGAATTGGGGGATGAATCATGGTATGGAATCGATACCGTTAAGAACCGGGTCAGAGTTGACTTGGACACATCATGTACAACTTGCACTAGTCTAACTACAAGTCAAAATTTAAGGACTGGGTCTAAGTAGAAGGGGATTTATACTTAGCCCATCTCACTCTTCTTTTCATGCATCTAAGAAGAATCACTTCGTGCAAATCATTCCAACTGCCCAATCGATCACCAAGAAAATAAGGAAAATGGTCCAATCATCATTTGGACTATCCATCATTAGGATTTTCATATCAGTTAGATGTGTCTTCCATTGATTAAGTTCTATAATAATAGATAGTTCATATCAATTGCAGGTACTCATCAATCTAGATCTACCATCGTGTGGGCCCTACCTTGATTGCATGTCCTTAAGAAACGCTTTGTCTGGATCATCCTAAGCATAGATCCTTATACCACTTTCCGATAATGGGTCCCATAGATGCTTATACTGTTGTACCCTTTTTTTAAACCATTATTAGAAGAGTTAATTAGAAAATTAGAAAAGAACATGTGTCATTACACGAGAAATATATATATATATATATATACCACACATAGGATCTGTGAAGATATTTGGGGCACTTTTTGTAGATATTGTTAGTGCACTAATTTGTGCACCTTATTCGTCAACGATACGAGTCATGGTGTCAGCGAGTTGGTTAAGCCATTAGAAGTTCAAGACTGAAGACACAAGTAGACATGAACATTAATAAGCAAAGAACATATATATGAGGTGCCTTGATGACCTTAACCCTTAACACAAAACAACTCTAAACTTTTAGATGATCCTAACCTTAATAAGTAAACCTTGCGTGATCATCCCTTAGGCTTAGGAGTCTAATTGGAACATTATAAGATAGGCTATAAGAGGTCCCAAGCTATTGGAAATCAACCTGTCCAAACTAGCAGACTTAGTGGTGTATTCGAGCAAAGCTTGATTAATTAAGTTGATCAGTGAAACATGGTAAAAAATGTCCAGCATGCATCTGGCCTAAAAATTGATTTACTTCGAGCACTCAAGGCACAAGTTCAATTGATCGAGGGATTGTTGATTCCACTCCAATAATTGAGATCAATTGATCAAACATGACCAAAACAATCCAGCGAGTTCATTGGATCATTTTTGGCCTAGCTCAATCAATTAAGGGCCAAGCTCAATTCCTTGAGCTTATCCATTAAAGCCTTTTATTATAAATATTACTTCAGATCTTTAGACAAATTGAGGGATTTTTGATGCAAATGGAGTATAAGTATTTTCTCCCTAATACCATACATCTTTGACCAATATTTAAAGAGTTCCATGCCAATTTTTTTGTGATCCTTCACTCTACTAAGCATTCCATGCTCTTATTTGAATATGTGGATGAACTCTCATATTTTTAAAGATTAGACACATGCTTATAGTTAAATGCTTGTCTAAAATCTCTATAAGACTATTCTAGGTAAATCCCCTAGGCTTACAACCTTCTCATAAGTTGTAGGAGATTCACACATTCTCCCATCACCTTGGTCATCTAAAAGGAGCATCACATGCAATGTTTTTTAATCATGGAGCCGAAGCCTTGGCAACGCATACACATCAACGATCAGGGGAGCAATGAGAAGCTGATTCAAAGCATCTTGAAAAGATATATCAACGGGGCCAATTCTACAAGTAAGGTTCTCATTTGTCGAGTCCATATACACTCCTTTCTTGTGTAAGAATGAAATGAGTGTAAGAGTTTGATTGCTAAACTTAATTAAGTTCTTGTATAGGACTTTGGTTCTTATATAGGACATAAATTAAGTCCTTGTGTATGCTACCAACACAAGTGTGTATGTATTAGTTCTTCTATAAAATTAATGTTGTTGGTTAACAAATAGAAAATCAATTAAAATATCTTGAGAGAGCTTCCGACGGGAGTCTATGCTAGGGTCCTTGATTAGGGCTGTAAAGGTTAGAAGTGAAACTGATTTAAAATCTCAGATAGTGAAATCTGGTACAGTGATGAGTTGAGTGCGTCCAAGCTTCAAAGCTTATTACCAAGGTAAAATGCGCTAGCGTCCGCTGGGAGTGAAGTAGAAAAACTGAATCACTATACATGCTTATGTTTAGGATTGTCATTTGATCACTTATTTAATTATACTTGTGTGATTAATTGATGAATTATATGTATGCATGATTAGATGAATGTTAGTATTTGATAGTCAACATATCCCACATACATGTACACTATCATGTTTATCTATTAGTTGTCTTATAAGAATATAATTTATAGTTTATGTGATTGGACCTTCTATTGGCTTGGAAGCCTTAGATTTAATTATCTTACTTAGTTTAATTGAAAATTAGTTTAAGTAATTATCTTCAAATAAGCGTAACTTTTATTTTATCCTAATCACCCCCTCTAGGACATAACCTTTATTTCATAGCCTCACCAAGATTTCTCACGTATCCGTGATACTATTCACCACGTACAATTTCAGAAATAACAACTGGTGTTGATCAGGTGATATACGTCATTTCAAGGCAGAACGTAGATAAGAAATCAAAAGTGGAACATGGTCGAGTGAGAAGAGCAGTTACCAGGACAAATATCAAAAAAGAGTCTAAAAGGTTGTAGTGTTGAAACGATTGTTGTAACCATGGAACGTGGAAAGAAGCATCCAGATAGTTATTTCCAGGAAGTCTATAAATACTAAGGAGTTCAATAAAATAAAGTGTTGCATACCAACGTAATTAAAATAAATATCTCAATTATCTTTTATGTTCCTTGACATAATTTATCTTTTACGTTCCTTAGCTTAACCCATAACTTAATCCTACATTAGGAATAATAGTAATCCAACAGATATAATCCTTAGTGATAATCCAAGTCTGCGCTCATAAGCTTGACGATTTCCATTGTAATACAAGCATTTCTTTTTTAAGAAATGTGCTTTGTAATTACTTTTACAATTGACTGTAAGTATTTCCTTTTTGTTGTTTAACTTGGATAGCTAAAAGTCATTTTGTACGGAAGGCAAGGTGCAACCTATTTTCAGAGGATGAACCCTACCCTCTGATAATTTCCTGATTATCTTAAACAATTTATAAGTGGTTGAATAGGTGATCGATCTTCTCATGTCTCGTTCACATATAGTTAAGTTTGATGTATCTTCGTATTTTAGTGCTTAGGGTCAATTTTATTCAATTGGAATTAATCCACACAATCGATTTTGGCTCGCCTGCAAATATCACACTTTGCTAAATTTTGAAACAGAGAGGCAGCAATTTTTAGCACGTCTGGTGGGACACCTGATTTGGTACATACCAGTGTGACTTAATTTTAAGTAACTAATCCAACTTAAAAATATATGAGCCAAAGAGTTATTTGAAACTCTTTTGGGACTAATGAGCCTTTAACACCTTCTACACTACCTTCACTCATGGAAATGCAGGTGTAGTCAACACCTAAAATCCTAGGTTCACCATTATCATGTTCCAAAAAATGGCACCCATGTATGGAGACTCTGATCGTCAGTTCTTGGGTGTGAACCTAGAGAAAATGCACATGGGTGAGTTCTCATGTGCCCACGCACCCACATGCTCATGCAGTTTGGTTAACATTCACATGTGATAAAAAAAATTAGAATAACTTTATATCAGCGACATTAAAAATTAATCAAAGATAACTAAACTTAGAAATATATGGTTAATATTCAAAATGTACAGTTACAAAAGTAGTATTCGCTCAAATGGGGGCTACACAAGCCTCAATAAACATTCAGTAACACAACTAATGGAGTTCACCCAACTAAGGACACTAAAATAGTAATTTTTAAAATGTACGAAAAGAAGAGAAGTGGGGCACTTTACCCAGGCCTACCCATCTAACAACTGGAAGTATGGAGCTCCATCAACAGGGTCCAATATGTCTCGTCTAATGTGTTAGTCTCGATGGTACCTGCATTAGTAATAATGCTCGCTTGGTATTTTAAAATACTATCCTAGGTGGGAGTGAGTAGCTAAATCAGT
Organism: Magnolia kwangsiensis; assembly: GCA_037074715.1. Taxonomy (NCBI): domain Eukaryota; kingdom Viridiplantae; phylum Streptophyta; class Magnoliopsida; order Magnoliales; family Magnoliaceae; genus Magnolia; species Magnolia kwangsiensis. Next base: position 123,630,170 of record CM073577.1, read on the forward strand.
GGTTCCATTAGTTCTAAGTTGCACATGTTATCAATTCAATTAGCGCAAGTAATGATAAAGTTAGTAAAAAATTACTTCCAAAATACTCTTGTTAATTAAATCACGTTCATCTAGCACAATGAGGAAGCTAAAGTACCTTTATTTTATCATCGGTCTCAACCAAATCATTAGGCTTGGAATGGCCATAACAGCTCCTTGCATGTGTCCCTTAATTCATTTTAAGTTTATTTCTCCTAATCATGCACATATAATAGGCAAGTTATTAACAATGTTGCTCAATGGACACTTCGTGGAGGCTCATCACCCCAACGTAGGCCGACGATATGAATATGATATCCCATACACCATGCTTGGCTCATGAGTCTTATGGATTGTATCGTTAATGGCTATAAGTAAACTCGCTCAATGGGATGAAGTATCCTATATTCATTTGGTCATTGTCATATGTTGTGAACATACATAATCAGTAGGCTGTTAGACTAATTTGATTGACCTGTAAGAACCCTAACACAACTAGCATTAGCGAAAGCATCCCACGTAGTCTAATTATTGTTGGTCGTCTATGTTCAACCTGGGTCGATTGAAGAAGCCTAGGGTGGCCGACATAACTCTAACCACCCCTTAATTAATATGATTTACCGACTAACCCAACATCATAAGCAGTTCTAATCATCCACTAAGGACTAACTAATTGTTAAACAATCATAATCATATTATGCATAATCCCTAAATTCAACAACTTATTTAATCAGGAATTTTATCAAACATGTGAGCATTAATAAGCACATAATGACACGATTTGTAGTTATAATTGAAATATATATATGTTATCGTACATCGAGTCATTTACAATAAGTAATCATTAACTCAGACCCTCAAGGGTTAATAACAGTAACCTAGGAATAATGTTCCGCACCTTAGAGGATTTTATGAGACATAATTGTGCTTAGGGTTAGGGTTTTTGGCAAAAATATCAATTCTTAATCAAATCAAAGAAAACTTAGGTAAGATTCATATAATATAATATGATATATTTTAATTGGGAGGTATAAAGCATTTCTTACCTCCGATCACGTGTAGGGGTGGATTCGATAAAGAAAATGATAATAACTTGGATTTTATCGAAGGTATTCCAATGCAAGCAAACCCCAATGACCCCACTCTCTTTTTTCTTCCTCTCTTTCTTTTTCTCTCTCCCTTTCTCTTTTCCTTTTTCTCTTTTCTCCAATTTCTAAGGAAAATTCATATAGGGAGAGGGGCCTCCCCAAATATAGGTTTATATAGTGCTAGAAGTGGTGCATTTGACCTCAAGGGCCAGGGTTTTGGTGTATATTAACCCTATGAGAGGGTGTATGGGTTAATATACCCAATATGATAGTTGGTCTTGGTGATGATCTATACATGAATATGATCGACCCATTGTTTAAAGGTGTTGATCGATGAGTATAATTAGAAGTCAGTTTGATGGTCACCGATTGTCGATCGGGGCCACGACTATAGGGATAAGTGCAAGGTATTAACTTAGATTGATTCCCTAAATTTTTTCATGTTCTTACTGTAAAAAAGGCACAACTTTAGAAAATACCAGATACAGACAATTAACTTAAGTTCTTGATAAATTTTAGAAATATTCACACATCTCATGTATAGCGTTGTAAGTCTAATGTGAGTGATTTGAGATGCGATCTCGTCTCAATGTCCTACGATGGATGTTAAGCCCATTAAGGCAAACATCTTTATATAGTCACAAGTTTAGTAGCCTACTAACGAGTGATCTAGAGCTTGTTTAGATAATCAGGGCATTTCTATAATGAATTAGGTGGTGAGATTTCTTGTGCATGATGATTATGATTTATATTAACTTAGTTCATAGTGTGGCCTACTCATAATTAGCAGAAATGGTGATCCGATCCTAATCACCCTAAACCATTGGTTCTTAAGCTAAAAGAATAACTAAGTCAATCTGGTTTGTTAATTAAGATCTGATCCCTAGTTGTCTCGACTTTGGTAGATTTTTATTTAGTTACGGCTGTCTTGATTAGTCAGTGATAGGTTAGCTAGATTTGGGGTCGTAGATGAATAAATTACAAGGCTAGACTCGAGGTTTAAGTGATAAGGCAAATTCATTAGCTTCCTATAGTTAATTAACTGAATTTTTACGATTCTTTACTGTAACACCTGTATATAGGCTAACATTGATTATTAAGGGTTAGTAAATGACAACATAAGCTAATTATAGTAAAATTTTTTAAATCCAAATAGTGAAAATCTGAGACATTACAACCACTCAACTCGATGCCCAATCCTCAAAACCAGGATGGGATAGCCTTATCTCGGAGTGACCTTCTTGAGGTGATATCAATTGGGCTATGTGATATGTAGATGGGAACCCAACATATTGCGGAGTAAGGGAGGGCTCAAGCAGAGCAATTATGAGCTCAAACAAACACCTTTAACAAGTGGATGGCCAGCTAAACTGATATCTTGAATCGGATTATGGCTATCCTTGTCGAGAGGGCATCTAAAGCACCTAAGAAAAATGTTGAGGTTAGTTTTATTGGAAACGTGACAAAAATACTACCAGTACTACCTCCACAATGAAATACGCATCCTGCTCCAACATAGGATATGTAGAATGTGCCTCCACTTACCAAATTCAGGCGATTAAAGCATATGGTCAGAAACTTGAAGAATGTAGTTAAAAATAAAGGAATTCTTAGGGGCACCCTTTCCCTAGGAATCTGCCTTACAATAGGAGACAATATCCGGTAGGTCTAGATCTACCATTAATGATTGAACCTCAACAACTGGATCGTAATCAGGTCATGCAATTGGTCCAAGAAGTGGCATGTTAAGTTCTCAGTCGCACCATTACCCTGGTATACATAAAACCTTATTTTGAATGGATCGATTGACAATATTAGTTGCCTAAAAATTATCGACTAGACTTTGCACTTTTTGTTGGTGACACTGGTCAATCGACCATAGAGCACATATGCTGATTTACCATCTAATATGGTGAATCGGCTAACAATAATTATCATAAGTTATAACCATCTGGCCATTCCTTAACTGCAGTAACCTTTATTTGGTATTCTAATTTGTTGCCGAGCTCCATCCAAACCCGGCAAGAGATGGAGGAGAAATTTCACGTCCAATTTTTCTACAAGGATAATTTTTTTTAATGGCTAACCTTGCATATTTTCGGCAGTTACCCGATGAATCGGTCAAAAAAATATGTCGGTTGGTTCAAGAGAGCAAAACATCGATGTAAGGAGAAACGACTAAGGCCGATTTCATACAGTTCGCCTAGGATGGTTTGGAATATAAACATTGCAAACAGTGTATTGGAATGAAGTTTGTAAATTTATGACTTGACAAGAAAAGTATCCCAATATGAAACCATACCTTAGGAAGGAGCAATGCAAAAGAAATCATTTGCTTGGATATACTATTATGATCCTAATTATGAGGTGGTAGTGGTTGAGGTATTGGCTAAGAAGTTATTCGTGTGTTTGACATTGGTTATAACAAAAGTAACTGTGCCAATCATGCAGAAAAATCATAAGGTATGTACAATCGACATTACCCGGCCTGATGAAATCTTTGATATAATGTTAGCCGGGAAGTTGATTAAAATTTTCATTAATTATAAAATACCCACGATCAAAGAGTTAAAAATTATTGAGTATTATAAGTGGCATGAAACCCATTCCCACTCCACTAACAATTGTATAGTTTCAAGGAATATAGTCCAAGACAACATTGACTAAGGCTTAATGAAATTTTCTAAGAAAAGGAAGCAATAATGATTGGTATTGGTCAATTTTCACTGAACCTAGAGATTAACATGGCCTTGGTCAATCTTCATAAGATGGCTCAATAGTGATAGAAGGTTGACGTTAGGCCTTGTGATCACCAAGTTGTGGCATAACAACCCAACAAAGATGTTATACATCTTAATAGGTAGCCATAAGTGTAGAAGCATAACTGAGAGCAACACCACACATCTAACGCGAACGACTCCTGTGCAGTCAATGCACAAAGTCGATCTGGCCAACCAAGCTATTACCTATTTCAGCTAGTGAGATCAAACCTTAGTTTTCATAAAGGATTGAAGGAGCGGACTCTTATAAGCAACAAAGAATGTATCAACCATATTGACCATTTTAGGCTAGCTGCATCACTTAACCTCGCCCTACCCAAGAGGAAGTCTGGAGAAGGGTGAGTCACCCTAAATTTTCAGCCATACCTGAATGGATGACTCGCACTTAGAAGCAACATTGGTAAAGACGACAGGCTGCTAAACAAAGAAAATTGGCCTGCATATAGAATGAGGCTTAACTAGGCCAAATGCTAAGGATTCCCCAACCAGGGAATGAGTAGTTAGATGTGAATACGATCGATTTAGTCATGAAACCTGCCATGGATGATTCAGTTACGGATAATGAGAAAATTAATACGAAAAATAAGAAAGATACCAAAATTTTCAAAGCCTCGACTGAGTATCTCAGCGACGAGTGCTTCTCGAACAAAGGCCTGTTGACTGAAGAGATTTTTACTATAGCAAAATTATTAGAAGAAGCCCACCTAGCTTTGAAGAGGTAGGGATGGCTTTAATGGTGAATTGCCTGAGTATTATAACTATTGCTAAGAACTTGGAAATGCTTGGGGGACAATGTCCAAAATTTGAAAGTATTTGGATCACTAGCATAGGTCATGATAAACTGCAACATGGTTCTCATACTCCTATCAAGTTTTCAGGCGACGCAATCTTGGTCTAATAAGATGATAGGAGATGTGGAAGAACTTAGTCCTCTAGTATAATATAACTTGGTTCCTTCTACCTAGAGGAGGGGACTAAAAATGTATCGACCATTACTGTTGAGCCAGGTATGTCCTCTGAGAAAGTGGTCATAGAAAGACCAGCCATTATCATGACCTAACACTTGAAGTCGTTGTATATATCTATCTATTTAGAGGGATGTCTAGTTACTAGAGTCCTGGTCGACAATGGGGTAGTTGTGAGCATCCTCCCTAGAAGAATGATGAAAAAATTAGAGAAAATTGAGGCCAACCTAATTGCAACCAAAATCATAGTTAGAAATTTTACTGGGGTATAACAAAAACACATGGCGTCTTGCCTATTGATTTGATGGTGGGAACTAAGAAAGTGTTGGCCACTTTCTCTGTGGTCTGATTTTATCTAATTACAATGCCTTAATAGCAAGAGACTGGATACACTCTTTTTCTTGAATCCCATAATCCTTTCACTAGTTCATAATTTTCTAGAACTAAAATAAGGTGAAATTAGTGTCAGCTAACAATAAACTATTTTTGGGTACATCTAACATGTTCGAGGCCGGAGGTGGGCAACGGTTCGGATTGGAGCGGATTGGGTTCAACCTGATCAGATCCGAAATGGCAATGGTATGACCCGAACCCGATCGATCCGAAATCAAATCCGGGTTACCTGATCCGAACAGATTCGGTAAATGATTTGTCTGACCCGAACTGAGTCTGATTTGGTTAGAGAAACCGAGTTGGATCAAAGACTAAATTGATATGTCAAAATGGATGAACGGCTTAGATAAAACATGTACATCAAGGTGGGCCCCACATGACCCTGAAGGAGCTTTTCATGTACATATTCACGTTTTCACTAGACGTTAACGTGCACGGCAACAAGACTTGCTTTTCACGCAAGCACATGCAAAGCATAGTTTTGATTTTCAATTTATATTAGGGAGTTATGGGGGTTTAATCATGGGGTATGTGTTATATCTAAACCGTCCATTCATTTGGTGACCTTGTAATAAGGCTTGAGACGAAAAATAAGATAGATCTAACAATCAAGTAGACCACACGAATGGTTTAATGGCGAAAATCATTCTCTGTTGCTATTTGTGGTGTGGTCAAGATGATCTTTTGATATTATTCATTTTTTGGATAATGTCTTATAATGATTTCTAAAAGTATATGAACGGTGTAGATATAATAAATACATCATTGTGGGGGCCATATAACTTTGATCTCCTTTGAACTGTTTGTACAACTCGGAGCTCGAGGAATGCCCGGAGCTCGAGAAACAGTGTTGAGTGAACGTTGAACATTAATGGAATTAAGTTTTCAAAAATTGATTTTGTTATTACTGATTTAAATATGTGGCCCCACCATGGTATATATGAGTTATCCACACCGTTCATCCTTTTAAAAAATATATTTTAAGACATAAGCCCAAAAATGAGGAAAATCAAAAGCTCAAGTGGACCACACCTTGGGAAACAATGATCTTTAAAACGTCAATGGTTGAAAGTTGTTTTCTCCCTAAGGTCCACATTGATGTTTATTTGTCATCCAACCCGTTAATATGGTCACACAGTCATGGATAAAGTGGAAAAAAAAAATATAGTTTCATCCAAAACTTCTGGGGTCATCAAGAAGCTTTCAATGGTAGGAGTTCAATTCCCATTATTTCTAGTAGTGTGGTCCACTTGATCTTTGGATCTGCCTATTTTTTTGGCTCGTGCCCTAAAATGAGTTGGTTAGAGGTGTGGACGGTGTGGATAATATACCAACATCAAGGTAGGCCCCAAAATTTAACTCTTTTTTTTTTTTTAAATTTTTTATTTTATGGGTGGTGACGTGAAGACTGAGGAGTGCTATAAATGAAAGGTGGCGGTCAAATCACCTTGGAAATTAACCGGCTCTCTAACCAGAGAACCTTACCCGACTTGATTTTAATGGACCCGTGGTCGGTGCTCTGTGGGCCCCACCATGATGTATGTGTTTCATCCATGCCTTACATCTATTTTTATAGGTCATTTTATGTTATGAGAATAAAAATGAGGTACATAGAAATATCAAGTGTGGTCCACTATAGGAAACAATGTTGAGTAAACGTTGATATTTATTGTATACCCAATGTTAAAACTGGGTCAGGTCTGTTCAGGTCGGTTCGGACCCATTCGGTTCAGGTATATGGACCGGATCTGTTCGGATATAGTGTTATCCGAACCTAATTCGAAATGCTTTCAGATCTGGACCATCAGAATCGATCAGGTTCGATCAGACCGTCGGTTCTATTCGAAATAGTACCGAGTCGGATCTAGTCAGGTCGGATCCACCGGACCAGGCCTAAATTGCCCACCTCTATTCGAGGTTGATTTTTATGGAGATAAAATTGGGCTGATACATTTCATCGGGAGAAATAAATATGGGTGACCACTTAAAATTTCTACTACAATTAATCCAGACAACATAGTGAAAGACATTGCGGCCATGATATGCTTAGATGAAGAACTGTTGCTGTAACGCCCTAGAAATTGGGGGTCATGCATACACTCGACTCTCGAGTTCCCGAGTGTCACTTATAACCGATTTTCATTAATATGTATTTAAATCAAGTTTAAATGCACAGCCTGGAATTTTTTGAAACATGAAGCACAAACACACAAGTCTACTGAAATAAAAGAGATCAAATATATATACAAGTCTAAAAGAATGTATAATAGGACGGAAAGCATTACCCAACAAAATCACCAAAAAGAATAGTATGCCCAAAAGAATAAAGATGAGTCCACTACTCAGCTGTCCAACGCCCCATCTACTGAGCCGTTGAAGACCCGCTCATCACCTAGAAGTAGGAGAACTCGTCCTCCTCCTCACGGTGCACATCGTCAGGCTCTTTGAAATCTGCATCTCCTGCATCTACGGGAGAGTCTGGTTGGTGTTTTAAAACACCATCCCAAAGTGGGAGTGAGTGATCAAATCAGTGGGTGCTTTAATCTTAAGTTGTAATAAGCATCAATAATATTAAGAATTTAATGAAAAATAAACATTCACAGTTACTAAACTAATCTTATTAATACATATGCATGATGAATGATATGATGCATGCCCTCACCACAACACTCTCTCAAGCGACTCCATTTAATGATCGTGTATGACCAACAGTCCCTCAGAGCGACCTCAACTGCCGAGTCATCAACCTAGCTAATGCGATGCGATGATAATGTTATCCGAGTTCTTAGTTAATTTCATTCATCCAGTAGGTTGGAGAATCTGATACACCCCACATATCAAATGCCCCAAGCTAGTTGCGAGGCCGAGACCCCGCGGTCCTTGATCTCGTTGGGTTCTCCATCCCCGAGGTTCTCCATCCCCGACTTCAAGCATATGGGGAGTACCGAGAGAAAGGGATCACTCGCGGTTACTACGGGGATGCGCAACACCCCAGCGTAGGCTGACAACTTGGATATAGTATCCCATTCCACCATGACTGGCTCACGAGATGGTGGACCAGTTTCAATTTGGTTATCGATGGGCTACAACGGTTGTAGTGTGTTCTAGGTTCCATACATATATGAGTAAACAAGGTTATCAAACGAGGTTGTTCAGTAAGTAGGTTAGATCACACGAGTTAGGCATGCACGTGATGAGCGACACCGGGTACAAGGGATCCATGTAATCGAACTACCACCACCCGTATACACCCGCCCAACCCACAGGTCATGCCCTAGTGTAGTCCTACCGATAGGACTACCGTCTCTCATCATGTTCCTGACCAACCCAAGGGTGTGATGGTGATCCATGACATGCCAACAATTCAGGTTTTCAACTAACATAACAATATCATGTTTTCATGCATCTCAATCATACGAATCAGATACTCCTAACAAGAAAGCTATCATTATCATGAAACAAAGTGTATGTGAGTTGTGTGGGTTTATGAGGAAGTTAAGAACTTCCTACATTTCATAGAACCAAAATACACAAGAATCAATAAGTCGTACATACTATAGGGCAACATCATATGAGAAATCAAGCAAGACATAATCATGTAGTCATGCATTATAACAAACCATGTGAGAGGCAAAAGCAACATTATATGAGAAAATCAACAAGACATACAATTTTAATCAAACATGCAATTCCTAGGTATCTCTAGCTTCTCCAAAATACATCATCCACGTAATCAAAATTATTAGATTCATAAAAAAATTGGTGTTAAGCCACCTAAGAATAATGGTCCGCACCTATGGATTATTGTGGGCTTGGAAAACGACCTAGGAATGAGGGGTTTGAGGTCAATCGGCCAGAATCCCTAAAGCAAGCACTTGCATGTTAGAAGTCCATGCCAATCCCTTCTTAACACATGGGTTTCAAGAAAAAGGGGATGAAAGATTTACCTAGATGATCAATGGACGAATGGGCGGTCGTGGTAGTGGGTTTCTTCTTGGAGAAGAGATAGGGAGTTGCGAGATTGGCTCCACCTTTGTTCTCCTTCACACTCTCCTTCTTCTCTCTTTACTCTCTTACTCTCCCTTCTCTCTCTTTGATGGGTGTAGTAAAGGGGGGAGTGATGAGAGTGCTAGGGCTTTATTTCCTAGATTTGGGCCCTTTGGCCTTAAGTTTTCCTAAATGCGTACAATGGCCCTCTAGGACTCCATATTAGCTTAGGGGCGGCCCTAACACCCCCTTAGCCACCAAATTTGGTGTTTAGGTCTCTCAAGGGGTCATATAAAGTTTGAGATCAAATGGATGAACGGATATGGGGTTTGATCATAGGGTTCCAATCTTTAAATGACCCTGTGGGGTCCATTCTGGTTGTTGGGGCAGTTCTGGTGGCTCCCTAGCCACGAAACTTATAGGATAGGTGCTTCATGGCCCGATGAAGGGTCATGCAAAATTTTAAAATGATCGGATATGGGGTTTGGTCGTACGGGTCTGATTTGTGATCAAGGGTCGCCATTCCACGATCGGGTCCCAAATTTTACGGATGGGCGTAGAAAAATACATTAGACCTTCACCGTAAATTTTGAAGAAATCCAATGGCAGAAATGTCTCACATTTCAGTTTCATTCAAGAGTGCCAGATTTCATTTCTAGCCTTGATGGGTTGCAACAGCCCGGATAATTAACTTCTAGACATTACTAAGACTGTGGTCCGTGATGCACCACAAGCCCAGTGAGATGGACATTACTCTATAATTTTGTAACTAGTGGCTCACCAACGAGCGGTCTAGAGCTTGTTTGGGAAATCAGGGTATTTTTGGAATGAGTTAGGTATTGAGATTTCTCGTGGTCGATGATTAGGGTTTGGATTAACTATGTTCATAGTGTAACCTATTTATAACTAGTAAAAGTGGAGATTTAGTCATGATTACTCTTAATCGTCGGTTTTAGGCTAAGAGAGTAACTGAGTTGATTTGGTCTATTAGTCAAGATTCGGACCTTATCTGATTTGGCCCTAGTTAGATCTTTAATTTAGTCATGATTGTCTTGATTAGTTAACAATAGGTTGGTTAGATTTGGGTCCTATGTGAGTAAATGATGGGGCTACACCTGATGTTCAAGTGATTGGGCGGATTCGTTAGCTTCCTACGGTTGATTAATTTAACTTGTACGGTTCTTTACTGGTTTTACCCCTTGTATATATTAACATTGAGTGTTAATGGTCAGTAAGTGACATTATAAGTTAATTACACAAAAAAAAATTCATGGATTTTTAGAAATCTAAAACAGTGAAAATTCAGGATGTTGCAGCTGAATGCTATAGTACCATGTCAGGTAGTTCCACACTATGTTATAAAAGAGATCCCATGATGACTACACCATCAGTCAATAAGAGGACGGCCTAGTTCATGGCCAGAACAAAGAAGCTTGAGGAGAGCTTGATAGAATATTGCAGTGGTTGTTTTGTCAACCTATCCGAAATTATAATACCGACCGATGAGGTAGCCAAAGATGACATGGATCTAAATGATCTGAACAAGGCTCCAGAAAATCTAGATGATCCTTAGGCCCAAGTGTAGGATCCCCTGGTCAAAATAAATTTAGAGAAAAAAAATCACAAGCTGACTTTCATCAAGTGGTTTGTTGGAACCACAAGTGGCCAAGCTCATCGACTTAATCAGAGAATTTTCTGATTGTTTTGTATGGAATTACTACGAGATTCCTAGTTTAGATCGAAACTTGGTCGAGCACAGACTAACAATAAAGAAAGGGTATCGCTTTCACAAACAGTCACCTAGGCAGATGACAATGGAGGTTACCCAGAAAATAAAAGAGGAGAACAAATAGTTGTTAAAGGTAGGATTTATCAAGCATATCAAATATGTTGAGTGGATCTCCAATGTGTTCCAGTTACTAAAAAAATGGCAAGCTTCGAGCATATATCAATTTTAGGAACCTAAATCAAACCATGCTTAAGGATGAATATTTAATGCAAATGGCTAATTAGTTAATTAACCTAGTAGTTGGACATCAGATGATTTTCTTTATGGATGACCATTCAGGGTATAACCAAATAAGAATAACACTTGACGATGTACCAAAAATGGTATTCAGATGCCTTGAACCTTTATGGACTTTTTTTTTTTTGGGTGGTAATGTCATTTGGGTTAAAAAAATGTATGCACTACTTATCAAAGAGCGATGAATGCTACTTTCATAATATGATTGACTACTTCATAAGAGTATACATTGACAATGTAGTTGTCAAGTTGGCTGATATTGCAGAGCATTTTGATCATTTACATAAATCATTTAAGCAAATGAGGGTCCATAAGATGAAAATGAACCCCATTAAGTACACTTTTGGGGTCTCGGCTGATAACTTTCTGAGATTCCATATACATAAATGAGGGATCAAGATAGACCAAAACAAGCCACAAATGATTATAAATGCTCAGTCATTGAGGAACAAAGCAGAGTTGTAATGCTTTATTAGTCAGGTTAACTTTATATGCATGTTCATTTTAATTTTTGTAGGAAAAACTAACATGTTTTCTTCCATTGGTGAAATTGAAACAAGGAGATAAATTCAAATATGTGAAGTAGAACATCAATTGACTTTCGATGGAATCAACGAGTACTTGATAAAGCCACCGGTGTTGATGCCGCCAGTCAAAGGTTGACCGCTCAAGCTGTATGTTGCGGCTTCTACTGGTGTAAGATGACATTATAAGTAAGTGACATTATAAGTTAATTATATGTCAATGAAATTGAAACAAGGAGATAAATTCAAATATGTGAAGTAGAACATCAATTGACTTTCGATGGAATCAACGAGTACTTGATAAAGCCACCGGTGTTGATGCCGCCAGTCAAAGGTTGACCGCTCAAGCTGTATGTTGCGGCTTCTACTGGTGTAAGATGACATTATAAGTAAGTGACATTATAAGTTAATTATATGTCAATGAAATTGAAACAAGGAGATAAATTCAAATATGTGAAGTAGAACATCAATTGACTTTCGATGGAATCAACGAGTACTTGATAAAGCCACCGGTGTTGATGCCGCCAGTCAAAGGTTGACCGCTCAAGCTGTATGTTGCGGCTTCTACTGGTGTAAGATGACATTATAAGTAAGTGACATTATAAGTTAATTATATGTCAATGAAATTGAAACAAGGAGATAAATTCAAATATGTGAAGTAGAACATCAATTGACTTTCGATGGAATCAACGAGTACTTGATAAAGCCACCGGTGTTGATGCCGCCAGTCAAAGGTTGACCGCTCAAGCTGTATGTTGCGGCTTCTACTGGTGTAAGATGATGATAAAAAAAGAGTATGTGGTCTACTACTCAATAAAACTCTGCTAGACAATAAGAGATGATATTTTGTAATAGAAAAATTATGTTTGTCATTATATTACGTGACCACTAAATTATGACATTATTTATTAGACGAGTCAGTTAATGTAATTGTTGTCATTGATTTAGTGAAATATATGTTGAATTGACCACTTTTGAATAGTCGAATTGGCAAATAGGTATTGGCTTTGTCTAAATTTGGTCTCAAATATGTGCCCCAAAGAGTAGTAAAAGGACATGCCATAGCAAAATTTCTAGCCAATCATCAATCTGACGTAAAAAGTCAACTTTCTCTAGAAGTGTTAGACTATATTAGGTATATTTGATAACTTAGAAACTGATTTTTAATGCTTCAAGAATCGAAAAATCATAAAAAACATGGATCATTTTGACATTCTATGCATCATGGCAAAGGTGATGTGCAGTAATGACATTAAGACGCCATACGATGCAAAGGTGATGTGCAGTAATGACATTAAGACGCCATACCACCTTCCTAGGAGTTAAGATGTATAGTTAAAGTGGCATTTATTTCAACAAGAAAAATGTTGCATGACTCCTCATTTTAATGTTGTTTCATTATGTCAGTTACTCCTTTTAAGTGTAAAGAAAGAGAAAAAATCGATGTAAAGAATGGTCGAGAGATATGGAGAGACAAAATGGCGCTTTGGCCAATTTTATAAATTTAAAAATTGTTTTAAATATCAAAAATTATAAACTAAAAGAAGAAAAATAATCAATCATCTCTATTATTCTAGCATTCCTGGTCATTTCTTTGGCAATATTTACTTGAGTCTTCAAGGCCACATCCTTGGCTCGACCAACTGATGTTATTCTGTCTTAGACGAAGTGGACCAGAGTGTTAATCTCACCCTCCTATTCCTCATAAACTTTTTTTTTTAATCTTCTCATGATGTTTCTTTAAGGCCTCTAATTCCTCCTTTAATGCTGCAATTTAAATGAAGAGATCACAATACGTGAAAAATGGAAAAAAATGACGGATTTAAAGACAGTTCTGGACCGTCTCTAAAATTGCTTGGTTTAAAGACGCTTTAGAGACGGCCGTAAACCGTCTTTAAAATTATGGACGGCTCCTGACCATCCCTAATATTGTCTTTAAATGTTCTGCTTCTGTAAATAATTTAAGACAGTCTTTAACCGTCTTATATACCTCATCTGAGACGGTCAAAGACCGTCCACATTAGAGACGGTCTTCGACCGTCTTATATACAGTCATCTGAGACGGTCACCGGCCGTCCGTATTAGAGACGGTCATTGGCCGTCTTTTACTTATAATATGAGACTGTCAAAGACCGTCTCTATTAGAGACGGTCCTTAGAGATTGTCATAAACCGTCTCTATTAGAGACTGTCAATGACCGTCTCTATTAGAGACGGTCCTTAGCCGTCTTCTAGGACTGGAAGACCGTCTCTATTAGTGATCAGGTACGACCTAGTTAAGAAGCTTAGAAAAAATAATTAACAATGTTTTTTTTTAAAAAAAAACTGTGATTTTATAAAAATCTACATTTTGAAAAAAAAAATTTAAGAACTTTGAATAATGTTGATAACTTTGAAAAAAAATGATTTCAATAAAAAAATGATATTTTGAAAAAGAAAATATAAAAAATTAAATAAAATTGTGAAAAAATTGACAAATTGTAAAAAATAAATATTTTTTAAAAAGAAAACTAGATTTTGTATTTTGATAAAAAAAATTAAAAAGTTATATAACAAGATTTCGATAAAAAAAATGATATTTTGAAAAAGAAAATTAAAAAAATTAAACAAAATTGTGAAAAAATCGACAAATTGTAAAAAAATATATTTAAAAAAAAAAAGAAAACTAGATTTTTTATTTTGACAAGAAAAATTGAAAAGTTATATAACAAAAGTGAAATTTAAAAAATGATATTTTGAAAAAAAAAATTTAAGAAATTAAAAAAATTTGTGAAAAAATTGACAAATTGTAAAAAAATATATGTATTTTAAAAAAGAAAATTAAATTTTGTATTTTGACAAGAAAAATTGAAAAGTTAGATAACAAAAGTGAGATTTTGATGATGTGTTGTATATCCTTGCCGCCCCTATGTTTCTCCAACTCATTTTTGAGCCGGGTATAAAAAATTGTGTAGATGTAAATCTTAAGTGGACCACACCACTGGAAAGAAATAGTACCTCGTCATTAAAAATTATAAAGAGCCCATCGTAAGGTTTTAGTAATGTTTATTTGCAATTCAACTTGTTGATAATGTAAAGAAGATGTAGATGAAGGTAAACTACAAAGATCAAATTGATCCAAAACTTTTATGGTTTCCAAAAGGTTTTTAATAGTTATTCATCATTGTTTTTATTGGTATGGCCCACCTGAGATTATTGAGTTTTTGTGATTTGAAATCACATCCTAAAATGTGATGGAAAAATATATGGACGGTGTCGATATACATAAAATATATCAAGGTGGGCCTTACACGGTTAGAGCAACACCCATGAAGGAGTTACCTAAATAGTGAAATGGTACTATAAGGTCACCTCATGGGAACTTCCAATGGGTTAATCTGTGTGAGCCCCACCATGATGTGTGTAGAATATAAACACCATGCATTTGATGTGTCCCCTTTAAATTCAAAAATCACTCGTATATGAAACTCAGGTGGGCCATAACATCTAAAACTATGTGAAGACATCCTTAAAACATATAAAAGCATTTAATTGGTGGGGCCCACATGAGTTTTGGATGTGTATGAAAATTGGGCTGACTCCTTATCCAAGTGGGACACACATAATGAATGGACTGGATCTATGAAGCACATCTAGGTGGGCCCAATAAATGATTATGAATGTTTTAATGGGAGGGTAACCCTCTCAACTATATATAGTATGTGGTGTGGCCCACCCAAGTCATGGTTGACTTTATTTTTAAGCTCGTGGCCCACCATGGAATGGTGCATCTGACTGACAGGGCAGATCCAAATTAAGTTCAAGTGCACCCACCATAGAAAAGAGTGGGATAGTGACACCCACTATTGAAACCTTCTTAGGGCCCGCCACGATGTTTATTTAAGATCCAACCTGTTTATAAGTTAATACAGACATGGATGCAGTTGAAAATTGGTTCGACCCCTCATCCAAGTGGGACACACATAATGAGTGGGTTGGATATGTGAATCACATTTAGGCAGGCCTAATATATGATTATGAATGTTCTAAGGAAACCTCTCCATTATATTATGTGGTGTGGTCCACATTTAGGCTGATGTTTGTGTTTTTCCTTCATTCATATTTTTTTGATATTTTGAATATGTTGGATGACAAATAAATGATACTGTGGGCCCAAGGAAGGTATCAAGGATGGAAATCATTATTTGACACTGTTTTGTGTGGCATGGTCCACTTAGGTTTTGGATTTAACGAAAATTTAGGATCAACCCACACCGTTCATCCATTTTTCGAGATCATTTTATAGAATTATCCAAAAAATGAATCATATCCAAAGATTAAATGGACCACAACACAAATAAGGGGAACGAATTGGCTCCTCCCCCTACACCATCCAATAGCTTGTGGTTGGTGCTGTGTGGGCCCAACCATAATGTATGTGTTTAATCCATGCCGTCCATCTATTTTCAAAGATCATCTTATGGTATGAGACCAAAAATGAGGCATATCCCAATTTGAAATGGACCACATTACAAGAAATAGTGTTGAATGACCGTCAACCATTTAAAACATTTTAGGGGCCATAAAAGTTTTGAAATGAGATGATTTTTGTTTTTCCCCTTCATCTAAGCTTGTATGACCTAATAAACTGATTGGATGCCAAATAAAGAGTATAGTGGGCCTCACATAGGATTTTAATGATGGATATCCAATCACTATTGTTTTCATGTGGTGTGGTCCACCTGATATTTATATACCCCTCAATTTTAGGCCCCACCATGATGTATGTTTTATATCCACACCTTCCATCCATTTGGAGAGATCATTTTAGAGCAATATCCAAAGATAAATCCAAAGCTCCAGTGGACCCCAGCACAGAAAACAGTGGGGATATATAGTGACACCCACCATTAAAAACTGTTTTAAGGGCCACGAAAGTTTTAGATCAAGATGATATTTGTGTTTTAACTTATTTCATGTTTTTTATACTTTCGAACAGGTTGGATTTCAAATAAAAATTATGGATGCATTTCCACAGTATTTTAAGTGTTACCCTTATGTTGGAGCCCACCTTGACGATTTGATAAATATCCATCCCGTCCATCTTTTTTTTTCAGCTCATTTTAGGACGTGGTCCAAAAAATTAGGCAGATCCACCGTTAAAAAATTCGTAGGGCCCACCATAACAAATTTCTTATTGATCCAAAACTTCTATCACCCCCAAAAGGGTTTCAATGGTAGACATTCAATTTCTCACTGCTTTTGATCGTGTGGTCCACTTGATAGTTAGATTTGTCTTATTTTTCGTCTCAGGTGTTACGACGAGCTCGTCATATGGACGGACGGTTTGGATATAACACATACCTCATGATGGGACCCACATAACTTGCTGACATCACCCATCCCATTTCTATCTGGACGTGGATTAGCTACTGACAGGTTGGGTACGGAGACTTGCTACTTAAGTGACGTCACTGAGTTCTGTGGGCCCAACCATGTTGTATATTTTGTATCCACACCGTACATCTACTTGGAGAGATCATATTAGGGGATGATCTAAAGAATAAGTCAGATCAAAATCTCGAGTAGACCCCACCGTAGAAAACAATGGGGAGAGTGACGCCCACCATTAAAAAGTTCTAAGGTCCACAAAAGTTTCAGATCAAGCTGATATTTGTGTTTTCCCTTCTTCTATGTCTTTGCTAACATATGAATAGGTTGGATCTCAAAAAAAACATCACGATGGACCTTTAGAAGGTTTCAACGGTAGGCATCACTCTCCCCACTGTTTTCTGTGGTGGGGTCCACTACAGCCTTGGATCTGCATCATTCTTTGGTTAATACCTTGAAATGATCTCTTAAAATGTATGAACGGTGTGGATACAAAACATACATCATGGTGGGGCCCACATAACTTGGTGATGTCACTTCAGTAGCGAGTCTCGCTACGCACTGTAAGTAGCTGATCCGCGTCCGATTTTAACACTGGTAAGGGCGCCGACCCTAACCATTCCCTCTCCCTCCATCTCTCCTTCTCTCTGCGCCTCTCCCTCTCTGTCTACGCCTCTCCCTCTCTCTCTCTGCCTCTCTCTCTCCGCTCGATCTCTCTCTCCATCTCCACTCTCGAACCCTACCCTCTCCCTCCGGGTCGGATGTCGTTGGCTTCCGTACCGAATTTGACGTCCTCCTCTTGTCAATTGCGGCCTGCAATAATCGAATGGCGGAAATTGATCCGAAAGAGGCGGTTGCTGGAGAGACGAAGTGCCTTCCCCATCTGCGATAGTAACGGATCTTGTCCCAATGCATGGCCGCCCAACCTCCATCAACAACAGCTACCATCACGAGAGGCTTCTCGTCCCTCATTGTCAACAACAACCACCATCAAATCGAAGGTACTCTCTCGATCTCTCTTCCTTCATCTCTGTCTATCTCACTTCCCCTTTCGATTTGGGGATTTTAGGGCTTACAGATTTGGAGATTTTAGGGCTTATAGATTTGGGGATTTTAGGGCTTACAGATTTTAGGGATTTTAGGGCTTACAGATTTGGGGATTCTAGGGCTTACAGATTTTGGGGAGTTTAAGGCTTACAGATTTGGGGATTTTAGGGCTTACAGATTTTAGGGATTTTACGGTTTACAGATTTGGGGATTTTAGGGCTTATAGGTTTTGGGGATTTTAGGGTTTGCAGATTTGAGGGATTTAGGGCTTACAGATTTGGGGATTTTAGGGCCCCAAGAATGTCATGTGCAGATAAAAGCCCCTATTATATCATATATTAGCTGTTATTGGGAAAAAATGGTCTTTTGAAAATAGAGGTTGTTGTTTCACATGCATTTTTCATGACATAACAAATGTAGAGTGACCCCCTTGTCTAAATTGGTTGTTTCCACTGGTGGTTTCCAAACCTTCACTCTTTTTTTTTTTTGGTATTTATTAAATACGTTTTAAATCAAGTTTTGAACCAGTATTAGTTGTCCATTTGTCTCATGGACTATAATCCACCTGATGAGCAGAGTGGTTTGAGTTTTTTTGGCTAGGATGTCTACAAGGAGAACGAAAAGAAATTACATGGATACTCTATTCTCAAATTTAGCTAGTTTTGACCTTTTGATATATCAGCTGGTAAAAGGAGGGTTGATGTCATGTAGGTAGCTGGCCTGAAGTTCTATCAAGCAATCATGAGAATTCCTATTTCAAATCTTGATAGAAGAAACACTATTTGAGTTATGGAACATCTTTGTTTGATTTTAAATTTTTTTTTTTTTTTTTTTGATGCAATCTATTCATGTATGATAAACATAATTATTGGTCTTTCATCATGGACTCGATGGGATCAAAAGTCCAAAGTGACCATGTTCTCATACAACTAGAATGTTAAGGTTAATAACATAAAATTCTAAGTTTCTGCATGCTCAATTGACTTTCTAGTTTAACAATCTTATTATATCTCTTTCTTCAAGTCATTTTGAGTCCTTGATCATTGATCTTTGAGGATTCTGTATATATTTGGATGTGTTTCTCCTCTCCTACCTCTTTTACATTTCTTATTTTATTTAAAAGTTCCTATTTACCAGTTAATAGCAGAAGAGGATTAAGATTGGATGGCCATGCCGATTTTATGGCCTAGGTTTGATGAGAATGTCAGAAAAATTTGTTGATGTCTTTCTAGTTCTTTTGATACCCAAAGTTTTGATGTCTTGGATTGGATATGATGAGGATGAATAATCCTATTTTGGGGTATTGGGATATCAATTCTAGAGGTACATGAAAGGTATTATGTAACGGTATAGGCTGGCATATTATTCAACTTGCTGTCTGATATGATAGGGGTGGTCTTGGTAAGCAGAAATAACTATTTCAACTTTCTAACAATTTTCTTCTTTCTTTTCTTGTCTTTTTCTGAAGGATAACTAAATTTATTTAAAGATATAGAAAAACAAGCTATACCTAGGAAACAGTAAAGTGGAGCTGATCAGTGTCCCTCTTGTCACTTCCTAGTTTGCAATGGAGTTGGCTACCTCCTTTACAAGGGAAAAGAGGAGCAGATCACAAGTCTTTACAACTATCTGGTCACCATCTGGACTTCTGTGAACTGTCATTATGTGTTATATAAATCCTTGTTGTACAGAATGTTTACTTGTTCTTCATTTCATGTGTATATAAATAGATTTTCATTATAAATAGATTAAGAGCCAATGATAATTATAAGTAGACTTGTAGCAAAAAATAAAGAATTTATTTTTTAAATATTTTTTGAAATATTTATAGTAGTTTGTAATGTGAAGAAAAATAGGGCAGCCTTATCTTGTTTTACTCAATCAGCATCATGTTAATCCTTTTAATCCTTTTCACATAAGCTTATGCGACTGAATCCCATTTATCTTGTTTTACTCATAGAGACCTGTGTGCACTTCATGCAAAGAACTCTAGAGGCCTTGAGAGAACCCAAGGTGATGTCATGTAAGAATCAGTTCATGTTGTTTGTCATGTTGGTATCAACACATTAGCAATCATTTTTGGACTATTAGGATTTTCTAAATCATGGTTGAAGCACCTAGGTTGTGCCTAGTGTTGTGAAACTTGGTTTGCCATCGTTTGTTGGTTGGCTTTAATAATCCTATTTTGCCAACCTATGTAGGCCCTATCATTGTTGATTTCAACATCAAAAGCATTCCAATTCAGTCTTTCTTCATTTGAATCTCTTACCTGCAGAAAACAAGAGATGTGCCTTGATTACGTTTGCATTTCTTGGGCTTTTTAGGAGTGAAGGTGGTGGAGATCGAGCTATGCAAGAAGCCGAACGAGGTAGGATTTCCTGTACATGATTAAACAAGCTTATTTAAATTTGAAACAAATCTGACATGCCATGTACACCACAAAAACAAAAAATAAAAAATAAAAAATAAAAAAATCAAGGCAGCACACTCACACATGAGCCACACATGTACATTTGAGTATGGATTGTTCAACTATTTCTTTTATTTTTCTTTTTGAAAGATGAAAATGGATTCTTAATGGATAAGCTCACTTGTGTATTGCCATTGCATTGTATGTTTAACAAAAGAAAAGGATTTCCTTGGTTTGGTGAGATCTAGTTAGTTTGTAATTTTGTGCCAATGTTTGTACTTGTCTTCTTCATTTTTCCTCTCTTGACATTCCCTTACCATGCTTTTTATCAAATTTGTAGGACTCTCCCAAGAATAGAGATTTCCTGGGTGCATTCTGGGACAAGGCAGCATGTAAAAGATTTCTGCATTCGAAGTCAAGTGCCTGAGTCAGAAGCAAATTCCTCCCTTTAACCAAGATAGACGATTATTTATGCATCCACTAATTAGGTAGGGTTGTGTATATCTTTTTCTACATATTTCATTCTTAAAAGTGTGTTCATGCTGTGTTGGTGGCCATCAAGCCTAATCTTTGGCTGACCTTTGGGCATTTTGGTTGAAAACAAAGTAATGAAGACCTGATAGTAGAATAACCAGTTGTTGAAGAGGACAAATGGTGGGGCATTTCTTGTATTCTTGGAGATGATATATATATATATATATATATAACCTAAACCTAAAACCTTACTTATAACCTAAAACTATTCTCAAATCCTTAAACCTTAACCTATAACCTAATCTTACTTCTTATAACTTCAGTCACTACTTCAAATGGAGGGACTGCACAAAGATTTGGTTAGGGAGACTACTGATGGTGAACTAGCAGCTGCAACAAATATGAGAGTTACAAAGGTGAAAAGAAACATAAGGCGGTCGGTAAGATAAAATGCATGATTTTTCTTTTCAATTGTTAGTCATAGATTGACAGTACTTGTTTTAATTTTCTTGGATGGATGATGAATGTATTTGGGAATGTAAATGAAAATAAAAAACTTATAATATATAAATATATATATATATATATATATATATATATATATATATATATATATATATATATATATATATATATATATATATATATATATATGTTATCAATGGAGGATACCTTGTTTAGGGGGACATGAAATTCTTGTAGCTTATGGTATGGTGCCCCATATTGGTTGTATGTTACTAGTATGTAGTAGATAATACTAGGTTCAATAGTAGATAATACTAGAGAATCCTTAAACCTAAACCTATACTTATAACCTAAAACTATTCTCAAATCCCAAAACCTATAACCTAAACCTATAACCTAAACCTAAACCTATAACCTAAACCCGATCTCGAACCTGAACCTGATTTCCTAAACCTAAATCTTAACGTATTCACAAATCCTTAAACCTAAACCTACACCTAATCCTAATCACAACTCCCTAACCTAAACTTAAACCAAAACTTAAAAACCAAAAACTAAACCCGAACCCGAATTCCTAAACCTTAACCTAAACATATAACCCATAACCTATAACCTATAACCTAAGCCTATACTTAAACCTAAAACCTAAAGCTAAACTTAAACCTATAACTTAAACCTAAACTCAAATCCTTAAACCTTAACCTAAACTTACAACCTAAACCAATCCTTAAACCTTAACCTAAACCTAAACTTATAACCTTAACTCAAATCCATAAACCTTAACCTATAATCTAACCTAAACCTATTTATAACCTAAAACTATTCTCAAATTCCAAAACCTATAACCCAAAGTCGAATCCAAACCCGAACCTGAACCTGAATTCCTAAACCTTGACCTAAACATATAACCTATAACCTATAACTTAAGCCTATATCTAAACCTAAAGCCTTACTTACAACCTAAAACTATTCACAAATCCTTAAACCTAAACCTTAACCTAAACCTAAACCTTAACCTAAACCTATAACTTAAACTCAATTCCCTAAACCTAAACCTAAACCTATAACCTTAACCTAAACATAAAACCTAAACCTAAACCTAAACCTATTCTTATAACCTAAACCTATTCTCAAATCCCAAAAACTATAACTTAAACCTAAACCTAAACCTAAACCTACACTTATAACCTATAACCTAAACCTAAACCTAAAACCCAAATGTAAACCCGATCTCGAACCTGAACTTGATTTCCTAAACCTAAACCTTAACGTATTTTCAAATACCTAAACCTAAACCTACACTTAATAATAATCATAAGTCCCTAACCTAAACCTAAACCAAAACTTGAAAACCAAAAACTAAACCTGAACCTAAACCCGATCCCGATTTCCTAAACCTAAACTTATGACCTTAACCTAAACCTATTCTCAAATTCCAAAACCTATAACCTTAACCTAAACCTATAACCTAAACCAAAACCAAAACTTATAACCTAAACCCAAACCCATTCTCAAATCCCAAAACCTATAACCTAAACCTAAACCTAAACCTTAACCTATAACCTATAACCTAAACCAAAACCTATAACCTAAACCAAAATCAAAACCTATAACCTTAACCCGAACCCAAACCCGAACCCGAACCTAAATT
Organism: Magnolia kwangsiensis; assembly: GCA_037074715.1. Taxonomy (NCBI): domain Eukaryota; kingdom Viridiplantae; phylum Streptophyta; class Magnoliopsida; order Magnoliales; family Magnoliaceae; genus Magnolia; species Magnolia kwangsiensis. Next base: position 123,653,367 of record CM073577.1, read on the forward strand.
CCTAAACCTTAACCTATAACTTATAACTTAAGCCTATACCCAAACCTAAAACCTTACTTATAACCTAAAACTATTCTCAAATCCTTAAACCTTAACCTATAAACTAACCTAAACCTATACTTATAACCTAAAACTATTCCCAAATCCCAAAACCTATATAACCTTAACCTAACCTTTCCCTAAACCTATAACTTAAACTCAATTCCCTAAAGCTAAACCTATAAACTAAACCTAAACCTATAAGCTTAACTCAAATCCCTAAAACTTAACCTATAACCCAACTTAAACCTATACTCATAGCCTAAAACTATTCTCAAATCCCAAAATTTATAACCTAAACCCGAATCCAAACCCGAACCCGAACCCGAATTCCTAAACCTTAACCTAAACATATAACCTAAGCCTATAACTTAAACCTAAACCTAAACCTATAACCTAAACTCAAATCCCTAGACCTTAACCTAAACCTAAAACCTTAACCTAAACCTATAACCTTAACTCAAATCTGTAAACCTTAACCTATAACCCAACTTAAACCTATTTATAACCTAAAACTATTCTCAAATCCCAAAACCTATAACCTAAAGTCGAATCCAAACCCGAACCCGAACCCGAATTCCTAAACCTTAACCTAAACATATAACCTATAACCTATAACTTAAGCCTATACCTAAACTTAAAACCTTACTTATAACCTAAAACTATTCTCAAATCCTTAAACCTAAACCTTAACCTATAACCTATAACCTATAACCTAAACTTATAACGTATAACCTAACCTTAACCTAAACCTTAACCAATAACCTAAAACTTAAACCTAAATGTAAAACCTAAATGTATTCTCAAACCCTAAACCTAAACCTAAACTTGAAAACCCAAACCCAAACCCGATCCCGAACCCTAACCCGATTTCCTAAACCTAAACCTTAACCTATTCTCAATTCTCTAAACCTATAGCTTATAACCTAAACCTAAACCTAAACCTTAACCTTAACCTTAACCTAAACCTAAACCTTAACCTAAACCTATAACCTTAACCTAAACCAAAACCTATGACCTAAAACCTAAATGTATTCTCAAATCTCTAAACCAAAACCTACACCTAATACTAATCTCAACTCCCTAACCTAAACATAAACCTAAACTTGAAAACCCAAACCTAAACCCGATCCCGAACCCAAACCCGATTTCGTAAACCTAAATCTTAACCTATTCTCAAATCCCTAAACCTAAACCTACACCTAATCCTAATCTAAACTCCCTAACCTAAACCTAAACCTAAACTTGAAAACCCAAACCTAAACCCGATCCCGAACCTGAACCCGAATTCCTAAACCTAAACCTTAACATATTCTCAAATCCCTAAACTTAAACCTACACCTAATCCTAATATCAACTCCCTAACCTAAACCTAAACCTAACTTGAAAACCCAAACCTAAACCCGATCCTGAACTTGAACTCGATTTCCTAAACCTAAACCTTAACCTATAACCTAACTTAAACCTAAACCTATAACCTACACTTATAACCTAAACCTAAGCCTAAAACCTACCTATGACCTAAAACCTAAATGTATTCTCAAATCCCTAAACCTAAACCTACACCTAATCCTAATCTCGACTCCCTAACCTAAACCTAAACCTAAACTTGAAAACTCAAACCTAAAGCCGATCCCGAACCCGAACCCAAACCCGATTTCCTAAACCTAAACCTTAGCCTATTCTCAATTCCCTAAACCTATAGCTTATAACTTAAACTTAAACCTAAACCTATAACCTTAACCTAAACTAAAACCTATGACCTAAAACGTAAATGCATTATCAAATCTCTAAACCTAAACCTACACCTAATCCTAATCTCAACTCCCTAACCTAAACCTAAACCTAAACTTGAAAACTTAATCCTAATCTCAACTCCCTAACCTAAACCAAAGCCTATAACCTAAACCTTAACCTCAACCTAAACCTAAACCAAAACCTATAACCTAAACCTTAATCTATAACCTAACCTTAACCTAAACCTAAAACCTAAACCTAAACCTAAAACCTAAAACCTAAACCTAAACCTAAAACCTAAATGTATTCTCAAATCCCTAAACTTAGACCTACACCTAATCCTAATCTCAACTCCCTAACCTAAACCTAAACTTGAAAACCCAAACCTAAACTCGATCCCGAACCCGAATCCGATTGCTGTAATAATGTAACTCAATCACATGGCAACAAAGAAGAATGTATCGCTTTTAACACATGCCCCTTTTTACAAAGCTTTAATTTTTGTTGTTGTTTCTATTAATTGAAACACTTTTTTGCATTATTTGCTCGTATTAGTTTTATTTTAATGACCAGTTTTGTTTTAAAAAAGTGCCCACTTTCTTAGAAGAAGTTTCTGCAGTTCTTCATGATTTTGAGTTAATAATGTTTTGTTGGTTGAATATTTTTTTTGTTAGATGAAAGATAAAAAAAGAAAGTTGTTGCGGATTTTTTTCCTTTTTATTTATTTATTTATTTATGATGTTAGACTTATATGTATTTTGCGTGGATGAATGTAATGTGGATAAGATTATTTGTGTTTGGATGGATTTACGTAGTTCGGATTTAGATGGATGTGAATGTGAATATGATGAAAGTGAATATTGTATAATAGGTGTATATCAGGAAGAATACGATGAAATATTGTATAACAGGTGAATGTGAATATTGTATAACAGGTGTATATCAGGAAGAATATGATGAAATATTGTATAACAGGTGTGAATGTGAATATTGTATAACAAGTGTATATCAAGTGTGAATGTGAATGTGAATATTGTATAACAGGTGAATGTGAATGTGAATATTGTATAACAGGTGTATATCAGGAAGAATACGTTGAAATATTATATAACAGGTGTATGAATGTGAATGTGAATATTGTATAACAAGTGTATATCAGGTGTGAATGTGAATGTGAATATTGTATAATAGGTGTATATCAGGTGTATGACAGGTCAAAGTTGCCCCAAAGGTAAGAAGAGACGGTCCATGACCGTCCTTTAAAGGCTTATAAGAGACGGTTTAGGACAGTCCTTTTTAAGGACGGTCCATGGCCGTCCTTTGAAGGCTCATATGGGACAGTCCATGACAGTCCTTTTTAAAGACGGTCCATGACCGTCCTTTAAAGGCTCATAAGAGATGGTCCACGATAGTCCTTTTTAAGGATGGTCCATGATAGTCCTTTTTAAGGACGGTCCATGGCCGTCTTTTGAAGGCGCGTATGGGACGGTCCATGACAGTCCTTTTTAAGGACGGTCCATGACCGTCCTTTGAAGGCTCATAAGAGACGGTCCACGACAGTCCTTTTTAAGGACGATCCATGACAGTCCTTTTTAAGGACGGTCCAAGGCCTTCTTTTGAAGGCTCATAAGGGACGGTCCATGACAGTCCTTTTTAAGGACGGTCCATGACCGTTCTTTTTTCCGTTAATAAGAATGACGGTTCAAAACCGTCCTTTAAGTAATACGACACGTCAAAATTTAACGGCCCATTCGACGGTCCATGACCGTCCTTTTTGGTCATTTGAGACGGTTTTGGACTGTCCTTTTTTCGCTATTTTGGCGTAGTGTCATCTCTTTCCACTTCAAATTCTTTTAGTTTGGTGTATGCAATAAAAAGTTTTTCTACAGCAGCATTGACCTCCATTACTTCAAGGTCTGCAACCAAGTATTTGGCTTGAATAATCTTAATTGTAACGTTGATCTCCTGATACTCTTGCCCAAGTCTTGGAATTCACAAAATGCAGGTACTTTAACCGAGATGGTTTCATCTAAGCAAGAAAACACTTGGTAAAGATGACAAGAAATGCATGTCTTTCGACTGCCCCTGTGGAAATAACCTCTACAACTCATGAACATATAAGAGCTCTTAATTCATCTTTGAGTTGTTGAAGGCGAAGGAGACCCGACAATGAAAATATCTCTGCTGAGAGCTTGGCCAAGAGCGGAGAGTATGACTTCAATGAGAGACATTTTCTCAGGAATTGGAGGAGGGGTTCTTACCATCTTAGTCTATGCAGGAGTGTAAACAGATGATGGTTCCAAAGGAGTGGTTATTCTGGATATGATAAAAGTAATTGAGTCGATTACAGGAACCTCATTAATTGTTTCTCAGACAGGGGAAGTTGTTTTTGGTAGATCAGTTGGCCAAGTTGGTTCTTTTTATTCATCCTACCCCAGTATGTGTCTAGCAATTGTGACGGAAGAAGGATGCTCAATAATACCCAACAATCGTACATAAGGGTTAGTCAATATAGGAGTGGGATGAAGAGATGTGTCTTGTTGGATATTCTATGATGGCAATGCAATTGACTCAACATTTTCTTGGTTAAGCATGGTCGATGCAGCCCTGGAATGAGGGAAACCATGGAAAGGCGCTAGTGATTGGGCCATTTCAATGTCTTTAAGAATATCTTCATCATGCCAAAGTGCATTACTTGTAGTTGCTTCAGAATCAGAGCCGTTGAGTTCCACCATTTAATTTATAAAATCTTGCCTAGTAAGATGGGTGATAGTTTCTTCAAATTATTAAAGAGAAGGGAAGACTACCTAAACGACTTGTTTTTCAACAGCCATAAATTCTATTGTTACTACATAAATAAGAAATATTAAGAAAGATATAGAATATAAAGTGAATAAATAGAAAAAATGAAAGAAAAAATATCCACCTAAGTCAGAGTGAACATCGAAGGTAGAGTATCAGATGATCATTGATTGAATTTTGGTTGGATCACTAATGGCCACAACAAAAGGATGAGTAAAAAGAGGAAAATGTGGTGGATTAAGATAGTATGGTTTGAGGTAACGATCGAGAGGAAGGTTGGGATCATTCAATATTTTCTTATCTTTTTTTTTCTTTCATTTATTCTAGGCTCGATTGAAATTAGCTTCCTCATGTCTCTTATTAGCTTAATCCATTTCCCAGAATATTTTGAATGAGGTATTCCTAGCTAGTACTTAGTTTTATATTATTTTTCAAAGGTAGAGACAACACTGCTGCTAGAGAAATATCTGGAGTTTTCCTTGTGGCTCGGTCATCCCTAATCATCGTGAAGGAGCTTATAGATATTGTATGATCAGTATAAGGTGCAGGAAGGAGACCTATAAGAAGTCCAAGGTCTAAAATTCTCCTAATGAGTAGTAGAAGCCGGGATAGGGTGAGCAGGTTGTTTCAACTTACAAGGGCTAGCAGTCAAGACTGTTGGCGCTTACATTAAGGATATGTTGGATTGATCACTCTTATTGTCGTTGATGAAGGAGAGGTGGTCGGTGTAACTAACATTCTCTGAGATTATGTCGTCATCTGGCCTAGAGACAGTCTACTTTGATTTAACTTTCTTTGTAGTCCTCTTGATTGTTGGTCTTTTTTTCTTAGTCATGAGTTTGTCTTTATCAGTTGTAGAAGAAAAGAGCTGAACTAAGATGAGATTAGTAGGTTCGGTAGCTAATTTATTGTAGTAATTCTACCACTTATCATGAAAAGTGATCATTTGACGGGGATGAGTTTAAAAGATAGGTAGCTTAAAAGTAGCAGTTATTGTCTGGGAGTTGTTGTGGAGAGTTTAATAAATGCCAATTGAAACAACGAGCTATAGATGTCATAGAGAGGGGGGGGGGGGGGGGGTTGGGGGGGGGGGGGGGGGTGTGAATAGGACAATACAAAATAATTTGAAATAATCCAGAATAATAAAATAAATATTCTCAATTGCTTAGAGTATTGAAATCTTGATTCCAAATAGTTTGTAAGATAACCTTCACCTAAAGGATTTATGTAGGACAACCTTATTTCACAAAGTCTTTGAGATCAAAATACCAAACATAGCAAGAGACAATTAATCACAAGGAAAGCATATAAAGAATTTAAAAATTAACATAATGCACAAGGAGTTATAGTGGTTTGGTGTTTAAATCCCACACCTACTCCACTCCCAAAATTAGTACCCTCGTAATTTTAGTTTTCACCATTTCAAGGTTTTCATAGGGTCATCTTAACGACCTGATACAATTCTTGTTATTTTCATGGGCTATCATAACAAAAACTAATTTGTGATTTTCACGAGATCACTATAAAACAACCCGCTGAGATTTTTGGGCTATCACAGAAAAATCCAAAAGATAATAAATTAAAACACAATACTTATCTTCAAATGTTGAGCCAAAGACATTACTATAGCTTGATTGCAACGATCTTCTTTCTTGGGATATTGATGAAGACGTATATGTGTTAAACTCAAAAAGAGTATAGGGATCTAATGTATATTCAATAAACAAAAAACATAATGTTACAAATTCAATTCTCTGATTCTCAAGTAGAGTATGAATCACTCTATCAAAAACAATTAAAACTAACTTGAGAAAAGGGAATAGAATAAGCTAAATTAAAATAAGATTTACTGCACAAATAGCTTAAGATGTCCTTGAATTTCTCTCCTTGCTTGAGTATATTACTCACGATTTTTTTTGTTGTTCAAATGAATGTGAGAAGGCCTCTATTTATAGCTAAAGGACATCGAAATTCTCCTGACCCCAAATTTTCGGTTTAGCTAGTCGAATTCTAAAGATATTGATCCAACGACATTCAAATTTCGCAGGATAAGATTTTTCAAAAATTCAACTAGTCAAACCTTCAATTCAGCTCGCCAAATGTTGGGTTTGGTTGGCCGAATTTTCTTGAGATTCAAAGATTTAAAGTTGTTATAAAGTTGACCGAACAAACTCAAGCTAGCCGAATAGACAGGTTTGGCTAGCCAAACCTAAGGTCGGGCTGGCCGAACTTGACATGGAAAATCTCTATCTTGCTATATACTTGCTTGAAATATGTTGGGTTAGTCGAAGGTAGTTAGGCTAGCCGAACTAGAAGTTAGGCTGGCCTAACTTCAATATATTTTACTTAGAATCATGTTTATTATGATAGCATGTGAAATACACCTAACCTAGGGTTAATTTAAGGTTATACCACCTGATGGTTGACATATACGTATAGATGCTTCAAACTTCAAACCAAGCCAATATAAAGCTTACGATGATGAGTCTTCCTTGAGATGTTGATCTAGTCTTTATGTATTTTTCATGAGTCATCGAAGAATATCTTCATGAATGCCCGTAATCCATTCAGAACTATGAAATTTGACAATCCTAACTATGTTTTAAGTATAAGCACTTACATCAACCGATGTCAAAATCAAGTATTGATGAGGAGGTTGATTGACGGTTTTATTAGAAAAAGGGTAAGGAATGCATTGATTTAAGCTAAATTGGCGAGCAAGAAGGTTGGGGCAATATTGCTTGACCCCTGTCTTAAAATTAACTCCAATTTTCACAATGCCACCATAGGAGAGTTCTTTACAAATGAAGTAATTTCCTCAGGCCCTGTTTATATGCTTGATTGTATCAAGACAAAATTCTTTTTGATGAACCTGGCTGGGCAGGTTTTAATATTCTGGAAAGGATAAAAGGAATAGTTCGGCACATTGGTACAAAGAGAGAAGAAGAAATTCATACATTCTGTAAATGTATATGTGATCCTGGAATAAAGGATATTGCATTGACTGAAGGGGGATGAATATATATTGAAAGTAAAAGGGTTGCAAGTAAAAGAATAAAAATATTCATAAAATCACATTTTGAGAAGCCATAAAGGTCCTCTTTTGTGGTTACAATCTTTAACTGTTGCTTTATACATGTCGTGATACAAATGGTCGAGAACAAATGAAGTGAGAGCTAGTTGTCGTCCTTTGGCTAACCCATTGGCCATATGAAAGTATTCTTTCATATTTTGTACAACATTCACACAAAGAAAATAACGACAGTCCATATCAATAGGATCGTTGTGTGTTCTTGATTATTATCTTTAACATAATTCTAGCACTGTAGGAGCATGGAGTTTGAGTAAGCTCTTTCATTTTTGTTTGGAAGGTTGAATTAATGATTATCATCTTGAAAAAAACTTGGGAAGACTATTTCACCAAAGGGAAGAGGATTGGTGAAAGGACAAAAATCCATGACTATTGAGCACATGGGAGCATATCCAAAATGGAAGGTGTTAGTTGATTGGCTCCAGAAATTCAAAGCTAAGGAAAGGAGTGAAGTATATGTTAGATATTCAAAAGGAGAGAGCCTAATGCATTTATAGATGCCGACTTGTCTCCATTAATTGCCATATTGTTGGAGTATGCGATTGTACCATTCTATCCACCCTTTCATTGGTTTCGGTCATGATCATGAAGCTTTGAAGGCACCCATAGGATCCGAGGAATTAGATTGAAGTAATAAATTTTTATCTTAACAACTTGGGAAGAAATGATCGACTGTTGAAATTTCCTAGTGAATAACCTTGGAGTGGAAGGCCGGTCCAAGTTAAATGTGAAATTGTGGTGAGGACCTCTTTAGTTGAAGTGGAAATAGCTCAAGGTGTCCTAAAGGGGGTGAATAGGACTTTATAAAATTTTATGCCTTATTTTAAATCCTATTACCTTAATCTTGATCTAATATGCAACTATCAAGATAACCCCAATTTAACTCTAATGGCTTTCAAGCCAAGGAGAGGATCCAATCACAAGACTACTCAATATTAAGCATGATTCAACATATAGTTTAAGATGGATGAGAAGTGTGAATGTGTGTGAGATGTGATTCAAATCAAGGCATTCATATTATTAAGCTTGCATGTAAAAGATTAACACAATAAAAGTTCAAGCAAGAATCAATCCCAAACACAGTTATTTATAGTGGTTCGGCTATGTGCCTACTCCACTCCCGAAGGATACACTCATCCCATGAGTATACTGGATTTCACTAATAAAGGTTTCAAATCAGGTTCACCTTAAACCTTTACAACCTATATAAGGTTGACTCTAGGACCTACACAACGTACCTAAGATATGCCTACACAAGACACAAGTTCATGCCCTACACAAGAGCAAAGGCCAACATGAAGTACCTAAGTTTTATGCCCTACACAAGAGCAAAAGATTCACACACGGAACCTTCGATTTAGGCCACACAGGCCAAGGATCCACACAAGGAATCTCCATTTTAGGCCACACAGGTCAAGGACTTGCACAAAGGACTTAAGTTTATGCCCTACATAAGAGCAAGGGTCAACACATAGCACCCAAACATACTCTCCTGTCGGAGGCCTCCTATGAGGACTTATAAGGGGTGAGATGTACCTGTGACCCAATCCTATACAAGGAATGATCAACAAGGTCTCTGGACTCTAATGACTTACAGATAAGTAAATAAGTCCCATTAAGCACGTCGATGAGGATCTCCTCCTTGATGATGAAGATTCTTCAGTTTCCTTAATCCGCAACACTTGATAATGTTCCAATGAAGGTGATAGGTTGGGTCAAGGTTATGTTAGAATCATACTCTAATAAATGTTTTCCTATTTTAGAGAAGGAGTGATTCCAAGCATTCAAGCATTCAAGGTATCCCAGCTCAATGATTTACCATTACAATAGTAGCTGGATGATCCTTGAATGAGGAAGTGAAATAGCGATGAAGACCGCTTGAGTTGAAGCAGGAATATGCCAATATGTCCTAGAGGGGGGTGAATAGGACTTTTTAAAGATTTATGAGTTATATTAAAAATTCTATCACTCTAATCCTAACAGGTATGCAATTTTCAAGATTATTCAAATGTAACTCTTCTTGCTTCCAAGCCCAGTAGAGGATCCAATCACAAAACCATTCAATTTAATAAGCATGAGGCAGTTATAGTCTATGATGGATGTGACTGTGTGTGTGAAGTGTGAGTAGATATGAATGCAATTAACATAATCACACAAATGTTCAAGCACAAGAATCAATCACAGATACAGTCATTTTTATAGTGGTTTGACTACTTGTCTACTCCACTCTCGGCTGCCACACTCACTAAGGAGGTTTTGAAATAGCGGTGAAGATAGCTTGAGTTGAAGTAGGAATATGCCAAATATCCTAGAGGGGGGATGAATAGGATTTTTTAAAGTTTTAAAAAATCCTAACGCACTAATCCTATCACAGGGTACACATTAAGATTACTCAAAAATAACTCTATTGACTTCCAAGCCTGGTAGAGGATCTAATCACAAACTACTTAAAAGATAAACAATTTATAGATAAGATTGTGATGGATATGACTGTGTGTGTGTATAAGATATGATTTCAGATGATCAGATATAAAGGCATATAAGAAAATCACATAAATGAAAGACAATACCAATCTCAAACACAGCCATTTTATAATGGTTCGACTACTTGTATACTCCACTCTCGGCTTCCACACTCAACCCTTGAGTGTATCAGATTTTACTAAGGAGGTTTTCCATGGTTCACCTCAAACCTAAGGTTTTAAATTAGGTTCACCTTCAACCTTTATGGAGGTTTCTACTCGGTTCACCTCAAACCTTAGAGTTTTGCTGGCACACTCCTAACCAGATGTTTATACCCACACAGAGCAAGGGTCCACACAACACACCCAGATGTTTATGCTCTCCACAAAGCAAGTATCCACACAACGCACCCCACACAACGCACCCCACACGTACACTCCCGTAGGAGGCCTCCTTTGAGGACTTCAAAGGGTGAGCAACACTTAAGACCCAATCTTAAAAAGGAATGATCAAAAGTGTCCCCTGGACTCTAGATACTTACAAATAAGTTGATGAGTCCCATTCAGCGCAGTGTCGAAGATCTCCTCCATATTGTTGAAGGGTCTTCGGCTCCCTTGATCTACAACACAAAAGGTATACCAGTACTAGGCTTCGGGTTTGGTCAAGGTTAAGATGGAATTCTACTCTTTAAAGGTTTTCCTATTAGGAAGATAGAGTGATTCCAATCATCTATGCATTCAAGGCATCCCAGCTTAATGATTTGTCATTAAGGTAGTAGCTGGAGGATCCTTAAATGCGAAAGTTCATTCTCCAATCCACTCTATTGAATATCAATGATGAGGGTAGATTGGAGGATGAACTCCTTAAGAGAAAGGGCTTAAGATAAATGATATGAAGTTTAAAACACTCAAAAGCACTCTCTTCTTTCTCTACCAGCAATAAAGACTAACCTCTCTATATATAGGCAAAGATTCCAACGGATATAAAACGGTCACATTTATGACAGAGTTCGATATCATCGAGCAAGAGTCGATATGATCAAGTGTATACTCTCAATTGTATCGATGATCCGCTCGATGATACAAACTCAAATGTCATTTTCACTTTTGGAAACCTTTTGCCAACTGGTCGATGGGATCGAGACACACATCGATGTTATCAGATTTCAAACTTCGATTCCATCGATATATAGATCGATCTATCAATAGGTGAAAATAAGAGAGACAAGCTTTGAAGAATTTCAGGTTCTAAAGATATGATCGGGGAACAGACGATGTCATTGAAATTTGTATATCGATGATATCGGAGTCCGTGTCGATGAGATCGATAAATTGTATAGATTTACCTATAAGCTTACTGGACGGTTTGTGTCCGGTCTCGATCCAATCGATCAGGTCTCGATATGATCGACATATGAATATCGATTTCTCGACTGACTCCCGATCAATGTTTAAAACATCCTGAAATTTATGCTGGAGGAAACAAGCGCCCACTATCAATATGATCGACTGACTTCCGATATGATCAATATTTGAATTCAGATTGAATCGGACAGTCACCGATATATCGAAGCTCATAGAAGTTTTCTTTAGAAAAATAGGGGCGCCACAAAACTGTCTGTCGATATTATCAATCCACTTTCGATGGGATCGATATTCGAATATCGATGATATCGATTGAGAGTCCGATATATCGATAAATAGTCCAGATGAATGTTTGATTGTTGAACGCTTTTGGTCCTCACTCGATTGTATCGATTGAGATGTCGAGGACATCGACAGACCAGGTCGATCATATCGAAAGGGGAATCGATATAATTGTCAGGGTAAGAAAAACTTGAAAATTTTTCTGTTTGGTAAAAAGTTTTCTTATACTAAAACCCTAAGGTGTTCTAATTATTTTTAAGGGTTTTAATCACCTGGTGTTTTGGGACATGGGATGTGAGGCTATGATTTCCCTATGACGAGTTTCCACACATCCAGTTGAGGCAAACACTTGACTTGATCTTCCTGTTAGGTGTTATTGTCTGACTGACTCAACTTACATCGTAATTGACAAACCAGGACACTAGTAGGTGCACTTTCAATCTCTCCCTTTGTCAATTACGTGACAAAATACCCAAAACACCCTAGAAAAATATCTAAATAGATACATCCTAAATTGTGTGCACATGCATTAACACAATTTTATAAATTCTAATCACCCATGTACACACCCAGTAAGTTCTCCCACTAACTGTAAAACTCTCCCTTTCTTGTTGTGGCTGCTCCCCCTAACACCTGCAACATATACGAGCACAAATATCTAATTTTTCACAGGGGTGTTTGTAATTTTTCTCCCCCTTTTTGTCAGTCATTGACAAAGATGTCATGCCCCAAATCCAAAAATTGGATTCACATGAATCCCGATTGCTGAATCCGGTGTTGACAGCGTCCGTAGTGCCCCATTCTCGGCTCTTGATAGTCAAATGCCAGATTCTGATCCTGGGATCCTAAAAGGAGGATTTTCGGTATGATTTTTTTTTTATAAATGAAGCATAACCACAAGTATAACCAAGTCACAAAACAACATTACCACATATCCACTATATCAAAAACTTTAAGTGCAATGCAAAAAGGGAAATACAAGGTGATCAAAAAGCTCCAAAAGGTCCTGATACGCACTCTTGCCTCAGCGCTGCTGCTATCCAACGCTACCTGCATGCAACTGTCATGCATAAGCTTACAAAAGCTTAGAGGGTAGTGTAAGTGTGTGCGTAAGGCAAACGCCAAGTGTATAGTATCAGACCAATTCAGAAGTATGCGGTAAGTCCATGAATAAAATCAATCATGCCAAGGCTATGTAATGCAAGACGTGAATGTTATCGGCCATACCAAGGCCATGCGATGCGAGATATAAATGTCATCAGCCACACCGATGCAATGCAAGGCCTAGATAGCCGAATGTCATATGTGAAATATAATCCAAGCAAGTCGGTACTCATCAAGTACACATATCAGTATAGTTTCTCTCTGGATATCACCGGGGTCTAATACACTTCGCAGTGACTGCCACCTCCCTAGCTGTACAGTCAAGCAAGTGGAATAGACCTCACTATCCGCCTGACCAGTAGTCTGCCAATACCTACCCGGCTCATCGATAGTGGACTCATTTGCAAGCTAGTTAAACTCAGCCTAGCTTATAGCCCCCTCTCTCAGACGGATAAGGCCACACCCCCTCCCAACCGACCACGACACAGTGGGAGACGTGGCCTACTGGTATTCTGCACTTAGGCGCTCATGTATCCACTCGGTCTAGACGTTGGAGCATCTCCCAGTACCAAAAAGGTTTTGGAACTTTCACCCATGGACATCCTAAGTGCCCACAGTGCTAGAACCAAGTATTTTCGGTATCTAATACAGCCATCCACGATGTACCTATGGAGCCACGGCCCTGATGTCGCTAGGGCGTGCAGTGATCAAGTCACACATATGCGAGATGCATGAATCACACCGTCAAATCATGCAATAATCCAGCGCGTATTGCGCGATCATGTGGGGCACTCTGTCTCATAACAAGTCCCATAAATGGTCTGTCCAATGGCATATGCTATGATCAGTCACTACTCATATCAAGCATACATATAATGCGTATAGATATAAGTCATGGAATTATACTAAGCATGTTATAAAATGATGAATAGTAATGAGTATGGGCCTATCAATGGGCCTTAAGGAGAGTTTCAATGCAGACATTTAACCAACATTGTTCTTACAATGTGGACGTCAAACCAACATTGTTTCCTAGGCACGGCCTGCCATGAATATCATTACATGAACCATGGGAAATCACACATTGCAATAGACTCGAAGGACACCCCGTTGGGCCTCGACCCATAGGCCTTAGATATATCAAATGGGATGCATTAATAGGCCTCACCAATGAGCCTTATGTACAGTGCAATGGTCCATGACCCATGGGCCTTGAAATTCATCAAAGTGGGCCTCACAACTTGGGCCTTATATGTATCAAATGGGCCGGATCCCATGGGCCTTATATATGTCAAATGGGCTTAATCCCATGGGCATTATACATGTCAAATGGGCTTAATCCCATGGGCCTTATACATGCCAAATGGGCTTAATCATTTTGGGCCTTAGATATATACCAAGGTAGGCCTCAATGAATGGCCATAGTTACATCAATATGGTCCCTATACACATACCAAGGTGGGCCCACTTGAACCATAGATCTGACTCATCTCCTTATCTCATGAGCTTTTAAAAATGGATAGACGGTTTAGAAGCAAGTCAAGCGTCATGGTGGAGGTCCACATGAGCTAAGGATCTGGCTCACTCTTTAGCTCATAAAATGAGCTTTCAAATTAGATGGACGGTTTGGATGTAGTACCTACATCATGGTGGGTCCCACCATCCACACCTGGATGGTGTGAATAAAGCACATACACCATGGTGGGCTTCCACACCGTCCGCTGGACGGTGTGAAGAGAACACATACATCAAGGTGGGCTCCACCGTCCGCCTGGACAATGGGAGAGAGACACATACATCACTGTGGGTCCCATGTGGGGCCCACCATAATGTTTACATGCCATCCAACCCGTTGATAAGGTCACACAGACCTGGTTGAAGAGAAAATACAAATTTTAGCTTGATTCAAAACTTCTGTGGGGCCCAAAAAGGGAGTTTCAACGGTAGAGTTCAATCACCATTGTTTCTCATGGTGTGGGCCACCGGAGATCTGGATGGCCTGATTTTTGGGTGGGGCCTACTTCAGAGGGTGTCCCACCATATGAACGACTTAGATGGGATATAAACATCAAGGTGGGGCCCACGGCTGGAGCCGTGGAGCCCTGCTCGTATGCCCGCCCGTCGTGACAGGCGCTGCCTGCGCCTTGCAACAGCAGCAGCGTCTACTGCCTCTTTATATATATATTTTTAAAAAAACCTGTATTTCTGAGGTTTTTTGTATGTGCGGCCCGCTCCAAGTAAATCCACTCCAGTCATTGGATTCCACTGCTCACAATAAATCCAACGAGTCCAATATCGGGCTTCTTTCATGAAATCTGGAAATATTTCAATGGTCTTAATGTTATTTTCAACACTTTGGCCCACTAGAAAGTTGGATCAGCTTCATATTTTGGCTCAACGCCTAAAATAATATGAGGAAAGGGATGGACGGCATGGATTGAATACATATATCAAGGTGGGTCCTAAACAAGTGGCCCATCCCATAGGCTTGAAATCAAGCCCATATTTGTGTTTTCTTTCTAGCGACGTCCAGTGTCTGGACATTTTCTTTCTTCTTTTTTATTTTGTTTTGGGCTTATCAAACAGATTCAAGGTGGGCCTTGTTTAGGTGGGCCACCACATGATGGATGATGTAAGAACAATACATATAAGATGGGCCCCCACTTTTAGATGGCTTGGATCAATACATACCTAATGGTGGGGTCCATCCAAGTGGGCCATATGTCCGTTGCATCACACACAAGGAAATAAAATAAATGAAAAGAGAGGGAGAGAGAATAGAGTGGGACACGCGTGATGGAGGGCTTCGCCACTATGAGTCCTCCCTTGTATTCAATCGTACATCGAGTGGGCCCTAATACAAGTGGGCCCACTAATTCAAAGATCAACGGTGGAGACCTTTCTCCACTAAAAATGGACAGTCTAGATGACCTCTTTAATGCAAGGAAAGTAAACATTATGATGGGGTCCATGGAGAATGGCCCCATCATGGAATGATATTGATGATCAAGATGGGCCATTGGCCACATCTTAGGGTCCCAAGTGAGATCCAAACCATTGATCGGTTGGCCTCACTTGGCCCATCTTAAAAACATGAAAAATTAAGCTATGGAAGCACCCACCACTTGATCTTCTCGGTCTGTTTGAAAGTCTATCTCCTAGAGCTTCACTTTGATGGTGGAGATGGGAAATGGATGGCTAGGATTGGAGCTTTTGGGATAGGAAGTGAGCCACCAAAATCACCTTTCTCTCATGAAAAACCTTGGACATGGGAGTGCTCTCTCCTTTCTTGGAAATGGTGTGAGAAAAGAGAGAGGGAGATGGAATGTAAGGAGATGTGAGAGATGGGTGATGGATGTGAGTGATGGGTGAGGTGATGGTGTACTTGACATGAGAGTTGAGTTGGTGGTTGCTTGACTTGTGGAGAAAGAAAGCATGGTTGCTTTGTACTTGACATGAGAGGTGATTGATGGGATTGATTTGACATGTCATAGAGATTCTCTTGTGATTGAAAATGCACGGCATTTTTTCGAAATAAACGCTGACTCACATCTCTTAGTCAGGGTATCGGATCGGTACATGAGTCGCGGTGTTGGAACCGCGGCGACTGTACGGTCGCAATGGTACAAGTCTCAGATTAAGTCGATTCAAATGTATAGGATACGTCTTACGGTCGTGCGCAACGCTGATTACAGGTCGCGGATTGCCAGAATTCGATGGAAAGGATCGCGGGAGTTGACGGAATAGTACGGACTAGGATACGGGTCTTACAAAAGATATAGCAAGTGATATTGACTGAAGAATTTAAGCATATGGAAAAACCACAGACAGATAGATATATATAGATATTCAACAGTGATAAGCATACATCAATGAAGCTAGGAAGGAAAAAATAGATGAAGCAATCAGTACAATCAGTGTATAAGCAATAGGAATGGCAATAAAATAAGAATTGAATTAGCCATATCAACCAAAAAGTTTCATTATCCAGAAAAATCTATCCTATATATATATATATATATATATATATATATATATATATATATATATATATATATATATATATATATATATATATATATATATACTGCCCCAGACAGCAGTATCAGACAGAAATATCAGCTCCATGTAGGGATATCCAAAACAAGTAAACAGAGATAGATACAAAGAAAATAAGATAGGATAATCATAGTAAATAGTCAACAATTTGTAAAGAAAATAGGTTGCTCAAAAAGAAATTTTTCACATTGGCAACCTAACCTTGCCAAGTTTGTAATTTATCACACCCATAAATATGACCACAGGCATCCAAAAAGATATTTAGGCCTAGAGCATTACAGGAGGACTTCAGGGTTGTGATGGATGTTTATCCTGGGTAAGCTTATGGGGCAGGTAACCGTTTCATAACGTGTTTTGTTGCGCGTTACAGGACCATCAGTCGTTTTCAAACTTTAGAAAGGTGGGTTTCGCAGTCATCTAGCAGCTTCATAATGTGAGTCTGTTCGTCCAGAAGATCTTGTATACTGTCTCGTACAGAGATGTTTGGAATAACCTTAACAGAGTCAGAATTTTGTATTAGGCTGCTACTACCAGGAATTGAACCAGTTCTTCCACCACAAAACACATCTTCAAAGATGTTTAGTCTATGTATGTCTTTAAAGTTGAACCATGCACATGGATGAGGGAGATCATTAGTCGATGGCAATCCGAATTGACGAGAAAACTTAGATAGAAGACATGAAAATGGCAGTTTAGTGATGGATGCTTCTGTAAACACATGGATCAGCTGCTGTACGATCAGAGTGGGTAGGCATATTAGAATTCTCAGATGAATGTCGTACAGAATGTTAAGGATGTATGGCGAGAGCTAGTTGCCAGAGACTTCACAGGGATAAACGTTCGAGCTAAAAATGTTGTGAAGAATTTTATAGGTATGATCAAGATACTTGACATGAAGAACATTTTTGGCATTCCTGGGAATGGTGGCACCATTACACAATGCACGAGTAACTTCCCCCCACACACCTAGACCATTCATATTTCGATTTAATATAGGTATTTCAGTCATTTTCATGTTAAGCATCCTACTTACCCAGTTTGGTGTGATGTATTCAACCCGATTTATGACCGAGACCGAGATAACTGGGGGATCTTTTTCAACATTGTAGACCAAACTTAGAAACTAATGTATCAGATTATGTTGAAAAGTTCCTCCAAGGTTCACAACATTTTCCCACCCAATTTGTTTCAAGAGATCGATGATCCTAAAAGGTTCAATGCTCTTTTTGTGAACCATTCGTTCCGCCACAAAGTTTAAGTTGAATAGAGGAAAAGAGGCAGTTGCATCCTGCTTAGTTTTCTTCTTTCCAGTTGATGCATGCTGTGGATGAACCAATCCTTTGTTTTTGCCCATCTTTGAGAGATGAAATATCCCGGTCTAAGAGCACCAGATGCGGCTTTCCTTTTTGGTCTTCTGATTCTTACCAAGTAACGACGATCTATCCCTTTTCCCAGATTCCAAATTTTGATTTTTAATTTTAAGTGCTAGGGAAGATCAACCATCCTGACGTTTCAACTACCCGGAGAGTTGTCGATTTCATCGATTCTCAGTCGATGTGATCGACATTCTCAAGTGACCAATCGATGCTCATATCGAAGGTGGATCTTTTCAAGTTTTTCTGTAGTCTGATGATCATTCATGTACAGAATAGTATATCTATTAAAGTTCTTAGCAAAAATTATCAGCAAAATTTTGTATAGCTTCTGTACCTCAAGGGTATAAACCTTTGATTGTTTATGTGAAAAAAAAAATGAGGTGAGAGACCTCAGATTGTTTCTTCAGCAAAATCGCATCATTTCAGCAAGTACCCAGATTTTGATGCATAACCTGAACCAATTTCTTCTCTCTCAGTGTTTCTCAATATCTCTCCTTTCTTTTCCTATAATAATGTAGCAGTGGTTGTTTATGCGAAGACCCTTCATAATTAATTTTCTTGATCGATCTAGGATCTCGCATTCTTCTTTGTTGAAATTGACCACATGCCCATTATCACAGATTTGAGAGATGCTTAGTAGGTTATGTGCCAAGCCTTTTATGCAAAAAGCATTCTCATTCTTAAACAGATTAATTCCTTCTATGATTCCCTGTCCAATTACTTCAGCAGTGGTTCCATCTCCGTAGGTGACTATCCCTTTATGAAGATCCTTATAGTTTGAAAGGAGGGACTTGTCACCTGTGACATGTCTTAAGCAACCACTGTCTAGGTACCATTTAGCTCCATTGCCTGAAAAATGATTTAAATGAGTGACAAAGCAATTTGTCTTTTCCTTGATCACCCATTTCATGACAGGAGTTTTACTTGTGGTAGATTTGTTCTTCTTATCTGATTTGTCCACATGACTTAACTGCTCCTTCATCTTATCAGCTAGCTCGAGTGGTGGTGATTGTATACTTCTTTTATTTAGCTCATAAACTGACTCTTCATTTTTGTAACGAGTTGGGATAGGTTTGGTTTTACTACTAGATGCAACAGATTTTCCAAATGGTTGTGCATCATATTTAGTTTTTGTTCTAGCTTTTCATACCCCAAACCATATTTGTTGTTTCTAGATTTTCCCATACCCGAAAGTTTTTCTAACCTCTCACCACTATAGGAAAATTTATAATTTAGTTGGGTTATTTTCTAAGATTCTTCTAATTCATTTTGAAGTGTATAATTTTTATTCTGAAGAATCAAGTTTTCCTCATTTAGTTCTTTGACTTGTTTCTTTAATTTTTCTGACTCAGGTTTCAAAGAAATGTTAGATCTTTCAAGTCCATCATTATCTGAGTGACATTGCTGCAAATCAGTAATTAGATGAGTATTAATATTTGAAGCTTTATCCAGATCTAATTTCAGCAATTCCTTTTTGTTCTTAGATATACCAAGTCGTTTAGATATTTTAATGCTATAGATATAAAGTTGATTATAAGCATCTTATAGTTTATCCTTTTTTATTTCTTCCTTTTCTTCTTCAGACTTATCATTATTAGATGAACATGATTCAATGGCTTGTTGTTCTTTCTCAAGTTCAGTTGGAATGATCGAAGTAGTGGAGATCATGAGTATTTTCAAGGATTTCTGATCTCCATCACTTTTTGAGTCAATATTTTCTGAGTTTGACTCTTGTATATCATCCCATGTGGCGGCCATCGCCTTGCCCTTGGTTTTTCTGTTTGGGCATTCGGTAGATAGGTGTCCATACTCATGGCAGGCATAACATTGTGGTTCTTTGGTTTTTTTCTTAAATTTTTCTATAGGAGGTTTGTCATCCACTTTTCTACCTCTAGAGGGGCGGCCGCAATTCCTTTGAAAGAATCTTCTGAATTTTTATGCCAGCAGAGCCACTTCCTCATCTTCATCTTCTTTTTCACTCTCACTGTCCTCATGTTTTATTTTCTTAGAGATTTTTAGGAAGTGTTTTTAGATTTTTGGGGTTCAAAAGTTTGTAGGGAACCTACTAGTTCTTCTACTTTTATCTCTTCAATATTCCTACACTCCTCAATTGTTGTTACCTTGGGATTGAACCGTTCCAGTAGGGATCTTAAGATTTTTCTACATATTTTAGATACCGGAACCTTCTCTCCCAATCCACCCATGGAGTTACAAATGATATTCAATTTGGTGAAAAACTTCATAAATGTCTCATGCTCTTCCATCCTGAGATTTTCGAACTGTGAAGTTAAAAGTTGTAGTTTAGATATCTTCATGGTACTTGTGCCTTCATGGGTTATTTCCAATAAGTCTCATGCTTCTTTAGAGATCCCACACATACTTATCTGATTGAAAATATCTTAGGACACGGCACAGTAGATGGCGTTCATTGCTTTTGCTTCAGCATTTCGCTGTTCTTTGTCAAATGTCGTCCACTTTTCATTAGGTTTGGGTTTAGTGATTGTGGTTTTATTTTCAAGTACTTTGTTCAGATGGTACCACATATCCCTTTTCAACTACATCCCAAACATTATGATCCAAAGATCTCAGGAAGTAATGTATTCTATCCTTCCAGTAAGCATAATTTGAACCATCAAATACTGAAGGTCTAGTGATAGATGAGCCCTCTCCTTTGGCCGTATTCCTTAACTTCAGTCAAGATCAATATCTACGCGGTGAAGCCCTTAAAGAGAGACCTGCTCTGATACTAATTGAAATAGAAGTGAAGACCGCTTGAGTTGAAGTAGGAATATGTCAATATATCATAGAGGGGGAGTGAATAGAATTTTTTAAAGTTTTTAAAAAATCCTATCACACTAATCTTATCACAGGGTATAGATTAGGATTACTCAAAAATAATTTTACTGACTTCCAAGCCCGGTAGAGGATCCAATCACAAACTACTTAAAAGACAAATAATTTATAGATAAAATTGTGATGGATATGACTGTGTGTGTGTGTATAAGATGTGATTTCAGATGATCAGATATAAAGGCATATAAGGAAATCACATAAATAAAAGATAATACCAATCTCAACACTGCCATTTTATAGTGGTTCGACTACTTGTCTACTCCACTCCCAGCTTCCACACTCAACCCTTGAGTGTACCAAATTTTACTAAGGAGATTTTTCATGGTTCACCTTAAACCTAAGGTTTTAAATCAGGTTTACCTTCAACCTTTACAAAGGTTTCTACTCGGTTCACCTCAAACCCCGGAGTTTTACTGGTGCACTCCCAACCAGATGTTTATGCCCACACAGAGCAAGGGTCCACACAACGCACCCAGATGTTTATGCTCTACACAGAGCAAGGGTCCACACAACGCACCCAAATGTTTATGCTCTACACAGAGCAAGGGTCCACACAACGCACCCCACACGTACACTCCCATCGAAGGCCTCCTTTGAGGACTTCAACAGATGAGCAACACTTAAGACCCAATCTTAAAAAGGAATGATCAAAAGTGTCCCCTGGACTCTAGATACTTACAAATAAGTTGATGAGTCCCATTCAGCGCAATGTCAAAGATCTCCTCCATGTTGTTGAAGGGTCTTCGGCTCCCTTGATCTGCAACACAAAAGGTATACCAGTACTAGGCTTCGGGTTTGGTCAAGGTTAAGATGGAATTCTACTCTTTAAAGGTTTTTCTATTAGGAAGATAGAGTGATTCCAATCATCTATGCATTCAAGGCATCCCAGCTTAATGATTTATCATTAAGGTAGTATCTGGAAGATCCTTGAATGCGGGAGTTCATTCTCCAATCCACTCTATTGAATATCAATGATGAGGGTGGATTGGAGGATGAACTCCCTGAGAGAAAGGGATTAAGATAAATGATATGAAGTTTAAAACACTCAGAAGCATTCTCTTCTTTCTCTACCAGCAATAAAGACTAACCTCTCTATATATAGGCAAAAGGTTTCAACGGATATAAAACGATCACAATTATGACAGAGTTCGATATCATCGAGCAAGAGTCGATATGATCGAGCGTATACTCTCGATTGTATCGATGATCCATTCGATGATACAAACTCAAATGTCATTTTTACTTTTGAAAACCTTTTTTCAACTGGTCGATGGGATCGAGACACATATCGATGTTATCGGATTTCGAACTTCGATTCCATCGATATATGGATCGATCTATCGACAGGTGAAAATAAGAGAGACAATCCTTGAAGAATTTCGGGTTCTAAAGATATGATCAGGGAACAGACGATGTCATCGAAATTTGTATATTAATGATATCGGAGTCCGTGTCGATGAGATCGATAAATCGTATAGATTTATCTATAAGCTTGTTGGACGGTTTGTGTTTGGTCTCGATCCAATCGACCTGGTCTCGATATGATCGACATATGAATATCAATTTCTCGACTGATCCCTAATCAACGTTTAAAACATCCTGAAATTTATGCTGGAGGAAACAAGCACCCACTATCGATATGATCGACTAACTTCTGATATGATCGATATTTGAATTCAGATTGAATCGGACAGTCATCGATATATCGAAGCTCATAGAAGTTTTCTTTAGAAAAACAGGGGCACCGTAAAACTGTCTGTCGATATTATCGATCCACTTTCGATGAGATCGATATTCGAATATCGATAATATCGATTGAGAGTCCGATATATCGATAAATCGTCCAGATGAATGTTTGATTGTTGGATGCTTTTTGTTCTCACTCGATTGTATCGATTGAGACGCCGAGGACATCGATAGACCAGGTTGATCATATCGAAAGGGGAATCAATATAATCGTCAGGGTAAGAAAAACTTGAAGATTTTTCTGTTTGGTAAAAAGTTTTCTTACACTAAAACTCTAAGGTGTTCTACTTATTTTTAAGGGTTTTAATCACCTGGTGTTTTGGGACATGGGATGTGAGGCTATGATTTACCTATGGCGAGCTTCCATATATCCAGTTGAGGTAAACACTTGACTTGATCTTCCTGTTAGGTGCTGTTGTTCGACTGACTCAACTTACACCGTAATTGACAAACCAGGGCATTAGTAGGTGCACTTTCAGGTTTTCCATGGTTCACCTCAAACCTAAGGTTTTAAATAAGGTTCACCTTCAACCTTTACAACCTGCACAGAGGCTGATTATTTGTATTCTCATGAGCAAGGGTCAACACATAGCCCCCGGTTTAGGCACACTGGCTAAGGATCTTACCCTAAGACCCTAATAGAGGTTTTACAAGGTTCACCTCATAACCCAGAGTTTTAATGGTTCACTCCTAACCAGATGTTTATGCCCACACAGAGCAAGGGTCTACACAACGTACCCACACGTACACTCCCGCCAGAGGCCTCCTTTGAGGACTTCAAAAGGTGAGCAACACCTACGACCCAATCCTAGAAAAGAATGATCACAAGTGTCCTCTGGATACTAAGTACTTATAGATAAGTTGATGAGTCCCTTTTAGCGCAGTGATGAAGATCTCCTTTTTGTTGATGAAGAGTCTTCAGCTCCCTTGATCCGCAACACAAAAGATGTACCAATACTAGGCTTTAGGTCGGGTCAAGGTTATGATGGAATTCCACTCTCTAAAAATTTTTCTATTAGGAAGATAGAGTGGTTCCAATCATTTATGCATTCAAGGCATCCCAACTTAATGATTTGTCATTAAGGTAGTAGCTGAAGGATCCTTGAATGTGGAAGTTCATTCCCCAATCCACTCTATTGAATATCAATGATGAGGGTGGATTGGAGGATGAAATCCCTGAGAGAAAGGGCTTAAGATAAATGATATGAAGTTTAAAACACTTAGAAGAACTCTCTTCTTTCTTTGCCAGCAATAAAGACAAGCCTCTCTTTAAATAGACAAAAGGTTCTAACGGATATACAACGGTCATATTTATGACAAAGTTCGATATCATCGAGCAAAAGTCAATATGATCGAGTGTATACTCTCGATTGTATCGATGATCCGCTAGATGGCACAAACTTCATGTCATTCACTTTTGAAACCTTTTGCCGGTTGGTAGATAGGATCGAGACACACATCGATGTTATCGAATTTTAAACTCCGATTCCATCTATAGATGGATCTATCTATCGACAGGTGAAAATAAGAGAGACAAGCCTTGAAGAATTTTAAGTTCTAAAGATATGATCGGGGAATAATCGATGTCATCGAATTTGAATGTCGGTGATATCGAGACCTTGTCGATAAGATCGATAAATCATATAGATTTCCTATAAGCACGCTGGTCAGTTTGTGCCAAACTCGATCCAATCGACCAGGACTCGATGATATCGACTTTAGAATATCAATTTCCTCGAATGACCCCCGATCAACGTTTAAAACACCCTAAAATTTATGCTGAAGGAAACATGCGCCCACTATTGATATGATTGAATGACTTCCGATATGATCGATATTTGAGTTCAGATTGAATCGGACAGTCATCGATATATCGAAGCTTATAGTAGTTTTCTTTAGAAAAACAGGGGTGCCGTAAAACTGTCTGTCGATATTATCGATCCACTTTCGATGAGATCGATATTCGAATATCGATAATATCGATTGAGAGTCCGATATATCGATAAATCGTCCAGATGAATGTTTGATTGGTGGATGCTTTTTTATTTTCACTCGATTGTATCGATTGAGATGTCGAGGACATCGATAGACCAGGTTGATCATATCGAAAGGGGAATCAATATAATCGTCAGGGTAAGAAAAACTTGAAGATTTTTCTGTTTGGTAAAAAGTTTTCTTACACTAAAATCCTAAGGTGTTCTTCTTAGTTTTAAGGGTTTTAATCACCTGGTGTTTTAGGACATTGGATGTGAGGCTATGATTTACCTATGGCGAGCTTCCACACATCCAGTTGAGGCAGACACTTGAGTTGATCTTCCTGTTAGGCGCGGTTGTCCGACTGACTCAATTTATACTGTAATTAACAAACAAGGGCACTAGTAGGTGCATTTTTAGGAAGTTCATTCCTCAATCCACTCTATTGAATATCAATGATGAGGGTGGATTAAAGGATGAACTTTCATAGGAAAATGAGCTTAGGGTAGGTGATATGTAATTACTCTTTCAAAGCTATCTCTATTTTTCTCTACCTAGCAACTAAGAACAAGCTGTCCTTATATAGCCAAAAAGTTCTAACAGAAATAAAATTGTCAGAATCTGACCGAGTCTGATATCATTGATCCTGATTCGATGTCATTGAACATATACTTTGGATGCCATTGAATCATAGTTCGATGATATGAACTCTCTTAAAAGTTATTCAGGGAACTTTTTGATAGACTATTGATGATATCGAACCCGATTCGATTTCATTGATATTTGAATTTCGATGTCATCGATTCATGTTTCGATTCCTTGACATTATAACACAAGAGCTTGCTAGACATGAATAGGCCAGCTTCGATGTCATCGAAACCTAGTTCGATACATCGATCTTTTCAGAAGATTTTCCTTGTCAGTTTGCTGGACACTCGTTTGTC
The DNA here is from genome assembly GCA_037074715.1 of Magnolia kwangsiensis. NCBI lineage: Eukaryota > Viridiplantae > Streptophyta > Magnoliopsida > Magnoliales > Magnoliaceae > Magnolia > Magnolia kwangsiensis. The sequence continues at coordinate 123,679,201 of CM073577.1, forward strand.
CAAAATTGATGTCCTCGACTTAGTTTCGATATGATCGAGATTTGAATTTCAATGTCATCGAGGGTATCTCGATTCTTCGAATCATTTCCAGATGATTTTCTTATCAAGCTTGTTGGACCAGTCTTGTCCAAATTCGATGAAATCAAAGCTCCCTTGATGTCATCGGAATTTGAATTCCGATGTCATTAAGGCTCGTTTTGAGTCATCAACAAAATTCTCGATTTACCTTTGAAGCTTGCTGGACACGGACTAGCCTATATTCGATGACATCGAACCTTGCTCGATGTCATCAAAGCTCTGTAGATTCATCAAGAATATTGTCCAAATATCATGTTGGTTGCTAGTCATAAAAGACCTCAATTCGATGTCATTGAGGCTGTATCAATGTCATTGAAAACAAGTGTTTGATGTTATCGATGTAAGCTTGATTCGTCGAAGAAAGCTAAAAACTTAGAGAATTTTTCTGTTTATAAAATTAATTTTCATACTTATATTCATATGTTGTTCTAAGCTTTTTAAGGATTTATATACCAGGGTGTTTTGGGACATGGGATGTGAGGCCAAGTTTGCCTTTGATGAGTTCGGAACACACATCCGGATGAGGTGATAGCTTGATTGATCATCATATGGGGCTCACATGTCTTACTGACTCAACTCTCACGCTAATTGACAAAGCAGGGCACTTTCAAAATGAATGTTTGATCAATAGGGGCATAAAAATGTTTTTTTATCACCGAAGGGAGGGTGTTTAGTTCTTATATGAGATATTCTCGATGAAAGGTTGGAGGATCAGCTATAACAGCGATAAAAATTTTAAGGATGAAGACAAAGATGAATAAGTGAGTAAGAGTCATAGAAAAAAATTGATTTGAAAATACGTATATATCGGTCAGGAACATGCACATTAATGTAGGGATAATCATGCCTCCTTGTATGATTCGACCATTCAAAATAAATTTCTACGTGTCACAATAACCGCCATGGAAAAAGCAAGACCATCATTTGAGTTTTCGTTTTGGCTGAGTATAACTAATAGGGAGTTGACATGTGAAAGGAAAGGCTGATTGCATTTAAAAATGAACCACCATTGCTTTCACCTTTTTTCTTAAAGGTGAATCGACTGAGGGGCACGTGTCATTGCACAAGAAGTATATAACATGCATATGAACTATAGATATTTGAGGTACTTTTTAAGGAAATAACAACTAGCGTTAGTTGAGTGATACACGTCATCCAAGGCAGAATATGGTTGAGAAATCAGAATCAGAACTGTAACGTCCTAGATTTTCACTATTTTGGATATCCAAAAATCCTTAAATTTTTTATATAATTAACTTATATTATCATTTACTGACCATTAATGCTCAATGTTAGTTTATACATGGGTAATATCGGTAAAGAACTGTACAAATTCAATAAATCAACTGTAGAAAGCTGATGAACCGACCCAATCACTTAAGTATCGAGTTTATCCCCATGACATGTTCACATAGGGCCCAAATCTAACCGACCTACCACTGATTAATTAAGACAATTGTAACTAAATTAAAAGATATACCTAAAGCCCAGTCCAATAAGGCCCGGATCTTGACTAATGGACCAAATCAACCCCGTTACTCTTTTAGCGTAAAATCAATGGTTTAGAGTAATCATGACCAAATCTCTACTTTCACTAATTATAAATAGGCCACACTATGAATATAGTTAATCCAAACCCTAATTATTGCCCATGAGAAATCTCAATACCTATTTCATTCCATAAATGCCCCAATTTTCCAAACAAGCTCTAGACCACTCGTTGTGGGTCACTAGTTCCAAAACTATAGAATAATATCCATCTCATTAGGTTCAACATCCATCACGAGAGTCAGACCTAGGTAGTGTCTAGAACTACTCAATTTGAGCCGAGGGACGAGTGCATGAGAAGTGCAAATACCCTAAAAGGAGACGCTGAAACTTAAGTGAATTGGGTTGTCCACTTTTATGCGAATTTGAGAATTTCAGACCGCCAGCTTATGACCAAAATTCACACGTAGAGTAAGGATATTTCCCTACTTATATCCGTATAGTCATGGCCCCAATCGACCATCGGTGACCGTTGAACAAACTTCTAATCATATCTGTCGATCGATGCATTCAAATGGCGGGCCGATCATGTCTATACGTAGATCATCATTAAGGCTAACTATCCTACGGTGTATATCAATATGTACACCCCATAGTAAGCCTTAAAGGTTAGAAAAACTCTCTCATAGGGCTAGTATAGTAAAAACCCAACCCTTGGGGCCATTTACACTAAATCTGGCACTATAAAAGGGTCTTATTTGGGCACCCCCTTCTCCCATACGAATTTCATGCCCTACCTTGGGTGAAGGAGAAGAGAAAGAGAAAGAGAGATGGAGAGAAAATGAAGAGAAAGATAAGAGAGTGTATGAGTGAGGGGAATCTTAATGCTTGTAGGTTTAGTATTTTCTCAACCAAACCGGTGGCTACTACAAAACCTCCACCAAATCCACCCATGCCAAGAATCGAATGCAAGAATGGTATATTTTTTCTTCAATTAAGCAACCTAGTGTAGATTTCTAGTTATTAATGTTGTCTTTCTTGATTTTGATTTAGGAATTGGTGGTTTTACCCAAATTCCTAAATCATAAGATCTCAAAGAATGGAAATCTCTTCTTAAGGTGCGGACCTTTATCCTTAGGTGGCCAAGTACTAATTTTAGGATAAATTTAATGATTGTGAATGTTAGAGTGATGTGCATGAGTGATTTAGGAAAAATGTAGCTAGGAACCTACTTGATAGGTCTACCAATATACATACAATGATAAATTATTGTTTGATTGGTTTTCAACATGTTTAGGTATGAAATTGGTGTTGCATGTTCATTTCACATCTGATTTTTGAATGATCTTCCCTGTAGCATGTATGATTGCATTATTTCTTACTGTATTTTTCTGTACTATGAGTGATGTTGCTGTATTTTTCTGTACTATGAGTGATGTATTGTCCTTGGTCTCTTAGGTAATCTAGCACCACATGCACCCACATTTAACTTCTACTATTAAGAGTAGTTGCATTCATTTTAATAACCTAAAATTTTATGCTCGATATATTGTACGCATGATTCCACCTGTACTAGAAGATGAACTCTTAATTGCTAAAAGTGTTATTGAATACAAAACATTTTCTCGGTTGGTCAGGGAACTGAGATTTATGAAGGTGGTCCCATTGATTGGGTCGTCCTATGACTAGTCTGACTGATTTGGGCGGACACAAATGGGCGACGGTAACAGGATTACATGGGTTGCTTGCACCTGATGTCGTGCATTGTGTGCTTGCCTCAACTTGGGCGGTCTAGTTCACCGATTGACCAACTATACTTGTTAACCTTGTTTTCTCACACCTGTTTGGAACCTAGAATACCCCTCGCCCACTAACGCCCACTGACAACAGTTAAAAACTGATCCACAGTCTTGTAAGACGAACATGGTGGAATGAGACACTATATCCGAGCTGTCGGCCTACGCTGGGGTGACGATCCTCCCCGTAATGATAGTGAGCGATCCCACTTTCCAGCACTCCCCATGTGCTTGCAATTGAGGGTGGGGACTCCGATGGGATCAAGGATCACGGAGTATTGGCTTAACACATTGAGAGGTCCTGGCCTCGCAAATGGATGAGGGCATTGATATCGTCAGGGTATACCAGTTTCCCCAACCTATTGGATGAACGAAATTAACTAAAAACTCAGCTAATACATTATTCACGCATCGCATTAGCTAGGATTTGGTGACTTGACAGATGAGGTCGTAATGAGGGAGTGTTAGTCATGTGCGACCATGAGATGAAGTCGCTCGATGGAGTGTTGTGGGTGAGGTCATACATCATATATAACTCATGCATACGCATTAACAAAGACTAGTTAGTGATTTATAAATTTATTCTTTTCATTAAATTCATTTTTAAATTGTTATTTGATGTAACTTATGGCTAATGACACCCACTGAGTTAGCTACTCACTCCCACTTTGGGACTGTTTTAAAATACCAACTAGACACGTCATTTAATGCTGGTGAGACGGAGCTCGACAAGCTGAGCGAGGTGAGCATGGATGAGGAAGAGGAGCATTCCTGCTTTTAGACTTTCAGCAAATCCTTCTAGTCTAAGTTCGGGATACCGCGGGGTATGGGTCAGGGCTCTAATCACTTTGGGTCATGTATGGATGAGACTAGTTCCATATTTAGATGATTTTGGATTTATGGTTTGGATATTTTTATATTTAGTGGCACTTGATACTACTTTATAACTTACTTATGCTTCATGCCTTGTTAAACTCTCCATTGTTTATAAGATCATCCAAATGTAATTAAAATCTGAAGCCCATTAGGGCACCTGTAGCACCTGAAAATTTGGGAGTCTATTCAAAATTCTGTTAATGGGCTAGGTCTGGAAGATTTGGGCTCGGATTTTGAATTCTTTCAAGTCGAGCCTATTCAAAAATTTATTTTTATAGGCCCGAGCTCGGCCCATTGATACCCTGAAATTTGGGCCTATAGAGGTAGGCTGTTGCCAAGGTCACTACCCAAATCGCATCCAAAACGGATGTCCTAAAATATAGTCGTAAGTACCCAACTTAGAAATAGAACAAAATTTTGATGTGCAGGGAATTCAGTGGGCCCATAATGATGTAAGTGTTAGATCCACTCTCTCCATTCATTTTTCTATATCATTTTAGGGCATGTTACCAAAAATGAGGCAAATGCAAAACTCAAGTGGACCACCCCACAGGAAACAGTAAAAATTGGATGTGTACTATTGAAGACTTCTTAGGGCTAAAGAAGGCTCAGATCAAGCTGAGGGCCAGAGGAGGCTCAGATAAAGCTGATATTTGTGTTTTCCCTTCATCCAGGTTTGTGTAATGTTATCAACAGGTTAGATGAAAAAATGAAAACGTTAAGGTGGGCCCTAAAAAGATTTGTAGGGTAGTCGTTCAATCCTCACATCTTTTTGTGTCGTGGTCCACTTGAGCTTTGCATCTGTCTGCCTCGTTCGGGGGATCATGCCCTAAAATGGTCAGGTCAAATGGATGGATTGTGTAGATCTAACACATACGATATGGTGAGGCTCAAAGAAGTTCCACACGTTAAAAGATTGGGTTGATGTGTTACGAAGGATTTCTGTGGAGAGAAAATCGGTATAAAGGGAAGCGGATTGGCTACTTTCCCTACCACTAGCTAATGGCTAATGGTTGTTGATCTGTGGGCCCCACCATGATGTGTGTGTTTCATCCATGACACCCACCCATTCTTCCATATCATTTTATGGTACAAGTCCAAAAATGAGGTTGATCTAAATCTCAAGTGGACCGCACAATGTTGATTGAACGCCCACCATTAAAAACTTATTGGGGCCATAAACGTTTTGGATCAAGTTGATATATATATATATATATATATATATATATATATATATATATATATATATATATTCTCTTCATCCAAGTCTATATGGCTTAATCAACAGGTTAGATGTCAAATAACCATTACAGTGGGCCCTAAGAGGTTTTTAATGGTGAGCATTCAATCACTACTGTTTCCCCGGTGTGGTCCACCTGAGATTTATATCTACCTCATTTTTAGGATCAAGCCCTAAAATTATCTTTCAAAATAGATGAAGAGCGTGGATAAAACACATATATCATGGTGGGGTCCACATAGCACCGACCACTAGCGACCTGGTTGGTGGAAGCGTCACTAGCCAAACCGCGTACGTATAAGGTAGAAATAAATAAATGTGCTTTTTGAAAATCCATATGTATTTTTATTTTTTTTTCTTTCCATTTTTTTAGCTAACGCGAGGTGACATTATTAGCACTAATGTGGATCATTGTGCCCATCGATATATGTGGTGTGGTCCACTTGAGCTTTGGATATGACTCGTGTTAGGGTTGAGGTGGAAAGATAGAAAAATTAATCACTTAAATGTAAGTTTAAAGTGCATTACGATGTCACTATCTTTAAGGTGATATTCTTACTTTACTTGAGATTTAACTAATTTATAAGATGGTTACAACAAATTCCCATCCAGGATACAATAAGCTTCTTCTCTAAGACAAGAGAAACATGTGATTTGGCCTACAAAACTGAAAAGCTGCAACCACACTTTTATAACATACACCCCAAACTTCTATATTGCTACAACTTACTCCATGAAAATTATTTGTAATTTACTGCCTGAAAAATTATTTGCAATTTAGCACCTGAAAAGTATAACTTTTCAAAAACTATCTAAAACCAAAAATAGAGAACAAGAAGAAGAAGAAGAAGATAGAGGAGATTGTTGGAATTATTGTTTTCAGATTGACCCAAAGATGAGTTTATATAAAATCACAAGAGATGCTTTAAGATCATTTTATGAAAAGATATTTTCTTTCATAGTGTCTTTTCAACAATGGCATCGCTCTACCATAAATGATATATTTTCACCATCATTTCGAATTCAAATGATGCTTCTTTTACTTAGAGATACCACCATTTATAAATCAATGGTCATAAATAAATAAAACAAAAAAATAAAATAAAATTTTTTTTTAAAAAAAAAACCAACAACTTATTTTTGGGCTGGAGTGGGTACTTGTGGTGTGAGGATGAGCGCTACGCTCATCAATATCTGAGTTGCATAAACGGTTCAAAGGATATCAAAATTACATGGGCCCAACATTAATGTTTTTATTATCTCCATACCATATGTTCATTTGGCAAGATCATTGTAGATCTTGATCCCAAAAATGATTGATATCGAAATCTCAAGTGGACCACACCAAAAATAGTAGTGGGGATAATGATTCTCACCGTTAAAACATTTGTAGACCCATCATAGTGTTTATTTTCCATCAAGGTCACACATACCAGACGAAGAGTAAAAACAAATGTCATATTGATGTAAAACTTTTGTAATCACATAAGGGTTTCAATGGTAGACGTTCAATACCCACATGCTTTTTGCAGTGCGGTCTACTTGATCTCTCTGGATATGTCTTATTTTTAAGTTAAAGACTCACGATGAGCTCACCAAATAGACCGGTGTTTTGGATATCACACATACCTGGTAATAAGACCCATAGAACTTGGTGACGTCAACCCACTAGCAATATGTCTGGTATGCTGTATACAGGCCAATCTGCTTCCATCCACATCATCAGTGACATGATGAAGACTACTGCATGAAGTGCGGTCAATGATCATGTGACTTAATTAAACTGCAATAACTTCCATATGGCAGACAGAATCCATACCATATCTTATTGAGGATTGTACCTTATGGGCTCACTTTTAATTGCATGAGTTTCTCAAGAATTAATTTAATTAAATTTTATTAGCCGTTCAATCAAATATTAAGAAAACTGATCGCACATATGAGCCATTGGAAAATCTTTTATTCATTAATCTGGATCATCCATCATATGAGCCTGATTTTTTTATATTAGGTAATCTTTGTGAATAGCTTTGATGGGATGTCCTAGTCACCCATTCAATTGCTAGGAAAACTACTACCCATGTTTCTTGTAGGTAAATGAGTCTATTATCATCTGTCGTGAGGGCCCCACTTTTGTTTTCAGGTTTCCATCAAGAATTGCTTTTATAGGATTAACATAGCCATCAGATTAATTGATAGGAAAATGGATGACTATATTCGTTTTATGAAATGGGAAAAGGAGTGGTCTATATCAATTGCTGGAAAGTCCAATAATGAATCTGGACGGTCTGTTATTTGGGCCCCAGTTCTGATTGTATGTGTTGCTCAAGAATCTCTTTGATTGGACAATCCTAAACATTGGATCAATTGCCAGATAAACAAAAGGTCCATATTAACTGTAGAAAATGTATCTAATCACCGATTGGGACAGTCCCTCATGTGGGCCCACTTTTAATTGCATGTGTTCCTCATTGATTGATTAAATAAAATCTTCTTTATGCATCTGATCAATTACTTGGAAAAATGATTTTCCATGCTGCTTGCTGGAAATTTGCGTAACAATTAATCTGGATCGCCATGTGGGCCCCACTTCTAATTTAAGTATTCTTTGTGAATGGCTTTGATGGAATAATCCTAACCATCCAATCATTGCTATGAAAATGGCAATCCATGTTTGTTTGTTTTGGGAAAACTTGTCTAATCATCATTTTGTAGACTTTCTTACGTGGGACCCACTTTTGATTGCATGTTTTCATCAAGAATCACTTTGATAGGATAACAAGGGCCATCCAATCAATATTTAATAAAATGGTCGATCATTTAGATTGTATGGAATGGTTCCAATCATCAATACAGATCCTCCATCACGTGGGCCTCACTTGTGATTATAGTACTAAGGCTTGCTGACTCGATTCAAAACTCGGCTGAGTCAACTCACAACTCGGCTCACTGACGATTTTAATTTTTACTCACCACTACAAATACTTTTAGTTTATAAATTATTAAATATTGATCTAGTCTTTGAGTCAACCTGATCCAGAGAAGATCGTGAGTTGAGTCGACTAATCAGGTTTTTAAACTAGGCTTATGGTTGCATGTTTTCATTAAAAGCGGCTTTGATTAGATCATGCTAGCCATCTTGTAAGGAAACTGGATATGGTGCAGATTGATTTCGGGAAAATGGATTTAATAATAAATATGAACTATCCATCATGTAGGCTCTACTTTAAATTGCACAACACCTACATTCTTAAATGTACCTCTACATCCAGGAGATGTTCTAATCAAACAAGTTCAAGGCATCTGAGTGGTGTGTAAGCTAGGCCCCACGTTAGTGATGACCATACTCAAATATTCAACTAACTACGCTGTTACATAAAATTTATAGAATAAATTTTTCTGTAAAATATGAAAACCGAAAATCCAAATGATCAAAAATAAAGACAGGCTGAAGCACGTCTGGGATGCTGTCTTTAAAGCGTTATTTGTCCCTACTCAAGTAAATTGAGTATGCTGAAAGGTTACAGGCAAACAAATTATAGAATACAACGAGCCTGATGTAGGTCTGCGTTTAGCAACCACGAAGGCCTACTACTAGAACTTTGTTACACAATCTGGCAGAAATACAGAAAAGAAAAAAATCTCAGAAAGTAAAGAGAGAAAAAGATTTATGATTTAGACCACTGCACTTGTCTGTTCTTCAGCTACTGGTTCAGTTGAACCGTTCTAAACTACACCGCTGGTCTAATCTTCAAGCAATTGTTCAACCTTGCTATCTTGCTTGAGTCATTGGAGTATAAGAGAAGAGTGGCTATAGCTCAGTTTGTAAGGGTCTGCTGGAGTGGGTTGAGAGATGGATTGAAAACCTTTCCAGGTCTTGTTTATATACGCATTTGTGGTTGGGGGTTATGGTCCAGGGAATTAACTCCCATTAAGCCAATTCTACTTGTTAGAAAACAAGCTATTTTTTTGGTTGTTGTCAGTTGGTTACCCCCCCCCCCCCCGCCCCCCCCCCCCCCCCCCACCGGATTTGCCTGAGGGATGACTCATAGTTGCCAAACCAGATAAGACTTAGACTGGGTCCTAGTCAACTCAGAAGAGTAACATCCATGACAATGCGTCCCATGCACCTTCTTTTATGTTGTTTTGGCACTATAGCTGTTAGATCTATGCTCATGTTTCAATGGTCCAAACCATTTTTATAACTGGGTTCATCATGGATATTAGATACAAATAACACAAAAACGAAAACTTAAATTGAAATATTCTAATCCTTTGATAATTTAATACTTCTAGTTGGAATATAGTCAATCTATCTCCTAGACTACTATTTTCTGAGCCATTAATCGAAAGTTTAGGATATTCCAATCTTAATCACTTATAGACGGCCAGCATCAGTTGGTTTGAGTCACCTCACCATCTTCCCCTATCAAATAACCATAGTCTCAACATATCTGAAACAATAGGCAGGGATACATCTCAAGATAAAATAATATACCCCAACACATCTATTATTTCATGACTAAAATATGATCACTACTAAATATCTCCTTAAGTATCTACTGATCCATCCCCTCAATCAGGTGCACCACAACATTTTCATTACAGATGCTAAAATCATATCAATCCAAGGCCTTAATGGGCCACACCATAGGAAATGGGGTAAAATCATGCTTAAAATCTCTAAATTCACATGGTTACACCCACCTAAGTCTTAATATGGCATGATTTTCAAAGAATCCATTTATCCCACTGTTCAGCATTAGGTGGGTTGGATGGGATAGATACACCATGGTAGACCTGCCCAACTTGGACGATTTTAATGCTTGGACTTCCATCCTCAACTTTTCTCCATGGTGTAGCCCACCTAAGTACTGAATTAGCCTGATTTTTGGACCCCAATCCAAACACAGGCCATTGCACCTGATGGATGGGGTGGATTTCATCCACGTTAATGAAAGTCAACCCCTCGCTTATGGAAGTCACCCAAGCATTCTCGAGAAAGAAATATAATCTCTGTAGGATGAGTAAAGGACGGCTCAGCAGAGGGGCAAGATTGCACAAATTCAAGCTGTGGTTATGCAAAAAGGACCAAAACATGCACTTTACTTCTGATGCCATAAATTTATGACCAGTTACCGGTTGTGTTTATACATGCTATTAATGGAAAACTATCATCAAGTTCTATGCCCTCGCTAATCACCCAAGATTCAATAGTCCGTAAACTAGTTTCAAATAATTCAATCATTTTACGAGTCATCCATGGGTATTATTAGTTTCAGTAAGATTCGATGTCTTTTTAACTTTTTTTTGATAATTTTTAGTATTTCAAGTTAAATTAACGTTTAGTTTAGTTTAGTTTATTTATTTATTTATTTATTTTTCTTATATAAGTACATTAGATACATTTTAAGAACTTTTCATCAATAATATTGATTTTTATTCTCTTTATATATATATATATATATATATATATATATATATATAGAGAGAGAGAGAGAGAGAGAGAGAGAGAGAGAGAGAGAGAGAGAGAGAGAGAGATTTTCTCTTTCCTTGTGAACTCAAGGTTGTACTTGAGAAGAAGATAATTATCTCCTTTTTCTCCATGGGCCATAATCTCTAATACAAGGTTACTACTAGCTAAAATGAGATTTGAAATTAACTCATTTTTAGAGTCTCCCAAATAAGCCCAAAGCTCTATCTTTCCAATTACAAAAGAATTTAGGACTCCCAATTATATGCATGAAAACTTAGACACCTTCAAAATAACTAATAAATCCTTAGTTCGATAGTTGAGTTGGTTGGTGCAGCTACTTCATATGAGCCATGACCCGGGATCTGAGTCCCTAGATAATAGTTCATACCAAACAATTAAATTAAAATATTAATTATTTATCAATTTATTAATTATACACCGAAAAGTATTAAATATATAGTAAGCCTTCATCACATCATTAAATGACTTGAAAAAAGAATTCATATCCATCTCTATGGACCACAAAGCTTTTGACAATGAATCGCACATATGGCCACTTGTGATCCCTTGTATGTACATTGTAAATAACACCCTAACTGTTGAAAGTGGTTCGAAGATCATTGAGCAATAGAATCAAGCCCATCTAGTCATTAGGTGGGCCATACTTCTATATTAATTTGATCCATAGGCCATCCACTGTTAGTATTGTGCCCGATGAGCCCAGTAGCCTAAATTGCGCCATGATAAGTGTTGGGGGCCTTGCACAAAACCTTAGGATCTAGCCTTCCAAAACAAATCAAAATTATGGGATAATAAAGCAATGAAATAAATCAAAGCACAAACCACATGACATGAGATTTTTACGTGAAAAACCCTCAAAGAGGTAAAAACCACGAGACCACATCCAGTTCAACAATCCACTATGAAGTAGAACATTACAATGCAGGAGTGGATAAACAATAAGAGAATAAAAAAAAATGGAGAGATCTCACCGATCATGAGGACGTAGAAGTTTGAGATGTTGATTGCATAGTATATCACCTTCACGCGCATAACCTCCCTTCTACAAGTTTCCTCTCTCTCTCTCTCTCTCTCTCTCTCACCTTTGATAACCGTAAACCCTTTAGCAAACCCTTACAAAGCTTTAGGAAACCCTCTTGCATTGCCTAAAAAGGCCTTAGGCACCCCTATTTATACTTTAGGAAACTCCCTTTCGCACCTTTTTGCGAAAGGCCTTAGATTTCCACGGTCCGAGCAAGATCCAGACTCAAATCTGCATAACCTCGACTGGTCGAGCAGGTTGTTAGACTGATCGAGACTGTTCACTCGACCGGTCGAGCCAGGCCTCGATTGGTCGAGCACTATTCATTGAGCTCGTTGGACTTTGAGTCGAGTGACCCTCGACTGGTCGAGCACTGTTCACTCGATTGGTTGAGTAGCGCGGTGAAACACTCCAATTTTCAACCACCTGCACTATCTCTCTTCTGAACTGAGGAGGAAAACTCCATCAATAAGTGTCATCTAGGTGAAAAGTATAAAAAAGATGGCCTTTATCCTATCATTTAATGACTTGAAAGAGAGCGTTCCTATCCATCAAATGACCATAAAGTTATTATCTATTAATCACGTATATCCATACATATTCCATATGTGTGTGTGTGTGTGTGTGTGTGGGGGGGGGGGGGAAGGTTCTATACAGTTGAGCTCATGGGAACTTCCCATGAGGTTGAGCTGTGTGGGCCCCACCGTGATGCGTGTCAACAATCAACACCATGCATTTGATGCGTCCCCTTTAAATTATGGGATATCCTAAAAATCATTCATATACAGAACTCAAGTGGGCTATAACATCTAAAATCATGTGAAGACATGCTTAAAACATATAAAAGCATTTGGTGGGGCGCACATAGCTCAACCAAATGCCTAAGACATGCCCACCAAATGCTTTTATTTGTTTTAGGCATGTCTTCACATGATTTTAGATGTTATGGCCCACCTAAGTTCATTATACGGTAGATTTTTGAGATATCCCATAATTTAAAGGGGACCCATCAAATGCATGGTGTTGATGGTCGACACGCATCACGTGGGGCCCACAAAGCTCAACCTCATGAGAGGTCCCCATGAGCTTGACCATATAGAACCTTTTCCATATATATATATAGTCCTTGTGTGGCGTGATAGTTTGTCCGGTGGTCCTTTTTCAAGTTTTTGACTCCGTCGGGTGTATTTCTAGGCTGATTTGGCTTAAATGGGTCCTAGATTTGGGATTTTGGGCTGGGTTTGGGAGGTTCTAATGGTTTATATTAGGGTTTTGAGTTCGAGTATGGTTAGGATTAGAGTTTCGGGTTCGGGTGGGGCTTGGATTAGGGTTTCGGGCTCGGGTAGGGTTTGGATTAGGGTTTTGGGTTTTGGTAGGGTTTAGATTAGGGTTTTGGGTTCTAATAGGGTTTGGATTAGAGTTTCGGGTTCGGGTAGATTAGGGTTTCAGGTTCGTGTAGGGTTTGGATTAGGGTTTCAGGTTCGGGTAGGGTTTGGATTAGGGTTTTGGGTTTGGGTTGTTGACCATGATCCATATTGTCCTTGTCTCTTCAAGATGTTAGCCTGGGTGGGGTGTGTATAGATGCCCCTCTTTAGCTAAGGTTGTGAGTAACTGAATGCCAAAGCGAGTAGACTCCCCTCCCTTCCGGTCAGAAAAGATAGTGATTCCAATCTGTTGCTTGCCATTTTATCATTATCAGTTGATTGCTTGGAAAAAAATGACTTGCACATATTATGAGGGTTGAGGAAAATGTTGTAATTTTCCCTGCACATTGGTGCGGCATTATGAGTCACCAATCACATTCCTTTCACGTTAGATTGTTAATAGCATTGGAGGGTAAGTCTGATAAGTAGGGCCTCTGCATGTTAGTGCGGCTTTACGAGAATTTTCGTACTGTTTGGTCTGTCGTTTCTTTGCTACGTAATCACCTTATGAGTATTCGATCCATTTGATCATCAAAGTAGTTAGTTGCCCTGCGCGTTGGTGTGGCCTTACGAGGAACTCACTACGCTGACTTGGACTCAATCAAATTTTACGAACATTCTGAACTAGGTATGTGTAAGTAATCTTTTACCATCAATCTTCTAATTCTGATATTTTGGTTATAATGGATTATTATCACTTTGAGTTTGATTATTCTTTCTAGAGATGGATCCAATCATTTCTACTAGCATTCGTATGACTGTTCAGATATAGAGATCGGGCGATTCGTATATATATCATGTACAGATTCGATCATCCTTTAGGAAAAATGGAAGAGATCAAATCTTATTTAGCTGTTTGCACTGACCACAACTGAAGAATATGAAAAATTCCTTAGTGTACTGCACTTCGTGTGTATTTTTTAAAATTTTTTTGTTTGAAAGCTATTCCCTATGGAACTAGACTCCTTAGGGATTTTATTTGAAATTTTTTAGATTTTAGAAAATATTCGTTCGATCTCGCGGGAGGACGTCATCATCCAATTTTCATTGTGCAGAAAAGTCAAATATCCTCCACTAATAAAATAATGGGGCTTTAAACATTATTCTTTGTATTTTTGAGATTTTCCCTTTGTGATTTTTCTCATTTTCCAACAATTTTTCAAATTATCAAGATTCCCATGAGATTTTGAATTTCTCATGAGATTTTGACCTTCTCATAGGAGGAATCGTTTTTTTTGTTCTCCTTTTTTTTTTCTTTTTTCTTTTTTATCAATTTCAAGTTCCACTCTATCAAGATTCTCAATTTCTCGCGAGATTTTAGGGTGGAGTTATGAGAGGAATCTTCTTTCTCTCTCCTTTTTATCTTTTTTTTTTAAAACTTTTGGGGCTATTGCTCATTGGGTCTGAGAGAGATTCGGGGTCCCATCCTATCAAAAGGGAGCCATCCCGTTGTCCCATGCAAATCCGGTTGGGGACGGCAGTCGACTGCCACCGCCGGCAGTCTGATTACCACCGGTCACTTGTTTTGCCCAGCGGTTTGAGGTGGGTGCTGGTCCGATTGGTGTGCCCTTCTCATCTATTTGATTTCACTTCATGAACGTCTAGAGACACCATTGTTGTCCGTGGAAGCTCTCTTTAGCCTTTGATCTTGGCGATTTTTCCTTATCTCTCTCCTTCTTTGCTATTCAGGTCGACGATCCATGGATTGTGTTATGTTTTTGCCTTGGTTGGATCTTTTCTATAAGATTCTTTTGGAGGAGCTCTTCTTGAATCTTCTTTTGGGCCTGGGTAGGCCATGATCGAGACCATTGGATCATTTTGGCCTGATCTCAACCGTTGGATTATGCTGGATTTTTATTTTTATTTTTAGCCAAAGGGTTGGCTGAATTTTTCTATTTTTATTTGTTTATTATTTTTATATTAGAGTTAGGTGTGATAAGAAAGGTAGCCCCACTCTTTTATTTAGTTTTTGTCTTCTTTTTATCTGGACCATAGGATGGATGATTTAGGGCCCAATTGAGCGCTTTGATGGTATGGATCTTGATGGCAAGCCGTCATTTGTGGTACATCCTATATGATTTATATGATTTGATGTGTGGATGACTTTCCTTGAGTGGGCCCCAAATCATGATCCTGATTTGATCAAGTTAAGGTGGACCTTGATTTGGAGGTGTGGTCCCTGGATGTGATTTCATAGACTCTATGGGCAATGGACCTTGAGAGGGAGTTTAGGCTTTTAAAAGACGGGCCTTGAAATTGGGCTTTGGGGATGGGCTATGAAATTGGGCCTTTAGAATGAGTTTTGAAAAATGGGCATTTAGAATGGGCTTGAGATAGGCTTTGGAAAATGGGCCTTTGGAATGGGCTCTCAAATGGGCTTTTAGAATGAGTTTTGAAAACTGGGCCTTGAGAATGGGCTTTGGAAAATGGGCCTTTAGGATCAGCCTTGAGAATGGGCTTTTGGAAATGGGCCTTTGGAATGGGCCTTGAAAATCTTGACCATTGACATGGACCTATGACTGTTAACTATTTGACTTGGGCTTTGAGTAGGGCTTTGACTTTAAGCTTTGAATTTTAACTTGGACCTTAAGTTGAGCTTTTTTTAATTTTTAGGGCTTTTATCTTTTAAGCTTGATAGTAAGGGGGTGCTTACCTATGGGTTTTTCTTGTGCAGCATGCCTCGTCGTGGTAGGAGTAATGCTGGCTCTTCCTATTAGTCAGTTGATCCTTGTTTCGTGCCTCCTGCGGATCACCATTTATTTGATCTTGCAAGGCCCGTATCCTAGATCGTACCGTTCCGTAGGCCTCCACGGCCCTCCCGGTCGAATTTCGGTGACCTTGGACCTATATCCGACATTTACGTATGATCTTAAGCCGAGTCCTGCATATTAGAGTCAGCTCGATCCAAGACTTGTACCAGTGCGACCGCGTCGTCGCTGCGGTTTCGATGCCGCGTCTCGCACGCCAATGCGATACCCAGGCCTAGAGATGTGGGCCCGCGTTTAGTTTAAGAAAAATGCTATGCTTTGTAAAATCCTAGAGAAATGTTCCATCAATCAATCTCATCAATCACCTTACATGTCAAGTATAACATCCCATCCCCAAGTACCAACACCCATACCTAAAGTCAACTCTCTCCCTTACATGTCAAGTACACATCACTCCGTCACTCACCATCCCTCTCTTCCGTCACCTCTCTTTCTCTCATTCTCTCTCTCCATTTTTTCCAGCAACCCCCATGAGAGGTGGATCTCCATAGATTCCATGAGAGAAATCAGGTGTGGCCCACTCCCTACCACCCAATCCTACCCTCCAAAATTGATCCTAATCGTTGAAATTGTACCTTTGGAGCTCCAACATGCATTGGCGAAAGAAGGAAGGGGAGATTAAAGGTGGGTGTTCTTCTAGGATTTGATTTGTGTGATTTTGATTATTTGAGGGTCCACTTATGGTGGGACCCATCTTGATGTATGTTTTGTATTTTGGAGGGGCCCACAGTGCCGGGGTCCCTCCCATTTTCACCTTTTTCTCCCTTGTATGATGGCTCTCCTTGATGGCATGTGGTGTCCACATGTATGGACCCACTTAATCTGCACTGTCCATCTGTTGAGCTACTGGGCAGCAGCCCAGCAGCATAGAGCTACTATAATTGGCATCAGTAAGCTATGTGGGTTGGCTGATGTATGTGTATTATACACACCTCCATCTAATGTTACGTGGACCCCACCACCAATCATGTTTCTCACGTATGGGGTGGCCACTGTGTACGTGGACCCCACCTGAAGTATGCGCCCCTCCATGCTCTCATGGAGCCCACATTATATATGTATTTCCTATCCATACCATCCACCGTCTAGTGCCTGGATGGTGGAGGCCACGTGTAATAGGTGTTGTATTTGACATGGGACCCCACCTAGATAAATGTTATATCTCCACCATCCATTTAATTTCCCCACTCATTTTAGGCGTTGAGCCAAAAAAAAATGAAGCTAAACCGAATCTCTGGTGGGCCACATTGCAGAAAATAATGGTTTTTGTGATATAGATTGTTAGGGCCCGTTGTGATGTTTCTACACAAAAAAAAAAGTCTAATATGGGGCTTGTTAGACCCGTCACGAGTCGGAGAACCTAATCAGAGGAGTGGATCCTCCTGATGTGGGCCCCATTTATAAAAATCCTCAGAAAAACTTAAAAAAAGAAAGAAAGAAAGAAGAAGGCCAGACGTTGCTGCTGCCAGCGTCCTTTGGACGCTGCAACAGGTAGCATCCAGCTGCTTTAAAATGGCTGGGTCCGTAGGACCCAGTAGTAGGCCCCATCATGAGGTATGTCAAACATCTGCACTGGCCATTCCATGGGCCCTCTTTAAAGATTTGGATACACCAAAGATCAGCCGTATACAAGACTCAGGTGGCCCACACCATCTAAAATCATGTGAATACATGTTAAATCATATATATACATTTTCTGAGGCCCATCTGAAATTTAGATGCTTCTGAAACTTGGTCTGACCCCCTAACCAAGTGGGACACACTAAATGGATGGGCTGGATTTGTGAACCATAGCTTGGTGGGCCCAACTAATGATTGTGAATGTGTTAATGGAGGTTAAACCTCTTAACTGTGTACCTAGTGTGGCCCACACAAGTCACAGATTGACTTGATTTTAAGTCTTAGGCCCCACCATGATGTGTGTATTATACCCACACTTTTTAGCTATTTTATTGGGTCATGGGTGCTATTGCATTGTATGGCACACCATGTTGTACATGTTTCATCTATGCCATCCACTTATGCGGCCCACCTTGCTGTATGTATAGTAGTCACACTATCCATCTGATGGGGCTCATTTGGAATGTGCATGGCCCACCTTGATGAGTTGTACGTGCGGTCCATTTGATGAGGCTCGACGCGATGTAATTGGCGCCCAGGCATGAGGCCCATTTGATGTATTCGAGCCCCAGATGCGTGACCCATTTGATGCATATGAGGCCCATGTGCAAGGCCACCTGTGATGTATAAAGGCCCATGTGTAAAGCCCACCTATTGTGTAATTGAAGCCCATGGGTTGTGGCCCATTGTGATGTATTTAAGGCTGTGGACAAGGCTTGATGTGTTGTATTAAGCCGATGTCATGCGGCCCATTGTGATGTATATCAGGCCCATTTGAGCGGCCATTATAATGTATATGAGGCCCATTGGTGCGACTTGTTGATGCGGCCCACTTGATGTATATGAGGCCCATTGGTGCGACTAGACCATTGTGGTGTATATAAGGTCCGTGAACGAGGCCCAATGTGATGTATATGAAGCTCATGTGACACAGCCCATTGTGATGTATTTGGGCCCATGGGTTAAGGCCCATTATGATGTATTTGGAGCCCATGAGTGAGGCCCATTATGATATATTTGAGACCATGGGATGTGGCCCTTTATGATGTATTTCGGCCCATTTGATAAGGCCCTGTGTGATGTATATTTAGCCTTTGAGTGAGGCCCATGATGATGTACATTAGGCCCTTGTGTGAGATCGTGGGCCCATTGTATGTTTGGCCCTATACGGGCCACTCCGTAGGAACAATATTAGTTGAATGTCCACATTGATTGGCAGTAATGGTTAAATGTCCACATTGCGACCTTCCCTTTGACTTGGTAAAGCCCATTCTCATCATTCTCTAGTGAGTTAACCCAAATGATTGGGCCCCATTGATATTCTTGATCCATCATCGGTCGTCCATCTATGGACCCTGCCTTGCATCGAGGCCGATTCTGATTATGAAGGACAATTCCAATTGTCAAGGCGGATTGTTGAGGTCGATTCTGATTCTAATTTGTCGAGGCCAATTATATAGGCCTAATCTGATTGTCAAGGCCGAGTATCGAGGCCAATTCTGATTTGTCAAGGCCGATTGTATAGGACAAATTCGATTGTCGAGGCCTATTGTATAGGGCGATTCTAATTTTTCAAGGCCGATTATATAGGTCGAATCCAATTGTCAAGGCTGATATTGAGGCCGATTCTGATTTGTCGAGGCCAATTCTTATTGTCAAGGCCACGTATCGAGACCGATTCTAATTTGTCAAGGCCTATTGTATAGGTCGATTTTTATTGTTTAGGCCGAGTATCGATGCCGATTTTGATTTGTCGAGGCTGATTGTCTAGGTCGATTCTGATTTGTTGAGGCCGATTGTATAGGTCGATTTTGATTGTCGAGGTCAAGTATCGAGGCCGATTTCGAGTGTCGATTCCGATTGTTGAGGCTGATTTTGATTGTCGAGGTCGATTTCGATTGCCAAGGCCAATTATTGAGATCTATATAATGTATATGCGACCCGTGGTTGAGCCCATTGTGATGTGTATTCGGCCTGTGTGATGTCTATGCAGCCCGTGTTTAGGGCCTAATGTGATGAATAGGAGGTCTATGTGATGGGGCCCATTGTGATGTATTCGAGGCCCATGGGCAAGGCTCATTGTGATGTATTCATGGCTTATGGGCAAGGCCTATTGTGATGTATTCGTGACCTATGGACAAGGCCCATTGTGATATATATTAGGCCCATTTGATGTATTTGAGAACCATGTGTAGGGCCCACATGTCATGTATTTGAGGCCCATGAGCAGGGCCCACCTGTTGTGTATATGTGGCCCTTGAGTAAGGCTCATTGTATATTAGGCCTTCGTGTGAGGCTTGGGTCCATTATATGTTTGAATCTATGTAGGTCATTCCTTGTGAGTAATGTTGGTTAAATGTTCACATTATTGAGGTCAATTGTTGATGTTAGTTATTGATACCAATTATGAGTATGTGATAGTATAACATTATAATACATGCCCATACGCATCATCTGTATGTTTGTTATGAGATGTGGTTGACCATTGCGTATGTCATTGGATAAGTTATTATGAGACTCGTTGATAGGCGGAGGTTATCTCACATAAGCGCACTGTATGCGCAGGATTGATACATGACTGGATTGTATGACTCATGCATCTTGCATTGTGTGTTGTGATTACTGTACGCCTTAGCGACATCAGGGCTGTAACATTCACAAGCATATCGTGAATAGCCAGATGAGACACTAAAAATATGTTATTAGCATCGGGCTGTCATAAATGGTCCTAAGTGAAAATCTCTAAACCCTCTTGGTACCAGAGGATGTCTCAATGTCTAAATCAAGTGGATATATATGAGCGCATAAGAGCCATATACTAGTAGGTCGTGTCTCCCACTGTGTCGTGGTCAGTTGGGAGGGAGTGTGACCTTACCCGCCTGAGTGAGGGGATAATATCTAGGTTGAGTTTGACCAGCTTGAGGAATAGGTCTGCTATTGACAAGTCGGGCTCGATATTGGTAGGTGGATAGTAAGGTCTCTTTCACTTACCCAGTTGTGTGCTCGAATAAGGGCGACAAGCTGACGTAGAGTGTAATAGACCCCGGTGATGATCCCAGAGATGAACTATACTGATATGTAGACTTATTGAGCAGGAGTTACATACTTATTCATTCATTCATTCACTATCCACTCAGGCTAGTGGTGCGTAACTATTTGTTATGTGTACCTTTATAATGGTCAGGATTTCTGTTGGGGTGCGTGACTAACCCGAGATCAGGAGTTTACCACATTGAGTCTGACTATCTAAATTAGGTATGGGACTGGTTTGGATAGAAGTCTCTTGTGATGGACTCCATAGCCTGCAATACTACGTACTATCATCCTGACTTCACATTTCAACATGGTCATTCCATTCGCACTGCATATTGCATTACATCCGTGGCATATGACATTTTGAGTTACTTTGTTTCTGCATTTATATAGTCTAGATATGGCTAACGGTATTCGTGAACTTATTAGGAATTGTATATTACATTGCATCCTCGACATCTGATATTTGGCTCTTTATAACTCCTCATTTGCATAGCTGATTTGTATTGTGTACTCTAATATTATTTGACTCATGGACTTGTCAGTATTTTCGGTTACTCTGATATCATACGATTCATGATCTTACCAATATTTATGACATTGTATGATTATGATGTTGTATATGTGTGCTTGGCACTAATCTTGCGCATACACTTACACCATCCTCTAAGCTTTCTATAAGCTTATGCACGATAGATGCGTGCAGGTGATACTAAGTTGTAGCAGCATGGAGCTTGGAGCATGCAGCTGACTTCTGGAGCTTTGATTTTGACATATGTATTTCCTTTTTAACATTATAATTAAATGTTGATATTATGGATATGTGATGATGATGTTACCTTTGTGATTGGGTAAACTTGTGGTTATGCCTCTTACGAGATAAATATACGTTGAAAAATCCTCCTTGTAGGATCTCAGGATCGAAACCTGGCATATGGACAATGAGAGCCGAGAATGGGGTACTATGGAGGCTGTCAGCACCGAATTTGGCAATCGAGATTCCTGTGAATCCGATTTCTGGGTTTGGGGCATGACAGATGTGGCTCGTGAGGGTGGTTCTCCTATGATCCTGAGGGGTCGGGGAGTCAGGACCCACTGGCTAGATTGGTTCCATGACCCTCAACCTTTATTTTTCGAAGTGCTGGAGTGTACTCCATTTTCCAGTCTGTTCCAGGTTCGTCTGAGCAAGACGAACATGTCTCTTCTGACCGAGCAATGGCACGCTGGGACTCATACCTTTCATCTGCCCTTCGGAGAGTGGGGGATCACCCCATATGATATCTGTATACAGCTGGGCCTTAGGTATGACGGGTGATCTATCCCTTTTGAGGATGACCTCTCGATACCTTCTAAGGATGACTGAATGAGTCTGTTCGGGATGATGCCAGATGTTTCGAATTTTTCTGGCCATTGATTCAGGTTGCTTTGGCTGTCGTCGAACTTCGCCCAGCATATCCCTAAGACCAAGGCCACAGCCATCGTGAAGGCCCGCGCCCTGATACTTTACACTATGGGGGCGATGATCTTCTTCCATAGGAATGAGCTGGTGAGTTCCCGTCTATTGACATTGGTGGCAGATATCACCTTCCTCACACCATACAATTGAAATGTGGCTCTCCTCGCCCATCTGTATGAAGGATTGGACAAGGCCAGCTGCTGCATCAACAGGTCTCTGACTGGCTTTTATTCGGTCGTTGAGGTATCCTTTGAATCTATTCCTTCATGTTTTTCAACTTTAGGATGATTGGGATCGACTTTTGACTATGATCGCATGTAGGTGTGCTTTTTCGACCATTTTCCTCACTTGGCACCCACTTTGATCAATCATTCGCCTCCTTTTCCTCGCATGATGCTGTGGTACAAGGATAACCATGGCCGCACATGCATGTTTTCTGGTCTGGCTTGGAGGTCGAACATAGACGCCCTGGTCCCCAATGATGTAAGGAACTGCCTTGTCCGTGTCACCTTGTGTTGATTTGTCCTGTACTGTTTGATTTATGTGCACCCTCTGTTGTTGTAGTTTCACACTCGGTCATACCTTCGGTCGAACACGGCCCTTGCTCCTGCTGCCCAAGAGGCTTCGCAGGCTTCGAAGCAGCGTCGTATCTTGGAAGACCCTCGAGTGACGAAGTGGTAGCTCGGTAAGAGGCTCTTTTAGCAGTTGGATGGGAGCCCTCTTATTCCGTTCAGTCCACCATCTGGTCCATTTAACTGGAGAGTGGTGCCTAAGCAAGAGCTAGCTGCTGCTTTGGAGGGTTTTAATGCTAACGCCTTCATCGACCCAGTAAGGGAGTACATCTCCTGGTGCAAACAGTATGGTATCAGTCCCATATTGCAGCCTGCTTATGCTCCTGGTGATGGTATGCATTTTTTTGGTGGAGGTCTTCTGGGTTCGCATGTCCGCCAAAAGGGTAGAGATGAATATATCTAGACGAGGATGACTATTTTTTGTTATATCATGTGATCTACATGTTTGTTTTGTACAATCCTTTCTGAGATATATATAAAAAAACTTTCTCTCCTGTCTTCTCTACCCTTGGACTTTGAAACATTGTTGTTGATGTCTCTCCTCATGGTGCGGAGGCTACTGAGTCATTGTACCGTCGTATGCTCTCTTAGCTCCAAGGATGAAAGATTAGCTGGGAAGCCCATAGCTCTACCATACTCCTTTAATCTGTAGTGCGGCTCGCACTCCTTTATTGTTGTTAGGCCTTCGAGGGTACTACTCCTATCATCCTACTCATTTTCTCCAGTAGTTTGGATTTTGACAGGACGTTCCTAACTTCGCCTTTTCTGGATTTAAACATGCTCCTCTTCCTTCTGACTTGATTTCTTTGTATCGACGAGTCTGAATTTCTTAACAGAGTTCTTTGGATGCAGCAGCTTTGGCGTTCGAATCTTAGGCTCCACCCTTGGCGACAGTACAATACCAGGGATGGGTGATAGAGCAGTCACTTTATCGTCAGGTCCCTGGTTGGCACTTGATGGATGAGGCTAATGATCGAGACATGGTTGGTGATATTACTTTGTCCTACTACTTTGTCCTCCTCATGTGTCGATGATTCATTAGAGGTATTCGAGGAGTGGTCGTTCATTGATCTATCATTTTTTCTTGCGACACATGGTCATCTCATATCTGAGATTGTCGTCCTTCATCATTCTTGTGAGGATATGGCCCATCGATTGGCTGTGGGGAGGCCGTATGATGAGGTTATGCTTACCACACATCGTTTAGAGAGGGACGAGGTCTTCTACCTGCGCATGGAGGTAAAGCGACTCAGGCAGAGATTATCGATGTATGAGAGATAGGAGCTTACCTGGAATCCCTAATTTTGTCCAGTTGTTTGTCCGATATGGATATATATATATATATATATATATATATATATATATATATATATATATATATATTGTTTTCTTATTATTTTTCCAGTAGGAAGAGAAATGATGTAAAATACTTTTTGAAAAGAAAAAGATTTTTTGTGTGTGCCAAAACTTGTGAGTGCTAACTCATGTTTGGATTTATGCTTTGGATGATTGGGATCAAAATATTAGGCTTAGCTCACATTATGTGCAATGGTCTAGGTTGTATACTTGGGATCTTGGTTCCCTGAGAGTGTGTCCAGGATCGTGTCCTTTGGATTTGAGCAAAGTTTGATAGAACACTGATCCGAAGTTGGTCCTTTCCTTGTATCTCTTTATTGTACTTGTCGCTTTGGCCTCTTCTGTATCTGAACTTTTATTTTTTTATTTGCATTTTTATTTGTCAGTCATTTTTGCTCGTAGCACGCTTTCAAGTTTTCACTACTACCGGATTTTCCCATCATTTTTGTTCAGTGTCCTTTCATATTTTCACTATGTCCTGGGTTGTTTTATCTTGTCTTTCCCTTGGCAACGTGCTATTTTTACCCTTGGTGCCTTTTCAACTTTTCACCAAGTCTGCTACATGCCCGCTGGTTTTACTCGAGTTGCCCTTTCGAGTTTTCAACTCGCCCTTTTTTTTATGCATGTTTTTCTTTCTCTCTTTTTTTAGAGTCGAAAGAGAAGGAGAGACTTCCTTCATAGCCGACCAACTAGTTACCTTCATGTCTTTGTCTTTGATCATAATCGTAAGCTGTTTTTGATCGGATTATTTGGGGTTGTGGGATTGTCTTATTTTCTTCTCCTTCTCAGTCTTTTTTTGAGATTTCGTCTTCTTTTTTCTCTTTTTTTTTTGTTATTTTTTTATGGGTACTAGTCTTTTCTTTGATGGGAGAAATGATAGGTACTCTTCTTTTTGTTGTTTTTGTACTTGGCGGGAGGAAAGATGGATATCTTTTAGTGGGAGGAGTGAGGGGGATTTTTTTTGGTTAGGGGAAGTGATAGAGATTTTTCTTTATTTTTGTGAGAGGGATGATGGATACAACTTTACGATTATACTCATTGACAAGGTTAGGTATAATTACCCATGATAGATTTTCATGTTGTCGACGTTGATGGGCTCGAAAAAATCTTCTCCTCCCAGACTGGTGAGCTAAAGAGCACCTTCTGGGAGTACCTCTCGAATGATTAGTGATATGTCCCACGAGGGTTTGAACTTTCCTCTGGGATCCGACAGATATGGTGGTAAGATGCGCTTCATGACCATGTTAACGACTTTGAAGCTCCATTTTCGGACCCTCTTGTTGTAGGCCTGTTTGATCCTTCTTTGCTAACATTGCGAGTGGCTAGTGCATGCATGCGCTTTTCATCTTCCAGGTGCAGTTGATCGTATCTTACTTATTGTCACTCACCTTCTTCGACTTCGCTTTCCAACAATACTCGAAGTGATGAGATTTTGATTTCGACCAGTAGCACTACTTTCATTTTGTATGCAAGTTCGTATGGAGTTGTGCCTGTAGAAAACTTTACAGATGTCTAATAAGCCCAAAGTACGTATGGGAGCATTTTCAACCAGTCGCGATATGTCTTGACCATTTTCTCTAGTATGTGGACAATAGTCTTATTTACAGCTTCGATCCCACCATTCATCTGAGGACGATAGGGACTTAACCGATGATGTTGAATCTTGAATTTGTCGAGGAAGTCGCCCATCCTTTAATTGACGAATGGAGTTTCGTTGTTTATGATAATGGCCTAAGAGATTCCATATCGGCTAATGATATTATTTTTCATAAACTTGACCACGTGAGATGTTGCGATGGTGGTGTACGATGCTGCCTCTATCCACTTGGTGAAGTAGTCTACTGCCACCAAGATGTATTCATGTCCGTTTGAAGCTTTAGGGTTGACTTTACCAATGATGTCAAGTCCCCATATAGAGAAGGGCCATGACGTTGTCAGGTTGTAAAGTTTGAAAGTAGGCGCATAGGTCTGGTTCGCATATTCCTGACATTTGAAGCATTTCCTTACGTGTTTGGAGCAATCAGTCTCCATTGTTAGCCAATAGTATCTGAGTCGTAAGATCTTCTTTGCCATCATATGTCCGTTCATGTGTGGGTCGTATAGTACTTCATGGATTTCTGACATGATCTGTGCTACTTCTGTTTCATTTACGCAATGAAGAAGGACTCGGTTGAAGGATCGCTTGTAGAGGATGCCCCCGGTGATTGTGAACTGGGCTGCTAGCCGTTGGATAGTGCGATGATCAGTTGATGTCGCTCCTTCCAGGTACTTCTGATGCTCAAAATATTCTTTGACGCCTGTGTACCACGACTGATTATTTGAGGAAGTTTCAGCTTCGTCTATCTGTAGGAAAAATGCGGGTTCCTCCTAGAGCTCGACAGTGAGCTCCCATTCAGCACCTCCTTTTGGGATCTCCAGCATCGAGGCGAGGGTAGCCAAAGCATCTGCAAACTGGTTCTTGGCTCAGGGCATGTAAGAGAACATGATCTCTTCAAATTCCTTGGTTAGGTTCTCTAGATAGACGTGATAGGGGATCGACTTTTCATCTTTAGTCTTCCAATCGCCATTTGTCTGATTGATGATGCGCTGGGAATCTCTGAAGACTCGTAACTTCTTCGTGTTAAGGATGATGGCCTCTCTCAAACCAGTAATACATGCTTCATATTCAGTTATGTTGTTGGTGCATTAGAATGTCAATCACCTAGATATGAGAATTGGGACGTCATCAGGAGAGTAGAGTATAGCTCTTACTTCATTCCCTTTTGAGTTTGCGGCTCCGTTGAAGAAGAATGTCTACTCTCCTGCCTTTCTTTCTTCTTCTTCCTCGATTAGGAGGTGTCCTCATCAGGGAAAAAAGTCTTCAGTGATTGGTAATCAGGCAGAGAGTGTTCTGCTAGGTGGTCGGCCAGTCTTGCCTCTTGATTACCTTCTGAGTGACATAGGGGATGTAGAACTCGAAAAGCAGTAGTTGTCATTTTACGATCTTGCCTGTTAGTGCTGGTTTTTCGAACAAGTACTTCAACGGGTCCATGTGAGCGAGTAGAAAGATTGGGTGAGTGATCATGTACTGTCATAGTCGTTGCGTTGCCCAAACTAGGGCGAGACACGTTTTCTCTAAGCTAGAGTACTTGGCTTCATAGCTTGTGAACCGTCGGCTTAGATAGTAGATCTCTTGCTCCTTTCTTCCTATGTTATTGTGTTGTCCGAGGACGCATCCGATTGCTTCTGTTGCAACAGAGATATACAACAATAGTGGCCTACCTAGGGTAGGTGGTATGAGCATTGGAGGATTTAGCAGGTACTTCTTAATTTTATCGAAGGCCGTTTGAGAGTTGTCGTTCCATTCCTTTGGCGAATTCTTCCATAGAAGCTTAAAAATGGGCTAACAGATTAGAATGAGCTACGCTATGAATCGGTTGATATACTGCATCCTTCTGAGGAAGCCTCGAATCTCTTTTTCAGTATTGGGCAGCGACATTTCAATGATTGTCTTAGTCTTAGTCCCGTCCACTCGTATGTCATCTTCGCTGATGATAAAGCCTAACAATTTGCTTCCGGTTGTGTTAAAGACACACTTTTGTAGGTTGAGGCGGAGCTTGAACTTATCCAACCTGTTGGAAAGCTTCTTGAGGTCTTCAAATTTTTCTTCCATTGTGCGAGATTTGATGATCATATCGTCCACTTAGAATTTCATTTTCTTGTTTATCATGTTGTGGAACAAGCAATCATGGCTCGCTGATATGTGACTATCGCGTTCTTTAACTCGAAAGGCATAACCTGGTAGTAGAAAATTCCCCACGGTGTGCTGAAAGAAGTCTTCTCTCGATCTTCGATGGCCATCTTGATCTAATTGAAGACCGAGAAGCCGTCCATGAAGGAGAAGATCTTATATCTAGCAATATTATCTACTAGTGTGTCGATGTGAGGCAAAGGGAAATCATCTTTAGGACTGGCTTTGTTGAAGTCGATGCACATCCTGACTTTGCCGTCTTTCTTTGGAACTAGCATGATATTTATGAGTCATTCTGGATAGTTGGAGACTACCAAGAACCCCATTCTGGTTTCATTCTTCATAGCTTCTGCTTAATAGGCTTCATGTCTGGCTTTGTAGGTAAGTGTTGTACTACTAAGTCTTCATTGAGCCTTGACATGTCCTCGTAAGAGAAAGCAAAGTTGGACAACCTCGGTCTCAGGAATTCATCATCCTCTTCTTGTATTCCGGAGATAGTGATATACCAATGCGCACTTCTTTGGGGAGTTTCGTTGATCCAAAGTTCACAATTTCAAAGTCATCTTCCATTATGTTGGCCTTCGTTTCAAACATTTCGAGGGAATCCTCGAGTTCGAGAGTTGTATCATCATTTCCCTCATCTAGGGCTTCATCTAAACCCATGAGCTCCAAGTCTAACTCTAGATTAAAATCGTATGAGTCGACCTCGAACTCTGGCGCTGCGTGTGAAGTGTTTGGCATTGTGATTTTGAAAGTTTTTCTATTATTTTTGTGTTTTGAAGATTTTTTGATGCTTTGTGATTTTGAGAAATATTTGATGTTTTTGTATTTTAAAAATTTTTTGATTTTTTTGTGTCGCCAAGGGATCCCGAACAGGATGGTGTTGCAAACCATGATTGATCCTATCCAGATTCGGGGTACCAACTGCTATTTACATTGGCCTTTTTTTGAGGACTAGCAACTGTGGGTAATTCACTAGCCGACTCAATCGTTAGGGGGATGAATGTAAGACCCGTATCTTGGTCCGTACCGTTCCGTAGACTTTCGCGGTCTTACCGGTCGAATTCCGGCAACCTTCGACCCTTAACCGATATCGACGTGCGACCCTGATTCATATGTCGTCAACCTGTATCGACTCAACCCAAGACCAATACCATAGCGACTGCGCCATCGCTGCGGTTCCGATGCCGCGACTTGCTCGCCGAGGCCATACCCTGGTCAAGAGATGTGGGCCAATGTTCGGTGCGAGGAAAATGCCGCGCGTTGCGAAACCCAAGAGAATCTCTACGATGTGTCATATCAATCCTATCAATCAATCAATCCATCAATCCATCACATGTCAAGTACATGTCAAGTACACATCACTTTCACCTTCTCTCAAGCAAGCCACAAAAGTCTTCCATGCCCATACCTTTCTTACACAAATGCCTCAAAAGTCTTCCAATGCCATGCCTTTCTTACACAAAAGGCCACCAAAGTCAAGGTTTTCTTACATCACCCATCATTCACCACATCCATCCATCACCCATCTCTCTCTACAACACTCTCTCTCTTTCTCATTTCTCATCTCATTCTCCCAAGCAAAGCTCCATACTTATGAGAGCTCTCCAAGCACTCTCAAAACTCTAAGTGTGGCCCACCTTTCCTACCCCATGATCTCCCCATCCTAACCATCCATTCCCCATCTCCTCCATTGAAATCCAAGCTAAGGTGCTAAGGGACCCTTAGGAGCAAGAAGATCGGACGGTGGGTGTTTAATCATACTAGTTTTTCCTGTTTTTGAGATGGGCCAAGTGAGGCCAACCGATCAATGGTTTGGATCTCACTTGGGACCCTAAGTTGTGGCCGATGGTCCACTTTGATCATCATGATCATTCCATGATGGGGCCATTCTCCATGGACCCCATCATGATGTTTACTTCATTGCATTTGAGAGGTCATCTAGACCGTCCATATCGGTGGGAATGGATCTCCACTGTTGATTTTCATTTTCGATGGTCCCATGTGCAAAGGGATCTATTTAGTGTATGGTTTCTTACAAGGGAGGGCTCATAGTGGCGGAGCCCTCCATCACAAGCGTGTCTCACCCTTTATCTCTCTCTACTTCATTTTCTTCTTTCTTTTATCATATTGAGTTTGTGTGGCCCACTTGAATGGACCGCACCTTGAAGTATTTATTTTGTCCGAGCTTTCTTCAAGTGGGGCCCACCTTATATGTTGTACCCACATCACCCATCAGTGGTGGCCCACCTAATCAGGGCCCACCTTGATGTATATATAAAAAAAAGGGGACCCAATCGTCCAGCGTCTGAGACGCTGGACGTCTCTGCCAAAAGAAAAGAAAAAGGGGAGATTTTTGGTGGCCGGCTCCTGTAGGCCCCACCTTGATACATGTGTTCAATCTAAGCCGTCCATCCTCTTACACATCTCTTTTTAAGCGTTGATCCAAGAGTTGGGGTTGATTGGAAGATCTGGTGGACCATAGCATCGAAGATTGTATCATCACCATTCAAATATCATTTTCTTATTTTATTTTTATTTACTAAACATATAAAAATTTGAACTTTATACTCATTTGGTCGATCTCGAGCCACTGAACGCAATGGCCGGGGTGGATTTCTGTAAAGCGGACCCCCGTGCGAAAAACCTCGAAAAAATGGATTTTCCCCAATTTTTGAAAGAGGCAGAGCCTCTGCCTCTCTCTCTCTGTCAGCGGCAGCAAGCTGCACGCTGCTGTGTGCAACGTCCAGGCGGGCGTCCAGCAGGGGACCCACGGCTCCAGTCGTGGGCCCCACCATGATGTTTGTTTGTCATCCAACCTGTTCATGAGGTGGGTCCCCTCCTCGGGTGGGCCCCCTCTAAGTTTCAGCTGGATCCAGAACTCAGGTGGCCCACACCACACGAAACAGTGGAATTGAACATCTACCATTAAAACCTTCCTTCCGGGCCATAGAAGTTTTGGATCAAGATGAAATTGGTGTTTTCCCTTCATCCAGGTCTGAGTGACCTTATGGACGGCCTGGATGGCCTATAATATAATGGTGGACCCCACGTGGAGCCCACAGTGATGTATGTGTATTATATCCACCGTCTAGGCGGACAGTGGAAGCCCACCACGATATTTGTGTTTTATCCTCCACCGTCCAGCGGACGGTGGGTCCCATCTAGCGCATGTGTTTGTCCGCGCCACCCCCCTTCCCTGGCTGAACAACAAATAAAATTATTGTGGGCCCCTGGCCCACACGCTGGATGGAAAATAAATAGCACAGCGGGCCCCTCGCTAATTTGGGTGGCAAATAAACAATACAGTGGGCCTCTAGGCCATGGGATTGAGCCCACTTGATATGTTCCAAGGCCATAGGACTAGGCCCATTTGATATATTTTAAGGCCCATGGGACTAAATCCATTTGATTTATATAAGGCCTATGGGTTTAGGCCCATTTGATTTGTATGAGGCCTATGGGTTTAGGCCCATTTGGTTTAGATAAGGCCTATGGGTTATGCCCATTTGACTTATATAAGGCCTAGGGGTTTAGGCCCAATTGAATTATATAAGGCCTACAAGATTAGGCCCATTTGATATGTATAAGGCTCTTGAGATTGGGCCCATTTGATGCAATCTAAGGCCCACGGCTTTTGACCCATTGCAATGCACATAAGACCCATTGGTGTGGCCCATTTATGTGGCCCATCTGATGAATAAAAGGCCCATAAGATATGGCCCATTTGATATATACGTAAAGCCCAATGGGATGAACCTAAGGTCCATTGCAATGTGTAATCCCAACACAAATTAAGTAGCGATGTTTACAAAGATCGTGCCTTGGGAGCAATGTTGGTTTGACGTCCACATTATGAGTGTAATGTTGGTTGGATGTCCACATTACGACTCTCCTTAGGGCGCATTACTAGGTCGTACTTGCTGTGTATAGGCCATCTAGGCCCATCTGTGTTGTAAGAATGGTTCATCACTTATTTACATGTTTAGTATAGTTTCATGACTCATGATCATACGCATCATATGTATGCCTGATATGAGAATTGCCTGATCATAGCATTGCCTTCGGGCAGGTTGTTTATGGGCTCCCGATTAGGCGGTGTTGCCCTACATGAGTGCACGATATGCGCAGGATTTGATGCATGACTGGATAGCGTGAATCATGCATATCGCATTTGTATAACATGGATATTGTACGCCCTAGTGACATCGGGGTCGTAACTTTCATAGACATATCGTGGTTGGTAGGATTGGATACCGAAAATCTTCTTCTACATGGGGTGCTATAGATATTCCTGGGTGAAAGTCCCTAAACCCTTATGGTACCAAGAGGTTGCTCCAACGTCTAGACCGAGTGGGTAGATGAGCGTTGAGTACCGATTACTAGACGGTTGCGCTCTCCACTGTGTCGTGGTAGGTTGGAAGGGGGTGCGGCCTTACCCGCCCGAGTGTAGGGGGCAATGCTAGGCTGAGTTTGACCAGCTCGAGGAATGAGTCTGTTATCGACAAGTCGTGCCCGATATTGGCAGACGGATAGTGAGGTCTCTTCCACTTACCTTATTGCGCGCGATGTGGCGGCGATCTAGTTTAGAGTATACTAGACCCCGGTGATATTCTAGATTTGAGTTGTATTGATATGTGGACTTAGATGAGGATTGTATGCTTGACTTGCATCTTGCATCGCATAGCCTTGGTACGGCTCATGATATTATGGATCCATCTGCATATTCCGTATTACTCTGATATTGCATGATCATATTACTACCTTGCGCACACACTTTCACCACCCTCTAAGCTTTCTATAAGCTTATGCACGATCGTTACGTGCAGGTGACGTTGGGGCGCAGCAGCGCTGAGGCTGGAGCACTTGCAGATCATTTTTTGGAGTTTTTATTCCTTACCATTATATTTCCCTTTATGCTCATTATACTTGTAAAGTTTTTTATCATAGTGGAAATGTAATGGAGTTCTTGGTTGTTGTTTGTAGGTTATGCCTTTAGTTATGCTTATTATGAATCAAACTGACGTTAAAAATCCTCCTCGTAGCATCCCAGGATCGGAACCTGGCGAATGGGCGCTAGGAGCCGAGAATGGGGTTCTACGGAGGCTGTCGGCGCCAGATTCGGTAATCAAAAATTTTGTGAGCCCGGTTTCTGAGTTTGGGGCGTGACAATGGACGTCCATCCTGGTTCTTTCCCCCTTTTGATCCTGTTGTTCTGCTCCGTTTGTACCTGTGGGTCATTTGTCCCGATGACCATGATGTCTACTAAGCTGGGCTCAGAGTCAGAGTCTAATTTGATCTCATTGCTCAGAAGTTGGAGCTCCTCGGGCTCCTCGGGTCCATATTGCGGTGGGACCCTGATGTCTGTCCAATCAACGGAAGACCACTTCCCTTTCTCGATCAAGTGGATGGGCTGCTTCTGCCCCTTGTACTGATGGTTCGTTGGTGGGGGTATTTCCTCTGGACTTTTGGTGGGGATGGGTGCCTCCCGATTCTTACCTGCGCTCCCTATAACGAGTACCCTTGGTCTTGGGTCCTCTGTGGGTAGCCCTGCCTCTATGCCCCTAGTCTCATTTGATGGGTATGGGGGTTCTGCCCCTAGCATTGGATGTGCTTTTGATGCCTTAAGGATCTTATCCCACCTTATTGGCGGCCAAACGGACTCCTAGTTAGAGTGTTCTATTAGATTGAGCTGTTAGAGGTGATCCTCAAGGGACATCATCGTGTTACCATAGACTGTTCTGGTCTTGATAAACTTGATGGGTGTGGACTTGAATGATTGCCTCTTCTTAGACCTTGCGGCTTGATCTTCTGGTGTCAGTTGATACCACAGTTCTTGTCTTTATATGTTGGCCTGGACTGGTTTTAGTACCAAACATTTTCCATGGAACTCGGTACAGTAGTTTAAGATTCGACATTCGGCAGAATGGATGACATATTCGACTAAAGCAGGTGAGGGTTGGCAATGCAGTTCACAATTTCGAACTTGAAACTGTGATATGATATGTCACTCTTAGTATGCTAGACGTCAATCACTGGAATGTCAGTTTCTGGGGTATTGACTACCACCTGTAGGATGGTCGGCTCGGCCAGTACTGAGATGATCCGATTTCCCGACGGGAATTTGACCCTTTGATGAAGAGTGGATGGGATGGCTCTAACAACATGGAGCCATGGCCGTCCCAATAAAAGGTTGAAAGAGGTAGGAATATCGATAATCTGGAATGTGACTAAAGTTATGTCTAGTCCAATCTGTAACTCAATGTCTACTTCTGCTTCTACCTGCCTTCGAGAGTTATCAAAAGCTCGAACACTCATGGTGCTGGGTCGGAAAGAAGATGGTTTTATCCCTAAACGTTCGGCAGTCCTCAGAAGGCAAACATTTAGTCTCGATCCGTTATCTATGAGTATGAGTGAAACTTTAAAGTTCTTATAACGGACAGCTATATTTAATGAGCGTCCATGTTTGTGGCCCTTGAGTGGCAAATCCTCGTCTGAGAATGTGATTGCTCGTGGTGCAAGGAGTTGGCCAATTATACTTGTCAACATTTCCTGTGGTACGACAAGAGAAATGTGCGCATCATTCAGAGTCTTTGCAAAGATCTCTCGGTGTGATCTTGATGTACACAAGAGTTCCCAGATGGAAATTTGTGCGGAAATGGACTTGAGCTGAGCTGCTATGTCGTAACCGGCGTCAGTTTTGTGGGTTGTTCCTACCGCAGTTCCTGGGGTTTTTTTCAGGTTCTGATTAGCTCTTATCAAATACTTGTCGTTGTTGCCCACTTCAGCACATTCAGGATAGTGCCACAGGACTGCCTTTGGGTTATAGGAGGGAATCGTCCTCCCTTCTAGATATATCACGGGCTCTTGAGGTTGAATAGTGGGATCTGTCTATGGTAGACTCAAGGACTTTCCTTGGGATGCAACTGAATCCTTGTAGGGTTTAACAGTGGAATTTTTCTCCTCCTTTTGATGTGTACTTTGTGAAGGAGGGATCCTCAGGGCATGTGCCAATTGGTGGGGCAAGAGGAGACTTGGAAATTGGACAGAAGTGCCCCTTGTAGGGTCAGCGAGGCAAGATCAGGGAGACTGATCAGAAGGATGATAGGTTCAGTATCTGACCTGTTTGGATATGCTAGGGGTGGCGCTAGATGTGCCCCTTAGAGGGTGAAAGATTGAGATTGTGACCTGGATGTTGTTGATACCCTTTGGAGGGTGAGGGGTGTTGTTGGTGCCACTTCGAGTATGAGCAGAGGCGTGGTGGGTGCTACTTCGAGAATGAGAGGTGAAGCTATCGGTACTGCTTCGAGGTATATTTGCGGTCTAGGCGGAGGCGCCTGTTGGTATCTCCATGTCTGATTTGTTGTATCGGGCATGATTGCTTGTATGGAGTGATGTGGGGAAAGAGTATGTGGGATGCTCTCTTTTGATGTTGTTGATGGTAAAGGTGTCAAACGTGCTGGGTTCTGCAGGATGCGATGGTAGGGGATTCTAGAGAATGTTGGCCTGATTGGCATTGCTAGCTTGCGGGGTAATTGCGATCTTCTGGCTCTCAATCGAGTCTTGAACTGCATGTTTAAGGGCAAAACAGCGGTCTGTTAAGTGACTGGAAGCTTGATGATATGTGCAATATTGGTTTTTATCGTAACCTGGTGACAGGAGATTTGGTGGAAGCCGAGGCTAAAGTGGTGTCAAGAGTTGCCTTTGCATCAGCATTGTCAAGACCTGACTATATGTTTGCGCTAAAGGAATAAACTTCCTACCTAGCATTGTCTGCTTGCATGGGCCTTGCACATTTCCCCGAGGTTGTTCCTGTTGTTGCTGAGGCGGCTGCGCCTGATATCCCTGTTGGGTTTGCTGTGGCTAGTATTGTTGGTTCGGTGGCTGGTACTACCTATTTTGTTGTGGCTCCAGTTGTGGGGCGTACTGGTTACCTTGAGCATTGGCGATGATAGTATTTACCTCTGTTTCCATTCCCATATCTGACAGGTTTCTCCTCGACTTTGTTTCTTTTGACTAAGGGAGCCTGGTGCGGCCATGGAGAAATGGTTTCAGCTTTGATCCCGGCTTCTACCTGTTCCCCAGCTCGGATGAGCTAGGAGAAATTCATGTATGGGTATGATATCAG
The DNA here is from genome assembly GCA_037074715.1 of Magnolia kwangsiensis. NCBI lineage: Eukaryota > Viridiplantae > Streptophyta > Magnoliopsida > Magnoliales > Magnoliaceae > Magnolia > Magnolia kwangsiensis. The sequence goes on from CM073577.1 coordinate 123,715,284, forward strand.
ATATCCAGAAATGCTTGGGTTTGCAGAATGGACGATCATTGATATCTATTCTTCATCATCGATGGGGTTTCTCATTTGGGCTGCCATGGCCCACCATCGCCCTACGTATACTGATAAGGAGTTGTTTCTTTTCTAAGGGCAGCCAAGTCTGACCTTCTCGGAGCCATGTTCAAGTTATATGAAAAATCTATCAATGAATGCTTGGGAGAGTCTTTCCCAGGTTCTGATTTGATGGTTGTCCAGCGAGGTGTACCAATGTAGAGCGTCACCTTTGAGGGATTTCTAAAAGAGTCGTATTAAGGCTCCATCATTCCCTTTTATTGTGTTGAGTTCCCCACAAAATGCTTTTAAGTGTACTTTGGGGCACCTACTACATCATACCTCTTGAATTTGGGCACCTCGGAGTTTGGAGGTACCTGAGCATCTGGGAAAGGACATAAGTCCTTGAACTTGGTAGATGGATGATCCACCCCATGTTGCCTCTGCAGCTGGTTCTGCACCATTTGTAGTTGTTCCCGCAATTTCTCAATCTCTGTTCCCGCATATCTTACCCCTTATTGTAGGGCTTATGCTCAATCCTCCTCGTAAGGATTGACTTGCTCGATCCTTTAGTTTGTCAAAATGGGAGGTTGTTGAAAAGAAGATAGACTTTCGGTGGTGGGAGGTAATTGAAATTGAACACCACTCCCTTTCGAAGGAGGTTGTAATGTACGAAAATGGCTCCCTCCTGGGATATCTAGCAATTTTGGAATGTTGCTCCCGTTAGGGGGAGTGAGTTGAACTCGAAACGGACCCCCTTTATGGGTATTCGCCAGTTCTTGTCTGTGGTTCCCGTTAGGGGGAACGGATGTTGTAAGTTGATTGATGTGATGTATTGAGTAATGATGTGTGGGAGGGTTGCTCCCGTTTGCTCGTTGTTGTTGATCTTGTGCTGACTCCTCTGAGAGAGGGAGGATAGGATTTGTTGGAGGAATGAGAGAAAAAATAAAAGGAGTTTGATGGATTGAACTATTTTGTACACTAGGCTAGGTTACCTATGTATTTGGTGTGGCACTCGGTACCAGGCGAAGTAATAGCTCTTGCATTGCCCGGAGACTTTGGGCTACCTCTTACATGGTTGTGTTAGCTTGTGGGTCTGTTGGAGCTGCTGGAGGTAACGGGGCAGGTGTTGGCATAGGTGCGGGTGCTAATGTTTCGGGAGTGAGCTAAACTGCCGGCTCCTCCTCATGAGTAGCTTGAGAGGTCATGGCTGCGCGGGATTGAGTGGTCATGGTTCGGATTAGTGCTTAAGCAAGTGTAAACTAAAATTTTATTTTTTTTATTAAATGCAATGGTGAATGTCCTTGAGAGTAAAGTATCACAAACTTTCGAGTCGGGTTTCAGCTAGTGAAAACTAGCGTCCCTAGTGGAGTTGTCATTCTGTGGACACTGAAAATCGGCGCCCACGCTAATTTGCATGTTTTTGTTTTGATAGTGGGGGTGACTAGGCTGATTTGTAGATGATAGAGTCACCACTAACCGATGAATCTTAGAATCTCACAGTCGGCTAGAACCGCGGAATATGTAAGATTAGAGAAATCCGAAGACTCTCCTACCTTAGGTTGACTCTTTGTCTGCGATCCGAGATTTTGAATAAAGGACCTCGGTTACAGAGAGGAAAGGTCCTCTCTGTCCTTATAAGTGTACGGTCTCTGCTTCGTGTGATAAAATACTCTCAAGGGAAGATGAATGTAGTCGAGGTATGACTAGGCACATGTGAATTTCTGATGTGATAAGATTTGAGATTCCAGCAAGCCATAGAGCATACGTCCAACAATGTGTCTAGAAGGTGGATGTGATGATGCTCATGTAAAAAGGTAAAGAAAAATGGACTAAACTAGTAGGAATTTCTATTTTGACAGGATCCGTAGTATGGCAAGTCAGAGAGCATACGTTTGCTAAAAGTCTAGAAGATGAGGGGGGTTAAGAAGGGAGTAGATATCATGATAGTATATAAGATGAGTGGATGTTTGGCTTTGGACTTAGATAGGCTAGAACATGGATTGAATCATGACCCACATGGGCTAGGCTAAAAGAGTCCAGAAGAAAGGCTAAGGGGTAGCTAAAGAATAAAATCTTGGGAGGCTTGAGAGCTCCTTCCCTCTCATTCTCTCTCTTCCTCTCTCTCTTTCTCTTACTCTCTTGGATGTGGAGATGCTTAAGGTATCGTTGTTGTTGTTGAAAATGAGAGGATAAGAAGGCTATTTATAGCCTTCTCCAATGGTATTGTGGTAATTGTGAGGTTTAGGGGGGGTAAAAGCTAACATGGTAAATGGTGATTGGTTGAAGAGAGAAAAACGCCATGTGATGCGCTCTTATTGGCTCTTGGGCTTAGTAAAATGGTAAATGGGATCGGATAGGGGGGTAATTCCTAGAGAAAGTTGACTTTCAGATGTTGTGCCAACTATTGCTCGAAGGACACACGCATTCGGCGAGCGGAGGTAAACGGAGTACCACCAGCAGTAATCCAACTACCGCCGGCGGTAGTCCAACTACTACTTGGGCCTGGCTCGGGCCCAAGTGTGCAGTCCTCGTGTGGCGCACTGGTTTGTCCGGTGGTCCTTTTTTTCAGTTTTTTGGTTCGGCCGGGTGTATTTCTAGGTTGATTTGGCTCGAATGGGTCCTAGATTTGGAATTTCGAGCTGGGTTTGGGAGGTTCTAATGGTTTAGATTAGGGTTTTGAGTTCGGGTATGGTTAGGATTAGAGTTTCGGATTTGGGTGGAGCTTGGATTAGGGTTTCGGGTTCGGGTAGGGTTTGGATTAGGGTTTGGATTAGGGTTTCAGGTTCGGGTAGGGTTTGGATTAGGGTTTCAAGTTCGAGTAGGGTTTGGATTAGGGTTTCGGATTCGGGTTGTTGATCATGGTCCTTATTGTTCTTGTTACTTCAAGATATTAGCCTAGGTGGGGTGTCTACGTTGACTAACTTAGTATCAAGATGCACGATCTCCACCAACATATCACCTAACTTGGCATAGGTGCACCTTGGCCTTATCCTGCATAAGTGCGTTTCATGGATGGTTCTCTTAACGGGATCTTTAATAGCTTTAGCAAAATCAGTTGTAACTGATATGAAAGTCTTATCATGTCCAAGGTAGAAGATACCTGTAGTTTGGTGAGCTTCATCAAGTCAGTTGACCCGAGAATATGCGAATAGAGGCCTTATTGATGTTTCTTTTGGTTACAACTATATGTACACACGTTTGACGCCAGCAACACAAAACCATATGTTGGCCCATCATATCAATGGCTCGGATCACTGATTTAACTTTGACACGTGTTAAAGATCCTGCATACAGAACACATTTAAGAGATCCTATCCATTCATTAGGTATATTATATCCTGAATATGTTACATTACATCATCGTAATAAACTTGTTAAGTTAGCTACACACCTATATATGTTGAGTTTTGGATTGTTAGAAATTTTTTCTAACGGTACATATTTTCCTATGGCCGGAAGCTGTGTGGGGCCCACAGAGAAGCCCGTGAAAAATCCATCCTGTCCATCAATTTCAAAAGACCACAAGAGTACATGAATCCAAAACTCAGGTGGGACACACCATACGAAAAAACAAGGATTGAATGCCTATCATTGGAAACAATGTGGGGCCAGAGAAGTTTTGTATTCGTATGATATTTGTACCCACAGTTTATCTGAGTGGTAATAACCATATGAACAGTTTGGATGGAATATAAACATCATGGTCTGCTCCAGAAAGGTTTCAACAGTGGACATTTCCATTCTAACTGTTTCTTATGTTGTGGCCCACCCGATTTTTGGATCTGCCTGATTTTTCTATACACGACCTATTGTGGTCTTAAAAAACTGATGCACTGATTGGATTTTCACGGAAAAATATGTGGGCCCCAAATACCTTCCGACCACAGAATCTTCGTGTGGCTCGGGCGCACAGGCAAGTCGCGTCCCGGCCAATCTCCTCTGGGATGGCACGACAGCGATGACACTTTTGAGAGTTATTGGCTCGTATACATCCTGACGTATTACAATAGGATACGTCGCTACCATAGCCGTTGTATTTGAGCCCTTTCAAACGACCAAAAAAAAAAACACAACCGTTTGTTTGATAACGGTCCCCTTCGATGGGGATGCCCAAGAAAACTAATGATTTTGAGTATTTTGAACCATTGATTATAAGAAAGTTTTAGTGACCGTTCATCTGCAAACCAAAAGAGCCAACTTATCAAAGTGATGAAATAATTCAGCTGAGAGATTTTATTTGATGTATGTCCGTCGTACAAAGTAAGATATGTTATATAAACGGTTTGGATCATTGGAATATGAATCAAAGGCTACCATCTTAGAAGTTAGAATCATGTCCCTTATTTATTGGTACGTAGACGGATGACGTCGGTGATACTGACGTGGCAACAATAGCTATCCGATTTAAACGAACGCGGATTGGGTACTCCTCTCCACTCAGGATGGAGGACTCTGAGAGGGCCACCATGATGTATGGATTTTATCCACTCGGTCCATATATCTTATCACGTCATTTTACAATATGAGAACAAAAATAAAGCAGATCCAATGCTCAAATGGACTACACAACAGAATACAGCGGTGATAATGACATGCACCCACTACAACAATAATGGGATTAGTCGGCACTTTCGGAGTCGCATGGTATTGGCGCTGAACCGAACAGGCGCTATTAGATGGTGTAAAACCGGCACTTAGGGTGCGAGAGCACGATTTAAAAGCAGGCCACCGATGTTATAGTGTTAAAACCGAGAGCGCGATATCAATTTTACTTCCAGCCCTAATCTCTCTCTCAGTCTCTCCCTCTCCCTACGACTGTCTCTCTCTCTCTCCCTCTCCCGACGACTCTCTCCCGACTCTATCTCTCTCGCGGGACTCTCACCTCCTTCCTACCCCCGACTCTCTCTCTCTCTCGCGCGAGCTGCCATTAATTTTAGGGCTTAGATGAAGATCTGAAACAGGTAAGAGCCTAGATTTCATCGATTTTAACCTTAGTGATTTCCTAATTAGGGATTTACAATGTTGAAACCCTAATTAGGGATTTACTATGTTGAAGCCCTAATTAGGGATTTTCTATGTTGAAACGCTAATTCAATGTTGAAACCCTAATTAGGGAATTTTCTATGTTGTTTGATGCGAATACATAGAAACGATTTGTTGTGTGATACAGTTGTGATTTGTTTGATAATTCGATTTGCAGTTTTTCGATCCGAATTCTGTTGGATTTCGTGACGGGTGGAGTTTTTCAATCTGAATTCTGTTCGATTTGCAGTTTTATAACCCATTAGGTATGTAGATCTGCTACTCTCTTGTTTCCTAGGGTTATAGAGAATCCCTCCCTCCCTCTCAGCTAGTTGCAATATTTTCATTTATCCTTGCTTTAATATAGATATGCTATTGGATATTCCATTTTCGCATAAAGCCCTAGGGCTTCATGTCTCTTCATCTCCTTCCCCATTCACTATGTTTTGATGAAGCCTCGATTTGTAGCTGGGATTCCTAAAACCCAAATGCAAGGACTGATTTGAATGTGTGCAGATCTATTCTTTGAATTTTACAATGATTTTCGGTAATGTAGTTGGGTTTTTTAAAATAACCATTTTTTCTCTTTTTCTCTGAATTTTTAGTTTTTGTTTTCTTTTGTTCTCTCTCTTTTTTTTTTTAAATATAAAATCTTATTTGGTTACGAAATTTGGGGCTTCTAATTTCCAATTGGAGGTTTGAATTGCTCTTTTCAGTTTTGCTGAATTTTTAGTGTGTTTTTCAAGTCTCCTATCTGGTTTGAAATATGCACGTTAACCATTTGAAGAAATGCTTCAACCAAGACCCCTTTCAGTTATTCTGAATGTTTTAGCTAAGTTGCATATCAAATAATTTGTTTTATCTTTGCATGGTCTGGTCATAATCACTCAAGAACCATACATCTACATTTGAATTTTAAGGAGTACACTGCTTGGCCCGAATTACCGTTGTTTTCATTATACTAGCATTCCATGCGGGCCGGTCCATTTCTCACTTATATACTAATACAATAAATAAGTCTGGTTGCTTGAACCATGGATGAATGTTGCACAAATATTACCACATCGAGCAGTTATAATCATTCAATGGTCAGCTTGCAAGCTTTAGGTGGTCTAGGAGCTGGTATTATAGCTCTGAGGTACCCAGGGATACTGTACTGGGGCTTTACAAATGTGGATGAAATCCTACGCATGGGGAAGAGTGCTTCAGCACCTGGAATTTGGCTATTGACTCAATTGGTGGGGGCCAAAGTTGTGGCGACTGCTCTTTGCAGGGAATCTGGGCTTGTGGGTGCTCTTTATGCCCTAAGCTTGATGATCGGTGCTGCTCTTGGTGCCGTGTTTGGGGGTTCGACTGCAGAAATCATCAATTCAGCCATCCCAGGAAATGTTGTTGTTGCCCAGCCACAGGCCTACGCTCTGGTAATATTTTCTAGTTCTTGTTTGGTTGACTCTAAACGGACATTCATCCATGCGATTTGTTGTTTGTTGGTATGAGTACGTGCATATAGATTTATATTTCCCTTGACATCAGTGCTACTTCTGTTTGAGCTGACAAAGGATTACAGAATTTTGCTTGCACTCATGGTAATTTTCAGCCCAGAACTTGTTTAGAGAACTGACATTTCTTTGTATTTTTAAAAGCTTCCTGTCACGATCTAAATCTGGTCAAGGATGTGTGAAGCTGTTTTAACTTTGAAAGTGCCTAGAGTAAATCGATTCTTCTTATGGAAGCTGGTCACTTGTTTGGAAGTTCACTTGGCTAAATTTAACTTCCTAACATGGACAAGGTTGGCTACGATTTTGAGTGCAAAAATAAATTGTGTTATTTGTAAGAGATTTTTATGATGATCAATCAAAAGGACTTCTGCTTTTACCTTCAAACCTGTACAACCTATGACTAAAAAAAAAAATTACACTTATTTGATTCGCTGACTATATGATTGATGGACATTCATTGGAGGTTAAAAATGAAAAGATCTAACTGTACTATTTCAACAAGTATCCACAATCAGTGGTTAGAATTTTTCGACGTGGCATTATCAGAAAACATCGACCATGTGAACTTTATTTGCGATAGAGTTACCCAGACATAATGAAGTATCAGATAAAAAAGAATTTTAATGTAGTAGGCATGTAGCTTCAGTGATGGTGTTCCTTATCCTAATATTCAATTTATGGTCCGTTTGGGCCAGGGATTTTGCAAAATGGGGATTAAACCTAATCCTGATTTTGGCAGGCAATAGTGCCACATGCCGACCATGTAGGACTTGCTGCACTAGAGCAGCACGTTTTTTTCTGCTAAAATTACAATTTTTGGTGGGCTTAGTTTTTTATTTTTGAACTTCCATAATTGCAAGTGGAGGAAAAAAGCATCTTTGGTGCAGCGAATCTGACATGGAGGGCATGGGGCCCACCAAAATCACGATTACAGTTAATCCTAATTTTTCAGGGTACGCCTATCCAAACGGACCCCAAGGGAACACCAACTAGGACAGCTTGATTATTTTCAGTCGCAGCTACTATATTCAACATTTTGTTCCCAAACATGAATGTTTTAGGGTATTCCAACTAGAATTTGTGGGAACAGACATGTTGTATGCAGTTGAAAGATATAGAAAAAATAGTACAGGAAATGAAGAAATATATAGAAATGGAGTTTCCATTGTGGAAAACCTGTAAGCCAAATGACTTCTATACTACAAATTCTTCTGCTTAGTATAGATAAGAAAATCATGATAGCCTTATGATGTTTTTCTATCAATGACCAGCAAATTAAAACCTGCATCTGAATGTTGTTCTTCTTTTGCTACATGAGTTATACCTTTGTGCATGTGAGATTATTGTGACTTTATCTTCATTTTGATATTTATTCTGTTCAGTATCATGAGGTGATCAGCATAGTTGCTAGAAAGACGCTCGGTAATTTGGTTCTTGCATTCAACATGACTGCTCTGGCTTTTGTGTGTGTTTTGCAACTCATAGGATGTTCCAGGTAAAGTAGCTGCTCGATGATATCCTAAACTTGTGTGACCAACCCCAAATTGTTAAAATTCAGTTCTTTTTTATTTTTTAAGTTAGCCTGTGACCGAAATTGTGATGCATGCATGTGAAAATTCATATTTCGATACTCACATCGAAAGAAGTTATGCTTCATCTCATTTGTGTTAGCTTACATCGCAATCATGTAGCCTTGCTTAAGCTTAACAACACCTGCAAAAGCACTTGTCTTCTTGATATTTATTTTTTTCTATAAGTTCAATACCATTTTTTCAGACTGAATATCTAGTCTCCCAATTGATTTGGTTGTTGTTGCATTATGTCGGAATACTTTGTATAATGACCTAACCTATGAATATGAAACTGTTTGGTTTCTGCTTCTCTGTGATGCAGCCAACAATCTCATTTTTAGCAATTTCTCAGCTTCAAAATTTCTTTGGAGATTTTTAAATTTCGAGGTTTTCTTGGGATATTATTGGGAAAATCTCACCAAAAATAAAATATTTGAAAATATTTATTCCATATTATTCAATAAATATATATTTATATAACGAAATTCTTAATGTACCATTTTTCGAGTTAATATCGTGATAAAACATGATATTTAAAACTCTGCTGAGATCTTGAAAATCTCATGATAATATCATTTAGTGAATTTCTCACAATATGGTTGTGAGATATTCAATATTTCAGTGATATTTGTTACACTGGTAGACAGAACATTACATATAGTTCTATTTGAGCTTGGCGTTGTCTATTCATAAGAACAGAATCTCAAACATCTGTCCTGCAGAGACAAGAAAAAACATCCAGCTCCAAATTACGCTCCTTATGTGCCAATTGGTGTTGATTTATTTGCATGCCCACGAAAAATCTCGATTTTTGAGTTTTGTGGTTTTTCTCAAGATATTATTGGAAAAATCTCGATTTTTGAGTTTTGAGGTTTTTCTCGAAATATTATTGGAAAAATCTTGTTGAGAATAAAAATATTTAAAAATATCTAAATGTAAATTAAATATATATTTATATAACAAATTTCTATAGTTTTTTCGAGTTAATATGGAGATAATATCAAGATAAAAATGTTTGGGTGGGGAACATCACATGATCAAGGTTAAGTCTAATCTTGATTTTAACGGGCCTCGTGCCCTCCACGCCATATTCACTCTGTTAAAGTGTTGCTTTCCTCCGCATAAATGTAATTACTAGAAGAAAGCGACACTTTAGGGCGACGAATCCAACATGAAAGGCATGGGGCCTACCAAATTCAAGATCAGGATTAGTATTGATTAAGTAGTATCCCCACTTGGACAGATCCCTAAAATCTGTAAATATTTCAAAAATATCCTTGTAACAACGTTGAGCATTTTTTTCCTAAACTCTTAACTTCATTAACATTTTTCATGTAGAAATATTGTAAGTTCCTCTGTTACAACAGTAAATTGAAAATCTTAAGATACTCTTACCTGTTGATGCAACCATGTCTACTACATGAATTCAAACTGGAACAAGTGGCAATGGCTTTATTTGTTTGGGGCTCTTGCAATTCCAACAGTCCTTTTACCTTCAGTTCACAATTTTTGTGTTGCTTCATTTCTGGGCATTGTGACAACCAGCATTACTTCGGCCTACATGATGGTAGCTGCTATTCAGCATGGTCAGGTGACACCATCATCATTTATGTATTCTAATTGGCAAGCATCTTGATTTTATAAACATGGGATCTGTCCCACTTGGTCACATGTGCCGAAATCTAAAGCCACGCATCAGGTGGGCTATACACATATAAATGGTGGAGGCTGAAGAAAACTGCCAATGATCCATGCCAACTTACTTGGGTGACCTACCTGATGACTGGACAAGCAATATGGGTGCATTTGAATTCACAAAAGAATGTTGTTACGAACTTTTAGATCACAAATGTGAAGCATCAAGGACCCGAAAACATGGTGGATTTCTTTACTAGAGCCACAAACATTCTTTTCACATTCAGAAGCCAAATCGCCGTGTTAGTATTACATTTCTAGATTTTTCAATGCTCCTTTTTCATTGTATCATTACATTCTGAATACTTGCATGGCCATATTCAGTGACATAGCATCGGCTCTTGCATTGTTGCAGTGAATTAATGGAAGCCATGTGGAAGCGTAACAAATACAAGTATTTGTATATATTTGCGGTGTTGTACGTATACTTATTAACTATACCAAATACTATTGTAGTTTATTGGGCATATGGAGACATCCTCCTACAACAGTCGAATGCATTCAGTGTTTTGCCCCCCTCGAAGATGAAAAATATATGCATAATTGCCATGATTTTGCATCAGGTAGCTTCTACGTGATCTCATCTCTAAATTTGTTCTAGATTTTTATATATAGAACAAGTTGTCATAAACATTTCTTGAAGTTGAAAAATATATGCATAGTTGCCATGATAAAATTCTTGAAGTTGTGTAATTATTTCTAGATTTTTTTTCATGTCTCTCTAATGTAAGTTCAAAAGTTTTTTCACAGGATTTTTTTTTTATAGTGAGATTTGTGCCATGTGGGCCATCTCTAATGGGAATTTCTGGATAAATGGTAGGGGTCATCTTGTGGTGGGAGAGAAGGGGAATGCATATCTTTATTTGGACACACCTTCAAAAAGAACAATTTCTCAGCCTGAAGGACTGCCTCTAAAAGTTTAGGATGCAAGAGGCAAAGATTGGGTATTTTAATTCCGTTTTTGGCCTATTTCATTTCTTTACCTTTCATATGTTTTCTTTTCTTACCATTTTTATCATGTGCTTGCTGCTTACAAATACTTTATGACCTCTGTTTAAGTAGGTCTAACAATCCATTTTGTTTCTTCAGTAACCTTCAGTCGGATAGATCCAGAGGGAAAGTTAGTCATGGGATTCAGAAAGGCTTCAAATGTTCCTTCCGAACAGGTTCGGTATAATTTACAAAGTTCCCTGATTGATTTTATTAAAAAATATGCAGCAATGAAATTTACGTATGAAGATAACTGCTGTCAACTTTAGTCACGTCTACAGAGAGTGCAATGACATTTGATATGGGATTGTTGCTCATCATTCTTTTCTTGTATTTCTTGTTCATGTTGCTTCTTGCAGTACACTGCATTTTAAATCATGTTATATTGATGCTTGAGAACCTGTGAATCTTCAAAATTATGATGGGTTCTTGAAAATCTATTTGTTGAACACTTTGAATTTGAAGCATGAGTGCATATGTTTTGATGCTGAGCAGATGTAATATTGAAAGGAGATTATCCAGAATATTTTGTTGCCCATTAATCTGTATTTATAGTTTGTAGAAAACATGGTTTTTTCCCCTGTCTTTTGTAGAGTTAATTTCAATGACTTGCAGTGTCATGTATGGCTTTAAAGTATTTACTCTGGCCTTTCTGGCCCCTTTCCACATGATTTTGGGAAGGAATTGGAATTTTGTAGAGATTATTGTAAGTGTTGTTTATGTATATCTTGTTTTGGGTGTTCTTGCTCCATTTTTTTCAGGATTATTTAGGGCCCAAAATCCAAGCTGCCAAATATAATTCGGATTCCAAAGTTGTTATGCTTGAAAGCTACCTCTGCAGAAATACTTTATAGGTAAATATATCCCTTGAATTTGTGGATGATGTGATTATGACAATATATCTCATGATTTACAAGATAAGCCTATATTTTCCTTATAAAATGAGCTTATGCATGTTTGTATCTATGTATATTAACTTAGCATAGTGCACAATGCGCCGATGGATCCATCCAACTCTGCACAACCATTAAACAATTGCAAATTCATGGGATGAGCCCAAAGTCCTTGTTTGAGCTCTGTACATTTGTTATTGTGGCCATACATGCATCAATGTAGGGCCAATAGATGTAATGGAATTCAAGTTGCAACATTTGTCGCCTTGATAGTTTTTGACTTTTTAAGGATAGGATCAAATGATTGATTATTTTTCATGCATCAATTTGTTGAATGCTACTTTTTGACTCTCTTTTTTTTCCCTTGTGTGTACGATTTTAATCAATTGTGCCTGAATTTAGACTTACAAGCACTTCAGCCTTTTGGTGCCACGAGTAGACCATATAGAGGATTTCTTTTTATTTTTTTATTCAAGACCATGTTTAATTTATTGTAATAAATGTTATATTTTTTTATTATGAAGTAATATAAATTTTATTTAATATTCAGTTTTAATTGTATTGCATCATTTTTAATGGTTTAAATATTAAAAAAACTGCAGGGTTTTCAATTGAATTATTGGCCTATTGTGGCATTTCAAATCTATAAAAGGATATTTAGCGGCGCTTTTTCGGTGAAAAAGTGTTTCGGACACCACTTGGAAGCGCTTATACAGTATTTTGCGGCGCTTCTTGCATTTCGGCGCTTTTGTCAGAAATACCGCGGTCACCAAAAGCACCGGTAATCTCAAATGAGCGCCGCCAAAGAAGATTAGTTAGCGGCGCTCACACAAATGCCGCTAAAATAGACTAGTAGCCTTTAGCGACACCCCCATTTAGCGGCGCTTGTCTAGAGTCCAAAAGCGCCGCTAAAACTGATAAGCGGCGCTTTTAAGCGCCGATTTAAGCGCCGCTAAAAATCCTTCTTCTTGTAGTAACCGTTGAAACTTTCTTAAAGCCCACCGTGATGTTTATTTGGCATCTAACCTGTTAATAAGGTCACATAAAGCCAGATGAAGGGAAAACACAAATATCAGCTTGATCCAAAACTTCAATGGCTCCTAATAGGTTTTCAATGGTATGTGTTTAATCCCACTGTGGTCCACTTGAGGATTAGATCAACCTGATTTTTAGGCTTATATACTAAATTCATATGAAAAATTAGATGGACGGTATGGATAAAGTCCATAAATCACAGTGGGCCCCTTAGAACCCCTAAGTGTAACGTGCCTGGGACAGGCGGGAGTAAGTACCCAATCCGCGTCCGATTTAAACTGGACTTTTTAAGATCCCACATGCAGGGACGTGGACCGTGTAATAGCTCCGGTCCCGAGCTCTGCACAGGCACGGACTCTGAGGACTAGCGTGATGCGTGGGTATTATCCACACCGTTTATTCATTTTGCAATATGATTTTAGGCTACGAGCCAAAAAATAAGAAGATTTAAGCTTAAGTGGACCACACCAAAGGAATTAGTAGTGATCAAGACGTTCACCATTGAAATATTCCTAGGCCCCACTATGATGTTTATTTTCCATATAAATTATTTTGAATGTCATACAGACCCAGATGAAGGGAAAATATCAGCTTGATTTAAAACTTCTGTGGTGCCTAAGAAGTTTTCAATGCTAGTTGCTTAATCTCCACTGTGTGGTCCAGTTGAGCTTGATTTTGCTATATTTTGGGGATTATAATGTAAAATGATATGGAAAAATGGATGGACGGTGCGGTTAAAATCAAAACATCGCGGTGGCACCTCAAAGCCAATGCCTATGCCGAGCTGGGACAGGCGGGGGATGTACTCAATCCGCTCCCGATTTAAACGGAAATGGATTGGCTACTCCCCCTGACACCAGCGCAGTCGCTGTGGTCTGTGCTCTGTGGGCCCAACTATGAAATATATATATATATATATATATATGTTTCATCCATTCCGTTTATCCATTTTTAAAGATTATTTTATGTCTTGGTACCAAATATTAAAGGGATATTAATCTCAAGAGGATCACACCAGAGGAAAACAATAGTGATTGGATATCCACCATTAAAATCCTCCAAAGGCCCACTGTACTGTTTATTTGACATCCAATATGTTGATTAGGTCATACAGACTAAGATGAAGGGAAAAAACAAATATCAACTTGATCCAAAACTTTTATGGCCCAAAAAGCTTTTAGTGATCCACGTTCACTCAACACTGTTTCCTGTAATGTGGTCCACTTGAGATTGGGATATATCTAGTTACTTGTCTAATACCATAAAATGATCTATAAAAATTGATGGACGGCATGGATGAAACATATACATCATGGTGGGGTCCACAGAGCACCGACTACCAACCATTGGCCAGTGGGGAGAGTAGCCAATCTGTTTCTGATTTAAACGGGCCTTTTAGGATACGGGCCCCACATGCTCAGCCCGCTGTCGGTACACTGCACATGGCAGAATACTACTTGTACCAGCGGATTCGAGGTAGGCCCATGTAGTGATTAACACGTCTGGACTCGCACCGACCACGTAGCTTTTTGGCCGGAAGTGATCGTGGAGAAGCTATAAATGAAGACAACGTGATTCTTGTGAGTGTTTATCGTGAATTCAGATCAATTCCGCCGTGTGTTGAATTTTTCTTGCCGTATCAGTTATCTCATTTGATATAATTTCAAGAGGTTTCACTCAAGATTCATATCAATGCCCTATTCTTATTTAGTGGAACAGGCATGGTTACTTGTTGAATTATTTGTTTACGTACATGTTGCAACTCTTATAAGCAATCTTATAAGCTTATAAACCAATATGTATGGGGACATTTCAATTGGAGTTTTATAAGCAGTCTTATAAGTCCATAAAGCATTGGATATTCTGAGGGACTAATCTTTCTTATCTAGCCTTATAATTTTCTCTAAAATGTGTTAGAAATCTCAACTTGCTACTCGTTTGTGGGTGGTATGTGATGATCACTTTATGCTTAATGTCATATTTCTTCATCAAAGCCTCAGATATTTTATTACAAAAGCAAAACCTGTCATTACTAATGATGACTTTTGGAATTCCAAATCTAGAAAAAATATTTTTTCGTAAGGAATCATATGACCACTTTCTTGTCATTAGTCTTACTTGGAATTACTTCAATTCACTTGGAAAACATATTCCACACGAACTAATATATAAAGAAATCCAAAAGAAGATGGAAATGGGTCCATAAAATAAATAATCCAACAATAAAAAAATTTTAATGGTAAAATAGGGGATAAAGGCATCATATTGTGTCGGGACACTCTTCTCAATCTTTGACATTTATAGAAAGCGTGGGTGTCTTTAAACATGGTGGCCCATTAAAAACCACACTGTAGGATTTTTGCAGTAATTTTTTTAGCAAAAAAATAGTCACTACATACTACCATGTGGCAAAAGGAAATAACACTCTAAACTTCATCATCTGAGACACGTGTAAAAATTTGATCAGTCTCATATTTATATAAATGCAGATCATCCCAAAAGAAGTTCTTAACCTCGGTTTCAAAACGCTTCTTATATTGTGACTTCTAATGACATGAAATTTTTTCCTTCACAAGATAGTTCACTATATCCACATACCAAGGTCATTTGGAGATCACAAATAATTGTTCATCAGGAAAAGTATCCTAGATATGTAACTCCTCAGTAGAATCATCTAACACCAATCTGAAAAGGTAATCAGCCACTACATTTTCTACTCTTTTTTTATCTTTTATTTCTAAGTTAAATTCTTAGAGTAAGAAGATCCATCTCAAAAGTCTCAGCTTTGCATCCTTCTTAGATAACAAATATTTCAAAACCGAGTGGTCCGTGAAAATGACCACTTTAGATCCCACCAAGTAGGACATAAACTTATCTAAAGTAAAAACTACTGCAAGTAACTCTTTTTCAGTTGTCGAGTAGTTCACTTGGGCTGAGTTTAAAGTTCTACTCGCATAATAAATAATGTAGGGCCGTTTATCTTTCCTTTGGCCCAAACCCATATGGCATAATCACTTGTATCGTAAGTTAGTTTAAAAGAGAGTGTCTAATCTGATAGATGCATGATAGGTACAATGGTAAAGGATGATTTAATTTTATTAAAGGCACTTACACACTCATCTGTCCACTTAAATGGGACATCCTTTTGAAGAAGATTAGTCAAAAGGTCTAGTAATTAGACTAAAGTCATTGATGAATCTTTTATATAAACTGGCATGCCCTAAAAGTGATCTAATATTTCTAACAGTTCAGGGAATAGGTAGATTAGTAATAATGTCCAGTTTTGAGCGATCTACCTTGATTCTATTTTTGAAAATAACATGGCTCAAAACAATTCTCTTTTGAACTATGAAATGTCACTTCTCCCAATTTAAGACAATGTGCTTCTCTTCGCACCTAGATAAGACAAGAGATAAATTGTTGAGGCATTCCTCAAAACTATTCTCAAATACAGAGAAATCATCCATGAAAATCTCAAGAAACTTACCAACTATATTTGAAAAAGTATTTAACATACACCGTTGGAAAGTTATTGGGGCGTTACATAATCCAAATGGCATTCGTTTGAAAGCAAACGTGAATAAACGTGGTTTTCTCTTGGTCTTCCAGGGATATCTCTAGTTGGTTATATCCAGAATATCCATCAAGGAAACTATAGAAGGAGTGACCTGCTACCCTTTTTAAAATTTGATCAATGAATGGTAGAGGAAAATGATCCTTCTTTATGATCGTATTCAATTTTCTATAGTCAATGCAAACACACCAACAAGTGGTGCACGTGTTGGTATGAGTTCATTATTAGAATTTTGTATGATAGTTATTCTAGATTTCTTTGGAACTTTGAGTTGTACTCGCCCAAACACTATCGGATATTAAGTAGATGATTCTCATATCTAACAATTTGATCACCTCATTTTTTACAACTTCCATCATGTTTGGATTGATACACCTTTAAGGTTGTCTAATTGGTTTGTCATCCTCATCGAGGTGGATCCGATGGGTGCATATGGAAGGACTTATACCCTTAATATCAAAAATGGTCTAGTCCAAGGCTCCTTTGTGGTCTCTTAAAACATTTAACAATTTAATCTCTTGATCCTTGTCTAAAAATGAAGAGATCATTACAATATAAGTTTTATTTTCACCTAAGTATATATACTTAAGCTTATTTGGTAGTGATTTTAAATCAAACTTTGAAACATTTATTGGTTATGGCAAAGGTCGCGAGTCTTCGATGGATAGGATTTGAGTACGCAGTCTTCATTGATACATACCAATATCCTGGGTGGTAGTTCTCTCATTATCATCATAAATTTCAGCAAACACTTTTTCTAAAACAGAATTTTTAAAGTCCCTAAAGACTTTAATCAATTCCTTAGATAGGCTAGGTTCCAATTCTTCATCCTTTATCAAGTAGTATATAAAATTCAGCTCATGGATCTCATTATTTTCCATAGGCTGCTTACATAAATTGAAAATATTGAGTTCTGGACTCATGTTGTAAAAAGACAACTTCACCATTCCATTTATACAATTTATGATTGCATTTAAAGTTGCTAGGAATGGACGGTGTGAAATGATGGGAACTTGAGCTCTAGTATTTACACATGGTTCAGTGTCTAGTACAATAAATTCCATAGGAAAATAGAATTGCTCTGCTTAAACTAATACGTCCTTTAAGATTTCCCTTGGTACCTTAATGGAGTGGTCAACGAGTTAGAGTGTAATCATGGTTGGTGTAAGCTCTCATAACTCCATTTATTTGTAAACTGAATAAGGTATTAAGTTGACACTTGCACCTAAATCTAGGAAAGCATGCTCAATTTGAAAATTTCCAATAATACAAGTAATAGTGGGACTTCCCGGGTCTTTGTATTTGGGTACAGACCTTTTCTTAATGATAGCGCTCACTTTCTCAGTGAGGAAGACCTTCTTGTGCACATTTAATTTTCTCTTTACAGTGCATAAGTCCTTAAGATATTTAGCATATGAAGGAATTTGTCTAATGGCATCAAGCAGATGAATATTAACAGTAACCTTTTGGAGCACATCCAACACCTCTTGATATTTCACGAGGATAGTCAGGTTCCGAAGTCCAGATGAGAATGGAACTGGAGGCTTATGTGACTTAGTCTCTTTATCCTTTTGTTATTGCGGCTCTTGAACCATAGCTGGTTCATCATTCTCTTGAGATGGTGGCTTATCCTCCCGTATTTCTACAAGCTACATTATCTTGTTATCGACCTCTTTTCCACTTCTAAAGGTAATGATGGCCTTGGCTTGTTCTTGATATAGCTCGCTTGGATTTGAGTTTCTAATGAAATATGTATTTCTAAGGTTTGGCACAAGTTGAGAAGGAATGATGTTTTTTTCTTAGCATTTAGTTGAGTCTTAATCCTAACCACGACCATTTTTAATTCATGTTTTAATTCAATTAGAGACTGATTCATTTGAGCTTGAGAGTTCATGAATACGGACAATGCATCCTCCACAGATAATTGCTTTGGTGGGGGCACATATGGTGCATTATTAGGTGCCTCAAGAAACTTATTTTGTGGAGGCACTTGAGGTGCATTGGGCGCATTAATTTGTGGTCCACTCCTCCAACTAAAATTAAGATGGTTACACTAATTTGGATTGTACATGTTTCTCATGCATTGGTTGTAAAACTGACCTTTGTTAGTTATTTATAGCATTTGTTTGTCCATGCTCATGCATGATATCTTGTACAATTGGGATTATTGGACAATCCTTTGTGTCATGGTCGACACCACTACAAATGCTACAAAAATTACCTAAGGAGGTTTTGTTTTAATCGCATCAACCTTCCTAATTTCCAAGGTTTCGACCTTTTTAGCCAATACAACAAATTTTGCATTAAGGTCGTCTTCCTCTCTTATGATGTAAATTCCCTCTTTCTCTCTAGGAATGGGTCTAGTTTGGTCCAATTTATCAGAGACATCCCATGTTTGAGTATTCTTTACTAACATGTCTAGAAAATCTCAAGTCTCATTATAATCTTTGTCAAGAAAGGTTCCACTACACTTCATCTATATGAACTGACGAGTATCCATGGTAAGCCCCTTTCAGAATGCATTAATCAAGTGTCATGGTTCATAATCATGATGTGGGCAAGTGAATATAGAAGCCTTTGAAACGCTTCCAAGCTTGGAAAAATAATTCATTCCCCTTTTGGAAAAACAACATGATTTCTTGTTTCAGTGCATTTATTTTGTGCTCGGGAAAGAATTTTTTCAAAAACTCTTTACTTAAGGCTTACCATGTAGTGATGGTATAAGGTCTTAGAGAGTTAAGCCATGCTTTAACCCGATCCTTTAGAGAAAATGAGAATAAGCTAAGTTTGAGTACGTCTCTATTACCATTGTTTACTTATAATGTTGTAATTACTTTTTCAAAGTCCTTGAGGTGCAAGTAGGGGCTTTTAGAATCCAAGCCATGAAATTTAGGAATCAATTGAATCACACCTGGTTTAAAATCGATGTTCTGTGTAAGCAAGGAACACAATGCAAGATAGTAAAGATGATCTCTCAAGATGTAAATATTCACGTAAAGTCTGTGGTTTGTGTAATACATTCATATGAACTTCATTCTCATCCTCAAGAGGAGGATTGCGTTGATTTTCTCTGTTTTGGATTAGAGTTGGATCTAACAAATTTGGATTTATGTGATCAACTGGGTCTGCCATGGAATCCTAGTGTTGACTGCCTCTCATAAATGAATGATCAAGGCCTAGGACTAGTCTACTTTTGGAAGAGAGTCGATTATTTTAATCTCTACTCTAACGGGATATAAACTATCCACACAACACAACAAATACCATTAATTCAAATAGCAAGTATGATACTTAAAATAAAAATAAAAAATTAACCAACAACCCAGGCGGCAGAGCCGACTGTGAAGGTTCAATCTACAAAGCAAACTTAACCAACAACCTAGGCGGCAGAGCCGACCACGTGGGTTTAATCTACAAAGTAAAATAAATCAACAACCTAGGTGATAGAGCCGACCATAAGAGTTCAAACCACAAAGAAAAAATAAAAAATAAATCAATAAAAGTAAAACTAACATAGAAATTAAATTATGCTAATCTGGAAAATAGATTCAGCGAATGATCTTTGTAATCAAACAGCAACTGTAGGACAACCATAGCACTTGGATAATAAAATCTCAAGCATGATAACCTTATGTCACAGATAGTGCTTGAAAGACCCAACTGAATTTACTTTCAAAGTAAAACAGAAAATCTACAGAAATTTTGGATGTTTTAGAAAAGAACTTACCTTGTTACCTTACACAGATCTAATCTAACTCCATCTCTCTCCGTCAATGGTGCCAAAAATTTGATTGCTTACTTCCAAGTGCAGAGGTTCGTAAGTAATATCTTATGAATACAAGATTGATCCCATCGGGAGATGATTTATGAGAATAAGAAAATCAAATGCAAAATTAATTAAGTAATGAAAAATAAACAAATGAAATGATTTTGAAGGTTTTCAAATGTATGGAATTCAATTAATTTGAAAAAAACACTCAAGCTTCAAAGTCCCACACATAGGTTAATATTTCATAAGTCATGATGACTATGATAACACAACTAGGATTTGAACACTATCGTCAGCTTAATCGAAAAATAAAACAATTTAAATATTTTAATAAAGTATATAAAAGATTAGAAAATCATGGATTAACATCATTGATATATATTCTCAAGCGCTAGTGATTTTAAGCATTCAATATCCTTGAGATAATAAATTAAAGAAATGTAGTATGTTGAAAACATCTCCTATTTAGGAAATCTAACTGTAACATCCTGGATTTTCGCTGTTTTTGGATTTTCAAAAAATTCTTAATTTTTTTTCTTTATTAATTAACTTATAATAACCCTTAATGATCATTAGCACTCAATGTCAGTTTATACAGGGGCGGTACCAGTAAAGAACCGCACAGATCCGATCAATCAACCGTATGAAGCCAACGAATTCTCCTGATCACTCAAACATCGAGTTTAGCCCCATGATTTACTCACGTGGGGCCCAAATCTAACCGATCCATCGCTAATAAATTGAGGCAGTCATAACCAAATTAAATATCCAACTAAAGCCAAGTCAGACAAGGCCCGGATCTTGGTTAATAGACCGAACGAACCCCGGTACTCTTTTAGCCTAAAACCAACGGCTTATAGTATTCATGACCAAATCTTCACTTTCACCAGTTATAAATAGGTCATACTATAAACATAGTTAATCCAAACCCTAATCAGTGCCCACAAGAAATCTCATTACCTAATTCATTCCAAAAATGCCCTGATTTCCCGAACAAGCTCTAGACCGCTCGTTGGTGGGCCACTAGTTATAAAATTATAGAGCGATGTCTGTCTCACTGGACTTTTAGTCCATTACAGACCATGAACTCAGTGGACATCTAGAAATTAATTATCCTCACCGTTCCAGCGGCACTTGCCAAATGCAACCCACCTAAGGTCAGGATGAAAATTTGACATGTGTCAATGAAATTGAGATATAATACTTTTCAGCCGTTGGATTTCTTCAAAATTTACGGTAAAGGTCTAGTGTATTGTCCTACACCTGTCCACAAAATCTGGAACCCGATCATGGCACGGTAACCGTTGATCACAAATCAGACCCGTACGATCAAACTAAATATCCGATCGCTCTCAAAATTTGTATGATCCTTCATCGGGCCATGGACCACCTATCCTATAAATTTCATGGCCAGGGGACCACCAGAACCTCTTCAATCACCGAGGTAGACCCCGCTGGGTCGCTTAAGATCGGGACTATATGGTCAAACCCCATATCCGATCATTCTCAAATTTTGCATGGCCCTTCACCGGGCCATGGAGCACCTATCCTGCAGTGTATATCAGTATGTACACCCCATAGTTGGCCCTAAATCTTAGAAAGACCCTCCCATAGGTCTAGTATAGTAAAAACTTAGCCCTTAGGGCCATTTACACCGATTTTGACATTATAAAAAGACCTTCTTTTCGGCACCCCTCTCCCCATACGATTTTTACCCTAGGGAAAGAAAGAAAGAAAGAAAAAGGGAGAGAAAGAGAGGGAAAGAGAAAGAGAAGGAGGAAGAGAGGAAGAAAGAGAGAAAGAGAGGGTGAAGAAGAACAAGGTGGACCATAGATTGAGGTGGGGCAAAGGGCATCAACCCTTTTTAACTCTCTACCTCTCCTCCAAGAAGAAACTCTCCGTCACAACCCTCAAATCCGTCCGTTGGCCATCTAGGTAAGAGTCTCTCACCACCTCTTCTTGAGATCCAAGTAATAAGAAAGGATTGGCATGCAATTTCTCACAAACAAGGTTTGGTTTTAGGGATTCCGGCCGATCTATCACGAAATTCACATATCCTAGGTCGTTTCCAAGCCTCCATCGAATCCAAAGGTGCGGACTATTGCTCTTAGGTGGCCTAGCACCAATTCTATTATGAGTTTAATGATTTTGATTGCTTGGGTGACATCTTTGGAGAACCTAGAAAATTCCTAGGAATTGCATGTGTGAAATGGTGTGTTTGACTCACATGATGTTGTTCATGCTTCTCATATGATGTTGTGTATGGATGGTGTATGCTCATGCCTTGTTGAATTCTTTTTCATGTATAATTGCTCCGTAGTTGTTGAGAGTCAAATATTGCATATTAGACCCCAGATATTATCTGGATTTACGAATATAATGCTATCTAATGGCTCGTTTTCTCATTCTTGTGTTGCAAGGTGATTTTATGAGCATGGATGAAAAAAGGACGTTAAAAGTTGAGATTTAACAATCTGATGACGCCAAAGGCAAGGGACACACTCCAGGAGATCAAGATTGACAAATATACATGGTCAGAAATCTGAGAAAAGTAAGACATTGAAACTCAAGTGGCCTGAAGGACGTCCAGAATGCAAGATCACGAGGTTCCCACCATCCGTTCGGCTCGAAACTTCATACGTCGCCTGAGGACCATAAATTAACCGTACACTTCAAATTTCATCCATTTAATCCCTGTGGAAGTGTCCCAACAGCCAGATTAGCCCATAAATCGTCCATCTGGAGCCCACCTACTATCCGTATATGCCTCAAAATTTGTCCCAACTGTTAAAAAGATCTGATTTACGAGATGGATGGACTGGATTGCTCATAAACATCATAATAGAGCCCATCTAGTGTAGCATGTGTACAGTGCACATGTGCACTCGTCGTGCACCAAACGAGTCAAGTCGGTCAGCAAGACGCTGACCGACTTTCTTCTTAAATAAAAATAAAAAAAATAAAAAAACAAATTTACGCGCCGCGTAACGAACGGCCGCTGGCCGTTTTTGGGGACGGTTGTGGGCCCTACCCATTGACCGTACGGAAAATCTGACCCATTCGCCGTGTAGAGGGGCTCGAATACTACAAAAATATGTTGACACTTTTCACCCATGCATGCACACGTCTGAGATACAGAGGCCACAAAAGGGTTGCCCGGTAGCGTTCAAATTTGATCTTTTAGTTATTTCTTCTCTGGGACATGCCAATGGATATTCAAAACCATCCATTCTTAACTGAAATTTCGTTCTGAATCTAATGGACGGGGTGGATTTTCCAGAAAATGCTTCTGTGGGGACCACCGATCACAACAGCGAAATGGTGCGAAAGGTTTCGCACATCCGCGAAAACTGACTTTTTCAGGAGATTTTAGGCCACCATCTTTAATCATATGGCAGATCTGAACCATCTATCATGTATAGAACCCAAGAAAGTACTAAGGAATGGTGTTTCTTTGGAATTTGAGAGGGGAAAGTGGCGTGTTTCGAGGCACCGAACTTGGCTGCGAAAATTACACTCCGTGTCCTGTTACAACTCTGTCACTGACTCCAGCCTTCCAACAGCTATAAAAGGAGGTTTTGGACGTGGGAAGCATTCATTCAGATCTTAGGAAGGAAGAAAAAGAGAGACGTGGAGGCTTGGGCAGGGACGTGAAGCAAAAGAAAAAAAAAGAGTATTTTCTTTTTTTAGTTTATTTCAATTGTGGAGATTTAGCCCATCCATGTCTGGCTAAACCTCTTAGCTAGGGCTAAGAGGTGAAGCTTGTAGTGAGATGGGAGATTTTATTTTATTTTTATTTTAATTCATGAATCGACGTTGATTTTAGTTGATTATTATGGGAATATTTTTAGTTCTTAATGGTCTGTTGTGACTGAAATTACAATGGGTCTGCGATGCTTTGAATATTTCTATTTTCTTTTCATGTTTATGACGTCAGGATGTCCTGTTGTTCACTATAGTCTCCTGGGCATGGTTAGATGACGGTACCCTTCATAACTTTCATACATGTGATTGGGTGGTAATTAGTTTAATTCTGTTGTTTGCCATAGTCTTTTGGGCATGGTTTGGTGATGGAATCCATTCTAATTCATATACCTTTCATCTCTTGAAAACTAGATCAATGACAGTTCAGTTAATTTTCATGAAACATGCATAAGATCTCCCTGATCTGTACAAGTGGATCCTCTGAATCCCTAGTTCCCTGCTCCTGATTTCTCTCAAGTTTAGATAATTATTTCACCAGTATTCCTTCAAATTCAATCAGATTAGATTTCATCTTAGCCTAGTTCTAGTTCTAGATCATTTTAGATTACGTACAGTTTCAGTCCCTTGGGATTCGACCTCGGTCTTACCGAGTTATTACTACATTACAACACTGCACTTGGGGAGTGAACAGTAGTATGTATGATTTCCTTCCTCTTATATACATGATTTCTCAAAATAGAGGGAGTGCTTAACTTCCTCACCCATACACCCTCACATACACACTCACATGCACTTGTTTCTTGATATGGTTGGCCTAGCTTACTAGAAGAATATGAATTATATGTTGATATGTATAAGAACATGCGTTTGTTGTTCTAGTGATACATTGTTAGTCGGCATGCTATGGATCACTTTTATGCCCTTGGGTTGGCCAGAATCATGAGGAGAGCGAAGGTGGTCCCGTCGGTAGGACCATCCCGAGACTAAACCTATGGATTTGGGTGGGTGTGTTCAGGCAGCTGTAGTTCGACTGCATAGGTCTCTTGTGCCTAATGTCGCTCGTCTCACGCTCGCTTGAGTCTTGCGATTTAGTATACAGTTTGAACAACCTTGATTGTTAACCCTGATTGCCCACATATGTTTAGAACCTTAACCACCCTAAAACCGTTGTAGCCCATTAATAACTCACTTGAAATTGGTCCACAGCCTCGTGAGCCGGGCATGGTGGAATGGGACACTGTGTCTGAACTGTCGGCCTACGCTGGGGTGCCGCGCCTCCTCGTAGTGACCGCGAGCGATCCCTTTCTCTTTTCACTCCTCATATTCTTGAAGTCGAGGATGAGGAACCAGACGGGATCACGAACCACGAGGTCTCGGCCTCACGCATTGGGGGGTCTTGGCCTCGCAACTGGCTTAGGGCATTGATACGTGGTGTGTATCAGATTCTCCAATCTGCTGGATGAATGGACTTAACTAATAACTCGGCTAACACGATCGCATTGCATTGCATTAGTTAGGGTGGTAACTCGGAAGTCGAGGTCGCAATGAAGGAGTGCTGACATATGCGATCGTTAGATGGAGTCGCTAGAGAGAGCGTTGTGGCGAGGGCATGCATCAATACATTCCACATGCATGCATTTTAATAAGAGTTGCTAGGTGTTGATGATTGGCTACGTTTCATTAAATTCATATTATAATTGATGTCTGTTGTAATTTAATATTAATAGTACCCACTGAGTTGATCACTCACTCCCACTCTGGGACGGTGTTTTAAAACACCACCCAGACTCTTTAATAGATGCAAATTGTACTGAGTTCAACAAGTCGTGCGGCGCGAGCTTAAGCGAGGAGGACGAGTTCTCCTACTTTCAGTTGATGAGCGGTTCTCCATCGGCTTAGGAGACTGGATTCTGGGGTGTGAGTCGTGGGCTCAGTGCACCATTCTTTTGGACATATGTTTCTCTTGTAATTTTTGTTGGGCAACGCCTTGGGCTACCCCTTTATATTCTTTTGGACTTGTATATATATATATATATATATATATATATATATATATATATATATATATATATATATATATTTATTTATTTATTTCTTTCTTTCACTTCAGTAGACTAGTTGTGGTTGCATTTCATGCTCCAAGTAATTCCAGGCTTCGCGTTTAAACTTGATTAATCTTAAAATTATAAAATTAATGATAAGTGACACTCGGAAACTCGGGAGTCTAACGTATGAACGACTCTCGATTTTTCGGGACGTTACACTAACTAATTCTGGTTAAGCCTATCCATTAATATGGATCTCATATGATGAAAACATATGATTCTCACATGAGAATAAAAAATCTAAACCTAGATAATTGATAACATGCATACACCATTCATCTCATCATTAAAAATAATTAATTATCATAATTTATAAAATCATTAAACAAATGTACTTTCCTTCTACCTTAGGTTAAAAGAAACTATAAAAACATAACTAAATTACCAAACAGAAAAGTAACAAGAAAGAAATAAATGCAAATAAAAAATATTTAAAAACAAAAAATAATTTGTAAAACTTTAATAAAATTGAAAACTATCTAAAAATTCTAAATATTGTTCTTGAATGCTTTGAATGATGCATATAAAATGCCCTAAGAAGTGTTATTTATAAGTGAGAAATTCTCTCCTTCAAACTAATTTGAAAAATTCAAAAATAACTTCAAATTTATGCAGTTTGTTAAAATAGATTTCACTCTTTATAGTTTTTCAAAATAGACTTAACTCTGCATAATTTCAGAAAATGACTCAGAATTTTAAAATATATTTTTTAAAGACGATTTTAAGATATATTTTCTTCACTTCAAATCTTTAATTCTCTTCATTCCCCACTTGATTTTCTTGAATGTTTGGCAAGTGAATTCTTTAATCTTGGTCTCTTAAGATTCATTCATTCCCTTGGTGATTCTTGAGCATCGAATCCATACTTTTAGTACCATTTTCAATTCAAGCTTTGAAATTCATATTGTAACACAAACATGAGTAAAATAGATCATTAAGCATCATCATGTTCATAAAATCAAAATATAAAAAATATGTAATATTTAACCCTCAACAGATCTCGTGATAGATACACTCACATGACACTTTGTATGGTGGTGATGATTAATATTGATTTATTAAGCTACAACTTGGCTCAGCCATATTCCAAAAGGATATAAGATTGAATGGTGGTATCCATTGTGTCAATGTTCGTTATGGTTTTAATTCAATGTGAAAAACCCACATAAACGGATGGTTAGAGTTGTCCAATCACTGTGGTGTTTGGCCCACTGCTGATCCACATGTTGACCCAGCATATCAATGGCCCGGAGCACCAATTTAACTTTGACACGTGTTAAAGATCGTGCATAAAGAACACATTTAAGAGATCCTATCCATTCATCAGGTAGATTAAATCCTGAATATGTTACCGTAAATCCCGTTCTAACGGTGCATATTTTCCTGTGGCCGGAAGCTGTGGGGCCCACAGAAAAGCCCGTGAAAAATCCATCAACTTCAAATGACCACGGGAGTACAGGAATCCAAAACCCAGGTGGGCCACACCACGCGAAAAAGCCGGGATTGAATGCCTACCATTGGAAACAATGTGAGGCCACATAAGTTTTGTATTCGTATAATATTTATACCCACAGTTTATCTCAGTAGTAACCCAATGGACGGTTTGGATGGCATATAAACATCACGGTCTGCTCCTGGTTGGTTTCAACGTTGTATTTGTTTTAAAAGAAAAAAAGAAAAAAAGGAATAACCAAAACCGTTTTGTTTGATAACGGTTCCAATCGCTGGGCATGCCCAGGAGAAGACAAATTGACCAGTGTAGATGCAACTTTTCATCCGGTTTCTTTTCGGATGAGTCTAAAACTTACCTTCCCAACTTATACGTTGGACGTACGTACGAGCATTTGATGACCAAAATAACCCTGCCTTCTTTTTAAAAGCAGATTTGGCTGGTGTGCGAAGACGAGGGCTGATGGACACTGTAGGGCCTACCGTGATGTAAGTAATTTATACATGCCGTTCATCATTTTTCTCAGATCATTTTAACGTACGATTTAAAAAGTGAGGCAGGTATAGGGCTTAAATGAACCACAAGGTGAGGATTGAACATCCACTGTTAAAAACAAGCCAAAATTTGTGTTTTCACTTCATCCACGTGTACATGACCTTATGAATAGGTTGGTCGGTAAAAAAGCATCACGGTCGCCCTTAGTGTGGTCCACTGGAGCTGTGGACCTGCTTCATTTTGAGGATCATATCTGAAAATGATATGAGAAAATCAATCAACAACATGGATAAAACACTTACATCACATTAGGCTCCATAGAGCCCTTCCTAGATGGATTACTGTCCAGGCGCGGGTAGAATGCAATCCGCGTCCAGTGCTGATCGCTCGGACAAAATTGACAAATTGAGCAGCGAGTCTGCACGTCACTAAGTTCTGTGAGCTCCATTATGATGTATGTGTTATATCCACACCATCTATTCATTTTTAGATATCATTTTAAGGTATGAACCAAAGAATGAGGTAAATAAAAATCTATAGTGGGCCCCACCAAAGAAAACAATGGGGAGAGTGATACCCACTGTTGAAACTATCCCAAGGCCCATCATAATGTTTATTTGAAATACAACCTGCTTAAAAGTTTAAATAAGACATGAAATAAGGAAAAATACAAATATTAGCTTGATCTAAAACCTTGTAGCCTTTAGAACTTTTCAATGGTAGGTGTTACTGTCCCAATGTTTTCTGTGCTGAGTACACTGGAGATTTGGATTTAACTCATTCTTTGGATATTGCCTTAAATTGATCTCTCCAAATGGATAAAAGGGGTGGATACAAAACATACATAATAGTGGGGCCCACGTGCGTCAGCGTCTTCGCACACCAGCCGATCCGTTTAAGCAGGGGTAATTTGGTCCTCAAATGCTCGTCCGTACATCCAACGTATGAGTTGAAAAGATAAGTTTTGGACTGACAACAAAAAAGAAACAGGGTAAAAAGTTACGTCTACAGCGGTCAATTTCTTAGCCAAGAAAACTGAAATTTTGAATATTTTTGAACCATTGATTGTACTAAAGACCCAGCTTAGCAAAGGAATGAAATAATTCAGCTGAGAGAATTTATTTGATGTCTGTCCGTCGTACAAAGTAACACATGTTATATAAACGGTTTGGATCATCGGAAGATGACCCGGATTCAAATGCTAAAATCTCGGGATGCATTGGACCACTTTTGGAAGTTAGAATCATGTCCCTTATTTATTGGTACGTGGACGAACGACGTCGGTGATGCTGACGTGGCAACAATGGCTATTCGATTTAAACGAACGCGGATTGTATACTCTCTACGCGCAGGGGGGACGCGGATTAACTACTGACAGGTTGACTAGCGAGACTGCCCCTGAAGTGACGTCACCTGGTTATGTGGGTCCCATTATGATGTATGTGTTGTATCCACACTGTCCATTCATTTGGAGAGATCATTTTAGGGCAGCAGTCAAGGAATAAGACAGATACAAATCTGTAGTGGACCCCAATACAAAAAACAGTAGAGCAAGTGACATCCACCGTTGAAACCTTCCTAAGGTAAAGCGTGCTGTTTATTTGAGATCCAACCCGTTCATAAGTTAAAAAAGACATTAAAAGAAAAAGTAAAACACAAATATCAGCTTGATCGAAAACTTTTATGGCCCTTGGAAGTTTTCAATAGTGGGCATCACTCTCTCCGCTGTTTTCTGTGTTGAGGTTCATTGGAGCTCTGAATCTGACTCATTCTTTGGTTCATGCCATAAAATGGTCTCTCCAAATGGATGGACGGTGTGGATACGAAACATACATCATGGTGGACCCACAAAATTTGATGACGTCACTTCAGTAGCAGCGAGTCTCGCTACTCAACCTAGTGATGTATGGGTTTTAACCACACGGCCGTCCATACATCTTGCTATATCATCTTACGGTATGAGCTGAAAAATGAGGCAGATTGAAGGCTCAACTGGAGCGTGATAATGACGTGCACCGTTGAAACCTTTCTACAGACCTTATAAACGGTTTGGATAGCATATAAACATCAAGGTAGAGCCTAGGAAGGTTTTAGAATTTCTTTCAGCAAATTTCCCTCTACGTGTAACCCACTTGAGTTTTGTATCCACTTCACTTTTGATTGCACGCCTTAAATTGATATCTCATGACGGATGGACGGATTGGATTTCTCACATACATTGCAGTGGCCCCACCCAGCATCCTTATGCGGGAAATCCGCGTTCATTTAAACGGGCCATACGAGCCTACATGCTCGACCAGCTATCGGTAAGCTGCACATGGCAGAATACAACTTGTAACAGCGGAATCAAGGAGGTGGGCCCCTTGAAGTGATCAACACTTCTGGACCCCTACCAATCACGTAGCATTTTGGGCGAAAGTGATGTGCCATGGAGAAACCATAAATGAGGACAACGTGGATACCCTCAGTCTCATTCTCAAAAAAAACGAAGACTATTCGTGGATGCTTTTTGGACCGTTCATTTTTGTCCTTACGTGGAAGGTAATGAAAGGTTACTTTGGATCTTATGACCCAGACGTCAAGTCTTTCTATCGGTAGCTTCTCTTAGATAAATAAAAATAAATTCTAAAACTTTAAAATTTCATTGGCCGATAATAAAAATGAATTTATAACCCTTCAAATAATGACAAAAGAATTATTATAATCAAACTCCAGCCCTTTTAAACAATGATACCAAAATTGGGAAGATGTTTCATAATCAAACTCCTAATTTGTAACTTTCAATAAGTGTCTGGCTTAACTCATAATTTTTCTAAGCACTTTTCATGTTGGACAAAATGAATTTTCAACAGTACGATGGGATCTCACAAATTTGGCATGGAGCTGATTTGGTTGGCTAAATTAGTTTTCTTATCCGGAATTGCATATTGTATGTTAAGTAATTTATTTTGATTTGTGAGACATGCCTGGTATAAGATTCTAATGGTCCAGTTCACCTCCGCCTCTGGTCGGGCTTTGTCTAGTCCATCCTAGGCATAAAAGTGTTAGCAACCCACTTTCCATCAATTTAAAAATAGAAATGAACCAATATAGACATTTTGTTGCATCACACAACACACTATATATAATTAAGAGAATACACGTGTTATTATCTGGAAGTATAATTGAGAGAGTTCACTAGATGAGTTACCTCGTGTAATCGCTGAGACTAAAAGTTTAGTTAGCAATATTAAAGAAAAAATCACTGTACTTTTGGTGTGCCTCTGACCTTGTTGTGGCCTATCAGATTTTTAGATTAAACCAAAAGGTAAACTAGAAGTTTCATGAGGTGAACTCATTTAGGGAAGTTCACAAGTTTTCGTGAGAACTGATTCTCAAGGGAGCATTACTCTACACACCACAAACGAAAGCCTTCTCGTGTGTCTCACTTGAGCATTTTTTTTTTTTTAAACGTTCCTCAGTTTTATTCTCATCTCCTAAAGTGAGGTCTCCAAATGGATGGATAGAATGGATTTCTCACATACATTGTAGCGGGCCTCACCCAGAAATTCATACGAGAGGCTTTCACGGGAAAACTGTGTCCTGTACATCGGAAGCCTATCACATACATTGTAGTGGGCCTCACCCATCATCCTTATGCAGGAAATTCATACTAGAGGCTTTCACGGGAAAACTGCTTCCTGTGCGTCGGAAGCCGATAAGCTGGAAAACGGATTGGCTGGTGTAGCTCTATATAGGTGCTGTGTTGACTTTAGCAAGCACCGTGGGTCTAATCATGAGATATGTGTTATATCCAAACCGTATATCCATTTGACAAGCTAGTCTTAAGGTTTGAGACAAAACATAAGATAGATATAACTATCAAGTGAACCACACTACAAAAAGAAATGGGGGATTGAACATCTGCTATTGAAATCTTTTTTGGGGTCACTGATATTTTGGATTAATACGAAATTTGTTTTTACTCTTTATTCAAGTCTTTGTGACCTTATGAACAAATTAGATGGAAAATAAATGTTATGGTTGGACCTATGAATTTTTTTTAATGGTGAAAATCATTATTTCTATTGCTATTTGTGGTGTGGTTCAGACAATCTTTAGATATGATTCATTTTTTGGATAATGCTCTAAAATGATCTCTAAAAATAGATGAAGAGTCTAGATATAATAAATACAACACTGTATTGCCATGTAACTTTGACCTCCTTTGAACCGTCTGTACAACTTGGAGCTTGAGGAGCGTCGCACGACACGTACCTACAGTAGCTATATAGCTGGTGTGAGCTACACAAGCCAATCCGATTCCAACAAGCTGGTGTACTACGGACGCAGCTTGGCTAGTTATTCTACCTCCAGCGAGGTAGCTCGTGGTCGATGCTATCTGGACTCGTACATGATGTATGCATTTTATCCACGTCTTCCATCCATTTTGAAAGATAACTCTAGTGGTTTGTCCCAAAATGAGATAGATCTAAGTTTAAGGTGGACCACACCATGTGAAAACCGTTGTGATTGAACGTCTATCATAAAAAACTTCATAGGGCCCACCGTAATGGTTATTTGACATCTAACTTGTTTATTAGGTCATGTAGACGTGGATGAAGAGAAAAAATATATATCAGCTTGATCCAAAACTTTTGTGGCCCGCGGTAAGTTTTTAATGGTGAGCATTCAATCAACACTTTGCGGTCCATTTGGGATTTGGATAACCTCATTTTTGGGATCATGCCATAAAATGATATGAAAGAATGGGTAGATGGCATGGGTGAAGCACAAACATCATGGTGGGGCCCACAGAGCACCGTCTACTAGTCATTGGCTAGTGTCATGGTGAGTAGAGGTGGGCATTTTTGACCTAATCCGGTGGATTAGACCCGATCAGACCCAATCTGACCCTTTCCGAACCAAACTGAAGGCCTAAATCGGGTAGGATCATTTAGATTTGACTAGTTTTTGGATCGAGATCGGGTAGCGGTTAATCCGGATCGTTCCGATCCGAATGGATTCGGACTGTTTCGATCTGGCCAGATCTGGAGTGAAAACCAATATTTTTACTTTTTCCTATGGTGTGGTCCGCTTGAGCTTTGGATATTCATCAATTTTGTGTTCAACAGCTAAAATAATCTGAAAAAAATGAATGGACGGCGTGGATACACCACATGCATTCATGGTGGGTCCCAACAGATTTCACTTGCCGATGAGTATAAGTTACTTGCACGGCACGTCAATAGGCGGCAACAGCTGTATTCTGTATTACTTGCTTTGCACGGTAACACGGTAGGCTGCGAGAGTATGTATTAAACTAACTTAACCAAGTTCCTTGGCCCCCACCATGATGTATGTTTCGTATCCAACCTTCCATCCATTTGGAGAGATCATTTCAGGGTAATATCCAAAGAGTGAATGAAATCTAAAGCTCCAGTGGACCCTAACATAGAAAGCTCCATGGACAATGACGCCCACTGTAACGCCCTAGAAATCGGAGGTCGTGCATGCGCTCGACTCCCGAGTTCTCGAGTATCACTTATGACTGATTTCTTTATTATTTTGCATTTAATCAAGTCTAAATGCAGAGCTTGGAATTTCTTGGAGCATAAAACACAACCACATAAGTCTATTAAAAGGAAAGAAAATCAACATATACAGGTCTAAAAGAATATAAATGGGTGCACATGGTGTTGCCCAACAAAATCACAAAAAGAATAGTATGTCCAAAGGAATAAAGCTGAGTCCACTACTCAGCAATCTAACGTCCCATCTACTGAGCCGATGAAGACCCGCTCATCAATTGGAAGTAGGAGAACTCATCCTTCTCCTCGAAGCTCGCATCACCAGGGTCCTCATACTCTGCATCACCTGCATCTACAGGCGAGTTTGGTTGGTGTTTTAAAACACTGTCCCAGAGTGAGAGTGAGTGATCAACTCAGTGGGTGCTATTAGTCATAAGTTGTAACAAACATCGGTTATATTATAAATTTAATGAAAAATAATTATCCATAAACACCTAACTAAACTTATTAATGCGCATGTATGATGCATGATAAGTGCATGCCCTCGACACAACACTCTCTCGAGTGACTCCCTCTAACGATCGCGTATGACCAACATTCCCTCAGAGCGACCTCGTTTGCCGAATCACCACCTTAAGTAGTGCGACGCAATGTGATTATATTAGCCAAATTCTTAGTTAAGTCTATTCATCCAGCAAATTGGGAAATCTAATACACCCCACGTATCAATCCCCTGAATTGGTTGTAAGGCCAAGGCCCCCCAACGTATGAGGCCGAGATCCTACGATCCTTGATCCCGTCGGGTTCCTCATCCCTGACTTCAAGCACATGGGGAGTACTGAGTAAAAGGGATTGCTCGCGATTACTACGGGGAGACGCGTCACCTGAGTGTATGTCGACAGCTCGGACACAGTGTCTCATTCTACCATGCCCGGCTGTAAAACCCGTATCCTAAGCCGTACCGTTCTGTAGGCTTCCGCAGTTCTCCCGGTCGAATTCCGGCTACCTGTGTTCTGTTATCGGGGTTTGCGCGCAACCCTGAGTCATGTCGCCTATTTCAGAGTCGGCTTGACCTGAGACTTGTACCTGTGTGGTCGCGCCGTCGCCGCGGTTCCGATGCCGCATCTCGCACACTAAGGCGATACCCTGGCCAGAAGATGTAGGCCTGCATTCAGTTCGAGAAAAAATACCGCACATTGCAAAACTCAAGAGAATCCATCACATCAATCCCATCAATCCCCATCAATCAAAGTACACATCAACTCCATCACTCACCCATCCCCAAGTACAACCACCCCTCCCCTTAAAGTCAACTCTTTCTTACATAAGTACACCTTTCACCCATCACTCCCCATCACACCCATCTCCCTCTCTCTTACATCTAATTCTCTCTCTTTCATCCTCCAAGCAAGAAACCGTCCATGGCTTCTATGGGAAAACTAGGTGTGGCCCACCTTCCTACTACCAAATCCAACCCTTGGATCATCATCTCAACCGTTGAAAATGTCCTCTTGGAGTTTTAGAGTGCATAGGCGGAAGAAATAATGGGCGATCAAAGGTGGGTGTTTTTTTTAAAAAAAATTTATCATTTGATTTTTTTTGTGAATTGAGGGCCCATATGTGGTGGGACCCATCTTGATTTATGCATTGTATCATGGAGGAGCTCATAGTGGTGGAGCTCCTCCCACCTCATCCGATTTCTCTTTTTTTTTCTATCTCTCTCATGTGATGCATGTGGCCCACTTGATCCACGTCGTGCCGCCACGTGGGACCCAACAGACATTTTAGACCGTCCATAGCATGTGGAGCTTGCTATGAAGAATACACGGTCCTCCATCCAGGCCCTGGACGGTGGCATCCTGCCACAATGTGTGTTTTTCCATGCTGCCCACCAGATCTATGCATTGTGTACCCACGTTGTCCACCCATGGACAGTGGATTCTATCAGCATGTGGTTGCTGGATAGTTGCCAGCAGATTCAATGGGCCTCCATCATGAGGTATGTATCATATCTATACCGTCCATCTACCTCTGCAGATCGTTTTATGGCCTGGGTGAGGAGATCCAGACCTCAGGTGGACCACACAGCCGGAAATAGTGGAGATGATGACACCCAAGGTTGAAGCCTTTGCAGGCACCACCCCATGCATGTGTTTTACTCTACACCGTCCATCCATTGTACGTGGACCCCACCATAACAGCATGAGGGGCCCACCTTACATGATGTATGTGTTATATCTAGACCGCCCATCTTGCTTGGCCAGATCACGGGAGAGTGGTGATCCTGACGGTCCACGGTCAGACGTCTAGCAGTAACTGCTGCTGGACCGTTGTAGGAAAATGAATATCAGCTTGCTTCTTAGCTGAGGTGGGCCACATGTGTGGACCCATCTCTTATGTATGTGTTTTATGCAACCGTCTGTCCAAGACGTGCCCCACCCCACATGTGTGGGTGGGGCCCACATTGAGGTGTTTGTTAGATCTGCACCGTCCAACAGATCTGGACGGTGGCCACACCATGACGTATGGGTTTTATTTACACCGTCCACCTTGTGGACCCACCCCATACTGGTGATTCATCTGGGTCGTCCACCTGATGGATGGCCAACAACTGAATGCTGATGTGCCAACATCACAAGTTCTGTGGGCCCCACAATTGGACGCTGTTGTGATAACGTCAGCCAGCTCCATGGCCCTGAACATGAGGTACATGTTATATCCTTACCGTCCACCCATTGGACGTGGCCCCCACCATGGCAGTGTGTGGGGCCACCTTGATTTTATGTGTCGTGATCCTCACCGTCCGTACATTGGGCGTGCCCCCATTTGATGGATGTGTGTATCCACACCGTCCATCCATTAAACTGATTCAAATCTCTGGTGCAAACCACCTTATATACATAGTCCACCTGTTGGACTTTTCTGGACAGCTGTCCAGCAGCCATGGGACCATGGCATATGTGTTATATCGCATCGTCCATCCATGTGCGGCCAACCCTGCACGTGTCACACGTGCAAGTGGCGGGACCCACCTTGATGCAAGTGTTTTCTATCCACGCCGTCTGTAGCCCACCATGATACATGTATTTCATCCCTGCCGTCCAGGGGCTCCACCTGACGCATGACCTTCATCCTCGCTGTCCGTTTCATGCACCTGGAGGCCGAAAATTTATAAAATATTTTATTTTAATATAATATTACGGTGGGCCCTGATGTATGTGGGACCCACCTTGGGAAGCTGATTGGCTGATGTGCCTCACATCAGCTATATAGTGCTGTTTTGACAACAACGAGTTCTGTGGGTCTCTAATGAGTTATGTCTTACATCGTCCACCCGTTCGGTGCGTGTGGGGCCACCCACAAGTGCTGCACGTGTGGAATAGGCCCACCTTGGTGAATGTATCCTCTATTGTAACGCCCTGGAAAAATCTGTACTTGGACTCGAGCACCAACTCGACCAGAAATCGCGTAGGATTAATTCCTTTGAAAAATAAGTGTAAGTTAGCTAGCACAATGCTATAGTAGCTGGGAAATAGTCCCTGATCACTTTAAATACGTTCTACAAGACCCAAAGTGAGTAGAACCAATGACGCTATAATACTCTAAAACCTCGGATCAAACTCTAAACCGGTTTGTTCTTAGGACCTCTTTGAAACTTTGTATTGGATCTAGACCGCGCGTCGAAAGTCCGATACGTACAATCTTAGACCGTTATAATCGCCTAGCTGGACTTGACAATCATTTCAAAAATCAAGTTCAACCGACATTCAGAGGCTATTTCATTGAGCCTGGAGTGAAGAGAGTGAGAATAGGGTTAGATTTGGAATTTGAAATTCAAATATGGCACACGACTTGACATGTTATTATTAAGCGTTCTGACCGTCAGAATTCAGCCAAATTACACCCTCGGATCAGGAAAAATTTCTATTTCATATCATGAGACTTGTAGACTTGATATATGTGCGATGACCACTGAACTGAAACTGGACCGCCACGTGCGATCTACGAACGCTACTGGTCTGAAAATGGGATGTGAGCGACATCCGACGTGCATGAACTTAAGTCCGATCGCGTTCAGCCAGGGGACCTCCAGAAATGTCTTTTTGGACCGAAACAGCCCGATTTGGTTAGGCATCAAGTAAACATTGTTCCCAAGCCTATTTTGGGCATGTTTTAGGTTATAAAAGGGGCTTAAACCCTCACTTCTCTCACCCATACGAATTTTCTAGAAACCCTTGCTGGTGTGAGAGAAAAGGTGAGAGATTGTGAGAGAAAGTGTGAGAGAATTTCCTGCTGCTTGCACTACCGGTTGCACGTGCTTAAGCAACGCGCCTCAATCACTTTTTCGGCGATTTCGCCACGTTTATAGGTAAGAAAATACCCCAAACACTTGCTGATTTAAGATTCCTTCGGTTCCTTAGCATGGTAGCTTATAGATCTTGTGTATTAGGTTCCCGGTTCACCGTAGACGAAGCGTATACGATCCGTTCAAATTAATACACTTCTAGGATAAAAGGTGCGGATTTTAGACGCTTTGATTGACTGTTTTCAACACTTTCAATGTCGTTTAATAGTAGATTATCGACGACAACGCCGTTTGACATGTACAACATGCTGTCCGTTTCCTGTTTCGTAAGTAGATGAAAAATATAAGATTTAGGGCATTTTAGTCATTTGTATGAAATACTGTTTTCATCCATATTTTGCTGATATAATTGACATGGCTTCTTGTCGCATTAGGATATTAGGAATGCGTGCATAATTAGTTTGGCGAAGAGATTCGTCCAAATGTGCACTTTGAGTCGACATACTATATGTAGACTTAAATGTGTAGACCAAGTGTTTGTATAAATGTTTGTATTAGTATGTATTGAATTAAATGGTGTTATGAATTAGTTTAAGATTGAATTCTCAATTAATATGCTGATGTAAATGATTTCCTACATGTTAGTTATATACATCATTTCATTATATGTATGAAATGCATGCGTTGGATGATTTACTTAAGTTGTATGTTATAACATGTGTTAACATGCTCACATTATTGTATTTCACTTCCATTACTCTTATATGATTGTTGATGTGGATTCATAACTGTTTAGGACTATAACTAGTCTAGGCAGTCAGTAACCGAGTAAATTCGTGGTTGTCTTATCTTTGCCACGAACGACGCGTCGATGAACGCGAGTTATGTTTTGGAGTTGACGACAGTGGTTAGGCCACACGAAGTGTTTTATGCACTTCATGTCGTTCGACTTGAGATGCACTCGTGCTAGTCGAGCCCGTCAAGTAACCCGACTGGCCATTGTATGTTCACCCTGTATGAGTCATAACTGCTTGAACCTAGGGTAATGAACTTACCATTGTAAACCCTGTCAACCATGGTACCTTGATCCACGAAGGCTCATGAGCCGGGCATAGTGGTATGGGACACCGTGGTCGAGTTGTCGGCCTATGTTGGGGCCACAAACTTTCCCGTAGTGACCAGTGAACACCTATGACTCGTGAGCAGATTATGGTGGTATGGGACACTATATTCTTACTGTCGGCCTACACTGATCATGCGACGAGCCTTTTGTAGTGACTGCGAGCGTATTATGAGTCTACGGGAGGCGACGATCCTTCCGTAGCAATGAGAGTATAGTAGGCCTGTATTGATAAGGTGATGGGGGAACGGTGCAACGAGTGTGATCAACAGCCCTGACAACCCTTGCAGCGACCTACAAAATATACATCGTATGAGATTACTAGGAGTGACGACCCTAGACAGGATCTGTGTTGGGATTGATATAAGGGAAGTACCTTAGTTTTCCAATCCTGCTGTATGAATGGACTAATAATAACTCGGTAATCATATCACCATCACATTACATGTAACTGGAAGATGTGGAGCACTGTGGGATGAAAGCATGTCGCGGGCGTAAGATGGTGCCGTATGAGGGAGATCGTCGGTGAGGGCATCCATCATGTCATGTCATATTGCATTAACAACAGTATTAGGAATGTTTGATTTACTGCTTTACTATTATCGCATGATTGATTTGAGAACATGTTAATCTTTGCTCTATTATTCCACTGAGTTAGCTACTCACTCCCACGTTATGGGATGGTGTTTGCAACACCCACCAGACCCTGTCTTAGATGCAAGTGAGGCAGCGATTCAGGAGGCAGAGCCGGATTATGATGAGGACCAGGACGAGTTCTCATATATGCAGTACCACGACGGCTTTGCTTAGGTGGCCTGGATTGATGGGACTTCTCAGTGGGACTATTTTGACATTTGATTTCTGTTTATTTACATGTATATGAGACTCAGAGATGTATTCATACTTTGGAGACAGTTGAGATCTATTTTATTTTCCATACAGTGATATGTATATCCTTTAGTCTTCTGCTTGCTTTTATCACTGAATCTGGAGTATGAATTACAGTTTTGGTATACTTTTACTCATGTGAATGCTTTAACTCAGACAACATTGAATCATAATCATTTTTGTTGCATAAGTGACAGTCTGGAACTCGGGAGTTGGGTTTATACACGACCCCCGATTTTTAGGGTGTTACATCTATCTCCATCGTCCATTCGATTTGGGACGGTTGGATGGCACTGTGATGTATGTGTTGTATCTGCACACCATTCATCTAGGCAGTGTTGCATGGGCCTGCATGATGCATGTGTTGTACGTGCACACTGTTCATCTGTATGGTGGTGCGTGGGCCACCCTTGATGTATTTTGTAGCTCATCCATGAGGCCCACCCTGATATATTTAAGGCTCATCTTGCAGGGCCCACCTTGCTGGTATACTTGTTACATCCAGGCCGTCTAGCGTGGACCACCTTTATTGCATGTATTTTATATTCACACCGTCCATCATCTGGACGGTGGTGCCCACCGTGATGTATGTCTTGTCCACGCTGTCCAGCAGCGGTAGGAGCCCATAATGTAGGCTTTGATCCACACCATCCACCGTCCATCAGGGACAACAGGATCCACCGTGATTTATGTATTTTATCCCCGCCGTTCATTTGGACCGTGG
Source organism: Magnolia kwangsiensis (assembly GCA_037074715.1). Classification (NCBI taxonomy): domain Eukaryota; kingdom Viridiplantae; phylum Streptophyta; class Magnoliopsida; order Magnoliales; family Magnoliaceae; genus Magnolia; species Magnolia kwangsiensis. Next base: position 123,755,677 of record CM073577.1, read on the forward strand.
GAAACTGCCACGTTATATGTGTTTCATCCACACCGTCCATGATGCTTGGATGGTGATGGACAATGTTTGGGAGGTGTAAATTTACATGGGTAATGTTGGACGGTGCTGATCATCCTTTGTGGCCATGAGCCCCATAGAATGAAAGTGTACAGTGATACACATGCTGCACCTACAACTATTGAAATGATTTTGGTGTAGTCAAAGTCCACTAGAGGCCCATCCATGTGCCCATCATGATGTATGTTTGAGGCCCATATGATAGGGCCTACCTGCTTGAATCTGAGGCCCATGGGCAAGGCCCATTGTGATGTATTCGTGGCCTATGGGCAAGGCCCATTATAATATGTAATGGGCCCATAATGCGTGGCCCATTTGATATATTCGAGGCCCAGATACGTGGTCCATTTGATGCATATGAGACCCATGTGTAGGGCCCACATATATTGTATTTAAAGCTCATAAGCAGGGCCCACCTGTGGTGTATATAAGGCCCATTGATGCGGCCCACTTGTTGGATCGAGGCCCATTATGACGTATTTTCGGCCCGTATGTCGTGACCCATTGTGATATATTTTCGACCCATTCATTGAGGCCGGACTTGATGTGAATAAGGCCCATTAGTGCGACCCATTGATGCGGCTCACTTGTTGGATATGAGGCCCATTGGTGCTGCCCAATGATGCGACCCACCGTAGTGTGTATATTAGGCCAATGGTGCAGCCCAATGTATCGACCCATCGTGACGTGTAGGCCTACATGCTGCATGTGTAAGGTCCACTTGTAACGACTATTTGAGGCCCACCTGTTGAATATTTGGGCCCACCTTATGTTGACTCTATGTAGACCACTGCTTGGGAGCAATGTTGGTTAGATGTCCACATTGATGGGCAATCATGGTTAGATGTCCTCATTGTACCTTTCCTTAGGCCTTGTTAGGCCTATTCTTACCGTTTACCAATTTTGATCGACGTGACCAATTTATCGATTCTGTTTGTCGTGGCTGATTGACCGATTACCGATTGTCGAGGCTGATTATCGTGACTGATTACCGATCGTGGCTGATTATCAATTGATGTGACCGATTACCAATTCTATTTGTCTTAACCGATTGACTAATTACCGATCGAGGTCGATTATCGTGACCGATTACCGATCGTAGACGATTGTCAATTGATGTGGCCGATTGTCGATTCTGTTTGTCGTGGCCAGTTGACCGATTACCGATCAAGGCCGATTACCGATCGTGGCCGATTGTCGATTAACATGGTCAATTGTCGATTCTGCTTGTCATGTCCGATTGACCGATTCTGATTATCGAGGCCAATTATCGTGGCCGATTGTCCATTCTGATTGTCATGGCTAATCACCGATTTCGATTGTCGAGGCCCAATGTGATGCATATGCGGCCCGTATTTGAGACCCGTTGTGATGTGTATCCAGCCCGTGTTTAAGGCCCAATGTGATATATATTGAGGCCTAGGCAGTGAGGCCCATTGTGATGCATTTGAGGACCAGACGAAAGAGCCCATTATGACATATGGTAGGCCCATGAGCAGGGCCCACCTGTTGTGTACATGTAACCCTTGAGTAAGGGCCATTGTGTTGTATATTTGGCCGTTGTGTGAGGTCATGAGTCCACTATATGTTATGATCTATGTGCGTCACCCCTTACGGACAATGTTGGTTAAATGTCCACATTGTCGAGGTCAATTGTCGATGTCAATTGATGATGCCAGTTATTGACACCGGTTATGAGTATGTGATAGTATAGCATCATGATACATGCCCACACGCATCATCTGCATGTTTGTTATGAGATGTGATTGACCATTGCATATGCCATAGGGCAGGTTGTTCATAGGGCCCCTGATAGACGGAGTTGACTCACATGAGTACACGGTATGTGCAGGATTAATGCATGATTGGACTGTGTGACTCATGCATCTCGCATTTTTGTGACATAACCACCATATGCCCTAGCAATATCAGGGTCGTATCGTGGATGGCCAGATGGGACACCAAAAATCTGTTCTACATGGGGTGCTATATATATCCCTGAGTGAAAGTCTCTAAACCCTCTTGGTTCTAGAGGTTGCTCTAACGTCTAGACGGAGTGGATGTATGAGCGCATGAGGGCTGTATACGGTTAGATCGCGTCTCCCATTGTGTCGTAGTCGGTTGGAAGGGAGTGCAGCCTTACCTGCTCGAGAGGAGGGGGTAATGTTAGGCTGAGTTTGACTAGCTCGAGGAATGGCTCCGTTATCGACGAGCGGAGCCCGATATTGGCAGGTGGATAGTGAAGTCTCTTCCCCCCAGCTTATTGCGCGCGATGGGGCGATAACCTGGTTTGGAGTGTAATAGACCCCGGTGATGATCCCAGAGAGGAACTGTACTGATATGTGGATTATGAAGTGGTAGTTGCATACTCATGCATTCATTTCATTCACTATCCACTCGGGTTGATGGTGCGCAACTAATTGTTGTGTACCTTCATTTTACAAGGATTTCTGTTGGGCGCGCGACTAACTTGAGATCAGGAGTTTGCCACGATGAGACTGACTATCCAAATTTAGGTATGGGACTGGTTTGGATAGAAGTCCCTTGTGGTGGACTCCATAGCTTACGATATGTACTATCATCCCGACTTCATACTCCAGCATGGTTATTTTATTCGCATCGTTTATTGCATTACATCCACAGGCATATGACATCTTGGATTGTTATTTCTGCACTTATATGGCCTAGACAGACTTAGCAAGATTCGTATATTACATTGCATCCTCGACATATGATATTTGGCTCTTTATAACTCCTTATCGCATAACTGTTCTATATTGCGTATTCTGATATTGATTGACTAATGGACTTGTCCATACTTTTGCTTACTCTGTTATCGTATGATTCCTACTCTTGTCAGTATTTCTGCTTACTTTAATAATTCATGATCTTATCAGTGTTTCTGCTTATTTAGACATTGTATGGTTTATGGATTACCAGTTTTTCGGTATTGTATGATTATGACATTGTATTGAATAACTGGTACTTACCTTGTGCACACACTTACACCACCCTCTAAGCTTTCTATAAGCTTATGCATGATAGATGCGTGCAGGTGATGTTAGGTTGCAGCAGTGTTGAGCTTGGAGCGTGCAGTGGTCTTCTGGGGCTTAATTTTCTATTTATGTATTTTCCTTTCAATGTTATACTCAAATGATTATATTAGTGGATATGTGATGATGATGTTGCCTTTGTGAATTGGGTAATCTTGTGGTTATTCTTATTACTAGTTAAATGTACAAAAAAAAATTCTCCTTGTAGGATCTCAGGATCGGAATCTGGCATATAAATGCTAGGAGTCGAGAATGGGATACTACGGAGGCTGTCGGCACCGGATTCGGCGATCGGGATTCCTGTGAATCGGATTCCCGGGTTTGGGGCGTGACACTGGCTCACGAGACGGAGGATCAGTTTCAATTTGGTTATCGATGGGCTATAACGGTTGTGGGGTGTTCCAAGCTCCATACATATGTGAGCAAACAAGGTTAACAAATAAGGTTGGTCAGCCAGTAGACTAGACCGCACGAGTCCATACAAGTACGTAACAGATGACATCGGGTACAAGCGACCCATGTAGTCTAACTACTGTCGCCTACATGCACTTGTCCGAATCCATGGGTTTAGCCTCAGGATGGTCCTACCCACGGGACCACCTTCGCTCTTCTCATGTTCCTGACCAACTCAAGAGTCTTGATGGTGATTCAATCTTTTAACTAGTGATGGTGATTCAAAACATAAGACATGAACATGTAATCAACCATTGTAGCAAATCATGTGAGAGGTAAGAACAATATCATGTGAGAACTAAACAAAACATACAATCCCACACAATCCTCAAACAAGCATCCAAATCATAGGTTTTCTCTAAATCCTCCAAATGCGTCATCCAAACAATCAAAATCATTAGATTCATATTAAAATTGGTGCTAGGCCACCTAAGAATAATAGTTCGCACCTTGTGATGTTTCGCCCAACTTATAGCGCTCCTTGGGTTATGAAATTGGAGGAAATGATTCCTATATCAATTTAGAAACAATTAGGTAGAATTCATGCAATTTACTTTAGAAAAACCTAGGTTGGGTAGTAGGTTTTATTTCTTACCTTCTAATCGCGAATGAGGCGAATTCGGCAAAGGGAAATGATCGACGTTAGAGCTTGATTGGAGGAGACCGATGAAGGGAAGCACTAAAGCTTCCCCCACCCTACTCTCTCTTCTTCTCTTCCTCCCTCTCTTCCTCTTTCTCTCTTTCTCTCTTTCTTTCTCTATGGCAAAAAATCATATGGGGAGGGGGGTGCCCAAATGAGGCTCTTTTATAATGCTAGATTTGGTATAAATGGCCCCAAGGGCTAGGTTTTTACTGTACTAGACATGTGGGAGGGTCTTTCTAATTTCTAGGGCCCATTATGGGATATACATATTGATATACACCATAGGATAGTTAGCCATTATGATGATCTACGTATGTATATAATCGATCCGTCATCTAGATGCGTCGATTGACAGATATGATTAGAAGTCTGTTCAATAGTCACCGATAGTCGATCGAGGCCACAACTATACGGATATGAGCAGAGAAATATCCTTATTCCATGGGTAAAGTTTGGTCATAAACCGACGGTCTGAAATTCTCAACTTTGCATAAGAGTAGATGACCCAATTCACTTAAGTTTCAGCTTCTTCTTTTAGGGTATTTGCACTTCTCATGCACTCGTCCTTCGACTCAAGTTAAGTGGTTCTGGACACTACCCAGGTCCGACTCCCGCGATGGACGTCAAGCCCAGTAAGATGGACATTATTTTATAGTTTTGAAACTAGTGACCCACCAACGAGCGACCTAGAGCTTGTTTGTAAATTCGGGGCATTTCTGGAATGAATTATGTATTGAGATTGCTTAGATTTCTCATAAGCAATGATCAGAGTTTGGATTAACTACGTTCATAGGATGACCTATTTATAACTAGCAAAAGTGGAGATTTGGTCATGGTTACTCTAAACCGTCGATTTTATGCTAAAAGAGTAAGGGGGTTGATTTGGTCTATTATTCAAGATCTAGGCCTTATCTGACTCGGCTTTGGTTGGATCTTTAATTTGGTTATGATTGTCTTGATTTATTAGCGATGGGTCGGTTAGATTTGAGCCCTATGTGAGTAAATCATAGGATTACACCTGATGTTCAAGTGGTCGGGTGGATTCGTTGTCTTCTTACAGTTGATTAATCAGATTGGTGCGGTTTTTTACTAGTACCACCCCTGTATAAACTAACATTGAGTGCTAATAGTCATTAAGTGATATTATAAGTTAATTAATATAAAAAAAAAATTCAAGCAATTTTTAAAATTCAAAATAGCGAAAATCTAAGATGTTACAATCTACCTCCCTTAAAAATAATTTCATCCCCGAAATTGCTTAAGGGTAATATGTAAAGATATCATCATTTCATTTTCTTAAGGTTTGTTGATTTCAAGTTTATATGCATGGTAGGGTGTATACTATCTATACTAGTCTGGCTCATTTTAGTCTACCCCCCTTAAAACCTTTTTCCGCGTGATGGTTTACTATAATTTATTTAATTATATATTTATTTTTAAAGATTTGGATTCATGATGACGATTTCTCTCTATCTAGAGTAAAAATATTTATTTTCAATGTTAGACTAATACGGAGAGACAGTTGTAGTGGGCTTGAACCCGATACGTCGATCGTCTACCTGACTAGGGTAGAAGGCTCATTGTATCCCTTCTTCATCTTGATGGATCTTGGTCTTCTGCTTGGTCAAGTAGTGAGTTCATTGGTTGTCGCTCAGGATTGAGAATTGGGTCAAGCTGCGAATGCTCGCAGGTGTATATTTCCATAATTCCATAGTCCGATCAATCAAATTGTTTAGGGAATGTCTATCATTGAAAAGTTTAAATCTCCTATTTATAAGGTCATCCTTTGGATATTGGTCCAAGAGAGTTCTCATTTTAATTCTTGTCTAAATTAGTAATTAACAATTCTCTTACTGTGCTTATGGTCAAACATCATCCTAAAGAGTTTCTAAAGGTACAAAAATTTTATATGAATTACCATTTCAATCTTATGGCTAGTGGGTTATGAGCAAACCGTGTTTGGGTTTTGTTAATTTCAAGAGAGAATAAAGAACCTAAAGTTCTAGGATATTTCAGAGGTTTAAAGGGATTGTGACCCTAGAAAGGTCGTGGGAATGGAAAGAGGAAGAACATCATCTCCTCAATGTGGTATGAATCTTGATTCTGTAAGAAAATAAGAAAATTTATAATATTTTAGTGAAGACTGCATCGAATATGAATTCAGAAAGTATTAAACAATCAAACTCACCCTATTCAAGAGTCGTAGTTCAACTGTATTAGAAACTATTTGAAGTAGAAAAATATACTAAAAATAATCTAATTTAATCATACAAGACGATTTCTTTCATGATTAGAAGTAATTTCTAAAAAGAAATAAAATAATAAAACTCTAATAAAAAAAAAAAAAACACTTGGTTCATTGGCAACCCACAGGGCATTAATCTTCATCTTGTTAACTAATGTCATGGATATACCAGAAATTTCAAGAAGGCTATTCCATGAAACTGGGTATCTTGGCACATTTGGTAGGCTAAAAGGTTCCTACATGTATGGAAAATATTAGAGTGGTAGAAGAATGTATTGTAGAGACTATGTAGGATTATCTGGATGGTTTCTAAAGTTTTCTTAGCCACAGGATGACATCGTAAGCCTTATCTTAGCTATCCATGTAAGGTAGCTAAAAGGATCTTAGGTCTATATAAGGAAGACGGGTCCTCATTTGTAACTAACCACATAAACCTCATTCTTGAGTTCTAGTGTAACAATTTTGCACAATTTCGCTTACCTTGAAGGCTCTTTTATGTTACTCTCCTTTCCAAAATAGCGTGACTACACTATGGAGGTAGGCTGACTCATTCGCAACGAGGGTATGTGCGAGTGCTTCATAGTCTCCACTTAGGGAAGTACTCGAGATATGACACTAGGATCCAGAAGCCGGCTATGGCGAGCCTCACATTGACTACACTCGCATCTTGACATGGTCCCATCCAGTACTAAACCCAACACAACTATTACATGCACACCTCAAATGGTGAAGCCGAGCAAGCAAATTAGGCGATAGAGTCAAATGAGCTATATCATGTACACACACACACACACACACACACACACACACACATATATATATATATATATATATATATATATATATATATATATATATATATATATATATATATATATATATATATATATATATATATATATATATTTTAAATCTCACTTTCTTTATAATAGGCTTTAATCAACGAAGTATAATTAACCCCATTTGGCAAAATACCCTTCTCACCCATTAACAGCAAAATGTCCGATGCAACTTCTTTCTTACCCAACTCACACCATCCATTGATCAATGAATTATAAGTCACCACATTTGGTTCCATCTTATAAAATATTATAATAAACTCAACCTAGACAGATCAGACCTAAGAAAACTATTTATTAGTTAATATAGGAAGGTCTACAGAGTCTTTTAAAACCAGCATGCATGTATGATAAGTACCAGCCTTTTTTTAAACTTATGTGTGGCCCACCATGACATGTAAGTATCATCCAACTCGTCCATTAGATGCACCCAGTTGTTAGTCCTAGATCCCAATATCTAGCCTAATCCATCACATGTTTTAGAAATAAATAAATAAATGAAAACTCGACTCAATGTCTAGTTGGCTTGGGTTGACTCGAGGCCTATGACTGGTCTTACTCAACTTTATTCAAATATAGTTGAAGTAATACTATTTATAATTTTCAAATAAAATAAAATAAAATAAATACATATATATATTAGTAAAATATAAAAATAACACAAGGACATGCAAGTGCATGTGTATGTTAATTGGCCTTTTGGTGGTGTTTCTACCTCTGTTAGAAGTCATGGATTCAAAACCCAAGCCAACTTGACCACGTAAGTAGTTTACTGGATGTGTCATGCCAAGTCAGGGCTGAGTTAAGCTCATAGAAGAGTTTGATGGTGACTCGGCTCAAAAAGTATATGTTGGGATTTTAGGAAAGTCATAAACCCTAAAACTAATAATAATAATAATAAAAGACCGAAGAAAAAAGAAAAAGAAGAAAAAAAGAAAAAAAAATCATAAAATTTGACGACATTTCTGGTGAAACTCTCAATTAATCAACTGCATAAACTCATTTCTAAAACCTTTGAATTTACTTAATATGGCTTAATTAAGCCTTGAAATATAGTAATTTATATAACTAATATGATGGAGATTAGAAATGGAAGGGGGCTTTGATGTAGAAATGGAAGAGGGCTTTGGAAATGAGATTTGAGAAGAAGAAGAGGGCTTTGATGAAGATTTGAGAGGAATTGAAGGAATTAAGTAAGAGTTGTTGGGATGGGTTTCATGGACGAGGAGAGGGATTTGAGAGAAATGGGGTGTGATTTTTGAAATGATGAAGAGAAGGGCTGGGAGAGGGGTCTTCAAGTGACCCCACACGTTTAAAACACAAAAGGGATATTGTAACGTTTCTTATATATTTAGTAATAGAATTATATATATATATATATATATATATATATATATATATATATATATATATATAGTTTATCATTAATCTTAAACCCACTCTATAAAATTTTATTTTATTTTGAGTTATAGAAAAATAAAATGTTAAAATTCTAGAAATGACATTTGTCTGAAACTAACGATTTTTTGTTGTAAGATTACATGATGTCTCTATTTATTGTAAGGTTTCTTATACTTTTAATAAATAAATTATTTTTAAAATTTTTATGATATTTTATCATTGAGTTTAAAGCCATCTCACAAAATTTCATCTCATTTGGATTGTAAATAAATTATTAAAATTCTATGAGCAACATCTGTCCGAAATTAATAATTTTTAGACAGTTGATAAAATATATTAATTTTAACTATATTATAATTTTTATTTTATTTATTTTATTATTTTTATATAAAACCATACTTATCAAGCTTCAATCTGACTTTTGAATCACTTAAATCAGAGTCGTAACGAAGGAGATATGAATTTTTGAAGTCAATCGCATTTTGTAGAAAATTCTGATGTGGCCACGCCGGTCGGGCGTTGCGATGCCGGTCCACTGGATGCTTGGGCTTGGGGATGCTCCGTGGGCATGGGCACACCGGCCCACTGTATGTTTGGGCATGGGGAAGCCCGATGGGTGTGGGCACGCCGGGCTCAGGCGTGGTCAACTTGCGAAGGCCATATCTCGCAAATCGAAATGAATTATTCAACATGCCATATATGATTTTGGGGTAGGAGAAGCCAATATATGCAATGAACCTAATGGTTTCATGAGATTCCTCCTATTTATGGGTCAAAATCCAATTTATTTTTATTTCTACTATTTTCAGTAAATTTTCATTTACCCTTAGATTTATATCCCCAATTGGGTTGAAATTATTGAGTTTGGCTCAGTATTCGCTTATTTGGTCTAGGGCGATGGTTTCGACCCTCTAATCACTTAATTTTTAACTCGTTCCTATCAATGAGCCGATATACAGTAAGATTCTCGGACCTAATTCCTAGTGACGCTACACTCTCTCGCTCCCTGATCCTAACTCGTTGGAAGTCCGACCTTCTATCTAAGATTTGTTGATTCGGATGTTTTTGTTGGTTCCTATCGTTCCAGTATTGCTATTGCATCCCTTCCTAAGTCAGCGGATGCGTTAGTGAGTTCATAAACTATAGCCCAATTAATTTCAAACCATTACTCTGATACCATCTTGTAATACCCTGAAAATCGGGGGTTGTGCATGCGCTCGACTCCCGAGTTCCCTAGTATCACTTATGACCGATTTCTTTATTACTTTGCATTTAATCAAGTCTAAATGCATAGCCTGGAATTTCTTGGAGCATGAAACAAAACCACACAAGTCCATTGAAAGGAAAGAAAATCAACATATACATGTCCAAAAGAATATAAATGGGTTGCACATGGCGTTGCCCAACAAAATCACAAAAAGAATAGTATGTCTAAAGGAATAAAGTTGAGTCCACTACTCAGTGATCCAACGTCCCATCTAATGATCCAATGAAGACCCGCTCATCAACTGAAAGTAGCTGAACTCGTTCTCCTCCTCGAGGCTCACGTCATCAAGGTCCTCGTACTCTACATCACTTGCATCTATGGGCGAGTCTGGTTGGTGTTTTAAAACACCGTCCCAAAATGGGAGTGAGTGATCAACTCAGTGGGTGTTATTAGTCTTAAGTTGTAACAAACATTAGTTATATTATGAATTTAATAAAAAGTAATTATCCATAAATACCTAACTAATCTTATTAATGCACATGCATGACGGATGATATGTGCATGCCCTCGCCACAACACTCCCTTGAGTGACTCCCTCTAACGATCGCATATGACCAACACTCCCTTAGAGTGACCTAGACTGTCGAGTTGCCACCCTAAGTAGTGCGATGCAATGTGATTATGTTATCTGAGTTCTTAGTTAAGTTCATTCATCCAGCAGGTTGGGAAATCTAATACACCCTACATATCAATACCCTGAACTGGTTGCGAGGCTAAGGCCCCCCAACGTGTGAGGCCGAGACTCCACGATCCTTGATCTCATCAGGTTTTTCATCCCCAAGTTCAAGCACATGAGGAGTGCTAAGTAAAAGGGATTGCTCACAGTCACTATGGGGAGGTGCGTTACCCCAGCATAGGCTAATAGCTTGGATACAGTATCTCATTCCACCATGCCCAGCTCACGAGACGGTGGATCAGTTTCAATTTAGTTATCGATGGGCTACAACGATTGTGGGGTGTTCTAGGCTTCATACATATGTGAGCAAACAATATTAACAAATAATGTTGGTCAGCTAGTAGACTAGACCGCACGAGTCCAAGCAAGTACGTGGCAGACGACATCGGGTACGAACAACCCATGTAGTCTAACTACTGTCGCCTACATGCACTCACCCGAATCCATGGGTTTAGCCTCAGGATGGTCCTACCCATGGGACCACCTTCGCTCTTCTCATGTTCCTGACCAACCCAAGGGTCTTGATGGTGATTTATAACATTCCAACTATCAATTTATCAACTAACATAACCCATATCATGTTTTCATATTTCTAAATTATACGATTCAATTTTTTAACAAACAAAGCTAACATTATCATAAACAAAGGTGCAAGTGTGTTGTGTGGGTTAGTGAGGAAGCTAAGCACTTCCTACACTTCAGAGAACCAAATCGCACAAGAATTAAGAAATTATACATGTTATAAAGTAATACCTTATGAGAAAATCACACAAGACATGAACATGTAATTAACCATTGTAGCAAATCATGTAAGAGGCAAGAACAACATCATATGAGAACTAAAAAAAACACACAATCCCATACAATCCTCAAATAAGAATCTAAATCCTAGGTTTTCTCTAGATCCTCCAAATGCATCATTTAAGCAATTAAAATCATTAGATTCATATTAAAATTAGTGCTAGGCCACCTAAGAATAATAGTCCGTACCTTGTGATGTTTCACCCAACTCATGGTGCTCCTTGGGTTAGAAAATTGGAAGAAATGATTCCTATATTAATTTAGAAGCAATTAGGTAGGATTCATGCAATTTACTTTAGAAAAACCTAGGTTAGGGAGTAGGTTTTGTTTCTTACCTTGCAATCGTGAATGAGGTGGATTCGGCGGAGGGAAATGATCAACGCTAGGGCTTAATTAGAGGAGACCGATGAAGGGGAGCACTAAAGCCTCCCCTACCCTACTCTCTCTCTCTCTCTCTCTCTCTCTCTCTCTCTCTCTCTTCCTCTTTCTCTTTCTCTCTTCTCTCTTTCTTTTCTCTAGGGCAAAAATCGTATGGGGAGAGGGGGTGCCTAAATGAGGCCCTTTTATAATGTCATATTTGGTGTAAATGACCCCAAGGGCTAAGTTTTTACTATACTAGACCTATGGGAGTGTCTTTCTAATCTCTAGGGCCCACTATGGGGTATACATATTGATATACACCGTAGGATAGTTAATCCTAATGATGATCTACATATGTATATGATCGACTCACCATTTTGATGCCTCGATCGACATATATAATTAGATGTTTGTTCAACGGTCACCGATAGTCGATCAGAGCCGAAATCCTTAACTTTGCATAAGAGTGGACGACCCAATTTACTTAAGTTTCAGCTTCTTCCTTTAGCCCATTTTCACTTCTCATGTACTCGTCCTTTGGCTCAAGTTAAGCAGTTCTAGACACTACCTAGGTTTGACTCCCGCGATGGATGTTAAGCCTAGTAAGATAAATATTATTCTTAGTTTTGGAACTAGTGGCCCACCGACGAGTGGCCTAGAGCTTGTTTGGAAATTCGGGGCATTTATGGAATGAATTAGGTATCGAGATTTCTCGTAGGTGATGATTAGGTTTTGCATTAACTTATTTTCATAGGATGACCTATTTATAACTAGCGAAAGTGGAGATTTGGTCATGGTTACTCTAAACCATCGATTTTAGGCTAAAAGACTAACGGGGTTGATTTAATTTATTATTTAAGATCCGGACCTTATCTGACTCGGCTTCAGTTGGTTCTTTAATTTAGTTATGATCGTCTTGATTTATTAGCGATGGGTCGGTTAGATTTGAGCCCTATATGAGTAAATCATGGGGTTACACCTAATGTTCAAGTGGTTAGGCGGATTCGTTGACTTCCTACAGTTGATTAATTGGACTGGTGCGGTTCTTTACTGGTACCACCCCTGTATAAACTAACATTGAGTGCTAATAGTCATTAAGTGATATTATAAGTTAATTAATATAAAAAAAAATTTAAGAATTTTAAAAAATCTAAAACAACGAAAATCAACGAAAATCCAGGATGTTACACCCACCATTAAAAACTTTTAAAGGCCACGAAAGTTTTAAATCAACATGATATTTATATGTTTTCCCTTATTTCTGTATTTTTCAACTTTTGAACAGGTTGGATTTCAAATAAACATTACAGTGGGCCTTAGGATAGTTTCAACGGTGGGAATCATTCTCCCCACTTTTTTTTTTGTGATGTGGTCCACTACAGATTTTTATCTACATCATTATTTGGCTCATGCCCTAAAACGATATCTCAAAATTGATGGACAGTGTGGATATAACACATACAACGTAGTGGGGCCCACAGAACTTGGTGACATTACTTCAGTAGCTTGCTCGATGGGACAACATTGGCAGTTGGCGTTGATACACATTTTTTATCGTCATGTGGGGCCCACCTTGATGTTTATATGTTATCTAAGCTGTTCATCCATTTTGACATATCATTTTAGGTGTTTAATAAAAAATTACGATACATTGAAGACTAATGTGGACCACACCATATCAAATGATCTGAATAGTGCCCAACCCGATCCGACTCGATTTCCCTGACCGAGTCGAACTCGGATCGGGTCAAGTCAATCAAGTAATGGATCTGTCTGAGTCAGGTGACATGGACTCGGTCTTGGATCGAATCGATTTCGGGTCAGCCTATTAGAATTTCTAATCTGACCGAGTTAGGCCCAATCCGGTCCGGCCCGGACTAATGCCCAGCTCTAAGGGTGAGTGGCCGATCCATTTCTGTGTACCATAGACCATCGATCTAGCTGGTGTGTTGTGTCAGCAAGTTATGTGGGTTCTATAATGAGGTATGTGTTATATGTAGACTGTCCATCCATTTGGCAAGCTAGCTAGCTAGTCATAAGGCTTGAGCCAAAAAATAGGACAGAGATGTAAATATTAACTGGACCACACTGCACAAAGCAATGGTGGATTGAACGTCTACCATTGAAACCCTTTTGGGGTCACAAAAGTTTTGGATCAATATGATATTTGTTTTTCCTCTTCATCCAGGTCTTTGTGACCTTATAAAAAGATTGGATGGAAAGTAAACGTGCCCCTACTAATGTTTTATCGGTGAAAATCATTATCTTGCTTATTTCAGTGTGGTCAAGTGTTTTTTTTTTTTTTTTAGGGTTAGCTTGTTAGTATACACCATACACACTCCAAAGTTAGATTCGGTTATTATTGATTTTTTGGCTTATGATCTAAAATGATCAAAAAAAAATTAATGAATGGTGTTGATATAATAAATACATCATTTTTGGGCCCATATAACTTTCATCTCCCTTTGAACATGAAGCTTGATGGGCATTAGTTTATTATTATTATTATTATTATTATTATTATTATTATTATTATTATTATTATTATTTCTTAGCTTGTTAGTACACCCCAATGTTGGTTCACAAATTATTGTTAGCCACCCCAACTAGGGAATCGATACCAAGACCTTGGTGTTGAAACGATGTATCTTTCACTCTGTCTACCACTCGAGCTTGACGAGCATTAGTTGACAATCCAAATCTTCATCTTTAAAAAAAGGTTCTAATGGTGGATGTTTAATACCCACTTTGTGGTCCACTTAAGCTTTGGTTTAGGATCATTTTTTAGAAAAATGAATGAATGGCGTGGATAAAACCTTTACATCACGGTGGGTCCCACACAAGCAGCGGTAGAGCTTATATTCCATAGGTCCCATCAGTGACGGCTTACAACCGTTCCTAAATCAAAGATTGTGCCATTCCCTATCAGTAATTTTGGTGTAGTGCATATTGGTAATTGTATAACTAAAGCCATCACTAATACAATTATCTTTATCTTCATACCCTGTCGTCACAAATGAGACATTAGCACATGTAAGACATTAATATGTGTGGGATGTTTAAAATTTTATAAAATAATTAATAAAAATGAAATGATGTTTTTATCTTATTTATTTATTTTTATTTTTTATTTTTTTATTTTAACAAATCTAAACTGTCTCAAAGCATGAGTCAGAAAATGATAATGGTGTTTTTTTGAAAAAATAAAAGTAAATTATAGTGGGCCAAGTGGCACACATTAAAAGTTAGGTTATGTTTTATACAAAGGAGAGTGCATGTCAATTTTGAAATTTAAAATATATATATATATATATATATATATATATATATATATATATACGGACCGCATTCTCCATTCACCATTAAGCTAAACTTTCAATGCTGAACAAATTCAGCCAAAATACATGGAGCAGTTTTCCCGTTCCGTGTTAACAAACAAAACTAAACGTAGATTGCTTTCCAAATCTGCATTTTGTCAAAATTTTCGGTGTTTAAGCTTTGTACTCTACTGTGTTTGGAGCTACTTTTCCTTGAAACACACGCATACGTACCAACAGCTATCAGAGATGTACATCTGCCCATCACTCAAACGGAATATGACTGCTGAGCCATTAGGAAGCCCCTGTGAAAGATCCAAATCCCATATATACATGCCACGTGTTGCTTCTGACGTCAGGCTTAGTGTTCACAGCAACTGACATTCGTTCATTTCCAATATTTGCTTCGTGGCCATACATCAGAGGGCCCACTGATGAAAGATTCAAAAATCTCTCTTTTTTTTTTTACACACGTACACAACACCCCCACACACTCACGCCACACGCACACAACACCCCCACACACTCACGCCACACGCACACACCCACACACGCACACCGTGGGATTTCACCACCATGGGTACTCGAACCCTTGACCTGGTGTTGAAACTCCAAGGAGTCTACCACCCGGGTAAGAGTTAAGGACCCAAGATTCAAAAATCTCTTGTATGTGTGCAAGGTGCAAGTTTTGGACACTGGACTTTGTGTGGATTACAGTCGACTTCAGTGGCTCCCCAGATACACCGAGATCACATTCATGCCGTCCATCCATTTTGATAGCTCATTTTAAGGCTTGATCCAAAATATCAAGGAGATCCAAATCTTAGGTGGACCACACCACAAGAAATAGTGATAATTGAATATTCACTATTAAAATTTTCTTTGGGGTCACCGGAATGTTTATTTTCCATCCAACCCGTTGATAAGGTCACGGAGGGACCACACAAATATCAACTTGTTCCAGAAAGTTTTTGGCATGCAAAAAGTTTTTAATAGTCCATCACCATTGTTTCCTGTGCTATGGTACTCCACCTGAGATTTGGATCTACTTCATTTTTAGGGTAATGCCCTAGAATGAGTTGGTAAAATGGATGGATGTAAGGTGCATGCATCAATGTGGGCTCCATAATAAGGGATCCACCGAAGTCGGCTTCAAAATGGGTCGGGTGTGGGGTCCACGAGATATGAGCAGGACATCAAACCTTTACATTGTTGTATTTTAAATTATTTTAAAATAATTTAATGTTTCAAAATATTCGTTGGGACGGACCATGCTTGTGGCCATATGTGCACATGTGCCCTACAGATGTGTCTTTTCACTGAAAAGTTATATCTTTTCAATTTTTGTTTTGAAAAGTTGTCTTTTGAAGCCTAAGGGTCGCACATTACTTGGGTTTAAACCCAATAGTTACAACCCTTTGTGAAAGGGTGTCTTCACAAAGTCTATAAATAGACTTTCTCTCATCTATTTTTTAAAAAAAAAGTAATAAAAAATTTGTTTTATATTAAAAGTATAGTTTAAGTGTTTTCTAGTTCGGGTTAAGACTACAAAGTGGATCGAACTCGTGTACAATGAGTGCACTGCTGGGACCGGGTTATAGTCGTTGTATCCTAGAGGTCAATTGCTCTAGAAACCTATTGCACTTGGGACATTGTCCAAGGGGAGTAAATTCGATTTCAAGCCGAGTGACTCACGTCACGCCTCGACTTCTATAAGCCGTTAAGTTTTCTCTTTTTCTCAATTTAAATTTATTTTATTTAAATAGTTTTTCAAACTCCATATCCCAACAATCTTGAAATCGAATTTTGTTTGAAAAACTATTTAAGAATTACGGTTGCATCAATTTGGTTGGAATAGCCCAAAATGAAACTACACCAACCAAATTTGTGGATCATGACTCATATAATCTAGAGTTGTCATATCTCACCTAATGGTTAAGATCTTGTAGATGTTATGTAAGTTTTTTAGACCACATGTACAAAAGTGAACGTATACACCGATTGATAATGGTTAGAGTAGTTTAGATCTTGATATTTATAAATGAGAATGATTAGACTATGATCAAACATATTAGAGGCCTGGATTCCTTAACAATTGGCCGGGTTTATTGTAACCCTCGTTAGCACAAAGTATGATCCTCAAGTTGTCAGATAGGTCAGGCTAAGGCTATCTTGGGTACTAGAGCTATAACCTACATATGGTTTTTATGTCCTAAAGACATATCATTATATCACACACATGTAAAATCTAAGAAATCTATAATGTTTACCTCTTGGATAATGTCAGGACATGTTCACTCATAAGAAAGCCTGTATTTAGTGAATTTTCTCAAAATCATGATATACCATTAAAGAACATTTTTTTGGTTGATCTCAAAATTTGTAATTTATTTTCTCATACCTTGAGCTAAACGTAAACTTCACATGAAAATAAATCAAGCTGTTGCACCATACTGAGTAGAATATACACTAATCTCAACATCCCTGTACAATAAAGATCAACATAAAATGCATTTCAAAATGGGATTTTATGTTGGGATTCCCATCATATCAGGAATTCTTCTTTGTAGACTACCATGCATGGTTAAAAAGAAAAGTTTGGAAAGAAAAATGTGAAAGAAACTTAAAAATACAATCTTCCAAAGTATCTTCTAAAATGGGCCTGATAGGTCGATGGTGTGGTCACTATCTTATAAGTCTGATAGTTACTCACATGCGGATGAGTAATATTCATTGTACAGTCAATCGATTGATGGATCTAAATCCGTCACGTACGTGCCAGAAATAAAATTCTTAGTATTGAAAAATGTAGTTGTTAATTATGTGCATTGCCATCATTTTCAAGTTGGTGCAACCCTTAAGGGTTCTAAAAAGGAGCATCTGGTAGTTATAATAGTTCTATATGAACTTGACATGTTGCATGAGAGCAAACGGCATTCCGATGACCCTTGTTCTAGTCCACTGATCTGATGGACCTTACATGGGAATAAAATCGTAAGACCATTTAAAATGTGTATCACCAAAATATTCTTCCATTGAACAATCTTACACGTCCAACTTATATGCTGTAAGTGGATGGTTTACTGTCTACTTTATGATATGAGATTTTGGGAAGATATTTGTTGGCGACTGTGGTGGGTAGCACAAGAGTGCATGGTCTGAATTGTGAAAAAATGGGGCCTACTATATCACTGATGCTAGAACAAATATAACATATCATTTTTATCAAGTGCATGTTAAAGAGTTGATTTTTGTGTGATTGATGCGTATAGAATGAATACCTATATTGATATTGATCTTCAGAAATGCAGTAGATTAATGCACGGTTTCACATTAAGGCGTCACTGCACACATGTTTGTAACATAAATAGTTCATTAGTAGGTTATTCTTTTTATTTATAGTGACCTAAAAATTAAGTTATAACGTGAATCAACCATTGGTATAACTTTTATAATAATGAGTGCACGCGAAGAATAAATGAGTATGTTATATTGCACTCAATCAGATCAATGACCAAGTCTATCAAACCATGAGCTCACTTATTACTATATATCTATAGACAACATGTATAAAATATATTACTCCCATTATAATATGAAACATTAAATAATGTGTGACTCTTGATACATACATACTTAGAAATTATACATATGTGGAAAGCATCCCATTTATAAAGATTTAAAATTATGGGGGTTATGTACTTCTATACACTATAATGTTCCATATAAATATTATATTGGCCCATGTGCGATGATTATGCTGGTGCATTTTTAAAATATTACCTTTTGTAGATCCAATAGAAGAAAGGTCTAAATCTTGCATGTGTATTACTTTTATGAATATTAAGTACTTGAAACTCACATTATATGAATGCTTGTCTTTTTGGAGTTTCACTTACCATGAAGTAAATGGTGACTTAAGTTTCTCAAATGGACTAGTAGCGAATGTGCCTTAATTCAATATTAATTCTGACTTATATTTTACTATGTAGAAAGTAATATTATAGAATATTAGGTTCAATAACAGACGGACCATCAGCACATATCACTTAACTATTTGACACACTTATCGCTACTTTTATATAAACGGTTCAATTATTGCTCTTATACATAAAGTTGTTGATAGAGTGATGAGTACGCATGCCTAATTTACGAGACAAGTTACATTCACTTTTGACATCGTTCAAAATATTTTTTACATAATATTACGTACTTAAAAAGGTAGAAGAAATGTTAATTTCATCCGATCATGTGCCAACCTAAGACACATGTTAGTCAATTCATATGATAGTTCCTATGAAAGATTTTTCTTAATAGATTTATCAGGTGGGCCATAAATATATCTATCAAGGCTAAATCTGAAATTATGGGGGTGTATTCGGATACGTAAATCACTTAACGCATGGAATCCAAGTTTAGTTAATATATATTTGATAAATGAGTTGGTATAAAATTGAAGATTCGCACTAAGGAAACTATATGTTGAATGCTATAGATCAATATATATATATATATATATATATATATATATATATATATATATATATATATATATATATATATATATATATGTTTTACGGTGATGTGTAGGTCTTTGAGACAAGGTGTTTGTAATTAAATATATCGCATGTTTTAATGATCAAATTGGTAGCTATCAAATGAATGGTAGAAAGAATATTAGTACAGGTCTGAATTCATAAGATGATTATTGTATCAATGAGATTTTTACGCTATATTCTATTATCATTGGAGGCTAGATTTGAACATTTGAAATTAGAATTCATATGAGACTATAAGTTTATGTAATGAACTGTGTTATTTTACAATCAACAAATGTATCTAATGGCCAAACTTATGCACATATGGAGTTCATTGTTCAATCCATCGGTCAAGATACTTTATAATGAACTTGGACATTTCTCCTCCATATTAAGTTGCTAAATATCAATTGATTGTATTGAATTCTAATCACTAATTGATAAATTGGCCAACCTTTCATGTGTTAGGGAATATATGATAACATGATAATGTTGCGATATGATTACATGAAAGTTATACTTTATTTTAGTTGTCTTATGTGTATGCATGACAGATTACTCCAGCCTCTTTGTATTGCAGATACAATAAGTTCGATTGACTTTACCACCAGTTAGTTAAATGATGGGCTAGTGAAGTTGCTTGAATTGTAAGAATACATTCAAGGCTAAGAAAGTTGGTTGTATTCAGAGCCGATGATATGACAACTATCATAATAAAATTGATGCTTAGTATTTGTTGTTTGATGGAGTCGTTATTATTGACTTTGTAAGGTTAGAAATAAGTTTAGTATGCTTTAGCTTGAGATATGAATAATCAAAGAGGTTGCAACTGATTATTAAAGATTTGACTGAGGAGCAAAAGGAGGAATCCACTTAATCAGAGGCTCATTTTAGCTAATTAGTGAAGCAATAGTTTATTAAGGTGATGATCCCTAGCTGATCTGAAAGAATGATTAGCCACAATAGGACTAAGACATGGCCAAACTCGTATGGGAGGTAACAATTGTGAATTTTCCGTAATAAGCGAAAGCCTAACGTATCAATGATGGGTGAAAGTAAAAGGCCTACGGTCATAAATCCTTGGACCATGACTATCTAAAAGATTGGTCGATGATACATCGAAGTGAATGTGGCTAAGCCTAATATATGAGCTATCAGTGTTAACAACCCAACCTATATGAGTAGAGATCCTATTATATAGGTTTAATGGGTAAACAACAAGACACGAGGTAGACGATTGCATTGATGTAAATGAACCCCTTCTATGGTGTATAGTGCGAGCAGTAATGAAGAAGGATGAGTTTTTGAACTCTTAATGAATCCATAGCTATATATTTGGTGGTGTACCTAATTGTTGCGTACACTTAATGGAATTCACCTATATGGGTGTGGAGGTGGAGGCCGCTTCCTATGAGAATCTAGGTAAATTCTTTAGAGCATTCATGAAATTCAGGTAA
Organism: Magnolia kwangsiensis; assembly: GCA_037074715.1. NCBI lineage: Eukaryota > Viridiplantae > Streptophyta > Magnoliopsida > Magnoliales > Magnoliaceae > Magnolia > Magnolia kwangsiensis. The sequence goes on from CM073577.1 coordinate 123,776,784, forward strand.
TGGTGTATGGCCAAAACGCACCGAATCGCAGAATCACTTGTAGCGAAAAAGTTGTGTGAGTGACATGTACTTGCTATCTACATCAAAAGAAATCAGGTTAAAGACTATGGTGTTACTTGATTCCTATAGACCTATCATATTTACTCTAATGTCGGTTCAAGTTTATGGTGACACCTGCACCATTGCACAACTCTTCTATCTTAACCCGAAATGTCAAAAATTCTGAAACATGTGGGGGATTGTTGTATTTTAAATTATTTTAAAATAATTTAATATTTTAAAATATTTGTTGGGACAGACCATGCCTGTGGTCATAAGTGCGCATGTTCCCTACGGATGTGTCTTTTCACTGAAAGATTATATCCTTTTAATTTTTATTTTAAAAAGTTATGTCTTTTAAAGCCTAAGGGTTGCACCACTTGGGTTTAAACCCAATAGTCACAACCCTTTGTGAAAGGGTGTCTTCACAAAGTCTATAAATAGACTTTCTTTCATCTATTTTAAAAAAAGTAAGAAAAATTTTGTTTTATATTAAAAGTACAGTTTAAGTGTTTTCTAGTTCGAGTTGTATCCTAGAGGTCACACTTGGGACGCTGTCCAAGGGGAGAAAATTCGATTTTAAGCCGAGCGACTCACGTCACGCCTCGACTTCTATAAATCGATAAGTTTTCTCTTTTTCTCAATTTAAATTTATTTTGTTTAAATAGTTTTTCAAACTCCATATCCCAACATACATATGAGCTCACGTTACTACCAGTATAAAAAAACAATCCGATCCAACACACTTGTGGGCCATAGCACCGGAACAAGATGGGAGGGAAAAGACACCCTTGATTTGCATCGACGGCTACCTGATTTGGGCGTCACTTCATCAAGGCCAGATGAAGGGTCTGAATAGCCTAGAGTCCAGACACTACACATGATGGGTCTCCTATTCAATTCAACGCCACACGTCCACTCTCACACATCTGATGAACGAGTTGGATGTAACAAATACATCACGTGGCCCCACTTTTGTCCCGCACCACTACATGGAAAATAAAACAATAATAGGATGTGCATGGCCAATAATTTAGTCCGTTGCCCATACAAGTGGCATGCATGGACGGGGATTGGGTACTACCCCCGCCAGGATCTAATTCTGGGGCTGGATAGTTCTGTCAGGGTATATATGGGCCCACCGTAATGTATATGTCTTATCCATGATGTCCATTCATTTTGACATGTTATTTTAGGGCACCAATGTTGGATATTATATTAAAAAATAAAAAATTAAATTATTTAATTTTTAACAAGCAGCTGAATCAAGTATAAATATGCTAGCTATCATTAAAGCTTGATTCACCCCCATTATCAATTGCTGATGAGTTAGAGGCCAATTTCTTATAAGGGTAAGGCAAGCCTTCTCTTTAGATCCTGTGTGCAATTACAAAGGGATCTACTTAGGAACTCAGTAAATGTAGCTAGTTGACTAGCAGACTGAATTAGTGCTCGTCTAATAATTTCTTAAAAGGAAAGTATTTTGGAGAGATTAGATGAATTTTGGTGGGATCTGTTGGAGTTGATGGTTTTGGACCAAGATGGTCCAATTTATATAACCATCATAGGAGTGGACCGTTTCTAGGTGGTCATCAATGGTTAAGAACATTTGTAAAACATTTATGACCGTTGACACTTAATTTGGAGTGTTTCAGATCATTGGATCAAATGATCCGATAGTTAGATCATCAAGGTACATCTGTTTTTTGGGCTATTTTTACTATTAAGGCTACTAGTCATTCTAAAAAGCACCGATGATTTTGGGCTCATAAATTCGACTGTTACCAGTATCTTATAAACCCATGCTCATATTATATAGATCCAATTATTTCTAGCACCATTATAGCTACACTGCCCACGCCCTCTCCCACACCTACGCCCGTGCCCGTATGCGAGCTCGTGTGCACATATGTGTGCTCCAATGCTATGCATTAAAACACGCAAACCAATCATCTCATCCTCTATTTCTTTAAGTAAGAATAATACCCACTCAACCACTTATAAACCATGAATTTTTTCCAATTCTTTCCAATGTAGGACTAACGAAACTACAACTTTTCATTTAAAAATTTCAACATCATTTTTGGTAGAAAAATGAAAATTTCAAAACATTTTAATTTTTAAAATCAAAATTTCAACAATTCCCCACTTGATTTTTAAAATAAACAGTAGAAAATTACATCATAGATAAAAGACAGCTCTTATGCATATAGAAAGATATCTCATGTTTAAATCTTTCCTTAATGTAACTATTTTAAAGTTTTATCGAAATTTCTAATAGCCGCAACTTTGAACTAGTTATTCCTAAATGACAGAACCAAATATAACACACACATAATAGCATCCGCGTTATGTGAATTCCTTTACATTACTTGTTTAACACTTTTAATGGACATGCAGTCATCCTATTTCATAAACGATCCTGAGAGAACTCTAACTCTCATTAGAAGTGGGACCACTTCTACATTCATATAGGTGAGATCTTTCCAGTGTTTTTGTTACTTAAAACACTTGTTTTATTGACTAGATTTCATTAAGAGTTTCAAAACTTGGCCCTCTAGATATAACTACCATCACTCTTCATCATGTATAAGGTTATTTCTAAATTTAGTGCGGAAGCTATCCACATATTAGTGATTTGTTTGGAGGTCACCAACTGGCCAGTTTAGCTTCATCCAATGGGTGTGATTTTTTATACATCCTCAATCCACGGTGACGTTCAAAACTTGATGATTTGAATTTGTGTAAATGTATGACACACGTATGATATGTATGGGTGAGTTTCAATAATTGGTCGGTGTGGCTTCAATAATCCAAGAGCAAAGGGATGTGCATATAATGTCATCGACTTGATGATTGAATCCAAACCTTCCAAGAGCAAAAGGATGTGTCCAAACATGATACAAAGGGATGTGCATATAACGTCATTCAAGAGCTTTACCACAGGATGTTTCTTTCTCACTAGCATGCTACCTCTTTGTAACATCCAAGCCATGCAAATGTGGGGTTGACAATGGGATGCATGGCTAGAATCGGCTCAGGTGGGCTAGCACTGTAAGGCCAAGGCTTGAGCTCGTAAACTTGGGGATAATTTCTGAATTGGATATTAACCACGTTTGGATAGGAAAATCTTTGAATATAGCCAACATATTTGGGATCTAAGACGAGCATTAGTCGAGGAATTAGTGTATTTAGGTTGTAGTCAAGTTATCTCACATGATGTATAATTTTTTTTTTTATATATATATTTTTTAAAAATTTGGTTACAAACGCACACACACCCCCACACACTCACACTATAGTGGGATTTCACCACCTATGGATGCTCGAACCCTTGACCGGGTGTTGAAACTCTTGAGAGTCTACCACCCTAGCAAGAGTAAGGATCCTCGACACATATGGTTAATTTATACTATATAGACATTGGTTAAAATTTCACAATGATTAGATCTTAGGAACTATAAAATCTAGAATCATGGGTCTAAGTTAAGTGCGTTTTACTATAAATTTTCTACGAAATCTAATGCTTCTATGGGCTTCTAGACACAATTCTAAACTCCATTCTTATAAATAAATAAATAAATAACAAAAGAAATTATATTAAATTCATCACAAATAAATAGTTATTTATGAAATGAGTTCAATTCTCGTTAATAAAAAAATTACACACATAACATGCAATACTATGTTCTAAAGCATCTTCAGAAAAATCCAGCGTTACATCTTCATTCAATAAATTACTTATTACTTGAATCATTGTAATAATTACATCAGGAGCAAAGTTACTAAGTGACACCACCAATGTCTCCCAACCTTTCGACAAAGAACAAAGATGTAATAAAGTATGCAACTCATCATTTAACATCATCTTTATAGAAGAGAGTTGATTCACAATACATCGAATTTTATTCAAATGCTCCATAATCGAGCTTCCTTCTTTATACTTTAAATTTACAAGCTTCTCAATCAAGAAAGCTTCATTGTCAATGGTTCTTCTTTCATACAACCCTTTTAATTTCTTTTACAACCAAAGTATCGAAGTTGTCGTAAATACATGATAAAAGACATTATTAATCAATCATTTACGAATAAATTCAATGGCTTTCCAGTTTAGTATCTTCTACTCATCATTAGTCATATCTTCTAGTTTGGCCTTATCACTTTTCATAGGTGCTTATAAGTCTTTGCAATATAATTAGTTTTCCATCTTGGCTTTTCAAATCATTAAGTTATTTCTATTCACACTAACCATTTGACTTGTTCTTTACTTCCGTGATTCACATATGAAATAATTAGAACCAACCCGAACCTCTGATACCATTTGTTGAAAAATTACATGCCTTCACCTTTTATGTGCAAATTAATGGGATTTAACAACATAAACGATTTAATGGATGATAATCACTTCCAACACAAGTAAGAAATTGAATAGTTATGAAAGATCCAATCATTTCATCATCAAGGAGCAAAATAAAGGATTAGAAAAAGAAACATGACGAAAGAGAGATTGCAAATCATCAATGTAGGATAGATGAGGCACTGACATTTTTAATGTAAAAAAACCATGAAATCTAGTCTCACACAAATTTACTATAATAAAAATAATAGAAATACAATCATCAAGAGAGCAATCTTCCTTTGATACCCAAATACATCACCCAAAAAATGAATTTCAAGCAACAATATAAGCAAATAGTTCTCTCACCAAGTAGGGATTATATAAACTCCGAACACAAAATGGAAGACAGTTGAAGAAACCAATGTCAAGTATAGACCTTCACAAACCCAGAGATGAAAACCTCTATTGTAAGAAGAAGAAGAAAAGAAAAGAAAAAAAACTTTAAAAAATAACGCACTTTAATCCTCTTCCTACACCAACCCATCTTCCCTTTCTCTCCATCAAAGGAAACCTATAGATGTTACCGGAACTCTTTATGCCAAAAAGTCCCTTTTTCCCTTGTTTTACTTTGGTCGAAAAATCAAAATACCTCCGCACACACACGTGGTCAAAACAAACTACTTAAGCTCACCCATGTGAGTCCCATCTCCACACCAGGAGGAACCCTAGAACTCTTATCCATTATTGCTTACTCTTTCGCTCTTTTCTTTTGCACTTTTGCTTTGCTTGCACTGATCATGCATGATCATGTATGTACGGTAATTTTTGCTCTGCTTCCACTGATCATGCACGTACGGTAATTTTACCACGGTAATATAAAAATGGTCCAACGATCGGAGCCGTTCAAGTGCTAGCATTAATAATCATTGATACAATAGTCACGGACAGGAAATAATCCTTCGAAAAAAAAAAAACTATTTGAGTTGAGAGAACCATTCAAAATGGGCGTTTTGCACGTGGGAACCGCCCCTTTATCGTCACATTTAGCACGTGAAGCATCATCCATAACGTGGATGGCTCCGATCATCGGACCATATCAGTGTGTGGGCCCCACTAGGGCAACACATGCAGAGTCTTCTGCCGTTTGGGGGTGAACTGAACTCCTCAGTGTCTGATTCAATTGAGACCATTCATTCGTTGGGCCTTGTTGCCTGTGGACCTCACTAGGGCAACAGTGCTTGCTAACTTGAATACCATATTCAAGTTGGGTGATGGTTGATAGTGGTTGACTGATGCACGCGAACCTTTTCACACACCAAGTTGCATTTTTGACACGTGGCTTGAACACATATATCATTGATATTTATTTTCTATTGGTCCAACCCAACCTTCATGGACCATCTTAAATAAAATCAATGGGTCAAGATCATAACCGTCTAATCAATGTCATAAAAAAAAAAAAAACAAAAAATGAAAATGGATGATTTTTATTTTTTTTCCAACATAAGTCCAATCATAAATTTGGTGGGCCCACCTTGTATTTCCTTTGGCTTTATAGGATCATAGGCCAGATGCTGCCAACCATCGGATCTAGATGGCTTTATGGTAAAGACCCATGTGGCATGTGGGGATGGCCAGAACACTCCAGTCTTTCTTGCACAGTTTGCCTAATGTAAGATCGACGCGGAATAGCTGCGATCCTGATTATGGGCCCACCTTGATGTATCTGTTGTATATCCAATCTGTCCATCCGTTTTGCCAGCTTATTTTAAGAGATGGTCAAAAAAATGAGGCAGATACAAGCATCAGGCGAACGACAATCCACAGCAAGGATTGAACTCACACAATTAAAAACTTCTTCAGGGCCACAAACGTTTTGGATCAAGCTGCTGTTTTTGTTTCCCTTCATCCTGGTCTGTGTGACCTTATCAACAGGTTGGATGACAAATAAATATCACGGTGGACCTACGAAGATTTTAATGGTGGGTGTTCAATGACCACTTTTTCCTATGGTGTTGATATACAACGCATGAATTAGAAAGCTTTTTTCAGACGCTGGTTTCCTGCAAAACGAAGCTACATGGGACCCAAACTATATATGATGTCCATGTAATATCTACTCCGTCCATCAGTTTTGCCAGCTATGTTAAAAATGATAACCCAAATTAACCCAAAAAAGATGAAGATTCAATAGCGAGGTGGGCTACGCCAAAAGAAACAGTGGGGACTAAACGCCAAACATTGAAACCTAATTGGGGCCCAAAGAAGTTTTTGATCAAGCTGATATTTGTATGTACGTTTATCCTACAATTGTGCATGAAGATTAATATTTCATGGCTTATATCTAAATTTAAGATTGAAAGATCAAGATTACCTGTAACACCTTGAAAATCAGGGGTCGAGCAAAACTCAGCTCCCGAGTTCTAAAACATCACTTATGCAACATTTTTAATGATGGATATATGTTGTGTGTATTAGTGCATAAAACATGAATTAGATTAAACCAAATTAGCAAAATATAATCCAGGGACAGTTGTAATACGCAAGCGGAAGACTGAAATGAAAATGTAGTACGTATAAACCAAAATAGGTTCCTGAAGTATGTATGCATTGCAAGGTCAAAAGTACAAGTTAATAATTACAAGTATTGTTTTCAAAATACAAAATGTCAAGTTCCACTACAAGTATAAGCCTTGAAATCCCGTCGATCAGAACGGTCTATAGAAACCCGCCTGAAAACTGCATATAGGAGAACGCCTCCTCGTCGTCATGAAAGTCTAGCTCTACCTCGAAAGCATCACCCTCATCTGCATCTACAACAGAGTCTGGTTGGTGTTGGGAACACCATCCTAAAACGTGGGAGTGAGTGATCAACTCAGTGGAATCATAAAATAAAGGTTAACATGTTATCAATTCAATTAAGTAGTAATAATAAAATAATACAACAGTCAAGTCCTAGGTACTCTTGTTAATGCAAGAATGACGTGAATTAATGATGCATGCTCTCGCCTACGCTCCCTCAGCGACTTCATCTTACGATCGTGGCATGCCACACTCCCTCAGTGCATGACTTGCAATGCCAAACACACATGTAATGCGGTGCTTGCGCGTGATTAGCCGAGTTCTTACTTAGGTTTATTTGTACAACAGGATTAGGAAGCTAAGGTACCTCCCTTATATCAATTTCCAACAATGATCCATTCTAGGGTCGTCAGTCCTAGTAAATCTCATACGATATTATGATTCCAAGTTACTACACAGGGCTTGTCACCTCAATATAGGCTTAGTTTATACTCTAGTTGCTATGATAAGGCTAGTCACCTCAGCATAGGTTTAGAGTATTCCCGAGGTCACTACTAATGGCTCGTCGCCAGGTCGTAGGCTAACAACTCCAATACAGTGTCTTATACCACTGTATTCGGCTCATGAGTCTAGATTGCTTACTGGTCACTACGGGGAGGCTCGTCGCCCCAGCATAGGCCAACAACTCGACCACAGTATCTCATACCACCATGCTCGGGTCATGAGTCTTAACGGATCGAGGTACTAAGGTTAACGGATTTTACTAGTAAGTTTGGTACCTTAGATTCAAGTGGTAGCGTCCATACATGACGAACATACATCGGTCAAATCGGATTACTTGACGAGCTCGACTAGCATGAGCGCACATTGAGTTGATCGACATGAAGTGTGTGAGCACTCCTTGTGGCCTAATCACTGTTGACAACCGAAGTATGGCTCGGATTCGTCGACACGTCCTGTGGGGCGAAAACAACCTCAACCACCAAATCAGGGCCTGTTACCGATGGCCTATACTATAATATAGACCCAATCACGTTTAATTACAATAAGTAACCATGTGAGATTATCAAAGCAGTAATGAATAAATAATGCAAATCCTACAATCATTTGAACATTTTATGACATACAATATAAACATGAATTCTCAACTATGCATTACATAAGTAAAACAGAGAAGGAATATAAGCCTCATGGAGGAAATTATACACATCATTAAGATAGTTGAGAATCCCTTCTCAACACCCATATAATTTATAATTTACTAACTACTTACTCATTCAGACATTTTTACAAACACTTAGACTAAACATTCCCACATACATGACGTATATTGGTCACAACGTATATTAAGATGAATCCTTTCATCAAGGAGTTGTCACATACACAACAATCATGTATTTGCATTCAACAATCATGGCAAGCACAACTCATAATTTCATGCTCATTCAAACATTTCAACAACTATATAAAATGCATTATATTCACATAGTATATATATATATATATATATATATATATATATATATATATATATATATATATATATGACAGCAGGCACCCTACCTAATGCATGTGATAGCAATCAAGTCAGTCATAAATCATTACTGACATTGAATGCTTTGAAAACCATAACTTAAACATTTATAATCCGCAACTTTCGCCGATAGACGCGTAACGAACTCAGCTTAAACGCTACGGGTTTATCTACGGAATGACGACAACCTAAATCAAGAAATAGGTTAGCTATTTCCTCACTTAAACTATTGGAAACCCTAAAACAGATTAGGGTTAGGTTTTCTTACCCAAGTACGTTGTCGGAAACGCCAGATTTGTGATATAGATAGGGTGGCTACGTGCGTGGAGCAACGGGATCAAATCACAGGATAAATCTCCAACTCTCTCTCTCTCTCTTTCCTTTCCTTTTCCTCTCCTCTCTTTCTTACAGTTTTAGAATTTGTATGGAATATGAGAGAGAGGGTTTAAAGCCCTTATATAGGCCCAAAACTAATGAGAATGGCCCCAGGGCCATGGTATACTTAGGTTATAGTCAAATATGACCCGTTTCGGTCTAACATAATACTTCTGGAGGCCCCTTTGCTGAATGCGGTAGGACTTAAGCTCCTTGACCATGAATCTAGGTTAGGTTAAGTTTGTGTTTCGATCGGATTTACAGATCAGACATGGCGGACCAGTTTCAGTTCAACAGTCACCAGAACTCGATCAGGGCCACAAGTATACTGGCATATGTTGGCAAATTTCCCTGATCTGACAGTGTAATCGGGTCAGATTCTGATGGTCTAAATCCTTATATTTGGCCCGCAAGCGATACGACTCAGATTACTTAAATTTGAATTTTATTTCTAAAGATATTCACGTTTCTCACACACCTTGCTCTGGTGTAAGTTAAGCATTTTTAGACACAATTAGGACTTGATTTCTGAGGTGGTTGTCAAGTCCAACTAGAATGTCATAATCGTATAGTTTCGTCGCTATCGGTCTTTCGACGTGCGGTCCAAGTCCGATACAGAGTTTCAATATGCTCCCAAGAGCAACTGGGGTTAGAGACTGATCCTAGGTTTTAAGGCAACATAGCGTTAACGATTTCATAAGTTTTGGGTCTTGCAGATCGTATTTAAAGTGATTAATACTAATTTCATAAAAAATCAAGTTAAACACTTAATTAATTCTCGCCTAATTTCTAAAGGATTTGGTCCTATGTGATTTCTGTCTGAGGTGGCACTCGAGTTTTTCCGAGACGTTACATTACCGATGAAGCATTTTTTATTAGAATAAATTTAAATGGCAGTGATGAGAACATCAACGGTTCAGATAAATCTTCTGATGAAATTCGGAGGTGGAAACCAGCCACCATGTGGTACCGCTGTACATGGCACCATAACCTATCAAAACCCGTATATGTCTATGCTTCTTCTGTAACCACTTGTCATGTTCAGATATTCGGGTACCCGAATTCCATGTTCGTGAGTTTTAATATATTGATATTTATTACAATCCACATGATTTAATCAAAATTAATAGATATTCAAAGTCATCTAAAAGGAAAATACTATTGAAATGTTTGTTAAATTCAAATTTCTTGATATATATATATATATATATACACACACACACACACACACATCAAAATTTGGAATTTAAATTAAACATAAATAATAAAAACTGAATTGAAATTTAAACTAAACTTAATTTTCTAGAAAAATAAAACTAGTAGTAGAGGCCCGCTTGCTCGAAGTATTCCAGCTCTGCAATCGTGCATTTTTGTAGTAGGGTGAACATAACAGCCCAGTAAGATCATTTCTTACCCAAAATTTAATATGTTTAGATTATATCAAATTTTACAACCAATGAAGGAAAATAGAATACAGATAATAAAAAAAATATGAATTTAGGTAATAGAATTGTAAAATTATGATGCATGTGATACTTTCCATAAATTCTTATAAACCATATATATCATTTCTTATAACACCGTACCTAAGTGGATGACTATGTTGTATTAATGCCCACGCACCGGTATCTTATGGTGATGGACCCATTTATACATTAGTTGATCAGACTACTGCTCCAGTTGTACCTCTAACATACGTACACGCACACAATTATATTCATACACCATATACAGAGGAAACTCTAAAGGATCCAGTGGGTTATATGGTCTTTCACTCAAGGGACACAATCGCCCTACTTGCTGACTTTAGGGTCTTACATCCAAGGGACATGATCGCCGTATTTGCTTACGTTGCATCCAATATATTAAAATTGATGTTCAATGAATGCTAGATATGCATGAAAGATGAATCATTGTTTCATAATCGAAAATATCAATAATATAAATTTTTATTTCTAATTAATAATTCTAGATATAATTTTGTTGAAACTTTAATAATTAAAATATTTAAATAAAATATTATTTTCACTATTATTAAATTTAGGAATTACTGTGATTTAATAATGTATAAGAAATTTATTTAAATTCTAACTTTAATTAAATCAAAATTTTTACTTAAATAATATTAAATATTACATAAAAATATTTATTATTTTTATTCACTAAATTCTAAAATTTAAATTTTATTTTAATTATCACATAAACTTAATAATTTTTTTGTATTGTTTTGATATTAAATTAAAATTTAATAAATTTATATAAATAAAGTAATATTTTACAATTTAAGAATTAATTTATATTTAAATTTAACTTTTGGTGAAATTGATTTAAATAAATCAAATTGTAATATAATTTATTAAATAAATTCCAAAGCTGATGAATTTGATTATTTTAATAATAAAATTTATTTAAATTATTAATTTCTAAAAGTTTAAAATTAAAATTAAATTTTTTTTAGTTATCAAATTATACTTTCAATAATTTATTAATTAATTTAATATAATTAAGATACATATGCGCACACACACACACACACACACATTGAATATTAAATGAAAATTTAATTATAAATCATACCAATTTAATTCAACAATTGTTTCAAGGTATATTTCAAAATTTTAATAATTAAATAAATTTTAAATAAAAAGATCAATCACATAAATAATTAATTAAGCAATATCAATATTAAAATAAAATAAGATAATAATTAACTGAAAATGTTAAACTTCAAGTTAAGATCACCTACCTTTTGAAGAAAATTCTATTGATCCAACCCTGATCCAATATAGATCTCTTTCTTAATCTATAGAGTTCTCTCTCTCTCTCTCTCTCTCTCTCTCTCTCTCTCTCTCTCTCATTTGATTGGTTTTTTTTTTTTTTTTTTTTTTTTTTTTTTTTTTTTTTTTTTTTTTTTTTTTAAGGAGGTAAGTAACGAAATGGAAGAGTGGAGATCATTGGATAGTTTCGATTTGGTGGGAGGGTCTAGTACCCATTACCATACGAAAAAGAAGGAAGAAGAGAGAGAGTGTCAAGGAGTAGGTTGGTCGGGTAGTGACGTGCTTTCTCATGTTAATATATATATATATATATATATATATATATATATATATATATATATATATATATATATATATATATATATATATATATAAAAGAAGTGGTCGGTCCCACTAATGATGTTATAAATCCACTCTGTCCATTATCTTGGCCTAGCCATGAGAAGATATGAGGCAAAAAATGAGGTTAATCCAAAACTCAAGTGGGCCACATAAAAGAGGATGGCAGTGTTGGTTCCAAAAAAAAAAGGGTTGTTACATTCTACCCCCCTTAACAAAAATTTCATCCCCAAAATTTAACATACCTATCATATAAAGAGATGAGGGTACTTCTCTCAGATTTCATCATCTCACTCTTATGAAGCTTCGTACTCACCATGATACCCCCATTGAACCTTCACGAGTGGTATTGTTCTTGTTCGAAGTACTTGCTCTTTTCTGTCGAGAATGCGAATCGGTTGCTTTATGTATGAGATGTCCTCCAGAATTTTCAGCGGCTCCTAGCCAATGATATGTGATGCGTCTCTCTCATACTTTCGAAGCATAGATACATGAAATACGTTGTGGATGCCAAAAAGCTGAGGATGTAAGGCTAGTCCGTAGGCTACAAGGCCTACTCTTTGCTAGATCTTGAATAGTCCGATGTAGCGTGGTGCAAATTTTTCTTTCTTCCCAAACCATATAACTCCTTTCATTGGGGATACCTTCAGGAACACATGCTCCTATGGCGAACTCCAAGTTCCTTTGACGATTGTCGACGTATCTCTTTTGGCGATTTTGAGCAGTAGATATACGTTATTTGATGATGGCAATCTTCTCGGATGTCTCTTAAACTAGTTCTAGTCCCAACAATGTTCTTTCTTATAAAGCTTCGAATGGCGCCATGCCAGTACTAGACAGAAAACTATTATTGTAGGTGGATTCTACTAAATAGAGGAGGTCATCCTAATTTTCCTTGAAGTCAAGAATGCAGCTGCGAACAAGTCTTCTAGGATTTGATTTACTCGCTCAGTTTGCCCGTCAGTTTACGGATGAAAAGTCATGTTGTAATTTAGCGTCGTTCCCAAGGCCTTCTTGTAAGACCCGTATCCTAAACCGTACCGTTCCATTGGCTTCCGCTGTCCTTCCGGTCGAATTCTGACAATCCTTGACCTGTATCCAATGTTTGTGCATGAACCTAAGCCGAGTCTTGTATACCAAAGTTGACTTAACCCGAAACTTGTACCTTAACAACCGCGTCGTCGCTGTGGTTCTAGCGCCGCGACTCGTGCACCGAACCGATACCCGTGCTAGAGGATGAGGGCCCACGATCATTTCAAGAAAAAATACCACGCGTTGCGAACTTCAAGGGAATCTTTACGAAATGTCTCATCAATCGATGTCAAGTATAAGCCTTACCCAAGTACATGCAACCCATCCCTCCCTTTTCAAAAGTCAACTCTCTCTCTCCTCTCACCATCCCTCCTTTATCAATTTTCAAACATAACCATACCTCATTAATTACAACCACCACTTCATCTCATCCATATCATTTCATCCTCTCTCTCATTTCTCAAATATCCCAAGCAAACCCATATGTCCAAGCTCTCTTCTCTCCCTAAACCACAACAACAAGTGTGGCCCACTTTCCCCACCCCCCTCATCTCTCATCCACACCATTAAAATCCCATCAACCTCCATCAAAAGTGAAGATAGGGAGCCTAAAAGACCAAGGGAGCAAGGAGAAGGCCTAGAGGTGGGTGATCTTTGAATTTTTATCGCTAATTTCATGATTTATGCGGGACCCAATTTGTTGTATGTGTTGTAATCATATAAGGGACCCATAGTGGCGGGGTCCCTCCATCTATATCACTCATTTCTCTCCTTTCCTCTCTCTCTCTCTCTCTCTCTCTCTCTCTCTCTCTCTCTCTCTCTCTCTCTCTCTCTTTTATGTTGGCGTGGCCCACCAGATCCACGCCGATCGTGGACCCACCATGACGGATGCATTTTATTTATGCCATTCATCTGTAGCTTCCAGGCCATTTAGTGGGCCTGGATGATGAGAAAACACAAATACCACGTTGATCTGAATGGGGTGGGCCACGTACATGTGGGACCCCCATGAGGTCCATGTGTATCCAAACCGTCCAGCATCTCTGGACATTGGATTTAGGTGGCTAACATGGAGTGCGTGTGCTGGCATGGGCGTGTACTAACAAGCTAACCAAAAAAAAAACACGTACATTTTATTTGAGCCTTGGGGTGGGCCACTCATGTAGGCCCCACCTTGATGTAAGTACTCAATCCAAGCCATCTATCCCATCTCCCAGATCATTTTAGGCGTTGAGCTGAAAAATGAGGCTGATCCATCTTCCTGCCGGGCCATGTTTAGGTAATAGAATTTTGACCATTGAAATACCGCCTGATGTTTCGGTATGCCAAAGCCTGTCCAATATTCTACTCGATGGGATTGTATCAAGCCACGGGGACCAATGGCTGGCTTGGATTCGTCCTAGGTGGGCCCCACCTACCAAAAACCACAGGATTTCCTGTTTTCAAAAAAAGAGAGAAGGAAGCAGGGCAGTAGTAGGTGTTGCTGCCACTGTCAGAGGTAAGCGGACAGGTTAGGCCTCACGGACCCAGCTGTGGGCCCCACCATGATGCGTTTCGAATATCAACACCGTCCATTGTGGGGCCCCCCTTCTAAAAATGTCTTGCCCCAAAAATCAGCCGTATAAGGAACTCAGGTGGGCCATACCATCTAAAATCATGGGAAGACATACCTAAAACATATAAAATCACCTTGTGGGTCTTACATGAAATTTAGATGCGACTGAAACTTGGTCTAAACCCTTAACCAAGTGGGACGCACATAATGGGTGGGCTGGATTGGTGAACCACATCACCATAAGCCCCAATTCCATCCCCAGGCCCACGTGACCTTATAAACAGATTGGGTGGCAAATGAACATCACGGTGGGCCCTGGCCCACGTGATCTTATGAACAGTTTACATGACAGATAAACATTCTAATGGGCCCATGGTCGTGTGACCTTATCAATAGGTTATATGAAAAATAAACTTTACAGTGGGCCCCAGTTTTCCCCAGGTCCACGTAACCTTTTGAATAGATTGGATGTCAAATAAACATCACGGTGGGCCCAGGTCACGTGTGACCTTATCAAAGGGATCGATGGAAAATAAATATTTATGTGGGCCCCTAGGTCCCTATGACCATATCAACAGTTAGATGGTAAATAAATATTACAGTGGCCCTTGCCAATATATATATATATATATATATATATATATATATATATATATATATATATATATATATATATATATATATATTAATATGGTATAATATATATATGGAGGATGGGCAACGTGCACGGGACCCACCGCTGATGTATGTGTTCCTGTTCCACCATCCAGATGGAACGGTGGCTTACCATGATATGTGAGTAACTCCACCATGATACATGTATTTCTTCAATGTCATCCATATGTTTTATATCCACATTATCCATCTTATATGAGGCCTACCTTGATTTGTTTAAGGTCCATTGTTAAGTCCTACCTTGAATTTTATGAGGCCCATTATGACATATGCAAGGTTCATGTGATTAGGCCCATCTTAATGTAGTTGTGGCCCACCCGTTGGAGCCCATCTTGGTATATACGAGACCCATGTACATGAGGCCCATTTGATGTATTGGAGGCCCACGGGTCGAGGCCAAATGGGATGTACGTAAGGCCCATTATAACGTGATTCCACCATGGTTTATGTGTTGACTCTTATAGTGGGCTATACCTTGGGAGCAATGATGGTTTGATGTCCACATTATAAGGATAATATTGGTTAAATGTCTACATTGTCACTCTCACTAAGGCCCACTGATAGGCCCATACTTGTAGTGAGTAGGCTGTCTAGGCCCATACCCGTTATGCACAAGTCCATCACCTTATGACATGTTTAGTATAGATCTATGATTCATAATCATACGCATCATATGTATGTTTGATATGACGAGTGACTGATCATAACATATGCATTCAGGCAGACAGTTTACGAGCTCCCTAATAGGTGGAGTTGCCCTACATGAGCACGCGGCACGTGCAGGGCTGTTGCATGTTTAGTGGGGTGATTCATGCACTTACATTTATGTGATCGTGATTATTGTATGCCCCAATGACATCAGGGCCATAACCTTCACAAACACATCGTGGGTGACTGGATTGGATACAGAAAATGTTTGGTTCTATCATACGGGCGCCATAGATGTCCCTAGGTGAAAATTCTTAAACCTGATGGTACTAGAGGATGACTTCAACGTCGAGACCGAGTGAATAAACGAGCGCGAGAGGGCCGTATACCAGTAGGCAATTTCTAGGTTGAGTTTAACCAGCTTGAGGAATAGGTCCACTATCGACGAACCGGGCCCGATATTGGTAGGTAGATAGTGAGGTCTCTTCCACTCTCCCAGATGTACGTTTGGATAGGGACGATAAGCTAGTGTAAAGTGTATTAGACCCCGGTGATTATCCAGAATGAGAACTGTACTGATATATGATGAGGATTGACATGCTTGAGTTGTATCTCATATCACATGGTCTGGATATGGCCGATAACATTCATATCTTGCACCGCATAGCCTTGGTACAGCTGATTACATTCATGTATTCATCAGCATGATTCTGTATTTCTCTGACCTTGCATTCTGAGCACGCTCTTATTGCGCACACACTTACACCACCCTCTAAGCTTTCTATAAGCTTATGTACGATAGATGCATGCAAGTGACGCCAGGATGCAGCCGTAGCTTCGCCACAGTTGGAGCGTGCACTAGAGCTTTTGGAGTTTTGTTATTAGCACTAACTTGTATTTCTCTTTATTCACATTGTACTCAAAATTTTTTTTTATCATAGTGAATTTTGTGTTAGTGTTCTTGTGGTTATTGTTCGTGGGTTATGCTTATGGTTATGTTCACTATGAATTAAATTAATGATTAGAAATCCTTCTTATAGCATCCCAAGATCGGAACCTGGTGTATAGGTTCCAGGAGCCAAGAATGAGGTACTACGGAGGCTGTTGGCGCCGGATTCGGTGATCAAGAATTTTGTGAGCCCGATTTTCGAGTTTGGGGAGTGACGGAAGTTGGTATCAGAGCATAACTTGGGAATAACCGATAACAACATCACATGTTTGCTATGAGTTTAGGACAATTAGGTTCCGAGTGCGTAACCTTTCGATTGAATTCCCTAGCGTGCGATTCTTAAAGTTGATTGGCATCATTGTTCTTTCTTATAGGACATGCCGCCCAGGTAAGTAACTCTAGAGAATCCCGCTCCACCACCTGAGGCTCGAGCTTTGCCACCTGTGCCTCCTGTTCTACCACCAGAGATCCCTGCTCCCCTTCCTGAGAATGACGTTCCTCCACCTGAGACTGGTGCAGATCCGATCGGACCTGTTAGTGCCTCTCAGTTACAACAGATGCTACAGGCCGTGATGGCTCCACTCAAGGGGCAGGGTAGGCGCCCAGTTATTTCTCCTGCCCAGGCAAAGCAAGAGCGCGCGAGCGCCTTTCTTCATGTGTTCGGACAGCTCGATCCTCCGCATTTTCAGGGTGAGCCAGATCCGACAACAGCTGAGAGATGGCGCTCTAATGTGGAGAAGATCTTCGATACTATGGTATGTACGACCGACCGGCGAGTCCGGTTGACTGTATTCCTTCTCCAGGGTGAGGAAGAGCACTGGTGGACCTCTGTTACACGAGTTGTAGGGCCTGGTTTTATCTGGACATGGGATGATTTTGTAGATCAATTTGAGGAGTAGTACTTCCCTGACCACATTCGACGTCAGAGAGCACTGGAGTTCGAGACTCTGGTGTAGGAGGACATGACTGTGGCGCAGTACGCGGCTCGTTTCGTGGCGCTATCGAGGTTTGCGCCATATATGGTTGATGATGAAGGGCGGAAGGCCTACCATTTCGAGAACAGCTTAGGTTACGGTCTCCAAGGCCGTGTTATTGGGCACGAGCTCCCAACTTTCTAGGCAGTAGTATGGAGGACTCAGATTTATGAAATCGAGTGGGCCGACACGCAGGCCAACCGAGATCAAAGGAGGAGTCGGAAGAGGCAGGCCCCCTCCAGTAGCTCACAGCAGCATCAATGACCACAGAGATACAAGAGCCACCCATCCGCCAGAGCACCAGTAGCACCGTCGACACCCCCAGTGAAACCACCTCAAAGATGGCTTTCTGACACTTGTTACAGATGCGATGGGATAGGACACCATAGGTGGGAGTGACCCCGACCTCAGCAGCAGCAGTCGAGAGCACCATAACAGTTTCCACAGCAGTAGCCCCTAGCGCAGCAGCGACCGCAGCAACCTCCACATCAACAGAGACTGCAGATTCCACCACCGAGGCCCCCTCAGCAGCCAACGAGACCGTAGCAGCAGAGGAAGCAGTTTTGAATGCCCCAACGACATCAACAGCATCAGAAAACTTAGAGGGGATAGACACCTCCCCAGCCAACTCAGGCTAGATTCTATGCGGCTCAGCAGGACCCGCAGTCATCTGGAGGAGTCATTGAGGGTATTCTTTCAATCTCTTCATGCATCGTCCGAGTATTATTTGACTCCGGTGCTTCGCACTCATTCATGTCTGAGGATTTTTGCCGATCGACTGGATTACCAACAGAGTCTGCTAGTGAGGGATTGACCGTATCGATTCCCTTAGGGAAGACCACAGTATTGGGTCGTTCTTGTTCATCCTGCCTCGTGTTAATGGGAGAGATTTTCTTGCCCGCCGATTTGTACGTGTTGCCAATGTCAGATTTTGACGTTATCTTGGGCATGGATTGGCTTGCCGAGTACTACGTCATCTTGGACTATTTTGTGAGGACAGTCACATTCTGCATACCAGACTTGCCACAATTTCAGTTTGTTGTAGAACCCCAAGGAGAGCCGTTATCTTGCTTGATATCCTGCGCCATTGAGGAGCCTGTCGTCGCTTGTATTGATCAGTTGTCGGTTGTCTATGACTTCTCCGACGTGTTCCAGGAGATTCTCAGGTTGCCGCCCCGTCGACATATTAAGTTCTAGATTGACCTTGTGCCCAGTACTGCGCCTATCTCGAAGGCCCCGTAACTTACGACACCGATGGAGTTGCGTGAGCTGCAGTGACTGTAACACCCCAGATTTTTACCAACTTGGAATTAGACGTCCTTAAGCAATGGGTCAACCATATCACTCTTAGAGATCAATCCTAAAATCTATAAATCGCTTCTCAACCCATTTCCTTCAAAATCTCACCTTTCACCACCCCATTCTTTAAATTTCTCCAAGTAATTTCATATTAGACACAAACCTAAAGTTTAAAAGCTGAGGAACTATACTTAAACCAAAACTTACTATAAATGGTAAATACATGCGTAAAATGGGATTTTGACTATTTAATATTTAGAATTTCATGATGTAGATAGGTTATTTGGATGGATTAACTTTTTCTACCCCAAAATCATATATTATACGTTGCGTAATTCATTCCAGTTTACAAATGAGACTCGACAAACGCCTCGACGGACTCGTGGACCCAAACGACTCAATTCAGGGGGATCCAAGGTGGGCCCCACATGTTTCCAGCATCCCTGGGGGGTGAGGACCTCACCCATGGGGCGAACCCTCACCAAATAAGTCAGTGACCGACGAGGTCATCGTGGCATCGGCGAGGCCTCGTCCGTACAGCGGACAGGCAACCCGATTTCTGCATTTTTTTTACACATTTTATCGAACTTTGAAAAATCATATCTCCTTCGTTATAACTCCGATTTAGATGATTCAAAACCATATTGAAGATAAATGGGTCTAGTTTTATATAAAAATATGTGAAAAATATAATAAAATATTTAGTATAGTTTAAAGTAAGACATTGTGACAACTGTCCGAAAATCACTGGTTGGACAACTGCTGCTTCAGGAATTTTTAGAATTTTTATACAACTTGAAATCTCATGAAATTTGGTAAAGATAAGGTAAAATTGATGATAGACCACCATAAAAATAATAAAAATAATATGATAACTAGAAGTGCCCAAAATGGGGCATAGAATGACCCTAGGACCGTATTCTATCCTATTAGAGTAGAATTTGGTTAAGTACCAAACTGAATACTCAGTAGAATTAACTTGAATCACTTTAAATATAAAATACAAAATCCAAAATTAGTAGGACCGCTAACTCTATGTTACCTAGAAACCTAAGATCAATCTCTAAAGCCAGTTGCTCTCGGGAGCATTTAGAAACTTCGTATCGGACCTGGACCGCACGTCGAAAGTCCGATAGCGATGAACTTAGACTATTATGACCGCCTAGTTGGACTTGACTGTCACCTCAAAAATCATGCCCAAACGATGTCCTGAGACCATTTTATTGCGTCCAGAGTGAAGAGAGTGAGAAAAGGAAGATATTTAAAAAATTAATTATAATTTTAAGAAATCTGGCACGTTTCACTTGCGCGTTATTTTTAAGCATTCTGACCGTTAGATTTCGACTCGAATTTACCCTCGGATCAGGATAGGTGACCCTTACATGTCAAAGTACTTGTGGCCTTGATCGAAGTTCAGTAACAGTTGAATTGAAACTGGTCCGCCACGGACAATCTGAAAATTCGATCGGACTGAAAACTTAACTTACTAAAGATCCATTGCTAGTGAGCTTAAGCCCGACCGCGTTTGATAAGAGGACCTCCAGAAGTACTCCGTTGGATCGGAACAGACCCGATTTAGTTATAACTTAAGTATACCTTGACTTCAAGTCTGTTTACATCATGTTTGGGCTTATAAAAAGGCCTTAAACCCTCTCTCACAAATCCCATACGAATTTCAAACCCTACCCAAATCAAGAGAGAGAAAAGAGAGAAAGTGAAAGAGAAGCTGGTGATTTTTCCTGAGATTCTTCCCAGCTTTGCTATGTGCCTAATCCATCCCTCCGTATCACTTTTCCGGCGACTCCTACTTCGTTCTTAGGTAAGAAAGCCTATCTCTAACCTGTTCTAGGGTTTCAATTGGTGCCAGTAGTGAAGTAGCTAACCTAAGTCATACTGTAGGTTGCCAATCAGTCGTTCACGAAGACTTAGAGTCTCTATTGAATTCATTACACTTCTACGGCGTAAGGTGTGGATTTTATACGCTTAGGTTACCATTTTTCAAAGCTTTCAATGCCGTTTAATGGTAGATTGTTGACAAGGATGCTGTTTGACATGTAGAACATGCTATCCATTTTTTATTTCGAATACGTACGAAGAATATGAGATTTAGGATATTTTAGGTATTTGTAGGAAATACTGTATACGTACGTATTTTGCTGATATGATTGCCATGAGTATTTATCGTGTACCTATGCTAGTTATGCGTGTATGATCTGCTTGGTGAAGAGATTCGCCCTAATGCACATTATTGGCCGACATATGCTATGTAGACTAATGTGTGTAGACTAAGGGTTTGTATAAATGTATGTATTAGTAAGTATTGAGTAAAGGATGTTGTAGATTAGCGTTGAGATTGGATTCTCAACTAATTTGTTGATATACATGATTACCTCCATGCTTGTTGTATTTGAATTGATTACCTTATGTTTGAAATACTCGTGTATGGTTAACTGCTTATGATGTATGTTATAACATGCTGATAACATGCTGGAATTACTTGTATTTCAATTCTGTCTCTCTCATATGATTATTGATTTAGATTACAAGTGTTTGGGACTATACTCTAGTCCAGACAGTCGGTAATAGATTTGAATTCGTGGTTGGATTCTATTCACCACGAAGGACACGTTGACAAACCCGAGTCATGCTTTGGTTGACGGTAGTGGTTAGGCCACACGAGGTGTTTATACCTTCATGTTGTTCAGCTTGAGGTGTGCTCGTACTAGTTGAGCTCGTCAAGTAACTCGACTGACCATTGTATGTTCACCTTGTATTGGTCATAACTGATTGAACTTAGGGTACTGAACTTACCAATGATAACCCTGATAACCGTGGAACCTTGATCCACTAAGACTCATGAGCCGGGCATGGTGGTATGGGACACCGTGGTCGAGCTGCGGCCTATGCTGGGGCCACGAGCCTCCCCGTAGTGACCAGTGAGCAACCCAGACTCGTGAGCCGATTACGCTAGTATGGGACACTATATTCGAGCTGTCGGCTTACACTGATAAGGTGATGGGGGAGCGGTGCAACGAGTGCGTGCAACAGCCCTGGAAGCCCTTTATAGTGACCTCGAGCGTACTCTGAGTTTACGTGAGGCGATGACCCTTCCGTAGCAACAAGAGTACAACTAGGCCTGTATTGATAAGGTGATGGGGGAGCGGTGCAACGAGTGCGTGCAACAGGCCTGACAGCCCTTACAGTGACCTAGAACCATATCATCGTATGAGACTACTAGGAGTGACGACCCGAGACAGGATCCTTGTCGGGAATGATATAAGAGAAGTACCCTAGTTTTCCAATCCTACTGTATGAAAAGGACTAATAACAACTCAGTAATCATATTCATATCGCACTACATGTGCCTGGAAGATGCGAAGCATTGAAGGAAGAAAGCATGCCGCGGACGTAAGATGGTGTCGCATGAGGGAGTATGTTGGCGAGGGCATACATCATGTTATTTCATCCTTGCATTAATTACAGTATTTAGGAATATTTGATTTTCTTGCTTTATCATTATCACTTGATTGATTTGATAACATGTTAACCTTTGCTCTATGATTCCACTGAGTTGGCCACTCATTCCCACGTTACGGGACTGTGTTGTACACACCAACCAGTCCCTGTTTTAGTTTCAGATGATGACGCTGCTTGTGAAGCGGAGCTGGACTTGTATGATGATGAGGAGGATTTCTCCAATAGGCGGTTATCAGGCGGGTCTATGCAGACCGTGTTCTGATCGACCGTATTACAGGGAGGTTGATTAGACGCGATGACACTTGTCATTTTATATTTTTGGAGCACTCATGTATATTCTTTTTTATCATTTTTGGAGTATACATGTATATGTTAACCTGGTAATATGTTCACACTCTGGAGACTTACAACAGTTCATATATTTTATATATCTATCACATTCTTCCGCTTGCTAATTTAACTGTCTCTGGAGTATGATATGTTGTTTTGGCTTAATCCACTTCATGTTTTATGCACTATTACAGCCGACATTCTTCCATCATTGAAAATGTTGCATAAGTGATGTTCTGAAACTCGGGAGTGGAGTTTATCCTCGACCCCCGATTTTTAGAGCATTACAGATGGTATCAGAGCATGATTTGGATTAAACTGGACCTGGATTATGGTAACACAACACACACTGATGCACTATGACTTAGGAAGGTGGCGATGGAACCTAGAAACCACATTAGAATCCCAAGTTTTGTCGACCAGCGAGATTAACTATCATAGTATAACCCATACGTAACCGAGACCATGTAAAATGATCTCACATCCTCACTTCTATTAACTCAAGCTTCCGTCTTCTTCTACATCTTACACCCATCAACCACCATTACCCAAAAACTACTCTGTATGACTTTCCACCTTCATTATACCCTCTCGTATGGGCATAAAACTCACATTTTTGTGTCCCATAACCTGCACATTTTCAAATGATGGGACATTTAGGGCCCATTCGACCAACTACATTAGGTGAGATTAGGATAGATAAATTATAAAGGTAACAATAAATGCATGTGTAAGGTATTGTCCTTAGATTTTGGTGTAACCCATGATTTCCATTGCCATGGTTGGAATGTATGAAATTAACAGTAAATCCCAGGATTTCCTTTCAAATTACACTTGGACATTCATCATCATGGGATTTAGAAATCCCATCTCACACTTTCCACCGCAAGGCTCATTTTCCAAAGTCTATGTAATTGATTTTAATCACATCCCACCCTCCTTCCAAACATGTCATTCTCAATCCCAAGGTGGGATTAGCGACGCAATCCATTTAATACAGCCTTATACCACTAGCCAAATAGGCCCTTAGAGTTTGGACCTAGAGGTGGTATTTTTAGATTTAGAAAGATCTGACGGTATTGGAAAGCTAGTAAATTAAAAACGTAAACCCTAGGACCTCCTTAGCTAGTATAGACATATGTGAAGTGCTTGAGCGTCGTTAAATTTATTAAGACTAGGCTACTGGTTTTGTTAAGGAATGTAAAAGACTGATTTTGCTAAGGTAATTGGAATATAGACGTAGTTAGTTGTCTTGATTTAGTTAGAGTGAGATCTCGTTCTTTTGTTGGATTCCCTTGATACTTATAGGCTCCTTTATTAAATCTTAGGAAGCTTGCTTGACTCAGAACTAGTTACGCTTAGAGAAAACTTATATACCCCTCAGATTAAATGCTAGGATAAACCAGCACGCCCTTTAGATTTGCCCTCCTAAGGTATTCGCGGTTTGAATCGACTTCTTAATCCTGGTAGTTACCAATGGACTCAATGCTCTGATAAAGCAGAAGATCGAGACCAACTAGGATTAAGAACTGACACGACAAGTTTTCTGTCCTAGCTAGACAGAAAGTCTATGTATCCGGATCAGACCCACTACACCACTTTTCTTCCGTGTTGGCCTGACTACCTATAACCAAAAGTTATTGCTTTACCCTTGGAAAATGTTAAGGACATATAGCCAGTAGAGTAGCCAGTAGAGAATTAGATATCTTGCCACCAAGTCACACTTACCCCTAAAATCAACCGTAATAGAGACTAGGCTCATTTCTATAACCATATGTGCCAATACCATAGTATACATCGTCAATGAAAGAAATACTAATGTATTGAGAGGTTGTTTCCCATTTCATGTCAAGGATAGGTCCTAAATTATACCTCGTTCCGACATATGGATCGAGACATAGAATCTTGAGCTTTGAGAGTAGAAATAATTTTTAAGGGGGGTAGATGAGCCCAATCTAGTAAGGTCAGCCAATACAACAGTTGAGTTAGAACTGCGCAGCGAAGCGTGGTTGGCCCTTTCCCCACTGGCCCAGGATCGAAGAAAGTGATTCAGGTTATACGTAAGGTTAGGTCATTAAATTAGGATTCTGAATCTTCCTTAGAATGACAATAGTGAAGTCTTTATAGGAAAACAATTAGGGCTTTAGTGTTGAACCCATTCATATTAAATCATAGGCCTAATAGTGGGAGTGGGAGAAGGTTAGTGTATCCATAAACCTACTCGTTAAATACAAACATAATAGAAGCCTTGGCCAACTCTATACGATTAGAAATCCTTTTAGGATGATTTATTAGGGTGCATATTAACCCATACCTTGGACATAGATTCAGACGAGGACTCCCTTAGACCAGACCCAAAGAGCAACCTTATAAATAGAAAATTGGAACCTTTCAATGATGGGCATTCCCTAAGTTTTGGAGTAATCGGATTATACAGAGTTACTGCAATATACAATAGCGAAGCATTCACGGCTTGACCCATTTCTCAATCCTGTGAGACTACCAATGGACTCATTGCTTTTACTGATCAGAAGATCAGGATCTACTAGGACTAGGAAGGGATACAATGTTATCTACCCTGGTCAAACAGACATTCGACGTATCAGGGATCATGCCACTACAACTGTCTCTCCGTATTGGTCGATCATTTAAAGCATATATATTACTCTAAGTAGTTAGGACTCATCGTCAAGATTCCAAATAGATAAAGAAATCAATTGTAGCCAGCCATCAGGGTATAACCAAGAGATAAAGAGTGAATTTTTAAGGAGGATAGACAAAAATGTGCCAGACTAGTATAGATGTATATATCCCACCACGCATATAAACATGAAATCAGTACAGTTTAGTCAAAAGGCATAATAGATCATTACTTCTTACCCTTCGCTAATTTCGGGGATGAAATTATTTTTAAGGGGGGTAGATTGTAACACCCTAGATTTTTACCAACCTGGAATTATACGTCCTTAGGCAATGGATCAACCATATCACTCTTAGAAATCAATCCTAAAGTCTAGAAATCATTTTTCAACTCATTTCCTTCAAAATCTCACCTTTCACCACCCCATTCTTCAAATTTCTCTAAGTACTTTCATATTAAACACAAACCTAAAGTTTAAAAGGTGAGGAACTATACTTAAACTAAAACTTACTATAAATGGTAAATACATGCATAAAATAGAATTTTGACTATTTAATATTTAGAATTTCATGATGTAGATAGGTTATTTGGATGGATTAGCTTCTTCTACCCCAAAATCATATATTGTACATTGCATAATTTATTCCAGTTTGTAAATGACACTAAACGTCTCGACGGACTCGTGAGCCCAAACGACTCAATTTGAGGGGATCTAAGGTGGGCCCCACATGTTTCTAGCATCCGTGGGGGTGAGGACCTCACCCATGGGGCGATCCCTCACCAAATAAGTCAGTGACCAGCGAGGTCATCGTGGCATCGGTGAGGCCTCGTCCGTACAGCGGACAGGCAACCCGGTTTCTACGTTTTTTCTACGCATTTTATCAAACTTTGAAAAATCATATCTCCTTTGTTATAACTCCAATTTAGGTGATTTAAATAGTAGATTGAATTTAAATGAGTCTAGTTTTATATAAAAATATGTAAAAAATATAATAAAATATTTAATATAGATTAAAGTAGGACATGGTAACAACTATCCGAAAATCACATGTTGGACAGCTGCTGCTTCGGGAATTTTTAAAATTTTTATACAACTCGAAATATCATGAAATTTGGTGGAGATAGGGTAAACTTGATGATGAACTACCATAAAAATAATATGATAACTAGAAGTGCCCAAAATGGGGCATAGAATGACCCTAGGACCGTATTCTGCCCTATTAGGGTAGAATTTGGTTAAGTACCAAACTAAATACTTAGTAGAATTAACTTGAATCACTTTAAATATAAACTATAAGACCTAAATTTAGTAGGACCACTAATTCTATGTTACCTAGAAACCTAGGATCAATCTCTAAACCCAGTTACTCTCAGGAGCATTCAGAAACTTCGTATCGGACTTGGACCGCACGTCGAAAGTCCGATAGCGATGAACTTAGACCATTATGACCGCCTAGTTGGACTTGACTGTCACCTCAAAAATCATGTCCAAACGATGTCCTGAGACCATTTTATTATGTCCGGAGTGAAGAGAGTGAGAAAAGGAAGATATTTAGAAAATTAATTATAATTTTAAGAAATCTGTCACGTTTCACTTGCGTGTTATTTTTAAGTATTCTGACCGTTAGATTTCGACCCAAATTTACCCTCGGATCAGGATAGGTGGTCCTTACATATCAAAGTACTTGTGGCCTTGATCGAAGTTCAGTAACCGTTGAATTGAAACTAGTACGCCACGGACGATCTGAAAATCCGATCGGACTGAAAACTTAACTTACTAAAGATCCGTTGCTAGTGAGCTTAAGTCCGACCGCATTTGATAAGAGGACCTTCAGAAGTACTCTGTTGGATCGGAACAGACCCGATTTGGTTATAACTTAAGTATACCTTGACTTCAAGTCTGTTTTCATCGTGTTTGGGCTTATAAAAAGGCCTTAAACCCTCTCTCACAAATCCCATACGAATTTCAAACCCTACCCAATTCAAGAGAGAGAAAAGAGAGAAAGTGGGAGAGAAGTTGGTGATTCTTCCTGAGATTCTTTCCAGCTTTGCTATGTGCCTAATCCACCCCTACGTATCGCTTTTCCAGCGACTCCGGCTTCGTTCTTAGGTAAGAAAGCCTATCCCTAACCTGTTCTAGAGTTTCAATTGGTGCAAGTAGTGAAGCAGCTAACCTAAGTCATACTGTAGGTTGTCAATCAGTCGTTCACGAAGACTTAGAGTCTCTATTGAATTCATTACACTTCTACGGCGTAAGGTGTGGATTTTATACGCTTAGGTTACCATTTTTCAAAGCTTTTAATGCCGTTTAATGGTAAATTGTCGACAAGGATGTTGTTTGACATGTAGAACATGCTGTCCATTTTTCATTTCGAATACGTACGAAGAATATGAGATTTAGGATATTTTAGGTATTTGTAGGAAATACTGTATACGTACGTATTTTGCTGATATGATTGTCATAAGTATTTATCGTGTACCTATGCTAGTTATGCGTGTATGATCTGCTTGGTGAAGAGATTCGCCCTAATGCGCATTATTGGCCGACATATGCTATGTAGACTAATGTGTGTAGACTAAGGGTTTGTATAAATGTATGTATTAGTAAGTATTGAGTAAAGGATGTTGTAGATTAGCGTTGAGATTGGATTCTCAACTAATTTGATGATGTACATGATTACCTCCATGCTTGTTGTATTTGAATTGATTACCTTATGTTTGAAATACTCGTGTATGGTTAACTGCTTATGATGTATGTTATAACATGCTAATAACATGCTGGAATTACTTGTATTTCAATTCTGTCTCTCTCATATGATTATTGATTTAGATTACAAGTGTTTAGGGCTATACTCTAGTCCAGGCAGTCGGTAATAGATTTGAATTCGTGGTTGGATTCTATTCACCACGAAGGACGCGTTGACAAATCCGAGTGGTGCTTTGGTTGACGGTAGTGGTTAGGCCACACGAGGTGTTTATACACTTCATGTCGTTCAGCTTGAGGTGTGCTCGTACTAGTCGAGCTCGTCAAGTAACTCGACTGACCATTGTATGTTCACCTTGTATTGGTCATAACTGATTGAACTTAGGGTACTGAACTTACCAGTGATAACCGTGATAACCGTAGAACCTTGATCCACTAAGACTTATGAGCCGGGCATGGTGGTATGGGACACCGTGGTCGAGTTGCGGCCTATGCTGGGGCCACGAGCCTCCCCGTAGTGACCAGTGAGCAACCCAGACTCGTGAGCCGATTATGCTGGTATGGGAGACTATATTCGAGTTGTCGGCTTACACTGATAAGGTGATGGGGGAGCGGTGCAACGAGTGCGTGCAACAGCCCTGGCAGTCCTTTGTAGTGACCTCGAGCGTACTCTGAGTCTACGTGAGGCGACGACCCTTCCGTAGCAACAAGAGTACAACTAGGCCTGTATTGATAAGGTGATGGGGGAGCGGTGCAACGAGTGCGTGTAAGAGCCCTGACAGCCCTTATAGTGACCTAGAATCATATCATCGTATGAGACTACTAGGAGTGACGACCCTAGATAGGATCCTTGTTGGGAATGATATAAGAGAAGTACCCTAGTTTCCCAATCCTGCTGTATGAATAGGACTAATAACAACTCGATAATCATATTCATATCGCACTGCATGTGCCTGAAAGATGCAGAGCACGGAGGGAAGAAAGCATGCCGCAGACGTAAGATGGTGTCGCATGAGGGAGTATGTTAATAAGGGCATACATCATGTTATTTCATCCTTGCATTAATTACAGTATTTAGAAATGTTTGATTTTCTTGTTTTATCATTATCGCTTGATTGATTTGATAACATGTTAACCTTTTCTCTATGATTCTACTGAGTTGGCCACTCACTCCCACGTTACGGGACGGTATTGTACACACCAACCAGTCCCTGTTTTAGTTTCAGATGACGACGCTGCTTGTGAAGCGGAGCTGGACTTGTATGATGATGAGGAGGATTTCTCCAATAGGCGGTTATCAGGCGGGTCTATGCAGACCGTGTTCTGATCGACCGTATTACAGGGAGGTTGATTAGATGCCATGACACTTGTCATTTTATATTTTTGGAGCACTCATGTATATTCTTTTTGATCATTTTGGAGTATACATGTATATGTTTAACATGATAACATGTTCACACTCTGGAGACTTACAACAGTTCATATATTTTATATATCTATCACATTCTTCCGCTTGCTAATTTAACTCTCTCTAGAGTATGATATGTTGTTTTGGCTTAATCCACTTCATGTTTTATGCACTATTACAGCCGACATTCATCCATCATTGAAAATGTTGCATAAGTGATGTTCTGAAACTCGGGAGTGGAGTTTATCCTCGACCCCCAATTTTCAGGGCGTTACAGTGACAGTTGGACGAGTTGTGTGAGTTGAAATTCATTCATCCGAGCAGTTTACCTTGGGGAGTGTCGGTGCTTTTCGTCAGGAAGAAGGATAGTTTTTTGAGGCTCTGTGTCGATTATCGCGGGCTCAACCGAGTCACGATCAAGAATAAGTACCCACTCCCAAGGATACATGATTTGTTTGATCAGCTGTTGGGTGCACAGTTCTTTTCGAAGATTGACCTGCATTCCGGTTATCATCAGATTTATGTCCGAGAGAAGGACATCCCGAAGTCAGTTTTTAGGACGCGTTATGGTTATTTTAAGTTTTAGGTCATGTCCTTCGGACTGACCAATGCACCTGTGGTCTTCATGCAGTTGATGAATGAGGTCTTTCGTCCATATCTCGATCAGTTTGTTGTGGTCTTCATCAACGATATTCTGATATATTCGAGGACTCGTGAGGACCATATTCAGCATCTGGAGATTGCATTGCAGATCCTCCGTGTCCACCAGCTGTATGCAAAACTGGAGAAGTGTGAGTTCTGACAGGAGGAGGTGAGACTCCTCGATCACGTAGTGACGAGGGAGGGTGTCGCAGTGGACCCCTCGAAGGTTGAGGCAGTGCGTCTGTGGATCCAGCCCACGACTGCGTCCAAGATACGCAATTTCCTTCGCTTAACGGAGTATTATCGGCGTTTCATTGAAAGCTTCTCCCGTATTACAGCCCTGTTGACCAGGTTGACTCGGAAGGGTGCAGACTTTGTTTGGACTGATGCATGTGAGCTAGCATTCATGCAGCTGAAGGACTATCTGACGTCCACTCCTGTCCTCACTCTTCCCTCTGGGAGTGATGGTTTTGTTGTATTTACCGATGCCTCCCATATTGGTTTAGGTGCTGTCCTAATGCAGCACAGTAGGCCGGTAGCCTTCGCGTCTCGTCAGCTCAAGGTCCATGAGCTAAACTACCCTACGCATGATTTGGAGCTGGCAGCAGTCATCTTCGCACTAAAGGTGTAGAGACACTATCTTTATGGGGTCAAGTTCGAGCTCTTCTCCGACCACAAGAGCTTGAAGTATCTATTTTCTCAGTCTGAGCTGACCATGAGGCAGAGACGCTAGATGGAGCTCTTAAATGACTATGATTTCGACCTCCAGTACCACCCAGGTAAGACGAACGTGGTGGCGGATGCTCTCAGCGGTCAGCTACGAGGCCTGGTAGCACACATGATGATTCAGGAGTGGAGGATGCTCGAGGATATAGCAGAGTATGACTTCGATTTTGGTCTGCAGTCTTCTATCGTTCAGCTATCAAGCTTGTCGATTCAACCCTCTCGTGTTGCAAAGGTGATCAAGGCTCAGTAGTCAGATGAGTCATTATAGGATTATCGAGTAGAGGCAGCATCTGAGGGTCAGACAGATTGGCAGATTGGTTCTGATGGTGGACTTCACTTTAGAGGCCGATTATGTGTCCCGGATATTCCTGAGTTACACAGAGATCTTATGACCGAGGCACATCGATCGGGTTTTCTATCCACCCTGGCTCGACGAAGATGTATCAGGATATGCGGAGAAAATATTTTTGGACGGGGATAAAATGTCAGATCACCAGTTTTGTAGCCGAGTGTGACACATGACAGCGTGTCAAGGTCGATCATTAGAGACTTCCTGGTCTATTACATCTGTTGAGTGTCCCGATGTGGGAAGTGGGAGCACGTATCTACAGACTTCATTATGGGGTTACTGAGGACTTAGCGCGGTCATGACGCCATCTGAGTTATCGTGGATCACCTGATGAAGTCGGCACAATTTCTTGCGATTCATGAGACTTGGCATTCGGACTAGCTAGCCAGGTTGTTTATTGATGAGATCATGAGACTGCATGGTGTTCCTATCTCGATTATTTCAGATCGAGACTTGAAGTTCACATCTCAATTTTGGGGGAGCTTTCAGAGAGCAATGGGCACAGATTTCCCGCTCAGCACCGCGTATCATCCGCAGACCGATGGCTAGACCGAGAGGGTCAATCAGATACTTGAGGATATGCTTCGAGCTGAGCGATTTATTTTGGGGATAGCTGGGATGAGTATCTGCGATTGGCTGAGTTCGCATACAACAACAACTATCAGGCGACCATTGGCATGACTCCTTTTGAGACATTATACGGCAGACTGTGCAGATCTCTGAATTGTTAGACCGAGATTAGAGAGCACCGTCTCCTAAGTCCCAAGCTTATGCAGGAGACATCAGAGGCTATTGATATCATCAAGTAGAGGATGCGCACAGCTCAGAGCCGACAGAAGAGTTTTACTGATCGCTGGCATTGTCCCCTAGAGTTTGATGTAAGGGACCATGTGTATCTCAAGGTCTCGCTCATGAAGGGCGTAGTGCGATTTGGAGCGAAAGGCAAGCTTACCCTGATCGGAAAGAGCAGGTCCTCCGGACCAAGGTCATTCCCTTGGTGAAGGTTCAATGGGGTCACCATTCTGTTGATGACGCATCTTGGGAGCGCGAGGCAGAGATTCGAGAACGCTATCCCCATCTCTTTGATGATTGATTGCATAATGTATTTTGTATGCTGTCTCTGATTTTATATGACGATGCCTCGCTTTCTCTTCTATTATGAGATACGTTTACTTGTAATGACTGTCTAAATTTCGAGAATGAAATTTTTAATTGAAGGGGAGAGTTGTAAGACCCGTATCCTAGACCGTATCGTTCTGTTGGCTTCCGCGGTTCTTCCGGTCGAATTTTGACAATCCTCGACTTGTATCTGATATTTGCACACGAACCTAAGCTGAGTCCTACATACCAAAGTTGGCTCAACCCGAAACATGTACCTTAGCGACCGCACCGTCACCGCGGTTCTAACGCCACGACTCGCGCACCGAATTGATACCCATGCCAGAGGATGAGGGCCCACGATCATTTCGAGAAAAAATGTGGTGCGTTGCGAACTTTGAGGGAATCTCTACAAGATGTCCCATCAATCGATGTCAAGTACAAGCCTTACCCAAGTACATACAACTCATCCCTCCCTTTTCAAAAGTCAACTCTCTCTCTCCTCTCACCATCCCTCCTTTATCAATTTTCAAACCTAACCATACCTCATTAATTACAACCACCACATCATCTCATCCATATCATTTCATCCTCTCTCTCATTTCTTAAATCTCCCAAGCAAACCCATACGTCCAAGCTCTCTTCTCTCCCCAAACCACAATTGGCCCACTTTCCCCACCCCCCTCATCTCTCATCCACACCATTAAAATCCCATCAACCTCCATCAAAAGTGAGAATAGGGAGCCTAAAAGACCAAGGGAGCAAGGAGAAGGCCTAGAGGTGGGTGATCTTTGAATTTCTACCACTGATTTCATTATTTATGCGAGGCCTAATTTGATGTATGTGTTGTAATCATATAAGGGACCCATAGTGGTGGGGTCCCTCCATCTATACCGCTCATTTCTCTCCTTTCCTCTCTCTCTCTCTCTCTCTCCGTCTTTTATGTTGGGTGTGGCCCACCAGATCCACGCCGATCGTGGACCCACCATGATGGATGCATTTTATTAATGTCATTCATCTATAGCATCCAGGCCATTTAATGGGCCAAGATGATGAGAAAACACAAATATCACGTTGATCTGAATGGGGTGGGCCACGTATATGTGGCACCCACCAAGAGGTCCATGTGTATCCAAACTGGACGTAGTTGGCTAACATGGAGTGCGTGCGCTGGCATGGGCGTGTACTAACAAGCTAACCAAAAAAAAAAAACATACATTTCATTTGAGCCTTGGGGTGGGCCACTCATGCAGGCCCCACCTTGATATAAGTACTCAATCCAAGCCATCTATGCCATCTCACAAATCATTTTAGGCGTTGAGCCGAAAAATGAGGTTGATCCGTCTTCCTGGTGGGCCATAGTTTAGGTAATAGAATTTTTACCATTGAAATATCGCCTAATGTTTTCGTATGCCAAAACCTGTCCAATATTGGACTCAATGGGATTATATCGAGCCACGGGGACCAATGGTTGTCTTGGATTCGTCTTAGGTGAGCCCCACCTACCAAAAACCACAGGATTTCCCATTTTTAAAAAAAGAAGTAGGGCAGAGCACCTGCTACTGCTGCTGTCAGAGGTAGGCAGACGAGCTGGGCCTCACGGCCCCAGCTGTGGGCCCCACCATGATGTGTTTCTAACATCAGCACCGTCCATTGTGAGGCCCCCCTTCTAAAAATGTCCTTCCCCAAAAATCAACCGTATGAGGAACTCAGGTGGCCCATACCATCTAAAATCATGGGAACACATACCTAAAACATATAAAATCACCTGGTGGAGCCTACCTGAAATTTGGATGCGACTGAAACTTGGTCCGAACCCTTAGCCAAGTGGGACACACATAATCGGTGGGCTGGATTTGTGAACCACATCACCGTAAGCCCCAGGTCCATCCCCAAGCCCACGTGACCTTACAAACAGATTGGGTGGCAAATGAACATCACGGTGGGCCCTGGCCCACGTGATCGTATGAACAGTTTACATGGCAGATAAACATTCTAATGGGCCCATGGCCATGTGACCCTATCAACAGGTTGCATGAAAAATAAACATTACAGTGGGCCCTAGTTTTCCCCAGGTCCACATAACCTTTTGAATAGATTGGATGTTAGATAAACATCACAGTGGGCCCAGGTCACGTGTGACCTTATCAAAGGGATGGATGGAAAATAAATATTTATGTGGGCCCTTAGGTCCCTGTGACCATATTAACAGTAAGATGACAAATAAATATTACGGTGACCCTTGCTGATATATATATATATATATATATATATATATATATATATATATATATATATATATATATATATATTATAATATGGTATAATATATATATGGAGGATGGGCAACGTGCACGGGACCCACCGCTGATGCATGTGTTCCTGTTCAACCATCCAGATGGAACGGTGGCTCACCATGATATGTGAGTAACTCCACCATGATACATGTATTTCTTCAATGTCGTCCATATGTTTTATATCCACATTGTCCATCTTATATGAGGCCTACCTTGATTTGTTTAAGGCCCATTGTTAAGTCCTACCTTGAATTGTATGAGGCCCATTATGACATATGCAAGGTCCATGTGATTAGGCCCATCTTAATGTAGTTTTGGCCCACCCGTTGGAGCCCATCTTGGTATATACGAGACCCATGTACATGAGGCCCATTTGATGTATTGGAGGCCCACAGGTCGAGGCCAAATGGGATGTACGTGAGGCCCATTATAACGTGATTCCACCATGGTTTATGTGTTGACTCTTATAGTCGGCTATGCCTTGGGAGCAATGATGGTTTGACATCTACATTGTAAGGATAATGTTGGTCAAATGTTCGCATTGTCACTCTCCCTAAGGCCCACTGATAGGCCCATACTTGTAATGAGTAGGCCGTCTAGGCCCATACCCGTTATGCACAAGTCCATCACTCTATGACATGTTTAGTATAGATCCATGATTCATGATCATACGCATCATATGTATGTCTGATATGACGAGTGATTGATCATAACATAAGCATTCGAGAAGACAGTTTACGGGCTCCCTGATAGGCAGAGTTACCCTACATGAGCACACGACACGCGCAGGGCTGTTGCATGTTTGGTGGGGTGATTCATGCATTTGTATTTGTGTGATCGTGATTATTGTATGCCCCAGTGACATCAGGGCCATAGCCTTCACAGACACATCGTGGGTGACTGGATTGGATACCGAAAATGTTTGGTTTTAGCATACGGGTGCCATAAATGTCCTTGGGTGAAAATCCCTAAACCCAATGGTACTAGAGGATGACTCCAACGTCTAGGCCGAGTGGATACACGAGCACACGAGGGCCATATACCAGTAGGCCGTGTCTCCCACTATGTCGTGGTCGGTTGGAAAGGGGTATTACCTTACCCGCCTGAGTGAGGGGGAAATTTCTAGCTTGAGTTTGACCAGTTTGAGGAATAGGTCCGCTATCGATGAGCCGGGCCCGATATTGGCAGGCGGATAGTGAGGTCTCTTCTACTCTCCCAGTTATGCGTTCGGATAGGGGCAACAAGCTGGCGTAGAGTATAATAGACCCTGATGATTATCTAGATTGAGAATTGTACTGATATATGATGAGGATCGGCATGCTTGAGTTGCATCTCGTATCACATGGTCTGGATGTGCCCGATAGCATTCATATCTTGTACCGCATAACCTTGGTATGGCTGATTACATTCATTTATTCATCAGCATGATTCTGCATTTCTCTGACCTTGCATTCTGAGGAAGCTCTTATTGTGTAAACACTTACACCACCCTTTAAGCTTTTTATAAGCTTATGCACGATTGATGCGTGTAAGTGATGCCAGGACGCAGCCGTAGCTTCACCACAGTTGGAGCATGCAGTCAAGCTTTTAGAGTTTTATTACTGGCACTAGCTTGTATTTTCCTTTATTCACATTTTACTCAAAGTTTTTTAATCATAGTAGATTTTATGATGGTGTTCTTGTGGTTATTGTTTGTGGGTTATGCTTATGGTTATGCTCACTACGAATTAAATTGATGATTAGAAATCCTCCTTATAGCATCTCAGGATCAGAACCTAGTATATGGGTGCTGGGAGCCAAGAATGGGGTACTACGGAGGCTTTCGGCGTCAGATTTGGCGATCAGAAATTTTGCGAGCCCATTTTTTGAGTTCAGGGTGTGACACTTCTGAAGACTCTTCTAAAAGCGTGATTTAAACCTAAGGTCTCAATCAAATACAATAGACATAAGAATGCTATGAAGCCTAACGATCTCCTTGATATGTCGTTTGTTTAACTCGTCTAGGGATGAGGAAATACGTATAGGAAGGAAGTGGACTGCCTTTGTTAACCTATCAATGATCACCCATATCGCATCATGATGACAACTTTTTTCAGTAGTCTGACAATAAAATCCATCGATATGTGCTCCCACTTATACTCTATGACCCGTAACAATTGTAAAAGTCCCGATAGCTTCTGATGCTCCACTTTAATGTGCTGGCAGGTAAGGCACCTTGCAACGTAGTTAGGTATGTCTCTCTTCATATTATTCCACCAATATTAATGTCGTACATCACGGTATATCTTGGTTCTTCCTGGGTGGATGATGAATTTTGTACGGTGTGCCTCATCCAAGACTTCTTATTTCAATTCAGATATGTCTGAAATACATAACTTCCCTCACAATTTGATCCCACCATCAAAGCCTACTCGCCACTCTAAGTTGTCCTTTTCTTCTTCTTCTGTTATTTTCTCTTGTAGTCATGCATCATTCTTCTACACTTCTATTATTCGTTGCACCTAGAAAAGAACATTCTGAATAAGTACATCCTAATATAAGAATCAAAGGGCTAATTTAAATGAATACTTAAGAGATTACTTATCAGAGTGGGCTGCACCACTAAATTATCGATATAAGCCCGAGGATCATCGATATGAAGTCTGACATCAAAATCTTTAACTATATCAAGCATCTCTCATTCTTTAATTATTAAACTTGTCACCAGATTACGTGTCTTCCTGCTTAACATGTCAGCTATAACATTCGCCTTGCCTAGATGATAATAGATGTCGAAAAGATAATCCTTCAAGAATTTCTTCCATCTCCTCTGCAGCATATTTAGGTCCATTTGATAAAAAAGATACTTTAAACTCTTATGATCTAAGTATACTTCAAACTTCTCACAATAAAGATAATACCTCTAAAATTTTAAGACAAGCACTACACCTGTAAGCTCTAAATCGTGATTAGGATAATTATGTTTATGAAGTTTTAACTACCTTGATGCGAATGCTATTGCTTTACCACTTTGCATCAATACGCATCCCAACCCTTAATAAGATGCATCAGTATATATGACAAATCTTTCCCATTCAACTGGTAAGGAAAGTATTGGGGCTTCTGTTAATTATTTCTTTAATTCAAAGAAAGTCTGCTCGTAATTTTCATTCAATTTAAAAGAAGTGTCCTTCTTAGTGAAGTTACTCAATGACTTTGCTATCTTAGAGAATCCCTCAATGAACCTTCCATAATAACTAGTTAATTCGAGAAAACTGCGCACTTCTGTCACATTAGTGAGCTGCTCCTAATTTAGCACTGCCTCGACTTTCGATGGGTCTACCGACACTCCTTTTGTTAACACCACATGCCTTAAAAACTTTACTCTTTCAAAAGTCACATTTTGAAGCTTTAGCATGCAACTAATTATCCTTTAGAGTCTGTAAAGTTATTCGAAGGCGCTTTGCATGATCTTCTTGTGACTTGGAGTAAATTAAAATATCATTTATGAACACTATTACGAATCGATTCAAATACGGTTTGAAGACTCTGTTAATGAGGTCCATAAATACTGCTGGAGCATTCGTTAGTCCGAAGGGCATTACTAAAAATTCATAATAGTGTATCGAGTCCTAAAGGCAGTCTTAGGTACATCTTCATCTCTAATCCTCAACTGATATTATTTAGACCATAAGTCTATCTTTGAAAAGTATGTAGTTCCCTTCAACTGATCGAATAAATCATTTATCCTCGTCAGCGGATACTTATTTTTGATAGTCGCCTTATTAAGTTGATAGTAATCAATACATAGCCTCAAGGATTCATCCTTCTTTCTTATAAATAATACTGGTGCACGCCACGATGATGTACTAGCCCTAATGAAGCCCCAGTCTCAGAGCTGCTGAAGTCGATCCCTTAATTCTCTCAATTTAACAGGAGCTATACGGTATGATGTTCTAGAAATTGGTGTAGTCCCTAGTAGCAGATCGATT
Organism: Magnolia kwangsiensis; assembly: GCA_037074715.1. Classification (NCBI taxonomy): domain Eukaryota; kingdom Viridiplantae; phylum Streptophyta; class Magnoliopsida; order Magnoliales; family Magnoliaceae; genus Magnolia; species Magnolia kwangsiensis. The sequence goes on from CM073577.1 coordinate 123,815,764, forward strand.
GTGAAATTAAATCTTTCTTTTGAGGTAATCCAGGGATATCTTGAAATACTTCTAAAAATTCGTTAACAATCAGAATTGGTTCTACTCCTTGGGGTTCAACTTCTGAGATGACTGACAAAATAACTGGTATTCCCTTATTTTGTATCCCATGGAATTGTAATGGTAGTCGCCCATCGATATTTAATATGACTGTCTTCCTAAAACATTCGATTTTAGCCCAATACAGAGATAACTAATCCATACCCAATATAATGTCGTATTCTCGCATCGGCATAACTATAAGATTAGCTGGTAAAATTACATTCTCGATCATGAATTGACAGGATTCATAAATGTAACTTAGGTCCACTGAATTACCAAGGGGCTTTGCTACCGTTAACCTTTTATCTAATGGAGTAGGTGATAATCCAAGCGAGCATAAAAGGTAGTAGGAAATAAATGAATGCAATGCTCCAGAGTCAAATAACGCTCTAGTTAAGGATGAATAGATGAAGATGGTAACTTCGACTACATCGCTGGTAGTCTCGATATCAAGCTGAATAATGTCATTTATTGGCGGTGCTAGATCCTCATATAAGGGTGCGGCATCATCATAAGTCTAGGTCACTTCATCCTTAAACTGTGCTGGAACATCATAACTCTGAATTGGGCCATCATATTGCTACGCCAAGTTCTCGTACGACTACACTGTATCGTCTCCTAACTGTACTAGGGCGTAGACTCAGCCTTGGGCTTGTGATTGTAGTGCTTGACCTCCTTGCCTCGACTGTTGGTATTATTGAGGTCTAACCTATGGCTGCTACTGCTGAGGTGGTCTCTAATATACCGATGAAGGTTCTTACTGTGGTGTCACGAGTACAACTGTAGCGGCCTCTGTGGATATGGTTGAGGTGGTCTCGAGGAAGGCTATAATACGGAAGGATGGAATGGAGGTCGTTGGGACATATGTGTCGGCACATGTTGTTAGGGAGGCCTGAAAGACTGATGTGACGGTCTCGACTTTTGTTAGGGAGGCCTGAAAGACTGAGTGCACTATAGTCTGAAATAGAAATGAGCTATGTGTGTGAGACCCGTATCATAGCCTGTACTATTTCGTAGGCTTCCGCAGTCCTCTCGGTCGAATTTCGATAACTCGTGACCTATAATTGGTATTTGCACACAACCCTGAGTCATGTCCCGTATTCCAGAGTCGGCTTGACCTGAGACTTGTACCCTAGTAACCGCACCGTCGCCGTGGTTCTGACGTCGTGTCTCGCTTGTGGAGGCAATACCCAGGCCAGGAGATGTGGGCCCGCGTTTAGTTCGAGAAAAACGTCGAGCGTTGCAAATACCAAGTAAATCTCTACAACATATCGCATCAATCAAGTACAATCACTCCCATCAGTCACACCCATCCCCAAGTACAACCACCCTCTCCAAAAGTCAACTTCTCTTACAACAAAGTACACCCTTCCATCACTCACCATCCGTCTCTCCCATCACCTCTCTCTCTCTCATTCTATTTCTCACTCTCCCAAGTAATCCAAGCCCCAACATCCAAGCTTCTCAAGCTTCCATGGAGAAGCTAGTGTGGCCCACCTTCCTATCTCCCAATCCCACCCTCCAGGCCTCATCTCAACTGTTGGATCACATTCTTTAGAGCTATAAAATGTGTTGATGGAAGAATGAATAAGAGATCTTGAGGTGGGTGATTTTATTTTGTGATTTTAGGCCCCACATATGGTGGGACCCATCTTGATGTATATGTTGTGATGTAAGAGGGGCCCATAGTGGCAGGGTCCCTTCGCTACTCCGATCTCTCCCTATATTTTTCTCTATCTCTCTCTCTTTTGTGGTGGGTGTGGCCCACTCGATCTCCACCGTACAAAGCAGTATAGGCCCACCTGAATGGATGTAGCTGGTGGGCCACATGTATGTGGACCCACCTTGATGGACGTATTGTGTCTAGTACTGGATCGTCCAACAGCTGAGGCTGCTGGACTGCGTGAAAGGAAAGCACAAATATCAGCCTTTTTTAAGAACTGGTGGGTCCCACACGTGTGGGCCCACCTGATATGTGACCTTGCATCCAGACCATCCGTCTAGATGGGATGTGGAGCTCACCTAATGAATGTTTGTGTTCACACTGTCCATCTATCTTTAGCCATGCCATTTGGCAGCTGTGGAGCCCACACCACACGTGTAGCACGTGTGGGATGGGACCCCACCTTGATGTATTTATTTGATATCCACACCGTCATTTGGACGGTGCTACTATGGTACCTAACATGATGTATGTGCTTTGAGCCCATGCCGTATAATCCCTAGCATGGGGTCCACCATGATGCATTGTACATTCAGGTCTGCCCCATCCTAGCTGTCCAGATCATGGGCGAGCCATGATGTATGTTCTTTAATTCCACTCCATCCATCCAAACGTCGTCTATCTAGACGGTGCCATGCACGACTCACCTCTGATGCATATTTTTCATCTAACCATCCATCTGTTTTGTCCTCACCGTCTATTTCTTGGACGGTGGGTCACATGGATGTAAGCATTTTATCCATTCCGTCGTTGTCCATTACTCGCATGTGGGACCACCTTGATGTTTGTATTGCATCCATGTCGTTCGTTGTTGGACGTGGACCCTTCACCATATTGTAAGTGTTGTATCCTCACTATTCACGTAGGAATGTGGACCCCACTGTGATGTATTTTATCTACATCGTCCATTTAACGGTGTGACCCACCATGATGCATGCGTTGTATCCATACCGTCCAAACACTTTGCAATATCATCTTATGGCATGAGTAAAAGAATGGGTCAGATTTAAAGTTCAAGTGGATCCTGCCATTAAAATAATGGGGATAGTGACATCCATCGTTCAAAATTTCTAAGGGGCCACAGTAGTTTCCAATTAAGCTGATATTTGCTTTCACTTCATCTATCTCTATGTTAATTTATGAATAGATTGGATCTCAAAATACATCACGTGGGCCACATCATGCAATCCAGTCTTGATATGGTCCAGATGATCTTTCAACTTGATGTATTTGAGGGTCATGTGTAGGGCCCATTTGTTATGTATTTGTGGCACATGTAATGAGGCCCGATGTGATATATGTGTGGCCTACATGATGCGGCCCATTGTGATGTATTTGGGGCTCATTTGGAAGGGCCTGATACGATGTATATAAGGCCCTTGTGTAAGGCCGTCGTGATGTATTTATGGTCTTTGAATCAGGCCCATGTGATGTATTTATGACCCATTAATGCGACCCACTTGATGTGTATATAGGCCCATTAATGCAGATCAGTGCGATGTGTATTAGGCCCATGGGACGTGGCCCATTGTGATATATTTTCATCCCATATGATGAGGCCCATTGTGATGTATTCCTAGCCCATTTGGCAAGGCCCGTCGAGATGTATTTCTGGCCCATATGTCGTGGCCCATTTGATGTGTATTGACACATTGTTACGCCCCATTGTGATGCAATTCCGCCCCATATGGCGAGGCCCGAAGTGTTGTATATATAGCTCATGAGCGAGGCCCATGGTAATTTATATTGGGCCATTATGTGAGGCCATGGGCCCACTATGTTGTTCGGCTCTATGTAGGCCACTCCTCGAGAGCAATGTCGGTTAAATGACCACATTCATGGGCAATGATGGTTAAATGCTCACATTGTGACCTTTCCTTAGGTCCAATTGTCGATGCCGATTCTGATTGTCAAGGTCGATTGTCGAGTCCAATTTCAATTGTCAATTCTGATGATCGAGGCTGAGTCCGATCGAGCCGATTCCATATGTTGAGATCGATTTCGATTGTCGAGGCTAAGTCTGATTGACAAGGCCGATTCTGTTAGTCGAGGCTGATTTCGATTGTCAAAGCCAATTGTCGAGGCCAATTCTGATTGTCAATTCCAATTGTCGATTCTAATTATCGAGGCCGATTGTTGAGGCCGATTCCGATTGTTGAGGCTAAGTCCGATTGACGAGGTCGATTCTGATTATCGATGTCGATCACGATTGTCGAGGCTGATTTCGATTGTCGAGGATGAGTCCGATTGATGAGGTCGATTTCGTTAGTCGAGGTCAATTGTCAAGGCCGATTCCGATTATTGATTCTGATTGTTAAGGCCGATTGTTGAGACCGATTTTGATTGTCGATTTTGATTATCGATTCTTATTATCGAGGTCGATTGTCGAGGCCAATTCTCATTATCGAGGCTAATTCTGATTGTCGAGGCTGATTATATAGGCTGATTATCAAGGCCAATTTTGATTGTCGTAGCCTAATGTGATGTATATGCGGTCTGTATTTGAGGCCCATTGTAATGTGTATTCAGCCCGTGTTTGAGGCCCAATGTGATATATATTAAGCCTATGTGACGAGGCCCATTGTGGTACATTTGAGGGTCAGGCGATGGAGCCCTTTATGATGTATCTTAGACCCATGTGAGAGGCCCATCATGATGTGTATTGTTCTCTTAAGTAAGGCCCATGGTGTTGTATATTAGGCCCTTATGTGAAGCCATAGGTTCACTATATGTTAGGCTCTATGTGCGCCATTCCTTGGAGTAATGTTGGTTAAATGTCCACATTGTCGAGGCCGATTGTTGATGTCGATTATTGATACCGATTATGAGTATGTGACAGTATAACATCATGATACATGCCCATATGCATCATCTGCATGTTTGTTATGAGATGTGGTTGAACATTGCATATGTCATTGGACAGGTTGTTATGAGACTCCCTGATAAGCGAAGGTTATCTCACATGAACGCATGTATGCGTAGGATTTATGCATGACTGGATTGTATGACTCATGCATCTTGCATTATATGTTGTTATTATTATATGCTCTAACGACATCAAGGTCGTAGCCTCCATAGGCATACTGTGGATGGCCAGATGGGGCATTGGAAATGTTTAGTTTGAGCATCGGCCTACCATAGATGGCCCTGGGTGAAAATTTCTAAATCCTCTTAGTACTAGAGGATGCCCTTATGTCTTGACCGAGTGGATATATATGAGCGTATGAGGGCCGTATACTAGTAGGCTGCGTCTCCCACTGTGTTGTGGTTGGTTGGGAGGGGTTATGGCCTTACCCGTCTGAGAGAGTAGGCATAGCTAAGTTGAGTTTGACCAGCTCATAAATGGGTCCGCTATCGACGTGCCGGGTAGATATTGACTGACTACTAGCCAGGCGGATATTGAGGTCTATTCCACTTACCCAGTTGTACTCTTGATGGGGCGACAAGCTGGTGTAGAGTGTACTAGACCCCAATGATGATCCTAGAGAGGAATCGTACTGATATGTGGACTTCTTAAGCAGGAGTTGCATACTCATTCATTCATTCATTCACTATCTACTAGGGATGGTGGTGCCCAATGATTTATGAAGTGTACCTTCGCAATGGCCAGGATTTTAGTTGGGGCGCGTGACTAACCCGAGATCAGGAGTTTACCACATTGAGTCTGACTATCCAAATATAGGTATGAGATTAGTTTGGATAGAAGTCCCTTGTGATGGACCCCATAGCCTGCGATACTGCGTACTATCATCCCAACTTCACACTCAAGCATGGTCATTCTATTCGCACCGCACATCTCATTACATTTGCAACATATGGCATTTTGGGTTACTATATTTCTTCATTTATATGGCCTAAATGCGACTGACGATATTCGTGGACTCATCATGATTTACATATTGCCTTACATCATCGGCATCTGATATTTGGCTTGCTAACTCCACATTGCATAGCTAATCTACATTGCTTCATCAGTATATGATATTATTTTTATTATATTTCTGTATCGGATAGCCTGGATAAGGCTGATGGTAATTATGGACCTATCAGTATGTTTTCTTATTACTCTGATTTCGTATGATATTTATGAGCTTGTCAGTATTTCTGCTTACTCTGATTTCTCGGATATCGCTTACTTAGCACTTACCTTGTGCACACACTTTCACCACCCACTAAGCTTTTTATAAGCTTATGCACGATAGATGTGTGCAGGTGGTGTTAGGTTGCAGCAGCGTTGAGCATGGAGTGTGCAGCAGTCTTCTAGAGCTTTGATTTTGACATATGTATTTTCCTTTTAGTATTGTATTCAAATGTTTATATTAGTGGATATGTGATGATGATGTTACCTTTGTGATTTGGGTAAACTTATAGTTATGCTTCTTATGAAATAAATGTACATTGAAAAATCTTCCTTGTAAGATCCCAGGATCAGAATCTGGTATATGAGTGCTAAGAGCCGAAAATGGGGTACTACGGAGGCTGTCGGCACTGGATTCGATGATTGAAATTCCTGTAAGTCTGATCTCCGGATTTGGAGCGTGACAGTGTGGCCCTCGAGTCCATAATTATATCAGAATCCCTAAAATCATGGTGCACGAAGTGCTGTCAATGGTCTAGCCATCATTATCGACAATTTTCTATGCCTCTTAGTTACATCTTATTGGGTTGATAATATATGGGTAGCAGTTCTAGCACTACTCTTTACATCCTTTTTTTTTTTTAATCACAATTCTTCCAATATTCATTGATATTTTTTCCACTACTAAGGCACGCTCCAATACTTTGGCATAGGTCTTCTTTACGAAAGGGTATAATCAGCTACGAATGGAGGCTTTCAAACATTCCTTAAATTTTTATGCCTTACGAGTTTCATTGGACACCAGAAAAGTTACAAATCATGATAGCTCTGTAAACTTAACATCATACTTGCGCACTGTCATGTCACCCTTCTCTAATTTCATAAATTCTCTTGCCTTTTGATTTTTTACATACAAATGAAAGTATTTATCGTCAAGCTTCTTGCAAAACTAGGCCCAGGTCCAGGCTTCAACCCTCAAGTTCATCCGAACAACTGAGTCCCACCAATGGTCTGTCTCCCCTTCTAGCATGTAAATAGCTAATTCTACTTTTTAGTAATCATCTCACCTTATAACCATGAAAATCTTATCAATCTGTTTTTTCTACACCTCAGCCTCAGATAGGTCAAGCCCACCCTTAAATACAGGCGGTCTCTATCTTTTGAACCTTTCTAATAAAGTTTCTATCCCTTTGTTAGCTTCGTGAACGGTTTGAGTTTGACCTTGCGCTTGAGTTTGTCTTATCTGATAGCCCACAAGAGCCGTAAGATCTACTATGGCTATAATAATTCCACCCATAAGTGACCCGTTTTCAGTGGTATCGGGACCATGAGCTCATGATGAGGCTCCAACATCAATGTTGTGATCCGCTATAATCTATGATTGATTAAACATGTAAGCTTATTGTGTGACAACCAAGGTAGATTGCAATAACTAAATTGAATTTTAAGTATAATTAAGGGAGTGCATACTATTTAAGGTCTCTAGGAGCATGAAAATTTTATTGGATTGAAAGAAAGATTAGATGATCTAAAAGACTTACACATGAATGTTAAGAGAATTCTAGTGATATGTATCAAGGTTGTAGTGAAGAAAATTCAGATTTTGAGGATATTATTCCCTCTAATGTTTCTAGTACTTACGGGTGTCGGATTGATCGAAAACTTTTTATGAGGATACATCTATGAGTCTACTATAATTGTATAAAATTTCATCCTAATAAAAAGTCTACAGAAAATTCTAAAATTAGAAAAATTAAGTTTATTTAGAAACAAATGATTTCTGATTAGTACACACATAACTTAATATTGGTAAAGGATAAACGTAGATTTACATTTTTAAATTATTTTTTACTAAAACTAAACTTGTTAATATACAACTAAGATTTTAAATCGACTTAAATGGAGTTGTAATTAATTAGTTATGATTTTTGAAAGTTAAATATTTTCTACTTACTATTGCTATCCAACTTACTGTAGTATGCTAAACATTCTTAAAATTTTTTTGAGGGTTTAGATTTGGGTTGTTAGTTTAATGTCAAGTCTAAATAAGATCATATTTGATGTCAACATATATGAAAATGAATCTTACGTTTATATTTCTAGTTTTCCTATCACAAAAGCAAAGGAATTTATATTTGGGTTACTAATTTGAAAGACAATCCTAGGTCCAAAATTTTTAATATAAACTTAACTTTGATACCAATTTGTCACGCCTCGACATTCGAGTACCCGAATAGGGTATTCGGGACCCAAATCTCAAGTTTGTGAGTTTTAATATATTGATATTTATTACAATCCACGTGATTCAATCAAATTTAATAGATATTAAAAGTCATCTAAAAGGAAAATACTGGTGAAATGTTTGTTAAATTCAAACCTCTTGATAGTTGATTTTTTTTTTTTTAAACATCGAAATTTGGAATTTAAACTAAACCTAAATAATAAAAATCGAATTAAAATTTAAACTAAACCTATTTTTTTTAAAAAATAAAACTAATAGTAGATGTCCGTTTGCTCTAAGTATTCCAGTTTTGCACCTGTGCATTTTTATAGTATGGTGAGCATAACAGCCCAGTAGGGTCATTTCTTACCCAAAATTTAACATGTTCAGGTTATATCAAATTTTTATAAACAATTGAGAAAAATAGAATACATATAATAAAAGAACATGAATTTAAGTAATAGAATTATAAAACTGTGATGCATGTGATACTTTCCATGAATTCTCATAAACAATATATATTCTTACAACACCGTACCTAAGTGGATGGCCATGTTGCATTAACACCCACACACTGGTACTTCATGATGATGGAGCCATTTATACATTAACTGGTCAGATTGCTACTCTAGTTGTACCTCTGACGTATGTCCACATACACAATTGTATTCATATACCGTACAGAAAAGAGACTCCAAATGATCCAATAGGTTCTAGGGTCTTTTATCCAAGGAGACAATTGCCCTACTTACTAGATTTAGGGTCTTACACCCAAGGGATACAATCGCCTTATTTGCGAGCGTTACATCCAACATATTAAAATCGATACTCAATGAATGTTAAACATACATGTAAGATGAATCATTGTTTTACAATCGAAAATATCAACAATATAAATTTTTATTTCTAATTAATAATTCGATATATAATTTTGTTAAAACTTTAATAATTAAAATATTAAAATAAAATATTATTTTTACTATTATTAAATTTAGGAATTATTGTGATTTAATAATGTATACGAAATTTATTTAAATTCTAACTTTAATTTAATCAAAATTTTTACTTAAATAATATTAAATATTAACATAAAATATTTATTATTTTTATTCACTAAATTCTAAAATTTATTTATTTTTTTTAATTATCATATAAACTTAATAATTTTTTTATATTATTCTGATATTAAATTAAAATTTAATAAATTTATATAAATAAAGTAATTTTTATAATTTAAGAATTAATTTATATTTATATTTAACTTTAGATGAAATTGATTTAAATCAATCGAATTATAATTTAATTTATTAAATAAATTCCAAAGCTGATGAATTTAATTATTTTAATAACAAAATTTATTTAAATGATTAATTTTTAAAAGTTTAGAATTAAAATTAGATTTTTTATTATCAAATTATACTTTCAATAATTTATTAATTAATCTAATATATGTGTGTGTGTGTGTGTGTGTGTGTGTGTGTGTGTGTATTTATATATTTGAATATTAAATTAAAATTTAACTATGAATTAAACCGATTTAATTCGACAATTATTTCAAGGTATGTTTCAAAATTTTAATAATTAAACTAAATAATTAAATAAATTTTAAATAAAAAGATCAATCACATAAATAATTAATTAAGAAATATTACTATTAAAATTTTGGAGTAAAATAACATAACAATTAACTGAAAATGTTAAACTTCAATTTAAGATCACCTACTTTTTAAAGAAAAATTTGTTGATCCAGGCCTGATCCAATTTAGATCTGTAACGCCCCGAAAATTAGCACCCGAATACATACACTCTAGTCCCGAGTTCCTAGGTGTTAACTTAATAAAAGCCACATGCGTCTTCATTCTAATTCACATTAAGTCCGTACATAAATAATTAGAGTCGCGTAATTCAACTTATCGGAACCAAAGCAAGACAGAGATAACAAAAAATTCAGAAATATAGGGCTAAGAGTCAAAAATACAATTCTAGTAGTGTTGATCGCCCAAAATGAGGATTATACAAGTCACAATATATATACCCAAGATTATTAAAGTGTAAAACTTTCAGTTTACATCCAATTCTCCAAAACATAACAGCATTGGCATAACCTGATATAAGTATACCGGTCTAAGGTCTCACTAGTACTTACATCAATGATACGTCTGGTTGGTGTTTTAAAACACCGTCCCAGGTGGGAGTGAGTAACTAACTCAGTGGTTCCATTAGTTATAAGTTACACATGCTATCGACATAATCAGCGCAGTTAATGATAAATAAGAAATAAATAATTCTTAAATGCTCTTTTTAAATGTGCATATAAAGATATGACATGATGCATGCCCTCTCCAAACAACACTCCCTCACACGCAACTCCGATCACTTATTTTACAAATAACAACACTTTCTCATCACGTGACAACCACGCCTGTTCACCACATTATAAACTAATGTAATGTGGTGCATGATTATGTTAGCCGAGTAATTATTAAGTTCAATCCATCGAACATATTGAAAAAGCTAGGATACCAACATTATATCATGAGTCCTTATCCGGATTACGTGGCTCGTTCCACATGTAGTGACTCCTTACCAGTATCCTTTGATCTAAATTTAGGTATCACTCGTTTATATCACAAATCAATAATTCCAAAGACACGGTATGAGACCTAAATGTATGAGGATCAACCTGGTATGGATCGTCACCTTAACCAAATATGATCACTCAGTTCCGAGGTGCGGACTTGTCACATAAAATAAAAAAATATATAAAGAAAAGTGGCTTGTCACCTAATTCGATTCATGCCTGGGTCATTCGAATAGTGCTCTAGAACGCAAACATCGGCTGAGTAATTTGACAGGGGCCATTTGAGCAATGGTCTATCACCTCTTCAGTGCTCACTTGTTACTATGGGGAGACTCATCACCCCAGCATAGGCCGACAGTTCAGACATGGTGTCTCATACCACCATGTATGACTCATGAGTCTTAGTAGAATCATATCGTACTACCGGTTATGAATGGACACATCTATTAGGAATGGGATATCCTGGATTTCATTTAATCGTATCATACATTGTGAACATACATGATCAGTCTGCTAGTGGACTAATTTGATTGACTTGGGAGAACCTCGATACAGCTGTCATTAGGTGCAAGAAGCCCATGTAGCCCAGCTACTATCGGTCATCCATGTTCAACCTAGGTCGATTGAACAAGCCTAGGGTGGCCGCCCTAACTCGGGCCACCCATTGATTTAGGCGATTTACCGACTGACCCAATATCATAGAAATCCTAAGCACCGCTATAAATTAAATACTACATCATGCAATTATAACATACATACTACTATGCAATGACCTAGGCATTTCATGGAACATGTAAGCATCAATAGAGTACTACGTTCACTAAATTATTAAATCAAGCATACGAAGACACATAAAGTAGTATAATCACATAAGCATTAAATCAAGCATGTAAGCATCTATATCCAAGCATCAACATATATGATAGAAAAGATTAAAATGTTAACATACTAACATGCATAAATTCATCTACAAGCATCTAATCATTAGTCGAGACCCTTAAGGGTTGATAGATGAAAACTTAGGCATAATGGTTCGTACCTTTGCAATGATTTGTCCGACCCAAAGCGTTCTTAGGATTAAGGTTATAGAGAAAATTCACCAAAGCCTAAATAATCACATAAACCATTGTAAAGACTAGAAAACCTAACTTAAAAGATTATATTAGAGAGTAGATTCTATTTCTTACCTCCAATCACCGTCGAGAGAACTCTATAAAGGATATGAGAGTGACAATGAGGCTATAGAGATGGATGAGAGAGTGAATGTGCACAAACCCTCACTCTTCCAAGCTTCTCCTCTCTCTCTCTCTCTCTCTCTCTCTCTCTCTCTCTCTCTCTCTCTCTCTCTCTCTCTCCTTCTCCTCTTTCTCTTCTCCCTCACCTAAGCTAGGGTATGAAATTCGTATGGGAGAAGGGGGTGTCCAAATGAGGCCCTTATATAGTGTCAGATTTAGTGTAAATGGTCCCAAGGGTTGAGTTTTCACTATACTAGCCCTTTGAGTGGGTTTTTCTAGCCGCTAGGGCCCACTATGAGATGTACATATTGATATATACCATAGGATATTTAGCCCTAATAATGATCTACGTATGGATATGATCGGCTCACTATTTGGATATGTTGATCGATGAGTATAATCAGAAGTCTGTTCAACGGTTACCAATGATTAATCGGGGCCGCGGCTATACAAATATGTGTAGGAATATATCCTTATTCTACATGTGAAGTTTAGTCAAAAATCGACGTCCAAAATCCTCAACTTTGCCTAGGAGGGGACGACCTAATTCACTTAATTTTCAGTTTCTTCCTTTAGGGTATTTGCACTTTTCATACACTCATCCCTCGTCTCAAGTTGAACGGTTCTGGACACTACCCAGGTTCGACTCCCTCGATAGACGTCAAGCCCAATAAGACGGACATTATTGTATAGTTTTAGAACTAGAGACCCACTAACAAGCGATTTATAGCTCATTTGGATAATCAAGGCATTTCTAGAATGAATTAGGTAGTAATATTTCTTATGCTCAATGATTAGGGTTTGGCTTAACTATATTTATAGTGTGGTCTATTCCTAATTAGTGAAAATGATGATTCGGTCTTAATAACCCTAAATTGTCAGTTTTTAGGCTAAAGGAGTAACTCCATTGATTTAGTTTGTTAATTAAGATCTAACACCCACTTGTTTCGGCCTTGGGTAGTTCTTTATTTTGTTATGGTTGCCTCAATTAGTCAGTGATAGGTCAGATAAATTTAGACCATACGTGAGCAAATCGTGTGGCTAAACTTGATGTTTAAGTGATTGGCTGGATTCGTTAGCTTCCTACGATTGATTAATCAGATTGGTGTGGTTCTTTATTAGTACCACTCACGTATGGGCTAACATCAAGTGTTAATGGCCACTAAGTAACAAAATAATTTAATTAAAATAAAAAATTTCAAGGGTTTTTGAAAATCCAAAATAGTGAAAATCTAGGACGTTACAAGATCTCTCTCTCTCTCTCTCTCTCTCTCTCTCTCTCTCTCTCTCTTGATCTACAAAATTCTCTCTCTCACTTTGATTCAATTGTTTCTTCTTCTTTTTATTTAAAAAAAATTAAGGAGGTGAGGAACGGAATGGAAGTGTGGGGATTATGGGACAGTTTCGATTTGGTGGGAGGATCCGGTGCCCATTACCATACGAAAAAGAAGGAAAAAGGGAGAGAGTGTCGAGGAGTAGAGCTGGGCATCGGACCAAGTTGGATTGGATTGGGTCCAACTTGATTCAGTCTAAAATCTACATGGGCTGACCCGAACTCGATCGGATCTGGAATCGAGTCTAGGACATCTGACTCTAACCGATACGATGCACGATTGGCCTGACCCGAACCGAGTCTGACTCAGTCAGGGAAACTAAGTTGGATCGAATTGGGTACGATTCAGATCAAATTTTTTAATGGTGAAAATCATCATGCTTGATGCTATTTTCGATGTGGTCCATTTGAGCTTTAGATATGATTCATTTTTTTTTCAAATGCTCTAAAATGATCACGAAAAATGGATAAACAGTATGGATATAATAAATACATCATTGTGGGGCCCATGTAATTTTGATCTTATTTGAGCCATTCGTACAACTTAAAGCTCGAGGTGTGTCTCCACTCGTCTTTACATGACATATATCTCCACCAGCTCTATGTTGACGGGATGCGGATTAGATACTGACAGGTTGAGTAGAAGTGACGTCACTAAGTTCTGTGTGCCCCACTATGATGTATGTGTTATATCCACACTGTCCATCCATTTTTAAATATCATTTTATGGCATGAGCTAAAGAATGATGCAGATAAAAAGTTGTAGTGGACCCCACTATAGAAAATAGTTGGGAGAGAGATTCCCACCGTTGAAACTATCTTAAGGCCCACCATAATGTTTATTTGAAATCCAACTTGTTCAAAAGTTAAAAAAGACATGAAATAAGGGAAAACACAAATATTAGCTTGATCTAAAACTATTGTGGCCTTTAGAAGTTTTTAATGGTGGGCGTCACTGTCCCCACTGCTTTCTATGCTGGGGTCCACTGGAGCTATGGATTTAATTCATTCTTTGGATATTGCCCTGAAATGATCTCCCCAAATGGATGGAAGGTGTGGATATAAAATATACATCATGGTGGGGCCCATGGAATTTGGTGACGTCACTTTAGTAGGGACTCTCTCTACTCAACCTGTTAGTAGCTAATCTGCGCCTGTGTTGACGTATTGTACACGTAACTCAGTGGGCTTATCTTTGCACAACACATATCTACGCTAGATGGCAGCTATAAGCTGTTGCCTATGTTGACGTGTTGTGCACATAACTTAGTGGGCTTTTATCGTACTGAGTAAACTCTATTGGGGCCCACCGTGAATGCATATGGTTTATCTAAGCCATCCATTCATTTTTCCAGATCATTTTAGCGGTTAAACCCAAAATTAATGCATATCTAAAGCTCAAGTGAACCATACCACAGGAAAAAGTAGAAGTATTGATTTCCACCATTGAAAAATTTATAAGGCCCCAATGATGTTTATTTGTCATCTAACTTGTTCATAAGATAAATATATGTGATAAACATTCATAAGAATCACTCTGGATCATATCGGATCTGTCTAGATCAGATCCATTCGGTTTGAATTTTAGTTCGGATTGGTCTGGATTAACCACGATCCGAACTCAATCCGATGAACGATCGGATCTGACTGATACAACATGAATTGCACTGATCTAGGCCTTCGGTTTGGTTTAGATCAGGTCGGTTTGTGCCTAGCTCAATCGAGGAGTGGGTTGGTTGGGTGGTGACGTGCTTCCGCATGTCACTGGAGATAATTTTTTTCTATATGTGGTGGGTCCCACTAATGATGTTATAAATCCATTCCATCCATTATCTTGGCTTAGCCACGAGAGGATATGAGGCCAAAAATGAGGTTGATCCAAAACTTAGGTGGGCCACACAAAAGAGGACGGTGAGATTGATTCCCATAAAAAATGGGTTGTTACGCTATTCCTTTTCCTTTTGTTGACAATGGAACGAGATTACTTGTGACCTTGGGCACAGATATATATTCCTGTACCTGAGATTGTGTGGGGTCCACAAATGTCCATGATAAATTCACTCCGTCCATTTGTTTTGAAAGACCACAATAGGATACGATTATAAAAATTAAGAAGATCCATAGCTCATGTGAGCCATACCACACGAAACAGTGGGGATTGAATACATTTAGTTGATAGAATTTTTGTATCAGGATGATATTTGTTCCTAGATTACATAAGTGGTAATAACCCTGTGCACGGTTTAGATGGAATAGAAACATTAAGGTCAAATCTAGGAAGTTTTCAACGGTTGATGTTTTTGTTCTTACGGAGCGGATTGCGTAGTGAGTAACTCATTGCGCTTAGCGTACCGAGTAAACTCTGTGAGGCCCTACGTGGGACCCACCTCTGCTCCCCTTTTTATGCATAAAAGCTGTTGTGCAACAACATAATATCTATATATTATATATTATATATTACATATATGACATATGAGGGTGGGCCCTACGTGGGACCCACCTCTGTCTTTTAATGTAGCATGGCTGCACGTGTATTATCCACCTTTACCTATGTGGGACCCATCCAGAATAGGTGGGCCGTCCACAAATGGGCTACACGTTGGTGAGCTCAGCAGGCCCCCATAGGGATGTATGTGTTTTATCTACACGGCCTGCTATTTGGGTAGTGGGACCCACCATGATGCATGTGTTGTATCTGTGCCGTTCAACCATTTGTGAGATCACTTCTTTTTCCCACTAGCATGGGAAAAAGAATGAGTCAGATGTAAAGTTCAGGTGGACACCGCCATTCAAATAGTGGACCGTGACATCCACCGTTCAAACTTCTAAGGACCACAGTGGTTCCCACTCAAACCAATATTTAGTTTTTACTTCATTTATCTTTGTGTTAATTTATGAATTGGTCAGATCTGAAATATATATAAGGTTGGGCCCGATTTGATATAAATGAGGCCCATCGGTGTGGCCTATTTAATATACCTGAAGCCCGTTGGTGTGGCCCATATAATGTGGCCCATGTGATGTGGCCCACTTGACATAAGAGGCCCATTATGATATATTTGAGGCCCAGGTGCGAGATCCACCTGATGTGTATTCGAGACCCGATGCAATGTATGTGAGGCCCATGAGCGAGGCCCAAAATGATGTATGTGTGACCACTACATTGTGTATGAATTCCTTATGTAGGCCACTCCTTGAGAGCAATGTTGGTTAGGTGTCCACATTGATGGGCAATGATGGTTAGATATCCTCATTATGACCTTCCCTTAGGCCTTGTTAGGCCCATTCTCTGCGTGGGTTAACCTAAATAAGTGGGCCCCATTCATCGTATGTGATTGATCGATTCCAATTTTCGATCCCAATTATCGATTTTGATTATGAGTATATGATAACATAACATTAGGATACATGTTCATACGCATCATCTGCATGCTTGTGATGAGCTGAGTGATTGATCATAACATTACCATTGTGAAAATTGTTATAGGACTCCCTGGTAAAGGGAGTTTCCTACAAAAGCGCGCGATATGCATAGGATTGCTGCATGACTGAATAGTATGATTCATGCATTTCACATTGTGTGACATGGTTACTGTACACCCTAGCAACATTAGGGCCATAACCTCCACAGGCATCTCATGGTTGGTAAGATTGGATACCAAAAATCTTGTTATACATGGGGTGCTATAGATATCCTTGGTTGTAAGTTCCTAAACCCTTATGGTACCAGAAGGTTTTTCCAACGTCTAGACTGAGTGGGTGCATGAGCGCCAAGTACCAATTACCAGAAGGCCGCGCTTTCCACTGTGTCGTGGTTGGTTGGGAGGGGATGAGGCCTTACTCGTCCGAGAGGAGGGGACAAAGCTAGAATGAGTTTGACCAGCTCGAGAAATGGATCCATTATCGATGAGCCGAGCCCGATAGTGGCAGGCGGATAGTGAGGTCTCTTCCACTCACCTTATTGCGCGCGATGGGGCGGCAATCTGGTTTGGAGTACACTAGACCTGGTTGATATTTTAGAGTTGAACTATATTGATATGTGGACTTAGATGAGGATTTGTGTGCTTGAGTTGCATCTCTCATTGCATAGCCTTGGTATGGCCGACGTCATTCATGTTTTGCATCGCATAGCCTCGGTATGGCTAATGGTATTCATGGATTCATCAGCATGTTTCGTATTACTCTGATATTGTATAATTATATTACTACCTTGTGTACACACTTTCACCACCCTCTAAGCTTTCCATAGCTTATGCATGACTATTGCATGCGGGTGACGTTGAATCGCAGCAGCGCTGAGGCAAGAGCGCTTAGCATATCATCTTGGAGCTTTTTGTTCATCATCATTGTATTTCCCTTTTTACGCTTTGTACTTATAAAGTTTTGATCATAGTAGAAATGTGATGGAGTTTTTGGTTGTTATTTATGGGTTATGCCTTTGGTTATGCTTATTACGAATCAAACTGATGTTGAAAATCCTCCTTGTAGCATTCCAGGATCGGAACCTGGAAAATGGGCATTGGGAGCCGAGAATGGGGTACTACGGAGGCTGTTAGCGCCGAATTCTGCGATCAAAAATTTTGTGAGCCCGGTTTCTAAGTTTGGGGCGTGACATTAAGTAAGGAAGAAAAGATCCTTACCTGAAACTGTTCAACCACAAGCAAGTCAAATGTTAATGGCGATGGGAAACAACCATGCATCAAACGTCATGCACCATGCATCGTTTCAACCTTCACATTATATGGTGATGGGATACCTGTCACGCCCCAAACTTGGAAACCGGGCTCACAAAATTTTCGATCGTCGAATCCGGCGCAGACAGCCTCCGTAGAACCCCGTTCTCGGATCCTAACTCTCATTCACCAGGTTCCGATCCTGGGATGCTACGAGGAGGATTTTAAATATCAGTTTGATTCGTAATAAGCATAACCAAAGGTATAACCCACAAACAACAACCAAGAAATCCATTACATTTCCACTATGATCAAAAACTTTACAAGTACAATGAGCATAAAGGGAAATACAATGGTAAAGTATAAAAAAAACTTCAAAATGCTCAGCAACGTGCTCCTGCCTCAACGCTGCTGCGATCCAACGTCACCTGCACGCAACGGTCGTGCATAAGCTTACAGAAAGCTTAGAGGGTGGTGAAAGTGTGTGCACAAGGTAGAATATGAACATGCAATATCAGAGTAATGCGGAATATGCAAATGGAACCATGATATCATGAGCCGTACCAAGGCTATACAATGCCAGACATGAATGTATCGGCCATCCCACAGCCATGCGATGTACAATGCAACTCGAGCATACAGGTCCTCATCTATGTCCATACATCAGTACAGCTCAATATGGAATATCACCGGGGTCTAGTACACTCTGAACTAGATTGCCGCCACATCGCGCGCAATAAGGTAAGTAAAAAAGACCTCACTATCCGTCTGCCAATATCGGGCGCGACTCATCGATAGCGGACCCATTCCTCGAGCTGGTCAAACTCAGCCTAGCATTGCCCCCTACACTCGGGCGGGTAAGGTCGCACCCCCTTCCAACCGACCACGACACAGTGGAGAGCACAGCCAACTGGTATTCGGCACTCAGTACTCATCTACCCACTCGGTCTAGACGTTGGAGCAACCTCTTGGTACCATAAGGGTTTAGGGACTTTCACCCAGGGATATCTATAGTACCCCATGTAAAATAAGATTTTCGGTATCCAATCCTACCAACCACGTTGCGTCTGTGGAGGCTACGGCCCTGATGTCACTAGGGCGTACAATAACCATGTCACACAAATACGGAATGCATGAATCACGCTATCCAGTCATGCAACCAATCCTGCGCATATCGTGCGCTCATGTAGGGTAACACCGCCTAACCGGGAGCCCATAAACAACCTGCCCGAAGGCAAATGCTATGATCAGACAACTCTCACGTCAAGCATACATATGATGCGTATGATCATGAGTCATGAAACTGTACTAACATGTTATGATAAAATGAACTATCTTACAATGCAGATGGACCTGGACGGCCTATACACGATAAGTACGGCCCAGTAATGAGCCCTAAGGAGAGTCGTAATGTGGACATCCAACCAACATTACACTCGCAATGTGGATGTCAAACCAACATTGCTCCCAAGGCACGATCTTTGTAAACATCAATACTTAGTCTGTAATGGATTTACACATTGCAATGGACCGTAGGTTATCCCCTCTTGGACCTTATATATATCAAATGGGCCATATCCTATGGGCCTTTTATTCATCAGATGGGCAACATAAATGGGCCACATCAATGGGTCTTATGTGCATTGCAATCGGTCAAAACCCGTGAGCCTAGATTGCATCAATTGGACCTAGTCACATGAGTCTAGTATGTATCAAATGGGCCACATCAGTTGGACCCCCAAATGTATATCCAATGGGCCTCAACCCAGAGGCCTTATATGAGTCGAATGGGCCTAAATCCCTAGGCCTTAAACAATACAAATGGACATAATCCATGAGCTTGCATGCATATCAGAGTGGGCCTAATCCCATGGATTTGCAACACATCAAATGGGCCTAGGATCTTAGGCCTTAAGCAATCAAATGGGCCTGATCCCATGGGCTCAAAAATGCAACCAATGGGTCCAATTTCAATGGCCTTGGAATACATCAAAAAGGGTCTAGTCTAATGGACTTAATACATATCAATTTGGGCCCAATCCCATGGCCTTACATAAATCAAAGTGGGCCCCAATGAACTACTGTATTTTCATAAGGATGGCCTTCAAAACAGGCCAAGGTGGGGTCCATATGAGTTAAGGATCTAACTCATTCTTTAAGCCAATGCTATTAAATGGACTTCTTAAAATGAATGGACGGTTTGGATGCTGCCCATGCATCATGGGTGGGTCCCATTACTGCTGGACAACGCGGGTAAGGCACATACATCACCCAGGGCCCCGCCGTCCGTTGGACGGTGGAGGCCACACAAACATCAGGTGGGTGCCACCGTCCACTGGACGGTGGACTTGACACAAACATCAATGTGGGTCCCATGTGGGGCCCACAGCAATATTTATTTGGCATCCAAACTATTCACAAGGTCACTCTGACCAGGATGAAGGGAAAACATAATTTCAGCTTGATCCAAAACTTCTGTGGGCCCCAAAAATTTTTCAACGGTAGAATTCAACTCACACTGTTGAATGTGGTGTGGGCCACCTGAGTTTTGGATCTGTCTCATTTTTGAAGGGGGGCCCACCACTGGGGTGGCCCACCTAATGGGAGGGTTGGATGCCAGATAAACATTATAGTGGGGCCCACACATAGGACCGTGGGCCACCACCCCACGCCCGTCCGCCCCCAATACAAGGCTGCATGCAGGCGCGTGCAGCCGTTGGACGTCGTCAGAGGCAGAGGCCTTGCCTCTGCCATTGTATTTTTTTAAAAAGAAAAAAATCTTCTTTCTGGGGTTTTTCGTACGTGGGGCCCGCAAAAGTGAAATCCACCCCGGTCATTACGATCAGCGGCTCGAGGCCGTCCAAATGAGTCCAGAGTTTAAATTTTTTTGATGCTTGGAAGTGAAATAAATTAAGAAAATGATATTTGAATGGTGAGGGTACGACCTTTGACGCTATGGCCCACCAGGTGATTGGATCAGCTCCAAACTTCTACCCAACGGCTAAAATACCGTGGGTAAGAGGATAGACGGCTTGGATCGATCATAAACATCAAGGTGGGGCCTGTGCAAGGGAGCCACCCAAAAGGCTTCCTTTTCTTTCTTCCTTTTTCTCCTTTTTTTTTTGTTTTCCTTTACAACGTCCAGCGTCCCAGACGCTGGACAGTTATATAATTTTTTTTTTTGTTTGAAAATGGTGGGCCCTGATAAAGTGGGCCACCACATGATGGGCGGCATGGGTATAACGTCTAAGGTGGACCCCACTTGAATAAAATAAATACATCAAGATGGGATCCATTCAAGTGGGCCACACCATCCTATTGCAATAAAATAAAATAAAATAAAATAAAAGAGAGAGAGAGAGAGAGAGAGAGAGAGAGAGAGAGAGAGAGACATGGAGAGTGGGACACGGCTTGTGATGGAGGGACCCTGTCATTATGGGCCCTCCCTTACATGAAATCATACATCAACGGATCCCTTTGATCATGGGACCATCAAAAATGTAAAATCAACGGTGGAGATCAATTCCCCACCGATATGGACGGCTAAATGTCCTTTCTAAATGAAATAAACATCATGATGGTCCAAGTGGTCCATTGGCCACAAATAAGGGTCTCAAGTGAGATCCACACCATTGATCGGTGGGCCTCACTTGGTCCACCATAAAAACAAGAAAAGGTACCCTATAGAGGCACCCACTGTCCAATCTTCTTGCTCCTAGGGGTCCCTTAGCACCTTAGCTTCAACTTCAATAGTTAAGATGAAGAATGGAGGGTTGAGATGGGAGATTTTGGGGTAGGAAGGTGGGCCACTTGGAGCTTAGGAGCTCTTGCAAATTTCCACACGTATGGAGCTCCTTAGCTTGGGGTTTTGCAAATGAGAAAGAGAGAAAGAGAGAGAGTGATGTAAAGGGAGAGAGAGAGTGATGGATGGATGGGTGAGTGATGGTTGTGTAAGAAATCTTTGACTTTGTGGCCTTTTGTGTAAGAAAGGTATGGGTTAGGAAGACTTTTGTGGTTGCTTGGGAAAATGGGTGAGAGTGATGTGTACTTGACATGTGATGGATTGATGGGTGATTAATTGATGGGATTGATGTGATTGATGTGACACATCGTAGAGATTCCCTTAGTTTTCGCAACGCGCGGCGTTTTCTCGCACCGAACGTTGGCCCATAACTCTTGATCAGGGTATCGCCTCGGCGCGCGAGTCGCGACGTCGGAACCGCGGCGACGGCGCGGTCGCTATGGTATTGGTCGCGGGTTGAGTCGACTCGGGTTATCGGCACATGAATCAGGGTCGCGCGTCGATATCGTTTAAGGGTCGAAGGTTGCCGGAATTCGACCGGTAAGACCGCGGAAGTGTACGGAAAAGTACGGACCAAGATACGGGTCTTACAATACCTTCCTGACCCTAGTAGATCTATTAATGCATCAGTGTCTTAGTGTAGGTACCAACTACCTAATACTAGCATGTTCCAACAAAACTTTGTCAATGTTGAATGTCAGGTAAAAGTGAAAGTTAATTTAGTAAACTTGTAATATTTCCTATTGTCATCTTAAAAAGAAAAAAGAAAAAGAAAAAAAAAAGGAAGAACTCGTAATATTACACATAACATTTATATAATTTCTACTTATTAGAGTTATCATTATTGTCTTGCTGCTCTTTTCGAGTTCAAATATTGCCAGAATGAGTTGTTCTGAGTCCCAACCAAGTATTAACTTCTACCAACAAATTCCCTCAAGCACCCTACATGATTCATCTATGAGAAGTGTCTTACCTAGCCAGGTAAAAAGGATCATTTGTTTTTGGCATATTATTGAATATACCTTTTGGATTTATAAATGGTAAAAAATCATATTAATTGATATGTGAATTTTCATATGCAGTCATCATTACCACCATATGATAACAATCAATCATTGGGGTGTGAAGATTACCACCAATGTTCGAGTAATTAGTATTTTTTTTCTTAAAGGTAAGCATGTTTTCTAAGCAGTATTCTATGTTGATAGTACAAATTTTGGTATAACCCAATTTTTTTGATGTAACCTAATTTTTATCTTGGATGAAGGTGGAGATGTAACTATTGTGAGGGTTGGGCCAACTCTTTTTGTCAAGCCTTCTCGATTGGCAAAAAGATTTCGAAGTGCGGTTAAATTCTGGCAGGGTTTGTTCAATCAGCCATAATGTATAGTTTCCTTTTTGAGGTTTATATATATATATATATATATATATATATATAGATTGGAGTGAACCAGCCCTTTTTGTCAGGCCCGAATGATTGTACAGTTATACAAGAAAGAGAGCAGAACAACCATCTAGTAATTTTTTGAACTCATTGTTTTAAAGGTTATGGTTTCCAAGCTCATCCTTATAATCAAACAACAGGGACTGCAAAGTGAAGAAAGATTTTTTTATTTTTTTTTCAAATTTTGGAAAATCTTTGTGAAGAAAGATTGATTGAAAAGCATGAAGGGGGGTTGCAAGGTTTCCATCTTTGTTCAGTAGGCATGGATAAAGACGTTAAAAAGCATTGAAAATGCAATGTTTTATGTTGTTAATGCGAATATGCTAAAATTGAATTTTCTTGAGAGGACTCAACTTTCAATCCATACTTGCATTTGTTCTTTGACACGTAAATTATTGAAAAAATGTACGGTGAAACAAAATCATTGGATGCATTTTTATTTCCAGTCTATGTTGAGATGAGGGCATGGAATGAAAAAGTTTGAAATGTTTCCAGTCAGTACAATCATTAAAATGTTTATAGTCTCAATTATTCCAATGAAAAAGATAGGATCATCGAGAGATTGAGCTCCAAATCATAATTGAGCTTATTTCAGGCTGGACTTGAAATGAATGTAGTCATGATTTGAGGATTAATATGCCATTGAAGTACAATTCAATTCACTTCTACATCCAAATGCAGCTTAAAGCAATGTCACACATGCCTCCATATGAAAAACCTTAAACTATGTCATTGTTGTGCAATTCAATTCACTTTTGCATCTAAATGCAGCCTAAAGCAATTCACATATACCTCCACATGGAAGAGCCAAAGGATCCCATGAGCATCCTAATTTTAAAATGCACTCAGATCCCTAGTCTTAGATCCAAAGCAAGGTCAGTATCCAAATTTCAAAATGCCTTCAGATCCCTAGCCTTAGATCCAAAGCAAGGTTGGATGAAGAAAGGTTCCCATTCTCTAGTGGGGTAGGCAAGTCACAAGTTCAAATAACACCATTTATTTGTGACAACTTATAAAATCCTTGGACAAATACCACACTTGTGGCCCAAACACCCTCTTACAACTAGAGCATTGGAACCTGCAGTTCAAAGCCAAGTGGGTGACATCCATGTGATCCATCATCACCACGGGTCCAATAGAGCTGCCTAATTTAGGCAGGCACCAATCAACCAAAACAAAAGGTGTATTGCATTTATTATGAAAGTGTTTGCTAGCAACACTAGACACACGTCAACTCAGTACCCCTTAGCATACTGAGTTACTCAGTACACAATCTGATTCCCTTGTGAGCATCATCCATCATTTTAAGGGTAATGAATACAGACAAAATCTAATTCAATTCCATTTTAAATCCACATTAAAGCCACATTTAATTCACATCATACCCATTGCTTGTGATCACACATTAATAGATATTCAAATCGAATAAGAGTAATGTATTCCCTTATTTACAATTACAACCACCTTAATTTCACCGATAAAAATTACAACCAAAAGGTAGGGCGCAATGCATAACAAAAGTGTCTTTCCAATGCAACTCTGATTACACAATTCACAGATACTACAAAATATATGTGCGAAGTCAGCATCCTTATAAAGCACTCGCCGATTCACTAAACAACCATTTCCATCATATTGCAGTGCATCCATTGTGAAGATTACAGTCATGTTCAGCATTTGCAGCTCTCGACTAGGGACCAGCTCATCATAACTCAAAAATCACATTGACCATACAGTTCTTTGCTCTAATAAAATTTGCAGTTCCAACAACATCAATCACCAAAGTTATCAATAATGAAAAAAATTGGTAGATGAATGTGGTTAGTGAGGTTTAGTGGTAGACCTTGAAGAGTTTCAACATGAGGTCTTCGATTTGATACCCATAGGTTGTGAAATACCACTACGACATGTGTGTAAAAAAAATAAATAAAAATAAAAATAAAAAATAAAAAAATCTATATCACACTCCTCAATCAATCAACATGAAGGTCGCTTACTGGACCAATTTAAGAGGCAACTGAAAGTGACCACTCACATTAATAAAAACACATTTAAGCACCATCTAGCATGGTACAAAGATCTTGCACATGCCCATCCCACATGCCAACATGGTATACATGCATCAAATCCAAATTGTGGACACCACTAATGATGCAGCAGGGGCAAGAAAATCACATGCATCAATCGTTCCCCAACCTACCCAATCAATGAACACTTGCAAAGCTGAATGTAGATAATTGATGATTTTCCTTTCTAATCATCAATTTGATGAACACTAAATACACAACGTGCATTTGGTCTAGATGGACTAAGGAGTGTGTGATGAAGTGGTCAATGAGATTTGTAAACACATACATATAATTAAGAAAAAAAAAAAACAATTACAGATGGTTGAATACAACTGCATAAGCTTTTAACAAAAAAAAGCATATAATTGCTGCAATAGGAAAATGTAATTACGAAAAATCCTAATCAAAATTGTTAAAAAACCTTAATCAAAATCGTGAAGAAGATCCTAATCAAAATTTCAAAAAAAAAAAAAAAAAAACCTAATTTAGGATTTTCAGTCTATAATCTCTAATTAATCTCAAAATCCCTAATTATGGATTATACACACACACACACACACACACACACACACACACACACACACACACACACACACACACACACACACCGTAACTAGATAAAAATTGAATGTCCACAATTAGATTTACAAATACAAAACCCTAATTAGAGATTAAAAATCAAAAAATCCAAAATTTATTCATGATTGTAAAACTCTAATTAAGGTTTCAAAATTCAACATTGGAGAGAGACTGGTTGTAATGGCCGCTCTTGGTCCGGTTGGAGAGAAGATAATGTTAGAGATGGGAGGCGTGGGTTTTTCTTAGAGAGAGAGAGAGGGCATAGTGAACGAGAATGAGAGAGGGTACTCCCTCATGTTTTTTTTTAATTCCACAGTACTGGATGGAGCTAGCAAGAGAGATGCTGAGAGGAGATGGAGAGGATTGACGATCGGTTTTTCCATTTTTTTTCCACTGGGAAAGATGAGGAGCAGATCCTTTTACATTTCTATTTATGGAAGAGAGAGAAAGACGCTAGCGACGTTTGTTATCTGTTTGGAGGAGGAAATCAGATTGCGTACTGAGTTCAGTATGCTCTTATCGTACTGAGTAAACTCTGTTGGGCCCACTGTAAATGTATCTTGTCTATCCACGCCATCCATCCATTTTTCCATCTTATTTTAGTGGTTGAGACAAAAATTTAAGCATACCCAAAGATCAAGTGGACCATACCATTGGAAACAATTGGAATAATGACTTCCACCGTTAAAACCTTTCTAGGGCCCACAGTGATGTTTATTTCTCATCCAACCTATTCATAAGATCACAAAGACATGGATGAAGGGAAAACAGAAATACAAGCTTGATCCAAAACTTTTGTGGCCCCCAAGAAATTTTCAACAGTAGATGTTCAATTCACACTGTTTCCTATGGTGTGGTCCACTTGAGGTTTATATATACTTAATTTGTATGCGCAAGCCCTAAAAATATCTGTTAAAATGGATGGACAAAGTGGATAAAACACATAAATCACAGTGGACCCCACAGAGTTTACTCAATACGCTTAGCATATTGAGTTACTCAGTACTCGATCCGCTTCCTTGGAGGAGGGAAGTAGCCCCACATGTCAGATCCAATAGCCTTTTCCCATGTCAACTCAGTACCCCTTACGGTACTGAGTTACTTAGTACACGCCCACCTAAGTTTTGATTTTATAACGAGAAATTTACGACTGTACGACCCATTTATGGCCCATTTACACGTCGAAACCCACCGCATTTTACCTCACCAAAATAAGTCCCAGTTGTACGAACAACTTGCTAAAGGTCGAAAATGCCCTTGCTTTTTCAATTTTTTGAAAAAGCTAGCGCTCCCTATGGCTACAGATTATAACCATAGCCATAGATATAAAAAATCATAGCCATAAATGATTGTCCAGAGTGGGCTGGCTAAACTGGCGGCACCACGCCAGTTGCTGGCTTATTCAATGGGGCCACGCCGATCTGGCGGGTCCATGCCCATCTAGTGGCCCCTATGGCTACGAATTTTAACCGTAGCCATAGACAGACTGTCGTGACAACAGTCTATGCAATTTTATTTTTTTTATTTTTTTTTTTTTCATGGAGAACTTTATTCTACCTACAATTTTCTCAAATACATATTTACATAAATATGTATATATAAGCATATAAAAAAATTTTCCTCTGATTTTTTCATTTCTTTCTTTATTCATTTAAAATGTATATCTTCTAAACCAAAATTAGTTACTCGATGAACCCTATATGATTTTGGGGTAGGAGAAGCAACTTTAGGCAACCAACCTAGTGATTTTCCAAGATTCCATCAGGTCAATGACCATGAAATGCATGGAAATGATCGTGAAATTAAACGAAATTGCCGGAAATGACCATGAAATGCATGGAAATGACTGTGAAGTGAAGCGAATTGACTGTGAAATGCATGGAAATGACCGTGAAGTGAAGGGAATTGACCGTGAAATGCACAGAAATGACCGTGAATCAAAATAGAATTGCCGGGATTGACCGTGAAATGCATGGAAATGACCATGAAGTGAAGTGAATTGACCATGAAGTGAAGCGAATTGACCGTTAAATGCATGGAAATGACCGTGAATCAAAACGGAATCGCCGGGATTGACCGCGAAATGCATGGAAATGACTGTGAAGTGTAGGGAAATAACCATGAAATGCATGGAATTGACCGTGAAGTGTAAGGAATTGACCGTGAAATGTATGGTAATGACTATGAATCAAAACGGAATCGTAGGGCTTGACCATGAAATGCATGGAAATAACTGTGAAGTGAAGTAAATTGACCGTGAAATGCATGAAAATGACCAAAGTGAAGCGAATTGGCCATGAAATGCATGGAAATGACCATGAAGCAAAACGGAGTCACCGGGATTGACCGTGAAATGCATGAAAATGACCGTGAAGTGAAGCGAATTGACCGTGAAATGCATGGAAATGAGCGTGAATCAAAACACAATCGCTAGGATTGACTGTGAAATGCATGGAAATGACCATGAAGTGAAACGAATTGACCGTGAAATGTATGGAAATGATCGTGAAGTGAAGCGAATTGATTGTTAAATGCATGGAAATGACTGTGAATCAAAACGAAATCGTCGGGATTGAACGTGAAATGCATGGAAATGACCATGAACTGTAGGGAAATGACTGTGAAATGCATGGAAATGACCTTGAAGTGAAAGGAATTGACAGTGAATCAAAATGGAATCATCGGGATTGACCATGAAATGCATGAAAATGACCGTGAAGTGAAGCAAATTGACCGTGAAATGCATGAAAATGACCGAAGTGAAGCGAATTGACCGTGAAATGCATGGAAATGACCGTGAATCAAAACAGAGTCGCCGGGATTGACCGTGAAATGCATGGAAATGACCATGAAGTGAAGCGAATTGACCGTGAAATGCTTAGAAATGACCGTGTAGTGAAGGGAATTAACCCTGAAATGCATGGAAATGACCATGAATCAAAATAGAATCGCCGGGATTGACTGTCAAAAGCATGGAAATGACCATGAAGTGAGGAGAATTGACCGTGAAATGCATGGAAATGACCGTGAAGTGAAGCGAATTGACCGTTAAATGCATGGAAATGACCGTGAATCAAAATGGAATCGTTGGGATTGACCGTGAAATGCATGGAAATGACCGTGAACTGTAGGGAAATGATTGTGAAATGCATGGAAATGATCGTGAAATGAAAGGAATTGCATGGCAATGACCGTGAATCAAAATGGAATCACCAGGATTGACTATGAAATGCATGGAAATGACCGTGAAGTGAAGAAAATTGACCGTGAAATGCATGAAAATGATCGAAGTGAAGTGAATTGACCATGAAATGCTTGGAAATGACCGTGAATCAAAACAGAATCATCGGGATTGACTGTGAAATGCATGGAAATGACCGTGAAGTGAAGCGAATTAACCGTGAAATGCATGGAAATGACCGCGAAGTGAAGAGAATTGATCGTGAAATGCATAGAAATGACTATGAATCAAAACAGAATCACCAGGATTGATCATGAAATGCATGAAAATGACTGTGAAGTGAAGCAAATTAACCATGAAATGCATGAAAATGATTGTGAAGTGAAGGGAATTGATCGTAAAATGCATGGAAATGTCCGTGAACCAAAACGGAATCGCTGGGATTGACCGTGAAATGCATAGAAATGACCGTGAAGTGCAGGGAAATGACTGTGAAGTGTAGGGAAATGACCATGAAATTCCCTTTACTTCACGATCATTTCAATGCATTGCACGGTCAGTCCCGACGATTTTGCTTTGATTCATGGTCATTTCCATGCATTTCATGGTCAATTCCCTTCACTTCACGGTCATTTTCATGAATTTCACGGTCAATTCGCTTCACTTCATGGTCATTTCTATGAATTTCACGATCATTCTCGACGATTCCTTGTTGATTCATGGTCATTTCCATGCATTTCACGGTCAATTCCCTTCACTTCACGATCATTTTCACACATTTCATGGTCAATTCGCTTCACTTCACAGTCATTTCCATACATTTCATGGTGATTCCTGACGATTTCGTGTTGATTGACGGTCATTTTCATGCATTACACGGTCAATTCCCTTCACTTCATGGTCATTTCGATGAATTTCACGGTCAATTCGCTTCACTTCATAGTCATTTCCATGCATTACACGGTCATTCCCAGCAATTCCGTGTTGATTCACGGTCATTCTCATACATTTCACTGTCAATTCCCTTCACTTCATGGTCATTTCCATGCATTTCACGATCAATTCGCTTCACTCCACGGTCATTTTCATGCATTTCACGATGATTCTCGGTGATTTTGTGTTGATTCACGGTCAATTTCGTTCACTTCACGGTCATTTCCACTCATTTCGCAGTCATTTCCCTACACTTCACGGTCATTTTCATCCATTTCACGAGCAATCCTAGCAATTCCATTTTAATTCACGGTCATTTTCATGTATTTCATGGTCAATTCTCTACATTTTACAGTCATTTCCATGCATTTCACGATCAATTCGCTTCACTTTACGGTCATTTCCATGTATTTCACGGTCAATCCCGACAATTTCATTTTGATTAAGTGACATTTCCATGCATTTCACGGTCAATTGCCTTCACTTCACGGTCATTTCCATGCATTTTATGGTCAATTATCTTCACTTCAAGGTCATTTTCATGTATTTCATGGTCGATCCTGACAATTCCATTTTGATTCACAGTCATTACCATGCATTTCACGGTTAATTCCCTTCACTACACGATCATTTCCGTGCATTTCACAGTCAATTTGCTTCACTTTACGATCATTTCCATGCATTTCATGGTCAATCCCGGCAATTCTTTTTTGATTCACGGTCATTTCCATGCATTTCATGGTCAATTCGCTTCACTTCACAGTCATTTCCATGCATTTACTGGTTAATTTGCTTCACTTAACGGTCTTTTCCATGCATTTCACGATCAATTCCCTTCACTTCACGGTCATTTACATGCATTTCATGGTCAATTTACTTCACTTCAAGGTCATTTCCATGCATTTCACAGTCAATTCCTTTCACTTCACGATCATTTCCATGCATTTCATAGTCATTTCCCTACAGTTCATGGTCATTTCCATGCATTTCATGATCAATCCCAACGATTCTGTTTTGATTCACAGTCATTTCCCTATATTTCATGGTCAATTCCCTTCACTTCACAGTCATTTCCATGCATTTCACGGTCAATTCTCTCACTTCACGGTCATTTCCATGCATTTCATGATTAATCCCCGCGATTCCGTTTTGATTCATGGTTATTTCCATGGATTTCACGGTCAATTCCCTTCACTTCACGATCATTTCCATGCATTTCATGATCAATTCGCTTCACTTCAAAGTCATTTCCATGCATTTCATGGTCAATCCCGTCGATTCCGTTTTGATTCATGGTAATTTCCATGCGTTTCACAGTCAATTCCTTTCACTTCAGGGTCATTTCCATGCATTTCATGGTCAATTTGCTTTCCTTCATGGTCATTTCCATGTATTTCACGGTCAATCTCGGTGATTCTATTTTGATTCATGTTCATTTCCATGCATTTCATGATCAATTCCCTTCACTTCATGGTCATTTCCATGAATTTCACGGTCAATTCGCTTCACTTCACGGTCGAATTGCTGGGATTGACCATGAAATGCATGGAAATGACCGTAAAGTGAACCGAATTGACCGTGAAATGCATGAAAATGACCGTAAACTGAAGGGAATTGGCCGTGAAATGCATGGAAATGACCGTGAATCAACACGGAATCGCCGGGAATGCCTGTGAAATGCATGGAAATGACTGTGAAGTGAAGAAAATTGACCGAAAAATTCTTGAAAATGACCGTGAAGTGAAGGGAATTGACCGTGAAATGCATGGAAATGACCGTGAATCAAAATGGAATCGCCGAGATTGACCGTGAAATGCACATAAATGACCCTGAAGTGTATGGAAATGACTGTGAAATGCATAAAAATGACCGTGAAGTGAAGGGAATTGGTCGTGAAATGCATGGAAATGACCGTGAATCAACACGGAATCGCCGGGAATGCCTGTGAAATGCATGGAAATGACTGTGAAGTGAAGCAAATTGACTGAAAAATTTGTGAAAATGACCGTGAAGTGAAGGGAATTGACCGTGAAATACATGGAAATGACCGTGAATCAAAATGGAATCACCGAGATTGACTGTGAAATGCACAGAAATGACCGTGAAGTGTATGGAAATGACTGTGAAATGCATAAAAATGACCATAAAGTGAAGGGAATTGACCGTGAAATGCTTGAAAATGTCCGTGAATCAAAACGGAATCGTCAGGATTGACCATGGAATGCATGGAAATGACTTTGAAGTGAAGCCAATTGATTGTGAAATGCATGGAAATGACCGTGAATCAAAACGGAATCGTCGGGATTGACCGTGAAATGCATTTTATTATTCACGAAGTAAATGAAATGAATGAAATTGAACGATAAGTTAATGAAATAGATTTTCGACCATCGACTTGATGGGATCTTGGAAAGCAACTAGGTTAGTTGGTTAAAGTAGCTTCTCCTACCTCATAATCATATAGGATACATCGAGTAACTAATTTTAGTTTAGAAGATATTCGTATTAAATGAATAAAGAAAGAAATGAAAAAAAAAAAGTGATTTTTCTTGTTTATATATGCTTATATATATATATATTTATATAAATATGTGTTTAGTGAAAATTATAGGTAGAATAAAGTTCTCCATGTTTTTTTTAAAAAAATAAAAAATAAAAATTTCACAGACTATTGTCACGGTAATCAGCTTATAACTACAGTTATAATCGTAGCTATAGCGGGCGCAAGATGGGCATGACCCCGCCGGACAGTCTAGCAACTGGTGCGGGGTCCGTTAGTTCGACGAGGCCACCCCAGATGGTCCTCTATGGCTATGGATTAGGATATCTATTGCTACGATGATAATCCGTAACTATAAATCTAATCGTACCTTATGACATTACCATTCTACTTTTAACGTCGACGGTTGAAATCCTTTTAGGGGCTATCAAAGTTTTGGATTATTATAAAATTTATTTTTCCTATTAATTCACGTCTTTGTAACCTTATAAATAGATTGGATAGAAAATAAATGTTACGGTGGGCCCTACAAAAGTTTCAATGGTGAAAATCAATTTTCTGCTTCTCTTTGTGGCGTGGTCCAGTTGATCTTTGGATATGATTTTTTATTTTTAGTGCTATGAAATGATCTCAAAATATGGATGAACGTTGCGGATATAATAAATAAATAACCATGGGCATGTAACTTTGATTTCTTTTGATCCGTTCGTACAACCTGGAGTTCGAGGAGCGTCAGCGCTCGTCTTCGACCACCAGCCGATCCGCTTGAACGAAACATCAGGGGGCATTTTCGTCCTTTGGGAAGTCGTCCGTACATCCGGGGGTTATTCTGGTAAGGTAAAATGAGGTGAGTTTCGTCGGGTAAATGGGCCATAAATGGGTCGTAGATTCGTAAATTTCTCTTTTATAACCATGTCCTATTGTAGTCTTCCGTCCACAAGATAGATTAGGTGAGACCGGCCTTACCCAAGACTGTGCGGCACTTACCATGGGACGATTGCGGAGCCCACCTTGATGTATTTATCATCTATCTGTACCGTTTATCCGTTTTTCCATATTAGTTTAGGGGATTATCCAAAAAATGAAGAAGTTTCATTTATTATGTGAACCATTCCATAAAAAATAGTGGTTATTGACTAATGAGCCATAAAAGTTTTGTATAAAGATGATACTTCTCTCTCTCTCTTTCTTTTTTTTTTTTTTTTTTTTGGTCCTTCATCTGATCGACGGATTGGATGGTAAGTAAATACTACGGAAACATTAAGGTGGGCCATAAGAATATTTTAACGGTAGAATGGTCAATCACAACTCTTTCTTATGGAATGGTCCACATGATAATTAAATGTGCTTCGTTTTTAGTATAGTTTCCTAGATGATATGAAAAAAATGAATGGACGGTGTGCATACGTAATACATAAATCAAGGTGGGCCCCACGGTAACCCCATGGTAAGAGCCGCACCGTATTGGTTGAGGCCGGGGTCTCACCGACCTTATCCGGCCTCCGTCCACATAGCAGGGAAAAGATACGGTGGAGCGGGTAGAACTGAAATATGGTAGAGCACTCTTGGCAGAAAACACGTGGGATAGTGAATTAATCAATGGGAACCGTCCATGATCTGGTTTCCCTGTTCTGGATGACAACTGATCACATATTAATTATCCTGGTCATCTGATTAATGGCCTTCAAAGCAACAGTAGCAACAAAAGATGGTTAACAGCCAACATTGATCACTGGAGAGTGATGAAACTGATGGCTAGGATTGCCTGATAGGTGTAATTGTTGAAAAATGGGGCATGGTCCATTAGATGGATGGTCCATATAAATTCAACACACCCTCTCTCTCTTCCAACTTTAAGTCGGTGTACACGTCCAGAAAAGATGGAATTTAATGCATCAAGGTCAGACCCTTTTCACATTAAATGATCCAAATTTCTTCTGATCCTAATCTCTTTGTAGGGCTGGTTTCATGTCGGCAGTGGGCCCCACGCTGACCGTGATTTCCTACGAAATCAACAAAAATACTCTACCACACGATGATCGGACAAAAAAAAATGTGAACATCGTGTCGTACGGTGTTTTAACCACTGGCAGAGGGCCTTCTACATAATTCAATAGATGAAGCGGCTGGCCAGAGACGGACGGTGGATCTTGTCCATCATTCTAATGGAACTTCTGAAGTAGGTGGCACTTTTGAAATGGACTATCAGTGCTACTTCGTCATCTGCCTAGCATGGAGCTCAATACAAAAAGGTTTTAAATGAGCTCTAGAGAACCCAGTACTGTTGTATCATTTGAATTTGGTACATACTAAGCTATAAGGTACATTATCATCACCAAAGGAAAGTTAAGGGCCCGTTTGGATTGACGGTCCTGATTGTATGGTATTGTATTAAAGGCGATTTTTTTCACCATAGAATGTTTGAATTGGAGTTTGCATCTATGGGTAATCATGCGCGTGAATACATCAGGAACTCAAAAATTACAAAAGGCGTTAGCGTGCTTTTAGATGGCACTGCATCGTGCAATGCAGTCTATTCATTGCACTGTATTCTTGTGGGGCCGCATAGCTATCTCTTTGAAGGTTTGGATATAATATATGTTATGGGACAATCCAAGCCCCTAATAATTTCGAGGATCAAACACCTTCTTAGTTTGATCAGATGTAAGAATATTCGAAATGATGAGCACGTCCGAGCCGAACCCTGGGTTGGGTCGGGTACGGTAAGCTTTAACTAATGAGTGACGACCTAAACCAAGGCCCCATTCTCGTCCGCGTCCTCATCTTCATTCGAAGAGGGATGTCTAAGCCTGGGGCTTGTCCTCATCCTCATCTTCCTTTGAAGAAGGATGTTAGAGCCGACGGCTCGTCCTCATCCTTATCTTTCTACAAATGTCCCAAACGGAGGTCAAGCGCGAAGTATGAGTGCATTATGCGCCGAACTTGGAAACTACCATAAGCGGACGTGACTAGTTACTTCGCTCGCAGATGCGCATGACACAATACACGATTCACATGATACAATACATTATCCTTAGATTACGTACAATATCTCCACGATCCGAAAATCCTCCTGATTGAGCGAATCGTGCCGAGATTAACGGATTCAGTCCATCCGACAGTCAGGTATAAATACAATGAGACATCATTGTTACAGGTACGCAATATCTTGCATGCTCCCTCTACTCTCCAACTTAGACTCAGATTCCCTTGACCTGACTTATGCATTGGAGGGTCCCCCAGCTTAGTCTGGGTTTCCTTTGCCTATTCTCAGTATGCAGGATTAAGACGTTGAAGTGATCCAAGGTTCAAGAGATTGAGGGGAGAGCCGTATAGATTTTGACCTCAACAATACATATTGAGCAACCTCAAAGAAGGAGAATTTCAAAATTTCAACACCCTCTCTTTAAAAAGCAATGTTAAGAGCCAATTTTTTCTCATTTCCACGTCCCTTCACTTCACCCCCAAATCCTCACCTACTCAATTTAGAAAACCCAAATGCCTTCCTTCCATTTCCACACCCAAATCACAGCCCAAAACCTATGTTTAATTAGGGTTAGGGTTAAGCTTTAAAAAACCCTCATCCACTGCAAAAATCCTAGTACCGATATGGACAATTCCCTTGACTACATCAAAATAGGTTCTGACGTCGAATGGATTAAAGTCGAAGGTTCCGAATCTGATTAGTTGTTGAAGTCTGACACCTAGCCATCGACATCAGCCTTCCAAATCGAAGGAAATGAAGGGAAATCTGACTTGGATTTATTGTACGGAGCTTGAGAGTGGGTCCTCCTAGTCTCGCCATTCTTCTTCTGGGGGGACGGGGGTGTAGAACCACCCACTGATATCGTTTATTTGTTGGGCCCCACCACTGAAATGGTGGGGGCCAATGCCAACTACTGGATTAACCTTAGGGATCCAATGGACCCCACCACCTTAAAAAAAAAAAATGAAGAAGAAATGAAAACGGGAGTGTAACACCCACCAGTGAACACTTCCAGGGCCATTGCACGCTATCCACCTATTACTAGGATTCACGTTGATGTATGTGGTTTTTCAACTCACTTAAGGGTGGGCCCCACCATGTGAGGATTTTTCACAAAAATGATAGTTGGCCCCACCTAGTTTCCTAGCACCCTCCAGCATCATCTTAAAAATAGCCACCATTGTACAAGTGCTATCAATATTATACGTATATATAATACGCATTAATACGCCGTATCCAAACATTGATCAGAGGAAGAATTTGTCTACTTGCCCGAACAATACATCCTATCCAAACATTGATTTATGGCATGTTGATTTGGATGTATTCTGTAAGACTTGTATCCTATGTTGTACTGTTCCGTCGACTTCCGCGATCCTTCCTGACGAATTCTGGCGACTTGTGACCTATAATCGATGTTTGCGAATGACCCTAAGTCGTATCTCGTAAATCTGAGTCGGCCTAATCCGAGACTTGTACCATTGCGATCACACCGTTGCCGCGGTTCCAATGCCGCGACTTGTGCACCGATCCGATACCTGGCTAAGAGATGTGAGCTGACATTTATTTTAAAAAAATATCGTGCATTTGTAATCCCAAGAGAATCCCTACAACATGTCAAATTAATCTCATCAATCACCTCTCATGTCAAGTACAAACCCCATCTCCAAACAACCCCAAAGTCAAAGTAACTCATCCCTCACATGTCAAAGTACACATCACACATCACTCACCCATCACCCATCACTCACTCACCCATCCCTCTCTCTCTTTACATCTCATCCTCTCTCTCTCTCATTCCTTCATTTTTTCAAGCAAACCCCATGAGAGCATCCAACTTCTAAGCTCTCCATGAGAGAAGCCATGTGTGGCCCACCTTCCTATCTCCCATCTTCACCATTCAAGCCTCATCTCAACCGTTAGAATTGTTTCTTTGGAGCTCTAGAACCTATAGGCGAAAGAAGGAATAAGAGATCAAAGGTGGGTGAATCTTCATTGTTTGTGGGTGCTTATTAGGCAAGATTTTTCATGTTTTGATGATGGGCCAAGTGAAACCTACCGATTAATGGTATAGATCTCACTTTGGACCCTCGATGTGATCGATGGACCACCTTGATTCTCATGATCATTCCATGATGGGCCCATTCTCCATGGACCCCATCATGATGTTTATTTTCCTTGTATGGATAGGGTCATCTAGACCTTACATTTGGCAGAGAAAGAATCTCCACAGTTGATTTTAGTTTGATGAGCCCACATGCAATGGAACCCACTTGATGTATGTTGTAGATCATAAAAGGGAGGACCCATAGTACCGGGGTCCCTCTATCATCACATGTTCCTTTCTCTCTCTCTCCCTCTCTTTTTTTTATATTTGTTTTATGTGATGATGTGATTATATGGCCCACCCGGATGGACCCCACCATAAGGCATGTATTTTATCCAAGTCACCTATATGTGGGGCCCACTTTAAAAGTGTTATATCCACACTAATCATCATTTGGTGGCCCACCTGGGTAGCCCACTTGAAGAGCACAAACCGTACAGCATCCCTAGACGCTGGACGTTCATGGAAAACACAAATATTAGCCTTGGTTCAAGGCATTTAAGGTGAGCCACTTGTATAGGCCCCACATTCATATATATATTCAATCCACACCATCCATCCTATTTACCAACTCATTTTAGGCGTTAAGTCAAAAAATGAAGCTGATCCAACTTTCTAACGGGCCACACCTTTGAAAACAGTGATTTTCACCGTTCGAATTCGCTTAAATTTTTTTGCATGTCGAAAAATGCCTAATATTGGGCTTAATGGATTGGATATGGACTATAGAATCTATTGGGTGGGGTGGATTTTGTTGATGTAGGCCCTATGTACAAAAAACCACAAAAAAAATGCGATTTCAAAAAAAAAAACATATAGCCAGCAGACGCTGCTACTGTCAAAACGCAGGCAGCGCCTGCTCCGTGTAGCGGACGGACAAGCAGGACCCACGGTATAGCCGTGGGCCCCACCATGATGTATGTTAATTATCCACACCGTTCATTGGGTGGGCCCCTTCCATAGATCGGCTTGATCTGAAACTCAGATGGCCCACATCATAGGAAACAGCGGGATTGAACGTCAGCCATTGAAACCCTTTTCTGGGTCACTGAAGTTTTGGAACATTATGAAATTTGATTTTCCTATTCATCCAGGCTCGTGTGACCTTGCCAACGGATTGGATGGAAAGTAAACGTTATGGTGGGCCCCACGTGGGACCCACTGATTAAGTATTTTACCCACACCGTCCAACCATTTTTGGGAGTGGACCGCTGACATACATCACTGCAGCTACACAACTGTTGTATTAGCGTCCCTAAGATCTGTGGGTCCCACCAGCTCCATCCACACCATCCGTCTATGGGACCCACCATGATGCGTGTGGTGCATCCAAGCCATCCAACCATTTTGAAAACGCATTTTATGGCAGGGGCTAAAGAATGAGTCAAATCCCTAGTTCAAGTGGGCCCCCACCACAGAAAAATAGTGGGAATAGTGACATTCACCGTTTAAACTTCTTAAGGGCCACGGTAGTTCCATTCATTAACGGTGGACCCTGTAGGATATTTTTAACGGTGGAAATCATTGTCACTACTATTTGGAGTGCGGTCCAGTTCATCTTTTGATATAATTCATTTATATATACGTATACATATTATATACATCTTGATATATTTGTGGCCCAATGTTGAGGCCCATCTTGGTATATACATAAGACCCATTTGAGGAGGCCCACCTTGATGTGTATGAGGCCGTTGTTGAGGCCCACTTTGATATGCATGTAAGGTCCATGTTATGAGGCCCTTTGTGATGTATTCTAAGGCCCATGGTTTATGGCCCATTGCAATGTACGTAAGGCCCATTGGTGTGGCCCATTAATGTGGCCCACTTAATGAATATTAGGCCCATGTGATATGGCTCATTTGATGCATTTAAGGCCCAATGGAATGTACCTAAGGTCCATTGCAATGTGTGATTCCACCATAGTTTATGTAATGATATTTATGGCGGGTCGTGCCTTGGGAACAATGATGGTTTGACGTCCACATTGTAAGAATAATGTTGGTTAAATGTCCGCATTATGACTCTCCTTAGGGCCCATTTATATACCTATACTTATTATGTATAGGCCGTCTAGGCCCATCTGCATTGTAAGGGTAGTTCATTACTTTATAACATGCTTAGTATAATTTCATGACTTATGCCATATGCATTATATGTATGCTTGATATGAGGAATGTTTGATCATAGTATAAGCCAGTTGGGCTGAGACATTTATGGGACTCCTTATGAGACGGAGTCACTCACATTTCGCGCAATACGTGCAGGATTGTT
Source organism: Magnolia kwangsiensis (assembly GCA_037074715.1). Lineage (NCBI taxonomy): Eukaryota > Viridiplantae > Streptophyta > Magnoliopsida > Magnoliales > Magnoliaceae > Magnolia > Magnolia kwangsiensis. The sequence continues at coordinate 123,855,564 of CM073577.1, forward strand.
GCATGACTGGTTAGTGTGACTCATGCATCTTGCATATGTGTGACTTGATCATTGTATGCCCTCACGACATTAGGGCCGTGACCTCCATAGGCACATCATGGATGGCTAGATTGGACACCGAAAATAACTGGTTCTAGCACTGTGGGCACTTAGGATGTCCTTGGGTAAAATTCTAGAACCTTCTTGGTACCAGGAAGTGCTCCAACGTCTAAACCGAGTGGAATATGAGCGTCAGTGCCTATACCATGAGGCCGTGTCTCCCACTGTGTTGTGGTCAGTTGGAAGGGGGTGTGGCCTTATCCGTCCGAGTGAGGGAGTTATAAGCTAGACTGAGTATGACCAGCTCATAAATAGGTATGCTATCGACGAGCCGGGTGGTATTGGCAAACTGCTGGCTAGGTGAATAGTGAGGTCTCTTCCACTCATTGGGCTGTGCAGCTAGGGAGGAGGTAGTCAGAGTGGAGTGTAATAAACCCTGGTGATTTCTCAAAGACTAACCGTACTGATATGTGGACTTATTGAGTAGACATTGCATATTCATTCATTCACTATTCACTCAGTTTGGTGGTGCGTAATTATTTATTACGTGTACCTTCGCATGGATAGGATTTCGGTTGGGTGCGTGACTAACTTAAGATCAAGAGTTTATCATATTGTGTCTGACTATCTAAATTTAGGTATGGGACTAGTTTGGATAGAAGTCCCTTGTGATGGACCCCATAGCCTATGATACTCCGTACTATCATCCCGACTTCACATTCCAGTATTATCATTTCATTTGCACCACATATTACATTGCATCCGTAGCACTTAGCATTTTGAGTTACTATGTTTTTGCACTTATATGGCCTAGACAGACTTAGCAGGATTATATATTGCAATGTACCCTCGGCATCTGACATTTGGCTCTCTGTGACTCCTCATTTACATAGTTGATTTGTCTTGCTAGTATTTTCGATATCGTATGATTCATGATCTTATTAGTATTTCCATCTATCCCGATGATGTATGATTCATGTTCTTCATTATATACGTGGCACTTACCTTACACACACTTTCACCACCCTCTAAGCTTTTGTAAGTTTATGCATGATAGATGCGTGCAAGTGGCATTAGGTTGCAGCAGCGTTGAGCTTGGAGCGTGTAGCTGTCCTCTAGAGCTTTGATTTCAATATATGTATTTCCCTTTCAGTATTGTATTTAAATGATTATATTAGTGGATATGTGATGATGATGTTGCATTTATGATTTGGGTATACTTGTGGTTATGCTTCTTATGAGACAAATGTACGTTGGAAAATCCTTCTTCCAGGATCCCAGGATCAGAACCTGGTATATGTATGCTGGGGGCCGAGAATGGGGTACTATGGAGGCTGTCGGCACCGAGTTCGGCTATCGGGATTCCCGTGAATCCGATTTCTGAGTTTGGGGCATGACATATTTTGAAATTGATCGAACGTATACATGAACAGTAGTTGGATATAATACAATACACCCTTATACGCGAATCCAAATTGGCCCTAAAAGAATATAATTCTCCATATTTAGTGAATGGGAGATCCACCCATACAACTTCTGAAAATTTTCTTTCGATTGCACTTAGTTATTCCTTATGACACTTGATTTGTCTTTTCTTTATTATGGCTGATTTCATTAATTTGATGCTACCATTATGGGGAAAGTTTGCTATGTTATATGTGGGTAAGGTTGTCATTAGGATGCAATCCTAACCGGAGGGAGACAAAGAGACTGAGTAATGGGTAAATTGTTGGGTTGTGATTGATTGGAAATGGATTTGGCTCTTGTCAGGGGGAGTTGCATGAAACTAGTTGACAATAGGTGGTGCTACGACTAAAAGTTGGGCCGCTTGGTTGATTAGAACACTTGAAGGTTGTGCTAGTGTACTTTGGACTAAGGGGACAACCTCACTTTGGAAAAAGCATATCATGAGCTCCTTTATCCTTTTTCAGGTTGAGGGCTATGTTAGACATGGGAGGTGTAATGCCCCCAGTCTTCCCGAGCATTTTCTCGAGCCTGCTCGGCTTCTGAACATATCTGACTTGCACCCTAACTTTCGAACAAGTGCACAATTTGCACTCGTGTGCCCCCAACCCTTCCTTAGACCCATGTGCATACACTGGTGCCTCTCGTATTTCCTCTGAGTGTGTGCGCACATAGCCTGTCTATCTCGAAAACCCATTTGCATGCATATGTGCATTCCCATTCCCTTACACATGTATGTCCTTGACCCCTCTTATATTTATGTGTACCCCTAAGAGTGATAGCACAACTCTCTAATCGCATAGGTTCAACCCCTTTTGTCGTAGGAAGAACCTAAAAACTCATGTGCGAGAAGAATCTTAAATGAGAGAGGAGGTAGGTATCTTCACACCGTACCTTAGGTGGGCATGGACCTAACCCAAGCTCAAGATCTAAGCCCTTAAGCCCATTATAACAAATATCGCTTATTCTCTCTCTTACCTTCCTCTACATCGCTTCCCACTAACCCTTCCAGTTATTCTATCTCCTAGTCACCTGCGACAATCCTAGGATTGCACACCCAAGTGTCCAATTAGGGTGAATATAGATATCCACATGGACTAGGATAAAAACACTGCTAGAACTAGAAGAATATAGCTTTTTTCCCATTATGGTGAATTTGGATTGCGGGGAAACAATAATAAGAGAAAACTAAGGCGTTAGGTATCCACTTTTAATCAATCTTCAATATTAATTCATCAATCCAATCTTATAACTCTGTTAGAATTGAATTAGAATGCGTTCCAATCAGAAGATGAAAATAATTAAATCAATTAATAACTCCAAAATAAGATATGAATCTCAATTAATTGATCTAAACATTAAGAACTAAGTAATCGATCGTAGGGAATTGCAATCATCTATTGTAACTGAAGCTAAGAATAGATCAATGGATTTTATAGATCAAAACTTTCACCAAACTAGAAACTTTAATCAAATCAAATATAATTTATCAATCAAACCATGAATATTGAATTAAAATAAATTCTACATTAAGAATTGATCAAAAGTTTCAACCTTTAGCCTTTAGCTAAGAGATTAGACAACCATTGCTAATTAAAACTAATCTCAAAGAAGAAAAACAGAAAAAACTAAAGCTAGAAAAGAAGAGAAACAAGAAAACTATAAGAAGAAATTGATTCTCTCTCTCTCTCTCTCTCTCTCTCTCTCTGTTTGTCTACCTTGTACCCTAATCACACTTTGGAATGTCTCTTAAACAGAATTTCCCCTCAGCCTAAAATAAATCTCGCACTTGCGTAAAATTGCACAAACCGTTGATTAATCCATTCGACCAATCAAAACTAATCGATGTCCTGTCAATGAATCACAATTTCTTCTTCGATTGAATTAAATGTGTCCCAAAATGTCTAGTGAGTAAATGTAATTTTCTGAAATTTTCTTAATCAATCAACTTCCAATCAACATGAATCAATGGACTCTTGATTGAATCGAATATCTAATCAATTGATAAAAAATTTCTTGTCTTTTTCATTTGAATTGTCAACTTTTGATCATCAATCTCCACCTTGAAAAGTACTTGATTCTTTCAATCTTTGAAGTTTGGATTCTTTAACTCTTCAAATGCTTGCTTTAAAAATAAAATAATAATAATAAAAAATCTCTCTTGGGCTTCTAAATCTTCATGAATAGCTTAGATACTCTTAGACTTCTAACAATCTCCTGCACAATATAAATTATTCTATTAAGGCTAATTTATCATTCATATGTAAGGGAAAATAATGCAAAATTGTGAATAATCATACAATATTTAGCAGTTATCACACCCCTACCAAAAATTTGCTAGTCCCAGGCAAAACAATACGAAAAGACTTATAAAATCGAAGACTAAAAATTATTTTAAAAAATTAAATCCTATAAATTTATGTAACCTTTAAGTGATCCAAACAAAGCTTTTGTGAATAATGACAATCTAAATTCTAGCACACTTACTAGATGATCAAATTGAGTTCAGGTCATTAATAAATGCAGTGAAAAAATTTCAAACATTGAGTACCAAGGTGGTCAGTGAATTTTAAACTTAATACCAATAAGGGTTCAATTCTCTACCATAATGAAAACTCTAATAACTATCAGAAATGCGCAAATCAACTAGAGACATTGAGTTAAAACCTTGTTGGCTATCCATGATATGAGAATTGTGGATGTTCACCTTAATGATATTCCAACTTACTCGCAATTTTACATCGATGGCTTTTACACTATGCAATCATTCATTCATTCTTCTTCTTCTTCTTCTTTTCAGAGTCAAAATATCAATCATTCTTCAAACTTCAAAGACTATTCATTTCTCTTTTCATATTCTTCTTTTTGTATACCATTATTATTATTATTATTATTATTATTATTTTTTATAACAATAAGTATCCCTTTTCGATACACTTGGTTTAATTCATTTCTTCCTTTCAAATTTTCCTCTTATTCAATGAAGCAAGTGAACAAGATAGTCAATGTTCAATAGGCTTGGTTCCTAGCACTCTGAGTAATCATAAGGTCAACAACTACAATATCAAACTTAAACCCTAGAAATGCAAGCCAAATGTGAAATGCGAAATTTATGATTAATCAATATTTACAAATTTTCATAAGAAGATTAATGAAAAGAACTTATTTTAATCTTTACAAGTATACTAGTTTCTAGACTTTAAATTTTAGCCTAGTTTATTTAGACTACCTTCAAGTTACAAAAATACATACATAGAAATCAAACTTCTATTTTTTAATTTTAATTTTTATTTTAAAACATAACCCAAAATAGCAAAGAGACAAGCGATTAGAAGAACTTTCCATAGGAAATCCCCCCCCCCCAAACCTAAATGAGACATTGTCCTCAATGTTGAAAGAAATGAATGTCGAGAAAAATATAATCAACATGAGAGCAACTATAAAGTAATGAGAAAAGGGGAGGAAGTACACGAGAGGATAAATAATCATAAGTGTTGTTACGGGGAAAATGTGCCAACCTACGGTCAAAAACCCAGGTCAAGCATCCTAATAAGCTATAGGTGCAACCTAGTGGTCCAGCCCTCACCTCCAGACCAACTAGAGGAGATGCTCCACCTCAACCCAAGGTCGAGCTCAACCTCAGTGGAAAGTCCGAGCGAGACCTCAACAGATAGGCTGAACCCAACCTTAGTAAGTAGGTCGTTCTGTACCTCGGCGTGCCAAGGCCTCAACTAGCACAACTGACCGAGCTTGTGGCCAACATTAGGCCGAGCTCAACCTAACTGACACCTAGTCGGCCCACGATTCGCGATGTAGATCACGGAGACCATCTCCAACGTGGATCTCTTTGCCAATGATCTAGAAGAATTCGCTTGCACAGATTTAGAATCCTACTAGGATTCTATCCCTACCAAAACTGGGATGAACACCCCCTACGCCATCGCCTCTCCCCACCTATAAAAAGAAAAGGCCCTCAAAGGAAGAGGTATGCACAATCTTTATCCCTAACCCTTGTTACCCAACTAGACCTAGACTCTTAACTTTAGGATTGGAGGGTCCTCAACACACAATCCAGGTCTTCTTTTACTCTTTGTACAGGTTCATGAGCCAAGGGGAAGAGCGACCAGATTTCTACATCAACAAGTGCAAAAATTCTTCAAGTCATTAGAACAGCAGAAACAAAGAGACAAAATACCAAAAAAACTAATATACTAATATACACATAAATGGATCTCCATCAGACTTTGTGTACCTTTGCAAGGAAACTAGGAATGGAGTTTCAAGGAATGGTAAAAGAGACGCTTTGGTTTGTCAACATTAACACATGACAACCCATAGAACAAACAATCTCTACATGGTGATAATCGATGAAATTGTCATAAACTATGATTTCTATGACTTGCATTGAACAATTGCCACTGGTATCTCATCCATTTTTAGGTTTTAGTATAAGCAATTGCAGATCAAAAGAAAATTTGCTCTAAAGTAGCACACATATTTTAACATATAAGCAAACTCAAAGGGAACATCTTCATTCATCATCATCAAGTAACATTGCGTTTTTCTTTTTATAAAATATTTTCTGGATGAAAAAACTACTTCAAAATACTACTACATGCTTGAAAAAGAAATAACTAAATGCCATCATACTACTCCTATGGAATTGTTAACTACAAGTCTACTGCCTCAAAAAATTGAGAGAGGGAGGAGGCACATTCTTTCCCTTAAGACAACATAAAATATCCTTCACTTTACTATAAATTCTATTCATTTTATGCTTCATATAAGCTTGTTTCATATTTAGTTCATCTATTTCGTTCTTTAGTACATTCATGCGATCTTCAAAACTTGATGGCATTGGAAATTCTTCATCTTCACTTTAATTTTATTCTTCTTTTCCTTCTTCTTCTTTTATTTCTTCTCCATGTCTAAGGAGTGTTTCTTCTTCTCTCTGTGCTCTCCTTAACCCATTCGACTAATCGTATGTTGACTAATTTTCTTGAACGGTACGAGTGGAGCGTTAAATGTTAGGGAAGTGGCATTGCCTAGACATCTTACAAATTAAACAACTGAAAGGTAAACTAGCTTCTCAGAATGAGCTGATTGCTTTCAGAATCTGATCAAGTATAATAGTTGAAGACATATAACCTCACCCTTACCTATCTTATAAAGCACATCTACCATATAAGGTACAAGCTCAGTCAGATTACCCACCCTTGGTACACATTAAACGTGAAAATATGATGCGAAAAATGGTTTACTAGTAACATCATTGAAGCTCTTAGACTAGTTCTCTCAATATTGATATCCACCATAGATAAAAGCAGTGTATTCATCTCAATACATTTTCCTTCTAGGGTCTCCCAACAAAGAGTTCTCTATTTGTATAATCAAGTTTGACATTTAATTCAATTGGTGTATTGAATTTTTTAATATTAATTGTCATTCATGTTTGAGAAACATATCAGTGGCATCCTTTCATTGGAAAAGTATATATATAGCTATGTGGTGAATAAGGAACTTCAAAACCCAAAAAGGAATATAAGAATCCTATATCTTTCATCTCAAAGAGTTGATTGAGATATATTTTTTGTCATATAAGTGGCTTTATGATCATAACTAGAACTAATCGTATCATCAACATACAACAATAGGCTAACCCTTATGAAGTGATGGATACGAACAAGTTTGGATCACGCGAACTATATCTGAAGTGCGTTGTTATAATTATTAAGCTAAACATCATAAGCCAAGCATGAGGAGCTTGTTTTAGTCCATAGAAAGCACGTCAGAATCCACATGCGATTTTGAGGATAAAAAATTTCGTATGGCAGTTGCATATAAACCTCCTCTTGAGGATCCCAAATAAGAAAGTCATTTTTTTACATTGAGCTTATATAAAGGCCACTGTTGAACTATAACTATAAAAATTAGAGTCTAAATTGTAATTGTCACGCCCTGAATTTAGCACCCAAATTATCTTGACCTAAGTCCTACACTTGGGGGCATGACTTATAATTAATATATATATATATATATATATATATATATATATATATATATATATATATATATATATATATATATATATATATATATATATTCCTTTTTAACTAAAGGAGGTTGTGATATTTCCATCTTATAATACTAAATAATCACCACTATAATTAAAGTCACATGTAAAACTCTCATTCTATGTCTATTACAATAAATCCAAAAGCTTAAAAGAAACTAAATTTAAATAAAATAATGATGACTAACAATCTTTCTCCTCATGCACCTTATTGAAATCTTGTTCCTGAAATTCAACATCCACAATATTTAGTACGATAGTGTTGGGTGTGAAATATTGCATATTTTTCCCTATCTATACCTTGGTTTTATAAATATGTCATGCCCCAGACTCGATAATCGAACTCATAAGGAACCCGAAAGCTAGTTCTGGCCACAATAGCTTCCATAGTACCCTATTCTCGGATCTTGAGGTAGGTTCTGATCCTAGGATCTTACAAGGAGGATTTCCATAAGCGTATATTCATTCCAAATGCGAGCATACCCAAGATCACAGAAAGTAAATTTCAAAAATAACAAAGGGACACATCATAAAATCCACTATAATTTTAAACTTTTACAAGTACATGGCTGAAAGGAATTAAATCTGATAGCAAAGAGGAAGGAAGAAGATCTACAACACTGGGGGGGGGGGGGGGGGGGGGAGGTTATCGGCTCAATTCTAATCCATGCTCTGCCGCTACAATGCTGACCTAGGATTATCTGCACGCATCAATCATGTATAAGTTTATAGAAGCTTAGATGGTGGTGAAAATGTGTATTAATGATGCATAGAAGAATAATAGGAGATACATGAAGGAAAACCTGATCAACGACAATATCATTAGCCTTACCGAGGCTTGTCATGAATGCAATGTAATGAGTACTGGGCGCCATACCAAGGAAATACATAAAGGGGCTTATATGGCTGATGGAAATGCGATGAGAAGTGATGTCAGTGCTCATATCCAAATCCACATATCAAGTACATTTTCAATCATAAGGAAATCACCAGGGTCCAGTACACTTCTGGATGACTACCGCTCTTTAAACTCGCATAGTTAAACGAGCGTAAGAGACCTCACTACCTGCCTGTGGATAGTCAATCACCAATAAGGCTCATCGGTAGCAGACCCATTTATGAGTTGGTCAAATTTAGCCTAGTAATGCCTTCTTATACCAGGCAGGTAAGGCCACACCCCTACCCAACCGACTACACGATAGTGGGAGTCACGGCCTAACGATATAAGGCCTCATGCGCTCATAGTTTACACTCGGTTACGGCATTAGGGCAGATCTCGATATCATGAAAGTTTTGAAAATTTCATGCATGGGCATCCTATGCACCCTATATGCTCAAGTAATATTTCCGGTGTCCACACATACCACCATCTACGAAGGTCCCTATGGAGGCAAAGCCCTGATGAAGCAAGAGCGGTATCATCATGAAATGTGATGCCAATGCATGAGTCACACATACAAATTATACACTAGCTTCAAGCACTCTATGTACACAAGGGGAGAAACTCCATCCCTCTATCATATCAACCCTAATGACCACACACAATGTAATCCATTCACACAAATGATGTATGTGGGTCATAATGGTGTGAGTGCGCGACTTAGCGATGATGATGTGGAATGTACTCCTCCTTCCAAAGGAGGGACAAGGTCCAGATATACAGACAGTACTATAAAGAGAAGTCCTTTAGTGGGGGCCCAATACTTGGGGTAGCCCATGAGCTAAGAGGGTCATAAAAGGCCTAAGGAAGAAATGATCCTAATAAGAGTTTAAGGTGGGTCTTCAACCACTTATAAGAACCCTATGAGCCTACCTTAGGGCCACTAAGGAGGACATCCAACCTTAACTAGGTCCCAAAAGGTAGCCCGCTACCTACACGTGTATAAAGCAAGGCCCAAGGCCTAAGCAATCCATGACCTAGTGGGCTATACACCAAGCCCAACACATGGGCAATTTAGTGGGCCCTCAAGTAAGGTTTAGGCCCAACCATGAAGATCATGAGTCCACTCATTGTAATGGGCCTAATGGGCAGCCTGTTATTCCAACCATATGGACAATTCTTATGTTTAAAACAAGTGAATTGGGCCTCACATCTTGGCCCAAGTGTGGGATTAATTTAATGGGCAACCAACGGCCCAACTACTTGAGCATTTTGGCCCATAAAACCCATCACAATAGTATATTAAATATAGGCCCAAAGATCAGGGGCCTATCAAGAAAGTTCCAGGACAATGGGCCTAGGAAACCCAACAATAACTATGAATATTGGTCCAACAAAAACCTAATGAAGTGGGCCTTAAGTATGCACTAATTAAGCCTAAAATCAAATAAAAAATAGGGCAAGATATGTGTAATATTATCCCCAAATATGGTGGGCCACGCTGCCCCAGCCACTTCGGGCCTAGTGCTGAAATTCCAGCCCACCCACTATCTGGGCTTGCTGGAAATTCAATAATAATTAATTTATGCAACCATTTTAGTCCCTAGTGGCCCACATATGTCATAGAGGGTCCCACCAAAAGAAGGAGTGAATAAAACACATAAATCAAGGTGGGCCATGCGGTTGGACTGGACGTTCAATAGCAATCCATTAGGCTGGGCGTTCCATGGTGGGCAGTCCAAGGGGCTGGGGCGTCCCCCTTTTAAACACATCAAAGTGGGTCTCGCATGTGGACATCCGACATGGGATATGGGCCACACACATTGGGTCCACAATATGGAGGGTGGCCTGGGTAAAACATACGTTATATTGAGCCTTAGGAGGGTGGACGGCCAGCCCAAGGCTGGACGCTAGCCTTGCTGGAACGTCCAGCTATGGGCTACCATTCCAGCAGCCACACTTCATTTTTCTAAGGTGAATTTGGTGGCCCATATCCCCAAGATGGGTCCCAACATGATGGGCCACAAGATGGGCCACTAGGGAAGCCATCAGCCCAAGCAAAACATGGAGGAATTTCATGGACAACAATGTAGGAAACTAAAAATTCTGCTCTAAAAAAGTTGTTGTTCATACAATGTTTACCCCAAAAAGTGGGTCCAAACATTGCCTAGGAGGGGAGGGATGAGTGTTTGATATTTTCCCCATCAAATACAGTAAGGTGGGGTCCACAAAAGTGGCCCACCCTTCAAAAATTCAAGTTGAAATTCTTGTTTTCCTCTCATTCGATAGGGCTGGACGGTCCAGCAAGGTGGAGGGCCCACCCCCCTTATGGGCCTCCTTTTGGGTGCCATTGCATGGGTAATCTGAGGTGTGATCCATCACACTTTAAGGTGGGGTCCAATCCTTCATATTACATCCCACAACATGAAGAAAAATAGTGAAAATTATAGACCAAATCCATGTCAAACATCAGCTACAACAGAAATTCCAGCAATATGGACAACAACATGTTGCTATCCAAACCTGCCCAAAAGAAAAATAAAAGGGAAATAAATCACCAATTCCTTAAGGTGGGGTCCACCTAGATGGGTCACACAACTCTCAGACCCAAGTCCCTTCCAAGATCAACCATAAAATCAAGCCCAAAGGCTGTCCAAAACATGCCAACAACATGAGGCACCATGGTTGGACCTGGACGTCCAACCACTTGGGCTTGTTTGTATAGCACATCAGGTGGGCCACATATACATCAAATCCACTACAAAGAAGGGAAAGAAAAGATGGAGAAGGAACACAATCTGGCCATGGGGTAGGGCCCCGCCACTAATGGGCCCTTCCAAGATCAATCACACCCATTGATTTACATTGATTTGTACTTACAACCACAAACCTAACACATGCATGGTCTATATTTACAATGGATGGTTAGGATGTCATCCCAACATGATGTTTAAGGTCTAGATGACCTTAAGATGGTGTAGATCAAAAGATACTTCATGATGGGGTTCATGGAGAATGGCCCCATCATGGAACATAACAAGCATGTAGGATGGGCCAATGACCACATCCATGGGATCAAAAGGGATCCCCACCACGGATTGGTGGGTCCCATATGATTCATTCATGAAGAAATAAGGAGATTAACGGATGAAAAGAAATCAGCAAAAAATATAGTCACCCACATGCAATTCAAGCTCTTAAACTTTCACACCATGTAGATCTTAGACTAATGAAGAGGTTTCGATGGTTGAGATGAGTTTTTAATGGTGGGATTGGAGGGATTTTGGAGCTTTGAGGGTTGGAGAAATAGGGAAGAAAGAGATGTTGGGAAAGGGAGATTTGCTAGCATGTAGAGAAAATGAGGAGCGAGAGATAAAGAGAGAGAGAGAGAGAGAGAGAGAGAGAGAGAGAGAGAGAGAGAGAGAGAGAGAGAGGTTATGATTATTTTGTAAGAAAGGCAATGATTGCCTATGGGAGGAGAAAATGATGTTTGTAGAATAGGGTAGGTTTTTTAGTAGTGTATGTGGGATTAGGTGGTGTTTGCTATGAAATTTTTTTATGGTGTGTGTAGTGTGCTTTGGAACTTGTGCCAAGGGTGGGGTCACATGCAGCACACCTAAGTGGGCCACTTGATTAAGGGTCATACAATGAAATGTTCATAACTTTCGATTTATATATTGGATGGATGCACAAGAAGCGTCGTCAAAACCACAACGATGATGCGAATAAGATGACATAGGTCGTGGGTTGATTGGAATTGGGTCAACGTGACTGGACTTAAAGATGACCATAAACACTATATGACGGTCGCGGGTTAGCGAGATTCAACTGGTAAGACCGTAAGACCAAGAGAAATGAAATAACATAGCTACACACACATACACACACAAGAATTTGGATTGGATCTTACAATTCTCTCCACCAACAAAGAAATTTTATCTTCAAAATTGCCAAAACTAGAACAATGAAAATGCATAAACATCATATATATATATATATATATATATATATATATATATATATATATATATATATATATATATATATATATATATATATATATATATATATATTTCTCAATCATCAATCACAAAAGAAGGTAATACAAATAATCATACATTAATCAATCATCGAATAAATGAGGATAATGCTCTCTAATCTCGCCTCGCGTTCCTAAGATGCCTCGGCCTCCAAATGATGACCCTATTGTAGCTTCACCAAGGGAATGACCTTGGTCCTAAGGATCTGTTCCTTCTGATCAAGAATAGGAATCAACTGCTCAATGTAAGAAGCATTTTTGTGGACCTTGATGGCTGCCAATCAATCATAGGAATAGTGTCTGACCTACATTTTTGCAACACAGAAATATGGAATACGTCGTGGATCGTAGACAACTTAGGAGGTAAGGCAAGCCCATAGGCCACAACGCCCATGCGCTTGGTAGTCTCAAAAGGTCCAATGAATCTCAGGACAAGCTTTCCCTTCACACCAAAATGAACCATGCCTTTCATAAGCGAGACCTTGAGATATACCATGTCCCCAACTGCAAACTCAAGGGGTTGATGCCAACGATTAACAAAACTCTTCTACTGGCTCTGAGCTGTGCGCATCCTCCGCCTGATAACATCAATAGCCTCCAACGTCTGCTGCATAAGCTCGGGACCTAGGTGATGATGCTCTCCCACCTTAGTCCAACAGCAATGAGATCTGCACAGTCTGTCATAAAGTGCCTCAAAAGGAGTTATATCGATAGTCGCATAATAGCTATTGTTGTACGCAAACTCGGTAAGGCACAAATGCTCATCCCAACTACTTGCGAAGTCGATCATATGAGCATATCCTCAAGGATCTGGTTGACCCTTTCGGTCTGCCCATCTATCTGTGGATGATAAGCGGTGCTGAGATGTAAAGTAGCCCCCATCGCTTGCTGAAAACTCCTCCAAAACTGAGACGTAAATCTAGAGTCTCGATCTGAAACGATCGAAACTGGGATGCCATGTAGTCTCACTATCTCCTCAATAAATACCTTTGTAAACTAGTACATAGACCAGAAAGTACGCACCAGAATGAAATGAGTCGACTTTATCAGACGATCAACGATAACCCCGATGGTATCGTGACCGCGTTGAGTCCTCGACGAACCTACGATGAAGTTCATCGACACATGCTCCCACTTCTACTCTAGAACGCTCAACGACTGCAAGGGACCAGGGGGTCTTTGGGGATCGGCATTGACACGCTGCCATATGTCCCACTCGGCCACAGAACTAATAATCTAGCACTTCATCCCCTACCAAAAGTATTGCCTCCTCATATCATGATACATCTTCAGGGAGCCCGAGTGAATAGTAAGTCTTGATAAGTATGCCTCGGTCATCAGATCACAATGCAACTCTAGCATGTCAGGGACATACAATCAACCTCTAAAGTGTAATCCACCATCAGAACTAATCTACCAGTCTGACTGCTCCACAGATGCGGCTTCTGCTCAGTACTCCTGAAGTGACTCATCCGACTGCTAAGCCTCAATCACCTTAGCCAATAAAGAGGGTTGAATCAATAAGCTCGACAGCTGAACAATAGAAGAATGTAGGCCGAACTTAAAGTCAAACTCTGAAACATCCTTGAGCATCTGCCACTGTCGAACCATTATATGTGTCATCAGGCCTCGTGGCTGACAGTTGAACGTGTTCACCACCACATTTTCCTTATTCAGATTGTATTGAAGGTTAAAATCATAGTCTTTTAATAGCTCCATCCATGCTTCTGCCACAGGTTCAACTCGGACTATGAAAATAGATACTTCAACCTCTTATGATCCGAGAAGATCTTGAACCTGACCCCATATAGATAATGCCTCTACACCTTCAGTTCGAAGACAACCGTTGCAAGCTCTAAATCATGGGTAGGATAGTTCAGCTCATGGACCTTGAGCTGGCAAGAGGCATACGCTACGGGATTCCTGTGATGCATCAGAATAACACCCAAACCAACTCTAGAGGCATTGGTGAATACAACAAAACCTTCACTCCTATCAGGAAGAGTGAGAACCGGAGTGGACGTAAGGCGGTCCTTTAACTCCATAAATGTCTCCTCCTAAACGTCACTCCCTACAAACTCAACGCCCTTCCACATCAATCGGGTTAGCGGTGATGCAATATCTGAGAAACCCTCTATAAACCATCGATAATATCCCTCTAGACAAAGGAAGCTAGGGATCTCAAACACTTTCGTGGGCTGGCCCCACTAATGACTGCATTAACCTTCAAGGGGTCCACAGCGACATCCTTCCTTGTCACCACGTGACCTAGGAATTTTATCTCCTCCTGTCAAAACTCGCATTTCTCCACTTTCGCATACAGCTGGTAGGCACGGAGGGTCTCCAGCACAATCTGCAAGTGCTCAACATGGTCCTCTTGGGTCCTCCAATATATAAGAATATCATCAATAAATACCACCATAAATTGATCGAGGATGGCCGAATATTCGAAGTGACCATACTCATAATCAGTATCAATAACCGGCCTCGATAATCGACCTCAACAACATGGACATTTAACCAACATTTTTCTCAAGGAATGACCCACATAGAGCCTAACATATAATGGACCCATGGCCTCACACGAGGGCCAAAAATACAGCACCATCACTACGTGAAAAATGGAAAAAAAGGATGGATTTTGAGACGGTCCTGGACCGTCTCTAAAATTGCTTGGTTTAAAGACACTTTAAAGATGGCCATAAACCGTCTCTAACATTTTACACGGCCTCTGACCGTCCTTAATATTGTCTTAAAAATTTTAACATCCACAAATTGTTTAGGACAGTCATTGACCGTCTTATATGCGACCATTTGAGATGGTCATTGGCCGTCTAAATTAGAGACGGTCATTAGCCATCTTTTACTTGTAATTTGAGACTGTCAATGATCATCTCTATTAAAGACGGTCCTTAGCTGTCTTATAGCCCTGCCAAAGACCGTCTCTAATAGAGACTATCAATGACTGTCTATGTTAGAGATGGTTTAAGACCGTCTCTATTAGAAACGGTCCTAAACCGTCTTATAACCCTGTGAAAGACCCTCTCTATTAGAGACTATCAAAGACCATCTCTGTTAGAGACTGTCAAAGACTATCTCTCTTAGAGACGGTACTAAGCCGTCTCTAACGGTAAAAATTAAGCAACTCAAAAAAATTATGAATTTCATAAAAAAAAAAAATAGTTGAGAAGCTTAGAAAAATAATAAACAATGTTTAAGAAAATTTTAAATTTTGAAAAAAAAACCTATAATTTTATAAAAATCTAGATTTTGAAAAAAAAAATTAAGAACTTTGAATAATTTTGATAATTTTGAAAAAAAAAATTTAATAAAAAAATGATATTTTGAAAAAGAAAATTTAAAAAATTAAACAAAATTGTGAAAAAAATTGACAAATTGTAAAAAAATATATATTTGAAAAAAGAAAACTAAATTTTGTAAAAAAAATGTTAAATTTATTTATAATAATAAAAATGATATTTAGTTGAAAGAGTAAAGAAAATATACATTTTGAAAAAAAATGTTAAATTTATTTGTGAAAAATAAAATTACTAAATTACTAGGCACATCCACTAATTGAACCTTTAATCATTTTTAGACAATCTAATCAGTTCAAATTGAAAAGTAAATAACTTCAGATGTTTAAATCAAATTTCACTGAAATTGTTGATCAATTGTATGCCCAATATCTTTCTCATATGTAGCCTGATTGTGGCAAATAACTAGTCAAATTGAAAGTATTGATAGTAAAATAGAGTGAATGGACTAGACATGTAAAATGGGCCAAATATTTTAGTTAAAATTATGACCCAACTAATTACTGACCTCATGAGAACCTAAGAATTGATGTTAGTAAGTTTTGTGGGCCCCATCATGATGTGTGTCGAACATCAACACCGTGGATTTGATGTGTCCCCTTTAGGTTATGAGATATCTCAAAAATCATTGGTAAACGAAACTCAAGTGGGCCTTACCATTTAAAAATTATGTGAAAACATCTTAAAAAATATAAAAGCACTTGGTGGAGGCCACATGAGTTTTGGATGCAGTTGAAACTTGGTCTGACCCTTCATCCAAGTGGGACACACATAATGAGTGGGTTAGATATGTGAATCACATTTAGGCACACCCAATATATGATTATGAATGTTTTAAGGAAACCTTTCTCCACTACATGTAAGTGAGTTACTCGTTACCTTTTCCAGAGTAAACTCCGTGGGGTTCACCATTATTTATTTATTTTATCCACTCCATTCATCCATGTTAACAGATAATTTAAGGTCTAAAGAATAAAAAGGAAGCATATCCAAAGCTCAAGTGGACCACACCACAGGAAATAGTGTGATTGAACCTCTACCATTTAAAATTTCTTGGAGGCCATTAAAGTTTTGGATCAAGCTGATGTTTGTGTTTCCTATTCATTGATATATTTTGATATTATGAAAAACCTTTAACTATTTTTGGACAATCTGATCAGTCCGAACATGAAGAGTAAATAACTTCAGATGTTTAAATCAAAATTCATTCAAATTGTTGATCAATCTTGTTTGCCCAATATTTTTCTCATATGTAGTATGATCGAGGCGAGTAACTAGTCAAATTGAGGGTAATGATCAGTAAAATAGAGTGAATGGACGCCCATCATGATGTGTGGGACTCTGCAATAGGTGATCAGTTCCATTTGCATCCTGACACAAAGGAATCCTAGGGCTACAATTTTGAGGATAGTGAAAGTAATGTCTTACCTGTTGTAGTAATAAAAACACTATCTATTCTTTTCTTTGACTTTCTGTACATCAACTTGCTATAAATGAATGAAGGGAAAATGACTTCTATGTTAGTTTTCCACCATTTGAAAAAATGATAGTGACTTATCCTTTTCATTGTGGCACTGATGTTCAGCTATCCTGATTATCCAAATTGTGAGTTCCATTGCAGATGGATTGTATCTCTAAAATAACACTGATCAATCAATTGTAACCATTGAATTAATGGCTGACAAATGGGTGGTTGGGAGTAAAGTATCACTTGGTCCAAATTCAAAAAGGAAAAATCAGATTGTTGGTTTATGATAAACTATTTATATAATTTGAGCTGTTGTACAACTACACCATGTGTACAGTTAAAGAATCTTCCCCATTTTTTAAAGTTGTTTATAACTAACATATGAAATAATAAATACTTTGATACTCTGGTAGTGGAACGGATGATAGGCAGGTATAAGAAATCGTACATGTGACACATAAATAATTCAAATTAAGTTCCAGTCGGGTCGGGTCGAGTCGGGTTTTGTATCGAGTCGGGCCGAACTGGGCCCTATCTGAGCTCGGCTCGAACTCAATTTCAGGCTTAGAAAAATGGCCCGTCCTGACCGGAACTCAGTTCCGGGTCGGGTCGAGTCGAGCTTTTTCGGGCCGAGTCAAGCGAGCTAACCAGGCTAGCCCGGTTTGTGTACACCCCTACCAGCCAATGACTGGTGGTCAGTGCTCTATAGCCCCCACCATGATGTATATGTTTCATCCATGTCGTTCATATATTTTTACAGATAATTTTACAATATGAGACCAAAAGTGAGATAAAAGTAAGTCTCAAGTGGACCACATTACAGGAAACAGTGTTGAATGAGCGTCGACCATTAAAAACATTTTGGCAGCCTGAATCTATATGATCAAGCTGATTTTTGTTTTTTCCCTTCATCTGGTCCTGTATGACCAAATCAACAGATTTGATGTCAAATAAACAGTACAGTGGGCCTTAGGAGAATTTTAATAGTGGATATCCAATCACTATTGTTCTCATGTGGTGTGGACCACCTGAGATTTATATCTCTCTAATTTTTTGCAAAAAGCTCTAAAATGATCTTTAAAAATGGATGAACAGAATGAATGAAACACGTACATCATGGTAGGGCCCACAGAGCATCGTTAATGGTTTCATCCATACCATCCATCTGTTTTTAGAGATCATTTTACGGTATAAGTCAAATAATGAGGTATATCCAAATCTCAAGTGGACCACATTATAGGAAACAATATTGAATGAGCGTCGACCAATAAAAACATTTTGGTAGCCTAAATCTATTGGATCAAGCTGATTTTTGTTTTTCCCCTTCATCTGGTCCTGTATGACCAAATCAACAGATTTAATGTCAAATAAACAGTACAGTGGGCCATAGGAGGATTTTAATAATGGATATCCAATCACTATTGTTCTCATGTGGTGTGGACCACCTGAGATTTATATCTCTCTAATTTTTTGCCAAAAGCTCTAAAATGATCTTTAAAAATGGATGAATGGAATGGATGAAACACATACATCATGGTAGGGCCCACAGAGCATCGTCAACGATTTCATCCATGCAATCCATCTGTTTTTACAGATCATTTTACAGTATAAGTCCAAGAATGAGGTATATCCAAATCTCAAGTAGACCACATTACAGGAAACAGTGTTGAATGAGTGTCGACCATTAAAAATATTTTGGAGGCCATAAAAGTTTTGGATGAAGCTGATATTTTTTTTTCCTCTTCATCTGGGTCTGTATAACCTAATCAACAAATTGGATGTCAAATAAACAGTATAGTGGGCCATAGGAGGATTTTAATGATTGATATCCAATCACTATTGTTTTCATGTGGTGTGATCCACATGAGATTTGTATCCCTCTCACTTTTGGGATCAAGCAATAAAATGATCTGTAAAAATGAATGAACGGAATGGATGAAACACATACATCATGGTGGGGCCCACAGTGCTCTACAGTTCTCCTAATTGTATTAGGAAATTTGTGAGTATCATCCATTGATCTAGACTATTTATTAGGTCCAACTCATATTTCATAGGCTACCATGAATAAATCATATTGATCTAACTAAAAAAAAAAAAATATTTGATCAATGGTCTTAAAATGGATGGTCAAGATCATTTACAAAAAAGTAGGTCCGATCAACAATTTGATTCATCAAATTTTTAGGGGCCATCATGGATTGTTTATGAATCTAAAGAATCACTTTTTTCAACCAATTGAAAGCATCCTATCCATGTCTTGGAAAAAGAATGGTTAGAGAAAAAGTCCAAATTAATCATAGATTATATCACTCGTTCAGTTTAAATATTTTTCAAGGTAACCCAGAAAATGTGTTCTGAACTTAATAGACGGTTGAGATCAACCGATTGGACCACATTATATAAAAATATATGGACGACATGAATAAATCATGAGAATGGATTGGCTACTCCCCTTGACACTAGCCATTGGCTGGTGGTCGGTGCTCTGTGGGGTCCACCATGATGTTTGTGTATCATCCATGCCGTCCATCTATTTTTATATATCATTTTATGATACGATAAAAAAATGAATTATTTCTCAATCTCAAGTGGACCACATTATAGGAAATAGTGTTGAATGAATTTTGACCATTAAAAATGTTTTGGGGGCCATAAAAGTTTTGGATCAAGCTGATATTTATTTTTTTCCCTTCATCTGGGTCTTTATGACCAAATTAACAGATTGGATGTCAAATAAATAGTACAGTAGGCCTTAGGAGGATTTTAATTGTGAATATCCATTCATTATTTTTGTCCTGTGGTGTGGCCCACCTAGGATTTATATAGCTATCAATTTTTGTATCAAGCACTAAAATGATCTTTAAAAATGTATGAATGGAATGGATGAAACATGTACATCATGGTGGGGCCCAAAAAGCACTGACCTAAATGTCTCAAAATTGGGCGCCCGCTCAAAAGATGTCGCGCCCAATCTCCCCCTCCCAAAATCGGCCCTCCCTCTGCCCTCTCTCTATCTTTCCCTCTGCCCTCGACGTGCGCCCTCCATCTGCCCTCCCTCTATCTCTCCCTCTTCCCTCGCCGCCATCCCTCTGCCCTCTCTCTCTCTCTCTCTCTCTCTCTCTCTCTCTCTCTCTCTCGCCATCTCGGTCCTAGACACCCATGCGACTATGAGCTTCTTCCTACCCCTGAATCTCTCTCTCTCTTTCTCTCTCTCTCTCTCTCTCTCTCTCTCTCTCTCTCTCTCTCTCTTCTTGATTGGTGCAGCCAGCAGCCCCTGCCCTTCATCTGGTGCGGCCAGCAGCCCCTACCCTTCATCTGGTGCAGCCAGCAGCCCCTGCCCTTCATCTCTTCACCGGTCAGGTACTCATTTCTATATTTACATTTTTAATTTTTAGATTTGTAAATCCACATATAATGGATGTATACCATGTATACAATGGATGCAGAGATAGACTAGTCTTGCCATTCATCATTTGTTGTGCACATTTAAGGTGTGCACAACATGTGTTTGATGAAATGTCTCTGCTAACGTGATCTGGTGTTCAAGAAGTTTATTCACTCAAATATCAAGAAGTTTGCTTTGACATTAATGTGAATGTGGACTACACACGTGACCACATTGAAATTAATGTGAATGTGTTTGCTTTTCTAGGGCCTTAGGTCATTTTTTTGTCAGCCTGAGCTCCTCGCCTAATCTATAAAGTTAGTTTCTTCTAATGGAAAGTTTTCGATTTTGAAAAAAAAAAAAGGCTGATAGACATTTATAAGAGCTCCAGTGTACATCCCAATTTATCTTTTAATTCTCCCTTTTTAGGTAGGCAATATTTTAATGGGTAGTTCGTTGATGCATTCTCAGGTGTGGCATTTGATACGAAGGAACTCAGGAAATGTACATTTGACCTTTAACTCAAGTTGAACCATGAACCTGAAGATAGGTCGTCATATGAAATTTAATTTAATTGAAATTAATATAAGCTCACACTAATGCTCATCCTTATGTTGAATTAGAATTCATACATGGCTTGGGCCTCAGGTCTTAAGTGTTGGACCGGGAATAGACCCAACTTGGGCTAGCCCCAACCCAGCCCATTGTCCCCTATCAATGGATGGCTGGAGATATTTGATACATAATCTCCTCTGCAGCAATAGGAACACATGCTTACTTCCATCTCTTTTGGTGGAAGAAAGATTGAAAAGCTCATTACAAGGTCTCACACACAACTACTTGGATGATAAAGTTATCATCCAATTAGCTCATCATAAGTCTGAACATGCAAATAGCGTGCAACATCCAACTCATCCCAAAAGGTTGGCTCCAATATGAAGAACACGTGTTGCAAAAAATCAGGCCAATCCACTCATCAGTGGGCTAAACCATAGAAAACAATGGAAAGCCATCAATATGATCCAAAGTAAGTATCAATTTTTTCTCTAGATGATCTTCGTCAAGGGACCAACCTTTAGATGCCATTCACACGCGACACAAAGCTAACTATGTGCTAGTTGGGCGATACTTATTGACCAACAAGTTGCATGTGAGACCTCATTATTCTTTATTTTCAGGATTTTTCTATTTAATTATTACAATATGTCATTGAAATATAATATCCTGGTATTTTAATTATTTGGATGGATTTGTAATCAAATCTAAGTTTTAAAAGACTATGTTTGACACTAAATATTAGCGTATGAAATGGAAATGTTTCCTTGTCAAATGTTGCATAGGTTTGAAACAAGTCCAATTGGGAATCATGAAACTTTTCTGATAATACCCACCCATAAAGAATAAAGAGACCCTTTTCTGATAATAGGGAATCAAATAAACTAAAAAACACCTGTAGTAATTTCTCCTGGATGCTAGGCTCTAAGAAAGTTATGGATGCATTTCCTCAATCTCTTTACGTATGTATGTGTATATGTGTGCATGCACGCATGGACGGATGAAACGTATGCATGCATGCATGGATGGACAGATTATGCATGTGTGTGTATGCATGCATACATGCATGGATGGAATTATGTGTGTATATGTATGTATGTATGCATGCATGGATGGAAGACTGGATGGATGGATCATCACGCATGTGTGTGTATATGTGTATGTATGCATGCATGCATACATACATACATATACACATTTGGGGTTTTTGTGAACTTATTAGCTAGTTGGTAGGGTTTTCAATCATTGTTTTTTGCTATTGCATGGTTCACTTGAGCTTTGGATTTGCTTGGTCTCTTGTTATAAATTGACATGGAGAAATAGATGGATGGTGTTGATTATTTAACTTATTTCTTACTATAGCACATACTCTTAAGCCCTATTAAATAAAAATTTATTATACATGCAATTTTTTTCTTTTTCTATTTTATTCCTATATGTGTAAATATTTATATTTATATTTTTTTCTTTTTCTATTTTATATTTATTTATTCCTATTGATGGTTACCAATGATTTTTATCCACCCATTCGATGGACACGATTTCAGTGGTTAGGATGTTCAATCAGCATAGTTTTGAAATATTCTCAATCCACAATGGACTTTTGAAATCATATGAGTGGAATTTTTCTATGGTTGTTTGTTTAAAACATGACTTTTGCAAGCCAACAAACCTAATTCTCACTTTAATTGATAAGACCCAAAAATATTAATTTTTCTCTTTTAAAAAAATAGACACATGATTTCTCCACACTTGAACAATCACCCATCACAACCAACAGATAACTTCTATTAATAACCTAAATCAATAAAATAATCCAAACTCAATTAAGGAGTCTTTTGGATGCATGATAATGGTTTAAGTTATAAATGATTTACATCTTTACAGCCTGTCTTGTTTGGCTTTAAGTTATAAATGATTTACAGGTAAACGATTGTCTATGTTTGTATAACCCACAAATTGTTTAAGCCTTGTAAACGGATATATATAGATCTTTATTTTTTGTGATTGGTGACCACATGTGTGGCATGTTTTGACAGTTTATGAAAAATCTCTTTTTTATTGTATCTCACTTTTTATATGCTACATGCACGTGATATTAGAAATGGATTTGATGCCCCCAAGCAAGAATTGGATGATGAAAGATATATTGACTGATGAATACACTAAAGGCATTTAATCATTTATTATTTTTATGAAAAGGAATTCGAGAGGTGTTGATTGGTATAGTTGTCCTTGTGCTAGATGTCGTAATGTGCGTGGGAAGAAAATACTAGGTACAGTTTCTGAGCATTTGATTATGAATGGTATAGATCAGACATACACAACTTGATATTTTCATGGAGAACAACTTCCCAATATGGGTGTCCATGCCAAGGCTCGTAGTACATTTACCACTGATTGTAATGAAGAGTTGTTACCCAGAATGGTTGATTTGGTTAATGATACTTTTGGTCATGTTCAACCCGATGACTTAGATGCATGTATGAATGAGGTCAATGAGGAACATGGTAGTCAGCCTCAAGATGACATAGATAATGATACTCAGTACAATAAATTAAGGGAGGATGCGGTACAACCCCTATATCCATCGTGTAAATGTGAGTATACAAAGTTGTCGGTGACAGTTGAGTTGATGAGCATGAAGGCTAGATATCAGTGGTCAGATAATAGCTTTACGAGTTTGTTGCAACTGCTCAATAAGATTTTTCCAAGCGAGAACTCTTGCCAGATAGTACCTATAATGCAAAGAGACTGATCAGTTCGTTGGGTATGAACTATGGGTGATACACGCATGCCGTAATGATTGTATTTTGCACTAGAAGGAGCATGCTAATAAGAAAAGTTATCCTACATGTAAAGAAAGCAGATGGAAAGAGAACTCTGTCATTTATTTTTTTTTAACCAAGTCACTAAAGGATTTTAATTTCAAATGTAACTGAAGTATTGACAGAACGTTGTCTCTTGTTGCAGTACGAGATGTAACAAGAATATATATTGATTATGTATTTGAATTTTTTTAAAATGCACTAACCAGAAACGATTTGAGACGACGTTCAATGATACTTTGTTAAATATGAAATTTATGATCTTTAGTAACTTAGTTAATTAAAAAGAACTACGTAGTGGCTTGATCCCAATCTGACTTTTTGGGTACGTAGGCAGCCGTTCGTAATGTACTAGAATATCGGTGCGGCCACAAATCTTTTTTCTTCTTTGAATTGTAACAGATTGTATCGGTTGCATTTTTCTCTGTCATACAGGTTGTGGCTATCAAAGATATAATATCACCTCCTAATAGGAAAATAATTAATGATGTGTACAGGTAAATTCATTCTTTCTTATTCCTTATATTGTTTTCCAGTTATATTTGTGTTGGTTTCAGAGTACAGGTAGCGATAAAAATTATTAGTCGATTGTGGCTTGTAGACAAAGGGATGAGTAACCAACAATAGAAATATGGGAGGCTTTCCCCAGGTATCCAGATGTTTTTAGATATATTTATATTTTTTTTAATGTATTAGCTTGAAATTGATGGAGCATACCCAGATGTTCGTTGGAGCTATCTAGATGAGTGGGGGTCCTTGGAAGGTGAGAACCGGTGTTATGACCATGATGAAGCTGTCCATTTTATATGGACAACATTGGAGGGGCCTGACCATTTGGACAGCCCGTGTTTATGTATTTGCTCGAAATTAATGGACCAGACCCGGATGTGTGTCGGAACTATCCGGATGAGCGGGGGTCCCTGGAAGGTGGGAACCGCTGTTATGATCATAATGAAGCTGTCTATTTCTTATGGAAAATATTGAAAGGGCCTAGCATTTGGACAGGCCGTGTTTATATCTGTATTTGCAGGGACCATACCCTTAACCTAAACCTAAACTTGAAAATCCAAACATAAACCCGATCTCGAACCCAATTTCCTAAACCTAAACCTTAACCTATTCTCAATTCCCTAAACCTATAGCTTATAACCTAATCCTAAACCTTAACCTAAACCTAAACCTATAACCTTAACCTATAACCTAATTGTATTCTCAAATCCCTAACCTAAACCTATAATCAACACTTATAACCTAAACCTAAGCCTAAAACCTAAACCTATGACCTAAAACCTAAATGTATTCTCAAATCCATAACCTATTCTCAATTCCCTAAACCTATAGCTTATAACCTAAACCTAAACCTTAACCTAAACCTATAACCTTAACCTAAACCAAAACCTATGACCTAAAACCTAAATGTATTCTCAAATCCTAAAACCAAAACTTACACCTAATCCTAATCTTAACTCCCTAATCTAAACCTAAACCTAAACTTGAAAACCCAAACCTAAACCCGATCTCGAACCCGAACCCGATTTCCTAAACCTAAACCTACACCTAATCCTAATCTCATCTCCCTAACCTAAACCTAAACCTAACTTGAAAACCCAAACCTAAACCTACACCTAATCCTAATCTCATCTCCCTAACCTAAACCTAAACCTAACTTGAAAACCCAAACCTAAATCCAATCTCGTACCCGAACCCGATTTCCTAAACCTAATCCTTAACCTATTCTCAATTCCCTAAACCTTAACCTATAACCTAACCTAAACCTAAACCTAGAACCAACACTTATAACCTAAACCTAAACCTAAGCCTAAAACCTAAACCTATGACCTAAAACCTAAATGTATTCTCAAATTCCTAAACCTAAACCTACACCTAATCCTAATCTCAACTCCCTAACCTAAACCTAAACCTAAACTTAAAAACCTAAACATAAACTCGATCCCAAACCCGAACCCGATTTTCTAAACCTAAACCTTAACCTATTCTCAATTCCCTAAACCTATAGCTTATAACCTAAACCTAAACCTTAACCTAAACCTATAACCTTAACCTAAACCAAAACCTATGACCTAAAACCTTAACCTATAACCTATAACCTAACCTTAACTTAAACATAAAACTTAAACCTTAACCTAAAACCAAAAACCTAAACCTAAACCAAAAACCTAAATGTATTCTCAACTCCCTAAACCTAAACCTATAACCTAACCTAAACCTAAACATAGAACCTACACTTATAACCTAAACCTAAACCTAAGCTTAAAACCTAAACTATGACCTAAAACCTAAATGTACTCTCAAATCCCTAAACCTAAACATACACCTAATCCTAATCTCAACTCCCTAACCTAAACCTAAACCTAAACTTGAAAACCCAAACCTAAACCCGATCCCGAGCCTGAACCCAATTTCCTAAACCTAAACCTTAACCTATTCTCAATTCCCTAAACCTATAGCTTCTAACCAAAACTTAAACTTAAACTTAAACCTTAACCTATAACCTAAACCTAAATCTAAAACCTAAATGTATTCTCAAATCCCTAAACCTAATCCTACACCTAATCCTAATCTCAACTCCCTAACCAAAACCTAAACCTAAGCCTAAACTTGAAAACCCAAGCTTAAACCCGATCCTGAACTTGAACCCGATTTTCTAAACCTAAACCTTAACCTATTTTCAATTTCCTAAACCTATAGCTTATAACCTAAACCGAAACCTTAACATAAACCTAAAACTAAACCTATAAACTTAACCTAACCAAAACCTATGAGCTAAAACCTTAACCTATAACCTATAACCTAACCTTAACCTAAACATAAAACCTAAACCTTAACCTATAACCTAAAACCTAAACCTAAACCTAAAACGTAAATGTATTCTCAACTCCCTAAACTTAAACTTATAACCTAACCTAAACCTAAACCTAGAACCTACACTTATAACCTAAACCTAAACCTATAACCTAAACCTAAGCCTAAAACCTAAACGTATGACCTAAAACCTAAATGTATTCTCAAATCCCTAAACCTAAACCTACACCTAATCTTAATCTCAACTCCCTAACCTAAACCTAAACCTAAACTTGAAAACCCAAACCTAAACCCAATCCCGAACCCAAACCCGATTTCCTAAACCAAAACCTTAACCTATTCTCAATTCCCTAAACCTATAGTTTATAACTGAAACCTAAACCTTAACCTATAACCTAAACCTAAACCTAAAACTTAAATGTATTCTCAAATCCCTAAACCTAAACCTACACCTAATCCTAATCTCAACTCCCTATCCTAAACCTAAACCTAAACTCGAAAACCCAAACCTAAACTCGATCCTAAACTTGAACCCGATTTCCTAAACCTAAACTTTAACCTATTCTCAATTCCCTAAACCTATAGCTTATAACTTAAACCTAAACCTAAACCTATAAACTTAACCTAAACCAAAACCTATGACCTATAACCTATAACCTAACCTTAACCTAAACCTTAACCTATAACCTAAAACCTAAACCTAAACCTAAACATAAAACCTAAACGTATTCTCAACTCCTTGAACCTAAACCTACACCTAATCCTAATCTCAACTCCCTAACCTAAACCCAAACCTACACCTGAAAACTCAAAACTAAACCCGATCCCGAACCCGAACCCAATTTTCTAAACCTAAACCTTAACCTATTCTCAATTCCCTAGACCTATAGCTTGTAACCTTAACCTAAACCTATAAACTTAACCTAAACCTATAAACTTAACCTAAACCAAAACCTATGACCTAAAACCTAAATGTATTCTCAAATCTCTAAACCTAAACCTACACCTAATCCTAATCTCAACCCCTTAACCTAAACCTAAACCTAAACTTGAAAACCCAAACCTAAAACTCGATCCCAAACCCGAACCTGATTTTCTAAACCTAAACCTATGACCTAAAACCTAAATGTATTCTCAAATCCCTAAACCTAAACCTACACCTAATCCTAATCTCAACTCCCTAACCTAAACCTAAACCTAAACTTGAAAACCCAAACCTAAACCCGATCCCAAACCCGAACCCGATTTCCTAAACCTAAACCTTAACCTATTCTCAATTCCCTAAACTTATAGCTTATAACCGAAACTTAAACCTAAACCTAAATCTTAACCTATAACCTAAACCTAAACCTAAAACCTAAATGTATTCTCAAATCCCTAAACCTAAACCTACACCTAATCCTAGTCTCAACTCCCTCACCTAAACCTAAACCTAAACTTGAAAACCCAAACCTAAACCCGATCCCGAACCCAAACCCGATTTCCTAAACCTAAACCTTACCCTTTTCTCAATTCTCTAAACCTATAGCTTATAACTGAAACCTAAACTTAAACCTAAACCTTAACCTATAACCAAAACCTAAACCTATAACCTAAATGTATTCTCAAATCCCTAAACCTAAACCTACACCTAATCCTAATCTCAACTCCCTAACCTAAACCTAAACCTAAACATGAAAACCAAAACCTAAACCCGATCTCGAACCCAAACCCGATTTTCTAAACCTAAACCTTAACCTATTCTCAATTCCCTAAACCTATATCTTATAAGCTAAACTTAAACCTTAACCTAAACCTATAAACTTAACCTAAACCAAAACCTATGACCTAAAACCTTAACCTATAACCTATAACGTAACCTTAACCTAAACCTAAAACCTAAACCTTAACCTATAACCTAAAACCTAAACCTAAACCTAAAAACTAAATGTATTCTCAACTCCTTAAACCTAAACTATATGTAATCCTAATCTCAACTCCCTAACCTAAACCTAAACCTAAACTTGAAAACCCAAACCTAAAACCCGATCCCGAACCCGAACCCGAACCCGATTTCCTAAACCTAAAACCTAAATGTATTCTCAAATCCCTAAACCTAGACCTAGACCTAATCCTAATCTCAACTCCCTAACCTAAACCTAAACCTAAACTTGAAAACACAAACCTAAACCCGATCCCGAACCCGAACCCGATTTCCTAAACCTAAACCTTAACCTATTCTCAATTCCTTAAACCTTAACCTATAACCTAACCTAAACCTAAACCTTAACCTATTCTCAATTCCCTAAACCTTAAGTTATAACCTAACCTAAACCTAAACATATAACCTGCACTTATAACCTAAACCGAAGCCTAAAACCTAAACTTAAACCTAAAACCAAAATGTATTCTCAAATCCTTAAACCTAAACCTACACCTAATCCTAATCTCAACTCCTTACACCGAAATGTATTCTCACTAAAGAGCTGATAAGAGATCTTTTTCAAGTTGTACAGGATCCTCAGAGAGGTTTTATGAACAAAGGGATGATCCAGTAAGTCTTTTTTTCCTCTGTTTTTGTATGATCTTTGGTGCAAGTGTTTGAATTCAGTGTTTAAAGAATATCTATGGTATTTGGCAGAGAACAACTGATTGCATTCAGGCAAGGAATGGGACAGAAGCCTCATCGCATCATATTCTATAGGTAATTCTTCACCTTGAGAGTCTCTATAGAGTATGAATATTATGATTTAGTCTTAGTTTTTGTTGGATAACAAACTGTTTGGTATTTTGGCTCATGATTTGGAGTTTTGTAGGGTTGGTGTGAGCGTATTTATGTGTGGATGAATGTAATGTGGATAAGATTGTTTGTGTTTGGATGAATGTAGTTTATGTTTGGATGAATGTAGTTTACGTTTGGATGGATTTATGTAGTTTAGGTTTAGATGGATGTGAATGTGAATATGATGAAATATATTATACATATATAACAAGTGTATATCAGGAAGAATACGATGTTATAACAGGTATATCTAACAAGTGTATATTAGGCAGAATATGATATTGTAAGAGGTGTATATTGTTTGTGTTTGGATGGATGTAGTTTATGTTGGGATGAATGTAGTTTTTGTTTGGATGGATTTATATAGTTTGGGTTTAGATGAATGTGAATGTGAATATGATGAAATATATTATATAACAGGTGTATATCAGGAAGAATATGATGTTGTAACAGGTGTATATAATAGATGTATATCAGGAAGGATATGATATGAACAGGTGTATATGCAAATACGAGACGACTAAAGACCGTCCTTTTAAAAGATGGTTCATGACTGTCCTTTTCAGGTTCATAAGAGACGGTCCATGACTGTCCTTTTCAGAATCATAAGAGACGGTTCATGACTGTTCTTTTTCAGTTCATAAGAGACGGTCTATAACCGTCTTTTTCAGGTCATATGAGACGGTCTATAACCATCCTTTTTATTGACGGTCATGTGCCATCTTTTTTATGAATAGTCTAGGACCATCCTTTTTAGCTTCATATAAGTCTACTAATACCTACCATTATAGACAGTCTATGACCATCCTTCTTTAGAGATGGTCCATGACCGTCCTTCTTTAGAGATGGTCCATGACTGTCCTTCTTTAAAGACGGTTTATGGCCGTCCTTTAAAAAATACGACATGTCAAAATTTGACGACCGTTGCGACGGTCCAGGACCGTCCTTTTTGTCCTTTTGAGACAGTTTTCGACCATCCTTTTTTCGTTGTTTTGGCGTAGTGCATGGACCTCACTCAAGAGCTTAATACACATCACGATAGGCCTTTTACATGGGCCTAACATACATCACAATGGGCTCCATAGCCTGGCCCTCAAATGCACCACAATGGGCCTCATATAATCATAATGGGCCACGTCATAGGGGCCTAATACACATCACATGGGCTGCATTACATGGGCCTATATACATCGGATGAGCCATATCCCATGGGCCCCAAATACATGCCCCAAGCACATTGCAATGGGCCACTCACACGGGTCCATTATGCATCACATCAAGGTGGGCCTCAATGGATGGCCATAAATACATCACATTGGGCCTCATATACATCAAGTGGGCCGCATCACATGGGCCACATATACATCACAATAGGCCTCTAACACGGGCCTAATATACATCACAAAGGGCCACATCCCATGAGACTTATATACATTCCATTAGGCATCAATATCGGAATCGACCTCGATAATCAGGATTGGGCTCGACAATTAGAATCAGCCTTGACAAACAAAATCAGCCTTATCAAACGGAATCGGCCTTAACAATGGAATCAGCCTCAACAAACGGAATCGGCCTCATCAAATGAAATCGGCCTCGACAAATGGAATCGGCCTCAACAAAGGGAATCGACCTCGACCAAATGGAATCGGCCTCGACCTACCGAAATCGGCCTTAATAATCAGTTTCGACATCTGATTCAGCCTCTACAATCGAAATCGGAATCGTCCTCGACAATCTGACTCGGCCTCGACAATCAGCACTAATGATCGATAATCAGCACTGACAATCAACATCGATAATCAACACCGATAATCAGCATCGATAATCGGCATCGACAATTAGCATTGATAATCGGCAATGATAATCAGCATGTAAACAAGGCGGGGTCCATAAAAGAACAGCCCATCAACCATAATATAAGGATCGACCCTTGCCCAAGGTTATATCAAATCCGATAGCACGAAACTATCCGTCTATGGAGAATGGGGCCCACTTATCTAGGTTAACCCACAAGAGAATTATGAGAATGAGCCTAACAAGGCCTAAGAAAAGGTCACAATATGGACATTCAACCATCATTGCCCATCAATGTGGACATTTAACCAACATTGCTCTCAAGGAGTGGCCTACATAGGGCCAAACATATAGTGGGCCCATGACCTCACATACAATCATGATGGGCCAACATACATCACATCAGGCCTCGAATACATAACATGTGCGCCTTACACCTGGGCCTCAAATATATCATATGGGCCCCATCACATGAGCCTCAATACTAGGCCTCATATATCAAATTGGGCCTCATTACATGGGCCTAACAATACAAATAGGTGGGCCCTGCCCATGGGCCAAAATACATCATGATGGGACGCACCAATGGGCTTCATGTATATCAAATCAGGCCGCACCAACGGGTCTCATGTATATCAAATCGGGCCACGCCAATGGGCTTCATATAATCAAATTGAGCCCACCCTTATGTATTTTTGAGATCCAACCTATTCATAGGTTAACATAGAGATAGATGAAGTGAAAATAAATATCAGCTTAATTGGAAACTACTGTGGCCCTTAGAAGTTAGAACGGTGGATGACACTGTCCACTATTTAAATGGTGGGGTCCACTTGAACTTTGGATCTGACTCACTCATTTTTCTAAGCCATAAAATGATCTCACAAGTGGTTAGACAGTATGGATACAGTGTGTGCATCATGGTGGGTTCCACTGTCCAAACAGTGGACGGTGTAGCTAAAATACATATATCAATGTGGGGCTTGTGGTCTTACTTCCATCAAAAGGAACAGTAATATAGCTATTATACATGCAGATGACTGCACTAAAAAGGCAAAGGTGGGTCCCACGTAGGGCCCACCATCATGTATATATTAACAATAATATATATATATATATATATATCAAGGTGTATCCCACACGTGGGGTGGGTCCCACTATCACATGCAATATGGTGTGGCCCATCCAATGGATGGACGATGTGAATGGGTCCCACGGACCCTGCTAACACAAATATTGTTGATCGTTGCAGCTCTTTTTTTTTTTAAAAAAAAAGAGGCGAGTCCCACGTGATGGGCTACCATTCATAGAGTAATATAATATATTTTATTATTTTAAACTTTTCTCTTCTTCTTTTTTCTTTCTCTACTAGCTAGTACACCCACTGTCAGCTCTCACTTCACCGTTAGCCATACCCCACCATCAGTACACCCTCACTCCACTGGTAGATGGTGTGGATATGTACCACATCAAGGTGTGTCCCATATGGCCCACCTATTTTTGATGGATCTAATATTTGTGTTTTCTAAGCATCCAGGCCCGTTAGATGGCCTGGATAAAACAAATGGACAGTGTCGATAACATACATAAATCATGGTGGGCCACACCGATTAGGGTGGATGGATGGGGTGGATTAGGATAAATACATCAAGGAGGGCCCCACCCACACGTGTGGGGTGGGCCATATCCTATATGGATAGTTGGGATGACATATAAACATCACAGTGTGTCCCACATGGATGGGGTCCACCGGTAGATGGCCTGGATGTAAACATCATGGTGGGCCACACATCTCATCATCATCATTCCATACAAAGCGAGAGAGAGAGAGAGAGAGAGAGAGAGAGAGAGAGAGAGAGATTGGATGGTGATGGAGGGACCTCGCCACTATGGGCCCTCCATGATCACAATATATACATAAAAATGGGTCCCATCACAGGTGGGTCTCCTAATAGAAAATCAACGGTGGATCACTCGCCTTTCCTTCTTCTTCCTCCCTAGTTCTCCTAGGCTCCTAAGAAGCTCCTTCAATGGTGGAGATGATGATCTAAGAGTTGGATGGTGAGGATTGAGGGGGGGGGGGTAGGAAGTGGGCCACACCTAGCTCTCTCTTGGAGGGCTTAGATGTTGGATCTCTCATTGGGCTGCTTGGAATGAGAGAGAAATGAGAGAGAGGGGTGATGGATTGATAAGGGATGGGTGAGAGGTGATGGGGTGATGGGGAGTGATGGGTATATACTTTATTGTAAGAGGAAGTTGACTTTAGGTAAGGTTGTGTAAGAGAGGGATGGGTTGGGTTACTTGTACTTGATTGATGGATTGATGTGATGTTTCGTAGAGATCCTCTTGGAATTGCAATGCACGGTATTTCCTCGAATTAAATGCGGGCTCACATCTCCTAGCCTGAGTATTGGATCGGTGCGCGAGTCACGACATTGGAACCACGACGACGGTGCGGGCACTGAGGTATAAGTTTCGGGTCGAGCCAACTTTGGTATGCAGGACTCAGCTTAGAATCGCGTGCAAACCTCAGATACAGGTCAAGGGTTGCCGAAATTCGACCGGGAGAACCGCAAAAGCCTACAGAATGGTATGGTTTAAGATACGGGTCTCACAATGGGCCTCTGACTCCACTCTTGGGGCGTAACAAGGATGGAATTTGTTTTTTTCATACAGTTGTGATGGTGCCCCCTTTCACATCCAACAAGTACAATACAAGTCGACAAGGTATCACAACAAAACTCCAAAATATGGCATTACATATTATCTTACAAAATACATATCAAATCCCTATTGCATTCATTTTTACAGCTTTACATTACTAAGAAAGAAAGAAAAACTAATTTATGCGGGATGAAGCTCCCGTCCTTGAAACACGTACTATAGTCTAGTAGAGTTTCCTAAAAAAATTAAAATTAAAGGCATGAGCTCAAAAGAGCTTAATAGTGTCACCTCTATTGCATCCAATAATCTGAAATAATATATACACGTAAGAAATAAAGCAATAAATGGAGAGAGCATGTATGTAATGCATAATGATTGTAAGAGGTGCTATCTCCACATATTCCAACCCCACAACATCTAATACCAAACTACTTGTCTGTAGAGACCAGGTGGACATGGGTTCAACCCTACCATTCCCTATTTCCTTCTTCGCAACCAAAAACAGACAAACATAAGTTCAACCTTATTATTCCCTATATCTTTATTCATGACACACAACATCCAACACCATACAAACCATCATATCCCCTCCCATCAACACCGTATGCAATGCAATGGTGCAAACAAAACAAGATACATGTGAAATGTAATAATAAATATCACAATTTTACAATCATATCAATCAACCTTCTTCTAATCATAACTTATGATATGTTTACCATATTTATAAAAAGGTGAAACGCATCAAGTGAATTCTATCCACCACCATAGTCTCCAAACAAACATAACATAAGGTATGTATTCACCGTAGCACAAAATCTAAAATGTCACATCTAAGAGAATGGTTCGTGTACTAAGTTTTTACTCCTCATGCCCTTTTCACACAAGGCCAAATGTCATCCCATAACAATGAAAGGGAACTACATGCATTTACTGTTACATTCAATATTAGCCCACCACATTAACCACTTTAGTGTTGGGGAAATGACGGAATCACACATAGCTAGGATAGCAATCCAAAAGCACTAAGAAAAAAGGAAGGAGAACACAACGATTTAACATGGAAAACCTTTTCAGGAAAAAACCATGGCACAAAGCAACAAAAATTTACTATGAAAGCAGAAATTAAAAAGAGAAAAGGCTTACCCAATTCGAATAACCTTGAATCTCACCCCTGCTACACCCCTTTGAAACCCTAAAACTATTTAGAAATCCTTGGAATGCGTCCTAATCACGTTTACACCCATATATAGCCTTAGAAAGAATCTTAAATGAAATCAGAAATAAATCCCATAATTTCACAGTTTTTCAAAAAAATCTGTGCAGATCTGATTAGATTTAAGACATCAAATACAATAATCTCTACCATGTCTTCAATCTTTAAACGTGTAGCTCCTCATCTTCTTCTCTTATCTTTACCTTGTATTATAGCTTCATCAATGTTTCTCGTACACACTCCATCTTCCTTTTATGTCATCACCATGCTTAAAGAGTTGCACAGAACTCGAACTTCTCTATAGGAACAACCTTGATGAGCATGTATGTTGGATTCATGCTGGTGTGAATCTTCTCTAGAGTTATGCCTCTTTCTTCAAGCACCTGTCGGATAAAGTGGTGACAAACATCAATATGTTTAGTACGGAGTGATAAACAGAATTTTTAGTCAAATTTTTAGTGCTTTCGCTGTCATAATTAACCGGCATGGCTTCCCGCTAAAACCCCAATTGATTTATCATGCCTCTCAACCAAACGCCTTCCTTATACGCTTCTGTCACTATCATATACTCTACTTCAGTCAGGGAAATAGCCACTACAGACTGAAGCTTCAACATCTAACTAATTGCTCTATCGACTAGAACAAACGAGTATCTTAAAGTTGACTTTCTGAAATCTATACTACCTACATAGTCTGAATCCACATAGCCTACCAAATTTTCTCATCTTCTCAAAAGTTAAGAAGCAGTCTTTTGTACCTCGAATGTATCGAAGTAGCCATTTCACCACTTTTCAATGTTGCTTATTGGGGTTTGACATG
Source organism: Magnolia kwangsiensis (assembly GCA_037074715.1). Classification (NCBI taxonomy): domain Eukaryota; kingdom Viridiplantae; phylum Streptophyta; class Magnoliopsida; order Magnoliales; family Magnoliaceae; genus Magnolia; species Magnolia kwangsiensis. The sequence goes on from CM073577.1 coordinate 123,891,695, forward strand.
TATCAGCTCATAACATCGACTGCCTGTGAAATATCTAGTCTTGTACAGACCATGACATACATTAAACTTTCAATCATATTTGAATACGGCACGTGAGACATAACCTATTTTTTCTCATTTAATTTAGGACATTATTCTGAGAAAAGCTTGAAGTGAGCTGCGTGGGGAATGCTCACCGACTTTGGTTGGTCTATCACATGCTTGATCAGCACATTTTTAAGATTTTCTTCCTGTGATAACCAAAACCTGTTCCTCTTCCTGTCTCTATAAATATCTATGCCGAGAACCCTCTTTGCAGCCCCAAGATCTTTCATTTCAAATTTTCCTGATAAATGAGTCTTTAGTACATTAATTTTAGACATATCATGATTGACAATCAACATATAATCTATATACAATACTATGATGATGAATTTACCATCACTCAGTGTCTCGTAATAGATACTATGATCGTATTCACTCCAAATAAATTTCTGACTCATCACGAAAGAATCAAATGTTTTATACCATTACCTAGGTGATTGTTTCAGGCCATACAATGACCTCACTAACCTGTAAACTTTTTTCTTTGCCCTCTTTAAATTCGTAGCCCTCTGGTTGTTTCATGTAGATCGACTCTTCCAACTCTCCGTGTAGGAATGCAGTCTTAAAATCCATTTGTTCCAGCTTAAGATCGTATTGGGCAACTAGTACCAACACGAATCTAATAAATACATTCTTAACCACATCCATGAATATCTTTATGAAGTTAATTCCTTCTCTTTGAGCATACCCCATCGCTACCAGCCTTTCCTTGTGTCTGTCAGGTTTCCTTTTAAATAACGACTTGCATCCGATCTCTTTTCAGCCCACTAAAAGCTCCACCAGCTCTCATGTGTTGTTTTTGTGCAATGATGTTGCGGGTCAAATAGTGCATATTAGACCCCAAATATTGTCCCAATTTACGAGCATAATAGTGTTTAACGGCTGACTTAATCGTGTTTATGTTGCAAGTTGATTTTACAAGCTTGGATCGAAATAGGATACTAAATGCATGGATTTAACGCTCCAAATTCACCAAAGCATGAGACACACTCCAGGGGACCAAGATTGACAGATATACATGGTCAGAAATCTGAGAAAATCAAAGAACTGAAGCTCAAATGGCCTAAAACTCATCCAGAATGCAAGATCACATGTTTCTCACCATCCATTCGGTTCGAAATTTCATACGTGGCTTGAGGATAAGAAATTAACCGTACAAGTCAATTTTCAGCCACTGGATCCCTCTTCAAGTGACCCAACAGGTAGATCAACCCATTAATCTTCAATTTGGGGCCCGCTTGATATCAGGACATGCTTCAACTCTGGTCTTAACGCATTAAATAAAGAGATAAAGGGGATAGTCGGAACGGATTCATCACAAACATAACGATGGACCTTAAATGTATGATGAGTGTACACCATGAACAGTGCACCAGACGAAGACCGGACGGTCAGCCCGGTCAAAGACGGGCTGACCCGTCCTTATCACGCGCGGACGTCCAGAGGACGCATCGCGGCTTGAGGGTGATTGTTGTGGGACCCACCCCGTGTACATTTCAATAATCAGGACCGTTCATTCGGTCCATGAGACGGCCAACACTAACGCCTAACTGTCCTTTTGGTTCTATGCAGCGATTGCAAGATCTTAGCCGTTGAAAGGAAGATGGATGGCGGAATGAAGATTCACATGGGCCACACCGAAACAGATTCAAAACCAAGCACGTCTGGACGGTTTTTCGTCCTGAAGCCAATGGACGGTGTGGATTTTTGAAAAGAAAGCTAAGTGGACCCCACCGATCATCACAGCGAAAGAAGATTCCGCTTACGCACCGCATAATGCACGGCCGCTGGCCATTTTTACGATCGACTGTGGGCCCCACACGTGCCCCATAAGCTCAATCCAAACTGTCCACCGTGTAGACAGTCGCGAGCACTACAAAACCATGTTGTCACTTTTCATCCATGCGTGCACACGTGTGAGATACAGAGGCCACAAAAGGGCTGCCCTGCAACGTTTAAAACTGATCTTTTTGTGATTTCTTCTCTAGGCCACGTCAATGGACGTTCAAAACCACTCATTCTTGACTGAAATTTCATTTTGAATCCAATGGACGGGGTGGATTTTCTAGAAAATGCTTCTGTGGGGCCCACCAATCACAACAGCGAAATGGTGCGAAAGGTTTCGCACATCCGTGAAAATTGACTTTTCTAGGCAGTTTTGGCCCACCATCTTTGATCATATGGCAGATCTGAACTGTCTATCATGTAGAGGACCCAAGAAAGTACTAAGGGACGGTGTTTCCTTTGAATTTGAGCGAGAAAAGTGGCGTGTTTCGTGGCACCAAACTTGGCTGTGAAAATAGCACTCCGTGTCCTGCTACAACTCTGTCACTGACTCCAGCCTTCCAGCAGCTATAAAAGGAGATTTTTGGACGTGGGGAGCATTCATTCAGGTCTAGGAAGGAAGAAAAAGAGAGACGTGGAGGCGGGCAGGGACTTGAAGCAGACGTGAGGGAGAGAGTATTTTTTTTTCTTTTCTTTTGAGATTTAACCCGTTCATGGCGGGCTGAACCTCTTAGCTAGGGTTAAGAGGTGAAGCTTGTAGTGAGATGAGAGATTTTATTTTATTTTTATTTTAATGCATGAATTGACGTTGATTTTAGTTAATTAGTATGGGAATGTTTTAGGTTTTTAATGGTCTGTTGTGACTGAAATTACAATGGGTCTGCAATGGCTTTGAATATTTCCGTTCTCCTTAATGTTTATGATGTCAGGAAGCCCTGTTGTTCACCATAGTCTCCTGGGCATGGTCGGATGTCGGTACCCTTCCTAACCTTCATACATGTGATGGGTTGGTAATTAGCTTAATTCTGTTGTTTGCCATAGTCTTTTGGGCATGGTTTGGTGATGGAATTCATTCTAATTCATATACCTTTCATCTCTTTCAAAACTAGATCAACGGCAGTTTAGTAATTTCCATAATTTTTGATGCAAGCATAAGTTCTCTTCTCCCTGATCTCTACAAGTGGATCCTCTGAATCCCTAGTTTCCTATCTCTGATTTGTTTTCTAAGTTTTAGATTAATTATTCTACAAGTATTCCACCATTGCTAATTGATTTAGAATTCATCTTAGCCTAGTTCCAGTTCTAGATAATTTTAGATAACGTACAAGTTTCAGTCCCTTGGGATTCGACCTCGGTCTTACCGAGTTATTACTACATCACAACCCTGCACTTGGGGAGTGAACAAGTTTTTGACGCCGTTGTCGGGGACTGTCGGCTATGGTTTTTTGAAATTAATTAGTTTTAGGATTAGTTTAGGATTAGATTTTCTTTTTAGAAGTTTCTAATTCTAGGTTTAGAAGCTTAATTATTTTCCGTATTAGAAATTTTTCCTAACTTTAGAAACTTTCTATTCTTCCTTCTATTTGATTTTTAGAACTAACTCAATTTTTCTGTTTTGTAGGAAGCTTCCAATTTAGTAAGCTCTTTCTAATTCTTTTTTCTTTGAAATTTCTTCTTTTCTCTAGAAATTAATTTACTTTTAATTAGGACTTTCTATTCTTAAAAACTAACTTGTTTTGTTTATTCTGCAGGTTCTTAACCTAGGACTCCAATTTTGGTAACTTCTTTCCATCTTTCCCTTTTATTTTCTAGATTTCTTCTTCCTTTCTCTTAGGTTTAAGTAGAATTTGAGGGCTGAGTGTGTTTTATGCCCCAGTGGGCACGCGACAACACTCGACGTCTCGTGACTGAAGGAGGATTAGTTGAGGGGTTGACTGTCCATCGAAGGACTGGGCACCACTTGAAGTCTCCTGAGTTAGAGGACGTTATGGCTGAAAATCAACCTCAAGCACTACCCCAACCAAGGGTTGAGGAAGTACATGATGAGAATGAGGTGCATCAGGCACCCCCGCCTCGTACTTTATGAGATTATTTACAACCGGCGGGGGTGAGTACGCCCTCATGCATGATTTTTTCTGAGAATACAGGACATATGGACATCAAGCCAGGGGTTATCCAACTCCTTCCTAAGTTCCATGGGCTTGAGTCTGAAGAACCATACTTGCATCTAAAAGAATTCGATGAAATCATAGGTACCTTATACTTTCCCAATGTATCTGAGGATACTATTAGGCTGAAACTCTTTGCATTTTCCTTAAAAGAAAAAGCCAAGACGTGGTTACATTCACTGCGTCCTAGGTCCATTGGCACATGAAATGATTTACAGAGAGAATTTATAAAGAAAATTTTCCCACATCATAAGACAATTGCCCTCAGGAGAGCAATCATGAACTTTACCCAAAAGGAAGATGAAACATTCTTCCAATGTTGGGAAAGGTTCAAGGATCTGGTTAATGCATGCCCACAACATGGCTTTGAAATATGGCGCATTACAAATTTTTTCTATGATGGGCTAACATCTTCCATGCGCCAAATGGTCGAGACAATGTGTAACGGAGAATTCATCAATAAAAATGTCGACGAGGTATGAGATTACCTCGATAGTCTCGCTGAAAAAACACAATCATAGGACTATTACCCAAGGACAAACACTACGTCTAGGCCGACTCATTCAAGGGAAAAGGGAGGAATATATCTCCTGAAAGAGGATAATGATCTTAACGCTAAGGTGGCCAATCTCACCAAAAAATTTGAGGCCATGGAAAGAAGGAAGGAAAAGGTTAATGAAAGTGTTTGCAGCATCTGTGATTGCAACATTCATACTACTTAAAATTGTCCTTCAATACCTGCCTTTCGAGAAGTATTGAATGAATAATCTAATGCCGTAAATAACTATCAAAGACCTTTCAATGAACCACCCTCTAATACTTACAATCCTGGCTTGAAAAATCATCCGAATTTTAGTTGGAGGAACGGACAAACTGCTACCCCTCAAGGTTTCTTCAATCAAAATCCAAATCAGGAGAAACCTCAAGAAGAATCAGTTCAAATTTTCATACCAGAGCTGGCACGGACAATGCAAGGAATTTCAGATTTTATGTAAAAAATAGATTCACGTATGACGGCTATGGAAAAAGGGATGCTCCCTGCACAATCACTCCCTAATCCGAAACCGCAATATGAGACAGGTGATCCTAGCTCTTCAAATCAAATGGGGCACGCTAAATCCATCACCACTCTTAGGAGTGGGAAGGTTATTGATAAAACCCTTCCGGTTAGGCCCGAAAAGCCTCAAGAATCAGAAGAGGACAACAATGATGGATCTAGTGGCGCCCCACAAAAATTTGAACCGAAATCTCTAGAAAAGCCAGTTGCTCCATTTCCCCAACGGTTGGTTGAACCAAAACGTTTATCTAACTCTCAGGATATCCTAGAGGTGTTGAAACAAGTGAAAGTCAACATTCCTTTGCTTGACGTTGTAAAACAGATTCCTTCATATGCTAAATTTCTAAAGGATTTATGCACTACCAAACGACGAAAAAGTGTTCAAAAGAAGATCTCCTTGACTGAGAAAGTGAGTGCCATCCTGAAACAAGATGTGCCGCAAAAATTCAAAGATCCCGGTTGCCCAACCATATCATGTGTAATCGGGAACTATCGAATTGACCATGCACTTCTTGACTTAGGAGCAAGCGTCAATCTGATTCCCTACTCGGTATACCAACAGTTAGGTTTGGGTGAATTAAAACCGACTCGAATCACACTACAACTTGCTGATCATTCTGTTCGTATACCAAGAGGGATCATCGAGGATGTGTTGGTCCAGGTGGATAGATTCTACTACCCTGTTGATTTTATCATCTTGGACACCGAACCCATCAATGACACGAGCACTCAGATTCCCGTCATTCTTGGTCGCCCATTCCTGTCCACTTCAAATGCAATTATCAACTGCAGGAATGGTGTCATGACTATGTCTTTTGGAAATTTGACATTGGAATCGAATATCTTTTTCAATAACGGCAGCAACTCAGAGGATGATGACGATTTTCACGATGTTAACATGATTGATTCTTTTGTGGAAGATAGAACACCTCTCACCTTATCCTCTGATCCTCTAGAGACGTGCCTGGCCCACTCCCATGATCTTGATGATGATATAATTAGAGAGACGTGTGCCATGCTAAATACTGCACCGGTACTTGAAGTTAACCGGTGGAGGCCATAAATTGAAGAATTGCCCCAAACTGATGTAGTGCCTCTACCGTCTAACCTCAAGCCACCGAAGCTTGACCTAAAACCTTTGCCCTCTGATTTAAAATATGTCTATTTAGGTTAAGATGAGACATACCCGGTGGTGATCTCTACCCACCTGGAGAAAGAACAGGAGAGTATGCTGATATCTACTCTCATTGAGCATAAGGGAGCTCTTGGATGGACGATAGCGGACCTCAAGGGAATTAACCCATTGATTTGTACTCCCCGTATATATCTTGAGGACAATGCAAAGGCTGTTCGGCAATCACAACATAGATTAAATTCAAACATGAAGGAAGTAGTTAAGGATGAGGTTCTCAAACTATTGGATGTGGGGATCATATACCCCATATCCGATAGTCAATGGGTGAGTCCAACTCAGGTGGTTCCTAAGAAGTCCGGGATCACCATCGTAGCCAATGCCAATAATGAACTCGTGCCGACCAGAGTTACTACTGGTTGGAGAATGTGCATTGACTACAGGAAGCTGAATACTGTCACTAGAAAGGACCACTTTCCTTTGCCCTTTATAGATCAGATCTTGGAAAGGTTAGCTGGTCATCCCTATTACTGTTTCCTTGACGGGTATTCAGGTTATAATCAGATTGAAATCGCCCCTGAAGATCAGGAAAAGACCACATTTACATGTCCCTGTGGCACCTTTGCTTACAGAAGGATGCCATTCGGGCTATGTAATGCCCCTGCCACCTTTCAGCGATGTATGATGAGTATTTTTTCTGACATGGTGGGGAAATATCTAGAGGTCTTCATGGACGATTTCTCTGTTTTTGGTTCATCTTTCAACGAATGCTTAGCAAGTCTTAAATGTGTGCTGAAAAGATGTGAAGAAAAAAATTTGGTACTTAACTGGGAGAGGTGTCATTTTATGGTTCAAAAGGGAATTATCTGTAGACATATCATCTCGTCCAAAGGAATCGAGGTAGATAAGGCAAAGATCGATCTTATCTCTAAACTACCTCCACCCAAGAACATCAGAGACGTGCGATCCTTTTTAGGACAAGCAGGCTTTTACAGACGATTCATAAATGACTTTAGTCTCCTCTCTCGTCCTTTATGTAATCTTCTTCAAAAGGATACACCATACAAGTGGACTGAGCAGTGCCAAGAAGCTTTCACTAAACTTAAGGGCATGTTAACCACTGCACCTATCATGCAGCCACCCGACTGGAGTCTTCCTTTTGAACTTATGTGCGACGCCTCTGATTATGCTCTTGGAGCGGTTCTAGGCCAGAGAAAAGATAAGCGGCCGTACGTTATTCACTACGCAAGTAGGACTCTAAATCCTGCCCAAGTGAACTACTCGACTACGGAAAAGTAACTCTTAGCCGTAGTGTTCGCTTTGGACAAATTTAGGTCCTACCTGATCGGATCCAAGATCATTATCTATACAGATCATGCGGCACTTAAGTATCTTCTTTCTAAGAATGATTCTAAGCCCCTCCTGATACGATGGATCCTTCTACTCTAAGAATTTGATTTGGAAATAAAAGATAAAAAGGGAGTAGAGAACGTAGTGGTTGATCACCTTTCTCGCCTTAATACCTCTGATTCCCTTGAGGTGACTCATATCAATGACATGTTTCCTGATGAACAACTGTTTAGAGTCTCCCATTCACCTTGGTTCGCTGATATTGCTAATTATCTTGCTACAGGTGCCATACTGACACACTGGACGTCACAAGATAAGAAGAAATTCTTTACCAAGGTGCGTAACTTTTTCTGGGATGATCCATATTTGTTTAAATATTGTCCCGATCAAATTTTAAGGAGATGTGTACCAGACGATGAGCATCAGAGTGTCATCTCCTTCTGTCACTCACAGGTCTGTGGTGGTCACTTTTCTGCTAAAAAGACCACGGCCAAGATTTTGCAGTGTGGCTTCTACTGGCCCACTATGTTCAGGGACACTCATGAGTTTTGCAGGGCTTGTGAGTGTTGTCAGAAATTGGGAGCATTGTCCCGTCGAAATATGATGCCCTTGAATCCCATCCTTATTATAGAAGCATTTGATTGTTGGGGCATTGATTTCATGGGACCATTCCCCCAATCATTTGAAAATCTGTATATTTTGCTCGCCGTAGACTATGTCACTAAATGGGTTAAAGCAATTCCGTGCCGTAAAAATGACCATCGCACGGTCATTAAATTTTTGAAAGAAAATATCCTGTCACGGTTCAGAACGCCTCGAGCCATCATTAGTGATGGGGGCTCACACTTCTGCAATAGACCATTTGAGAGCTTAATGAAGAAATACGGTATCTCTCATAAGGTGAGCACCCCATACCATCCATAGACAAGTGGACAAGCTGAAATTTCTAATAGGGAAATCAAACATATCTTAGAGAAAACGGTTAACCCTGATTGTAAGGACAGGTCAATCCGATTGACCGATGCCTTATGGGCGTACCGTACTGCTTTCAAAACTCCTATTGGAACATTTTCCTTTAGACTTGTCTATGAGAAAGCCTGCCACTTGCCTGTGGAATTGGAACATAAAGCATACTGGGCGATCAAAAATATGAATTTTAATCTGGACAACGCTGGCTCGCTACGCAAACTTCAATTAAATGAACTGGAAGAAATCCGGAACGATGCATATGAGAACTCGAGAATTTACAAAGACAGGATGAAGGCGTTTCATGATCAACATATTCTACGAAAATCATTCACGCCAGGTCAGAAAGTCCTTTTGTATGACTCTCGACTACATCTCTTTCCGGGTAAGCTTCGATCTCGTTGGACCGGCCCTTACATTGTTGTTACTGCTTATCCTCATGGGGCCGTCGAGATAAGAGATCCCGACAATGGCAAGGAGTTTAAAGTAAATGGACATCGATTAAAGCCATTTGTTGAGACATTTGATTCAGAGGACATGTCCATACCTCTGATTGCTCCTGTTTACTAGGACTGATCTCCTAGTCTGATGGAGGTATAGGTAGGTTTATCGCTTTCATAGGTCTAGGATAGTTGTTTTATTTGTCTGGCTGAAGACGGTAAATTTAGCGCTACTAGGAGGCAACCCAGCTTTTTTTTTCCTTTTCATTCTTTAGTAGATGATTCAATATTTGTGGGTAACATTACTGCAAACCCTCACGAGACTACAACTCGTCCACTAGGGGTAACCTAGGGGTTTAAAGGCTTGTTGCATACGCTAAATGCAATCGAGAGCACCTGCGAAAGTGGTATAGGTAAGATATTATTTTTTTATTTTTGTTCTGCTTTCTCTCTCATGCTGACAAGCTTCCATGCCGTGATCTATTGGAAACTCTCCTGATTCGTTATTCAGGTACTATCTTCCCATCACTTCTCATTTACTTTCGTTGTCCCATGTGCATTGCATGCTCATATCTTTTACATTGAGGACAATGTTGATTTTAGGTTGGGGGTGGGGGATTAGGTAGCCTAATCAGTATTTTCTTGGTCTTGAGCAACAATTGTGAAAATTTTTTAAATTTTTCTGAAAATTTTTATGAATTCGAAGTGATTTTGACGAATATCCTTGATTTAGAATTGTGAGATATATGATGTTGATAATTTATGACTCTTGGATTCCATATCGGTGACATTCTACAGTTTAGATCGAGTTGCTAAGCCATGATTAGAAGTTTTAAACATTGATCGCATCAGGATTTCACATGTCACATCTCGCTTTCACGTTAAGACTTCAGTCTGATATTTAAGGATTAACTTGGTAATCACTACGCACGAAAGGAACTAGCCTGAAATATCTTGCCATCATGGTATAAAAATTGGAAAGGTTGGATAATTAATCTTCACCATAGGTTTACTCCCTATAGGTGTAGAGTTAATTCTCCATGAATGATATCTAAAAAGAGTCAGGTGTACGATCTTCACCATAGGTTTGCTCCCTATAGGTGAGGATTTGATTCCCCTTCCTTAGCATTACTTTAAATAGAAAAATCACAAGTTAATAGGCTAACCTATGAGGCAAGTTTTGGATTAGGTTTTGGTTGTCATGAATTTTCTGGTTGGTTACCAATGATATCATGAAATTGACGATTGGATCTCTTAATGATGATAAACCGAGATTAGAATATACATCCATGGATCTCAAAGTTTAAAATTTTTCTAATTGATGGATTAATACTTTACACTTGATTATAAAGTCTACCGTGCACTTGAACTCAGGAGAAAATAATTTCTAACATTCATGGATATTAAATTTCTCGTATTTTGTTCAAAATCTCACTTGATTTCATAGAAAGTTCTCCTATAATTCTCAACTTATTTTTCGCATATTTTTCTTTGGACTAGCAAAATGCTGGTTGGGGATTGTGTTGCGGGTCAAATAGTGCATATTAGACTCCAAATATTGTCCGGATTTACGAGCATAATAGTGTTTAACGGCTGACTTAATCGTGTTTATGTTACAAGTTGATTTTACAAGCTTAGATCGAAATAGGATACTAAATGTATAGATTTAACGCTCCAAATTCACCAAAGCATGAGACACACTCCAGGGGACCAAGATTGACAGATATACACGGTCAAAAATCTGAGAAAATCAAAGAACTAGAGCTCAAAATGGCCTAAAATTCATCCAAAATGCAAGATCACATGTTTCCCACCATCCATTCGGTTCGAAATTTCATACGTGGCTTGAGGACAAGAAATTAACCGTACAAGTCAATTTTCAGCCACTGGATCCCTCTGCAAGTGACCCAACGGGTAGATCAACCCATTAATCTTCAATTTGGGGCCCGCCTGATATCAGGACATGCTTCAACTCTGGTCTTAACGCATTAAATAAAGAGATAAAGGGGATAGTCGGAACGGATTCATCACAAACATAACGATGGACCTTAAATGTATGATGAGTGTACACCATGTACAGTGCACCAGACGAAGACCGGACGGTCAGCCCGATCAAAGATGGGTTGACCCGTCCTTATCACGCGCGGACGTCCAGAGGACGCACCGCGGCTTGCGGGTGATTGCTATGGGACCCACCCCGTGTACATTTCAATAATCAGGACCGTTCATTCGGTCCACGAGACGGCCAACACTAACGCCTAGCTGTCCTTTTGGTTCCATGCAGCGATTGCAAGATCCTAGCCGTTGAAAGGAAGATGGATGGCGGAATGAAGATTCACATGGGCCACACCGAAACAGATTCAAAACCAATCACGTCTGGACGGTTTTTCATCCTAAAGCCAATGGACGGTGTGGATTTTCGAAAAGAAAGCTAAGTAGACCCCACCGATCATCACAGCGAAAGAAGATTCCGCTTACGCACTGCGTAATGCATGGCCGCTGGCCGTTTTTACGATCGATTGTGGGCCCCACACGTGCCCCATAAGCTTAATCCAAACCATCCACCGTGTAGACAGCCGCGAGCACTACAAAACCATGTTGTCACTTTTCACCCATGTGTGCACACGTGTGAGATACAGAGGCCACAAAAGGGATGCCTTGCAACATTCAAAACTGATCTTTTTGTGATTTCTTCTCTGGGCCACGTCAATGGACGTTCAAAACCACTCATTCTTAACTGAAATTTCGTTCTGAATCCAATGGACGGGGTGAATTTTCCAGAAAATGCTTCTGTGGGGCCCACCGATCACAACAGTGAAATGGTGCGAAAGGTTTCGCACATCTGCGAAAACTGACTTTTCTAGACGGTTTTGGCCCACCATCTTTGATCATATGGTAGATCTGAACCGTCTATCATGTAGAGGACCCAAGAAAGTACTAAGGGACGATGTTTCTTTGGAATTTGAGCTAGAAAAGTGGCATGTTTCGTGGCACCAAACTTAGCTACAAAAATTGCACTCCGTGTCCTACTACAACTCTGTCACTGACTCCAGCCTTCCAGCAGCTATAAAAGGAGGTTTTTGGACGTGGGGAGCATTCATTCAGGTCTAGGAAGGAAGAAAAAGAGAAACGTGGAGGCAGGCACGGACTTGAAGTAGACGTGAGGGAGAGAGTATTTTCTTTTCTTTTCTTTTGAGATTTAACCCGTTCATGGCAGGCTGAACCTCTTAGCTTGGGCTAAGAGGTGAAGCTTGTAGTGAGATGGGAGATTTGATTTTATTTTAATTTTAATGCATGAATTGACGTTGATTTTAGTTAATTAGTATGGAAATGTTTTAGGTTTTTAATGGTTTGTTGTGACTGAAATTATAATGGGTCTGCAATGGCTTTGAATATTTCCGTTCTCCTTGATGTTTATGATGTCAGGAAGCCCTGTTGTTCATCATAGTCTCCTGGGTATGGTTGGATGTCGGTACCCTTCCTAACCTTCATACATGTGATGGGTTGGTAATTAGTTTAATTCTGTTGTTTGCCATAATCTTTTGGGCATGGTTTGGTGATGGAATTCATTCTAATTCATATACCTTTCATCTCTTTCAAAACTAGATCAACGGCAGTTCAGTAATTTCCATAATTTTTGATGCAAGCATAAGTTCTCTTCTCCCTGATCTCTACAAGTGGATCCTCTGAATCCCTAGTTTCCTATCTCTGATTTGTTTCCTAAGTTTTAGATTAATTATTCTACAAGTATTCCACCGTTGCTAATTGATTTAAAATTCATCTTAGCCTAGTTCTAGTTCTAGATAATTTTAGATAACGTACAAGTTTCAGTCCCTTGGGATTCGACCTCGGTCTTACCGAGTTATTACTACATCACAACCCTGCACTTGGGGAGTGAACAAATGAGTCCATCTCATCGTCCATAGCCACCTTTCACTTTTCTGTATCAGGCTCATTGAGAGTCTCTTGAATAGTAGATGGGTCGCCCTCATCTTTAATGAGGGCGTATGCAATATTAGAGTCATCCCTGTATTTTACCGATAACTTGCAATCACACGGTGGGTTTCTTCTCACAGGTTGCTGCTCCGCTTGCTCCTATACCTTTGTTTGCGCATCTTTTTCTGCCTGAGTATCATCTGTGTTAATATGAACATCTACAATCAACCTTTCTGATTCCTTTTGCACCTCTTGATCATTCTCATGGAATAGGGAGCTTTCATCAAATCTGACATCATGGCTAGTGATAATCTGACGTGTGACCTTGTCAAATAACCTGTAACCTTTCACACTAACACTATACCCAACAAAGATGTACTTTTTACCTTTATGTTCTAGCATATCTCTCTCAACTGACAATACGTAAGAAAGCCTCACAACCAAATATGCACAAATCTGAATAGTCCATCTTATGACCACTCCATACTTCCTTTGAGATCTTACATTCAATTATTGTAAAAGGAGACCGATTCACCAAATAGTAAGCCGTGTTAATGGCCTTTGTCCATAGGTCCTTGCCCAACACAACATTACTTAACATGCATCAGGCCCCCTCCAAGAGAGTTCGATTCATCCGCTCAGCCTCACCGCTTTATTCAGGTGTGTGGTGCACTTTATTGTGCCTAATGATCTCTTCATCCTTACAATATTCATTAAACTTAGTAAAAATAAATTCTCCACTATTGTTAGTCCTTAAAATCTTTATTTTTTATCCTGACTATTTTTTCACTATTGTCTTCTTTTATTTGCATATCGTGAAAACTTCAGATTTATACTTTGTAAAGTAAACCCAAACTTTTCGGGAGTAGTTGTTAATGAATGAAATAAACCATGATGATCTCCCAATGAAAACCTCTGGCGATGACCCCCATATGTCATAGTACAAATAATCAAACATTCCCTTACATACATGTTTTCCAGATTTAAAAGTTAATATAAATTATTTACCATATATTCAACTGTAACACCCCGAATTTTCGAAACCCAAGTATATGACTCATTTTCCAAAAACCTGAGTATTAACCTTTAAAGATGACTAGCTTTAACGTACATTTCTTTTCTTTTCTTTTCTTTTCTCTTTTAGAGTGAGCAACTTAGCAGAAGAGGAACAAATTAAACATAAGAGAAATTTACATATACATTCAAAATATACAAGTAGCTGCCCATAGAGCTTATACAAACCAAAGTCTCAATACCTACAATTACAAAATGAAATATTTAAACACATGAAATCAAATACATTTTAATTATTCTTTAGCTGTAAAATCACGTAGTAGCTCTTGAGTAGACTTTGTGTCCTGGTCCTCATCAATCTGATCATGAATATAATTTAAATCACTTGCGTTACCTGTACGGTTATATATTTGATGAATGAGTGGCCAACTCAGTGTGAATTCCCCTTAAGATTACACATCACCGCATTAGTTAAGCATAGTTTTAAATAATAAGACATACAAAACATTTCATGATACAATCTTGTTTAAGTGCATGGATGCGTGAATGCACGTCAAATGAGGATGCAAATCCAGTTGGCCAAGTGAATGGACCTTTCAAATAGTCAGTCCATTCATGCAAGAGAATGGGCCTTTCAAACAATCAGCTCATTCAACTTGCAAGGTAGTAGGCCTTTCAAACAGTTGGCTCACTAAGACATGAATGGGGCCTTCAAACAGTCAACTCATTCATGCCTGGGGATAGACATTTCAAACAGTCAACTCATCCCTAATAGGGGAATGTACCTTTCAAAGAGTTAGCTCATTCAACTTACACGGGAACAAGTCTTTTAAACAGTCGACCCACTCAAGTAAGATAGTGGGCCTTTCAAACAATCGACTCACTTATGCAATGAATGAGCCTATTAAACAGTCAGCTCATTCATTCTAGGGGAAGGACCTTTCAAACAGTCGGCTTATCCCTAACAAGAGAATGGACCTTTCAAACAGTCAGTCCATTCAAAATGTAAGTGCCATGAATGCATGATTAACCCTAACCATTATTATTCCAATTTACAAGCAGTTAATTTAGGAAAGCTCAAAGGTCACTATGGGGGGCTCGTCACCCAACATAGGCCGACAGCTCAGGCATAGTATCTCATTCCACCATCCCCGACTCATGAGACTCCATTATTAGGATATTTAATGACATCCTCCTCAATCAATGGCTAATCACAGTCTATCAAGTAGGACTTGCCATCGCATGGTCACACAAAATAATCCATCAAGCCGCTTATATAAGCACAATAATCCATGAATGGTAAGCCCACATCAATGTTTCATTTAATCCATCAATCAAAGTAGCCACTAGGTGAGGGTCCATCATAATCATAATCAGTCAAGTTACATCCCAAGTCTGGGTGTACATATATAAGTGGAGTTTTTCACTAATAGATATAACAGTTCAAATTCTTCAAGAAATCCATAAACATGAAAGATACACAAGTACAACATATGGATATTCATATGAGCTAAGTGTTGAGTATATGATTGATAATCAGATTCAATATCTAACACAAGTTATCATGAATTAGAGATATCAATTATTAGTTGAAATAAAATGAACTATTACTTAAACTAAGAAGGAAGAGAAAAGTTCAAGGGAAAAGATTCATCACCTTACAAAATGACTATTGCTTATTCGTGCTAATTAGGAACCCATTTACTTGACCGAATGAGTCAACCCGGTACAACTGGGTGCGATGGCTCACGCCTGATAAGAACAAGTTAAATTTCTTAGAGGATGATCAATACAATCTGTTTATAGGAAGCATTAAGGTTTTCTCATATATAAAAGTAATTAGAGAAGAAGTGAGTCAACCCACTAAGTTGACTCAGTTGGTGTGGACATGGTTGGGAGAGTCACCTGGAAATGGTGTACGCGCTAGGGCTTAGGTTGTGAAGTTGATGGACATTCCTGGCTTGTTGGCTGAATATGACCCCAAAATGATTCAGGTTAGCCCTTGATTAAGGCGAGTCAACTTGGTTCAGACAACCCTTTTCTTCATTTCTTTTCTTCTCCATTCTTCACTTCTTCCTCCCTACTCTCTCTCTCTCTCTCTCTCTCTCTCTCTCTCTCTCTCTCTTTCTCTCTCTCTCTCTCCTTCCTAACTTTCCCTCACCCTTTCTATCTTCTCCCAAAGGAGGGTGTTAGGCAACCTAGATCTCAACCAGTGAGTCGGGCAGCTAGCTCAGGTTTGGCCTTGCTATACCCGAAGACTACCCAACTCCCACTCTTCTTCCTCTCTCTCTCTCTCTCTCTCTCTCTCTCTCTCTCTCTCTCTCTCTCTCTCTTACTGATCTCTCTATTTCCCCCTCTGAACCAGGCCTACAGGACCACCCCGACTCACCCCTGAGTCAGCCTGATTCAAGTTAATTGTGTCGACTTGACACAGTCGACTGAGTTAAGCATGACGCCCACTCTCTCACCCTCTTTTCTCGCTCACTGCCTCTCTTTCCTCTCTTAAATCCTTGGTGGAAATCTTGAGATAGATGTGCCTCTTTTATAGGCCTAGGGCTAGCTTTAGACTCGCATCCAATGGTCGTTATCTCGTGCTACACGGTTTTGTGGTGGTGGGGCTATGGCTATCGTTCCCACATGCATGGGGATGATCCACCATATGGGATGACTTCCTACCATCATAGCCAATTGAACGAGCCTCTCTGATTAGAAATCAAGGCCCACCTCATCATAGTGGGTTTTCTGGTTTGATGAGGAAGATGATGCCATGTAATGCCCTGAAAATCAGGGGTCACGCATACGCTCAACTCCCGAGTTCTGGAGTGTCACTTATAACTGATTTCATTAATATGCATTTAAATCTGATTTAGTTGCGCAGTCTGGAGTTTCCTAGAACAAGAAGCATAAACATAACAGTCTACTGAAATGAAAAGAGTAAACATATATCTATATACATGTCCAAAAGAATAGAAGGGATCGCACATGGCGACCCCCAACAAATCATAAAAATATATGACCAAAAGAATAGGGCTGAGCCCTCCGCTCGGCGATCCAATCCCGTCTCTCAAGCTGGCGGCGAACTACCCATCAGCTGGAAGTAAGACAGCTCGTCCTCCTCCTTAAAGCTCATCTCTCCAGGCTCCTCCTGCCCTACGCCACTTGCATCTAAGATTGGGTCTGGTTGGTGTTTTAAAACACCATCCCAGATTGGGAGTGAGTGATCAACTCAGTGGGTGCTATTAGTCTTAAGTTTTAACAGGCAACAGTTATAACATGAATTTAATGAAAGGCAGATAATCACCAACACCTAGCAGCTCTTATTTAAAATGTATGCATGCGGGATGATATGATGCATGCCCTCGCCACAACACTCCCTTGAGCGACTCCATTTAACAATCGCATATGTCAGCACTCCCTCATAGTGACCTTAACTTCCGAGTCGCCACCCTAACTAATGCGATGCAATACGATCGTGTTAGCCGAGTTATTAATTAAGTCCATTCATCCATAAAGTTTGAAAAACTGATACACCCCACGTTTCAATTTCCTAAATGGGTTACGAGGCCAAGACACCCCAATGTGCGGGGCCGAGTCCTTACGGTCTGTGATCCCATCAGGTTCCTTATCCCTGACTTCAAGCACATGAGGAGTGCCGAGAGAAAAGGGATCGCTCGGGGTCACTACGGGGAGGCGCGACACCCCAGCATAGGCTGAAAGCTCAGACACAGTGTCTCATTCCACCATGCCCTGCTAACGAGGCTGTGGACCAGTTTATAAGTGGGTTATTAATGGGATACAATGGTTGTAGGGAGTTTCAGGTTCCATAATATGTAAGCCACCAGGGTTAACAAACAGGGTTGGTCAGACAGTAGGCTAGACCGCACGAACCAAGCGAGCGTGAGACGAGTGACATTGGGCACAAATGACCCATGTAGTCGAACTACAACAACCCGAGCACACCCACCCAAACCCACGGGTCTAGCCCTAGCATAATCCTACCAACAGGACTAGCGTCTCTCCTTGTGTTCCTGACCAACCCGAGGGTTCAATGTTGGTTCATAGCATGACAACCTTCAAGATTATCAACTAGCACAAAAATGTCATGTTCATATACATTGCAACCTACGATCCAATATTCCTAGCAAGTAACTTCATGATTATGAACAAGGTGCGTGTGAGTGTGTGGGTTAGTGAGGAAGTTGAGCACTTCCAACACCTCAAGGAATTAAACACACAAGAGTTAAAATTTATATACACTATGAAGCAATGCATAAGAGTAAAATCAATCAAGCAACCATGAGCATGTAGTCATTTCTATGCTAAATCATGTGAGAGATAAATCAACATCGAATATAAACAATCATGTAAAACCATGCAATTCCAACAACACACCCTTCCCAGGTTTTCTCTAATTTCTTTAACATAACAACTCAATAAACAAAATCATTTAACCCCTACTATAATTAGTGCTAGGCCACCTAAGGATAATAGTCCGCACCTTCAAATCGTTGAAGGCTTGATGGACGACCTAGAAATGAGGGTTTTGGGGGTTGGCCGGCCGGAATCCCTATAACAAGCGCTTGCATGTGAGAAATCCAAGCCAAACCTTCTTAATACATGGATTCTCAAAAGGAAGGGTGAATGATCTTACCTAGACGACTTATGGACGATCGTTGTGGTTGAGGTGGGGAGTTTCCTTTGGAGAAAGGGGTAGGGAGTTGGAATGCTTGATCTCCTCGGCCCCACCATGATCTAGGGTCCACCTTGGATCTCTTCTACACTTTCTCTTTCTTCTCCTCTATGCTATTTTGTTCTCTCTACTCCTTGGTGGTTGTTGGAGATTTGAGGAGTTATGAGGAAGAATTTGTTGCTGGAGAATGAAGGAGAGAGCTTGGTTGTTGGAGATTTGAGGAGTTATGAGGAAGAATTTGTTGTTCGAGGATGGAGGAAGAATGAATGAGAAAGCTTGGTTGTTGGAGATTTAGGAAGAAATGAGATAAGAGCTAGGGTTTATTTCCCTAGAGTTGGGCCCCTTAGCCCTAAGTTTCCATGAATCTCCAAAATATCCTTCTAAGACTCACTATTGGTGTTGGGGTGGCCCCAACACACCTTTAGCCACCAAATTGGGTGTGTAGGTGTCTCATGGCCCAACAAGAGTTCATGCAAAGTTTAGAATTTAACGGATAAATGAATATGAGATTTGATCATACGGTCCCGATCTTTAAGTGGCCTAGCGGGGTCTATTCCGGTGATTGGAGAGGTTCTGGTGGTCCCTTGGCCATGAAATTTGTAGGATAGGTGGTCCATGTCCCGATGAAGGGCCTTGCAAAATTTGAAAACGATCGGATATGGGGTTGGGTCGTACGGGTCTAATTTGCGATCAACGGTCGTCGTGCCATGATCGGGTTCCAAATTTTGTGTATGGGTGTAGGACACTACATTAGACCTTCACCATAAATTTGGAAGGAATCCAATGGCTGAAAAGTCCAGAGTCTTAGTTTCATTATCCTGTGCCAGATTTTAACTTTGGCCTTGGGTGGGTTGACATGTATTGTAGTAATGGCTCGAAAAATTAAATTTTATGTGTCCAATGAGTCTATGGTCCGCGATGGACCACAAGCCTAATGAGATATATATTTTCTTAAATTTTTATAATTTTTTGACCTTTCTGCGCCGCGGTATAGCTCGTACGAGTTGATGCTAAGTGTAAACAGTCATCTGACTTGGCGGCCCGCACTAGGCCCTATCATGACCTGTCTGGTCTACTCTAATAGGCTAATCACTGGTTAATTAACTTGTGGTACCCCACCATGAGTGGCTTAAACAAATGGTCCTTCGGCAAATCCTACGTGGATGCCTCAGGACACTGTGCTAGTTGGACGGAACGTTACAAGGGTTGATTTGGTTTATTAGTTAAGATCTGGGCCTTATCTGACTCGGCTTCGGTTAGATTTTTAATTTAGTTTTGATCGTCTTGATTAGTTAGCGACGGGTCGGTTAGATTTGGGTCCTATGTGAGTAAATCATGGGGCTACACCTGATGTTCAAGTGATCGGGCAGATTCAGTGATTTTCTACGGTTGATTAATCAGACTTGTGTGGTTCTTTACTGGTACCGCCCCTGTATAGACTAATATTGAGTGCTAATGGTCATTTAAGTGATATTATAATTTAATTTATAAAAAAATAAAAAATAAATTCAAGGATTTTTGGGAATCCAAAACAGTGAAAATCCAGGATGTTATAATCTAGCCCCCTTAAAAATAATTTCATCCCCAAAATTGCCTAAGGGTATTAAGTAAAGTTATTATTATTTCTTTTTTCTAAGTTTTTATTGATTCCAAGTTTTTATGCATGGTAGGGGGTATACTATCTATACTAGTTTGACTCATTTTAGTCTACCCCCCTTAAAACTTTTTCACCCGAATGGTATACTACAATTTATTTAATTATCTATTTATTTTTAAAGGTTTGAATTTACGGCAATGATTTTCCTCTATTTAGAGTAAAAATATAAATATATTTTTTTAATGTTAGACCAATACGGAGATACGGTCATAGTGGGCTTGAACTCGATACGTCGATCATCTACCTGACCAGGGTAGAAAACTCATTGTATCTGTTCTTCATCCTAGTGGATCCTGGTCTTCTGCTCGGTTAAAGCAGTGAGTCCATTGGTAGTCGCCCATGATTGAGAATTGGGTTAGGCCGCGAATACTTTACAAATGTATGGTTCCATAATTCCATAGTTCGATTATTCTTAACATTTGGAAGATATCAAAATTTATTTAAAAGTTCAAGTTTTTCATTTATAAAATTTTAGTGGGTGGTAAGTCTCCCACAGTGCCTATGATCAAACGACTATCCTAGAAAAGTTTCTAGGAACTTAAGGTTCCTCGCAACATTATCATTTTGATCCTATAGTTAGTGAGTTATAGGTAAATCATGCTTTGGTTTTATAAATTCTAATAGGGAAGGAAGAATCGAAAGTTTTAAAGCATTCAGGTGGTTTAGAGTGCTAATAAGGCTAATATGGACGCAGTAAGGCAATTATTCATAAAAGCATTTATAAGAGGAAAAGAAAATTCTAAACCAATCGATACATTCATATTGAATTCAAAATGCCATTAGTATGGCCAGTTATATCCTACAGTATGGATTTACATGTATTACTAGATACTTTAAACATAAAGAAGAAAAAAGTAGGCAAATCAAGCAGGAGTTTTAAGTATCTTCAATATATGGTAGTAGTCCTAACTAACTTAAAATAACTACTAATTTTTATAAAGTTAAGCTATTATTCTTTTGGGTCGGACAGGGACAGGGGTGCCTCCTCCCCTTTGCTGCGACAAATAAAGGTTCAGGAAGTGATGAGGGTGATTTGGAGAGAGTTAATAGAGTCAATCAAGACTCAACTTCTGCTACAGCTCCAACAAGACAACAAGGGCAACTTATCACATGGAATACCTAGCCCAAGCTATTAAAGGGTCAGATCACACTATCCAGGTCGATGTTTTGGATCCTAGAGGAAACTTAAATCCCATTGATTATGTGGACTACATAACATCCTTAGCAGCTTTCTTTATCTAGAAGGCTTTGGAGAATGGAAAGAAATTAACGTTTGTGCTTGTGTGGTGGCAACAGCCCCAATTTGCCTATGAAAGGATGAGAATGGAAAAGATTAATAATTGAGCTAAAATGCAGTTGAAAATGGTTAGTAAATTGTTGCCTCTTGACTATTATCAAACCTTATATAAAAATTTTCAATTGCAACAATCTAATGATCAATCTATGCTAAAGTATATAAAATCATTTTTTTTTTTACAAATTGTTGAGTTTTGTGAATGAGCTTATGGGAGTGAATGAGTGGTTGGTTTTGAATGAGTTTTGTTGAAGGGGAAGGTGATGAGAATGGGTCTGGTGAATGAGTTTAAGATGGTGTTGAGAATGGATTTGGTGATGGGTTCGTGAAGGAAGAGAAGATAGGTCAGGAGATGTTGAGTGAGATGAATTTGGAGATGAGTTTAAGAAAATGGATTTGAGGGATGAAAGTTGAGAAGTGATTAGGAATGAGTTGAAGAAATGATATTGAGAAAAGTTTGGAAAAGGGCTTGAGAGAATGAGGATTGAGATGTGTTAGAGTGAAGAAGAAGATGGTGAGTTTAGGGATTGAGAGAGAGAGAGTTTTCTCTAGGGTTTAGGAGGGATGGTGGAGGGTAGTGAGAGTAGTAGAGATAGATTTTAGGGACTCTAGATAGTCCTAAATAGTAAGGGAAGTGGGCACCACTCGAGTAATGCCCTTGGATGGATTAAGTACTAGAACATTGCTCATACCAAGGTCATACATACATATACATGATCCATATGCATTCTATTTGTAGACAGAAGTAACTATACATACATGCATTCTCACGATGATAAGAAATTTGCAAGACCACCCATACATTCACATTAATTTTAAAATGCCATGAGCATGGCCAGTTACATGTTATAGCATGGATTATAAACATCATTAAACATGGTAGACAAAAAGGAAATGCAACTTACTTAAGCAAAAGTCCTAACTATTTTAGTACATGGGATTAGACCTAAATGACTTAAAACAAACTACTAGTTGTCAGTAAGGTGGTGCTGCTACTCGTCTGAGTCAGGCAAAAATAAAGGCACTTCTTCCCCCTTACTGTAGCAGATCAGGGCCTTTATAGCCTGATATATCTTCTTGTTCCACTTCTGCTGCTTAGCATGGTGCCTTGCTTGGGTTTCCTCCATTCTAGTCAGTTTAGCATCGAGTGCACCCCAGTGCTCTTGCATGTATGAAGCGGCAGGTGGCTCCTTACCAACTTCTTGGATCTCCTCAGTTTACTCAGCCCTTTTCGCATTTCCAGTTCCTACCTCCTCGTCATCGTTCTCATTGCCTTCATCGTCTTTGCCACATTCCTCTTCTTCCTCATCGGCATCCCTATACGCCTCGATGTAAGCCTATCTTTGTCGGGGTCTCACTCCCATAGAGTTTAACAATTTGTCCCCCAGGATTTTCCTTAGTACAGGGTTCCCGTCCGATCCGCCTATCCCATACTGACTGGCGATATGGCAGGCTAGGCGGCCAAATGGGAGAACTATGTCCTTTCGTACCGCCCTTGCGGCCCTCACAATTTGGTGAAGCACTGTACTAGGGGTGCACACATTTACTCCTTAGCCCACCTGATACAAGAACTATACCATGTAACGGGTACACTTGGTACGGTTCTTCAACCTCGGGTATATATTATGGGTGGCAATGCGATGGAGTACTCGATATTTGGGGAAAATGGCTGTTACGTACAAGCCGACATCTCGATTCCAAGGGACAGCTTGGCCACACAAGAAACGAGTCCGTTCATCGTGGGCTTCTCTTAATTTGAGGTTCATTTCATCAATCTGCACCTCCCCCAGTGGCACTCCCAGTATTTCGGTGAAGTCCTCAACTCCCAAGTGGATTTCCTCACCACGCACCATAATATCAAATCCAAGGGGCTCTAATTGAGGATTTCTAATCCGAGTGTAGAACATCCTAGCCTGCCCCACATCAGCCTGCTCGCTTACATAAAACATGGAACCCCAATCCTTCTCCATAAGTCGGTTGAGTAGAGAGTTATTACCTAACAGATGTTCTTCCATTGAGGCCTCGAAGGCGACTTGGCGCACACGGAAGTTTCCCAAGTCTTCAACGAGCATCTCATTTAAATCATTTCGCCTCTTAGATCGAGCCTCTGAGTCAGTTTTTGTCCTCGGATTGGCCTTCTTCTTACTATGTAGCACTTGGCTCGACCCCGCCTTCTCAGGAGCCGCTCTTTTCTTTCCCATAAGGGAAAGGATCATCAGAATAGTGAAGAATGAGGTGATGGTGGCAATGAATGTCATCACCCTCGGTTGAAGGGAAGTAGGTCTTTAGAAAGGGGGTTGTAGCTTTGGGTTTTAGGAATGACTTTGTGAAAGGATGAGAAATGTGGGTTAGGTATGAATTTGAAATGGGATTTCGAGAACGGCTTGAAAATGGGCTATAAATGTGAAGATTTAGAAGTGGATCTTGAGAAAGAGAGGGTTTTGAAGGTAAACTTAAGAATGGGGTAGATTTTGGGAATAAGGATGAAATGTGTTTGATGGGGTTTGAAGTTTGTATGGGAATAGTTTTAAGAAGATGGGTTGGAGAATGAGTGGTTGAAATGGGTTTGTGTGAAGGAAATGGATTTGGGAAGTGAGGGTGATGAGAGAGAATGAAAAAGATGCGAGAAAGAAGAGAAATGGGAAATGTGGAAGAGAGGAGGTGGGTTTTTCTTTGAGGAAAGGGGAAATGGGATGGAGGTTGGTGGTTGGCTTTGGAATGAGGTTTTAAAAAGGGTTATGGGATGGGAGGATTTGGGATTTTTTTTTTTTTTTTTTTTTTTTTTGGGAGTTTGAGAGGGATGGTGGATAAAGGGAAGAAGAAGAACTTGTTAAAGAATGGGTTTAGGAGAATGAGGGGATGTTGAGGGTGAGGGGAAGAAGTTTTCTCTCTTGGGTTGCCTAGTAGGGGAGTGTAATGAGTGATAGGAGAGGTGGGGAGGTAGATTTTTAAGTGGGCAAAGCAGTGGGGCCCACACAAATCTTAAATTTTTTGCAAGGGGGCAGTAGGGTGGTCCGGCAGGGTGACCACCCCAGTTTTGCGGGGTGACCACACGGGTGGCTGGGAGACCACCTGGGTTCGGCAGGGGCAACGTGCCCCACTGGACCTTTAGGGGGGCGGCCACCCGGAATCGGCGGGGTGATCCCCCGGATCAGTGACCTGGATGATTTTTGGCATTCTCGGGCATCGAAAAAGTCCCCCAGGAAGTGCCATATATGATTTTGGGGTAGGAGAGGCTGATATACATAATGGGCTCATTAGTTTCATGAGATTATTCTCAGTTAGGGGATAAAATTCTCCTATTTCCCATTTCTACTGTTTTTTAGTGAATTTCCCTTTACCCTCGAGGCTTTATTCTGAAATGGGTCGGAATTATCAATCTTGGCCCGGTATTGAATTGTTTGGCCTAGAATGATGGTAAAGACCATCAAGTCTTTTGATTTTCAACTCATCCTAACGATGCACTGACAAGTTCAAGAATAAAGTGATGACAGGTGAACATTTAAGGAGAAATGTTGTGAGGGATTTCAACTTAGGCCTGTCTGGCTAAGGGCGTCTAGTGGTACTAAATGAGGTTGCATTGCTGCTCCTTACTCACGATTTGGGAATGACATGTTTGGAATGGGTGTAGAATAGAACTTAAAACTTATTATATAGGTTTTGTAGAATGAGTTTTATGTGGGAAGGTGTGATATGGGACTGCCAAGGCCCATGTCAATGGAATCCCAAGCGTAATTGAAAGGAGATCCCGCGATTTACCTTCGATTACTTGCATCCCAAATTGGATATTGGAAAACAGGAGATGCGGACCAGCTAAGTACAATACCTTACACCTATATTTATCATTACTCTTACGATTTCATTCACCCAATCCAGCTTGTCGCGGTTGGCCAAACGGGCCCTTAGGGATCAGGTGGACTGGACTACCTAAATTTCCTAGTTCGTCAGATCGGTCTTACCGCTAAGTTCCAGAATTCTTGCCCGAGAATGAGCCGAAACGGGTCGTAAGGCTCTCAGGTCGAATTCTAATATTGTTAAGCTCTCTCTCCTCAGTCTAAGTCCTTCGTAAGACTCTTGGACCTATTCCCTAGCGTCACTACTTAATCTCGCTACCCAACCCTAACATCTGGAAGTCCAACCCTTCGTCTACGATTGTTGGTTCAGGGTTTAGGGAGGTTCCTAGCGTTCTAAGTCTCTGTTACGTTATCTAACATGTATCCTCTCAAGTTAGCGGACGCATTAGTGAGTTCATAACCCATGGCCCAAGGGATTCCAAACTATTGCTCTGATACCATCTTGTAATGCCCTGAAAATCGGGGGTCATGCATACGCTCAACTCCCGAGTTTCGGAGTGTCACTTATAACTGATTTCATTAATATGCATTTAAATCAAATTTAGTTGCGTAGTCTGGAGTTCCCTAGAACAAGAAGCATAAACATAACAGTCTACTGAAATGAAAAGAGCAAACATATATCTATATACATGTTCAAAAGAATAGAAAAGATCGCACGTAGAGACCCCCAACAAATCATAAAAATATATGACCAAAAGAATAGGGCTGAGCCCTCCGCTCAGCGATCCAATCCCGCCTCTCAAGCTGGCGGTGAACCGCCCATCAACTAGAAGTAAGACAGCGTGTTCTCCTCCTCAAAGCTCGTCTCTCCAGGCTCCTACTGCCCTATGCCACCTGCATCTAAGATCGGGTCTAGTTGGTGTTTTAAAACACCGTCCCAGAGTGGGAGTGAGTGATCAACTTAGTGGGTGCTATTAGTCTTAAGTTTTAACAGGCAGCAGTTATAGCAAGAATTTAATGAAAGACAGATAATCACTAACACCTAGCAGCTCTTATTTAAAATGCATACTTGCGGGATGATATGATGCATGCCCTCGCCCCAACACTCCCTCAAGCAACTCCATCTAACGATCGCATATGTCAGCACTCCCTCAGAGCGACCTCGACTTTCGAGTCGCCACCCTAACTAATGCGATGTAATGCGATCGTGTTAGCCGAGTTATTAATTAAGTCCATTAATCCAGCAGGTTTGAAAAACTAATACACCCCACGTATCAATGCCCTAAACGGGTTACGAGGCCAAGACTCCCAATGCGTGAGGCCGAGTCCTCGCGGTCCGTGATCCCATCGGGTTCCTCATCCCCGACTTCATGCACATGAGGAGTGCCGAGAGAAAATGGATCGCTCACGGTCACTACAGGAAGGCGCAACACCCCAGCGTAGGCTGACAGCTCAGACAAAGTGTCCCATTCCATCATGCCTGGCTCACGAGGCTGTGGACCAGTTTACAAGTGGGTTATTGATGGGCTACAATGGTTGTATGGAGTTTCAGGTTCCATACATATGTGAGCAATCAGGGTTAACAAATAGGGTTGGTCAGACAGTAGGCTAGACCGCACGAGTCAAGCGAGCGTGAGACGAGTGACATTGGGCACAGAGGACCCATGTAGTCGAACTACAGCCACCTGAGCACACCCGCGCAAACCCACGGGTCTAGCCATAGCATAATCCTACCAACGGGACTAATGTCTATCCTTGTGTTCCCGACTAACCCGAGGGTTCAATGTTTGTTCATAGCATGGAAACCGTCAAGATTATTAACTAGCATAAAAATGTCATGTTCACATACATTGCAACCCACGATCCAATATTCGTAGCAAGCATACTTCATGATTATGAATAAGGTGCATGCGAGTGTGTGGGTTAGTGAGGAAGTTGAGCACTTCTAACACCTCAAGGAATCAAACACACAAGAGTCAAAATTTATATACACTATGAAGCAACGCATAAGAGTAAAATCAATCAAGCAACCATGAGTATGTAGTCATTTCTATGCTAAATCATGTGAGAGACAAATCAACATCGAATATAGACAATTCATGTAAAACCATGTAATTTCAACAACACACCCTTCTTAGGTTTTCTATATTTTCTTCAACACAACAAATCAACGAATAAAATCATTACACCCTTACTATAATTGGTGCTAGGCCACCTAAGGATAATAGTCCGCACCTTCAGATCGTTGGAGGTTTGATGGACGACCTAGAAATGAGGGTTTTGGGGGTAGGCCAGCCGGAATCCCTACAACAAGCGCTGCATGTGAGAAATCCAAGCCAAACCTTCTTAATACATGGATTCTCAAGAGGAAGGGTGGATGATCTTACCTAGACGACTTACGGACGATCGTTATGGTTGAGGTGGGGAGTTTCCTTTAGAGAAAGGGGCAGGGATTTGGAATTCTTGATCTCCTCGGCCCTACCATGATCTAGGGTTCACCTTGGATCTCTTCTACACTTTCTCTTTCTTCTCCTCTTTGCTCTTTTGTTCTCTTTACTCCTTGGTGGTTGTTGGAGATTTAGAGAGTTATGAGGGAGAATTTGTTGTTAGAGGATGGAGGAAGAATGAAGGAGAGAGCTCGGTTGTTGGAGATTTGGGGAGTTATGAGGGAGAATTTGTTGTTGGAGGATGGAGGAAGAATGAAGGAGAAAGCTTGATTGTTGGAGATTTGGGGAGAAATGAGATAAGAGCTAGGGTTTTTTTCCCTAGAGTTGGACCCCTTGGCCCTAAGTTTCCATGAATCCCTAAAATAGCCTTCTAGGACTCACTATTGGTGTTGGGGTGACCCCAACATACCTTTGGCCACCAAATTG
This sequence comes from Magnolia kwangsiensis, assembly GCA_037074715.1. Taxonomy (NCBI): domain Eukaryota; kingdom Viridiplantae; phylum Streptophyta; class Magnoliopsida; order Magnoliales; family Magnoliaceae; genus Magnolia; species Magnolia kwangsiensis. Next base: position 123,919,935 of record CM073577.1, read on the forward strand.
GATGTGTAGATGTCTCATGGCCTAACAAGGGTTCATGTAAAGTTTGAAATTTAATGGATAAATGAATATGGGATTTGATCATACGGTCCCGATCTTTAAGTGGCCCAGTGGGGTCTATTCCGGTGATTGGAGAGGTTCTTGTGGTCCCATGGCCATGAATTTTGTAGGATATGTGGTCCATGGCCCGATGAAGGGCCTTGTAAAATTTGGGAACGATCAGATATGGGGTTGGGTTGTACAGGTCCGATTTGTGAACAATGGTCGTCGTGCCATGATCGGGTTCCAGATTTTGTGTACGGGTGTAGGACAATACATTATACCTTCACCGTAAATTTGGAAGGAATCCAATGGCTTGAAAGTCGGGAGTCTTAATTTCTTTATCCCGTGCCATATTTCAACTTTGGCCTTGGGTGGGTTGACATGTGCTGTTGTAATGGATCGAATAATTAAATTTTATGTGTCCAATGAGTCTATGGTCCGCGATGGACCACAAGCCCAATGAGATATATGTTTTTTTAAATTTTTTTAATTTCTCGACCTTTCTGCGCCGCGGTATAGCTCGTACGGGCTGATGCTAAGTGTAAACGGTCATCTGGCTTGGCGGCCCGCACTAGGCTCTATCATGACCTTTCTGGTCTACTCTAATGGGCTAATCCTAGGTTAATTAACTTGTGGTACCCCACCATGAGTGGCTTAAACAAATGGTCCTGCAGCAAATCCTACATGGACGCCCCAGGACACTGTGCTGGTTGGACGGGATATTACAAGGGTTAATTTGGTCTATTAGTTAAGATCCGAGCCTTATCTGACTCAGCTTCGGTTAGATTTTTAATTTAGTTATGCTCGTCTTAATTAGTTAGCAACGGGTCGGTTAGATTTGGGTCCTATGTGAGTAAATCATGAGGCTACACCTGATGTTCAAGTGATCGGGCAGATTCGGTGGTTTTCTACGGTTGAATAATCAGACTTGTGTGGTTCTTTACTGGTACCACCCCTATATAGACTAACATTGAGTGCTAATGGTCATTTAAGTGATATTATAAGTTAATTTATAAAAAAAATTAAAAAATAAATTCAAGGATTTTTGGAAATCCAAAACAGTGAAAATTCAGGATGTTACACGCCACCTCCCATGGCTAGTTTTTATCTAAGGCCTATCCAGGTGATTTGTATTATTTAGATGGACTAGATAGGACCCTTGAACACTGTGGGGCCCACTCATCCTGCCCACAATGATGGTTCTCTCGACAACTCACGAAACATCCAGCCGTAGCCAATATATCGCACGGGGGTGATATTTTCAAGAGGCTGGTTTCCCTAAGCAAGGCTGCCCTAGCTCGAGCAGCTGAGATCAATTGGCGGAGTTTAGGTGGGTGGATTTGATAAAGCCAGCGCATACTTCCTAAAAAAGTAAGCTCCCGACCACCTTTTTCCGTCAACAAGGTGTCTCCACTTCCTTGGCATTGGACGAAGGGCGAGGATTTATTCTTGGAATGATGGTTAGTATTACGAGAGGCCATCACACGTAGATTGTCAAGCTAACACGAGGTCAGGAATGATTTCCATTTTAAAAAATTCTTACCGCACCTAACACTCCACTTACGCTAATGCGCTTGTGCACGTACGTGTGTATCATCAAGTGAGCCACACCTATCACTGGTTAGATCCTCAGTCTGAGCACGATGGACGACTTGGATCGATGATCTGAGCATTGATGGTGGGCCACAGATAAACAAAGATGGACGTTGTTCGTTCGAACTAAAATCATGCGAGAAAAAGGAAGGAGAAAGCCTTCCTTTCTCGGCTTGGCTTAGGTCAAAAACATTTTAACCAAGTTGGCAGGTTTGGTGCACAACAGGTGTACCACCCCCTGTGTACACTCACCATAATTGTGGGGCCCACTGTGATGTTATTTGTAAATCCACTCCATCCATTCCACTTGGAGGGCCCAATCAAAGCCCTTGACCAGATATCAAGTGGGTCCAAAGCTCAGGTGGGCCATACCAAGTGATGTTACCTTCTTTTATTGACTTATATTAATCTAGCGGTTGGATTGATTTCAATCCATGCTCCAATGATCAAAAGAGTCCTAGAAATTTTTTTGAGTGATCAGGACGCTTTGTGGGCCACAATGGATGGTCAAATGGCCAAGCTTGCGATTAAATAGGTTTATAATCTAAACCGTTAGATGATCTCAAGATTCAATGGAAGATTTTAAGATCCAACGGCTAACTTATTTTAAATCATCAATCAATGGCCTTGGATTAATTCACACAACTAATTACTCGATGATATCAGGTTCTAAGAATAATTACACAAAGTCTAATAGTAAACCTTGAATTGAATAGCCAATCCAACGCATTTGAGTGGGGACTTCACCTAACCAGACATCATGGACTATTAGATAGTGGATTTGATGATCAAGATTAGCCTTCAAACATGCTCTAATGCTAATGGGTGTTATTCACAAGCCCAAGTGTAGGTTCGTGGTGTAGTAATAATCTCAGTAAATCTAAGGTCGAATCCACAGGGACTGAACCTTATACGTAATCTGAAAATAACTAGAAATAGAACTAGAAGAAGATTTAATCTAAATCAGGAGAATGTAGGAGAGTAATGGTGAATTATTTAACTAAAAACTAATAAATTTAAAGGTGGTAACTATGGTGCCAAGGATCCACTTGTAGCAATTGGGAAGCTACCTTGCATTGATTCAAGGACACAATTGGAATCACAGTCCTATCCTATCCAATTGGTAAGAAGAGATTTGTCAAATCTCTAAGCTTTTCATATATCTAATCATCAATAGATAAGAGTGGTGAAGATTTGGAAGTGATTCTGTCACCAAACCATGCCCAAGAGACAAGGCAAACAACAACAATTTACCAATCTAATAGCCAATCATAAGAGAATTGAGAAGATTAGGAGGATTCCATTACTCAACCATGCTCATGAGACAATGGTGAACAACAGGATTGCTTAATTTCATAATCTCAATACATGAGAAGAAGATGTCTCAAGCTATTGCAGATATATTGTAATTTGAGTTACAACAAACATTAAAAACTAAAAATACTCTTTCATAATCAAACTAAAATCCAAGAGAGTTCAATAAAACATGAATCAAAATAAACAAACATCTCAATCACGTTACAAGCTTCACCTCTTAGTCCTAGCTAAGAGGTTTAGCTTAACATAGTCTTGATCAAGCTAAATATGAAAAAACATCAAGGAAAATAAAGAAGAAAAGAAGGATAAAAGAAGAAAACCACCCAGCTGTTCACCCTCACCCTCACCCTCTCTCTCTCTCTCTCTCTCTCTCTCTCTCTCTCTCTCTCTCTCTCTCTCTCTCTCTCTCTCTCTCTCTCTCTTTCTTCCCATGCTCCACGGCCCAAAGATGTTGATACCCACATTCTCCCTTCCTTTTATAGGCAAGGTGGGGTGGTGGAGAAAGTGCTAGAACGTCTATATGCAGCACCTTGTGTGCGAAATTGGAACGCGCAAAGCTAGTTATGTTTGGGTGAGATGTTTGGCCAAACGACATCCAAGAGACATATTTTGACTCCATAGTTGGGTTAAAGACCCCCTGTCCAAGCTTTTAAATGGTTTGGATCTTGCATCCAACCATTGTCGTGATCACAGAACGGCCCACAGAGGAAACATCGTCCATACATGCATATTTGGAGAAATTTCTTGCGCTAACATGTTCGGTGGGCCCCACAGTGATGTTTTCATGGAAATCCACCCCGCTTGTTAGATTCCTAAAGAAAAATCAGTCGAAAAGGAGTGGTTTTGGTTGAGTTTTGATGCGGTCCACTGTATCACATCAACTCATCATTCATCTTTCATTTTCTAGCGATCCACGTGTATACATGTGCATGAGGCCAAAAGGCCACCATGGCCAAGGTTGTCCCAACCCCCTGGACACAATGAATGGTCTAGATCATCTGTTTGGATGATCGGTGGGGCCCACTATCCAAAATTGACGGACGCTCGTCCGTCCGCTGTTGCTGGTGCAAGAGAAGGGTCAGGTCAACCTCCTATTGACCGGACTCTTAGTCCGGTGCGGCGCTGGTGTCGTGTACGTGGTGTACACATGCTGTACATGCAGGGTCCTCTATCATACTATGCAAAATCTGCTCCGTCCATTCGTCGTACCACCCCATTTAAGGGGTTAAGACCAAAATTGAAGCATTTTCAAATATCCGGTGGGCCTAGATTGATGATTTATGGGCTGATCTATCTGTTCAGTCACTTCCACAAGGATCCAATGGCTGAAATTTGATGTGTACGATTAATCTATGGACCTCAGGCCAGATATAAAGTTTCGAGCTGAACAGATAATGGGAATCTTGTGATCTTACTTTTTGAACGATTTTCTGGCCTCTTTTGCATGAATTGCTTGATTTTCTTAGATTTCTGGTGTGTAAATTTTTGATCTCGATCTCCTGAGGTCTGTCCCTTGCCTTGGTGACTTTTGAGCATTAAGTCCATGCCTTAGTACTCTTTTTCAGTCCAGGCTCCTAAATTCACCTTGCAGCATAAACATGATTAAAATAGGGCATTAAACGGTATCATGTTCATAAAATCAAGTAGTAACTGGGGTGTAATATGCCATATTTGACCCTCAACACAATCTCCAAATAACATTTTGCTAGTCCCAAGCAAAGTATGCGAAAAATAATTTAAGAATTACAGGATAATTCCTATAATACCGAGTGATATTTGAAAAAATAATCCAGTCAATAGAATTTTAACATTCATGAATGTTAGGCATTACTTTCTTCCTAGGTTCAATCACACACTAAACTTCATAGTCAAGTTCAAAGTATTAATCTATCCATTAGAAAAAAAAAATTCTAAACATTGAGTTCCATGGGTGTATAGTGCAACCTTGACTTATCACGATTAAAGGTCTAATCGTCAATTTGCATGATAACATTAATAACCAAATGGACTATTCTGGATAACCGAACCTAAACCAAAACTTGCCTTATATTTTAAAATTATTATTATTTTTTTCGTCGGCAGCTTTCATGCCATGTCAACCTTGGGGAATCGAACCTCTACCTATAGGGAGTAAACCTATAGTGAAGACCATTCGCCCAACCCTTTCCAAACACAACTGTTTTTTAGCTGGGTATTTTTGTTTTCTTTTTTTTAACATGATGAAAAAATTACCTAGGCCGGTTCCTTCCATGCTTAATGATCACCAAGTTAACAATTCAATAAAAATTAAAACCTTAATGTGTAAGCGAGATGTGACATGTGAAATCATGACTCAATCAATGTTTAAAACTTCGAATCATGAATTAATAATTTAAACTTAATTATGAAATATAACAGGTAGCTAAATCCAAGATTTGTCAATCACCAACATTATGTATCTTATACTTCTAAATCAAGGATGACCTTCAAAAGCACTCAAATTCACAGAATTTCTAGAGATTTTTTAAAAAATTTCACAAATTTTACTCAAGACTGAGAAAATACTGATTAGGTAACCTAATCTCCCATCCCCAACCTAAAATATACATTGTCCTCAATGTAAAAGATATAAGAATGCAATGCACATGAGACAATGAAAGTAAAGGAGAAGTGATGGAAGGATAATACATGATGAAGGAGTTAAGAGGCTTTTTCCAAAGAGATCTTAGCGTGAAAGTGGATCAGCACAAGAGTTAAACTAACAAAAAGTAAACTATCATAGAGCAACTGGAAAGCAAACTATCCAAACGGCATAAAGCCGACTATCCTAGAACAACAAAAAGTAAACTACCCTAGTCCTATGAAAGCAGGGGAAAAGCTACTCAGTCATGTTGCAAGGTTCCTCTTTCGGGCAATATCTTGATAAATTTCTTTGTAAGTTTCTCAACAAGATCATCCAAAAGCCCTTTTTGCAATAAGATTAGATGCCCTGGAGAACGAAATTCTAGAGAAATTTATGGATCTCATTAAAAAATTATCGTTGCATCACCTGAGGTATCCAAAGTATATATGCTTCACTTGTGACAGAAAATTTTTTAATGTTAGTACTCCATGGTGAATCAAAGACTACATGTATATAGAATTTAGAAAACTTTTCAGTAGATGATGTAGCCTCAACACGTTTCGAAGTTCTAGACTTCAGTTCAATCGTCAACTCCTCCTCCCTTAATGGTAAACTTTTGAGATCTGGGAAGGAAGGATTTCAGAGTAAGGGTTCTCTCGGTCCGTGACAACCACCGAGGTATTGTCTTGCAAGACATCCACTGTTTCTTTTATCATAGGATCACTTGAATCTGCAAAGTGTGTTAAGCAATTATGCAAAGAGTTAAAAAAATTAGTTGAGAGTAACTCAATTTTCACATTGAAGCTTGTAATGAGATGCTCAAGAACTTCATCGCCTTTAAAAGTAGATGGAGGTATGCTCTCTTGCTCCAGCCTTACACAGACAACTTAAGGGTTAGCAGATGAAGTATTGATGTAAATACTTTGTTCATTGATATTACTTAGAAGAGACATTGAATCGTAAAAAAATTGACAGGTCAGATGATGGACTCAACTAGGTGGTTTCAACTTCCAAAGTTACATCAAGCGGCTCATCCATCTCCTGAATCATATCATCATTCAATTCGAGGGAGTGACCTAAATATGCATCACAAAGGTTGGAAGGTTTAGGTGAAAGTGGCTCATCCTCCACATTTAAATTGGTCATGTTAGATAGGTGCAGTAGATCACTATGGTCGATAACTCCCTGAACCTCTTGATCATTGACATGTGCCAAACATGAGATTGAATCTCAATACATATCATCTTCCAATTCAATGCAGTACACACTTGGAATGGGATTACTTTCCTCACATTCTATTCCTATATTGGGTTGAGGTTCTGTAAATGGTATATTGTAAATCTAACATCCAGTGTTGTCAAATTTTGTTGTGCCAAATCATTTAGAATCTGTATTATGTATTAATGAGATGAATAGATCAACTTTGTGCATTTTAAAGTTGTCTAAGTCTTCGTCGAACTTCTCTATGTATTCACATTAAAGAAGCGTTGTCGAAGTTTAAAATTTCAAGCTCAATTGCAAGTACAAGTTCAAGGCTCAAGTTCAAGTTTAATCTTCAAGTTCAGTACTTTAAAGACTCAAGGGCTCAAGTCTTTACTCAAGCTCAAGTTCAAGATTTGAAGACAAGCTTCAAGTATTTCAAGTGTGTGAATTAGCAAAGCGAATGATGTTTCAATTGTTCAAACTCATGAACAATGTATAGATGACCCTAGATTAACCTTAGGTTACGTCATATTCATTGCATATGCTATGTGGGTCATTTTATAAGTTTATAGGTCATTTTCTCAACTAGTCATAGTCTTTGTTCGACCAGTCCAAGCTTTGGCTCGACCAATCTAAGAGTTTTTTAACCAGTCCAAGATTTGTTGTGAATTTTTAAAATTTTTTGTTGGACCCTCGACCCGTTGTGGAGACTACTCAACTAGTCGAGTGAACAGTGCTCGACTTAAAGTCCAACAAGGTTTTTTAGTCCCACTTGACTAGTCAAGTAACAACCTTATCTTATCGTGTCAGAAATTTTGAAATTTAGTTGGTCCTTCAACCAGTCGAACTAACCCTTAGACCAATCGAGAGAATAATATTTTCACCTATAAATAGAGGACGAATCTCAGAGTTTTTAATTTATTCCAAGCGATATCAAACCATCACTTTGAGAGATAAGTTCCTGCACTTCTTAAGCTATATTGTGTTCATTTTAAATTCTCTTAAATAGCTTTTTGTATTTGATTTTTGTGATCTCCATTCAACTCAATTTCATTAAACAAGGAAATTGTGATTTTACCCTCTTTGAGATCAAAATCAAATCAAGCTATCCCAAGCTAAATTTATCTAAAAATCATTATATCTAGAGCATTTCATTTGTGACACTGGACATTTAACGTCTTCGTCTACATTGGATTGGTTCTACCGAGCTTCTTCAGAAGGAGAATTTTCAGATAAGTACTATTTAATCTTTATGTATTTTTTGTGATTTGTGAGGTTGTGCTAAAAAATCTCATTTTTGATTTTGTCTAAGGTAATCCAGAAAATCTCAGAGTGTGGGGTTTTTGTAATTGTGTAAACCCATCTAAAGACATGATCATGAAGGTTTTAAGGTGAATCTTGGAAAACCTTTTTCATAGTGATAGCTAATATCCCGAGGGAGTGGATATTAGGAGTTGAGTAGTTGTGTGGCTGTTTTTCAAACAGTTGGTGTACACACAAATGAACCACTATAATTCCTAGAGTTGTAGTGGATGATTGTATTTGCTTATATGTGTGAATGTTGTGATTTACTTTATGCACTTGTGGTGAATGTTGTAATAACTTAGTTTATCTCCTTTGCCTCTTTATTGGTTTGTATTTTTAATACTTATAAATGTTCTAGTAAGGTTGTCCTACCATAAGCCTTTGGTTTTTGGTGTTAGGTTGTCCTTAGAACTAAGTTTGTATCAACCTCTCAAGACTAGTGTATTTGATGTTGCTATTTACTTGTGCTATTTTATTATTTGATTGTGCTATTTATCTTTGTATTCCGCATTTATTTTTAATTTGACATAGTCGTATTCAGCCACCCCCCCCCCCCCCCCCCCCCCCCTCCCCCCCTTCAAGGACATTTAGCTCAGCCTTTTGAAGTGGTATCAAAGCCTAATAACTCCTTTTTATTATTTGGATTCATTTCCTGAGCTAACCAATCTGAGCTTATAAGATATCAAATTTTAATAGCCTCTCAATTACTAGGCCTCTACGTTTTGATGACTCCAATTATGCCTATTGGAAAGCCAGAATAAGGATCCTTTTAAGGTCCATAGATGAGTGTGTGTGGCAAGCCATAGTGACTAGATGGAACCCACCCACAACTAAAGTTCTAGGCACTGATGGAACAAAATCTGTTAAAGTTACACCCTATTTTTCATGGACCATACTTCAGAAAAATGAGATTAGTGCCAATGAAAGGCTTTAAATGCAATCACTTGTGCACTATCACCGGATGAATTCAAAAGATTTATATCTTATGATACTGCAAAGCAAGTCTGAGACATTTTAGAAATGACACACGAGGGTACGACTATAGTTAAGAAATCTAAACTTCAAATCCTCACCACTCAATTTGAGGAGATACATATGGAAGAAAGTAAAACTTTCATGGACTTCTATACTAAGTTAAATGACATAGTCAACTTTATGTGGTGTCTTAGTGATAGTATCCCAGAAAGTAAAGTCTGTACAAATATATTGTGCTCATTGCCTGATAGGTTCAATTCTAAGGTCACTGTCATTCAGGAACTTCGTGATATGGATAATATGAGGGTTGAAGAGCTTGTTAGTTCTTTACAAACTTATGAGTTAAATTTTAAGGCTCTTAAAGGTAAGTCCATAACCCTTAATTTTTCCAAAAATATTTTTCATAATAAAGCTAGTAATTCTGATTGTGAAAATTTTGAAGATAATATAGCACTATTAGCCAAGAAGTTTTATAAAATTTTCAAAACCAAAAAGAGGGTAGATTTTCAAAAACCTTCTGAGAAGAAAAGGACTTGATCTAAAAGTTAAAAATCTATTAAAGGTAGCCAATGTTTTAACTGCCATGAATACAAGTATCTGGCAAACAAATGTTCAAAAAGGGACAAACCTAAGAAGAAAGGTATGTTGGCCACATGGGATGAGTCATCTTACTTTGAAGCTTCTTCTGAGTCTGATGATTCTAAACCCGAATCTACTAATGAGGTCAAGGCATTAATGACTCTTGCCAGAGTTACTTCCTCAGACAGTTGTAATTCAACTTATGATGAAAATCTGAGAAGTGATTCTGAAAATAATGATGATTTACAAGATGCCTATAATGCCCTATACAAGGAAAGTTGCAAGATAACTGTAAAACTAAAACTTCAAAAAGAAAAAATTTTAAATTTAAAAGAAGATTTTGATAACGTAGTTTTAAAAAAATCGTATTTTTTTAATTATTTTGAAAAAGCTAAGTGTGATTTAGATTTCAAAACATCTCAAATTAAAAACCTTAAATTAGAAAATGAAAAACTAAAACTTGAAGTCTCTTCTCTCTTGAGTTTGAAAGATACTTGGAGGAATGCCCAAAGTGATCCTAAACTAGAAAAATTGCTAACTGGATCAGGGAAATGTGGCGATAGATCTGGTTTGGGATACGATAAGAATACACCTCTTAAAAGTAAGTACACTCCACCTAAGTTTGTTAAAGGGGAGTCCTCTAACTCAAAAGGAAAAAGTCTGAATCAAAATAGTTTCAAAAATCCTAAAACTTTTTAGGTTATGAAATCTAAGAGCAACCATATCAATTATAGAAATCAAAATCATAACCCCTTATCTAAGAAAATTGTAAATTTACTCAAGGAGCTTCTAAAATCTAACTTGAATGGTAGAATATATAACAACTATAAGCGTAGAAAAACTAACTATGCTTTAAAACCCAAAACAATAATCAAATGAGTCCCTATGGTTGCTTGTCTGGTTACCCACACCGCTTTTAAGGCTTTGAGTCAATCAAAGTTGTACATAAATAGTGGTTGTTCTAGACACATGACAGGTGATAAAGATTTATTTACCAATCTTAAAAATATGACTGATGGCTCAATTACATTTGGTGATCGTAGTAACTGTAGAATTGTTGGCCAAGGTACGGTTCAACTCTTTAATCTTCCTCCATTTGAGAATATTTTGTTTGTGGAGGGCCTTAAGCATAATCTCTTAAGCATTTCTCAAATTTGTGATAATAAACATAGCGTCAAATTCATCAACCAAGGGTGTGAGATTTCTAATGAGAATAGTTCTATGTGATATTAACTGGTCACAGAACATCTGAGAATTGCTATATAGTCAGTGATTCAAGCTCGTCTAAGTTATCATGTTACATGGTCCAAACTAATGAGACTGAACTATGGCATAAATGCCTAAGACATGTACACTACTGTAATCTTTATAAACTGAGCAAAGGTGAAGTAATAAGAGGTCTACCCAAGTTAAAGAAAATGGATAAAACTTGTGGTGAATGTCAGATTGGAAAACAAACTACGAGTGCTCACAAGAAAGTGAACTCCAATGCCACATCCAAACCCCTTGAACTCCTTCACATGGATCTCGTTGGACCTACTAAAATGGAGAGTTAAGGCAGTAAGAAATATATTCTGGTAATAGTAGATAATTTTACCAGGTATACATGGGTAGTTTCATGAGAGAGAAATCTAAAACTCTCGATGAAGTGAAAAGGGTACTCAAGCATTTCTAAATTAAGAAGGAATCACATGTCTCTAAAATCTTTAGTGATCATGATTTTGAATTTGACAATAGCAATTTTGAGAAGTTCTGTAGCGATCATGGTATATCGCATGAATTTTTTGCTCCTAAGACACCTCAACAGAATGGCCTTGTTGAAAGAAAAAATTGCATACTTCAAGAAATGGCTAATGTGATGTTAAACAGCATGAAACTTCCTAAAAATCTTTGGGCTGAAGTAGTGAACACGACTTGTTATATTATTAACAGTGTTTATACTGGAAAGTTAAATAATAAGACTGCATATGAACAGTGGTTCTATAAGAAGCCAACAGTCAAATACTTTCGATTTTTTGGTAACAAAAGTTATATTTTATGTGATCAGAAAAATCTGAAAAAATTTGATACTAAAAGTGACGAGGGTATTTTCCTAGGATATGCACTAAATAGTAGAGCGTATCATGTTCTCAACAAGAGGACTGGTTTAATTTAGGATTCCATTAATGTGGTTATAAATGATCACCTGAATACACCTGTCTCAAGTTCAGAAGATGATGAAGTCTCTTTATTTGATAAACTAGACTCTTCATCTTGTCAAAATGACACTGAACTGTGGTCAGTTAAAGACCATCCAACTAATCAAATTCTTAGGAACCCTCACACTAGAGTACGCACTCATAGACAATTAGAAAATATTTGTAATTATGTGTGTTTTACATCCGAGATTGAGCCAGCCAACATAAAAGAAGCGCTTGCTGATGAAAACTGGATAATGGTTATGCAAGATGAACTTAATCAATTCGTAAGGAATGATGTATGGTACTTTGTTCCTAGACGTAATGATAAATATATTATTAGAACTAAATAGATCTTTAAAATAAGTCTAATGAATTAGGTAACATTATAAGAAACAAGGCTAGACTGGTTGTACAAGGGTACACTCAGATAAAAGGCATCGATTATGATGAAACCTTTGCCCTAGTAGCTCTTCTTGAATCTATCAGACCGTTCATATCCATTGTTTGTTACAAAGATTTTAAAAATCTATCAAATGGATGTCAAGAGTGTTTTCTTGAATGGTGATCTACATGAGAAAGTATATGTAGAACAACTTACTAGTTTTGAAGACCCTAAATATATTGATCATATTTATCGCATGAAAAAGCACTCTATGGATTAAAATAAGCTCTCAGGGCATGGTACGAGAAATTGACTAAGTTTCTACTGAGTCATAACTTTGTAATGGAAAGTGTTGATAAAACACTGTTTATAAAGAAACACAATGATCACATACTGATAGTATAAATATATGTTGATGACATTATTTATGGATCTACTTGTTGTAACATATTTGTTGAATTTGCAGATTTGATGACATCCAAGTTTGAAATGATCATGGTTTGAGAATTGAATTACTTTTTAGGTTTGCAAGTGAAATAGCTTGAAGACAGAATCTTTATTTCTCAAACCAAGTATGCTCTAAACTTGGTGAAAAATTTTAGATTCGAGAAGTAAAAATTTCGATACTCCTATGAGTATGACACTTAAGCTCTCTAAGAATTCAACAGGCAAAAGTGTAGATCTTAAGTTATATCGCAGTATGATAGGTAGTTTATTATATTTAACTGCGAGATGACCTGATATTGCATTCAGCATAGGAATCTGTCCTAGATATCAATCTGACCCTAAAGAATCCTACCTGATTGTTGTTAAGTGTATTTTGAGATATGTCGCAAGTACGACCAATCTTGGTCTTTGGTATCCCCATGATACTAATGTTCAATTAGTCGGATATACAAATGTTAATTGAGCTGGTAATATTGATGATCACAAGTCTAACCAGTAGTGGATATTTTTATGTCGGGAACTGTTTTGTTTCGTAGCATAGTAAGAAACAGAGTTTTGTATCGCTATCCATAGCTGAGGGTGAGTATATTACAACCGGTAATTCATGCACAGCTTGTGCGAATGAAGAAGATGTTAAATGGTTATGGATTTCTACAAGATTCTATAGTTCTGTATTGCGATAATTCTAGCACAATCAACATTTCTAAAAGTCCAATCCAGCATTCATGAACTAAGTATATTGACATTAGATATCATTATATTCGTGAATTAGTGGAAGATAAGATTATTTCATTAGATTATACTCAAACAAAAAATTAACTTGCAGATATTTTCATAAAAACTCTTGCCAGAAATAGGTTTGCTAAATTGAAATTAGATATTAGTATATGTAATGTGATCTGAGTTAATTTTGTTTTCTTGTACTATATTGCATGTGTTTTTTATTTTAAAAAAATTAAATAAAAAATTGCTGAAAAATGAAAATTTTTAATGTTGCATGACCAATCGAGTACACACTCGACTAGTCATGGCACGACCAGTCGAGTAGCTCGGGTTTGAAGGTTTTAAATGTGCAAAAAATACTTTTTTACATTTCTCTCATCTTCTCCAACAAACCCTTCTACGACCGGTCGAACCCACCTTTGATTGCTACTTGATTAGTGCATTTTTTCCATTTTTCTTTTGGAATTAGGACCTTTGCACTTCTATTTCCTTGATTTTGAAGTTTATTTCAAGTTTTCTTGTGATTTCTTTGGTTTTCTAGCATAAAATATGATCTGGGAGAAACCCTCTATTCCTTTCTTGTATTCCTTTTGTGCATTGTATGATGGAAAGTAGATACAAGTAGAGATCCTCCCGTGGTCCCTCTTCTTTCCGTTCCATACCGATTACGGTGCGTACTCTTCGACCACCCCAAAGGATCCCGAATATGTGTGGCATATTTGTCTTCATAATGTAATTATTGAGCAGACAGTTAACTCCAATCATTTGAATCCTTTTAATATCGTTCCCCTCCTTGAAGATGTAGGATGGGCTAACATATTGAATTGGGGCAGTCCTGCACACCGGTCCATTGCATAGGCCATGTTTACTTGTATAAGTGACTTCTCTGTTGAAAATTTAACTTTTACTGTGACAACTAGAGAAGGTCCAGTTGATGTAGACCGTCACTTGATATCTAGTTTGATGGATATTCCCGTGAATGATGAAGAAATACTTATCTCTCGTTAGTTGTGAGACTATTTAAATCTGAAAAATGTATGCTAACTAGAGTGTTATGCAACATGAATGCGGAATGGAACTCTAGCATTGCACTCAATTCCAAAAATATGTTACCCAGATATAGGATTCTTCATTGTATTTTCATTTCTAATGTATATCCTCGATCTGGTAACAAAACTAAGTTAACTTCTTTCATGGCTCGCATACTTCACTCAGTTGTTTCTAGTGTTCAAATATGTATTCCTTCTCTTATTTGTTATATTATTATTTAGTTCCATCTCCATCCTAGCCATAATGATATTCCCTTTACATATCTGATGACCACACTAGCTATTCATAGTCTTGTGGTTATGCCTGTTAGAGAAGTTCCTATTTTCCATCTCCCCTTCAACAATTCCAACATTAATAAGATAAATCTAAGGTTGGTACCCGACCAAGTTGATAAGGATGATGTAGGAGCTGCTGAAGAAGCTGGAGACAAAGATGCTTTACCTCCTGATGATGTAAACATGGATGATTTATTTAATGAGTTAGAATCTAATTCTGAGGCTGATCCTGACTATTAGCCTTTTGATTTTGATGAGCGATTGAGAACCTTAGAGGAAAAGGTGGAAGGTTTGCATGTATCTCAGAAGACACAATTCAAATATATGCGCAAATACCTTAGGTGCATTAACAAGGGATTATATCAGATTGATCCTTCTATCCCTACTCCTTCTGGTTTTGATTAAACTTTGTTTGTTTTAGGCATGTATTAACTTTTAACTTTTATTTGCGCTTGGATAGTATTTGGGCATGTGAACATGACTTTATGTTTGCTGAACATGTTTCTGTTATTTACTCTTTTATTTCTTATATCTTCATGCTATATCATCTGTTTGTATTTCTTTCCTTTGTCATATTGTGACAATAAGGAGGAGAAAATGTGGCATGATTTTAATGCTTTATGATGATTGGGGATGCGTGATTGTAGATATGGTGTATTTTTTTTATTGGACATGTATTTGATTTATACTGGTTCTACATATCACCTCGCTTGGATTAAGGGGGAGAGTAATTGTTGCACATTTAGTGCATGATTCTTTATTGTGCATGATTCTTTTTTGGTAAGTATTGGTGTATGATTCTTTATTTGGTTTTGTCACAAATTTGACAAAGGAGAGATTGTAAATGCTATATTGTAAATGTAGCAACTAGTGTTGTAAAATTTTGTTGTGTCAATTCATTTAGTATCTGTATCATGCATTGATGAGATGAATAGATCAACTTCATGCATTTTAAAGTTGTCCAAGTCTTCATCGAACTTCTCTTTGTATTCAAGTTCAAGAAGCGCTGTCGAAGTTTCAGATTTCAAGCTTAAGTACAAGTATAAGTTCAAGGCTCAAGTTCAAGTTTAATCTTCAAGTTCAATACTTTAAAGACTCAAGAACTCAAATCTTTACTCAAGCTTAAGTTCAAGATTTGAAGACAAGCTTCAAGTATTTCAAATGTATGAATTAGCAGAGCGAACAATGTTTAAATTGTTCAAACTCACAAACAAGGTATGGATGACCCTAGATTGACCTTCTGTTAGGTCATATTCATTTCATATGCTATGTGGGTCATTTCATAAGTTTATAGGTCATTTCCTTAACTAGTCCTAATTTTTGTTCGACTACTCCAAGCTCTGGCTCGACCAGTCCAAGAGTTTTTTGACCAGTCCAAGAGTTTTTTGACCAGTCCAAGATTTGTTTTGAATTTTTAAAATTTTTTGTTGAACCTCGACCAGTCGTGCAGACTCGACTCAAAGTCCAATAAGATTTTTTAGTCCCACTAGACCAGTCAAGATAACAGTATTTTCACCTATAAATAGAGGACGAATCTCAGAGTTTTTCATTCATTCCAAGCGATATCAAACCATCACTCTAAGAGATACGTTCCTGCACTTCTTAAGCTATATTGCGTTCATTTTAAATTCTCTTAAATAGATTTTTATATTTGATTTGTGATCTCCATTTAACTCAATTTCATTAAAGAAGGGAATTATGATTTTACCTTCTTTGAGATCAAAATCAAATCAAGCTAGCCCAAGCTGAATTAATCTAAAAAACATTAAAATCTAGAACCTTTTATTTATGAGACTAGACATTGAACATCTTCATCTACATCGGATTAGTTATATTGGACTTCTTCAGAAGGAGAATTTTCAGATTAAGTACCATTTAATCTTTATGTATCTTTTATGGTTTGTGAGGTTGTTTCAGAAAATCTCATTTGTTTTTATCTGAGGTAATCTAGAAAATCTTAGATTGTGAGGTTTTTGTAATTGTATAAGCCCATCTAAAGACACAATTGTGAAGGTTTTAAGGTAAACCTTGGAAAACCTTTTTCATAGTGAAAGCTAATATCCAAAGGGAGTGGATATTAGGAGTGGAGTAGTTGTGTTACTATTTTTCAAATAGTTGGTGTACACACAAACAAACCACTATAACTCCGGAGTTATGGTGGATGATTGGATTTGCTTATGTGTATGAATATTGTAATTTACTTTATGCACTTGTGGTGAATGTTGTAATAACTTGGCTCGGCCTTTTCAGGTTTGAATAAACTAATCTCTCCCTCATCATTAAAATCAGGTGTGTCATGTGAATGAAGTGTGTCAATATTATTATATTTGAAAACCAACAATGTCTCTTGATTATTCCTTTGGACCATCATCTAGATTGACTTATCGAAAAATTGAGTCATATGCTCATTAATGGATTCTAACTCAATATTCTAAATTTTAGAGTTCTCCATAAGTAACTTAGGATCACTCTCCACGTATTGTGTTTCTGGATGGAATTATGGCTGGGCCGAACTAGCCTCCACTATCTCATCATAAGTATGGAATCCAAAGGAGTAATCAACAAAATCAATTAGCGATTCATCTCTCCAATGTGTCAAGTTGACATCACTTGCACTGTATTTATAATTTAGGTTGTGGTTGGGATGAATTAGTCTCCATTAGCTTATCGAGGCGAGATTCAAGTGCTTTTAATAATTTCCTCATGTCAATAACATAGTCTGTGTAACTCTGAAGTGACTCCTCTTGGATCGTTTCTAGTAGATATTCAAAAGTGGTTGATCCAAGAGGGTGTTCACCATGATGTTTGACATAATCGACTTTGAAATATTTCTATTTCCACTAATCACAATCATATGGGTCATAGGTTAGGAGCTAATACGCATCATCTTTCCAATAATCATGTACATGTTTTCTTAACTCGTGGAGTGGAATTATTTTTCCGCAGATAATCATCGAAGGACTTCTTAATCGGTGGAGTGACATATTTCGATTGGTTGAAGAAATTTAAAGAAAATATTTGAAGCATAGGTTGTTTCCCATCATAATCATCATACATCCTTTCCCAAGATTTCTTAGCTATCTCAACATACACACCTTCTCACTCCTACATGGTGAAGCCTTAACTCTAAATCTAATCCTAAAAGAAAATTCCTATAACAATAAGAGATCTAGATAGAGGAGAAGTTAGAAAGAAGTTACCAAATCGGAGGATATCTATGTTAGAATCCTGTAGAATAAAATAAAATAAGTTAGTTTCTAAAACAGAAATTCTAAAATTGGAAAGTTTCTAAAAATAAAAATAGAAAAGAAGGGTTAGTTTCTAAAACTAGAAAAAAGAAAGTTTCTAAACCTAAAAATAGAAAACTAAGTTAGATTCTAAATACAAAAGGAATCCTAGAATTAGAAAGTTTTTTAAAATATAAAAACAAATCCTAATCGAAAAATAGAAAAAAAAGAAAAATTAGGAAGAAATTACCAAATCAGAAGTTTCTGTGTTAGGATCCTACAAAACAAGAATGTTGGGTTAGTTTCTAAAATAAACAGAAAACATCCTAATCCTAAAAAAATAAAATAAAATAAAAACCTTAATCTTAAACTAATTTCAAAACTAGTTAATCTTAGAAAAATGCAACCATTAATCCCTGACAATGACACTAAAAACTTGTTCACAACCACAAGTTTAGGGTCACGATGTAGTAATAATCTCGATAAGACTGAGGTCGAATCCACAGGGACTGAACCTTGTACGTAATGAAAGTAACTAGAACTAGAACTAGAAGAAGATTTAATCTAAATCAGGAGAATGTAAGAGAGTAATGGTGAATTTTTTAACTAAAAACTAATAAATTTAAAGGTGGGTAATTAGGATGTCAAGGATTCACTTGTAGTAATTGGAAGCTACCTTGCATTGATTCAAGGACACAACTGGAATCAGAGTCCTATCCTATCCAATTGGTAAGAAGAGATTTGTCAAATCTCTGAACTTCTCATGGATTTAATCATCAATAGATAAGCGTGAAGAATATTTGGAAGTGATTCTATCACCAAACCATGCCCAGGAGACAAGGCAAACAATAGCAATTTACCAATCTCACAACTAATCATAAGAGAATTGAGAAGATTAGGAGGATTCCATCACCCAACCATGCCCATAAGACGATGGTGAACAAAAAAGCTGCCTAATTTCACAATCTCAATACATGAAAAGAAGATATCTCAAGCTATCGTAGATTTATTGTAATTTAAGTCATAACAAACCATTAAAAACTAAAATTACTCCTTCATAATCAAACTAGAATCCAAGAGAGTTTAATAAAACATGAATCAAAATAAAGCAACCATCCCAATCATGCTACAAGCTTCACCTCTTAGCCTAGCTAAGAGGTTTAGCTTGACATAGTCATAATCAAGCTAAATTTTAAATAAACATCAAGGAAAATAAACAAGAAAATCGCCCAGACATTCACCCTCTCTCTCTCTCTCTCTCTCTCTCTCTCTCTCTCTCTCTCTCTCTCTCTCTCTCTCTCTCTCTCTCTCTCTTTCTTCCCACGCTCCACAGCCCAAAGATGTTGATACCCACATTCTCCCTTCCTTTTATAGGCAAGGTGGGGCGGTGGAGAGAGTGCTAGAATGTCCGTATGCAGCACCTTGCGTGTTAAACCAGAACGCATAAAGCTGGTTGCATTTGGATGAAATCTTTGGCCAAACGACATCTAAGAACGGCCCATGGAGGAAAAGTACGTCTGGACGTGCGTATTTGGAGAAATTCTTGCGCTAACATGTTCGATGGGCCCCACAGTGATGTTTTCAGGGAAATTCACCCCACTAATTAGATTCCAAGAGAAAAATCAGTCAAAAATGAGTGGTTTCAGTCGAGTTTTGGTGTTGTCCACTGTATCACATCAACTCATCGTTCATCCTACATTTTCTGGCGATCTATGTGTATACGTGTGCATGGGGCCAAAAGGCCACCATGGCCAGGATCATCCCCACCCCCTGGATGTAATGGACGGTCCAGATCATTCGTTTGGATGATGGGTGGGGCCCACTATCCAAAATCGGTGGATACTCATCCGTCCGCTGTTGCTAGTGCGGGAGAAGGGTTGAGTCAACCTCCTATTGATCGGACTCTTGGTTCGATGCGGCGCTGGTGTTGTGTACTTTGTGTACACACACTATACATATAGGGTCCTCTGTCATGTTATGCAAAATCTGCTCCGTCCATTCGTTGTGCCACCCCATTTAAGGGGTTGAGACCAAAATTGAAGCATATCTAGATATCCGGTGGGTCTTAGATTGATGATTTATAAGCTGATCTGTCCGTTGAGCCACTTCCACAAGGATCCAATGGCTAAAATTTGACGTGAATAGTTTATCTACGGTCCTTAGGCCAAATATAAAGTTTCGAGCCGAACGGATGGTGGGAACCCTGTGATCTTACCTTCTGAATAATTTTCAGGCCTATTTAGTGTGAATTACTTGATTTTCTCGGATCTCTGGCATGTAAATTCTTTAATCTCGGTCCCCTGGGGTCCTTCCCTTGCCTTTGTGACTTCTGAGCATTAAATCCATGCTTTTAGTACCCTTTTTCAGTTCAGGCTCCTAAATTCATCTTGCAGCACAGACATGATTAAAATAAGGCATTAAATAGTATAATGTTTGTGAAATGAGGTAGTAACTGGGGTCTAATATGCAATATTTAACTCTCAATAGGTGTTCACCAATGATCACATGATTAATGATCATGACATTCCATGGTCTACAATGGATGACTAGATGGTCGATCTTGCGATTGAACTGGTGTATAATCTAAACCAAATGATTGATCTCGATATTGATGACATGGTTGGCCTTATTTCATGGTTATGATGAAGATTGTTCATGTTGATTTAGGTTCATGATTATATTAATATAGGTTTTAATGGTAACACCTGAGTACTGAAAATTACGGGGTGTTACAACAATACTCGCATATATCTAAATCAGAATTCTTAAAAGATGGAATGAAACAACGATCAGATAGTACCTTCATGCCCCCACTCACTCATGTGGCATAGACAATCATGTCACATACGTGTAGATGTAGAATCTACAACAGTCGCTACGGCTCCACCTATTGAAGTACTCCCGATCAACATATAAAGGTTTCCGTGTCTTTGTGCATTCATAACCACGAGTGCCCCTTTTAAAACTTTAAGGACACCATTAAGACCAGTGAACTTGCACCCTGTAGCTTCGAGTGCACTGAGAGAAATCGGACTCTTCTTCATATTAGGAACGTGTCTGACATCAGTCAAGGTACATTTCATCCTATCAAATATTTTGATGCTTACCGTACCAATAGCCACAACATTACAGGCATTGTCATTGTCCAAAAAGACCTATTGTAATGCCCTGGAAAAATTCGTACTTGGACTCGAGTACCAACTCGACCAGAAATCGCACAGGATTAATTCCTTTGAAAAATATGTGTAAGTTAGCTAGCGCAACGCTAGAGTAGCTGGGAAATAGTCTCTGATCACTTTAAATACATTCTACAAGACCCAAAGCGAGTAGAACCAATGACGCTATAATACTCTAAAACCTCGGATCAAACTCTAAACCGGTTTGTTCTCAGGACCTCTTTAAAACTTTATATTGGATCTAGACCGCGCATCGAAAGTCCGATACCTACAATCTTAGACCATTATAACCGCCTAGCTGGACTTGACAATCATTTCAAAAATCAAGTCCAACTGACATTCAGAGGCTATTTCATTAAGCCTGGAGTGAAGAGAGTGAGAATAGGGTTAGATTTAGAATTTAAAATTCAAATCTGGCACACGACTTGACGCGTTATTATTAAGCATTCTGACCGTCAGAATTCATCCAAATTACACCCTTGGATCAGGAAAAATTTCTATTTCATATCATGAGACTTGTAGACCTGATCTATGTACGATGACTGTTGAACTGAAACTGGACCGCCACGTGCGATCTACGAACGCTACTGGTCTGAAAATGGGATGTGAGCGACATCCGACGTGCATGAACTTAAGTCCGGTCGCGTTCGGCCAGGGGACCTCCAGAAATATCTTTTTGGACCGAAACAGCCCCGATTTGGTTAGGCATCAAGTGAACATTGTTCCCAAGCCTTTTTTGGGCAGGTTTTAGGTTATAAAAGGGGCTTAAACCCTCGCTTCTCTCACCCATCCGAATTTGCTAGAAACCCTAGCTGGTGTGAGAGAAAAGGTGAGAGATTGTGAGAGAGAGTGTGAGAGAATTTCCTACTGCTTGCACTACCGGTTGCACGTGCTTAAGCAACGTGCCTCAATCACTTTCTCGGCGATTTCGCCGCATTTCTAAGTAAGAAAATACCCCAAATACTTGCTGATTTAAGGTTCCTTTAGTTCTTTAGCATGGTAGCTTATAGATTTTATGTATTAGGTTCCCGGTTCGCCGTAGACGAAGCATACACGCTCCGTTCGAATCAATACACTTCTAGGATAAAAGGTGCGAATTTTAGACACTTTGATTGAATGTTTTCAACTCTTTCAATGTCATTTAATAGTACATTATTGACGGCAACGCCGTTTGACATTTACAACATGCTGTCCGTTTCCTGTTTCGTAAGCAGACAAAAAATATGAGATTTAGGGCATTTTAGTCATTTGTAGGAAATACTGTTTCCATCTATATTTTGCTGAGATGATTAACATGGCTTCTTGTCCCATTAGGATATTAGGAATGCGTGCATAATCAGTTTGGCGAAGAGATTCGCCTAAATGCGCACTTTGAGTCGACATACTATATGTAGACTTAAGTGTGTAGTCTAAGTGTTTGTATAAATGTTTGTATTAGTATGTATTGAATTAAATGGTGTTATGAATTAGTTTGAGATTGAATTCTCAATGATATGCTAATGTAAATGATTTCCTACATGTTGGCTATATGCATGATTTCGTTATATGTATGAAATGCATGTGTTAGATAATTTACTTAAGTTGTATGTTATAACAGGTGTTAACATGCTCACATTGTTGTATTTCATTTTCATTACTCTTACATGATTGCTGATGTGAATTCATAAATGTTTGGGACTATACCTAGTCCAGGCAGTCGGTAACTGAGTAAATTCGTGGTTGGCTTATCTTTGCCACGAACGACGCGTCGATGAACGCGAGTCGTGTTTTGGAGTTGGCGGCAGTGGTTAGGCCACACGAGGTATTTTATGCACTTCATGTCGTTCGACTTGAGATGCCCTCGTATTAGTCGAGCCCGTCAAGTAACCCGACTGGCCATTGTATGTTCACCTTGTATGAGTCATAACTGCTTGAACCTATGGTACTGAACTTACCACCGTAAACCCTATTAACCATGGTACCTTGATCCATAAAGACTCATGAGCTGAGCATGGTGGTATGGAACACCGTGGTCAAGCTGTCGGCCTACGCTAGAGCCATAAACCTCCTCGTAGTGACCAGTGAGCACCTATGACTCGTGAGCAGATTATGGTGGTATGGGACACTATATTCTTGCTGTCGGCCTACATTGATATGGTGATGGGGGAGCGGTGCAACGAGTGCGAGCAACAGCCCTGGCAGCCCTTTGTAGTGACCTCGAGTGTATTCTGAGTCTACGAGAGGCGACGACCCTTCCGTAGCGACGAGAGTACAAGTAGGCCTGTATTGATAAGGTGATAGGGGAGCGGTGCAACGAGTGCGAGCAACAGCCCTGGCAGCCCTTGCAGCGACCTATAAAATATATATTGTATGAGATTACTAGGAGTGACGACCCTAGACAGGATCTGTGTTGGGATTGATATAAGGGAAGTACCTTAGTTTCCCAATCCTGATGTTTGAATGGACTAATAATAACTCGGTAATCATATCACCATCACATTGCATGTGTCTGGAAGATGTGGAGCACTGAGCGGTATGCAAACATGCTGCAGATGCAGATGGTGCCGTATGAGGGAGAATGTCGGTGAGAGCATCCATCATGTCATGTTATTGCATTAACAACAGTATTAGGAATGTTTGATTTACGGCTTTACTATTATCGCATGATTGATTTGAGAACATGCTAATCTTTGCTCTATTATTCCACTGAGTTAGCTACTCACTCCCACGTTACGGGATGGTGTTTGCAACACCCACCAGACCCTGTCTTAGATGTAGGTGAGGCAGCGATTCAGGAGGTAGATCCGGATTATGATGAGGACCAGGACGAGTTCTCATATATGCAGTACCATGACGGCTTTGCTTAGGTGGTCTGGATTGACGGGACTTCTCAGTGGAACTATTTTTAAAATTTGATTTCTGTTTATTTACATGTACATGAGACTCATAGATGTATTCATACTTTGGAGACAGTTGAGATCTATTTTGTTTTCCATACAATGATATGTATATTCTTTAGTCTTTCGCTTGCTTTTATCATTGGATCTGGAGTATGAATTGCAGTTTTGGTATACTTTTACTCATGTGAATGCTTTAACTCAGACAACATTGAATCATAATCATTTTTGTTGCATAAGTGACGGTCTGGAACTCGGGAGTTGAGTTTATACACGACCCCCGATTTTCAGGGTGTTACACCTATCCACCATCGCATTCTCTGTAACTGGCGAACTAAATCTGATGAGGAGTCATGTGATATGACGCTCTTGCTTCAAGTATCTACTCATCTCTATGATTGTCGTGCAAGTGTCTGATCATGGACACAGATAGAACATCATCTCCACTTCTCTTTTATCAGATGTGAGAACATTGACATCCCTAGAAGAATCCTCTGAGTTTTCTTTCTTTGCTTTAAGAGTTGTACAATCCTTCTTCATGTGTCCAGTCATCCTGTTGAGGGTCAAATATTGCATATTAGACCCCAATTATTACACGATTTTGTGAGCATGATACTTTTTAATACCCTATTTTAATTGTGTTTGTGTTGCAAGTTAAATTTATAAGTGTGGACTAAAAAGGATGTTAAATGCATGGAATTGACGCTCCAGAATCACTAAGGCAAGAGATGGACCCCAAGGGACCAAGATCAAAGAAGTTACACACTAAAGATCTAAGAAAATCGAGAGACTGAAGTTCAAGTGGCCTAAAAGTCGTCCAGAATTCAAGATCATATGGTTCTCGCCATCCGATTGGCTTGAAACTTTATATATGGCCTAAAGACCATAAATTAACCATATACGTCAAATTTCAGCCATTGAACCCTTGTGAAAATGGCCCAACAAACAGATCATCCCACAGATCGTCAAACTAGGGCCCACCTGATATCTGGATATGCTTCACTTTTGGTCTCAACCCATTAAATAAACTGAAAATGTGAATGGACGGAGCGGATTTCTCGAAACACCAAGATGGGACCCACTTTACATGACATGAGTGTGCACATCTCACGTGCATAAGAGGTGCACTAGACCGATGAAACACGAACACTAAGATGTTGCAGGGACTTGAAGGATCCAAACGAAGAACGAACAGGAGAATAAAGATCTTGATGGGCCACACCAAATTCAAGTCATTCCATGCCAATTCCGACCGTTTTTTCCTGAGAAATCTAATGGTAGAAATGGATTTCATTACCGGCTTCTATCCTGGGCTTACCAACCACACCGCAAGTCTCCAACAATTGCACACTATCCACCAGCAATCGAACAGGGGATCTCAATGAGCCACCATCACAGTCCGTCCGATAAATTGAAACCATTCTTCTTCTCAACCATCCAAAATCTACCAAAGAGGAGTAGATTTCGCACGGTGAGGATTATGGTTGCATGAGCAATCAAAGCGGAAAACTTGTTGTTTTCTTTGATTGTGCATCCGATTTTTTATTTTTTATTTTTTTTGGCGAAACAGAGTCATTTTTGTAACCTGATTTACTTGTTACACACGCTGTTGTACGCATTCTTCACCAACCTCCATCAACTATAAAAGAAAGTGATGTGAGAGAGAGAGAGAGAGAGAGAGAAGTTTTGGAATTTTAGTTAGTTTTCTTTACTGTTTTTACTGCTATTCTTATGAGTTATGTTGAGATCTAGTCCGATTATGTTGGGCTAAACCTCTTAGCTAGGGCTAAGAGGTGAAGCTTATGGTGTGATGGGAAGGATTCTATGGTCTTGATTCATGTTTTGAACTACTTTGACTATAGTTTGATTAATAAAAATACTTTCAGTTTTTAATGGTTTGTTTTGACTGAAATTATAATAGATCTGTGATGGTTTTGAGTATTTTCTTTTCATTATTTTGATTGTGAAGTTAAGAAGCTCTATTGTTCACCATTACCCTTTAAATGTGGTTGGATGATGGAATCCTTCCTAATGTTCATACATCTTCTTGCTTGGTTGTGGATTAATTTAATTCTGTTGTTTACTTTGTCTCATGGGCATGGTTTTGTGATGGAATCATTTCTAATTCTTATACCTTTCATCTCTTTAAAAACTAGATCAAAGAAAATTCAGATTGAGCTTTAGTGATGTATCTTCCAACTGGATGAAGATGAGACTCGATGTCTAGTTGAATTCGTGGATCAAGCATATATCTCCCTGATCTTTACAAGTGGATCCTTTAAATCTCTAGTTTCCCACCTTTGAATTCTATATGTTTTAGAGTAATATTTCACCATTATTCCCTCGTATTTTTCTGATTTATATTACATCTTCATCTAGTTCTATTTCTAGTTACTTTCAAATTACGTACAAGGTTCAATCCCTGTGGATTCGAGCTCAGTCTCACCGAGATTATTACTACATTACAATCCTATACTTGAGGTGTGAACACATCCCACAGTTCTAACACTTCAAGTTTCATTTGCCCTTGCCCTTGGATTTGGATCTAGGTCTTGAAAATCCTGTACCTCGATCAGTATTCATGAGTCTCATAAGCAGTGCATCAGAAGATATCCATATGCCACCGTTTATCTTTTTTATGGCCTTCCCTTGAAGGGCTGGGATAACAGCGTCCATATTTAGAGATTTATTTGTGGTGCACAATGAGTCCCTGAATGACTCATATGATGCCGAAAGAGAATTCAACAACAAGCATGCCTAATCTTCATCTTTAACTACTTCTTCCATATATAACAATTTTTCAATCAATTTATTAAAGTAACTGATGTGGGCCTCCACATCTCCACCCTCTGCCAACTTGAAGGTGAACAACTTTAGCTTTAAGTGTAAGCGATTCTCAGTAGATTTTTTTGCATAAATATCTATTAACTTCGCCCATAAACCAGCTGTAGTTTTCTTCCTCAAAACATTATAGAGAACCTCATCCGTGAGACAAATGGATCAAGGATAAAACCTTCCTATCAAGAGTATTCCAGTCATCATCACTCATAGATGACTTTCGCTTATCAAGAGTACCATCCTTATCGTTCTTGGTTAAGGAACTGATCATCTTGATCTTCTATAACTCAAAGTTATTTTTGCCTGAGTACTTCTCATTGTCATATGTAGTGTTTTTCATTAATGTCAATCCTTTAGATTCAGGCTGCGCCCCAACGATTGCTCTAATACCACTTATTGGGGAAACGACGAAGTCATACAAAGATAAATCTAGGATAGTAATATCCAAAAACACTAAGCAAAATGGAAGGGGAACACAACGATTAAAAGTGGAGAACCTTTTCGAGAAAAAAAACCATAGCATAAAGCGATAGAAATTCACTATAAAAGTAAAAAATTACAAAGAGAGAGGGCTTACCAGATTCGAACAACCTCGAATCTCATCCTTACTATACCCCTTTGAAACCCTAGAACTATTTAGAAACCCTTGGAATGCATCTCAATCCCGTTTACACATATATATACAACCTTGGAGAGAATTCTAAATGAAATCAGAAAAAAATCCCGCAATTTCACAGTTTTGTGAAAAAAATCTGCACAGAATCTAATTATATTTAAGACATCAAATATAACATTTAGCGCAAAGACTAGTATGCATGGTAATATACTAGAATACCTGACCATGGCCGCGCACACATTGACCCAAATGTACAGCTCATGACCAAATTGTACTATTGGGACACACCCGAGTAAGGATTTATAAGCGCTTAGGCATTTTGGTGTTCACTCCCCAAGTGCATGGTTGTGATATAGTAATAACTCGGTAAGACCGAGGTCGAATCCCAAGGGACTGATACTTGTACGTTATCTAAAACTAATTAGAACTAGATTAAGATGAATTCTAAATCAATTAGCAATGGGAGAATATTTGTAGAATAATTAATCTAAAACTTAGGAAAAATCAGAAATAGAAAACTAGGGATTCAGAGGATCCACTTGTAGAGATCAGGGAGATCTGATGCATGTTCTATGGACATTAACTGAACTGACATTGATCTAGTATTCAAGAGATGAAAAGTATATGAATTAGAATGGATTCCATCACCAAACCATGCCCAAAAGACTATGGCAAACAACAGAATTAAACTAATTACCAACCAATCAAGATGTTATGAAGGTCAGAAAGGGTACTGACATCCAACCATGCCCAGGAGACTATGGTGAACAACAGTGCTTCCTGATGTCATAAACATAGAAAGAAAAAGGACATAATCAAAGTCATTGCAGATCCATTTTAATTTCAGTCACAACAGACCATTAACGACTAAAAACATTCCCAATATGAATCAACTAAAATCAACATCAATTCATATATTAGAATTAAATTAAAATCATAAAATCTCCCATCTCACTACAAGCTTCACCTCTTAGCCCTAGCTAAGAGGTTCAGCCCCACATCGATGGGCTGATCATCTTAAAAGAAAACAAAAGAAAGAAAAAGAAAAAGAAAAAAATAAATAAGAAAGAAAACAAAAAACCTCTGTCTCTCTCTCTTCACGTTTAATCCACGTCCAAGCCCAAGCTTTCACGTCTCTCCTCTTTCTCTCTCTCTCTCTCCTGCTCGTGGCTCCTTCACGTCTAAAAGCTCTCTCTCTTTTATATGCTCTGAAGTCGGTGAGAAGGTGAATGCACATGAAGCGGACGTTTTATGCAACACCTGCGTAAGGTCTTCACGTAGCGAAGATGGCAAGTTCAAACTTTACTCTTCCTTACTTTCTTTTCAAAATAACAACACCCCCTAAGGCAATTTTGAACGATCTACATCATTGATGGTTCAGATCTTGCATCTGATCCAAGATGGTGGGCCACTGCTTCCTTGAACTTCCGGTTTTCCAGGATATCTACGAACAGAGACAACGTAGTCTCTTACGCTGTGAAACTCAGTGGGCCTATTATCAGTGCTTTAGTAGAAATCCACTTCGTCCATTATCTTTCTCTCGAAAAACTGTTCGAGAAGGGACGGTTTTGACTTGCTGTTTACGTGGCCCACGGGATTTCTTAGACCACCGTCCGAATTTGTTCAACGTCCAGGATTGTTCAATAGATCGGATGGGATAAAAAAAACACCTAGGCGATGGTTATGCCCATTCTCTGGAATGAATGAATGGTTCAGATTGAACTTCAGAACCATGCTGATGGCCCACAAGTGAAGGCCGCAGGCTCTGTTGCGTAACTGAGCCTGCGCGTTCCGCGCTGTGATGATCGGTGGGGTCCACTTAGCTTTAATTTGAATAATCCACACCGTCCATTAAATTCAGGACGAAAAACCGTCCGAAAAAGGCGTAATTTGAAGTGAAATCGGTGCAACCCACTTGATCTTTTGTTCCGCCGTCCATCCTGATTTCAATGGCCAGGATATTCCAATCGTTTGCATGGGACCCAAAGGTCAACATGGCTGTGGTCGTACCCATCTTCTGGACACTATGGACGGATTAGATTTTTCATAATCATGATGAGTGGATCCCACTGAGATCAAACGGACGGACAGCGCTCACCGCTGTCTTTTTTTTTTAATTTTGAAATTGACACGGGTCAGCGCCTACTGACCGCGTGCGTTGATTCCATGTGAATCGGGAGTGCACCGTATGGTGCACTCTACTTACATAAGGTGGGCCCCGCCTTGAGTTATATACAGAATCCAATCCGTCCATCCTCTCTGTCCTATCATTTCAACCGTCAAGACCACTTTGGAAGCATATTCAGATAACAGGTGGGCTCTAGATGGACGATTTGTGGGCTGATCTAGCCGTTGGGACACTTCCACAGGGATCGAACGGCTGAAATTCGACGTGTACGGTTAATTTATGGTCCCTTGACCCTGTATGAAGTTTCGTGCCGAACGGATGGTGGGAACCCCGTGATCTTGTATTCTAGCTGACTTTCGGGCCACTTGAGCTTCAGTTTCCTGATTTTTACGGATCCCAGATGTTGATCTTGATCCCCAGGGGTGTATCCCTTGCTTCTAGTGTCATCGAAGCATTAAATCCATGCTTTAGGCACTTATTTCAATCCAAGCTTGTAATTACACCTTGCAGTACAAACACGGTTAAAACGGACCGTTAGACAGTACAACATTCGTAAATCCAGACAATATCTGGGGTCTAATATGCAATATTTGACCCTCAACACAACCCCCAACCAGCATTTTGCTAGTCTCGAGCAAAGTATGCGAGAAATAAGTTGAGAATTACCCGGTAATTTCTATGAACTCGAATGATTCTTTTGAAAAACAATTCAGATATTAGAATTTTAAGATTCGTGGATGTTGGGCATTACTTTCTCCTAGACTCGAGTGCATGGTAAACTTCCTAGACCAGTTCAAAATATTAATCCACTAATTAGAAAATTTCTAAACATTAAGATCCATGAGTGTATAGTGTACTCTCGGCTCATCAATATTAAGATTCAATTCTTTATTCTCAGGATATCATTGGTAATCAACAAGATAATTCATAATAACCAACACTTGCCTCAAAGATCATCTTTTAATTTTTTAGTTTTTTTTTTTTTTTTTTTTTTTTTAAAGAATGTCAAGAGGAGAATCAAATTTTCACCTATAGGGAGCAAACCTACGGTGAAACTAGTCACCCAACTCTTTCCAACTATTAACCGTGGGGAATCGAATTCACACCTATAGGGAGCAAACCCATGGTGAAAATTAATTGCCCAACCTTTTCAACTTTATTTCTTTTTTACCCTGCTGGCAAGATTGGTAACTTTTTCAGGCTGGTTCCTTTCGTGCTTAGTGATTACCAAGTTAATCCTTCAATATGGAACTGAAATCTTAAAGTGAAAGCGAGATATGACATGTGAAATCATGGCTCTATCAATGTTTACAACTTCTAATTCTAAATTAAAACTTCAATCTTAACTGTGAAATCTCACAGATGCTGAATCCAAGAGTCATAAATTACTAATATTACGTATCTTATGATTCTAAATCAAGGATGTCCGTCAAAATCACTTTGAATTCACAAGAAGTTCCCAAAAAATTTGAAAATTTTCACAAATTTTTGCTCAAGACCAAGAAAATACTGATTAGGAAGCCTAATCTCCCACCCCCAACCTCAAATCTACATTGTCCTCAATGTAAAAGATATGAGCATGCAATGTACATGGAACAACGAAAGTAAAGTGATGGGAAGATAGTACCTGGATAACGAATCAAGAGAGAGACTTTCCAAGAGATC
This sequence comes from Magnolia kwangsiensis, assembly GCA_037074715.1. Lineage (NCBI taxonomy): Eukaryota > Viridiplantae > Streptophyta > Magnoliopsida > Magnoliales > Magnoliaceae > Magnolia > Magnolia kwangsiensis. The sequence continues at coordinate 123,951,131 of CM073577.1, forward strand.
ACGGCATGGAAGCTTGTCAGCATGAGAGAAAAAGCAGAACAAAAATTACAACGAATAAAATCCTACCTATACCACTTTCGCAAGTGCTCTCGATTGCATTTAGCGTATGCAACAAGCCTTTAAACCCCTAGGTTACCCCTAGTGGACGAGTTGTAGTCTCGTGAGGGTTTGCAGTAATGTTACCCACAAACATTGAACTAACTAACTAAAAAAATGAAATGGAATAAAAAAGCTAGGTTGCCTCCTAGGAGCGCTAAATTTACCGTCTTCAGCCAGACAAATAAGCAACTATCCTAGGCCTATGAAAGCAATAAACCTACCTATACCTCCATCAGACTAGGAGATCAGTCTTGGTAAACAGGAGCAATTAGAGGCATGGACATGTCCTCTGAATCAAATGTCTCGACAAATGGCTTTAATCGATGTCCATTTACTTTAAACTTCTTGCCATTGTCAGGATCTCTTATCTGGACGGCCCCATGAGGATAAGCAGTGACCACAATGTAAGGGCCGGTCCAAAGAGATCGAAGCTTACCCAGAAAGAGATGTAGTCGAGAATCGTACAAAAGGACTTTCTGACCTGGCGTGAATGATTTTCAGAGAATATGTTGATCATGAAACGCTTTCATCCTGTCCTTGTAAATTCTTGAGTTTTCATATGTATCGTTCCGGATTTCTTCAAGTTCATTCAACTGAAGTTTGCGTAGCGAGCCAGCGTTGTCCAGATTGAAATTCAGATTTTTGATCGCCTAGTATGCTTTATGTTCCAATTCCACAGGAAAATGATAAGCCTTTCCGTAGACAAGTCTAAAGGGAGATGTTCCAATAGGAGTTTTGAAAGCAGTACGGTACGCCCGTAAGGCATCGGTCAATCGGATTGACCAGTCCTTACGATCAGGATTAACCGTTTTTTCTAGGATATGTTTGATCTCCCTATTGGAAATCTCAGCTTTTCCACTTGTCTGTAGATGGTATGGGGTGCTCACCTTATACGAGATACCGTATTTCTTCATTAAACTCTCGAATGGTCTATTGCAGAAGTGTGAGCCCCCGTCACTAATGATAGCTCGAGGCGTTCCGAACCGCGACAGGATATTTTCTTTCAAAAATTTAATGACCGTGCGATGATTATTTTTGCGGCACGGAATTGCTTCGACCCATTTAGTGACATAGTCTACGGCGAGCAAAATATATAAATTTTCAAATGATTGGGGGAATGGTTCCATGAAATCAATGCCCCAACAATCAAATGCTTCAATAATAAGGATGGGATTCAAAGGCATCATATTTCGACGGGACAATGCTCCTAATTTTTTACAACGCTCACAAGCTTTGTAAAACTCATGAGTGTCCCTGAACATAGTGGGCCAGTAAAAGCCACACCGTATAATCTTGGCCGTGGTCTTTTTAGCAGAAAAGTGACCACCACAGGCCTGTGAGTGACAGAAGGAGATGACACTCTGATGCTCATCGTCTGGCACACATCTCCTTAAGATTTGGTCTAGGCAATATTTAAATAAATATGGATCATCCTAGAAAAAGTTACGCACCTTGGTAAAGAATTTCTTCTTCTCTTGTGACGTCTAGTGTGTCGGTATGGCACCTGTAGCAAGATAATTAGCAATATCAGCGAACCAAGGTGAATGAGAGACTCTAAACAGTTGTTCATCAAGGAACATGTCATTGATATGGGTCGCCTCAAGGGAATCAGAGGTATTAAGGCGAGAAAGATGATCGGCCACTACGTTCTCTACTCCCTTTTTATCTTTGATTTTCAAATCAAATTTTTAGAGTAAAAGGATCCATCGTATCAAGCGGGACTTAGAATCATTCTTACAAAGAAGATACTTAAGTGCCGCATGGTCTGTGTAAATGATGATCTTGGATCTGATCAGGTAGGATCTAAATTTGTCCAAAGCGAACACTACGGCTAAGAGTTCCTTTTTCGTAGTCGAATAGTTCACTTGGGCAGGATTTAGAGTCCTACTTGCGTAGTGAATAACGTAAGGCCGCTTATCTTTTCTCTGGCCTAGAACCGCTCCAAGAGCATAATCAGAGGCGTCGCACATAAGTTCAAAAGGAAGACTCCAGTCTGGCTGCATGATAGGTGCAGTGGTTAACATGCCCTTAAGCTTAGTGAAAGCTTCTTAGCACTGCTCAGTCCACTCGTATGGTGTATCCTTTTGAAGAAGATTACATAAAGAACGAGAGAGGAGACTAAAGTCCTTTATGAATCGTCTGTAAAAGCCTGCGTGTCCTAAGAAGGATCGCACGTATCTGATATTCTTGGGTGGAGGTAGGTTAGAGATAAGATCAATTTTTGCCTTATCTACCTCGATTCCTTTGGACGAGATGATATGCCCAAGGACAATTCTCTTTTGAACCACAAAATGGCACTTCTCCCAGTTAAGTACCAAATTTTTTTCTTCACATCTTTTCAGCACACATTTAAGACTTGCTAAGCAGTCGCTGAAAGATAAACCGAAAACAGAGAAATCGTCCATGAAGACCTCTAAATATTTTCCCACCATGTCAGAAAAGATACTCATCATGCATCGCTGAAAGGTGGCAGGGGCATTCCATAACCCGAATGGCATCCTCCTGTAAGCAAAAGGTGCCATAGGGACATGTAAATATGGTCTTTTCCTGATTTTCAGGGGCGATTTCAATCTGATTATAACCTGAATACCCGTCAAGGAAACAATAATAGGAATGACCAGCTAGCCTTTCCAGGATTTGATCAATGAAGGGCAAAGGAAAGTGGTCTTTCCTTGTGACGGTATTCAGCTTTCTGTAGTCAATGCACATTCTCCAACCAGTGGTAACTCTGGTCGGCACGAGTTCATTATTGGCATTGGCTCGATGGTGATCCCGGACTTCTTAAGAACCACCTGAGTTGGACTCACCCATTGACTATCGGATATGGGGTATATGATCCCCACATCCAATAGTTTGAGAACCTCGGCCTTAACCACTTCCTTCATGTTTGGATTTAATCTACGTTATGATTGCCGAACAGCCTTTGCATTGTCCTCAAGATATATACGGTGAGTACAAATCGATGGGTTAATTCCCTTGAGGTCCGCTATCGTCCATCCAAGAGCTCCCTTATGCTCAATGAGAGTAGATATCAGCATACTCTCCTGTTCTTTCTCCAGGTGGGCAGAGATCACCACCGGGTATGTCTCATCTTGACCTAAATAGACATATTTTAAATCAGAGGGCAAAGGTTCAGTGGCTTGAGGTTAGACGGTAGAGACACTATATCAGTTTGGGGCAATTCTTCAATTTGTGGCCTCCACCGGTTAACTTCAAGTACCGGTGCAGTATCCAGCATGGCACACGTCTCCCTAATTATATCATCATCAAGATCATTGGAGTGGGCCAGGTGTTCTATCTTCCACAAAAGAATCAATCATGTTAACATCGTGAAAATCGTCATCATCTTCTGAGTTGCTGCCGTTATTGAAAAAGATATTCGATTCCAATGTCAAATTTCCAAAAGACATAGTCATAACACCATTCCTGCAATTGATAATTGCATTTGAAGTGGACAGGAATGGGCGACCAAGGATGACGGGAATCTGAGTGCTCGTGTCATTGATGGGTTTGGTGTCTAAGATGATAAAATCAACAGGGTAGTAGAATCTATCCACCTGGACTAATACATCCTCGATGATCCCTCTTGGTATACGAACAGAACGATCAGCAAGTTGTAGTGTGGTTCGGGTGGATTTTAATTCACCCAAACCTAACTGTTGGTATACCGAATAGGGAATCAAATTGACGCTTGCTCCTAAGTCAAGAAGTGCGTGATCAATTCGATAGTTCCCGATTACACATGATATGATTGGGCAACCGGGATCTTTGAATTTTTACGTCACGTCTTGTTTCAGGATGGCACTCACTTTCTCAGTCAAGGAGATCTTTTTTTGAACACTTTTCCGTCGTTTGGTAGTGCATGTCCTTTAGAAATTTAGCATATAAAGGAATCTTTTTTACAACGTCAAGCAGAGGAATGTTGACTTTCACTTATTTCAACACCTCTAGGATATCCTGAGAGTTAGATAGACATTTTGGTTCAACCAACAGTTGGGGAAACAGAGCAACTGGCTTTTCTAGAGGTTCCGGTTCAAATTTTTGTGGGGCGCTACTAGATCCATCACTGTTGTCCTCTTCTGGTTCTTGAGGCTTTTCGGGCCTAACCGTAAGGATTTTATCAATAACCTTCCCACTCCTAAGAGTGGTGATGGATTTAGCATGCCCCATTTGATTTGAAGAGCTGGGATCACCTGTCTCGTATTACGGTTTCAGATTAGGGAGTGATTGTGCAGGGAGCATCCCTTTTTCCATAGCCGTCATACGTGAATCTATTTTTTGCATAAAATTTGAAATTTCTTGCATTGTCCGAGCCCGCTCTTGTATGGAAATTTGAACCGATTCTTCTTGAGGTTTCCCCTGATTTGGATTTTGATTGAAAAAACCTTGAAGGGTAGCAGTTTGTCCGTTCCTCCAACTAAAATTCGAATGATTTTTTCAGCCAGGATTGTACATATTAGAGGGTGGTCCATTGAAAGGTCTTTGATAGTTATTTACAGTATTAGATTGTTCATTCAATACTTCTCAAAAGGCAGGTATTGAAGGAAAATTTTCAGTAGTATGAATGTTGCAATCACAGATGCCGCAAACACTTTCATTAACCTTTTCCTTCCTTCCTTCCATGGCCTCAAATTTTCTGGTGAGATTAGCCACCTTAGCGTTAAGATCATTATCCTCTTTCAGGAGATATATTCCTCCTTTTTTCCTTGAATGAGTCGGCCTAGACGTAGTGTTCGTCCTTGGGTAATAGTCTCATGATTATGTTTTTTCGGCGAGACTATCGAGGTAATCCCATACCTCGTCGACATTTTTATTAATAAAATCTCCGTTACACATTGTCTCGACCATTTGGCGCATGAAAGATGTTAGCCCATCATAGAAAAAATTCATAATGCGCCATATTTCAAAGCCATGTTGTGGGCATGCATTAACCAAATCCTTAAACATTTCCCAACATTGGAAGAATGTTTCATCTTCCTTTTGGAAAAAGTTCATGATTTCTCTCCTGAGGGTAATTGTCTTATGATGTGGAAAAAATTTCTTTATAAATTCCCTCTGCAAATCATTCCATGTGCCAATGGACCTAGGCCGTAGTGAATGTAACCACGTCTTGGCTCTTTCTTTCAAGGAAAATGGAAAGAGTTTCAGTCTAATAGTATCCTCAGATACATTAGGGAAGTATAAGGTGCCTATGATTTCATCGAACTCTTTCAGATGCAAGTATGCTTCTTCAGATTCAAGCCCATGGAACTTGGGAAGGAGTTGGATGACCCCTGGCTTGATGTCCATATGTCCTGTATTCGCACGAAAAATCATGCATGAGGGCGTACTCACCCCTGCCGGTTGTAAATAGTCTCATAAAGTACGAGGTGGGGGTGCCTGATGTACCTCATTCTCATCATGTACTTCCTCAACCATTGGTTGGGGTAGTGCTTAAGGTTGATTTTCAGCCATAACGTCCTCTAACTCAGGAGAATTCAAGTGGTGTCTAGTCCTGCGATGGACAGTCAACCCCTCAACTAATCCTCCTTCAGTCACGAGACGTCGAGTGTTGTCGCGTGCCCACTGGGGCATAAAACACACTCAGCCCTCAAATTATAACTTAAACCTAAGAAAAAGGAAGAACAAATCTAGAAAATGAAGGGGAAAGAAGGAAAGAAGTTACCAAAATTGAAGTCCTAGGTTAAGAACCTGCAGAATAAACAAAACAAGTTAGTTTTTAAATAAAAAGTTTATAAAATAGAGAATTTCTAAAGATATAATAAGAACCAAAGTTAGGATTTCTAAAAAGAGTTAGAATTAGCAACTACTAAAAAGAAGAACTAAATCCTAATCTAGAATAGAGAGGAAGAATTTAAGAAAGAATTTACCAAATTTGAAACTATCTTAGAAGCCTACAAAACAGAGAAGACAAGTTAGTTTCTAAAAATCAAAAAAAAATCTAAACCTAATCTTAAACTAATCCTAAAACTAATTAATTTCAGAAAAACGTAGCCGACAGTCCCCGGTAACGGCGCCAAAAACTTGTTCACTCCCCAAGTGCAGGGTTGTGATGTAGTGATAACTCGGTAAGACCGAGGTCGAATCCCAAGGGACTGATACTTGTACGTTATCTAAAACTAACTAGAACTAGATTAAGATGAATTCTAAATCAATTAGCAATGGGAGAATATTTGTAGAATAATTAATCTAAAACTTAGAAAAAATCAGAAATAGGAAACTAGGGATTCAGAGGATCCACTTGTAGAGATCAGGGAGATCTGATGCATGTTCTATGGACATTAACTGAACTGACATTGATCTAGTATTCAAGAGATGAAAAGTATATGAATTAGAATGGATTCCATCACCAAACCATGCCCAAAAGACTATGGCAAACAACAGAATTAAACTAATTACCAACCAATCAAGATGTTATGAAGATCAGAAAGGGTACTGACATCCAACCATGCCCAGGAGACTATGGTGAACAACAGTGCTTCCTGATGTCATAAACATAGAAAGAAAAAGGACATAATCAAAGCCATTGCAGATCCATTTTAATTTCAGTCACAACAGACCATTAACGACTAAAAACATTCCCAATATTAATCAACTAAAATCAACATCAATTCATATATTAGAATTAAATTTAAATGATAAAATCTCCCATCTCACTACAAGCTTCACCTCTTAGCCCTAGCTAAGAGGTTCAGCCCCACATCGATGGGCTGATCATCTTAAAAGAAAACAAAAGAAAGAAGAAGAAAAAGAAAAAAATAAATAAGAAAGAAAACAAAAAACCTCTGTTTCTCTCTCTTCACGTTTAATCCACATCCAAGCCCAAGCTTCCACGTCTCTCCTCTTTCTCTCTCTCTCTCCTTCTCGTGGCTCCTTCACTTCTAAAAGCTCTCTCTCTTTTATATGCTCTGAAGTCGGTGAGAAGGTGAATGCACATGAAGCGGACGTTTTACACAGCACCTGCATAAGGTCTTCACGCAGCGAAGATGGCAAGTTCAAACTTTACTCTTCCTTACTTTCTTTTCAAAATAACAACACCCCCTAAGGCAATTTTGAACGATCTACATCATAGATGGTTCAGATCTTGCATCTGATCCAAGATGGTGGGCCACTGCTTCCTTGAACTTCCGGTTTTCCAGGATATCTACGAACAGAGACAGCGTAGTCTCTTACGCTGTGAAACTCAGTGGGCCTATTATCAGTGCTTTAGTAGAAATCCACTTCGTCCATTATCTTTCTCTCGAAAAACTGTTCGAGAAGGGACGGTTTTGACTTGCTGTTTACCTGGCCCACGGGATTTCTTAGACCGCCGTCCGAATTTGTTCAACGTCCAGGATTGTTCAATAGATCGGATGGGATAAAAAAAACACCTAGTCGATGGTTATGCCCATTCTCTGGAATGAATGAATGGTTCAGATTGAACTTCAGAAGCATGCTGATGGCCCACAAGTGAAGGCCGCAGGCTCTGTTGCGTAACTGAGCCTGCGCGTTCCGCACTGTGATGATCGGTGGGGTCCACTTAGCATTAATTTGAAAAATCCACACCGTCCATTGAATTCAGGACGAAAAACCGTCCGGAAAGGCGTAATTTGAAGTGAAATCGGTGCGACCCACTTGATCTTCTGTCCTGCCGTCCATCCTGCTTTCAATGGCTAGGATATTCCAATCTTTTGCATGGGACCCAAAGGTCAACATGGCTGTGGTCGTACCCATCTTCTGGACACTATGGACGGATTGGATTTTTCATAATCATGATGAGTGGACCCCACTGAGATCAAACGGACGGACAGCGCTCACCGCTGTCTATTTTTTTAAAAAATTTTGAAATTGGCACGGGTCAGCGCCTGCTGACCGCGTGCGTTGATTCCATGTGAATCGGGTGTGCACCGTATGGTGCACTCTACTTACATAAGGTGGGCCCCGCCTTGAGTTATATACAGAATCCAATCCGTCCATCCTCTCTGTCCTATCATTTCAACCGTCAAGACCACTTTGGAAGAATATTCAGATAACAGGTGGGCTCTAGATGGATGATTTTTGGGCTGATCTAGCCGTTGGGACACTTCCACAAGGATCGAACGGCTGAAATTCGACGTGTATGGTTAATTTATGGTCCCTTGATCCTGTATGAAGTTTCGTGCCGAACGGATGGTGGGAACCCTGTGATCTTGTATTCTGGCTAACTTTCGGGCCACTTGAGCTTCAGTTTCCTGATTTTTGCGGATCCCAGATGTTGATTTTGATCCCCAGGGGTGTATCCCTTGCTTCTAGTGTCATCGAAGCATTAAATCCATGCTTTAGGCACTTATTTCAGTCTAAGCTTATAATTACACCTTGCAGTACAAACACGGTTAAAACGGACCGTTAGACAGTACAACATTCGTAAATCCAGACAATATCTGGGGTCTAATATGCAATATTTGACCCTCAACATTTGGCACATGCAACATCATGTTGAAGCGGAAGAGTACTCAGACACGAGTCTTAAGTACATGGCGCAAAGAGATGTATTTTCCCAATTCAATGGCATATTGCCCTCTGTCCAAAATCTATTCCAAATGTTGTTAATTATGCCCTAGTGGTCCATCTAACCTGTAGTGGGCACGCATTCGACTATGCTAGTAGGCATTGCATTACCATAAATTAACTAATCTAAGTGCAACACAATATCACAATTTCACAATTTCACATAATTTGGTGGCTACTCAACATTACAAGATTACCTAATTAAGTGGATCATACAATATCACAAATTCACATGGTTTGGTAGCCCACCATATCCCAAGTTCTTCAGGTGGTTAAGTGACCCGACAACGGTCACAAATTCACTTGCCAACACGACTTCACATACATCATATTTTCACAAGATTACGTTGCCATACATTCACTAACCGTTCTCATACCACATGGTTACATGATTACATAACTTAAGAATCACACATGCATCTCAATTTCACAAGGTTAAAGCACCTCACGTCTGGTAGGCTGCACACAATTCCAAGTTTGTATATCCGGTGGGCCGATGGTTTCAAACAGTGTAGTGGCCCCACAACTTTTACTGTATGGATGATAAAAAAGCATTAATGCTACCCACTGCCCCTAGACATCGTGGACGTACAACACACTGAAGTGGGACCCACTGTCTAGCGGGCAGTTCGCCAATACATGGCTGGCCCACTTCCAACAGCCATCAATTTTGAATTAAGCCGATATTTGTGTTTTCAGTCCACCCATTGGGAACGACCCTGAGACCAGGTTCGACATCATATAAATATCAAATGGGTTCCCAGCAGGCCCCACAAGCAGGTGGGTGGCGAATAATCTTCCACTACTTAATCTGAACCATTGGATGTGTTCCACATACAATCATTGGACTACCCATCAAGTTTCAGCCCAATCCCATCTTAAATGAGTGAGATCCAGTCCATTTTAGGATGGGTTTCTGAAAATTATGCTGATCTAAATCTCAGGTGGACCACACCATAGGAAACAGTGGTGATTGAGTGTCTCACCGTTAAAAATCCCAAAGGACCTATCGTAAGGTTTTCCTAATATTTATTTGAAATCCAACCTGTTGATGATGTTAAGAAGATACGGATGAAGGGAAAATACAAAGATTAGCTTGATCCAAAACTTTCATGGCCCACAAAAAGTTTCTGATGATCATTCATTACTAATTCTAGTAGAGTATGGTTCACCTCAGATTTGGATCTTAATAAGGTTTAGGATCACATCCTAAAATAAAATGGAAAAACATAAGGACTGCGTGGATATACAAAAAAATGCATCATAGTGGCCCCACACGATTAGGATAACACTCACTAAGTTGTTACCCAGCAAGATTCAATTGAAAATCACTTATAAGTTGCATGTTTGGATGTAAGTTATAAATAAATACTTTTCTGTATATTTGGATACATCACAGTGGGACCCACGTGCTGGTGGGCCTCATTGCAGGTTCTGTGGCAGATAAACATTGCAGCGGCCCTAAAGGGTTTCAACAGTGGGAGTTACTGTCCCTTTACATCCTGTAGTGGGACCCACCAGCTGGTTGGATGTAAAATAAACATGGTGGGGAAATCCCGGAAGGCATTCAATCCGCAGTATTCCCTGAAAACCGGATCTGTCTCATGTTTGAAGCCCTGCTCCAACCCGATCTGGTGAGATAGATGGACAGGATGGATTTCTTAACCATGGCAACGGGCCATGCCGTCATCATCACGATGGGCCCACGCTCTAAAATGAATTCAGCAAAGTGAATGGACGGTGGGGCCAAAACACATACGTCACGGTGTCTCAAGGTGTCACTGCTACTTCCTGTGGAGTGGGGTCCACCCGGGATGGGAGCGGCTGCACGGTTGGCCCCAGAAGGTTTCAACGGTAAAGAGGAGTGGGGCCCACTTTCTGGGGAGAGGTGCAGATATAGGACACGTTCACGGTGGCCCTTTAGAGGGTTTCAACGGTGAAGGCCCACACTACACCGTGTGTATGTAGTTGCTATCTCCCTCTTTTGAATCCGAATTCTCTCCTCGCCCTAGTCAGAAAATCATATGTCGTGATTACTGCAGTTGTCAGCACTGCTGCATTATAAATATAATGTACGATGTTATTATACAATTAGGTGGCATCACGAAACGGATTACCTACTCCCCCGACATCCCCCTTGGCTGGTGGTCAATGCTATGTGGGCGCATTATGATGTGTTTCATCCATTATGTTCGTCCATTTTTAAAGATCATTGTAAGGTAACTTTGATGGCCCTAAAATGTTTTTAATGGTCATCGCTCATTCAACACTGTTTCCTGTAACGTGGTCCAATTGAAATAGGGATACATCTCATTTTTGATCTCATACAGTAAAATGATCTTTAAAAATTGATGGACAGTATGGATGAAACACATACATCATGGTGGGCCCCACAGAGCACTGACCATCAGCCATTGGCTGGTGGCATGGGGAGTAGCCATTCCGTTTCTGTTGGATCAAGTGGAGGCGGATTAGCTACTGGCAGGTTAAGTAGCAATACTAGCTACTCAAGTGACGTCACCACCATAATGTATGTTTTGTATCATGCCGTCCACCCAATTGGAGAGATCATTTTAAGGCAAGAACGAAGAATGGAAGCAAATTGGCTAGTGTACCACACACCAGCTATATAACTGTTGTAGGTACAAATCGTGCAAGACGAGTAATGACACTTCTCGAGGTCTGGGTTGCGAACAACTCAAAGTTGATCAAAGTTACATTGGCCCATAGTGATGTATTTATCATATCTGCACCGTTCATCTATTTTTAGAATCATTTAAGAGCATTATCCCAAAAATGAATCATATCCTAAGAGCATTTGGACCACACCACAAATAGCAGCAGAGAAAATGATTTTCACCATTAAACAATTTGTAGGGCAAGGCCCGCCGTAACATTGATTTTCCATCCAATCTATTCACAAGATTAAAAAAACTTGAATGAAGAGGAAAAACTAATTTCATATTGATTCAAAACTTTCGTGACCTTAAAAAGGGTTTCAATGGTAGATGTTCAAATCCCCATTGTTTTTTTTTTTTTTTTTTTTTTTGCAGTGTGGTCCACTTGATAGTTAAATATGTCTTATTTTTCATCTCAAGCCTTAAGATGAGCTCGCCAAATGAATAGACAGTTTGGATATAACACATACCTCATGATCAAACCCATGAAACTTGCTGACGTCAATATAGCTGGTGTAAGGTACACCAGCCAATCCACTTCCCCAAAGAATGAGTTAAATCCAAAGCTCCAGTGGACCCCACCACAGAAAATAAGTTTTCAATCAATTTAATATTTGTGTTTTCCCTTCTTTCGTGACTATGTTATCCTGTGAATAGGTTGGATCTCAAATAAACATCATGGTGGGCACTAGGAAGGTTTCAATGGTGGGCATCACTCTCCCCACTGTTTTGTGTGGTGGGTCCACTAAAGATTTGGATCTACCTCATTCTTTGGCTCATGCACTAAAATGATATCTCCAGATGGATCGACGACATGGATATAAAACACAAAATTTGCTGACGTCACTTCAGCAGCGAGTCAGTGGCTAATCTGCATCCGGATCAAGTAGTATCTTCCTGCTTGTTGCAAGCTGAGTTGAAGACTGGATATCCAAGGGTTTCAACAGCTGGCATTTAAGGCTCACTATTTTCAGTTGTCCACCTGAGGTTTGATCCAACGTATATTTTTTTTATCAATTTATTATTTTTTATTATTAAAATTATTATTTATTTATGTAACATCCCGTACTTTTTACTATTCGGATGTTATTATTTAAATCAAAATTAGTATAAATGTGTATGGGAACACATATAACCTCTAATTTGTACATCGCTTGATTGCTTAGGATTCACCCTTTAATTACCTAATGTTGGGTTACACAATGTACCTATCTGAATTGAGATCAACTTCCCTTGAATTAACCTTAGACTTATGAAGGTAGCATTACAACATCTATGATTATTCAACCCATGATTTGAACTTGCCCATTTAGGCATGTGATATCACACCGTAACACCTCAGATCGATCCAGATACAATGATAAACCAATCCCTCAATTTTAATCTTAAGCCAACATAAAAAATCTTCATCTTAACCATGGAATAAGGCTAATCATACAATCAACCTCGAGATCAGCCTATAAACTCAGTCATGCATCAATCTAACTGTTAAGAACACTTTTCATCCATCAATCAAATCATCCATCCGTTGATTTGCAAGGTTGACCATCACATCATCTAAAAAATTCATTTTTGGGATCTCGATCTCCTTGATAAATAAATGGAACCGTCCTAGATTTAGAAGCTTGATTCATAATGATCCATCGTTCATTGGGCGAATAACGCCCTGTCCATTAATAAACTGCTTGATCGTACAAATATGACAATGAAGTATTAAAAATTAAGTGTTAAAGTTCATGTTGAGTAGCCTAGGGAACCCTACATCCAGTGACGATCGGAATTAAGATAATCCGACCACCGAGACGAGGGAAATCCAAAAATAAGAAGTCAAATTAATTGATTATGGTGCACCTGAGATTTGAATTTTCTTGATCCCTAGCCAGAGGTCTTAATTGGACTCCTAAAATCGGACGAGCAAAGCGGATTTCACTAAACATCATGATGGATCCCACATTTGGGCACTGTGTGTACACAATGCGTGTGCCCACCCATTATGCATCAATTGCAAGGTCGAGTCAACTAGGTGTTGACCTGACGGTTTGCTGAAAATGATATTTCTCTCCTTCCTTTCCCGCTCGAACCTGTTTAAAACGGGTTTTTATCGTGCGTTTATCATGTGGCCCCACCATCACCACCTAACTAGATGATCTGAATCATCTATTAGATGCAAACAATGATTCCAACAAAACCTCAATCATGTAGCATTATTTTTGTGTGTGTGTGTGTGTGCACTCAAACAAGAGAGCAAACAATCACTCGTCCTCCTAATCACCATATCTAAAATGTTCATCTGATGGGTAGCAATACACGTAATCTAATAAAAAAACCACCATGTGAGTAGAACTTAATCCCCTGACTAAAACAACCCCAAATTGCTTCTCCAAAGCCTGTTTTCTAAAACTGCATCGAGTTAAGTGGAGTACGAGTGAGTGCATGGTTTTCTAGACATCTAGAGAGAGAAAAGAGAAAGTAGGAAGGAGAGAGGAAGATAAAAGAAGAAAGAAAAGGGAATAAAGGAGAAAGGGAAATATTTAGGAGAAGTTGAGTTGTTGGTGACTCAGTCTGGAGAATCGATGAGTTAGACCAGCACCACGTTGGGCCTGTTCCAGTATAGTGGACATGGCTCGAAACTAACTTCCGGTCATTGAAGAATGAGGATTCAACATACAGTTAAGTTCAACTCACTGTCAAGTCTCAAATTCAATACCGGGTTCACCTAGGTTGCTCCGATTTGATGGGTGAACTAACTCAACCGAGTCAACTAAGTTTGAGTGCAACCAAGGCTGGCCACTTTCCACGACATCCTGATCCAGCAAGTTAGACTATGGATTGTTCGTTGTCTAGTAATTATTGTTTGTAACATCCTGGATTTTCACTGTTTTAGATTTTCAAAAATTCTTGAATTTTTTTGAAAATTAATTAACTTATAATATCACTTAATGATCATTAGCACTCAATGTTAGTTTATACAAGGGTGGAACCAACTGCACAAGTTAAATTAATCGACCGTAGGAAGCCAACGTAACCGTCTGATCACTTGAACATCAAGTGTAGCCCCATGATTCACTCACATAGGACTCAAATCTAATCGACTCATCGCTAATTAATCAAGAAAATCATGACTCAATTAAAGATCTAACCGAGGCCGAACCAGATAAGGTCTAGATCTTGACTAATGACCAAATCAACCCCGTTACTCTTTTAGCCTAAAACCGACGGTTTAGAGTGATTATGACTAAATCTTCACTTTCACTAGTTATACATAGGCCACACTAAGAATATAGTTAATCCAAATCCTAATCATCGCCCACGAGAAATCTCAATACCTAATTTATTTCAGAAATGCCCCGATTTCCCGAACAAGCTCTAGACCACTCGTTGGTGGGTCACTAGTTACAAAATTATAGAGTAATGTCTGTCTCACTGGGCTTGTTATCCATCGTGGACCACAGACTCAATAGATGCCCAGAAATTAATTATCTACGCCGTTCCAGCGGCACTTGTCAAATGCATCCCACCCAAGGCCAGGATTGAAATCTGGCACGTATAAATGAAACTAAGATATAAGAAATTTCAGCCATTGGATTACTTCTAAATTTACGGTGGAGGCCTAATATATTTTCCTACGCCCGCCCACAAAATCTAGGACCCGATTGTGGAATGGTAACTGTTGATCGCAAATCGGACCTATACGACCAAACCCCATATCCGATCATTTTCAAATTTTGCATGGCCCTTCATCGGTTCATGGAGCACCTATCTTATGGTGTATATCAATATGTACACCCCATAGTGAGCCCTAGTCCTAGAAAGACCCTCCCATAGGTCTAGTATAGTGAAAACCTAGCCCTTGGGACCATTTACACTAAATCTGACATTATAAAAGGGCCTCATTTGGACAACCCCTCTCCCCATACGATTTTGCCCTAGAGAAGGAAAGAGAGAAGAGAGAAAAGGGAGAAAGAAGAAAGGAAAGAGAGAGAAAGAAGAGAGTGAAAGAGGGTGTTGGTAGTGATGGGGCCGAAGGAAGCTCAACCTTGCAACTCCCTGCCCCTTCTCCAAAGGAAGCCCTTCACCACAATAGTAAGAATCATTTCATTGATCGTTTAGGTAAATATCTCACCCATTTTTCTTAAAATCCTTGTGTTGAGAAGAGATTGTTATGGATTCCTAACATGAAATTGCTTGCTTTAGGTATTCCGGTCAATCGACCCCAAATCCACACTCTTAGGTCGTTTTTCAAGCCTTCAACGATTCATAGGTGTGGACTATTGTTCTTAAGTGACCTAGCACCAATTTTAGTATGAGTTTAATGATTTTGTTTGCTTGGATGATGCATTTGAAGAATCTAGACAAACTTAGGGAAGACCCTACCCTTGATCCTATCGATTCACATGGAATGGTTATGGAATGTTGTTGCCTTTCGTATGATTTGGTTTAAATGGATGATTGCATGTACTTATCTTGTTTGGTTCTCATATGATGATGCCTCATAGCATGTATAATCTATTAATTCTTGTGTAATTTGATTCTATTAGGTATATGAAGTGCTTAGCTTCCTCACTAACCCACACAAAATACATGCACTCTTGTTTCATGACATTGGTAGCTTTGCTTGATAGGAAAATTTAAATTGTATGTTGAGAAAATATGAAACATGATGTTGTTTATGTTAGATGATGCATTTATAGTTGACATGTTATAAGTCACCTCCCAAACCCTTGGGTTGGTCAGTAATTCGAGGAGAGCGAAGGCGGCCCCGTTGGAAGGACCGCCTTGAAGCTAAACCCATGGATGTGTGCGAGTGCGTGTGGGCGACAATAGTTAGACTACATGGGGCACTTGCACCCAATATCGTTCTGCTACGTACTTGCTTGGACTTGTACGGTCTAGTCTACTGTCTGACAACCTTGTTTATTAACCCTATTTGCTCACACCTGTATGAAACCTGAAACACCCTACAACCGTTATAGCCCATCAATAACCAATTAAATTTGGTCCACAGCCTCTTGAGTCGGGCATGATGGAATAGGACACTATGTCCGAGCTGTCGGCCTACGCTGGAGTGTCGAGCCTCCCCGTAGTAACAACGAGCGATCCCTTTCTCTCGGCACTCCCCATGTGCTTGAAGTCGGGGATGGGGAACCCGACAGGATCAAGGACCGCGAAGGTCTCGGCCTCACACATTAGGGGGTCTTGGCCTTGCAACCAGCTTAGGGCATTGATACGTAGGGTGTATCAGATTCTCCAACCTACTGGATGAATGAACTTAATTAATAATTTGGCTAACACAATCACATTGCATCGCATTAGTTAGGGTGGCGACTCGTAAGTTGAGGTCATTGAGGGAGTGTTGACATACGCAATCGTTAGATGGAGTCGCTCAAGGGAATGTTGTGACGAGGACATACATCATATCATCCAACATGCATGCGCATTAATAAGATTAGTTAGATGTTTATGATTGACTGTTTTTCATTAAGATCACATTATAATTGATGCCTATGATAACTTAAGATTAATAACACCCACTGAATTGATCACTCACTCCCACTCTAAGACAGTGTTTTAAAACACCACCCACACCCTTCAGTAGTTACAGGTAGTGCTAAGTTCAACAAGCCGTGCGGCATGAGCTTAGATGAGGAGGACAAGTTGTCCTACTTTCAGTTGATGAACGGCTCCCCAGCGGCATGATAGGCGGGATTGGGATAGCTGAGTAGTGGACTCAGTTCTACTCTTTTGGACATAATATTTTTATGATTTTGTTAGGCAACGCCTTATGCACCTCTTTTATATTCTTTTGGACCTGTATATATTGATCTTTTTCATTTCAGTAAACTAGTTGTGGTTAAGTTTCATGCTCCAAGTAATTCCAGGCTAAGCATTTAAACCTGATTAAACGCATAGTAATGAAAATCGGTTATAAGTGACACTCGGGAACTCGGGAGTCGAATCTATGCACGACAACCAATTTTTTGGGGCGTTACAAATGATATCAGAGCAATGGTTTGAAATTAATTGGGCCATGGGTTATGAACTCATTAACGCATCCGCTGATTTAGAAAGGGACGTAATAGCAATACTGAAACAATAAGAACCACCACAGATATCCGAATCAACAAATCTTAGATGAAAGGTAAGACTTTTAGAGAGTTAGGAACGGAGATCGAGAGAGTGTTGCGTTATTAGGAATCGGGTCCGAGAATCTTACTGTATATCCGCTTATTGATAGGAACGAGCTGGAAATTAAGTGATTAGAGGGTCGAAACCATCATCCTAGACTAAATGAGCAAACATCGGGCCAAATTTGATAGTTTCTACCCATTCCGGGAAAAAGACTTCGCGGTGAACGACATTTTACCAAAAATAGTGAAATCATAGAAAAATTAGATTTTGGCCCCTAACTGGGATGAATCTCATGAAACCAATAGATTCATTGTGTAGATCAGATTCTCCTACCCCAAAATCATATATATTACTTTCTCGGGGGCCTTACCGGCGCTCGGGAAATGGTAAAATAAGAAATCCCAATCAGGGCCTCGACGCCCATCGGGCGTTCCCATGCCCAAAGGGTCAGTGGTCTGGCGTCCCCACACCCAAACACACCATGGCCCGGCATCGCTACGCTCAGCCGGCGTTCTTCACACCGGAATTTTCTGTAAAATTCGGTCAACTTCAAAAATTATGGATTAATAACTCGAACTTAACTGTGAAATCTAACAGACAATTGAATCCAAGAGTCATAAATTACCAACATCTTATGTCTCACAATTCTAAATTACAGATGGATGTCAAAATCACTTCGAATTCACAAGAATTTTAAAAAAAAATTATAAATTTTTTTTCAATTTTTGCTCAAGACCAAGAAAATACTGATTAGGTAACCTAATCTCCCACCTCTAACCAAAAATTTACATTGTCCTTAATGTAAAAGATATATGAGCATGCAATGCACATGGGACAACGATAGTAAAGTGATGGGAAAATAGTACCTAGATAACGAATCGAGAGAAATACTTTCCAAAGATATCTATTTAAGAGCGGGTCAGCACAAGAGAAAAAGTAAAATAAAAATAACAAAAATAAAAAACTACCTATACCACTTTCACAGGTGCTCTCGATTGCATTTAGCATATGTAACAAGCCTTTAAACCCCTAATTTTCCCCTAGCGGACGAGTTGTACTCTCATGAGGGTTTACAATAATGTTACCCCCAAACATTGAATCGATCGTGCAGCAAAGTTCCTCTTCCGGCCAATATCTTGATAAGTTTCTCAGTAAGTACCTCAACAGGATCATCTAAAAGCCCTTTTTGCAATAGGCTTGGGAACCCTTGAGCAAAACTTTCTAGAGAGACTTATGTACCTCATAAGAAATCTTCCATTCAATTGCTTGAGGTATCCATAATATATACGATTCACCTGTGACAGAAGAAATTTCAACGTTAGTATCGCATGATGAATCAGAGACTACAAGTAAATAAAGTCTAAAAAACTTCTTAAGAAGTGATGTAATCTCAACACATTCCAAAGCTCCAAACTTCGGTTCAATTTTCAGTTCCTCTTCCTTTACTTGTAAACGTTTAGGATCAGGGAAAGAGAGGGTTTCAGAATAAGGGTTCTCTTAGTCAGTGATGACTACCGAGATGTTGTCTCGTAAGGCATCCACTTTGTCTTTTGACATGAGATCGTTTAAACCTACAAAGTGTGCCAAGCAATCTCAAGAGTTAGAAAGTTTAGCGGAGTGTGACTTATTTTCCACATTGTAGCTCGTGATGATTTGCCTAAGGAATCCATCATAGCCGGATGTATGCTCTCTTCCTCTAGTCCTGCATAGACATATTGAAAATCAATAGGGGAAGCATCGATGTGATTACTTTGTTCATTGAGACTACTCAATCGAGGTGTTGAATTGTCAAATGTATATAACTCAGATGGTGGCCTCAATTGAGTGGTTTCAAATTCCAGGGTCGTAGCGAGCAACTCGTCCTTCTCCTGAATCAGATCATCATTTGATTCAAAGGAGTGATCCAAACATGTTTCACAAGAGTTAGAAGGGTCAGTTGTAAAAGGCTCATCCTCCACCTTTAAATCAGACATGTCAGGTGAGGGAAGTGATTCATTATGACTGACCACTTTTGTACATCTTGATCATTGACCTGGACTAAACTTGAGATGGATTCCAGGGGAACTGTGGCTGCACATTCAGGATCATCGTCCCAATATTTATAATATTCTATTTCAGTGCATTGCACATCTGTGATGGGATAACTTTCCTCACATTCTACACCTAGAATGGGTTGAGGTTCGCATAGACTAACCACTTCTTCATCATTGGAATCTAGTGTGTCCTGTGAGAGAAGTGTGTCATCATCATTATATTTGAAAGATAACCATGTCTCTTTCCCATTCTTTTGGACAGTCATCGAGATCGACTCATCGGAGAATTGAACCACATGCTAGTTAACGTAATTCAACTCTTCATTCCAAACTCCATAGTTTTTCAAAAGTGAGTGAGGATCACTTTCCTCGTATTGTATTTCTAGAATGAATTGTGGCTGGGATAACCGAGCCTCCTATATCTTATCGAGGCACGAATTAAGTGCTTCCATCGCTTTTCTCATTTCCACATGACATTTCATGGTATACTGAATTGAATCCTCTTGGATTGCTTCTGGCTAGGTCTCAAAGGCAGGGTATCTTAGAGAATACCCGTTATAACATGTTGTTGGTTCATTTTCTCAATTTTGTTGTTTCCAATGGTTATAGTCATACTGATCATACATGGGAGAGTATGATGGTTGATGAGAATCCTCATTCCCATAATTACGATCGTATATGACCCTATTAACTGATGGAACATAACGTTCTAGTCGATTCTCAATATCGGTTCTTGATGGAGAGAATCTTGAGGTATATGTTGAATTCCACAACCCTCAGGCATTCCCCAATACCTCTTATCCATCTCGGCATATGCACGTACCCACGCTTCCATGGTAGAACCCTAACTCTGAGTCTAATCCTAAAAGAAAGCAAAATTCTAAAATAATACAGAAAGTAAGAGGAGAAGTTAGAAAGATGCTATCAGATTAGATGTTCTATGTCAGGATCCTACAAAACAAGAAAACAGGTTAGTTTCTATAAATCAGAAAAATCTAAACCTAAAGTTAGTAAAATATTAATCTTAATCTAATTCTAAAACCAATTAATTTCAGAAATACGTAGCCGTTAATCCCCAGCAACAACGACAAAAACTTGTTCATTCCCCAAGTGCAGGGTTGTGATGTAGTAATAAACTCGGTACGACCGAGGTCGAATCCCAAGGGACTGATACTTGTACGTTATCTGAAACTAAGTAGAACTAGAACTAGAACTAGACTAAGATGTAAACTAAATCGAATGGAATTTAGAAAATAATTGTGAAATATTAATCTAAAATTTAAAAAATTCAAAAGAGGAAAACTAGGGATTTAGAGGATCCACTTGTAAAGATTAGGGAGATTTTACGCCAGCTTTAAGAATCATGGAATTTAACTGAACTGCCGTTGATATAGTTTTCAAGAGATGAAATGTATATGAATTAGAATGGGTTTCATCACCAAACCATGCCCAGGAGACAAAGCCAATAACAGAATTAAACTAATTACCAACCAATCACATGTATGAAGGTTAGGAAGGATACCATCATCCGACCATGCCCAAGAGACTATGGTGAACAACAGGGCTTCCTGACGTCATAAACATAAAGGAGAAACAAATACTCAAAGCCATCACAGATCTATTGTAATTTCAGTCACAACAAACCATTAAAAATTGAAAGTATTCCCTTAATAATCAAACTAAAATTAACTTCAATTCATGAATTAAAATTAAATTAACAACATAAAATAAAATCTCTCATCTCAATACAAGCTTCACCTCTTAGCCCTAGCTAAGAGGTTTAGCCCATAAACATGATTAGGCCAATCTCTTAAACAAAATAAAATAAACAAAAGAAAAAGTAAAAGAGAACAACTCTACTCTCTCTCTCCTTTGTGCTCCATGTCCAAGCTCCAAGATCTGATGTCTCTCTCTCACGTCCACAACCTCCTTTTATAGCTGTTAGAAGGCTGGAGTAAGTGGCAGAGTTGCAACAGGACACGAAGTGTAACTTTTCGCAGCCAAGTTTCAGTGCCTCAAAACTCACCACTTCCCTCGCTCAATTTCCAAAGAAACACCGTCCCTTAGGACGTTTTTGAGTGCTCTACATGATAGACAGATCAGATCTGCCATATGATGAAAGATAGTGGGCCACAACTGCCTGGAAATCTGAATTTTCATTGATGTACGAAAGCTTTCGCACCTCTTTACTGCGTAGCTCGGTGAGCCCCATAGAAGTGTTTTCAGGGAAATCCACCCTGTCCATTGGATTCATAACGAAATTTCAATCAAGAATAGATGGTTTTAAACGTCTATTGACGCGGTCCAGAGAAGAAATCATTCCAAAAATCATTTTGAACGTCGTAGGACCACCTGTTTGTAGCCTCTGTATCACACACATGTGTATGCATGGGTGTCAAAGGTCAGCATGGTTTTGTAGTGTTCGAGGCTCTCTACAAGATGGATGGCTTGGATCGGTTGTACTGGTGATGTATGGGGCCCACTAACTTCTGTAAGATGGATAGAGTCCGTCCGTTACACGGACTGTAGAAGAAAATGGATATTTCCTTTTTTTTTGTGAAGAAGTCTCGGTCAAACCGAGTTTTGACTAGCTTAAACAGTCCGGTGCACAGCTGGTATGCATGTGATGGTGTACACACCACCCGAGGTGGGGCCCACAGTGATGTAGTATGAGGAATCTGCTCCGTCCATACTCTCAGGCACTTTATTTAACATGTTGAGACAAAAATTGAAACATATCCAGATATCAGGCGGGCCTCGATTCATAGGTCTATGGGCTGATCTATCTGTTAGACAACTTCCAAAGAGATCTAGTGACTGAAATTTGACGTGTACGGTTAATTTATGGCCCTCAGACCATGTATGAAGTTTCGAGCCGAACGGATGGTGGGAACCCCGTGATCTTGCATTCTGGATGATTTTTGAGCCACTTGAGCTTCAATTTCTCAATTTTTACAAATCCTTGGCGTGTAATTCCGTCGATCTTGGTCTCCTAAAATTCGTCCCATGCTTTGATGAATTCTGAGCATCAATTCCATGCATTTAGCACCCTTTTTTAGTCCAAGCTCTTAAATGTACCTTGTATCACGAACACGATTAAATAGACCATTAAACAGTATTATGCTCGTAAATTCAAGTAATAACTGGGGTCTGATATGCAATCTTTGACCCTCAACACAACCCCCAACCAGCATCTTACTAGTCCCGAGCAAAGTATGCGAAAAATAAGTTGAGAATTACAGGAGAATTTTTATGAAACTGAGTGATGTTTTGAATAAGATACGAGAAATCTAAGATTCATGAATGTTGAAAATTATTTTCTCCTGGACTCAAGCACACAGTAAACTTCATAATCAAGTTCAAAGTATTAATCCATCAATTAGAATGTAATACCCTGAATTTTTTCCAACCTAGAGTTAGACGTCTTTAGGCATTGGGTCAACCATAACACTTTCAGAGCTCAATCATGAAGCCAAAGAAATCACTTTTCAACCCATTTCCTTCAAAACTCACCTTTTACCACCTCATTCTTTAAATTTCTCCAAGTACTTTCATATTAAATATGACTTCTCAAGTTTAAATAGTAAAGAACACCAACCCTAGAGTATTAATGATGAAAAACAATATCGAAGCTAAAAATTACCATGAATAGTAAATAAATGAGTAAAATAGACTTTTATCCTTAACCTTTTGGAATCTAACAAAATAGATATGTTAGCTGGATAGATTAGTGTCTCCTACCCCAAAATCATATGCTATACTCTATAGAAATTCATTTCGGTTTGTAAACTGGCCCCGAAATGCCTCGAATGGAGTCGTGGGCCCACCCACGCTAATCCACAATGATCTAATGTGGGCCCCACATATTTTTGGGACCTAGAGGGCAGGGGGAACCCAGCCCATATGGCTGGCCTCACCGGAGATGATTTTCATCAGCGATGGCATCGCCGATTTTGCGATGCATCGCCGGTCAAAATTCTCAATTGGGTCCGGGCTTCGGGATAGAGGTGTTTGGGGGCTATGGTAGCCCCCTGGTATGTGGGCCGTTCGTTAAAAACACCCCAATCAAGTACTTCCTTCACAAAGTGACCCTCCAAGCTCTCCTTTCACTCCAAACGTCCGATTTTTGATAAAAATCACCAATCCAAACTCTTCCTTCTTTCGTTTCCAAATACCCTCACTCCACCCTTCAAATTTCATCTCAAATAGAGATCATTATAGGCTACTTCCTTTAGAAATCTAATGAGAATCACCTAGCGCTGCACTAGACAACCTGTGAAATTCGCACCAATCACTTTCAATGCGATCTGCTAGAGTCAAAACGTATAGGATAGGTGACGCTACAATATCATAAAGCCTGGGATTAAACTCTATTCTCGATTGCTCTCTGGAGCACCTTGAAAACTTTGTATCGGCTCTGGACCACACATCGAAAGTCTGATTACCCCGAACTTAGACAATCCTGACCGCCTAGTTGGGCTTGACGTTCATCTCGAAAATCAAGTCCAACTGATGTCCTGACGCTATTTTACTGGGTTTGGAGTGAAAAGTGTGAGAAATAAAAATAATTTATGAAATCTGGCACGTTCTCTTATGCGCTTTTTCTAAGTGTTATGACCGTCAGAATTCAATCAAATTTCACCCTCGGATCAGGAAAAAATTCCCTTACATGTCATAGTACTTGTAGCTTCGATCGAGTTCTCATAACCGTTGAACTGAAACTGGTTCGCCACGGTCGATCTGGATATATGATCAGACTGAAAACTCTGCCTGACCTAGATCCAATGTCAGGGAACTTAAGTCCGACCGCATTCAGTCACAGGACCTCCAGAAATGCTCTGTTGGATCAGAACAAGCCCTCTTTGGTTACAAAATAAGTATACCTTGGCCCCAAGTCTATTTTGATCATGTTTGGGCTTATAAAAAGGGCTTAAACCCTTGCTCTTTCATTCCATACGAATTTGGGAAGAGAAGAGAGAAAAGAGAGAGATAGGGAGGGAGATTTGGAGCTCTCTCCTGGGAGTCTTCCCTGCTGCTCCTCGTGCCACATCCACCTGCCTGCATCACCCTCCCGGTGATTCCAACGCACTTCTAGGTAAGAAAAACCCTAACCACTTGCTGTTTTGGGATTCCGTCGATTCAAATAGCAAAGTAGCTTATACATCTTGTGCATTAGGTCACCGCTACGCTGTTGACGAAGCGTATACGTTCCGTTCGAAACAATACACGTCTACAGCGAAAGGTGCGGATCTTAGATGCTTTGATTGACTGATTTCAAAGCTTTCACTATCGTTTAATAGTAGATTATCGATGGCAATGCCATTTGACATGTACAATGTGTTGTCCGTTTTCCGTTTCGTAAACGTACGGTAAATATAAGATTTAGGGTATTTTAGGCATTTATAGAAAATACCGTATACGTCCGTATTTTGCTGAAATGCTTGACATATAAATTCATCGTATTATGATATTATGTATGCGTGTATAATCTATTTGGCGAAAAGATTTTCCCTAATGCGCACTTTGGGTTGACATACGCTATGTAGACTAAAGTGTGTAGACTAAGTGTTTGTATAAATGTTTGTATTAGTATGTATTGAGTAAATGTTGTAAATTAGTTTTGAGAATGAATTCTCAATCCACATGATGTTGTATATGATTTCCTACATGTTTTCTATATGAATTGATTTCCTTATATGTATGGAATACATGTGTGGTTTATTTCTTACATTGTATGTTATAACATGTGTTCACATACTTGTATGGTTTATATTCATTTCTGTTACTCTCATATGCGTACTGAAGTTGATATGCAAATGCTTGGGGCTATGACCTAGTCCAAGCAGTCGGTAACGGATTGAATTCGTGGTTGGCTTCTCTTTGCCACGAAGGATGCGTCGATGAACGTGAGTCGTGTTTTGGGTTAGCGGCAGTGGTTAGGCCACACGAAGTGTTTCATGCACTTCATGTCGTTCAGCTTGAGATGCGCTCGTACTAGTCAAGCCCATCAAGTAACCCGACTGGCCATTGTATGTTCACCATGTATGAGTCATAATTGCTTGAACCTAGGGTACTGAACTTACCAATGAAAGCCCTGTTAACCATGGTACCTTGATCCATAAAGACTCATGAGCCGGGCATGGTGGTATGGGACACCGTGGTCGAGCTGTCGGCCTACGCTGGGGCCACAAACCTCCCCGTAGTGACTAGTGAGCACCCTACTCTAAGCAGATTATGGTGGTATGGAACACTATATTCTTATTGTCGGCCTACACTGATCAGGTGACGAGCCCTTTGTAGTGACCTTGAGTTTATCCTGACACCGCATGGGGGCGACGAGTCCTGATGTAGTCTTAAGGATATAATTAGGCCTGTATTGATAAGGTGATGGGGGAGAGGAGCAACGAGTGCGTGCAACAGCCCTGACAGCCCTTGCAGCGACCTAGAAATATATCATCGTATGAGAATACTAGGAGTGACGACCCTAGACAGGATCATTGTTTGGATATTGATATGAGGGAGGTACCTTAGTTTTCCAATCCTACTGTATAAAAAGGACTAATAACAACCCGGTAATCATTATCCGTATCGCATTGCATGTGCCTAGAAGATGTGGAGCACTGCGGGAAGAAAGCATGTTGTGGACGCAGATGGTGCCGCATGAGGGAGAATGTCGGTGAGGGCATTCATCATGTCATTTCATGCATGCATTAACAACATTATCTAAGAATGTTTGATTGTTTGCTTTACTATTAACGCGTGATTGATTTGATAACATGCTAATCTTTTCTCTATTATTCCACTGAGTTAGCTACTCACTCCCACGTTACGGGATGGTGTTCTGGACACCCATCAGTCCCTATTTTAATTGCAGATGATGGCGCTACTTGTGAAGCGGAGCTGGACTTATATGATGATGAGGAGGACTTCTCCTCCGTGTTTTGATCGACGAGATTATAGGGAGGTTAATTAGATGCCTTGACACTTGTCATTTTATATTTTTGGAGCACTGATGTATATTCTTTCTTTCCATTTTTGGAGTATACATGTATTTAATTAACCTGGTAACATGTTCACACTCTGGAGACTTACAATCAATTATATATTTTATGTATTTATCACAGCCTTCCGCTTGCTAATTTAACTGTCTCTGGAGTATGATATGCTGTTTTGGCTTAGTCTCAATCTTGTTTAATGTCATTCCATAGACAACATGCATTTATCATTATCTATGTTGCATAAGTGACGTTTTGGAACTCGGGAGTTTGGTTTCTAGCCGACCCCCGATTTTCGGGGTGTTACATAGAATAATTCTAAACATTGAGTTCCATGGGTGTATAGTGTAATCTCGGCTTATCATCATTAAAATTCAATTCATTATTTCATGATAGCATTAGTAACCATAAGAGTATTCAGGACACCTAAAACCTAACTAAAACATGCCTCATAGATCATTCTTTTTCTTTCTTTCAGCCTTTGATTTTCTATTAAGAGTAACGCCAAGGAGGAGACTCAAACCTCACCTATAGGGAGCAAACCTATGGTGAAGACCATACACCCAAATCTTTTTTTAAAAAAATTTTCATATATCATTCATAGGGAATCAAATCATCACTTATAGGGAGCAAACCTACGATGAAAATTATTCGCCCAACGTTTTTCAAAGGTATCTGTTTTTTTTTCTTTAATTGATCGTTATGGGCAATTGTTCCTGGATAGTTCCTTTCATACTTAATGATTACCAAATTAACCCTTCAATATCAGAATGAAATCTTAATGTGGAAGCGAGATGTGACATGTGAAATCATGGCTCTATCAATGTTTACAACTTCCAATCATGGATTAATAACATGAACTTAACTGTGAAATCTAACAGATAACTGAATCCAAGAGTCATAAATTACCAACATCTTATGTCTCGCAATTCTAAATCACAGATGGATGTCAAAATCACTTCAAATTCATAAGAATTTTTAAAAAAAATTTTAAAATTTTTTCCAATTTTTGCTCAAGACCAAGAAAATATTGATTAGATAACCTAATCTCCCATCCCCAACCAAAAATCTACATTGTCCTCAATGTAAAAAATATATGAGCATGCAATGCACATGGGACAACGACAGTAAAGTGATGGGAAGATAGTACCTAGATAACGAATCGAGAGAGATACTTTCCAAAGATATCTATGTAAGAGCGGGTCATCACAAAAGAGAAAATAAAATAAAAATAACAAAAATAAAATTCTATCTATATCACTTTCGCAGGTACTCTCGATTGCATTTAGCGTATGCAACAAGCATTTAAACCCTTAGGTTGTCCTTAGCGAACGAGTTATAGCTTCATGAGGGTTTGCAGCAATGTTACCCCCAAACATTGAATCGATCGTGCCGCAAATTTCCTCTTCCGGCCAATATCTTGATAAGTTTCTCAGTAAGTTCCTCAACAAGATTATTCAAAAGCCCTTTTTGCAATAAGCTTGGGTGCCCTGGAGCATGACTTTCTAGAGAGACTTATGTACCTCATAAGAAATCTTTCATTGAATTGCTTGAGGTATCCTTAATATATACGATTCACCTGTGACAGAAGAAGTTTCAACATTAGTATCGCATGGTGAATCAGAGACTGCAAGTAAATAAAGTTTAGAAAACTTCTTAAGAAGTGATGTAGTCTCAACACATTCCAAAGCTCCAAACTTCGGTTCAATTTTCAGCTCCTCTTCCTTTACTGGTAGACATTTAGGATCAGGAAAAGAGAGGGTTTTAGAATAAGGGTTCTCTCGGTCAGTGATGACTACTGAGATGTTGTCTCGCAAGGCATCCACTTTATCTTTTGACATGGGATCGTTTAAACCTGCAAAGTGTGCCAAGAAATCTCAAAAGTTGGAAATTTTAGCTGAGTGTGACTTATTTTCCACATTATAGCTCGTAATGATTTGCCTAAGGAATCCATCATCCTTGAAAGTAGTCGGATGTACGCTCTCTTCCTCTAGTCCTGCATAGACATATTAAAAATCAATAGGGGAAGCATCAATGTGATTACTTTGTTCATTAAGACTACTCAATCGATGTGTTGAATTGTCAAACGTGTACAACTCAGATGGTGGCCTCAATTGAGTGGTTTCAAATTTCAAGGTCGTAGCGAGCAACTCGTCCTTCTCCTGAATCACATCATCATTCGATTCAGAGGAGTGGTCCAAACATGTTTCACAAGAGTTAGAAGGGTCGGTTGTAAGCGGCTTATCCTCCACCTTTAAATCAGACATGTTACGTGAGGGAAGTGATTCATTATGACCGACCACTTCTGTACATCTTGATCATTGACCTGGACTAAACTTGAGATGGATTCCGGGGGAACTATGGCTGCACATTCAGGATCGCTGTCCCAATATTTATAATATTCTATTTCAGTGTAGTGCACATCTGCGATGGGAAAACTTTCCTCACATTCTACACCTAGAATGGGTTGAGGTTCGCATAGACTAACCTTTTCTTCATCATTGGAATCTAGTGTGTCCTGTGAGGGAAGTGTGTCATCATCATTATATTTGAAAGACAAACATGTCTCTTCCCCATTCTTTTGGACAGTCATCGAGATCGATTCATCGGGAAATTGAACCACATGCTCATTAACGTAATTCAACTCTTCATTCCAAACTCCACAGTTTTTCAAAAGCGAGTGAGGATCACTTTCCTTGCATTGCATTTCTGGAATGAATTGTGGATGGGAAAACCGAGCCTCCTCTATCTTATCGAGGAGTGAATTAAGTGCTTCCGTCGCTTTTCTCATTTCCACAAGATATTCCATGGTATACTGAATTGAATCCTCTTGGATTGCTTCTGGCTGCGTCTCAAAGGCAGGGTATCTTAAAGAATACTCATTATAACATGTTGTTGGTTTCATTTTTCCAATTTTATTATTTTCACTAGTTATAGTCATACTGATCATACATGGGAGAGTATGATGGTTGATGAGAATCCTCATTCCCATAATTACGATCTTATACGGCCCTATTAACTGATGGAACATAATGTTCTAATCGGTTCTCAATATCGGTTCTTAATGGAGAGAAATCTTGAGGTATACATTGAATTCCCAACCCTCAGGCATTCCCCAATACCTCTTATCTGTCTCGGCATATGCACGTACCCACGCTTCCATGGTAGAACCCTAACTCTGAGTCTAATCCTAGAAGATAGCAAAATTCTAAAATAATACAGAAAGTAAGAGGAGAAATTAGAAAGATGTTACCAGATTAGATGGTCTATGTCAAGATCCTACAAAACAAGAAAACAGGTTAGTTTCTACAAATCAGAAAAACCTAAAACTAAAGTTAGTAAAATCTTAATCTTAATCTAATTCTAAAACCAATTAATTTTAGAAATACATAGCCGTCAGTCCCCGGCAACGGCGCCAAAAACTTGTTCACTCCCCAAGTACAGGGTTGTGATGTAGTAATAAACTCAGTAAGACCGAGGTCGAATCCCAAGGGACTAATATTTGTACGTTATCTGAAACTAAGTAGAACTAGAACTAGACTAAGATGTAAACTAAATCGAATGAAATTTAGGAAATAATTGTGAAATATTAATCTAAAACTTAAGAAATTCAAAAGAGGGAAACTAGGGATTTAGAGGATCCACTTGTAAAGATTAGGGAGATTTTACACTAGCTTTAAGAATCATGGAATTTAACTGAACTGCTGTTGATATAGTTTTCAAGAGATGAAAGGTATATGAATTAGAATAGGTTTCATCACCAAAACATGCCCAGGAGACAAAGTCAACAACAGAATTAAACTAATGACCAACCAATCACATGTATGAAGGTTAGGAAGGGTACCGTCATCCGACCATGCCCAGGAGACTATGGTGAACAACAGGGCTTCCTGACATCATAAACATAAAGGAGAAACAAATACTCAAAGCCATCGCAAATCTATTGTAATTTCAGTCACAACAAACCATTAAAAACTGAAAGTATTCCCTTAATAATCAAACTAAAATCAACTTCAATTCATGAATTTAAATTAAATTAACAACATAAAATAAAATCTCCCATCTCACTACAAGCTTCACCTCTTAGCCCTAGCTAAGAGGTTTAGCCCAAAAACATGATTAGGCCAATATCTTAAACAAAATAAAATAAACAAAAGAAAAAACAAAAGAGAACAACCCTACTCTCTCTCTCCTTTGTGCTCCATGTCTAAGCTCCAAGATCTGATGTCTCTCTCTCACGTCCACAACCTCCTTTTGTAGCTGTTGGAAGGCTGGAGTCAGTGGTAGAGTCGCTACAAGACACGGAGTGTAACTTTTCGCAGCCAAGTTTCAATACCTCAAAACTCACCACTTCCCTCACTCAATTTCCAAAGAAACATCGTCCCTTAGGATGTTTTTGAGTGCTCTACATGATAGACGGATAAGATCTGCCATATTTCTTTTTTTTTTTTTTGAAGAAGTCTCGATCAAACCGAGTTTTGACCAGCTTGAACGGTCCGGTGCACAGCCGGTATGCATGTGATGGTGTACACACCACCCAAGGTGGGGTCCATAGTGATGTAGTGTGAGAAATCCACTCCATCCATACTCTCAGGCACTTTATTTAACTCGTTGAGATAAAAATTGAAACATATCCAAATATCAGGCGGGCCCCGATTCACAAGTCTATGGGCTGATCTGTCTGTTGGACCACTTTTAGAGAGATCCAATGGCTGAAATTTGACGTGTACGGTTAATTTATGGCCCTCAGACCATGTATGAAGTTTCGATCTAAACAGATGGTGGGAACCCCGTGATCTTGCATTCTAGATAATTTTCGAACCACTTGAGCTTCAATTTCTCAATTTTTGCGGATCCCTGGCGTGTAATTCCGTCGATCTTGGTCTCCTGGGGTCCGTCCCATGCTTTGGTGAATTTTGAGCATCAATTCCATGCATTTAGCACCCTTTTTCAGTTCAGGCTCTTAAATATACCTTGTATCACAAACACGATTAAACGGGCCATTAAATAGTACTATGCTCGTAAATTCAAGTAATAACTGGGGTCTAATATGCAATATTTGACCCTCAATACTATGCTGGGTGATGAGTCTCTCATAGTGACCTTTAAGCTTTCTTAAAATGGTTATTTGAAATTAGCCTAATAATTGTGGGGTTAATCATGCATTCCATAGCATGTGGGCATTATCGGATGCGTGGTTGAATGTTTGGAAAGACCAATGTATTGTTCGAACATCCACATTTGTGTGAGCTTGTCACTTAGGTATGTACTTATTGTACTTTCATTGGTGACTAGCCAATTTGAGATTACATGTGAGTTTCACCCCACTCATGGGTACTTACCAATTTTGTGTGAGTTATCACATGAACATGTACTTGTACTTTCGCTGGTGGATAATAATGGATGTTGTAGCACGTATCCTTTGTCATGGTATATTTTTTTAGCTCCCAAACCTTCGATGATCAATCAAATTTGTGTGAGCTTTTCATTTGAGCACACACTTATTGTACCTTCGCTAGTGACTATCCACTTTAAGATTGTATACGGGTTTCACCTTACTCATGGTTTTTCCCAAAAGCCAGTTGGATGAGCATCTCATGGCTGATTCACGCATTCATATATTTAAATAAGATCGCATTGTGAAATATTTCGTATGATTCTTATTTTAGAACTATCATTGACTAGTGTGATGGATTGTAATATCGTTTATTATGATGATTATATATAGTTTAGTGTAGATCTATCTTGATAAAATTATGTTTAACTATTGTGATGGTCAGATAAATCTTGAGGGGTATACCTCACTGAGATGGTCATTGACGTTATCGAACCATATTTAGTTCTTACAGAAGACGTAAATGATGCACATGTTAGTGTTATGGGGAGCATGAGGAGTTGGATGATCCTGTGGTTCTACAATCTAAATTTCATTTGTATCAGTTTTGTACTTCCCTATATTTGTAAATTTTGAGATATTGGTTTATATAAGCCCTATGAACACCCACTCGTATATCTTTGAATGTATATTCAAAATTTTCTTTATGCTTGATTTGTTTCTCGTTCATTGCAATGCTCACTCTTAAAATAAAAAACTATATGTAAAATTTGAGCTATTTTTAAAGGTTAACACTCGGATTTTCAAAAAATGAGTACTAAACTCGTGTTATAAAAACTAAGGCATTATGATTTATTTATTATTTTTTACTAGCAAGCTTTCATTCACCACTGTTTCCTGTGGGGTGACCCATTGAATGGATGGTGTGGATATATAACACATCCATTAAAGTGGGACCTACAGCATAGATAAAACACATACCTCATGATGGGACCCTCTGCCCTTAGACAACGTTCGGGGCACGCTAATGGGCCTGGTTTGGTCCAACAGTGGGCCCATAGCAAGTGAGCCCTTAAGGTTACATAGGTGGACCCCATCATCCCCATTGTTATGTGATAAAGAGTTTACATAAGCTTGTGATATGAATTTAAAATGGGCATTGAGCCCATTCCAAAAAATGAGCTATCTAATTGAATGGGTAGTGTGGATTTGAGGTGCATATCTTATGGTGGGTCCCATATCCCAAATTGAGGTATTCAAGCTCATGACAATCCAAAAGAAAATGCATGTGATGGGTGGCCTTATCAAATAATAGCCAAGGAATGGATGGCTAGATCATCTCATGTATCAAATGGGCCACTCCAAGAGGTGGTCCACGATTGGATGGATGGCCCACATAATACATACTTTAAGTGGGGCATCCTATATACAAATATCCAAAGAGAAAGCAATTCAAACAACATAAGAGATGGTATAAGGTGATCTACCAATTTTTAAGAGCAATGATAGTGTGCTCTCCTTGTTCCAGACCGTCGGATGGCTTGAGCCCACCCAGATGGTCCACTAAGATGAGGGATCTCAACCATTTCCTTCTCTTCCTCTCCCTCTCTCCTTTGGAAAATACTTACAACTCTTCCATACCTAGCATGCATGTTATATGAAGGGAGAGGGAGCCTTAATGGCTAGCATGTATTGGCCAATGGCATGCGTTAGGCCACAAGCATTGGTGAATGAAAAGTAGTGGAAGGAGAGAAGAGTGAGGGAGTTAGTGGAGGATGATGAATGGAAGAAATAAGTGCTTGTTTAATTTTCTGACTCAACTGTAATTCCTATGTAAATGGGTTATAATTATTTACTTAGGTAATTACCACATCTTTCCCAATGCAGATGTGACAACTTACTTTTTTAACACTTAAATTAAGAAATTTATAAAATCAATGTGGGGACCACCATGATGTATGTGACTTATCCACACCACTCATTTGTTATTCCAGCTGAATTTAGGTCATGAGCAAAAAAAATGGGGTAGATCTAAAGCTCAAGTGGACCACACCACATGAAACAGTGGGAAGCAAACATCTACTATTAAAAACTTCTCAAAGCCCTTAAAAGTTTTGGATCAAGCTAATATTTGTGTCTTCCCCTTATCCATGTATGTGTAACCTTATGAATGGGTTAAATGATGAAAAAACCTCAATGTGGGCCTAGTAAAGGAAATAACTTTCAATGGTAAACGAATTAACGCCACTGTTTCCTTTCATGTGGACCATTTTAAGTGTTGGATCTACCTCAGTTTTTGGCTCATGCCCCAAAATGTTCTAATAAAATGGATGAACAGTGTGGATATATCATATACATTACGGTGGGATCCACAGATTTAAGTCAACACTTTTGTATCAATTTTCGAGGTGGAATTACTCTCAACTTTTCAAATGAGGTGAAAAAGTAATAATTACTTATTTTTTAGGATTTACATGTATCATAGAAAATCAAATAGGCCCTAAGAAAGAGAATGAATGGGGTGAGATGACATATGAGGTGTCAAGGTAAGTTGGCATGTGAGGTGTAAAGTGAATATAAGGCATAAAGTGGGTGCAAATGTGGTGGATGATATATAAAGTAGAGTCAACACTCTATGAGGGTCTACATCTCCTTACAAAGCTTCTATGTGTGAGATATATGAAACATTTGAGCTCGCATCCTTTCAAGCTTGCACTCGTGCATGTGCGCGGGGTGCGGTTACAAAGCCTAAGAGAGTATCGGACGCGCACATTATGAACTTACCATGTTTGGAAATAGGCTATTCTCTTTCCAAAATCATACACATAAATACGATTGTCATAAATAATTGTTAGTATGAAATAAAAAACATCTGATCAATGCATATGGCCCACGTTCTAACATGTATGACGTGTAATTCAAATGTAAATAAATATTAGTTTAAGCGTAAGGATAAGTGATGTGTCAAAATGATATCCGATCAATCGTAGATAGAATCAGGCCTTTTACAAAATAGGTAAAATCGAATAGTTTGTTATAACACCCCGAAAATCGAGGGTCGGGTAGAAACCCAACTCCCAAGTTCCAGAACATCACTTATGCAACATTTTCAATGATGGATAAATATTGGCTGTAATAGTGAAAGAAACAGGAAGTGGATTAAGCCAAAATAACATATCATACTCCAGAGACAGTTAAATTATGCAAGCGAAAGACTGTAATAGTATGTATAACATATATAAACTGTTGTAGGTCTCCAGAGTGTGAACATGTTACCAGGTTAAATATATACATGTATACTCCGAAAATGAATAAAAAGAATATACATGAGTGCTTCAAAAGTGTAAAAAAAAGACAAGTGTGATGGCATCTAATCAACCTCCCTGTAATCCATTCGGTCAGAACACGCATATAAGAGAAATCCTCCTCATCATCATCAAGTCTGGTTCCACTTCACAAGCAGTGCCATCATCTGCAACTAAAACAGGGACTGATTGTTGTGCGCGACACCGTCCCGTAACGTGAGAGTAAGTGATCAACTCAGTGGAATCATAGAGCAAAGATTAGCATGTTATCAAATCAATCACACGTTAATAGTAAAGAAAATAATCAATCATCCCTAGGTACTGTTGTTAATTCAAGCATGAAATGACATAATGCATGCCCTCACCGACATACTCCCTCATGCAGCACCATCTACGTCCGCGGTATGCTTTCTTCCCTCAGTGCTCCACATCTTCCAGGCACATGCAGTACGATATGGATAATGATTATTGGGTTGTTATTAGTCCTTTTCATACAGTCGGATTGAGAAATTAGGGTACCTTCCTTATATCAATCCCAACACAGATCCTGTCTAGGGTCGTCACTCCTAGTAATCTCATACGATGTTATCTTTATAGGTCACTGCAAGGGCTGCCAGGGCTGTTACACGCACTCATTGCTCCTCTTCCCCATCACCTTATCAATACAGGCCTATTTATATCCTTAAGACTGCATCAGGACTCGTCGCTCTAATGCGGTGTCAGGATAAACTCAAGGTCACTACAAAGGGCTCGTCACCAATCAATGTAGGTCGACAACAAGAATATAGTGTCCCATACCACCATAATCTACTCAGAGTAGGGTGCTCACTGGTCACTACGGGGAGGTTTTGTGGCCCCAGCGTAGGCCGACAGCTCGACTACGGTGTCCCATACCACCATACCCGGCTCATGAGTCTTTATGGATCAAGGTACCATGGTTAACAGGGTTTTCAATGGTAAGTTCAGTACCCTAGGTTCAAGCAGTTATGATGAATACAAGGTAAACATACAATGGTCATTCGGGTTACTTGGTGAGTCCGACTAGCACGATCGCACGTTGAATCAACCGACATGAAGTGCACAAGCACTTTGTGTGGCCTGACCACTGTCCACGACTCTAGTATGACTCGGGTTCATCATATACATCCTTCGTGGCGAATAGAATCCAACCACAAATTCTAAACTGTTACCGACTTCCTGGACTAGAGTATAGCCCCAAGCACATGTAATATGAAACAGTAATCCGATGAGAGAGGTAAAATTGAAATATAAGAAATTCCAGCATGTTATCAGCATGTTGTAACGTACATCATAAGCAGTTAACCAAACACGAGTATTTCACACATAAAGTAACCAATTCAAATGCAACAAGTATGGAGGAAATCATGTGCATCAGTAAATTGGTTGAGAATCCATTCTCAACACTAATCTACAACACCACTTACTCAATACTTACTAATACTGACATTTATACAAACACTTAGTCCACACAATTCCAACGTACTTGACGTATGTTGATTTCAACATATAATATGACAGATCCTTATATCAAGGAGTTTTCTAGTACACACAATCATGTTCTTACATTCAAAAAATTTGGCAGGCATAAATCATATTGATTTAGGCATTTCAACAAACACTTAGTCTACACACATTGATCTACATAGCATATGTCGGCCAATATGTGCATTAGGGAGAATCTCTTCGCCAAACAGATCATACATCCATAACTAGTATAAATACACGGCAAATACCCATGGCAATCATGTCGACAAAATACGTACGTGTACAGTATTTCCTACAAATACCTAAAATACCCTAAATCTCATATTTCCCGTATGCAGTCGAAATGAAAAACGGACAGCATGTTCTACATGTCAAACAGCGTTGTCGTCAATAATCTACTATTAAAAAATATTGAAAGCTTTGAAATCAGTCAATCTAAGCGTCTAAAATCCTCACCTTACGCCGTAGGAGCGTAATGAATCCAATAGGGATTCTACGTTGTCGTCAAAGACTGATTGACAACCTACAACATAAGGTGAGTCAGCTACTTAGCCGCTTGTACCCATAAGAGCCTTAAAACAGGTTAGGATTAGGATTTCTTACCTAAGAATGGAGCTGAAAACACCAGAATGGCGGTGCAGAAGCGGCGACTTTGGAACATGGAGCAGCAGGGAAGAATCCCAGGAGAGAGCTCCAAATCTCCCTCTCTTTCTCTCTCTTTTCTCTCTTCTCTCTCCAAATTCGTATGGAATGAAAGAGTAAGGGTTTAATCCCTTTTTATAAGTCCAAAAGCGACGAAAATAGACTTGGGGCCAAGTATACTTATTTTATTTTCAAATACGGACTATTTCGTCTCAACAGAGCATTTCTGGAGGTCCCCTAGCCGAATGTAGTCGGACTTAAGCTCATGGATACTAGATCTTGCTCACATCAAGTTTTCAGTCCGGTAGTGTTCCCAGATCGCACGTGGCGGACCGGTTTCAGTTCAACGGCTACCGGTACTCGATCAGGGCCACAAGTGCGTTGACATGTAAGGGCCACCTATCCTGATCCGAGGGTAAAATTTGATTAAATTCTGAAGGTCAGAATGCTTAGAAAAAGGTGCACAAGAGACACGTGCCAGATTTCATAATTTATATTAATTTCTAACATTTCTCACACTCTTCACTCTGGACTCAAGGAAATCGTCGTGAGACATCATCTGGACTTCATTGTTGAGGTGATTGTCAAGTCCATCTAGGCGGTCAGGATTGTCTAAGTTTGGGATAATCGAACTTCC
Source organism: Magnolia kwangsiensis (assembly GCA_037074715.1). Lineage (NCBI taxonomy): Eukaryota > Viridiplantae > Streptophyta > Magnoliopsida > Magnoliales > Magnoliaceae > Magnolia > Magnolia kwangsiensis. Next base: position 123,989,016 of record CM073577.1, read on the forward strand.
GACGTGCGGTCCAGAGCCGATACAAAGTTTCAAGGTACTCCCGAGAGCAATCAGGAATAGAGTTTGATCCTAGATTTTACTGTATTGTAGCGTCAACTATTCTATACGTTTTGACTCTAGCAGATCGTATTTAAAGTGATTGGTGAGAATTTCACAGGTTATCTGACGCAGCGCTAGTTGATTCTCGTTAGATTTCTAAAGGAAGTAGCCCTTATTGATTTTTGTTTGAGATGAGATTTGAAGGGTGAAGTGAGGGTGCTTGGAAATGGAAGAAGGAAGAGTTTGGAGGGGTGATTTTTACCAAAAGTTAGGCATTTTTGTAAGAAAGGAGAGCTTGAAGGGTCACTTTGTGAAGGAAGTACCTGATCGGGAAGGTTTTAAGGGACGACCCACACCAAGGGGAGGTACCCTACCCCCCAAATTGCGTCAGCCCGAATTCCGGACACAGCCTAGCCCGTTAACCGGCGAGGTCCTCACCGATTGAACTTGGTTTCGGCGATGCCCGGCCATCTGGGCTGGGTTCTCCTACCCCGGGATACCCAAAAATATGTGGGGCCCACCTTAGATCATTATGGATTAGCGTGGGTGGGCCCACGACTCCATTCGAGGCATTTCGGGGTCAGTTTGTAAATCGAAATGAATTTCTACAGCGTATGGCATATGATTTTGGGATAGGAGACGCTAATCTATCCAACTAACCTATATATTTTGTTAGATTCTAAAAGGTTAAGGGTCGAAACCCATTTTACCCATTTATTTACTATTCACAAAAATTTTTAGCTTCGGTATTGTTCTTCATCATTAATACCCTAGGATTGGTGTTCTTTACTATTTAAACTTGAGGAGTCGTGTCTAATATGAAAGTACTTGGAGAAATTTGAATAATGAGGTGGTGAAAGGTGAGTTTTGAAGGAAATGGATTGAAAAGCGATTTCTTTGGCTTTGGGATTGAGCTCTGAAAGTGATAAGGTTGACCCATTGCCTAAGGACGTCTAATCCCAGGTTGGCAAGAATCCAGGGTGTTACAATCTACCCCCCTTAAAAATAATTTCGTCCCCAAAATTGGCTAAGGGTAATGAGTAAAAATCTTATTATTTCGTTCGCCTAAGCTTTATTGATTTCAAGTTTATATGCATGGTAGGGTGTCTACTATCTATGATAGTCTGACGCATTTTAGTCTATCCTCCTAAAATCATACTCTTTATTTCTTGCTTATATCCTGATGGTTTGCTACAATTCATTGCTTTATCTATTTGGAGTCTTGACGATGATTCCCATCTACTTAGAGTAAAATATATGTTTTCAATGGTCGACCAATACAGAGAAACGGTTGTAATGGGCTTGATCCCGATACATTGATTATCTACCTTGCCAGGGTAGATGGCTCAATGTATCCCTTCCTAACCCTGGTGGATCCGGGTCTTCTGCTCGGCTAAACAGTGAGTCCATTGGTAGCCGTCCAGGATTGAGAATTGGGTCAAGCCGCGAATGCTTCGCAATCGTGTATTTCAGTAACTTCGTATAGTCCGATCACTCCAAAGCTTAGGGAATGTCCATCACTGAAAGGTTGAAATTTCCTATTTGGGTCTTGGCTTAATTTATATCCATGGTGGGAGTTAGGGGTTTCTACCTTTTCGTCTAACCTGGACCAGTTTCTTTCGATCCTGGGCCAGTGGGGAGAGGGCCAACCACGCTTCGCTGCGCAGTTCTAACTCAACTGTTGTATTAGCTGACCTTACTAGATTGGGTTCAAAAGGTTCTGCCCCCCTTAAAAATTATTTATACTCTAAAGGCTCAAGGATCCATGTCCTGATCCGTATGTCGGAACAAGGCATAATTTAGGACTTCTCTTGGGTGTTGTGGTTAATTCCAGGGTCGGGTGTGAGTTTGTGGCAAGATATCTATACCCTATCGGCTAAATGTTCCTAATACTTTCCAAGGGCGAATTAACAATCTTTTGGTTGTAAGTGGTCGGGCCAACATGGAAGAAAAGTTACATAGTAGGTCTGAGTCGGATACATAGAACTGCTGCCTCGCGATGACAGAAAATTTGTTGTATCAGTTCTTAATCCAAGTCGATGTCGATCTTCTTCTTGATCAGAGCATTAGATTTATTGGTAACCACTAGGATTAAGAATTCGATTCAAACCGCGAATACTTCGCTTATATATAGTTCCTCTACTCCGCGTTTCCGATTGCAATAAGTCCTTAGGAAGGTAATTCTAAGAGGTGTGTTGGTTTATCCTAGCGTTCAATCCGAGAGATATATAAGTTTTCTCTAAGCGCACATAGTTTCTAAGTCAAACAAGCTTCCTAAGAGTCACTAAAGAAGCCTATAAGCATTAGGGGAATTCAATGAAGGAATGAGGTCTCACTCCAACCTAATCAAGTCGACTAAGTCTAAGTCTATCATTCTATTACCTCTGTATAATTAGTCTTTTACATTCCTTAGTATAACTAGTAGCCTAGTCTTAACTTATGAGTAGCAGTAATTCACTAGTTATATTCTAAAGTCTATGTTCATACGCTAAGTGATTTCATACCCTTCCTAATTCAAGAAATTTGTTTTATAGCTTAGGGTCAGAAGTTGTCTAGTTAAATTTGAGTTGCCCGGACCTAAATCTAATTACTCTTGAACACTACACCTATTCACATACCAACTAAAGAGGCCCTAGGGCTCATGTTATTAATTTATTGAATTTCCTACACCATCAAATCCTTTGAAGTTTACGAGTCCACTTTAAGTCTAAAATTCTAAGTTATATTAAATGGATTTCGTTGTTTATCCCACCGTGGGATTCGGAAACGACATGTTTTGGTAGGAGGGTGGGTTGGGATTAAAAATCGATTCATAGACTTTGGAAAATGCGTCTTGTATTGGAAAGTGTGAGATGGGATTTTCAAGTTCCATGATGATAAATTTCCAAGTATAATTTGAAAGGAGATACCGGGATTTACTTCTAATTACCTACATCCTGAGCATAGTATTAGAGATCATGAGATACACCCAATCTAGGGACAATACCGTACACATGCATTTCTTGCTACTTTTACAATTCCATTGGCCCTAATCCTACCTATTGCAGTTGGTCGAACGGGCCCTACATGTCCCAACGTTTGGAGGTTGAGAAGGTTATGGGACTCAAAGGTGTGGGTTCTGTGCCCAAATGAGGGGGGTATAAAGAAGGTGAAAAGTTGTAAAGAATAGTAGGGATATGAGATCATTTCACATGGTCTCGGTTACACGTGGGCTATTCTACAGTAGTTAATCTCGCCCATCGGCGATACTTGGGATGCTAATGTAGTTTCTAGATTCCATCACCCCCTTCCTAAGTCAAAGTACGTTAGTGTGCATTGTGTTACCATAACCCAGTCCGGTTTAATATAAATCATGCTCTGATACCATCTGTAATACCTCAAACATCGAGGGTCGGGTAGAAACCCAACTCCCGAGTTCCAAAACATCACCTATGTAACATTTTCAATGATGGATGAATGTCGGCTGTAATAGTACAAGAAACATGAAGTGGATTAAGCCAAAACAACATATCATACTCCAGAGACAGTTAAATTATACAAGCGAAAGACTGTGATAGTATGTATAACATATATAAACTGTTGTAGGTCTCCAGAGTGTGAACATGTTACCAGGTTAAATATATACATGTATACTCCGAAAATGAATAAAAAGAATATACATGAGTACTTCAAAAGTGTAAAAAAAAAAATAAGTGTCATGGCATCTAATCAACCTCCCTGTAATCCCTTTGGTCAGAACACGCATATAGGAGAAATCTTCCTCATCATCATCAAGTCCGACTCCACTTCACAAGCAGCGTCATCATCTGCAACTAAAACAGGGACTGATTGGTGTGCGCGACACCGTCCCATAACGTGGGAGTGAGTGATCAACTCAGTGGAATCATAGAGAAAAGATTAGCATATTATTAAATCAATCATGCGTTAATAGTGAAGCAAACAATCAACCATCCTTAGGTATTGTTGTTAATGCAAGCATGAAATGACATGATGGATGCCCTCACCGACATACTCCCTCATGCGGCACCATCTGCGTCCGCGGCATGCTTTCTTCCCTTAGTGCTCCACATCTTCCAAGCACATGCAGTACGATATGGATAATGATTACCGGGTTGTTATTAGTCCTTTTCATATAGCCGAATTGGGAAATTAGGGTACCTTCCTTATATCAATCCCAACACAGATCCTGTCTAGGGTCGTCACTCCTAGTAATCTCATACGATGTTATCTTTATAGGTCACTGCAAGGGCTATCAGGGCTGTTGCACGCACTTGTTACTTCTCTCCCCCATCACCTTATCAATATAGGCCTATTAATATCCTTAAGACTTGTCACGCCCCAAACTCAAAAATCGAATTCACAAGAATCCCGATCGCCGAATCTGGTGCCGACAACCTCCGTAGTACCCATTCTCAGTTCATAGCATTCGTATGCCAAATTTCCGATCCTGGGATCCTGCAAGGATGATTTTTTTATATACATTTAACTAGTAATAAGCATAACCACAAGTTTACCCAAATCATAAAGGCAACATCATCATCACATATCCACTAATATAATCATTTGAATACAATGCTGAAAGGGAAATATATATGTCAAAATTAAAGTTTCAGAAAACAGTTGCACGCTCCAAGCTCAATGCTGCTGCAACCTAACATCACCTGCACGCATCTATCATGCATAAGCTTATAGAAAGCTTAGAGGGTGGTGTAAGTGTGTGCACGAGATAAGTATCAAGTATTCAATACAATATCATAATCATACAATACCGGAAAGCTATTAATCCATAAACCATACAATGACTGAATAAGTAGAAACACTGATAAGAGCAGAAATTATCAGCGTAAACAGAAATACTGACAAGATTATAATCATGCGATAACAGAATAAGCGGAAGTATGAACAAGTCCATAAGTTAATCAATATCAGAATACGCAATATAGGACAACTATGCAAATAATGAGTCATAGATAATCAAATGTCGAATGACAAGGATATAATGTAATACACAATTCGAAAGAGGTAACAAATATCATTACTCTCATCTAAGTCACAGGAATACAGAAACATAACAACCCACAATGCCACATGCCGAAGATGTAATGGAATATGCAGTATATGGTGCTAATGGAATGACCATGCTGGAGTGTGATGTCGGGATGATAGTACGTAGTATCGCAGGCTACGGGGTCCACCACAAGAAACCTCTATCCAAACCAGTCCCATACCTAAATTTGGATAGTCTGACTCAACGTGGTAAACTCCTGATCTCAGGTTAGTCTCGTGCCCAACCGAAATCCTTGCCATAACGAAGATACATAACAATTAGTTGCGCACCACCAGCCCGAGTGGATAGTGAATGGATGAATGAATAGTATGCAATTCCTACTCAGTAGCCTGCTAACCGCTGGTAGCTCACCCAGTGTGGTAGCTCGCCTAGGCCTCAGCCCCACCCATATCACACCCACCCACATCAGCATCCGTCCATGTGCGTCCGCCCACATGTACAACGGTGACGGGGTGTCATAATATCATGTCAGTCCTCATATCAGTACGGTTCCTCTCTAGAGAAATCATCGGGGTCTATTACACTTCACACCACCTGCCACCCCAATCAAACGCACAACTGGATAAGTGGAAAAGACCTCACTATCCGCCTGTCAGTAATCGGCCAATACCTACCCGGCTCACCGATAGCGGACTCATTCCTCGAGCTGGTCAAACTCAGCCTAGCCATGCCTACTCCCTCGGGTGGATAAGGCCACACCCCCTTTCAACCGACCACGACACAGTGGAGAGCGCAGCCATCTGGAAATCGGCACTCAACGCTCATCTACTCACTCGGTCTAGACGTTGGAGCATCTTGTGGAACCAAGAGGGTGTTTAGGGACTTTCACCCAGGGCCATCTATGGCGGCCCGATGCTCGAACAGATTTTTGATATCCCATCTGGCCATCCACGATATGCCTGTGGAGGCTATGACCTTGATGTTACTATGGCATACAGTAATCACAACATAATGCAAGATGCATGAGTCATACAATCCAATCATGCATCAATCCTACGCATGTTATGCGCTCATGTGAGATAATCTCCACCTATCAGGGAGTCTCACATCATCCTGCTCAATGACATATGCAATGGTCAATCACATCTCATAACAAACATGCAGATGATGCGAATGGGCATGTATCATGATGTTATGATGTCACATACTCATAAACGGTATCAATAACCGGCGTCAACAATGTGGACTTTTAACCAACATTGCCCCCAAGGAATGGCCCACATAGAATCAAATATATAATGGGCACATGACCTCACACAAGGGTCAAATATACGAAACAAGTGGGCCCTGGTCATGGGCCTAACACATATCACAATGGGCCTTACCCATAGGCCTCAAATATACTTCGCAGGTGAGTCACATACCTAGGTCTAATACACATCAGTATGGGCTACATCACTATGGCCACAACCCATGGGCTTTAAATACACAATAGGTGGGCCTTACACATGGGCCTCAAATATATACCACGGGTGAGCCTCAATGGACAGGTCACCAATACAACAGGATGAGCCTAATGACATGGACCCCATAAATATATCGAATAGGCCGCACCAATTGGGCCTTACATACATTGCAATGGGCCATGACCCATAGGCCTTGCATCCATCACAATGAGCCTTGCAACATGGGCGCCATATATATTTAAGGTGGGCCTCAACAACGGCCTCATCCACATTAAGGTGGGCCTCAACGACAGGCCTCATACACATCAAAGTGGGCCTCGAAAATGGGCCTCATACACATCAAGGTGGACCTCAACAACAGGCCTCATACACATCAAGGTGGGCCTCAACAACGGGCCTCATACACATCAAGGTGAGCCTCAACAACGAGCCTCATACACATTAAGGTGGGCCTCAACAACGGGCCTCATACACATCAAGGTGGGCCTCAACAATAGGCCTCATATATGGCCTTAGCAACAGGCCACAAATATATCAAGATGGGCCTAATCAATCATATGGGTTAAATCAATCAAATGGTCGAAACGAGCAGGCCGATCAAATGGACCGATACAAATGGGTTGTGCGTCATGGAGTTATACTAAGCATGTTATAAAGTAATGCCCTATCCTTACAATGCAGCTGGCCTAAACGGCTTGCATATAACAAGTATGGCCCTACCAATGGGCCCTAGGGAGAGTTGCAATGCAGACATTTAACCAACATTATACTCGTAATGTGGACGTCAAACCAACATTGCTCCCAAGGTGTAGCCCGTAGTGAATAACATTACATAAACCAGGTTGGGATCACACATTGCAATGGACCTTAGGTACAACCCATTGGGCCTTAAATACATCAAATGGTCCATGTCATATGGGCCTTTTACTCATCAAATGGGCCACATCAATGGGCCGCACCAATGGGCCTTATGTGCATTGCAATGGGTCATAACCCGTGGGCCTTAGATTGCATCAAATGGTTCTCGACCCATGGGCCTTATACATATCAAATGGGCCTAATCCCATGGGCTTTAAAATACATCAAATGGGTCTAATCCCATGGACCTTGGAACACATCAAATGGGTCCACTCTATGGGCCTTAAATTACATCAAATGGGCCTAATCCCATGGGCCTTGGAACACATCAAATGGGTCCACTCTGTGGGCCTTAAATAGTTCAACTAGCTACATTCATGGACCCAATTAAATTCAACTGTGGTGGGCCTCAAAAGTGCATTCATTAAGCCTAACATTTAAGGAACTAAAGGTATAAATTATTTCCTCTAAGATCTTAATAATATGGTGGGCCCCACTCCTCAAAATTTTAGCCCAAGGCTAGCATAATTATAACATGTTGCTGTCGTAAATTTGGGCACTCCATTGGAATGGGTCCAAGGCCTCTAAAACTCTAAAAATTGAGGGATAAGGTCCCTCATCATGCATATAATGAGAGAAAATCCAAAAAGGTGGCCCACCATCAGAAGAAATATTTTTGAATTATGGTTTTTTATCAAGGCATATTGCTGGACCGCACAGCAGAAAAAATCTGGGAGTCCAACCATCTTGGCCCATTCTTTTGGATACCCAAACGGGGTCACTTGAGGCTAAAATTTCACAGAGTGATACTTCCATAGGTGGGACACACCCCCACAAAATTTTATAATTTTTAAATATCTTTAAGTATTTTAATTAATTTAAACAAAACAGACTGTCCAGAAAAATCGGACAGACCTATACGTCCCAACGTGGTGGGCCAGTCCAGCCCTCACCACGGTGTGTACAGGGGTCCATTGGCCCTGAAATTTGGTAGGTGGGTTATAACATAAGTGGACCATACTCCTAAAAAATTTTAAAATTTTTGGACATCCGTAAATATTTTAATTCATTTACATAAGTCAATCTGTCCTGAAAATTGGATTGATCTGGACACCATATTATAATGGGCCGGTCCCGCCATCACCATGGTGTGTACAGGCTTCCATTGGCCCCAAAATTTTGTAAGTGGTTCCTACCATAAGTAGGACACCCCCCTAAAAATTTTTATAATTTTTAAACACCCATAAGTATTTTAATAAATTTTAAAAATCCAACTGTCCATGGTGGAATGTTGCTGGAACAGTGCATAAAATTCAGACTGTCCACCTCACTTGGACCACACCTTTGGGACCCCAATGAAAGTCAGTTGGGGCTGAAATTTGGGGGACATCAAGATGAGATCCTCACCTTTCAAAAAAATATATTTAATAGGTATGAATAGTCCCCCAAACAGTCTCAAAATCTGGTCCAAAAACAACCAGAAACTGTCCAAAAAATTCTAAACAGCAACATGTACTTAGATAAAATTTATTATATAAGTTAAATAAAAAGGAAAATACATTAATGGGCCACACACATCAGGCAATAAAATGAGGGAAAAGAGAGATAGAAGGACAATCCTCCCATAGGGAAAGGGGCTCCGCCACTATTGAGCCCTCCCAAGATCAATCACACCCGCACATCATACCTAGATCTACATTTACAACATTGATCTTGCACGTACATGGCTTATAATTAAAATGCATGGTGAGGATGTCATCCCCACCATGGTTATAAGGTCTAGATGACCCAAACATAATATGATATGAAATAAAACTACCATGATGGGGCCCATAGAGAAAGGCCCCATGCATGGATCATGAATGCATAAGGTAGGCCATTAAGCCACAATCATGGGATTGTGTAGGATCTCCACCATTAATTGGTGGATCCTACACTTCCCTCATTAAAGAAAGAAAACATCTAGGCTATAGAAATCATATTTTTTACATCTAGAGGAGCACCCACCGTTCGATCTTCTTGCTCCAATGAGTTCCTTAGCACCTTAGCTTTGATTCCAATGGAGGAGATGGGGAATGGATGGTTAGGATGGGAGATCATGGGGTAGGAAAGTAGGCTATACTTGAAGTTTTGAAAGAGAGGGAGAGGCTTGGAGAATTCTCATACGTGTGGGATTTCTCTCCTTAGATTTTTTTGAGTTTGAAAATGAGAAAGAGAGAGAGAGAGAGAGTTGTAAAGGGAGAGAGAGATGGGTGATGGATGTGGTGAGTGATGAGTGTAAGAAAATCTTGACTTTTGTGGCCATTTGTGTAAGAAAAGTATGGGTGGTGTAAGAACTATTTGACTTTGAGGGGTTTTGGTGTAAGAGAGGTATGGGCTTGTAAGAGATTCTTGACTTTTGTAGTTGCTTAGAAATGGGTGAAAGGTGATATGTACTTGACATGTGATGGATTGATGGATTGATGGGATTGATGTGATACCTCGTAGAGATTCTCTTAGGTTTCGCAAAGCGCTGCGTTTTCTTCGCACCGAACGTTGGCCCACATCTCTTGACCAGGGTATCGCCTCACGCACAAGTCGCGGCATCGGAACCGCAGCGACGGCGCGGTTGCTATGATAAAGGACTTGGGTTGAGTCGATACGGGTTGACGGCATACGAATCAGGGTCACATGAAAATATTGGTTAAGGGTCGAAGGTTGCCAGAATTCGACCGGTAAGACCGCTGAAGTATATGGAACGGTACGGTCTAGGATACGGGGCTTACAAGACTGCATCAGGACTCGTCGCCCCCATGCGGTGTCAAGATAAATTCAAGGTTACTACAAAGGGCTCGTCACCAATCAATATAGACCGACAGCAAGAATATAGTGTCACATACCACCATAATCTGCTCAGAGTAGGGTACTCACTGGTCACTACGGGGAGATTTGTGGCCCCAACGTAGGCCGACAGCTCAACCATGGTGTCCCATACCACCATGCTCGGCTCATGAATCTTTATGGATCAAGGTACCATGGTTAACAGGGTTTTCAATGGTAAGTTCAGTACCCTAGGTTCAAGCAGTTATGACGAATATAAGGTGAACATACAATGGTCAGTCGGGTTACTTGGTGAGTCCGACTAGCATGATCGCACTTTGAATCAACCGACATGAAGTGCACAAGCACTTTGTGTGGCCTGACCACTGCCGACGACTCTAGTACGACTCGGGTTCGTCATACACATCCTTCGTGGCGAATAGAATCCAACCACGAATTCTAAACTGTTACCGACTGCCTGGACTAAAGTATAGCCCCAAGCACATGTAATGTGAAACAGTAATCAGATGAGAGAGGCAGAATTGAAATACAAGAAATTCCAGCATGTTATCAGCATGTTGTAACGTACATCATAAGCAGTTAACCAAACACGAGTATTTCACACATAAGATAACCAATTCAAATACAACAAGTATGGAGGAAATCATGTGCATCATTAAATTGGTTGAGAATCCATTCTCAACGCTAATCTACAACACCACTTACTCAATACTTACTAATACAGACATTTATACAAACACTTAGTCCACACAATTCCGACGTACTTGACGTATATTGATTTCAATATATAATATGACAAATCCTTATATCAAGGAGTTTTCTAGTACACACAATCATGTTCTTACATTCAAAACATTTGGCAGGCATAAATTATATTGATTTAGGCATTTCAACAAACACTTAGTCTACACACATTAGTCTACATAGCATATGTCGGCCAATATGTGCATTAGGGCGAATCTCTTCGTCAAACCGATCATACATCCATAACTAGTATAAATACACGGCAAATACCCATGGCAATCATGCCGGCAAAATACATACGTATACAGTATTTCCTACAAATACCTAAAATACCCTAAATCTCATATTTTTCGTACGTAGTCGAAATGGAAAACGGACAGCATGTTTTACATGTCAAACAGCGTTCTCGTCAATAATCTACTATTAAACGACATTGAAAGCTTTGAAATCAGTCAATCTAAGCATCTAAAATCCTCACCTTACGTCGTAGGAGCGTAATGAATCGAATAGGGACTCTACGTTGTCGTCAACGACTGATTAGCAACCTACAACATAAGGTGAGTCAGCTACTTAGCCGCTTGTACCCATAGGAGCCTTAAAACAGGTTAGGGTTAGGATTTCTTACCTAAGAATAGAGCTGAAAACACCGGAATGACGGTGCAGAAGCAGCGACTTTGGAACATGGAGCAGCAGGAAAGAATCCCAGGAGAGAGCTCTAAATCTCCCTCCCTTTCTCTCTCTTTTCTCTCTTCTCTCTCCAAATTTGTATGGAATGAAAGAGTAAGGGTTTAATCCCTTTTTATAAGTCCAAAAGCGACGAAAATAGACTTGGAGCCAAAGTATACTTATTTTATGTCCAAATACGGATTGTTTCGTCTCAACGGAGCATTTCTAGAGGTCCCCTAGCCGAATGCGGTCGGACTTAAGCTCATGGATACTGGATCCTACTCACATCAAGTTTTCAGTTCTGTAGTGTTCCCAGATCGCACGTGGCGGACCAGTTTCAGTTCAACGGCTACCGGTACTCGATCAGGGCCACAAGTGCATTGACATGTAAGGGCCACCTATCCTGATCCAAGGGTAAATTTTGATTAAATTCTAACGGTCAGAATGCTTAGAAAAAGGTGCGCAAGAGACATGTGCCAGATTTCATAATTTATATTAATTTCTAACATTTCTTACACTCTTCACTCTGGACTCAAGAAAATCATCGTGGGACATCATCTGGACTTAATTTTTTAGGTGATTGTCAAGTCCATCTAGGCGGTTAGGATTGTCTAAGTTCGGGATAATCGAACTTCCGACGTGCGGTCCAGAGCCGATACAAAGTTTCAAGGTGCTCCCGAGAGCAATTGGGAATAGAGTTTGATCCTAAATTTTACGATATTGTAGCGTCAACTATTCTATACGTTTTGACTCTAGCAGATCGTATTCGAAGTGATTGGTGAGAATTTCACAGGTCGTCTAACGTAGCTCTGGTTGATTCTCGTTAGATTTCTAAAGGAAGTAGCCCTTATTGATTTTTGTTTGAGATGAGATTTGAAGGGTGGAGTGAGGGTGCTTGGAAACGAAAGAAGGAAGAGTTTGGAGGGGTGGTTTTTGCCAAAAGTTAGGCATTTTGGTGAGAAAGGAGAGCTTAGAGGGTCACTTTGTGAAGGAAGTACCTGATCGGGGAGGTTTTAAGGGACGACCCACACCTAGGGGAGGTACCCTACCCCCCAAACTGCGTCGGCCCGAAGCTTGGACCCAGCCTGGTCCATTGACTGGCGAGGTCCTCGCCGACCAAACTTGGTTTCAGCAATGCCCAGCCATCTGGGCTGGGTCCTCCTACCCTGGGGTGCCCAAAAATATCTGGGGCACACCTTGGATCATTGTGAATTAGCGTGGGTGGGCCCACGACTCCTTGCGAGGCGTTTCGGGGCCAGTTTGTAAACCGGAATGAATTTCTGCAGCGTATATCATATGATTTTGGGGTAGGAGACGCTAATCTATCCAACTAATCTATCTATTTTGTTAGATTTCAAAAGGTTAAGGGTCGAAACCCATTTTACCCATTTATTTACTATTCTCAAAAATTTTTAGCTTCGGTATTGTTCTTCATGATTAATACCCTAGGATTAGTGTTCTTTACTATTTAAACTTGAGGAGTCGTGTTTAATATGAAAGTACTTGGAGAAATTTGAAGAATAAGGTGGTGAAAGGTGAGTTTTGAAGGAAATGGATTGAAAAGCGATTTCTTTGGCTTTGCTATTGAGCTCTGAAAGTGATAAAGGTGACCCATTGCCTAAGGACGTCTAATCCCAGGTTGGAAAAAATCCGGGGTGTTACATTTGTAATAATAAATCAATGGATAAATTTTCATAGTTCGTACACATAAATCAACAGATATATATTATATAATTTGCATATATAAATCATTGGACAAATTTACATAATTTGTACAAATAAATCAATGAACATATTTGTATAAATTGCATACATAAGTAGATGGAAAAATATAATTGTTTTATACACAAATCAATAGATAAAGTTATATACTTTATATATGCAATTTAATGGATAAATTTAGTGCATAAATCAATGATCTTAAATGAAAAAATCTAATACACAATTCAACAGTCATGATTGGACATGTTTAATATATAAATCAATAGTCAAAATTGTACCGATTGTATACACAAATCAATGGTCATTATTGGACAAATTTAATACATAAATCAATAGTTGTAATATGAAGGATTTAATACACAAATAAATTGTTAGCTTTACAAATTTTAAATAAATAAACAAACGGTCAAATTTGTAAAATTTAAATACACAAATAATCAGTCAGATTTGCATAATTTAAGTACATAATTAAACAACTAGATTTGTAAAATTTGAATACACAAACAAACTATAGGATTTGCACAATTTATATGCAAAAATAAATGATTAAATTACAAATTTTGAATACACGAATTAATGATAAAATTTGCATAATTTGAATATACAAATAAATGGTGAATTAAATTCAAATGAAATTAGTTCACTGGACCATCTAACAATCATGAGATTCAGATCACATGAGTAAATCTAGAGTCTATAATGGTCAAGATGGATGAATCATATATGTGTATATGTATGAATATGCGTGTGATGTGTATGTGTACATGTATGTCAAGTATACAAATGTGTATAAATGCAAACATAAGTAATTTGGATTGCTGAAAAATTCATGGTCTACTCTTATAAAAGTATGAGTACATGTGTAAAAGTGTGGGTACCTGTGTAAATACATGCGAACATGTCTACTCAAATGTGTGCATGAGTATGTAAATGAGTGCAAGAACTTATGGTCACGATAACAAGTGTCACTTATCCATCTAAAAGACTTCATATTACTTATCTTGTCAAAAAGGACTTTAAATTAAATAATAATAATAAATTAAACTTATGAGCCTGTTTGGATTACAAATTACAAAAGTAATTTATTGTAAAATCACCATCAGTACAATTTTAAAATATTTCTTTTAACACATAATTTAATAATAATGTATTATATGATAGGAAAAGGAATTTATAATTATTATAATTTTGGATTCTATTGCAATAGAAATCTCTTATCCAAACATGCATATTAATGTATTTTTATTTTTATTTTTCAAATTAAAGTAATGTAAAGATATTATCAACAATATGATTTTACCACACCTAGGAAAGTTTGAGAATTGTCAATCATATTACTTATTTTCTAAATATAGATATTATAATCTGTAATTATTACAATTTTACAGTATATTAATAATACAATTCACAATTTGATCAGGCCCTAAATAAAAAAGGAATTGCAAATGTTATAATTATAAAAAATTGAAACATAACATAGCAATATGTCGTTATAGAAAAGACAATTTTAAAATGTTGATTGGCGAGACTAATATATGTTGTTTTAAAATCCTTACTAGTCAACTAAAATGTAAATGCCTAGTGAATCAACTTTATAATCTTATCCAAGAACAATGCAAATTAGAGAAACATTTTATTGAAATGAAAGAGCTAAAAATCAGTGATTACAAAGTACATATGGGAAACAACACATATTGTAAGTTATGACATATAAACTATAAGAATCTCAATGCTATGTCAAATAAATATGCTCTTGACTAATGTGTTGTAGACTGCCCGAGGTTTGGGTGAATGGCCAGCGTTGTGGGTTTGTTCCTCACAAACATGAGTTAAATTCTCCTTCCCATGCTTTACTCGATGAACGTGGTTTGCAGGTGATTGCGTACATCTACAAGGATTAGTCTTGCCTTAAGAAAGGATGAAGACACCAATGCCCACTTGATGAAAAATGTTACAAAGATCACTTTTAATAAGGAAAGATATCTATAGGAAAGCAATAGAATATTTTGTTTTGTGGGACTAAAGTGATGGGTTGTATCACTAAAATAGTGATTTTAAAAATAAAAATGCTCATTCTTCTTATTATGTTGATAATTCATCTTAAATGAATTCTCTTTCCAAATTATTTATTTAACATATGAGATTATGGTATATAAATAAACATAAAATGAAACGTTTACCAAACAATGGACTAATACTTAAATTAGAAATAATTTTATAACTTGTAAACCCTGTTTTTTAAGAAAAATGTTTAAGAGGCCTTATAAAATAGATTTTAAATTTAATGAATTGTTAAACATAATGCATTAACAAATGTGGCCCTATGAATATAAAAATACATAGAGGAATGGCTTACTTCATAACATTTATTAGTTACCATTTTAGATAAGATCATATATATTTAATTAACAAGAAACTAGATTTTAATGGCCTAATATTTTGGTACATATATATAGTCATGCATACCCATATGCTTATATTCATTGAAACATACATGTGTGGATCCATCAATTCATCAATGCGTCCATGCACACATGAGTCCATCAATCAATACAAGGTGTGATTATTGATATACTTGATTGATCTGTTTAATATGAACTATTGATTCATGTAATTATGACATATATGATTTTGTGTGTATATGATCACTTTCACTTCTTATACTCACAAGACTACCTATTCATCTATAACCTGGATTAAATCTAACCATTTAATCCTGAGCTATATTAATCCTTAGAAAAACATAAAGTTTAAGATAAATTTACATTTGATTGACTCGCCATTCTCACCAAAGACTTGATTAGTAATAATCATTGAACCTATAATTTATATCAACCCATTGAACTATGTAATAATGGAAGTAAACCATATAAAATGATTCAACTAAGAAGATAAACCAATCCCTTTTATTTTCGGCCTTAACCGATAAGTATAAATCCTTTGCGCACAACCTCTTCCAATGAGGGGCATCTATAGACACCCCACCCCAGGTTGATAAGCTTATTAAAATTGGGATATTTCGATGGATGGTCGACCCCCAATCCTAAACTCTAATCTAAGCCTTGACCCTAAAACCTAACTTTAGAAAAAACTTAGGTAATCCATTCAACATGCCAAGTTAACTCAATGAGTTAACTTGCCAAGTTAACTCACCTTGTTAGCCTACCCAGTCAACTCACCTAGATAGGCCTGAACCAAGCTCAAATCTCAAGCCCATTCAGAATTCAAGGCAACTTAACACTACTTGAGGCAAAGCCTCCACATGAGTAATGGAGCTCACTTATTAAAGTAGAAGATACAGTGTCACACTAGCAGCTCCCTAAGATCCACCAGTGATGTGGAAACCCTCTTACCTTGGTAGGGTGAGCTTCACGCATGTGGAGTTACTCTAAGGATGAGGTGCAAGTGTGTGGCAATGTGCTTTGGCTTCGGTACCTTGTCCTTGACCCATATTTACTGTTTTACCATCTCATCCATCTATCGAGATCTTGCCAAGTGGCAATCTCAAATACCAGCAATCAACACCCTTTTTAACCCTAGACTTATTAAGAATTATTAGAAAATCAGGCTTAGGAGACTATAAATAGTCCCCTCCCTTTCTCATTTCAATCATCATTTCTCATCCAAAAATCCAGTAGAGTCTGTTAGCCATTTTGACCATCTCATCTCTCCACCAAGGGGAGTGAGAGTGGAAAGAGTCTAGTTCCGATCCAATCTAGCCTGACTCTAATCCTAGCCTCTTGAGTCAACCAAGTCCAATCCAAACCACTTGATCTCATCTTTATGACACAACCATCCATCTAACCACTCAATCTTTAATTAGCTTTGTCCAACCCAACATTAGCATTACGCAATACGCATTCCCCTTTCAACCCCTCTGCTCATTAAATTCATCATCTTCACGTTGCATTACATTGCCTCTCGCAGCTAATTGGCTCGAGTGTATGCTCTGTAGCTTATCGATATAATTGGATCCTACCCATCAGAATTTCAGTCGATTAGCTTATGCTTTGTCATAAGTATTATATGTAACATAACATTACAATTCCATATAAATAAAACTTAGTACCTAGTCAATTCAAACATATGCTATTTGGCTTGCCAACATATTCGAATCCTACCCATTTAGAAACATGGACGGATTGGTTCCACACACGAAATGTGGATAGCCAAGGTAGACCTATCGAACCAAAACTACAGTCTATCGTCAGAATTACATTTAACACAACATTATGCATATAGTATTGCATTAATAATGCATAAGAACTAACCTTAACCCTTAAAAGTTAGTCAAGTCTTATAAAGTAGTGACCATACATTTGTACGGATAAAGTGGGTGCCTAACACCTTCCTTATGATTGTGGTCCCTTACATCAAATCTTTGACTGCAAATCAATAAGTCATCTTACAAATAAGAATCTTCGAATTCTCTCTCTTAAGTGTTTCCGAAGGATCTAGCCGACTGTAGGATCAAAGTAACTGGCTAGTGGCAACTTCAGTCATATATAAAACTCCTTCAAGCATACAAATGCAAAATTCCTTGAAAGATGTGCCTATGGAAGCCACGAGTCGATTTTGTTCAGGATCCAACGTCTACAAAGTCATGGTGTGTCATTGCATACTTAAAACTATATGTGATTAAACCTACCCAATCATCTGTCATCTTAGAAAAGTTTCCCTATGAGTTCACTCTATCTAATTAAAGAATGAACCATCTAAAGCGCCAAAGAAGATACTCACGTCAAAGAGAATGGTTGAACTTTGGGATATCCAACCATCTGTTTTGCAGAAAAGGGAGTCGAGTTTTCATTTTTTTTCTCACATATTAAATCAATTTGGTTTCTAATTCACACATTCTAAACATATCAGCAATACTCACACCCACCTTTTTATTTTATTTATGTGAGCCTCTATCTTATCTAATTTGTTTTTCATTTTGTTTGTCTACTCGAGGTCTTAGACTTTATGAAGTAAGGCTTGGTGTTGTTTAATTTATTTTTTACCAGATCGGAGTCTTAAACTCTGCGAAGCACTGATAGATGCAGTGACATAAAAATTCCTTTAAATCTCCTAAAACTTGTAAAATCCAATGAAGTAAAGATCGTGTATTGCATAGGCAGAAAAAGGTTCCTAACACTTTCCTTTTTTATAACCGAGTACCTTATTCAAAATCTATAGTCACAAACCAACCGCAGGAGTCACTAAACTTGGGGACTTTTATGATTTCTTGAACATTGAATGATTCTGCAATTTTTAACCGACTGTATACTTTGAAGCTTAATTTGACTAGTGGCGACTCCAAGTAAAATATATTTTTATATCTGAGTCAACCCCACACTCAAACCAAAATTAAAACAAAGCAAAGAGAAAAAGCCAAATAAGTAAAAGTATTCTGCATCTTTACGCATGGGGTGGTTCATAAGAATCAATTATTTAAAATATAGTAAGAGAATATTAATCAAATTATTGAAGGACAAAGAAGTTAATTGATGAAAATGAGTACTAAAGAAGAAATTAAAACTAAATGAAAAGTAGAAAAATATAAAGTGGGATTAGTAGCCAAAGGTGACATCTAATAAGAATGAATAGATTATATATGATAAAATGTATTTTTTCCATAGCTAGATTCACATTCATTAAAATATTGATAGCTATAATTTCCCATCTAAACTTATAAGTACATCAAATATATGTTAAAGCAACATTCCAACATGGTGAACTTGAAGAATATATAGTAAAAGGATATAAAAAATATATGCCGATTAAAGATATCTTTCTACAGTCTTACATAATCATTTAGATAATAGTTCCTAACTTTTCATAATTTTATCACCAATTATGTCTTTATTTCTAACATATATGAAACCTGTGCATATTCATTGGATAGTTAAGAGTTCTTTTGTTATTTTATCATTATTTGTTAATAATATCTTATTAATGGACAATGACTTAGATAAAAATTTATATATATAAAAAAAGTTCATAGAAATCACTTTTAGATGAAAAACATGGCAAAATTCTTCCATACTCTAGGTATTTAAATAACAAGAGATAAAGAAAATAAAAAATTAATCTCAATAATTATATGTTAAAAATATATTTAAAAAGTTTAAAATGAATAACTATAAATGAATTGAGTCACCTATACATGAAGGGACAAAGATGTCTAAAAACATGGCACCAATTAATGATTAGAAATGAAATGAAATAAAGATCAAACCCTATGCATAAGCTATGGGACTTATAATGTGTGCAATGTTGTGTACTCAATATAACTTAAGGTTCGAAATTAGTTTAGTTGGTCGATATCAAAGCAATCTAAGAATTCTTGGTTAGCATCTAAGCACATTATGTAATATAGTTAGGGAATTAAAATTATCAATTATGTTATTAAGATGATTACTTTTCAGTTAGAGATAATGCTGATGTTGATTTTGTTTGAGATACAAATGATAGAAAATTTATTACATGATACATATTCGACTTAGGGAGTGGGTTGTATCTTTTTCTTTCTTCTTCTTTTTTTTCACACGCACACACACCCCCACATACTCACGCCACATGCACACACACCCCACACACGCACGCCATGGGATTTCACCACCATGGGTACTCGAACCCTTGACCCGGTGTTGAAACTCCAAGGAGTCTGCCACCCGGGTAAGAGTGGGTTGTGTCTTGGTGCAATAAAAAACAAGGTTGTATAACTAGATATATAATTAAGGTAAAAACCATCATTTGTAGTATGACAACCACTCAAGCTGTATAGATTAAGGTTTCATAACTAGCTTAAAATATTAAAAAATAAAAATAAAAATAAAAATTGAATAGCTAATACATATATAATGTGATTATCAGGCCGCAACAACTTTTTAAAAAAATGGAGTTGTAAGCCGAAAAGAAAAATACATGAAAATACAATATTACTACATATATAATGTTCTACAAATAAACAAGCTAGCAGTAAATTTTCTATATCTCAAAAAACAATAGCAAATCCATTAACAAAAGAGATTATTAATGAAGATTTCAGAAAACTTGCGTTTTTTATAGGTCTGAGAATTCAGTGAAGATGAGCTAAATAAAAATGAGGTAACAATTTTAGCCACAAATGAGGATAAAAAATATCCATACTATATGATAAAATGAATTGTGCCTTTTCTAGGGTATAGCATATATAAATTTTTTTATATCATTAAGTCTGGATAAATTAACCAACATGTTAGACCACTTATTATTAGGAGTGAAACATTATTAAAAAGAAAATTTTGGCCATGTGAATACACACATGTAGCCACATGACCCTTTCCAAATAACTTAACATTGCAAAAGCACTTTGTAACAAGAGGGAGAGAACCGGTGGTGTGTAAATACATTTCGATGTTTTCTCTGGATGGCAATGGGCACATCCCAAGTGGTTAAGCCTATTGCCATGACACTATAAATTGGGTAGTCATGGAGGTAAAAATATGAAGCATATAAAAACAGTTTTTTTAAAAAAAAAAATTTAAAAATACAACAAAAAGAAAGGTTTTGAGTTAGCATTTGTGAGAGAAATTATAGCATCGAGAAATTCAGTACCTGGTGGTGATTTTGAGTAAATACTCCACACTGCATTTCGTTAGGTACTCTGAATCTTATGGTCGTTGGTGTAGATGGCAGCAATGACTGGAGACGGAAAATTTGAGTCGAGCTGGTTCGCTGAAAACAATGGTAGAGTAGATAGTGAGTCAGTGTAGACGATATTAACAACAACAGATGGATCAAGGCCCCATGCACGATAGGGTCCGTAAAGGCAATATTGGCGATGGGCGGCAAGATGGTGGTGTTGGATCTGGTAAGAAGAGCTATGTTGGTGGGTGCACTGGAGCATGGTCAACCAGAAATTCTTATGTTCGCGATTCTTCATCCACCGATGCAAAAAATGCTCCAGTTTTCCAATCTCATATCAGGCCGAAAAGTTTATTGGCAACAGGTCGGCATGAAATGATTCATCATGCTCAAACATGAGCCGGATGTGGGAACATTAGCAAAGGCTGGCTATCGAAATGGAAGGAGCTCTGCTATGAGATATGGTTCTGAGCTCTGCAATGAGATATGGTTCTCAAATAGGAAGAGATACCCGGAGGGTAGTCTCATATATTTTGGGTATTGGTAGGCTGCATAGGATTAATTACTTTGCCTCTGCTCGTGCAATCAGGTAATAACAGGATCTCAAACTCCAGTTGGCTCATTGGAAATTTGTGATGACAATGACGGTATGGTGACATCCTTGATTGATGTAGATCGGGTCACGGACACTTTCATGGCAAAGATGGACCATCGAAGGTGCAATTGCAGGCGGAAATGATCTGGACTGTAACAACCTAAAAATAGTCATATCTCACAAACTAGGATGAGTTTTTAACCTATCATATATGATTTTGGGGTAGGATAAGCTACTTTAGCCAACCAACCCCACTACGTCGGGTTTCTTATGCCATATTTTTTGTCCCTTTTTTTAAGAAAATATTGAGTTTTAGCTAGCGTATAACTTTTGATCCTTTGAGTTGTAGAAGTCGTGGCAAACATGAAAAGGGCTTAGAAAAATTAAGAGAACAATGTGGTTAAGCCAAATTGTACACGAACTATATTTTTGGCTGAAAACCATGAAGTTTATAAAAAATAAGTTTATATTTTATTTTTTAGGGTGTTTGAATTGGAGTTTGAGCCTAAAACTAGGTCCTAGGTTAGAGCTTATTATTTAAAGGATTGTAATTTCATTTTTTATAATTAATTAATTTATTTTAAATTTATTAAAAATTATTTCTAATTTTATCCCCTGTGAATTCAAGGAAATTCTGTGAGTCCAGAAATTAAAGCTCCGCAGATTCGTAGTTATTCCGTGAGTAAGACAGTGATTGACCTCATCAAATCCTTCCCTTCGTCTCTGATGAATGGTGGTGATGGATGTGGATCTGTTGCCAGAAAAATTGATCTGACAAGTGAGCCTGGTGATGCTGATGATCAAAGACAATAAAATATATATTCCATCTGATTCAATTGTCCAGATTAGATGGCCTTAATATTATGTGAAAAAACCTTCCCGTATTTTCCACTGAAGAGAGTATAAATACAAGAGATACGGAGTATAAAACTCGTATGCACGGTAGAAAGGAAATAGCATAGAATAATACGCACGTATATGCAGAGTCCTGTCGATAACATTTTAAGGGCATGGTCCATCCAAGGCCCAAAGCATGGATCAGGCAATCTGAATCACTGAAGCATGTGACCCACTTGCCAGAATTGAAAATAAACGTACAAATTGACGTGTTAGCCCCAACGTTATGTTTTAATGACATCTAAACTGCCCACCATGTTTGGCCGCTAATGTTGTCTTTGCTACTTAAAAATCCATCCGATCCAGAAGTCAGGTAGGCCACACCAGAGTGAACAGTTGGGATGGGTCAACCAAAATTTAAACCTTCCGGAGTTTATGTGGGACCTACCGTATTTTGTATGTGCAATCTTGTCCAGTCAGTCAATGCATTAACAAGGATGAATGGACAACCCACCCAAAAAAAAAAAAAAAAAAAAAAATGCCATTGCAGGACTCAAGTGAGCCACACGACGTGATTTTAGAGGGTTTAGTCGTGATTTTACATGGTGTGGCTCACCTGAGTGAACTCATCAAGATTTTTATTTTATTTTATTTTTTTGTCCGAGGAGAAAATTAGGGCTGCAGATGATGATCAAATTAGATGTCATTAAAACATCATGGTGGGCCGCCCCACACTTCGATTTGTACTTTAAACTCATCCTAGAAATTTTGATATTAGATCCAGCCTCTTACAGTGGTGATGATTTAGGTCATGGATTATCGATCCAGGGCATTGTATATGGGCCCCAAAAATCTCCAAGACCATGTCATATCCATCCAACCTTTGTCCACGTATCTGGATCCTTATTTTGTGTTTCTCTCTTACAGGTACATTGGTGAGCCTCTCATAAAAAGTCTGGGAGACTTTTGGTGGTCCACCCATTCGGTGGGCCCCATAGGATAATTTGTCAGGTCCCACTTGCATGAATGTACGCGACTTGCACTGGAGAAAGATGCCGAATAGAGCCAACGTGGTAGATTATCAGTGAAAAAAAAAGAAAGAGAAAGGTCTCCCATCTCCAAAATCACATTGTATATAAACACTCACCTGTTCAGGTCTGTGTTTTCAGGTGCACAGAGAGAGAGAGAGAGAGAGAGAGAGAGAGAGAGAGAGAGAGAGAGAGAAGGTTGTTGTTGTTGGGATTGTGGTTGTTGTTGAGGAATTGACATGGGAAGGCCTCCATGCTGTGATAAGGTTGGTATCAAGAAAGGTCCATGGACACCTGAAGAAGACATCATCTTGGTCTCGTACATCCAAGAACATGGCCCAGGGAATTGGAGATCTGTACCAACGAACACCGGTAATTCTTTGAAAAAACAAAGGAAGATTTCCATGTTCTTGTTAGTTTCAATCCGCCTTCTGGTTTTGCACAATTCATCAAAATCCCATCTAGGTTACTTAGTTTCATGTTTCAGACACGGAAAATTCACGAGTTTCTTTGTATTTTCTCTACTTTAGGAGTGTCATTTAAGAATTTGGTACTTGGGTTTTCTCCGCTCCCTCTCTAAAATCAGATCAATATCCATAATTTACTGAATTCATTTGATTTTGCTCCTACTGCCTGTGTTTGCAGGATTGCTAAGGTGCAGTAAAAGCTGCAGGCTGAGATGGACTAATTACCTCAGACCAGGAATCAAGCGTGGGAACTTCACCCCACATGAAGAAGGCATGATCATCCATCTCCAAGCTTTGTTGGGTAACAGGTATTTCTCAAAATTTACAATTTCTCTTCAATTTTATAATTATATATAACGTATATGGGTGGTCCAGATCCATCAATTGGAACGTCAAGTGCCCAGATGCAACTAGTAGAATAACTTACAATGCTCTCTTTCTCTCTCTCTCTGAGAAATAATGAATTTTATTATTTATTTTTTTATCCATTTTTTCTCCATTGACATCATGGATGCGATCATACAAATCCAATTAAGAATTCTCCATCTTAAATATTTATATTTATATTTATTTATTTATTATATGTATTTTTTTTAACTCTTCTATTTATTTGGGTTTTTTTCACCCTCTTTCTTTAATGAAACAGGTGGGCAGCCATAGCTTCCTACCTTCCTCAAAGAACAGACAATGACATCAAGAACTATTGGAACACCCATCTGAAGAAGAAGATCAAGAAGATCCAAACGGCTTTGGACACTCAAATCACAACATCAGATTCCACCACCTTCAATCTCATCTCGAAGACCTTCAGCGATGGGAGGAATTCTGACTTAAACAGCCATTCCTCTTCACTAAGGCTAAACAACTACTCTACCTATGCTTCAAGCACTGAGAACATATCAAAACTCTTAGAAGGGTGGATGAGGAACTCTCCAAAGGATTCTAGGAAACCACCAGCCGAAGAAAAACAAGACGACCAAGGAGACAAAGAAAGCAATGTGGATGCTGCGGCCTCAGCCTCAATTCAATGCAACCATCCTAAGGCTGAGCAAGAGAGCTGTGATATCATGTCCAATGAAGAGCTTGAATCTCTCCTTTCCTTTGAGAATTTGAACAGTAGCATGGCTTGGGAGAAGTCCTCATCTGAGTCTACCATGCGGAATGGGTCGGGTTTGATGGGCCAAACCAAGGTGAAGCCAGACAACCATCCCCCTTTCTCTTTCCTTGAGAAATGGCTCTTGGATGAAGCTAGCACAGGTCAGGTAGAGGAACTCATGGGCATGTCTGTAGATTGCTGCTCAGCTCCAATCTTCTAAGATTTTCCCTTAATAAGAAGCTCTCTCTCTCTCTCTCTCTCTCTCTCTCTCTCTCTCTCTCTCTCTCTGTCTGTTTTCTACAAGCTATGCATGAGAAAGAATCAAAGACCAAAAAAAAAAAAATCAATGCACGGTCTTTTGATGATTGATTATTTCTTCCTTAGGAGTCTTATATAACCATTGGACATCTTTTGTTTTACCAAATGTATGATTAGAACAATTGCTGTAGTATGAATTGTCCGAAGTAAATTAGTTTAATAGCCTCGCGTTGTCATGGATTTTTATCGGAATTCAAATATCATTGCAATTGCAAGATTAGAACAAGCGATTTTGTATGGATTATCCAAAATAAATGCACTGTTGGCCTTGAATTCTAGTTTTGTTGTAGTAAATGTAAAGATTAGAATAAGCGATTTTCTATGAATTTTGTGAAATAAATTCCTCTGATGGCCTCAATTCTAATGAGATTGTTTGAAGGTTTCATCAACTTGATTAGTTCATATCATAGTTCTAATCTAATAACCAATGGAAGATTATAGAAAGAGATTTTATATGAATTATCTGAAAATAAATCTACTCTCCTGGACTTAAATTCTCTAATAAAATTAAAACCTCTGTATGACATTTAATTAAAATGAAGATTAAATTCTCTAATAAAATTAGTACTTCCGTGGGCTCTCCAAAGTGTTTGATCTATATAATAGGTGTGGCCCAGTTTTTTTTTTTTTTTCGGGCCCACCCAAAAAAGAATATACAGGTGGCCTTTTTACAATCAATAAAATTACAGGTGGTGAGCTCCCACCTTTAGGTAGAAATAAAATGAAGAGTTTGGTTAGTGCTAGTGATTCATGGGTTTCTTCTCTTTTCATTTTTTGAACTTTCTTTTTATTTATTTATTTGAAAAAATAAAATCCATGAATGTTTGAGGTTAAAAGAGTATATTTATTTCAAATAATTCACACAAAAGTAATTATTTTAATCTTTCATTTAGAATGAATTAGAACTTCTTCTTTTTTCTTTTTACACGCGGACACACACCACCACACACGCTATAGTGGAATGACCAGGTGTTGAAACCACTGAGAGTCTACCACCGAAGCAAGAGTAAGGACCCAATGAATTAGAACTTATATATATATATGAAGCTAATGGTTAATGCCAAATCATACGTGGAGATGAATGCGATACTTAAAAAAGAAAATTCATGAAAATGGGAGGCTAGTACTTGTTTCATATAAAGCATTAGTTCTAATCATACCTTTGGGATAAAATTTGAATTTTTTATTTATTTATGTAAACTAATTAGATGAAAGGTCATGGTTAATCCATTGAAACATGAGAAATTGAAACTTTCCTTTAAAAAATCCCCAAGAAGTGATTTTTTTGAATCAACCTCAAATTCCAATGCTGTTTTAGTGATTCTTTCCATTCATATCAGTGGTATTAACTATAGGTACAAAAGTTCTAATTCTACAAATGGGTTTTCCCATATTCTTCTTCTAGCCTCCAAAAATGAAAAAGAAAAGAAAATTCCTATTTCATGCCTACTAGAATTATCAAATGAGACACGCTCCAATGCTCTTTAGAGCTCTGTAAGTGATACTGCTCCTAGTTCCATTTGGACACTTAGACAATCCAATCGGTTGATCTAGACTGTTCATTAGTTTCGGTAGTCATTTCATGGCTACAATTGCAAAAACTACACCGATCTAACGATCTTAACCATCTAATCAATAGCATATAATAGTGTCAGCCAAGATTATTTACACACAAAAGGTCCAATCAACAATCTGATCCATGTATCTGTTATCGCCCACGGCAGATTATTTATAATGCAACAGATCACTTTTATTAACCAATTTTAATTACCATCACATGCATGGAGTAGAAAAAGGATGGCTACAAAAGATAAATCCTAATCAAGAATAGATTGGGTCAGCCGTTCAGTCTGATTTTTTAATGGTAGCCCATGAAATAAGTTATAAACTTCATGGACAGTTCAGACCAATTGCTTAGACCTTTCAAATGACCCAATGCAACTAGGAAGAGCACTGGAGCACTTCCCATGAATCATTTGGAGTAACCAAGAAACTTAGAGTGTTATTAATTTCATACCAAAAGAATATTTAAATGATGACATGGGCTCATGTATTACCCCAAAAGGCAGCAAAGATGTTTTTTGCACTTGGATGCACCCATTGCAGCAGATGTGGGTCAGATCCAACTGAAGATGCCAAGAGGAATGGCATGGGCATACGAATCTGACATACATTTATAAAACTTTAAAGCCGCATTTATGGACCACCCTTCATGGCCCAAACCCACAGGTACCAAGTAACCTAGTGCCAGCTCTACAAGATTTAAACGTTGCAACCCATTTGCATGTGTGACACCCCCACCAGATGTGGGTCAGATTCCCTTGTTGTCATTCGACAATGTCCATTAGATGTCAATCATCTGCCAGTTACGGCGTGTTATCAGAAGGCACTTTTTGTTGATCTATTCAGCATAAGCCCATAATTCAATTTGGGCTACGTCTATCTCACGTGTACAATTTTCTGCGTGCATGTGTATGAGCACCAAAGCTTTTCTCAAACCACACTACCTACCGCTTTGATACCCACGGAAACGGATTGGCTACTACCCCTGCCACCAGCCCGGTGGTCGGTGGTCGGTGGTCGCTTCTCTGTGGGACGCACCATGATGTATGTGTTTCATCCATTCCGTTCATCCATTTTTACATATCATTTTAGACCTTGATCCCAAAAATGAGAGGGATATCCACCATTAAAATCCTCCTAAAGCCCACTGTACTGTTTATTTGACATCCAATCTGTTGATTAGGTCATACAGACCCAGATGAAGGGAAAAAACAAATATCAGCTTGATTTAAAACTTTTATGTCCCCCAAAAAGTTTTTAATGGTCGACGTTCATTCAAGACTGTTTCCTGTAAAGTGGTCCACTAGAGATTGGGATATATCACATCTTTGGTTTTATATCATAAAATGATCTAGAAAAATAGATGGCGGCATGGATGAAACACATACATCATGGTGTGGCCCACCAGCACCAACCATCAGCCATTGGCTGGTGGCAGGGGAGTAGCCAATCCGTCCGGGCAGGGCTCTGTGGGCCCCACCGTGATGTTAGTGTTTTATCCACGCCGTTTAACGATTTTTTCAGAAAATTTTAATATATGAGCTAAAAAATGAGGCAGGTCCAACGCTTGAGTGGACCACAAAGTGGGGATTGAACGTCCACCATTAAAAGCTTCTTGGGAGCCGGAGAAGTTTCGGATCAAGCTGATATTTGTGTTTTCACTTCATCCACGTCTACATGACCTTATGAATAGGTTTTATGGTTAAAAAAAAAACATCACGTGGGCCCTTAGAAAGGTTTCAACGGTGGGTGTCATATCAGTGCAGATTCCTTTGTTGTGGTCCACTTAAGCTTGGAATTGCCTCATTTTTTTGTTCTTATACTAAATTTATCTAAAAAAATCGTTGAACCGTGTGGATAAAACACTTACATCACGGTGGGCCGCACAAACCCCTGCCCGGACGGATTACCGTCCGGGCGGGGGTAGGACGCAATCCGCGTCCAGTAGTGGGTCAGATTCCGGAGGAGTTGTTTGATACTCTTGTAGAGTATAATGCTTCATATGCATGCACCCAGAATCGTACTCGTGTTATTGCAGATAAGTATAATGCTTCATATGTAACTCAGATTGAACCGTTGGAATTATGGGGTTCATTGCAGGTAAGTCTTAAGTTCAAAATCAGACTGATTAAGCGACATTTGTTAGTTGAATTCCAACCATCGGCTATTTTTCATTTGGGTATGTTGGCCCACAAAATTAGAGGGTTTAGTTTGAGTTACATACATCTCACGTGTACAATTTTCTGAGTGCATGCATATGAGTATCAAAGCTTTCCCAAGCTATTTGCATGTGTGGTCCACATCAAATGTGGTTCAGATTCCAGTGGAGCTGTTGGAAACTCTAGTAGAGTGTGATGGTTCATCCACATGTTCTTAGAATTGTGAACATATGGTGACGTAGCTTAGAATCAAACCGTTCAAATTCCGGGACTCATACTAGATAGGCCATAGGCCAAAAATCGGACTGATCAGGAGACATTTCTTAATTGAATCTGCCATTTCAACTTTCTGCTAGATGTCAACGGATGATCCGTGTGCTAGGATATTATTTGCGTTCCATTTTTGTTAATTGACCAATCTGAAGTGGGGCCAAGAATGTCGACGGTTTAACTAGAGTTGATACAATTCTGAGTGTAGACATTAGAAGCATCAAACTCCACCAGAGTACCAAAGCTTTCCCAAACAAAAAGTACTAACCTACTACCAGCTCTAGGTTTGAACGTTACCAGAGATTTGCATCTTGCATGTTGGGTTAACTCTCAGTATGTTTTTGACCACTTAAAAATGGTGTCCACTGTTCAAGCGTACATGCACATGGCATAGTTGTCTCTCAATCTAGACTAGTCAAATCACTTATCTAACTGTGGATGTACCAAAACCAAAACTTGAACCAAGAAGATGTTGTCTAATGTCTTAAATATATGTCTAATAAGATGTGTGGATATCAACGATAGACCACTCGATGCGACATATACTCAATCCCATCAAGAAAATTCTAAGTGATTATTGGATAGTTTTAGAAGCTGCTACTTGGTGACATTTAAGGATTTTCGATGTCATCAATTGGTCTTCAATGTCTGTCGATGCCATCAAAGGTTCCATCAAAGGCACCCACAGTTTTATGTAAGTGTGCGATTTGTTTTATGTTATAGTTTGGTAGTATATATACTAGGTGTAATTGAAATTAGGGCTTAGATTAAAAGGGATTAGAGCTTTCTAAGTTGTTCTAGGTTTCAAAGGTGAATCGAGGGTCGTTCAAATTATTGAGATCTACCATCTCTTGTAATATTGCTTTCATAGTGTCTTATTCTTCTCTTTGTGCCATGATTTTTTCTCGAAAAAGTTTTTCCATGTAAAATTTGGATTGCCTTTTTATTGGGTTTGTTTGTGCATTTGTAATTATTTTGTTTGCTTATGTGTAACACCCGAAAATCGAGGGTCGGGTAGAAACCCAACTCTCAAGTTTCATAACGTCACTTATGCAACATAGATAATGATAAATGCATGTTGTTTGTAAAATGGCATTAAACAAGATTGAGACTAAGCCAAAACAGCATATCATACTCCAGAGACGTTTAAATTAGCAAGCGGAAGACTGTGATAAATATATAAAATATATAATTCATTGTAAGTCTCCAGAGTGTGAACATGTTACCAGGTTAAACATATACATGTATACCTCAAAATAGAAAGAAAAGAATATACATGAGTGCTCCAGAAATATAAAATGACAAGTGTCATGGCATCTAATCAACCTCCCTGTAATCCCGTTGATCAGAACACGCATAAAGGAGGGATCCTCCTTATCATCATCAAGTCCGGCTCCGCTTCACAAGCAGCGCCATCATCTGCAATTACAAAAGGGTCTGGTGGGTGTCCGGAACACCGTCCCGTAACGTGGGAGTGAGTAATTAACTCAGTGGAATCATAAAGCAAAGATTAACATGTTATCAAATCAATCACGCGTTAATAGTAAAGCAAACAATCAAGCATTCCTAGATACTGTTGTTAATGCAAGGATGAGATGACATGATGTATGCCCTCACCGACATTCTCCCTCATACGGCACCATCTTACGCCCACGGTATGTTTTCTTCCCACAGTGCTCCACATCTTCTAGGCACATACAATGTGATGTGGATATGATTACCAAGTTGTTATTATTCCTTTTCATACAGCAGTATTGGGAAACTAAGGTACTTTGCTTATATCAATCCAACACAGATCCTATCTAGGGTCGTCACTCCTAGTAATCTCATACGATGTTATATTTGTAGGTCGCTGCAAGGGCTGTCAGGGCTGTTGCTCGCACTCGTTGCACCTCTCCCCCATCACCTTATCAATATAAGCCTAATTATCCTTAAGACTGCATCAGGACTCGTCGCCCCCATGCGGTGTCAGGATAAACTCAAGGTCACTACAAAGGGCTCGTCACCTGATCAGTGTAGGCCGACAGGAAGAATATAGTGTCCCATACCACCATAATCTGCTCAGAGTAGAGTGCTCACTGGTCACTACGGGGAGGTTTGTGGCCCCAACGTAGGCCGACAGCTCGACCACGGTGTCTCATACCACCATGCCCGGCTCATGAGTCTTTATGGATCAAGGTACCATGGTTGATAGGGTTTTCCAATGGTAAGTTCAGTACCCTAGGTTCAAGTAGTTAT
Organism: Magnolia kwangsiensis; assembly: GCA_037074715.1. Classification (NCBI taxonomy): domain Eukaryota; kingdom Viridiplantae; phylum Streptophyta; class Magnoliopsida; order Magnoliales; family Magnoliaceae; genus Magnolia; species Magnolia kwangsiensis. The sequence goes on from CM073577.1 coordinate 124,020,521, forward strand.
GACTCATACATGGTAAACATACAATGGCCAGTCGGGTTACTTGACGGGCTCGACTAGTACGAGCGCATATCAAGCTGAACGACATGAAGTGCATGAAACACTTCATGTGGCTTAACCACTGCCGCCAACCCAAAACACAACTCGCGTTCATCGACGCGTCCTTCGTGGTATATAGAAGTCAACCACGGATTCAATCCATTACCGAATTCCTAGACTAGGTCATAGCCCCAAGCATTTGTGTATCAACATCAGTAAGCATATGTGAGTAACAGAAATGAAATATAACAATGTAAGCATGTTGACACATGTTATAACATACGACTTAAGCAAATCATCCAACACATGCATTTCATATATATAATGAAATCAATACATATAGCCAACATGATGAAAATCATTTACATCAGCATATTAATTGAGAATTCAATCTCAAAACTAATTCACAACACCATTTTACTTAATACATACTAATACAAACATTTATACAAACACTTAGTCTACACACTTTAGTCCACATAGAGTATGTCAACTCAAAGTGCGCATTAGGGCGAATCTCTTCACCAAATCGATCATACACGTATTTCTAATATCATAACACGATAAATTTACATGTCAAGCATTTCAGCAAAATGCGGACGTATACAGTATTTTCTATAAATGCCTAAAATACTCTAAATCTCATATTTACCGTACATTTACGAAACGGAAAACGGACAGCATGTTGTACATGTCAAATGGCGTTGTCATCGATAATCTACTATTAAACGACATTGAAAGCTTTAAAATCAGTCAATCAAAGCATCTAAAATCCTCACCTTTCGCCTTAAACGTGTATTGTTTCGAACGGAACGTATACGCTTCGTCAACAGCGTAGCGGCGACCTAATGCACAAGATGTATAAGCCACTTTGCTATTTGAATCGACGGAATCCCAAAACAGCAAGTGGTTAGGGTTTTTCTTACCTAGAAGTGCGTTAGAATCACCGAGAGGGTGATGCAGGCAGGTGGATGTGGCACGAGGAGCAGTAGGGAAGACTCCCAGGAGAGAGCTCCAAATCTCCCTCTCTTTCTCTCTCTTTTCTCTCTTCTCTCTCCCAAATTCGTATGGAAAGAAAGAACAAGGGTTTAAGCTCTTTTTATAAGCCCAAACATGACCAAAATAGACTTGGGGCCAAGGTATTCTTATTTCGTAACCAAAATGGGCTTATTCTGATCCAACGGAGCATTTTTGGAGGTCCTGTGACTGAATGCGGTCGGACTTAAGCTCCCTGACATTAGATCTAGGTCAGGCAGAGTTTTCAGTCCGATCGAATTTTCAGATCGCCCGTGCCGGACCAGTTTTAGTTCAATGGTTACGGAAACTCGATCAAGGATTACAAGTATACTGACTTGAGTGGAAAATATTCCCTGATCCGAGGGTGTATTTGGATCAGATTCTGACGGTCAGAATGCTTAGAAAGAGCGCGCAAGCGGACGTGCCAGATTTCATAAATTATATTTATTTCTCACTCTCTTCACTCCGAACCCAGTAAAATAGCGTCAGGACATCAGTTGGACTTGATTTTCGAGATGAACGTCAAGTCCAACTAGGTGGTCAAGATTGTCTAAGTTTGGGGTAATCGAACTTCCGATATACGGTCCAGAGCTGATACAAAGTTTCCAAGGTGCTCAAGAGAGCAATCGGGAATAGAGTTTGATCCCATGCTTCACGGTATTATAGCGTCACCTATCGTATACGTTTTGACTCTAGCAGATCATATTGAAAGTGATTGGTGCGAATTTCACAGGTCGTCTAGTGCAGCGCTAGGTGATTCTCATTAGATTTCTAAAGGAAGTAGCCTATAATGATCTCTGTTTGAGATAAAATTTGGAGGGTGGAGCGAGGGTGTTTGGAAATGGAAGAAGGAAGAGTTTGGATGGGTGATTTTTGCCAAAAATAAGATATTATGGTGAGAAAGGAGAGCTTGGAGAGTCACTTTGTGAAGGAAATACTTGATTGGCGTATTTTTAACGAACGGCCTCCATACCAGGGGGCTACCCTAGCCCCCAAACACCTCCAGCCCAAAGCCCGGACCCAACTGATGATTTTGACCGGTGATGTCATCGTCGACCAAACTCACATCTGGCGACGGCCGCCCTATGGGGCTGGTTCCCCCTGCCCCCAGGGTCCCAAAAAAGTATGCTTCCCACCTTGGTTCATTGTGGATTAGCGTGGGTGGGCCCACGACTCCGTTCGAGGAGTTTCGGGGCCAGTTTGTAAACCGGAATGAATTTTCATGGCATATACCATATGATTTTGGGGTAGGAGACGCTAATCTATCTAACTAACCTATATATTTTGTTATATTCTAAAAGTTTAAGGGTCGAAACCCATTTTACTCATTTATTTACTATTTACGGTAATTTTTAGCTTCGGTATTGTTCTTCATCATTAATACCCTAGGATCAGTGTTCTTTACTATTTAAACTTGAGGAGTCGTGTCTAATATGAAAGTACTTGGAGAAATTTAAAGAATGAGGTAGTAAAAGGTGAGTTTTGAAGGAAATGGATTGAAGAGTGATTTCTTTGACTTTGGGATTGAGCTCTGAAAGTGATAAGGTTGACCCATTGCCTAAGGACATCTAACTCCAGGTTGGCAAAAATTCGGGGTGTTACATTATGCTATGTGTGTTTCCATGAATCTCAACACGTATTACAAAGCCAATGTAATTGAGAAGCACATCGAATATGAAAGTAAGGTATTAATGATATTTAATATGAAATTCGACATAGAGAAGCATTTCGATAAATATAATTTTGAACCATGAAAAGTTAAGATGAAGGGTATCCTAATTCAATAAGGATTGAAAGATACACTCCTTAGAAAGTGACAAAAAATAATAAAAGAAGAAGAATTTAATAAGTTATATAAGAAGGCCAACATCTGAATATAATTGTGCTTATTAGATGAGGTCTTTTATAATATTATGAGAAAGAACACTACAACAGATACATGGGTGAAACTAGAGAACATTTATATGAAGAAGTTGCATGAGAATCACTTATATCTGAAGCTACAGTTGTATAATCTAAAGATGACAGAAGGGGCTAACAGTGAAGCCCACATCAGTAACTTCAATAGATTCATTTTTAAATTGCTTGATGTGAATAAGATGATAAAAGATGAAGATCATGAATGTATTTTGTTGAATTCTCTTCCAAAATCATAAGAGTCATTTAAAAACTCTTTGTATATTGGTAGGACAACCATTAGCGTTAAAATCATTATCTCAACACTTGATTATAAGACAATGAAAAAGAAAAGCAATGATGTGAGTACTTCTAGTTAATTGTTGGACGGTTTTGGAGGTTACTATTCAATAGCATCAAAGAATCTTCGATGTCACTAACTGGTCTTTGATGTTTGTCGACGCCATCGAAGGTCCCATTGAAGGCATGCGCAATTTTGCGTAAGTGCGCGATTAGTTTCCTATTCCGATTGGGTAATATATGTACCAGGTGTAATCAGGATTAGGGCAAAGATTGAAGAGGATTACAGCTTTCTAAGTTATTCTAAAGGGTTCAAGGGCATAGCTAGGGTTTTAAAAGAGATTTGAACATTGTTCGAATCAATAGATATGATCTACTATATCTTGTAGTATTGCTTTCATACTACATTACTTGTCACTTTGGGTTGTGGTGTTTTTTTTTTCCTGAAAATGGTTTTTTCACATAAAATTTGAATTTCTTTCTTGTTGAGTTTGTTTGAGCAATTATGATTATCTTGCTTGATTCTTATCTATGTGTTTCCACGAGTCCCAACAGAAGATGGTATTAACCATTTGATTTTTCACCATGAATTTAAACCACTTACTATTTTAGTTATAACCATCCATTTGATAGCGATTAATTGGATGGTTACAATTGCTTGATCGGTGTGAGTGCAGATATACACTCATCCACAATGAGAACCACAATTTGGACAGTCAAGATAGCTTTAAACTAAGCCCACAAGTGAGGAGGATGAATCACGACCATTTTAAAAAATGGGATGGGGGAGTTATATGATACTCATGCTTCAAACACTGGCACTTAGAAATTTGACAAATGGTGAAATTAACTTAAATTAAATTGACTAAATTATGTCAGACGCTATTGAGCTTTTGTACCAAAATGTAATTTGATGAACTATTGTCATCTCGATTCACATACTTGTTTATTGAAATAGGGACAATGACTGTGTTGTGATCCTACGCCACACTTCTTTGGTGATATGACATGGCAGGATTTGGTTGGGACATGTACTGCTTATTAAAGTTAGTACTTAATAACTTTTAAAAATATTTGGTATAGGTCTCATCTCTACTAATGGCGTGTGATCCAATCAAATCTTATTAAGTCAACTATTATATAGGTTGACGGTGTCAAGGTCACTATGTAATCTGTCCTTGAAATAGTTAAATAATTGTAATATTTAATGCCGGTTTGGGAGCATGGATTTGGAATCCTCCCTTTGTTTTTGACACGTTAGATTCAAAATAACCTATAACCTATAATATAAAAGTAGCTACGCATGGTATACTTATAGGAGGTTTGAATTTAATTACTAATTCAACTTTAATATCTCTAATTAATGTACATGTGTAATATTTGACACAATGGTTATAATAAGCCCGTTGAAATATATAAGTTGCCTGAAAATGAAGAAATTCCAAGTCTCAAATGGGCTACAAGCAAAGGATCACATATGAGTGACTAACCAACAATTTTAACCGTTGATTTGCATGAATAATGTTTGAACGGCACAATTATCCTATTAAAGTAACTATAGTGATGTAGTTGATAATCTAATTGTTTTGGGATGTTTGGACGGTACATATAATCTTGTTAAATTAATTATAGTGGGTCATGTGCCCAATAAATTAGTAGTCTAGTAACACACATAATACATATGCAACTCTGAAAGGATTTTTTTTTTTAATGTAATCCAAGCTTTCACCTAGGATTTCAAACCTTCTCCTGAATTTGAAACTCTCAATTACTTTATGGTGCTAAACATACAGGCAATTTGAAATGCCCCCAAATCTATGGTGCCAAAAGACCCCTAGTTCATGATACATCTAAATTGTAAATCGTAACTTATACTGTTTAATTTAATTAATTGTTGTAGTCATGTAATCGAATAGCAATAATATTTGGTTCATGATACATCCAAACAGGTAACCAAAGTTTGCCCACTTTAAATTGACTTATTTGACTTAGTTGCATACCACATGCAATTCATTTAAGTGACATCTAAGCGTCCATAGATTAATCACCGTGTTATACTAGAGTATCAAAAACTCAAGTAGGCCATAATATAAGATATGGTGGGGTATTGAATACCACCATTAAAAACTTTCTTACAAACCACAGGGATTCTGGATCATGGTGACATTTAGGAGGTGTTTGGATATAATAAGTTACTTAAGATGAATTACTTATGGCTTAAGTAGTTTATCTTGAATTGAAATAATTAAATAACAGTAATTTTATTTTATTTTATTTATAATAATTAAAAAAAAAACTGTTTTAATGGATTGTAAATTCCAATTTTACTTATCTCGAATAAGTTATATATCTACTGGTGTTAGTATAAAAAGTAACTTATTTGGTGGTATCCAAATGGGCCCTTAATGTTTCCCATGTTGGAATCACCTTATGAATAGGTCAATGGCATATCAACATCACTGGGCCCAGAAAAGTTTCAAGGGAGGAGTTTCTACCCCCACTATATTTCCTATGGTGCGGCTCATTGGAGCTCCAAGTCTGCCTCATTTTTAGGTTCACATCCTAATATAAGCCAGCAGAATAGAGTGCATGTCACGCGGACATTATAGTGGACCCACAAAGCTTTGAGTTACATGAACTGCATCGCGGAGGACCATGGAATGAGGCATGCACCCTGCACGTCTTCTCGTGCGCCTGTCGTAAGCGTGTATGTACGTCTGTGATTGCTTGAGGGTTGAAATAATGGTTGGCTTTTGATCAAGAAGAGGAATAATATCCATAACTGGAAATGGACTTTTGTCACGTAAGTCTTGCAAGCAAATAGGCCATGCGGTCGACCTTTCGGTCCCCCTTTTTTTCAAAAGGAAACTGTAGGTCGGCACATGTGAGCCTTTTTGACCTTTTGAGTATGCTAAGAGGCTCAAGTTCTTATTTGCATGGCTAGCATGGAAAGGGGAGTTATTTTATAGTGTAGACTCCCTCGGAGGATCTTCGCTGTAGTTCATACCAGTGTACTGCATGCGGATGATATCATGCTCTCTTACATGCATACACGTGGCATCTACCTCAAATCCAGACCACCCAAATGGCAGGATCCATGTTAGATGAGTTGTAAACGAGAAATTAAACTGAAAGGATTACTGTAGCTGGCCTTAAATGGATATCTAGGAGACTCCGTGGATGAAAGTAGTAAATGGTCCAAATTCAACAAAAGAATGTACATTAATTAGATTTTTAGTGCTTTATTACAGTAGATCCTACTTTTTGGACGGTTTGGATTTGAGGCATGTGCTGCGCATAGATAGAGCAACACCTACATCAAATTAAAACCCTGGCATGGTGTGATGTTTCATTTGCATTTACTCAGAAATTGTTCACGTACCATATAGGTAATTCAAATTAAAACCTTCCAAATCGTGGGACCGGTTGTACACATGTCATAACCCTAAAATTGAATTTGTTGGATAGTCGTCCAAAATGTCTTTTTTTTTTGTTCTTTTTTGTTCTTTTTTTTTTTCTTGAATTTGGGTCATGGGCTAATTACTTTCATTTAATGATCTACAAGGAGGTCCAATATTCAGCCAATTAGGGCATTTTGACCAATATAATTCGAGTTTATACATGCCATGTGCACAATTTTCTCAGTACCGATCTGCTCATGAACCATCACAGTCTTAGTACAATGTTTTTTTCAGCATGCAAAACTGTTAAAAGGACATAGAAAAAGAGGAGATACTTGATAGCCCTAGCAAGAGTATGAAGATCCATACTTATGAAGATGGAGCCCACGTTAATCCATACCATTGAAATTTGTATGGTCCACTGCGGGTCGATCACAACCAACAAACATTACCAGATTGATACGCCAACTGTTCAATTGGGATGGTTCAATGTTCCGGCGGTATCGATCGCCATACATATGCGTCATCGCCACAGCCATGTGCATGCACATGGATGATCATACTCTTCTACCAAAAGAGAAGGTGAGCTGACACCAGAGTAATGCCCAACCCCTGAGGGATTCTTGGAAGGGGACCTAAGTAAAAGGTTGGGCTACGTCATCATACTCAAAAGTAGAAAGAGGAGGAAAAGAAGTTTGAGTAACTTGGGAAATGGAAGGGAGAGAAAAGCTAGTGAGGATTGTATGTATTTATGAGGAGAGAATCCTCCTCTGAATTTGTAAAGGCTGTAAGGGCCGGTAGATAGTAAGGTGTCTATGCCCGACGAATTGCTAGTTGAGAACTGAAAATGTAGTCAGACCGGTGCGTGGATGCCGCCATTGTGGGTCCCATCTATGACCAATATATAATCATGATCATAAAGATTAACGAGGGTCCATTAGCTGGAGTCCTCTACATGACATGTGATGGTGTATGATCCCCATCCATGACATGATCGTTAGTAATCACCCATGAATACATGCACAACCAAAAAGGAATACATGCACCACCCCATGATTATTAATGACCCTATCCATGATTCATAATGTTGATGATGATGATGGCCCATTAGATTGATGATTCCGATCTTTAAGGTCATGATATATGGCTATCCATGAGCCAATGATGATTTAGTGATGACCCATATGGCTATCCATGAGCCAATGATGATTTGGTGATGACCCATTATCCCCATGATCTCTCTCTCTCTCTCTCTCTCTCTCTCTCTCTGAATTAGATAAAGGGAACCTTTATACTCTAGCAGAGTGGGATGGATGATGGCTCAGGCACATAGCAATTATGTGGCATGCAACTAATTCAATTGAACCGTCCAAATTAGGGTTTTCAGAATTACTCTCATTTGATAATCTGACATCATATAATTAGTAACATTTATTGGACGGATAATTACCAATATGATTTTTTGGCAGTGACTTGGCAAAAGTGGTTCCATAACTTTGTCAGTTTAATTTTATTACTGAATGCCTCATGCATGTCCAATTTCTTAAGTACTATGTATTAATAATCGTCATCTGCATGCCTAAGTATATCATGCAACTCACCTTAAAACGCAAGAGTCGTATACAACACCCGCTTGAGGCAGCGCGTAAAACAGCAAAGCTCTAAGCGCACACCATATTGTATATATAATATCTATTCCGTCCATCAAGTGAAAATGTTTATTTTAACCGTTCATAAAATATCAGCCCTATTGAAAACCTCCTATGAGCCAAAGCAACGAGAATAATATAAAATTTCTATTAAAACCTTTAAATAAACGCTGCATGGCCCACATCAAGGCTTCGTCTCTTCATCCTGGTGAGTTACACCTTATAAAGGATTTGATGAAAGATACATACCATGGTGGCCCATGCACAAATCTATCATTAGCATCTCATTCCCGTGTGGCCCATCTGATTTGTGGACCTCCATAATTTTTGTCACAAGTATCCTATAATCAAACATAGAATATGATGGACAGAGCGGATTGTGCATATATATATATATATATATATATATATATATATATATATATATATATATATATATATATATATATATGGTGGGGCTAGAGCTTGGTGTGGCGCTGAGTAAAATAAGTGTTGTAGGTTGGACGTAAACCTATCCATGACCCTTGATTGCAACACAACAGCCTTTACAACGAACGCCAGATTTTTTATTTTTTATTTTTATTATTATTTTTTAAATAATATAATGCATGATGCATGAGAATCCTGTCCACACACATCAAACCACCACTCAAATATAATCTCTTCCTCACATGACATGCGTTACCACAAGAGATATATCCAAAGCCAACATCGATTCTCATAAATTGCAAGTCCACCTAAATATAAGGTAGAGGTTGGGCCACAAAAAACACACTAGTGTCCATCATAATTGGTACGCATGCTACATTTTAAACCATCTGATTGTGCTTAAAGTACAATTTTATCACTGTACATGATGATTTCTTACGTTGGATTTATATATATAAGTGTGATCTAGTTGCTCAATGGCTAGGTTGTTTGTATCTACGATACAGATGCACATGTATGCACAGTTGCTATGATACAGCTGAAATTCTAATTGGTCATATCAGATTTAAAGTGTGATTTTGACATGCAGATAGGAAATTCATTGGTAAGTTGTTATGTAATTATGTAAGAACTATAAGAACTGTTTGCTAATGAATTTTGGAACTGTTGGTACACTTTTAAAGTATATCACACGTGTGGCACATGTGTGTAATGATTAGAACTAGACATCTTATAGGATCAACTGTTAGTTGACCCTTGATAAAAAAAATTTAAATAAATTAATAAATAAATAAATAAATAAAATAGTTTTTTCGTCTATCTGAATCATAGTTCCAAAACTCACAACCTCAACTCGAACTGGCCAAATCAACTCCACGTAGTGAGATTTTGAGTCGAATCACTTTACTCAGCTTCCTTAGAGACTCGATGAGTTGACTCGGCAAGTTTATAAGCTAATTAAGGTAATTTGAAAGCTTCAATAGCTAATGTTAATCCCTAAATAGTTGTGTGATTGTGTTGGAATGAAACTGTAATTTGAAAGTCTAAAAGTTAAGATGCATGCGCTGACAATACATATGGATGTTACTTGCCTTCTAAGATGGGGATTTATTAAAATTAAACTAGGAGTGAAATTCTTAACTATTTAAATATCTATTAACATTTTTAATATTTTCAATTTAGAAAAAGTAAATATAAAATATAATTGACTTGATTTACGGTCCAACAATGATCTTGGTTCTTCCTAATTTTGACAAACTGTTTAAAGTTGAGTGTGATGTCTCATATGTCAAAATTAAATGAGTTTTAACCTTCTACAGCAAGAAGTTCAGCGAAACCTAAAAGAAGTGGTCAACATATGAGCTTGAACTATACACAGTTATTCAAGCGCTGGAATATTGGTGACATCATTTAATTCAAAGAGAGTTTGTTCTTTACACTAATCATCAAGTCTTAAAGTTTATTAATAGTTAAACTAATGTAAAGCGTTTGCATGCTAGATGGGTTGTATTTTTGCAGGAATTCACATTTGTTCTAAAGCACAAGTCAGGCTGTTATTTGATTCAAAGAGAGTTTGTTCTTTACACTAACCATCAAGCCTTAAAGTTTATTAATATTCAGGCTAATGTAAATCATGTACATACTAGATGAGTTGCATTTTTGCAGAAATTTACGTTTGTTATGAAGCATAAGTCAGGACAACAGAACAAGGTAGTTGGTGCACTTAATCGTCGTGCAACACTACTTGTTACAATAAACGATAAGGTAGTTGGCTTCGACTGTCTCAAAGAGCTATATGCTGATGATGGATACTTTAAGGATGTATGGATGATGTGTCAAGAGGGTCATCCCAGTAACCTACATATACAAAACGATTTTCTCTTTAAAGGGAATCAACTATGCATCCTCCAAAATTCTCTGAGGGATCAGATTATTTAAGAGTTACATGAAGGTGGCTTCGATGGATACCTTAGATAAGACAAGATGTGAGCTCTTGTTGAAGAGCGGTATTACTGGCCGCAATTGGTATGTAATGTGGGTAAAACAGTATAGTGCTATCATGTTTATCAAACCTCCAAGGGATAGTCTCAGAATATATGCTTGTATACCTAATTACATATGTCTGATGACACTTGAGAGGACTTATATATAAACTTCGTGTTTGGTATCCCACAAACATAATGCAATATGGATTTAGTGTTTGTGGTGGTAAATTATTTTTCAAAGATAGTGCACTTTATCATATGTAAAAAGACCCTCGATGCAACATACATAATGAATCTATTATTTAGAGAGGTCATGTGACTACACGGGGTTCCTAAGACCATTACTTTTAACCTTCACCGAAGATCATTAGCTACTTCTAACAGACTTTATAGAATCGATTTAGTACACAACTTTAGTTTAGCAATGCTTACCACATCCACATATCAATGGACAAACTAAAGTTGTGAATCGCGTGTTAGAAAACCCCATTCAGTGTATTTCAGGTAACGAATCGAAGTGATGGGATTTGACATTGTCTCAAGCAGAATTTGCATTCAACAATATGGTGAGTCGCTCGAGAGAAAAGTCTCGGTTAAAGATTGTTTATAGTTAAGTGCCCAGCCAAACTTTTGACCTAGTCCATTTGTCTAAGCTCTCAGGTATGAGCATTGCAATATAATATATGACAGATTAATCATGGGCATTCATATGGATTTGCAAACCAAGTTGCATGCCTCGAACGAAAAGTATAAGGAGCAAGCCAACAAACATCAACGATAAAAGGTGTTTAAGGTAGGTGACCATGTTATGATCCATCTACGCAAGGAGAGATTTTCGACTGGAATTTACAATAAGTTGAATTAAAAGAAGATTGGACCGGTACCAATCCTCTGAATAATTAATGATAATGCTTATGTTGTTGATCTTCCAGATAACATGGAGATCTCGCGTACTTTTAATGCCACGGACATAATCGACTATTATGAAATGAAGCGGAACGAGAACTTGAGGACAATTTCTTTTGAAGTGGAGGGGACTAATATAGAGTAAGTCATGGATACTTTCTTATACAAGATGGACCATGGAAGGCCCGATCAAAGGAAGAATTGATATGGCCTATCAAAACCTCAAAATAGTCATATCTCACAAATCGAAATGAGTTTTTGGCAAATCATATATAATTTTAAGGTAGGAGAAGCTATTTTAGCCAACTAACCATGCTACGCTAAGTTCCCTATGGTGGATTTGCGAGATTTCATTAAATCAACGGTCAAAAGTCCTTTTTTATTTCTATTTTTACTATAAATAGTAAGTTTTAATTTGATCATAATGTTTGACCCTTTGAGTTTTAAGAGTTGTGCCAAAAATTAAAATGGCTTCGAAAAATTAGGACAATAATGTGGTTAGGCCAAATTGGACACTTACTATTTTTGTTGAAAACTATAAAGTTTAGTAGGAATCATTATTGTCTATAAATAATAAGTTTACTATTTATAGTAAGTCATGTATTTATGGAGCAAGTTTGAAAAGTGTGGGTCTGAAACTCTAACATAGGTTTGAGTTCACTATTTAAAAGAATGGTAGTTATATTTTTTTCCATCAATTAATTTATTATGAATTATTAGAAGTTATTTTCATTTTCTTTGTTCATGGATTTGAAGAACCTTTATGAGGAGTTCAAATAAGCCACATGGATTCAAAGTAACTATTCCCCAGGCAAATAGTGATAAACCTTATCATGTCCTTCCATGCATCACTTTTTAATGCCCGCTGTTATGTTTATTTGTCATCTAAACATTTAAACCCCCTGTGACATTATATAAATATAAATTAAGGGTAACACAGGTATCAGCTTGATCCAGAACTTCTTTAGCCACGGTGAGTTCTCAACCGTGAGCATTCAATTTGCTAGGTTTCCTGCGGTATGTTCCACTTTGCTTTCGATATAGTTCAATTTTAGACGCATGGTCAAAAATAAGCCTGGAGGAACGGATGGCAACATTAATAATAAACATACGTCACATTGGGCACCACAGAATTTACTCAACATGCAAGGACTACAACAGTTTAAACATTTTGATTGCTGGATCATGACCAATCGCTATTTTAAGCATGAAATGGACAGTTCAGATCTTATCCATGTTTGCCACGTGTTCAGAGTGACACGTAGAGGCATGAAATCTGCTCTCAAACTGAAATCCTGAGGGTGCACTATTGATTTTCCGGACCCAAGTGGTACGGTTGATTTTCATGCCGTGCAACGGGAAGCGGACAGGCTGGTGTACCGCACATCAGCGATACTGCGGGTGTATTGACGTCAACAAGTCCTGTGGGTCCCATCATGAGGTATGTGTTATATCCAAACCGTCCATCCATTTTTTGAGATCGTCTTAAGTCTCTAGTAGAAAAATAAGGCAGATCTTAAGATCAATTGAACCACACTGTAAAAAGCAGTGGCGGATTGAACGTTTACCAGTGAAATCCTTTTGGGCTCAGAGAAGTTTCGGATCAATATGAAAATTTTTTTCCACTTCATCCATGTATTTTTGACCTTATTAACAGATTGGATGGAAAATAAACGTTATGGTGGGCCCTAAAAATTTTTTAACGGTGGAAATCATTATCCTCGCTGCTATTTTCGTTGTGGTCCATTTGATCTTAGATATGATTAATTTTTTGTCTACTATGTTAAAATGATCTCGAAAAATGGATGAACGGTGTGGATATAATAAATACATCATTATGAGGCCCATGTAACTTTGATCTCCTTCGAACCGTTCGTACAGCTCGGAGCTCGAGGAGCGTCGGCGCCCGTCTTCGCACGGCACGTATCTACAGTAGTCCAGCAACCCGCTTCCCAACAGGCACAGATGCAATGACGTGTCACTCTCCAGGAGTGGAAATAGGCCTTTGCTAGATGACGGTGAACCGAAATTGGTGGTACCCTTTCCAAGCTAGAAGATGGAGTGAAACCCTAGTTATTACCCCACCAAGCGATTTGATCATTATGCTATCAATGCATTATCTCTCTCGTTCATATGGGCCCATGTCCCACCAACCCCACACTCCATCAGAGCTTAGCTAAGCCCACACGCATGTATAACTACCCCATCTACATGCCAGCCTACACGCCATCATGACATATGTCGTGGAAATCCAAGCCGTTCATCATCGATGAATCATTTTTTAGAGTGTCTGGCCCGAAAATCAGCCCGGGTCACTTATACCAAAATGGATGGCCAGAAAAGCTTGTTTTAACCATCTAATTGTTTCCTTTCGTCGCGGCCCACCGGATGAGGGGACCAGATTGATTTCCTCAATTTGGGGGTATACATCAACGACAAACACTCACATGTGTGTCATTTCGGTGTGCTTGCTAGCATGGATTTAGATGCACTGGGCCACACGCGTGAGGGATGAGGAAACATACTCGTTGTCTACATATTAATACCATACGCTGATAAAGCAAAAAGGGTTGCTTATTGCCCCATTGCATTTAGTGCCCATCTTAAAGATCCTCCACTTAGGTTTAAAATGTGGGGCCTACCTGTAGAAAGATCATGCTATTTTCTATAATTTTAAGGGTTCGAATCTTTAATGAAATAAGACCAATGTTAGATTGGAGATAAGCCATCGATTTAAAATAAAAATCAATGACAGCAACAGACACTGACAACCCTCAATGCCCATCCAGAGTGAAAAATCCATTCAAGCTCGAGAAAAATGCCGAGGGTCGTTTGGCGCGTGGAAGGAGATCCATGAGGCGGTCTGCTGTACTGTGATCGGGGCCGTCCATTAGGTGGGGTACACAGTATAACTGCCCTCTGGCTAGAAAAAAGGGACCCCTCTGGATGAATGATTTGGATCTCAAGCACGTGTGCCGCATTGGCAAAGTTTCGTGGATCACCTCATCAATCGAAGGAAACGTCGAGCTTACGTGGCCGACGATGCTTATATACGTAAGTGGCTGACGCGGATTTCAAGTTCCTGCGCTGGGATGCCAGGTTGGGCCCACTAATGTTCGTTAGAAATCCACTCCGTCCATCCGATTTTTGAGATCATTTTAGACAGTAAGGCCGAAAATTAGTTGGATCCAAAACTCAAGTGGTCCACACGAGAGAAAGCAGTGGGCATTCAGTGACCACCGTTGAAAATTTTTTATGGCCACAAAATTTACGTATCATGATAATATTTTCGTTTTTCAACTTCATACTAGTTGGGATGACCTAATAAACGGTTTGGATGGCATATAAACATCAAGGTGGAGCCTAGGATGGTTTCAACGGTAGGAAACTATTTCCCAAGTTTTCCCTCTCGTATGGCTCACTTGACTTTTGGGTCCATCTCATTTTCGGTCACGAGTCCTAAAATGACCTCTTAAAACGGATGGACGGTGTGGATTTATAAAAACATCACGGTGGGCCCCACTTGGCATCCCAGGCAGGAACTTCATGCGAAAGCCTAAACCCGTAAGCGGCAGAGGTTTGCTGAGTCTACACGCGTGAACAAGTCATCTAATGCACACGCCACCATATATGCCAGCTTCGCACACGTGCAATATGAAAGCGGCCATCTATCAAAAGGGTACCAGTATGTAGGTTCACCATCCCCATAATCATGTTGGTGCACTAGTCAAGTTGGCCAAAATTAACTAAAGAAGGTGTACGGTTGTGAAAAATCAGCAAAAAGTTTTCTACCCGTCTATTTATGTCTAATATCATGGCATACCTACCAAGTGGACCACCTTTATCTTTCAGCATGAGCATCTATCCGGTAAGATCCACATGATGGATGGCTTGAATATTTCACTCGTGTGTAACTTGGGCATATGTGGTGGCGTGTGCATTAGCTTACACGTACGTGTGGGCTTAGCAAAGCTGCAAGTGGCATTTTGCTTGTTCTGGAGGATCATGTCATTCAATCCTGCTGAAGAAATGTTCCCAGGAATGCTATAATGGGTCTTCCAAGCATAAATGTACGCATGCCTGTGCATCTCTATGCACATGCATGCAATTGAATTCTTCCTTCCATGCATGTGCACTGATATGCATGGGATTTTATTTTGGAAATATCTGGGGATGGTTTTGTACGAATATTTCGTGCATTTTGGAGGTATGCATGAACATGTTTCTGGATGTATGTGCATGCACGTGGAAGGATATGTCGGATCTTAGCCATTAGATCTGGTGTCATATTTCAATGATCGAGACCGTTTATTTGATGGGCCTCACCTTGGATGGGGGATTTCCAAAAAATAAGAATTCCTAGATTGGAGAAATTCATTCACTTTGATCATCTTACTCCTTTCCTTTGAATACGGGCAGTTTGCGAAACCTTCATTAGTCAAAGGCTTGATATATTTCAATTTATTAAAAAAAAATCCTCCAACGGTTTGGATCATTGGAAAGGACACAATCTAACGGCTAAGGTCGTAATCGTATCTTATCCCAATACCTGTCTAAAAAGAGGAGTTGTATCAAGCTCATGCTGCATATGAAGCTTGATACGCATGCACTTAAAATTTCTACATGCAGCGTATGATAACTCAAATAAAACGGACTTGATTGTGCTGCCAAGATCAGATCAGTTGATCAACCGTTGCCTTTGATTTGTAGACACTTGTTTGTGGAACAGGACCTTTGAATATTTTTCCTTCAAACCGTCCAATAAATGTCCACCAATGCGTTAGTCAGATATTCAAATAAGAAAATCTTTTGTTCATGATACACGTATGCCACGTGTGCAATTTACAAGAGACGTGGATTCTCCTTTCGAGAAACTTCTTGCGACCAGAAGGGAGGTGGACCACATCATGTTTGTGTGAAATTCATCCCGTCGATCCGTTTTTCCAGTTCATGTCACGGCATGGTACCAAAAATGGGTAAATTCCTACCGTTGAAACCTCCATCGAGTCCACTGTGATGTTTATATATCACCCATACCGTTCATAAGGTCATTTCTACTGTGATGAAATGAGGAAAAAATAATTCCTCTTCCAAAACTTCCGTGGCCTCAAGAATTTTTCAATGGTAAATGTTCAATCCTAGGTCGTGCCGTCCATTTGAGCTTTTGATTTACCTCATTTTCCAGACCATTTCCTAAAATGAACTGAAAGAACGGACGGACGGAGTGGATTTTTTAAAACGGTAACGGTGGGCCCCATCTAGCATCCCGTAACAGTAAGTTCCTGTCACCTTCGCAGGCAATCCGCGTTGCCTTTGTATCAAATCTCACGTGCTGAAAGCTTTGTTCACTTGAGAAATGATCTTGAAGATAGGTGTATGGAAACCTTTACATGAACGTCGTTGCATTTAGACTCGTTGGTATACACAGCATCTATCGGCTGTCCATTAGATCCATTCCACTGTTCGTTAGCTAACTGGAAAAATTCATACTAATTAGATGATCCGAACCAAAAATGCAGTGTCACGTAGAAATGAACGGTAGATCCTGTCATGGATGTTTAGGACCATCCGATTGCTTTGATTGTCTTGCAGCAGATGATTAATAGTAGATTGAATCTAATGGACGGTATAGATAGGAGATGAGGATCCCGTAAATTCCAAATGCAACTAGTGTGCATGGAACGGTTTCCATGCACCTAACCCACTAAGATCACTTCTCTCTTCACATTAACCTAGGCCCCACCGAGTTTTGGGGTCTCCCGTTCCTGGGTACATCGCGGGCACATCGAGAGAGTGTGAACACCGTTGGTTTAGATGTGTAGACGGTCAAATACTCAATCTGGTCCGTCCATTAGGTCGAACCCGCTTTCAGTGGGGTAACGTAAAAATTTCACTTCCAGTCGATCAATAGCATACGTTATGGAGACCGTCTGATGTAGTCCACTCTCCATAACAGATGTTTTCATGGAGACATTTTGATCAGATGACCATTTGCAAACGGATGGTTGTAAAAGCGATGCTAGTATTTGGAAAGTTAGCATGCTCCAATCACCGTCAGTTTTCCTTGGTGGCCCACGAAAAGAGAGAACCTAATACCTCTTATACGTTTCGAACTGTACACGTGACACGTGGTCCTGGAGTACACCGATTATCTTCATTGCATGCCGGGACCACATGAGCTTGACGTACATGTGAATTTATTTGGTAGTTCACACGCGGCACCCCCTTCGCACGCCTGTTCACACGCACCACACGTGCCAACCTTACTAGTTTGGGAACATCTAACCGGGGAAAAGGGTGGCCCCCACCGTGATTATGAGCGTACGAGAAAATTCAGAGTGGTCACTTGTGAGTCAGTCAAAAACTCGTGTTGAATGCGGAACACTTGCATATTTATTTGAACGGTCTATATTTCTTCTGCGAAGATCCAGACAACCTGATGCATTGAGCAGCACGAATCTTCGTGTGGTCCATTTTCATGGTGGGTCCACCTTATGCTTGGCTCGGATCTCCCTCATACTTTCCAGGCTGGCACCTGCTGCGTATAATGGTTCGTTTGGCCGTTTGGGACTTGACCTCCCTTGATATAATGTTTTTGAGACGGAAATACCCTGCAGGACGCGGATTGCGTCCTACGCCCGCCCGGACCGTATTACGACCAGGCAGGGCTCTGTGGGTCCACCATGATGTAAGTATTTTATCCACGCCGTTCATCACATTTTTCAGATCATTTTAAAAAATAAGATAAACATTGAGCAAGATACAGCTTAAGTGGACCACAAAGTGGGGATTTGATGTCCACCATTAAAAACTTCTCAGGAGCCGGATCAAGATAATATTTATTTTTTCACTTCATCCACGTCTGCGTGGCCTTATTAATAGGCTGGGTGATAATAATAATAAAAAAGATTACGGTGGCCTTTAGAAAGGTTTCAACGGTGGGTGTCATTATCAATGTAGCTTCCTCTGGTGTGGACATGCTTCAATTTTGAATAAGTATCTTAAAATGATCTGAAAAAGGGATGAACGGCGTAGATAAAACACTTACATCATGGTGGGCCCCACAAAGCCCTGCCCAGACGGAGTACCGTCCAGGCGGGGTAGGACGCAATCCGCGTCCTACTCTGTAGCGGACGGGGATTGGGTACTACCCCCGCCCGTCCCTAGCTACGAACGGACAGAGCCTCTGAGGAGCCACCGTGATGCATGGGTTTTAGGTTATGGTCCCAGAAATGAGACAGTTACAGGGCTCAAGTAGACCACATAGAAGGGGTTTAAACACCTACGGTTGAAAACCTTATGCGGGCCATAGAAGTTATGGAATAAGCTCATATTTGTGTCTTCGCTTCATCAGAGCCCATGCGAAAATATTGGATGGAAATTAACCACAACGGTGAGCCCTGGGTAGGTTTCAATGATGGTGTCATTATCATCACTGCTTCCTGCACTGTGGTCCACTTGATCCTTGATTTTATATAAATTTTGGTTTGTTATCCTAAAATGACATGAAAAAGTGTATGGACGGTGTGGATAAAACCCTTACATCATGATGACCCATAATAGCCCTGTCCGTTCTTAGCTAAGAATGGGTGGGGTAGTACCCAACCGGCGTCCCTCTGCAACAACTGTTTTACGACCCAGGGGCCCAGCCGTATGTTATTTGTGAAATCCACTCCGTCCATTAGGTGAACTCCTCGATTCTAGGCGCAGGTGCCAACAATCAAAAAGATTAACAACTCAGGTGGGGCAAACCGCAGGAAACAATGAGGATGGGACGCCAACCACAGGTTCGTTTGCGGGTCCACCATAGTGTGTATCTTTCATCGAACCCTTTCACCATGTGTAATTCACCAGTTTGAAGGAAATATACAAAAATCAGCCTTGTTAAAAACTCAGGCGGGCCACAACGCCTGAACTAAGAATTTTTAGAAGCAATTTTGCATTGTTCCCATCTTGATGACCCATATGATGTTTTCCATCAGTCATATTTTGTGTGGAGGGTGAAAATAAGGGTCATCACCTGATGAACGGAGTGGATATCACATGTAAAACATGGTGGGCCCCAAATGGCCTCGACTTGTATGGGCATTTTACACTTTTCTTATTCACCCACCGAGCAACCGGCATCCGTTTTACTCAATCCAGACCATCAAATTCGTGGTCCCCATCATGGATGGTGCGTGTTTTGAAAAATCCATCTATTGGACGATCTTAAGTATCTGATATGGGCTGTTGGACTGCTGATGATATTCTAATGATGACCACCAAGTGGATGGATGGTTAGGATTATGTAAGTTTGATTTCCAGGATGATACCTGTAGAACGATGACAACAATTTGGACGGTCATGATTGATCTACCCGTATGCCATGTGAATGATGATGCAGTAATATCATTTAGTGAAAAGTGAGAAATGCAAGCCGTACGTGCCCATCCATTGTAATGCCTTGGAAATCGAGGGTTGCATATACGCTCGACTCCCGAGTTCTTGAGTGTCACTTACAACTCATTTCATTAATATGTGTTTAATCCGGTTTAATTGTACAGCTTAAAATTTTCTGGAACATGAAACATAACCACACAAGTCTATTGAAATGAAATATATATATATATATATATATATATATATATATATATATATATATATATATATATATATATATATATATGTCGAAAAGAATATAAATGGGTCGCCCAAGGCATTACTCAACAAAATCACAAAAATATCATATCCAAAAGAATGGAGCTGAGTCTGCTACTCAGCGATCCGACGCCCCATCTACTACGCCGATGAAGGCCCGCTCATCATCAGGAAGTAGGAGAACTCGTTCTCCTCCTCGAGACTCGCGTCACCGAGCTCCTCATATTCGGCATCACCTGCATTTGCGGGCGAATCTGTTTGGTATTTTAAAACACTGTCCCAGAGTGGGAGTGAGTAATCAACTCAAAAGGTGCTATTAGTCTTAAGTTATAACAGGCATGAATTATATTATGAACTCAATAAAAAACAGTCATTCATAAACACCAATCTAATTTTATTAATGCATATGCATGATAGATTATATGATGCATGCCCTCGCCACAACACTCCCTTGAGCGACTCCATTTAACGATCGCATATGAATGATACTCCCTTAGAGCAACCTCGACTGCTGAGTCGTCACCCTAACTATTGCGATAAAATGTGATTATGTTAGCCGAGTTCTTAATTAAGTCCATTCATCCAGCAAGTTGGAGAATCTGATACACTTCACGTATCAATGCCTCAAGCTGGTTGCAAGGCCAAGGCCCCCCAACGTATGAGGCCGAGACCCAACGGTCCTTGATCCCATCAGGTTCTCCATCCCTGACTTCAAGCACATGGGGAATGCCGAGAGAAAGGGATCACTTACGGTCACTACGGGGAGGTGCGGTACCCCAGTGTAGGCCGAAAGTTCAGACAGAGTGTCTCATTCCACCATGCCCAACTCACAAGGCGGTGGACCTGTTTCAATTTGGTTATCAATGAGCTATAACAGTTGTAGGGTGTTCTAGGTTTCATACATATATGAGCAAACATGGTTAATAAAAAAGGTTGGTCAGACAGTAGACTAGACCACACGAGTCCAGGCAAGTACGTGGCGGAATGACATCGGGTGCAAGTAACCCATGTAGTCTAACTACTGTCGCCAACACGCACTTGCCCAATTTTATAAGTTTAGCTTCGAGGCGATCCTCTCAACGGGGCCGCCTTTGCTCTCCTTGTATTCCTGACCAACCCAAGGGTTTGGGTGGTAACTCATAATATGCTAACTATCCATGTATCATCAAACATAAACAACATCATGTTCTCATACTTCTCAACATACAATTCCAAATTTCTACTAATAAGAAAATCTAATAATATCAAGAACAAGGTGTGTGTGTGTGTGTGTGTGTGTTGTGTGGGTTGGTGAGGAAGTTAAGCACTTCCTACAACCCTTAGAACTAACATGCATAATAATCAATGAATCATGCATGCTAAAGGGTACATCATACGAGAAATCAAGCAAGACAAGAACATGTGATCAACCATGGTAGCCTAATCATATGAGAAACACAAACAATATCATATAAGAACTAAACAAACAAGCAATTACATACAGTCCTCAAGCAAACATTTAAATCTTAGGGTTTCTTTATATTCTCTAAACATAGCATCCAAGCAATCAAAATCATTATATTCGTAATAAAACTGGTGCTAGGCCACCTAAGGATAATAGTCTGCACCTATGCAACGTTGTGATCTTGGGATACGACCTAGGATTGACAACTTGTGGGTGGATTCGTAGAGACCCTGCGTCAAAGAAACTTTGCATGTTAGGATTACATAAAATATCTAGCTCAACACGAGGAATCTTAAGAAGATGGGTACTTACCTCTTCAATTGGTTGGAATTCGAATTTAGAGTGGTGGGTGTGGGATCTCTTGAAGAAGAAGGAAGGAGTTGCAATGATCGACTTCTCTTGGGCCCCACCTTCATCTATTAGTCACTTTCTCTCTCTTCTTCACTCTCCCTTCCTCTCTTTCCTTTCTTCTTTCTCCCTTTTCTCTCTTCTCTCTTTCCTTCTTTAGGGAAAAATCGTATGAGAAGAGGGGTGCCCTAAATGAAGCCCTTTTATAATGTCAGATTTGGTGTAAATGACCTTAAGGGCTAAGTTTTTACTATACTAGACCTATGAGAGGGTCTTTTTAAGCTCTAGGTCCCACTATAAGGTATACATATTGATATACATTGTAGGATAGTTATCCTTAATGATGATCTACGTATAGATATAATTGGCCTGCCATTTGGATGTGTCAATCAACGGATATGATTAGAAGTCTATTTAACGGTCACCGATGATCGATCAGGGCCACGGCTATACGGATATGAGCAGAGAAATATCCTTACTCCATGTGTGAAGTTTGGTCTTAAACCGACGGTCTGAAATCCTCAACTTTGCATAAGAGTGGACGACCCAATTCACTTAAGTTTCAACTTCCTCCTTTAGGGTATTTGCACTTCTCATGCACTCTTCCTTTAACTCAAGTTGAACGGTTCTGGATAATACCCAGGTTCAACTATTGCGATGGATGTCAAGCCCAGTAAGATAGGCATTTCTCTATAGTTTTGTAACTAGTGGCCCACCAACGAGCGGTGTAAAACTTGTTCGGGAAATCGAGACATTTCTGTAATGAGTTAGGTATTGAGATTCCTCGTGGGCGATGATTAAGATTTGGATTAACTATGTTCATAGTTAGGTCTATTTATAACTAGTAAAAGTGGAGATTTAGTCATGATTACTGTAAATCGTTAGTTTTAGGCTAAATGAGTAACGAGGTTGATTTGGAATATTTGTCAAGATTCGAGCCTTATCTGATTCGGTCCCGGTTAGATCTTTAATTTAGTCATGATTGTCTTGATTAGTTAGTGATGGGTCGGTTAGATTTAGGTCCTATTTGAGTAAATCATAAAGTTACACCCGATGTTCAACTGATCGGGCAGATTGGTTGGCTTTCTACAATTGATTAATTTAACTTATGCTGTCCTTTACTGGTTTCACCCCTGTATCTATTAACATTGAGTGTTAATGATCATTTAGTAATATTAAAAGTTAATTAGACGAAAAAATTTCAAGAATTTTTGAAAATCCAAAACAATGAAAATCCAGGATGTTACAATTTACCCCCCTTAAAAATAATTTTGTCCTCAAAACTGCCTAAAGATAATAAGCAAAGATGTTATTATTTCATTTACTTAAGTTTTATTGATTTCAAGTTTATATACATGGTAGGGTGTATACTATCTATGCTAGTTTGACTCATTTTAGTCTACCCCCCTTAAAACTTTTTCACTGTGATGGTTTACTAAAATTTATTTAATAATCTATTTATTTTTAAATATTTGGATTCATAACGACGATTTCCCTCTATCTAGAGTAAAAATATTTGTTTTTAGTGTTAGACCAATACAGAGAGGCGGTTGTAGTGGGCTTGAACCCGGTACGTCGATCATTTACCTGACCAGGATAGAAGGCTCATCGTATCCCTTCTTCGTCCTAGTGGATCTTGGTCTTCTGTTCGATCAAAGCAATGAGAGTCGCCCAGGATTGAGAATTGGGTCAAGCCGCGAATGCTTCGCATGCGTATACTTCCATAATTCCGTAGTCTGATCAATTTAAATGTTTAGAGAATGAGCATCGTTGGAAAGTTTAAATCTCCTATTTACTCCTATTTATAAGGTTGTCCTTTGGGTCTTGGTATACGAGAGTCCTCATTTTAATTTATATCCAATTTGGGGTATAATAATTCTCTCAACCTGCTTATGGGCAACCATCATCTTAAAAAGTTCTTAAAGACATAAATTTTTATATGAATTACCATTTCAATCCTATGGTTAATGGGTTAATCGCAGACTACACTTTGGTTTCATAAATTTCAAGGATGAAGGAATAATTGAGGTTCTAAGGTATTCGGAAGGTTTGGAGTGCTAATAATGCTAATAAGGACACAGGAAGGAAAAGATGAATGATATCATCTTCTCAATTTGTTGCAACCTTGAGTCTATAAGAGAATGGGAAAACTCAATATATTTTACTGTAGTCCACCTCTAACATGAGCTTACAGAGTATTAACCTATGAAACTCAATCTTACTTAAGGGTCCTAATTTAATTGCACCAAATTAACTGAAACAAATATATTATATATATATATATATATATATATATATATATATATATATATATAAAATCAAACTAAAGCACAGGATGATTCCTAGCACGATTATAAATAATTTCTAAATAGACACTCAATGTTAAACTTTAATATGAAAAGACATAAATAGTCTATTGGTAATAATACATGCAAGCATTCACAAAGTGACAAGAGAATTTCAATCCATACATTCACATTGAATTAAAAAAAAAAAATCATTGGCATGGCCATTTACATTCTACAGTATGGATTACATGTATCACTAGATACCACAAACTTAAGGAAAAAACAGCCTAATCAAAGTAGGAAAGGTTACAACTATCCTTCAACACATGAAAGCAATTCTAACTAACTTGAACAAACTACTAATTATCTGTTAGGTTAAGTTACTATTCCTTTGGGTCGAATGCGGACGGGGGTGCTTCTTCTCCTTGAGGGAAAGGATCACTGAAATGGAGAAGAAGGAGGCAATAGTTGCCAAGAACGCCATCTCCCTCGGCTAAGGTGGATTGGGTGTGAAAAATGTCGGTGATTGTTGGAGGGGAGTCCCTAAGGATGGTTTTGGGAGAGTCTTGAGAATGTGTTTAGAATCGGTTTGGGAAAAGTGGGTTGGAAAATGAAATTTGAGAATGGGTTTGAGGTGATGTTGAGTGAGGAGAATTTGAAAATGAGTTGAAGATATAGAATTTGAGAAGGGATTGAGATGGGTTTATGAGAAATGGAGTTGGGGAATGGGTTTGGGGATGAATGAGAGTGAGATGGGTTTGATGGATTTGAAGAATGAGGTTAGAGAAAAGGATTCAAGGTAATGGGGGATGTTGAGTGGAATGGATTTGAAGATGAGTTGAGGATGTGGGACTTGGAAAAGGATTTAGATGGGTTTAAGAAAGATGGATTTGAGAGATGGGTGTTAAGAAATGATTTGGGAATGAGTTGAGGGAATGAGGTTTGAGAAAGGTTTGAAGGAGGAAGAAGATGGTGGGTATAGGGCTTTTGGTTTTGGAGAAATGGGAGAGGGAGAAGCCTTCTTTGGGTTTTGGATGGAGAGGGAGAAGCCTTCTCTCTTAGGGAGTTTTGAGAGAGAGAGAGAGAGAGAGAGAGAGAGAGAGAGAGAGAGAGATGGAGTGGTAGTGCCTTAAGTGCACAAGGTAGTGGGGCCCACCCCAATTTTGAAATTTGCAAAGCGGCTAAGATCAGCGGGGGCCACGCGGTCCTCTGGACTATTAGCGGGGTGACAATGCCGATT
Source organism: Magnolia kwangsiensis (assembly GCA_037074715.1). Taxonomy (NCBI): domain Eukaryota; kingdom Viridiplantae; phylum Streptophyta; class Magnoliopsida; order Magnoliales; family Magnoliaceae; genus Magnolia; species Magnolia kwangsiensis. The sequence goes on from CM073577.1 coordinate 124,046,100, forward strand.
GGAGGGGCGGCCACGTGGTCCTCTGGACCATTGGCGGGGTGACAACGCCGATTAGAGGGGCAGCCACGCTAATTTGGAGGGCCGAATGACTTCAGCATTCCTAGGCGTGGGAATAGCTCCCTAGGTAGTGTCATATATGATTTTGGGGTAGGAGAAGTCGATCTACGCAGAAGGCCCAGTTGTTTCACTACATTCCTCCCGGTTAGTGGTCAAAAGTCCAATTTTTCTATAGTTTCCACCATTTTCGGTATATTTTCTTCATTCCTAAGTTCATACCCCCAAATGGGTCGAAACTACTAATTTAGCCCGACTATAGTTCATCCGTACGTGGATGTTGGCTTCGACTTTCAGATCTTTTGAATTTTCGGCTCGTTCCTATTCATGGGCCGATATATTGTAAGATTTTTGGATCTATTTCCTAGCGTTACCACTCTCCCTTTTGCTTCGAAATCCTAACTCCTTGGAAGTCTTATCTTCCGTCTACGACTGTCGGTTCAGGGACTGGGGCGGCTCCTAGCTTCTTAGGCTCCTTCTATTGCATCCCCTCTCAAGTTAGCGGACGCGTTAGTGGGTTCATGACCTATGGCCCAAGGGATTCCAACTATGCTCTGATACCATCTTATAACACCCTGGAAGTCCGGGGTCACGCATACGCTTGACTCCCGAGTTTCCGAGTGTCACTTACAACTGATTTCATTAATATGCATTTAATCTGGTTTAATTACGCACCTTGAAATTTCTTGGAACATGAAGCATAACCACACAAGTCTACTAAAATGAAAGATATATATATATATATATATATATATATATATATATATATATATATATATATATATATATATATATATATATATGTCCAAAAGAATATAAATGGGTTGCCCAACAAAACTACAAAAATATCATGTCCAAAGGAATAGAGCTGAGTCTGCTACTCAGCGATCCGACGCCCCATCTACTATGCCGACGGAGACCTGCTCATCATCTAGAAGTAGGAGAACTCGTCCTCCTCCTCGAGGCTCGTGTCGTTGGGCTCCTCATACTCGACATCACCTGCATTTACGGGTGAGTCTGGTTGATATTTTAAAATACCATCCTAGAGTGGGAGTGAGTGATCAACTTAGTGGGTGCTATTAGTCTTAAATTATAAAAGACATCAATTATATTATGAACTCAATGAAAATCAGTCATTCATAAACACCTATCTAATCTTATTAATGCATATGCATGATAGATGATATGATGTATGCCCTCGCCACAACACTCCCTCGAGCGACTCTACCTAACAATCGCATATGAATGACACTCCCTCAGAGCGACCTCGACTGCCGAGTCGCCACCCTAACTAGTGCGATGGCATGTGATTATGTTAGTCGAGTTCTTAGTTAAATCCATTGATCTAGCAGGTTGGGAAATCTGATATACTCCATATATCAATGCCCTAAGCAGGTCGTGAGGCCAAGGCCCCCAACGCGTGAGGCCAAGACCAGGCAGTCCTTGATCTCATCGGGTTCTCCATCCCTGACTTCAAGCACATGGGGAGTGCCGAGAGAAAAGGATTGCTCGCGGTCACTATGGGGAGGCGCGACTGTAACACCCCAGGTTTTCAGGGGCCGTGTAAGAACTCGGCTCCCGAATTTTCATGTGTCATGGATGCCCTAATGGGCTTCATATTTTAATTACATTTGGATGATCTTATAAACAATGAAGGATTTAACAAGGCATAAAGCATAAGTACGTCACAAAGTAATATCAATTGCTACTAAATATAAAAATATCCAACTCACGATTCCAAACTCATCTAAATAGGGAACCAGTCCCACCCATACATGACTCAAGGCGTCTAGGGCCTTAGTCCATATCCCGTGGTAGTCCGAACTTAACTAAAAGGATCCGTCGAAAGTCTGAAAGTAGGGAAGCTCCTCTTCCCTATCATTGCTCACCTTACTTGGCTCATCGAGCTCTGCCTGACCTGCATCTAGTAAAGAGTCTAGTTGGTGTTTTAAAATACCGTCCCTGAGTGGGAGTGAGTGATCAACTCAGTAGGTGCTATTGATCTTAAGTTGTAACAAGCATCAGTTATATTATGAATTTAATAAAAAATAATCATTTATAAACACCTAACTAATCTTATTAATGCGCATGCATGATGGATGATATGATGCATGCCCTCGCCACAATACTCCCTCGAGTGACTCCATCTAACGATCGCGTATGATCACACTCCCTCAGAGCGACCTCGACTGCCGAGTCGTCACCCTAACTAGTGCGATGCAATGCGATAGTGTTAGCCAAGTTTTTTGTTAAGTCCGTTCATCTAGCAGGTTGAAGAATCTGATACACCCCACGTATTAATGCCTTGAGATGGTTGCGTGGCCAAGACCCCCCAACATGTGAGGTCGAGACCCCGTGGTCCTTGATCCCGTTGGATTCCTCATCCTCGACTTCAAGCACATGGGGAGTACCGAGAGAAAGGAATTGCTCGCAGTTACTATGGAGAGGCGCAACACCCTAGTGTAGGCTAACAGCTCGGACATTGTCACATTTCACCATGCCCAGCTCACGAGGCGGTGGATCAGTTTCAATTTGATTATCGATGGGCTACAACAATTGTAGGGTGTTCCAGGTTCCATACATATGTGAGCTAAAAGGGTTAACAAACAAGGTTGGTCAGTAAATAGGTTAGACCACACGAGTCAGGCAAGCACGTGACAGATGACATCGGGTACAAGCGACCCATGTAGTCTAACTACTTTCACCCACATGCCCTCGCCCAAATCCATGGGTTTAGCCTTAGGGCGGTCCTACCAATGGGGCCGCCTTCGCTCTCCTCGTATTCTTGACCAACCCAAGGGTTTGGGTGGTGATTCATAACATGTCAACTATCAATATATCATCTAGCATAAGAAATATCATGTTCTTATACTTATCAACATATAATTCTAAATTTTTACTAACAAGCAAAGCTAATAATATCATGAACAAGGTGTGTGTGTGTGTGTGTGTGTGTGTGTGTGTGGGTTGGTGAGGAAGTTAAGCACTTCCTACATCTCTTAGAACCGAAATGCACAAGAATCAATGAATCATGCAAGCTATATGACATATCATATGAGAAATCAAGCAAGATAAAAAACATGTGATTATCTATGGTAGCCTAATCATGTGAGAAACACGAACAATATCATATGAGAACTAAACAAACAAGCAATCTCATACAATCCTCAAGCAAACATCCAAATCCTAAGGTTTCTCTAGATTCTCTAAATATAGCATCCAAGTAATCAAAATCATTAAACTCATATTAAAATTGGTGTTAGGCCATCTAAGAACAATAGTCCACACCTATGGATCATTGGAGACTTGGAAAGTGACCTAGAAATGAGGGCTTTAGGGTCTGACAATCGGAATCCCTAAAGCAACCATTTTCATGTTACAATCTCAAAAAAATCCCTTCTCAACACAAGGATTTCAAAAAAAGGGATGAAGGATCTCACCTAGATGATCAACGAAACGATTGTTGTGGTTGTGGTAGAGAGTTTCTTCTTGGAGGAGAGGTAGGGAGTTGCAAGATGGGGTTTCCTTGGGCCCCACCACGATCTATGGTCCACCCTTGCTATTCTTCACTCTCTCTTTCTTCTCTCTTTACTCTCTTTCTCTCCCTTCTCTCTCTTTGGTGGGTGTAGTAAAGGGGGAAGTTATGAGAGAGCTAGGGCTTTATTTTCTAAACTTGGGCCCTTTAGCCTTAAGTTTCCTCAAATGCCCACAATGACTCTCTAGGACTCTATATTGGCTTTGGAGCAGACTTAACACCCCCTAGGCCACCAAATTTGGTGTATAGGTGTCTCATAGCCATATGAGGATTCATGCAAAGTTTGAGAGCAAATAGATGAACGAATATGGGGTTTGATCATACAGTTTCAATCTTTAAATGGCCCTATGGGGTCCATTCCGGTTGTTGGGGAAGTTTTGGTGGCCCCATGGATTTGAAAATTATATGCTAGGTGCTCCATGGCCCAATAAGGGCCATGCAAAATTTAGAAACGATCAGATATGGGGTTTAGTCATACGGGTCTGATTTATAATCGACGGTCACTGTTCCACGATCGGGTCCTAGATTTTGTGGACGGGCGTAGAAAATTATATCAGGCCTCCACCATAAATTTAAAAAAAATTCGATGGTTGAAATGTCTTATATCTCAGTTTCATTTACACGTGCTAGATTTCAATCCTGGCCTTGGGTGGGTTGCATTGGTAAGTGCCGCTGGAACAGCGTGGATAATTAATTTCTAGGTGTTTACTGAGTCCGTGGTCTGCGATGAACCATAAGCCCAGTGAGACCGACATTACTCTATAATTTTGTAACTAGTGGCCCACCAACGAGCGGTCTAGAGCTTGTTCGAAAAATCGGGGCATTTTTGGAATTAATTAGGTATTGAGATTTCTCGTGTGCGATGATTAGGGTTTGGATTAACTATGTTCATAGTGTGGCCCGTATATAACTAGTGAAAATGAAGATTTAGTCATGATCTATAACGCCCTGAAAATCGAGGGTCGAGTAAAAGCTCAGCTCCTGAGTTCCAACGCATCACTTATGTAACATAGATAATGATAATTGAATGTTGTTCCTATTAGTACATTAAACATGAATGAGATTATACCAAAACAACATATCATACTCCAGAGACAGTTAAATTACGCAAGTGGAAGACTGTGATGGATATATAAAGTGTATAAACTATTGTAAGTCTATAGAGTATGAACAAGTACAAAATGAACAAATGTATACTCCAAAAATAAACATAATGAATATACATGGGTGTTCCAAAAGTGTAAAATAATAAGTATAATGGCATCTAATCAACATCCCTGTAACCCCGTCGATTAGAATATGGTCTACATAGACTCGTCTGATAGTTGCATATAGGAGAAACCTTCCTCATCATCATAACAGTTCGGCTCTGCCTCATACGCATCGTCATCATCTGAAATTAAAACAGGCTCTGGTGGGTGTTTAAAAACCTTCCCGTAATATGGGAGTAAGTGATCAACTCAGTGAAACAATAAAACAAAGGTTAACATATTATCAATTCAGTCAAGCAGTAATGATAACACAATACAACAATCAGGTCCTAATATACTCTTATTAATGTAAGAATGATATGAAATAATAATGCATGCCCTCGCCTGCGCTCCCTCACCGACTTCATCTTATAGCCGCGGCATGAATCAGTTCCTTAGTGCTTGACCTGTTATGCCAAATGCACATGTAATGCGGTACATGCACATGATTAGGCAGGTTTTTACTTTGGTTTATTTATACAGAGGGATTGAGAAGCTAAGGTACCTCCCTTATATCAATTCTCAAACAATGATCCATTCTAGGGTCGTCAGTCCTAGTAAATCTATACAATGTTACGGTTCTAGGTCACTATAAAGGACTCGTCACCTGATCAGTGTAGGCTTAGCTCGTACTCAAGTTTCTATGGAAGGGCTAATCGCTTTGACGCAGTCTCAGAGTACACTCGAGGTCACTACCACCCATACCCTATCAACTGGTAGTCTGTTTTTAAAGGCTCATCACCAACCCGACTGGGGACCACAGCCAGGCTGTGTAAGAGTAGGCTGACAGCTCAAATGCAGTGTCCGATACCACCATATTTAGATCACGAGTTTGGGTTACTTACTGGTCACTACGGGGATCCTCGTCACCCCAACGTAGGCTGACAGCTCGACCACGGTGTCCCATACTACTATGTCGAGCTTATGAATCTTAACGAATCGAGGTAGCAAGGTTAAACGGGTTTTCATTGGTAAGTTTGATACTTTAGATTCGAGCAGTAGCGACCATACATGGTAAACATATATTAGGTAAATCGGGTTACTTGACAAGCTCGACTGGTAAGAGCGTACGACAAGTTAATCGACATGGAGCGCTAACTATTGTCGACAATCAACGTATGACTCGAATTTACTGAACGCATCAAAGGTGGTGAGACTAGCTTGGCCACTCAAACAAGAATTGTTATCGATTGCCTGGACTATATCGTAGCCCCAATCACACCTCGAATACAACAGGCATTCATATGTACTAGTCAAATAGCATGTAGCAACCAATCCAAATATATATCTCATACAAATAATTTAACGAACACAGAGAGTACATATTTTCATACATAGGCAGTTCATTCACAAATCACATAGAGTTAGATAGGTTACATAAAGGGAACTGCAACTACAGGTAAGGGAGTTGAGAATCCTATCTCGACACCCTCTTTACATACATATAGACGAGTATTTTCTTATTCAGACATTTCGTCAAACACTTAGACTACACATATTACATACTTGTGATAAATTAGTTAAACCACGTATTATAACAAATCCTTCTACATAGGAGTTACCATACGTATAACAATCATGTATTCCCACACATCAATCATAACTGGCACAAATCATAATTTCATATTCATTCAAACATTTAAACAAACACCTAAAATCCATTATATTTAACATAGTTTACATATATATGTAATAAACGAAAATCCTTACATCTAAGCACATGTGACAGCAATCAAGTCAGTAATAAATCATTAACTGACATTGAAAGCCTTAAAAACTATAACCTAAACATTTATAGTCCGCACCTTACGCCGGTAGACTTGTAACGAACTCAGTTTGTTCTCTAACTTGTCGTCTACGGTACAACTACAACCTGCAATATGAAATAGATTAGCTATTTTATCATATACTCTATTTGAATCCCTAAAATATATTAGGGTTAGGATTTCTTACCCAATTTCAGAATCGGAATCGACGGAATAGCGATGCAGAAGTGGTAGCTAAGCACGTGGAGTAATAGGGATCGAATCCCAGAAAAAAACCTCAACTCTCTCTCACACTTTCTCTCTCTTTCCTCTTCTCTTTGCTCTCTTCTCTCTCCTGGGGTTGTAAATTCGTATGGAATGAGAGAGAGAGGTTTAAGGCCCTTATATAGGCCCAAAACTGATGGGAATGGCCCCAGGACCAAGGTATACTTAGGTTACAGCCAAATATAGACCGTTTCGGTCTAACGGAGCTATTCTGGAGGCCCCTTTTTGCATGCGGTCGGACTTAAGCTCCCTGACATTAGATCTAGGTTAGGTTAAGATCTCGGCTTGATTGGATCAACAAATTGGATGTAGCGGATCCATTTCAGTTTAATGGTCATCGGTGTTCGATCAGGGACACAAGTACACTGACATGTGTTGAAAATTTTTTCTGATCTGAGGGTATAATTAGGTCAGATTCTGACAGTTTGAATCCTTAGATTTGGCCTGCAAGCAAACTGACTCAATTCACTTAAGTTTCAGTTCGTTTCCTAAAGATATTCGCATTTCTCACACACTTCGCTCCGAGGTCAAGTTGTGCATTTTTGGATACCTTTAGGACTTGATTTTTGAGATGGTTGTTAAGTCTAGCAAGGTAGTCATAAACGTATAGTTTCTAGATAATCGGACTTTCGACGTGCGGTCCAGGTCCGATACGAAGTTTCACGATGCTCCCAAGAGCATTTAGGTTTAGAGATTGGTCTTAGGTTTTTAGGTAACGTAGCATTAGCGGTTCTACTTATTTTGGGACATACAGTTCATATTTAAAGTGGTTTAAGCTAATTCTACTGAGTATTCAGTTTAGTATTTAACTAAATTCCGCCCTAATTATGACAGAGTAAGGTCCTTAAACAATTTTATACCCCTTTTTGACACTTCTAATTAGTATATTATTTTAATTATTTTTCTAGTAGTTCATCACTAAGTTTACTTCGTCTCAACCTAATTTCATGAGATTTCATGTTATAGAAAAATTCTAAAAATTTCAGAAGCAGCAGCTGTCCAACGAATGATTTTCAGATAATTGACACAATGACCTACTTTCAACTATATTAAGTATTTTATTATATTTTTTACTTATTTTTATATGAAACTAAACTCATTTATCTTTAATTTGGCTTTGAATCACCTAAATCGGAGTTATAATGAGGGAGATATAACTTTTTGAAATTGAAAAAAAAGTGCAGAACAAATGGCCGAAAACGAGCCGCCTGACCCACTGCAACCCGCCAGGCCCGCCAAGTGGTGAGGCCTCGCAGAACCAGCGAGGTCCTTGCCAACCATCGGACCTTGGGGCTATGGCTCGCCCCAGGGGCGATGCCATCCCCCCCTTCCCAATGAGCCTGTCGAGAATGTGCGGGACCCACCTTGGGTCCCCCTGATTTGCGTCGTTTGGCCTTTCGAGTCCATTTGATGTGGTTTCGCCGATCCGATATTTGAAACGGGTGCATCTTTCAATCTAAAATGAGTTACGCTACGTGAAATATATGATTTTGAGGTAGGTGAAGCTAATCTATTCAAATAACTTATTTACATTGTGAGATTACAAAAAGGGTAATGGTCAAAAGCCCATTTTATTTATTTATTTACTATTCATAGTAATTTTTAGTTTAAATCTTGTTCTTCATCACCTAAACTTTAGGATTCATGTCTAATGTGAAAGTACTTAGACATTTTTGAAGCACAAGGTGGTGAAAGGTGAGTTTTTGCAGGAAATGGTTTGAAAAGTGATTTTTTGACTTTGGGATTGAGTTTTAAGAGGTCGGTAATGTGTTATGGTTGACCCATTGCCTAAGGACATCTGTTTCCAAGTTTGTAAAAATTCAAGATGTTACATGATCACTCTAAACCATCGATTTTAGGCTAAAAGAGTAACGAGATTGATTTGGTCTATTAGTCAAGATCTGAGCCTTATCTGGTTCGGCCCCGACTAGATCTTTAATTGAGTCATGATTTTTTTAATTAGTTAGCTATGGGTCGATTAGATTTGGGTCTTATGTGAGTGAATCATGGGGCTACACCTGATGTTCAAGTGATCGGGCGGATACATTGGCTTCCTACGGTTGATTAATCGAACTTGTGCAGTTCTGCTGGTTCCACTCGTGCATAAACTAACATTGAGTGTTAATGGTCAGTAAGTGACAATATAAGTTAATTAAAAAAAAAAAAAATTTCAATAATTTTTTTTGGATTATTTTTTTTTTTTTGAAAATCCAAAACAGTGAAAATCCAGGATGTTACAGCGACACCCCAGCGTAGGCTGACAGCTTGGACACAGTGTCCCATTCCACCATGCTCAGCTCACGAAGTGGTGGACCCGTTTCAATTTGGTTATCGATGGGCTACAATAGTTGTAGGGTGTTTCAGGTTCCATATATATTTGTGAGCAAACAAGGTTACAAAACAAGGTTGGTTAGACAGTAGATTAGACCGCACGAGTCCAGACAAGTACGTGGCGAAACGCCATCGGGTGCAAGTGACTTATGTAGTCTAACTACTGTCGCCTATACGCACTCGCCCAATTTCATGGGTTTAACTTCAAGGCGGTCTTATCAACGGGGCTGCCTTCGCTCTCCTTGTATTCCTGACCAACCCAAGGGTTTGGGTGGTGATTCATAACATGTCAACTATCCATGTATCATCAAGCATAAACAACATCATGTTCTCATACTTCTCAATATACAATTCTAACTAACAAGCAAAGCTAATAATATCAAGATCAAGGTGCGTGTGTTGTGTGGGTTGGTGAGAAAGTTAAGCACTTCTTACAACCCTTAGAACCAACATGCACAATAATCAATGAATCATGCATGCTAAAGGGCACATCATACGAGAAATCAAGCAAGACAAGAACATGTGATCAACCATGCTAGCCTAATCATGTGAGAAACACGAACAATTTCATATGAGAACCAAATAAACAAGCAATCCCATACAATCCTCAAGTAAACATCCAAATCCTAGGGTTTCTCTATATTCTCTAAACATAGCATCCAAGCAATCAAAATTATTAGATTCGTAATAAAATTGGTGCTAGGCCACCTAAGGATAATAGTCCACATGTATGAACGTTGAAATCTTGGTATATGACCTAGGATTGCCAACTTACGAGTGGATTCGTAGAGACCCAGAGTCAAAGGAACTTTGCATGTTAGGATTATATACAACATCTAGCTCAACATAAGGAATCTCAAAAAGATAGGTTCTTACCTCTCCAATCGGTTAGAATTCGAATTTAGAGTGGTGGGTGTAGGATCTCTTGAAGAAGAAGGAAGAGGTTGCAAGGATCGACTTCTCTTAGGCCCCACCTTCATCTATGGGCCACTTTCTCTCCCTTCTTCACTCTTCCTTCCTCTCTCTTTCCTTTCTTCCTTCTCCCTTTTCTCTCTTCTCTCTTTCCTTCTCTAGGGCAAAATCGTATGGAAAGAGGGGTGCCCCAAATGAGGCCCTTTATAATGCCAGATTTGGTATAAATGGCCTCAAGGGCTAGGTTTTTACTATACTAGACCTATGGGAGGGTCTTTCTAAGCTCTAGGGATAACTATGGGGTGTACATATTGATATACACCGTAGGATAATTATCCCTAATGATGATCTACGTATGGATATGATCGGCCTGCCATTTGGATGTATTAATCAACAGACATGATTAGAAGTCTGTTTAACGGTCACCGATAGTCGTTCGGGGCTGCGACTATACGGATATGAGCAGGCAAATATCCTTACTCCACTTGTGAAGTTTAGTCGTAAATCGATAGTCTGAAATCTTCAATTTTGTATAAGAGTAGATGACCCAATTTACTTAAGTTTGAGCTTATTCTTTTAGGGTATTTGCACTTCTCATGCACTCGTCCTTTAGCTCAAGTTGAGCGATTCTAGATAGTACCCAGGTCCGACTCCTGCGATTGATGTTAAGCCCAGTAAGACGGACATTTCTCTATAAATTTATAACTAGTGGCCTACCAACGAGCGGTCTAGAGCTTGTTCGGGAAATCGGAGTATTTCTGGAATGAGTTAGGTATTGAGATTCTTCGTAGGTGATGATTAGGGTTCGGATTAACTATGTTCATAGTGAGACCTATTTATAACAGTGAAAGTGGAGATTTAGTCATGATTATTTTAAACTGTTAGTTTTAGGCTAAAAGAGTAATGGGGTCAATTTGGTCTATTAGTCAAGATCCGGGCCTTATCTGATTTGGCCCCGGTTAGATCTTTAATTTAGTCATGATTGTCTTGATTAGTTAGCGATGGGTCGATTAGATTTGGGTCCTATGTGAGTAAATCATAAGGCTACACCTGATGTTTAAGTGATCGGACGGATTGGTTGGCTTCCTACGATTGATTAATTTAACTTGTGCGGTCCTTTACTGGTTTCACCCCTGTATATATTAACATTTGAGTACTAATAGTCATTTAGTGATGTTATAAGTTAATTACACAGAATTTTTTTTAAGAATTTTTAGAAATCCAAAACAGCGGAAATTCAGGATGTTACATCCATGCATGCATGTACGTAACCATATTAATGTACTTTATAGGGTATAAAAGATTGGTACGCCTCAGGCTAGGCAATCTCTCCTTCCCATTGGTAGAATTCAGGGACCCACTATTTGATAACCATTTGATGAGCAACCTACCACTCGTGGGGGAGATGATAATTATGAGCCAATTTGGGCCGTCCATCGAGTGATACCTATCATGGTTGGCTTATATTTGGATAATCACACATATTAGACAATCCTGGCCGTCTGTTTCCTTCACTTTGCCTCGTTGAACGGTCACCATCCAATGGTTTACTTCTTTCGCATTGAACGCCTTTGATTGGATGGGTAGGCCATCTTATGGATGTAAATTTTGAATCATTTGCCATCCAAATTAAGTGAAATTAAGTGGACGGTCCCGATCAAAAATTTACCATGCCACGTCAGCTGTGTTTGCCTTATTTTAGTTCCACTGATCTACCCTGCCATCCCTCAATTAGCAATGTAATAACCACATTACCGACAAAGTAATGAAGCTTGCTCTACATGTGGGGCCCATGGTTTAGTTATCTATACAACATACAACGTTCTCTTGATTCCTTGGATGGACCATGAAAAAAGAAAAATCTCAAGCAATAATCATGACCCTTCCATTTGCGGCCTAATGGTAGAAAGCCAACCAGCGTTATATAACCACGCGCCCCATATATATATATATATATATATATATATATATATATATATATATATATATATATATATATATATATATATATATATATATATATATATATATGGGAAAAAGTTCCATACGGTCAAGCTCATGGGAACTCCCCATGAGGTCCAGTTGTGTGGCCCCCACCATGATGCATGTCAACATCTACCCCATCAGTCAGATGCACCATTCCATGGTGGGCACAGGGCTTAAAAATCAAGTCAATCGGTGACTTTTGTGGGCCGCACCACATACAAAAGTTAAGAGGGGTTACCCTCCCTTAAAACATTCATAATCATTTTTTGGGCCCACCAAGATGTGGTTTACAAATCCAGATCATCCATTATGTGTCTCCTACTTGGATGAGGAGTCAGACCAAGTTTCAAACGCATACAAATTTCATGTGAGCCCCATCAAGTACTTTTATATGTTTTAGGCATGTCTTCACATGATTTTAGATGGTATGGCCCACCTGAGTTCCATGTACAACTGATTTTTGGGATATACCATAATTTAAAGGGAACCCATCAAATGCAAGGTGTTGATGGTCAACACGTCTCATGGTGGGGCCCACCCCCCAACACACATATATAGAGAGGGAAATGATACCATAAAATCGATTGGAACTTCCATGAGGTGGAGCTGCGTGAGCCCCACCACAATGTGTGTCGAGCATCTACCCCGTCAGTTAGATGCACCATTTCATGGTGGCTTAAAAATGAAGTCAATCTATGACTTGGGTGGGCCAACCACATACACTTGAGAGGGGTTATCCTCCCATTAAAACATTCATTATCGTTTATTGGGCCAATCGAGATGTGGTTCAAAATTCAGCCCATCCATTGTGTGTTTTCCACTAAAATAAAGGGTTAGACCAAGTTTCAGCCGCATCCAAAACTCAGGTGGCCCTAACCAAGTGCTTTTATATGTTTTAGTCATATCTTCTTATGGCTGTAATTGGTATGGCCCACTTGAGTTTCATATACAGCCCATTTTCGAGATATCCCATAACCTAAACAAGACTCATCAAATGCATGGTGTTGATGTTTGACAGACATCCCAGTGGAGCCCACACATCTGAACGTCCCCATGAGGTCTACCTCACGGTACTATATATATATATATATATATATATATATATATATATCTTCTGGGCATAAGGAGCAATGCACATAGACCACAGTGAATGCATGTGACTGGCACTCCTGTTTGTCTGTACAAATGCCAACATGTGCTTTTATGATACGGTGCATTTTCGATGGTAGTTTTCGCTACCGGATTGCGTACTGGGTAACCCAGGTTAAACTCTATGGGGCCACGATGAGTTATGTGTCTATCTAAAGCTCAATTGGACCACACCATAAGAGATGGTGTGAATTGAACACCTATCAGTGAAATCTTAATGGCCCACAAAGGTTTTGGATCAAGCTGATATTTGTGTTTTTCCTTCGTTTATATTTATCTGAACTTAGAAATAGCTTGGATGACAAATAAACATCATTATGGGACCTAAAAAGTTTTCAACGGTAGACATCATTATCCGCACCTCTTCCTATGGTGGGGTCCACTTGAGCTTTGAATATACATTAATTTTGGGCTCAACCTATAAAATGATATGAAAAAAATGGATGGACGACATAGATAAGCTACATATAGTCATGGTGGGTGTTCACACCCCAAGTATAGGGTTGTGATGTAGTAATAATCTCGGTGAGACCGAGGTCGAATCCACAGGGACTGTACCTTGTTCATAAACTAAAAATAATAAAAACTAGAAGTAGAAGAAGATGTAATCTAAATCAAGTGAATATGAGGGAATAATTGTGAAATAGTAAACTACAATTTTAGAATTCAAAGGTGAGAAACTAGAGATTTAAAGGATACACTTGTAGAGATCAGGGAGATCTACGTTTGATTTATGAACTCAACTGGATTTCGAGTCTCATCTTCATCCAGTTGGAAGATATATCACTAAAACTCAATCTGAAATTCCGTTGATCTAGTTTTCAAAGAGATAAAATGTATGAGAATTAGAGATAATTCCATCACAAAACTACACCCATGAGATACAATAAACAACATAATTAAACCAATCAACAACTAATCAGATAAACTAATCAGATAGATGTATGAATGTTCGGATGGATTCCATCATCCAACCATGTCCAAGGGGCAATAGTGAATAATAGGGCTTCCTATCTTCACAATCAAATAATGAAAAGGAAATACTTAAAGCTATCGTAGACTTATTGTAATTTTATTCACAACAAACCATTAAAAACTATAAGTATTCCTATAATTAAACTAGAATAAAAATTTGTTCATAACATGATCAAAGCTGTAGAGTGCTACCCATTACGACACAAACTTCACCTCTTAGCCCTAGTTAAGAGGTTTAGCCTGACATGAGGAGACTAGATCTCTTAGAAATCATTAAAAAAAAACAGTAAATAAATAATTAAAAACTCTAAAACAAATACTCTTTCTCTCTCTCTGATGTCCCAGTAGTGGATGATTTTGAATGGCCAAGATCATTGGACTGATCCTGGCCATGATCGTTAAATGGCCGGGATCAACCGGGTCTCAGTTGCACCGCAAAAAGGGCCTGCACAGGCCTTGCGCTGTGCTGATGATGAGGCCCATAAGAACTTTTTCTTGCTGTTCATCTTACATTTAGATGATTGAGATCCGTTCTCTGTTATCTTTCGAAATACTGCCACCTAGACTTGAGTGAGAGGGTCCATGTGAGTCTCACGAACAGTTCGGATCGGACCGTTGATGCATGATGGTGGTCCACAAGACCTAACTGAGTGCTCTATTCACAACAATAGAGAACGATAATTGCCGTTTTTTAAATTTGAGTGGGTCAAGAGATAGTTTGACCATATCTACGTTGCCGTGCACGGCTAGTGCACTATGCACACCCAATTCAGGTGGGGTCCACGATGATGGTTCTAGGAAATCAGCTCCATCCATCCGTCATGTCTCCTTATGTAATGGGTTGCGACTAAATTTGAAGCATATCCAGATCTCAGGTGGGCCTAGAATCAATGGTTTTTGGGCTGATATGTCCGTTGGGCCAATTTCATAAGGATCCAAGAGCTGAAATTTGATGTGTACGGTTAATTTATAGTCTTCAGGCCAGATATAAAGTTTCGAGCTGAACGGATGGTAAGAATCCCGTGATCTTGCATTCAAGACGACTTTCAGGCATCTTTAGTGTGAACTACTTGATTTTCTCGAATCCTGAGCACGTAAATTCTTCGATCTCGATCTCCTGGAGTCTATCTATTGCCTTGGTAACTTCGGAGCGTTAAATCCATGCTTTTAGTATCTTTTTTCAGTCCAGGCTCCTAATTTCACCTTCCAGCACAAACACGATTAAAATAGGATATTAAACGGTACCATGTTTGTAAAATCACGTAATAACTGGGGTTTAATATGTAATATTTGACTCTCAACAGTGGGCCCAACAGAGTTTACTCAGTTCCATACCTAGTAAGCAATCCATTTTCGTAGAATACACCATACCTTTCAAACTATTGTGTCGTTTGATGTTTACCATTTTAATGCAAGGTATTAAAAAATGATTTAATAATAATGGTAACCATTGCTTGTTATGCAGCCACAACAACCGTTCGGGTGAAAAAGGCTCACGATCACTCATAATAACTCATAAACAAGTATATATATATATATATATATATATATATATATATATATATATATATATATATATATATATATATATTGCAAAATAATTATCACCATTATTTTAAAAGAAGTAAGCTGCATGGTAGAATAACAACCGCTATTACCATTATAGAATACCTTGATTCTAAGTTTCGAAATTAAAGTACCATTAGGGAATATGTTTTTACAGGTTAAAATTCACCTTTCCATTATGCTTTTTACTAGCGCATGTGCATATCCTGCATTGCTTTTAACAAAAATTGTTTGCATTTAATCATTTTGGTGAATGCATGCAAATGACAGTCATGTCTACGGCTGCCAGAATATGCTTTTATCATACATGGCAGTTTTGGCAGACAGCATGCAACTTAATTAGCTTTTAAACCATAGGGGTATATACTTATTTATTGTCCTGCAGTTAACAAGTAAAATTAATATATTCTATTCTAGAATTCACGTTACGAGCATGTTCTTACCCTAGAGTGCATGACGTGACATGCTACATTGCTTTTAGCTAAGAAAATTTGTATTTAGATACTTTACTGATGCGTGCAAATGGCAGTAATATTGTTCAGATGCCTACGTGTGCTTTTATCATACATAGCATTTTCATTAGTTAGTATACAGCTTGGCTTTTAAACCATAGAATTATTTACTTATCTATCGTCCTACAATTAACAAGTACTTCAATGCATTCTGTGTTGGAATTCACATTATGAGAATGTTCACACCTTAGGGTACACGGCACACGTGACAAACATTGCTTTTAGTTAAGAAAATTTGTATCTGGTCATTTAGTGAATGTAATGACATTAATGTTGTAGATATGCCTATATGTGCTTTTATCATACATGGAATTTTCTTTACATCTTGTTTGGAACTTTGGATTCGGAGGTAAATGAGCATATTTTAAATTCAAGTAGCTACTTTTTATGTTCTGTAGTCCTATATTTGGAGATAAATAGAATCGGCTGTATTTTGAAACCTCTACAAAGAAACATAATTCTGACGTAATTTGAATGAAATGCATTTTATTTTATTTTTACTCCAATTTAGAGGTAGAAGAGTCACACGTGTAACATATCGCTAGGTGACTAATTTATTAAACATGTGACAAGTTGATGATATTTTAAAATAATTTAATTATTAGTTGTAATACTAAAATCACATCAATAGAATAATCCAAACTATCTAAACATTGTACATCTAAATAAACAGTTAAAAAGATGTCAATTCATCACTTGTTTATAATGCGCGCGCGCGCGCGCGCACACACACACACACACACACACACACACACACACACACACACACACATATATATATATATATATATATATATATATATATATATATATACATGCTCAAGGGATAAATTTTCACCCCAATCTAAAATTTTAGAGGGCCATAGCTAAGAGAGATTCAAATTAAGGAGGAAGTTGTTTTCATTTTTCATGGCCCATCAAAGTTTTGGATCAAAGTAAAAATTGGGCTCGGGAAGTTTCATGAAGTGCTGCTTCACGTGGACCATTTAGATTTTGGAGTCAAATCACACATGATGAGTTCTAAAAAAAAGTTTGCACAACGTCCGTGCGAACTAGTGCATAGGTGAGCATTCAACTACACACAGGCACACATACAAATTTGGGATATGAAAACTGATTTAGTTAAATCAAAGTCAATTCCTTTGAATTCAAATGTAATCAAAATACAAGCTCCCAAATAAATATTGGAATTACAGTGCATTTCGACCAAACACAAGTGTGGATTCAAAATCACATTGATTCTAATGCGATTGTGATTTGGATTTCAATACATTTCAAATCCAAACTCCCAAATAGGCTATTAGTGTACTCCTTAGCTTTTAAACCATTGAATTACATCTTATCTATCGTCAGGGGTAAAATTAATGTATTCTATGCTAGAATTCATATTTTGGATATGCTGGTACCGTAGAGTGTATGTCCAACGTGCCATGGTACATTGCTTTCAGCTAAATGAGAGAGAGAGAGAGGGAGAGAATAAAGAAAGAAATAAAAAATGTACTTTGCATGTCAAATTAAATCACAAAATAAGTGCAATTCTGCCATTTAATAATTAGTGCGGGTCTCTAAGTATATATAATGCAAGTGACAATGGGTAAAGATTTCTGCCCATTAGTTTCTCGAGTTACTTGAGTTACTTGAACGTTTAGTTATTAAAAATAATACTTATTTTTAATTAAAAATAAGAAAATTTAGGTAATTCAAAAAGAAGCCCCTCGGGCTAGTGCTCGCCAACCTTTTTTAATAGGGAAAACATTAATAGTCTTGCAAAATCGTAGGGTTATAATTTTGTTGACTACCCAAATATTGAAAATTACATTGGTTTCATCATTTCCTAACTGGCTAATTGGTGGAAACTCAATGGACCGTCAGATTGAAAAGTGTGAATGATCGACATTCCACATAAATATGCTTATTAATCAGTTAGGGTAGTTAAATAAATCTGGATTTGAAATGTTGGTCTATCCAAACTAGTCTTTGAGTTCATGCATGTGCCTTTCCACATGCATTGCATCTGCCATGAAAGGCTTACAAATTTTCCCTGTGATGTCCTGCTTGTTGACCGGGTGGGCCCCACCATGTATGTGGACATGCCTAGAAAATTAAGTCAGGCCGTTCATTCCGTGGGCCCCACTTGAATGCAAAGACTATCAGTTGCAAAGACCAACAGCCTACATTTAAAACTGCAGATGTGGTCTATCCAATGACCAGACTGGCCTGATTTACAGGTAACAGGATATATGCAGTGGGATCCACCTGATGAATGGCCGCGATGCTACACTCATCTTCTTTATGACATGGTATTTATAATTTAAGACATGTGGGGACTCAATTGCAGGATCTTCTCGTTTCACTTCTCTATTGAATGAAATACTGTGAAATAATACCATGTGGGGACTCAACTGCAGGACCTTCTCGTTTCTCCTCTGTCGTTTGAAATATAGTGAAATAATACCAAAGCTTCCAAAGTCTTGAATACTTTTTTCACACAGTCTGACTACAAAAGACAGCCAAAATTGGGGTTCACATTAAGCCACGTAAGCCGTACGATGCTAAGGACACTCTTAAGTGGGCCCCAGCTTTGGTTCAACCATGCAATGCAATGTACGGACGTGCGCATGGTTTTTACTCCTAATAGAGTAAGGGGGTAACTCATGCATGGAAAAAGTAAAAGAGAAAAGTTAAGGCCAACTTTTGCTGATAATTTAAGATGAGTGTTGCGCTGGCATGCCAACCTGCCATTCGCGTGCAATATCAAAGCCATGCTATTGGTGTCTTGCATATGTAAACAACAGTGTCGGCGGATGTCATCGATGGACCACTCGATGACGTCGAGTAGATGATCGATGCCATTGAAAAATGCCGAAAATTTGTATTTTATTGTTATAATGTTTTGATATTTTACTCGACGCCATTGAGGGTATTCGACACCATTGACTGATCATAGATGCCATCGAATGTGTCATTGAGAGCATGTACGTGGTGCACGAATTGTTTCCTATTTCAATTGTTAAACGATGTATATTATCCCACATGTAGAGGGTGTAATCGAGATTTGGGAAGTGAGAAAGGTGTTCTAGATTTTCTAAATACATTTCGAAGGGTTTTAAGGGCATAACTTGAGCTTAAGGAATATATTATAGGCTTGTTCGGATTGGTAATTCCTATCTATTGTAATTTCTGCTTTTATACTACATTATCATAACTTTTTGCCATGGTTTTTTTTCCCAAGTTTTTTTCCATCTAAAATTTAGATTGTTTATGTTTGAACTTTGTTAGGTGATTGGTAGTACTTTGCTTGATTCAACTCTTTGTGCTTCAACGGTTCCTCAACAAGTGGTTTCAAAGCTAACATTGGGAAGAAGATCGAATATAAAAGCAATATATCAATAGCATCTAATCCAAAATTTGATGTTGAAAAATATTCTAACAAAAATAATTTTGAACTATGGAATGTCAAGATAACCAACGTCCTAGTTCAACAAGGTTTGAATAATGTCCTCATTGAAAAAGCGATCGAAATTTATAATGGATGATTAATGGAACAAGAAGGATAAGAAAGCGAGAGCCTTTATCCAATTGTGCTCAATAGATGATGTCCTCTATAATGTTATGAGAGAGAATTGAATACGTACATGCGTGAAATTAGAGAACATGATCTATGCGAAGAAATTTCTTGAGAATCGCTTATACTTAAATATTCACTTATTCAATCTAAAGATGGAGGGGTTGATGTTGAGGCCCATAGTAACTTCAATACGTTGATTTATAAATTATTATATGTGGAGGAAACAATGAAAGATAAGGTTCAGAAATACATTCTACTGAATTCTCTCCCGACTTCGTATGAGTCATTTAAGGACTCGTTGTGCATTAGAAGAACTACCATTAGTACCGAGACCGTTATCTTAATCATTTAATCATAGGTGATGTGAAAGAAAAACGGTGACGTGCAGAGTTCTACAGATGTACTGGTTATGGGGGGATGAAATTTTGAGTGAGATAATGAATCTTCACAATCGATGTCCAAATCCAAGGGCAATGGAAAAGGTAAGTTGAAGTGTTAGAATTGTGGAATGTCTAGTCACATGAAGATGGATTACACAAATCCTAAATCAAGAAAAGAGAATTCAAAAAGTTCATCCAGGGAGGCCAATACTGCGGAATCCATTAAGAAAGTAAACAGTAGTGACGTGCTGATCACATCAAAATTTAGGTACGTCGATGAAGAATAGATTTTAGATATAGAGGCTTCATACCACATGACCCCTCATCAGAGTTCGTTCACTAACTATAGTGAGTGTGATAATGCCCAGGTGTTTATGGAAAATGATAATGTTTGTAAAGTGATGGGTGTTTGTGAGACCCGTATCCTAAACCGTACCGTTCCGTAGGCTTCCACGGTCCTCCCGGTTGAATTTCAGTGACCCGCGATATGTTTCGGCATTTGCGCGCGATCATAAGTCATGTCCCATATATCAAAGTCGATTCAACTCAAAACTTGTACCCTTGTGACTGCGCCTTCATCGTGGTTCCGATGTCGCTTCTTGCACGCTGATGCGATACCCGGGCCATGAGATGTGGGCCCGCATTTAATTCGAGTAAAACACCGCGCTTTACAAAATTCAAGAGAAATGTCCCATCAATCAATCCCATCAATCACCCCACATGTCAAGTACAACACCCCATCCCCAAGCAACCCCAAAGTCAAAGTAACCCATCCCTCACATGTTAAAGTATACATCACCTATCACACCCCATCACTCACCCATCCCTCTCTCTCATACAACATCTCTCTCTCTCTCATCTCTCTCTACCTCATTTTACAAGCAACCGTCCATGGCTTCCATGGGAGAGAAGCTAGTGTGGCCCACTTCCTACCACGCAAAATCCAACCCTTCAAAGCCGATCTCAACCATTAGATTGAACCCCTTGAAGCTCTAAAGCTCATAGGCGAGAGAAGGAAGGATGGAATTCGAAGTGGGTGTTTTTTAGAGTCTATTTGTGTGATTTTGATGGATTGAGGGCCCACATATGGTGGGACCCATCTTGATGTATGCATTGTTAAGGGAGGGCCCATAGTAGCGGGGTCCCTCCCCTTCTCACATGTCTCCATCTTTCTCTCTCCCTCCTCATTTTATTTTATTTTATTTATTTTTGGGATGATGTGTGTAGCCCATCTGACGTGTCTAGAAAATTTGGACTGTCCATTGTATGGGGCCCGCCTTGCTGCCTGTTTTTGGGCCAGCCTGGATGAAAGAAAAACATAAATATCAACCAATCCAAAGTAATGTGAGCCCCGTATGATGTATGTGCTTCATCTATACCATCCCAACGGTGGGATCCACCTGCTGTGATGATGTCAGTAAGTCCATAGGCTCCCATCTCAAGGTAGGTGTTATATCTGAATCGACCCCTGATGATGCCAACAAGTTCTGTGGGTCCCACTGATGGTGGGATGCACCTGATGTATGTGTTGTATCCTGACTGTCCAAACGGTTGGACCCCACCTCTGATGTATCTGCTACATACACACCGTCCATCTATTTTGGTCAGATCACGGGCCCACCTAATCTAAGCCTGACCATCCAAGTATTGGGCTGTTGGACCGTTAAAAGGAAAAACAAATATCAGTTTGATTCAAACTAGGTGGGCCACACTGACGTGGACCCCACCTGCAAGTATGTGCCTTATATCTAGGCTGTCTAACAATAGCCAGATCCAACGGCCAGATGGTCCACGGCCTACTGTGCTGGATGTCTGATGTCCAGACCGTCTAGCAGGCCTGGATGCTGGATGGAAAACACAAATATCTGCTTGATTTAAAATTTTGGTGGGCCACACTGACGTGGACCCCACTTGATGTATGTGTTCTGTCATTGCCGTCCTGATGTGCAGGATGGTGGGACCCACCTGATGCAAGTATTTCATCCATGCCATCCAGGCTCTCCATCCTTGCTGGACAATGTCTGGACAGTGCTGTGAACCACACCATGTTATATGTTTTTCATCCATACTGTCCACAATGTCTGGACGGTGCTGGGTTGAGTTTTAGACGGTGTTGTGGGGCCCTACAATAACGTATGTGTTGATCTACACCATTTGTCCAAGGGGCCCCATGTGATGTATATCTTTTATCTAGGCTGCCCGTCCAAGGCTGGGCGTTGGATCAGATGTTAATAATATATATATATATATATATATATATATATATATATATATATATATATATATATATATATATATATATATATTAGTATATATATGAAACATATATAATATATATTCATGTATATATTTGGTGGGCCCCACATGGGACCCACCTAATGTGTCTGTTGTCCATATGTGGACGTCACGTGTGGTATGTGCCCCATCCACACCGTGCATCTGTGAGCCCACCACGATATGTGTTATATTTAGTTCGTCCAAATCGTGGGATGTGGGAACCTTGAAGTGTATGTTGTATCTACACTTTCCATCTGTGTGGCTCGCCTGCTGGACATGTAGGGGCCACCTGTTGGACGTGCAGGGCCTATCTATGATGTATGTGTTTTACCCTCTCGCCGTCCAGCCATGTGGACGTGGGACCACTTTAAAGAATGTGCTCTCCACACGGCCATGTTGATGCATATATTCTATATCTAGCCATCCATCCATTTTGTTGGAGTAGTGGTCCAAATGTATGGGCCCACCATGATGTATTTTTTTTACCTAGGTCGTCCAGGGCTAGCTGGCCCATTTGTTGCTATAATGAGGCCCATGTTGAAGGCCCATATGTGATGTATTTGAGGGCCCGTGGATGACACCCATTGTGATGTATAAAGGCCCATTGTGATGTGTTTTCACCTCATTTGGTAAGGCCCATTGTGATGTATTCGAGGCCCGTGGGACGTGGCCCATTGTAGTGTATTTCTGGCCCATTTGGTAAGGCCCAATGAGATGTATTTTCGGCCCATATGGGGTGGCCATTGTGATGGTTCTGTAGCCCACTTAATGAAGCCCATTATGATGTGCATTAGGCCCATGGGTTGTGGCCCAATGTGATGTATTTATGGCCCATGTGCCCAGGCTCATTGTGATGTATATACGGACCATTAGTGACGCTCCTAGCGATTTGTATTTGGTCCTTACGTGAGGCTATGGGCCCACGATACGTTTGGCTCTATGTGGGCCACTCCTTGGGAGTAATGTTGGTTAAATGACCACATTAATGGGTAATGATGGTTTAATGTCCACATTATGACCTTCCCTTAAGCGTTGTTCGGTCGATTATATAGGCCGATTTTGATTGTCGAGTCCAATTCTGATTATCAAGGCCGATTTCGAGTCTGATTGTCAAGGTCGATTATGAAGGCCGATTCCGATTGTCGATACTGATTCTGATTGTTGAGACCGATTATTGAGGCCGATCCTGATTCTGATTGTCGAAGTCGATTTCGATTCTGATTGTCGAGGTCGATTATCGAGACCAATTATCGAGGCTAATTCTAATTATCAAGGTCAATTTTGATTGTCGAAGCCGATTATCGAGGCTGATTCTGATTATCGAGGCTGATTTCGATTGGCGATACTGATTTCGATTATCAAGACCGATTGTCGAGGCCGATTCGCATTCCGATTATTGAGGCCGATTCTGATTCCAATTATCGAGGATGATTTCGATTCCAATTGTCGAGATCGATTATCGAGGCCAATTCTGATTGTTGAGGCTGAGTGTATAGGCTGATTGTCGAGGTCAATTATTAAGGCCGATTCGGATTGTTGAGGCCGGATAAGGAGGTCGATTGTCAAGGCCCAATGTGATGCGTATGTGGCCCGTATTTGAGGCCTATTGTGATGTGCATTTGGCTCATGTTTGAGGCCCAATGTGATGTATATGTGGCCCGTATTTGAGGTCCGTTGTGATGTGTATTTAGCTCGCATTTAAGGTCCAATGTGATGTATATGAGGCCTTGTGATGAGGCCCATTGTGATGCATTTGAAGGTCAGGCGATGGAACCCATTGTGATGTATGTTAGACTCATGAGAAAGGCCCATCGTGATGTGTATTAAGCTCTTGAGTGAAGACCATGGTGTTATATATTTGGCCTTTGTGTGAGGCCATACATCCATTTTATGTTAGGCTTTATGTGGGTCATTCCTTCGGGGCAATGTTAGTTAAATGTTCACATTGTCGTTGTCGATTATTGATAATAATTATGAGTATGTGACCGCATAGCATCATGATACATGCTCATATGCATCATCTGCATGTTTGTTATGAGATGTGGTCGACCATTGTATATATCATTGGGCAGATTGTTATGAGACTCCTTTATAGGCGTAGGTTATCTCACATGACCACACAGTATGCGCAGGATTGATAGATGACTGAATTGTATGACTCATGCATTTTACATTGTGTGTTGTAATTGCTGTATGCCCTAGTGACATCAGGGCCATAGCCTCCACGGGCACATCGTGGGTGGCCAGATGAGACATCGAAAATCTGTTATTAGCATCGGGCTGCCATAAATGACCTTGAGTGAAAATCTCTAAACCTCTAAGGCCAGATGTTAAGGGTCAAATATTGCATATCAGACCCCAGTTATTACCTGGATTTACGAACGTAATGCTCTCTAACAATTTGGTTTTATCGTGTTTATGTTGCAAGAGCTTGAACTGAAAATGGGTGTTAAAAATATGGTTTTAGTGCTCAAGATGCAGCAAGGCAAGTTACACGACTCCAGTGGGCTAAGATCGACGGAATCACATGCCAGGGATCGAAGAAAATCGAGAAACTGAAGCTCAAGTGGCCTAAAAGATGTCCAGAGTGCAAGATCACAAGGTTCCCACCATCAGTTCGATTCGAAACTTCATACGTGACCTGAGGACAAGAAATTAATTGTACAAGTCAAATTTTAGCCATTGGATCCCTCTGGAAGTGGCCCGATGGACAGAACAGCCCATAAAACTCAGATTTGGGGCCCACTTGATATCTGGATATGCTCCAGTTTTGGTCCCAACCGTTTAAATGAGATAATAAAACGGATGGACGGCGCAGATTTCTTATAAACATCACAGTGGACCCCACATGAGGGGTGTGCGAATGCAAGGCGGTGCACTCTCGCAGTGCATCGACTTTCTAAAACGGTTCAGTAAGCGCTGACCCGAGCTCTGTTTAAAAACTAAAAAAAAAAAAAAAATGAAAACTTCCGTTTTCTTTAAAGAAGTCCACTGGCTGCTGTTGTGGGCCCCACTCATCATGCAACTTAAGGATCAGGACCGTCCACTGTGTACGGAATATGGATATTAATCTCATCTAGGTGGCAGAATTGCAGAATATTTTTAGGATCTAAATCCAACTGTTCAAACTCAGAACGGATGGTGACTTCACAGATTCCATGGGCCACGTCAGAAATCGTTCAAAACCTACTCCTTCTTGACTGAAATTTCGTCAAGAATCCAATGGACGGAATGGATTTCCAAAAATAATGAAGGAATGGGCCCCACAAACGTCACAATGGAACCTTTCGCGCCCCTATTTCACATTCGACCACTGCCCGTTTTGGGAAAACCTGTGGGGTCCACCCATTGCACGTACGGATGATCTGTATCGTCCACCGTGTATAGGGCTTCAAGAGCTACAAAACCATGTTGTTACTTTCCAAACATACATAGACACGTGTGCGATACAGAGCCCACAAACAGGTTGTCCTAAGACGTTCAAAACGATCTTAGCGTGATATCTTCTCTGGGCCGCGGCAACGAACGTTCAAAACTATTCATCTTTGAACGGAATTTCATCCTGAATCCATTGGACGGGGTGGATTTCGAAAAGGACGTTCAGATTCATGTTTTGATGTTTGCTGCACAAGGAGCTTCCAAATTACGTCTCTGTTTACGCATGCGAACGTGTACCACCGACTCCAGCAGCTGACTGCCTTCCAGCTTATAAAAGGAGAGAAGAAAGAAGATCTTGAGGCATCCATGGCTGGAGCTGGGATTCAAATTGCAGGGAATCTACGGCTGGGGGAGATATTAGTTTAGGATTTTTATTTTCTTTTCTGTTTTATTTGAATTTTGGGGTGTTTTAGCTTCATCATGTGTAGCTAAACCTCTTAGCTAGGGCTAAGAGGTGAAGCTTGTAGTGGGATGGGAGATTCTATTTTATGCTTTTACATTAATTTTAATTTTTGAATTAATGTTGATTTTAATTTGATTTTAAGGGAATGCTTTTAGGTTTTTAATGGTCCGTTGTGACTGAAATTACAATGGGTCTGCAATGGCTTTGAGCATGTCCCTTTTCTTTTTATGTTTATGACATCAAGAAGCCTTGTTGTTCACCATAGTCTCCTGGGCATGGTCGGATGTCGGTACCCTTCCTAACCTTCATACATATGATTGGTTGGTAGTTAGTTTAATTCTGTTGTTTGCCATAGTCTCTTGGGCATGGTTTGGTGTTGGAATCCATTCTAATTCATATACCTTTCATCTCTTTGAAAACTAGATCAACGGCAGTTCAGTAAATTCCATAATTTTTGAAGCAGGCATAAGATCTCCCTGATCTTTACTAGTGAATCCTCTGAATCCCTAATTTCCTTCTCTGATTTCTCTTAAGTTTAGATTAATTAATTCATAATTATTCCACAATTGTTACTTGATTTAGAATTCATCTTAATCTAGTTGTAATTCTACTTAATTTTAGATAACGTACAAGTTTCAGTCTCTTGGGATTCGACCTCGGTCTTACCGAGTTATTACTACATCACAACCCTGCACTTGGGGAGTGAACACCAGGAGATGCCCCAATATCGAGACCGAGTAGATACATGAGCGTCCGAGTGCTGAATACCAGGAGGCTGTGCCTCCCATTGTGTCATGGTCTATTGGGAGGGCGTGTGGCCTTACTCACCCTAGGGTAGGAGGCATAGCTAGGCTGAGTTTGACTAGCTTGTGAATGGGTCCGCTATTAACGTGTCGGGTAGATATTGGCTGACTACTAGCTAGGTAAATAGTGAGGTCTCTTCCACTTGCATGGTCGCACATCAGTGGGCAGAGATTGCATATAGAGTGTACTAGACCTCGGTGATGATCCTAAAGATGTACAGTACTGATTTGTGGAGTAAGAGTTGTATACTCATTTATTTATTCATTTACTATCCACTCGGGATGGTGGTGCGCAACTATTTATTACATGTACCTTTGCAATGATCAGGATTTTGGTTGGGGCGCACGACTAACCTAAGATCAGGAGTTTACCACATTGAGTTTGACTATCCAAATTAGGTATGAGACTGGTTTGGATAGAAGTCCCTTGTGATGGACCATATAGCTTGTGATACTATGTACTATTATCCCGACTTCACACTCTTGCATGGTCATTCCATTCGCACCGTATATTGCATTACATCCGCGACATATGACATTTTGAGTTACTGTGTTTTTGCATTTATATGGTCTAGATACAACTGACGGTATTCATGAACTCATCATGAATTGTATATTGCATTGCATCCTCGACATCTGATATTTGATTTTTTATGACTCTTTATTTGCATAGCTGATCTGTACTCTGTACTCTGATATTGTTTGACTCATGGACTTATAAGTATTTCCACTTTACTTTGATATCGTATGATTCATGACCTTACTAGTATTTCCGATATTGTATGATTATGGCATTGTGTTGAATACTTGGTACTTACCTTATGCACACACTTATACCACCCTCTAAGTATTTTATAAGTTATGCACGATAGATGCGTGTAGGTGGTGTTAGGTCATAGAAATGTGGAGCTTGGAGCATGCAGCTGATTTCTGGAGCTTTAATTTTGACATAAGTATTTCCCTTTCAGTATTGTATTCAAATGCTTATATTAGTGGATATGTGATGATGATGTTGCCTTTGTGATTGGGTAAACTTGTGGTTATACTTATTATGAGTAAATGTACATTGAAAAATCCTCCTTGTAGGATCCTAGGATCAGAATCTGGTATATGGACGCTGGGAGCCGAGAATGAGGTATTACGGAGGTTTCGGCACCGGATTCGGCGATCGAGAATTTTGTGAGCCTGATTTTCGAGTTTGGGGCATGACAATGTTGGATCGATGCACATTAAGATTTTTCATGGTATAGAGCATATCTTGACCGAGGTGAGACACGTTCTTGATTTGAGAAAGAGTCTAATATCTCTTGGAGTACTCGAGATGCTTAGGTGCAGATTCACCCGATTTGATTGTGTCCTGAAAGTTTTAAAATGAGCACTCATAGTCATGAAAGATCAAAGGAATGGAAACCTTTATAGGTTGATCATGAGTACTGCATCAGGTAAAGCTACAATGTCTGTAATGGATTCCACGTTTGTACGTATGTGACATATATGCTTGGGCCATATGAGCGAGTAGGGTATGAATTTACTTTCTAACCATTGTTGAATTTTAATTTTTAAAAGTATTATTTTTAATATATGCGAACATTATATATAAGGTAAACATTCAAGGTTATCTTTTAAGTCTGAAAACATATTTATAATGATATTTTTTATTATGTGCATTCTAATTTGTGGGGGCCAGCGCATGTGGCTTATGGTGGAGGGTCGTCATGGTTTGTCAACTTTATTAACGATTACTATAGGAAAGTATGGTTTTATTTTATATAAAAAAATTCGATGTTTTCATTAACTTTAAGTAACAGAAGGAGGTGGGGGAAAAATAGATAGGGCAAAATGTGAAAGTGTTGAGGATAGATAATGGTAGAGAATTCACTTTTAGGGAGTTCAATCGGTATTGAAAAGATGAAGGGATCGTGAGGCACAACATAATGTGCCACACACCAGAATAGAACGGTGTGTTTGAGAAGTTGAATTGAACTCTTTTGGAGAGGGCCTGATGCATGGTCAATAATGCTATGTTGGGAAAGGAATTGTGGACTAAGACTATTAACATAACTTGTTACCTGGTGAATTGGTCACCTTTTATAACCATTGAATGTAAAATTCTAAAGGAAGTATATAGTGATCAAAAGGTAGACTACTCGAGACTATGTGTATTTGGTTGCGATGCTCACTCTCATGCTCTATCAGGTGAGGGAGATAAGCTGCACCAAAAGGCTAAGAAATATATCTTTATTAGCTATGGTGGTAGTGTGAAGTGGTACAGGCTGTATGGCCAGGTTACATGGAAAATAATCCTTAGTCAATATTTCGATGAAGGATCTTTGTTCCATAAAGATGATCATAAGAAATTGGAAAAGTTGGTTGTGGATATTCAGGTAGACAGAGATGAGACATAGGCTGATATAAAAATGTAGACAGAGGTACTTGAGTAGGTGAAGAAGCAACCTATGAGAAAGAATTCGCCAAGGGATCATAGGTTACCGACAACATACATGGATGACTCAACTGTCACATTTACCCTTATTATAGATGAAGAGGATCCGTCTACTTTTAGGATGTTCTTGATGAACCGTCAAATATTAAAAAGTGGAAAACAACAATGAATGATGAGATTGACTCATTGTACAAGAATGAGACATGAGATCTGCTGGAACTTCCCCTTGATCAAAAAGTAAATGGGTGCAAGTGAATCTTCAAGACGATATGGGATAGGTACAAGACAAGATTGGTAATGAAATGATATACTTAGAGAGAAGGTTTCGACTTCACTAAGATCTTTGCACATGTGGTAAAGCAAGTATCTATCAGATTCATGTTAGCGCTAGTTGTCCAATACAATCTCGCACTGGAATAAATTGATGTGAAGACTACCTTTTTGTATGAAAAATTGAAAGAGAAGCTTTACATGAAGCAATTAGAAGGTTATAAAATACAAAGGGTAGAGAACACAATTTACAAGTTGATGAGGTCATTGCACAACTTAAAACAATCACTTGGACAATGATATAAAAATTTTTATTCTTTCATAGTGAGTCAGAAGTTTATCAAGAGTGAAGATGATCATTGTGTTTATTACAAGACACTGAATGATGAAAAATTCATTATCCTAGTTTTGTACGTTGATGAAATTCTTATCAGCAGTCATAGAATTTCTAAAATCAACTTACCAAAGACTTATTTAATAAGGACATTCAACATTAAAGATTTGGGGGTTACAAAAAGGGTTCTCGGCATTGGCATATACAGAAACAGGAAAAAGAACATGCTATGATTATCTCAGGATGAATATCTTGAGAAGGTATTGATGCCTTATTCGATCAGAAGTAACAGTTAAATATATATCATGATTTGTACAAGACCAGATATTTCACATATAGTGGGTATTGTTAGCAGATGCATATCTAACTCCAGCAAGCAACACTAAGAGGCAGTGAAATGACTACTTTGATACATTTAAGGTACGCAGGACTATGTCTTATCATTTAAGAAATCAGGGAACAGTTAGTAGGCTATGTGGATTCTGATTACGTGGGCAATGTGAATAATAAAAAGTTGACTTTCAGTGATTCATTTGTACTTGTGGGTGGAGTGATCGACTGGATGTCGAAGCTTCAATTTATGAGAGCACTTTTCACAACTGAAGCTGAGTACATAATGGTGACAGAAGCGTTCAAGGAAGGTGTTTGGTTGAGGGGGATGACAAATTAGTTGGGGCTTCAGCAGGATACCATGTCGGTTAATTATGATTGCAAATGCGCGATCAATTTGGCTAGAAATTATGTTTATCACTCATGTACTAAATATATTGATGCAAGTCATCATTTTATTCGACAGGTACTTGAGGAAGTAAGCGTGACTCTAGAGAAAATTCACATAAGCATGAATCTCACTAAGGTGGTTCTTAAAGAGAAGTTGAAGTTTTGTGCAACTACTATACGCTTAGTGAAGGCGTAAAAGGAAGAGGGATTGTGCACAAGAAACGATGGTGTAGCTATGATGCAAGGTAAAATTATATATGAGAAAAAAATGAGCTATAAAGAATGAAAATTGAATACATGATGGAGATTATTGTTGATGTCTTAAATCTGTAAACAACAGGATCTGTCGATGTCATCGACAGACCACTTGATGCTATCAAGCATATGTGGATGCCATTGATCAAATGTTGATGCTATCCAAAAAATTTGAAAAATTCATGTTTTATCCCTGGAACATTTTGGTGTCTTACTCAATGCCATCGACAAATCGTGAATGCCATTGAGCATGTGCGCAAAATTACGTAAATGTAAGATTTGTTTCTTATTCTAATTGTGATACGATGTTATGCTATATACAGCAGGTGTAATCAGGATTTGGGAAGTGAGAGGGGTGCTTTAGGTTTTCTAAATTCATTCGTAAGGGTTTTAATGGCATAGCTTGGGCTTGAGAAATAAATTTGAGGCTTGTTTGGATCAGTAATATCTATCTCTTGTAATTTCTACTTTCATAGTGCATTATCGTCGCTTTGTACCATAGTTTTTTACCTCGTAGGTTTTTCCATGTAAAATTGTATTGTTTATATTTGGACTTAGTTGTGTGATTGGTAGTACTTAATTCAATTATGTGTACTTCTGTGGTTCCCCAACAAGCTATTCATCAGGTTGCGCTCTCATTACACATGTTGTGTCCCAAAAAATCGTGATGGCCCGATTGATGAATCGGGTTGCATATGTTCAGGCAGTAGTGAAAAATAAAAAAAATAAAAAAGAAGAACAATAGTACTATATATTGGACGTACATACGTATGTAGACCAAACTGAACTTGGGCTTGGGTCTATTAATTTTCTGTGGGCCCACTTGAAAAATGACCTATATCGTCCACATCATGTTGTGCTATCCTGGCATGTACGCCTTAACACCAATGCAAGTGAAGGTAGCAGTGAGTCTTTAGGCCAAGCTATCTGAGATGTATTGATTTGGCATTAAAATCCTATTTACACATGAAATCTATGCTCTCTATTAAGAGTGGGCCCAAAATTGTGTTCCAGAAGCTAGTACTCATAAGAAAATCAACCCAAAACATTTCTGGAAGTAGGAGATCAAGGAGCCAGGAGCAGGAAGATGTACCACGACAACAGAAGGGATAGTGTAGCTTGCCAGTGACACTTGTGATAGGGTTGTCAATAAATACCCTGACCCTTGGTTAACAATGTACCTGACCCAATTTTAAGAGTTTCAGCTCCAATTTAATTTCTTGGACCCATTACAAAATTGGGTTGTGTTTGGATTTCGCTGCCTTTGACCTGCTTAAAATCTAGGCCAAGTTATGTCAGGTCAGGTCTATTAACCTAGACCCAATTAAAATCTAGTTGGGTCAGGTCCACTAAATTTTAATAGCAACATCATATGTATTAAATATATTGATTGTCTTAGCAAATGGATGAGATTTGCCATCGCACATGCATGTAAGAGATCTTGTTTACACAGTGCATCTGACAGAATGTCACATGCATGCGAAATCTAACCAATTCATTTAGTGGGCCTGACCATGTAAATGCTCTTATTTGACTCGAAACCAAGATCCAAAGACTTGATGGGTACTCGAGGGTCCCCAAACCTAGGGTGGAAATGGGCTGGGTTTGAACGAGGCAAGCTAGGGTGAGACCAGCCTGATTTCGTATGGGCTAAGCACATCAGACGCATGCCTAAGCCTGGAAAAAAAATGGTTGTGCTTGGCCAACCCAGCTACCAAATTGATCATATCATTATCTCGGAAGGTGAATATTCCTAATCTATGCATTGTTCAGGTAAATTAGATACAAGGAAATAGACAAAACAACAATCTACATGCAAGATACATTAGTTGTTGTTGGTAGCTGGTGTATCTAGTGTCCGATCACTTGAACACTAGCTTTGCATAAGAGATCTCAAATCAGGCGACATATTACGTTATTTTTCACGGTAATGACCTAAACTCCCAGCATACACATTCTATGAGAAAACAATGAAATAATCTAGGCCTCTCACAACTCCAGCCATTATGGAAGACCATTCAATGATGAACGGAGGTTGGCTGACTCAAGTTAATGGTGGTGTACTGATGGCAGAACCCAATGTAGGAGAAAAAACCCTTAGAAATAGAGATTTTGTGGAGCACATATTTCGCAGTGTATGCCATCTAATTCCATATATAGCTCCATGGAATTTTCTAGAAAGAATCATGCTGAAACTATGAAATTTCTAGCCTTTTCTAGCCTTTTAGGCATGGAATTTTGCCTTAATATTGGGTAAAAATCGTGTATGCCAGTTTGGTTTTTAGGAGCCTTACTTTGTAACTCAAATCATGCAACTTAATCTTAGACTTGCTGCAGTTGTGGCACTCCGGTGGACCCCACCACATGGGGTCCACGACCAACAGTTGCTTCTTAGTATCTAATGTTGGAATTACTAATCGTAGGATACAACAGGTATAATATAGGTCGATCTAGGATGCTTTGAGCTATAAGTCAAGCCATGAATACCGAGCCCAAGCGCAAGCCTAAGCCCAGCCCACAGGCTAAGTTACTAGGTCAAGCCCATTCCAATACTGGGCCAGGATCACTGAGCGCAGGGGCTGCTGACTAGTTGCCAACGCTACTCAAACCTGATCAGATCGAAGTATGGGTCTTAGGTTTCAGATTGGGATCCAGTTTGCTTGGCTATGGTATTATTGGACACGATCCGTTGATAGCCCTAGCTTATAAGACATGGTATTTTCTCTTGGACCCAGAATTGGGTCATGTGTGTTATGTGCGAGCGTGCAAGAACTGACTGAGCGGCTCGATTCCAACTAAAAAACTTTGACCCCAAACGACAAGATAGGGAGATAGGTCAGAACTTATTATATATAACCGAGATTTGAGAAGAATGGTCACCCAATCACTTCAGGATATTTAAAATGATTTTGTGAATATTAGAGGGTAGGGTTTGTCCTTCGAAAATGGGTTGTACCTTGCCTTCCATACAAAAAGATCTCCAAACATAAAAGAAAATACTTACAACCAACCACATGGAGTAACTACAAAGCATATTTCTGAAAGAAGAATTGCTTGTACTACTATGGAGATCGTTTATCATATTAGTGTAGACTCAAATTACCACTAAGGATTGGATTATTACTACTAATATAAGATTAGGTTACTGGTTATGCTAAGGATAATTGATAAATTGATTGATTAGTTTGATTGGTTTGGTAGGAGACATTTGCTTCATTGAACTCCTTTGTTATTTATAGGCATATAAATGCTTCTTTCCACATTCAGTCGGTCATAGTAACTGCTTCAGCACCACTCTAACCTTTCAGACTCTTCTTGGACACCTATCCTATTAACCACCTCAACCCCGTTTTTCTCTCGACCATGATCCATCTTTCACTATTTGGCCACGCTTCATCTCTAGATGACGTGTATAACCCAACTAGTGTATCACGCCCCAAACTCAGAAATCGAGCTCACAAAATTTCTGATCGTCGAATCCGGTGCTGATAGCTTCTATAGTACCCCATTCTAGGCCTTCAGTGCTCATACACTAAGTTCTGATCCTGAGATCCTACAAGGAGAATTTTCAACGTACATTTGTCTCATAATAAGCATAACCATAAGTTTACCCAAATCACAAAGACAACATCATCATCACATATCCACTAATATAAACATTTGAATACAGTGCTGAAAGGGAATTACATGTATTAAAAATCAAAACTCTAAAAGAGGGTTGCACGCTCTAAACTCAATACTGCTATGACCTAACACCACCTACACATATCTATCATGCATAAGCTTATAGAAAGCTTAGAGGGTAGTGTAAGTGGGTGCATAAGGTAAGTGTCAAGTATGCAATATTAGAGCAATGCGAAAATATACTGGTAAGTCCATAAATACCATCATCCTTATCCAGGGTATGCGATACAAAAACATAATAAGCCAATATCATATACTAAGGAAGCAATATAGATCAGTTATACAATGCGAAGACATAGTAAACCAAATATCATATACTGAGGAAGCAATGCAACATGCAAATTCTGATTAGTCCACGAATACCGCTAGTCATATCTAAGCCATACAAATGCAGAAACATAGCCACCAAAATGCCAGATGCTGTGAATGTAATGCAATATGCGGTGTGAATGAAATGATCCAGCAGAAGTGTGAAGTTAAGATGATAGTACATAGTATTGCAGGCTATAGGGTCCATCACAAGAGACCTCTATCCAAACCAGTCCCATACCTAAATTTAGATAATTAGAATTAATGTAGTAAACTCCTGATCTAAGGTTAGTCGCGTGTCCTAACCAAAATCACGACCATTGTGAAGGTACACATAACAATTAGTTGCACACCACTAGGCCGAATGGATAGTTAAAGAATGAATGAATGAGTAAAATGCTGAGTATACAATTCCTGCTCAAAAGTCTACATAATAGTACTATATATCTCTGGGATTGTCACTGGGGTCTAGTACACTTTACACTGACTGTTGCCTCCCTAGCCACACAGCCTAGCGAGGGGAAGAGACCTCACTATTCGCCTGACCAGTAGTCTGCCAATACCTATTCGGCTCGTTGATAGCGGACCCATTTATGAGCTGATCATACTTAGCCTAACTTACAGTCCCCTCGCTTAGGCGGATAAGGCTACACCCCCTTCCAACCGACCACGACAAAGTGAAAGATGTCGCCTACTAGTATTTGACACCCAGGCTCTCATGTATCCACTCAGTTTATACGTTGGAGTCTCTTCCAATACCAGAGGATTCTGAGACTCTCATCCAAGGACATCCTATGTGCCTACAGTGATAGAACCAAATATTTTCGGTATCCTATCTAGCTATCTACGATGAACCTATGGAGACCACATCCTTGATATTGCTAGGGTATATAGTGATCATGTCACATTAATGCGAGATGCTTGAATTACACTGTTTAGTCATGTAGCAATCCTGCGCATACCGCGCACTCATGTGGGTAACTCCTAACAGTGAGTCCCATGAGCAATCTGCCCAATGGTATATGCTATGATCAGTCACTCCTTATATCAAGCATACATATAATGCATATGGGCATGAATCATTGAGTTATACTAAGAATGTTATATGGTGATGAACTATCTGCATAATGAAGAAGGGCTTAGACGGCCTACACATAACAAGTATGGGCCTAACAATGGGCCCTAGGGAGAGTTACAATGCAGACATTTAATCATCATTGCTCTTACAATGTGGACATCAAACCATCATTGCTCCCAAGGCATAACCTTCCATAAACATCATTACATACATTATAGTAGAATCACACATTGTAATGGACCTCATATACATCACATTCAACCCCATACAAAGCCCTCACATTCGTCTCATTGGGCCTCGCTCATGGTCCTTATATACATTGCATTGGGCCACATCACATGGGTCACACTAATGGGCCTCATATACATCAAGTGGGCTGCATCAATGGGCCGCACCAATTGACCTCATTACGTCAAGTGGGATGTATCCACGGGCCACACTAATGGGCCTCATATACATTAAGTGGGCCGCATCCACGGGCTGCACCAATGGGCCTCATTTACATCAAATGAGCCACATCAATGGTCCTCATACACATCAAGTAGGCCGCATTAGTGGGCCTCCCCATCTACACCATTCATCTATTTTAGAGATCTATTTAGAGCATTACCCAAAAATGAATCACATCGGAAGATCATCTGGACCATGCCACAAATAACAGTGGTGATAATGATTTCCACTGTTAAAACTCCACAGGGCCCACCATCACATTTATTTTTCATCCAATCTGTTCATAAGGTCATAAAGACCTGAATCAGGAAGAAAAAATAAATATCATATTAATCCAGAACTCTTGTGATCCCTAAAGGATTTCAATGGCAATCGTTCAATCCCCCACTGATATTTGCAGTGTGGTCCACCTGATAGGTGGATTTGAAAAAATCACATACATCATACGGGACCCACAGAGCTTGCAAACATCAATACAGCAACCATTGTTGCTCGTGGGTCCCCGCCGTCCAGATGGACAGTGGGATATAACATATACTTCATGATTTTGGATGGTGGGACATAACATATACCTCATGATTAGGGCCCACCATCCAGATGGACAGCCTGGATGAAACACATAACATGGTGGGACCCTCAGAGCTTGATGACGTCAAATACAACAGCTTATTCAGCTAGAGTGGTCCACATAGATGGATGTCATGAATAAAACACATATATCATGTGGTCCCCACCATCCAAATGGATGGTGGGTTGAAATACATAAATCATAATGGTTCTCCCATCGTCCAGATGGACAATGTGGATATAATATGTACCTTATTGATGGGCCCCATCGTCCAGATGGACGATGAGAATTAAAATCCATACATCCTGCTAGGATACCACATACACGTGGTGGGTCCCATGTGAAATTTAGATCTATCCCATTCTCCCTATAATGCCATGAGAAAAGAAATAATAATAATAATAATAATAATAAAGAAAACATCTTTGTAATGTTTGCACGGTGTGGGTATATCGCACATACATCATACCTGGCCCCACATATCTCAAGGTGGGTCCACCCCCACACGTGTAACACTTGTGGGGTGGGTCCCACACCCGGAGAACTGACGGACAGGGTGGATGTAATCCACATACATCAGGTGGAGTCCCATGGAGGGACGATGTGTATACAAACATCATCAAGGTAGGGCTATAAGTTGGACGGTGATCCATGTGGGCCGTTGGCTCTATTAGGCTAGTCAGATGGATGGTTGGTTGTATGTACATTAGGTGGGTCAACACGTGTGTGGCCCACCATTTGATCAAGTTGATATTTGTGTTTTTCCTTTCATTTGGGCCTGCCCAAAATGAGTGGCATGTGGATAGTAAGGTGGCTGCCACTGATGGATGGTGTGAATCTACTTAATTCATCAAGGTGGGCCACACATCAAAAAGAGAGAGAGAGAGAGAGAGAGAGAGAGAGAGAGAGACCCCGCCACTATCGGCTTCTCTAAGATTACAATACATACATTAAGATGGGTCCTAAATAGAATCCATACCATCAATCGGTAGGCCCTACTTGGTCCAAAATTAAAAATAAAATCTAAACTACAAATCACGTACTGATTACAAATCTTCTAAGCTCCTTAATCTCCCAAGCTCCTAAGATTCCTC
Source organism: Magnolia kwangsiensis (assembly GCA_037074715.1). Lineage (NCBI taxonomy): Eukaryota > Viridiplantae > Streptophyta > Magnoliopsida > Magnoliales > Magnoliaceae > Magnolia > Magnolia kwangsiensis. Next base: position 124,084,474 of record CM073577.1, read on the forward strand.
TTTGATGGAAGATGATGAGAATTGAAGAATTGGAGGTGAGGATCTTGAGGTAGGAAGTGAAAGATGGGAGATGTAAGGAGAGAGGCCCCGCATTTTAATAAATGCGGTTTCTACGTGTCAACTCCCTATTGATTTTGCTTGGCCGAGACAAAAAACGAATGACTCTTTTACTCTTTTTTATGGTAGTCATTTTGACATGTTGTAAAAAAATTGAATTATATGATGAGTCATGATTATCCTCTCATTAATGCGTATGCTTCTGATCGATATATACATAATTTCGAATCAATTTTAATTTTTTTTACAATTCTTACTCCTTACATGTTCACAACCCCAAGTGTAGGGTCGCGATGTAGTAATAATCTCGATAAAACTGAGGTTAAATCCAAATGGCCTGATCTTGTGCGTTTCTGAAATTAACTAGAAGTAAAACTAGAAGAAGAAGTAAAACTAATTCTAAAGTGATTGAGAGAGTAATTGTGAATTAAGTAATTAAAACTAAGAATTTAAAGGTGGGAAGTAGGGTGCCAAGGATCCACTTGTAGTGATCAAGGAGCCCTCTTACTTGATTCAAGTAACACAATTAGAATTGGAGTCCTATCTTATCAAATTAGAAAATATATCAATAAAACCAAATCTGAACTTCTATTGACTCATTTTCAATGAAGGAGAATTATGATAATTGACAAGGATTCCATCACCAAACTATGCCCAGGAGACAATGGTAAACAACAGGATATACCAATCTCATAATTTCAAAGCAAGAGAATTGTGAAGATTAGGAAGGATTTCATCACCCTACTATGCCCAAGGGATGATGGTGAACAACGGGACTTATTAATTTCACAATGTCAAATCAGGAAAAGAAGATACTCAAAGATATTGTAGATTTACTATAATTTGAGTTACAATAAACTATTAAAAATTGAAAGTATTCCTTAAATATCAAATTAGAATTCATGGAGTTCAACATAAACATGAATCTAAGCAGTAGAAACATCCCATCATGCTACAAGTTTCCCTTCTTTTCCTTAACTAAGAGGTTTAGCTAACAATAGACATAATTGGACCAAAGTCTCTTAAGAAAAATATGAAAATAACTAAGGAAGAATAAGAAAAAGTCTTAGCATGGCTTCTCTACCCTTTTACTCCACTCCTTAAACCCTAGAAGATGCCTAGGGAGTCCTATTTATAGTTGCGAAACTTCAACTTTTGCACCTAGTTGGAAAACTCTAGAAACCGCCTCAAATTTACACTTGCTAAAATAGAATTCAATTTGCATAGTTTTTAAAAATAGACTTTACTCTACGCAATTTCACAAAATGACCCAGAGTTTTAGAATATGCTTTTTCAGGACCATTTAAGGATTTCTTTTCTTCACTTCAAATATTTGATTCTCTTCATTCTTCACTTGATTTTCTTAGATCTTTGGCATGTGAATTCTTCAATTTTTGTCTCCTAAAATCTATCCCTTGCCTTGATGATTCTTGAGCATAGAATCCATGCTTTTAATATCCTTTTTAATCCAAGCTCTTAAATTCACCTTGCAACACAAACATGAGTAAAATAGAACATTAAGCATTATCATGTTTATAAAACCAAGATATAAATGGGGGATAATATGAGATATTTAACCCTCAACATTACGCTTCTTCTTCTTCCCAAATTCTTCCACTATTACCATGACTACTTCTACATCTTCCAGTCCTATAACCTTCCATCATGAAGATCGCATTAGAGAATTAGATACTTTTTCCTCGGTTGTAAACAATATCATCTTCGATGTCTCTGTTGGCTAAAATAAAAATTCCGTTCACTTAGACTAGTCTTCCACCCAAAAGGTACCTATCAAGAGATCTCATCAATGGACCAATTTTTTCCAAGCTGTCCAGGCAAAGCTTCAATATCCTAGCCGAAATCAATAAAAGGATGGGCAGACTAGTATAATCGCATATTTCGACAGCATGGTGATATATGGAGACAAGCCAGCATATTTGAATACATCGGACTTTCTCTTTTTAAATACACAACATATACTCCACTTTTTACAACAACTTTGACATTTTAGAGCTCCTCAACCAATACCTTCCATTTTGGATGCGACCCCATGAGTCTAACAGTCATGGGTGTTTGTACTTTCACACATCTTCCCCCTTTTGGTGAAGCAGTCTTTCTAAGTTTCACTTAAAAAGATGATAACTACTTTGACTTTCTAAAAAAAATAAAATGGAAGAGCATGTTCCAACTTATGTTCAATCAATGCAATAAAAGAACAAAAATCAGATCAGGAACATGCAATGTTCGTATTAATATGGATCTGTCATAATCTAATTTACGTGAATGTCATATAAATCACAAAAGAGTATGCTCATTTGGCCGAGGTGCTAGCTCAAGGACGATAACTAGTTCTCGTTCTATTCGTGCTCAGTCATTTTTATTGCGGCACGTATAAAGCAATAACCAAATACCAAAACTAGTGCCGCGCACAAACCGACCTGATCTGGCGGATCCGATCCGATTTGAACCGAACCAAAGGTCTAGATCAGTGCGGTTCAAGTTGGATCAGTCAGATCTGACCGTTCATCGGATCGAGTTCAGATCATGGTCAATCCAGACCGATCTTAACCAAAATCTGAACCGAATGGATTTGATCCGGAGTGATTCTTATGGATATTTATCACATATATTTTTCTTATGAACAAGTTAGATGAAAAATAAACATCATTGGGGCCTTATAAACTTTTTAATGGTGGAAATCAATACTTTTACTTTTTTCCTGTGGTATGGTCCACTTGAGCTTTAGATATGCATCTATTTTGGGTTTAACTACTAAAATGATTTGGAAAAATGAATGGACGGTGTGGATAAACCACATGCATTCATGGTGGGCCCTAACAAAGTTTACTTAGTACAATAAGAGCCTGCAATGCAATTTCATGGAAAGCAAATTGCGCACTAACTCACTATAATAAGAGTACTGAGTAAACTCTGTGGGGTCCATTGTGATTTATATATTTTATCCACTCCTTCCATCCATTTTATAAGATAATTTTAGGGCTTAAGCCTAAAAATGAAGCATGCCCAAATCTCAAATGAACCACACCATGGGAAACAGTGTGAATTGAAAGTCTACAATTAAAAAACTCTTGGGGGCCACAGAAGTTTTGTATCAAGCTTATATTTTTATTTTCCCTTCATCCATGTCAATATGATCTTATGAATAGGTTATATAACAAATAAACATCATTGTGGGGCCTAGCTGGGTTTCAATGGTGGAAATCATTATTCCCACAGTTTCTTGTGGTATGATACACTTGAGCCTTTTATATGCTTCAATTTTGGGCCCAACCCCTTAAATGAGGTGTAAAAACGGATGGATAGTGTGGATATACCACATACATTCACGGTGGGCCCAACTGAGTTTACTTAGTACAATAAGAGCGTACTAAGTAACTCAGTACGTAATCCGATTTCAATTTTATGCACGACACATCAACACAGTAACTTATAGCTGTGTAGATATGTGTTGTGCAAAGATAAGCGAAGACGCGCCTCGAGCTCCGAGTTGTATGAACGGCTCAAATGCGATCAAAATTACACGGGCCCCACAATGATGTATTTATTATATTCATACCGTTTATTCATTTTTCGTGATCATTTTAGAGCATTTGAAAAAAAAAAAGAGTGATAGACTGTTGAGGGTCAAATATTGCATATTAGACCCCAGTTATTACCTGAATTTGTGAACATGATATTGTTTAATGGCCTATTTTAATCGTGTTTGTAGTGCAAGGTGAATTTAGGAAGCTTAGACTAAAAAGGGTATTAAAAGCATGGATTTAATTCTCAAGAATTACCAAGGCAAGGGATGGACCCCAGGGGACCAAGATCGAAGAATTTACACGTTAGAGATCCGAAAAAATCAAGTCATTCACGTTAAAGAGGCCTGAATATCTCCAAAATGCAAGATCATAGGGTTCTCACCATCCGTCTAGCTTGAAACTTTATATCTGGCCTGAGGAACATAAATTAACAGTACACGTCAAATTTTAGCCATTGGATCCTTTTAGAAGTAGCCCAACGGATAGATTAACACCTAAAATACCGATCTAAGGGCCCCTAATATCTGGATATGCTTCAATTTTGGTCTCAACCCCTTAAATAAGGTGGAAAAATGGATAGATGGAGTGGATTTTTCATACACACCATAGTGTGCCCTGCATATGCATGTGTGCATCCACAATGCGTACATACACGATGTGCACCGGACTAAGAGTCTAGTCAATTATCATAAGACCTGTCTCCTTTTGCTGCCTTCCACGTAAAAAACATCGTGGCCAGATGTTGTCTGACTGGTTTTGGCTAGTGGGCCCCACTAGTCGCCCGGAGTGATAATCTGGACCGTCCATATGCTTTAGTGGGGGGGGGGGGGGGGGGCACAACCCTAGTCACAGTGGTCTTTTGGCCTCATGTAAACATACATGTGTGGATCGCTAGAAAATGCAGGATAAACAATAAATTGATTTTATAAAGTAGATCGTACCAAAACTTGACCAAAACTACTCCTTCCTGACTGAAATTTCACCAGGAATCTAATGAGCAGGATGAATTTTACAGAAAACATCACTATGGGGCCCACCGAACAGGTCAGTGTAATAGAATTCGCACCATACTCACGTCTGATTTTTTCAGACATTGCAGGGAGTTGTGGGCCACTATTTGTGGTCGGATGGGTGATCCAAACCGTTCAGAACCTTCAGAGGGGGGTCTTTACCCCAACCATAGAGTCCAAATTGATTTCTTGGATGTTTATTGGTGAAGAACTTGATCCAAACATAAGTTGGTGTGTTTCTTACATTTTTTACTACGCAACCAACTCCACCACTGACTTTTCTAGTCACCGTCCTTGCTGGCTATATAAAGAAGAGAGAGAGCAATGTGAGGGGCTACCTGGGCAGGTGATCTCTAGGACGTGGAGCACAAGTGAAAGTGAGAGAGGGAGAGAGAGAGAGAGAGAGGGGGGGGGGGGGGGGGGGGGGGGGGGGGGTGGGGGGTGGACGGCTGGCGCGAAAGGGAGTTTTCCTCACCATTTCTTCTTCGATTTCTTCTTCCTTTTAATATTTTTTCTAAGATCTTAGCATCATCATGGTGATGATCAGCTAAACCTCTTAGTTAGGGCTAAGAGGTGAAGCTAGTAGCGTGATGGGACAGTTTCTACGGCTTTGATTTATGTTTTATGAACTCTCTTTGATTATAGTTTGATTATATGAAATATTTATAATTTTTAATGGTTTATTGTGACTTACATTATAATGGATCTGCGATAGCTTCGGGTATATTCATTGCATTATAGGGATTATGAACATGGGAGCCCTTTTGTTCACCATCATCTCACGACCATGGTTGGATGACGAAATCCTTTCTAACGTTCATAACTCTCTCAAATTAGATGTAGATTGGTTAAATTCTATTGTTTACTTTGTCTCTTGGGCATGGTTTTGTGATGGAATCAAGTCTAATTCTTATACCTCTCATATCTTAAAAACTATATCAAAAGAAGTTCAGATCTGATTTTTAATGTTATATCCTCCAACTGGATGAAGATGGGACTCTAAATCCAGTTGTGATCTTGAATCAAGCGTAGATCAGGACACAAGTGGATCCTTAGAAACCCTAGTTTCCCACCTTTAAATTTCACAAGTTTTATATAATTAAATTCACAATTATTCCCTTAATTTTCTTTGGTTTAGATTACATCTTCGTCTAGTTCTAATTCTAGTTACTTTCAGAATGCGTACATTGTTCAATCCCTGTGGATTTGACCTCGGAGTTACCAAGTTATTACTACATCGCAAACCTATACTTGGGGTGTGAATAGAGACCAACCTGATCTGAACCGTACCCAACCCAATCTGACTTGGTTTCCATGATTGAGTCGGACTTAGTTCAGGTCAAGCCAACTGTGCATCAGATCGGTTTGTGTAACATCTTGAATTTTCACTGTTTTAGAATTTCAAAAAATCTTTAATTTATTTTATAATTAACTTGTATTATCACTTACTGACCATTGACAATCAATGTTAGCTTATACACAGGTAATACCAATAAAGAACTGCACAAGTCCAATTAATCAACCGTAGGAAGCTAACGAATTCTCCCGATCACTTGAACATCAAGTTTAGCCCCATAATTTACTCATGTAGGGCCCAAATCTAATCGACCCATTGCTAACTAATCAAGACAATCATAACTAAATTAAAGATCTTACCGAAGTCGAGTCAGATAAGGTCCGGATCTTGATTAATAGACCAAATCAATCCCGTTACTCTTTTAGCCTAAAACGGATGGTTTAGAATAATCATGACCAAATCTCCACTTTCACTAGTTATAAATAGCACATCCTATGAACATAATTAATCCAAACCCTAATCATCGCCTATGAGAAATCTCGATACCTAATTCATTCTAGAAATGCCATGAATTTCCAAACAAGCTCTAGACCGCTCATTAGTGGGCCACTAGTTTCGAAACTATACAATAATATCCATCTTACTGGGCTTGACGTCCATCGTGAGACATCTAGTTAAGGTCGTGACTCGGATCGCTCAACTTGGACTTACAAGGTCAGTACATGAGTTATGTGAATACTCTTGAAACTAACTAAGAACTTAAGTCACTTATCTGCATTCGGTCTTCGCCCAAATTGAGGGTCTCAGACAGTTAGTTTGTACCCAAACTTCACACGTGGAGTAAAGATATTTTCCTGCTAATATTCGTATAGTCGTTGCCCCGATCGACCATCGGTGACTGTTAAACAGACTTCTAATCATATCTGTCAATCAGCGCATCTAAATGGTGGGCCGATCATGTCCATACGTAGATCATCATTAGGGCTAACTATCCTATGATGTATATCAATACGCACATCCCATAGTAGGCTCTAGAGCTTAGAAAGACCCTCTTATAGGTCTAGTATAGTAAAAACCCAACACTTGGGGCCATTTCCACCAAATCTGGCATTATAAAAGGGCCTCATTTGGGCACCCCCTCTCCCCATACGATTTTGCCCTAGAAGAGAGAGAAGAGAGAAAGGGGAGAAGAGGAGGAGAAAGAGAGAGGAAGAAGAGAATGAAGGAGGGTTTTGTTGGAGGTGGGGCCCAAGGAAGCTTGGACCCTTAGAGAAATACTTTCCCTTCCCATATCTACAACTTCAAGCCACTTCCATTTGATTGGGGAGGTAAGCACCCATCTTTTCTTGTAATCTTTGGGGTTGAGCTTGGAAATGCATGTAATCCTAACATCCAAGTCATTTGGCTCAGGATCTCTACGAATCGACCCATGAGTTTAGCAACCCTAGATCGTTTCTTAAAGTCTTCAACAATCCATAGGTGCGAACTATTATCCTTAGGTGGCCTAGCACCAATTATACCATGAGTCTAATGATTTTGTTTGTTTGGGATGTTGTATTAGAAAATCTAAAGATGACCTAGGAATTGTATGTTTGTTGGAATTGTATGGATTTGCATGTTTAGTTCTCATTTGATGTTGATCTTGCCTCTCACATGATTTAGTATATGGATGATTGCATGATCATGTTTGTTTGATTCTTTTTCCTCATATGTGTTGTTTCATAGTATGTATGATTTATTACTCTTGTGCATTTGATTCCTTGAGATGTAGGAAGTGCATAACTTCCTCACAAACACACAAAATTCACATGCAACTTGTTCATGATAATGTAGCTTGCTTGTACGAGTATTTGGATCGTATGTTGAGATGTATGCAAACATGATACTTTTATATTAATTAATAATCTTGATAGTTGGCTTGCTATAAATCATCATCAAACCCTTGGGTTGGTCGGAAACATGAGGAGAGACGGTAGTCCCATTAGTAGGGCTACCTTGAGGCTAAACCCGTAGGTCTGGTCGGGTGCATATGGCTGGTAGTAGTTCAACTACATAGGTCTCTTGCACCTGATGTCGTTCGTCATATGCCCGCCTGACTCGTGTGGTCTAGTCTATTTACTGACCAATCTTGATTGTTAACTCTGGTTACTCACATATATATGGAACCTGGAACACCCTATAAGTGTTGTAACTCATTAATAACCACTTGAAGTCGATCCACTACCTCGTGAGCCGGGCATGGTAGAATGAGACACTGTGTCCGAGCTGTTGACCTACGTTGGGATGACGAACCTTCCCATAGTGACCACGAGTGATCCCAATTCTTAGCACTCCCCATGTGTTTGAAGTCAAGGATGGGGAACCCGACGGGATCACGGATCGCTGTGCCCTGGCCTTCCGCATTGAGGGGCCTTGGTACCGCAACCAGTTGAGGGCATTAATATGTAGGGTGTATTAGATTCCCCAACCTGCTGGATGAATGGACTTGACTAAGAACCCGGTTAACATTATCATTGCATTGCACTAGGTAGGTTGGTGACTCGGCAGTCGAGGTCGCTTTGAGGGAGTGTTGACATTCGCGATCGTTAGACGAAGTCGTTCAAGGGAGCATTATGACAAGGACATGCGTCATATCATCTACCATATATGTGCATTAATAAGATTAGTTAGGTGTTTATGAATGATTATTTTTTATTAAATTCATAATATAACTGATGCTTGTTACAACTTAAGGCTAATAGCACCCACTGAGTTGATCACTTACTCCCACTCTGGGACGGTGTTTTAAAACACCAACTAGACTCTCCCGTAGATGCAGGTGAACAAGGAGCCTGACGGTGCAAGACTTGACAAGGAGGATGAGCTGTCTTATTTTCAGCTGATGGATGGTTCCCCGTCAGCCCAGTAGATGGGATTTGGATTGCTGAGTAGTGAACTCAACTCTATTCTTTTGGACTTCTGATTTTTGTGATTTTTGATGGGCAACACTTTGGGCGACCCCTTTTCATTCTTTTGGACCTGTATATATAGGTATATTTGGCCTCTTTCATTTCAGTAAACTAGTTGTGATTATGTTTCATGTTCCTAGAAAATTCCATGCTGCTCATTTAAATTTGATTAATCGGAAACTGATAAAAAAATAAGTTATAAGTGACACTTGGGGACTTGGGAGTCAAGTGCATACGCGACCCTCAATTTCCAGGGCATTACAGTTTGAGTCAGATGTCTCGAACTCGGTCCTGGATCGGATCGAGTTCGGGTCAGCCCATGTAGATTTCGGACCAAATCGAGTTGGACCCAATTTGATCCAACTCGGTGTGATGCCCAGCTCGAACCACAACGAAGGACATCTATGGCTACTCCAACTATGGCTTTGTGAATATTTTTATTCTTTCACTTTTAATCTTGCTACCTTTACTCTTTATACCTCTTTCAGTCAACGTAACATTTTCTATCATTGGATCATTCGTACATTTGCAAAATGAATGAACTTTTTCTTCACACTTTGCTCTAATATGCCCAAGGGTGAAATTAATGATTACCCTCCTTAAAGTGTTTATTTTATTCATCGGGAATAACTTTTTAAGAAACTCTTGGGTCATCTCGGTACATGTGCAAATAGATCGCGACTTTAAGGAGTGTAATCACGACTTAACCTCCTCCTTCAATGAGAAGGAAAATAATTTCAGTCTTACAGTGTCTTTAGGCACATTTGGAAAGTGTAATGTGGCGACTATCTCGTTGAATTCTTTTATATGTAAGAACTTTCAAAGTATAGTCCATGAACTTTAGGAAGGAGTTGTCTTACTCCCAATTTGAAATTAATGTTTCCTTTATTATGTGGAAACACCATGCAGGAAGGTGTACTCGCCCTCGCCAGTTGTAAGTTATCTTATAAATTTCAAGGCAGGGGAGCATGGTGCACCTCAGTCTCATCTTAAACCTCCTCAATTGGGTGTCAAAGTTGATTTGTAACTATCACTTCAACTAGATCAGATTATCTTTAGTGGTATCTAATTCGGTGATGGATAGGCAACCCTTCGACTAATCCTCCTTTGTTTAAGAGACGTAGAGTATTGTCACAAACCCACTTGGGCATGAAATGCTCACAACCCCCAATTTTTAAAAACTATCTAAATTTAAAAATAGAAAATAAAAAAGAACAAGAAAAGGAGAAAAGTTGAGAGGATGTTACCAAAGAAGAGCAACTAAGTTAGATGCTAAAAGAAAAGAAAACCTAAAAAAAATTCTGAAAATATAAGAAAAATAGGCAAGAAGTTAATCCTAATCCTAACTAATTCTAAAACTTAATTAATTCATAAAAATATAGCACGTTGCAATCCCTGGCAACAATGTTAAAAACTCGTTCGCTTGTACCCTAAGTGCAGGGTTGCGATGTAGTAATAACTCGGTGAGATCAAAGTTGTACCCTCATGGACTGAATATGTGTAACTTTTTTGAATCAATTGAGAATTAGAACTAGAAAACAAAATTAATGATGTAATTAAAGAGATATTGTTTTGAAGTGAAACTATCAAATTATGGGAACTAGAGCACTAATGATCCACTTGCAGTCATCTCAATGCATCCTTACTTGATTCACTTAATACTTCAACTGGAAATCGAAGTCCTAATCTATCTAGTTGGGTGATAGAGTGGTTAAAACATCATGAATTGTTTCAAAACAGATTTTGAACATTCATAGTATTGGTTCCACATATAACAGTCTTATTAAATTGATTGTAGAGAGTTCTAAGCATCTACCATGCTTGTAGTCGATGGTAGATCAAAGAATTCTACAGATCAAACGATCATAATTAGAAAACAAAGCATTCATGGAAGTTCCTAAGTATCCACCATGCCCAGAGTTGACGATAGATCAAAGTAATAATAAAAAATACTTAAATTCAAATCATAACTATGAAATATTCAACATGAAGATCATGAATGTGAATCAAAATAAGAAAGAAATTAAAATAAATTTCAAGCTTCATTGCTTACCTTTAGCTAAGAGATTAGCCAACCAAAGACATGATTAAGCTAAAACTCTTAAAGAAAAACATGAAAAATAACTAGAAAAGAAGAGACAACTCCTTGGAAGTTGCTACACCCCTTGCTCTACTCCTTTAACCCTAATTCGTGCCTTAGAATCTTTTAAAAAATTTGAATATATATACTTTGTTCGGCCGACTTGGGAAACCGCCTCAAATTTATGTACTTTATGCACCTTCAAAGTCATCGAAGGTGTGAAACCCGGTTGAATTTGAATTGCATGTCCTTTCACATTGTGTAACCTTCAATGTCATTGATCAACCTTCGATGTCATTGAATAGATCTTTGATGTCATTGAAAATGGTTTAGAACTGTCCAGATTGAGTTGAGCTTAAAATCCTTAAATTCTCGATGCCATCGAACTGGCTTGGATGAGATCGAAACTTGCCTTTGATGGAATTGAAGGGTCTTCGATGAAATCAAAAATTTCACCTAATAGTCCAACAACTAAACTTGATTTTTCTCAAAATTTATGATTAACTTTGATAACATCGAAGGCTGTTTGATGTCATCGAACTGTTAAGTTCAGCAGTTCCTAAATTTTACACTTTGCAAACTCGATTTTCTTTATTCTTCACTTAGTTGTCTTGGATCTTGGACTCTTGAAATCTTCAATCTTGACCTCTAAATATCCATCATTGCCTTAGTAATTCTTGAACATCAATTTTTATGCTTTTAGCAACCATTTCACCTTAAACTCTCAAAATCACCTTACAAGACAAACATGCATAAATATGTCGATTATGCATTATCATGATCATAAAACTAAGGTATAATGAGGGGAAAATATGCAATATTTGACACTCAACAACTAAAACTCCTTGTACCCTAATTCGTGCTTAGAAAATTCTAAAAGACCTTTATTTATAAGCTCTGATCGGATCGACTTTGAAATCGCTTCAAATTTAAGCACTTTAGTTATGCTTCGACTGCAACCGACGACTTCAGTTGCACCAAACATACCTTAGGTCACACCAAACTTGACTTTAGTTGTAGCTGAATTAACTCAATTTGTATCTTAATTATCTGCCTTCCTTAGGTCGCATCGAATGTCTATTCGGTTGCATCGAACCTGGCTCTGGTCGCACCAAAGTGATCTTCGGTTGTAGCCAAATTAACTCTAAAGTTCATTGTTTATTGTTAGACTGTTTTGTGCACTTTCGATCAGACCAAACTAACCCTCTGTTAGACAAAATAGTCTTTTATTAAACTTTGTGTTTCAACCAATCTTTTCTCTTTCCTTTTAACTTAGTTTTCTTAGATCTTTGGTATGTAATTTCTTCATTTAACACCTATAAATCTCTAAGTCTTCGCTTAGTAATCTTTCGAGCATTAAATCTTTTCTTTAATCGTTCTTTTCTCCTTAGCTCTCAAAATCACCTCGCAAGAAAAAACATGTAAAAATAAATCGATTAAGCATATTTATGTTCACAAAACCAATGTATAATGAAGGATAAATATATAATATTTCACACTTAACACACCCCCAACCAGCATTTTTCTAATCTTGAACAAAACATGCGAAGAATCAATGTTTCAAGCATTCAATTTCAAACCCTTTCAGAAAATAGTATCATATGCAATCATATACATGTGAATAAAATTCAAAGATATATGGGTGAAATCTCATTAATCTAGAACCTAATTGCACTAGTAAACAATTAACTAAGTTTCTTCTCATCAATTAACTAATACAATGCATCCAAACATCAAGTTCCTAGTGTGCTCAGTGGGTTTTAACTTACATTAGAAGTTAACATTCGTTTCATAATGTTAGCCGTGTTCATTACTTCAAAGTAGACAGATCAACACAAGTTACTGATTCCGAACCTGTCTCCTTTTTACTTATTTTCCTAGCTTTTCAATTTTAAATCGACTGCTTTCATATTGTTTCCATTCTTTTTCTTTGCTTGAATTTTCATTGAAATATAGAATATGAAGCCATTTTTTTATCTCACTGTTGTTTTAGCCGGTCATTTTCTTCATATTTTTATACTTAAGTTAGATAAGGATCTCCAGACTAAGTTCTTAACACTTTTAAATAATAATTAAGCTAAGATTAGAAATTCGAGTAGACTTCACATAATATGAGTTAAATATGAATTGTGAACTAGACTCGAATGATGTTTAAACTTTCAATTAATCAATTCATTCAAAGAACTTATCCAACAATTTACTCAGTTAACTAAACTTTAAATTTTCAAAAAAAATCATTTTATATATTTTCGTAATACTCATAATATATTCGGATACACAACATAACTATCTTTAAAAAAAGAGCTTTAAAGTTAAATTTTTCAAATTTTTTTTTTTGCTCAAAACTAAGAAAATATTAATTAAATCTATCTAATCTTCCAGAACAAAAAGAAGAAATGCAAGTGTAGCCAGTGCTTAAGGTATTGTTAAATACAGTACCCAATCCTCTAAGCCAAGAAAGGGCGTCGTCATCTCAAATAGATCCTCTTAAGATAATGTTAGTTGGGCTACATGATATGTAAATGGGGATTCAATATATTGTATAGCAGTTACGAGCTCAAGTCGAGCAATCTCAAATTCAGTTTGAAACCTTTAATAGGTGGATGGCTAGTTAGACTGAAATCGTAAATTGGATTATAGCCATTAATGCTGAAAAAGAACCCATTGTGCTTCAACACACGGTGCCTCAGCTGACTTTGCCTCAACAAACTGTCAAGATAATTTCTATTGAAAACTTGGTGCCAGCATAGCCAGTACCAATAGTACCTCTTTTACAGAAAAACATGCATCATGCTCTAATGCAGGAAATGTGGAACATTCCTACTTCTGTCGAGACCAGACAATTTGAACGGGAGAATGAGAATTTTGTTCTTGAGGTTATAAATCAAGGAATACATGGGGCCAACCTTTCCTTAGGAATATTCCTCACAATTGAGAACAATATCTAATAGGTCCTGAGCTACCTCCAATGGTTGAACCGTGCCATTTGAAACGCAACCAAGTTTTACAACTGGTCCAAGAGGTAGCAAGCGAAGTTTTCGGTTGTATTATTACCCTGATCTACCATAAGCCTTATCTGAAATATATTGACCAACAGTCTCCATTGTCGCGATCGACTTTGTTGTTTTTTGACCAAGATGACCGAATTTAATATTTTTCGATCAAGATGGCTGAGTTCAACCAACATGGCCGACTTTGATGTTTTTCGACCGAGATGGCCAAATTTAATATTTTTCAATCAAGATGGCCAAATTTGACCAAGGCGGCCAAATTTAATATTTTTCAACTAAAATGGCCAAGTTCAACCAAGATGATTGAATTTGATATTTCTCAACCAAGATGCTCAAATTTGATGTTTTTCGACCGAGGTGGCCGAGTTCAACCAAGATGCTCAAAGTTGATGTTTTTTTACTAAGGTGGCTGAGTTCAACTATGACATACAAATTTGATGTTTTTTTACCGAGATGGTTGAGTTCAACCAAGACAGCCGAATTTGATGTTTTTTGACCAAGGTGGTCGAATTTGATATTTTTTCTCGGTCCAACAGTTGCAATTATTGTGCCAAAGGATGAACCAACGTCACTCTTACCTTTTTAACCAAAGACAAGGCAACATGGTGGGAAATGTTGTATGTTATTTCTGACTGATCTTAAAAATAAACAATTATGGAATGACACGTGTCTTGCACGACAAAGAAACAACATCAAAAAGATCTTTGAAGATATTTAGAGATCCTTTTTATGGAAGCACGATAGCTGGCGTTGAGCTGGATAGTATACATCATCTGGTGACAGGGAATGGTCGAGAAGTTCATTAGACAGAAAGGGATTGAGAGAAGAGGAACAATTAGAAGAATACAAACAAGCAAAAGGATCTAAAAGACTGACATGCCAACGATTTAACTATCATAACGGCTGAAGTAACAAAGAGAAACAAATGTAGATGTAATTCTTTAAAAATTGGGGGTCGTGCATACGCTAAACTCTCAAGTTTTTGGGTATCACTTATAATTGATTTTACTAATTTTACAGTTAATCAGGTTAAGATGCGTAGTATGGAATTACTTGAAACATGAAGCACAACCACAACTAGTCTACTGAAATGAAAGAGGCTAAATATATATACAAGTCTAAAATAATATAAATGGGTCGCACAAGGTGTTGCCCAACAAAATCACAAAAATATGTCTAAAAAGAATGATGAGCTGGGTCCTTCCAAGATCTGTCTACTAAGCCAATGGATAACCGCCCATCAGATGGAAGTAGGACAGCTCATCCTCCTCATCAAGACTTGTGCCGCCAAACTCCTCGTACTCTGCATCACTTGATATATGAGAGAGTCTGGTTGGTGTCAGTGGGTGCTATTAATCTTAAGTTACGTTAAACATCAATTATATTTGAATTTAATGAAAGACAAACATTCATAAATCCTTAGCTAATCTTGTTAATGCATATGCATGATAAATGATATGATGCATGACCTCGCCACAACACTCCCTCGAGCGACTCCGTTTAATGATCGCACATGACCAACTCTCCCTCATTGCGACCTCAACTGTCGAGTCACCAAATCCTAGCTAATGCAATGCATGAATAATGTTAATCGAGTATTTAGTTAGTTCTGTTTATCCATAAGATTGAAAAAATTGGTACACCTTACGTATCAATACACTCAACTAGTTGTGAGGCCAAGGCCCCTCAATGTGTGAGGCCAAGGCCCCGCGATCCTTAATCCCATCAGGTTTTTCATCCCCAACTTTAAGCATATGAGGAGTGTTGAGAAAAGGGATCGCTCGTGGACACTACGTGGAGGCTCATCACCCAAGCTAGGTTGACAGCTCGGACATAGTGTCCCATTCCACCATGCCCGGCTCACGAGTCAGTGGATCAGTTTTAATTTAGTTATCGATAGGTTACAACAGTTGACGAGTGTTTTAGGTTCTATACATACGTAAGCAAACAGGATTAACAAACAAGGTTGGTCATTAAATAGACTAGACCACATGGGTTCAGGCGAGTACATAACAGATGATATCGGGTACAAGTAACCCATGTAGTCTAACTACTGTCACCCATACGCCTGCGCCCAAATCTACGGGTTTAGCCTTAGGATAGTCCTACCAATGAGACCACTGTCTCTCTCCTCAGATTCCTGACAACCTAAGGGTTTTGATGGTAATCCATAACATGTTAACAATTAAGGTTATCGACTAGCATAAGCAATATTGTGCATTCATATTTTCCAACATAAAATTCAGATTTTGCTACAAAGCAATGCTAATAATGTTATGAAATAGAGGTGCATGTGTGTGGTGTGGGTTAGTGAGGAAATCAAGTATTTCATATACCTCCTAATACCAAAATTATTCACAAAGGGATAGTGCATCAAACATGTTAGGAGAAAACATCAAACAAGATTCGAGCAAGGAATGCACAAGCAACCATCAATTGCATACCCAATCATGTTGAGAAACATCAAGCATTTCATCATTATGCCACGTTGATTTGATGGGGATCTAAGGTATACGGTCTTATCTAGGTTTTCTAGATTATCTGAATACAACACCTAACAAGAAAAATCATTAGATTCATATTAAAATTGGTGCTAAGCCATCTAAGAACAATATTCCGTACCCAAGGATCGTCGAATTCTTGAGAAATGACCTAGGAGTGCTCGATTTAGGGTCGATTGGCCAGAATCCCTATGGCAAAACATTTACATGTTAGAATTTCATGTAAATCCCTTCTCAACACAAAGGGTTTCAAGAAAAGATGAGGGATTACCTACCCAATCATAGGAGAGGAGGTTCTTCCGGTTGTGGGTGAGGGATTTGTTGAAGAAGAGATGAGGAGTTGTAAGAATCGAACTCTTATTGGCCCACTTAAGCTATGGTTCACCTTCATCTTACCTTCACTCTCTTTCTTCTTCTCTTTACTCTCTTTTCTCTCTATTTAATCTCCTTGGTGGTTATAGTAATGGTGGGAGTTATGAGAGAAAGGGCTTTATTTCTCAGACTTGGGCCCATTGGCCTTAAGTTTCAACAATTTCCCACAATGGCCCTCTAGGACTCCCTTTTGACTTTGGGGCACCCTATCACCCTCTTGGCCACTAAATTTAGTTGGCAGGTGTCTCATGGCCTAATGAGGGGCCATGCAAAATTTGATGATAAATGGACATGGGGTTTTATCGTACAGTTCTGATATTTAAATGGCCCTATGAGGTCCATTTTGGTTGTTGGGGTGGTTCTGATGGCCCCCTGGCTATAAATTTTATAGGATAAGTGCTCCATGGTTCAATGAAGGGCCGTGTAAAATTTTAGAGTAATCGGATGTGGGGTCTGATTGTATGGGTTTGATTTGCAATCAACGGTTACCGTTCCACGATTGGATCCCAGATTTTGTGGATGGGTGTAGAAAAATACTATAAGATCTCACCATAATTGTAGAAGAGATCCGATGGCCCTAAAGCCTGGTATCTCACTTTTATTTACAAGTACCAAATTTTAATTCTGGCATTTGGGTGAGTTACATTTGGCAAGTGCCACTGGGATGGCGTGGATAATTAATTTTTGGGTGTCTACTAAGTTTGTGGTCTGCAATGAACCACAAGCCCAACGAGATCTGAGGTTTTTCTAATTTTTAGATTTTTCTGACCTTCCTCGGCTGTTGTGTGGCCCGTATAGGCTGTTGCCAAGCATAAACAACTTATCTGGCTTGACGACCCGCACTTGGTCCAATCATAACTAGACTGGTACACCTTAATGGATTAATCCTAGGTTAATTAATTTTTGGTACGCCACCTATGAGTGGTGTAAGTGAATGGTCCTATGATAAATCCTACGTGGATGCCACAGGATACTGTTCTGGTTGGATGGGACGTTACAATCTACCCCCCTTATAAATAAATTTTATCCTTGAAATTTGTACCTATTCGTATTATTGAAACAGACTTGGGTAATACTTGTGAACTTCTGCTTTTGTCTCCCAAGAAACCTCTTCTTCATTTTGATGGGTCCATAGTACCTTAACCAATGGGATGACTTTGTTGCATAAGACTTGATCTTTTCTATCTAGCATTCAGTGGGTCGAAGGATATATGTGGCATTTTCCTTGAGCTCCATATGTTCCCACTTGATGATGTGTGAAGGATCGGGCACGTACTTCTTTAACATGGAGATGTGCAAAGCGTTGTGCATTCCTGCGAGCGGCGTGGGTAGGGCCAAGTGATATGCAACTGCACTGACGCGTTCTAAAATCTGGAAGGGTCCAATGAACCGTGACATGAGCTTTCCCTTATTGCTAAAGCATATAACACCCTTCATTGGGGAGATTTTGAGAAATACGTGATCCCCAGCTTTAAACTTCAAGTCCCTCCGCCTTGTATCGGTATAACTTTTCTGCTTGCTTTAAGCCGTCGAGAGGCGGTGCCGAATAATTTCAATATTCTCAGTCAAAATTTGCACCAAATTCATCCCCAGTAAGCTTTTCTCGCCAACTTCCTCCCAACAATGTGGGGCTCGACATGGGCGCCCATACAAAGCCTCGTAAGGTGTCATGCCGTTGCTAGCCTGGAAGCTATTGTTATAGGTGAACTTGAAAACTCGAAAATTGGTCTCACAAAATTTTCAATCATCGAATCCGGTGCCGATAGCTTCCATAGAACCCTATTCTCGGCTCCTAGTGCCCATCCACCAGGTTCCAATCTTGGGATGCTACGATGAGGATTTTCAATATTATTTTGATTCGTAATAAGCATAACCAAAGGCATAACCCACAAATAACAACAAAAAACTCCATCATATTTTCACTATGATAAAAAATATATAAGTACAGTGCGCGTAAAGGAAAATATAATGATGATAGAAAAAAGCTCCAAAATGATCTGCCACACGCTCTAGCCTTAGTGTTGCTGCGATCCAACATCACCTGCACACAACAGTCATGCATAAGCTTATGAAAAGCTTAGAGTGTGGTGAAAGTGTGTGCGTAAGGTAGTAATACAATTATGCAGTATCAGAGTAATGCGGAATATGCTGATGAATCCATGAATACTAATAGCAGTACCAAGGCTATGCGATGCAAGGCATGAATGATGTTGGCCATACCAAGGCCATGCGATGCGAGATGCAACTCAAGCATACGAATCCTCATCTAAGTCCATATATCAATACAATTTAACTCTGGAATATCACCGGGGTCTAGTACACTCCAATCTAGATTGCCGCCTCATTATACACAACAAGGTGAGTGAAAGAGACCTCACTATCCATCTGCCAATATCAGGCTCGACTCGTCGATAGCAGATCCATTTCTCGAGTTGGTCAAACTCAGCCTAGCTTAGCCCCCTCCTCTCGGACGGGTTAGGCCACAGCCTCTTCCAATTGACTATGACACAATGAAAAGCGCGGACTTCTGGTAATCGGCACTCGGCGCTCGTGCACCCACTCGATCTAGACGTTGGAGCAACCTCCTGGTACTATAAGGGTTTAGAGACTTTCACCTAGGGATATCTATAACACCCCATGCAGAACAAGATTTTCAGTATCCAATCCTACCAACCACGATATGCCTGTGGAGGTAATGACCCTGATGTCACTAGGGCGTATAGTATATATGTCATGTAATGTGAAATGCATGAATCATACAATCCAGTCATACATCAATCGTGCGAGTACCGCACGCTCATATGGGCATCTCGCTTTTACAAAGCAGTCCTATAACAATCTACCCAATGACATGTGCTATGATCAATTACTCATCTCATTACAAGCATACAGATGATGCATATGAGTATATATATGATGTTATGTTATCACATACTCATAATCGGTATTGATAACCAGCGTTGGCCTCGATAATCGGCATATAAACAAGGCGGGGTCAATAGATGAACAACCGATAGTATAAAGATCGGCACTCGGCCATGGTTATATCAAATTCGATAGCATGGAGTCATTCGTTTACAATGAATGAGGCCCACTAATTTGGGTTAAGCCACAAAGAGAATGGGTCTAACAAGGCCTAAGGGAAGGCCACAATGAGGACATCTAACCATCATTGTCCATCAATGTGGACGCCTAACTAACATTGCTCCTAGGGAGTGGCCTACATAAGGAATTCATACACAATGTACCGGCCACACATACATCCCATTGGGCCTCGCTTATGAGCCTCACATACATCGCATTGGGCTTCATACAAGGGCCTCGACTGTACCACAATGGGCCACGCCCATGGGCCTTGAACACATCACAATAGGTCTCACCAATGGGCCTCATATATCAAGTGGGCCACATTACATGGGCCAAATTATATGGGCCACACTAATGGGCCCAATACACGTCACAAGGGCTGCACGACATGGGCTTAACCTTCATTAAGTGGGTCGCACCATCGTCACCATTGATCTAGTCTTAGAGATCATTCTAGAGTATTTTATATATATATATATATATATATATATATATATATATATATATATATATATATATCACATGGGTTGCACTCTAAATAACAGTGGTGATAATGATTCCCACCATTAGAATTCTCACGGCCCATAGAATCTGTTCATATGGTCATACAGACCTGAATCAAGATGAAAAACAAATTTCAAATTGATCCAGGACTGTTGTGACCTCAAGAAGGGTTTCAATGGTGGACGTTCACTTAACACTGTTTTCTACAATGTGGTCCTCTTGATATTAGATCTATCTCATTTGGTCTCAAGCCTTAGAGCCGGCTTACCAAATGGATGGACAGTTGGATAAACCGTACATAGTAGGTGGGGTCCACAGTCATCAAATGGGTGAACGGTATTGATAACACACATGCATTGTGGCTGGGACCCACAAAACTTGTTGACGTGAATGGATAGTGGGTCCCACTAGCTGGACGGCTTGGATGTACACATATATCACATGGGACCTGCAACTTACTGACGTCTAAGAGAGTCGCTGCATAGCTACCATACGTGCAGCGTTGCTGCCCCTTTCCTTTCTTCTTCTTTCTTTTTTCTTTTTTAAAAACAAAATAGAGGTGGGTCCCATGTAGGGCCCACCACAACAAGTATATATTATATAATATAATATATATAATGAATATATATAATATAATATAACATATATATATATATATATATATATATATATATATATATATATATATATATATATATATATATATAAATATATAATGTATATACAACATCCAGGCCCCGGACAGCCTGGACGGACGCATACAACATGCAGCCCCCCACGTGGGGTGGGTCCCACCGTCCAAAGACGGTGGACGGTCTGGATAAAACACATACACTATGGTGTGGCCCACCTAAATGGATGGACAACGTGGGTGGGTCCCATGAACCCCACAGTCAGCACACACTTCACTGTTAGTACACCCACTGTTAGTCCACAGTTCACTATAGTCCACACTCTACATTACTCCACACTTCACTGCTACCACGTCTAGCGTCCAGGAACGCTGGATGACATGGATATAATACGACATCATGGTGGGTCCCACATAGACATGGCCCACCTGTTTGAACCGACTTGATATTTCTGTTTCCCTTTCATCCGGGCCTGTGTGACCATATGTCCGGTCATGCAAGCCCCAAATAGGGATCAAGGTGGCCCACTAGTTAGATGGCATGGGTAAAATACACACATTATAGGTGGGCCATGATCATAAAGAGAGAGAGAAAGAAGAGAGATCGGAGAAAACGGAGGGGCCCCGCCAATATGGGTCCCTCTTGGATACAAGCATACATCAAAGTGGGTCCCACCATATGTGGGCCCTTAGATCACAAAAGAAAAATATAAAAAAATAAAAATGTGGGTCCAAGATCACCCACCGTCCACTTCTTCTTGCTCCCTTGACTTCGTTTTCTCTTTAGCTTCGATCCTAACGGAAGAGATGAAGTCTGGATGGTTGAGATGGGAGATGAGAGTGTAGGAAGTGGGCTACACTTAAGCTCCTCCATGAAAGCTTGGGAAGCTTGGACGTGTGATGTTTTTGGTTGCTTGGAAATGAGCTTGAGAAATGAGAGAGAGAGAGTTGTAAAGAGAGAAAGATATGGGTGATGGAGTGATGGATGTGGTGAGTGATGGGTGTGTAAGAACTTTTTGACTTTAGGGGTAGATGATGTAAAAAGGGTATGTGGTGTGTAAGAACTTTTTGACTTATGGGGTTGCTTGGGGATAGGTGTGAGGTGATAGTGTACTTAACATGTACTTGACTTTTGATGAGATTGATTGATTGATTGAGGTGACATGTTGTAGAGATTCTCTTGGATTTTGTAACGTACGGCGTTTCCCTTGAACTGAACGCAGGCCCACATCTCCTGGTCTGGGTATCACCTTGACACACGAGACATGGCATCAGAACTGCGGTGTAAGACCCGTATTCTAGTCCGTATCGTTCCATAGACTTCCCCGATCTTTTCGGTCGAATTCCGGCAACCTTCGACCCTTAACCAGCATTTGCACGTGACCTTGCGTCGCACGCCGTCAACCCGAGTCGACTCAACCTGAGATTTGTACCCTAGCGACCGAACCATCACCGCGGTTCCGATGCCGCGACTCGCTCGTCGAGGCGATACCCTGGTCAGGAGATGTGGGCCAGCGTTTGGTGCGAGGAAAACGCCGCACGTGTAAATTTTGAGAGAATCTCTACGACTTGTCACATCAATCAGTCAATCAATCAATCCCATCATGTCAAGTACACATCACTTTTTCACCCTTCCCAAGCAAGCCTCAAAAGTCAAGAATCTCTTACACCTCTCATGCCTTTCTTACACAAAAGGCCACCAAAGTCAAAAAGTTCTTACACCCATCACCACCACATCCATCACTCCATCACCCATCACTCTCTCTCTCTCTCTCTCTCTCTCTCTCTCTCTCTCTCTCTCTCTCTCTCTCTCTCTCTCTTTATAACTCTCTCTCTCATTTCTCAAGCTCTATTCCAAGCAACCAAAAACCTCCATACGTCCAAGCCTCTCCCCATCTCTTCCAAGCTACAAGTGTGGCCCACCTTTCCTACTCTTTCTTCTCCCATCTCAACCATCCAAACCTCATCTCCTCCATTGGAATTGAAGCTAAGGAGCTAAGGAAGCCTAGGGTGTAAGAAGAAGCCGGTGGGTGATCTTGGATGTTTGTCTTTTATTTATTTATTTATTTATTTTTAATTTAATGGTCCACATAGGATGGGACCCACCTTGATGTATGTTTGTATTCAATAGGGACCCAGAGTGGCGGGGCCCCTCCATCATCGCTGATCTCTCTTCCTTCCTCTTTCTCACCCCTCTTTCTTTCTCTACTATTAATGGCCCACCTAGGATGTATGTATTTTATCCATGATGTCTGACAAATGAACCATTTTGATCTCAGTTGGAGCCTACATGATCGAACGGTCACATAGGCCCGGACCAGAGGGAAGGACAAATGTCAGCTTGATCGAAACCCCATGGCCCACTACATGGGACCACCTTGATGCATGAACATCATCCAGCACTGTCCAGCTTGCTGGACGGTGGCTGGACACTGGACAGATATTATATAAATATATGTATATATTATGATATTATATTATATTATGATTAGATGATATGATATTATATTATATTATATTATATTATATATATATATATATATATATATATATATATATATATATATATATATATATATATATATATATAAAAGATATATGTTTTATATATGTGCGTGTATTGTATGTTTGGGCCCCACACTTGTTTGAAACGGATGGGATGGTGTACGTGTACAGCAGCTGAATAGCTGCTGTATGAACGTCACCCAGTAACGTGGGACCCACCTTTTTAAGAGGTTTGGCGGGCGTGCGTTGGCCAGAAGCCAGCCACACGGCTGCTGTGTGCAGGTGATTACGGTGGGCCACACCTGGTACCCACCTTGATGAGATGTTGTATCCACCGTCCAACACATGGACGGTGGATCTAAACCATGACGCCCGTGTTTTATCTATGCCATCAACCGTTTTGATGGGGCCCCACCTAGTGACTGATGTCAGCAAGTTTTGTGGGTCTCACGTGAGATCCAGACCGCCCAGACGGTGGGACCTAGGTCCATAGCTCCGGTGGTAGGCTGAGTGAAAGATACCTCCTTTCTACACTGAGTCATGGCAATGATTCCCTAGCGGGTGGCTAACAGTGAAGCGTGATTGGACGGTGGGGTCTATGGGACCCATCGACGTTGTTCACACATTTGTTGGGCCACATCGTGATGCGCGTGGGACATCCACCATTCTTGGACGGTGGGACCCACTCCACGTGTGGGGCCACCTTGGTGCGTGCGTGCGTGCGTCCAGGCCGTCCAGGGCCTAGACGTGGTGAATGTTATGTATATAATATTAATATATTATATTATATATGATATAGTATATTATATATTATACTATAGTATTTTAATATCTTATATGTATAGATGTGGTGGTTGCCCTACGTGGGACCCACCTCTCTCCCCTTTAATGCACAAAGCTGCACTAGCAGCAGTTATACAGATATTATATATATATATATATATATATATATATATACTTTAAGTATATATAACGGTGGACCCTATGTGAGACCCACCTCTACTTTCCTTAAAAGCAGCTTAGCTGCAAGTGAGGTAACTACATGACTACCCTTTTTGGCACCAGCAGGTCTGCACCTGCCATACGTGTGGGAGTAACCCACACCGTCCAGTTATGTGGACCCCACCCCTGGTCACTGTACTGATGGAAGTAAGTTATGTGGGTCCCACCTGTTCCATCCACGCCATCTATCTATGGGACCCACCATGATACATGTGTTGTATACAAACCGTCCAACCATTGGAAATATCATTTTATGGCGTGAGCAAAAGAATGAGTCACATCTAAAGTTCAAGTGAACCCCACCATTTAAATAGTGGACCGTGACCTCCACTATTCAAACTTCTAAGGGCCACAGTAGTTCCAATTAAAACTGACAATTATTTCCACTCCATTTATCTCTATGTTAATTTATGAATAGATCGGATCTCAAATATACATATGGGTGGGCTCGATTTGATATACATGAGGCCCATCGGTGAGGCCTATTTGATGTACGTAAAGCCCGTTGGCGTGACTCATATAATGCGGCCCCTGTGATGTGGCTCGCTTGACATAAGAGGCCCATTGAGATGTATTCGATGTTCAGGTGCGAGGCCCACCTATTGTGTATTTGAGGCCCGATGAAATGTATGTTGGCCCAGTATGACGAGGCCTATGTGACGTAAATGAGGCCCATCGTGATTGTACTTGAGGCCATGGGCCCACCATATGTTTGGCCCTATGTAGGACACTCATTGGGATCAATGTTGGTTAAAGGTCCATATTGATGGGCAATGATGGTTAGATGTCCACATTGTGACCTTTCCTTAGGGCTTGTTAGGCCCATTCTCATCACTCCCTTAGTGAGTTAACCCAAATAAGTGGGCCCCATTCACCAGAGACGGATGGCCCCATGCTATCGGATTTGATATAACCACGGCTGAGTGCCGATCTTTATACTATGGTTGATCGGCTGATCATTTATGGACCCCGCTTTGTTTATCTGTTGATTATTGGTGCCATTGCCGTGACCGATTTACCATTCTGATTATTGACAGATTCCGATTGTCGTGGCCGATTGCCGATTAGCGATCATGTCCGTTTATCATGACCGATTACCGATTTCCAATTTACGTGACTGAATTGCCTATTCTGATTATCGATCGATTTTGATTATCATGGTCAAATGCCGATTTCGATTGATGTGGCCGATTTGTCAATTCTTATTATTGATTGATTCCGATTATTGTGACCGATTGTCGATTTCGATTATCGATTGATCCCGATTGTCGTGGCCGATTAATGATTTTGATTGTCGTGGCCGATTGATCGATTAGCGATCGAGGCCAATTATCATGACCGATTGCCGATTCTGAGTATTGAGGCTGATTATCGATTGATTCCGATTGTCATGGCCGATTGATGATTCTGATTGTCATGACCGATTTCGATTACTGAGGCCTTCTCCGATTTCGATTGCCAAGGCCGATTGTCGAGACTTATATGATGTATATGTGACTCGTAGTTGAGGCCCATTGTGACTCGTATTAGGCCATGATGCATGACCCATTTGATGTATTCAAGACCCATGTGTAGGGCCCACATGTCACGTATTTTGGGCCCATGAGTAAGACCCATTGTGATGTATTCATGGCCCATGGGCAAGGCCCATTGTGATGTATTCATGGCCCATGGGCAAGGCCCATTGTGATGTATTCATGGCCTATGGGCAAGGCCCATTGTGATATATATTAGGCCCATGAGCAGGGTCCACCTGTTGTGTATATGTGGCCCTTGAGTAAGGCCCATCGTGTTGTATATTAGGCCTTTGTGTGAGGCCGTGGGCCCATTATATGTTTGGCTCTATGTGGTCATTCCTTAGGGGCAATGTTGGTTGAATGTCCACATTGTCAGGCCGATTGTTGATACCGGTTATTGATACCGATTATGAGTAGGTAACAGCATAACATCATAATACATACACATCATCTGCATGTTTGTTATGAGATGTGATTGACCATTGCATATGCCATAGGGCAGGTTATTCATGGGGCTCCCTAATAGGAGAAGTTACCCCACATGAGCTCACGGTATACGCAGGATTGATGCATGATTGCACTGTGTGACTTATGAATCTCGCATTTGTGTGACAAGACCACTGTACACCCTAGCGGCATCAGGGTTGTAGCCTCCATAGGCATATCTTGGATGGTCAGATGGGCTACCGAAAATCTGTTTTACATGGGGTGCTATAGATATCCTTGGGTGAAAGTCCCAGAACCCTCTTGGTTCCAAAGGTTTCTCCAACGTCTAGACCAAGTGGGTAGATGAGTATCGAGTGCCGATTACCAGATGACTGCGCTCTCCACCGTGTCGTGGTCGGTTGGAAGGGGGTGCGGCCTTACCTGCCCAAGAGCAGGGGGCAATGCTAGGCTGAGTCTGACCAGCTCGAGGAATGGGTCCGCTATTGACGAGTCGGGCCCGATATTAGCAGGCGGATAGTGAGGTCTCTTCAACTCACCTTGTTGCGCGTGATGGGGTAGCAATCTGGTATGGAGTGTAATAGACCCCGGTGATTTCACAGAGAGGAACCGTACTGATATGTGGACTTATCGAGTAGGAGTTGCATGCTCGTTCATTCATTCATTCACTATCCACTCGGGCTGGTGGTGCGCAACTAATCGTTGTGTACCTTCGTTATGGCAAGGATTTTGGTTGGGCGCGCGACCAACCTGAGATCAGGAGTTTACCACGTTGAGTTTGACTATCCAAATTTAAGTATGGGACTGGTTTGGATAGAAGTCCATTGTGGTGGACCCTGTAGCCTACGATACTACGTACTATCATCCCGACTTCACACTCAAGCATGATCATTTCATTCACATCGCATATTTCATTACATCCGCATGTATATGGAATTTTGGGTTGCTATGTTTCTGCACTTATATGGCCTAAACAGACTTAGCAGGATTTGTATATTACATTACATCATCGGCATCTGATATTTGGCTCTTTATGACTCCTTATTGCATAGCTGTTCTATATTGCGTATTTTGATATTGATTGACTTATGGACTTGTCCATACTTTCGCTTACTCTGTCATCGTATGATTTATGATCTGGTCAGTATTTCTGTTTACTCTGATAATTCATGCTCTTGTCAGTATTTCATGCTCTTGTCAGTATTTCTGTTCACTCTGATAATTCATGCTCTTATCAGTATTTCTGCTTACTTTGATAATTCATGATCTTATCAATGTTTCTGCTTATTCAGACATTGTATGGTTTATGGATTATCAGTTTTTCGGTATTGTATGATTATGGCATTGTATTGAATACTTGGCACTTACCTTGTGCACACACTTATACCACCCTTTAAGCTTTCTATAAGCTTATGAACGATAGATGTGTGCAGGTGATGTTACGTTGCAGCAGTGTTGAGCTTGGAGCGTGCAGTGGTCTTCTGGAGCTTGATTTTCTATTTATGTATTTCCCTTTCAGTGTTGTACTCAAATGATTATATTAGTGGATGTGTGATGATAATGTTTCCTTTGTGAATTGGGTAATCTTGTGGTTATGCTTATTACTAGTTAAATGTAAAAAAAATTCTCCTTGTAGCATCTCAGGATCGAAATTTGGCATATGAATGCTAGGAGCCGAGAATGGGGTACTACGGAGGCTGTCGTCATCGGATTCGATGATCGGGATTCTTGTGAATCCGATTTCTGAGTTTAGGGCGTGACACGCGGTGACGACACGGTCACTAGGATATAAGTCTCGGATTGAGTCGACTCTGGTTTGCAGGACTCGGCTTAGGATCGCCCATAAATGTTGGATACAGGTCGAGGGTTGCCGAAATTCGATAGGGACAATCACTTGATTCAAGAAATGGTACGGACTATGATGCAGGTCTTACATTGGCGATGCTCGGCCTTGACCTGTTGACAAGTAAAGCATCGGAACACATACTCTACTATTTCTGTCTTCATGTTGTCCCACCAATAGTTTCGCCTCAGATCCTGGTACATTTTGGTACTACCAGTATACATTGTCAATTTGGAGTTATGAGCGGCATTTAGAACCTTTTTTCGTAGTCCTTGAAGGTTTGGAACACAAAGGCGGCCTGTGTACCGCAATCCCCACTACAAGAAATATGGTTTTTACTGGCGAAATTTTTTTCGTAGGTAAAGATGACTTTTGCTGATGAAATTTAATTTCGTAGGTAAAAGTCATCTTTACCTATGAAAATTTTCATAGGTAAAGGATGTTTTGAATTTTTGAAAAAATAAAAAATCGAAAAGGTTACTTTTACCTACAAAATTATATTTCATAGGTAAAAGCCATCTTTACCTACGAAAAGCTTCGTAGGTAAAGGGTGTGTTGAATTTTTGAAAAAATAAAAAATCGAAAAGGTTACTTTTACCTAAAAGCCATCTTTACCTACGAAAAGTTTCATAGGTAAAGGGTGTGTTGAATTTTTGAAAAAATTAAAAAATCGAAAAGATTACTTTTACCTACGAAATTAGATTTCATAAGTAAAAACCATCTTTACCAACAAACATTTTCATAGGTAAAGGGTGTTTCAAATTTTTATAAAAACAAAAATCGAAAAGGTTACTTTTACCTACGAAATTAGATTTCATTGGTAAAAACCATCTTTACCTACGAAAATTTTCGTAGGTAAAGGGTGTGTTGAGTTTTTGAAAAAACAAAAAATCGAAAAGGTTACTTTTACCTATGAAATTATATTTCGTAGGTAAAAACTATCTTTACTAACGAACAGTTTCGTAGGTAAAGGGTGTTTTGAATTTTTGAAAAAATAAAATAAAATAAAATTGAAAAGCTTACTTTTACCTATGAAATTATATTTCGTAGGTAATAGCCATCTTTACCAATGAAAACATTCGTCGGGAATAGTGATTTAAATTTTACCTTCAGGGGTTTTCCCACTACCTTGAGTTTTAACGTGGATGAGACTTTTACCTACGAAATATTTTGTAGGTAAAAGTATTTCTTTTTTCCAATATTCCACCATAAAATTCCTGATATACACCTGTTACAATATATTTCATCATGATATACACCTGTCATATTATATATTTCATCATATTCACATTCACATCCATCTAAACCCAAACTAATGAAAAGAGAGAGAACATATGAGAGGTGATCCTTATCTCCTTTGATGGATTTAAGCTGCATGTGCCCTACCCAACTTCCTATAAGGAGAAGTTATATGGGTCTTAGAATAATGTTGGTGACAAATCCACCATGTCTATTAATATTATCATATTGTGTTAGGATATGATTCTAAAAATGAGATAAATGCAAAACTCAAATAATCTATGCTATTATAGATAGTGGAGATGGAAATAGATGCATTGTGATGCTTGAGTTCGAGTACGCTTGCCAACAAAGCAAGATTTTCTTGTTTGTTGCCATGTGATTGGACTACATTATTACATCAATTGGGTTCGGGTTCGGAATCGGATTTTGGTTTGGGTTTTCAAGTTTAGGTTTAGGTTTAGGTTAGGGAGTTAAGATTAGGATTAGGTGTAGGTTTAAGTTTAGAGATTTAAGAATACATTTAGGTTTTAGATTTAGGCTTAGGTTTTAAGTTATAGGTTTAGGTTATAGGTTTAGGTTTAGGTTTTAGGTTTAGGTTAAGGTTAGGTTATAGGTTATAAGTTTAGGTTATAGGTTATAGGTTTTGGTTTAGGTTAAGGTTATAGGTTTAGGTTTTGGTTATAGGTTTACGTTAATGGTTAGGTTTAGGTTATAGGTTGTAAGTTATAGGTTATAGTTTTAGGGAATAGAGAATATATTAAGGTTTAGGCTTAGGAATTCAGGTTCGGGTTCGGGATCGGGTCTAGGTTTGAGTTTTCAAGTTTAGGTTTAGGTTTATGTTAGGGAATTGAGATTAGGATTAGGTGTACGTTTAGGTTTAGGGATATGATAATACATTTAGGTTTTAGGTTTAGGTTTAGGTTTTAGGTTATAGGTTAAGGTTTAGGTTAAGGTTAAGGTTAGATTATAGGCTATAAGTTTAGGTTATGGGTTATAGGTTATAGGTTAAGGTTTAGGTCATAGGTTTCGGTTTAGGTTAAGGTTAGAGGTTTAGGTTTAGGTTAAGGTTTAGGTTTAGGTTATAGGTTTAGGTTAAGGTTTATGTTTAAGTTATAAGTTATAGCTTTAAGGAATTGAGAATAGGTTAAGGTTTAGGTTTAGGAAATCTGGTTTAGGATTGAGATCGGGTTTAGGTTTGGGTTTTCAAGTCTAGGTTTAGGTTTAGGTTAGGGAGTTGAGATTAGGATTAGGTGTAGGTTTAGGTTTAAGGATTTGAGAATACATTTAGGTTGTAGGTTTAGGTTTAGGTTTAGGTTTTAGGTTTAGGTTTAGGTTATAAGTGTAGGTTATAGGTTTAAGTTTAAGTTAGGTTATAGGTTAACGTTTAAGGAATTGAGTCTAGGTTATAGGTTATAGGTTTAGGTTATATGTTATAGGTTAAGGTTTAGGTTTAGGTTATAGGTTTAGGTTTAAGTTAAGGTTTAGGTTTAGGTTATTAGTTTTGGGATTTGAGAATAGGTTTAGCTTATAAGTATAGGTTTAGGTTAATGTTGTAAGTTATAGGTTTAGGTTATAAGTTTATGTTAATTTTGTACGTTAGAGGTTTAGGTTTAGGTTTAGGAATTTGAGAATACATTTACATTTTAGGTTTTACGTTTAGGTTACAGGTTTAGGTTTAGGTTTAAGTTTAGGTTATAAGTGTAGGTTATAGGTTTAGGTTTAGGTTAGGTTATAGGTTAAGGTTTATGGAATTGAGTTTAGGTTATAGGTTAAGGTTTGGGTTTAGGTTTATGTTATAGGTTTTGGGATTTGAGAATAGGTTTAGGTTATAAGTATAGGTTTAGGTTAATGTGTAGGTGATACGTTTATGTTAATGTTGTGGGTTCTAAGTTTAGGTTATAGGTTTAGATTTAGGGATTTGAGAATGCATTTAGGTTTTAGGTTTAGGTTTAGGTTTTACGTTTAGGTTAAGGTCACAAGTAAAGGTTATAGGTTTAGGTTTAGGTTATAAGTGTAGGTCATAGGTTTAGGTTTAGGTTAGGTTATAGGTTAAGGTTTAGGGAATTGAGAATAGGTTAAGGTTTAGGTTTAGAAAATCGAGTTTGGGTTTAGGTTTGAGTTTTCAAGTTTAGGTTTAGGTTAAGGAGTTGATATTAGGATTAGGTGTAGGTTTTGGTTTAGGGATTTGAGAATACATTTAGGTTTTAGGTTTAAGTTAAGGTTATAAGTTTAGGTTTAAGTTTAGGTTATACCTTTAGGGAATTGAGAATAGGTTAAGCTTAAGGTTATAAGTTTAGGTTTAGGAAATTAGGTTCAGGTTCGGGATCGGGTTTAGGTTTGGGTTTTCAAGTTTAGGTTTAGGTTTAGGTTAGCGAGTTGAGATTAGGATTAGGTGTAGGTTTAGGTTTAAGGATTTGAGGATATATTTAGGTTTTAAGTTTAGGTTTAGGTTATAGGTTAAGGTTTAGGTTTTAGGTTAAGGTTAGGTTATAGGTTATAAGTTTAGGTTATAGGTTATAGGTTATAGGTTATAGGTTAAGGTTATAAGTTTAGGTCATAGGTTTTGGTTTAGGTTATAAGTTTAGGTCCTAGGTTTTGGTTTAAGTTAAGGTTATAGGTTTAGGTTTAGGTCATAGGTTTAGGTTAAGGTTATGGTTTAGGTTATAGGTTATAGCCTTAGGGAATTGAGAATAGGTTATGGTTTTGGTTTAGGAAATCGGGTTTGGGTTCACGATCGGGTTTAGGTTTAGGTTTTCAAGATTAGGTTTAAGTTTAGGTTAGGGAGTTAAGATTAGGATTAGGTGTATGTTTAGGTTTAGGGATTTGAGAATACATTTAGGTTTTAGATTTAGATTTAGGTTTTAGGTTTATGTTATAGGTATTAGCTTTAGGGAATTGAGAATAGGTTAAGGTTTAGGTTTAGGAAATCGAGTTCAAGGTCTGGTTTAGGTTTGAGTTTTCAAGTTTAGGTTTAGGTTTACGTTAGGGAGTTGAGATTAGGATTAGGGATTTGAGAATACATTTAGGTTGTAGGTTTAGGTTATAAGTGTAGGTTATAGGTTTAGGTTAGGTTATAGGTAAAGGTTTAAGGAATTGAGTTTAGGTTATAGGTTTTAGGTTTAGGTTTAGGTTATAGGTTTTGAGATTTGAGAATAGGTTTAGGTTAATGTTATAGGTTATAAGTTTAAGTTAATGTTGTAGGTTATAGGTTTAGGTTTAGGATTAGGGATTTGAGAATACATCTAGTTTTTAGGTTTAGGTTTTATGTTTAGGTTAAGGTTACAGGTTTAGGTTATAGGTTTAGGTTATAAGTGTAGGTTATAGGTTTAGGTTTAGGTAAGTGTTGAGGGTCAAATATTGCATATCTGACCCTAGTTATTGCATGGATTTAAGAACATAATATTATTTTACAACATGTTTTATGCATGTTTGTGTTGCAGCGTAACTTTATGATCTTGGATCAAAATAAAGTGATAAAAGAGTGGATTTGACGCTTCGAAGTCATCAGAGTAAGGGATGGACTCCAGGGGACCAAGATCGACGAAATTACATGCCAGAGATCCAAGAAAATTGAGAAACTGAAGCTTAAGTGGCTTAAAAAATGTCTAACGTGCAAGATCACAGGGTTCCCACCATCAGTTCAGCTCGAAACTTCATATGTAGCCTAAAAACCATAAATTTACCGTACACATTGAAATTTCAGCCATTCGATCCCTGTGCAAGTTGCCAACTGTCAGATCAGCCCATAAACTGTTAATTTTTGGCCCACTTGAGATCTGGATATGTTTTAAATTGTGAATCATTCCATTATATGCAGATATAGGAAGGATGGATGGAGAAGATTTCATAAGATCATCATGATGGACCCTAAATTCCAACCAAATTCGGACTTCTTCCCTACGTGCTGTAAAATGCTTGAACAGAGCATTACACATGATCTCTGTGGGCCACCATGTGGATCCATCAGCTCAATCTGAGCCATCCATTCGAATCAGAAGAGGGTCTGGACTCAGATCTAGTGGTCCTTGGTTTAGAACATGCCAGAAAGAGGCTGTAAATATGTTGAACAGTAGAATCATTGCTCTCAGATCAATAAAGTGGGCCATAGTATCAACACTCTAAAACCGACCATATCAGAGTGGTTTTTGGAGAGGAAACCGATGGACGGGTTGGATTTTTCATCCACCAATGACCATGGGCCCCACCAACATCCCAGCGCACGGGCCGAAGACCCTGTTTGCGCTTGACTTGCGGATGAATTAGTTGGGTCACCATCGTTGTTTGGACCTAAGATCTGAACCGTCTATCATGAAGGTCCCTCAAAAATGGTCCATGGGACGTTTTCTCTTTTGATAGAAGTGAGGAAGGGATGAAATGCGGGGCTGACGTTTCGGTGCGAATTCCTTATGCACACGACCGACTTCTGTTGTTGCGAATGAGCTACGTATCTTGCACGAACCGACTCTAACAAGGTTGGTTTCCAAAGCTAACCCCTCCACGACCTTCACAACTATAAAAAGAAGGAAGTAGCAAGGAGGAAGAGGATCATCCACGGCTTGAGAGAGTTCATGTGAAGAGAAGGAGATAAGGAGAGGGAGAAAGAGTTTGAGTTTATTTATTTTATTTCTTTTCTTTTCCTATTTTCTTTCTATGAATTCCATGGAGTCTACACTATCCATGTTAGGGTAAACCCCTTAACTAGGGCTAAGGGGTGAAGCTTGTAACATGATGGGAGACTCTATTTTTTAGATTTGATTTTATCTGAACTGATGTTGATTTTAGTCAATTAAGAGAATTTTTTTAGTTTTTAATGGTTTGTTGTGACTGAAATTACAATGGGTATGCGATGGCTTGAAGCATGTTCCTTTCCTTTATGTTTATGACGTCAGGAAGCCTTGTTGTTCACCATAGTCTCCTGGGCATGGTCGGATGACGGTACCCTTCCTGACCTTCATAACATGTTGATTGGTTGGTAATTAGTTTAATTCTGTTGTTTGCTTTGTCTCTTGGGCATGGTTTGGTGATGGAATCCATTCTAATTCATATATCTTTCATCTCTTGAAAACTAGATCAAAGTAAGTTCAGTTAAATTCCATGATTCTTGAAACTGGCATAAGATCTCCCTGATCTTTACAAGTGGATCCTTTGAATCCCTACTTTCCTATTTCTGATTTTTTTTAAGTTTTAGATTAATTATTCCACAATTGCTAATTGATTTAGAATTTATCTTAGTCTGGTTTTAGTTCTACTTAGTTTTAGATTACGTACAGGTTTCAGTCCCTTAGGATTCGACCTCGGTCTTTCCGAGTTTTTTACTACATCACAACCCTACACTTAGGGAGTGAATAAGTTTTTGGCGCCATTGTCTGGGAATGACGGTTGCGTTTCTGAAATTAATTAGTTTTAGGATTAGTTTAAGATTAGTATTTTTCTAATTTTAGGTTAGATTATTTTTGTTGATTTATAGAAACTAATCTATTTATTTTGTAAGATTTTCATATAGAAACTTCTAATTCAGTAAGCTCTTTCTAATTTCTACCTTTTATTCCCTTTTATTAACTTACTTTATAGTTTAAGACTTTCCTAATTTGTTTTCTACTTTCTTTTCTTAGAATATCTTCTTTTTATTAGTTTACTTCTAATTAGGAATTTTCTAATCTTAGATTTTCTATTTTTAGAAAGTAACTTATTTAGTTTTGTTTTGCAGGTTGTTAACCTAGGACTTCAAAACTGGTAACTTCTTTCCATCTTTCCCTCTTATTCTCTAGATTTCTACTTCTTCCTTTCTCTTAGGTTTAGGTTAGAATTTAAATCAAGGGCTGCGAATGTTTCATGCCCAAGTGGGCCCGTGACAACACTCGACGTCTCTTAACTGAAGGAGGATTAGTTGAAGGGCTGACTGTCAATTGTAGGACTAGGCCCCACTTAATTTTCCCCTGAGTTAATTGAGGTTATGGCTGAAAATCAACCTCAAGCACTACCCCAACCTAGGGTTGAGAAAGTACAAGCTGAGAATGAGGTGCATCAAGCACCCCCGCCTCATACTTTATGAGATTATTTACAACTGGCGGGGGTGAGTACACCCTCATACATGATTTTTTCTGATAATATAAGACAAATGAACATCAAGCCAGGAGTTATCCAACTCCTTCCTAAGTTCCATGGGCTTGAGTCTGAAGAACCATATTTACATCTGAAAGAGTTCGATGAGATTATAGCCACCTTATACTTCCATAATGTATCTGAGGATACAATTAGGCTGAAACTCTTCCGATTTTCCTTGAAAGAGAAGGCCAAGACGTGGTTACATTCTCTACATCCTAAATCCATTGTCACGTGGAATGACATGCAGAGGGAATTCATAAAGAAAAATTTCCCACATTATAAAACGATTACCCTCAAAAAAATAATCATGAACTTTGCCCAAAAGGAAGATGAAACATTCTTCCAAGGTTGAAAAAGGTTCAAGGATTTGGTCAGTTCATGCCCACAACACGGCTTTGAAATCTGGCACATTACAAATTTTTTCTACGATGAACTGACATCCTCCATGTGTCAAATGGTCGAGACAATGTGTAATGGAGAATTCACTAATAAAAATGTTGACGAGGTATGGGATTACCTCGATAGTCTTACTAAAAAAATACAAGCATGAGACTATTACCCGAATTTGAACACCACGTCTAGGCCAACTCAACCTAAGGAGAAAGGTGGATTGTATCTCTTGAAAGAAGATGATGATCTCAAGTATAAGGTGTTTACACTCATAAAAAATTTTGAGGCCATGGAAGGAAAGAAGGATAAGGTTAATGGAAGTGTTTGTGGCATCTGTGATTGCAACATTCATACAAATAAAAATTGTCCTACAATGCCTGCCTTTCGGGAAGTATTGAATGAACAATCCAATACCGTAAATAATTATTAAAGACCTTTCAATGGACTAACCTTTAATACATACAATCCTAGCTGAAAAATCATCCCAATTTTAGTTAGAGGAATGGACAAACTGCTACCCCTTAAGGTTTGTTCAATCAAAGTCCAAATAAGGGGAAACCTTAAGAAGAATCAGTTCAAAATTCCATATAAGAGCTGGCTCAGACAATGCGAGGAATGTCAGATTTTATGCAAAAAATAGATTCACGTATGACGGCTATAGAAAAGGGGATGCTTCCTGCACAACCACTCCCCAATCCTAAACCGCAATACGAGATAAGTGATCCCAGCTCTTCAAATCAAATGAGGCACGCTAAATCCATCACCACTCTTAGGAGTGGGAAGGTTATTAATAAAACCCTTCCGGTTAGGCTCGAAAAGTCTCAAGAACTAGAAGAGGATAACAATGATGGATCTAGTGATGCCCCACAAAAATTAGAACTAGAACTTCTAGAGAAGCCAGTTGTTCCGTTCCCCCAACGGTTGGTTGCACCAAAACATCTCTCTAACTCTTAGGATATCCTAGAGGTGTTGAAACAAGTGAAAGTCAACATTCCTCTACTTGATGTCGTAAAACAGATACCTTCATATGCTAAATTCTTAAAGGACTTATGCACGACCAAACGACGGCAAAGTGTTCAAAAGAAGATTTTCTGAGAAAGTGAGTGCCATCCTAAAACAAGAGGTGCCACAGAAATTCAAAGATCCCGGTAGCCCAACCATATCATGTGTAATTGGGAACTATCAAATTGATCACGTACTTCTTGACTTAGGAGCGAGTGTCAATCTGATTCCCTACTCGGTATACAAACAGTTAGGTTTGGGTGAATTAAAACTCACCCAAATAATACTACAACTTACTGATCGCTCTGTTTATGTACCGAGATGGATAATTGAGGATGTATTAGTCCAGGGTGATAGATTTTACTACCCTTTAGATTTTATCATCTTGGACACCAAACCCATCAATGACATGAGCACTCAGATTCAAGTCATTCTTGGTCGCCCATTCCTTTCCACTTCAAATATAATTATTAATTGCAGGAATGGTGTCATGACTGTCTTTTGGAAATATGACATTAGAGTCAAATATCTTTTTCAATAACGGCAGCAACTCAGAAGATGATGACGATTTCCACAACATTAACATGATTGATTCTTTTGTAGAAGATAGAATGCCTCTTACCTTATCCTTTGATCCTCTAGAGACGTGCCTGGTCCACTCCCATGATCTTGATGATGATACAATTAGGGAGGCATGTGTCATGCTTGATACTGCACCGGTACTTGAAGTTAACCGGTGGAGGCCATAATTTGAAGAGTTATCCCAAACTGATGTAGTGCCTCTACCGTCTAACCTCAAGCCACCGAAGCTTGACTTAAAACCTTTATCCTCTGATTTAAAATATGTCTATTTAGGTCAAGATGAGACATACCCGGTGGTGATCTCTGCCTACCTGGAAAAAGAACAGGAGAGTATTCTCATTTCTACTCTCATTGAACATAAAGGAACTCTTGGATGGACGATAGCGGACCTCAAAGGAATTAACCCCTTGATTTATAATCATCGCATATATCTTGAGGATAATGCGAAAACTGTTCAGCAATCACAACGTAGACTAAATCCAAATATGAAGGACGTGGTTAAAGCCAAGGTTCTCAAACTATTGGATGTGGGTATCATATACCCTATATTCGATAGTCAATAGGTGAGTCCAACTCAGGTAGTTCCTAAGAAGTCCGGGATCACCATCGTAGCCAATGCCAATAATGAACTCGTACCGACCAGAGTTACTACTGGTTGGAAAATGTGCATTGACTACCGAAAGTTGAATACCATCACAAGGAAGGACCATTTTCCTTTGCCCTTCATCGATCAAATCTTGAAAAGGCTAGCTGGTCATTCCTATTATTATTTTCTTGACGGGTATTCGGGCTACAATCAGATTGAAATCGCCCTTGAGGACCAGGAAAAGGCTACATTTATATGCCCCTATGACACCTTTGCTTACAAAAGGATGTCATTTGGGTTATGTAATGCCCCTGTTACCTTTTAGCGATGTATGATGAGTACCTTTTCTGACATAGTGGGAAAATATCTAGAGATCTTCATGGATAATTTCTCTGTTTTCGGTTCATCTTTCAGCGAATGCTTAGAGAGACTTAAATGTGTGCTGAAAAGATGTGAAGAAAAAAATTTGGTACTTAATTGGGAGAAGTGCCATTTCATGGTTCAAAAGGGAATTATCTTTGGGCATATCATCTTGTCCAAGGGAATCGAGGTAGATAAAGCAAAGATCGAGCTTATCTCTAACCTACCTCCACCCAAGAACATCAGAGACGTGTGATCCTTCTTAGGACACGTAGGGTTTTATAGACGATTCATAAAGGACTTTAGTCTCCTCTCTCATCCTTTATGCAATTTTCTTCAAAAGGATGCATCATACGAGTGGACTGAGCAATGCCAAGAAGCTTTTACTAAGCTTAAGGGCATGTTAACCACTTCACTTATCATGCAGCCATCTGATTGGAGCCTGCCTTTTGAGTTTATGTGCGACGCCTCTGATTATGCTCTTGGAGCGGTTCTAGGCCAGAGAAAAGATAAGAGGCCCTACGTCATTCATTATGCAAGTAGGACTCTAAATCCTGCCCAAGTGAACTACTCGACTACGGAAAAGGAACTCTTAGCCGTAATGTTTGCATTGGACAAATTTAGGTCCTACCTGATCGACTCCAAGATCATTATCTACACAGATCATGCAGCACTTAATTATCTGCTTTCTAAGAATGATTCTAAGCTTCGCCTGATACGATGGATCCTTCTACTACAAGAATTTGATTTGAAAATTAAAGATAAAAAGGGAGTAGAGAACGTAGTGGCTGATCACCTTTCTCTCCTTAATATCTCTGATTCCCTTGAGGCGACTCATATCAATGACATGTTCCCTGATGAACAACTGTTCAGAGTCTCCCATTCACCTTGGTTCACTGATATTACCAATTATCTTGCCACAGGTTCCATACTGACGCATTGGACTGCACAAGATAAGAAGAAATTCTTTACCAAGGTAATTAAATTTTTCTGGGATGATCCATATTTATTTAAATATTGCCCAGACCAAATCCTAAGGAGATGTGTGTCAGACGATGAACATCAGAGTGTCATCTCCTTCTGTCACTCACAGGCCTGTGGTGGTCACTTTTCTGCTAAAAAGACCATGGCCAAGATTCTATAGTATGGCTTTTATTGGTCCATTATGTTCAAGGACACTCATGAGTTTTACAAGGCTTGTGAGCATTGTTAAAAATTGGGAGCATTATCCCATCGAAATTTGATGCCTTTGAATCCCATCCTTATCATAGAAGCATTCGATTACTAGGGCATTGATTCATGGGACCTTTTCCCCAATCCCTTGGAAATTTATATATTTTGCTCGCCGTAGATTATGTCACTAAATAGGTCAAAGCAATTCCATGCCGCAACAATGACCATCGCACGGTCATTAAATTTTTAAAAGAAAACATCCTGTCGTGGTTTGGGACGTCTCGAGCCATCATTAGTGGCGGGGGCTCACACTTGTAATAAACCATTTGAGAGCTTAATGAAGAAATACTGTATCTCTCATAACGTGAGCACCCTATACCATCCACAGACAAGTGGACAAGCTGAGATTTTCAATAATGAGATCAAACATATCCTAGAGAAAATGGTTAACCCTGATCGTAAGGATTGGTCAACACGATTGACCGATGCCTTATGGGTATACCGTACTGCTGTTAAAACTCCTATTGGAACGTCTCCCTTTAGACTTGTCTATGGGAAGGCATGTCACTTGCTTGTAGAGTTGGAACATAAAGCGTACTGGGCAATAAAAAATCTGAATTTCAATCTGGATAACGCTGGCTCGCTATGCAAACTTCAATTAAATGAACTTGAAGAAATCCAGAACTATACGTAGGAGAACTCAAGAATTTATAAGGACAGGATGAAGTCGTTTCACAATCAACATATCCTACGGAAATCATTCACGCCAGGTCAGAAAGTCCTTTTGTACGACTCTCGACTACATCTCTTTCTGGGCAGGCTTCGATCTCGTTGGATCGGCCCTTATATTGTTGTTACTGCTGATCCTCATGGGGCCGTCGAGATAAGAGATCCCAACAATGGAAAGGATTTTAAAGTAAATGGACATCGATTAAAATCATTTGTCGAGAAATTTGATTAAGAGGACATGTCCATGCCTCTGACTGCTCCTGTTTACGAGGATTGATCTCCTAGTCCGATGGAGGTATAGGTAGGTTTATCGCTTTCATAGGACTAGGGTAGTTTTCTTTATTTGTCTGGCTGAAGACAGTAAACTTAGCGCTCCTGGGAGGCAACCCAACTTTTCATTCCATTTCATTTTCCTAGTTTAATGTTTGTGGGTAACATTGCTGCAAACCCTCATGAGACTACAACTCGTCCACTAGGGGCAACCTAGAAGTTTAAAGGCTTGTTGCATATGCTAAATGTAATCAAGAGCATCTGTGAAAGTGGTATAGGTAGAATTTTATTTTTATTATTTTACTTTCTCTCGTGCTGATCGGCTTCCATGCTACGATCTCTTGGAAAGTCTCTCTCTCAATTCATTATCCAGGTACTATCCTCCCATCACTTCTCATTTAGTTTCATTGTCCCATGTGCATTGCATGCTCATATATCTTTTACATTGAGGACAATGTAGATTTTAGGCTGGGGGTGGTGGATTAGGTTACCTAATCAATGTTTTCTTAGTCTTGAGCAAAAATTATGAAAAATTTTAAAATTTTTTGGGAATTCTTGTGAATTCGAAGTGATGTTAATAGATACTCTTGATTTAGAATTTCAAGATAAGTGATGTTGGTAATTTATGACTCTTGGATTCAGTATCTATTAAATTTTATAGTTAAGATCGAGTTATTAATCCATGATTAGAAATTGTAAACATTGATTGAGTCATGATTTCACATGTCACATCTCACTTACACATTGAGGTTTCAGTTCAATATTGAAGGATTGACTTGGTAATCATTAAACATGAAAGAAACCAGCCAAAGAAACCAGCCTGGAAATTTTACCTATCATGATCACTAGAAAAAGAAAAAGAAGAATTGAAGAAAAAGAAAATACCTAGGGTTGGGCGAATGAACTTCACTGTAAGTTTACTCCCTACATGTGAAGGTTTGATTCCCCAAGGTTAACATTCAAAAATTATTGGGCGACTGGTCTTTACCATAGGTTTGCTTCCTATAGGTGAGGATTTAATTCCCCTCCTTGGCATTACTTTTAAGAGAAAAATCAAAAGTTAGAATTTCTGAGACAGGTTTTGGTTGTCAAGAATCCTCTTATTGGTTACCAATGATATTAAGAAATAGAGAAGTAGATCTTAAAGTTGCTAAGTCGAGATTAAACTATACACCCATGGAACTCAATGTTTAGAATTTTTTCCAACTGACAGATTAATACTTTGAACTTGACTATGGAATTTACCATGCACTTGAGTCCAGGAGAAAGTGATACCCAACATTCATGCATCTTAGAATTTTCGTATACCGATTATTTTTCAAAAATCACTTGAGTTCATAAAAATTCTCCTGTAATTCTCAACCTATTTTTCACATACATTGCTCGGGACTAGCAAAATGCTGGTTGGGGTTGTGTTGAGAGTCAAATATTGCATATCTGACCCCAGTTATTGCATAGATTTAAGAACATAATATTGTTTTACAGCATGTTTTACGCGTGTTTGTGTTGCAGGGTAACTTTACGAACTTAGATCGAAATAAGGTGCTAAAAGCATGGATTTGACACTCCAAAGTCACCAGAGTAAGAGATGGACTCCAGGGGACCAAGATCGACGAAATTACATGTCAGAGATCCAAGAAAATTGAGAAACTAAAGCTCAAGTGGTCCGAAAGACGTCTAAAGTGCAAGATCATAGGGTTCCCACCATCAGTTCTGCTCGAAACTTCATA
The DNA here is from genome assembly GCA_037074715.1 of Magnolia kwangsiensis. Lineage (NCBI taxonomy): Eukaryota > Viridiplantae > Streptophyta > Magnoliopsida > Magnoliales > Magnoliaceae > Magnolia > Magnolia kwangsiensis. Next base: position 124,126,997 of record CM073577.1, read on the forward strand.
TGTAGCCTGAGGACCATAAATTAACCGTACAGGTCAAATTTAAGCCGTTCGATCCCTGTGGAAGTGGCCAACGTTCAGATCAGCCCATAAACTATAAATTTTTGGCCCACCTGAGATCTGAATATGCTTCAAATTGTGAATCATTCCATTATATGAGGATACAAGAAGGATGGATGGAGAAGATTTCATAAGATCATCATGATGGACCCCACACTACACTGTGTGTACATGGGGTACACATGCACTTGCATTGCAATGTATTCAGAACAGCGGTCAACTAGCGTTTGACCGCAAATTCTAACCAAATTCAGACTTCTCCTCTACGTGCTGCAAAACGCTCGAACTGAGCATTACACATGATCTTTGTGGGCCACCATGTGGACCCATCAGCTCAATCTGAGCCATCCATTCGAATCAAAAGCGGGTCTGGACTCAGATCTAGTGGTCATTGGTTTAGAACATGCTAGAAAGAGGCTGCAAATATGCTGAACGGTGGAATCATTGCTCTCAGATCAATCAAGCGGGCCATAGTATCAACACTCCAAAACTGACCATATCAAAGTGGTTTTTGGAGAGGAAACCGATGGACGGGTTGGATTTTTCATCCACCAATGACCATGGGCCCCACCAACATCCCAGTGCACGGGCCGAAGACCTTGTTTGCATGTGACTTGCAGACGAATTAGGTGGGCCACCATCGTTGTTTGGACCCAAGATCTGAACCGTCTATCATTAAGGTCCCTCAAAAACGGTCCATCGGACGTTTTCTCTTTTGATAGAAGTGAGGGAAGGATGGAATGCAGGGATAACATTCCTGTGCGAATTCCTTATGCACACGACCGACTTCTGTTGTTGCGAACGAGCTGCGTATCTTGCACGCACCGACTCTAACAAGGTTGGTTTCCAAAGCTAACCCTCCATGACCTTCACAACTATAAAAAGAAGGAAGTAGCAAGGAGGAAGGGGATCATCCATGGCTTGGGAGAGTTCACGTGAAGAGAAGGAGACAAGGAGAGGGAGAAAGAGTTTGAGTTTATTTATTTTATTTCTTTTCTTTTCCTGTTTTCTTTCTATGAATTCCATGGAGTTTACTCTATCCATGTTAGGCTAAACCCCTTAGCTAGGGCTAAGGGGTGAAGCTTGTAGCATGATGGGAGACTATTTTATAGCTTTGATTTTATCTGAACTGATGTTGATTTTAGTCAATTAAGGGTTTGTTGTGACTGAAATTACAATGGGTCTGCGATGGCTTAGAGCATGTTCCTTTCCTTTATGTTTATGACGTCAGGAAGCCCTGTTGTTCACCATAGTCTCCTGGGCATGGTCGGATGACGGTACCCTTCCTGACCTTCATAACATGTTGATTGGTTGGTAATTAGTTTAATTTTTTTGTTTGCTTTGTCTCTTGGGCATGGTTTGGTGATGAAATCCATTCTAATTCATATACCTTTCATCTCTTGAAAATTAGATTAAAGTAAGTTCAGTTAAATTCCATGATTCTTGAAACTGGTATAAGATCTCCCTAATCTATATAAGTGGATCTTCTGAATCCCTACTTTCCTATCTCTGAATTTTCTTAAGTTTTAGATTAATTATTCCATAATTATTCCACAATTGCTAATTAATTTAGAATTCATATTAGTCAGGTTCTAGTTCTACTTAGTTTTAGATTACGTACAGGTTTCAGTCCCTTGGGATTCGACCTCGGTATTACCGAGTTTATTACTACATCACAACCTACACTTGGGGAGTGAACAGTTAGGTTATAGTTAAGGTTTAGAGAATTGAGAATAAGTTAAGGTTTAGGTTTAGGAAATCAGGTTCGGGTTCGGGTTTAGGTGTGGGTTTTCAAGTTTAGGTTTAGGTTACGGAGTTGAGATTAGGATTAGGTGTAGGTTTAGGTTTAGGGATGTGAGAATACATCTAGGTTGTAAGTTTAGGTTTAGGTTAGGTTATAGGTAAGATATTATAAGTTATAGGTTATAGCTTTAGGAAATTGAGAATAAGTTAAGGTTTAAGTTTAGGAAATAAGGTTCTGGTTCGTGATCGGGTTTAGGTTTGGATTTTCAAGTTCAGGTTTAGGTTAAGGAGTTGAGATTATGATTAGGTGTAGGTTTAGGTTTAAGGATTTGATAAAATATTTAGGTTTTAGGTTTAGGTTAGGTTATAGGTTACAAGTTAAGGATTTGAGAATACATTTAGGTTTTAGGTTTAGGTTTGGGTTTTCATGTTTAGGTGTAGGTTTAGGTTAGGGATTTGAGAATACATTTAGGTTTTCGGTTTAGGTCTAGGAATTCGGGTTAAGGTTTTGGAAATTAAGTGTAGGTTATTGGTTTAGGTTTAGGTTATAGGTTAAGGTTTAAGGAATTGATTTTAAGTTATAGTTATAGGTTAAAGTTTAGGTTATAGGTTTAGGTTTAGGTTAGATAAAACTTATTTTTGTGAGCGAGCGCGTGCGCTGGAGGACCGGGCGTGCGCGCGTGCAATCTCGTGGGTGATGGTTCCTTCCCATATGTCGCGATCATCGCCATCTACGTTCTCACTTTTTGTGGCAAATCTCACATTCGATACCACGGAGGAAGATCTGCTTCGCATCTTCGGTCGTTTTGAGAAACTTCTAGACGTGTTCATTCCATGGGACCAGCATCTAAATCACCCCCGAGGTTTTGCCTTCATTCGCTTTTGCTATGAGAAGGATGCTTTTAACACCATCCAATCTCTGCACGGTCGTAGGATTGATGGAAGGGTGGCTCATATTGCTTAGGCCAAAGAAAAACCTGGACCTAGGGCATCTCCGTAGACATCTTCTCGGCCCCAAGATCAGGGGAATGTGGCACCTCTGCGAAGAGCATTTACGGTAGCGGTCTCAGGGTCTAATCAGGGAGCCCTCATTCAGATGTCAGGAAGGTTGGAGATCACAACCATCGCTGACTAGAGAGCTCTGGAGAACAAACTGTGTTGGCTAAAATGAGCTCTAGTGGGATCTGCGATTGATCCAGAAGTCAGGATTGATAGACTTTCAGGTGCTCTAAAAATTTCCAACCTCAAGTCTTCAGCAGTGGAAATAGTCAAAATATCTTCCTAGAAATTCCTGATTACGTTTCAATCTGAGGAGGAGTGAGAAGCCTTCAGGTCATCAGCGAAGCTGCACAAGGAAATGGGCCTTTAGTCGGTTGAACAGTGGTCGCCAGAAGAGGTAATAGGGAGTGAAGGAGTTTGGGTTAGACTATTTGGCATTCCAGCCCATGCCTGGATTGAATCCGTCATTCTGGATCTGGTGAGCTATTTTGGGAAGATCATTCAGATAGATTCCAACTCCAGATTCGGATACTTCTAGGATTTTACTCGAATTAAGGTGATTCCAAGACTAGGAGTAAATTTCAACCAAGTGTTACACTTGAGGGTTTTGGGTAAATCTTACCCTATAATCACGGAGATGGAACCCCTATTTAGTGTCGGTTGTTCAACATCCATCAACAAAGCAACCAATGAGAGCACTAAGGAATGGGTTATTAGACGATTCCAAGGAAAGTCTGGGCCCCTGCAATATGTTTGGGAAAAGGCTCCAACAAGGGTAATAGAGCATACATAAGGTGTTTTAAGACAGCAGGCAGGTGTTTGTGCAAATGCCAATAAGGGTGATATTGTCAATGTCCCATTAGGGGTTGAAGCTAATGGTTTAACGGGACACTTCCCCAAATTTTCATCGGAACTGGGTGTGAATGTCTTCACTGGTGTAAGGAGAGACAAACTTGATTCACAACCATTAGAGGAGGATCGAACAAGCAAAGTGAGGGAAGAATACAGTGGGGTAGGTAGAATCTAGCCAAAATTGGGGGGGCAATGATAGGGTGAATTCTAGGTCAGGTGCTGATGCTCAGGCCGCCTGAGGGGCAGTTTCCCATAGATGTTGCATCCCCAGCAGTTGTATCCAATTCGATTGGAAACTAATTACTAGATGGTCAGCAGATTGGTTTACAAAGTTGTAGGCAGGCAAAAGGAGCAGAGCAGAACTAAAGCTAGGCATTGTCATTTATGGTGAGGCCGATATGTTGTGCAATATGCAGCCATACTCTCAGTCCCAATAGAACCATCATTCAATGATCAATTATCTGGAAATGATTAACCCTTATGATATGGGCACAGTTCGACAACAGGAAAGGAATGGCTCCTCAGTATTAGTAGAAACCTTACAAGATAACAAGTTGACAATTGGTAAGGAAAATATACCACCAAACAAAAGGTAGGGTTCGCCTGTGATCAGGGAGGACGAGATGGGGTGTACTAGTATCAATACTAATGGGGTAGCAGCTGGATTCCTCCTGCGACATCAGGATCGTCTTCAGGATAGGAGGTCTGGAGCTGGAAGGGATCATCTCAGCCTGGAGGGGACTGGTTATGGAGGTATTTATGTGGAAGATGGTGTAGCAGGAGGAAGTAGAACTGACCCCAGGTGGTGTAAAAATTCAATTCAGCATATAGAATCCGAAGGGAGACAAAAGGTGAGAGGGAGAGCTGATCTGGAGGTAGATTTATCTCCATATTTTTCATCAGTGATTAAAACAGTAAGATGCTCCAACATAGGTGTGGAAGGTGATTATGGAAGCCCAGTGTCAATTCATTATGAAGAACAGGAATAAGAAAATGAATTAGATCTTGGGGGTGATTTTGAGTGTAATATGCACAATCAGGATCTGGCAGAACAGTGGCTGCGAGAGGGATAAAAGGTGTTTGAGGTAGATAAACCTATGAAGAAGATAAGATGGCACAGAATCCTATATGTGAAAGGAAACTGGGAATCAAGACTCCGTAAATTAAAGAGATGGGCCGTAAACTCTGGGTGTGTGACGGATGGGTAAAATCTTAGTGTGGAATGTTTATGGGATAGGTAATAAAAAGACGATAAGGACAACAAAAAGGCTTCTCAGAATTCATGATCCGTGTATTGTGGCACTTTTGGAGCCTATGATTGGTGATGATAAGAGAGTATGAACTGGTCTAAGGCTGGGTTTTAATTCTTCATGTTCTAATATTGATGAGGGTGGAAAGATTTGGTTGTTTTATAAGTCTCTTATTTCTTGTTTGATCTTGTTTAAATCTTACCAATGTTTATCAATAGAGGTATCTCTACATAATTGCTCTTCTCTGTTATCTATAACTTTTGTCTATGCCAGATGTGCTCGGGTTTTGAGGAGATCTCTCTGGTCGGACCTAGCATCCATATCGGCCTCGATGCAAGGCCCCTGGGCAGTCTGTGGGGATTTCAATGCTATTGTGGCTTATTCAGAACGTAGAAGTTACAAGGCTGTGGACAGAGCTTTTTCTACAGAATTTTTTGATGCTATCAATGCTGCAGGCCTTTTAGATGCTGGATTTTTAGGTAATCAGTTCAATTGGTGTAATAATCAGGCTGGTACTTCTTGGGTCTGGGCGAGGTTAGACCGGACTTTATCAATGTGGCTTGGTCCACCTTATTCCCTCAGTTCCAAGTCTCCATCTGCCTCGTATTCAGTCTGACCATGCGCTGTTCATGCGGTCTTTCCCTCAGACGGCGGATGGTGGCCCAAAACCATTCCGGTTTCAACAAATGTGGACTCAACATGAGGATTTTCTCAATGTGGTCAGGTCATCTTGTTATAAGGTGGACTCGGCTCATCCAGTGTACAATGTGATTTCTAAGCTCAAGCAGGTGAAACATGATCTAAAAATTTAGAACAAAGAGGTGTTTGGAAACATCTTTGAGGAGATAAAGGTGGTGGAGCATCTTGCGGAAGAGCTGGAGGATCGAATTCAGGACATCTCTGCATCGAATGTGCAATCTGCCAGTTTGCAGCAACAACTCGTCTCAAACGCAGCCAGGTTAGCATCATTGGAGCTTATGCAGGAAATATTTTGTAAGAAAAAATTGAGGGTGGACTGGCTAGGAGAAGGAGATAAAAATACCAAGTTCTTTCATGTGACAGTTATGGATAGGTACAGAAGAGAAATCATCAGTCAAGTTGAATTGGAAACAGGGAAAATTGCAACAGGTCAAGCAGACTTAAAGGTAGCAATGGTGGCTCATTTTTAACAGATTTTCACCGCAAAGAACAGTTAGGTAGATCTGGAACTGTTTCATTACATTCCTCAGTTTGTTACGCAGGCCCATAATGACAGGTTGATGGAGGTCCCTTCGCTATAGGAGGTCCACTTGGCTCTTATTTCCATCCCAAAAGATAGTGCAGCTGGGTCGGATGGCTTTTCAGCCAGTTTTTTTGTGTCTAGCTAGTAGGTGGTGGTGCAGGACATTCATAGAGTAGTCTCCTTTTTCTTCAAAGGTGAAAATCTTCCCAGGTCACTTACATCCTCGATTATATGCTTAATTCTGAAATCTAACTCTCCAAAGAGGTTCTCCAATTACCGTCCAATCAATTTGTGCAACTGCTTGTATAGAATTTTTTCCAAGATAATAGCGTCTCAGCTGAGTAAGATTCTTCCGTTGTTGATTTTGCCAGAACAGGGGGCATTTGTGCAAGGCCGTTCAATAGCAGAGAATATAGCGGTAACTCAAGAGATGTCCAGGGATTTAAATAGGCCGGTGCGTGGGGGAAACATTGTCTTGAATCTCGACATGGATAAAGCATATGATAGAGTTAATTTGGACTTTTTGAAGTAGGTGTTAGAGAGATTTGGTTTCAGTATGCCTTATATTGAGTTGGTCGAAAAATGTTGAGCGAATAGTTGGTTTTCAGTTCTCTTAAATGGAGAAATGGCGGGCTATTTTAAGTCTTCCAGGGGTCTGTGACAGGGAGATCCAATCTCTTCAAGTTTGTTTATTCTATCTGCAGAGGTTCTTAGTAGAGGTCTGAAGAGCACATTGATCCGTTAGGTGAGCCGGCCTTATGCCTTGGGAAGAGGGTGCCCTATAATCTCGCATTTACTCTATGTAGATGATACCTTAATTTTCACAAATGGAAGCAAGTCCTCGCTTCTAAAGATTAAGAATTTCTTGAATTCCTTCCAAGCTGCATCAGGCCAAAATATTAATCTAGGGAAATATTCCTTCTTTTGTTCAAGGAAGATGACTAGTGCTAGAATCAACACAATAGAAGCAATCCTAAAGGATTTGGAAAATCGTCATCAGTCTTCTCTTACTTGGGAGTTCCTATGGCGGATGGTAGGCAAAAGCCTAGTGCATTTAACCCTTTAGTTGATAGAGTTGTGGGCCGCATTAACGGGTGGAAGGCTTGTCTGTTAACCCAGGCAGGGAGAGTGGTTCTCGTGGAGAGCATCCTATCAAGTATTCTTGTTCATTCAATGGCAGCAGTCCATATTCCTTATCAGGTGTTGAAAGTCATCGAAAGACATATGGCAAACTTTTTCTAGGGCTGGTCAGAAGGGAAACAAAAGTATCACTAGAAGGAATGAAATTTTCTAGCTTTGCCAAAAGACGAGGGGGGAATGGGTTTTAGAAAGCCTGCAGATATAATGAGGGCTTTCCACCTAAAAATGGCTTGGACTATTAAATTTAGTAAGGAGGAAAATATTTGGAGGACTTTTATGACGGCTAAGTACCATCATGACTTGTCTCCAGGCATGGTGGATGAATCGAGGTGCCTATCTTCTCCCCTATGGAAGCGAATTAGGGAGCTCATTTCCTTTATGGAATCAAGTGTTCAATGGAAAATTGGTACCAGGAAATGTAATTTTTGGAAGGACAATTGGACCGGTCTAGGCCCTCTTGAGCAGCTGGTTGAAGCGAAGGTGCCAGAAGGTTTGTGTGATGCCCAGGTTTGTCAGGTGTTGGGGCCGTCAGGTCCTCTCCCCCCTTCCGTAACTTTTCTTTTCCTCTCTTAAGACGTCATTCATCATGTTTTTCAAGTCGGCTATTGTATATCAGAGGAAACGGACTTGCCATTTTGGCCTTTCACGCCTTCAGGGGACTTCTCCATTAAATTAGTGTGGTCGAGGAGTAGGGTCCCAGGTCCAAGCCAAAGCTGGTCCTGTTGGGTTTGACATGCTAAGTTATCTCCCAAAATCTCTCTTTTCGTCTGGAAGGTCCTTCAAAAAGTGGTACCGGTGGATAGAGCGGTCCAGTCCTAGGTTGTCCACCTGGCTTCTAGGTGTGTTTGTTGCACCCTTCCTAATTCTCAGTCATACGACATCGAGACTCTGCTCTATCTGTTTATCTCTATCAGCCTAGCACAGAGAGTATGGTCTGTGGTCAGGGGATGGTTTGCTATTTCTGTTTTGGGAGCAACTTCGATAGAGACTAGGCTTGCTCACTGGTGGGCAGCTGTCTCTCCCAAGCAGGATAAATCGATGACACAAAGGCTTATTCCGTGCATTGTTATCTGGAAGATTTAGAAAGCTCGTAATGCTGCAGTTTTTGAAGGTATATCGGCTCCAAGTGAATGGGTAATAGAAAAAATCAGGTGGTGGGTTGCTCTCCTATCCAAATCTTATAAGGTTGGAAGCGCGCTTGGGGTAGCGAGGATGGTTCCATCAACGACTGGTCATGCCCCGCTATTTTCTTCTACAACTAATGGCTAGGCTAAAGTGATTAAACGGGAGAGGGCAGCACCAGGTAGGGTGAAAGTCAATGTCGATGGGTTAACTAGGGGAAATCCAGGCAGATCGGGAGGGGGTGGAATTTGCAGAGGGGAGAAGGGAGATTTTCTGTTTGCATTTTCAGTAGGTTATGGTGATGGCACTAATACCGTCGCTAAACTTCGTGCGGTGTATGACGGGCTTTCACTTGGACTCCAAAGGGGTTATCGTCAAATCATTCTTGAATTAGATTCTAGGCTAGTTGTTGATCTACTAAGAGGAGAGGCTAAGCCGGGCTAGAAATGGAAGGCTTGGTTATATAGGATTCATCAGCTGAAGAAAATCGGTAGTATCAGATTCACGCATGTCCTGAGGGAAGGGAATTCTCCTGCAGATTTCATGGCCAGGATTGGGAGTGCGTCTCATGCCTCGTTTTATGTCGATCAGCAATCGAATCTTCCTCAACAGCTTAGAGGCTCTATCTTTCTAGATAAAGTTGGTTTGGGATCGATTAGGGTGGTATGACTTCCATAGCTATTTTTTTATAATCATTTGGTGCCTTCGTTGGGCCCTCTGTTTTATGTAAAGGGGTGCTCAGATGTATAGGTGGTGTTTTTTGAAAGATCAATGTTATACTCACTTTTACCAAAAAAAAGAAAAAAGGTTAGGTTATACATTAAGGTTTAGGGAATTGAATTTATGTTATAAGTTATAGGTTAGGTTATAGGTTATAGGTTATAGGTTAAAGTTTAGGTTATAGGTTTAAGTTTAGGTTTAGGTTATAGGTTTAGGGTATGGTTTAGGTTAAGGGTGTGGTCCCTATAAATATAGATATAAACACAGCCTGTCTAAATGTCCAGGCCACTCTAATGTTATCCATAGAAAATGGACAGCTTCATTATGGTCATAATAGTGGTTTCCACTTTTTAGGGACCCCCACTCAACATCCGGATAACACCAACGTACATCCAGGTCCGCTCCAATAATTTTGAGCTAATACATAAACACGGTTTGTCCAAATGGCTAGGCCACTCCACTGTTGTTCATAGAAAATGGACAGCTTCATCATGGTCATAACAGCGGTTCTTACCTTCGAGGGACCCCCGATCAATATCTGTATAGTTCCGACGCATATCCGGGACCTAGTCTAATTGCTCGGAAAATAAGTGGGTTAAGTGGTAGTCATGGGTTGGGCTTGAACCTTGTTTTTAGCCCTATAATCGGTCCGAACTTCACTATCAGGTTGGAGAATATCTTTAAGTGATGTTAAATGGAATATGCACTTCATATGGCAGTGGACCACTTACATAGAAGTACATGAATATTATAGTGGTACTCAATTTCTACTGATTCAAGCTTTCCATGAAGTCATCCACAAGCCATTCTACATTGCAGCCAATGAGTTGGGTGCATACCACCTAACTCATCGACTAGTGTATGAAGTGTGTACACCATTCACACCATTAACCACATTTGTTTAAAAAAGTTTTGTAAATCTTACATAGCATATGAAGATATTACTTTTTATCCAATGGAAGAAACACCAAGAGTCCTAATCCAGCTATAAATTCTAACATTTTGGGTAAATGATTAAATCTTTTTCAAAGATTTGAAATCATTGGTGGTACCCAACACTTTGACAGGTATAAATACGGGCATTCATTTCAGGTCCAACATGAGTACAGATATAGGTTTTAGTACCCTTGCACCTAACTCAAACAGGCTAATTGCAATACTTTGAAATGATTAGGCCTTAGAAACTAGTTAGCCTGTGGTTGGTTCAGGCCTTATAATTGAACCGGTTGGACTTTTTGGGACATTTAGTAATCAAATAATTGTAAAAAGAGGCATATATGATAAGTTCCTATTTTATGAGGGTTTAAAAGCACGTGTCATTGTAAAATATCAGTGCAATAGTAACCAGAATGAGTTTGTATAATATAAATGCATCCAATCCAATCATCCATCCATGCATATGTACATGTCTAACCATCCAACCATCCATCAATGTAAATCAAAAATCCTTAATTCTGGTTGGATCCTCAGATCCCCAAAATCCTAAAATCCCCAAATTCCTAATTTGTAAAATTAGAAAAACCCCAATTCGGGGTCCACATTCAAATCTGTAAGCCCCAAAATCCCTAATTTGTAAAATCAGAAATCCCTAATTTGTAAAATCAGAAATTTCTAATTTTGGTTGGATCCTCAAATCCCTAAAATCCTAAAATTCTCAAATCCCTAATTTGTAAAATCAGAAAAACCCCAATTCGGGGTCCACATTCAAATCTGTAAGCCCTAAAATCCCTAAATGAGGGTCCACATCAAATAAAAAATTCATAAATTACTAAATCCCCAAATTAGGGTTAGAAATTTTGAAATGAAAATTGTTGGGAAGAATTGCACCTGCATTGAAGGAGCGTACCTACCTTCTCAGATGGAGTGACGGCCTCCATTTCCCTCTCTCAGTCTCATTCTCCCTCTCCCAGTTTCCTTCTCTCTCTCCGATCCATCTTCAGCAGGGTTAGAAAACCCCTTTCTTTCTTTGCTATCATGGATTCCAAATTCCCAATTTTAGATATAAGAAATTTTAATTTTCACGATTAGGGATTTTAATCCCCAACTACAACATTTCAGGAAAATTAAGGATTTCAATCCCAGAGATCTGGGGATTTTTGAATCCCTAAATTCAGCAATTATGGATCTCGAATTACGATCCCCAAATCAGAGATATTAGGGTCTTTCGATCCCTAAAACCAGCAACTGTAACATCCTGAAAATCGGTGGTCGGATAGAAACCCAACTCCCGAGTTCCAGAACGTCACTTATGCAATATAGATAATGATAAATGCATGTTGTCTATAGAATGGCATTAAACAAGATTGAGACTAAGCCAAAACAGCATATCATACTCCAGAGACAGTTAAATTAGCAAGCGAAAGACTGTGATAGATACATAAAATATATAATTAATTGTAAGTCCCCAGAGTGTGAACATGTTACCAGGTTAATTAAATACATGTATACTCCAAAAATGAAAAGAAAAGAATATACATGAGTGCTCCAAAAAAATATAAAATGACAAGTATCAAGGCGTATAATTAACCTCCCTGTAATCCCGTCGATCAGAACAACATAAGGGAGGGATCCTCATCATCATCAAGTTCGGCTCCGCTTCACAAGCAGCGCCATCATCTAAAACTAAAATAAGGACTGGTGGGTGTCTGAAACACCATCCCGTAACGTAGGAGTGAGTAATCAACTCAGTGGAATCATAGAGCAAAGATTAGTATGTTATCAAATCAATCACGTAATAATAGTAAAGCAAACAATCAAACATTCCTAGATACTGTTGTTAATGCATGCATGAAATGACATGATGGATGCCCTCACCGACAATTCTCCCTCATACAGCACCATCTTATGCCCGCGGCATGCTTTCTTCCCACAGTGCTCCACATCGTCCAGGAACATGCAGTGCGATGTGGATATGATTACCGGTTTGTTATTAGTCCATTCATACGGCAGTATTGGGAAACTAAGGTACCTTCCTTGTATCAATCCCAACACAGATCCTGTCTAGGGTCATCACTCCTAGTAATCTCATACGATGTTATATTTGTAGGTCGCTGTAAGGGCTGTCAGGGCTGTTGCTTGCACTCGTTACACTGCTCCCCCATCACCTTATCAATATAGGCCTAATGTACTCTTATCACTACGGAAGGGTCGTCGCCTCCCGTAGACTCAGAATACGCTCGAGGTCACTACAAAGGGATCATCACCAATCAGTGTAGGCTGACAGCTCGAATGTAGTGTCCCGTACCACCACAATCGGCTCACGAGTCAATGATGCTCACTGGTCACTACGGGGAGGTTTGTGGCCCCAGCGTAGGCCGACAGCTCAACCACAGTGTCCCATACCACCATGCCCAGCTCATGAGTCTTAATAGATCAAGGTACCATGGTTGACAGGATTTTCAATGGTAAGTTCAGTACCTTAGGTTCAAGCAGTTATTACTCATACATGGTGAACATACAATGGCCAGTCAGGTTACTTGACGGGCTCGACTAGTACGAGCGCATCTTAAGATGAGCGACATGAAGTGCATGAAACACTTCGTATGACCTAACCACTACCGCTAACCCAAAACACGACTCGCGTTCATCGACGCGTCCTTCATGGTACATGGAAGCCAACCACGAATTCGATCCATTACCGATAGCCTGGACTAGGTCATAGCTCCAAGCATTTGTATATCAACATCAGTAAGTATATGAGAGTAAGAGGAATGAATATAAACAATACAAGCATGTTGTCACATGTTATAACATACAACACAAGCAAATCAACCAACTCATGCATTCCATATATAATGAAATCAATACATATAGCCAACATGATGAAAATCATAAATATCAGCATGTTAATTGAGAATTTAATCTCAAAAATAACTCACAACACCATTTACTCAATACATACTAATACAAACATTTATACAAACACTTAGTCTACACACTTTAGTCTACATAGAGTATGTCGACTCAAAGTGCGCATTAGGGCGAATCTCCTCGCCAAACAGATCATACACGCATTCCTAATATCACAACATGACAAATAGCCATGGCAATCATTTCAGCAAAATATGGACGTAAACAGTATTTTCTACAAATACCTAAAATACCCTAAATCTCATATTTCCCGTACGCAGTCGAAACAGAAAACGGACAGCATGTTCTACATGTCAAACGGCGTTCTCATTAATAATCTACTATTAAACGACATTGAAAGCTTTGAAATCAGTCAATCAAAGCGTCTAGAATCCTCACCTTTCACCTTAGACGTGTATCGATTCGAATAGAATTTCTACGCTTCGTCAACGGCGACCTAATGCACACGATACATAAGCTACATCGCTAAAGTATCGAAGGAATCCCTAAAACAACAAGTGGTTAGGGTTTTTCTTACCTAGAAATGCGTTAGATTCACCGGGAAAATGATTTGAATGCGGTGATTAATCATGGGTAGCAGCTGTAGCAAGTGGCCGGAAAACTCTCCCACACCCCTCTCACAATCTCTCACTTTCTCTCTCTCTCTCTATCTAGGGTTTTAAGAAAATTCAGATGGGAGAGATATGTGAGGGTTTAAGGCCCTTATATAGACTAAAATCTAACCTAAATAGACTTGGGACAAATGTATACTTAAGTTATAACCAAATCGGAACTTTTTCGATCCAAAAGGGTGTTTCGGGAGGTCCCCTGGCCGAACACGATCGGACTTAAGCTCATGGTCACTGGATGTTGTTCACACCAAGTTTTCAGACCGGTAGAGTTCCCAGATCGCACGTGGCGGACCAGTTTCAGTTCAGCGGTCACGGAGACTCGATCGAAGATTCCAAGTACACTGACTTGAGTGAGAAATGTTTCCTGATTCGAGGGTGTATTTGGGTCAGATTTTGACAGTCTGAATGCTTATATTGATCCCGCAAATGAAACGTGCCAGATTCATTTAAATCCCATTTAAATTTTTAGGAATTTCACTCTTTCTCACACTCCCTGCTCTAGGCTCAATGAAATAGCCTCAGAATATCAGTTGGGCTTGATTTTTGAAACGATTATCAAGTCCAACATGGCAGTCGTAATGGTCTAAGATTGTAGATATCGGACTCTCGACGCGCGGTCTAGATCTAATACGAAGTTTTAAAGGGTTCTTGAGGGCAAACGAGTTTAGAGTTTGATCCTAGATTTTAGGGTAATGTAGCGTCAACAATTCTAGAGGTTTTGGGTCTTACAGATTGTATTTAAAGTGGTTGGTGCTAATTTTGCAGGAAATCTAGTGTAGCGCTGGCTAATTCACGTTAAATTCTAAAGAATAAGGTTCTACATGATTTCTTTAGCTTTGAAATTGGGTTCTGAGAGGTTACCAAGGTGTTATGGTTGACCCATTGCCTAAGGACATCTAACCCCAGGTTGGCAAAAATCTGGTGTGTTAGAACAACGCAGAATTTCAAATGTCTAAAGAGGGGAAATGCATACCTTAATAACTGTCGACATCAATGGCTAATAGCACCAAAATCGTTATCCATCTTCATCTTCCCAATTAGCACTGCTAACCACCTTTAATGGTGGTATCCAACCCATCGCTGCTATCACTGCCTCTCTTCTTCCCCAATCAGATTTGTGTGACGTCTGGTCTTTCGCTACGTTGGTGGCGCCGCTGTCGAAAATGTGAAAGGATTCTCAGACGATGTTTTTGGAATAGAGGGAGAGAGAGAGAGGGATGGAGAGGATTAGGGAAAGAGAGAGAGAGAGAGGAGAGGGGGATGCGGAACGAAATCCCTAAATTGAAGCATGGATGTAATCTATCCACACCGTTACTTGGTACGCTCTTATCGTACTGAGTGAACTTAGTTGGGCCCACCGTGAATGTATGTAGTCTATCCACACCGTTCATCCATTTTTCCCAATAATTTAAGGGGTTAAGCCCAAAATTGAAGCATATCCAAAGATCAAGCGGATCATACCACAAGAAGCAGTGGGAATAATGATTTCCATCATTGAAACCTTACTAGGCCCCACAGTGATGTTTATTTGTCATTCAACCTATTCATAAGATCATATAGACATGGATGAATGGAAAACATAAAAATAAGCTTAATCCAAAACTTATGCGGCCCCCAAGAATTTTTCAATAGTAGATGTTCAATTCACACTGTTTTCTGTTGTGTGGTCCATTTTAGTGTTGGATATGCTTAATTTTTGGGTTAAAGTCCTAAACTTATCTGATAAAATGGATGGACAGAGTGGATCAAATACATAAATCATGGTCTACCTCATGGAGTTTACTTAGTACGCTGAGCGTACTGAGTTACTCAGTATGCAATCCGCTTCCGCTACTGACAGGTTGAGAGAGAGAGAGAGAGGGAGAGAGAGGATTAGGGTGAGAGAGAGAGAGGAGTGGAGGACACGGATTGGCTACTGACAGGTTATGTAGCAAGACAACTATTGAAGTGACGTCACCAAGTTCCATGGGGCCCACTACGATGTATGTGTTGTATCCACACCGTCCATCCATTTGTAGATATCATTTTAGGGCGTTATCCAAAGAATGAGGCAGATCCAAAGCTTTAGTAGACCCCATGACAGAAAATAGTAGGGAGAGTGATTCTCACCGTTGAAACCTTCCTAAGGTTGACCATGATGTTTATTTGAAATCCAAACTGCTCACAAGTTAACACAGACACGAAAGAAGGTAAAACACAAGTATCAGCTTGATCAAAAATTTTTATGGGCCCTTAAAAGTTTTTAATGGTGGGCGTCACTCTCACCACTCTTTTCTGTGGTGTGGTCCACTAGAGGTTTGGATTAGACTCAAGCTACATGTCAACAGCTGATCTTAAGTAGACTACAACATAAAAAACAATGGTAATTGAACACCCACCATTAAAAACTTCATGGGCCCACCTTAGTGCCCACTGTAATATTTCTTTTTTTATCCGACCCGTTAATTAGGTCAGACATACCCGGACAAAGGAAAATAAAATTATATATATATATATATATATATATATATATATATATATATATATATATATATATATATATATATATATATATATATATATATATATATATATATATAAGCTTCATCCAATATGTGGTGTGGTCCAACATAAATTTTGATGTGCTCCATGATCCGACAAAACGGATGAATGGTATGGATACACAAATATTTTCTTAATATAAAACTTTTGTGGCCTTTAGAAGTTTTTAATGGTGGGTGTCACTGTCCCACTATTTTCTTTGGATATTGCCTTAAAATGATGTCTCAAAATGGATGGAAGGTGTGGATATAAAACATACATCATGGTAGAATGAGAGGTATATAAATATCGACCACACCACATGAAAACAATAGTGATTGGATATCCATCATTAAAATCCTAGGCCCACTGTACTGTTTATTTGCATCCAATCTATTTATTAGGTCATACAGGCCTAGATAAAGGGGAAAAACAAAAATCAACTTGATCCAAAACTGTTATGGCCCCCAAAATGTTTTAAATGGTTGACGCTCATTCAACATTGTTTCCTGTAATGTGGTCAATTTCATATTGGGATGTGCCTCATTTTAGGTCTTATGTCGTAAGATGATCTTTAAAAATAAATAGACGACATGGATTAAACACATACATCATGGTTGGGCCCACAAAGCACCAACCACCAGCCAGTAGATGGTGTTAGGGGGAGTAGCCAATATGTTCCCCTTATTTGTGGTGTAGTCCATTTAATATTTGGATATGATTCATTTTTTGGATAATTCTCTAAAATTATCTTGACCCATCCTAAAAAATCAGCTCGATCGTTTTTTGGATAATCCTATTGACCCATCCATCCTACCCTATCATTTCCCTCAAACAATTCATTTGAAACTAATCATATTATTATTAGAAATGTCCATGGTACTATTTTTTAGGATTATTTATTCTTTTCTTCTTCATCATCCTTGTAGTTAAGAGCTTAAGCAGATGCAGATTGGACAAGTGATCTTTCTTATCAACATTTATCTACTAACTTTTGTGTAATTCTTAAAAGATTCCTCCAAAGATGCATACAACAAGATATCGTGGCATGATCCAATGCTAAGTTTGAATTTAATGTTATGGCATAGATTATGGCTGAGGGTGTTTAGCTAATTGCAGACTAAGTGTTCAATTAACATTTATTCTTTCAATTGAGGGGTCTTAGTCTACTTTTATTTATTTATTTATTTTTACACATGCACTCGACTCCACAAACACACATTACTCACACCATAGTTGGATTTCATGATAACAGTTACTCAATCCATGATCTTGTGTTGAAACTCCTGTGAGTCTACCACTAAGGCATATACTTTTTGTAGTACCAAAAGTGCACTATTTAGATAAGGAGTAATTCTGTGTTTTATGAGAGGATGAAGTACATGTAGGTATGTTGTTACTTTGTTAATAAAAGGTTCTTCCACAATGGAAGTATTTCATCAATGGCGGAAATCATTAAAACATTCTAGGGGCCATAAAAGTTTTGGATCAAGATGAATTTTTTTTTCCCCTTCATTTAGGCCTGTATGACCTAATAAACATATTGGATGCCAAAAAAATAGTACAATGGGCCTTACGAAGATTTTAATGATGGATATCCAATCACTATTGTTTTCATGTAGTGTGGTCCACCTGATATTTATATACCTCTCATTTTTTGCCCCCACCATTAAAAACTTCTAAAGGCCTCAAAAGTTTTAGATTAAGCTGATATTTGTGTTTTACCTTATTTCATGTCTTTTTTAACTTTTGAACAGGTTGGATTTCAAATAAAAATTATGGTGGGCCTTAGGATAGTTTCAACGGTGGGAACCACTCTCCCCACTATTTTACGTGGTGAGGTCCACTACATCCTTTTATCTGCATCATTCTTTAGCTCATGCCCTAAAATAATATCTCAGAATGGATGGATGGTGTGGATACAACACATACATCATAGTGGGGCCTAGGTGATCTACGACTGGTCGTGGGCCACCTACGACTGGTCGTGGGTCACCTACGACCGGTCGTAGGATCCCCAATTTAGTTGCTGGAGTTTGAGTCGTAGGGCTACGACTGGTCGAAGGATGAGTCGTAGAACTCACAGGACTAATAGTAGGATGTCCAGGACTGGTCGTAGGATAACCAGAAAGATTCGAAAATCTTCAACAACCTATGACTGGTCCTGAAAAACTTAAGACTGGTCGTAGCAGAGCTAGGACTAGTCTTGAAGTCCCTAGGACTGGTCTTAGAACAGCCCAAACAAGCATATTAAAATATATGAATTATGTATCCAGAATGACCTACAGTAAAGCCTATCCTAAGGTCAATCTAAGGTCAAACAAACCTTAAAAGTGAGATGGACATTGAAAGACTGTACACTCAGATGACCCTTAAGAGAAGCTTGAGAATATACAAATCTTATAGTAAACCTTCTTGAGCTTGATCTTGACTTGACACAGTCTTCTACTATACTTGAACTTGATTGTATCTTGAGCATGCATACTTGAAAACTTCAATTCTTGAATTCTTCATCCATGACTTGAAAACTTTCTTCATTTAAGTTCTTGTCTTGAAATGCGATGTCTGAAGTAAAGAATAGTCTCAAACATGAAACACAAGATATACAAGACATCGATATAGGTTTTGACACTACAAAATTTGACAACCAAAGGGATATGAAATCATAAAACTTACACTCCCTCTCTCTCTTGTGGACCGATCTCTTGATTTCTCTCTCACGAAAAGTTACAGAGAATGAATCTAGAACTAATTAGGAAAAGATTAAACTCAATAAAAATCTCCCTTAGTTGGCAACATCATTGAGGTCAGTCTTCATTGTCAGATCAACAACCCTGGTTGAGAAAGCCATCCACTCTTTGCATGGATGTAGGAAGCTGGAGCCCTTGCCAATTGATTCACCTATTAGCATATCTTGAAAGCCCATTTGGGCCTGTTGCAGATGACGAAAGGGAAGGAACTTCATGGGATTATAAATAGGAGAGGATTCAAATTTGATGTTTCCATGGAAAATGCTCTGATTGATATGTATGGAAAATGTCAGGATCTGGAGGCTGCTCTTTGGTTGTTTGATAGAATGCCTCAAAGAGATGCTACTTCATGGACATGCATGATATCTGACTACTTGCAAAGAGGGTATTCAAATATTTTTTTTCTTTTATGTTTCTTCTTTTAGACCTTTAATTACAACGTACTTTCAAGTCGCTGCCCTCCAAATCCCTCTGATTATGTGGCAATGTCCTCCCAGAGTATGCCAATGTTCATTTACTTCTCGAGTTCTCAATGTAGTTTGTGAGAAGCTATACTCTTTACTATTTCTTAACCTTATAATTTTCAGTAACAAGAGTTTCATGCTTTTAGAAGGGAAGGAATTATATGATCTTAGTTTATTTTTTTGAAAAAATGAAGTCTTATTCCTCGACCCAAGGATGTGCACATTTTACTTTCTTCCATTTGTAAAAGTGGAGCCCACTACTCAGTTATCCAGATCAATGGTATGTTGAGCTGTAGTCTGAATGGATCAAAAGTTTCCTCTAATGGACAAGCCTAACTTTCGGTGTGGCCTGGAAGTAGACAAGTAGGTTGAGAAATACATCATCAGTCAACATTCAATTGAAAAAAGAAGAGGACTAAGCTTGGTGCCTAGGATCTTCCTATCTGGGAGATTTTTAGGGCTTGGTCCATCCATGATAGGGTCGAACAGATTTTCTTGCTGAATTCCCTTTTTTCCTTGATGATTTGATTAAATTGAAGTTGAGTCTTTAAAAATTGGTTTGGGATCTGTTTGATAGTATTTCAATATTTGTTGAGTTGAATTCTTGATAGAATGAGGGAGGTTTTGCATTGGGCTGATCTATATATTGTTTTTTTTTTCTATATGTAATCATCTATTTTTTTCTCTCTTGATTTTCCATATGTTATTGATGTAATGAAGACTAAACATGTGTACATGATTTAATTATTTCTTTTAGCTTAGAAATACATATATTTGACTTATAGAATGTTGTCATGTGGTGACTAGACAAGGGTGGTAAATGCAATCTGGTGTTTGAGGTGGTGTAATTGAACAGGGGTGGTAACTAATATCATGTGAGGAAACTTTTTTTAATTTTTAACTATAGTTGGAAATGATGTTTTATATGTGTTAAAAGCATTGCTGCCAAGGCACCCAAAATCCATGACAGGATATGTAATGAGCCGTCGAGATAATGAAGGTAGTTTTCTGCTGACAAGAGGGTGGATGAGCTACCCAACATAATCAAGATAATTATCTGCTCACTCCTAACAAGAGGGTGAATGAGCTGTCCAAGATAATTAAGATATTTTTCAACTGATTTTGATTCTTTAAAATGGACAAATTCCTTTGATGACTTAAAAGGTTTGGACTACAATTGAACATAGGTGATGAAAATACATAATATTTTAACTTGGTGATATTTGATGGGATTTTTTGACACGTCATCGATCGGTTGTGAGCCTTGTACGACCGGTTGTGGGCTGATACTCGACCAGTCATGAGTTACACGACTCAAAGTCCAGCGAGGTCTAGATATTTTTCTCCAGGGTGCACGACCGGTCGTGGGTGGCACACGACCAATCGTGGTTACACAAATTCGTTCTGCGATTTTGTGTCGCAAGTCCTTTTGCAACTGGGATGCGGAAGGGAGTTTTCTAAAACTATAAAAAGGGGTTTCTAGAGTTTTTCTATGATATGTGTATGAGAAAAACACAAGAAGGGTTTCCTAAAAGCTTTGCAAGGGTTTTGCTAAAGGGTTTATGGTGAGAGAGTGAGAGGAAAGAGAAAGAGGAAGCTTGTGGAAGGGAGACGACGTCTCAGCGCTTCTACATCCTCGTGATCAGTGAGATCTCTCTGTTTTTCTTTATTCTCTTATTGTTTATCCGCTCCTACAAGAGTGAAGAAGGTTGTAACGTTCTGTTTCATAGTGGATTGTTGATCTGGATGAGGTCCCGTGGTTTTTACTTGTTTTAGGGTTTTCCACGTAAAAATCTCTTGTGCAGTGTGTGGTTGTGCTTTGATTTATTTCATTGCTTTTATTATCCCATAATTCTAGTTTGTTCTGGAGGGCTAGATCCTAAGTTTTTGTGCAAGGATCCCAACGAAGTGGTATCAGAGCTAAGTTCATTGAACGGGTAGGATCAGTTTGGAATTATGGAAGGTGATTAATAAAGGATGATCAACCTCAATGATTCTAACTAGACCATATGGAAGGCTAAGATAGAGGACTTACTTTATTGCAAGGACCTATATTCTCCAATTTTAGGCATGTCAGTAAAATCTAAGGATATGTCTGATGAGGATTGGAAGAAAATGGATCGGAAGGTGGTGGGGTTTATTAGGCAATGGTTGGATGATTCTGTGTTCCACCATGTGTCTACGGAAACCTCAGCTGCTAGCCTATGACTAAAACTAGAAGGGCTGAATGAGAGGAAGATAGTCGGTAATAAAAATTTTCTGATAAGGTGACTCGTGAATCTCAAGCTCAAGGATGGTGGTTCTATGGCCGAGCACATGAATGAGGTAAGCAATATAGTGAACCAACTCTCCTCTATGAAGATAGTCCTGGGTGATGAATTGCAGACTTTGCTATTGCTTAGTTCGTTGCCTGACAGTTAGGAGACATTGATGGTGTCTCTAAGTAACTCTACGCCAGACGGAAAGATATCCATGGAACAAGTGACTAGCTCTCTCTTCAATGAGGAGACAGAGGAAGTCTCAGGGGTCTACTCAGCAAGAGGCTCTTGCGACACAGGAACGAGGGAGAGGAAAGAATAGGAAGGGTTGGAAGGCCCGAGACAAATCAAGAAGCAAGTTGAGTAATAGAAAAGATGTTGAATGCTGGAATTATGGCAAGATGGGCCACTATAAGAATGAATGTTGTAAGGCTAAGAACGAAAAGAAAGGAAAAGGAAAGGAGAAAGAAGATGAATCAAATTCCACTACGGTCACTTCAGATGGTGATGTTATAGTTATTCTTTCTATAAATCATGATGTTTGTATCATGGCTACGAGTCAGGACACGACTAGGTGATAGACTCGGGATCCTCTTTTCATGCGACTCCACACAGGGATTTCTTCACAAGCTACAAGTTAGGTGACTATGGGACCGTGAAGATGGGAAATTTTAGCGTATCGAAGATCGTATGGTTCGGTGGTATTTGTGTGAAGACCGATGTGGGCTGCACATTGGGTCTCAAGGATGTGAGGGATATCTCATACCTTCACCTCAACTTAATGTCGATGGGAAGGTTGGATGATGATGACTATGAAAGCCGGTTTACTGATGGGTGCTGGAAGCTCATCAAGGGTTCGTTGATTGCAGCCAGAGGAAAGAAGTGTTGCACCCTTTACAAGGCTTGTCTCAGTGTATGCAAGGGTGGGTTGAATGCAGCGAAAGATTCAGCTATTGACATGTGGCACAAGCGTCTAAGCCATATGAGTGAAAAAGGGCTTCAGTTACTAACGAGGAAGCGGCTCCTTCCAGACGTGACAGGTACGCCTCTCAAAACCTGTCTTGATTATTTATCAGGGAAACAACATAGTGTTTCATTCGTTAAAACTTCTTCTCATGTTAATAAAGTGCATGCATTAGATTTGGTTTATTCTGATGTTTGTGGTCCTATGAGGATAAAAACCTTGGGTGAGGAATTATATTTTGTTACTTTTATAGATGATACATCTAGGAGGGTTTAGGTTTATGTATTAAAATCTAAGGACAAGGTCTTTGGTGTGTTTAAATTATTTCATGCTATGGTCGAGAGAGAGACATGTAGATCATTGAAGTACATCTGCACTGACAATGGTAGTGAATACATTGGTGACTTTCATGAGTACTGCAAGTCCCTGGGTATACGGCATGAACAGACAGTTCCCAATACCCCCAACATAATGGTGTAGCTGAGCGAATGAATCGCACCATTGTTGAGAGAATCAAATGTATGTTATTCTATGCGAAGTTACTCAAGGCATTCTGGGGAGAAGCAATGCACACGGCGGTGTATCTGATAAATAGGTCTCCATCAGCCCCATTAAATGGAGAAGTACCTGAGAAGGTGTGGACTAGACAGGATCTATCGTATAGTCATCTCAGGGTGTTTAGATGTAGGACATCCGTTCACGTACTAAAGAACGAGAGGTCCAAGCTTGATATGAAGATCAGGCAATGTGTGTTCTTGGAGTATAGTGATGAAAAGTTTGGTTATAGATCGTAGGATCCAACCGAGAGGAAGCTCGTCAGGAGCAGAGATGTGGTTTTCTTTGAAGATCAGTATATAGAAGGCATTGGTAAGCCAGAGATGAACCAACCTAGTTCAGGTGAGCTAGAGGACATGGATCCGATTATTCCTCTTGTGGCGTCTAATGATGGGGGAGTACAGAAAGGTGTAGAGGATGAGAGAGTTCCTTCAAAAGATGGACTGGGGGAGCAGCCCCCACCTGATCCACCTATTGAGTCATAGGTGAGGAGGTCATCTAGGGACAGACAGTAGTCCAAGAGGTACTAGCTGCATGAGTACATTATGCTGACTGATGGGGGAGAGCCAGAAGATTATTCTGAGGCCCTAACTGACGAGCATAAGGGGGAGTGGTTGAAAGCTGTACAAGAGGAGATGAAATCCTTACATAAGAACTACACCTATGACATGATGAAACTGCCTAAGGGTAAGAAAGCTTTGAGCAATAAGTGGGTGTTCAGAAAGAAGGTGGACCAGAAGAATTCACAGGCGAGATTTTAGGCTAGACTTGTGGTAAAAGAATTTGGTCAGAGGAAAGGCATAGACTTTGAGGAGATATTCTCACCAGTGGTGAAGATGACATCCATACAGGTGTTGCTTGGGTTGGCGGCTAACATGGATCTGGAAATAGAGCAGTTAGATGTTAAAACTGTCTTTCTCCATAGTGACCTAGAAGAAGAGATCTACATGCACCAACCAAAGGGGTTCGAAGTTAAAGACAAAGAGCATATGGTGTATAGGCTGAGGAAGAGCTTGTATGGGCTGAAACAAGCTCCACGGTAATGGTACAAGAAGTTTGATTCATTCATGTTACAACATGGGTTTGACAGAATGGAGTCGGACCACTGTGTGTTCACGCGCAAGTTCTCAGATGGTGATTTCTTAGTTCTGTTGTTATACGTTGATGACATGATCATCATGGGAAAAGATATTAAGAAGATCGACATGCTGAAATAGGAGTTGGGCAAGTCTTTTGTGATGAAAGACTTAGGCCCAGCTAAACAGATCCTAGGAATAGAGATAACCCGTGACAGAAGTAGCAAGAAGCTTTGGCTGTCACAAGAGTGGTATATTGAGAAAGTCCTCGAGCGGTTCAATATGAATGCAGCGAAGTCGGTCAGTACTCCATTAGATGGTCACTTCAGATTGAGCGATAGGCAGTGTTCCAAGACGAAGGCAGAGGTGGAAGAGATGAAGAAAATACCCTACGCTTCAGTTGTAGGAAGTTTGATGTGTGCTATAGTGTGTACACTCCTAGACATAGCATATGCGGTTGGTGTTATCAGCGTGTATCTTTTTAATCCTGACAAAGAGTATTGGACAGCAGTGAAGTGGATACTGCAGTATCTAAGAGGCTCATCTAGGTTAAGCCTATGCTATGGTGACGGTAAACCTATGCTAGAGGACTACACAGATGCAGATATGGCAGGTGACATAGACTCCAAGAAGTCTACATTGGAGTTCATATTTACGTTTGCAGGGGGAGCGGTTTCTTGGTAGAGCAGGCTATAGAGGGTCATAGCATTGTCGACGACAGAGGCCGAGTACATTGCAGTCACAGAAACATGTAAAGAGATGCTTTGGATGAAGAGGTTCTTACAAGAACTTAGCCTAAAGCAGGAGCAGTACGTGGTCTATTGTGATAGTCAGAGTACTATATACTTGAGTAAGAATCCAAGTTAACATTCTAAGTCGAAGTACATAGAGATTCGATATCACTGGATCAGGGATACTTTGGAATAAATGGTGTTACAGCTTAAGAAGGTCCACACGGACGATAATGGGTCAAACATGATGACCAAGGCTTTGCTCAAGGGCAAGTTTGAGGTTTGTAGAAACCAAACTAGCTTGAAGAAGGTGAATCCCTCTTGGGTCAAAAAGAAGAAGATTTGATGGGATGTTTTGACCTGACGTCGACCGGTCGTGAGCCCTGTACGACAGGTCATGGGCTGGTGCTTGACCAGTCATGAGTTGCACGACTCAAAGTCTAGCGAGGTCTGAATATTTTTCTCTGGGGTACTAGACCGGTCGTAGGTGGCGCACGACCAGTCATAGGTGGTGCACGACCAGTCGTGGTTACAAAGAGTCATTCCGCTATTTTACACGGATTTCGTGTCGCAAGTCCTTTCGCAACTGGAATGCAGAAGGGAGTTTCCTAAAACTATAAAAAGAGGTTTCTAGGATTTTTCTAGGATATAATGTGCATGAGAAAAATATAAGAAGGGTTTCTTAAAAGCTTTGCAAGGGTTTTGCTAAAGGGTTTAGGGTGAGAGAGTGAGAAGAAAGAGAGAGAGAGGAAGCTTGTGGAAGGGAGCTGTCATCTCAGCGCTTCTACGTCCTCGTGATCGGTGAGATCTCTCTGTTTTTCTTTATTCTCTTATTATTTATCCGCTCCTGCGAGAGTAAAGAAGGTTGTAACATTCTGCTTCATAGTGGATTGTTGATCTGGACGAGGTCTCGTGGTTTTTACCTTTTTGAGGGTTTTCTACATAAAAATCTCTTGTGTGGTGTGCGGTTGTGCTTTGATTTATTTCATTGCTTTTATTATCTCATAATTCTAGTTTGTTCTGGAGGGCTAGATCTTAAGTTTTTGTTCAAGGCCCCCAACAATATTTAGCTAGGTAATTTTTAGATTCCAAAACAATGTGACGTCTATCAAGCAATAGTGAGGTGTTGTTATGGGATTTAAATACTGTCACAAGATAGAACCATTGTTCTCTGTCTTCCGGAATGATCCAGATGAGGAAAATGCTGTAAGTATTTCTTTTTCTTTTTTACTTCTGATTCACTTATAACATGCTTCACTTTCTTGGACATAGACTAAATTGCATATGAACGTATTTGGGCTTTTTATGTGGAAACACTTTGTATCTGGCATGGAACTTGGCTACCTTGTTCCATTTTGAAATGTTGAAATGCATTCCATATTCCCACTCATCATATTTAGGGTATGTGTTATAAACATGGGCATTCATTTGGTGGAGAACATTAGACTGGTTAACTCATTAGATACGCCATGACTGTACATTGAATATGGGCCATTGGTCATTTTTTCCAATGGTCCATTTTTCTCATACAAGTGTGGCCTGCCTATATAGCAGGCTAGTATGATTTTTGGGCTTGGGCATTAACATAGTGTGCCTTTACCTTTCATGCTCTGCTTCCTGTGCACCTCAAGCAGTATTCATCTAATTGTAATCATTGTATGGGTGATTTATTAAACATAATACAAATACATGTTTGCTACGTATTTCTATACTCAACGGAGAACATTTCTCTGTAAACAAAAAAATACAAGAAGTTGATCACTCCTTTGTTATATTTATGCAAGAAAAAAAAAACAGAGAGAGAAAGAGAGAGAGAGAGAGAGAGAGAGAGAGAGAGAGAGAGAGAGAGAGAGAGCTCCCCTGTTTTGAGTGTAAGAAGCTCACTAGCACCCTTGTACAATCATCGTTCTCCTTGTCTTTTCTATAATGTGTTTGAACACTAGATTTTAATCTTACCTTTTTCATTCCATTAGACTGCTATAGTTTGCTTAATTCACTTCTAGGGCATTTATGACAAAAATTGCCATTCTTTTCTTGCATTTTTCTTTATTATGAAGATACTTAGTTTCCCAAAATGTGTTTTGGTTGAGTTTAACTGATGAAGTAAATGGGGCATTGTATACACAGCTGATGATAAACTAAAACTATGACATGATGTTGGTAAGCTATATCAGGCATCCATCTCTCTATTCTAATATTAAAGGAATGGGCCAAAAGAGGGAAGCAATGATTGATTGAGGATATCTAGCATCCCCACCATGGAGTATGACCATAGAAAGATCTTTCCACATTGAAAAAAGCTCTCTTAATTTGCATTGGGTAACGATTGCATTCTCTCTTCACCTTTTTCTCCTATTCTCATATTCCATGCTTAGTTTCAGTTGGAGCACTAATACCAGGAACTTCCATTCAAATTGCATTTTTTTAATGACATATGTAAGTTCTCTTATATGGATCTAATATTGAACTAACTCACTAAGTTGTTCAAGTGTTGATATATCATCATATAGGAACAGAACACTTAGAATGCCTTAGATGAGAAGCAACGATAGTTGGTGAATGCCAACACTAAGAATAGAAGCATCTATGAACAAGTAAGAAAGCTTATTTCTACATGAAAAGTTGAATCTAATTAATGCTTCTTACATTGGTATGACAATGTTACCCACACCCAATGTGAGTTGTAACCAAAATAAAATGCTTGTTATATATGTTCAACAGGCCTATTAGATATCCTTGGTGACCATCTATCTTATGGACATGTCTTTGTAGAGATTTCTTCTTATGTCTGGCAACATTTATATTCATTTTGTTTAGGTCATAATTTGGCTACTAGAATACATTTTCTTATATATTAGGTGTTTGGAACCAAGAGAGAATGTATGTTTTAAAAACATACTCTTATTCACACCCATTATTTAATGCCAAGGCAGAGAAGTTTCTTTACTTTTTGGTAAAATGTCTATTGATGAAATATCACACTCTCTCAAAAAAAAAGAAAAACACTATGCTCACCAATGTCGCGATAACTGTGGATGTCTATCAGCTTGTGTTTTTATTAGGATATGTATTCTTGGTTCCAAATTAACCTCATCACATATAATGTAATTGAAAAAGCCTAGCTATATGTCCTAGAGGAGGGGGGTGGGGGATGAATAGGACTATGCCAAATAAAACTTATAATAGAAAAAATTAAATAAATATGATAGCCAACAAATAAAATAAATAAACCTCAATGCAAGAACGTAAAGCAACCTCAAAATTCAGATCTTGAGAGGTTGATACAAATGTTGTTCTAAGGACAACCTTACACCAAAAACCAGAGTTTATGGTAGGACAACCTTATTTGTAGAAAGGACTTTGTATCAAATCTCAAATCAAAGAGGAATGATAAAAAATTAAATACAAACTTCACTAAAGAATAAATTGCAATTACAAATATATTTTGAATAACCATACATCATAGAAATGGCAGGGCAACCTTACTAGAATAATTAAGAAAGCTGATAAAGGAATAATAAGAAATAAATGCTAAACTATTACAACATTCCCTCAATGCTTGAAATAAATGATTATAACATTCACATCCACATATACATCCCATAAATGAATAATTAAAGATATGAAATATAAACCATTCAACCACCAAACACAAGAGATTATAGTGGTTCGCCTGTGTATTCACCAACTGTTAAACAACAGCCAATAGAATGCTACTCAAGTCCTAATATCCTCACACAGGAGATATTAGCATTCACTATCAAATTAGGTTTTCACAAGTTCACCCCAAACCTTCACAATTGTGTCTTTTTCTGTGGGCTTACACAATTAAAAAAACTACTTCTGAGTTTTCTTAGCTCTCCTCAGATAACCAATACAATGAGATTTTTCTAGCAAATTCCAAAAGAAACCAAAACAAAAAAGAATTTACAATTAAATGTAAAATACCTGATTTTCTCCTTCGTTGTAGCAGCCTCGTAGAACCAAGTCAGTGAAGATGATCGAATGTCCAAGTTTAATGTCCAAACTTACATTACAAAGGTTCTAGTTCTAATTGATTTTAAATTAAATCAAAATGAGCTAGCTTTAATTGATTTTAATTCCATAGAAAGGGAAGTAGCAATTCCTCTTTTCAGATTAGATTGGAATACAAGGAACAAATTAATTAATAAAGCTAAAGAAAGAGAATATTAAATATGCACACTTAGCTTAAAATAGAGCACAGACTTATCTCTCAGAAGGCTGAATTAATTAGCTTAAATTGTGTAAATTATTCTGAGATTCGTGATCTATTTATAATTGAGCAAAACATGTCTTTGACTGGTCTTAGGACCTCTACGACTGGTCGAAGAACCAACAGAAATTTAAATTTTCAGGCACGATAAGATCTCACGGTTTCACGACTGGTCGTAGGTACCTTACGACTAATCGTAGGTCACCTTCGACCGGTCGTAGGTTGCATACGACTGGTTATAAATTTAAATTTTCAGGTATGATAAGATCTGACGGCTTCACGACTGGTCGTAGGTCACCTTCGAGCGGTCATAGGTTGCATACGACTGGTTGTAGACTGAAGTTTTTTAACGCTGGACTTTGAGTCAAAGGTCTATAACTGGTCGAACAACCAGTTGACACTGTTCCTACGACTGGTCGAACAGTCTCCAGGACTGGTTGTAGAGTAACCAAAAAATTTTAAAACTCTTCAACAACTTAGGACTGGTCGAACCAGTGCTAAGACTAGTCGAACAAGGTCCAGGACTAGTTTTAGAATAGACCAAATTCACTTATACAACATATATGGATTATGTATCCAAAATGGCCTACTCTAAAGGTCAATCTAAGGTCAGTCATACCTCAATAGTGAAGCAAGGACATTGAAACTTGAAGACAAGTGACCTTTGAGTATAATTAAGCCTGAGATCTTGAACTTGAAAGCTTCTTGAACTTGAATGCTTCTTGAACTTTTGTTCATCATATATGCAGCTTCAAAGTAGTGTCTTTGTTACCACCAATTTAACAATCAAAAGGGGCTATAAACTATAGCACTTACAATCTCCCCCTTTGTCAAATTAGTGACAAAACAAATTTTCAAAATATGATACATAATATAGAATATCTAATTAAAGAATCATGCACCAGTTGTTATCAACTGGCACACATTCATGAACCTGCATACAGTCCACCTCCGCACATACTGTCACATACTCCACATGCTCCCCCTGAATAACATATATCATAAAAAAATATGCACGTAAAAATTATGCACACAACACACAATGTTACTCATTCCATACTCCACATAGGAAAATCATTTATCCATTCTCTCCCTTTTTGTCACAATATGATAAAGGATGCAAAGAAGAGATGACTAAGGAGTAATAAGTAAGGAGATAAATAAGAGGTAAGACAAGATATGAGAACATAGTATAAGCAACACATAATTCATAAACAAAGCGAACTCAACTAAAACAATAACAAGTTAAGTGAGCACAATAGTAAGATAGTTATTACAGACCAGAAAATAAAAAGAAACTAATCTGATCCAGATGAAGGAGCATGAATGGAAGGATTAAGTTGATGCATGACCTTATTTAAGCGCCTAAGATACTTGCGCATATACTTGAATTATAAATCATGGGCAACAGACATATTTTTCATCCTAAAATTAATATTCTCAACCTTAGTTTTCAATGCATGCAAACGTGCATTAAAAGCAGAAGACTCAAAATCTGGATCATTTGCAGAGTTAGAATCAAGTTCTTCAAAAATATCATCCATGTTAATATCATTAGGAGGAAGATCACCAGCTTCTTCCTCATGTTCATCTTCAACCATACCAACATCATCTCTTTGGCCAGGAAGAAATTTCAGCTTCATCTTATTGATATTAGAGTTGTTAAAGATCAGATGATGGATAGGGGCTTCACCAACTAGCATATCAACTAACATATGCGAAGCCAATACAATCATCAAATAACCAAAAGGGATATCACTATGACCAGGATGAAGTCTAAACTGAATGATAGAGTGACAAATCAAGGATGGTAAGAAAATATTAGCACCTCTAGCAATATTATGAAGAACATGAACCATAAAAGCCGTTAACTCAGATTTATTACCCGATCAAGGAGACAAGTTGGACACAAATATCCTATGAAGAACTCTGTATTTGGGTAATAAAAATCTTGAGGGGAGCGCATTTCCTTTATGCGTCCATTGAATAACCAGATTGCATAAATCCTCAGTTAGCATGCGTTTTTCAGTCTGTGAGGGTTTTTAAGATAGTGTATGAATATGAACTCCCTCATCATTTACAGGAATTTATATAAGAGCTGAAATCAAGTTACGATCAATATCAAATGATCTTTCTCTTGTGGCAATTTTAAATGTTAGATTTTTCAGTGAAAAATCACATATGCAAACAAACATGGATTGGGCAATGGACCGGTATGCTGACCCACCCCAATGCAATAAGTTATCCCAACCTACAGCTTGGAGCATAGGAAGGATATCAAAATGGAGTAGTATGATTAATATCAATAGGATGTTCAAAAATAACATTATGCAGTCTGATGTCCCGAACAAAGGATGAATCATCCTCGAAAGCCCTAAGATGACGCTTAGTGATGAGGCCGATCTGGAGGAATATGGACCACAGGATGTTATTTTTCTCCCTCTAGAAGCCATTTTCAATAAAGATTTAAAGAAAATAAGGAGTTGCAAAGGATTGAGAAGAGGGTTTTTGCAAATTAGATTTCTCAAAAGAAAAATCCCAAATCACAATGAAATTTAAAATAGATGACTTCAAGAGATAAACAGAAGTAATATTGACACAAATCTACAAGAAAAACATAAATGGAGCACTAACCATAGAGATTTCGAAGGTTGGCTTCGACTAGTCGGACGTCGGCTCATTGGTGAGTGAAAATGAAATAAGGAAGATGAAATGTTTTTCCCAAATAAAGTGATTTACAAGTTTCATCACTGGTCGTGGATGTACACGACCGGTCGAACAACGACTGGTCGTGGATGTACACGATCGGTTGAGGACCAGCTAAAAATGTAATTTTTCTATAAGTTTTATGAAATTTTCAGCATGATTTGTAAAAATTAAAATCTAAACTAGCAAGAATATACAATATGATACAAAAAGGCATAAATTATCATCTTAAAATGCATATGTTAAGATTAAATTTCATTTGGTTAAACCTGCTTTTGTCAAGAGGTTTAGTGAAAATGTCAGCACATTAATTCTCGGTAGGTATATATTCTAAAGATATAACCTTTTCTTCTATTAATTCACGGATATAATGAAATCTATTGTCAATGTGCTTAGTACGAGAATGTTGAATAGGATTTTTTGAAATATTTATTGTACTGAAATTATCACAATATAATAACATAGAATCCTATTTAATTCCATAGTCACTTAGCATTCGATTCATCCAAATAAGCTGCGTACATGCATTACCAGCTGTGATATATTCAGCTTTAGTTGTTGAAAGTGATATAGAACTTTTTTTCTTACTAAACCAAGAAACCAAACAGTTTTCGATATAAAAGCAACCACCACTGGTTGATTTTCTATCGTCAATATTACTAGCCCAATCAGCATCCGAGTACCCAATTAAGTGAACACTAGTCTCATGTGGATACCAGAGACTGAGATTAACAGTACTTGCGACATATTGTATAATTCGCTTGATAGTAATCAAGTGTGATTCTTTAGGATTAGACTGATATCTAGCACAAATACCAACACTTAGTACAATATCAGGTCTACTAGCAGTTAAATACAATAGGCTACCAATCATGCTCCAATATAATTTCAGATCAATATTTTTACCTGTAGAATCTTTTGAGAGTTTCAAGGTAGTACTCATAAGAGTATCGAAGTTCTTACCATTTTCAAATCCAAATCTCTTAATTAAATTCAAAGCATATTTAGATTGAGAAATGAATATTTCATCAGGTTGTTGCTTTACTTGCAACCCTAAGAAATAATTCAATTCCCCAACCATGCTCATTTTAAACTATGATTTCATCAAATCTGCAAACTCAGTAGTTATGTCAGTACAAGTAGATCCATAAATGATATCATCAACATAAATCTGTACTATTAAAATATGATCATTATGTTTTTTAACAAACAGAGTTTTATCAATAGATCCCATTTGAAAATTATGGCTTAACAGAAACTTTGTTACTTTCTCATACCATGCCCTAAGAGCTTGTTTTAATCCGTAAAGTGCCTTTTTAAGGTGATACACATGATCAACATTTTTGGGATCTTTAAAATCCATCGGTTGTTCAACATAGACTTCCTCATGCAAATCACCATTTAAGAAAGCACTTTTCACATCCATTTGATAAATCTTGATCTTTCTAAAACATGCAATGGATATAAACAGTCTGATTGATTCAAGACGTGCTATTGGTGCAAAGGTTTCATCAAAATCAATACCTTCAATTTGAGTGTAACCTTGTACCACTAGCCTAACCTTATTCCAAATTATATTTTCAAGCTTGTAAGACTTATTTTTAAAAATTCATTTTGTTCCAATGATATGCTTATCTTTGGGTGTAGGTACGAGATACCAAACATCATTCTTACAAATTGGTTAAGTTCTTCTTGCATCGCAACAATCTATTTTTCATCAGTAAGAGCTTCTTTTACGCTAGATGGTTCTATCTGGGATGTAAAACATATGTAATTATATATATCCTCAAGTTGTCTACGAGTATGAACACCCGTGAGAGGGTTTCTAAGAATTTGAGTAGTTGAAAGATCTTTAACAGTCCTTAGTTCAGAATCAGTCTGATTAGATGAAGTATCAGGTTTATCAACTACAAGAACTTCATCATTATCTGAACTTGAGACTGGTGTGTTTAAATGATCATCAATGACCACATTGATAGACTCTTGAATCACACCGGTCCTTTTGTTCAGAACCCTGTAAGCACGACTATTTAAAGAATACCCTAGAAAGATCCCTTCATCACTTTTCGTATCAAATTTTTCTAGATTTTCATGATCTCGTAAAATATAGCACTTACTGCCAAAAAATCGAAAGTATTTGATAGTAGGCTTTTTATCAAACCACATTTTGTAAGCCGTTTTATTATTACCTTTACTAGTGTAAACTCGATTAATAATATAGCAAGCTGTATTGACTACTTCAGCCCAAAGATTTTTAGAGAGCTTCATGCTATTCAACATGACATTAGCCATTTCTTGTAACACTCTATTTTTCCTTTTCACTATCCCATTTTGTTGTGGAGTTTTGGGTGCTGAAAATTCATGTAATATTCTTAGTCACTACAGAACTTCTCAAAGCCGCTATGCTAAAATTCAGATCCATGATCACTACGAATCTTACTGATTTGAGAACCTTTTTCAGTTTGAATCTATTTGAGAACTTTCTTACTTCTTCAAGGGTTTTTGATTTGTCCCTTAAGAAGACTACCCATGTATATCTGGTAAAGTCGTCTACTATTACTAAGATATACCTTTTGTCACCTCGACTCTCCGTTCGGGTAGGTCCTATCAGATCCATGTGAAGAAGTTCGAGTGGTCTTTATGTGGTATTGAAATTTCCTTTTTGTGTGAGTTCCTTATTTGTTTGCTAAACTAGCATTCACCACATATCTTATCTAATTTTTGAAGTTTGGGTAGACCTATTATAAGTTCCTTTTTGCTCAATCTAAATAAATTTCGGTAGTATACATGTCCAAGACATTTGTGCCACAATTCAATCTCGTCTGTATGGACCATATAACATGTTTGATTAGATGAGCTGGATTCACTAACAATATAGAAGTTTTCAAACGTTCTACGTCCAGTTAGTATTACAGAACTCTTGTTGTTTAGAATCTCACAGCTTTAATTAGGAAACCGAACACTATGGTTATTATCGCATATTTGAGATATACTTAGCAAATTATGTTTTAGTCCTTCAACATATAAGACATTCTTAAACAACAGAAGGTTATAAAGTTGAACCGTACCTTGGCCCATAATTTTATAGTTACTGCAGTCATATCTTTTAGATTGGTGAATAAAGCCTTGTCGCATGTCATATGCTTGGAGCATCCACTATATAGGTACCACTTTGAATGACTTGTAACTTTGAAAGCGGTATGGGCAACCAAGCAAGTGAACTTTGGAATCCATTTCATAACCATTTTGGGTTTGGGTGGATAGTTGGTCTTCTTTCGATTGTAAGAATTATAAGTATGACTTATTGAGTTAGACTTTAGAAGCTCCTTAAGTAAATCAACTATCTTTTCAGCCAAAAGATTTTGGTTATGCTTCTTATAGTTGAAATAACTTCCTTTAGGTTTTTGAACAAATTTAGAGTCTTTAGAAAACACTTGTCCTTTTCCTTTTGAGTTTAAGGTCTCTCCTTTTACAAACTTAAGAGGTATATTTTTTAGCTTTGGAGAACCATTCTTATCATAACCCAGACCGGATCGATCGTCACATTTTCTTGATCCTGATAAGAGTTTTTCTAATTTAGAATCACCTTGGGCATATTTCTAAGTTTTCTTTAAACTAAAGAGAGAAGAGACTTCATGATTTAATTAGTCGTTTTCAGATTTAAGATTTTCAACTTAGGCAGTTTTAAAATTCAAATCGCATTTTGTCTTTTCAAAACAGTCTGAAATATGAGACTTTTCTAAAACAAGAGATTCACAAATTTCTTTGAGTTTAGAAAATTATTCTTTTTGAAGTTTCAATTTCACAGCAATCTTACAGCTCTCATTGTATAGGGCATTGTAAGCATCTTGAAGATCATCTTCATTTTCACATTCACTATTCAGATTTTCTTCACTTGTTGAATCATTATCTGGAAATGTGAATTTGGCTAGAGTCATAAGGGCTTTCACTTCAATGCCCGACTCAGTTTTAGAATCTTTATATTCAGAAGAAGCTTCAGAATTAGAGGATTCATCCCAAGTAACCAACATAACCTTCTTCTTGGGTTTGTCCTTTTTAGGACACTTGTTAGTCAAATGCCCATATTCTTGGCAGTTGTAACATTGACTATCTTTCAAAGATTTTCAAGTTTTAGATTTAGGTTTAGATCTTTTCTTATCATTTCCTTTTTGGAAATCAACTCTCTTTTTACTTTTGAAGATTTTATAAAACTTTTTCGTCAAAAGGGCCATATCATCTTCAGAGTTTTCTAAATCAGAATTTCTTAAAAATTATTTTTAGAAGTTTTAAGAGCAATCAATTTTTCTTTTGGATCTTTAAAAGTTCACTCGTAGGTTTGTAAAGAACTAACTAATTCCTCAACCCTCATATTATCCGTATCACGAAGTTCCTGGATCGCGGTTACTTCAGAGTTGAACTGTTCAGGAAGTGAGCGTAGTATTTTTGCACACACTTTACTTTGTGAAATTTTATCACCAAGACCCCACATAGAGTTTACAATGTCATATAATCGTGTATAAAAGTCCATAAATGTTTCATTTTCCTCCATATGAATTTCTTCAAATTTAGTTGTAAGGAGTTAGACTTTCGATTTCTTGACAATTGATGTACCCTCGTGTGTCATTCCTAATATATCCCAAGCTTGCTTTGTAGAATCATAGGATATAATTGCATTTAGTGCTTTGGCATTTGCACTACTTTCACTTTTCTGAAGTGTGGTCCACAAGAAATAAGATGTTACTCTCATAGATTTTGAACCATCAACTCTAGTTACTTCAGTGGTAAGAGGATTCCAACCATTCATAGTGGCCAGCCATACACTTTCATTCATGGATTTTAAGAATATTCTCATCCTGGCTTTCCAATAAACGTAGTTGGAGCCATCAAAGGGTGGTGGCCTAATGACTGATAGGCTATCAAAATTTGACATCTTAAATAGCTTAAATCGTTAGCTCACGAAATAAATCCAAGAATTAAGAATTAAAAAGAGCTATTAGGCTCTGATACCACTTAAAAAGGCCTAGTTATATGTCCTAGAGGGGGGGTGAACAGGACTATGTCAAATAAAACTTATAACAGCAAAATTAAATAAATATGATAGCTAACAAATAAAATAAACAAACCACAATGCAAGAACGTAAAGCAACCTCAAAATTTAGATCTTGAGAGGTTAATACAAATGTTGTTCTAAGGACAACCTTACACCAAAAACCAGAGTTTATGGTAGGACAACCTTATTTCTAAAAAGGTCTTTGTATCAAATCTCAAATCGAAGAGGAATGATAAAAAATTAAATACAAACTGCACTGAAGAATAAATTACAATTACAAATATATTTTGGTCTAGGGACAACCATACACCATAGAAATGGTAGGGTAACCTTACTAGAACAATTAAGAAAGCTAATAAAGGAATAACAAGAAATAAATGCTAAACTATTACAACATTCCCACAATGCTTGAAATAAATGATTACAACATTCACATTTACATATACATCCCAAAAATGAATAATTAAAGATATGAAATATAAACCATTCAACCACCAATCACAAGGGATTATAGTGGTTCGCATGTGTGTTCACCAACTATTAAACAACAGCCACACAGAATGCTACTCCACTCCTAATATCCTCACAAAGGGGACATTAGCGTTCACTATTAAATTAGGTTTTCACAGGTTCACCCCAAACCTTCACAATTGTATTTTTCTCTGTGGGCTTACACAATTAAAAAAATCACTTCTTAGTTTT
Organism: Magnolia kwangsiensis; assembly: GCA_037074715.1. NCBI lineage: Eukaryota > Viridiplantae > Streptophyta > Magnoliopsida > Magnoliales > Magnoliaceae > Magnolia > Magnolia kwangsiensis. Next base: position 124,164,593 of record CM073577.1, read on the forward strand.
TCTAGCTCTCCTCAGATAACCAATACAATGAGATTTTTTTGGAAAATCCCAAAAGAAACTAAAATAAAAAAGAATTTATAATTAAATGTAAAATGCCAGATTTTCTTCTTCGGTGTAGTAGCCCCGTAGAAATAAGTCAGTGAAGATGATCGAATGTCCAAGTTCAATGTCCAAACTCACATTACAATGGTTCTAGTTCTAATTAATTTTAAATTAAATCAAAATGAGCTAGCTTTAATTAATTTTGATTCCAAAAAAAGGGAAATAATAATTCCTCTTTTCAGATTAGATTGGAATACAAGGAACAAAATCAATTAATAAAGCTAAAGAAAGAGAATACTAAATACGCACACTGAGCTTAAAATAGAGCACAAACTTATCTCTCAGAAGGCCGAATTAATTAGCTTGAATTGTATAAATTATTCTGAGATTCGTGATCTATTTATAGTTGAGTAAAACACATCTTCAACTGGTCTTAAGACCTCTACGACTGGTTGAAGAACTAATAGAAATTTAAATTTTTAGGCGCGATAAGATCTGACGGTTTCATGACTGGTCGTAGGTACCCTACGACTGGTCATAGGTCACCTTCGTAGGGTGCATACGACTAGTCGTAGATCAAAGTTTTTCAATGCTAGACTTTGAGTCAAAGGTATACTACTGGTCGAACAATCAGTCGACACTGTTCCTACGATTGGTCGAACAGTCTCCAGGATTGGTCGTAAAGTAACCAAAAAATTCTGAAACTCTTCAATAACTTATGATTGGTCATGAAATTTCTTAGACTGCTCGAACCAGTGCTAGGACTAGTCGAACAAGGTCCAGGACTAGTTTTAGAACAGATCAAATTCACTTATACAACATATATGGATTGTGTATCCAAAATGGCCTGCTCTAAAGGTCAACCTAGGGTCAGTCATACCTCAATAGTGAAGCAAGGACATTGAAACTTGAAGATAAGTGACCTTTGAGTATAATTAAGCCTGAGATCTTGAACTTGAAAGATTCTTGAACTTGAAAGCTTCTTAAACTTGAAGGCTTCTTGAACTTTTGTTCATCACATATACAGCTTCAAAGCAGTGTCTTTGTCACCACCAATTTGACAATCACAAGGGGCTATAAACTATAGCACTTATAGTAATATCAACATCTTAGTCATAATCAACTCAAAATCAACCTAGTACATAGAAGAAATATAGATACGCTAGTAATTCCCCTCAATATCTTCATATGGATGTTTCTTGCTTTACTTACCTTTTATGTTTTTTTTAAAAATGTATTAGCTCGAAATTGATGGATCAGACCCGGATGTGCGTCGGAGCTATCCGGATGTTAAGTGGGGGTCCTTGGAAGGTGGAAACTGCTGTTACGACCATGATGAAGCTGTCCATTTTCTATAAACAACATTGGAGTGGCCTGGCCATTTGGACAGGCCGTGTTTATATATTTGCTCAAAATTGATGAAGCGGACCTAGATGTGAGTTGGGAGCTATCCGGATATTGAATGGGGGTCCTTAGAAGGTGAAAACCGTTGTTATGAACATGATAAAGCTGTTCATTTTCTATGGACAGCATTGGAGTGGCCTGACCATTTGGACATGCAGTGTTATGTATTAGCTCGAAATTGATGGACCAGACCCGGATGTTCGTCGAATCTATCTGGATGTTGAGTGGGGGTCCCTGAATGTTGGGAACCACTGTTATAACCATGATAAAGTTGTCCATTTCTTATGGACAACATTGGAGTGGCTTGGCCATTTGGAAAGGTCGTGTTTACGTATTAGCTCGAAATTATTGGAGTAGACCCAGATGTGTGTCGAAGCTATCTAGATGTTGAGTGGAGGTCCCTAGAAGGTGAGAACCGCTATTATGACTATGATGAAGTTGTCCATTTTCTATAGACAGTATTGGAGTGGCCTGACCATTTGGACAGATCGTGTTTATATCTGTATTTGCAAGGACCACACCCTTAACCTAAACCACACCCTTAACCTAAACCATACCCTGAACATTAACCTATAACGTAAACTTTAACCTATAACCTATAACCTAAACCTATAACTTATAATATAAACTCAATTCCTTAAACTTAAACCTATAACCTAACCTAAACCTAAACCTATAACCTAAACCTAAACCTTAACCTATAACCTAAACTTTAACCTATAACCTATAACCTATAACCTAAACTCATTTCCCTAAACCTTAACCTATAACCTAAGCCTAAACCTAAAACTATAACCTACACTTTGTAACATCCTGAATTTTCACTATTTTGGATTTTTGAAAATCCTTAAATTTTTTTAATTAGTTAACTTATATTATCCCTTACTGACTATTAGCACTCAACGTTATCTTATACACAAGTGGTCCGGTTTGGTCGCGATCAGACCGTGTGCAGGCCATCAAGTCAGATGATTGGTTTGTACTAGACGATAGCTTGTACAGGCCGTGCAGCAGCTGAGGAAGGTCAGAAAAATCTAAAATTTAGAAAAGCATAGATCTCACTGGGTTTGTGGTCCATCGCGGACCACAGACCCAGTGGACACCAAGAAATAAACTATTCAAGTCGTCCCAACGGAACTTGCCAAATGCAACCCACTAATGCCAAAATTGGAATCTGGCACTAGTAAATAAAACTGGGATTTCAGACATTTCAGCCATCAGATTTCTTTCAAATTTACGGTAATGGTCTAATGTATTTGTCTACGCCTGCCCACAAAATTTGGCTCACGATCGTGACATGGTGATCGTTGATCGCGAATCGGAGCCGTGCGACCAAACCTCATATCCGATCATTCTCAAATTTTTTATGGCCCTTCATCGAGCCATAGACCACCTATCTTATAAGTTTCATGGTTAGCGGGCCACCAGAACTTCCCCAACAACTAAAATGGACCTCACAAGGCTATTTGAAGATCGAAACCATATGATCAAACCCCACATTCGTTGATCCGTTTGTTCCCAAACTTTGCATGACCCCTCATCGGGTCATGAGACACTTACACACCAAATTTGGTGGCCTAGGGGGTGTTGGGTCCACCTCTAAGCCAATATGGAGTCCTAGAGGGCCATTGTGGGCATTTGAAGAAACTTAAGGCCAAAGGGCCCAAGTCTAGGAAATAAACCCTAACTCTCTCCCTCATAACTTCCCCCATTCTCCAACAACCCTAGCTCTCTCCCTCATAAGTTCCCCTATTCTCTAACAACCCTAGCTCTCTCCCTCATAACTTTCCCCATTCTCCAACAACCCTATCTCTCTCCCTCATAACTTCCCCCATTCTCCAACAACTATGCTCTCTCCCTCATAACTTCCATCATTCTCCAATAACCAAGGAGAGTAAAGAGAGAAATCAAACCCGACAACTCCCTACCACTTCTCCAAGAAGAAACCCTCATCCACGACCGCCCTTTCATTATGTTGATCATATAGGTAAGATCCATCACCTTTTTTTCTTGAAACCCTTGTGATGAAAGGAGATTTACATTAAAATCTAACATACAAATGTTTACTTTAGGAATTCTGGCTGATTGACCCCGAAATACGCATTCTTAGGTCATTTTCTAACTCTCCAACGATCCATAGGTGCAGACTATTATCCTTAGGTAGCCTATCACTGATTATAATATGAGTTTAATGATTTTTTTTGCTCGGTTGTTGTATTGGAGAATCTAGAGAAACCTTAGGAATTGTAGGTTTGTTGGAATCGTATGGAATTGTATGATTAATTAGTTCTCATTTTAATGTTGATCTTATCTCTCGCATGATTTAGTACAAGGATGATCATATGCTCATGTTTATTGATTTTCTCATATGGTGTTGCTTCATAGTAGATAAGAGTTATTACTCTTATGCATTGATTCCCCGAGATGTAGGAAGTGCTTAACTTCCTCACTAACCCACACAACTCACATGCACCTTATTCGTGATAACTTAGCATGCTTGTTAGGAATATTTGTATCGTAAGTTATGATGTATGTAAATAGGATACTATTATGCTAGTTGATAATCTTGATGGTTGGCATGCTATGAATCAACATTGAACCCTTGGGATGGTCGGGAACATGAGGGGAGATGGTAGTCCCATCAGTAGGACTATGTGATGCAGGGATGAACGTGATGAGGTCGATCACCATCTTCCTCAAGGATAACTACTCCGAATCCATGAAGCTTCTTTGGACTCCTCATAGAGACTTCTCGAATCCATGAGGAAGGAAAGCAGAAAAATAGAAATAAATTCTAATAAATTTGAAATTAATTGATGAATGAATAAAAATGAGTTTACACCCCTTTAAATAAGGGAACTAAGCAATAGGAAAGAAATCAGACTCAAACTACAACTAAAACTCCTAGAATCCGCGACTTACTATAAATAGTAAACTTACTATTTATAGACGGTCGTAATGTCTACTAGTGCTCAAGGTTTTCAGCCAAAAATAGTAAGTGTCCTATTTGGCTTCACCAAAACGTTCTCCTAATTATTCTAAGAAATTTTCATGTTGGACACAACTCCTAAAGCCCAACGGATGAAGAGCTATAAGCAAACTAAAACTTACTATTTATAGTAAAAATGAAATTAAAATGGGGAAACGACCGTTGATCAAGGGGTTTCTCAAAAATTTGAGTTGCACAACCGAGTGTAGCAGGGTTGGATGGCTAAAGTAGCTCATTCTACCCCATATTCATATATTTTACGTCAGATAACTCATTCCAGATTGCAAGATACACCCGATCTAAGGTTCAACGGTCCGAATCACTTATGTTGTCGACCGTGCCTTTTTTGATCCATCTTGGCCATGAAATTGTCCACGACTCGCTCTACATCAGTATGTTAGGGATAGACCCATGAATTTAGGTGGGTGTGTATGGGTTGCAGTAGTTCAACTATATGAGTCCCTTGTACCTGATTTCACTTGTCACATGCTTACCTGACTTGTGTAGTCTAGCCTACTTACTAATTAGCCCTATTTTTTAACCCTATTTGCTCACATATGTATGAAACTTAGAACATCCTACCACTGTGGTATCCCATTGATAACCACTTGAAGCTGATCTACTGCCTTGTGAGCCGAGCATGGTGGAATGGGATAATGTGTTCAAGCTGTCGACCTACGTTGGGGCGATGAGCCCCCCGTAGTGACCGCGAGCGATCCCAGTTCTTAGAACTCCCCATGTGCTTGAAGTCGGGGATGGAGAACCCAACGGGATTTCAGATCGCGGTGCCCTGGCCTTACATGTTGAGGGGCCCTGGGTATCGCAACCTGTTGAGGGCATTAATACATGGAGTGTATCAGTTTTCCCAACCTGCTGGATGAATGAAATTAACTAAGAACTCGGATAATATTATTATCGCATCGCATTATCTAGGTTAGCGACTGGGCAGTTGAGGTCGCTCTGAAGGAGTGTTGGTTATACGCGATCGTTAGATGGAGTCACTCGAGGAAGTGTTATGGCAAGGGCATGCATCATATCATCTATCATGCATACGCATTAATAAGATTAGTTTAGTAACTGTGAATATTTTCTTTTCATTAAATTCTTAATATAATTGATGCTTGTTATAACTTAAGACTAATAGCACCCACCGAGTTGATCACTTACTCCCACTCTGGGATGGTGTTTTAAAATACCAAGCAGACTCTCCTGTAGTGTAGGAGATGTAGATTTCAAGGAGCCTGGTAACTCGCACCGTAAGGAAGAGGACAAGTTCTCCTACTTCAAATTGATGAGCGGGTCTTCACCAGCTCAGTAGATGAGGCGTTGGACTGCTGAGTAGTGGACTCAACTTTATTCTTTTGGGCATACTATTCTTTTTGGTGATTTTGCTGGATAACGTTTGTTAACCCATTATACATTCTTTTGGACTTTTATATATACTTAATCTCTTTTATTTCAGTAGACTTGTGTGTTTGTGCTTCATGTTCTAAGAAATTCCAGGCTGCGCATTTAAATTTGATTTAAGCGTATATTAATGAAAATTGGTTATAAGTGACCCCAGAATCTCGGGAGTCGAGTGTATGCATGACCCTCGATTTTCAGGGCATTACATACTTAATTCCCTAAACCTTAACCCGAATTCCTAGACCTAAACCAAAACCTACATGTATTCTCATATCCCTAACCTAAACCTGCACGTAAACTTAAAAATCCAAACCTAAACGTAAAACCTAAATGTATTCTCAAATCGTTAACTTACAACCTATAACCTAACCTAAACCTAAAACCTAAATCTATTCTTAAATCCTTAAACCTAAACCTACACCTAATCCTAATCTCAACTCCTTAACCAAAACCTAAACTTGAAAACTCAAACCTAAACCCGATCCCAAACCCGAACCTGATTTCCTAAACCTAAACTTTAACCTATTCTCAGTTCCTTAAAGCTAGAAACTATAACCTATAACCTATAATCTATAACCTATAACCTAACCTAAACCAAAACCACAAACCTAAGTGTATTCTCAAATCCCTAAACCTAAACCTACACCTAATCCTAATCTTAACTCCTTAACCTAAACATAAACTTGAAAACCCAAACCTAAACCTGAACCCGAACCTGATTTTTTAAACCTAAACCTATAACCTAAACTTAAACCTTAACCTAAAACCTAAACCTTAACCTATAACCTAAAACATTTAACCTAAAACTATAACCTAAACTCAATTCCATAAACCTTAACTTATAACCTAACCTAAACCTAAACTTAAACCTAAAACCTAAATGTATTCTCAAATCCCTAAACCTAAACCTACACCTAATCCTAATCTCAACTCCTTAACATAAACCTAAACTTGAAAACCCAAATTTAAACCCGAACCCGATTTCCTAAATAGAAACCTTAACCTATTCTCAATTCCCTAAACCTTAATCTATAACCTAACCTAAACCTAAACCTATAACCTACACTTATAACCTAAACCTAAACCTAAACCTAAAACCTAAACCTAAACCTAAACCTAAAACATAAATGTATTCTCAAATCCCTAAACTTAAACCTACACCTAATCCTAATCTCAACTCCCTGACCTAAACCTAAACCTAAACCTAAACCTAAACTTGAAAACCCAAACCTAAACCCGAACCCAATTTTTTAAACCTAAACCTTAACCTATTCTCAATTCCCTAAAGCTATAATCTATAACCTATAACATAAACCTTAACCTTAACCTAAACCTATAACCTAAGCCTAAACCTTAACCTAAACCTAAACCTATAACCTAAACCTAAACCAAAACCTATAACTTAAACCTTAACCTATAACCTATAACCTAAACTTATAACCTATAACCTAACCTTAACCTAAACCTAAAACCTAAACCTAAACCTATAACATATAACCTAAACCTATAACCTAAAACCTGAATGTATTCTCAAATCCCTAAACCTAAACCAAAACCTAATCTTAATCTCAATTCCCTAACCTAAACCTAAACTTAAACTTGAAAACCCAAACCTGAACCTAAATCTGATTGAATGGGCCCACACACAATCTTAAAGAATTATCCCTATACAAGTAGATTATTCATAACCTATTTCTTGTATGATTTCAGTTGAATACCTTGTTAGGACATTAGTTGTTGTCTCTTATTATGATGATTTTTATATTCTTTTGTAGGCATGGAAGGTGGTTAGAGGGAGATTCGAATTGCGTGTGTTCCCCACCAAGGTGGAATCTAGGTGGGGCTCACTCTGATATTCTTGAGAAATTCATTGTCTTTAAATTTTATAAGTTTATGATAGGACATGTGCCTAAAAATGAAGTAAATCCATACTCAAGTGAATCACATGGAAAATAAGAATAAAGATAAGAATAGAGATTAAACGCCTACATTCAAACCTTCTTTGGGATATAAGAGTTTAGGATTAACAAACTTTTGTGCTTTTTCAGTTTATTTTAGTGGTAATGACTTTATAAACAATTTGGATGACATTTGAGCATCACGAATCTAGATCCTCTGCTTACCATTGATACAAATAGAAATTTCTCATTTTCTTGCATTGTGACCGTAAGGCTTAGTCATCATTAACGTTGCCAGCATTACTGCATCAAACATAGTATATAATAATGTAGCCCAATCACATGGTAACAAACAAGAAAATCTTACTTTATTGGCAAGCATACTCGAACTCAAGCATCACAATGCATCTATTTCCATATCCACTATCTCTTATAGCATAGATTATTTGAGATTTAAATTTATCTCATTTTTAGAGTCATGTCCTAACACAATATGATAATATTAATAGACAAGGTGGATTTTTCACTAACATTATTCCAAGACCCATATAACTTCTCCTTATAGGAATTTGGGTAGGGCACATGCAGCTTAAATCCATCAAAGGAGATAAGGATCACCTCTCATATGTTCTCTCTCTTTTCACTTTTTTTTTCATAGGATTGTTTATTTTGTAGTGTTTGCTCAAATATACGTACAACATTTTATCATGATAATATAATTATAAGTGGCCTAATCTCACCTGTCTAAAAATAACTAATAATAATTTCTACATGATGAGAAATCACCAAGTACCCACTATCAAAAAATCAAGCATAGGCTACGGATAAAAACCGTAGCCATAGACCTATGGTTACGGTTTTTGTCCATAGCTTGACCATTGTCGTAGGTGTCATAACAATAGGTCTTGAACCTATGGCTACAGATTTAATCCGTAGCTATAGGTGTAATAGCTATAGATATAATCCGTAGTAATTATATCTATAAAAAAAACTTCAGACAGCTACAAATATTATTTGTAACTAAAAGTCCATTGCAATATGCCTAATTTGAAAAGGTTACACCTGTCCGATTAATGGATACGGATATTATTTGTAGCTAAAGTCCGTAGCAATATGCCTAAATCAAAAAAGCTACACCTGTCAGATTAATAGCTACGGATATTATTTGTAGCTAAAAGTCCGTAGCAATATGCCTAAATTGAAAAGGCTGCACCTGTTAGATTAATGGCTACGGTCAATATTCGTAGCTATTTTGTACATTACAAAATTATATATAATTATTTTTTCATTCAATTACTACCTGTACAATCATTCATTCATTCAATTACAATCACTCATTCATTCATTCAATTACAATCCTTCATTCATTCAATTATAATTACAATCAATTACAATCCAATTCATTCAATCAATTACAATAATGCTGAAAATATAAATCTTTGGCTTCATTAGAGAAATGTGCTTGACTTCACCCTGAAATTTCAACAGCTTCGTATATTCCATTATCCTACAAACAGTCATGTTATACATAAATTAGAATGCCCATTGAGAAAAAGAAAGACAAAGTGAAAGAAGTGCATCTGTATAATAACCTTTTTATTTTTTAATGAATTAAAAAAAAAACTCAAAGAGGAATGAAATTGACACAAAAGAAATGGTCTCACCATATGATTATAGGTTTTGGTTTTGGTTTAGGTTATATGTTTATGTTAAGGTTTAGTTTAAGGTTAGGATATAGGTTATAATTAAGTTTAGGTTATAGGTTATAAGTTTTGGTTAGGTTAAGGTTATAGGTTTAGGTTTAGGTTATAGGTTATAGCTTTTGGAAACTTGATTATAAGTTAAGGTTTGAGTTTAGGAAATCGGGTTCGGGTTCGGGTTCGGGATCGAGTTTAGATTTGGGTTTTCAAGTTTAGGTTTAGGTTAAGGAGTTGAGATTAGGATTAGGTGTAGGTTTAAGTTTAAGGATTTGAGAATACATTTACGTTATAAGTTTAGGTTTAGGTTAAAGGTTTAGGGAAAGGTTATAGGTTTAGGTTTAGGTTATAGGTTATAGGTTATAGCTTTAGAGAATTGAGAATGGGTTATAGTTTAGGTTTAGAAAATCGGGTTCAGGTTCGGGATTGGGTTTAAGTTTGGATTTTTAAGTTTAGGTTTAGGTTTAGGTTAGGGAGTTGAGATTAAGATTAGGTATAGGTTTCGCTTTAGGGAATTGAGTTTAGGTTATACGTTTAAGGAAAGGTTAGGTTTAGGTTATAGGTTTTGGGATTTGGGAATAGTTTTAGGTCATAAGTATAGGTTTAGGTTAGGTTATAGGTTAAGGTTTAGGGATAGGTTATAGGTTTTGGGATTTGAGAATGGGTTCGGGTTTTGGTTTTGGTTTTGGGTTATAGGTTTTGGGATTTAAGAATGGGTTCGGGTTTAGGTTATAGGTTTAGGTTTTGGTTTAGGTTATAAGTTTTTGGATTTAAGAATGGGTTATGGTTTAGGTTTAGGAAATCGGGTTCAGGTTCGGGATTGGGTTTGAGTTTAGATTTTCAAGTTTAAGATTAGGTTTAGATTAGGGAGTTGAGATTAGGATTAGGTGTAGGTTTAGCTTTAGGGAATTGAGTTTAGGTTATAGGTTTAGGGAAAAGTTAGGTTTAGGTTATAGGTTTTGGGATTTGGGAATTGTTTTAGGTTATCAGTATAGGTTTAGGTTAGGTTATAGGTTAAGGTTTAGAGATAGGTTATAGGTTTTGAGATTTGAGAATGGGTTCGGGTTTTTGTTAAAGGTTTTGGTTTTGGTTTTGGTTTAGGTTATAGGTTTTTGGATTTGAGAATAGGTTATGGTTTAGGTTTAGGAAATCAGGTTCAGGTTCGGGATTGGGTTTAAGTTTGGGTTTTTAAGTTTAGGTTTAGGTTTAGGTTAGGGGGTTGAGATTAGGATTAGGTGTAGGTTTCACTTTAGGGAATTAAGTTTAAATCATAGGTTTAGGGAAAGGTTAGGTTTAGGTTATAGGTTTTGGGATTTGGGAATAGTTTTAGGTTATAAGTATAGGTTTAGGTTAAGTTATATGTTAAGGTTTAGGGATAGTTATAGGTTTTGGGATTTGAGAATGGGTTCGGGTTTAGGTCATAGTTTTGGTTTTGGTTTAGGTTATAGGTTTTGGGATTTGAGAATGGGTTTGGGTTTAGGTTATAGGTGTTGGTTTTGGTTTAGGTTATAGGTTTTGGTTTAGGTTAAGGTTTAGGTTTAGGTTTAGGTTTTGGGATTTGAGAATGGGTTCAAGTTTAGGAAATAGTTTTTGGTTTTGGTTTAGGTTATAGGTTTTGGGATTTGTTAATGGGTTCGGGTTTTGGTTATAGGTTTTGGTTTTGGTTTTGGTTTAGGCTATAGGTTTTTTGATTTGAGAATGGGTTATGGTTTAGGTTTAGGAAATCGGGTTCAGGTTCGGGATTGGATTTAAGTTTGGGTTTTTAAGTTTAGGTTTACGTTTAGGTTAGGGAATTGAGATTAGTTTTAGGTGTAGGTTTCACTTTAGGGAATTGATTTTAAGTTATAGGTTTTGGGATTTGGGAATAGTTTTAGGTTATAAGTATAGGTTTATGTTAAGTTATAGGTTAAGGTTTAGGGATAGGTTATAGGTTTTGGTATTCGAGAATGGGTTCAAGTTTAGGTTATAGGTTTTGGTTTTGGTTTAGGTTAGAGGTTTTGGTTTAGGTTATAGGTTATAGGTTTAGAATAAGGTTTATGTTTAGGTTTAGGTTATAGGTTTTGGGATTTGAGAATGGGTTTGGGTTTATGTTATAGGTTTGGGTTTTGGTTTAGGTTATAGGTTTTGGGATTTGAGAATGGGTTCGTGTTTAGGTTATAGATTTTTGTTTTTGGTTTTGGTTTAGGTTATAGGTTTGTTGGATTTGAGAATGGGTTATGGTTTAGATTTAGGGCAATGGGTTCAGGTTCAGGATTGGGTTTAAGTTTGGGTTTTTAAGTTTAAGTTTAGGTTTACATTAGGGAGTTGAGATTATGATTAAGTGTATGTTTCGCTTTAGGGAATTGAGTTTAGTTTATAGGTTTTGGGAAAGGTTAGGTTTAGGTTTTAGGTTTTTGGATTTGGAAATAGTTTTAGGTTATAAGTATAGGTTTAAGTTAGGTTATAGGTTAAGGTTTAGGGATAGGTTATAGGTTTTGGGATTTGAGAATGGGTTCGGGTTTAGGTTATAGGTTTTGGTTTAGGTTTTAGGTTTTTGGATTTGAGAATGGGTTATGGTTTAAGTTTAGGAAATCGGGTTCATGTTCGGGATTGGGTTTGAATTTGGGTTTTCAAGTTTAGGTTTAGGTTCAGGTTAAGGAGTTGAGATTAGGATTAGGTGTAGGTTTAACTTTAGGGAATTGATTTTAGGTCATAGGTTTAGGGAAAGGTTAGGTTTAGGTTATAGGTTTTAGGATTGGGGAATAGTTTTAGGTTATAAGTATAGATTTAGGTTAGGTTATAGGTTAAGGTTTAGGGATAGGTTATAGGTTTTGGTATTCGAGAATGGGTTCAGGTTTAGGTTATAGGTTTTAGTTTAGGTTTAGGTTATAGGTTTTGGTTAAGGTTATAGTTTATGAGTTTAGGATAAGGTTTAGGTTAAGGTTTTGGAATTTAAGAATGGGTTCAGGTTTATGTTATAGGTTTGGGTTTTGGTTTATATTATAGGTTTTGGGATTTGGGTATGGGTTTGGGTTTAGGTTATAAGTTTTGGTTTTAGTTTTGGTTTAGGCTATAGGTTTTTTAGATTTGAGAATGGGTTATGGTTTAGGTTTAGGAAATCGGGTTCAGTTCGGGATTGGGTTTAAGTTTGGGTTTTTAAGTTTAGGTTTAGGTTTAGGTTAGGGAGTTAAGATTAGGATTAGGTGTAGGTTTCGCTTTAGGGAATTGAGTTTAGTTTATAGGTTTTGGAAAAGGTTAGGTTTAGGTTATAGGTTTTGAGATTTGGGAATAGCTTTAGGTTATAATTATAGGTTTAGGTTAGGTTATAGGTTAAAGTTTAGGGATAGGTTATAGGTTTTTGGATTTGAGAATGGGTTCGGGTTTAGGTCATATGTTTTGGTTTTGGTTTTGGTTATAGGTTTTGGGATTTGAGAATGGGTTCAGGTTTAGGTTATAGGTTTTGGTTTTAGTTTAGGTTATAGGTTTTGGTTTAGGTTATAGGTTATAGGTTTAGGTTAAGGTTAGGTTTAAGTTATAGGTTTTGGGATTTGGGAATAGTTTTAGGTTATAAGTATAGGTTTAGGTTAGGTTATAGGTTTTGGGAGTTGATAATGGGTTCGGGTTTAGGTTATAGGTTTTGGTTTTGGTTTAGGTTATAAGTTTTGGTTTAGGTAATAGGTTATAGGTTTAGGATAAGGTTTAGGTTATAGGTTATAGGTTTAGGATAAGGTTTAGGTTATAGGTTATAAGTTTAGGATAAGGTTTATGTTTATGTTTAGGTTATAGGTTTTTGGGATTTAAGAATGGGTTCAGGTTTAGGTTATAGGTTTTGGGATTTAAGAATGGGTTCAGGTTTAGGTTATAGGTTTTGGTTTTGGTTTAGGTTATAAGTTTTGGGATTTGAGAATTGGTTCGGGTTTAGGTTATAGGTTTGGGTTTTGGTTTTGGTTTAGGTTATAGGTTTTTGGATTTGAGAATGGGTTATGGTTTATGTTTAGGAAATAGGGTTTAGGTTTGGGATTGGGTTCGAGTTTGGGTTTTCAAGTTTAGGTTTAGATTTAGGTTAGGGAGTTGAGATTAGGATTAGGTGTAGGTTTAACTTTAGGGAATTGAGTTGAGGTCATAGGTTTAGGGAAAGGTTAGGTTTAGGTTATAGGTTTTGGGATTTGGGAATAGTTTTAGGTTATAAGTATAGGTTTATGTTAGGTTATAGGTTAAGGTTTAGGGATATGTTATAGGTTTTAGGATTTGAGAATGGGTTCAGGTTTAGGTCATAGGTTTTGGTTTTGGTTTAGGTTATAAGTTTTGGGATTTGAGAATGGGTTCGGGTTTAGGTTATAGGTTTTGTTGTTGGTTTTGGTTATAAGTTTTGGTTTAAGTTATTGGTTATAGGTTTAGGTTTCGGTTAAGGTTAGGTTTAGGTTATAGGTTTTGGGATTTGGGAATAGTTTTAGGTTGTAAGTATAGGTTTAGGTTAGGTTATAGGTTAAGGTTTAGGTTAGGTTATAGGTTTTAGGATTTGGTAATGGGTTCGGGTTTAGGTTATAGGTTTTAGTTTTGATTTAGGTTATAGGTTATAGGTTTAGGATAAGGTTTAGGTTTAGGTTTAGCTTATAGGTTATATGTTTAGGTTTTATGTTTAAGTTTAGGTTTAGGTTATAAGTTTTGGAATTTAAAAAAGTGTTTGGGTTTAGGTTTAGGTTTAGGTTATAGGTTTTAGGATTTGAGAATGGGTTCAGGTTTAGGTTATAGGTTTTGGTTTTGGTTTAGGTTATAAGTTTTGGAATTTGAGAATGGGTTTGGGTTTAAGTTATAAGTTTTGGTTTTATTTTAGGCTATAGGTTTTGGTTAAGGTTATAGGTTATAGGTTATAGGTTTTGAGATTTGGGAATAGTTTTAGGTTATAAGTATAGGTTTAAGTTAGGTTATAGGTTTTGGAATTTGAGAATGGGTTCGGGTTTAGGTTATAGGTTTTGGTTTAGGTTATAGGTTCTTAGATTTGAGAATGGATTCGGATTTAGGTTATAGGTTTTGGGATTTGAGAATGGGTTCGGGTTTAGGTTATAGGTTTTGGTTTTGGTTTAGGTTATAATTTTTTGTTAAGGTTATAGGTTATAGGTTTAGGTTTAGGTTAAGGTTAGGTTTAGGTTTTAGGTTTTGGGATTTGGGAATAATTATAGGTTATAAGTATAGGTTTAAGTTAGGTTATAGGTTTTGAAATTTGAGAATGGGTTTGGGTTTAGGTTATAGGTTTTGGTTTAGGTTATGGGTTCTGGGATTTGAGAATGGATTCGGGTTTAGGTTATAGGTTTTGGTTTAGGTTTAGGTTTATAGGTTTAGGTTTAGGTTATAGGTTTTTAGATTTGAGAATGGGTTTGGGTTTAAGTTATAGGTTTTGATTTTGGTTTAGGTTATAGGTTTTGAGATTTGAGAATGGGATCGAGTTTAGGTTATAGGTTATGATTTTGGTTTAGGTTTAGGTTATAGGTTTTTGGATTTAAGAATGTGTTATGGTTTAGGTTTATGAAATCGGGTTCATCTTCGGGATTGGGTTCAAGTTTTGGTTTTCAAGTTTAGGTTTAGGTTTAGGTTAGGGAGTTGAGATTAGGATTAAGTGTATGTTTAGCTTTATAGAATTGAGTTTAGGTTATAAATTTTGGAATTTGGGAATAGCTTTAGGTTATAAGTATAGGTTATAGGTTATAGGTTTGGGTTAAGGTTATAGGTTTTTGGATTTGAGAATGGGTTCAGGTTTAAGTTATAGGTTTTGGTTTTGGTTTAGATTATAGGTTATAGGTTCAGGTTAAGGTTTAGGTTTAGGTTATAGGTTTTTGGATTTGAGAATGGGTTCGAGTTTAGGTTATAGGTTTTGAGATTTGAGAATGGGTTCGGGTTTAGGTTATAGGTTTTGGTTTTGGTTTAGGTTATAGGTTTTGGGATTTGGGAATGGGTTTAGGTTTAGGTTATAGGTTATGGTTTTAACTTAGGTTTAGGTAGGTTTTTGGATTTGAGAATGGGTTATGGTTTAGGTTTAGGAAATCGGGTTCATGTTCGGGATTGGGTTTGAGTTTTAGTTTTCAAGTTTAGATTTAGGTTTAGGTTAGGGAGTTAAGATTATGATTAGGTGTAGGTTTAGCTTTAGGGAATTGAGTTTAGGTTATAGGTTTAGGGAAATGTTAGGTTTAGGTTATAGGTTTTGGGATTTAGGAACAGTTTTAGGTTATAAGTATAGGTTTTAGGTTATAGGTTTAGGATTAGGTTATAGGTTTTTGGATTTGAGAATGGGTTCGGGTTTAGGTTATGGGTTTTGGTTTTTGTTTAGGTTATAAGTTTTGGTTTAAGTTATAAGTTATAGGTTTAGGTTAAGGTTTAGATTTAGGTTATACGTTTTTGAATTTGAGAATGGGTTCGGGTTTAGGTTATAGGTTTTGGTTTTGGTTATGGGTTATAGGTTTTGGTTTAGGTTATAGGTTATAGGTTTAGGTTAAGGTTTAGGTTATAGGTTTTTGGATTTGAGAATGGGTTTGGGTTTAAGTTATAGTTTTTGGTTTTGGTTTAGGTTATAGGTTTTGATTTATGTTATAGGTTATAGGTTTTAGTTTAGGTTATAGGTTTTTGGATTTGAAAATGGGTTCGGGTTTAGGTTATAGGTTTTAGTTTTGATTTAGGTTTTAGGTTTTGGTTTAGGTTACAGGTTATAGGTTTAGGTTTAAGTTATAAATTAAGATTTAAGTTTTAGGTTTTTGGATTTAAGAATAGTTTCGGGGTTAGGTTATAGGTTTTGGTTTTAGTTTAGGTTAAGGTTTAGGTTTAGGTTATAGGTTTTTATAATTGAGAATGAGTTCGGGTTTAGGTTATAGGTTTTGGTTTTGGTTTTGGTTTAGGTTATAGGTTTTTGGATTTAAGAATGGGTTATGGTTTAGGTTTAGGAAATAGGGTTCATGTTCGGGATTGGGTTTAAGTTTGGGTTTTCAAGTTTAGGTTTAGGTTTAGGTTAGGGAGTTGAAATCAGGATTAGGTGTAGGTTTAGCTTTAGGGAATTGAGTTTAGGTTATAGGTTTTAGTTTTAGATAGGTTATAGGTTTTGGTTTAGGTTATAGGTTATAGGTTATAGGTTTTAGGATTTGATAATGGGTTCGGGTTTAGGTTAAGGGTGTGGTCCCTGCAAATACAAATATAAACATGGCCTGTCCAAATGGTCAGGCCCTTCCAATGTCGTCCATAGGAAATGGACAGCTTCATCATGGTCATAACAGTAGTTCCCACCTTTCAGGGACCCCCGCTCATCCGGATTGCTCCGACGCACATCCGGGTCTGCTCCATTAATTTCGAGCAAATACATAAACACGGCCTGTCTAAATGGTCAGGCCCCTCCAATGTCGTCCATAGGAAACAAATAGTTTCATCATGGTCATAACAGCGGTTCCCACCTTCCAGAGACCCCCGCTCATCCGGATAGCTCCGACCCACATCCGGATCTGCTCCCTCAATTTCGAGCAAATACATAAATATAGCCTATCCAAATTGACAGGCCACTCCAATCATATGCATTCTTGACAAGATACGTACCAAATGCTTGAATATGAAATATGTAGCTCCAATCCTCCCACATGCAACATCCACCTGAAAGAATGCGCATAACCATCATGCTTGAGTAATCAACTACCCACTCAATGAAAAGAGCACAAATACCTTTTCATGATTCAAAGAAGGGAACTTAATGAAAAGAGCACCACCACCATATACAGGCATATAATTGTGAACATAAATTTAGAGGACTCCAGGCTCAATAAAATGGACCATCTTTAACACAGTCTGCTAGCTTCTACACATAACTACTACATGGGTAATCAATCACTAACCATTAGTGTGACTCACACCAAGAGCAAGAAGCCCTTCCAGGTTTGTTGGGTTTGCTTCATGTGCCCACATGATTGATGAAATAGCTTGCAATACAAATAGATTCTTAAGATGAATGCTTCCAAAATAATATCCTTGTTGAATGACAACATCATCAAAACTTCTTTTTAAATTTTTCATTTTATGAGAAGTTAATAAAGAATGGAGAATACAAAAGTCTCCAAAGATTTCATTTCACCATTCCTATAAAGATGACCATGAATAATACACGCAACCATGAATAATAACCACTGTTATAAACATCATTTATGGCTGACCATCCTTCTCAAAAAGATAAACAAGAAAAAGAGACATACACAGTAGGAATTACCTAACTCTTCATCCCTAAAAAAAGAAGAAAAAAGCCAAAAAAGAAAAAAGAGAGGATTAGGACTTACCTCATCAAAGAAGTTGATAATACAACTTTTTGGTTTCCTACTCTCTAGAATTAGGTGCCATTGAACCAGATGATCTATGATAGATTGCAGAATTGAAGGTGTCGGTTCAATATAGCCTGCAAGACAAGATTACAAGATTACAAGTATGTAGTGTAAAGGCACAAAACATATATCTTGGGTTGTTAATTTATGTTACTTGGGACCCGACTTCCAATAGAAACTAATAAAATACAAATAACCCATGTCATTTGAGAGAGCTCATCACTTGTAAAGGAAACATGAATCATAATAAAGGGAAATAAAAGATTTAAAAAAAAATGAAAGAAGTATAAACTTACAGTCCAATAAGTGAAGAGTCTTGTGTTGTTGTCTCCATAAAGATATGGGCTAACCTGTTTTTGCATTGTTAACGCATTGAGAAATGGATTTGGGTCTGCATTGTTAAGCAACAATCCACATTAAATTTGCATGTGTGGCCCACCTAATGAGCTGACTGGCCTAATTTTTGGGCCAGGGCATGTTAGTGATGGGACCCACCTGATAGAAGTGCAGATTACATCCGATGTTAGCATTCGTCCTTGAATTATAATGTTTTGATCCTCTCTTTTTTCTCTGACAAACAACTGCTATTGTTGAGGACTGTTGGAATTCTTATTCTGGTTTATATAATGGCAAGAGCACTCACTGTAATTCAACACAGGCTCCAACAACAGGTAGCTCCCCTTTTTCAAACCTACAAGCGGGATCCAGGCTGTTCACCAAGTAGATCCCAACAAATTACCCACGAACCAAAAATCAGGTCAGGCCTAGCACTAGGTAGGCCACATTATATATGGAAAAAATGATGATATTTGAAACTCATCAATGGCTACACATGTGAACCATCTGATGATCATGCAGCAGCACATAACACTGATGGGCCCCACTAATGAATAGCTTAGAGCTCGCATGGGGCAAGAGCACAACTTAAATATGAGTTATGGTCATCCCTTTACTGCACATATATGGGTTATGGTCATGTGTCAATTAAGACCGTCCATCCAGTAGGACCCATCTTAAATCATGTTCGTTCTAATTTTTTATTTTGCTAGGTAATCCTAGCCTAAATTTATTCTCCTCTAACCAAATAGGGGCCATTGACCTTTTTTATTCTCCTCTAAATTTATTTTTTATTTTGCTAGGTAATCCTGTTTCATCATCAACAAGGGCAATTAAATGAAAACACCTGTCATGTGTACTATGGAAAGGTCTCTATAATCCTATACTGGTTCCACCTACTTCTGCTTCTTCTTCTTCTTCTTCTTCTTCCTCTCCTGCGGCACCTTTAAGAAGCAAGCATAAAAAGGTGAAAAAAAAGGTAGAAAAAGATGGAAGTTAGGTTAGAAAAGTCTTCAAAGGAATTTATAGGTGGGTTGGACACTTGAAATTTGAAGAATCTACATCTATAGTAATTGGATTCTTGAGAATTTTAGTGTTTTAAGCTTTGTTTAGCACCTTTAAATTTAAATCATCTACTTTCTACAGTTAATATATTGAAAATGCACATCCTACAATCATATCCCATAAAATGCACATCCTACAATCATATCCCATATAAATAATAATAATAATAATAATAAAGAACATATTTTTTTAGATAATCAATGCATAGAAAGCTAGAAACAATAGTTGATTTCTACTTTCTAGAGAAGCTTGCAACAAAAGATGAATTCAGGGGGAAATTTCACGGGATCAGAAATAACACTTTATTTGGATAATAAGTGACATGGAATATACACCAAGTGTTCTAGATTAATCGTGTTTTTTTATTAGGACTGCCATTCCATATAAGTTTCCCTAAAATTTAGTAGGAGTACACCCATGAAACTCAACCCACCACAAAGATTTATTAGGACAACAAAGCAAACAAAAATGGAGTCCATTTAGCAGTCCCCAAATTCAGGTTTCAGTTGTTATGATGCATAGAAATGTCTCACTATGACATGCTCAGAATTTTTAGTAACAAATAGGAGAAGTGTCCTTTTGCATTTACATGCATACACAGGTAATGGAGATTAAATCTAGGAGCTTGATCCAGAATCAATATTCAATCCAAAGCATTGTAGGATCTTAATAGATTTTTCCAACCTTTAAAATGGGCAAATTATATTCTTTTTTTAAGCTTAAAATCTGATCAGTCCACACATAGATTTCCAACTAAAAACAAGCAAACAACTAAAATATAATTTTCTCAAGATTTGTTAATTTAACTTCACTTGCAGCAAGCTTTAATAAAAGGGAAATCAGGAAGTGGTACCCTAGAGCCATTGATGATATACAACCTTTTCACGATGTTGACAAACATCCTACAAGAATGGAGAGTTAGAATTTCAGTCATTTGATGATCATCCTAACTCACACTATCACACATGTATGAATGAGTTGCATTTTTATTTTAAATATGATCGAGATGCAGCTAGCGGAAAACACGTGGCTTCATAACATAAATGCAAAATCAAAAGTAATAGACATACTCCCATGGCACATTGCTGACAAGAATTCGATCTCCTTCATTGTCTTCATAAATAAGAACATAGTTGGGAGTTACTACGTTGCCTTCTTCATAAATAAGAACAAAGAATTTCAGAACTAAACCATCAGATCTGATGAAATCAACATCAATTCGAATTAAAAAAGGGAAAAAAAAAAATCCTCAACCATAAAAATGCTATAAAAAATCATAAAATCAACAGATTTCCAGCAGAAAAGGGGGATTGGGTCATTTTGAGGTGGGATCAAAGCTACAGATATATCCAAATTGTATTTGAATTCTTGTAACTAAAATTAAACTATAGCAAATCTGAGCTTCTTATGACAAAATCAACTAACTAAACCAACCAATATCATAAAAATCCATCTATCAACCATCATACAGTGCCATCAACAATTTCTGCTTAGGCAACTGTCTTCAAGGAATGAATCTGGACTATCCATAATTACAAACTTACAACCTATGGGACACTGTGAAAGAATCACACCAGTCAGATGATCCTATCCACTTGAAAGCTAGCCATCTGTTTTTTTATGGCCATCTTCTATCTAAGTTGTAAGCCATATATGGATGGTTAGGATCATCTGTTGAAAGTGATTCATTAGAATCATAAGCAATCCATTATCCATGATGAGAACCAAAAAAAAAAAAAAACCTAATTAGGGATTTTACAAGTTCGAGTTCCTCACCTCTAGACACGGTAAATGATGATCAACCATACAAAATCCCAATCTGGGATAGAGCTCCTCCAGAAATAACGAATTACAAAATCAAAAATACCAATTAGGGATTGAAAGTTCAAAAAGCCCCAATTAGGGATTTGGAATTTCAAAAATCTCCAATTAGAGATTTTTAATTTTGAAGCCCTATTAGAAAAAGAAAAAGAAGACAGAGAAGAGGAAGAGGAGAATACCATTGCCACTGCCGAGAGAGAGAGAGAGAGCTGTTGGTTGTGAGGTCGCAAGCAAGAAGGAGATGGAGAGAGCGAGAAAGGACGAGGATTGCGTGATGATTCTGCCACCACCGACTGGATGTGGATTGTGTGGTAGGGTGGAGAGATCAGAGAGAGAGGAAGAGAGAGACAGAGAGAGAGAGAGAGAGGAGGGAAAGGGTGCGCGCGAGAGAGAGTTTTAGGTTTGGGTATGGGGAAGATGGGTGCGCGGAACTAAGAGACAGGGAGAGAGGGTGAGGGAGAGCGGGAGATCGAGAGAGGGCCTAGACGGAGAGAGAGAGAGAGAGTTTTCGTCTCTGCACGTGGGAGAAAATGGCGGACGAGGATGGGTTTTTGGATTATGGAGGGGGGTAGGTGACGGACGGTTCCTTGGGGACGTTGTGTTTTAGGACTGTGGGGCCCACTGTGATGTATTTCATATATCCACTCCGGCAATTAATTTTAAATTATTATTTTAAGTGCTTATATAAAAAATGAGTTAGATCGAATCTATAAAGCGACCACACAACATATTAATAGTAGAAATTTAATTTTAATTATTTCTTATGGTGTGGTCCACTTAGACATTTAATCTAAATAATTTTTGGGCTCATGCATTAAAATTATATATCAGAATTTTTGGATGGCTTAGATCAAACACATATATTCCAATGGACTCCATGGATCCCCTTAAGCACCATCTATATTTAATATGATTTAAGTGAGGAGGTATGCTTTAGCTACAGATCACTTAGGATTTAGCTATGGATTAAATCCGTAGCTATGTTGCTATGGATTTAATCCATAGCTAAAAGCTTTCAACGTCCATAGCCTTTGTTCAATTTTTTGGTAGTGACCATTAGGCTCAACCCAAAAGATAAATCAACATTTTCTTTCTTTCCTTTTATTTTAACACACACTCACACACCAAATTCACTTATGGCCACAATGGGTACTTGAACTCATAACCTTGTATTGAAACTATTTTGAATCTACCATGAAGGCATAAGTAAGGACCTAGGTGTGTGTGCACAGTTGGCTGAGCCCAACCAGTAAATAGGCTATGAATAGTTTTTTGTATTTTATTTATGATATTAAACTTACATGTATTTCCGCGTTGATGAATGTGATGTAGATAAGATTATTTGTGTTTAGATGGATGTAGTTTATGTTTGGATGAATATAGTTTATCTTTGGATCGATTTACGTAGTTTGATTTTAGATGGATGTGAATGTGAATATGATGAAATATATTATATACAGGTATATATCAGGAAGAATATGATGAAATATATTGTAACAGGTGTATATTAGGAATTTTGTGCTGAAAAATTTGGAAGAAAAAAAAAAGAGAGACTTTTACCTACGAAATATTTCGTAGGTAAAAGTCTCATCCATGTTTTTTTACCTATGAAAATTAGGTAAAAGTCTCATCCACATTTTTTACCTACAAAGCTATTCGTAGGTAAAAGTTTTGTAAATATTTTTACCTACTTAAATATTCGTAGGTACAAATTTTGTAAATATTTTTACCTATAAAAATATTTGTAGGTAGGAGTTTTGTAAATATTTTAGCTACAAAAATTTTCATAGGTTAAAGTTTTGTAAATATTTTTAACTACGAAAATATTCGTAGGTAAAAGTTTAGTAAATACGAAAATATCCGTATGTAAAAGTTTTGTAATAATTTTTCATTTTGTAAATATTTTTAGCTACGAAAAATTTTATAAGTAAAAGTTTTGTAAATAAGATAAATGTTTTGTAAATATTTTTATCTACCAAAAAAAAAGCACCAGTAAAAGTTTTTACCAACGAAAAAATTTGCCAGTAAAAGTCTTACCTTTGCTAGTGAATTTTATTTTATTTTTTTGATAAAAAACTTTCACTACGGTCTTTTACCTACAAATTTACCCTAGAAAATTTTCATCAGTAAAACTTTTAATCTACTAAAAACAAAAGCTTTTAGGGACGAAAATTTTCATTAGTAAAAGTGCATTTTCTTGCAATTGGAACACTTCAGAGGAGATGCCCATGTTTAATTTGCAATGTTCCTGGCCGGAGGGTCAAACTAGCCTCCGTGAAGATGTTTCATACACGTATTGATTACATTTGTTAATACACAATATGGTTGGATTGTTCTCGGCGCCGTGGCCCACCTGATGGAAGGACCGTTTTCATTTTTTGGGCCCATGGCCAAAAAAGGGAGGCCCTGAGGTGGGAGGAGATGTCATACGTACGTACATCACATGTGGCCTTTTTCAAATGGTAGCCATCCTAATTATGGTGGGAATCTTACGACTGAATATATATATATATATATATATATATATATATATATATGTGTGTGTGTGTGTGTGTGTGTGTGTGTGTGTGTGTGTGTGTGTGTGTGAAGCCTCAACAACACTTTTGTCCGGTTCATTCATTCATATTACTAGGGGTAAGCTATGGTAAAAAATCACGTGGATTGGATAATCCTAGCCTTTGCAATAAAGCTAATTTGTTATAGCCGTCTATTATTTATAAGTCATAAATCATATGGTTAGAATCATTAAATCGAAGTATTGCTTTATAATCATAAGAGAAAAATAAAAAATAAAATGAGATCTGTTTAGCAAATGTCTCGTGATGATAATTGTACTTATTTATTTTCCTCAGTTAATCTTGATAGTTACTTTTTATTTTATCCACTCAAAGCTTAAGATCACCCAATTAACATGATTTTTGAGCCATAGGCTGCTCTTAGTTGTACGAATTAATGGACACATGATTTTTGCACCATGGGTTGCTCTTACCAGTATGAATTAATAATGAACAGTTTGGATTAATTAATAATAAGTTATCTTATATGTCATTTAAAAGGTTTTGGGACCAGGCTAAGTGTCCCTGTGCAACTACTGTGTGTACACGTACTTAGTTGCACTGGGACGGTTGTGTATATCTATAGATACGTGTCCCGGTGCAGCTCGTTGTGTGTAGTCACACAGAAAGATATTCCAACGCTCTTCCTTATAGTGCTCTAGTTGAACTGGGACACTTAGTCAAAATTATTTTTAAAAAATAGGTCCCATCAAAAACTTGCATAGATTAATTGCTTGTGATTCTAAGGAATCAATTTTGATAGCCAATTTTAACCATCCCATCCATTACTTCCAAAATGGATAGCCGTAGAAAATAAGGCCAAGTCAAAGGTGAATTAGATTATCCAATCATTATTATTTTTGCACGTTACTTATGAAATGTGTTTTGGACTTAATGGACAGTTCAGATCAAGTGAATGGACTGTCCAGGTAAACCGATGAAACAAAGAGGGTGTCAGCCATCCATCCGAACCGTATACAAGAGGCGTCTCCCATTAGAAAATATTACGCCCTGAAAAAATAGGTTTCATGCAAGCTCACTAACCCAATCAAATTAAAAACAAATTATAAAAAAAAAAAAAAAAAAAAATTAGAAAAAGAAAAAGAAAAAGAAAGGAAAGCGACAAACAGCGTAACAGCACAGGCTGTCTCGAGTAGCCCAATTGCAATTCAAGATAACCGATTAGCCAAATGCTGGTACCGACGCCTATCGATAACAAAACTGTTAGCCCCACCTTGGCAACTATAAATACCCACATTGAGTCCCATTCATTCAACACTCATACACACATACCACACACATACATTGTATTATTCAAGAAAGATGAAGGGTATAGCGGCATGTGTCTTGATGGTGCTAACTGTGGCCCACCTGATGGTTGAGCCCGGCCACGCAATGACATGCGGTGATGTGACCAAATGCATAGGACCATGTGTTCCCTTCCTGACAGGGTCACAGCCAAATCCAGGCAGCGCGTGCTGTGACGGCGTCAATCAGCTCAAGGGCTTGGCCCCCACCACTGCAGACAGGCGAGCTGCATGCGCCTGTGTGAAAACTGCTGCGGCCAACTTCAAAAACCTAAACGCCGACGCAGTGAGCTCATTACCGGCCCAGTGTGGGACACCGCTCCCCTTCCCCATCAACAAGGATACCAATTGCGAAATGTAAGCGAATTTTTCTCTTTTCACCCTTTATAAAAAATAAAAAATTTTAAAAAAATCTTGAGAATTTGACCCTTAGAACTTTTGGAAATAGAATAGAACAATACAATATTTCCAAAAGTTGAAGTACAGTAAGTACTTGCAAGTATTTTTGTTGGTCCATTTCCAAAATGAGAAGCATTAGTTTTGGATTTATCTTATTATATATGTATAGTATCCGACCTTACAGTGGGCCACACCATTACACTAAGTGATTACATCGGCTTTCCATTGATTCTGGCATTGTGTTGTGTGCCGCTCGATGAGTGGATGGCCTGATATTATTCTATTAGGTGATCATCATGGTATGGCACACTTTTGCATGGCTTGGATATTATACACATGTGACACGTTGTCGGGAAGGAAATGGCTGTACGTGAAAGTTCAAATACTGCCAATGTATGTGATCATTTCTCAATCATCCCTTGGAATATTATGATTTCTGCCGGAAGTAATAACTAGTGCCGCTGTGTCAACTAAGTTGGACATGCAAGCCGTCCAGTGCTGGGGCACTCTGGGGATAGAACCGGTCACAAAAATTACACTGGTCCCATCATCTGCCAGGCCACCCCGCATAAAAAAACAGTGGACGGTTTAAATCAGTTCGATCCTACATGCAGATTTGACCAACTTGATGATTGGACCATCCTTATTATCATGATGGAATACCATTTTTTGTGACTTGTATGCACAACATAATTAACATGTTGGCACCAATGATTCCTCTTTAAGTTGATATATCTTTTATTCAATGAATTTTTAGAATGCTGAGGAAGAGCACTGACCATTTCATGCATTGCTATTCATGCAGAATCCCTTGAATTGGAGTTCGTATGAAGGAGAAATGAAGAGAGGAGTATGCTAGGGCGTTGCTACCTTATCTACCAAGCACATATGATCATGGTGAATGGATATGTAATGAGAAATAAGTTGCTTTAGGATGTATTAGGCTTACGTATGTATGGGCTTTCATCGTCCGTATGAAGCTGATATTCGATGAAATGGTGGTAGCCAGGTCTCTCTGTGTCTGCAAGAACCTTGGTCAGTAGAAACTTGATGTTCAACGATGTTTAATAAAAGTGGGTCCGGATCTACTGCAAAGCTCTGTAGAGTGGGTATTTTCTTTGCCCAAGGCATTTTCATCGAATAAATAGTATCTCTTTCCAATTTATATTTGCAGGTAGGATTCCCTTTAAGGGTACTTCGGATGGTGGTAAATGATTTAAGTTGTATATGTTTACTAATAAATCATTTGCAAACTGTAAATAATTTCTATTGGGGTTTAAGTAAATCATTTACAATGTTTGATAGCCAATAAATGGTTTATATCTTGTAATTGCGAACTCACACCTGAGATAGTTTATAGAAGTAATTCATTAGAAAACATTCAAATGGTATATAAGAGTGGATTTTAAAGTGGATAATTGGGTTAAGCCTATCTCATTAAAGCTTAATTAAAGTTGACAGTCACATAAAACCAAGTTTATAGTGAACCATAGAAGTAGGCCCACAAATTCAAATGCTCTTTCTAGTAGAGAGAGAGAGAGAGAGAGAGAGAGAGAGAGAGAGAGAGAGCCATTAGAGTTCTTAGATACAATGGAGAGAGGGAGGTGGAGAGAGAGAGCCATTGGAGTTCTCAGATACACCGGAGGGAGGTGCATATACGTAACGCCCCAAAAACTGACAACCATGTACTAAGACTTAGATCTTATATTCAAGTATGTTAACTAAATGGCAGTCAGTGCTCTGACACCAACTCAGGTAATGTCCTACTTTTCGCCGCTTGAGTACGATGCTCTCACAGAAAAAACTTAAGTTTTACGACTACCAGAAAAATGGACAAACGCTACGGATTTAATCCGTATAGGTCTATGGCTACGGATTTAATCTGTAGCATGACCATCATCGTCGGTGCCAACCAATAGGTCTAAAACCTATGACTGCGGATAAAGACTACGGATTTATCCGCAGTCATAGCTTCATATAGCTATGGATATAATCCGTAGCAAATATTTTTGTAGCCACAAGCAACTACAGCTACAGATATTATTGGTAGCTAAAAGTAGTGTTGGATCAATAGCAATATGCTGAATTTTATGACAGGTACGGTTGTCAGAGTCAAAGCTACGGTTAATAACCGTAGCTATTTCCTACATTAAAAAAATTTATAATCATTCATTCGTTCAGTTACCACCTGCATAATCATTCATTCATTCATCCAATTACCACCTGCATAATCATTCATTCATTCATTCAATTACAATCTTCATTTCATTCCATGGCCTTATGAAAAAGGGATCGCTTTGTATTTTTTTTTTTTTTTAAAAAATCAAAATTAAAACTATTTGTGCAGGGGAAAACGATGCAACAGCTTGGTAGATGGTTATATATCTCAAGTTCTTTTCAACTAAGTCTCACTCAACCATGAATTAGGAAAAAAAGAAAAAAGATAAGTTCATCTGAACTGGTATTTATTCAACAAATAGCAACAGCTGAAAAAAGGGGCTGATCATTCACTTTTGCCATTTTGTTGGGCGGCAACAAAGTTGCGGATGACTTCCATGGCCAGCTGGTGAGCAGTCTTGTTCTGTAGCTTTGCAAGTTCATCTATGGCTTCGTATGTGTCTTTATCAGCAAAAGGCTTTAGATTAAATCGTGCCGGTGCCTTTGCTATGCCCTCCCACTTCTCAACTGTCTCAACTTAATGCATGCATACTTTGCCGGTATAGAACTGTTTGGATTTTCTAGTAGTTGCCCCAGGAATGATATGTAGATGAAAATGGGGCAAAACCAAGCATTGAGACACTGCGGATGAGGAAAGCGTGTTAATAAAATTGATAGCGAATCAAATCCTACTATTTAATTTCAATATGATCACAAAGGATTCACAATTTAACTTCGATGCTATTTGGCAACTGTATGTGAACAGTAAATTTGGAGTACCTGCACAGGCCCATGTAGAGGTGGGTTTCAAAGCAACTTTCAACAAAGACATGGTCAATCATTCAACTAGACCAACCATTCACATCTGCAAAGCAGAAAATTGAGAGAAATACCGAACCTGAAGAAATTCCATAAGCTGCACCAGTTGCCACGAGAGCTATCCTCCTTACGTTGTTGTTTTCCATCATTATTGAACACCCATTTGCACATGATTTACCAATATCAACATTGGGTCCATCAAGACCTAAAGAACAACCAGTGCCTAATGTTACAGCAGCCTGTATGGCCTTTATTCTAGGGAAGACTCCAGCCAGCAGATCAAATCCCTGCCTCTGAGAAGACCTTGGCTGCTTTATTTGGTCGAATATTTCAAGTAATCCATGTATCATGCCAATGACAACTCCTCCAGTCACTAGAATTAACAGTATCTCGTGCCATGTATCAGCTAGTCTCTGCAAATAAAGCTAAGCACCCCCTTCATTTGGAGTACCTGCCTGGGCCCATTTGTGTATTACATGAACCTAATTAAATTAAATAATGTATGTCAGCAAGACATCAAGGATCATGACTTTGGGAAGCAATTATGAAATGACCTCAGACAATCATTAAAATAGAAATCATGCATGTTTGAATCAAATGCTCTAGCAAATCAATATAGTAATTATGGTACTAAGATACTCTCTTAGCTTCACTACTACCAGAGAGAAATCACGTGTCGCGAGAATATTCGAAGGAAATCAAAATCTAATATAAAATCACTGGGAGCATACATGATTCTCAAATGTTTCCAATACCAATTATATTGCCGGAATATGGTTTACCCAAACACAGATGATACACAGTGTATACTGACCACCTAACAAAAAAGGCAAAAAAGGAAATAAAAGAAATTATATGCTCACTCTCACCTCATGTAATCCGCAGAGTTATCTTTGAGCTTTGGCAGTTTTTGGTTGTCCTCATCCAAGATAGCAACATGCTCAATAAAATAAGGTTTTATTTCCCCTCTAACTTCTTCCAGCATTTGGGACAATCTTCTAGTCCGTTTATTCATCATCACCCAAACACTGCATTATTACCATCAAAACCAAAAAAAAAACCACAAAACACAACAAACTCCAATCAGCTACTGGCCTATGTATTTATTTAGTACATGGTCTGAAAAATGAAGCAAATCCAAGCCTCAAGTGGACCACACAATAGGGACTCAATGCCCACCATTAAAAACTTCCTAGGGTGGGCATTCAATGAAGCCTATAACATTATGGTGGGCCTTAGGAATTTTTAAATGGGTGTACAATGAAGCCTATAACATTAAGAAAGGTCTTGAAGAAAAAGGAATTTGCATTTATGCATTTACAGATGTACAGGACATACCTTGAAAAAACTTGCAACAGCCTAACCTTCATAATATGTAGTTTAACGAAGTAGAAACATAAATCATCTTCCTCTTCCCCTTAAAATAACAGAAATCCAAGACTAGTTGCCAAACTCTGATTTGTAGAAAACCAAAATAGAAAAAAGAAAAGAGCCAAGAAAGACAGAACCTCCAGTCTCATACACCTTAATGTGGCAAATTGCATACAAATAAGCATTTCTCAGTATTTTCTGTCACTTTGAAAGAACCAACAAAAACCAGGGATTGTAATAAGACCCACTCAAAACTTAGGTTATTTTGTATAGGCTAAATGCAAGTTTAATTTCAAGTTAAATGGACTCAGAAAGTGGTAAAACTCATGCAATAATAGGTACCCTGAAATTCCAGTTTACAACAAGCTGGGCGGAAATTTTTCTTAAAAAGAAGGCAGTTCTACATGCAGCTTTAATGCATGTCCTCTGGGCTCCAGTAGGCAAAGTAAGTAGTAGATTCTAGTATGAAACTTCAGGCCTCCATTCTCCTTGATGCAGATCACTTTTCACTTATATCACTAGACATTTTTCATCCTTTCTGTAATAAAAAACTAAGAAAAAATAGGAAGGAGAAATGGGTTTTTGTGCTGGAGTTTGCTTCAGGCTTCTGCAATTCATAGTTTACAAGTACAATAACTGTTTCTCCAGGGAGCAGGTTAGGTGTTATTCGGGTAACATGTTAGCAGGTGTTTCCTACACCGTGGGGGTCCACCTTGATGTATGTATTATATATCCACTCCATCCATCAGTTTTTCCTGCTCACTTTAGGACATGATCCCAAAAATGAAGTAGATAGAAATCTTTAGTGGATCACACCACAGGAAACAGAGATCATTGAATGCCCACCATTAAAAACTTCCTAGGGCCCAATGTAACATTTATTTGCCATCAAACCTGTTGATTAGGTCACAAAGACCTAGATGAAGGGAAAACACAAATATTAACTTGATTTAAAACTTTTGCGACCCCAAGAAGTTTTCAATGTTGGGATTCAATCCCTACTGTGTGGTCCACTTGAGATTTGGATCTGCTTTTTGGGACTATGACCTAGAATGAGCTGGAAAAATAGATGGATGGCGTGGATAGGTTGGACATCATTCACACATGACATGTTTCTAATTACAAGCTAGTTTTTTTTTTTGTTAGCTTGGTAGTACACCGCACTGTCAGTTGACACTTCAGTGTTAGCCACCCCCCACTAGGGATCGATACCAAGACCTCAAGTGTTGAAACGAGAATTAGTTACATGTTGAAATAAAGTTTAGCTCACTCATGATCAAATATGGTTCATAATTTCATCATTTTTCATAAAGAAACATGAAATAAAACATCATAAGTCTAAGTACAAGTTACAACCTTACAAATTAAGACCCGTATCTTAGCCCGTACCATTTCGTAGGCCCCCGCGGTCCTCCGGTCGAATTTCGGTGACCCGCGATCTGTTGTTGGCATTTGCGCACGATCCTGAGACGTTTCCCGTATATCAGAGTCAACTCAACCCGAGACTTGTACCAGTGCGATCGCATCGTCACCGTGGTTCTGATGTCGCATCTCGTGCAATGAGGCGATGCCCGAGCCAGGAGACGTAGGCCCGCATTCAGTTCGAGGAAAACGCCGCATGTTGTAATTTTGAGAGAATCTCTATGAAACGTCACATCAATCAATCAAATGAAGTCTAGTACAAGAAACCATCCTCAAGTACAACCACCCCTCTCCAAAGTCAACTTTTCCTTATAACAAGTACACTCATTACCTTTCACCTATTCCTCTCCCATCACTTCCCTCCCTCTCTCTCTCTCTCGCATTCTCCAAGAAAGAATCGTCCAAGCCTCCCCATGAGAAGCCATGTGTGGCCCACTTCCCATCTCCTATCTCCACCATCCTAATAACATCTCGATCGTTGAAATCGTCTCCTTGGAGCTCTAGATCATGTTGGCGGAAGAAGGGCGAAGAGATCTTGAGGTGGGTGCTTCTCTCTCTCTCTTTCTCATTTTTGTGTGATGTGTGGCCCACTTGGATGGACTCCACCTTAATGTATGCCTTATCCAAACCATCCAAGTCATGTGAACTCTACCTTATGGTGGTGGAAAAAAAACACATCTGATGGATTCAAATCAGTTGGGCCACGTTGATGTAGGACCCACCTTGATGAAATGTGGGCCACGTCCATGTGGGACCCACTATGATGCCCTTGTATATCTAGGCCATCCAGCATCCCTGAACACTGGATGTACGGCAGGGAGCGGCTAACATGGAGTGCGTGTACTGACATGGGTAGGTACTAACAGCTAATTAAAAAAAAATCTTTTAAAAGTTTGGGGTGGGCCGCTCATGCAGGCCCCACCTTGATATATGTAGCTAATCCACGCCGTCCATTCCATTTCTCAGCTCATTTTAGGCGTTGAGCCAAAAAATGAGTCCATTATGATAATCGAGTGGGCCATACCATAGGAAATATTGTTATTACCATTAAAACCCACATTAATTTTCCTGTGCGTAAAAAATACATCACATATTGGTCTCATTTTATCGATCAGGGGCTGTAGAATCTGATGGAAGGGTTGGATTTTTCAGATGCAGGGCCCTATGAAAAATCGTGAAAAAATCTGTTTCTTTTTTTAAAAAATAAGCAACCAACTGCTGCTGCTGCTGACGTCTAGACGTCAGCAATGTCCTCCTACTGCGCTGGGACTTAAAGGACGGGCAAGGATGTGGGTCCCTGCTGTGGGCCCCACCATGATGTATGTTGACGTCAACACCATGCATTTTGTGCCCCTTTTAGGGCAGTGGCCACCCCAAGAAAAATCAACCGTATATGGTGCTCAGGTGGCCCATATCACAAGGAACAATGTGATTAAACATCTACCCTTGGAACCCTTTCTGGGTCACCGAAGTTATGGATCATCATGAAATTTGTTTTTCCTCTTTACTTAGGTCCCTGTGTGACCTTATTAACAGATTGAATGGAAGATAAATGTTATGGTGGGCCACACGTGGGACCCACCTTGATCCATGTGCCATGCCAAGAGCCCCACCATCCAGAGGCGGTGCTAAGGGACCACCGTGATGTATTTGTTCACACCGTCCATCTGGACAGTGTGCTGGGGGCCACTATGATGTATGTGGTGTATTCACGCCATCCATCCATTGATGGAGTGGGCCCACCCACACATGTGACATTTGTGGGTAGGTGGGACCCACCTTGATTTATGCATTGTTTATCCAGGTCATCTGTTCCTGGATGGTGTACAATGGAGTATGCGCTGATGTACGTGATTTCAGCCATGCCATTCACCCTTCTTGCTAGGCAGGTATGGTCCACCGTGATGTATTTGTTCTATCTCCACTCCGTCCTTGTCCAGGACCGTGGACCCCACGGTGATGTATGTGCTACACACCATCTGTCAATGAGGACCCCACCTTGGTCTACGTGCCTTACACCCAAATTGTCCATTCAACCAAGTCTCAGGACAGTAGCTTTGTATATTTATTTTTTTAGAAATATAATAATAATAATAATAATAATAATAATAAATATATGTATATTAAATAATATGTATAATATATTATAATATATAGGTATCTGGTGGGCCCCATGTGAGGCCCACCTGCTGGATAGACTGGTTGGGATCCCTACACTAGCTATGTAGCCATGTAATGACGTCACCAAATTCTGTGGGACCCACCTTAATAGTATGTGTTTCATCTGCACCGTCCATCTGGGCAGTGCCGTGTACTGCCCCACCATGATGCAGTGTTGGACCTGCACCGTCTGTGCAGTGGCCCACCTTAACGCTTGTGTCTATCAGGCTGGCCATCTGTTGAAAACTCACCGTGATATATGTTTTGTATTCCACGTCGTCCAGTACGCTGAACATGCGGCCCACTCGATATATGTGTTGTACATGAGGCCCATTGATGCAGTCCACCTGTTGTGTATATGAGGTCCATTGGTACGACCCATGTGATGCGGCCCACTTAATGCTTATATGGCCCATGTGGTGTACCTTAGGGCCCACTTATTATGTATCTATGGCCCTTGTCGAGGCCCAATATGATTTGTTTTATGGC
Source organism: Magnolia kwangsiensis (assembly GCA_037074715.1). Lineage (NCBI taxonomy): Eukaryota > Viridiplantae > Streptophyta > Magnoliopsida > Magnoliales > Magnoliaceae > Magnolia > Magnolia kwangsiensis. The sequence continues at coordinate 124,198,249 of CM073577.1, forward strand.
CCACCTTTGATGTGTTTATGGCCCATCCATAAGGCCCACCTTGTAGTACTTGTGGCCCATCTGTGAGGCCCCCTTGATGTATTCATGACCCACCCATGAGTCCCACCTTGATGTGTATAAGGCCCGTTGCTGAGGCACACCTTGAAATATAAGGCACATGTGATGAGGCCTATCTTGATGTACATGTGGCCTGTCCGTTGAGGCCCATCTTGACATATACTCGGCCCATTTGAATCAGCCCATTTGATTTGGCCATTGTTACGGCCCATTGTAATGTTTTTAGGGCCCATTGTATATATTTGAAGCTCATGGGAAGAGGCCCATTGTGATATATTTTCGGCCCATTTGATAATGCCCATTGTGATATATTTGAGGCCATGGGATGTGGCTCATTGTGACGTATTTCCAACCCATTTGGCAAGGCCCGTGGTGATATATTCAAGGCCCGTGGTTGAGGTCTAGTGCGATGTATGTATGACCCATTAAGTTGTGTATGAATCCTTTATATGGGCCACTAGTTGGGAGCAATGTGGGTTGAATGTCCACATTGATGGATAATGATGGTTAAATGTCCACATTGTGACATTCCCTTAGGCCTTGTTAGGCCATTCTCAATGATGTCGATTGCCGATACCGATCATCGAGGCTGATTATCAATCAATTTTAATTGTCATGGCTGATTGACAAATTATCTATCGAAGCCAGTTATTGTGGCCGATTACCGATTCTGATTGTCATGGGCGATTGACTGATTATCGATCGAGGCTGGTTATTGTGGCCGATTGCCGATTCTGATTGTCGGGACTTAATGTGATGAATATGTGACCCATATTTGAGGTCCGTTGTGATGTGTATCCAGCCCGTGTTTAAGGCCAATATGACATTTTTATGGCCCACCTTGATATATTAGTGCGGCCCATTGATGCAACTCACTTGATGTGAATGAGGCCCATGTGCAGGGCCCACCTATGAAATGTATATTAGGCTCATGTGAATGGCCCATAGTGATTTATTTGTGGCCCAGTTGATAAGGTCCATAGTGATGTATTTGCGGCCCAGTTGATAAGGCCTATTGTGATGTATTTGTGGCCTATATAGCGAGGCCTGTCATAATGTATATGTAACCCTTGTATGAGGCCCATGTGAGAGACCCATCATGGTGTGTGTTAAGCTCTTGAGTGGGACCCATGGTGTTGTATATTTAGCCCTTATGTGGGGCCATGGGTCCACTATATGTTAGGCTCTATGTAGGTCATTCCTTGGGGCAATGTTGGTTAAATGTCTACATTATCGAAGTTGATTGTTGAGGCTGGTTATTAACACTGATTATGAGTATGTGACAGCATAACATCATGATACATGCCCATACGCATCATTTACATGCTTGTTATGAGATGGGGTTTACCATTGCATATGACATTGGGTAGGTTATGAGACTCCCTGATAGGTGGAGGTTATCTCACATGAGCGCACAGTATGCGTATGATTGATGCATGACTAGATTATGACTCATGCATCTTACATTGTGTGTTGTGATTACTGTACGCCCTAGCGACATCAGGGTCATAGCCTCCACAGGCATATCGTGGATGGCCAAATAGGATACCGAAAATGTTTGGTTCTAACATACGGGCGCCATATATGTCCCTGGGTAAAAATTCCTAAACCTCCATGGCCAGGAGACGCCTCAACATCGAGACCGACTGGATATATATGAGCGCATGAGGGCCGTATACCAATAGGCCGCGTCTCCCACTATGTTGTGGTAGGTTGGGAGGGGGTGTGGCCTTACCCTCCCAAGGGTAGGGGGCATTACTAGGCTGAGTTTGACCAGCTCGTGAATGGGTCCGCTATCGACATGCCGGATAGATATTGGCAGACTATTGGCCAGGCGGATAGTGAGGTTTCTTACGTTCACTTGGACTGTGCAGCTGGGAGAGCGACAATACCTTTTGGAGTGTACTAAACCCTGATGATGATCCCAAAAGAGAAACTGTACTGATATGTGGACTTAGTGAGCAGGAATTGCATGCTCATTCATTCATTCATTCACTATTTACTCAGGTTGGTGGTGCACAACCATTTGTTACGTGTACCTCGCATGGCCAAGATTTTGGTTGGGCGCGCGACTAACTTGAGATTAGGAGTTTACCACATTGAGGCTGATTATCCAAATTTAGGTATGAGACTGGTTTGGATAGAAGTCCCTTGTGATGGACCCCATAGCCTGGATACTATGTACTATCATCCCGACTTCACACTCCAGCTTGGTCATTCCATTCGCACTGCATGTTGCATTACATCCGCAGTATATGGTACGACTAATGCTGTTTATGTTACTCATTAGGAATGTATATTGTATTGCATCCTTTACATCTGATATTTGGCTCTCTATGACTTCTCATTTGCATAGTTAATTTCTATTATGTGTTCTAATATTGTATGACTCATGCACTTGTCAGTATTTCTGCTTACTCTGTTATCGTGTGATTTATGACTTTGTCAGTATTTCTCTTTACTCTGATAATTCCTGATCTTGTTAGTATTTTGTTTACTCTGATAATTCATGATCTTATCAGTATTTTTGCTTATTCAGACATTGTATGATTTATGGATTATCAGTATTTTTGGTATTGTACGATTATGGCATTGTATTAAATACTTAGCACTTACCTTGTGCACACACTTACACCACCCTCTAAGTTTTCTATAAGCTTATGCACGATGAATACATGCAGGTGATGTTAGGTTGCAGCAGTGCTGAGCCTGAAGCGTACAACGGTCTTCTGGATCTTGATGTTTATTTATGTATTTCCTTCCAGCATTGTACTCAACTAATTATATTAGTGGATATGTGATGATAATGTTGCCTTTGTGAATTGGGTAATCTTGTGGTTATGCTTATTGTAAGTTCTATGGTCTCATGCTCATTTGGTTGTCAAATTTTGTGTGTCAAAACCTCTATATATGTCGTGTGGTTGTTGTGTTTGTTTCATAATAACTGTGTTCAAGACACCTCATCAACACTTCAAGTTCAAGCTAGTTAAGTACAAGTTAGTTCAAGTTCTAACTAGTTCAAGCTACAATAAAGAGTTCAAGTTCGAGACTCAAGATAGACCGAGCGACAAGTGCAACTTAAAGTGATACTGAAGCTTGTGATGTGTTCAATCTACATCAACTTAAAAGTGAAGGTTTCAATATCCATACTTCGTGTCCCAGGTTTAATAGACCTTAGTTTGACCTTAGGGTAGGTCATTTTGGATACATAATCTAATTTTTATAATTATGCATGATTCTGGTCTGTCCTAAGACAAGTCCTGGATCTAGTTCGACTAGTCCTAGCATTGGTTCGACCAGTCTAAGAAATTCCAAGTCCAGTCGTAGATTTGTTGCGATTTATCATATTTTTTCTGTTTGGCTACGACCAGTCCTGGAGTCCGCTTGACCAATCGTAGGATGGTCTCAACTCGACCTTCGACCAGTCGTGGAGGTACGACTCAAACTCCAGTGACTAAATTAAGTGTCGCACGACCAGTCGTAGAGGGGTCTCGACCGGTCGTGGACTGCCTTCGACCGGTGGTGAAACGGTTTTATCCGATTGCGCTCAAAAATTTAAAAATCCGTTTCTTCTTCGACCAGTCGTGGTGACCCTAAGACCAGTCGAAGATGAATTTCTATAGCTATAAATAGCACATGAATTTTAGAGTTATTCATCAAAAATTTAAATAAATTTGAAGCTCTACTCTAAGATAAGTTTGTGTTTATTTTAAAGCTATATTGTGCATAATTCTATTTCCTTTTGTTAGCTTTTTACTATTTGATTTTATTCTATATTCTAATCTAATTTGAAAAGAGGAATTATTGTTTTCCTTCTTCTTGAAATTAAAATCAAATAGAGCTAGCCCAATCTGATTTAATTTAAAATCATTTAGAACTTAGAACCATTTTAGAGTGAGTATTGGATATTGAACTTTCATATTCGAACATCTACTCCAATTGGTTCTTCTGGGCTGCTACAAGAGGAGAAATCCAAGTATTTTACAATTTTGTAAATTCCATTCTATTTTGATTTTTGTTTGGAATTCGCCAGAAAAATTTCAATTTATGTGGTTGTCTGAGGAGAGCTAGAAAACTCAGAAAAGAGGGTTTTTTTTAATTGTGTAAGCCCAAGTGAAAAAGACACAATTGTAAAGGTTTTAGGTGAACCAGTGAAACCTATTTTGATAGTGAACACTAATATCCCTGTGTGAGGATATTAGGAGTGGAGTAGCATTTTGTGTGGCTGTTGTTTAATAGTTGGTGAACACACAGGCGAACCACTATAACTCCTTGTCTTGTGGATTGAATGCTTTCTTAATGCTTTATCTTTTATCATTCAGTTTTGTGGAATGTATATGTGGATGTGAATGTTGTAACAATTTACATTTCAAGTAAGTGTAGAGAATGGTGTAATAGTTTGGAGTTTTATTTCAACAATTTATCTCTTGCTATTCCTTTATCAATTTGAGCTTCAATTTCTGTAATTATTCTAGTAAGGTTTCCCGGCCATTTTTATAATGCATGGTTGTCCTTAGAATAATCAATTCTTAAGATTGCAATTTATTCTTTTTGAATTTATATTTTCCTCTTTCGGTTTAATTTCTTAATACAAAGATCTTTTTAGAAATTAGGTTGTCTTACCATAAACCTTTAGTTTTTGATGAAAGGTTGTCTTTAGAACAACTTTTGTATCAATCTCTCAAGATCTGAATTTTAAGGTTGCATTGTGAATTGATTTATTTTAGTTTGGCTATCTATTTAATTAATTCCGTTGTATTAAATTTTAATTTGGCATAGTCCTATTCACCCCCCCCCCCCCCCCCCCCCCCCCCTAGGACATATAGCTTGGCCATTTCAAGTGGTATCAAAGCCTAATAGCTCGTTCTTATTGCTTTTTATTTGGATTTATTTCCTTAGCTCACGATCTAAGCTATATATAAAGATGTCAAATTTCGATAGCCTTTCAGTAACTAGGCCTCCACCATTTGATGGCTCCAACTATGCCTATTGGAAAGCCAAAATGCTATCACTTGCGTACTATCACCGGATGAGTTCAAAATAATCATATCCTGTGATACTGCAAAGCAAGCCTAGGATATATTAGAAATGACACATGAGGGTACATCAATCATCAAGAAATCTAAAGTCCAACTCCTCATAATTAAATTTAAAAAAATTCATATGGAGAAAAATGAAATGTTTATGGACTTTTACACTAGATTGAATGACATTGTAAACTCAATGTGGGGTCTTGACGATAAAATCCCAGAAAGTAAAGTGTGTGCAAAGATACTGCGCTCACTTCCTGAACGGTTCAACTCTAAAGTAACCGTGATTCGGGAACTTCGTGATACAGATAATATGAGGGTAGAAGAACTAGTTGGTTCTTTACAAACCTATGAATTAAATTTTAAAGCTCCTAAAGGTAAATCTATCACTTTAAAATCTTCTAAAGGTATTTCTCAAGAAAACTTGGATTTAGAAAATTCAGAAGATGATATGGCGCTTTTAGCAAAAAAGTTTTACAAGATTTTCAAAAGTAAGAAAAGGGTTGATTTTCAAAAGACAAACGAAAAGAAACGATCTAAACCTAAGTCTAGAACTTGTAAGTCTTTGAAAGATAGTCAATGTTATAACTGCCAAGAATATGGGCATTTAGCAAACAAATGTCCTAAAAAGGACAAACTCAAGAGGAAAGGTATGTTGGCTACTTGGGACGAATCATCTGATTCTGAAGCCTTTTCTGAATCAGAAGATTCTGAAACTGAGTCGGGCAATGAAGTAAAAGCCCTTATGACTCTAGCCAAGTTCACATTTTCAGATCACAATGATTCAATTAGTAAAAAAAATTTGCATAGTGATCATGAAAATGAAGAAGATCTTCAAGATGCTTATAATGTCCTATATAAGGAAAGTTGTAAAATTGCTGTCAAACTTAAACTTCAAAAAGAAAAGTTTTCTAAACTCAAAGAATGTTTTGAGACTCTTGTTTTAGAAAAATCATAAATTTCAGATTGTTTTGAAAAATCAAAATGTGATTTGAAATTCAAAACCTCCCTGATTGAAGATTTGAAATCTGAAAATGAGAAACTTAAAAATGAAGTATCTTCTCTTTTGAGTTTGAAGGACACATGGAGATATGCCCAAGGTGATCCAAAATTAGAAAAACTATTATCCGGATCAAGAAAGTGTGGTGATCGATCTGGGTTGGGCTATAATAAAAATACATCTCCTAAACAAAAGAATACTCCTCCTAATTTTGTGAGAGGTCTCAAACTCAAAAGGAAAAGGTACTTGTCAAGGTTTTTTCTAAAAATACAAAAACTTTTCAAAAATCTAAAAGTAGCTATTTCAAAAATCATATCAAAAATTCACTAGCTGAAAAGATAGTTGATTTACTTAAGGAGCTCTTAAAATCTAACTCAATAGGTCTTTCTTACAAATACAATCAAAAGAAGACTAACTATACTCCTACACCCAAAATTGTTCTGAAATAGGCTCCTAAAGTTTCCTGCTTGGTTGCCCACATTGTTTTTAAAGAAACAAGTCATTCAAAGTGATACCTAGATAGTGGATGCTCCAGGCATATGACAGGAGACAAAGCTTTATTCACCGATCTTAAAGATATAACTGATGGGTCAGTCACATTTGGTGATGGAAGCAATTGTAAGATTATTGGCAAAGGTACGGTTCAACTTTACAACCTCTCTTTATTTAAAGATGTTTTATATGTTGAGAGGCTAAAACACAACCTGTTAAGCATATCTCAAATATGCGATAACAACCATAGTGTAAAATTTTCCAATCAAGGTTGTGAGATCATAAACAAAAAGGGTTTTGTAATATTAACTGGTCGCAGAACTACTGAAAATTACTATATAGTAAGTGATGGTAGCTCATCTAACCAAATGTGTTACATGGTCCATACTAATGAGACAGAACTTTGGCATAAACGACTTGGACATGTACACTATCAGAATTTATATAGATTGAGCAAAGGAGAACTAATTAAAGGTCTACCTAAATTGCAAAAAGTAGACAAAATATGTGGTGAATGCCAGTACAGTAAACAAACTAGGAGCTCTCACAAAAAGGTAAACTCTAATGCCACATCAAGACCACTCGAGCTTCTCCACATGAATCTTATAGGACTAACTAGAACGGAAAGTCGAGGTGGTAAAAAAATACATCTTGGTTATCGTATATGATTATACAAGATACACTTGAGTTTCATTCTTAAGAGACAAATCAGAAACCCTTGATGAAGTAAAAAAGGTCATTAAACGGATCCAAACTGAAAAATGTTCTCAAGTCAGTAAGATCCGTAGTGATCATGGATCCGAATTTGAAAATAGCAATTTTGAGAAATTTTGTATTGATTAGGGAATATTGCATGAATTCTCTGTGCCCAAAATACCACAACAAAATGGTATTGTGGAAAGGAAAAATAGAGTGCTTCAAGAAATGGGAAATGCTATGTTGAATAACATGAAGCTCCCTAGAAATCTATGGGCTAAAGCAGTGAATACTGCCTGCTACATTATTAGCCGTGTTTATACTTGTAAATTTAATAATAAAATGGCTTATGAAATGTGGTTTGACAAAAAGCCTACTATCAAATACTTTCGTATTTTTGGCAGCAAGTGCTACATTTTGCGTGACCGTGAAAACTTGAAAAAGTTCAACACTAAAAGTGACGAAGGGACCTTTTTAGGATATTCTTTAAATAGTCGTGCTTATCGTGTATTGAACAATAGGACCGGTGTGATTCAAGAGTCAATTAATGTGGTCATTGATGATCACTTGAATACACCTGCCCCTAGTTCAGACAATGATGAAGTTCTTATAATTGAAAAACTAGATACTTCATCAAGTGAAATTAATTCTGAATTAAGGACAGTTAAAGATCATTCAACTACTCAAATTCTTAAAAACCCTCTCACTGGTGTGCACACTCGTAGACAATTTGAAGACATGTAATTATGTATGTTTTAAATCCCAGATTGAACTGGTAAATGTAAAAGAAGCACTATCTGATGAAAACTGGATAGTTGCGATGTAGGAAGAACTTAATCAATTTGTTTGTAATGATGTCTGGTATCTTGTTCCTAGACCTAAAGATAAACACATAATTAGAACAAAATGAATTTTCAAAAACAAGTCTGATGAACTTACAAATATTTTTCGAAATAAAGTAAGACTAGTTGAACAGGGGTACACACAGATTGAAGGTATTGACTATGATGAAATCTTTGCCTCTGTAGCCCATCCTGAATCTATCAGACTTTTTATATCCATCGCATGTGTTAGGAAGTTAAAAATTTTTCAAATGGATGTGAAGAGTGCCTTTTTGAATGGCGATTTACATGAAGAGGTATATGTGGAACAACCTACAGGGTTTGAAGACCCTAAGTTTACTAATCATATATATCGTCTTAAAAAAGCTCTCTATAGTCTGAAATAAGCTCCCAGGGTATGGTATGAAAAATTGACTAAGTTTTTACTGAGTCACAATTTTCAAATGGGTAGTGTCGATAAGACGCTCTTTGTTAAGAAGCATAACGATGATATTCTAATGGTTCAAATTTATGTAGATGATATTATTTATGTATCAACGTGTACTAACATGACTGTTGAGTTTGCAAAGTTAATGAAATCTAAATTCAAAATAAGCATGGTTGGGGAATTAAATTATTTCCTAGGGTTGCAAGTAAAACAACAACTTGATGAAATTTTTATTTCTCAAACCAAGTATGCTTTGAACTTGATTAAGAGGTTCGAATTTGAGAATGGTAAGAATTTTGATACACCTATGAGTACAACTCTAAGACTGTCAAAAGACTCTACAGGTAAAGATGTAGATCCTAAATTGTATCATAGCATGATTGGTAGTTTTCTTTACTTAACTGCTAGTAGACCTGATATTGCTTTTAGTATTGGAATTTGCGTTAGATATCAGTCTAATCCTAAAGAATCTCACTTAACTGTCGTTAAGCGAATTATTAGATATGTCACAAGTTCAGTTAATTTGGGTCTTTGGTATCCTTATGATACTAGTGTTCAATTGGCAGGGTATTCAGATGTTGATTGGGCTGGTAATATCGATGACAGAAAATCAACCAGTGGTGGTTGTTTTTACATTAGAAACTGCTTGGATTCTTGGTTTAGGAAGAAGCAAAGTTCTATATCACTCTCAACTGTTGAGGCTGAATACATTGCAGCTGGAAATGCATGTACACAACTGGTTTAGATGAAACGTATGTTGAGTGATTATGGTATCGCACAAGATTCAATGGTTTTATACTATGATAATTCCAGTGCGATAAATGTTTTGAAAAACTCAATCCAGCATTCACGTACTAAGCACATTGACATTAGATTTCATTATATTTGTGAATTAGTGGGAAAAAAAGTAATATCCTTAGAATACATATCTACTGAGACTCAGCTTGCTGACATATTCACTAAACTGCTTGACAAAAGCAGGTTTATAAATTAAAATTTGATCTTGGTATGTGCAATTTAAAATGATTGATCATGCATCTCTGTATCATAGTGTATATATATTAAATACTTTAATACATTTAAATTTAAAATTTGTAGAGAATTACATATTTTTTCTGGTTCATGACCAGTTGTGAAAGAGCTCGACCAGTCATGTCACGGCCGGTCAAGGACGTCCGCTGACCAGTCCTGGAGGCGCTGTTTACTTTATTTGGGCAAAAAATCTCATCTTCTTCATTCTATTTCTCTTCTCCAACGAGCCGAGCTACGACCCATCGAAACCTTCTGTTCGATTCCTTCAGGTTAGAGTATTTTTACTTGTTTTCTTGAAGAATCATAGTCTTTTCTCTTAGATTTCTTGATTATAGCACTCTATTTCAACTCTTTCTTTTAGATATTAGGGTTTTCTTCCTCTCTTGCTAAATCTAGAGAAACTCATCTCTATTTTCTTAAAATTTTTGGTATTTCTTCAAGAAAATGGACTCTAGAGGAAAAAAGAAAAATTCTAGAGGTGTTTATTCTTTTAGATCAAATATTATCACTAGATGTCATCTTAGGGCTCCCGAAGATGATCCACCGTATGTTCGTGATTTGCGTATGCACAATGTGATAGTTGAAAAGGCCATTGATTTAAACCATATCTCTCCTTTCAATCTTCTTCCTCTCCTTCAATCTGTAGGTTGGGATAACATTTTACCCGGGGGCGACCCAACATACCAGTCCTTAGCGCAGTCCATGGTAGCTTGCATAACTGAATTTTCTACTGAGCAACTGACTTTTACTATTGCTACTAAAAAGGACCTTTTTCTATTGATCGACATTTAATCTCAGGCCTTATGGACATATCAGTAAATGATGAAGGTATTCATCCTAGCACACTGGCTGAAAAAGTAACTGAATCAAAAAAATGTATTTTTACTAGACCATTGTGTAACATGGATGCACCATGGAATCAAAATGGGAATGCCCTCGCGTCCAGATACTTGTTACCCATATACAGAGTTTTACATCGTATCTTTACCTCTAATTTGTATCCCCGCTTTGGAAATAAAAATGAGTTGACTCTGCTTATGGTTCGTATTTTGTACTCAATCATTACTAGCACTAATGTCTGTTTGCCCTCTTTAATTTGTTCCTTTATTATTCAATTCCGTATCCATCCTGGTCATAGTGATATCCCATTTGGGTATCTGATGAATGTGTTAGCCACTCACATGTTAGTCGCTATGCCCATCGGAGAGGCTCCTATCTAACACCTCATATTTAACAACTCCAACATAAACAAAATGAAGTTGGAATTGGCTCCAGGACAAGTTGATGTTGGTATGGGTGGAGCTGCTGCTGAAGCTGAAATTGGTGTCGAGGGTGATGATTTGCCGCCAAATAATATAGACATGGATGATATCTTTAATGAAATTGATTCGGACTCTAGAAATGATCCAGACTTTGAACCATCTGATTTCAATGTACGTCTAAGTGCAATAGAGGAGAAGGTAGAATAGATGAATGTTGGCCACAATGCTCAATTTAAAAAGATGCGCAAGTATTTTAGGCACTTACAGAAGAGCCTTCATCAAAGTGATCCTAACATACCAGGTCCTTCCTCTGAATCAGATTGAATTTTTGGTTTGTAATAACTATTATATTTTGTGTGTGAGACTTTATCTGACTTAACTTATTAACTCCTGATGATCTATTCTGTACTTTGAACTTTCTATCTTGATATCTATATACTGTCTTTCATATCTTATCTTTGCTTCTTTCTTTATCATATTTTGACAAAAAGGGGGAGAATTTATGGATTATGATGACATTATGGATTATGATGAGGTACCCTACTCAGGGGGAGTTAATTCAGGGGGAGTTAAGAAGTTGTATATTGCTTATCTTCTTATGACAATTGGTGCATGATTCTTTGTTGCACCTGGTTTATAACAGCTTGTGCTTGTGTTTCTCTTGCTGATTATTGATAGTGCTATGCATGTTTTGTCACAAATTTGACAAAGGGGGAGATTGTAAGTGCTATGGTCTCATGCTCCTTTGGTTGTCACATTTTATGTGTCAAAACCTCTATATATGTCTTGTGGTTGTTGTGTTTGTTTCTTGATAACTGTATTCGAGACACCTCATCAACACTTCAAGTTCAAGCTAGTTAAGTACAAGTTAGTTCAAGCTTAAGCTAGTTCAAGATACAATAAAGAGTTCAAGTTCAAGACTCAAGATAGATCAGGAGACAAGTGCAACTTAAAGTGATACTAAAGCTTGTGATGTGTTCAAGCTACATCAATTTAAAAGTGAAGGTTTTAATATCCATACTTCATGTCCCAGGTTTGATAGACCTTAGTTTGACCTTAAGGTAGGTCATTTTGGATACATAATCCAATTTTTATAATTATGCATGATTCTGGTCTGTCCTAAGACTAGTCCTGGATCTGGTTCGACTAGTCCTAGCACTGGTTCGACCACTCCAAGAAATTTCAAGACCAGTCGTAGAATTATTGCGATTTATTAAATTTTTTCTGTTCGGCTACGCCCAGTCCTGGAGTCTGCTCAACTAGTCGTAGGATGGTCTCGACTCGACCTTCGACCAGTCGTGGAGCTACGACTCAAACTCCAGCGACTAAATTAAGTGTCGCACGACCAGTCGAGAGGGGTCTCAATCGGTCGTGGACTGTCTTCGACCAATCGTGGACTGCCTTCGACCGGTCGTGAAACAGTTTTATCCGATCGCGCTCAAAAATTCAAAAATTCGTTTCTTCTTCGACCAGTCATGGTGACCCTAGGACCAGTCAAATACGAATTTCTGCAGCTATAAATAGCACACGAATTTCAGATTTATTCATCAAAAGTTTAAGTAAATTTGAAGCTCTACTCTGAGATAAGTTTGTGTTTATTTTTAAGCTATATTGTGCTTAATTCTATTTCCTTTTGTTAGCTTTTTACTATTTAATTTTATTCTATATTCCAATGTGATTTGAAAAGAGAAATTATTGTTTTCCTTCTTCTTGAAATTAAAATCAAATAGAGCTAGCCCAATCTAATTTAATTTAAAATCAATTAGAACTTAGAACCATTGTAAAGTGAGTATTGGACATTGAACTTTCATATTCGAACATCTACTCCAATTGGTTCTTCCAGGCTGCTACAAGAGGAGAAATCCACGCATTTTACAATTTTGTAAATTTCAATCTATTTTGGTTTTTGTTTGGGATTCGCCAGAAAAATCTTAATTTGTGTGGTTGTCTGAGGAGACCCAAAAAACTCAGAAAAGAGGATTTTTTAAATTGTGTAAGCCCAAGTGAAAAAGATACAATTGTGAAGGTTTTAGGTGAACCTGTGAAACCTATTTTGATAGTGAACACTAATATCCCCGTGTGAGGATATTAGGAGTGGAGTAGCATTCTGTGTGGCTGTTGTTTAACAGTTGGTGAACACACAGGCGAGCCACTATAACTCCTTGTCTTGTGGATTGAATGCTTGCTTAATGTTTTATCTTTTATCATTCAGTTTTGTGGAATGTATATGTGGATGTGAATGTTGTAACAATTTATATTTCAAACAAGTGTGGAGAATGGTGTAATAGTTTAGAGTTTTATTTCAACAATTTATCTCTTGCTATTCCTTTATCAATTTGAGCTTCAATTTCTATAATTATTCTAGTAAGGTTGTCCTGCCATTTTTATTGTGCATGGTTGTCCATAGAATAATCAATTCTTAAGATTATAATTTATTCTTTTTGAATTTATATTTTTCTCTTTCGGTTTGAGTTCTTAATACAAAGATCTTTCTAGAAATCAGGTTGTCCTACCATAAACCTTTGGTTTTTGGTGTAAGGTTGTCCTTAGAATAACTTTTATATCAATCTCTCAAGATCTGAATTTTGAGGTTGTATTGTGAATTGATTTATTTTAGTTTGGCTATCTTTTTAATTAATTCTGTTGTATTAAATTTTAATTTGACATAGTCCTATTCACCCCCCCCCCCCCCCCCCCCCCCGGCTAGGACATATAGCTTGGCCATTTCACTTATTGTGAGTTAAATGTACATCGTAAAAAAAAATTCTCCTTGTACGATCCTGGGATTGGAATCTGGCATATAAATGCTAGGAGTAGAGAATGGGGTATTACAAAGGCTGTCGGCACCGGATTCGACGATCGAGATTCCTGTGAATTCGATTTTCGGGTTTGGGGTGTGACAACAAGAATTCCTAATCGCTAGTTCACAGTAAGATCTCACTCAGTATTAGCAGGGGAACTGCTAAAGCAATTATTGTTGAGATGCGAATCTCCACAAATTTGAGAATTTTGTAAGAAACCCAAAAGCACAAATTCAGCTGAAACAAAAGCAATAGGACACTTTAACTAGGCACTTTATCAACCAATCACATGATCATATAATTCAAAGCTGCTTCCTTAACTAGCAGTCCAGATACAACAAGCAAAATTAGATGGTTAACAGCATTCTGAACTATGCTCCTTGCACAATGCAACCCCACAAGCTTGGTAGTCTGGACTGCAATACATGGATGCCACACATACGGTGGATAAGGCAGGCACCAGAACCATCCAATTGCTTGGTGGTTCCAAAAATAAAATGGTCAGTTGTCCTGATTTAGTGAGCAAAATCAGATTGTCATGATCACTTATCAATGTGAATTGTGAATTTCAAGGTTTGCTACACTGACAATGGAGCCTACAATTTTTAGGCAATTTAGATTGCCATAAATAATTCTCGCATGTAAATTGATGATGCACCGTAACTTAAAACAGTGGGACAAGTCATGCAAATTCTCAGGGTAATAGTAAACAATTCAATTGCAAATGAGTCTGGATCACCTACTATATGGTATGCTCGAATAACCATCAGTCCAACATACTCGCTAGGGTTGCAAGGAGAAAATGAAAATGGCTAACCGTTGTGTAAGTGGTGATGGGACAGCTTCACTATCCTTGCAGCCGAGATTCTTTTTACAAATCGCTCTTCACCTACAAAACATGTATGGATTCACATATGGGAACGAAATGTAACTAAACCAACTCAAAATGATGTGCATTTTCAGATGAAGAATTATGCATGTCCTGCTCATAAGCAACAAATAGATGTAATTATAATCACATAATGGATTGTTTGATGAACTACACATGTGCATTCTTGACAAGAGATGTACTAGACTCTTGAATCTGAAATATGCAGCTTCAATCCTCTCACATGCAACATTCACCTGAAAGAATGTGCATAATCGTCATGCTTGAGTAATTAATATAGGAATGTACAAGTAAAACCATAACACTAGAGATACTGCACTTTCAGGATCTCCTCCATAGTTAACGATCTCATTGTAAAGCCCTTCTCCCTCCTCCTTTACCCAGGCTTGGGACCGGCAATGCAAGGAGTTGCATTGACAGAGTTAAAAAAAGGTTTAGGCTCCATTTGGTTTTTTTTAAAAAAATGTTTTCATAAACATAAGTGCCTCCAACATCCTACACAATTTTTTTAAAAAAATAAAAACCATGATGCCAAGCATAAAATTTCTTAGTGCCTATGGATCAACCATAATGCTTTGCCAGAGTATCAAAGCTTTTCTCTTATATCAAATGGAGATCTTTGATTTTGTGTGAATAGGGCAATAGAATTCTTAATCAAAAATATTTGAATGGCACTTAAAGTTAATTTTCAGTTATTTAACAGGACATGCATAGAAATTAGTAATTGTGAAATCACTGCTGATGAATAGAATCTAACATAAGCCCAAAGTAATGTCCTAAACAATCATGGATTCAGTAGTAGGAGTACCATGCTCAAAGCATTAGATTTAATAGAACGGTCATCAACAGATCAAATAAATCCTTTCAAAATATACTTTTACTAATGCAATATTACTTCTTCCTGTCTAACAAATATAAGAATAAGTAAAACAGGTTATAGAATCTATGGAAGATGAAAGAGAGCCCTGCATGCATGTTGAAAGAATAGGAAACCTAAGCCATATCTATATGTCTTCATATCTGTGTGATCAACAACAATTACAAACAGGGAGCAAACAAATGCCACAAAGCAGAGCCTCAGTAGCATGAATATGAGTATGTCCGATAAAGGTGCTGCCATTGTGAATGAGGAAAAGGCGACTCTGTTAGACAGTGAGAATCACAAAGGGCTTAATGCTAGTGGAGATTAGTTCCCTGTTGGGAGTGGCGACAACCTGATAGGCGCTTTGGTTGAAAATCCCTCTATTCCTTTTCAAGCTGACATGGGTCTTGATGGGACTACCATTCTGAATTCAATGACTAGGGAAGAGAAGATGCCAGTTGATCATCCAACAGGTGATTCTAGAAATGATGTTCAAGTTGTAGAGGAAGATAAAGCTTGTGATTCAGGAAACCATGTTGAAGCTACAGGTGAAGAACATACTGCAGCAAATAGTAATAGTTATGTCGAATCCAAGTTACTGGTTGAGGATCATTCCTCTATTTCAGAAGGCCATAACCCAGATGCTCTTCCTATCAAGCAAGTTGGTCATCCCCTGACAGCTGCTGCAGGAGACGGTGGTAACTTGGCTGCATTGGAGATGGAAGAGAAAGCAACGGATGAGGTTGATCAGACTCAAACAGATGCAGGGAACATAGAAAAGATGATGACCGATGAGGTTGATCAAATTCAAATGGCAACTCATTCTACATCAGATGTGGGTGGAGACATAAAATGTAAAAAATATTGATCCAGCTACTGGGATCGATGTTGTTCCAAATGAGAAGGCCATGAAATCAGATGGAAAGCTGGTGAAAACCATTGTGAGTTCTGAACAGGCAAGCATAGAACTGGATAGTGAGAGATAATAACATCCGAGTGCTTCGATGCGTGAGTATGTAGATGCTGAAAAAAACTTGTTACCAACCGTTCGATGTTCTCGGAATTTGACAAAACCATTGATTCAACATTCTCTTCATAATCTTCAAGGTCCATCAATGTTTTCTTCACAATATCCACGGTCCATGAAATGAAATCCTAAAATCCCCAAATCCTCAATTTGTAAAATAAATAAAAAATCCAAATTCAGGGTCCACATTCAAATCTGTAAGCCCTAAAATCTCCAAATCCCTAAATGAGGGTCCATATTCGAATTGGAAATCCACAAATTACTAAATCCCCATATTCATAAATCAACATTAAGATTGAGAGAGATTGAGAGAGAGAGAGAGAAATACCTCACGGTCGAGGATGGGCAGGGAAAGAGAGAGAAGTGAAGCCAATCGAACGAGTCCCTCATGCAGTCGAGGATGGGCAAGGAGAGAGAGAGAGAGAGAGAGAGAGAGAGAGAGAGAGAGAGAGAGAGAGAGAGAGAGAGAGAGAGAGAGAGAGAGTGGGGAGAAGATAGAGAGAAAGGAGAAAGAGAGAGAGAGAAGTGGGGAGAAGATAGAGAGAAAGGAGAAAGAGAGAGAGAGAAGTGGGCGTGCACGAGAATGAAAAACACAGCGGGAGAGAGAGAAGTGGGCACACGCGAGAATGAAAAACACAGCGGACTATTTTGTTTTCTGTGAGCGGTCGCCAAATTGAGATGACGGTCATGTTAGAGGCTTCGTGTGGCCCACCATGATGTATGTCATTTATCTATGCCTTTCATTCAATTCAAAGAATTATTTAGGGATTTATCCCAAAAAATGAGGCAAATAGAAGACTCACATGGACCACACCACAAATCAACAAAAAGCACTTAATCTCCATTGTTTCCTATGGTGTGGTCCACTTGAGCTTTAAATTTACCCAATTTTTGAGCTAATGCATTAAAATGATCTATCAAAATGGATGGACGGCTTAGATTGAACACAAAAATTGTGGTGGGCCCCCCATAGCACTTCTAAGAGACCATAATACGAGCAAAGGCTATGGATGATTGGAATATTAAGATATGGATTAAATCCGTAGTAATATAGCTATGGTTTATATCCGTAGCTAAAGACTCCAATCATCCGTAGCCTTTTCTCATTTTTTTCATAGTGTACCTTGGGAAATGTCATACATGGAGGTATTTATCACATGTCCACATAATCAGATTAACATTCATCCTATATTTCAAAACAAACCAGAGTAGCATATATCAAAATAAACGGATATAAAAGGAAAAGTAAAGATAATTAAAACATAAAGTAGTTGGGCAAACATGCAAATAAAGTGTACAAATCCGAAGGTGTAACAAATCGAATTCTTTTTTGTAAGCTAAAATTCAAATTTTAAATTTTAAAGGAATGATCAAATTAGTTGTAACATACCCATCTTTATCTTATCCAAAGAACAGTTCTCTCTTCATAAGGGTGGCATGAAGAAAATGTTAATACTTTAATTTTTACTTCTAATTATTTTTTTATCATAGGATTTATGCATGGAGCTCATGATGGATGCTGTGGATTAACCATGGGCGTATCCCATGCACACATATAATAATGTATGTACATAAACTAGGTGCATGCTGGATCACGTAAAGTATGTAGGATAAATACCAATCAAATACAACTTTATTATAGAGATGTGTTTCCCCCTTTTTTTTTTATCATGGAAACTATGTGGAGCCCGCTATGATATCTAGGGTCTCATCCACATAGTCCACTCAATTCTTAGGGAGAATATAATGAAGAAATCTAAAATTCAGATCAATCTGATCATCAGGTTGGCCATATGATAAAGATAGTGAATATTGAGTGTCTAAAATTAAAAACTTCTTGGAGCCCACAGGGGTTTCAAATTAAGCTAATATTTGTACCTTCTTTTTTACTATTTTAGTGTGCCCATTGGCCCGTTTGGATAAGACATACCACCATAATGAGCCCTAGACAAGCCATAGGAAGATTTAATAGTCAAAGAATGGTTCACGTTTTTAATGATGGAACGGTCCACCATAATCACCAATTTGACTCATTTTTTCACCCGTGTCCTCAAAAGATGATGGTAAACTGGTGAAAAGAATAGATTTAACACACATATGTGTGTGAACCATGAATATATATATATATATATATATATATATATATATATAGAGAGAGAGAGAGAGAGAGAGAGAGAGAGAGAGAGAGAGAGAGAGAGAGAGAAAGAGAGAGGCATGCTCCCCTACGCACCTACGCACGTGCGCACCTTTTCACACGTGTCATGGGAGTCGAATCCGAATGGTCCATAAGATGCGGAATCTCATGAAACCCTAGGAGGTGAATTTTCACCCTTATCTAAGATTCTGGTGGGCCATAGCAAAGAGAAATGCAAATTAAGGGAGGAAACTCTTTCATTTTTCATGGCCCATCAAAGTTTTAGATCAAAGTAAAACTTGGTCCCGGGAGGTTTCACGAGGTGCTGCTTCACATGAATGGTTCAGATTTTAGATCCACATCACGTATGATGGGTTATCAAAAAAGTTCGTACGTACTGGTTCGCAGGTGAGCATTTTCGCATGTATATATATATATATATATAAACTCTCTAGCATACAAAGGTGAAATTAATGTATTTACAGAACCAGAATTGATTCAAATCTGTGGGTCATCTGTGTGAGGTTATCTTGATGCAAGTGACAAATGCATGACATACATTGATCTTGTCACTTAATAAGAAACTTGGGGTTGAAAAAATTAACTCGAAAGAAAATTCAGGTGGACCATAGTGCCTTAAAAAGTGAAAAATAAATAATTACTATTAAGCATTTGTGTGGGCCACGAAAGTAGCGTTTCAAGGAGATTTGTAAGTTACCCCTAATGTGAAGATTACTCATCTCACCAATAGCTCAGATCATCATGGGGTTCATTCAATAAATAAATAAATAAATAAAAATAAAATTTCAATTCTAGCATTAGAAACCAAGTACAATTTCTAAACATTGGAAACCATCTTGGCCCATGAGATTGTGGACCCCACGGTGATATATGTATTGTATCCACCTCGTTCATTTGGTTCGAAAGGGCACTTTGGGCTTGGGGTGTAAATTTAGGATATATCTAAAAACTTGTGGCTCATACTTTAAGAAAACAATGGTGCTTGTACAGTAATCTTCTACGTTATTGTGGCTCCCACAGATTTTGAATTGAAGCAAAATTTCTTTTCAACGCTCACCACAAGGGTGGTAACCATGTAATCAGTTCATATCATTTTATTAGGACACACGTTAAATAAAAACACGTTATATGTACATAATATAATATATGTGTATCATATGTATTATAGAAGGGGATGTGGATATGTGGTAAAACTTATACAGGCCACGTGTTTAGGACAACACATCCACCAGCTGTAATATGTATCATTATAGCATGTTGTTATAAGATCGAAGCTATCTAGTGGTGGGTCATCTTTCAGGATATCTAGTATATCTTTTTTGCTAGGATAGATAAGATATACCCTATCAATTAGGTACATTACCTTGTAGAACCAAAAAATCACTCCTATTTATGGTCTCAGTGATCAAAATAAATCAAGGGTTTTATGAACTTGATCATTTATCATCCATTTATTTTTAATATTGTGGTGCACTGTATATGACTTATAGATATTTCTTGATTTGTTCAATCAGATTTCTCCCTAACTTTCCTCACCAACATGTTTCATCTTTGTATGATTAAAATAGATTATTGTATTGGTATGAATGGTTTCATTATGATTATGATTGTGAATAACTAGATTGAATTGATTATTGACTAATTAATGTTGAGATACTCTTGAAATTATGAACATATGAAATGCCTCTCATACAGAGAGATGCATGTGACTATTTTTATGATTACTTATGCATTAAACATTCATGCATGCCTTGTATTGTTAAAGCTTTTGTATGATTACCTAGGAGACAACTCATTGTACCCACTAGAAGCCCACTATATGTGGAAGCCTGCCCATTGGGGGGGATGCAGGCCTTGCCCATGCCTGCTAATGGTAGAAGCCTGAGTGTAGATGCGAGTTGTCGATATCTAACTCAAGCAAGTTGATGGATTTTATTTATACTCACTTGATGCATTATCAACATCATTCACAACTTTCATATTAATTATATCATTTGAATTTTATTTTTGATTTTTATGCTTGATTGTTACGTTTCATATGTGTATATTATTTTAATTGTATTGTGTACAAACCATGATGGGTTCACTCACTTACCCTAGCCAGCTGATGGTGTATTGATAGAAAAATCGTACAGATGTAATTGAAGCAAATATAATGACTCAAGATTAAGAACATGAGGCCAAACCAATGTATGATCCACAAGAACAATGACCATATTTAAACAAAGATGAGCTTACTGCACTAGATCAATAGAATGATAAAATGGGATATGTGTTGCCTATTATTGTTCTCATTTATGTTTTGAAATGACTTCTTATTTAGATTTTATAATTTTTGAATACATTTATGATTATGAACAACGACTTAAAAAAAGTTCCAAATGGGTGGACAACAATGTTTTACTTAGTGTTTTCGATTATTATGGATGTGTGGTGGTGAATATTCGTAAATGAATTTGTAGTTGATATGACTATATTGATGGATCTTAATGAGAACATAGAAAATAAATTATATTTTGCATTTATTATAATGGCGTGATTCATCGATTTAAGTACATTGAGTGTACGAGTCATGGACTGTAACTTGAGTTTGAGGGTGCACACTCAGTATCTGATTTGCAGGGTATGATAGAATGGTATTAAAGAGAGGATTTTTGTAAAGTCTAGTGTGACCTACAGGTTATGTAGCTTACTCGTGTACATAATTGGTAGGCCTCCTTGGAATTAGAAACATAACACATAAGATTTTCTCTCTGAATATTATATGAAATAATTAATGTAGAAACAAAATTCAGGGTTCCCTATTCATTGAAATGTTAAAAAAATAAATAAAAATAAAAAAAATAAAAACTAAGTAAGATGTTCCCTACACTCTAGTTTGAGTATATTTTATATTGAGATAGGTTAGTTTCAACCGTAATAAATTTTTAGAATATTTAGTCCACAAAGTCCTGCTAGACAGCAATGGGTAGCAGGAATCACCCAACTTGTAAAATTTGTAACTATAAAGGTATTACTCCAATCAAAGCAATTCAAAATCTTGATCGAATATAGAAAATATAATATTCACTATGCTGATTTGGGGACTTAGTACTGGTTTGTCAGAATTCATCAAATACTATACAGGTCTAACTGCAGGAATCTTAAAATTGTTGTGGTTGTAAGATTGAGCTAAAATTTTACAAAGAGTTTACTTGTAATAGGATCCTTAACAAAAATTTGGAATTAATTTTAAGTTCATAAGTATATTAAACAATGATATTACCACATACAAAAAGCATAAATTAAATCTGCCTAAAATTGCTTTCATGTCAGTTTAACTAACAGTCTTTCATTTTGATAATTGCATTTGGTAAAAATAACAATTTTATCTGAAGTACTTTTTTAGAGAATTTTTTTAATGTAAAGTTAAAATCAAGAATCCCTATTAAATTATAAAATTCCATTCTTATAGGAAAACCATGGTCCCAAAGAATACACGTAGCATCCGTGACTTAGTCCCTTCTACTAGCATTACCCTTCCTTATGACCTAGTAGTGGACATTATAATTCCGGAAGAAGATGAGATGACAAATATAGAACATGATAAGAATGTAGTTGAAGGGGACAAGGTTGAAGAGGGACTACAAAATCCTTTGCCTCCACTTGCATCAGATCAAGGTGGGGTTGGACCAAGTATCTAATTGCCTTTGTCCCCATTTGCAACTCGTGCCAATTTTGTTAGATACAGCATGCAATCGTGGGATGCCGTGTTTGGATTAGTAAATCAAATAGCCACCATGATGAAATAATAATGGGACCAATTTACAGTTTAATGGAACTTGTTGGCTAATTTAATCAAGCACCTCATGCTCATCATCAGGCATCACCAATTAGGACTGAATAGACATGTGAAGTGGATTTACTTGAGAATGCAAAAAACTTCGTCCGCCAGTGTTCAAAGGTTTTATAAATCCCTTGGTAATAGATGATTGGTTTAGGTAAGTCAAGAAGATATTAGAAGTGATGAATTGCCCTGGTACCCAAAAAGTACGATTGATGGTCTTTTATGCTTTAAGGAAAAAAAGATGTTTGGTGAAGATCAGCTAGCAAACACTATCCAAGGGTCACGGGTCGCCGGGATTCGACCAGTAGGACCGCGGGACCAAGATGGACGGAATGCATACTCACACACACATGCACACATGCGAACTCGGGTGGGGTCTCACAGTCGGCCCCGTGGCCCATTCCGATTCAGATCATGCTCAGGTTTGACTACGTTTGTGACCTCATCCCTTCGTAATTTGGTGACCATGACACCTGACGTCATTCATTCTTAGCCTTTTAGGAATTCGCACATGCGTACCATGCGGCTGCCTAGAGAGGTCCTGTGGCGGTCCAGCTAGAGGATGCCCTAGGACGTCGCGATAGTTGGCCCAGGTGTTACACTGCTACTATCATCCCTACCGACTCAGATCGAGTTAAAACGTGTGCCATTGCGGCCACATTGTCGTCGTAATTCTAACGCCTCGTCTCATGCGTAAATCCGACGTGTCCATCAAAAGGTATGAGCCACACCATTTTCGACCCTTAATCATGATATGGGGCCCACTTTACCCATGTGCTCATTTTTTAAGAGTGGGTCCCACCTAGCTCCCTTATCTAAACAAGATATCATACCTACTCCTAGCCTAAGTAGTAGGCTACCTTCTCTAGAAACCCATCATTAGCCTTAGGTTCTTCCCCTCATGTGCCATGATTACAACCCTCTTCCCTAGCCTAGAAAATAAATGATTGCTTTGCTATATCCCTCTCTCTCCCTTCTCTCTCCCTCATTTTCTCTCCTTCTTTCTCCCTTGTAAAAAAATCCAGCCCCTCTTCCCTCCATTCCAGCCCCTTCTCCTCCTTTTTCTTCTCAATCCCTCCATTGAAAACTCATCCCAACCATTGATCCATGTTGCTTGGAGCCTCTAGATGATGGTGATGTAAATTTCAAGGTTGATCTAGGTGGGTGATTTCTTCATCAAGTAAATCTTTTCTCTCCTCATGTAATCTCTTTCCTCTCTTTCATTTGGATGTGTAGGACCCACCAATTAATGGTGGAGATCTTACACAACCATTTAGATGTGGCCATGAGGCCCACATTGTAAATGCATGTTCATGCATGGAAGTCTTCCCTTGATGAACCCCTTGCATGTAGATTTCTCTTATTTTTCTAAGTATGATGGGTCATCTAGGCCCTTGCATGTGGCTGGGATGGCATCCTAACCACTCATTTCAAATATCTAGGCCATGCATCATAAGATCTAGTTGTACAATATGTTTATATTATTGTTTATGGTTGTGATTGTGTGGGGATGGCTCAATAGTGGCGGAGCCCTCCCCTGATGGCCGGATGCTCTTCCTTCTCTTTCCTTAATTAGTAATCTGATGATATTATGTGTGGTCCACTTAGTGGGCCTAGATTGCCCAAAAGAAAAAGCCCAGGAAGAAAGGGACATCTATACTCAACCTACACCATGGTTTAGATGCCTCTTTTTACCACCTTAAATGTTATTGTAAGGGTAAAAATTTGAGGGTTTGTTCTGGAAAATTGTGGGGCCCACTAGGGTGGGCCATGGAACCCAATTTATGGGTCAATCCCTTCCTTAATAGACCCATAAATTTATTTTATTCCATGCATGCATTGCAGTCCAGAAATTTCTGAATAGATTTTTTGTTGGACTTGGGCTTGAATTTGGGACTGATTAGGGGACCTTTTGTACCAATCAAATATATTTTTCTAAAATTTTGGGATCTCATCTTGATGTTTCCCAAATTTTAGCCCCATCCAATCTTGATAGAGGTCCCAAAAGTGTGGTCCAAGTGGGGTGCACAGTCTGGATTTTCTGCACTGTTCAGCAACATTCCACCCTGGACAGGTTGGAAATTCGAAATTTATTAAAATATTTTTGGGTGTCTAAAAATTTTAAAAATTTACAGGAATGTGTTCCACCAATGGTAAGAACTACCTGCAAACTTTTAGGGCTAATGGACCCCATTTGGACATCCAAACGGGTGGTCCAACATAATGGATTGCCAGAAACATTCTGCTGTGCAGTCCAGCAGTATAGTTCCATAAAAATAAAATTTTAAAAATATTTTTCTCAGAAGGTGGGACATATTTCTGAGCTCCATGTTGATTTAGGCTTGATGAGGGACCTCGGGTCCAAATTTCAGAAATTTTGGAGGCCCAGAACCTACCCATTTGGATGGCCCAAATTTAAAACAGTTACATTCCAGCAATAGTTTACCCTAGACAGATTATATTCTTAAAATTTATTAAAATACTTTTGAGTATCTAAAAATAGTAAAAAATTATAAAGATGTGTTAAATTCATGTTATGACCTACCTGAAAAATTTTGGAGCCATTGGACTCCTGTACACACCATAGTGGTGGCTGGACCGGTCCACTATAATATGGTGTCCAAATCAGTCCGAGTTTCAGGATAAATTGTTTTATTTGAATTAATTAAAATATTTTTAGATGTCTAAAAATTATAAAATTTTATGGGAGTGTGTTATACCCATGGAATGATAACCCTATAAATTTTCAGGGTCATCGGGCCTCTATACCGACCGTGGTGTGGCCTGCAATTTGGACCAGTTTTGGGTCAAATACCCAGGCACACCCTTACCTTGGGTTGCTGGGCCTGCATTCTAATGGCATGACCCACTTGAAGTAAGTGTTGTATATCTCTCTTTTATCTTA
Organism: Magnolia kwangsiensis; assembly: GCA_037074715.1. Taxonomy (NCBI): domain Eukaryota; kingdom Viridiplantae; phylum Streptophyta; class Magnoliopsida; order Magnoliales; family Magnoliaceae; genus Magnolia; species Magnolia kwangsiensis. The sequence goes on from CM073577.1 coordinate 124,223,552, forward strand.
TGGGGCTCACTATAATATATGTAGATCACTATGGGTCAGTAACCCATTTAAATTAAATAAATTTTTGGACTCCAGCAGACTTAAGAAATGGGTGGGCTAGAATTCCAGCAAGGGGCCCAAAATTTGCTACATGGTTGATTATTTAGGAACTATTGTGGCACACCAGATTTGAGAGAGTGTTGCACACACTCCTTGCTTTCCTTCCTTAGATATTTTGGGCTTAATGAGTGCCCCCTTGAGGCCCACCTTTGTGGTGATTTTGTGAGGTAGCCTTAACCAGAATTTTTAATAGTTTTATAGGCTCAATGGGCTGGGAACTTCTTTCTTGAGCCCAAGATTGTGCAAGGGCTAACCTTATTAATTTACGAACCCAATGGGCTATTTATAAGCTGACCATGTGTATTTATGAGCCTTGATGCCCTCATGAAGTGTTTAATTATGGGCTGACTTGCAAAGCCCACATAAATACATATTGTGGAGGGCCTTGTTAAGTCTTTGTCTGATGAGGCAAGGCCCACCTTGTTGGTATAGGTCTTGCCCTTGTGTATTCTTAGACTTGTGGGCTGACCTCTAATCCACTATAATGTATGAATTGGATGACTTTTGTTTTAGGTCATTTCATTAGGGCCCATTATGTAATATAGTATATGCATGGCCACCCCTTTTGTGGCAGTGATTAGGCCTTTTGGACTCACTTCTTTTGGATAGGCCCATTGATCTTGGGGCTATACTGTCCCATTTATTGTGATGGGCTTAAGGGCAATAATATGCAAGAAGTTGGGCTCTTGGCTGCCCACTAAATTGACCCTGTACTTGGGCTAAAAGTGAGGCCCAACTCACTTGTGTCAAATGTAAAACTTGCCCATGTAAATGAATTACTAGGCTGCCCATGAAGCCCACCACAATATGTGGAATTATGACCTTTGTAGTTGGGCCCAAACCTTACTTGAGGGTCCACTATTTGGCCCATAAATTGGGCTTGGTGTATGGCCCAGTAGGCCATGCATTGCGTGGGATTTACACATTATATTATATGAGTAATGGCGGGCTACCTCTTGGAGGCCAGTTGAGGTTGAATGTCCTCCTGGGTGATCATAAGGTAGGCCCATGGGTTTCTCTATGGATGGTTAAAGGCGCACCATTGACCCTAGGCCATTTGTTTAGGGCTTAATGTATATGTATGTGGAACCTACCTTAACGTATGTTTAGTCCAGGCCATCCAAGCCTTAGATCGCCTGATTATGGATGTATTCTCTGCCTTGGGTTACTGCTGGACTTACAATCCAGTAACAGGCCCACTTGATCTTTTCATGATATATATACTCTCCATCTGGTGGGGTCCCCCAGTGAATATAGTTGGCTTTCATGAGATTATTTCCACATAGTTAACTGATTTCTGGACCTTAGCAGGTCTAGGAAATTAAACTGGCCAAAAGTTTATCAAAGGGCCTTAAATGTAAAATCTTATGGTTAAAACTTTATTTGGCTGTGGGGCCCACCATATTGAGAACTTGTGTGTGTGTTACATGCTTATAATCTTTGGGCTTTATCAGTGCATTCTTTGGAGTCACCTTTAGTGATCAGATGATGACCCCATCTTAGATCAGATTTTTTTGGGGCATCCGATGGGGCCAGAGTGGGTAGGGTCATCCCAGCTTGGCCTAACCATATATTAGGCCAACTTCCACCATTTTGATAGACTTTTGGGCTAAGACCATGATAGTATTAGGACCTTGATTGCCCACTTAATTTGCTAAGATATTGGGCTGATATAGTTGAGCCCATGTCAAGCCCCAAACTCGGAGACCGGGCTCACAAAATTCCCGATCACCGAATTCGGCGCCGACAGCCTCTGTAGAACCCCATTCTCGGTTCCTAGCTCCCATTCGCCAGGTCCCGATCCTGGGATGCCACGAGGAGGATTTTCAATGTCAGTTTGATTCGTAATAAGCATAACCAAAGGCATAACTCACAAACAACAACCAAGTACTCCATTACATTTCCACTATAATCAAAAACTTTACAAGTACAATGAGCATAAAGGAAAATACAATGGTAAAGAATAAAAACTCCAAAATGCTCTGCAACGTGCTCCTGCCTCAGCGCTGCTGCGATCCAACGTCACCTACACGCAACGGTCGTGCATAAGCTTATAGAAAGCTTAGAGGGTGGTAAAAGTGTGTGCGCAAGGTAGTAATATGAACATGCAATGACAGAGTAATGCGAAATATGCAGATGGAACCATAATATCATGAGCCGTACCAAGGCTTATGCGATGCAAGACATGAATGGTATCGGCCACCCCAAGGCCATGCGATGTGCAATGCAACTTAAGCATACAGATCCTCATCTATGTCCACACATCAATACATCTCAAAATATGGAATATCACCGGGATCTAGTACACTCTAAACCAGATTGCCGCCACATCGCGCGCAATAAGGTAAGTGGAAGAGACCACACTATCCGTCTGCCATGCGACTCGTCGATAGCGGACCCATTCCTCGAGCTGGTCAAACTCAGCCTAGCATTGCCCCCTACTCTCAGGCGGGTAAGGCCGCACCCCCTTCCAACCGACCACGACACAGTGAAGAGCACAACCAACTGGTATTTGACACTTAGTGCTCATCTACCCACTCGGTCTAGACGTTGGAGCAACCTCTTGGTACCAAAAGGGTTTAGGGACTTTCACCCAGGGATATCTATAGTACCCCATGTAGAACAAGATTTTCGGTATCCAATCCTTCCAACCACGATGCATTTGTGGAGGCTACGGCCCTAATGTCGCTAGGGCGTACAATAATCATGTCACACAAATGCGAAATGCATGATTCACGCTATCTAGTCATGCAACAATTCATGTGCATATCGTGCGCTCATGTAGGGCAATACTGCCTAACCAGGAGCCCAAAAATAACCTGTCCGAAGTCATATGCTATGATCAGTCAATCCTCATATCAAGCATACATATGATGCGTATGATCATGAGTCATGAAACTATACTAACATGTAAATGAGTGATGAACCATTATTACAACGCAAATGGGCCTGGACGGCCGAAACACAGCAAGTACGGCCCAGTAATGGGCCCTAAGGAGAGTCATAATGTGGACATCCAACCAACATTACACTCGCAATGTGGACGTCAAACCAACATTGCCTCCCAGGTACGATCTTCTTAAATATCGCTACATAATCGGTATTGGGATTACACATTGCAATAGACCTTAGGTTCATCCCATTGGGCTTTTCATATATATGTCAAATGGGCCATATCCTATGGGCCTTTTAATCATCAGATGGGCCACATAAATGGGCCACACCAATGGGTCTTATGTGCATTGCAATGGGTCAAAACCCGTGGGCCTTGGATTGCATCAATTGGACCTAGTCACATGAGTTTAATATGTATCAAATGGGCCACACCAATTAGGCCCCACATGTAGATCAAGTGGGCCTCAACCCATAGAACTAACATGAGTCAAATGGGCCTAAACCCCTAGGCCTTAATCAAATAAAATGGGCCTAACTCATGGGTCTCAAATAAGTCCAATGGGCCTAATCTCATGGACCCTTTTTATAATCAATGGGTTTAGTCCCATGGGCCTTACAATATATCAACTGGGTCCACTTCCATGGGCTTTAAGAATGCAACAATGGGTCCAATTTCATGGGCCTTGAAGTACATCAAATGGGCCTAGTCCCATGTACTTGAAATATATCAAGTGGGCCTAACCCATAGGCCTTTTTCAATCCAAATGGGCCTAACCCATAGGCCTTAAATAAAGCAAATGGGCCTAACCCATAGGCCTTTTACAATTTAAATGGGCCTAGCCCATACATGAGTGGCCCACCCAATCAGCCACTCATGCCTTAAAATGGCTCCACCAAGAGAATGGACGGTTTGGATGCATCATAAGCATCAAGACGGGCTCCACTATCGCTGGACAGGGGGGTGGCACACGTATCAAGGAGGGCCCCACCGTGCAGCACACCACCGTCCAGCGATACGGTGACAAGGTGGGCACCACCGTCCACTAGGTGATGGACTTACAACACAAGCATCAAGGTGGGTCCCATGTGGGGCCCACCCTATGATATTTATTTGGCATCCAACCCATTCATAAGGTCCCTCGAGCCTGGTTGAGGGGAAAACATGAATTTCAGCTTGATCCAATACTTCTGTGGGCCCCAAAAATCTTTCAATGGTAGAATTTAATCCACACTGTTTCACGTGGTGTGGGCCACCTGAGTTTTGGATCTGTCCCATTTTTGGAGGGGGGCCCACTACTAGGGCGGCCCACCTCATGAGCCGGTTGGTTGGCAAACAAACATTACTGTGGGGCCCACGGCTGGAGCCATGGGTCCCTAACTGGACGTCCGCCCGCCGCCTGCACGGCTGCACGCAGCAGCGTGCAGCGTTGCCGCTGACCATGGCAGGAGCAGAGGCTCTGCCTCTTTCAAAATCTGGAAAAAAACTGTTTTCCTGCAGTTTTTCGCATTTGGGGCCCGATAAAATGAAATCTGCTCCAGCCATTACGATCAGTGGCTCGAGGCCGTCCAAATGAGTCCAGAGTTCAAATTTTAAAATGCTTAGGAAGTGAAATAAAATAAGAAATTAGTGTTTGAATGGTGAGGACGCAATATTTGGCGCTATGGCCCACCAGGTGACTGGATCAGCTCCAAACTTCTACCCAACGGCTAAAATACCGTGGGTAAGAGGATGGACGGCTTGGATTGAACATATACATCAAGGTGGGGCCTACACTAGGGACCAACCAAAAGCCTCTCCTTTTCTTTTCTTTTTCTTCTTTCTTTAGAAACGTCCAGCGTCCCTGACGCTGGACGGTTTTGTTTGATTTTTTTTTTAAAATAGTGGTGGGCCCTGATGGAGTGGGCCACCACGGATGAGTGATATGGGTACAATGTATATGGTGGGCCCCACTTGAATACATCTAAAAAAAATAATGTGAAGGTGGGATCCATTCAAGTGGGCCACACAATCATATAGCATAAAAATAAAATAAAATAAAATAAAATAAAAGAAATAAAAGAGAGAGAGAGAGATAGAGAGAGTGGGACACGCCTTGTGATGGAGGGACCCCGACATTATGGGCCCTCCCTTACAACGAATCATACAATAAACGGATCCCTTGTACATGGGACTATCGAAAATGTAAATCAACGGTAGAGATCCATTCCCCACCGATATGGACGGTCTAGATGACCCTTTCTAAATGAAATAAACATCATGATGGGGTCCATGGAGAATGGCCCCATCATGGAATGATCATGATGATCCAAGTGGTCCATCGACCACATATTAGGGTCCCAAGTGAGATCCACACCATGGATCGGTGGGCCTCACTTGGCCCATCATAAAAATAAGTAAAACTACCCTATAGAGGCACCCACCGTCCGATCTTCTTGCTCCTAGGGGTTCCTTGGTACCTTGGCTTCAACTTCAATGGATGAGATGAAGAATGGAAGGTTGAGATGGGAGATGATGGGGTAGGAAGGTGGACCACTTGGAGCTTAGGAGTTCTTATAAAATTCCATACGTGGGATCTCTTTGGCCTTGGGATTTTTGAAATGAGAAAGAGAGAAAGAGAGAGAGAGTTGTAAAGGGAGAGAGAGAGAGAGTGATGGTTGTGTAAGAAAAGCTTGACTTTTGAGGCTTTTGTGTAAGAGAGGTATAGGTGGTGAAGACTTTTGTGGCTTTTTGTGTAAGAGAGGTATGGGTGGTGAAGACTTTTGTGGTTGCTTGGGAAAATGGAATAAAGTGATGTGTACTTGACATGTGATGGATTGATGGGATTGATGTGATTGATGTGACACATCGTAGAAATTTCCTTGATTTTCACAACGCGCGGCGTTTTCTCGCACCGAACGTTGGCTCATAACTCTTGACTAGGGTATCGCCTCGGCGCGCGAGTCACGGTATCGAAACCGCAACGACGGTGCGGTCGCTATGGCATTAGTCTCGGGTTGAGTCGACTCGGGTTGTCGACACATGAATCAGGGTTGCGCGTCGATATCGATTAAGGGTCGAAGGTCGCCGGAATTCGACCGGTAAGACCGCGGAAGTCTACGGAAAGGTACGGACCAAGATACGGGTCTTACAGCCCATTTCATCCAAACTTAAACTTATTTAGTTGTATATTATGTATGCGGTCTGCCCACCAAGTCTAACTCAATGCATGGATTCTATGGCCATTAGAAATTGAGCCTTGGACCTTAATTCCCCTCTTGGGGCCCATGTTGTTAAAAGTGGTATTTTATTTTTTTATGGCCTATTATGAGGAATATATATGTATATAGTTGGTTATATTTATTTTTATCTTTAATATAGGCCTTGGACCTTCTATCTATATTATTCATGGTTGATATGCCTTTTTGGGGAATATTGGTTAAATGTCCCCATTATGGACTCCCTCTAGGCTCGGTTGTATTTAAGAGTGATTGGATACTCATCTTAGACTCTTGTTAGGCTCATTTCTATATCGCTTAGACCCATAGTCTGTATACTTAGTCTCATGGGTTACCCAAGGTAAATGGGCCCCCATTAGAGGTGAGATTCCTTATGAATATTGTCTAAATACCTAGTCTTGGTCCCTTCTTGGATAGGAGGAGTGTACTACTTTGTGTATCATCGCATAATGCGCCTAGACCCATCTTTATGGCCCATGTGCATCATTGTATGCTTAGTTAACACTATGTGTGTGTAGTCATATTGTGTCATTGGGCATTGCATGATACTTTCTCTGAGGGACATAGTATCCCCTCTTGAGCACGTTGGATGCTTGGGATTGATGCATGGTTGATTGCGTGATTCATGCATCTAGCATTGCATAGCATATGAGCATTATCACCCTTGCTTCATTAGGGTTGTAGCCTCCACAGATACATCGTGGATGGCCATGTTTGGATACCGAAAATGTTACTTGAGCATACCGGGTGCATAGGACGCACATGTGTGAAATTCTTAAAACTTTCATGGTACCAAGGATCTGCTCCAGTGTCGTGACCGAGTGGAATATATGAGCGCGCGAGGGCCTTATACCGTTAGGCCGCGACTCCCACTGTCATGTAGTCGGTTGGATAGGGGTGTGGCCTTACTCACTTGATATAAGAGGGCATTGCTAGGCTGAGTCTGACTAGCTCGTGAATGGGTCCACTACCTTCAGGCCTTACTGGTGATTGGCTGTCCACAGGCGGGTAATGAGGTCTCTTATGCTCGTTTGACTGTGTGGGGTCTGCAGAGCGGCAGTCATCTAGCAGTGTAATAGACCCCGGTAATTTTCTTATGATAGAAATGTACTTGATATGTGTATTGGATATGAGCACTGACATTACTTCGTATTGCATTTGCATCGGCTGTGTAAGCCTCATAATGCATCGCCTTGGCATGACGCCCAGTACTCATTGCATTACATTACTCATTGCACTGTATAGCCTTGGTATGGCTTCCTACATTATCACACTGCCTTGGTATAGCTTCTTATGTTCATGATCGTCTTGGTAAGGCTCGTCTTGGTAAGGCTCGTAGTATTAGTATTGATCATGACTCCCTTCTACATTTTCTATCTTCTTCTAAGCACCGTTCTCACACACTTTCACCACCCTCTAAGCTTTCTATAAGCTTATGCACGATGATGCGTGCAGGAGATCGTAAGTTGGCACCTTAGTAGTGGAGCTTGGATAGGTATGCGATCTGAAGACTCAGTGTTGCAGATTCTCTTTCTTCTTTCTTCTGTTATCTTATGTATGTCCTTTTAGACCTGATATAAGCTTGTAAAAGTTCAAATTCATAGTGGATTTTGTGATGTGTGCCTTTGTTATTCTCATATATACTTGTTGTGATCTTGGGTATTCTCATATTGAAAATGATTATATTGTTGTGAAAATCCTCCTTGTAGGATCCCAGGATCAGAACCTACCTCAGGAGCTGAGAATGGGGTACTACGGAGGCTGTTGCAGCTAGAACCGGTCATCAGGTTCCTTATGAGGTCCGATTACCGAGTCTGGGGCGTGACACCGACTCTTCCAACAATCCGCTTCGATAGACTAAAATGACTGTGTATTGCTCATAAAAAATCCTTTAAGTCCAAAACTATAGGAAATCGTAGGCCTCACTGAGCTTGAAGTTTATTGCGGACAGCAAACCCAAATGATGCCCCGAACTATATAACTTGAATCAAGAAGGTAGTGCTTGCAAAGCGCAACTCTCCTAGACCTAAACCTAAAACTTAAGTAAAGTTGGCCCTGCCACTAAACTATGAAGTTGCGACTTTCGAACCATTGGATTACGATCAAACTCGGGCCATGAGCCAGGGATATTTCCCTACTCATATCTGTACAACTGTGGCCCTGATCAAACATCAATGGCCATCGATCGCAAGTGGTCCCCGCGGTTAATCAAGCATCTGATTTCTACCAAATTTGGACCGATCACTCATCCAGTGATGGGACACCTAATCCATAGCAAAGATGGATCAATGAGCCCCTAGAATAGACCGATGGGCTAGAATTCAGCCCACTCGGGGGCATGCATATTAGAAAAAGGACCCCTAGGGTCATTTATACACAAAATTCAGACTATTTAAGCCCAAAAATCACACTCCCTCACTCCAATACAAAATTTCTATTGCAAGGGAGAGAGGGAATGGGGAGAGTAGAGGAAGAGAGCTCTTAGAGGAGCTGACTTGGGGAAAATTCCCTCTTACTACTACTCGCATCGGAGCCCATGACTCAGCTGCCGTAGAGAGCAACCCACCAGTAGTAGGAGGTAATCAATCTAGCCTTTTTCGAATTTCGACATCTTAGGCCCCTTGCATGCACCCTAACAAGTGAATTAAATCAGCGCAGGGCTTGTATATTCCAACCCACGGACCCGGAACCTTGAAGTAGTAGCATAAACCATCAGACCACTCCTACGTGCAGACCACTAACCTTAGGTGACTAATTATTGAACCTAGGTTGCAACTAATGATTGTGTTGTGCTAAATTGGTGTGCATGTTAATTAGTAAGTAATCCTTGGTAGTTACTTCTCCATGAATTTGCCTAATCATGTTTAGAGTAGTTAATGATTGCTTCCATACTAGATTAGGCGAACTATTGAATGGCTTCCCATCATTTATTTTGCTTTATGTTATATGAAATTTGTTTCTGATTTATTTTAAAAATCTGTGATAAATTGGGGCAATGTACCTGCATGTTGTCACGATGTTTCGATTGAATTGAATGCCCATACTTATTGCCATGCATGCATAAAATTCCCTGGATTAAGTGATGTATATGACCTCCTGTGAAATGTTAAATGTTTGACCCATTAGGTTAGCCAACAAATCATAAAAAGCAGTGCGGACAGCCCTATCAGTCTGGCTGCCCAGGGACCGATTCGACTAATCTAGGTCGAACATAAATAGTCGGCAGTAGTTAGACTACACGGGATGCTCGCACATAATGTTGGATGCTCTGTAGTTCAGCTATATTAGCTAAATTGGCTCACTAGCTGACCAACCATGTATGATCACGCCTATTTGAACCTAAAGCACCCCACGCCTATGGAACGCCCACTTACAACAGCTATGATGTGATCCACAAACTTTGTGAGGTGGGCATGGTGGTATGGGACACTATACTCGAGTTATTGGTCTACGTTGGGGTAATGAGCCTCCCCATAGTGATCGCGAGCAACTTAGTTTGAAAATTAGTTGTTTGTATTAGTTAGCTAGGAATGACGAACCTAGATGGATCAAAGATCGTAGGTACAAGGCCGCCACAGCCGCGCGATCGGGATAGGGCATTAATATCATATGGGTATCTTAGTTTCTTCAATTTTTTTAGATAAACGGACATAACTAACACTACAAGAAAAGGGGTTTTAAGCGATGAAACTTTTAGTGACGAAATTTTTTTCGTTGCTAAAAGTGACTTTTAGCAACGGAAAAAAAATTCATTGTTAAAAGTTTACTTTTAGCGCCGAAATTGTAAATTCGTAGCTAAAAGTCACTTTTAGCAACGAATATTTTCATTGCTAAATGTTGTGAACATTTTTTTTAAAAAAATATCAAAACGAATCTAAAGGTTTACTTTTAGTAACGAACATTTTCCAAGCTAAAAACTTGGCTGGGACTTTTAGCGACGAAACTTTTCGTCGCTAAATGTGTGAACACTTTATCCAAAGGTTTACTTTTAGCTACAAAAATTTTCAGAGCTGAAAAACGTGGCTAGGACTTTTGGCGATGAAAATTAGTGTCGCTAATGTGTAAACAGTTTTTGAAATAAAATCCAAAGGTTTACTTTTAGCTACGAACATTTTCGTAGCTAAAAACGAAAGCTTTACTTTTAGCTATGAAAAATTTCGTAGCTAAAAAAAACCATGGCTGGGACTTTTAGCAACAAAAATTTCCTCGCTAAATGTGTGAAGAGTTCTTGAAATAAAATCCAAAGGTTTGCTTTTAGCTACGAACATTTTCATAGCTAAAAAACGTGGTTGGAGCTTTTAGCGATGAAAATTTTTGTCGCTAAAGTCTTTTTTTTAAAAAATTTCATCTCAAATTTCCTTTCATCGTATTTTTCCTAATATACACCTGTTATATAAAATATTTCATCATATTCATATTCACATCCATCTAAACCGAAACTACGTAAATCCATCCAGACATAAGCTACATTTATCCAAATATACACTGCATCCATCCAAACATAAACTGTATCCATCCAGACATAAACTACATTCATCCAAACATAAACTGCATCCATCCAAACATAAACAATCCTATGGAAAAAAAATAAATGAAAAGAGAGAGAACATATGAGAGATGATCCAAACAAATGAAAAGAAAAACAACCTTAACGTAGGTTAAGGTTTAGGTTATAGGTTTTGGTTTAGGTTAAGGTTATAGGTTTTGGTTTAGGTTAAGGTTTAGGTTTAGGTTATAGTTTAAGGTTATAGGTTTAGGTTAGGTTTAGGTTATAGGTTATAGCTTTAGGATTTGAGAATATGTTAAGGTTTAGGTTTAGGAATTCGGGTCGGGTTCGGGATTGGGTTTAGGCTTGGGTTTTCAAGTTTAGGTTTATGTTTACGTTAGGGAGTTGACATTGAGATTTGGTGTAGGTGTAGGTTTGGGGATTTGAGAATAGGTTAAGGTTTCGGTTTAGTAAATCGGGTTCGGGTTTGGGATCGGGTTTAGGATTGGGTTTTCAAGTTTAGGTGTAGGCTTAGGTTTAGGTTAGGGAGTTGAAATTAGGGTCAGGTGTAAGTTTAGGTTTAGGAATTTGAAAATACATTTAGGTTTTAGGTTTAGGTTAAGGTTATAGGTTTAGCTTAGGTTTAGGTTATAGGTTATAGGTTATAGCTTTAGGGAATTGAGAATAAGTTAAGGTTTAGGTTTAGGAAATCGGGTTCGGGTTCGAGATCGGGTTTAGGTTTAGGTTTTCAAGTTTAGGTTTAGGTTAAGTAGTTGAGATTAGGATTAGGTGTAGGTTTAGGTTTAGAAATTTGAGAATATATTTAGGTTTTAGGTTTAGGTTTAGGTTATAGGTTAAAGGTTATAGTTTTAGGGAATTGAGAATAGGTTAAGGTTTAGGTTTAGGAAATTGGGTTCGGGTTTGGGATTGGGAATAGGTTTAGGTTTTCAAGTTTAGGTTTAGGTTAAATAATTAAAATTAGGATTAGGTGTAGGTTTAGGTTTAGGAATTTAAGAATACATTTAGGTCTTAGGTTTAGGTTTAGGTTTAGGTTTTGGTTTTAGTTTAGGTAATAGGTTTTGGTTTAGGTTATAGGTTATAGGTTTAGGATAAGGTTTAGGTTATAGGTTTTGGGATTTGGGAATAGTTTTAGGTTATAAGTATAGGTTTAGGTTAGGTTATAGGTTTTGAGATTTGATAATGGGTTCAGGTTTAAATTATAGGTTTTGGTTTTGGTTTTGGTTTAGGTTATAAGTTTAGGTTATAGATTTTGAGATTTGAGAATGGGTTCGGGTTTAGGCTATAGGTTTTGGTTTTGGTTTGGTTATAGGTTTTGGGATTTGAGAATGGGTTCGAGTTTAAGTTATAGGTTTTGGTTATAGGTTTTAGGATTTGAGAATGGGTTCGAGTTTAGGTTATAGGTTTTGGTTAAGGTTATAAGTTATAGGTTTAGGTTTAGGTTAAGGTTAGGTTTTGGTTATAGGCTTTGGGATTTGGGAATAGTTTTAGGTTATAGGTATAGGTTTTGGAATTTGAGAATGGGTTCGGGTTTAGGTTATAGGTTTTGGTTTTGGTTATCGGTTTTGGTTTAGGTTATAGGTTAAGGTTAGGTTTAGGAGAATGGGTTCGGGTTTAGGTCATAGGTTTTGGTATTGGTTTAGGTTATAGGTTTTGGGATTTGAGAATGGGTTCGGGTTTAGGTTATAGATTTTGGTTTTGGTTTAGGTTATAGGCTTTGGTTTAGGTTATAGGTTATAGGTATTGGTTTTGGTTAAGGTTAGGTTTAGGTTATAGGTTTTGGGATTTGAGAATGGGTTTGGGTTTAGGTTATAGGTTTTGGTTTTGGTTTAGGTTATAGGTTATAGGTTTAGGATAAGGTTTAGATTTAGGTTTAGGTTATAGGTTTTGGGATTTGTGAATGGGTTCCGGTTTAGGTTATAGGTTTTTGTTTAGGTCATAGGTTTTAGGATTTGAGAATGGGTTCGGGTTTAGGTTATAGGTTTTGATTTTCGTTTAGGTTATAGGTTATAGGTTTAGGATAAGGTTTAGGTTTAGGCTTAGGTTATAGGTTTTGGGATTTGAGAATGGGTTCAGGTTTAGGTTATTGGTTTTGGTTTTGGTTTTGGTTTAGATACTAGGTTTTGGGATTTAAGAATGGGTTCGGGTTTAGGTTATAGGTTTTGGTTTTGGTTTAGGTTATAGGTTTTGGGATTTGAGAATGGGTTCGAGTTTAGGTTATAGGTTTTGGTTTTGGCTTAGGTTATAGGTTTTGGTTAAGGTTATAGGTTATAGGTTTAGGTTTATGTTAAGGTTAGGTTTAGGTTATAGGTTTTGGGATTTGGGAATAGTTTTAGGTTATAAATATAGATTTAGGTTAGGTTATAGGTTAAGGTCTAGGGATAAGTTATAGGTTTTGGGATTTGAGAATGGGTTCGGGTATAGGTTATAGGTTTTGGTTTTGTTTTTGGTTATAGGTTTGAGTTTAGGTTATAGGTTATAGGTTTAGGTTTAGGTTATAGGTTTTGGGATTTAAGAATGGGTTCGGGTTTAGGTTATGGGTTTTGGTTTTGGTTTAGGTTATTGGTTTTGGGATTTGAGAATGGGTTCGGGTTTAGGTTTTAGGTTTTGGTTTTGGTTTAGGTTATAGGTTTTGGTTTAGGTTATAGGTTATAAGTTTAGGTTTAGGTTAAGGTTACGTTTAGGTTATAGGTTTTGGGATTTGGGAATAGTTTTAGGTTATAGGTATAGGTTTAGGTTAGTTTATAATTTAAGGTTTAGGGATATGTTATAGGTTTTGGGATTTAAGAATGGGTTCAGGTTTAGGTCATAGGTTTTTGTATTGGTTTAGGTTATAGGTTTTGGGATTTGAGAATGGGTTCGGGTTTAGGTTATAGGTTTTAGTTTTGGTTTAGGTTATAGATTTTGGTTTAGGTTAGAGGTTAAGGTTCGGTTTTGGTTATAGGTTTTGGGATTTGAGAATGGGTTCGGGTTTAGGTCATAGGTTTTGGTATTGGTTTAGGTTATAGGTTTTGGGATTGAGAATGGGTTCGGGTTTACGTTATAGGTTTTGATTTTGGTTTAGGTTATAGGTTTTGGTTTAGGTTATAGGTTATAGGTTTTGGTTTTGGTTAAGGTTAGATTTAGGTTATAAGTTTTGAGATTTGAGAATGGGTTCAGGTTTAGGTTATAGGTTTTGGTTTTGGTTTAGGTTATAGGTTATAGGTTTAGGATAAGGTTTAAGTTTAGGTTTAGGTTATAGGTTTTGGGATTTGTGAATGGGTTCAGGTTTAGGTTATACATTTTGGTTTAGTTTATATGTTTTGGGATTTGAGAATAGGTTCGAGTTTAGGTAATAGGTTTTGGTTTTTATTTAGGTTATAGGTTATAGGTTAAGGATAAGGTTTAGGTTATAGGTTTTGGGATTTGAGAATGGGTTTAGGTTTAGGTTATTGGTTTTTGTTTTGGTTGATTTGAGAATGGGTTCGTGTTTAGGTTATAGGTTTTGGTTTAGGATATAGGTTATAGCTTTAGGTTTAGCTTTAGGTTATAGGTTTTGGGATTTGAGAATGGGTTTGGGTTTAGGTTATAGGTTCTGGTTTTTATTTAGGTTATAGGTTTTAGGATTTGAGAATGGGTTCGGGTTTAGGTTATAGGTTTTGGTTTTGTTTTAAGTTATAGGTTATACGTTTAGGATAAGGTTTAGGTTTAGGTTTAGGTTATAGGTTTTGGGATTTGAGAATGGGTTTGGGTTTAGGTTATAGGTTTTGGTTTTGGATTAGGTCATAGGTTTTGGGATTTGAGAATGGGTTTGGGTTTAGGTTATAGGTTTAAGTTTTGCTTTAGGTTATAGGTTTTGGGATTTGAAAATGGGTTCGGGTTTAGGTTATAGGTTTTGGTTTTAGTTTAGGTTATAGGTTTTGGGATTTGGGAATGGGTTCGGGTTTAGGTTATAGGTTTAGGTTATAAGTTTTAGTTTTGGCTATAAGTTTTAGTTTTGGCTTAGGTTATAGGTTTTCGGATTTGAGAATGGGTTCGGTTTTAGGTTATAGGTTTTTATTTTTGTTTAGGTTATAGGTTATAGGTTAGTGGTTTAGGTTTAGGTTATAGGTTTTGAGATTTGGGAATAGTTTTAGGTTATAAGTATAAGTTTAGGTTAGGTCATAGGTTAAGGTTTAGGGATAGGTTATAGGTTTTGGGATTTGAGAATGGGTTCGGGTTTAGGTCATAGGTTTTGGTATTGGTTTAGGTTATAGGTTTTAGGATTTGAGAATGGGTTCGGGTTTAGGTCATAGGTTTTGGTTTTGGTTTAGGTTATAGGTTTTTGGATTTGAGAATCGGTTCGGGTTTAGGTTAATAGTGTGGTCGCTACAAATACAACTATAAACACGGCCTGTCCAAATGGCTAGGCCCTTCCAATGTCGTCCATTGAAAATGGACAGCTTCATCATGGTCATAACAGCAGTTCTCACCTTCCAAGGACCCCCGCTCTTCCAGATAGCTCCGACACACATCTGGGTCTGCTCCATTAATTTCGACCAAATACATAAACACGGCCTGTCTAAATGGTTAGGCCCCTTCAATGCCATCCATAGGAAATAGACAGCTTCATCATGGTCATAGCAGTGGTTCCCACCTTCCAGGGACCCCTGCTCATTCAGATAGCTCCGACGCACATCCAGGTTTGCTCTATTAATTTCGAGCTAATACATAAACACGACCTGTCCAAATGGTCAGGCCTTTCCAATGCTGTCCATAAAAAATGGACAGCTTCATCATGGTCATAACAGCAGTTTTCACCTTTCAGGGACCCCCGCTCATCCCGATAGTTCTGACGCACATCCGGGTCTGCTCCAATAATTTCGAGCAAATACATAAACACGCCTATCTAAATGGTCAGGCCCCTCCAATGCTCTCTATAGGAAATGAACAGCTTCATCATGGTCATAACAGCGGTTCCCACCTTCCAGGGATCCCCGCTCAACATCTGGATAGCTCCGACACACATCCGGGTCTGCTCCATCAATTTCGAGCAAATACATTTTAAAAAAAGATAGGCATCTATTTTTTAATCGATAAAAACCAATCTTGAAGACTATGCATCAGGCAGTACCTACAATGGATAGTAGTTGGACATTGAATGATTAAAATCATTAACCACTTCTGTTGCTTTTCTGCATATACACAAGATTCATAGGCTGAAAAATTGTCATTGAGTTCGTGTTTTATGTTTGGTTAGTAGAGACGGAGTTCTTTATACCATATGACCTACAGCTGATGAAAATTTTAAGTAAATTGTACGAGGTTTATAATAATCTTAGAGTGCAAAAAATTTTTGAGTATATGCATTTCAGTCTGAGTTATTTCTCTAATCACGATAGCCTTGGGAGGGTTAATCGAGGGATGGGTTGATTACAAGAGGCCTGATTAAAACTCTATTGGGTTATCTTGCTGGACATAATCATTTCAGGACCAGCAAGATAACCCAATATAGTTTTAATCGGCCTCTTGCAATCAACCCATCCCTCGTATCAATCCTCCCAAGGCTATCATCATTAGAGAAATAACTCAGACTGAAATGCACATACTTGAAAATTTTTTAATCTCCAAGATTACTGTAAACCTCGTACAATTTACTTAGAAATTTTATAATATGAAATAGTACATGAGTGAGAGAAGACAACGTAACCTTTTTATATAGAAGCCAGAAATTGATAGGTTGGGATTGTCTTATCGAGGAGATTCTTAGGCGTAGTCCTTCTGCTTTTGGGGCAAACACGCATGGGTTTGGATTATTGGACCATGGACCTCACCTGTCATTGAAAATCAAGGATTAAAATGGTCTGACAATCTATATGTAGTAAGATATATATATAAATCCCTTGTGTAGTATTTGTGGATTATGTATTTATGGATAATGTGTAGTTGTGTACTATCATTTATACAAGAACATGTCCTGACTATATATGGACACACATGCTAAGACATACGCATGTGAGATTGGTGAAGCTAAATTTCAATGGATCACATTAACTCGACAAAATCAAATGTCAAGGTCAGTCTTGGGGTGTTGTCATTGCACTATTAGCTCATATATGGTAGTTACACATATGATGAACGGTTCCAATCTTTGGATCATCTGTACATGTGGGCCCATGATGGTGATCCTGAACCAGCACATAAGGAAAGAAAAACCCATAAAGAAGATCTACCCTTAGCCAAACAGCCACACAGACTATAACAACCATCAAACTACATTCATACAGGTCATAAAGAAACAAGATAAGGAAAAAAAATAAGGCATCATTTTTTAATCCATGTCTTAACCTAATTCATTGATTTCTCACAAACAACATGGTGCCCCCTTTGCTTCCCGCCTACTATGACAGGCAACCCACTCCTTACCATAACAATCCTCATTTTGGATGATAGATACTCACCATTTCTTCAGATACTCACCAATATTGGACATTTATTTGTCTAATTTAGACCACTTATTCTTTTTCTTTTACCATTCCTTTTGATTTCCACAGTTTGACACCTAGGATCATTCAGTTGGTATGATTTTCAAGTTGTCGCTGACTTATAATGGGCCTTATTTATCTGGATGGTTTCAATTAAGAAACATAAATGCCTGGCTACACGTATACACATGCATGGATTTTAACACCCTGTAAGCGTATGGAATGAATTGTTTCAAATTGTGCTTTCACATAATCATACATATGCATGGATGTGAATATCTGCCAAAAGCATATCAAATGAATCCCTTCAAACTGTATGTTTACTGATGGAACACTTCATCCTGTCTAATAATGTAAAAAAAAAGTATAAGAGTGCAAGGAAATTCATGATGGAGTGAGAATTTGCCTAATGTTCATCCCTACCTAGAAAACAATTACAGCATAAGGCACTGTTTTGATGTACTTCGATTTGGGTGTACTGAATATTCTGCGCAAAGGTAAGCATCCATGTCTTTGTTGTGTTTAGTGCATAAGTCTGTGTATATGTCTTTGTTGTGTTTTCAATATGTTTGGTATATATATATCATAGATCATCTTCTCAAACTTACTCTGAAGGTATGATCGATGCCAAAAGGGTTTTTTTCTTTTCTCTTCTTTTATTTTCTTCTCTTTCAATGGCAGGTATGATGCAATGTATAAAATATGAGAAATGTGATGGCTAGTCAGTAGAGTAGGATATCAAACCCAACTCTCTCCAAAAGCACCAATGTGGCTCCTTCATACAAAGATCCATATGGCCCAAAAAATAGGCTGGTCTATCAGAAGGCCCTTGCATGTATGAAGAAAATAGATGGTTAAAGCATTGGCCAATACTCTAGATTTGACATACAAACAAGTCCCAATTGATGAATACTGGAAAAAGGCCTGCTTATTGAGCCACGACACATATAAGGTGGGGCCTGCCTCAAAAACAGGCCATATTTAGCCCACATCCGTCCCACTGGCATAGAGGGAAGCACAAGATTCAATTTTCTTCTCTCCATACATGCAAGTTTTTAGCCTACAGAAAATAATGTAGATTTCAAAAAAAATAAAAAAATAAAAATTAAAGGTTTCCATTGTCCAGAAGCGTCATTGGACGAGTATGATTCAAAATCCTTGTCTCGCAATAACCATTGCAGGGGCAGCTCTGAAAGCATTGTAATGTAATTCCTATCAGAATCATATCTATACACATGTAACTAAATAAAAATGTTTACTGACAGAAACATACTACCCAACACCGACGTTATGGACACTGTTTATGCATACTAAACAAAGAAAAGGCTTTGCCTAAGCTTTTGACATACAGTATCCAACAACAATGATGTTTCTCAAATGAGTTATTTAAAAAACATGAGCTTTTGAGATTACAGTATCCAACAACAATGATGATTCATCAAATGAACTATTTAAAAACATATTGAAATGCATTCAACCACATTCCTTCCTTTGAGGAAGAACTTGGCCAAATGGGCTATAAAAAATCCATGCAACCAAACAACTAAGGCATGTTACATAATATTCTAGCCACATTTTTAACTCAGATTCATGCAGGTACAGCATGACAAAATTAACCATGTAAATATCCATGTTCCCATTGTATGAGCATCATCTGTGCTCTTGAATGTTAACAATGTTAGCCCTACCGTGGCCATTCCATTGATAGTCGTGGGGTCCATGGACACCATTAAAAACTTCTTAGGGTCCAATGTAAGGTTTATTTTCCATCCAACCCTAAATCCCTAAATCAGTATTGAGATTGAGAGAGATTGATAGAGAGAGAGATACCTCACGGTCAACCGAGCTTCAGAGAGAGAGAGAGAGAGAGGAAGTCCAGGCGTGCGTGGGTAGGGCGTCCGGCAACAGTCTGCGAGAGAGAGGAAGAGAGATACAGAGAGACAGAGGAGGTAAAGGATGCGAGAGAAACAGAGAGGGGACAAGGAGGAGAGATCAGAGAGAGAGGAAGAGAGAGTTAGCGAGAGAGAAGAGGGAGAGGAGGGGGAGAGCACTGAAGGAAGAGAGAGTAGTGAGAGAGAGAGAACGAGGGAGGTTATGTCGTTTGGGTGTAGGGTGTCTCTTGAACGCCCTACTTTGACTGACGTCCCCAAGTTTTGTGGGCCTCACTATGATGTATTTGTTATATCCACACTGTCCATCCATTTTGAGATATCATTTTAAGTCAAGAGCCTAAACCTAGGGTAGATAAAAATCTGTAGTGGACCCCACCACTGAAAACAGTGGGGAGAATGATTCCCACCGTTGAAACTATGTTAAGGCCCATCGTGATGTTTATTTGAAATTAAACCTATTCAAACATTAAAAAAATACCTTAAATAAGGTAAAACACAAATATCATCTTGATATAAAACTTTTGTTACCTTTAAAAGTTTTTAATGGTGGGCGTCACTGTCCCATTATTTTTTGTGTTGGGGCCCAGTGGAGCTTTGGATTTAACTTGTTCTTTGGATATTGCCTTAAAATGATCTCTACAAATGGATGGAAGGTGTGGATATAAAACATACATCATGGTGGGGCCCAAAAGTGAGAGTATATAAAATATCAGGTGGACCACACCACATGAAAACAATAGTGATTAAATATCCATCATTAAAATCCTCATAAGGCTGTACCATTTATTTGGTATCCAATCCTATTAAAGCATCCTTTAGAAGTTTTCAAGGGTAAGCATTCCATGGTTCCTTTAGATTTTCTTCATTTTGAGCTTAGCACAGATATTTTCAAGTCAGTAGTTCTCAATAATATGTTCAAATAATTTGGTGCCAATTCATATTTTAGATATGAAAATCCTGAACTTAGTTTCTTTTGTCATGGTAGTTTAAGGCCTATTTATGATCTGGCTGCATCTCTGGTTAAAAGCAACACTTTTGTATAAGGAGCATTTTGACTAATAAACCATGCCTTGATTCCTTGTTAAACATGAGAAAAGATCACATAAGGGCCCACCACCTTTCATGCTAATACATCATGTTGGTAAGACATCCCAGCCACAGAAAATATGGGTCACACCATGATCATTTCATGTCATCAAAATTTGGTCCATTAACTCACTAGGTGAGTAACACACCTGCATTGAGTAGGACCATTGGCTTTCGATTGATTTCAACGATGCGGCCCATCCATTGAGGGGACCAACCTGATTTGTCACAGGTGATTTTCATAGGTGGCCCACTTTTTACTTATGAGGATGTATGTGAAAGTCTATATTTGTCTAGTTGGTGTAGTCTTTCTTCAAGTGTCCAACCTTCCCACACTTGAAACAAATCGAGTTTCAGGATCGACTACCCCCTTTCATCCAATGCTTTTGTTAGCCAGATTGGGAACATTTCCTTAGCTGTGCTACCACACAGTTTGTGGTTTCTCCTTGTGATCCAAGTTCTTCGATCTGCAGATGATGACCCACCTTGTCAACTTCACTTCCTGTACTAGGCAACGGTTGGGATCCTTTCCCATTTGATGTATTGAATGATGCACTCTCTCGTCCATTAACATCTCCTGCACCTCCATCTGTATGTAAACAGAGCTCCTTACTAGGCAAATGGTGGCCCACCGAATCCACTTGGAATCCTTCACCAGAAGATGATGGCGACCCTTTATCTGTGAATCCATGAAGTAACATACCCTCCAGTGCATTACCATTTCCTTCTACCCCTTCATGTAATCCACGGGGAGGAGAATTAAACTCATATCTATGAAGAGCAAACCCACGATAAAAGTCGTTCGCCCCAACTCGTGATAGGTAATCCATGGGGAGGGGAATCACACTCTTATCTATAGGAAGCAAACCCACGACCAAAGCTATTCACCCAAACTCGTGATGGGTTTTGGGAAGGTTTTATATATATATATATATATATATATATATATATATATATATATATATATATATATATATATATATAAAATGACAGGGTGTCCCCATCCCTTTAAGGCGAGACCACTCCCTGCAGATGCATGAAAACCACGTGCATCAAAAAATCCACATGGAGGGAATTGAACTCGGTCATTAAGCGTCATAAGCATATGCCTATAGGAGTAGGATCAAGATTCCAAAGAAAGAAAGAAAGAAGAAGAAAAAAAGAATGAATGGGCAGGCGTACGCTTACTAGTGAAAGAAAGAAATTGAGGATTAAAATTTTGGGAATATTGAGATGCGATAATTAAAAACAAAAACCTGTCTTGATACACAACATGTTGAACAGAGCAACGAGTCGAGTCAGACCAAGTTAGGGTTGATCTGACTCGACCCAGTTTTGAAATAGACTTTATCTGAACTCGATCCAACTCAATACCAAGTCCAGCATGCCTGGCCTGATCTGAGTTTAGGTCTGGCTTGGACTAATCCATATTGAGTCCGACCCGGTCACAGGTACCAAGTCGAGTCGAGTTAGGTCAGGTGTGTCATGTCTCTCCAGATGTGGAGATTAAAAAAAATATCAGGATCAACCCACATTGTTCATCCATTTTTTGAGATCATTTTAGAGAATTATCCGAAAAATGATTCATATCCGAAAATTGATTCATATCCAAAAATTAATTAAATGATTCATATCCACCATTAAAACCCTTCTAAGGCCCACTGTATTTTTTATTTGACATCCAATCTGTTGATTTGGTCATATAGGCCCAGATGATGAGGAAAAACAAAAACCAGCTTGATCCATTCACTAATGGTGGCAAATAAACCTTACATTGGATCGTAGGAAGTTTTTAATGGTGTGGTCCACTTAATATTTGTATTGCCATGTGATATGTCCAGACCTAACAAGATCCTCCAAATTCCCAAGAATATTTAATATTATTAGTCTTAATTTCATTTTTAAATCCCAATGATGTGTGTCAAACATCAACACCATGCATTTGATGAGTCCCCTTTAAATTATGGGATATCCTAAAAATCAGCCGTATACGAAACTTCGTTGGGCCATACCATCTAAAATTACATGAAGACATGCCTAAAACATATAAAAGCACTTGGTGGACCCCACCAAAAATTTGGATGCATCTGAAACTTGGTATGACCCCTCATCCAATTGGCACACATATAATGGATGGGCTGGATTTGTGGACCAGGTCTCTGTGGGCCCAAAAAATAAAACTCATGTTTTAATGGAGGGTAACTCCTCTCAACTTTTGTATGTGGTGTGGCCCACACAAGTCATAGATTGAATTGATTTTTAATCCCTTGGCCCACCATGGGATGATGCATCTGACTGATGGGGTAGATTTTTGACACACATCATGGTGGAGCCATACCAAAAAATCATTTGGGCGTGCTCTCAAAAGAGAGGCCCGCCCAAAAAACCCCATTTGGCCAATCACTCTCTCACTCTCTCTCTCTCTCTCTCTCTCTCTCTCTCTCTCTCTCTCTCTCTCTCTCTCTCTCTCTCTCTCGCGTGCGAGCGCGCTCCGTTCCCTAACCCTATCCCCCAATCTCTCTCTCTCTCTCTCTCTCTCTCTCTCTCTCTCTCTCTCTCTCTCTCTCTCTCTCTCTCTCTCTCTCTCTCTCTCTCTCCCTGATAGACACTCCAAAATTCTTGCATCTCCTCGGACAAGGTAAAGCAGATCTCTTTGATTTGAGGTAAATTTCTCCTCGTTTCTGTCTGATTTTTGATCGTATTAGATTTCCTAGCATTTCTTGTTGAGTGCTTGCTCGTAGTTACATACCCCATGGATGGTGGGATGGTTAGTCTTCTTTTGTCACCAATGCGCATACCTGAGGATTTACACAGATAAAAGAGTAAATCACAAGAGGTAAATGAAAATTAAATAAATGATTCATCTTTTCAAGTAAAATGAAGTTAAGGCAGCTACCAGCAATTCCAACATCCTAGCCCTTTATGACCTGACCTATACCTGTAACAAACAATCCTAGTGTTTTTCAGTCGTGCCTGTAACCATCTAAACAAAAAAATAAACAAACAAACAAACAAACGAAGAAAAATATTTTCTTTGCAGCATAAGATTAGGTGAACTATAACAGTACCTAGACGAAACTTAAAAGGCCTTTGGCCAATATTAGAGTCAAATATCTGTCCATTCTTCTTTACTCGGCCAATGTAGTAGACGGAGACCTGAAATCATGTTGTAGTTATCAAGTATTGTTAATCAGGCAATGTTGTCAACAGTGACCTCAAATCAAGCACTAATATCAATCAATCAAAATTTATAAGATTGTTTGTATTTGTTGCTGCCTGAGTAAGCAAGTTGTGCAAAAGAACTAAATTGGCATAGGGAAATTTACTCTATTATTATTATCTAAAATGATAAGATAATAGAAAAGAAAGAAAGAAAAATGAGGGGATTTACTCTATTTCCAGGGAAGCTCTTTTGCCATCTGGTTTGCCCATTGATAGCTCCTCAATAACTAATCAATTGGAGAAGGTCCTTGCTTTCGATGGCTGTACTTCAACTTTCTGTTCAAGTGTCTCCTTAACTTCTGTCATGGCATTCCCAGACTCCACCTGGTTTGCATCAGCAGCATCATTCTCTTGGATCTTGCTCTTCTTCTTCTTTTTCTTCTTCTTAGAAACACTCTGACTATCGGAAGCAGCAGAGTCTGCATCGACAACAAGACTCCTGCATAATTAGAGAGAGAGGGAAGAAAGATAAGTCAACAGAATATAGCACATTACTGTAGTATAAAAGAAAGCAGGAACTGGATGATCAAATCTCACTTGGCATTAGGTATGTCCTCCTTTGGTTCATCCCCAACAGCAACATCTTGGTCCATGTTATCTGTCTTTGAGTCCTCTAGCTGTGATTTCTGGTCATTCAGGGCATTACTTTTGTTGTCATCTATAGCTACATTTTGATCTACAGTTTCCTTTTCCTCAGTTTCTAAAGTTGGTACATTAGCTTCGACTTCAGGATTTTTTTTTCTCAACTTTTTCTTTCCTTTTCTTCTTTGACTTCCCATGCTTATCAGCAGCAACTTCACCAGATGGTGTTGTGGAATCATCTATCTGCTTAGCTCCGCTGCATGCACGAGTCAAACATGGTAAAAGAAAAAGGAACAAATATAACATTCAAATAACATAGATAAAAAATGCATAGGAATGGATCTATCCAAATACCGCCATTTCCTTTCTGGCCAGCATTCCATTCTGGGTGGGCCCTTTCTTTCTCCTTTTAATGGATGCTCGTGGGACCCATTCACATTGGCCCAAACTGCTCATCTTCCATCAAAGAATCCGTCCATCCAATTCATGCATCTTCCCATTGTATATGGACTGCAATCTACATTTTCCTTCTAGACATACATTTTGAGGCCAACATTGCTGGCTAAGATTGTCCAAATGGGAGAATTCTTTGAAGCAACACCCACAGTGGGGACCCCACCAGATGAGCAGTCTAGATCAGTAAATGCTTTACCTTAAATATTCGATAAGGGAGCCATGAGCAAAGGATATGAATCTTCACCATGCTGATCAAAACATTGATCAGTACCCAAATAGTAACTAGTAAGATGCACGCTTATCGGTCCGACAATAGAGAAAACTATCTCATCATCCTCCTCAAATTCAAAATTTATGGATATTTCCAATGAAAAACAAACATGAGAGATTAGACTAGTATTAACCGGAGTGCATGAGCGTGCTATCTAACCTTTCAACACATTATATTTTGTATTGTGTCAGTATCATATTTGTGCCTAACAATGGGGATTAAATGCCTTGGGTGAGGGAAGTTTTGTATCAGTATGATATTTGTGGCTATAATTTATTTGAGTTGTAATAACCCTCTAAAATGGTTTGGATGGCATATAAACATCATGGCTAGCTCTAGAAAGATCTCAATGGTGAACGTTTCCCTTTTTTTTTTGGAAAGGATAACTTGGGCTTTGGATTAATCTCATTTTTAGGTTCGTCCCTTAACATGAATGATCTCCCTTTAATGAATGATCTCCCTCTATTACTAATGCAACTTATATTGTTCCATTGCCTTCTGTTGCATATAATTGTCCTTGCAAACCTTAATGAGCTTGTATATTACATTTTCTTGTCTTAAATTATTATTGTGATTAGTTAGTTTATAGTTGTGACTTGTAAATTATAGTTTTATAAGTTAGATAATTAGTTACTCATTTGAAGATTTCTATGCGGCCATACATAGATATGGTGTGTTTTTGGTGGCATAGAAATTGCTCAAATTGTCCCATTTTGGACAGTTTAAGGTTAGATGGATAGTATGCTTTCATATAATCTATTTCAATGTTCATGTCTGATCCGTGGTCCATCTCCTCATTTCTCTCTGAATATGTTTCTTCCGTTCCATATCCAATGCTAAATATCTTTACATTGCTTTAGATATTTGGCATCAGACGTAAGATAAACTTATCTAGAGAGGCATGGGGAGATACTGCCGGATTTTCGGCTTGGACGTTTAAATGAGAATATGAATGTATTACAATCTATCCAACCTTGGATGAGTAACTAATTTAGAATTTCATTGTATTAGCTTAGAAAATGTTAGACCAGACCCGGATGTGCGTCAGAGCTATTCGGATGTTGAGCGGGGGTCCCTGAAAGGTGGGAACTGCTGTTTATATTCGCGTAAGATAAGATGCATGATTTTTCTTTTCAACTATTCGTCATAGACTGACAGTACTTATTTCAATTTTCTTGGATGGATGATGAATGTATTTGCAAATGTAAATGAAAATAAATAACTTATGATATATATATATATATATATATATATATATATATATATATATATATATATATATATATATGTTATCAATGGAGGATACCATGGTTAAGGGGACATGAAATTCTTGTAGCTTATGGTATGGTGCTTCAATATAAGTTGTATGTTACTAGTATATAGTAGATAATACTAGGTTCAATAGTAGATAATACTAGAGAACACCTAAACCTGATCCTAAACCAGAAACCGAACCTGATTCCCTAAACATAGACCTAAACCTATAACCTAAACCTAAACCTATAACCTAAACCTATAACCTAAACCTAAACCTATGACCTAAACCTAAAACTTATAACCTAAACCTAAACTTATAACCTGAACCTTAACCTAAACCTATACTTATAACCTAAACCTAAACATTAACCAAAACCTAAACCTATACTTAAAAACCTAAGCCTAAACTTAGAAACCTAAACCTAAACTTATAACCTAAACCTATAACCTAAACCCGATCCCAAACCCGAACCTTAACCTATAACCTATAACTTAAACCTTATCCCATAACCTATAACCTATTCCCATACCTAAAACCTAGAACTATAAACTAAACCTAAACTTATAACCTTAACCTAAACTCATAACCTTAACCTAAACCTAAACATATAAGCTAAACCTATAACATATCCTAATCTTAAAGCTATCTCCGTAGACTGACTCTAGTCTTTTCATTGTAGAGATGGATAAGAGTTGGATAGGAGCTGAACAAGTTTGGCCCAGAGTATAAACAAGGGGTTTAAGAGTTCATGGAATTTGCGCAAATTGGGGTAGATTCAGGGAATAAGATTAGGTGTCCATGTCGAAAATGCATTAACTTAATATACAAGACTTTAAACAAAGTAGAGGATGATTTGTTCATAGTTGGGATTGACCCAAGTTACACTTGGTGGGTCCATCATGGTGAAGATATGACCCATAGAGTTGAGGCCACTAAAGTCAACGAAGACCCAATTGTGTCAGATGATGAGGGTGAATACGTTGACGAAATGCAAGATATCATAAGTGATGTGTTCAGGGAAACAATTGCGGATACTGATTTTGCAGCGACAAGTAGTAGCCGAGATATTCCTCCAATGGGTGATTTCGAATCAGATAAGTTTAGTAAGTTGTTGAGGGATGTGCAACGTTCACTTTATCCAGGGTGTGAGAACTTCTCCAAGTTGAATTTTCTTACAAAGTTACTTCATTTGAAGATAATAAATCTTTGGAGTAATAAATTGTTCAACATGTTGCTTGAGTTGCTGATAGAAGTATTACCGGCTGGTGAGACATTACCCAAGTCTCATTACGAGATAAAATCCTTAATGCGAGACTTGGGCCTTAGTTATGAACGAATCCATGCATGTATAAATGATTGTTTATTATATAGGGAAGAGCATGATAAGGTTGAATAGTGTCAAAAATGTGGAGAGTCTAGGTGAAAGTATGATAAAGTCGGGCATAAGAAAATTCTGCAAAAGGTGTTAATGTACTTCCCATTGAAACCCAGATTGCAAAGATTATTTTTCTCGTAAGACGGCTGAAGATATGAGGTGGCATAAGGAAAAATGCGTTCATGATGATAGTACCCTGAGGCACCATGCGGACTCTGAAGCCTGGTAAAATTTTAACAAGTAACATGACTGGTTTACCGAGGATTCTCACAATATTCGACTAGGTCTTGCAAGTGATGGTTTCAATCCATTTGGTAATATGAGTAACTAGTACAACATGTGGCCAGTGGTACTTATGTCCTACAATTTACCTCCTTGGTGGTGTATGAAAGAGTCATTTTTCATGATGTCATTACTTATTCCTGGACCCAGGTCACCTGGGAATGACAGTGATATGTATTTATGACCGTTAGTAGATAGTTAAACTAGTTGTGGAGGCAAGGTGTGGAAATGTATGACACATTTACAAGACAGACATTTCGATTACACACAGCGGTCGTGTGGACAATAAATGACTTTTTCGCGTATGCAAATTTGTCTGGGTGGTACACGAAGGGCAAGTTGGCTTCTCCTACATGTGGTATTGAGACTTGTTCATTGTCATTGAAGCATGGTAAAAAAATATGTTATATGGGTCATCATCGCTTCCTTCTGAGTGATCATAGTTGGCGTAGGAAGACGATAATCTTTGATGGCAAATAAGATCATAGGCCACCCCCGAAAGAGCTATATGGAGAAGATGTGATACAACAACTGAGTAACATTAGAGAAGTTACATTTGGTAAGGCATCGCAATTGAAGAAGAGGAAACGTTCAATATTGGACTATAACTGGAGGAAGAAGAGTATCTTTTTTAAGTTGCCCTATTGGAGTGATCTGAAATTGCAACACAACTTGCATGTCATGCATATTGAGAAAAATATATGTGACAATGTCTTCAGAATATTGATGAACATAGAGAAGAAAAGAAAAGACATTGTCAAGGCTCGATTGGATCTACAAGAAATGGGTTTAAGGAAAGATTTATACTTGCAACCACATAAAAATTCGTATACTATGCCAGTAACTTGCTACAAGTTGACAAAACTAGAGAGATAGTGTTTATGTGAATGGTTGAGATCGGTGAAGTTTTTCGATGGGTATGCATCAAACATAACTCGGCACGTAAACGTTATGGAATGTAAGATAACAGGCCTGAAAATTCATGATTGTCAAGTCTTTCTGCAATGCCTACTGCCAATTGCGATTCATGGATTCCTAAGCAAGGATATCAGTGCGGTGTTGATTGAGTTGGGAATATTCTTTAAGGATTTGTGTTTGAAATTGTTAAATGTAGATGTTATTAAACAACTGGAGAGGGAAATTTTTGCAATCCTTTGTAAACTTGAAAGAATATTTTCACCTGCATTTTTTGATGTCATGGTACACCTAGCGATTCGCTTACCGCACGAGGCGAAGCTTGCAGGCCTAGTACAATATCGTTGAATGTATCCGATCGAAAGGTGGTAGAACTTATTAAAAATTTTATTCATTCCGTAAATTACATATATCCATGTTTTCATGCTCTTAACATATTGGTTTTGTGTACAGATACCTTCACATACTCAAACGATTTATGAGGAACAGGGCACGCCCGGAGGGATCCATAGCTGAGACGTACATTGATAATGAGTGCCTTACATTTTGCTCCTTGTTTCTTCGTGGCATAGAGACTAGATTCAACCGAGAAGATTGGAATGCCGATGAAGGGCAGGAGTATGAACAAGTACTCATATCTGTGGTTGCACATAACGTTCATCCTTTAGGATCCCCGACGTTTCAAGATATGGACGTTGGGGATCTAGTAAAGGCGAGGTGGTATGTGTTGCATAATTGTGAAGAAATAGAGTCATACTTGGAGTAAGTCTTTTACCTGATTATTACTTTCTCTGTAAACTCAGAACCTTAATTTTTCTTGCTGATGGTGTGTCATTTATGTTTAGCAAACACATAGACAAGATGAAGTCCAAATTCCCCACAAGTTTTAATCGAATGCATCAGGATCAGTTTCCACAATAGTTCAAAAAATATGTAAGATTTCACATTGTATCTCTCCACACTTAGAATTTTCGTTGTATTATACATTATTTGAACCTAAGAAAATTCCTAAATAATTACATTTTGTACATGATAATAGATGAAGACGTTGCGCACAAGCAACTCTGCGGATGCTTCTAATGCACTATACTCACTGGTGTGTGGCCCTGATAGATGTGTATTTAGATATACAGGTTGTATTGTAAACGAGATTCGGTTCCACATCGAAGAACCTGACAAGTATAAGACCACATAAAATAGTGGGGTGGTTGTGAAGGGAATGAATGAGGAGGATGAAATTGACTTTTATGGCATTTTGACAGATATTATTGAGCTGAATTATTGTATGAGAAAGCGAGTATACTTATTTAGATGCGATTGGTGGGATGTTAGAAATAAGAAGTTGGGAATACAGACTGATAACTACTTTACGAGCATAAATTTATCTCGAAAGTGGTTTAAGGATGACCCATTTATCCTTGCCAGCCAAGCCGAATAAGTATTTTATCTCGTTGACACCAAGTTAGGCAGCTCTTGGCACGTGGTGCAGAAAATAAAGCCTAGGAACGTATTTGACGTTCTCGAACCAGAAGTTGACGATAGTGAGGACGGGAAAAATGACACGTCTAGGGTTGAACAAGCATATCAAGAAGACGTGCCGTCTGCGGATACAGGGACTGATTCGAGTGTTGATATTGATGTGGTACAACTGGATAGAGATGATGTGCCACCTGATCATGTTGATACCTTAATAGTACGTGACATTGTTAGAGATGATAGCGGTTTCATTGAGGGATCCATTGCAAACGATGAAGAGGAAATACTGATCACCGATAGAGATGGTGAAGAAGAAATAGTCATAAGTGATAGTGATACAGACGACGATTATCAAATGTACACATGATTTACATGTCATTTTCAATTCGAATATGTATATTTAATATAGAATGACAATGTGTAATAGAATTTAACAGGGTTATAGATTAAATTTTACAGTTTTAATATATTCTTCTTGCATTATAGTGTAATGTTCTAATCATATTTTAATCATCTCTCTAAGCATAAGCATAAATGTATTGTACCGTGAACATTACTTGTATAATGTTTTAGTATATTTCACTTGTATTGACATTGTTTAAATTTATAAGTTCGTAGCTCGCACATATTCAGTGATGGCACCAGGTGGGAGAGTACGTTGTTCGCGCACTGGATCTACCCCTTCCACCCGTGATGGAACGGAGCCAGCATTGCCGCCACATGTTGCATCGCAGTCCTCGGATCCCTCAGCTACGCATACACTGGGCACTGCATGTAAGTCTAGATATATATTTCTTTTAATGACTTTGGTTTATATTTAGACTTACATATTTCTTTTGCAGCAGCGTCATCAACCAGCCGACGAGGACGTGGACCCATGCGTGGGTTATTTTTACAGTGACTTACACGTGAGGGTAGGGTGACGGTAGAGTTTCCACTGGACTGTATTAGACCTATTGGGAACAATGTCAGATTGTTTACGTCAAAGGTCGGTGTCTAATGCCGATCTATGATCCCCGCCATCACCTCCCGTTGGGCAGACATGACAGATGATGTGCGGCAGCTCATCCATCAGTGCCTTCAGGTAAATTTATATGTTATATGTTTTATTTATATATGTATAGCTCGAAATTGATAGAGCAGACTCGGATGTGCGTCGAAGCTATCCGAATGTTGAGCGGGGGTCCGTGGAAGGTGAAAAGCGTTGTTATGACCATGATGA
Source organism: Magnolia kwangsiensis (assembly GCA_037074715.1). NCBI lineage: Eukaryota > Viridiplantae > Streptophyta > Magnoliopsida > Magnoliales > Magnoliaceae > Magnolia > Magnolia kwangsiensis. The sequence continues at coordinate 124,254,746 of CM073577.1, forward strand.
AGCTGTCCATTTCCTTTGGACAGCATTGGAGGGGCCTGGCCATTTGGACAGGCCGTGTTTATGTATTTACTTGAAATTAATGGAGCAGACCCGGATTTACGTCGGAGCTATCCGGATGAGCGGGGGTCAGTGGAAGGTGAGAACCGATGCTATGACCATGATGAAGCTATCCATTTTTTATGGACGACATTGGAGGAGCCTAGCCATTTGGACAGGCCGTGTTTATGTATTTTCTCAAAATTAATGGAGCAGACCCAGATGTGCGTCGGAGCTATCCGGAAGAATGGGGGTCCGTGGAAGGTGGGAACCGCTGTTATGACCATGATGAAGCTGTCCATTTCCTATGGACAGCATTGGAAGGGCCTGACCATTTGGATAGGTCGTGTTTATATTTGTATTTGAAGGGACCAAACCCTTAACCTAAACCCGAACTGATTCTCAAATCTAAAAACCTATAACCTAAACTAAAACCAAAACTTGTAACCTAAACCCGAACCCATTCTCAAATCCCTAAACCTATAACCTATAACCAAAACCAAAACCTGTAACCAAAACCCTAACCCATTCTCAAATCCCAAAACCTATAACCTAACTTAAACCTATACTTATAACCTAAAACTATTCCCAAATCCCAAAACATATAACCTAAACCTAAACCTAAACCTTATCCTAAACATATAGCCTATAACCTAAACCAAAACCAAAACCAAAATCAAAACCTATAACCTAAACCGAACCCATTATCAAATCCCCAAAACTATAACCTAACCTAAACCTATACTTATAACCTAAAACTATTCCAAAATCCCAAAACCTATAACCTAAACCTAACCTTAACCTAAACCTAAACCTATAACCTATAACCTTAACCAAAACCAAAACCTATAACCTAAACCCGAACCCATTATCAAATCCCAAAACCTATAACCTAACCTAAACCTACACTTATAACCTAAAACTATTCCCAAATCCCAAAACCTATAACCTAAACCTAAACCTATAACCTGTAACCTTAACCAAAACCTATAACTTAAATCCGAACCCATTCTCAAATCACAAAACCTAAAACCTAAACCAAAACCAAAACCTATAACCTAAACCCGAATCCATTCTCAAATCCCAAAACCTATAACCTAAACCTAACGTTAACCAAAACCAAAACCTATAACCTAAACCAAAACCAAAACCTATAACTTAAACCCGAACCCATTCTCAAATCCCAAAACCTATAACCTAAACCAATACCAAAACATATGACCTAAACCCGAACCCATTCTCAAATCCTAAAACCTATAACCTATCCCTAAACCTTAACCTATGACCTAACCTAAACCTATACTTATAACCTAAAACTATTCTCAAATCCCAAAACCTATAACCTAAACCTAACCTTAACCTAAACTTAAACCTATAACCTAAAACATTAACCAAAATCTATAACCTAAACCAAAACCAAAACCTATAACCTAAACCCGAACCCATTATCAAATCCAAAAACCTATAACCTAACCTAAAACTATACTTATAACCTAAAACTATTTCAAAATCCCAAAAACTATAACCTAAACCTAACCTTAACTTAAACCTAAACCTATAACATATAACCTTAACCAAAACCTATAACCTTAACCAAAACCAAAAACTATAACCTAAACCCGAACCCATTCTCAAATCCCAAAACTATAACCTAACCTAAAACTATTCCCAAATCCTAAAACCTAAAACCTATAACCTAAACCTAACCTTAACTTAAACCTAAACCTATAACCTGTAACTTTAACCAAAACCTATAACCTAAATGCGAACCCATTCCCAAATCCCAAAACCTATAACATAAACTAAAACCAAAACCTATAACCTAAACCCGAACCCATTCACAAATCCCAAAACCTATAACCTAAACCTAACCTTAACCAAAACCAAAACCTATAACCGATAACCTAAACTAAAACCTATAAACAAAACCCAAACCAAAACCTATAACTTAAACTCGAACCCCTTCTCAAATCCCAAAACCTATAACCTAAACCAATACCAAAACATATGACCTAAACCCGAACCCATTCTCAAATCCCAAAACCTAAAACCTATCCCTAAACCTTAACCTATGACCTAACCTAAACCTATACTTATAACCTAAAATTATTCTCAAATCCCAAAACCTATAACATAAACCTAACCTTAACCTAAACCTAAACCTATAACCTAAACCAAAACCAAAACCTATAACCTAAACCCGAACCCATTCTTAAATCCCAAAACCTATAACCTAAACCAAAACCAAAACTTATAACCTAACCCCGAACCCATTCTCAAATCCCAAAACCTATAACCAAAACTTAAACCTAAACCTTATCCTAAACCTATAACCTATAACCTAAACCAAAACCTATAACCAAAACCTATAACCTAAACCCGAACCCATTCTCAAATCCCAAAACCTATAACCTAAACCAAAACCAAAAACTATAACCTAAACCCGAACCCATTCTCAAATCCCAAAACCTATAACCTAAACCAAAACCAAAAACTATAACCTAAACCCGAACCCATTCTCAAATCCCAAAACCTATAACCTAAACCTAAGCCTAAACCTTATCCTAAACCTATAACCTAAACTTGAACCCATTTTCAAATCCCAAAACCTATAACCTAACCTAAACCTATACCTATACTTATAACCTAAAACTATTCCCAAATCCCAAAACCTATAACTTAAACCTAACCTTAACCTAAACCTAAACCTATAACCTATAACCTAAACCAAAACCTATAACCTAAACCAAAACCAATACCTATAACCTAAACCCGAACCTATTTTCAAATCTCAAAACCTATAACCTAACCTAAACATATACTTATAACATAAAACTATTCCCAAATCCCAAAACCTATAACCTAAACCTAACCTTAACCTAAACCTAAACCTATAACCTATAACCTAAACCAAAATCAATACCTATAACCTAAACCCGAACCCATTCTCAAATCCAAAAACCAATAACCTAACCTAAACTTATACTTATAACCTAAAACTATTCCCAAATCCCAAAACCTATAGCCTAAACCTAACCTTAACCCAAACTTAAACCTATAACCTATAACCTTAACCAAAACCTATAACCAAAACCAAAACTAAAACCTATAACCTAAACCCGAACCCATTCCCAAATCCCAAAACCTATAATCTAAACTAAAACCAAAACCTATAACCCAAACCCGAACCCATTCTCAAATTCCAAAACCTATAACCTAAACCTAACCTTAACCAAAACCAAAACTTATAACCTATAACCTATAACCTAAACCAAAACCTATAACCTAAACCCGAACCCATTCTCAAATCTCAAAACCTATAACTTAAACCAATACCAAAACCTATGACCTAAACCCGAACCCATTCTCAAATCCCAAAACCTATAACCTATCCCTAAACCTTAACTATAACCTAACTTAAACCTATACTTATAACCTAAAACTATTCCCAAATCCCAAAACCTATAACCTAAACCTAACCTTAACCTAAACCTAAACCTATAACCTATAGCCAAAACCAAAACCTATAACCTAAACCAAAACCAAAACCTATAACCTAAACCTGAACCCATTTTCAAATCCCGAAACCTATAACCTAAACCAAAACCAAAACCTATAACCTAAACCCGAACCCATTCTCAAATCCCAAAACCTATAACCTAAACCTAAACCTAAACCTTATCCTAAACCTTATCCTAAACCTATAACCTAAACCAAAACCAAAACCTATAACCTAAACCCGAACCCATTTTCAAATCTCGAAACCTATAACCTAAACCAAAACCAAAACCTATAACCTAAACCCGAACCCATTCTCAAATCCCAAAACCTATAACCTAAACCTAAACCTAAACCTTATCCTAAACCTATAACCTAAACCAAAACCAAAACCTATAACTTAAATCCGAACCCATTATCAAATCTTAAAACCTATAACCTAACCTAAACCTATACTTATAACCTAAAACTATTCCCAAATTCCAAAACCTATAACCTAAACCTAAACTTAAACCTTATCCTAAACCTATAACCTATAACCTAAACCAAAACCTAAACCTAAACCTAAACCTAAGACCTAAATATATTCTCAAATTCCTAAACCTAAACCTACACCTAATCTTAATCTCAACTACTTAACCAAAACCTAAACTTGAAAACCCAAACCTAAACCGGATCCCAAACCCGAACCCAATTTCCTAAACCTAAACCTTAACTTATTCTCAAATCTCTAAACCTAAACCTACACCAAATCCTAAGCTCAACTCCGTAGCCTAAACCTGAACCTAAACTTGAAAACCCAAACCTAAATGCGATCCCGAACCCGAACCCGATTTCCTAAACCTAAACCTTAACCTATTCTCAATTCCCTAACCCTTAACCTATAACATAACTTAAATCTAAACCTATAACCTACACTAAACCTAAACCTAAAAACTGAATTTATTCTCAAATCCCTAAACCTAAACTTGAAAACCCAAGCCTAAACCTGATCCTGAAACCGAACCCAATTTCATAAACTGCAACCTTAACCTATTCTCAAATCCCTAAACCTAAACCTACACCAAATCCTAAGCTCAACTCCGTAGTCTAAACATAAACCTAAACTTGAAAACCCAAGCCTAAATGCGATCCCGAACCCGAACCCGATTTCCTAAACCTAAACCTTAACTTATTCTCGATTCCCTAAACCTTAACCTATAACCTAACTTAAATCTAAACCCATAACCTACACTTATAACCTATAACCTAAACCTAAACCTAAAACCTGAATTTATTCTCAAATCCCTAAACCAAAACCTACACCTAATCTCAACTCCCTAACCTAAACCTAAACCTAAGCCTAAACTTAAAAACCCAAGCCTAAACCTGATCCCGAACCCGAACCCGATTTCCTAAACCTAAACCTTAACCTATTCTCAAATCCTTAAAACTAAACTTACACCAATTCCTAATCTCAACTCCCTAACTTAAACCTAAACCTAAACTTGAAAATCCAAACCTAAACCCGAACCCAAACTCGATTTCATAAACCTAAAACCTTAACCTATTCTCAATTCCCTATAGCTATAACCTATAACATAACCCTAAACCATAACTTGTAACACCCCGAATTTTTTACCAACCTGGGATTAGACGTCCTTAGGCAATGGGTCAACCAAAACACCTTGGTAACCGCTCAGAACCCAATTCCATAGCCAAAGAAATCACTTAGGATTAATTCCTTTAGAAACTAAGCATAAGTTAGCTAGCGCTACGCTGGAGTAGCTCTGAAATTGTCCCTGATCGCTTTAAATACGTTCTACAAGACCCAAAACTTGTAGAACCAATGATGCTATAATATCCTAAAACCTTGGATCAAACTCTAAACCCGTTTGCTCTCAGGAACTCTTTGAAACTGTGCATTGGATCTAAACCGCACGTCGAAAGTCCGATACCTACAATCTTAGACCGTTATGACCGCTTAGCTGGACTTGACAACCGTTTCGAAAATCAAGGCCAACCGACGTTCAGAGGCTATTTCATTGAGCCTGGAGTGAAGAGAGTGAGAATAGGGTTAGATTTGAAAATTTTAATTCAAATCTGGCACGTGACTTGGTGCGTTATTATTAAGCATTCTGACCGTCAGAATTCAGCCAAATTACACCCTCGGATCAGGAAAAATTTCTCTTTCATATCATGAGACTTGTAGACCTGATCTAGGTGCGATGACCGCTGAACTGAAATTTCTCCGCCACGTGCGATCTGCGAACTCTTTCGGTCTGAAAACTTGATGTGTGCTTGATCCAGTATGCATGAGCTTAAGTCCGACCGCGTTCGGCCAGAGGACCTCCAGAAATACTCTTTTGGTTCGAAATAGCTCCAATTTGGTTAGACCTCAAGTAAACATTGTTCCCAAGCCTAATTTGGAAAGTTTTAAGCTTATAAAAGGGGTTTAAACCCTCACTTCTCTCACCCATCCGAATTTGCTAGAAACCCTAGCAGTGTGAGAGAAAAAGTGAGAGATTGTGAGAGAGTGTGGGAGGGATCTTCCTGCCACCTGCACCAGCTGCTACACGTGTTTAAGCAACGTATCTCAATCACTTTCCTGGTGATTCTGCCGCATTTCTAGGTAAGGAAAACCCTAACCATTTGCTGATTTAGCATTCCGTCGATTCCATTAGTGATGTAGCTTATGTAGCTTGTGTATTAGGTCGCCTGTTCGCTGTAGATTAAGCATATACGCTTCGTTCGAAGCGATACACATCTAGAGTAAAAGATACGGATTTTAGACGCTTTGATTGGCAGATTTCAACGCTTTCAATGTCGTTTAATAGTAGATTATCGACGGCAATGCCGTTTGACATGTACAACATGCTGTCTGTTTCCTATTCCGTAAGCAGACGAAAAATATGAGATTTAGGGCATTTTAGTCATTTATAGGAAATACTGTTTGCATCCATATTTTGCTGATATGATTGACATAGCTTTTTATCACCTTAGGATATTAGGAATGCGTGCATAATCAGTTTTGCGAAGAGATTTTCCCAAATGCGCACTTTGAGTCGACATACAATATGTAGACTTAAGTGTGTAGACTAAGTGTTTGTATAAATGTTTGTATTAGTATTTATTGAATTAAATGGTGTTGTGAAATAGTTTTGAGATTGAATTCTCAAATAATATGCTGATGTAAATGATTTCCTTCATGTTGACTATATGTATGATTTCATCATATGTAAGAAATACATGTGCTAGATGATTTACTTAAGTTACATGTTATAACATGTGTTAACATGCTTACATTGTTGTAATGCATTTCCATTACCTTTATATGATTGTTGATGTGGATTCATAAATGTTTGGGACTATACTTAGTCCAGGCAGTTGGTAACCGAGTAAATTCGTGGTTGTCTTATCTTTTTCAAGAAGGACGCGTCGATGAACGCGAGTCATGTTTTGAGTTGTCGGCAGTGGTTAGGCCACACGAAGTGTTTCATGCACTTCATGTCGTTCAGCTTGAGATGCGCTCGTGCTAGTCGAGCCCGTCAAGTAACCCGACTGGCCATTGTATGTTCACCATGTATGAGTCATAACTGCTTGAACCTAATGTACTGAACTTACCATTGAAAACCCTGTCAACCATGGTACCTTGATCCACAAAGACTCATGAGCCGGGCATGGTGGTATGGGACATCGTGGTCGAGTTGTCGGCCTACGCTGGGGCCACAAACCTCCCTGTAGTGACCAGTGAGCACCCTACTCTGAGCAGATTATGGTGGTATGGGACACTGTATTCTTGCTGTCGGCCTACACTGATCAGGTGACGAGCCCTTTGTAGTGACCTTGAGTTTATCCTGACACCGCATGGGGGCGACGAGTCGTCCTGATGTAGTCTTAAGGATATAATAGGCCTGTATTGATAAGGAGATGGGGGAGAGGTGCAACGAGTGCGAGCAACAGCCCTGGCAGCCCTTGCAGCGACCTACAAATATAACATAGTATGAGATTACTAGGAGTGACGACCCTAGACAGGATCTGTGTTGGGATTGATATAAGCAAGGTACCCTAGTTTTCCAATCCTGCTGTATGAAAAGGACTAATAATAACTCGGTAATCATTTCACCATCACATTGCATGTGCCTGGAAGATGTGGAGCACTATGGGAAGAAAGCATGCCGCGGGGGTAAGATGGTGCCGTTTGAGGGAGATCGTCGGTGAGGGCATCCATCATGTCACGTCATATTGCATTAACAACAGTATTTAGGAATGTTTGAGTTATTGCTTTACTATTATCGCATGATTGATTTGAAAACATGCTAATCTTTGCTCTCTTATTCCATTGAGTTGATCACTCACTCCCACGTTATGGGATGATGTTTTCGGACACCCACCAGACCCTATTGTGATTGCAGATGATGGCGTGGCCTGCGAGGTGAAGCCGGACTTGATGATGATGAGGAGGATCCCTCCTTTATGCGTGTTCTGATCGACAGAATTATAGGGAGGTTAATTAGATGCCATGACACTTGTCATTTTATATTTTCAGAGCACTCATGTATATTCTTTCTTTTTATTTTGAGGTATACATGTATATGTTTAACCTGGTAACATGTTCACACTCTGATCAATTATATATTATATGTATATATCACAGTCTTCTGCTTGCTAATTTAACTGTATCTGGAGTATGATATGTTGTTCTGGCGTAATCCCACTCATGTTTAATACATTAACATAGACAACATTCAATCATGCACATTTATGTTGCATAAGTGATGTTCTGGAACTCGGGAGTGGAGTTTTTACTCGACCTCCGATTTTTGGGATGTTACAGATGGTATCAGAGCATGATTTGAATTAAACCGGGCCTGGATTATGGACACGCGACGTACGCTGTCGCTCCTTTAACTTAGGTGGGTGTGAGGAAAGTTTAGAAACACTCGTAGGACTCCAGTTTCGCCAATAGGCGAAGTTTACTTGAGTCGATCGTTTCGATCGAGTCCGTAACGCATTTAGGGTCGCGTGAAGTGACCTAAGTAGCCAGTATGACGTCAGTCGGCGGGTTTGAGATGTCCTTTGAAAGGTTTCAAATCCAGAAATGCATGTCTTTAGGTCGTGAGGCAACCACAACCCTTACTTTCAATCGCTAGAGCTTAAAAACCCTGTTTCACCTAATTCCTTCAAAATTCTTCCCTTCACCACTCCATTCTTCAATTATTTCTCAGTATTTTTATGTTAGGCATTGATCCTAATGTGAAAATGATATAAAATCATACTTAGAAAAACTTTTCTAATGAATAGTAAAAATACATGAAAATTGGCCATTTGGCCATTCTAACTTTGCAATCTTTAGCAACTAATGGCCTAGATGGATGGATTAGCTCATCCTATCACAAAATCATATGCTATATGATGGGTAAATGCATTCTATTTTACAGAATGTCCCCGAAATGCTCTGAATGGAAGTTTGGGCCTCCCTAGGCCAATATACAATGATCTAGGGTGGGGCCATATATATTTGGGGTCCCTAGGGCAGGGAGGACCTAACCCATGTGGTCGCACCAGCCGGATTGGTGGCCGGCCGGCTATGCCATCACTGATTCGGCGATGCATCGCCGTACAGTGGGGCCCACTTGCTGTAAAAATCATGCGCACGCCCTTATGTGGCTAGTACACCCCTCCCACATAGCGCCCGTCCCTCGAAAACCCCTAAAAAGGGTACTTCACAACGGCCCACTCCCAAGCCTCCATTTTTATTTTTTCTTGCTGCCCTATCTCAAAACGCAGCTCCAAATCCCTCCTAATCCCTTTCATTGCTAAAAACAACACCTGTCCATCCTTCCATTGTGATTAGAAACCCTCTCCCTCTCCGATCTCATCGTTTGAAGCTCCCACAACCTTCATGCAAGGATGAAATTGTGTGGAGCTCCATTCCCCTTTATAGTTCTCTTTTTCCTTTCAAAATTCAGCCTTTGGGAGCTTGATGCATCCCTCTACAGGGCCTAGATTCGTTTCAGTCTATTTAGGCAACCATTTCTCCGCATTTCCTCCGCTTTCCATGGCTATTATTAAGGCTGTTTTAGCCCTTTTTCTCTCTTTCCACCATCCTCTCTCTCATGTCCCTTTTATTTGATCCTCAGACTCGTGGAAACCTACTTATCCATCCCATTTCTCCACGTTCTTCGCTTGTTTGAATACCGTTTTAAGGATTTTTGAGTTTTGTTGTTATTGGGTCTAATAAAGTCATAGGTAGAAAATGTGTTTGTATTAGTGGTTTGGCCTTAGCATAGCCGAATGCATTCCTGTCATAATTCATGTGGAACTTTATTCCATGTATTGTGACTAATTTGGTTGAATGGAGTGCATGCCGTTTCGTTTGCTGTAAGGTATTGTCCTTAGATTGGGAGTATCCTATGGTTGTCACTGTCATATTGTAAATCTGGGGATTCAGCCTACAAATTGATTTTTATCCCAACCCACCCTCCTACCAAGCATGCCACACTCAATTCCGACGTGGGATTAGGAATGCAATTCCATTTAATGCAACTTAATGCTACTGGCCACATAGGCCCTTGGCGTTTTGGACCTAGTGTTAGCACTCTTAGATTTGAAGGATCTGACGACATAGGAAATCCAATTCCATGTAGATAATCTTGACCCTAAGCGATAGAACAATCCCCTGTAGTGGAAATGGAATGAAACCATCTAGCGTATAAGCCTAGACTTTGGTTTATAGCCAGTGAGTTGCAGACTAGTCTATTAGTTACCTTAAGTAGTGTAAAGCCAGTATATGCTAAGGAATAATAGGTTAGAATTGGTTGGAGTAGGACCTTATTCCTTCGATAGCTCCCCGTAATGCTTATAGACTTCTATTATAACCCTTAGGAAGGTTGTTTTAACTTAGAACCATTCACTCTCAGGAAAAATGTATAAATCCCTTAGATTGAACTTAGAATAAACCAACACACCCCTTAGAATTGCCTTCCCCAAGGGCTTATTGCATTCGGGAATGGGGAGTAAAGGAACTGCACGTAAGTGATGTATTCGCAGTTTGACTTGACCTCTTAATCCTGGTAGTTACCAACAAATCCAATGCTCTGATCAAGCAGAGGGTCGGCATCGGCTAGGATTAAGAATTGATACGAAGAATTTTCTGTCAGAGTCTCGGCAGAAGGTCACTGTATCCGGCTCAGACCCACTACACAACCTTTCTTCTATGATGGCCCAACCACCTACAACCAAACGTGATCACATTGCCTTTGAGAAATGGCGAGGACTTAAAGCCAGTAGAGAATTAGGCATCTTGTCACCAACTCATACCTGCCCCTGAACTCAACTACAATAGAGATTAGACTTATCTCTATCACCATAGATACCAATGCCATTGAACACATCATTAGCAAAGAAAAACCAATGTAATGAGAGGTTGCTTCCCAATTCATGTCATAGATAGCCCCTAAGTTGCACCTCATTCCGATATATGGAGCGATGCATAGATTCTTGAACTTTAAGTAGAACCAAGTTTTAAGGGGGGTAGACCATATTGAGTCCAATCCAGTTAGGTCAGCCAATGCAACCGTTCGATCAGAGTGGTGCAGCGGAAGCGTGTTTAGCCTCTTCCCCACTGGCCTAGGATCGAAACGTTTGATTTAGGTTATACGTACGGTTAGGTCATTAAATAGGATTGATTCTTCCTTAGAATGTCAATACTGAAGTCTTGCTAGATACTCCTTACCCTTTACCAATTTCGGGGATGAAATTATGTTTTAAGGGGGGTAGATTGTAACACCTCGAATTTTTTGCCAACCTAGGATTAGACGTCCTTAGGCAATAGGTCAACCAAAACACCTTGGTAACCGCTCAGAACCCAATTCCATAACCAAAGAAATCACTTAGGATTAATTCCTTTAGAAACTAAGCATAAGTTAGCTAGCGCTACGCTGGAGTAGCTGTAAAATTGTCCCTGATCGCTTTAAATACATTCTACAAGACCCAAAACTTATAGAACCAATGATGCTATAATATCCTAAAACCTTTGATCAAACTTTAAACCCATTTACTCTCAGGAACTCTTTGAAACTTTGTATTGGATCTAGACCGCGCGTCGAAAGTTCGATACCTACAATCTTAGACCGTTATAACCGCTTAGCTGGACTTGACAACCGTTTCGAAAATCAAGGCCAACCGACGTTCAGAGGCTATTTCATTGAGCCTGGAGTGAAGAGAGTGAGAATAGGGTTAGATTTGAAAATTTTAATTCAAATCTGGCACGTGACTTGCTGCGTTATTATTAAGCGTTCTGACCATCAGAATTCAGCCAAATTACACCCTCGGATTAGGAAAAATTTCTCTTTCATATCCTGAGACTTGTAGAAGTGATCTAGGTGCGATGACCGCTGAACTGAAATTTCTCCACCACGTGCGATCTGCGAACTCTTCCGGTCTGAAAACTTGATGTGTGCTAGATCCAGTATGCATGAGCTTAAGTCTGACCGCGTTCGGTCAGGGGACCTCCACAAATGCTCTTTTGGATCGAAATAGCCCCGATTTGGTTAGACCTCAAGTAAACATTGTTCCCAAGCCTAATTTGGGAAGTTTTAAGCTTATAAAAGGGGTTTAAACCCTCACTTCTCTCACCCATCCGAATTTGCTAGAAACCCTAGCAGAGTGAGAGAAAAAGTGAGAGATTGTGAGAGAGTGTGGGAGGGATCTTCCTGCCACCTGCACCAGCTGCTACACGTGCTTAAGCAACGTATCCCAATCACTTTTTCGGTGATTCCCCCGCATTTCTAGGTAAGGAAAACCCTAACCATTTGCTGATTTAGCATTCCGTCGATTCCATTAGTGATGTAGCTTATGTAGCTTGTGTATTAGGTCGCTTATTCGCCGTAGATGAAGCATATACGCTCCGTTCGAAGCGATACACATCTAGAGTAAAAGGTGCAGATTTTAGACGCTTTGATTGGCTGATTTCAACGCTTTCAATGTCGTTTAATAGTAGATTATCGACGGCAACGCCGTTTGACATGTACAACATGCTGTCCGTTTCCTGTTTCGTAAGTAGACGAAAAATATGAGATTTAGGGCATTTTAGTCATTTGTAGGAAATACTGTTTGCATCTATATTTTGCTGATATGATTGACATGGCTTTTTGTCACCTTAGGATATTAGGAATGCGTGCATAATCAGTTTGGAGAAGAGATTCGCCCAAATGTGCACTTTGAGTCGACATACAATATGTAGACTTAAGTGTGTAGACTAAGTGTTTGTATAAATGTTTGTATTAGTATTTATTGAATTAAATGGTGTTGTGAAATAGTTTTGAGATTGAATTCTCAAATAATATGCTGATGTAAATGATTTCCTTCATGTTGGCTATATGTATGATTTCATCATATGTAAGAAATGCATGTGCTAGATGATTTACTTAAGTTGTATGTTATAACATGTGTTAACATGCTCACATTGTTGTAATGCATATCCATTTCCTTTATATGATTGTTGATGTGGATTCATAAATGTTTGGGACTATACTTAGTCCAGGCAGTTGGTAACCGAGTAAATTCGTGGTTGGCTTATCTTTTCCAAGAAGGACGAGTCGATGAACACGAGTCGTGTTTTGAGTTGACAGCAGTGGTTAGGCCACACGAAGTGTTTCATGCACTTCATGTCATTCAGCTTGAGATGCGCTCATGCTAGTCGAGCCCGTCAAGTAACCCGACTGGCCATTATATGTTCACCATGTATGAGTCATAACTGCTTGAACCTAAGGTACTGAACTAACCATTGAAAACCCTGTCAACCATGGTACCTTGATCCACAAAGACTCATGAGCCGGGCATGGTGGTATGGGACATCGTGGTCGAGTTGTCGGCCTACGCTGGGGCCACAAACCTCCCTGTAGTGACCAGTGAGCACCCTACTCTGAGCAGATTATGGTGGTATGGGACACTATATTCTTGCTGTCGGCCTACACTGATCAGGTGACGAGCCCTTTGTAGTGACCTTGAGTTTATCCTGACACCGCATGGGGGCGACGAGTCCTGATGTAGTCTTAAGGATATAATAGGCCTGTATTGATAAGGAGATGGGGGAGAGGTGCAACGAGTGCGAGCAACAGCCCTGGCAGCCCTTGCAGCGACCTACAAATATAACATAGTATGAGATTACTAGGAGTGACGACCCTAGACAGGATCTGTGTTGGGATTGATATAAGCAAGGTACCCTAGTTTTCCAATCCTGCTGTATGAAAAGGACTAATAATAACTCGGTAATCATTTCACCATCACATTGCATGTGCCTGGAAGATGTGGAGCACTATGGGAAGAAAGCATGCCGCGGGGGTAAGATGGTGCCGTTTGAGGGAGATCGTCGGTGAGGGCATCCATCATGTCACGTCATATTGCATTAACAACAGTATTTAGGAATGTTTGAGTTATTGCTTTACTATTATCGTATGATTGATTTGAAAACATGCTAATCTTTGCTCTCTTATTCCATTGAGTTGATCACTCACTCCCACGTTATGGGATGATGTTTTCGGACACCCACCAGACCCTATTGTGATTGCAGATGATGTCGTGGCCTGCGAGGTGAAGCCGGACTTGATAATGATGAGGAGGATCCCTCCTTTATGCGTGTTCTGATCGACAGAATTATAGGGAGGTTAATTAGATGCCATGACACTTGTCATTTTATATTTTCAGAGCACTCATGTATATTCTTTCTTTTTATTTTGAGGTATACATGTATATGTTTAACCTGGTAACATGTTCACACTCTGATCAATTATATATTATATGTATATATCACAGTCTTCTGCTTGCTAATTTAACTGTATCTGGAGTATGATATGTTGTTCTGGCGTAATCCCACTCATGTTTAATACATTAACATAGACAACATTCAATCATGCACATTTATGTTGCATAAGTGATGTTCTGGAACTCGGGAGTGGAGTTTTTACTCGACCTCCGATTTTTGGGATGTTACAGATGGTATCAGAGCATGATTTGAATTAAACCGGGCCTGGATTATGGACACGCGACGTACGCTGTCGCTCCTTTAACTTAGGTGGGTGTGAGGAAAGTTTAGAAACACTCGTAGGACTCCAGTTTCGCCAATAGGCGAAGTTTACTTGAGTCGATCGTTTCGATCGAGTCCGTAACGCATTTAGGGTCGCGTGAAGTGACCTAAGTAGCCAGTATGACGTCAGTCGGCGGGTTTGAGATGTCCTTTGAAAGGTTTCAAATCCAGAAATGCATGTCTTTAGGTCGTGAGGCAACCACAACCCTTACTTTCAATCGCTAGAGCTTAAAAACCCATTTCACCTAATTCCTTTAAAATTCTTCCTCTCACCACTCCATTCTTTAATTATTTCTCAGTATTTTCATGTTAGGCATTGATCCTAATGTGAAAATGATATAAAATCATACTTAGAAAAACTTTTCTAATGAATAGTAAAAATATACAAAAATTGGCCATTTGGCCATTCTAACTTTACAATATTTAGCAACTAATGGCCTAGATGGATGGATTAGCTCATCCTACCCCAAAATCATATGCTATATGATGGGTAAATGTATTCTGTTTTAAAGAATGTCCCCGGAATGTCCTGAATAAAAGTTTGGGCCTCCCTAGGCCAATATACAATGATCTGGGGTGGGGCCCATATATATTTGGGGTCCCTAGGGTAGGGAGGACCCAACCCATGTGGTCCCACCAGCCGGATTGGTGGCCGGCCGGCTATGCCATCGCCGATTCGGCGATGCATCGCCGTACAGTGGGGCCCACTTGCAGTAAAAATCGTGCGCATGCCCTTATGTGGCTAGTACACCCCTCCCACATAGCGCCCGTCCGTCGAAAACCCCTAAAAAGGGTACTTCCTTCACAACGGCCCACTCCCAATCCTCCATTTTCATTTTTTCTTGCTGCCGTATCTCAAAACGCAGCTCCAAATCCCTCCTAATCCCTTTCATTGCTAAAAACGATGCCTGTCCATCCTTCCATTGTGATTAGAAACCCTCTCCCTCTCCGATCTCATCGTTTGAAGCTCCCACAACCTTCATGCAAGGCTGAAATTGTGTGGAGCTCCATTCCCCTTTATAGTTCTCTTTTCCCTTTGAAAATCCAGCCTTTGGGAGCTTGATGCATCCCTCTACAGGGCCTAGATTCGTTTCAGTCCATTTAGGCAACCATTTCTCCGCATTTCCTCCGCTTTCCATGGCTATTATTAAGGCTGTTTTAACCCTTTTTCTCTCTTTCCACCATCCTCTCTCTCATGTCCCTTTTATTTGATCCTCAGACTCGTGGAAACCTGCATACCCATCCTATTTCTCCACGTTCTTCGCTTGTTTGAATACCGTTTTAAGGATTTTTGAGTTTTGTTGTTATTGGGTCTAGTGAAGTCATAGGTAGAAAATGTGTTTGTATTAGTGGTTTGGCCTTAGTATAGCCGAATGCATTCCTGTCATAATTCATGTGAAACTTTATTCCATGTATTGTGACTAATTTGGTTGAATGGAGTGCATGCCGTTTCGTTTACTGTAAGGTATTGTCCCTAGATTGGGAGTATCCTATGGTTGCCACTGCCATATTGTAAATCCCGGAATTCAGCTTACAAATTAATTTTTATCCCAACCCACCCTCCTACCAAGCATGCCACACCCAATCCCGACGTGGGATTAGGAATACAATTCCATTTAATGCAACTTAATGCTACTGGCCACATAGGCCCTTGGCGTTTTGGACCCAGTGTTAGCACTCCTAGATTTGAAGGATCTGACGACATAGGAAATCCAATTCCATTTAGATAATCTTGACCCTAAGCGATAGAACAATCCCCTGTAGTGGAAATGGTATGAAACCATCTAGCGTATGAGCCTAGACTTTGGTTTATAGCCAGTGAGTTGCACACTAGTCTACTAGTTACCTTAAGTAGTGTAAAGCCAGTATATGCTAAGGAATAATAGGTTAGAATTGGTTGGAGTAGGACCTTATTCCTTCGATAGCTCCCCGTAATGCTTATAGACTTCTATTATAACCCTTAGGAAGGTTGTTTTAACTTAGAACCATTCACTCTCAGGAAAAATGTATAAATCCCTTAAATTGAACTTAGAATAAACCAACACACCCCTTAGAATTGCCTTCCCCAAGGGCTTATTGCATTCGGGAACGGGGAGTAAAGGAACTGCACGTAAGTGATGTATTCGCGGTTTGACTTGACCTCTTAATCCTGGTAGTTACCAATAAATCCAATGCTCTGATCAAGCAGAGGGTCGGCATCGGCTAGGATTAAGAATTGATACGAAGAATTTTCTGTCAGAGTCTCGGCAGAAGGTCAATGTATCCAGCTCAGACCCACTACACAACCTTTCTTCTGTGATGGCCCAACCACCTACAACCAAACGTGATCACATTGCCTTTGAAAAATGGTGAGGACTTAAATTCAGTAGAGAATTAGACATCTTGTCACCAACTCATACCTGCCCCTAAACTCAACCACAATAGAGATTAGATTTATCTCTATTACCATAGATACCAATGCCATAGAACGCATCATTAGCAAAAGAAAATCAATATAATGAGAGGTTGTTTCCCAATTCATGTCAAGGATAGCCCCTAAGTTGCACCTCGTTCCGATATACGGAGCGATACAAAGATTCTTGAACTTTAAGCAGAACCAAGTTTTAAGGGGGGTAGAACGTATTGAGTCCAATCCAGTTAGGTCAGCCAATGCAACCGTTCGATCAGAGTGGCGCAGCGGAAGCGTGGTTAGCCTCTTCCCCACTGGCCCAGGATTGAAACATTTGATTTAGGTTATACGTACAGTTAGGTCATTAAATAGGATTGACCCTTCCTTAGAATGTCAATACTGAAGTCTTGTTAGATACTTCTTACCCTTCGCCAATTTCGGGGATGAAATTATGTTTTAAGGGGGGTAGATTGTAACACCCCAAATTTTTTGCCAACCTGGGATTAGACGTCCTTAGGCAATGGGTCAACCAAAACACCTTGGTAACCGCTCAGAACCCAATTCCATAGCCAAAGAAATCACTTAGGATTAATTCCTTTAGAAACTAAGCATAAGTTAGCTAGCGCTAGCTGGAGTAGCTCTGAAATTGTCCCTGATCGCTTTAAATACGTTCTACAAGACCCAAAACTTGTAGAACCAATGATGCTATAATATCCTAAAACTTTGGATCAAACTCTAAACCCGTTTGCTCTCAGGAACTCTTTGAAACTGTGCATTGGATCTAAACCGCACGTCGAAAGTCCGATACCTACAATCTTAGACCGTTATGACCGCTTAGCTGGACTTGACAACCGTTTCGAAAATCAAGGCCAACCGACGTTCAGAGGCTATTTCATTGAGCCTGGAGTGAAGAGAGTGAGAATAGGGTTAGATTTGAAAATTTTAATTCAAATCTGGCACGTGACTTGCTGCGTTATTATTAAGCGTTCTGACCGTCAGAATTCAGCCAAATTACACCCTCGGATCAGGAAAAATTTCTCTTTCATATCATGAGACTTGTAGACCTGATCTAGGTGCGATGACCGCTGAACTGAAATTTCTCCGCCACGTGCGATCTGCGAACTCTTTCGGTCTGAAAACTTGGTGTGCTTGATCCAGTATGCATGAGCTTAAGTCCGACCGCGTTCGGCCAGAGGACCTCCAGAAATACTCTTTTGGTTCGAAATAGCTCCAATTTGGTTAGACCTCAAGTAAACATTGTTCCCAAGCCTAATTTGGGAAGTTTTAAGCTTATAAAAGGGGTTTAAACCCTCATTTCTCTCATCCATCCGAATTTGCTAGAAACCCTAGCAGAGTGAGAGATTGTGAGAGAGTGTGGGAGGGATCTTCCTGCCACCTGCACCAGCTGCTACACGTGCTTAAGCAACGTATCCCAATCGCTTTCCCGATGATTCCGCTGCATTTCTAGGTAAGGAAAACCCTAACCATTTGCTGATTTAGCATTCTGTCGATTCCATTAGCGTTGTAGCTTATGTAGCTTTTGTATTAGGTCTCCTGTTCGCCGTACATGAAGCATATACGCTCCGTTCGAAGCGATACACATCTAGAGTAAAAGGTGCAGATTTTAGATGCTTTGATTGGCTGATTTCAACGCTTTCAATGTCATTTAATAGTAGATTATCGATGGCAACGCCGTTTGACATGTACAACATGCTGTCCGTTTCCTGTTTCGTAAGCAGACGAAAAATATGAGATTTAGGGCATTTTAGTCATTTGTAGGAAATACTGTTTGCATCCATATTTTGCTGATATGATTGACATGGATTTTTGTCACCTTAGGATATTAGGAATGCGTGTATAATCAGTTTGGCGAAGAGATTCACCCAAATGCGCACTTTGAGTTGACATACAATATGTAGACTTAAGTGTGTAGACTAAGTGTTTGTATAAATGTTTATATTAGTATTTATTGAATTAAATGGTGTTGTGAAATAGTTTTGAGATTGAATTCTCAAATAATATGCTGATGTAAATGATTTCCTTCATGTTGGCTATATGTATGATTTCATCATATGTAAGAAATGCATGTGCTAGATGATTTACTTAAGTTGTATGTTATAACATGTGTTAACATGCTCACATTGTTGTAATGTATTTCCATTACCTTTATATGATTGTTGATGTGGATTCATAAATGTTTGGAACTATACTTAGTCCAGGCAGTCGGTAACCGAGTAAATTCGTGGTTGTCTTATCTTTTCCAAGAAGGACGCGTCGATGAACGCAAGTCATGTTTTGAGTTGTCGGCAGTGGTTAGGCCACACGAAGTGTTTCATGCACTTCATGTCGTTCAGCTTGAGATGCGCTCGTGCTAGTCGAGCCCGTCAAGTAACCCGACTGGCCATTGTATGTTCACCATGTATGAGTCATAACTTCTTGAACCTAGGGTACTGAACTTACCATTGAAAACCTTGTCAACCATGGTACCTTGATCCACAAAGACTCATGAGCCGGACATGGTGGTATGGGACACCGTGGTCGAGTTGTCGGCCTACGCTGGGGCCACAAACCTCCCCATACCGACCAGTGAGCACCCTACTCTGAGCAGATTATGGTGATATGGGATACTATATTCTTGCTGTCGGCCTACACTGATCAGGTGACGAGCCCTTTGTAGTGACCTTGAGTTTATCCTGACACCGCATGGGGGCGACGAGTCCTGATGTAGTCTTAAGGATATAATAGGCCTGTATTGATAAGGTGATGGGGGAGAGGTGCAACGAGTGCAAGCAACAGCCCTGGCAGCCCTTGCAGCGACCTACAAATATAACATCGTATGAGATTACTAGGAGTGACGACCCTAGACAGGATCTGTGTTGGGATTGATATAAGCAAGGTACCCTAGTTTCCCAATCCTGCTATATGAAAAGGACTAATAATAACTCGGTAATCATATCACCATCACATTGTATGTGCCTGGAAGATGTGGAGCACTGTGGGAAGAAAGCATACCGGGGGCGTAAGATGGTGCCGTATGAGGGAGATCGTTGGTGAGGGCATCTATCATGTCATGTCATATTGCATTAACATCAGTATTTAGGAATGTTTGAGTTATTGGTTTACTATTATCGCATGATTGATTTGTGAATATGCTAATCTTTGTTCTCTTATTCCACTGAGTTGATCACTCACTCCCACGTTACGGGACGGTGTTTTCGGACACCCACCAGACCCTATTGTGATTGTAGATGATGGCGCGGCCTGCGAGGCAGAGCCGGACTTAATGATGATGAGGAGGATCCCTCCTTTATGTGTGTTCTGATCGACGAAATTAAAGGGAGGTTAATTAGATGCCATGACACTTGTCATTTTATATTTTCAGAGCACTCATGTATATTCTTTCTTTCTATTTTAAGGTATACATGTATATGTTTAACCTGGTAATATGTTTATACTCTGGAGACTTCTCATCAGTTATATATTATATGTATGTATCACAGTCTTCCGCTTGCTAATTTAACTGTCTCTGGAGTATAATATGTTGTTCTAGTGTAATCCCACTCATGTTTAATACATTAACATAGACAACATTCAATCATATACATTTATGTTGCATAAGTGATGTTCTGGAACTCGGGAGTGGAGTTTTTACTCGACCCCCAATTTTCGGGATGGTACCTAACCTTAACCTAAACCTTATCCTAAACCTAAACCTAAACCTAAACCTTAACCTTAACCTAAACCTAAACCTAAACCTTAACCTTAACCTTAACCTTAACCTTAACCTTAACCTAAGCCTAAACCTAAACCTATACTTATGAATTATAATTTATTTTATAAAAGTTCATTTACGACTAAGTTATTTTCTTAATAACTTTATTGCCTTAATTTATTATTTACGAAACTGCAGGATAAATTTCACTTGGATTTAAGTGTTCCGCACATCTCCTATGCCGTCGACGACATGATGAAGGAGCGGTTTAAGGCTTACAGCGGTAAGTTATACCAGAAGTACAAGCGGTCTGCGAGCCACGAGGAGCCCACACAGTTCGCACCGCCTCACGTGACCCATGAGGACTGGCGGATACTTTGCGATAGGTTTTCGTCTGATTATTTTCAGGTAATATTTACATATTTATGATATCTTAACGTAATAATTAAATTCATAATTAATAATAATGCATTATATAGAGGAGCAAAATAAATTTCAACAACAGGAGAAAGTTAGAAGTGAACCACGTAGCTGGTTCAAAGTCATTTGTATGACTTCGTCACGATATGGTAAGAAATTACTGGCAATTTATATATTCTTTCCATGCATTTATATTAACTCTATTTTTCTTTTGATTTCGCAGCGAGATTCCATCACTGGCCAGGAGCCCGGACCAGTAGACTTCTACAAAGGGACTCACTGTCAGCAGGCGAGTGGATCTTGGATACATCCTAGAGCCAGTGAAATTTTGGTAAAAATCCTTACATTATTAAATTTAATTGCATTAAATTATAATAATGTCATTTATTATGAAAATTCATATGTTTTCATTACAGGAGGAGATGAACACCTTACGCAGTAAGCCCACTCCCGATGGTACTCAGCGGAGTGAGCCAGAGATCCTGAGTCAGGTGCTTAGCACCCATTCTGGATATGTATGTGGGCTTGGCCATGGTACCAAGCTCATGGTACCCGCTAGAGCTGCCTCCAGTCGATCCGTCGTCATTAGCGACAGCGCCATACGCCGAACTGATACAGCAGAAAGAGAGGTTCAGCAGCTACGGGTTGTCGTCGATGACATCAGAGATCAGTTGGACAGGTAGAGGGAGGAGCAGGAGAGGAAGATGATGGAGGAGCTGGCAAGGCAGAGGGAGGAGTAGGAGAGGAAGATGGAGGATCAACTGGCGAGGCAGAGGGATGAGCAGGAGAGGAAGATGGAGGAGATGCGGGTGGAGCATGAGCGATGGATGACAGAGATGTTTCAGGATTTCGCTGCACGCTTACCCACCGATGCCCCACCACCTTCGCCTTCATCTTTATGATTTTTTCTTTTTTATTTACGATGTTAAACTTATATGCATTTATGCGTGAATGAATGTGATGTGTATAAGATTGTTTGCATTTGGATGTATGTAGTTTATGTTTGGATGGATTTACTAGTTTGGGTTAGATGGATCTGAATGTGAATATGATGAAATTTGACAGGTGTATTATGATATAACAGGTGTATATTAGGAAAAATATGATACATAACAGGTGTATATCAGGATGTGAATATGAATATAATGATATAACAGGTATATCAGGATGAATATGATGAAATATACTGCAACAGGTGTCCATCAGGTATTTTGTACGGAATTTTGT
The DNA here is from genome assembly GCA_037074715.1 of Magnolia kwangsiensis. Lineage (NCBI taxonomy): Eukaryota > Viridiplantae > Streptophyta > Magnoliopsida > Magnoliales > Magnoliaceae > Magnolia > Magnolia kwangsiensis. Next base: position 124,277,096 of record CM073577.1, read on the forward strand.
ATTGGATATTTTTTTTAAAAAAAAAAGAGACTTTTAGCGACAAAAATTTTCACGACTAAAGGTTTCTTCAAAATATATATAGCAACGAAAGTTTTCGCCGCTAAAAGTTTTGTAGCTATTTTTAGCGACGAAATTTTTCGTTGCTAACAGTTTTCTAAATATTATAGAGATGAAATTTTCGTTGCTAAAAGTGGAAATATATTTTTGGCAGCAAAAATTTTCGCTGCTAAAAGTCTTGTAAAGTATTTTTTGCTGCGAAATTGTTCATCGCTAAAACTAAAAAATATATTTTTAGTAGCAAAAAGTTTTACTGCTAATAGTCTTGTAATATTTTTTTAGCGACGAAAAGTGTCGTCGTGAAAAAGTTGAATGAATATTTTTAGCAGCGAAACAGATTTTTTAGTAACGAAGTTTTTCGTTGCTAAAAGTGGAACGATTATTTTTTGCAGCGAAAATTTTCGCTGCTAAAAGTCCTGTACAGTTTTTTAACGATGAAAGTTTTCGTTGCTAAAAGTCTTCCACAGATTTGTTAGCAACGAAAGTGGAACGATTATTTTTTGCAACGAAAATTTTTGCTGATAAAAGTCCTGTACATTTTTTTTAACGACGAAAGTTCGTCGCTAAAAAGCTTCCATTTAGCAACGATTTGATTTTTTCGCCACTGAAAGTCTTTAGGGGCGATGTATTAGCAACGAATTTAGTGACAAAAAATTTCATCGCTAAAAACCTTTAGCTACAAAAAATTGGCTTTTAGCGACGAAAATTTTCGTTGCTAAAAGTAGGATTTCTTGTAGTGTAAATACCTGGTTAACATGATCACGACCGCATCACATCTAGTTAAGCTGGTGACTCGGCAGTCGAGGTCGCATTGAGGGAGTGTTGGACACATGAGAACGTATAGATATTGTCACTTGAGAGAGTGTTAGATGGCGAGGGCATGCATCATATCATAATACCATACATGAGCATTAATAAGAGTAACTAGGAATCGTGTGCTTTGTTGTTTTTCATTATTTGTACTTATGAAATTGATAACTTATGTAGCTTGATGCTAATGGAACCATTGATTTGATTACTCACTCCCACTCTGGGATGGTATTTTAGAACACCAACCAGAACCTATCTTAGACGCAAGTATCACAGAGTCTGATGTGCTGAATGAGGTGTTTTTAGACGAGGAAGAGGAGCTCTCCTACTTCCAGCTATTGGACAGGTCACCATAAGTCACCCTAGAGCAGCGACAAGACCTTAAAGCAGGGGATATTTTGTATATTTTTGAACTACATATATTTTTTCGGGATGCAATCTCGTGCGTTTATGTATGACCTCATTTTGCTAATTGTACCCTTTATTAGTTGTACTTTAATTCAATAGTTAACTACAATTCATGCCGCATGATCCATTTAATTTTTTAAATGCTCATACATTAATCAAATGAAACCCGCATTTGGAAAATCCGCAGGGCATACGTAGTACCCCAGAAATTCAAGAGTCGGGCATTACTCGACTCCCAAAATTTCAGGGCGTTACAAGCACAGTATGAGGTAAAGTTCACTGAACTATCAAGATATGTCTTGAAAATGATGAAAGATGAGGAATACAAGATCATGAAATTCAATGAGGGCCTTCGTTAAAGTATTACAACCAAGTTCTATTGTGATGATATTAAAAAGAATTCTAAAATTGTTGACAATGCTGTTCAGGTAAAAAGAGATAGTGAGCGGTGTTTGAAGTCTCGAGTACAGATAAAAGAGATGGCAAGTTATATCAAGGTTGTACTCAACCAGCAACAACTATTAGAGAAGAGGCAGAAAGCTCATGGTCAGTTTCAAGCACCTAGTACTCGATATCAATTCTTTTTTGGGAACTGTATATATTGCGGGAAGTACGAACACAAAGCCCATTTTTACATAACTCGACTTAGGGATATTGGGTAGATCCAACCACTTTAACAAATTCCCTCTCAGTTACAACTTCTTGCACCATCTCACCAGTCTGGGTGGTCTTCGCAAGCATCTTGACCATTGCTTTCTTATCCGCAAGCATCATGACCATTTCCTCTTAGACCGCAACAATATCAGCAGAACCAACCTTAGCAAGTAGCTTGTCCTCTAGTATTTTAAAACCAAGAAGGAAAACTCTTCAGGCACCAGGCCCCACAAGCTAAAGTATATGTTATAGCAATTGTTAAAGAATCAGAAGTAGATAACAATGTTATTGACAGCTTCACTTGTGTCTTGGTCATCACTTTCCATGGGCTCATCTGACTATGTGAGACAAGGACTCACGTGGTTGACAAATAGGATGCATAAATTAGTGTAGTTACATTTTCATACTCTGATTTAAAGATTACCTCTAAACATGTAGATTCATGGAGCGTCTCCAACAGTGGAAGAGGAGGAGAATATAAAACTGCTAGAACATTAGAAGGGTTTTGACTTCTTTGAAGCCATAACAAGTATTGCAAGAAGGATCCTTACTCTTGCTCTAGTGGTAGACTCTTAGGAGTTTCAACACCTGGTCAAGGGTTCGAGTATCCATAGGCAATGAAATCCCACTACGACGTGAGTGTATGTGGGGGTGTGTGTGTTTAAAAGAAAAAGTATTGCAAGAAGGAGTTAGAGTTCTTAGAGAATGCAAATGGGAGGGAAAAAAGAGATGTAAGAAAAATCAGCCTATATAGGTAATACCGGATGTGTCGCATTAATTTTCGCACGAAAATTTCGAGATGAAAATTGTCATAGAGATATGCCAATAGCTTCTCCATTGGACACGTAGCAATGTACTAAAAAAAAAAGAAAAATAAATAAAAATGTCAATTGAAGATTTGACGAATGAGGCACATGCACATGGATAGCCACTAATATCATATCACATTTAATGCAATCCTTTGTCGAATGGCAAGAAACGTGAGGGGGAACTATTTGTACCAAAATCTGACATGTCATATCAACAACATGGATTATGCCATGTGGCATGTACAACATGTCTAGCTTGCACGCCAAGTATCTAAAACGAGGATAAAATCTTTAGATGTCATGTCAGCCAGACAATTTCCAAATATGGATGAATAGCCATTATAGACGCATCATCACTGAAGCACGTTTGACCGAGGCAAGCCACAATCAAGAGAAGGATAACCACTCTTTCTTTGCTAGTTACACCGAAGGCACCATGTGGGCCATCAATTTTCTTTAACTTTCTATAAAAGTTATAAATAGTAGGAGAAAGGACAAAGAGAAACCCTAAATCAAATCCTCAATCCAAGCACAAACCCCTTGCTAGCACAATACTGATGATTATCTTAGTGTAGAATCTTAACTTAGTTCATCCATCGCTTATCAGCCTTAGACCATTAGGTTAGGAGTAGCATCTGTCTGTCCCCGTGACCACACTAAACCGACTCATAAATCCAGTAGTTGTAATTCCTTTACATCTGTGCCTACACGCTGGATATGAAGGAATTTTGTGCTGGAAAATTGGAAAAAAGAGAGAGAGAGAGAGAGAGAGAGAGAGAGAGAGAGAGAGAGAGAGAGAGAGAGACTTTTACCTACGAAATATGTCATAGGTAAAAGTCTCATCCATGTTTTTTACCTACGAAGCTATTCGTAGGTAAAAGTTTTTAAATATTTTTACCTACGAAAATAATCGTAGATAAAAGTTTCGTAAATATTTTTACCTGCTAAAATATTCATAGGTACAAGTTTTGTAAATATTTTTACCTACGAAAATATTTGTAGGTAAAAGTTTTGTAAATATTTTTAGCTACAAAAATGTTCGTAGGTAAAAGTTTTGTAAATATTTTTACCTATGAAAATATTCATAGGTAAAACTTTTGTAAATATTTTTAGCTACGAAAATATTCGTAGGTAAAAGTTTTGTAAATATTTTTACTTATGAAATTATTCGTAGGTAAAAGTTTTGTAAATATTTTTAGCTAAGAAAATATTTGTAGGTAAAAGTTTTGTAAATATTTTTAGCTATGAAAATATTCGTAGGTAAATGTTTTATAATAATTTTTACCTACAAAAAAATTCGTATGTAAAAGTTATGTAAATATTTTTAGCTACAAAAATATTCGTAGGTATAAGTTTTGTAAATATTTTTATTTATGAAGATATTTGCAGCTAAAAAGTTTTGTCAATATTTTTACCTACGAAAGAAAGTGTTGGTAAAAGTTATTATCGACGAAAATTGTTTTTCGTTGGTAAAAGTTTTTCTTGTCAGTCTTTTTCCGATGAAAATTTTCTTCGGTAAAACTTTTTGCCTACGAAAAAAAGGCTTTTAGCAACGAAAATTTTTGTTAGTAAAAATGGCTTTTCTTGTAGTGCCCCCATCAGTACCAACTCTCCACTCGACTCCGCATCATTCTTTGCTCTTTCTTTCACCTTTTTCAGTAATTCATCGCCCTCTTGGGCTTCAATGATTTTACTGAAAATCACGGGCTGAACCTGAATGTGGGCTATGACCTCGTACGATTCCTCCACGGTTAGTTTCATGTTGAAGTTCTATACAAATTTCACCATGCTCCACTCTCTCACCATCAACGGGGCCGTAAATTCGAGCATCCTTTTGTGGCTCAAGGCGTCCGCGACCAAATTGGCCTTGCCAGGGTGGTATGAGACTTCAAACTTAAAGTCCTTTAACGTTTTCATCCAGCAACGTTGTCTCATGTTCAAATCCTTTTCAGTGAAGATGTATTTGAGACTCTTATGATCACAGAAGAGCTCAAACTCCTCACCATAAAGATAATGTCTCCATATCTTCAATGTAAAAACTACTGCCACGATTTAAAAGTCATGTGTATGATAGTTCTCCTCATGTTTCCTTAACTGTCGAGACGCGTAAGCAATTTCCCTATCCTTTTGCATGAGTACGCAACCCAAGCCCATACGAGAGGTGTTAGTATAGACTGTGTACTTGACCCCCTGCTTAGGTAACACGAGTATAAATGCTGACATCAATTTATCTTTCAACTCTTGAAAGGACGCCTCTGCCTTTTCATTTCATGAAAACTTGAGGTCCTTCCATGTAAGCTGGGATAATGACCGGGCTATTTTTGAAAAGTCCTTAATGAACCTTCGGTAGTAGCCTGCGAGACCGAGGAAACTCCTCACTTTCGTAATTGACCTTGGCTACTTCCAATCTTGTAGGGCTGCCACCTTGGCGAGATCAACAGATATGCCTTCCTTGGACACTACATGTCCCATAAATTTGACTTCCTCCTTCCAAAAGTCACATTTCCTAAATTGCGCAAACAGTTGATTTTTCTTAAGGGTTTCAAGGACTGCCCACAAATGTTCTTCATGCTCCTCACGACTCCTTGAATACACCAATATGTCGTCGATGAATAGAATGACGAATCCATATAAAAATGGCCTGAAGAATCAGTTCATTAGGTCCGCGAATACTGTTGGAGCATTAATGAGTCCGAATGGCATAACTAGAAACTCATAATGGCCAAAATAGGTTATAAAAGCCATTTTCTATATATCTTCATCCCTGACTCACAGCTAATGGTACCCCGATTGCAGATCAATTTTTAAGAAGTATGAAGCACCCCTCAGCTGGTAAAATAAGTCGTCAATTCTGGGCAACAGGAATTTGTTCTGAACCGTCACTTAGTTCAACCTCTTGTAATCTATGCACAATCGCAATGAGCCATCTTTCTTCTTCACAAATAGGACTAGATCTCCATGGCAAGACATTGGGTCAGATAAAGCTTAACTTTAACAAATTGTCAATTTGCATCATAAGCTCTTCCATCTCACGTGGGGGCATGCGGTAAGTCAGTAAGGAAACGGGTGTGGCACCTGGAGTCATATCGATTGTGAAGTCCATCACACGTTGAGGGGCAAGTCCATGTATGGCTTTGAATACATCGATGAAATCTTGGACCATGGGGGTGCCTATTAGCGAGGGTCCATCATAACCTTCTTCTAATAAAGCATAACACAAAATTCTATGTACGTAGCTGACCTGAAGTGCGAATGTGAAGGAAGTACTGTCGTCTTCATATATTCTCATAGACATAAGGTCACAATCGATTTCCACCTTCATTACAGTCAACCAGTCCATACCCAGAATGATGTCATAATGGAAGATCCTGATCACTATTAAGTCCATGAATACCACCTTGCATCCCAAGTCTATAGGGCAATCACGACACATCTTCATTGCTTCTGAGTAAGTACCGACAGTGGCAATAATCTTTACCCTTTCGAAGGGGTTAGGGTGTAGCCTTAAACGCTTGACTGTTGCATGCGATATGAGTGAAGTAGTGGATCCAGTGTCCACTAAAAGAAAGATGGGGGTACCTTGTATGTGGGTTGTTATCTCGAAGGCCATGGGAGTGGGGGTGACTTCATCTTGGCTCTCTGTTGCTAAAGCATGTACTCGTTCTTGCTGCGTAAAGTTCGATCATTGTATAGGCTGTTGTGGCAGCCTAACTTAAGGTAGGGGAGGACGACGGAATAGCAAGCTAGGCCCCATCGTCTGTAGAGGAGGAATCTATAAGGCCTGCTATGGAGGTTTATTGATGCGTTGTAGGGGAGTGAAGACGAGGTCCCTCATCCTCATAAAATAATATAGCTCAGAGTGACCTATCCTCCTACAGTAGTTGCATATCTGGGTAGGTCGTGTAAAAGGGGCTAGTGTGGAAGCTAGCCTAGGTGGAGAATTTGGGCGCGGCCTTTTCCAGACAAAAGAAGAGGTCGGTCCCTCCATCCTGCTTCGCGGCCGCAGCTGTGAACGGGTCTACAAGACTCGCTCCTTATCCTATTCCTCCTGTATTGACATCTCAACGAGCTCGACATATGTCCTGATGCTAACATAACATATCTTCGAGCAGATGCCGCTCCTCAACCCCTCAATGAATCGCCTCATTTTAATCACCTCGTCAGCAACTATCTGGGAAGCGTAGCACAACAATTCGATGAAGTGATTTTCATATTGCGCCACAGACATCCCTCCTTGTTGGACGCGCAGGAATTCATTCTCCCTCCCATACAAGTACATCGGAGGGAGGTATTTCTGATTGAAACGGCCCTCAAATGCTTCCCATGTCTATGTGTGGTTCTCAAAAATGGTCCTAAGAACGCTCTCCCACCATAGGTCCGCTTCTTTCTCAAAGAGGTAAGAGAAAAGTTTGAGACTCACCGCTTCCGAACAGTGGAGTAACCTAAGTAGCTTGGTGACTCAGTTAAGCCAGTATTCCTCTTCCGGTGGGTGTCGACGAATATGGGCTGCCTAAACCTTTGGAGCCAGTCGAATAGATTGTTGGTGTTAGTTGTAGGTGTGGCCAAGATGAGTGGTTTCGGTTGTTGCACCCCCATGTTGTGGGCCATGGCTCCCATTATAGTGACCATTATTTGTTGTTGTTGTTGCATGAGAAGCAACATCTGGGCCATTTGGTCCATAGCTGATGTGTCAGGAGGTGTGGGTGTCGTGGCTTGCTGTGGCGACTCATTCGAGACCACCTCCTGGGTAGTATTACCCGTGATTTAGGAACCGATCGCCCCTTAGGGGCCTTGTTGATCATCAGGAATTTAGCCCCTCTCGATCACGCCACCTTAAGGTAGGCGGACAAAACGAGCATCATTCCTAGAGTGCATTTCTTGGAAAGACGTTTCTTAGAGTGTTAATCACTAAAGCATCGTTTATACAAATTTCACGCATACATACATACAAGGCCTATGGGTTCCATCCATAATTTATAAGTAATTATACACGCGAAGCATTCACAAACAAGAAGAAATTTCAAGGCAATCCATACATTCACATTGATTTCAAAATACCATTTGTATGGCCAGTTACATCCTACGGCATGGATCACATGTATCACTAGATATTCCAAAGGTAAAGGAAATACAACCTAGTTAAGCAAAAGTTCTAACTATCCTTCAATACATGTAGGTAGACCTAACTGACTTAAAGAAAACTACTAATTATCAGTAAGATTATGCTACTACTCTTCTAGGTTGGGTGAAGATGGGGGTACTTCTTCCCCCTTGCTGTAGCAATCAGGGTTTTTATAGCTCGATATATCTTCTTGTTCCATTTCTCCTATTCTACATGGTGTCTTGCTTGGGTTTCCTCTATTTTAGTCAGTCTAGCGTCAAACGCATCTAATTTAGTCATTTTGGCGTCGAGCGCATCCAAGCACTCTCGTACGTCTAGAGGGGTAAGTGCCTCCCTGCTAGCTTCTTCTATTTCCTCAGCTTCTTCCACCTCTTCAGCTTCATCCTCTTTCTCATTCTCCTCGCTTCTATCGCCTTCCTCTTCTTGTTCGTCGGGGTCTTCGTATTCGTTGATGTGGGCCTGTTACTGCTTAGGGCCTATCCCCATCTTATTTAACATGTCATCACCCAGTAATTACGTCAGTATAAAATTTTCATCCGATTTGCCTAAACTGTATTGTTGGGCCAACCGACAGACCAGGAGACCAAATGGGAGGCATGCACTATTCCAGGTCACCCTGCCTGCTCTCACTATCTGATGGAGTACTATGCTGGGGATGCACACATTTGCTCCCTGTCCTGCTTGATATAAAAACTCTACCATATAGCGGGAACACTCGATGTAGTTCTTCAGCCTCGGGTACATATTATGGGTGCTAATGCGGTGAAGAACTTAGTACTCTGGGATACCTCTCACTTCCCTCGCATCCACTGGGCAACCTATCAACACAAAAAGTGGCTTTGCTCATCGCAGGCTCAACTCGTATCCAAATTTTCCTCGTCGATCTGCACCTCCCCTAGTGGCACTCCAAGTACATCAGAAATGTCCTCCACCCCGAAGTGAAACCTCTTGCTACTCGATATAAGATCAAAGCCCAATGGTTGGAATTTAGGGTTTCTGATTCGGGTATAGAAGGCTCTGACTCGTCCTTCATCCGCCTGAGAACCCCCATAGAATACGAGACCTCATTCCTTTTCCATAAGTCGACTTAGTAGGGCATACTTATCGAAAAAATGCTCCTTCACGGAGGCTTTGAAGGCAGCGTTGCGTACACAAAAATTTTCCATATCTTCGACGGGTGGTTGGGAGGCTTGAATAGCGAGTTCTCTTTGGGGGTTGTTCCATCTCCTAGATCGGCCTTCCGAGCTTGACTTCCCCATTGGATCAGCTTTCTCCTTATTACGCCGGCTTTCTTGGCTCGGTCTCGGCTCGGTGGTTGCCAGTCTTTTCTTCCCCATGAGTGAAAGAATCATCAAAATGGAGAAGAAGGCAGCAACGGTTGCTAGGAATGCCATTTCCCTTGGAAAGGAGATGGATTGTTGATGAGAATGTCTTGGGAAAGAAATAGGTTTAGGGTTGGATTTGTGAATGAGTTTTGGGATTTATTTATTATATTTATTTTATTTTTATTTTTATTTTTATTTTTATTTTTATTTTTTTTTGGGGGGGGGGGGGGGGGGGGGAGGGGGAGAGAATGAGTGAATGGAGTGGGATATGATGAAGAGGAAAAGATGGGCTTTAGGAATTTTAGTTTAGAATGGTTTGGAGGAGATGAAGAGAAATAAGAGTTTGTTGGAGGGGAGGAATTTGAGAATGGGTTTGAAGAAATGGGATTTGGAAAAGGGTTGTAAGTGGGTTGTCAATGAGAGTTTTGGAGAAGAGTGGAGGGATATGGGTTAGGGAGATGGTAATGTGAAGAAGAAGAAGGAGCTGGGTTTGAGGAAGATCTGGAATGGGAGAGAGAGAGAGAGAGAGAGAGAGAGGAGGGAAATGTGTGTTGGGGTTTTGAAGAGGGTTTAAAAGGGATGAAATGTAGTAGAAATAGATGAAATGGGCTCTAAACATCCTTAAATAGCAAGAAAGGTAGGCCCAACACGTGTGTGTGTTGAAAAGGGAGGAGGACCAAGCTTTGGGGTCCGAGCGGGGGCTACGCCGGTCGGGCATTGTCACGTCGACCCCCTAGAGGGTCCGGCGGGGGCTGCGCCCACTGGGCATGGTCACGCCGAGCCCCTAGAGGGTCCGGCGGGGGCTGCGCCCACTGGATGCTGGGCGGGGTCGGGTGGTCGTGCGAGCGGGGTCACACCCGATTGCTGTTTTCCCAGGCAAGGTCCAATTCGAACATGGTTTTCGGGTTACAGTTAAGGCCCCCCGGAAGGTTCCATATATGATTTTCAAGTAGGAGAAGCTGATCTAGACCGTGGGCCTATCCATTTCATGAGATTCCTCCCCAGTAGTGGTCAAAATCTGACATTTCTACATTTTCTCTATTTTCAGTAAAATTTCGCTCGCTCCTACCTAATTATCCCAGAATGAGTTGGAACTATTTTTTTCGGCTCAGTATTAGTTCACTTGGACTCGGATGATGGCTTCGACCGTCCAATCATTAAGTCTCCTGCATGTTTCTATCAATGGGTCGAGGTCCTGTAAGACTCCCGAACTCATTCTCTAGCGTCATTACATCCCCTTGCTACCCCTTCCTAACTCCTTGGGAGTCCTACCTTTCATCTACAATCGTCAGTTCAGGGTCTATGATGGTTTCTAACATTCCAAGTCTCTGTTGCATTTACCCTTAAGTTAGCGGACGCATTAGTGAGTCCATGATCCACGACCCAATTAATTCTAAACAATTACTCTGATACCAACTTGTAACGCCCTAGAAATTGGGGGTCATGCATACGCTAGACTCCCAAGTTCCCGAGTATCATTTATAACCAATTTTACTAATTTTACGTTTAATCAGGTTTAGATGCATAGTATGGAATTAATTGAAACATGAAGTACAACCATAATTAGTCTACTGAAATGAAAGAGGCTAAATATATATAAAAGTCCAAAATAATATAAATATGTCGCAAAAGGTGTTTCCCAACAAAATCACAAAAATATGTCTGAAAAGAATGATGAGCTGGGTCCAACATTCAGCGATCCAAGATCCGTTTACTATGCCAATAGAGAACCACCCATCAGATGAAAGTAGGACAGCTCATCCTCCTCATCAAGACTCGTGCCGCCAAGCTTCTTATACTCTGCGTCACCTGCATCTACAGGAGAGTCTAGTTAATATTTTAAAACATCATCCCAGAGTAAGAGTGAGTGATCAACTCAGTGGGTGCTATTAATCTTAAGTTACGTCAGGCATCAATTATATTATGAATTTAATGAAAGACAGATATTAATAAATTCTTAACTAATCTTGTTAATGCATATGCATGATAAATGATATGATGCATGACCTCGCCACAACACTCCCTCGAGCAACTCCCTCTAATGATCGCACATGACCAACAATCCCTCATTGCAACCTCAGATGCCGAGTCACCAAATCCTAGCTAATACAATACATGAATAATGTTAACCGAGTATTTAATTAGTTTCGTTCATCCAATAGATTGGGAAAATTGGTACCTCCCATGTATCAATACCCTCAAATAGTTACAAGCCAAAGGCCCCTCAAAGTGCGAGGCCAGGAACCCGCAATCATTGATCCCATCAGGTTTCCCATTACCGACTTCAAGTACATGGGGAGTGTTGAGAAAAGGGATTGCTCGCAATCACTACGGGGAGGCTAGTCACCCAAGCATAGGCCAACAGCTTGGACACAGTGTCCCATTTCACCATGCTCGGCTCACGAGTCGGTGGATCAGTTTCAAGTTGGTTATCGATGAATTACAATGGTTGAAAGGTGTTCCAGGTTCCATACATATGTGATCAAATAGGATTAACAAATAAGGTTGGTTAGTAAGTACACTAGACTGCATGGGTTCAGGCAAGTAAGTGACAGACGACATCGGGTACAAGCGACCCATGTAGTTTAACTACTATTGCCCATACGCACCTACCCAAATCTACGGGTTTGGCCTCAGGATAGTCCTACCAACGGGACCATCGTCTCTCCCCTCAGATTTCTGACCAACCCAAGGGTTTTAATGGTAATCCATAACATGTCAACAATTAGGGTTATTAACTAGCATAAGCAATATTATGCATTCATATTTCCTAACATAAAATTTAAATTTTTTTACAAAGTAATGCTAACAATGCTATGAAATAGAGGTGTATGTGTGTGGTGTGGGTTAGTGAGGAAGCCAAGCATTTCATATATCTCTTAATACCAAAATTATTCACAAAGGGATAGTGCATCAAACATGTTATGAGAAAATGTCATACAAGATTTAAGCAAGGAATGCACAAGCAACCATCAATTACATACCCAATCATGTTGAGAAACATCAAGCATTCCATCATTATTCCACATTCATTTAAGGGGGATCTAAGGTGTAAGGTCTTGTCAAGATTTTTTAAATTATCCAAATACATCACCCAACAAGCAAAATCATTAGATACATATTAAAATTGGTGCTAGGCCACCTAAGAACAATAGTCTACACCTATGGATCATTGAGTTCTTGAGAAACAACCTAAGAGTGCTCGGATTTGGGGTCGATTGGCCAGAATCCCTATGGCAAAGCATTTGCATGTTAGAATTTAATGCAAATCCCTTCTCATCACAGGGTTTCAAGAAAATATGAGGGATTACCTACCCAATTGGAGGAGAGGGGTTCTTCCGGTTATGGGAGAGGGATTCGTTGAAGAAGAGATGAGGAGTTGCAAGAATTGAACTCCTATGGGCCCCACTTGAGCTATGGTTCACCTTCACTCTTACCTTCACTATCTTTCTTCTTCTCTTTTCTCTCTTTGCTCTCTCTTTACTCTCCTTAGTGGTTGTAGTAATGGGGGGAGTTATGAGAGAAAGGGCTTTATTTCTTAGACTTGGGTCCATTGGCCTTAAGTTTCAATAATTTCCCACAATGGTCCTCTAGGACCCCCTTTTGACTTTGGAGTGGCCCTATCACACTCTTGGCCACTAAATTTGGTGGGCAAGTTTCTCATGGCCCGATGAGGGGCTATGCAAAATTTGACGATAAACGGACATGGGGTTTTATCATACAGTTCCAATCTTTAAATGGCCCTACGAGGTCTATTCTGGTTATTGGGGTGATTCTGATGGCCTCATGGCTATGAAATTTATAGGATAGGTGCTCCATGGCCTAATAAAGGGTCATGCAAGATTTGGGAGCGATCAGATGTGGAGTCTGATCGTACGGGTCCGATTTACGATCAACGGTCACTGTTTCATGATCGGGTCCCAGATTTTGTGGATGGGAATAGAAAAATACTCTAGGCTCTCACCGTAATTGTAGAAGAGATCTGATGACTGCAAAGCCTGGTATCTCAGTTTTTTTTATAAGTGCCAAATTTTAATTTTGGCCTTTGGGTGAGTTGTGTTTAGCAAGTGTCGCTGGGACGGCATGGATAATTAATTTTTGAGTGTCTACTGAGTTTGTGGTCTGCAATGGACCACAAGCCCAACGAGATTTGAGGTTTCTCTAAATTTTAGATTTTTTTGACCTTCCTCAACTGTTGTGTGGCCCGTACAGGCTGTTGCCAAGCATAAACAGCTTATTTGACTTGACGGCCTGCACTTAGTCCAATCATAACCAAACTGATCCACCTTAATGGACTAATCCTGGGTTAATTTATTTGTGGTACACCACCTACGAGTGGTTTAAGCGAATGGTCCTAGGGCAAATCCTATGTGGACACCCCAGAACACTGTTCTGGTTGGACAGCACATTACAGTAGAGTATCTGCATAACAAAGAAGCTTATAAATAAAAGGAAAAATCAATAGAACAAATAGTCTCTCACCAACCACATAAACTATTCAATCTATCTTTCCTCATCATAGCTTTAGCTCTATTTTAGGAGTAGTGATAAAATCTAGCTATAATCTAATTCTAAGCTTTCGCGTTGGACTAGTTTCATTTTAATATAAACAATTTTTTTAATTTAAAAAGGCTCCTTGTAGTCCTATCCAGAGATCGATTGTGACTATTCCTTTTTTTTTTTTTCTATATGATTATTTATGATTCCTGGTATACCAAAAGTTCTTTCGTATGGAAGGCAAAGTGTAACCCATCTTTGAAGGAAGAACCCCACCTTTCCAACAAGTCGTCTGATCATCTTAAAATAATCTTCTTAGGTAGTTGAACTGGTGACCGATCTTCTCATGTCTTACTGATCATATACAATCGCTTTCGATGGGATCAAAGTTTTTCAGTTTGAATCGATATGTACAATCAATTTTGGCATGCCCACACACACCACACGTGACCAAAAACAGTCTGAGAGAACATTTGGGAGACCATTTAGAACAATACAAAACCATGTTGAAAACATATACAATCACTTCATGGGTGTGTCTACATGAGCACATGTGTGGACGAGTGGGTGTGTGTCGAGGTTTGCTTATGTCCCACCTTCATGGGAACATTAGCAACGTCCTGCAAACCTTTTAAATGGGACACGAAGTGCCTATTGTCAATCCAAAATGGTCATTCATTCATACAATGGTGCAAAAAAACATCTTAAATCATTCATGTCAATCAGGCACCCGATAAATATCAAGGAATTGAACAATCAAAATTGACCAAAGAAACAAAAAATGTCTAATCATCATCTTAAAACATCTTATAGTTGGATCCCACTTTTTATTTATTTCATATGATTCTAAAGTAACGCTTTGATTTAATGATTCTAAACATGTGAATTGTGGCTCATAAATAACGGACGATTGTGACAATTTGCCTTCATTCAAAGGATTAGGATCATCCAATCAGCATGATTCTTGCGCTGGCTTATTCTTAGTTGTATGATAAATGAATGGTTTACATCGATGATAGGTCTCCCCGTGTGTTATTTTAAAGGTTTGGGAACATTGCCAATGTCCCCTGAAGAAGGGGTAAGCAAAACTTACATAAGTGTGTCTGTGTGAAAAGGTACCCTGAGGTCAAGCACTAAGGCCCCACCATGATGTGTTTTGGACATCCACCCCATCAATCAAATGCACCCTTCCATGGTGATCCACCGGCCTAAAAATCTGGTCAATCCATGACTTAGATGGGCCATACCACGAACAACAGTTGAGAGTGGATGCAGTAAAATTTATTACAATGTGCAGTAGAATTTAAAAGTATTTAAAATTTTGAATTTTAATCCTAATAGTATTTCCTTCTATATCAACCCATATTTCTTTAAAAAAAAACTACTTTCTAATCATACTTAAAATAGATTATCATTGATTTTTGCTAATATCAATCACCTAACACAATGATCTCTTAAATCTACCTCAGATGAAGATAGTCTCAAAATTCTGCATCTATTATGATAAGGGCTTGATCAAACCAGAGCTATCCGTAGGTGGACCCCACAAGTGGAAGTTTGGACGTGTGGACCCGAGGGTGCAGGTGTGGCCCACCTCTCTCTCTCTCTCTCTCTCTCTCTCTCTCTCTCTCTCTCTCTCTCTCTCTCTCTCTCCGCCCCCCCAAGATGAGGCCTAAGGGGGTGGCCGTCCAAGCTCTCTCATAGTCTTCCTACGAGATAAAATCATATATGTAGGAGGAACTAGAGTTTCAAGGTTTCACGGGATGCACACCATTTGGTACTTCGCTACCCTACAGAAGTCTACGTACCCTTCTGTGAAGAATGTTTGTTTATCTCCTTAATCCATGTAGCCTAACTATTTAAATTGCTAAAATATCCATGTTCCCCAGGACTAGGAAATTCCTAAGTCATCTAAGTTATGAATCAAATCAGATCTTAATAATTTAATATCCATCAAGAATGATTTAAAACAAATCAACATAAAAATAAAAGTTGTTAAAAAACCATAATTAACCAAATAGAAACCTCAGAGATGATGCTAGCCTTTTAAACACTTGATGAAAAATTCAAACCTTACAGTGAAGCACCTATTTATGTCCTAAACCAAGTGAATCCGATGTTGAATCATATGTACTTTGAGGACCTTCATGAAGACACTCAGTTACACGCACTTTTATTGGAAATGCAATAGTCTCGTGAGGAAAATCAAAGCATAATCAATTAAGGTCTCTCCATCTATACATTCTCATGTCATGAGGATTTTCAAGAAGCTAGTTCAACCACAAGCATATTCAAGTATGCACATAATAGGTCTCCTAGTCTTGATACTTACAAGCGATTGTTGTCAATGAAAGTGACCAAAGACCCTATCTAAAAAACCATACATAGCACACGTAAACCACTAAGCCAAAATAGTGAAAAAAGGACGATCGAAAATCGTCTCAAAAGGCCAAAAAGGATGGTCCTGGACAGCCATAAACCGTCTCTAAAGAAGGACGGTCATAGACCATCTATAATGATATGTAATTAGTGGACTTATATGAAGCTAAAAAGGACGGTCTATGACCGTCTGTAAAAAGGACGGTCTTAGACCATTCGTAAAAAGGACGGCCTATGACCGTCAATAAAAAGGACAGTTATAAACCGTCTCGTATGACTTGCAAAAAGATGGTCATAGACCGTCTCTTATGAACTGGAAAAGGATGGTTCATGACCATCCTTTAAAACGACGGTCATGAACCGTCTCTTATGAGTCTGAAAAGACGGTCACGGACCGTGTCTTGTGAACCTGAAAAGGACGGTCATGAACCATCTTTTAAAAGGACAGTCTTCAACCGTCTTGTATTTTCATATACACCTGTTCATATCATATTCTTCCTAATATATACCTGTTACAACATTGTATTCTTCCTGATATACACCTGTTATATAATATATTTCATCATATTCACATTCACATCCATCTAAACCCAAACTACATAAATCCATCCAAACATAAACTGCATTCATCCAAAAATAAACTACATCCATCCAAACACAAACAATCTTATCCACATTACATTCATCCACACATAAATATGCTCATACCAACCCTACAAAACTCCAAATCATGAGCCAAAATACCAAACAGTTTCTCATCCAACAAAAACCAAAACTAAATCATAATATTCATACTTTATAGAGACTCCCAAGATGAAGAATTACCTATAGAATATGATGCGATGAGGCTTCTGTTTCGTTGCTTGCCTGAATGCAATCAATTGTTCTCTGGCAAATACCATAGATATTCTTTAAACACTGAATTCAAACACTTACACCAAAGATCATACAAAAACAGAGGAGAAAAAGACTTATCGGATCATCCTTTTATTTATAGAACCTCTCTGAGGATCCTGCACAACTTGAAAAAGATCTCTTATCAGCTCTTGCCGAGGCGTTAAGGTTAAGGTTAAGGTTATAGGTTATAGTATATAGGTTTAGGTTTAGGTTTAGGTTAAGGTTTAGGTTTAAGTTATAGGTTTAGGTTAAGGTTTAGGTTTAGGTTATAGGTTATAGTATATAGGTTATAGCTTTAGGGAATTGAGAATAGGTTAAGGTTTAGGCTTAGGAAATCAGGTTTGGGTTCGGAATGGGGTTTAGGTTTGGGTTTTCAAGTTTAGGTTTAAGTTTAGGTTAGGGAATTGAGGTTAGGATTAGGTGTAGGTATAGGCTTAAGGATTAGAGAATACATTTTGGTTTAAGGTTTAAGTTTAGGTTTTAGGCTTCGGTTTAGGTTTAGGTTATAAGTGTAGGTTATAGGCTTAGGTTTAGGTTAGGTTAAGGATTAGGGAATTGAGAATAGGTTAAGGTTTAGGTTTAGGAAATTGGGTTCGGGTTTGGGATCGGGTTTAGGTTTGGGTTTTCAAGTTTAGGTTTAGGTTTAGGTTAGGGAGTTGAGATTAGGATTAGGTGTAGGTTTAGGTTTAGGGATTTGAGAATACATTTAAGTTTTAGGTTTAGAAAATTGGGTTCGGGTTCGAGATTGGGTTTTAGGTTTGGGTTTTCAAGTTTAGGTTTAGGTTTAGGTTAGGGAGTTGAGATTAGGATTAGTTGTAGGTTTAGGTTTAGAGATTTGAGAATACATTTAGGTTTTAGGTCATAGGTTTTGGTTTAGGTTAAGGTTATAGGTTTAGGTTAAGGTTTAGGTTTAGGTTATAAGCTATAGGTTTAGGGAATTGAGAATAGGTTAAGGTTTAGGTTTAGAAAATCGAGTTCAGGTTCAGGATCGGGTTTAGTTTTGGGTTTTCAAGTTTAGGTTTAGGTTTAGGTTAGGGAGTTGAGATTAGGATTAGGTTTAGGTTTAGGTTTAGGGAGTTGAGAATACATTTAGGTTATAGGTTTAGGTTATAGGTTAAGGTTTAGGTTTTAGGTTTAGGTTAAGGTTAGGTTATCGGTTATAGGTTAAGGTTTTAGGTCATAGGTTTGGTTTAGGTTAAGTTTATAGGTTTAGGTTTAGGTTTAGGTTAAGGTTTAGGTTTAGGTATAGGAAATCGGGTTCGGGTTTGGGATCGGGTTTAGGTTTGGGATTTCAAGTTTAGGTTTAGGTTTAGGTTAGGGAGTTGAGATTAGGATTAGGTGTAGGTTTAGGTTTAGGGATTTGAGAATACATTTAGGTTTTAGGTTTAGTTTTAGGTTATATGTTAAGGTTTAGGTTTAGGTTTAGGTTTCAGTTATAAGCTATAGGTTTAGGGAATTGAGAATAAGTTAAGGTTTAGGTTTAGGAAATCGGGTTCAGGTTCGGGATCGGGTTTAGGTTTGGGTTTTCAAGTTTAGGTTTAGGTTTAGGTTAGGGAGTTGAGATTAGGATTAGGTGTAGGTTTAGGTTTAGGGATTTGAGAACACATTTAGGTTTTAGGTTTAGGTTTAGGTTATACGTTAAGGTTAAGGTTTAGGTTTAGGTTTAGGTTTCGGTTATAAGCTATAGGTTTAGGGAATTGAGAATAGGTTAAGGTTTAGGTTTAGAAAATCGGGTTCGAGTTCGGGATCGGGTTTAAGTTTAGGTTTTCAAGTTTATGTTTAGGTTTAGGTTAGAGAGTTGAGATTAGGATTAGGTGTAGGTTTAGGTTTAGGGATTTGAGAATATATTTAGGTTTTAGGTCATAGGTTTAAGTTTAGGAAATCGGGTTCAGGTTCAAGATCAGGTTTTAGGTTTGGATTTTCAAGTTTAGGTTTAGGTTTAGGTTAGGGAGTTGAGATTAGGATTAGGTGTCGGTTTAGGTTTAGAGATTTGAGAATACATTTAGCTTTTAGGTCATAGGTTTTGGTTTAGGTTAAGGTTATAGGTTTAGGTTAAGGTTTAGGTTAAGGTTACAAGCTATAGGTATAGGGAATTGAGAATAGGCTAAGGTTTAGGTTTAGAAAATTGGGTTCGGGTTCGGGATCGGGTTTAGTTTTAGGTTTTCAAGTTCAGGTTTAGGTTTAGGTTAGGGAGTTGAGATTAGGATTAGGTGTAGGTTTAGGTTTAGGGAGTTAAGAATACATTTAGGTTGTAGGTTTAGGTTTAGGTTTTAGGTTATAGGTTAAGGTTTAGGTTATAAGTTTAGGTTAAAGTTAGGTTATAGGTTATAGGTTAAGGTTTTTGGTCATAAGTTTTGGTTTCGGTTAAGTTTATAGTTTTAGGTTTAGGTTTAGGTTTAAGTTATAGGTTAAGGTTTAGGTTTAGGTTTAGGTTTCAGCTATAAGCTATAGGTTTAGGGAATTGAGAATAGGTTAAGGTTTGGGTTTAGGAAATCGGGTTAGGGTTTGGAATCGGGTTTAAGTTTGGGTTTTCAAGTTTAGGTTTAGGTTTAGGTTAGGGAGTTGAGATTAGGATTAGGTGTAGGTTTAGGTTTAGGGATTTGAGAATACATTTAGGTTTTAGGTCATAGGTTTAGGTTTAGGAAATCGGGTTCAGGTTTGGGTTTTCAAGTTTAGGTTTAGGTTTCGGAGAGGGAGTTGAGATTAGGATTAGGTTTAGATTTAGGTTTAGAGATTTGAGAATACATTTATGTTTTAGGCCATAGGTTTTGGTTTAGTTTAAGGTTATAGGTTTAGGTTAAGGTTACAAGCTATAGGTTTAGGGAATTGAGAATAGGTTAAGGTTTAGGTTTAGAAAATCGGGTTCGGGTTCGGGATCGGGTTTAGGGTTGGGTTTTCAAGTTTAGGTTTAGGTTTAGGTTAGGGAGTTAAGATTAGGATTAGGTGCGGGTTTGGGTTTAGGAATTTGAGACTACATTTAGGTTTTAGGTTTAGGTTTAGGTTTAGGTTTTCGGTTATAGGTATAGGTTTTAGGATTTAAGAATAGGTTTAGGTTAAGGTTATAAGTTTAGATTAAGGTTGTAAGTATAGGTTATAGGTTTAGGTTAAGGTTTAGGTTATAAGTATAGGTTTAGGTTAAGGTTATAAGTATAGGTTTAGGTTATAGGTTAAGGTTTAGGTTTAGGTTATAAGCTATAGCTTTTGGGATATGAAAATAGATTTAGGTTTAGGTTATGGGTAATAAGTTTAGGTAATTGAGAATAGGTTTAGGTTATAGGTTTAGGGTGTGGTTTAGGTTAAGGGTGTGGTCCCTACAAATACAGATATAAATACGGCCTGTCCAAATGGTCAGGCCCTTCCAATGCTATCCATAAGAAATGGATAGCTTCATTATGATCATAACAGCAGTTCCCACCTTCTAGGGACCCCGCTCATCCGGATAGCTCTGACACACATCCGGGTCTGCTCCATTAATTTCAAGCAAATACATAAACACGGCCTATCTAAATGGTCAGGCCCCTCCAATGGACATAACAGAGGTTCCCACCTTTCAGGGACCCCCGCTCAACATCCGAATAGCTCCGACGCACATCCGAATACATAAATGGGTACAGTTTCAAAGAACATTATTAACAATGTTTCAAATGCATACCTCCCTTAGAAAGTCCTTTAGTTGATCTTATGATTCTAATAAACTAGGGGTGAAAAAGTCAAGACATCTAGCTCTTGAGAGACAACCAAGTCCATTTCAATTGTCATAATGGAATATCATATGAGTTTTAAGGTTTCAAATGCAACAGACTAAAACTAAACTACTGAAGCATTAACAGATACAAAGCCAAGATCAGAAACTTCAATACAAAGGGAAATAATGAAGACAAACTTAGATAAATGCATAGCCAATGCATGTTGATGTCTAGATGAATATTCTGAAGTTGGCAGTGGTCAGTGTAAAAGGTAACTTTCTTTGTATGAATGAAGCAGAGGATGGCTTAGACTTTAGATGCGATGGCAAAATGTATACGAATCACAAATGAGTAATGGCATATTATCTTTCAAGAAAAGAAATCTTAGCAAGTTTCATGTTGAAACATTTTATTTTTTTTTTGTAAAAATGGTGGCAATTTTAGCCATGCTCTATTCCAAAATTTGGGTGGGTCCACGATTGGTACCAATATGCACAGTGCCGGCACATAACAAAATGAAAAGAGACTCATTTCCACACACTCACAAGCTATGTCATGTCCTCTTCAACTTTCAGTTTCTAACAAGTCAGTTGTTAGTATATAGAGAAGAGATTGCAGATTTGGTTTAATGACAGCACTAGATTAATGTTGAAATATAGTCCAAAATAAATAAATAAACATAATCACTCAAGCCTATACTCCGAAAACCAAAACAGTCTCGATCTTCTCAAAATGTATACACCATTGAAAAACCTCTCAACCATCTAATGTTTTCCAACAAAAAATAAAAATAAAAACCCGAGCCAAAAGAAACTCCAGTTAGATGAATATTAGACTATCGCCATTCCCATTTCTCCTCTAGGATGAAACTGACATATCCAAAAAAGGAATGAAATAGCCAAGAATGGAAAAATGCATTACATGAAAGAACCCTTGACCATCTGCAATTCCAAACAGCTAAGCTTCAAAGCAGAAAACCCAAACCCAAAACCCGATTTGTAAAAATCCAACATCCAAATATTACCTACCACTGCAAAGAGTAATAACCTAACATACCAAAAACCCAATTACAGAAAAACCCAAATTCTAGGTAAAATAAACTCACATCTAAAAACTACTGGCTTCACAAAAAAAAAAAAAAAAAAAAAAAAAAAACAGCGATAACCAAACATCAAACACCTGTTCCCCGAAAAAAAAAATTAGAAAAACCCAATTCCAGAAAGCAACATATCCAAAAAGAAAAACCCATTTCAATAAAAATAAAGCAAACAATCAAATATCAGAATATATATATATATATATATATATATATATATATATATATATATATATATATATATATATATATATATATATAAAACCCAAATCCAGAAATCCGTAAATCTGACACTCCAAAAAACCCAGATATCAGAATCTAATAACAAATCCAATCGAATTTCAAACGAGAATAGAAAGATGGAAGGGAGCTACAACTAGGTTTTGGGGATCTAAATTAGATAAATGAGTACATGCATAGATTGAAGACCTCAGCTTGAAAAAGGCGAAAGGGAGGCCGTTTCCGACGAAGAACCGAACAGAAATGGAATTCAAAAGAGGGGAAAATGGAATTTGAAAGAGGGTTTTAGAAATCCCTCTTCAAAAATGAAATTTGCATTCAAATCCACACAATGTGTGTTTTACATCATTTAAATAATATCATATGTTATCATCCGTACATTTAACGGACCACCTAATACTTGTTTATAATTTTATTATATGGTAAAATTATCAATATTAACACTCTACAAGTGTAACCACTATTTGGATAACCCTAAATCATTGCCACAAGTGATATGAACAAATCACCACCATTTTACATTATATCCACAACTACGAACGACCACTTACATTTCCATTACAAACGGGTTTGGCCAGTGATGTTGGTCGGTACTCTGTGGGCCCCACTATGATGTATGTGTTATATCCACACCATCCATCCATTTTGAGATATCATGTTAAGTCATGAGCCAAAGAATGAGGCAGATCAAAATTTGTAGTGGATCCCACCACAGAAAACAGCAAGAGAGTGATTCCCACTGTTGAAACTATCCTAAGGCCCATCATAATGTTTATTTGAAATCCAACCTGTTCAAAAGTTTAAAAAGACATGAAATAAGGGAAAACACAAATATCAGCTTGATCTAAAACTTTTGTGGCCTTTAAAAGTTTTTAACGGTGGACTTCCCTGTCCCACAGTTTTCTGTGTTGGGGTCCACTGGAGCTATTGATTTAACTCATTCTTTGGATATTGCAAATGGATGGAAGGTGTGGATATAAAACATACATCATGGTGGGGCCCAGCGAACTTGCTGACTTCACTTCAGTAGCTAGTCTGGCTACTCCCCATGACACCAGCCCCGTGGGTGGTGGTCGGTGCTCTGTGGGCCCCACCATAATGTATGTGTTTCATCCTTTACATTCATCCATTTTTAAAGATTCTTTTAGAGATTTATTCCAAAAACAAGAGGTATATAAATCTTAGGTGGACCACAACACATGAAAACAATAGTGATTGGATATCCACCATTAAAATCCTCCTAAGGCCCATTGTACTGTTTATTTGACATCCAATCTGTTGATTTGGTCATACAGGACCAGATGAAGGGAAAAAATAAAAATCAGCTTGATCCAAAACTTTTATGGCTACCAAAATGTTTTTAATGGTCGACGCTCATTCAACACTATTTTCTGTAATGTGGTCTACTTGAGATTTGGATATATCTCATTTTTTTCTCATATTGTAAAATTATCTGTAAAAATATATGGACGCCATGGATGAAACACATACATCATGGTGGGGGCCACAGAGCACCGACCACCAGCCATTAGCTGGTGTAAGGGGAGTAGTCAATCCGTTCCTAAGCGTACTGAGTAAATCCTGTTGTGACCACCATGATTTATTCATTTTATCTACTCCATCCATCCATTTTAACATATAATTTTATTACATAAGCTAAAAAATGAAGCCTATAAAAATCTGAAGTGGTCCACATCATCATAGGAAATAGTATAAACTGAACGTCTACCATTGAAAAATTTTGGGAGGCCACTGAAGTTTTGGATCAAGTTGATATTTTAGTTTTCCCTCCATCCATGTATTTGGGATCTATTGAACAGGTTGGATGACAAATAAAAATCACTGTAGGCCATAGGAAGATTTCAATGGTGGAAATCATTATTCCCACTGTTTCCTGTGGTATGGTCCACTTCGTCCATGTCGTCCATCTGAGAGAGAGAGAGAGAGAGAGAGAGAGAGAGAGAGAGAGAGGACAGAGAGCGAGAGAGTGAGAGAGGGCGCGAGAGTGAGAGTGAGAGAGGACAAAGAGCGAGAGAGACTTCAAGTCTCTCTCACGATTAGTCATGGGTCACGTGGTCGGTGCTTTGTGGGCCCCACCATGATGTATGTGCATGTTTCATCCTTGTCATCCATCTATTTTTCATTTCATTTTATGGTATGAGACAAAAAATGAGGTATATCCCAATCTCAACTGGACCACATTATAGGAAATAGTGTTGAATGAGCGTCGACCATTAAAAACCTTTTGGGGGCCATATAAAGTTATGGATCAATCTGATATTTTTGTTCCCTTCATTTGGACCTGTATGTGGTTTATCTACACCGTCCATCCATTTTTAATTCTAATTTTAGTGGTTGATCCCAAAATTGAAGTAGATCCAAAGCTCAAGTGATTTCCACTGTTGAAACCTTCCTAGGGCCTAAAGTAATTTTTATTTTTCATCCAACCTGTTAATATGATCACAAAGACATGGATGAAGAGAAAGCACAAACATCAGCTTGATTCAAAACTTCTTTCGCCTCCAAAAAAATTTCAATGGTAGATGTTCAATCAAACTGTTTCTAGCGCTGTGGTCCACTTGAGATTTTAATTTGCTTCATTTTTGGGATCACGCCCTAAAATTATCCATTAACATAGATTAACGGAGTGGATAAAATAAATAAATAACAGTGGACCCCACATGGTTTACTCACTACTCTAAGGGTACTGAGTTACTCAGTACGCAATCCGCTTCCAGCTGAGGATTAGGGAGAGAGAGAGCTTAAATAGTGGGTGACCTAATCAACAGATTGGATGTCAAATAAAAAGTATAGTGGGCCTTAGGAGGGTTTTAATGGTGGATATCCAATCACTTTGTTTTCATGTGGTGTGGTCCACCTAAGATTTATATCCCTCTCATTTTTGGCATCAAGCCCTAATATGATTTTTAAAAATGGATGGACGGCATGGATGAAACACATGCATCATGGTGGGACCCATTGAGCACCAACCAACATCCACCAAGTTTTGTGGGCCCCACTATAATGTATTTGTTATATCCACACCGTCCATCCATTTTGAGATATCATTTTATGTCATGAGCCAAAGAATGAGGCAGATAAAAATCTGTAGTGGACCTCACCACAGAAATCTTAGGTGCACCACACCACATGAAATCAATAGTAATTGGATATCCATCATTAAAATCCTCATACGGATTACAATACTGTTTATTTGACATTCAATATGTTGATTAGGTCATAGAGGGCCAGATCAAGGGAAAAAACAAAAATCAGCTTGATCCAAAACTTTTATGGTCCCAAAATGGTATGACATCCAATATTGTACTGTTTATATTTTTTTAGATGTCTTCTCATAGTTTTAGATGGTAATCAACACCTGAGTTTCGTATACGGATGATTTTTGAGATATCTCATAAGCTAAAGGGGAGACATCAAATGCGTGGTGTTGTTGTTCAACACACATCATGATGGGCCCATTTTACATGTCTGGTCCATTCACTCTATTTTATTGATCATTACCCTCAATTTGACTAATTACTCGCCTCGATCATACTACATATGAGAATGATATTGGGCAAACAAGATTGATCAACAATTTGACTGAATTTTGATTTAAAAATCTGAAGTTATTTACTCTTCATGTACGGACTGATCAGATTGTCCAAAAACAGTTAAAGGTTGTTCATAATATCAAAAATATATAAATGAATAGAAAACACAAACATCAGCTTGATCCAAAACTTCTATGACCTTCAAGAAATTTTAAATGGTAGAGGTTCAATCACACTATTTCCTTTGGTGTGGTCCACTTGAGCTTTGGAAATGCTTCCTTTTTGTTCTTTAAACCTCAAATTATCTGTTAACATGGATGAATGGAGTGGATAAAATAAATAAATAACAGTGAACCCCACAGAGTTTACTCTGGTAAAGGTAACGAGTAACTCACTTAAATGTAGTGGAGAAAACTTTCCTTAAAACATTCATAATCATATATTGGGTCTGCCTAAATGTAATTCACATATCCAATGTGTGTCCCACTTGGATGAGGGGTCAGACCAAGTTTCAACCGCATCCAAAACTCATATGGACCCCACCAAGTGCTTTTATATTTTTTAGGATGTCTTCACATAGTTTTAAATAGTATGGCCCACTTGAGTTTTGTTTACCGTTGATTTTTGAAATATCTCATAACCTAAAGGGGACATCAAATCCATGGTATTGATGTTTGACACACATCATGATGGGGCCCACAAAACTTACTAACATCAATTCTTAGGTTCTCACGAGGTCAGTAAGTTGGGTCACAATTTTAACCAAAATATTTGACCCATTTTACATGTCTAGTCCATTCACTCTATTTTACTATCAATACTCTCAATTTGACTAGTTACTCGCCTCAATCAAGCTACATATGAGAAAGATATTAGGCATACAAGATTGATCAACAATTTCAGTGAAATTTAATTTAAACATCTGAAGTTATTTACTCTTCAATTTGAACTAATTAAATTGTCCAAAAATGATTAAAGGTTCAATTATTGGATGTGCCTAATAATTTAGTAATTTTATTTTTCACAAATAAATTTAACCTTTTTTTTTTTTCAAAATGTATATTTTTTTTACTCTTTTAACTAAATATCATTTTTATTATAAATAAATTTAACATTTTTTTTATAAAATTTAGTTTTCTTTTTTAAAAAATATATTTTTTTTACAATTTATCAATTTTTTCACAATTTTATTTAATTTTATAAATTTTATTTTTCAAAATATCATTGTTTTATCGAATTTTATTTTTTTTCAAAATTATCAACATTATTCTAAGTTCTTAAAATTTTTTTTAAAATCTAGATTTTTATAAAATTATAGTTTTTTTTTCAAAATTTAAATTTTTCTTAAACATTGCTAATTATTTTTCTATGCTTCTCAACTATTTTTTTTTTTTCAAAATTCATAATTTTTTTGAGTTTTTTAATTTTTGACCTGAGCGTTAGAGACGACCTTTGATAATCTCTAATAGAGACGGTCCTTGACCGTCTCTAATAAAGACGGTCCTTAACAGTCTCTTCCAGAGACGGTTTTTGTCAGGGATATATGATAGTTTAGGACCGTCTCCATTAGAGACGGTCTTTGACAGTTCTAATAAAGACGGTCCTTGACAGTCTCTGATAGAGACGCTCATTGCCAGGGCTATAAGATAGCTAAGGACCGTCTCTAATAGAGATGGTCTTTGACAGTCTCAGATTATAAGTAAAAGACGGCCAATTACCGTCTCAGATGACCGCATATAAGACGGTCAAGGACCGTCTCTAATGCGGACGACCAATGACCGTCTCAAATGACTGGATATAAGACGGTCAACGACTATCCTAAACGATTTGTGGACGTTTAGATTTTTAAGACAATATTAAGGACGATCAGGGGCCGTCTAAAATGTTAGAAACGGTTTATGGCTCTCTAAAGCGTCTTTTAACCAAGCAATTTTAGAGACGGTCCAGAACTGTCTCAAAATCCATCATTTTTTTTCATTTTTCATGTAGTGAACACACATGAAGTAGGGAAGAAGTAGACCAATAACAAGTCAACCCCTATGGGCGAACACTATAAGAAAATTAGTCTTTACCGGCGACCAAAAGCGCCCCTAAAAGTCCAAAAAACCGCCGGTAAAGGAATTACCGATGGTCATACTTGAGCTGCTAAAGGGGGGCATCGTTGTATCTTTTACTGGTGGTTGCACATCTTTACTAGCGTTTTTTATGACCACCGCTAAAATAGAGATTTTTACCAATGCTTTTGATGATTGGCGATAAAAACTGTAAAAGTGCCGATTGCACGAAGAGCTGGTAAAAGCTGTTAAAAAATGCTAATAAAAGCTATAAGAAACTATAGTAAAAGTTGTAACAAGTGCCGGTAAGAGATGGAAAAAGTGCCGGTAAAAGCTGTAAAAAGTGCTGGTAAAAGATGGAAAAAAATGTCAGTAAAAGATAAAAAAGCTCCGCAAAAGGTTGCCACAACGCAGAAAAAAATTCCGTACTCTATGCTTTATCTTCCATAACAAAAATACACTATTCGATGCAAAACATGTGAGTGTGGAAGAACACTTAGTAATGTTCTTACATACTATTGGACACAATGTCCATAATCGGGTAATACGCCATCGCTTTTGAGGCATGGTGAAACTGTAAGTCGTTATTTCAATAGAGTTTTGAATGCAATATTGACTATATACCCATACTATGTCAAGCAATCAAGACCAGAAAATCCAACGGAGATTAGCACGAACCCTCAATGGAGCAATTACTTCTAGGCGAGCCATTGCCTAACAAATTGTAGTCTATTTCTTCCAATTCCTACCCAACTTACAAATGTTATTCATCCATATAAGATCGTATCTATGCATTTGATGGAACACATGTCAGCCCATGTTCCAACCATAGAGACACTACAACAAATGGGAATTTTACCGGCGCTCACAAGCGCCGCTAAAATCCCCTAAAAGCGTCAGTGATTCTATTAGTGCCGCTAGTCGAGCGCCGATAAATGGGTATGTCGCTAAAAGTATTAGCGGCGCTAGGTAACTTTTCTTGGCGCTTTTCTGAGCGCCGCCCATTGTAGGTTTTCGCAACGTGAATAAGCGCTGCAAAAATCACTCAGAGCGCCGGTAAAAATAGTTTGGTGACACTTTTCTCGCGAAAAAGTGCCGTAAGATTTCTATGCAAGCGCCGCTGAAAGCCTTTGTATAGATTTGAGAGGCCCTAGCATGCCAGTAATTTTTATTATTATATATAATTCAATCAAAACCTGTATTTTTTAAATAAACATAAAAATGATGCAATACAAATAAAACAAAATTTATATTAATACACAATAAATTTTTTTTTATTACAATTATGAAGAGAAGGAAAATGTCAAACAGCACAATTACAGGTTTAACCATCTCTCAAAAAACTAAAAAGAAAAAACAAACAAATAAATAAAGGATGGGGCTTAACAGAGCATTCCATTGTGTGAAAATTTTTTGTCATACCAAAAGCTTTCATGAACAGAACTTTAAAAAAAATAATGATAATAATAAATAAATTCTGTTTTTGAGGGCCTGATTTCTTACCCAAGAACATGGCAGCCTCCATCATAAACAGCTTGGGAGATCAAACCCATCAATCCCACACTCCCTGCCCCATAAACCAAATCTATCCTTCTCTTCACCTGAAAAGCCACACTCAAAGAAATAATTTAAAAAAAAAAAAAAAAAAAAAAAAAAAAAACCATAAAATCTCATTAAAAAAATACAACAAAAACATACCACATCAATCAGCTCTCTTTTACACAATTCAAACAATAAAAAGAAAAAAAAGCTTCTAAAATCAAAACATGAGAACGAAATGCATGCCTCACCAAGTGAAGCCCTCATCTAGGCATACACATCTAGCATTTGCTTAATAATCATCTGTATCATTTCTGATAATTTTGGAAAGGTTTCAAAGGTCGATATGTTAGAATTGGCATTCTATTGATGTTGGATACACTTAAGTGACATGAGATGAGATGAGACAAACCTGGTTTGAATCATCTAACAAAACCTTCTTAGAAACTCCAAAGGGCAGGGCAACTGATGTTGGAATTCCTATCGAGGAAGGCACTTTTCCTTTCAGATACGAAAGTTTATCTAAATACCATCCCTGATTTTCCATATGCACATAGATTAACTCCAAAATGCCATACCGATGAAAGAAATAAAGAAGTGGAAGGGAAAATAGATATTCAAAAAACCATTCCTTATATTTTACAAGACTAACCATTTAACTGGTGAATTTATGAGTTGGTATAGCATATCTTTCTGATCAGAGTTAGGGACGGTGAAGATCCATCTTCTTTCAAATTGTTGAGCTTGCATCAGAGAGTTCACTTTCCTCAATCTCACTATTGTTAAGACAAATGGATAAGGATCCGTTCTGTATTCATGTAGCTAAATAATAACAAAATGAATTTTAAACTAAAGAAACAAATTTTGTTTTGATAAATTAACCTAGTAATATCTACTACATACTAATAACATACGAGCCATATTAGGGCACCATACCATAGGCCGCAAGAATATCATGTCCCCTTACAAAATAAATCCTCCAAGGATAACATATATATATATATATATATATATATATATATATATATATATATATATATATATATATATATATATATATATATATATATATATATATATATAAAATAAGTTGTTTATTGTCATTCCCAATCACAAGTATCATTCATCATCCAACTAACCAAATTCTGTGAGATGGTAGATAACGAAAGTCCCATTTGTTGTAGTGTTTCGTGGGATGCTTGATGGGGCCACCATAATGTTTCTCCAAATTTGATCTGTCCATCCATTTTGAAACATAAAAATGATCCACCTTCACTGTCTGAGTGTTCTAAAGAGCCATGATTGGAAAGCTGCAAGAATCCAATAACCAAATTCTATGAGATGGTAGATAACGAAAATCTCATTAAGGAAATTGACTTCACTACATGACAAATTATTACAGAACCAATAGATAGTAAGAACTTTAAATACTTGGCATTGCCAGGACATGGAATATAATATGGATTTATGGACATTGCATGAGACACACAAACTGAGAATTCAAAATTCTATAGACCACACCTGTTTTGATTACATATTAAGGGGCTCAAAAGGATGAAGTCTCCAATTACCAAATATGAGTGGAACTGCAACTACTTGACACTAAACAACCAACCCAACAAAACCAAAAACTGGATGGGATTTTCATTTTGAGAGCAGAAATATAGCAGCATCAACAGATCATGTGGCTTATTGTAGATCACAAAAAAGTCACCAGCTTAACATGTCCTCACTCTCCGAACTTAACAACTCCTTACATTGGGAAAAGGAACAAATATACTAGCACAAACTTTTAGAAATAATCAATACCAAGCAGGTAATCAGTATAAAAATAAAAAAGCGTAACCACATAATGAAATGGATATGCAGAAACAAGCACCAGCACTTAAAATCTCAGGGAAGTAAATTGAGATAACTAAGTACAGTTATCTAAGGAGTTGATCCGACCATAAATAAGTTCAGCATATACCTCTCGTGTTTTTCTTTTAAACTAAGTACAGTTATCTAAGGAGTCGATCGCTAATGTATTTTCCTTTTAAATATTATTCTAAACTATGATTTTGCCACAATGAAGATGTGAAAGGATGGCACTAGTGGACCATTAATTATTCCTATAGAATTGGAAATGAAAATGCAATTTACATTTGTGCATGCGGACCATCCTAGCATTATTGATCTAGATAGTCCATTCCATATGGGCCATGATGAAATATCTCACTGATTGGATAATCTTAACCATAAGGGCAACAAAATGAGTTCAATCATCAATCATAGCCATCATTTTCAGTGGGCATCACCTGGAATTTCTTATGGTTCTCAAGAAAACAATCTTAACCAAGATCGAACGGTAGTGATCAAATGGTGCAATCTTTTCAATGTGACTTGAGAAGATTGGACTGCCAGTCCTTTTTCACCTTTAGAGCGTTTGTCCAAGCAAGTGGGTCATGGATTTTAGAACACTTTAATAAGTTCTGCAAGCTCTGCAACTGGAAACATCTAAATTAGTTGCATAGGCTCCCATGTACAAAGAAAGGAGTCATCTAATAAACAGGTTGTGTTCAGAAATTAGTTGTCATTCTCAAAATTTTCAAACCCATCAAAGAATCCAAAAAATAATAATAATAATAAAATCTCTAAAATTCAGACTCAGTCCTACTTCAAATATTAGATTTCTCAAGATAACAGAATCATACAGCAAAAATTACCCAAATAATCCTGAAAAAAATGGAGCAAGAACACCCAAAACAAGATATACATAAACAACACTTACAATAATCTCTACAAAATTCCAATTCCTTCCCAAAATCCAGTAACAAACTTCCAATCAGAATCAATGCTGCAAAATCAGAGCCGATGTAGGAGTAAAGATCAGGCAAGTAAGTTAAAGACAATGCACAAATTAAGAGTGTTTCAAACATCATGTACACAACACTAGCTAAATGAACATATCCATGATCACATGAGAACTAACTGACATGGGCAAAATCAGGGTGAGTATATATGGAATAAGAAAAGAGAAGAAAGAAAAGGTCAAGTTACTCGAGATTTGCTTTGCCTGTGATTCCGTGAGTGTGGCGGAAAATCCTGAAAAGCCATGCTTGTAACTGTACAGCATCGACTCTACAACTGTCTCCTTGCTACATTATCCATAGTCATCCCAACAGTTAAGAGTGTAGCTTAAATCATTCAAAGGATCACTAGTTTTCAGTTATGATAACTAGGGCCCATGAATGGATAGTCCAGATTATTGTTCTCTTAAGTACCACACTGGATAGTCCATGCTCCCACATTGAAAAATTCTCAGTGGGTTGAACAAAGATATATAGGTAAAGGTTCTTCATGGAGAGTGCCTTTGACAGACACAATACCATATGTGGGACCCAACAAATCAATCAGATACATTTCCGAACCAGCATTATGAGCCATTATTCTAATTCCTCTCAATGGCGTAATGAAATTTCAGCTTAACTAGCTTAACTACCTTCGTAACTGAGGCTTCTCACACTGTGGTTTTCAATTCTCACAAGTGGAGCATATGGTATGGTAATCCAGATCATTGGTCGATTGGGTCCCGAAATGGATGACTCATGTCCTAAGATCAAGAGATCCATGCCACCAATTCAGGGGCCCTTTTTTCCCAATTTCTCTTTCTAACCATCTATTTGAGGACTATAGATGAGAATGTAACTTCAACCCATCAAGGTGATTTTCTGGAACATGATCATCCAACATATATAGTGGGACCCAACAAGCCAATTTTTACATATTATCTAACCATGGGTCATACTTGTTAGATTTAAAAACCAGAGTGCCCTGTGCAAAGTCTCGGGTGGAGGATCCCAATCCATTTAGAGAACACACCTTCCTAGCACCGAAGAAAGCATATCATAGAGAATATACCTTCCTAGCACCGAAGCAAGCATGTCATGGTATGAATCTGTAACCAGGTTGGGATCTTCATGTTGCCTTGCTCCCATGTACACTACATACACCTGTATAATATACACACACCAAGATTACATGCATCTAACTTTATTTTCTATTACCAAGTAGCATTTAAAGACTGAAGAGGCCACACATGTGAGATATGGAGTTTCTCAACACAAAAATTCCTTATCCCAAAGATCAAATATAGATAGGCTGTTGCTGGTCTTCTCAACCAACTGTCCAAGGCCAGGACATGTTCACAATTATGAGTATGAACATGTAGTGCTTCTTGGACAGGGCAAGCATAAGGAAAGTATGAAACCCCTGCTCTTGGAAATACACTGGCATGGAGCTATGAAGCAAAACTGACAGTAACACACGACAAACACATGACAAAAGCAACTACAAACAGGAAAAATTGTAAAATCATGTCATCATAAAAAGCCACCTAAATGCTAAGCCAGCTGCATCACCCACATTGGAAGCAAAAAAAAAAAAAAAAAAAAAAAAAAACTGCATCAGCCTCAAACAGCCACAACACCTGCAACTTGACAAAGGGAAGACCCAGTAGCCAACGTAGAGATTCACCATAGTAGCCAGATCTTGAAACCGAACCAGCTAATTTTAAGATTAATGGGACCCACTTGCTACACCCAATTCTAAAAAACTGGCATGGACAGCTCTTATAAAAAAAGGTCATATCCCACCCGAACGGACGTGAAAGAATCCATGAAATGTTAGTATTGTAGTGTAAAAGCTAAAAATAGCTTAAAACTAGGGAACAAGGAAAAATAACCTTAGCAGTGGCGGTCATGTAATTGTTTGTTTCCCAAGATCAATCTACACAGAGATACTGGCTTATGACAGATCTATACTTGAGCCCTCCAGTGCCTTGTTAAAATAGTCAATAACCTGCTCCAAATCATGTAATTGGACTGTAAGTTTGACGTTCAAATAAGATATCAAAGAAAGGCTCAAAAAGTGCCACTGATAAAAGAAAATTTAGAAACCAAATCATCCAAACGGTCACATTCTGACATAGAGCAGGATGATCAGATGGCAACATTCACCAATAAACCATGGATAACTTGAAACAAATGCAGACATACACAAAGGCCATGAAATAGGCAATGAAATAGGCAGTAAATCTTGATAAAATAATCCTAGCTTCTAATCCATGGACACTTATTTATGGCAATAGGACTGTTGGGCATGAAAACATTTTTAATCATCCAATAAATGTTCACTATTTTGATAGTCAGACAATCAGATAGTGTAATTTTTGGTTCATGATATATCTAAACTAAGAACCATTATTTGAACTGTTTAATTTGACTTGGATGGCTTGCATGCAATTTATGTAATTTGTAAGTGCCTACATATCATCTATCACGCTCTGTTACACCATCAAAAATGGGGTTCCCACAAGCAAATCTAAAGAGATGCAGTTCAGGAACAGCTAAACAAACAGCTCATCATGCTCAATGGTTGTAGAACACACAAGCAATGTCAGGAGAAGTTATCGAGATAATATGAACATCTAAGAGACATTGTCACAGTACCATCATCATCATCTAAGCCTCATACCAACTAATTGGGGTCGGGTACACCTTGTCATACAGTTCTCAAAAAAAAGAAGAAAAAAAAAGGGCACCGTAGTCGTCGTCATCATTGTCTTTCTCCCAACATTTTGAGGTCGGCTTTAGTTGCTAGATTGGGAGAAGTTATCGAGATAATCTAAACACCAGACATCAACCTGACTCCTTGTCCTCTGGAAACCATGGCAGAGGTTCACTGACTTGCAAATGGACACTAGATAATATTGGCAAGGGTAAGCATTGAGCATCAAAAGGTCCACCATATGCAAAGGCTCACTGACTTGCAAATGGACACTAGATAATATTGACAAGGGTTAGGAATGAGCATCAAACAGTCCACCATCTACACAGATAAGCTTGATCGAACAACATGATTTGCAGATGGTGTCCCATCGATAGTGGGAGCCAGCCAATAAACAGTTCAGATCACAGACTATTGTTCTGCATGTCCAATTTGATTGTTACACCCAGATAAAGAAACTGGTGAGCTACGTTGAGGCTGGATTTCGCCTATAAAGTTCATCAAGAGGAAACTCTATCAGCAGATAAGGTTCTCCCAAATTTTCATATTAAACTTCTGAAATCAAGATTAGTTACGTAAAAATAAACGTATAAACAGAATTTTGCTAAGCCCACATGCTGTGGAGCCCTACCTATCCACACACTGTCCTAATTTGCATTCCAGAACACCTAATCAGTCTGTCAAACT
Source organism: Magnolia kwangsiensis (assembly GCA_037074715.1). NCBI lineage: Eukaryota > Viridiplantae > Streptophyta > Magnoliopsida > Magnoliales > Magnoliaceae > Magnolia > Magnolia kwangsiensis. The sequence goes on from CM073577.1 coordinate 124,312,457, forward strand.
TGATATAAAGCTTGGACCTCTCAAATGTGTCTCGCGTCTTCATGTGTTGTGCTTGCATGTGGCTGGCAGGGCTTCACACACGTGGTGGGCTTACCAAACCTGTGTATGATGAGAATTGCAAATCACTACTTACCAGGAGAGTACAAGCTAAGCCAGAAACCAAGAATTTCGCAAGACCATACAATCTCTGATTAAAGATAAAAAAATAAAATAAAAAAAATAAAAAATCAAAGATTGATTAATGAATGAGATCTAAATCTTAACGAGATAAATATGAAAAATAAAAGGTAAATCATCAATACCTCCATATGTTTTGAGAAGCATCAAAAGCTCCAGACCTCCATTTACTGAATAAATTGGCAGAATCTAGTCCCAGATGAAGTTTACTTAAAGACAACCCGACATATTGCAATAAGGAAAGCAAGGAGAAACCTACTTGTGAGAATGCGCAGTAATTCTAAATCAGTAACACACAACACTGCAGTGATGAAATAATTTAGGATTTACTAGCACCTCTAACCAGTACTCTGGAAATTCAAATTGGATCAGATGAAAAGAACAACATTTTCTATCTACACTCTTCAAACTTAGAAATTCCATTGTCTTCAACCAAATAAATTCAGGAATCCATATTGGTCTAAGTGATATATATATATATATATATATATATATATATATATATATATATATATATATGACATTGGTATACTCTTGGGTATACTCACATGTTGCAATTTGTTTGTAAATCCTGAGGAGAAACTCCAGCGGATCCACTTTCAGAAACAAAACTTTGGTATTTCTGTGCAACCTACACCAATTGATTCACCTGTGAAAGGATAAAATGTTTTTTAGTTATAGGATAGTTGTATCCAGAGCTTCTGAAGAGAATAACAGGAATGTGTGTTTAGAGAGAGAAGAGTGCTACAGTGTTCTCAAGTAATGAGACTATTTTTATTTTTATTTTGAAGCCAATGACCCAAGCTCCCAAGTTTCTTTAATTTCAAGAACTTACCAGAACAATTCATGGTTGATATTCCGTGGGTTTGAAACAAAAATCCCATGTCCCTTCTTGCTGGAACAGAATTATATAATCTTTGATCTATCTCTCAAATATATAAAAAATCTTTGATCAATGGCATGCACAGTATATACTGGTTGTTGTTTTGTCAAAGTGGGGCCTATGGTTCAATGGTCCAGTCATCAGTTTGTTTGGGCCACAATATGTATGGGTGGTCCCCTAAAAATCTCCTCTATAGGACAATCACGACTTTCCATTTTGAAGCCTACAAATCAACAGTCGAGAATGAAATACAGCAAAAATCCACATTCAACTGATGAAAGGCCAAGGATTGATGGCTAGGATCTTCCACTCAAGGAAACATTTTGGGACAGTCCATTGACACAGGACCATAGGCCTCAGTAGAAAATGAAAACCTAAATATATGGTGCATACACTCAGCTAAGGATCTTAGAATCGCTCCTTGCTGAAACATTCTATCAGGGGAGAGAAAAAAACAAGAATGACTACTGCTTTCTTATCCAAACTAATTATGCTTTGGACAAGCAATGAGACTGATTCGGAAGAGAAACGTCCTTGTTTTATACTATTCCTGGTAAGAAATAAGTCAAAATAGCAAAATCCTAAAACAGTTTCAACAAAAACGATGGACAAGATACAGACAGAAACAATCTATGAATGTTTTAGCTAATACCTTTGAACTTGTGAATCAGATCAACACCATCAACAACCCTGATTCGAGAATCTGCAGATGTAATAAGCACTTCTAAATTAGGGATTCGACCCTGCAAATCCCTAAAAATGGATTCGACAACGCAAATCCCTAATTAGGGATTTGTATTCAACAAAACATATTCCTAATCAAGTATTCTAAATTTCAGAAAGCAAAAACAATAAGAGAAAAGCAATACATCATACCTGAGAATCTGAGATTCACCAGCGGCAAAAGACCGAACTGCAGCAGAGTGCAGAAAATAGATCCAAAACCCTAGGAAACAAGAGAGTGACAGATCTAGATACTACGGTGAGATCCCAAAGCAAGTTGCTGCAGCTGGAGAGATCCCAAAGCAGCCGTGAGAGGGAAAGAGGAGAAAGAGAAGGAGAGAGTCGTTGAGTTGCAGAGAGAGAAAGAGAGAGAGAGAGAGAGAGAGAGAGAGAGAGAGAGAGAGAGAGAGAGAGAGACGGGTACGAAATAGGAGAGAGCCATGGAGGTGGAGAGAGAGAGAGAGAGAGAGAGAGAGAGAGAGAGGAGTAAGAAACAGGAGATCAAAGTCGCACTGGCCAGTCGGTTTTAAAAAAAAAATATATGTTACGATATCCGTCATTAGGTCTTACATAGCGCCGATAAATGTGTAGCGCAAATGCCGTTTATACCCTTTTTTGTTGTAGTGAGAGTAGTGTTTATTAAAATATAAAGGGCATAGTCTCCTAGAATGTTATGTTTTTTTTTTTATTTTTAACACACGCACACACACTCATGCTGGTGGAATTTCACCACCTATGGGTACTCGAACCCTTGACCAGGAGTTGAAACTCCTAGGAGTCTACCACCCGGGCAAGAGTAAGGAGTCTCTTGGAATGTTATGGTTGTTTGTGACTTTGGTATGAAGTTCACATACGTGCTCATGGGATAGGAAAGATCCACCTCAAATGCACGTGTCTTGCATAATGCCCTTACCATATCTGACGATCAGCTAAAGATTCCAAACGATAACAGTCACAATCTTTGAAGAGATATAGAGGACATATCCACCACATGGAATACATGAGTATGTGAAATATTGATTTATATTGTCGGTAGATACTACATAGTTGGTGCCAGATATGCTAACGCACTGGGGTTTTTAGAACCATTTTGTGGTGTCCTCTGCCATCTAAACGAATATCGATAAGCTGTAACCATTTAAATAAGAAAGAATCATTTAATTACAAGTATGCTCAACTGTAAATTACTATAGAGCGTTGCTTTGGAGTCGTAAAAGTAAGGTTTTCAATTCTAAAGGCCACCCCACAGTACCCCAACCACACACAAGCGAAGATTGTCCTCCCAGGTTGCTTGGTGCACAACTTCATCCATGTATCTGGAAACAAAGACTTGGTAGATGATGATGGGACATCAAGCGATGACACAGAAGTGGTGATACGGTCACCGGTAGAGATATCTATTATCCATGAAAGTCGCATCATCATAAACGCAATACAGCATGAGAGATGCATGGACGAAATTTAGAGACAATATCATCACAAAGTTGTGGGATGATACACATCCGGTGAGTCACTGAAACTAAAATTTAAATGAATGTTAAACTGCAAAATAGAAGTTTTTTGGGATTTTTGTTAGTTCTTTTGAATCCACTTTGACTTTTGGCCAACTAAATAATATGTATACATGGACAGCGATGTCTTTTTACCCACCGCACGTTTTAGTAGTACTGTTGTGTTTCGTATATTGTTACACTTTATCACATTTCATAATACAATATTTAGTAACCCACAATCTCATCATCTTGTAGATATCCGAAGTTTGCACGTAGAAATGTCACTTGAAGAAGAGGACACAACCTTAGAAACTCATAAAGAGTCTGGGATGATCCCCGCATAAAGGAAAACCTACGACGACACCCACTACAACGCCTGAGAAAACTCTCTCTCTCTCTCTCTCTCTCTCTCTCTCTCTCCACACACGAGTAAACTATCTGACGACAGTTGCTCAGCAAGTTGGTTGATTCTCTCTCTCTCTCTCTCCACACACGAGTAAACTATCTGACGACAGTTGCTCAGCAAGTTGGTTGATCCGTTGGACTGTTGACATGGACAATTGTCTTCTGGACATGCTCATGAATATTGTTATGTTCAGGCAGAAGAGTGGCAATGGATTTAAAGAGTTATATAAGCATGTTGGGGATAACAGTAGGAACAAATTTTGAATACAAATTAATGTGGAAAATGTGGGTTGCGGGTAGTTTCATGGCCAAGATGGATCAGAAAAAGCCCGGTCGATGACAGAAGTGATCCGGATCATTAAACCTTAGATCGGGTGTATCTCGCAATTCGGAATGAGTTGTCTGACGTAAAATATATGATTTTGGGGTAGAATGAGCTACTTTAGCCAACCGACCCTGCTATGTTGGTTTGCATAGCCCAAATCTGCGAAAAACCCCCTGATCGACAGTTGTTGTCTATTTTATTTTCATTTTTACTATAAATAGTAAGTTTTAGTTTGATTATAACTCTTCATCCTTAGGCTTTAGGAGTTGTGTCCAACATGAAAAGTTCTTAGAATAATTAGGAGAATGGTTTGGTGAAGCCAAATAGGACACTTACTATTTTTGGCCGAAAAACTATTTTTGCCCGAAAACCTTGCGCACTAATAAACATCACGACCGTCTATAAGTAGTAAGTTTACTATTTATAGTAAGTCGCAGAATCTAGGAGTTTTAGTTGTAGTTTGATTCTAATTTCTTTCTTATTGCTTAGGACCCTTATTTAAAGGGCTGTGAACTCATTTTTAATGATTCATTAATCAATTTCAAATTTTATTAGAATTTATTTATATTCTCTTGTTTTCTTTCCTCGTGGATTCGAGAAGTCTCTGTGAGGAGTCCAAAGAAGGTCCATGGATTCGAAGTAGTTATCCTTGAGGAAGACGGTGATCGACCTCATCACGTTCATCCCTGCGTCAATTTGGTATCAGAGCGAGGTTTTCCCTTGGGCCGATGGCAAACAATAAAAGTATGAATCAAAATCTTGTAGACGGTGATCCAGGGATTCATTATCTTTCGGAAAGAATGGAAGCTTTCCACTGGAAGAGTTAGTTGACCATGCAAGGGTTGCTGACAACCCTTGACCGTCTTGCGGATGCACTACTTCCACCTCAAGTCCTAAGCAGTGCTTCAACACCTATGGTTGATCCACCACCCATGGTTGCTATACAACGCACCTCGATTTTCGGAGAGCACTACTAGTGGCAAACCGTAAGGCTACACCAGATGATTTAAGTTCTAGTGTGAGGACATTAATGATGGTTTTACCCAACGACCAATCCATGAAGGCAATTATCTAGATCGTGCTGAAAGAGACTATCGAAGTAAGGCTGAACTTCCTAGTTTTAACAGTTTATTACGTATAGAAGATTTTCTCAATTGGCTAGCCGAAGTAGAGAGATATTTCGATTATATGGATGTGTCAGATCATAAAGGGATAAAATTAGTAGGGTTTAAATCAAAATCTGATACTTCTGTATGGTAGGAACAATTACAACTCTCATGAGTCTGCTAGAACAAGGCGCTCATCTCATCATGGCCACGGATGAGACGTCTTTTTCAATCATGATTTCTCCCCAGTGATTGTTAGCAGATATTATTCCATCAGTACTAAAATTGTCGACAAGGAAATCAAACCGTCACAAATTACACTGAAGAATTTCAACGGTTGGCTACATGAAATGATCTGTCAGAATCTGAGTCACAGAAGGTGGCACGATTTATAGGTGGGTTGCGACCGATAATTCAGGACCAAGTTCAGATGTACCCTATCGGGACCATGGATAAAGCAGTTCAATTGGTGGATAGGGCAGAAACACAACTTACAAGAGCTCATGCTCGTCCCTATCCTTTAACTTGGCCCCTCATGATGAGTCCCACACAGGATCCAATGCTGACACGAGGAAAACATCCAGTTGGAAAATGTCTTCAACCTCCTCTACCAGCAAACCGTGATGCAGGGAGCGGCTCATCCAGACCTCAACGGGCAATACCCACAACAGCGGGCCCAAGTAGGATTTCAAATCCTTATGCTCGTCCAAGGCTAAACAATTATTACCGCTATAGCCAACTAGGCCACTTATCAAATACTTGTCCTCAACGTCCCACAGCACACTTGAATATAAACGAATGGGGCACTGAAGATGAGATTGCAGAAGAAGATCATGGCTTTGATGAATATGAACAAACCACTGAAGAAATAACAAGTGGCGATGAATTGACGAGCGAGGATCGTGGCGAATCTCTAGTTGTGAGGCGACTACTGTATACCCCACGAACAGAATCACACCCACAGCGACATAATATATTTTGTACTCGGTGCACTGTAAACGGAAAGGTCTGTGATGTAATCATAAACAGTGGTAGCAGTGAGAACTTCGTCTCAAGGGTGATGATGGACAAGTTGCAGCTACCAATGACAAGACATCCTTCCCCGTACTCAATTGGCTGGATAAAAAAAGGTGAATGAGACCAAGGTAACTGAACAATGCACTATTTTATTTTTAATTGGTAAACATTATAAGGATTAGGTACTTTGTGATGTGGTCTATATGAAAACTTTCCATATGCTATTCGGTCGACTCTGCAGTCGGACCGTGATGCGACCCATCGGGGACGAGACAACATTTGCATTTTCGTAAAAGATAGTCGAAAAATAATCATTACCCCTATGGCACCAGAGAACTACCCTGAAGCCTCTAAAGTGGAGGGGAGCTCTCTCTTGACCATTCAGGATTTCATGGAGAAATTTAAGGAAACCGGTAAGATATATGCCGTAGTGGTGAAGGGCGAGGAAAAGGAACCCTCAAACATCCCTCTAAGTTTAAGACTATTACTAAACGAATTCAAAGAAGTTTGGCCTGAAGATTTACCTGATGAATTGCCCCCCATGAGGGACATCCAACATCACATACACCTCGTCCCTGGAGCTAGTCTGCCCAACCGCCCTCATTATCGGATGATTCCGAAGGAGTATGAGATACTTCAAGGGTCAGTGGAGGAATTGATCCGTAAGGGTCTATTGAGAGAGAGCATGGGCCCATGTGCTATACCAGCATTATTAACGCTAAAAAAAAAGATGAAACACGACGCATGTGTGTCGACAGCCGAGCAATCAACAAAATTATCATCAAATATCGGTTCTCATTACCATGGTTAGACGACATGCTCGATATGCTAGAAGGGGACCAGGTGTTCTCTAAACTATATCTAAGGAGCGGATACCATCAGATTTGTGTCCGACTCGGTGATGAGTGGAAAACGGCATTCAAAACAAAGAAAAGGTTGTATGAGTAGCTGGTCATGCCATTTGGCCTATCAAATGCACCAAGTACTTTTATGCGTTTGATGAATCAAGTTCTAAAACCATTCACTGGCCAATTTGTGGTAGTATATTTTGATGACATATTAATATATAACTAGGATAAGGTGGAGCACAAGAAACATCTCAGGAAGGTGTTGCAGGTCCTACAAGATAACAAGTTTTACCTCAACTTGAAAAAGTGTAGTTTTTTAACCGACAACCTGTCGTTTCTAGGATTGTTTTAACGTCCATAGGCATTCGGGTGGATGGTGAAAAGGTGCGAGCTATTAGAAAATGGCCGATCCCGATAAACATTTATGAGGTGAGGAGTTTTCACGGGTTGACAACTTTCTATCATCGATTTGTGTGAGATTTTAGCACCATAGTCGCGCCTATAACAGATTGCATGAAAAAGGGATCGTTCCAGTGGACTGATAAAGCTGACAAGAGCTTTCACGAGATCAAGCATTGTTTGTCTACAACACCGGTCTTAGTACTCCCTAATTTCGACAAATTATTTGATGTTGAGTGTGACGCTTCATACGTCGAAATTGGGGGAGTATTATCACAAGAAGGTAGGCCAGTGGCCTTCTACAGCGAGAAGCTCTGCGAAGCCCGAAAGAAGTGGTCAACTTATGAACTTGAGTTGTACACAGTTGTTCAGGCACTGCGACATTGGCAGCATTATCTGATTCAAAGGAAGTTTGTTCTATACACTGACCATCAAGCATTAAAGTTTATTATTAGTCATACTAACATGAATCGTGTGCATACTAGATAGGTTGCATTTTTATGAGAATTTTCGTTCATTCTGAAGCATAAGTCAGGGCAGGAGAACAAGGTGGCTGATGCACTTAGCCGTCGTGCGTCACTACTTGTTACAATGAGCAACGAGGTGGTCGACTTCAACTATCTCAAGGAACTGTATGCCGAGGATGAGGACTTCTACGATTCTTCGATGAAGTGTTAAGATGGTCACCCTAGTGACATTCATATACAAGACGATTTTCTCTTCAAAGAGAATCGATTGTGCATCTCCCAAAGTTCTCTGAGGGAGCATATTATTCAGGAGCTACATGGAGGTGGTCTCGGTGTATACTTTGGGCGAGACAAGACATGAGCTCTTGTGGAAGAGTGGTATTACTGGCCGCAATTAATACGTGATGTGGGAAGAGCCGTACAATGTTGTCATATTTGTTAGACCTCCGAGGGACAATCTCAGAATACAGGCCTCTACACCCCGTTACCCATGCCTGAAGGTCCTTGGGAGGATTTATCAATGGACTTCGTGCTTGGTCTCCCACGAATACAACCCAGCATGGATTCGGTGTTTGTGTTGGTCAATCATTTCTCCAAGATGGCGTACTTTATCCCATGCAAGAAGATCCTTAACGCAACACACGTGGTGAATCTATTTTTCAAGGAGGTCGAACGGCTACATAAGGTCCCCAAGACCATTACTTCTGATCATGACACAAAATTCATTAGCCACTTTTGACGGACTTTGTGGATTCAATTCGATACACGACTTCAATTCAGCAGTGCTTACCACCTACAGACTGATGGGAAGACCGAAGTTGTGAATCGCACGTTGGGAAACCTCCTTCATAGTATTGCAGGAGAAAAGCCGAAACAGTGGGACTTGGTCTTGTCTCAAGCAGATTTTACATTCAACAACATGGTGAATCGATCGATAGGGAAATCGCCGTTCAATTCAGTAGTGCTTAACTATGGACGAGTGCCTCGCCATACACTTGACTTGTCCCTTTGCACAAGCACCCAGGCACGAGCATTGCAGCAGAACATATGGCAGATAAGATCATGGGCATCTATGCGGAAGTGCAGGTCAAGCTACATTCCTTAAACAAGAAGTATAAGGAACAAGCGGACAAGCACTGACGACAAAAGGTGTTCGAGGTGGGCGACCAAGTAATGGTCCATTTGTGCAAAGAAAAATTTCGAACCGAGACGTACAACAAGTTGAAAAATAAGAAGATTAGACTCATCTCAATCATTCAAAAGATCAATGACAACACTTATATTGTTGATCTTCCAAATGACATGACAATCTCACGGACTTTCAACGTCATGAACCTGACCGATTATCATGAACCAGAGCAGGATGTGAACTCAAGGACGAGTTCTTTTGAAGTAGAGGGGACTGATGCAGAGCGGGTCGCGGACAGTTTCATGACAAAGATGGATTAGAAAAAGCCCGGTCGACGATAGAAGTGATCCGAACCATTGGACCTTAGATCGGGCGTATCTCGCAATCCGGAATGAGTTATCTGATATAAAATATATGATTTTGGGGTAGAACGAGCTACTTTAGCCAACTAACCCTGCTATACCGGTTTTTGCAGCCCAAATTTATGAAAAACCTCCTGATCGACAGTCATTTTCCTGTTTTATTTTTATTTTTACTATAAATATTAAGTTTTAATTTGATTATAACTCTTCATCCGTTGGGCTTTAGGAGTTGTGTCCAACATGAAAAGTGCTTAGAATAATTTGGAGAACGGTTTGGTGAAGCCAAATAGGACACTTACTATTTTTGGCTGAAAACCTTGCGCACTAGAAGACATCACGACCGTCTATAAGTAGTAAGTTTACTATTTATAGTAAGTCGCGGATTCTAGGAGTTTTGGTTGTAGTTTGATTCTGATTTCTTTTTTGTTGCTTGGTACCCTTATTTAATGGGTTGTGAACTCGTTTTTAGAGATTCATTAATCAATTTCAAATTTTATTAGAATTTATTTTTATTTGCTTTCTTTCCTAGTGGATTCGAAAAGTCTCTGTGAGGAGTCCAGAGAAGCTCCATGGATTTGGAGTAGTTATCTTTGAGGAAGACGGTGATCGACCTCATCCTGTTCATCCCTATGTCACCAACTCTGAAAAGTTAAAACCCATTACTTTGAGGTACGTGATCTACAAGGCTCAAGTGGATTCAAGTGGGATGACGATTTGAAAATTGTTGTTGCTCTAGATGCTGTGGGAGGATTACATTCGGGTGAGAAATCATTGCCTCATCATATAATTGCATGGTCAAAAAATTTATATTCATAGTCAAATGTCATATTGAATAACAACATGTAACCTTCTTATTCCTATCAGTCACATCCATTTGCACAACACGTACGCAGGAAGCCCTATCTAAGGTATGATGATACGGAGTATATTTTGGAAAATCATCGCACGAGTGGACACCATTGTATTACGGGAACTTCAATTCGGCGAACACTCCGCGTTACTCTTAAGGATACCGACAACTGGAATTCACAGACGATTGACTCCAACGATCGAAGACACTATTCCACTTTCACCAGATGACTACAATAATAGTGCATGCAACATTCGTTAGTCGTACGATAGCCTCGATGGCATTAACATCCCAACTCCTAGTCTGACATTGTACGTGCATGACACAGCAAACACAAACAGCATGGTCAACTCACATAAGAAGGCAAAGGTGTCACGATCAGGTGACCCAATCGGATATGGTATGAGTGACATGGCCGACGCAATAAGCAATTACCATAAAAGAGGGCAAAGATTACAAATGAATGTCGCAAATCATTTCAGCCCTATACAATGTCGAGGAATTATTGTCATAAATGTTGCTACTCGTGACGAAGTTATTCTCAAAGAGGGAATCATATGGTGCAATTTTTTTGAATCTCCCACAGGATAGGATGTTCGAATTTGTGGTATAGGTAATGTACAAAATAATTTGCTAGACTGAAATTGGTAGAATGGTACATGACGGGTATTGTTCTTCTTTTGGTGGTTTGTTGCGTAACTGTTAGACCATGGTTGATGGTCTTCCTTGACACCTTATATTTTGTTATATTCTGGACATGAACGTATAATGTTGATCTTCCTTAACACTTTATATTTTATTATATTTTTGGACGTGTATGTATGATTAATCAGCCTTTGTGTTTGTTGGACTGTCGGTACACACATATCCTCATTTACATGGTTTTGTAATTGTATAGCTGATCATACTTTATTTTGGATATAGTCAATATCTATTGGTGATGCAATATTGGTTGGTATTTACCTAATATAGCTTAAAGTGCAAGGTATATTATGCATTCCATATACAATGGATAGATTGGATGATTACATGAGACTTCAGTCACCAATTATTCGAACGTACATATATACAGGTTTTCATCTATCCATCCCTTGTATTTGTAATTCTTAATGGCTATTAGTATGCCGCGTCATCCTTAATATCGCTTAACTTGAAAGAATGTGCTGAACAGTAAGTTTTCAGCCAACATATTTTTCCAGTTTATGTAGTGTATTTTGTCAATTTATGCACACTACTTTGATGTCAGTAAACTGAGATAGACAAACTAAGTTTTTTATTTCTGTTACTCGTAACCTTGCCCATAATCTTTTCGCAGTTCATGTTACATTTGTTTTGTTTTGTTTTTTTTTTTGTTTAACCCCAGGTGGGGAAGGTTTATGTTGTTTTCAATGGCTGAAGCCCGAGTATTTACTATACTTGGAAGGGATGACATGCACATGTCCTTAGCTATAGTCATGGGAAGTTCAGGTGTTAAAGTAGTACCGAAGAAGCCTTTATAGCATGGGCAGTCGTTGGAGTTTCAGAACCCCAACATGTTAGTAGGAGAATTGCCGCCTCATGACAGAAATGATGGTAAACATGATTATGGTGATGCTCCTCCAGCTCATGATCACGGGGAGGCTTCATCTTCCAGGTTGTTTTCAAGCCAGCACCTTCCCACATAAGGGAAAGCATGGGTCCCATGCACTCACCACAACTAAAACAAAGGTGGAGACCAACGCAGATCTGGCGGTAGCCCAATGCGTCCTTAATCTCATCGTAGTTATGGCAGTCCAGCTCATGTTCTATCATTGAGCTAACGCATCTGTGGACCATGGACCATCATCCTATGTGAGGCCAAATGCAACTAGATAATAGGTGTTGTCTAGGTTTGCTTGTATGTGGTGGTTTAGATATTTTTTGGGTGTTGTTATTTTTGGAGTTTTTGTGGGTTTAGGTGTGGATGCTCTGAACTACTCTTTTATCCTTTCTGAGTAAAGAACTTTTTTGTGATGGTTTGAAGTATATATTTTGAACTAATCAGACTTTATAACCTGTATTATGATTGCGTGCAAGGAGACAAAGCACTGGCAGCTTAGTTTCTGTACTTAATCAACAAGTCTTGTGTGTGCGACGCAATGATTAACATGTTATATCCACACTCGCAGTAGATACAGAGAGATCAGTGTCGCATGAGCCAAAGAATGAGGTAGAACAGTATATGATGAACCGGCTCATGACCTTATCTTGGATTCTTAAGACTTCAATTGCTCCATCCCCACAGGGGCAGAGAACCCGCTGCTGTCTCGGCTGTGCTACTGGAGGTTCTAGGGAAATCGCAATTCATTGGTCCTTTCGATGCAATCAAATAGATTACCTCACCACACTTCACATTGAGGTAGAACCCACTGTTGTGGACCCCACCAGACTTCCTCATAATTGAGCCCATTGCATAAAATAATCTAAAAACATAGATGTGCAGTATGGATTAGTCACACACATCACTATAGGCCCGCACCAGCGTCCGTTTTCGAGGTTTCTGTTGAACTGAATCAGACATCCAGTCTCCGGTCATTCCTTGGGTGTGCTAAACCACGTTTACCTTCATCTCGTTGCAAAAAACTCAAAAATTCCAAACTACTGAAAAATGTGATGGTTACAAAAAATTTCAAACAGCAAGGAGTTGAAATGATGAAAACTGAAAATTCATTATATTTACAGGATGTTAGCAGTAAATGCCATTTACATTGTACATCGGAGCACACGTTAGCTTCTAAAGGTTGAAATAAGTAAAGGGGCTAGCTTCCAAGTCGAATAAAGGCCGGACCTGATTCAACTTTGATGTGCCTTGTTGTTGCCTTTCATGTGTGTGCTGCATCCAACCTGTCCGATAGGTTGGCCCCAGCACAGCGACCACCTTGTGCAAAAATCATCCATATCCACTCATTGAGTGGACCGCTCTTGTATTTTTTGTTATTTATTAATGACTATACATAGCTTATATGGGGTGGCCCACTCAATGAGTAGATAAGGCTCACTCATTGAGTGGACCACACCTGTATTTTTTGGAGCCATACATTTATATCGCATGGTTAGAATCATCAAACCAAAGTGCTACTTAAGAATCACAAGCAATACAAAGTGTGCCCTATCAAACAGATGGTTCAAGATGATGATTGGACCTATTTTGTTTCCCTGCTCAATCTTGACTGTCCATTTTCCATGCTATTGATCGGATGCTTACGATTATCCGATTGGCATAATTTTTGTACCATGGCTTGTCTCTAATTGTATGAAAGACTGGACAGTCTGAATCGATGATTGGGCATCCCACCTGTCACTTAAAAGTTTTGGAGGGGGGATGTTGATACAGTCCCTAGCATCAGCAAAACTCAATAATATATAATGGTATATCCTAATGGCCATCCAAGGTTTGGATACTGAACCATGGGTCCCATGGGTGCAAAATGGCCCGAGTAAATAGTACACATTCTCAGGTCGACCGCTGTGTAATACGTCATTGGCTAGTAGTGTAGTACCTAGCGATGGATTGGAATTTGGAAACTCGTGTACTTATTAAAGACAGTACAAACTGGAAATAATGTTATGAAGACAGATCTCTCACTCTCTATTGCACATGCCACCTGATGGTCTCGATTTAGACCCGTCCCCTGTCAGCTTCTTTTGTTGACCTTCTCTGAAATTTAGCATGCAAGCTCAGAACTGGAACTGCATCTCTTGGGTATAGCCCAGTGCATCAAGGTGAGCAGCCATGGCCTTGTTCATTGGCGGTGGGCCGCACCTCAATACCTGAAAGTCAAGAGGACCAAAGCTCAATGCACATTTCATAAGTCTTCAATCACAGATATCATATCACTCGGAAAAAAAAAAAAAAAAAACTACAAGGATTATTTTTAACCTTTTAATAAGATGGGAAAAGTGCACAAACTTTAGTAGATGCTAAAGGTGTCAGTTAGAGTGGCCACGTCTTGGAATGATCACACAGCCCAAGAAGCATGTTGATTGGCTGGTCAGATTATGAGAAAAGTCACCTACATTTTTCATTATTTGGCCATCCAATTAATGGCCATTGTAGGTTACTTGTGTATGACTTTGGATCATCCAATCAATCGAAGGTTTTGGGTAGTTGCCTATAGGCCATTTTAATGGATCGCCCAGATCAATGAGCACCTTCACTATTGAGCGTTGGTGAAGGACTACACTTTGCCCACAAGCGAAGGTTAACAAATCCAAAACATAGAATTCTCAAATTCTGGAATCTGACCAGAGTTATTCTGTTTCAAAATCTACCTGGATGTCTGGTGCTGGCGCTGGGCAGTGAGTTTGAATCATTTCCTTTGACACGAAGCCTATGCCGCCATTCCATACTTCAGGAGGCTGACAAACAATTTAAGCAGTTACATGAGAGAAATGGTGCAAGTTCTTAAGAAGTGGTAAGAGAGCTACCAGTATCGAGTCCATTAGGAGATATCCAATAAACTGAAATGATGCAAAGACATTTTTATTCATTGTAAAATCTGTCTTGATTATTTTATAAAAATTAAAAAGATATCAAGAAACTCTATTTCTTTTTCTAAGTATTGTATAAGAGATGCAGGATTATTTTGGTTGAGGAACTTGTTCAACAAGATTGTAAGATTGATGAAAATGCCAGACAAATGGAGGAAAACTATTGTGGTACCTATTTATAAGAATAAAGTAGGATACAGAGTTGCGCTAACTATTTTGGGATTAAACTCACGAGTCATACTATAAAATTTTGGAAAAGAGTAATCGAGCAAAGACCAAGGCATGAGATGAATGTATCAGAAAGTCAGTTTGGCTTCATGGTAGAGAGGTCACAATTGACGGATAATTACAGGGATGGGAGGAGGATCTCCACATGGTCTTTATTGACTTGGAGAAAGCTTAGAATAGGGTCCCTAGAGAGTTAATCTAATTGGTGTTGGGAAAAAAAGAGTTCCAAGAGAATATGTTTAAATGATTAAGAGTATGTTTGAAGCATGAAGGAATGTGAGAACCACTGGGGGAGAGAAAAGTGAGTTCCCGACTACTATAGGCTTGCACCAGGGTCGGCATACAGCCCATGCCTTTTCGCATTGGTTATGGACAAGTAGAAAGCATGGTGAGCTGTTACGGGGTTGTTACGGCTATTACGTAATGATAACGGTGGCAACTATTACGCATTACAAAGTCGTAATAGCTGTGATGGAAAAAAATGACTTGTAACGGCCTCGTAATGGTCCATTATGAGACCGATATATGTTTTTCTTGTAATGGCCTCGTAATGGTCCATTATGAGACCGATATATGTTTTTCTTGTAATGGCCTGCACCGTAAAGATAACAATGGCGGCCGTTGTTGTGAAGCATGTCAACAACGCAATGAACCGAGATCCAATCGTCGGTCTCACCCACAAACGATAAACAAGAAGAAATATAATCTAGAGATAGAATCAAAGCATACCAAACAAACCAAAAGACAGAATATACATAGAAAAACCCTAACAAGAGTAAAAAACCACGGGTGCAAACTTCCACTATGAAAAAAAAAAACGAGATTAAGCAATATACTAACCTCTTCCCCTTGGATGTATAGAAAAAACCCTTTTGCATACACCTTAGAATACTTCCCATAACCCTAGAATAGCCCTAAGGACCCTTATTTATAGTTTAGGCAATTTCCTTTTCGCACCCTTGCGAAACCGCCTCAAATTTACGCAATCAGCATTAAATCTGCAAATGAATCTGCTTAACCTCAACTGGTCGAGCAGGCTCCTCAATTGGTCGAGCGGACTCTCGACTGGTCAAGCGGACTCTCGACTGGTCAAGGGCGGGCCTCACCACGGACCCAAAAAATCGTAGCACGCTGGACTTTGAATCGAGCCAGCCCTCGACCAGTCGAGCTCAACTAGTCAAGTGGCGCTGCACAGATGTGGCTCCACATCTCAACAATCTCCCACTTAAAAACACATCACCATAATCCTTCATCATCTACATCCGAAGTGCACCACTTTCCCGTCTTCAAGCCTGAAGACCAATCAAAGCTTAACAGAGCTTCAACTTCTCCCGTGTGACCAAATTGATCAACATATCCGCAGGATTCTCACTTGTATGAATCCTCTCCAGAGCAATCGATCCATCTTCTAGTAACAAACGTATGAAGTGATATCTAATGTTAATATGCTTGGTCCTTGAATGAAAGGCTGAGTTCTTAGCCAAGTGTATTGCACTCTGACTGTCATTGTACAGCTTGCAATCTGCTTGCTTCTTTCCCAACTCTTCTATGAAAACTTGCATCCACACCATCTCCTTACATGCTTCTGTAGCTGCAACATATTCCGCTTCCGTTGTAACAATAAATACTATCTTTTGTAACTGAGAGACCCAACTGACTGCAACACTACCCAGAGTAAAGACATACCCTGTAGTGCTTCTTCTGCTGTCGATATCTCCTGCCAAATCTAAATCTATGTAGCCTTGTAGCTTGATTTTCGATCCTCCATAACACAGCCATATATTCATAGTACCTATCAAGTATCTAAGGATCCACTTCACAGCTTCCCAACGTTTCTTCCCGAAGTTATTCATGAACCTGCTAACAACTCCCACTGCTTACGCAATATCTGGCCTCGTGCTCACCATAGCATACATGAGACTCACAATAGCTGACGCGTATGAGAGTTTAGCCATGTAGTTCTGTTCCTTCTGCGTCTTCACACCTTGCTCCTTAGAAAGCTTAAAGTAATTGGCTAATGGAGTGTTAACCGGCTTAGCACCTCCCATACTGAATCGATTAAGTACCTTGGCTATGTACTCTGCCTGTGACAAAACTAGTTTCTTATTTTTCCTGTCACGCTTCATCTTCATGCCTAGGATTTGTTTTACAACTCCTAAATCCTTTTTGGCAAATTCTCTATACAGTTGTCTTTTGAGATATGAGATGTCCTTCATGCTTGATCCGGCCACAAGCATATCATCAACGTACAGAAGAAGAATAATGTACGACGTATAAAACTTCTTTGAATATCAACAGTAGTCTGCATAACATCTCTTAAAACCATTTCCCGACATGAAACTGTCGAACTTTTTGTACCGCTGCCTCGGGACCTGCTTCAGGCCATATAGACTCTTCTTCAGTCTACACACCTTGTTCTCCTTTTCTGGTGTCACGCATCCTGTCGGTTGATGCATGTACATCTCTTCTTCAAGGTCCCCATGAACCAAGGTTGTCTTAATATCTAGCTGCTCTAGATGCAAGTACTCTATAGCCACTTACTCAAGACCATACGAATTATAGATATTTTCACCACTGGTGAAAATATTTCATTGAAGCCGATACCTGCCTTTTGTTGGAACTCTTTCATAACCAATCTAACATTGTACCGTTTCGAATTATCATGTTCCTCCTTCAGACTGTAAACCTACTTGTTATGAAGAGCTTTCTTACCCTTAGGTAGAGTGACTAGCTCCCATGTACGATTAGACTCAAGAGAGTCCATCTCATCATCCATGGCCTACTCCCACTTAACCCATGTATCTGACTGTAATGCCTCTTCAAAACACTCTGGTTCACCATTATCTGTTAGCAGTAAATAATGTAAAGAAGGTGAGTATTGGACAGTGGGTCTCCTCTCCCTAGTAGAACTCCTCACAACTGGTGTCTGCGGCTCTGCCTCATTATGCTCCTGTGCACATTTGTCCTGTGGCACTGTAACACTCATGTCTGATAACTCTTCCAACTCTGTGAATTCTTTCTCATCAACCTTATTTTGCTGTACAGTCCTTATTCATCACTTTTTCATTGAAGACTATATCTTTGCTTCTGATGATTTTCTTGTTCTCTTTATCCCAAAAATGGTAGCAAAAATCATGCTGCCCGTAGCTTATAAACGTGCACCTCTTGGACTTCGCATTCAACTTATTTTTGTGCTCTGCATCAATGTGAACATATGAAGTGCAACCGAACACTTTGAGATGTGCAAGGTTCACTTCTTTTCCAGTCCACGTTTCTTCAGGTAGCCCACCATCCAATGGTACTGAGAGACTTCTAGTGATGAGGTATGGGGCAATATTCACAACATCTGCCCAAAATATCTTTGTAACACCTCGGATTTTTGTCAACCTGGAGTTAGGCGTCCTTAGGCAATGGGTCAACCATAACACTCTCAAAGCTCAATCCCAAAGCCAAAGAAATCACTTTTCAACTCATTTCTTTCAAAATCTCACCTTTCACCTCCTCATTCTTCAAATTTCTCTAAGTACTTTCATATTAGACATAATCCTAAAGTTTAAAAGGTGAAGAACTATACTTAAACTAAAACTTACCGTAAATGGTACGTACATGCATAAACTAGGATTTTGACTATTGAATTCTTGGAATCTCATGATGTAGATAAGTTATTTAGATGAATTAGCTTCTTCTACCCCAAAATCATATATTGTACGTTGCGTAACTCATTCCAGTTTGCAAATGAGACTCGATAAATGCCTCGACGGACTCGTGGGCCCAAACGACTCAATTCGGGAGGATCCAAGGTGGGCCCCACATGTTTCCGGCATCCCTGGGGGGTGAGGACCTCACTCATGGGGTGATTCCTTGGCAAATAGGTCAGTGACCGGCGAGGACCTCGCCAAACCTCGCCGGTTTGGCGAGGCCTCGCCGATCTTGTCCGTACAGCGGACAGGCAGCCGGGTTTCTGTACTTTTTCTACACGTTTTTTCAAACTTTGAAAAATCATCTCCTTCATTATAACTCGGATTTAGGTGATTCAAAAATCAGATTGAAGCTAAATAAGTCTATTTTTATATAAAAATATGTAAAAAATATAATAAAATATTTAAATTAGTTTAAAGTAAGTCGTTGTGAGAAACTGTCCGAAAATCACTTGTTGGACAGCTGCTGCTTCTGGAATTTTTAGAATTTTCTACAACTCGAAATCTTATGAAATTTTGTGGAGATAGGGTAAACTTGATGATGAACCATTAGAAAAATAATTAAAATAATATGATAACTAGAAGTGCCCAAAATGGGGCATGGAATGGCCCTAGGACCACATTCTGCCATAATTAAGCTAGAATTTGGTTGAGTACCAAACTGAATACTCAGTAGAATTAACTTGAACCACTTTAAATACGAATTACATGGCCCGAATGCTCACGGGAGCATTCGGAAACTTTGTATCGGACCTGGACCGCACATCGGAAGTCCGATTATCCCAAACTTAGACAATCCTGACCGCCTAGTTGGACTTGACAATCACTCAAAAATCAAGTCTGGATGATGTTCCACGACGATTTCCTTGAGTCCAGAGTGAAGAGTGTGAGAAATGTTAGAAATTAAATATAAATTATGAAATCTGGCACGTGTCGCTTGCGCGACATTTTCTAAGCGTTCTGACCGTCAGAATCTGATCCAAATTCACCCTCGGATCAGGGATGATGGCCCACTCATGTCAACGCACTTGTGGCCCTGATCGAGTGCCGGTGACCGTTGAACTGAAACTGCTCCGCCACGGGCGATCTGGAAACCCGATCGGACTGAAAACTCTGCCCGACCTAGATCCAATATTAGAGAGCTTAAGTTCGACCGCATTTAGTACCAGGACCTCCAAAGTGCTCCGTTGGATCGGAACAGACCCGATTTGGTTATGAAATAAGTATACCTTGGCCCCAAGCTTATTTCCAGCAATTCTGGGCCTATATAAGGACCTTAAAACCCATCTCTCTCATTTCATACGAATTTCCCAAGCCCTAGGAGAGAGAAGAGAGAAAAGAGAGAGAAGAGAGAAAGTGGGAGAGAAGTTGGGGTTTTTCTTCCATGGATTCTTCCCTGCTACCCCTTGTGCTTCAACGCCGCTTCTGCACCACCATTCTGGTGCTTCCAACTCAGCTCTTAGGTAAGAAATCATAATCCTAACCTGTTCTAGAGTTCCAAATGGCATGAGTGATGATGTAGCTTACCTAAATCATACTGTAGGTTGCCAATCAGTCATTGACAAAGACAGAGTCTCTATTGAATTTGTTACACTTTTACGGCGTAAGGTGCGGATTTTATACACTTTAATTACCATTTTTCAAAGCTTTCAATGCCGTTTAATGGTAGATTGCTGATAAGGATGTTGTTTGACATGTAGAACATGCTGTCCGTTTTTCATTTCAAATACATACGAAGAATATGAGATTTAGGATATTTTGGGTATTTGTAGGAAATACGGTATACGTACGTATTTTGCCGGTATGATTGCCATGAGTATTTACCATGTACCTATACTAGTTATACGTGTATGATCTGTTTGGCGAAGAGATTCGCCCTAATGCACATATTGGTCGACATATGCTATGTAGACTAATGTGTGTAGACTAAGTGTTTGTTGAAATGCCTAAATCAATATGATTCATGCCTGCCATATGTTTTGAATGTAAGAACATGATTGTTGTGTATTAGACAACTCCTTGATATAAGGATCTGTCATATTATGGTTGGAATCAACATACATCAAGTACGTTGGAGTTGAGTAGTCTAAGTGTTTGTATAAATGTATGTATTAGTAAGTATTGAGTAAATGGTATTGTAGATTAGCTTTGAGACTGGATTCTCAACTACTTTGATGATGCATATGATTTCCTCCATGCTTGTTGTATTTGAATTGATTACCTTGGGCGTGAAATACTCGTGTATGGTTAACTGCTTATGATGTACGTTATAACATGCTGATAACATGCTGGAATTTCTTGTATTTCAATTCTGTCTCTCATATAATTATTGATTTAGATTACATGTGCTTGGGGCTATACTCTAGTCCAGGCAGTCGGTAACAGTTTAGAATTCGTGGGTGGATTCTATTCGCCACGAAGGATGTGTATGACGAACCCGAGTCATACTAGAGTCGTCGGCAATGGTTAGGCCACACGAAGTGCTTGTGCACTTTATGTCGGTCGATTCAATGTGCGCTCGTGCTAGTCGGACTCATCAAGTAACCCGACTGACCATTGTATGTTCACCTTGTATTCGTCATAACTGCTTGAACCTATGGTACTAAACTTACCATTGGAAAGCCCCTCTAACCTTGGTACCTCGATCCCCTAAGACTCATGAGCTGGGCATGGTGGTATGGGATACTGTGGTCGAGCTGTCGGCCTACGCTGGGGCCACAAACCTCCCCGTAGTGACCAGTGAGCACCCTACTCTGAGCAGATTATGGTGGTATAGGACACTATTCTTGTTGTCTGCCTACATTGATAAGGTAATGGGGGAGTGGAGCAATGAGTGCGAGCAACAGCCCTGGCAGCCCTTTGTAGTGACCTTGAGTTTATCCTTACACCGCATGGAGGCGACGAGTCCTGATGCAGTCTTAAGGATATAAACTAGGCCCGTATTAATAAGGTGATGGGGGAGCGGTGTGCAACAGCCCTGGCAGTCCTTGCAGCGACCTAGAACCGTACTTCGTATGAGATATGCTAGGACTAACGACCCTAGAATGAATCATTGTTTGGGTATTGATATAAAGGAGGTACTCTAGTTTCTCAATCCTGCGGTATGAAAAGGACTAATAACAACTCGGTAATCATATTCATATCGCACTGCATGTGCCTGGAAGATTTGGAGCACTGAGGAAAGAAAGCATGCCGCGGATGTAAGATGGTGTCGCATGAGGAAGTATGTCGGTGAGGGCATCCATCATGTCATTTCATGCTTGCATTAATCACAGTATTTAGGAATGTTTGATTTGCTTGCTTTACTATTATCGCGTGATTGATTTGATAACATGCTAACCTTTGCTCTATGATTCCACTAAGTTAGCTACTCACTCCCACGTTACGGGACAATGTTGCGCACACCAAACAGTCCCTGTTTTAGTTTCAGGTGATGGCGCTGCTTGTGAAGCGGAGCCGGAATTATTTGATGATGAGAAGGATTTCTCCTATATGCTGGTTCTAATCGACGGGTTTACAGGGTTACTGATTAGATGCCAATACACTTGTCGGTTTGCCTTTTATTTACACACCCATGTATATTCTTTTCTTTCTATTTTAGAATATACATGTAATTAGTTAACCTGGTAACATGTTCACACTCTAGAGACTTACAATCATTTATATATTTTATATATCTATCACATTCTTCCGCTTGCTAATTAAATTGTCTCTGGAGTATGATATGCTGTTTTGGCTTAATCCACTTCATGTTTTATGCACTATTACAGCCGACATTCATCCATCATTAAAAATATTGCATAAGTGATGTTTTGAAACTCGGGAGTGGAGTTTATGCTCGACCCCCGATTTCTGGGATGTTACAATCTTGGGCAACCTTGCATGTAATCTCATACTCCTGTCGCGCTAAAGGATGGTCCTATTAATGCGCTCAGCCACACCATTCTGTTGCGGTGTCCCTGGAATCGTTTTCTGATGTTTGATTCCATTTGCTACACAATACTCCTCAAACCTCTTATCACAGTTTTCTCCACCATTATCTGATCTGAAACATTTTACTGTTTTACCTGTCTCATTTTCTACCATTGTTATACACTTCTTAAATATATCAAATACATTAGATTTATATACACCCACAGTTTTCTACTAGTATCATCAATAAACGAAACAAAATAATGTGAGCCACCAAGAGATGATACCTATGCCGGTCCCCACACATCAGTATGTACAAGATCCAACAGATGCATCTTTGGAGCGCGTCCTGTCTTCATGAAATTTACCCACTTGTGCTTGCCATATATGCAATCATAGCAGAATTCCATGTCAATAGACTTTAGCCCTGATAGCTTCCCTTTTGACAATAACACTTTCATTCTCTTCTCACTCATATGTCCCAACCTCTGATGTCATAACTGCTCATTCACTCTGGTTGATGCGATTGCGAGTGAACTATACAATCCTGAAGTCACGTACAAAGTACCTTCCTTCTTGCCTCGACATATCACCAAGGCACATTTTCGTGATCTTCCAGGAATCACTAATAAAGGTCATCACATATCCGGTATCGGCCAGTTGTCCCACTAAGATCAAGTTCCATTTCAAACTCGGTACATGTCTGACATCTTTCAATTTCAAAGTCGTTCTATTTTTCTGACTTATATGAACGTCTCTCTTTCCAACAATACTGCATGGCTCATCATCACCTAGGTGGACTCTCCCAAAGTCACGTGACACATAATCACGCAAAACTTCCTTACACGAAGTGGCATAAAACGAAGCACCCAAGTCTATGACCCAAGACTCATTCCTCGCATCAAGAGAC
Organism: Magnolia kwangsiensis; assembly: GCA_037074715.1. NCBI lineage: Eukaryota > Viridiplantae > Streptophyta > Magnoliopsida > Magnoliales > Magnoliaceae > Magnolia > Magnolia kwangsiensis. The sequence goes on from CM073577.1 coordinate 124,335,898, forward strand.
AAGATCAATGCCCGTGTTACTCTCCTTAGATAGATTCATTGAATCCTTCCCGCCTTGAGAGCTTCCTTCTTATTTCTTTAGCGCCCTTCAACCGCGTTTCATGTGCCCCTTCTTCTCGCAATGCTAACACCTGTATTTGTCTTTTGGTCCCTTGGACTTCTTCCTTGACTTAGAACGTCCGTGTTTATTACCTCATTTGTTCAGCGATCTTCCTCTTCCTTCAACGTTTAGAGCATTCCCCAAATCCCCTGAAACTCCTGATGCCCTTCTTTTAAATTCTTTGCTGAGAATTAGACCGGCCACATCATCGAATTTCAGCTTTGTCGACCCTGAAGAATTGCTCACAGCAATCACCAAACCGTCCCAACTGTCTGACAAACTGGACAAAATCAATAACGCTCTGACCTCATCTTAAAAAACAATACCAAAGGATTTCAATTGGCTCGTGACTGTATTGAACTCGTTTAGATGTTCAGCCACACTCCCACCATCTGACATCTTCATGTTGAATAGTTGTTTCATAAAATAAACCTTGTTGGACGCTGAGGGTTTCTCATGAAAGTGCACCTACAAGTGCTCTGGTTTGTCAATTACGGTGTAAGTTGAGTCAGTCGGACAACAGTGCCTAACAAGAAGATCAATTCAAGTGTATGCCTCAACTGGATGTGTGGAAGCTCGCCATAGGTAAATCATAGCCTCACATCCCATGTCTCAAAACACCAGGTGATTAAAACCCTTAAAACTAAGTAGAACACCTTAGGGTTTTATTGTAAGAAAACTTTTTACCAAACAGAAAAATCTTCAAGTTTTTCTTACCCTGTCGATTATATCGATTCACCTTTCGATATGATCGACCTGCTCTGTCGATGTCCTCGACATATCAATCGATACGATCGAGTGAGGACAAAAAGCGTCCAGCAATCAAACATTCATCTGTACGATTTATCGATATATCGGAATCTCAATCGATATCATCGATATTCGAATATCAATCCCATCGAAAGTGAATCGATAATATCGACATACAGTTTTCCGGCGCCCCTATTTTTCTAAAGAAAATTACTATAAGCTTCGATATATCGATGACTGTCCGATTCAATCCAAATTCAAATATCGATCATATCGGAAGTCATTCAATCATATCGATAGTGGGCGCATGTTTCCTCCAGCATAAATTTCAAGGTGTTTTAAACGTTGATCGGGGGTCATTCGAGGAAATCGATATTCTAATGTCGATATCATCGAGTCCTGGTCGATTGGATCAAGTCTGACACAAATTGACCAGCATACTTATAGGTAAATCTATATGATTTATCGATCCTATCGATAAGGTCTCGATATCATCGACATTCAAATTCCGATGACATCGGCTGTTCCCCGATCATATCTTTAGAACCTGAAATTCTTCAAGGCTTGTCTCTCTTGTTTTCACCTGTCGATAGATCGATCCATTTATCGATGGAATCGAAGTTCGAAATCCAATAACATCGATGTGTGTCTCGATCCCATCGACCAGCCGGCAAAAGGTTTCGAAAGCGAATGACATGAAGTTTGTATCATCGAGCGGATCATCGATACAATCGAGAGTATACGCTCGATCATATCGACTCTTGCTCGATGGTATCAAACTCTGTCATAAATGTGACCGCTTTATATCCGTTGGAACCTTTTGTCTATATATAGAGAGGTTAGTCTTTATTGCTGGCAGAGAAAGAAACGAGTGCTTCTGAGTGTTTTAAACTTCATATCATTTATCTTAAGCCCTTTCTCTCAGGGAGTTCATCCTCCAATCCACCCTCATCATTGATATTCAATAGAGTGGATTGGGGAATGAATTTTCGCATTCAAGGATCCTCCAGCTACTACCTTAATGGCAAATCATTAAGCTGGGATACCTTGAATGCATAGATGATTGGAACCACTCTATCTTCCTAACAGGAAAATCTTTAGAGAGTGGAATTCCATCATAACCTTGACCCGACCTGAAGCCCAGTATTGGTACATCTTTTGTGTTGCGGATTAATGGAGCTGAAGACTCTTCATCAACAAGAAGGAGATCTTCATCACTGCGCTAAAAGGGACTCATCAACTTATCTATAAGTACTTAGAGTCCAGAGGACACTTGTGATCATTCCTTTCTAAGATTGGGTCGTAGGTGTTGTTCACCCTTTGAAGTCCTCAAAGGAGGCCTCCGGCGGGAGTGTACGTGTGGGTGCGTTGTGTGGACCCTTGCTCTGTGTGGGCATAAACATCTGGTTAGGAGTGAACCAGTAAAACTCTGGGTTATGAGGTGAACCGTGTAAAACCTCTGTTAGGGTCTTAGGGTAAGATCCTTGGCCAGTGTGCCTAAACCGAGTGCTATGTGTTGACCCTTGCTCGTGAGAGCATAAACAGTCAGCCTCTGTGTAGGTTGTAAAGGTTGAAGGTGAACCTGATTTAAAACCTTAGGTTTGAGGTGAACCATGGGAAACTTCCTTAGCGAAATCCGGTACACTCAAGGGTTGAGTGTGGCAGCCGGGAGTAGAGTAGACAAGTAGTCGAACCACTATAAAAACGACTGTGCCTGTGATTGATTCTTGTGCTTGAACATTTGTGTGATTATGTTAATTGCATTCATATCTGCTCACAATTCACACACACAGTCACATTCATCATAGACTATTACTGCCTCATGCTTATTAAATTGAATAGTTCTGTGATTGGATCCTCTACTGGGCTTGGAAGCAGGTAGAGTTACATTTGAGTAATCCTGAAAATTGCATACCTATTAAGATTAAAGTGATAGGATTTTTAATATAACTTATAAATCTTTAAAAAGTCCTATTCACCCCCCTCTAGGACATATAGGCATATTCCAGCTTCAACTCAAGCGGTCTTCACCGCTATTTCAATTGGTATCAGAGCGGGTCTCTCTTTAAGGGCTTCACCGCCTAGAGAGTGATAAAGTTAAAGAATATGGCCAAAGGAGAGGGCTCATCTGTCACTAGACCTCTAGTATTTGATGGTTCAAATTATTCATACTGGAAGGCTAGAATGCATTACTTCCTGAGATCTTTGGATCATGATGTTTGGGATGTAGTTGAAAAGGAATATGTGGTACCATTTGAACAAATTGTACTTGAAAATGAAACCACAATCACTAAACTCAAAACTAATGAAAAGTGGACGGCGTTTAACAAAGAACAGCGAACTGCTGAAGAAAAAGCAATGAACGCCATCTACTGTGCCGTGTCCCAAGATATTTTCAATCAAATAAGTATGTGTGGGACATCTAAAGAAGCATAGGACTTATTGAAAACAACCCATGAAGGCACAAGCACCGTGAAGAGATCTAAACTACAACTTTTAACTTCACAATTCGAAATTCTCAGGATGGAAGAGCATGAGACATTTATGGAGTTTTTCACCAAATTGAATATCATTTGTAACTCCATGGGTGGATTGGGAGAGAAGGTTCCGGTACCAAAAATATGCAAGAAAATACTAAGGTCCTTACCGGAACGGTTCAATCCCATGGTAACAACAATTGAGGAGTGTAGAAATATTGGTGAAATGAAAGTAGAAGAACTGGTAAGTTTCCTACAAACTTTTGAACTACATTTCACACAACTCCAAAAATCCAAAAACACTGTTTTAAAAACCTCTAAGAAAACAAAACATGAGGATAGTAAGAGTGAAAAAGAAGATGAAGATGGGAAGTGGCTTTGCTGGCACAAAGATTCAGAAGATTCCTTCAAAGGAATCGTGGCCGCCCCTCTAAAAAGGTGGATGACAAACCTCCTACAGGCAAATTTGGAAAAAGAACCAAAGAACCACAATGATACACCTGTCAGGAGTATGGACACCTATCTACTGAATGCCCAAACAAAAAAACCAAGGGCAAGGCAATGGCTGCCACATGGGATGATACAGAAGAGTCAAACTCAGAAAATAGTGACTTAGAAAGTGATGGAGATCAAAAATCCTTGAAAATACTCATGGTCTCCACTGCTTCGATCATTCCAACTGAACTTGAGAAAGAACAATAAGCCACTGAATCATGTTCGTCTGATAATGATGAGTCTGAAGAAGAAGAAGAAGTCGAAAAGAATAAACTGCAAGATGCTTATAATCAACTTTATATTTATAGCATTAAAGTATTTAAATGACTTGGTATATCTGAAAACAAAAAGAAATTGCTGAAATTAGATCTGGATAAAACTTCAAATATTAATATTCATCTAATTACTGATTTGCAGCAATGTCACTCAAATAATGATAGACTTGAAAGAATTAACATTTCTTTGAAATCTGAGTCAGAAAATTTAAAGAAATAAGTCAAAGAACTAAATGAGGAAAACTTGATTCTTCAGAATAAAAATTATACACTTCAAAATGAATTAAAAGAATCTTGGAAAATAGCCCAACTAAATTGTAAATTTTCCCAGAGTGGTGAGAGGTTAGAAAAACTTTTGAGTATGGGAAAACCTGGAAACAACAAATATGGCTTGGGGTATGAAAAAGCTAAAATAAAAACTAAATATGATGCACAACCATTTGAAAAATCTATTGCATCTATTAGTAACACCAAACCTATCCCACCTCGTTACAAAAATGAGGAGTCAATTTATGAGCTAGACAAAAGAAGTATACAATCATCACTACTCGAGCTAGTTGACAGGATGAAGGAGCAGTTAAGTCATGTGGACAAATCAAATAAGAACAAATCTACCACAAGTAAAACTCCTGTCACAAAGTGGGTGGTTAAGGAAAAGACAAATTGCCTTGTTACTCATTCAGATCATTTATCAGGCGATGGGGCTAAATGGTACCTGGACAGTGGTTGCTCATGACATGTCACAGGTGACAAGTCCCTCCTTTCAAACTATAAGGATCTTCATAAAGGGATAGTCACCTACGGAGATGGAACCACTGCTGAAGTAATTGGACAAGGAATCATAGAAGGAATCAATCTGCTTACAAATGAGAATGTATTCTACATAAAATGTTTAGCACATAATCTCCTAAGCATATCTCAGATCTGTGATAATGGGCATGTGGTAAAATTCAACAAAGAAGAATGCGATATCCTAGATCAATCAGGAAAATCAGTAATTAAGGGTCGTCGCACAAACAACCACTGCTACATTATTAAAAGAGAAGAAATGAATGATAGAGAGGAGCATTAAGAGTAAAGGAAAATGTCCAGATTATGCATCAAAACATTTGTTGAAATGATGCAGTTTTGCTAAGCTCCAAATTAAATACCTGAGGTTCCAGACTTCCTTTTGTATACAAACCTTTAAATGTCTTTTGATTTTGTGTGTGTGTGTGTGTGTGTGTGTGTGTGTGTATGTGTGTGTGTGTGTGTGTGTGTGTATATATATATATATATATATATATAGATTATATATTATTTTGCTAAGAATATCATTGTTTCTTAGAAATTCTAGGAGTATGCTTGAAAAATCATCTAAATTTTGAAACCAGAAAATCTTTCATCTTGAATATGACTTTCCGATTACATCGAACAAGTATCGATACAATCGACGACCTTTCAGAATTTAAAAAGTCGTATGATCGTTGATGACATCTGAGACAGAATCGATAGAATCAATCGGTAACTTCTCGATAGTATCGAAACAATAATCGATATGATCGTCAGATGGCACCTAAATAAAAGGCTGATTAAAAAAAAAAAAAATCATTTTTCAAAAGCTAGTCCCATCTCTCTGCCCTGATCAGTTTCTTTGGTTGATCTGCTCGGAGTCCTGATGAAATCTCAGCATCCAAATGAAACAAGGAAGATGATTAAAGGAAAAGGTAAGGCTCTCTCATCTGCAAAATCTTCCAAGAGTAAGAAAGAGAAATACTCTAGACCACCTCAAAACCAATCAGATTGGGAATAAGTCACGATAGTCGATCATACTATTCTCATTAGTACTGTCAAACCCTATGGGGTGGATCTCATGATGGAGACTATAGGATGGAAGAATATGTTTAATATGGGCGGCCCATATCAGTTTGAAATAATCTAGCACTTCTTCAACTGTTGTCGTGTTGTCCAAGATGACCCACCTTGCATATGTCTAAAATTCATGCAACACACCAAGCACATTACTCCATCAGTCCTTGGTCATGTTCTAAACATTGAAGTGACACAAATCCCTATCACTAGTAGAAATCTAAACGAATTTGGTAGATGGGGAGAAATTACACGAGCACTGTGCCAGGGTATGACAATTCCTAGAAATGATGACAATATCCTTCCAGTAAAATATCTAGGAATCTTGTTTCGACTCCTTCACAGTATTTTTAGCACGAATGTGTACCCATGTGATGCAAATGACACATACCTGAGTCTCGTTGCACTCAATATTCTGTATGATGTCTATCAAGAGGTCTCTGTATGCCTACCAACCTTCATATTAGACCAGCTAATAAAGGTAATCAGAAGTGACCATCTTGAAATTCTGTCTTTTCCATCTCTTATTTGCAAGCTCGCTCTCTGGGGATCCAATAGAACTCCTGAATATAGTCCTGCTTCTGTCACAAATCGTTAGCGTCACGTGCTTGAGCGTCAATTTTTAAACAATCTCACTGGAATTGATAAGCGTCTTCAACACTACGAACAACGACTATCAGGAATAGAAAACAGGATGGAAGCTCTTCAACATTCTGTACAGCAAATTCTTAAGTTACTAACGACTGGCGGGCCTTCTATGTGCTAAAAAGGAGACAGTTCTGATGAAGTTATGTGTCTAATCATAAATACCTGATTTTGCATCCATCTCTGTTTACTTATTTTGGGTATCCCTACATGGGGCTGATATTTCTGTCTAATGATTATGATACTGCTGTCTGGGGGAGTATAGATATTTTTTTTGGGATAGATGTTTCTAAATAATGAAACTTTTTGTTGATATGGCTGAATTCAATTCTTATCTTATTGTCATTCCTATTGCTTATACAATAACTGTGCAAATTGCTTCATCTATTTTTTCCTGCCTTCATTGATGTATGTTTATCACTGTTGAATATCTATATACATCTATCTATCTGTGGTTCTCCCATATACTTCAAATATTCAGTCAATATCACTTGCTATATCTTTGTCAATAACTGACAAAAAGGGAGAGAAAAATCAAAAACACTCCGGATGGAATTGTATATCTGCTAAAATGGTATTGCAGGTGATAGGGGGAGCAGCAGGAACAAGAAAGGGGGAGTTTTGAAGTTAGGGAGAGCAGTTACTTGTTGTGTACATAGGTGATTAGATTTTGTAAAATTGTGTTAATGCATGCACACACAATTTAGGATGTATCTGTCTAAATATTTTCCTAGGGTGTTTTGGGTATTTTGTCACATAATTGACAAAGAGGGGATTGAAAGTGCACCTACAAGTGCCCTGGTTTATCAATTACGATGTAAGTTGAGTCAGTCGGACAACAGCGCCTAACAGGAACATCAATTCAAGTATCTGCCTCAACTGGATGTGTGGAAGCTCGCCATAGGTAAATCATAGCCTCACATCCCATGTCCCAAAACACCAGGTGATTAAAACCCTTAAAACTAAGTAGAACACCTTAGGGTTTTATTATAAGAAAACTTTTTACCAAACAAGATCCTTACTCTTGCTCAGGTGGTAGACTCCCAGGAGTTTCAACTCCCGGTCGAGGGTTCGAGTACCCATAGGTGGTGAAATTCCACCAGCGTGAGTGTGTGGAGTGTGTGCGCGTGTTAAAAAAAAAAACTTTTTACCAAACAGGAAAATCTTCAAGTTTTTCTTACCCTGTCGATTATATCGATTCACCTTTCAATATGATCGACCTGCTCTGTCGATATCCTCGACATCTCAATCGATACGATCGAGTGAGGACAAAAAGCGTCCAGTAATCAAACATTCATCTGGACGATTTATCGATATATCGGAATCTCAATCGATATCATCGATATTCGAATATCGATCCCATCGAAAGTGTATCGATAATATCGACATACAGTTTTCTGGCGCCCCTGTTTTTCTAAAGAAAACTACTATAAGCTTCGATATATCGATGACTGTCCGATTCAATCTGAACTCAAATATCGATCATATCGGAAGTCATTCGATCATATCGATAGTGGACACATGTTTCCTCCAACAAAAATTTCAAGGTGTTTCAAACGTTGATCGGGGGTCATTCGAAGAAATCGACATTCTAATGTCGATATCATCAAGTCCTGGTCGATTGAATCGAGTCTGGCACAAACTGACCAGCGTGCTTATAGGTAAATCTATATGATTTATCGATCCTATCGACAAGGTCTCGATATTATCGACATTCAAATTCCGATGACATCGGCTGTTCCCCGATCATATCTTGAGAACCTGAAATTCTTCAAGGCTTCTCTCTTGTTTTCACCTGTCGATAGATCGATCCATCTATCGATGGAATCGAAGTTCGAAATCCGATAACATCGATGTGTGTCTCGATCCCATCGACCAACCGACAAAAGGTTTCAAAAGCGATTGACATGAAGTTTGTACCATCGAGCGGATCATCGATACAATCGAGAGTATACGCTCGATCATATCGACTCTTGCTCGATGGTATCGAACTCTGTCAGAAATGTGACCGTTTTATATCCGTTGGAACCTTTTGTCTATATATAGAGGTTAGTCTTTACTGCTGGCAGAGAAAGAAGAGAGTGCTTCTGAGTGTTTTAAACTTCATATCATTTATCTTAAGCCCTTTCTCTCAGGGAGTTCATCCTCCAATCCACCCTCATCATTGATATTCAATAGTGGATTGGGGAATGAACTTCCGCATTCAAGGATCCTCCAGCTACTACCTTAATGGCAAATCATTAAGCTAGGATGCCTTAATGGCAAATCACCCTTTGAAGTCCTCAAAGGAGGCCTTCGGCGGGAGTGTACGTGTGGGTGCGTTGTGTGGACCCTTGCTCTGTGTGGGCATAAACATCTGGTTAGGAGTGAACCAGTAAAACTCTGGGTTATGAGGTGAACCGTGTAAAACTTCTGTTAAGGTCATAGGATAAGATCCTTGGCCAGTGTGCCTAAACCGGCTGCTATGTGTTGACCCTTGCTCGTGAGAGCATAAACAGTCAGCCTCTGTGTAGGTTGTAAAGGTTGAAGGTGAACCTGATTTAAAACCTTAGATTTGAAGTGAACCACGGGAAACCTCCTTAGTGAAATCCGGTACACTCATGGGTTGAGTATGGCAGCCGGGAGTGGAGTAGACAAGTAGTCGAACCACTATAAAAATGACTGTCTGTGATTGATTCTTGTGCTTGAACACTTGTGTGATTATGTTAATTGCATTCATATCTGCTCACACTTCACACACACAGTCACATCCATCATAGACTATTACTGCCTCATGCTTATTAAATTGAATAGTTTTGTGATTGAATCCTCTACTGGACTTAGAAGCAAGTAGAGTTACATTTGAGTAATCCTGAAAATTGCATACCTGTTAGGATTAGAGTGATATGATTTTTAATATAACTCATAAATCTTTAAAAAGTCCTATTCACCCCCCTCTAGGATATAGTGGCATATTTCTGCTTCAACTCAAGCGGTCTTCACCGCTATTTCATCTCATACATCGTAGATAAGGCTTTCATTAATTCTTTTGTAGTTTTCACCTTGGATATATTAAAGGCGACGCTCTTAGACAAAGAGAGTTGAATCGTTTCTAAAGCCTTCCGATCCAATAAAAATCATTCATCTTCTATCATCTTTTCTGGTTTCTTCTTTTTCCCTTCTAGAGGAATATAGAGGTCCTTCTGATACAGATAATCCTCCATCAGCATCTTCCGGGAGGCAAATTTTGAACCATTAAACTTCTCAATTCTAGTCTTTCCCTCTTCCGTCATCGCTCCCACTTGAACTAAACTAATAGATCTGATACCAGTTGTTGCGCAGCACGCCAACAACATAGTGAACCGAGATCCAATCGCCGGTCTCACCCACAAACGATAAACAAGAAGAAATATAATATAGAAATAGAATCAAAGCATACCAAAACAAACAACAAGACAGAATATACGTAAAAAAAACTCCAACAAGGTTAAAAAAAACCACGAGTATAAACTTCCACTATGAAGAAAAACGAGATTAAATGCAATATACTAACTTCTTCCCCTTAGATGTAAATAAAAAACCCTTTGCATACACCTTAAAATACTTCCCATAACCCTAAAATAGCCATAGGGACCCTTATTTATAATTTAGGCAACTTCCCTTTCGCACCCTTGCGAAATCGCCTCAAATTTACGCAGTCCGCATCAAATCCACAAACGAATCTGCGTAACCTCGACTGGTCGAGCAGGCTCCTCGACTTGTCGAGCGGACCCTCGACTAGTCGAGCAAAGGCCTCGACCAGTCGAGCACCATGAACCCAAAAAATCGTAGCATGCTAGACTTTGAGTCGAGCAAGCCCTCGACCAGTCGAGTATAGCGCTACACAGATGTGGCTCTAAATCTCAACAGCCATTACAGTCACCACCACGGCTACTGTTATGGAATACGTTGATAACGAGGCATTTGCAGGATGAAGAATAAATGGTGTATGTTGTTTGCAAATGACATAGTTTTCATTGATAAGATGAGGAAGGGCATAAACACAAGCAAGATTTATAGAGGGGTTCTTTACAATGTAAAGAATTTAAAATTAATTGAACCAAAATAGTATATTGAGTGCAATTTTAGTAACAACAGAGTGGGAATGAAGAATTACTTAAGATTGTTGATTAAGAAGTTTCCCAAAATGACAAAAAATAAAAATAAAATCAAAATGACTACTTTTTGATATCTTAGGTTGATAATTCATGAGACTGGAGAGATTGAGAAGTTTTGTTGTACATAAAACTCAAGCAGGGTGGAAGATATGGAGATATGCCAGATATGCCTCTAGAGTTTTATGTGATTGTCATATACCACTCAAATTGAAAGGAAAACTTTTTAGGATGGCTATAAGACCAACCATGGTTTATGGCACATAACGTTGGGCAATTAAGGAACATGTTCTTGAAATGAGAATGTTGAGACAGATGAGTGGCATGACAAGGAAGGATAGAATTAGAAATGAATGAATTCGAGGGAACTTAAAAAGTAACACTAATAGGTAATAAGATGTGAGGCCCGTATCCTATACCGTACCATTCCGTAGGCTTTCGATGTCCTCTCGGTCGAATTCCGGCGACCTGCGATGTGTAGATAGCATTTGCGCACATCCCTAAGTCGTACCCTGTCAATCTAAGTCGACTCGACCCGAGACTTGTACCCTAGCGACCGCACTGTCGCCGCGTCTCGAGCGCCAATGCAATACTAAGGCCAGGAAATGTGGGCCCACGTTCAGTTGAAGAAAACTGTTATGCATTTGCAACCCAAGAGAACATATCCCATCCCCAAGTACAAACAACCCCTAAAGTCAACTCTCTTACACAACCCATACATGTCAAGTACACCTATCACTCACTCACCCATCACTCACCATCCTTCTCCCTCTCTTACATCATCTCTCTCTCTCTCTTTCTCAAACCCATCTCCCAAGCAACACCTATGAGAGGGGTGAATGTCCAAGCTTTCATGGAGAAAGAAGCACTGTGTGGCCCACCCTCCTACCACCCAATCCCACCTTCCAAGTTTCACCTCAACCGTTGAAATTTATCCCTTGGAGCTCTAAAACGCATTGACGGAAAGAGTCTAAGATCTAACGGTGGGTGATTTACCGTCGATTTTTAATTTGATAACCCACTTATGATGGGACCCAATTTGATGTATGTATTGTAATCATATGAAGGGCCCATAGTGGTGGGGGGACCCAATTTGATGTATGTATTGTAATCATATGAGGGCCCATAGTGGTGGGGTCCCTCCATCTACACCGGCTCTCTCTCTCTCTCTCTCTCTCTCTCTCTCTCTCTCTCTCTCTCTCTCTCTCTCCCCTTTTGTGGCCCACCTTGATGTTGATCCACACCGTCCACCTCAGGACGTGGGGCCCACCGTGATGTATTGTCCACACCGTCCAGTCCATTGGACGGTGGTTGCTGGACCCTGCCTTCTTAATATATATATATATATATATATATATATATATATATATATATATATATATATATATATATATATATATATATATATATATAATATAATATAATATAATAGTACAAATATTATATAAGATATATGATGGTGGCCCACCCACGTGGGACCACCTTGATTGGAAACGGATTAGCTGGAGGTACCTACACCAGCTATGAAGCTGATGTATTCACGTCAGCAGACGGTCTGATCACAGACGTGATACAGACTGTTCGTCCATTTAAATGGTGGGCCACGTGTGTGGACCCCACCATGATGCATGCGTTATATCTCACCGTCCATCATCTGGACAGTGGGCCCCAACAGCGTGGCTGCTATGCGGGAAAGACGTCAACAAGTTCTACGGGTCCAGCATGATGTATGTGTTACATCCAAACCGTTCATCCATACGATGAGCTCGTCTCAAGGCCTGAGACTAAAAATGAGGCAAATCTGCATATCAGGTGGACCACACTACGGAAATCAATGGCGATTGAACGTCTGCCATTGAACCTTTCGGGGTCACAAAAGGGGAAAGAGAGAGAGATAGAGAGAGGCTGTGTAGATGGAGGGACCCCGCCACTATGGGCCCCTCATATAATTACAATACATACATCAAATTAGGTCCCATCACAAGTGGGCCATCGAATTAAAAATCAACGGTAGATCACCCACCGTTAGATCTTGGACTCCTTCCACCGATGCGTTCTAGAGCTCCAAGGGATAAATTTCAACGGCTGAGATGAAGCTTGGAGGGTGGGATTGGGTGGTAGGAAGGTGGGCCACACAAAGCTTATTTCTCTATAGAAGCTTAAACGTCCACCTCTCTCATTGGTGTTACTTGAGAGATGGGTTTGAGAAAGAGAGAGAGAGATGATATAAGAGAGGGAGAGGGATGGTGAGTGATGAGTGAGTGAGTGATGGGTGTACTTGACATGTATGAGTTGTGTAAGAGAGAGTTGACTTTAGGGATTGCTTGTACATGGAGATGTGATATGTACTTAATATGATTGATGTGATTGATGGGACATGTTCTCTTAGGTTGCAAATGCGCAGCCTTTTCCTCAAACTGAACGCGGGCACACATTTCTTGGCCTGGGTATTGCATCGGCACGCGAGACGCAGCATTAAAACTGCTGCGACGGCGCGGTCACTAGGGTATAAGTCTCAGGTCGAGCGGACTCCAATTGACAGGGTACGACAGGAAGCCTACGGAACGGTATAGTCTAGGATACGGGCCTCACATAAGATGAGCGAAAGTGGACTTGGATGGTTTGATCATGTACAGGGGAGACCAAGAACTGCGCCTATTAGGATGAGAAGGTAGAAGTTGAAGCCTCGAAAAGGGCAAAGGGAAGGCACAGAAGGATGAGGGTAGAGGTAGTAAGAAAAGACCTAATTTACCTATACTCTTAACTAAACTTATGGCCCTGGATAGAGTAGGCATGGCAAAAAAGCATTCACATAGCCAACCCCAAGTAGTTAAGGATTAGATGATGATGACCCTGACGATGAAATGGTAGTTCACCAAAATTTTGTAAATGTGTTGATCCAAAGTGCCGAATCATCAGTCTCATTGTGGACAGAGTCTATGCTGAAAATCATACTCATCAAACTAATCCTAACCATCATTTTGGTAGTTATCGATTGGACAATTAAAAGAAAAATTACCAGTGGTCCAAATTAAATAGGCAAAATCAGAAGGTTGAGATTGTAATTCACATGCTAATGCTGGGCATCGAGCCGAGTCAAGTCAAGGTGGGCCAAGCTCGGCTCGGCTCAGCTTGTCCATGCTATACTCGAGCTCGAGCTCAAGCTCGGCCTTGAGCTCAACATTGAAGCTTGGTTTGTTTGTCAAAGCTGTCGAGTGGAGTTCAAGTCGAGCTAGTGGTTCGAATCGAGTCGAGCTCGAGCTTGTTGGGTGAGAGAGTAATCGATTCTGTTTTTGATCCTCCTCCATTGATTTAGAAGAGAAGCTAAATAAAAAAAATTTTAAAGAGGCATTTTACATGACGCTCCACCAAGCAAAATTCATTTTTGGTTTGGCCCGGCAACCGAAACAGGGTGTAGTCCATCTTTCAGCAGTCCGGAAAATCCATCTTGTGTGGGCCCTATGATAGAAGAACAATGGGCCAAAAGCATCCTCAATTGTATTTTCTAAATTACCCATCGCCATACTTTCCAATGGATAGGATTTTGAACAGACTTGGGCCCATAGAAAAGTAGGACCCACCTGTATTGTTGCTGCTCAGACAAAAGCGCAGTTTCCGTTACCTTGCAGATGATTTGACGACTTGTACCTCACAACATATTCCGAAAGGATATGTCTATTCATGTGAGCGCTCCATACAATATACCTTTTGGGATTCAAGAGATCGTCAACACCAACATCAAACTCTTCACTGATGGGGTGAAAGCAAAGAGATCCCACTTCAACTTTCTCCGCATTCCCCACAACTTTAATATATTTATTTATCGAGCCGAGTCGAGCTCGAGTTCGAGCTTCGAGTCGAGTTGAAATGCCCCCTGGTCGAACTCGGCTCGAACTCAACTCGAGCTTCAAATAATTAGCTTGACTCGGCCCAAATCAGCCATTCAAGCCGAGTCAATCCAAGCTGACTCGAGCCAAGTCGAGCGAGATTTTCGAGCTAGCTCGACTCGTGAACAGCCCTACCAATAGAGAGGCACGTGATTCCACCAAGGTTCAAAAATTGTTATCACACACACCTATGATAGCAGGAACTTTCATCCTTAAATGAATAATAAGCAACCCATGTTGAAAAGCACCCATTATATAGAAGATTATGGCTGTTAGTTTCTCCATATAACAGAATAACAGCTGTAATTTATTCGAGCCAATTTTTTCTTTAATATAATGGAATCGCATTTTGGATCTCATTACCATATTTGGTAAATACATGCATCATTTTCCCATGAGTCACATGTTTTATGGTCCACTTTTCTCAATTTTCAATTTCATAACTGCCTTTACTGTTATATAACAGTATGCCAATTGGCTATTAGGGTGTCATAACACTATTTTGTAAACCTCGTCGACCACCATTAGAAGAATGGCGTTGCACTAAGTACAAGTCTAGCCCATGCTCAACTAGCTCTAATGATCAGATGCAGAATTTGGAGGAAATGTGCACTGTTCACTCTAGAAATTGTTCAGTTCAAAAAACTGTTCATGTGGGCCCACCTATCGGTGATACAAAACATTGTGAGCTGCAAGGATATCCCTGTTAAATGGGTGCTCAAATTTAACTGCCAATATCAACTGATTGATGAGATATTGAGGCATGAACCACAAAGGATGGGTCCCACTGGATGAAAGCTACAGAAAGTGGGCTCAGCGTGTAAAATTGCTGGGTCGAAAAAGAAAAGTGATGTCGTTCAATTGAGCATTATATCTTCAAGATTTTAATAGAGATGCTGTAGAAAATGAGTGATAATGGACCTGATTCAGAACATAGTAGACTTTGAAGCGATCAGGGTAGTTATTAGCAAGGCCATCCAACTCTTCCTGCACAGAGATGGAACATATTAATCTCATTCATCAGCATTACAACAAGTCTAACTACACATCCACAACAATTACCAAAGGCTCGTCGATCCAAGTATTACAGATATAAGGTTTTCACTTACATATGATTACAAGACTGTTCTTGAAGGATACAGAGGTATAACTGTTTTATATAAAATTAGAGCATCCATTTGCACCTTGATACCAATGCTTTAAAACCAGGACTGGATCCCCACCCGTTTCTGTGGGCAGTCAGTCCAAGCCACTAGTCAAACTGATCAGGCCCAGTCAAGCCCATTCCAATCTAGAATCCCCTTAACATAAATTTTACTAAAATAAAAGCAAAAACATCCATTTTACAATAGTGGTTGGGGCATTTGTTTTTGGAGTACAGGTCGTGGGCTTATACAATCCTTGTTTTGAGGATATGCACGGTATTGACTGGTCTTCAGTTTCTGCAAGTGCCACCCGACATGCCACAAAAAATCCCATGTTGAAAGCTCCTAGCCATCTAAGCATTGGCTCTTTTCAGTAGATTCATGAATGTGGATTATTGCTGCATTCCTTGCTAACTCTCCATTTGCAATGTCACCAATGGAAGAATTAGGATTGTCCCATCAAAGAGATTTTTAGGCCAGGGTCCATCCACTATGGATCCCATCAGATCAATGGTCTAGATCACGTAACAATGGGCCCCACATGAACAACCTAGGGATGGTAAGATAAGATACATATCCTGAGGTCGAGGGTAACCTACATCAACTCATGGCTACTACTCTCCTGACAGAGACGCATCACAGTTTCTAATTTCCTGAACCCCGATTACCAAAAGAAAAAGGAACAATTACCTTCAGAAGAATGTCCTCAAATGTGACATTGGCATAAATGAGGTGCACCTTTGTCTTGTCTTTTGGGTTCTCCAAGATGGCTCGAGCAACCTAATGCAAAGCCAAGAATGGGAATAAAGATAAGCACTAACATCAAAATCACATCGAAGGATATGCAGCAAAACAAATGTACTTGAACATAGACCAAAGGGGCAATCCCGCAATTTTGGTTTCAAAATATGTGGTTTTAGATATCATCTGTTACATATCATACCATCCATTGCCTATTGTTCTTTTTTTTTTTTTTTTTTTTTTTTTTGCATCCTAGCGATACAGTGGCTTACTGAATGTATCGCTGGTACGGAATACTAAAATTTATCAAATTTTGGAATGATATAGATAGTATGCAGTGTAGCGCCCAACAGAGTGACAAATATCACCAAGATTCTGAATATCTCGCGACATTGTCACGGAAAATTAGTGAGATGATATCATCACTAAAATATCACAAGATTTTCAAAACATTGGTAGTTTCAATTTTTGCAACTTTATCGCAGAATATCCCAATATTAACATCAACATTATTTAAAGTTTTAACTAACTCATTAATATTTGCGTATTTAAAATTTTAAAAATATTATAAATTTACACGAATATTTTAAATTTTTTGTAGAGAGATTTTCCCGAGAAAAACCTCAAAATTTGAAAATCTCTCAAGAAATTAAAGTGCTGAGAAATTGCCAAGAATGAGATTTGTCACCAAGGCTCCCGGTATGTATATATATGTATCAGTTTTTTAAGCCGCCCGATAGGTGCTGCATACCGACTCTTTTAGACCATGCTAACATACCAGATGTGGATCTTTGAAAGTCACCATTCACTTACTTGGAACATTGGAGTAATGCCGGATCCTCCAGCAAGCATCCCAAATGCTCTGACTTGGTTAGGTTGATATTTGAAATGCCCCTACAAGCACCATGAAATTGAATGTAAGGAAGCAACAGACAAAATGAAAAGGGAAAAAATTTTAAAAAAAAACAACAAAACAAAACAAAACAGAAGGACTGAAAGCTCTCGGAGAATATTTTCCATGGTTAGAGAGTGACAGAAACCTTGCCCTCGACGAATACCTGTACTATCATTTTGGAAGAATATGCCAAACAGTAAGAAGCAAGCCTTTTTATAGTTTACCAGAGTTGCTCCTAAATCCACATGCACATAAATGGATTGGATTCCACATGAAGACACATACAGGAATTATCCAAGCTACTCACCAGGGGGCCCCATTTTGTAGATGATGGACCAGAAATCAGATGGGCTTAATAATCAAGAGCGCTGAATGTGTACATTGAATGCGTGGACTGTAACAAAATATCATAAAAGATCTACATAACCCACAAGATAATAAAATAGTGAAGTAAATTTTTTATTTGAACGGTAGACTTTATTGAAGTACTTTCAGTAACAAGAACAGGAAGCAAAATCAAACTTCTAAAGAACTTTAAAGTTAATTTGCAGATGCTTTTTCAGTTAATTTCTTGGTCTCTTATTGACAGTTATCCTTCTCCTAAATCCATGTTCTTAAATAATAGAAAAAGCGAAAACAGAATTTAGTTTCCCAACCATAGCCACATATAGGCAAGAAAATATCCATAGAAATATTCCCATGACCTTATTTGAATTCCAAAATGTTTACACTGATTTCACCTCGCTATTAGATATCTGTCCAGGTCATTTACTGAAAAGGTTCCATGTCTTATACCAGGACAAAAACACATCGATTTTGCATTCTATTACATCCTTGGTTCATGCTCAACCAGACCAATAAAAAAATATTAAATGAAAATGGAGATGGTAGTGCTTGCGCCTTGGAGCCACCTCCTTCATTTGGGCATTTAACAACATTTTCCTTGAAATATATTCCTGTATCTTTGATATAGAGGAGCCTAGAAACACAACCATAGGCAATTAACACAATACATCTTGAAAAGGAAAGAAACATACCTTAGGTCCCTTTACAGACAAGTAATCACCAACACGCATCTCACGGAAATGGTGGGACATTCTTCCTTGCGGATACATCTTCATTTTGGCAAAAATCATAGAAAATAAGCAAGTTAGAATATAAAATGCACAGGTTTTCAGTTTGTAAAAGTGGGGTCCATGTTCAATTATCCAGCATGTTGATCCGATGGGCCATCCAACCTGTTGATAAGGTCACATAGACCTGGATGAAGGGTTAAAAAGAAAAAAACAAAAAACAAAAATAAATATCAGCTTGATCCAAAACTTTTGTGGCCCACGAGAAGTTTTTAATGGTCAATCACCACTGTTTCCTGTAGTGTGGTCCACCTGAGATCTGGATCTCCATTTTTGGCTCATGCCCTAAAACTGAGCTGGCAAAATGGATGGACGACATGGAATACAATATATACATCAAGGTGGACACCCTTTCAGAGCCTCACCCAACATGGTGCAGTCCTGACCGTGGGTTCCAAAAATTGAAGGAAAATGGCCCATAAAGCTCCAAGATTGGAAGTACAAACCATCCATTCTTTGGCTTTTTCAGTTGAATGTGGACCAATGATGTACTTCTTTTCTTAACTATCTATTTTGAAAATACCAAGGGTTAGGTTGATCCAATCAAGTAGATACAAGGTATTATGTAATGGTAATGGTGGCCGTAACGGCCACCATTGTTACCATTAGGATATGGGCAGTGACAACCGTTATGGTCTCTATTTTATTTTTGAAAAAAAAAAAAAAAAAACCCTGCATTGGCACTGTAACGAGGGCTGATATAGATCACTTCTTCTATAATGGTCGTTATGGCCATTACAACCCCATAATGCATAACGGTGACCGCCGTTACCATTACGTTATGATTTTTACATAACCGTATTTGCATACCTTGGGTAGATATTTGGGGCCCCACAGATTTGGATCTCTAAACCATGGCCCACACTTATACAAACTAAGAAACATGAGGATATACTGCATATCATGAGGTTGAGAATCATATAACTCCACAAGAAGCATATGACTGAGAATACCGACCTTTATAACAAGTTCAAAATATCCAACATCCGAATCTAGAGTAATTGGTGTATAGGGTTTAATAACTTCTTCGCCAACACTATCCTTTCCCCTATCCAAGCAGATAGTAGAAGTTTTAGGAATGATAAACATCAATTCCAAAAATTCAAGCCTTCACTATATATATATATATATATAAGAGAGAGAGAGAGAGAGAATTCAAATTACAAGCATAGAAAACAGTGTGTGGAAGAATCTAACCTGCAACTTATATGTTGACCGATTGGAAGACCCAAAACCGAAGTAGGTGTAGGAAGGGCAAATCGAAACTTAGCCACATTATGGCTGAGTTGCGTACGCTTCACGAGTTTGAAATCTTTGAAGTTTTCAGGATCCAAAGAGCCTATACGCACCATTTGAATCAATGCATAATCATACATAACTTATCATTGTTGAATCAATGACCCAAACGCAAATTCACTTATGGATAGAAAATTAATCTTTAATTTCAAAATTAAAAAGGAAGCAATTTACACCCCAGTTTTTAATGTGTACTCCCACTTTTCTACTTTTGGGAATTAGAAGTCTCTTTGTTTGTACTACTCTAGAACCAAGGTAGAAAAGAAAAAAGAAAAAAAGGAGGGGGTGTATGCAGCAAAAGGAGTGTAAGCGCGCATGCGCCTACACACACACACATAAAAGATAAAAGAATCAAAGGATGCATGATTGCAGAGGGGACAACCAACTATTAATAGAACACTAAAACCCAAGATCACCAGAAAAAAACAAATTAAAATTAAAAAAAAAAAAAGAAAAAGAAAAATAATATACACACACACATACATAAACATCTTTTGAGATTGAAAGAGGCTCCAACCATCATTACAAATTTCAAGAACAATATTCTCAATGTCCAAAGAATAGAATGTTGCAAAATCAAAGGTGTAAACAACGCAAAGTTTTCAGGACTTAAAATTGTCATTCTTTGATTTTGGATTTCATGCTGCATTTGCAAGGTTTGCATGAACACCACTTTCTTTTATGAGAAAGCTTCTCTTTAGCTTGATAAAAAGACTACCATGAAATCATTAGAAGGTAAAAGACCCATACTTGAGGAAACTAAAAGAAAAGAAAATATCATATCTTTTACATAATGACCATGGCTTTAAACTCCAGGTCTCAAAGTGTAACTCACTCAAAGGCCGAAACCAGTACAACTCGGCCTGCCTCATTTGTGCTTCTGACTCATTCTAGTTTCGGCGTGTGACTTGCCCAATGACTCGTTTCATTCTTCACCAAAACCGTGTTGCATATCACCTTTTCTAATCCATAAAATAACTATTGCAAATGAAAATTGCAATTACTGAATTTTTCAAGACCAAAGGGAAAAAAGAAATTGTAAAAGGAAAAGGAAGAATTATGCCACTTCATTTTCAGGATAAACATAACCCTTTTGCAATATGCTAGAACTAACTACCATCAAAATTCCCTCCTATGATTTTCAATCACTGCCTTATTCGCTCATTCTTACTTCTTTACTAAAATGCCTCTTTACCACATCAATAGCCTAATTAAATCATAATATGACATTTAACTAGTGGGGCCCAGCCCAACACGTCATAAATTACTTAGATATTGCTTATGTGTCATACAAGTAATTCAAATTAAACAGTCCAAATTAATTATACTAGTTTAGATGTATCATGAACCAAAAGACACTTCCATTTGATTATTTGACTACAAGATTAGTGGAAATTTATTGAACAGTGCAAAAAAAAGATAGCTAAGCATCTTATGTCAACAAACCAGTGTCCACGAATCAGAGATTATGGTTGTGCAACCAGTCTAATTTTTGAATTATAACTTTGAGAAAACGGGTTCCAAAATTTAGACGGTTTGGTTTAAGTTGATATATGCCTACTGAATAATATCTAAATGCATTTGTATCAAGCGTCGTGCGCAACCTGAGTATCAATTAATTCCCCCTTATCTGGAGACCGCATTTGTCTCAGCCAGAAGTCTATAACACCTATGTTACGCACCACATGTAACACCCAAGCTATTTAAAGCACACGATGTTGTATATGTCGAATCCACTCTATCCACAGGTAAAAAAAAACTTACATGTACCGTACATACAAAAGATCAGCCCAATAAAAACTTCGGATGGCCCCTAACTAGAGCTGGGCATCAAGTCGAGTCAGACCGAGTTAGGGCTGACCCAATTCGATCCAGTTTTGAAATAGACCTGACCTGAACTCAAACCGACTCGGTACCGAGTCCAGCATGCCTGACCCAATCCAAGTCCAGGTCTGGCCTAAACTAATCCGGACCAAGTCCGACCCGGTCACAAGTACCAAGTCGGGTCGGGTGCAGCAGGTATCCATGGGCTGAAATCACAACTCAAAACCTAGGTGCACTTGCCAGAATTGCAGCCTCTCCATCAGCTACACAGCATCTTAGATCTAAAACGTCAAATCTGAGTTATATATGTGTGTGTGCGTGTGTACGAGTCGAATCAATACCGAGTTGGATTTCGGGTCGAGTCGAGTCAAGTTATTGGGTGACCCGAACTCATCTCGATTTGAGTTCGAATTGGACGAAGTCTACTCGGTTCAGATCGACTCACCCACTCGCTTCAGATCGAGTCAGGTCTGAACGAGTCAAACAAGTCGAGTCGTCCCGTGCCCAACTCTAGCCCTAACAATGGAACAATGTAAAATTGTGCATAAAACCTCTTAAGTTCTCATGGTGTAGCCTACCTTAGCTTTGGATTAGGCCGATTTTTGTATCTTAGCTTCAACCTTGTGAGCCATACCTGATGAACAGATTTGATGAAAAATATATTCCACGGTGGCCCCAAATACTAATCGATCGATGGTTGGCATAAAATCCCCACTGTTTCCTGTGGTGGGACCCACCTAAGTTGTCTACCTGACTGATTTTAGGCCCTTGGAGCTAACATTGAGGAACACACTTGATGGATGGAATGGATTTCACACAGGCAACATGGTGAGCCCACAAAGAGCAATCTGGCCCGACACTTTGGATCGAACAAGTAAGATGGAGTCACCATTCTTTGACCATGGTTCATGGTCAATCCATGGTAGAGTTGAAACTTCTAATGGTATGGATTATTGAACCATGGAGCCCACTTGTCAGAACCAAATCAGCATACTGTGCAAATGCTCGAGTTGGTGGATCCTGTAATTCATCCCGAGTCACTCTGAGTCACCATCCTAACCCAACCGATTGATTTGTCTAGCCCAATTCAGTCCTCGACTTGGATTGTGTGCCTGAAGATAGGCCTAGTCCATGACAACCATAAATGGTTGTAGGCCCACTTCAAGCCTCAGTTAAGAACATATCACGCATGGGCATACCTCCAACTCATTTATTTGTTGGGTCTACCATGTAAAACAAGGCCCAGAACGGATATCATGCGTCCCACCTGCATCATATGTGACAATAGGAACTGTTTTGTAGGCCCAGCATGGATGGGCCATAGAGATATGCTAAGTACCACACGTCGTCTTCAATCACAAAACTCAAATATACCACATGCTTGTGGGATCTAGAATCACTAGACAATAGGTCTATCTTCCGCTGTAACTCTAATGTGGGCCGCACCTTAGATGCATCACCAGTGTGGGCTGGACAGCCAAGGACTGTCAAATCATTCCACCTGATTCTTGGCAACTGAAAATAAATGAATTAACCTACTGGATATTCCTAACCATCCAATCAATAGGATGCCAAAAAAATGGATGATTGAGATCGAGCAAATGAAAATGCACACAATTATCAACTTGAAACATCTATTTGATGGACCCCGCCATGGATTGCTTATGTTTCTAAAGAAACACTTTGAATACATGCTGTTAACCATCAAACCTATGGATTGGAAAAGGGAGGGATGGTTATGACCAAAATGACCAGCATGGAAGGGTCGGGATTAGTCAACCAGTGAGATTTTTGCACCATAGCCTCCTAATAGGGGTAATGTAGTGAAAAACAGTTCAGATCATTGATTGAATTATACCACGCATACAAAGCAACTAGTTGAATCATAAGCATATGAATTATGATACAACTAAATGTATTAGATTCTTTCCGTGTAAAATAAAATAAAAGTATTCAAATGTTCAAAAAGTGGGCCACACCATAAAAATCGCCTGGGCCGAGAACTAGGATGGTCCCACACATCAGATGGGCTACACCTTCGAAATCAATGAATGCCGATGGCCTGACTTTATGTACTGGTGTGGCCCACCTAATGAGTGGATTAGTTGGAATTTCGGCCCAAGTGATCTTTCCCAGGATGACCACCTTTCTAATGTATTATTTCACATTCCATGCTTCAATAACTGGCACCATGTCACTTGTGTAGAACACCCAAGCTGTTTGAAAAGGCGGGCCACTCCATAAAGATTACCAGCGGCAGAAACCAGGATGGCCCACAACAAACAGTTGTTGATATGACATAATGTATGGCTGTGGCCGTTTGAATCGTCCAATTTTCCTCCCAAGTGATTTTTACTGTGCGGCCCACCTTTCTGACGGCTCAGATGTTCTATACAAAGGACACATTGGTAGGAAAGAAAGCATTGGATGTGAACATTTCTCATGACGAGATATAGAAAATCATAATTCAAATTTCAACAAATAAAATCAAACCCATAAATCCAAACACTAGAAATACTACATTTCAAGGAATTATTTAAAAAAAAAAAAAAAAAAAAAAACTCATACCCTTTCGTTTCTTGGTTAGATGGAGATAAGCAGCAACTACAGTGATGGCGGCGACAGCTACAACAAGACCCAAAATCTCAAGATTGGGGGTCTGTAACAACTCCATTTGGTAATCGAAACAGACCCAAAATGTATTGAAGATTGAAATTTTAAGCGGGATTTCCGAACTCCCTAAAATCTCTATTCTCCTCTTTTAGCTTCTTCTTCTTCTTCCACTTCTTCTGACGCCAAAAGGCTAAAATAGAAGAAAAGAAGGAAGGCTGGAAGCAAGGGATCTGGTCTACCTACCACCCATCATCTATGGTGGGCCATCTGCTCTGAAGGACTGCTTAGAAATTGGAGAAGAAATCTAGACGGTGGATATCAATGTGCAAATTTACGAGACTACCCCTCTGGGGTTGTCAGTTGGAAGTGCCTGTAAGGGTAAAACTAAAAACAAACAAAAAGGCAGGTAGCCCGCGGATTACTAAAGTGAAGTCATAGCCCGCATGCAGGACATCGCGAGGGACGTGGATCAGGTGTGTTGCCAACACTGCCTCAGCAGCGGTGGTGTGTGATGTTTTGAGCGCTGATGGTGGGATGCATGTGTTTTATATCCTTCGTCTATTTTGCCACCTCATTCCAGGGAGGGCGGGATGTAAAAATGAAGAGGTATAAACTAAGCTCAAGTGGACCACATCACAGAAAATAGTGTCATTAAATGCCCACCATTAAAAACTTCTTAGGGCCTCAAAGGTTCTGGATCGAAATGATATTTGTGTTTTTCTTTCGTTTAAGTCTGTATCAACTTCTTAAGGCCTCAAAGGTTCTGGATCAAGATGCCCACTATTAAAAGCTTCTTTTATTTTTATCTTTCTCTTTTTTATCAGCGAGAAGCATCATCTTTATAAAGAAAAGAAAGCTACTCGTATAACCAGGGAAAGTTTAACTCGTATAACCAGAGAAGGTTTAATCTTTCTATAAAGGTATCCTAGAAATGGATTATAATATAAACACTTCTATCATTCGGTGACAGTGATGTTGATAGATGGGATGGATATAATTTATTTTGCCATTCACACTCGCAAATCATGGTGATTTAGGATAGTAAGTTGGCTTTAATTAGAATATGCTTGAATCCAAAATAGAAGCATACTGCAATTCTACAGCATATTTGCTGTAATTTGATTATGATTACTTAATCAACTTTAATATTCCAAATTAGCATACATGTGTAATATTTGACAGAATAATTGATAAAATTTTAAGCTTCAACTAAGCCATTAGCATAGTACAATAAACGAGCCACTCCCCAACATTTTTAACTGTCAATTTACTTGGCTAATATTTAGACAATTTGAATCGCTGTATTAATGTAATTTTAATGATGCAGTCATAATTTGATTGCTTTGGGATATCATTAGTGTGTCATGTATACAATAAATTAGCAACCTGATAGTGCCTTTGTTTTTTATTTTATTTTATTTTATTTTTATTTGTTAGCTTGTTAGTACACCTCACTGTAAGTTCACACTTTAGTGGTGTTAGCCACCCCCACTAGGGATTGATACCAAGATCTCAATGTTGAGACAAGGTATCTTTCACCCAATCTACCACTTGAGCCATGGATCAGGGTGTTAGTACCACCTTTTTTACACACAAAACTTTCTCGTCTGTGAAAATCAGCTAAGGGCCGTTTGGCTTAGGGTGGAAATGCATTTGGGGATGACAGGATGAGTTACGATTAGGTAGGATGGAATTGCATTTGGTCCCATATTGGATTTCTATGAATTTTGAAATCTACTACACATGTGGCCCCTACATTGATGCACATGTTTTATCCATGTCATTCATCCATATATGCCCTTTACATGCGACATTCTAGTTATATACATGTACAAGTGGCTGATATCCATTGTGAATTTA
Source organism: Magnolia kwangsiensis (assembly GCA_037074715.1). NCBI lineage: Eukaryota > Viridiplantae > Streptophyta > Magnoliopsida > Magnoliales > Magnoliaceae > Magnolia > Magnolia kwangsiensis. The sequence goes on from CM073577.1 coordinate 124,362,014, forward strand.
GTTTGTTGATAACAATTCCATTGTCCGATTTTGCTTAATCCAGCATTTTTCCCATGACAAAAATTTTATACCAAACATGGGATTGGAAGGCCCAAATACCATAATATTTCCAAACATGTAATCATTATGCAATATCAGTGTTAATCCAATCTAATACAATTTCATACCATTTAATCCCATGGACCAAACAAGCCCTAAAGAAAATCAATCTGAATCATAGATAAAAGAGAGATTTTGATATCCACTAAAGTTGTGTATTACAAGTATCTTGGACTCCGAATACCTTTGAATCCATGTTACAAAATGTTTTTTGGATTCTAAATGCATATAAATACACTTGGGTCATTTGAATATAGGTAAGTAGAGTTGTATGAGAGGAATTGAGATTAATTAAATACCGATAAATGGCTGTAGAAGTGTATTTGGATGGAAGTAAATGCATAAAAATAAAATAAATTGTGAGTAAATAAGCCTATAAATCAAATACCCTATTAAATGGTAAATTTGGAAGTAAAGACGTGAAATGCTTTCCAAGGCTCACATGGAGAGACCCACATACATAAACAAAGATGTCTCTATGTATATGTTCATTATACACGTGACACGTTAATAACACTCTAAAACAATTTTATTATCAAGTACATGATCACTAAAATCACACCAATATAACGATCCAAACCATCCAAAGCTTGTACATCTAAACAAGCTATTAAAAAAATGTTAGTCCATTACTTATTTTTTATTTTTACATTTATAGCCCACCAGAGAATGAGCCTATTTCCTCTGGTTTTTTTTTTTTTTTTTTTTTTTTTTAACTAAAGTATATGCTTTAATGAGCTTATGATAGTCATTTTGTCAAATATCATGTGAAAACTAATCAGATTTCCAAATCCGATTTGGATTCTACGGGTCAGCGCACGTGGACCGTTCTTGGTTGGTTTGGTGTACGACAAGTAACCGTAAGTGGGGTACATGCACTGTAAGTGGGGTCTACCGTGATGTTTTCTAGAAAATCCACACCGTCCATTCAGTTTCCCATTTGATTTAAGGGGTTGAGACCAAAATTGAAGCATATCCAGAGATCAAGTGGGCCTTAAATCGGTGATTTTGTGGTTGATCTTTTCATTGGGTCACTTCCACAAAGATTCAACGGCTAAAATTTTACGTGTATGGTTACTTTATGATCCTTAGGCCAGATATAAAGTTTCGTGCCAAACGAATGGTGGGAACCCTGTGATCTTGCATTCAGGATAATTTTTAGGCTTCTTTATCTTCAATCACTTGATTTTCTCAGGTCTTTGGTGTGTGAATTCTTCGATCTTGGTCTCCTAAGATCCGTCCCTTACTTTGGTGATTCTTGAGCATCAAATCCATGCTTTTAGTACCCTTTTCAATCTAAACTCTTAAATTCACCTTGTAACACAAACATGATCAAATTAGAGCGTTAAGCACTATCATGTTCGTAAAATCAGGTAATAACTGGGGTTTAATATGCAATATTTGACCCTTAACAAAGGGAGGTCCTCCCGAGGTCTTCTTTAAAGATCTCGGAGGATCTCCGAGACAATGCTCGGGATTCCAAGATCTTCGCCAAGGATCTCGAAAAATTTACTCAGATGTTCGAGATTTGAATCCATCTACAATACGTGCCTAATAGATAGAGAGATCTCTTCTACGTCACCGCCTCTCCTTGACTATAAATAGGAGCACCCCTAATGGTGAAAGGTACGCATAATCTCTAGCCCCTTACTTGAGCCCCTTACTTGACTAGACCCAAATTCCCTACCTGACTTAAGCATTGGAGGGTCCCCTGCACTAGCCAGGGTCTCCTTTATCCATCCCTTATGTAGGTACATGAAGCTCCAAGGAAGGCTTACTAGATTTCTGATCAACGGTTTAGCTCCATTTGTGGGAACGACTTCAAAGCCATTCTTTTACTGAAACTCAATGATGGTGAAAGGAAAAAAGAAAGCTCAGGCCTCCTCTATTGTACCTGACCTCGCACCACCAGAACAGTCTGTCAACCATCAGGATTCTTCTTCCCAACTCTAGGATAATTCTGTACCTGCGGGGCCGATGCAATGATCCCAAAATCGAGGAGGACAACTTATATCCATCGAGCAACAAGTTAAAATGTTGAATAATAATATGAACTCAATGAAATAGATGTTGGAGCAAATACAACCCCGTCTCGCCCAGGGAGCTGGGCAAGTGGTAGGACCGATGATTCCAGAGGCCCTGAGCCATCCGAGGTGCCCACCAGTTCCCGATGAAGCAAGCAATTTGGAACATCAAGGCCACTACCTTCTCATGTCTCCAATACCGCCGTGCTGGCTGCCTCTGACTTATGTCACAAGTTGGAGAGAAGGAAGCGCTACAAGGCCCCCGAGGTGGTGAACCTGTTAATGGTCGACAGCGGCGACCCTTGGGAAGCCAAGATCAACAACATAAAGGATCAAATAGACGTTATACTGTAGGCTTACTGGATGAACACTCTGACCTTTGTGAAGGCAATACTGGAAGAAATCGAGCAACCATTTACTGCCAACATCATGCATGCTCAACTTCCATCAAGATTCTTGATGCCCCAGATCGCCCCATACTTCGGGACCACTAACCCAGCCAAGCACCTGGAATCCTTTGGGGCTTAGATGGAACTCTATGGCACATCGATCACAATCATGTGTTGCGCATTCTCCTTAACCCTAGTTGGTGCGGCTCGAAAGTGGTTCCGGCAACTGAAGCCGCAGTCAATCAACTCTTTCATACAGGTCAGCAAAGTGTTCGTCACTAACTTCAATGGGGGAATGCCGCGCATTCTCCTTAACCCTAGTTGGTGCAGCTCGAAAGTGGTTCCGGCAACTGAAGCCGCATTCAATCAACTCTTTCATACAGGTCAGCAAAGTGTTCATCACTAACTTCAATGGGGGAAAGAGAGCCTCAAGCTGGTTTCCCATCTCTTCAACGTCGTCCAGAGAAAACGCGAGTTGTTGAAAGACTACATCAAGCATTTCAACCTAGAAACAATGCAAGTACAAGCGCATTCAGAAGAAATCGCTCTGACCGCCATGATGGGAGGCCTAAGGGAAGGAAGGGTCCTATTCTCGCTCGACAAAAAGCCCTCGACAACGATGACCGACTTCCTTAATAGGGCTCATAAATACTCTAACGTTGAAGAGCTTTTCAGCTTACGAAAAGCTACTTGGAATAAGGGAAGCTCGGCTAGAGAGAGACGACCTAAAGAGGAACCTACCTCAACCAACGATAGCAAGAGAAGGAAAGACAATGAGTCGCTCAAGAACCAATGCTCAAGTAGACGACCTGACAACAGGTTCAGCTCGTACACCCCCCTCAACACAACCCCCAAGCAGGTCCTTATGGAAGTCCAGGATAAGCAGATTCTTAAATGGCCGAACAAGATGAAATTCAACATCGACAAGCAAGATAAGCAGAAGTATTATCACTTCCACCATAACCATGGGAACTCGACCGGTGATTGCTTCAACCTAAAAGAGGAGATTAAAGCCCTTATCTGCAATGGGCACCTACTCGAATACATTAACAAGAGAAAAAAGCAAGCAACCTATCAACAACGAACCTACCGGGAAAATCTAAACTATCTTTGGTAGAGCAGCCAGGGGAGGAGACTCCAATAGAGCTCAGAGCATCAGATCCACGTCACTAGCAGACCCCCAAAAGAGTAGAAGGTGACGCCTTGCTATCTAACATTCACTGAGGAGGACGCCCGAGGCATTCACCATCCCATGACGATGCACTTGTAGTGATTATGACCATAGCCAACCGGAAAGTGTTTTGGACCTTGGTGGACACTAGTAGCTTGGTCGACATCCTCTTCACCAAAGCGTTCAACAAAATGGGGGTCGGAAGGCCTTGACTCCAAGTTGTTAAAACTCCCTTGCTCAGATTTGCGGGAGATAAAGTTACTTTGGAGGAATCAATTTAACTCTCGATTATCGATGGAGAAGGGCAAAACCAAACGACAACCATGATCAATTTCTTAGTGGTAGACTGTCCTTCTATCTACAATGTCATTCTTGGACGGTCGTCACTCAACGCTCTTCAAGCTGTTGTGTCGACATATCATCTCGTGATGAAGTTCCCAACTAAACACAACACCAGACTAGTCATGAGGGATTAACAAGAAGCTTGGCAATGTTATTCCATGGCATTAAGGACACAACACCAAGCAATAGCCATCACCTCCTTCAACCCCTGAGAAGAGATGATTGAAAGAGGGTGCCTGATGGAAGACCTCCTACTCATCCCGCTTGATGACTCCGATTCAACCTGACTTGAACAGTGTAGATCGGGTCGTCCCTAACACCATCGTTACAAGATAAGGTGATGAGCCTCCTCCGACGATATGCCAACATATTTGCGTGGCCTCATCAGAACATGCCCGACATCAACTTGAAAGTTATGGTCCACAAATTGAACATCGACCCCGACTACCGACCAATCAGACAGAAATGGAGAATATTTGAGCCTGAACGATTCACTGTAATTAAGAAAGAAATCGAAAAACTCCTCAAGGCCAATTTTATTGAAGAAATCTACTATCCTAAGTGGATAGCCAATGTTATTTTAGTTAAAAAGTCCAATGGGAAGTGGAGGGTCTGTGTTGACTACACCAACCTGAACAAAGTATGCCGCAAAGATAGCTTTCCTCTCCCCAAGATTGACCAGCTCATTGATAGGATGGCCGAACATGAACTCCTGAGCTTCATGGACGCCTACTCAGACTACAATTAAATTGCTATGCACCCATATGATAATCAAAAGATGACCATTATCACAGATAAAAGACTCTACTACTACAAGGTCATGCCTTTCAGACTGAAGAACATTGGGGCCACATACCAACGACTTGTCAATAGAATGCTCGCCCTACAGATCGAATGTTCTATGAAAGTCTATGTCGATGGCATGCTCGTTAAGAGCATCAAGGCCGCAGACTACGTCTCCGACCTTGAAGAAATGTTCATGATCCTATGAAAATATCAGATGAAGTTGAATCCAAGCAAATGCGACTTTAGTGTTAGTTCGAGAAAATTCATCGAATTCTTGGTCAGTCAAAGAGGGATAGAGGCGAACCTTGATAAAATTTAAGCTCTGCACAACATGAGCTCACCAAGAACAATAAAAGAAGTTCAAAGCCTCACATGAAGAATAACCACTCTCACTCGTTTTGTATCTCGAGCCACCGACAAATATCTTCCCTTTTCCAAGCAATTAAAAAGAAAGAAAAAGATAGAATAGATGGAGAAGTGTGAACTCGCCTTTGAACAACTCAAGCAGTACTTGAGATCACCCTCGTTGCTCTCAAAGCCCAAGTTAGGAGAACCATTGCTACTATACTTGGCAGTAGCAGTTAGCTTGACCCTCATTCGAGAACAAGGAGGAAAACAACTACCTGTATACTACATCAGTAAAGCCCCCCGCTGAGACCAGGTACCCAAATATTGAAAACCTAGCCCTAGCCTTTATAGTGTCATCACGCTACCTACGGCCCTACTTTCAGGCCCATACCATTATCGTCGTAACCAATCAACCCCACCACCAGGTACTCCAAAAACCCAAGGTATGAGGGAGACTTATAAAATGGGCAATCAAGCTTAGTAAGTTCGACATCATATATCAACCTCGAACAATCATCAAGGGCCAAGCAGTGGCCGACTTCATCGTTGAACTCATACCTGAGGAAGACCTGGGAACTAGCTCTAACATTCAGATAGAGCAGCCCGAATGTCAAACAGCCGATCCAGATCAGCAGATGCGAACATTGTATGCTGACGGTTCATCCAATTCTAAAGGTAGCGGGGTCAGAATAGTCCTCGAAGCTCGTGACCAGACCTGCACATAGTATGCCTTAAGATTCAGATTCCAAACATCAAATAATGCGGCTGAATACGAAGAACTATTGGTTGGGCTCATACTAGCAATGACCATGAGATCCCAACATCTGGAGGTCCACATCGACTCAAAGCTTGTCGTCAATTAGATAGCCGACGAATACTAAGCCAAAAATGAACGGATAAAGGCCTACTTAAAGAAAGACCAAGGGTTAATTAACAAGTTCTCGAAGTGCAATATCAGCTTAATCCCCATGTCAAAGAACTCCAAAGCAGCACGCTGGCAAGGTTAGGCACAATTGTTCACACCCCAAGTATAGGGTTATGATGTACTAATAATCTCGGTAAGACTGAGGTCGAATCCACAGGGACCGAACCTTATACGTAATCTGAAAGTAACTTGAACTAAAACTAAGCGAAGACGTAATCTAAATCAGAAAAAATTAAGAATAATGGTGAATTATTTAACTAAAATTATAAAATTCAAAGGTGGAAAACTAGGGTGTCAAGGATCCACTTGTAAAGATCAAGGAGATCTATGCTTGATTCATGAACACAAATGGATTTAGAGTCTCATCTTCATCCAGTTGGAGGATATAACATTAAAAATCAAATCTGAACTTCCTTTGATCTAGTTTTCAAGAGATGAGAAGGATGTGAATTAGACTTAATTCTATTACAAAACCATTCCCATGAGACAAAGCAAACAACAGAATTTAACTAATCCACAACCAATCTGAGAGAATTATGAATGTTAGGAAGGGTTCCATCATCCAACCATGCCCATGAGATGATGGTGAACAATAGGACTCCTACGCTCATAATCTCTATAATGCAAAGAACAAACCCAAAGTTATCGTAAATCCATTACAATTTAAGTCACAATAAACCATTAAAAACTATGAAAATTCCTCATAATCAAACCGAAACTAAAGATAGTTTAATAAACATGAATCAAAGGCATAGAAAATATCCCATCACATTACAAGGTTCACCTCTTATCCCTAGCCAAGAGGCTTAGTCGATCCTAAACATGATCAAACTAAAATCTTTGAAAAATAACATAGGAAATAATGAATGAAAAGGAAGAAAACACCCTGGTGGATGGCTGGACGTCCACTCTCTCTCTCTCTCTCTCTCTCTCTCTCTCTCTCTCTCTCTCTCTCTCTCTCTCTCTCTCTCTCTCTCTCTCTCTCTTCCATGTCTTTTCCTCCACATGCGGATGCCTCCATGGCTGCCCGTCTACTCAGACCCCACGTCCAAGATTGCATGCCCCTCCACGTTCTCTATCTCTTTCTTTTATAGGTAAAGAAGGTCGACTGGAGTGGAGAACACGTGCATAATCTTACGCAGTAAGAAACGATGAGGCTTTTATGCAAGTCTCCTGCACTATGAAACCATTTGGCGCAATTAGATTCAACACCAAAACAGCCCCATTGTGGGATCTGTTCCGATTAACCTTCTTGAGCTTGATCAGACATTCCTTGGGAGAGGTTTGGCCACGATTGCAGAATAGCCCGAATCATCCGGGTTCCCTCTAAACGCACATCTACGTATTGCATGTGAAAGACAGTTTTTATTTATTTATTTATTTATTTATACGTTAACTATGGGGACCATGATCAGCGTTGGTTGAGAAATTCACATCGCCCATCAGCTTCGTGGTGGAATTTCGGTAGGATAGACGGTTTTTTGTTGTCTTTTGATGCAGCCCACCTGATCAATTATACGGTGATGATTCCACCATTCAGTGAGTAAGAGAACGGTTTTTGACGAGTCTTGGGCCCAGATCTCCTAGGTTGCGGTTGGTTTCCCCTCTTAGCTCGAATAGACGGTCCGGATTACTCGTCTACATTGAGATGGTGGCCCACTGAAGTCCGTCTGTGGAGCTCTATTTGGGCTTTTGTAGCGGTAGGAGAATGGGAAATAAGATTCCTTCCTTTTCTTGGTTTCATGTGGTCAAACAGATTTTGACCGTTTGCCTTAGCTTGGTATAATGCAGGTGTACCTTTATGCATGACACCCCATTTGATGTGGGGTCCACCTAGGGTGACTTCTTGAGAGATCTACTCTATTCATTCGTTTCTCCATTTAATTTGAGGGGTTGAGACCAAAATTGGAACATATCAAGATATCAGGTGGGGCCCAGATCAGGGATTTAATGGCTGATCTTTCCGTTGAGCTACTTTCACAAAAATCCAATGGTTGAAATTCGACATGTATTGTTAATTTAGGGTCCTCAGGCCAGATATAAAGTTTTGAGCCAAATGGATGGTGAAAACCCTGTGATCTTGCATTCAGCACGATTTTCAGGCCTCTTCATCGTTGATCACTTGATTTTCTCAAATATTTGGCGTGTAAATTCTTCGATCTCGGTCCCATGGGGTCCGTCCCTTTCCTTGGTAATTTCTGAGTATTAAATCCATGCTTTTAGTACCTATTTTCAGTCCAAGCTCCTAAATTCACCTTGTAATACAAACACGATTAAAATAAGTCATTAAACCGTATCATGTTCGTAAAATCAGGTAATAACTGGGGTCTAATATGCAATATTCGACCCTTAACACAATTCTCAACCAGCATTTTGCTAGTCCCAAGCAAAGTATGCGAAAAATAAGTTGAGAATCATAGGATAATTCTATAAACTTGAGTGATTTTTGAAAAATAATCCGGGTACGAGAATTCTGAGATACATCAATATTGACATTACTTTCTCCTAGACTCAAATGCACAACAAACTTCATGGCCAAGTTCAAAGTAGTAATCCATCAATTAGAATAATTTTAAACATTGAGTTCCATGGGTGTATAGTATAACCTCAGCTTCTCACAATTAAAGATCCAATCGTCAATTTTAATGATAACATTGATAATCAGAAGAGCATTTAGGATAACCATAACCTAAACCAAAACTTGCCTTACAATTCAACTTTTCATTCTTCTATCTTTTGATTTTTTCATTGATGGCTTTCACGTTATGTCAATCTTTTTAAAGATTTTTAATACGTAGCCCTTTTCGACGATAACTGTTGTTTAGTTGAGTATTTTTTTTTTCAAATTTTCTTATTAAACATGATGGACAAATTCCCCAGGTTGGTTCCTTACATACTTAATGATCACCAAGTTAATAATTCAATATCAAATTAAAACATTAATGTGTAAGCAAGATGTGACATGTGAAATCATGACTCAATCAATGTTTAAAACTTTGAATCATGAATTAATAATTTGAACATAATTGTGAAATCTAACAGGTAGCTAAATTTAAGAGTCCTTCAAAATCATAAGAATTTTCAGAAAAAATTTTAAAAATTTGCATGGTTTTTGCTCCAAACTGAGAAAACATTGATTAGGTAACCTAATTTCTTATCCTTAACCTAAAATCTACATTGTCCTCAATGTAAAAGATATGGGCATACAATGCACATGTGACAATGAAAGTAAATGAGAAGTGATAGAAAGATAGTACCTGATGAAGGAAATTGAACGGCTTTTTCCAAAGAGATCTCAGCGTGAAAGTGGATCAGCACAAGAGTAAACTATCCTAGCACACTGGAAAGAAAACTATCATAACGGCATAAAGAAAACTACCCTAGTCTTATGAAAATAAGGAAAAAGTTACTCAGTTATGCCGCAAGGTTTCTCTTCCGGCCAATATTTTGATAAATTTCTCAGTAGATTTTTCAACAAGATCATCCAAAAGCCTTTTTTGCAATAGTCTTGAATGCCCTGGAGCATGACTTTCTAGAGAAATTTATGTACCTCATCAGAAAAGTATCGTTGAATCGCTTGAGGTATCCAAAGGATATATGATTCACTTGTGATAGAAAAAGTGTCAATGTTAGTACACCATGGTAAATCAGAGACTACAAATAGATAAAATTTAAAAAAATTCTCAGAAAGTGATGTAGTCTTGATACATTCCGAAGTTTCAGAATTTGGTTCAATTTTTAACTCCTCCTCCTTTAATGATAAATGTTCAGGATGTGGTGAAGGAGAGGCTTTAACATAAGGGTTCTCTTAGTTAGTAACAATTACCGAGAAATTCTCTTGCGAGGCATCCACTATTTCTTTAATCATAAGATCGTTTAAATCTGAAAAGTATGCAAAGAAATCGTCCAAAGAGTTACAAATTTTAATTAAGAGTGACTTATTTTCTACATTGAAATCTGTAATGAGATGCTCAAGGACTCCATCGTCTTTAAAAGTAGATGGAGGTATGCTCTCTTGCTCCAGTCCTGCATAGACAGATTGAAGGTCAGTAGACGAAGTATTGATGTGAGGACTCTATTTATTGATACTACTCAGAAGAGGCATTGAATTATTAAAGTGTACAGCTTAGATGGTGGCCTCAACTGGGTGGTTTCAAATTCCAAAGTCATATCGAGCAATTCATCCCTCTCACGAATCATAATATCATTCAATTCAGGAAAGTGGTCTAAACATGTCTCACAAGAGTTAAAAGGGTCTGTTGTAAGGGGCTCATCCTCCACATTTTAATTAGTCATGTCAACTGGGTGGAGTAAATCATTGTGGTCAACCACTTCCTGTACCCCTTGATCACCTGGACCAAACTTGAGATTGATTTCAGAGGAATTTGGGCTGCACATTCATGATTGTTATCCCAATACTCATCATCTTCCAATTCAATGCAGACACACTTGGGATGAGTGGCTCTCCTCACATTCTCTTTCTAAATTGGGTTGAGGCTCGAATAAACTAACCTCCTCATCATTGAAACCAAGTGTGTTATGTGAGTGAAGTGTGTCATCATTATTATATTTGAAAGATACTCACGTCTCTTAATCATTCTTTTGAACCATCATCGAGATCGACTCATCAAGAAATTAAACCATATGCTCATTATTACAATCTAACTCTTCATTTAAAATTTTGGAGTTCGCTAAAAGCGAGTTAGGATCACTTTCCTCGCATTGTGTTTCTGGGTTGAGTTATAGCTGGGACGAACGAGCCTCCACTATCTTATCAATGCGCAAATTAAGCACGTCCAACATTTTTCTAATTTCTACAAGATAATCTATGTGATTCTGATATGAATTCTCTTGGATCGTTTTAGGTTGGATCTCAAAGGTAGGAGATCCAAGAGAATAATCATTATAACATATTGCTGGTTCATCTTTTCAACGTTTCTATGGCCACTGTTTATAGTCATACAGATCATAAGTTGAAGAATATGATGGTTGTTGATACATATTATTAGCCATAATATAATCTCGCATTGTTTTCTTCTTGTTTGATGGTTGATAATTATAATTCTCACGCCCATAAATCCGACAACCCCAACATTCGCATATTGTTTCCTTAATCTGTGGAGTGTAATTATTCTTCCACATAAGATCATGTAAGGACTTCTTAACTGGTGGAGCATTGTATTCCGGTCGGTGCTCGATGATGGTTCCAGAAAAATTTTGAGACATAGGTTAATCTCTATCATAATCATTATACATCCCTTCACACTTTTTCACATTCTCCAAAGCTATCTCAGCATATTGACGTTCCCACTCATGCATTTACATGGTGAAACCCTAATCCTGAAGCTAATCCTAAAAAATAAAAGAAAAATCCTACAGTAGTAAGTAGAGGAGAAGTTAGAATAAAGTTACCAGATTGGAGGAGATCTATGTTAGGATCCTGTAAGAGAAAACAAAACAAGTTAGTTTCTAAAAATAGAAAGTCTAAAATTAGAAAGTTTTTAAAAATAGAAAGAAGAGTTAGTTTCTAAAAAGGAAAGTTTCTAAACCTAGAAATAGAAAGCTACGTTAGTTTCAAAAAAATAAAAGAAATCCTAGAATTAGAAAAATTTTAAAAATAGAAAAACAAAACTTAATTCTAAATTTTTTTAAAAAAATAGAAAAATTAGAAAGAGATTACCAATTTAGAAAGCCTATATCAGGGTCCTACAAAATAAGAAAGTTAAGTTAGTTTTAAGAAATCAAATAGCAAAACCTAAACCTAGAATTAAAAAACTAAGAAAAATTCTAATCTTAACCTAATTCTAAAACTAGTCAATCTCATAAAAACGTAACCATCAATCTTCAGCAACGGCGCCAAAAACTTGTTCACACCCCAAGTATAAGGTTGTGATGTAGTAATAATCTCGGTAAGATCAAGGTCAAACCCATGGGGACTGAACCTTGTACGTAATCTGAACGTAACTTGAACTAGAATTAAGTGAAGATGTAATCTAAATCAGGAAAAATTAAGGGAATAATGGTGAATTATTTAACTAAAACTATAAAATTTAAAGGTGGGAAATTAAGATGCCAAGGATCCACTTGTAAAGATCAGGGAGATTTATGCTTGATTCATGAACACAACTGGATTTAGAGTCCCATCTTCATCCAGTTGGAGGATATAACATTAAAAATCAAATCTGAACTTCCTTTGATCTAGTTTCTAATAGATGAGAATGATGTGAATTAAACTTGATTCGATCACAAAACCATGCCCATGAGACAAAGAAATAATAGAATTTAACCAATCCACAACCAATCTGAGAGAATTATGAATGTTAGGAAGGGTTTCATCATCCAACTATGCCCATGAGACAATGGTGAACAACAAGGCTCCTAAGCTAACAATCTCTGTAATGCAAAGAACATACCCTAAATTATCACAAATTCATTGTAATTTAAGTCACAATAAATCATTAAAAACTACGAATATTCCTCATAATCAAACCAAAACCAAAGATAGTTAAATAAACAAGAATCAAAGGTATAAAAAATATCCCATCACGCTACAAGGTTCACCTCTTCGCCCTACTAAGAGATTTATCTAATCTTAAACATGATCAAACTAAAATCTTTAAAAATTGACATAGGAAATAAGGAACGAAAAGGAAGAAAACACCTTAGCTGAGGGTTGGATGTCCACTCTCTCTCTCTCTCTCTCTCTCTCTCTCTCTCTCTCTCTCTCTCTCTCTCTCTCTCTCTCTCTCTCTCTCTCTCTTTTCTACGTCTCTTCCTCCACATGAAAATGCCTCCACGGTTGCCCGTCTGCTCGGATCCCATGTCGAAGATTGGATGCCCCTCCACGTTCTTTATCTCTTTCTTTTATAGGAAAAGAAGGTTGGCTGGAGTGAAGAACACGTGCGTAATCTTACGCAGCAAGAAGTGGTGAGGCTTTTATGCAGCTCTCCTGCGTAGCGAAACCATCTAGTGCAACTAGATTCAACACCAAAACGGCCCTGTTGTGGGATCTATTCCAACCAGCCTTCTTGGGCTTGATCGAACGTCCCTTGGGAGATGTTTGAACAACCAGGATCATTGGTCCGATCTTGGCCACAATTGCAGAACAGCTCAGATAGTCCGGGTTCCCTTCGGACACACGTCTGCGTATTGCATGCGAAAGATAATTTTTTTTTTGCGTTAACTGTAGGGCTCATGATCAGCGTCGGTTGAGAATTTCACACCATCCATCGGCTTCATGGTGGAATTTCGGTAGGATGGACGAGTTTTTATTATCTTTTGATGCGGCCCACTTGATTGATCGTGCGGTGTTGATTCCATCATTCAGTGAGCAAGAGAATGATTTCTGATGAGTCTTGGGCCCAGATCTCCTGGGTTGCGGTTGGTTCCCCTCTTAGCTCGAATAAATGGTCCGTATTGCTCATCCAGATCGAGATGGTGGCCCACTGAAGTTCGTTTGTGAAGCTCTGTTCGGGCTTTCGCAATGGTGGGAGAATAGTAAGGAAGATTCCTTCCTTTTCTTGGTTTCTTGCGGTCAAACATATTTTGACTGTTTACCTTGGCTCGATATAGTGCAAGTGCACCTTTATGCGTGCACACCCCATTTGACATGGGGTCCACCTAAGGTGACTTCTTAGAGATCTACTTTGTTCATTCATTTCTTCATTTAATTTGAGGGGTTGTGTGAGACCCGTATCCTAGCCCGTACCATTCCGTAGGCTTCCGTGGTCCTCCCAGTCGAATTTCGATGATCCTCGATCTGTAATCGACATTTGCGCGTGACCTTGACTCTCATCCTTTCAATTTGAGTCGGCTCAGCCTAAGACTTGTATCCTTGCAACTGCACCGTCATCGCAGTTTCGACGCCGCGTCTCACACGCCGAGGCGATACCTGGGCCAAAAGATTTGGCCTCACGTTCATTCCAAAGAAACACCGAGTATTGTGAATTCTGAGAGAATCTCTACAATATGTCCCATCAATCAATCAATCAAGTACATACCCTATCTCAAGTACATCACCCATACCCCATGCCACCGCACCCCCTCACAACTTAACTCTCTCTCTCTCTCTCTCTCTCTCTCTCTCTCTCTCTCTCTCTCTCTCTCCACCCATACCTCCTTTACACAAATTTCAACCCAACCCATGCTTTCCCATTCCCATCCCTTACAACAATCATTCCATCCATCTCTTTTCATCCATCATTCTCTCTCTCTCTCTCTCTCTCTCTCTCTCTCTCTCTCTCTCTCTCATTTCTATCTTCACTCTCAAACCCCAAGAGAAACACCCAAACATTCAAGATCTCCAAGCCTTCCCAAAACAACGAGTGTGGCCCACTTTCCCACCATCTCATCTCCCATCTCAACCATTTATTCTTCATCAACTTCCATTAAAATTGAAGGCAAGGAGCATAGGAGTCCAAGGAGCTAAAGAAGAAGGACAGTAGGTGGGTGATCTACCATTTATTTCTAATTTTAGGGCCCACTTGTTGTGGGACCCACTTAATGTATGCGTTGTTTAGGGAGGGCCCAATAGTGGCGGGGTCCCTCCCCTTCACGTCTCTCTCTCTCTCTATATCTCTCTCTCTCTCTCTCTCCATCATGATGTAATAGGCCCCACTAATATGTGTTTTATCCACACCTTCCATCAGAGGCAGTGGGACTCCATCGTGAAATGCATATGAATACATTTCATCTAGGGCTTGGACGCTAGTCCCTTATATAGTATAGTATATATATTATATGTAATATATATAATATAATATATTTATATATATCATCATGTGTATGAGAGGTGGGCCCCATGTGGGACCCACCAGGTGTATATCTTTGATTATATATATAGATATATTATGGTGGGGCCACACCACGTGGAACCCACCTGATGAACAGATTGGTTGGTGAGCCTCACACCAGCTATATAGCTGTTGTATTGACATCTCAAGCACGTGGATCCCAGCTGATGACGTCAGTAAGCGTAATGGGTTAGGTGATCCAGACCGTCCATCCACTGGACGAGCAGCCCGGGGGTTGCTGATTGGCACCAGTCCCGTGGGTTTCATCCACACCGTCCACTTGCATGGACCCCACATGATGCATGTGCTTTATTCATACCGTCCGTTTCATCCACACTGTCCACTTGCATGGACCCCACATGATGTGTGTGCTTTATTCATACCGTCCTTATATGTGCTCCCCACCTATATACCTGCTGTACTAACGTCAGTAAGTTCTGTGGGTCCCGCTGATGTATGTGTTACATCTAAACCGTCCATCCATTTAGCAAGCTCGGCTCTAGGCTTGAATCCTGTTATCAGGTGGACCACACTACAGCGAACAATAGAGTTGAACGTCTACCATTGAAACCCCTTTTGGGTTTACAGAAGTTTTGATTCAATATAATATTTATTTTTCCCTCCCTGTTCAGGTCCTTGTGACCTTATGAACTGACTGGATGAAAAATAAATACTATGGTGGGGCCCACTGGAATTCAACAGTGGAAATCATTATCACCACTACCATTTGTGGTATGGTCCAGATGATCCTTAGGATATGATTCATTTTGTGATAATGCTCTAAAATGATCTCTAGCTATAGATGAATGGTGTGGTTAGTTTGGGCCCATTTAACTTGGCCAATTTGATTTAGCCCATTTGAATCATCCCATTTAATTTGGCCCATTCGATTGGCCTATTTGTATCAGCCCATTTGATTCGGTCCATTTGACTTAGTCCATATGATTCGGCCCATTTAACTTGACCCATTTGAATCGGCCCATTTAATTCGGCCCATTCGACCAGCCTATTTGTATCGACCCATGTGATTCGGCCCATTTAATTCGGCCCATTTGATACGACCCATTTGACTTGGCCCATATGATTCGGCCCATTTGACACGACCTATTTGACTTGGCCCATATGATTCGTCCCATTTGATACGACCCATTTAATTCAACCCATTTGATGTATTTGGGGCCCTTGAGTGAGGCCCCATGATGATGTATATTAGGCCTTTGTGTGAGGCCGTGGGCCCACTATATGTTTGACCCTATGTGGGCCACTCCTTGAGAGCAATGTTGGTTGAATGCCCACATTGATGGGCAGTGATGGTTAAATGTCCACATTGTGACCTTCCCTCAAGCCTGGTTAGGCTCACTCTCATCATTCTCTAGTGGGTTAACCCAAACGAATGGGCCCCATTGATATTGCTTGGACCATCATTGGTCATCTATCTATGGACCTCACCTTGCGTCAAGATCAATTACTTGTGTAAGCCGATTTCGATTATCGAGGCCGATTCTGATTATCGAGGCTGATTCTGATTGTCGATGTTGATTATCGAGGCCGATTCCGATTGTCAAGGTCGATTCTGATTGTCGAGGCTGATTGTATAGGCCGATTATCAATGCCGATTATCAGTGTCAGTTGTCGATATCGATTATGAGTATAACATCATGATACATGCCCATACTCATCATCTGCATATTTATTATGAGATGTGGTTAACCATTGCATATGTCATTAGGTAGGTTGTTTTGAGACTCCCTGATAGGTGAAGATTATCTCATATGAGTGCACGGTATGCGCAGGATTGATGCATGAGTAGATTGTATGACTCATGCATCTTGCATTATGTATTGTGATTACTATACGCCCTAGCGACATCAGGGCCATAGCCCTGTGGAGGCCAGATAGGACATCGAAAATATGTTATTAACATTGGCTTACCATAGATGACCCTGGGTGAAAATTCTTAAATCTTTGAGGTCAAGAGACGCCCCAACGTCGAGACCGAGTGAATACATGAGTGTTCGAGTGCCGAATACTATTAGGCCGCGTCTCCCACTGTATCATGGTCGATTGGGAAGGGGTGTGACCTTACCCGCCTGAGGATAGGGGGCATAGCTAGGTTGAGTTTGACTAGCTCGTGATTCGGTCCGCTATCGATGTGGCGGGTAGATATTAGCTGACTACTGGCTAGGCGAATAGTGAAGTCTCTTCCACTTGCATGGTTGCGCGTCCAATGGGTAGCGATTGCATGTAGAGTGTACTAGACCCCAGTGATGATCTCAAAGATGTACAATACTAATTTGTAGAGCAGGGGTTGCATACTCATTCATTCATTCATTATCCACTCGGGCTGGTGGTGCACAATATTGTTATGTGTACCTTCAAAATGGCTAAGATTTCGATTGGGGCACACGACTAACTTAAGATCAAGAGTTTATCACATTGAGTCTGACTATCTAAATTAAGTATGAGACTGGTTTGGATAGAAGTCCTTGTAATGGACCCCATAGCCTACGATACTACATACTATCATCTCGACTTCACACTCCGACAGGGTCATTTCATTCGCATTGCATATTGCATTACATCCGCGACATATGACATTTTGGATTATTGTGTTTCTGCATTTATATGGTCTAGATACAATTGACGGTATTCGTGAACTCATCAGGAATTGTATATTGTATTGCATCCTCGACATCTGATATTTAACTCTTTATGATTCTACATTTACATAGTCGATCTACAATGCGTACTCTGATATTGTTTGAATCATGGACTTGTCAGTATTTTCGCTTACTCTGATATCGTATGATTCATGATCTTATTAGTATTTCCGATATTGTATAATTATGACATTGTATTAAATACTTGACACTTACCTTGTGCACACACTTACACCACCTTCTAAGCTTTCTATAAGCTTATGAATGATAGATGCATGCATGTGATGTTAGGTTGCAGCAGTGTGGAGCTTGGAGCATGTAGCTGACTTCTGGAGCTTTGATTTTTACATATGTATTTCCCTTTCAGCATTGTGTTCAAATGTTTATATTAGTGGATATGTGATGATGATGTTGCCTTTAGGATTTGGGTAAACTTGTGGTTATGCTTATTACGTGTAAATGTACATTGAAAAATCCTCCATATATGATCCCAGGATAGGATCTGGCGTATGGACACTGGGAGCCGAGAATGGGGTACTGCGGAGGCTGTCGGCACTGGATTCGGTGATTGGTAATTTTGTGAGCCCAGTTTTTGAGTTTGGGGCGTGACAGGTTGAGACCAAAATTGGCATACTTCAAGATATCAGGTGGGCCCCAAATCAGGGATTTAGTGGTTAATTTATCTGTCAGGCCACTTCCACAAAGATCCAATGACTGTAATTCGATGTGTATGGTTAAGTTAGGGTCCTTAGGCCAGATATAACGTTTCGAGCCAAATGAATGGTTGAAACCCTGTGATCTTGCGTTCAGGATAATTTTCAGGCCTCATCATCGTTGATCGCTTGATTTTCTTGGATCTTTGGCATATAAATTCTTTAATATCGGTCCCCTGGGGTCTATCCCTTTCCTTAGTGATTTCTGAGTGTTAAATTCATGCTTTTAGTACTCATTTTCAGTCCAAGCTCCTAAATTCACTTTGTAATACAAACACGATAAAAATAAGTTGTTAAACAGTATCATGTTTGTAAAATTAGGCAATAAATGAGGTCTAATATGCAATATTTGACCCTCAACAATAATGATTGAAGATGATATTTCAAAATTGATCCCAATCGAGTTCTTAATCGAACCAAGCATCAGCGAACCCAATCCAGGCACGGTCCTCTCGATAAATTCAGGATTGACCTGGATGGACCCAATAATTAACTACCTCAAGAAAGGAAAGTTGCCTAACGACTGACTAGAGGCACACAGACGCTTATTTAGGATGACTTGCTACACCATGGTCGAGGACATCTTTTACAAAAAAGGATTCTCTCTCCCATTAGGCAACCACTCTGGCGGTCGGGCCTTCACTGACAAGGTTATCCGATAAGGATACTTTTGGTCAACCATTTAGATAGACGCCAGGCAGTATACTCGGAGATGTGATAAGTATTAGCAGTTTGCGACAGTAAACCATCAACCGCCTGAGCAACTGACTCCTATGACTGGACCGGGGCCTTTCGCCTAATGGGGGACCGATAACATTGGCCCCTTACCAACTGACAAGGGGCAGACTAAATTCGTAGTCATCATAGTTGATTATTATACCAAGTGGGCCGAAGTTGAGCACTTGGCCAAAATTACCGAGTAAAAGATTATCAACTTCATCTAAAAAAATATCATGTGCCGGTACGGGATCCCCACCACGATCATCTCAGACAACAGGAAGCAGTTTGTCAGTAACTAATTCCAAGGCATGTGCGAAAACCTCAGGATTAGGAACATCTACTCATCACTTTGGCACCTTTAGGCTAATAAATAGGCCGAGGCTATCAATAAGATCATCAAGAATCACCTTTGAACCAAACTCGAGAAAGCTAAAGGAGCCTGGGCAGAAGAGCTTCCCCACGTTCTCTGGGCATACAAAGTAACTACTCAAACGGCCACAAGAGAGGTCCCTTTTTCCCCGACCTTCAGCGCTGAAGTTGTTATCATGGTCGAGATCGGACTTGCGAGTGCTCAAATCAACTCTTACGACAAGCATCTGAACGCCAAGAAGATAATTCTGAACCTCGACCTGATCGAAGAAAGAAGGGAGCAAGCCTAAATGAGGGCCGTGACTTGAC
The DNA here is from genome assembly GCA_037074715.1 of Magnolia kwangsiensis. Lineage (NCBI taxonomy): Eukaryota > Viridiplantae > Streptophyta > Magnoliopsida > Magnoliales > Magnoliaceae > Magnolia > Magnolia kwangsiensis. The sequence goes on from CM073577.1 coordinate 124,381,661, forward strand.
AGCAGTAGGTTACCTGTTTCTACAATTCTAGAGTGAGGACAAGAAGGTTTCGAACTAGAGACCTAGTCCTTTGCAAAACCTTCCAGAATAGCATGGAACCCTGCTCAGGTGCCCTAAAATCGAACTGGGAAGGACCTTACATGGTAAGAAGCATGAGCCGACCGAGGACGTATCGACTCGAAGACATGGAAGGGCGACTATTGCCACATCTGTGGAACGCCGAGCACCTAAAAATCTACTATAGGTAGGTGTCAACCTATCTTAAGTACAAAATCTACTTTCCTGATTTTTTTAAATCTACAATGTCAAAATCTACGGAAACTATAATAAAAATCCTGACCTCGGGAAAAATTCACGCTCTGCTTTTCCACCAACAAATGTTCCACTTACAAAAAATCTACTAAGGGTTTCCTGCAATACAAGGAACAACCTTGACTAATGGACCAACCCTTAAAGAAGAGGTTAGACCATGAGCTATCGCTACTACATAAGTCGCACATCCTGTGATAGGAACAATGCTTTTGGGATACAAAAGTATCTAACCAATGGGAGTATTTGACTAAGAGTCATGGTCCGTAAAGTAAACGGCTAAGGGGCTAACCTAGACACAACCCAAAAATACCAACCTATCCGTCATAAGATTGGCTAATCTACTTAGAAAATCCACACAAGACAACCATTGTAACAAAAAAACTCTTTAATTAATAATAGTGTAAAGAATACATTATAAAAAAAAAAAGTAAATTATAAAAAAAGAGGGAGAAAAGAACATTACGACGCTGAAGGGGGGTGCTCAGAAGGTGAGTCCTTAGGAGGTGCCTCACAATCTTCAGAGGATTCAACCTCAAAAGCCGAGAGGTCAAGCTCGGGATATGCCCCTTTAATGTCCTCGAGGCAGCTCTCATACCCGAGGCCATATAGGGCATCCCTATCCTCCTCGTATTCCATGGAGGACTTATACTCCTCCACGGCAGCCGCCCTAGCCATAGGGATGGCCGCCTGTTTCTTTCATCTTCCCACTGTATTCCTGCTTCATCTTGCCCAGGTCAGACTTCCACCGAGAATCTCTATCTAGAGCTTCAGTAATGAGCTTCTTAGACGCCTCCAGCTCGGTTGGACCTGCCTCCACCTGAGCCTTCAAGGCCACACTCACCCTCTCCACTTGAGTCAGAATGACATTTTTAAAACAAAGTTACTCGGCTTTAAAGCCCTTTTGCAATAGTTCGACCTTAGCCTCCTTGTACTCTGCCTTACCGCATAATATCTTGTGGCAAGTGTTCAGGAGAGAAGGAGTAAACTAAAACAAAAGACACAACAGAAAACACGAAAATAACTAAGTAACCGAAAGAAATCTCAAAAGAAAACTTACCCTGAGAAGGACCTTTGCTAACTGCCCCACTACCTCATTTGAAGGTAGCTCCATCGTCTTGGTAAATTTGGCATGGGGACATGTCATTCGATCTAGGGCAGAAGGTCCTTCATTGTGGCGTGATCCGACCAAAAAGAACCCTGGCCCCTGTCACCTCGGCTGTCAACTGGGTCCTCCACCTATGGCACAGGAATATCAGCCTCAGTCCCCACGACCTTCTGGGCCCTAGAAGCCCTAACCTCGGCAGCAGAAGCCGGCCCCGCAACCACCTTGGCTGCCTCGAAGACAGCAGCAGTAGGCGTGACATCTATAACTTCTTGGCCTGGAGCATACCCAACCGTCTCCTTCTTTTTCACGATGGACTTCTTTTTTTGGGCAACCTCGGTCAAGTAGGGCTCCTTCGGCTTTGAGCCCCTCGGATCAGGCATTTCTATACAATAAAAAGAGAGGTTAGCAAATACGTAGGAGGAAAAAGAACTTACAGTTAAAACTCTAGAAAGATATACTTATCAAAAATAAGTTAAGACTTGATTTGAGCAGCAGTTGGGGCGTGATCAAGTGCTTCTAAGATCTCATCTCGGCGTCCACTGACCTTGCCTCAACAATCCAAGCTTATTCTTCTGCACCTACTCCAGTAGGTTACTTAGGCAGAACTGCCATGAACAACCACTGTTTAAAAAAAGAGTTGGGGGGGTGGGGGGGTGGGGGGAATTAAACTAAATCACAACAGTGCGAGCATACAGACCTAAAATGGCGAAGGAGGTTGGAACCCAAGAGCTCAACCCAAAAATCCTTGGTGTCTCTTAGTCCCCCGACACCCAAAACCAATTGTTCTTCTAGTTTTTATTCGAGGTCAGGGTGTCCCTAATTAAGGCTTTGCCAGTCCCCCTCCAAGAGGCAAAGTAATACCAACCGTCGTGTAAATGGTTGAATTTCACCTGGTACATGTGGAGAAACTCATTCACGGACAGCTGAGGCTAGTCAAGCTCATACTAGAGAATGAGTGACCACACCAATGTTCTCCAGGCGTTCGAGATCAATTACCCGGGGGCTAACCCCAAGTATGCGAGAATCCGCCTCACTATCCTCTAAAGGGGGAGCCTCAGATCACACTAAAGGACGACCTGAAAAATAACCACCTCACCCTCAAGAGCACTATTCGGGAGGTCACCTGGTGAGGAAGCTCGAAGTACCATGAAGTCTGAAATGTGATACCCCGACCTGATCCTCACTAGGTAGACCTCCATCAGTACACATCCAATTGCCCCCCTCTCCTCAGCCTTCAACAAGGTCCCACTAATCTCCTCCGGTGCTAGGCCAATCTCCTTCGTGCCCCCTGGCCGCTCTGCTGGGGACTTCTCAGCCACTTGCGACTCATGGGATGCATGAAAATCCTAGTTGCTTATCATCATCCAGGGAAATGGTGGGTTCAACATGGGGCAAAGATCATCTACCCCACCATTAGGATGAGATGCCCAGCCCCTCCCACTGATCAGATGTTTTTAGCGTGTTCGTGGGCCCAAAGGTTACTGAAAACTCAAAGGAAAGAGGAAAAGGATGAAGGTAGGGGAATAGGGATGCAAAAATGAAGCTAACCAAGGAAGGAATCTCGCCTAAGAAAACACCGAAAGAGCGCTGGCCAGAAATTTTCTAGGGCCGAAGAAGAAAAAGTGCAGCAAGGACAAGGGGCAAATAACCCTGCCCCACGTTAAGGCATCTCATTTTATAGCAAAGTCACCTACATGACATTTAATACGCACATTCAATGTGGTATCCAAAGAGGCTCCTTGACGTCCATGCTCCTATACATGGAACTCTACCGTTCGTTGCACGATTCTACTACCGAGCACATGACATGTGTCTTCGTCCCATTTGCCAGAGGCTGAAAAGGCTCCCTGATAGCACGCATGGCATCGAGACATGAACATGGCATCTTGAGTTCAACGCATTATGATTGCAGATATGCACCAATTCTTACGGCTGCCACATAACCTAACATTAAATGACAAATTGACCTGACACCCCGAAAGACAATCATCCGACCTGACCAGGACCAACTTACTTCTCAAGCCCACTTTGCAATCTCAGAAGTAGGGGGCTTACTTTTTTGGGAAAAAATAGATTGACTAAGGAGATAAGGTCAGGTTAGAGCTCCACGTGCCTACCCAGGTCGAACAATAAATTGATGCGACCAAAAGGACTAGCCCTTGAACCGAGACTGAGCGAAAAATAGGGTCGAGCTCAAGATATTGTCGCTGAGATAAAAGTACCCATTGCTCGACCAGAGTAATCAAGATGACATGAGTCCAGGTCAGTTTACCGCCTCTAGGTTAGGTCGGCCTACTACCTCCAGGTCAGATCGACCTACTGCTTCTAGGTCACATCGGCTTACTACTCCAAGTCGGGTCAGCCAACACCACCTTGGCCTCTTGCTCTACATCTTTACTAATCCCAAATAATCAAATCTTATCTAAGAGAGGCTTACCTGATGTCTTCTCCAAAGATCTCGGAGGATATCCGCAATACGCTTGGGATCCCGAGATATTTGCCAAGGATCTCAAAGAATTCCCTCACACGTTCGGGATTTGAATCCCTCTACAACACGCACTTAATAGATAGGGAGATCTCATTTACGTCACCACCTCTCCTCGACTATAAATAGGAGCACCCCTGACGGTGAAAGGTATGCACAATCTCTAGCATAAAGCCCCTTACTCAACTGGACCTAAAATCCTTACCTAACTTAGGCATCGGAGGGTCTCCTGCACTAGCCAGGGTCTCCTTTGTCCGTCCCTTATGTAGGTATGCAAAGGTCCAAGGAAGACTAACTAGATTTCTGCATCAACAACTATAATGACTATGAATTCTTAAGGAAGATCTTGTAATGCCTCGAGTTTTTAAAACCCGAGTATATAACTCGTTCTCAAAAAATCGGAGTATTAACCTTTAAAGATAGTTATATTCAGGTATTTTTTTTTCCTTTTCTTTTTCTTTCAGAGTTAGCAATTTAACGGAAGATGTAAAAATCAAACATAAAGGAAAATTTACATTTACATTCAGAATATACGAGTGACTACCCATAATGACTTTTACAAACCAACGTCTCTATGTTAACAATTATAATAAATGCACGATTTAATAATAAAATGCATATAAACTTGAGCCACAAGATCGCGCAGCTTCTCTTGACAAATACAACCATGTATCCCTGATAATCGTTCCCTGCTCTTTATAATCTGGACATGGATATTATTTAAACTACCTGCGCTACTTGTATAGTTATATATTCGATGAATGAGTGACCAGCTCAGTATGAATTTTCCTCAAGATTACACACCACCGAATTATTTAAGCATAATTTTTAAATAATAAGATAAAATATTTCATAATGCGATCTTGTTTAAGTGCATAGATGCATGAATAGACATCAACTGGGGATGCACATCCAGTTGGCCAAGTGAATGGACATTTCAAACAGTCAGTCCATTCATGTAAGAGAATGAGTCTTTCAAGCAATCGATTCATTCAACTTACTAAGTAGTGGGCTTTTCAAATAATCGGCTCACTTAGACATGAATGGGCCTTTCAAACAGTCAACTCATTCATGCTGTGGATGGGCCTTTTAAATAGTCGGCTCATCCCAAGTAAGAGAATAGACCTTTCAAACAGTCAATCCATTCAGAATGCAAGTGCCGTGAATGCATGATTAATCCCATCTATTTTATTCCAATTTACAAGCAGCCAATTTAGAAAAGCACAAATGACACTCTTTTTTTTTTCAAGTTAGATTTCATTAAAGATCCAAATTATAGAGAGGACTTTCGGACAGAGTCCAGGGACTAAAAGGGCTTGGTCTGCCTATCATATCCTGTACAAATGTGACCTTTTTAGCTTCCCAATAAAGCCCACACTAGCTTTGTCCAACAACAATCTACCTCTTGTCAACCTTGGAATTTGAGACATCTCACGGAAGGTTCCGCCTTCATTAGACTCACTGCCCAATCTAGCCAAGCTGTTAGCCGGCCCATCGGCCTCTCTGGGGATAAGGGTAACTCTGAAGCAAGCCTTTTGGAGAAGAGTCCTAATTCTAGATATCCAGTATCTCCATTTCCAAGAAAACGACGATCTCTCGAGAATGGATTCCACTACCCACTTAGAGTCGGATTTGATTAGAACTTGTGAGTAACCTACTCTGACACACGTATCCAAACCATCGTGAAAGGCCTAAGTTCCGCCCTATTATTAGAGGAGACACCGTAGCCATTGCAGAAGGCAAACAGGAGTGATCTAGTGCTGTCTCTGCAGATTCCCCCTCCACCAGCTGGCCTAGGATTCCCTAACGCAAATCCGTCAATGTTAAGTTTATGCCAACCCTTCGGGGGCTTAGACCAATGCACCACAACACGGCTAGGGGACTGAGGGGAGGAAGATGGCTGCGGGGAGGGAATGGGATAAGCTGGGTCTAGAAGAGTTGGGCATATGCATCAAGGATAGAGCCTCCAACCACCATCCGAAGCAACTGTAGGCATCCTGAAGAGAAGTCTTTGTCTTGTCAAACCTAGCCCTATACATGGTCATCTAAATTTCCCAGATGAGGAAAGTAGGGGCTAGACGAAGGGAGCAAGGGGAGGACCTGCGGGAGGAAAGCATCCACCACCATAAAAGACGATCTTAGATGGATGCATGGGCCGTCAGCGAGATTTTGAAAAGGCAAGCTAGCTTGTTCTAGATTAAGCTAGTAAGGCTGTTGTGTAAAAGAAGGTGAGAAATGGTCTCTGAGGAGGGAGCATCATTGACCAGGTTACAACATACACACTTAGAAAGTAAAATGATTCCTTTTCTTTGAATATTATTGTTAGTAGGCAAAGCGCGGAACAAAACTTTCCATGAGAATATAGAGATCTTCGGGGGAATTATAGGGTGCCACGCCCATTTATCTCAGGATTTCCTTCCACCAGAGACCCTAATAACTTCCCAAGATGATTTAACTATGAACATACCTAGGGGCCAAATGGCCAGATGCAAACATCATCATTCTTGGACGTGAAAATGCCCTCTTTTTGAATGTGGGCTCGAATCTAGTTCAGGAGGGGAAATGGAGTATTCAACTTAAGCCCTTCTGAACTTAGGAAATCAGCTACCACCAGATCCCTAAGATCGGACAGGATCTGGATAGAAGAGATGCTCTGAAATGGGCCCGACTCAGTCCAGTTGCATTGCCAGACATTACAGCTCCCTCGCCTAACTTCCCACTGAGCATTCTTGTCAAGGATAGGAAAAAGCTTGAAAATGTTATTCCAGAAAGGGGAACAACCAATGCCAGATTTGAATGAGCTCCCAGAAGTGCTAGTAATTAGATACTTAGAAGTCAGAAATTTGGCCCAAAGGCTGTTCGTGCCGCTATATCTGAACCCCCAAGCCATCTTGAGATGCAGCGCTTGCAACATATCCTTTAATTTTTTGATGCCAAGGCCACCTTCAGCCTTCGAAGTGGAAATGGATCTCCAACTTCTCCAATGCTATTTTTTCCTTCCATCACTCCAACTCTAGAGAAAATTAGTAAAAGACTGCTCGAGAACATGCAGGGATTTCACTAGAATAACTGAAGCAGCCATGGTATATATGTAGCGGCATGCCGCTAAGGATAGAGGAAATCAACATCAGCCTCCCAGCTTGGGAGAGAAGACGATCACTCCAGCCCTAAATCTTAGCTGAAATTCTATTGACTAACCCTAAAATCACTACCTTTAATCCTCCCCTGAATAATGGGGATCCCTAAATACATGAGTCCTCCTGAGGCTTTCCCAAATCCCAGTGTTCTCTCAAAACTTCTGATTCTACCAAAAGATAGCTTGGGTGAACAGAAGAAAGGACTTTCGCGCATGTTAACTCTTTACCCTGAAGCCTGCTGATAGGAAGATAAGAAGGCGACGACTTGAAGAAGCGAGTGACGTGATCCGTTAAGGAAAAAGGACTATATCCTCAGCATAAAGGAGGTGAGTGATTTGATGACAACCCTGCTTCAACTTAAAAGGAGAGCATAGCCCGCCAGTAACCAACCTCGAGAATCTCCTACTAAAAGCCTCAGCCATCAGAATGAAAGGCTGGGAGATAGACGATTGCCCTGCCTTAAACCACGTGACGATTTGAAGAAGCTATAACTCTCACCGTGGATCAACACCGAGAGCCAGTTGTTAGTCCAGCAGAACTCAACCAACTTAGCCTAGGTTAGGGCGAAACCAAATTGGGAAAGGACTATCTTCAAGCAATTTCAATCTACCCTGTCGTACGCCTTCTCCATATCAAGCTTCAGAAGAAGGTTCCCTCCACGTACCTTCCTATTAATATCTTTAACCGCTTCCTGAGCGATAATAATGTTCTTTGCTATAGACCGCCCTTGAACGAACGCATTTTTCTTTGGCGAGATGAGCTTAGGAAGGAAGGATCCTAACCTATTCGCCACAATCTTGGCAAAAATCTTATAAATGAAGTTACACAAAGTTATCGAGTGGTAATTAGAAATGGATTTAGGTCATGCAATTTTGGGGACTAAGATAATCAGAGTGGATGCGAAAGCTCTAGGAAGGGAGCCACCTTTGAAGAAATCCACTGTAGCTACATGAATATCTGCGCCCACAATATTCCAACAAGAAGAGAAAAAAGCTCCAGCGAAACCATCGGGGCCAGGCGCACCATCTGGAGGGAGGGCTGTGACAGCCCGGTGGAGTTCCTCTAACGACAAAACATTCAAGAGGAGGGTGTTATCCTCGTTAGTGATCAGTTGGGGAATTGACCGAAGGAGAAGATCATCCACTGCGACGAGGCTGACTAAGGAGTTAGCAGTCAGAAGGGCCTGCATGAAAAGAATCGCTTCTTGCTTGATGGTGGCTTGGCTGGAGGTAATCTCCCCCGAGGCCAGCTTGATCTGATGGATCCCAGATCTCCTAATTCTGTCAGAAGTAGAGAGGTGGAAGAATTTAGTGTTTCTATCACCCTCCTTCAACTAATTGTTGCGAGATTTTTACTTCCAAAACACTTCACTGTCTAATTCCATACTTGTAAGCTTGGATTTGGCCCTGCCAATATCTTTAGACGAGATGGAAGAGGAGGGGAATTGGACCAAAGCCTCTAGCTAAATTAATTCCTGCTCAGCAGACTTAATGTTATTGAAAATGTTCCTAAAAACATTGCGGTTCCAAATTCGCAGGCTTGTCTTAACTTGCTTGAGCTTGAGAAGGAGGTTTGTCATCGGAAGATCGAATAAAGGCTGTGAGCAGTTCTTAGCAATAAGCTGGGAGAAAGAGGCATCAAGGGTCCACATAAGTAGGAAACGGAAAGGCCTTTGGGCCTGAGGGATGGGGGGTGGGAAGGCAACGAGGAGAGGGACGTGGTCGAAGTTCATTCTCGGCAAATGTCGGACCATCAAACCAGGGAATCTGCTCACCCAATGCCCATTGTAAAGGAATCTATCAAGCCTAGCCCAAACTTCGGCCTATCCCCCTTGATTGTTGCACCAAGTGAACTTATTGCCCGAAAAACCTGCATCGAAGTTCATTCTCGCCAGATGTTGGACCCTGAAACTAGGGAATCTACTCACCCAATCTCCATTGCAAAGGAATCTATCAAGCCTAGCCCAAACTTTGGCCTATCCCCCTTGATTGTTGCACCAAGTGAACTTATTGTCTGAAAAACCTGCATCTAAGAGAGTAGCCGAGTCGACAACATTCCTGAACTCCGCAGAGCTGATCTGATCAAAATTTCTATAGCCCAATATTTCTGACGGGTCCAACACAACATTAAAGTTGCCACTAACTACCCAAGGACCCGTCGTCCTAGCTGCCAACAAGATGATGTTGTCTCAAAGGAGTCTTCTGCTATACTTAGAGCATTTAGCATAAACTACAGAAAGTCTGCCGATAGGACTTTGATTAGCCTAGCAAACATCTATAGAGAGGATCTGGTTAGACATATTTATGACTAAGAAAGATGGAATTGCTAAAAAAAATTTCAGATTTTACCACCTAAGTCCACGTTTGAAACATAAGTATGAAAACCAAGCTTTAAACTTGTACTTGCCCGTTTGTGATCACCTGCCACAGGTTCAAGGACTGTAAAAATAGTAGGTTTATGTTCCTTAATATATCTGCGAGCCGTCCGGATGGTGGCCAAGTTGGCCAAGCCCCAGGTATTCCAAATGAAGAAGCTATCCATCAAAAACCTTTGTAGGGGAAGCCGTCTTACCTACCAAATTAGACACTCTGTCTTTTCTTTGATCTTTATTAGGCCTGGGAGCCATCAATTCCTGAGACTTTTTCTCCTTGGGGGTGATCTCAGATCTTAAAAGCTTCCTCCCTGTCCAGGAGGATAAAGTAGGGGAGTGGCTGCTAGTCCTAGCCACCTCATGGGGCCCGGAGTCATGCTCCGCTTGGGAGGGAACGACCACTGTTCGAAGCGGACCCTTAGTAATGGCTGAGGTGGCCTTTGGGGATCAAGAGATCTCGAGGGAAGGGAATCTGTGAGTGCAGCCAGTGCTCCTAGATAACTGATAGGGGGAGAGATCGATTGAGAGGTCTAACCTCCTATAGACTGATATACATCCATCAGTGAGCCCGGTGGGAGGCAGATGCATTCCCTCAGTCTCAGCTTAGAGTAAAGGCGTTTGAACAGGGGAATCCGCAGGGGAGAAATATTGATCATTGTTAGTCTCCTCCAATGAATTATTGGAGGAGTCACCTTCCAATTTCGCTTGCTCGTGGGGCTGAATTGCAAGCAAGGTTGATAGAAAACGAGAGCCTGAGTAGCTCCCCTAATTATCATACATGGACTTGGATGTGTCTACCATAGAGGGAGGAGATTCAACAAAATTTCAGTTTAGCAAGCGCACCTGATTGGAGGACTGATCCTCCACAGGGAAGATGGGGGGCGAGACTGTGCCAGAGGGGCTGGTCCTTAGGATTGACATCTTCTACGAAGGCAAGAATATCTTTGTAGCCGTTGATACATCTGATTGATCGAGGAGGGCAAGAGCAAGCAAGTTGCTTAGGATGGGGTTCGAGTTAAATGTCGATAGTCAGGAGATCGCCAGAAATGCTGGAAGGAGGATACAGATCAATTAATTTTGGCCAGGGAGCAATAACAGAGAGGGGGGCTACTTTGATGGCTAGACTCTCATCTGGATTAGCAGTGGTCAGCAGAATTAGGTGTTGAGGGAGGACGTCACCATCTGTGTTGCTAACTTTGGAGTAGACATTTTCGCAAACACCTGTTGGGAGTTCCTCAACACCAGAATTTCTAGCAAAAAACCTGCTGGTTACCCATTCCTTCATCGACTTAGGATTACCAGCCATAAACCCATCGGAGTTGAATCGGGGGGGGGGGGGGGGGGGGGGGGGTGACATGGAGGGCCCTCCAAATGGCACCAGAATGAGAAGGCTGTATCATCAACTAGCAGAGATTGTGGGGCATGGGTGAAAGATCCTAGGGCCATACGAACTTGAATACACGCGAACCTTTGGAAGATACCGTATCTGTCACAGGAGTCTACTTGGAAGACTTCCCCATAGGTAGATCCAAGATCCCTGAGCAACACCTCACTCCAAGTATGCACTGGTATTCCATATAGGCAGATCCAAAAAACTTTAGAAATCGGGTATATATCCGGGGACCACGACACCATGGAGCATAATCCCAGATCTTGCTAGAAAGGGCAGTTCACCACAAATTCAGATAGCTCTGCCTTGGTTTTGAATGTAATGAGAAATTGAGTGACAGATAATCTAACCACGTCGACAGCTGAGGCCCTGAACCTAGAGGACCTAAAACCTTATAGCAAGTGTGTGATAGGAATATTCTGCATCACTATGTCACCAACTAGAGTCAGGTCCAAATATTGAAGCTTCTTGGAGACCTCTTCAGGATCAGCCCTGATCAGAGGGGGAGTAGGATATTCATCTTTAGGGGTAGGAGGGGAATGTTTCCATTTGCTTCTATTACTGCCAGCGCCCCTCCTGGCTGAGGAAGTCCTAGTGGACTGCAGGTGAGGGTGGGATTTAGGGATCGGAGGGAAATTAGCAGGGGTTCTAGGGTTTTGGAGTAGGGTAGATGCTTTGGGGGTTTGGGGTGGACCTCTTGGATTGAAAGTATTCTACCATCAATCCTTTTCTCATGAAGAATGCCTTTAGCAGCTCTAGCATCGTCCTCATACATGAAGCGGATGAATGCATAGCCCCGAGATTTACCTGTTCTAGGGAACAGAGGAAGATGAACCTCATCTACTCTGCCATGTCGTTGGAAAATTTGGTACAGATCCGCTGTTGAGTAGGAGAAGGGCAGGTTACCGACGAATAGGGTTTTAGCTCCAAAGCTAAATTGTCGTTGAACCAGTCTTGAAGCGAAAGGTTTCTTGAGGAGAGGAGGTTTGGGACGAGAGCATCCCCTGGAGCGGCCCCTGGAGCGGCCCCTGGAGCGCTTGTTCACCATGTCTTTATCAAGCTCAAAGGACACTATGAGGGGCTCGTCACCCAACATAGGCCAATAGCTCGGGCATAATATCCCATTCCACCATTCCCGATTTATGAGACTCTATCATTAAGATGTTTAATGACATCCTCCTCAACTAGTGGCCAATCATAGTCTTTCAAGTGAGACTTGCCATAACGTGGTCACACAAAATAATAAATCAAGCCGCCTAAGGCAAATATGCAATAATCAAGGGCCGCAAGGGGCAAATATCAAGTAGAAAAAAGGCCACATAGGCACAACAATCCATGCATGGTACGCCCATATCAATGTTTCATTTCATCCATCAATCAAAGTAGCCACTAGGTGAGGGTCCATTATAATCACAATTAGTCGGGTTACATCCCAAATCTGGGTGTACATATATAAGTGGGGTTTTCCACTGATAGATGTAGCAGTTCAAGTTTTTCAAGTAATCCATAAACAATCCATAAACATGAAAGATATACAATTACAACATATGGATATTCATACGAACTAAGTGTTGAGCATATGATTGATAATTGAATTCAATATCTAACACAAGTTACCATTTATTAGTTGAAATAAAATGAACTATTTCTTAAAGTAACAAGGAAGAGGAAAGCTCAAGGGAAAAGATTCATGACCTTATGAACTTGGAAGCACTTCTCAAGTCCTTAGAATGAAACTTTGTACTTTAGATACAAATCCTAACCCAAATCATCACCAATGGATAGTTAGGATCAACCTCAGAGTTTTAATTGCGAACCCTAGCATAACTAAATCCACAAACTTGGATTCTAATTAAACTCTCAAGTAAGGTTTGAGAGGGAATACTACCTTGCAAGCTCGGTTTGTACTTGACTCAGCTTTAAACCGTGTCGACTCAGCGACTTCTCTTCCTCCATCTTCTTTACTCTCTTTCCTTTTGACTTGTCCAACAAGGTTGCTGGACCAAGATCAACCTGCAACTCGGCCAGCAACTCAGCTAAGTCAAGTTGGTGTGGCACAAATGCATCGACTCGACTCAGCTCACTTTCTTCCCTTCTCTACTTCTCCTTCATTTTCTTCTCTCTCTTAGCAATGGGGTGTCCAGCAACCCTAGATCTGAACTAGACTTGCCCCAACCTACCCCGACTCAAGAGTAAATCAGTTTGATGCAATGACTCGACACCATGGCTAGCAGCTAACACCTGTGTAGCAGTAACCTAGCCACCCTTCTTCATCAATCTTTCCTTTCCTTCCTTATTTTCTCCTTTCCACCATCGTCCAACAAAAGTGTCGGAACCTGCTGGGCCCCACAAATGGTGCAACTTAGTTATCTCACTGAGTCGCACTTTGCAGCTCAGCTCCTTCTCTCTCGCCCTTCCTTCCTCTCTCTTCTTCTCTTTTCTTCACTCCTTATACGACCAAGTAAGTCTAGACTCAACTCAGATATGGCCCAAACTCAATAGGCTCAGTCTAGCTTGGCCTAGACTCGGTTTGAACTCGTCTTGAACTCGGATGAGAGTGCAGCATCACACCATGAGCATCAGCTCTACCTCCGCATCTCTCTCTCTCCATTTGTTGTAGGCCTAGCCAAACCTTTGGACAAACAGGTTCAAAACTAGGTGGTGTAGATCACGTAGTGGCAGCAGCTTTATCAGGGAAGATGATTGAGCTCCAATGGTGATTCTCTATCCGATGAATTTTTCATGATTCCAACGCTTCCAGACAACTTGTACACCCCCAATGGAGCTTACGAAACCTTGAAGTCGAAGCTCTAGTGGGGATTGCATGGTGAGTCTATTGGAGGAAGGAAATGACATTTTCTTTCTTTCAGTTGCAAAAATGGCGATGAAAATGGGGTGTTTCTTAATCCTCTCCCTTTTATTCACTTACCCTAACGTACCAGAATCGTCGGATTGATAACAAGCGGTCCAAATTTGTTTTGGTTTGAACCGCCTCCAAATGCGGTGGGTAGGGCCGTAACTGGTAATGGTTTTTCTTAAAAGCCCTAAACTGGGGAGAAATGGAGGGCTGGAATGTTGCCAAATGAATGGGTGGGATTAAGGGAATCCTCCTCAGTCAGATCCCCATCCTAGCAATGCGAAGGAGAAATGGAAATTTTACATTTTTGGAAGGTGCTGCACGCACTCCCTATTTGGGCTCGCGTTTGAGCGCAGTGCATGAGATCTTGTGGACAGCATTATGCTGGTCTAATTTGAATCCTCTACAAGATGAATGGTCTAGATCTTTGATGGGTCCATTCAGTGGGCCAAACTTTGAGCAAATGAATGTCATTTGTTTAACCTCCGTTTACACAGAAGGTGATGATATTCGATGTGTTCACTCCCCAAGTGCAGGGTTGTGATGTAGTAATAACTCGGTAAGACCGAGGTCGAATCCCTAGGGACTAAAACTTGTACGTTATCTAAAACTAACCAGAACTAGAGCTAGATTAAGATGAAATCTAAATCCAATAGAATTTAAGGAATAATGGTGAAATAATTGTTCTAAAACTTAGGAGAAATTCAGAGAAAGAAACTAGAGATTCAAAGGATCCACTTGTAGAGATCAGGGATATCTTATGCTTGCTTTATGAATCATGAAAATTAACTAAACTGTCATTGATCTAGTTTTCAAGAGATGAAAGGTATATGAATTAGAATGGATTCCATCACCAAACCATGCCCAAAGACTATGGCAAACAACAGAATTAAACTAATTACCACCCAATCACATGTATGAAAGTTAGGAAGGGTACTGTCATCCAACCATGCCCAGGAGACTATAGTGAACAATGGGACGTCCTGACGTCATAAACATAAAAGTAGAAGGACATGATCAAAGCCATTGCAGACCCATTGTAATTTTAGTCACAACAGACCATTAAAGACTAAAATATGCCATTAATTAAACTAGCATCAACATTAATTCAATTAATAAATTAAATAAAAAATTCATAAATTAAACTCTCCCATCTCACTACAAGCTTCACCTCCTAGCCCTAGCTAGGAGGTTTAGCCCAACATGAATAGGCTAGATATCTCAAAACAAAATAAAATAAAAATAAAAGAAATAAACAAACTCAACTCTCTCTCTTGCAGACGTTCGACCTGAGCCTTCCTTCCCAGCTCTGAATCTTCCTCCCAAGACCTTAATGAATGCTTCCCACATCCAAAACCTCCTTATATAACTGCTGGAGTGGTGAAAATCGGATTTGAATCGGATTTGGAAAGCTATGCAAGCCTAGTGAAAGCTTTTTCGCAGCCAAGTTCGGTGCCTCGAAACATGCCACTTTTCTCTCTCAAATTCCAAAGAAATACCATTCCTTAGTACTTTCTTGGGTCCTCTACATGATAGACGGTTCAGATCTGCCATATGATCAAAGATGGTGGGCCAAAACCGCCTGAAAAAGTCAATTTTCATGGATGTGCGAAACCTTTCGTACCATTTCGCTGTTGTGATCGGTGGGCCCCACAGAAGAATTTTCTGGAAAATCCACCCCGTCCATTGGATTCAGAACAAAATTTCAGTAAAGAATGGGTGGTTTTGAACATCCATTGACGAAGTCCAGAGAAGAAATCACTAAAAGATCAATTTTGAATGCCCTAGGGTAGCCCTTTTGTGGCCTCTGTAATGCACACGTGTGTACGCATGGGTAAAAAGAGTCAACATAGTTTTGTAGTATTCGAACCCCTCTATCAGACGTACAGTCAATGGGTAGGGCCCACAACCGTCCGCAAAAATGGTCAGCGGCCGTGCATTACGCGGCACGTAAGAGCGCTTTTCCTTTTTCTTTCGGTCAGAGACGGTCAAACCGTCTCTGACGCTTGCCGTGCACGGCTAGTGCATATATGCACTATGCACATTCTGTATATGTGGGGTCCACGATGATGTGTTTCTGAGATCTGATCGAGTCATTCATCTTCTCATGTTATTTAAGCCGTCAATACCAAAGTTGAGGCAGTTCTAGATATCAGGTGGGCCCAGAATCGACGGTTTATAAGCTGATCTGTCAGTTAGAGCACTTTTATAGTGATCCAAGAGCTGAAATTTGAAATGTATGGTTAATTTATGGCCCTTATCTCATGTATAAAGTTTCGAACCGATCAGATGTCAGAAACCATGTGATCTTTCATTCTGGATGCGTCTCAAGCCACTTGAGCTTCAGTTTCTTAGTTTTCTCAGATTTCGGACCGTGTATATCCGTCAATCTTGATCCTCTGGAGTGTGTCCCATGCTTTGGTGAATTTGGAGCGTTAAATCCATGCATTTAGTATCCTATTTCGATCCAAGCTTGTAAAATCAACCTGTAACATAAATACGATTAAATCATCCGTTAAACACTATTATGCTCGTAAATCCAGACAATATTTGGGGTCTAATATACACTATTTGACCCTCAACACAACCGCCAACCAGCATTTTGCTAGTCCCGAGCAAATTATGCGAAAAATAAGTTGAGACTTATATGAAAATTTCTGTAAAGCCGAATGATTTTTGAGAAATAATGCAGGCATTAGAATTCTACGATTCATGAATGTTGGGCATTACTTGCTCTTGGACTCAAGCACACGGTAAACTTCCTAATGAAGTTTAAAGCATTAATCCATAAATCAGACAAATTCTGAACATTATGATCCATGAGTGTATAGTGGAATCTCAGCTAATCACATTAAGATTGAATTTGTTATTTCAGGATCTCATTGGTAACCAGCAAGAGAATTCATGATAACCAAACTTGCCTCATAAATTCCATCTTTTGATCTTTTCAACTTTTTATTTTTCCATTAATAGTCATGCAAAAAAGAGGAATCAAATCCTTACCAATAGGGAGCAAACCTATGGTGAAGACCGTACTCCTAGGCCTTTTTCATATATCATTCATGGGGAATTAACTCTACACCTATAGGGAGCAAACCTATGGTGAAGATTAATTATCCAATCTTTTCAATTTTTATACCATGATGGCAAGATATTTTAGACTGGTTCCTTTCATGCTCAGTGATTACCAAGTTAATCATTTGATATGGAACTAAAATCTTAATGTGTAGGCGAGATGTGACATATGCAATCATGACTCAATCAATGTTTACAACTTCTGATCATGGATTAATAACTTGATCTTAACTGCGAAATTTAATAGATACTGAATCCAAGAGTCCTAAATTATCAACATCACTTATCTTGAACTTCTAAATCAAGGGTATCCATCAAAATCACTTCGAATTCATAAAAATTTTCAGAAAAATTTTAAAATTTTTCACAATTGTTGCTCAAGACCAAGAAAATATGGATTAGGAAGTCTAATCTCCCACCCCCAACCTAAAATCTACATTGTCCTCAATGTAAAAGATATGGGCATGCAATGCACATGAAACAACGAAAATAAAGTGATGGGAAGATATTACCTGGATAACGAATCAAGAGAGATTTTCCACGAGATCACAGTATGGAAGCTGGTTAGCACGAGAGAAAAAGAAAAATAAAAATAACGAAAATAAATCCTACCTATACCACTTTTGCAGGTGCTCTCGATTGCATTTAGCGTATGCAACAAGCCTTTAAACCCCTAGGTTACCCCTAGTGGATGAGTTGTAGTCTCGTGAGGGTTTGTAGTAATGTTACCCACAAACATTGACTATCTAACTAAATAAAAATGAAATGAAATGGAATAAAAAGACTGAGTTGCCTCCCAGGAGCGCTAAATTTACCGTCTTCAGCCAGACAAATAAAGCAACTACCCTAGTCCTATGAAAGCGATAAACCTACCTATACCTCCATCAGACTAGGAGATCAGTCCTGATAAACAGGAACAATCAGAAGCATGGACATGTCCTCTGAATCAAATGCCTCGACAAATGGCATTAATCGATGTCCATTTACTTTAAACTCCTTGCCATTGGCGGGGTCTTTTATCTCGACGACCCCATGATGATAAGCAGTGACAACAATATAAGGGCCGGTCCAACGAGATCGAAGCTTACTCGGAAAGAGGTGGAGTCGAGAATCGTACAAAAGGACTTTCTGACCTAACGTGAATGATTTTCGTAAAATATGTTGATCATGAAACGCCTTCATATTATCCGTGTAAATTCTTGAGTTTTCATATGCATCGTTCCGGATTTCTTCAAGTTCATTCAGCTGAAGTTTGCGTAACGAGCCAGCGTTGTCCAGATTGAAATTTAGATTTTTGATCGCCTAGTATGCTTTATGTTTCAATTCCACAGGCAAGTGACAGGCTTTTTCATAGACAAGTCTAAAGGGAGATGTTCCAATAGGAGTTTTGAAAGCAGTACAGTACGCCCATAAGGCATCGGTCAATCGGATTGACTAATCCTTACGATCAGGGTTGACCGTTTTCTCCAGGATATGTTTGATCTCTCTATTAAAAATTTCAGCTTGTCCACTTGTCTGTGGATGGTATGGGGTGCTTATCTTTTGAGAGATACCGTATTTCTTCATTAAACTCTCAAATGGTCTATTACAAAAGTGTGAGCCCCCATCACTAATGATGGCTCGAGGCGTTCCGAACCGCGACAGGATATTTTCTTTCAAAAATTTAATGACCGTGCGATGGTCATTTTTGCGGCACGGAATTGCTTCGACCCATTTAGTGACATAGTCTACGGCGAGCAAAATATACAGATTTCCAAATGATTGGGGGAATGGTCCCATGAAATCAATGCCCTAGCAATCAAATGCTTCAATGATAAGGATGGGATTCAAAGGCATCATATTTTGACGGGACAATGCTCCCAATTTTTGACAACGCTCACAAGCTTTGCAAAACTCATGAGTGTCCCTAAACATAGTGGGCCAGTAAAAGCCACACTGTAGAATCTTGGCCGTGGTTTTTTTAGCAGAAAAGTGACCCCCACAGGCCTATGAGTGACAGAAGGAGATGACACTCTGATGCTCATTGTCTGGTACACATCTCCCTAAGATTTGGTCTGGACAATATTTAAACAAATATGTATCATCCCAGAAAAAGTTATGTACCTTGGTAAAGAATTTCTTCTTATCTTGTGACGTCCAGTGTATCGGTATGGCACCTGTAGCAAGATAATTAGCAATATCAGCGAACCAAGGTGAATGAGAGACTCTAAAAAGTTGTTCATCAGGGAACATATCATTAATATGAGTCTCCTCAAGGGAATCAGAGGTATTAAGGCGAGAAAGGTGGTCGGCCACTACGTTATCTACTCCCTTTTTGTCTTTAATTTTCAAATCGAATTCTTAGAGTAGAAGGATCCATCGTATCAGGCGGGGCTTAGAATCATTCTTAGAAAGAAGATGCTTAAGTGCTGCGTGGTCTGTATAGATGATGATTTTGAATCTAATCAGGTAGGATCTAAATTTGTCCAAAGTGAACACTACGACTAAGAGCTCCTTTTCCATAGTCGAGTAATTCATTTGGGCAGAATTTAGAGTCCTACTTACGTAATGAATGACGTAAGGTCGCTTATCCTTTCTCTGGCCTAAAACCGCTCCAAGAGCATAATCAGAGGCATCGCATATAAGTTCAAAAGGAAGACTCCAGTCGGGTGGCTGCATGATAGGCGCAGTGGTTAACATGCCCTTAAGCTTAGTGAAAGCTTCTTGGCACTGCTCAGTCCACTCGTATGGTGTATCCTTTTGAAGAAGATTACATAAAGGATGAGAGAGGAGACTAAAGTCCTCTATGAACCGTCTGTAAAAGCCTACGTGTCCTAAGAAGGATCGCACGTCTCTGATATTCTTGGGTGGAGGTAGGTTAGAGATAAGATCAATTTTTACCTTATCTACCTCGATTCCTTTGGACGAGATGATATGCCCAAGGACAATTCCCTTTTGAACCATAAAATGACACTTCTCCCAGTTAAGTACCAAATTTTTTTCTTCACATCTTTTCAGCATACATTTAAGACTTGCTAAGCACTTGCTGAAAGATGAACCGAAAACAGAGAAATCGTCCATGAAGACCTCTAAATATTTTCTCACAATGTCAGAAAAGATACTCATCATGTATCGCTGAAAGGTGGCAGGGGCATTACATAACCCAAATGACATCCTTCTGTAAGCAAAGGTGCCATAGGGACATGTAAATGTGGTCTTTTCCTGATCTTCAGGGGCGATTTCAATCTGATTATAACATGAATACCCGTCTAGGAAATAGTAATAGGAATGACCAGCTAGCCTTTCTAAGATCTGATCTATAAAGCGCAAAGGAAAGTGGTCCTTCCTAGTGACGGTATTCAGCTTCCTGTAGTCAATGCACATTCTCCAACCAGTAGTAACTCTGGTCGGCACGAGTTCATTATTGGCATTGGCTACGATGGTGATCCTGGACTTCTTAGGAACCACCTGAGTTGGACTCACCCATTGACTATGGGATATGGGGTATATGATCCCCACTTCCAATAGTTTGAGAACTTCGGCCTTAACCACTTCCTTCATGTTTGGATTCAGTCTACGTTGTGATTGCCGAACAGCCTTTGCATTGTCCTCAAGATATATGCGGTGAGTACAAATCGATGGTTTAATTCCTTTGAGGTCCGCTATCGTCCATCCAAGAGCTCCCTTATGCTCAATGAGAGTAGATATCAGCATACTTTCTTGTTCTTTTTTCAGGTGGGCAGAGATCACCACCGGGTATGTCTCATCTTGACCTAAATAAACATATTTTAAATTAGAGGGCAAAGGTTTTAGGTCAAGCTTCGGTGGCTTGAGGTTAGATGGTAGAGGCACTACATCAGTTTGGGGCAATTCTTCAATTTGTGGCCTCCACCGGTTAACTTCAAGTACCGGTGTAGTATCCAGCATGGCATACATCTCCCTAATTATATCATCATCAAGATCATGGGAGTGGGTCACGCACGTCTCTAGAGGATTAGAGGATAAGGTGAGAGGTGTTCTATCTTCCACAAAAGAATTAATCATGTTAACATCGTGAAAATCGTCATCATCCTCTGAGTTGCTGCCGTTATTGAAAAAGATATTCGATTCCAATGTCAAATTTTCAAAAGATATAGTCATAACACCATTGCTGCAATTGATAATTGTATTTGAAGTGGACAGGAATGGGCGACCAAGGATGACGGGAATCTGAGTGCTCGTGTCATTGATGGGTTCGGTATCCAAGATGATAAAATCAATAGGGTAGTGAAATTTATCAACCTAGACCAACACATCTTCGATGATCCCTCTTAGTACATGAACAGAACGATCAGCAAGTTGTAGTGTGGTTCGGGTGGGTTTTAATTTACCCAAACCTAACTGTTGGTATACCGAATAGGGAATCAGATTGACGCTCGCTCCTAAGTCAAGAAGTGCGTGATCAATTCGATAGTTCCCGATTACACATGATATGGTGGGACAACCGGGATCCTTGAATTTTTGCGGCACATCTTGTTTCAGGATGGCACTCACTTTCTCAGTTAAGGAAATCTTCTTTTGAACACTTTTCCGTCGTTTGGTAGTGCATAAGTCTTTTAGAAATTTAGCATATACGGGAATCTGTTTTACAACGTCAAGCAGAAGAATGTTGACTTTCACTTGTTTCAACACCTCTAGGATATCCTGAGAGTTAGAGAGACATTTTGGTTCAACCAACCGTTGGGAAAACGGAGCAACTGACTTTTCTAGAGGTTCTGGTTCAAATTTTTGTGGGGTGCCACTAGATCTATCATTGTTGTCCTCTTCTGGTTCTTGAGGCTTTTCGGGCCTAACTAGAAGGGTTTTATCAATAATCTTCCCACTCCTAAGAGAGGTGATGGATTTAGCGTGCCCCATTTGATTCGAAGAACTGGGATTACCTGTCTCGTATTGCGGTTTAGGATTGGGGATTGGTTGTGCAGGAAGCATCCCCTTTTCTATAGCCGTCATATGTGAATCTATCTTTTGTATGAAATTTCACATTATCTGCGTCAGCTCTTGCATAGAATTTTGAGCCGGTTCTTCTTGAGGTCTCCCCTGATTTGGATTTTGATTGAAGAAACCTTGAGGGGTAGCAGTTTGTCCGCTCCTCCAACTAAAATTCGGATGATTTTTCCAGCCAGGATTGTACGTATTAGAGGGTGGTCCATTGAAAGGTCTTTGATAGTTATTTATGGCATTAGATTGTTCATTCAATACTTCTCGAAAGGCAGGTATTGAAGGATAATTTTCAGTAGTATGAATGTTGCAATCATAGATGCCGCAAACACTTTCATTAACCTTTTCCTTCTTTCCTTCCATGGCCTCAAATTTTCTAGTGAGATTGGCTACCTTAGCGTTAAGATCATCATCCTCTTTCAGGAGATATATTCCTCATTTTTCCCTTGAATGAGTCGGCCTAGACGTAGTGTTCGTCCTTGGATAATAGTCCCATGATTGTATTTTTTTAGCGAGACTATCGAGGTAATCTCATACCTCGTCGACATTTTTATTGATGAATTCTCCGTTACACATTGTCTCGACCATTTGGCGCATGGAAGATGTTAGCCCATCATAGAAAAAATTCGTAATGCACCATATTTCAAAGCCATGTTGTGGGCATGCATTAACCAGATCCCTGAACCTTTTCCAACATTGGAAGAATGTTTCATCTTCCTTTTGGGCAAAGTTCATGATTGCTCTCCTGAGGGTAATTGTCTTATGATGTGGAAAAAATTTCTTTATAAATTTCCTCTGCATATCATTCCATGTGCCAATGGACCTAGGACGTAGTGAATGTAACCACGTCTTGCTTTTTCTTTCAAGGAAAATGGGAAGAGTTTCAGCCTAATTGTATCTTCAGATACATTAGGGAAATATAAGGTTCCTATGATTTCGTGGAACTCTTTCAGATACAAGTATGGTTCTTCAGATTCAAGCCCATGGAACTTGGGAAGGAGTTGGATGACCCCTGGCTTGATGTCCATATGTCCTGTATTCGTAAGAAAAATCATGCATGAGGGCGTACTCACCCCCGCCGGTTGTAAATAATCTCGTAAAGTACGAGGCGGGGGTGCGTGGTGCACCTCATTCTCATCATGTACTTCCTCAACCCTAGGTTGGGGTAGTGCTTGAGGTTGATTTTCAGCCATAACCTCCTTTGTCTCAGGAGAATTCAAGTGGTGTCTAGTCCTGCGATGGACAGTCAACCCCTCAACTAATCCTCCTTCAGTCACGAGACGTCGAGTGTCGTCGCGTGCCCACTGGGGCATAAAACACACTCAGCCCTCAAATTCTAACTTAAACCTAAGAGAAAGGAAGAAGTAGAAATCTAGAAAATAAAGGGGAGAGATGGAAAGAAACTACCAAATTTGAAGTCCTAGGTTAAAAACCTGCAGAATAAACAAAACAAGTTAGTTTCTAAGAATCGAAAGTCCTAATTAAAAGTAAACTAATTCCTAGAGAAAAGAAAAAATTTCTAAAAAAGAAAGAAAAATTAGAAAGAGCTTACTAAATTAGAAGTTTCCTACAAAACAGAAAAATCGGGTTAGTTCCTAAACAAAAAAAAAAAAAAAAAAACTTATGGAAAAATTCTAAAACTGAAATAAGGTTAGGAACCTTAAAAGAATTAGAGTTAGAAACTTACTAAAAAGAAGAAATAAATCTTAATCTAAATCTAGAATAGAAAGGAAGAATTTAAGAAAGAATTTACCAATTTAGAAACTATCTCAGAGACCTAAAAAAAAAAACAAGAAAGATACGTTAGTTTCTAAAAATCAAGAACATGAAAACCTAATCTTAAACTAATCCTAAAACTAATTAATTTCAGAAAAACGTAGCCGACAGTCCCCGGTAACGGCGCTAAAAACTTGTTCACTCCCCAAGTGCAGGGTTGTGATGTAGTAATAACTCGGTAAGACCGAGGTCGAATGCCAAGGGACTGAAACTTGTACTTTATCTAAAACTAACCAGAACTAGAACTAGATTAAGATGAAATCTAAATCCAATAGAATTTAAGGAATAATGGTGGAATAATTGTTTTAAAACTTAGGAGAAATTCAGAGAAAGAAACTAGGGATTCAGAGGATCCACTTGTAGAGATCAGGGATATCTTATGCTTGCTTTATGAATCATGAAAATTAACTAAACTGTCATTGATCTAGTTTTTAAAGAAACACCGTCCCTTAGTACTTTCTTGGATCCTCTACATGATAGACGGTTCAGATCTGCCATATGATCAAAGATGGTGGGCCAAAACCGCCTGAAAAAGTCGATTTTCATGGATGTGCGAAACCTTTTGCACCATTTCGCTATTGTGATCGATGGGCCCCATAGAAGCATTTTCTGGAAAATTCACCCCATCCATTGGATTCAGAACGAAATTTCAGTCAAGAATGGGTGGTTTTGAACGTCCATTGACGAAGCCCAGAGAAGAAATCACTAAAAGATCAATTTTGAACGCCTTAGGGTAGCCCTTTTGTGGCCTCTGTAATGCACACGTGTGTACGCATGGGTAAAAAGGGTCAACATAGTTTTTTAGTATTCGAACCCCTCTACAAGATGGATGGCTTGGATCAGACGTACAGTCAATGGGTAGGGCCCACAACCGTGCGCAAAAACGGCCAGCGTCCGTGCATTACGCGGCACGTAAGAGCGCTTTTCCTTTTTCTTTCGGTCAGAGACGGTCAAACCGTCTCTGACGCTTGCCGTGCACGGCTAGTGCATATATGCACTATGCACATTCTGTATATGTGGGGTCCACGATGATGTGTTTCTGAGATCTGATCCAGTCATTCATCTTCTCATTTTATTTAAGCCGTCAATACCAAAGTTGAGGCAGTTCCAAATATCAGGTGGGCCCAGAATCGACGGTTTATAAGCTGATCTATCAGTTGGAGCACTTTTATAGTGATCCAAGAGTTGAAATTTGAAATGTATAGTTAATTTATGGCCCTTATCTCATGTATAAAGTTTCAAACCGATCAGATGTCGGAAACCATGTGATCTTGCATTCTGGATGCGTTTCAAGCCACTTGAGCTTCAGTTTCTTAGTTTTCTCAGATTTTTGACCTTGTATATCCGTCAATCTTGGTCCCCTGGAGTGTGTCCCATGCTTTGGTGAATTTGGAGCGTTAAATCCATGCATTTAGTATCCTATTTCGATCCAAGCTTGTAAAATCAACCTGCAACATAAACACGATTAAATCAGTTGTTAAACACTATTATGCTCGTAAATCCAGACAATATTTGGGGTCTAATATGCACTATTTGACCCTTAACACAATGTTGTGCACTCGTAGGTGTTCTCCATCATGCGAAAATAGTTGGGTTTTAATAAAATCTCCCCAACCTACAAGATGGATGACTCAGATCATCGGATTGGATGATAGTAGTGGGACACAGGTGATCGAACATGGTCCATTCTTTTGGATGTGGTTGCTAGCAGAAAATAAGAAAAGGAGGAAGACTCCTTCCTATTTTTGATAATAGTTGGGTCAAACCTGATTTGACCAGATCCTTGGTCGGGTGCATTGCGGAAGTGCACATGCAGAATGTGTGGGGCTCACAGTGATGTTCTGGTGAGATCCACTCTGTCCATGATGTTCAAGGGCTTAACTGGGTCATCTTGACCAGAGATATGGTAGATTCAATGCTTAGGTGGGCCATACTAACCGATTCATGATCTGTAGGTGCCGATTACATTGATCAGACGTCGAATCGATCCCAATCTAACCATCAACGGTCAGAAGGTCCTAATGGGTCATTTCATGTTTAAGACTTGTTACTATCCAAATAATAATATCAATTTTCATTTAATTTAATTTAATTATTATTACATGGATATATATATATTTTATCATGTTGTGGTCCCACTTTAGAGATTATTAAGACTACCCATCTCATGATTTTATATTACTAAATATTTAAGTATTATTACTATTATTATTACCTATGCATTGTTATTTATTTGTCTTTTTATTTATTTATTTATTTATTATTATACCTATATGTAATATGCGAGACGACTCGTTGTGCGTCATTTAGTTGCATACCCTAAATTAGGATTACTTTGCAGTAAAGTGAGCTACACAATATGAATCTCTAATTACCAAATCATGATTTACTGAGCATTCAAACAATCCAATGATTGGATTGATTAACATTTAATTATCAATAACCATTGTGATCTTAATAAATGCTTAGGTGTGACCTGGGAGTTGGACATGAAATCAGATAATCCAGTTTGTGTTATCAAATGATGGATCGTCCCGCGGGACGTTGTAAACCTGATGAACGGTGGGTCTTTGGATTTAGATCCTTTAATCAATGATGAATGGTTTAATTGGTCTATCAAAGTGATTGAGATCCTAAAATAGATGTCTTTAAAGCTATGATGAGCTATTTTAAAAGTTAATCGAATGGATAGTATGATATGTGGATGGAAATTGTTTTTGACAGTTTGATTTATATTAAAATGAGGGTAAATGTTCAATAAGCTAGGTTAGTGTTCATACTCAGTTGGGTGACACGGTAACACTCGAGTACGAAAAGGTACGGGGTGTTATAGATCTATACCACCAATCTTTAATTCATCCGTTACGCTCTGTGGTTCACTTACTTGAGAGAGAATTTACTGATCATTCTTAGACTTGAAGTGAACATAGTCATCAATAAAAAAATAATAATTTATAAGTACCTTATAATTTGGTTTATATTTTTTAATCTAAATTTATTCACAATTCCTTGACATAAGTCTTTTACGATATGAGTTATAGATTAAATTAAAGAGGGTGTGAAGGATATGACCTTTCGCTACGAAAAAAAGGGGCAAAGCATACAGACCACGTTTATTTTTTGCTACAGATATAAACCTTAGCTATAGTTGCTACGGACTTAATCCATAGCTAAAACCTAATTATCTGTAGCTAAAACCTACCTCCTTACCATAACTTTATTAGATATTGAGGGTTCTTAAAGGGCTCCATGGGGCCCATTGGAATATATTCATTTGATCTAAACTGCCCATAAATTCTGATTTGTAATTTTAATGGATGAGCCAAAAAATTATGTAGATTAAAGGTCTAAGTGGACCACACCATAAGAAATAATAAACAATAAATTTCTGTTGTTAATATGTTGTGTAGTCCGCTTACAGCTTCGATCTGACTCATTTTTTGGATCAACTGTTAAAATGATCCGTTAAAATGAATGGACGAAGTGGATAAATAACATACATCATGGTGGGCCCCACGAGTGCTAAAACTAGGCGCTGAAAGTGTCGTCTGTCACCCCCAAAATGATTTTACTTTTAAAAAAAAAAACGGGTGCATTTCATTTCATTTCCCTCTCTTTCCCTCTTTTCTCCCTCGCCCTTCCTCGATCTGTCCACGCGCCCTTCATTTCCCTCTTCTCTCGCTCTCCCTTCCTCGATCTCTCCGTGTGCCCTTCATTTCCCTCTCTTTCCCTCTCTTCTCGCTCTTCCCTCCTCAATCTCTCTTCCATCTCGCTTCTCCATCTCTCTCTCTCTCTCTCTCTCTCTCTCTCTCTACTCCCTCTCCCTTCCTCGATCTCCTTGATTTCCCTCCCTCTCTGTCGATGTCTCTCTCCCTCGTTCTCTTCGACGCACAGTTTCATCAATCTCTCTCCAACGGTTGAAGATAATAGAAGAAATCAGAGGAGGAAGTCGAAGGTACTCTCTCTTTCTCTCTCATTTCCTCTTTTGATGGCTAGATATTGGGCAACAGCCATATCCGCTGTTGTCCACGGCCCCCTACATGTGTATATCAATTGTTTAAAGAAATGCTTCAACCATATTAGTTTGTTGCTGAACAGGATCCAGTTCTTTCATGTCCCTTAGGCAAGCCCCAAGTGTCGGAATCCCTTGAGTAATGAGAATATTCTCGAAAATCTAATTTCTACATTTGCATACTGGGTGAAAAAAATAATCTAAGAATCTAGTATTTTTAGATTTGGATCTATGTCACTCATAATAGCTTTTTATTGTGGTTTCAAATGCATTAAGCTTTTGCATTTTCTTTCTTTTACTTTGTTGGTCATGTGGATTATCGGTGTTGTGTTTAGTGTTCAATAGGGTCCTACATCATGTTTTCTGATATTTGGAATTTTTGGATGACAGGGTTTGGGACCCTACTCTACCAACAGAAAGAAAGTGGAGAAGGAAATCAAGGAAATGGCCAAGACGGTCAATGACTCTGTGGTATGTTTCTTGGTTTTATTTTTGGCAACTTTTTTTTTTGAAAATTATTAATGGCATTAGAAAAATTAGGGAACATGGAAGATCATTGCATAGTTAGTTTGTGATTGAGGCATTTCATTGTCTCAAAAGATGGCCACTAATACAAGTCTTCGTTTGGGATGTTCTAGACATGATTTTAACAAATAGGAATTAAGACGCTATTGCTGCACAAAATCTTGTCATTCTTAAGAAAAGAGCAAATAATAAACTTTTAAGTAATTGAGAGTAATATCATGCACAAATGATTGATGTGGACGATTTTACATGAAGATTACTGAAAAAGCATAGTTCTCAAACTATGATGCTCAATCAACCTAAATCTCACCATAGTTTTCCATGTCCATACTACTTGGTCATTGACTGGTTGGGTCGGGTAACTAGTGATTCCTAGTTCAAGGAAAATTTCACCCTAGTTTTCCATGTCCATGCCTAGTTTAGGATCAGAATCACTCCAGATTCTTGAATCCTGGGGAAGAAAAAGAATTGCAGTTTTGTTTAATGTTCAAAGTTAGTGCTACAGTTTGATAACAAGATATGAGCTTCCGTTTGTTTACATATTGAGGTAGAAATCAGTGAGCTCTTAGTGAGTTAAGGGGTGCATTGGTCATCACTCCCCAATGTAGAGAAGGAATAATCTTTTGCTGATTTTTTTCTCACCATGGTTTTGTTGCTAGACGACATAAAAATTTCAGTGTGATTGTCTTTACCAGGGTATATTTTCCTTGCAATTATCAAGCAACCACTATTTTTATTATTATTATTTATAAATTCCACTCCAAACGTACTTTTCCAACCCCAATTAGTTGGGATAAGGCTTAAACGATGATGATGAATCCAGGTACACTTTCATATATGTATGTTGCCTTCTTGTTGTGATGTTGTCTTTATTATTATTATTATTTTTTTATTTTTATTTTTTAATAAAGGTATTGGAACTCCCCATGCTCCATCCAGAGAAATTTGTGAAGCTTGGCATTGATCCTCTAAAGGGGGTGCTCTGCTATGGTCTTCCAGGAATAGGCAAAACTTTACTAGCTAGAGATGTAGCCAAAAGAATTGATGCCTGCTTTATTTGTGTTATTGGAAGTGATCTTGTTCAAAAATATGTTGGAGAGGGGGCCTGGATGGTTCGTGAACTTTTCTAGGTTGCTACTATGGCATTTAATGAATTTATTTAACAAAGATTAGAAGGTTTTCTTATAGTTACTTCTATTCAGATTCTCTGCTAGTTCATTTTGTAGGAGTTTTGGTGATGTTGGTTGAGTGTAGATCAATTAATTCATTTCAAGTTCATCATATCCAATGTATAACACCTATTGAACTTGAAAGGAGTGAGAATGTTAGGACAAATTCTTGGACTTGAACTTTTTTTTCTGTAGCTACTTTTCACCCAGTAATGTCTTTATTTTTATATGTGACACTAATGTAGTATCACATTACTTAGGACTTGAAATGTTTCGGAGGCTTCAAATCTAGTACAAATGCCGTAGTCATTATTGTTGTCTTTCTTGGCAAGCATAAAATTCCATCCAGTCATTTGAAATGTTTTAAAGGCTTTAAATCTAGTTAAAATTTCATATAACATAAACCTAAACCTAAACCTATAACCTAAACTTAATTCACTTAACTTAAACCTACACCTTAACCCAAACATATAACCTGAACCTGAACCCGAAAACCTAAACTTAAACGTATAACGCTACGTGAAAAATGGAAAAAAATGACAGATTTAGAAACGGTTCTGGATCGTCTCTAAAATTGCTTGGTTTAAAGATGCTTTAGAGACAGTCGTAAACCGTCTCTTAACTTTTAGACGGCCCTTGACCATCTTTAATATTGTCTTAAAAATTTAAACGTCTACAAATCATTTAAGACAGTCAAAAACCGTCGTCAACTGCGGATAAAAGACAGCCATTAATCGTCTGGAATAAGAGACGGTCTCTGACCATCTTATATGCGGCCATTTGAGATGGTCAAAGACCGTCCGTATTAGAGACTGTCATTGGCCGTCTCTTACTGATAATTTGAGACTGTCAAGGACTGTCTCAATTAAAGATGGTCATTGACCGTCTTTTTCTGTAATCTGAGACTCAAAAATAGTATGTATTGGGGATAATCCTTAGCGATCTCCATTTGAGACTGTCAAAGACCGTCTCTATTAGAGACGGTCTTTGACCGTCTCATATGCGGTCATTTGAGACGGTCAAAGACCGCCATATTAGAGACGGTCATTGGTCGTCTTTTATTGGTAATCTGAGACTGTCAAGGACCGTCTCAAGTAGAGACGATCATCGACCGTCTTTTAGTGGTGATCTGAGACCGTAAAAAATAGTCTGTATTAGGGACGGTCCTTAGCAGTCTCCATTTGAGACTATCAAAGACCGTCTCTATTAGAGACGGTCCTTAGCCGTCTTATAGTGGTCATTTGAGACTGTCGAAGACCGTTTGCATTAGAGACAGTCCTAAACCGTCTCTAATGTTCAGGTCGAAAATTAAGAACAAAAAAAATTATGAATTTTGAAAAAAAAAGTTAAAAAGCTTAGAAAAATAATTAATAATGTGTTAGGAAAAAATTTAGATTTTGAAAAAAAATAATGTAATTTTATAAAAATCTAGATTTTAAAAAAGAAATTAGGAACTTTAAATAATGTTGATAATTTTTTTTTAAAAAAAAAGATTTCGATAAAAAAATGATATTTTGAGAAAGAAAATTTATAAAATTAAACAAAATTATGAAAAAATTGACAAATTATATATATATATATATATATATATATATATATATATATATATATATATATATATATATATATATATATATAAAGAAAACTAGATTTTGTATTTTGATAAGAAAAATTTAAAAGTTATATAACAAAAGTGAGATTTTCAAAATGATATTTTGAAAAAGAAAATTTAAAAAATTAAACAAAATTGTGAAAAAATTGACAAATTGTAAAAAAATTTATATTTTTAAAAAGAAAACTAAATTTTGTATTTTGACAAGAAAAATTGAAAAGTTAAATAACAAAAGTGAGATTTTGATGATGTGTTGTATATCCTTGCCGCCCTATGTTTCTCATGTTTTAATTTTTTAAAATTTTTGTCATTAAAAATGTATATATATATATATATATATATATATATATATATATATATATATATATATATATATATAATTAAAAGGTAATATTTAAATGATTTGTAATATTACATGAAAAAGAATATTGAAAAGTTTAGAAATTTTAACTATGTTTAAGAAAAATTTTGAGAACAAAATAATGCTTTTGAAGAAAAAATTTGGCATTTTGAAATTTTTGAGGAAGAATTAAAAATATGAGAAATTTTTTGAGATTTTGAAAATAAAAATTCAAAATTTGTATTTTAAATATTTTTGAAATATTTTATAATAAAAATGATATTTAGTTAAAAGAGTAAAAAAAATATACATTTTGAAAAAAAAATGTTAAATTTATTTGTGAAAAATAAAATTACTAAATTATCAGGCACATCCACTAATTGAACCTTTAATTGTTTTTGGACAATCTAATCAGTTCAAATTGAAGAGTAAATAACTTCAGATGTTTAAATCAAATTTAACTGAAATTGTTGATCAATCTTGTATGCCCAATATCTTTCTCATATGTAGCCTGATTGAGGTGAGTAATTAGTCAAATTGAGAGTATTGATCAGTAAAATAGAGTGAATGGACCAGATATGTAAAATGGGCCAAATATTCTGGTTAAAATTGTAACCCAACTTACTGACTCATAAGAACCTAAGAATTGATATTAGTAAGTTTTGTGGGCCCCATCATGATGTGTGTCAAATATCAACACCGTGGATTTGATGTGTCCCCTTTAGGTTATGAGATATCTCAAAAATCATCGGTAAATGAAACTCAAGTGGGCCATACCATTTAAAATTATGTGAAGACATCCTAAAAAATATAAAAGCACTTGGTGGGGCCAACATGAGTTTTGGATGCAGTTGAAACTTGGTACGACCCCTCATCCAAGTGGGACACATATAATGAGTGGGTTGGATATATGAATCACATTTAGGTAGGCCCAATATATGATTATGAATGTTTTAAGGAAACCTTTCTCCACTACATTTAAGTGAGTTACTCGTTACCTTTACCAGAGTAAACTCTGTGGGGTTCATTATTATTTATTTATTTTATTCACTCCATTCATCCATGTTAATAGATAATTTGAGGTCTAAAGAACAAAAAGGAAGCATATCCAAAGCTCAAGTGGACCACATGACAGGAAATAGTGCGATTGAACCTCTACCATTTAAAATTTCTTGGAGGCCATAGAAGTTTTGGATCAAGCTGATGTTTGTGTTTTCTATTCATTTATGTAATTTTGATATTATGAAAAACCTTTAACTGTCTTTGGACAATCTGATTAGTCCAGACATGAAGAGTAAATAACTTCAGATGTTTAAATCAAAATTCACTCGAATTGTTGATCAATCTTGTTTGCCCAATATATTTCTCATATGAAGATCTAGATGAAGGTAAATTACAAAGATCAAATTGATCCAAAACTTTTATGGCCTTCAAAAGGTTTTTAATAGTTATTCATCATTGTTTTGATTGGTATAGCTCAACTGAGATTATTGAGTTCTTATGATTTGAAATCACATCCTAAAATATGATGAAAAAATATATGGATAATGTCAATATACATAAATTATATCAAGGTGGGCCCTACACGGTTAGAGTAACACACATGAAGGAGTTACCTAAATAGTGAAATGGTGCTATAAGGTCACCTCATGGGAACTTCCCATGAGGTTAATCTGTGTGCGCCCCACCATGATGTATGTAGAACATCAACACCATGCATTTGATGTGTCCCCTTTAAGTCCAAAAATCAGTCGTATACGAAACTCAGGTGGGCCATCGCATCTAAAACTATGTGAAGACATCCCTAAAACATATAAAAGCATTTAATTGGTGGGGCACACATGAGTCTTGGATGTGTATGAAACTTGGGCTAACTCCTCAACCAAGTGGGACACACATAATGAATGGGCTGGATCTATGAACCCCATCTAGGTGGGCCCAATAAATGATTATGAATGTTTTAATGGGAGGGTAACCCTCTCAACTATAGTATGTGGTGTGGCCCACCCAAGTCATGGATTGACTTTATTTTTAAGGTCATGGCCACCATGGAATGGTGCATCTAACTGACGAGGTAGATCCAAAGTTCAAGTGGACCCACCATAGAAAAGAGTGGGATAGTGACACCCACTATTAAAACCTTCTTAGGGTCCGCCGCGATGTTTATTTGAGATCTAACCTGTTTATAAGTTAATATAGACATGGATGTAGTTGAAAATTGGTTTGACCCCTCATCCAAGTGGGACACATAATGAGTGGGTTGGATATGTGAATCACATTTAGGCAGGCCCAATATATGATTATGAATGTTATAAGGAAACCCCTCCATTATATTATGTGGTGTGACCCACATTTAGGTTAATGTTTGTGTTTCCCCTTCATTCATATTTTTTTTGATATTATGAACATGTTGGATAACAAATAAACATTACTGTGGGCCCAAGGAAGGTATCATAGTGGAAATCATTATTCCACACTGTTTTGTGTGGCATGGTCCACTTGAGTTATGGATTTACCGAAAATTTGGGATCAACCCACACCGTTCATCTATTTTTCGAGATCATTTTATAGAATTATCCAAAAAATGAATCATATCCAAAGATTAAATGGACAACACCATAAATAAGGGGAACGAATTGGCTCCTCCCCCACACCATCCAATGGCTTGTGATTGGTGCTGTGTGGGCCCAACCATGATGTATTTTTACAAATACATGGATGAAGGGAAAACTAAAATATCAACTTGATCCAAAACTTCAATGGCCTCCCAAAATTTTTCAATGGTAGATGTTCAGTTTATATTATTTCCCATGATGTGGTCCACTTCAGATTTTTATAGGCTTCATTTTTGAGCTTATGTAATAAAATTATATGTTAAAATGGATGGATGGAGTGGATAAAATGAAAAAATCATGGTGGGCCCCAAAGGAATTACGTGGTATGCTTGGGAACGGATTAGCTACTCCCCTGACACCAGCTAATGGCTGGTGGTCGGTGTTCTGTGGCCCCCACCATGATGTATGTGTTTCATCCATGCCATCCATATATTTTTACAGATAATTTTACAATATGAGACCAAAAATGAGATATATCCAAATCTCAAGTGGACCACATTATAGGAAACAATGTTGAATGAGCGTCGACCATTAAAAACACTTTGGTAGCCATAAAAGTTTTGGATCAAGCTAATTTTCATTTTTTCCCTTCATCTGGTCATGTATGACCAAATCAATAGATTGAATGTCAAATAAACAGTACAGTGGGCCTTAGGAGGATTTTAATGGTGGATATCCAATCACTATTGTTCTCATGTGGTGTGGACCACCTGAGATTTATATTCCTCTAATTTTTGGCATAAAGCTCTAAAATGATCTTTAAAAATGGATGAACGGAATGGATGAAACACATACATCATGGTAGGATCCACAGAGCACCGACCACCAGCCAGCCCAAAATTAGGCACGCGTTCAAAACAGAGCCGCCCGCGCCCAATCTCTCACTCGGCACCCTCCCTCTCCTCTCTCTGTCTCTCTCACTCCTGCCCTCCCTAGCTACCCTCCCTCGCCGCCCTCTCTCACTCTCGTGCATCCTCTCTCTCTCTCTCGATCCTCTCTCCATCGCGCCCTCTCTCTGTTTCTCTGTCTCTCTCAGTGCTCTTTCTCTCGCGCATCCACATGAGGTATCTCTCTCTCTCTCTCTCTCTCTCTCTCTCAATCTCTCTCAATCTCAATACCGATTGAAACGATTTGGGGATTTAGGGATTTAGGGTAGGGATTTGGGGATTTAGGGATTTGGGGTTTGGGGATTTAGGGATTAAGGTAGGCCCTACTGAGTTTACTCAGTACAATAAGAGCGTACTGAGTAACTCGGTATGCAATTCGATTTCCATTGCAACACCACCATGATCTATGGCCCTGTATGATCTATGGCCCCACCATGATGTATATATTTTATCCATGCCATTCATCCATTTTTACAGATCATTTTAGGCTTTATCCCAAAAATTAGAGGGATGTAAATCAAAGAAATGGAGAAAAATCAGAGAAATGGATGAATGACATGGATAAAAAATTAGAGAAATGGATGAAATGCATTCAACCTCCATTAGTGTTAATGTAGATGGGAATATGTCTTGGCATTGTTTCTCTGAGAATAGTAACATGGCTGCAAGATATAACCAAGTAGGAAAATCCATCAACATAGCCCTGCAATACAACAGTTACAGAACCATGGATCAGGTTATGCATATTGGCACCGTTGTGGGTCCAATATACCATTATAGACCAATATGGCCATAAAGGGCCCATTTGATTTATTATTACTATTTTTTTTTTCATTTTTTCTCTTTTTCCGCCTCTTTATTCATGTTAAGCACGAAGGAAGTTTATAAGCTAAGTTTAAACTAGATGTAGGCTTATTTTGAGGATCAAAACACAAAATAAAGTGGGATTCAATGAGATGATGTGAAGTGGACCATATTGAGACATATCAAAAGGGATATACTATTCATTTTTTTTTCCATTTTTCCATCTTTGTGTTGTTGTACTTATATATCATAGGCCTTAATCCACCAAATTATGCTTGACTTTTGGTGCTTAAATAGTGCTTACATAATAGACCTGTAATTGTGTCACCAATTCATCATTACTCATGTGTAGACTTATATTCGTTATTATATTTTGATATTAGATATTTAGAAGCCTAAATATTAAAGTTTTGCTGTTTTAGAGTCGGTTTCAGGTTAGTAACATCAGGCAGCTTGAGACAGCATTGTTTCCAAAGAATAGCCCATTACACCATCAAATACATATTCAAAACCAAAAAAAGAATACATTTTTCAAAGATCAATCTGGCCATGAACATCATTGGACCCATTGTAGATGGAGCATAGCTGGAAAATTGCATTGATTAGATAATTCCATCCATCCTATTGATTGCTGTCACATATTTAAATAATGATATGTTCAACGAGTGAAATCAGATGGTTAAGATCGTTCAAACAGTGCAGAGTTCAAATGGTGCTCCATCAAGAATAGGCCCCATGATTTGAATGGGTTAGATGGCCCTACATGTGGCACACGTATGGTGGCCAAGACACCACAACTTAAGAAACGGTGGTCAGCTGTCAGCATACTCTACCCCTACTTTTTAATTGGCACATAGCATGTATGCCTTTTGAAGTTCCTTTGCTTGATTATGACAATCAAACTGCTGTTGAGAACACAATTCACAAATTTCTCTCTCATTGATTTTCTGTTACTATACAGATGTATCAGTCAGCATTGTGTACTTCTTGTCAACTATAATGTAATTGTTTCATAAACAAGGTTTCTTCTTTGTTTTCAGGCAATATTCAATGAGCCTTGCAAAATGTTATATCCTAGGAAGCCCTCATTCACACCGAAGAAAGGAAAAACTAGTGTAGTGATGTTTGTTGGTCTACAGGGTATGTTGCTTCAGCTAGTTGAATGTTATTGTTGCTAGTTTGGGCTTAGGTTATCTTTATATTGTATATGATCTAGTCAAGTAGCAGGTAACTGGGTACTGATTCATTGAATGGTTAGTTGGCTGTGCTGCTCGGCCTGAAGATGTTTTCATAAATTCTGGATTTGCACGTTTTAAGATTTAGTTAATAGTATAGTGCTTGTTTGGAATACTGGAGAATCCCAACTTTTTTAGCTTGAAATGTTATGAAAATGATATATTTTGACACTTCCCCTCCTTTCAAGTTCTTATATCCGTTCCTCTCTTACTCAAAATGAAATGTGTGGGACTATCCTGTCCAATTTGATCAGTGTCGCCCTGCATACAAATAACCCTAAAAGCACAAAGTATGCATATTATCATCAGAAAAAAAGGATGGAAACCAGCTCTAGTCTCCCCGGATACATTCAGAGTTGGTGCTTTTGATCAATTGAAGCAGAATGCAACTAAAGCTAAGATTCCTTTTTATGGAAGGTACAATGTCTGGATCTTATCTGAGCCATTCCATATTCATGTTAGTTTCCATTCTGCTTTGTTTCCTAGAAGTTTGAGAGAGGTGTGATGTCAAATGCCAATATAATATTGTTGATTCTAATCATCCGTCAAAAAAAGGAAAAAAAAATGTCGACTCTAATCATTTAGAAACCCAATCGTGAATCGACGTTCAGTGATTGCAATGTATGTAGTACAGTATCTCTGGGAAAAAAATCTAAAAATAATAATAATAATAATCTGGAAATGTGTATATTAGTTCCAAATTTGTTAATGCTGCCAGTGCTTCTTGTCTTTTTGGCCAGATAAAATATGTTTATGTCTACATAACACTGCTTATTACATTCTGTGCTTTCTCCAACATTTTCACATAAAAAATCATCTGTGTTATATCCACAGCTACATGGAGTCAGACCCTGTAAAAATTGCAGCAGAAGGTGTAGAATGGTTTAAGAAGGAAAATTGTGATCTGATAATTGTAGACACAAGTGGACGCTACAAACAAGAAGCGGCTCTGTTTGAAGAAATGCGCCAAGTGTTTGAAGCAACGATATTCATTTTCTCATCCTAAAGGTCTTTCACTCTTATTCATTTATGTTAGTTGCCAACATGGTGTCTATATCTAATTTAAGTTTCTTGATGTTGTAGAAACCAGATCTTTTTATATTCGTTATGGATAGCAGTATTGGCCAAGCAGCATTTGACCAAGCTCAAGCTTTTTTCTCCTTTGAATTGTAACAGACTGTATCAATTACATTTTTTTTGTCATACAGGTTGTGGCTATCAAAGATATAATATCACCTCCTTATAGGAAAACATTTAATGATGTGTACAGGTAAATTCATTTTTTCTTATTCCTTATATTGTTTCCTAGTTATATTTGTGTTGGTTTCAGAGTACAGGTAGCGATAGAAATTATTGGTCAATTGTGGCTTGTAGACAAAGAGATGAGTAACTAACAATACAAATATGGGAGGCCTTTCCTAAGTATCTAGATTCTTTTAAATATATTTATGTTTAATTTAAATGTATTAGCTTGAAATTGATGGAGCAGACCCAGATGAGCGTTAGAGCTATCCGGATGAGCGGGGGTTTCTGGAAGGTGGGAACCGCTATTATGACCATGACAAAGCTGTCCATTTCCTATGGACAATATTGGAGGAGCTGACCATTTGACAGGTCATGTTTATGTATTTGCTTAAAATTAATGGAGCAGACTCGGATGTGCGTCGGAGCTATCCGGATGAACAGGGGTCTTTGGAATGTGAGAACCGCTATTAACCAACAATATAAATATGGAAGGCCTTCCCTAGGTATCCAAATGCTTTAGATATATTTATGTTTAATTTAAATGTATTAGTTCAAAATTGATGGAGCAGACCTATATGTGCGTCGGAGCTATCCAGATGAGCGGGAGTCCTTGGAAGGTAGGAACTGTTATTATGACCATGATAAAGCTGTCCATTTTCTATGGACATCATTGGAGGGGCCTGACCATTTGGACATGCCGTGTTTATATATTTGTTCGAAATTAATGGAGCAAACCCGGATGTGCGTTGGAGCTATCCGGATGAGCAGGAGTCCCTGAAAGGTAGGAACCGCTGTTATGACCATGATGAAGCTGTCCATTTCCTATGGACAACATTGGAAGGGCCAGGCCATTTGGACAGGTTGTATTTATATCTGTATTTGCAGGGACTACACTCTTAACCTAAACCACACCCTAAACCTATAACTTAAACCTATTCTCAATTACCTAAACTTACAACCTATAACCTAAACCTAAACCTATTCTCAAATACCAAAAGCTATACTTATAACCTAAACCTAAACCTATTCTCAAATACCAAAAGCTATACTTATAACCTAAACCTAAACCTTAACCTATAACCTAAACCCATACTTATAATCATAACCTAAACTTATTCTCAAATCCCAAACCTAAAACCGATCCCAAACTCAAACCCGATTTCTAAACCCAAACCTTAACCTATTCTCAATTCCCTAAACCGATAGCTTATAACCTAAACCTAAACCTAAAACCTAAATGTATTCTCAAATCCCTAAACCTAAACCTACACCTAATCCTAATCTCAACTCCCTAACCTAAACCTAAATTTGAAAACCCAAACCTAAACCCCATCCCGAACTCGAACTCGATTTCCTAAACCTAAACCTTAACCTATTCTCAATTCTCTAAGCCTATAGCTTATAACTTAAACCTAAACCTTAACCTAAACCTTAACGTAAACCTATAACCTTAACCTAAACCAAAACCTATAACCTAAAACCTTAACCTATAACCTATAACCTAAACCCGAACCCATTCTCAAATCCCAAAACCTATAACCTAAACCTAAACCTTAACCTATAACCTATAACCTATAACCTAAACCAAAACCTATAACCTAAACTAAAACCAAAACCTATAACCTAAACCCGAACCCGAACCTAAATTCCTGAACCTTAACCTAAACATATAACTTAAGCCTATACCTAAACCTAAAACCTTACTTATGACCTAAAACTATTCTCAAATCCTTAAACCTTAACCTATAACCTAACCTAAACCTATACTTATAACCTAAAACTATTCCGAAATGCCAAAACCTATAACCTTAACCTAACCTTTTATTAAACCTATAACCTAAACTCGATTCCTTAAACCTAAACCTATAACCTAAACCTAAACCTATAACCTTAACTCAAATCCCTAAACCTTAACGTATAACCCAACCTAAACCTATACTTATAACCTAAAATTATTCTCAAATCCCAAAACCTATAACCTAAACCCGAATCCAAACCCGAACCCGAATCCGAATTCCTAAACCTTAATCTAAACATATAACCTATAACCTAAGCCTATAACTTAAACCTAAACCTATAACCTAATCCTAAACCCATAACCTAAACTCAAATCCCTAAACCTTAACCTAAACCTAAAACCTTAACTCAAATCCCTAAACCTTAACCTAAACCTAAAACCTAAACCTAAACCTATAACCTTAACTCAAATCCATAAACCTTAACCTATAACCCAACCTAAACCTATACTTATAACCTAAAACTATTCTCAAATCCCAAAACCTATAACCTAAACCCGAATCCAAACCCGAACCCGAACCCGAATTCCTAAACCTTAACCTAAACATATAACCTATAACCTAAGCCTATACCTAAACCTAAAACCTAAAGCTAAAGCTAAACCTATAAGTTAAACCTAAACTCAAATCCCTAATCCTTAACCTAAAACTAAACTTATAACCTTAACTTAAACCTATTCTCAAATCTCAAAATCTATAACCTAAACCTAAACCTAAACCTTAACCTTTAACTTAAACCTTAACCTAAACTTATAACCTAAACTCAATTTCCTAAACCTTAACCTATAACCTAAACTAAACCTAAACCTTAACCTATAACCTTAACCTAAACATAAAACCTAAACCTAAACCTAAACCTATACTTATAACCGAAACCTATTCTTATAACCTAAACCTATTCTCAAATCTCAAAACTTATAACCTAAACCTAAACCTTAACCTAAAACTAAACTTATAACCTAAACCTAAACCTACACTTATAACCTATAACCTAAACCTAAACCTAAACCTTAACCTAAACCTAAACTTATAACCTAAACCTAAACCTACACTTATAACCTATAACCTAAAACCCAAACGTAAACCCGATCTCGAACCTGAACCCAATTTTTTAAATCTGAACCTTAACGTATTCTCAAATCCCTAAACCTAAACCTACACCTAATCCTAATCTCAACTCCCTAACCTAAACCTAAACCTAAACTTGAAAACCCAAAACTAAACCCGAACCTGATTTTCTAAACCTAAACTTATAACCTTAACCTAAACCTATTCTCAAATCTCAAAACCTATAACCTAAAACTCAATTCCCTAAACCTTAACCTATAACCTAACTTAAACTAAACTATAACATAAAACTTAAAACCTAAATGTATTCTCAAATCCTTAAAACCTAAACCTACACCTAATCTTAATCTCAACTCTTAACCTAAACCTAAACTTGAAAACCTAAACCTGATCCGGAACCCGAACCCGATTTCCTAAACCTAAACCTTAACCTATTCTCAAATCCCTAAACTTAAACCTACACCTAATCCTAATCACAACTCCCTAACCTAAACCTAAACCTAACTTGAAAACCCAAACCTAAACCCGATCCCGAACCCGAACCCGATTTCCTAAACCTAATCCTTAACCTATTCTCAATTCCCTAAACCTTAACCTATAACTTAACCTAAACCTAAACTTAGAACCTATATTTATAACCTAAACCTAAACCTATAACCTAAACCTAAGCCTAAAACCTAAACCTATGACCTAAAACCTAAATGTATTCTCAAATCACTAATCCTAAACCTACACCTAATCCTAATCTTAACTCCCTAACCTAAACCTAAACCTAAACTTGAAAACCCAAAACTAAACCCGATCCCGAACCCGAACCC
Source organism: Magnolia kwangsiensis (assembly GCA_037074715.1). Lineage (NCBI taxonomy): Eukaryota > Viridiplantae > Streptophyta > Magnoliopsida > Magnoliales > Magnoliaceae > Magnolia > Magnolia kwangsiensis. Next base: position 124,423,251 of record CM073577.1, read on the forward strand.
TATTTCCTAAACCTAAACCTTAACCTATTCTTAATTCCCTAAACCTGTAGCATATAACCTAAACCTAAACCTAAACCTATAACCTTAACCTAAACCAAAACCTATGACCTAAAACTTAAATGTATTCTCAAATCTCTAAACCTAAACCTACACCTAATCCTAATCTCAACTCCCTAACCTAAACCTAAACTTAAACTTGAAAATCCAAACCTAAAACCTGATCCCGAACCCGAACCCGATTTCCTAAACCTAAAACCTAAATGTATTCTCAAATCCCTAAACCTAAACCTACACCTAATCCTAATCTCAACTCTCTAACCTTAACCTAAACCTAAACTTGAAAATCCAAACCTAAACCTGATCCTGAACCCGAACTCGATTTCCTAAACCTAAACCTTAACCTATTCTCAATTCCCTAAACCTTAACCTATAACATAACCTAAACCTAAACCTATAACCTGCACTTATAACCTAAACCTAAGCCTAAAACCTAAACCTAAACCTAAAACTGAAATGTATTCTCAAATCCTTAAACCTAAACCTACACCTAATCCTAATCTTAACTCCCTAACCTAAACTTGAAAACCCAAACCTAAACCCGATCCCGAACCTGAACCCGATTTCCTAAACCTAAACCTTAACCTTAACCTATTCTTAATTCCTTAAAGCTATAATCTATATACTATAAATAACCTACAACTAAACCTTAACATAAACCAAAACCAAAACCTATAACCTAAACATTAACCTATAACCTATAACCTAAACTTATAACCTATTACCTAACCTTAACCTAAACCTATAACCTAAAACCTAAACCTAAACCTAAAACCTAAATGTATTCTCAAATTCCTAAACTTAGACCTACACCTAATCCTAATCTCAACTCCCTAACCTAAACCTAAACCTAAAGTTGAAAACCCAAACCTAAACCTGATCCCGAACCCGAACCCAATTTCCTAAACCTAAACCTTAACCTATTCTCAATTCCCTAAACCTTAACCTATAACCTAACCTAAACCTAAACCTATAACCTGCACTTATAGCCTAAACCTAAGCCTAAAACCTAAACCTAAACCTAAAACCAAAATGTATTCTCAAATCCTTAAACCTAAACCTACACCTAATCCTAATCTCAAATCTTTAACCTAAACTTGAAAACCCAAACCTAAACCCTATTCCGAACCCGAACCCGATTTCCTAAACCTAAACCTTAACCTTAACCTATTCTCAATTCCCTAAAGCTATAACCTATATACTATAACATATAACCTAAACCTAAACTTAAACCAAAACCTATAACCTAAACCTTAACCTTTAACCTATAACCTAAACTTATAACCTATTACCTAACCTTAACCTAAACCTAAAACCTAAACCTAAACCTATAATCTAAAACCTAAACTTAAACCTAAAACCTAAATATATTCTCAAATCCTTAAACCTAGACCTACACCTAATCTTAATCTCAACTCCCTAACCTAAACATAAACCTAAACTTGAAAATCCAAACCTAAACCCGATCCCGAACTTGAACCCGATTGCTGTAATAATATAGTCCAATCACATGACAACAAACAAGAATGTATCCCTTTTAACACATGCCCCTTTTTACAAAGCTTTAATTTTTATTGTTGTTTCTATTAACTTGAATTGAAATAAATTTTTGCATTATTTGCTTACATTAGTTTTATTTTAATGATTAATTTTATTTTAAAAAAGTGGCCACTTTGAAAGAAGTTTCTGCAATTCTTCATGATTCTGAATTATAATGTTTTGTTGGTTAAATATTTTTTTATTAGATGAAAGACGCAAAAAGAAAATTGTTACTGATTTTTTTTCTTTTTTATTTATAATGTTAAACTTATATGTATTTATGCATGGATGAATGTAATGTGGATAAGATTGTTTGTGTTTTGATGGATGTAGTTTATGTTTGGATGAATGTAGTTTATGTTTGGATGGATTTACGTAGTTTGGGTTTAGATGGATGTGAATGTGAATATGATGAAGTATATTATATAACAGGTGTATATCAAGAAGAATATGACGAAATATATTGTAACAGGTGTATATTGACCGTCTCAAATTTAAAAATGTCCTTTTAAGGGTCATAAGAGACGGTTGGTAGCAGTTCTTTTTAAGGATAGTCCATGACTGTCCTTTGAAGGCTCATAAGAGACGGATCATAGCAATCCTTTTTAAGGATGGTCCATGACCGTCCTTTGAAGGCTCATAAGAGACGGTCCATAACAGTCCTTTTTAAGGATGGTCTATGACCGTCCTTTTTTCCTCAATAAGAATGACGGTTTTCAACCGTCCTTTAAGTAATACGACACGTTAAAATTTGACGGCCCATGCCACGGTCCATGACCGTCCTTTTTGGTCATTTGAGATAGTTTTGGACTGTCCTTTTTTTTGTTGTTTTGGCGTAGTGTAACCTAAACCTAAACCTAAAACCTAAACTTGAACCTAAAACCTAAATGTATTCTCAAATCCTTAAACCTAAAATTATACCTAATCATAATCTCAACTCCGTAACCTAAACCTAAACCTAAACCTAAACTTGAAAACCCAAACCTAAACTCAATCCTAAATCCAAGTCTGAATCCCTAAAACCTTAGCCTAAACTTAAACCTATAGCATAAACCTAAACCTAAACCTATAACCCAAACTTAATTCACTTAACTTAAACCTACACCTTAACCCAAACATATAACCCGAACTCGAACCTGAACCCGAACCCGAAAACCTAAACCTAAACGTAAACCTAAAACCTAAACTTAAACCTATAACCTAAATGTATTCTCAAATCCATAAACCTAAACCTACACCTAATCTTAATCTCAACTCCCTAACCTAAACCTAAACCTAAAATTGAAAACCCAAACCTAAACCCGATCCCAAACCCGAATCTAAATCCCTAAACCCTTAACCTAAACTTAAACCTATAACATAAACCTAAACCTATAACCTAAACTTAATTCACTTAACTTAAACCTACACCTTAACCCAAATATATAACCCGAACCCGAACCTGAACCCGAAAACCTAAACCTATAACCTACACTTATAACCTAAACCTAAACCTATAACCTAAACCTAAACCTAAAACCTAAACTTAAACCTAAAACCTAAATGTATTCTCAAAGCCCTAAACCTAAACCTACACCTAATCCTAATCTCAACTCCCTAACCTAAACCCAAATCTAAACTTGAAAACCTAAACTTAAACCCGATCCCGAATCCGAATCTGAATCCCTAAACCCTTAGCCTAAACTTAAACCTATAACATAAACCTAAACCTAAACCTATAACCTAAACTTAATTCACTTAATTTAAACTTATACCTTAACCTAAACATATAACCCGAACCCGAACATGAACCCGAATTCCTTAAACCTTAACCTATAACCTAACCTAAACCTAAACCTATAACCTATAATCTAACCTAAACCTAAACCTATAACCTACACTTATAACCTAAACCTAAACTTATAACCTAAACCTGTAACCTTAACCTAAACGTAAAACCTAAACCTAAACCCAATCCCGAACCCAAACAGAATTTCCTAAAGCTAAACCTTAACTTATTCTCAATTTCCTAAAGCTATAACCTATAACCTAAACCTAAACCTATAACCTTAACCTAAACCTAATACATAAATGTATTCTTAAATCCTTAAACCTAAACCTACACCTAATCCTAATCTCAACTCCTTAACCTAAACCTAAACTTGAAAACCCAAACCTAAACCCGAACCCGAACCCAATTTCCTAAACCTAAACCTTAACCTATAACCTAAACCTACACCTAATCCTAATCTCAACTCCGTAACCTAAACCTAAACCTAAACTTGAAAACCCAAACCCAAACCCAAACCCAAACCTATAACCTAAACCTAAACCTAAAGCTAACCTAAACCTATAACCTATAACGTAAAACCTAAACCTAAACCTAAACCTAAACCCGATCCCGAACCCAAACCTGATTTCTTAAACCTAAACCTTAACCTATTCCCAATTCCCTAAAGCTATAACCTATAACCTAAACCTATAACCTAAATGTATTCTCAAATCCCTAAACCTAAACCTAAACTTAAACCTATAACCTACAAAATTAACATAAACTTATAACCTAAACCTATAACCTACAACATTAACCTAAACCTATTCTCAAATCCCAAAACCTATAACCTAAACTTAAACCTTAACATATAACTTAAACCTAAACCTATAACTTATAACCTAAACTTAAACCTTAACCTATAACCTATAACCTAAACTCAATGGTATAGTTTTTGTATGAACTGGTGAATATCCGATTCAAGTGTCATTTAATTTTTATTAAGCCACTGAAATTCGATTATTGAATGTTGCCATATTTCTTTGTGTTTGTTCCGATTCCGTTCTTTTTATTTGAATTTTTGTTGTGATTTTAATTTTAATTTTGATTCTGATTGCTCTGGTGATTTTCTTAGTTACTGTGTATACGGAGTGATCAGTGCAATGAATTGTACATGTGGGTCCCACCATTTGGCAATCCGACTGACCTATTCATGTGGCGGGCCATGTTGTCGATGGGAAATGCGATAAAAGTTTTGCCCATTAGATTATTTTAACTGTTTGATTGGGTCACATTTGATGCGAACTATAGGTTGCCTCATGTGGGAAAATTTGGGCATGACCCATCTCATAATGTGGCCCACCATTTCAACCATTGGCTCAATGAACGGTGGCCGCACTCGTAAGAATACTGGATTTAACAAAAATGATGCCATTACTTCCTAATATCATCTGTACTGATTGAGGGGTTTGTATATTAATTTACTTTTGTATTATTTTTATTCTTCTGATCTTTAAATTTTGTTATCTGTTTCCTAAATTGGGTTCCAGTTTTTCGTAGTATTCTTCTCAAAATTTTTAGTTTATTATTTTTGTAGAATACAATTGCTTGGAGATTTAGTTTCATTGCTCCTCTCACTGTATTTTGATTTCTTCCTATATAATGTTACACAAACCAATAGTCCATCAAACCACATTACTCATGTTGGATTTTGTTATAGTTTAGAAGATTAGCAGGTACATTTTTTATTTCTTTCTATATAAGTGTTTTTTTTTTTTTTTTTTTTTGAGATGTGTACAAAGGCATGCTTGTTTGATTATGCATACAAATGGTATTTTATACAGGCAGGTTGACAAGCTAAAGAAGTCATTGGAGGATGTAATTCATTTTCTCAAGGGAAGGGTTTCAAAACTTGAAAGTGATCTTGTGTCAAAGTCTACATATGTTACATATGCAGTTTCAGGGAAAGAAGAAGCTCTATCTTCTGCATTTGCTGAAATTGATCGCCTAAAGGAAGAAAATTCTGTAAAAATGTGAGCATTATTGCATTATATGGAGGGTGTTTACGTGTTGGAGTGTATTTTCTTCTTGCACATAAAGGCACGCCTTAGTTGTAATTCTTAGGATAGGTAAGTAAAGTGAAGTATTGTTTATTTAGAAATATGAATATGGGATGCATTGTATGATTTGATTGCTATTTGTAATAAATGCTTCATTTTTTTTTCCTGATTGCATTTTATGTACTATTCGTATTAGCATTAAGCAGATGAGTTATCAATCACAGCAGGTTCTTGCAATGGAAACCGGCACTATTATTACAATTTTTTTTTAAAAAAAAATAGCCATGAATTTTGGCCGTAGCTATTGTTCCAAAAACCGTAGCTTTAGTTGGCTACATTTTGCTACAGAAATTTTAGCTACGGCTTTTGTTTGTAACTACTGATATGTATTACTACAGTATAATCCGTAGCAATAGGTTTTTTTGGCCTTTAGCTACCCCACCCATAATGACAGACGTGCTACGGACTATATGCGTAACAAAGGTCTTCAGCTATGGTTTTTGGCCGTAGCCTTTGCACGTCCGTTGCTACAGAAATTTTAGCTATGGCTTTTGTTTGTTTGTAGCTACTGATATCTATTGATACGGATATAATCCGTACCAATAGATTTTTTGGCCTTTAGTTATCTCACCAATAGCGACGGACATGCTATGGACTATATCCGTAGCAAAAGGTTAAGCTATGGTTTTTGACCGTAGCCTTTGCTCGTTTTTCTAGTAGTTGCAAAGGAAATCATTCTCAACTCTTTTCTTCCACTTCCCCTTAACTTATTTAAAATCATCATTTTTTGGTTTAGGTAAAGAACACCGATCATAAATTAGGATGTAAGATAACTTTAGAGTCGTCATAAAGAAAAATATCTTCTGCTATCACCCTGAGGAGAATTGATTTTGGTTCATCATTAAATGAAATGAATTACCTCCATTATAACTAAAGTAAAAATATGTCAATTATTGAAATATATAAATTAATACGTAATGAAAGAAATGGAGAAATTAAAAATCTAAAAATCATATCAGTGGGTTGAAGTCTTAACTTGAATAGTCAATATCTTATGATAAATTTATTGCCATTTCCCAAATATTTTAGTAAGTGCAAAAGAAGGAAAGTGAAAAATTATTTCCAGATACCATGAACTCACAAATTCAAGTTCAATATGAAGATCTGCACCTCTAATATTCAAAAAAATCTCCAAGACTTGAGCAATTATGATATGCCTTCCACAAATGTTCTCAAAAGGATAATTGCAAGAGAGCATAGATAAGAGCACAGGGTTATTTTGGGAATGGTGCTTGAAGGGTCGCGTTGTCCTTCATAAAGAGGCACCATAGTCTTTTTGCACTATGATAATCAGGATAAATGGATCTTGAAGGGAAGCTCTGTCCTTCATAAGGAAGCACCATATACCCATTCATACACAATAGTTATATTGCCATGAATGGACATGACTTGCTCCTTATGACAATTATTTTTGTCATTTTGGAAGAAGATAGTAAAACAAGAGTAAAAATAAAAATAAAAATTGATACTACTTGGCAACACAACTGACACCTAGATCCTAATTAACCCAAATGCCTTCATACATATAATATGTGGTGCTGATGCTTAGGCAAACTCAACCAATATTACGACTAGAATCTTAAACCCCAATGGATTAAACCTCTGGCTAGATCCTGATTCACTCTTTAAGTGCACCATGCATGGCTTAGATGGGTCCGAACTAATTATTAAAAAGATTATGCTTTTTAAGCTCCTCACAAAGATATGAAGTGAAGTGCTAAAAACTACCAAAGCAACGCTACAGCCCAAGCCGTGCATGAGTGGACAGTGCAATGATCCTTTTGAACATGGTCATTCAGTTTTGGTTATTATGAGAGGAGACATATGGACAGTTGACATAGTGGCCCTCCTACAATGTGTTTTGCGTGAGAAATGTTGGACTTGGCCCCATGAGGCCCACATATGAGCAAGCACTAGTGGGTGGGTCCCACCCATTTTTCCTTGTTTAACTCTAGCGTGAGTAGCTTTTCCTTCTGATCCTCTTGAATTCAAGCTGAGAGAGATGGATTAGAAGAGATAGTGATTAGATCCTATCCTTAACGAACTCCTTCAATCATCTCCAATTCTTCTCTCCCTCAAAAAAAACCAGGGAGGAAAAGAGAGGGTAATTCACCGCTTAGGCTTAGGTCATACCATTATTGTAGCTAGTGTGACATCCTAACTATGAATTAGAGGGGTGGAATAGTTCCATCCAACTCCTAAAGTACTTTAGTGGACTGTCCGAAGAAGGCCATTTGTCTTCAATTTTGAAAAAGCCCAGATTGTGCCATTGGATCCTGCCTTTTATTGATTGGGTCCACCATTCAGCTCTTCAAAGACATCATATTTCACTTCAAGTCTAAATTTTACATTTCTTCTTATGACCAATTGTCGAGATAAAATTATCCAAAGCTCCTCTTATTACATGCAGCAAAGAGTTCAACTACCTTTTTCTTCTCTCTCTCTGGACAAAATGTATGTCATATTGAGTAGATATGACTTCCAAACACCTTTTATCTCAATTGGGTAAATATGACTTCCAAACGGCATTTCTTTAAATTGCATTTAGCCTTAGATTCCATAAAAAGTAGATTCTCTTGAATGAATAGGAGTTTTATGTGACCAAGTGCTAAAGAAGCTCAAGAACGTTTTTGTCATTTCAGAGTGAAGATTTTAGTGACTAATGAAATTCATAAAAAATTGAGATTAAAAATCACATGGTCATGGAACTGAGTCAATCTAATGAGTTGGTTTTGCCTCGGACACGATTCAAGATCCCTATTGATATTCTTGACTTTTGATTTTTCTTGGGCTGATCAACTACAAAGCTTGGAACATTAAGCTTAACCTGCAACATGGTGTGTGGGACGCACTATGATATGTACATAACATACAACCCGCCCGCAGGTCATCCTCAGCACCCAAAAGTCTGGCGAACCGAAAGCCCAAGTGGGCCATGAATAAAAGCGGTCGATAAATGACCCATCGCAGACCTTTTATAGTGCAATTTTGGTGATGAAATTCTACTGGAGCCCTCTCTTTCTTCGACGCTGCAGCATTGTACAACCATTAGTAAAAACAATGGGTGTATTTTTCTGTTGGAGTGGATGCAAATGGTGTCACCCTTTCACAGAATTATTATGTACTTCAATGGCTTCTCGAATGCATGTATTCACTGGTCGAAAGCATCTGTTCAATGCATGCATTCACCTTGTGGAAAAATGGGGTACTTAGCATGTGACAGTTTTAATCATACAACCGCCACGCTGAACTTGCCACGCCAAGTGTCGCATCCCCCATTACCGCTCATTATCAACACATCCTCACTTAAGTCGCATGTTTGGTAAGGACTAACTATCGTGCTGCACAAGTTACAGCCGTAGCTAAGTCAATGAAGTTAGACTTTCTAATATTACGGCAGTGATATGGAGCTCAGTTTCATCACTTCATTCTTCTTCACATTGTATATGTTATGCATTATTATAATCAAAGCTGCATGATAAGGACTGGTTTGAAAGGCCCCGTGATTTACGGGCCGCATCCATTATTGTTGAAGAAATCTTCAAGAGAAAAAGTTAAATATTTCCTTAATGGGGGAATCGAAAGATTGTTCGCAAGGCGATGGGCAGATTGTATAAAGTGGCATGTCATGATTGCTTGTGGCCAGTGGATCTCTCTAATATATGTTACTTCCCTTCCTAATATGAAAAGAAGAACACAATCCTCTTATAAATGTACTTTGGATTTAGATGGTTTGAGTCGATAGACCCCCACATAAAGAAGGATCATCCATGTCCCTTTCAGCTCAAGAGAATCTCTTATTATGATATAAATGTATAACACAACTAAGAGATTGCCAAAAATCTAGCAAGAACATCTTCTCTTCATTATAAATCGCTTCTATTAAATTTTAGAAATTATAAAAAATAATACTCTCGAAAACGTGAGATTAAGAAACTCTTTTAAAACATTGTTCATTGTAATCTTTTAACAGTAACCTAATCTTATATACATGAGAATTCAAATCAAGAGTCACAGTTTTATACAAGCTTATGAGGTGTGGCCAAGTGGTATTACTAGCACCACAAGCTACGGTGGTACCAGAGAGAAGTGGGGTCCATGTACACCTGAACCTATTAATCAGATCAGATACCTAGGCCTTAGGTTGCTCCCAGGTGCCAACAATCAGCCCAAACCAGAAACTCAGGTGCACCACAGCATAGGGAACAAGTTGAGAAGAGACTTACCATCAATTTGCATGGAGCGTCCATCATGTTATTTGTACAGAATCCAGGCCATCCAGACCCTTCATCTGCCTTGGATGAACGATCAGGACAAGAATCAGGCTATTCTGAAACTCAGATGGGCCCTTGTAAGATTTAAGGATGGGTATCACTCCCACCTTGCTCCTTGTGCTGTGTCCCAACAGAGTTTTGGATTGAGCTAATTTTCAAACCATGGAGTTAACCTGAGGGGACATCCGATGGACGGATTGGATATGATACATACACAACGCGGGCCCCGTATCTTCCTAGTTCTCATCATTGGAGAGCATCTTTTTTTTTTTTTTACTAGTAAGGTGTACAAAGTTAGACAACCAGGTATGACACCCTGGATATTCACACGCTGCAAACTCAACGGCTATGTTTCTTCCCTGATGCGAACCTACTTGTAGTAACCGGATTATCATTGTTTCCAAGGAAATTAATATCAACAACTAGGAAATCACATGATAGATATGTGTAATTGTTGATCCCATTGGGAAAATATTATATAGCCAAATGATAAATAACCAACCCACTGAGGAACCCGAGCCAATATAGGACATGCATGCAAGATCAGATCTTTCTGTCAGGTGGTCTACATCACTGATCTCCGGGCCTAAAAATCTGCCCATTTCATGCATGGGGTGGGCAACAACATACACAACAAATGGACGGCTAGAAAAAAAAGTTATTTTAATTGTCAGTTTACACTGTAGATTATGATCCAAACACAAGGGAAGAAACGGCCTGACTTTTGAGCTGAAGTTCTAAGAACTATTCCTGAATGGATGGGAAGCTCAGATCTTAAAATCGTGCATCTGTGCTAATGGGAAGTACTCAACACACGTGGAATTAACAAACCTCTTCGAATACCTTTCAACAAAAATCAATATGGTGGCATTTTTGAACTAGGGGATGAAAGGGACCAGGTTGCCCAGGCTCAGGTGATCCAACCCCATAGGGCTAGGGCTTGAGTCCTTAAACTTGGCCCAAGGACTAAGTTTATAGTTGAAATCTAGTCCCATGCCTGAGCCAACTATGAATGGCTCAATTCAATCATCGAGTGGCTACTTTATAAACAAAGAATAATAAATTTAAATATATCTATTAGCAAATCTCATTCGGCATACATTTGTAATTTAAAGACATTCATTAGATACAGGGTCATGTTTCAGTCATCTAAACTGTTTATACATGAAACAACTTATCATGAATGATGGATAATTAAAAAAATCATACCATGTCAAACGTCTAATCATTTATATTTATTTTCCTTGTAGGGCCGACAAGCCCTAGTCATGCCCATTGCTGCCCATATTTCAAGTAAATTACTCAAATGCCATGACAAGAATAAAAAAACATGACTTTAACCTTTATCAATTAGACAAAACTATTAAGAATGAAAGGATTGTGACAAAACAATTCCCTCCTCCAAAGAATCATGTGTTGTTAGTCTATGCAAAGGAAAAACCACAAAATGAGTAATACAAATGATCAAACACGCACATACACAAATGCCATTTATCTGCTCTATTTACTCTTAATTCCCTCCACTTACCTCCATTTACTCCAATCCAGATGGCCCCTAAGAGGGAACATATACAAGAGATTGGTGTAAATCGATGGCTCATGGATTAATTAAAAGAGATTGCATGCATGCACACCATAAAAGAGATTGCATGGATTAATCGATGGCTCATGGATTAATTAAAAGAGATTGCATGCATGCACACCAAAAATAAAAATAAAAAATGCACACCATAAAAGGATGGTATACAAAATTCTCATTGATATCAATCCTAAATATTCACAACACCTCTCACAAAATATCATATCTTTTAGATACGTACCCTTAGCCATAATTTAAGATTGAATGGTTGAGGTTGATCAACAAATCATAAATCATCTCATCATCACATGCATAGGTTAATTTGGGCTATTGTAATACACTCTTTCATAGCCATTCAAACATTCTAATCTTATTTAACATTGGATATTCAAAAGTGTAGTGAACAAAGTTTTGTTTGACACAGAACATGGAGCAGAAAATAATGGAATGATGCAGTGATTCGCAATCCAACTACTATGAAAAAAAAAAAAAACCTACTATGGGAAAGAAAGACGATAGTAACAGTCTTGCCTTTTAATCTTAAAGAAGTAGCTAGAACAGTACCTAAATAGAATACACCCCATAAATGTATAAATGCAGAGCTTGCATTTAATATCAAATTCCAAAGAATTGAAGGGGTTTTACTTTAACAGTCCAAGTACCATATTATCTGATGTAACTTGCACCTATATGTGTTCTAAGGCAAGATCATATCTCACCCACAGAAATTCCGTTATTTATTTATTATTATTATTTTTTTGGGTGTCTTCTATATATGCAATTTTCATTACCTTCTAATGCTATGTAACTAAAAGAAGTTGGTGTGCTTGGTGCACGATGAGAGTCGGCGCATACCAATCGATCCAACAGGCATTCAAATGGCTTTGGATGATGATTTTCAAAACCCACTTTTATTCAGTGCTGGGATTCCCGCCCACGGTGGTGAATGGTGAGCACGCTTCTTGTGTGCACACAATCTTTCCCGTTTATTATAGAAACCCTTTCTATTGATTTCCCATTCCACCAACACCAATGTTTCATCCTATCCAAATTATAGGAATTTGAATGAATGTGTTCAAGATGGGGATTTTCAAATCCTATTTCAATATGGTGTTGGGATTCCCTCCCACTACCGTTGGACGGTGCACATGACACTAAGTGTGCTAACAATCTTTTCCCTTTTATAATGGAAACCCTATCCCTGGATCTCCCATTCCACTAGCACCAATGTCTCACCCATCCTCAAACCTTTCACCAACTCTCAAACTCAATAAACAAAACACAAAAATCCAAGTTTGCGATTTCCATCCAAAGATTTCATGCCAAACAAGATAAGATCATGTACAATTCATTCATAACTGATGCAAGGAAAATCTCATCCACAGATTCTATATACTGAGACCAACTTCCTACAAGCACATCTTACCTTTTGTTAATTCCAAATCAAAGTAATCTTGTTACAAAGAGAAACATTTCCCAACCCTTTTATTCTACTCCTGAAAGAGTATCAAGAAACCCTTTGTTTCATTTCAATCATCTCCAAAACCCTGTAGAAACAAGAAAACCCAAATCAAATCCTCCTTAAATTCTTCAATTGCCTAAAAATCAATCATCCATCCATCCATCTCGGTTTCAGTTTTCTTAGTACACCATGAAGTGCCGCTTGAAACTCAGCCCACTGTCGATCATGGTGCACCATTCGATATTGGAATCTACCATGGATTGCATACACCTCCAAATATTTCTCTAATCAGATGATCATAGATTTCTGATTAAGGCCCTAAATATGGATTATTTGACCAAATTTCGTCTGACCGTCCATTTCAAGGAACTCAATCAGATGGCTATGATCATCCGGTTACGGCGATTTCCAGCGAACTTGCAATCTATGATGGACCCTTAATATCCAACCATCCACTTTGATTTAATTAAGGACAGACCCATTAGAGAAAGAGAGAGAGACAACTAGAGAGAGAAAGATCAATTCAACAATCAAATGAAACCGAAGATAAGATAGAACAAGGCAGATGATACATACCCAAATGGATTTTCCCCATCATGGATCATTTCCAGGTTGTTGAATTCGACGAGCAATCGCACAGGCCATCGATCTCCACCTCCCTTTTGTGGAAGTTCCTGTGGCAGTTACAAGCAGCACACTTGAGTGCAGCACTGGTCCCTTCCTCCCCAGCAGCCATGAACTCTCTACAGCCATCAACGGCATATCCACCAATGTTAGCTGCATGGTTCTTCCTACACTCCTTGTATCTGACCCCTCTCTCTTTCTTCACCAAAGGACCATTGGAAACCTTCTTGGGTTCTTCTTGGGGTTTCATGTTGCTGGGACTACAGCTCTTTTCTATGGTTTTCTCTTCTTGTTCTTCAACACCTGAGCTAGAACTGTTCTTGGGTCTTCTGTTGAATAGAGAGGAGAGGTGAATTGAGGAAGATGAAGTTGGCATGGATTGGTGGAAAAGCTAGAGAGAGAGAGAGAGAGAGAGAGAGAGAGAGAGAGAGAGAGAGAGAGAGAGAGAATCAAATGAGCGACATTTCTTCATCTCTATAGGTGGATTTATATGAAATGAGGAATTATTCAGCCCTTGTGCTGAGGCTATATATACAGTTCCTAGGGCTATTGGTTTGTGCAAGTGGGGCCCGTGGTTGGATGATCCGGACCGTTGATATGATGCATTTGAGAGTGGATGTAGCTGGGCTAAGAAAAATCTCATTGTTGGTTTGATCGTAACCATTCAATAGGCGGACTGTAGAGAACGGTTACAAAAACAAAATCAAGCAACAGGGTTCACGTTCAACGAGAAAATGTTGTCTATCGTCTTCCAAGGTGGGGCCCACTAGGTCAAACAGTCTCGATCATTAAACAATTATCCCCACTTGCACGAACTTAAACCCGAGGATGTGAGCTTGTCCTCCGGTCGAAGATCATAAAATTCTCCGTATGAAAATGGCTTTGAATTGGAGAAGTGGGTTTCCTTGTTGGGCTGTCATTTATCACGGTATTTTCATTGTTACATATCATATATCGCGATATGTTTGTTTGAAGGTCTTTTTCAGAGAAAAACTCTTTTACTCTGGTAGTGACTGATGGATGATACACAGGCATTGAGAAATTTTGCACGTGGTATAGATGAAACTTTAATCAAACCGTTCATCTTGTGGGCACCATTTTAGATTGGTGGAAATTAGTAGAGGGTTGAGATGAAAATAGCCAACAGTTTTTAGTCAGAAAATAAAGGTCCACAAATCAAGGATCAGATTTTTAAACACATCTGATTTTGGGGTGATGGCCTATTTTCAAACATATCTGATTTTGGGGTGATGGCCTATCTAAACTAGATCGTAAAATGTGGACTCTTTAGTTTGATTACATCCGTAAATTCGTGAGTGCCTGTGTATCCACCATCACACACTGCCAGAGCATCAAATAACTTCCCTTTCTTTTATTCTTTTATTATTAGTGAGGTTTTGATAGAATGCGGAGGAGCCACTTCACAACTACCATGAAGGGCCTATCTCACCGTTGGATGGCATGCTTATCTATGATCTGGACTATTCAACAGGTCTTGTACGCTGTGAACATGGCCTAGACCAGAAAATGATATTGGTCTGTATATCAGGTAAATTATATTTATATGAGAAAAATGATATTCGTCTGTTAATCAGGTAAATTATATTTAGATGAGAAAAATGAGCAGTTACACGTGTGCTTACTTGATGTGTTTACTATATACCCAGATTTTCCGTACGTGGCATGTCCACAGTGTGTTCAACGTAAGGAATGGCCAAGATCAACTACGCGTGTGCCATACAACGGTGAAAATGAGGCTCCTTAGTAGATGGGACGCTGCCTGCTGTCTTTTAAAATCCTATCATTAGCAGGAAATGAATAGCTGGATGGTGCATTTAATGCTGGCCACAGCTCGATTGCTGAAAGTTGGCGAGGATAAGTGGGTCCTGCATCCCGGTGAAGGGTCTTTGTGCACCAAAGCAGGTTAGTAGGTGGTGGGCCCCACTCATCACCATCACTAATTACGCAGGATGCATCTTAATGTTAAGATTATCCTTCTTCGGTGTGGTTTAGTAAACTAAAAACAAAGGCCAGAAGACTACCTTTTTTGGGCAAAAACTTTTTTTGTAAACATAAATGGGAAATGTCCGAAAAAATTAATAATTTACCATATTGGTTCTTATTATCTCAATTTCTATTATTGGTAGAGTATAAAACCCTATTTACTAAATGTTATGTTACTAAGTTTGGTGCACCTATGCCTAATCTAACAAAATTTTAATTTTAATTTTTTTACATTCCAACAAGCAAATGTCCTTTAATTTATAAGTTTTAATATTTAATATTTCAAGAAGTTCAATATTAAATTACAAGTAAGGAGAGATTGAAGGTCAATTAGATACACTTGCGAACTCTGCATCCGATATCACATGAATGGCCCAAATGTTTAGTAGGTATACAGTACCAATCAAGACTGCCGAGATATTGGGCTTAGATATGGGTTAATTGTGATATGTCATCTTTTGATCTCGTCATGCAACAAGTGTGAATGTTTGTTCACCATCTAATCGTTTCGAATTATCAAATGTATTGAATGATTTTCATCTCAATCTGACTTTAATTGGATCGGATCTATTGAAGAAAAGATGAATAACTACCATCTCATTTGGCAGGATTTAGTCAGGCATGGTCAAATCCGACCAGACCATCTCAAAGAACACATCAAGAAACCTATATAAACCAAATTTTGTCTAAATCCAATCAGCAGATGATAAAATATGGTCCACTAAAGGAAAAATCCATCTTGAACTTTTGTTTCCATTGTAATATGCTCCGATCTGGACAAGTGGCCCGTTGATTCTATAAATCTTGAAGTGTTAGATGTCATGGAAAGCTTATATCCTCCAAAGGAGAAAAAAAAAATGTAAAAAATAAAAATTTGAGAGATAAAAAACTGATGTTAGATTTTATTATTTTTTCTTTCTTTTTAACATGCGTGAGTGGACGTTGGATCTCGGGTAGGAGGATCGACTCGCTTTTCATGGGTTGCGTCACTTGAGGGCTTTCTTGGGGTTAAGAGGGTGTGGACGTTGAGAATCCTATGGGGTGGAGATTGGCTAGGTTGCCTCACTCGAGGGTTTTTGTTTGGTGGTAAGAAGGTGTTATATTTAATTAGAGTCGTCGCTAACTAATAATTTCAATCATAGAGTCAATTAGACCTAGTAGAAATGCTTTAGGATTGAGAATAAAAAATCCTTAACTCTAAGATGATTCTCGAGTTTGCGTTCCATAGATTAAGCGTAATGAATTGTGATTACAGAGATAGAATGTGTTAGGCACCAATTCTTCCCATATAGATGTCTTTAATTCACAAAATCTAACTAATTTTTAAGGAATATGATTAATTTCATGTGCAAGAGATATAATGCGATGGAATGATAATAATGATTAATCAACTTGAATTTCTGATAGGCATGATCTGACTATATTGACAAGTTATAGAGCATACATTCAAAACAACTAGGTGTGGGGTGCAAAATATGTAGAAGTATGATGTATAATATGTTATATTTATGCTTAGAAGCGCGTTGGTGCCGGTCCCCACTTAGACTCCTGCTTCAGTGGGTTGCTTGTCTCGCTCATATGGAGGCTTTGCTATGAAGGACGTTGTGTTGAGATTTTGCATGGTGCTTTGATTGGGCTTGCTTTTAGGCTTTAGTTTAGGCTCAATTTTGGGCTTAACTAGGTAAGTTGATTAGGTTATTGGACTAGCTAGGCTGACTAGATGAGTTGACTGGGTGAGTTGGCTCGTCGAGCTGACTTAAGGCTCTAGTATTTTAGGTTCTTAGGGTTTAGGATTAGGCTGAGTGGGGGTGACTAGGTTGAATAGGTTGAGTTTAGGCTTTGGGATTATGGTTCCTAGGGTTTAGGCTTTTACGGTTAAGATTTAGGATTGGGGTTTTAATTGACTATCCATTGGTTGAAACTCAATTAGCTTATCTTCCTAGGGTAAGGTGTCAAAAGATGTCCCTCTTTGGTAGAGATTGTGTGTTGAAGGTCAAATATTACATATTAGATCCTAGTTATTACCTAATTTTACGTACATGATAATGCATAATGTTCTATTTTAATCGTATTTTTATTGCAAGGTGAATTTAAGAGCTTGGACTAAAAAAGGGTGCTAAAAGCATGAATTGATGCTCAAGAGTCACCAAGGCAAGAGACGGATCCCAGGAGACCAAGATCGAAGAATTTACACACCAATGATACGAGAAAATAAAGTGATCAACGATAAAAAGGCCTGAAAGTCGTCCTGAATGCCAGATCACAGGGTTCCTACCATCTATTTGGGTCGAAACTTTTTATCTAGCCTGAGGACCCTAAATTAACCGTACACGTCGAAATTCAGCCCTTGGATCCTTGTAAAAGTTTCCCAACGAACAGATCAGCTCATAAATCACTCACCTGGGGCCCACCTGATATCTGGATATGCTTTAATTTTCATCTCAACCCTTTAAATGAGATGTCGAAATGAATGGACGGCGTGGATTTCTCACAAACATCACAATGGACCCCACAAGGGGATCTACGCGCATACAGTGCACGTGCACTGGACGTGCACCATACCGAAATTCTAACCCGAGTTGTTTTCGTTTATGCACATCGTCCATAAGGAGCAGACACTGTGATGTATAGTGGGCCATCATCACAGTACCAACAGACGATCGGGGCCGTCTATTGTGTTCAGGGGGTGGGGTCAATCGTACCCATGGTCTCCTTTTGGTCCCATGCATGTGTACACACGTAGATCGCTGAAAAATACATGATGAATGGCGAGAAGATTTAATACAGTGGGCTGCACCAAACTCGACTAAAACTGCCCCTTTTCGACTAGTTTTTCGCCAAGAATCCAATTAACGGGGCGAATTTCTCTGAAAACGTCATTATGGGGCCCACCAAATACGTCAGCGCAACTCACGTAAGGTTTACGTGCATTCGGGAAAGCCAAATTTTCTGGCGGTTGTGGCCCACCATCTTTGATCAGATGTAAGATCTGAACCATCCATCTTGTAGACAATCCAAAACCGTTTAAAGGGACGTTGTTTTAAAGGAAAGAAAAAAGAAGATAGGAGAACCAACAGGATCTTGTTCCCAGGCTTTCACGCAAGGCTGCACACGCTGCCTTCTCACCGACTTCAGCCTCTATTTATGCACGGGTTGCCGACCTCCAGCCGACCTATGGCTATAAAAAGGGACGTAGAAGAGAGGAGAGGCATGCTTGGATTTTGGGACGTGGAGATCAGGCGAAGAAAGAAAGAAAGAAAGAAAGATAAAGAGAGAGAAAGAATTGTGGCCAGCAGCAAGAGTCTTCCCTTTCCTTCATTATTTTCTTTAATATTTTAAGTGCCTTTAGTCCATCATGTCTATGAGAGGCTAAGCCTCTTAGCTAGGGCTAAGAGGTGAAGCTTGTAGTGTGATGAGTTGATTTTTATGCTTTGATTCAAGTTAATTAAACTATCTTTAACTCTAGTTTGATTATAAGGAATGCTTCAGTTTTTAATGGTCTATTGTGACTTAAATTTCAATCAATTTGCGATAACTTTGAGCATATTCTTTTCATTAGTGTGATTATGAAGTTAGAAGGCTCTGTTGTTCACCATCGCCTTCTAGACATGGTTGGATGATGGAATCATTTCTAACGTTCTTAACTCTCTGTTCACACCCCAAGTATAGGGTTGTGATGTGATAATAATCTCGGTAAGATTGAGGTCAAATCTACAGGGATTGAACCTTGTACGTAATCTGAAAGTAACTTGAACTAGAACTAGGCGAAGATGTAATCTAAATTAGAGAAGATAAAGGGAATAATTGTGAATTTATTTAAATAAAACTTGTGAAATTCAAAGGTGGGAAACTAGGGTGCCAAGGATCCACTTGTAGAGATAAGCAAGATTTATGTTTGATTCATGAACACAACTAGAATCAGAGTCGTATCTTCATCCAGTTGAAAGATATTTCATTATAAACCAGTCTGAACATCCTTTGATCCAGTTTTCAAGAGATGAGAAGTATGAGAATTAGAATTAATTTCATCACAAAACCATGACCATGAGACAAAGCAAACAAAATAATTTAACCAATTCACAACCAATCTGAGAAAGTTATGAACGTTAGGAAGGGTTCCATCATCTGACCATGCCCAGGAGATGATGGTGAATAATAGAGCCTCCTAAATTTACAATCTCATAATGAAAGGAACATACTCAAAGTTATTGCAGATCTACTGTAATTTAAGTCACAATAAACCATTAAAGACTGAAAGTATATCTCATAATTAACCTAGAATCAAAAGAGAGTTCAATAACCATGAATCAAAACCATAGATAACCACCCCATCACGCTACAAGCTTCACCTCTTAGCCCTAACTAAGAGGTTTAGCCGATCATAGACATGATGGTACTAAAACCCTCTTAGAAAATAAAAACATAAATAGGATTATAAGAATAGGAAAAACTCAAGTAATGGCTTCTCCACATTCAAAAACTCTCATCTTTTTCTCTTTGCTCCCTTCCATTCACGTCCCCCCTTCTTTCTTTCCTTCTTTCTTTTATAGGCAGCCGGGAGGGTGACTAGGTCAGTCATCGACCTTATTTATGCCGCCAAAACGTTTGCAGCCAGAGACATTTTCTGTAATCATTATTCTATGTAACCGAGAAAAACAATAAGGTTTTTTTTTTGTTTGCACATACAAACGTGATCATCCACGTGCAGGGTCGACTCATCTTTGGTAGGTTTTGGATTGTTGAGAAGATGAACGGTTTGGATCTCCCCGTCGGCCAACGGTGATGGCCCACCTGGAACGTCAGTTGCATACACAAAACAGAGTCTGCATAACGTCTGCCTACGCTGATTGATTGGTGGGGTCCCTAACCGAAGCTAGACAGAAAATCCACTTCGTCCATTGAACTCACCTCGAAAAACCGGTCGAAGAGGGACAGCTTTGGATTTCCGTTGACACGGCCCACCTGTTTGATCTTGTGGAAAAGATTTTGTCATTCAGTATATTTACAACCTCTGTCTGGCATGTTTCAGATCAAGATCAACTAGATCTTGGTTAGGATCCTCGTCTGATTCTAATGAACGGATCGGATTGCTCATCCGGATCGAAATGGTGGCCCACTGGAGTCCGTTCGTGAATCCCTATTTTTGATTTTACAACAATGAAATTTTTGAATCCCAACAGAGTCGGGTTAGCGCATGCTGACCGACTCTGTTGGTTCAGTGCTCAGCGGTCATGCGTGTGCTATATGTACACACGACTTCTATGTGGGGTCCACAACGATGTAGTGTAGGATCTACACCGTCCATTCAGTTTCTCATCTACTTTAAGGATTTGAGACCAAAATTGAAGCATATCCAAATACAGGTGGCCCACAGATCAGAGTTTTATGGGCTGATATGTCTGTTGGGCCACTTCTACAAGGATCCAATGGATAAAATTTGACGTGTATGGTTAATTTATGGTCCTCATGCCAAATATAAAGCTTTTAGACAAATGGATGGTGGGAACCCTGTGATCTTGTAATTTGAATAATTTTTAGGCCTCTTCATCGTTGATCACGTGATTTTGTAGGATATTTGGCATGTAAATTCTTCGATCTTAATCCCTTGGGGTCCGTCCCTTGCCTTAGTGACTTCTGACCATTAAATCCATGCTTTTAGTATCCTTTTCAGTCCAAGCTCCTAAATTCACCTTGCAACACAAACACGATTAAAATAGGGTGTTAAACAATATCAAGTTCGTAAAATCAGGTAATTACTAGTGTCTAATATGAAATATCTAACCCTCAACACTCTCAGATTGGTTATGGATTGGTTAAATTCTGTTATTTTCTTTGTCTTATAGGCATGGCCTTGTGATGGAATCAATTCTAATTCTCATACCTCTTATCCATTGATAAGTAGATCAAAGGAACTTCATAGTTATTTTTAACATATTATCTTCCATCTGGATGAAGATAGGACTCTGATTCCAGTTATGTTTATGAATCAAGTATAGATCTCCCTGATCTCTACAAGTGGATCCTTGGCAGCCTAGTTTTCCACCTTTGAATTTTACAATCTTTATTATAATAGTTCATCATTATTCTCTTAATTCTCCCTGATTTAGATTACGCCTTTGTCTAGTTCTAGTTCAAGTTACTTTCAGATTACGTATAAGGTTCAGTCCCTGTGGATTCGACTTCGGTCTTACCGAGATTATTACTACATCGCAACCCTATACTTGGGGTGGTGAGCAAGTTTTTAGCGTTGTTGTCAGGGACTGATGGTTACATTTTTCTGAGTTTAACTAGTTTTAGAATTTAGTTAAGATTATGGTTTTTCTAATTTTTAATTCTAGGTTTAGTTTTTTTTTTTTTAATTTGATTTCTAGAAACTAACCTAACTTTTCTGTTTTATAGGACCCTGACATAGACTTTCTAAATTAGTAATCTCTTTCTAATTTTCTAGTTTTTCTATCTTCTATTTTAAGATTAAGTTTTATTTTCTATTTTTAGAAACTTTCTAATTCTAGGATTTCCTTTATTTTTAAAAACTTATTTTTTAATTTAGGTTTAGAACTTTCCTAATTTGTTTTAGAAACTTTTTATTTTTAAAAGTTTTTCCTTTTTAGAAACTAGTTTACTTTCTATTTTTTTAGGAACTTTCTAATTTTAGACTTTCTATTTTTAGAAACTGACTTGTTTTGTTTTGTTTTGCATGTTTTTAACTTAGGAACTTTGAATTTGGTAACTTCTTTCCAAACTTTTTTTCTCTTTATTTCTAGATTTCTATTTCTTTTCTTTCTTTTTAGGTTTAGGTTTAGAATCTGAATTGAGGGCTGCGAGTGTTTCATGCCCAAATGGGTCTGTGACAACACTCGACGTCTCTTGACTGAAGGAGGATTGGTTGAAGGGTTGACTATCCATCACAGGAGTAGACACTACTCAAGATCCCCTAAGTTAATTGAGGTTATGACCACAAATCAATCTGAAGCACTACCTCCACCCAGGGTTGGGGAAGTCTAGGATGAGTATGAAGTGCATTACGCACCCCCACCTCGTACTTTATGAGATTATTTACAATCGGTGGGGGTAAGCATGCCCTCATGCATGGTTTTTCCAGAGAATATGGGACACATGAATAAAGGCAAGGGTGATCCAACTCCTTCCTAAAATTCATGAGCTTAAGTTAGAAAATCCATATTTACACCTGAAAGAATTTGATGAGATCATAGCCACTTTATATTTTCCATACGTATCTGAAGACACAGTCAGGCTGAAACTTTTTCCATTTTCTTTGAAAGAGAAGGCTAAGATGTGGTTGCACTTACTACGTCCTAAATCTATTAGCACATGGAATGATATGCAAAGGGAGTTCATTAAGAAATTTTTTACACATCATAAAACGAACACCCTTAGAAAATCAATCATGAACTTCACCTAAGAGGAGAATGAAACATTCTTCCAATATTGGGAAAGGTTCAAGGATCTTGTCAGTTCATGCCCACAACACAGTTTTGAAACGTGGCGCATTACACACTTTTTCTATGATAGATTGGCATCTTCCATACGCCAATTGGTTGAGACAATGTGCAGTGGAGAATTTATGAATAAAAATGTCAATGATATGTGAGATTATTTAGATAGACTTGTTAAAAATGCACAATCATGGGACACATACCTAAAATCAAGCACCATGTCTAGGCCGACTCAATCTAAGGAGAGGGGTGTAATGTATCTCCTGAAAGAGGAAGATGATATCAATTCTAAAGTGACTAATCTCATAAGAAAATTCAAGTCCATGGAATTAAAGAAGGATAAGATTAATGAAACTGTTTGCGGTATTTGTAATGGCAACATTCACACAACTGAAGATTGCCCAACAATACCTGCCTTTCAAGTGTTGCTTAATGAGGAATCCAATGTCGTGAACAATTATTAAAGACCTTTCAATGGACCTACCTCCAATATATATAATCCTAGTTAGAGAAATCATCCAAACTTTAGTTGGAAGAATGGACAAATTGCTACTCCTCAAGGTTTCTTTAATCAAATTCGAAATCAAGGGAAACCTCAAGAGAATCCGGTTCAAAAACATATTCGAGAATAAGAGCTACTTAATCAAAATTTGGCACAAATGTTCCATGATATCAGATCAACATTAGGAACACTTGCATCGTCTATTCAAAGGATAGAGTCACAGTTAACGGTTGGGGGAAAGGGGATGCTTCTTGCACAACCTCTCCCCAATCCCAAATTGCAATATGAGATAAGTGATCTAAGCTCTTCAAATCGAATGGAGCAAGATAAATCTATTGTAAGACCCGTATCTTGGTCCGTACCTTTCCGTACACTTCCGCGGTCGTACCGGTCGAATTCCGGCAACCTTCGACCCTTAAACAATATCGACGCGACCCTGATTCATATGCCGACAACCCGAATCGACTCGACCCGAGACCAATACCATATCGACCGCGCCGTCGTTGCGGTTCCGATACCGTGACTCGCGCGCCGAGGCGATACCCTGATAAAGAGATATGGGCCAACGTTCGGTGTGAGAAAACGCCGCGCGTTGCGAAAACTAAGGGAATCTCAACGATGTGTCACATCAATCACATCAATCCCATCAATCAATCACCCATCAACCCATCACATGTCAAGTACACATCACTCTCACCCATTTTTCCAAGCAACCACAAAAGTCTTCACATCCCATACCTCTCTTACACAAAAAGCTACAAAAGTCTTCATCTCCCATACCTCTCTTACACAAAAGCCTCAAAAGTCAAGCTTTTCTTACACAACCATCACTCACCCATCCATCCATCACTCTCTCTCTCTCCCTTTACATCACTCTCTCTCTTTCTCTCTTTCTCATTTGTAAAATTCCAAGCAAAGGGAGCTCCATACGTATGGAATTTTTCAACTCTCCTAAGCTTCAAGTAGCCCACCTTCCTACTCCAAAATCTCTCATCTCAACCCTCCATTCTTCATCTTAACCATTGAAGTTGAAGCTAAGGTGCCAAGGAACCTCTAGGAGCGAGAAGATCGGACGGTGGGTGCTACCTCATACTTGTTTTTCTTGTTTTTATGGTGGACCAAGTGAGGCTCATCCATCAATGGTGTGGATCTCACTTGGGACCCTTATTTGTGGCCGATGGACCACTTGGATCATCATGATCATTCCATGATGGGGCCATTCTCCATGGACCCCATCATGATGTTTATTTTCATTTAGAAAGGTCATCTAGACCGTCCATATCTGTGGAGAATGGATCTCCACCGTTGATTTACATTTTCAATGGTCCCATGTGCAAGGGACCCATTTATTGTATAATTTTCTTATAAGGGAGGGCCCATAATGTCGGGGTCCCTCCATCACAAGCCGTGTCCCACTCTCCATGTCTTTCTCTCTCTTCTATTACTTTTATTTTATTTTATTTTATTTTATTTTATTTTTTTATGCTATAGGATTGTGGCCCACTTGAATGGATCCCACCTTGATGCAATTTTTTTTATTCAAGTGGGGCCCACCTTATATGTGTACCCATGGCAAATATCCATGGTGGCCCACTCCATCAGGGCCCACCTTTAAGACAAATTTTTTTTTAAAAAAGAAAACCGTCCAGCGTCTGGGACGCTGGACGTTTCAAAGGCAAAAGAAAAAAAAAAGAAAAGGAAGAAAAGTAGAGGCTTTTGGGTGGTTCCCTTGCATAGGCCCCACCCTGATGTTTATGTCCAATCCAAGCCGTCCATCCTCTTACCCACGGCATTTTAGTCGTTGGGTAGAAGTTTGGAGCTGATCCAATCACCTGGTGGGCCATAGCGCCAAATATTGCATCCTCACCATTCAAATGTTATTTCTTGTGTTATTTCACTTTTCAAGCGTCAAAACAAATTCAAACTCTTGACTCATTTAGACGGCCTCGAGTCGCTGATCGCAATGGCTGGCGAGGATTTCCAGGTAGCGGGCCACACGTGCGATTTTCGGCAAAAGAATGAAAATAAGGAGAGAGAGAGATGAGTGAGGCAGCCTTGCTGCTTGCGTCAGGCGCTGGCAGCGCCTGCACGGCCAGCAGGGCGGACGTACGCAGGGGCCCACAGCCCTGCGTGTGGGCCCCACCGTGATGCTTATTTACCCTCCAATCCGTTCATAAGGCGGGTCCCATCATCAGGTGGGCCCCCTTCAAATCTTGGACCGATCCAAAATTCAGGTGGCCCACACCACTTGAAACAATGGGATTAAGGGCCTACCATTGAAATCTTGCTTGGGGCCCACAGAAGCGTTGGAACAAGCTGAAATTTTTGTTTTCCCTCCATTTAGGTCCGAGGAGCATTATGAATGGCTCAGATGGCATTTGGGCATCAGGGTGGGCCACATCCGTGGATCCCACCATTAATGTATGTGTTTTAATACACCGTCCACGGATGTGGACGGTGGACTCTCACCATGATATATGTGTTATACTCCACCGTCCAGCGGACGGTGGGGCCCCCTTGTGACATATGTGCCTTATTCGCACTGTCCACTGGACAGTGGGACCCACTATGATGCATGTGATGCATCCGAACCGTCGATCCATTTGAATTGTTTAAGGCCTTTGGATTAAGCCCATTTGCCTTACAAAAGGCCTAAGGGCTAGACCCATTTGAGTTATGAAAGGCTTATGGGCTAGGCCATTTTGATTCATTTAAGGCCTAAGAACTTGGGCCCACTTGATACGTTCCAATTCCATAAGAATATGCCCTTTTGATGTGATCCAAGGCCCATAAAATTAGACCCAATGTTGCATTCTTAAAGCCCATGGAAGTGGACCCAATTGATATATTGTAAGGCCCATGGGACTAAACCCATTGATTATAAAAAAAAAAAATAATAATAATAAAAAGAGGCCCATGGGATTAGGCCCATTGGACTTATTTGAGACCCATGGGATTAGGCCCATTGGACTTGTTTGAGACTCATGGGTTAGGCCTATTTGATATATGTAAGGCCTAGGGGTTTAGGCCCATTTGTTTCATGTTAGGCCTATGGGTTGAGGCCCACTTGACCCACATGTGGGACTCAATTGGTGTGGCCCATTGGTCATACATTAGACTCATGAGACTAAGCTCATTAGATGCAACCCAAGGCCCACGGGCTTTGACCCATTGCAATGCACATAAGACCCATTGGTGTGGTCCATCTGATGAATAAAAGGCCCATAAGATATGGCCCATTTGATATATATGTAAGGCCCAATGGGAACAACCTACGGTCCATTGCAATGTGTAAATCCCTTATAGGCTAAGTACCGATGTTTACAAAGATCATGCCTTGGGAGCAATAATGGTTTGACGTCCACATTGCGAGTGTAATGTTGGTTGGATGTCCACATTGCGACTCTCCTTAGGACCCATTACTGGCCGTACTTGTCGTGTATAGGCCATCCAGGTCCATCTGCATTGTAAAATAGTTCATTTCATTATAACATGTTTAGTATAGTTTCATGACTCATGATCATATGCATCATATGTATGCTTGATATGAGGACTGACTGATCATAGCATATGCCTTTGGACAGGTTGTTTATGGGCTCCTGGTTAGGCAGTATTGCCCTACATGAGCGCACGATATGCGCATGAATTGTTGCATGACTGGACAGCGTGAATCATGCATTTCGCACTTGTGTGACATGGTTATTGTACGCCCTAGCAACATCAGGGTCGTAGCCTCCACAGACGCATCGTGGTTGGCAGGATTGGATACCGAAAATCTTGTTCTACATGGGGTACTATAGATATCCCTGGGTGAAAGTCCCTAAACCCTTATGGTACCAAGAGGTTGCTCCAACGTGTAGACCGAGTGGGTAGATGAGCACTGAGTGCCGAACACCAGTTGACTGTGCTCTCCACTGTGTCGTGGTCGGTTGGAAGGGGGTGCGGCCTTACCCGCCCGAGAGTAGGGGGCAATACTAGGCTGAGTCTGACCAGCTCGAGGAATGAGTCCGCTATCGACGAGTCGCGCCCAATATTGGAAGACGGATAGTGAGGTCTTTTCCACTTACCTGATTGCGCGCGATGTGGCGGCAGTCTGGCTTAGAGTATACTAGACCCCGGTGATATTTCATATTTTGAACTGTAATGATGTGTGGACATAGATGAGGACCTGTATGCTTGAGTTGCATTGTACATCGCATGGCCTTGTGGTGGCCGATACATTCATGTCTGGCATTGTATAGCCTTGGTACGGCTCATGATATCATGGTTCCATTTGCATATTCCGCATCACTCTCACATTGCATGTACATATTACTACCTTGCGCACACACTTTCACCACCCTTTAAGCTTTCTGTAAGCTTATGCACGACCGTTGCGTGCAGGTGACGTTGGTTCGCAGCAGCGTTGAGACAGGAGCACGTTGCAGAGCATTTTAGAGTTTTTGTTCTTTACCATTGTATTTCCTTTTATGCTCATTGTACTTGTAAAGTTTTTGATCATAGTGGAAATGTAATGGAGTGCTTGGTTGTTGTTTGTGGGTTATGCCTTTGGTTATGCTTATTACGAATCAAACTGATGTTGAAAATCCTCCTCGTAGCATCCCAGGATCGGAACCTAGCAAATGGGAGCTAGGAGTTGAGAATGGGGTTCTACGGAGGCTGTCGGCGCCGGATTCGGTGATAGAAAATTTTGTGAGCCCGGTTTCCATGTTTGGGGCGTGAAAGAAGTTGGTATCAGAGCATAACTTGGGAATAACCGAGAACAAAATTACATGTTTGCTATGAGTGAAGAATGACTAAGTTTCGAAGTTCGGATAGCTTCGCGACCCTCCAATTCATACCGTTAACGTGCGTACCTTCGAGAGTTTTGAAGTTGATTGGCGCCTTCGCTTTTTCCTGTAGGATATGGCGCCTGTGAGAGTTACTCGATCGACTCCCCCACCACCACCGGAGGATTCTTCTTCACCATCGGAGGCTCCATCTTTACCTCCTGCGTCTCCCGTTCCACCCTCAAAGATCCCTGCTTCCTCCCATGAGGATGACATTCCTCCACCTGAGGCCGATGAGGAGCCGAGTGTGACCGTTAGTGCCTCTCAGTTACAGCAGATGTTACAGGCTGTGACAGCCGCACTACAGGGATAGGGCAGACGCCCAGCTGTTTCACCAGCTCAGGCAGAGCAGGAGCACGCGAGCGCCGTACTTCGTGAGTTCAGGCGGCATGATCCCCCACGTTTCCAGGGCGAGCCAGATCCGACTGCAGCAGAGAGATGGAGCTCCGATCTGGAGAAGATTTTCGATACCATATTATGTACGACCGAGCAGCGCGTCCGGTTAGCAGTATTTCTCTTCCAGGGTGAGGCCAAGCATTGGTGGACCTCTGTTACCCGTGTTGCCGGACCGGAGTATATCTGGACATGAGAGGAGTTTGTTGATCGATTCGAGGAGCAGTACTTCCCTGACCATATCCGTCGTCAGCGAGCCTTAAAGTTTGAGACTCTGGTGTAGGGAGACATGACCGTGGCACAGTACGCGGCCCGTTTTGTGGCTCTATTGAGATTTGCGCCATACATGGTTGATGACGAGGAGCGGAAGGCCCGCCGTTTCGAGCACGGCTTACGTTACGGCCGTCGAGGTCGTGTTATTGGGCATGAGCTCCCTACTTTCCAGGCAGTAGTGCGGAAAGCTCAGATATACGAGGCTGAGTAGGCCGGTCCTCAGTCTGATCGTGGTCAGAGGAGAGACCGGAAGAGGCAGGCTTCTTCCAGTCATTCCCAGCAGGGTCAACCACAGCAGCAGAGGCACACAGGTCACCCATCTTTTCGTGCACCATCAGCACCAGCAGCACCTCCACCACCACCTCAGAGGCAGTTCACCGGCACTCGCTACAAGTGCGGTGCGATGGGACACCGTTCATGGGAGTGTCCCAGCCCCCAGCAGTAGCAGAGAGGTCCACAGCAGCAGAGGCCTCCACCACAGCAGCAGAGACCCCCACAGCAGCAGTGACAGCAGCCTCCACCACCGAGGCCACCTCAGCAGCAGCATCAGCATCAGCACCAGCCTCAGAGGCCAAAGCAGCAGAGGCAGCATTTTCGACCACCTCAGCCACCCCAGCAGCATCAGCAGCACGTTCAGAGGGGACAGGCACCTCCCCAGCCAGCTCAGGCTAGGTTTTATGCGGCTCAGCAGGATCCGTAGTCATCTAGAGGAGTCGTTGAGGGTATACTGTCAGTTTCTGCATACATTGCACGTGTATTGTTTGATTCCGGTGCATCGCACTCTTTTGTGGCCGAGAGCTTCTGTCGATCGGCTGGCTTACCGTTGGAGTCTGCTAATGAGAGCCTATCAGTATCGACTCCCTTGGGGAGGACTGTAGTGTTGGGACGATTTTGTTCGTCTTGTCCCGTTCTAGTTGGGGATACATTCCTGCCCGCTGATTTGTTTGTTTTACCGATGTCCGAGTTCGACGTCATCCTAGGCATGGATTGGCTCGCCGAGTACTATACCATTTTGGACTGCGCCGCAAGGACCGTTACGTTCTGTATACCAGGCGTGCCACAGTTCGAGTTCGTTGCAGAGGCCAGAGGAGAGCGGTTGTCTTGTTTGATGTCTTGCGCCATTGAGGAGCCTGTTGCTGTTTGCATCGACCATTTACCGATAGTATGCGATTTTCCTGATGTGTTCCAGGAGATTTCGGGATTACCGCCTCGCCGACTCACCGAGTTTCAGATCGATCTCGTGCCCGGTACCGCGCCTATTTCGAAGGCCACGTATTGTATGGCACCGTTAGAGTTACGGGAACTGCAGAAGCAGTTGGACGAGTTGCGAGAGTTGGGTTTTATTCATCCGAGTAGTTCACCGTGGGGAGCACCGGTACTCTTCGTGAAGAAGAAGGATGGTTCGTTGAGGCTCTGCGTTGACTATCGCGAGCTCAATAAAGTCACGATCAAGAACAAGTACCCGCTCCCTAGGATTGATGATTTGTTCGACCAGCTGCAGGGTGCACAGTTCTTCTCAAAGATTGACCTGCGTTCCGGTTATCATCAGATTCGGGTCCGAGAAGAGGACATTCCGAAGACGGCATTTAGGACGCGTTACGGTCATTTTGAGTTTCAGGTCATGTCCTTCGGACTGACCAATGCACCCGCGGTCTTCATGCAGCTGATGAACGAGGTTTTCCGCCCATATCTAGATCAGTTTGTTGTAGTCTTCATCGATGACATTCTGATCTACTCGAGGACCCGTGAGGAGCATGAGCAGCATTTAGAGATTACCTTGCAAACCCTCTGCGCACACCAGCTGTATGTGAAGCTGGAGAAGTGCGAGTTCTGGCAGGAAGAGGTGAAGTTCCTCGGTTACGTGGTGATGAGGGAGGGTGTCGCAGTGAACCCCTCGAAGGTCGAGGCAGTGCGTCAGTGGGGCCAGCCCACGACTGCGATAGAGATCCGTAGTTTCCTTGGTTTGGCGGGCTACTACCGGCGTTTCATTGAGAGTTTCTCTCGTATTGCAGCCCCGCTGACCAAGTTGACTCGGAAGGGTGCAGAGTTCATTTGGAGTGACGCCTGCGAGCGAGCATTTATATAGTTGAAGGACCGTCTGACGTCCGCTCCTGTCCTCACTCTTCCCTCTGGGAGTGACGGATTTATTGTATTCACTGATGCCTCACATATCGGTTTGGGTGCTGTCCTGATGCAGCACGGGAGACCAGTGGCCTTTGCGTCTCGTTAGCTCAAGGTCCATGAGCTGAACTATCCTACACATGATCTGGAGCTAGCTGAAGTTGTCTTCGCACTGAAGGTGTGGAGGCACTACCTTTACGGGGTTAGGTTCGAGCTCTTCTCTGATCACAAGAGCTTGAAGTACCTCTTCTCGCAGTCTGAATTGAATATGAGACAGAGGCTCTGGATGGAGCTCCTTAAGGACTATGATTTCGACCTCCAGTACCACCTGGGCAAGGCGAACGTGGTGGCAGATGCCCTCAGCCGTCAGCCACGAGGTTTAGTGACGCACATGATGATTTAGGAGTGGCGGATGCTTGAGGATATTGCTGCGTATGACTTTGAGTTCGGCCTGCAGTCTTCCATCGTACAGTTATCGAGCCTGTCGATTCAACCCTCTCTTGTAGCTAGGGTGATCGAGACTCAGCAGGCTGATCAGTCGTTGCAGAGTTATATGGCTGAGGCGGCATCTGAGGGTCAGGCAGATTGGCAGATCGGTACAGACGGTGGACTTCGCTTCAGAGGCCGATTATGTGTCCCGGATATTCCAGAGTTACGCAGAGATCTTATGACCGAGGCACATCATCGCGGTTTTCTATCCACCCGGGCTCAACGAAGATGTACCGTGACATGAGGCGACAGTATTTTTGGGCAGGGATGAAGAGCCAGATCGCCAGTTTTGTGGCCGCGTGTGACACGTGCCAGCGTGTCAAAGCCGATCATCAGAGACCTCCTGGTCTGTTGCAGCCGTTGAGCGTTCCGATGTGGAAGTGGGAGCACGTGTCGACTGATTTCATTATGGGCTTGCCGAAGACTCAGCGCGGTCATGACGTCATTTGGGTTGTTGCGGATCGTCTGACGAAGTCAGCACATTTCCTTGCGATGCGTGCGACTTGGTCTATGGACCGGCTTGCGAGACTATTTATCGAGGAGATTGTGAGACTGCATAGCGTTCTAGTCTCGATCGTTTCTGACCGAGACTCGAGGTTCACGTCTCAGTTTTGGGGGAGCTTTCAGCGTGCGATGGGGACTGATTTGCAGCTCAGCACCGCGTACCATCCGCAGATCGATGGCCAGACCGAGAGGGTCAATCAGATACTTGAGGATATGCTTCGGGCCTGCGTGATTGACTTCGGGGGTAGCTAGGATGAGCATCTGTGATTGGCTGAGTTCGCGTACAAGAACACCTATCAGGCGACCATCGGCATGGCTCCTTTTGAGGCACTATATGGCAGACCATGTAGATCACCGAGTTGTTGGACCGAGGTTGGAGAGCGCCGTCTCCTAGGTCCCGAGCTTGTGCAGGAGACTTCAGAAGCTATTGACATCATCAGGCAGAGGATGCGCATAGGTCAGAGCCGACAGAAGAGTTCTGTTGATCGTCGGCGTCGTCCCTTAGAGTTTGATATAGGGGACCATGTGTATCTCAAGGTCTCGCCCATGAAGGGCGTGGTTCGATTTGGAGCGAAGGGCAAGCTTGCCCCGAGGTTCATTGGACCTTTTGAGATCACTGGGCGCGTTGGCGCCGTGGCCTATCGGCTTGCCCTGCCATCACAGTTGTCTGGCGTCCACGACGTTTTTCACGTCTCCATGTAGAGAAAGTGTGGGTCAGACATAGTTTTCGTCATTGATTGGCAACCGTTGGAGGTTCGTGAGGACGCTTCTTACATTGAGCAGCCAGTTCGTATCCTTGATCGGAAGGAGCAGGTCCTCAGAACCAAGGTCATTCCGTTGGTGAAGGTGCAGTGGGGTCACCATTCTGTAGAGGAGGCTTCTTGGGAGCGTGAGGCTGAGATTCGAGAGCGATATCCTCATCTCTTTGATGGTTGATGATCATGTATTGTATTTTGTATGCTATCTCCGATTCTATATGATGATATTATGTCATTTCTTTTTCATGAGTAATGCTTAGTTGCGATGCTTGTGTAAATTTTGGGGATGAAATTTTTATAAGGAGGGGAGGCTGTAAGACCCGTATCTTGGTCTGTACCTTTCCGTACACTTCCGCGGTCATACCGGTCGAATTCCAGCAACCTTCGACCCTTAAACGATATCGACGCGCGACCCTGATTCATATGCCGACAACCCGAGTCGACTCGACCCGAGACCAATACCATAGCGATCGCGCTGTCGTTGCGGTTCCGATACCGCGACTCGCGCGCCGAGGCGATACCCTGATCAAGAGATATGGGCCAACGTTCGGTGCGAGAAAACGTCGTGCGTTGAGAAAATCAAGGAAATCTCAACGATGTGTCACATCAATCACATCAATCCCATCAATCAATCACCCATCAACCCATCACATGTTAAGTACACATCACTCTCACCCATTTTCCCAAGCAACCACAAAAGTCTTCACATCTCATACCTCTCTTACACAAAAAGCCACAAAATTCTTCATCTCCCATACCTCTCTTACACAAAAGCCTCAAAAGTCAAGCTTTTCTTACACAACCATCACTCACCCATCCATCCATCACTCTCTCTCTCTCCCTTTACATCACTCTCTCTCTTTCTCTCTTTCTCATTTACAAAATTCCAAGCAAAGGGAGCTCCATACGTATGGAATTTTCCAACTCTCCTAAGCTTCAAGTGGCCCACCTTCCTACCCCAAAATCTCCCATCTCAACCCTCCATTCATCTTAACCATTGAAGTTGAAGCTAAGGTGCCAAGGAACCTCTAGGAACGAAAAGATCAGACGGTGGGTGCTACCTCATACTTGTTTTTCTCATTTTTATGGGGCACCAAGTGAGGCCCATCGATCAATGGTGTGGATCTCACTTGAGACCCTTATTTGTGGCCGATGGACCACTTGGATCATCATGATCATTCCATGATGGGGCCATTCTCCATGGACCCCATCATGATGTTTATTTTTATTTAGAAAGGTCATCTAGACCGTCCATATCGGTGGAGAATGGATCTCCACCGTTGATTTACATTTTCAATGGTCCCATGTGCAAGGGACCCATTTATTGTATAATTTTCTTGTAAGGGAGGGCCCATAATGTCGGGGTCCCTTCATCACAAGCCGTGTCCCACTCTCCATGTCTTTCTCTCTCTTCTATTGCTTTTATTTTATTTTATTTTATTTTTTTTTGCTATAGGATTGTGGCCCACTTGAATGGATCCCACCTTGATGCAATTTTTTTTATTCAAGTGGGGCCCACCTTATATGTGTACCCATGACAAATATCCATGGTGGCCCACTCCATCAGGGCCCACCTTTAAGACAAATTTTTTTTAAAAAAAGAAAACCGTCCAGCGTCTGGGACGCTGGACGTTTCAAAGGCAAAAGAAAAAAAAAAAAAAGAAAAGGAAGAAAAGTAGAGGCTTTTGGGTGATTCCCTTGCATAGGCCCCACCCTGATGTTTATGTCCGATCCAAGCCGTCCATCCTCTTACCCACGGCATTTTAGCCGTTGGGTAGAAGTTTGGAGCTGATCCAATCACCTGGTGGGCCATAGTGCCAAATATTGCGTCCTCACCATTCAAATGTTATTTCTTGTGTTATTTCACTTTTCAAGCGTCAAAAAAAATTCAAACTCTGGACTCATTTGGACGGCCTCGAGTCGCTGATCGCAATGGCTGGCGTGGATTTCCAGGTAGCGGGCCACACGTACGATTTTCGGCAAAAGAATGAAAATAAGGAGAGAGAGATGAGTGAGGCAGCCTTGCTGCTTGCGTCAGGCGCTGGCAGCGCCTGCACGGCCAGCCGGGCGGACGTACGCAGGGGCCCACAGCCCTACGTGTGGGCCCCACCGTGATGCTTATTTACCCTCCAATCCGTTCATAAGGCGGGTCCCATCATCAGGTGGGCCCCCTTCAAATCTTGGACCGATCCAAAATTCAGGTGGCCCACACCACTTGAAACAGTGGGATTAAGGGCCTACCATTGAAATCTTGCTTGGGGCCCACAGAAGCGTTGGAACAAGCTGAAATTTTTATTTTCCCTCCATTTAGGTCCGAGGAGAATTATGAATGGCTCAGATGGCATTTGGGCATCAGGGTGGGCCACATCCGTGGATCCCACCATTAATGTATGTGTTTTAATACACCGTCCACGGCTGTGGACTGTGGACTCCCACCATGATATATGTGTTATACTCCACCGTCCAGCGGACGGTGGGGCCCCCTTGTGACATATGTGCCTTATTCACACTGTCCACTGGACAGTGGGACCCACTATGATGCATGTGATGCATCCGAACCGTCGATCCATTTGAATTGTTTAAGGCCTTTGGATTAAGCCCATTTGCCTTACAAAAGGCCTATGGGCTAGTCCCATTTGAGTTATGAAAGGCTTATGGGCTATGTCATTTTGATTCATTTAAGGCCTAAGAACTTGGGCCCACTTGATACGTTCCAATTCCATAAGAATATGCCCTTTTGATGTGATCCAAGGCCCATAAAATTAGACCCAATGTTGCATTCTTAAAGCCCATGGAAGTGGACCCAATTGATATATTGTAAGGCCTATGGGACTAAACCCATTGATTATAAAAAAAAAATAATAATAATAATAAAAAGAGGCCCATGGGATTAGGCCCATTGGACTTGTTTGAGACCCATGGGATTAGGCCCATTGGACTTGTTTGAGACTCATGGGTTAGGCCTATTTGATATATGTAAGGCCTAGGGGTTTAGGCCCATTTGTTTCATGTTAGGCCTATGGGTTGAGGCCCACTTGACCCACATGTGGGACTCAATTGGTGTGGCCCATTGGACATACATTAGACTCATGAGACTAAGCTCATTAGATGCAACCCAAGGCCCACGGGCTTTGACCCATTGCAATGCACATAAGACCCATTGGTGTGGCCCATCTGATGAATAAAAGGCCCATAAGATATGACCCATTTGATATATATGTAAGGCCCAATGGGAACAACCTACGGTCCATTGCAATGTGTAAATCCCTTATAGGCTAAGTACCGATGTTTACAAAGATCATGCCTTGGGAGCAATAATGGTTTGACGTCCACATTGCGAGTGTAATGTTGGTTGGATGTCCACATTGCGACTCTCCTTAGGACCCATTACTGGCCGTACTTGCCGTGTATAGGCCATCCAGGTCCATCTGCATTGTAAAATAGTTCATTTCATTATAACATGTTTAGTATAGTTTCATGACTCGTGATCATACGCATCATATGTATGCTTGATATGAGGACTGACTGATCATAGCATATGCCTTCGGGCAGGTTGTTTATGGGCTCCTGGTTAGGTAGTATTGCCCTACATGAGCGCACGATATGCGCATGAATTGTTGCATGACTGGACAGCGTGAATCATGCATTTCGCACTTGTGTGACATGGTTTTTGTACGCCCTAGCAACATCGGGGCCGTAGCCTCCACAGACGCATCGTGGTTGGCAGGATTGGATATTGAAAATCTTGTTCTACATGGTGTACTATAGATATCCCTGGGTGAAAGTCCCTAAACCCTTATGGTACCAAGAGGTTGCTCCAACGTATAGACCGAGTGGGTAGATGAGCACTGAGTGCCGAACACCAGTTGGCTGTGCTCTCCACTGTGTCGTGGTCGGTTGGAAGGGGGTGCGGCCTTACCCGCCCGAGAGTAGGGGGCAATACTAGGCTGAGTCTGACCAGCTCGAGGAATGAGTCCGCTATCGACGAGTCGCGCCCGATATTGGCAGACGGATAGTGAGGTCTTTTCCACTTACCTGATTGCGCGCGATGTGGCGGCAGTCTGGCTTAGAGTGTACTAGACCCCGGTGATATTTCATATTTTGAGCTGTAATGATGTGTGGACATAGATGAGGACCTGTATGCTTGAGTTGCATTGTACATCGCATGGCCTTGTGGTGGCCGATACATTCATGTCTGGCATTGTATAGCCTTGGTACGGCTCATGATATCATGGTTCCATTTGCATATTCCGCATCACTCTCACATTGCATGTATATATTACTACCTTGCGCACACACTTTCACCACCCTCTAAGCTTTCTGTAAGCTTATGCACGACCGTTGCGTGCAGGTGACGTTGGTTCGCAGCAGCGTTGAGACAGGAGCACGTTGCAGAGCATTTTGGAGTTTTTGTTCTTTACCATTGTATTTCCCTTTATGCTCATTGTACTTGTAAAGTTTTTGATCATAGTGGAAATGTAATGGAGTGCTTGGTTGTTGTTTGTGGGTTATGTCTTTGGTTATGCTTATTACGAATCAAACTGATGTTGAAAATCCTCCTCGTAGCATCCCAGGATCTGAACCTGGCGAATGGGAGCTAGGAGTCGAGAATGGGGTTCTACGGAGGCTGTCGGCGCCGGATTCGGCGATCGGAAATTTTGTGAGCCCGGTTTCCGTATTTGGGGCATGACATCTATCACCACTCTTAAGAGTGGGAAGATCATTGACAAAACCACTCCGGTTAGGGCTGAAAATCCTAAGGACCCGGAAGCGGACAAAGATGATGGATCTAGCAATGCTCCAAAAGAATTAGAACCGGAACCTCAAGGGAAGCCGATTGTTCCATTTTCTCAACGGTTGGTTACACCAAAACTTCTCTCTAACTCTCAAGACATTCTAGAGGTGTTGAAACAAGTGAAGGTCAATATTCCTCTACTTGATGCCGTAAAACAAATACCTTCATATGTCAAATATTCAAAAGAAAATCTTGTGCATGACTAAAAGACGGTAAAAGATGGTAAAATATTCAAAAGAAAATCTTCTTGACTGAGAAAGTGAGTCTCATCCTAAAGCAAGATGTGCCGTAGAAATTCAAAGATCCCGGTAGTCCAACCATATCATATGTAATCGGGAACTATTGAATTGAGCACGCACTTCTTGACTTAGGAGCGAACGTCAATATGATTTCCTACTTGGTGTACGAGCAGTTAGAATTGGGTGAATTAAGACCCACCTTAACCACATTATAACTTGTTGATCACTCTGTTCATATACCGATATGGATAATTGATGATGTGTTGGTCTAGGTTGATAGGTTCTACTACCCTGTAAATTTTATCGTCTTGGATATCGAACCCATCAGTAACATGAGCACTCAAATTTTTGTCATTCTTGGTTTCCCATTCCTTGCCACTTCAAACGTAATTATCAATTCCAAGAATGATGTCATGAGTATATCTTTCGGGAATATGACATTGGAGTTAAATATCTTTTTCAACACGAGCAGACGGTTACAGGATGATAACGATTTTCACGACGTTAACATGATTAACTCTTTCATGGAAGATAAGACAACTTTGACCTTATCCTCTGACCCTCTAAAGACGTGCCTGGCCCACTCCCATCATTTCGATGATGACATGATTAGAGAGATGGTTGTCATGTTTGATATTGCATCGGTACTTGGAGTTAACCGGTAGAGGCCACAATTTGAAGAATTGCCCCAAACCAAAGAAGTGCCTCTGCCGTCCAACTTCAAGGCACTGAAGCTTAACCTAAAACTTTTGCCTTCTGATTTGAAATATATTTATTTAGGTCAAGATGAGACATACCCGGTAGTGATCTCTTCCCACCTGGAGAAAGAATAGTAGAGTATTCTCATATCTACTCTCATTGAGCATAAGGGAGCCCTTGGATGGACGATTGCGAACCTCAAAGGAATTGACCCTTTGATTTGTGCTCATTGCATTTATCTCGATGATAATGCAAAGACCTCTCGACAATCACAATGTAGACTAAATCCAAACATGAAAGAAGTGATTAAGGCTGAGGTTCTTAAACTATTAGATGTGGGTATCATATACCCTATATCAGATAGTCAGTGGGTGAGTCCAACTCAGGTAGTTTCCAAGAAGTCTGGAATCACTATTTAGCTAATGCCAACAACGAACTCGTGTCAACTAGAGTTACTAATAGTTGGAGAATGTGCATTAACTATAGGAAGTTGAATACCGTCATAAAGAAGGACCACTTTCCTTTTCCTTTCATTGATCAAATTTTGGAAAGGTTAGCTGGTCATTCCTATTACTATTTCCTTGACGGGTATTTGGGCTACAATCAAATAGATATAGCCTGTCACGCCCCAAACCCAGAAATCGGATTCACAGGAATCCCGATCGCCGAATCCGGTGTCGACAGCCTCCATAGTACCCCATTCTCGGCTCCTAGCATTCATATGCCAGATTTTCGATCCTGGGATCCTATAAGGAGAATTTTTTTTATATATACATTTAACTAGTAATAAGCATAACCATAAGTTTACCCAAATTATAAAGGCAACATCATCATCACATATCTACTAATATAATCATTTGAATACAATGCTGAAAGGGAAATATATATGTCAAAATCAAAGCTCCAGAAAACAGCTGCATGCTCCAAGGTCAATGCTGCTGCAATCTAACATCACCTGCACGCATCTATCGTGCATAAGCTTATAGAAAGCTTAGAGGGTGGTGTAAATGTGTGCACGAGATAAGTGCCAAGTATTCAATACAATATCATAATCATACAATACCGGAAAGCTATTAATCCATAAACCATACAATGACTGAATAAGCAGAAACACTGATAAAGCAAGAATTATCAGCGTAAACAGAAATACTGACAAGATTATAATCATGCGATAACAGAATAAGCGGAAGTATGAACAAGTTCATAAGTTAATCAATATCAGAATACACAATATAGGACAGCTATGTAAATGATGAGTCATCGATAATCAAATGTCGAATGACAAGGATATAATGTAATACACAATTCGAAAGAGCTAACAAATATCATCACTCTCATCTAAGTCACAGGAATACAGAAACATAACAACCCACAATGCCACACGCCGAAGATGTAATAGAATATACAGTATATGGTGCTAATGGAATGACCATGCTGGAGTGTAATGTTGGGATGATAGTACGTAGTATCGCAGGCTACGGGGTCCACCACAAGGAACCTCTATCCAAACCAGTCCCATACCTAAATTTGGATAGTCTAACTCAACGTGGTAAACTCCTGATCTCAGGTTAGTTTCGCGTCCAACCGAAATCCTTGCCATAACGAAGATACACAATAATTAGTTGCGCACTACCAGCCCGAGTGGATAGTGAATGGATAAATGAATGAGTATGCAACTCTGACTCAGTAGCCTGTCAGCACAGTAGCCTGCCAACCGCTGGTAGCTCACCCAGTGTGGTAGCTTACCCAGGCCTCAGCCCCGCCCACATCACACCCGCCCACATCAGCGTCCACCCACATGCGCCCGCCCACATGCACAATAGTGATGAGGTGTCATAATATCATATCAGTCCTCATATCAGTACGGTTCCTCTCTGGAGAAATCACCGGGGTCTATTACACTTCACACCACCTGCCGCCCCAATCAATCACACAACTGGGTAAGTGAAAAAGACCTCACTATCCGTCTGTCAGTAGTCTGCCAATACCTACCCGGCTCGCCGATAGCGGACCCATTCCTCGAGCTAGTCAAACTCAGCCTAGCCATGCGTACTCCCTCGGGCGAGTAAGGCCGCACCCCCTTCCAACCGATCACGACATAGTGAAGAGCGCAACCATCTGGTAATCGGCACTCAACGCTCATCT
This sequence comes from Magnolia kwangsiensis, assembly GCA_037074715.1. Taxonomy (NCBI): domain Eukaryota; kingdom Viridiplantae; phylum Streptophyta; class Magnoliopsida; order Magnoliales; family Magnoliaceae; genus Magnolia; species Magnolia kwangsiensis. Next base: position 124,463,864 of record CM073577.1, read on the forward strand.
ACCCACTCGGTCTAGACGTTGGAACATCCTCTGGAACCAAGAGGGTATTTAGGGATTTTCACCCAGGGCCATCTATGGCAGCCCGATGCTCGAACAGATTTTTGGTATCCCATCTGGCCATCCACGATATGCCTGTGGAGGTTACGGCTCTGATGTCACTAGGGCGTACAGTAATCACAACACAATGCAAGATGCATGAGTCATACAATCTAATCATGCATCAATCTTGCGCATGTCATGCGCTCATGTGAGATAATCTCCACCTATCAGGGAGTCTCACATCATCCTGCCCAATGACATATGCAATGGTCAATCACATCTCATAAAAAATATGCAGATGATGCGAATGGGCATGTATCATGATGTTATGATGTCACATACTCATAAACGATATCAATAACCGGGGTCGATAATGTGGACTTTTAACCAATATTGCCCCCAAGGAATGACCCACATAGAATCAAATATATAATGGGCACATGGCCTCACACAAGGGTCAAATATACGAAACAGGTGGGCCCTGGTCATGGGCCTAACACATATCACAATGGGCCTTGCCCATAGGCCTCAAATATATCTGGATGGGTCGCACCCATGGGCCTCAGATATATCACAATGGGCCTCAAATATACTTCACAGGTGAGTCACATACCTGGGTCTAATACACATCAGTATGGGCTACATCACATAGGCATAATATACATCACTATGGCCATAACCCATGGGCTTTAAATACATAATAGGTGGGCCCTACACATGGGCCTCAAATATATACCATGGACGGGTCACCAATACAACAGGATGGGCCAATGATATGGGACCCCATAAATATATCGAATAAGTCGCACCAATTAGGCCTTACATACATTGCAATGGGCCATGACCCATGGGCCTTGCATACATCACAATGGGCCTTGCAACATGGGTCTCATATATATTTAAGGTGGGCCTCAACAACGGGCCTCATACACATCAAGGTGGGCCTCAACAACAGGCCTCATACACATCAAGGTGGGCCTCAACAACGGGCCTCATACACATCAAGGTGGGCCTCAACAACAGGCCTCATACACATCAAGGTGGGCCTCAACAACGGGCCTCATACACATTAAGGTGGGCCTCAACAACAGGCCTCATACACATCAAGGTGGGCCTCAACAACGGGCCTCGTACACATCAAGGTGGGCCTTAACAACGAGCCTCATATATGGCCTTAGCAACAGGCCACAAATATATCAAGATGGGCCTAATCAATCATATGAGCTAAATCAATCAAATGGCCGATACGAGCAGGCTGATCAAATGGACCGATACAAATGGGTTGTGCGTCATGGAGTTATAATAAGCATGTTATAAAGTAATGCCCTATCCTTACAACGCAGCTGGCCTAGACGGCTTGCATACAATAAGTACGGGCCTACCAATGGGCCCTAGGGAGAGTCACAATGCGGACATTTAACCAACATTATACTCGCAATGTGGACGTCAAACCAACATTGCTCCCAAGGTGTAGCCCGTAGTGAATAACATTACGTAAACCAGGTTGGGATCACTCATTGCAATGGACCTTAGGTACACCCCATTGGGCCTTAAATACATCAAATGGGCCATGTCATATGGGCCTTTTACTCATCAAATGGGCCGCACCAATAGGCCTTATGTGCATTGCAATGGGTCATAACCCGTGGGCCTTAGATCGCATCAAATGGTTCTCTACCCATGGGCCTTATACATATCAAATGGGCTTAATCACATGGGCTTTAAAATACATCAAATGGGTCCAATCCCATGGACCTTGGAACACATCAAATGGGTCCACTCTATGGGCCTTAAATTACATCAAATGGGCCTAATCCCATGGGCCTTGGAACATATCAAATGGGTCCACTCTATGGGCCTCAAATTACATCAAATGGGCCTAATCCCATGGGCCTTGGAACACATTAAATGGATCCACTCTATGGGCCTTAAATAGTTTAACAACTAGCTACATTCATAGACCCAATTTAAATTCAACTGTGGTGGGCCTCAAAAGTGCATTCATTAAGCCCAAAATTTAAGGAACTAAAGATATAAATCATTTTCTCTAAGATCTTTATAATATGGTGGGCCCCACTCAAAATTTCAGCCCAAGGCCAGCATAGTTATAACATGTTGTTATCCTAAATTTGGGCACTCCATTGGAGTAGGTCCAAGGCCTCTAAAACCCTGAAAATTGAGGGACAAGGTCCCTCATCATGCATACAATGAGAGAAAACCCAAAAAGGTGGCCCACCATCAGAAGAAATATTTTTGAATTATAGTTTTTTATCAAGGCATATTACTGGACTGCACAGCAGAAAAAATTTGGGAGTCTAACCATCTTGGCCCATTCTTTTGGATACTCAAACGGGGTCACTTGAGGTTGAAATTTCATAGAGTGATAATTCCATAGGTGGGACATACCTCTACAAAATTTCATAATTTTTAGATATCTCTAAGTATTTTAATTAATTTAAACAAAACAGACTGTCTAGAAAAATCAGACAGACCTGGACGTCCCAACGTGGTGGGCCAGTCCGGCCCTCACCACAGTGTATACAGGGGTCCATTGGCCCTAAAATTTGGTAGGTGGGTTCTAAAATAAGTGGACCACACTATTAAAAAATTTTAGAATTTTTGAACGTCTGTAAATATTTTAATTCATTTACATAAATCAATCTGTCCTGAAAATCGGACTGATCTGGACACCATATTATAATGGGCCGGTCCCACCATCACCATGGTGTGTACAGGCGTCCATTGGCCCCAAAATTTTGTAGGTGGGTCCTAACATAAGTAGGCCACCCCTCTGAAAATTTTTATAATTTTTAAACACCCATAGGTATTTTAATAAATTTTAAAAATCCAACTGTCCATGGTGGAATGTTGCTGGAACAGTGCAGAAAATCCAGACTGTCCACACCTTTGGGACCCCAATGAAGGTCAGTTGGGGCTGAAATTTGTGGGACATTAAGATGAGATCCCCACCTTTCAGAAAAGTATATTTAATAGGTATGAATAGTCCCCTAAACAGTCCCAAAATTTGGTCCAAAAATAACCAGAAACTGTCCAGAAAATTCTGGACAGCAACATGTACTTAGATAAAATTTATTATATAAGTTAAATAAAAAGGAAAATACATTAATGGGCCACACACATCAGAAAATAAAATGAGAAAAAAGAGAGATAGAAGGACAATCCAGCCATAGGGAAAGGGGCTCCGCCACTATTGAGCCCTCCCAAGATCAATTACACTCGCACATCATACCTAGATTTACATTTACAACATGGATCTTGCACATGCATGGCTTATAATTAAAATGCATGATGAGGATGTCATCCCCACCATGGTTATAAGGCCTAGATGACCCAAACATAATATGATATGAAATAAAACTACCATGATGGGGCCCATAGAGAAAGGCCCCATGCATGGATCATGCATGCATAAGGTAGGCCATTAGACAACAACCATGGGATTGTGTGAGATCTCTACCATTGATTGGTGGGTCCTACACTTTCCTCATGAAAGAAAGAGAACATATAGGCTATAGAAATCAGATTTTTTTACATCTAGAGGAGCACCCACCGTTCGATCTTCTTGCTCCTATGAGTTCCTTAGCACCTTAGCTTTGATTCCAATGGAGGAGATGGGGAATGGATGGTTAGGATGGGGTAGGAAAGTGGGCCACACTTGAAGTTTTGAAAGAGAGGGAGAGGCTTGGAGAATTCTCATACGTATGGGATTTCTCTCCTTAGATTTTTTTGAGTTTGAAAATGAGAAAGAGAGAGAGAGAGAGAGTTGTAAAGGGAGAGAGAGATGGGTGATAGATGTGGTGAGTGATGGGTGTAAGAAAATCTTGACTTTTGTGACCATTTATGTAAGAAAAGCATAGGTGGTGTAAGAACTTTTTGACTTTGAGGGCTTTTGGTGTAAGAGAGGTATGGGCTTGTAAGAGATTCTTGACTTTTGTAGTTGCTTGGGAATGGGTGAAAGGTGATGTGTACTTGACATGTACTTGACATGTGATGGATTGATGGATTGATGGGATTGATGTGACACCTCGTAGAGATTCTCTTGAATTTCGTTACGCGCAGCGTTTTCTTCGCACCGAACGTTGGCCCACATCTCTTGACCAAGGTATCGCCTCGACGCGCAAGTCACGGCATCGGAACCGCAGCGACGGCGCAGTCGCTATGGTAAGGGTCTTGGGTTGAGTCCATACAAGTTGACGGCATACGAATAAGGGTCGTACGCAAATATTGGTTAAGGGTCGAAGGTTGTCGGAATTCGACCGGTAAGACCGCGGAAGTCTATGGAACGGTACGGTCTATGATACGGGGCTTACATAGCCCTTGAAGATTAGGAAAATACTACATTTATATGTCCCTATGACACCTTTACTTACCAAAGGATGTCATTTGGACTATGTAATGCTCCTACCACCTTCCAGCGATGTATGATGAGTATCTTTTCTGATATGGATGGGCAATATCTAGAGGTTTTCATGGATGATTTCTCCATCTTCGGTCCATCTTTCAGCGAGTGCTTATAGAGTCTTGAATGTGTACTAAAAAGATGTAAAGAAAAGAACTTGGTACTTAATTGGGAGAAGTGTCATTTCATGTTTCGTAATGGAATTATCCTTGGACATATCATCTCCTCTTAAGGAATCAAGGTTGATAAGGCAAAAATTGATCTTATCTCTAACCTATCTCCACCTAAGAAGATACGGGATGTGCGATCCTTCTTAGGACATGCTATTTTTTATAGATGATTCATAAAAAGATTTTAGTCTCTTTTCTCATCTTTTATATAATTTATATTAAAAGGATGCACCATACGAGTAGATTGACTAATGCTAGGAAGCTTTCACTAAGCTTAAAGGTATGTTGACCACTACACCTATCATATAGCCACCCGACTAGAGCCTTCCTTTTAAACTTATGTGCGACGCGTCTGACTATGCTATTGGGGCGATTTTAGGCCAGAGAAATGAAAAGAAGACCTACGTTATCCATTATGCAAGTAAGACTTTATATCCTGCCCAAGTGAACTATCGACTACGAAAAAGGAACTCTTAGCCGTAATATTTGCTTTGGACAAATTTAGATCCTACTTGATCGGATCTACGATCATAATTTACACAGATCATGCGGTGCTCAAGTATCTTCTTGCTAAGAATGATGTTAAGCCCTACCTGATAAGATGAATCCTTCTACTCCAAGAATTTGATTTAGAAATTAAAGAAAAAAAGGGAGTAGATAACGTAGTGGCTGACTATCTTTCCCACCTTAATCTCTCTGATTCCCTTGAGATGGCACATATCAATAATATATTCCCTGATGAACAATTCTTCAGAGCTTCTCATTTACCTTGATTTGCTAATATTGTTAATTATCTTATCATAGGTTTCATACTGACACATTGGACTGTGCAAGATAAGAAGAAACTTTTCACCGAGGTGCGTAACTTTTTCTAGGTGATCCATATTTATTTAAATATTACCCAGACCAAATCTTAAGGAGATGTGTGTCAAATGATGAGCATTAGAATATCATATCCTTTTGTCACTCACAGGCCTGTAGTGGTCACTTTTTTGCTAAAAAGACCATGACCAAGATTCTGCAGTGTGACTTTTACTGACCCACTATATTCAGGAACACTCATGAGTTTCGTAAGGCGTGCAAGCATTGTTAAAAGTTAGGAGTATTGTCCCATCAAAATATGATGCCCTTGAACCCCATTCTTATTATAGAGACATTTGATTGCTGGGGCATCGATTTCATGGGACCATTCCCCCAATCCTTTGAAAATCTATACATTTTTCTTGCTATAGAATATGTCACTAAATGGGTTGAAGTGATTCCGTATCGAAAAAATGACCATCGTATGGTCATTAAATTCTTAAAAGAGAACATTCTTTCCTGGTTTGGAACACCTCGTGCCATCATTAATAATGGGGGCTCACACTTTTATAATTCACACTTTTGTAATAGACCATTTGAGAGTTTAATGAAAAAATATGGTATCTCTCATAAGGTAAGCACTCCATACCACCCACAAACAAGTGGACAAGCTGAGATATCTATTAGGGAAATTAAACACATCTTGGAAAAGACAGTTAACCCTGACTATAAGGATTGGTCAATCCGATTGACCGATGCTTTATGAGCTTACCGTATTGCATTTAAGACCCCTAGTGGAATGTCTCCCTTTAGACTTGTCTATAGGAAGGCTTGTCACTTGCCTGTGGAGTTGGAACATAGAGCCTATTGGTTGATCAAAAATCTGAATTTCATTTTAGACAATGCTGGCTCGCTGCGCAAACTTCAGTTAAATGAACTTGAATAAATTCAGCATGATGCATACAAGGACTCGAGAATTTATAAGAATAGGATGAAGGAATTTCATGACCAACATATTCATCCAAAATCATTCACGCCACGTTAGAAAGTCCTTTTGTATGATCTCGGTTACATCTCTTTTCGGGTAAACTCCGATCTCGTTGGACCGGTCATTTCACTATTATCAATGTTTATCCTCATGGGGCTGTCGAGATTCGAAATCCAGACATGGCAATGAGTTTAAAGTAAATAGACATTGATTAAAGCCATTAGTTGAGAAAATTGATTCAGAGAACATGTCCATGCCTCTTAATGATCCTGTTTACCAGGATTGATCTCCTAGTCTGATAGAGGTATAGGTAAGTTTATTACTTTCATAGGATTAGGGTAGTTTATTTTTTCTCATTCTAGGATAGTCGGCTTTATACCGTTAGGATAGTTTATTTTTCAGTTGTTTTAGGATAGTATGCTTTTGTTGGATTAACTCTTGTGTCGAGCCGCCATCATGTTGAAATCCCTTTGGGAAAAAGCCGCTTAACCCCGTCATCAGGTATTATCGTTCCATCACTTCTCCTTTACTTTTGTTATCTCATGTGAAGTACATGCTTATATCTTTTACATTAAGGACAATGTAGATTTTATGTTGGGGATGAGAGATTAGATTACCTAATCAATATTTTCTTAGTCTTGAGCAAAAATTTTTTAAAAAAATAAATTTTTTCTGAAAATTCTTGTGAATTCGAAGTGATTTTGAAGGTCATCCTTGATTTAGAAGTATAAAATACTTAATATTGGTGATTTACAACTCATGGATTCAGTTATCTGTTAGACTTCATAGTTAAGTTAAATTGTTAATCCATGATTAGAAGTTTTAAACATTGATCGAGTCAGGATTTCACATGTCACACCTAGCTTACACATTAAGGCTTCAATTCGATGTTGAATTGTCAACCTGGTAGTCACTAAACATGGAAGGAGCCAACCTGGGAAATTTGTCCATCATGTTCAAAGAAAAAAATAATACCTAGCTAAAAAACAGTTATCTTCGGAAAGGGAAGGGCAAATGGTTTTCGCCATGGGTTTACTCCCTAAAGGTGAGGGTTCGATTCTCCTTTTTAGATTTTCCTTAAAAAGGTTGACATAGCATGAAAGTCATCGATGGAAAAATCAAAAGTTGAAAGAATGAAAAGTTAAACTATAAGGCAAATTTTAGTTTAAGCTATGGTTATCTTGAATGTTCTTGTGATTATCAATGTTATCATGAAAATAAAAATTGAGTCTTTGATTGTAATAAGTTTAGGTTTCAGTATACACCCATGGAACTCAATGTTTAGAAGTATTCTAATCAATGGATTAATACTTTGAAATCGACTATGAAGTTTACCGTGCACTTGAGTCTAGGACAATATAATCCCAACATTCATGAATCTTCAAATTCAAGTATCTAGATTGTTTTTCAAAATTCACTCGCGTTTATAGAATTTGTCTAGTAATTCTTAAAATATTTTTCGTATACATTGTTCGGGACTAGCAAAATGCTGGTTGAAGATTGTGTTGAGGGTCAAATATTGTATATTAGACTCTAGTTATTACCTAATTTTACGTACATGATAATTCTTAACGTTCTATTTTAATCGTGTATTTATTACAATGTGAATTTAAGAGTTTGGACTAAAAAATAGTGCTAAAAGCATAGATTGGATGCTCAAGAGTCACCAAGGCAAGGGATGGATCGTAGGAACCAAGATTGAAGAATTTATATGCCAAAGATCCGAGAAAATCAAGTGATCAATGATAAAAAGGCCTGAAAGTCATCCTAAATGTAAGATCACAGGGTTTCCACCATCTGTTTGGCTCGAAACTTTTTATCTGGCCCGAGGACCCTAAATTAACAGTACACGTCGCAATTTAGTCATTGGATCCTTGTAGAAGTGGCCCAATGGAAAGATCAACTCATAAATCACTCATTTAGGGCCAACCTGATATCTGGATATGCTTCAATTTTGGCCTCAACCCTTTAAATGAAATGACGAAAAGGATGGACGGAGCAAATTTCTCACAAACATCACGATGGACCCTATAGGGGGATCCATGCGCATACAGTGCACATGCACTGGACGTGCATCAGACAGAAATTCCAGTCAAAGCACGTAAGACCCGAGCCGTTTTCGTTTACGCACAGCGTCTGCAAAGAGCGGATGCTGTGATGTGTAGTGGGCCACCATCACGGTCCCAATGGACGATCGGGTCCATCCATTGTGTTCAGGGGTGGGGTCGACCATACCATGGTCTCCTTTTAGTCCCATGCACGTGTACATACATAAATCACCGAAAAATGCAGGATGAACGGTGGGAGATTTGATACAGTAGGTCACAACGAACTCGACCAAAACTATCCCTTTCCGACTAGTTTTTCTCCATGAATCCAATTAATGGGGTGGATTTCTCCAAAAACGTCACTGTGGGGCCCACAACACATTAGTGTAACTCGCGTAAGGCTTACGCGCTTTCGGGAATACTGGATTTTTGGGCGGTTGTGGCCCACCATCTTTGATCAAATGCAAGATCTGAACCATCCATCTTGTAGACAATCTAAAACCATCCAAATGGATGTTGTTTTTAAAGAAAGAAAAAAGGAAGATAGGAGAACTAGCAGGATCTTGTTTCTAGGCTTTCACGCAAGGCTACGCATGCTTCATTCTCAGCGACTTCAACCTCTCCTTACGCACGGGTTGCTGACCTACAACAAAGCTATAAAAAGGGACGTAGAAGAGAAGAGAGGAGAGGCATGCTTGGATCTTGGGATGTGGAGATCAGGCGAAGAAAGAAAGAGAGAGATAAAGAGAGATAAAGAATTGTGGCTGGCAGTAAGAGTCTTCCCTTTCCTTCATTATTTTCTTTAATGTTTTAAGAGCCTTTAGTCCATCATGTCTATGATAGGCTAAGCCTCTTAGCCAGGGCTAAGAGGTGAAGCTTGTAGTGTGATGGGTTGATTTTATACTTTGATTCAAGTTAGTTGAACTATATTTAACTCTAGTTTGATTATAAGGAATGCTTTCAGTTTTTAATGGCCTGTTGTGACTTAAATTACAATGGATCTACGATAGCTTTAAGCATGTTCTTTTCATTAATGTGATTATGAAGTTAGAAGGCTCTGTTGTTCACCATCGGCCACTAGACATGGTTGGATGATGGAATCCTTCCTAACATTCATAATCCTCTTAGATTGGTTGTGGATTGGTTAAATTCTATTGTTTAATTTGTCGCATGGGCATGGCCTTGTGATGGAATCAATTCTAATTCTCATACCTCTTATCCATTGATAACTAGATTAAAGGAAGTTCATAGTTGTTTTTAATATATTATCTTCCATCTGGATGAAGATAGGACTCTGATTCTAGTGGTGTTTGTGAATCAAACATAGATCTCTCTGATCTCTACAAGTAGATCCTTGGCACCCTAGTTTCCCACCTTTGAATTTTACAAGCTTGAGTTTAATAGCTCATTATTATTCTCTTAATTTTTCTTGATTTAGATTATGGATTTGTCTAATACTAGTTCAAGTTACTTTTAGATTACGTACAAGGTTTAGTCCCTATGAATTCGACCTCGGTCTTACTGAGATTATTACCACATCGCAACCCTATACTTGGGGTGGTGAACATTGTGTGCAACCGAATGCCAAAGTAAGTGGACACCCACCTTTGTCGGCCATTCATGAATTGCAGTTTGGATTCATTACCTACCTTTATGTGTGTGTTAACTAGTTACTTAGAAATATATAACTTGCACATGTCACGAGGGTTCAAGGAAAATATTGCAATTGTCCCTGTGTTAGCCATCAATTGCAACCCTTTCACTCTTAATTGATACTAACATCAGAAAGGTGCAGTATAGCCCATGTACTTTCTACAGACTTACAAGGGTACTTACCCAAATTGGAATGTCCATTGCTTCCCAGATTACCCCATGAGTACTTGTCTTGCTTGATCATCAGAGTTATTAGTTGCCTTATGCTTTCTGAAACCTTACGAGGAACTCACTACGCCGATTTGGACTCGATCAAGTCTTGCAAGCATCCATGCCTAGGTATGTTGGGGTGACCTTTTCCATGCAATCGTTTGGTTTTCACACTTAGGTTAAAATTTATCATTTTCTCCATTTTAAATGATTTCTTCTAGCTAGTCTTAGCCTATCATCCTTTCTTAGCATTAACATTTGATATAATGGAGCTAACACTATAATTCAGTCCAATCATATTTTGATGTGCATTAAGATATGATAATCTCTAGGGAAACTGCGAGACATCGGATCTTATTTGATTTTGTGTTAGCTCCCAACCAAAGATATGGAAGATCTTTTAGTGCCTCAAAATGTTAACGCTTTATTTTAAAAATATTTTATGATTTTAAAGTCACCCCATTTTAGGGAGTGATACTTCATTGGCGGGGGCGGGGGGGGGGGGGGGGGGGGGGGGGGGGGGGGGGTCCATCTTACTTGATTATCTCAACTAGGGATGTATATGTGACTTTAAGTATGTTGGTTTTTATTGAAAAAATAAAAGGTGTTGGTGCACATAACGATTATGATTGGGATTTTGGATTTTTTTAGGATTTTATACTTTATTACTTGGGTTTTGGTTGTTGCAATTAGGACTAAGATCTATTGGGGATGGTTCATTTGTTGCAAGTCTGATTAGTGGTTATGATCAAGAGTTCAATTCATAAAGGATGATGGATCACTTGCATCGTCTTATAGGGTAATCAGACTTGACTGTTCTTGGTCTAATCCAGATCGTTGGATGGTGTAGATTTTTCCATGAATAGTAGTCATTTTTGATTTATGACCAATCGAGTTCGTTGTCTCGCATGCTTGCTGTTAGGATTTTGATTTGGGGGTAATCAAGTCCATTGTCCTGCTCATTTGTGTTCAAGATCTTGATCCATGACTGATCGAGTACATTGTCCGGCTTGCTGTTATGAAAATCCTTTTGGTGATTTCAAAATATGATCCAGTACATCGGGTCGCAAGTTGACAGTTGCAATTGACGCTGGTTTTTATTGGTAATATTTTTAAAGATTTTAAAGATGATCTGGTCCATCGGATTACGAATCGAATGGTTGTGATCGAATTTGGTCTTTATTGGAATATTGTTGAGATTTTTAAAAATGATATGATCCATCGGATCGTGAATTGATGGTTACGATTGATGCTATTTTAAAAAAATATTTTTAGGATTTTTAAAAATGATCCAGTCCATTGGATCTTGAATCAAAGGTAATTGATGTCGATTTTTATTAGAAATATTTTGATGATTTTAAAAAATGATCTGGTCAATCAATGTCAATTTTTACTAAAAATATTTTTAAATATTTTTAAAAAATGATCTGTTCCATTGGATTGCGAATTGACGGTTGTGATTTATGCCATTTTTTATTGATTTTTTTAATAAATTTTTTTTTTAAATGATCCAATCCATTGGATTGCAAATTGAACGATTGCGATCAATGCTAGTTTTCATTAGAAGATTTATATGATTTTTTAAAATGATTTGATCCATCGGATTGTGAATCGACGGTCACGATCGATGATAATTTTTATTAAGGTTATTTTCAGTTTTTACTGGAATTTTTTTTATATTTAAAAAAATGATCTGATCTATTAGATCATGAATTAAAGGTCGTGATCGATGTCAGTTTTTATTAAAAATATTTTTAAAAATTTTAAAAATGATCTGGTCCATTGGATTGCAAATCGAAGGTCACGATCGATGCCAATTTTTATTGAAAATATTTTTAAAATTTTTTAAAATAATTTGGTCCATCAAATAATGAATTGACGATCACGAACAATGCCAGTTTTTCTTTATAATGCAACCATCAAATAATCTGGTCCATCAAATAATCATCTCTTAATGCATGTTCTTGATATTTTGAGGCTTGAGAATGTTGATTGATGGTATGGATAATGTTTATGCAACTCCTCGATTGTCTAGATCGCTAAGTGTCCCTTTTGATAATCGATTGAGCATCTTCTTCTTAGCTTGGAACTTAAGGAAGGATCTAGATAGATTTTATCACACACACACACACACACACACACACACACACACACACACACACACACACACACACACAATTTAAAAATAATAGAAGTTAAAATTCTACCCTACCCATCCGTCCATTTCTTACATTTTTTCTTTCCTTTCCTAACCCATCGCACCTAAGTTCCTGTCACGCCTCAAACCCGAAAATCGGATTCACATGAATCCCGATTGCCGAATCTGGTGCCGACAGCCTCCGTAGTACCTCATTCTCGGCTCCTGACAATCAATTGCCAGATTCCAATCCTGCGATCCTACAAGGAGGATTTTCAGAATAAATTTTTTTTTTTTGTAATGGAGCATAACCACAAGCATAACTAAGTCACAAAACAACATCACCACATATCTACTATATCAAGAACTTTAAGTACAATGAGGAAAGAGAAATATAAGGTGATCAAAAAGCTCCAAAAGGTCCTGATATGCACTCATGCCTCAGCGCTGCTTCTGTCCAACACTACCTGCACGCAACTGTCATACATAAGCTTACAAAAGCTTAGAGGGTAGTGTAAGTGTGTGCGGAGGGCAAACGCTGAGTGTACAAGATCAGGTAATGCGGAAGTATGCGGTAAGTCCATGAATATACCAAGGCTATGTAATGCAAGGCATGATGCGAGATATGAATGCCATCGGCCACACCGATGCAATGCAAGGCCTACATAGCCGAATGTCATATGCAAAATGCAATCCAAGAAAGTCGGTACTCCTCAAGTTCACATATCAGTACAGTTCCTCTCTGGATATCACCGAGGTCTAATACACTTCGCAGTGACTGCCACCTCCCTAACTGCACAGTCAAGCAAGCGGAATAGACCTCACTATCCGCCTGACCAGTAGTCTGCCAATACCTACCCGGCTCGTCGATAGCGGACTCATTTGTGAGATGGTCAAACTCAGCCTACCTTATAGCCCCCTCACTCAGGCGGATAAGGCTACACCCCCTTCCAACCGACCACGACACAATAGGAGACGCGGCCTACTGGTATTCGGCACTCGAGCGCTCGTGTATCCACTCAGTATAGACGTTGGAGCATCTCTTGGTACCAAAAAGGTTCTGGGACTTTCACCCAAGGACATCCTAAGTGCCCACAGTGCTAGAACCAAGTATTTTCGGTATCCGATACGGCCATACACGATGTACCTGTGGAGCCAAGGCCCTGATGTCGCTAGGGCGTGCAGTGATCAAGTCACACATATGAGAGATACATGAATCACACGTCAAATCATGCAGAAATCTAGCGCGTAATGCGCGATCATGTAGGGCATTCTGTCTCATAACAAGTCCCGAAAATGGTCTGTCCAATGGCGTATGCTATGATCAGTCACTACTCATATCAAGCATACATATGATGCGTATGGGCATGAGTCATGGGATTATACTAAGCATGTTATAAAGGGATGAATATAAACGAGTATGGGCCTAATCAATGGGCCTTAAGAAGAGTTACAATGCGGACATTTAACCAACATTGTACTTACAATGTGGACGTCAAACCAACATTGTTCCTTAGGCATGACCCGCCATAAATATCATTACATGAACCATGAGAAATCACACATTGCAATGGACCCTAAGGTCATCCCGTTAGGCCTCGACCCATGGGCCTTAGATACATTAAATGGGCCAAATTACATGGGCCTTGCATTCATCAAATGGGCTGCATTGATGGACTCAGCAATGAGCCTTATGTACATTGCAATGGTTCATGGCCCATGGGCCTTAAAATACATCGAAGTGGGCCTCACAACTTGGGCCTTAAAATATATCAGATGGGCCTACACACATGGGCTTTAAATATATCAAATGGGCCACTTCATTTGCGTCCCATGCACATCAAATGGGCTTAATCCCATGGGCTTTAAATATATACCAAGGTGGGCCTCAATGATGGCCATAAGTAAATCAAGATGGGCCCCATACATATGCCAATGTGGGGTCCGTTTGAACTTTAAATCTGCCCATTCTTTAGCTCATGCACTAAAATGATTTATCAGAATTGGATGGGGAAAATTGAATGCAGCTCATGCATCATGGTGGGGTCTACATAAAGGCCCATCATCAATACCTATTATATATAACATAATATATAATCTACATATAATATATAATATATTCAATATTATATATAATATAATACAATATTATATATAATATAATATAATATATACACACACACACACACACACACACACACACACACACACAACACGCACACACTCGCACACTGTTCCACACATGGGGGTGGGTCCCACCGTCTAGTGTGGACGGTGTGGATAAAACACATAAGTCATGGAGGGGCTTCACCGTCCACCGTCAGTGGACGGTGCAAATGAAACACATACATCTCTGTGGGCTCCACGTGGGGCCCACCATAGTGTTTACTTGTCATCCAATCCGTCCATAAGGTCACACGGGCCTGGGTGGAAAGGGAAAAAAATAAATTTCACATTAATTCAGAACTTCTGTGCTGCCCAAAAGGACTCCAAAGGTGGCCATTCAATCACCCTGTTTCCTGTGATGTGGATCACCTGGGCCATAGATGAATCTGATCTTTGGCAGGGACCCACTTCAGGAGGTGGCCCACCGTTTGGACGGTTTGAATATTACACAAACATCATGGTGGGGCCCATGCACAGGACCCCAAACACGTCCGCCCAGCTCCTTGGACGCTGGCAGCGTCCTGCTGCACATCAGTAGCAGCGCTGCACCCTCCTTCCAAATATATTTGGGTTTTTTAAAAAAAATAGTTTTTCGGCAGTTTTTCGCATGTGGGGCCCACTTCAAACGAATCTACCCCGTCCAATGAATTTTTCAGTCCATGCCCCATCCATCAAGACCAATATTGGGTATCTCCTGGCATGTACAAGAATCAAAAATGAATTTTGAATGGTAAAAATCGTTTTTGCTAAGTTATGGCCCACCAGCTAGTTAGATCAGCCTCATTTTTTGGCTCAACACCTAAAATGATCTAAGGAATGGAATGGGCGGATTGGATTGAATACATACATCAAGGTGGGTCCTATACAGTGGCCCACCCCAATGGCTTGTAAAGCCAAGCAAATATTTGTGTTTTCCTTCCAGTGACGTCCAGCGTTTGGACTTGTTTTTTTTTTTTTTTTGGCTTATCAAATGCAATCAAGGTGGGCCCTGTTTAGGTGGGCCACCACAAATGATACATTTAAGATGGGCTCCACTCATGGACGACTTAAAAAAATACATATATCATGGTGGGGCTCATTCAAGTGGGCCACATAGCCACATCAACATACAAGAAAAATAAATAAAAAGGAGAGGGAGAGAGAGAAAGAGAGTAAAAGAGTGGGACACGCGTGATAGAGGGACCCCAACACTATGGGCCCTCCGTTTCAACCATCCAATCATACATCAATGGGTCCCATTACATATGGGCCATCCAAATAAAAGATCAACGGTGGAGATCCCTCTCCACTAAAAATGGACAGTCTAGATGACCTCTTAATGCAAGAAAAGTAAACATCATGATGGGGTCCATGGAGAATGGCCCCATCATGGAATGATATTGATGATCAAGATGGGCCATCGGCCACATCTTAGGATCCCAAGTGAGATCCATACCATTGATCGGTAGGCCTCACTTGGCCCATCTTAAAGACATGAAAAACTAGCTTATAGAAGCACCCACCTTATGATCTACTCGGTCCGTTGGAACGCCTATCTTCTAGAGCTTCACTTTAATGGTAGAGATGAGAGATGGATGACTAGGATTAAAGTTTTTGAGATAGGAAGTGGGCCACCAAAATCATCTTTTTTTCTCATGGGGAGGGCTTGGACGTGGGAGTGCTCCCTTACTTGGGTTTGGTGTGTTGAGAAATGAGAGGGAGAGAGAGAGTTGTAAGAGTGATGGAGTGATGTGAAGTGAGTGATGGGTGAGGTGAGTGATGGGTGAAGTGAGAGGTTAGTTGACTTTGGTGGTTGCTTGACTTGTGGAGAAAGGAAGCATGGGTGCTTGTACTTGACATAAAGTGATTGATGGCTGATTGATTGATGAGATTGATTTGACACGTTGTAGAGATTCTCTTGGGATTTGCAACGCGCGGTATTTTTCCTCGAACTGAACATGGGTCTGCATCTCATCGTCGGGTATCAGATCGGTGCGTGAGTTGTGGCGTTGGAACCGCGGCGACGGTGCGGTCGCAATGATACAAGTCTTGGATTAAGCCGACTCAAATGTATAGAATACAACTTACGGTCGTGCGCAACGTCGATTATCTGTCGCAGGTTGCCAGAATTCGACGGGAAAGATCGCGAAAGTTGACAGAACAGTATGGTTTTAGGATACGGGTCTTACAGCTCCTCTCTCTCTCTCTCTATCACTCTCTCTCTCTCCCCCTCCCCCCCTCAGTCACTCTTCCAGCTCAACTTAAGGTTTCCCCAACTCGTGTCGGCCATACAACTTGCACTTGGCCACTCACCCGAGCTCTCTCTCTCTCTCTCTCTCTCAACAATAAGGTACCTCTATCTAAATCTAATATATATATATATATATATATATATATATATATATATATATATATATAAAATTAAAAACCCCAAATCCTAAAATTGAGATTTGGGATTTTGAATATTTGATTTGGGGTCTGGGTCAGGTTAGGGTTGGGTTGGGTGCTAGGTTGGGTCAGATTATGTCGAGTGTGGGTTAATTTGGTTAGTTAGGATGGGTTCGGTCAGTTGGGTTGGGTTGGGTCGGGTCGGGTCGAGTCGGGTTGGTGCTGGGTTGGGTCAGGTGTTGGTGTTGGATTTGATTCGGTGGGCATTGGCTGCTAGGTTAGGTCGGGTTAGGTGTTGTCCTATTGGGTCAAGCTAGGTTAAGGTCGTGTTGGGTGTTGGTTAGGGTTGGGTTGGGTGCTAGGTTGGGTTAGGTGTCAGTGCTGGGTTGGTGTGGGTGTTAACCGCTAGGTTGGGTCGGGTGTCAATGCTGGGTTGGTGTGGGTGTTATCCGCTAGGTTGGGTCGGATTGGGTGTTAGGTTGGGCGAGTTGAGTCAATTAGGTCGGGTTGGGGCTGTTGAGTCAAGTTAGGGCTAGGTTGGGTCAAGTGTAGGTTAGTTAGGTCGGGTGAGGCTAAGTTAGGTAGAGTTGGTCGAATCTGATTTGCATTTTTTATTAGATTTACATTTTGTAGAGTTGAATTCTAATTATGAATTTGTGAATAGATATTATATATTAGATTTGCATGTTTTTCTTTATTTTTCTTATGAAAATACTTCTCTTACAACAAATGTATGTGTAGTAATGTCTTCAGATGATCCATCCCCAAACATTTGACATTATGGTTTCCAAGTTTACTCTCCAAACTCTAGAAGAATGAAGATTCAATGAAATTTGTATGGAACCAAATTTGTAAATAAGACAAATCAGCTTCGACTACACTTATCAGGTTGGGGGGAGATGCAAAATCGGGTACCAGAGAGAGGTATAAGTTTTATTCAAAGGTCTCGTAGACTCCATCAAGAAGCCTTCCACCCATCTCCCACACTGAATATAACTAACGACAAGATATACCATAACAGACATTTTAATCAATAAAGAATCCAAAATAGAGAAAGTGAAGAGAATTAGTAGGGAAGAAGAAGAAGAAAAGGAAGCTAGATTGAGAGATTTGGAAGAAAAACAATTAAAATTTTCCTTAAAATTAAGGAAGATACAGAGGTATCTAAATATTAACGATGTCTTCCTTGACAACATGTCATCGAAATAGGGCTGAGCTTGACTAACAATAAGCCATCAAAATTTATTTTCAAACTTACCTCATTTTACAATATATTGGGTACTCTGTATAGATCATCTAAAAATAAAGTTTGTAAAAGCTAGCCGAATATATACAAGAACATAGTAGAAAAGTCTCCCCACCTTCTGATTCAGGAGAGGTTAATGAGCATCTTAGAGAAGATACCACCAGCTCAGGCATGAACAACAAAAATTATGGATCTGATCCCAGTTCAGACGGGGGAAATGAGTATTGAAGAGAAAATTAAAATTATGAAAGATGTATTAAGTTTTTTATTTGTATGGATTAAATACACTAACTTAACTTGCCTAATATAAATATTGTAATTTAAGTTACTTAACTTACATTTAAATTATTATCTTATTCTGTTTCTTACATATTTTGATATTTGTTTTTTAAATGTTTATGCTTATGATTCTTTGTTAACTAATTTTATTAATTAGTATTTAGGCCCCCTAGTGGTTTAACAATATATCTCCTCATTTATGAATTAATATTGAATAAGTATAGTTATTTCATTAAAAATATTTATTCTTTATGGATTCCTAAATTGTCTTATTTTGGACAATTCGGTGCCATACTATGTACTTAGATTATCCTCATTTTTAGTTTACATGCAATTGAAATTCTGGTAGCATCTCCTTATATTTTCTTCGAATATGTGGTTCTTTACTGATTGGTTACCTCTATCAATGTATAATGGATTACATGTGGTAATTAATCAAAATATAAGGAGATACAACCGAAATTTCGACTCGCTTGTAAACTGTATGAGGAAAAAACATGGCATGTTCACGAATGTGATAGAAACAATTAGCACCTCTAAATATAGACAAGTTGGAATATATGAGACATTTAGAGAAAATTATTTAAATTTTTTTGAAAAAAATAGGGATAATGTCTAGTTATGTATATGTATGTACCCCAACGAATTTATTTATTAGGGACTATATGATACACTTATGTCTTATAGTTCATGAAGGGGCCCTAATATTATTTGTACTATATATTTATATATACATAAATGTGATTGACTGATTACTTCAACCTGTAAAAGCATTGATTTTACCTTATCCTTGTTATCTTTTTATTTATAGATGACCAGTGAGGAAAATCGAAGTACCCCTGATGTCAATGCCGATGAGATCACGTTAACAGATGGTTCGGTTAAGATTAGATGCAAGTATTATAACTCTTTATAGCAAGCATTCTGATTCTTCTACTACTCATTATCATAGGCATCTTGATTAATATGCAAAATGACTAAGAACGTCAACGGGAAGAATCTACCAGTTACTTTCATTTAGTATTTCTTTTGAAAATGATGACTCTCAACCTACACTATCCGCCTATATGTATAATCAAGAAAATTTAAAAGATTGGTATGTAAGATTAATGATAGTTAATGATAAGCCATTTAGCATGGTAAAAAGTAAAGTTTTTATGAAATTTTATAAATTTCTTAATCTAAATGTGAAAAGGCTTCTTGTCTTACTATTAAAAAAGAGTGCATGAAGATGTATGCAATTGAGAAATCAAACTTGAAAGTTCTTTTAGCATCCGTATCAAGAATAGGTTTGACTTCGAATGTATGAACGACATCGAATCAAAGAAATAGATATATGTCATTAATCGAACACTTCGTTGATGAAGATTGGAAACTCCAAAAGAAGATTATAAATTTTCACTCTGTTCTTCCTCCTCATATTGGTGTGGGAATGTCATACTGCATTTACAATTGTCTTGTTGAGTGGGGCATCGAAAAGAAAATCTCTTCAATAATTTTACACAATGTCTCTTCAAATGACACCTTGGTTTCTTTCTTAAGTAGTTAATTTAAGGTAGACAAAATTTTCTTCATTGGGGGTAAAATATTCCAAGTCAGATGTTTTGCCCACATATTAAATTTGATTATGCAAGAAGAGCTGAAAGCAATTGACTTCACAATCGCCAACATAATATATATATATATATATATATATATATATATATATATATATGTATAAGGGGGTCACTTTCAAGACCGAATGCATGAAATGATATGATCCATCGTTTGAATTTGAAATCTAAAAACTAGTTGAAGTTAGATGTTTGCACATGCTAGAATTCAACTTATTAAATATTGGATACTGCTTTAAAATTTAAAGTCGTATTCTCTGAACTTGTGACGCGTGATAAAATGTACACATACATGCTTAGTGATGAAGATTGGACAAAGGTTGATCATGTTCATTAATTTTTTAAAGTTTTTTACAACTTCACGAAGATTTTTTCTAGGAATAAGTATCATACAAAAAAAAAATCAGTTTCTTATAGAAATTATTTTCATTATGGATGCTCTAAAAAAGTGTGCTAATTTGGGTTCAAATTTTTTACAAGTGATGGATTTGAAAATATAAACGAAATTTGATAAGTATTGGGTGACTGTAATTTGTCAATGGCCATTGCAGTTATTATAGATCCACGGTACAAGATAGCAATGATTAGGTACATTTTTAGGTCTCTTTATTCCAATTCTGAAAGGGTTTCAATGGAGACCGCTAATATTCATGCTATAGTTGAAGAGTTATTCACTTTATATATTGGTATTTTCTTTACAACATCCAGTATAATGGTTACTCATCAATCTATGTGTAGTACTTTTACTAGAGGAAAGTGGCTTTGTGATTTTATATCTTTCTTAGACGAAGAAGAAATGAAAATGTAGAAAACTGAATTAGAAGTGTAGAAGTATCTAAAGGAGTCAGTCATAAGGTTAAAAGAAAAGGATTTTAATGTTTTGTAGTAGTGGAAGTCGAGAACTCGTAAATACCCTAGACTTTTGGTGATGTCATGAGATATATTGTTAATTCTAATTTCAATCATGGCATCAAAATCATCTTTTAGCATGGGGATTATGGTTGTGATCAAGTATCGAAGATCACATGTCCCAAAAACATTCAAAGCACTGATATCTACACAAGATTGATTACATCCAATTTGGGGTGGTAACAGTTTTGATGTTGATGAGGATGGGGATGAGAATGGAACGCAAGACGAGAGTGCATCTAAAATTGCATGAATGAATATATTTTTTTAAATTTTTGTTTAAGGTTTTATATTTTGTAATATATTTTCACTTTTTGGACTTAATGTCGAGGCATCTAAATAGTATACATGAGTCTTCTTTTTTTACTTAATATTGTAACATGTGGGACTTTTTGGACTTAATGTTGTTGACTTTTAATTTGCATTTTGTAGAAAAAAATATAATAAATTGAGGAGAGAGCAAGCTCAACTCGACTCAAGGTAAGCTCGCCTCGACTCAATCCACTAGCTCAGCTCGAGCTCACCTCGAAAGGTTTGGCAAACAAGCCAAGCTCCAATGATAAGCTCGTCTGTTAAGGAGAACATGGATGAGTTAAGCTAAGCTTGGCCCACCTCGACTCGACTTAGCTCGATGTACAACCTTACACAAAAGTTTTGGATCAAGCTGATATTTATGTTTCCTCTTCTATTTCTTTTTTCTTTTTTAACAAATGCCCCCACACTCACACACCACAATGAGCACTCAAACCCATGACCTGTGTGTTGAAACTCTTGTGATATTTAATTTTCCTTTCATCCATATTTATGTGACCTTATAAACAGGTTGGATAACAAATAAACATCACTCTAGGCCTTAGAAGGTTTCAACTGTGGACATCATTATTCTCATTGTTTCCTGTGATCTAGTCCATCTGAGCTTTGGATATTTTTTAATTCCAGGCTCATGACCAAAAATGAGCAGGAAAATGAAAATAAATGGATAGAGTGGATAAGACACGTACATCACAGTGGGACCCACGGAGTCTACTCAGTACATAATCCACTTCATTCTCATATTGGGAGAAAAAACTTTGGCCGAAGTGAATTGCATAATGAGTAAGCGAAGCATACAGAGTGAACTTTGTGAATTTATGTGTCTTATCCATGATGTTCATCAATTTTACTGGTTCCTTTTAGGCATGAGCAAAAATTTGAAGCATATCCAATACTCAAGAGGACCACACCATATGAAAAGTGTGAATTGAATTCCTACCATTGAATACTTCTTGGGGGACATAAAAGTTTTGGATTAAGCTGATATTTATGTTTTCCCTTCATTTGGGTTTGTGTAACCTTATGAACAAGTTTTATAACAAATAAACATTGTCGTGGGGGCCTTAGAAGGTTACAATGGTGGATGTCATTATCCCCACTTTTTCATGTGGTGTGGTCTCGTTGAGCTTTAGATATGCTTTAATTTTAGGATCATGCTCTAAAATGAGTCATAAAAATGGATGGACGGCAGGAATAAGACATCTATTTATGGCAGGGCTCATAAAAATGGATGGATGGTAAGGATAATACAATTCCATCCATAGTGGAGCCCATAATGTTTACTCGATATATTAAAGCATACTGAGTTGCACTATACACAATCCATTTCCACATGAGAAGTGCGGAGTTATTTGATACTCTTATAGAGCATGATGCTTGATATGGAGGCACTCGAAAAAAAATAATTTGTGCCGGTTCATTAACTCAAAATTAACAGGGTGAATTATGGAATCCATTATTTTTGGGATGTGGATTGCTTGCGACCTTCACCATAGGAAGTTCACGAAATCAGAAGTCAGGTGGGGTCACATGTTTGTGCAATATAATCAAACATAAGGCCACACATATTAACAAGGGCTTGTATTTGGTTTACGCGTGCAATTAGGAATGTGTGGGCATGCTAGAGTCATACTCGACTCAATGTTTGATTGAATACTGGTGACCCCATGTTGAGATGGACCATTTAAGATCGAATTTTAGGACTCAACTACCCTCGTCAGCTCAGGTTATATCAATGATCAGGCGATTTGTGGATGGATGAGGGTTAGTCCTTCTTGATGGATTCTTTTTTAACCTTGTATTTTAAGGACTTGTTCTTTCACCAATAATTGTAGCCAAATTATATTTCTCAAAGAAACCAAGACAAATACTAAAATAGAAGAGGCTAAAAATAATGCTGATTTTTATTGATTAGTCAATTAATGTTCATTACAATCGATAAAAGTATTAAATAAACTAGGAAAAAAAAGATACATACCTGAACCTTCCATATGGACAAACAATCAGGTGAATGGTCAGTAAGATGTGACTAAAATGTTTGAACTTCGTAAAAACTTGATTAATCGAGATCCAGAAACGGAAGGTTGTGGATGTTTGTCATATTCCTACAATGTTGTAATGATGGAGCTTGACAGTAGCGATCTAATTTAAGATTATGCTAGGGTAGGCTAAGATAAAAGATAAAGATAAAGGTAAAGGTAAAGCCTATAAAGATAAATTCTGTTTATGATGAGTCTAAATCTCTTCATCGCATTCTCCTTTTATAGTTTCTAAAGGCAGAAAAATCCTCATTGGGTTTCCATGTTGGTTCAAGATGCTTCGCAATCGTGGCACACAATTGTTCTCTTATTATCCTAGCCTTGCTAGAGTTCTCCTAATATCATAAACTTTTTTCAAATCTCTTGCCACCATGATTAATTTATGGTCCTTTAGGGCTCTGTCTCATCAGATCTGACTTGATCATGGACTGTTTTTAGAAATCCTCTATCGTGACCATGATTATTCATGGAATTGGTGGAACCAGTCCACTAAATCTTGATCGTAAGCAAATCCATCAGTTCTCATCTGCTCAGATATTGTTCTGATCTTTGAATATTTGTAATCACCATGAAAGCTTTGAACGTCTCAGGGAAGTCTCTCATTTTGGAAGGATTGTGAGAGACAACTTTATCAAACAAATCTGGATGTGTGATATAATCTTTGCCTCGATGGGTCTCTTATAGATGTGTTGGGTACGCTTCCTTAGTCACATGCCACTGAATTAGGGCTACATGTCATTCATCACTTCTGAAATTGCATGAATTGTGTACCACGATGCATATGCAAGCTTGGTGGAGCTTAGAATTATGACTAAATCATAGAGAGGGGGGTTAAATAAGTCCACTGTAAAAATTCTTTCTTACTTAAAATGATTTTACCAATTTAAACTAACAAGGTAAATAACACCTAGGCTTATGAGCTAAGTAGGTCCAATCACATAGACTACAATAAATGCAATTATTAAGCACTAGTCTATAAGAGATAATGATCTTATGTGTGCATATAAGTTATTTGCCTAGCATATAATTCAATTCAAGTATTTATATAACTTAACTAATCAAACACATAAGCATTAATAAAATTACAAACATCCATAATCGCAAACACAAGCATGTATAGTGGTTTAGTTTCCCTACTCCACTCCTGAAAGACAAACTCTCCTCAAGTGTACCAGTATTTCAGTATCGAATATTTTAAATCATGTTTACCTCTAACATTTACAATGATTCCTCCTATGCTAACCGCTAACCTACATGTATACTCGTGTTAGAGAATTAAGCATTTCCACCCGTATTGGTGGATCCCAAAAGAGACTTTAGTTTGTTTTTTATCAATTAGTAAACAACCACTGCTAGTCATAATTAAAAGACCTATGCACACTTTTGCCAGAGGCTCCTTATGGAAATAAATATCTGCGCACTCGTGTTCTATTAAACACATTTTCACCCATGTCAGTAGCTCACACAAGAGACTTTAATTGATTTTCTATCGGCTAACCAACAACTACTAATGATCTTAATAAAATGCCTTACTTACACTCCCACTGATGCTCCCTATGGAGACTAACACGTACGTACTCGTGTTTGGAGGAACACGTTTCTACCTGTTTCGGTGACTCTTATAAGTGACTTTAGTTATTTTTCTATCGATTAACCAGCAACCACTAGCCGTCCTAATCCAAGGTCCTACGTACACTCCTACCGAAGGCTCCCCATAGAGGCTAACACATGCACACTCGTATCCAGTGAATTCGCCCCTACACAAGAGCCTAGGTCCTACATAAGAAACTATTTAAGCTTGGGTTACAAACTCTTACACTCAATCCTATACAAGGAAAGAGTGCATGGACTCTAAAATTGACAACCTTACTTGTCGAATTGAGTCGTGTTGATGCGCCTTGCTTAAGATGCTTCTTCAATGCTCACTCGTGCTTCAATCGGCTTCTCAATTATTCTCACGTTTGTTGATGACGATGATTCAGCTTCATGAATAAATACCTTGCCTGCGATATACTAATGAGGTGACCAAGGTAATGGGATAATGGTGGAATCTCCTATTACTAAAGGAATGGTTGTTTTCCAAGGAGGGATTCACCTAAATTGCTGTTCTAAGGGATTTAGACAAGGATTTGGCTATGGGTTCATATCTAATCTCTAAAATAAGGGAGAGATCAAGTTCATCTTCATAATTAATGTTGGAATCATCATTAGAGTGACAAAGATTAAGAATAAGACTAGAATCTCATTAGTTTAGAGACTTAGAATGAGAGATATGAGTGGGGAATTACCTAAGCTTTTATTACACTAAAATTTATCCCAAGAACTAAATGCTCATTTTATTGAAATTGTGTTACAACGGCTATAAAATGACTAGTTAATGTCTAATTCGATATGATCGAAAGGCCCTTTCATAGGATCGAGCTGCCATTTGATTCAATCCAGAAACTCTAGAATTTTTTTGTTTAATTATTAGACTGTTTCTTCAATCACATCAAGTTGGTCTTTAAATCTATTGAGACTCATTAACAGCCTGTCAATGGGATCAAGGATCACTCAAAAATTGGTATTTTAGGCAATTTGATTTATAGCAGTTTTGCACATCTTTTAGGCAATATTATCATATTCTAATTAAGCTACTAAGGCTGAGGGTTGATCAAATAAGGTTTTATCTATTAAGGAATGATTATTTAGAAGTTAGGTTGTTTTGGATTTAAGGTTAGGGTCACCAAGGTACCTCTATTTACATATTCTTTACTCTTTGATACTCCAAGTTCTCTTGTGTCTTATATCTCTAGCTTCCAAGGGCTCAAGTAACTTACTAACATATAGACCCATGTGGTTGAAAAATAAGTGCACAAATAATTTCACTAGAAATCTTTCCCTTTGTCAATTACGTGACAAAAATTAATATAAACCTTGCCATGGTACATACAAATGACAAACTAAAATAACTAAAAAGATTACATATCAATTACAATTGATTTATAACTCGAATACATAAAGACATTCTAAAACTTGCAATGCTCCCTCTCAATTGCTCCCTCTATCTTTATCAATTCCCTGCAACAACAAATAAAACATGCAAAATAGAATTCAACTTATTTTGGTGGGACTTGATCTTCGTAACACTTTTTATTAGTATTTGACAAAAATCTAATTCCATATATATACCATAAAAATAGAATGCAAAAAACTTTCTAAATTAGAAATATACTTATAAGTACATACTTACAAAGGAATATGGTGCATATAACATTAAAACATAGAGCATGCATAGTATGATCATTCAAAATATATACCAATTAAAATACCAATGGCCAATGATAGTTTAATAATAAACATATGTTATTAAAATCAAGTAACTTTAAAGCTAAAAAATATAAAAATGGAATGAAGCTAAAAATCATTAAATTTATCTATTAAGCACAAAATAAGACTCTAATTCTCATATTTACATATATGTTAAAAATGAGGTTGAATTCCTCTTATTTACCTGTAAGGCTCACTCAATGAGGCTAAACTCTTCAGATTTATCTATTAAGGCCACATGAACCTTCTAAGGTCACCTATAAAAGGTGTTATGGTCTCCCAAGTCTATAAGAAAGGAAACCATGGTGGAGGTCATTAGAACATGTAAGTGTCTAAAATCTTCATCACTAGGGTTTCTTCTAAATTGGATTTGAACTCCTCTATATTATGCCATGTTGTCATCATAGCCTTTCTTTTTGGATTTTACTTTACTATTACATTCAGAGACAATATATCCATAACCCTTACAGTTGTGACTTTGGATATGTCTAGACTTTTTTAAAGGGTTTACCTATACACTTTTTAGTCATTTTTTCCTTCTTGTCACAACTCTTCCATCTTCTAAACTAGAGAAATTTCTTAAAATTTTTAACCAATTCCGCATCCTTATCCTTATCATCACTATCATTTTCAGATCCAAGTTTCTTTTGCCTATATAAGTGCATATGTGAAGAATTAAGGATGATGAGTTTCTTTTTGGTAGAGGGGGTCTTAAAGTATAGTTTATATGTTTATAAGGAACTTATAAGTTCTACTTTCATTTCATTTATGTTTTTACACTCTTCTATTGATGTTATCTTTGCAATAAACTTATTTGGAAGAGATCTAAGTATTTTCCTATGTATAAGTCCT
Source organism: Magnolia kwangsiensis (assembly GCA_037074715.1). Classification (NCBI taxonomy): domain Eukaryota; kingdom Viridiplantae; phylum Streptophyta; class Magnoliopsida; order Magnoliales; family Magnoliaceae; genus Magnolia; species Magnolia kwangsiensis. The sequence continues at coordinate 124,491,422 of CM073577.1, forward strand.
TTCAAGATTCTCTCATCTAAACCCCAAATTGAGTTGCAATTGCAAATATCATTTAATTTAGAATAGAACTCCATAAAAGTTTCAGACTCTTACATTTTAATATTTTCAAATTATGTGGTCAAGAGTTGAAGCTTTGAGCACTTTATTGTGGTAGTTCTCTCATGAGGTGGTTTTCAATATGTCCTACGCTTCCTTACTTATTTCACTTGTACATGTGCGTTTAAATCTATAAGGGGTCCTAATCAACAACCAACAACGGTCCTAATTTAAGGTCATATGTACACTCTTGCCAAAGGCTCCTTATGAAGAGTAGCACATATGCACCTATATGTCTAGTAGAAATTACTTTCACCTATATCGGTGGATCCCGTAAAAGACTTTAGTTGTTTTTCTATCTGCTAACTAACAACTACCAGCGGTCCTGATCTAATGCCCTACATACACTCCCATCAGAAGCTCTCCATGGAGATTGACACATACGCACCCATGTCTCGTGAATTTAGCTCCCTACACAAGAGCCTAGGTCCTACACAAGAACGTATTCGAGTTTGGGTCATAAATTCTTGCACTCAATCTTACACAAAGAAATAGTATATGAACTTTGAAATTGACAGTCTTACTTGTCGGATTAAGCCCCGTTGATGCGTCTTGCCTGAGATGTTTCTTCAATGCTCTCTATGCTTAAATCGGCTTCTTAATTTCTCTCACGTTTATTGATGTCAATAGTTCAGATCCATGAACAAACACCTTGCATGCGATGTACCAATGAGATGACCAAGGTGGTGGAATGATGGTGGAATCTTTTACAAGGAATAATTATTTTTCAATAGGAGATTCACCTACATGAGTGTTCTATGAGATTTAGACAATGATTTTACTATATGTTTATGTCTAATCTCTAGAGTAAGGGAGAGATGAAGTTCATATTCATAATCAAGATTAGAATCCTCATTAGAGTGATAAAGCTCAAGAAAAATACTGAATCTCATTGGTTTAGAAGCTTAGGATGATGGATATGAGTGGGGAATAACCTAGGTTTTTATCGCACCAAAAATTCATCCCTATGCCCAAGAAGTGAATGCCTATTTTATAAAAATCGTATTGATCAAACGGTTATAAAACGGCTAGTTAATGGCCCTTTTGATATGATCAAAAGCCCATTCGATATGATAGAAATGTCATTTGATAAGATCAAGCTGACCTTCGATCTTATCGAGAAACTTCATGATTTTTTTGTTTAATTACTGGATTATTTCTTCGATCGCGTCAAGCTGGTCTTCGATTCTATCGAGACCCATCGATAACTTGTCAAAGACCACTCAAATACTGTTGTTTTGGGTTGTTTGATTTACAATAGGTTTATACCTATTTTAGCTAATATTATCATGTTCCAATTGATTTCCTAAGGTTGAGTGATGATCAAATAAGTTTTACTTATTAAGGAATAATCATCTAGAGGTAAGGTTATTTTGTGTTTAAGGCTAGAGTTACTAAGGTACCTCAATTTATATGTTCTTCATTCCTTAATGTTTCAAGTTCTCTTGTATTTTCGATCTTTAACTTTTAAGGGCTCAATAGACTCGCTAACACGTAAATTACTCATATGATTGAGAAATACATGCATAAATAAGTACACTAACGGCTTTATTTTCCTTAAAGTCATGCGTGCGATTCCCCGCCACTGCATTTATGACAGGAGATGTATCACTCAAGGATAAGGGAAAAAGATATACTTAGATGTGAGTATGAATCCATCATTATTATGTATGTAATGCTAACACATGACAACATCTTATTGATCCAAAGTGAGTCCTTACTCTTGTTCCGGTGGTAGACCCTCAGGAGTTTCAACACCGGTTCAAGGGTTCATGTACCCATAGGTGGTGAAATTCCACTAGCGTGCGTGCGTGAGTTAAAAAAAAATAAAAAAATTTGCAATAATTTTTTTTTTTTTTAAAATGTTACCTAAGGGTGTGTAAAAATGGGCGTAAATATCTATCATGATGTTTGTGAGAAATTCAGCCTATCAATCTGTCTTTCTAGCTCATATTCAGACATGAGCCCAAAATAAGGCATATCCAAAACTTAAGTGGGCCACCCAACAGGATATAGAGGAGGGAAATTCCTGTGCTTGAAACCTTTTTTAGTCCACCGTACGTCATGTTTATATGTCATCTTGACCGATCATAAGGATGAACTCAAAAGCACAAAAACATTACCCTGTTCATGAATATGAGCCTACGGATGTTTCAACGAATCGACCCACCTAACTATAGGATCTGCGTCATTTTTCAGTCATACCCTAACTTGAGTCGGAAAAACGGATGGACGGGTGGATTTCTCACAAACATCACGGTGGGCCGTACCTAGCTTCCAACAGTGGGAACGTCTTGGGGGTGGGGGTGGGGGTGGGGGTGGGGGTGGGGGTGGCAGTTTATCTGCATCCTTGTTTCACAGTCCCAAAATGAGATTTGTGGAGACATCCTAACCGCAGGTACATGGACAATTGATTGTTGAAACATGATCATTGGATATTTTTTCATATTTTAACGGTCCAATAAATTTCGACAAACCCTATAGTCAGAAAATCAAATAAGCCTAACATTCGGTTCATAATACATCAAAACTGAGACCCATCATTTTGAAAGTACGCTTGAATTACAAGTACTTAATTTCTAAGTAATTTCCAAGCGCATGCATATCATCCGTTATACTCTGCCAGAGTATTAAAGTTCTTCTGCATAACAAAGGAGGAATAGAATTTATGAAAGGAAGGTGGGCCACACAAAAGATGCCAACCGCCTCATGCCAATCCTGTCTACTTTACTTTTGGTCGGATCCTCCTTGTTTTCCGTTTTTAAAAAATTAAGATAATTAGTGGAACTTATATATTTTCCACTATAATACGGAATATACATCTCTTTTGGCAATTGAAAATATACTTCAATAATTCCTATTTTTTATTTCTTGGTTGGGCCGCGCTCCAGTGGTAGCGGTTACGGTGGGACGCGGATTAGTTACTGACAGGTTGAGTAGCAAGACTCTGAAGTGACGTCACCAAGTTCTTTGGGGCCCACCATGATGTATGTGGTGTATCCACACTGTCCATACATTTGTAGAGATCATTTTAGTGCATGATCCAAACAATGAGGCATATCTAAGGCTGGATTGGACCCCACCACAGAAAACAGAGGGGAGAGTGACGCCTCCCGTAGAAAACTTCCTAAGGTCCACCATGGTGTTTATTTCCAAACTGTTCATATGTTAACGCGGACATGAAAGAAGGGAAAACACAAATATCAGTTTGATCGAAAACTTTTACGGCCTTTAAAACTTTTTAATGGTGGCCGTCATCTCTTCACTTTTTTCTGTGGTGGGGTACACTCGATTTTTAGATCTGGCTCATTCTGTGGATCATGCCCTAATATGATCTCTCCAAATGGATGAACGGTGTGGATACAAAACATACACCATGGTAGGGCCCACAGAACTTGGTGACGTCACTTGAGTAGCCAGTCTCGCTACTCAACCTGTCAATAGATAATCCGCGCCCGTTACGGTGGTACCGGGGTGATGTGGGGCCACGTGTTGTATGAATGGTATCCAAACCGTCCTTCTGATGCATCACCTCAACTTAAACCCAGGCGTAAAAATCATCCCATTCGTGAATCAAGGGGGCCACAGCACAGAATATAAGTTTGGAGCGACCCAACCTGTATGGATTTTATAAACATAACATGGTGGGCCCCACTGAAATCAATAGTGGGCGTCCCCTCCCAAATTGTTGCCTGTGGTGTGGCCCACCTGAGTTTTGGATCGGCCTAATTTAGGGCCCTCAGGCTATATAATGAGGTGAAGCATTAGATGGACGTGTAGGATGACGTGTCCACGTCACCGGATTCCACCACAGCCCAGTACAACCCTCGCTTACGGTAGTATCAGTATCACTGGAGCGGGACTAGTACTAGCACATGATCACGGCCTATTGTGCAAATTTAGAACCGTGCGATCCGAGCCATTGGAATTGTGTGCAATGCTTTTGCTGATTAGATCCTCTGGAGTTGATATATGAATAACACACTTTGTTTGTGATGTTGGGCAGGCCGCCGATGCATTCTCAGCACAACCTTATAAAAAAGAAGCTGAACGAAAGCGGAAATAAGGCGTCAAAATTCGCCCCAGTTCTACATAAGGCAAGACGTATCTGGCTTAGGTTGTTTGGTTTAAAAAATTCACTTTGGATGGGAAGAAATTGCCATTCCAAGTAGTAACCATAAATTAGACGTACCTTTTGCTCCCATTATGAAATACATGGACGCATGAAAGGGTATGAAGGGATAATGAGAAAGATCACTAAGTTCCTTGAATGATTAAAACCTTGAATTCATAAGATAATTTTTTAATCTACAAGGAAAAATAAAAAAATGAAATTTCAAGATTTTATTAATCAATAATTGTCAAATGTATATGTGTCTCAATTACACCATTAATAAAATAAATAAATAAACAAAAACCAAAATTCATAATTATCAAAAATAACAAAATTCTAAGTATAATAAAAGTTAATTCTAGTAAAACTCTTCAACAATCTAAATTTCAAAAATTACAATCTAAATAAACTTTTGCTAGAAGAGTCTTATTATGATCACAAGTTATTTTTTAAAAATAAGAAAATCTAAAACTCTAAAAATTAGAAAATACTACAAAATTTGAAATTATAAAAAATAAATTTTTTTTTCTTAAAATTTCATTTTTGAGACAAAATTATGCATTTTCTTGAGATAGGGATAGACACGACCTACTTTGTGCATCAGTTTGATGAGATTTTTGTCCCATGCTTGATCAGTCGTGAGCCCTACATGATCGGTCGAGGGCTAGTGCACGACCAGTCTTGGAGTCGAGTCCTGACTCGACTCAAAGTTCAGCGACTTTGGGCTATTTTTTTTCAGGGTACTTGATTGGTCGTGGGTGGCACTTGACCGGTCGTGGCCTCGTCTCGACCGGTCATAGTTAGGTAGATTCGTTCCGCGATTTTTCGGATTGCAGAAATCTGAATCCTTTCGTAACTGGGATGCGGAAAGGAGTTTCCTAAAACTATAAATAGGGGTTCGTAGGGTTTTTCTAGGTACATGAAAAATACAAGAGGGTTATTAAAGGTGTGAGAGAGAAAAAAAAAGAAAGAGAGGAAGCCTGTGGAAGGGAAGTTATGCTCGTAGCGGTGATATATCATATCTCAGCGCTTCCACGTCCTCGTAATCGGTGAGATCTCTTCATTTTCTTTGTTTCTCTTATTGTTTATCCACTCCTCCATGAGTGAAGACGATTGTAACATTATACTTCAGAGTAGATTGTTGATCTAGATGAGGTCCCATAGTTTTTACCTCCTTGAGGGTTTTCCACGTAAAAATCTCTTGTGTGGTATGTGATTTATGCTTTAATTTGTTTCATTGCTTTATTATCCCATAATTCTGGTTTGTTTCAGGAGGCTAGATCCTAAGGTTTTGTGCAAGGCCCCCAATAAAGTGGTACTGGAGCTAAGTTCATTGAACGGGTAGGATCAGTTTAGAATTATGGAAGGTGACTCTTCAATGATGATCAGCCTCAATGGTTTTAATTGGACCATTTGGAAGGCTAAGATGGAGGACTTACTTTATTGCAATGACCTATATTCTTCAATTTTAGGCATATCAGCAAAATCTAAAGATATGTCTGATGATGATTGGAAGAAGATGGACCAAAAGGCAGTAGGGTTTATTAGACAATAGTTAGATGATTCTGTGTTTCACTATGTGTCTATGGAGACTTCAGTCGCTAACCTATGGCTGAAATTAGAAGGGTTGTATGAGAGGAAGACAATCGGTAATAAAAACTTTCTAATGAGGCGACTTATGAATCTCAAGTTCAAGGATAGTGGTTTTGTGGCTGAGCACATGAATGAGGTCAGCAATATAGTGAACCAACTCTCCTCTATAAAGATGGTCCTAGATGATGAATTGCAAGCTTTGCTTTTACTTAGTTCGTTGCTTGACAGTTAGGAGACATTGGTGGTGTCCGCGCCGGAAGGAAAGATATCCATGGAACATGTTACTAGCTGTCTATTTAATGATGAGACAAGGAGGAAGTCTCAGGGGTCTACTCAGCAAGAGGCTCTTGTGACACAGAAACGGGGGAGAGGAAAGAACAGGAAGGGCGAGAAGGTCCGAGATAAATCAAGAGGTAAGTCGAGTAGTATAAAAGATGTTGAATACTGGAATTGTGGCAAGAATGGCCACTATAAGTATGAATGTCGTAAGGCCAAGAACGACAGGAAAGGAAAAGGAAATGAGAAGGAAGATGAATGAGATTCTACTGCAGTTGCTTCAGATGGTGACGTTATAGTTATTCTTTCTGCAAATCATGATGTATGTCTCACGGCTACGAGTCAGGATATCGACTAGGTGATAGACTTAGGAGCCTCTTTTCAAGCGACTCCACACAAGAATTTCTTCACAAGCTACAAGTTAGGTGATTATGGGATCGTGAAGATGAAAAATTCTGGCGTATCAAAGATCCTTGGAGTCGGTGATATTTGTGTGAAGACTAATGTGGGCTGTACATTGGTTCTCAGGGATGTGAGGCATATCCCAGACCTTTGTCTCAACTTGATGTTCACTCCCCAAGTGCAGGGTTGTGATGTAGTAATAACTCGGTAAGACCGAGGTCGAATCCCAAGGGACTGAAACTTGTACGTTATCTAAAATTATCTAGAACTAGAACTAGGCTAAGATGAATTCTAAATCAATTAACAATGGTGGAATACTTGTAAAATAATTAATCTAAAACTTAGAAAACAAATCAGAGATAGAAAACTAGGGATTCAGAGGATCCACTTGTAGAGATCAGGGAGAACTTATGCTTGCATCAAAAATTATGAAAATTACTGAACTGTCGTTGATCTAGTTTTCAAAGAGATGAAAGGTGTATGAATTAGAATGGATTCCATCACCAAACCATGTCCAAAGACTATGGCAAACAACAGAATCAAACTAATTACCACCCAATCACATGTATGCAAGTTAGGAAGGGTACCGACATCCAACCATGCCCAGGAGACTATGGTGAACAACAGGGCTTCCTGACATCATAAACATTAAAGAGAACAAAAATATTCAAAGCCATTGCAGACCCATTGTAATTTCAGTCACAACAGACCATTAAAAACCTAAAACATTCCCATAATAATTAACTAAAATCAACGTCAATTCATGCATTAAAATTAAAATCAAATCAAATCTCCCATCTCACTACAAGCTTCACCTCTTAGCCTTAGCTAAGAGGTTCAGCCCGCCATGAACGGGTTAAATCTCATAATAAAAGAAAAGAAAAGAAAATACTCTCTCCCTCACGTCTGCTTCAAGTCCCTTCCCGAGCCTCCATGTCTCTCTTTTTCTTCCTTCTTAGACCTGAATGAATGCTCCCCACATCCAAAACCTCCTTTTATAGCTGCTGGAAGGCTAGAGTCAGTGACAGAGTTGTAACAGGACACGGAATGCAATTTTCACAGCCAAGTTCGGTGCCTCGAAACACGCCACTTTTCTCACTCAAATTCTAAAGAAACACCGTCCCTTAGTACTTTCTCGGGTTCTCTACATGATAGACGGCTCAGATCTGCCATATGATCAAAGATGGTGGGCCAAAACCGCCTGAAAAAGTCAGTTTTCGCGGATGTGCGAAACCTTTCGCACCATTTCGTTGTTGTGATCGGTGGGCCCCACAGAAGCATTTTCTGGAAAATCCACCCCATCCATTGGATTCATGACGAAATTTCAGTCAAGAATGGGTGGTTTTGAACGTCCATTGACATGGCTCAGAGAAGGAATAACTAAAAGATCAGATTTGAACGTTACAGGGCAGCCCTTTTGTGGCCCCTGTATCGCACACGTGTGTACGCATGGATGCAAAAGGTCAGCATGGTTTTATAGCTCTCGAAGCCCTTTACAAGATGGACGGTGTGGATTATCCTTACGTGCAATGGGTGGGGCCCACAGGTTTTCACAAAATGTGCAGTGGTCGGACGCGAAACAGGTTTTTTTTTTTTTTAAACAGAGCTCGGGTTAGCGTTTGCTAACCCGTTTTAGAAAGTCGGTGCACTGCGAGAGTGCACCACCTTTGCATTCGCACACCCCCCATGTGGGGTCCACGGCAGTGTTCTGTTGAAATCCGTTCCGTCCATCCTTTTCACCATATCATTTTAACTGTGTGAACCAAAGTTGAAGCGTATCCAAATAGCAGGTGGGCCCCAAATCAGGGTATTAGGGGCTGATGTATTTATTGAGCTACTTCTACAAATATCCAAGGGCTCAAATTTTACGTGTACGGTTAATTTATGGTCCCCAGGCCATGTATGAAGTTTCGAGCCGAACCAATATTGAAAACCTCGTGATCTTGCGTTCTGAATGTGTTTCAAGCCACTTAAGCTTCAATTTCTTAGTTTTCTCGGATTTCTGACCGTGTATATCCGTCAATCTTGGTCCTCTGAAGTCCGTCCCTTGCCTTTGGTTTCATCAGATCGTTAAATCTCAACTTTTAACATCCTTTTTCTATCCAAGCTTGTAAAATCACCTTGCAACACAAGAATGAGAAAACGAGCCATTAGATAGCATTATATTCATAAATCCAGACAATATCTGGGGTCTAATATGCAATATTTGACCCTCAACACTTGATGTCATCGAAAAGGTTGGATGATGATGACTATGAAAGTCGGTTTGCTGGTAGGCGCTGAAAGCTCATTAAGGGTTCGTTGATTATAGTCAAAGGAAAGAAGTATTGTACCCTGTACAAGGCAAGTGTCAGTGTATGCAAGGGTGGGTTGAACGCAACGGAGGATTCATCTATTGACATGTGGCACAGGCGTCTAGGTTACATGAGTGAAAAAGGACTTCAGCTACTAGCGAGGAAACGGCTCCTTTCAGACATGACAGGTATGCCTCTCAAAACCTGTCTTGATTGTTTATCAGGAAAACAGCACAGAGTTTTACTTATTAAATTTGTTTCTCATGTTAATAAAGTGCATGCATTAGATTTGGTTTATTCTGATCTTTGTGGTCCTAAGAGGACAAAAATCTTGGGTGAGGCATTGTATTTTGTTACTTTTATACATGATGCATCTAGGAGGGTTTGGGTTATGCTTTAAAATTCAAGAACGAGGTCTTTGGTGTGTTTAAATTATTTCATGTTATGGTCGAGAGAGAGACGGGTAGATCACTGAAGTGCATCCGCACTAACAATGGTGGTGAATACATTGGTAACTTTCATGAGTATTGTAAGTCCCTAAGTATATGTCATGAACAGACGGTTCCCAAGACCCCCCAACATAATGGTGTAACTGAGCGAATGAATCGCACCATTGTTGAAATAATCAGATGCATGTTATCCCATACAAAATTATCCAAGACGTTCTGGGGAGAAGCAATGCACACAGCGGTGTATCTAATAAAAAGATCTCCATCAGCCCCGTTGAATAGAGAAGTACCCAAGAAGGTGGGGACTGGATAGGATCCATCGTACAGTCATCTTAGGGTGTATGGATGTAGGGCATTCGTTCATGTACTGAAGGACGAGAGGTCCAAGTTCGATATGAAGATCAGACAGTGTGTGTTCTTAGGGTATGGTGATAAAAAGTTCGGTTACAGATTGTGAGATTCGACCGAGAAGAAGTTTGTCAGGAGTAGGGATGTGGTTTTCTTTGAATATCAGTGTATAAAAGACATTAGTAAGCCAGAGAAGAATCAGTTTAGTTCAGGTGAGCTAGAGTACATGGATCTGATTATTCCTCCTATGGTGCCTGATGATGGGGGAGTATAACAAGGTGCAGAGGATAAGGGAGTTCCTTCAGAAGATGGACCAGGGGAGCAGCCCCCACTTGATCCACCTGTTGAGCCATAGGTGAGGAGGTCATTTAAGGACAAACAACCATCCAAGAAGTACTCGTCGCATGAGTATATTATGCTAACTAATGAGGAAGAGCTAGAAGACTATTTTGAAGCCCTAGCCGACAAGCATAAGGGGGAGTATTGAAAGCTATGCAAGAGGAGATGAAATCCTTGTATAAGAACCACACCTATGATATGGTAAAAATGTTCAAGGGTAAGAAAGTTTTGAGCAACAAGTGGATGTTCAGAAAGAAGATTAAGTAGAAGAATTTACAGACGAGGTTCAAGGCCAGACTTGTGGTGAAAGGGTTTGGTTAGATGAAAGGCATAAACTTTGAGGAGATATTCTCACCAGTGGTAAAGATGATATCCATACGAGTGTTACTTGTGTTGGAGGCTAGCATGAATCTGAAGATAGAGCTAGCAGTTAGATGTTCAAACTATCTTTTTCCATGGTAACCTAGAAGAAGAGATCTACATATTCCAACCAAAGGGGTTAGAAGTCAAGGGCAAAGAGCACATGGTGTGTAGGCTAAGGAAGAGCTTGCATGGGCTAAAACAAGCTCCACACCAATGGTACAAGAAGTTTGACTCGTTTATGTTAAAACATGGGTATGACATAATGGAGTCGGACCACTGTGTGTTCACGCGCAAGTTCTCAGATGGTGATTTCTTAATTCTGTTGTTATATGTTGATGACATGCTCATCATGGGAAAAGATATTAAGAAGATCGACAGGTTGAAACAGAAATTGGACAAGTCTTTTGCGATAAAAGACTTGGGCCTAGCTAAATAGATACTAGGAATGGAGATAACTCGTAACAGAAGCAGCAAAAAACTTTGGCTGTCATAAGAGCGATATATTGAGAAGGTCTTAAAGCGGTTCAATATGAATGCAACAAAGCTAGTCAGTACTCCACTAGATGGTTACTTCAGATTGAGTGACAGACAGTATCCCAAGATGAAAGTAGAGGTGGAAGAGATGTAAAAGATACTTTACGCGTCAGTTGTAGGTAGTTTGATGTATGTTATGGTGTGTACACGCCCAGACATAATATATGTGGTTGGTGTTCTCAGCCAGTATCTTGCCAATCCTAGCAAAGAGCATTGGGTAGCGGTGAAGTGGATACTGCGGTATCTAAGAGGCTCATCCAGGTTGAGTCTATGCTATGGTGACAAAAAATATGTGTTAGAGGGCTACACAGATATAGATATGGCAAGCAACATAGACTCCAGGAAGTCTACATCGGGGTTCATGTTCACGTTTGCAAGGGGAGCGATTTCTTAGCAGAGCATACTATAGAAGGTCGTAGTATTGTCGATGACAGAGGCAGAGTATATTGTAGTCACAGAGGCATGTAAAGAGATGTTTTGGGTGAAGAGGTTTCTACAATAACTTAGCCTGAAGTAGGAGCAACACGTGGTGTATTGCGATAGTTAGAGTGCTATATATAAACTTGAGTAAGAATCCAAGTCAGCATTCCAAGTCGAAGCACATAGAGATTCGGTATCGCTGGATAAAGGATACTTTTGAACAGAAGATGTTACAACTTGAGAAGGTCCACACGGATGATAATGGGTCAAACATGATGACCAAGACTTTGCTCAAGGAAAAGTTTGAGGTTTGAAGAAATCAGACTGGCTTGAAGAAGGTGAATCCCTCCTGGGATAAAAAAAGGATAAATTTAATGAGATTTTTATCCCGTGCTCGACCGGTCGTGAGTCCTAAATGATTGGTCGAAGGCTGGTGCACGATCGCTCGTGGAGTCGAGCCCTGACTCGACTCAATGTCAAGCGACTTTGAGCTATTTTTCGTGGGGGTGCTCGACTGGTCGTAGGTGACGCTCGACCGGTAGTAGATTCATTCCGCGATTTTACAGATTGCAGAAATCTGAGTCTTTTTGTAAATGGGATGTGGAAATGAATTTTCTAAAACTATAAATAGAGGTTCCTAGGGTTTTTCTAGGTACATGAAAAACACAAGAGGGCTATCAAAGGTATAAGAGAGAGAGAGAGAAAGAGAGAGGAAGCTTGTGAAAGGGAGGCTATGCTCGTAGAGGTGATCTATTATATCTCAGTGCTTCCACGTCCTCGTAATCGGTGAGATTTCTCCGTTTTCTTTGTTTCTCTTATTGTTTATACACTCCTACGTGAGTAAAGATAGTTGTAACGTTCTACTTCATAGTGGATTATTGATCTGGACGAGGTTCCGTGGTTTTTACCTCTTTGAGAGTTTTCCACGTAAAAATCTCTTATGTGGTGTATGATTTATGCTTTGATTTGTTTCATTGCTTTATTATCCCATAATTTTGGTTTGTTTCAGAGGCTAGATCCTAAGGTTTTGTGCAAGGCCCCCAACACAGTTCACCCCAGATGGCCCTTTATGATAAAGATTGATAGGTTATGCGTCTCGTAATAGCACTCGGATCAAAAGTTATGAAAAATTTACAATTCATCTTCTTTTGGTCAAACCATGCTAAGAATGTATCTGCCACATCCGACATCACACATGACCTATCAATCTTTATATAATGACACTTCTAGGGTCAACTAACTTACTATGTTGGTTAAATTCACCTGTCTCGCAAGAAAATACACAACTCTAGTTTAAAATTATAATTTAGAAAAAAATTACTATTTTTAGAAGTTTTTTCTTTTATTTTATCTCCTTCTTTTTGTAGTTTTAGGATTTTTATATTTTTTAAAAGTTGCTTCTAATAATGCCGGGTTTGCTTCGGTAAGACTTGTTTGAACATTTCAATTTTTAGCAAATATAGCTTGTTGGAGAGATTTTGCTATTTTAGATAATTTCTATATGAATTAGGGTTTTGATTTTCTTTTTAAGTAATATAATCAAAATATATCAAGATTATTATTCAATAAAAATTACCCAAATTTTTTCTCTTATTTCTTATGGACTTTAGAACTACTCTTGTGGATTCCAAGTTTTAATTAAATGGGGAAGACAATGTTCTTCTTCTTCATTACATGCTCTTCGCGGTGTAAATTTGAAGTTTCTAACAACAATTAAATTTTCCGTATACATGCTTAATCTGTCCATGCTTCCCCTACATCAGTTTGAAATTTCTAATAGTAATTGAGTTTTCCTTGTTCATGCTTCACCATTTTTCATGCTAGTGTGTCACATGTAACGAAGATTAGAATCGTGCAAAAGTTGGGGCCGATCATGAAGATTTCTTGTTATGGAAATCGGGCTAATCCACTACTTAAGCAAGCCACCACAACATGAGTTGTGTTTAGATTCACAATAGTTCATTGATTTCAATAGTGCTACCCATTCGATGATTGCATTAAGAAAATGAATGGCTAGAAAATTATTTTAGGCCAGTTGAGAAGTGAAACTATGTAATTATTTTACCCATTCATTTATGATCTGATAGTGAAGCCTGACTTGATGAGTGGATCAATTTAATTTTCAACATTTTTCTTGTCGTAAGCAGTACCCCACCCCAGCGAAACCGTGCCATTATCTGGAATCAGGAAAAAAAAATAAAAATTTGATTTGTGATCTTAGAACTCTTAGGAAACCTATCTAAACGAAAACCCATATGCAAAATAAGACCCAAGGACCTTAGAGTCATTGAACGCCACATGCAAATTTGAAGAGAAAACTCCACATGGACGACAATAATATTGTCATCGAGGGTTTTTCTAACAGCTTGGGTACATAGTGGATCATGATGGAATTACCTCAACCTATTGTGATCAAATGAGCAAAAGCCCATATGGGTGATAGTAAGCTTGGGCATATAGAGGGTTGTTGAGCTAAGAAAAAAAAAAAATTAAAAATTTATATATAGGTAGAAATAATATTGCTGCAAAATCTTTCAAAATCTCTCTGAAAATCTCACCATATAGTTGCAGAGAAAAGTTAGTGGTTATTGTTGCCCCAGGGTAAAACAATCATTTTACCTCCTCAGCACGGTAATATTACTTACTTTACTACTTATCAAAGTAAATATGTGATGTCACATGTCCCCCTACTATTTAGATCACTCAACGTGGTATGTTTGCCCTCCAACTAACTATCAAAAGACAAAGCCAACCTCTAAAAATAGGGACCCGCCCCTCTCATTTAAAGAAAACTAATAAGACAACATAAGAGAGATACTTGGTTCTCAACCTACAACACTCAAGGCTTAAGAGAGGGTAAGTTCTAGGAGAGTGAGTTTGTGAGAGTGAAAGTAAAGGAAAAAATGAGAGCGCCCATTCATTTCAGCCTTCTAACTCAGTCCATATAAGCATTTAATCCATTTCTATGGTTCAAGATCAACGGAGTAGATACCTAAGATCAACGATAATCTCCTCTTAAGATGAGTATTTTAGCTCTCCTTTCCTCCTCCCATGTATCCATGTATACAGTGGTGTGGTGATCCAACCATTCATTTTATTTTTCTTTTATCACATTTGCATATCTTCCCTTTCATATAACCTCTACTTATTATTTAAGAAACTCTTGATTGTATGCTCTATACCTTACCAAACTCCCAAATCTTAGTATATCAGAAGCCAAGTGTCGCTTGAATATCCTTTTTATTGTATTATTTATCCTTTACTCATTAGTGCATTGTATTTATCATTTTCTCCTTTACAACTACTATCTCCTGAAGTCCAACCCAAGTGAGACATTACAATCTCCTTAGTTGTAGTTCTTATGAGTAGTGGTTTACTAGTCGATTTTTGACATTGTTAATAATTAGGTGGTTGGTTAGCATAAGGCTATCTAAAATTTCTAAAATTTCTAAAATCTCATAAAGTAAAGATTTCATTTTTGGGTTCAGGGACCCACATCATTGACCAGTACTGAACTTGGTACTTGAGGGGTCACTATTAAATCTGAGTCTCCGCGAAAATCCCTAAATGGCCAAAAGGTTTCCCACACACAGTTGCTCACTTGGTCGCCTGCTCTCTCTCTCTCTCTCTCTCTCTCTCTCTCTCTCTCTCTCTCTCTCTCTCTATCTATGTATTTATCTAAGGGCGATTTTCTCCGGTTCTTTTTGTTTCCCGCACAACCGCCAGCCGCACTTTCTCTCTCTCTCTCTCTCTCTCTCTCTCTCTCTCTCTCTCTCTCTCTCTCTCTCTCTCTCTCTCTCAAATCTCCCGCTCTCTCTCTCTCTCTATCAAGGCAATTTTCTCCTCTTCTCTAAGATTAAGGTTAGGATGATGGCTCTTCGATGTAGGAGTGAAATCATGTGGTTTATGTTCTTTAAATTTTTCTCTTACATCTGTTATATTTTATTCCATATTAGCTTTACGATGTATAGAAAGAAATCTCATGTGTGTGTCCTTTCGAAGTTTCTTTAATTTTTGGCAAAAATAATTAATTGTAACATTCTTCAAATATGGACATCTTAAGATTTGTAAAATGAAACCTATGAATTCAAGGAAAGGCTAACAAATACTCTCCTTTAACTCATCTGAAGGAGACGAGTCTCAAGCCAACCTCTCCAGCTATAAATTTGGCAAAGAAAAATTTTAAAAAATGATTTAGAAAACTTGTGATCCTTGAGGAGAAATCTTTCAAAATGATTTTTTTTTTTTTAAAGTAGGATTTTCATGGGATTATGCAAATTTACTATTCCCAAATGTGAGAAAATATCCCGTGTAACAGTAAAGAGCGAGTGCATGATGATATATGAGTAAAAAAAAATGAAGTTGAAAACCCTTTTAGCTTCAATGTCATAAGTTAGTTTGAGATCAAATTTCTGGATGATGTCAAAGCAAAGAAGGGGTTATATATCATTAACCGTTCACCATGTTGATGTAAAATGGAAATTATGCATGATAATTCTAAACTTCACCACATTCCTCCTCATAGTAGCAAAAAAATTTTTAATTGTATTTATAGTTGTTTTGTTGAGTGGGGCATTGTAAATAAAGTTTTTACAATAACCTTAGATAATACCTCCACAAATGATAGCATCGTTGTAATTCTACAAAAACATTTGAAGCTATTGGAAATTTATATTTTGAGGAAAAAATATTTCAAGTGAGGGGTTGTGCCCATATACTCAACTTGATTGTAGCGGAATGACTTGTAACAATTGAGAATGGCTTATAACAATTGATAGGACAATAGAGAATATCTGAGATAGTGTTAAATCTATTAGGGGATCACCTTTAATGTTGATCATATAAAATAAAATAATTCAATGATTGAATTTGAAATCATAGAAGATATTAAAGTTATATATATATATATATATATATATATATATATATATATATATATATATATATATATATATATATATACACACACACATGTTAGACCTTCAACTTATCAAATGTTGGATTCGTCCTTAGAGTTGTAGCAAGCATTTTCTCACTTTGCGTATCGTGATAGAAGATATGTCTGGCTGCCTTCTAAAAATGATTGGAAAATGTCTAGAGAGGTATATAAGTTTCTCAAGTTCTTTTTATCAATTTACCAATATTTTTTTAAGAAATAAGTATCATACTAGGAATATGTTCATTTTAGAAATTTATAAGATTAAAGATACTTTACAGAAATGGGCTAATGAAGGTCCAAAATTTCTACAAATCATGATAAAATTAAAATTTGATAAGTATTGGCTTGATTGTGGATTATTAATGGCCATTGCGGCTTCTTTTTTTTTTTTTTTTTGTTCATGATTCACTTAATGAGTAATTCAATTTTTATATTGGTATTGTGGCTGAAACACAGAACAAAGAAGCTCATCCTCAGGTTGGGCCTAATACTTCAACAGAAAATGATTCTGATCAAGATATCGATGATAAAAATTTCATACCGTCTTACAAAATGAGAAAGTAACAGAACAAACAACTGAATTAGAATTAGACTTGTATTATAAGGAGCCACATGTATTGAACTCTGATTTAAAATTTGATGTTATGAGATTATGGAAGTTGAAACAAAGTAAGAAATTATACATAGAGTTAATGATGATGGCACATGATATATTATTAATTTCAATCTCGATTGTGGCATCATAAGCCACTTTTAGTACAAGGAGTAGAGTTTTGAGAAAGTATCTGGCTCACTTATACAAAAAAAAAGAAAAAAATTGAGACCCTCATATGTTGTCAAGATTAGTTGTATGTGGTTTGAAAAGGTAGTAGTACTTATGATTTTAAGGAGGGTCATGAGGACGAGCACAAGGGTCAAGGTGAGACTGCGCCTACATGAAGGTTCCTATTTACTTGCATTAAGATGTTCCTTCCAGGTAATTATATTGCTTTGGCTATGGCTTTCTGTGATTGAGAACTTTGAGACTCATATATACTTGTATTTTAAGCAGTAACTTTTTGTTAATTGTTATTGTCCCATAGAGAATATTAAACTTTAAATTATTGTTATAGTGTTGTTACTTTTGTATTAGTCTTTTTAATATTATTTTGTAGTACTATCTATGTATATTAAAAAAATTATATTATATTATATTATATTATATAATATTATATATATATATATATATATATATATATATATAGAGAGAGAGAGAGAGAGAGAGAGAGAGAGAGAGAGAGAATAATAATAATAATAATAAGTTGGTCCCTATTTGAACTTGGCTTGATTCGACTCAAATATTTGGACAAAACTAACTTAAGCTTAAATTATAAAGACAAGCTATAATCTCGGCTTGTGTAAAGCTAAAACAGGAGTGCCACATAAATTAAATCAAACTTGAAACTTGGTTGAGCTTGGCTCGTGTACAGCTTTAGGTGTAAGTCTGAGTGGTGTCCGTAAAAGAATAGATAAATACCTGCAACCTAACTCCAAGGCTAAAGCCAAAACACAAGTGTCATCCATCTTCGTCACCATTGATGACTCCAGGAGGAGACTCGGGTCTCCCACTCGTATGATCCTGACCGTTGAAAAGATTTTTTGCGGTCTAATTCCATGTTCTATCCCCGGAGGACGAGAATTTCTCTAGGGAGATCGTGCAATAAAAAGCTCCGTGGGGCCCACCCTGTTCGTGCAATAAAAAGCTCTGTGGGCTCACGTCCTAAGATGAGTTGGGTAACTAATTGGTGTACAGGGTGGATGTAAAACACACATCACGGTGGGCCCCACAGAGCTTTTTTTTCGCACGTCCTCTCCTGTCCAACGGCTGACAACGCATACTTGTGCCTCACGGTGAAAGGATACGGTAGAGATCTTGTCATGAATTTCTTGGTTTTGAGCCGAAATCGTAGGTGTAGATAGGTGGGCATTTTGAATGAGAAAATCCTAACCCTTCAATTGGCAACGATCAAACCGACGGTTGATCACGATAGTACAGCAATGGTTTCAGCGAAAAGAGGAAATCGGATTGCGTACATACTGAGTTACTCAGTACTCGTACTAACTAAACTCTGTTGGGCCCACCGTGAATACGTGTGATTTATCTACGCCGTCCATCCGTTTATCCGGATTATTTTAGGGACTCAGCCCAAAATTAAAGTATATACGAAACTCAAGTGGACCATACTGCAGGAAACAGTGGGAGTATTGATTTCTACCGTTGAAACATTTCTAAGGCCCACAGTGATGTTTATTTCGTACCTGTGTTCTCACATATATGGATGAAGGAAGAACACAGATATCAGCTTGATCTAAAACTTCCGTCGCCTGTAATAAATTTTCAACATTCAATTCTTACTGTTTCCTACGGTGTGGACTACTTGATATTGGGATATGATTCGATTTTTGGCTTAAGGCCTAAAATTAGCTGTTAAAATGGATGAACGGAGTAGATAAAATACATGAATGACAGTAGGGCCCACAGAGTTTACTCAGTACGCAATCCGCTTCCTGGAAAGAGGTATGGCGATTTAACAATGGGTGGGCCCACTCCTTCAGATCAAACATCCTGACTGTAGAAATTCCGCTTGGCTAATTGATGCCAGCTATGATGCTTGGATCATTCTTAGTTTAGTCTCGTGTGGATTCGATACATGGAAGGCCGATGCTCCAAACCATTCATCTGATGGGACACAGTGGATGGAGGATTGCCCAGATGTCCCTGATCGAATCCCAACCCTTTGATATTTAGCATTTTTCTATTGAATGTGGTCTGTGCCATACTTTTTCTCTCAACCGACAATTTGCATGCATGCCACCATATAGAAGGGATGGGATCATCCTATTAGAAAATTTGTTGGGCCACCCGCCATCGACTTTCGGGCCCATCATACCAACGGTTTGGATCACTGGACAATGAATCCCACACGTGGACAAGAGACACGTTCAGATAACAGCCTAGGGGTTAGGGGTTAGATCGTCTGATCATCTTTTGGCGGGAAAATGTGTACGTTACAACTGTTTTACGAATCATTGCATGAGGTTAGATTGCCAGGTCTTGTAGTCCGCGGACTACTGAAATGAAACAATAATACGGTGGTTTAGCCTTGCTTATTGATGATCAGAGCCGTTCACGAGTTAGTTCCACCATAACTACTTAACAGAATATGCATGAAATTCTACAAATGATCCTATCCATTCGATCTATATGGATAGATAAAATCATAATATAATCAGTGGTTTACATTCAAATCCATTTTTCATAAGGTTATCATCATCTTTACACAAAAAGAGAACCGTCAGTTGGCCTATCTGTGGTGGACTCTGTTTCTTTAAGTGGGTCTTAGAATGATCCACGCGGTCCGGATTGAGAACTAAGATAGCACTACATTACTATCAAGCGGAGTTGTTTGATACTCTGGCTGAGCATAATGCTTGATACGCATGCACTCAAAAAGTTTAACACAAGGCATTAAACCAGATGAATTTTTTAACCCACCGTGGCCAAGTCAGAGTTCCAAAATAAAATTCGTTGGACGATCCCAACCTTTGATTCTCTGACAGTTGCTTGTTAAAATAAAACCACAGGATCTTTTTACCGTACAATAAATGTCCACAAATCCGACAGTAAACATAATCAAATAAGGGTAATTTTTTGGTTCATGATACATCCCAACTGGGACCATAATTTGGGCGGTTTAATTTGAATTATCTCTATGCCGCATATGCAATTTATAAGTAACTTCTAAGTGCCAGAGTATCATCCATCACACTCTATCAGAGTATCAAAGCTGAGAGTGGTAGAGAAAGGCCCATTTCTATCTTGCATTGCCCGCGCATTGTCTCCCAAGGAACATTTCGGCCAGCTCGTAAAAGTTTGACAAGATACAGCCATCAGCCTCACTATCATATGCGTTTCCATTATTTATTAGATGGTGGCGACACGTCCACCGTGGCATGCAAATCATGGACGACAATCCAGACCATCCAAATTGTGTGCCCTCCACTGGATTTAGTATAACCGGAAATTCACACCGTTCCATCAATATCGACCATCTAATCAGTCTCCATCAAAATCAGATGGACGGTTCAAGTTATCGGATGGTTAAGTTTGTCCTATTAGTCTAATTTTAATGATATTATCCATCCATGTTGGGGCCCACGTTTTGGACGATCTGGATCGACGAGGCTATCCCATGATAATAGGAACTTTCTCTAACTTTCCTTCTGTTATTATCAGACTGATTCAGACACAACAATTAAAATAATAATATTCTTTCATATTTCTTTATTCCAACAGATGGATGAACAATGCACGCGAGCTCGATTATTCAGCAAGTCGCATTAAATTAATACTTAGAGGTTTGGAAAGCCCACACGCGTGTGGGAGACCTCACCATGCACATGCAGGCACACATGCCTGTATTTCATATGCGTGCGTGATCAGAACCTTCCATCAGATGGGCTACACTGTTTCAATCTTCTGATGTTAAAAGCAGGTCATTTGGCCTGTCAAGTGGCCTACATCACACAAAAGAAAACTGAACGGCTAGGAAAATATTGTTTCGACCTTCAGTTTATATTGTATTTGTGGCAGCTCACGTAAGGATTTAAACAGCCTGGATTTTTTAGGGAGAAGATCTAATCATTGTTCTAAACCAGATGGAAAGTTGGCATCTCATTTGGGTGGGCCATGTTTGCACGTGTAACTTTTAATGAATGGGCAGGGTACCACACGAGTGTGTTTTGTGGGTCTCGAAAAAAATAGATAAGGGATGAGTGTGATGTTTGATTTCGCTGTTATGGGTTTGAATTTTGGATCAGTCCTGGGTTTTCAATCCCTCTTTTGTTTTCTTGTTTTCTACTAAGATAAGGAATTGATATGTACACCCTCCCTTTTGGATTTTGCACACACCCATTTTTCCATTTTGGGAATAGGAATAGTACACATCCTACACTCTCTGCTCACAAAAAAGAAGAATGGGTGTATAGAAATCATAAAGGGTGGGTGTAAATAGTAGCTTGCTAAAAAACATGGCATGCCAACACACCAGGACCATGGAGTTGTACAATATTGTAGCAGGATAAGGTTATAAAAGGTTGTAATGGATATGAAATGTCCTTTCTTGTATTTTGTGTGCAACCCAAGTCAAAAAATGAGTGATGAAAGGGGCTTTGTATGTGAATTGTAGTTTTGGACAAAATTAGAAAAGAGAGAGAGGGTGCATGGATTAGAAAGAAAAGACCTTTGACTAGATCTCAGGTTTTTCTTATGATTTTAGATGTGATTCAAGTGCTTTGAACTTATGGGCTACTTTGCCAAAATGGCTTGATTATTCCACTATGAACCATAAACAAATATACATGGCCTCCATATCTCACAAGTTATCCATGAATCCACTGTAGATCCATCGTTATGAATGTATGTTTGTATATATGTATACATGCGTGTAATTTAGCGTAGAGCTATATTTATATATGTACATCTAATCCTATCACACTCTCAAACTTAAGGTGATATGAGGTAGATCAACTTTAACTGCCAGGGGCTTCAAAAGGTGAAATTAGTAATAATTTTTAATTTTCTCAAGTGGAAGCTTCAATGTTGTACATGCAATTATATATGGTAAAATACATTAGATTATATATTAGTGTGTATATGTTAAGATATACCCTATTTGTATATAATTTTCAATGGAATGATCAATCAAGAGTACTACACAATATAAGGCACAAATTTAACATAGTATCAGAGGTACGATTCTAAGCTTTATAAATGTTGGCTCTACTCATCTACTTGTCTTACTCTATGCAATTGTATGTGCATTTATCTATATACATGCTTTACATTAGAAATCGGTAAGGGTGTGAAGTGGGTTTAATGAATATACCTACATATACAAATTTAGGAAGATTCTAGATTAATGAATATACCTACACATACACGTATGGGAAAAATCTAGGTCCTTTGCTTGTCACAAGCACGGAAATCCTATATTAATGCATTGTGATTAGTCTACGTCATCACTGACGTTGTCATCACTGCTACATAAATGCTATAGGTGATGATGTGGCCTAATTAGATGGCGACAAATATGATTTTCCTACTTATAAATGGCAGGCAGAGGATCCTGATTTATATAGGAAATGATTACGTCACACTGACATCACACTTACAAGTTATGGTGATTCTAATCACATTGAGACACCTAGAAAGTCCAATTGATTCACTCAACTGTCCATCAGAGAATGAATTTGAAGGTACCATGTAAAAGCCCTTCCAGTTGGACAATTCTAAGCTTCCTAGCAATGGCCTATAAAATAGATCAACAATATCTCTTTGGAAAAAGTAAGTCCAATCAATAATTTGAACCATATGTTATTGAGGATTATTATAAATTGCTTATTCAAAAGAATCACTTCTGCTTGATTGTAAATCCCATCCATGAGGTGGAAATTGGCTATAAAAGGCTAACTTATAGATGGTTTTTGCTTGGTAGCCTGTGAAACATATGTTGCAACAACTGAAAACAGTTTAGATTGATGGATTAGACTCCCAAACGCAATTGGGATCACCCACAATTACGGTGCTCACAGAACTTTTGACTCTCTCTCTCTCTCTCTCTCTCTGTGTGTGCGCGCGCGCATATATGTATGCAAATCCATCTATACATGCACCTATATATGCATAATATTTTAATGTGTGTGTGTGTGTGTGTGAAGTTTGCAGTAGATTTTTAAGGAATTATCCACTAAAGAAGAGAAGAAGCAATTCTCCTTCTACTTTGTGTATTTATAAATTTACACCTTATAACTAGTATAAAAGTAAATTATAAGAGACCTACCAATTTAATCAAATGAAGATGCTTCGCTGGCTTTTTGAATGACCCAAAAGGCCTTAGAAGCATTTTGGAAGATTATAAAATAAATAATATTTAAAGAAAGTTTAGTTGGATTTCTAAATATATAAGAACAGTTTAATTGGCATTAAGTGCTTCTCTAGAAGTTCTATTCAAGTACATAATGTCTTAGGATAACACCATAGAGACCATAGCAATTTAGCTAAATTAGATTGCTATGGTTTTCCCCTTCATGGCACATGTGCCACTTGTGCATAAACAAGGAGGTGAAACACAACACTACAGCCTGTTTGGATAGCTCATTATGGACTTACCAATTATAAAAAGAATGCAATATAACATAATTAATTATGTTGATGAAGGCATTTGGAACACTCATTATGCTTATAATCTTAGGGTATTATGCATGTATGATGGCATATTTTCTTAATTTTTAGAAACATTATTAGAACTATAAGCTCAAGTCCTTTCTCATGTATTTCTCTCCCTCATCTTCTCTTCAGTGGATGAGGGAAGTATAAATAGTCTACTCTAGCCATTAATCTTCAATATTACCCCAATCAAACTATTGATCTTGAATTTCAACTAAATTAAAGCATTCATCTTCAATTTTAGTTTAATCAAATAGTTATCTTTGATATGGGTCATCTATCTTCAAATTTAGCTTAATTGGACTACTAATGTTCAATTATCATTCAAATTAGACATTGGACTTAAACATTGAACCATTAAGACTGTTCATGCTTCATATTGCCCAATCAAATCGATGATCATCAATTTTACCAACTTGGACAATTCATTTATGTTTTGACCTAGTCAAACTATGCATTATTGAGGTTGGTCCATTCCAATATTTGATCTTGATCAAACTATGCTTTCCATCTCTCCGCGGCAACCTAAAACAAATTTGAATCTCCTCGCGGATCTGGGCATTGATTGGCGCAGCCACTTAAGGCAACAAGTGGCATTGGTAAAGTGGATAAGACCCCCCCAAAGGGCTGGGTTAAACTGAACGTTGATCATTCAGCCAGAGGGAACCCATGCCCCTCTAGCAGTGGGGGAGTTTGGTGAGGTGCGCTTCTCTTCACTTTCTTGAGGGGGTATGGAGTTGAGTCCAACTCCAAAGCTGAGCTTCGTGCAATGTTTGATGGCTTAGCTATTTTCCTTTAACTGGGGCTCTCGAAAGTGGCTATCGAATCAAATTCCAAATTAGTTGTGTCTATTTTAAATGGTGAGTCAAATGCGAGTTGGCAATGGAAATACTGGATGCTGAGGATAGACCGGATGGGAGATAGCATCAATGTGCAATTAATTCATGTGCCCGGGGAAGGCAATGGCCCTGTAGATGGGATGGCCCACAGGGGATTGGAGCTACAATCTTCCATTTTCTCCAACAATATTATTAATCTTCCCCCTAAAATCAAGGGTCTTTTGTTCCTCGACGGGGTTGGGTTGGTTGCAATTAGGCATGTCCACCCAATCAAACCTACAGGGTAGGACGAGGGTTATACTTGTACATAGTTTACGATAGGCTTAGCCGGTTTTTTCTCCATGGCTTAGCCCATATAGTGGGTGTGTTGTACAAGTCCTTATATATATATATATATATATATATATATATATATATATATATATATATATATATATATATATATATATATTAACCCCAATCAAATAGTTGATTGTAATATCAATCAAATTGAAACATTCATTTCCAATTTCAACCAAACATTGATTTGTACCATCCACCTTGTGGGGTATACCTTTGATCATCAATTCGTCCCAAAAAATCATGTTTGGTTATCCCACCATATGGGATCTAAGCCATCCAATAAATGGTGGATGGACAAGTAATCAAAGGTGCCTAAGGAAGATCCTAGCAATATATTATATGATTTTATTATAATAAATTAATTGGTAACTAAACAAGTAAAAGATTTTAAAACTAGTTTGAATTAAATTTTTAAGTAGGATAATTAAATGGACTATATTGTATTTGAAATTTAGTGCCTTACCTGTGTATAAGGAGACAATAAATAAATAAATTGTGTCCAAATAGGGCCTAACGGAATGATGGTTGTGGAGATTATCGGATAAAAAGTCTATGGCTTTTTCTTTTCTAATTTGGGTCTTTTTTGAGGCCTCATGTTTAGAGTGAAACAAGCTTCGGCAATGAACTTAAAACCGTTTTACAGATAACGAGAGAAAAAAAATAAAAAAACCTAAAATGATGAGGAAATGGCCTTCCCTTTTTTAGAGATCCTGCGTTAGATTATCTTTTACATTGTTAGTTAGGAAGTCGTATCTTTCATTGGCAAACGCTTATCTTTATCATGGGCAACAATTGGGTGCATTGTTGTTATGATATTCTAAATGGAGGTGAGTCATCCACCACACATGTATATACGTATAACAATTAATGTTGTAGAAAAGCACTCGCATACAATCGATGTAAAAAAAAAAAAAAAAAGAATGAGGAATGGAAGATAAATATGAACAAAGATTTACATTGTTTAACAATTTACTCACTTTACAGGATAGTAAATTGGAGATTTCATTTTCACTAAAAAAATGGAGAATCAGAGACTACAAAGCTTGCCTTTCTCTCTTACCCTCTCACCGTACATATGGAACTGTTGTAAGTAATATTATTTTTCTCCACATGTGTTTCCATTTTATAAATAAAATACCAACAAGTGAAACTTTCCAAATCCTTAAGAAAAATAGGCTTCACACTTTTTAAATGAGAGGAGAAGTCATGTCCCGGTATGGAAGCACACCACGCATTTCATAAGCATATACAGCCACCATCGCCTTAACAATCTAGACCATCCAATTTGTCAGGCCCGTTCTGGTTGGATCTTACCTTGAAGGTAACACTAATGGGCGATCTTAACTTAAATGTACAAGCAAGGAGCACCACATGGCGGTTCGATGCAAAATACCAGGGATTCAAATTCAACGTGCCAAATCAGATGGTTAGGTTTTCACATCAATGTGATGTACTATCTTCTTTCAGCGAGGGCCAACTATTTGGATGGTGTGTGCATCAACATGTACGGTCACCAATATTTAAAACACTGTATCAAACGCACACCGTGAAAAAACAAAAGGAAGAAGGATTTTGATAATTTTTCAATGAATATTAAACAAAACAAGACCGATGGGGGGAAAGAGGGTACGAAATTTAAATTTTGAAATGGGTTAATTCCCCTAGGGTTTTTGCCAAACATGTATGGTTTGGAGGTTCTCTCAGGCTACTTTGACACCCTTCCAGAGTCATGAACGTGCTTTGCTTTTTAGCTTTTGGTTTCTTTAAGGTGATAAAGATGGCATTGCATGAGACATGAGGTGATGTTGGTGTGGGGTCCAAGTCAAGGGAAAATTGAGGGCCTATGCTTCTCAACAACCTTACCTTGCTACTTATGTTTGATGAAGAACTTGGACTTTGGCTTTAGGAGTGGTGCAAGAAAGCTTCTTGGGTGCTTCAACTTAGGGTTTGGGCTGATAGAGTGCAAAATGAGGTGTGAGAATTTTTTATTTTATTTTTATTTATTTATTTATGAGCAATGCTCCAGTCCTCTTAGAGCACATCACCATAACAAGTTATAGTCTAGTTGCATCTAGCTACTTGGACACTCCAGTCAATTGATCTGAGCTGTCCATTAAGTCCAAAACAAATTTTATGGGCTGCCATGAAAAAATCAGTGTAATCAGGGTGATTTGTCCTTGTTTTGGTAGCTATCTTTTTTTGTGAACCATGTATGAGATAATTAATTAGGATTGCCTAACATAAGGGACTCTTTAAAATCATAATCAATCAATGATGGTCCAACAAATAGATTGGTCAAATTTTTTATTGCATGTGTTTTCGGTAAATGATCTTGATTGTCCATATTAAAGGACAATGATCAGATCGCTACCATAGTCAATTGGTGTGATACATGCATGGTGTCTTATGAAATCTGTGTGGGACCCAATGGACAGTCTAGATCGATCGATAGGATTGTCTAAGTGTTTCAATGCAATTAGGAGCACTATAACTTATAGTGCACTGTGAGAACTTAATTAAGCATCTCTTTATCTATTTATTATTTTGTCCCCTTCTGGGAAAGGGCTTATCTAGGGCGATACTCGACCACGATTTTCGAAATGGTGGTGCCTCGTGTATGGTACTCGTATGGAAATCTAAACCATCTGAGTCATTGGTCCACTGGATTGAGCATGGCCTCTAAATTACATTGATCAGGCAATGTTAATGGTCCAATTGGTGGATACCTAGTGGATGAATAAAAACTATGTCAATTGAATGAAGTCAATGGATGAGTAGTGGTTAAGATCATTGTAATTAGAGTGATTTTTTAGATAAGCACGAAGATCCAGATATGGGGACCTGCATGGCACATATATGGCTGTTGAGTCCCTGTATAGAGGAACTATATGGTGGTGAACCATCAAAGCAATTAAAGAGATGGTGGAATAAAGGTGTATGAAGGGGAGGTGGTTTTTTAGAAAGAGGGTGTATGTTTTTGGCAATAGAAGAATACGGAAAATGAAAAGGTATATATATGAGATAAGGAAAGAGTTGCGCATATATATATATATATATATATATATAGAGAGAGAGAGAGAGAGAGAGAGAGAGAGAGAGAGAGAGAGAGAGAGAGAGAGAGAGAGAGAGAGAGAGAGAGAGAGAGAGAGAGAGAGCCATTTGATTTCTCAAGTTTTCTTTTTAGGGGCATGTGGGCTAGACGTGGAGAATATAACCCAAGTGGCGCCTCTCTCTCTCTCTCTCTCTCTCTCTCTCTCTCTCTCTCTCTCTCTCTCTCTCTCTCTCCCCTGAAAAGAAAACTTGATAAATCAAATGGTTCTCTCTCTCTACATTGCATCTTTTATATCATTTCATTTTTACTTGAAAATGAAAAGAAGACTATTGATATTGATTTCAATAAATTGCTTATTTTTCATTTGCCTTACCATCACACACACAGATATTCATTCCTTAACTTTTCTTTTCCATGGAATTTGGACTAGAGGTGGAGAATAAGATCCTAGTGACCCTTTTTCTTTTCCTTTGCATGTTTTCCTCTACTTGAAAGCTAAAGAGAAAAAAGAAAGGAGCCTTATGTTTTCATCCCCATTCTACTTTATTACCTTTTAATGTCAATGTGTGTTTTTTGATTGATTGAGAGAGAGTGTGAGAGACATGGCCGGATTCAGTTATCCAATATATCAGGAGCCAATCCAACTATAGCACAGAGGGGGAAAAAAAGAACAAACATAAATAAAGAAATGAGATGCTATGGTCGGGCACTGACTTGTTTGTTTCAGTTTTTTTTTTTTTTTAAAAGGCAGCTGAGATTACACAATCCAAACACTCCATCCCATTAATGTCTATCTGAATGATACTAAAAAATGTCACAGCACTCATTTCTTGCCTCGAAGTTGTGTACCACATGTGTGGGACATCACATGTGTATGATGATCCGTACTAGGCTCCTGTGAGCTCTGCAGTCGATTAGCCCCCTCAATCAAGGTTGCTTTGATGGGAACTTCTTAATAGTCTAATAAATGGACCCCTCCTCAATGCCTTCCCTTATTTTTGTCTCGTAGGTATGGAATCTGTTATATTTGGACCACCACCCTTACATCATTAAAAGTTAAAAAATGTTGGTTTTGATCTCATCCAGGTATGATATGTGTTACATGATGGAGGCACAAAACACTTACAGTGGCACCAAATCCTTCCATGGATAACATAAGAGAAAGCCAACAAAGAGGATGACTAATTAACTACACTACTAGGAATGAGACATGGCCAAGACTCCCACGGAAAGCAGCAGCGGAGAATTTTCCACGATGCATGAAAGCTTGCAAGTATAACCTGGGAAGTGATTAATTAGTACTTGGGCATGGACTTGAAAATCCCCTATTAGCTAATTAGAAGGCTCACAATAAGTGAGTGAATTGGCTCATTTATTAAATGGTTAAAATGATGTAATCAAAGCAAATGTTGATTAGGGACCAATTAGCATCAAATCGAGATGTGTATTTAGATTGTTATTAATGTAAAATAAGCCACAAATAATTTTATGGAGTGCCATGATCAAAAGAGACCGAAAGAAAGGCCTGAACTAAGGAAAAAAAAAATGCCTAATGCACAATACAACCAGCAGCAAGTATAACTTTGCAAATGTATATCGGAAATACAATTTATAAGACATGATTGGAAAGCTAAGGATGAGCCTCATGACTTGGTCAATTGATGGTACCTTAGACTCTTAAATGACTTTACAAAATAAAGTCATTTTGCAAGTGAATGGAAGAGTACTCCCATGCCTTAACCGATTAAATGTCTGGGGATGTCTAAAGTTAACAACACTTAATGATTCAAGTCTCACCGGTGGGATTCCAACCAACACAGCAGACCCTTTTTGCCCCTTCTTAGATGCGGTCCAATGCCTGGCACTCAGACCGATAGACCCATTAAGGATCCCAACGCAGGGGCATGGCAGCAAGTCCAAAACAGAAGCACTAAGGAAACAGGGTGGAGTCTGTTTATAGAAAACTTGGCCTTCAACATTACAGCTAAGGACATCTGGAAACGTTTTGGACAATTTGGGAAAATCTCCGATGTATAACTCTCGGCATTTGCAGTCACTGGAAGAAAAAAAGGGTACGGATTCATCCGTTTCAAGAAGAAGGAGGAAGCAACCTCGGCGAGAGATATGCTTCATGAGCGGTTTTTACTCAGGCGAAGGATGGTGGTCCGGGATGCTACCCAACGCCTAGTTCTCATCTTCTCCCCTCCTAACCTAACTCACCATCCACACGCCCTCTGTATCCCAGAAAGCAAGAAGAACATCCCCACCCAGCAGATGCACTTGGATGAGCACATTGTTGCCCCCCACCCTCCTACATCGTACGCAGCAGCTCTCAAGCCCCCCAAGCCACCATCAATGCCCGATTCCCTGATTGTGCCCAAGTGGATCTTGGACCAGGGAAGGGCAAGCCTCGTCTTTTCTCTTGTCGATGAAGTCTAAGCCACTCACGATGCATCACATCACCTTTAGGAAGGGATCTGCTCATCCACCTTCGGCAGGTCAAAGGTGCAAATATTTAGAATCTCTGCGTCAGGATACCTGTTCAATTTCGATTCCAGGGAATGTATCATTGCATTTTCAAGGGATTAGAGTCTCCAAAACAAACTATCCCTGGAAAACACCCGACCTTAGAGTCCGGCTATGTTGGTCCCTGGCCGAGGAACCTGGATCAAGATCGAGGGCATCCCGGCTCACGCCTGGTGTGAGCATACCATCGACCAAATAGCAGAAAAGATGGGAACAATTGTTAAGCTCGACAGGTGTTCGTTGAAAGGTCTGAACCATGGATACGCCAGGGCTAAAGTAATTCCTCATGCAGAAGTTTCCATTTTCAAGCAATCTACACTCTTGGTAGAAGGGAGAGCCCACCTAATCTCAATCCATGTTGAAACAAGTACCCACCCTGTAGCAGCACTACAAACAGTTGATCTCCCCAAGCCTCCCACCAAGGAAACTACCGAACAGTGGGTTGTTAGGTCGTTTGTCAACCAACAGCATGAAGAAAAGATTAATCCAGAGGAAGGTAACCTGGAAGCTAAAGGTCTGGCCAACCAGCTAATCTGTCCACCAACTGTTAGCCAGGATGACTCCCAGTGCCAACAAGCTGATGGCCTAGCCGACCACCAAAACTGCCCACCATCCGTTTGTCAGGGAGACTCCCAGTGTCAGCCCTTTCCTTGCCAACATTGCCCCACCACCACCCTCCCTCTCCCTGGCATCAACCCTCTCCCCCTCCCAACCTCCAAATACTCGATATGCTACCTCAACCGAGCCTACCTGCTAAAGCTTATCAGCCAATTAGATATGGCCATCATGAAGCTCAGCTACCTCATTTAGTATCACTGCAACCCCCTCCACATCCACACTTCATCACAAATCACTCCCTGAATATTTTCCCAACCCAATTACATTCCTCGCAGACCATCATTCCTATGCCTCCTTCCACCCACCAGCCACAGCAACTAACCCCTAACCCATGTCTTCGCCCTTCTCCTAAGGTTATGGAGGTAGGGGATAATTGGTTATCAGGGGTTAAAGAACTATACAGAGATACTTCAGTGAGACAGGTCAGTAACCAAATCGGTCAACACGAGGGGGAATTGGAAACAGGTGCCTTTGCCCAAACTCAACTCAATTCTCAGTGAAGGGGAGATAAAAAAAAAAATGTTGTTTCAGAAATGAACCCAACTGCACAGCAACGCGACCTCCTCATGGACCCCTTGCTCCTAACCTCTTCGCCCGAAAGCCCAGCCCATGCCCCCCTCCAATTCAACAATGTGACGTCCCAATGATTGGGGCATTACGTCAGCCCCCTCTATCCACCCAAAATCCATTCCCGACCCCTCATCATCCCTTCCAACTAAACCTCCTAGTTCGACGTCCTGCCTGAGTCCACTGAACCCTGTAGTCTAACCAATCCTTTCATCTTTTCTCCTCAACCTACCCCTTGCCCAAGAATTTTCATTGATAGAAATGTGTTAGAGGAATGGGATGACTAGCTTTCAGGGGTCCAACACGTATTCACAAAAGGCTCGTCTACGCAGACATCCAAGTTACTGTCTCACGATCTAACTGGGAAAGGTACAGTGAATTTTGAAGAAAATCAGATCCTTAGAACTTGAAAAAATTGAACGGATGTGCAATTTTGAAGAACGGTGACCATGGCTCCAGTTATAAAGAATCATGAAGGTAATAAATCAGATCA
This sequence comes from Magnolia kwangsiensis, assembly GCA_037074715.1. Lineage (NCBI taxonomy): Eukaryota > Viridiplantae > Streptophyta > Magnoliopsida > Magnoliales > Magnoliaceae > Magnolia > Magnolia kwangsiensis. The sequence continues at coordinate 124,523,293 of CM073577.1, forward strand.
AACTGAGACAAAAACCAGGTCACTTCCTAAGATAATTACCAACTCGTAAAAAGATGAGACTGCAGACTTGGTGGCTAAGCACACGACCATCATTGATGAAAATGGGATAGCTTTATGGGTGTACATTACTACAAGGGAGGTGAACAAACAGATTGAATATTGAGACCCAGCTACCAGATCAGGTACAGATAGTGCAACCCTGTTGGTGGTAGCTAGAATGAGAGGAAGGCCTGCCGCCTCTTTGTTTAAGAGGAAGAGTTGGAGAATCAGAAGTATCCAGAAAAGGGCTGAGAGAATAGGATGGGTTTCTGATGTTTAATATCCTATCTTGGAATGCGAGAGGGGTAGGTAATGCTCAAACTACCCGTCACCTAAGACAGATGACTAATGAGCACAAAATTTCGATCCTTCTGCTTCAGGAACCGATGATCAGAGCGGATAAAATGGACTCTATAGCTGTAAAATTGGGATTGCCGAATCACATGATGGAGGAAGCATTGGAGGGGCGAATCTGGATCTTAGCTAAACAAGGCATCTAAATTCAAACTATCTCAGCGTCATGGTAGTGTGTTACATGTATGTTTTCTAACGGTACGTCCCATTCTATCATCATAACTATAGTGTACGCAAGTTGTAACAAGGAGCGTCGAAGGGAGCTTTGGGAAGAACTAAGGTTGATCTCGGCTCTTCCTCAAGGGCCTTGGCTGGTGTGTGGGGATTTTAACTCCACAGCGAGCATCGAGGAAAGGATGGGGGAAGCTCCTTCTTTCTCAACGTCTATGGTTGAGTTCATCGAGACCATCAATGACGCTTGCCTCATCGATACAGGATATTCTAGCTCCATCTTCACTTGGTGTAACAACAGGTCAGGGAGGGGGCGACGATGGGCCAAGCTTGACAGAATGCTTGTTAATGCAAGCTGGCTAAGCTTTCTTCCTAAGTTCAAAGTGGATCACATAACTAGGGCCTTCTTAGATCACTCCCCAATCACCATGACCTTCAACGATGAATTAGCCAATTTTCTCCGACCTTTTCGATTTCAAAGAATGTGGACCACCTATCAAGACTTCAACAAGTTTATAAGAGAAGCCTGGGAAACTGAGGTGGTTGCTGCCCTAATGTTCAAAGTCTTTATTAAGATGAAGCTTCTAAAGAGGAAACTAAAAGACTGGAATAGAGCTATTTTTGGTGATGTGCACAGCAATGTTCAGAAGGCGGAGGACGAGCTAGCTAGCTGAAAACTCCCTCATCTCCTCCAACTCAGAAACTGATTTAGTGCGCCTGAAACCAGCCTAGGAGAATCTCAAGCTAACACAACTTCAGGAGGAATTATTTTGGAAGCGGAAGTCAAGGATATGATGGCTTCATGAAGGGGATAGGAATACCAAGTTTTTCTATGATTCGATGAGGGTCAAATGTAGAAAGCTAGTGATTGATAGGAACAAAACCTCTTCGAGAGAGATCCTAGATAATCGAGAGGACATTGGAAGGGAGGCAGAGGCCTATTTCAACGATCTTCTTTTAGCTTAAAGCAGGACTGATAATGAGGCCCTATTATCGTCCATCCCAGCCATTGTTACTGAGAAGATGAATATGGACTTAATGACACCTTTAATAATTGACGAAGTGAAAGCCACGGCATTATCCATTCCGATTGATAGCGCTCCTGGACCTGACGGTTTTGGAGGAGCTTTTTTCTCCTCCTGTTGGGATATTATTGGTAGTGATATCCATGAGGCAGCGAAGGATTTCTTCTCAGGTGGACCCTTGCCCAGAGCCTTTCAATGCACCCACATTTGTTTAATTCTTACAACAACTATTGTTGACTTTCATCCCATTAGCCTATGCAATAGCATTATGAAGATCTTGTCAAAGATTGCTACTACTAGAATGGCTTCCATACTGCCATCAATGTTGGGGATTACCCTGCAGAATCACACAAATCTAGATCTAGGATAACAATTTAATGGCACTAAGCACATACAAGAGAACACATAGATTTAACGTAGAAAACCCTTCCGGAAAAAAACTATGGCACAAAACGACAGATCTCCACTATGAAAATAGAAATTACAAAGAGAGAGAACTTACCCAATTCGAATAACCTCGAATCTCACCCTTGGTACACCCTTTGATTTCCCTAGAACTCCTTTAGAAAGCTTTAAAATTATTTTTCATTCCCTAGAAAAGCCCTACGAACACTTACTTATAGTTTCAGCAACTTTTCTTCCGCATCCCAGTTGCGAAAGGACTCAAAAAATCCGCAATCCACACAAAATCACGGAACGATTTTGCGTAACCACGACCGGTCGAGCGCCACCCACGACCAGTCGAGTATGGCCCATGACCGGTCGAGCACCGCCCATGACCGGTCGAGCAACACCCACGACCGGTTGAGCATGGCCCACGACCAGTCGAGCACCTCAGACCCAGAATTTTATGCTCGCTAGACTTTGAGTCGAGCGGGCTACGACTAGTCGATCCTGACCCACAACTAATCGAACCTGACCCACGACCGGTCCTGAACGTTCAAATTTAAGACATCTATAACAGTCAATCATATCTGAAGAATAGGGGGCCTTTATGAATGGGAGATACATTGCGGAGAACATCTCGATTGCAAGGGAAGTGGCCAATGATTTAGACCGAAAAGTATTTGAAGGGAACATGATCCTCAAGCTAGACATGAAGAAGGCTTATGATCGGGTTGATTGGTCGTTCCTCGCCTAAGTGCTTGGTAGATTTGGTTTTGAACATTGTTGGATTCTTCAAGTTCAGTGGTGTTAGATGGGCAGTTGGTTCTCGATTCTTATTAATGGCAGGCCCTTTGGTTTTTTCCCTTCATCCAGAGGTTTAAGACTAGGGGACCCCCTCTCCCCTTCCTTGTTTATTCTGGCAGTGGAAGTGCTTAGTCGGGGAATTCACAACCAATTCCTATTTGGAGCTTGCCAGCCATATAAACTTCATCAACAAATCCTTATGCTAATGCATTTATTTTTTACAGATGATGCGATTCTGTTCTTGGATGTCAGGTTGACAATAGTGCACTCCATGCTCAAATTCATAGGCGGATATGAAGAACTATCTGGCCAAAAGGTGAATGCTTCCAAATCTGCGTTCATTCTTTCCAGGAAGACGTTGCCATCCAAAACCCATCGAATTGTGCGTATGACAGGTTACATAGAAGTCTACTTTCCTTGCACCTACCTGGGTATTCCTCTAACTAAAGGAAAAATCCGAGCACCTCTCATGATGCCGCTTGTCCACAAAATTCTAAGTAAGATGGAAGGGAGGAAAGCTAAAATCCTCAACCCAGCTGCCCAACTAACTCTCATCAAACATGTTCTTTTGAGGATCTCAATTCATGTCCTATCAACAATCAATATACCCAAAGCAACATGCAGGGTGCTTGAATCTGGCTTGGCTAATTTTTTTTGGGGGACTGCGTAGGGAAAAAAGAAGAAGCACTGGCTGAGGTGGTCAAATATATATTTCCCTACATCGAAGGGCGGTCTTGGTATCAGAAGATTGACAGATATGATGACGGATTACAAGATTAAAATGGGAAGAAACCTCCTCGAAGGTAGATCCTTATGGGCGAGATTTATGTACACCAAGTATATCAACAAATACATCCACTCCAGGGGCTCCAACTCAGCTGTAAACTCAACTGTCTGGAGGGATATATCTAAAGTCCCCCGTTTGCTACTCTTCATTCCAAATGGCTCCTGAGTGTAGGAAGAGTCAATTTCTAGACTCAAAATTGGTCTAGGGAAGGTTTTCTTGCTTCACTTGTGTCAGGACGCATTCCGACTCATCAAGGGATGCTACTGTTAGAGATTTTTTTGGTGCTCCAGGTACATTCTCTTGGCAAGATTTATAGGACGTTCTCCCCTCATCCATTATCCAACAATTGAAGGACTGCCCTGTCCTGTTGTCTGGCAAGGGGGATACGTTGGCGTGGGACCTAACAATATCTGAAAATTTCTCGCAAAAGTCGGCTTGGAATAGTATTCGAAATCATCGGCCGAAGGCGAACTGGGCGCGATGGGCCTGGAATGACGCTCTCCCGCCAAAAGTCGGCATATTCCTCTGGAAAATAATGTACAACGCCGTTCTAGTGGATGCTGCTGTCATAAAATCTAGCGTGTCTATGGCGTCTCGTTATGAATGTTGCGGTTGGGAGTATGGCCCTGCTTCAGATTCTTACCCTCCTTATGGCATTGATCAGGGTCATCTCTGTCAGCCCACCCGCAACTCTGCGTAGCAGCAATCAGCCCCATCTAGCCCTTCGGAAGAGGGCCACTCAGATAGATCGACATGGGCCCATAATCTCCGGTCATAATCTATTCATGACCACTCTCAGGTCAGGGGCCTTGTTGTGGACTCCAATGATTCTCTTCTTCATGGTTCAGTCTCTTTACCCATTGCTAATGATTCCCATCCGCCCCACCATGGTCAAAGAGAGGCCTTCTCCAATCGCAATCCACCCATGAACAACAACAGTATCCCCATCCCTCGGGCTCACGGTGTGGAGAACTTAAACCACCTCCTCTGTTTTGGGTCAGTAGCAAAAGCAGTTTTGATGCATTTCTACAGAATATTTAATGTTCCTCACATTCTTAATCAGTCCATTCAGTAAAAAATTGAATTATAGTCCTCAAGAGCGTCGAGTTCCTCTCGCATCAAGCGATTGCTTAGCATGACTCCTGCGTTAATCTCCTGGAAATTATGGTTGAGCCGCAACGCCTCGCGCTTCGAAGGTGTAAAGATGTCGGCCCTTAAGGTAAGTTGATAACCATTCATGCTCTCCATCTGGACAGCGGCAAAGTGACACTCGCTCCTTTCCCTACGACTGTTAAATGGTTAAGACCTCCCCCTGGCTGGTTAAGTTTGAACGTTGATGGTTCTTCCCGTGGAAACCCAGGTGAGAGTGGCGGAAGAGGTGTTACCAGGGACTCGCAGGTCGAGTAATTTTTTCTTTCCACAAGAATTATGGCCTTGCCTCCAATACAATCGCTGAGGCCCAGGCTATGTTGGATGGAATTACTCTTTGTAGAAAATTGGGGCTCTCTAATATTATTGTTGAATCCGACTTCAATCCGGTGGTGGAGGCTGCTGCGGACCCTTCAGCCCACTGTCCTTGGAACATCTGGTACAAGTTAGGAGCCATTCATTCCTTCAGGCCCAGGCTCAACCTTTGTTTCAGGCATATCTACCGAGAGGGTAATTCTGTGGCAGACGTGCTTGCCAGGATGGCTAGTGATGGTTGTGCCAATTCTTTTTTTCAGTCCCGCTTGGACCTACCTAGGACCATTAGAGGTTTCTTGGTTCTCAACAAAGCAGGGTTGGGCTATTTGAGAACATGGCTTTAGTGCGGGCTCTTTTCCTTTCCATTTGGTTGGTGGGGTTGATCTTCCTTTTGCTGTCTGGCTCTCCGTGTGTTGGCCTTAGTTTGTTGTCTATAGTCATGTAGGTGTGCTCATATATGATAGGCGGGGTTCCTTATCTTTTTGTGGGACCCCGCCCGAAGAGGTGTTCAGCCTGTATCTATCTTCCATTAATAAAATTAGGTGGCGAGCTTCCACCTTTTCCTTATAATTTTTATTTTTATTTATTTTATTTTTTAAAAAGAAAAAAAAAAAGAAAAAAAAAAGAAGAAGATCATTTTGCAAGTTAATTTTCAGTTTGAAGTCAAATAATACTACTTTTAGTTACTTTCATTTTTTATGCTCTAGAATTTGAAGAGCCATAACTAAAAGTTCTTATTTGAGTTATAAAGTATTTAAATTGGTTTAATCATCTTTATTATTTTTAATAAATTTATTATTTTGAAAAGTTGCTACTAAAGCTTATATAACCGAGTCAATTTAGTTGCACAGAGAACAATTTTTATTATCATCAACTTTATTCTAGTCATGAGTTGTTTTCTTTGTGGATCGTGATTTTCTCATTTGTGTTGTTGCTCCACTAATCATATGCATGTGCCAAACGGTACATAGTCTAAATGTATGGAAATGGCATGCTTCCAAAGAGGATAGATCCGGGCCACAATTTAAATTGATTATATGGCAACACTCTTCTTTAATTATCAAAGTAGTCGATCGAGGGCAGGTTGAAATGAAAAACATTCAGCGCTCGTTAAGTTAAAGTGTTCAAACAATATAATTTAAATGTTAACCCATCCACCGCGGTCTCCCTGATTTGGATGTTATAGTTTGATCAAAGTACTCCGAGTAAAATTTTTAAGTGCCCTCCAAAATTCCTTCTAAGATCAAGGCAATTCAGCAAATGCCTGCACCTAAAATTGTCTAAGAAGTATGAAATTTTCAAGCAACTACGGATTAATTTCGTTGGTTTCATATAAATGGAAGAATAATGAAGAGTAAGCGAAGAAATTATCAACCCCAGCTGGCATTCTGGCCGTTGATTTCATGGACTGTGTGGGTTTGTGGATCCCAACTCACATATATAGAGAGGGAAATAATCAAATACAATTGTGTGTGAGGCTCCCATAGTGTTTACATAACATCCAACCTACTATTAAATTGGAATGTCCCGAAAATTGGTTCGGTCCAACTATCACGTGGGTCACACCATTAGAAAACAATGAACAAACACTCAAAAACTTCCACATTCATATGGGTCCCACCAATGGTTGGATCGACCTTAGTTTTTGTGGCATCCCATTTTCATTACATGTTTACCATGATGGAAGGGTGGGATGACATAAAAACACCACGATTGTGTCCCACATATTAAGCATTTCTCATGGATGGAGAGAGAGAATGCACCCATAGAGAACTGATCACCCGTAAACAAGCAATCGCACCCTTACTTGGGATGCAGGCCTATCATTCCCGCTAAAATGCTGCTTTGTGTATGAAATCTGTACCATGCAAACCATAAGTCCAATCGTGAAGATAATTCATGAGAAAAATCAGAATGATCTATTCATTAGATGGACCACAAATGTATTGACTCAGACCACCACTTATCCTACATTTCAAATGGTGTGGCCCACCTGGTGATCAGACAGGTCTGGTTTTTTCCAATGGGGCCCACATGGTGCATGTGGGCCCATACACACTGGCAGAGAGCATGCGACTACCCGCGGGTACTTGCAAATGACTAGTTTTAGGTCCCACAAAAGAGAATCATAATCTGATGATGAGGGAAGCGGATTGGCCCACATACCAGCGATATAGCCGGTGTGAATATGTTTCTCGCGATGACGAGCGCCAACGCTCGCGAGCTCTAAATTGGATGAATGGTTGAAAGGAGATCAAATTTTCCTGCCCTTATAATGGATTATTTATTATATCCAAACTGTTCATTTATTTTTCCATATAATTATAAAGCATGAACAAAGAATGAATAATATCTCAAGTTTAACCAACCACACCAAAGATAGCAGCGGGGATAATCATTTTCACCATTAAAACATTGGTAGAGCCCATCATAACTTTTATTTTTCATCTGTTCATAGGGCCACAAAGGCTTAGTTGAAGAAGAAAAACAAATATCATATTTATAAAAAACGTCCGTGACCCCGAAAGGGTTTTAATGGTAGACGTTTAATTCCCCCACTGCTTTTTGCAGTGAAGGCCATTTGTTGTTTAGATCTATCTTACTATTCTTCTCAGGCAAAACTAGCTCACCAACTGAATGTACGGTTTAGATATAACACAACTCGTGACCCACAGAATTTACTGACGTCAACACAGCTACATCGATGTTCTGTGGTACACGAGCCAATCCGCTTCCGATGATGAGATGGTGGATCACGGGTCCATGATGGCCCACCAAGACTATAGTACCATCGAAAAGATTCGACGGTCAGCATTTTATTGAAGTTTCAGTTGATGCAGTTGTAGTAAGTAAAAGTCAGCATCAACGGTACCTACCGTGGAATTGAATGTATGACAACAAAAAAGCATCCATTGATATTTTGGGCACACCCACTTTATGATACGCACCTAAGAGTTGGGTGCGGCTTCAGTGGATCTACGGATGCACCAAATTGGGTGTATCTCAGATTGTGGGGCCCAACTTCATGTATGTTCCTTACATCCACGTGGTCCATCTATTTTGAAGTTCATTTAAGGGTATTATCCCTAAAAATGAAGAAGATCCAAATCTCAGCGGACCACACTACAGAAAATAGTTGTGAATAACCATTAAAAACTTCTTGTGGGCCATAAAAGCTTTTGATTATGCTGATATTTGTTTTTTCCATTCATCCATATTTTTATGACCTTATCAATAAGTTGGATGGTAAATAAATTATCCAATATTCCCAAAATGTTTTTACTGGTAGGTATTCTTTCATCACTTTTTCTATAGTGTGGTACATATAACAATTGTATCTTCTTCATTTCTACGATTTATGTAAAATAATATTTCAAAATGGATGGACGGCTTGGATGTAAATAAAATTTATCAAGGTGGGCCCCGTAGTCTGGTATCCACCCACCACGATAGATCCGGGGATCTACTGAAGCCGCGCGCCTAAAAGTTGGATGGTGAAATAGGATCCAAGGACCACAACATCATATCATTCCATTAACAGACCGGAGATGACATGGACCATCTAATCAAGGTCCTTTGAGGTCATGCCCACTTGGGAAGCTGGTTAGCTGCGGCCTCGGCGTCACCCAACACGGTACGGCCTAACCGTGGGACCCACTTTGATGTATCTGTTGTATATCCGTGCCCTTCATCTGTTTTTACGGATCATTTAAGGGCATATGACCAAAAATGAAGAAATTGAAGAATATTAAATTCTCAGGTGGACCACACTACAGGAAACGTGGTCATGAAATGCCTACCATTAAAAATATTTAGGGCCCACTGTGATGTTTATTTGCCATCCAACCTGTTGATAAAGTCATACAGACCTGGACGGAGTGTTAAAAACAAATATCAGCTTGATCCAAATCTTTTGGTCCAAAAAAGAAGCTTTTATTTGTTAATCACAATTTCTTCATTAGTGTGGTCCAGCTGAGATTTGGATCTGCTTCAATTTTAGTTCTGTACTCTAAAATGATCTTGGAAAACGGATGAACGGCGTCGATATACTACATATACATCAAGGTGGGCCCACTGTCAGGACCGCACCGTGCTGAATGAAGCCGGTGCCGCACCTAACCCGCTCCCGTCCCCTTGCTATTTGTAGCCGCCCATATGCACCTGCCGGCACTCATGCGCCACGTACGTGCATTTCTGCGTGAGATCCAGGACGTTCACAGGTGGGCCCTGTCTGGATTGTTCGTTAGCACCAAGTTCTGCCCAGCCCGCACATCAGGTAGGCCGTCCGAGTATGGAAAGGGTGCACTTATGGAAGGATCACAGACTATCAAAGGTGGGCACGTGGCCTGAATTTGTAGGCCGGGCTGGGGGTGGAGAATTTCAGGTAACCTACGCCCCTACAGGCATAAACTCTGTAAGGCTCATCATGACGTTCCTGTTACATCCATTCCGTTCATCCGTTTACCCGGATCATATTAGTACATGAACAGAAAAATGAGTTAGATGGGAGACACAAATGGGCCACACTACAGGAAGAAGTGGGGATGGAATCGCCTACTGATGAAACCTTCCTGTGGCCCATCATGATGTTTATATGCTATCCAACCCCCTCGTGAAAACACAAATATCAGTCTGATGCAAAACCTCTGTGACCTCCAAGAAAGTTTCAATGCTCGACGTTTAATCCCCACTGTTTCCTATGGCGTGGCCTACTCAAGTTTCTCATATGCTTCATTTTTCTTACGTTGGTGTAATATGATCTAGAGAAAGTGATGGACGGAGTGGATGTCACATGAACATCGTTGTGGATCTCACAGATCTCACGCCTACAGGGCCCCTTTAGAGGGGGTCGCTTCAAATGGGTCAACTGCCCACGTCATATCATTTGGGAAGCGGATTGCCTGTAGCCTACGGAAATGTCCATGACAAATCCACTCCGTCCATCTGTTTTGAAAGAATACAATGGTATGGGATTTTAAAAATCCGTCGGACTCAAAACTCAGTTGGGCCAGACCAACCAAACTTAGGAAACAGAAACTTCTGCCGTTGAAACCTTTCCGGAGCTTACCATGATGTTTATATACCATCCAAACCGTTCATAGGTTATTACCACTCGGATTAAATCTAGCCACAAATATCATCCTGATACAAAACTTCTGTCACCCTTAGGTGTTCAATCCCCACTGTTTCGTGAGGCATGGAGCAGATGAGTTTTGCATCTTACTGATTTTTGTACTCCTGATTTTGGTCTTTCAAAACAGATGGACGGAGTGGATTTTTCGAGTTCATATCTGTGGGCCCCATACAGCCCCCGGCATCAAGATTATTCCTTGCCCGGGGTCACAGGCAATCCGCTTCACGGACCTCTCTGTGGGCCCTACAGAGCCCCTGCCACAGGAATATCTCTGTGCCCGGGGTCACAGGCAATCCGCTTCACGGATATCTCTGTGGGCCCCACACAGTCCCGGCCTCAGGATTATCTCTGTGCCCGTGGTCACAGGCAATCAGCTCCCACCATTTCATCGTTACTGTCCGTTTGAAAAGAGTTGTTTGATACGTTGCAACTGTACGACGATCTATACGCATTCATGCCTCCACTGCACACGTGGCACCCAAGTATCTCAATCCAAGGTTCCCAAATAGTGGTACCTATTATAGATGGGGCCCACCTTCAAAACCAGACTTTTCAAATAATCGTGATATGTGATTAATGGACCATTTGTGTCTGTTGAATTTGGACCGTTGATTATCCAGAAATGTTGAAATATTAGTTCTGATCAACGGTTACAGTAGCACTAGATCATTGGATTTGATCACTAGTCCTTGTATCTAATTCATCTACGAATTCAAATACAGTGATTATAGGATCCTCAACCTACGGCTTTGAACATGACTCCTTTGATTCTGATAAGTGGGGCCTACTGTTTGGTAATCAAGACCATTGCATTCCACCGTGGATGTACCACTTCCAAAAATATAACTCGTTGGTCAATCCCCACCTTTCAATTTGTGGTCTACAAATTGACGGTGAAACATGGAACCACAGCAACGGTCACATTCAACTGAGAGGATCACCGTGTGATGGATATGATCTTCCAACGAGTGAGCATTTCGGATTAAGTCCGTTCAACGTAGGATAAAATAGATCGACGGTCTGGATTTCCGACCCATGTGCTCAGCCTGTCAGAAATTCAAACATGCGACTCAGGGGCAGACAAGTAGCGGATTAGTGGCTGTTACCCTGACCGTGTGGGGCCCACCTTTTGAGGACTAACTGTCGGGGAATGGAACAGGTGGGTCCCACTTTTTGGCAATCTAGTCCACTTCTCTTAAGGCCCTATGCACACAACATCTGTCTTATCAGATGAATCCTAGCCGCATGATTGGGGGTTGCCAGCCTTCACTTACAGCCAATGGTCCACATTTATTGGGCCCAAATCGGAAGGGGGTCGTCAATCCAATGGGAGTTGCTATTGGTATCTTGCATCCGTCATGGCCCACCTTATGAACAAACTGCATCACTAAATGTTGGGACCCACATCTATACTGGGATTTCTCCCATCGGAACAGATTGTCATGCAAGATCATCAACTGGGCTATGTGTCGTCAAAGGCCCGTGAATCTGTGATCGAGTCAATGGAACTGGGTTATTAAGATTGGATGATAGGAGAGATTGGTGGGCCTTTACTTTTTCATGGGCCTAGGTCCATTATGGGTTATTCATGGCCCACACATACATCCTGATAGCATGTGACATTAGGCAACAACCTAAGCCTGGTTAATGAGAGCCCACTGATAAGTAAGGTTGTACATGAGCCAAGCTAGCCCGAAAAGCTTGATTGGCTTAGTTCGATCTAACTCAGCCTGACTCGGTTTGAACAACAACTTAAGGCAAGCCACACTTCATATGATCAACGTAGTGGAGCTTGATTTAACTTGACTTGAACTGAACTCGCCTCGAAGCTCAAGCTCGAATATATATTATTTATTAACAAAAAAAGGAAGAAAAAGTTAAATTCTACCTTACCTGTTCCTCCATTTCTTATCATTTTCTTTACCTAATCTGCTGTGCCCGCGCTCCTCCTCTCTCTCTCTCTCTCTCTCTCTCTCTCTCTCTCTCTCTCTCTCTCTCTCTCTCTCTCTCTCTCTCTCTCTCTCTCTCTCTCTCTCTCTCTCTCTCTCTCTCTCTCTCTCTCTCTCTCTCTCTCTCTCCAAGGTATCTCTACGACTTTATCTTATATATATATATATATATCTCTCTCTCTCTCTCTCTCCAAGGTATCTCTACGACTTTATCTTATATATATATATATATGGAAAAGGTACTATGCCCTCGAGCTCATAATAAGCTTATCGTGAGGTTAAGTTGTGTGGGCCCCACCGTGATGCATGTCAACCATCAACACCGTGCATTTGATGGTTCCCCTTTAAATAATGGGATATTCCAAAAATCAGCCGTATACGGAACTCAGGTGGACCATACCATCTAAAATCATGTGAAGACACCGTTAAAACATATAAAAGCACTTGGTGGGGCCCACCTGAGTTTTGAATGCTGCTGAAACTTGGTCTGAACCCTCATTCAAGTGGGAGACACATAATGGATGGGCTGGATTTGCAAACCACATTTTTTGTGGGCCCAAAAATGATTATGAATGTTTTAATGGTTGCACGGCCCCTCTCCACTTCTGTATTTGGTGTGGCCCACAAAAATCACGGATTGACTTGATTTTTGAGACCTAGGTCCATGGTGGAATGACACATTTGACTGATGGGGTAGATGTTCGAAAGGCAACACGATGGGCCCCACACAGCTCAACCGCATGGGATGGAGCCGTGAGCTCAAGCGCACTGTACCTTTTTTCATATATATATTTATATATTATTAATTGAATATTTGATTTGAGGGTTGAGCTATATTGTTAAGTTGAGTTAGGTTTGAATTAGGTGTTGGGTTAGGCCAAGTTAAGAGCAGGCTTGAATCGACCTAAGGTAAGCTCGCCTTGATTTGATCCATTAGGACCCGGTGGCCTGACCTGGCCTTGTCACCCAGCCTGTAGGGATAGGGTTGGGCCCTTAAATTTACATCAAAGGCTAGATTGGGCTTGAAATCTGGCCCAGCCCAGGTCATTCTATTTATAAACTAACCACTATACAGGAAGACCGGAAGTTTTAAGTATACTTGTTACTGTCACGTTCCCCTTGCAACACGGTAGTTTTAAGGAACTCTCTAACTCGAATTCCGTAGAGACCCCTCGAGTACCGAGCTTAGTACTGATTGAGGCTATGTGGGCCTCATTACGTTGTATTTGTTTTATCCAAACCGTCCATCAATTTTTCCATCTCATTTTAACGCATCATCCAAAAAATGAGGCAGAACCAAATCTCAAGGGAACCACACCACAACAAACATTGAAAACCTCTTCCGGGCCATTAAGCTGAATTTTATTTTTCCCTTATCAATATTTCTGTGACCTTATGAACAAGTTGGACGGCATATAAACACTGCGTGTAGGATTTAAGAAAGTTTCAACAATGGGCTCATATCTTAATATGAACTTGCAATGTGAATGGACGGCACATTTATCATGGTGGGGCTCACCGAGGTTTTTCAGTACACGGAGGGGTCACTACCTAATCTGATCGCAACAAGTGTCATTTTTCAATTATTAAAACTATTTATATGATTGGACTTTTTTTTTTTTTTTGGTTAGCTTGTTAGTACAAGCCACTGTCAGTTCACACTAATATATATATATATATATATATATATATATACACACACTTACAATTGATGGTGTGGATACCCTAAAATTTGTAAATTAGACTATCTCAAACCTTCTATTATTTCATTTCTTCATTGGACAGGTCCTGCCCTGGCCTTCGGGTCGAGGCCAGTGTGAGGGCCTCTAAGGCTAAGGGCTGGTCTAGGACCAACCCCCGCCTGCCCATTTGCCACTTCTAGGTACTTCGTCCTTGACTTGGGCTATGGCAAAAACCCTCAAACTTGCATTGGTCATGAAATTTAGGCCAGATTACTAACTGGGCCTGTTTTTGGAGTAGACATGCATGACTCTGATGACTGGTTACTCAGCCATCGGACGGCCAACCTTGATTCTTAGACTGCTGACCAGGATGTCCATGCAACTGGGTTTTTATCACGTGCTTCGAAAAAGCCAAGATGGTGCATACCAGTTGCAATTTATCAGATAAGATTTCAGGCCTGATACAGCTAGTTTATTTTTGGGCCAAAATTTCAGCCCAAATCCCGGCCCACAAATAGTTAGACAGGTCGTGCCTACGGCTGAAGGAAACTTGCATGAAATCCCCACCGTCCATCAGATTAGTTGTGTGCGGGGTCCACTGATTCTTATATACCATCCATTTATTCATCCAACGATCCAGGGATAGAAATAGATATGTGAGTTTTGACCTTACTTGGAATGTCACATACATTCGAACCCACATACATTCGACCTGTGTTGGACCCACCGTGATGTGTGAGTGCCATCCAACCGTCCATTAGATGCAGACCCATGTTAAGCTTAGACCCAAAAGTCCATCCTGATCCATAGATTCGGTGGGCCGCACGATGGGAAAAACATATGGAGTGTTGGGACCAACGGTGTTGATTACATCTCATCCAGCCCATTCATAAGGTGCGCCCAGCCAAGTTTAAAGGACACACTGAAACCCAGTACATTCCATAGCGAATTTACAGGCTGGAGCTATGGTTTTACATTTCTCGCTCTGGTGTGGTTAACCTGAGTTTTTATTATTTATTATTTTCGAATTTACTGTTCCCACGAGGAATCTCATCCGATGAACGGTTTGGATTATATATGGCTATCACAAGTGGGCCCCATTAGGCGTGATTGTATGGTACTTACCATGCATACGTTCGCACGTTATCATTCCCCAACTTTCTACTTCTAATTTTTTTTATCGGTTGTGATTTTTCCGGGGCCCACTTTGCATGTGCATCAACACATGTTCTGTTATTAATTTCCTAAGATCCAATGTCATCAGCCGCTCATTTTCCAATGGGATTTGACCTAACTTTCACCCGGAAATGTTAACCTTTGCAAAATGGCTGATCTTCTGATTACACACTAGTGAAGTGTTTAGCACAAGATCTTCGTCCCGGTTCCAATCGAACTGTTAGAACCGTCAGATCTGTCTGATTCTTGGGCCATGGTCCATCCATTGTAAGGCCCGCTAGACCAACGGTACAGATCTTCTACTTGACGGAGGATAATTCATTTTCAATACTCTTAACATATGATTTGTTGTTGATCCACTACTTTAAATGATCGTGTACGTTTCTGTGGGGCCCACTCGTGATATTTGTGTGGAATCCAAACGTGCATCTGGTGCATCTACTGATGTTCACCGTATATCCCAGGAATCATCTGGATCCAATGCTCAGGTGGGACACATCAAAGGAAGGAACGTGCAACCTGCCTGGAACCTATATATTTCTTTATTGGGCCTGCTTGAGCTTGGGAATGGCCTGAGTTTAAGCGTGTCCTTTCATCCTGGTGGGCCACGTTAGGGTAGGGCTGAGATTGGCCATGGGCTGGCCCTAGAGTCATAAACCTAGGCCATAATTGGCTAAAGATGCCCTGCAGGCCCTGGCCCTAACCCTAGAGGGCTGCGCCAGGATAGGGGTGGGTCATCCCTAACCCTAGAAGGCTGTGCCAGGTTAGGGCTGGGGCACCGCCGACCTTATAATTAAGTTAAAGGAAAGTTACTTATATCACACGTATATTTCAATTACGAATATATGTACATGCAATTAAATTTTTTGCATCGACATGAAGGAGTGCATTAACATATCACTCATTATTTAAAGTGAGGCCATATTTTAAATACTTAAGTGTATACCTACCATCCATCACTCTATAGTATATATGTGTAGCCTATATAGATCAATGCAATGGGCCGGCTGGGTGAGCTAGGTTGTTATCACTGGCCCTGGCCTAGCCTGGCCTATACACCGAGCATAGATTTCAAGCTCGAGCGCAACCACCAGGTCAAGTTTAATGGTCCAAATCCTGGCCTTTCAAGGCTAGGCCCACCATACAGCTATGGGATTTTTGCTTTGATCGCAGACTAGAAAGGGCTGGTCCAGTTCCTTTTGCCCCAGGATCGATCCAGATCTCTTATTCTTACAGATTACAGGAGACTATTCCATTCCATTTGGAAATTTTCATGGATTAAGATGTATTTTTGGATATAGACCTAAAATGGAGGAGAGCGTGTAATGGACAGATTGGATGGCACTCACACATCCCAATGGGCCCACACAGCTCCGATCTATGGTAGTACAATGGAACAGATGTGATGATTCCTCTCACTTCTTGTATATGTTATGTAGACGTAGCACACCTCACATAAGTAAACGTGACGTTAACTATTTATCCATGGCCATATTATGGAGCATATTTGATGATCCTAGCTGTTGTATATTTAGGATTGCACACGGTTAAGAAAAGCTATCAAAGTAGTCGATGATCTGCATTGAATGGGCATAAGTCCTCCGATTTGGTTTAGGGTCATTCAATTAGTGTGATTCGTAGGTTTTCCAAGTTTTATTTATTTATTTATTTATAATCCAATTCAATACATTGAGTGAAAGGATTCCATTGCAATAATCTCAAATTTCACATTTAATCTAAAACACATACCTAACTAGGAAGCCATGTCTGATATTAATGGATGAGGATGAAACTTTATCTTCCACATCTCACATCCTTTTAGAAATTGAAATAAGAAGTTGTTGTGTGTGTATAGTGTTGGATAAAATGTTGAATTAAATAGACTATAAAAATCGAGAACCAAAAAAGGAAAATAAATTTAGAGAAAGAAAAACTTATTGAATTGAGTCGAGGCGTGACTGAGTCACTCGGCTTGAAATCGAATTTGCTCCCCTTGGACAGCGTCCCAAGTGCAACAGGTTTCCAGAGCAATCGACCTCCAGGATACAACGACTATGACCCGGTCCCAGCGGTGCACTCACTGTACACGGGCTCGAACCACTTGCAGTTTAATCCGAAAGTACTGAGTTGACTCAGCAATGAACTCAGTAACAAAACCGTATCAGAGAGAGTTTTATAAGGCAGGGAATTTTTCGTATTCGTATGTTGAAACTGGAATCGGAAGTCTTTATATAGACTTCGAAATGGTGCATAAGCACCCTTTACAAAAGGTTAGGTCCGTTGGGTTTAAACCCAACAGGGGCGACCAACCGGAAGGGAAGCATCTCTCTGGTTTAAAAACGAAAAGACGCAAGTGCGAGTACACTCTCGCACATACAATCCTGCGAGTACCCATACACACACACACCCACGCGAGTACACTTACACCGCACCCGCACCCGCGCCCAGCCCAGCCCAGCCCGTCCCGTCGCGTCGCGTCGCGCACGCGGACGCGGACTCGGACTCGGCTCGGCTCGGCACGGCACGGCTCGGCTCGGCGCGCGCGCGCGCGCGTGTGTGGTTAATGGCATAGATTAGAGCTATTGGCATAGCCCCCCCACAGGACCAAATTCACATGCCCCCTGAAAGGGGCTCAAGCCCTAGGCAAAAAGTCTATCATATAAACAAGAGAATTTCTCTTGTCAAATCCGATGTGGGACAAAACCAACACCTCAAAAACACCAAAATTTAAATGTGGAGGGAAAACACCGAAATTTGAAAATTCAAATTTTTAATATTATTTTAAAACAAATACAACAATCCCCCACATGTTTTAAAATAAAATGCTTTCGGATTAAAGCAAAATAGTTGTGCAATGGTGCCGGTGTCACCATAGACTTGAACCGACATTAGAGTAAGCAAGACAGGTCTACAGGAATCAGGTGACACCATAGTCTTGAACCTGAATCCTTTTAATGTAGATCGCAAGTACATGCCACTCACACAACTCTTCCTCTGCAAGTGATTCTGTGGTTCGGTGCGTTTCGGCCATACACCATTACCTGGATTTCATGAGTGCTCTAGAGAATTCGCCTAGATTCTCACAGGAAGCGGCCTCCACCTCCACACCCATATAGGTGAATTCCATCAAGTGTATGCAGCAACTGTATACACCACCAAATATATGGCTATGGATCCATTAAGAGTTCTAAAAACTCATCCTTCTGCGTTGCTGCTCGCACTGTACACCATAGAAGGGGCTCATATAACTCAGTGCAATCGTCTACCTCGTGTCTTGTTGTTTACCCATTGAACCTATCTCATGGGATCTCCACTTGTATAGGTTGGGTTACCGACACTGGCAGCTCATATATTAGGCTCAGCCCCATTCCCTTCGATGTATCATTGACTAACTTTTTGGATAGTCCTTTAGTCAGAGGATCTGCTAGATTCTTTTCTGACCTCACAAAGTCAATAGATATGACTCCATCACGCAACATATGTTTCACTATGTTGTGTCTGAGTCTAATATGCCTGCTTTTTCCATTATATATTTTACTTTTTGCTTTCGCTATAGCTGCTTGACAGTCACAATGAATAGATACGGCCGATACAGGCTTTGGCCACAATGGTATATCAGCTAAGAGATTTCTAAGCCATTCAGCTTCTGATCCAGCCTTTTCTAAGGCAATAAACTCGGATTCCATAGTCGACCGAGCAATACATGTCTGCTTGGTGGACTTCCAAGAGACTGCTCCTCCACCCAAAGTGAAGACATATCCACTAGTAGATTTTGTCTCATCTGAATCACTGATCCAGTTAGCATCACTATATCCTTCTAATACAGTAGGATAACCATTATAATGTAAACCATATGTCATATTACCTTTTAGGTATCGCAAAATTCTAGACAATGCATTCCAATGTTCTTTTCCAGGGTTATGTGTATATCTACTTAGCCTTCCTACTGCAAAAGCTATGTCAGGTCTAGTGCAGTTTGTTAGATACATGAGACTACCAATTATTCTGGAATATTCTAATTGAGACACACTATTTTCTGTATTCTTCATGAGAGTCACACTATAATCATAAGGAGTACTGACAGGTAAACAGTCAAAATGGTTAAACTTTCTCAATATCTTCTCAATATAATGAGATTGTGATAATATAATAACACCATTTTTCCTGGTTACTTCAATACCCAATATTATACTTGCCTCTCCTAAGTCTTTCATGTCAAACTTAGATGACAAGAATTTCTTAGTTGCATTAACTAATTTAATATTAGTTCCAAAAATAAGCATGTCATCAACATAAAGACATATGATAACATAATCATTTCCAGAAATTTTACTATATACACATCTATCTACATCATTTATATGATAACCATTTGATTTTAAAACACCATCAAATTTTTCATGCCATTGTTTAGGAGCCTGTTTTAAACCATATAGTGATTTAATTAGTCTACATACTTTATTTTCTTTACCTAATATCTTATAACCCTCAGGTTGCTCCATATATATTTCTTCTTCTAAGTCTCCATTTAGGAAAGCAGTCTTAACATCCATCTGGTGTACCACTAGTTTATATATGGAGGCTATCGCTATTAAGACTCTAATAGTTGTAATCCTAGTTACAGGGGAATATGTATCAAAATAATCTATTCCTTCCTTTTGTTTAAAGCCTTTCGCTACCAACCTAGCCTTAAACTTATCGATAGTTCCATCTGGTTTTAGTTTCTTTCTAAACACCCATTTGCAGCCTATTGGTTTGTTACCAGGTGGTAGGTCTACAAGTTCCCAAGTATTATTTGATATAATAGATTCTAACTCATCATTTATTGCTTCCTTCCAAAAGGTTGCATCTGGAGAGTTAATAGCTTCTATATAAGTTGTAGGATCATCTTCTACTAAGAATGTGAAAAAACCATCTCCTAGGTTAGTTTCTTTTCTAACTCTAATACTTTTTCTTGGTTGTATCTCTTCTACTACTTTCTCGTAAGCATTTTTACTAGTAGACGCAATATCTGATTCATTAACTTTTTCTATTCCTATAGATTTAGATTTCATAGGGAATACGTTCTCAAAGAACTCTGCATCCCTAGCTTCTATAATTGTATTGGGATCTAGAATATTATCCTTAGTTTTTAAAACTAGAAACCTATAGGCCGCACTGTTTTGTGCATACCCTATAAATACACAATCGGTCGTTTTAGGACCTAATTTTCTTTTCTTAGTTTCAGGCAATCCTACTTTAGCAAGACACCCCCACACTTTAATATATTTATAACTAGGAATATGATTCTTCCAAAGTTCATATGGTGTTTGTTCAGAAGATTTAGATGGAATCCTGTTTAGGATATAACAAGCAGACAGAATTGCTTCTCCCCACATATTTGAGGGTAAGCCTGAACTATTTAACATGGCATTCATCATTTCTTTTAGAGTTCTGTTCTTACGTTCTGCTATTCCATTTTGTTCTGGTGTATAAGGAGCTGTAGTTTCGTGAATTATTCCATTCTTTTCACATAATTCTCTAAATTGAGAAGATTCATATTCACCTCCTCTATCTGTTCTAAGTCTTTTAATTTTTATATTTAATTGATTTTCAACTTCAATTTTGTATTTAGAAAAAGCATCTAAAGCTTCATCTTTGTTCCTTAATAGATATACTCTAGTGAACCTAGAGTAGTCATCTACAAAAGTTATATAATATCTTTTTCCTCCTCTAGACATGTGATTTCTAAAATCACCTAAATCACTATGTATCAACTCTAATAGAACAGATGATCTTTCTATTTGTTTAAAGGGTTTTCTAATAAATTTTGATTCTACACATGTTTCACATTTTTCAAACTCTTCATTAGATATATTAGGTAATAAACCTAATCTTTTCATTTTCTTTAAAGATGTCACATTCACATGACCTAATCTATTATGCCATAGATAAAAAGGTTCAACGATATAAACAGAACTAGATGTTTTCTTATTATCATTGGATACATTTACAATGAATAAACCATCGCTACAGTACCCCTTACCAACAAAGGTTCCATTTTTAGTCATTACAAGCTTATCTGAATCAAATACTAATTTGACACCAGCTTTATTGAGGAGCGAACCAGAGACCAAGTTTCTTCTAATGTCAGGCACATGGAGGACATCATTTAACATTAGAGTCTTTCCAGAAGTGAGTTTCAGAAGTACTTTCCCTTTCCCTACAACTGGAGACGTTCTAGCATTTCCCATGAACACCTGTTCATCATCTCCTGATACTTGGTAGGAGGTAAACATGCTACGATCCTTGCACACGTGTCTAGTTGCACCAGTATCTAGCACCCACTCCAAGTTGTTTACAAGGAAGACTTCTGATACCACAGCCACTACTATGTCAGACTCATTGCCTGTTTCTGTAAGATTAGCTTGCGGCTTATCTTTATTTTTCTTAAGCCTGCAGGTTTTAACATGATGCCCAGGCTTTCCACAGTTG
This sequence comes from Magnolia kwangsiensis, assembly GCA_037074715.1. Taxonomy (NCBI): domain Eukaryota; kingdom Viridiplantae; phylum Streptophyta; class Magnoliopsida; order Magnoliales; family Magnoliaceae; genus Magnolia; species Magnolia kwangsiensis. The sequence continues at coordinate 124,544,739 of CM073577.1, forward strand.
TAGCAGTTTCCCTTTTTCTTGAATTGATTGTTTGCATTCTTCTTTTTGAGCCTGCATTCATTTGCATAATGTCCAGGTTTGCCACAGTTATGACAGTTGCCCTTTTTCTTATTATTTGTTCGACTTGATTCCACAAGATTCGCTTTTGAATCTATCTCATTTTTATTTCCTTTTTGGTCCCTGATTCTATTGGCCTCCTCTATTCGTATGTGTACGATAGTGGTTTCCAAAGAAACACCGTTCTTCTTATGTTTCATTCTATTTTTATATTCTTTCCAGGAGGGCGGTAACTTTTCTATTAACGCTCCTGACAGAAACACCTCATCCAACTTAATTCCTTCTGTCGATAGTTCGTGAATTAGACTTTGAAAGTCGTGAATCTGATTTGTGACAGATTTATCGTCTGTCATTTCATAGTGAAGGAAATTAGCAATTGCATGTTTCTTAGCGCCTGCATCTTCTAATATGTATTTCTTTTCTAAAGAAATCCATATATCTTTAGCAGAGGCGTAAGAAGCATACACATCATATAATTCGTTGGATAAAGAGTTTAGAATATAATTTTTACAATTATTTTCATCTGTTACTTCATTTTGATTTGCTGGATCTATAGTAAATGATTCAGATAAAATGTATGAAACTTTCAGGGTGGTAAGAGCGAACATCAATTTCTGTTTCCACCGTTTAAAGGATTGTCCAGCGAACGGTTCGATTTTGGCTAACTCAGTAGAAGCATTTACTGTTACTGTAGTCATAGTCTATGTAATTCAACACAAAAATTCGATTTCAAGATTGTTGGATAAAATGTTGAATTAAATAGACTATAAAAATCGAGAACCAAAAAAGGAAAATAAATTTAGAGAAAGAAAAACTTATTGAATTGAGTCGAGGCGTGACTGAGTCACTCGGCTTGAAATCGAATTTGCTCCCCTTGGACAGCGTCCCAAGTGCAACAGGTTTCCAGAGCAATCGACCTCCAGGATACAACGACTATGACCCGGTCCCAGCGGTGCACTCACTGTACACGGGCTCGAACCACTTGCAGTTTAATCCGAAAGTACTGAGTTGACTCAGCAATGAACTCAGTAACAAAACCGTATCAGAGAGAGTTTTATAAGGCAGGGAATTTTTCGTATTCGTATGTTGAAACTGGAATCGGAAGTCTTTATATAGACTTCGAAATGGTGCATAAGCACCCTTTACAAAAGGTTAGGTCCGTTGGGTTTAAACCCAACAGGGGCGACCAACCGGAAGGGAAGCATCTCTCTGGTTTAAAAACGAAAAGACGCAAGTGCGAGTACACTCTCGCACATACAATCCTGCGAGTACCCATACACACACACACCCACGCGAGTACACTTACACCGCACCCGCACCCGCGCCCAGCCCAGCCCAGCCCGTCCCGTCGCGTCGCGTCGCGCACGCGGACGCGGACTCGGACTCGGCTCGGCTCGGCACGGCACGGCTCGGCTCGGCGCGCGCGCGCGCGCGTGTGTGGTTAATGGCATAGATTAGAGCTATTGGCATAGCCCCCCCACAGGACCAAATTCACATGCCCCCTGAAAGGGGCTCAAGCCCTAGGCAAAAAGTCTATCATATAAACAAGAGAATTTCTCTTGTCAAATCCGATGTGGGACAAAACCAACACCTCAAAAACACCAAAATTTAAATGTGGAGGGAAAACACCGAAATTTGAAAATTCAAATTTTTAATATTATTTTAAAACAAATACAACATATAGGTGAATGGACCGAGACTTTTTTCAAAAGAATAAGGAGAGGAAAAGAAGAAGAAGAAGAAGAAGAGGGTGCTGAGCGCTAACAGCCATCGTATCCTCTATCGAATCCATCTTCACTTCCAGTAAGAGATAAGAAACACTCATTATGTTCCGTTTTAGCTACCTAGATTTAAAACCTATGAATCTTATATGGATTGTTTTAAATGATTTAGAAATAAAAAAAAATTCATAATAAACCCTAATCCTAAGCACGAGTAGATCATGTGAAACCCTACTATGGTGTGGACCATTCTTATAGGTTTCCTTTTATCAACCATTGATAGTATTAAATAATGATCTTTGCTTATTATCAGGATTTCATATGCTATTTATGCTTGCATTGCTTTATTATTATAAACCTAACGTTACTTCTTATTGGTAGGTAACATGTTTAATGAGATGCATTGATCAATATAAAATTCTTATTGTTAGAACTCACTTATGCTAATGGATAAATGTTATTGATATACATTGGGTGTATTTGTAAGAATCCTATATGGTGGGCCTTATTGATCAATGGTCTGAATTGTCCTAACAGTTGGATAATATGATCAGGTGTACTAGTGGGCCCCACTAAGTTGTGACACATCCAAAAATTTATGTAAGGGGCAGAGTGTTATGACTATGATACACACACGGTGGTTTAGAGGAATTAGGATTACCAATTCGTGTGGAGCCTTGGGGAGAGGAGTTTTAATGGGTTTCAAACTCCTCACCTCTTTAACCTATATTAACAGGGTTGGGTCCCTAATCCAACACCACCGACAGATGTTACAGCCCCATCACAGCTTCTCCAAAGGGTGTAAGGTGAGGAAGATCTCCGCAATCCAATTTCACAGCAATGGCGACACAACAAGGTAAGCCATCTTCTTCATTGATCCTTCATATCCAATGCACAACAAATCCTATGACTATTTCGCAAAAGGTCTTATAGTTGGTATCAAAGACACTGTGCATCAGGTATGGAGGATCAATTCAGACCATTAGGGATTCCTATTCCCAAACTCAGTTATCAGGGACCTTGATTCCAAATTAGTGATTTTCGAATTCCTGAAACTAGAGATTGGGATCTCAAATTTTGAATCCTTGAGTCCAGCGATTAGGATTTCAAATTCCCAAAATCAAGAGATTTAGGGATTTCAGATTAAAATCCCAAATCCAAACAGATTGGGGATTTCGGATTCCAATCCCTAAATCATACAATTAGGGTTTTTTGAATTCCCACATCAGGATCAATTAGGGATTTCAGATTCGAATACTAAATCAAGTCATTAGGGATTTGATTCCCAAATCGGGTATTAGGGATTTCAATCCTCAAATCAAGAATTAGGAGATTCAATTCCCAAATCAACAAATTGGGGATTTCATATCCAAAACCCCCATATCCAGATATCAATTGGGGATTTCAGATCCAAAACCCCTATATCCAGACATCAATTAGGGTTTTTAGAATCTATTCATCCCAGTAAGAAAGGACCTCTGATTTGGTTGTTCATGAGGCTCCACATACTAATTCAATTGAAAATATCAAGAGAAAGAAGAAAGAATTACGTGGTTTTCACCATATTGGGTTGTCATCGCCATTATCATCACTCTTCTTCGATAAAGATTATTATTGTTGTAAGACCCGTATCCTAACTCGTACCATTCCTTAGGCTTCCACGGTCATTCCGATAACCCTTGACCTATATTCGACGTTTGTGCGTGATCCTAAGCCGAGTCCTGCATATCAGATTCGACTCGACTCAAATCTTGTACTTTAGTGACCATGCCATCGCCGTGGTTCCAACGCCGTGACTCGCGCACCGATCCAATACCCAGGCCAGGAGGTGTGGGCCCGCATTCAGTACAAGGAAAACACCGCACGTTGTGAATTTTGAGAGAATTTTTATGACCTATCACATCAATCAATCAATGTACAAGTCAAGTACATATCCCATCATACTCATCCCTCTCTCACCCACAAGTCAACAACACCCATACCTATCCCATCCCATTCTTACCCAAAAGTCAAGGTAACCCATACTTTCCCATGCCATATCCCTTACACCACTCCTCTCTCTCTCATTTCTCATTTTCATTCCAAGCAATCCCATGAGTCCACCGTCCAAGCTTTCCATGAGAAGAGCTAATGTGGCCCACCTTCCTACCTCCCATCTCTACCATCCAAGTTTCATCTCAACCGTTGAAATTGTTTCTATGGAGCCATAGCATGCATTAGCGGAAGAAGGAAGAAGAGATCAAAGGTGGGTTCTTTTATTTATTGATTTTGTGATTTGACGGCCCACATATGTGGGACCCATCTTATTGTATGTATATAGGGAGGGCCCATAGTGGCGGGGTCCCTACCATCCATCACATGTGTGTGTGTCTATCTCTCCCTCTCTTTTTCATTTTCTTTGTGTGATGATGTGGCCGTGTGGCACACTTGGATGGACCCCACCTTAATGTGTATCTTATCTACACCATCCAACCTATTTGGTGGCCCACCTGAACAGGGCCACCTTAAACATTTGTTATGCCCAAGCCGTCGAGTGTCCCTGGACGTGGATTCACAGCAGCAACCAAAAAAAGGATTTTTTAAGGCTTTTGGGTGGGGCCCCCATGCAGGCCCCACCTTGATGCATTGATCCAATCCAAGCCGCCCATCCCGTTCCTCAGATGATTTTATGCGTTGAGTCGAAATATGAGGCCAATCTAACTATTTGGCGCACCATAGCATAGAAAACAATATTTATTTTCTACCGTTAAAATCCACCTTAATGTTTCTATGCACCGAAATATATCGAATATTGGGCTTGATGTGTTTGTCTTGAGCCATGGAATCTAACGAGTGGGTCAGATTCTCCTGATGTGGGCACCACCTATGGAAAACCTCAAGAATTCATGTTATTCTTTAAAAAAAAAAATCAAAGCAAACAGCAGCGTCTGCGGCAGGGTGTGGGTCCCTGCAGTGGGCCCCACCATGATGTGTGTTGATCATCAACACCGTGCATTTGTTGGGTCCCCTTTGGTATAGTCGACCCCCCAAAAATCAGCGGCATCTGAAGTTTAGGTGGCCCACATCACATGAAACAACGGGATTGAATGCCTCACATTGAAACCCTTTTGGGTTTCCACAGAAGTTTTAGATCATTATAAAATTTATTTTTCCCCTTTATTGAAGTCCGTGTGACCTTATTAACAGATTGGATGGTAAATAAATATTATAGTGGGCCCCACGTGGGACCCACTATGGTGTATGCTCTTTACCCACACCGTCCGTACCATTAGACGGTGGGAACCAACATGCGGCATGTCTTTTATCTATGCCTGGCCCCACAGCTGCATTGTGCGCTGCCGGGCGGTCCCCATTGTGATGCACATGCTGGCCCACACTGTGGGTCCCAGCCATGACGCATGTGTTTTATCGACGTTGTCTAGCCATTTTGCTCGGCTGCTTGATGGATAGTGGACCCCACCTTTGATGTATGCGTTACGTCCAAATCGTCCATCCAGTTGGCAAACTTGCCTTGAGGCTTGAGGCACAATGAGACAGATCTAGTTATCTGATGGGTTAAGATCTAATTATCTGATGGGTCACTGTTAGTAACAGTGGTGAATTGAACGTTTACCATTGACACTCCCCTATTCTAGAGGTTTTGGATAAATGTAAAATTTATTTATTTGTTTCTAGTAGGTTTGTGTGACCTTATCCATTAATGCAACCACTCGTTGTATATTAAGGCCTGTGGGTTGAGGCCTATTGTGATGTATTTGCAGCTCATGGGTAGAAGCCCATTGTGATATATTTGAGGCCCATGGGACGTGGCCCATTGTGATATATTTCTGTCCCATTTAGCGAGGCCCCCTGTGATGTATTTAAGGCCCATTTAGTAAGGCCCGATGTGATATATGAGGCCCGTTGTCGAGGCCCACCTTAATGTATACAAGGCCCATGGTTGAGGCCCAGTGCGATGTATGTATGACCCGTTAAGTTGTGTATGAATCCCTTGTATGGGCCACTCCTTGGGTGTCACGCCCCAAACTCGAAAACCGGACTCACAAAATTCTCGATCGCCGAATCTGACGCCGACAGTCTCCGTAGAACCCCATTCTCGGCTCCCAGCTCCCATTCGTCAGGTTCCGATCCTGGGATGCTACAAGGAGGATTTTCAAGATCAGTTTGAATCATGATAAGCATAACTAAAGGCATAACCTACAAACATCAACCAAAAACTCCATTACATTTCCACTATAATAAAAAACTTTATAAGTACAATGAGCATAAAAGGGAAATACAATGATGATAGACTAAAAAATCCAAGATAATCTAACATGTGCTCAAGCCTCAGCGCTGCTGCGATCCAACGTCACTTGCATGCAACGGTCGTGCATAAGCTTATAGAAAGCTTAGAGGGTGGTGAAAGTGTGTGTGCAAGTGATAATGCAGTTATGCAGTATCAGAGTAATACGAAACATAATGATGAAAGCTAAGAATACCATTAACCATACCAAGGCCATGCGGTGCAAAGCATGAATGATGTCGGCCATACTAAGGCCATGCGATGCGAAATGTAACTCAAGCATACAATCCCCATCTAAGTCCACATCAATACAACTCAACTCTCGGATATCACCAAGATCTAGTACACTCTAAATCAGATCGCCGCCCCATCGCGCTCAATAAGGTATGTGGAAGAGACCTCAGTATCCATCTGCCAATATCGGGCTCGACTCGTCGATAGCGGACCCATTCTTCGAGCTGGTCAAACTCAGCCTAGCTTTGCCCCATACTCTCGGGCGGGTAAGATCGCACCCCCTTCCAACCGACCACAACACAGTGGAAAGAGCGATTGTCTGGTAATTGGCACTCGGCGCTCCTGTACCCACTCGGTCTAAACGTTGGAGCAACCTCTTCGTACCATAAAGGTTTAGGAACTCTCACCCAGGGGTATTTATAACACCCTATGTAGAACAAGATTTTCGGTATTCAATCCTGTCATCTACGATATGCCTATGGAGGCTACAGCCCTGATGTCGCTAGGGCGTATAGTACCATATCACACAATGCGAATGCATGAATCACACTATCCAGTCATGTAGCAATCTTGTGCGTAACGTGCGCTCATGTAGAGCAACACCGCCTATCCGGGAGCCCATAAACAATCTGCCCGATGGCATATGCTATGATCAATCACTTCTCATATCAAGCATACATATGATGCGTATGATCGTGAGTCATGAAACTATACTAAACATGTAATAAAGTAATGAACTATCCTTATAATGCAGATGGGCCTAGACGGCCTATACACAACAAGTACGGGCCTAATGATGGGCCCTAGGGAGAGTCATAATGTGGACATCCAACCAACATTATACTTGCAATGTGGACGTTAAACCAATATTGCTCCCAAGGCACGATCGTCGTAAACATCATTACATAATCTGTGTTGGGATCACACATTGCAATGGACCTTAGGTACATCCCATTGGGCCTTAAATACATCAAATGGGCCATATCATATGGGCCTTTTATTCATCAAGTGGGCCACGTCAATGGGCCGCACCAATGGGCCTTATGTGCATTGCAAGGGGCCATAACCCATTGGGTCTTGAATACATCAAATGGGCCTAATCACATGGGTCTTATGTGTATTAAATGAGCCACACCCATTGGGCCCCACATATACATCAAAGTGGGCCTCGACCATGGGCCACTAATACATTGAGTGGCCTCATAACATGCCAAGGTGGGGTCCACTTGGACTATGGATCTGGCCCATTCTTTATGCCCATGCCATAAAATGGGCTTTCCAAATGGATGGATGGATTGGATGCAACCCATACATCATGGTGGGGGCCCACATGAAAGTCCACTATCATGTATATTATATATAATATAATATATAAACTATATATAGTATATATATACAATATTACATATAATATAATATTACATATATATATATATATATATATATATATATATATATATATATATATATATATATATATATATATATATATATATATATACATATACATACATACATACATACACACACATACACCATCCCACACATGGGGGTAGGTCCCACCGTCAGATCACACGTATCCCATGGTGGGGCCCACAACTCTATGGACGTTTTAAGAGAAAGAGAGAGATATAGAGAGAGAGAGGTAGAGGGAGAGATATAGAGAGAGAGGGCACGTGGCCCCTTTTCACCATTTTTTTCTTTCTTTTTCTTTTCTTTTTTTTTTCTTTTTTTTTTCTTTTTCATGTCTTTCCTGACACAATAGAGGTGGGTCCCACGTAGGGCCCACCATACATATGTATAAATGGGAGAAAGTATAGTGAGCTCCCGATGACATTAAGCTCCCAGAGGTCGAGCTGTGTGGGCCCCACCGTGATGTTTGCCAAATATCTAACCCATCTGTTAGATGCACCATTTCAGTGTGGGCCTAGGTCTAAAAAAATCAAGTCAGTTCGTGACTTGTGTGGGCCGCACCTGATACAACGGTGAGAGGGCTACACATTCATAATCATTATTAGGCCCACTGAGATGGGGTCCACAAATTCAGCCCACCCATCGTGGGTGCCCCACTTGAATGAAGGGTCAGGCTAGTCCCAGCCGCATCCAAAACTTAGGTGGGTCCCACGTAGGCCACCCTCACAGGGATAGATACCAAGGCCTCACGTGTTGAAACGTGGTATCTTCACTCAGTCTGCCCGTTGAGCTATGGAGCTGGGTGTGAGATCACACCAAGGTGGGCCCCACACTTGGAGTGGAGGGTGTGGATGGGTCCCATGGACCCCATGTCAGATACACCCCTATGTCAGTACACACCCATGTCAGGACACACACTCCATGTAGCCACCTCCACAGGGATCGATACTATGACCTCAAGCGTTGAAACAAGGCATCCTTCACTCAGTCTGCCAGTGAGCTATGGACATGAGCGTGGAATTGGGCCCCACATGGACATGGTCCACCGTCCAGAACGGTGGACGGTTTGGATAGAACATATGCATCAATGGTGTGGCCCAAATCAAGGGTGGAGGACGTAGATGGGTCTTATGGACCCCACTGTCGATACACACTCCACTGCAGCTACACCCACTGTCAGCTACACTCACTGTCATTTAACACTTCACTGTTAGCCACCGTCCACAGGTGCGTCCGCTTGGACGGACGATGTGGATGCACACCTCATCAAGGTGGGTCCCACCCCACATGTTTGGATCAGCCTTATATTTGTGTTTTGCCCATGGCACTTACCAACCATGAAGATAGTGGGATCCACATCAATGGATGACATGGATAAGGTCATGCATCAGGTGGGCCGCAAGCCATCAAACATAAAGAAAAAGAGACAATGGAGAGAGAGAGAGAGAAAGAAAATGGAGAGGATGGAGGGGCCCTGCCACTATGGGCCCCTCTTTGATACAAAACCTACATAAAGGTGGGTCCCACCACAAGTGGGCTCTTAAATCACAAAATCATAAATAAGTGGAGATCCAGGATCACCCACCAGCTTTTTCTCGCACCAAAGGCTTCCTTAGCTCCTTAGCTTCGATTCCAACGGAGGAGATGAGGTTTAGATGGTTGAGATGGGAGATGAGAGTGTAGGAAAGTGGGCCACCTTTGTTGCTTGGGAAAGTTAGAGAGGCTCATACGTATGGTGTTTCTCTTGCTTGGAAAGGAGCTTGAAAATGAGAGAGAGAGAGACTTGTAAAGGGAGAGAGAGATGGGTGATGGATGGATGTGGTGAGTGATGGGCGTGTAAGAGACTTTTTTGACTTTTGTGGCCATTTGTGTAAGAAAGGCATGGGCTTTGTAAGAACTTTTTAACTTTTGTGGTTGCTTGGGAATGGGTGTGAGGTGATGTGTACTTGAGATGTTGAGATTGATTGATTGATGTGACAAGTCGTAGAGATTCTTTGAATTTGCACGCGCGACGTTTTTCTAGCACCGAACGCTAGCCCACATCTCCTGACCAGGGTATAACCTCGGTGCGCGAGTCGCGGCATCGAAACTGTGGCGACGACGCGGTCGCTATGGTAAAGGTCTTGGGTTGAGTCGACTTAGGTTAACGACGTGTGACTCAAGGTCGTGTGTAAATATCGGTTAAGGGTCGAAGGTTGTCAGAATTTTAATGAGAAGACCGCGGAAGTCTACGAAATGGTACGGTCTAAGATACAGGTCTTACATTGGGAGCAATGTTGGTTAAATAGCCACATTATTGGGTAATGATGGTTTAATGTCTACATTGTGACCTTCCCTTAGGTCTTGTTTGGCCGATTTCGATTATCGAGGCCAATTATCAGTGTCAGTTATCAATACCGATTAACGATACCGATTATGAGTATGTGACAGCATAGCATCATGATACCTACACCTTTGAGCCACCTTGTGTATATATTGGACCCATAGGAAAGTTCAGTTTATTGTGCGATAGAGAGGGTAAGGAAGCCCACTTATTGCACTTAGACTCAGATCTGCCCTCAGTGGGGGATATTGTGACGCTCCATCACTGTGATCACATGTGGGTGGGCGCACATGGGCGGACAATGATGTGGGCGGGGCCTGAGGAGCCTGGGCTAGCTACTAGTGATTGGTAGGCTATTGTGCTGGCAGACTACTATGCACACAATAAAGGCAGAACTTCGTCCCACATCGGCTACATCATCCGATGTTGTAGTGGCTATAAGTTGGATTCTTACCTTAACTATCGTGATGTATTTTAAATCAATGAGTTTATTTTGATATTTGGACTAGATCCGTTGTCCTTCTGTAAACCTACATCATTCGTATGCATGTTGTGATGGATGATTAATTAACGGAGATGTCATTGGTCTGAGATGTTTATGAGACTCCTTGTGAGACGGAGTTATCCCCTCATGATCGCGTGATACGTGCAGGTTTGATATATGGCCTAAATGAGGTTGATGGTATTCGTGGCTCGTCGAAATTTGCATATTGCATCGCATCCTTGGCATATGTTATTATCTTATTATGTTTTGCATTGCATAGCCTTGATATGACTGTTAGCATTCATGCCTTGCATCGTATAGCCTTGGTATGACTAATAGCACTCATGGACTTACTAGTATATTTTCGCTTACTCTGATATCATATGATTCATGATCTTGTCAATATTTCTGCTTATCCCGATGATGTATGACTTATGGGCTTTATTAGATACTTAGTACTTACCTTACACACTTTCACCGCCCTTTAAGCTTTCTATAAGCTTATACACGATAGATGCATGCAGGTGATGTTAGGATGAAGCTGATTTGAGACAGGTGCGTGCAGTAGAGCTTTTGGAGTTTTCTTTGATATCTTTATATTGTATTTCCATTTCAGCATTGTATTCAAATGATTATATTAGTGGATATGCGATGATGATGTTGCCTTTATGATTTGGGTATACTTGTGGTTATGCTTCTTATGAGACAAATGTACATTAAAAAATCCTCCTTGTAGGATCCTAGGATCGGAACCTGATGTATGTATACTGGGGGCCAAGAATGAGGTACTAAGGAGGTTGTCGGCACCGGGTTCGACGATCGAGATTCCTGTGAATTCGATTTCTGGGTTTGGGGCGTGACAGAAGTTGGTGTCAGAGCATAACTTGGGAATACCTGAAGAAAACATCACATATCTGCTGATAGCTACCCTGTACTCTATAATTGTTGAGAACTTAGAATGGTTAGATTCTCGAATTCGAATAACTTAGAGATTTTCTAACATAGCTCCCTACCATTGAGATTGTAAGGTTGCTTAGTATTCGAGCTTCAATCATTTCTGATCTGAGATCCAGGATCAGTGGGGTCATCATAACGTTGATGAGGCGTCTTGGGAGCAGGAGGCTGAGATTCATGGGCGTTGTCCCCATCTCTTAAATGTTTGACCATGTTGGGATGTTGTGTTTTGATAGAATTTTCCTCCCTTGATGAGTTCTGTATTGGTTGTGTTTTGGTTTAAATTTTAAGGATAAAATTTTTATTAGGTGTGGAGAGTTGTAAGACCCGTTTCCTAACCCGTACCGTTCCTTAGGCTTCTGCAGTCATTTCGGTCAAATTTTGACAACCCTCGACCTGTATTCGATGTTTGCACGTGATCCTAAGCCGAGTCCTGCATATCAGATTCGACTTGACTTGAATCTTGTACTCTAGCAACCACGCCATCACCGCGGTTTCAACGCCTTGACTCGCGCACCGATCCGATACCTAGGCCAGGAGGTGTGGGCCCACGTTCAGTACGAGAAAAATCCGTGTGTTACAAATTTTGAGAGAATCTCTACGACCCATCACATTAATTAATCAATGTACAAGTCAAGTACATATCCCATCACACTCATCCGTCTCTCACCCACATGTCAACAACACCCATACCTATCCCATCCCATTCTTACCCAAAAGTCAAGGTAACCCATACTTTTCCATGCTATATCTCTTACACCACTCCTCTCTATCTCATTTCTCATTTTCATTCCAAGCAATCCCATGAGTCCACCGTCCAAGCTCTCCATGAGAAGAGCTAGTGTGGCACCTTCTTACCTCCCATCTCTACCATCCAAGTTTCATCTCAACCGTTGAAATTGTTTCTATGGAGCCGTAGCATGCATTGGTTGAAGAAGGAAGAAGAGATCAAAGGTGGGTGCTTTCATTTATTGATTTTGTGATTTGAGGGCCCACACATGTGAGACCCATCTTGTTGTATGTATATAGGGAGGGCCCATAGTGGCGGAGTCCCTCCCCTCCATCACACGTGTGTGTGTCTATCTCTCCCTCTTTTTCATTTTCTTTGTGTGATGATGTGGCCGTGTGGCCTACTTAGATGGACCCCACCTTGATGTGTATCTTATCTACACCATCCAACCTATTTGGTGGCCCACCTGAGCAGGGCCGCCTTAAACATTTGTTATGCCCAAGTCATCCAATATCCCTAGACGTGGATTCACAATAGCAATAAAAAAAAAAAGATTTTTTAACGCTTTTGGGTGGGCCACCCATGCAAGCCCCACCTTGATGCATTGATCCAATCCAAGCCACCCATCCCGTTCCTCAGATCATTTTAGGCGTTGAGCTGAAATATGAGACAATCCGACTATCTGGCGGGCCATAGCATAGAAAACAGTATTTTCTACCATTGAAATCCACCCTGATGTTTCTATACACCGAAGTATGTCAAATATTGGGTTTGATGTCTTTGTCTTGAGCCGTGGAATCCAATGGATGGGTCAAATTCTCCCTATGCGGGCCCCACCTACAGAAAACCTCAAGAATACATTATTTAAAAAAATCAAAGCAAACAGCAGCATCTGCTATTGCTACTAACAGAGGACGTCAGCAGCGTCCTGCGGTTGATGTGTGTTGATCATCAACACCGTGCATTTGTTGGGTCCCCTTCGGGACAGTGGGCTCCCCAAAAATCAGCGGCATCTTGAGCTCAGGTGGCCTGTGCCACAGGAAATAGTGGGATTGAACGCCTGCTATTAAAACCCTTTTAGGTTTCCACAGAAGTTTTAGATCATTATGAAATTTATTTTTCCCCTTTATTCAGGTCCGTGTGACCTTATTAACAGATTGGATGGTAAATAAATGTTATAGTGGGCCTCACGTGAGACCCACTATGATGTATGTGTTTTACCCACACCGTCCATACCATTGGACGGTGGGAACCAGCATGTGGTACATCTTTTATCTATGCTTGGCCCCACTGTTGCACTGTGCGCTGCTGGGTAGGCCCCACTGTGATGCGCGTGCTGGCCCACACTGTGGGTCCCAGCCATGACGCATGTGTTTTATGTATGTCGTCCAACCATTTTGCTGGGCTGTTGGATGGCTAGTGGACCCCACCTTTGAGGTATGTGTTACGTCCAAATCATCCATCCAGTTGGCAAACTTGCCTTGAGGCTTGAGGCACAATGAGACAGATCTAGTTATCTAATGGGTCAAGATCTAATTATCTGATGGGTCATTGCTAGTAATAGTGGTGAATTGAACGTTTACCATTGACACTCCCCTAGTCCAGAGTTTTTGGATAAATGTGAAATTTATTTATTTATTTCTAGTAGGTTTGTGTGACCTTATCCATTAATGCGATCACTCGTTGTATATTAGGGCCCGTGGGTTGAGGCCCATTGTGATGTATTTGCAGCTCATGGGTGGAGGCCCATTGTGATATATTTGAGGCCCATGAGACGTGGCCCATTATGATATATTTCTGGCCCATGTGGCGAGGCCTCCTATGATGTATTTAAGGCCCATTTGGTAAGGCCCAATGTGATATATGAGGCCCGTTGTTGAGGCTCACCTTGATGTATACAAGGCCCATGATTGTGGCCCAGTGCGATGTATGTATGACCCATTAAGTTGTGTATGAATCCCTTGTAGGGGTCACTCCTTGGGAGCAATGTTAGTTAAATGGTCACATTGTTGGATAATGATGGTTTAATGTCTACATTACGACCTTCCCTTAGGCCTTGTTTGGCCGATTCTGATTGTCGAGGTCGATCATCGGTGCCGGTTATCAATACCGATTATGAGTATGTGACAGCATAGCATCATGATACCTACACCTTGGAGCCACCTTGTGTATATATTGAGTTCATAGGAAAGTCTAGTTTATTGCGCAATGGAGAGGGTAAGGAAGCCCACTTATTACACTTAGATTCAGATCTGCCCTCGGTGGAGGATATTGTGATGCTTCATCACTGTGATCACATGTGGGCGGGCGCACGTGGGCGGACACTGATGTGGGCAGGGCTTAAGGAGCTTGTGCGAGCTATAAGTGATTGACAAGCTACTGTGCAACAGTGAAGGCAGAACTTTGTCCCACATCGGCTGCATCATCCGATGTTATAGTCGCTATAAGTTGGATTCTTTCCTTAACTATCGTGACGCATTTTAAATCAGTGAGTTTATCTTGATATTTGGACTAGATCTGTCGTCCTTCTATGGACCCACATCATTCGTATGCATGTTGTGATGGATAATTGATTAAAGGAGATGTCATTGGTCTGAGATGTTTATGGGACTCCTTGTGAGACGGATTTATCCCCTCATGATCGCGCGATACGCGCAAGTTTGACGTATGGCCTAGATGAGGTTTATGGTACTCATGGCTCGTTGGGATTTGCATATTGCATCGCATCCTTAGCATATGTTATTGTCTTATTATGTTTTACATTGCATAGCCTTGATATGGCCGTTAGCATTCATGCCTTGCATCGCATGGCCTTGGTACGGCTAATAGCACTCATGGACTTACCAGTATATTTTCGCTTACTCTGATATCATATGATTTATGATCTTGTCAATATTTCTACTTATCCCAATGATGTATGACTTATGGGCTTTATTGTATACTTAGCACTTACCTTATACACACTTTCACTGCCCTCTAAGCTTTCTCTAAGCTTATGCATGATAAATGCGTGCAAGTGATATTAGGATGAAGCTGATCTGAGGTAGGTGCGTGCGGTGGAGCTTTTAGAATTTTCTTTGATATCTTTATATTGTATTTCCATTTCAGCATTGTATTCAAATGATTATATTAGTAGATATGTGATGATGATTTTACCTTTATGATTTGGGTATACTTGTGGTTATGCTTCTTATGAGACAAATATATATTGAAAAATCTTCCTTGTAGGATCCCAGGATCGGAACCTGGTGTATGTACGCTGGGGGCCGAGAACAAGGTATTGTGGAGGCTGTCGGCACCGGGTTCAACGATTGGGATTCCCGTGAGTCCGATTTTTGGGTTTGGGGCGTGACAGCTGCCATTAGGGTTGTACACAAACTGGGCTAGCCCGGTTAACTTGCTCAACTTGGCCCAAAAAAGCTTGACTCGACCCAACTCGGAACTGAGTTCAGGTAGGGACGGGCCATTTTGTTCGGCACGAAACTGAGTTCGGGCCAATTTCGGATAGGTCCTAGTTTGGCCCGAAACCCGACTCGACCTGGCCCGACTCGATCAAGTGGGGTGTGTGTGTGTGTGTGTATATTTCAAAACCCTACCTATCCCTTTCCCCTCTACCCTTCTGGGATAGTTCATCGCCCATCTTTGAAGTGACAGTGACTCATCCACCCCACAGACATGTAACTAGAACGGCCTAGATTCATCTCAATAAAGAAAGGAATTATAATGTCCTAACTTGTTAGATTTTTTATAGAGTCTATAGTTCAATTATCTAAACCATTGATCAAGGGCCTTATAATGGGATGCGGATTACCTGTCAAAGCCCTTCCCATGAACTTGCTATAAGGTTTGAAACTGGCCCGAACTAGCCCGATTGTTGACCGGGCCTGGTTGGGTTCAGCTGGGTTTAGCTGGTGACCGGGGTGGGTCGGGTTAGCCCAGTTCGACTCGGATCAACTCGTGTACACCCCTAGCTGCCATTATAATTTGGCATTATAACAAGTCGTCCAACTTCCAGCCCTCTCTTCTCTGCTTCACAGCCATGGATGTCATCCTTTTGGCATCTATTAGTAAGGACGAAAAAGTTATCATTAATGGCTGGAAATCTCGGATGGTAGCTGTGGAGGTTGGCAACTAATTTCTTTCTTAAGTCTTTTCAAAGTCGCAGGTGCATGCGGATGCCAGAACCAGCTAATCTCCTCAAAGAACTGAGTCGTGTAGCCTTTGGACTCCTCCGAGGTCGAGTGGATAGGGTTTATCTTTCCTCTCTTTCTCTCTCTGGTCTTGTTTTATATGAGGCTTAAGAGCTTTTGGAGTGGGCTATCGAGCATGCCCTTTTATTTATTTTTTAAAATTGCTCGTGGGCCCTGCTTACTAGGCTATCAAGTGGGCCTGCTCCCACTTTAGATCCCTGTCTACGAGACCTACTGAATGGGTCAAAGCCCATTCAGACCCTATTAGAGGACTATTATTTTGGGCTGATACCTGTTGCCTTGTTAATGGGCTGGTTAATGGGCCTGGTCCTTAGGCCTATGCCCATTTAAAGTAAGGTCGTGGATCCGACTGCCTTATGACAGGGACTCTTGACTAGGCTTATTTTTATTTGCTGGCCATCCAATTTGGTTCACATTCATTTGATATTTTATCGGCACACTTAAGTTAATTTTAGGCCCTATTAAGGCCTGTTCGTTGACCAGATGGAACTCCTATCCTAGGCCCATATCATTTTAATTTAACCCAAGTTGAGGGAATATTGAATGCACATTTAATGTTTGGGCCTTCCCTTTGGGATCAATTTGGGATCCTTTTTTTTTTAATTTGAGTCATCATTTTAGTTTAAAATGAGTGTATAATCCGGATCATTCACTAGATGAACAATAAATAATATGGACCTTTCATCATGTGGATCTTCGGTATTGGATCTGATATGTCCATCTTATGGACACTAATGTAAGGATCTAACCATCTATCTGAATCGTTACATGCCAACCATCAATCATGTGAATGTTAAAGGGTAGACTTATAATGCTCATTGATGATGGCCATATCATATAGAGTCTTGATTCGGCTTAATTGTGGGCCCATTACCCATCTTTTAGAAGTTGATATAAACTGTTGGAATGAGGAAGGTGAAGCATACCCATCTGTTTCTCTTTAAGGTTCCTCAAAATTTTCTAATGATCAATACTAACCGCCTTGTGGACCAAATCAGACTAATTAATATTTAATCTGTTAAGGGTAGGATTAAAATCACAATCCTAAGTCAAATTTTGTGGGATTGAATCTGGTTGTATTAGACACCACAGTGACCCCAATCGGTGAAAAGTTTTACGAATCAGGACTAGTGATATTGGTAATTCAGTTAAAGGATTACATTTAGTTGCATTCACGTTTCATGCAAACGGTGATAAAAACACAAACGATCATGGTTTGACAGGAGCATGAACGAGATTGAGTAAATGGTGCTTATAATGTAAAGATGAAAGACTCATCATATCCACAGGTGGTGTCTCAAATTTGAATAATTGGCATCGCTTATCTTCATGTTCACGAGGGTCACTTACATATTATCATTACCTCCCACAGGAGGAGTGATGATACTATAACCGATTCTCACCAAGATTGGATGGTTGGGCCCATCTTTATCCTGGATAGTTCAATTGAAAGCCCCAATCAATTGAATTGATAATTTTGCCTGATATTTGGTTTTATTCATTAATTATTTTATGTAAACAATTTGCTAATGTGAGTATATTTTGCAACCAGTTAAAATTCCTACTCAAAAGCATTAAGTTCTCATCCTTATCGGGTCTAATTATATTCAACAGATAGAGGTCATAGAGAGAGTCCTGAGATGCTTACACTTAGAAATTACTCCACAAAGATCAGAGCCTTCAAAATCCTTTGAAAACTGTCAGAATATTAGTTTTGTGACCTCAGGACATAGACTTGAACATAATGAAAACAGAAAAAAGAAACATGGTTCTAACGATGGATCCTCAGGTCCTTACGGTCCTCTAGGTTCTCTAGTTGACAATTAACTTAGGATTCGATCGAGATATAAGCCCGCTAAAAAGGAATATTGCTTCTTTTGCATGAAGCTAGGCCATCGGAAGGAAAAATGCATAAAGTACATGAAGTGGCCCATAAGGAAAGATGATAACACAATTCTAGTATGTTTTGAATCCAATCTAACTGATGTGTCAGTAGATTCTTGGTAGATAGATTTGGGAAGAACTATTCACATATGTACTTCTGTGCAGAACCTACTTCAGACCAGACCACCAACTGATGAGGAACACTCAGTATATGTAGGCAATGGTGTTAAAGTTTATGTGGAGGCAGTTGGAGTCTGTAGGCTTAGGTTAAGGTCAGGTCATTTATTGGATCTAATAAATATATTTTGTGTGCCTTCTATAAGGAACAATTTAAAATCTATTTGTTGGTTAGATAAATCAAGTTATTCATTCCAATTTGAGAATAAAAGATTGAGTATCCATTCTAATTCAATTAAAGTTGGTACTGGCTCTATGATGAACAACCTATACCAACTAGACTTGAATGCTTCATACATATATAGATAAATGGCCTGCATGAAAATAAAGGAGGATCTAAGTGAAGACTAGACTATGAGAATTCCTCTATCTTGTGGCACAGGCGATTATGCCATATATCTTGTAAGAGATTAGATAGACTTGTGTGAGAAGGGATTCTTCATTCTCTAGACTTCTTTGACTATAAAGTATGTATCAATTGCATTAAAGGAAAACAGAATAGAACCAGAAAGAAAGGTGCAACGAGGAGTGTAGGACTCTTAGAGGTGATACATATAGACATTTGTAGACCATTCCCTAAAGCATTCTAGAATAGACACAAATATTTTATCGCATTTCTAAATGACTACTCTCGTTTCGGATACCTCTATCTTATCAGTGAAAAATTACATACTCTAGATGCTTTTAAAATCTATAAGGTTGAAGTTAAAAATTAACTTGAAAAAAAAGAAGATTAAAGTCGTCAGATCTGACCGTGGTGGTGAATACTATAGTAGATATGACGAATCAGGTCACAATCCAAGGCCATTCGCTAGATACTTACAAGGTTATAGCATTGTCGCCCAGTACACCATGCTTATGACTCTAGAGTATAATAGTGTAGCTGAAAGGCATAATCGCACCCTTATGGACATAGTGTGAAGCATGATAAGTAATTCGACATTAACAGAATCTTTATGGGTTGACACGATCAAAACTTAATTCATATCCTTAACAGGGTTCCTAATAAGGCTGTAAGTAAAATTTCTTTTGAGTTATGGAATGGGACAAAACCAAGTCTTCAATATCTGCATGTTTGGGGATGTCCTGCTGAAGCCAAAGTTTATAACCCGTATGAAAGAAATCTCAATCCTAAAATCATAATTTGTTTCTTTATAGGATACCTGAAAAGGTCAAAAGGTTATCGATTCTACTATCATTCTCACTCTATCAAGATCACAGAGGCTAGGAATGTTATATTCATTAAGGACACTGAAAATAGTAGAACCATCAACATTAAAAACTTTGTATTCGAGGAATAGAGGACTATAATTCCGATCATAATCACTCTAGATCATGTGGATATTAATGTTGCAACCAAGCTTGAAATCACTGCAGAACACCACTATGAATCTCCTGTACAACCCACTGATGAGGGAAATCAAAATCACACCCGAGAGACTAAGCCGTTGAGAATATCTAAAAGAAAGAGAAGACCTGTAAATCAAGACGATTACATCGTATACTTATAGGAGTACGAATTTAACATGGGGGTAGAAAAGGATGAGGAATCCTTTATATAAGTTAAACAGAGTGTTGACCCTTCTCGTTGGATTGATGTCATGAAACATGAGTTGAAATCTATGAAGGACAATAAAGTGTGGGATCTTGTAGAGTTACATTCAAGAATAAAGCCGATTGGTTGTAAATAGATATTTAAAACCAACCGAGACTTTAATGGTAATGTTGAATGTATAAAGCCAGACTTATTACCAAGGATTTTAACAAGCATGAAGGCATTGACTTTAAGGAGACTTTCTCACAAGTATTTAAGAAAGACTCATTTAGGATCATAATGGTTATTTTGGCCCATATAGATTTGGAGCTGCAACAGATGAATGCAAAGACTGCGTTTCTCAATGGGGATCTTAATGAAAACATATATATGTTATAACCTGAAGGTTTTATAACCGATGACTCAAAACATATAGTTTGTAAAATACAAAAATCCATCTATGGGTTGAAACAGGCATCACGACAGTGGTACCTAAAGTTTCATAAAGTGATTTCCTCATATGGCTTTGTAGAAAACATTGTGGATGAATGTATCTACATTAAAATTAGTGGGAGTAAGTTCATTATGATGATTTTGTATGTTGATGACATTCTGACATTAGGATATAGAGTGACACCAAGAAATTCTTATCTCAACTATTTGATTGAAGGACCTTGGTGACGCATCTTATGTGATCGGCATTGAGATTCGCCATGACAGATCACGTGGACTGCTCAGCTTGTCTCAGATGGCCTATATTACTAAGATACTCGAAAGGTATGACATGTAAAAATTATGCTCCTAGACAGTCATTCATTGTTAAGGGTGATAAATTCGGACAATTCTAGTGTCCTACGAATGATTTGAAAAAGCGTGAAATAATCAACTACAACCTCATCCACCATAAAAGCAAAATTTATTACTTGTCATGAGGCATCTAATAAGACATTGTGGTTACAGCGTTTCTTTTCAAATTTACGGGTATTGGAGCATATTCCGAAACTATTGAGAATATTTTGTAATAATTCAGCTCAACTTCCTTCTCTAATAACAACAAGCATTCATTAACGTCGAGGCATATTGACATCAAGTATCTTTTTGTAAAGGAAAGAGTTAAGAATCGCCAAGTGTCTTAGAGTTCATTGGCGCTAAGCAGATGAATACAGATCCACTCATTAAAGGACTCCCTATCACACCATTTCAAGAGCATGTAACATATATGGGAGTTATTAATCCCACAGATGTTTTCAGTTAGTGGAATTTGTGCGTGTTTTATTTTCACAGACATTTAAGAGATCTCATTTAATAAAGTTATTTGATGATTCTAATATAAAATTAATTTTTGCTTCTATCTAAATATGTGTAATCTATTTTTGAGTAAGTAGAATTACAGTCATGTCTCGTTGGAGACATTTAAAAGCTTCAGGACCTCTTAAGGATAGACACACATCGTCACACTACGTGTGTAATCCTTATACCACACTTCCTAGTTCTTGATCTATGTCATTGATACTGATAGTTTTTGTGACCGTGCTTAGTCTCACTTCACTTAAATTAAATATTGTAATGGCTGCCACGATCCGATACTAGCAGTCTTGATAGACTAGATTGTAATAGCATTACCCGTATTATCCAAGAATTACATTGGTTAATCATTTGGATGTTTCTTTAAATTAAAATATGTTTTTCAAAATTATTTTCAAAAGATTAATCATTGACATTAATCAATGTGGCCCAAGTGGGAGAATATAAGAATCCTATAAGGTGGACCTTATTGATCAATAGTCTGGATTGTCCTAAGAGTTAGATATATGATCGGGTGTACTAGTGGGGCCCACTAAGTTGTGACATATCCAAAAATTTATGTAAGGGGCAGAGTGCTACGACTGTGATATGCACACAATGGTTTAAAGGAATTAAGATTACCAAATCGTGTGGAGCCTTGGGGAGAGGAGTTTTGATGGGTTTCAAACTCCTCACCCCTCTAGCCTATATTAACAGGGCTGGGTCCCCAATCCAACACCACCGACTAAAGTTACAGCCCCATCATAGCTTCTCTAAAGGGTGTAAGGAGAGGAAGATCTCGACAATCTGATTTCATAGTAATGGTGACACAACAAGTTAAGCCATCTTCTTCATCGGTCCTTCATATCCAATGCACAACAGATCCTATGGCTATTTCGCAAAAGGTCTTACAATATTGAGATACATTGGATTGCACTGATTAATGCATGTATTCTATTATATACCCTATTGTGGTATTAATTTGTGTTATTGATATATGTTGGTTTGCGTTGATATACATTAGATTGTACAGATTCGCACATCTATTATTCAATTAATATACCCTAACGTAGCATTAAACTATTTTGTGATTATGATTATGTATTTGATAGATATGCGTTGTTGTTGTGGTGAATCGAGCCTTGTTTATTACTTAAGTAGATGGCCCACTTTAGGTTAGCTATCCCAGACTTATATGGTCGACTGAAGTTGAACACGAATGATCAACAGTAATTGGACTACATGGGATGTTTTGCACCTAATGTAATTTTTGTCTAGAGTTTTCTATAGTCAATCAGATCAGTTCAATGCAAGACCCAATCATTTTTATGTTTGGTGATAGTATAACAT
Organism: Magnolia kwangsiensis; assembly: GCA_037074715.1. Lineage (NCBI taxonomy): Eukaryota > Viridiplantae > Streptophyta > Magnoliopsida > Magnoliales > Magnoliaceae > Magnolia > Magnolia kwangsiensis. The sequence continues at coordinate 124,567,380 of CM073577.1, forward strand.
TTGAATGAATCTTGGATACCACTGTTACTAATGAAATAAGTCAATTCATAATCGGTAATGCGTTATGATCCTGAAAAGGCTCATGAAGTTGACATAGTGGTATGGGACACCGTATCTCAATTGTTGACCTATACTGGGTGACGATCCTCCTCATAGTGTCCCTTGAGCACTAATTAAGGTGATGTTCCATATCGCATTAGGATATTAGTTGTTAGTGATATTGGTGATGAGCCGAGATGCCATTATAAAAATTGGGTAACAAGTCATTTTCACATTTATTTGTGTTGGCTGACAAGCGCTTACCTTATTTGTGATTATCCTTGGGTGGTGAGTCATTATTATTATTTGATCATGTAATTTTGACTATTGGGTGACAAACCCTAAATTGGATCAATTAACATTGGTAAGGAGTCATTAGGTGTCGTAACGAGCCACGTAATCTAGATTAACGATTCGTGATATCATGACAGTATCTCAACTTTGAAAATTTGTTGTTCAAATTTGGATTAATAAATAATGGCCAATCATGCATATCATGTCATCTGTTGGTAATGGTGGTCACGGGAGACATTACAATAAGATGGGTACTTATGGATGATTGTCAATGCATGGTTGGCCGAGGGTTGCGCCAATGCTACCTTTTGACCCTCTTATTGATACTTGGATGCAATTGGGTGCGTAGTTACCTGAGGGTTGCTCTAGTGCTATTGTCTTATAGATACTTAGATGAAATCAGGTGTCAGGTATGCCATGGGTTGCATTAGTGCTACTATTTAAACTCCTCATGTTATTCTATGAAAATGTTTTTAATATCATGATATACATGCATCTAATTAACTAGTTAGAGAACTGGTTATTTTATTATGTTATCATTACCTACGCTTGATTGTATTGATAATGTGTAATTTAGAAAATGTTACCACTGATTTAGCGACTCACTCCCACCTAGGATAGTGTTTTAAAATACTAAGCAGTTCACTTTGATGTAAGTTTTACCAAGGCTGTGATGATTGATGATTCATACTATTGTTTTGGGGCTATCATCAGAACATTTATTATATATGTTTCATGATACCATCCAAATATTGCATATTTCTTCTCTCAATTGTTTTAGTATTCATGCATTCAAAGTGTTTAATTGATTAAATAATATTTAATTTGTACATGCGATGTATTCCAGGAAATAAAGGTGAAATCATGCTCAAGAAACTTAATTAAAGCTCAAAAGATTAATCAAGAGAAGACTTGGAGATTTAGAAGTCATTAATGAAGAATTAACATTTCAAAGATCCAAGAAAACCAAGTACAAAATATAGAGAAAAGAATGAAAAATCATGCAATGCAAATAACAAAAATTATAAATTGTTCGGTCCCAGCGGAGTTTAGTTTGGCCTGACCGAATGTTCACAGAACAGTCTAACAACGAACTATGATTTTCAAACTTAATTCGACTTAACACTTAAGTCCGACTGATGCCAGGTTCAGTGCCATAGAAGGGATGTTTGGTGCGACCTAAGGGATATAGTGTCACGTCCCAAACTCAGAAACCGGGCTCACAAAATTCTCGATCGCCGAATCCGGCGCCTACAGCCTCCGTAGAACCCCATTCTCGGCTCCTAGCTCCCATTCACCAGGTTCCGATCCTGAGATGCTACGAGGAGGATTTTCAATGTCAGTTTGATTCGTAATAAGCATAACCAAAGGCATAACCCACAAACAACAACCAAGAAATCCATTACATTTCCACTATGATCAAAAACTTTACAAGTACAATGAGCATAAAGGGAAATATAATGGTAAATAACAAAAACTCCAAAATGATCAGCAACGTGCTCCTGCCTCAGCGCTGTTGCGATCCAACGTCACCTGCATGCAACGGTCGTGCATAAGCTTACAGAAAGCTTAGAGGGTAGTGAAAGTGTGTGCGCAAGGTAGTAATATGTACATGCAATGTCAGAGTGATGCGGAATATGCAAATGGAACCATGATATCATGAGCCGTACCAAGGCTATATAATGCCAGACATGAATGTATCGACCATCCCAAGGCCATGCGATGTACAATGCAACTCAAGCATACAGGTCCTCATCTATGTCCACACATCAATACAACTCAAAATATGGAATATCACCGGGGTCTAGTATACTCTAAACTAGATTGCCGCCACATCGCGCGCAATAAGGTAAGTGGAAGAGACCACACTATCCGTCTTCCAATATCGGGCGCGACTCGTCGATAGAGGACCCATTCCTCGAGCTGGTCAGACTCAGCCTAGTATTGCCCCCTACACTCGGGCGGGTAAGGCCGCACCCTCTTCCAACCAACCACGACACAGTGGAGAGCGTAACCGTCTGGTAATCGGCACTCAACGCTCATCTACCTACTCGGTCTAGACGTTGAAGCAACCTCTTGGTACCATAAGGGTTTAGAAACTTTCACCCAGGGATATCTATAGTACCCCATGTAGAATAAGATTTCCGGTATCCAATCCTGCCAACTACGATGCGTCTGTGGAGGCTACGGCCCCGATGTCGCTAGGGCGTACAATAATCATGTCACACAAATGCGGAATGCATGAATCACGCTATCCAGTCATGCAACCAATCCTGCGCATATCGTGCGCTCATGTTGGGCAACACCGTCTAACTGGGAGCCCATAAACAACCTGCCCGAAGGCATATGCCATGATCAGTCAATCCCCATATCAAGCATACATATGATGCGTTTGATCATGAGTCATGAAACTATACTAACATGTAAATGAGTGATGAACCATCCTTACAACGCAGATGGGCCTGGACGGCCGAAATACAACAAGTACGGCCCAGTAATGGGCCCTAAGGAGAGTCGTAATGTGGACATCCAACCAACATTACACTCGTAATGTGGACGTCAAACCAACATTGCTCCCCAGGCACGATCTTCTTAAACTTTGCTACGTAATCGGTATGGGATTACACATTACAATGGGCTTAGGTTCAACCCATTGGGCTTTTCATATATATATCAAGTGGCCATTTTCTATGGGCCTTTTATTCATCAGATGGGCCACATAAATGGGCCATACCAATGGGTCATATGTGCATTGCAATGGGTCAAACCCGTGGGCCTAGGATTGCATCAAATGAGCTTACTCTCATGCGTCTAACATGTGACCAATGGGCTACACCAATTGGGCCCCCCACATGTACGTAAAAAGGGACTCAACCCATAGGCCTAACATGAGTCAAATGGGCCTAAACCCTTAGGCCTTTATTAAATAGAATGAGCCTAACTCATGGTTCTCAAATAAGTCCAGTGGGCCTAATCCCATGGACCCTTTTATAATCAAATGGGTTTAGTCCCATGGGCCTTACAATATATCAAATGGCCTACTTCTATGGGCTTTAAAATTTCAACAAAAAGGGGCCCAATTACATGGGCCTTGAAGTACATCAAATGGGCCTAGTCCCATGGACTTGCAACACATCAAATGGGCCTAAGCTCTAGGCCTAAAATGAATCCAATGGGCCTAGCCCATAAGCATTTTATAATTCAATAGGCCTAACCCATAGCCCTTTTACAGTCCAAATGGGCTTAACCCAAAGGCCTTAAACAGTTCAAATGGATGGACGGTTTGGATGCATCACATGCATCATAGTGGGTCCCACTGTCCAGTGAACAGTGCGAATAGGGCACATACATCACGAGGGGGCCCCACCATCCGCTGGACGGTGGAGTATAACACCTATATCATGGTGGGAGCCCACCGTCCACGGCTGTGGACGGTTTATTAAAACACATACGTTAATGGTGGGATCCACGGATGTGGCCCACCCTGATGCCCAAATGCCATCTGAGCCATTCATAATGCCCCTCGGACCTAGATGGAGGGAAAAAAAAAATTCAGCTTGATCCAACGCTTCTGTGGGCCCCAAGCAAGATTTCAATGGTAAATACTCCATCCCACTGTTTCGAATGGTGTGGGCCACCTGAGTTTTGGATCTGTTTCATTTTTGGAGGGGGCCCACCTGAGGATGGGACCCACCTCATGAACGGCATAGACAAAACATATACATCATGTGGGGCCCACGGCAACAACCCCTGCAGCCTCTGTACAGCGTCAGAGGCCCAGCCTCTTTACAATTTTTTTTATAAAAAATTGAAAACTCATATTTTGGGGTTTTTTTGCATTTGGGGCCCACATCCAGTAGATCCACCCCGTCCATTGGCTTCAGAGGCTCAAGACCGATCCAATGAGTCTAGAGTTTGAATTTTTTTGACGCTAGGAAAGTGAAATAATATAAAAAATGGCATTTGAATGGTGAGGACGCAATATTTAGCGCTATGGCCCACCAGGTACTCCGTTCAATCTCATTTTCTGGCTCAACGCCTAAAATGAGATGGTGAAAGGGATGGACGGCTTGGATCGAGAATAAACATCAAGGTGGAGCCTAAACAAGTGGGCCACCCCAAAAGTACCCTTTTTCCTCTTTCCTTTTTGTTTTTTTTTTTTTTTTACAAGCAGGGGCGTCCAGCGTCCCAGACGCTGGACGATGAACGTCCTCTTGGGATATACTGTGGTGGGCCCTGATGAAGTGGGCCACCACTGATGTTTGTCATGGGTTCAACATATCAGATGGGCCCCACTTGAATAAAAATTTGAACGAAATAAATCTCAAGGTTTGGTCCATTCAAGTGGGCCACACAACTTATCACATAAAATAAAATAAAAAGAAGTAAAAGAGAGAGAGAGAGAGAGAGAGGAACATGGAGAGTGGGACACGGCTTGTGATGGAGGGACCCCGACATTATGTGCCCTCCCTCACAAGAAAATTATACAATAAATGGGTCCCTTGCACATGAGACCATTGAAAATGTAAATCAACGGTGGAGATCCATTCTCCACCGATATGGATGGTCTAGATGACCTTTCTAAATGAAAATAAACATCATGATGGGGTCTATGGAGAATGGCCCTATCATGGAACGATCATGATGATCCAAATGGTCCATTGGCCACATTTTAGGGTCCCAAGTGAGATCCACACCATTGATCGGTGGGCCTCACTTGGTCCACCATAAAAATAAGAAAAACTACTCTAAAGAGGCACCCACCGTCCGATCTTCTCGCTCCTAGGGGTTCCTTGGCACCTTGTCTTCAACTTTAATGGTTAAGATGAAGAATGGAGGGTTGAGATGAAAGATTTTGGGGTAGGAAGGTGGGCCACTTGGAGCTTAGGGATTTTGGAGAAACCTCATACGTATGGAGTCTCTTAGAGCTCATTTGTTGTTTGAAAATTTGAAATGAGAAAGAGAGAAGGAGAGAGAGTGATGTAAAGGAGAGAGAGAGAGAGTGATGGATGGATGGGTGAGTGATGGTTGTGTAAGAAAAACTTGACTTTTGTGGCTTTTGTGTAAGAGAGTTATGGGCGGTGAAGACTTTTGTGCCTTTTTGTGTAAGAGAGGTATGGGAAATGAAGACTTTTGTGGTTGCTTGGGAAAAGAGATGGAAGTGATGTGTACTTGACATGTGATGGATTGATGGGTGATTGATTGATGGGATTGATGTGATTGATGTGACACATAGTAGAGATTCCCTTGGTTTTCGCAACGCGCGGTGTTTTCTCACACCGAACGTTGGCCCATAACTCTTGACCAGGGTATCGCCTCGGCGCGCGAGTCGCGGTATCGGAACCGCAACGATGGCGCGATCGCTATGGTATTGGTCTCGAGTTGAGTCGACTCGGGTTGTCGGCATATGAATCAGGGTCGCGCGTCGATACTGGTTAAGGGTCGAAAGTTGTCGAAATTCGACCGGTAAGACCGCGGAAGTGTATGGAAAGGTACGGACCAAGATACGGGTCTTACATATAGAGACTTCTGAAAAAAAAATAAAGAAATTCATTTGTAATTGAGAGACAAATTCGGTGTAAACGAAGTGAAATTTAGTGCGACCAAAAGTTATAGTCAGTTACAACCGAAGTGCAACAAAAAGTGTGAAAATTGAAGTCGGTTTCAAGTCAGTGCAAACTTTTCTCATTTAAAGAGGTGTTTTTAAGCCTTCCTAAGTACAAATTGTGGTAGAGGTGAGAGACCTAAGAGTTGCAGAGCTTCTATGGAATCATTCTTCGTTCTCAATCGTCTGGTTCTAATTTGTTTTGCAGTTTTATTTATGTTTTTTAAGATGTTTGTTAATTATGCTTGACAAATCTCTTAGCTAAGGTTAATGGATAAACCTTTTAATGGATATTTGATGTTTAATTCGTTTCTTCAATAGAATTTTAAGTTTTCATCTTGAATTGTAATTGGATGTTATTGAATTTCTAGATTGGGGAAGGAATCAATCTATAAAGTTGTTTGATCTATTGTCACCTCTGGATAAATTAGATGCTTTCGATTCCCTGCAATGTGATTACCTAGATCTTCATGAGAGATTAAGTCCATCATGATTCTAACTTATGTTGGTTATTATTTATTGATATTACTACGTTATCTTCCTATTAAAATGGATTGGAATTCAATTCTACTTGAGTTATCAACTCGAGAAGACAAATTGAATTCAAAATCCATATAATTGAGGATTCCTAGATCCTTAGTCTTTTTTATAATCGCTTCTACAACTCTTCTATTTCGCTGGATTAAAAACCTAGACGAACCGTTTTCAAAGAATGAATTCTTAACATATTTTCACCAAATTCCTTGTGGATTAACCTCTGTTTTACTGAGTTAGTACTACATCACAACCCTATACTTGGGGTTGTTAACCCTTGAGTTCGAACAAGTTTTTTGGGCCATTGCTGAGGACTTTGCACTAAAAAAACCAAAGTTTAGGTTAAGCTTTGATTTCTAGTTCTAACCTAGGATTTTTCTTTTAGGTTTTAAATCTAAGAAGTCTAGTTCTAGTTAAAGTTTTTACAGATTTGTTTTGAAATCGACATCGTTTGTTTAATTTTTGTTTTGTAGCTTCATTGATCCTAGTTCTTCTAAATCGATAACTATGTTCCCTCATCTTATTACTTTTTAGTTGATTCGAATTTTTGTGGGATTTTATTTTCAAGGTTTAGATTTAGAACTTAGTTCATATACTTAGTTCATGCCCAAGTGGGTAAGGGACCATACGCAATGACTTCTAAGTGAAGAAGGTCTAGTCGACAGGTTTTCCATCCACCGTCAAGTTAGAAAATATCTGAATATGCCTAAATCATCTTAAACCATGGCTACAAAAGCTCTAAATATGCATGAGCAGGAGCCATACTTTGAGGAGAATATGGCAGAAACTGGACAAAATTTTAATGAAATTCCTATGAGGAATGCGACACTGGATAGGACAGTGCATGGCGAGAATGAGGCACACTACTTTTCCTAATAAGAACTTTGAGAGATTACCTATAACCGACAAGAGCAACCACATAATCTTGTATAAATTTTTTTCGGTCAATGTAGGTAACATAGATTTCGAATCGAGAGTGATCCAACTTCTTCCTAAAATTCACGGACTTGACTCAAAAAACCCACATCTACAACTCAAAAAATAAATAAAAAATTCAATGAAATTGTAGCAACTTTGCATTATAACAATGTCTTTCAAGACATTGTTAGACTTAAGTTATTTTCCATTTCTTTAAAGGAGAAGATCAAGTCATTACTCTATTCACTGAGACCATTTTTTTTTTTTTTTAAAAAAAAAAAAAAAAAAAAAACGTGGACTCTTGCCACAATTCCATTAACAATAGAGAAAATACAACTTTCGGATGGGGCCCAACAAAAAGAAAAGAACCCACCTATCATGTAACATCTAGTCAAAGCATCTGATTTGTACAGCAGGGGCTTCCCCTAGCATAGACTGCCCCCAACAAAGAAAGAAGGAAAACCATCCCCATTTTTTTTTTGCACAAGAAAACTAAAGAGCTTCACAGCATCTTAATGGAGCCTAAACCAACCTTATCAAGAAAAATAGAACCTCTGACCTCGTGAGGAAGCGCGAAATAGTTGTTAAACCAAGCAAAGGACTGGGAGCTGCTTCCTTGCCGGGCTAAAAAGTCTGCCAGTGAGTTTCCTTCCCTCAGAATATGCACAAACTTAACTTGACCCTGCATTTTCAGCTAGTTTATCCTGAAAATCCAAGCTTTCCATTTCTAACCAGGCTTAGTTGCCCCATTAATCATATCAATCACCTGTCTAGAGTCCGATTCTATGATGATTTGAGACATACCACTTTGGAGACCACGGGATAAACCATCATGTGCCGCACGGAGCTCTGCAGCTGTGTTAGTGCCCACTCCGTAACCTGCAGAGAAAGAAAAAATGAAATCACCTTTTTCTCCTCTACAGATGCCACCCCCACCTGATCTCCCCAGATTTCCTCTAGTTGATCCATCAACATTAATTTTACACCAGTCAGGCGGGGGTCTCTCCCACTTAACCACCAACGCTCCACCACCATTTTAGTTGGGAGCCGCTACGCATGGTCGAGGATGTCGTCCCAAACCAGCTTGGCCATGCTCAATAATAAGCACGTGAGCTGAGATGACCTGGAAGTTCCTTATAAAGTTCTTCACGGTTCATAAAACCAATACCTTAAGGTGTGTCATAATGAATTTCTCCCAAAAGGAAGACAAGGCATTCTTCCAATGTTGAGAGACATTCAAGGACCTATTACTTATGTGCCCACATTATGGTTATGAAATTTAGCGAGTAATCAGTTTCTTCTATGATGGATTGAATTCAAGTATGCGTTAATTTATGAAGATGATGTGCAATGATGAATTCATGATAAAGGACCCAGAGGAGGCATTCGATTACCTTGATAGGTTGGATGAAAACGTACAATCACAGAGCACCACCAATAAATCAAGTAATCCCAAGTTGAACCCTAAAGAAAAATGGAGAATATACATCCTCAAGGAGGATGATGATGTGAATGCGAAAATTATGGGCCTCACTAAAAAATTTGAGGCCACAGAACTAAAGTGGAAGTGATCTAACCCACCAACACGGCTGTGGAAAGTGTATGTGGCATTTGCGAGAGTGATGCACACTTTACAAAGGATTGTCCTACAATCTCAGCTTTTCAAGATGTGCTGCAAACTCAAGCGAATGCTGTAAATGCTTACCAACACCTATTTAATGCACCGAATTCTAACACGTATAGTCCTAACTAGCAGAATCATCCCAACTGCAATTGGAAAAATGGGCCAACTACTAATTTGAACCCTCCTCCTCAAGGACCTCTCACTACACCTCAACGTGCATTACAAGTGCAACCAAAAAAGAGGACCCTTGAGGACATGTTGCAAGAATTTATGCAAGAGCAGACACAATTCAATCAAACCACCATGCATGCTATGACTGATATTAAAATATCAATTTTAAGGATTATATCACAATTGACTCCTAAAGAGATAGGGATGTTTCCAGCCCAACCTTAGTCTAACCCAAAAGGGCAATACAAAGTGAGTAATTCGAATCCTTCGAGTCCACATGTGGAACAAGCCAAGTCCATCACCATTCTTAGAAGTGGTAAGGAAATAGACAAGACGATACCGATGAAGGTTGACATGCCCAAGGATTCAGATAAATCTGATGGTGATGATGGACCAAGCCCTACCCCACATGACAAAGAGCCAGTGCATGAACACAAACTCATGGCTCTATTTTCCCATTGGCTAGTTGCAACAAAATGGTCATCAAAGGATCAGGATATCTTAGAAATTTTCTAGTAAGTAAAAATCTATATTCCTCTATTGGATGCGATTAAGGAAATTCTTCATATGGTAAGTTTCTAAATGAGCTTTACACTGTAAAACACAAATTAAAAATGCAAAAGAAAGCTTTTTTTGTACAAAACAAGTGAGCTCAATTATCAAGCAAAATGCTCCCCCAAAATATAAAGACCCGAGTAGCCTTACAATTTTATATATTATAAGAAAATTCCAAATTGAACAGGCCTCGTTAGACTTGGGGGCAAGCATTAATCTCATACTTTACTCAATGTATGAATAATTGGAGCTTGGTGATTTAAAACCCACCAAGACCACCCTACAACTCGCTGACCGATTTATTCATATATCGAGAGGGGTAGTTGAGGATGTATCAGTACAAGTTGATAAGTTTTACTACCCAGTATACTTTTGTCATCTTAGACACACAGCCTGTCATAAATGCTAGCACCCAGATTCTGGTCATCATAGGACGCCCATTCCTAGCCACTTCAAACGCAATCATCAATTGTCGAAATGGGGTGATGAAACTGTCATTTGAGAACATAACATTGGAGGTGAATGTATTCACTCTCTGTAAACAACATAGGGATGTGGATGAGGTCCACGAGGTGAATATGATTAACACACTCTTTGAGGAGGAGCTCATATTGACGATGATCTTCGATCCCTTAGAAGCTTGTATTGCTCATTTTATGGATTATGATTATCACATGATTTTAGATATAGTGAGTACTTTGTTGAGGTTGAGCTGGTGCTTAAAATTAACTGGTGGAGGCCGAGCTTTGAAAAATTGACCATTATAGACTCAAAGCCTCTACCATCTAGAATTAAGCCATTAAAACTTAACTTAAAATCATTGCCATCTGAGCTGAAATATGTTTATTTAGGTCAAGGAGACATATCTAGTAGTGATTTCTTTTCACTTAGATAATGAGTAAGAGAGAAAGCTGATTACTAATCTTAAGAACCATAAGAGCTAGCATCATAGGATGTACTATTATGGATCTCAAGAGAATTGACCCCTTGATTTACACTCACTGAATACACATATAGGAGAATGTCAAAACATCAAGGCATCCACAATGCCGATTAAATTCTAACATGAGGTATGTGGTTAAGATGGAGGTATTAAAGCGGTTGGTATATATCTAATAGTAAGTGGGTGAGTCCAACTAAGGTGATACCTAATAAGTCTGAAATTACTATCGTAGGCAATGCCAACAATGAACTCGTGTCAACTAGAGTTACTATTGGTTGGAGAATGTACATTGACTACAGGAAGTTGAATACCATCACGAGAAAAGATAACTTTCCCTTACCTTTTATTGATCAAATTTTAGAAAGGTTGGTCGGTCATTCCTATTATTGTTTCCTAGATGGGTACTCGGGCTACAATCAGATTGAGATAGCCCCTGAAGATTAGGAGAAGACTACTTTTATGTGCTTCGTTGACACCTTTGCATACCGAAGGATGCCATTCGGGTTATGTAATGCTCTTGCGACATTCCAGATATGCATGCCCAGTATCTTTTCAGATATGGTTGAGCATTTTCTATAAGTGTTCATGGATGACTTCTCCATTTTCGAAAGTACATTTGACGCATTCCTCGAGCACTTGATTTTGGTCTCGACAAGACACGAAGAGAAGAACCTTATCTTGAATTGGGAAAAGTGATATTTTATGGTTTTAGAAGAGAGTTGTCCTTAGGCACATGATTTCGTCCAATGGAATTGAAGTGTACAAGGCCAAAAGAAGGGAAAAAAATTGTGTGTTATCTATTACACAAGTAGAGCGTTGAATGGTGCCCAGATAAATTACTTTACAACGGTAAAGGAACTCCTTGTTGTAGTCTTTGCTCTGGACAAATTCAGATCTTAATTGATTAGATAAAAAAATTTATAATTTTCACTGACCATGTGGCACTCAAGAATTTTCTTTCAAAAAATGATGCTAAGCCTTGTCTTCTAAGATGGATCCTACTCCTCTAAGAATTTAACTTAGAGATACGTGACAAGAAAGGAGTAGAGAACGTAGTAGTGGACAACTTGTTTCGAATGATTGTTTCAGATTCCATTAAGAGTTCACCAATTAAAGATACTTTTCCAGACGAATGATTATTTTTTGTCTCCCAATTATATTGGTACATTGTCATAGTAAATTATCTAGTGATATATAAATTGCCAATCCATTAGACATCAAAAGATAAGATTTTTTTTACCGAAGTACGTAGTTTTTTTTCTAAGATGATCCTTATTTATTTAAATATTGCTCAAACCAAATCATTAGGAGATGTGCTCTAAATAATGAGCACTCTAGTGTCATCTCCTTTTGTCACTCACAAGCTTGTAAAGGTCATTTTTCGGCAAAGAAAATCACTGCTAAGATTTTTCAATGTGGTTTCTATTAGTCGACAATGTTTAAAGATACTCATGAGTTTTTCAAAGTATGTGAGTAATGTCAAAAAATGAGAAGAATGTCACACAAAAATATTATGCTTGAAAATCTGATTCTAATTGTCAAAATTCTTTTATTGTTAGGATATCGATTTCAAGGGACATTTTCCCCAATCTTTTAGACATCTTTACATCGTGCTAGTTATGAATTATGTTTTCAAGTGAGTGGAGGTGATTGCTTGTAGAACTAATGATCATAAAGTAGTTCTACAGTTTTTAAAAGAAAATTTCTTGTTAAGGTTTATAACGCCGAGATCGATAATTAGTGATGGTGGTTCACTTTATTGTAATCGACCATTTGATAAATTAATGAAGAAATATGGTATTATACACAAAGTAGCCATACCCTATTATCCACATATAAGTAGTCAAACTAAAGTTTCCAATAAGGAGATTAAACAGATATTAGATAATACTATGAATCCAGAACGTAAATATTGGTCTTTAAGGCTAACTGACACATTGTGGGCTTATAGGACTGATTTTAAAACTCCTATTAGAATGTCTTCCTATAGGCTTGTCTTTGGGAAAGCTTGTCACTTACTAGTGGAATTGAAACATAAGGTATATTGGGCCATAAAATTGTTCAATTTTGAAATTAACAAAGCTAGCATGTTACATAAACTCCAACTTATGGAGTTTAAAGAGATTTGCAAAGATGCATATGACAATGCAAGAATTCGTAAGGAGAGGGTGAAAGTGTTCCATGACAAGAATATTTTCAGGAAAACATTTGAGCTAAATCAGAAATTCCTTTATAATTCTCATCTTCATCTCTTTCTTGAAAAACTATGATCTATATGGACTGACCTATTCATAGTAAAAACTGTTTATCCTTATAGGACCGTGGAAGTCGTGAATCCTAAAAAATGATAATGTGTTCAAAGTAAATGGTTAGAGATTGAAGCTGTTTGTGGAAAAAATAGTTCTAGAAGAAGTGTCCATATCTTTGGAAGATCATGTGTACCAGGATTGATATCCTAGTCTAATATAGATGATTTTCCTTACTTTCTTAGGATTTAGTTTCTTTCGATAGAATAGGATATTTTATTTGTAATTTTTTTTTGTTGAAGCACTGATCTTTAAAGTTTACTATCATTTATCGTCTGTCGTTCTTTAAATACTTGTTCCATTTACTTCTCTTTATTTTGTTGCTCTCATGTTACATATATCACATACAATTTAGAATTCATGTTGGAGGTGTGTGTACATAGGAAATAAAAAAATTAGAGTTAAAAATTCTGAATTAAAAAAATGCCAATCTTTGTAATTTTAGATACTTTCAGGAGATAAATTTGAGATTTAGTATTGAATATTTTTTAAGCCTAGATTCTAGTTACTTGATGGATTTTAAGATTAAGTTTAGTTTAATGATATTTGATTGAACATTTTTAAACATTGAATGAGTTATGAATTCATGAGAAACGTCTGACTTATACATTAGACCTTAGTTGGATGCTAAATTGTTGACGTGATGATTAATAAGAATGCAAGGAACTAAACTTGAGGAATTTGTTTATCATGTTCATTGAGAAAAGTGAAAAAGAAAGAGTATTACCAGCTATAAATAATAATAAATAAAAATAGTTGTCATCAAATAGGGCTACTTATTGAAGTTCGTGACAAAGATTTTAAAAAAAAAAAAAAAAAAAAAAACACAGAGAGAGAAAGAAATTTTGAGAAAAAAAAAGAAAGAGTAATAGTGTGTAAGCCGTCAATGGAAAAATTAAGAGTTGGAAGAGTGAATTATTGAACTATAAAACAAGTTTTGGTTGATTTCTTTGATTATTATTATAGACATTGAAAGTAAAAAATCGATATATGGTGTTGTTAAGTTTGGACTACATAATACATTCATGAAACTCAATGATTGAGAATTATTCAATTATATAATCATTACCTTAAGTTTAAGTGGACTATTTATTAAAGTATTGTAATCTTAGTGAATAATATGCTTGATTTGGTTCTCTCTAGATTGGATTAGTTTGAGACTATTTGATGTTACACAATTTATCCCTTTTCAGAATGGTTTTGAATTCTGAATTTTTCATATGTTTTGCTTAGGACTAATAAAATGCTAGTTGGGGGGGTGTGATAACATCCAAATATTGCATATTTATCATCTCAATTACATTAGTTTTCATGTATTTAAAGTGCTTAATTGATTAACTAACATATAATTTCTACATGCGAGTTAATATGAGAAACAAAAATGAAATCATGCATAAGAAAGAGGATTAAAGCTAAAAAAATTAATCAAGAGAAAACTTAGAGATTTAGAAGTCATTAATGAATAATTCACATGCTAAAGATCCAACAAAATTAAGTACAAAAGACGGAAGAAAGATTAAAAAATCATATAGTACAAATAATAAAAATGACAGACTGTTCGATTTCACTGGAGGTTAGTTTGGTTCAACTGATATGAACAGAATAGTCCAATAACAAATTGTGATTTTTAACTTAATTTTCCTCGACACTTAGGTCCTTTCGAAGCCAGGTTCGATGCCACCAAAGGGATGTCCAGTGCAACCTGAGGGAGATAAATACTTCAGAAGAGAATTAAAGAAATTCGGCTACAATCAAGAGACATTCGGTGCAAAATTCGGTGCGACCAAAGGTTACAGTCGGTTGCAATCAAAGCATTAAAAAAGTGTGAAAATTGAAGTCAATTTTAAGTCGGTGCTAACTTTTTCTATTTAAAGAGGTATTTTAAGCCTTCCTAGGTACGAATTAAGGTAGATTGAGGAGAAAGACTTAAGAGTTGCAGAGCTTCTTTGGAGTGATCATTCCTTTTCAATCATTTATTTTTTTTTAGTTTTCTTTATGTTTTGTTTAAGATGTTGATTATGCTTGACTAATCTCTTAGTTAAGGCTAATTGATGAACTTTTTAATGGATATTTGATGTTTAATTTGTTTCTTTAATGAAAATTTAAGTTTTCATGTTGAATTGTGATTGGATGTAATTAAATTTTTAGATTGGGGAAGGAATCAATTTGTAAAGTTATTTGATCTATTGTCACCTTTGGATACATTAGATGCTTTCAATTCCCTACGATATGATTACTTAGATCTTTACGAGAGATCAAGCTCATCATGTTTCTAACCTATGTTGGTTGTTTTTCATCAATATTACCATGTTATCTTCTAATTAGAATAGATTGGAATCCAGTTTTAATTGAGTTATCAACTTGAGAAGATGAATAGAATTCAAAATCTATTAATTAGGAATTAATGGATCATTAGTCTTTTTTTTTATAATTGTTCTATAGCTGTTCTATTCCACTGGATTAAAAACCTCAAATAATTATTTTCATATAATTAATTCATAATATATTCTTGCCAAATTCCCTATGGATTGAACTTGGTCTTACCAAGTTATTATTGCATTATAGTCTTGTACTTAAGGTTGTTAATCCTTGCGTCTGATCAAGTTTTTTCCACAATTGTCAGGGACTGTACGCTGAAAATACTTAGATTTAGGTTAGGCTTTGATTTCTAGTTCTAATATAGGGCTTTACTTTTAGGAAGTTTAGTTCTAGTTAAGGTTGTTACAAATTTATTTTGAAACTAGCATCGTTTGTTTGGTTTTTGTTTTGTATCTTCATTAATCCTAGTTCTTCTAAATCGGTAATTTTGTTCCCTCATCTTATTATTTTTTTAGTTAATTCTAATTTAAGTAGGATTTTATTTCGTAGATTTAGGTTTAAAACTTAGTTCTTGTACTTGGATCATGCGCAAATGGGCAAGGGACCATACACGATGACTTCCAAGTGAATGTGGTCTAGTCGATAGGCTTTCTTCCACCTTCAAGTTAGAAAATATCTGAGTACGTATAAATCATCTCAAACTATTGCTGCAGATGCTCCAAATATGCATAATTGGGAGTCATACTCTGAGGAGAAAGTAATTGAATTATCCCTGACTACCCATACAACTTGGCTTGAATCCCAAGGCTTCCTCTAGTGTTGTGAGCAACAGAAGTATTGAGATTCTTGTATGGTAGGCTAAAGTGATAATTAGATTATCACTAATAAATTGTATTTAAATTCTAAAGTTTTATTGACAATTTAAGTAGGATTCTTGTAAGGGGAGCCATGTGGTAGCCTTTGACTCAGAGAGAAGGTCCCAACGTGTAATTGAATCATCATCCATACAAGAAAGTCAATCTATCCATTTGGATGCAATTGGATGGTTTCTTAGAGGTCTTGCATTAGGGGAGAGGTTTTCTAGTTTTGATTTAGGATTTCAAATGTTAGGGTTTTACTTCTTATTTTTATATTTTAGGCTCAAGTTTCTCAGGTTATATGGTTCTAGGTTTTAATTCACTACCAAGAAAATGACTAATGTCGACAGCTGTATAGTGCCGACGGATTTTATCCGTCGAAAAATAATAATAAGCCGCCACCAAACCCGAAAGGTCAAAACTAAGTGCCATAGCAAAAAAATTGGAATGTAACGCCCTCCACAATATTTCTATTTTAGCTAAGCCGTCCATCCATTTTGAAAGTGCATTTTAAGGCATGAGCCAAAAAAAAGTAGATTGAAGGCCCAAATGGACCAAACCATATGAAATAATAGATATTGAGCGTCTACCATTGATACATGGTGTCCCACTCGGCGCTTCGACTTACCTCCTTTTTAGCATATTACCCTAAAATAAACTATAGAAATGGATGGACGGAGTGGATCAACAATATACATCATGGTGGGCTCTAAGAGGCCTGACTGGGGCGGCCCTCTTTGGCTCCGCCCTGTGCGTAGTACAAAAGTGGATTGGTTGGTGTATCACACACCAACCGCGTATCTTAGTGTGTAGACGTCACTAAGTTCTGTGGGTCCCATCATAAGGCGTGAGTTATATCTAAACCGTCCGTCCACTTGGTGAGTTAGTCGTAAGGCTTGATCCAAAAAATAAGATAGATCCAAACATCAAGTGGACCACAATGTAAAAGGCAGTGAGGGATTGAACGGTTGTCATTGAAACCCTTATGGGGTCGCCGAAATTTTAAATTAATATGATATTTTTTCTCTTCATGTAGGTCTATGTGACCTTAATCATGAACAGAATGGATGGAAAGTAAATGTAATAGTGGGCCCTGCGAATGTTTTAATGGTGAGAGTCATTGTCTCCATTACTTTTTGGGATGTGGTCCACTTGAATCTAAAATTAATTATTTTTCGGATCAAGATCTAAAATGATCTCACCAAATGTATGAACGGTGTGGATATGATAAATATATCATCACGTGCCATTGTTACTTTGGTTTCCTTTGAACCGTTTGTAAACTTGGAACTCGAGAAACATCAATGAACAGGAAACGGATGGGCTACTCCCCCATGCCACAAAGCAATGGCTATGGTCGGTGCTCTACGGACCTGAACATGATATAACGTCTCATCCACGTTGTTCATTCATTTTTTCAGATAATTTTATGGTATGATCCAGAACATAAAATGAGGTAGATCACAATAATCCATCGATAAAAATACAAAATTTTTAATCGTGGACATTAAATTACCATTATTTTCCTGTGGTGTGGTTCGCCTGAGATTTAGATCTTTCTCATTTTTTGGATCAAGCCCTAAAATGATATTAAGAAATGGATGGATGGCGTGGATAAAATACATACATCATGTTGAGCCCACAGAGCACCTGGTTAGTGGTAACGCCAATAACCGAATGGAAGCGGATTGGCTAGTGTACCACAGACCACCGATCTAGCTGATGTGGGGACGTGTCGTGCGAAGCCTGGTGCTCCTCAAGGCTCCAGTCTGTTGAAAGGACATCAAAGTTACATGGCCCAAAATGATGTATTTATCATATCTATACCGTTTATCCATTTGGGGAGATCATTTTAGATATGTCTTTCAAAAATGAGTAATTTTCAAGACTCACGTGGACCACACCACAAATAACAGTGGGACAATGATTCTTACCGTTAAAACATTCATAGGGCCCACCGCAATGTTTTCTTTCCATCCAATATGTTCAGAAAGTCACACAGACCTGAACGAAGAGAAAAAACAAATATAATATTGATACCAAATTTCTATGAACCCAGAAGTGTTTCAATAGTAGGTGTTCAATCCCCCACTTCTTTTTACAATGTGGTCCACTTGACTTTTGGATTTATTTTAGTTTTTGGTTCAAGCTTTGTAACTATATTATCAAGTGGATGAACGGTTTGGATGTGAATCACACCTCATGATGGGACACACAGAACTTGGTGGCGTAAACACATGATCTACATAGGTGGTGTGTGGTACACCCGCCAATCCGCTTCCTAGCCAAACACCTCTCTCCTCCTTCGAAGCCTTTTTGTCAAAACAGGTCAAGGCCTATTTGATTTTTCAAAGAAACGGTTATTCCCTTGTTTCATATGTTTGAAAATTTATAGGAATTTATGTTTTTAAAATTAATTTAAAAGAAATAATTTTAATTTTTGAACCGCATAATAATACATATGATATATCCATTCTGTTTATATGTTTTACTACAATATTTTGAAGCATAAGACAAAAAATAAAATAGATCCAATACTCAAGTGGCCCACGCCAAAAGAAACAGTGGCCCCACAAAGTTTTAATGGTCAATATTCAACTTCCTTTTTCATATGACGTGATCCACTTGAGTTTTGGATATGCCTCATTTTTTTTCTCATGCTATAAATTCAACTAGAATAATGGATGAATGGTGTGGATAAGCAAAATGTATTACAATGAGACCCACGGATATTTTACAATATTCTTGATTTTTGTATAAAAAAGTAGTCAAATCAGATATGATATATATGCACACGAAAATAATTATTATTTTTTTACACGGTATTTACCATTTCACCCGAAATCAAACATGCCCTAAAAAACACAGCCCGCGCCAAATTTACTCTCTCTCTCTCTCTCTCTCTCTCTCTCTCTCTCTCTCTTATGACGAATCCTCTTATAGAGAACCCTCGAATTGCTAGAGATCCTCACAATCTCGGCAGCAAGTCAGTACTCCTATTTCTTTTACGGCCTTCTTTAATGTACAAATTGGTTTTGTTTTTTTGTTTTTTCTTACAAATATGGTGGGAAACTAGGTTTTTGGAGGTAGTGAGCCATAGGAGGTTGAATTTTAGAAAATGGTGTATGTATAGTTTTACTTGTTTGGAGAATAGGTTGGGATATTAGGTTTTTTGGTGGATTTTGGAAAGTCGAAGAGTTTCGGATTTGAGGATATAGGAATTCCTTCTATTGTATTTTCTCGTTGATTTTCCCTAGACTAGCTTTGCTTATCAGTGATTAGTTTGGATGATGTTTGGTGTTGTAATCTTAGATGGGAATGATAAGAAACATGGCTTACAAGGGAAAATGTTATGCCCCATTGATTGATAATCCAAACTACAAGGGCATTTGGAAGACACATCAGATTCCAAATCCTGATTAACTTGAGAAACCTGACTTCCCCTGGGTGTCTTCTCTGATGCGGCGGTCTCAACACATCAGGATCTATGCTCTACAAATGGTGGGATCGGTTCAGGCATTTTGGTTGAGGGTTGGTTGATGGTAGGTTGCCTAGACATGGCCGGCTCATGGTGGGTGTTGCCTACTCAGTGAGCTCCCACCTTTCTATTGAAAAAAAAAAAAAAAAAACTTGAGAAACTTGACTTTGAGCTTGTTACAGCCATTGACATTGAGATTTGTACAAGGCAAGATGGGATCCTGCTCGACAATATTTTGATAGCAACTAGTGAGAAAGTTGTTGAATCATACAAGGAGATGACCCTAAGTTTGAAGTTGAGAAAGAAAAGCACAGAGGAAGTGGTAGGGGTTGCTTCAGATGGGCTTACAGGCATCTAGGTGATGCTTATGTTAAATGTTTATTAGCTCTCCTTGTTATTCTTAAGTAATAAATTTTGGTTATGATCCTGACATTTCTTCTGCAGTCTTCAGAAGGTATTTGATGTCCTCTACCGGATAGCAGATATCCCTTCTTGGAAGCTTACAAGATCAAGATAATTGTAAGTGTAATCCCTGGCTTGTTCAGACCTGCACCATTCTAACTGAATATGCTCTTTCCCTATTGTTTGATTTTGAAATACTTGTAGGGTTTTGGCATAAATGAGATATTCTGGTTCTCACAATCTGATTCTTGTCAGCTTGAAGAGATGGATTTCCTTAGTGTTCTTCAAATGATTCCTTCATGTTTTCAACTAGCGATGACATGTAGGTATTAGCATGAGGAAAAGCAGTTTTAAATTATGCTCTTCAATTGACAATGTGATCATTTAATTACTTGTGCAATTCATTACTCATCCACTGCTCTAACAATATCTTGTTCAGTCATTAAGCTATAGCTGCATTCTCCTATGTGTTTGAGAGTGCGGATGTGTCTCTTTTTTTAGTTTAGGAATTCAATTTGCTTAGAGGATCATGCCGATAGTTCTTTTTATCTAGAACATTGGTCTGTTGGGCTCCACTGTGGATGGACCATTTCATAATATCTCCCAAGGTTAGAGATCCTAGCATTTCCTTAAGACTTTTGTTTTTGTGTGCTTCTTTACACATATGCTGCGTGTGTTTTGGAGTGTAGAACTCCGTAGCAGCCATGAGATGAAACATGAACTTTTGTACTTTTGTATTTAGTGTGCTTCTCTACACGTGTGCTTGTTTTTGAGCGTAGAACTCTGTAGCAACCATGAGATGAAACATGAACTTCATTCTTAGTTGAGATCCAAGAGGTAAGGACACCAGACTTAATAATTTGGAAAATTATGTCTTGTTTTCGAATCATAATTTCTTTTTTGGTTTCGACTTTGGATGATATTTCCAAGCTCGTGCTTGAATTTTTTGAAATGCCTATGATGGCTTTAAATATACTTTTGAGTTATAACTATGAAAAAAATATGATCGGCGGCACCTCTATTTATCTTTATTTTTTTCTTAATTATTCTCTATACAATTTCAGATGATTTCTTTCAACTAAGAGAATAGAGGCTTTATTACTAGAACTCTATTTATAACAATTCACATTTATTTTAGAAATATTTGTGCCCCTGATTTGTTTGCTTTTTGTATAGACTTTGAATAAAAGGCTTTATCAGCATGCCTTGGTTGTCTTCTTGTGCCAATTACAACAAGAAGTGTGTTCGCTTGGTAGTGTTCTTTCGTGTCATATTGTAAGATTCAAGCTTTTCTGGTAAGACCAAAATCTCAAATTTTTTATTTTTTTATTTATTTATGCAATCTCATCTTTTATTGAAATATGTTTGTAGAATCATTGATCTATTGTACAACTAACATGTTTTTTGTATCAAATCCATTTCGAATTTTATTGTCCCTCTAGTGAAGATGGTTTGGATTTTTGAGGCGGCTCATGTAGGCGAAATACCCTTGAATCATGAAAGCAACCCACAAGACTAATGTAGATTTTTACTTTGGCATGTGAAATCATTTCTTTTATGGACATGATATGTACCAACTTGAAACCTTTTTGCAGTCATCAGGATATTGGTGTTGAGACCTGTACCATTTTAGTTCTATCTTTCTTTAATAAAGCAGTGGTGTGTCTATATTGAACTGAAATTTGAATTTAATGTCTGAAACATGCTAGACTGGGCTCTTAGTCAATTAGTGAGTTTTGGCTCTATTTAGTATCTTTGTTTCAGCATTTCTCTAAGTATGCACACCATCCTTATGTATCTTATTCCATGTTAATATTTACATTCAAGTTGACGTCCTTTTCAGAGTGATGCAGAGAAGCTGTATAAACAGCTTAACGCATTTAAAATCAAGACCTAGGCAAAAATTTCAACGTAATGGTTTCCTGGGACTTTTTGGACAAAAGGTTGATGTTGTAGATCACACTGAGAAGAGGTTACAAGATTTGGAAGAGAATGTTAGAATGCAACAATCAGATGTTTCATTGATAGGAGAGGTAATGTTCTGCTTTACTTCTGAGCCCAATTTCATGTGTATAGTGGTTCTGTGATAAATATATTGCTCAAGTTGCAGTTGGCATCCTCATTGTATGATCTCTCTTCTTTATCCTTCTGACCTTCATTCAAGGTGATGACCTGTAAGCATTGATTGCACTCTCGGTACTAGTGGGCCACACCATAGAAAACAATGCCTGGCCATGATAAATAGCATCAAGCAATGTGGTTCAATTGATTAGTGGATATGGCTTCTTCATTATAAGTTCAATGACATGGCAAATATTCTTAATAAAAATAGAGATATTTTGGGAACCGAAAAAAATAGTCATGATATATTCTACCGAAAAAAATAATCATAATATATTCTATAATTAAAATTTCATGTACCTTTATAATTATCCAGACTTTATAACCTACAATAAGATAAAAGTTTTTTTGTTTAGACTTACCTTCTCAAATAGATTGGTTTGTTTAGGGCTTTGGAGAAATGGGTATATTTAGTTTTGGATGTGTGCGTTGATTAGGAATTTAATTTTCATGGTCTTTTTAAAGATTAATGAGAAACGCCGACGGCTGAAAACCGTCAAAAACGCCGACGGCTAAAACCGTGGCCCTGAGCTGTCGGAAACGTTAACGGTTTTAGCCATCGGTGAGCAATGCCGATGCACCCTTTCCTGACGGACCGTCCGACGGCTTTTAACCGTCAGGGAAGGTCATTGCCTACGGTGTTTAGCCGTTGGCGTTGTCCTTTTTTAGTAGTTGAAAATAAAATCGGCCACCCCAAGCTAATAGAAGACACCCTACAGGGCCCTAGAGAGCCTTTTGATGGCCCCTAACCCTGTTTTATCTAGAAAGATTAATCCCCTAACCTTAATCGAGAGGTCAGAGAGAACCTGGTAGGAGGAATATTGCTGCTAGTAACTCCCAATATGTGCCAAAGCATCTGTCGAACCATTTTCCTCCCTCGGGATGTGGTGAAAGGAGAGGGTTGCCTAAGATTTGAGAACTCAATTCTCTAGAGCCAGTGTTTCTAAGCTCAATTTGGGCGGGAGTTCCCGCAAATGAGATCAATGACCAACCTCAAATCCAATTCCACTTCAATCTTGGAGAAGCTTGAGACACATAAACAACCCATTCTACAGAAAGTAGGGCTCCGCTCTATTGCTGGACCCAACATTGAACCCCATGGAAAAGGTGAAGAGCAGAATACCCTCTGCATTCCTACAAATCCCTCCACCCCTCGAAGGATCGAGATTACCTCAAGCCGAGCCGTCCAAGTTTAATTTGACCCAACCCTCCCTTGGCTTTGCCCACTTGACCACCTCAACACCACGCCGTTGCAAGCAATGTGTCCGCTCGGGGCAAAGAGTGTCGAGCCACCATTGTACTCTGGCTATGGTGGCAGCCTTGAAGATCCTCTTGCACCCCATCCTGATGACGTTTCTAGCCCTCCAAACCTCTCAAAGGATGACCCTTGGCGTGATCTTCCTTTGGGTCACATTGGGGCCACCCAAGGCCTCCATCCACCAGTGGTTCAGCCTTGCCATGTTTGTGTGGGCCTGCAGCACCGGGAGGCCAAACTTAACCCCGAAATGGGCCCAAAACGAGGCGCAAGCTCCCATTGGATGAATAGGTGATGAAGGGACTCAATCACAGGAAGGGTAGGCGAATCCTCCCTAGAACAAACAAACCTCGATGCCAAAATAACTCCCTTGGATTGGATTCTCTCATCCATAGGTAGCGCACCATGCAGCAACCTCCACATGAAGGTGGCAATTTTTGGCGGGAGTTTACCGTGCCAAGCCTACTTGGCCCAACTCCTCTGCTGAGATTTGGATCTATAAAGGTCACTTGCTGACTTAACTGAGAATAAGCTAGAAGAGTCACGGGGCCAGAAGCAATAGTCAGGCTCATCCGAAGACGCAAAACCACCTACAAAAATATCATCAATGACCTGCTGTGGCAAGAGCGAGAACACTGAAGAAGGAGGCAGTGACCCATTTCGCCCCACCAAATCTTTGACTTCTAGCTACCGCAGGGGAGAAGGGATGGTTGTCTTAGCGAGAGCAGCGAGAGGCCCCTAGCCCATCCAATTTGACGTCCACAGATTTACATGCCCACAACCCACTTACCACTGGAGGTTCTCCTCAAGGAGGGGAAATAACCTGCTAATGCTGACCCAGAGCGGGGAGGCTAGTTGACGCACTCTGGCTCCAACATCTAGATAGAAGTCCTGGGGATGTTTAGCCCTCATCAGCGCAGCCCACTGGCTATCCACCTTCCTAATTTTGACGTCCCAGGCGAGCTTCAACCTAAGAGCATTCAAGGAAACTCTTAGAGGACTAATCCCTAGCCCTCCCTCACCGACAGGTCTGCACACTTTCTTCCAGCTAATCCAATGGAATTTTGGTTTATTGTCATCCCATCCCCATAGGAAGTTGGAAAACTACCTTTCTAAATCTTGTAAGAAGCCCACTAGAACAAGGGAAGCAGTGAGAACATGCATCAGGATGCTATTTAAAATGTGCTTGATCAACACCACCCTACAAGCTTGGGACAAAAACCTGGCTTTCCATCCATTGATTCTGCTGTTAACTTTGTTTAGGAGGAAATGAAAATCAGACTTTCTTAATCTGTCCACTTTGAATGGCACCCCTAGATATTTCATATTAGCAGAAGCTTTAGGAAAGCCCAACTGCCTCTCCATATGCCAAATTTTTCCGTTAGTCCATTTGCTGGAACAAAGGAAAGTGCTCTTGGCATAGTTGAAAATTTTTCCCCGAAGTAGATTGGAAAGCGAAGAGGAAATTTAGAGCACCTTGAATGGACACTCTACTCCCGTTAAGAAACAACAGGGTATCGTCAAGAAAGAGTAAGTGGGTTGAGGTCCGACAGCCTTGCTTGAGCTTGAAGGGATGGCAAAACCTCTATTCATGATAAATTTAAAACCTCTGCTTAACACTTCAGCTGCGATGATGAACAAACCAGGTGACAAAGGGTCGCCCTGATGAAGGCCTCTTGAAGATTTAAAATAGTCAGATGCTTCGCCATTTAGAAGGACAGAAAACTAACAGTTATTCTAGCACTTTTCCACCAACAAGATCCACCTGTTGCTGAACCCAAACCTGCAGAGCACTGCCTTTAAGAATTCCCAATCAACTCTTTCGTAGGCCCTCTCTATGTCAAGCTTCAAGACGATGTTACCACCCCTCACCTTCCTACTTATATCCCTAAGAAGATCCTGAGCAAGGACAACATTTTCAACAATGGAACGGCCCCGAATGAGAGTGCCCTGCTCGACTGAGATGATGGTGGGCAGCACTTGACTAAGCCTTGAAGCCAGGATTCTAGAGAAAACCTTATAGATGCAATTGCAAAGGCTTAACAGCCAGAAATCGACGGAGGAAGAGGCCGCGAGGTTCTTCAAGATGAAGCAGATAAGGGAAGATGTAAATGCTTTAGGGATATCACCACCTTGAAGAAAGAATTCAGTAGCTTTGAGCACGTCCTACCCAATAGTAGACCAGCAGACTGAGAAGAATCCGCTCGAAAAGCCATCCGAGCCAGGGGCCCCGTCTTTAGGGAGGGACGAAATCGCTTAAAGTACCTCTTCGAGAGATGGGGGGTTGTCAACATATCGTTCTCCTCTATGAAAACCAGGTGGGGGATGGGCAAAAGGATGGAAGGATTGGCTGGGGTGTTCTCACCTGAGAAAGCTTTCTCAAAAATTTGACCGCTGCCTTCTTAAGATTTTGTTGGTCCGTGATTACTTCACCCTCTTCAGTCATGATGGAGGTAATTTCTGCTCTCCTAATTCTTTCTTGGGCCACCACATGGAAGAATTTCGTGTTCCGGTCCCCTTCATTAAGTCAGGAGTTTCTCGCTTTTTGCTTCTAAAAGACCTCTTCTAGGTGCTCCACCTTAGCTAAATGTTGTCTTGTCAGGGCCAGCTCATTGGAGAGGTCCACATCTGGATGACATTGCATCTTAGCTTCCACGTCCTCTACTTCTTTCTCTGCTGACTTGAATTGGAGAAACATATTCCCAAACAAGTCACGATTCCAACTCTTGAGGGCCTTTTTCATATTCCTAAGCTTCAGCTGGAGGTTTAGCATGGGCTATGTGGAGAGCTGCCCCTCTCAAGCCTTTTCCATAACAAGATGAAAGGAATCATGCAGGGTCCATATTCTTTGTAAGAGAAATGGCCGGGGAGCCAAGGGGGAATCCCTCGGGAAGACCAGCAGACGGGGAGAGTGGTCTGAGCTGACCCTTGGCAGATGCTCCACCCTAAATCTTCGAAAGGTGTTAGCCCAATTAATATTGATCAACACTCTATGCAGCCTGACTCACAATCTTGCATTCCCTGAACGGTTGTTACACCATGTGAATCTGTTCCCTGAAAAGCCTGTATCCTGAAGGTTTGCATTATCCACCACCTCAGCAAAATCATCCTAACTCGGGTCCGTATCTCTCCTACTCCCCAGTCTTTTTAAAGTTGTTAGCACTGCATTAAAATCCACACAAACCACCCAAGGGACCTGGACTGCACTGCTGAACGCTGCTATGTCACCCCATAATTGCCTTCTTGCCACTCTCCCACAGCTAGCATAGACAATGGATGGAATGATGGGAGCCTGATTGACCTGTAAAGAAATATTCAAGGAGATCATCTGGTTAAGAGGAATTAAGGACATTTACAAGGATCTGGTTCTTGTAGTTCGCATTGGATAAGGAAGAGTGGAATCCGAGCTTTAGCCCAATCCCAACACATTTATCCTCCCTTAACATCGGCTCCAAAATAGCCACGAGCCAAGGGTTATAGTTCCTAATAATTCTCTTGGCCGCCCATATAGTCAAGGAGTTTCCAACCCCCCGGGTATTCCAGATGAGGACTCTATCCATCAGTAACACAACCAGAATTCATGGCCCTCCTCTTTAGCCGTCTCAATCTGTTATGTCATTTGTCATTCCCTAGCTCTGCCAGAACTCTCCTAGGCTGCTTCTTTGGAGGGAGGGGACAAACGCCTGTTTGCTAGATCTGCTGGGGATTCTCCACCTGCCCTATTGGTCCCTGATTACCATTAGAAAAACTAGTAGAGGCTGTAGTCAGAGAGTCCGGGCTCTGAACCTCCCTAGGGGACTAGCCTACATTAATCCCTGGGCGCATCTCCAAACTATTCTGCTGCTCCAGATCAGGTAAATTTCTCTAGCCTGTAGCTGAGAGCGAAATTGAGGATGGATTTGGACTCACTGACCTTACAGCGTCCTCAAAGTAAGGTGAAGATCCACCTCCAGTTGACCTCTACTGTTACCTTGGCAATGAAGAGCATAATTAGATCCAACCAGGGAGCTTTGCACACTTGAAATCCTCTATCGTTGGTACTTTATGATGGGCATGGTACGAGGGGTCGATAGAGATCTGCCTTTAGGGGAGCATCCCTCAAACCTGGTAAGATGATGACCTCTGCCTGTCAAGGAAGGTCCCTCAGGGGGAAACCACCTACACAGCTCTCAGCCTGAGATTTGATTGGAGCAGTCGGCATTGCCTGTGGGGGTTACACCAGACTCCCCAAGTATGCAATCTCGCTAGTAAGCCCGTCTTCTGAAGATTGGGCCTCTACTCCCATGCTAGCAATTCCATGAGATAGGGCTACAATCTAATGCCTACCTCCTCCTTCGATAATCTCCTGCCCAGTGGAAGGCTCTGGAATTGGCCTTAAATTAGACATTTTGGAAGATTCATATCATTGAGAAGGTTGTGAGCCATTAGGCTTTGGTGTACCTTGGATGGTCAGAGCATTCCCAAATCTTCTACAGATCCATTCTTTAGTTGGCTCAATTGATGGTCTTGAAGTAGCTGGAAAATTTGGATCGCAATCCCCTAAGTGACCTCCGCCCTCGACTTGAATGTGGACAGGGAAGTACGAGTTTCCCACCTACAATTGCAGGACTTGTTTAAGATTAACTCCTGTCCTGAGTTTAATCTGAATTTTATCATACATTTGGAATAGCCCAAACTTACTACACGAGTCAATCTGGAGAACCTTGCCAAAGTAGTTCCCCAAGTTGATAATAACTAATTCGAGCAAGGCGTGACGGGGAATACCGAATAATCGGAGCCAAGTGCCTTCTTCCGATTCCACATCATTTGGGGACCAAGGGTATATGCTATCTAGCCCCATTTGGAGGTGAAGCTACCCATCCTGTTGGAAGTCACTGAATTCCCTCCACTGATTTGAAGATAATCAGGAATTTCACAGAGGAAATTCGGACCACATCAATCGCAGACGCTTTGAATTTGGATGCTCTGATGGCTGCTGTTAGTCGCAGAATGGAGATGGAGTGGTCTGCTGTGACTCCAACAAGGCCTAATTTCAGCTGCTCAAGCTTGGCGGCCACTGCTTTCTCATCTGCAACTGTTATGATATTTTCCTCTGCTCGGATGGTATCATCCCTTCCTCTGAATTGAGGAAATTTTCGGGGTTGTCTACCATTACGCAACACTCCTGCGAAAGACCTAGGGTCTGGCAGAAGGGTCACCGATTGCTGGACCTTGTCAGGAGGAAGGGGATCTGGCCATCTTGACTATTGCTATTCTTCCATCTATGTGTTGCCCCATCCAACATCCCCATGGCAGCTCTCACTTCTGCTTCATATAGGAAACGAATGAAGGCAAAACCCCTCGGCGCCTGGAATCCGGGAATGTTGGGATGTAAACATCAGTGACCTTCCCATATCTTTGAAATATGGTTAGCAGGTCTTGGTGGGAGCAGTCGAACGGTAGGTTCCCAGCAAACACGCTGAAGCTGTCAGATTTTATCCCATGTTTCTGCATGGTAGCTCCCCTCCTCTGGGTTGATCTCCCTCTGCTAGTCGCTCGAGGGTGCCTCAATCCCTTCCTTCGCAGATCTGGGGATGCCCTTGTTCCTCTGCTCCCAGATGGAGCCCTGCTCCGCATTTGCCCTTCCTACTTCAAACCGCCCTTCCTTCTTCACCCTGGAACCGTGACTGCTTGCGTGGAGTTCCTTTAGCATGGAAACTCCTCTTCGCAAAGCACTAGAGCGGAGCTCTTGCGCGCCACACTTGCACGGAAGGCTAGATTCGGGGACCCGCTGACCAAACTGACGGACACTAGCGGGGCACACTAGTACAGAGCACTAGCACGAATCACATGCATGGCGCACTTGCGCAGAAGGTAGAGTTCGGAAGGCAGAATTTTCCACAGGTCTGTGCTAGTAGGAACATGTAATGGTTAAGATCTTAATTATATGGTTGTAGCTCACTTTATGGTTCCATAATTACTTGGTGAATAAAAATGGTGTGGCTAGGTACATCCAAGTGGTGAGAAAGCTGATTCCATCTCCCTCTTCTCACATCTCTATCTGGATGTGTGAATATGTGAGACCATGGGCGTAGACGGTGGTGTCACTCACCCCTACCCATAAGGCAAACATGTGTTCTCATACACCCTCAACCTGGGATAGATTGGGAGAGAGACACCTCCTATATTTGAGGATTGGAATAGACAAATTAAAAAATCTACATCATGCCCATATACCATGTCAAAGTATGATATAAATTATCCATCATAGGTTTAGATATTGTAGAACTCTAGGATGATCCAGAGTAGAGATCCTAGGGTTAATTTAAAAGATTGATTTATTTTTTTTAAATAAAAATTAATGTTTAAATTCCATTGCATTTCTAATAAAATCCAACATATCCAATTTAAAAGCACTCTACAATTAAACTAGAGGCTTGGTAAGTGTTGTCAATAGGCTAATGAAATTCAAAATTGAGAATACGAGTCTCCCGATAGGATTGGTCCCACCAATTTGAAATCTAGGCTGAACCAACCTAGGTCTACTCCATGACCATACTCTACTTACCATATGCTCTCCTAGAAAACCTAGGTATCTAGGTTGAAGCCCCACCTTTTCCCTGTGTGATTCTGCTGAGTGTCTTCTGGGGCCTAGCGAGAATCTTACCTAACATGTATGTGTTTGATTCCTGGCACGAATCTTACCTAACATGCATGCGTTTCGGCACCTGGCACGTATCTTACCTAACATGCACAAGTTTCAGCACCTGAAGTGAATCTTACCTAACATGCAAATGCAAATGCATGCCGCCCATCGACGGCAACGGGTAACATGTGCAGTACCATACATTCCTAGTATAAATGTGTCGTGGAGTTTCAATGCTTTGCCAATTATATACTCTTGATAGGTGCTAGTGATTTATCTTTTGGTTTCGAATCAAATTACATATCAAGTGATCTACGGTGCCATGAAAGGCGCCTTTCCGGCTTGTGCAATAGGTATAATTCCATATATTTTTTTAAAAGTGTTATTAGGCTGGTGGTCCTCTCTTGATGGACGCTTGATGATCTAAGTAGTCTCTTCTTTATTATCATATTGATGGTGCGAGACCCTTTTTCGCATCTTGTCTATGCCATCATCTCTGTGTTGTGTTACCATTTTTGCGCTCCATTGGAATTATTTTTTGAGTTTTCTTTAGGCCACATGCATTTACAGCTGAGTGCATCTACATGCCAGTGCACATGCTAATTAACATGGCATAAATGTGAAAGATCTGAGCGGTTTATCATGTAGTCCACACTGTCTACATCACCTAGGCCAAATAAGTGGTAGTTTTGTATCAGGTGGACACAATATGCGGAGCAAATGAATGGCTAGGAAAAACATGCACTGCGGCATGCCTGGTACATGAGTGGACCACCTTGATTTTTTGGCCAGAATATTGGGTTAGCATGTCCCATTTGAACTGCTGGTATCCTCCGCATTGGCACATTCAGTGGTAGACAAAATGAACCTTTGTTCATTTTATCATGGATATGTCTGATTAATTATGATTTGAGGTGCATCTTAATAGAAAAGTATAGAAATGGTGTTGGTTGTAACAGCTTTATGAAGTTTGCCATTAATTTTTAAGGAACTATATGATATTTGTACGATACTTGGTATGCTATGTAGAACATTTAAGCCATCTAGGTAGGCCTCACCATGAATTATTTGGCATGAAATAGAGCCAGTTCACTCATCGTAGGTGACCTATCAAAATCAATATACCAGTGATGTGAACACACGTGCATGTGTGGATTGGCTTGATTTTCACGGTTGGGCATTTGGCAAAATGAAATTATGAGAAGGTGCGTTTTTTCAGTACCTAATGCCCCTAATACCCACTAATTTTTCACTCTAGCTGTAGAGATTATTATTAGGTTTTTTTGTTTATTTATTTATTTAATCCATGTGACACGCTTTTAATATCTAATCCATCCGATATATGCACTTCACCTTGATGACTTTACGAGTCAAAATTTCAGTTTATCCAATCATCAGATGGAGCACACATAGATTTGGATGCTTTTTGAGTGGTGTACACTGTTTTGATGATGTGGCCCACCCGATGATTGGGGCAGCCTGAGTTTTGGTTTTTCTAATAATCACGTGGGGATGCATTTGTTGGATAGGTTGGATATCATGCATGCATCTAGTTTTGGATATATTCTACTCTGTGTATTCCATCCAATCCATTGATATGAAAGGTCTACCTAAGATGACGGCACACTAGAAAATCAGGCAACTCTGCAATTAGGGGTGCTTAGTGCAAATCAATGGTGGGCATCTCCCTCCTAACTCTTCCTTCTTGCGTGGTCCATCTTAGTAATGGATTGGCATGATTTTTGAACCATGGCTAAATGAGCTATCATGTACAAGATGGCCAGAGTGGATGTCATCAATACATCACCAGGGCTTTCACATAACTCGTTGCACTATATCATTTTTTTTTTTTCAAAGGATATTAAATATATTGAACAAATTATTTTTTAACAGCCTATGATCTGAGCTAGCCCCATGATTTGGGCCCGCTATCGAAGAGACAAAGGAGAACAATGACCCTAAAGAAAAGAAATATGCAAAAGCGCAAAAGGAGCAGCGATAATTAGCCTATTCAAAGGTTGCCTAGACCCGTTCTATCTAAGAATAGAAGACCCAGAATCATAGGGGGAAGGTCTTTCAGCGTATGGAAATACCATCCGCTTGACCCGCACATATATTACTAATATATTTGTATGTAGGTACACACACATCTAGTATATATGCATTTGTGTGTGTGTGTGTTGTTACGCAGCATGCTAACAACGCAGTGAGCCGAGATCCATTCTCAGGCCTCACCTACAAACGATAAACAGGAAAAAAATATAAACTAGAAACAGATTAAAGCAATCAAAACAAACCACAAGATAAGATATATGTGAAAAAACTCCAAACTAGGGTAAAAAATCATGGATGCAAACTTTCACTATAAAGAAGAATGAAGATTACAAGGCAAAATACTAACCTCTCCCTTGGAAGTATAGACAAAATCCCTTACCCACACCTTAGAATAACTTTCATCATACCTAGAAAAGCCCTAGGAACTCCTATTTATAGTTTAGGCAACTTTCCTTCCACACCCTTGCAAAAGGCGACACCAAAATTCGTGGTCCACATCGGATTTGAAAACGAATCTGCGTAACTACAATTGGTCGAGCAGACTACATGACTAGTCGAGCGGGTCCCATAACTGGTCATGAATGGGTCACGACCGGTCGAGCACCTCGGGACCAAAAAACGATGCTCGTTAGACTTTGAGTCGAACCGATCCACGACAGGTCGAGCGGACCCCTACGACCGATCGAGCATAGCCCACGACCAGTCGAAGACGGCCCCAGATGTGGCTCTACATCTCAACAGACCCTATATGGGTGAGGACCAAGGCCTTCATAAACTAATTAGCAAGGTTCAGGGGACTACGGGCTAGGGCAGTTTCACTCCTTAAGTTGAACCACAATAGGCAAAGAAAATAGGCAGTTACATAATTTTTTAAAAGAAAATAGGCAGTTACATAAAAAATTAAGCCTTTCATTTATTTTGTAGGTCATGGCCAACTTGAAAAATGGCCTGACTTTTATAGAATTAAACAGTGTAGTCCACCTGTTGGAAAGATCTAATCAAGTACATGTGTTCCATGTTTACATGTGTGCCCATCTTTGCCAAGCAGTGCTCCCATAGTATGTGGAATTACCACATTTTAAAAAAAAATTCGGAATCCATCGTCATGATATATAAAGGGCTGCTTCTTCTTTCTTTCTTTTCACACAAACCCACATGACATGGGCACTTGAACCCAGTTGAAAGGCACTTTGTCTACCATTGAGCCATGGAACCGGACCCATATTCATGATGTTTAAGATTGTTTTAGATTCAAATGTAATAATGATTATATTACCATAATAGCTGATTAGGTGTGCTTATGTCATGTATCTAATGTATTTTTTTTCTATGTATTTATATTATCATCCATAATATTATCTGAGTTAATGGTCATTCAGGAATGGGCCACAAACATGGGACCCCAAGACGATCGTTGGTTGAGGTCATGGATTTGATCCCAAATCATCCAATTGTGGAAAAAGAAACCATTAGAACGGACTCAATTACCATAATCAACCTTCATGTTAAGGTGACAAAGATTATGTATGTTTTTTTAGTAAGTTAAGATTAAAAAAGAAAAATGAAACATTCATTGTTACAACTTGGATTTGGAGTTCGGGAATTTAGTGAACACTCTCTCTAATGCAAGAGAAGGTAGGAAGGCGGTATTTGTCAACATCCCCCTCTCAGCCTCCATTCACCCATGTTATGATCAAATATTATCTTTGAAAGTGGGACTTCAAGGTGGAGTTAATCAAGTTCTCTTCTCTATATATAGTCTATGCTAAATGTTCCAAAATTCTAAGGCATTAGCTCTGGACATCTTTGGTGGACCAAGCCTCTTCCAACCCAAGTCTGTAGGCAGCTTGTGCGGACTTCATCGCGGTTGCAGACCTATCTAAGAGGTTGGGCTGTTATAACCCTGACATTGGGAGTTCCAAAGAGTTTGCAGCAACCATTCATTAATATGGCCTTCTAGATGTGCGGTATTTTGGCAACAAATACACGTGGTGTAATAATCAAGAAGGATCATCTAGGATTTGAACCAAATTGGATAGGGTGAAATTGAATATGGAATAGTCTGCCACGACTACGTGTTGAAGATTGGCGTATCTAAGGAATGAATGGCTATCCTAGTGGGGGGTGATTAAGACCAATTAAAATTTATTACTTTAATACATAATTTCTTACTTAAACTAATATGTCTATTTAAACTAAAACAATTGACTCTAAGGCTTCAAAGTTAATAAAGGGTCTAATCATATAGATTATAATAAGTATCCTAATCAAGCAACTAGTCTATAGACAATAGTGTACATGTGTGTTGGATGTGCTAAATATTTAATTTCAAGCATTCATTTAATCATTCATAAATATAATTTTTAATCAATCATATAAACATAATCAGAAAAGTACTCAAATGATAATCTCAAACACAAGCATACACTACAAAAAATAGGATAACACCGACGGTTAAAAACTATCAATCTTTTTCTAAAGGCTTTTAGTTATCAAAAGGGCCATTGGGGCATCGACAATGCTCACTGACAGTTTAAAGCCGTCGGCAATGCAAATTATCATAACCATTGGCATTAGTGACGACTTCAAACCGTTGACGAGCAACACCGATACCCCATTTCTTGATGGCTTGTTTGACTAGCGCCAACGGTTAAAAGCAATCACATTTCTCATTTAAAAATTAAAAAGAAAAAGAAGAAGAAAATTTTATAAATTATTTAATGAAATAGAAGTGCTCCTCCATTATTCTCAGAGCACTAATAGTTGTAGTGCTCGTAGTTGCATAGTTTCACCTAGAAGCTCCTATTGTTTAATTTCAGCTCTCCATTAACTTCAAAACACATTCCCTATGCTTCCATGAAAAAATCACATTGATAGTATGATGTAATCTATCCTCGATGCAACATTATGTTTTACGATTCCAAACCATGGATGGGAAATATGAGTAAGACCTAATGCAATTAGGAGAAATATAACTTGAACAATTACTGATACGCTTTCAAAAATTTCACCATACTAGCATAATAATAGAATGAATTCAGCAAAATTTTAAAAAAATTTTAAAAAAATGGATAATATCCCAACAATTGCTGATAAGCTTTCAAAAAATTCACCATGCTAACATGATAGTAGAATGAATTCAGCATTAAAATAACAATAATAATCTCCCAATAATTAACGATAAGCTTTCAAAAATTTCACATTACTAACATGATGATATTGTCTTTTCTTTTCAAATTTTTTTTTTTTTTTTCCGTTTTTTGTACGTGGGGGGATGACAATGTGAAGAAGAACCTACTTCATTGGTGGGGCCTTCCAAATGAGTGGTCTAGATCACCCCATGTCAATTTAGCTCTGAAGGAGATAAATGCTTTCCAGGTCCAAACATGCCATGTCCTTGCTGCTGTGGAGTAAATGGTAGTACCTCACTAGAGATTTACAGATGGGGCAAACAACTTTTTGCCTCAACCACATGTCAATGCAAGCCACATGAAACTGCAATCAAATTCCACATGTCATGGAGATTAATGCTTTTCACGTCCAAACATGCCATTTCCTTGCTGCTGTGGAGTAAATGGTAGTACCTCACTAGAGATTTACAGATGGGGCAAACAGCTTTTTGCCTCAACCACATGTCAATGCAAGCCACATGAAACTGCAATCAAATTCCAGAGTTAAGAGGTTCGATCAAGTGACTTCAAAATCAAATGCCCAATCATGCAAAGAGTCTTGAAAGATAGCACTCGATTTCTTCGTGGATAGAAGAAAAACACGTTCGATGTGAAACTAACCCTGTACCATTTGAATTTCAGGCATCAACTTTAAACAGGATCTTAAACTGATGGAAATAGATATGCCAACACATATTTTGTGGAACATCAAGGGCCCATCAGGTGGGCCTCGCCATGAAAATGACCTGATCTGAGAATCCAATCAGTCAATTGGCCAGGTGGGCTAGACATGCACTGTGACAATGGATGGTTTCGAAGCGATGGACAATTAATTAGCCAATTGCCCACATTCAACAAGTTCTGCCCACCTAGCGAGCTAGCACCTAGTGTCCGCATTCAATAGACCCACCCAATGAGCTGGCCAGTCTAATTTCTGAAGGTAGGTCCCACATGACCGTGCATGGAGCACATTGGTGGTCCCATGAACTAATGACAATTTACTGCTAACTATTGTTTTAAGGTTCTTTAAAAGAGATATATTTTCAAGCAAAGAGATATATTTTCAAACAGCCACTGTTTGAGATTTGAAAAATGTGTTTGATGTCAAAATCATCTAAATTGCAACAATCCAATTCAATATTAGAAGAAATGACCAAAGTGGGGATTGGGAGATTTAGTATTTGTATGACAACAAAACCCCAAATTCCAATTGCATGAATTACAAATTGGACATACGTGAAATGATTATAATTTCAAATCCAGCGTTAATCTACTCAGGCCACTCTGATCTACATTGAATTTGAAAAATTCAAATTCAGAGTCCAAACATGGTCTAATCCATGAAATAATTAAGGACATCAGGAGGAAACTCGCCTGTTAGGATAGGTAGAAACCAAAAATGTAACGTTACATCAGGAGAAGGAAACATGTGACCTATGAATTTTCATTGGCAACCTTCCTTAAGGAAGGCACGACATGTCATTAGCAATAACAATACTACTGTTGATATCACCATTAATTAGAAGAAGATAGGGTGGTGATGGGAACTCAATCATTATGAAATAAAACAATTGAGTCGTTCAATACACATGCCCTAATTCATTGAATTGAGCTTTTGCGAAGCCCACACCTTGTACAAGACATATCTATACATTGCACTTGTGCCAACAGAGGAGACAGGTGCAATATCCAACCATCCATCTGGCTATTCACCCGAAAATCAAGCCGATTGATGCATTCAGTAGGTGGGCGATGATAGTAATGGGCAGACGGCTTAGAAAAATTTACCCAAGTTTTTCACAGTTGTGCACTCGTTTCATAAACTATGGGCCACCTATCTAGTATTTGTTTCTTTGAACCATTGAGTACCTGTCTAGTGGACTGACCTGATTATTGGGTTAGGTCTTCCATATAGCAATATCCCTCTGATGGATGGATTGATATGATACCTATATCCATACGGGCAAATGTGTGATGTGTACATAAGCTATCCTTACACAGGCATGTACACTTTACAAAACTCCATTAAGCATATTCCTTCATAAGGCAACTTATTACAATTAGTAGCCTTATGAAATCCTTCAACAATTAGTTCTTTGCATTGCAACGAAAAAGTGAAATGATGTGCAATCGGATACAACAATACTGTGGTTTTGGTCATAAAAAAGGCCCAAATTCAACGGTTACATGCAAAATGGGGTTGGTGCTGTTATTTCGGCCGGACCAATCCACTCTATGCCAGGGGTAATGTGGAAAATGGGACCTGATGTGACTAGGTTTCTACTTTCCTGGTTTTTCCACCCCAATCAATTACCACTTTGATGATTTGGAGTGCATCCCATCTGCTGCCAAATGCACAAAAACCCAAATGAATCCTTAGTTTCTTGAGCTGATGTAGGATGAGTGTCCAACTAGAGCAGTTTGGGGTACTCTTGGAGGAAGAGATTCCTTTGAGACAAATGTAGAGAAATATGTTAAAAATAAAAATAAAAGAAAGGCTCTAGGCTACTGACCGTAACCATTATTCTAGCAACCTGCAACCGTAGCTATGGCTAATTACGAAAGAAATGGCTACAATATTGCTACAGTTATATTTCGTAGCTATTTAATTTA
The DNA here is from genome assembly GCA_037074715.1 of Magnolia kwangsiensis. Classification (NCBI taxonomy): domain Eukaryota; kingdom Viridiplantae; phylum Streptophyta; class Magnoliopsida; order Magnoliales; family Magnoliaceae; genus Magnolia; species Magnolia kwangsiensis. The sequence continues at coordinate 124,605,264 of CM073577.1, forward strand.
GCTATGGATTTTATCCGTAGTTTTTGATCCTTTTTGAGAGTCTGACTTATGAGAACATTCAGTAAAACTACCAGTAAAGGCCAATTTTCTTGTAGTAGACTGTCTGTCATGTGATCCCACCTTTTGAGTGTCTGTCTCTATTAAAAGTCACAGTGGTAAAATGATCCTATGTATTTAATCATAGAGAAAATGAATGGTTCATATTTACCACAATATATAGGTTTGAACACTAACCTAAATTGCTCATCAAGTTAGTTTTTTATTTATTTATGGATGCACTCACACCTATTTATTTGCGCACACATTCAACACCAGACAGTGGGATATCACCACAATGGGCAATCAAACCCATGACCTCGCACTCAAACCCATGACGTCGTGTTGAAACTCTTGTGAGTCTACCACCAAGGCACGAGTAAGGGACCCCTTCATGTGGGGCTTGTTATGGCAAAATCACTTTCATCAAGCTATACCTAATTAACAAAGCAATGGCTAGGAAAATGGATGGTCCATCTGGATTAAAATAGATGTCTAGTCATTCATATTGACTGTCCATCATGTGGGGCTACATTTTGTTGCCCACTCCTTTTAAAGGTCACTTTGATTAGGTGATCTTAGCCATTTGATCAATGCATGGCTAGAAAATGGATAACCTGTATTTATTACAAAGAGAAGGTTCTATCATTGATATGGGTCATCCATTGTTTAGGCCTTTAATTTCTTTGATCGTAACCTTTTGATTTTGACTGTCAAGAGATGATAAGATGGATAATTTATATTGTGCCCTCTTACAACATTATTGAGTGAGAAATGTTGGATAGAGAGTGGATAAAGATGAGGTCAGATGTGAAAGGGATATCATAACAAACTCCTTATATTCTCCTAAAAAGATTTCTTTCTATCTTAGAGAGAAATTCTCTCGGTGCAAAGGCACCCTAAAAAGTAAAAACACCCTAGAAAAATCAACGAGAGAAGTAATGAGAAAATGCTTTATCGTCCACAAGGCTCTACTCTACGATATACACGATTGATTGTATCAATTGGCCATTTAACCATGGATCAAAGGAGTGATTAGTCACTCTTGTAGTATAGTTAGGTTGATCACTAGACTAGGGCTGTCAATTTTTAGTCTTACGATGATTCATAAAACTGTATAGATACCGTCAGATCTGGTGGACCTACCCATTTGAGCCTTTCATCTGTGTGGTTAGTCTACACCCTCTCTCTCTATCCGCGTGTGGCCCACATCCTTTGTCCCATGAAAAGCTTAGAATACATACAGCATGCATATTGTTATATGATAAACACTTCTTTGAAACTAGGTCATCTTTCAATGATCCAAACTGTTAATATGATGGGCCTTACCTTGGATGGTGGATTTACAAAACTAGAAATCAATGGTCATATTTTCTTTTTCTTTTTTTTCTTTTTCTTTTTTTCCATTCTAGCTTCCCATCTGGAAATGGACAGTTACCTTTAATTTTGGAATAGGGTCAAAATTACTTAATCTAAGAGATTTTTGGTGCCCTCTACCTTCAGTGAGGTCCATCATATAGATGATTTTGGTCATTGATATCCAACGCCTGACATCCTAACACATCTTATGAGCTCTATAGTACTAAAAGTTTAAGTCACTACACCCTTCACGCCATGTCTTGCAAACCACTTGGATTTAGAGCTGTACATGAGTCGAACCGAGTCGAGCTTGGCCTAGCTCGATCGGCTCGACTACGCCAGCAGGCTACCCCATCTTGAACTCGGTTTGGCTCGGTCCTCAAGACTGACTGGCCAGCTCAGCTCGGCTCAATTAGCAGCCCAAGCCAAGCTCGAGCTTAATCTTTCGAACCGTATATATGTGTGTACGTGTGTGTGTGTGTGTGTGCATATATAATATAATATATAACTTATTTAAATATATAAATATATACAAAATATTTATATAGAGTGAACCTGATCCGAGTCGAATCGATTCCAACCAATTCAAGTTCTATGTCAAGTCGAGTCAAGTTGAGTCGATTTTCGTCTAGCTTGGACTCGACTCGAAATCTTTTTGGGCTAAAAAAATCAACTTGACTCAGCTGGAACTCAGTTTCAAACCGAGCCGAGTCGAGCTTTTCGTAATCGAGTCAAGCAAGTTAACCAAGGTAACTTGGTTCATGTACAACTCTACTTGGATTACATAAATAATTGAATTCATCATATTCATCCGAGCCTTAAGGGTCAGGCATAGTTATGGGCTAGCCTTGTCCATGAAGCCTTTAAGCCTGACCTGCCGAGAGCCAGCCTTGGACCTGAAGTTTAAGATCATGAGTCAAGATTCTAGGCCTGAATTTCAAGCCCGATAAATAAATGGGCTGGGTCCAACCACCTGTTTCGCAATATTTTCTCTTGCTCCCAACCTTTTATAGCCCAGCCCTATTTTTGTTTTTTCTTTTTTAAATCGAATCCGTCACAAGTGAGCATTTCTTTCATAGATAAGTTAGGTAAGACCCAATCTCTAATGTTTTTAAATATGATTTAGTCAATTTGGGTTTTGATGGAAGATCTAGGCCAGGACATGCCTTTTAGGCCCATTAAATAAATGGACCAATGGCCACCCTGTGCAACCCAACCTGACCCACAGAAGGGCCATACATATCCAATTTGAAAACACTTTACATTTGAACTAGGGGCTATGCTGAAGGGAAATCAAACATTTCAATAGGAATGGCCCAGTAGGCCCTGTCCCACCGGTTCATCTAGGCTGATCTGACCCGGGCCATGACTGCTCTAGGCTTGACCCACTGTTTGATCCTTTCACCATGTGCTCTCCTCGCAAAACCACCGGTGCTTTGCCATGCAAGAGTAGCTTCGGCCTAGTGTCTTTAATTGCCTGGCGCGAATCTTACCTAACCTTGTCATATGCACATTGTGCATCCACGGTATAAATACACACTATGGCATTTCAATGCTTCCACAATTAAATACTCTTGAAAGTGACTAATGATAATTTCTTTAGTTTCGAATTGAATTACATATCCGGGATCCATGGTGCCATGACCGGCACCTTTGAGCTTGTGCAAGAGGTAATTCCATATAATTTTTTATAGGCCCACTGGTCGAGTGGCCCATAATCAAGGAGTTCATTCTTTAATATCATGTTGATTGTATGAGACCACCATTTTGTCCGCATCTCATATGCTCCATGTTCTTATTATTATGTTTGATTTCATTCAAATCATTTTTAGAGTTTTAGTAAGGACACATCATCTACATGCCAGTACACATGCTAATGTGGAAATCCAAGCAGTCTATCAAGTGGGCCACGTTGTTTAGATCACTTTGCTAAAAATAAAAAAATAAAAACACCTGCAGTTCTACTTATCGGGTCGGCCACAACATTTAAAACAAATGAACTGACTTCAGAAAACTTATTTTACTCATTTTTTTCACAAACCATGGCCCAGCTGATGAGTGGACCGTCTTGATTTTTCGGCCAGGATATCATTATAGTGTGTCCCACCTGATGGACTGCTGCTATTTTCCATATTGGCACATGCACTGGTAGCCACAATGGAGATTTTTATCATTTTATCATATGGATATCTAATTCGATTGTGACGCAGGATGAATCTTCATGGGCTGGAACTCGAGTGGTTTATTATTATTTGTATAGTGTATGATATATTGCATTCTATGTAGGAAATCTGAGCTGTCCAGGTGGGCCTCACCGTGAATCACTTCGATTGAAAATTGAGCCAATGATGTGAACCAACATGCGTGTGGGCTACCTGATGTGTGGATTGGCCTGATTTTTGAACCTGGTGATCTTCATGGTGGAGCCTACCTTCTTCAAGGCTCGGATGTCTTCCCATGAAACACGCTGGCACAAACAAAGGTATTGCATGCTAACATGGCATGCTATGGGTTGTATATGATCATTCTCTTATCTACCTATATATGTTTAAGAAAAATATATATATATATATATATATATATATATATATATATATATATATATATATATATATATATATATAGCAAGAAATAAAAATCAACGTGTGTAGAGAATTCATCCACACCTAGGCACGTGTGCTAATATGAAGCATGTGTCCAAGATCTGAGCTTTCCATTTTAGTTGGAAATAATGCTCAGATCATTTGCCTTGAAATCAGGCAATTTCATTCCTCAGGTGCGCCACAACATGCAAATTAATTGACAGTTAAAACATTTTTTTAGCCGCTCATTATTTTGCGTGTCCTGGTCCACCTGAAAATTGGTCTGACTTTTAAAATTAATATAATAATAATAATAATAATAAAAGTGGAGCCCACTTTAGGAAAAAATGATATAATACATCATGCTCTATTGTAATAGGATCAGACACTGACGGAGTAATATACGGTCATGATCATGATCATTGTAACACATTAAAATGGACGGTGTTGGGACCATTTTAATTAGTTGGGATTGTTGGGGTCATGTATACAATTCAATTTTTATTATGTATTCTTTTCTATGGACTGATCATCATCTGATTTAATGGTCCTTCAGGAATGGGCCACTGACAGTGGACCCCCCCAAGACAACTATTGGTTGAGGGCATGGATTCGATCCCAAATAATTCGATTGTGGAAAAAGAAGCTATTACAACGACCACAATTACCATAATCAACCTTCATGTAAAGGTAATAAAAATCACATGTTTTCTTTCTTAATGGAGTTTGTACATGAGGTCATTCGTTTGATGATCCAGACCATTGAACCCCTGTCCCCACCATCAATGGACCATGCACTGAAAATTCTCAATTGATGTACACCGAACGATCTAAATTCGAAGTAAAAAAGCACCAAAGATTGGATGGTTAGGATCTTCCAATTTGGGGGGATAGTCCATCCATGATGGGGACATATCAATGGCTTGGATGAACCTAGCTTGGTCCTTACATGTACAAACTCATATGATTGCATTCCAAAGAGGGATGGAAAGAAATGAAATATCAGGTTCACAATGTCCATAGAAGTGACATGTTAAAATATGGACCGTTCATCTCTTGGGACTTTCAATGGTCAGATAATCATAGCCACCCGTTAGATGACCATCGCCTGTTAGATATGTTGGCCGTTGGTTGGACTTTTCCCCAACCACCCAAGTGCAGAGGTTGGAAATCATCCAACCAAAGGGCCACTGTCAAATATCCATGTGTTGCTTTTTCAGAGGTGAATTTACGCTACTTTCCCTTTTTATATTTTATTCACAAAACAGGGATTGAGAATCGTGGGGCCCATGAGGTATGTGTCTAGCATCCAACCCTTACATTATAATTAGATGAGCCAAAATTAAGGAGGATCTGATCATAAAGTAGGCCAATCCATTAGAAATAACATTGACCGTTTAAAACATCTAAATATGCGACAAGTTATTGTTAGTGGTAGAGTGGCCTTGCTGCCATGATTTACTGAGATTCAGTCTCACGTTGCATCGATTCATCCCTCTTTAAATTATTATAGAAAAAAAAAAAAAAAAAAAAATATTTAATTAACCTAATTATTTATTTATATCACCAACATGGAGGGTCGATATATTTGATGGGTTGGATGTTTTAAATGGAAGCTAAGTGCATGACCTCGTTGGTGGTATGTTGATGTCACTAAATTATGTGGGTCCATTATGATGTACATCCTTCATCCATATTGTTCAACAATCTTGCAAGATTATTTTAGGGCATACCTCAATAATGAGGCAGATCCTAAGTTTAAGTGAACTACACGGCAAAAATAGTAGGAATTGAATGTCTACCATTAAAAACTTTCTGGAGGCTATAGAAGTTTTGGATTAAGCTCTTATTTGTGTTTTCCCAGTCTATATAGCCTTGTGAATAGGTGAGCCCCAGGAAGGTTTCAAAGGTGAGCGTCATTATCTCCACTACTTTATATGGTCTGGTCCATTTAAGCTTTAGATTTATCTCATTTTTTGCCTATGACATAAAAAGATCTCACAAAATAAATGGACAGTGCGTATACAACTCATACATCATGGTGGGCCCACAAAACTTAACGTGAAGACACCACGGAGGTCGGCACACCATACAATCCGCTTCCATGTTTCACGCATACCATGTGGGCCCTACACGTCTCTACTTTTTCTCGTTTCTTTTACTCGTTTTGAAAGAAAAAAATTAAATGAAGGCATTTTTGCTCTTAGAAAGCACCTTTTGTAAAATCCTTATTTCATCAGTTCCAAATAAGCAGGAAAAAAAAAAAAAAAGAAGACGAAGAAGAAGAAAGAAAGAGCAAAACCTCATTTTCCAAGTGGACCATTAAACTGATTGCAGAGCATGTCATCCATTGTATACTACCCGTCTTCTTTCAATCAGAGGCCCGGCGATGGACCCATCGGTGCCGATGATCGAAAGAGAATCGTATGTCGGGCCCCACACCTTCGATAGTAAGTTCCTTAGCCCCTCTATTTGGACAACATATATGGACAGATTATGCACTGAGTTAGGAAGAGAGAAGAGCTTTGGAAAATCCCAGCGTTAGGGATCTCTTGATCAGAAGTTTGCATCTTGATCCTACGGTTTAGAAGTTTGCAGCTTGATCCAATGGTTGAAAAGAGGAACATAAAACCAATGGATGGCCCATTTGATTGAGTACGCTCATCGAAGCATGTACGCATTCAGTCAGTGTATGCCAATCTCCAACCGTCAATGGATGGTGGATGGGAATCCTAAGGTGCTTTTCACAATAGGATTTGAAAATCTCCGGTTATGGTTCGGATACAGAGTTTCAGTGTGCAGGGGCTTTCCAATTGTTGTTTGGCAACTGCATGTATATGGGGAAATCCCACATTTCTTAGATACAGTGAAATTATATTATTTCAACATTTCCTCTCAAAGTGATATTAATACAAGAAAACTCTATAAATTCATGTAATTTTCATCAAAATACAAAAAAGGTTTGGCATCTATTATTGCCGAGGCCTGAAGAGAGAGGACATGTGTATGGAATAAGAGCCATTTATCATGTGTGGAGCACCCATGAACATGCCATTGTAATGTAGGACGTTGCACAGATACATTCTTAGCATGATTGGATCAAAAGAAGCCCAAGCAAAAGCGAAAGTTATCCATGAGCCCAATTCTATATGGGGCATGACATAAGGTGCATCTGGTTTGAAGAAACGCATTCTAAACATATAAAAAATTATTGTTTAAAGTGTGGATTGTGAATCATTTGTAACTTTTGATCTAAGCATTCTCATGAAATGTACAGCTTATCAATCTTTATATAATAATGGTTCTAAGGTCAACTAACTTATATGGTAGATTGCACACCTCCATTTTCATAAAAATTGCTCGTCTTAAGAGCCAAAATCATAATTTTAATGAAAAGTTACTATTTTTAATAATTCTAATTTTTATCATATCTCCTTCATTTTAAAGTTTTAGATTTTTTTTTATATATAGAAATTAATTTTATTCATGCCCGAAATCATCCGATAAAGTTAATTTAAAACTTTATTTTTAGTAAAACTTAATATTTCGAATTAGTTGTTGGATTGTAACTTTTATTAAGATTAGAATTTTGCTATTTTGAGTAATTTCGAATTAGGATTTTATTTTTTTCTTTGTTAATGGTATAATCGAGAATCATGCACATTAGACACTATTTAATAAAATATTTAAATTTTCTTTCTTATTATTTCTTATAAATTCAAGTACTATTTTGTAAATTTAAGGTATTCATGAATGGAGGAAGACAAGTGCTCTTTCTCTTATTGTTTCATGCTCTTCGTTGCTTCATATTACCAAACCCAGTCCTAATTCAGCGTCATCCATTAATAACTTGCAGGTTGGGTCCGGTAGAGTTCAATTCAAGCCTAACTTATTGACTTAAATAAGCCATAAGTACTGTGAAAGCTGATTGGGTCAGTAGACTGATTGGCATACCCAACCCATTGCTGCCCCTATCTCTTATCATCGATGACAATGTGCCTAGCATGCCCTAAAGCTAATAGGCTCGACCCAGTTTTAGAGCGGTTATACCAATTTAAAATTGGTAGTGCATATTGGGTCATGATACAAAATATAGCTCATTTAAGTAAGTCCAGCTTCAGTATTGTACTGAGCTGGTCCACTCATATAGATTATCAATCAGTAGTTCACATGACCACCTTCAACTTGACCCAATATTCAAAATAAAATAAAAGAAGTGTGGATCCATATGATATATGCATCCACTAATTGAATTGGGTTAGGCCATTTGTAAAACTAAGTTAGATATACAAATTCTAGAAGAGGTAGGGTGTACATCGAGTTGAACCGAGTCGAGCTGGTCTTAGCTCGACTCAGCTCGAACACTGGCGGACCTCAGCTCGAACTTGGCTCGGTTCGGTCCTCGAGCCTAACTGGCCAGCTCAGTTCGAGCCAAGTTTGCCATTGAGGCATTTTCACAAACACCTGAACTGCAACTTCAAAAACCCATTATTTTACAAATAGAGGCAATGGTAACATAAAAACCAAAAAAAAAAAAAGATAATTGTTTAACGTACATACCTTGCTTGCCACCGGCCGAACCTTCCTTGCCACCAGCCACATTTCGTTGAATTGCTCGAACTCAGCTCAAACTCATTTTCGAACTAAAAAATCAGCTAGACTTGGCTTGAACTCATCTTCGAACCGAGTCTAATCAAGCTTTTTTGAGTCGAGTGGAGTGAGCCAACCGAGCTAGCTTAATTCGTGTACACCCCTAGGTGGACGAAGTTGAGCCAGCCTGATTACCAATTAAATGGATTATATTAATTTAGGTGTGGGTTTTTAATCCATTTTCAATGGTCAAGGGTTGGCCCACATGTACTGACTCACGAGTTGGGTTGGGCTAGGGTTCTTGGCCCATTTGGTAAACAGGTTGAAGTCAGATCTGACCTCAACTCAGCCCAGTGAGTTTCAGGTTTTGTATTGTTCCTGCCTCAGTATAAGCAAGATACAAAGGTATTTGATTGGATATGAGGCTGTTGTTGTTAGAGATAATTTGAACTAAAATAAACATGAATTAGATACTAACTCACCTATCCTGAGCTCCAAATATATAGCAGATCTAAGGGGCCCACCATGATGCATGGGCTTATCAACACTATCCATCCATTTCGTCGTGTCATTTTAGGTTATAACCCAATAAATAGGAAGAACCAAGGCTCAAGTGGACCACACGGTGGGGATTAAATTCCCACCATTAAAAATTTCTTGGGAGTTGTTGAAGTTATGTTTTGCTTTCATCTAGGTTTATGTAATCTCATGAACAAGTTAGACGGAAAATAAACATTACAATGAGAGGTAGGAAGGTTTCAACGGTGAGTATCATTATTATATTATTATTACGGCTTCAACGTTGAGCTCTTGGTATCGATTCTCTAGCAGGGGTGGCTACCCGTGAAGTATGAACTAACCGTGGGCGTACTAGCAAGCTAACAAAAAATAAATAAATTTACGGCTTCGTGTGGTGTGGTGTGGTCCACTTGAGCCTTCTATTTGTCTCATTTTTGAGCTTATGTCCTAAAATGATATAGAAAAATGAATGGACGGTGCAGATATACCTATGCATCATGGTGGCCTCTCAAGCCCCAGCTTGTACCCAGCTCGGGGGACTACCTAATTCGCGTTTTGCCGGATCCAATACAAACGTCTCCACATTAATCTCGACTGCACAAATCGATACGTGGCTTCCACTGTAATGTTTTAATGATATCCATTCCGTCCATCGTGTGTTTTCCCTCCTATTCTCCTTGGATTTCAGAACTTAGATCAAAAACTCAGGTGGGCCGTACCATCTAAAACCAGGCCAACATGAGTTTCGGAATGGCCCGATTTATTTATTTTTTGGTTGTCTATTCATCTTGGATGCATCTTCTGAATGGATTATAAAAAACATGTTCGCCCCACAGATGGGTCACACGGTTGGGATTATTTGGTCAGCTTCATTTCAGGCTAAACTTTCCAATGTGTGGCCCATGATTTAGACGGTCAGGATTTTTTGATAGGGCCATGATTCGCCTTCATAGGTTGTCTGAGTTGTCAAATGCACTTCCGTTGGAGGTTAACGTAAAGCTACAAACGATCACACATGCCAACGCCTAGGCGTGTACAACATCCAAGCCGTGAAAAAGGGGAACGGGCAGGAGCTTTGAGTGGCTACTGTGATGTACGGGTCTTATCCACACCGTCCATCCATTTTTTTTCGTATCATTTTAGGGCATAAAACAAAAAATGAGACAGATCGAAAGCTCAAGTGGACTAAAAAATGGGGATTAAAATCTAACCGTTGAAAACTTCTTGGGGGCCACAGAAGTTTTGGATGGAGATGATATTTATGTTTTCTCTTCATCCAGGTCTATGTAACTTTATTATTAGGTTTGATGGAAAATAAACATTACGGTGGGCCTAGAAAAGTTTCAACGGTGAGAATCATTATAACCGCTGCTTCTAGTGGTGTGGTCCACTTGAACCTGATATCTGCATCATTTTTGGGCTTATATCAAAAAATGATACGAAAAAAATGGATGGACGGTGTGGATAAGACCCATACATCACAGTGGCCACTCAAATCTCCTTCCCGTTCCCAGCTGGAGACGGCCAGACGGGCGGGGGTAGGACGCAATCCCCGTCCGTGTAGCTTTCCTCGTTCAATAAAAAGGGACCGGATCCAATGAAGAATGGGAGGTTCCGTGCCTCCATCTCATCTCTGTACAGGTGGCTTACATTGGACTAGATCGAAACCGTTCATTTTATAGCTATAATAGTGAATGGGCCGTATGCGATGATACATGGTCCAGATCAAAAGAGAAATGATCCAATGCTCTTAGAGCCCTTTAAGCTATTGTGATCCTTGTTGCATTAGGACAATCAGATAGCCGAATCGACCGATCTGGGCGTTTCGTTGTATTGGGAACATATTTCATGAGCATGCGCATAAAAGTAAATCCGATCGGATGATTCCAACCATCTGATCTTACCAGTCAAAATGAAGGGTCAAAATCATGTATGGAAAAACAAGTCTAACTAATAACTTGAGACATATAATTTTTGGGGCCCACCATGGAACCGTTATGGTTCTAAAGAATCAGTCATATTAGAGAATCCTAACCATGTTGGGGCCCTTGCACAAAACCTTAGGATCTAGCCCTCCAGAACAAATCAGAATTATGGTACAACAATGCAATGAAAATTAATCAAAGCACAATCACACACCACACAAGAGATTTTACGTGAAAAACCTTCAAAGAGATAAAAATCAAGAAACCTCGTCCAGATCAACAATCCACTATGAAGTAGAAAGATACAACCTTCTTCACTCACATAGGAGTAAAAAAAGAATAAGAGAATAAAGGAAAAACAGAGATCTCACTGATCACGAGGACGTAGAAGCGTTGAGACGACGGCTCTCTTCCATAAGCTTCCTCTCTCTCTCTTTTCCCTCACTCTCTCACCTTTAATATCCCTAAACTCTTTAGGAAACCCTCTTGTGTTTTTTCTTCACACAATATACCCTACAAAAATTATAAGGACCCCTTTTTATAGTTTTAGGAAACTCCTTTCCGCATCCTAGTTGTGAAAGGACTTGCGCATCCCAATTACGAAAGGACTTGCGCATCCTAGTTGCAAAAGGACGACGGGTCAAAAAACCCATCAAATCTCCCCCTTTTTGACCCAGGAGGGATTCACCTTCTTTAAGCCAGCCAGGTTTCTACAAACCTCAAACTTGCCCTTGAGCAAGGCCTTGGTCATCATATCTGACCCATTATCGTCCGTGTGGACCTTCTCAAGCTGTAACACCTTCTGTTCCAAAGTATCCCTGATCTAGTGATACCGAATCTCTATGTGCTTTAACTTGGAATGCTGACTTGGATTCTTGCTCAAGTGTATAGCACTTTGACTATCGCAATAGACCACGTGCTCCTCCTGCTTCAGGCTAAGTTCTTGTAGGAATTTTTTCATCCAAAGCATCTCTTTACATGCCTCAGTGACTGCAATGTACTCGGCCTCTGTCGTCGACAATTCTACGACCCTTTGTAGCTTGATCTGCCAAGAAACCACTCTCCCTGCAAACGTAAACATGAACCCTGATGTAGGCTTTCTGGAGTCTATGTCGACTGTCATATCTTCATCTGTGTAGCCTTCTATCACAGGTTTACAGTCACCATAGCATAGGCTCAACCTGGATGAGCCTCTTAGATACCGCAGTATCCACTTCACCGCTGCCCAATGTTCTTTGCCAGGATTGGCAAGAAACCGGTTGACAACACCAACCGCATATGCTATGTCTAGGCGTGTACACACCATAGTATACATCAAACTTCCTACAGCTGACGCGTAGGGTATCTTCTGTATCTCTTCCACCTCTACCTTCGTCTTGGGACACTGTCTATTGCTCAATCTGAAGTGACCATCCAGTGGAGTACTGACCGGCTTCGCTGCATTCATATTGAACCGCACTAGGACTTTCTCAATATACCGCTCTTGTGACAGCCAAAGCTTCCTGCTGCTTCTGTCACGGGTTATCTCCATTCCTAGGATCTGTTTAGCCGGGCCCATGTCTTTCATCGCAAAAGACTTATCCAACTCCTGTTTCAGTCTGTCGATCTTCTTGATGTCTTTTCCCATGATGAACATGTCATCAACGTATAACAACAGAACTATGAAATCACCATCTGAGAACTTGCACGTGAACACACAGTGGTCCGACTCCGTTCTGTCATACCCATGTTGTAATATGAACGAACCGAACTTCTTGTACAATTGCCGTAGAGCTTGTTTCAGCCCATACAAGCTCTTTCTCAGCCTACACACCATATGTTCCTTGCCCTTGACTTCGAACCTCTCTGGTTGGTGCATGTAGATCTCTTCTTCCAGGTCACCATGGAGGAAGGCAGTTTTAACGTCTAACTGCTCTATCTCCAAATCCATGCTAGCTGCCAACCCAAGCAACACCCGTATGGATGTTATCTTCACCACTGGTGAGAATATCTCCTCGAAGTTTATGCCTTTCCTCTGACCGAACCCTTTTACCACAAGTCTGGCTTTGAACCTCGTCTGTGAATTCTTCTGCTCAATCTTATTTCTGAACACTCACTTGTTGCTCAGAGCTTTCTTACCCTTAGGAAGTTTCACCATGTCATAGGTGTGGTTCTTATGCAAGGATTTCAACTCCTCTTGCATAGCTTTCAACCACTCCTCCTTATGCTCATCGGCTAGGGCCTCAGAATAGTCTTCTGGCTCTCCCCCATCAGTCAGCATAATGTACTCATGCGGTGAGTACCTCTTGGACGGCTTCCTGTCCCTGGATGACTTTTTCACATGTGGCTCAACAGGTGGATCAAGTGGGGGTTGCTCTCCTAGTCCATCTTCTGAAGGAACTCCCTCGTCCTTTGCACCTTGTTGTACTCCCCCTTTCATCAGGCACCACGGAAGAAATAACTGAATCCATGTCCACTAGCTCACCTGAACTAGGCTGGTTCTTCTCTGACTTATCAATGTCTTCTATACACTGATCTTCAAAGAAAACCACATCTCTGCTCCTGACGAGCTTCTTTCCGGTCGGATCCCACAATCTGTAATCGAACTTTTCATCACCGTACCTTAAGAACACACACTGTCTGATCTTCATATCGAGCTTGGACCTCTCGTCTTTCGGTACGTGAACGAATGTCCTGCATCCAAACACCCTGAGATGACTGTACGATGGATCTTGTCCAGTCCACACATTCTTAAGTACTTCTCCATTCAACGGGGCTGATGGAGACCTGTTTATCAGATATATCGCCGTGTGCATTGCTTCTCCCCAGAACGTCTTAGGCAACTTCACATGGGATAACATGCATCTGATTCTCTCAACAATGGTGCGATTCATTCACTCAGCTACACCATTATGCTGGGGATCTTGGGAACCTTCTGTTCATGCTGTATACCCAGGGACTTACAATACTCATGAAAGTCGCCGATGTATTCACCACCATTATCAGTGCAGATGCACTTCAATGATCTACCTGTCTCTCTCTCGACCATAGCATGAAACAATTTAAACACACCAAAGACCTCGTCCTTAGATTTCAAAGCATAAGCCCAAACCCTCTTAAATGCATCATCTATAAAAGTAATAAAATACGATGCCCCACCTAAGGTTTTTGTCCTCATAGGACTACAAATATCAGAATAAACCAAATCTAATGCATTCACTTTATTAATATGAGAAACAGTTTTAACAAATGAAACTCTATGTTGTTTTCCTGATAAACAATCAAGACAGGTTTTGAGAGGCATACCTGTCACATCAGGAAGGAGCCGCTTCCTTGCTAGTAGCTGAAGCCCTTTTTCACTCATATGGCCTAGACACCTGTGCCACATGTCTATAGCTGAATCTTCCACTGCGTTCAACCCACCCTTGGATACACTGACACTTGCCTTGTATAGGGTGCAACACTTTTTTCCTCTGGCTGCTATCAACAAACCTTTGATGAGCTTCCAGCGCCCACCAGCAAACCGGCTTTCATAGCCATCATCATCCAACATTCCCGTCGACATCAGGTTGAGGCGAAGGTCTGGGATATGTCTCACATCCCTGTGAATCAATGTGCAGCCCACATTGGTCTTCACACAAATATCACTATCCCCTACGATCTTTGATATGCCAGAATTTCTCATCCTCACGGTCCCATAGTCACCTGACTTGTAGCTTGTGAAGAAGTCCCTGCGTGGAGTCGCGTGAAAAGAAGCTCCTGAGTCAATCACCCAGTCAGTGTCTTGACTCGTAGCCATGAGACATACATCGTGATCTGCTGAAAGAATAATAACAATGTCGTCATCTAAAGCGACAGCAGTAGAATCAGATTCATCTTCTTTTTCCTTTCTTTTTCCTTTCTTGTCGTTTTTAGCCTTACGACATTCATACTTATAGTGACCTTTCTTGCCACAATTTCAGCATTCAACATCTTTTCTATTACTCGACTTGCCTCTTGATTTATCTCGGTCCTTCCCGTTCTTTCCTCTCATCCGTTCCTTTGTCACAAGTTCCTCTTGCTGAGTAGACCCTTGAGACTTCCTCCTTGTATCTTCATTGAAGAGACAGCTAGTAACTTGTTCCATGGATATCTTTCTGTCTGGCGCGGAATTACTTAGAGACACCACCAATGTCTCCCAACTGTCAAGCAACGAACTAAGCAATAGTAAAGCCGACAATTCATCATCCAGGACTATCTTCATAGAGGAGAGTTGGTTCACTATATTGCTAACCTCATTCATGTGCTCGGCCACAGAACCACCATCTTTGAACTTGAGATTCCCAAGCCGCCTTATCAGAAAAATTTTATTACCGACTGTCTTCCTCTCATACAGCCCTTGTAATTTCAGTCATAAGCTAACGGCTGAGGTTTCCGTAGACACATGGTGGAACACAGAATCATCCAGTCATTATCTAATAAACCCCACCGCCTTCCGGTCCAACTTCTTCCAATCTTCATCAGACATATCCTTGGATTTTGCTGATATGCCTAAAATTGGAGAATATAAGTCCTTATAATAAAGAGAGTCCTCCATCTTAGCCTTCCATATGGTCTAGTTAGAACCATTGAGCCTGATCATCCTTGATGAACCACCTTCCATAATTCCAAACCGATCATACCCGTTCAATAAACTTAGCGCTCTGATACCACTTTGTTGGGGGCCTTGCACAAAACCTTAGGATCTATCCCTCCAGAACAAACCAGAATTATGGTATAACAATGCAATGAAAATCAATCAAAGCACAATCACACACCACACAAGAGATTTTACATGGAAAACCCTCAAAGAGGTAAAAACTACAGGACCTCGTCCAGATCAACAATCCACTATGAAGTAGAAAGATACAACCTTCTTCACTCACACAGGAGTGGATAAACAATAAGAGAATAAAGGGAAAACAGAAATCTCACCGATCACGAGGCGTAGAAGCGCTGAGATGACGACTCCCTTTCACAAGCTTCCTCTCTCTCTTTTCTCTTACTCTCTCACCTTTGATATCCCTAAACTCTTTAGGAAACTCTCTTGTGCTTTTTCTTCACACAATATACCCTAGAAAAATCCTAGGGACCCCTTTTTATAGTTTTAGAAAACTCCTTTCTACATCCTACTTGCGAAAGGACTTGCGTATCTTAGTTGCGAAAGGACTTGCGTATCCCAATTGTGAAAGGACTTGCACATCCTAGTTGTGAAAGGACGACGGGTCAAAAAACCCATCAAACCAACCTATCCATGGCTTGAAAAATGGATGGCTATAGAAAGGAAGGTCGAACCTATGGATGGCTCAGATTCGTTAAGTGTGATTTTCACTCTGTAGCTCATGAAATGTATGCTAAGCCAACTCTACGGTCAGGATTGGGAAATTGGTCCATCTAATGTGCGAGGAGAAGCAATTGCTGGCACATGTGCCAACATGGCATATTTGTGTGGGATTAGGGCCGTTCATCAAGCAATGACCCCAAAAATCAGGCCAGTTGACTCATTAGGTTGGACACACAAGTATGAGAAAAATGGGTGGTCGTAAAAAAGACGAAATTTGTAGGTGTAGTGGAAGTTCTATGCAGTGACTTCCTATGGACGGTGATTGTAACTATTGATCTGGTGGGCCACCATGAGAAAGAGAGATGTTCATTTGTTATACGGTGGATATCCAATCCCATAGTGACCCGAGGTACATCTAATCAGTCTGGATTAATGGAATTTCAGTGATTGGGATCACCATTAGTTTTTATCTACATTGTTACATCATCATCATCATCATCATCATCTTAGCCTTGCCACATCTATTTGGGCCGACTTTAAGAACACTCTTCCATCAATTCAAACAAGACCGTTCATAAGTTCAACAATAAACGACTCACAAGAAAAAGAAAATTCAGATAGAATGGACGAAGAAGAGTAATTATATGATAGGTGGTCCACTTCTTTGCTGAGTATACATTGTTTTTCAGTGCTGACAAGTGTGCCCCATGATTTGGTAATCCAGACCATTGGTTTGTAACGTCCCACTATGGATGGACTATGCCTTAAAATTATACTCAAATGGAAATCTTAACCATTCAATTGTAGCCTACAGCTAGATCTTAAATAACAAAAATAATTAAAGTGATCTGGATTCAATTGAAAATGTTAGGACTTAAAAGACCAATAATCGACTAAGGGCCCTACTTATCAAATTGAAATCCTGTCCATATATGTTGAGTATGGCCAGTTTCATCTTCAAATTTGTTGGGGAACCAAGGAAACATTTATAGACAAATCAAGTAAAGTATACGCAATCGTACAACCAAGTCCAAATAAGAACAATTTGAATGTTACGTGGAAAAACCCTTTGAGAAAAAATCACGGCACAAAGTGACGAGTAATGCACTATGAAAGAAGAAATTATAAGAGATAAGTCTTATCGATTCAAACAAGCCTTGAATCTACTTCACAAGCTCTAACTATGCCCTTGAACTCTTAGGAACAAATTAGAAAGCCCTAATACACCTCCGTACCTTAATCCCAATTACACCTGATATATATAATATCACAATCGGAATAGGAAACAAATCACACACTTATGCAACTCCACGCAGTTGTTCGATGGGACCTTTGATGGCATTGACAACTTATCGAGAATATGTCAATGGCATCAAGTAACAACAACTAAAATGTTCCAGTAACCAACATGGATTTTTTTAGATTTTCTCGATGGGATCAAGCATCTGTCGATGACATCGATATCTACTTAATGGCATCAAATAATCTATCGATGGCATCGACAAACCCTTGTTACTAATAGATTTAAGACATCAACAACAATCTCCACCATGTCTCCAATCTTCATTCTTCATAGCTTTGTCAACTCTCATTTCAAATTTCACATTTTATCATAGTTCCATCATCGCTTCTCATACACGCTGTCTCCATTTACATCTTCGCCAAGCCCGAAGAAGTTGCATAAAACTTGAATTTTTTTTGCGGGAACCACCTTCATAAGCATGTCAGCCAGATTCACGCTTGTGTGAATCTTCTCTAAAGTCATATCTCCTTCATCAAGCACATGTCGAATAAAATGATGACGTACATCAATATGTTTAGTACATAAGTAATAAACAGAATTCTTAGCTAAATTGATCACACTTTCACTATAACAATTGACTGGCATGACTTTCTACTGAAGTCCCGACTGATTTATCATCTCTCTCAACCAAAAACCTTCCTTGAACGCTTTTGTCACTATCATATACTCAACTTCAGTCGTGGAAAGAGTTACCACATATTGAAGCTTCAACATTCAACTGATCGCTCCACCCACTAGCACACATAAGTAACCAAAATTCGACCTTCTATTATACATATTGCCCACATGATCCTAATCCACATAACCTACTAACTTGTCCCCTGATTTTTCAAATGATAAAACGTAATCTTGCATACATCGAATATATTGAAGTAACCATTTCACTGTCTCACGATGTTGCTTTCTATGGTTAGACATGTATCTGCTAACAATACCCACCGCATGTGCAAAATCCGGTCTTATACAGACCATGACATACATCAGCATACGAGACATATCATGTTGTTTTTCATTTGTTTTAGGACATTGTTCAGAAGATAGCCCATAGTGAGCCATGTGGAAAACGTTGACCGGTTTTACTTTGTCCATCTCATACCTCATCAATACATTCTCAAGGTATTCAGCATGAGATAACCATAGCATGATTCTCTTTCAGTCTCTGTGTATGTCAATGTTAAGAACCTTCTTTGCAGTCCCCAGATCTTTTTTTTTGAATGTCCATGATAGATAAACCTTCAGTATGTCAATCTTAGATATGCTATGATTGGTAAGAAGCATGTCATCAACATAAAATACCAAGATAATGAACTTTACATTACTCAGTATCTTGTAATAAACACAATGATTATACTCACTCCTAATAAATTTCTAACTCACTGTGAAAGAAATAAATTTCTTGCACCATTGTGTATGTGATTGTTTCAGGCCATACAATGACCTTTTTAACCTACAAACCTTATTCTCTGCCCATTATTTTATGAAACCTTCTGGTTGATTCATGTAAATCTACTCTTGCAATTCTCCATGTAGGAAGGCAGTCTTCACATCCATTTGTTCTAGCTCGAGATTGTCAATACAAATTTAATAGATACTTATTTTACTACCGGCGTAAATATATCAGTGAAGTCCACACCTTCTCTCCGAGCATATCCCTTCGCTATCAACCTTGCCTTGTACCATTCTGTTTCTTCTTGAAGATCCACTTGCACCAGATCATTTTTCGACCAATAGAAAGTTCTACCAGCTCTCACGTCTCATTCTTGTATAAGGAGTCCATCTCATCATTCATCGTTGCTTTTCCCTTTTCGGCATATGGCTCATCAAGAGGCTCTTGAAAAGTAAACGGATCTTCATCATTCGTAATGAGGGAAAATGTGACATTTTAATCATCCATATATCTTGCTGGTAACTTGCGATCACACGACGGATTCCTTCTCACATGTAGTTGCTCCACCTGCTCTTGTATCTGTGTCTGCATTTGAGTATTAGCATGTGTCTCATCTCTGTCTAATTGAACGTCCACAACCAACTTTTTATTTTCCTTGTACTCATCCTTATGAAACAAGGAGCATTCGTCGAACTTGACGTCGCGACTAAGGATAATTTTCCATGTGGTCTGGTCGTATACCTCTTTACATCATTACTATAGCTAACAAAGACGTACTTTTTAGTCCATTGGTCCAACTTATCTCTCTCAATTGACAGTACATAAAAGAGACGTCCCCCAATACATCAGAATACACATAGTCTAGAACCTCCTTAAAAATATATTTTTCAGACTTAAAAGACAACCTTTATTGTTTACCATATATACAATGCTCGCATATACTAAAAACAATATTTTTTAAAAAACTAGAATTAAACAACAGTCAAAAAGTACCTTCATGCCCTGTTGTAAACTCCCCACCCAGGCAGCAACATAAAGAAGCATAAATGATCATTAGGAACTAAGCCCAAACCCTAAATCCTACCTAAAATCTTAGCTATTTCCAAGCTACTACCTAAGCCAAGCCATACCCAAGCCATTCCCGAGCCAAATCCTTAAATCCAAGCCTTAAGCCACTCTCTAGGCATGAACAAGCAAGCTGGCTAAATGTCAAAGATAAACAGTGAACAACAGTAATCCGATTACCGCCTCCTCTCGAAATTCGTGCCTCGGACTACAGTTGTTGCTCCCCTAGAAAGTCAACTATGCTTGACCCATTTAACCCTGGAGTTCCTATTATTTACCATTTTAACAAGCCCTTTAACCCATAAAAAAGTGTCATGTGGTATCTCCCTTCCCTCCACCAATCTTAGGCTACCACATCATCATTTGCCCGTCATAATCCTTAGAATAACCAAAAAACGATCCCAATGGGTAATAAATACCCCCTCCTCCATTCATTTCAACAACCAAGCAACTCTCACAGAGAGAGAGAGAGAGAGAGAGAGAGAGAGAGAGAGAGAATGTGTGAGTGTGCTTAGCTCTCAAGCTCCCATCTTTTTTAGCCCCCCTTTAGCATCCTCCAACCCTCTCTTCGCCCTCCTCGTTCCACTTAGGGCAACCCTTCCAACCATAGTACACCTAAACCTCCAAACCATTTTAAGTGTAAGCCAAATATTGTGTCATCATTACTAGCATTTATACTTCGTCAATCGCATCATTATTTCCCTTCTTAACCCCCTGCTTTTCTAAGTTACCATTGAACATATGATCTATGACTTGTCGAAATTCTAATCATGTTGCATTAGAAACTCATGGTATCGTAGTCTTCTTACATAACATTCTAGAATCATCGTATCTCTTCTTAAATCTGATTTCTAGACTTTCTCTAAACGTATGCTATGTGGCTTTCCAGAATTCTGGATCCTGCTACATAAATCCGAATATGCCTACTCTTATTTTAATACTTTACATCCTATCATTTTATCCCCTAAGATCAGCTTATTGTATGAAGTAGAGACCATACACCCATACAGGCAAAGAGGGTGCCTAACACCTTCCCTCTCTGTAACTGAGGTCCCTTGGAATCCTACGTTGTGGATTATGAGTCAACTTAAAGCATGAGTCTTCGGATTTTTTTAGCTTTTACAGATTCTACAGGTTCTAGCTGACTGTGGAATTTTGAGTTAATTGGCTAGTAGCGATTTTAAGTCAATTAAATCATCAATCCAAATCAGCCCATACAACATGGAAATAAAGATAAAATGTGTGGGCGTCGATTTTCAACGTTCACACCCGCTCGCTCATGTGGCTTAAGCATGCATGCCACTTGAGTGCGGATGAAGAATCCGCTATAGACGATGTAACTCCACCCGATGAAGTACTCCTTATCAACCTGTAAAGGTTTCCATTTCTCTATGCCTTCATGACTACGGGTGCTCCCATTGAAACTTTAAGAACATGATCGAAACTGGTGAATTTGCACCAAAGTACCTCAAGTGCTCCCAGAGATACCATACTCTTTCTCAAATCAAGAACATGTCTCACTTTGGTCAAGATACGCTCCAAGCTATCAAACATCTTGATATACACTGATCCAATGCCTACAACTTTACAAGCATTATCATTGCCCGTAAACACCTGGCCACTATCGCACTTATTATAACTGGTAAACCAACTCCGATGATGGGTCATGTGGTACAAATCCCCCATATCCAAAATCTATTCTTCGTCAAAGTATCCAGATTTTGATACAATCAGCATGTCACTACCATTTGTTTCCTTACTAGATTCCATTGTTGGCTTCCTTAGATTAACCATCTGAATTCTCCTTTCTCGACTTAGGATTCTAACAATCCTTCTTTGTATTCCCTGACACATCACAATTCCAGCCCTTCAACTCTCATTTGCCCTTACCCTTAGATTTAGACCTTGATCGCAAAAATTCACTGTTCCGCTCAAAATTTCTCCCTCATAACTAATGAATCTATAGAAGCACCCACATCGCTATTTTTCTTTCTCATCGCCTTCAATTGAATGACTGAGATAACGGTCTCAATGCTAACGATCATTCTACCGATGCGCAAAGAATTCTTAAACGACTTATACGTAGCTAGGAGAAAATTTAACGGTACACATACTTAATCTTCATCTTTCATAGTCTCTTCCACATCCAACAATATACAAATCAACCTATTGAAGTTACTAATGTGGGCCTCAATATCATCATCTTCAGATTGAACAAGGGTATCTTCAAGTACAAATGATTCTTAAGAGATTTCTTCGTATAAATATTCTCTAATTTCGCTCATGTATTTGTTGCAGTTTTCTTTCATAATATTATAAAGGACCTCATCCATTAGACACTACTAGATAGATATATTAGCCTCTTTTTTTTTTTATCTAACTTGTTTCATTCTCCTTCTAACATAGTTTCTGATCGTTTTCTAACAAGAGCTTCATCTAATTTTTTTTGAACTATCATTCATCGTAACTTTTCATAGTTTAAAATTATTTTTACCGAAATATTTTTCTACATCGAACTTCAGCTTAGATGCCATTGATATCTTCCTTTCAAATTCAATCTGCTTTCCAACATTAACTCTGATGTCACTTGTTGGTAAACCGCAGAAACACTCATATATGAATCAAGCAAAGTGCATGTAATCGCATAACCAAGTCCAAATAAGAATCATCCAAATTTTACGTGGAAAACCCTTTTGGAAAAAAATCATGGCACAAAGCAACAAGTAATGCACTATGAAAGAAAAAATTAAGAGATGAAATCTTACTAATTCGAACAAGCCTCAAATCTACTTCATAAGCCCTAGATATGCCCTTGAACCCTTAGGGATGAATTAGAAAGCCCTAATACACCTCCTCTGTACTCTAATCCTGATTAGACACTATATATATATATATATATATATATATATATATATATATATATATATATATATATATATATATATATATATATATACACACACACTATCACAACCAGAATATGAAACAAACTCATACTTACACAACTCTACACGCGCACTCGATGAGACCTTCAATGGCATCGACAAGCCATCGAGGATATGCCAATGGCATCAATGGCATCGAACTCCTTAATGCCATCGAGGATATGTCAATGGCATCGACTTCAATGCCATCGAGAAGGAACACCTAAAGCGTTCCAGCAACCAACATTAATTTTTCCGGATTTTCTCGATGGGATCGAGCATCTATCGATGGCATCGAGTGGTTTGTCAATGGCATAGACAAACCCCTGTTACTGACAGATTTAAGACATCAACAACAAAATCAACTGTGGAGGTTCTTTGAGAAGTAATTCTAGGTAGAACCCCACACCATCGCTGTAAGTGCATGCCTGCTCCATCGATTATATTGAGTTTTTATTGTTACATTTGTAAGTAATGTTAAAGTTTATGTGCACATGTTGCACATTGAAAATCAGTTCACAACAAGCATTCCAAAATGGGATTTGGAAGGCAAATGGAAATAACACAACCACTTCATTACAGTAAAAAGAAAAGACTCAAAATCCACAGTGAGAATACAATGCATGTCTCGCCTTCTCTCAATCTGCAAATATACATGGTTAGTCTCCTAGCAAAGCTAGAACACTACAAAAAGAATCAGGAATGGAACTTTTCCAACTTCCTTTGAGCAATTTCCTTCAGAACACTACCATGGTATGAATCTCTTAAAGGCCTGTTTGGCTGTATGAAATCAGCGGTTGCAGCTGCATAAATGCAGAATAGATTCGATATTTTTGGTAAAAATGCAAGTCTCATCAAAATGTTTCAAATGGAATTTTTGTTTTAGAGTGCTTACTACTAACCAATCCTTTTCTTCTGCGGAATGGATTTTGTTTTCTTCCGTTGTTGCTGATATCAGACCTTGCAAACCTTCTTGACCTGTGGACCTTCAATCGAACTGCTGAAACCTTCCGGGCCACTGCCTGCCAAATCATCTGAACCGCATCTTCCTTCTTCGATGGATACTGAAATTCAAAGTGATGCTCGATTTCTTTCATCCTTTCCCACATTTTGGTCCACTCGGCCTCTCCAATGCTCCTTATCAGGTTTATGAGGAACCCCTTTTTGAGAGCTTCCGACGTGCGAACAAAGATGCAGAATTTGGAGTAGTCCAGAACGTCTTCGTAAGGGAGCTCAATCTCATCACTGATGATGACTGGGACACAGTGGCTGGCGATTGCGTCAAATAGACGGTTGGATGATGGGGTGTCACCCGCGATGTTGAGGCAGAATTTTGACGAGTGCATCCCCTTGCTTGCATTTTTTATGCCGTCCCGGCTCACACTTCCAAAGGTGAAATGCACATCCTTTTCATTTTTGAGAAGATAGAACAGCTCTTGTCGAATGAACCCACCCTGAAGATAAAACCCAGATCAAGAATAAGCAAAAACTGAGTGGATACAGTACCAGAAACAATAAGAAAGGTAGAAAGAATCGAACACTCCAAAAATCATACTTCACTGTTATTTGAATTCTTTTGAATTCCAAGGTAAGAAAATCAACAACGCCATTCAGTCAGTGTTAGTTTGTTACAAATTTCAGAGTCTGTAGGATCATTCATAGTCAATATGAGCATGGGCCCACCAGTACTGAAACTGAAATCAAACCAATGAAAGCTTTCTTGGACAATGCACTTTTTGATGATCCAAAGGTTCGCGAATGTATCTCTTCGAATCATAAGAATGAATGTTCTCACCTTCACGAAACAGCAACATGGATTTGGATAGCAAGAAACAGAAAAAACCCACCTAAACAGTCCCCCAAGTGAAAGAGGAAGGAAGAGGGGAAGAGAAATTCAAGGAAATGAGATGTCCAAACACTCCAGAACCCACCCAAGAAGAAAAGGAAATGACTAGAATGAACTCCTACATGAAGAATAGAAACTCCATTGGGGGTATTCCATTTTCTAGCCTTTTCTGCCACAAATCACAAGTGGGTTGTGTATAGGAAGTTCCCTACAGTATCTCTTTTCTTTCTTCTTTTCTTCATCTATGGAGGCTTCTGTCAGAGTCTGTTCTGCAGCGAATCCACCAAGTCACAGAAGGTAAAAGCAAAGGAGAGATTGATCATGGCCGTTGATACAGCCGGCAACATTCTGATCAGTAACCCAATGCAGATTCTATCTCAACCAGGTATGGACAATGGAGACTTTCGTTGTAATATGAATTTATAGAATCAAAAACTGCAATAAATCAAAAAGTAGCCCTTTCAACTGGCCATGTGAATGCACGGTCGCAATGACGTTTTAACCAAAGATTCATAAGTAGGATATGATACCTTGTTTGGTAGAAATCTTGTATCAAGTTGGATCTAGAAGAGAACATTAGCTAGGCGATGGCTTTGCTAAAGCTTCAAGAAGAGAAATTACGAATTGAAAATACAAGCAGGAATCAATGGGCATGCATAGTTTGGGTGCCACTTGGAAATGATTTCATCTCATTTTAGTTAATTATAAACATGTAGTAGGGTGCATTTAGTTGCCGTAAACATATGAAATTTCATGATATGTAATGATTGATCAATGTAATTTCGTGGAAAATACATGAAATTTCATGATATTTGGTGCAACCAAACACACTTAGAGATCATGAAAGTTGGTTATCAAGATTATTTTTAATCCTTACCAAAAAGAAACATGATATTTAATACATAACTACACTGAACTAAAATAAGATGAACTCATTTTTAAGTGGCACACAAAGAGGGTCTCAGGATTATTATAATTAGAGGCTTGCTATAGAGATGCATGTTTTTGTATCTCTGCCCATGTATGCGCCGGTGAATGTGATATGGCATGCTCGTGCAAGATCCTACTTGTTCATCAGGTGGTCAGACTTCATGGTCACAAGCCCAATAAATAGACTGGTTAAGGCCACTATGTAGCATACGTGCAGCTAGAAAAATATTGTTATGGCCATCCATTTGTTTGATACATTGTGGCCCACCTAGTGAGTTTACCTGATTTTTTTGTGGCCCACCTGTGGGTGACTTGGATCTAGCACATGAGTACCATGTTCAGCGAACCTCTTATGGTCAGCAACCCTTCAATAGATGTTCATGACAGATCATGATCATCAATCCACTTCCCATGATTGTCAATCCATTGCTAATTCAGATTTTTGTGACAATCGATTCAAAAAAAAAAAAGAATTGAAGTTTAAGGTTGCATTTGGATGCACCATTCAATCACATTGTAACAATTAGCTTGTTTAAGTGGAAATGACCGGATTGCAGTTACATTTTTGGTAACTATGTCGGGAAAAAGGGTGCGCTCAGTCTAGGCTGCAAAAAAGCTTCTGGAATTATGGGATTTATACTCTTTATAGAATCTAAAATTCATGAAGTGATACTTATGAGGATGTGAGTGTGTGCGTTCTTTCAAATGCAATTCGGAAATTCACTAAGAGTAGAACTTCCAAAATCACAAATTATTTTTCTTCAATACTAAAATGGCCATGAACGCAACCCAAGCTGCATATTGCAATTATGTCATTTGTTCGGTCCCACCTGATGGAACCAGTTATCACATTTCAATTTGATAATGCATCCAAACAGAGCATAAATCCATCGAAAGCAACCAAAATTAAATCAGTACATGAGAAAGAAATATTGAAACAATGGGATCAATGCAGTAGTACTCACATCCTTCCTGTAAATGGCTCCTTGGAAATATAGCAACGTGGGCCGGCTATTGAATCCAGCAATGTCATTGGTGATTGTATGGATCACGTGCTTGTAAGGCGCAATGACATCCTTCTCGACATTAGCTATGTTCGGAGGATACCTCCCAAAATCAGAGAGGATTAATATGGCGGGCCACAACGTCTTCCTGGCTTCCAACATGCTGTTGGGATGATGTGCTAAGACGACATGATCACGTCCACCCGATCTCTTCCATTCCTCCTGGGCGATCAAAAATTGAACCAGCTTCGCTTGTAGAAAATTGTTCCTGCTGATCTTTTCGAATTGCGTCACCTTTGAATGTCGATTGTAACTCAGCGAAGAAAAGAACGGGATGAATACAACATCGGCTTCGGTAGAATTCTCAACTCTGATCGCGCTACATGGGCCAGGCCGGTTGGCAAACTGAGAAGACAGAAGGTCTAATGTAAGCCAGTACTCAATGCTATGTTGCAAATTCAATCCGCCAGGATAGTGCGGGACTTCTGATTGAAGATCTGGCCAACCACTACCGTTCCCGCCTTTCCAATCCAACATCCCAAAATGGAATTCGGGTGGCAAATCGTACATGAAAACTTTCAGGACTGCCTTATTCGGATTGCATTTCTTGAACTCCTCGTCTTCCTGACCATTGTCTTCTACATTGGTGGAGAATAAGGATGAAGCAGCCAATGGCTGAACTTTGTTTGGATTGTGGGATGAGGAATTCCCGTCATCGATCACAGCAAAGAGCTTTGCATTGGGTAAGAAGTTGTGGTCGATGAAATTCGGGTGGCCGGCGGATCGTAGGAAGAAGAACCAGGAGAAGGTAATCAGGAAAGCCAGGATCGTGAAGAAAAAGAAGATGGATTTTTGAGACAAAATTCCAGTAGGCCGTGGGTTCCTTTCGGCCATTGCTGGAACTACTTAGCACTGATTCTGGATATTCATTCCAAAATCAAATAAACCAAAATAGTTCATCAAATGAAAATCAAAAGAAATCATCATTCAATCCAAAACCAACAGGAACAGTCCAAAAATCCTATTTTGATCCAAACAAGATTCATAAGGATTAGAAACCACATGAATCACTATCTCAGTCATGAGAATTTCCAATGCCAAAATTCCAAAAGAAAAAGCATCAAAATGGAATTAAAACAGAACCAAAGAAATTAGAAAATCAAAGCGAATGAAACCAACCCAAAATAATATCCAACCAAAAACTAAAATCCATCGAAGAAAACAATTTTTTAAAAAAAAAAAAAAGGAAAAAAAAAAGGGTAAGATGAAATCTAAAAACAGCAGGACTCTATGAACAATGACATTGTCTCCAAATCAATTAATGCAAAAGAACAGAACAGAAAGATCACAAAATTCAAATCCCAAACAATCCCCCCAAAAAAATCCATAAAAAAATATGAAAAATAAAAAAGATAAAAAAAATGAAATCTAAAAACAGCGGGATTGTATGAACAATGATATTGTCTACATATCAAGCAATGGAAAAGAATAGAACCATGACCGAATAGAGATTAACAAATGCAAATTCCAAACAAACCCAACAAAAATGAAATCAAATCTCAACAACCCATGAAAAAAAATCAATCAAAAGGGTGGAGGGTGGAGAAAAGGATGGAATGGAATCTGAAAACGAGCCAAAAGAAAAGAAAGAAGAATAAAACGCACAGATGGCGGGAGCTGAACGGGTCTTCTTAAGCTACACGCGTGTAGGGTCATAACCAATCTAGAGACAAGTACACGTGCCAATATCTCACACGAGTGGACGATCCCATCTTTCCATCAGGTGGGGGGACACTGTTTAAAGATCGGGTCGTTTCAATCGTAAGGTGGTTGTCGCTGCCTAGTTTCTATCAAGAAGATATTAGTGTGGCCCACCTGATAGAGAGATCGGACCTCATATTCGTGTGTAAAATACCCACGTGACTTCGATGGAACCCTAACTGTGGGGCCCACATTGATGTGTTTTCCTTAAATCAACGCCGTCCATCCTTTTTGAAAGTTTATTTTAGTGCATGATCCAAAAATAGAAGCAGATTCAAGTCTCAGGTGGACCATACGATAAGAAATAGTGATGATTGAATACCCACCATTAAAAACTTATTTTAGGCCAAAGTAATGTTTATTTACCATCCAACCTGTTGATAAGGTCACAAAGACCTGGATGGAGGGACCACATAAATATCAGCTCGATCCAAAACTTTTGTAGTCCACTAGAAGCTTTTAATGGTCAAACACCAGTGTTTTCTGTGCTGTGGTCCACCTGAGATTTGGATCTGCTTCATTTTTGGGATCATGTGAGCTATCAAAACGGACGGACGGTGTGGATGTAAGACACACACAACAAGGTGGGCCCCACAGTCAGGTATCCACCAAAAGCGCATAGGTAAAAAGAATGGGCGAGAACGAATATCCTGAATGGTCGAATTGATGGATTGCAAGGGACGATTAAAATAAGAGATTCAACGATATTTGTTCGATAAAAAAAGATATCCGCTAATCAAAATCTAGAACTATTCAATCATTCTAAGTTAATCCTTTGACCGATCTAGAGTGATCCCAGAAATTTAAACGGTTTTTATTTAACTATATATATATATATATATATATATATATATATATATATATATATATATATATATATATATACACATCGTCTATAAATTCTAAGTACATGAGTATGAACTATCACGCTCTTCCGGAGCATCAAATAATACATCGAAGTGGTTATCTGCATTTAGCGACAAATCTCGGGACCGATAATTTCTCGGGAGAATTACCATCTTTCTCGCGATATTATCAGTAAAATATAGCTTCAAATAAATTATTAAAAATATATTATAAATGACTAAATAATGTTACAATATTGAATAATTTTAACACTAATTAATTTTCTGGAAAAATTGAGATGTTTTTTTTATAAAATGGCTAAAAAATTAGTCCGAGATTTTGAAAATCACGATATAGATAGATAATAACGATATATTTTAAAATCTCGGCGCGTGAGTGCCGTGAGGGAGCAGGGGCACGGGATCTCATGCTGCGATTCTCGGGAACGAGTCAGGTGCTATCTGGGGAACCTGTGCTGGTGTTTCGCTGACCATGGGGGCCACCTTGATGTATGTATTCTATATCCACGCCGTCCATAAGTTCTCCCATATCATTAATGGCGTGATACCAGAAACTGAAGCAGATATAAATCTCAAGTGGACCACACAAAAAGGAAAGAGTGGTCAGTGTCCATTAAAAACTTCTTGTGGGCCACAAGTTTTGGATGAAGCTGATATTTTTTTTTTACATTCATCCATGTATGTGTGACTTTATCAACAGGTTCGATGGAAAATAAAAATTATTGGAAGTTTTTAACGGTGGGCGTTCAATGACCATTGGCTCCTGTGGTGTGGTCCACTTGAGATTTGGATATACTTCAGCCTTTTGAGAATATCTTCAAATGATATGAAAAAAAACTGATGAACGGCGTTGATAGGTAATACATAAATCAAGTTGGGCCCTACGGTCAGGGAAACACCCACTAATGTTATGGGGCGTGGATTGGGTACTACTCTCACAAGGTAGCTAGAGACGACCTCACAGCCTTGTGAGGCCCACCATGACATGTGTTTTGTCTGGACGCGGATTGCGTCCTACCCGTGATCGTCTTTAGCCACGAACGGCCAGATCTGTGGGGCCCACCAGGGTGTATTTGTTTATATATGGTGCCCATCCCTTTCCTCCTATCATTTTAAGAAAAATGATATGAGACTAAAATTAAGGTAGTTCCAACACTCGTGCGGACCATAACGTATATGACTCTTACATTTAACATAACTTGTATTTAATGCTTTAATGCATTAACGCAACCTAAGCTTATTATTTAGTGTGGCCCACTTGAGCAATGGATTTGCCTTTTTTTAAATTTTCATAAATTAAAATGATATGAGAAGGGTGGACGGATAGACTCGTACGCGACTCGAACCCAGTTAAGCTTTGCCCAGCTCAGCTAGCAGGCTACCCAACTTAGTCCTTGAGCTTGACTTGCCGGCTCAACTCGGCTTGGTCAACAACTTAGGCCAACTGAGTTGAGTTTGAGTTGAGCTTGAGCTCGATCTTTCGAGCTGAGTTCAAATTTCAGCCTAATAGTTGAATTTCACTTTAGATTTTAAAATTTTTAATGTATATAATAGATAATATATATTATAAAGCTCATGGGAACTTCTCATGAGGTTGAACTGTGTGGGCCCCATCATGATGTATGTCGAACATCAACACTGTGCATTTGATGGGTACCCTTTAAATTATGAGATATCTCAAAAATCAGTCGTATACAGAACTCAGGTGGGCCATACCATCCAAAATCATGTGAAGTAATGCTTAAAACATATAAAAGCACTTGGCGGGGTCCACCTAAAATTTGAATGCATCTGAAACTTGGTTTGACCCCTCATTCAAGTGGGACACATAATAGATGAGCTGGATTTGTGAACCACATCTCGGTGGGCCCAACAAATGATTATGAATGTTTTAATGGAGGATAACCCCTCTCAACTTTTGTATGTGGTGTGGCCCACACAAGTCACGGATTGACTTGATTTTTAAGCCCTAGGCCCACCATGGAATGGTGCATCTAACTGATGGTTTTAATGTCATTACAGTGGGCCCGCACAACTCGACCTTATGAAAAATTCCCGTGACTTCGCCTACATAGAAACTTTTCCCTATTATAATATTTATAATATATAATATATAATATATAATATTTATAAAATATTTATATTAAGTGAATTTGATCTGAGTCTAATCAATTCAAATTAAGTCAAGTTGAGTCGAGCTCAATCTAACTTGGACTCAATACAAAATTATTTTAAACTCAAAAAATCAACTTGAACACAGTTTCCAGTGGAACTCTTCTGAGTAGAGGTGTACATGAGGTTGAACTGTGTGGGCCCCACTATGATGTATGTCGAACATCAACACCGTGCATTTGATGGGTTCCTTTTAAATTATGAGATATCTCAAAAATCAATCGTATACAGAACTCAGGTGGGCCATACCATCTATAATCATGTGAAGTCATGCTTAAAACATATAAAAGCACTTGGCGGGGTCCACCCGAAATTTGGATGCATCTGAAACTTGGTTTGATCCCTCATTCAAGTGAGACACACATAATGGATGGGCTAGATTTGTGAACCACATCTCGATGGGCCCAACAAATGATTATGAATGTTTTAATGGAGGGTAACCCTTCTCAACTTTTGTATATGGTGTGGCCCACACAAGTCACAGATTGACTTGATTTTTAAGCCCTAGACCCACCATGGAATGGTGCACCTGACTGATGGTGTTGATGTCATCACAATGGGCCCACACAACTCGACTTCATGAGAAATTCTCGTGACCTCGACTACATAGAAACTTTTCCCTATTATAATATTTATAATATATAATATATAATATTTATAAAATATTTATATTAAGTGAATTTGAAGACTACATAGAAACTTTTCCCTATTATAATATTTATAATATATAATATATAATATTTATAAAATATTTATATTAAGTGAATTTGATCTGAGTCGAATCGATTCAAATTGAGTCAAGTTAAGTCGAGCTCAATCTAGCCTGAACTCAGTTCAAAATTTTCCAAGCTCAAAAAATCAACCTGAACATAGTTTCTAGTGGAACTTTTCTAAGTAGAGGTGTACACGAGCTGAGCTAGCTCGGTTAGCTTGGACGACTTAATTCGAAAAAGCTTGGTTCAACTTGGTTTTAAGCTCGAACTGATTTTTTTTAGCTAAAAAATGAGTTTGAGCCGAGTTCGGTCTACCCCCTGCTCGACTCTACCCATATGGAACCTAGCTCGAATCGAACTCGGATTAAACCAGTTCGGTGACTGGGTTGAAAATGCTGAGACATCTAATTAATAATAGGGCCCACCCTGAAAAGGCTCCGTTGGAAAACCAGCCCTTCCAGCAGATTTCCCCTTCCTCTGGAAGAAGGGGAAAATGATTTGTAAAAATAGATGGACCGCGTGGATAAAGCACAAACATTATAGTGGGGAAGGGAAAAATGATTTGTAAAAATAGATGGACGGCGTGGATAAAGCGCATACATTACAGTGGGACCATAGCGCCCCACAGAGGACCGTTCATCTCAAGCTCGGTCCTGGTCGGGTAGTAACTAACCCCCGCCAGCTGTTACCCAGGTAACATCTATTCCGCTCCCGCGATTCTCGGATTTCATTTTCAAACACGCGTGGGTTTGGCTCTTTGAGTCTGTCGGTTGACGCGGGCTCTGAGGGAGCTCCGGCGCGAGTGCACCCTTCTGTCACTCGCGTTCCACACGTGGCAACATAGAACATGTGTAAAAAATCCAACCCGCTTATCTGCCCTTTAATTTCATCTACATCCCTTTTATCCGAGAATCAGGCATAAACAAATCGGATTGGACACATGCATATATCGACTGCCATTCTATTTCTCTTAACCGTTCATTTCATGTATGCTCCTGGTTCTTGATCAGATGGGCCTAATTTTTATCATATTGTAATTAGGCAGCATGCCCCATGCAATGATCGGTTTGGACACTTTCGAAATTGCCAACGTTGACAGATGAATGCGAAAAACTGCACTCATTGGGTTTCCTATGGTATGGTCCACCTGATAATTGGATATGATTAAGTTTTGGGATATTGCCTCAATATTGGACGCGGATTGCGTCCTACCCCCGCCCGGACGGTAATCCGGCCGGGCAGGGATCTGTCGGGCCCACCATGATGTAAGTGTTTTATCCACGCCGTTCATAATTTTTCTCAGATCAGTTTGATATGTGATCCACAAAAAAATGATGCAGGTAAAGGTCTTAAATGGACCACAAAGTGGGGATTTAACGTTCACCATTAAAAACTTCTTGGGAGCTGGAGAAGTCTTGGATCAAGCTGATATTTGTGTTTTCACTTCATCCACGTCTTCATGACCCTATTAATAGGTCAGATAGTAAAAAAACATCACGGTGGCCCTTACGAACGTTTCAACAGTGAGTGTCATATCACTGCAGCTTCCTTTGATGTGGTCCACTGGAGGTGTGGATATGCTTCAATTTATGTTTCATATTGTAAAATAATCTTATAAAAGCGATTAACAAAGTGGATAAAACACTTACATTACGGTAGGCCCCACAGATCCCTGCCCGGACGGATTACCCTCCGGGCGGGGATAGGACGCAATCCGCGTCCCCTAAAATTATATTGAAAAACGGATGTACGGTGTTGAAACAGAATGCATAAATCAAGGTAGGCCCACGGTAAGGGCCGCACATCTTGTGTGAGACCGGGGTCTCACCTAAACGGCTCCCGACTCTAACTAGGAAAGCATACGCCTAAGAGTAATTAAGCACGTGTGCACATGTGGCACACTCATAAATTAACGTAGAAAACCATAGATTACTTTAAGATGTGCTATAATATCTAATGCTTGAATATTAGCTTGGACAAATTCATGTGGATGGTCTCACTAATGGTACATTTATATATAAGTGGACAGCTTAGCTGAAATAGGCCCATCTACCTAAGAGATTCATTTTGCAAACTAAAATCCTAAACCCAAAAATCAGAATAGTAGAATTTGGAATTCTTAAAATTTATATAATGTTTATTTGCCATCCAACCCATCGGTAAGGTTAAAAAGACTTGGATGAAGGGAAAATAGAGATTCAGCGTGATCTAAAAAATTTGTAGCCTACGAAAAAATAGTAGTCAATCATAACTTTTTCCAATGGTGTGGTCCACTAGAGATTTGGATCTGCTTAAGTTTAGGATCTGCTTAAGTTTTAGGATAAGGTCTCAAAATTCACTGAAAAAATGAATGGGAGGCATGGATATATAACACATTCATCAAGGTAGGCCCCATGCGGTGAGGGTAACATCT
The DNA here is from genome assembly GCA_037074715.1 of Magnolia kwangsiensis. Taxonomy (NCBI): domain Eukaryota; kingdom Viridiplantae; phylum Streptophyta; class Magnoliopsida; order Magnoliales; family Magnoliaceae; genus Magnolia; species Magnolia kwangsiensis. The sequence continues at coordinate 124,639,940 of CM073577.1, forward strand.
AATCTACTCCCATTACAGTGGTTCATGAACCATTGTTTCCTCCTGAAAATTCTCACATGTGCATCTACTTAAATAAGGAGATGCTATATCAATTGAGTACTCCAAGACCATCGCTTCAACTCTCTCTTTACCCTACACTTTTTCCACCGCAAGGTGCATCCCACACCCATCTCTTCTCTATAGATGCCAAAAGCCTCCTCCCCATTACTTTTTTAATGTTATTCTCTACATCAGGAATTGATGGAGCGTGATGGTTGGGAAGTTTGCGGTTGTAGGAAGCAATTTTCTGAGCTGGTATTATAAATACACTTAAATGCTCTTAAATGCTAGAAAAGTAACAATGATTTGGGACAATCGATCCAATTGATCTATCACCTTAGATTTGTGATCATGACCATCTGATTACTCAGCAAATGGAGTGGTATGTTTTATTTAATCGCATCTATATACATGCATGCCTGAGGGATCTTGCTATTACAGTATAGCCATATACACATACCAGTCTCCTTTGATGAATAGAGATTGAAGAGATAGATTCTTTGATTAAAAGTGTGAAAGTCGAGCAAATATGTCATTTGAGAGGGATCAAGTCTGTTTCTTTGGACTCATCACTAGCCTCCTTAATCGTAAAAATGCATACGGTGCATGTTTGAGGGATCTTGGTACTACAATACAGCCATCTACACATAGCAGAATCTTTCAATAAAAGAGATTGAAGAGAAAGATTCTTTGATCAAGAGTATGAAAGTCGAGCAAATATGTCATTTGAGAGGGATCAAGTCCATTTCATTCCTCACTGGCGCCCTTGATTATAAAAATGCATGTGGTTGTCTTCAAAGAATCACTGATGCATGAAAGTGGTGCCTGCAAAATAAAGAGAAATTTTATATTTAAAAAAATGTTCAAGTAGAGGCATCGGGGCACAACCTATTTTTTGAACGCTTCAATCCACTCCCCAATTTCTCCAACAAGCATTTTAGAAATTCCATTGTATGTATGCCAAGTAGAAAATGATGCATGGATTCAACCCATGGCTCAGAGGTAGAAAATGCGTTTCAACATCGAGGTCATGGGTTCAGGTGCCCATGTGGGTGTTTAAAAAATATAAAAGAAAAAAACAAGGTGGAAAAGATGCATAAATTTTATAAATAGAAGAAATTCAACTTGTCGTTAGCAAAATGACATTACATCTCAATTCGTGGCAGGGAAGGATAAGTCATAGTAAAATGTTGATGCCTAACAATGATGTATCACACATCTCCTACTTTTTTGAATTCTTCTAATAGTTCCAGAGGTTTTAGGGATTTTTCAATTTACAAATAGCATTTTATCATGTTATTATAAATATTAGCATTGATGTCTCACTAGTACATTTCTTAATTAAATATGGCAATAGCATATATCTCTTGGTTTCTCACTATGAACAACAATTTTGGCATAGTGCTGTCATTACTATTAAGAAAGGTGATTTTCCATACAAGGATAGATTTTATTTTCATTGTAATTTTTTTTTACACATAATGTAAAAAACTAATTTGAGGAATATTTTAATTTTTCTTATATTTCATTGAAAGAATGCATATGAATAAATACAAGGGGAATAGCCCACAAAAAGAAATTTATAATTAATTGCATGCTAACATCTTCCTAATCAAATCTGACAATATAGGAAAAATTACAAGGAAAATGAAATCAATCGTAACACATAGAAGGGGAAATATCATCTTTCCTAATAATTAACGATGATATTATAAGTAATTTAGTCCACTAAACTTCATCTGTAAGGGATTCTAATTAACAATGTAATGTTCTTTTTGATCACTACGCTAACAATTTTTATCATGTCATTTCCAGCATGATCTTAGACCAGCTTCTATATGAGATGCTCTAGCCAATATCTTATTTCAACTATGTAAGCCACCAAAATAGAATGTCCACAGCATGCTCCTCTTTGATGTGTAGCTTGAGCAGATGTGGGCATCAGAGAGAAGTATTCATAATATACTCCATTGATACTCATGAGGTTTTAAGCTTACAGAGTGGTGGACTATGAAGGGAAGAATCATAATTTGATCTTGATTTGTTGACATCTTTAAGAGAACTTTTCTTTAGTTCCAAAATTTGCAACTTATTGTTGTACTTCTGTGGAAGTAGGGCAAGGTAGAGTCTGTTGACCTATGACCCATTAGCAAGGCTCTTCAAAATCCAATGAATTCGCGACGACTTCTTTGTTAAAACGGGACTATAGGACATTTTCATTTTTAACCATCAAATGAATGTCCACAATTTAATATTAAAATCATTAAATAAACATAACGTTGGAATTGTTTCTTGAGAATTGCTTATGTGAAACAGCATTTTATATGCATACCATTTAAGGATCTACTAGAGCTGAAATATGTAACCAATAAGCTAGTAAAAATGAAAATCAAGACCATCAATTGTAGGCAGTGAGATAAAAATGGTTCCTAGGCCATAAAAAATATATTTGCTTCTTGAAATGAAGGTCTAGGCGAACGAAAAACTTATGATTAAATAAGCGTAATCTTAAAATTAAAGTGTAAATTCCATTTTATACAAAGACAAAGTTTTAGAGGACCCGTTCTCAATAATACATTATTGGATATCATTGCTGCATGAATAAGATAGAGTGAAATTTCACATTAAAATATATGTATGCATGAATGCACACATGTGACCTATGGTCTAACTGAATTTATTACCCTTGATAGAGGGGAATTGCGGAAAAGGATTCATGTAGCCAACCTCAATTAGTTGGGATAAGGCTTAGATGATGATGATGAATAGCGCAACACCAACTTGAAATGCATAAAATATGTAATTGTTTGCATATCTCTAGAAAAGGAAAGAAAAAGAAAAAAAAAAACCTTCCAACATCGTTCCACCCCAAATCCACTAACATTTTGTGCTCTGCACATTCCTTGTCATCACTCTCATCCTCTTCAATTGTATTACCTCTCCTAGCTAACAGTCCCAGCTAGTGGACGGTTATCTTCTTCTGTCAACACAGGAAAAAAAAAAAAAAAAAAAAAGTTTGTATTAATACAGATAAATATTCAAGGAGATGTCACAATTAAAGTTGAAAAAGGATTGACATGAAAGGTGAATATAGTGAAGGATAAAAGGGAAAAGGGAAATATGTGCACTGACAGAAAATATGGAGATTCAGGAATAGTTTTCCACAAACACCAATGCTACAAACCTTCCATTAGATTGATAACAATACCCAAAAAAATAAAAAAAAACAAAAAAAAATAAAAATAAAAATAAAAATAGGAAAAAAGAAAACCTCATATCACAAAACCAATACTATAAACCCATTACAATTTGAGAAAATAACAAAAGGTTATTTCGATAAATAAGACAATTATAATAAAAGTAGCAAATGAATTTTTCGACAAATACCACAATTACCAACAAAAAAAAAAAAAGAAGAAGAAGAAGAAGAAGAGAGTCATCTAAAAATTTTGAGAAAAATAACAAATGTCTCTCCACAAACACCACAATTACAATAGAAACATGAACAAATTTGAAATAAAAAAGCAGCTACATTTAAAATGTCTAGCAGATTAATGAGGATCGTTGACAGAACAACAGCCCCAGCAGTGGAAAAAGCACATTCAGCGAAACCCATATTGGCGTCAGATAGAGTGCTGGAATGATGCTGGTGAGGGGAAGCATCCAGACCTAAAGATGATAAATTAAAGGTACCCCCATGATCACCTACACCTCAAAAAGCAAGCATTAAGCAAACAAAGGAATACATTCTTGCAATATTTCCCTCGAAAATATAACGATTCGGAGCCCATCATGAGAAAATCATGTCCCCATGCACACTCCCTGTGATTTGCAATACTATTACAAGTGATCCATTAAACAAATGGAAAGTTTAGGGCCAAAAGGATCTAATAACCAATTGAGGCATCAATGTTAGTAGATTTACTTATGATTGTGTAGGCTTCATTTTTCAGGAATTGTTACCATCCATTCCGCTATTCATTCGAGGGTAGTGTTCAAAAATGGAAAACGGATTGTGTAGGTTTCATTTTTTTGCTTTTCTTGTCCCAAATCTAGCTTGGCTATATTTCACATCTAGCCTATATATGTCACAGATATTGATTTGGTGGAAAAGCATCCCAATCACTCCAATCTTTCAGGATATCCAAATGCGCCCTTCTTTCACACAAAATAACTAAGGTTTTGGGATTATTTTTTTATAGTGAGTTGTAGAGAGCGATCTTAGTTTGCACTCGCCATTTGCCAATTTAATGAATACAGTCCTAAAGTTGAAAATGGATATAGATATGTTCATATCATAGCATAATGTGAACCAAAATCAGAATAACTAGTATCAAATGTAGTGGGCAAATACTAATGGTAGAAAGCAACTCAAATAAAATTTAATTATGTATTGGATAGCAAATCAACTATCAATTGCCTTGCAATTATGTTATTGAAAAAATAAGTTGATAAACATATATGATTTTGCAAGATTATAGCAACTAAAATAGAATTTGTTTATTTGAAACTACAACAACAATATTGGTTCTGAAAAATATTAAGGGTGTGTCTGATTAGACCAAATATCATGATATTTGGTGCAATCAACCTAAGCATTATCAATTTTGTTATTCCTAGTTGTAGAGCTACCAAGATCCTATAGTATGAGCATGACCCAAATATATGACATATGACCTATTGTTAGGAAAATGTATGGGCAACCTGCTTGCAGGAACAACAAACTTGCATGCCTTCAACGCTGCTTACAAACACCAATATTAGCGGCCTCTTGAATCATGCCAACATGATTTGTGTTGTTACCATTGCTAAAGTGCATTTTCCAGTTCCTTCTTTTAACAACCTAGTAACTAGTGCAAGTAAATCATAATGGAAGATGGTACGTTGGAATCTTCTTTCTTGCTCATATCAACTGAAGTAGGACAAACATGAAGATGTCATATCAATAAAGGCTCACAAATTGTCCACAATAGTTGCACCCAAAAGAATCAGATCCTTTTCCATAAAATCTGTGAACTGTCCAAGGAGTGCCTCTCTATCTTGCCCTATTGTTGTCTTTCCTTTGACAAACTCACTATTCCAAGTAGAATACTCGACTCTTCAAGTTTCCTATAAGCAAGCATCAGTGTTGGCAAGCCTACATCTCCATATTTATTCAAATGCCTAATAGTATCCAAGTCATATTCTCTTCCATTTTTCGATAGCTGATCAAGTGCTTGAAATTAAGAAAGCACAATCATATATGTAGATCGAGATCTAAAATATCTAGATCGATGAAGTATGAGTACAGGAACATGTCAAAAGCACCATGCTCTAAGAGAGAATGTATGGTTAAGAAACTCAGAATTTTTATTAACAAATAGGAGAAGTGCGCTTTTATATTCACATGCATTCTAGGAAGAATGCTTAGTGCATTCGAGTGAGTGCACCTCTATGGGGTTCACCAGTCGCATGTCGCAAACAGGCACATGTGACCAATTTGCTTCTTAACATTGTCTAGAATTCCCAATGTTAAAATAATAAATGACCAATCATTAATATCTAAATTGCTACAAATTTTAAGAAATAGTTCAGATTACCCATGGGATTTGTGGACGATTATCAAAACTGCCCTACACAATATCAATGCTTGGGATAATTTTGGGAAGTGATCTAACTGATGGCTTCGTAGTTGGCTCACCAATTCCAAGAAGGCTTGTTAGCTCATTCTTGGAATTGGTGGCTATGATCATCCGACCAGTAGAAATTCTAACATGAACCATCGGATACCTTACAGGTCACATTCATGGACGCTGTAAGCCTGATATTTCATTTTGTACTGCTCTTTTGATGGAATATTGTAATCCCGTCATTAGTGAATGCCTTTGGCTATAACATTGTTTTCTAATGAAAATAAGAGTGGAATAATAGGGAACTTCTTTGCGGCGCATGTAGTTTTCATGCGTAGGGGCCCGTTGAGATGTGGAGCCACATCTGGACGGCCGCTCAACCAGTCGAGTGCCCTACTCAACTGGTCGAGTGGCAGTCGTGGACTGGCTCGACTCAAAGTCCAGTGAGGATCGGTTTTTTAGTTCCACGGTACTCAACCTGTCGAGGCCCATGCTCGACCAGTCGAGCACCATGATCGACCAGTTGAAGTTACGCAAATTCGTTTCCAAATTTGATGCGGACTGTGGATTTCTGAGTCGGTTTTCACGAGGGTGCGAAAGGAGAGTTGCCTAAATTATAAATAAGGGTCCCTAGGGCTTTTCTAGGTATTATAGGGGTTATTCTAACGTGTGGGCAAAGGGTTTTCTCTGTACTTCTAAGGGAGAAGTTAATATATTGCCTTGCAATCTTCATTTTTCTTCATAGTAGAAGTTTGCATCCGTGGTTTTTTTTTCCTTATTGGGGTTTTTCCACGTATATGTTGTCTTGTAGTTTGTTTGAAATGTTTTGATTCTTCTTCTAGTTTATATTTCTTCTTGTTTATCGTTTGTGGGTGAGACTGGAGATTGGATCTCGGTTCACTGCGTTATTAGCGTGCTGCGCAACAACTGGTATTAGAGTTATTGGTTAATTCTATTGGGAGCGATACTGGAAGAAGAGAAGACTAGAATTGAGAAGTTTGATGATTCAAACTTTACCTTCTAGAAGATGCAAATGAAGGATTATCTGTATCAAAAGGACTTCTATATTTCTCTAGGAGAAAAAAAAAAGAAATAAAAAAAAAATGACAGATAATAAATGATTTTTATTGGATCGGAAGGCTTTAAGAACGATCCGACTCTCTTTGTCTAAGAGCGTCGCCTTCAATGTATCCAAGGTGAAAAGCATAAAAGAATTAATGGAAGCCCTAGCCACCATATATGAAAAATCATCCGCTTCAAACAAGGTTCATCTTACGAAACGATTATTTAACATGAAGATGTCAGATGGTGGAAGTGTGGCTGAACATCGAAATGAGTTTAATACAGTCACGAGCCAGTTGGAATCCATTGGCATTATTTTTAGGACGAGGTCAAGGCATTATTGATGTTGTCTAGTTTGCCAAATAGTTGGAATGGTTTGGTGATTGCTGTGTGCAATTCTTCAGGGTTGACAAAACTAAAATTTGATAATGTGGCCAGTCTAATTTTCAGTAAAGAATTTAAAAGAAAGGCATCAGGAGTTTCAGGGGATTCAGAAAATGCTCTAAACGTTGAAGGAAGAAGAAGACCACTGAACAAAGGAGGCAATAAACACGGACGTTCTAAGTCAAGGAAAAAGTTCAAAGGACCGAAAGATAAAAATGGGTGTTGGCATTGCGGGAAGAAGGGGTATATGAAACGTGATTACAGGGCGCTCAAGAAACAAGAAGAAAGCTCTCAAGGCGGGAAGGATTCAGTGAATTTATCTAAAGAGAATGACACAAAGGCATTGATCTTGTCTCTTGATGCGAGCAATGAGTATTGGGTCATAGACTCGGGTGCTGATGAGGGTCGAATTTCTTGTGCATTCGAAGTGATTTTGAAAAATAATCGTGATTTTAGAATTACAAGATATAGAATGTTGATAATTCATAACTCTTGGATTTAGCCATCTGTTAGATTTCACAGTTAAGTTCGAGTTATTAATCCATGATTAGAAGTTTTAAACATTAGTTGAGACATGATTTCACAGGACACATCTCGCTTACACATTAAGGTTCCGGTTCGATAATTGAATGAATAATTTTGTAATCACTAAGTATGAAAGGAACAAGCCTGAAAAAAATTTTAGCATCATTTTAAAAGAAGAATTGAAAGGGTAAGTTGAATAATCTTCACCATAGGTTTGCTCCCTATAGGTGTAAATTCAACCCTCTATGGTTGACATTTGAAAAAAAAGATAGGCAACAAATCTTTACCATAAGTATGCTCCGTATAGGTGAGGATTTGATTCCCCTCCTTAGCCTTACTGTTTATAAAAAAATAAAAATAAATAAAAAAATCAAAGGTTGGTTGAATGAAAAGTTAATCTGTAAGGTAAGTGTCGATTTCAGTTGTCATGAATTCTGTAGATAATTACCAATGATATCATGAAATTGACAATTGTATCTATTAATAGTGGTAAGCCGAGATTACACTATACACTCATGGAACTCAATGTTTAGAATTATTCTAATTAATGGATTAATATTTTGAACTTGATTATGAAGTTTACCGTGAGTTTGATTCCAAGAGAAATTCTACTCACCATTTATGAATCTTAGAATTCTCACATCTCGACTATTTGTTCACAAGTCACTCGAGTTTACAGGAATTGTCTTTTATTTCTGAAATTATTTTTCGTATGTTTTGCTCGGGATTAGCAAAATGCTGGTTGGGGGTTGTGATAAGGGTCAAATATTGCATATTACGCCCTGATTATTACCTGATTTTACATACATGATTATACTTCACGAACCATTTTAACCGTATTTGTGATGCAAGATGTAATTACAAGCTTGGACTGAAATAAGAGGCTAAAAGCATGGATTTAATGTTTAAAATTTACCAAGGCAACGGATAGACTCCCAGGGACCAAGATCAACACCAAAGATCTAAGAAAACTGAGAAACTGAAGCTCCAGTGGCCTGAAAGGCATCCCGAAGGCGAGATCACAAGGTTTCCACCATCTGTTCGGCTCAAAACTTCATGCATGGACTGAGGACCATAAATAAACCGTACACATCAAATTTCAGCTCTTGGATCTCTACGGAAGTGGCCCAACGAACAGATCAGCCCATAAACCATTGATTTTGGGTTCACCTGTTATCTAGATATGCTTCAAAGTTGGTTTTGACGGTTTAAATGATATGACAGAATGGATGGATGGAGCAGATTTCATGAAAACATCAAGGTGGGACCCAGTTCGTGTGAGTGAGAGTGCACCCTGTTGGTGCCCTCACATTGCACCGAGTCAACAAAGCATTCAAAACTCCGTTTGACGAAAATTTCTGCCCGATCCCATGTCTATTGCTGCGAACGCCCGAACAGAGACTCACATCGACTCCTGGCGGGCCACCATCATCACATGTTTTGAAGATCCACATCGTTCAGTGAGTTCACAAGGTCAAACCGACCGTACCCTGAGCTGTTTCTTGATTTTCTTACATGGTGCATGAATATGAATGCTTCGACGTAGGTTGGATGGCACTAAACAAACGTCTGGGAGACACCACATTTTGAATCCAAAACCGTCCATATCTGAACGGTTTTTCAAGAGGAAACTAATGGACGGACTAGATTTTCCATCTGACGCTGATTAGGGGCCCACCAATGTCACAGTGGAAGAGATCCGCATCCCTGTTTCCGCGTCTGGACGCTGCACGCTTTTTGCGGCAGTTGTACGATCATGGCCATGATCGAATGGCTGATCTGGACCGTCCATCATGAAGCCCAGCCAAAAAAATCCCAAGGGACGTTGATTTTACGGACAACATGCAAGAGCAGAGAGGGGAGGCAGCCTCCGTTTCCTACTATGTAAAGGTTTAGCACACTCCACCGACTCCAACGTTTACGCACTCAACCGACTCTCCCATTGACTCCAGCCTTCCACCACCCCTGGCATGTATAAAAGGGAGGGCATGGAGTAGCTAGGAAAGGTAGAAGGAGGGCCAGAGCCAAGCAGATCAAGAGCCAACGTGAGAGAGAGAGAGAGAGGAATTGATCCGGGGGGTGGGGGCTCAGTTGCTGGGAACTTGGAAAGCTAGGACGTGCAAATCATCAGTCGATGGGAGAGAGGAGTTTTGTTGGACGGGAAACACAAAATCTGATCAGGGATGTTTTTTTTATTATTTTTCCTCTCCATTTGAATCTATGTTAGATCTCATGGATTGTTTATCTCTTAGCTAGGGCTGAGATGAAGCCCCTAATTTGAATAACTCTTATGATGTGTTGATTTTATCTGGATTTGATTGATTTATTTCTTTCTCTAGTGTGCTTAACTGAAATCTATGTGCTTCTCTATTCTATGAGTTTAACCAAAGTCTAGATGTGGATATGGTTTGGAATCTTATTCTAGGTGCTTGTGTCTGACCATGAACAGGTTTCCTATAGAGAAAGAAATAGGAATCTACATCTCTCCATGCCTAACCATGGATGGAAATATGTGATCCGTATGCCATAAGGGATTATACATTCTGTGTGCCCGACCAAAGACATAGAGTGTGCTTTATTAATTAAATTTGTATCAATCTGAATTAGGACGAATTAATAAGTAAAACAAGGGTTAGGATAATTAGAGGTGGATTCAAAAGTCCTAGTGCTCTCATTGATTGAATTTTCCTCATTATTCTCAGTTATTTTTCATAGATATTTATTATTTTACTTAATTGTTAGCAAAACTATTTGTTAGATTAGTTAAGAAGAATCGTAAATTGTGAATTGTGACAACCAGTCCTCGTGGGAACGATCTCATAATACGTACCATATCTACATCCGATTTGTATACTTGCGAGTTTAAAATCATTTAAATTAGATTGGTTTAAATAAAACATCAAGTTTTTGTTGCCATTGCTGGGGACTGTTTCAGTCCAAATTGGATTTAGGATTCTTTCTTATCATAATTCATAGCTTTAGGAATTTTGTAGCATTATTTTAGTAAATTTAATTTATTTTTATTTTTATTTTGTTTACAGGAATTGAAGAAAGAAGCTACTAAATAAGATTGTCTTCAAAATAAGGAACTCTCAAATCTTCAGACATCCATCATCTCCTTTTCCGGGTTCTTTCTTTTCTTGTTTACATAGCTTTCTCTTGTTTTTAGGAATTCATAATTTTTAGCTCTTGTTTTATATCTTTTATGTTGCATCGTAGTTTAGTTTTCTTTCTTACATTGCAGTAATTCAGTTTATGCTAGGATGTAGATCTCTGAACATAGAACTAGCTCATTTTGATCCTAAAATAGAAAGAACGCTTCTAGAAGATTTAGAAACATCCGATTTGAAATGGAGGACGAGACTAGAATTAAAGCTCTTAGAGATAATTCAGCTCCTGTCCAATTTAATGCACCTTCATGCATAGTGTTGCCAGCCACCACGGCAGCATACTTTAAACTCAAACCTGGGGTAATACAGTTGTTACCGTCTTTCTATGGCTTAAACAAAGAGGATCCATATCATCGTGTAAAAGAATTCCTAGATATTTTCTCTACCTTTAGGTTTCAAAACTTTTCAGATGATTCAATCCATTTGCGCCTTTTTCCTTTTTCTTTGAAGGATAAGGCAAAAGTATGGTTGAATTCTCTAGGAGTTGGGTCTATCACTACATGGGATCAACTATCTAAGAAATTCTTAAACAAGTTCTTCCCTGTTCACAAAACTAATGCTCTCAGTAAGGAAATAACTAATTTCACACAAAAAGAGGGTGAGCACTTTCATGAATGTTGGAAAAGATGGAAGGACTTGCTTCTTAAATGTCCACACCATGGCTTTGAGAAGTGGCAACAAGTTCAATACTTCTATGACGGTTTAACACCCCAAAATTGTCGCATGGTTGATGCCACCAGTGGAGGGTCATTCATGACCAACAGTGATGTCGAAGCGTGGAATTTCTTTGAAACCTTGTGTGAAAATTTTCAACAATGGGACTATTCAAATAGAGGTAAAAGAAGTCCCCAACTATCGAAGAAATGTGGTATATATGAGATATGAGTCACGCTAGATCTTTATGCCAAAATTGATAGCCTGACACAAAAAGTTGATGTAATGTTAAATAATGGACCTGCACAATCAACTCAAATCAAGTCATGCGACATATATTCCAGTGCCGCCCATCATACGCAGTATTGTCCATCTAGTGCAGCATTTTCAGAATTTCTCTCTGAATAAGTGCATGCTATGAACACTTTTCGGAGACCTGGGAACGATCCTTACTCAGACACCTACAACCCAGGGTGGGCTAGACATCCAAATTCTTCTTGGGCAAAAGGACCAAAATAAGGAGGATCATCTGGAAATCCTCCTATGCAACCTTACCCCCAAGTTGGTGGTCAACAGTTTCAACAATTTCCACAGTATCAACAAGTACCTCCACAATCTAGGAAACCATCTCTTGAGGATACACTCAATCTTTTGATGCAAAGTTCACTTCAATTTCAAAAAGATACCCAACAAACTTTACTAGCTCACAAGCAAAGCTTACATGCAAATGCATAATCCATTGCCAAGCTGGAAGTACAGTTGGGTCAACTTGCTGCCACATTGAGTGAGAGAGAGAAGGATAAGTTCCCTAGTCAACCTGTGGCAAATCCAAATGGACAGTATGAGATTGGCTCTTATTCAAATCAAGAACAATATCATGAGCAAGCCAAATCTATCATTACCCTTAGGTCTGGTAAACAGATTGAGAACAAAGTAGAGATGTATAAGGAAGAATCAAATTCCAAATCGGAAGACCAAAATGAAGCGAAGAGACATACTAGTGCATCCAAAGTCCAAAAGCACTCTGACCCTCCAGAAACTACTCATTTGCCTAAAGCACTTTTTTCTCAACGTCTGACACCAGTTAAGAAAAGAAACAACTTTAATAAGATATTGGAGATGTTTAAGCAAGTACAAATTAACATACCATTACTTGATGCTATCAAGCAAGTCCCTGCTTATACTAAGTTTCTTAAAGATTTATGCACTCGAAAGCATAAGATGCATGTTCACAAGAAGGTCTTCCTCGCAGAGCAACTCAGCTCCATGATTCAAAACAACACCCCTCCTAAATTTAAGAATCTAGGAGCTCCTACCATTTCTTGCGTCATAGGAGATCATAAGGTTGAGAAGGCATTGATTGATTTAGGAGCCAGTGTTAATTTATTATCATATTCTGTATATGAGCAGCTAGGACTTGGTGAGCTGAAACCAACTAAAATAACATTACAATTAGCTGATAGATCTGTTAAGGTGCCCCGTAGTGTTATTGAGGATGTGCTAATCCAGGTTGATAAGTTTTATTTTTCAGTGGATTTCATCGTTCTAGATACTCAGCCTGTTTAGAATCCTACTAGTCAAATTCTGATTATTCTAGGACGTTCATTCTTAGCCACATCCAATGCTATCATAAATTACAGGAATGGAGTCATAAAGTTGTCTTTTGGTAACATGAAGATAAAGCTCAATGTTTTCAATGCTGGATAACAACCAACAGACTCGGATGATATATTTGAAGTGGACATGATTAAGAGTCTAGTGCAGAAATCTTTCCTTCAATCTTCCGAAGAAACACTTGAGACTTGCTTAATTAGCACATTTTGGCATGAATTTTCATATACAAAGTTTCATCTAAGAAGTCAATGCATTGCTCGACTCTACTCCTATACTGGAGACTGCAAAATGGAAAGCGAAAGTGGAACCTCTTTCACCCTCCGAGTCTAAACCGGTCCCATCTATTGAGAAACCACTTGAAGTTGACCTTAAACAATTACCTGAAACCCTCAAGTATGCATTTTTAGGTCCTTCTGAGACCCTGCATGTCATCATGACTTCTAACATTGAGAAGGAACAAGAGAGCAAGTTGCTTAAAGTGCTTAGAGAATATAAGGTAGCTATTGGGTGGACGATAGAGGACATGAAAGGAGTATGCCCCACGGTGTGTATGCATCGTACTGTTCTTGAAGAAAATGCAGAAATGTCACATGAAATGCAAGCAAGGCTTAACCCTAACATGGAAGAGGTTGTTTGAGTGGAAGTGCTTAAATTATTAGATGATAGTATCATTTACCCCATTCCAGATAGCACGGGTTAAGTTGTTCTCATAAGGTCTGGGATTAGTTAATCAAGGTGTTTAGGAAATTGAGTTGGCAGACCCAGGTTATCAAGATTGATTAATTCATGGTCCATTCTTGTCTGGGTGAAGACGTTAAACTTAGTGCTCCTGAGAGGCAACCCAGCTTTTCATTCCATTTCATTTTCCTAGTTAGTTAGTTTAATGTTTCTGAGTAACATTGTTGCAAACCCTCACGAGACTACAACTCGTCCACTAGGGATAACCTAGGGGTTTAAAGGCTTGTTGCATACGTTAAATACAATCGAGAGCACCTGCGAAAGTAGTATAAGTAGGATCTTTTTTTTTGTGAATTTATTTTTCTTATTTTGGTTTTGTTGATTTCTCTCTTGTGTCGACTCGCGTTTACGATGATATCTTTGGAAAGCCTCTTGATTCTTTCGTCCATGTACTATTTTTCTATCACTCCTCTTTTACTTTCGTTGTCTCATGTGCATTGCATGCTTAGTTCTTTTACATTGAGAACAATGTAGATTTTAGGTTGGGGTGGGAAATTAGGTTACCTAATCAGTATTTTCTTGGTCTTGAGCAAAAATTGTGAAAATTTTTAATTTTTCTCAAATTTCTTGTGCATTCGAAGTGATTTTGAAGGATAGTCGTGATTTTATAATTACAAGATATAGAATGTTGGCAATTCATGACTCTTGGATTCAACCATCTATTAGATTTCACAGTTAAGTTCAAGTTATTAATCCATGATTAGAAGTTTTAAACATTGGTTAAGACATGATTTCATAGGACACATCTCGCTTACACATTAAGGTTCCGGTTCGATAATTGAATGATTAATTTGGTAATCACTAAGCATGAAAGGAACCAGCCTGAAAAAATTTTAACATCATTTTAAAAGAAGAATTGAAAGGGTAAGTTGAATAATCTTCACCATAGGTTTGCTGCCTATAGGTGTAGATTCGATCCCCTATGATTGACATTTGAAAAAAAAGTTAAGCAACAAATCTTTACCATAGATTTGCTCCCTATAGGTGAGGATTTTATTCCCCTCCTTGGCGTTGCTGTTTATTAAAAAAAAAAAAATTAAAGGTTGGTTGAATGAAAAGTTAATCTGTAAGGCAAGTGTCGATTTCAGTTGTCATGAATTCTGTAGTTAATTACCAGTGATATCATGAAATTGACAATTGGATCTCTTAACAATGGTAAGTCGAGATTACACTATAAACTTATGGAACTCAATGTTTAGAATTATTCTAATTAATGGATTAATATTTTGAACTTGATTATAAAGTTTACTGTGAGCTTGATTCCAGGAGAAAATTCTACTCACCATTCATGAATCTTAGAATTCTCACATCTCGACTATTTGTTCACAAGTCACTCAGGTTTACAGGAATTGTCTTTTATTTCTAAAATTATTTTTTGCATGTTTTGATCGGGACTAGCAAAATGCTGGTTGGGGGTTGTGATGAGGGTCAAATATTGCATATTACACCCCGATTATTACCTGATTTTACGTACATGATTATGCTTTACGAACCATTTTAACCGTGTTTGTACTGCAAGATGTAATTATGAGCTTGGACTGAAATAAGAGGCTAAAAGCATGGATTTAATGCTCAAAATTCACCAAGGCAACGGACAGACTCCCGGGGACTAAGATCAATGCTAAAGATCTAAGAAAATCGAGAAACTGAAGCTCAAGTGGCCTGAAAGGCTTCCCAAAGGTGAGATCACAAGGTTTCCACCATCTGTTTGGCTAGAAACTTCATGCATAGACTGAGGACCATAAATGAACCGTACACGTCAAATTTCAGCTCTTGGATCTCTATGAAAGTGGCCCAACGAACAAATCAGCCCATAAACTATTGATTTTAGGTCCACATATTATCTGGATATGCTTCAAAGTTGGTTTTGACGGTTTTAATGATATGACAGAATGGATGGATGGAGCAGATTTTATGAGAACATCAAGGTGGGACCTAGTTCATGTGAGTGAGAGTGCACACTAAGTTAACAAAGCAGTCAAAACTGCGTTTGATCGAAATTTCTGCCTGATCCCATGTCTGTTGCTGTGAACGCCCAAACAAAGACTCACGTCGACTCCTGGTGGGCCACCATCATCACATGTTTTGAAGATCCACACCGTTCAATGAGTTCACAAGGTCCAACTGATTGTACCTTGAGTTGTTTCTTGATTTTCTTGCATGGTGCATGAATATGAAGGCTTCGACACAGGTTGGATGGCACTAAACAAACATACGGGAGACACCATGTTTTGAATCCAAAACTGTCCATATCTGAACGGTTTTTCAAGAGGAAACTAATGGACGGACTAGATTTTCCATCTGGCGCTAATTAGGGGCCCACCAACGTCACATCGGAAGAGATCCACATCCCTGTTTTCGCATCCGGATGCTGCCCACTTTTTGTGGCAGTTGTACGATCATTGCCATGATCGAATGGCTGATCTGGACCGTCCATCATGAAGCCCAGCCAAAAATGTCCCAAGGGACGTTGATTTTATGGACAATATGCAAGAGCAGAGAGGGGAGGCAGCCTCCGCTTCCTGTTGCATAAAGGTTTAGCGCACTCCACCGACTCCAGCGTTTACGCACTCAACCGACTCTCCCACTGACTCCAGTCTTCCACCGCCCCTGGCTTGTATAAAAGGGAGGGCATGGAGTAACTAGGAAAGGGAGAAGGAGGGCCAGAGCCAGAGCCAATGTGAGAGGGAGAGGAATTGATCTGGGGGGGAATCAGTTGCTGGGAACTTGGAAAGTTAGGACGTGCAAATCATCGGTTGCTGGGAGAGAGGAGTTTTGCTGGACGAGAAACACAAAATCTAATCAGGGATGTTTTTTTTATTATTTTTCCTCTCCGGTTGAATCTATGTTAGATCCCATGAATTGTTAATCCCTTAGCTAGGGCTGAGATGAAGCCCCTAATTTAAATAACTCTTGTGATGTGTTGATTTTATCTGGATTTGATTAATTTATTTCTTTCTCTAGTGTGCTTAACTGAAATCTCCGTGCTTCTCCATTCTATGAGCTTAACTAAAGTCTAGATTTGGATGTGGTTTCGAATCTTATTTTAAGTGCTTGTGTTTGACCATGAATAGGTTTCCTATAGAGAAAGAAATAGGAATCTACATCTCTCCATGCCTGACCATGGATGGAAAGATGTGACCTGTATGTTATAAGGGATTATACATTCTGTGTGCCCGACTAAAGACATAGAGTGTGCTTTATTTATTAAATTTATATCAATCTAAATTAGGGTGAATCAACAGGTAAAACAAGGGTTAGGATAATTAGGGGTGGATTCAAAAGTCCTAGTGCTCTCATTGATTGGATTTCCCTCATTGTTCTCAGTTATTTTTTTTAGATATTTATTATTTTACTTAAATGTTAGCAAAACTATTTATTAGATTAGTTAAGAAGAATCGTAAATTGCGAATTGTAACAACCAGTTCTCGTGAGAACGATCTCGTAATACGTACCATATCTACATCCGATTCATATACTTGCGAGTTTAAAATAATTTAAATCAGATTGGTTTAAATAAAACATCAGGTGTTTTATTTCATACCACTTCATGTAAGGAAGTTCTACATGATTATGTATCAAGTGACATTGGGAGAGTCTACCTGGATGATAATGAGCTGTGCAGTATTGTTAGAAAGGGAGATGTTCATATAAATCAGAAAAATGGAACATTTTTTAAATTGAAGGATGTCAAACATGTACTGAGTTAAGAATAAATCTATCTCAGTGGGGCAGTTGGCCGATACCGGTTTTGTGACAACATTCACTAGTAATTCCTGGAAGATCAAAAAACGTGCTTTGATAATATCTCGAGGTAAAAAGGAAGGTACTTTGTACGTAACTTCCGGATCGTATAGTTCATTCACAGTCGCATCAACTGGAGTGAATGGGTAGTTATGGCATCAGAGGTTGGGACATATGAGTGAGAATGGAATGAAAGTGTTATTGCCAAAAGGGAAGCTACCAGAGCTGAAGACCACTGACTTGGAATTCTGCGAGGACTACATGTATGGCAAGCAGAAGAAGGTAAGCTTCAAGAAAACAAGACGTGCTCCAAAGACACATCTGTTAGAGCTTGTACACACTAATGTGTGAGAACCGGCACAAGTATTATCTCTTGGTGGCTCACGTTATTTTATTTCTTTCATTGATAATGCTAATAGAAAACTGTGGGTTTATTTCTTAATGCACAAATCTAATGTATTTAATGTATTTAGGAAGTGAAAAGTAATGGTAGAAAATGAAATAGGTAAAACAGTAAAATGTCTCAGATCTAATAATGGGGGAGAGTACTGTGATAAGAAATTTAAGGAGTATTATGCAGCAAATAGAATCAAATATTAGAAAATAATTTCAAGGACACCGCAGTAGAATGGTGTGGCTGAGCGCATTAATAGGACCATCCTTGAGTGTGCCAGGAGCATGAGGCTACACGCAGGGTTGTTTAAAATGTTTTGGGCAGATGCTGTGAATACCACCGCATATCATCAATAAAAGTCCCTCAGCACTATTGGATGGTGGGTTACTAGAAAAAATATGGACTGGGAAAGAAGTGAACCTTACACATCTTAGAGTGTTCGGTTGCACTTAATATGTTCACATTGTGTTGAGGGTCAAATATTGCATATCAGACCCTATTTATTTCCTAGATTTAAGAGCATGATACTGTCTAATGGCCCATTTTATCGTGTTTATGTTGCAAGGTGATTTTAAGAGCCTGGACTGAAAAAGGATGTTAAATGCATGGTTTTAGCGCTCAAGATTTACTAAGGCAACGGACGGATCCCAGGGGACCAAGATCAGTGGATTTACACACCGAAGATCAGCGGAATTTCAGCCGTTCACCTTCAAATGGCCCGAAATTGGTATAGAATACAAGATCACAGGGTTCCCACCATTCGTTCGGCTTAAGACTTCATGCACAGCCTGAGGACAAGAAATCAACCCTACACGTAGAAAATCAGTCGTTGAATCGCTGTGGAAGTGGCCCAACGATCAAATCAGCCCATAAAATGTTAAATTGGGGCCCACCTGATCTTTGGATATGCTTCAATTTCGGTCCCAACCGTTAAAATATTATGAGTAAACAGATGGCTGGATTGGATTTCACATAAGCATTGTAGTGGGCCCCACAATGCATCGTGTGTACATGGTGTACACACATGCCGACGTGCGCCGCACCAAGGAGCTCGGTCAGCAAAGACACTGACCAATTCTTATCTTCCAAAGCGAAGAAATGGACAGCGTCCTTCGCTGTCCGTCCATTTTTTCAGCTGTGGGCCCCACTCGTAGTCCTTTTCGATGATCCGAACCATCCAAGTACCTCAGGGGGTGGTCACGACCATTACCTAGGTGAGCTTCTAGTCCCATGAAAGCTATTGGAACATCCTGGCCGTTGAAAGCAAGATGGACGGCCGAACAAAAGATCAAGTGGGTCGCACCAATTTCACTACAAAAATACATCATCCCAGATGGTTTTTTGTCCTGGAACCAATGCACGAAGTGGATTTTTCAATTGGCTTCCTTAAGTGGGTCAGTGCATGTAGCCGAGGCGAACCGCGGAGTCTCTGTTCCGCACCAGAGTTGCGAACGGAGCTTAGTGGGCCACCATCGTCATTCCATTCACTGATCCAAGCCGTTCATTAAGACAAGGAGGTGAAACCGACCACCCCCTGACCTTGTTCTTGATTTTCTTGGATAATGCATGTATACCAGAGCTTTGACGCAAGTTGGATGGTGCCAAGCAAGCATCCGTGAAACACTGCAGTCTGGGTCCAAAACCGAGCAGGACTGAACGTTTTTCGCTGAGAAAACGAATGGACAGTCTGGAATTCTCAAAGGTCGATGGAAGTGGGTCCCACAGAGAGTCCAGCGTCGGTACATTGGTGGGCCCTGTTACGCACGCGGCTGCGTAATAGATACGCATGGACTGCGTATGTTTTATGTTTTACTTACTGCGAAAGGTTGTTGCGTAACATCTTGCGTAAGGACTTCCACCGCCCTAACAGTTATAAAAGGAGAGGGAGAAGTAGAGATTGAAAAAAAAAAAAAAAAAGGTAGGCAGCCGGTGGAGGACATTGAAAGGAGTGTTAGTTTAGATTTTCTTTTCCTTGTTTTTTGTCTTCCTTTTTGTTTTCCTTTTCTTAATTTCTGAGAGCTACAACCCATTCATGTTGGGCTAACCTCCTAGCTAGGGTTAGGAGGAGAAGCTTGTAGTGAGACGAGAGACTCCATGCTTTTAATTTAATTTTAGTATATGAATTGATGTTGATTATTAGTTTTGATGGAATACTTTTAGTCTTTAATGGTCTGTTGTGACTAAAATTACAATAGGTCTACAATGGCTTTAAGCATGTCCTTTTCTCTTTTATGTTATGACGTCAGGAAGCCCTGTTGTTCACCATAGTCTCCTGGACATGGTCGGATGACGGTACCCTTCCTAACAATCATAGCATGTTGATTGGTTGGTAATTAGTTTAATTCTGTTGTTTGCCATAGTCTCCTAGGCATGGTTTGGTGATGGAATTTATTCTAGTTCATATACCTTTCATCTCTTGAAAACTATATCAATGACAGTTCAATTAATTTTCATAATTCTTAAAGCAGGCATAAGATCTCCCTGATCCCTACAAGTGGATCCTCTGAATCCCTAATTTCATTTCTCTGAATTTTCTTAAATTTTAGATTGATATTTTCACCATTATTCCTCAAATTACATTCAGTTTAATTTCATCTTAGCCTAGTTCTAGTTCGAGTTAGTTTTAGAATACGTACAAGTTTCAGTCCTTTAGGATTCGACCTCGGTCTTACCGAGTTATTACTACATCACAACCCTGCACTTGGGGAGTGAACAAGTTTTTGGCGCCATTGCCGAGGACTGACGGATACGATTTTCTGAAATTGATTAGTTTTGGGATTAGTTTAAGATTAAGTTCTAATTTTTTTTAATTTTTAGAAACTAACCTCTTTGTTTTGTAGGATTTTAAGATAGAAACTTCTAATTTGGTGATATCTTTCTAATTTCTTTAAATTTTCTATTTTTAGAATTAGGGTTTTATTTTTAGAGATTTTCTAATCCTAAACTTTCTCTTTTTAGAAACTAACTTGTTTTGTCTTATTTTGCAGGATCTTAATATAGGAATTTCTAGTCTGGTACATTCTTTCTAACTTCTCCTCCTCTTACTTTCCACATTGCTGTAGAATCTCTTTTTTTATTTTTTCTTAGGATTAAATTCAAATTAAGGGTTTCATCATGTATATGCACGAGTGACAATGTCAGTATGCTGAGAAGAATAACTTATTTTGGGATGATGATGATATAAATCAACCTATGTCTCAAAACTTTTCTGAAACTATCATTGAGAATCGATCAGAATATAAAGATCCACCGGCTAAGAAGTCTTTACGTGATTATATGTAGGAGAACAATTACACCCCACGAATTAACAAAACAGTACGTGAGTGTTGGGATTATCATAACTATGATCGTGAGAATTATTATCACTCATCCGATAAAAAGAAAATAATGCGTGATTATATCATGAGTAATAATAAGTATTACCAACCATTAGATTCTCCCATCTATGATCCATATGACTACAATCAGTGAAAACATCAAAATTGAGAAAATGAACCAACAACATGTTATAATGATTATTCTCTTGGATCCCCTACCTTTGAAATCCAACCAAAAATGATCCAAGAGGATTCATATCAGAGTGACATGGCCTGTCTTGAGGAAATTCGAAACGCAGTGGAAACACTCATGTCGCGCCTTGAAAAGATAGAGGAATCTTGTTCATCCCAACCATAACCCAATCTAGAAATACAATGCGAAGAGAGTGATCCGCACTCACTTTTGAAAAAATCTGGAATTTAGAATGAGGAGTTGGATTCCGTTAATGAGCTTATAGTTCAATTTTTCGATGAGTCAATCTCGATGACTGTTCGAAAGAATGATGAAGATGCATGGGTATCTTTTAAATACATTGATGATAACACACCTTCCTTACATGACACACATGATTTCAATAATGAGGAGGTTAGTTTATTCGAACCTCAACCCATGCTAAATGTAGAATGTGAGGAAAGTAATCTCATCCCAAATGTGCACTGCACTGGACTAGAACATGATTGCGATCCTGAATGTGTAGCCACAGTCTCCCTGGAATCCCTCTCATGTTTGGTCCAGATCAATGATCAAGACATACATGAAGTGGTCGGTCATAATGAGCTACTCTCTTCACCTGACATGTCTGATTCAAAGGTGAAGGATGTGCCCTTTACAACTGACCCTTCCAACTCTTGTGAAACATGTTTGGACCACTTCTCTGAATCGAATAATGATATGATTCAGGAGAAGAACAAGCCACCTGATACAACTCTGGAATCTGAAACCACCCAGTTGAGTCCACCATCTGAATTGTCAAGTTTTGACGATTCAATGCCTCTTCTGAGTAGTATCAATGAACAAAGTTCACCCGTCAATACTTCATCAACTGACCCTCAATTTGTCTGTGCAGTACGAGAGCATGAGAGCATACCTCCATTTACTTTCATGGACGATGGATTCGTTGCGCAGATTATCACAAGCCACAATAAGTCACACTCAGCTAAATTTTCCAACTCGTGGGATTGCTTGGCACACTTTGCGGTTTCAAACGATCCCATGTTAAAAGATAAAGTGGATGCCTTGCAAGATAACATCTCAGTAGTCATCACTGACCGAAAGAACCCTTACTCTGAAATTCTCTCTTCCCCTGATCTTAAATGTCTACCAGTAAAGGAAGAGTTGAAAATTGAACCGAAGTTTGGATCTTCGGAATATATTGAGACTACATCACTTCTCAGAAAGTTTTCTAAACTTTATTTACTTGTAGTCTCTGATTCACCATACGATACTAACGTTGAAACTTCTTCTGTCATAGGTGAATCGTATATATTACGGATACCTCACGCAATTCAATGGAAGATTTCTTATGAGGTACATAAGTCTCTCTGGAAAGTCATGCTCTAGGGCGCCCAAGCCTATTGCAAAAAGGGCTTTTGGATGATCCTGTTGAGGAACTTACTGAGAAACTTATCAAGATATTGGCCGGCAGGGGAACCTTGCGGCGTGATCGATTCAATGTTTGTGGGTAACATTACTGTAAACCCTCACGAGACTACAACTCGTCCACTAGGGGTAACCTAGGGGTTTAAAGGCTTGTTGCATACGCTAAATGTAATTGAGAGCACCTGCGAAAGTGGTATAGGTAAAATTTTATTTTTGTTATTTTTGTTTTACTTTCTCTCTTATGCTAACCTGCTCTCTCCCAGCGATCTCTTGAAAAATCTATCTCGATTCGTTATCCAGGTACTATCCTCCCATCACTTCTCATTTACTTTTGTTGTCCCATGTGCATTGCATGTTTATATCTTTTACATTGAGGGCAATGTAGATTTTAGGTTGGGGGTGGGGGATTAGGTTACCTAATCAGTGTTTTCTTGGTCTTAAGCAAGAATTGTGAAATTTTTTTAAAAAAAAAAATTTCTGGATCTTATTGTAAATTCAAAGTGATCTTGACAGCCATCTTGGATTTAGAATTACAAGATAAGTGATGTTGGATTTATGACTCTTGGATTCAGTATCTATTAGATTTCATAGTTAAGTTGACTTGTTAATCAAGAATTAGAAGTTGTAAACATTGATTGAGTCATGATTTTTCATGTCACATTAAGGTTTTAATTGGATATTGAAGGTTTAACTTGGTAATCACGAAGCATGTAAGGAACCAACTCGCTTGAAATTTGTCCATCATGATCAATTAAAGAGAAAAAAAAAAAACAGATACCTTTGAAAAAGGTTGGGCGAATAATCTTCACCATAGGTTTACTCCCTATAGGTATAGATTTAATTCACCATGGATGATATACAAATAGGGTTGGGTGTATAGTCTTCACCATAGATTTGCTCCCTATAGGTGAGGATTTAATTCTCATTCTTGGCATTACCTTTAATAGAAAAAGCAAAAGATAGAATTTATGAGGCAAGTTTGGTTACTATGAATTCTCTTGTTGATTACCAATGATACCATGAAATAACAAATTGAATCTTAATGTTGATAAGTCGAGATTACACTATGCAACCATGGATCTCAATGTTTAGAAATTTTCTAATTGGGGATTAATATTTTGAACTTGATTATGAAGTTTACTGTGTGCTTGAGCCCAGGAGAAAGGAATGCCTAACATTCATGAATTTTAGAATTCTAGTATCTGGATCGTTTTTCAAAAATCACTCGAGTTAATAACACTGGAGTTAATAAAAATCTGCTTGTCCTATAATTCTTAACTTATTTTGGCATATTTTGCTCGGGACTAGCAAAATGCTGGTTGGGGGTTGTGTTGAGGGTCAAATATTGCATATCAGACCCTATTTATTTTCTGAATTTACGAGCATGATATGTCTAATGGCCCGTTTTATCGTGTTTATGTTGCAAGGTGATTTTAAGAGCTTGGACTGAAAAAGGATGTTAAATGCATGGTTTTAGCGCTCAAGATTCACTAAGGCAAGGGACGGATCCCAGGGGACCAAGATCAGTGGATTTACACGCCGAAGATCAGCGAAATTTCAGCCGTTCACCTTCAATTGGCCCGAAATTGGTATAGAATGTAAGATCACAGGGTTCCCACCATCCGTTCGGCTTAAGACTTCATGCACGGCCTGAGGACAAGAAATCAACCGTACACGTAGAAAATCAGTCGTTAAATCGTTGTGGATGTGGCCCAACGATCAAATCAGCCCATAAAATGTTAAATAGGAGCCCACCCGATCTTTGGATATGCTTCAATTTCGGTCCCAACCGTTAAAATATTATGAGTAAACAGATGGCTGGATTGGATTTCGAATAAGCATTGTAGTGGGCCCCACAATGCATCGTGTGTACATGGTGTACACACATACCGACGTGCGCCACACCAAGGAGCTCGGTCAGCAAAGACGCTGACCGATTCTTATCTTCCAAAGCGAAGAAACGGACAGCGTCCTTCGCTGTCCGTCCATTTTTTCAGCTGTGGGCCCCACTCGTAGTCCTTTTCGATGATCCGAACCGTCCAAGTACCTCAGGGGGTGGTCACGACCATTACCTAGGTGAGCTTCTGGTCCCATGAAAGCTATTGGAACATCCTGGCCGTTGAAAGCAAGATGGACGGCCGAACAAAAGATCAAGTGGGTCGCACCGATTTCACTACAAAAATACATCACCTTAGATGGTTTTTTGTCCTGGAACCAATGGACGAAGTGGATTTTCCAATTGGCTTCCTTAAGTGGGCCAGTGCATGTAGCCGAGGCGAACCGCGGAGTCTCTATTCCACACCAGAGTTGCGAACGGAGCTTGGTGGGCCACCATCGTCATTCCATTTACTGATCCAAGCCGTTCATTAAGACAAGGAGATGAAACCGACCACCCCCTGACCTTGTTCTTGATTTTCTTGGATAATGCATGTATACCAGAGCTTTGACGCAAGTTGGATGGCGCCAAGCAAGCATCCTTGAAACACCGCAGTTTGGGTCCAAAACCGAGCAGGAATGAACGTTTTTCGCTGGGAAAATGAATGGAGGGTCTGGAATTCTCAAAGGTCGATGGAAGTGGGTCCCATAGAGAGCCCAGCGCCGGTACATTGGTGGGCCCTATTATGCACACGGCTGCGTAACAGATACGCACGGACTGCATATGTTTTCTGTTTTACTTACTGCGAAAGGTTGCTGCGTAACATCTTGCGCAAGGACTTCCACCGCCCTAACAGTTATAAAAGGAGAGAGAGAAGTAGAGATTGAAAAAAAAAAAAAAGGTAGGCAGCCGGTGGAGGACATTGAAAGGAGTGTTAGTTTAGATTTTCTTTTCCTTGTTTTTTGTCTTCCCTTTTGTTTTCCTTTTCTTAATTTCTGAGAGCTACAACCCATTCATGTTGGGCTAACCTCCTAGATAGGGCTAGGAGGAGAAGCTTGTAGTGAGACGGGAGACTCCATGCTTTTAATTTAATTTTAGTATATGAATTGATGTTGATTATTAGTTTTGATGGAATACTTTTAGCCTTTAATGGTCTGTTGTGACTGAAATTACAATAGGTCTGCAATGGCTTTGAGCATGTCCTTTTCTCTTTTATGTTATGACGTCAGGAAGCCCTGTTGTTCACCATAGTCTCCTGGACATGGTCGGATGACGGTGCCCTTCCTAACTTTCATAGCATGTTGATTGGTTGGTAATTAGTTTAATTCTGTTGTTTGACATAGTCTCCTAGGCATGGTTTGGTGATGGAATTCATTCTAGTTTATATACCTTTCATCTCTTGAAAACTATATCAACGACAGTTTAGTTAATTTCCATAATTCTTAAAGCAGGCATAAGATCTCCCTGATCCCTACAAGTGGATCATCTGAATCCCTAGTTTCATTTCTTTGAATTTTCTTAAATTTTAGATTGATATTTTCACCATTATTCCTCAAATTACATTCAGTTTAATTTCATCTTAGCCTAGTTCTAGTTCGAATTAGTTTCAGAATACGTACAAGTTTCAGTCCTTTGGGATTCGACCTCGGTCTTACCGAGTTATTACTACATCACAACCCTGCACTTGGGGAGTGAACACATTGATGCAGAGCACAGAAGCAAGATAAATGCGAAGTCCATGAGGTGCATGTTTATAGGATACGGGCAGCATGATTTTGGCTATAGGTTTTGGAATACAGAAAACAGGAAAATCATCAAAAGTAATGACTTAATCTTTAATGAAAAAGTGATGCATAAGGACAATGTGCAAGAAAATAAGGCTGAGGAAAAAGAATTCGTAAAGTTAGAATAATTACAGGACACAGGTGTTACAACGCCATAGGATGATCATGCACAGGAGCATTATGAGGCAGAGACACAAACATCGGTTGTGAGGAGGTCTACTAGGGAGAGGAGACCCATGGTCTGATACTTACCCTCCTTACATTATCTACTGCTGACAGATAATGGTGAACTAGAATGTTTCGAAGAGGCATTGCAGTCAAATACACGGATTAAGTGGGAGCAGGTCATGGATGATGAGATGGACTCTCTTGAGTCTAATCATACATAGGATCTAGTCACTCTACCTAAGGGTAAGAAAGCTCTTCATAACAAGTGGGTTTACAGATTGAAGGAGCATAATGGTTCGAAATGGTACAAGGATAGATTGGTTGTAAAAGGGTTTCAACAAAAGGCAGGTATCGATTTCACTGAAATATTTTCACCTATGGTGAAAATATTTACGATTCGCATGGTCTTAAGTATAGTGGCTACAGAGGACTTAATATAGAGCAACTAGATGTTAAGACAGTCTTTCTTCATGGATACCTTAAAGAAGAGATATATACATCAACTGACAGGATATGTGACACCAGGAAAGGAAAACAAAGTATATATACTGAAGAAGAGTTTATATGGCTTGAAGCAAGCTCGAGGTAGTGATATAAGAAGTTTGATAGTTTCATGTCAGGAAACAGTTATAGGAGATGTCATGCAGACCACTGTTACTATTTGAAAAAGTTTGATATGTCATATATCATCCTTCTTTTGTATGTTAATGATATGCTTGTGGCTGGTTCAAGCATGAAGGACATCTCAGATCTCAAAAGACAACTACCTAGAGAGTTTTCCATGAAGGATTTACGAGCTACAAAATAAATCCTAGGCATGAGGATAAAGCATGACAAGGAAAATAAGAAATTAATTTTGTCACAGGTAGAGTATATAGCTAAGGTACTTGATCGATTTAATATGAGAGGTGATAAGCTAGTTAGCACTCCATTAATCAACCACTTCAAGCTATCTAAGGAGTAAGGTATAAAGATATGGGAGGAACGAAACTACATGGCTAAAGTCACATTCGCGTCAGCTATTGGGATCTCATGTATGCTATGGTGAGCACGAGGCCAAATATTACTCAAGTAGTGGGAGTTATTAGCAAGTTCATGAACGACTCCGGGAAGGAACATTGGGAAGCTGTGAAGTGGATCCTCAGATATCTAGTAGGTATTAAGGATGTAGGGTTGTGTTATGGTAGACCGAAAATCAAGTTAGAAGCTACGCAGATTCAGATTTAGCAGGAGATATGGACAGTAGAAGAAGCACTACAAGTTATGTCTTTCCTCTGGGTAGTATTGCAGTCAGTTGGGTCTCTCGGTTACAGAAGATAGTATCCATCAGTACGACGGAAGGAGAATATGTTACGTCTACAGAAGCGTGCAAGGAGATGGTGTGGATATAAGATTTTATGGAAGAGTTGGGTAAGAAGCAAGCAATTGCAAGTTGTACGGTGACAATCAGAGTGTAATATACTTAACTAAGAATTCAGCCTTTCATTTAAGAACCAAGTATATTGCCATCGGATATCACTTCATATGTTCGTTACTGGAAGTTAGATCGATTGTTCTAGAGAAGATTCATACAAGTGAGAATCCTACAGATACGCTGACCAAGGTAGTCACGCAGGAGAAGTTGAAGCTCTGTTCAGCTTTAATTAATCTTTAGGCTTGAAGAGGGGGAGGTGGTACATTCCGAATGAAGAAGACAAAGGTTTATGGAAATGTGTCTCCAAGTGGGAGATTGTTGAGATATGAAGCCACATTTGGACAGCCACTCAACCAGTCGAGTGCCCTGCTTGACCGGTCGAGTGGCCCACTCAACCAGTCGTGGACTGGCTCGACTCAAAGTCTAACGAGCATCGATTTTTTAGTTCCGCGGTACTCAACCAATCGAGGCCCATGCTCGACCAGTCGAGGGTCCGCTCGACCAGTCGAGTACGCTGCTTAACCAGTCAAGGTTACGTAGATTCATTTTTGGATTTGATGCGGACTGCGAATTTTTAAGTCAGTTTTCGCAAGGGTGCGAAATGGGAGTTACCTAAACTATAAATAGGAGTCTCTAGGGCTTTTCTAGGTATTATTAGAGTTATTTCAAGGTATGGACAAATGGTTTTCTTTGTACTTCCAAGGGAGAGGTTAGTATATTTCCTTGTAATATTCATTTTTCTTCATAGTGGAAATTTGCATCCGTGGTTTTTTTTCTTGTTGGGGTTTTTTCACGTATATATTGCCTTGTGGTTTGTTTGGAATGTTTTAATTCTTCTTCTAGTTTATATTTCTTCTTGTTTATCGTTTGTGGGTGCAGACCGGAGATTAGATCTCAGTTCACTGCGTTGTTGGTGTGCTGCGCAACAGGGGCCCACGCACAATAATATGAGCCATTGATATGATGGCCCCATCCAAATTGGAAGATTTGATCATCTAATCATTAGTCGTTTTCCCCTTAAATATGGATACTTCGTCTACATCTCTTCAACCATGTATTTGGATGTCAACGAATAAAAGGCAAGAGTTGTCTAACTAAGAATATTTTTTGGGCATGGTCCATCCATCAATGATGATAGACACAAGTTCAATAGTATGGATCATGAGACCATTGGGTCCCAATATACTCCATGAACAAGAGAGAAGTTTCCTTGTGGCCACTAACAAACTGTGACTTACTAAAAAAACAAATATAATATTTGTTACCTTAATGTGAAGGTTGACTATCGTAATTGAGTCTGTTCTAATAGCTTCTTTTTCCACAATTGGATGATTTGGGATCAAATCCATGACCTCAACCAAGGATCGTCCTTGGGTCCCATGTTTGTGGCCAATTCCTGAAAGACCATTAATTCAGATGATAATCAATTCATATAAGAAGAAAAAAATTAATTGAATTCGATACATGACGTGAGCACCACTAATCAGAATTATAGCGATCATGGCATCCATTGTTACGCTATTTATACACAACCCATAGTTTCTTTCATACAACTATTATGGTAATACAATCGCCATTACATTTGAACTTACAATAATCTAATTATATATTATGATGGGTCCAGTTCCATAGTTCATCGGTAGACTGATTGCATTTCAAAAACGAGGTCATACATTTGGTTGCCCATATATTATGGGTGTGTGTAAAAATAAAAAAATATAAATATAAATTTTTTTTTTTTTTAAAAAAAAAAGAAGAGGGAGGTGATTCCATATGGTATGGGACCACTTCCTGGCAAAGATGGGCACACGTGTCAATATCAAACACATGCTTGATTAGATCTTTCCATTAGGTGGACTATCTGGCAAAGATGGGCACACGTGTCAATATCAAACACATGCTTGATATCAAACATGAGCTCGGCCCTCTGGCGAAGACATTGGGCCTAGATTTCAAACATGAGCTTAGACCCTCTGGTCAAGTTTAGGGGGCCAGCCCTACAAGGTTGGGTTGGGTAGTATGACCTATTGCAACCCCTAGCTGAGACATGTTGAATTAAAAACCTCAACACACACACACACAAGGCTACACCAGAAGGAACGGTTAGGAGAGGGATGCCCACCATTGATCAGTGTTGAGCCTCCCAAGCTTCAGAATAGCCTAGTTTTTTAGGTGTGCCATCATATTAGTTAAATGTTTCATATGAATTGAATGGAATAAACGCTTCATGCATACAGCCCAGGCGACCCACCTGAGTCATGGATTGATCAAATCTTTGGGCCCATGGCCAACAAGGGAGTATTTGCAACATAGTTTTGTGGATCTCATCAACATATCATGGTGGGCCCTCACAACTCATTTGCACTGAATACCATGAAAAAGTTTGCACTTGTTCATTTTCCATATGTATGAAACTAGTACTTCAAATTTAAACATGACGTCTACTTTAAATTCTAACTGCCATTTTTTTATTTTTACCATGAGGAATTGTGAGCCAAGTTTTCAGGTTGGTACTTTTCAGGGGTTAAATGACCTAAATGCCTCATTATTTTTCTCTAAAAAGAAAGTGGTAAAATAGGCTCACTTGGTGCATGCATGACATTCAACCTGTCCAACAAATGCATCACCGCATGATGATTAGAATAAGTAAAAGTCAGGCTGTCCGATCATCAGGTGGGCCACATCATTGAAACAATGTACAAAACGATCCAAATTCACATGTGCTCCATTTGATGATGGGACATGCTGGAATTTTGGTTCGTCTAATCGCCAAGGTGATGCATCGATCTATTTGATGGATTGGATATTAAACATGTGTCAAATGATCTCCATAGGAAAAAACCAAAAAAGCATTACTGCTAGAGAAAAGAATTGGATGCTGGGGTCATTAGGCTCTCCAAAAGCGTCTCAGAGTTTCACTTTGTCAAGCATTATTTGGAATCTTAGAACTCTTTAAGGAATTTTTCAGTAGAATCACAATTAATTAGATATCCATGATAAAATAGACAAACGTTCATTTTAACTACCGCTGCATGTGCCAATGTGGAAGATACCAGCTCTCCATCAAGTGGGACATGCTAAGCCAATATTCTGGCTAAAACATCAAGATGGTCATTTTTCCTAGCCATTTATTTGTTTCATATATTATGCCTAGCTGATAAAAAACTATCGGTTTTTTAGGCTAGGTGATGTAGACAATGGGACTACCTGATAGACTGCTTGGATCTTGCACGTTTATGCCATGTTAGCATGTGCACTGGCATGTAGATGCACCCAACTGTAAATGCATGAGGCCTTCACAAAACTCAAAAAATAATTTGAATGAAGAGCAAATATGATAACACAGCACAGAGATGACAACATAGAGAATATGCCAAAAGATAAAAGGGTCTCAACCGATCAATGTGGTAATAAAGAAGAGAAGCGTACATCAAGAGGGGCCACCAGCTCGCTAGCCCCTTTAAAAAATTATATGGAAATACACCTATTGCACAAGCCGAAAAGGCACCTTTCATGGCACCGTTGATCACTTGGCATGCAATTTAATTCAAAACTAAAAGAGAAATCACTAGCGCCTCGTAAGAGCATATAATTTATAAAACATTGAAACTCCCTAACACATATTTATAGTAGGACTGTACTGTTGAGAAAAGTCTTAAATCTGAAGTTCTTTGAGGTCGTTCGACCGGACGTGGGATAGCTTCGACTGGTCATGGGAGGCGCTCGATCGGTTGTAGGTTTGAGCCCTGGCACGACTCAAAGTCCAGCGAGTTTTTGTTATTTTTCTCTGCGGTCTTCGACCAGTCGTAGGTGAGCTTCGACTAGTCGAAAGAGGCTAAGACCAATCCTGAAATTTTCAGGACTAGTCGTAAGTTGCCTAGTCCTGGATGCGAAAGATAAGTTGCCTAAACTATAAATAGGTGTTCCTAGAGCTTTTCTAGGGCAAGGAAAAGCTTTCTAAAGAGGTTCCAAGGAAATTAAAGGGTGTAACAAGGGTGAGATTCGAGGTTGTTCGAATCGGGTAAGTCATCTCTCTTTGTAATTTTTATTTTTCATAGTGGAGATCTGTCCCTTTGTGCCGTGATTTTTTTCCAAAAGGATTTTCCACATTAAATCTGGGTGTTATTTGTGTTCTCTTGTGTGCTTGGTGCCATTGAATTGCTATCCTAGATCTAGATCTGTGTGATTCCGCAGGTCAAAATCCCCAACAACTGGTATCAGAGTGATCATTGGGGCACAGATCTGAATCTGAGGGATTAGTAATAATGGCGAGCACCAAGTATGAGTTTGAGAAGTACTCAAGAAAAAATAATTTTGAGTTATGGAAGGTTAAAATGATTAGCCTGTTAACCAAGCAAGGTGAGGATAGTGCTCTTGAGGAGCGGAAGTCTACTCTTGATAAGAATGCATTATCATCGATCCGTTTATGTCACACGGATGAGGTTTTCTATAACGTCATGAGGGAGAAAACCGCGGCTGATTTGTAGGCAAAGTTAGAGGATTTTTATGCGAAGAAATCTTCAAAAAATCGCCTACACTTGAAGCGGCAGTGGTATAACTTCAAGATGGTAGAGATTAGAGATCTGGAGGCTCACATCAACAACTTTAATAAATTGGTTTGCAAATTGCTGGATATGGAGGAAGTGATGAAGATGAAGAACAAGCATGTATGTTGTTGAATTCTCTTCCGGCGTCCTACGAGGCATTCAAGGACACTATGTGCAGCATGAATAAAATCTTGAGTGTCGACACAGTTATCTCAGCCCTTCAAGGGAAGGCTATGAGAAAACTAAACAGCGACATGGGGATGTCTTCTGATGCACTGTTTACAATGGGTAGGAATTCTAGACAAGGTACAGGTTCTTCTGGTTTTAGATCCAAATTCAGGGGCAAGGGCAAAGGAAAGGTAAACTGCTGGAATTGTAGGAAGAAAGGATATGTGAAGAAGGATTGTGAAAATCCTAAATCGAAGAGAGAAGATTCTAAGGCTTCATGCAGGGAGTCCAACGTTGCCACATCAGATGGATGCGATGGTAATGTTTTATCTATGTTTTCGCTCAGACGATCATACGATGATCGTAAGGACGAGTGGATGCTAGACACAGGGACATCTTTTCACACGACTCCTCATCGAAGTTGGTTCACCAGCTACAGGGAGTGCGATGGTGGATAGGTATTTATGGATAATGACATTGCCTGTAATGTTGTGCCTGTTAGTTCTGTGCGCATTAAGATGTTTGATGGGGTGGAGCGTACCTTAACATATGTGAGGCACTTTTCTGATTTAAACCAAAATCTAATTTCTCTTGGTGTGCTTGAAGCAAAAGGATGCAAGTACACAGGTATTGATGGTACTCTTAAAGTATCTAAGGGGGCACGGGTAATCATGAAAGCGTAACGACTCGGTAACTTGTACAAGTTGATCGGGAGTACTTCAAAAGGTGGAGCTACGGTGGATGTAGCGGATTCCACCTCTGCACGTGTGTGGCATGTTAAGGCTGAGACGCGCGGACAGGGATACAGAGCAGGTGGAGCAGCCACCTGTGAGAAGAAACACACGGCATGATCGCGGAATATCGGCGAGGTACATGAACGACTCCAATATCGCAGGAGTATTCATCTTCTATTCAGATGGCTCTAGGTGAGCCTGGTGCTGAGAAGTGGAAGGTGACTATGGGGACATGATGGATTCGTTGTACCAGACCGACATATGAAAGTGGCTGGAGCTTCCAGTGGGCCGAAAAGTGGTGGGATGCAGGTGAATCTTCAGGAGGATACAGCATAGATATAGAGCAAGGTTGGTAGTGATGGGTTATGCTCAGGGAGAAAGGATCGGCTTCTCAGAGATATTCACGCCGACAGTATAGCAGGTGTCTATTAGATCAGTGATTGACGTTGGTTGACCAATGTGATCTTGAGCTGGAAGGAAGAATGTGGAGTCTGTACTTCTGTAAGGGAAAGTGAAGAGCAGATCTACATGAAGCAACCAGGGCGGTTCAAAGTGAAAGGGACTGAGAAAAGACTTTGCAGGAGGTCGTTGTTCAGCCTATCGCATAGGCAGTGGTTTGATTTCTTCATGGTGGGTCAGGTATTGTATGTTGATGACGTGTGGATCACCAATTATGACATGTCTGAAATCAATGTACTTAAGACTCGGTCAATTAGAACATTCAGGATGAAGGATCGGGGGGTTGCAAA
Source organism: Magnolia kwangsiensis (assembly GCA_037074715.1). Lineage (NCBI taxonomy): Eukaryota > Viridiplantae > Streptophyta > Magnoliopsida > Magnoliales > Magnoliaceae > Magnolia > Magnolia kwangsiensis. The sequence goes on from CM073577.1 coordinate 124,674,230, forward strand.
GATAGTTCTCGGAGTTGAGACTGAAAGAGGAGTAGGCTTTGGTAATCACAGGAGGAATACCTTGTGTGTAGGTATTGATCCAGGATATGATGGGCCAGGTAAAGATGGAGAACGTTCCCTACGTGTCTCTCCTCAAGTTTTTCTCAGGACATGTCCCAAAATAAATGAGGAAAAGTAGGATATCTCATAAGCCTTATTCGAATGCATTGGGCAATGTATGTCATGGTCTAGTTTAGACCGATTATTTCACAGGCTATCAGTGTTATGAGCAAGTACCGCGGCAAACAATATTGGGTAGTAGTGAGATGATAAGAAGACTACGTTTTATTTTTTAGAAGACAGGGGCAAAGGTGGTTAAGCACGTGGATTTTGATCCGGCAGACATGCTCACCTAGGTCGTTCTTGCAGAGAAGTTTAAGTTATGTGTAACTTCTTTAGGCTTGACAACGACAGAAAAGAAGGATGAAGTGTGCACGAGAAGCTATGATGTGATGTAAAGATAAGAGAAGAGGTCAAGGAGCTACACGATTGAAGATTGAAGACTTGGTGGAGATTATTGAGAAAAGTCTTAAATCTAAATTTCTTTCAGGTCGTTCGACCGGTCGTGGGATAGCTTTGACTGGTCGTGGGAGGCGCTCGACAGGTCGTAGGTTCGAGCCCTGGCACGACTTAAAGTCCAGCAAGCTTTTGTTGTTTTTCTCCGCGGTCTTCGATCAGTCGTGGGTGAGTTTCAACTAGTCGTAGGTGGGCTTCGACCAATCATAGGTGAGCTTCAACCAGTCGAAGGAGGCTAAGACCAGTCCTGAAATTTTCAGGACTAGTCGTAAGTTACGCAGTTTGTTCCGCGATTTTGCGCGAAACTGCGGATTTGAGTCCTTTCGCAACTGGGATGCGAAAGGAAAGTTGCCTAAACTATAAATAGGTGTTTATAGGGCTTTTCTAGGGCATGGAAAAGCTTTTTAAAGGGGCTTCATGGAAATTAAAGGGTATAGCAAGGGTGACATTCGAGGTTGTTCGAATCGGGTAAGTCCTCTCTCTTTGTAATTTCTGTTTTCCATAGTGGAGATCTGTCTCTTTGTGCGGTGGTTTTTTTCCGAAAAGGTTTTTCATGTTAAATTTGGGTGTTCTCTGTGTTCTCTTGTGTGCTTGGTGCTATTGAATTGCTATCCTAGATTTAGATCTGTGTGATTCCAAAGGTCAAAATCCCTAACATGTACAACGCACATGTGACAGGTTGCCACCGATGGGCTGCATGCATTTGTGAATGCATGTTAGGTAAGATTCGCTTCAGGCACCGAAACACATGCATGTTAGGTAAGATTCGTGCAATGTGCCAAAATGCAGGCATGTTAGGTAAGATTCATGCCCGGCATCAAAACACATGCATATTAAGTAATATTTTTGCCCAAGTGCCAAAATGCATCATGTTATATAGGATTCTCGCTAGGCCCCAAAAGACACTTGGCGGAAGCACACAGGGAAAAGGTAGGGCCTCAACCTAGATACCTAGGTTTGCTAGGAGAGCACGCAATGAAAGGATCAAACTATGGCAAGTAGAGTGTGGTCATGTACCACACCTTGGTTGGTTCAACACGAATTTCAAATTGGTGGGGCCAGGCCTATCAGGATACTCATATTCAAACTTTTGAATTTCATAAGCCCAAGTCCAGCCTACTGACAACACTTGCCAAGCCCCTAGTTTAATTGTATAGTGCTTTTAAATTGGATGTGTTGGATTTTATTAGTAATGCAATGGAATTTAAATAGTTAAAAAAAAATCCTTCTTTTAAATTAACCCTAGGATCTCTAGTCTGGATCATCCCAGATTTTTACAATATCTAAACCTACATACTTTGACGTAATATATGGGCACAATGTAGATTTTTTAATTTGTCGATGCCAATCCTCCAACACTAGAGGTGTCTCTCTCCCAATCTACACCAGATTGAGGGCATACGAGAATACACGTCTCCCTTGGGGATAGGGGTGAGTGACACACCACATTAGCTCCTATGACCCCACATATTCACACTTGGGTGGAGAGATGTGAGAAAAGGGAGATGGAATCTCTCTCTCACCACTTAGATGAATATACCCGGCCACACCCATTTTTACTGGCCGAGTAGTAGCTCCATAAAGTGAGCCGAAGCCTTACAATCATGATCTTAATCCTTATACATTCCGAGGTCTAGAGATTAATCCCATGCATCATTAAGTCTAATCAAAGTCTACGCTAATGGGCTCAACTAATAACTTGATCTTGATCCACTAATGTAAGTGTCCACATGTTCAATAGGATTCTTATCCACTCACACTCATATGTGAGGTAGAGAAAAGGCAATATCGATACCAAGTCCAAGTCCGCCCTCAATGGTGGAGACATTTCATATATGGTCATTCTTCACATGATGTGATGATTATAGGTCTATTTTGAAAGGTATGAGGGAGTGTTTGGTGCATGGAATTAGATGGTATTAAGTAGGATAGAACTTTAAATTTCTTGGTTTGAAAAATCATCCTTGTTTGGTTCATCATGCATTTCCAACATTGAATCTTGCGCATGGAATAGGGAGGGTTAGGGAGGGCTTTCCGCTACTCAACCAGGATTTTCGATTTCCATGTGATTTCCTCCTAAAAGCATGAGTTAGAAAGTTCTTACGCTGGGAAGGGAGGTGGGGCCCACCTTGATATTTGTGAGGAAACCACCCCATTCATCTATTTTACAAGATCACTTTAGTGTATGTGACCCAAAAAAAAGTAGATTTAAAACTCAAGTGGGCCACACAAGAGAAAACAGTGGGGATTGAGTGACCACCATAGAAACATTCATATGGCCACAAAAGTTTTGTATCGCAATAAAGTTTTCTATGTTGTCAGTTCATCTCAACAGGAATGAACTTATAAACAGTTGGGATGACATATAAACATCAAGGTGGATCTCGGGAAGGTTTCAACAGTAGGAAATTCTTTCCCCACTCTTTCCTCTCATATGGCCCACTTGAGTTTTGGATTTGCTTGACTTTTGGTAGCATGTCCTGAAATGATCTCACAAAATAGATGGATGGGGGTGGATTACTCACCTGTAGTTTTCAAGATTGGTAGTCGTTTTCCATGTACAACCAAACACTACATGAATAAAAATATGTATTTAAGCCATACATCCTACATGATATCTAAACACCAAAGTGAATAGGCTCACTCCCATGGCATTAAGAGACAATCCAACGACAGGTGTATTTATTGCAAAAAAGCAATTCCATCCAACTTAAAACCATCTAATTCCATGCACCAAACACCCCCCGAAGGTTATGGTATAATATGATACTAAGATCCATGAACCATAATCCCCCCTCAGTCAATGACCTTCATGTCCAATCTTGAGTTCCCAATTATTGATAGAATCATTGTAACCCAATCATGTGAGAATCAAGGGACCTTACTTAATTCAACCATTCACCGAAGAATTTGATCTTCCATATCATCTCATGGATGATAATGGGGCTTTTGATGCGGTGGTGATCAAGTGATTGGAGAGAGGGCCGAAACCTTGGCTTATAGGGCTAATAGGTAATAGAATCTTTTCCATCATCAGATTCGTCCCCTCCTTTCTCCTTCACCAGGCCTCTCTCCTAGGGAAAATGAACCAATGCCATGCTTGTTATGACTCAAACTCTTTATTTGGTATGGTGCTTACGGGGTGTATTAAAATGCCTGTATACTCAACAACTCTATGGGTCCCACCCGATGCCTTTGGATTGGTCCACAATCTAAATGCAATCTAGAAGTTTTTTTTCGGAGAACGTAGTCCCATCTTCCTTCTCATGTGGTCCATTTGGCGATCAATCAAACTAATTTTTTGGGGCCATAGAAGAGCATCAAAGGAAGCACATGGAGCATAAATTGGATGTACCATACATAGTATGGTAGGGCCCAAACATCATGGGTGTGTATCAACCATCATGTTTTATTACGTATAATTTCCTTTTAGTTGACAAGAGTTTGTCGATAATCTTAAACATGGCTTCTTGCTAGGTTTCATATTATAATTTTCATAGTATAACTAAAAGTTGTAATATGTTTATAATCAGTACAGCCTTTATAAGGAAATACAAGTATCCAAACAGCTGGGCAATTTGGCTCTGTAAAATCACTTTACAACTTAAATATTTTACAGACTTCCAAACGACTTTTTAGTGTAAAATCAACTCTGATCAATAGTTTCTATACACTATTTTAGTTCTTCAAATGAAAATAAAAATCAGCTTGATTCACAAATCATATGAGTCACACCAAATGCAACTATGTGAATGGGATGCCTTCTATAGGTTTGTGTGTGGGCCACCATGTGGCTTATCTTTCATCAAACCCGTTAATCAAATCTAACTCACCAGGATGAAAAGAATATAGAAAACTCAACCTATTAAAATACTCAAATGAGCCACACCATATGAACTTGCTGGTTTTGGGAGCAATTTTACATTGTTTTGGTGTGGCCCATAAGAGTGTGGTGTGGGTGAAATCTCAACCTCAAGCACCCATTTTTAAATTCCCAAAATGTTCACGACTTTACTTTCATGTCTTTTTATATTCGTTAAACACAGAAAGTTGCCTGCCATTGGAAACTAACTGCAGGGGCAAAAATTCCCCTACTATTGGTGTTATATATGTAAAAATACTAATGTAGAGCGGGTCACGGACAATTTCATGGCCAAGATGGATCAGAAAAGGCACGGTCGACGACAGAAGTGATCCGGGCCATAAGACCTTAGATCGGGCATATCTTGCAATCCGGAATGAGTTATCCGACGTAAAATATATAAATTTGGAGTAGAACGAGCTACTTTAGCCAACCAATGCTGGATTGAGCAGCCCGGATTTGCGAGAAACCCCCTGATCGACGGTCATTTCTCCATTTTATTTTTGTTTTTACTATAAATAGTAAGTTTTAGTTTAAGTATAACTCTTCATCCGTTGGGCTTTAGGAGTTGTGTCCAACATGAAAAGTGCTTAGGTTAATTAGGAGAACGGTTTGGTGAAGCCAAATAGGACACTTACTATTTTTTGCCGAAAACCTTGCGCACTAGTAGACATCACGACCGTCTATAAATAGTAAGTTTACTATTTATAGTAAGTTGCGAATTGTATGAGTTTTAGTTATAGTTTGAGTCTGATTTCTTTCTTATTGCTTGGTTCCCTTATTTAAAGGGGTGTAAACTCATTTTTAGTCATTCATTAATCAATTTCAAATTATTAGAAAATTTTTTCTATTTTTTACTTTCTTTCCTCGTGAATTCGAGGAGTCTCTGTGAGGAGTCTAGAGAAGTTCTGTGGATTCGGAATATTTATCATCTCGAGGAATACGGTGCTCGACGTCACGTCCTTCCCTGCGTCAGATAATTATATATATTGAGCAATTATATATAACACAACACACAATGTAAATCCATCAAAGGGTACCAACCGGATTTGGGTCTTCACAAATGTGACCCGGACTCGAAAGGACCCCAACTCAACAAGACACAAGCCTAATTAAGCTAATAATGGGTACTATAGGATCCGATCCATTGACATCCCCACCAAAACTATCATATTAATGAGAAATGATTAGTAGATTATGAACCACCGTGATATGATGTCAATCACAATATACCTGTGATATCTTAAAAGAACTTGAAAAAAATAAAAGACAACAAAAGTCTTTAAAATGAGTTTAGATTCCATTTACTCTGATCTCCATTTACGCTGTTCAAGGCTTTCGGTTGGGTTCCCAGTCCTCTTGTTTCGTCTGGAATTCAGCCTATGAGTGCGTCTTTTTTTTCGTTGTAATTGGGTAAGTTTGGATAGTGGGGCGATACGATAGGAGCAGTCTCTAAGCCTTTTTGTTGAGACCCTCCCGAAAAGTCTGTAATTTTGCCTGTTTAATGGAAAAAAAAAAGTTCATTAAAAATTTTTTAAAAAAATGGTCTACTGCCCTATTACAATGGGGAGCGGATTAGGTGGTACCTGAGTGGGTGTAACTCTTACCGTGGGATTCACCTTGATGATGTGTTGTTTCTACGCCTTCCATCCATTTCTCCAACCCATTTTAAGGATGTGGTCCCAAAAATTAAGCAGATCCAAATATCAGGTAGACCACATCATAGGAAACAATGGTAATTGAAAGCTCGCCATTAAAAACTTCTTAGGTAAGGGGCCCACCGTAAGCAAATCCATAATGTTTATTTGCCATCCAACCCATTGATAAGGTTTTAAAAAAATAATAAATAAATAAAAAGACTTGAATGAAGGGATAATACAAAGATTAGCTTGATCCAAAAAAATTGTAGCCTGCAAAAAAAAATAGTGGTCATTCACCTCTTTTCCAGTAGTGTGGTCCACCGAGATTTAGATCTGCTTAAGTTTTAGGTTAAGGTCCTAAAATGAGCTGAAAAAATGGATGGGATGCATTGATACATAACACATTCATCAAGGTTGGCCCCATACAGTAAGGGTACTAACACCTAATCCGCTCCCATTAATTCTCACATGTACATCTACTTAAATAAGGAGATGCTATATCAATGGACTACTCCACGGCGCATCCCATGCCCATCTCTTCTCCATAGATACCAAAAGCCTCCTCCCTGTGAACTTTTTTATGTTATTCTCTGCATCATGAATTGACGGAGCGTGATAGTTGGGAACCTTGTGGTTGTAGGAAGCAATTTTCTGAGCTGGTATTAGAATTGCAATTAAATGCTAGAAAAGTAACGATGATTTGGGACAATATCGATCTATCACCTTAGATTTTATGATAACAACCATCCAATTACTCACCAAATGGATTGGTGTGTTTAATTTAATTGCATCTATATACATGTATGCCTGAGGGATCTTGCTATTACAGTATAGCCATCTACACATAACAGTCTCCTTTGATGAGTAAAGATTGAAGAGAAAGATTCTTTGATTAAAAGTATGAAATTCAAGCAAATATGTCATTTGAGAGGGATCAGGTATGTTTCATTGGACTCATCACTAGCCTCCTTAATCGTAAAAATGCATACGGTGCATGTTTGAGGGATCTTGCTACTATAATATAGCCATCTACACGTAGCAGCCTCCTTCGATGAGTAGAGATTGAAGAGAAAGATTCTTTGATTAAAGGTAAGAAAATCGAGCAAATATGTCATTTGAGAGGGATCAAGTCCATTTCATTGGACTCCTCACTAGCACACTTGATCGTAAAAATGCATGCGGTTGTCTTCAAAGAATCACTGACGCATGAATATGGTGCCTACAAAATAAAGAGAGATTTTATATTAAAAAAATGTTCAAGTAGAAGCAGCAGGGCACAACCCATTTTTTGAAGTGGCCAATCCACTACTCAATTCCCCCAACAAGCATATTTAGAAATCCCCTTTATGTATGCCAAGTGAAAAATGATGCATGGATTCGACCCATGGCTCAGTGGTAGACAGTGCTTCTCAAGAAACAACCCATGGCTCAGTGGTAGAAGGTGCTTTTCAACCTCTAGCACCTACATAATTGATTCTCAAGAAACAATTGTTTCTTAAGAATTGCTTATGTGAAACAGCATTTTACATGCATACCATTTAAGGATCTACTGGACCAGAAATATGTAACCAATAAGCTAGTAAAAATGAAAATTATGCCCATCAATTGCAGGTGGTGAGGGAAAATGGTTCCTAAGCCATAAAAAATATATTTGCTTCTTGAAATGGAGATCTAGGCCAACGAAAAACTTGTGATTAAACAAGCGTAATCTTAAAATTAAAGCATAAATTCTATTTTATACAGAGGCAAAGTTTTAGAGGACCCCTTCTCAATAATACATTATTGGATATCATTGCTACATGAATAGAGTAAAATTTCACAGTCAAATATATGTATTCATGAATGCACTCATGCGTGACCTACGGTCTAAATGAATTTATGGGCCTTGATAGTGGGGAATTGTGGAAAAGGATTCATGTAGCGGACCTCAATTAGTTGGGATAAGGCTTAGATGATGATGATGCATAGCACAACACCAACTTGAAATGAATAAAATATGTAATTGTTTGCATCTCTCTAGAAAAAAAAAAAAGAAACAAACCTTCCAATATCTTTTTGCACCCCAAATCCACTAACAAAATGGGCTCTGCACATTCCTTGTCATCGTTTAATAGCTGTTTTTCTAACATCTCATCCTCCTCAATTTTATTACCTCTCCTAACCGTCCCAGCAAGTGGACGGTTATATCCTTCTGTCAACACAAAGAAAAAAAAAATTAAAATAGTTTGTATTATTACAGATAAATATTCAAGGAGATGTCACAATTAGAGTTGAAAAAAGGATTGACATGAAAGGCGATTATAGTGAACGATAAAAGGGAAAAGGGAAGTACGTGCGCTGATAGAAAATCTGGAGATTCAGGAATAATAGGGAACTGCTTTGCAGTGCATGTAGTTTTCATGCATAGGGGCCAACGCACACTTATCTGAGCCATTGATATGATGGCCCCATCGAAATTGGAAAATCTGATCGTCCCATCATTAGCTGTTTTCCCCTTAAATGTGGATACTTCGTCTGCATCTCTTCAACCATGTATTTGCATTTCAACGAATAAAAGGCAAGAGTTGTCTAACTAAGAATATTTTTGGGCATGGTCTATCCATCAATGATGATAGACACTGGTTCAATAGTTTCGATCATGAGACAATTGGGTCCCAATAAACTCCATGAACAAGAGAGAAGTTTCCTTGTGGCCACTAACAACCTAAGACTTACTTAAAAAAAAACATATGTAATATTTTTTACCTTAATGTGAAGGTTGACTATCGTAATTGAGTCAGTTCTAATAGCTTCTTTTTCCAAAATTGGATGATCTGGGATCAAATCCATGACCTCAACCAAGGATCGTCTTTGGGTCCCATGTTTGTGGCCCATTCCTGAAAGACCATTAACTCAGATGATAATCAATTCATAGAAGGAAAAAAAAAAACAAATTGAATTAGATACATGATGTGAACACCACTAATCAGAATTATAGCGATCATGGCATCGATTGTTATGCTATTTATACACATCCTACAGTTTCTATCATACAACTATTATGGTAATATAATCATCGTTACATTCAAACTTACAATAATATTCTTATATATTATGATGGGTCCAGTTCCATAGTTCAGTGGTAAACAGATTGCATTTCAACGCCGAGGTCATACATTTGGGTGCCCATATAGTATATATGGGTGTGTGTTTAAAAAAAAAATTTAATTAAAAATGAAACAAATAAATCCAAAAGAGAAGAAGAAGATGATGATGAAGAGGAGGAGGAGGTGATTCCATATTGTATGGGACCACTACCTGACAAAGATGGGCACACATGTCAATATCAAACACATGCTGATTAGATCTTTCCATTAAGTGGACTATACTGTTTAATACTTTTGACCTAAAAAGTCATGCTTGGCTATGACCTGCAAAATATATGGAAGGCTAAAAAATTTATTTAACTGCATATTCTCTTTGCACGTTGCAGTGCACCTTGAGTGAAACTGCCTACTTTTAAGGCAAAAGATGTAAGCGTTATTTCCAACCACATGCGAAGCTCGAATCTTTGACAAGTGCTTCATATCGACACACGTGTCTATTTGTGGATGCTACACAAAGGGTTGGGAATGTGCTTACAAGATTGGTCTAAGGACACAGTCCTTGCCCTGGCCATCTAAGGTCAATCTTTAATTTCTAACTACCATTTTTGAATTTAAACATGACATCTACTTTACCCTGAGGAATTATGAGCCAAATTTTCAGGTTGGTACTTTTCAGGGTTTTTTTTTTTTTTTTTTTTGAAATCTTCATTTCATATATATAAAGGACCCAAAAAGGATACGAGAAATCTTCAGTTCTCTCCTGGAACAGAAAGGGGCAGGGGCATCGTAAAGAGCAGTCCGGTCGACCACAAAATGAAGAGGAAAAGGAAGAAACAAAAATAAAGAGGGGGGGGGGGGGGGGGGGGGGGGTTTCCTTGTGTGGTTAAAAGGTGGGAAAAACATGACATCGATCCAAATTCACATGTTCTCCGTTTGATGATGGGACAAGCTGGAATTTTGGTTCATCTAATCACCAAGGTGAAGTGCATCGATCTATTTGATGAGTTGGATATTAAACATGTGTCAAATGATGCCCAAAGGAAAAAAAGCTTTATTGATAGAGAAAAGAATTGGATGCTGGGGTCATTGGGCTCTCCAAAACCACCTCAGAGTTTCACTTTGTCAAGCATTATTTGGTATGTTAGAACTCCTGAGGAATTTTTCAGTAGAATCCATGTCATTTTCTAAGAGGAAAAAAAAAACAACAGAGAGAAAGGTCATATACCACTCATAGCATGCTATGTGGGTATTACCTTTACTTGCGCCACTGTTGCAAGGTGGGACTTCCCATCCATGCAGAAGATAGGCCTCACCACGACGATCATCTGGAAAAAAAGCCAATCCACACATCATGCTGGCCGCACATGCACCTGTGTTCAGATCACTCGCATATGAATTTTGACGGGTCACCTATACGATGAGTTAATTGGCTGTATTTCATGCCTAATGATTCATGGTGAGGCCCACCTGGATGTCTCAGATGTTCTACATAGCATAACAAGTATCGTAGATATATGAAAGTTCCTCTCTCTCTCTCTCTCTCTCTCTCTCTCTCTCTCTCTCTCTCTCTCTCTCTCTCTCTCTCTCTCTCTCTCTCTCTCTCTCTCTCTCTCTCTATATATATATATATATAACTCAAGCAAATTTTCATTTCAAAGGCAACTATGCTATACAGCCACAGGAGTAATTTCGGGTACCCCGCGGTAACATAAAACCGGGAGCACCTACTCTAAACATAGACAAAAAAAAACTACCACCCCTTTACAAAAAAACAAGCTAGGGGCCCACTGGGGAGACCCTAATGGAACCCGGCCAACTCGATTCAAGAAAACCAAGCCCTGAATATGAGCCAAAAGGTCTTTAGCATAGTCAAAGGAGAGGGATGAATGCAACTCACTCCCTATACAGGGCCAAGCCATCAGCTGGACCGTTCCCCTTTCTTTGAATGAGCTTAAGAGAGATATTACCCCTATCCATGAGTTTACCAATCCTGGCAATCCAAAATATGAAAGTTCCTTAACAGTTAATGGCCCACTTCATAAAGCTGTTACAACCAACTCAAATTTTACACTTGCTTATTAAGATGCACCTCAAGTCATAATTAATCAGATATCCTTGATAAAATGGTCAAACGTCCATTTTCACTACCGCTGCATGTGCCAATGTGGAAGATATGAACAGTCCATCAAGTGGGACATGCTAAGCCAATATTCTGACCAAAAAAACAAGATGGTCCATTCATCAGGCGGGCCACAGTGCATGTTTTCCCTAGCCATTTATTTGTTTCATATGTTGTGCCTAGCTGATAAAAAACTATCAGTTATTTGGGCCAGGTGATGTAACACTGCGAACCACTTGATAGACTGCTTGGATCTTGCAAATTTATGCCATGTTAGCATGTGCACTGGCGTGTAGATGCACTCAGCAGTAAATACACTGTCCTTAACAAAACCCAAAAATTAATTCGAGTAGAGATCAAATATGATAACACATAGCACAGAGATGACGGCATGGAGAAAATGCAAATAAAAAATTAAATTTAAAAAAAAAAAAAAAAAAAAAAAAAAAGTCCCGCACCATCAATATGGTAATAAAGAAGAAACTCCTTGATCATCAAGTATCCATCAAAAGAGGGCCACCAGCCTAATAGCCCCTTTAAAAAATTATGTGGAATTATACCTATTGCACAGGCCGGAAAGGCACCTCTCATGGGAACTTTGATCGCTTGATATGTAATTCAATTCAAAACTAAGATAAATCACTAGTGCCTCTCAAGAGTACATAATTGACAAAGCATTAAAACTCCTCAACACATATTTATACTAGGAATGGACAATGCACATGTGACAGGTTGCCACCGATGGGCTGTATGCATTTGCACATGCATGTTAGGTAAGATTCGTTTCAGGCACCGAAATGCGGAAATGTTAGGTAAGATTCGTGCCAGGCACCAAAATGAGGTCATGTTAGGTAAGATTTGTTACAGGCGTCGAAACGCATGGACGTTAGGTGAGATTTATGCCAAGCGGCAAAATGCATGCATGTTAGGTAAGATTCATGCTGGGCCCCATAAGACACTTGGCGGAAGCACACGGGGAAAATGTGGGGCCTCAAACCTTGATACCTAGGTTTGCTAGGAGAGCACACAATGAAAGGATCAAACTATGGCAAGTATAGAGTGGTCATGGACCAGACCTGGGTTGGTTCAGCCTGGATTTAAAACTGATAGGGCTAGGCCTATTGGGACACTCATATTCACAATTTTGAATTTCAACAGCCTAAGTCCAACCTATTGACAGCACTTGCCTAACCCCTAGTTTAATTGTAAAGTGTTTTTAAATTTTATTTTATTTTTTTAATTTGCAATTTCATTTCTATGGAGAAACTGAACAATTCAGGCCTTCCCGAGGGACCACCTCGGAGAGGCCTATCATAACGGCTACAAATAGCCTAAAGATAAGATTCGCCCAAGGGGGCCTTCCTGATATCCCTAACTGACCCCAACCCCACTTTATCCAGGAAGTATATATAGGCCTCTGATCTGCACCGGGAGGTCCGAAATATTTATGAAATAAGTAAAGGATTGATTGTCACTACCGAGCCGAGCTAGTCCATCCGTCGGACTGTTAACTTCTCTGTAAATGTGGGTAACAGTATATTGGACCTGGTTCTTAAGCTTGGCAATCCTTCTAACCCACTGCTACCAACGCCAAGCAGGGTATCCTCTCTCGTTAAGCAGGCCCACCACTAGCCTGGAATCGGATTCCACCTCGGCTCTAGTCAGCCCATATTTAGAACAAAGCAAGAGCTCATCCCACACTGCCTGCAATTCTACATGGTTATTGGAACCGTCCTCGTGCCCCGTTGATAATGCAAACAAGAACCTGTCATCACCCCCTCCGCAAACACCCTTGTCCCCCGACTAACCTGGGTTCCCTCGAGCATACCCATTAATGTTGAGCTTGGACTAGCCCAGCGGAGTATTCACCCATTCAACCCACTTGAAATGATGCTAGATTGGCTGAGGGTAGGCAGCCCCAACAGGGAATGAGATAAATCAGCAGACAAACTTTTCTTACCTTTCGACTTCAAGCCAGTGTGCAGCATCTTACACCACCAAGAAACTTGGGAAATAGCTGTTGTAACTCAGGAAAGTGCTTTTTAATTTGGATATGTTGGATTTTATTAGAAATGCAATTGAATTTAAACATTTAAAAAAAAATAAAAAAATAAAATCCATCTATTAAATTAACCCTAGAATCTCTAGTATGGATCATCCCAAATTTCTATAATGTTTAAACTAACGAACTTTAACACAATATATGGGCATGATGTAGATTTTTTTAATTTGTCAATGTTAATCCTCCAACGTAAGAGGTGTCTCTCTCAATCTATCCCAATTTAAAGGCGTACGAGAACACACATCTGCCTTGGGGGTAGGGGTGAGTGACACACCCCATCTGTGCCTATGGCCCCACATATTCACACTTGCCGATAGAGATGTGAGAAGAGGGAGATGGAATCTCTCTCTCTCTCTCACCACTTAGATGGATGTACCCAGCCACACCCAATTTTATTTGCAGAATAGTAGCTCCATAAAGTGAGCTAAAGTCGTATAATCAGGATCTTAACTATTATATATTCCTAGGTCTACAGATTAATTCATGCATTATCAAGCCTAGTCCAAGTTTAGGCTAATGGGCTCAACTAGTAACTTGATCTTGATCCACTAATATAAGTGTCCAAATGTTCAATAGAATTGCTATCCACTCACACTCATATATGAGGTAGGGATAAGGCAATATTGACACCAAGTCGGCCCTCCATGGTGGAGACATTTCATCCTAACCCAATATGGTCATTCTTCACATGATGTAATGAATATAGGTCCGTTTTGAAACCTATGAAGGTCATGGTACAAAAGGATGCTGATATCCATGAACCATAATTCCCCTTAGTCAATGACTGATATCAATCCTCTCTCTCTCTCTCTCTCTCTCTCTCTCTCTCTCTCTCTCTCTCTCTCTCTCTCTCTCTCTCTCTCTCTCTCTCTCTCTCTCTCTCTCTCTCTCTCTATATATATATGTGTGTGTGTGCGCGCGCGCGCGCGCCATTCATTAAAATTAGGATAACACTAGTGTCATGCCTAAGCCATTCATTAAAAGGATAACACTCCGTATATTCCTTTTCTCAAGAATCTAGTCGGTTCACTAAATGGGTGCGTCACAATTAACTGGACAGATGTACGATTATGAGTAACTTCTCAAACACATCAATTTATTTCTAATATCATGGGACACCTATTATATGGATCACCTTTATCTTCGGGCAGTAAAATCTACACAATGAGGTCCAATAGATGGATGGTTTGGATATTGCACTTGACTGACACATTGTGTATGTGGTAGTGCATGCATTAGCTGACTTGCTATCTATTAGGGTTCCACAAAGTTTATACTGATTACCTGAGCAACAAAATGAGGTTTTGTAAGACAACACGCAATGTAAATCCATCAAAGGGTACCAACCGGATTTGGATCCTCGGGATTGAGACCCGAACTCCAAAGGACCCTAGCTTAATAAGACACAAGCCTAATTAGGCTAATTATGGGTACTATAGGATCCGATCCATTGACATCCCTACCAAAACTATCATATTAATTAATGAGAAATGATTCATAGATTATGAAGCACCGTGATATGATGCCAATCACAATATACCATGTGATGTCTCAAAAGAACTTGCATAAAAATAAAAGGAAAAAAAAAAAAAAAAAAATCTTTAAAATAAGATTAGATTCCACTTACTGTGATCTCATTGGTCTACTGCCCTGTTACAATGGGGAGCTGATTAGGTGGTAGCCATGTGGGTGTAACTCTTACCGTGGGGTCCACCTCGATGTTGTTTTGTATCCACACCGTCCATCCATTTCTCCAACCCATTTTAAGGATGTGGACCCAAAACTTAAGTAGATCCATATCTCAGATAGACCACATCACAGGAAACAATGGTAATTGAATGTTCACTATTAAAAACTTCTCAAGGCACACCATAAGAAATCCCATAATGTTTATTTGCCATACAACCCATTGATAAGGTTTAAAAAAGACTTGGATGAAGGGAAAATACAAAGATCAGCTTGATCCAAAATAAAAATAAAAATTGTAGCCTGCAAAAAAATAGTGGTCATTCACCACTTTTCCAGTGGAGTGGTCCACTAGAGATTTGGATCTGCTTAAGTTTTAGCTTAAGGTCCTAAAATAAGCCGAAAAAATGGATGGGAGGCATTGATACATAACACATTCATCACGGTGGGCCGCATACGGTAAGGGTAACACCTAATCCGCTCCCATTACAGTGGTTCATGAACCAATGTTTCCTCCCATAAATTGTCACATGTGCATCTCTACTTAAATGAGGAGATGCTATATCGATTGAGTACTCCAAGACCATCACTTCAACTCTCTCTCTCTTTCCTCTACACTTTTTTCCACCACACGGTGCATACCACACCCATCTCTTCTCCATAGATGCTGAAAGCCTCCTCCCCAAGACATTTTTTATGTTATTCTCTACATCACGAATTGACGGAGTGTGATGGTCGGGAACCTTGTAGTTGTAGGAAGCAATTTTCTGAGCTGGTATTAGAATTGCAATTAAATGCCAGAAAAGAAATAATGATTGAGCACAATCGATCTATCACCTTAGATTTTATGATAACCACCATCCGATTACTCACCAAATGGATTGGTCTGTTTAATTTAATCCCATCTATATACATGCATGCCTGAGGGATCTTGCTATTACAGTATAGCCATATTCACATAACAGTCTCCTTTGATGAGTAGAGATTGAAGAGAAAGATTCTTTGATTAAAAGTGTAAAAGTCGAGCAAATATGTCATTTGAGAGGGATCAAGTCTATTTCGTTAGCCTCATCACTAGCCTCCTTAATCATAAAAATGCCTAAGGTGCATGTCTGAGGGATCTTGGTACTACACTACAGCCATCTACACATAGCAGCCTCCTTCAATGAGTAGAGATTGAAGAGAGAGATTCTTTGATTAAAAGTATGAAAGTCGAGCAAATATGTCAATTGAGAGGGATCAAGCCTGTTTCATTGGACTCCTCACTAGCGCCTTGATCGTAAAATTGCATGTGGTTGTCTTCAAAGAATAAAAGTCCTGTCTACAAAATAAAGAAAGATTTTCTATTTAAAAAAATGTACATGATCCTGACTGTTCATCTACTTGGACCTACTGTTGATTAGGAACAAGACAAAAATCACATAATTGGGAGTGATTGGGGAAAAGCCCAACCAATTGTAAACATGTTCAACAACCAAAAGTCAATAGTGGCTATGATCATCTGACCAGTAGAAATCATAACATGAACGGTTGGACACTTTACATGTCACTTATATGGACGTTGTAAGCTTGATATTTCATTTTGTTCTGCTCTTTGATGGATTGTAATCCCATCATTAGTGAATGTCTTTGGTTATAACATTGTTTGAAATGAAAATAAGAGTGGATTATCAGGGAATTCCTTGTGGTGCATGTAGTTTTCATGCGTAGGGGCGAGTGCACACTTATCTGAGCCATTGATATGATGGCCCCATCCAAATTGAAACATCTGATCATCCGATCATTAGCCTTTTTCCCCTTAAATGTGGATAGTTAATCTACATCTCTTCAACCATGTATTTGCATGTCAGCGAACAAGAGGCAAGAATTGTCTAACTGAGAATATTTTTTGAACATGGTCCATCCATCAATGATGATAGACACTGGTTCAATGGTCTGGATCATGAGACAATTGTGTTCCTATAAACTCCATGCACAAGAGAGAAGTTTCCTTGCAGACACTAACAAACTGAGACTTGCTCAAAAAAAAAAAAAAAAAAAACATATATAATATTTGTTACCTAAATGTGAAGGTTGATTATCGTGATTGAGTCAGTTAAAATGGCTTCTTTTTCCATAATTGGATGATTTGAGATCGATTCCATGAGCTCAACTAAGGATCGTCTTTGGGTCCCATGTTTGTGGCCCATTCCTGAAAGACCATTAATTCAAATTATAAACAATTCATAGAAGAAAAACAAACGAATTGAATTAGATACATTACGCGAACACTAATCAGAATTATAACGATCACAACATCCATTGTTACGTTATTTATACACATCCCACGGTTTCTATCATACAACTATATATTATGGTAATATAATCATTGTTACGTTTAAACTTACAATAATCTTATATATTATGATGGGTCCAGTTCCGTGGTTAAGTGGTAGACAGATTGCATTTCAACACTAAGGTCATACATTTGGGTGCCCATATAGTCTAGGTGTGTGCAATGAAAACAGACACACATATATGGAAAAAATAAAAAAATAAAAAAAGAGGAGAAGAAGAAGAAGAGGCGATTCCATATAGTATGGGACCACTGACTGGCAAAGATGGGCACACATGTCAATAACGAACATGTGCTTGATAAGATCGTTTCATTAGGTGGACTATACTTTTTAAATCTTTTGGCTTAAAAAGTCAGGCTATTTTTCAAGTTGGCCATGACCTTCAAAATACATGGAAGGCTTAAAAAAATTATTTAACTGCATATTTTCCTTGCACATTGTGGTGCACCTTGAGTGAAACTGCCCGCTTTTAAGGCAGGAGATGTAAGCATTATTTCCAACTACATGCAAAGCTCAAATCTTTAACGAGTGTTTCATATCAACACATGTCCCTCTTTGTGTACGCTACACAAAGGGTTGGAAGTGTGCTTACAAGATTGGCCCTAGCCTGGCCCAGCCCGCTAAGCCCTAGCCCTAATTGGTCCAACGACTCAGTCCTTGATCATATAGGGTCAGGTTTGAAATAGTCAAAATCTATGAATTTGGTATCCCCTGCACCCATGAAAAGCTCCATTATATTATAATGGTTTTTATGATAGAATTATGGCCTCATATTCAAAAGGTGCCTTTAAAATCCACATAAAAGTTGAATGGGATCATCATGAGTTTCTTCATATTGCCTGTCCCTTTCTATATATAACTGTGACACTGGATCATTAGAACCGACCAAAGGAGCGCTCGGGACATTCGTCATTAGCAATGGCCAATCTAGTTACGACATTGGGCCTAGATTTCAAATATGAGCTCGGCCCTTAAAGGGAGCAAGCCACCTCACAAGGCTGGGTTGGATGGCATGACCCATTGCCACCCCTAGCCAAGACATTTTGAATTACAAACCTCAAAACACACACACAGGGCTACACCTGTAGGAACAGTTTGGAGAGGGATGCCCACCGTTGATCTATGTTGAGTCTCCCAAGTTTCAAAATTGCATGGTTTTTTAGGTGAGTCATCGTCTTGGTTTCATATGGATTGGATGGAATATACACAAGACGTTGTGCCCTCTACGAGAATCAAGGAAGAGCTAGCATTCCCCTTTAAACACTTCATACAGCTCATCCGACCCGCCTGAGTCATGGATTGATCAAATCTTTGGGCCCTTGGCCAACAAGGGAGTATGTGCAACATAGTCGGTGTCAATGTCATCAACATATCATAGGGGCTGCTTCTCAGCGGCTCCCCTTCCTTTCTTGCTGTGGTTGTCATGGTGTATAGAGCTAGTGGTGGCTTGAGTCGGATGCAGTCTCAGGTCTCCTCCTAGCTAGTTTTTTCTTTAGATTTTGAGTTATGTGATTACATGAGGAGTGAGGTCCGGAACCTTTTTGTCAAGACCCACTTGACAGGCTGTAAAGTTTTTGAGATTAATGAAAGTTCTGTGGCATGAGTCCACATTTTATTATTATAAAAAAATAATAAAAATAAAAAAAGTGGGCCACATCATCAAAAGAATGTACAAAAGGATCCAAATTCACATGTGCTCTGTTTGATGAAGGGACAAGCTGGAATTTTGGTTCGTCTAATCACCAAGGTGAAGTGCATCTATTTGATGGATTGGATGTTAAACACGTGTCAAATGATCCAAAAAAAAATATTTCTCTATTGCTAGAGAAAAGAAGTGGATGTTGGGGTCATTAGACTCTCAAAAAGCACATCTGTAGAGTTTCATTTTGCCATGCATTATTTGGTAGATTAGAACTCCCTATCATTTAATTTCTAAGAAAAACCGCGACGAAAAAAAGGAGAGAGGTCCTAACACACCTCAAAGAAATCTACGTGGGTATACCTTTACTTGCGCCAGTGTCGAAGGGTGGGACATCCCATCCATGCAGAAGATAGGCCCCACCATGACAGCCCCACCTGGACGGCTCAAATGTTGTACGTAGCATACCAAGTATAGTTCAAATAGCATAGTTCCTTAAAAATTAATGGCAAACTTCATAAAGCTGTTACAACCAACTCGAATTCTATACCTGTCTATTAAGATGCACCTCAAATCACATTTAATCGGATATCCATGATAAAATGAACAAACTCCATTTTGACTACAATGCGGAAGAGATGATCAGCAGTCCATCTATTTCATGGATTGGATATTAAACACGTGTCAAATGATCCCTAGAGGAAAAAAAAATTCTCTTGTTAGAGAAAAGAATTGAATTATGGGATCATTAGGCTCTCCAAAAGCACCTCAGAGTTTCACTTTGTCAAGCATTATTTGGTATGTTAGCTCTTGAGGAATTTTCCAGTAGAATCCTAGTTATTTTCTAAGCAAAACAAAAATAATAATAATATATAATAAGAGAAAGGTCGTATACAACTCATATCATGCTATGTGGGTATTCATTTACTTGCGCCACTATTGCAAGGTGAGACTTCCCATCCATGCAAAAGATAGGTCCCACCATGAAGATCATCTGGCGAAAAAAAATAAAAAATCAAGCTGACGCAAGGATAAACATGATGAGGTCGATCACTATCTTCCTCAAGGATAACTATTCTGAATCCACAGAACTTCTCCGGACTCCTCACAGAGACTTCTCGAATCCACCAGGAAAGAAAGCAAGAAAATATAAATAAATTCAAATTTTGATTGATTCTTCAAATAAATGAGTTCACAACCCTTTAAATAGGGATATCAAGCAATGGGAGAGAAATTAAAAGCAAACTATAACTAAAACTCCCTAAAATTCATAACTTACTATAAATAGTAAATTTACTTTTTATAGTAAGTTTCCTATGTGGCTTAACCACATTATTCTCCTAATTATTCTTAGTCATTTTCATGTTGGACACAACTTCTAAAGCCCAACGGATGAAGAGTTATAATCAAACTAAAACTTACTATTTATAGTAAAAATGGAAATAAACATAGAATTCGGCTGTCGATATGATGGAATCTCACAAATTCGAAGTAGGCAATTCGGCTATGCCAGGTTGGTTGGCTAAAGTAGCTCATCCTACCCCAAAATCACATATGGTACATCGAGTAACTCATTCCGTTTTGCAAGATATGTCTGTTTTAAGGTTCTGACGGTCTTGATGACTTCTGCCTCTGATCGGGCTTTCCCTGGTCCATCTTAGACATGAAAGAGTCCACAACCCGCTCTACATCAGTCCCCTCCACTTCAAAAGAACTCATCCTCGAGTTCTCGTGTTGCTTCGATTCATGATACTCCGTCTGGTACGCCGTAACGATATCCGAATCAAAAGTTATGATCAATTTACGGTCCACCTTCTTTTGGTTCAACCATGCTAGAGATGTATCTATAACACTTTCTACGTCAGACTCCTCCTCTTGGAAAAAACTCGCCCTTAAGTTACTCAAGGAACTTGGTTCATAATTTTATGATAACTTTTGATGTCGATGTTTATTAGCCATTTTCTTGTACTTGACATTGACTCTTGAGTTGACACAATACATGTACTCATACTCTCCTTGACTTGGCTAGTATGGATTAATTCCTTCACTTCTACCTTCAAGATCTTACATTCCTTCTGATAATGTGGAAAATTAGGTAAACTTATCCCTATGACAAGATCAATGTAGTTTGGTCTGTCAGCCCTCTATCTATATGCAATGGCCCAATAATCAGTATGGTCCATTAACTAGGTTGGCTACCCTTGCGGATTGGATTGGTCTGTCAACCCTCTATTTACCTTATCTTTTTAACTATCAATTGTTTGTTGTATGCATCTCCCTCCACCTTGTGGGGCCCATGATATTGTCCAAAATTGGCCATTAAACTGTACACTTGGTATATTTTACCATGGAACAATAAAACTAACAGACTTCTTGAGGAAAAAAAAAGATCAATGTAGTTTTATATATCTCTTATGGGAGGCAATTTATTAAGAAGTTCATCGAGCACAATCACCTTAAACTCCTGCAACACTGGCTTCAAATCCCCTATGATGTTTACAAGCTCCATATATTCTTTCTTTTCAACTAATGGATATATATTTCTTGTTTCCTCAGATTGTTTAACAAGATCATATTCAGTTGTGAGAGATTGTCCCTCCACTTTAGAAGTACTGGGTTGGTTCTTCGCTCTCATAGGGAGATAACCAATCTTTTTACCATCTTTAGTAAATTTAAATACGTTATCCTAACCTCTATGTGTAGCAATAGCATCAATATTATTTTTCCATGTTCGACCAAGTAACACGTGACAAACTTCCATATCGATTACATTACAAAATACTTGATCCTTATAATTTTTACCAATTAAAAATGAGATAGTATATTATTTGGTTACCTTTGTTTTGTTGACCTTCTTGATCCATCCAATCGTGTATGGAGATGGATGCTTTTCTATTTTTAGTTGTAGCTTTTCCACCATTATTTTCAACATGAGATTCCCACTGCTCTTGACATCGATGATCACATTACAGACTTTTTGACTTACAGTGCACCTCGTTCGAAAGATGTTGTCTCGCTGTAATTTTATTTCTACCTTTGGTATGTATAACGGCTTTCTCATAATCAAAGTGGTGGCTTGCAATTTACCATTATACGATGGTGCTTTACAGAAATCGGGGTTGTGTTGTACAGCAACCACGGGCGGTAGAGCA
This sequence comes from Magnolia kwangsiensis, assembly GCA_037074715.1. Lineage (NCBI taxonomy): Eukaryota > Viridiplantae > Streptophyta > Magnoliopsida > Magnoliales > Magnoliaceae > Magnolia > Magnolia kwangsiensis. The sequence continues at coordinate 124,696,367 of CM073577.1, forward strand.
TCGCTTCAAGCTTGGGGCGGAATTAGTGTATCCATAATACGGTTGAGGGTTGCTTGCAAACCTTGCATGGTCAACTGACTCTCCCGATGAAAAGCTTCCATTATTTCCAAAAGATAATGAATTCCTGGATCACTGTCTACAATATTTTGGCTCATACATTTGTTGTTTATCATTGGCCTGAGGGGAATCCTCGCTTAGATACCAATTGAAGCAGGGATGAACGTGATGAGTTTGATCACTGTCTTCCTCAAGGATAACTATTCTGTAATCCACAGAACTTCTCTAGACTCCTCACAGTAACTTCTCGAATCCACCAGGAAAGAAAGTAAGAAAATATAAATAAATTCTAATAAATTCAAATTTTGATTGATTCCTCAAATAAATGAGTTCACAACCCTTTAAATAGGGATACCAAGCAATGGGAGAGAAATTAGAAGCAAACAATAACTAAAACTCCCTAAAATTCATAACTTACTATAAATAGTAAATTTACTTTTTATAGTAAGTTTCTTATGTGGCTTAACCGGGTTATTCTCCTAATTATTTTAAGTCCTTTTCATGTTGGACACAACTGCTAAAGCCCAACAGATGAAGAGTTATAATCAAACTAAAACTTACTATTTATAGTAAAAACAGAAATAAACATGGAATTCGACCGTCGATATGATGGAATCTCATAAATTTGGCATGGGCAAGGCTAAAGTAGCTCGTCCTACCCCAAAATCATATATGGTACATCGAGTAACTCATTTCAGTTTGCGAGATATGACTATTTTAAGGTTTTGATGGTCTTGATGACTTTTGCCTCTGATCGGGCCTTTTCTGATCCATCTTGGACATGAAAGTATCCACGACCTGCTCTACATCACAAGTCAATCCACACATCATGCCGGCCGCACATGCACGTGTGTGCAGATCACTGGCATATGGATTTTAACGGGTCATCTCTACGATGAGTGAACTAGCTCTATTTCATGCCAAATGATTCATGGTGAGGCCCACGTGGATGGCTCAGATGTTCTACATAGCATACTAAGTATCGTACAAATATGATAGTTCCTTAACAATTAACAGCCCACTTCTTGAAGCTGTTACAAGCAACTCCAATTCTATACTTATTTATTAAGATGCAGCTCAAATCACAATTAATTAGATATCCATGATAAAATGGACAAGCGTCCATTTTAACTACCGCTGCATGTGCCAATGTGGAAGATATGAGCTCTCCATCAAGTGGGACATGAAATTGCGGTTTATACCACTGATACTGAAGAATGAATATGAGGCAATGGTCCTACAGTGGGTGAATAGGACTTTTCAATTATGTTTACTTATTTAAAGTCCTGATTGCCTCACTTAAATAATTATTCAATTTAAACTAAGTTAATGAAAATAACTCTTATGGCTTCCAAGCCAATTAGAGAATCTAATCACAAAGGCTATTAAAGATATGCAGATATAATAACTAGCCTAGTGTTTTGAGCTTGTGTGTAAAATGTGCTTCCTATAAATGAATAACATTCATTCAATCATGTATACAGATTTAAACATTTATTCAATATTCATGTATACAGATTTAAACATTCAAGCATATAAAAGCATGATTAAACAAATGCACAAGTCACAATTCCAAACACAAGCATTTATAGTAGTTCGGCTACATGCCTACTCCACTCCTGGCATCCACACTCAATTCCAGAGTACACCGGATTTCACTATCAATGGTTTTAAAATAGTTTCACCAATAACCTTTATGGTCCTACACTAAGGACACACGTTTAGGCCACTGGCCAAGGTCTCACACTGGGCACCTACTGTTTAGGCCCACCAGCCAAGGTCTCACACAAGGTACCTATGTTTAGGCCCACCGGCCAAGGTCCCACACAAGGCACCTACTGTTTAGGCCCACCGACTAAGGTCTCATGCAAGGCACTTAATCGAGTTTGTTTAAAGCAAACTCTTAGCATCAATCCTACATGAGAAAAGAAACTAAACTTTTGAACTCTTAACTATGACACTTATTTGTCGGATTGAGTTCACTTTTGCAACTCGTCATCGGATGCTTGATCTTCACACTATCATGCTTGAATCAGCTTCCCGATGCTCCCTTGATCACGTAGTTTAAATTTACCTATTGGCTCAACTTCACGATCAAAAACCTTGCATAAGATATACCTATAAAGGTGACCAAGGTTATGGAAGTTGGTTAAATCTCATATCTAGGATAAAAGGCGGATTTCCTGAGAAATTCAACCTACGGACGCTCTAGAGTATCAACGGGGAAAGGATTTTCCCATTGGTTTGTCCTTTGTACTCTGGATAAGGCACAAGTTCATGTTCTTCATTTAATAGGAGCTTTGAATGCTCATAGGAGTGAAAGATCATAATGAAGAGAACATGAAATTTGTATGGATAGAGTCTAAATGGGTCAGGATAAGCTTAGGATACACTAGAGACTCTATGATGCCTATTTCTACTAATTTTGCAAGTATCTACTAGCCACTTTTATAGATAAAAGCTTCTAACATATAAAAAAAGGCTAGTTTACGGTGCTACCGAAGCCAACTTCAGTATCACCGAATTTGCTTCGGTGGTACTGAAATATTATTCAGTAGTACCGAATTAAATCCTCAAGTTGCTAGATGATTTTTACTCCTTTTGATGGCACAGAAATTTGTACATCGGTAGGAGTCGGTGGTACTGAATTTTCTTTGAAAGTTGTAGGAACATTTTAAGCACTTTTGGTGGTACCGAAGGTATCTTTGGTACTATCGAAAGTGTCATTCGGTGGCACCTTTGTCCTACCGACAGTAAACAGATTTTCTTGATTTTCCTATTTTATCCAATAAATCTTTCACCAACTTGGGACTTGCTTAAGCCAAGACTATGGATATAAAATATGGACTTAGGATTGGCTTAGAATAGATGACCTAAGTAGGTATTCCTATTTGGGTTGGAATCATCTATTTACAAGGTTAAGATTATAAAAGCAGTCCTTTGTCTTCAATGTGACTTCAATACATCTGATCCAGCTACGTCGCTGGTCTTCAATTGCCAAGAACTCATCTGACTACAAGACACAACTAGTCACATGATTGACAAACAAGTGTGCAAAGGTGGATGCACTTATAGGACATGCTAAGCCAATATTTTGGCTAAAAAATCAAGATAGTTGATTCATCAGGTGGGCCACAGTGCATGTTTTTCCTAGCCATTTATTTGTTTCATATATTGTGCCTAGCTGATAGAAAACTATCAGTTATTTATGCTAGGTGATGTAGACAGTGCGGACTACCTGATAGACTGCTTAGATCTTGTACATTTATGCCATGTTAGCATGGGCACTGTCATGTAAATGCACTCAACTGTAAATGCATGTGGCCTTAACAAAAGTTAGACAATAATTTGAATGAAGAGCAAATATGATAACACAATATAGAGAAGATGCCAAAAAATAAAGGGTCTTGACCGATCAATGTGGTAATAAAGAAGAGAAGCGTATATTAAGAGAGTGCCACCAGCCTGGCAGCCCCTTTAAAAATTTATATGGAATTATACCTATTGCACAAGCCAAAAAGGCACCATTCATGGCACCTTTGATCACTTGATTTACAATTCAATTCGAAACAAAAAGAGAAATCACTAACGCCTCACAAGAGCATATAATTGAGAAAGCATTGAAACTCCTTAACACATATTTATAGTAGGAATGTACAACGCACATGTGACAGGTTGTCACTGATGGTGTAACGACCCCAGTTCTGGTAGCTAGTGGTATAGGTTTGTTCACACAAACAACCTTTATAACAAAATAATGAATGCTTAGAATCACTACAAATTATGTTGTCATCATCCCTAATCATATTAGAAGCACTAAATTTTGAGGACGAAATTCTCTATAATGAGGGGTAGATTGTAATACCCCGTACTTTTCAATAATGGGGTGTTACCATTGTAGTTTAAGTTAGCAAACTTGTGTGAACGTACACACCCAACCTATGATATTCACTAGCAATTGATAATTCAAAATCCGCCCATTCCAAATATTAATCCTTAAGAGGGACAATCATGTTCTTTTGAAAGTGAACCTTAAGCATCAAATCAGAGGCGTAGATCACCGGATCTGTAATTCATCAGGGTCCAACTTGAAGGCATTCAACCTGATCACCACCTTAGGACCCTTAGGACCATCGGCAGAAATCTCCATCCTTAAATCAATGATCCAACCGTGGAATCAATAAAGATGGTCTAAAAATATAAAAATGAACGAGGGCCCACATAGGCAATAAGTAATTTATAGATAAATGGCTAATCAGGGCTTAAATTAATTAAGAAAGAGGCTTCAATCTATAACAAGTTCCACGGTTTTAAGAGAACTTTTAGTATAATAATATATAGATATATAAAATAAAATAAAATAAAACTATCATTTTATTTAAAAGAGGTTATATAGACCTATAAATACAAACCATCATTTAAGAACCCTTCACAATCAGATTTGGAGTAGATTTAACCATTGAATGATCAAAAATCATTAGTAGATGCTCAAATCAAAGAGTTGTGACAACCTGAGCATGGGAACTGGCGGATCGATGGACCAATGTTCTATGTGAGTGAGAAGAATCAAATGGTCGGAGTAGGTTTGTCCAAACATCACAATGGACCCCTCTTTTCACCATGAGTGTACAACAGGGGTGGTTCTCCTACAGCACACCGAACTCGTCAACACAGTCAAACCGTGTTGACCTAATGAAGTTAGGAAAAAGGAGGATTTCTCCTCTCTTTCTCCCGCGATTCCCGCCACTTGCATTTTAAACGGAGATCATCCATTTGTCAGCATCGGGGCCCACCATCATGATCAACTTGATCGATCTGAACTATCCATATTACTGGATGGGAAAATACGACCAAGACCAAGGTTTCTTCACACGGTTGATGCACATGTGTGAGCACAAATCAGGCGTACCTGGACTGGGTATCAGTCAACATGCATTAGTTGTGATGTGGCCCACCAACCATCACAGTTTGGAAAATTCAAACTGTTCATCTTAAAAGGGAGTGAATCCTCATTGAAACCCAGATTGGCCGCACACCATGAAGCACATGTGTGTGCTTGTAGTCACTAACACAAAACAGGCATGTGTGCAACGTCTTCTAAAAATATAAATTCCATTTATTAGATGATCTGGAAAACCACGTGTAGTTATCACTAGCAATCACAGCCCTCCATTTCGAGAGATCCCAACCCTCCAAGATAGGGTTTTTCCTAACTGGAAAGGATTACGACAGAATATTTTCTATTTCGGCTCTGTTATTGACGCAGAGAGCCGAAATCCCATCCTCACCATACGTGACTCCTCTAATCAATCTCGTGCATCCAGGTAAGCTCTAAACTAGAGCCTAGAAGCTTCCCATGAAACGATTATGGTTCCAGCCGCCGTTGGAAGCTTTCCTTCACAACAGTAGGATGAGCTCAAACCACACAGAAACTACATCCGTCATTCAAGAGATGGGTTCCACAAGGTCTTTAAGACCCATGCAAACAGTCTAAAGGCCTTGGACTCAAAGGTCAGCCACCTGATTTGGTTTCACCATTAATGATGGTATCATCTTCCTCCTTAAATTGAACAAACCCATTGCCCGGCATGGGACCCATCGCTTGGCATGGGCCCCATCCATTAATATGAGACATTCATCATGTGGGCCATGGCGCCAAAAGCGCATCCATAACCTTCGATTACATCCATACAAACTGAATTCGATAATATCATCATTAAAACTTAACAGATTACACCACTAAAATCATAACTAATCCAATGATTAGTTATGTCTGAATCTTCCAGAAAGGGATTAATAGAGCCTATTTAAAGCTGTCTTTTAGGGCAACCCTTTCCTAAAAAGGAAAGCCATATAGAGAGAGAAATTTCGAGTTGAGGCACCGCACCGCGCTGCCGCACCTAGTCGAGTCGACTCAGTCCGAGTTGTTGTAAATCAGGGAAAGTCCTATCGAGTCTAGCTATGGGTTATTAACTGTAGAAAGAAAGAAGAAAGAAAGGAAAGAAAATGAGAAGACATAGAAAGAAGGTGAGATCGACTAACTCGTGGTATCTAGTTTGAGTCGCAGCCGAGTTATGGGTCGAATCTAGGCTTGGGTTCAGACCGAGTGATGCCGAGATCCAGAGAAGTAGAAGGGAAGTATAGAGGAAGAGAGGAAGGAAGAAGAGAAGGAAAAGCGACTGTCGAGTCCGACCGCCTTGACTCGGTTCAAGTCAAGTTCGAGTTGGGAGTCTATACGAAGTCAAACTTAGGTTTGGTCTGGATATTACTGGAATTCCATCCAGAAAGGAAGCAAAGAGAGGAGAAAGAGAAAGAAGATGAAAGGATAAAGAGAAGTTAGAGAAGGGAGGGAAGAAGCAATGTTGCTGCTCCGTCTTGACTCAAACCGAGTTCCCTGACTCGCTGTCGAGTCACTGTTCCAACTAGGTCGACTCATTGTCAGACCGAGTAGAATAAGAAAGAAAGGAGAAGAAAGTAGAGAAAGGAAGAGATGGGGAGAGTTGTGGCCTATTGAGTCAAGCAGGTCCGACTCGTTGGGTGGAGATCAGCCCGAGTTGGATGTGAATCTGGTCGATTCCACACCTTGTCGGGTCGAGTTTCGCAATAAGGTGAGTCGATGTTCACCTCTTGTTATCATTTTTGTTATTATTATGGTGCTATTATTATCATTAGAATAATTATTATTAGATAATATTATAATTTCTATTTTGGGTTAGTATAATTATTAATATTAGTTCTTATTAAATTGTTGTTTTATCATTATTAATTTTATTATCATTTATTAAACTCTTATTTTTATTATATTAGATATTGTTGGAAAAATAATACTAATTTTCAAATTATCATTAGTAATATTATTTTATTCTTTACGCAAAATTTAGAGTTCAAGTTTTAAAACCTACACTTAGATTTAGATTGTTGAATAAAGCCCAAAAATTTATGTAATCCAAACCTTAAGCTTTAATCCTAACCATATAAATTTTGTTATGTTGTAATCTAACCGCTCAAAGTAATTTAATTTTTTTAGATTTTGATCCTATGGCATGTACGATTATCTCTAGCATTACCAGGAGACAAACCAACCCTTGGAAGGTGAGGATTACCTTCAAGCTTTTCTACATCATAACAGTTATCTTAGTTCATTTATTTCATCAATTATTTAATTTGATATTTAATCAAAATGATGATGAATGCTAGTTTATGCTAAAGTAAATTTCTCATAAATGATTAGTTGTTGTATTTATATTCAAGTATGCTATGGATCGCAAATATTTCTATCATAGTTTAAAGGAAACATCTTATATGAATAAGTGTTATTAACATTGTGCGTGACTTGTTTCACCACTTGTGACTACTTTATAGTGTATTTAGAGGTCCTTGAATTAGTGGTCATTTGTGTAATAGATTAAACAAAAGTATACAGTAGACTTACCATCTTATGGATCATTTGTTGCCTAAGTAGCCTTTAAGATAATCCCTTTTATTTCATCCTTGGGATATACTATTAACCTTATACGTATTGATGGAATATTTTCCCTATGTGGTTTAATGGATTGTCTTCATATACCTTACGATGGTAAGTCCCACTTGTATAACTATAATTGGCCACTAGTTGAGGAGGTTACATTTAAACATCCTATTTATCAGAGTCTCATGAGCCAGGGATGGTGGAATGAGACACTATGCCTAAGTTGTCGCTTATGTTTGGTGATAAACCCCCGATAGTGACCTTTAAGCTTTCTAAAAACAGTTGTTTGGGCTAATCATACATCTCATGGCATGCAGACTTTTCTAGGTGGTCGATAAAAGACGCAGGATTTTCTTGGATTACTACGGCTGTACCGTAGATTATTTTACCTAGTGATCCTAAGTTTTCGTTGCTTGCATTCAACTACCATGAGTTGTCCTTTTTCGCATGGGATTTTTTGGGTGTTTAGTTATCCTTAGACGTACATAGAGTACTCATCTAAGAAGCTAGGCCACCTTGGATGTTTTCGTTGTATAGTTTGTTCCGGGTGACTAGTTCTCTTTAGGGTGTGCCTTTGTGTACTTTTTTGGGAGGCTAATTCTCCTTAGGCGATCTTTTTGACAACTAGATATGCATCCCCAGGTCTGTGAGCATGTGCATACATCCATGCATTTAAATAAAATTATTTTTATAGAATTTATTTAATGAATGCGTATCTGATGAACCTTATCTGATTACTATGATAATCATTGTGAAATATTTGTTATACACTGTTCTTAACAACTATGCTTAACTATTTTGATGATACGATAAATCTTGGGGGTTGTACCTCACTGGGATAGCCATTGACGCTATCGTATTCAGTGTGCAGGGTACATGGATGATGTATGAGTTGACTTTGGTGTGTCGTATGGAGAGATCGATGACTATGCAGCTCTAATTTCTAGTCTACTTTTATTATTTGGTTGTTCAATCTTTTATTATAAGACATTGATTTATATAAGTTTTAGGGCAACCATTCAAATATTTAGTTATTTTGTACTCCCTCTTATACTTGATTTGTTTCTATTCAGCTAAATTGGTAACTTTGATAAAGAACATAAATTTTTAAAAAAAAATGTACGGGAAAATTTGAGCCACCATTAAAGGTTAACACTCGGGTTTTTGAAAACCGAGTAATGTACTCGGGTTTTAAGAACTGAGGTCATACCGATGGGCTACATGCATTTGCAAATGCATGTGAGGTAAGATTCGTGTCATGCGCCAAAATGTAGGCATGTTAGGTAAGATTCGTGCCATGTATCGAAACGCATGCATATATTAGGTAAGATTCATGTCAAGTGCCAAAATGCATGCACGTTAGGTAAGATTCGTGGTAGGCCCCAAAAGACACTTGATGGAAGCATACAGGGAAAAGGTGGGGCCTCAACCTAGATACCTAGGTTTGCTAGGAAAACACACAATGAAAGGATCAAACTATGGCAAGTAGAGTGTGGTCATGGACCACACCAGGGTTGGTTCAACATGGATTTCAAATTGGTGGGGCCAGGCCTATCGGGACACTCATATTCAAATTTTTGAATTTCATCAGCCTAAGTCCAACCTATTGACATCACTTGCTAAGCCCCTAGTTTAATTGTAAAGTGCTTTTAAATTGGATATGTTGGATTTTATTAGAAATGCAATGGAATTTAAACATTTAAAAAAAAAATCCATCTTTTAAATTAACCCTTGGATCTCTAGTCTGGATCATCCCAGATTTTTACAATATCTAAACCTATGTACTTTGACGTAATATATGGGCACGATGTAGATTTTTTAATTTATCGATGTCAATCCTCCAACACAGGAGGTGTCTCTCTCCAAATCTATCCCAGATTGAGAGCGTATGAGAATACACGTCTCCCATGAGGATAGGGGCGAGTGACACACCACCATTTGCGCCTATGGCCCTACATATTCACACTTGTGTAGAGAGATGTGAGAAGAGGGAGATGGAATCTCTCTCTCACCACTTAGATGGATATACCTAGCTACACCTATTTTTATTGGCCGAGTAGTAGCTCCATAAAGTGAGCTAAAGCCATACAATTAGGATCCTAATCCTTACACATTCCGAGGTCTAGAGATTAATCCCATGCATCATCAAACATAATCAAAGTCTATGCTAATGGGCTCAACTAGTAACTTTGATCTTGATCCACTAATGTAAGTGTCCACATGTTCAATAAGATTCCTATCCACTCACACTTATATGTGGGGTAGGGAAAAGGCAATATTGATAACAAGTTGGCCCTCAATGGTGGAGACATTTCATCCTAACCCAAGATGGTCATTCTTCACATGATGTGATGATTATAGGTCTATTTTGAAACCTATGAGGGGGTGTTTGGTGCATAGAAGTAGATGGTATTAAGTGGGATGGAACTTTAAATCCCTTAGTTTGAAAAATGTTCACAACCCCAAGTGTAGGGTCGCGATGTAGTAATAATCTCGGTAAGACCGAGGTCGAATCCACACGGACTGAACCGTGTACGTAGCCTGAAAGTAACTACAATTAGAACTAAAAGAAGATGAAACTAAATCAGAAAAATTTAAGGGAATAATGGTGAATAATTTTAACTAAAATTTGTAAAATTCAAAGGTGTAAAACTAGGGTGCCAAGGGTCCACTTGTAGAGATCAAGGAGATTTATGCTTGATTCATAATAGCAACTGGATTCAGAGTCTCATCTTCATCCAGGTGGAAGATATTTCATTAAAATCCAAATTTGAACTTCTTATAATCTAGTTTTCAAGAGATGAGAGGTATGAGAATTAGAATGGATTCCATCACAAAACTATGCCCATGAAACAAAGCAAACAACAGAATTTAACTAATCCACAACCAGTCTGAGAGATGTATGAATGTTAGGAAGGATTTCATCATCCAACCATGCCCAAGAGACTATGGTGAACAACAGGGACTCTTAAATTCACAATCCCTATAATGCTAAGAATATGCTCAAAGCTATCGCAAAACCATTGTAATTTCAGTCACAATAAACTATTAAAAACTGAAAGCATTCTTTATAATCAAACTAGAGTTAAAGATATTTCAACTAACATGAATCAAAGCATAAAAATCAACCCATCATGCTACAAGCTTCACATCTTAGCCCTATCTAAGGGGTTTAGCCGGTCATAAACATGATTGACTCAAATATCTTAGAAAAGAAAAACATAAATTCAACAGAAAAAAATAAGAAAGAAAAACAAAACTCTAACAGCCACTCCACGTTCTCCTTCTCTCCTTACTACCTTTGCTTGACACACCACTGGATGATCTTTCTCTCTCTCTCCCTTCTCCTTTTATAACTGTTGGGAGGCTAGGTCGGCTGGTGAAGTCGGTCCGTGGAGAATTGACTCTGTTTCGTAGCAGAGCGCGCAGAAATGGGAAGCAGCTGCGTTTGAACCAAGTTTTGGGACGTTGATCATCCCAAACTCTGATTCTGACACCTTAGCGAGGGTTAAGACCCCCCTCTTCCTCTCCTAAACGGTTCGGATCACAGATCCGACCGTGATCAAAATCACAAAATGGACCACAGAGGGCCAGACGTGTGGACGCATGTCCTTACTCACAAACTTGTGCGGGAACGTTCGATGGGCCCCACGGTGATGTTTTCAGGGAAATCCTGGTGAAAAACCGGTCGGAAAGGAGTGGTTTTGGTCGAGTTTTGGTGCAATCCACTGTATCAAATCAACTCATCATTCATGCTGCATTTTCTAGCGATCCATGTGTGTACGTGTGTATGGGGCTAAAAAGCCACCATGACTAAAGTCGTCCCCACCCCCTAGACTCAATAGACTGTTTAAATCGCCCATTTGGACAATGGGTGAGGCCCACTGCAATCAACCGGCCTAAGAACATCCACCGCTGGACGTTATGCGTGAAAGGAGACGGGTCAGCCCGTCTTTGACCGGGTTGACCGTCCGATGCACGCCAGGTGTGGTGTGTGTTGTGTACATGCACATCAAGTGTGGGGTCCACTGATATGTTTATGAGAAATTTACTCCGTCCATCTATTTTACCACCTCATTTAAGGGGTTGAGAACAAAATTGAAGCATATCCAGATATCAGGTGGGCCCCAGATAGATGATTTATGTACTGATCTATCCGTTGAGCCACTTTCACAAGTATGTAATGGCTGAAATTTGATGTGTACAGTTAATTTATGGTCATCAGGCTAAATATAAAGTTTTGAGCCAGACGGATGGTGGAAACCTTGTGATCTTGCATTCTGGACGATTTTCAGGTCTCTTTAGCATGAATTGCTTAATTTTCTCGGATCTCTGCATGTAAATTCTTCGATCTCGATCCCCTGGGGTCCGTCCCTTGCCTTGGTGACTTCTGAGTGTTAAATCTTTGATTTTAATACCCCTTTTCAATCCAGGTTCCTAAATTCACCTTGCAGTACAAATATGATTAAAATAGGCCGTTAAACAGTGTCATGTTCATAAATTCAGATAATAACTGGGGTCTAATATGCAATATTTGACCCTCAACAAAAAATCATCCCCGTTTGGTTCATCATAGGTTTCCAACATTGAATCCTATGCATGGAGTAAAGAGGGTTAGGGAGGACTTTCCGCAACTCAACCAAGATTTGCGGAATCCATGGGATTTTCTCCTAAAAGCATGAGCTAGGAAGTTCTTACGCTGAGAAGGGAGGTGGGGCCCAGCTTGATATTTGCGAAGAATCCATCCATCTATTTTACAAGATCATTTTAGTGTATGCAACCAAAAATGAGGTAGATTTAAATTCAAATGGGCCATACAAGAGAAAACAATAGGGATTGATGGAATGAACTTATAAATGGTTGGGATGACATATAAACATCAAGGTGGAACTTGGGAAGGTTTCAACAGTAAGAAATTCTTTCCCCACTCTTTACTCTCGATCATATGGCCCACTCTCACTGTAGTTTTCAAACAAGGTTATTGAGATTAGTAGTCATTTTCCATGTACAACTAAATACTCATGAATCAAAACATCTATTTAAGCCATACATCCTACATGATCACCAAAGTGAATAGGCTCACTCCCATAGCATGAGCAATCCAATGACAAGTGCATTTATTGCAAAAAATCAATTCCATCCCACTTAATATCATCTAATTCCATGCGCCAAACACCCCCTGAAGGTTATGGTACAATAGGATACTAAGATCCATGAACCATAATCCCCCTTAGTTAATTAGCTTCATGTCCAATCTTGAGTTCCCAAGTACGTCCAAAGGTATCAAGCTCTCTCTCTCTCTCTCTCTCTCTCTCTCTCTCTCTCTCTCTCTCTCTCTCTCTCTATATATATATATATATATATATATATATATATATATATATATATATAATTCCTAGAATCATTGTGACCCATTCATGTGAGAATTGAGGGACCTTACTTAATTCAATCATTCACTGAAGAAAATGAAGGTTGGTGCAAATGTTTGAATCTTGCATATCATCTCTTGGATGATAATGGGACTTTTGATGCGGTGGTCAAGTGATTGGAGAGAGAGCCGAGAACCCCTAATTTATAGGGCTAATAGGTCGTAGAATCTTTTCCATCATTAGATTCCACCCCTCCTTTCTCCTAAGGAAAATGAATCCATGCCATGCTTGTTACAACTCAAACTCTTTAGTTGGTATGGTGCTTACGAGGTGTATTGAAATGCATGTAGACTCAACAATTCTATGGGCCCCACCCGATGCCTTTGGATTGGTCCACAGTCTAAATGCAATCTAAAAGTTTTTTATTAAGAACATCCCATCTTCCCTCTTGTGGTCCATTTGACGATCAATCAAACTAATTTTTTGGGGCCGTAGGAGAGCATCAAGGGAAGCACATGAAGGAAAAATTGGATGTACTATACATAGTATGGTAGGGCCCATACATCATGGGTGTGTATCAACTATCATGATTTATTATGTATAATTTCCTTTTAGTTGAAAGGAGTTTGTCCATAATCTAAAACATGGCTTCTTGCTAGGTTTCATATTATAATTTTCACTGTACAGCTAAAAGTTCTAATATCTTTCATCAAACCCATCAATCAAATCTAACTCACTAGGATAAAGAGAATATACAAAACTCAACCTATTAAAATACTCAATTAATGAGCCACACCAAATGAACTAGCTGGTTTTGGGAGCAATTTTACAATATTGTTTCCATTGGTGTGGTCCATATGAGTGTGGTGTGGGTGAAATCTCAAGTACAAGCAGCCATTTTTAAATGCCCAAAACGCTCGCGACCTTATTTATCATGTCTTTTTATATTCCTAAAAGACATAAAAGTTGTCTGCCATTGGAAACTAACTGCAGGGGGGAAATTTCCCCCACTATTGGCGTCATATATGTAAAGATAATTATATATATTGAGCTTTGCCATGCTACACACCCGTACATTTCGGCACACCACAATCTATGCATGTGCCAACAAGTGTCATGTCCAAAAGGATACCACAATGTATATTCCCTATCTCAAGAATATAGTAGGTTCACTAAATAGGTGCGCCACAATTACCTGGACAAATGTACGGCTATGAGTAATTTCTCTGACCCATCAATTTATTTCTAATATCATGGCACACCTAATATTATATGGATCACCTCTATCTTTGGGCAGTAAAATCTACACAATAAGGTCCACTAGATGGATGGTTTGGATACTGCACTTGACTGCCAAGCATGTGTGCGGTAGTGAATGCATTAGCTGACTTGCACATCCATCAGGGTTGAATAAAGCTCATATTGATTATCTTAGCAACAGAATGAGGTTTTGTAACACAGCACACGATGTAAATCCATCAAAGGGTACCAACCATTTGGGTCTTGAAAAATGAGACCCGAACTGGAAAGGACCCCAGCTCAACAAGACGCAAGCCTAATTAGGCTAATTATGGGTATTATAGAATCAGATCCATGGACATCCCCACCCAAACTATCATATTAATGAAAAATGATTAGTAGATTATGAACCACCGTGATGATGCCAATTACAATATACCATGTGATATCTTAAAAGAACTTGAAAAAAATAAACGACAAAAGTAGTGCTCCAAGTATTGATATCGATACAAGTTTTGCTGGTCGGGGATATAGAAATAATATCGATATCACCGATAATAAAAAATGCTAGAAAACATGGGAAACAGGTAGAATTGTTAATGAAACTTTAGGATATGCTAAAAGACACATATTTGCATATGTAGGAATTAAAATTTTATAAAAAGAATGAATACATAATAATTTTTCATTTAATGGGGCTTAAAAGCATGTGTCATTGTAAAAAACAATCTGACCATCTCATCCATCTCATCTAACCATCTAATCATCCATGTAACCTTCCATCCAAACATCCACTATATTGCAGAATATCGATAACTTAAAATATGTTGCCAAGAAATCATTGACAGTTGGAAATGAAGCGAAAGATTGCGGTCATGATATCGTGCATGTTACGATAATGATAATATTGATATATTTTCAATATTAGCAACGAGAATTTTAAAACCACATACAACAATGTACTTATAAAAAAATTTAAAATATAATTTTTTTAATAAACAAACTTTTCATGATATCTCTACATTGGCGATACCATTGAAATATTGCTGACACACTTGTGATACATGCGTCACATAGAATTTACACAATAAAAAAATATTGACGATATCTATTCATTGGCAATATAAGTGACGCCTGAAATTACATAATTGAAAATATTTACGATATTGATACGTTGGTGATACTTAGTGATACATTACTGATGCCTGGTAGAGCTGTACACGAACCAAGTTAGCTCGGTTAACTCGCTCGACTCGACTCAAAAAAGCTCGATTTGAAACTGAGTTCGAGCCGAGTCGAGTTGATTTTTAGAGCTCGAAAAAATTTTGAGCCAAGTTCAAGCTTGTCCGAGCTTGAATCGACTTACATCAAACCCCAACTCAAATCGAACCAGTTCAATGACTCGATTATTTTGATATTGATGTTACTCGCCAAGTGTTTGATGAAATGACTCAATGAAGTATCGGCTAGTGGCGATGAAGGTATGGATATGAAAAAAATACGCTTGTATCTTGATTTTGATGTTGTTTACTGAGTGTTTGATGAAATACCTATAAATCATTGTTGTTGTTTTACATACTATGAGAAATTGAAGGTACACTCCATGTGTTTAAGAAAATGTCACACAGTCTCGATTTTGACTTGAACTGGCCCAAGCTACTGACCGAATCGAGCCAAGTTGGCCAATCATGCTCGAGGGCTAAGCCGTGCCAAGTTCGAGATGGGGTCATTTAATGGCCGAGCCGAGTCGAGTTGTGTCAAGCTCAACTCGGTTCGACTCGTGCACAACTTTAACGTCTAAAATTTCTAATACTACCAGTGATATCAGCATCGCTATTAGTGTAATCGGTATCGCCAAGCTGGAGATAACAATAATATTGAAGATATTTTGATAATATCGGAGATAATTGAAACAATGGACAAAAGTCCTTAAAATAAGTTTAGATGCCACTTACTCTGATCTCATTGGTCTACTGCCCTATTACAATGGAGAGTGGATTAGGTGGTACCCGAGTGGGTGTAACTCTTACCATTGGGTCCACCTTGACGATGTGTTGTTTCTACGCCTTCCATCCATTTCTCCAACCCAATTTTCAGGATGTGATCCCAAAAATTAAGCAGATCCAAATATCACGTAGACCCCACATCACAGGAAACAATGGTAACTGAACTCTCACAATTAAAAACTTCTCAAGGCCCACCGTAAGCAAATCCATAACGTTTATTTGCATCCAACCCATTGGTAAGGTTAAAAAGACTTGGATGAAGGGAAAATACAAAGATCAACTTGATCCAAAAATTTTATAGCCTACAAAAAAAATAGTAGTCATTCACCACTTTGTCCAGTGGTGTGGTCCACCAAAGATTTGGATCTACTTAAGTTTTAGGATATAAGATCCTAAAATGAGCTGAAAAAAAATGAATGGGAGGCATGGATATGTAACACATTCATCAAGATGGGCCCCATATGGTAAGGGTAATACCTAATCCGCTCCCATAGCAGTGGTTCATGAACCATTGTTTCCTCCTATAAATTCTCACATGTACATATACTTAAATTAGGAGATGCCATATCAATTGACTACTCTAAGACCATCGCTTCAACTCTCTCTTTCCACTAAACTTTTTTCCACCATACTGTGTATCCCACGCCCATCTCCTCCATAGATGCCAAAAGCATCCTCCCCATGGCCTTTTTTATGTTATTCTCTAAATCAAGAATTGACTGAGTGTGATGGTTGGGAACCTTGTGGTTGTGGGAAGCAATTTTCTGAGCTGGTATTAGAATTGCAATTAAATGCCAGAAAAGTAACAATGATTTGGGACAATCGATCTATCACCATAGATTTTATGATAACCACCTTCCGATTACTCACCAAATGGATTGTTGTGTTTAATTTAATCGCATCTATATACATGCATGCCTGAGTGATCTGGCTATTACAATATAGTCATCTACACATAACAGTCTCCTTTGATGCGTAGAGATTGAACAGAAAGATTCTTTGATTAGAAGTATGAAAGTTGAACAAATATGTCATTTGAGAGGGACCAAGTCTATTTCATTAGACTCATCACTAGCCTACTTAATCGTAAAACTGCATACGGTGCATGTTTGAGGGATCTTGCTACTACAATATAGCCATCTACACATAGCAGCCTCCTTTGATGAGTAGAGATTGAAGAGAAAGATTCTTTGATTATAAGTAAGAATGTCGAGCAAATATGTCATTTGAGAGGGATCAAGTCCGTTTCATTGGACTCCTCACTAGCGCCTTTGATCGTAAAAATGCATGTGGTTGTCTTCAAAGAATCACTGATGCATGAAAGTGGTGCCTACAAAATAAAGAGATTTTATATTAAAAAAATGTTCAAATAGAAGCAGCAGAGCAAAACCGATTTTTTAGAGGGGCCAATCCACTACCAATTCCTCCAACAAGCATATTTAGGAATTCCCTTATATCTATGCCAAGTGAAAAATGATGCATGGATTCAAGGCATGGCTCAGTGGTAGACAGTCCGTTTGAACATCGAGGTCATCGGTTCAGGTGCCCATGTGGGTGTGTAAAAAAGATAAATAGAAAGAAAAAAAAAAGGCGGAAAAATTGCATAAATTTACTTGGACAACATGTACATGATCCTGACCGTTGATCTACTTGGACCTACTGTTGATTAGGAACAAGACAAAAATCACATAATTGAGAGTGATTGGGGAAAATTCCAACCAATTGTAAACATGTTGAACAACCAAAAGTCAATAGTGGCTATGATCAGCTGACCAGTAGAAATCCTAACATGAACCGTCGGATACTTTACATGTCACTTCTATGGACGTTGTAAGCTTGATATTTCATTCTGTAATGCTCTTTGATGGATTGTAATCCCATCATTAGTGAATGTCTTTGGCTATAACATTGTTTGAAATGAAAATAAGAGTGGATTATCAGCGAATTCTCTGTGGTGCATGTAGTTTTCATGCGTAGGGGCCAGTGCACACTTATCTGTTCCATTGATATGATGGCCCCATGCATCCAAATTGAAACATCTGATCATCCGATCATTAGCCTTTTTCCCCTTAAATGTGGATAGTTCGTCTACATCTCTTCAACCATTTATTTGCATGTGAACGAACAAAAGGCAGGAATTGTCTAACTGAGAATATTTTTTGAACATGGTCCATCCATCAATGATGATAGACACTGGTTCAATGGTCTGGATCATGAGACAATTGGGTTCCCATAAACTCCATGCACATGTACATGTAGAGAGAAGTTTCCTTGCGGACACTAACAAACTGAGACTTACTAAAAAAAAACATATGTAATATTTGTTACCTTAATGTGAAGGCTGATTATGGTGATTGAGTCAGTTATAATGGCTTCTTTTTCCATAATTGGATGATTTGGGATCGAATCCATGACCTCAACCAAGGATCGTCTTTGGGTCCCTTGTTTGTGGCCCATTCCTGAAAGACCATTAACTCAAATGATAAACATTAATTCATAGAAGGAAAAAAAAAAAAAAAAAACAAATTAAATTAAATACATTACATGAACACCACTAATCAGAATTATAGCAATCACGACATTCATTGTTAAGTTATTTATACACATCCCATGGTTTCTATCATACAACTATTATGGTAATATAATCGTTGTTACATTTAAACTTAATTACTATAATCTTATATATCATGATGGGTCCAGTTCCATGGTTAAGTGGTAGACAGATTGCATGTCAACGCTGAGGTCATACATAATTGGGTGCCCATATAATATAGGTGTGTGTAACGAAAACACACACATATATGGATACTGAAAAAAAAAAAAAAAAAAAACAAGAAGAAGAAGAAGAAGAGGTGATTCCATATGGTATGGGACCACTGACTGGCAAAGATGGGCAGATGTGTCAATATCGAATATGTGCTTGATAAGATCTTTCCATTATGTGGATTATACTATTTAATTCTTTTGGCCTAAAAATTCAGGCTATTTTTCAAGTTGGCCATGACCTGCAAAATATATGGAAGGCTAAAAAAATTAATATTTAACTGCATATTTTCCTTGCACATTGCGGTGTACCTTGAGTGAAACTACCTTCTTTTAAGGCAGAAGATGTAAGCATTAAGTATTTCCAACTACATGCGAAGCTCAAATCTTTAACAAGCGTTTCATATAAACACGTCCCTCTGTGCATGCTACACAAAGGGTTGGGAATGTGCTTACAAGATTGGCCCTAGCCTGACCCAGCCCCCTAAGCCCTAGTCCCAATTGGTCTAAGGATTTAGTCCTTGATCATATAGGGTCAGGTTAATTTGAAAAGAGTTATATGATCAAAGGTTTGAAATGGTCAAAATCTATGAATTTGGTATCCCCTGCACCCATGAAAAGCTCCATTATATAAATGGTTTTTATGATGGAAATATGACCTCTTATTCAAAAGGTGCCTTTAAACTCCACATAAAAGTTGAATGGGACCATCAAGAGTTTCTTCATATTGCCTATCCCTTTCTATAACAGTGACACAAAGGACCGCTTGGGACATTCATCATTAGCAATGGGCCAATCTAGCTAGGACGCTGGGCCTAGATTTCAAACGTGAGCCTCTAGCCAAGATATGTTGAATTACAAACCTCAAAACACACACACAGGGCTACGCCTGTAGGAACAGTCTATAGAGGGTTGCCCACCATTGATCTATGTTGAGCCTCCCAAGTTTCAAAATTGCCTGGTTTGTTAGGTGATGTTTCATATGGATTGGATGGAATATACACAACACGTTGGGCCGTCTACTAGAATCAAGGAAGAGCTATCATTCCCCTTTAAACACTTCATACAGCTCATCCGACCCGCCTAAGTCATGGATTGATCAAATCTTTGGGCCCTTGGCCAACAAGGGAGTATGTGCAACATAGTCGATGTTGATTTCATCAACATATCATGGTGGGCCGAACAAAACTCATTTGCACTGTAATACAAAGAAAAAGTTTGCACTTTGATCATTTTCCATATGCATGAAACTATGAAACTAGTACATCAAATTTAAATATGACATCTACTTTAATTTCTTACTATCATTTGGATTTTTACCCTGAAGAATTATGAGCCAAGTTTTCAGCTACGTACTTTTCATGGGACTTAAATGCCCAATTATTTTTCTCTCTACTTGGTGCATGCATGATATCCAATCTATCCAAAAGATGCATCCCTGCATGATTATTAGAATAAGAGAAGCTTGGGCTGTCTGATCATCAGGTGGGCCACATCATCAAAACAATATACAAAAGGATCCAAATTCACATGTGCTCCGTTTGATGATGGGACAAGCTGGAATTTTGGTTCATCTAATCACCAAGGTGAAGTGCATCTATTTGATGGATTGGATGTTAAACACGTGTCAAATGATCAAAAAAAAAAATAATCTTTACTGCTAGAGAAAAGAAGTGGATGTTGGGGTCATTAGATTCTCAAAAAACACATCTTTATAGTTTTATTTTACCATGCATTATTCGATAGATTAGAAATCTTGGGAATTTTCCGGTAAAAGTCCCTATTATTTTCTAAGAAAAACAACAACAGAAAAAAAAAAAAAAAAAAAAAAAAAAAAAAAAAAAAAAAAAAAAAGTGAGAGAGAAAGGTCCTACACAACTCAAAGAATTCTATATGGTTATACCTTTACTTGTGCTAGTGTCACAAGGTGGGACATCCCATCCATGCATAAGATAGGCCCCACCATGCATGACAATCATCTAGCAAAAAATCAAGCCAATCCACACATCAGGCGGGCTGCACATGCACGTGTTCATTTCACTGGCATATGAATTTTGACGGGTCACCTACACCGTGACTGAACTGGCTCTATTTCATGCCAATAGATTCATGGTGAGGCCCAACTGGATGGCTCAGATATTCTACATGGTCCCAACTGGATGGCTCAGATATTCTACATACCAAGTCTAGTTCAAATATCATAGTCCCTTAAAAATTAATGGCAAACTTCATAAAGCTGTTACAATCAACTTGAATTCCATACTTGCCTATTAAAATGCACCTCAAATCATATCCATGATAAAATGAACAAACTCCATTTTGACTACAATGTAGAAGAGATGAGCAGTCCATCAAGTGGGACATGCTAAGCTAATATTTTGGCCTAAAAATCAAGACGGTCCACTCATCAGGCAGGCCATAGTGCATGTTTTTCCTAGCCATTCATTTGTTTCATACATTGTGCCCACCTGATAGAAAACTACCAGTTATTTGGGCTAGGTGATGTAGACGGTGCAGACCACCTGATAGACTGCCTGGATCTTGCACATGTATGCCATGTTAGCATGTGCACTGGCATGTAGATGCACTCAGCTATAATGCATGTGGCCTTCACAAAACTCAAAAAATAATTTCAATGAAGAGAAAATATGACAACACACGATACGGAGATGAAAACATGAAGAAGATGCAATAAAAAAAATAAAAATAAAATAAAATAAGGTCTTGCGCCATCAATATAATAATAAAGAGGAGACTCCTTGATCATCAAGCGTACATCAAGAGAGGGCCACCAGCCTAGTGGCCCCTTTCAAAATTTATATTTAATTACCTATTGCACGAACCGAAAAGGTGCCTTTCATGGCACCGTCGATCGCTCGACGTGTAATTCAATTCGAAACTAAAGGATAAATCACTAGCTAGCAGCTCACAAGAGTATATAATTGGCGAAACATTGAAACGCTATAACACATATTTATACGAGGAAAATACAATGCGCATGTGACAGGTTGCTGCCTATGGGCAGCATGCATTTGTGCATGCATGTTAGGTAAGATTCGTGGCAGGCGCGGAAACGCATGCATGCTAGGTGAGATTTGCGCTAGGCGCCAAAAGACACTTGGCGGAAATACATAGTAAAAAGGTAGGGCTTCGACGTAGATCCCTAGGCTCGCTAGGAGAGCACGTAATAAAAGGATCAAACTATGGCAAGCCTAGAGCAATCTTAGACCAGACCTGTGTTGGTTCGGCCTTAATTTCAAACAGGTGGGGCTGGGCCAATCAGGACACTCATATTCAATCGATCATTAACCTAAGTCCATCCCATTGACAACCCTTGCCAAGCCCCTAGTTCAATTAAAGAGTGCTTTTAAATTATTATTTTTATTATTATTTATTTATTTATTTTCAAATTGGAGCTCCAATGCTTTTAAATTGGATATATTGGATTTTGTTATAAACGTATTAAAAAAACTATTTTTAGATTAATTGTGGGATCTCTTGTCTTGATCATCTCATATTTCTAAATATCTAAACCTCCAAATGGATGATTTAGGTCATACATTGACATGATAAAGAGCATAATATAGATTTTTCAATTTTTCAATGTTGATCCTTCAACACAGGAGGTGTCTCAATATGAGAAAGCACATCTACCGTATGGTAGGAGCAAGTGACACACCATCATTCACGCATGCGGCCTTACATATTCACAATTATGGATAGAGAAGTGAGAAAAGCGAGATTGAAGCTCTCTCTCTCACTATTAAGATGGATATACCCAGTTACACCAACTTTTATTAGCCATACGGTAGTTGTTGAGGGTCAAATATTGTATATTATCCCTCATTTATTATTTGGTTTTATAAACATGATAATGCTTAATGTTTTATTTTAATCATGTTTGTGTTGCAAGGTGAATTTAAGAGCTTGAATTGAAAAGAGTACTAAAAACAAGAATTCGATGATCAAGAATCACCAAGGCAATGGGATGGATCTTAAGAGACTAAGACTGAAAAATTCACATGTCAAATATTCAAGAAAAGCAAGTGAGAAATGAAAAAAATCAAAGATTTGAAGTGAAGAAAAGGAATCCTAAAATCATCCTGAAAAAATATATTCTTAAACTCTGGATCAGTTTATGAAATTACGTAAAGTAAAGTTTATTTTAAGAAACTGCACAAAGTGAAGTTTATTTTAACAAACTAGGCAAATTTGAGGCGGTTTCTAGAGTTTTTCAATTAGGTGCGAAAGTTGGAGTTCCACAACTATAAATAAGACTTCGTATGATGTTCTTAGGCATCTTCTAGGGTTTAGGGAGTGGAGCAAAGGGTGGAGAAGCCGTCGCCGAGAGTTTTTCTTCTTTCTTAGTTGTTTCATGTTTTTCTTAAGAGACTTTAGTCCAATCATGTCTATAGTTGGTTAAATCTCTTAGCTATGGCTAAGAGGTGAAGCTTGTAGTATGATAGGATGTTTCTATTATTTTGATTCATGTTTATATTGAACTTCAGGGATTCTAATTTGATATTCAATGAATACTTTTTGTTTTTAATGGTTTATTGTGACTCAAATTACAGTAGATCTACAATAGCTTTGAGTATCTTCTTTTCCTAATTTGAGATTGTAAAATTAATAATTCTTGTTGTTCACCATCGTCCCTTGGGCATGGTAGGGTGATGGAAGTCTTCATAATCTTCACAATTCTTCTGCTTTGAGATTGTAAGACCCGTATCCTAGACCGTACTGTTCCGTCGTTTTCCGCGATCCTTTCCGTCAAATTCTGGCAATCTGCGACCTGTAATCGACGTTGCGCACGACCGTAAGACGTATCCTATATATTTGAGTCGGCTTAATCCGAGACTTGTATCATTGCGACCGCACCGTCGCCGCGGTTCCAACGCCGTAACTCACGCACCGATCCGATACCCAGACGAGGAGATGCGGACCCGCGTTCAGTTCGAGGAAAAACACCACGTGTTACAAATCTCAAGAGAATCTCTACAAAGTGTCAAATCTATCTCATCAATCAATCACCCATCAATCACTTTATGTCAAGTACACATCACTTTTCACCCCATCCCCAAGCAACTACCAAAGTCAACTCCTTTCACCCTCTCTCTTACACCACCTTATATGTCAAGTACCACATCCATCACTCACCTCACCCTTTCACCCATCACACCCATCTCTCATCTCTCTTACGACTCTCTCTCTCTCCCTCATTTCCCAACACCACTTCCAAGCAAGGGAGAGCATCCCACGTCCATGCATTCCCATGAGAGAAAAGTGTAGTTTTGGTGGCCCACTTCCCATCCTAAATCTCTCATCCTAGCCATCCATTTCTCATCTCCACCATCAAAGTGAAGCTCAAGGAGAGTAGCTTTTCAACGAACCAAGAAGATCAAGTGGTGGGTACTCCCATAGCCTAATTTTTCATATTTTTAAGATGGGCCAAGTAAGGCCAACCGATCAATGGTTTGGATCTCACTTGGGACCCTAAAAGGTGGTTGATGGTCCATCTTGATCATTAATATCATTCCATGATGGGGTCATTTTTCATAGACCCCATCATGATGTTTACTTTCCTTGCATTAAAATTGTAACACCCCGGATTTTTGTCAACCTGGAGTTAGACGTCCTTAGGCAATGGGTAAACCATAACACTCTCAAAGCTCAATCCCAAAGCCAAAGAAATCACTTTTTAACCCATTTCCTTCAAACTCTCACCTTTCACCACCTCATTCTTCAAACTTCTCCTAGTACTTTCATATTAGACACGAATCCTCAAGTTTAAATAGTAAAGAACTATACTTAAACAAAAATTCACTGTAAACGGTCGCCGAGATTGAGGCCGTGCACACTCTTGATCACACCCAACGACCCCAAATCACTTCTAGACCATCAATCGAAGGGTTTAGGCCATGTTTCATTCCATTCCAAACCTATAAATGAATGTCCTTAGGTGGTAAGTCAACTCCAACATCTTATACTCAATCTCAAAGCCTAAAACCTTTTTTTATCCAATTCCTTCGAAATCTCACCCTCCGCTACTTTATTCTTCATTTATTTTCTAAACACATTCATAATACACACCAATCCTATGGTATTAATGATGAAGAACAATACCGAAGCTAAAACTTACTGTGAATAGTAAATAAATGGATAAAATGTGTTTTGAACCTTAACCTTTTGGAATATAATAAAATAAATAGGTTAGTTGGATAGATTAGCATCTCCTACCCCAAAATCATATGCTATACATTGCATAAATTCATTTCATTTTACAAATTAGCCCCGAAAATGCCTCAAATGGAGTCGGGGGCCAAACTATCAACTTTTAGGGGGACCTAGGGTGGGCACCACACTTTTTTGGGACCTGGGGGACAGGAGAACCTCGCCCAAATGGCGAGGCCTCGCCAAATCCACCAGTGGTCGGAGAGGACCTCGCCGGTTCGGTGAGGCCTCGCCGTACGATGGGCCCCATTCGACCGGGCCTTCGGGCCGATCGTGTTTGGGGGCTAGGGAAACCCCCTGAGGTATGGGCCGTCGATCAAAACCCCTCCAATCTACTACTTCCTTCACAAATCACCCCTCCAAGCTTTCCGTTTCTTGAAAAACCTCTCAAATCTCTCCAAAAGTCTCTCTCCAAACTCTTACTTCTTCCGTTTCGAAACACCCTCACTCCACCCTTCAAATCTCATCTCAAACGAAAATTATTATAGGCTACTTCCTTTAGAAATCTAACGAGAATTAACTAGCGCTGCACTAGATGACCTATGAAATTCTCATCAATCACTTTCAATACGATCTGCTAGAGTCAAAACGTATAGAATAGGTGACACTATAATACTCTAAAACCTAGGATCTAATTCTAAACCCGGTTGCTCATAGGAGCATTCGAAAACTTTGTATCGAACCTGGACCACACATCGGAAGTTCGATTATCCCGAACTTAGACAATCCTGACCGCCTAGTTGGACTTGACAATCACCTCGAAAATCAAGTACAGATGATGTCCCATGACGATTTCCTTGAGTCAAGAGTGAAGAGTGTGAGAAATGTTAGAAATTAAATATAAATTATGAAATCTGGCACGTATCACTTGCGTGACATTTTCTAAGCGTTCTGACCATCAGAATTTGATCAAATTTTACCCTCGGATCAAGATAGGTGGCCCTTACATGTTATAGTACTTGTAGCTCTCATCGAGTACTGGTAGCCATTGAACTGAAACTGGTCCGCCACGGTCGATCTGGATTTTTGATCTGACCAAAAACTCAGCCTGACCTAGATCCAATGTCAGAGAGCTTAAGTCCGACCGCATTTGATAAGGGGACCTCCAGAAGTGCTCCGTTGAGACGGAACAGTCCGTATTTGGACATAACATAAGTATACCTTGGCCCCAAGTCTATTTCTGTCAATTTTAGACTTATAAAAAGGGCTTAAACCCTTACTCTCTCATTCCATACGAATTTTCTAAGCCCTATGAGAGAGAAGAGAGAAAAGAGAGAGAGAAAGTGAGGGAGAAAATGGAATTTCTCCTGGGATTCTTCCTTGCTGCTCCACGTGCCAAATCCATCCACCTGCATCGCTTTTCTGGTGATTCCAACTCCGTTCTAGGTAAGAAAATCCTAACCCTAACCTGTTTTAGGGATTCTATCGATCCAAGAAGCGAAGTAGCTGACTTACCTTGTGCATTAGGTTGTCAATCAGTCATTGACGACGACGTAGAGTTCCTATTCGATTCATTACGCTCCTACGGCGTAAGGTGCGGATTTTAGACGCTTGGTTTACCATTTATCAAAGTTTTCAATGCCGTTTAATGGTAGATTGCTGTTAAGAATTCTATTTGACATGTAGAACATGCTGTTTATTTTCCATTTCGAATACATACAAAGAATATGAGATTTAGAATATTTTAGGTATTTGTAGGAAATACTGTATACGTACGTATTTTGCTGATATGATTGTCATGAGTATTTACCGTGTACCTATACTAGTTATACATGTATGATCTGTTTGATGAAGAGATTCGTCCTAATGCACATATTGGCCGACATATGCTATGTAGACTAAGTGTTTGTTGAAATGCCTAAATCAATATGATTTATGCCTGCCATATGTTTTGAATGTAAGAACATGATTGTTGTGTATTAGACAACTCCTTGATATAAGAATCTATCATATTATATGTTGAAATCAACATACGTCAAGTACGTTGGAGTTGAGTAGTCTAAGTGTTTGTGTAAATGTATATATTAGTAAGTATTGAGTAAATGGTGTTATAGATTAACGTTGAGACTGGATTCTCAACCACTTTGATGTTGCACATGATTTCCTCCATGCTTGTTGTATTTGAATTGATTACCTTAGGTGTGAAATACTCGTGTATGGTTAACTGCTTGTGATGTACGTTATAACATGCTGAAATTACTTGTATTTCAATTGTCTCTCTCATATGATTACTGATTCACATTACATGTGCTTGGGGCTATACTCTAGTCCAGGCAGTCGGTAATAGTTTAAAATTCGTGGTTGGACTCTATTCGCCATGAAGGATGTGTATGATGAACCCGAGTCGTACTAGAGTCGTCGGCAGTGGTTAGGCCACACGAAGTGCTTGTGCACTTCATGTCGGTCGATTCAACGTGCGCTCGTGCTAGTCGGACTCATCAAGTAACCCGACTGACCATTGTATGTTCACCTTGTATTCGTCATAACTGCTTGAACCTAGGGTACTAAACTTACCATTGGAAAGTCCCTCTAACCTTGGTATCTCGATCCCCTAAGACTCATGAGCCGGGCATGGTGGTATAGGACACCGTGGTTGAGCTGTCGGCCTACGCTGGGGCCACAAACCTTCCCATAGTGACCAGTGAGCACCCTACTCTGAGAAGATTATGCTGGTATGGGACACTATATTCTTGCTGTCGGCCTACATTGATAAGGTGATGGGAGAGTGGAGCAACGAGTGCGAGCAACAGCCCTGGCAGCCCTTTGTAGTGACCTTGAGTTTATCCTGACACCGCATGGGGGCAATGAGTCCTGATGCAGTCTTAAGGATATAAACTAGGCCTGTATTGATAAGGTGATGGAGGAGTGGTGCAACGAGTGCGTGCAATAGCCCTGGCAGCCCTTGCAACGACCTAGAACCGTACTTCGTATGAGATATGCTAGGACTAACGACCCTAGAATGGATCATTGTTTGGGTATTGATATAAGGGAGGTACCCTAGTTTCTCAATCCTGCTGTATGAAAAGGACTAATAATAACTCGGTAATCATATTCATATCGCACTGCATGTGCCTGGAAGATGTGGAGCACTGAGGGAAGAAAGCATGCCGCGGACGTAAGATGGTGTCGTATGAGGGAGTATGTCGATGAGGGCATCCATCATGTCATTTCATACTTGCATTAATCATAGTATTTAGGAATGTTTGATTTGCTTGCTTTATCATTATCGCTTGATTGATTTGATAGCATGTTAACCTTTGCTCTATGATTCCACTGAGTTAGCTACTCATTCCCACATTACGGGACGGTGTTGCGCATACCAACCAGTCCCTATTTTAATTTCAGATGATGGCGATAATTGCGAAGCAGAGCCGGACTTGATGATGATGAGGAGGATCCCTCCTATATGCAGGTTCTGATCGACGGGTTTTCAGGGTTACTGATTAGATGTCAATACACTTGGCAGTTTGCCTTTTATTTACACACCCATGTATATTCTTTTCTTTCTATTTTGGAGTATACATGTATATGTTTAACCTGGTAACATGTTCACACTCTGGAGACTTACAATCATTTATATATTTTATATCTCTATCATATTCTTCCGCTTGCTAATTTAACTGTCTCTGGAGTACGATATGCTGTTTTGGTCTAATCTCACTCATGTTTTCTGCACTAATATGAACAACATTCATCCATCATTGAAAATGTTGTATAAGTGATGTTCTGGAACTCGGGAGTTGGGTTTCTACTCGACCCCCGATTTTCGGGGCGTTATAGAGGTTATCTAGACCATTCATCTTAGATGGAGAGGGATCTCCACCATTGATCTTTTATTTGGAAGGCACATATGCAATGGAACCCATTGATGTATGATTGGATGGTTGAAACGGAGGGCCCATAGTGTCGGGATCCCTCCATCACGCGTGTCCCACTCTTTTACTCTCTCTCTCTCTCCCTCTCATTTTTATTTATTTTTCTTGTATGTTGATGAGGCCATGTGACCCACTTGAATGAGCCCCACCATGAAATGTGTATTCTTTTTCAAGCTATCCATGAGTGGGGCCCATCTTAGATGCATCATCCATTTTGTGGTAGCCCACCTATAAAAAAAAAAGAGAAGAAATGGAACGTCCAGCGTCGGGACGCTGGACGTGGAAGGAAAAATACAAATATTGGCTTGTTATAAAGCCTTTGGAAAGGGGCCGCTTGCATAGGCCCCGTCTTGATGTATGTTTCTAATCCAACCCATCCACCTCACTCCCTGACTCATTTTAAGCGTTGAGCCGAAAAATGAGGTTGATCAAAGTATCTAGTGGGCCATAGTGTTGAAAACAATATCGGTATCATTGAAATCTACCTAGATCCTTTTTACACGTTGAAAATGGGCCGATATTGTTCTTGATAGATTTATTTTGGGCTTGAGAATACAATGGATGGAGTGGATGCACTTGGAGCGGGACCCATATATGAAAAACCGCAGAAAAATGGTTTTTCGAAAAAAAAAAAAAAAAAAAAAGGACGTAAGCAGCAGAGGCTGCTGCCTCTGGACGTCAGGATGCCCCACGGGCGGGTGGACGCAGGGGGTCCCACGGCTGACCGTGTGGGCCCCACCTTGATGTTTATTTACCATCCGACCTGTCCATAAGGTGGTCCACCCTCTGAGGAGGGCCCTCTCCAAAAATGAGGCACATCCAAAGCTCAGGTGGCCCACACTGTAAGCAATAATGAGATTGAGCGTCTAACATTGAAACCCCTTTGTGGGCCGACAGAAGTTTTGGATCAAGCTGAAATTTGTTTTTCCTCCTCACCCAGGTCTTTGTGACCTTATCAACGGGCTGGATGGTAAGAAAACATTATGGTGGGCCCCCTCCACGTGGGACCTACAATGATGTACGTGCTTTACTTCCACCGTCCGCCTGGACGGTGGAGACCCTTGTGATGTATGTATTGGCCATACCGTCCAGCCATTTTTGGGCTGCTGGACGGTCAGTGGACCCCATCCTTGATGCATGTGTTGCATCCCAACCATCCAACTTTCGTGTAGATCTCTACCATGATGCATGTGTTGCATTCAAACCGTCTATTTATTTTATAAATTCATGGTTGAGCTAATAAATGAATCAGATCTATGATTCAAGTAGGGCCCACCTTGGTATGTGTATAGGGCCCATGTTGGCTTGTTTGTGACCATTCATTTAGGCCCACCTTGGTGCACATATAATGCCTATGGGATTAAGCCCATTTGGCACACATAAGGCCTATGGGATTAAGCCCATTTGGCATATATAAGGCCCACGGGTCATGGACCATTGTAATGTACATAAGGCTCATTGGTGAGGCCCATTAATACAGCACATTTGATAAATGTAAGGCCCATGTGATACGTCTCATGGGTCGAGGCCCAATGGGATGTCCTTAGGGTCCATTGCAATGTGCGTTTTCCCATGGTTCATGTAATGATATTTATGGCGGGCCGTGCCTAGGAATCAATGATGGTTTGACGTCCACATTGTATGTACAATATTGATTAAATGTCCACATTGTAACTCTCCTTAGGGCCCATTGATAGGCCCATACTCGTTAATATTCATCACTTTATAACATACTTAGTATAATCTCATGACTCATGCCTATACGCATCATATGTATACTTAATATGAGTAGTGACTGATCATAGCATACGCCATTAGACAGACCATTTTTGGGACTCGTTATGAGATAGAGTGCCCCACATGATCGCACAGTACGCGCTGGATTGCTACATGATTTGACGGTGTGATTCAAACATCTTGCATATGTGTGACCTGATCACTGCACGCTCTAGCGACATCAGGGTCGTGGCTCCACAAATATATCGTGGATGGCCGTATCGGATACTGAAAATACTTGGTTCTAGCACTGTGGGTACTTAGGATGTCCTTGGGTGAAAGTCCCAGAACCTTTTTGGTACCAGGAGATGCTCCAACGTCTAGACCGAGTGGATACACGAGCGCCCGAGTGCTGAATACCAGTAGGCCGCGTCTCCCACTGTGTCGTGGTCGGTTGGAAGGGGGTGTGGCCTTATCCGCCTGAGAGAGGGAGCTATAAGTTAGGCTGAGTTTGACCAGCTCGCAAATGAGTCCGCTATCGACGAACCGGGTAGGTATTGACAGACTACTGGTCAGGCGGATAGTGAGGTCTATTCCGCTTGCTTGACGTGCAGCTAGGGAGGTGGTAGTCACTGCGAAGTGTATTAGACCCCGGTGATATCCAGAGAGGAACTGTACTGATATGTGTACTTGATGAGTACCGACTTGCTTGGATTGCATTTCGCATATGACATTCGGCTATGTAGTCCTTTGCATTGCATCGGTGTGGACGATGGCATTCATATCTCGCATCGCATGGCCTTGGTATGGCCGATAGCATTCATGCCTTGCATTACATAGCCTTGGTATGGTTAATTGTATTCATGGACTCACCACAGGTTTTCGCATTACTCTGATATTTTATACTTAGTATTTGCTTATGCATACACTTACACCACCCTCTAAGCTTTTGTAAGCTTATGCACGACAGTTGCGTGCAGGTAGCGTTGGGCAACAGCAGCGCTAAGGTAAGAGTGTGTATCAGGACCTTTTGGAGCTTTTTGATCACCTTATATTTTCCTTTTCGCATTATACTTAAAGTTTTTGATATAGTGGATATGTGGTGATGTTGTTTTGTAACTTGGTTATGCTTGTGGTTATGCTCCATTACAAAAAAAATAAATTTTAAATCCTCCTTATAGGATCCCAAGATCGAAAATCTGGCATTTAATTATCAGGAGCCGAGAACGGAGCACTACGGAGGTGTGACAAAGATTATGAGATTGGTAAATCCTGTTATTTACCATTGTCTCCTGGGCATGGTTTTGTGATGGAATCCCTACCAATTATGATAGTTCTCCTTCATTGAGAATTAGGTTAATGGAAGTTCAATTTGATTTTATTGATATATTTTTCAATTGGATAGGATATGACTCCAATTCTAATTGTGTTACTTGAATCAAGCAAGAGGGCTCCCTGATCACTACAAGTGGATCCTTGGCACCATAATTCTCACCTTTAAATTCTTTGTTTTAATTACTTAATTCATAATTACTCTCTCAATCACTTCAGAATTAGTTTTATATCTTCTTCTAGTTCTACTTCTAGTTAATTTCAGAAACGCACAACATCAGTCCTTGTGGATTCGACCTCGGCATTACCGAGATTATGTACATCGCGACCTTAAACTTGGGGTTGTGAACAGTAGCTTCATTAAGCGAGTTAAAATCATATAAGTAGAATCTTAACCCTTACATGTTCTTAGGTTTAGAGATTAATATTATGCATCATCATGTCTAATCAAAGTCCAAACTCATGAGCCCTTGGACTAGTAACTTGATTTTGATCCACCAATGTAAATGTCTAAAGGTCCAACAAGATCTTGTATTCACTCAGACTCCTATGCGGAGTAGGGCAAAGGCACTAACGGCATCAAGTTGGCCCTTAATGGTAGAGACATTTCATCTCGACTTAAGTTCGTCCCCTCACACGGGATGACCATTCTTCATATAATATGATGACTACATATATGTCTTGAAACCTATGATGGTCATGGTACAATAAGGTACTGAGATTCATAAACCATAATTCTCTCTTGATCAATGACCGTTATGTACAATCTTGAGTTCCCAATGACATCTAAAGGAATTGCTCATCCATAGGAAAAAAAAATCTATTACCAAGATCACCGTGAATCAATCATGTGAGGATTGAGGGACCTTACATGATTCTACCATTGGCATTGTGATGTAGAGCGGGTCGTGGACACTTTCATGTCCAAGAGGAACCAGAGAAGGCCCAATCGAAAGCGGAGGTGATATGGACTGTCAAAACCTTACAACAGGCGTATCTCGCAAACTAGAATGAGTTATTCGACGTACTATACATAATTTTAGGGTAGGAGAAGCTACTTTATTCAACCAACCTGGATTTGTGAGAGATTCCATTAGATCAACGATTGAAAATTCATTTTATTTCCATTTTTATTATTTGTAGTAAGTTTTAGTTTGATTATAACTCTTCATCCTTTAAGCTTTAGGAGTTGTGTCCAACACGAAATGTGCTTATAAAAATTAGAAAAAAAAAACGTGGTTAAACCAAATAAGACACTTACTATAAATAGTAAATTTATTATTTATAGTAAGTTATGAATTTTAGGGAGTTTGAGGTGAGTTTGATTCTGAAACTTCTTCTAAGGTTTGATATCAGTATTTAAAGGGTCGTAAATTTATTTTTATTATCTATAAATGAAATTTCAAATTTATTAGAATTTATTTCTATTATTTCCTATTTTTTTCCTCGTGGATTCGAGGAATCTCTATGAGGAGTCCAGAGAAGCTCTGTAGATTCAGAGTAGTTATCCTTAAGGAAGACAATGATCGACCTCATCATGTTCATCATTGTGTCACATTGACTATAGAGTTCACTGAAGAAAATAAAGTTTGGCACGAATGCTTGGATCCTTAACTTTATCTCACAGCAATTAATGGGGCCTTTAATGTGGGAGTTAAGCGATTGAAGAGGGGTCGAAACCCTAATGGGGCCTTTAATGTGGGAGTTAAGCGATTGAAGATGGGTCGAAACCCTTTAATTTATAAAGCTAATGGACAATAGAATATTTTTCATCATTGGATTTCTTCCATCATTCCTCCCTCACCATGTTTCTTTCATATGGAAAATGAATCCATGCTTATTACAACTTAAACTCTTTAGTCGATTTGGTGCTTTAGAGGTGTATCGAAATGCTCGTAGACTCTATAAATTTGTGTGCCTCATCTAATGTTTTTGGATTGATCCACATTGTCCATTTCATTGCCCACAAGGATAATGTCATGTGTGGCCCATAATTCCTACATTCTTCCATTTTGGTCACTCATGGCATTTAGAATATATGTAATGTATTATATATATATATATATATATATATATATATATATATATATATATATATATATATACACACACACACATACGAGCCCGAAACTTTATCAGATATCTTAACGCAACCATGAGTCGTACTCTAAATAATCTAATCATTTGTACTACTAATATGGGACAATAACAACTGTCACAATATTTATTAAAGTGGGGACCAGCCATGATCATAAATATGAACACTCCTATGGACATAGATCCTGGTAGCATGGGCAAATAACATGAAAATCTCATGCCAGGTGACCATGCATGTAAACTTTCAAGTAGTCCAAATATCTCTACCAAAATATATAACAATCAGACTGTATGTTTATTTACCATATGCATGCCTAATGAATTAATGAATAGAAGTTATACCACTATAAAACCCAAATCATGAATTGGACTTTAATAAACTAGAATGCATAAATAGCAGTTATGTTAGTATACTTCTACTAATTCGGAAACCTTATACCGATGCTCTTAATTTATATATTATTATCGTCATTGAGAAAAACATTGTACCACAACAACCAACCCTTGGTTTTGTGATAGCCATCTCTATTTTCATTGGATTGATCCCCTAACACATCTATTGCACTCTTTTATTCAATGATCTTTATATCATGTAAAGAAACCTAAAATGGACTTCATATTGATAAGGCATATAGTGTAATTTAAACTGTATAGCTAATAGTTTTCAATTGATTGATGGGACTGTCTATGAGCACAAATATCTTATCTCCTTCTCTGTCACCTTTTCATAAATCAATATTTGGATTACGATATTTACCTAAGCATTTTTACTGTAGAGACTTTATTTCGCTGATTGCAAGCATATGCTTTAACAATGCTAGAAAATTACTCTCATTGCTCCCTCATTAATTGATTAAAGGGTTGATATCACTACTTGATTATCAAAATATTATGTTTTCCTTTCCAAATAGGTTTTCAAGTTGTGTTTATTATAATTTTTTAGGACTCGATATGGATATATTTTCATGTCATTTAAGGATCATGTTTTGTATATATATATTTGTTTCTTTTTCTTAAATGTCGTAATGTGAAAATCTTTTCTAAAAGTAATGTCATCTCTTATCTGGATTATAATTATGTATATATCATTTTTAAGAGATTAGAATTCTTAGTGACATTTTTCTTATTTTTATTCTTATCTACTATCTATATTTCCATATTTCACATCTACATTCTCATATATAACATTAGAGCATCGATGCTTAACTCACGTTTGAACTTAAAATAATAAGACATTTTTATTTATAAAAAAAACGTAATAAAATCTTATAAAGACGTTTTAATAAAATTAAAAAGTAAACTATTTATTATATTTTAGAAGAAAATTAAAACTTATAATATTAATTCTTCACCTAGAGCTATCCCTTATGAACATGTAACAGTGTACATGGTTGGGCTTCTGGTTCATTAGAAACATTTGCCTACTATCTAAAGTGTAAGTATTCGTCATAAATTGATGCTTTGTGAATACTTATATGTATCAATTAAACTTAATCACTGTCAAATAATGAATTTTACTTTTTTTTCTCTATTTTCAAGTCGTGTTTTATATCTATAAATGTTTCTTCAAATAACATACTTGTTGTAGAAGTAGTAGACTTAATCCTTCTAGCATTTATCCCTATATCATCTTTCCTTCTTCTTCTTTTTTTACTTTTTTTTAAAAGTTATTATCTTGATAAGAATATACAATGTAAGCATTCTCAAATTATTTTCGCTTAAGTCTTTCTTCTTCTTACATACAGTGTATAATTAATTCGATTAAAGTCATTTTTATGTATTATAATTGATCTTGAACATGTTAAAGCTAGACGGTAGTGAAAAAAAGTACGTAATAGACAACAAGACATCAGGTATATATAGCTAGAGTGTCTAAAGCTAAGAGACAAGATAATTTATCTTTATGTTATGCTTCGTTATATTTCATTCGCCTCTATACTTAAAAACGTGAGTTCATCTAAAACTATTATCATATTTAGATTTGGTGAATCTTTTTACAATTTTAACTAAAAATTTCTTAATATTTTCTTTCATGAGTATACTTTAATGAAAATTCGTTAGAATAGAATAACTGATAGTCTTTAGAATTGGTCATATACCCACTCGCACTTGTCATACTTGGCTATCTTAGCTGTTAATCTTGAATTAATACACTCAAAAGGTTGGTCATCTCTCAAAGTTAAGCCTAAATTCATATACCCAATGGTGGTGTCCAGAGCTTTCTTTCTTTTTGAAAAAATAAAACCAATAAAGATTGGAATGTTGTTAGCTAAATATTTAGTTGAAAGATTACTATTGCAATATTCATTACTAAGATAGATATAAAATCTTACATTAGAAAAGCAAACATCATTAACTTGAGCATGAATGATATAATAATCATTTATCTATCGATAAGGTAGTTGATTTGATCATCTAAGGATGAGGGTGTAAACATCCCCACCCCAGGCTGATAAGCTGATTAGGATTGGACCAACTCAACCCGACTTGATGGCTAACATAAATCCTAACCATAATCCTAACCCTAAATTGGAATAAATTCAATCCAATCAACCCAGTTAATCTAGTCTAAAGCTCTAAAACCATAAGCCCTAAGGCCTTGAGTCAACTCAGCGAGTCAACTCACTTGGTTGGCTTACCCGATCCAACAACCCAGTCAGCCCACCTTGTCAAACTCAACCTTAAACCAAGACTGAACTAATGCCTAAAACCAAGCCCAAACGAAATCTAAGGTGGGGCGGCAACTTGGCAAACTAGGAGGCAAAGCGTCCACATGCTTATGGGAGACCCCCAACGTAGGCATGAGTTGGGCAGACGTCCTCCAAGCATGTAGACTTCTCATTTCATAACCTACAATTCTGTGAAAAAGTACACAGACTTTAGTACCCTTCTCTCCAACTCTCATTTATTCTTTTACCACCCAATCCAAGCCATGAGATGTTGCTATGTGGCAGTCTTAAATCCTAGCCCTCCAACTACTTTTTACCCCTAAACTTGCCTAGAATTACTAAAAAACCAGGCTTGAGAGCTATAAATAGCCCACTCCTCTTCCCATTTCAATCATCTAACAAATCTTGAATCATCCAGTAGCCATTAGAGCATCCATCAATAGATCACTTTCATCCCTCCACCAAGGAGAGTGAGAGTGAAAGAGAAAGTACAGCCCTGGTCTAGTCTAACCTAGCCAGGGTCCAAGTCTCTTAAGTCACCTAAGTCCAAATTCACGCCACTTGATCTATCCCTTGCGACACTACCGTCTTTTTGACCATCCAACTCCATATCCGCTTCGTCTAATAACATCGTAGCATTATGAAACATCCATTCTCTTCTCAACCCCTATGCTCATCTCATCCATCCACATTGCATAACATTCTGCATTAATACGGCCAGGGCATATGCTCTATGAGTTATTGATTAAATTGAGCCATGCCCACCATAAACCATGGTCAGTACACATCACTCGAGCACTCTGTCAATACGAATGTATGCTCTATAGCTTATTGATTTAATCAAAGCCTACCCACCAGAAATTCGTGTTTACCAACATTGGAATTAGCATTACATGCACAATGCATCCTCAATGGGAAAGAATCAAATCTAATCTTCGGAAGTTTGTTTAATCTTATGAAGTAGAGACCATACGCTTGTACGGGCAGAGTAGAATCTTCAGATACAGATCAAGGAATCATCTTAGGGCTAAGGATCTTCGGATTCTCCATCTTAAGCATTTCTACAAGGTCTAATCGACTGTAGATTCAAAATAATTAGATAATAGTTATCCAATCATATTCAATACCCTCCAAATACATACCAGCGCAAAAACCCTTAACAGAGGCAATCGTGGAAGCCACAATCGGTCCCATTCTCGAAACCTGGCATCCACGAAGGGGCTTAAACATCAAACTTAATATAAAACTTAGTGTATTATTACACCTAATGCAATATGGCGGTGCAGTGACAATCCCGGAATCTCCTGAAACACGTCGAGGAAATCACAAACAATCTGCAACTAATCAATACAAGCGGCAACAGGTTCCTCAGCGACGCAGGACATCAGACAAGACAACGGTTCTCCTTTGGGCTCGACAACAAACTGAAACTGCGACAAGCCTAATATACAGAACGTGACTATCCTTGCGGAACAATCCAAGATGGTGTAGTACTCTCGGCAAGCCAATCTATGCCCAGGATGATATCAAAATCTGACATTAGCAGCACGAATAAATCGGCGGGCAAAAAGATATCACTGACCAGAACTGGGCAAGATGAACAGAAACGGCCCAACACTATAGTCTTCTCCAAGGGCGTCGATACGGTCAACCCCTCGCGAGCAGACTCTATCGGTAATCCAGTCGAATGACAAAAATCCTCAGACATGAATGAATGCGATGCACCGGAATCAAATAATACTGGGACGATGCATGCAGAGACTGAGAGTATACCCTTGATAACTCCTCCAAAGGATTACGGATCCTGCTGAGTCGCGTAGAACCAAGTCTGAACTGGATGGGGAGGTGTATGTCCCCTCTGAAGTACCTGCTGCTGCTGCTGCCTCTGCAACAACTTGTACCGCTATCTCTGCTGCTGCTGGGGCCTCGACGGCAGAGGTGGCTGCTGTCACTGCTGATAAGGTCGTTGCAATACTGGAGTCTTTTGTGGCTCTCTCAACTATTACAGATGAGGGCGGGGGCACTCATACACGTGATGTCCTGTCCCACCATATCCAAAACGAGTCCATGTATACAGCTGTTGGGGTGGCGCTGGAAGTGATGCTGGTGCTCTAGAGATGGGTGACTTTATACCTCTATGGTTGTCGATGCTGCTAGGAGATACTGGAGGGGGCCTGCCTCTTCTGGCCTCTCCTCTGATCTTGATCACTCTGAGTGCCGGCCCACTCAGTCTCATAAATTTGAGCCCTCCGCACTATTGCCTGAAAATTTGGAAGCTCATGCCCAATAATACGGCCTCGAAAATCGTAACACAAGCCGTTCTCAAAATGGCAGACCTTCCGCCCCTCATCATTAACCAAATATGGTGCGAACCTCGATAGCGCCTCAAAATGAGCCGCGTACTGTGCCACAGACATGTCTTCCTGCACCAAGGTCTCGAACTCTAAAGCGCGCTGCCGACGAATGTGTTCAGAGAAGTACTGCTGCTCGAATCAATCTACGAAATTCTCCCATGTCCAAACAAAATCTGGTCCTTCAACATAAGTAATGAAGGTCCATCAGTGCACGGCCTCACCCTGGAGAAGAAATACTGACAACCGGACCCGCTGTTGGGTCATACACGCCATAGTATAAAAAATTCTCTCCACATCGGAGCGCCATCTCTCGGTTGCAGTCGAATCTGGCTCGCCCTAGAAACACGAGGGATCGAGCTGCCAGAACTCTCGAAGTAGGGCACTCGTGCACTCCTGGTCTTCCTGGGCTGGCGAAACAATTGAGCACCTGCCCTTTTCCTGAAGTGCAGCCGTCACAGCTTGCAACATCTGCTGTAACTGAGAGGCACTCATGGGTACGGTCAGATCCACACCGGTCTTAAGTGGAGGAACGACATCCTCAGGCTTGGGAGCAGGGATCTCTGGGGGTGGAACGGGAGTCGTAGATGGTAAAGCGGGAACCTCAGATGGTGGAGCGGGAGTCGCTCGAGTCACTCTCCTGGTTGGCATGTCCTATAGGAAGGAATAAAGATGTCAATGAACCTTTAGAATCCCTTGAATACACGCACGTTAAGGAACTAAATTGGAAGCTTACGCACTTGAAACTCAATCGTCATAAACTCATAGCAAACATGTGATGTTGTTCTCAATTATTTTCTAGTTATGCTTTAATACCAACTTTTGTCACGCCCTAAACTCGAAAAATCGGGCTCACAAAATTCTCGATTGTCGAATTCGGTGCCAATAGCCTCCGTAGTACCCCATTCTCGGCTCCCGACACGCATACACCAGGTTCCGATCTTGTGATCTTACGAGGAGAATTTTTTTTACATCAATTTAATTCATAATGAGTATAACCATAAGCATAATCCACAAATAATAACCACAAGAACACCATCACAAAATTCACTATGATAAAAAACTTTGAGTACAATGCGTATAAAGGAAAATATAAGATAATAACAGAAACTCTTGAAGCTCGACTGCACGCTCCTACTGCAGCTAGGCTACGGCTACATTTCGACATCACCTGCATGCATCAATCATGCATAAGCTTATAGAAAGCTTAGAGGGTGGTGTAAGTGTGTGCGCAATATAAGCGTGCTCAAAATATAATGTCAGAGTAATGTGGAATCATGCTGATGAGTACATGAATGTAATCAGCCGTATCAAGGCTATATGCGGTGCAAGATATGAATGTTATCGGCCGTATAAAGACCATGCGATGCGAAATGCAAATCATGCATATCAATCATCATCCGCATATCAATGCGGCTCCTCACTGGAGCATCAAATATCAGTACGGTTCTCACTATGGATAATCACCGAGGTTTAGTACACTCCAAATGGCATTGCCCCTTTCTTAGACGCGCAGTCCAAGTAAGCGTAAGAAACCTCATTATCCGCCTAGCCAATCATCTGTCAATACCTATCCGACACGTCGATAGTGAACCCATTAACAAATTGGTTAAACTCAGCCTAATAATGTCTCATACCCTTGGGCGAGTAAGGTCACACCCCTTTCTAACCAACCACGACACAATGAGAGACGCGGTCTCCTAGTATTTGGCCCTCGTGCGCTCATATATCCAATCGGTCTTGACGTTGGAGTCATCCTCTGGTGCCGTGAGGTTTAAAGATTTTCACCCAGGAACATCTATGGCGCCCCGATGCTAAAAACATAATTTTTGGTGTCTGATCTTACCATCCACGATGTGCCTGTGGAGGCCACAACCCTTATGTTGTTAGGGCGTGCAGTAATCATATCATACAAATGTGAAGTGCATGAATCACACTACCAGTCATGCAGTAATCTTGCGCGTATCGCACGCTCATGTAGGACAACTCTGCCTATTAGGGAGCCCATAAATAATTTGTCCGAAGGCATATGTTATGATCAGTCACTCCTCATATTAAATATATATATGATGCGTATGAGCATGAATCATAGAACTATATTAAACAAGTTATATGGTGATGGACTCTATTCATAACGAAGATGGGCTTAGACGGCCTACACACTACAAGTATGGGCCTATCAATGGGCCCTAGGAAGAGTTACAATGCGGACAATTAACCATCATTGTTCTTATAATGTGGACGTCAAACCATTATTGCTCCCAAGGCATGGCTCGCCATAAACATCATTACATAAATCATGGTGGAATCACACGTTGCAATGGGCCTATCAATGTACATCCCATTGGGCCTCGTCCCATGGGCCTCAAATATATTAAATGGGTCGCATCACGTGGGCCTCATATATATCAAAGTAGGCCTCAACAACAGGCCTCATACATCACATCAAGATCCTCATATATTACATTGGGTCTAATTAAATGGGCTGATTCGAATGGCCGAGTTGAATAGGCCGAGTCGAATGGCCGAGTCGAATAGGCCGAGTCAAATGGGACGATACAAATGGATTGAATCAATTAGGCCGAGTCAAGTGGGACGAGTTGAATGGGCCGGACAAAACAGATATACCATGTGGATATACGAGATATACATTAGAATGGGCCACCAAGATTTGATAAACGGTTAGCATCTCATTCTCACCTAAGGTCTGAATACAAAATAAAAGGTGGTTGGACATCAAGGGCATCAGATACACATACCATGCCACAGTGTGTCTTTTCTTTACTTCATTTATCTCTTTTTTTCTTTTTCTTTTTTATAGTGGCCTCATATCATTCAACGGTGTGCAATTAAACTTGTCATTTACTACATGTGGTCGACAGATACGCTCTGATTTTAACATTATGATCTAGAATAAGTTGGTGAAACAAATGAATGATATGGATGTATTGTATACCATCAAGGTGGGCCTTAGAACAATATCAATGATAAGATTCAACCCTCACTGTTTAAAGTGGTATGTCCCACCTGATCATTGGATTGACCTGATTTTTTTGGAACCATGCCATAAGATGGGCTGGTGATATGGATGGACGGTGTGGATAT
The DNA here is from genome assembly GCA_037074715.1 of Magnolia kwangsiensis. Classification (NCBI taxonomy): domain Eukaryota; kingdom Viridiplantae; phylum Streptophyta; class Magnoliopsida; order Magnoliales; family Magnoliaceae; genus Magnolia; species Magnolia kwangsiensis. The sequence goes on from CM073577.1 coordinate 124,738,645, forward strand.
ACTACGCATACATCATGTAAGCCTGAAATGATTCTAGCCTTAAGAGTCCAATCTACATTGTTTTACATTATATGGCCAGCCTGATTGTTGACACCACACTGTAAAATGGGTTGTTGAAATATATGAACGGTGTGGATCTAACATAAACATCATGTTGTGGCCATAGTCAGCCCACGGTCTTCTCAACAAAAGAGAGGTATGGGACATCACTCCCTAGACATACAACGTCAAGAGAAGCCTCCCCTTACTAGTGTTTATATATATATATATATATATATATATATATATATATATATATATATATATATATATATATATATATATATATATATATATATTACATACATGCACGTGGCAGGAGGCTGCCTGAGGACATTATGATAAAGGAGGGTCCCACGTAGCAGTGGCCCACCACACCATTTATATATAATATATTATATTATATTATATAATATATGCATTATACACACACACACACACACACACATGTGAAGTCGTGAAAATGGCAGCGTCCAGAGACGTTGGACGGCCTAGACGAAAGGGGCCCACCTAATATTGCAGGCCTCACATGAATGGATGATATGGGTGGCCCCACGCAACACGGTGGACCCAAGTCAGGTGGGCCACACTCTTGGATCAAGCTGACATTTGTGTTTTCCTTCATTTGGGGCCCATCTAAATGGACTGCCACGTGGGCCATTCGGTGGACAGCATGGACAAATACATACTTCATGGTGGGGTCCATTCGGATTAGTCACATGATTTCAACATCACCACAAAAAAAAATGAAGAAGAGAGGGAGAGAGAGATAGACGAGATGGAGGGGCCCCGCCACTATAGGCCCCTCTAGTTTACAACACAGATCAAAGTGGATCCCATCACAAGTGGGCCATTAAATTAAAAATCTACGGTGGATCACCCACCTATCAGCCTTCTTTTTTAGCTCTTTAGACTCATATGCTCCTTGCCTTCTATTTTAATGGAGGTTGATGGATAATGAATGGTTGAGATGGGAGATGAGAGGGTGAGAAAGTGGGTCATACTTGGCTTTGGGAGAGAGAGAGCTTGGACGTTGGAATTTTTTGTTGCTCAGGAGATTTTTTTTTGAGAAATGAGGGAGAGAGAGAAGTGATGGATGATAAGAGATGGAGTGATGGGTGATGGGTGTTGGGTGGAGTGATGGAGGAAGTGAAATAAGGGTTGACTTTGGGGTAGCTTGTGTAAGAGAGAGGTAGGAATAGGGTATGGGTTGTTTGTACTTGACTTGAGGTGTGATGTGTACTTGATTGATGAGATTAATTGATTGATTGATGGGATAGGTCATAGAGATTCACTCGGAATTCATATGCGCAACGTTTTCCTCGAAATGAACACGGGCCCATATCTTCTATCCTAGGTATCAGATCGGTGTGCGAGTCGCAGCAACGACGAGGTTGCTAAAGTACAAGTTTCGGGTCGAGCCGACTTTGGTATGCAAGACTTGGCTTAGGATCGCGGACAAACATCAGATACAGGTCAAGGGTTGTTGGAATTCAACCGAGAGGACCGCGGAAGCTTACAGAACGATACAGACTATGATACGAGTCTTACACCTCTCATATTTTTTCTAAGTCTTTTAATTTTCATATTTAATTGGTTTTCAACTTTTATCTTTTACTTAATAAAGAACTGAAAAGTTTCATATTTATTTCTTAGTAGGTATACCTTGATATACCTAAAGAGGTCATCTATGAAGATAGTATTATATCTTTTTTACTATTTCTAAACATATGATTCTTAAAATTACCTAAGTTATTATGAATTATATATAAGACTTAGTTTTCTTATTCTTTTGACAACATCTACATTTACATGACTTGATCTATTGTGCCATAAATCAAGCGACTTAATCAAATAAGTAGAACTTGAATTCATCTTATAAATATCAATAGAAGATACATTCAATATAAACAGCCTATCATAACAATAAATCTTCCTAATAAATATCTCATTCTTAAACAATACAACCTTCTTCAAATCAAATACCAATTTAACATCCATTAGAACTCTATAAAGTGGGCCTTATTGATTAGCGATCCAAATTGATCTAATAGTTGGACTGTGATTGGGTAAACCAGTGGACCCCACTTCAATGTAATTTACGCACAATGTCTGTGTATAACTGCATAAAGGGTGGAGTGTTATAAGCCTGATACACTAGGCTGTTTGCATATAACTAGGATTGAACAAGTGTGGAGCCGTGGGGAGAGAGTTATAATGGGATTCAAACTCTTTACACCCCAGCCAATATATATTAAGGGCTAGGTTCCCGATCCTACACCACAACAAGAAGGCAAAGTCTCATCGATTCTTCTATTATAGGGGTGTTATGGAGAAGAAGATTTTAACATTGGTTTTCTGGTCTATTACTTTTTCATCTATGGCGTCTTAGTTAGGTAAACCATCTAAACCCTAAATCTCTATGTCCTATGTATAGGCAGATCTCCGTGATGTCCGCATCCAGATTATATATCAACACCAACTTTATTCAGGAGGGAGTCAAAAACTACATTCTTTCAGTGTAAAGGTCTTTTTAGAAGTAAGCTTTAGAACTTCTCATTTTTCAATTATAAGGGAGGTTTGAGCATTTTTCATAAATACTTGTTCACCCCATATTGCTTAGTAAGAGGCAAACATACTTTGATTCTTATAGATATGACGTATAGCCCCAACTTCTAGCATCCGATGCAGAGTGTTGACAAGGTTTATTTTAGATACTATGACTATTTTCATCTTATCGATCTTGTTTTGTCAAATTAGCCTAAGCCTTAAAAGCATTCTTCTTGTGTCTATACTCTTCAATATGATGTCCGGGTTTACCATGATGAAAGTATTTTTCTTTCTTTTTGACCATTTTTTTTTCTAATTTTTGAGCCAATAATGTTCAACACGGTAGTTTAGTTTTTCATAATGGAAACAAGTTCATTTCAAGTGTCAGCATTAATCAATAAGGTGGACTGATTGTTCACAATACGAACATGATCCTTTGATTCTTTTATTTTTCCGATTCATTTAAATTAAATTGTCATTTGAAGCAGTACTAATAGTGTTTTCCTTTTGATCTCTTATTTGGTTAGCTTCTTCTATTCGGATATATATATATATATATATATATATATATATATATATATATATATATAAGATAGTATTTGTTATGAGTATGCCACTTTTCTTATGTTGGTGTTGTTGTTGTTGGTTTTTTTTTTTTTTGTATTCTTTCCAAGGGAGAGAATTTTTCAATTAAAGCACCTTCAAAGAAAGCATCATCCATTTTAAGTCATTCAAATATAAGCAAGAGTACTAAATTTTGATATTTAATTATCTAATTAGATACGGGCTTATTATCCATTATAAAAAAGTTTTTTTTTTTTTTAAAAAAAGAAGAAGATATAATATGGCCTTTTGGCATCGACTTCTTCTAAAATATATTTATTTGCCAACGCAAACCAGATATCATTGGCTCTTTCGTATGATGGGTAAACATCATATAACTCCTTTAAAAGGGAATTAAAAATATAGTTTTTGCAATTGTGGTTATTCCTCACATCTGATTATTTATTAGCATCATATTGGAAAGTATCAAACAATATGCATGATATTTTCAGTGTATCTACAACAATGAGTTTCTTTTTCTACATTTTAAAATGACATCCAAAGAGAATGGTTCAATTTTGGACAGTTTAGTGATCGTTCATGGTAATGTTAGCCATTGTTACAAATATACATATTAGAAGATTAACTTTAAGATTGTTGGAATTTTAGATTTGTAAATACATAAATTTGAAATTTTGGAATAAAAACTATAGCAAAAAAATAAAAATTCAAGTAGGAGGAATTAGAAAGACTTGTTGAATTGAGTCGCGCTGAAAATCATTTGGCTTGAAATTGATTGGCCTCATTTATATGTTGTTCGTAGCGCAATAGGAATATTGCACAATCAACTTCGAGATACCCTCAATTGTTATCTCCTCACACCAGTGCACTTGATGTACGAAGACTCGAACCACCACCATATATTTAACCTGATGACGGAGTTGAACCGAATCGAAAACAAAATAATTTGTACTTGTAGAAATTCAAAGTGTAGAGAGATTTTAATACATTTAAAAAACAGAACCAAAGAAGTTACTTTTATAGACAAATGTCGTCATTAAAGGGTGTCAAGAGCTATGGTTGTTCGGTTTTCATAAGAGAGATGTTTGTTCAAAATTTTGATCATTCTACCTTACCATTGCAAAATTGAGTGTCATGTTCATGACGCGGTGCATGTGTAGTTTATGGCATAAATCCAAGCTAAAGGCATAGTCCCCACACAATCAAATTCACATGCTCATGAAAGGGCCTTAAGCCCTATGCAAAAATTTATTCTCATATACTTGTTATTTTTTCTTTGCAATTTGGGGTTAGAGTTGTACACGAGTCGAGTTAGCCCAGTCAGATCGCTTGATTAAATTTAGAGAAGCTCAACTCACCTCGGCTTGAAATTGGATTTGGACCGAGTTGAGCTAGTTTTTGGAGTTCAAAAAAACTTTGAGTCGAGTTCAAGCTTGGTCGAGCTCGACTCAACTTGGATTAAACCTCAACTCAAGCCGACTCGGATTTAATTAACTCGGTGACTCAATTATTTTGATATGAATGTTGCTCGCTGAGTGTTTGATGAAATGACTAGACGAAGTGTTGGCGAGGAAGGAGTGGATACGTTGGTTGTTTGATTTTGATACTGCTCGCCCCAGGTGTTTGATTTTGATGTTGCTCTCTAGGTGTTTAATGAAATACCTGTAAAATATTGTTACTATTTTACATTATGTGAGAAATTGAAGATGCATTCTATCTATTTGAGAAAATGCTGAATAGGCTTGAACTAGCCTAAGTTGCTGACCAAACTGAGTCAAGCTAGCAAGACAGGCTCGAGGATCGAGTCGAATCAAGTTCGAGTTAGGGTTAATCATTGGCCAAGCCGAGTCAAGGTTGGCCAAGCCGAGTCAAGGTATGCCAAGCTCGACTGTTTGACTCGTTTACAACTCTATTTGAGATTAAACCTACCACACTATGAGACAAAAAATTTTGATTGCTTTATAAAAATTTTAAAAGAAAATTTCTTTTCAAATAAAATAATATATTTTTAAAACTTATTTTCAAAGACAAATCTACAACAATATATTATTTAGATAAAGAGAATATACAAAGAAAAAAAGAAGAAAAAGTCAACCTGATCTAAAACACAGTGAACGGTGGATTTTTCTTTGGCGTTGCCCATATGAAGTTTTTTTCGGGGTGACCTTTTGATCGTACATGAAATTAAGCGTTATCACTTGATAGCCTGTGCCAATTTCACATATAGAACCAGGTATGCCCAGTTGTAGACGATTAGGGACCATCGTGGACCTTTGAATGCTTTAATGGTACCGGTGTCGCACGATGTAACATCTGGGCCATACACTAGGTGGGGTCCACTGAACTTTCCCTGGCCTAACTGTCCGGCGGTCCCTTGCTAGATGGACCACACGTGAGAAACTGGGTTGTTTTAGAAAGTGACCATCGGTTCATGCCCAATATACACGTGCTGGTGTACCAGTACGGCCAACGATTATTCCAAAAACAGGCCCACAATTTGGACGGTTTTGCTCCATGCGGTAGTGTACACGTACGGCTTACAGTGGCTCAATGCTTGCGTATGGGCCATCATGCACTGATGGCATTCGTGAGAAATGGTAATGCACAACGCTTATGTTCAAGCGCTAAACACATAGGCACCACACGTACGAACATTGCACATGTTTGAGGTACGCGATGTTCCTATAGCGGTACTCAAAGGGAATGTCCCCTAACCTGAAACTGGCCAACTCATCACGTGTGTGACACATGGACTCTGAGCACCGACCGTTAGTTATAATATTCTGACTGTCCAAATTCTTCGTGTATGTGTGGTCCACCTGATTAATTTAAAAGTCTACATTTTGGGCCAAGGATAATGCACGGTAGTTTCAGCCCTATTAATGTTTCGGATCACGGCGAAAATGTGTCACATTGGAAGTATTGCGTGTTTGTCTTCGGCGCTTGAAGATGGGGCGTCTCGGATTAGTATTCGTTATCCTTGAGTCGAGCTATCCGTAGTCGTGGAATCTTCGCATGCCAAAAAAACACGAGTGATCACGCTCTTGCTAAAATGGACACGTGTGTGATCCGAGACGTACATCTGGTGAGGCCATCGTTGAATGCCTTCTGATATAAAAATTACGCCTGTTTTACATTGAACTTTAGTTTCCTAATCCAAACCGTCCATTCTTTAGAATGGGGAACCTGGTGATGGACGCATGCGGTGGGGTTGCAGCCTGGTCTTTCCGACTCTCTTCACTCTCGCAATCATCGGAGCCATGAAATCGATGGGCCCCGCCGTGAAGATCAGCTGGGGCTGAAGGTCCAATATTAGAGCGCCATACCGTGAAAATCAACGGACAGCCAATGTCTGTTAAGAATGATAACCATGAGGTCCGTCTGATGAGCGACTTAGATCTTACTCACGTGTGAAAACCTGGCACGTGTGGCGCGTGAAAATGCGTGGCTTTAAATAGCGTTCCTACCCAACAAGATTCGCTGGACGTCACCAAAACCTACGTCCAAACGCTCTCTCTCTCTCTCAAACCCTAAAAACCCTAACTCGTACGGTCTCTTTCTATCCAAAACCCAGAAGCCCTAACTCGTACGGCCTCCCCGCCATTTCATTTTACCTTCTTTATCGAATAACATTCATCAATCAAACCCTGTAAGTAAAATCAAACTTCAAACCCTTTTCATTTTTCGTTTTTCTCTGTGTTTTTTTTTTTTGTACTTTTTTATGTTCTAGTGGAAATGATTTTCACACCATTTCTTTTGATTCATACACCCTTTTTTTTTTTTGAACTTTTGGTGTTCGAATGGTACACCTTCGGTACCATTCTGATACCCGAAGGAGAAGAATTTTTTTGTGGGGGGGGGGGGGTGTCGGCGGGGTGGGAGGTGTCTCTCTTCTCTCTTCTTGATTTTCTCTTACTTGCTATTTGTTGCTTATTTTCGAATTTAGTTTTTCTAGGTTTTTTAAAATGCATTTTGGGATTGTTAGGGTTTGCAGAGATTTGCGTTTGTGGGAAGACTAGGAAATGTAGTTCTAAAACTGAGGTATCTGCTCATGGCTCAAGTGGTAGACACTGTGTTTTTCAACTCTGAGGTCATGGGTTCGAGAATCCATGTGTGCGTGGGGTGTTAGAGTGTGTGTGTTTCTCACCTTTCAAAAAAAAAATGTAACGCTGTTCGGAATTCGGCCGAGTCAACTCGCCTCGACGAAGTCTCGAGCTGAATCACATGGAGGCTCGCTCGCCAGCTCACTCCAACTGAGCATTACAATGCTCGTCAATTTGACCAGCTGAGTCAATGCTTCCTGTGTTGCAGCTCGAACTGAGTCGCTCAGGTTACTGAAACCTGGGTCAGTTGGTGAGTCAGCTCGAACCAGTGCCAAATGAAATGCCCTTTTACTACGAAAAGTGAACATTGAAACATTCAAAAGTTCATCCCCAGTATGAGGATCAACATTTGGAAAAATCAGTCTGATCCACCCATCATGTGGGTGTACCTGTCTTTTTTATTAAATCAGCAGTGATTAATTGTTTTCTATGTTGTGGGCCACCAGGCAAGTCTATTAAGCTGATTTTTTAACTGGGCAGTCCTCATGGTGGGACCAATCTATTGGATTGTTGAATGCCTGACACACATGTGACAGGTTGGAATTTGTCTGATGGTTGGATGGTAACTTATCGTCCAACTGGTTGGCATGGACAGTTCTCTATTTTTAATATTCATAAACTATTTTAAATATTTTTAATCTATTGAATATCATGCTGATCCCAGTTGGTTGGGATAAGGTTTATACGATGATTTATTAAATATCAAGTCGAGTGAAGATGGATGATATTGAATTGAAGATGGCGCACCAAATATATACATCAAGCCAAGTTGAGTTTTCAGGTCTTTGAAGTAGCTAGGAAGGATATAACTAGACATTAGAAGCAATGTTTGAGTAGTTACATTAAGAGAAAAAAAGATGGAGAGCAGATTGGGATGTTTTCATCATGAGCAATGAAGACTTAAAATGGTTTAGTCATGGGCAACAAAGACTTAGAAGGGTCTGGTAAAGAGGGGAATATTGATTAGGGACCCTGGAAGGAAAGATGAGAGGAAAACCTAAAAGTACTTTGATTGAGGTGTTGAAAGGGGACATGGACTTTTCACTTACTGAGGATGGGGCATTGGATGCAAATGATTGAAGAAATTGAACTGATAAAGCGCAACCGAAGTAGTTGGGACAAGGCACTGTTGATGATAGAAAGTTGGTTCAGAATGCTGTTAGAGTTTATTCAGTGTTATCACAGTTTTTATTATAAATTGTAGATGACATATGGCCTATAGTGAATAAGCAAATTATTTAAAGTTTTGGAGGCTGTTCCCCTGAAGAGATCAACAAACTGTACCATGGCTTAGAGTTATATCATTTGCATTGAAAATTTTGTATATAAGATTAGCAAGAAGTGGTTCGTTCTAATTCATATTTACTTTAGTCCTTTTTTCTTATTTTTTTCTCTATTGGATTTTGCACATGTTGGGCATGGCTGCAGATTTCAATCCAATCATCTGATAGGCCTTGCTGTGAATGGAGAATTACTCGAAATTCTCTCAGATAGGTAGATACTGTTCCTCAATTGGGTTACTTGTGTGAACTCTTCCTGTGTCACCCCAGTCAAACCCATTAAGTGATGATGTAGAATAAAAAATTGGCAGTGATCACTAGCTCTGATGCTAACTTCGGGGATCAATGGGATTTCAATACGTGAATCACGAGGATGGACAAACATCCACATATTGGAATAGAGAAGGACAAAAAGCTTTATTTTAACTTCATTTCTTGCAAATACTTACGCAAAATCTTGCAAAATTCAGAAAATTCAATGCCTTTTGTATCCTAGAACAACCCCTTCTATGGATCCTAAAAGACCTAAAATCCCCATGAATCTGTACTTGAGATTTTCCAATTGTTAGATTGATTAATCTATCTAAGATAGCCATGACTCTTATCTTCAAAGATTTTGGCATGCCGAAAAATCGTAATGGTAAATCAAGAAAATCACTCTCAAATCTTTAGAATATCTCCAAAATCGGCAACCATGTCTTCAAAATCATCACCTCTAATCTTCAAGGAATAGTAAATGGCAGTCTTTGAAATTTATCCCCCAAACTAGTAGCAAACAGCCCAAAATTCAGCACATGGTGGTGCTGCCCCCTTGGCCTGCATCAATCTCTAAGCTCTCCTCAATCACCACTGCAAGATACCAAGGTTCACGCCCTTTATAGGTCAAGGAGTAACAATTTTTTTTCTTTTATTGGTAACTGTAAATTTCTTTTTTGAGTACCAAGAGATTTGATAAGTGTAAAAACAATAACAAAAGATAAGGTTGTGGCGCATAGAATGGATAAACAATCGATCATTGTCCCTATAATGGATCCTCCCAACTGGGACTTACCAGTTGCATAGGAATTGTACCCATTTGGCGGTATGACTCTATGAGCATGGGAATCTGAAAGAGGATGCTACAGAAATTAGCTCCATGATCCTTCTAAGCAGGCACCTCTCCCTCTTCAAATCGTGCTTCAAACTCACGCTCTTGCTCCCTCTTCCCAGCTGTTTATACAGATGCTTTCCTGCCATCACACCTGAATCTGTTGCTGCTTCAATTCGCGCTTTATGCAACTATACTACAGAGAATGACATTAAAGCCGTTAAATGAGAACTGTCCTAATTTAATCTCTCGATTATACCTCAATCATGGCTCCTGATATTTTTATGCTTGTTGAGATCTTTCAAAAAAATAAAAGGGTTGGGGGGGGGGGGGGGGGGGGGGGGGAATATATTTGCTATCTGACATTTTGGCTGACTAGTTTACATATTTTACTGCCTTTTGGTTTAGTGCACTGCATGATGGCTACCTCTGTGGAAAATCCTGGGGAGCATGACGCCACTGGTTTGGCAGATAATTCACACACTCAACAAAAACGTGGGCGTGGTGATGATTCAGAAGAAAAGAGGTGGCCTGGATGGCCTGGGGAGAGTGTTTTCCGGTTATTGGTGCCTGCTCAAAAGGTCGGTGGCATCATTGGTCGTAAAGGGGAGTTCATTAAAAGAATATGTGAGGAATCTAGAGCTCGCATTAAGATTCTTGATGGTCCTCCAGGCATACCAGAAAGAGCTGTAAGTGTGTTTCATGTTGGCATCTTCATTTCAATGTGCAGTCCTTCCATGTCTGATTGATGTGGAAAATAGTAATCCTTCTCTTTCTTATTGTTCTGTAGAAATGACGTAATTCAGCTGCCTCTTTCTTTTCATAGTTGTTTTTGTGTGTGTGTACTCTCCAGTGCTCTAACCACTATTTTTGATTGGATTTGGGCCACCATTTATGCCATGTTGAATTCGATCTTTTCCATTTATTTATTTCTCATTATTTTTTTAGCCTCGTATGTGATGCATCATGACTTGCTTATGCTGGTCCAATGGAAACTTATGCACAGTGTTAGTTTCAGGAAATATAAAACATTCCCTTCAATCTCCTAATCTACTTCTCCCCAGTGACAGTGGTTTCACAAGGTCTAATGAAAAAGCTCATCTTTTTCATTATGATCCTTAAATAAAGTAAGGGAGGAGAAGCATTTTTTGTATAAGGAAGAAGAAAAATTGTCCCCAAGAAGCCATTAAAGTTCCAGGCTTTGGTACAAGAACTGAAGTGAATGTGTGCAGATTCTGTCTGGTAACTTATGGCTATTACAATCAATCATCGAACTCCAAAATAGAAGAACCAAAAGATGTGAATTGTAGTGGTCAGTTATTGAGGGCATTATGTGTGATGAACAGTCAGTCTCATTAAGCACCCAATATCCATACCCCTTCGTTGAACATGTGCAACAAGAAGCTCTGTTTTCTACCTGGTAACTTCAGAACTTGGTTGACTTATTTCTTGGCCAAACTCTAATAGAGTTCCTGCCTTGAAAATTATTGAAAAAGAAAAGAAAAGAAAGGAAGCCTCTGTTGTAAAAAACCTAAGTAGTTGCACTTTCTCATGGATATGTTATATATATAGTTCTACATATCAGATTGCAACATATATAAAATGCTTCCAGATAGATACCTGGAAAAGAACTTGAATATCATATTTATGAAGACCATACCCTTTCTTGATTGTGTTGTCGCTCCTTGTGCAGCACTTGTATTTCGCTTGCATGTTCAGCGTACCAACTCTTTTTACAATGGCAATTGTTGTTTGTATCATTCAAATAAAATTTGAAAACCTGTGCTGTTTTGTTATGGGCATGGATGCTTAATGCACAAGAAGCTCTGACATTTACCATTTTTTTTTTTTTTTGTAGTGTTTCCAATATACATACATTTTTCAATGGTTCCAATATACGCACATTGAAGTGCATGTATGAGTAAATGACTTTTAATTTTATTATAATGTAATAACTGAAGTTTGTTGGACTATAGAAATTACAGTAAATAAAGACAACCATGCCATATTTTCTTTGAAAGTCTAACAAGGAATTTTAACAGTCTAGTAAAGATGTTCATACTTAAAAACCTACTTAAGGATATATTTTTCTGAAGGATTTCTTAAAGATATATGACAACCACATGCCACATATTCTTTAAAAGTCTAACAACGAATTTTAACAGCTGAGCGAAGATGTTCATACCTTAAAAAGCCATGAAAGGATATATTTATTTTTGAAGGATTATTTAAAGATATATCAGTAAGTTGATACCGGTATCTCCAATCTTTTGTTTGCTCGGTGTCACTATCACAAGCAATTTGATGTACAAGGAGTGGTTTGATCTCCAAGTTTGTCTTGGTTTAAAACTTCTAAACTATATACATTGTGAGTTTGTATCTATTGTTTGGTGTAATCTCTTGGTCCTGTTTGACAGGAAATGGACGATACCCAAATAGAGTTATGACGTAGGCGATGGAGATCCCCCCCCCCCCCCCAGGAATGCAACGAGGAAATCTTACTGGGAGATTGGGGTGTACTTGAAACCTTTTTTGGCATCTATTTACAGGAGGGATAGTCTCTTATCTTTGTTTGACTTGGTTAATAGAAGTGTGTTATCTTTAATAATAATTATTATAATAAATAAATCTTGTGAATGACACCAAGTTCTCATCAACCATCAAAATTTTCCCCTAAACACCAGTGAAATATCCCCTTTCCTTTTCGTAATCGCTTCTGATGGGCTTAGTAGAATGTCAAAAAAGGGTGAATACGTCTGTTTAGTGGATTCAAGGTTGCCCCATCTACCCTCTCTGTTTCCCATATCCAATTTGCAGATGATACTCTGCTTTGTTGTGATGCTTTCATGCTTGCCGCGTCCAATTTGAGAAAGGTCGTTCGCTATTTTGAGCCCATTTCAAGGCTTCAAATCAATCTCTTCAACAACAAAATGCTGGGTATTAATATCTTTGATTTTGTTCTTGCCTCTTTTATTGAAGTGTTTGGATGCAAAATGGGAACTTTTCCATCCACGTATCTTGGCCTCCCTCTTTGCATAGGTAAACCTACTAATAATCTCTAAGACATTGTTTTAGAAAGAATGGAGCGGAAATTATTTTCTTGGAAAGGTTGTTACTTGTCCCTTAGCAGTTGTCTCTAATTAAGATGGCTCTGTCCAACCCAAGGTGTCCTGTATCCATTACGATACAGCCGTATCAGCTGATACATAACGGTAACGGCCGACACCGTTACGCAATACGGGGTCGAAACGGGCACCCCCCCGATTCTGTGACCGTAACGGCGTTATGGTCCTGTAATGGCTATTACGGGCCTAGAAAATAGGGAAAAAAATTGGAAATAAAAAAGCATACCTGTTTTCTTCTTCTTCCCGCCCTGCTGCAGCTGCGGCTCGGGCCTCCTCTTCCTCCTCCTCCTCCTCTCTCTCTCTCTCCCTCTTCTTTCCGTCTTTTTCTTTTCGGTTTCCTAAGCGGATTGACTTGTGTACCACACACTAGTATAGCTGCTGTAGGTACGTGTCATTCTAAGACGAGCGCTGACACTCCTCGAGTTCCGAGTTGTACGAATGGTTCAAAGGAGATCAAAGTTACATGGGCTCCATAGTGATGTATTTATTATATTTACACCGTTCATCTATTTTTAAATATCATTTTAGAGCATTATCCAAAAAATGAATCGTATCCAAAGATCGTTTGGACCACAACAAAAATAGCAGCGAAGATGATGATTTTCACCGTTAAACAATTTGTAGGCCTACCATAACGTTTATTTTGCATCCAATCTGTTCATAAGGTCAAAAAGACCTGAATGAAGAGGAAAAACAAATTTCATATTGATCCAAAAGTTCTGTGATCCCAAAAAGGGTTTCAATGGTTGACGTTCAATCCCCCACTGCTTTTTGCAGTGTGGTCTACTTGATAATTAGATCTGTATTATTTTTCGTGTCAAGCCTTAAGACGATCTCGTCAAATGAATGGACGGTTTAGATATAACACATACCTCATGATCAGACCCACATGACTTACTGACGTCAATACACATAGGTACACCAGGCTTCCAAAGAAATCGGACTCTCTAAAGTTACGCAACACGCTTTTGTACACGTGCCGCGTGGCCCCACCATAATGTATATAGTTTATCCATGCCGTCCATCCATTTTGCCATATCATTTTAGGTCATGATCCAAAAAATTAGTAAGATCCAAATCTCAGGTGGCCACACTATAGGAAACAGTGGTTATAGAATGCTCACCATTAAAAAATTTCTTAGGGTCCACTGTGATGTTTATTTTTCATCTAACCTGTTAATTGGGTCACATTGACGTGGATGAAGGGAAAACACACATGTCAGCTTGATTTAAAACTTTTGTAGCCCCCAATAAATTTTTAATGGTGGATGTTTAATTATTATTGTTTCTTATGGTGCAGTCCACCTGAGCTTTGGATCTGCCTCATTTTTGGGCTCATGCCCTAAAATTATTTGGCAAAATGGATGGACGGTGTGGATATAACACATTCATCATGGGTAGGGCCCAAAAAACTTTGACACTCGTGTGCTACACTTCACATTTCGGGTCTCGCCTAATTCGGGCCCTTAAAAAATTGTACATGAGACATGTATTAACTTAAAATTTACCAATTAAATTATGGACTGTAATTTCTAACTCACAATGCCAAAATCAAATTGTTCGAATAGTTTTAATTGTTAATTTGTGGACGTTTATTTTTTAAAATAGCGTCTTTTGATTTTTTTTTTTTTTTCATGATTCACTATCCAATAGATGTCCACCAATTCATAAGCGGGATAATGCCAATAAATCGCATGAATTTGAGGTTGATTTAGGGCATGGATTGGTCCTCCAAGTCAGCCCCAAATTGGCAATGCCATCTACTTGAATTTAATTTCATTTTTTTAAAAAACTATTGAGAGAAATGATATCAAATTGTTAAGTATATAAATTAGATATTTATAAAATTAAATACATGAATTTTGTAGTCAAATTCAAGTTATCTGGTTCATAAATTCATCAGACAGTCCGATACAACTTCTCACCAAAGAGTGGACCGTTTCACCACCATAAACTTGTTCCAATTTATAAATGAATGCATATTTGGAATGCTTAAAATATTCCGGATTTAATCTATATTTTTTCATATTTTTTTGGTTAAAAAAATTTGCACCATTACGGGCTATTATGTTCCCGTATCGCCGTTACACTCCTGTATCCGTATCGATATCGAAAGGCACTGTTACGCCAACCAATACCGATACGGGATACCTTGGTCCAACCCCCCATCTTTTTTCCTGTCCCTACCCTAGTTGTATCCTTTTCAGAATTGATAAGACAAGAAGTGATTTTCTCTAGAACGGGGATCCCGTGGATCACAAATTTCATCTCTTGAGTTGGTCTGAGGTCTTTAAAGCCCTCTACGAAAGGGAGTCGGGGTTAGGGCTCTTTCTGAGGTTAACACAACCCCTCTTGGAAAATGGCTATGGAGATTTGGATATGAGTTGGAAAGTTGGTGGAGAGTAATGATAGCTTTGAAATATGGGGTTGAGGAAGGTGGTTGATTCACCAAACCATCCCCTCTCCATAGGGCTTCATTAATCTGGAAGGTCGTTGCCAGTGCCCTTTCCCGTTTCAGGGAAGGCATCGGTTTTGGTTTGGGGGATGGGTCTCAAATCAAAATTTGATCTGACCTATGGATTTAGATACTCCTTTAGTGTTTGTCTTTCCTGATCTAGCAAGTATGTCTCTTAGTCCTTCTATATCGGTTGTTGATTGCTTCTCTTCCATTGGTTCAAGGGCCTAGACCCCTCCATGCAGACGGGACCTGACAGACTTTGAGAATGACAAACTTTTGGAGCTATTAAGGCTCGTAGATGGTGTTCGGTTTGTTGTTGGAACGCTTGACTCCCTCTGATGGTTGTTGTCTCCTTCCAATCTCTTCACCTCTAAGTCTTTTTTCAACCTAGTCAGTAGTAGCCATGATACCATCCCTGAGGTCCCCTTCATTCATCTTGCGATATGGGGCCCCTCCCAAGGTCATGGCTTTCATCTAGGCTTCTTGCTTGTGGAGCGACTTGTATGGTTGATAATTCACAGTGCAGAGGCATGATTCTCCCTAATATATGCCTTCTCTGTCAAAACAGTGAAGAGACTATCAACCACCTCTTCTTGCATTGCTCTTTTGCTCGGCATGTGTGGTCTTCTATTCTCCTTAGGTTGCATCAACCGTGGGTGATGCCCCCCATGATATGTGCCTTCCTGCATGCTTGGAATGGGAGGAACTCTAGCGGAACTCGTCTTCCTGTTGATTGGTTACTTTGGCGACTTTCTAGAACATTTAGAGAGAAACTAATGATGTTTCAAAATTCCTCCTCTCTTGCTCCCCAAGGTTATCAATTTCATTTTCTGAGATCTCGAGGATTGATATGAGTTCTTATGCCCCCAGTGATTGCGATCTGATCCAACAAATCTTAAGCTAGGAGAGCTAGTTGCTCTGGCCTTCAGCTTATGCTACTCTTGTATAGACTATTGGGTTTCTTCTTTCTTTAGGTTTGGGTTGTTTCTAGGGTAGCTGTTTCTCAGGTTCGTTTTCCTATGTTTTGAGTTTTATAACTTCTCTTTAGGTTCTTCTATTTCGCCATGTATAGCTCTTTCTTTTCTTCTCTTTGCTTTGTTTGTTTTTGGGCCATTTCTCTCTCTCTCTCTCTCTCTCTCTCTCAACATACTGCAATCTTCAAAAAAAGAAAAGAAAAGAAAAAGAAATTGCACAAGCCTATTGGAACCCCAAATATGCCCACATGAGATAGGAGCCACTATGCACAACTCATGCTAGCAGATTGATGATTAGCCGAAATATGTCATGTAGCTCCCTTCCCGTGAGCATGAAATGTGGAATGTTTTTAGGTTAAGAGCGGGGCCATGTCAACAATAGGATTACCAATAGGGTTTAAATGCCAATGAGAATCGGAGTTATATTTTACTAGCAAGCGACCAAGATTTTTAAACTCATGAGGCATGGTCAAGGTAGTTGAGCACCATGATGTGAAGCATGCATTTTGAGACATCAATGTCTAAGCCATGAAACATGTCATCCTTCTCATCATCATAACCTTGTCTATGTTGTTGGCTCTACAAATCCTATTTTTCCAATCGATCCCAAGACCGTATACGTGGTAGATGAATGATCCTTCATATCCTTTCTCACCATCTCAATCCGAGTCCTTTTAGGTCTTCCTTCCATCCTCTTTCAGGTTCTTTAACCCTCACCAATGTTTCCCTCCTTACTAGAGCCATCTCTACTGGTCTTCCTTGCACATGACCGTACCATCACAATCTTCTCTCTACCATTCTCTCATTGGGACTACTCCCAGGGTGCTTTAGGTGACCTCATTCTTAATGCTATCCTTTTGGGCCTTACCATGTATCCATCTCAACATCTTCATCTCGACCATACTCAATCTTTGCTCAAGCTACCTTCTAATTGCCCAACCCCTGCCTCATATAGCATAGCTTGTTGATTAGCTATCTCATAAAATGTTCCTTAAGTATTCATTACAAAAAAAGAAAGAAAATCACTTAAAAGTTTCATTGGCATGCAACTATCGCACAACACTTCAAGGGTACCTAATCACTTCATCTTGCAGCTCGAATTCTTTCGGAAATGTCCTAGTCAATCTCCCCATCCTTTTCAATAATAGAACCAACTAATGAGTGACATTGCCATGAAGAATATCTTGATGATTGATTTTAACTAAGCCTCATTTCTATAATTGTCCTCACTAGAGTTGCATTCTAGACATCTCCCTGTCATATTATAATATCCATCCAAATCAAGGTTTCATGTTGAAAGTCCTACATATTTGATATGAATGATGTTAACCATTGATACGCCGTTGTTTGAATGGTTAGAATCAAATGTTTGGTGTTATTTTTGCTTGGTGGCCTCCAAAATGTGGTCCTAACTCCTAATTGATTGGTTCGCCTATCCATGTTTCTAGGTTCAACTCTTCAAATAAGAATGAACCGCACATTTACATGGCCTTGTGGTGTGTTCTGCTACAAGATCACCCACTATTGACCTGAGTACCTGACACATTGCCACCTGTACATGGAGATGCGGTAAAATTGTGCAAATCAAAGAACCAAAAACTGAAAGTACAAGGGCATTTTTGGCCTATACATGAAGTTTACACATATGGAGATGTGCACCTCAAGACTGGGGTATCCATCTCAGCCATATGAGGCTTAAGCCTAATGGAATTAGGCCTCAAGAACATACTGGAGGCCTTCTGAAGATTCGTCTCAAACATACTGGAGACCTTTGAAAACTATCCGAGTGACTCAAAGAAATTGCCCCTAATTCATCGGGTAAAGTGGTTGGCTAGATCATTCTACTTGGTAGCAAGCTAAGGGCTTCCACCTCTGTGATGGTATTCATCTTCTTTTTTAGATGACCACCTCAAGAAGTTAGAACCGAATCATCATGATATGCGACACCTTCAATACATGGGAACCTGTGTAGCAATTGTCGAGAAGAGGGATTGGTGGATGAAAACAAGTTCTGCAACTTTTACAGTCTTATTCTTGGACAGTGTAACTGTGTGATGTGTTCTAGATTTGACAACCAAAGATGGCAATAATGCCTGGTTACTTATTGATAGAAAGGAAAAACATGTTCTAACTATTGACCCTAAAAATGCTACCGCTCTTTTGTATGCTTGCTTCCACAAAATTCTCACTTGCTTCCACAAAATTCTCACTTTTTTGGTAATACCAGATGCCGGTGAATCATTTAGGTAAGATTGTGAATCATTTGCTATGGTGATTCAATTCAAGAGGATTCACCCCCTTATATGATGTGACACGTGTCCCTTTCAATCTGCATTTTATGTGACCAAGGTAGTGCAAGCAATTTGTGGGGCCATCATGATGGTGTGAAATCCAGTTTGTCCATCACTTGCACCATATCATTTTAGGTCACGAGCCTGAAAAGCAGGCCGGTTTGAAACTGTAGTGCCCACACCATAAGGAATGATTGGAATGGGGACGCTCACCATTGAAACCTTCCTGAGGCCCACCGCGATGTTCATATGATATCCAACCCATTCAAAAAGTACATAATGCAAAGATGAAGGGAAAAACCAAAGATTAGCCTAATCTAAAATTTTAGTGGGTCCCAATCATTGTTTGAAGTATCCCCATTATTATCAAAACATCTATGATATCGCGATGTACATATGATATCCAACCCATTCAAAAAGTACATAATGCAAAGATGAAGCGAAAAACCAAAGATTAGCCTAATCTAAAACTTTAGTGGGTCCCAATCATTGTTCGAAGTATCCACGATATTATCAAAATATCCATGATATTATTTGTATCTTCAGTTCGACAATACCGATAGCACTAGTAACAATACTAATAACACTGGTTGTTTCCGAAATTCCAGGTATCGATGATGTATTGCTAAGTATCGCCAATATATCAATATCACCAGTATTTTCGACTGTGTAAATTCCAAGTGTCGCTTGTATCATTGTTATATTGATATCGCCAATTTATTAGTGAGATTTTGGTAATATCACTAGTGTATCGGCGATATAAATATGTTTATTAGAAAATTTTCCATTTTAAATATTTTTATGGGCACATGGTTATATTCATTGTTCAAATTGTCAACGATATCATCGTTATCGCAACATGGGCAATATCATGATCACAATCTTCCATTTCCTTTCTAATTATTGATGATTTTTTGACAATATATTGTGTGTTATTGATCTTCTAAATTATCAGTGGGTGTTTGTATGGATAGATGGGATGGTTGGACTGATTTCTTATGACTACACATGCTTTTAGGCCCCTATTAAATGAAAACTTATTATATATGCATTTATTATTATTAGTTTTTTTTTTTTTTTGGGGGGGGGGGGGGGGGGGGGTTAAGGCAACAACTTTTTTGAAGAGCCACACAAAAGGATGGAAAGAAAACACGACGAAAAAAGGGAAATTACAACCCCAAGAGGGCAATAAGGACGCAAGCGTCCAACTCCTCCACACCGGAGGCCCACTCCATGACCAAAGAGAAAGCCCTACGACTGATCTTGCCCTTCGGTTTTGATTTGTTTTCAAAGCAACACCTGTTCCTTTCTCCCCAAATGGCCTATTGGCAAGCCATAGCCGCTAACCTCCAAATTGCCTTCCCTTCCTTCCCGGCACTCCCATCATGCCATGACACCAAAAGGGAGGGGACGAGCATCGGCATAACCCAAGCAATGTTGAGAGTCGAAAGGAAGGAGTCTCACACCTTCCTCACTAAGGTGCAATTAATAAATAAGTGATCAACCGACACAACACCACTTTTGCACGTTATACAAATATTAGGAAGCACCATTCCCTTTTTGCAAAGATTGCCCATGGTATGTACTCTATTCCTTCTAACCAACCCACACGAAAGCAACAACCTTCGAAGGGGCTCCATATTTCCAAAACTAAAATTGTGGGAAGAGGGAACGGGGGAAGGAGTGAGGAACCTATAGAAAGAATAGACCGATAATTTTTTCAAGTTATGATCTTCCCAAACTATTGCATCTTTTGCCATCTTGTCAACTACAAAGAATTCCAGTTTCTCCAAAAGGTTCAAGAAGACCTCTATTTCCTCATTCGATAGACCTCTTTGGCAAGGGGGCGTCCGCACTATCTCAGCACCATCCTTGGAATAACAACTAGCAATAGAGATATTCTTGTTGGGGGATAGATTGGCCAAACCCAGGAAAGAATACTTTAACACACAATCACCTGACCATAGATCCTCCCAAAAGTGAATGCAAGTTCCTGCTCTCATGAAGAACGAAATACCTTCTTTGAACTTTGAAGCCACCAAAAAAGTGGGCTTCCAAAGTCCTAAAGCTTTGTATTTTGAAAAATCTTTGATCCACCACCCTCCTAGCCCTGTGCCTTACTTTCTAGTGATCACCTCCCTCCGTAGGCTTTTGCCCTCTGTAGCAAATCTCCACACCCACTTGCTCAATAAGGCGTGATTCACACCCCCCCCCCCACCCCCCCCAAATTGAGTCTTGCAAGCATCCTCCCACCTTAAAATATGTAACTTCTTCCGTGCTTCTTTGTCATACCATAAAAATCCCTCTTTAGCTTTTCAAGCTTTGCACAAATCTACTTGGGACATTGAAAGAGCGACATGAAATGTAATGGCATGTTAGAGAAAAGCCAAAAGCCGCTTTTATCAAAGTTAAGCGATCTCCCAGGGATAGATGTCGACTCTTCCAAGAGGACAACTTTCTTTCTATTCATTCAATGATTAGATTTCAAAGATGTTTGATTGGTTTCCCAATGCAAAAAGGCAACCCGAGATAAGAAGGGAAAGATCGAGCAGAACACAAAATCATATCAGTGTAAATATCGGTATCGCGTTACGTATCGCATTCTTGGGATATGGATATGTATCGGTTATTGCATGGGACATATCGGTTGTATTGTGTAATGTATCGTTGTTGTTGGAAACATGGGGAAATTGGTTGAATTTTTCAATGAAACTTCGGTGATTGTTAAAAAAGACATCAATACACACTTATAAATCAAAACATTACAAAAATCAAGTACACATAATGGGTTTTCTTTGTATAGGGTCCTAATCTATGTTGTGTCTAACTGAATTAATGCAAATATATTGAATGTATATTCATATAATTTATAAATGCAAGAAGACATGTAGAAACACAAGCAATACATTCAAAAGCAAAAGAAGAATCACTAGATTGGGTTACATGTTTGATTGATGCTTAGACACAAAGATTGCAAACGATTTGTGGGAATTTTTTTTTATTTTTTAAAAAAATTTTCCACAACTCGGTCCATCTCCTCCAACTCTCGAAATCGAAAATCCAAATCCATGATTTTCCATGCAAAATTTGAACAATCATGGATTTGTAACAATTTAACACTAATTTAATATGATTTACAGAAAA
This sequence comes from Magnolia kwangsiensis, assembly GCA_037074715.1. Taxonomy (NCBI): domain Eukaryota; kingdom Viridiplantae; phylum Streptophyta; class Magnoliopsida; order Magnoliales; family Magnoliaceae; genus Magnolia; species Magnolia kwangsiensis. Next base: position 124,760,260 of record CM073577.1, read on the forward strand.
TAAAATGATCGAAATTCGAAAATGCTCACCAGATCGAACATGTGGGACATATCGCACTACTTGTGCGTTTCGTATCGCACTGGTGGGATACAAGATATATCGTGGGATATATCGGCTGATATCATCGATATTTAAAACACTGAATCATATTATCCACAAATTGGAGGTGGGTAATTGACAGACCAAAGCGAGCCCCATAAAACCCCGGATTAAATCCACTTCTTGTACTTTTATAAGCATCCTACTTTAGGCCTGGGCAACAACTACAAACAAGAAAGGGGATAATGGATCACCCTAACACAAGCCTTGAGAAGCTTTGAAGAAACCTTTAGGAGAACTGTTTACAAGGACTAAAAAGGAAGCCGAGCTAAGATATTCCTGGATCCAAGATCTCTATTTTTGGCTTCGAGTAATCTAACCGTCCCAGCATGTAGTCAAGAAAGCCCTAGTCGACATGATTGTATGCCTTCTCTAAATCAAGTTTACACACCACCCTCGCTTCACCCTCTTTGTATTTTAGAATCAATACATTTATGCTCTAACAAAGCACTATCCAAAATATGCCTCTTAGCCACGAAGGCTCTTTGATTTTTCAAAATAACAGACACTAGAACTTCCTGGAATCTTGAAGCGAGAATCTTCAAAAGAATCTTGTATGGTGTCCCCAAAAGGCTAATAGGCCTAGAGTCCTTCAAATTTTCAGCTCCTTCCACTTTTGGATAATCACAATGAAAGAAACCCCCAATTCCTTGGACAACCTACCCCTTTCGAATAACTCCACAATGGTGATAACCTCATGTTTGACCTCCCTCCAAAAAACCTGGACAAGGACTAGGGGAAGCCATCTTGGCCCAAGGCCTTGTCTCTTCCAAGAGAATCAAGTGTTGCCTTCACTTCTTTCTTTGAAATCGGACTTTCAAGAGCCAAAGCTTGAGCTTCTGACAACCAAGGAAAATCCAAATTTTCCAGAAGTGGCTGCTCCCAAGTCTCCCTGCACAACAACTGTGTTCGTAGAAATTGACTACAACATTACAAATTTGGGCCTTGTCCTCCACCCTTAAGCCATTTATCATCAGGCTACTTGTATGATTATTTCTTGCTCTTGCGCTTGCCATGATATGAAAAAACTTAGTATTCTTTGCACCTTTTAACCACGTTGCATGCAATCTTTGGCGCCATTTGATTTCTTCTTCCTCGAACCACAGCAATCTAGGCCCTGGTGAAAGTCAGACTGATCCCATCATTAGCGGGGCCACACCTGTATGTTAAGTTAGATTGTCAGTTGTCCATCGATTGGAACAGTGTGGCCCACATGATAAGTGGTTCAGTCTAATTCTTTTGCTAGGTGATCTTCATGGTGGGGACCTAACATTTTCATATTTTGGTTTTCCTACTTGAGTGCCATGTTGGCAGGAAGGATGGGACAGCGTGACTAGTTATCATGCAGGCAGTGGCAGGTGATCATTTCTCCAAAATGGATTATTTCTTCAAAAGGAGAAGGTTGGAAGGATTTTTAAAATGCTTGTGTAAGAAACCTTTTGCAAGCAAAATATGAGAAATTTGGTGTGAGATATCCGAAGCAATTTGAGAAGATCTGGTAACTGGAAATGAAGGGTACATATTGTTTACGATTGAATTGTTCTTAGATTGGGTTTGCGGCTTTGACAAGAAAGGATAAGGTCACACAAAGTTAGAGCCAACCACCATAGAAATTAATGGGAAAATGTTCATATTCTCAAATAGACGAGACTTTGTTGTGCCCATGTTTGTTGGTTGTCTCAAGCTTAATTTTGGTGAGGCTTCTAAAGGGGAACTAGGTTTGGCAGAAAATGGATAAATTGTAACATGTAAAAGATAGCTGTGCCCCTAATGGTGTTGTAAGGATTTCTCGACTTCAAATGAAGTGTCGCTCCAAATTATTTTAAGGCTTTTAATTTAGCATATTGGGATATCACAAGAACTACTGATAACAAGTTCTCCATCTGGGGTTAGTGCCCTGCCAGAAGATCTTGTTAGAATTTTGATGATGGACTTTGCTTCATATACCTTCCTCTGTTGTAGCTGGCTGCTCATTGCTCTACTGCATCCCAGCAGTGCATTTCCTGGCTTCAATGTTCAGTTGTTTTCCCTTTATCCAGAAGAAAGTAGTCCTGTTGTAACATAATATGTCTGTGTTGCAATTTGGCCACACTTACCTCCTGTAGATCCATGTTTCTTTCGAAGCTCTTTTTTTTTAAAAGGATTATCATAGGTTTATATTTGGACCATATAGTTTGGAGTGTGTTCGGTCACAGTAAAATACAGTGGAATTTTAGAAGTTTTTCACCTTTTTGTATTTTAATATGGTGAGAAACAAAATATTTGGCATTGTTATTACCATATCGTGTGGTAATTATTGCTCAATATTGCAATATCTTTACTTAAGCCCGGAGTTATAAAAGGATAAAAAAAGAGAAGAAAAAACCCTACCATGCAGCATAACAGCCTCATAGTTACAATATGATATGGTTTACGACCTCATAGTTATGAATATGATATTGTTTTGGAGCAATTTTTAATATGTTTCTGTTCTTTCTTTTAATCGTATTTATTCGAGCGTTTGAATCATCACTTGATTGCTTCTCAGCTCAGATATTGGGTACTGGATTTATTTTCATTTGTTAAGACTGAATATAGCTATTCATCCCTGATCGCTCTGTTTACCGATCTTTCAAAAGGTAATCATTTCAGCAAAAGAAGAGCCAGATGCTTCGACCCCTCCTGCTGTTGATGGTCTTTTGAAGATCCATAGACGCGCTATTGATGGTTTAGATAATGAGTCTGGTCATACTCCTACAAATGCTGGTGCTGCAGTTTCGACACGGCTGCTTGTGGCTGCTGCACAAGCAGGAAGCCTTATTGGAAGGCAGGGGGCAACTGTAAAATCTATCCAAGAAGCTTCGAGTGTTGTTGTTCGTGTTCTTGGAGCAGGTGGTCTTCATAATATGTTATTTTTAATTTTATTTTATTCTATACCATATTGCCTCATGCTTCTTGAACTTATTTTTAATTTTATTTTATTCTATACCATATTTCCTCATGCTTCTTGAACTTATTTTTAATTTTATTTTATTCTATACCATATTGCCTCATGCTTCATGAACTAGATCAGCATGTCTTCTCTTTTGGCTTTGCATATTTTGTTGCTTCATTTGATTGCTTGAATCCTCTCTTTTGCTCTTCAAGACAACATTCTTTTTTTCTCAAAGCTTGCCAGTGAATTTGCCTCCTTGTATGGAGCTTGATAGAAAGAATGGCTCATACTGGAAAATCTTGAAACGGACAAATCTCTGCATGACCTTAAGACCTGAAAGGGATGGTGATCGAACAAGCTTCACTTTCCAGAAGGACTGAAACATCCAGTTGTTTTGCTCCTCCATTTCTTATTTCAGCAGCCATATTCTAGTACATTGTTTTAAATAGCGTCTGTAGTGTAGCGGTGGTGTATGTAGTGCACCAAAATACCATTACTACCATGTAGCGTGCACTATTTTGGGCATAGGGTACTCCATACACTGTGTAGTGTGTGGTGTAGGTAGTGCATGCTTCTGTGGAAGTGCATTTTAAAGCTTAAAATTTTTAAAAGTTCTATGTTGTAATACTTTTATGTTAAGCACAATTTGAAAAATGGCAGTGATTCGTTCTCCTCACACGTGACTTTGATTTACAGCTACCCAGACCATCCAAACTGGGGCCCCTATGGGGGATGGAACATATCTCTAGAATGATATTTATCAGACAATTGTAAGAACTCTGCCAAATGTACAGTTGGAGTTACAACTAGTTCTAAATGGTGTAAAACTTGGAGAGTATGCTAACACAAAAGCAAAGACTTTTTTCTCTTTCTTTTTCTTTTTTCCTTGAAAATTGAAACAAAAATATATTAAGGAGCCGAAGCTACCAGAAAAACAAAAAGGTCAACAAGCAAAGAAAAGAAGATGACAAACTAAAGAAACCTAACAAAACATCTATACAACTCGAGAAGAACCCCCAGGAGCACCCCACAAAATGCAGTAGACAGAAGCCTTAGAGGACTAAAGCAAAGAACAAACAAATGGAAGAGCACAACAGCAGCCCTGAATTTGAAAAGAAACTAGCCTAACCTAAGGAGGAGGAGATAAAAGATATGTCAGAGAGCTCGAGCAAAGAAGGCCGATCTTTCAAAAGTCTGCAAACTTGAGCCGAGATGCTAGAAGAAGAAGAAGAAGATCTGTTGTTGAAGTAGCACAAATTTCTCTCAAACTAGATTGCCCATAGGGTGGTCATCAATGACAACCACCATAAAGAATTGAGATCTTTGCCAAAGCTTCCTTCATGACAAGCAAAAGAAATTCAGGAATCGTTCCTACCAAAGTGTCCCAAATCGGTTATGTATCAGCCGATACGTAATGGTAATGGCGGTTACCGCTACACAATACGGGGCTGAAACAGCAGAAACAGCAAAGTCCAGAAAAAACAGAACTGTAATGACCGTTAGGGCATAACGGCCATTACGGTTCCCATAATAGTCGTTACACACAGTAACCTAAAAGAAAACAAAAAAAAGAAAAAAGAAAAAAAAAACATACGCGATCTTCTTCTTCTTCATCTTACTGGTGCAGTACTGCTGCAAGGTTGTTATGGCTTCTTCTTCTTTCTTTCCCATGGTGCGTCCCCCTCCTCTCTCTCTCTCTCATTCTTTCCCCCTCCCTCTCTTTCTCTTTTTCCCTCTCGTTCCCTCTCTCTCGGGAAAAAAACGAATGGAAGTAACAACCATGCACTTAAGTTTTTTTTTGTAATACTTTGTGGCATACGCCGCTTAGTGCACATGTGCATGCATTGTTTTGGTGCATGTGGCCCACCTTGATTTTTGTTGTATATCCATGCTGTCCATCAGTTTTTTCAGTTCATTTTAGGCCATTGTCCTTAAAATGAAACAAATCCACATCTTTGGTGGTCCGCACAATTGGGATTGAATGCCCACAATTAAAAACTTCATATGGTCCATTGTAATGTTTATTTGCCATCAAACCTATTGATAAGGTTGCGTAGACCTGGATGAAGGGAAACCACAAACTGTAGCTTGATCCAAAAAAAAATCTTTTGGCCCAAGAAGTTTTTTATGGTGGGAATTTAATCCCTATAGTGCGGTCCACCTGAGATTTGGATCTGCCTCATTTTCGGGACTATGCCTTTAAATGAGTTGGCAAAAAGGATGGATGGCATGGATATGCAACAAATGTGTCGAGGTGGGCCCCACATTCAAGGCATCACTAACCATGGTCCACCTGAGATTTAGATCTGTGTGATTTTTGGGACCATGCCTTAAAATGAGTTGGCAAAACAGATTAATGGCATGGATATAACAATACATTGAGATGGGCCCCACATTCACGACCTCAGCCACTAGTGGTCCACGTGAGATTTGGATTTGCCTCATTTTTGGACCATGTCATAAAATGAGTTGGCAAAATGGATTAACAACATGGATATATAATACATACATTGAGGTGGGCCCATGTACATTGCCCAAAAAAATTGTACATGAGGCATATATTAACTCAAAATTAATTAATTAAATTATGGACCGTTGTTGCTAAGTCACAATCTAAAAATTAAATTATTTGAATGATTTTCATCGTTAATTTGTAGACACTTGTTTTTTGAAATATGACCATTTGAAAATTTTCATTCTTTATTGTCCAATAAATGTCCACAAATCCATTAGTGGGATAAGTACCAATAGATTGCATGAATTTGAGGTTGATTTGAGACATTGAATGGTTCGCCAAATCAGCCCCAAATCAACAACACTATTCACCTTAATTTAATTTCAATTTTTTCTTAAGATCTATTGGGAAAAATGATATCAAAAGTCCCTAACCTCTGTATGTTGAAATGAAATGTGTGAGAGTTGTGAAGTATGTAATACACCAATACTATAAATAATAATAAAGCCTACAAATATGAGATGTTTTGGTATTATATTCATTTTAAAAAATTTATATTGATATTATGTAGTTAAATAATTAACTATAAAATATTTGCAGTTAATTCCAAGTTGCCAAGTTCATAATTCATCAGACAACCCAATACAACATTCTTCCTAAAGATTGGACCATTACACTACCTTAAACATGCTCAAAATTAGAAATGAATGCATAGTTAGAATATTTACAATTTTTTGCATTTTCTAGATATTTTAAAGTTTTTTAGCAAAACAAAAAAAGGAAAAGAAAAAAAGAATCAACCAATGCTGGGGCATATCGGCCGTTACACACCTGGTATCAGCCCTTACGCCGATTTAGTGTATCGGTGCCCACCGTTACCGCAATGAGACACCTTGGTCCTAACGGAATCTGGAGGAGGAAGCCCAAAATTTGGATGGAAAAGGGCAATGGCAAGGAATAGTTTCAGCATTGCTGCAACATAGAAGGCATATGTTTGGCAGAATCATTCTGTGACACCGAAGATTGTCCATTGTTAGGGCCCTTCCTCTAGCAAGAAGCCAAACAAATACTAACATCTTAGGAGGAGCTCCATATGACTAGAAGAAGGAAAGGATGTGGCAGGAGATGAATTCATGTTTCGAATGAAGCTCCAGAAGGATTTAGCGGTGAATAAGCCAAATGAAGAGAGCATCCACGAGTCATTTGAGTTTGGGTGAACGCCTATTCCTTGGAGAAAGCTTATGTTCCATTCTTTAAATGACAACATCCTATAGATGGGTGGCCGACTTTCTAATGCAAAGTGGAAGCCCCAGCAGGTAAGAGGAAGGGAAGGAACCAACTCCGCAGCCAAAAACCTCTTCCAAATTGGAGAGAGAAGAGTTAGAGATGTTAATACCTAGTAATTCACTTTTGGAAAGATTATTTTTTAGACCTGAAATAGCTTCGAAACATCTGATCACTTTTCTCAAATTGGCCACCATAGAGATTGAGGCTTTGCAAAGTATGAGAGTATCATCAACAAATTGGATATGAGTGACTGAGGACTAGAGGGTGAGACCTTAAAGCAACCAAATAACCCAATAGTTTCCCTTCTCCCCAGCATCCTACTTAAGCCGTCAGAAGTGATCACAAAAAAGGAAGGGGGAAAGGGATTCTCCTTGCCTAAGTCCATGGAAGATCCAAACAGAATCCTTTGGGGGATCCATTGACCAAAACAGAGAAAGAGACTGAGGATAGACAACCACTATCCCAACACCTCCATTTTTGGCTAAAGCCAAATCTAGCCAACATAGTCTAAGAAACCCCAATCAACATGATCAAAAGTTTTTTTGATATCCAATTTATAAACTAAACCTAGTAGAACTCTCTTACGGTAATCAATACATTCATGAGCTAACAACGCACAATCCAAGATTTGCCTATTAGCCAAGAAAGCTCCTTGAGCCTCATAGATAACATTAGATAGCACTAGTTTGAGTCTAGTAGCCAAGATTTTAACAAGGATTTTGTAAGGAGATCCCAAGAGGCTAATAGGTAGAAAATGTTTAAGATTAGTTGTACCCTCAACTTTGGGGATGTGGACTGTGAAGGAATCCCCCATACCCTGGAAATGTTGTTTGAAAGAGAAAAATGCACAAGAAGATCAATGACATCGAATTTCAAGACATCTTAGAAAGATTCGAAAAAGGCAATAGGAAAACCATCAGAGCTAGGGCATTTATCCCTTCCCAAAGAAAAATAGCCGATTTGATTTCCTCCTTAGAGAAGGGAACTTCAAGGCCCCAAGGCCTTCACATCAGAGATCTGAGGAAAATCTCAGTTATAAAGCTTAGGCCTCACCCATGGTTCTGTTGGAAGTAGAGAAGAGTAAAAGGAAATAATATGATCTGATACCTACTTCTGATCTTCTAATTTGGAGCCATTAACATTGATGCTACTTCTCTTGTTAGATATAGCTCTAGCATTGGCAATCACATGGAAATAACGGGTGTTCTTATCGCCCGCTTTAAGCCATGAAGCCCTAGATCTCTGCCTCCATTTAATTTTTTTATAGGTAGATTGCTTTGAAGTAAGCATCTTTGAGAGAATCTCAACGACTTTGGTTTTCCCTCTTTTGAAGCACTATTCCCTCTCTCACCAACAACGCTATCCCCTCTTTCGAAAGTCCTCTTTTGGTTCTCTCAATCCACAATGATTGAAGATAATAATTTAGAGAATCAATCGGCCCTACAAGAAATTCTCTTGGCTAAATTTCGAGGAGCATTGGAGTCCAATCAAAGGAGAATTAATTTTCCCCTTTTAACATCAGTACGGTTATGGAGCTCAAGTTTTTTTTATTTATTTAAAGCTAAAAAATAGGTAAGTTATTCCCTTTAATCTTTAGTAATGAATTTTATTTCATTTTGGATAGGTAAGTTATTCCCTTTAATCTTCAGTAATGAATTTTATTTCATTTTGGATATAATTTAGGGTATTTGTAGACCTTTTTCTTTTCATTGTTTCTTCTTTTTGGGAGGTTGGATCCCATACAAAGTTGTAGAATAAGCTTGTTCTACAACCATTTGTTGTGTGGGGGCTACTGTGGTGTGTATGGTATGCCGTCCAACCTGTGCAGTCCATCATGTTGCCCCCCATGCTAGGAGGTGGTTTTTGAGCGGTGGTGCATTTTTTTTGTATGTTGTGGCCCATGTGATGCCGGATAGGCCCAACTATTTTTCTCTATGGTGGCTGTCCTTTTTTTCTTTTTTCTTTTTTTTTTTTCCTTTTCTATTTTGTGATCTGGTATCCAACCCATCCAGTCCCACGGTTAGTTTCACAACTTATACATGTTTATTCATTTGGTGATGCTCAGCTACAAAGCATTTTTTTTTTCTCTCTCAAACTGCAAAAACGATTTGTGGATATTTGTTTATGTTATTTGTTTGCTTTTTAATTCGATAATGTTATTTGTTTTGGACTGACTATGAGTGGGTTGGCTTTTGATATCTTGTTATGAGCATACTTTTACTAGAAAAATGAACCATATTTTTTGTAGGCCTTATTATTATTGTTATAATTATTTTTTCATATTCACCATATTTTCCTGTTGTTTTAGTTTTAAAAATATAAGTATCTTATAGGCTACGCCACACACAATGTATCTTACGCTAATGCTACACGCTATAGAGGGGTGAAGACTATGCCCTACACTACAAACTATTTAAAACACTGCTCTGGCGAAACTAGCAACTGCTGGCTTTACCTGTATTGGCATGAAATCAGCTGCTGAAATTCAATCAAGGAGTCCTGGAGTTTTCTACATCTTGTAGCATGTGGGGTTGGTTTCTCTTTTCATGAGGCACTATCAGACTGTCACTATCTTATCATATTGTCTATCTGAATGTTATGTTACTACTCAAGTGCCCCTGCCCAGGAAATACCAGTTTACAACAATTACTTTTTCCCCTCCCCTTCTGAGGGATCTGTTCCTAATTGTCTTGCCACATGTGGTACTTGGCCTTTTAAGATAATCTAGCGGGCAAACCACTATAAAATTTGACACTTAGCAGGGATGGTGCCACAAGGCCAACTCGGATCTAAGAAGGGTTCTCGAGGACCATTGAATCAAACGCTGACTAGAAACATATGATCAATACTTCTGTGTGTGCCGTGCACATATTAGGAAACTGAAAACTTCTTCTCCGTGGATGCATAATAATATTTCTTGGCAACAACTGGTTATTTTGGTTGCAAGCTGAATGTGGTTGGTCTTGGACTCTGATATCTGCAACTGCATGTTTATATCAAATGAGTTATTTGTGGGACACGAGTTGCTTGTGACCCCTGCCTGCAGGAAGTTCCTGCTGTCAGAATCTATGTGGGGCCCACCAAGATGTCTGTGAGTCCATCAGTTTATGCAGCTCATGTATGACATGATCCAAAAAATGAGCCAGATCTGAAAGTCAAGCAGACCTCATTATAGGAAACGGTGGGGATTGAATGCCCACTGTCAAGACCTTTATGGGGACAGAAGTTTTGGATTAGGCTAATATTTGTGTTTTCAGTTCATTCTAGTTAGAATGACCTTGTGAACAGTTTGGATGGCATATAAACACCATGGTGGGCCCCGGGACATTTTCAATGGTGGGCATTTCCTTTCCCACTGTTTCCTGTAGTGTGGTCCACTTAATTTTTGGATCTGGCTCATTTCTGAGATCATGTCCTAACAGGAGCTGGAGAAACTGATGGATGAGGTGGATTTCCCACGGACATCTTGGTGGACCACATGTGGCTTCCAACCACAGGTACTTCCAGCGGGCGGGGTCTCAGGCAACTTGCATCCTTTATTTGTGCAGGGGTAGTCCTAAGTCCCTACTATGTTTTGAAATGGTCTTCAGAAATGTTATTCTGTTTAGCTAGGGCATTGTTCTTCACAGATTTTTTTCCTTTCAAAATTGCAATGTTGAGAAATGTGTCCTTGGCATAGCTGATATGGGTCATGTTCTGTTAATTACCTAAACTAGAGTGTTGCATAAATCATTGTTTTAAAGACAGCACCCTCTGGTTTGACTGGTTTCAACTGGAACCAGAGGTCTTTCTGGTCAGTTTCAAACCATTTGTGGTCTGAAAATAATCAAAAAGTGGTTTGCCAGTATGCACCGGTATGAAGCAGTGTTTGAACTGCTTTGGGATTTCGTGGTTCAAGCTGGTTTGACCGGACTGACAGCTTTTCTGTTTCTAACATTCAGTCCATTTTTTAAAACGTTGCCACAATTAGTGTGGGAAGGCCTTCTCCATAATGCAGTGGGAAGTTCTTCTTTCTTTGATGGCAGAGGTAGATTCAAGAAATGCAGCAGGTATCCACTTATTGTTAGAGTGTTGATAGTTGTCAAGCTTATGAACTTCATGTTGAGTTTAAATGTTTCCTTTTGTCATATCCTGAGGCAGTCCTGGAAAATTATTCTTCACAAGGCTTGAATAGGTTTCAAGGCCTTCACTTTGCTTAGTCACTACCAGTGTTTGAAATATCGATACTATTGGCCAATATTATCGGCATCGCAGTCCAGCGATACGAAACCCTTCAGAAGACACTAAAAAATTGAAAAAAATTACATAATTCTTTGTATCGATCAATATATCGATAAATATCGCATAATATTGCCAAAGAAGATCGTCTTGATCGGAAGAAAAACTTTCAAGAGTAGATTTCAGTACCTGTAAAGAAGATCGTCCTGATCGGAAGCTGCGTTTGATGGGCCATTTGAATCCAAGTCTCTGATTTGGAGAGATTTTGGCGTGAAATCCAAAGAAATCCTCGAAATCCTGTCATTTGGGAGAGATTTTAGGGTTCCAAAATGTTGGAACCCTCTCTGCTTCGAAAAAAAGGGGGCTTGAGCCCTTATTTACAGGAAGCGGATGGGCTGGTGTACTGCACACCACCGATCTAGATGGTGTGTTGACGTCACCAAGTTCTGTGGGTCCCATCGTGAGTTACATGTTATATCCAAACCGTTCGTCCATTTTTTGAGCTCGTATTAAGTCTTTAGCCAAAAAATAAGACAGATCCAAAGATCAAGTGGACCACACTGAAAAAAGTTGCGGGATATTAAACGTCTACCATTGAAACCCTTTTGGGGTCATTGAAGTTTTAGATCGATATGGTATTTGTTTTTCCTCTTCATCAAGGTCTTTGTGACCTCATGAACAGATTGGATGGAAAATAAATGTTATGGTGGGCCCTACGAATGTTATAATGGTGAGAATCATTGCCTTCACTGCTATTTGTGGTGTGGTCCACCTGAGCTTTGGATATGACTCATTTTTGGGACCATGATCTAAAATGATCTCTCCAAATGGATGAACGGTGTGGATATAATAAATACATTATTGTGGGGCGCATGTAACTTTGATCTCCTTTGAACCAGTTGTACAACTCAGCTTGAGGATTTTCAGCACTCATCTTCACGGACGGAAACGGATTGGCTACTCCCCTGCCACCAACCAATGGCTGGTGGTCGGTGCTCTGTGGGCCCCATCTTGATGTATGTTTTTCATCCATTTCGTCCATCTATTTTTCTCGATCAATTTATGTTACTACACAGAAAATGAGGTATATCCCAGTCTCAAGTGGACCACATTACAGGAAATAGTGTTGAATGAACTTCGACTATTAAAAACTTTTTGGGGACCATAAAAGTATTGGATCAAATTGATCTTTGTTTTTGCCCTTCATCTGGATCTTTATGACCTAATCAACAAATTAGATGTCAAATAAATAGTACAGTGGGCCTTAGGAGGATTTAAATGATGGATATCCACTCACTATTGTTTTCCTGTGGTGTGGTCCACCTGAGATTTATATTCCTCTCATTTTTGGGATAAAGACCTAAAATGATATTTAAAAATGGATGAAACACATACATCATGGTGGGGCCCACAGAACACCGACCACCAGCCCTGGGGCTAGTGTCAGGGGAGTAGCCAATCCGTTTCCTTCACGGACGCGGATTTCCTGTAAAAGTCTTTGCAGGAAGTTCCTGTGCTGGAAACTTAGGTGGGGCCCACCGTGATGTTTGTGAGAAATCCACCCCACCCATCCGTTTTTCGAGCTCATTTTAGGACATGGGGGTGGGCTGAAAACGTGAGGATTAAATGTCCACAGTTGAAATATTCGTGGGGCCACAGAAGTTTTGAATTAGTCTAATATTTGTGTTTTCAGTTCATCCCAGTAGAAATGACTTTATGAATGGTACGGATGGAATGTAAACATCACTATCGACCCGAGGATGTTTCAACAGTAGGAATTTCCCTACCCACCTTTTCTGTTAGTGCGGCCTACTTGAGTCTTGGATCCTAGTCAATGTCTGTCTTAAGTCTTAAAATAAGCTCACAAAACGGATAGAGGGGGTAGATTTCTTACAAACATCACAGTGTGCCCCACCATTGAAAACTTTCTAAGGTCCATTGTGACCATCCAACCCGTTGATAAGTTCACAGGGACTTGGATGAAAGGAAAACACAAATATCAGATTGATCCAGAAAATTTTCTGGCCCACAATTTTTAACGGTCAATAACCACTATTTCGTGTGGAGTGGTCCACATCTACCCGAAATTTGTAATTGTCTCATTTTTTAGGCCAAACCCTAAAATTAGGTTGCAAAACCAATGGACGATGCAGATATGTTGTGCATGCATCAAGGTGGGCCCTATTGTTTTCGACAGTAGCATCAATTCCAACTATTTTCACTTGTGTGGTCCACATAAGTTTGAATGAAGGGAAAAAACAATTATCAGCTTGATCCAAAACTTTTGTGGCCACTAATGGTCAATCACCATTGTTTCTTATGGTATGGTCCCCCTGATTATTGGATCTGTTTCATTTTTTGGCTAATGTCCTAAAATGACATGGAAAAACGGATGGACGGGGTGGATATTGAATACACACATCATTGATAGGTATGTTTTCTAATTTCTAATGTATCTTTTGCTTTTGAATGCATTGGTTATATTTTCATACACATCTTTGTACATTTATAAATGTTATGCATCATATTTGAATATATTTATCTTAGTTTAATCAGGTAACGCATAACTTAGGACCTTATACAAAGGAAATTTATTATGTGCACTTCTTTCTTGAGATTTTATGATTTAAAAGTGTGTATTAAGGTCTTTTTAAATAATCCCTGAAGTTTCATAAAAAAATTCAAATGTTTTGCCAATGTTTCCCCTTGTTTCCCAAAAAGTGCGGTAAGTTACACGATACAAATGATATATCCCGTGCGATAACCGATACGTATCTGTATCCCAAGGTTGCGATACATTGCGCGATACCGATATTTCGAACACTGGTCACTACATCACTTTCACGCCACATCATGAGGCCCAATTGGTAAGTTGATAACCTATAGGCCCAATTGGTAAAAATCTTATTGAAGATTTCTCAAGTTCATGATGTGTGTCTTACTTGAAGTGCTATTATTTAGGCATTCAGAGATGAAAAGGACCAATTGGAGAAGAAATCCACCCTTCGACTGTTCCTTTTCTCTTTGCAATATGATGTGTTATTATTGCATGCAAGATGGCATTTTTCACTCGGTGTTACTCTACTCTCATTCCTGTTTTGATTTTCTGCAGAGGAACTGCCTGCATTTGCCCTGAAGGATGATAGAATTGTTGAGATACAAGGTGAACCAGCAGGCGTGCATAAAGCGGTTGAACTAGTTGCATCTCATTTGAGGAAGTTTTTGGTTGATCGCAGTGTCATTCCGCTATTCGAAATGAATGTGAGTCTGTTGTCCTAAATGAAGCCTCTTATTATTTACAAGCAAAGCTATACGTGAACTAAGGTTTTCATTTAGCATCAGTGTAGGAATCCAACTCAAGGACACATGTATGCAAGTCCCATACACGAACACAGCACACATGCCTATGTGGTTAGTGCTAACCATTCTTCACATGGACCCCACAGTAAATTTGCTTTAGCTTAAAAGAGGCCAGTTCATGCATCTGGCAGGACACATGTAAGGGAAAAATGTAAGGTTAAGCACGGATAACGAAATGTGGACATTCAACTGTATCAATGCCACACCAGATGAGTTGCATTATGGGTTATGGCACATTTTCTGTGTGGTGTGCCTTGTGAATGACCCAGATCTCTCAGATGTCTGACACATTGGCATATGTGAAGCATTTCTTTTTAATGGTTGCAGATGCACATCCACAATAGCATGCATAACTCAATATGAGAATCTTGACAGTATGTAACCATTTTTCATGGTAAACAATCTCATTGTTTCTGCAGATGTCAATGCAGAATTCACAGGTTGATAACATGCCCCACCATTCTTGGGGACATCCTCAAGGTCTACCAAATGCTGGTGGTTCTGGTTTTGGTGGAAATTCTCAATTCATGCCTCCAAGGCAACATGATGGTTATTATCCACCACCTGACCTTCCTCCTTTCAACAGACAGCCTCATCAACCTCTATATGGAAGAGATGCGCCCATGGGTGTTCACTCTTCTTCAATGAATGTACAACCACCTCCACCAATCATCAAACAGGTAGTTTCTGGTCTGTAGTATAAACTTGTCTTCCAGGGGCATGTAGCGGACAACACCCATCCGCCAATGCCAAACACATACCCTCATGTTGACATGGGAAAACATGTGAACAATATGGACTGTTCATCAGGCAGCCAACACTCAGGCAGGCCAAACTGAATGTGCCATAGAATAAAGCAGCATCCACTATTCAGGTCCACCTTTGATAATGGATGGTTGAAACATATCACCAAACCTGGTACAATTCATTGCTGAGATTAGAAGACTGTCATTTTCTTCAACTCTCAGCTGATTGGAGCAAATATTAGGTCATTCTTATCCAAAGTTGGTCTTTTCCACAGATGACACAACAGATGCAGATTCCACTGTCATATGCTGATGCTGTAATTGGAAGTTCGGGTGCGAATATTAGCTATATTCGTCGTGCTAGTGGGGCAACCGTTACAATACAAGAGTCAAGGGGCATGCTTGGGGAAATGTCAGTTGAAATTAATGGAACCGCTACAGAAGTCCAAACTGCTCAACAGTTGATACAGGCAAGCTTCTTGACTTTCAAATTGCAAATCACTTTGCTCTCGTCACTTCTTTTTACAGTTCTGGACCTCTGGTTTCAAGTGTTACATGTGGATACTTGTAACTTTGTTTGTGTTGGAATGCACTGTCAAATTGAATTCTAGATACTAGTGTAATAAAGTGGAAACCAACTTGTGAGTAATTTGTGATTGCCTTAGCATTCAATTGAGGGCTCAAATTCCAAATTACTTTTGGATTTCAAATGCATTTCATTTACTTCCATCCAAACACAACTATGTAAGCCATTTACTCCCAATTCATTTACCTCCAATTTCATTTCCCATTAACAAGCTCCCAAATGAGCCCTTATGGTACTCTCAATTTTGACTTGAAAGAAACCGAACTGTGATTTGATGGCTACTTCATTATGCATGCTAGGAAAGGTCACTAATTCCTTCACACTACTTCCACATGCCACACTCCTCCAAAACAAACCTCCAAACCCCCAAATTCATTTTCCCAAAAGTGCATTGTTCATCGCTTCCAACTTCCTAACTCCTGCACCCCCTTCTCTGTATATGGCTTACATACCTACTCCCACTTCATCAGGTGGAACTTGTTCTTGCCCCTTGCCATAAAAGGTCAGGTCTTAGCCTCTCCAGCTTGTTCAAAACCTCCTTTAAGCACCTAAGATGGGACAAAACGTACACAGGGAAATTTGCAAGTGCTTCCTTGATTAGGGTCAACCTTCCACCCAAAGAAAGATGTCACTGCTTCCAGGCAAACTTCCTTTCCACTTTTTCAATTACTCCCAAGGAATGCTTTGCAGGCTTTCCAGCGCATAGAGGAAGCCCTAAGTAAGACAACGGGAGCAGTGCCTTGCATCCTAACACCTCCACCAGCTCCTGAACCTCCTCATTAGTGATGCTTGTGCCCAACATTTCATTTTCGAGTATGTTCATCTTAAGACCTGACACAACCTCAAAGCATTGAATGATCTTCGAAGATTATCAACCTCAATGGCCACAGCATCACAAAACAGGAGAGTATCATCATCAAACTGAAGATGAGATATTTGAAGATCACTTTCGTCCACCTTGAACAGAGTTATGGTATTAAGTGATTAACAGCCACTTCCATAAATGAAATATATTAAGAAGAGATGCGTGAGTAGAAAAGATTATTTCATGATGTCCTTTGAGTGGAAGATAACAAGAGGGAACTATTGCAGATATCACAGGAAACATTGCAGATTTCTGCAATAGTTTCCTGTGATATCACAGGAAATATTGGCGTTTTTGTATTCCAGGAAAGTATCCTGTTGCTAACCTGCGATGCCAAAAATGTCAACCAATATTGCCCATGAATAGAATACTGGAAAGAATGTAATAATAGGACTTATCTTTTTTCTCCTTTTCAATAAACGTCACATTTAAAAATAAAAAATAAAAATATATAAAAATAAAATGCATTTTTTAAGGGCTTCTTTTTCCACTTTGTCCGCCAAAAATATCAGCCGATCTATCGCCAATGGATAGAATGCTGGAAAGAATGTAATAATAGAACTTTTCTTTTTTTACTCCTTTTCAATCACTGTCTCACATCTCAAAAAATAAAAAATAAAATGCAATTTTTTTAAGGGCTTCTTTTTCCACTTTGTCGCTGTCATCTTACTTGCTGTCATAACAGCTGCATGTCCCATTCTTATTGAAGAAAAAAGCAGCGTATGAAACCTATGTAACTGCAATAGTGGCTATCGGGATGGATTATATAGAAAACTTCGTATTTCCATTATCAAAATGTTGCCATAGCAATGAAACAAAGCTAGTATTGCCTAAACAAAGCTAGTATTGCCTGCTATTCATGACACTTAGCTTTATTGTCTTAAAATTTAAATCCCACAAGTAGCGGCTTTATTTCATGGTTTTGGCGAATTTTATTTCATAGTATTGCCTGTGCTATTGTGTCCCTGATTTTATGCTGTTTTTCTTAGATTGCAATTGCAGTCGTTACAAAATGGGCAGTGGTACAGGTTGCAACAGCCAATACAATAGATGCCACGCCTCTACTCTCTTTATTCTTCTCGGCTTTTGTATAGACAACTGTTATGTAATGGTGACTCCCTCATTCCATATGTTTCAATGGCAACTCCTGTTGGCATTCTATATGTTTCCCAACAGCGTGTGATTTCACCCTTCTGATATTTGTCCTTTTTGTGAGATTATAACCTTTCTGATATTGGGAACTGGGACCTTGTTAATTCTTATCTGGGTGCTGATTATATGGGTGCTGCTGTTAGTAGTGGTTGCTCTTTAAGCAACATCTGGATATGCACAGGACAATTTGCTGATAAACATACTTGTCCTTGTTGCAGAATTCCATGGCTGAAGCTGCAGGACGAACACACAACCCACCTGGTGGCCCTGTCGACCCGGGGTATAATTCTTTTCAGGCTCGTGGGCCCATGTACGCATCTCCACCGTCCAATGCTGGACCTGGAGGCCACACCGGCGGAGGCTACAGTTCGGCCTATGGCACCAACTATGGGTATTAGGAATCATAGGTAGAAGGAAAGGAGAATGGAGGCAACAGTTCTTTTAATGCAGAGAGACCCACCCTCTTAATGACCAAAAAAAATGATGTTTTTGCTGAGGCAGTTGTGTTGCTGTACCGGGAATGTCGAATTTTGGGTGTCTGTTTTCAGTCAAGGCTCTGTTGCTTCTTGTACATTAGGCCAACATCATAGCTTACTAAGCTGCTGCTGCTGCTGCTTTTTTTTATTATCTTTGTAGCTGATCTACACAGTTGTCTTCTAATTACTCTTGATGGTGGTTCTAGGGTACCGTTTCCTTTCCACTGATTTTTGTTTTTCTGTTTTTAATGGCGGTTATATGCATGTATACGAGATTGTATAAGGTGGGGCATGCATATTGCTTTCATTAGACCATTAAAAAAACATGGGTCCCATTTTGGTAGGTCATTGAAACCCAAGTATGGAATTTCTGAATTGATGTCCTAGCTGGCAGACTGGTGGACACCTCATGGATGATTTAACTAATTGGTTATCTGAATCCATCTTACATCCATCTATTGCAGGTTAGCATCAATCTGGGCCACGGCGATGTTTGACCCACTAATCTGAGCTGACTAGACTGGATTTTGGGGCCATGTTTATAATTCTAATCTGCCATCCACCCGGCTGGTTTGTGGTTGTAGGAGAGATGTATGCCCGAGGTACTCTGCATTGCATGCAGGCGTCTCGTATTCTGTTTTACTCGGAACCTTGGTTGTGCTGTATATACGGGTCTACTCATTGGGTAGTGGTTGGTTCTTACTCTACCAGAGTATCCGACGGGTATTTTCAGTATAGAATTCTTTTGAGGCAAAGGTATTATACAATGCAGGCTGGGTTGGTATTTGTAATTTGTGTGTGGGGCCCTTGTTTCAGGATCCAGAAGTTGATTTGCTGCGGCCTCTCTCTATACATAAAGAGAAATATATAGAGTTGGGGCCTCTCTCTATATATATAGAGAGAGATGGGAAATGGTACTACGAGGACGCCTTCATGGGAGCTTCCAAAGTTTGAGCTCTATGGGCCCCATCATGATGTGTGACATCATAGGAAATCACGCCTAAAACATCTAAAAGGACTCGGTGGGAACCACCTGAGCTTTGGAATGGCTTAAAATGTGGTGTGACCCCTCATCCAAGTAGGACATGCAATGGATGTGCTAGATGTGTAAACCACATCTCACTGGACCTTATATACAATCAGGAAGGTTCCAATGGGTTGGCGTCCACTCTCAACTGTTGTCTGTGGTGTGGCCCACTTAAGTCATGGATTGGCCTGATTTTTAGGCCTATGGCTTACCATAGAAGGGTGCATTTAATTAATGAGATGGATGCTCGCCATACATCATGGTGGGGCCCACAGAGCTCAATCTCATGGGAAGCTTCCCATGAGGTCGACGTCATGGAACCGTATTCCCTACTCAACATACAGACACGTATATGAAGATTCTATGAGGTCAACCTCGTAGTGCCTTTTACCTACACACAGGTACATGTATAAAGGTTCTATAAGGTCAACCTCATGGGAATTTAGTATGAGCTCTGTAGGCACCACTAGGATCTTCGTTGGACATTCCTACTGTGCATTTGCATATAGACCTGCATATATATTTGAAGGTCTTGGCTAAAAAAATATTTAGCTCTCTCACCGTTGGAGTAACAAGCATTGATAACTGTCAATTTGTTGAGCCACCTATTGAAAAGTAGGATTTTTCTATTTGTAAGCTGTTGCATTGGGGCCCATGGGCAAAGCCGACAAGGCTGGCCTTTTCTCGATTAAATCCCTTTCCTCTCTTGTATGCCGCGTCAGCCATCAAAGAGAGGTGGGGTGCACAAAATTTATGTCGTTCTACCGTGTTCCTCCTAATACAACGGGCTTTGGATGGCTAGTTGGGAGTAAAAAAGTTTTTTTCTTTTCTTTTTTAAGACACACACACACCACACGCACACCGTGGAATTTTACCACCATGGGTACTCGAACCCTTGAGCCGGTGTTGAAACTCAAAGGAGTCTACCACCCGGGTAAGAGTAAGGACCCAGTTGGGAGTAAAAAAGTTATTATCATTGATAACCTGAAGAAAAGAGTAACAGTGATCCTAAATATATGCATTATATGTATGCAAGATGAGGAGACAGTTGACCATCTTTTTCTGCACCATCCCATTTTGTGTTCGATTTGAGCTTATATTTTGGATTGTTTACAAATTATGTGGTCCAATTTGGCTTCGGCGGATAATTGTTGTTACAAACCTGATATTCTCATATGTCATATTTGTAATTTCTGTTAAATAATAAAAGAAAATGAAAATATTAAAGACAAGTTTAAGCATGTGTGATCACGTTGTCCTTAAAATGTTATTGGCGCATTCTTAAACTAATTGTAACTGTTGATAGGTTGCAGACAAATAGCTTATGAGATACTACGAGCCTATATGTAGTTCTGTGTTTAGCAAGCATGAAGAAACTACTAATGAAACTTTGTGACAAAATTTATTAGTAGATTAAAACTTAAAGAAAAATCTCAAATCAAAGAGAAAGTCAGAAAAGAAATTGTTGGCTTAGACCACCACACTGGTTTATTTCTTGAGGACTTACTCGCTAAGATTTATATTAAAACTTGTTGATTGATAAGAGAATACTTGAGTTGTTACTGATTGATTCGTATGAGAGAGTGCTTCGAGTGGTTGGTGGTAGTCCAATGAACCACTCAAGCTCTTTTTATATAGGCTGGATTCGTACTTAAATTTCAAGAAAACTTTTTTTCTGCAATCATGTCTCAATTCCTCTCTGTTTGATGGTGGCTATTTTATATATGAAGCGACATTGTTTTGAGGAATGTAAATTTATTAACATTCAACATTTTTCTCATTTTTGTCACTGTAATTACAAACCAGGAAACTTGCACAAGAATAATTAGATTAAGATGGTCTAATTATTCATTTCTTCAATAAATTTTGGACATATTCCTTATTATGCTTTATAATTTTATTTAGATATGTGGTATAAGATTGAAATATGAGTTTTTAGAGAGTCAATATTTTATTTTTCTAAGGAATGTTCTACACAACTTGACAGGGGTATCACTGAATAAAAAAAAAAAGTAAAAAATGAAATAAAGAAAATCATTGATCTAAGAATTAGTATATAAAGAACATATCATGGGGTTGTTCTAATGGAACAGGGGTGCATGAACTCCCAAGAGGATCGTAGGCAAACAACACTCTCGATTTTGGCTATTATCTTGATATAACAATGAACAGCGATGCAAAACATAGGACATAATTTAATTTGCTATGAATATATGTGTGTATGTACATATATATATATACATATATGTATGCACATACACATATTTTATATATATATATATATATATATATATATAGAGAGAGAGAGAGAGAGAGAGAGAGAGAGACATACGTATATATATTTTTTCTATGCATCTGAGAAGAAAATAGTCACACGAAAAGAGAATATCGTAGAGGATATTTCAGTTCGATATTTTTAAAGCACATAATCCATCGCACGCACGCTTCTACCGTCAAACGATTGAGGACAAAGTTCATTTCGTAAGAGAAAAAACTTTATGTGAATACATAATATATTCATATATGTGTGTGTACCTTAGTGAACTCCTTCACTTGAAGAGAACTTGTCTCATTCCCATTGTAAGGACCTCTAATAAGATCTTATACTTAGTTAATCTATCAACATGGTTAACCTAAGACAACTGGGCATTATCCTCAAGTAGTAGGAATGACGCTGCCCATTCATAGCCTTTTTGTACGTACACCACCGAATGCATATTGAAATTTATTTAAGTTCTCCCAGATCTTTCATTTTTATTGGGGACCTTTCAAATCATGTGGGATTTATTGTAACTTTTGATTGCCCTAATTATCTCTATTATCTCCTTTATTGTAAGATCATAAGTTCTCCCGCTCTGCTTATTGTTAGAGGTAAGGCTACCATTCTCGCGATAAATGGTTGATTACATTAGAATTTAAAAATACGGTTAACTGTCACGTCTTATTTGGGCAAGTGATCAATAGTTCAACTCGGCAATTGGATTATCCAAATAACTTGGTGCTTCTTATCGAGTATCTAAAGGCATTTGTCCCGTTTAAGTACATGCGGTTGGTTGATCTTAATTTCTCAAACTCTATACCCCATACATTGATCATAGAACACATGCACTCGATGATCAAACAAGCAACTAGTTTCTAGTTCCCTTTGAGAATTTATAAAATTCTTTCAGATTGCATATATGATAAGGCCATGATTAGTAAGCAACATTCTTGAGATGTTATGTTTTAGATAATACGTTGATTGCCTATGTTGTCTTTTCATAGGGGATGAGATAACAACAATTAGACTATGACAATGAAGTCTTTGGTCATAATGGATTATGACAATAAAAATCCTCCTACACATCCCATTAGAAAAGCTACTCAAAGTATTATTGTATAAAAGGAAAAAAAAAATTATCTCTTTTCTCTTCCTCATTGAATTCAAAATTACGGGTTATATGGTTGTTGAAGTGGGACACACTTATTCAATACGAATCGAATTTTTAATTGCAAGTGGGAACCAAGGGAACTCCTGCGCATGCATATTATAGTACGCACACATATGCACACACATGTGGCACATGGTATATGGTAGTACTCTACGTAAGCTTAGATGGAGGTTGTTATTAGGTTGACGTTTGAATGAAAAGTGAGGGTTGGCAAGTAATGGGGTGGAGCGGTCAATCAAAAAGGCAATCAAAGATTGATTCGAGCATTCACGCCCTTATTTGACTGACACTCAGAGATGTAGGTGTAAATAACCATTTACCGCGATGTTAACAAGCTTATCTATAACTAGGAGGTGAGCAAGAGAACTTAGGATCTTACAACGAAAGGATAATGGAGAGAATCAGGGTAATCATATCATAAAACACATTCGGTTATAAATCTAACCCAGATGACATGTAGCAGTGTAACATCCCGAAAATTGGGGGTCGAGTAAAAATCCAACTCCCGAGTTCCAAAATGTTATTTATACAACATAGATATGTATGATTGAATGTTGTCTATGTTAATGTATTAAACATGCGTGAGATTAAGCCAGAACAACATATCATACTCCAGAGACAGTTAAATTTACAAGCGAAAGACTGTGATGGTATGTATAACATATATAAATTGTGGTATGTCTCCAGAGTGTGAACATGTTACCAGGTTATATACATACATGTATACTCCAAAAGTAAACAAAAAGAATATACATAAGTGCTCTAAAAATATAAAATGACAAGTGTCAAGGTATCTACTTAACCTCCCTATAATCCCGTCAATCAGAACACGCATAAAGGAGGGATCCTCCTCATCATCATTAAGTCCAGCTCCGCTTCTCAAGCAGCGCCATCATCTGCAACCAAAATAGGAACTGGTGGGTGTCCGGAAACACCATCCCGTAACGTGGGAGTGAGTAGCTAACTCAGTGGAATAATAGAGCAAAGATTAGCATGTTCTCAAATCAATCATGCGATAATAGTAAAGCAGTAAATCAAACATTCCTAATACTGTTGTTAATGCAATATGACATGACATGATAGATGCCCTCACTAACATTCTTCCTCATACGGCATCATCTGCGTCCGCGGCATGCTTGCATACCGCTCAGTGCTCCACATCTTCCAGGCACATGCAATGTGATATTGATATGATTAGCGCGTTATTATTAGTCCTTTTCATACAGTAATATTGGAAAACTAAGGTACTTCCCTTATATCAATCCCAACATAGATCCTGTCTAGGGTCGTCACTCCTAGTAATCTCATACGATGTATATTTTGTAGGTCGCTGCAAGGGCTGTCAGGGCTGTTGCTCTCACTCGTTGCACTGCTCCCCCATCACCTTATCAATACAGGCCTACTTGTACTCTTGTCGCTACGGAAGGGTCGTCGCCTCCCGTAGACTTAGAATACGCTCAAGGTCACTACAAAGGGCTGCCAGGGCTGTTGCTCGCACTTGTTGCACCACTCCCCCATCACCTTATCAATGTAGGCCGACAGCAAGAATATAGTGTACTATACCACCATAATCTGCTCACGAGTCCGGGTTACTCACTGGTCACTACGGGGAGGTTTGTGGCCCCAGCGTAGGCCAACAGCTCGACCACGGTGTCCCATACCACCATGCCCGGCTCATGAGTCTTTATGGATCAAGGTACCATAGTTAATAGGGTTTACAGTGGTAAGTTCAGTACCCTAGGTTCAAGCAGTTATGACTCATACAAGGTGAACATACAATGGTCAGTCGGGTTACTTGACGGGCTCGACTAGCACGAGCGCATCTCAAGTCGAACGACATGAAGTGCATAAAACACCTCGTGTGGCCTATCCACTACCGCCAACTCCAAAACACGACTCGCGTTCATCGACGCGTCGTTCGTGGTAAAAATAAGTCAACCGCGAATTTACTCGGTTGCCGACTGCCTGGACTAGGTATAGTCCCAAACATTTATAAATTCACATCAGCAATCATCTAAGAGTCATGGAAATTAAATACAACAATGTGAGCATGTTAACACATGTTATAACATACAACTTAAGTAAAACATCTAACACATGCATTTCATACATATAATGAAATCATGCATATAGCCAACATGTAGGAAATCATTTACATCAGCATATTATTTGAGAATTCAATCTCAAACTAGTTCATAACACCATTTAATTCAATACATACTAATACAAATATTTATACAAACACTTAAACTACACACTTAAGTCTACATATAGTATGTTGACTCAAAGTGCGCATTTAGGCGAATCTCTTCGCCAAACTAATTATGCACGCATTCCTAATATCCTAATGCGACAAGAATCCATGTCAATCACATCAGCAAAATATGGATGAAAACAGTATTTCTTACAAATGACTAAAATGCCCTAAATCTCATATTTTTCGTCTGCTTACGAAACAGGAAACGGACAGCATGTTGTACATGTCAAACGACGTTTCCGTCGATAATCTACTATTAAACGACATTGAAAGTATTGAAAACAGTCAATCAAAGCGTCTAAAATCCGCACCTTTTCCTTATAGGTGAACCGATTCGAACGGAGCGTATACGCTTCGTCTATGGTGAACCGGGAACCTAATACACAAGATCTATAAGCTACCATGCTAAGGAAATGAATGAACCTTAAATCAGCAAGTGTTTGGGGTATTTTCTTACCTAAAAACGCGGCGAAATCACCGAAAAAGTGATTGAGGAGCGTTGCTTAAGCACGTGCAACAAGTAGTGCAAGCAGCAGGAAATTCTCTCCCATTCTCTCTCACAATCTCTCACCTTTTCTCTCACACTAGCTAGAGTTTCTAGCAAATTCGGATGGGTGAGAGAAGTGAAGGTTTAAGCCCCTTTTATAACCTAAAACATGCCCAAAACGGGCTTGGGAACAATGTTCACTTGATGCTTAACCAAATCGGGGCTGTTTTGGTGTAAAAAGACATTTCTGAAGGTCCCCTGGCCGAATGCGGTTGGACTTAAGCTCATGCATACTGGTTCTAGTACACATCAAGTTTTCAGTTTGGCAGAGTTCGCAGATCGCACGTGGTGGTCCAGTTTCAGTTCAGCGGTCATCGCACCTAGATCAGGTCTACAAGTCTCGTGATATGAACTAGAAATTTTTTCTGATCTGAGGGTGTAATTTGGCTGAATTCTGACGGTCAGAACGCTTAATAATAATGCGCCAAGTCGTGTGCCAGATTTGAATTTCAAATTCCAAATCTAACCCTATTCTCACTCTCTTCACTCCAGGCTCAATGAAATAGCGTCTGAACGTCGGTTGGCCTTAATTTTCGAAATGATTGTCAAGTCCAGCCAAGCGGTCATAACGGTCTAAAATTGTAGGTATCGGACTTTCGACGCGCGGTCTAAATCCAATACAAAGTTTCAAAGAGTTCCTGAGAGCAAACGGGTTTAGAGTTTGATCCAAGGTTTTACGATATTATAGCATCATTGGTTCTACAAGTTCTGGGTCTTGTAGAACGTATTTAAAGCGATCAGGGACAATTTCACAGCTACTCCCGCGTAGCGCTAGCTAACTTATGCTTAGTTTCTAAAGGAATTAATCCTAAGTGATTTTTTTGGCTATGAAATTGGATTCTGAGCGGTTACCAATGTGTTTTGGTTGAACCATTGCCTAAGGACGTCTAATCCCTGGTTGGCAAAAATCCGGGGTGTTACAAATAGTTAACTATTTTTTAAACTTTGGCGTAAACAACTATTTATAACGAGGTTGGACTAAAGGGGGTGTTATTTGCCAATCGATAGAACACACTCTCAAAACGTTAATCATATTCAATCATGTACTATATTTTAGGAATAAAATTAGTCCCCTTCATTATTCTTCAAATTAGATATTATAATTATCCAAAATTATGAGTCAACATATAATATGTATTGCATTCTATAATCTATTTAAGATTATGGAATCTCACAATGAGGACCAACTCGAATTGAATCAAAATTTGATTTTAAAATCTCAGCATTTCAGATTTCTATAGAAATATCATGGTATCAGAGGCACGGTGTTCTCTTTGAAGTTCGTTGGATTTTCTCTATGATCAGAGACTTCACAATAAATTTCATTGTCTCATCATTCCAATCAAATTTTTTTATTTGCTGCAATATAAGAAAGTTGACATATCCTCTCTCAATTCGTACGAAACGAGTTTGCAATCTTCCAAGCAACGTCAAAAATTATTCTCATTTCATAACAACCTAAATATTCAGATCATTTAGAAGATTTTTAGCATTTTCTACTGATCAGAGATAGGATTTCTCATCGCAATTATGATTTTCTAGTTTTCTACATTAAGTTCATGTAATCCACATAGCATCAAGGTCCTCTTCGTGGTTATTGAATCGGATCCATCATTCAATCATCTATTGGGACTCCCCTATGGAGTCGATGGTTGTAAATTGGGTCAGCTGAATTATTTATTTTCTATACCTCCTTTATAAATTTGATCCATTCTTGGCTCTCAATTATAAAAGTGGAGAAGTCTGATATATTTTTGGATCGATTTACTAGTAAAAATTATATATCTTGGGCTTTCCAAATCCAAGTATGTCTCTATGGATCTAATCCGCTACCTATAGAGGATGAGAAAAAGATATCATCCTGGCATACTTGGGATATGAAAATCAAATCCTAAATTCTTAGATCAGTAGATCATCAATTCATTTTGCATCTCAAACTCTAGAACTACAAATGACATGTGAAAATTTTTTTTTAATGTATATCATCATAAATTTCTGCACATCAATTTTAATTAGAATTTGACATTGCTCAAAATTATCAAGGAATTTTCTCCATTCAAGAATAGTATTTGGGCTTTCTTACTTTATGGGCTGAATATGATGAGATTAAATATGTTTATGTATTTAACGACACTTTAGCTAAAATACAAGGACTTCAAGTAACTAATCATCGGGGTCATTTTTTTATAAAATTATATTTTGAATATGATTGTTTGATCTAATCTAATAAGTAGGGTTCCATCTCTATTCTTAAATGAATGCGTAAATGAACTTTCTCGTGAGAAACAACGGTAATTGATGAAAGTACATTTAAAACAGAAAACTATACAAAATATCGTTGATATTGCTTATGTTGTTCAAGAAAAATCTTTTACTTGTGATACGAGTATCGTGCAGTGTTATAGTTGTAAAAAAATTAATCATTATGCCTCTTAATGTGTACAAAAATTTTATACTTATTGTAAAAGAACCAGTCATATCATTACTGAATGTCATAAATGACCTTAAAATCAGACTACTCCAAATTAGTTTCATCGTGCATCTACTACAATAACTATTGCATCTGTTTCGCAACCTACAATTTCATCTACTTCGACTACTACCTCCTCATCTAGTATACAGCCTGCCTCCTCTGCTTCTCTAAACTCTGAAATAGTCCAGTAAATTATTTTAAATGACTTTTCTATACTTAATGTATAAGGTAAAACTAGAAAACCTCCTATTTGGTATCATGATTTTGAAGCATCAAATCACATGACATTCACATCCGAAAATTTTTTCAATGTCAAAAAATGCACTACCAATCTCCAAGTTCATACTGCAGATAGAAACAGTCTTCCAAGTACTGCAGTTGGTAATGTTCCTGGCTTAGTCCCATTGATAAATGTTTCTCTCTCCTCACTTGGCCACCAATTTACTTTTTATTGGCCAATTTATTGATAATAATAGTAATAACTTATTTTTACCTTCAGATTTTATGATACGTGGTCAGATATCGGAGAAAGTGATCATGAAGGGTCCTAAATGTAGAAGTCTATTTCCTCTTTGTATTTCTGCACTTCTTCAGCAAAAACTAATGAATGATTTATGTTGTTTCTTTGTTCAAAATAATTTTCAATTGTGGCATAATAGGCTTGGACATCCAAATTCTAAAACTTTATCGACATTGTTCAATTCTAGATTAATTAAAAACTTTGCTGGTATAAAAATTGTGTTTCTTTTGATTGTAGTACTTATAAGTTTGAGAAAAGTAAGACCCTTTCATTTCCATCATCTACTACATTAAGTTCAAAATATTTTGATTTAATACATATTAATGTATGAAGAATTATACATGTTATTTTTCATGTCCATTATACGTATTTTGTGTCCTTTATTAATAATTTTATTCATTTTACTTAGGTTTACTTCTTGCATTCAAAGTTTAAAATTTTTTATATATTTAAGATGTTTTTAGCATATATCAAAAATCAATTTTCTACCTGCATTAAAATTCTTCATTCAGACTCAAGAGAGGAATATATTTAGCAGAATTTCAAACATTTGTGTAATAAAAATAAATATTCTCTCAACGAACATGTCTGTATACCCCTCAACAAAACGATGTTGTTAAAAAAAAAATAGACATCTTTTGTTTGCATCTTCCGTTCCTCCCCATTTTTTATCTGAGGCATTTACAACTATTTTTCATCTTATAAATCGGTTACCCTGCTCCGCCATCAACAATCAAATTCTGCATTTTCACATGTACAACATACCCCATTGTATGATCATCTTTGTACCTTTGGTTGTGTTTGGTTCATTCATTTACCTTCTTCTAAACGCACTAAACTCATTGCTCAGTCTTTCAAATGTTTGAACCTCTTACAAGCATAGCTTATCTTATTCATTTAATGCTTAAGGCTTGGGATGATAGAAATAAGATTTTCCTATATGGAATGTATCATCTAGAGGAAGGTTGTTTTGGAACTAAAAGAGTCTAAGACTAATTTCAACAAACCACCCTTAATTTACTTGTGTCTTCAAGCCTGGATACTGCAAGTCTTCAAGTCTTCGAATGTGTTTATCTTCCAATGGAGGCTCAACCGACTCAAGACTCACAGAATCACATTATTGACAAACTAAGGCACTAACAGCATACATGTGTGTGAGGTTATATAGTTTTGAGACAGAGAAACTTGAGCGAAGCGCTTCGCAAAGTAAGTGAGCGTCAGTAAGTGATAATAGTTAGGAGCCATTGGAGTCCCTACACCGACCTTAATGATTGGTTAACATCTCTTATCACCACTTTATACCCTACTCAAAATGGTTACTGGACAAGGACAATGTCAGTCAAACCTCATGTAGGACTATTCATGTCATTATAATGAAAATCATATTAGATCTCACGATCAGTACTGGCATATAATCTATGGAATTCAACTGTTTGAATATATACATTGATCCTCCATGGAGCTATTTGTCGAAATCCTTGAAGAAGATCGTTATACGTCGATCTTTCACATTTACCATGCCTACACTTTTTTGCACACTCCAATAGGAAGAGAACGTGCATGTAAGTGTGTAGAATTTTAGACCAGACACTCATTATATAGTGGCTATGGGAATAACTCACCCATCACAAGACTCCCATGCCCACATCTCATTACTCCTGTTAAGAGAAGAGAGGCTAACTTCAAATACAACATTGTCCAGAGTAATTAATGGTAGTTCATGCCCCATAAAACAGTGTACACCCACTACGGTGTGGGCCCTACCCTAATAGTCATGTAATTGATCAAAATCGATCATTGCATTGCCAGATGGAATTATGTCATATATGGCCCACAATTCTAACATTCTCTCACTTTGGACATTCATGGCATTCTTTAATATGCAATATGTTGTGGGGAAATCCAAACTAGCCTGTTGTACAGAAAATGTAACCAATCATAGGAGTACCTTAAAGCTAGATTGATTAGAATACCAGGACGACCTTCTCAAGCTGATGAGGCACTAATAGTGAGATAAACCATGGGTTGACCCTGAGCTGAGTTACTTAAAGGAAGAGCTTAGTAATAGGAATCCCCTCCCAAGATGACCAGATCGACTCAGACCAGAGAGAGACAAAAAATTTGGAGAGAAATCCGCTTTGAACTAAGAAAGGAAAGATATGACGCGATTTTATTCAAAGATCACGTCAACCGAGGTGGGATTGACGATACTTTTAGAAGAAGATTTCCATCCAAATAAGGACCCACTAACAAATTTAGCATATCCCATTGGATACACAAATCTTAAAGCCACCTGAGCATCCTATAAGGGCCCGTTTGGCCACCTGCATTAGGTGGGATTAAGCTGAATGGAATTGAAAAGGTAGCATTAAATGCATGTGTAAGGTATTATCTCTAGATTAGGTGTATCCCATGCTTTTTAATGGCATATTTGGAAGATATGAGACTAACTTCTATCCAGTAGGATTGAAGCCAAATCTAGTTTGGGAAAGATAGGATTGCAAAAATCAGGCTGATTAATTATTAAACAGACCACAGTACTAGCATGTTGAATCACCCTGTCAACAGCTTTGACTGAAAAATTCTCTTGTTTCGCAGGAACTTCATGCGATGTGAAGTTCAGTGGGACCCACCGTGATGAATATAGGAAATCCACCTCGCCCAACAGATTTACAATATCAATTTAGGTGATGGGCTCAAAAATGATCTAAATCTAAAACTCATGTGCACCACGCATAAGATAAACATGCGTAGTTAAATTCCTACCATTGGAAACTTCCTGGGTCCACCGTGTTTTTTTATACCATATATACCATTCACAAAGTAAATTCTATATACATATTGGTGAAAAGTTATAAGTTATCATGTTTCAAATCTTGTGTGGCCCCACTTATGTCTCAATGGTGGACATTCAATCATCAGTCGTGTGGCCCATATGAGAAAAGGATTTTCGTAATTTCTGGTTCAATGTCATAACATACCATGGAAAAACTAATGAACGTGGTGGATTTCCCATAAATATCACTATGTGCCCCAGCTAGCTATCCTTCACACGTAGATCCTGCGAAAGGCGTTGGTCTAGGAACCCACAAGAAATCGGATTACTACCCACTTTATATCGTACTGACTTACTCAGTACCCACTTTTCGTACCGAGTACACTCAGTTGGGCCCACCATCAGTGTATTGTCTTATCCACTCCGTCCAGCTTTTTCTTCAGATCATTTTAATGGTTGAGACAAAAAATGAGGTATATATAAATCTCAAGTGGACCATACCATAGGGAATAATGATTTCCACCGTTGAAACCTTTCCATGGCCTACATGTATGTTTTTTTCATCAAACCTGTTGATAATATCACAAAGACATTGATTAACTAAAAACACAAATATCAAATTGATACAAAACTTTTGTGGTCCCCAAGAAATTATCAATAGTAGATGTTCAATTCACACTGTTTCCGGTGGTGGAGTCGATTTGAGCTTTGGAAAATTTTCAGTTTTAGGCTAATGATAAAAACTTATCTTCTAAAATGTATGAACGGAGTAGATGTAATCACATATAGCACAAGGGGCCCATGGTCAAGCATCATACCCAAATGCTTCTTACATGTTGATGTCACTCAAACAAACAGCAGTGGAAGCGGTTTACCCAGTGGTGAAGTCGAAGCGGGTTATAGTAAACTCACCCACGGGATTGCCAAATCCTTCTTTTTGACAAACGGTATTGGCAGGAGACCTAAAGTTCATTACCCTGGGTTGAAATATCGTCTCCAAACATGACTGGACGGTGGATATAGCAGGCTGACGAATGCAATCCCAACTACTCCCACTTAATGCAGGTGGCCAAATGGGCCCTAAGTACACCCACAACCATTGGAGAAAGGAAAGAACCAAAAACCCTAACTCAAGTCCCACTGCTCTCACTCCATATACCCGCCTAACTTAGGCATTGGAGGATTCCCAGCTATAATCGGTACACCCATTGTCCTTTGCATATTATAGATGCAAGTACCCACATGTTTGTAGGTGACTACACCTAACTATCCAGATTCAATCAATAACACAATGTATTATCTATTACTTTCTTAACGATCTTGAGACTTTACTAGATATTTAATAGATCTTGTAAAGTACCCTCGATTATATGGTCTATTGGAAATACTAACACTAGACCGCAACAATCATCGCCTTATTTGTCGATTTGGGACTAGGCGTGATTAAAGATGCCAATGTTTCGCATGACATGGATACCAAAGAAAAGAGTGCAAAAAAATGAAAATCTCATGTCAAGCATAACCAACATATAAACTTTCAAATGGTCTAATTATCTCTATTAAGAGATGCCTTTGTCTCAATCATAGCTAATCATAACTGTTAATTTCACATTATATATGAACAAAGATTATACCTTAATGAATAGAAATCAAAACTTAAATCATCAATTAAAGCTTAATTATTTGTGTACATTACCTTAATGTCTATACTCCCATTGACCCTTAGCTTCCTATTAGGCAAGATGTAATTTTCAAAAGGTTATGTCAAGTGCCACTTTGTTCCTATATTAATTTAAAGAACTGCAATACCGCAACATCTAACACGTGGCTTCACAATAGACATTAAAATTTTGTTCCAATGCATGGTGTCGCAAGTGTTCGTATTGCATACTAATGAGTAATAACATTCATGCCATAAAACAAAACCTCAAACTGGACCTCCCACTAATAAGGCGCTCAACATAGTCCAAACAGTCACTACACTTGAGACAGACTCCCACTTTTCCCTCACTAATCAAATGATCACAAGGCACATATGGTCTTAAGAGAGGCTCTCACGTTGCGTATATCAAGATTCTCAAGAATTTGAGATAGATGTCTCTCATCCTTTTCAAGTTAAACTTTTTCTCGTGTATTTCTGCCTTAATATCTGGAATGTCATTTTAAGTGCAGCCTCTCCAAAAGTGATAACACTCTTTTGTCTGGACTAGAATTCTTTATGCATATTACTTTTAGGGATCTAATATATTCATGACTTTTACTTTTATTCTTTTCTATATACAAGTTTGTCTTCATTCACATCCACATTACATACACGAATAGAGTATCAAGGCCTAAACCAACATTCAAATTTAAAAGAAAACCAAATGAACTAATTTTATTTCAAACCAATTTATCATAAAAAAATATTCCAAAATTTAAACAAAAATTAATTTATATATTTTAAAGGAAATACAACATTAATCAGCTTCGATTCTCCCACTTGAAAGTCACCCATTAATTATATAATGCTATGCAATACTGAGTCTCTGGCTCCTTAGGTGCCGCTATAAGAGATGCAAGATGTGAGTGTCAGTCTGAAATTAATTCACATCATAACAAATGTGTATTAATTAAAACCTCAAAAACTATTACGTAAGAATCTTTACCTTTACTTATATTTCTATTCTTCTTAAGTCAGGCCTTATGCTCATAACAATATTTCTTTAAGTGACCCTCCTGATCGTAGAAGTAATAGGGTCCAATCATTTAGTTTGTATCCATCGACTTTGCACAATTGCCTGTAACTTTGCCTTTACCCTTACCTTTAAAGCACATATTTTTTTCTTTGGGTTATTTCCTTAAGAAAAATACATGAGATGAAGACTCTCTGGTCATTCCCGCATAAATCTCTCTTCCTCCCTCACATAGTGCGATATTAGGTCAATAAAGGTCCATTTTTGCTTTTGGGGTATTATAATTAACCTTGAAAAGGAAGAGAAATCAACACAAAATAGACTACTAGATCTTCTGGAATGTTCAATTGGAGTGCCCTTAACTTAGTTGTGATGTCGGTCATCTTTATGATGTGCTCCCTAATTTTATCATCATTATATTTAAGAGACACGAGTTCAGAAAGAACTATTATAATCTCTGCCTTCTCGAATTTGGTAAATCTCTTTCCAATTTCTTCAATAATTTCTCTCACATTTTCTCTCTGAAATATACCCCCATGAAAAAACTTAATAATGAAATGTTTGATGATCTTTATGCTTAGCTTATTAATCTGTTCCCACTTGTTATACATGACAACATCACAAGTAAGACTTGACTCATTTAGTTTTGGAGGTCGATCCTCATTTAGGGCTAAGTTTAATTCTATACAACCAAGTGTAAGTTGTAATGTCGCTTTTCATTCTGAAAAGTTATTGTCATTACGGACAGGGAGGCCTTTAAGTTGGGAGAAAATGGATCCAATATTTATAAATGTACAAAGATGCAATAGTTCACATTAGAGAAAAGATCTCATTAACCTTAAGCATCAATAAAAATATACTTCATTGCATCGAACTTTATCTGATCAACAGCACAGTCGATTAGATTTTCCAGAATGATTGGTCAATCATCAAATCCTTCTATGAAACCCCGTGTGTTATTATAACCGATTCCTTTGGGCTGAGATTGCAACAAGTGAGTAGTCTTTACAACATAAGGCTGGCTAAACGTCAACAACATAGGCCCAAATAGTCTAATACCTTTATGGCAAGATGGACCATCTGATCCAACACTACTAACACCATTCACCCCACCCCATTTGCCTCCAGGAAAATGGTAAGCTCCTTTGTGTCGAACACTGCCTATTTAGAGACAAACGCCACTTAATTGATCCTTAATGCACAACACTTATACCATGCCCTTGAATTTAAAAGCCAATGTGTATCCTTGATTGTAGCCACTTTAATGTTACACGCAACCAAGGGTACCCGCTAAGTCCTAGAAAGTAGGATTCCACCTAATCCAATTGCCAATTATGGATATTCTCAATGCCTTATAAACAAATAGATGAGTGAACTAAGCTATATGGGGTCAGTATCTATAGTTTATCTAGCCACTAGCAATGCATGGACCCTAATAGATAGAATGAGCATGACATCCATAAATTTGTCTAGCGTCCTTAAACTAGTATGGCTAAATTAGGCCTAAGTGAGTAAAAGCTTATAAGACTTATATAACTAAAGTCATAATGGATATGGTTCATGTTAAGGAAAATTAAATAGACTTATGGAATAGACCAACTCTATAAACCAACATAGACCCAGTAGGGTTAAAACTGCTTAAGCGACATCTACTGGCGAGGAAAGGTCGACCTTCAAATAAGTCAATACAACTGTAAGGCCACTTAAATAAGATATAACTGTAAGTCCACTCAAATGGCTAATTATCGACCTTCAAATAGGTCGATACAACTGTAAGCCTACTTAAATAAGATACAACTATGAGTCCACTCAAATGGCCGATTGTCGACCTAAACCATAAGTCGGCTATAAGTCAACCTGAACCATAGGTTGGATATAGCTCAACTATATGTCGACTACAGGTCAACTCGACTATAGGTCGGCATAACCTCTGAAAGGAAAAATGTTGATCCGATGAAAGGCTCAGTGTTATTTGTCTACTATATCTAGCACCTTTGTCACCTGACTTCTTCCCGAACTAACAATCCAGGAATCCCGCCAACGACCTGAAGATCTCTCCTAAGATCTTCGAGAGATAAAATCAGATCCCAAGGATCTCGGACAACCACAATCTCGGGAAGATCCCTGACGGATCTGAAAATTTGTGTGGGAATATCTCTGATATATCAGGAATTTTAAATGAGAAACTCCCTATGGGATGATCCTCCCTCTCATATAAATAAGGGTGATCTTAACCAATGTAAGGTACGCATACAAATCTTAATACTCAACTGGTGACTCTTTTTCAAGGGATCAACTCCTTTAAAAGACCAAAGAACCTGACTTAGGCATCAGAGGGTCCCTTGTATTATTCAGGGTCTCCTCTGTCTCTCACTCTCTTCTATGTAGGTCCCAAAGGGTCTTCCAAGGAGGGTTCGTCGAAAAACTGTATCAATAGTTTGGCACCGTCTGTGGGAAGTGAGATTATAATTGTTTCCTACTTTACCAGAAAAGCTACAATGGCCAGAGGAAAGAAGAAAATCCAAACTCCCACGATTACCACTAACCGCATGCCATCCCTAGAGAAGCTTGACAGTCACCGAGGCTCCGTGTCCCAGCATTAGGCCGATTTTGGCTCTGGGAGGCAGGATCA
This sequence comes from Magnolia kwangsiensis, assembly GCA_037074715.1. Classification (NCBI taxonomy): domain Eukaryota; kingdom Viridiplantae; phylum Streptophyta; class Magnoliopsida; order Magnoliales; family Magnoliaceae; genus Magnolia; species Magnolia kwangsiensis. The sequence goes on from CM073577.1 coordinate 124,796,756, forward strand.
ATGGTCCCGCGCCAAGGGAGGGTGGTTAAACTCCCTCGAACAACAGGTCGAAATGCTAAGAGAGAACATGAACACCACAAAACAAATGTTGAAATGACTGCACCCCCAACATGTCCAAAAGACCGTTAACGGGGACGAACAAACAGGCCATGTCCCTCCTTGGCCGTCCAGTGCGCCCGCTACGTCTCAAAGGAGCCAGCAACATGGTTCGACTAATCCAGCCCCAACCCACATTTCTGGAACTATCGTTTTGTCAACTTATGACCTACGCTATGAACTAGATCGGAAGAAGTGTGGCAAAGCCCCGACCGAAGTTACGGCAGAGATCGGTGAACCATGGGAGGCCGAGCTAAAAAACTTAGAGATCAAATCGAAGACATGCAGCAGGCCTACCGAACTAACGCGCCGACTCCATTGTAAGCCATAATGGAGGAATCTGATCCCTCATTTACTGCTGACATCATGCAAGCGCAATGACCAGATAGATTTTGATTACCTCATATCGCTCCATTCTCAGAAAATACTGACCTGTCAAAGCACATGCAATCCTTTAGAGTCTACATGGAAGTTCAAAACTCTTCTTAAGCGATCATGTACCGAGCCTTTTTCCTAACCTTGGTTAGAGCTGCCCGACTGTGGTTCAAGTAGCTGAAACCAAACTCCATCAATTAGTTCTCTAACGTGCACCGTCTGAACGTCAACCCAGCTCACCGACCAATTCGATAGAAGCACTACACACTCAATCTCAAAAGATATGCAATGATCGGAGAAGAAGTCGACAAACTCCTTACGGCTGGATTCATTGAGAAAGTTTATTGTCACGTTCCAAACTCAGAAACCGGACTCACAAAATTCTCAATCGTCGAATCCGGTGCCGACAATCTCTGTAGTACCCCATTCTCGGCTCTCGACACCCATATACCATATTCCGATCCTAGGATCGTACAAGGAGGATTTTAAACATGAATTTCTTTCATAACAAGCCTAACCCATAAACAATAACCAGAACTCCATCACAAAATCCACTATAGTAAAAAACTTTAAGGTACAATGAGGATAAAGGGAAATATAATAGATAACAAAAAGGCTCTGGAAGCTTAGCTACACACTCCTGCTCCTGCTTAGCTACAACTGTGTCTTGACGTCACATGCACGCATCTATCGTACATAAGCTTATATTAAGCTTAGAAGGTGATGAAAGTGTGTGTGCAAGGTAGGAATGCAAGTATACAATATTAGAGTAACGAGAAAACATGTTAGCAAGCCCATGAATTCTATCAGCCATACCAAGGCTATGCGATACAAGACATGAATGCTATTGGCTACACTAAGGCCATGCGATGCAAGGCATAAATGTTATGGCCACACCAAGGCAATGTGATGCAAGGCATACATAGTTATGTCATGTGCAAGATGCAGCTCAAGCATACCAATCCACATATTAATTCAACTCATCTCTGGAGTAACATATATTAGTACAGTTCTCTCTCTGGATAATCATCGGGGTCTAGTACACTATACACCAGATTGTTGCCCCACACTGGACACACAATCATATAAGCGAAAGGGACCTCACTACCCGCCTGACCAGCAGTCTACCAACATCTACCCTGCACATCAGTAGCAGATCCATTTACGAGCTGGTCATACTCAGCCTAACAATTTCTCTTACCCTCGAGCGGGTAAGGTTACACCCCCTTCTAAATGACCACGACACAATGGGAGAAACGGTCTCCTTGTATTTGGCCCTCATGCGCTCATACATTCACTAGATTTAGGTATTAGAGCATCTTTCATGGTACCATAAGGGTTTGAAAACTTTCATCCTGTAGCTTCTTTCGTGCTCTCATGCTTAACAAGAATTTTTGGTATCCAATCCTGTCATCCATGTTATATCTACGGAGGCTACAGCCCTGATGTCGCTAGGGCGTACAGTAATCATAATCGCACAATATAAGATGCATGAGTCACATAGTCCAATCATGCATCAATCCTACGCATACCGTCCGCTCATGTGGGATAACTCTGCCTATCAGGGAATCCCATAAACAATCTGCCCAATGGCATATGCAATGGTTAACTACATCTCATATCAAGCATGAAGATGATGCGTATGGGCATGTATCATGATGTTATACCATCACATACTCATAATCAGTATCGATGATCGGCCTATATACAAGGTGGGGTCCATAGGTGGATAACAGACCCATAACATGAAGGTCGATCCTCAACTATGGATATAACAAACCTGATAGCACAGATCTCTCTGTCTAAGTTGATGATGAACTCTCCTCATAACAAGGTTGGGCCTACGTGGCCTACCTATAATCCTAAGGATCCAGAACGGGTTTCCTTCACCATACTATTATATGGCCCGCTAGATGCCCTAAGGGGCCCAAATAAGTCCTAGATAGACTCCAAGATTAAAATAATCTCACTAGCAACTAATGGGGCTCAACATTTTGAGTTAGTCTAATAAGAATAAATGAATCATGCAATTATTAATGGGGACCAATGATTTGGGTTAACCCACCAGAGAATGATAAGAATGGGCCTAACAAAGGCCTAAGGGAAGGTCACAATATGGACATTTAACCATCATTGCCCATCAATGTAACCATTTAACCAACGTTGCTCTCAAGGAGTGACCCACATAGAGCTAAACATATAGTGGGTCAATGGCCTCACATAAGGGCCTAATACACATCTCATTGGGCCTCACACAAAGACCTCATATACATCACATCAGGCCTCACCATATGGGCCCCTCATACATTATAATGGGCTTCACCAAATGGGCCTCATATACATCATATCGGGCATCATCATATGGGCCACTCATACATCATAATGGACCTCACCAAATGGGCTACATATACATCATATTGGGCTTCATCATATGCGCCACTCATACATCATAATGGGCCTCACCAAATGGGTCACATGTACATCACAATGGGCCTCATTCAAAAGCCTCATATATATCATATTGGGCCTCGTCATGTGGGCCATATATACATCACATTGGGCCTCTCCAAATGGGCCACAAATACATCATAATGGGCCATATATTCATCACATTAGGCCTCTCTAGATGGGCCACAAATACATCACATTAAGGTGGGCCCTACACATTCCAAATGGGCCCCACCAGATGGACAGCTTGGATCAAACACATTCATCATGTGGGTGCCACGTGGTTTGACAGTGCAAATATACAACACATTACAAGGTGGGCCACATAAGTAGACGGCATAGAGGAAACATGTACAACATGGTGGGCCCACTGTTCATGGCCGAATGGTGTAGATTATACAACACATACATCATTGTGGGGTCCATATCCCACGTGGACCGTGTGGACGGCCACACACATGGTTGGCCTCACGTCCAGCCCTGGACAGATGGCCAGGATATACAATACATCATGGTAGGCCCCACATGGTACCATCTAGAGATGGACGGTGCATATATAAAATACATACATCAATGTGGGCCCACCTCCACATGTGTAGCACGTGTGGGGTGGGCCCCACGTCCTGCCAAATGGACGGACAGTAAGGATATAACACATATCTCATGATCAGACCATAGAATTGTTGATGTCAATATAGTAGCATATAGCTGCATGGGACCCACCGTCCAGGGTCTGGACGGTGTGGATCCAACACATGCATTAAGGCGGGGCCACACGTGTGGGACCCACCAGCTATACATCAAGCTGATATTTGTATTCTTCCCTTCATCTAGGCCTGTCCAGACGAACAGGCCAATGGACTGTTGCTAGACAGTCCAGTAAGGTGGGCCCAACACATGGACGACATGGATATAATACATCATGGTGGGCCACACACACATATCATCATCATTATAAAAAAGAAAGGGAGAGAGAGAGAGAGAGAGAGAGAGAGAGAGAGAGAGAGAGAATAGTGAGATGGAGGGGCCCCGCCACTATGAGGCCCCCTAATACATGCATCAATACATGGATCAAGATGGGTCCCATGCATGCATGGGTTCATCATAACAAAATAAAAATCTGAGGTGGGGATGCCATCTCCACCGTGCAAATGAGGGGTCTAAATGACCCTTAAAAGGCATGGATTAAAGTAGAAATCATCATGGTGGAGTCCATGGAGAATGGACCCACCATGGGTCGCGCATGCAAGAAGATGGGCCAAAGGCTACATCAAGGGGATCATGAAAGATCTCCACCATGGATTGGTGGGTCCTTCAAGTCCCCATGCAAATGAAAGAAAGAAATATAAGGGAGATGATGAAATCTAGTTCTAGAGAGCACCCACCTAAGCTTCTTCTACTCCTTTTTCCACCTTGGGTCTTCTTAGCTTCAAGGGAGGGATTTTAACGGTTGAGATAGGGTCTTGATGGTTGGATTGATGGGGAGAATGGATGAGAGATGGCTAGACTTTTGGGGTTGCTTGGATGTCCCAAGCTTTCTAGCAATAGAGAAATGAAAGAAAGAGGGAGGGAGAGAGGGAGATAAGAGGGAGAGTGAAAGAAATGATTGCTTTGTAAGGCAATCATAGCTAGTGTAAGAGGTATGGCTCATGGCGAAGAGAAAGGTAATCATGGGCTAAGAGCTAGGGTGGCTAGAGCTAGGATGATGTCATCCTAGCCTAGGCATCATGATTGCTTGCTAGAAAATCTAATAGGCACCTCAGGTCCCGCAACATGTGATCAACGATTGGGATAATACGCAGGCAACAACTTAGATCTAAGCATCGGATTGGCGTATGAGACGCAGCAACGGCACAGTCGCAATGGCATGGGTCTCGGGCTGAGTCAACTCGGGTTAACATGATGCGACTTAAGGTCACGCGCAAATGCCATCTACGAGTCGCAGGTCACCGAAATTCGATGGGGTGGATCATGGGATCATATGGAATGAAATGGTCACTAAGACATGGGCTTGACATTTATTATCGAGACTGGATAGCCAACATTGTGTTGGTCAAGAAGGCTAACGGGAAATGGAGGGTCTATGTTGACTACACAGACCTGAACATGGTATGTCCCAAAGATAGCTTTCCTCTTCTCTGAATCAATCAACTTATTGACGGCACCGTTGGGCACGAGCTACTTAGTTTTATGGATGCTTATTCCGGTTATAATCAAATTGTAATACATCCACATGATAAGATAAAAACCACATTTATCACTAACAAAGGTCTTTATTGTTACCAAGTCATGCCTTTTGAATTGAAAAATACATGAGCTACTTATAAGCAGTTGGTCAATAAAATGTTCGCTCACCAAATAGGGCAAATAATGGAAGTCTACGTCAACGATACACTCGTCAAGAGCATCAAAGTTACAGAACATGTTACTAATCTCGAGAAAATATTTCTTGTTCTTCGTAAATACTGGATGAAATTGAATTCGAGCAAATGTACCTTCAAAGTTAACTCGAGAAAGTTACTCAGTTTCTTGGTTAGCCAATAAGGAATAGAAGTAAACCCTGAGAACATTAAAGCTCTGCTCGATATGGATTCACCAAAGACGACTAAGGACATTCAACGACTTACAGGGTTGATCGCAGCTCTCAATCGCTTCATGTCCCGAGCTACAGAAAAATGTCTCCCCTTCTTGAAACATTTGAAAGGGAAATAAGTGGTAGCTGGATAGAAGAATGTGAGACAGCCTTCCAAAAGCTCAAACAATATCTAGGGTCACCACCACTACTCTCAAAACCCGAGCAAGGAGAATCCCTACTATTATACTTATTTGTTTCTGATGCAGCGGTTGGCTCGACTTTAATTAAGAAACACGCAGGAAAGCAGTTTTCAATATATTATGTCAGCAAAGCCCTAGTTTCAGCCGAGACTAGATACCCAAACTTGGAGAAATTAGCGTTGGCATTGGTCATTTCTTCTTGCGGTTTGTGATTGTACTTCAAAGCTCACACCATCGTTGTCTTGACCGATCAACCACTACATCAAGTGCTCCAAAAGCCCAAAGCTTCAGTAAGGCTGACTAAGTAGGCAATTGAGTTGAGTAAGTTCGCTATCGAGTATCAACCACGTGTAGCTATTAAAGGTCAAGTGGTGGTTGAATTCATTGTCGAACTAACTCATACATCTGGGTAGGATACTGACCTACCTAGGCCGGAGCTTGTCCTAGATGTTCTTCCCGGCCAAGTATCTGACTCCCAAGCTACTCCCGACCCACCCAAGTAGATGCTCTATGTTGATGTCTAATCCAACTCTAAGGCGAGTGAAGTCGAGATAGTCCTAAAGACCCCAGACCATATCTGTATGTAATATGCGTTAAGATTTAAAATTCAAGCCTCTAACAATACAACATAATACGAAGTTTTGCACGTCAGACTTAAACTGGCAACCAATATGGGAGCTCAACACCTTCAGCGATTCCCAGTTAGTCATCAATCAAATAGCTGAAGCATACCGGGCTAAGAAGAAATGCATGAAAGCCTATCAATGGAAGGCCAAATTTTTTTTAAAATGCAGTGTTGCTTTGATTCCTCGGGCGAAAATTTTCAAACCGACATGTTAAAAAAGTTAGCCACTGCAGCAAAGATGATATTCCAAGATCGGTCCTAATCAAGTTCCTTACTAAACCGAGCATCGACGAGGCCGACCTCGCAACAGTTCTTCCGATGAGCTCAAAACCTACTTTGATGGATCTAATTGTTAATTACCTCGAAAAAGACAAGCTACTCGAAGATTGAATGGAAGCACGTAGATTGCGACTAAAATAGCTCGCTATGACATGCTCAATGATATCCTCTACGAAAAAAAGTTTTTATCTCCCTATCTTAGGTGTCTTTGGCCAAATGAAGCAGAGTAAGTCCTGAGAAAAATTCACGAGAGCATCTATGGAAACCACTCTAGAGGTCGAGCCTTACCTCACAAAGTTATCCGACAAGGGTATTATTGGTCGACCATCCAAGCCAATGCTCGGTAATTCGATCAGAAGAGTGATAAGTGTCAGCGCTTCGCAAATATACCTTGACGATCTCCTAAAGATCTCACTCCTGTGACCGAGCCATGGCCATTTGCCCAGTGAAGAATTGACATCATCGACCCTCTCCCCACCGACAAAGGTCGGACCAAGTTTGTCATAGTAGCAATCAACTACTTCAAGAAATGGGCTAAATCCGAACCTCTGGCAACTATAACAGAGCAAAAGATCATAGATTTTGTCTGAAAGAACATGATATGCAGATTCAGAATTCCTCAAACGATCATCTCCGACAATGGAAAGCAATTCGATAACAAGCAATTTTAAGAAATGTGTGAGAACCTCAAAATTTGCAATGTCTACTCTTCGCTTTGACACCCGCAATTAAATGGACAGGTCAAGACAGTCAATAAGATTATCAAGCATCACTTCCGAACTAAGCTCGAGAAAGCCAAGGGAGCATAGACTCAGGAACTCCCTAAAGTCTTCTGGGCATACTGAACTACTGCTCGAACGACCATAGGGGAAACCCCCTTTTCTTTAGCTTACAGAGTAGAAGTAATCACCCCGGTAGAAATCGGGCTACCAATAGCTCAGACAAAGACATTCGAACAAATGAATACTGAGCTAATGGCGTTGAGTCTCGACCTTCTCGAGAAAAGGAGAGAACAAGCTCAGATCTGAACCGCTGGCTGCCAGCAGCAGGTGATACGTTCCTACAATGCCAGGGTAAAAGTCAGGAGATTCCGAGTTGGTGACTTAATCCTTCGAAGAACCTTCCAAAACACCAAGGAACTAGGGTTGGGAACTTTAAGCCTGAACAGGGAATGGCCCTATGTGGTTACAAGTACAAGCCGACTTGGGTCATACCGACTAGAAGATCTAGACGGTCAACTTCTGCCTCATCCTTGGAATGCTGAACATCTTAAGATTTATCATTATTAACAGACTAACGTGAAGTGCACTGTATTTTGATTAGATCCGAAGCGAAACTACTAAAGATTTTTTACAATTAAATTATATTGCTTCCGACCTACCTATAAGATCTAACCTATGTTCAACCTATCTATATGATCCGACCTATGTCCAACCTATTTGTAAGATCTGACCTATGGATGACCTATCTACGTGATTCGCCCCAATTCTAATCTATCTGCCTAATTCAACTTGTCTATTAGGTGCGATCTACTTAACTTAGAAAAACCTATAAATAAACACATTGTCTCAAAAAAGGAGCAAATTCCATTGATAAAGCCTTAAGGGGCATGCTTACATCAATCTACATTTAAAAAAAAAAAAAAAAAAAGGTATTGCAAAGAGAAGTCGATCTCTAAGCCTCAGGGGGTTGCTCGTTGGGCTGCTCGGGAATTGCGTCATCGCCAGATGTGTCAGAGCCTAACTCAGAATCATCAAAGCCTGAAAGGTCTGACTTCAGAAAGGCTTCCTTCATCGTCTCGACACACTTCGAGTAGCTTACCTAGTATAAAGAATCTTTGTCGTCCATGTACATCTGGGAAGACTGATATTCTTTGAAAGCATCCTCCCGAGCCTGGGCAATAGCTGCTCGAGCTCCTGCTTTAAGTTTCTCGAGCTTTACCTCGGTCTCCCCGAGCTTCATCTTAACTTCCTCAAGCTTCACCTCTAGCTCAACCTCCCACTGTGCCGACTTTTCAGAAGCCTCTATAAGGAGCTTCTTTGTAGTACAGAAGAAGCACGAGCTTGGGATTGAATGACCTCAATCTCCTTTTGCCCGAGCTTCTGATCAGTCTCTCTTATTTGCCCCTATAACTAAGTAATCTCATGATGCACCTTCAGCATGTAAGGAGCAAGCTACCAAGGAAAAGAAAAAAATGAACGAAGCTAAACAATCAGAAAGAAAGATGAACTACTTATGGAAACACGCTTATCCCGAGAAGGCTCGTCGTCACAAATGTAAGGATCGAGTTTGGGGGAGAATCTAACAGGCTGCGAAATTCACTTTTGAAGGGGGTCTTTTGCCTCTTCATTTTTGGCGCCGCTACTTCTTTCAAGGAGAGAGCATGGAGCTTAGAAGCGGGCCTTAGCAAAGGACAAGTTTTAGGCATTTCTACATCAAAACATGGAGAAATTCAATTATGTAATTTCAGGAAATTTTTCTGAGTCATAAAGCTTGGTTAGGGTTCTTACCAGTGAGAGTGAGGTCTAAGCCCGACTTAAGATGCAGCTCAGGTTGGAGAAGCACTCTCCAAGATCTTTCCTCCTCCCCTAGTGCATTTATCCCTCTAATCCGAGCAAGAGATCCACTGTCCGGTAGGGGAGCGTGCTCACAATAGAAGACATGAGCGAACAAGTTAAGAAAACTCAAAAACCGACCAACCAAGGAAGAACTGAAGGATAACAAAGTCTGAAGAATACTAACCTAGGTCAGTAAATGATGTGGGGACCAAGTGCTAACCCAAGGGTAGGTCGGCCACTTCCTGACATCTCCCTCCAATTCCTATTGGACGATAAAGGGTCGATAATGAGGCTCCTTCCAGTCCCCCACCAAGTAGAGAGATAATACCAGCATGGGTAAAACTTGTTCAGCTGCAACTGGTATAGATGGAGAAACTCCTCGACGAAAAGCTCAGGCTGCTCTAGCTCATACCATAAGACCGCACAACCAATCAAAGCCCTGCATCCATTGGGGATCATCTACCCCGGAGCTAAGTTTAGACGAACAAGTACCCGCCTTAATAGACCTTGCAGAAGGAGCCTAAGGCCGCATTGAAGGGCGACCTGAAAAATGGCAACTGCTCCCTCTGGAGGCTGATCAGGAAGGTCATTTGGTGAGGGAACTCGGAGGATTATAGATTTATGGATGTGATACTCCAGCCTAATCTGAGCTAATTCTGCCTCAGTAAGGGTCGAGGGCACAGGACCTCTTGGACCCTCCTCACCAGAGGACTCTTCCGAATCTTTTTCACCAAACTAGCCACACTCTACCCTAACCAGCCTCTCTACTGGGGACCTTTTCATCGCTCGCGACGCCTGAAAATTGGCATCGGCCATCATCACCAATGGTAATGATGGGTTCGACATTACCCGAAGGCTATTCACCCCACTATCGCCGCCAGAAGCCCCTCCAATGAACTCAAAGAGTCTAACATGATGGCTTTTATAGATGTTGAGAGTCGCTATTAAAAGGAAAAAAAGGAGGGGGCGAGTGAAGTGTGAAGCTCACCGGGGAAGGAACAAATGCCCAGCCACTGGTGAAGATAGTCACCGAAAATCGCCTATGTGGGCTAAGAAAGATGACTGGAAGAGAAAATGAGAAAATGCAGACAAAATTAACTAAGGGTTAGGGCTTCCTTTATATAGGGAAGCCACCTGGCAACACTTGAGCGTGCCCATCAATGTTGGGTTCATACGACGTCCCCTCAACTGCCCCGTCTCAACACGTGGCACAACCCCATGTGTCAACCGACCCTTATATCGAGAATTGGCCACGCGTCATTCTCTTATTAGTCTGACACTGAAACGACGGCCTAACAAGCAACGTGACCTTGAGCCACGAAACGCCACCTCCGATACACCATACATAATTACTGACATACCTCGACTACTATGCTAGCCACCATACTTGGCATTTATGATAAAATAACCCAACCTAAGCTATATGTGACTTACTTTTCGAGCCTCCGAAGATCAGCATGAAAGTAAGGGGGCTTACTGTTAGGGGAAAAATAGATTAACTTATAGAATGGACCAACTCTACAAACCAGCATGGACCCAATAGGGTTAAAACCACTTAAGAGGTATCTACTGGTGAGGAAAGGTCGACCTTCAAATAGGTCGATGCAACTGTAAGGCCACTTAAATAAGATACAACTGTAAGTCCACTCAAATGGTTAATTGTTGACCTAAACCATAAGTTGGATATAGCTCGACTATATGTCGGCTACAGGTCAACCCAACCATAGGTCGTCATAACCTCTGAAAGGCTAAATGATGATCTAACAAAAGATTCGGTATTATTTATGTCCACTGTATTTGGCGCCTCTGCCACTAAAATCATATCTCAAAGATCTTGGACAACCACAATCTTGGGAAGATCCTTAGCGGATCTGGAAATCTATGCGGAAAGATCTCCGATATATTAGGAATCCTAAATGAGAAAGACTCCCTACGGGATGATCCTCCCTCTTATATAAATAAGGGTGATCTTAGCCAATGTAAGGTATGCATACAAATCTTAATATTTACTGGTGACTCTTTTTCAAGGGGTCATCTCCTTTAAACGACCCAAGAACCTGACTTAGGCATCAGAGGGTCCACTGTATTAGTCAGGGTTTCCTTTGTCTCTCACTCTCTTCTGTACAGGTCTCAAAGGGTCTTCCAAGGAGGGTGAGTTGGAAAACTGCATCAACAATTCATATGCTTTAAAAATAGCCGACATTTACTTTATACATGGATCTATGGAAGAAAGCCTAAAACTATGCCCAAATCTAAATTCAGGCCTCGTAGCCTCCGGTGGGCGTAACTTCCAATTAAGTCCCAACATGAGCTCCATGATTAGCATCAGACAGTCCCAAATGGGGGCCCAAATATGGCCTTCAAACTGACCTACAAATAATTAGTAATCAGGCCCCATAATCAGTACTAGCATCTAATATGTGCCTAGACATACCCACCCCACACACACGCCACAGTGGGATTTCACCACTTATGGATACTCGAACCCTTGAAGGGGTGTTGAAACTCCTAAGAGTCTACCACTGGAGTAAGAGTAACATGCTAATTGATTGCATATTTGCTTTTATCTTAAGATGTAAATCTTGTTTCTCTTTTCTTCTTCAATATGTGTGCACATACGTATGTATGTACATGAGTAGTGGTATCCTGGGAGCAGTCTTGCAAGAAAACTTGGGTGCAAGTGAGCCTCACCATAATGTGCATGTGAAAGCCACTCCGACCATCAATTGCATCAGCCCATGTTAAGCGTAAGGCCCAAAAATCACAGGGCCACCATGATGTGTATATGAAATCCAATATGATCATCAGATAAATCTCCTCACACTAGGTTAATCCCAAAAATTGGGTTATTTCGTGATCTAGGTGGGACACCAAAGGAAACAATTGAGAGAGGGATGCGCAACGTTGATTTTTGTTTATATGAAATCCACTTTGATCATCAGATGATTCATTACACATTAGGTCCAAGGCCCAAAAATCAGCCTGGTCGGAGTTTATGGTAGGCCATGTTAAGGGAAATAGTTTGGAATGTGGGTCTCTCCCTACACTATTCCCAATCATGTGGCCTATAAGAATGGATTTGCTCTTAGGAGTTTCAACACCGGGTCGGGTTCGGGTACACATAGGTGGTGAAATTCCACCTAAGGCTTAACATGGGCTTACACATTTGATTGTTGGATTGAATTTCATGTGCACATCATGGTAGTGCCCACCCTAGCCAACCCCACTTTATTGTTAGGTGAGGTCCGCTTTACCCCAACTTGGATCCCAGCACATCATTTACCAATTCTCACCGGAACTTTTTCAGAACTCCTATGGTATAAACCCAAAATCTAAATGGTCTATGTGATGCAGCATCCCATGAAACCCTCATGCCCAACTTTCACCATGATCCGAAATTTTGGTGGGCCATGGTAAAAGGACACAGTCTCCTCCTTTGATTTTTTTCTCTTTTGCTATGGCCCACCAAAGTTTTCAAATAAAGCCAATTCGTTTGGGACCCTACATATCCATTCTTTTTTCTATTCAAATATCAGCCCTTTGTCTCTGTGTTTTCATGTCGAGAATTCTTTACCGATGAAGAGATATCAAAGAGCTTATTACTTCCCAAACAAATCCTCCCACATCTATGTATAAAAGATGGTTCATCAGAAATACACAAGAAAAGAGAAACAAATCAAAGGAGGAGACTGTTTCCTTTTGCCATGGCCCACCAAAGTTTTAGATCATGGTGAAAGTTGGGCCTGGGGATGTTGGACGTAGGCCAGTGGGGCCCACTTGTGAGCAATCACTAGTGGGTACGTCCCATCTTTTCTCCGGTCTCTTCCTTTGGATTAAATTTCAAATTCAATTATGAATTTGATTTTTAATTTAAGATAGAGATGTGATCAGATTATTTGGCCTTATCCAGTCCCACTCAAACTCTCCTTCCTTTTCTATAAAAAGGGATGCACTTCTCTCGTGTGCTATATTGAATCATACGATAAACCAAGAGTATACAGAGAGATACAGTGTGCATTATAATCTGTCCATTTTAGTTTATCTTTCGGACGATCTGATCCATAAATCGCAATTCGGGGCCACTTATACCATAGGATCAAAGGTGTGAATAGATCCATCTGCTCCAATAGTAGATAGGCGGGCCATTGGAGCATCAATATTCTACTTTGTAAAGGTTTCAAAAATCGTGTAGACCATCAAATCTTGAGGGCTCACCTTTCGCGCTTCCTCACAGTGGTATTAGAGAGATCAACGATGGATCTCCGATCTTTTCCTTTAGGATTGGAATTATGGCCCAACCCCTAAAATCATATGAGGGAAATGGACGGTTCAGATTTTTCTCAAACAATACGGTGGCCCCATGATCACGACAACCATTTCCTAATAAAATATTATGTGGAGTCAGATATGATAAGCGTCAGTCGTTATCAAATCTCGGTGGGGCCTACTTTCGTGCTGGGTCAAACAAATCTGGCCCCTTTAGTAGTTTGGCCATCTAATTTTAAGGTGTAGACCGAAAACCGAGGCAGATCTGATACATAAATGGGTCCCACAGCAAGAAAACGTTGGACGATGGCTTTTAACAGTCCATTGTTTAATGGTCGGTAGCCCACTTGAGCGCTTGATCTTCCTCATCTTTCAGTCCACCTAGTAAAATCACAAGGCCAAACTTGTGAACGGGGTGAATTTCTCTCAAACATCACAGTGGGCCCCATGATCATGGAAACCATCTGAGTGATATACACATATTTTTACTTGTTTACATAGAAATAACGTGTACAACATGTTTTCACATGGAAACAATGTTGTAGTGAAAACATGTTTAAGATGTACACGTTTTCACATATTTCCATGTTTGTGATATACTAGTTGTTGTACAAGTGTAAATTACCACTTGTACACGTGTTAGATGCACACACGCTGGCATATGTTGATGGCTGTATATCAAGAGTTGTGTTGATGGATATATTATATTACAACACAAATACCTCTTGTACATGTGCACACGTGTTGGATGATGTATTATATTACAACATATATTAAAGTGTGGTGGCCTAGTATCTATTACTAACGTGTTGCCATATAACACGTTGCTAGGTAACAAGCTATGTTACAAACATGATATGTTACTATGTTACCAAGCTAACATGTTGCCTACATATACTATAACTAGAATACAAGCCCTATACTACACGTGATCTGGTGCTTACTGTACACGTGTGATGTACATCGCATGTGATATGAAAATATGTATATGTAATCATGTTGACGTGTATAGTGACGTATACAGTGAAATCGTGTATAGTGACATGTAATCTTATTGACATGTATAGTAAAAACGTATACAGTGATGTGTAATCTTGTTAATGTGTACAATTAGATTGTTGTAACTTATTACTATACGCATTACTGTTTCATTACAGTAACATGTTTCCTCATTATAACAGTAACATGTATTGTTTCTACTGTACACGTGTTGTGGTGTTATACATGCTTCCTAATTATTTGTGATGTACACGTTTACATATTTGTGATGTACACGTTTACTCATGTTGCAATGTGGTTTAAAGCAACACGTTTACACATGTTGATAGGCTACAACACGTTTACTGTACATCTATTGTTATGGTGCAACACGTCACATGTATATTCTGATATGTACATCTGTTGAATAATGGTACACATGTACACGTTACATGTAAAATTAAAAAAAAAATCTAAACCATCATTCAACACGTTGATGCACTATAACATGTTGGCTGATATGCATGAGTAGATCTGTTGAAAATCGAGTACACATAATTGATGAATTCATGCTTAATCTATAAATCAATGGTGTGGCTCATATTCAGATATGTTGCAACTTAAATGTGTTATCCTATTTTTAGATTTGATCATCTATATGAGATGATGGACACATATCTAGAATCTTGTTTCCTTCATACCATCTTCTTCATTGTTAATCTAGAGCTCATTAGTGATCAAAACGATCATCAACCATGATGATCAATGTTGATGAAAGGATCCATCATCAATAATGATCATTAACGGTAATGATCGGATCTATCATTAATGGTCATGATCACAGGTGAAGATTGTACTATCTTGATATCTTAGCACTTATTTTTTCCTTTCTGATGATGATGTTAATATGTATGAGAATATTCGGCTTGATGTGTTTAGATCTTAGCCCCCTACATTTTTCATTAGAAATTACAAAACTTAGTGCTTAGATGCTCCCTAAAATAAAGGTTGTGCTTAAACTAAGAGGGAGTTTAATTCTCTTCCACCAAATGATGCATGTAACCATATAATAGAAGGTTACATGTTATACAATTGTAATTTTATAAAAGTACCAATTTCATCTTAAATAGAGAACTTGATTGTTTTACACTGTCCATTCGGGTATGTGGACTTTCAGATCTCATTAAGATGTGTTGACTACTTTTTTATTTTGAAAATTTGTATAACACGTAGAAATGCTGATGAATAATGTCAATACCTTAGATCTTAGCTAAGTAGTGATACTCATGCAATGTAGAGATGGCCACCAAAGCATTAATCGCTGAACAGTTGAAAGGATAATATTTCGACGGCAACAACTACGAAGACTGGTCCTGCATGGTGCAATGCCTTTTGGACGAGGATGACATTTCGTACACACTCGATGTAGCTCAAGAGGAACCCATATTAGCTCAAAATGAAAATTTACAAGAACATACGATTGCGATGACTCGCTACAATAAGTGGCAAAAATAGAATCATTCAGCTCGTAATGTCCTTCTTAGCACTATGCACAAAGAACTCATACCTACGTATGAAGTGCATGAAACGGCTAAGGAAATCTGGAAAGCACACTGACAAATGCTTGTGTGCAGAAGTCAGATGCGAGAGTTCGAGCAATGGAATTAGAATTTCAGGAGTATAGGATGTCTGTCAGCTGCCCCATCAAAGATCATATTCGTAAGATGGAGTAAATGATAGGTGCTCTTAGGAATGTTGGGTGTAAATTGACTGAAAATCAGAAAATTATAGCCATGCACCGTTCCTTGCCTAAATCTTAGGCCCAAATCATAAGAGTTTTGAATTATACTGATTTTATCACTACGTTCAGAGACTTTTGTAACCACTTAGTACGTGAGGTTGAAATTAATGCAATTCATCCAGGTTCAGTCAAGGCCTTTGTAGCAGAGACCCATAAGCGAAAAGCTAATAATAAACGGTCCAAAACTCGTAAGAAGGCGAAGAAGAATAATCAAGAATAGAAGACCATAACACCTCTTCTAAATCTTAAGAAGGGAAATGGAAAGAAGAAGCAGAAAAAGACAAATATAGTCTGCTTTGTCTGTGAAAATTCTAACCATTATGCTCGGCAGTGTGCCCATAAAAAGACGGTAATTTCTCAGTCACAAGATACTTTGTATGTAGGCGTTTGTTCTAAAATCCTTTCCATTGATACCATATCTAACGATTGGATTTTGGATTCAGGTGCAACAAAGCATGTGACACAGAGTCGTCAAGGACTAAAAGAATTCTATCCTGTAGCCAAGGAAAGTTACAAGCCATATGCGCATAGGGCAAATAATAATCCTCCGTGATACTCTTTATGCATCAGGGATGCGTTGGAATTTAATTTCTGTTTCTAGGTTATTATTTGATGGTTTTGATATTCCATTTTTTGGGACAAAAGTTTCTTTGAGACTGAATAACCTCATCTTTGCATGAAAAAATTTAATTTCAGATTTATTTATTCTACACATAGATTATGATAATGCCCCTCTTACTTTATCTGTTATGTTGAATAAAAATGTAGATCTGAATCTCAAAAATGGCACGTGAGGTTAGGTCACATTGGAAAGGATCGTATGACAAGACTAGTACGTTTTGATCTGTTAGACTCCTTATCCAAAGTTGATTTGTCATTTTGTGAACATTGTGTATCCGGGAAGACTTCAAAGAAACCATTTCCCAAAGCGGCTAGGTCCAAGGGCTCACTAAAGATAATCCATTCAGATATCTGTGGATCCTTTAATGTATATGCTAGAAATGGATGTCAATATTTTGTCACTTTCATTGACGATTACTCGCGTTATGGATATGTGTATCTCATCTCACACAAATCTGAGGCTTTTGATTGTTTTCTTAAATATAAAGCTGAGGTGGAAAATCATCTTGAGAAAAAGATTAAAATTCTTCGATCTGATAGAGGTAGCGAGTATACATCTGAAACATTTAAATCATATTGTGAAAATGTTGAAATTGTTTGGCAGTACACAATGACTTACACTTCACAACAAAATGGTGTTGCAGAGAGAAGGAATATGACATTATTAGACATGGTTGGATCGATAATGGCAGAAGCCAATCTCTCTACCACATTCTGGGGAGACGCACTGTTAACAGTCGTCTACGTCCTTAATAGAGTCTCATCCAAATCCATTCCTAAGACCTCATATGAGATGTGGTCTGGGAGGATTCCTTCTCTAGCCAACCTACGCCCTTGGGGATCTTTAGGATATGTTTTACTGCCTACTACGCATTGAGGTAAACTTGATAGTAAAACCATTGAATGCGTATTCATAAGGTACCCTATGCATTCAAAGGGATACGTTCTAGTTTATGAGGACCATAGACGATGGATTGAGATAAAATCCCAGGACGTGACCTTCGTTGAAGATAAATACCCGAGCCGAATGCTGCTAAAGGTTCCAATAGAACTTTTTAAAATACCCGATGTATCTCAGGAGAGTGGGAGTTCTGCTTCTCCAGATGATGATACTCCTATGGTTCGTCATGATAGTGGGAGGACATCTCAGCAGGCTCCTGAGTTATATTGAAGTGAAAGAGGATTGATTCTCCGAAGATACTTCGATATTGAGGGACAAACATTCTCTTGCATTGCAGTTGATGATGATGAAACTAATTTATATCAGGATGCATTATTATTTTATAACTTGGATAATTGGGTGAATGTTATGGACGAAGAAATCGCTTCTATGGAGAAGAATAAGGTCTGGGAACTTGTTGATCTGCCTTTCAATCACAAAATGATAGGTAACAAATGGGTACTAAAGATCAAAAGAAAGACAGATGGTACAGTGGATAAGTATAAAGCACGATTAGTTGCTAAAGGTTTTACACAATAAGAAGGCATAAATTACGAGAAGATCTTTTCACCTGTTATAAAGTTCTCCTTAATCCGCATGATCCTGTCCATTGTCGCAAGTTTAAACTTAGAGTTATATCAGATGGATGTAAAGACCACATTCTTAAATGGTGACTTGGATGAAGAAATATATATGCAACAGCCTCTAGCTTATATAGACAAAAAGCATCCAAAGAAAGTCTGTACCATCAGGTCTTGAATGGTAGTGATGAGTTCTTCGATGCTATGGCCCACCAGGTCTTCCAATCAGCCTCAAACTCATACCCAACGGCTAAAATGCTGTAGGTAGGAGGGTGGACGGCTTGGATCGAACATAAATGTCAAGGTGGGGCCTACACTAGGGGGCCACCCCAAAAGCTTCACCTTTTTCTTTTTTCTTTTTTTTTGTACAGAGACGTCCAGCGTCCCAGACGCTGGACGGTGGGTCTCTTTAAAATATAAATCGTGGTGGGCCTTTATGAAGTGGGCCACCACTTACGGATGAAGGGGGTACAACATGCAAGGTGGGCCCCACTTGAAGGACTCTCGGACAAATAAATACCTTAAGGTGAGGTCCATTCAAGTGGGCCACACAACCCCTTAGCATAAAAATAAAATAAAATAAAATAAAATAAAATAAATAAAAGAGAGAGAGACATGGAGAGTGGGACACGCCTTGTGATGGAGGGACCCCGACATTATGGGCCCTCCCTTACAACGAATCATACATCAAGTGGGCCTTAAAGCATGAGAGACCATTAAACTTAAAATCAACAATGGGGATCCTTTCCCCACCAATATGGATGGTCTAGATGACCTTTTTGTAATGGAATAAACATCATGATGGGGTCCATGGAGAATGGCCCCATCATGGAGTGATCATGATGATCCAAATGGGCCATCGGCCACATTTTACGGTCCCAAGTGAGATCCACACCATTGATCGGTGGGCCTCACTTGGCACATCATAAAAATAAGAAAAACTAGAATGATCTAGCACCCACTGTTCGATCTTCTTGCTCCTAGGAGTTCCTTGGCACCTTAGCTTAGTTTTCAACGGTTAAGATGAGGAATGGAGGGTTGAGATGGGAGATTTTGGGATGAAGAGGTGGGCCACTTGGAGTTTAGGGGGCTTGGAGAAATTCCATACGTATGGAGTCTCTTAGAACTCTTTTGTTGCTTGGAAATTTGAAATGAGAAAGAGAGAAAAAGAGAGAGTGATGTAAGGGAGAGAGAGAGAGTGATGGATAGATGTGGTGAGTGATGGTTGTGTAAGAAATCTTTGACTTTTGAGGCTTTTGTATAAAAGAGGTATGGGTGGTGAAGACTTTTGTGACTTTTTGTATAAGAGAGGTATGGCTTTGGAAGACTTTTGTGGTTGCTTGGGAAAAGGAATGAAAGTGATGTGTACTTGACATGTGATGGATTGATGGGTTGATTGATTGATGGGATTGATGTGATTGATGTGACACATCATTGAGATTGCCTTGGGTTTAGCAACGTGCGACGTTTTCTCGCACCGAACGTTGGCCCATATCTCTTGACCAGAGTATCGCCTCGACGCGTGAGTCGCGGTATCGGAACCGCAACGACGGTGCGGTCGCTATGGTATTGGTCTCGGGCTGAGTCGACTCGGGTTGTCGGCACATGAATCAGGGTCGCGCGTC
Source organism: Magnolia kwangsiensis (assembly GCA_037074715.1). Lineage (NCBI taxonomy): Eukaryota > Viridiplantae > Streptophyta > Magnoliopsida > Magnoliales > Magnoliaceae > Magnolia > Magnolia kwangsiensis. The sequence continues at coordinate 124,816,724 of CM073577.1, forward strand.
GATATCGGTTAAGGGTCGAAGGTTGCCGGAATTCGACCGGTAAGACCGCGGAAGTATACGGAAAGGTACGGACCAAGATACGGGTCTTACAGCTCTCCCCTCCTTATAAAAATTTCATCCTCGAAATTTATACAAGCATCGCAACTAAACATAACTCGCGAAGAATAAGAAACATAACGTCATCATATAGAATCAGGGATAGCATACAAAATACAATACAGGATCAATCATCAAAGAGATGAGGGTAACGCTCTCGAATCTCAGCCTCACGCTCCCAAGAAGCCTCCTCTACAGAATGGTGACCCCACTGCACCTTCACCAACGGAATGACTTTGGTTCTGAGGACCTGCTCCTTCCGATCAAGGATACGGACTGGCTGCTCAATCTAAGAAGCGTCCTCACGAACCTCCAGCGGCTGCCAATCAATGACAGGAACTATGTCTAACCCACACTTCCTCAACATGGAGACGTGAAATACGTTTGGACGCCAGACAACTGAGATGGCAAGGCAAGCCGATAGGCCACGGCGCCAACGCGCCCAGTGATATGAAAAGGTCCTATGAATCTCGCGGCAAGCTTGCCCTTGGCTCCAAATCGAACTACGCCCTTCATGGGCGAGACCTTGAGATACACATAGTCCCCTACATCAAACTCCAAGGCACGACGCCGACGATCAGCAAAACTCTTCTGTCGGCTCTGAGCTGTGCGCATCCTCTGCCTGATGATATCTATAGCCTCTAAAGTCTCCTGCACAAGCTCGGGACCTAGGAAACGGCGCTCTCCAACCTCGGTCCAACAACTCGGTGATCTGCATGGTCTGTCATATAGTGTCTCAAAAGGAGCCATGCCGATGGTCGCCTGATAACTGTTATTATACGCGAACTTAGCCAATCGCAGATGCTCATCCCAGCTACCCCTGAAGTCAATCGTACAAGCCCGAAGCATATCCTCAAGTATTTGATTGACCCTCTCGGTCTGGCCATCGGTCTGCGGATGGTACGCGGTGCTGAGCTGCAAATCAGTCCCCATCGCGCGCTGCAAGCTCCCCAAAACTGAGACGTGAACCTTGAGTCTCGGTCAGAAACGATCGAGACTGGAACGCCATGCAGTCTCACAATCTCCTCAATGAATAATCTCGCAAGCCGGTCCATAGACCAAGTCACACGCATCGTAAGGAAATGTGCCGACTTCGTCAGACGATCCACAACAACCCAAATGGCGTCATGACCGCGCTGAGTCCTCGGCAAGCCTATAATGAAATCAGTCGACATGTGCTCCCACTTCCACATCGGGACGCTCAACGACTTCAATAAACCAGAAGGTCTCTGATGATCGGCCTTGACACGCTGGCACGTGTCACACTCGGCCACAAAACTGGCGATCTGGCACTTCATCCCCACCCAAAAATACTGTCGCCTCATGTCACGGTACATCTTCGTCGAGCCTAGGTGGATAGAAAACCGTGATCGATGTGCCTCGGTCATAAGATCTCTGCGCAACTCTGGAATATCCGGGACACATAATCGGCCTCTGAAGCGAAGTCCACCGTCTGTACCGATCTGCCAATCAGCCTGACCCTCATATGCCGCCTCAGCCATATAACTCTGCAACGACTCATCAGCCTGCTGAGCCTCGATCACCCTAGCGACAAGAGAGGGTTGAATCGACAAGCTCGATAACTGTATAATGAAAGACTGCAAGCCGAACTCAAAGTCATACGCTGCGATATCCTCAAGCATCCGTCACTCCTGAATCATCATATGCGCCACTAGGCCTCGTGGCTAACGGCTGAGGGCATCTGCCACCACGTTCGCCTTGCCCGGGTGTACTGGAGGTCAAAATCATAGTCCTTCAGGAGCTCCATTCAGCGCCTCTATCTCATATTCAACTCAGACTGCGATAAGAGGTACTTCAAGTTCTTGTGACCGGAGAAGAGCTCGAACCTAACCCCATAAAGATAGTGCCTCCACACCTTCAGTGTGAAGACAACTGTAGCCAGCTCTAAGTCATGCGTAAGATAGTTCAGTTCATGGACCTTGAGCTGACGAGACGCAAAGGCCACTAGTCTCCTGTCCTGCAGCAGGACAGCACCCAAACCGATATGCGAGACATCAGTGAATACAATAAAGCTGTCAATTCCATAGGGAAGAGTGAGGACAGGAGCGGACGTCAGACGGTCCTTCAACTCCATAAATGCTCGCTCGCAGGCGTCACTCCAAATAAACTCTTTACCCTTCCGAGTCAACCTGGTCAGCGGGGCCGCAATACGAGAGAAGCCCTCAATGAAACGTCGATAATAGCCCGCTAGACCAAGGAAACTACGGATCTCTGTCGCAGTCATGGGCTGGCCCCACTGACGCACTGCCTCGACCTTCAAGGGGTCCACTGCGACACCCTCCCTCGTCACCACGTGACCGAGGAACTTCACCTCCTCCTGCCAGAACTCACACTTCTCCAGCTTCGCATACAGCTGGTGTGTGTAGAGGGTCTGTAAAGTAATCTCCAAGTGCTGCTTATGCTCCTCATGGGTCCTTGAGTAGATCAGAATGTCGTCGATGAAGACTACAACAAACTGATCTAGATATGGGCAAAAAATCTCGTTCATCAGCTGCATGAAGACCGCGGGTGCATTAGTCAGTCTGAAGGACATGACCTGAAACTCAAAATGACCGTAACGCGTCCTGAATGCCGTCTTCGGAATGTCCTCATCTCGGACCCGAATCTGATGATAACCGGAACGTAGGTCAATCTTCGAAAAGAACTGTGCACCCTGCAGCTGGTCAAATAAATCATCGATCCTAGGGAGCGGGTACTTGTTCTTGATCGTGACTTTGTTGAGCTCGCGATAGTCAACGTAGAGCCTCAACGAGCCATCCTTCTTCTTCACGAAAAGTACCGGTGCTCCCCACGACGAACTGCTCGGACAGATAAAATCCAACTCTCACAACTCGTCCAACTGCTTCTGTAGTTCCCGTAACTCCAACGGTGCCATACGATACGGGGCCTTCGAAATAGGCGCGGTTCCGGGTACGAGATCGATCTGAAACCCGGTGAGTCGACGAGGCGGTAATCCCGGAATCTCCTGGAATACATCAGAAAAATCGCGTACTATGGACAAATGGTCGATGCAAGCTGCAACAGGCTCCTCTATGGCACAAGACATCAAACAAGACAACCGCTCTCCTCTGGCCTCTGCAACGAACTGAAACTGTGGCACGCCGGGTATACAGAACGTGACGGTCCTCGCGGCGCAGTCCAAAATGACATAATACTCAGCGAGCCAATCTATGCCCATAATGACGTCGAACTCGGACATCGGCAAAATAAATAAATCAGCGGGCAGGAAGGTATCCCCAACTAAAACGGGGCAAGACGAACAAAATCGTCCCAACACTGCAGTCCTCCCCAAGGGAGTCGATACTGATAGGCCCTCATCAGCAGACTCCAACGGTAAGCTAGCCAATCGACAGAAGCTCTCGGCCACAAAAGAGTGCGATGCACCGGAATCAAACAGCACTCGTGCAATGCATGCAAAAACTGGAAGTATACCCTCAACAACTCCTTCAGAAGACTGAGGATCCTGCTGAGCTGCATAAAACCTAGCCTGAGCCGGCTGGGGAGGTGTCTGTCCCCTCTAAGCGTGCTGCTGCTGCTGATGGGGTCGATGAGGCGGTCGAAACTGCTGCCTCTACTACTGCGGCCTCTAAGGCTGGTGTTGATGCTGATGCTGCTGCTGAGGTGGCCTCGGTGGTGGAGGCTGTTGTCGCTGCTGCTGTGGGGGTCTCTGCTACTGCGGTGGAGGTCTCTGCTGCTGTGGACCTCTCTGCTGCTGCTGGAGGCTGGGACACTCCCATGAACGGTGTCCCGTCGCACCGCACCTGGAGCAAGTGCCGGTGAACTGCCTCTGAGGTGGTGGTGGAGGTGCTGCTGGTGCTGATGGTGCTCGGAAGGCTGGGCGACCTGTACGCCTCTGCTGCTGTGGTCGACGCTGTTGGGAATCACTGGAAGAAGCCTGCCTCTTCTGGTCTCTCCTCTGACCGCGATCAGACTGAGAACCGGCCCACTCAGTCTCATAAATCTGAGCTCTCCGCACCACTGCCTGAAAGGTAGGGAGCTCATGGTCTATAACACGACCTCGAAGGCCGTAACGTAAGCCGTGCTCGAAACGGCGGGCCTTCCGCCCCTCGTCATCAACCATATATGGTGTGAATCTCGATAGAGCCACAAAACGGGCCTCGTACTGTGCCACGGTCATGTCTCCCTGCACCAGAGTCTCGAACTCTAAAGCTCGCTGACGGCGGATATGGTCGGGGAAGTACTGCTCCTTGAATCGATCAACAAAGTCCTCCCATGTCCAGACATACTCAGGTCCGGCAACACGGGTAACAGAGGTCCACCAATGCTCGGCCTCACCCTTGAAGAGAAATACGGCTAGCCGAACGCGCTGCTCGGTCGTACATGACATGGTATCGAAGATCTTCTCCACATCGGAGCGCCATCTCTCTGCTGCGGTCGGATCTGGCTCGCCCTGGAAACGTGGGGGATCAAGCCGTCTGAACTCACGTAGTAAGGCGCTCGCGCGCTCCTGCTCTGCCTGAGCTGGTGAAACAACTGGGCGTCTGTCCTGTCCCTGGAGTGCGGCTGTCACAGTGTGTAACATCTGCTGTAACTGAGAGGCACTCACAGTCACGGTCGGCTCCGCATTGGCCTCAGATAGAGGAACGTCATCCTCCGGGAAGGGAGCAGGGATCTCTGAGGGTGGAACGGGAGACGCAGGTGGTAGGGCTAGAGCCTCCGATGGTGAATCGAAATCCTCAGGTGGTGGTGCGGGAGTCGATCGGGTAACTCTCCCAGGCACCATGTCATACAAGAAAGAGCGAAGACGCCTATCAACTTCAAAACTCTCGAAGGTACACACGTTAACGGTCTGTATTGGAAGGTCGCGAAGCTATCCAAACTTCGGGACTTAGCCATTCTATACTCATAGCAGACATGTAATGTTGTTCATGGTTATTCTCAAGTTATGCTCTGATATCAACTTTTGTCACGCCCCAAACTCAGAAACCGAGCTCACAAAATTCTCGATCACTGAATCCAGCGCCGACAGCCTCCGTAGAACCCCATTCTCGGTTCCTAGCTCCCATTCACCAGGTTCCGATCCTGGGATGCTACGAGGAGGATTTTCAACGTCAGTTTGATTCATAATAAGCATAACCAAAGGCATAACCCACAAACAACAACCAAGCACTCCATTACATTTCCACTATGATCAAAAACTTTACAAGTACAATGAGCATAAAGGGAAATACAATGGTAAAGAATAAAAACTCCAAAACGCTCAGCAACGTGCTCCTGCCTCAGCGCTGCTGCGATCCAACGTCACCTGCACGCAACAGTCATGCATAAGCTTACAGAAAGCTTAGAAGGTGGTGAAAGTGTGTGCGCAAGGTAGTAATATGAACATGCAATGTCTGAGTAATGCGGAATATGCAGATGGAACCATAATATCATGAGCCGTACGAAGGCTATGTGATGCAAGACATGAATGGTATCGGCCACCCTAAGGCCATGCGATGTGCAATGCAACTCAAGCATATAGATCCTCATCTATGTCCACACATCAATACGGCTCAAAATATGAGATATCACCGGGGTCTAGTACACTCTAAACCAGATTGCCGCCACATCGCGAGCAATAAGGTAAGTGGAAGAGACCTCACTATCCGTCTGCCAATATTGGGCGTGACTCGTCGATAGCGGACCCATTCCTCGAGCTGGTCAAACTCAGCCTAGCATTGCCCCCTACTCTCGGACGGGTAAGGCCGCACCCCCTTCCAACCGACCACGACACAGTGGAGAGCACAGCCAACTGGTAATCGGCACTCAGCGCTCATCTACCCACTCGGTCTAGACGTTGGAGCAACCTCTTGGTACCATAAGGGTTTAGGGACTCTCACCCAGGGATATCTATAGTACCTCATGTAGAACATGATTTTCGGTATCCAATCCTGTCAACCACGATGTGTCTGTGGAGGCTACGGCCCTGATGTCGCTAGGGCGTACAATACTCATGACACACAAATGTGAAATGCATGATTCACGCTATCTAGTCATGCAATAAATCCTGCGCATATCGTGCGCTCATGTAGGGAAACACTGCCTAACCAGGAGCCCATAAACAACCTGCCTGAAGGCATATGCTATGATCAGTTAATTCTCATATCAAGCATGCATATGATGCGTATGATCATGAGTCATGAAACTATACTAAACATGTACATGAGTGATGAACCATTCTTACAACGCAGATGGGCCTGGACGGCCTATACACAATAAGTACGGCCTAGCAATAGGCCCTAAGGAGAGTTGTAATGTGGACATCCAACCAACATTACACTCGCAATGTGGACGTCAAACCAACATTGTTCCCCAGGCACGTTCTTCTTAAACGTCGCTACATAACCTGTATTGGGATTACACATTGCAATGGACCTTAGGTCCCATTGGGCCTTACATATATATCAAATGGGCCATATCTTATGGGCCTTTTATTTGTCAAACGGGCCACACAAGTGGACCACACCAATGGGCCTTAGGTATATTGCAATGGGTCATAACCCGTGAGCCTTGGATTGCATCAATTGAGCTTAGTTTCATGAGTCTAGTATGTGACCAATGGGCCACACCAATTGGGTCCCACATGTAGATCAAGTGGGCCTCAACCCATAGACCTAACATGAGTCGAATGGGCCTAAACCCCTAAGCCTTAATCAAATAAAATGGGCCTAACTCATGGGTCTCAAATAAATCCAGTGGGCCCAATCCCATGGACCCTTTTATAATCAAATGTGTTTAGTCCCATGGGCCTTATAATATATCAAATGTCCTACTTCCATAGGCTTTAAAATTTTAACAAAAGGGTCCAATTACATGGGCCTTGAAGTACATCAAATGGGCCTAGTCCCATGGACTTGCAACACATCAAATGGGCCTAAGTTCTTAGGCCTTAAATGAATCAAATGGGCCTAGCCCATAAGCATTTTATAAATCAAATGGGCCTAGCCCATGCCCTTTTGAAATTCAAATGGGCCTAGCCCATAGGCCTTAAATATCAAGTGAGCCTAAGCCCATAGGCTTTACATATCAAGTGGGCCCAAATTCTTAGGCCTTCAATGAATCAAATGGGCCCAGCCCATAAGCATTTCATAAATCAAATGGGCTTAGCCCATAGGCCTTTTATAATTCAAATGGGCCTAGCCCATAGGCCTGTTACAAATCAAATGGGCCTAACCCATATGTGAGTGGTCCACCCAACTAATAACCCATGCTTTAAAATGATCTTACCAAGTGGATGGACGGTCTAAATGCACCACATGCATCATGGTGGGTCCCACTGTCCAGTTGACAGTCCGGATGGAGCACATACATTACAAATGGCCCCACCGTCCAGCCACACAATACATAAGGTGGGTGCCACCGTCCGCCTGTACGGTGGCCATTAAAAACACGTACAACATTGTGAGTCCCATGTGGGGCCCACTGAAATGTCTATTTGCCATCCAAGCCACTCATAAGGTCCCTCGGGCCTGGATGAAGGGACAACATAAATTTCAGCTTGATCCAATACTTCTGTGGGTCCCAAAAAGATTTCAATGGTAGACATCTGATTCCACTGTTTCAAGTGGTGTGGGCCACCTGAGTTTTGGATCGGGCCGAAACTTGGAGGGGCCCCACCTGAGAAGGGGGCCCACCTCATGAACGGCTTAGACGGCATACAAACATCAAGGTGGGGCCCACGGCTGGAGGCCGTGGGAGCCAGCCGTCCGCCCGCCGTGACGCGCTGCAGGCACTGCCTGTGGCGGCTCTGACACAGCAGCATTGCTGCTTCTCTCCTTCTTCTTTTTTTTAAAAAAAAAATTCTGATTTTTGAGGATTTTCAAAGGTGGGGTCCACATCGCCTAAATCCGCACCATTCATTGGTTTCCCTGGCTCGAAACAAGTCCAATGAGCCTAAAGTTTGAATTTATTTGATGATAAAAAATGAAATAAACTAAAAAAAAAGATCCTTGAATGGTAGTGATGAGTTCTTCGATGCTATGGCCCACCAGGTCTTCCAATCAGCCCCAAACTCCTACCAAACGGCTAAAATGTTGTACGTAAGAGGGTGGACGGCTTGGATCAAACATAAATGTCAAGGTGGGGCCTACACTAGGGGGCCACCCCAAAAGCTTCACCTTTTTCTTTCTTTTTTTTTTTTGTACAGAGACGTCCAGCGTCCCAGACGCTGGATGGTGGGTCTTTTTAAAATATAAATCGTGGTGGGCCTTTATGAAGTGGGCCACCACTTACGGATGAAGGGGGTACAACATGAAAGGTGGGCCCCACTTGAAGGACTCTCGGACAAATAAATACCTCAAGGTGAGGTCCATTCAAGTGGGCCACACAACCCCTTAGCATAAAAATAAAATAAAAATAAAATAAAATAAAATAAAATAAAAGAAATAAAAGAGAGAGAGAGACATGGAGAGTGGGACACGCCTTGTGATGGAGGGACCCCGACATTATGGGCCCTCCCTTACAACGAATCATACATCAAGTGGGCCTTAAAGCATGAGAGACCATTAAACTTAAAATCAACAATGGGGATCCTTTCCCCACCAATATGGATGGTCTAGATGACCTTTTTGTAATGGAATAAACATCATGATGGGGTCCATGGAGAATGGCCCCATCATGGAGTGATCATGATGATCCAAATGGGCCATCGGCCACATTTTACGGTCCCAAGTGAGATCCACACCATTGATCGGTGGGCCTCACTTGGCACATCATAAAAATAAGAAAAACTAGAATGATCTAGCACCCACCGTCCGATCTTCTTGCTCCTAGGAGTTCCTTGGCACCTTAGCTTGGTTTTCAACGGTTAAGATGAGGAATGGAGGGTTGAGATGGAAGATTTTGGGATGAAGAGGTGGGCCACTTGGAGTTTAGGGGGCTTTGAGAAATTTCATACGTATGGAGTCTCTTAGAACTCTTTTGTTGCTTGAAAATTTGAAATGAGAAAGAGAGAAAGAGAGAGAGTGATGTAAGGGAGAGAGAGAGAGTGATGGATAGATGTGGTGAGTGATGGTTGTGTAAGAAATTTTTGACTTTTGAGGCTTTTGTATAAGAGAGGTATGGGTGGTGAAGACTTTTGTGGCTTTTGGTGTAAGAGAGGTATGGCTTTAGAAGACTTTTGTGGTTGTTTGGGAAAAGTAATGAAAGTGATGTGTACTTGACATGTGATGGATTGATGGGTTGATTGATTGATGGGATTGATGTGTTTGATGTGACACATCATTGAGATTGCCTTGGGTTTCGCAACGCGCGGCGTTTTCTCGCATCGAACGTTGGCCCATATCTCTTGACCAGGGTATCGCCTCGGCACGCGAGTCGCGGTATCGGAACCGCAACGACGACGCGGTCGCTATGGTATTGGTCTCGGGCTGAGTCGACTCGGGTTGTCGGCACATGAATTAGGGTCGCGCGTCGATATCGGTTAAGGGTCGAAGGTTGCTGGAATTCGACCGGTAAGACCGCGGAAGTCTACGGAAAGGTACGGACCTAGATACGGGTCTTACACACAGCTCTTTCATCTATGGAGGCCGAGTACATTGCATGTCGTGCTACAGTTCAGGAGTGTTTATGGGTTTGCAGATTTCTATTAAGTCCGAGTATGGTATCGAGTGTTCATCAGCCTATATCGCTAAAGATAGATAATGCTTCTGCCATTGACTTGGCAAAGGACCCTAAACACCACCAGAAATCTGAGCACATTGAGATGATCAAGTATCATTATGTCCGTGATTAAGTGAGAGATAAGAAGGTAGCCCTCAACTACATTCCTACTAAGGAGATGATAGTTGATCCCATGACGAAATCTATACCTAGAGATCTATTTCAGGTTCACGTCAGGCAGATGGGATTAAGGAAAGCTTGACTGATGTACTTATTTTGTAATACCTTTGATCTTTCATTAATAAATAATATATTCCATTTATTCAGTATTGAACACTAATATAACTAGGTATGAAGATCATCAGCATTTACCTTGAGATCATGTAGGATTTTTATTTTTATCGGCAGGCCGGTCACCCACTCGCACGGGTTGACCAACTTTGAATGTATAAGAGAGGTACATTTGGGGTCATGTTTATACATTGAGGTATGAACTTGTCTTTATTTTGGATAATAAAGGATGATAATATGAGTGAGTCATATCCGCCTACAATCTTTTAAAATTGAAGATGAGACTGATAAAGTCGAATAACATAATCGCTCCATTCTTTTTATGTGATCAATGTTATGGCCTGAATTTAAAGCCAGGTTATGAGGTTATGAGATGAGTTGTACCTCATGTAGAATGGCCTGTGTTTTGTAGACCCGACATTCACCTAGTATTGTCTACTTTACGACGTGGATTGTAGCCATGTGCTGAGACCTTTTACCTACAGATTCCTTTAATTCGATCAAATCATTGCAACATGCGAGTAGCCAGTCCCGCAGGTGACTCTTTGTGTCCTTAGCTACCCTCCTCTTGTGTATATGAGGATGAGATTGAATGTCACAACTTTAGTGTACTGTGAAGAAAGGTCTTTGATTGGTCAGACTCAGTTATGCTAGGAAAGCGGCTTGATTGATTCCAAATTATATATCTGCGTGGAAAAAATCCCGTGACAGTTACACCAAGTTTCTAAAACTAAAAATACGCACTTGAAGATTTATCTTCTAACAATATCGAGTTGTTTTTTATTAGACTTTTGCAAACCATATTTTTCTTAAAAAGCATATATATATGAGTATGACTTTAAATTAGTTTTAATCGAAGTTTGTGAAAAATCAAGTTTTCAGAATAACTCGATAAGTCGGATAAGTGCATATGTTGGCTGAGTACTCCAGATCGGGAGTTAACTCCATCTGGTGTGGTCATGCGGACTAGGACAGGCATTACAAAGCGTAAGTTATTGAGTACTAGTTAGGTGGTCACTTAGTACTTAAGCTTCTGTGAGAAGATTTCGGTGATCCAGCTGGTCTCACGCCTCTGATTCTTTTGATCGCGATGTTTGATATTTGATTGTTATTAAGCAAGTTAGTTGGACAAATTTATGTACCTATCCCACAATGTGATTGAGTGAGAGATGTTGGACGTAGGCCAGTGGGGCCCACTTGTGAGCAATCACTAATAGGTACATCCCATCTTTTCTCCGGTCTCTTCCTTTAAATTAAATTTCAAATTCAATTCTGAATTTAATTTTTAATTCAAGATAGGGATGTGATCGGATTATTTGGCCTTATCCAATCCCACCCAAACTCTCCTTCCTTTCCTATAAAAAGGGATGCACTTCTCTCGTGTGATGCATTGAATCATATGATAAACCGAGAGTATACAGAGAGATACAGTGTTCACTATAGTCTGTCCATTTTAGCTTGTCCTTGGGACGATCTGATCCATAGATCGCAATCCGAGACCACTTAGACCGTAGGATCAGAGGTGTGAATAGATCCATCTGCTCCAGTAGTAGATAGGCGGGCTGTTGGAGCGTCAATCTTCTACTTTGTAAATTTTCTAAAAATCATGTAGACCGTCAGATCTTGAGGGCTCACCTTCCACGCTTCCCTACAAGGGATTTCATGGGGTGTTGTATCACATGGATGGTTCAAATTTTGCCCTCATATCACAGGAGAGTTCTAGTCGGCAGGTGAGCATTCCTCTCTCTCTCTCTCTCTCTCTCTCTCTCTCTCTCTCTCTCTCTCTCTATATATATATATATATATATATATATATATATATATATAGGCATACTCACCTATGCACTGGCTCTAAACTCATATCCCACGATATGAGCCCAAAATCTAAATGATCCAAATGATGTATCACCCCATGTAACCCCAGTCCCAACTTTTACCTATATCCAAAACTTTGGTGGGCAATAGCTAGAGAGAGAGAGAGAGAGAGAGAGAGAGAGAGAGAGAGACAAATCAAGGAAGGAAAATATTTCCTTGTGCCATGGCCCACAAAATTTTTAGCTCAATGTGAAAGTTTAGCCATGGGGGTTTCATGGGGTGCTACATCACATGAAAGTTCAGATTTTATGCTCATATCATGAGAGATAGGTTTTAAAAAAGTTCTCACGAGTTCTCGCAATAACTTCTTGAAAACTCATCTCTGGTTATATGAGCCCAAAATCTGAACGGTCCACGTGATGTAGCACCCATGAAACCCCAGGGCCCAACTTTTTCCCTAACTCTTACCATAATCCAAAACTTTGGTGGCCATGGCAAAAGAAAGGTAAATCAATTCAGGAAATTATTTCCTTTTGCCATGGCTTGCTAAAGTTTTAGATCAGTGTAAAAGTTGGGCCACAAGGGTTTCATGGGATGTTGCATCACATGGACCATTCAGATTTTGAGCTCATATAATGGGAGATGAGTTTTCAAAGAATTGGTGTGCAGGTGAGCCTTCCTCTCTCTCTTATATATATATATATATATATATATATATATATATATATATATATATATATATATATATATATGGGAAAAGGTACTATGCGCTCGACCTCACGGGTCCGTCCCATGAGGTCAAGCTGTGTGGGCCCCACCGTGATGCGTTTCGAACATCTACCCCATCAGTCAGATGCACCATTCCATCGTGGGCCTTGGTCTCAAAAATCAAGTCAATCCGTGACTTTTGTGGGCCACACCACATACACAAGTGGAGAGGCGCCGTGCACCATTAAAACATTCATAATCATTTTTTGGGGCCCACAAAAGATGTGGTTTACAAATCCAGCCCATCCATCATGTTTGTCCCACTTGTTTGAGGGTTCAGACTAAGTTTCAACAGCATTCAAAACTCAGGTGGGCCCCACCCAGTGATTTTATATGTTTTAACGGTGTTTCACACGATTTTAGATGGTATGGCCCACCTAAGTTCCGTATATGGCTGATTTTTGGGATATCCCATAATTTAAAGGGGAGCCATCAAATGCACGGTGTTGATGGTCGACACGCATCATGGTGGGGCCCACACAGCTCGACCTCATGGGAGCTTATCGTGAGGTCGAGCGCATAGTACCTTTTCCATATATATATATATATATATATATATATATATATATATAGAGAGAGAGAGAGAGAGAGAGAGAGAGAGAGAGAGAGAGAGAGAGAGCTCACACACATTAGTTGGTCAATTCAAACTGGTCCAACTAACTACCTCATGTAATGAGTTAGTAAACCTTTCCAAATTAAAGTTATTTCTACGATGAAAAAGAGTTACTTGCTTGGGTGGGCTCCGCGGTAGCGTGAATGTGAAATCCACCCAACCATAGGATGAGTCGCCTCATGTTAGATCCTGTGCCAAAAAATCAGCCCCATCCCTGATTCACATAATTGGTAAAAAGTGTAGATAGAAAGCTTGCCTTCCAAACACTTTCCCTTGGTGTGGCCCATTTGAATCAGTCAGAATCAGCCATGGCCCTGCTTTTTGGGTCAGAGGCCTAACATTTGGTGTGGCGGCTGATGTTTAGAGTGGATTTTACATGCTTTTCACATGCTTATCACTGTAGGCCCTGTAAAAATCAAGAGTGTATGTTTCTCCCATATGTTTCAATTGGTATGGCGCACTTAAACCATAAATTGGCCTGAGTTTTTTTTGTTTTTTGGCTCTAGGGCTAAAAAAAAAAAAAGAAGACGAAGAAGAGAGAGATTACACATCTAATGATCAGAGTGGATCTCTCAAACACATCGTCGTGGGCCCTTTCAAAAATGAAAGGTGAGGCTCCATAAAAGTTGGTTAGTTTTGAGAAAATTATCAAGTTCTTTCTTTCTAATTTTTTGGGTTAACTTGTTAGTTAGTATACACCCAACTGTCAGGACATACTCCACTGCTAGCCACTTCTGCTAGGGAATTGATAGCAAGACCTCAGCGTGAAACGAGGTATCTTCACTCTATCTACCACTTGAGCTATGGACGAGGGTGTTAAAATTATCAAGTTCCCCACCGCAGCAGGAAGCGGGTGGGGAGTATTTCCCTAACCACGGGGCCCACCATAATGTATGTGCTGTATATTTATGTGTCGGCTCAGTTTTTACATATCATTTTAGTGCAACTTTTAAAAAATAAGGCAGATAAAAATCTTAAGTGGACCACACCATAAGAAATAGTGGACATTGAATGCCACTATGAAAACATTCTTAGGGCCCACGATGTTATTTATTTGCCATACAACCTGTTCATATGGTCACACAAACCTGGATGAAGGGAAAATACAAATTTTAACTTACCAAAAATTTTGATTCAAAATCCGGGCTGAGACCAATCCTAGGCCTGGCCCATTAATAGCCCCTACTTTTAAGTGACACATGGGATGTCTAATCATCACAATCGATCATCCATTCTTTCAAACAATTAGGGACAAGCTAGGTGCAAATTTCACGTGAATTTGATGATCCCAGGCATCCAATCAATAGCATGAAAAATGAACAATCGAGATTGGTCGGAAAAACATAGTAGGTGTAATCCGATCAGTGTGATTCCTGCACCATAGCTTTCTCCAAAAGAAACTATTGAATGAACGGTCCCAATTGATGATTGAGCATCTCACAGAAATTAGCAAAACCCACATTGCCAGGGAACGATAAAGTTCCCCAATGCTTTCAAGTGACACATGGGAGTATCCAATCATGGATCCAAGCCGTTCATTCATACAATTGAGCACAAGCCATGATGAAAATCATGTTGATCGGATGATCATAACCCTTTGAATGGGGCCAACTTGTTTCTGCCATCTTTTTTTTTACGACCCATACATCACGCTTAGAATCATCAAAGAGCTATTATGAATACCAACCGTACGAATGAATGAATGACGTACATTGCTAATGTAGGACCCTAGCAAATATAGCCATTTTTATTTTTTTTTAATTCCATTTTTATTGAATCGGAAGAGAAAATACACCTAAGCTTTTCATTACTAGTGTTTTTGTCGTTGCTATTTTTTTTTTATCGATGAATATCAAAATAAACCCAAACATCTAGTGCATGACGTGCCAAAGTGGACCTCCACAGGATTAAAGCACTCTATCAGGTGGGCCCTAATATGCACCCAACCCACCTTTTGCATCACTTCATGGTGGGCCCCACCATGATGTTTGCGAGAAATCAACCCCATGCAGTGAGGGGATTGAATGCCCACTGTTAAAACATTGGGCTTTCAGTTCATTGCACTACGAATGAGCTCGTGAAGGGTATGGACCGCGTGTAAACATCACAGTGGACCCACGGATGTTTCAATGGTAGGCATTTTCTCTACCTATTTTTTACTGTCATGAGGCCCACTTGTGCCCTCATTTTTTGGGTCTACGTCCTAACATGATCAGGCAAAACAGATGAACAAGGTAGATTTATCACAAACATGACGGTGGGTCCCATCTAGCTTCTGGTAGCAGGAAGTTGGGCCTTTGGAAGTTCAGGAAAGGGGCATATCCCCATGACCCACCATTGACACTCTAAATAGGGCCCACCCCACCATGATGTTTATTTTCTATCCAACCTGTTCATAAGGAAACTCAAACCTGCATTGAGGCAAAATACAAATATCAGATTGATCCAGAAATATCTGGCCCCGAAAAAGTTTTTAACAGTGGGGACTTTGCAACTGTGGGTATTCATTCCCGACTGTTTCCTGTGGTTAGGTACGCTTGAGTTTTGGATCAAGCCTCATTTTTTAGAGCTCTGCCCTAAAACGAGATGGTGAAACGGATGAACGGAGTGGATATAACATATACATGGCAGTGAGCACCACAGAGCTCAGGGCTGCAAGCAATCCTGATCCCTCTTGCTGCTCACGTGTTGCCCACATAACATGAGTGGCCTGATGTTTGGGCCATGAGCAATGCACACTCGGCAACATGCGCACCTGAAATGTACACTCCAGCAAGGTTCTAAAAAACACTAGACTAGTACAAAATCAGCCGATGTCCTGGAATCAGGACCCACATGCATTTTACTAGCTCTTTTAACTTGCAGGCCAACATCTGGGCAATCTCAATCATCCAATCTGCAAGACATCAATGGCATGGCCCACCCATAATTATCAAAATAAGCAAAAGAACAGCTCAAATGTTCCCCTCACAGCATAAGAGATTTTGCCCTCCAGCCACCCATAGGCAGCACACATTCGAATTTTGGTTCAGGCCCAACTTCCCAAAAAATTGGTCAAGCATGTGCATGTGTATCTGACGGTCACAAACAAATTATAAAAGGTAACACAGCATAAAAACACAAAATCAAGAGTTGGGGGTGTAACATCATTTTAACCGATTTTCACGCTCTAATGACCGTTCTTGCAAAAGAGTTAGCAGCAAAAATTGCACACTCATCAAAACCTCTCTCTGCCCAACAGAGAAACCCCTAAATAAAAAACTGTCATTTGAATCTCTATCAATAGAAAGACATACAGGCTTGACTTCGCTTTTTATCTTGCTCATTGATCACCGGGAATGCTCTTAATGATATCCGAATCACCTGAAAAAAACCATCCATTCTTCATTAGTAGAGTTGCAACTTGGGTTCAGGGTTTCATTTGGGCACTCAAATTAGAATTCGGGGTCAGAGAGAGAGAGAAAGGGAGAGAGAGGGAGAGAGCCATACCTGGATCAATAATGCTGAGGCAGCAGACCCGATAGTATTTGCCACAAGCGGTGCCTAAATCAACATTGTCTGGATGGACAAGAGAACGAGAACACAGGAAGCTGAGTAAAACCTTAAGAGGCAGGGGAAATCACTTTATGCTTTTAGATGACACCTTTTCTTAGTATTTTTTTTCTTTTCCCAGATATTAGTACCGAGCTCTGATCCAGTTACAATTCCTGTGAGTCTCTTGCTAGGGTGCTAAATAACATGATATGCACAAGTGGACCCACACCACCAATCATGCTGGATCAGTGAATAGGAAGATAGGTTCACCATAAATTGCATATAGCCTCAATATCAGTCTGATCAGATGATCACTGATTATAGCGATCATATATGCAAGTGAAAACATGGATTGTCAGGCACCCATTTCACCATCATTCTGAATGCCCTTAATTTTATGGCTATGATCATCTGGTCACAATATTTTTCTGGTCATTTGCAATCTATGATTGGATTCTTCCTATCCAACAGTCCGTTGATCATGTGGTCGGCTTGGCTCCACATGGGAATTCACCCAGCAATGAGGGACGAAGAGATCTTGCTGGATAACCATGTTTAGCATCCCAGGACACTCAATTTATACATGACTGAGCCCGTGGTCTGGTGGCCCAGACTGTAAATCTGATCAGCACAAGAGAAGAGGGAACATTGCCCAGAAAATTTCCTAGTGGGACAAAAACCTATCATACCCATTCATGACCGGAAAATAGACAGTATAAGTTATCCAGCAACAGTTCATATTCAACTGATAAAAGATTCAGATCAATTGCTAGGATCTTCCAATCTGGGAGATATCGGGTGCGATCCTCCCATGGTGAGGCCCAACAGATCAACAGTCCGGATAATGGAACAATACGCGCAAGTTAAACCTGAGACCATGCACATCCTCAGGTATGAAGTACAAGACTTATTTACCAGATGAAACATAATGCCAGGACCAGATTGCTGGCATTTTCACTCAAGGTGCAGTCCTGTACAAGGTGGGCAAAACATTTCAGTCACCTAGACTGTTCATCTGGTAGGCTCAGCCTATGAAGAACCCAGTTTGAAGTTTTATACGTGTATCAAACTGAATTCCCTCTGGTTCTTATCACAGCTTGAAAACCTTAAAGGTCAACTCGACTCAATGTTCAGCCTGGTCAGGTTAACTTGACTCGGTGTTTAATAAATATAAATTTAAAATTTTACAAAAAGGAGCCGATATTTAACAGAGTGAGAAATGCTCCTCCCAGAGCACTACAAGTTGTAGTGCTCCAAGTTCCATTGGAACACCAAGTCCAATGCATTGATCTATACTGCTCATTAGGTCCAAGACAACATATTTCATGGGCTATGATACAAATGTCACACTGATCTGGCAAATACCAACCCTTTGATTAATGGCCTTTAATATCAACAATCAAGATCATTTACACAAAAACAGGTCCTATGAACAATTTCAACCATCTATTTTGTTAGGATTCATCATGGATTCCTTACGATTCTAGAGAATCACTTTCATTAGGCAATTGTGACTATCCCATTCATGGCTTGGAAATTTCATGGGAGTATCCAATCAGTGTAATTTTTTGCACAGTAGCACATGAAATATGCTCTGAACTTAATGGACATACAGAATCTTCAGATTGATCAATTGGACCGTCCAAGCGAACCAATGCAACTAGGAGCACTAGAGAATCTCTACAACATAGTTAAGATATTTATAAGAAATATAAAATACAAATTCTCAACAAACTAATCGATAGTTGATTGCTTTAGTTCTCGCAACAGAGACGGCGATTTAGGTTCCCTCCCTCCCCATTTACATTTTATTAGCGTTCACATTGTAACTCACCAAGTCACTCGGTTTGAGTCAATTTGAACCTTGTCGAGTCAACTGCATGGTTGAGTCGACTCGATGGGTCATCCCAAGTGGGGATCGAGTTTCCAGTGAGCCGACTCAGGTTGACTCAGCCAAGTTTCAAGTCGACGCATTATTGGAACTATGGTTCTCATAGCCATTCAGTGACAACAGTATCTACTATCCAAGGATAAACAAGTGTGGACCTTCTTTAAGGTTAACAGGAAGAAAAAAAAAAATTGTAATTAAACCGAAACTGTAAACAGAGCAGAGATGGAATTCTGGGATTAACTTAAAAATACAACTAAACTTTCTGTACAAAAAAATTATGGAAGGATCAAAGCACATTATGCAAACAAAAACAGCCATATAATGAATATCAACAATTTTGGTGAGGACAATTGGAGACAGAACTAGTAGGGCCCATCCACTCATCCTAAAAGAAGCGATTTTGAATTATTTTACACAGATCAAGCAAAGCATTAAATCCAAACACCATCAGCAGCAGAACACACAGCATCAATGCTTGAGAAGAACAACTCCATAGATAAGAAATGAACCATCTGGAGGATATAGAAAGGTGTACTTACTTCCATTAAAATGGTGCACTCCAACCTTTGCCAACATTGCATAGTACTCGATCTCGGACTTTCTAAGCGGGGGGCAGTTGTTTGCAATGATTATCAACTTCCCTATAGAAACCAAAGAAAATAAACAAAGAAAGTGCCATCAAACATTTTTTCCACTAATGTGTAAGTTAGTTATTCAATGGCAATGAAAATTTCTCTGGTGCACCATGCACGTACATTGACTGAACTGGCAAGAAAAACTCACAAGATCTATAATATTTATCATTTTTAAATACTAAGGGGCAGAGATTCGAACTCAACTTGAGTTTCTCCGTCTCAACAAATTCTGGAGTCAAATCCAGTCAAGTTTTCAAGTTTTAAAACCATGACTGACTATCTAGAAAGGAATCAATCCAGTAAACCCAGATATCTAAGTTAGTTGTCTGGTACTCAATCTACACACATTGTGGCATACATGTATAAGATCAGGAACCACCACCTGTCGGCCCCTATCACGGATGGGGCATACACCAAACCACTCAGATGATCCAATCCAGCAACTGGAAGTCTTTGAATATCGACTTGCTGGTTAGACCTTTCCAGTAACCATCAATTTCTAATGCTCAACAGTCCTCCAATAAGTTAGTTGTCTGGTACTCAATCTACACACACGTGGCATACATGTACAAGATCAGGAACCACCACCTGTTGGCCCCTATCACAGATGGGGCATACACCAAACCACTCAGATGATCTAATCCAGCAACTGGAAGTCTTTGAATATTGACAGCTGGTTAGACCTTTCCTGTAACCATCAATTTCTAATGCTCAACAATCCTCCAATAAGCGGTTTGGTTCACCTTAGTGTAATTTCTGAAGTATACCTAGGGGTGCACACGGTTTGGTTCGGTCCAGTTCTGGGGTGAAAGCAGAATCGAACCATTCCTAACGGTTCCAGGAAAATCGGAACCGGAACCGGACTGTTTGCACCCTAGAACCGAATCGGAACCGGACAGTAACAACCGGTTCGGTTCCACAGCTCTGGGCTTTTTATAATCCAGCCCAATTGCATGTTATTTTTTTATAATCCAGCCTGTGTCCATTCATGTTGTGATCCATTTGATGAATGGTATAAATATTGTGTAAGGTGTGCAAAAAGACATTTATGGAAACAATCATAGTGCGCATTGTAAACCATAAATCATGAGTCAAATGGACAACTAAAATACATTGTAAACTCATAAAATAACTTTAAGACAAGTCCAATTAAGCATGATAATCACGGTCTGGTTCCAGGTTCAGTTCTAAGTTTGGTTCTACAGTCCAATTCCAGATTCGGTTCCAAGTTCAGTTTTACGGTCCGGTTCGGTTCTTAATAACCCAAAACCGAGAACCAAACTGAACTAACCGGTTCTTTGATTTTTGGAACCGGAACTAGTGCACTTCGGAACCGGACCAAACCGGTTTCAGTCCAGTTTACCAGTTCTACTGGTTCCATGTGCACCCCTAGGTACAACCCACACCCAGTAGCTCTATCTCTATCTCATGTGGGAAACATATGCTCTATGGATTTAAGTAGCAGCTTTCGAGTGTGACTCACCCAGGGACCAAAACTCCATCAGTTTTACAGTCCCTGGGTGAGTCAAATGGACAACTAAAATACATTGTAAACTCATAAAGTAGCTTTAAGACAAGTCTAATTAAACATGATAATGATGGTCCGGTTCCAGGTTTGGTTCTGTGGTCCGATTCCAGGTTCGGTTCCAAGTTCAGTTTTACGGTCCGGTTCGGTTCTACATAACCCAAAACCGAGAACCAAACTGAACCAACCAGTTCTTTGATTTTTGGAACCGGAACTAGTGCACTTCAGAACCGGACCAAACCGTGCGGTCTGGTCGGTTTCAGTCCAGTTTACCAGTTCTACTGGTTCCATGTGCACCCCTAGGTACAACCCACACACAGTATCTCTATCTCTATCTCATATGTGGGAAACATATGCTCCATGGATTTAAGTAGCGGCTTTCGAGTGTGACTCACCCAGGGACCAAAACTCCATCAGTTTGAGTCAACTATTGGTATTGTGACTTGTTTCTTTTTGGAAGGAAGCAATGCAACTGGGGGCGATATCAAGTCATATCAGACTATTATTCAAACACATGCTGGATAATGAATGCTTGATGTCTTCCTTAGATATAAGCATTCAGTACCATATACATCCTCATCAAAAATTCTTGAAGAAGAAAAAAATGTTGATTGATTTGCATTTTTCAAAGGCCAAGTTTAGAAGTCAATCTCATTTTTTGTCGCTTGACAAGCATGTGAGCCCGATGCAGAAAAGTGGGCCGCATACAATTAACCCTGGCTCCACTAATCAAAGTAGGGCCATGCCTTCTGCCTCTGGTAGGAGGGCTATATCAATCATTTCCTCATCTTCATGATTTTCCACTTTCCTTTTTTTAAGTTCCATCAACAGAGTTGACAGGTTTTTAAAGAGAAACTGGCCAAGTGAAGATCAGAGATCCACAAGTCAACTCTGAGTCAATCTCAAGTTTCTATTACTAGCAAAGCCAACAGTAATAACAGGGACCAAGATACCAAAACCGTCATCCAACATATAAACTAGAAAAGATCTACTGGACTAGGTGTATGGAAACATTTCCATCAAGCTGACTCACCGTCCACTCAGGACTCACCCGAGTAAACCTGTTTTTGAGCCCTTTCGAGACAAAACATGTGTATACTCGGTAAAGGGCAAAATCAGACATCACTCTGCCAAGTTTGACCAGGTTTTTGAGTGACTCGTCTGGGTGACAAAAATTGGGCAAGTTAGGAGTAAGTACAGAAGACCAGGTGAAGTGGTGAACATTTCGAAAATCCCTGGAGCAGAAAGGATTCCTAGATTACAGAAAATGGAAGCAAGGTGGGTTTCCTTCTGAGAGCACAATTGTGTGTGTGTGTGTGTGTGTGTGTGTGTGAGAGAGAGAGAGAGAGAGAGAGAGACTTGTCAGCTATATGTCCAATAAAGAGAGACTTTTACACTCAGACAGTGTGGTGGATGATTACATAGGCATTTAAAATCTATGCACATATGGAATCTAAGTAATTCAAATAAACCTGTCTAATCATGGGTACCAATTTAAAGGCGTCATCCAAAACCTAACTTATTTGATTATCTGACTCTACCAGATTGGAGGAAATTTATCGAATGATGATCTTATTTTGACAAACAAGTGTCCACAGATCAGAGATTAGGATTATTCACATGTTCTGAATTTTAGAGGGTAACTTAGCAACAGTGCTTTTCACAATTTAATTGGTCTCGTTTGAGTTAGCATAGTCCCCGCATGTCTTTCTGTGCACCTGACTATCAAGCATCCTATGAAGCCAAAATATCAAATAATTCCTCTTCGGCTCTGGTTACGAAGAAAAAAGTCTCTAGCAGAGTGTGATGGATGGTACACAGGCAGTCAGAAATTACTAAGAAATTGCAAATATGGCATAGAAATAATTCAAACTAGACAGTCCAAATTAAAAATAACAATTTCTTAAGCCAAAAATTACTTCTTTTTTAATTATATAACTCTTAGATTGCTGGACATGCATTGGACAGTTGAAAATGGAAATATACAATGGCCTTATTTCCAAAAACAAGTGTCCACAAATCAAAGGATTGGATCACTTCACCAATTTTACTTTTAGAATGTAACTTGGGTACAGTAGGTTCAACAATTTAGTCGTTTTAATTGGAGTCAATATATGCCATGAGGCAAATGGTGGGCTTGTAGTTTGTTTTGAAAACTTTAAATAGACCAGATTTTATATTTTCCGAACATCTTGATTGGACCTTTCTTTTGGGGACCCGCATCCTGATTGGTTAAATTTGTTTAGGGGCTCACATCCTGATTGGACCAGTTTTTTTTTGTAGCCCACATCCTGATTGGACTAGAATAGATTCGTGTGATGGTCTGACAGTATGATTCATTTGAACCATATTTTGAACCTTGTTTCTTTTTATATTTCTTTTTAATTGGTTATGTCGTATTTCTATGCTTTCCCAATTGGTGATTGAAATGTTTGTTTGGGAGTTGCATGGATGTGGGATGGACCTAAACCCACTCCCATACAATTTCCTCACATTACAAGTTATTTTACATTACAATATTAAAATCAATTAATGTTTTCAATGATTCGTTACATTTTTCTATTTTCAATAAAAATTAGTTAATCTTTTAATGCTTTGGTAAAATAATATTAGTAACAGTATAAAATTAGTTTCTTTACCCTTTCTTTACTTTTATACTTAATCATCGCCAATTCCTATTATTTTAAGTTGGGCTTAGTTGCACGAAATATCATGACATTTTGTTAAATTTCATTATTAATCAATCTAATTTAGTGCAAAATATTATGAAATTGGTGCAACCAAGCACAACCTTAATTAAAAATCTATAAGTTGCATGTAGCGTATGCCACATGCTATGTAACTTATGCCCCACGCTTCAGAGGGGTGAACATCACACTACACACTATTTGCTATTTAAAACATCATTGCCATGTTATTGGTGGTCCTATTGGGCCATCTATATTTTATCTTCTTTTTTTTTAATTTGTAGGCTGATTATTGGATGGTTTTGTACGAGGGACAAGCCCCTAAACAATCATCATAATCATTTTAATGTATCAGTTGATAGATTGTAATGGTACCCCACCCACTTCGCAATCATCCAGTGAAGAGCCCAACCCTTCAATGATTGTCCAGTAAATAGACAAAATGATAAGAAGTGTAACGTTAAAATAAGGTTACTATGTATTGAAGGGCCTTTTCAAAATCTGTAATGGTTGTTTCTCCAACATCAGGTTACTGTGTCGGATGATTTCATTTCTGGGGCATAGATAGCTCCCTCTCAAGTATCTGACATATCAAATGGTGAGGCAGCACTCAGTCCGTCCACTATCTTGCAAGGTGACCAAATTTAGCCAGGCTTTTTCTTGGTATTGACCCTGAGCTTAAACATAAATGGCTGAAGAAGACCATTCGGCGATAGATTTATTCTAAATATTGTTCTCTAGAGTTGTTTTGCATTGGGATTAATGAAGAATATGGTAACTGTATTTTTCTTAATGTGTTTATGGTTAACTGTTTATATTCAATTGTTTGTTCTCATAAATGGGTGTTTGAATTAATGGGCCTACTTC
The DNA here is from genome assembly GCA_037074715.1 of Magnolia kwangsiensis. NCBI lineage: Eukaryota > Viridiplantae > Streptophyta > Magnoliopsida > Magnoliales > Magnoliaceae > Magnolia > Magnolia kwangsiensis. The sequence goes on from CM073577.1 coordinate 124,841,067, forward strand.
TATGGTTCACCTAATGCTTGATTTAATGTAAGGATCAACCTAAGTTATTGAGATGGGCTCAACCCAATGTTCCATCTTACATGAAGGTCTTATATATCATTTCAATATTTCTTCAGGATTAACTTCTCCAAACTATGTCGGGCATGAATACCCAATTACAGTATATAAATAATTTACAAGCAATCCAAACATAAACAATCATTTACAGCATAAAGTCAAACAAGGTGGGCTATAAAGGATTTACATGTGTAAATCATTTACCAGTTAAAACCATTTACCGGCATCCAAACAACCGTAAGTATTTTTTTAAATGTCTATAAATTACAACTATCTTTTTAATTTGCAAACACTTGACTTACCCAAGTCAAGTTGTGCGGGCTGACCGAGTCAAGTCCAAGTCCGAGTTTGCCAACTTGCTTTCCATGCACCTAGTTGGCTTTGGACTTGTTTCCATCAATTTCATCTATCTGGACCATTCATTAGGTCCAGTCCCCTCTTCTTTTGCTACCTTGGAAAAATAATAGTGATAGGATGATCCAAACCGTTCATTTAGTTGCATGGAGAAATAGACGGACAAGATCGTTCATAGAAGATAGGTCCAGTAACGAATGTTTAGAACCGTTTGATTGATATGATTTACAGTGGAAGAAGAATGGACTGGACGCTATGGATGGTCCTAATAGATGATGTGGGTTCCAACAAGGTCCAAATGCAACTAGGTGCATGGAAAGGTTTCCATGCATTTTGTCCACTGGATCATCTCTCCATCCAAAATACAGAGTACACCACAGCAATGCAGCGCGACGCACGTTAGCGATCCAGGCTGGCATGGAACTAACGTGTCCCGAGGAGGAGATCAAGGGCCTACCTTTGGAGCTCCTGAGGGATCTAAGGACGGTCTTGTATCCCAAAGTGTATTTCCCGCTCTTCATCACGAGAGCGAGGCGATTGTTGATGCTCTCATGAGTCTTTTTCTGCAAAAATAAAAAATAAAAATAAAAATAAAAAATGCAAGAATAAAATCAGAATAAAAACTCAAAAAGAAATTTACTGCTAGATCTGAAGTCGAACTTCAAAACCAAGAGATCTTCATCTTGAATTCAATATATATATATATATATATATATATATATATATATATGAAGCAAAAACGAAGAAGAAGAAGAGAGATAAAAATGAAAGAAGATACGAAGGCAGATAAATCGATCAGTTTACAGGAGAGAGAGAGAGAGAGAGAGAGAGAGAGAGAGAGAGAGAGAGAGAGATTACAGTCTTCTTGGTGGCCACCATTGCAGAGCTGAAGAGAGCTACACAAACCCTAGAATTCAAATGGCCGCCGAGAAACCCTAGTTTCCTGCAGGCGCTTCGCTTATATACACAAAATCCCTATATTCTCATTTTGACGAAACTACCCTTGCACTTTTATCGGAATGTCGAGAAACCTCTGATAGTGATAATAATCGCGCATGCGAAAATGACTGTTTTACCCTTCATTTGCCTTGCACTTCTTAATGAAGGATGGAAAAATGTGCGGTCTCAAATGTAATTAGTTGGTTGGGGGCATAATTGCCAGCGTGTCACCTTCGAATTATATCCAACCCGTTCAAAAGGTCCGTCCCACCATGATCATCACCTATGAAAAAAACCAGATCTATCTACACACGTGTGTCTCTGATCATCCAGTGGATGCTGATTGCTTTCTACGGCGTGGCCCACACGATAAGTGGGTCAGTTTTATTTTTGTGTTCAGGTATTCTTTATGCTCGTGCCAACCTTTCATACGGGTTGGATGCTGTACATACACCCGTGTACAGCTTTGTGTGAGACCCCTTAAGGATTACAATACAAGTGGAGTCCATGGTTCACTGATCCTGACCGTTGAAGTGATGCCTCCTGCCCTGGATGGCTAATAATAATAATAAAATGTCCTTGAAGGGGCGATCTTAACCTTTTATTTTGTAGGTCACAGACGCGTGGTTGAATAGAGTAATGCATCAGCGGTCCACATTCAGCTGAGAAATATCCCAATGGAAGAATTTTGGGTCATGATCCATCAATGGTGGGGCTCAGCAGACAACCGTGTGGATTAACCTGACCTAATCGAGAACCGTACAGAGATATGAGCCCATGTATCATGGCCCATAGGAATTGCCCATCACCATGGTGAAAGGCAAAGGATGCCAGCCTACATGTAAAGCTGGGCATCCAGTTGAGTCTGACTGAGTTACGGCTAACCTGGCTCGTCCGGTTTTTTAAAAGGCTTGACCCGAACTCAATCCTACTCGGTTCCCAACACAGGATGCCTGACTTGATCTGAGTTCAGGTCTGGCCTGGGCTAATCCTCACTTGTTGCGTTGCATGATGATCATGTTGAGAAAGTCTTCACTGCCTTTGATCGGTCATAGGGATTGCTCAACCGGTTGTAGGGGTCCTTCGACTGGTCGTAGCTCCCCTACAACAAGTCCTAACTCTCCTTCGACCAGTCGTAGGTTATGCAGATTCGTTCCGCAATTTTGCGGATTGCGAAAATCTGAGTCCTTTCATAATCGAAATGCGAAAGGGAAGTTGCATAAACTATAAATAAGTGTTCATAGGGCTTTTCTAGGGTATGAGAAAGCTTTCTAAAGGGGTTCTAGGAAAATTAAAGGGTGTAGAAAGGGTGAGATTCGAAGTTGTTCGAATCGGGTAAGTCTTCTCTCTTTGTAATTTTTATTTTCATAATGGAGATCTGTCGCTTTGTGCTATGATTTTTTCCCGCAAGAGTTTTCCACGTTAAATCTGAGTGTTCTCTGTGTTCTCTTGTGTGCTTGGTGCCATTGAATTGCTATCCTACATCTAGATCTGTGTGATTCTGCAGGTCGAAATCTCCAACAGATCAGGTGGGCCTGATCTTGGAGACCAGAATTATACCCAATAGGGGAACTGTTGATGAGTGGTTTAGGTTGTTCACACGCGATCCTAATTAACATGTGCCAAGCAAAGGAGCACTTGATGTTCCAGTAGGATTCCCAACCAACCATTGTGCACACACATTTGCAAAATCCTACTTGTTCGTTGAGTGAGCTCTACCCCATGCTTGTTTTTGTTCATCCCTATTATCACGATTCTTTATGAGAATCAATTGGAATAGGTTACATGTGATCTATATGGATCCACATGGCGTATTTGAAGATTTGCATAGATGCACGGACAAGATTTCTTAGCAACACAGCTAGAACTTATCAAACAAAGCCATGTCATTGTTTAAGCGACTGATATAAGAGGAATTATGAATGAGCGGTCACAGGACAGATGGTGAAGAAGAAATGGAGGAAATAAGTAGTGGTGAACGATTATGGTAACAGTCAAAACATGAGAATGATTCAAATGGTCATCTCAATGCTATAAATTGCAAATGAATTTAGTAAAAAAAATTTACCTCATACCAACCAAATTAAACCAAACGTTATCTTTTAGTTACCATTTTAATTATTAGTCTATTACATTCCATTGTGTAATCATTTACTTTATTTGATAAATAAATTACATTTCTTAATATAATCATTTACTTTTAGTTTGTGGTCTACATTCCGTAATGTAATCCATAACGTTAATCAAGTAGCTCATAAATTTAGTCGCACACCAGATTTAGTTTTTCACTTGAAAAAGTGTCTTGCACTTATACTTCATGATTGATTATAAGAATTTCTTTCTCATTTCATTTTATTTGCATTGAAAAGTTCTTTTATATGGAAGTCAAATGTATAATCCATCATCAAAGTATGAATCCCATCTTCTGAATATTGCATGATCATGTTTACACTTTGAGCAAGTTGTTGAATAGGCGACCATTCTCATCAAATTTTGATCATATATTGTGTCTGCCTATATTGGCATTTAGGGTTATAGTTGTTCATTTTAAATTGAGCGACAAAACTTGGCATGCCCACATTCCAACTGCCGAAAACCAAACCCAATAACAATAGTTCCATTAAGCTTTTGAAAACTACTGTAAGGATTAGATTAATCTTGGTATGATATCATCTAGTATAACAATATATACTATGGACTTCTCTTGTTGATCCATATGTTTTATTCACACCTTCCATTCATATCCCTCTATAACACCGACATTCAGGTTGCATATGCATGCAGTTGACCAATATCAATTGTAAAATTTCATCCGTTGATTACAATTTCATGGTCCATTGGATGATCGAAATATCATGATATCCTTAAATATATAATCATTTGGTAATAATGATGTCAATTTCATCTAATGCAATTCCATACCATTTAATCCCACATTCCAAATTGGCTTAAGGTTTTCAATCACAAATGATCGAATTTGGATTTGTTTTGAGATTAGATTTTTTAACAACCCATACAAGATTATAGATTTTACTTAGCCAAGGCCTTATCATTGGCATCTCTCTATATAGTGCACGAAAATGTGAACAATAAGGTTTTTCTTTTTAAAAAAAGGTTGCTGATGGCTCATCAATTGACCAGATTGGATTGATTTTCAAGCACTTGTGGCAATGGACCAGACCTGGCTCATCTATTGACCAGATTGGCCTGCTTTTCAAGCACATATGGCAATGGCCCAGACCTTGTAGGGGAGCATGGGACACACCCACTACTCGTTAAAACAACAAGCAGCGAATATGAGAAGAATTATATGCTATGATCTAAGGGTTTAATAACCTAAATTTACAGGTTCAATCAATCTCAAGGCTTTTAGTGCATTGGTTGGATTCTTAACAATTGGCACCGGAGTCATCCCCAAAAGACCGATTTATTAAAAGGATAACTTGGACAAAGTGCTAGAATTCCTCGTCTCCATATAGGCCAAAGAAAGAAAGAAAGAAAGAAAAGAAACCACGTGTATCTAAGTACATTAACCGACCAGGAGATATGAGGTCTGTAGCTTACCCAATCCATTCTTTCAGAGAAGCTAAAATTTGTAGGGCCATTTTAATGTATTTGTCTAATCCACACCATCCATCCATTTTATCAACTCATTTTAGGGCATGAGCCTAAAAACAATGTAAATCCAAAGCTTATGTGGACCACATTGCAGACTACAATGGAAATCAAACACATAACCTTGGAAACTTTTAGATGACCACGATCCAACTAATATTTATGTTTTTAGTTCATCAACGACTTTCTAACCTTATGAACAGGTTGACTTTCTAACAATATAACCTTACGAATAGATGACATATACATATCATTGTGTGTCATGTGCCAATTTCAGTTTTTAAGGGTAGACTCTATTACCCCTGTTTCCTGTGGGGTCGCCTACTTGAGCAAACAATTTGCCGGGCGTGGATTGGATACTGACAAGGTCAGAGCTCTGTGGAGCCCACCATGATGCATGTGTTGTATCCATACCGTCCAACCATTTGTAGAGATCGTTTTATGGCATTACGAAGAGAATGAGATAGATCTAAATTTTAAGTGGACCTATCACAGAAAACTGTGGGAGCCATTACACCCACCGTTGAAACATTTATAGCGACCACAGTGATGTATTTTTGAGATCCATCCTATTCATAAGTTAACATAGAGATAGATGAAGTGAAAACAAAAATATCAGCTTCATTGGAAACTACTGTGGTCCCTTAGAAGTTTTGAATGGTGGATGTCACTGTCCCCACTGTTTTCTATGGTGGGGTCCACTTGAACCTTAGATCTGTCTCATTATCTTTGTAATGTCATAAAACTATCTCTAAAAATGGTTGGACAGTATGGATACAACACATGCATCATGGTGAGGTCCACATAACTTGGTGACGTCACTTCAGTAGCAATTTGGCTACTGACCTCGTCAGTATCCAATCCGCACCCCAATTTGCCGCATTTTTTGGGCTCGTACCCAAAGTTGAGCTAGTAAAATCTATTGGCCGTGTGAATCGGAAACATAAATCACGGTGGGGCCCATGGTTTTTACAAAAGCAATCCTGTCCATTCGGTTTTCGAGGCCAAATTACCTCCCCATCTTCCCTCATTGCGATGATCCTTGCAATCACCAGCAATTAATTGGAACCAAACAGGCCTTAAAAAAGGTCAGAAGGCATGAAAAGTGAGTTGTAACATGCAATCAGTTGTGGGCAAGTGAAAAATGGATTTACTTATCCTCAAAAGAAAATTTTCTAAGAAGTTGGATTTCATGCTTATGGGACCGGTTTGACAATCCAAGATGTGATCTTATAGGCATCTCTCGCCTCACCATGAACGAGAGATGCCATTTCCTAAATTCATAATTCCCAACCCTTTCATACCATCTTCCATCCATGGTGACACCACAGTTTAGAGACCAGAAAGCTTTAGACTCAACTCATTGTTAGCCGGGTCAGGTTGACATGAAGACTCGACTTGACACAGTGTTTAATTATCGTGCATTTAAATTATTAAGAATCTTAATAGATATATAATATTGTTAAATTTAATATAAAACCCAACTCACTGGAACCGACAACAACACCCATCCCTTATTTTTAAGGAAATTCCTCCTCAAAAACAGAGTGACTCAGTTCGCGTCATACTGAGTCGCCAAGCCATCAAGTTGAATCAGCGAGTCTCTCCAAGTCCAGGCTGAGCTGGGTACAGAACCAAGTTTCCAGCAACTCGGCACCAAATCTCGCCCAGTCAAGCTGACTCGACCGAGTTTCAAGTTGGTGAATTTTGGAACCATGGGTGACACCAATCATATCAAGATTTTGGATCATCAAACAAGGGACATTCAGGAAATCCTATAATATTTTGTAAAATAAAAAATAAAAATAAAAATAAAAATTTGCCAAAATCAGGAATTGGTAACCATCCAAACAAGGATCCAAAGACTCCCACAGGATCTATAAGTTCCTCTCGAGTCCCAAAGTTAAAACTCACTTATGTTAAAGAAATGTGATCTGCGGCGGTTGGTTTGCATGCACCAAACACAACAAAACACGACCCCCTGAGTAAAGACATAGCACAGATATATGATATGCACAAAGTTCATCAGGTTGATCCCTTATGAGGGCCAACATCAGGTGCCCTCCCATCATGTGGGCCACACATTTGGACCACTGTTTATCATTTCCCATACATGTCTGGCCAACCACATGAGTGGAACCCTCCATTTGAATCCAAGGAACATTCACCATAGGGCCTGTTAGTTGAACGATCTGGAGCTCAAAACACATCTGGGCGGGTGTCAGTCTTTGGCACATTCAATAGCGCAGCTGCAAATTGCATTCGCTCTATTAGAAACACAACAGAAATGATATCTATGGTTGTGTTTGGTTGCATCAAATTAGACTGATTAATGGAATATCATGAAATCTCATGGTAATTGGTGAAACAAAGCATACCCCAAAATTCCAAAGCATGCAAATTTATGAACATTTTTATCATAATCATAGCACAAGTGGCCCCAGCAAGTAATTGGTCTGTATTTATCACAAAAATCTAACATTAGTAGACTTGATCCAGCATCATTATTCTTTTCCCTTTGGATGAGCCTAACAGCACTGGTCAAGGTGAAAAAGCTATTACACAAATACTTGTTAATCACACGAAATTCCAAGAAATCATGATTCCTTGCACTGAACAGCACATGTGCAAATCATCCCACATCTCCAAATGATCATGCGTGCAGGATTTTACCTTCGGTTACATAAAATCCCACTCATTAACCAGTGTCCCCCACCTGAAAATGGTTACCTTCTTTCACATCCCTTCGTCCACATGAATGGCCGGCTGATGGACAGGCTTCATTTCCTGAAGCATCCTCCTCTTGACAACGGTCTGGTGGCCCTGATCTTTGATCTAACTGAAAACATTCTTTGAAATATGAATTTGCTTAATGAAAATAATGCATAGGAATAAAAGCCAAACATTAGATAGCATCACCATTCCCCAACCTTAATCCTCACAGACCAATGAGCCTTCTATGCAACTTCTCTCCCATGGAATGGCCATGTCCTTCATGGTCATGGAAAAGGAGTGTCAAGATCCCAACCAGGCACAGCACTGTGCCAACGAGAAGCTTGTCATAGCGCTCCACCCAATGGAACTTGAGCTGGCTGGCACCATAAAACGAGAGAGCTACCAGCGAAGTCATCACAATTACAGTGCTGCAAAAATCAATGATTCTATTAATTCAGAAAAATGTATACCCCAAACAAATGCAGAACTATTTAATTAAATCTTTCCACATGTGGGACCCATGGTTCGGTGATCCAGACCACTGATCAGATGGCCCACTGTCGATGTTGCTAATACTTTAACATTTTGGCAATGGCATCATATGTAGGCAAGGGTGCTTCTAAGCTCACTAGATCATGGAACAAATGTTTGAACAACCCAAAGGGAAAATTCTTGTATGTCATTATCACAATATGATGATTTCTTTCACTCCCTAAGATGGCTAAAAGACTCAGCAGCTCGGACTGGCTCATTTGGTCCTCAGTCAAGTTGGGACTCTCCTGAGTCGGGGCTGAATCGAACCGACTCACCCGAGTCAGGGATGATTCATGGTATCAAACTGGACAGTGTCCGACTGAGTCCAAGTCGACTCGGTCAAGTCACATCAGACTCATCTGAGCCTTCAAAACAAGTACAATCAACATTTCGTCTCCCCACCCCAATTGTTTTTCACCACAATCTACAGTGTACATAGAGCCTGCCGTCAATGATTGGAAGCACTCATCAGGAGGCCCAGGCATGGATGGGCCACCAAGAATAAATCCCACCATTTCAGAAATCACCCTATCTGTGGAGAGCAAGCAGACAATTAGTTTTTGCCAACCATGTGTGAGGTCCACTGAATTATCCAATCTATGCAATTTTTGTACCACAACCAATCCATGATGGGTGGTTGGGGTGCCGCTGTATAAATAGTTCCAATCATCAATGGGGGCAAGGGATTTATTAGGACAAAGCACAATTTGAGGTGGCATTGAAGCAAAACACTCAATTCAGTGCTGAAAAATAATTTCATCTGTGGGTCAGCATACCTAAAAAGCAGCACTATGATTGCAAGCACCATCATGGAGGATGAGTTGCCGACAGCGAGGAACACCGGAAGTGTGGTTGCACAGGGGGACAATGCCGGCACAAGAACAAGCCCCGCAACGGCCATCTTCTCCATGGGATGGTTGTGAGAGTGACTGTGACCACCCTTTCCCAGCATAAACAACAGAATGTAACTTCCTCCGAGAACTACAAGCAAAAGGGAAGCAAGTTTATGGACCATATCCTCGCCGGCAATGCTGTTCGCCATGGTAATTGCGGTTATGCCAAGAAGTGATGTTGACATCACGTGCAGAATGGCTCCACATGCAGCTGTAAGTATAAAGGGGACATGAGTATGCATGAGTGATAAAATCCCAGAAAGTTCTAGAGAGCTCCAGATCACCAAGACATCGTAGATTGGCCCTGTATGAATAAGCTGCAACAAGAAAATGCCTTCCCAATCCGAAATAAAGACAATAAACAAATGAAGCATCCATTGCCTGTAAGAAGCAGAGTCACCAAAAGCAAAAGATGAAGTATGGACAGTTTCCCTCAATTGCAGAGGGACTATATGATCCTTCTCAGACTGTACAAGTGGGGCCCATTCTTCACTAATCCAAATTTATGGTCTGAAGGGCCCCACCAGAGATGGAGCATTCTTTAAAATCTCCATAGTGACCCACTTCCTGGCCTTCTTCCCACTCTTTGTCGACTTTGCTTCTTCTTCTTCTTTTCTTTTTTCGTTCTTCCTAACTGCTATTTGCAGGCCATACATGCCATAAAATTTGCTATAGGCACCTGCTCAGAAAAATAGCTGAATATCCAAGAGATCATATCATTTTAGAGAAAATGCCCTTTAAATATCTCCGCATGCCTGTTTTGAAATGTGTGTTGAGATGCCTGCCCATGGTACCCAAAAAAAAAAAAAAAAGAGGAAGAAGAAGCCTGCACATTGCCCACCACTATTGGACATTGGAGATATGCGTGCAGCACTGACTCTCAGTGGCTCAGTGCACACTATGGATACACAGTCATTTCACATAAACAAAAACAACATTTAAATATAAAGTTTGTGCTTCTTTGGAGTTTGTGTGGTTTGCAGAAAATGACACACAAGGACCAATGACACCAGGGAAGGATCCTTAGAAGATTGAGAGGGGGACCAGACCATTCAAATTAGGGTAAGAAAACAGAAAAAGCGCTACAGAGCAGGAGCTGTTCTACATATTTTACCAACATATACCCTGTCCATGTTCTGCCCTGTTCAGCCTGTTTCAGAAGTTCCATTCCTTTTCGGATTTGTTTTGGAAATTGGAACAGAAGTTCTGTCAGAAAATTTTGTAGATTTTGGAATAATTTTCAAATATTCTGTGTGGTATGTCACAATCCCCAGGGGCAATTTAGGTGGAAAACTCCTCCCAATTGAATGAAGGGGGTTAAAAACATGGGGAGACAAAGAAAATGCACACTTATCCAGTTTCTATACAAGAACACACTTTTTTTATGGTTTGTCAAAGAATTTATAAAAAAGAAGCAACAGAACAGATACAATAGGGACAAACAGAAATTTTTAAAACAACCCTGAGGAGAAAGAGAGCTCAAGACAAAACAAGAAAATAGAAGGGGGTTTTTTTTTTTTTTTTCAATGGTAACTAAACTTCTATATAAGAAAAATGGAGCCAAAAACATTGCAACATGAAACAAAGCGGGATCATCCAACAAAGCAGGGTGATTCAGGGCCCCCCACAAAGAGGCCTGATTACAAATTTGAAATCCTTTTAAAACCATTGCCCAAGAAATAGCCCAATCCCAAAATCTTTCAAATAGCTCCTGCCACAAATCAGAAACATTCCCTCATTAAGACCCCTAATGCAGGGGCATTTTCACAACGGGCTCGAGTGGGGTAGCCTGTGGGATGCAGGGTCACACTCGGGGTGGGTGGCCCGTGTGAGGCGGGTGGCTCGTGAGAGGCAGGCCCCACTCATGTAATTCGGGTGGCTTGTGTAAAGCGGTACCCATGTGATTTGGGGCCCACAAGGGGGGTTCGGCCGAGGTCCTAACCCATGAGATGTGAGGCCTAGGCTTATGAGATAAAGGGATTGATTCACCGTACTCTAACAATTTGAGCTTTTAGAGCAAGTGGTTAATTATCCTGCATCAAAGTGGTATCAAAGCAGAAGGCCTCAGGTTCGAGACTCCTCACCGGGGGTGATTAATGCAGGGATATTTTCATACCGGGCTCGAGTGGGGTATCTTGTGGGATGTGGGGACACACTCGGGGTGGGCGGCCCATGTGAGGCGGGTGGCTCGTGAGAATGAACAGCATATAAGTCCATTAGAAATCAGCATATAAGTGGATGAGTAAACAGCACCAAAGTCATGAAACTCTTCAAAAATAGTTCCATCATTCACATCCCATGCTATATTAAAGAACCCAGGTGATGTGATCACTGATCAGTGACAATTAGCAGAAGAATTCAGCAAAGACTGCATATATTCAACTTCATTTCTCACCATTTCACAAGAAATCAGACCAAACTCAAGAGTTTCTCAGAAAATTAAATAAAACAACATTACAATTCAGTCAGTTACTTTCTAAAATACAATCAACTTCAACAATGCCAAATGTAGCAAGTATTCACTTCCAGATCTTGAATGTAATGCTATTTTGCTCTGCCCTATATCACCAAACAATGTTATAACAGCCCGCATAATGGTTTCAAAGTGTTGCATTACAAGCATGGTGTGCCATAACAGCCATAAAGGCCGTTATGTAAAGGTAACAGTGGTAACCATTACACATTACAGGGTCGTAATGGCAATAACGCTCATTACGGGAAAAATGGCCCATAACAGCCATTATAGCCCCCTTTACAGCCCGTTATGGCCCCCATAAAGGCTATAACAGTCCATTATGGGGCCAATACAAGGGCCATAACCATCATTGCAGCCTGTACCGTGGTGGGCATTATTACAATTACAGAATACATTGGTAACAAGACCCTATAATAGACCATGTAGTATGTATTATTTAAGAGAGAGAGAGAGAGAGAGAGAGAGAGAGAGAGAACAGAAAAACACTACATTACCCTTTTTTTCCTTTTCTCTTTTTTACCAACACGTTACCAATGAATGACAGCACCACTCCTTGACCAGTTATATCCATACAATACCAATCTTAGAATCAGCACAATTCCAAAGTGAGCATTTTATAAGATCCTATAAGAAAAAGAAAAGTGGGGAAAAAGTATGCTGGCATTCTCAACGTTCATTAAATGGTAGAAACTCACCAATTGTGAAAGATCAAAAACCCATCAATCGTAATTTGGCATACATGTAAAACAATCAAAACAGTCCATGTCACAGCCCCATTGTGGATAAGGATGCATCATCTGAAAACCACACTGCTCATTTACCATCTACTATCACCCACTGAATACAACACCTGACAATTTCTGTCTGACTGCCCATTCAAAAGTTACCAGTTGGACAGTTGTGATCATCTGATCAGAATGTTTTTCCATCCGCTATAGGGCCCATTATATAGATAACCATCCACGAGCCATGCCGTATTTTGGATGGCGCATGCCCTAACCAACAAATGATCATCTTAACCGTATAATTTTGCCCATTTGAATTGGACAGCTGATAACTTCTTTCTAACCATCAATTCGATGGCCACCAATTGTACACTTACAATCGTCCAATCATGCAATACGAAGGCCTGAAAACTTCCCACAACTCAAAACCATGATCTACACCACCACATGGACAATTCAACGAAGCCGGCGATTTCATCCCACAATCCAAATGACAAGATTCTGAGAGAGGAGAAAACTCACTGACGAAGAGAGTCCTGGAAAGCGTCCATTTCTGCGCTCGCCCGACAATCGAGAACGGAAGCCAATGCGTAGGGATGAACGAATGCAAGAGGGAGACAGTCGCGATCCCTCCAATCTTCGGCAGATCTTCCGCGCTGAAACTGTCCATCTCAACCGTCAGATCGACAATCTAGTAGAGATCTTGGAGCAAGACCACCTCCATTCACCAATCTTCCAACGAGAAAATTGGGAAAATTAGGGTTCCAAAAAAAAAGAGAGAGATTTGGCTGTGGAAATTCTCTGTCTTCACCGACAGAAATGAGAATTTGAAGATCTCAAAAGGAAAAAGGATTGCATTTTCGAAATCTGATGAGATAAATGGAAAGAAAAATCACATACCAGGGGTTTGGAAATGGTTTTTCTGCGATCTGCGATCTGCAATCACAGAAATAGGCGCAGGATTTGAAGAAGAGGAAAGGAACAGTTTTAGTAGTCCGCGGGACTTTGAAAAACTGTAGACAATCGGGTAGGTGCCGACCATCAAGGGCCCCACTACAGAATCGCAATCGTTGGACAATCCTAATCGTCCAACCGGTAGAATCTTGCATACTGACACTGCCAGTAGCCACTCGTTACTAGACGTTGCTCTGTGGTCCCCACCATGATGTCTGTATTTTGTTGACGCCGTCCATCCATTTTGCCATTTCATCATGAGCCGCGTATCCGAATTTCAAGTGGACCACACCATAGGAAACAGTGGTGATTGAACGGTCACCATTGAAAGCTTTGTAGCGACCACGAATGTTTTGGATCAAGCTGATAGTCGTTGTGTTTCCCTTCGTCCAGGTCTGTGTGGCCCAATCAACGGGTTGGATGGCAAATAAACATTAGAGTGGGCCCTAAGAAGTTTTTAATGGTGGGCATTCAATCACCACTGTTTCTTGTGGTGTGGTCCATATGAGATTTGGATCTGGCTCAATTTTGGAGTGATGCAGTAAAATGAGGTGGCAAAATGGATGGACGGTGTGGATAAAATACATAAATCATGGTGGGCCAGAGAACACGATGAGATCCGCGTCCATGCAAAAGTAGCCATCTTAATCTACCCTCCCACGGGTACATGAGATCCAAGCCGTGCATCCCGCGGCTTCTGTATGCTTTTACGAAAATCCAGGCCGTCCAAGTCACGAACCCAATTGTATAACATATAAATTACAGTGAGTGGATGACAGTAGCCATTTGAATTTGCCCTTATGATTCAGACCAGTAACGATTTTAAATTTAAGCCGTTCATTTCATTATCATCAATTGGATGGTTAGAAATAATTGATGCGTGTTATTTTGAGAAATCGGATTGCGTATTGGGTAACTCAGTACGTAAGTGGGGCCCACCATGAGTTATGGGTTTTATCCACCCCGTCCATCCGTTTTACCAGCTTATTTTAAGACTTGACCCCAAAATCGACGCATAACCAAAGCTCAAGTGGACCACACCACAAGAGACAGATTGAATTGAACATCCACCGTTGAAATCTTAAAAGGCCCCACAAAGGTTTCGTGTCAAGCTGATATTTGTGTTTTCCCTTCATCCATGTCTTTGTGACCTTATGAACAGGTTGGATGACAAATAAACATCACTGTACGCCCTAGAAAGGTTTCGACGGTGGACATCATTATCCCCGCTGTTCATTGTGGTGGGGTCCACTTGACCTTTGGATATGCCTCTAGTTTGGGCTCAACCCTAAAATGAGATGAAAAAACGGATGGACGGCGTGGATGAGCCACGTACATTCACGGTGTGCCCAGCATTGTTTATCCAGTACGCAATCCGATTTCTGTTTTTGAGGTATGCAGTATGGTACACCTGCGATCTTGCTGCATATGACACGTTGGTGCGAATGACAGGGCTGCATGTTAAAGTTACAATTCAACCAATGTCATTCCCGCCAACATGACACGTGCAGGGCATCGATACCACAAAAACCGTGGGCCCCAACATGAAGATCAGGTGGAATAAAAATCAGACCGTTCTAATCATCAGGTGGATGACACCATTGGAATCAACGGGGAACCGACGATCTGACTGAAAGTACACGCGTGGCCGACACGCGTCCCGCTAAATCCACGACTCCATGTGTGTTTGTCGGTGAACGTTGGCAATAGGCCGAGTAGCCCGCCCAAGCCGACCAGCTTTGGGCTGGCCCTGGACTAGCTTGTTTGGTCCATGGGCCGGTCACCTTTGCATGCATGGTCCAATCAATTTTTAAGTTGGGCTTGGGTTCGAGTCAAGAGTGGTGGGCCCATTTTGCTCTAACCCGGCCCAACCAGCTCTATATTTCATTCTATTTGTAGAGTTGTACACTAATCGAACACTCGAGTTGTACACGAGTTGAACTGAGTCGAGCTTGACACAACTCGACTCGACCACTAACTGACCTCAACTCAAACTCACCTCAGCTCGGTCCTCAAGCTTGACTGGCCAGCTTGGCTTGGTTTGGTCAGTGGCTCAAGCCAATTGAAACATATGCGGCGTTTTCTCAAACACATGGAGTACATCTTTAATTTCTCACGGTATGCAAAACAGCAGCAGCAATTATAGAGTCGTGAATATTTATATAAACTAGACTGATTTACTGCAACGATGTGGTAGATAGATGTGAAAAATAAATTAATCCATGTGAATCGATCCAGACTTGTTGCAATATGGTGTTGAAGAGAAGTAAAGTGGTTAAATTAAGCTAACCTAAGATAAGATAATTGTCCATATAGAATGAAAGATTGATACGCATAAGTTTAGCAAAAAGTCTTTATATCCACTTTCTCTCTCCCTACAACGCTAGCATCAACTCTCCCTCTTTAGGATTTCTCTTCCTTGTTGTCTCCACGTGCATTGCATGTGTCATTCCCCTAGTATATTTTCATGCAATTTTCTTATGAATAAAAGCTCCTCTCCTCGAAAGTATACCAACGGATGAATTAAACTTAATCTTGTGGCCAACCTAGGCATCTACCGGGCTTAAAATTCACCTGAATCTGTACTCAATAGCTAGCATAATGAATGATTAGGATCCTCAACAAATGTGCAGGCACTTTAAGATTTAATTAGAAATGAAAGTAGCTGGCATCCAAACACACTCTTATGTTTAATTCAAGCTTGTCCACACCTATTAGGAGAAAACCACACAAAAATGCCATTTTAGAGGCTCCCCGACATTTCGTAACACATTCATTCAAGTCCACCCAAACAAGGCAAAAGTTGTTGCGGATTCTGATTTCGGCGCCCTTCCAAACGCGGCCCTTTTCAATAGGTTGTGCTATACAGTCATGGTCTTAAGACAGTAGTCTGTATGTCTCATTTGAGTCAACTGGGGCTCAGTTGGACCCGATCCGGTCCAACAGGTTTGACACCACAAGTCACTTAGACTATTCACCCCCCGACTCTCAAGCCGATTCACCCCACGAACCTAGGCCAAGCAAGTTGATCCACGTTGTTATTTTTTAACTATGCATACAATACAATGAATGGGCATTTTTGCAACGGGCTTGAGCGGGGGGATCTGTGTGAAGCAGGGGCTCCCGTGTGAGTCAGGACCCATGTAAAGTGGGCCCATGAGGGGAGTTCAACCAAGGGCCTAACATGGGCTATGAGATAAATGGATTGATTTTCCACGCACTCTATCAGTTCAAGCTTTTAGAGAAAGTGATTAGTTGTCCTGTGTTAAAAGTGATATACGAGATTCATTGCCAAGAGTGATTAATGCATAGGCATTTTCATACCGAGCTTGAGTGGGGTAGCCTGTGTAAAGCAGGGGCATACTCGAGGTAGGACCCATGTGAAGTGGGGCCACGCTCTATAATCTTTTAGAGAAAATGGTTAATTGTCCTGCGTCGGTAATTTTGGCCTTCAATTTTCTAGATAGCCTTCACCACTAATGCCCATGCACTAAAAAACCCGAACTGTTGAATCAGAGCAATAGAACGTCCTCAAGGGTTAGGATTCTTCCAATACAATCTATTTTCAGTGCATGGCCCTCTCATACAAACTGAAAACCCGACAGGTAGTTGCAAGCAAATATTTGCTAGGCGCACGCATGTGCAATAAAGTTCATCTATACGCCATACACTTGCAGCATGGCACGATAGGTCGAAGATGCAATCCAACAGTCAGAACAGCCTACTATATTCATGCCCTAGCCCAACAATCAGATTGATCCACTGGTCAGGTGGGCCACAGTTAGCCAAAAAAAAAAAAAAAAAGTCTTTAAAAAACTTGGTTGAAGTCTTCTAATCCATCCATACGTTCCAATATTGGGACCCATATGCTGAGTGGACCAGATTTATTTTTGAGAAAACATGTACAATATTCAGACCAACATGGTGGATGGATTGGATATCCCACCGGTGTGCCATTGCGGACGCATACCTGGCATGTGTAGGAGCTTCATTGCACGTGTGTGCTTAGCAAAGTTCATTACAAGCATTATGTGGAGCTTTATCCAACAGTTAGTTTTTTGCAGTTGATGTTTTTAACATTTTCATAGAAATCACGCGTGCTAAGATAAATATAGTAACATAGATTCTTTTCCACACATTCTTCTTTCCTCTGCTGTGACATTTGGTATTTCATATCTATGTTTTGGTTTCCACCAATCCAAATTTACAGAATTTTACATGAATGAGCATATACTTAAAATTCAACAAGGATATTTTTAGTAGATCTTACAAGATTAATCATACTCACAGGCCTTTAGATGTTCTTCTGTTGCGTGAAGAGTAGGAACCTTCACTCTTGCAGGTTTATGCGAGTTGTAAGGACCCTCAGGTAAGAAAGAAATATAGAGATTGCCGCTACCCAGATTGCTTTCTAATCTATAAAGATGCTGCCCAGCAGCAAAGCTGCCTAGCAGCTGGTATGATCTCTCTGATCCGTCCATCGCCAGGCAGAAATCATTAGTACCTGCCAAAAGAAAAATCTGATCGGTAATCATGTTAATCGGACATAGACAAGATAATCATCATCATCGGTCATTGGGCTAAGAGGCATAGCATGATTTTGTTGTGTTGGAGGAAGAAGAAGAAGAAGAACAGTCCAACAATGCAATGAAGGTATCAATAGCGAGTAACCAACCAACAAAAGTATTTCTAAATAACATCTTGTTGTTGCATCAAAACATAGAAAACTGGTATTAAGTTGCAGCATATTGTTATAAGAAATGATAGGGCCATAGCCGTTAGATCTGGGTTAGTGTTTAAATGATCCAGACGTTTATATGACAGAACTTACATGGTCCATCATCATCATCTAAGCCTTGTTCCAACTAATTGGAGTTGGCTAATGAGAAAAGGATATGGAAAAAGTTTTAC
The DNA here is from genome assembly GCA_037074715.1 of Magnolia kwangsiensis. Lineage (NCBI taxonomy): Eukaryota > Viridiplantae > Streptophyta > Magnoliopsida > Magnoliales > Magnoliaceae > Magnolia > Magnolia kwangsiensis. Next base: position 124,859,240 of record CM073577.1, read on the forward strand.
ACAGTCTGCCTACCCTGCACAACCCTCCTTTATCTAAGCATGGGACTGGCAGTAAGAGCACAAAAACTCGCACTAGCAGAGCAAGACTTCGACCCCAGATTCAACGGCTATGGTCCTGATGTATTCTACATGCTGGGATTTATTGTAGCAAGCTTCCTGCTTCATCTATAAGCAAGTGACCTTAACTAATTCAAGTACCACTTGCATCCCACCTTTGCAAGGCAACAAAGTCGCCCTTAAATTGGACAAGAATATCATCAAAGGTGGTTGCTATTTTGTTTTTTTTTTTTCTTTTTAATTATTCTTTTCAATTCTCTGTCTAATCAAATTTGTAACACTACTTTGAGATGACTTTATTTTCATTGCTTCAAAACTCAAAACATGTTCTGAAACAGACTGGTAGAATCCACAGGAAGTGATGCAGCAGGAGAGAGAAAAAGTGTTTATGGGTCACCACCAGCCAAAATCCCGGAATCTATGGTAGGCTAGGCACCGTAGAACCATGATGATCTGTGGGGCGAGATGTGTGGTTTAGATTTAAATAACTCCACATGATCTACGTCTGCAGATTCTGAGTGAGGGCCTTGGTTATGAAGAAAGAAAGTGTGGGACATTGTTCTTCACCCGTACAAATGTTTGATCTATACTTTATGGGATTCGATATTATTGGGATTTTAACTCCAGATTATTGCTTGAAAATGGGTAAATGAACAGAGCAAAAAACAAAGCACAAACTACAATACACGGTGCATGAGAAGGGATGTAGTAATGTAGTACACAAAAAGCAATGTAAAAGAAAACAGCCCCTTACAATGGGTTTCGAAGATACAAATCCTTCCTTCCTTTCTATTGGGCCACAAACCAACCTAAGTAAATCCATGAATTCGATTCGATTATTCCTAACCATCTGAATCCTGAATTTGATGGGGTTTTCCTCCTTAGTTCAGAGGAGAGACGGTGCAGTGGTTGAAATTTCGGAGGGTTTCATCGTGCTGCTCGACCGGTCGTAGGTGGTCTTCGACTGGTCGTGGGAGGCGCTCGACCAGTCGTGGGTTCGAGCCCTGACACGACTCAAAGTCCAGCGAGTTGTTGCTAATTTTCTCCGTGGTCTACGACCAATCGTGGGTGGTCTACGACCAGTCATAGGAGGCTAGGACCAGTCCTGAAATTTTCAGGACTAGTCGTAGGTTACACAGTTTTTACGCGAAATTGCGAATTTGAGTCCTTTCCTAAAATTATAAAAAGGAGTTCCTAGGGTTTTCTAGGGTATCATGTTGTGTGAAGAAAAGCACAAGAGGGTTTCCTAAAGGGCTTAGGGTGTGAGAAAGGAAGAAGAAAGAGAGAGAGGAAGCCTGTGGAAGAGAGCCGTCGTCTCAGCGCTTCTACGTCCTCGTGATCGGTAAGATCTCTCTGTTTTCTTTTATTCTCTTAATGTTCATCCACTCCTGCGTGAGTGACGAAGATTGTAACGTTCTACTTCATAGTGGATTGTTGATCTGGATGAGGTCCCGTGGTTTTTACCTCTTTGAGAGTTTTCCACATAAAAATTTCTTGTGTGGTGTGTGATTGTTGCTTTGATTTATTTCATTGCTATTATTATCCTATAATTTTGGTTTGTTCGGGAGGCTAGATCCTAAGGTTTTGTGCAAGGCCCCCAATAAAGTGGTATCAGAGCGCTAAGTTCATTGAACAGATAGGATCGGTTTGGAATTATGGAAGGTGGCTCACCAAGGATGATCAGCCTCAATGGTTCTAACTGGACCATATGAAAAGCTAAGATGGAGGACTTGCTTTATTGCAAGGATCTATATTCTCCAATTTTAGGCATATCAGCAAAATCCAAGGATATGTCTGATGATGATTAGAAGAAGTTGGACCGGAAGGCGGTGGGGTTTATTAGACAATGACTGGATGATTCTGTATTCCACCATGTGTCTACGGAAACCTCAGCCGCTAACCTATGGCTGAAACTACAAGGGCTGTATGAGAGGAAGACAACTGGTAATAAAATTTTTCTGATAAGACGACTTATGAATCTCAAGTTCAAGAATGGTGGTTCTATGGTCGAGCACATGAATGAGGTCAGCAATATAGTGAACCAACTCTCTTTTATGAAGATGGTCCTGGATGATGAATTGTAGGTTTTACTATTGCTTAGTTCATTGCCTGACAGTTGGGAGACATTGGTAGTGTCTCTAAGTAACTCCACGCCAGACGGAAAGATATCCATGAAACAGGTTACTAGCTGTCTCTTCAATGAAGAGACAAGGAGAAAGTCTCAGGGGTCTACTCAGCAAGAGGCACTTGTGACACAGGAACAGGGGAAAGGAAAGAACAGGAAGGGCGGGAAGGCCCGAGATAAATCAAGAGGCAAGTCGAGTAACAGAAAAGATGTTGAATGCTGAAATTGTGACGAGAAGGACCACTATAATTATGAATGTCGTAAGGCTAAAAACGACAAGAAAGGAAAAGGAAAGGAGAAAGAAGATGAATCTGATTATACTGCGGTCGCTTCAGATGGCGACATTGTTATTATTATTTCAGCAGATCACGATGTATGTCTCACGGCTACGAGTCAGGACACCGACTGGATGATTGACTCAGGAGCTTCTTTTCATGCGACTCCACGCAGAGATTTCTTCACAAGCTACAAGTCAGGTGACTATGGGACCGTGAAGATGAGAAATTCTGACGTATCGAAGATCGTAGGGGTCGGTGATATTTGTGTGAAAACTGATGTGGGCTGCACATTGGTTCTCAGGGATGTGAGGCATATCCCAGACCTTTGCCTCAACTTGATGTTGACGGGAAGGTTGGATGATGATGGCTATGAAAGCCGGTTTGCTGGTGGGCGCTGGAAGCTCATTAAGGGTTCGTTGATCGCAGCTAGAGGAAAGAAGTGTTGCACCCTGTACAAGGTAATTGTCAGTGTATGCAAGGGTGGGTTGAACGCAGCGGAAGATTCAGCTATACACATATGGCACAGGCGTCTAGGCCACATGAGTGAAAAAGGGCATCAGCTACTAGCGAGGAAGCAGCTCCTTCCAGACGTGACAGGTACACCTCTCAAAATCTGTCTTAATTGTTTATCAGGGAAACAACATAGAGTTTCATTTGTTAAAACTGCTTCTCATGTTAATAAAGTGCATGCATTAGATTTGGTTTATTCTGATGTGTGTGGTCCTATGAGGACAAAAACCTTGGGTGGGGCATTGTACTTTGTTACTTTTATAGATGATGCATCTAGGAGGATTTGGGTTTATGCTTTGAAATCCAAGAACGAGGTCTTTGATCTGTTTAAGTTGTTTCATGCTATGGTCGAGAGAGAGACAAGTAGATCATTGAAGTGCATCCGCACTGATAATGGTGGTAAATACATCGACGACTTTCATGAGTACTGCAAGTCCCTAGGTATACGGCATGAACAGACGGTTCCTAAGACCCCCCAACATAATGGTGTATCTGAGCGAATGAATCGCACCATCGTTGAGAGAATCAGATGCATGTTATCCCATGCGAAATTGCCCAAGACATTCTGGGAAGAAGCAATGCACACGGCGGTGTATCTGATAAATAGGTCTCCATCAGCCCCATTGAATGGAGAAGTACCTGAGAAGGTGTGGACTGGACAAGATCTATCGTATAGTCATCTCAAGGTGTTTGAATGCAGGGCATCCATTCACGTACCGAAGGACGAGAGGTCCAAGCTCGATATGAAGATCAGGCAGTATGTGTTCTTAGGGTACGGTGATGAAAAGTTCGGTTACAGATTGTGGGATCCGACCGAGAGGAAGCTCGTCAGGAGCAGAAATGTGATTTTCTTTGAAGATCAATATATAGAAGACATTGGTAAGCCAGAGAAGAACCAACCTAGTTCAGGTGAGCCAGAGGATATGGATCCGGTTACTCCTCCCATGGTGCCTGATGATGGGGGAGTACAGCGAGGTGCAGAGGACGATGGGGTTCCTACAGAAGATGGACCGAGGGAGCAGCCCCCACTTGATCCACCTATTGAGCCACAGGCAAGGAGGTCATCTAGGGACAGACAGCCGTCCAAGAGGTACTCACCGCATGAGTACATTATGCTGATTGATAGGGGAGAGTCAGAAGACTATTCTGAGGCCCTAGCCGATAAGCATAAGGAGAAGTGGTTGAAAGCTATGCAAGAGGAGATGAAATCCTTGTATAAGAATCACACCTGTGACATGGTGAAACTGCCTAAGGGCAAGAAAGTTCTGAGCAACAAGTGGGTGTTCAGAAAGAAGGTTGAGCAGAAGAATTCACAGACGAGGTTCAAAGCCAGACTTGTGGTAAAAGGGTTCGGTCAGAGGAAAAGCATAGACTTCGAGGAGATATTCTCACCAGTGGTGAAGATGACATCTATACGGGTGTTGCTTGGGTTGGCAGCTAGCATGGATCTGGAGATAGTACAGTTGGACGTTAAAACTGCTTTTCTCCATGGTGACCTGGAAGAAGAGACCTGCATGCACCAACCAGAGGGGTTTGAAGTTAAGGGCATGGAGCATATGGTGTGTAGGCTGAGGAAAAGCTTGTATGGGCTGAAACAAGCTTCACGGCAATGGTACAAGAAGTTCGATTCGTTCATGTTATGGCATGGGTATGACAGAATGGAGTCAAATCACTGTGTGTTCACGTGCAAGTTCTCAGATGGTGATTTCATAGTTCTGCTGTTATACGCTGATGACATGCTCATCATGGGAAAAGACATCAAGAAGATCGACAGGCTAAAACAGGAGTTGGACAAGTCTTTTGCGATGAAAGACTTAGGCCCAGCTAAACAGATCCTAGGAATGGAGATAACCCGTGATAGAAGCAGCAGAAAGCTTTGACTGTCACAAGAGCGGTATATTGAGAAAGTCCTAGAGCGGTTCAATATAAATGCAGCGAAGCCGGTTAGTACTCCACTGGATGGTCACTTCAGATTGAACGACAGACAGTGTCCCAATACGAAGGCAGAGGTGGAAGAGATAAAGAAGATACTCTACGCGTCAGCTGTAGGAAGTTTGATGTATGTTATGGTGTGTACACGCCCAGACATAGCATATGTGGTTGGTGTTGTCAGCCAGTATCTTGTCAATCCTTGCAAAGAACATTAGGCAGCAGTGAAGTGGATATTGCGGTATCTTATCCAGGTTAAGCCTATGCTATGGTGACGGTAAACCTGTGCTAGAGGGCTACACAAATGCAGATATGGCAGGCGACATAGACTCCAGGAAGTCTACATCGGGGTTCATGTTTACGTTTGCAGGGGGAGTGGTTTCTTGTCAGAGCAAGCTACAAAATGTCATAGCATTGTCGACGACAGAGGCCGAGTACATTGCAGTCACAGAGGCATGTAAAGAGATGCTTTGGATGAAGAGGTTCTTACAGGAACTTAGCCTAAAGCAGGAGGAGCACGTGGTCTATTACGATAGTCAAAGTGCTATACACTTGAGCAAGAATCTAAGTCAGCATTCCAAGTCGAAGCACATAGAGATTCGATATCACTGGATCAGGGATACTTTAGAATAGAAAGTGTTACAGCTTAAGAAAGGCCACACGGACGATAATGGGTCAGACATGATGACCAAGGCTTTGCTCAAGGGCAAGTTTGAGGTTTGTAGAAACCTGGCTGGCTTGAAGAAGATGAATTCCTCCTGAGTCGGAAAGGGGGAGATTTGATGGAATTTTCCTCAGTTCAGAGGAGAAACGGTGCTGTGGTTGAAATTTCGGAGGGTTTCATCGCGCTGCTTGACCGGTCGTAGGTGGTCTTCGACCGGTCGTGGGAGGCGCTCGACCAGTCGTAGGTTTGAGCCCTGGCATGACTCAAAGTCCAGCGAGTTGTTGCTAATTTTCTCAACGGTCTACGACCAGTCGTGGGTGAGCTACGACCAGTCGTGGGTGGTCTACGACCAGTCGTAGGTGAGCTACGACTAGTCGTAGGAGGCTAGGACCAGTCCTGAAATTTTCAGGACTAATCGTAGGTTATGCAGTTTTTATGCGAAATTGCGAATTTGAGTCCTTTCGCAACAAGGATGCGAAAAGGAGTTTCCTAAAACTATAAAAAGGGGTTCTTAGAGTTTTCTAAGGTATCATGTTGTGTGAAGAAAAGCACAAGAAGGTTTCCTAAAGGGCTTAGGGTGTGAGAAAGGAAGAAGAAAGAGAGAGGAAGCTTGTGGAAGGGAGCCGTCATCTCAGCGCTTTTACGTTCTCGTGATCGGTGAGACCTCTCTGTTTTCTTTTATTCTCTTATTGTTCATCCACTCCTGCGTGAGTGGCGAAGATTGTAACGTTTTACTTCATAGTGGATTGTTGATCTGGACGAGGTCCCGTGGTTTTTACCTCTTTGAGGGTTTTCCACGTAAAAATCTCTTGTGTGGTGTGTGATTGTTGCTTTGATTTATTTCATTGCTATTATTATCCTATAATTCTGGTTTGTTCGGGAGGCTAGATCCTAATGTTTTGTACAAGGCTCCCAACAGAATTGCCTTATGACTCATCAATCAGATGAATTTTGAATTATCAAGGAACAAGTAATCTCTTCTCTCACTACCAGTTTCTCCTCAGATCTATCTCCCCATTCCATCAACTAATATTATTCTTAGATCTTTTTCATGATATTGAGAAAAGATCAATTCAATAAATATCTCTATTGATTCTCTTAATTTTAGTGTTTAGTGTAAGTGAACTGCCCGTATTAATGAGGTCCTAAAGATGTGAGAGGAGAGGGAAGAACTTCAACATTCCTTTTGAGAAAGAAGATGATCAGTACTTTTAGATCTCCAATTCTACGAAATGTTCAATCGCAAGACGGCAGGGCCTGATTTGAGATGTGAGCAGGGAAGGAAAAACATTAGTACTCCTTAGAGAAGATATCTGGAGTTCTTCGATCCGCTTCCGACTCTCTAGGACCTTCACACATGGAATTTGTGCGAGGGTAGTTTTAGAGAGAGGGGAGCACTTCACCCTTTTTCTCTAGGACATCCTCACCTATTCTTGTGTGTTGTAAATGAGAGGAATGGGGGAGTATTTATAGTTGCAAGTGATGACATTTTGGTTATTAGTGGGTAGGTGATGGGCAAAATATCACATAGCTTATTATGATTGGCTCTTCAAAGTTCTTAGACACATGGATAGAGCACTCTCTCATTGGTGGTTGGGGTGGTTGGCTTGGTAATTTAGGTGAGGGCTATGGGTAAAAAATGTAAAGTGATTTTCTTTTAAGGGTTTTTAATAATAAGGTTTGAAGTGGGCTTATGAGGGAGTGGAAGGTGATGGGAAATTTGGAAAACTAAGAAAATGATAACATAACTGGGCCATCATCAAAAGAAGAAATCCAATTTCCACTTGTTATCTTTGAACAAATCTTGGCATCTGACCAATTGGCTGCTGATTGCTGGGACACCTAGCTTTTGGAGAAGAAAAGGTGTGGCGAAAACTGAATTTCTGCTACCACCAAATGGCCAATCTGCTGGCCTTATTTTGGAGCCCGGATGGCTTGAATCAAGCTCTGGGTCAGTTCAAATTGGGTTGGGGGTGATCTGGGTTGGATTTTTGCTTGGCTCATATAAACTTGGATAGCGTGTGTGGTTTCGGATTTCTGTGTGACAAGCGATTCTTCTAATCAAGCACAATCAAATATTCTGTTACTGGGTGGGGTGTCTACACACAAATAAAATATTTTTCATCTAAAAGCTAAATATCAATATTATTTGGATGCTAGTCACCGAGTCTTTTTTAGGGAGACTTTCTATTGAAGGAGATTCAAGCAATGTTACATCTTGTGGAAGGCTTTTATTTCTTTATAAAAATTTTATTTGGCCTCCATGGTAAATATATCATTTACCCATGCATGTAGAGAGGCAAGTGAAATGGTTGAGACCACGGCTTTTCTGATTTTTCTTCTGGATTGTGTTCAGCTTTTGAATGAAATGTTTGCTGATTTTTGGGAAAAAGGAAAAGTTTCCATCACAATAAACACTATTAGGGCTGTGTTTGGATGGATAAAAGAATTGAATTGTGAACATCCATCTTAAGAGGGAATGACAAAAAACAGTGGTGTTTTGTCCCCACTGACAGTTTCTTTTTTAATGTTACCAAAAAATAAAAACAAAAAAAACTAATGGTGTTTCCTAGAATTCATAATGTAGTCCTAAATTGTTTTTTTTTTTTTTTAAAAGTAATGCTATTGTGATGCACTCGGGGGTGATTCACTCTCTAATATCGAGATGTGTCCCTTCCTGTTCATCGCCAGAAACAAAAAGCTTTATCACGCCCACCATGGTTTGTGTTAAATCCACTCCATCCATCAGTTGCACCATCTCATGTTAGGACATGAATCCAAAAACCAGGTTGATAAAAATTGAAGTGGGCTACACCATAGGGAACAATGGGAATGGGTACACCCACCATAGAGACCTTCTTGGGGCCTACTGTGATGTTTATATGACATTGAAGCCATTCATAAGGTGAGTACATCAGGGGATAAAGGGTAAAAACAAACATCAGCCTGATCCAAATCTTCTATTGGCTTCAGGAAGATTTCAATTGTGTGTGTCCCATCCCCATTGCTCCATTTGGTGTCACCCACTTGATATTTGGATAGACCTGATTTCAGGGTCACGTCCTAGCATGAGACAGAGTAGATGCCACACAAGCATCATCATGGACCCCACATAGATTTTTGTTGCAACGGCTGCCTCAGTTGGAAGGAGCAGACATGAGCCAGAATACGAGGGTGAATAGCCATAGCGTTATTCACTTATTCTTTCTTTTAATGGGGAAATTCGAGTTGTATTTGTTTCTTTCAATTCCAACTTGAAACTAATGTAATTGCAATATGGAGTCTGGACTCTCAATGTGAATGCAAAGGAAATTATGATTTGGTTATTACCCCTTTATTGGACAAAAATGCAACCTTACTCACTCAAAGCATGTTGGGAAGCGGGATGGATTTGGGTGCAGAAGCAGGGAAACATCGGCTGTGAAACATTAGCAGGTGCGAAAGGCTAGCAAACGGGAGCGGAAGCCAGAACAATAGTGCAGGACATGAGTAAGAAGTGAGAGCGGCATGTTGGTAAGTCTAGAAGATTTGTGCAACTACAGTTGCTGCTCAATTTAAAAATTTGCAGAAGTTTCAGCACCTAAGATTGCAATTCAATTCGACAGTGCATCCAAATGCATCTAATTTGTGTTTGAGGTTTCTGGGTTTTGGCAAAGATAAACGCAATCATACTCAAAATCTACAAAATACAATCTTTCCTTAAGAAAATTAGGATTCAGAACCATTGACTTCTTCTCCATGAAGAGTAAATTGCTAGAAGTATCATGGGAACTGAAGTTAAACAAGATGTAATTGAGATCACTTACAGGCAGCAAGTTCAAGCTGAGTCTGATAAATGAAATCAAGGGCTGCGGATATCTCTTGCTCGAATTGATGAAATGGTCCGTCTGTGAAATTCATCTTCCGGAGCTTACAAAGACCTTCCCCGAGTTCCATCATTGCTCCTCGGTGATTCTTAAACAAAATCAAAACCCAAAACACTGATCTTGAGTAAAACCACAGAAAAAATGGGATTCCCAAGCTAGCAAGTCATGAATCATTACCCCCTGATGGGTCAAAAACAATAATTATAAAAAAAAACTAAAACTCTCAACTCGCATTCCAATACCATTTTTTCAGGATCAGCCTGCACGAATGGGGCCCACATTTTGTGATTCCAACCGTTTATCTGGCAGGCCCCACTGGAAGGACACGGAGAAAAAATCAAATAAATGAAAGAATCCCCGCCATTTTTTATTTTTTATTTTTGAAAAGTCACATATTATATTAATAAATGAAGAAGAGAATAAAGGAAAGTAGACTGCACCACCGAGGGAGCTACACAGACTACTACGAACCTAAAAACAGCAAATTACAGCCCTTTAATTTTTCTACGTTAACAGCCCATTCAGCAACTAGAAATCTAGCTCTGGAAGCGACAAAATCTACAGATTTGGAAATCCCGATAAAACACCTGCCTTTTCTTTCTTCCCAAACAGCCCACCAGACAGCGAGAAGCGCCATTCTCCAAAGCGACAACTTACTCTTGTCAAAAGAGATACCATGCCAAGCCTTTTAAAAGCTACCAGTCAAGGAAGGGGCTGCCCAGTTCATTTCAAAACGAGAGAGACTATCCTTCCAGATATGGCTAATGAAGGGGCAGTGAATAAATAAATGATTCACCGTTTCCTCATTAGACATACAACAAAGACAGACATTAGGAAGAATCATCCCTCTTTTTCTTAAGTTGTCAATCGTGAGGACTCTATTCTTGCCCACTAACCAAGTAAACCCTACTATCTTTGGAGGAGCTTTGTACTTCCAGATCTTGTTGGTGTAGGTTTCTTCTTCCTTATCTGCCCCTTTGTCGATGCACCTGTAGAACGATTTAACTGAGAATCCCCGCCATTTAAATGATAGATTTGTTTTTAAGATGCTAAATGATATAATTCTTCCCACTGCCTGTGGACTGTTAGCTCTATTCTTTTTTCTTTCAGCCAAACATTTGCAGGACTTCATGGCTGGGATTGTACAGTGGGAGTGTTTGGAAGCATCATCCATCCACAGTGGGCGCCTTCAGTAATCTAGATCATTCTTCTAGTGTGTCCCGCCAATACGACATTGATTGGGAATGGACCAAAAGTCTCCTCCAACAACAAATCTGTCATCTACCAGGACTTCAATTCGACTGCCACAGAGAGGCTCACTAGATAGATGGCTTGGGTCGCTATAAGATGGTCCCCACCCACGTCTGTCTTGAGCTGGCTAGAATGAGGATTTATGTAATTCCCTCTGGGCATTGTACACAGGAAAACAATCCATATTCAAGAAATATAGTCCACCCATCGGCAGCAGCGCCTAAAAAGCAAAAGGATACTAGTGCCATGCGTCGCCACCATTTTAGTGGGAGGTCAAATCCAATACAGAGCATTGTATGTTAAGCTGATGGCACAAATGCCGAAATGTGTCTAAATACAGTTTTGCGTATTCAAGTTCATCACTACATCTAAGTGCAACATACTTATCCACACTTAGACGCATGCAAATGCACTTGAATGCTCTTAAACATGCTTAGACAAATCTTGCACGCACAAAGCTTGGATTGTCATTCACAATGAATTACATGATCCTTGACATGAGGATATGCAGAGTATCCTCGACTTACTTTTACTTTGTTTTGCATTCTTTCTTTCCCTTTTTTCTCTATATAAATTGGTAATTCATACCATTGATGTGATCCATGTTTTTAAAATTCAAAGATTTTGACGTGGAATGGGTCAAGTTGACTCGACTCAACTCTCTCAGATATCATCAAGAACTTGGTCATGGTTCAGCTAAGACTTTAGGACTCCGTCGACTCAACTCAACTCAATAGAACTCAGAAGTTGAAAAGAAAGAGTAGATTTGACTCGCAACAAAATACAATATTTATGAATTCTAAACATCCAATGATGCTGAGTCATAGTGTACAATGCTAGAGAAAACCTCAGCTGAGTTACCCAACTCAAATCGATGGACTTTTAAATAAAGTCGTGATTTTGAGTTTTGAAACTTTTGGATCTGATGCTCCACACCATGGATGGACCATGCCCCAAAATCCCACTTCACAGGACAATCCTAACCCTCAGATTGGGGGACTACAAAAAGACAGTCCAGAATATAAATCCAGCAACATATAACAATGAAAATGCAAATTGGACGGCCTTGATTCTCCAATCTGCAAGTTTTTTGAAACATTAATAATCCACATCAACAATCTGGGCCGTCCATCAGATCCAACAGAATCTTAGGGCCTGTTTGGATTCGCGTATAAGGGTGCATTGTATGGTATTATAACAGAATATTCTCGAATATACCCATTATACAGCATTTGGATTGGAGCTGGCTTCCGGCGTTTACCATGCGTGTGAATACACCAATAATCCAAAACTTTCAAAAGGTGGTAAACTGATGTGAGACCCCACTGCATCGTGCAGTGTAGTCTCTTCAATGCATAGTATTATCGGGTGGCGTCTATCTCTTTGGATATTATACGTTTCAACTGTGGAGAACGGAGATATCCTGCTCCATCATCGCAGAAGATCATCTTCTTCCCAGTGCATGTGGCCATTCAGATGCGGAAGAGTTTCCTCTGTTAGTATTGATAATCTATATACCACTGGGCTATGGTGTAATCTCTCTCCTCTCCAATGTTTCTCTCTCTCCACGTAAAACCCTGCACGTAGCAGCATTCCGTGAGAGATGAGTCTAGAACCACACTATTAGGATCGTCATGGTTATTATCTTCTTTATATTTATAGGACGCCCGTCGTTGCCTTTCTTTCTCCATCTCCATCTGAACCTCTTTCTCATCCTCCGTCTATCAAAACCTTATCCAGGGTCAAGATGGCATTTTCTCTCTCAGGGATCTGGATCCCTGCTTCCATCCAAACCGTCGGACCTTCATCCTGATCGAGTATCAATGGTGATCGGAAGAACAAGAATCTCTCTCTACTGAAGAAGGATCCTCTCTCTTGTAATCCTCTTTGCTCTGATCTTTGGTTTTTTTGTTTTTTTTTTCGTTTTAAAAAAGTCCATCTGACTGATAAATACACACACGCTTTCTGCTTTTGGTTATAGAATAGCACAAGGTGATACTATTCTCTTTTATTTTTATTCCTTTTTAGAATCCTAGATTTGTGATTTTTTATTTTTTTTAAGTTCATTTTTGCTCTTGGAGGGAAAAAGAAAAAACCCGAATCCGTCGAAAGGCCAGCAAATAGGACGGCCTGGATTGAGGTTACTGCTCCTCCTCCATGGGGTAATAACCCTCGAGATGTTGTACGACATTACAATACGAAGGCTTAATATGTTGTATCCAAACATTGCATAGTACAAGAAATTGTATACTTGCCCGAACAATACGTCCTATCTAAACATTGAATAATGGCATGCTAATTTGGATGTATTCTCAAAACCGCCCAATGTATACATGAATAGTACCCAATTCCAATGCTATAGGCGAATCCAAACAAGCCCTTCGTGATTAGCATCCGAAAAGCACACCCATCCAAGGACCTAACCAACCAATAAATGCTATAGAAAAAACAATTTGGATCATTTACGAAAAAAAAAGAAAAAGAAAAGAAAGAGGAAACTTTGCAAGAGAGAGAGAAAAAAAAACCTACCTACTTATATAGTATTTACATTCTGACATATATATATATATATATATATATATATATATATATATATATATATATATATATAAAGTTTTCAAAAAGCTACCTAATTAATTTAAGTAATGGCTTTGGTACTATTGACTGAAGTTGGATCAGTTGTGCGAGTGAAGGGGTCAACGACTGGGGTGGGCCCCACCATGGTGTTTATGTGAAATCCACCCCTACCACCAGGCGCGTCGCTTGATGTTGGGTCACACTCACCCTTCAAATTGTTTCCCTCAGTGTGGCCCACCTGAATCACGGATGGGCCTATTTTTTCGGCCCCCGGGCCTAAATTTTGGCATGACATCTAATAGTTGGAGTGGATTTCATATAATCATCACAGTGATCCCTATAAAAAACAAGGGTGGACATCTCCCTCCCAACTATGTTTCCTTTGGTGTGACCCACTTGAATCACATGCCAACCTAATCTTTTAGCCCTGGGACTAACTTAGGATTACACATCTAATGGCTAGAGTGGATCTCACATACACATCTTGGTGGGCCCCATCAAAGGCCAAAGGTGGGCATCCCATAAAATTCCATTAATATATGGGCGGAAATACGACTGCCCTTGAATTTTTAAGGGGGGCCACAATGATGTTTATGTGTAATCCACCCCCACCATTAGATGGATAATCCCACGCTAAGCTCTGGGCCAAAAAATCAGGCTGACCTTAAATTTAGGCGGGCCACACCAAAGGAATCAATTACTAGAGAGATGTCCACCCATGATTTTTACAAAGGCCACCATGATAATTATATGAAATTCACTCCGGCCAATAGATGTCACACCAAAATTTAGGCCTGGGGCCAAAAATCATGCCCATCCGTGATTCAGGTGGACCACACCAAGGGAAATAGTTTGGAGGATGAGCATTGCCCCGTGCAATGTTTCCAATCATGTGGTACACTGAACAATGGATGGGGCTGATTTTTCGGCCCTTGGTCTAACATGGGTTGAAACACCTGGTGTACAGAGTGGATTTCACATAAACATCACAGTGGGGCCTAAATGAGCCGCCAGCCCATTTACTCTAATGATAAAAACATTAATGGGGTAGCTTATTGAAAACCATTTTGAAAAAGGCATCAGAATGTAAATTCTATATTAAGTAAGTAGTTTTCTGTAAACACCTTCAACCATCAGTCCGAACCCATATATTCAGCTTTCATCAGACAATCTTAGCCATCTATCCTTTGAATTGAGAACTAACGGTTATAGAAAGGAAGCCAGCTTCCATAGTGTTAGAGACATGCGATCAGTGTAATTTTTTCCGGGTGGTCCACCAAGCCATGGATGGACCTATTAGACGGTCTAGATCGATGATTTCAAGGTCCATAGTACAATTATAACTACACGCGATTATACTTAGCATCCTGCTACTAAACAGATCGAACTTTAGGTGAATGATGTACCAAGAGCCTACCTGGTTAAAGAGGTGATGAAACCCCACTGCGCACTGTAGAATCCCGTGGATTAAAGTGCGCCGGGGCTCTTCCGCTCTGTTCCAGAGATCCTCAAGGAAATCATGGCACTTGTAGTAATCCCTGCTGTTGAAGAGCGAAACCGCTTGATCGAAGTTGCAATCGTCGCCGTCGGATTCTTCGAATGAGCGAACGGTCGATAATCGATAGGAAAGGCGAAAATCGGGCCGTTGCTGATTGGATCGTGTGAAGATCCTGCGGTTCGGAGATTGGGAAGGGATGCAGGGTTTTGGAAGAAAAATGAGATGGGGGGAGAGATGGAGAGGGATTGAAAGGGAAATTGAGAGTAGAGAAGGAGAAGAAGCCATTCATGAGAGTGGGAAAATCTTCGCGTGTTCCGACATGAATGTGGTTGAGCTCATGTATCAATCTGGACCGTCCGTTGGTGGTCCCCATCGCGTATGGATTACGTTCAAATTTCACATCCATTACACAATCATTTCCTTCAACTTCTCGTAGTGAAAAATGTTTAGCAATTTACGGGCGCGCTTTCGGTGCATCCGGGGATTGTGTACTGAGTAACTCAGTACGCTTAATAAACTCCGTGGGTCCCACAGTCATTCATGCATTTTATCCACTCCGTCCATACATTTTAGCAGATAATTTTAAGTCTTTAACCTGAAAATGAAGCATATTTAAACCTCAAATGGACCACACCACATGAAACAATGTGAATTGAACATCTACCATTGAAATTTTTGTCAGGCCACGGAAGTTTTAGATCAATCTGATATTCGTGTTTTCATTTCATTCATGTCTTTGTGATATTATGAACAGGTTGGATGACAAATAAATATTACTGTGGGCCATGGAAGGTTTTCAACTGTGGAAATCATTATTCCCACGGTTTCCTGTGGTATGGTCCACTTGAGCTTCAGATATATTTCAATTTGAATTAAACCACTAAAATGATATGAAAAAACAGCTGGACGGAGTGGATAAGACAAATACATTCACAGTGGGGTCAATTGAGTTTACTCAGTACAATAAGAGCCTACTGAGTAACTCGGTACACAATCCGATTTCGGTGTATCTAGAGATTGCGTACTGAGTAACTCAATGAGTAAACTCTGTGGGTCTCACAGTCATTCATGGATTTTATCCACTCCGTTCGTATATTTTAAAAGATAATTTTAAGTCTTTAACCAAAAAATGAAGCATATTTAAACCTCAAATGTACCACACCACATGAAAAAGTGTGAATTGAACATCTACCATTGAAATTTTTGTCGGGGCCACGGACGTTTTAGATCAACTTGATATTTGTGTTTTCACTTCATTCATGTCTTTGTGATGTTATGAACAGGTTGGATGACAAATAAACATCATTGTGGGCCATGGAAAGTTTTCAACGGTGGAAATCATTATTCCCAAGATTTCCTATGGTATGGTCCACTTGAGCTTCAAATATATCTTAATTTTGAGTTCAACCACTAAAATAATCTGAAAAAACAGCTAGACAGAGTGGACAAGACAAATACATTCACGTTGGGGCCAACTGAGTTTACTCTGTACGATAAGAGCGTACTGAGTAACTCAGTACCCAATCTGATTTCTTCATCGAGATCGGTGTATCCCTAACTGTGGGTCCCACTGTGATCTATATATGTCTCATCCAAGATGTTCATCCGTTTTGACCTTTCATTTTAGTAATGATTCCAAAAATGAAGCAGATCTAAATTGTTCATCCCCATTATCACCCTTCCTTGTTATAATCAATTAGATTAGGTTAGGTGTGGTATGGATGAATCCGCACGCTAGATTGAAAGATTTGGAGAAACATATGAATAAGATTTCTTGATAATACAACTGAAACACGTGGGCATTGAGAAACGTATGAATAAGATTTATTGATAATACAGCTGAAACACGTGGACAATGGCAAGTCATTGTTTAAGTGATGGATAATGGATAGAAGAGCGATCATGAAGTAGTGATTGCATGGCGAATAGCACAAAGAGGAGCAAAAGATAAAAGATATTAAACAGCTATAACATGGCGAGGATTCTAATGTCCAAATTAAGGCTTTAAATAGTAAAGTAATCCAGAATTAATGACTTATCTCATATCAATTAATTTAAAACCAAATATCATCTTCTAATTATCTTTTTAATTATCAAATATCTTAATTAAGGCTTAAAATAGTAAAGTAATTCAGAATTAATGACTTATCTCATGCCAATCAAAACAAAACCAAACATTAACTTCCAATTATCCTTTCAACTATCAGTCCTTACATATTTTTTAGTACAATCCTTTTTTTACCAAATAAATTATATTTCTCAATATAATCCTTTACTCTCAACTTGCCATTTACATTATATAATGTAATCCGTAGTGCTAATCAAGTAGTAAATAAATTTTAGCAATAATTTGAGTGTATGCTTGCACGTTGAATTCAATTATACATAAAAAAATGTGTTTTGCAACCGTTCTTCACCGCCAACTGGAATAATCTATTTCTCATTCCACTTTATATTCATTGAAAAGTCATTTCGTACGGAAGGCAAGGGTGTAACCCACCATCAGAGGACCAATCTTGCCCTCTGAATATCATTTGATCTTATTTACACGTTGAACGAGTAGCTAAATAGGCAGCCCAATTTCATTAGATATTGGCCATATACTATGGGTCATAAACTCTTACACTCAATCTTATATAAGGAAAGAATGTGTGGACTCACACTTGACAACTTATTTGTCAAATTGAACCCCTTCGTCGCCTCTTTTTTGGGTTGTTTGATCGATACTCTCCTTTGCTTCAGTCATCTCCCATTGTGCTCCCCCAGTCAATGACGTCGATGCTTTAGCTCTTACGATCGGTCACCTTGCATGTGATGTGCCAATAAGATGAGCAAGGCAAGAGAGGTTGGTGGAATCTCATATAATTAATAGGATAATTGTTTTTTAAAGAAAATTGAGTCTCCTAGAATATTTAGACAATAATATACCAATAGACGTATCGTCTGATCTCTAAATAACGGTGGAGATCAAGAGCATATTCATAATGGAGGCTGAAATTATCATTATAGCAGAATCTCAAAGAAGATAACTTAAACCCAAATGGTTATAGTCATAGGATGAGAAATATGACCGGGGAATCACCTAAGCTATAAATGCATAAAAACTCATTAAAATATATAAGAAACAAATACTCTTTTATAAGAAATTGATTTGTAATATCTACAAAACGCCTAGTTAACACCTCAGTCAATCGGATCGAAAGTCCTTTAATAGGATCAAAATGGTCCTTAATGGGATCGAGCAAAACAAATTTCTAAGTGAAATATTACTAGATAGTTTTTATGTTACCTACCCGATGCTATTGAATGACAATTGAATCCCGTCGAGTCCCATCGACAACCTGTCAATAGTATTAAGATCCATTAAAAAATTATTGTCTTTGGCGTATAATTTCACGGAAACTTAGCACTTCTTTTACCTTACTTATCATGTTCCAATTTGGCTCCTAATACTATGTAACTCTTAATACTATGTAATGATCAAATAATGGTTATATATAAAATATTATTATCATTTCGAGGCTAGAGATTGTTTTAGGTCTGAGATTAGAGTCACCAAGGCACCTCATTTATTCGTTCTTTACTCCTTGATGCTCCATGTCCACTTATGTTTTCGGTCTCCAACTTACAAGGACTCAACCGACTACATGACACATAGACTCACGTGATTGACAAAGCATGTGCACAAATAAGTGCACTGACAACCTTTTCCTTTGTTAATTATGTGATAGAAAATTAACATATAACTTGTCATGGTCCATACCAATGACAAACCAAAACAACTAAAATATTAATGTCGATTACAAAGATTTACAACATGAATACAAAGACATGCAACCACTGCAATGCTCACCCATAATTGCTCTCCCATCTTCATAAATCCCGTGCAGCAACAAACAAATCCTACAAAATAGAATACACTTGTTTTGATAGGATTTGATCTTTCTCTCGATTTTTTTTATACTTAACAACGAGACAATTTCATAAATATACCAATTAAGCAAAAAAAAATGAAAAACTCTATAATAATGGATTTTCCAATAAGTGCAT
Organism: Magnolia kwangsiensis; assembly: GCA_037074715.1. Classification (NCBI taxonomy): domain Eukaryota; kingdom Viridiplantae; phylum Streptophyta; class Magnoliopsida; order Magnoliales; family Magnoliaceae; genus Magnolia; species Magnolia kwangsiensis. Next base: position 124,878,045 of record CM073577.1, read on the forward strand.
ACTAATAAAATATATAAGGTGCAAATTATTAAATACATGGAGCATGCATATATGATCATTAGAATATATATATAATTTGAAATAACAACGACCAATGACGATTTAACATTAATTATATAATATTTATAATATAGCAACTTTAAGGCTAAAATTATCAAAATGAAATGAGGCTAAACTCCTCGAATTTAACTATTAAGCTCGTAAATGAGGCTCTAATCATCAGATTTTTCATTTTAGCCTTTATAAATCTCTTAAGATTACATTTTCATATTCACAACTCACTTAGGTGTGAATATTCTAGGACCCGTATATGTTTGGGAAGGGTGATGATTTTCATATATTTATCTCATTTAATTGAATTCTTAGTTGGATATTTATGTTTGAAATAGAGGCAATAATATTCCTATTGTAAGACTCATATCCTAGTCCGTACTGTTCCGTCGAATGCCGCGATCCTTCTCGTCGAATTCCGGCAATCCACGACCAGTAATCCATGTTTGCACGTGACCCTAAGTCATATCCCGTAGATTTGAGTCGGCTTAATCCGAGGCTTGTACCATTGCGACCGCACAGTCGCCGCAATTTCAATGCAGCGACTCGTGCACTGATCCAATACCCAGACAAGGAAATGTGGGTTGGCATTCAGTTCAAGGAAAAACACTGCGCATTTTATAATCCCAAGAGAATCTCTACAACATGTCAAATCAATCCCATCAATCACCTCTCATGTCAAGTACAAAGCATCCATACTTCCTTTCTCCACAAGTCAAGCAAACCCAAAAATCAACCAAGCTCTCACCTCACCCATCACTCACATCACACATCACTCACCCTTTCACCCATCACACCCATCCATCACCTCTCTTTCAACCACCCCATCTCTCTCTTTCCCTTCACATTTCCCAACCATCCCCCAAGCAACAAGAGAGCTCACGTCAAAGCCCTTCTCAAGGGAGAAAAGAGTTTGTGTGGCCCACCTTCCCATCTCAAATCTCTCATCCTAGCCATCCATTCTTCATCTTCCACCATCAAAGTGAAGCGTAAGGAGATAGGCGTTCCAACGAACTGAGAAGAACAAATGGTGGAGGCTTCTATAGGTGCAGATTTCTTGTTTTGATGATGGGCCAAGTGAGGCCTACTGATCAATGGTATGGATCTCATTTTGGACCATAAATGTGGCCAATGGCCCACTTTGATTTCAAGATCAATCCATGATGGGGCCATTCTCCATGGACCCCATCATGATGTTTAATTTCTTTGCATAAATGGTCATTTAGACCGTCCATTTCGGTGGAGAAAGGATCTTCATCGTTGATTTTGACCGGTGGGCCCATATGAAATGGGACCCACTTAATGTATGTTGTAGACCATGCAACGGAGGGCCCATAGTGTCGGGGTCCCTCCATCACACGTGTCCCTCTCAATCTCTCTCTCCCTCTCTTTTATTTATTTATTTATTTATTCTGTATGTGATGATATGACCGTGTGGCCCACTTGGATGGACCCCACCATGAAGCATGTATTGAACCCAAGTCACCTGTAGGTGGGGCCCACTTTATAAGTGTGATATCCACACTAATCATCATGTGGTGGCCCACCTGAGCAGGGCCCACATTGAACGTCCGTGAGAGCCAGAACGTCCAGCATCCCTGGACACTGGACATGAAAGCACAAATATGAGCTTACTTTCAAGCCTATGGGTTGGGCCACTTGCATAGGCCCCACCTTGATGAATGTATTCAATCCACCCCGTCCATCCCTTTCCACATAATATTTTAGGCGTTGAGCCAAAATATGGGGCTGATCTAATCTTCTGGCGGGCCATACTTTAGGAAACAGTGATTTCCACCATTGAAATTTTTTCTAATTTTTCTATGCACCAAAAGAATACCTAACATTGGACTCGTTGGATTTCTTACGAGTTGTGGAATCTAATGGCTGAATTGGATGGACTTGAAGTAGGCCCTACACAGGAAAAACTGCGGAAAAACTGCTTTTCAAAAAAAAAAAAAAAAAAGAATGTAAAGCAGTAGGGCTGCTGTTGCCAGAGGCGCAGGCAGCGCCTGCGCTGATGAGTGGGCGGGCGTATGAGCAGGGCCCCACGGCTCCAGCCATGGGCCCCACCATGATGTTCATTTGTCATCCAATTGGCTTATAAGGTGGGCCACTGCTTGAAGTGGGCCCCCTCAAATTTTCAATCACATCCAAGGCTCAAGTGGCCCACACCACAAGAAACAGCGGTGATTGAACTCTACCATTGAAACCCTTTTTGGGCCCCACAGAAGTTTTGGAATCAATATGAAATTTGTTTTTACTCTTTATCTAGGTCTATGGACCTCATCAACGGATTGGATGGCATCTAAACATTATGGTGGGCCCTACGTGGGACCCACCTCTGTCCTTATTAAGCAGTAGTCGCTACATCTGCTGCTGCACTTGCGGCAGCAGCACGTGCGTGCTCTCGATGGTGTAAACATCACGCCGTCCATTGGTTGGTGGGCCACATGCGTGGACCCCACCATGATGTATATTTGTCATCCAACCTGTTCATTGGGTGGGCCCCTTCCTGAAGTGGGCCCCATTCAAATTTCAGGCACGTACAAGACTTAGGTGGCCCACATCATTCTAAACAGCGGTGATTGAATTCTGCCATTGAAAACCCATCTTTGGTTTCAAGTTTTGGGTTAATATGAAATTTGTTTTTTTCTTTCCATCCAGGCCAGCATGGCCTTGTCAGCAGGTTGGACGTCAAGTAAACATTATAGTGGGCCCCACATGGGACCCCAAGATGTATGTGTTCTGTCCACACCGTCCACAACAGTGGACGATAGAACCCACTATTATGTATGTGGTTTAGCCACACCGTCCACAGCACCACCATGATTTATGTGTTTTTTTCACACCGTCCTCACCCGGACGGTGGGACCTACCATGATGTGTTTGTTCTATATCCACTCCATCCATTGATTTCAGGACAAAAAACCATCCGGAAAGGAGTGTTTTTGGAGTGAAATCCGTGCAGTCCACGGGTTTATCTACTTTGCCGTCCATCTTATATTTAACGGCTAGGATGTTGCAACAGCCTGCATAGTTTCAGAATGCCACTTTGGCAAGGGTTAAATCTTCCTTCTGAACACAATGGACGGTATGGATTGATGATTTAAATGTGGAGTAGGCCGTACTAAAAAAAATTTAAATGCACAGTGTAAACACTGTTTGTAAATGAGAAATGTCATGCATGTACGTGATGTGCATGTAATTTACATATAGGTTCATGGTGATGATCATGAGAAATCTACTCCGTCCATCCACATTGTCAGCTCATTTAAAGCGTTAAGACCGAATTTGAAGCGTATCTAGATATTAGGCGGGCCCCAAATCATGATTTCATGGGCTGATCTATCAGTTTAGCCATTTCTAAAAGGATCCAGGAGCTGAAATTTGACGTGTATGGCTAATTTGTAGTTCTTAGGCTGTATATAAAGTTTTGAGCTGATGGGATGGTGGAAACTCCGTAATCTTACATTCTGGATGGGTTTTTAGGCCCGTTTAATAGGACGCCTTAGGAATTTTTAATGGTGGAAATCATTTTCACTACTTATCTTTGGGTATGGCCCATTTGATATGCATGGGGCCAATTGGTGTGGCCCATTTGATATACATAAGGCCCATATTGATGTGTTCGTGGCCTGTCCATTGAGGCCCACCTTGGTATATGTATGAGGTCCATCTTGATTCATTTGTGGCCTTCTATTGAGGCCCACCTTGGTACATATATAAGGCACATATGATTAGGCCCACCTTTATGTGTTTACAGCTCATTGTGATGTATTTAGGGCCCATGGGTAGAGGTCCATTGTAACATATTTCCCTCCCATTTGTTAAGGCCCATTGTGGTGTATTCCCGCCCCATAGGTTGAGGCCCATTGTGATGTATTTGGAGTCCATGGGTTGAGGCCCATTGTAATGAGATTCCATTGTGGTTTATGTGTTGACCTTTATGGCGGGTCATGCCTTGGGAACAATGTTGGTTTGACGTCCACATTGTACGGATAATGTTGGTTAAATGTCTGCATTGTATCTCTCCCTAGGGTCCATTGATAGGCCTGTACTTGTTGTGTGTAGGCCATTTAGGCCCATCTTCGTTGTGAGGATAGTTCATCACTTTATAACATGCTTAGTATAACTCTATGCCTCATACCATACGCGTCATATATATGCTTGATGTAAGACCCGTATCCTAAACCGTACTGTTCCGTCAACTTCCGCGATCCTTCCCGTCGAATTCCAGCAATCTGCGACTGATAATCGACGTTGCGCACGACCGTAAGTCGTATCCTATACATTTGAGTTGGCTTAATCTGAGACTTGTATCATTGCGACCGCACCGTCGCCGCGATTCCAACGCCACGACTCACGCACCGATCCGATACCCAGACGAGATGATGTGGACTCATGTTCAGTTCAAGGAAAAACACTGCACGTTGCAAATCCCAAGAGAATCTCTACAATATGTCAAATCAATCCCATTAATCACCTCTCATGTCAAGTACACATACCCATGCTTTCTTTCTCCACAAGTTAAGTAAACCCAAAAGTCAACCAAGCTCTCACCTCACCCATCACTCACATCACACATCACTCACCCTTTCACCCATCACACCCATCCATCACCTCTCTTTCAACCATCCCATTTCTCTCATTTCTCAACATTTTTCAAGCCAAGCAAGAGCATCCCACGTCCAAGCTCTCTTCCATGTGAGAGAGTGATTTTGGTGGCCCACTTCCCACTCCAAAACCCATCATCCTAGCCATCCATTTTTCATCTCCACCATCAAAGTGAAGCTCTAGGAGTGTAGCTTTCCAACGGACCGAGAAGATCAAGCGGTGGGTGCTTCCCTAGCCTACTTTTTCATGTTTTTAAGATGGGCCAAGTGAGGCCTACCGATCAATGGTATGGATCTCACTTGAGACCCTAAGATGTGGCCGATGGTCCATCTTGATTATCCATATCATTCCATGATGAGGCCATTCTCCATGGCCCCTATCATGATGTTTACCTTTCCTAGCTTGTAACTAAGGTCATCTAGACCGTTTATTTTCGTGGAGAATGGATCTCCACCATTGATTCTTGATTAGGAGGGCCCATATGCAATGATCTATGTTGTAGATCATGGAAGGGAGCGCCCATAGTGCTAGGAACCCTCCATCACGCGTGTCCCACTCTCTCTCTCCCTCTCTTTTCATTTATTTATTTATTTTTGTTGTGTCTGTGATGTATTGGCCATGTGGCCCACTTGGATGGACCCCACCATTAGGTATGTATCGACCCAAGCCATCTAAAAGTGGGGGCCCATCTTATAAGTATTGAACCCACACCATCCATCATGTGGTGGCCCACCTAAATAGGGCCCACCTTAAATATATTAATAGGCTCAAAAACGTCCAGCGTCTGGACATTGTTAGGCTTAAAATACAAAAAAAAATGAGCTTGACCTTTCCAAGTATTTGAGAAGGGCCATTCACATAGGCCCCACCTTGATGTATGTTTCTAATCCATGTCGTCCATCCTCTTTCTCGACTCATTTTAGGCGTTGAGCCGAAAAATGGTGTTGATCCGATATTCAGGCGGGCCATAGCATAGCAAACATCGTCTTTACCGTTAAAAATTGACTAGGGCCCACCTTAAGTTAAAAAAATACCGTATATTAGACTCGTTTGGTTTGTATTGAGCCATGCAATCCAATGACTGGAGTGGATGCATCAGATGTGGACCCCACGCTTGAAAAACCGTAGAAAAAGCATTTAAAAAAAAAAAATTAAACCAACAGGAGCATGCTGCTGCTGTTGTCAGGCGCAGCAGGCCGCGTCAGCGATGCTGGCGGGAAGACGGGCAGCAGCCCACGGCCTCAGCCATGGGCCCCACCTTGATCTTTATTTGTCATCCAATCCATTCATATGCTGGGTACTCAGCACAGTGGGCCACCCTCCAAAAATCAGGCCCATCTAATGCTCAAGTGGTCCACGTGAGAGGAAACAGTGTGAATTGAACTCTACCATTGAAACCCCTTCTAAGGCCCACAACAGTTTTGAATCAAGCTGAAATTTGTATTTTTCCTTCAACCAGGTCTGCGTGACCTTATCAACGGGTTGGATGGCATGTGAACATTATGGTGGGCCCCACATGGGACCCACAATGATGTATGTGTTCTATTAGCACCGTCCACTACCGTGGACGGTGGAAACCACCGTATATGTGTTTTAGTAATGCTGTCCAGTCAGTTGCTGGACGGCCAGTAGGCCCACCCTCGACGTCTGTGTTTTATCCAAACCGCCCATTCAATTGGTGGGCCAGGTGTGTGGACCCCACCATGATGCATGTGTTGCATCCAACCCATTCAACCATTTTGAAAGCTCTTTTTGCGGCATGAGCTAAAGAATGAGTCAGATCCGTGGTTCAAGTGGGTCTCACCAGTTTTATTTGAAATGAGGATCGATTGATCCTTTGACATGGTTCATATACATGTATGTATACGTGTGTGTGTGTGTGTGTGTGTATATATATACATATATATATGTATGAAAGTATATATTTGTGGCCATTTTTAAGGCCCACCTTGGTATATATATAAGGCCCAAGTGATTGGGTCCATCTTGTCATAAATATGGCCCATTGTTGAGGCCCACTTGATGTGAATGTGAGGCCCATGTTATAAGGCCCATTCGATATATTTGTGGCCCGTGGTTGAGGCCCACTTTGATAGTTGTAAGGCCCATATTATGAGGCCCATTTCGATGTATTCAAAGGCCCATGGGTTATGGCCCATTGCAATGTACATAAGGCCCGTTGGTGAGGTTCATTAATGCAGCCCATTTGATGAATGAAAGGCCCATGAGATACGACCCATTTGATGTATTTAAGGCCCAACGGGATGTACCTAAGGTCTATTGCAATGTGTGATCCCCACATGGTTTATGTAATGTTACTTAAAGGCGGGTCGTGCCTAAGGAACAATGCTGGTTTGACGTCCACATTGTAAGAGTAATGTCGGTTAGATGTCCGCATTATAACTCTCCCCAGGGCCCATTGATAGGCCCATACTTGTTACGTGCAGACCGTCTAGGCCCATCTTCGGCGTAAGGATAGTCCATTACTTTACCACATGCTTAGTACACTTCCATGATTCATGCGCATATACATCATATGTATGCTTGATATGAGGAATGTTTGACCATAACATACGCCATTGGGAAGACCATTTACGGGACTCGTTATGAGACAAAGTGCCATACATGATCACGCAGTATGCGCTGGATTGCTGCATGATTTGATGGTGTGATTCATGCATCTCACATATGTGTGACCTGAACACTGCATGCCCTAGCGACATCAGGGCTGTGGCTCCACAGGTACATCGTGGATGGCCGTATCGGATACCAAAAATACTTGGTTTTAGCACTGTGGGCACTTCGGATGTCCTTGGGTGAGAGTCCCAAAACCTTTTTGGTATCAGGAGATGCTCCAACGTCTAAACCGAGTGGATACGTGAGCGCCTGAGTGCCGAATACCAGTAGGCCACGTCTCCCACTGTGTCATGGTCGGTTGGAAGGGGGTGTGGCCTTATCCGCCTGAGTGAGGGGGTTATAAGCTAGGCTGAGTTTGAACAGCTCACAAATGAGTCCGCTATCGATGAGCCGGGTAGGTATTGGCGGACTACTGGTCAGGCAGATAGTGAGGTCTATTCTGCTTACTTGGCTGTGCACCTAGGGAGGAGGCAGTCAGTGTGAGTGTATTAGACCCCAGTGATATGCAGAGAGGAACTATACTGATGTGTGTACTTGATGAGTATCGACTTGCTTGGATTGCATTTTGCATATGACATTCAGTTATGTAGGCCTTGCATTACATCGGTGTGGCCGATGGCATTCATATCTCGCATCACATGACCTTGGTATGGCCGATAGCATTTATGCCTTGCATTACATAGCCTTGGTATGGTTGATTATATTCATGGACTTACCCGCATGTTTTCGCATTATTCTGATACTGTATACTTGGCACTTGCCTTACGCACACACTTACACCACCTCTAAGCTTTTGTAAGCTTATGCACGATAGTTGCGTGCAGGTAGCGTTGGACAGCAGCAGCGCTGAGGTAAGGGTGCGTATCAGGACCTTTTGGAGCTTTTTGATCACCTTGTATTTCTCTTTCCGTATTGTACTTAAAATTTTTGATATAGTGGATATGTGGTGATGTTATTTTGTGACTTGGTTATGTTTGTGGTTATGCTCCATTATAAAAAAAATATATTCTGAAAATCCTCCTTGTAGGATCCCAGGATCGAAATCTGGCATTTAATTATCAGGAGCCGAGAATGGGGCACTACGGAGGCTGTCGGCACCGGATTCGGCAATCGGGATTCATGTGATTCCGATTTTCGAGTTTGGGGCGTGACACTTGATATGAGGAATGTTTGATCATAGCATAAGCCGTTAGGCTGAGATATTTACGGGACTCCCTATGAAACGGAGTGCCTACATTATAGCGTGGTACGCACAGGATTGCTGCATGACTGGATAGTGTGACTCATGCATCTCACATATATGTGACTTGATTATTATATGCCTTAGCGACATCAGTGCTGTGGCCTCCACAGGCATATCTTGGATGGCTAGATGGGACACCAAAAATAATTGGTTCTAGCATTGTGGGCACTTGGATATCCTTGGATGAAAATTCTAGAACCTCCTTGATACCAGGAGTTTCTCTAACGTCTAGACCGAGTGGAATATGAGCACCGGTGCCTATACCATGAGGCCGTGTCTCCCACTGTGTCGTGGTCGGTTGGAAGGGGGTGTGGCCTTATCCGCCCGAGTGAGGGACTATAAGCTAGGCTGAGTATGACCAGCTCGTAAATGGATCCGCTATCGATGAGTTAGGTAGGTATTGGCAGACTGCTGGCTAGGTGGATAGTGAGGTCTCTTCCACTCACAAGGCTGTGCAGCTAGGGAGGAGGCAGTCGGCGTGGAGTGTAATAGACCCCGATGATTTTCCAGAGAGCAACCGTACTGATACGTGGACTTGATATAAGGACTGGCATGATAGTATGACACCCCGTCACTGTTGCACATGTGGGCGGGCGCACGTGGGCAGACGCTGATGTGGGCGGGGCTAAGGCCTGGGCGAGCTACCACACTAGGCGAGCTACCAGCGGTTGGCAGGCTACTGTGCTGACAGGCTACTGAGTAGGAGTTGCATACTCATTCATTCATCCATTCACTCTCCACTCGGGCTGACGATGCGTAACTATTTATTACGTGTACCTTCACAATGGTCAGAATTTCGGTTGGGGCGTGCGACTAACCTAAGATCAGGAGTTTATCACATTGTGTTTAAATATCCAAATTTAGGTATGAGACTAGTTTGGATAGAATTTTCTTGTGATGGACCCCGTAGCCTGTGATACTTCGTACTATCATCCCGACTTCACATTCCAGCATAGTTATTTCATTCACACCGCATATTATATTGCATTCACAGTACTTAGCATTTTGGATTACTACGTTTCTGCACTTATATGGCTTAGAAGGACTTGACCGGATCTGTATATTGCATCACATCTGTATTATATAATATTTGGCTCACTATGATCTACATTGCGTACTCTGATATTATGTGACTCATGGACTTACCAGTATATTTCTGCTTATTCTGATATCGTATGATTCATGACTTTATCATTTCTCTTGCTTATCTCGATGATGTATGATTTATGGACTCTATTATATACTCGGCACTTACCTTACACACACTTACACCACCCTCTAAGCTTTTGTAAGCTTATGCACGATAGATGGGTGTAGGTGGTGTTAGGTTGCAGCAGTGTAGAGCTTGGAGCGTGCGGCGGCTTTCAGGGGCTCTGATTTTGATATATGTATTTTCCTTTCAGCATTGTATTCAAGTGATTGTGGATATGTGATGATGATGTTGCCTTTATGATTCAGGTAAACTTGTGGTTATGCTTATTCCAAGACAAAATGTACGTTGAAAAATCCTCTTTGTAGGATCCCAGGATCGGAATCTGGCGTGTGCTGCGCTGGGAGCCGAGAATGGGGTACTACGAGGCTGTTGGCACCGGATTCGGCGATCGGGATTCCTGTGAATCTGATTTCTGGGTTTGGGGCGTGACACCTATTGAGTTCAAATCCTCTATTATCCCGAAAAGGCTTATCCATTCCAAATAATTTATCAAATATCCATATCCTTAGGTAACCTTAGCTTTTCAACTCATAGGTGGATATAATTCAAAAGTTTATATATGGATCTTACTATAAACGGTTGAGTTATTGAAAAGCAACCTCTTTTGATACCAATTGAATTTGTGTAGTGGGAAACAGATAGCCTACCATGGCACGTTCGAAAAGCTCGGAGGAGCTATGAAATTATGGCTAACTCATAGATTGGTGATGATTAAAACTAATTAAAATTTCTACAAATAAAACAAGTTGCCTACCTTAAATCAATTTACCAATTAAAGGTAAGAAGGCAATTTAACACTAAACCTTTCAAGTCAAAGTGAGTCCAATCACATAAACTACAAATGATATTCCAATCAAGTAATTATCAGTCTATAGGAGAGATATTGAGCTTGTATATACTTGTAAGATAAGTGCATAACATACAACTCAATTCAAGCATTCATGTGATTTAACTAATTAAATACACACACATAAATTATAATTACAAACATTCACAATCGTAGACACAGACATGTATAATGGTTCAGTTTCCTTAGTCTACTCCTGACGGATGCACTCTCCTTGAGTGCACCGGTATTCACTATCAAAGGTTTTGAATCTGGTTCACCTATAACATTTACATGGTTTCTCATAAGCTGTAATGCTCTGAAAGTCGAGGGTTGAGCAAGAGCTCAACTCCTGAGTTCCAACGCATCACTTATGTAACATAAAAAATGATGATTTAATGTTGTCCATATTAGTACATTAAACATGAGTGAGATTAAGATAAAACAGCGTGTCATACTCCAAAGGCATTTAAATAACGCAAGCAGAAGACTGTGATATGTATATAAATCATATAAGTGAGTGTAAGTCTTCAGAGTATGAACGTCACCAAGTTAAGTAATTACAAGTGTATTTTCAAAATAAACAAAATAATGAAGTGGCGTGTCATCTATCCATGCCCCTGTAGCCCCGTCTGTGCAAATCCAGGCCTACATAAACCCGCTTGCCAGCTGCATATAGGAGAACGCCTCCTCCTCATCCTCGAAGTCTGGCTCCGCCTCATAAGTCGGGTCATTCTCTGAAACTACAATAGAGTCTGGTGGGTGTTTAAAACACCGTCCCAGAACGTGGGAGTGAGTGATCAACTCAGTAGAGCTATAAGACAAATGTTAACATGTTATCAATTCAATCAAGTAGTAATGATAAAGTAGTACAACAATCATATCCTAAATACTCTTGTTAATGCAAGGATGATATGCAATAATGATGCATATCCTCACCTGCACTCCCTCGGTGTCTTCATCTTACGGTGCGCATGACAACTACCCGAAAGTGCTCTTCCACGCCAAAGCACATGCAATGCGGTGCATGCTCATGTTAGCTAATAATTAATTAAGTTTATTCACACAGCAGGATTGGGAAGCTAAGGCTCCTCCCTTATATCAATTCTCAAACAATGATCCATTCTAAGGTCGTCAGTCCTAGGTAAATCTCATATGATATTGCGGTTCTAGGTCACTACAAAGGGTTCATCACCTGATCAGTGTAGGCCTAGTTTACACTCTAGTCGCTATGGAAAGGCTCGTCGCCTCAACGCAGCCTCGAAGTATGCTCGAGGTCACTACCAAGGGCTCGTCACCTGATCAGTGTAAGCCGACGGCTCGAATACAGTGTTTCATACCACCGTATTCGGCTCACGAGTCTGGGTTACTCACTGGTCTATGGGTGGACTCGTCACTCCGACGTAAGCCAACAGCTCGACCATGGTATCCCATACCACCATGTCAGACTCATGAGTCTTAGCGTATCGAGGTACCAAGGTTAACGAGCTTTCCACTGGTGAGTTTGGTACCTTAGATTCAAGCAGTAGCGTCCTTACATGGTGAACATACATTGGGTCAACCGGGTTAGTTGACAGACTTTACTGATATGAGCATATGTCGAGCCGATCGACATGGAGCGTGCAAGCAACTCCTTGTGGCCTAACCACTACCGACAAGCAGCGTACGACTCCGATTCATCGGGCGTGTTCGTAGTGGTCAAGCAGATCAACCACCGTTCACAGATATTAACCGATTGACTGGACTACATCATAGCCCCAATCACACTCCAAACCATAGCATTCACATGTAGTGATCCAGAATAGCATGTAACAACTGAAACCAGATGTAGATCTTACTCGAGCAATTTAACGAAACATATACTACACGTATTATCAAACATAGGCATTCCATTCATACATCACATAATGATAAGGTAGGCTATATGAAGGATAATATAATCATAGTTAATGGTATTGTGAATCCTATCTCAACTCCCATAATACGTGTATTTAAGTAAGCATTTTCACATTCAGGCATTTTGTCAAACAATTAGACTACACATATCCTATACATGTAATATAGTAGTTATAACAGGTATTATAGCAAATCCCTTTACAAAAAGATTTACCATACATACAACAATCATGCATTATCAGTCAATAAACATAGCAAGTATAAATCATAATTCCATGCTCATTTAAACATTTCAACAAACACATGAAAGGCATGTAAAATCAACATAGTTTACATATATGCATAATATGCGGTAAGCCTCATATCTAGGTAATATGAAAGCAATCAAGTCAGTTATAAATCATTACTAACATTGAAAGCCATGAAAATCACAACCTAAACATTTATAGTCCGCACCTTTCGCCGGTAAACAAGTATCGAACTCAGTTTGTATACCAAGCATTTGTCTACGACACAACGGTAACCTATAGTATGAAATATGTTAGCTATTTCATCACTTCCACTGTTTGAATCCTTAAAATGGATTAGGGTTAGAATTTCTTACCCAAGTATGGAGTCGGAATTTCCAGAAAAGCGATACAGAAGCGGTACTTCGATACGTAGTGGCAGAGAATAATCTCTGTAGCAAAACCCTAACTTCCCTAACACTTTCTCTCTTTTTCCTTCTCTTTCTTTTCTCTTCTCTCACCTAGGTTAGTAAATTCATATGGAGTGAGAGAGAGAGAGAGAGTTTTAAGCCTTTATATGCGCTCAGAAGTGATGGGAATGGCCCCAGGGCTAATGTATACTTAGGTTAAGCCAAATAGTGTCTGTTTTGATCCAGTAGAGCACTCCTGGAGGCCCCTTTGTTGAATGCAGTCGCACTTAAGCTCCCTGACCATGGATCTAGGTTAGGCAAAGTTTTCGGTCCGATCGGGTTTGTAGATCGACCGTGGCGATCCTGTTTCAGTTCAATTGTCACCGATGCTCAATCAGGGTCACAAGCACACTAACCTAGATTGGAAATTTTCTCTGATCCGAGGGTGTAATTGGGTCAGATTTCGTCATTCTGAATCCTTAGATTCAGCCTACAAGCGAACCGACTCAATTCACTTAAATTTTAATTCATTTCCTAAAAAATATTCGCGTTTCTCACCCTTCGCTCCGGGCTCAAGTTGTGAGTTTCTGGGTACTATTAGGACTTGATTTCAAAGATGGTTGTTAAGTCCAATAAGGCAGTCATAACCGTATAGGTTTGGGGTAATCGGACTTTCGACATGCAGTCTAGGTCCGATACGAAGTTTCATGACGCTCTCGAGAGCAACTTGGCTTTAAGATGGATCCTAAGTTTCAGGATAATGTAGCGTCAATGGTTCTGCTAGTTTTGGGTCTTACAGATCGTATTTAAAGTAATTAGGGCTAATTTCATAGGTAATATAGTTTAGCACTAATTAAGTCTCATTTAATTTCTAAAGGATTTGATCCTTAGGGATTTCTACCTGAGGTAGCACTCGGGTCTTTGTACAGATTTTCTGAGATGTTACATAGACTAACCACTAACCTACGCATATACTTTTGTGTTTGAGGCACACATTTCCACATGTCATTTACTCCCATAAGAGACTCTAGTTTATTTTATTTTTTTCGATTAACCAACGACCACTAATGGTCTTAATATAATGACCTACATACATTCCCGTCGGAGACTCCCACAGAGATTAACATGTATGCACCCATGCCCGATGGACCATGTATACACCTGTGTTAGTGAATTCAACCCTACACAAGAGCCTGGGTCCTACATAAAAACCTATTTGAGTTTGGGTCACAAACTCTTACATTTAATACTACACAATGAAAGAGTGTATAGACTCATACTTGACAACTTACTTGTCGGATTAAACCCCTTTGTCATGCCTTTTTTGGGTTGCTTGATCAATGTTATCCCGTGCTTCAATCAGCTCCCATTGTGATCCCCCTATTTATGATATCGATGCTTCTGATCTTACGATTGTTTGCCTTGCATGTGATGTGCCAATAAGGTGAGTAAGGCAATGAAGATTGGTGGAATCTCCTACAACTAATGGGATAACTGTTCTTCAAAGGGAATTGTAACATCCCGAAAATCGGGGGTCGAGCATAAACTCCACTCTCGAGTTTCAGAACATCACTTATACAACATTTTCAATGATGGATGAATGTCGGTAGTAGTAGTACATAAAACATGAGGTGGATTAACCTAAAACAACATATCATACTCCAGAGACAGTTAAATTAGCAAGCGAAAGAATGTGATAGATATATAGAATATATGCACTGTTGTAGGTCCCTAGAATGTGAACATGTTACCAGGTTAACTAAATACATGTATACTCCAAAAATGATCAAAAAGAATACACATGAGTGCTTCAAAAAATATAAAATGATAAGTGTCATGGCTTCTAATCAACCTCGTTGTAATCCCGTCGATCAGAACCTGCATGTAGGAGGGATCATCCTCATCATCACCAAGTCCGACTCTGCTTCGCAAGCATCATCATTATCTGAAACTGAAATAGGAACTGGTTGGTGTGTACAACACCATCCCGTAACGTGGGAGTGAGTAGCTAACTCAGTGGAATCATAGAGCAAAGGTTAACATGTTATTAAATCAATCACACGATAATAGTAAAGCAAACAATCAGACATTCCTAGATACTGTGATTAATGCAAGCATGAAATGACATGATGGATGCCCTCACCGACATACTCCCTCATGCGACACCATCTTACGTCCGCAGCATGCTTTCTTCCCTCAGTGCTCCACATCTTCTAGGAACATGAAGTGCGATATGAATATGATTACCGAATTGTTATTAGTCCTTTTCATACAGCAGGATTGAGAAACTATGGTACTTCCCTTATATCATTCCTAATAAGGATCCTGTCTAGGGTCGTCACTCCTAGTAATCTCATACGATGATATATTTCTAGATCGCTGCAAGGGCTGCTAGGGCTGTTGCATGCACTCGTTGCTCCGCTCCCCCATCACCTTATCAATACAGGCCTAGTTTATATCCTTAAGAATGCATCAGAACTCGTCGCCCCCATGCGGTGTCAGGATAAACTCAAGGTCACTACAAAGGGCTGGCAGGGCTGTTGCTCGCACTCGTTGCTCCACTCCCCCATCACCTTATCAATGTAGGCCGACAGTAAAAATATAGTGTCCCATACCACCATAATCTGCTCAGAGTAGGGTGCTCATTAGTCACTACGGGGAGGTTTGTGGCCCCGGCGTATGCCGACAGCTCGACCACGGTATCCCATACCACCATGCCCGGCTCATGAGTCTTAGTGGATCGAGGTACCACGGTTATCAAGATTTTCACTAGTAAGTTCAGTACCCTAGGTTCAAGCAGTTATGACGAATACAAGGTGAACATACAATGGTCAATCCGATTACTTGATGAGTTCGACTAGCGCGAGCGCACGTTGAATCGACTGACATGAAGTGCAAAAATACTTCGCGTGACCTAACCACTGCCGACGACTCTAGTACAACTCGGGTTCGTCATACACATCCTTCGTGGCGAATAGAATCCAACCACGAATTCTAAAATGTTACTGACTGCCTGGACTAAAGTATAGCCCCAAGCACATGTAATGTGAATCAGTACTCATATGAGAGAGATAGAATTGAAATATAAGTAATTCCAGCATGTTATCAACATGTTATAATGTACATCATAAGCAGTTAACCATACACGAGTATTTCACACCTAAGGTAGTCAATTTAAATACAACAAGCATGGAGGAAATCATGTGCATCATCAAAGTAGTTGAGAATCCAGTCTCAACGCTAATCTACAACACCATTTACTCAATACTTACTAATACATACATTTATACAAAAACTTAGACTACGCAACTCCAACGTACTTGATGTATGTTGATTCCAACATATAATATGACAGATCCTTATAGCAAGGAGTTGTCTAATACACAACAATCATGTTCTTACATTCAAAACATATGGCAGGCATAAATCATATTGATTTAGGCATTTCAACAAACACTTAGTCTACACACATTAGTCTACATAGCATATGTCAGCCAATATGCATTAGGGTGAATCTCTTCACCAAACAGATCATACACGTATAACTAGTATAGGTACACGGTAAATACTCATGATAATCATACCGGCAAAATACGTACGTATACTATATTTTATATAAATACCCAAAATACCCTAAATCTCATATTCTACGTACGTATTCGAAATAAAAAATGGACAACATATTTTACATATTAAACAGCATCCTTATCAGCAATCTACCATTAAACGACATTGAAAGCTTTGTAAAATGGTAACCAAAGCGTCTAAAATCTGCACCTTTCACCGTAGAAGCATATCGATTCGAATAGAAAGTCTACGCTTCGTCAACGTCGATATGGTGACCTAATTTACAAGATAGGTTAGCTACTTCGCTACTTGTATCGATGGAATCCCTAAAACAGCTTGAGGTTAGGGTTTTCTTACCTATAACGGCGTTGGAATTGCCAGAATAGCAATGCAGGTGGAAGGATCTGGCACGTGGAGCGGCAGGGAAGACTCCCAGGAGAAAGCCCCAGCTTCTCCCTCACTTTCTCTCTCTTTTCTCTCTTCTCTCTCTAAGGGTTTTCCCAAATTCGTATGGGTTAGAAAGCTAAGGGTTTAAGGCCCTTTTATAAGCCCAAACATAACCAAAACAGACTCCAAGTCAAGGTATACTTGGGTTACAACCAAATCAGGTCTTTCCTGATCCAAAAGAGCATTTCGGAAGGTCCTCTGGCCGAATGCTGTCGGACTTAAGCTCATGGATACTGGATCCTGATCACATTAAGTTTTCAGTCCGGTAGTGTTCCCAGATCGCACGTGGCGGACCAGTTTCAGTTCAGCGGTCACTGAGACTCGATCAGGGATTCCAAGTACACTGACCTGAGTGAGAAATGTTCCCTGATCCGATGGTGTACTTGGGTTAGATTCCGACGGTCTGAATGCTTATACTGAACCCGTAAGCGAAACGTGTCAGATTCATTTAAATGATATTTAAATTTTTATGAATTTCACTCTTTCTCACACTCCTTGCTCCAGGCTCAATGAAATAGCCTCAGAACATCAGTTAGGCTTGATTTTCGAAACAATTGTCAAGTCCAACTAAGCGGTCATAATGGTTTGAGATTGTAGATATCGAACTTTCGACGCGCGGTCTAGATCCAATACAAAGTTTCAAAGGGTTCTTGAGAGCAAACGGGTTTAGAGTTTGATCCTAAGTTTTAGGGTAACGTAGCGTCAACGATTCTATAGGTTTTGGGTCTTACAGATCGTATTTAAAGTAGTTGGTGCTTATTTCACAGGTAATCTAGTGTAGCGCTGGCTAATTCACGTTAAATTTTTAAAGAATTAGGTTCTAAATGATTTATTTGGCTTTGGAATTGGGTTCTGAGAGGTTACCAAGGTGTTATGGTTGACGCATTGCCTAAGGATGTTTAACCCCAGGTTGGTAAAAATCTGGGGTGTTACAGGAATTCACCTAGATGGGTCTCCTAAAAGATTTAGATAACGATATACTAATAGGCATAATGTCTAACTTCTAGAGAATGGTGAAGATTAAAAGTATCTTTATAATGGAGGTTGGAATCCTCATTATAATAAAATCTCAATGAAGATGATTTGAATCTCAATGAAGATGATTTGAATCTCAATATATTAGAGTCATAGAATGGTGGATATGAGTGTGGAATCACCTAAGCTCTTAACGCACGAGAAACTCATCTAAATGTCCTAGAACTGAATGCCCTTTTATAATAAACCGATTTGCAACGGTTATAAAAAGGCTAGTTAACGGCTTCGTCAATCGGATCGAAAGGGCCCTTTGATGGGACGGAGGTCCTTTAATAGGATCAAGATGGCCCTTGATGGGATCGAGCAAAACTAATTTTCAGCTGAAATGTTACTGAACAATTTTTATATTACCTACCCAATGTTATCGAGTGGGACTTTGATCTCATCAAGTCCTATAGACAGCCAGTCGATAAGATTAAGATCCATTTGAAAATTGTTGTTTTGGACATATGATTTCATAGTAGTTTAACATCTCTTTTAGCCTTAATTATCATGTTCCGACTTGCATCATAAGGTCATGTGATGATCAAACGAGATTTACCTATTAAGCTTATCATCATTTAGAGGCTAAGAGTTGTTTTGGGTATAAGGTTAGGGTCATCAAGCCACCTTATTTAGTCATTAATGTTTCATGTCCACTTGTATCTTAGGTTTCCAGCTTCCAAGGACCCAACCAACAATGTGACACACGGACTCACGTGACTGATAAAGTCTGTTCATAAATAAGTACACTAACACTAAGATCTCCAACACTCCTCTCATTCCTTTATTTCCTTTTAATCTCATTTTCATTTAAAAAAAAATTAAATTCTCTTATTATCCCTTCTCTTCTCCATGAGAGAGCTCATAGTCATGGCGCGTTTCTCTTGCAAATGAGATGCAATGAGAGGGAGAAGTGTAAAGAAATGGAGGGTACCTAGATCATTTCACTTGGGGTGTGTTTGGACAAACGAGGTGGATGGGAGTAGTTTGTATTAGGTCGGCTACGAGCAGCTATCCCATCCCATCTTGCGTTTGAGACTCATGGCGCATCTCATCCTAGGCGGCCTCGTAAATGGCATTGGCGTCCAAGATGGATTCGGGCAATCCCACCTTGGAATATCGCCCATCGCTGGATTTAGATGTGGGATACGGGATAGGATGGGCTACTCAATTCGGGCGATCATCTCAGCAGCATCTTCTAACAGATGAGACGACTCACAAAGGGGAGGCGGTCTCCATTTAAGGATGACAATAAAAGGTGGTTTGTTGCGAATGGTGAACCCTGTTTTCTCTACCCATCTCGACTAGAAGTGTCGATTGTCTTCATCACAACTGGCGAGAAGGTTGGAAACTCCGGTAATTGCAAATAAGTCTGACCATAACCTTCATTTGGGGAAACAATTTTATTTGTGTACTAGCCTTTGTATGTCGTTAATGGGTGTGGGAGTTGTTAAGTATACGAAGAGTATTAATTGATTCTGTGTGGATTCTCAGTAGCATGTTGGATTACTGGGAAGATGAAATTGGAAAGGGGATTGTGGTGGGATTTGCTTGTATCCATCCGAATCCTAACAAGATTTCCACGATTAACAATGGGATTGGGATCACAAGATCCGAACGTGACAGATTTTACACCAGTTTTTATAGTTGAATAATCTAGTTTCATACTTCTGGTGATGGATATTGCTACTGAGGGCCACTCGAATGGCCTTTTGGGGCTTTCATATGGTGGGGATTATTTAAGTACATGTAATGATTTTGCATGTTAATGATATAAACATCGGTTGTTTTCGGATTAAATCCTCTTCAAGTATTGTGACTTGATTTGAGAATCGAAGGACGGTGTGTTGTATTTGATTTGATGAGCCTGTTTTTTTTTCTCTTGCTTGTTTCTCTTATTAGATGAAACAAGTAGATGAAGGATTTCGGGACTGTTGACATGAAGAGGATATCATGCTTATCCAAACATGATGTGCTCTAATGCCTAGTATCCTGACACTAATTTGATCCTAGATTGTTTATTAAGGCTGGATTTGGAATGTGTGTATAATGTCCAAGATGAGATTCCTCCAAATGGTTATTGTGCATGTTGACCCCTAACACATATTTGATCATGGAGATTGTTTATTATGGCTGGATTTGAAATGTGTGTAAATGTCCAATACGACATTCATCCAAATGGTCATTGTGTTTGTTTCTAAATTTTAGAGGAAACAAACTCCTAGCCATTTTGGGCTAGTTTCAAGGAGAGTCTATTAAATTCACTATGGAATGTTCTTTCCTCACTGACAGACTATGGAAATTAGAGAACAAGAGGAAAATGCATAAGTAGGACATTTTTCCTTCACCAAAGTTTGTACTTCCTCAATTTTTCATTGGGATAGTAACAATTCCATCATGTGAAATGCATGAAATTTTTTTTTATAAAAGAGAGCAGAAGAGGAAAAAAATTTCTGGGTTGTTGGACCTGTAATACATCAATGCACATCATTAGTCACAAGTGGAAGAGGAATCCACTCTCCATGCATATCCAAACTCCATGCCTTGTTAGGTTCCTTAAAAACCTTTCTGGTGGAAAGGAAGCTCGAGGATAGTTCCAATGATGCCTTTGTGAAAATCATAATTTATTATTTTATTTTATTTTTCTTTCTTTCTTTGGTTATTATTGGCGCATGGTTCATTTTACTTGATTCATTGAGTTGCTTAGATCTAGTATCTCAATACTGAGGTAAAAAAGTGGTGAAAGAGGTAACTCTTATATTTTCAGAAACCAAAGGAACATGGGTTTTTCTAGGTGTCATCTAATAATTTCATTTTCTTTTATTACTCCTGTAAGTGCTAAAATGTTATAATGATGTTAGTAGAACAATGTGATAGTCGTTTTATCTTTTTGGATACTACAGTATGAATTATCCAAGTGTCATGCCACCGCAGCCATTGTTATTAATAGAAACGTATCTGTTATTTGTGTAATTTGCTTGTACTCGTAGATTAGTAGATTCCAATATAAATGTGTTGACATTAGAACACTGGATGTAATCTGCTTATTTGTGTAATCCCAAACATAGACAAAACACCGGATGTGTAATCCAATATAAATGCGTTAACATCAGGAATGTATTTGTAGATTTCTTAAGATTAAGCTCAACAACTGATTACACACGTGTTGGGATTGATGATTTACAGATGATTTTTTATTTGTACTTTGTAATTTTTCAATCCTAAATTTAAGATTGTATATATATTTGTTTTATAATGATTTACAACTGATTACACATCCTTATGCTTGCCTATAAAACAATTAATTTATGTTATCCCAAACAATGTTGGATCTGAAATTTTTCTATACTACTATGAGGAAATTCTATTTTTATACTAATCTCAGGACTTGAAGACAATGCTTGATGTGTAATTTTTCTATCCTATGTCATTCTTATTTTTTTAATAGTTTGTTTTTTTCCCTTTCAAAAATATTGGCAAATCCATTGTCGGTTAGAAACTGCATATTTTGTCCTCATCCTCATCCTCAATGTCTGTCCACATCAATGAGATGTGGGCTTTTATAGTTACCATTATTTTTGGAATAGTTCAGTAACTGCCCCTTTTTTTTTGTTAAGTCTAAGCACAACACCCCTAACGTTGTGGTGATGCTTCAAATATTCAAACCAATATCTGTTGTGGGATACCCTGATCAGATCATCCTAATTTTCATAAGGCTTATGCATTCAGTGAGGCCATTTTCAAGAGCAACTTCATCTTTCAATGCATGATATTCTCCCACGGGCATATGAGAAGTTGTTTCAGCACTTGCTCTTCTTTAATAAGTTTAGATGAAACATCCGATCCTTACAAAAATGGTATGTCATACCATGAACTCTCATACAAGATAAAAGGGAATTTTTTTAAAGAAAAATCACTCATTAGGTGAGCCCCACATAAATAATGAATTCTACCATCGACTGTCTATTGATTTTGCTTAGTAAGCAGAACGTTGCCGGTTAGAAACTACATATTTTATCCTCATCCTCATTCTTCTCTGATTTATCTGTCCCTTTATTTTAATGAATGAAATCAAATGGCCAGTTTTGGCTAAGACCATCTCGTGCCACCAAAGTGTCCATTTTTCAAGTAGTTCAGGTCTGTGATTTACCTTTGAAATTCCAACTCACAAAACTGGTGCACGGATTTGTAGACATTTTACCCTTGCAGAAACAGAGAATTCTCAATCCATGTGGAACAAAAATCCCATTGAAACATAATATTTATCAACATAAACAGACCATTAACAAAAAGAAGAAGAAATTCAGTCAACTTGTGTCTTGGTTACCACAGCTTAGGTCTTGCGATGGATTAGATTAAGTCCCAAGTTATCAAGGAATGTCCTTTTCCAGCAAGGGAGGACATTGGAAAATAATACAGATTTATTTTTCTTCTAAAGGTTGTAAGAACTGAAGGTTGGGGTGGATTGTATAGTGGGCTGAAGCCTTCCTTGTTTGGTAGTGTAGCATCTCAGGTAAGCCCTTGTCCTTTCTTTTCTTTGTATATATTCCACTCATTCGTATAGTATGGAACATTACATGGATAATGTTTATGTGATTTGATTAGTATTAATTAATTCTTGAAAGCACGTTAACCTCTTTGTGATTTAGATTGTGGATTGTTCCTCCTTTTTTTTGTTATAAAAGTGCTCATACTATTCGAGGTAAATTTACAATTTTTTACTTTCTCATAATTCTTTAAGTTGATCGAAATCTTTATGCCTGTGATGAGCAGGTCAGGTCTAGATCATCGGATATTTCACATCATGTGAACAGATTAATAACTCAATTCTCATCAAGGTAACCCTATACAAAACTTAATATAATTGCGCTTAATACTAGTATCTAGTTTTGTTGTCTGACAATTGGTGATACAATAATATTCTTTTATACCAACTCTAAAAAAGAATATAATTTTTTTTTTAAAAATTATTTTGAATGGACGCTGGAATATTTAAGAATTAGTGATATTGGTCATATGAAAAAGATTAGTGATTTATATTAAACACAACTTCACACATCTAAGTGTAGGTGATCCATTCGTCAATATGGATAATAAAGAGGATGAAGAGATGGCGAGGTCTATTGTTGTTCAAGGGATGGTAGCCCATGTGGCCACGGTCGGAGAATACCATCGAGTATACATGTCAAACAACCGGCACGTCACGGAGATTATGAACGGGTGAGTTTCATCAACTCGATCATTCGAGCCAGTGATTGGGACTGTGTCGCTCAACTAAGAATGAGTCGAGAAGCATTTTTTCAGTTATCTAGTCAAATACGAGAGAAGACACATCTCCAAGATAGTCGTAACGTTAGTCTTGAAGAACAGCTGTAGGACCCATATCTTAGCCCGTAATGTTCCGTATGCCTCTGCGGTCCTCCCGGTCAAATTTCGGCAACCTTCGACCTTTTCTGACATTTGCGCACGATCCCAAGTCATATCTCGTATTTCAGAGTCGGCTCAACTCGAGACTTGTACCTTGACGACCGCACCGTCGCCGCGGTTCCGATGCCGCGTCTTGCGCGCCGAGGCGATACTTAGGCCAGGAGATGTGGGCCCGCGTTCAGTTCAAGAAAATATCGCATATTTATAAAATCTCAAGAGAATCTCTACAACCATTCAAATCAATCTCATCAATCATGTCATATGTCAAGTACACATCACCCCATCCCCAAGCAACCCTTAAAGTCAACACTCCCTTACACAAAGTACCCCCCATCACTCACTTTTCACCCATCACACCCATACCTTTCTCCCATCACCCCTCTCCCATCACCTCTCTCTCTCTCTCATTCCCTCTCATTTCTCCCAAGCACCATGAGAGCTTGGACGTCCATGGCTTCCATGAGAGAAACTAAGTGTGGCCCACTCCCTATCACCTAATCCTACCCTCCAAAATCGATCTCAACCGTTAAATCGCACCCCTTGAAGCTCTTGAACGCGTTGGTGGAAGAAGGAAGACGAAGATCATAAGGTGGGTGCTTTCTCTCTCTCTCTCTCTCTCTCTCTCTCTCTCTCTCTCTCTTTCTCTTTTTCATTTTTGAGTGATGTGTGGCACACCCGAATGGACCCCACCATGAAACATGTATTCAATCTAAGCCATTTGTAAGTGGGGCCCACTTTATATTTGCATTGTATCCACACATCCGTGTGTTTGGTGGCCCACCTTAGCAAGGCCCTCCTTAAATGCATGTGATATGGCCAAGCCGTCCAGCGTCCAGAGACACTGGACGTGAAATGGAAATCCAAAAAAAAATAATATAATATTGGCTTGGTTCAAGCCTTGGAGTGTGTTACTCATGTAGGCCCCACTTTGATGTATAAATTTAATCCACACCGTCCATTCCATTTCCAAGCTCGTTTTAGGCGTTGAGCCGAAAAATGAAGTCAATCTGACTATCTGGTGGGCCATAACTTAGCAAATAGTAGTTTTCACCGTTAAAAGGCACTCTGATATTTCTACACCTCCAAAACATATCGCATATTGGACTCTTTTGGTCTATTTCAAGCTATAGAATGCAATGGGTGGAGTGAATTTTTCGGACGTGGACCCCACCCAGGAAATTCCTCAGAAAAATCAAATTTTCAAAAAAAAAAAAAAATAATAAATAAGGCAGTGCCTGCTGCTGCTGACGCAGCAGCAGAACGCTCTGTGTTTTGATGAACGGACAGCAGGGACCCACGGTCCCAGCCGTGGGCCCCACCATGATGTGGGCTTATCATCCACACCGTTAATTTGGTAAGCCCCTTCTTGTAGTAGGCCCCCTCCAAAAATCAGCCCTATTTGGGACTCAGATGGTCCACACTACAGGAAATAGTGATGAGGAACGTTTGCCATTGAAACCCTGTTGGGTATCACAGAAGTTTTGGATTAATACGAAATTTATTTTTCCTGTTCATTCAGGTCCGTGCGACCTCATCAACGGTTGGATGTCAAAAAAACATTATGGTGGCCCCAGGTACGACCCATAATGATGTACGTGTTGTATTCACGGTGGAACCCACCATGATTTATGTGTTTGATCACACCATCCACTGTTTGGACGGTGGGGCCCACCATGATACATGTGTTGCATCCAACCATCCACCCAATGGCGAGCTCTACTTAATGCTAAAATATATATATATATATATATATAAAATAAAATAAAATAATAAAGCAGATTCAAATCTCTGGTGGGCCCTCCCATGATGTATTTGCTACATCCAAACTGTCTGTCCGTTGGAGGACGTGGCCCCCACCATGGCACACGTGTGGGGCCATAGGGATGTGTGTATTTAATATCTACACAGTCCATTTTTTTTGGACGGTTTATGTGGAGCCAACCTTGATATGTAACTATCCATGCCGTCCAATCCAAGGACGTGGATGGAAGCGGATTGGCTAGTGTACCTCACCAGCTTTGTAGCTGCCAACGTCAGCAAGCTCCGTGGGTCTGACCACATCCCTTCATCTATGTGGACCCCACGCAGTTGATTAGCTGTTGTTGTACGTCAGCAAGGACTGTGGAGCCCACAGATGTATGCATTGTATATCACATCGTCCATTTCTGGACGGTGATTGGTGGGAGCGCACCTTGATGTATTATTCATCCAGGCCATCCGTGCAGTTCACATGGACAACTGGATTAGAGTAGATAAATAAATATATTATATATATATATATATATATATATATATATATATATATATATATATATATATATATATATATATATATATATATGTATATGTGGTGGGCCCCACGTGGGACCCACCTGCTGTATAATGGATTGGATAGTGCACCGCACACAATTATATATAGCTGACTATATTGACGTCAGCTGTCCTTGGGCCTCCATCATGAGGTATTATTATATCCAAACTGTCCATCTCAATGGTCCACCGTGATGCATGCATTTCTCCTAGCCGTCCATCTGTTTTACCAGCATGGGACCCACATTGATGTATTTTTTTTCGTGTCCACACCAGACGATGCTGCTGTGGTACCCACGTGATGTGTCTATGAGCACCACTACGATGTATATTTTGATCCACACTGTCCAGAGTGTCTAGACGGTGCTGGACCATCTTTGGATTGTGTTGAGGACACCATGTGGTGTTTATTTCATCCACGCCGTTCGTCCATCTGGTTGGGACCCACTGGATGTGTGGATAGAATTGAATCCACACCGTCCCTCCATTTGCATGGAGCCACCACGATATGTGGGCTTAATCCATATCGTCTATCCCATTTGGTGAGCTCCTCCTAAGGCTTAAGAGAAATGAGGCAGCTCCAAAATTCAATGGTCCACACTGTAGGAAATAGTGGGCTGGCACCCACCATTGAAACCCTTTGAGGCCCACCTGCTATCGCCCTCCTTGTTGTATATACACGCCACCCATCCATTTTACCGAAACATAGGCTAACTTGTAAGGTCCACTATGATGTATAAATGGGTTATCCATCCATTTTCTCGGCCATGGGCTGCCGTATGAGGGCCTGTTATGATGTATGTGTTACACATGTTGGCCCACCTTGATATAGATGTTTTATCCCTGCCACCCATCCTATAAGGCCCACCTTGATATATAATTGTAGCCCATTTATGAGGCCCGTTAGTGCAGCCCATTGATATAGCCCACTTGATGTGTATAAGGGCCATTAGTGCGGCCCATGTGATGCGGCCCATTATGACGTGTACGAGGCCTGATGTGCTGCATATGAGACCCATATGATGAGGCCCCTTGGTGCGGCCCGAATTAATATACATGAAGCCCATTGGTGCGACCCATTACGATGTGTTTATGGCCCATTTGGTAAGGCCCACTGAGATATATTTTCGGCCCATGGGTCGAGGCCAATTGTGACGTATTCCCGGCCCGTATATCGTGGCCCATTGTGTTATGTTTCCAGCCTAGTTATCGAGGCCCAACTTGATGTGTATAAGACCCATTAGTGCAGCTCATTGATGCGGCCCATTTGTTGGATAAGAGGCCCATTGGTGCCACCTAATGATGCGACCCACCGTGATGTGTATATTAGGCCAATGGTGCGGCCCAATGTATCGACCCGCCGTGATGTGTAGGCCCACATACTGCATGTGTGAGGCCCACCTGTGATGACTATTTGAGGCCACTTGTTGGATAGTTGGGCCCACTTTATGTTTGACCCTATGAGGACTGCTCCTTAAGAGCAATGATAGTTAAATGTTCACATTGATGGGCAATGATGATTGGATGTCTACATTGTGACCTTTCCTTAGGCCTTATTAGGCCCATTCTCATCATTTACTTAGTGGGTTAACCTAAATAAATGGGCCTCATTCGCTATAAACAGATGGTTTCGTAATATCGAATTTGATATAACCATGGCCGAGTGCCGATCTTTATACTATGGTTGATTGACTGATCATCTATGGACCCCACTTTGTTTATCTACTGAATATCGGTGCCGATTATCGAGGCCGACACCGATTATCGACCCTGATTATCGGTGCCGATTGTCGTGATTGATTCGTCGATTCCGATTAGCGATCGATGCCGATTATCTTGACCGATTTACCGATTTTGATTATTGATTAATTCCGATTGTCATGACCGATCGTGGCCGATTATCGATTGACGTGGCCGATTGCCGATTCTGTTTATCGTGGTCGATTGACCGATTACCAATCGAGGTCGATTATCGTGACCGATTACTGATTGTGGCCGATTGTCGATTGACATGGCCGATTGACCGATTCTGATTATCAAGGCCGATTATCGATCGAGGCCAATTATCGTGGCCGATTGTCGATTCCGATTGTCGTGGCTGATCGCCGATTCTGATTGTCGAGGCCCAGTGTGATGTATATGCGAGTCGTATTTGAGGCCCGTTGTGATGTGTATCCAGCCCGTATTTAAGGTCCAACATGATGTATATGAGGCTTATGTGATGAGGCCCACTGTGATGCATTTGAGGGCTAAGCAATGGAACCCGTTGTAATGTATGTTAGGCCCATGTGAAAGGCCCATCGTGATGTGTATTAAACTCTTGAGTGTGGCCCATGGTGTTGTATATTTGGCCCTTGTGTGAGGCCATGAGTCCACTATATGTTAGGATTTATGTGGGCCGTTCCTTGGGGGACAATGTTTATTAAATGTCCATGTTGTCGATGTCGATTGTTGTCACGCCCCAAACTCAGAAACCGGGCTCACAAAATTCTCGATCGCCGAATCCGGCGCCGACAGCCTCCGTAGAACCCCATTCTTGGCTCCTAGCTCCCATTCGCCAGGTTCCGATCCTGGGATGCTACGAGGAGGATTTTTAATGTCAGTTTGATTCGTAATAAGCATAACCAAAGGCATAACCCATAAACAACAACCAAGTACTCCATTGCATTTCCACTATGATAAAAAACTTTACAAGTATAATGAGCATAAAGGGAAATACAATGGTAAAGAATAAAAACTCCAAAACGCTCTGTAACGTGCTCCTGCCTCAGCGCTGCTACGATCCAACGTCACCTTCACGCAACGGTCGTGCATAAGCTTACAGAAAGCTTAGAGGGTGGTGAAAGTGTATGCACAAGGTAGTAATATGAGCATGCAATGTCAGAGTAATACGGAATATGCAGATGGATCCATAATATCATGAGCCGTACTAAGGCTTATGCGATGCAAGACATGAATGGTATCGGCCACCCCAAGGCCATGCGATGTGCAATGCAACTCAAGCATACAGATCCTCATCTATATCCACATATCAATATAGCTTAAATATGGGATATCACCGGGGTCTAGTACACTCTAAACCAGATTGCCGCCACATCACGCGCACTAAGGTAAGTGGAAGAGACCTCACTATCCGTCTGCCAATATTGGGCACGACTCGTCGATAGCGGACCCATTCCTCGAGCTGGTCAGACTCAGCCTAGCATTGCCCCCTACTCTAGGATGAATAAGGCCGCACCCCCTTCCAACCGACCACGACACAGTGGAGAGTGTAACCGTCTGGTAATCGGCACACCACGCTCATCTACCCACTCGGTCTAGACGTTGGAGCAACCTCTTGGTACCATAAGGGTTTAGAGACTTTCATCTAGGGATATCTATAGTAGCTCATGTAGAACAAGATTTTCGGTATCCAATCCTGCCAACCACGATGCGTATGTGGTGGCTACGACCCCGATGTCGCTAGGGCGTACAATAACCATGTCACACAATGTGAAATGCATGAATCACACTATCCAATCATGCAGTAAATCCTGCGCGCATCGTGCGCTCATGTAGGGCAACACCGCCTAATCGGGAGCCCATAATCAACCTGCCCGAAGGCTCATGCTATGATCAGTCAAGTCTCATATCAAGCACACATATGATGCGTATGATCATGAGTCATGGACCTATACTAAACATGATATAATGAAATGAACTATTCTTACAATGCAGATGGGCCTAGACGGCCTATACACAGCAAGTACGGCCTAGTAATGGGTCCTAAGGAGAGTCGTAATGTGGACATCTAACCAACATTACACTCGCAATGTGGACGTCAAACCAACATTACCCCCAAGGCACGATCGTCGCAAATATCGTTACATAATCCATGTTGAGCTCACACATTGCAATAGACCTTAGGTACATCCCATTGGACCTTAAATACATCAAATGGGCCTTTTATTCATCAATGGGTCACATCAATGGGCCACACCAATGGGTCTTAAGTGCATTGCAATGGGTCAAAACCCGTGGGCCTTGGATTACATCAATTGGGCCTAGCCTCATGAGTCTAATATGTAACAAATTGGCCCCACCAATTGGGACCCCCACATGTACCTCAAATGGGCCTCAACCCATAGGCCTTATATGAGTCAAATGGGCCTAAATCCCTAGGCCTTAAACAAATCAAATGGGCCTAACCCATGAGCTTTCAATAAATAAAATGGGTCTAACCCATAGGCCTTCAAATAGATTAAATGGGCCTAAACCCATAGGCCTTATGGTACATCAAATGGGTTCACTCCCATGGGCCTCATAATACACCAAATGGCCCCATTGCATGGGTCTAAGATCCACATCAAAGTGGGCCCAAATGGACTACCACAAACATCTTAAGATGGACCTCAAACATGCCCAGGTGGGTTCACTTGGACAATGGGTCTGGCTCATTCTATGGCTCATGCCAAGAAATGAGCTTTTAAGATGGATAGACGGTTGGATTCAACACATGCATCATGGTGGGGCTTGTCACCAAATGGATGGACAGTAGGGATGCAACATGTGCATCATGGTGGGTACCACTGTCTTTGAACAGCGAGGATAAGACACATGCTCCACGGTGGGCTCCACCGTCCGCTGGACGATGCGAGTATAACACATGTATCATAGGGGAAGTCCACCGTCCACGGCTGTGGACGGTGTAGTAAAACACATACATTAATGGTGGGATCCACGTGTGTGGCCCACCATCAGATTTGCCAACCATCCAGACCGTTGATAAGGTCACGTAGGCCTGGATGAAGAGTAAGAACAAATTTTATATTGAATCCAAAACTTCTGTGGCCCAGCAAAAGGTTTCAATGGTAAAATTCAATTCACACTATTTCTTATGGTGTGGGCCACCTGAGTTTTTGATCGAGCTGAAATTTGGAGGGGGCCCACCTGAGGATGGGACCCACCTTATGGACGGTTTAGATGGCATACAAAAATCAAGGTGGGGCCCACGGTTAGTAGCCGTGGGTCCACGTCGTCCGCCTGCCGCTGCAACAGCGCAGGCGCTGCCTGCGCTGGCCTAACAGCAGCAGCACATGGCTGCCTCACTCTTCCTCTCTCTCTCCTTTAATTTCAATTTTTGCCAAAAATCATGTGTGGGGCCCGCTTCCTAGAAATCCACTCCAGCCATAGAGTTCTATAGCTCGCAACAGACAAAAAGAGTCCGAAGTTCGAAATTTTTGGGTGCATAGAAACACCAGAAAAATTCTCAATGGTAACCGCCAATGTTCCCCATACTATGGCCCACAAGATATTCAGATCAGCCCCATTCTTTTACTTGACGGTTAAAACGATGTGGGTAAGGGGATGGACGGCTTGGATCGAACATATACATCAAGGTGGGGCCTACACTAGGGGACCACCCCAAAAGCTTCTCTTTTTTCTTTTTTCTTTTTTTGCTTTTGGTACAGGGACGTCCAGCGTCCCAGACGCTGGACGGTGGGCCTCTTTTAAAAAAATATACATTGTGGTGGGCCTTTTTGAAGTGGGCCACCACTGATGGATGATGGGGGGTACAACATGCAAGGTGGGCCCCACTTGAAGGACTCTTGGACAAAATGAATACCTCAAGGTGAGGTCCATTCGAGTGGGCCACACAACCCTATTGCATAAAATAAAATAAAATAAAATAAAATAAAATAAAAAGAAATAAGGAGGGAGGGAGACATGGAGAGTGGGACACGCCTTGTGATGGAGGGACCCCGACACTATGGGCCCTCCCTTGCAATAAATCATACAACAAGTGGGTCATTTAGCATAAGGGACCATCAAAACTTAAAATCAACAGTGGGGATCCTTTCCCCACCAATATGGATGGTCTAGATGACCTTTCTAAATGAAATAAACATCACGATGGGGTCCATGGAGAATGGCCCCATCATGGAATGATCATGATGATTCAAGTGGTCCATCGGCCACAACTTAGGGTCCCAAGTGAGATCCGCACCATTGATCAGTGGGTCTCACTTGGCCCATCATAAAAATAAGAAAGAAACTACCCTATAGAGGCACCCACCATCCGATCTTCTTGCTCCTAGGGATTCCTTGGCACCTTAGCTTCAACTTCAATGGATGAGATGAAGAATGGAGGGTTGAGATGAGAGATCTTGGGATGAAGAGGTGGGCCACACTTGGAGTTTAGGAAGAGAGGGAGAGTCTCACGTAGGAGGGGTTTGTTGCTTGGAATTGAGATGAGAAAATGAGAAAGAGAGAGAGTGATGTAGAGAGAGATGGATGGATGGATGAATGATGGTTGTGTAAGAAAGTATTGACTTTTGAGGCTTTTGTGTAAGAGAGGTATGGGAGGTGTAAGAAAAGCTTGACTTTTGTGGCTTTTAGTGTAAGAGAGGTATGATTTTGGGAGACTTTTGTGGTTTCTTGGGAAAAGGGAATAAAGTGATGTGTACTTGACATGTGATGGCTTGATGGATTGATTGATTGATGGAATTGATGTGATTGATGTAACACATCGTACAGATTCCCTTAGATTTCGTAACGCGCGGCATTTTCTAGCACCGAACGTTAGCCCACATCTCTTGACCAGGGTATCGCCTCGGCGCGCGAGTCGCGGTATCGAAACCGCAACGACGGCGCGGTCGCTATGGTATTGGTCTCGGGTTGAGTCGACTCTGGTTGTCGGCATATGAATCAGGGTCGCACGTCGATATCGGTTAAGGGTCGAAGGTTATTGAAATTCGACCGGTAAGACCGCGGAAGTCTATGGAACAGTACGGTCTAAGATACGGGTCTTACAATTGTCAATGCCTGTTATTGATACCGGTTATGAGTATGTGACTGCATAGTATCATGATACATGCCCATACGCATTATCTGCATGTCTGTTATGAGATATGATTGACCATTGCATATATCATAGTGTTAGTTGTTATGAGACTCCCTGATAGGTGGAGATTGTCGCACATGAGCACACGATATGCGCATGATTGATGCATGATTGGATTATATGACTCATGCATCTTGCATTGCATTGTGTTGTACTGTATGCCCTAGCATCATGAGAGCTTGGACGTCCATGGCTTCCATGAGAGAAACTAAGTGTGGCCCACTTTCTATAAGCTTATGAATCCGATTTTTGGGTTTGGGCCATGACAACAGCTGGTTATTTTCCTATACACAGTTAGTGATAACATTCGCAATCGTGTAATAGGACATATATTCATTCGATCAGTTGAAACCATTAGCCATCATTTTCAATGTGTACTAGATGCATTGGTATCATTATATCCTGAGTACGTTAAACAAGATGGACAAGAGACACCCTTTGAGATTCGAACAAATTTAAATTGGGCTGCATACTTTAAGGTATCATTTTACCCAGAGGTCTATTTGTATATATCGTTGTTCATACACATCTATTCAAAGTCATTCTTCCGTCTTTTAAAATTTTATGAAATACATCTAGGATTGTGTTATTACAATTGATGGGACACACATTCCTGCTCATGTACAAGTAGTCGACCATGAAAGTTTTTGCAACAGGAAAGGGGTCCTTTTTCAAACGTACTTGTGGCATGTTCATTTGATATGAAGATTTTGTATGTATTGGTTAGTTGGGAAGGTTATGCTTCAGACACGAGGGTGTTACACAACACTTTAAGCCGCAATGATGATCATTTGATTGTCCCTATTGACAGTCCTTGCTAATCATAATCATTATCCTTCCCTTATCTTTTCTAATGAATGCTTCGAATGGACGCTTAATAAATCATAAATTCAAATGCATAGGAAAATACCATGTTGTTATACTCATTCACCGAGATTTATGGCTCCATACCGTGGGGTTCGATACCACTTGTAAGAGTATCGAAATGGGAGAACACTCGCAAACGTGAATGAGCTATTTAACTATCGACATGCACAACTCTACAATGCCATAGAATGTTGTTTTGGCATAATGAAGGCCAAATTTTCGATATTGAAGATGGCAATGCAGTATCCATTCCAAACACAAGTGAAAATAGTGATAGCTTGCTATGTCTTACATAATTTTATGTGATCAGATTGTGAGTACCATCAAGATCTACAAGTGTAACGCCCTAAAAATCAGGGGTGACCAAGAGCTCAACCCCCGAGTTCCAATACATCACTTATGTAACATAGATAATGATGATTAAATGTTATCTGTATTAGTACATTAAATATGAGTGAGATTATACCAAATCAGCATATCATACTCCAAAGACAGTTAAATTACGCAAGAGGAAGACTGTGATAGATATATAAAGCATATAAGTGGTTGTAGTCCCCAGAGTATGAACGTGTCACCAGGTCAAATAGTTACATGTATGATTTCTAAAATATACAAAAGTGATAAAGTGTAATATCATCTACCATATCCCTGTAGCCCCAATACGTAACTCTAGGTCTACATAGACCCATCAGAGAGCTGCATGTAAGAGAACTCTTCCTCATCATCATAGAAGATAGATTTCATCTCGTAAGCCTCGTCATCACCTAAAATTATAACAGATTCTGGTTGGTGTTTTAAAACATTATCCTAGAATGGGAGTGAGTGATCAACTCAGTGGAGCTATAAGATAAAGGTTAACATGTTATCAATTTAGTCAAGCACTAATAATAAAGCAAAACAACAAGCATTCCTATGTATTCTGATTAATGCAAGGATGATATGTATTAACGATGTATGCCCTCGCCTACACTCCCTCTACGACATCATTTCATAATCGCGACATGCATCCCTTCCACTGTGCTCAACTCCTACGTCAAAGGCACATGCAATGTTGTGCATGATCGTGTTAGCCCAGTCCTTTATTAAACCCATTCATATAGCAGGTTCGGGAAGCTAAGGTACCTCCATTTATGTCATTTACCCAAACGATGATCCATCTAGGGTTGTCAAATACAATAGGCAAGTTATGGAGAAACGTCACCCCTGATTTTTCAGCAATGGACAGGCAAGTTCAGGTCACTACAAAGAGATTCGTCACCTCCACATAAGCCTTAGTTTATACTCAAGGTCATTACGGAAAAGGCTCATCACCTTAGTGTAGGCTGATAGCTCGAATACAGTGTCCCATACCACCGTATTTGACTCACGAGTTTAGGTTGCTCACTGGTCACTGCAGGGAGGTTCGTCACCCCAGCATAGGCCGACAGCTCGACCATGGTATCCCATACCACCATGTCCGGCTAACGAGTCTTAGCGGATCACGGTACCAAGGTTAAATGGGCTTTTCATTCGTGAGTTTTGTACCTTAAGTTCAAGCAGTAGCATCCATACATGGTGAACATACATTGGGCTAATCGGGTTACTTGACAAGCTCAACTAGTATGAGCATACATTAAATTAATCGACATGGAGTGCATAGGGACTCCTCGTGGCCTAACCATTAATGATAATGACTGTACAACTCGGATTCATCGTACGTATGTCATGGCTAAAATAGTTCGGCCACCGATAGTAAACCATTACCAATTACCTGAACTACATCGTAGGCCTAATCACACTCCAAACATTAGCATTCACATGTGATAGTCAAGGCCAACATATGACAATCATTTTCAGTATCAATCTCATTTAAGCATTTTAACAAATATGTAGTACACATGTTATCATACGTAGGCATTTCATCCATAAATCACATAGTAGTGAGATAGATTACATAAAGGAAACTGTAACTATAGATAAGGAAATTGAGAATCCTATCTCAATACCCTCATTAAATATATTACAATAAGCATTTTCTCATTCAGGCATTTTATCAATCACTTAGATTACACATATCACATACATGTAATAAGTTAGTTTAAAATAATACTATAGCAAACCTTTTCACATAGGATTTGTCATACGTATAACAATCATGTATTCCCTAACAACAATCATGGCAAGAATAAATCATAATTCCATATTCATTCAAACAATTCAAAAAATACATGAAATGCATCATATTTAACATAGTTCATATATATATGTAAAATTTAAAATTCATAGCATCTAAGCGCATGTGACACCAATCAAGTCAGTCATAAATCATTAACTGACATTGAAAGTCTTAAAAACCATAACCTAAACATTTATAATTCGCACCTTTCGCTGATAGACTCGTATCATACTTAGTTTGAACACTATGCCTTAGTCTACGGCACAACGGCAACCTATAACATGAAATGGTTAGCTGTAAGGCCCGTATCTTAGTCCGTACTGTTCTGTCAACTCCCGTGATCCTTGTCAATGAATTTCGGCAACTCATGACCTATGATCGACGTTTGCGCATGACCCTAAGTCGTATCCCGTAGATCTGAGCCGACTCAATCTGAGACTTGTAACATTGCGACCGCATCGTCGCCATGGTTCCGACGCCGCGTATTATGCGCCGAGGCGATACTCGAGCCAGGAGATGTGGGCCAGCGATTAATTTGAGAAAATATTGCGCATTTGTAATCCCAAGATTATCTCTACAATATGTCAAATCAATCCCATCAATCACCTCTCATGTCAAGTACAAAACTCCATCCCCAAGCAACCTCAAAGTCAAAGCAACCCATCCCTCATATGTCAAAGTACACATCACCCATTACTCACCTTTTCACCCATCACACCCATCCCTCTCTCTTACAACCTCTCTCTCTCTCCTATTCTCCCAAGCAAGAGAGGTGCACGTCCAAGCTCTCCCAAGTGAGAAAAGTGAGTTGTGTGTGGCCCACTTCCTCTCCCAAAATCCTTCATCCTAACCCTTCATCTCTCATTATCTTCCATCGAAGAGGGACACAAGGATATCGGCGTTCTATTGGACCAAGAAGATCAAACAGTGGGTGCTTCATATACCTAAATTTAATGCTTTGATGATGGACCAAGTGAGGCCTACCGATTGATGGTATGGATCTCACTTTGGACCTTAGGTGTGGTCGATGACCCACTTTGATCCTCATGATCATTCCATGATAGGGCCATTTTTCATAGACCCCATTATGATATTTATTTTCCTCATATGAATAAGGTCATCTAGACCTTACATTTTAGTGGAGAAAGGATCTCCACAATTGATTTTGATCGGTGGGCCCACATGTAATAGGACTCACTTGATATATGTTGTGATGTATGGAAGAGAAGGCCCATAGTGTCGGGGTCCCTCCATCACTCGGTCTTTCTCACTCTCTCTCTCTCTGTTTCATATTTTTTGTGTGATGATGTGGCCG
Organism: Magnolia kwangsiensis; assembly: GCA_037074715.1. NCBI lineage: Eukaryota > Viridiplantae > Streptophyta > Magnoliopsida > Magnoliales > Magnoliaceae > Magnolia > Magnolia kwangsiensis. Next base: position 124,915,153 of record CM073577.1, read on the forward strand.
TGTGGCCCACCCGGATGGACCCCACCTTGATGTGTGTCTTATCTACACCATCCAGCCATTTGGTAGCCCACCTATAGCACGTCTGTAAGTGGGGCCCACCTTATATATATGTGTTACCCAAACCGTCTAGCGCCCAGGGACGCTGGACATGGCTAGATAGTGAAGTGTGAACTGACGATGAGGTGTACCGTCCAGCAACCAAAAACAGATATCAGCTTAATTCCAAACTTGGGCTAGGCTGCTCATGTAGGCCCACCTTGATGTATAAATTAAATCCATGTTGTCCATCTAATTTTTCAGATCATTTTAGGCGTTGAGCCGAAAAATGAAGCTAATCCGAATCCCAGGTGGGCCATACCACAAATGTTAAGGGGCTGGGTTACCCACGTCATTTCCTACTTTTTGCATGAGAGGTTTGGAGTGAGTTTTCACTCATGGGACCCATATTGATGTATTTCTTAGATCCACACCATACATCCATTTTCTGGCACATTTTAGCCGTGAAGCCCAAAAATCTACTCGATCCAACCATAAGGTGGACCACACCACAACCGATGGTGGTAGTGGGAACACCCCCTCACATCAACCATGCAGACGTGGGGTGGGGGCATCCCAACCATGAACCGCACCTTGATGAATTTGTTTAATCCACACCATCCACCATCTCCTCCTTATAATTTTAGGTCATATGCCAAATTTTGAGGCAAATATGAGTCTCGAGTGGGCCATGCTAAGGGTATTAATGACCATCTGTTGCAACACTCTAGGGCCCTCTTTGGAGTCCCTTGTCATTCAAACCAGTCCTAGTTAGAGTCTATTTGACCTCATTCGAGGTGGCCAGGACGGTGAATGAATTAGATTATCATTTGGGGTGGCCCACACGGTAGGAAACAGTGGTGTTGAACGTCTACCATTGAAACCCTTTTCTGGTCCAGAAGTTTTGGATCATTATGAAATTTATTTTTCCTTTTCATACGGGTCTGTGTTACCTTATCAACAGATTGGATGGAAAATCAACATTATGGTGGCCCTCACGTGGGACCCACCTATTGTTTGGAAGTGGATTGGTTGGCATACCACACACCAGCAGGCGGCTGGTGTGATTGACGTCAGCAAGTTCTGGTGGGCCACACCTTTATGTACGTGGTGTATTTGCACTGGCCAGTAAATCTGGACGGTGGGCCACACCTTAATGTATTTATTATATCCACATCTTCCATCCCCTAGATGTGGGTTCCACCTTGACGGATGTACTCTAATCCAACCATCTATCCAGCGTCCAGGTATGGACGCTAATAATTATATATTATTATATTATATATATGTATTGTGTGTGTGTATATATATATATATGAACGTGGTGGGCCCCATGTGGGACCCACGTTGATGTATTTATCTAATATATTATATTATATACGTGGTGGGTTCACGTTGATATATATTATATCTAGTGGGCCCACCTTGATGCAAGTATCTTATACCCACACTATCCATATTTGGACGGTGGTAGGTGCAGCACACTGTGATGTAAGTGCAATGCACTCTGTCGGTCCAATAAGGGAACGTGGACCCCACCTTGATGCATGTATTTCTCTAAGCCATCCATCTATTCGGATCTGTGAGGCCCACCTTTGATATGTTTATGGCCCATGTGTGAGGCTCACCTTTAATATGTTTATGGCCCATCTGTGAGGCCCACCTTTGATATGTTTATGTCCCATGTGTGAGGCCCACCTTTGATATGTTTATGGCCCATCTATGAGGCCCACCTTTGATATGTTTATGGCCCATCTGTGAGGCCCACCTTGATGTGTATGAGGCCCATTGTTGAGGCCCACCTTGATGTGTATGAGGCCCGTTGTTGAGGCCCACCTTGATGTGTATGAGGCCGAGGCCCGTTGTTGAGGCCCACCTTGATGTGTATGAGGCCCACATTGATGTGTATGAGGCCCATTGTTGAGGCCCACCCTGAGGTGTATGAAACCCACCTTGATGTGTATGGGGCCCGTTGTTGAGGCCCACCTTGACGTGTATGAGGCCCGTTGTTAAGGCCCACCTTAATATATATATGAGGCCCATTGTAAGGAATGTGAGGCTCATGGGGTTAGGGCCCATTGCAATGTATGTAAGGCCCAATTGGTGCAGCCTATTCGATGTATATATGAGGCCCATGTGATTAGGCCCACTATAAGTTTGGCCCAACAAGGGCCACTCCTTGGGAATAATGTTGGTTGAATGTCCACATTAATGGGTGATGATGGTTAAATGTCCTCATTGTGACCTTCCCTTTGGCCCTTTGTTAGGCCGATTACCGATTCTGCTTGTCGAGGCCAATTATCAGTGCTGGTTATCAATACCGATTATTGATACCGATTATGAGTATGTGACCGCATAACATCATGATACATGCCTATACGCATCATCTGCATATTTGTTATAATGTGTGGTTGACCATTGCATATGTCATTGGGCAGATTGTTATGAGACTCCTTGATAGGCGGAGGTTATCTCACGTGAGCACACAGTATGCACAAGACTGATGCGTGACTGGATTGTATGACCCATGCATCTTGCATTGTGCCTTATGATTACTGTATGCCCTAGCGACATCAGGGTCGTAGCCTCCACACCCATATCGTGGATGGCTAGATGGGACACTGAAAATCTGTTCGAGCATTGCGCTGTCATAGATGGCCCTGGGTAAAAATTTCTAAAACCCTCTTGGTACCAGAGGATGTCCCAACGTCAAGACCGAGTGGATATATATGAGCGCCCGAGTATCGAATACCAGGAGGCTGTGTCTCCCACTGTGCTGTAGTGGGTTGGGAGGGGGTGTGGCCTTACCCACCCGAGGGAGTAGGCATAGCTAGGCTAAGTTTGACCAGCTCGAGGAATGGGTCCGCTATCGACGAGCCGGGTAGGTATTGGCAGACTACTAGCCGGACGGATAGTGAGGTCTCTTCCACTTACCCAGTTGTGCGCTTAATGGGGTAGCAGGTGGCGTGGAGTGTACTAGACCCCCGGCGATGATCCCGAAGAGGAACCGTACTGATATGTGAACTTATTGAGAAAGAATTGCATGTTCATTCATTCACGATCTACTTGGGCTGGTGGTGCGCAACTATTTGTTACATGTACCTTCGTATGGCCAAGATTTTGGTTGGGTAAGTGACTAACCTGAGACCAGGAGTTTACCACATTGAGTCTGACTATCCAAATTTAGGTATGAGACTGATTTGGATAAAAGTCCCGTGTGATGGACCTCATAGCCTGCGATACTACGTACTATCATCCCAACCTCACACTCCAGCTTAGTCATTTCATTCGTATCACATATTGCATCCGCATTCATATGGCATTTTGGGTCGTTATGCTTTATATACTTATATGACCTGGACAGACTTAATAGGATTTACATATTACATTGTACCCTCTACATTTGATATTTGGTTATCTATAACTCCTCATTTACATTGTTGATCTGTATTGTGTATTCTGATATTATATGACTCATGGACTTACCAATATATTTTCGCTTACTCTGATATCATATGATTCAAGATCTTGTCAGTATTTTCACTTATTCCGATGATGTATGATTTACAGGCTTTATGGTATACTTGGCACTTACCTTGTGCACACACTTTCACCACCCTCTAAACTTTCTATAAGCTTATGCACGATAGATGCATGTAAGTGGCGTTAAGTTGCATCAACGTTGAGCTTGGAGTGTGTAGCTGTCTTCTGGAGCTTTGATTTCGATATATGTATTTTTCTTTCAGTATTGTATTCAAATGATTATATTAGTGGATATGTGATGATGATATTTCCTTTATGATTTGGGTATACTTGTGGTTATGCTTCTTATGAGACAAATGTATGTTGAAAAATCCTCCTTGTAGGATCCTATGATCAGAACTTGACGTATGAACACTGGGAGCAGAGAATGGGGTACTACGGAGGTTGTCGGCACCGGGTTCGGCGATAGGGATTCCTGTGAATCCGATTTTCGGGTTTGGGGCGTGACATTAGCTATTTCACCATTTGCTCTATTTGAATCCTTGGAACAAATTAGAGTTAGGATTCCTTATCCAAGAATCTATTTGAATTCACTGGAATAGCGATACAGACAGACTAATTCAGTACGAAGAGCGGTGTGATTAAATCCCAACAACTATCCCTAACTCTCTCTCTCTCCTCCTCACTCTTTCCTTCTCTTTTTCTCTCTTCTCTCTCCTAGGATTTAGAAATTCGTATGGAATGAGAGAGGGGTGGGTTTTGGTCCTTATATAGGCCCAGAACTGATGAAAACAGCCCCAGGGCCATAGTATACTTAAGTTATAGCCAAAGAGTGACTGTTTCCGTCCAACAGAGCTCATCTGGAGGCCCATTTCCTGCATACGGTCCGAAGAAAGTTTCCTGACATTAGATCTAGGTTAGGTTAAGTTTTCGATCCGATCAGATCAGTAGATCGACCACTGAGGACCTATTTCAGTTCAACGATAATCAGTACTTGATCAGGCCATAAGTTCTGACATGTGTTGAAAATTTTTCCTGATCCAAGGGTATATGTAACACCCTAAAAATCGGGGGTCGGGTAGAAACCCAACTCCCGAGTTCCAAAATGTCACTTATGCAACATAGATAATGATGAATGCATGTTGTCTGTAGAAGGGCATTAAACAAGATTGTGATTATACCAAAAACAGCATATCATACTCCAAGGATGACTAAATTAGGCAAGCGGAAGGCTGTGATAAATATATAAAGTACGTAAGTGATTTTAAATTCTCAGAATATGAATATGTAGTAGGGCTGAATAGATACATGCTTTGTGTCAAATTATACCATTTACCAGGAAATAAAGTGTTCAACTAACTCATATAGCCCTGCAACCCCATCAAATCAGGACAAGGTCTAAGAAAACCCGCCTGAATACTGCATATAGGAGAATGCCTTCTCATCATCCTCGAAGTCTGACTCCACCTCGTAGGCCGCGCCATCATCTGAAACTACAACAGGATCTGGTGGGTGTCCAGAACACCATCCCGTAACGGGGGAGTGAGTAGCTAACTCAGTGGAATCATAGAGCAAAGATTAACATGCTATCAAATCAATCAAGCAATAATGCTAAAGCAAGTAAATCAAACATTCCTAAATACTGTAATTAATGCAAGGATGAAATGACATGATGTATGCCCTCGCCAATATACTCCCTCATGCGACACCATCTTACGTCCACGACATGCTTTCTTTCCTCAGTGCTCCACATCTTTCAGGCACATGCAGTGCGATATGATCATGATTACCGAGTTGTTATTAGTCCTTTTCATACATTAGGATTGGAAAACTAGGGTACCTCCCTTATATCATTCCCAAACAAGGATCCTGTCTAGGGTCGTCACTCCTAGTGGTCTCATACGTGATATATTTCTAGGTCGCTGCAAGGGCTGTCAGGGCTGTTGCACGCACTCATTGCACCGCTCCCCCATCACCTTATCAATACAGGCCTAGTTTGTACTCTTGTTGCTACGGAAGGGTTGTCGCCTCACGTAAACTCAGAGTATACTCGAGGTCACTACGAAGGGCTGTCAGGGCTGTTACACGCACTCGTTGCACCGCTCCCCCATCACCTTATCAGTGTAGGCCGAAAGCTCAAATATAGTGTCCCATACCAGCATAATCAGTTCACGAGTCTAAGGTGCTCATTGGTCACTACGGGGAGGCTCGTCGCCACAGCGTAGGCTGACAGCTCGACCACGGTGTCTCATACCACCATGCCCGGCTCATGAGTCTTAATGGATCAAGGTACCATGGTTATCAGAGTTATCACTGGTAAGTTCAGTACCCTAGGTTCAAGCAGTTATGACCAATAAAAGGTGAACATACAATGGTCAGTCAGGTTACTTGACGAGCTCGACTAGTACGAGCACACCTCAAGTTGAACGACATGAAGTGTATAAAACACCTCGTGTGGCGTAACCACTGTCATCAACCAAAGCACGACTCGGGTTCGTCAACGCGTCCTTCGTGGCGAATAGAATCCAACCACGAATTCAAATCTGTTACCGACTGCCTGGACTAGAGTATAGCCTCAAGCACATGTAATCTAAATCAGTAATCATATGAGATAGACAGAATTAAAATAACAAGTAATTCAAGCATGTTAGCAACATGTTATAAGATACAACATAAGCAATTTAACCATACACAAGCATTTCATATATATAAGGTAATCAATTCGAATAAACAAACATGGAGGAAATCATATACATCACCAAAATAGTTGAGAATCCTATCTCAATGCTAATCTACAACCTCATTTACTCAATACTTACTTATACAAACATTTATACAAACACTTAGTCTACACACATTAGCCTACATAACATACGTTAGCGAAAATGTGTATTAGGGCGAATCTCTTCGCCAAACAGATCATACACGTATAACTAGCATAGATACACGGCAAATACTCATGGCAATCTTATCAGTAAAATTCATAAGTATACGGTATTTTCTACAAATACCTAAAATACCCTAAATCTCATATTCTTCGTACGTATTCGAAATGAAAAATAGACAGCATGTTCTACATATTAAACAACATCCTTGTTAATAATCTACCATTAAACGGCATTGAAAGCTTTGAAAAATGACAACCTAAGCGTCTAAAATCCGCACCTTACACCATAGGAGCGTAATGAATCGAATAGAAACTCTACGCCTTTGCCAACGACGATATGACAACCTAATACACAAGGTAAGTCAGCTACTTCGCTAATTGGATCGATAGAATTTCTAAAACAGGTTAAGGTTAGGGTTTACTTACCTAGAATGAAGTCAGAATCACCGGAAGAGCGATTAAATTACGATGGTTAAGTACGTATGAACGACAGGATAGAGTAACAGGAAACCTCTCCCACTTCTCTCATACTTTCTCTCTCTTTACTCTCTTCTCTCTCCTAGGTTTTCTCAAATTCGTATGGGAGAAATGAGAGAGGGTTTAAGGTCCTTATATAGGGCCAGAACTCACGGAAATAGCCTCGGGGTCATGGTATACTTAGGTTATGTCCAAATACGGACTGTTCCGTCTCAACGGAGCACTTCTGGAGGTCCTGTTACTAAATGCGGTCAGACTTAAGCTCATGGATGGTGGATCCTGATCAAGTTAAGTTTTCAGTTTGATCGGGTTTCCAGATCGCATGTGGTGGACTAGTTTCAGTTAAGCGGTCACTAAGACTCGATCATGGATTCTAAGTATACTAACCTGAGTGGAAAATATTTCTTGATCCGAGGGTGTATTTGGGTCAGATTTGAACGGTCTGAATGCTTAAAAATAACGCGCAAGTGAAACGTGCCAGATTTCTTAAAAATATATTTAATTTTCTAAATATCTTCCTTTTCTCACTCTCTTTACTCCAGACGCAAGAAAATCGTCCCAGAGTATCGTTTGAGCTTGATTTTCGAAATGATTGTCAAGTCCAACTAAGCGATCATAATGGTCTAAGATCATGGATATCAGACTTTCGACGTGCGGTCTAGATCCAATACTAAATTACAAAGCATTCCCGAGAGCAACTGGGTTTAGAGTTTGATCCTAGGTTTCAGGGTAACGTAGCTTTAACAATTCTAGAGGTTTTAGGTCTTACAGATCGTATTTAAAGTGGTTGGTGCTAATTTTACAAGTAATCTAGTTTAGCGCTAGCTAAAACACATTAAATTTCTAAAGAATTTAGTTCTAAATGATTTCTTTGGCTTCGGAATTGAATCTTGAGAGGTTACCAAGGTTTTATGGTTGACCCATTGCCTAAGGACGTCTAATTCTAGGTAGACAAAAATTCGGGGTGTTACAGTATAGTTGGGTTAGAATCTGACGGTTTGAAACCTTAGATTTAGCCTGCAAGTGAACGGCTCAAATCACTTAAGCTTAAGTTCATTTTCTAAAGATATTCGCGTTTCTCACATACTTCGCTCCGGGCTCAAGTTGTGCGTTTCTAGACACTATTAGGACTTGATTTCTGAGATGGTTGTCATGCCTAGTAAGGCGGTCATAACCATATAGTTTTACGGTAATCAGACTTTCAACGTGCGGTCCAGGTCCGATACAGAGTTTCGTGATACTCCCGAGAGCAACTAGGTTTTGAGTTAGATTCTAGGTTTCTAGGTGATGTAGCACCAGTGATTCTACTAGTTTTGGGTCTTGCAGTTTGTATAGAAATTTGTTCAAGCTAATTCACTGACTAAATCAGTTCAGTACTCAATTAATTTTCATCTAATTTCTAAAGGATTTGGTCCTTAGTGATTTTTGCCAGAGGTGGTATCAGGGTCTTTGTACAGATTTTTTCGAGACGTTACAACAAGATGCTGGTATACCAGTAAATAATGTAGATAGTAACCCTACACTACATGAGGTCTCAACGAATAACGAAAGGCAATGACTACTTCGAATCACTCAATAGGAGAAAGAAGCGTGGGTTAGAGTGCGCGATGATATTGCGCAACGAATGTGGTAGATTCGTAATATAATAGTAGGACTAGATATCCGCGATATATAAACTTCTTCTTTGCATGTACTTGTCAAAAATATGAACTGTTTTGATTCTTGTACTGCAAAGTATGCATTAATGGAGGAATATTTCTAAGTAACTTGATGACTGTATAATTAGTCAACAACTTTTAATTTGATTCCTCTGGTGTAGTCATTTACATTTCCAATTTATTGTGTGTTGATTTTAGAGATGTTTCGATCCATGTAACTATGCGTCATATGCATAGGTGGAATGTTGGACTCCTGGCCAATTGATGCGTTGACATCGATATAGTAGCCGGTTAGGTCTGTAGTACCACCAAGTTAATGTTCACCACGGGAGAAGACAGTGAAATCCCATGGAGAACCATTGTCCCGGGTAGCAAAGATCAAATGGAGTAAACTAATGGATCAAGTATTATTCAATACTTTACTGGAACAGAGTGCACTAGGATGAAAAACTGACAATGGTTTCAAGAGAGAAGCGTATCAAGCAGTTGTTGAAGAGGTGACAAAACATATAAAGGTTCTTGTCAATTGGCAAAATGTGCAGAATCGGTTGCGCTATCACAAGAGAGAGTATTAATGACTTCAAGGACATGCTCACAGCCAGTGTATTTGGATAGGATAGTGAGCGAATGGTGGTTATGACACCTGATGAGGTGTGAGAAGACTATTGTGGGGTATGATCTTCAAAAAATTTTTAAATACAGTATAATATGTAGATGGAATGTTGGAATGACGCTTCTTTTAATTAATATCTTTAAAATTACATATAAATTCTCATTTGACACTCACGCGTTGAAAGATTGTGAGGCAAAAGAATCGAGAGAATGGATGACTTAGCAGTTATCGTCAGATCCGATCAGGCAACAAGACATTACGTGCAAGGAAGTAGGAGTATGGTTGCATCCTCCTTTCGGATCCAACGAGATCTCAACGAGGTATGGACGAAGGTCGATTATGACGCCGACTATACGGTTAACCTCTCAGAGGATACTTTAGGCGACTCGACGGGAAAAAATCAATTTTCCTCAGACACACCATCCATGGAAAATCGAATGTTTCATGGCACTCCCAACCGCACATCTAATTCTGGTACTAATCGTAGTGGGAGTAGCACCAAGAACGACAATGACCTCCTCATCCTTGTGATGTACTCGACATATCTCTTACGACTGTTGTGGAGGTAATACATGATTTTGGCCTTAGAAAAGAGGTCAATAGAACAAGCAAAGTATTGTATGTGCTCGAGGAGGTGAAAGAGTTAACCAACTCCAAGTTCATTGAAGTTGGTCAGCTCTTAAGTAGGGACGAGAAGCTCGCTTCTTTCTTTATGACTCTACGACTTGAGTGTCGCGTCGATTGGTTAAAAAAAAAACTCTCTCTGATAAGTTTGGTGATGTTGGTAGTGGATCCGTTTAATGGGGATTGTAAACTATTTGATATAGATTTGTATTTCTGGACATGTAATAGCTTTTTTTGTGATTTTTTGGACAAGTTAAATTTGGTAGGCACTACGTACTAAACTAATTATACTTAGATATATTTTGGAAATTAATCTCCTTATTTATAGATTCATATCTTGGTCTGATACACCCAGATCAGATAACTAATTCTGATATTGCCGATGGACATCATGGTTAAATGATAAATTTTATGTTTTGCTATACTCCACCACTCCAAGGGTACGTATTCCTAATTGTTCAACACATTGGGATAGACACACTGATCTTACCTCTGGGATTGGGTACCGCTGTATAAAATCGTACTCAATTATATGAGATGAATTTGTTTGAGTTTCGTAATGGTTCCTATTCAAATATATTCATTTATTGACCTATACATATCGATATGCTAGTCGTTTGTAATTTATATGAAATACTACAACACTTCTTATTTTATGATTTGTAAATCCTCATTCTTTTGAGTTGTTGAACATGTATATACAGATGGGGAAAGAAAAATATTATGTTGTACTCATCGGTCACTGACCGGGCATATATTTCTTGGGAGGAGGCCAGATTGGAAGTAGAAGGCTACAGTGGGAGTAAACATCAAGCCTTCAAAAACTGGAAAGAAGCATCTTCTTTTTGGAAAAGTCACTATGGTAATACAATTGCCTAACCAGGTATAGGATGAACCACATATGATGGATGTGTATCCACCTCTTGTGACGAGCTTGACACAAGGAGGACTTCTTAGTTGTCGACTCAACAGATGACACAAGCCATGATTTCTAGGGCTACTTCGATGGATGATGCCGACATGTCTATTGGTGAGAGAGTAGCTGCATTTGTTACGGGAATCGTGGTTATGTTTATCGTTCTGTATATTATTATTAGACTCTAGTTTTTCTTGTTGGAAAAAATGTAATTGTCATTATGAACTCCATTTACACTCATTTCATGATCTACATACATGATGCATCATGCTAACTGCCATTTGGTTGCTTTTGTTTGCTCCAACAAAATGAGTTGAAAAGTGAACGTAGAACTTGTATGTCAGGGTGGATACAAATCCACGCTAATTTTGTGGTCGACAGGTAAGATTAAGTTGATATGAGTGAGTCACCATTTAACCTCACCTCACGGTTTGCGCATGCACGCTCTACATATACTCGGATCCACACCGTGGGATTGATTGATACAATGTTATAATGGACCAGGCATGATCTACAGCCTGTGGATCCACACCACGGGTAATTTTGATACAATGTTGTGTTATCTTCACGGTTTGGATGGCCAGTTTCAACTCATTTTATTTTAATGCTGCGGTGGATCAGCCTGTGGATTGACAGTGGATCAAGTGTGATCTACAGACAGTGGATCCACACTGTGAGATCACTTGATATTTTTTTATGTTATCTCAACGGTTTGGATCCACAATTTCTACTTAAAATTATATAATGTTGCGGCGCATCAACCTGTGGATCTGCGATTTCAACACATTTTGATACAGTGCTACGGTGGATCAGGTGTGATCTACAGACTGGAAACAATGTGTGGGATCATTTGATAAAATGCTTTGGTGGACCTTACATGAGGTGGGTCACCAACTTACCCCATCGCACATCACAGTTTGCCTGGCATGATCTACTGCCCTTGGTCTACAGTGTGGGATCGTTATACACTATACTGGGTATGGACCACATTAACACATAAGGGAGTGGATGGTTGTGGTCAAACGACTATTACACCAAACATGCAAGCGCCATGGGAGTACCAATACTTGGGCCTTTCCAAACACATTTCCACTCTAAATCTGGGACTACACTGAATCCCACCTCTTGCCCAAACAGACAGCCATGTACATCTTGAACTATTACAATTCCATAGTATAAACGGACATCCACTGATAGCCCATCAAGTGCCTTAAAACGGTATCCCATCCCATCTACTCTACTCTAATGCGTCCGGCCAAACACGCCCTTGAGGGGGCGTTTGGCACATGGGATTGAGTGGGTGTACGTGGGAGTGGGTTTCGAAATCCCGGGATTCGAAGCGCCAATTGTTTGGTGACGGGCTCAAGGCGGGATTAAAGGGGTTGTATTAGATATCGTGCCGGGTTAAGGGATTTCCAGCATCCCGCCTTAGATTTGGGAGCATCTTGTAGTGGATTCGAAGAGTCCTTCAATCACTTCCATAGGATTGCCAACGCCTGGAGGGGGATGAAAGCAAATCCCACAAAATCCCATTCAAATTCCTTGCACTAACCCTGCAACTCCATCTTCTCAGATCACTTGCTGATGCATCATGCTCTAATGGCCTCTATAGATAGATGCTTAGAAATACCGGTAGGGATTAACAGCTACAGTGGGTAGGGGATTCGACGACCATAAAAATGGAATGAGAGGAAGAGGGAGTTCCGAGGTATATTTTTCCCTTCTTCTTCTTCTTTCAGTTTTTTATTTTCTTACCCTTTGTTTGTCTTTTGACCCTCTTCTACAGACCCATACTACTAACAAGTGGGAAGTGGATGATCGGTGTTTGTGGTGTGGTCAGCTACTCGAACTGAATAAAGGGAATCATCAAAACTTGGTACGTTGCATGTAGAGGGACTTGTGTTCTAAAAATGGCTGTATGTGGCGAAAATGCTTATTTAATTAGAAATTTTCTTTATTGCCCTGATTTTGGGTATTGGTTGAGATCCACCCAATCATCTTACAGCCTACTGTTGTGAATTAAAGAAAATCATAAATAAATATTGAGATCCACTCAATCAACTTATGTGGATAACAGATCGCAGGTCGATCTGTTATGGTGTTTGCGCACGATCCTGGGTCATGTCGCATATATCAGAGTTGGCTCGACTCAAAACTTGTACCCTTATGACCGCGCTGTCGTCGCGATTCCAACGCCGCGTCTCGCGTGCCAAGGCGATACCCGGGCTAGGATATGTGGGCCCACATTCAGTTTTGGAAAATGCCGCACATTTGTAAATCCAAGAGAATATCACATTAATTTCATCAATCAAGTACACATCATGTCAAGTACAAGCAACTTCCTCAAGTCAACTCTTTCTCTTACACACCCTTACATGTCAAGTACACATCACTCACCTTTTTACTCATCACTCACCTTTTCACCCATCCCTCCCTCCTTACATCTCTTTTCTCTCTCATTTCCCTTCTCCATTAACAAGCTTGGACGTTCATGGCTTCCATGAGAGAAACTAGGTGTGGCCCACTCCCTACCACCCAATCCTACCCTCCAAAATCAATCTCAACCATTGAATCTTATTCCCTTGAAGCTCTTGAATACATTGGTGGAAGGAGGAAGAAGAATAACCTACGGTGGGTGGTGTTCATAGTTGTAGATTATAGTTTTGATGTAGGGCCCACCTATTTTGGGACCCATCTTGATGCATTGTAAGATCTAGGGGAGCTCATAGTGGCGGAGCTCCCCCACCTCACGTCTCTCTCTCTCTCTCTTTCTCTCTCTCTGTCTCTCTCTCTCTCTCTCTCTCTCTCTCTCTCTCTCTCTCTCTCTCTCTCTCTCTCTCTCTCTCCCCCCCCCCCTCTCTCTCCTTTTCTATATTTTTTATGGCCCACCTATGATGATCCATGCCGTCCAACTACGTAGGACCCACCCATGTGTGGATTTCATCCACGCCGTCCGTCCATTTAATGGGATCCACATGAAGTATGTTTTAAATCCACGCCATCTTGACCATCTATCATCTGGACGGTGGATGTGGGACACCTCACATCCAGTCCCTGGATGTGGGACACCACCAGGATGTATGTATTTTATTCACATTGTCCTTGCATGTGGGGCCACTATGTTGTATGCGTTTTGATCCACACCATCCAGGCCATCTAGACGGTACTGGATCAGTTTGGACGTTGTCAGGCCCCCCTGCAGCGTGCAAGGCCACCTTGATGTATTTATTCTATATCCTCTCTGTCCATCCATGCAATTCTGTTGGCCATGATTGTGTTGGGTGTTTGATCCACACCATCTGCTCCATAATGAAGCAGATTCAACCTCTGATGTTCAACCATTGACCACACCCTGCTGCAGTGCTTCATCTGCACTGTCCAGGTGCCCTGGATGGTGGTACCCATTTGGATTAGTGCTGATCAGCACGTGCTCCACCATGGTGCATGTGATTATCCACACCGTCCCTACCTTGCATCCAGGCCGTCCGTCTAGGACGCTGGACACTGGACTCCATTGTAATGTATATTATAATAATATTATATATATACGTGGGACCCACCTGATGCTGACGACAACAAGTTCTGTGGGACCCACCCTGCACGTGTGAGGGTGGGGACCACCTTGATGTCCATGTTATATCTGTGTTGTCCACCTATTTTAGATCCCAGCCGTCCATCTCTTGGACGGTGAGCTAGGGGCCACCCAGTAGCAGCGTGGCTGCTGTTTAGACGTTAGCAAGTTTTGTGAGTCCCATGCATGATGTATGTGTTGTTGATCTACACCGTCCACACGCGTGGACCATGCCCTGATGTATTTGATCCCCATCATCCAGTAGCAGCAGACGGTGGGGCCTGCCTTGATGATATGTGTTGTATACACCGTCCACCCATGTGAGGTCAGCCGTGATGTATTTGTATCCAGCCCGTCCATCTGGGCAGTGCTACGTGGGCCCACTTTGATGTATTTTGTGGCCCATTCCAGAGGCCCACCTTGATATACTTGTAGCTCACCTGTGAGGCCCACTTTGATGTATTTTGTGGCCCATTCGAGAGGGCCACCTTGATTTACTTGTGGCCCACCTATGAGAACCACTTTGATGTATTTTGTGGCCCATCCATGAGGCCCATCATGATGTATATTTAAGGCCCATGTGCAGGGCCCACCTGTGATGTATTGAGGTCCATGTGTAGGGCCCGCCTATTGTATATTTGAAGCGTATGGGTTGTGGCCCATTGTGATATATTCGAAGCCCATGGGCAAGGCCTGATATAATGTATTTATGGCCCATGTGATGGGGCCCGCCTGTTGTGTATTTGAAGCCCGAGGGTCATGGCCCATTGTGATGTATTTTCGGCCCAGATGCAAGGCTCGATGTGATGCATGAGAGGCTCATGGTCATGGCCTAATGTGATATATTCGAGGCCCATGTCCTGCGGCACATTATGATGTATTTTTGACCCAGATGGTAAGGCGCGATGTGATGCATGAGAGCTCATGGTCGTGGTCCAGTGCGATATATTCAAGGCCCATGTCCTGCGGCCCATTGTGATGTATTTTTGGCCCATTTGACATATTAGGGCCCATTTGGTGCGGCCGATGTGATGTACTTGAGGCTCATTTGATAAGGCCCAATGTAATATATAAGAGGCCCAATTTGTTGTATTTACGGAGGCCCAACATGATGTATTTTGACCCATTTGAGTAAGGCCCAATGTAATGCGTATATGCTCCATAAGTGAGACCCATGATGATGTATATTAGGCCCTTGTGTAAGGTCGTGGGCCCACTATGTGTTTGGTTCTATGTGGACCACTCCTTGGCAGTAATGTTAGTTAAATGTCCACATTGATGGGCAATGATGGTTTAATATTCACATTATGACCTTCCTTAGGCCTCGTTCGGCTGATTATCAAGGTCAATTCCGATTGTCGACGTCGATTTCTATTATCGAGGCCGATTCCGATTGTCGAGACCGATTTCGATTCCGATTGTCGAGGTCGATTATCAATGCCGATTCCGATTGTCGATATCAATTTCAATTGTTGATTTTGATTCCGATTGTCGATGCCGATTATCGAGGCTGATTCCGATTATTAAAGTCGATTCCGATTGTCGAGGCCGATTGTTGAGGCTGGTTTCGATTTCGATTGTCGAGGCCCAATGAGATGCATATGAGACTTGCATTTTAGGCCCATTGTGATGTATATTTAGCCAGTGTTTAAGCCCCAATGTGATGTATATGAGGCCTATGTATGAGACCCATTATGATGCATTTGAGGGCCAGGCGATGGAGCCCATTGTGTTGTATGTTAGGCCCATGTGAAAGGCTCATCGTGATGTGTATTAAGCTATTGAGTGAGGCTCATGGTGTTATATATTTGGCCCTTGTGTGAGGCCATGGGTCCACTGTATATTAGGCTCTATGTGGAACATTCCTTGGGGGCAATGTTAGTTAAATGTCCACATTGTTGAGGTCGATTGTCGATGTCGGTTATTGATACCGATTATGAATATGTGACAGCATAGCATCATGATACATGCCCATATGCATCATCTGCATGTTTGTTATGAGATATGATTGACCATTGCATATGCCATAGTGTCAGTTATTATAAGACTCCCTGATAGGCGATGGTTATCTTACATAAGAGCGTGGTATGCGTAAGATTGATGCATGACTGGATTGTATGACTCGTGTATCTTGCATTGTGTGTTTTGATTACTGTACGCCCTAGTGACATCAGGGTCGTAGTCTCCACAAACATATTGTGAATGGCCAGATGGGACACCGAAAATCTATTCTAGCATCGGGTTGTCATAGATGGCCTTAGGTGAAACTCTCTAAACCCTCTTGGTACCAGAGGACACCCTAATGTCGAGACCGAGTGAATATATATGGGCATATGAGATCCATATACCAGTAGGTCGCGTCTCTCACTGTGTCATGGTCGGTTGGGAGGGGGTGTGGCCTTACTCGCCTGAGGGAGTAGGCATAGCTAGGCTGAGTTTGACCAGCTCGTGAATGGGTCTTTATCGACGTGCCGGGTAGATATTGGCTAACTACTAGCCAGACGGATAGTGAGGTCTCTTTCACTTAACCAATTGTGCGCTTGATAGGGCGGCAAGCTGGTGTAGAGTGTACTAGACCCTGGTGATGATCCCAGAGATGAATAGCACCGATATGTGGACTTATTAGGCATGAGTTGTATACTCATTCATTCATTCATTCAATATCCACTCAGGCTGGTGGTGCGCAACTATTTGTTACGTGTGCCTTAGTAATGGCTAGGATTTCAATGGGGCGCGCGACTAACCTGAGATCAGAAGTTTACCACATTGAGTCTGACTATCCAAATTTAGGTATGAGACTGGTTTGGATAGAAGTCTCTTATGGTGGACCCCTTAGCCTGCGATACTATGTACTATCATTCTGACTCTACACTCCATCTTGGTCATTTCATTCGCTTCGCATATTGTACTACATTTGCAGGCATATGACATTTTGGGATGTTATGTTTCTGCACTTATATGGCCTAGACAAACTCAGCAAGATTTACATATTACATTGTACCCTCGGCATCTGATATTTGGCTCTCTTTGTGACTCCTCATTTGTACAGCTGATCTGTATTGCATGCTCTGATTTTGTTTGACTCATGGACTTGTCAGTATTTTCGCTTACTCAGGCATTGTATGATTTGTGATCTTACCAGTATTTTCGGTATTGTATAATTATGGCATTGTATTGAATACTTGACACTTACCTTGTGCACACACTTACACCACCCTCTAAGCTTTCTATAAGCTTATGCAAGATAGATGCGTGCAGGTGATGTTAGGTTGCAGCAACGTGGAGCTTGGAGCATGTAGCTGACTTTTGGAGCTTTAATTTTGACATATGTATTTCCCTTTCAACATTGTATTTAAATGTTTATATTAGTGGATATGTGATGATGATGTTGCCTTTGTGATTTGGGTATACTTGTGGTTATATTTTTTATGAGTTAAATGTACATTAAAAATTTCTCCTTGTAGGATCTCAAGATCGGAATCTAGCGTATGGACGCTAGGAACTGAGAATGGGGTACTACGAAGGCTATCGACACCAGATTCAATGATTAAGAATTTTGTGAGCCTGGTTTTAGAGTTTGGGGCGTGACACATGGGACACCTACACTCCAAATTTGGTAGCCAGAGGGGTGATAAGGCAGCCCCAAAGCCAGAGAGGGGTCCTAGAGGGCCATTGTAAGGAGATTATTAGAACTTAAAGCCATTTATCCTAAACTTAGGAAATTAAACCCTCAAACCCTCTCTCTCACCCACTCTCACACCAAATTTCAGCAACAAAAGGAGAGAAGAGAGAGAAAGGAGAAAGAAGAGAGGAAAAAGAGACTGAAAGAAAGTGTTATTGGAGGAGGGGCCTAAGGAAACTTTGAACCTTAGCAAATCTCCTTCTTTACCCTGCATCCACAACTCGAAGCATAACTTCCAACCGATTGGGGAGGTAATCACTCATTTTTTTTTAAAAAAAATCCCTTGTGTTGAGCTAGGATTTGCATGTAATCCTAACATACAAATGCATTTAATTCAGGATTTTGACCAATCGACCTGCGAGTTCGACACTTCTAGGTCATTTCATCAAGCTCTTAACAATCCATAGGTGCAAACTATTATTCTTAGGTGGCCTAGCACTAATTTTAGGAAGAATTTAATGATTATGAATGTTAGGATAATGTGCTTGAGTAATCTAGAGAAAACCTAGCCGAGAACCTGCATGATAGGTCCTCCCAAATTACATGAAATGATTAAGTGTTGTTTGTTTGTTCTTCATCATCATTGGGCATGAAATTTATGTTGCATGTTCATCTCATACATGATTAATTTTGTATAATTTTTTCTTGTAGCATGCGTGATTACATTAATCCTTGTTGTATTCTTGTATTATGAGCGATATATAGTTCTTGGTCTCTTTGGTAACCTCTCATAGGGGAGCACACGGGTCGGTTTGGTCCGGTTCTGGGGAGAAACCGAAACCGAACCGTTTATAACATTCTAGGATATTCGGAACCGGAACCGGACCGTTGGCACCCTAGAAGTAAATCGGAACCGAACCGTTAAAACCGGTTCGGTTCCGGATCAGTTTCACGGTTCTGGGCTTTTTATAATCCAACCTAATTGCATGTTTAATTTTATTATCTAGCCCATGTCCATCCATGTTATGGTCCATTTGATGAATGGTTTAGATATTGTATAAGGTGTGCAAAAATACATTTATGAAAATAATTAAATGGTGCATTATAAACCATAAATCATGAGTCAAATATGAAAATAATCAAAGGGTTCTTGGTTCGGTTCCAAGTTCGATTCCGCGGTTCGGTTCTACAGATCGGATCCAAAGTTTGGTTCTACAGATCAGTTCACGGTTCGGTTCGGTTCTACATACCCCCAAACCGAGAACCGAACTGATGTAACCGGTTCTTTAATTTTTGGAACCGGAACCGAAACCAGTGCAATCTATAACCGAACCAAACCGGACCATTTGGTTAGTTCTGGTCCGGTTCCATGGTTCTACTGGTTCAATGTGCACCCCTAACCTCGCATAACATACACACATTAATTTCATATTATTGAGAGTAGTTGCATTTATAAAAAAATCTGAATTTTTATGCTTGATGTGTGATGTGCATGACTTCACTTGTGTTAGAAGATGAATCCTGAATTGTTGGAGTATTATTGAATACCATCAAATTCTTAGGTTGGTCAGGGAACTAAGGTGGTCCCGTTGGTAGGACCATCTTATGGCTAGACCAGCAGATTTGGACAGGTGCGAATGAGCGACAATAGTTGGACTATATGGGTCCCTTATACCCGATGTCGTCCATCACGTACTCGCCTGAACTCGCACGGTCTAGTTCACTTAATGACCAACCATGTTTGCTAACCATGCCTACTTACACATGTATGGAACCTGGAACACCCCTCGCCCACTGAAGTCCATTGATAACCGTTTGAAACTGATCCACTATCTCGAGAACCGGGCATGGTGGAATGGGACACTGTGACTGTGCTGTTGGCCTACACTGGGATGACGAGCCTCCCCGTAGTAACCACGAGCGATCCCACTTCCCAACACTCCCCATGTGCTTGAAATCGGGGATGAAAAACTCAATGGAATTAAGGATCGCGAGGTCCTGGCCTCACATGTTGAGGGGCCTTTGCTTTGCAACTAGTTGAAGGCATTGATAGCGCGGGATGTACCAGTTTCTCCAATCTGCTGGATGAACGGAATTAATTAAAGACTCGGCTAACAGGATCACGATTGCATCACATTAGTTAGGTTGGCGATTCGACAATTGAGGTCGCAATGAAGGAGTGTTGGTCATGTGCGATCGTTAGATGAAGTCGCTTGAGGGAGTGTTGTTGCAAGGTCATGCATCATATCATATTTCATGCATATACATTAACAAGATTAGTTAGGAATTTATGAATATTTTTCTTTCATTAAA
The DNA here is from genome assembly GCA_037074715.1 of Magnolia kwangsiensis. Taxonomy (NCBI): domain Eukaryota; kingdom Viridiplantae; phylum Streptophyta; class Magnoliopsida; order Magnoliales; family Magnoliaceae; genus Magnolia; species Magnolia kwangsiensis. The sequence goes on from CM073577.1 coordinate 124,935,353, forward strand.
TTCGTCATAGAATTTATTCTTGTTGTAACTTAAGGCTAATAACACCCACCGAGTAGATCACTCACTCCCACTCTGACATGGTCTTTTAAAACACCAACCAGACTCTTCAGTAGTCACGGGTGATGCCGAGTTGGATGAGCCGTGCGGCGCGAGCATTAATGAGGAGGATGAGCTGTCCTACTTCCAGCTGATGGGTTGTTTGCCGTAGATTTCTCGGGCGGACTTGGATTGCTGAGTAAGGAACTCAGCGTGCTATTCTTTTAGACATGTCATTTTTGTATTTTACAGGGCAACGCCTTGGGCAACCCGTTGATATATTTTGTAAACTTGTGAATATTAGCTACTTTCATTTCAGTAGACTAGTTGTGATTGTGATTCATATTCCAAGTAATTCCATACTGCTCATTAAGCCGGATTAAATACAAAATAGTAAAATTTGGTTGTAAGTAACACCCAGGAGCTTAGGAGTCGAGTGTATGCACAACCCTCAATTTCAGGGCGTTACATTTATTCCAATTAATATACGGATTCAAATATATATTTATGTCATCTAGTTGTTATAACTATTCTGATATTTGCTCGTTTGGGTCTGATAAAGTGCAGATGGCTAAGAAGATATATGTCGTATTCATTGGGCACAGACCCGAGATATATTATGATTGGAAAGAGTGTCGTGCACAGGTGGAGGGCTATTCCAGGGCATGTTTCCACGATTATAGTTCGGTTGCGGAAGCATCTATAGGTTAGACAACTTTTTATCAAAGAAGTGGCTCCCCAAATGTACCAGGAGATGAAATCTCAGACGGTCATGAGAGTCCAGAAAGAAAGTGAGCATTGCAATAAGAGTTGCACTAGTCATCCTCTACGTCGGTTCTCAAGACTGACCTGTAGTTGTCCATCCAATAGTGTCACTGACTCACACAAAGATTGTGCTGAAGAAAATGGAAACGATGATGCGGCGATCATTATGAAGTTCATTTTCGAAATCTTTATCTTGGTTCTCTCTATTTAGCTCATGTCATTACGTTGAATTTGTTATGGACTTTTACATAACTACGTATGGACTTTTATATGCCTAGTATTAATTTTGTGCAACACCATGATAATGCGAAATCATGGTGTAGTTAACGTGTTTACATCGTATTCTATATTGTGGTCAACAAGTGGAATGGGTAGCTAGCTGTGCATGCTTGAGATTTTGAACATGATGATTTTTATATATTCATTTATCCTAGTTATTTACTCCTGATTAAGGGAATTGATAAAAGATAAAAACTATGGTGGCCCTACAAACTATCATATGGTTGAAAACCCATCCATATTTTTCTGTGCAAAATGACCCACTTAAGTTGCCTATTATTACTAATTCTTTGCATCAGGGGCTAAACTTGGGAAGAAAACATGATGGACAAAGTGGATTTGTCATGTATAGCATGGTGGGTCCCATAGGGCTTGGGTGTTTACGCGTTGTGTAAAACAGGAATTGTAGGGGATTCCGATGGTTGGACGCGGATTGGGTAATACCTTGCCTATCTGGAAGTCAGCACGGGCATGGCTCTAAGGAGCCATTGTGATTTATGGATCTAATCCACACTGTCCATCAAATTTTCTAGATAATTTTAGACCATGATCCACAGAGATGTACGTGGCAAATCCACAGAGATGTGCCCAATGCTTTGTTGGACCAACAGAGATGTACGTGGCAAATCCATTCATTCATTTGTTGAAACCCTTCCATCCAAACATATGTGGGTTAGCCGTGGAATAAGATTTGTTGCAACTCTTTCATCTAAACATCCTATGGGATGAGATTTGTTGAAACCCTTCCATCCAAACATTCCTTTCAATTTGGATGACATCCATTTGTATAATCCCATGCCATCCACACACGAGGACACATGATCCCATGTAACCACAAAACTCATAGCACTATGAGACAATGTCATTATTATTTTTTTTTATAAAAAAACCCATCCCACCTAATGCCATCTATTCTCAAGCGATAAACACCCCTTGAGGTGTTAAGGGGTGGATGCAGATTGCGTCTTACCCTCACCCAAATGGTAACACATTCAGGCAGGGCTCTTTGAGGCCCACCGTGATGTAAGTATTTTATCCACACCGTTCATAATTTTTCTCGTATCATTTTAAGATATGATACAAAAAATGAGTTATGTGAAAGGCTTAAGTGAACCATAAAGTGGGGATTGAACGTTCACAATTAAAAACTTCTAGGGAGCTAGTGAGGTTTCCGATCAAGGTGATATTTGCATTTTCACTTCATCCACATCTACATGACCTTATAAGTAGGTTGGAGGGTAAAAAAACATCACAGCCGACGGTAGGTGTCATTATCATTGCAGCTTTCTTTGGTGTGGTCCACTAAAGCTGTGGACCTACCTCATTTTTAAGATCATATACTAAAATGATATGAGAAAAGCGAACAAGGGCATGGATAAAAAACCTATGGCCCCACGGAGCCCTGCTTAGATGGATTACCGCCCCGGCGGGGGTAGGACGCAATCCGCGTCCCGTAGGGGTTAGTTTAGGGGGTGAATTTGCCCGGGGGAGAAAAAGAGAAATTTCCAACTGTACAACCAGTATATGGCCCAAAACCTTTTGAATCCCACTCGGTTTTTACCTTTCAAGAATACTCCCCAACTGTACGGCCCCATTTCTCAGGTCAAAAATGCCCTTGCTTTCCTTCCTGAGCCGGATCGCCTGGTGCTCGAAGACGAGCGCTTACGCTCCTCGAACTCCGAGTTGTACGAACGGTTCCAAAGATATCAACGTTGCATGGGCCCCACAGTTATGTATTTATCATATCCACAACGTTCATCCATATTTCGAGATCATTTCGGAGCATTATCAAAAAAAAAAAAAAATCATATCCAAAGATTAATTGGACCAGTTCATCCATATTTCGAGATCATTTCGGAGCATTATCAAAAAAAAAAAATTCATATCCAAAGATCAACTGGACCACACCGCAACGAGCAACGGGAAAATTGATTTTCACTGTTAAAAATTTTGTAGGGCCCACCATAACATATATTTTCCATCCAATCTATTCATAAGGTCACAAAGACCTGGATGAAGAGGAAAAACAAATTTAAAAACAAATTTCATAATGATCCAAAACTTTTGCGACCCATGAAAAGATTTCAATGGTAGACGTTCAATCCTCCACTGCCTTTTACGGTGTGGTCCACTTGATAGCTAGATCTGACTTATTTTTCGTCTCAAGACTTAATACGAGTTCGCTAAATAGATGAACGGTTTGGATATAACACATACATCATAATGGGACCCATAAAGAGCGATAAGATTACAACAGGAAAAAAAAAATCAGCCTGACCCGGTCGACCGGGTCGTCGACCCCGACTTACTGTACCACTCACCCGGTCGACCCCAACTCACTGTTCTACCTTTGTACTTTTTTTCTTTTTTTTTTTACGGGGAGAACTTTTTCTCCCTTACATTTTTCTCAAATACATAATTATGTAAATTTGTATATATAAGTATATAAAAATAATTTTCTATCTCTTACTTCATTTCTTTGTCTATTTATTTAACAAGCATATCTCATAAAGTAAAATGAGTTACTTAACATACCATATATGATTTTGGGGTAGGAGAAGCTAATTTAGCCAACCAACATAGTAATTTTTCAAGATTCAATAGTGTCGATGGTTAAAAATCCACTTCACGGTCAATTCACTTCACTTCACAGCCATTTCAACGCACTTCGCGATTATTTCACTTCACTTCACTGTCATTTCTATGCATTTCACGGTCATTCCTGGTGATTCCGTGTTGATTCACGGTCAATTCAACGCACTTCACGGTCAATTCACTTCACTTCACGACCATTTCTACGCACTTCGCGGTCAATTCACTTAACTTCACCGTCATTTCCATGCATTTCACGGTCATTCTTGGCGATTCCGTGTTGATCCACGGTCAATTCGACACACTTCACGGTCAATTCACTTCACTTCACGACCATTTCCATGCACTTTGCGGTCATTTCACTTCACTTCACCGTCATTTCCATGCATTTCATGGTCATTCCCAGCGATTCCATGTTGATTCACCGTCAATTCGATGCACTTCACGGCCATTTCCACGCACTTCACGGTCAATTCACTTAACTTCACCGTCATTTTCATGCATTTCACGGTCATTCCAGGCGATTCCGTGTTGATTGACGATCAATTCGACGCACTTCACGGTCATTTCACTTCACTTCGTGGCCATTTTCACGCACTTCGCAGTCATTTCACTTCACTTCACTATCATTTCCATGCATTTCACGGTCATTCCCGACGATTTCGTGTTGATTCACGGTCAATTTGACGTACTTCACGGTCAATTCACTTCACTTCATGGCCATTTTCACGCACTTCGCGGTCAAGTCACTTAACTTCACCGTCATTTTCATGCATTTCATGGTCATTCCCGACGATTCTGTGTAGATTCAAGGTCAATTCGACGCACTTCACGGCCATTTCCACACACTTCGCAGTCATTTCACTTCACTTCACCGTCATTTCCATGCATTTCACGGTCATTCCCGGCGATTCCATGTTGATTCACAGTCAATTCGACGCACTTCACGGTCAATTCACTTCACTTCCCGGCCATTTCCACTCACTTCGTGGTCAATTCACTTAACTTCACCGTCATTTCCATGCATTTCACAGTCATTCTTAGCAATTCCGTGTTGATTCACGGTCAATTCGACGCACTTCATAGTCAATTCACTTCACTTCATGGGCATTTCCACCCACTTCACGGTCATTTCACTTCACTTCACCGTCATTTCCATGCATTTCACGGTCATTCCTGGCGATTTCGTGTTGATTCACGGTCAATTTGACGCACTTCATGGCCAATTCACTTCACTTTACAGCCATTTTCACGCACTTCGCGGTCAATTCACTTAACTTCACCGTCATTTCCATGCATTTCATGGTCATTCCCGACGATTCCGTGTTGATTCACGGTCAATTCAACACACTTCACGGTCAATTCACTTCACTTCACGGCCATTTCCACACACTTCGCAGTCATTTCACTTCACTCACCATCATTTTCATGCATTTCACGGTCATTCCCGGCGATTCCGTGTTGATTCACGGTCAATTCACTTCACTTCATGGCCATTTCCACTCACTTCGTGGTCAATTCACTTAACTTCACCGTCATTTTCATGCATTTCACGGTCATTCTTGGCGATTTCGTGTTGATTCACGGTCAATTCGACGCACGTTACGGTCAATTCACTTCACTTCACGGCCATTTCCACACACTTCGCGGTCATTTCACTTAACTTCACCGTCATTTCCATGCATTTCACAGTCATTCCCGACGATTCCGTGTTGATTTACGGTCAATTCGACGCACTTCACGGTCAATTCACTTCACATCACGGCCATTTCCACGCACTTCGCAATCAATCACTTCACTTCACCGTCATTTCCAGGCATTTCACGGTCATTCCCGGCGATTCCGTGTTGATTCACGGTCAATTCAACGCACTTCACGGTCAATTCACTTCACTTCACGGCCATTTCTACGCACTTCGCAGTCATTTCACTTCAGTTCACCGTCATTTCCATGCATTTCACGGTCATTCTCGGCGATTTTGTGTTGATTCACGGTCAATTCGACGCACTTCACGGTCAATTCACTTTAGTTCACGGCCATTTTCACGCACTTCGCGGTCAATTCACTTAACTTCACCGTCATTTCCATGCATTTCATGGTCATTCCCGGCGATTCTGTGTTGATTCATGGTCAATTCGACGCACTTCACGGTCAATTCACTTCACTTCACGACCATTTCCACACACTTCGCAGTCATTTCACTTCACTTCACCGTCATTTCCATGCATTTCATGGTCATTCCTGGCGATTCCGTGTTAATTCACGGTCAATTCACTTAACTTCACCTTCATTTTCATGCATTTCACGGTCATTCTTGGTGATTCCGTGTTGATTCACGGTCAATTCGACGCACTTCACGGTCAATTCACTTCACTTCACGGCCATTTCCACGCACTTCGCGGTCATTTCACTTAACTTCACCGTCATTTCCATGCATTTCATAGTCATTCCCGACGATTCCGTGTTGATTCACAGTCAATTCGACGCACTTCATGGTCAATTCATGTCACGCCCCAAACTCGGAAACCGGGCTCACAAAATTTTCGGTCACCAAATCCGACGCCGACAGCCTCCGTAGAACCCCATTCTCGGCTCCCAGCTCCCATTCGCCAGGTTCCGATCCTGGGATGCTACGAGGAGGATTTTCAATGTCAGTTTGATTCGTAATAAGCATAACCAAAGGCATAACCCACAAACAACAACCAAGAACTCTATTACATTTCCACTATGATAAAAAACTTTACAAGTACAATGAGCATAACGGGAAATACAATGATAAGGAACAAAAACTCTAAAAATGATCTACAAGTGCTCCAGCCTCAGCGCTGCTGCTCCCCAACGTCACCTGCACGCAACGGTCGTGCATAAGCTTATAGAAAGCTTAGAGGGTGGTGAAAGTGTGTGCGCAAGGTAGTAATATGATCATGCAATATCAGAGTAGTGTGGAATATACAGATGGATTCATAATATCATGAGCCGTACCAAGGCTATGCGATGCAAGATGCAAGTCAAGCATACAATCCTCATCTAAGCCCACATGTCAATACAACTTAACTCTGGAATATTACCGGGGTCTAGTACACTCTAAACCAGATCGCTGCCTCATCGCGCGCAATAACGTAAGTGGAAGAGACCTCACTATCCGTCTGCCAATATCGGGCTCGACTCGTCGATAGCGGACCCATTCCTCAAGCTAATCAAACTCAGCCTAGTATTGCCTCCTACACTCGGGCGGGTAAGGCCGCACCCCCTTCCAACCAACCACGACACAGTGGAGAGCGCGGCCATCTGGTAATCGGCACTCAGCGCTCATTTACCCACTCGGTCTAGACGTTGGAGCAACCTCTTGGTACCATAAGGGTTTAGGGACTTTCACCCAGGGATATCTATAGCACCCCATGTAGAACAAGATTTCCAGTATCCAATCCTTTCAACCACGATACGCTTGTGGAGGCTACGGCCCCGATGTCGCTAGGGCGTACAATAACCATGTCACACAAATGCGAAATGCATGAATCACGCTATCCAGTCATGCAACAAATCTTACGCATATCGTGCGCTCATGTAGGGCAACACCGCCTAACCGGGAGCCCATAAACAACCTGCCCGAAGGCATATGCTATGATCAGTCAATTCTCATATCAAATATACATATGATGCGTATGATCATGAGTCATGAAATTATACTAAACATGTAAATAAGTGATGAACCATTCTTACAACGCAGATGGGCCTAGACGGCCTATACACAACAAGTACTGCCTATCAAAGGGCCTTAGGGAGAGTCGTAATGTGGACATCCAACCAACATTACACTTGCAATGTGGACGTCAAACCAACATTGCTCCCAAGGTACAATTGTCGCAAACATTGTTACATAAACCGTGTTGGGCTCACACATTACAATGGACCTTAGGTACATCCCATTGGGCCTTAAATACATTAAATGAGCCATATCATATGGGCCTTTTACTCATCAAATGAACTACATAAATGGGCCACACCAATGGGCCTTATGTGCATTGCAATGGGTCATAACCCGTGGGCCTTAAATTACATTAAATGGGCTTAATCCCATGAGCCTTGGAACACATCAAATGGGTCCATTCCCATGGGCCTTATAATACACCAAATGACCCCATTCCATGGGCCTAAGATCCACATCAAAGTGGACCCTAATGAACCACTACAATTACATAAAAATGGGCCTCAAAAATATGCCAAGGTGGGGTCCACTCGGACTATGAATTTTGGCCCATTCTTTAACTCTTTTCATCTGTATCAAGGGTGGGGGCCCACATGAAGGCCCACCATCATGCAGATTATAAATAGTATAATATATAAATTACATATAGTATATGTATATATATATGTATATATATAGATATATAATATTATAAATAATATAATATATTTATATATACACACACACATGCACACCCACACACAACACACGCATGCCTAGAGTGGCGTGAATAAACACATGCATTAAGTGGGCTCCACCATCCAGTGGACGGTGGAAGCAACACATACATCACTGTGGGCTCCACGTGGGGCCCACCTCAATGTTTATATGTCATCCAATCCGTTCATAAGGTCACTCAGACCTGGATGAAGTGAAAACACAAATTTCAGATTGATTTGAAACTTAGGTGGGTCCAACAATGGGTTTCAATGGTAGAGGTTCAACCCCACTGTTTCCTGCAACGTGGGCCACCCGAGTGTTGGATGGAGCTGAAACTTGGAGGGGGCCCACTGCTTGGGGTGGCCCACCTCATGAACAGGTTGGATCTCATATATACATCATGGTGGGGCCCACGACAGCAGCCGTGGGTGGCTGTCCGCCCACCCGTGCTATCGCTGCACGTAGCAGCGTGCTGCTACTGCAGCACGTCAGAGGCAGAGGCTTACCTCTGTACTTTATTTTCTTAAAAATTTGGAAAAACCCATTTTTCGGGGTTTTTCGCGTTTGGGGCCCGCATCAAGATGATCCACTCCGTCCATTGGCTTCCTCGGCTCGGGACAAATCTAACGAATCTAATATAGAGTAATTTTTGTGTTTAGAAAATAAAATAAAATAATAAAATAATTTTGAAAGGTAATGATGTAATCTTCGACGCTATGGCCCACCAGATCTTCCAATCAACCCCAACTCTTGGCTCAACGCCTAAAATGAGATGGGTAAGAGGATGGACGGCTTGGATTTCATACATACGTCAAGGTGGGACCTATACTAGTGGCCCACCCCAAAAGGACTTCTTTTTCTTCTTCCCTTTTCTTTTTTTTTTTAATTTCCAACGGTGTCCAGGAAACGCCCAGCGTCCCTGGACACAATATGTACATTGAAGTGGGCCCCATCTATAGATGGTTGGATAGAATTTATGACTTGTGAGGGGGGTCCATTCAAGTGGGCCACACGACCATAACTTGATTCATAAGAGAAAGAAATGAAATGGAGGGGGAAAGAAAGAGATAGAGAGAAAATAGAGGGTGGGACAAGCTTGAGATGGAGGGCTCCGCCATTATGAGCCCTCTCTTGAAGAAATCATACAATCAAATGGGTCCCTTTTACACATGGGACCATCTAAATTGAAAATCAACGGCGAGGATCTTTTCTCCACCAATATGGACGGTCTAGATGACCTTCCTAATGCAATAAAATAAACATCAGGATGGGGGCCATGGAGAATGACCCCATCATGGATGATCATGATGATCAAAGTGGTCCATCGGCCACATCTTAGGGTCCCAAGTGAGATCAAAACCATTGATCGGTTGGCCTCACTTGACCCATCTCTAAAATATGAAAAAAAAACTAATATTATTAAGCACCCACCGTCCGATCTTCTTGCTTCTATGGGTCCCTTAGCACCTTAGCTTCAATCCTAATGGATGAGATGAGGAATGGATGGCTAGGATGAGAGATGATGGGGTAGGAAAGTGGGCCACCTTGGAGTTTTGGAAAGCTTGGAGAACTCTCATACGTATGAGATTTCTCTTCCTTGGAGATTTGAAAATGAGAAAGAGAGAAAGAGTTGTAAATGGAGAGAGTGAGTGATGGATGGATGTGGTGATGGGTATGTAAGACACCTTTGTTGACTTTGGTGGCCTTTTGTGTAAGAAAGGCATGGCTTGTGTAAGGATTTCTTGACTTTTGAGGCATTTTGAGTAAGAAAAGTATGGGCATGGAAGAACTTTTGGACTTTTGTGGTTGCTTGGGTATGGGTGAAAGGTGATCTGTACTTGACATGTACTTGATATGTTGATGGATTGATGGATTGATTGATTGATGGGATTGATGTGACACATCGTAGAGATTCTCTTTGGTTTCGCAACGCGCGGTATTTTCCTCGCACCGAACATTGGCCCACATCTCTTGACCAGGGTATCGCCTCGACGTGCAAGTCGCGGCATCGGAACCGCAGCGATGGCGTGATCGCTATGGCAATGGTCTTGGGTTGAGTCGATACAGGTTGACGGCATATGAATCAGAGTCGCGCGTAAATATTGGTTAAGAGTCGAAGGTTGTCGGAATTCGACCGGTAAGACCGCGGAAGTATACGGAACGGTACGGATCAAGATACGGGTCTTACAATTCACTTCACTTCACGGCCATTTCCACGCACTTCGCGATCAATCATTTCACTTCACCGTCATTTCCAGGCATTTCACGGTCATTCTCGGCGATTCCGTGTTGATTCACGGTCAATTCGACGCACTTCACGGTCAATTCACTTCACTTCACGGCCATTTCCACGCACTTTGCAGTCAATCACTTCACTTCACCGTCATTTCCAGGCATTTCACAGTCATTCCCGACGATTCCGTGTTGATTCACGGTCAATTTGACGCACTTCACGGTCAATTCACTTCACTTCACGGCCATTTCCACGCACTTCGCAGTCATTTCACTTCACTTCACCGTCATTTCCATGCATTTCACGGTCATTCCTGGCGATTCCATGTTGATTCACAGTCAATTCGACGCACTTCACAGTCAATTCACTTCACTTCACGGCCATTTCCATGCACTTCGCGATCAATTCACTTCACTTCACCATCATTTCCAAGCATTTCACGGTCATTCCTAGCGATTCTGTGTTGATTCACGGTCAATTCGACGCACTTCACGATCAATTCAATTCACTTTACGGCCATTTCCATGCACTTCGCGGTCAATTCACTTAACTTCACCATCATTTCCATGCATTTCACGGTTATTCCCGGTGATTCCATGTTGATTCACGGTCAATTTGACACACTTCACGCTCAATTCACTTCACTTCACAGCCATTTCCATGCACTTCGCGGTCATTTCACTTCACTTCACCGTCATTTCCATGCATTTCATGGTCATTCTCGGCGATTCCGTGTTGATTCACGGTCAATTCGACGCACTTCACGGTCAATTCACTTCACTTCAGGCCATTTCCACGCACTTCGCGGTCAATCACTTCACTTCACCATCATTTTCATGCATTTCATGGTCATTCCCGGCGATTCCGTGTTGATTCACGGTCAATTCGACGCACTTCACGGTCAATTCACTTCACTTCACGGCCATTTCCACGCACTTCGTGGCCATTTCACTTCACTTCACTATCATTACCATGTATTTCACAGTCATTCTCGACGATTCCATGTTGATTCACGGTCAATTCGACGCACTTCACGGTCAATTCACTTGCATGGAAATGGGCGTGAAGTGAAGTGAATTGGCCGTGAAGTGTGTCGAATTGACCGTGAATCAACACGAAATTGCCGAGAATGACCACGAAGTGGAGTGAATTGACCGTGAAGTGCATTGAAATGACCGTGAACGTGAACGGAATTGTCGGATATCACCGTGAAATGTATGGAAATGGTTTGAAGTGAAGAGAATTGATCGAGAAATGCTTTGAAATGGCCGTGAAGTGAAGTGAATTAACCGTGAAGTGCATCGAAATGACCGTGAACGTGAACGGAATTGTCGGATATCGCCGTGAAATGCATGAAAATGGGTGTGAAGTGAAGAGAATTGATTGAAAAATGCTTCGTAATGGGCGTGAAGTAAAGTAAATTGGCCGTGAAGTGCATCAAAATGACCGTGAACATGAACGAAATTGCCGGATATCGACGTGAAATGCATGGAAATGGGCGTGAAGTGAAGAGAATTGATCGAGAAATGCTTCGAAATGGCCATGAAGTGAATTTAATTGACCTTGAAGTGCATCGTAATGACCGTGAACGTGAACGGAATTATTGGATATCGCCGTGAAATGCATAGAAAATGGTCGTGAAGTGAAGAGAATTGATCGAGAAATGCTTCGAAATGGCCATGAAGTGGAGTGAATTGACCGTGAAGTGCATCGAAATGACCGTGAACGTGAATGGAATTGCCGGATATCATCGTGAAATGCATGGAAATGGTCGTGAAGTGAAGAGAATTGATCTAGAAATGCTTCGAAATGGCCATGAAGTGAAGTGAATTGACCGTGAAGTGCATCGAAATAACCGTGAACGTGAACGGAATTGTCGGATATCGCCGTGAAATGCATGGAAATGGGTGTGAAGTGAAGAGAATTGATTGAGAAATGCTTCGTAATGAGCGTGAAGTAAAGTGAATTGACCGTGAAGTGCATCGAAATGACCGTGAACGTGAACGGAATTGTCGGATATTGACGGGAAATGCATGGAAATGGGCATGAAGTGAAGAGAATTGATCGAGAAATGCTTTGAAATGGCTGTGAAGTGAATTGAATTGACTGTGAAGTGTATCGTAGTGACCGTAAACATGAACGGAGTTGCCGGATATCGCCATGAAATGCATGGAAATGGTCATGAAGTGAAGAGAATTGATCGAGAAATGCTTTGAAATGGCCGTGAAGTGAAGTGAATTAACCGTGAAGTGCATCGAAATGACCGTGAACATGAACGGAATTGTCGGATATCGCCGTGAAATGCATGAAAATGGGTGTGAAGTGAAGAGAATTGATTGAGAAATGCTTCGTAATGGGCGTGAAGTAAAGTGAATTGGCCGTGAAGTACATCGAAATGACCGTGAACATGAACGAAATTGCCGGATATCGACGTGAAATGCATGGAAATGGGCGTGAAGTGAAGAGAATTGATCGAGAAATGCTTCGAAATGGCCATGAAGTGAATTTAATTGACCTTGAAGTGCATCGTAATGACCGTGAACGTGAACGGAATTATTGGATATCGCCGTGAAATGCATAGAAAATGGTCGTGAAGTGAAGAGAATTGATCGAGAAATGCTTCAAAATGGCCGTGAAGTGGAGTGAATTGACCGTGAAGTGCATCGAAATGACCGTGAACGTGAACGGAATTGCCGGATATCATCGTGAAATGCATGGAAATGGTCGTGAAGTGAAGAGAATTGATCTAGAAATGCTTCGAAATGGCCATGAAGTGAAGTGAATTGACCGTGAAGTGCATCGAAATAACCGTGAACGTGAACGGAATTGTCGGATATCGCCGTGAAATGCATGGAAATGGGTGTGAAGTGAAGAGAATTGATTGAGAAATGCTTCGTAATGAGCGTGAAGTAAAGTGAATTGACCGTGAAGTGCATCGAAATGACCGTGAACGTGAACGGAATTGTCGGATATTGACGGGAAATGCATGGAAATGGGCATGAAGTGAAGAGAATTGATCGAGAAATGCTTTGAAATGGCTATGAAGTGAATTGAATTGACTGTGAAGTGTATCGTAGTGACCGTAAACATGAACGGAGTTGCCGGATATCGCCATGAAATGCATGGAAATGGTCATGAAGTGAAGAGAATTGATCGTGAAATGCTTCGAAATGGCCGTGAAGTGAAGTGAATTGACCTTAAAGTGCATCGAAATGACCGTGTACGTGAACGAAATTGCCGGATATCGCCGTGAAATGCATGGAAATGGGCGTGAAGTGAAGAGAATTGATCGTGAAATGCATGAAAATGGCCGTGAAGTAAAATGAATTGACCGTGAAGTGCATCATAATGACCGTGAATGTGAACGGAATTGCTAGATATTGCCGTGAAATGCATGGAAATGGTCGTGAAGTGAAGAGAATTGATCGAGAAATGCTTCGAAATGGCCGTGAAGTGGAGTGAATTGACCGTGAAGTGCATCGAAATGACCGTGAATGGAATTGCCGGATATTGCCGTGAAATGCATGGAAATGGGCGTGAAGTGAAGAGAATTGATTGAGAAATGCTTCGAAATGGCCATGAAGTGAATTGAATTGACCGTGAAGTGCATCGAAATGACCGTGAACGTGAACGGAATTGCCGGATATCGCCGTGAAATTTATGAAAATGGCCGTGAAGTGAAGAGAATTGATCGTGAAATGCTTCGAAATGGCCGTGAAGTGAAGTGAATTAACCGTGAAGTGCATCGAAATAACTGTGAACGTGAACAAAATTGACGGATATCACCGTGAAATGCATGAAAATGGGCGTGAAGTGAAGAGAATTGATCGAGAAATACTTCAAAATGGTCGTGAAGTGAAGTGAATTGACCGTGAAGTGCATCGAAATGACCGTGAACGTGAACGGAATTGCCGAATATCGCCGTGAAATGCATGGAAATAGTTGTGAAGTGAAAAGAATTGATCATGAAATGCATGAAAATGGTCGTGAAGTGAAGTGAATTGACCGTGAAGTGCATCGAAATGACCATGAATGTGAACGGAATTGACCGCGAGGTGAATGAAATAAATTTTTGACCATTGAGCTAATGAAATCTTGGAAAATAACTATGTTCGTTGGCTAAATTAGCTTTTCCTACCCCAAAATCATATGTGGTACGTTAAATAAGTCATTCTAGTTTAAGAGATATGCTTATTAAATAAATAGACAAGAAAATAAATTAAAAGATAGAAAAATATTTTTATATACTTATATATACATATTTACGTAACTATGTATTATAGAAAAATGTAAGGGGGAGAATGTTTTCCTTGTAAAAAAAAAAAAAAAACACAGACCAGACTGCCGCGGCACTACCGTTTTTGTTTTTTTTTTTTACCGTTGAATTTTAGTTGCTTTTGTGGGTCCCATCATAAGGTCTGTGTTATATCCAAACCGTCCATCTATTTGGCTAGCTCATATTAACACTTGAGATGAAAAATAAGACAGATATAACTATCAAGTGGACCACACTATAAAAGGTGGTGTGGAATTGAACGGCAACCATTGAAATCCTTTTAAGGGTTACAGAAGTCTTGGATAATTATGAAATTTGATTTTCCTCTTCGTCCAGGTCTTTGTGACCTTATGAATAGATTGGATGGAAAATAAATGTTATAGTGGGCCCTATAAATTTTTTAACAGTGAAAATCAAGTTTCCTGCTGCTATTTGTGGTGTGGTCCAGTTGATCTTCGGAGATGATTCCTTTTTTACGATAATGCTCTGAAATGATCTCGAAATATGGATGAACGGTGTGTATATAATAAATACATAATTATGGGGGCCATGTCGAGGAGCGTCAGCGCTCGTCTTCGCACACCAGCCAATCGGCTTCCGGAAGGAAGGAATGAATGATGGGGGTATTTTGGTCCTTTGAAAAGTCGGCCGTATGCAGGGGAGTAATCTTGGAAGCTTAAAAAGAGGTGGGCTTCAAATGGCTGGTGGGCCATAAATGGGTTGTAAAGTAGGAAATTTCTCGGAATAAAAATATAAGGGTCTTTTGGGTGGTGCAAGAGATGCTTTAGTAGTCAGTGTAGGTATTTTCCGTCCAACCGGTTGACAATGTCACACAGACCTGAATAAAGGTTAAAAATAAATAATAGCCTAATCCAAAAATTTGTTGGCCCACGAAGATCTTTTAATGATCCATCACCACTGTTTCATATGGTGTGGGCGACCTGACATCTGGATTTGATCCAGCTTTGAATCTGTTCCCGAAATGATATGGAAAAACGGATAAACGGCGTGGATCTACAAAAAATACATCGATCAGTTCTCGTCCTGACTGAATTCGAGGGACGGCTCACATTTCAGTTTCACCCACCGAAATCAATGCACGGAATTTCAAATTCGCGCCACGGGTTAAATTCCTATGCTAGTTTTTGTTTTTTTGTTTTTTACACACGCACACACACCCCACACACTCACGCTGGTGGAATTTCACCACCGGGAGTTGAATCTCCTGAGAGTCTACCACCCGGGAAAGAGTAAGGACCGAATTCCTATGCTAGTTTTGTACCCGTTAAAAATGGCGGTGATTCTTCATATCTACGCACGGCGTAATTGCACGACAATCCTGACCGTTTAAATGGCAGGGCTCACAGTTTTATCAGCTAATTTTAGGCATGATTCCAAAATCAAAGCATATCCAAAACTCAAGTGGGCCACACCACAGGAAACAGTGAGGATAATGCCGTTCACCATTGGAACCTTCCCACGGTCCATATTGATGTCGATTTTCCATCCAACCAGTTCATGGTGTCACACAATCTTAGATGAGGCGAAGACACAAATATCAGCTTCATCCAAAACTTCCAATGGCCCTTAAGAAATTTTCAACGGTAAGCATTCAATTCTCATTGTTTCCTGTGGTGTGGTCCAAATATGTTTTGGATATGCTTCAATTTTTGGCTAATTCCATGAAATGATCAGAAAAAATGGATGGACGGCTTCGATAAGACACATACATAAATGTGGTTCCCACGCTGTTTACCACAGCGTACTGAGTACGTAATCTGCGTCCCATATGGGTATATATCAGTTATCTTGATTCTTTAAATCGTGTAAAACTAACACAGTATCCTACGCCTCCCGCCTCACAAACTCTCTCCAAACGCTCTCCAAACCCTCTCTCCAAATGCTCTCCAAACCCTCTCTTTTCTCTAACTCAGGCGATTGAAGAGAGAGAAGGAAAAGGTTAGTTCGGTTTTGATTTTTGAATTTATTTTTTTTTCATTTGATTTTTTGTTGGGAAAAGCGTTGAATTGATGTGGACCACAACGATCTGGACCGTTCCCTTACTGGTCCACTGATAGAGGGGGTAAGGGGCCGAAGGGGTTTTGGGGATTGCCCTAAAAAGCCATGAGGTATGAACTTCTGTTTCAAAATTGTATTTATATATCTGGAGCTTTTGTTTACGCATCCTTCCTGCCTGGTCGGATCCATAAGATAAGTACGATTGTTACCCTTGTCGGGGAAAATGATCCAGACCGTTAATCGAATGGGCCACACCATGGCTGGGGATTCCCCCTGGATTTGATTTTTAAGGGTTAAAAAAAAAAATCAATCTGATGGTCGATTTTTGGGCAACCATCATGCTCGGTGGGACCCCTACCTACGCTAGCTATCCAGAAAAAAAAAAGGACGCGGATTGCCTGTGACACCCTGTTGCAGGAAGTTCCTGCACTCAGAAGCTACGTGGGGCCCACTGTGATGCTTGTGAGAAATCCACCCGGTCCATCCGTTTTGCCAGATCCTGTTTGGACATGAGCCCAAAAATTAGGCAGATCCAATACTCAAGTGGGCCACATGACAGGAAAAAGTGGGTAAGGAAATTCCTGCCGTTGAAACCTCCCTGGATCCACCATGATGTTTCTGTGCCCCCCAAACTGTTTGTAAGGTCATTCCTGCTGGGGTTAACTGAAAACACAAAAATATTACCTTGATCCAAAACTTTTAGCGTGGATTTTCAATCCTCACTGTTTCCTGTTGTGCGGCCCACTTGAGTTTTGGATCTGCCTCATTTTTGGGATCATGTCCTAACATGAGATGGCACAATGGATGGGCTGGGTGGATTTCTCACAAACATCATGGTGGGCCCCACCTAGCTTCTGAGTGCAGGAACTTCCTGCAGCAGGGTGTCGCAGGCAATCCGCGGTCCATTAGTTATTTTTCAACACACACACGTGGTTCCCACTGTGTGCAAAAGCTGGCATCTGCTGGCCGGCAATCCTGATTGTTGATATATAGGTCCCACTGCATGCTTAAAGCTTGCACCTGCTGGCAGGCAATTCTAATTGTTGGTCTGATGTGCCACACATGCGTTGGGCACTTTTTGGAGCATGCATATGCTTGCACCTGCTGCCAGCAATCTTGATTGTTGATCTGATGGGCAGACTGTTTTGGGCAATATTTGGAGCAATCCCTCAACACTTGCTTTTGCTGCACCATCAATCAAGGCCGTCGATTTATTGGGCCTATTGTGGATGTGGATTGCCAAAGAAAAGTAATGAATCAGATTGTATCATGGATGCGGATTAGGTTCCACCTCTACTAGCATTGACCTCCTCTTGACATGGCGTAACAAGATTTGATTGGGTGGCAGGCCATTGCCACAGATGGGGCCAGACAAATTATGTTTGAAAGTTGTTTGGTTGAGTACATACTTGACTGGGCTCATCTCTGCCAGAAGCCAGCTGCTTAATCAAATCTCATCACGTCATTTCAGGAGGGTGGTCAGTGCTGGCAGGAGTAGTATCTACTTCGCGTCTTTGTATCATCTCCATTTGCTCTCACATTTTATGTTACCACATATGGAGAGGTTTAGAAATCCTACTAACGAGAGGAGCCATAGCAGGGCTCTTAGAAAGTTTAAACAAAAAATTCAACCTACAATTTAGCTCTTCCAAACACTGATAGGGGTCATTTGGATGCCTATAAGTTCTACTTATAGGTAAGTCACTCGTAGGTGGTGCTTAGGGGAGGAAATTCACCTATAAGTCACTCACAACCTGCAAGTCACAAGCAAAACTGCCAGGAAACTTCATGAGGTTAGGGTGAAAAGTCAATTGTAAATAATTACGGCTGAAAGTCACTTGCAACCATTGTTTTAAATATTGACGATATCGGCCGATATATCTCACGATATATCTTGTATCCCACCAGTGCGATGCGAAACGCACAAGTAGTGTGATATATCCCACATTTTCGAATTTCGATGCTCCTATTTTTTGTAAATCGTGTTAAATTAGTGTCAGATTGTTATAAATTCATGACATGTTCTGCATGAAAAATCATGGATTGGGAGCTTCAATTTTGAGATTTGGAGGAGATGGGTTGAGTTGCGAAAATTTGAAAAAAAATCAAAATTTTCAAATTTCTCGCAAATCGTTTGCAATCTTTGTGTTAAAACGTCACATCAAACATGTCTGTAACCTAATCTAGTGATTCTTCTTTTGCTTTTGAATGTATTGCTTGTATTTCCACTTGTCTTCTTGCATTTATAAATTATATGAATAGACATTGAATATACTTGCATCAATTCAATTAGACAACACTTAGATTAGGATCCTATACAAGGAAAACCTATTATGTGTACTTGTTTTTTGTAATTTTTTGATTTATAAGCGTGTATTGATGTCTTTTTTAATAATCACCGAAGTTACATTGAAAAATTCAACCAATTTCTCAATGTTTTCCCATGTTTCCAATAAAAGCGATACATTGCACGATACAACTGATATATCCCATTCGATAATCGATACATATCCGTATCCCAAGAATGCGATATGTAACGCGATACTGATATTTCGAACACTTCTTGCAACTAAAAAACTTGCTGGCATTCAAATGACCCATTAAATTCTCATTAAATCACCCACCCAATAGTCTCCTGTCTTCTTAAACTCTCAAAGCTCCTTTTCCATTTTGAAGTTTCCTATTTTCCGTCAATCTCTGTCCAAATCTCATTTGATTTCCATCTCTTAACATCCACTCCACAATCAACATCTCTCAAAAATCTGTCATGAAGGTTGTGGTTAAGGTTTCAAAACCAATATCTTAACATCTGTCAATCCTTCCCTTTCAAAAATCTCACATCCTTCTCATGAAGATTATGGTTACGGTTTATTAAAATCCATACAAAGATAGCTGAATTGAGCTAGAAGCACTACACACTCATACAAGCTTTGATGTCCAGCTGTGCACTGCATGGACAGGAGTTTCATTCGATCTTTGTCTGCATCATCAGAAAAAATCTAGGTTTTTTATTTGATTTTTCATATTTTCATTTCAATTTTCAAGCAACTATTTCTTATCCAACCTTTCAATTCTTCCGGAGCTTTATTATTGGTGCTGTTGTTCTTGTTTCCTTCATATCCTGAAGCACTGTTATATACAGATGGGGCCACCATTATATACAAATGGGCTCATGCTTTGGTCCACTATTATGCACAGATGGGCCCGCCATTACAAATGGGGCCCGTGCTTCAATCATCTGGACTGTTGATCTTATGGTCCACATTGTGGATGTGAATTCATCAAAAATCTCATTTGTTAGAGGTTCTGAACCATTAGGCCAGTAACCTAAAAATAAATGGTTAAGAAGAAGATCATAAATGTCCAGAAAAGGGCCAACAAATTGATGGGTAAGATTTCCAGTCCAGAAGATATTTGGGTTGTTCCCCATATGCAGTGAATCCCATAAGATCAATATTCTGCATCAATGAACCTTGGACACCACTTACACAAAATGCATCACAATCTGATGCATTGGGACTTTATTACTATTGTTATTCTCTAATTTGCATCTTCTAGAGCAGATTAATCTAGACAGGAGTTCTCCTCCTTCTTCTTCTTCTATTTTCTTTCTTCTTCCTCTTTTGTTTTATCTTAGCTTCACATAAGAAATGCTACAATAATGCATGCTTTGTTGATCTAGAGTTTTTATTTGGGGGAAGATTGCGGAACAGTCATGGTGATCAAAGGATACCAACCATGCAACCATTGTGGATTTTTCCAGCTGAGTGTTGACTTTTGCTCAACTTGTTTAATTGTTTATTTGCAGGTCACTGATTGTATGGATTCCATTGTTCAATCACCTTGACTTAAAATCTACCCAAAGATGGCAGAATTGAGCTGGAAACACCACACTCTCATACAAGCTTTGATGTCTAGTGGTCCATTGAAGGAATCGGAATTGCATTCTATCTTCGGCTGCATCACTGGAAAAAATCCAGGTTTTATTTTTAGTGGATTATTTATATATGTATTTCAGGCTGTGAATTTCTTCAGATCAATCCTTTCTTCTTCTTTTCTTCCTGGACACTTGCATGAAATTGGCACACAAGGACACTACTGCTGCGCTTTAGGACACTTACCGTTCTGATGGATCAAGCATCAGCACTCTATTGTTGTTGTTATCACTACTATTATTATGTATTACTTTCATTATTGGACTCTAATTGCATATTCTAGAGCAAGATTCCTTTTTTTTCTTTTTCTTTTTCTTTCTTTCTCTTGTTGTTTGTTTTATTTTAGTTTCACCTAAGAAATCTTACATTTATGTGTTGGTGATCTGGACTGTTGATCTGGTTGGCTATAGCCAAATCATCATGGTGATGAAACGATCCCAGCTGAGCAGTTGTGGTTTTTGGTTTCCTGTTGATTATTGACTGCTGCTGAGTTTGTGTTAACTACCCATTTGTAGCCACTGATTGAATGGATATCATTGTCCATTGTCCGAGCGGAGGTTAACCGTCCATTAGCCGGCCATTGATTGTATCGGTAACATTACCCAGAAAATCAACAGTCATTATAACAATACATGCACAATGGAGATGTTTTGGATGGCACTACACGAAGTACCCTAAGTGTGTGCACAGTCATTGTAGCAGTCATTCCTTTCTCAATTTCATTCAACTTCAGATTGCTTTTTCTTATTTTACTGTTTCAAATTTGCTTGGTTGGTTAACTCACTCTATTTCAGTAGCTGACTTATAGAACCTTCTCATATATTGGATATTAGATTTTGTATGTCATGATATTTACTTAACTTTAGATAAGACTATTAAATATCTTTTGTAATGTTCTCACTATTTTGGGGAAATGATCTGGTGTGACACAAGTCAACTTTAGTAAAAATTTGCTGTTAGTGAGTCTTATAACCATCCGACAAATACTTGATGTTGATGGAACCTGCTTTCTTCAAAATTTTTGAATGAAACTAGATCAAGTGGATGCAGTTCTCAGTTCCATCTACATGGTCATAAGGTTCACTCCCAGCAAACATGGCTAAAAAGTTATTCACAGAAAGTGATCCCTAGTATATTGGATTTTTTATCCAATGGGATAAAGCAGGGACACTTTCATCTCTATTTGTTCTTGATTCCATAGTGATAAGGTTTGTTCATAGTGAAATTTAGCTATGGGTGTTTCCCACTGGATCATTTCACTTCTCCCCTCTGCTTGGGGTCTTATTTGAGAAAGTATGCATTATTATTATTATTTTCAGGTAGCCATCAACAACTATTCAACGAATATCTTCGCAAGATAAATAAGGAGTTGGCCTATGTGCAATTTGAGTTGCGGGGGTGCAGAAACCAATATGATGGCTCGGTTTATTATGGTGTGGTCAATAATGTAGCCGATGAACAATCCAAACTAGGAACGAAGTATTCGGTTCCTCAAATTGCATTCTATAAGGCTGTTGTAAGTCTTGTCACACATGGATTGCTGAATTATTGCAATTATTTTAATGTTAAATACTGGTTGTTGATGTTTTGTGTCTTATTATTTCACATGACTCTTGATGGAGGAGAAGAAGAAACTGCAATGCTTGCCCGAATTACTGTTGGGAAAGCATTCTTTACAGGTGCGGCCTACCTTCACTGATCAAGATCATTCATTTGGTGGGTTCATTGTGAATGGGTTATGCTCCAAAAATTTCCTGTGACGAAATTCAGTTCTTGCCTTTGCATGAAAAGAACTTGTAAAATGATCCATATGAAATGGGAAAAAAGGTTCAACAATCTATGACTGGAAGGAGATTCTTGGTCCATTGCCCATCCACTGTGGGTGCACCATGTCAACTGTTTGGATCACTGAAAATTGTGCCCCACCTGTATGGAATGTTTGGCTCAAATGAAAAGTCTTATTGCAGGCCAAGCATTCTATAATGGCTTCCTGTGAAAAGGAATCCAAAACTAGCTGTTTGTGGTTGACTATGATGATTGCAAGTCTCATTGGGGTCCAGAGCAAGTTCCACATGGTCACTTGTTGTAACATGAGATTTGTCACTTGTGAGAAAATGATCTTGCCAAATTCAATTGGGGTTGTTTCAGTTGACTTTGCATACTGCAATTACTGTCATGCATACTCATACAGGCTCCAATGGAGTTGTGGACTCCCTCATATGGAGGGGTTGCATCATGACCTCATGATGCCTTCAATTACGCAGATTGTGCTTCAGCTTCTTTACTTAGAAAATCAGAAAGTAATTTTTGATAATGCCTATGACATGTGCCCACGAACTCACTACTAAGATAAGAACAGGCACTGCCTGTTCTTGTTTCTGTATTGATTTGGGACAGAAAAAGAGGAAATGGGATCCTGCATATTATGGTTTCTGGTTTCCTCTCCATCCCAAATGTAATGCAGGCTAAAGGTGCCAAACAAATAAGGATGATGGTATGTCCAAACTGGCCCAAATGAATAAGCACCATACGATCTTAACTTCTATGTTTTTCAGCTTTATTTGTAATCTGGGGACCATTTGTTTAATTGGATGACAATTACTTTATATTGGGCTTGTGATGATCTTCACAATAGGTCGGAGACAAGAAGTTGAGAAAGATGCCTTCAAAGTTACCAAATTAGAGAGAGAGAGAGGACCTAGGTGATGTTAGATGTATGAAGAGTGATGACCCGAGGGTACTAGTCAAGGACAATGAGATCAATGAAAGGTGTCCAGACTGCCACTCTTGTTGTTGTTAATTAAAGCTCCTTAATTACACCATAAATGGGAAGCTACCTGTGCAGCGTTCAGTGTTAGTTGGGTAAAATTAGTTAGTTCACCAATTCCATGCAATAGCAGTATAACAATAACAGGCAGCCGAACTCGAGCAAGGATGCATATACATAATTGAAATGAAGACGCTTGTATAATTGTATTCTACTTTTTGAAACTAAGATGCTGGCATTCCATTATCACGTGTACACAAAAGCAGACTGTGTAATGTACTAATGTTTTAATATGAACACGCAAACATACATGCATACTTATATATACTCGTGTATGCCCATTTGTCGCAGATAGAGGCAATTGTGCAAGATGCAACAGCTCAGGGTTGCATATCCAATATTGAAGCTCTTAATGTCAGTTTGGATAATCAGGTCTGTATGCATGTAGGTTACATGCTCTATGCACTTTTTGTCAAGGAAACATTTTATTTCTCATTGTGATGTAGTTTGTCTGGACAATCAGAATTCTGTAGCATGTTTTAGCCTTGCGGGCAATGATGTTTACTTTTCTAGCTCAGTGCAGTTCTTTGAGGAAACTATGAGAAATTGGATGTCCTTTATAGCACTGTTCTAAAACTTGCTAACTCAACTCAAAATTTGCGCAATTCAACTTGAATCGGCAAGATTTCGAGCTGAGTCTCTTGGAAACTTGGTTCTGGGTCTGACTCGATCCCCACTCAGGAAGACTTATCTAGTCAACTTGATCACTCGGTTGACTCAATGCAACTTGTAGTGACTTACTAAGTTGCTGCATTATTGTTATTAAAAGTACTTGAGGAGGGTGGGAATTGAGCTCACAGCCTCTCCCACACAAAGAGGCGGTCTTAACCAGAGCAGCAACTAACAATTTCATGACAATGTTTCTGTTTTAAATTACTAATACATAATTTTAACTATTTCGACGTCCTTTTGTAAACCTAGTCTTTTTAATTGTAATTATTAAATATCAAGTTGAGTTGGGTTGAGTCTTTGACTTGACCTGACCTGTCTGAACATCATATCAAGTCGAGTTTTTGGGTTTTCAAACTATATTTTATAGAAAGGTGATAAATAAATAAAATGTAGAGAGTCCCACTTACATTGGTAAATTTCATTTTTGCTAAATGGAGGAGGTTCTTTGTTTGGTATTATAGACTTTACATTCTTTCCTGACAAGAGATCTTCATCCTAGCTCCCTCCCTATTCCAGTAATAATCCATAAAAAAAATTATAGCTCTGCTTTTCTGAGGTTGTATAATGAAATGCAGTTTTGGAGTTTGTTTATGGACACTTCTTTATTTGGGAATTTCAACAATAGCTGTTTCGTTAACAAAACTCCTTGTGCATTTATCTTATATCATCATTGTTGTCGTTGACTCGTTGTCATCATCTAACCCTTATCCCAACTAATTAGGGATCAACTACATGAATCTTGTTCTGTCATTCCACTCTATAGGGGGATTTATCTGATATGATAATATGACTATTAGCGTGTGCAGATATATGGCCGTGGCTATTTAGTTACTGTTGCTTATTCTGTTGGTTTGGTTTTGTATACAGACAGTGCAGGAATCGCAGGGAGGTCAATCTCACATTCCTTCCGCCCTCAAGAATTTCTCAATATATCAGAAGGAAAAAGCTCTCAAGGATCTGGTGCAGGATCGATGGTTGAGCGCTCCCACCAATGGTAATATTGGTCTTGGTGTGAGATCTTTTCTTGATCTACGAAGTTGGTTTCGGAACAATGATGTTCCTTCATGCAATATCTGCAACGAAGCTGGAGTGAAGGTCATACTGCTAATCCTAAAATTTCTCATGATGATTAACCAATGCTTTCCTTCACTGAACATTTCCAATGCTGCTGCTGCTCAGATTGACTGCAGCTTATGAAGTTTAGGTAGCATTAGGATGGGCTGCAGGTCATGGTTGATGCAGCTTTACAAGAGTACCTTAGGTGCTTAGCATTTGGGGCAGTATGTGATATGGGGAATCGACTGAGCAGGACTTGCATTTTCCCCGTCTGTTACGACACAGATTGTATTGAGATAATGGTGCTGCTCGAGTAGGTACCAGCCCAACCGGAGAGCAATAAGACGGGATTTGGAGAGTCTAGCAACCCCACAAATCTCATCAGACACCACAAACCGCAAAAACCATAGTTCAAAAACTTGAAAACTCAACTTGACTTGATGTTCAGCCGGGATGGGTTGAATTGAAGACTTTGACGAGTCTTTGACTCGATTCTACATGTAGTAACTAATTCAATAATTTTTATAAATATTTTATGTAGTAATATGAGAATTAAAGTAGTAAAAGTTGAAGACAAAAACCTGACAAGCAGTGTTTGACTTGCTGGTTAAGAGGGATCAGTACCCCTTGGAGAGGTATCCTTTAAAAAAAAAAAACTTTTCAACTAGGTGACTCCATTTGAGTCATGCGAATAGCGTTAAGCCAACCAAGTCATCGAGTTAGCTCGACAAGTCATGCTGAGTTGGAGACTAAATCACTTGCATGGTCGAGTTTCATTGTGGCCGCTCAGCTTGAAATATTGTTGAGTGAACAAGTTGTTTATCAAAAAGCAGAGGAGAAAGGTAAGACTTAAGAGAGGAATTATCACGAACACACATACCTTCCCAGCCTCACGGATTCATGCCAAGTCAAAAAAGCATATGCACAGTTCCCAACCAGTGTTCTCATGGCACTGCTCATGATTGTGAAAGGAGTGATGGGACTGTTGGGTGTTGGCTTCTCGACAGTCCATTTTGTATTTTTTCTTGCTATTTTGTTTTTTTGAAAGATAACGATTATATTAAGCAGAAGAAAGATACAAAAGAGGGCTGGAGGGGCTGCCCTAGAAAAAGAAAATTATAGGCCTTAAACATTTTTGAGGGCTAGAGGGGCTGCTATATTGTTACTATGATTAATTACAGCTAGAATGGTCTGGGTTTCATAGGTAATTCATGGGATACTTGGGATCTCCTGATTGGGGAGATTTTTTTTTTTTCGGGCGCATCTCCATCCACAATGTGGCCCACCATATGTATGATTTGGATCAACAGGAGTTGCTTGATTAAACATTGCATGTTTTCTCCTATTGAAGTTGGAGAAATGCTAAATTTCATGGGCAGCTGATCACCAACCCCTGCCAATAATCATGAGAATGTGCTTTGAAATCTTGTGGTTGGTAAAACAGGACTCTTTAAGACAACTCAGATAGCTGGGACGATGCTATGGTGATGACAAACACAGTGATGATGGGACGATTTGTATCTTTTAGGAGTTGGAGAATGCTGAGTTGCCATGCTTTCTCCTGCTTTCCATGTTCTTAGCGTATTTAAGATCTGATTGGGCCCTTTGAACTGTTTAATGGCAGGCTGATCTGTGTCGCAACGAAGGCTGCACTGTAAGAATGCACAACTACTGTCTAAAGAAGAAATTTTCTCAGAGAAAGGTCGGTATCCTCTCCCTCTCCACCATTTAAACAGGGAAGCACTGAGGCCTTGAGTTCAGTGGGTCCTTAATTGGTTATTTGAACCATTGATCTGATGGCCCCCAGTGGCACGTTCTTGCACAAAAAATCTTCCAGATCAGCCTATTTACCGCATCTCTCTCTCTCTCTCAATAGTTAAGCTGGGCTCGAACCTGAGTCCTCAATGTTGCATTGAACTTTGAACATAAACTTTTTCTTCCTTTTCACTTGGGGCCTGTTTGGACGCGACTTCCACAAACAGAGTTTCCAACAAACCACGGTTGACTTCTTTGTTGACTTGCTGAAAACGAATCCAATTAGTTTTCGGCAAGTGGGCTTTTTAACACCGATTTCGATTTGGGCATCAGATGGGGTTTGTAAAAGTGCATCCAAATGCAGAATCCCAAACTGGGTGTTTCTGCATCAAAAGTCCCCCTTTTGAGGGTGCATCCAAAAGGGGCCCTTAAATGCTACACTCGAACCACCCTTCCTAGGTATGGATGATGTCATGAGGCAGATGAATGGGACATGATCCATCTGTAGCAGCGGCCATTAGATCAACAGCCTCAAAATGCTTAACCACAGGCCCACCTGCACACGAACTCAGGGCCAGTAGTAAAATTCCTCCAATAACAGAATGCTTGCTTGCTCACACTTAAAGGTTTACTCATGAGATGCAGGTTGATAGAGCTTGTCCGGGCTGTGGCACTGAATGGCAGTGTCCAGAGGCGAATGCAGCAGAGGCAGCGGCCACAGAAGAAGCAGGCTGTGGCACTGAATGGCAGTGTCCAGAAGAGAATGCAGCAGAGGCAGCCGATGGATCCACTCAAAATGAAGTGCCATCCGCCAGCTACCCCAAAAAAAGGAAGCTCAGAAGCTTCAAAGTCGAAGAGGATGTCTCTCAAACCTCCGAACCAGTACCGGATGCAGGAAAGAGAGTCCGAAGATCAGACCGTCTACGGTAAATCCGGTCATTGGCATGCTTTTGATAGAGATTTCTTTCCATTTAGACCAGCATCTAGATCTTGGATCAGTGATCGACATATGTAAATGAACAGTAGCTCCTGTATTTTTTGACAAAAGCAGGGCTGTCTTGAATCAGCTGATCAATGGATGGAAATGAACTGCGAAATTTCAGTTGCTGTTGTTACAGAAGCTTGTTGCAGTAGAGATGATTCCAAAGAAAATTGGATTACACACACACACACACTATCCCTGTATGAAATCACTAGATTGCAGCCTACAGTATTGTGATCCAAGTAGCTTGGATAGAGAATGGATTTATGGAGGTAGGGTATTTTCATTACATTCAGCATATCTTCCAAAACCAAATTAGTGCATGTGACATCCATCATCTACGAAGTTCCCTATTTTCATCAAGTGGGCCTAACCACAGGAAACAATGTTGGACACTTCAAAGAGAGTTTTATATATCCCTTACAGAAACCAGGCTAGTTATCAGATCTCTCTGCTCCTGTGGTGGTTAGGCAGACCATTGAACATACATCTTTGACTGTTGGGAAGGTCACATATCGTGTAGACCGTTGGATCCCACCTGCCCACCCATCTGAGCTGTCTTTCACATTCATGGGCTAAAACCAAGTAGAATGTCTCCTCCTGGTTGCTCATGGGCTAAAACCAACTACAATGCCTTCACCATATCAAAATCCTTCTTTTGATCTAATAAAAGAACATTAGGGAACTTTGAAGGCAGCCCTTTTGGAATCATCTTAAGGAATCGTTTCGAATACATGGGATAGTGTGAGGATCCCTCCTCTTTTAGATAAGGGAATGATGTTTATCTCATGATTCTCACCAAAATCTCGTCCTCATATCTCTTCCTCGTCCAAATGAAATTAAAATCGAATTTAAACATCCAATTCAAATTTGATTCTCTTAATCTCGAAATACAATTTCCAAAGATAAAGCAGAAAAAGGGTTACGGAAGGAAACCCATGTAAGGCCCACCCACTAGTGGTTGCCCACAAATGGGTCCCTTGGGCCCATATACAACAAGATGATCACGGTAAGAAAGTGATTATATGTCCAGAAAATCACAAATAGATTTGTTTTATCCAAAAAAAAAAAAAAACCAAGGTAGAGGTAGTGTTCTTACCTTCATGTTACAAACTACGAAAATGGTCTCCTGAGATTTGAATCAATCAGATTCCAGTACATTCCCAGCCAAGCTTGGCTAACAGGTTCGGCGTAAGCACCCACACACTCTGAAATCATGCCAGCTTCTTCAAAAAATCCTTTTTTGTGTTTTGAACTCATCCATTGAGGCAAAGATGCACTAGGGGGGCCTACAGCTCTGGCAAACTGGCATGAATTAGTTTGACAAAAGATGACCATGGCAGCTTTCAGTCTCTGGGTCTCCCAGAATTGAAGTAGATGAACTGAATAAGTATCTGGAAAAGCTGTTAAGAATCTTACATCCATTACTGAAGCATAATAATAAGAAGAGGAAGAAAAGATTTGCTAAGCACACACGCAGGTGCATACACACCACATGCCACACATGCCAGCTTGGCATATAGGTGCGGAATCTAATCCATCCATCAGGTGGGTCTGATCTTGTACATGTTTTCCCGAAAATAAAATATGGTCCAATCAGCACATGGACAGGTCGATGGGTTAGAAAACTTCGGCCAAGTTTTTCAGAGCCTTACCTTGAAATGTGGCCCACCTAACTAGTTGATCAACCTGATTCTTGGGCTAGAAAATAAATATAGTGGTGCTGTTCTGATGGATGGATTGGATCTTAGACCTATCTTTCCGTGAGCTTTATTTCCCTTGCATATGGGCTTAGCAAGTCCCTAATAAGAACAAGAAGAAACTTGAGAAAGTCTTAAAATGGTACGAGTGCAGTATCCATGTAAGTTGATCCAAACCGTCAAAATTGCTAGACTCAATGTAGATGTAGCTTAGCTTGAAAATCACGCTTAACAATCTTAAACATCTGATCTTGCCAATTGAATTTGTACTAGCCATTTTCTTGTCAACTGTCCATTTGATGGCTGCAGCTCAGCCAGTTAGGATGTCCAATTGGTGTCTTTCAAGCTACACTCTGTCCACACTTCGCCTACTATGCATGCATGCAGTTCCTTGATGAATCGCCACAAATTGCCAGAGGGAAATACATTTTTTTTTAACACGCACTTACACCCCACACGCCCACACACTCACACCAATGGTTTTTCACCACAATGGGTACTCGAACCCATGACCTCTTGTTGAAACTCATTGCCACACGAAAATATGATCGAAATACATTTTTTTAACACGCACTCACACCAATGGTTTTTCACCACAATGGGTACTCGAACCCATGACCTCGTGTTGAAACTCCTGTGAGGCATGTATTATTGAAATATACATGTAATAATTAAATTTGACTAAAAATCAAGATATTTTAGTAACTTCCTCCGCAAAATTCACATCTTAAAAAATTGCAAGCTAAACTGACTTTTCAAGGATACAAAGGAATCTAGCATAACACATCCTCCGGCATCCACCAGCCATGGAAGATTCGGTCTGATTTTTGACCAATGCAAGCTGTTCACGAGTATGCTACACAAAAGGAAGGAGTTGATTATAGAGTTCATCAATAAAAAGACATTCATTTTAGGAGTTTTGCTAAGCCTACACGATCAAACATGCAAACTTGGACATGTGTGGTTTGCCCAAGCTTTTGAATCGACGGGCCTAGCTAACCCCACTTATCAAGAGAGCTGTATGACTTCACAGCATGGACCAATGACAATTTTTCTTAAAAAAATCAATTGTTTCCATTCATGGGTGCCCACAAATTGAGTTGAATGGCCCACCCGGCTTTCAAGCCGGGTTGTTCGAGTGGTGGGGCCTGTCTGATGCACAGGTGACCCACACACTCATGCCAAGTTGGCAGATGTGGTTGCTTGTGGCCTTAGCAAAACTCCATTCCAGATTGGTGTAGAAACAAGAACACAAAACTAAAACACTTGGTTCTCTTTCCAAGATATATCTGTAGAAAGAAATGATGGGGGGGGGGGGGGGGGGGAAGAAGCTGAGGAACAAACATGTGAAATCAGGCATAGTTACCTCGCCACATGTTAAATTTCCGACTAATGCAAAGATGAACATTAATGGATTCAGACCCTGCATAAGAAGATTTTGCATGTAGTCAGCACATAATTGCAAACACCCCACAACCCAAGATGGTTTTGAGCCTCTGAGGCATAGTTGGTAGCGGCACATGATTCTGAACATGTGGAGGTAGGGCTGTCAACGGGTTGGGTCCTATGGTACTTGTATGGCTGTACCCAGGCCAACTAGGTTTGGGTCATTTTGGATCCAGGTCTAGATCTTGAGGACCCAGACCCAGATTTGATTGGGTTCAGGGTTTTTTGGTCTAGATTTCGAGTTGGGTTTGGGACAAATGAGGGCATGAAATGGTTGGGCCCACCTGATGGATGAATTATATTGCATAAACATGCCACTTTTGATGCGCGCATGGTGTGTAAACGGCCTCTCTTATATGTGTGGCTTAGGAAACCTCATTTCTTTTGTTAAAATAACCAATATATATTTTATATGTGTGGCTTAGGAAACCTCATTTCTTTTGTTAAAATAACCAATATATGGTAAATATATAATCTTACTAAAATTAACTAGACCCAACTTGGATATGAATATGAGCTGACCTTAACAGGTCCATGCGATCGACCCAACCCAAATTTTCAACCGGGGATTCAAAAGGTGAGATCCAAACTGATTTCTTAATGGGTCCAATAAATGGGATCTGGACCTGTTAAAATCGGGTTGGGTCCATATCCAGGTACCCATTGACAGCACTATGTGGAGGTCGTGGTTCACTGACCCCAACCCCTGCTATGAAGGGGTTGATCACCGATCTATTCATATTGAAAAAGACATTAAACATGGGAGATATAAGGAGAACTAAGGGTGTCACCACCGTAGCCAAAAATAAAAATAAAAATAAATAAAAGCTAGACTAAGTGGAAGATAGGAAAGCTTACCTCAACATTACCCCTTCTAATCTGTAAAAATATTAGAATTTAATGCAAGTTAGATTCATTCATACATATCGAATAATGGATAATTAATACCAAAAAAGTCAAGATTAATTAAAAGCATGCAATTAGTGTATATAACATCACGAGACATTGTATCATCATTTCCAAGCTATATAACAGGGACAACGTGGTCGATATTGAACATGGACACAAGGCATCAGACAGAGATACGATGAAAGTTAAACAACATCATCTTCATTGACATTGTCATCATCATCATTATCTAATAAGCCTTATCCCAACTACTTGGGGTGAGTTATGTGAATCCTGTTATGTCATATCACTCTACCATGGAACATATCTGAACGTCATGTTGTCAGGATTCATGATATAAAAGTCAAACAGTAGTTTAAAATCCAGAAACGAATCAATATTCATCTGGGTCGGGTTGACTGGAGGACTCGATCTGACTCAACTTAATAATTATAAATTAAAAATATTAGGAAAAATAAAGAATATTTAAAACAGTTATGTCTCCTTTAAATATTATCAAATAAGAAAACAAACGGCCAAGTACCACACAGCTTGCAAGTTGAGAACGTCTGCTCATCTCACAAAGGTAAAGAGTATGATTCCCATTTTGCTCTTTTCAGCTTTATTCCACTCCCAGAACTGAGTTACCTAATGACTCAGCTTGAAATCTAACCAATTTGAGTTCACTCAGCCGAGTTTCGAGTCAAGTCAGCGAGTTTTAGACAGCCACACATTCGTGTGTTGATATATTACGGTATTCAATAAAAAGTACTGCTGTGTTAGTTTATACAATTTAGTTTGAACATGCACAAGACAGAATGGTGTATTAGTGTATCTAGAAATATTTTAGAACTATACAAATAAATAAGTACACCTAAAATATAAGAATGAAAGAAATATTAAGGTGTCTCCAAGCAATAAAAAACCATTTTTCGAGAATAAGCAATTCTAAGCGATTCATTCCTCGGCGATGTGTGTCCAGTGTGGGCGTGTCAGACAACATGTTTTAAAAACAATGGAATTTCATGGTCACAGTTTGCAAGAAGGGTTGATATAATGTGGGCCACTAATAAACGCTGACTTCTTGACTTACAAAACCACAAGACCATTTTGCGAAAACACATTGAGTCACTCAAAAATAGAGGCTTGCTAACCCCATAGGCATCCTTCCACACACAACACTACCTGCAGAAACATGTGCCATGCTGGCAGGGGGCCTGCTATGTCTCAGGTGGGACCCACAAACAGTCATGGATAAAAAATCAGGCCGTTAAACTTATCAGGTTAGCCACAAGTGTAGGAAAGAAACCGATGGTCTAAAATATCTTGCAAGTTTTTTATAAACCATCCATTGTTTTCATACATGTGTGGCCTACCTGATTGTCAGCCTTAGCCAGATCATCTACGATGTGCTTCGGACTTGAGATACAGCTTTGGATATCCTACAGGGTAGAACATGAAACTTGTTAGGTTGAAACGTGTGTCCATGGATACATGCACATGTAGAGGGGTGCATGTGCATTTAAAGAACCTCCCAGACCGAGGATTTTTGAGCATTTGATGTAGATAGCAACTTCTTTTGCATGTGTTACTGGATGAGTAATTAAATATTTTGAATAGTTGATATAATCTCTAACATTTAAACAAATCTGGGGAAGCCATCCACCCATGTAGATTGCTGCCATCGCCCAACCGAGAAAGGTTCCGATGCCACTGCTTCCACTTCCTTGTCTCAAGTTGATTGATGGCCCACTATTGCTCTGAAAATAGCCCAAGACAAACAAAAACCAGTGAATCATATATCCAAGAAAAATAGCTCACGCTAAACAAGAACTTCTAGATCATATATTGATGTAGAGCAGGTCGCGGACAATTTCATGGCCAAGATGGATCAGAAAAGGCACGGTCGGCGACAGAAGTGATCCGGACCATCGGACCTTAGATCGGGCGTATCTCACAATCCGGAATGAGTTATCCGACGTAAAATATATGATTTTGAGGTAGAACGAGCTACTTTAGCCAACCAACCCAGCTAAGCTGGGTTGCGCAGCCCGGATTTGTGAGAAACCCACTGATCGACGGTCGTTTCCTCGTTTTAATTTTGTTTTTACTATAAATAGTAAGTTTTAGTTTTAGTATAACTTTTCATCCGTTGGGCTTTAGGAGTTGTGTCCAACATGAAAAGTGCTTAGGATAATTAGGAGAATGGTTTGGTGAAGCCAAATAGGACACTTACTATTTTTGGCCGAAAACCTTGCGCACTAGTAGACATCATGACCGTCTATAAATAGTAAGTTTACTATTTATAGTAAGTTGCGAATTCTAGGAGTTTTAGTTGTAGTTTGAGTCTGATTTCTTTCTTATTGCTTGGTTCCCTTATTTAAAGGATTGTGAACTCGATTTTAGGAATTCATTAATCAATTTCGAATTTATTAGAAATTATTCTTATTTTCTACTTTCTTTCCTCGTGGATTCACGAAGTCTCTGTGAGGAGTCTAGAGAAGTTCCGTGGATTCGGAATATTTATCATCTTGAGGAAGACGGTGCTCGACCTCACGTCCTTCCCTGCGTCAGTTTGGTATCAGAGCGAGGTTTCTCCTCAGATCGATGGCTTCTAACCACGGGTCGGGCAACAATCCCATGGGCGGTGCCCCAAGAAATTTACCTTTAACGGCGGCAGTTTTCGAAGCAACCATGCAAGAGAATCGACAAGCCATGCAAGGGTTGCAGGCTTCTATGGACCGCATAGCGAATCTCTTGGCGGAAACCCTAGAGCAACTCCGTGTTCCTGGTGGTAATCTTCCACCGCCGATTGTTGAAACTCGCAATCACCCTGATCGCAAGATAGTACCAGCAATGCATCCACGGGTCATTCCTGAGGAAGGGGGATCCAGTGAAGAGGAAATCGATGACATAATCTTTCAACACCCCAGACGAGGCGGCGATCGAGTAGATCGGGTAGATCGAGAATTTAAGATGCGGGTTGATATTCCTAACTTCAATAGCCAACTACACATTGAGGATTTCCTCGATTGACTTTCTGAAGTTGAGCGATTTTTCGACTATATGGATATCCCTGAAGTAAAGAAGGTCAAGCTTGTAGCCTACAAGTTGAAAGGAGGAGCTTCAGCTTGGTGGGAACAACTGTAACTCGCACGAACTAGACAGATGAAAGCATCAATCTGCACATGGCAGCGGATGAAGCAGCTATTACGTGCCCGATTCCTCCCTAGCGATTACGATTAGGTATTATTTCAACAATACCAAAATTGTCGACAGGGTAGTCGGTCGGTGAGAGAATACGCAGAAGAATTTTACCGCCTGGCGGTGCGTAACAATTTAGTCGAGATTGAATCGCAGCAAGTCGCCCGATTCAACGGTGGACTGCGTATGATGATCCAGGATCGGGTCCAGATGCAGCCTGTCTGGATGATGAATGATGCGATCAAGTTGGCTACTCGGGCAGAAGCACAACTTGAACGTTCTACCACGCAGCCCTATTCTACCGCAAGGATCACTACGGCGGGTCCACCCCAGGGAGTTCCACAGTCTAAGGGGAAGGAACCCGTAGGAGCACGCACTCAACCTCCTACATCTGAGAGCCGAGATCAGGGAAGCGGACAAGCTAGACCCCAAAGGGGCATATCGACTGCTGCTGGTCCAAGTAGAATTTCGAACCCTTACGCTCGACCCCGGCCTGACAACTGCTATCGTTGTGGCCAACCGGGGCACTTATCAAATACTTGTCTCCAGCGAAAGGTGGCGAACCTCACCCTCAATGATGGTAGTGCTGATAACGTCGATGAAAATCCAGATGATGAAGAGCAGGAGCATACCACTGATGACGAGGTAGATGAATCAAGTTGGGTTCAGCAAGATCGCGGTGAGTCACTCGTCGTGAGGCGGTTATTATATGCGCCAAGAAAAGAAGTGCATCCACAAAGGCATAACATCTTCCGCACTAGGTGTACGATGAATCAAAAGGTTTATGATGTGATTTTTGATAATGGCAACAGCGAAAATATCGTCTCCAAGGTCATGGTGGAGAAATTGCAATTGAAAATAGAGCGTCATCCCTCTCCATATACAATCGGTTGGATCAAGAAGGTCAGTGAAACAAAGGTAACTGAACGGTGCACCATATCCTTTTCAATTGGTAAACATTATAAGGATAAAGTAGTATGCGATGTGGTTGACATGGAAGCATGTCACATACTACTCGGTCGACCCTGGCAATCTGACCGTGATGCCACTCATAAAGGGCGAGATAACATATATATCTTCGTCAAGGATGGCCGGAAGACCATATTGGCCCCTATGGATTCAGAGGGACCACCTGAAACTTTTAAAGTGGAGGGTCATTTTCTCTTAACCATACGGGACTTCGTGGAAGAATCTAAAGAAACAGGATAGGCTTATGCATTAATTGTAAAAGGGGAAGAACTCGAGCCTACCATCATCCCTGAAAAACTAAAGCCCCTGCTACATGAATTTAAAGAAATCTGGCCCGATGACCTTCCCAATGGGTTGCCTCCCATGCGGGATATCCAACACTATATCGACTTTATTCCCGGGTCCAGTCTACCCAATCGGCCTCATTATCGAATGAGTCCGAATGAGTCCGAGATTCTTCAAGGACAAGTGGAAGAGTTGATCCGTAAGAGTCTTATTCGAGAAAGCATGAGTCCATGTGCTGTACCAGCTCTGTTAACTCCAAAGAAAGATGAGAGTTGGCGCATGTGTGTCGACAGCCGAGCCATCAACAAAATCACCATAAAGTACAGGTTTCCTATACCCCGGTTGGACGATATGCTGGACATGTTAGAGGGTGCCAAAATATTTTCTAAATTGGATCTAAGGAGTGGCTATCATCAGATTCGAATACGACCGGGTGATGAGTGGAAAACGGCCTTTAAGACCAAGGAAGGATTGTATGAATGGATGGTCATGCCCTTCGGTCTTTCGAATGCGCGTAGCACGTTTATGAGATAGATGAACCAAGTTCTGAAACCTTTCATTGGACGATTCGTTGTGGTTTATTTCGATGATATTTTGATATACAGTCAAGATGAAACTACCCATATGGAACACCTCAAGAAGGTCCTTCAGGTGCTTACTGAAAATAAACTGTATCTCAATTTAAAGAAGTGCAACTTCATGACTAATAGCCTATTGTTTCTGGGTTTTGTCATAACGTCCACGGGCATTCGAGTGGATGAGGAAAAGGTGAAGGCAATCAGAGAATGGCCAGTTCCCATAAATATTTACGAAGTGCGAAGTTTTCATGGACTGGCAACATTCTATCGTCGGTTCGTGAGAAATTTTAGTACTATTATGTCACCAATCACAGATTGCATGAAGAAAGGGCAGTTTCAGTGGACTGACGAAGCCAACAAGAGCTTTGCCAAAATCAAGCGCAGATTATCTACGACCCCGGTTCTTGTACTTTCCAACTTCAACAAACTGTTTGAAGTTGAATGTGTTGCCTCATATGTCGGAATTGGAAGAGTTTTGTCTCAAGAAGGTAGGCCGGTAGCCTTCTACAGTGAGAAACTTAGCAATGCACGCAGGAAGTGGTCTACATACGAGATCGAGTTATTGCGGTGGTCCAGGCACTGCGACATTGGCGACATTATTTGATTCAAAGGGAATTCATACTTTACACGGACCATCAAGCTCTCAAATTTATTAATAGTCAAGCTAACATTAACCGCATGCATGCTAGATGGATCTCGTTTTTACAGGAGTTCACGTTCGTGCTAAAACATAAGTCAGGACAACAGAACAAGGTAGCGGATGCGTTGAGTCGCCGTGCAAATTTGTTAGTAACTATGAGAAACGAAGTCGTCGGGTTCGATTGCCTCAAGGACATATATGCCGATGACGACGACTTCAGGGACGTATGGGTTAGATGCCAAGAAGGTCACTCCGACGACTTACATATGCAAGACGGGTTCCTTTTCAAGGAAAATCGATTGTGCATCCTGAACAGTTCGCTAAGGGAGCAAATAATCCAAGAGCTACGTGGAGATGGCCTCAGTGGACACCTTGGGCGAGACAAGACGCGAGCTCTTATGGAAGAACGGTATTACTGGCTGCAGTTGGTACGTGATGTGGGAAGGGCAGTCCAACGTTGTTACATTTGTCAAACCTCCAAGGGGCAATCTCATAATACGGGCCTCTATACCCCGTTGCCCGTGCCTGATGGCCCTTGGGAGGATTTATCTATGGACTTCGTGCTTGGTCTCCCACGAACACAACGTGGCATGGATTCGGTGTTCGTGGTAGTAGATCATTTCTCCAAGATGACACACTTTATTCCATGTAAGAAAACTCTCGATGCAACACACGTGGCGAATCTATTCTTCGGAGAAATTGTGCGGCTACACGGGGTTCCCAAGACTATTACTTCTGACCGTGACACGAAGTTCATAAACCACTTTTGGCGAACTTTGTGGACTCGATTTGATACACGACTTCAGTTCAGCAGGGCCTACCACCCACAAACTGACGATCAAACTGAGGTTGTGAATCGTACTTTGGGAAACCTCATTCGATGTATTTTAGGAGAGAAACCGAAGCAGTGGGATTTAGCGTTGTCTCAAGCGGAGTTTGCATTCAACAACATGGTGAACCGCTCGACAAGGAAATTCCCGTTCCAGGTTATTTACGGACGAGTACCTCACCACACATTAGACTTGGTCCCTCTGCCCAAGCTCCCGGGCATGAGTATTGCAGCGGAACATATGGCAGACAGGATTATGGGTATTCATGCGGAGGTGCAGACTAAGCTATATGCCTCGAACGAAAAGTATAAGGAACAAGCGGACAAGCATCGTCGACAAAAGGTGTTCGAGGTGGGCGACCAGGTAATGGTCCATTTGCGAAAAGAAAGATTTCCGACCGGGACGTACAACAAGCTGAAGAATAAGAAGATTGGACCGGTACCGATCATCCGAAAGATCAATGACAATGCTTATGTTGTTGATCTTCCAGATGATATGGCGATCTCACGGACTTTCAACGTTGCGGACGTGACCGAGTATCATGAACCAGCGCAGTAGGAAAACTCGAGGACGAGTTCTTTTCAAGTGGAGGGGACTGATGTAGAGCGGGCCGCGGACAATTTCATGGCTAAGATGGATCAGAAAAGGCACGGTCGGCGACAGAAGTGATCCGGACCATCGGACCTTAGATCGAGCGTATCTCACAATCCGGAATGAGTTATCCGACGTAAAATATATGATTTTGGGGTAGAACGAGCTACTTTAGCCAACCAACCCAGCTAAGCTAGGTTGTGTAGCCCGGATTTGCGAGAAACCCCCTGATCGACGGTCGTTTCCTCGTTTTAATTTTGTTTTTACTATAAATAGTAAGTTTTAGTTTGAGTCCAAGAAACCCATTTCCTAGAATCCAATCAAAAGTAGTCCAAAAAGTATACTAAGTGGGAAGGACATCTCCTCTGACACACATTGTTGGAGTTGTACCTATAAAACCAATGTGGATCTTGTCCATTGGTTATATGGATGTATTATTGATGATCTCATCTGTAGATTATCATGAAGTTGCAATGCTATAGTTAATATGTGGGAGTACCACAAACTTGGTTTGAAGGAGAGGGATCCCTCTGGTTGTCCTTAGGGAACTTGTGCTTGGACATAATGGTCACTGACCAAGGGAGAGTTATGGGCCATGGATCTCAGTATTTGTTGTTTCATGACCGCCTAGCCAGTTATAGGACAGACTTGTGGTTACTACTATCATTATTATGTGGTCATCTTGTGTGAGGGGACTGATGATGAGTTATGATAGGTTGTCTCCACCATCAGGTATAGTGACGAGTTGGTGTGCCTTGCCCTACCCCACATACGTTTGATTGTGCAATGGGAATAGGCACTTGGTTTTGGACCCGTTGGACACTTGCATTAGTAGATCGAGTTCAAGTCTCTAGACTGGGAGGTCCATCATGCCTGTACAATGATTGACTTGAGAATGTAGCAGATCCCTTTAACTTGAGGACATGTTAAGAGTTCAAAGTCTTGATTACATGTGCTTTGGCTCATTTTACTAGATCATCAT
Source organism: Magnolia kwangsiensis (assembly GCA_037074715.1). Lineage (NCBI taxonomy): Eukaryota > Viridiplantae > Streptophyta > Magnoliopsida > Magnoliales > Magnoliaceae > Magnolia > Magnolia kwangsiensis. The sequence goes on from CM073577.1 coordinate 124,975,298, forward strand.
GTGGCAGTATAGCTAGGCACATCCATCAAGGTTCGGTTGAGCATCCATCAAGGTTCAGTTAAGGCTCACATGGGCCAACGAGGGATCCACTGGTTTCTTAGAAACTATCTTATGGCTTACATCTTAGCATCAAACATTCATCAAGCGGTATTTTCATTGGGCCCATCACTCAAAAAGGTTTCAAGTCATTTTACAAACATTTTCAACCACTAAACTTGTGTTTTAACTACTAAAAAGGTTTTGATTGCGCTCGATGATATTTTGATCGTTTAGATCTGAGGATCCACCACTTGATTTGCATGGGCATTGGATCGATGGCAGATGGCCATGATAGTGGAGGGATAGGATCAGATATTGGGTACATGGGGAACAGGATCACAAGATTCCAATTTAGTAGGGATATGAAAGGTTATAGGGTGTAAAGCATCATGATTGATATCTCACTGAAACTTGACTCTCTTTATATATATATATATATATATATATATATATATACATATATGGGAAAAGGTACTATGCGCTCGGCCTCACGATAAGCTCCCGTGAGGTCAAGCTGTGTGGGCCCCACCGTGATGCATGTCGACCATCAACACAGTGCATTTGATGGGTACCCTTTAAATTATGGGCTATCCCAAAAATCACCCATATACGAAACTCAGGTGGGCCACACCATCTAAAATCATGTGATATATATGTATGTATATATATATATATATATAGTGGAACGCTCACCTGCGAACCAGTTCGCACGGATATATATATATCCTAGAGAGAGAGGATGGTGTAGGGAGAGCTTTGAACATCCCACCCCTTCGAGCATCACTTGGAGGGAGGGAGGGAGGGAGGGAGGGAACCCTCCCATCACAAGTTTGCATGTATGGGTCCACCATTGGATGGCTCTATGCATCTTTCCTAGACCTGCTTTAGGGTTGACATGTTGGCCCTCACCTTCTCCTTCACTTGAGATAGATTTTCTAGTTGAAAGATCAGCATTGGCATTTCAACAGTTTCTCAATGGCTTGATCAAGGTAATCCTAGCCATAGGATTATGTTTTATCTTCTATAAACTTAATAATATCAATCATGGATCCTTTAGTTTGTAAATCTAAAATATAAGATTTTGAAAATGTTTATTTTCCTCTATATTGTGAAAATCATAACTAAAGTGATATCAGAGAGATCATGTCTCTTGATATTCATTAGTTTCTATTTTTTGTCACCCCAATTGGTGTCTGTTTCGCACTATGATCAACCAAATAGTAGAAACCTTAACAAGGACAGTTTCTTTTACATTTGAGCAAACAGATGCATGGATTTGGGGATCCAATCAATTTAAGTTACCATGTCACTGATTATCAACACTGAATCCATTATTAATCAGGGCACATGGGGGTTGTTTTATGTGTTTTTCTTTTATGTGGATGATATGGCATGTAGGTGTTGATTCATGGGTTTGAATTATATTAATGGTGGCAATTTGATGGATTAATTAGAAAGTTAAATATATGTATGGTTCACATGGATTAGTCAATATGATCGTTTCTTGTAATCCAATCTGATAGTGCATGTCCATATTTGGATCCGATTCGATTGGAGCTGTCGATCTTGTCTTTGATAGATCTCATTCATATGAGATCAAATTAGCCTGATCTTAGAACTAGCCCAATGGAAGCTCAAATTGGTCGATGGAAGGCCCAATCTACAAAATCTGATAAAAACAGTCCATTATTGTTACACAATGATATCTAAGGTGCACATTGTTTTTATTGTTTTTGGACATGTTTTGCATGCCTTATATACCCTGATGTGTGGCATTGTTTATCCTATGGTATAGATGGTTGCATGGTCTTCTTAATTGTGATGGTGGATGCTACCTGACCTTTATGCATGAGATGGGACATCTTTACCATTGCATGCCTTGCAATGGAAAACTAGAATAATATTGTTGGTATCATGGTCTATTGCATATTGAGGGACACCACAACTCCTACTATGCCTTCGAGGAGTGGTCATATGATCTAGTAAATGATATGGGACATGAGTCCCTTCATAACCTAGAGCACACCACCACATAGGAAGGTTGTCGAACACCTTGACCAGCCCGTCGCCCGCATTCTCCCTTGCTCGAAGTGATGCTTGGAAAGGATAGTTGTCACTGCCCATGTGCTAGATGACACAGAGCTGATGCATGGCATGGCAAAAGCTCTGGTTGCATCACGTTATGATGCTTTATCAATTAATGAAGAAACCAATTCCCATATGACATCACAATCCTTGGTAATGTATGGTATGGTTAAATGCCATGTTTATCTCGCCCTAATCGTGAGAAAAAGGGATTAAGATGTTAATCACATTGGATGTGGAGGGCTGTATTACTGGCATATTGTTGAGGGTCAAATATTGCATATCAGACCCTAGTAATTACCTGATTTTACGTATATGATACTATTTAAACGGCCTGGTTAATCATGTTTGTGCTGCAAGGTGGATTTACAAGCAGGGACTGAAATGGATGTTTAAAGTATGGATTTAACAACCTGATGACACAAAGGCAAGATACAAACTCCAAGGGACCAAGATCAACGCCCGGGATCAGCAAAAATCAAAGAACTGAAGCTCAAATGGCCTAAAACTCATCCAGAATGAAAGATCACATGTTTTCCACCATCCGTTTTGTTCGAAACTTCATACATAAGATAAGGGCCATAAATTAACCGTACATATAAAATTTCAGCCATTGAAGATCTCGGGAAGTGCCCCAAATGACAGATCAGCACATAAACCGTTGATTCTGGGCCCACCTGATATCTGGAATTGCCTCGAATTTGGTATCAACGCCTTAAATGAGGAGACCAATCAGATGGTTGGATCAGATTTTGCAAAAACATCATAGTGGACCCCACTTTGGATTGAGTGTGTATAGTGCACAAGTGCACTACACGTGCATGGAAAATGTCAGAGACGGTTTGACCATCTCTGACCGAAAGAAAAAAAAAAAAAAAAACAAAAATTTTCACGGTCGCGTAACCGACCGGCGTCCGTTTTGCGGACGATAGTGGACCCCACCCATTGCTCGTATGTTCGATCTGATCCGTCCACCGTGTAGAGGGCTTCGAGAACTACAAAACCATGCTGACCTTTTGCACCCATGCGTGCACACGTGTGAGATACACAGGCCACAAAAGGGCTGCTCGGTAGCGTTCAAAACTGATCTTTTTGTGATTTATTCTCTGGGCCACGTCAATGGACGTTCAAAACCACCCAATCTTGACTGAAATTTCGTTCTGAATCCAATGGATGGGGTAGATTTTTCAAAAAATGCTTCTGTGGGGCCCACCGATCACAACAGCGAAATGGTGCGAAAGGTTTCGCACATCCGCGAAAACTGACTTTTCCAGACAGTTTTGGGCCACCATCTTTGATCATATGGCAGATCTGAACCGTCTATCATGTAGAGGACCCAAGAAAGTACTAAGGGACAGTGTTTCGTTGGAATTTGAGCGAGGAAAGTGGCGTGTTTCGAGGCACCGAACTTGGCTGCGAAAAAGCTTTCAATGGGCATGCATAGCTTTCCAAATCCGATTCAAATCCGATTTTCACCACTCCAGCAGCTATAAAAGGAGGTTTAGGATGTGGGGAGCATGCATTCAGGGTCTTGGGAGGAGGAACAGAGGGCTCAAGCTTGGGTTTCAACGTGGGCAGAGGAGAGAGAGAGGAGCTTGGTTTTTTCTTTCCCTTTTCTGTTCCTTTTCTTTTTCTCTTTATTTATTTGGATTGAGCCTATCCATGGCAGGCTAAATCCTCCTAGCTAGGGCTAAGAGGTGAAGCTTGTAGTGAGATGGGAGATTTGATTTTATTTAAATTTTAATGCATGAATTGAAGTTGATTTTAATTTGATTAATGTTGGAAATATTTTTAGTCTTTAATGGTCCGCTGTGACTGAAATTACAGTGGGTCTGCAATGGCTTTGAATGTTTCCTTTTCCTTTTCATGTTTATGAGTCAGGAAGCCCTGTTGTTCACCATCGTCTCCTGGGCATGGTCGGATGTCGGTACCCTTCCTAACCTTCATACATCTGATGGGTTGGTAATTAGTTTAATTCTGTTGTTTGCCATAGTCTTTTGGGCATGGTTTGGTGATGGAATCCATTCTAATTCACACACCTTTCATCTCTTTGAAAACTAGATCAACGGCAGTTCAGTAATTTCCATAATTTTTGATGCAAGCATAAGTTCTCCCTGATCTCTACAAGTGGATCCTCTGAATCCTTAGTTTCCTATCTCTGATTTGTTTCCTAAGTTTTAGATTAATTATTCTACAAGTATTCCACCATTGCTAATTGATTTAGAATTCATCTTAACCTAGTTCTAGTTCTAGTTAGTTTTAGATAACGTACAAGTTTCAGTCTCTTAGGATTCGACCTCGGTCTTACCGAGTTATTACTACATCACAACCCTGCACTTGGGGAGTGAACAAGTTTTTGGCGCCGTTGCCGGGGACTGTCGGCTACGTTTTTCTGAAATTAATTAGTTTTAGGATTAGTTTAAGATTAGGATTTTTACTAACTTCAGTTTTAGGTTTAGATTTTCCTGATTTTTATTTATTTATTTATTATTTTATTTTTTTTTTAACTAACTTGTCTTTCCTGTTTTGTAGGATTCTGAGATAGAAACTTCTAATTTGGTGATATCTTTTCTAATTTCTTTATTTTTTCTCTATTAGGATTTTTAGAAATTTTATAATCTTAGACTAACTGTTTTAGAAACTAACTTGTTTTGTTTTCTTCTGCAGGATCTTAACATAGGAACTTCTTATTTGGTAACACCCTTCTAACTTCTTCTCTTACTTTCCATATTTCTATAGGACTTTTCTTTTGTTCTAGGATTAGACTCAGAGTCAGGGTTCTACCATGGAATCGTGGGTACGTGCATACGCTGAGATGGATAGGAGATATTGGGGAATGCCCGAGGGTTGTGGAATTCAACGTATACCTCAAGATTTTTCTCCATCACAAACAGACATTGAGAACCGACTAGAACGTTATCTTCCATCGGTTAATAGGGCTGTATACGATCGTAATTACGGGAATGAGGATTATTATCAGCCATCATATTCTTCCATGTATGATCAGTATGACGATAACCAGTGGAAACATCAAAGCTGTGAAGATGAACCAATAACATGTTATAAGGATTATTCTCTTGGACCCTCTACCTTTGAGATTCAACCAGAAACGAACCAGGAAAATTCAATTCAGCATAACATGAAGTGGTTTGCGGAATTCAGAAAAGCAATGGAAGGACTCAATTCACGCCTTGATAGAATAGAGGAGGCTCGGTCATCCCAGCCACGACTCATTCCAGAAATACAATGCGAGGAAAGTGATCCTAACTCGCCTTTGAAGAACTCTATAATTTGGAATGAGGAGTTGGATTCCATTAATGAGCATATGGTCCAATTTACCGATGAGTCGATTTCTATGACTGTTCGAAAGAATGGGGAAGAGACATGGCTGTCTTTCAAATATAATGATACACTTCAATCACATGACACACTAGATTCTAATGATGATGAAGATGTTAGTTTATGCGAATCTCAACCCATTCTAGGTGAAGAATATGAGGAAAGTGATTTCATCCCAAGTGTGCACTGCACTGAACCAAAATATGATGAGTACTAGGATTACAATCCTGAATGTATAACCACAATTCTCCTGGAACTAATCTCAAGTTTGGTCCAAGTTAATGATCAAGAAGTACGCGAAGAGAACGGTCATAATGAGATACTTCACTCACCTAACATGTCTGATCTAAAAGTGGAGGAGCCCCTTATGACCGACCCTTATAACTCTTGTGAAACATATTTGGACCACTCCCCTGAATTGAATGATAATATGATTCGGGAGAAAGAGGAGTTGCGCGCTACGACTCTGGAATTTAAAACCACCCAGTTGAGGCCACCATCTAAACTGTTGAATGTGGACGATTCAATGCCTCTTCTGAGTACTTTCAATGAACAGAGTGATCATATCAATGCTTCGCATACTGACCCTCAATCTGTCTGTGCAGGGTTGGAGCAAGAGAGCATACATCCGTCCACTTTCAAGGATGATGGATTCCTTGAGCAGATTATCACAAGCTCCAAGGTGAAAAATAAGTTACTCTCAGAAGAATGTCCCAACTCTTTTGATGATTGCTTGGCATACTTTGCAGATTCAAATGATCCCATGATAAGAGACATAGTGAATGCCTTGCAAGACAACATCTCGGCAGTCAGTACTGACCGAGAGAACCCTTACTCTGAAGCAACTTCTTCCACAGATCCTGAATGTTTACCGTTAGGGGATAAGGAGCTAGAAATTGAACCGAAGTCTGCTACTTCGGAATGTGTTGAGACTACACCTCTTCTTGAAAATTTTTCTCAACTTGATCTATCTGTAGTCTCTGATTCACCATGGGATACTAACTCTGAAACTTTTTCTGACACAGGTGAATCATTTATACTTTGGATACCTCAGGCGAATCATCAACACATTTTTAATGAGGTAAATAAGTTTTTCTGGAAAGTCAAACTCCAGGGCATCCAAGCCTATTGTAAAAAGGGCTTTTGGATGATCCTATTGAGAAACTTACTGAGAAACTTATCAAGATATTGGCCGGAAGAGGAACTTTATGGCATGATCAAGTTCCATGATCGATTCAATGTTTGTGGGTAACATTACTGCAAACCCTCACGAGACTACAACTCGTCCACTAGGGGTAACCTAGGGGTTTAAAGGCTTGTTGCATACGCTAAATGCAATCGAGAGCACCTGCGAAAGTGGTATAGGTAGGATTTTATTTTCGTTATTTTTGTTCTGCTTTCTCTCTCATGCTGACAGCTTCCATACTGTGATCTCGTGAAAAATCTCTCTTGATTCGTTATTCAGGTACTATCTTCCCATCACTTCTCATTTACTTTCGTTGTCCCATATGCATTGCATGCTCATATATCTTTTACATTGAGGACAATGTAGATTTTAAGTTGGGGGTGGGAGATTAGGTTTCCTAATCAGTATTTTCTTGGTCTTGAGCAAAAATTGTGAAAATTTTTAAATTTTTCTGAAAATTCCTGTGAATTCGAAGTTATTTTGACAGATATCTTTGATTTCGATACGCGATGTTGGTCATGTATGACACTTGAATTCAGTATCTGTTAGATTTCACAGTTAGTTCGAATTATTAATCCATGATTAGAAGTTGTAAACATTGATTGAGTCATGAGTTCACATGTCACATCTCGCTTTCACATTAAGGTTTCAATCTGAAATTGAAAGGTTAACTTGGTAATCACTAAGCATGTGAGGAAACTGCTTGAAAATTTGTCCGTCATGATAAAAAAAAAAAAAAAAAAAAAAAAAAAAAAGAGATACCTTTGGAAAAGGTTTTGGCGAATAATTTTCACCATAGGTTTGCTCCCTATAGGTGAGGATTTGTTCCCCATGGATGATTTGGGAAAAGGTTGGCGAATAATTTTCACCATAGGATTGCTCCCTATAGGTGAGAATTTGTTTCTCCTTCTTGATGTTACTTTCAAGAAAAAAAAATAATAATAAATCAAAAGCTGGAAAACTGAAAAGATGATCTGTAAGAAAAATTTTGGGTGTCCTGAATGCTCTATTAGTTACCAATGATATCATGAAATTGAAGATTGGACTTCTTAATACTGGTAAGTTGAGATTACACAATACACCCATGGAACTCAATGTTTAGCATTTTTCTGATTTATGGATTAATACCTTGAACTTGAGTTTACCACGTACCTGAGTCCAGTAGAAGTAATGCCCAACATTCATGAGTTTTAGAATTTCTCGTATTTGAATCGTTTTTAAAAATAAAAATAAAAAAATACTCGAGTTCTTAGAAATTATCCTGTAGTTCTCAACTTGTTTTTCGCATATTTTGCTCGGGACTAGCAAAATGCTGGTTGGGGGTTGTGTTGAGGGTCAAATATTGCATATCAGACCCTAGTAATTACCTGATTTTACGTATATGATACTATTTAAACGGCCTGGTTAATCATGTTTGTGCTGCAAGGTGGATTTACAAGCAGGGACTGAAATGGATGTTTAAAGTATGGATTTAACAACCTGATGACACAAAGGCAAGATACAAACTCCAAGGGACCAAGATCAACGCCCGGGATCAGCAAAAATCAAAGAATTGAAGCTCAAATGGCCTAAAACTCATCCAGAATGAAAGATCACATGTTTCCCACCATCCGTTTGGTTCGAAACTTCATACATGAGATAAGGGCCATAAATTAACCGTACATAAAATTTCAGCCATTGAAGATCTCGGGAAGTGCCCCAAATGACAGATCAGCCCATAAACCGTTGATTCTGGGCCCACCTGATATCTGGAATTGCCTCGAATTTGGTATCAACGCCTTAAATGAGGAGACCAATCAGATGGTTGGATCAGATTTTGCAAAAACATCATAGTGGACCCCACTTTGGATTGAGTGTGTATAGTGCACAAGTGCACTACACGTGCATGGGAAATGTCAGAGACGGTTTGACCGTCTCTGACCGAAAGAAAAAAAAAAAAAAAACAAATTTTCACGGTCGCGTAACCGACCGGCATCCGTTTTGCGGACGATAGTGGGCCCCACCCATTGCTCGTATGTTCGATCTGATCCGTCCACCGTGTAGAGGGCTTCGAGAACTACAAAACCATGCTGACCTTTTGCACCCATGTGTGCACACGTGTGAGATACACAGGCCACAAAAGGGCTGCTCGATAGCGTTCAAAACTGATCTTTTTGTGATTTATTCTCTGGGCCACGTCAATGGACGTTCAAAACCACCCATTTTTGACTGAAATTTCGTTCTGAATCCAATGGATGGGGTAGATTTTCCAGAAAATGCTTCTGTGGGGCCCACCGATCACAACAGCGAAATGGTGCGAAAGGTTTCGTACATCCGCGAAAACCGACTTTTCCAGACAGTTTTGGGCCACCATCTTTGATCATATGGCAGATCTGAACCGTCTATCATGTAGAGGACCCAAGAAAGTACTAAGGGACGGTGTTTCGTTGGAATTTAAGCGAGGAAAGTGGCGTGTTTCGAGGCACCGAACTTGGCTGCGAAAAAGCTTTCAATGGGCATGCATAGCTTTCCAAATCCGATTCAAATCCGATTTTCACCACTCCAGCAGCTATAAAAGGAGGTTTAGGACGTGGGGAGCATGCATTCAGGGTCTTGGGAGGAGGAACAGAGGGCTCGAGCTTGGGTTTCAACGTGGGCAGAGGAGAGAGAGAGGAGCTTGGTTTTTTCTTTCCCTTTTCTGTTCCTTTTCTTTTTCTCTTTATTTATTTGGATTGAGCCCATCCATGGCAGGCTAAATCCTCCTAGCTAGGGCTAAGAGGTGAAGCTTGTAGTGAGATGGGAGATTTGATTTTATTTAAATTTTAATGCATGAATTGAAGTTGATTTTAATTTGATTAATGTTGGAAATATTTTTAGTCTTTAATGGTCTGCTGTGACTGAAATTACAGTGGGTCTGCAATGGCTTTGAATGTTTCCTTTTCCTTTTCATGTTTATGAGTCAGGAAGCCCTGTTGTTCACCATCGTCTCCTGGGTATGGTCGGATGTCGGTACCCTTCCTAACCTTCATACATCTGATGGGTTGGTAATTAGTTTAATTCTGTTGTTTGTCATAGTCTTTTGGGCATGGTTTGGTGATGGAATCCATTCTAATTCACACACCTTTCATCTCTTTGAAAACTAGATCAACGGCAGTTCAGTAATTTCCATAATTTTTGATGCAAGCATAAGTTCTCCCTGATCTCTACAAGTGGATCCTCTGAATCCCTAGTTTCCTATCTCTGATTTGTTTCCTAAGTTTTAGATTAATTATTCTACAAGTATTCCACCATTGTTAATTGATTTAGAATTCATCTTAGCCTAGTTCTAGTTCTAGTTAGTTTTAGATAACGTACAAGTTTCAGTCCCTTAGGATTCGACCTCGGTCTTACCGAGTTATTACTACATCACAACCCTGCACTTGGGGAGTGAACACATATCCATCTTTCTCCTATGTTATGGGTTAGTTCTAAGGCGTTAAGTGATATTAACCTACTTACTTCACTTTAGGGATGGATGCCTTAGGCCATGTTTTAACATATAGATATAAGATCCCAGTGGTAAAGTGATTGTTCCTTGCTCTTAAGATGAAGGGAACTTGATGTACATCGTGTATTGTTTAAGATGAGATGAGAGGTCTTAGTCAGTAGAGGAAGCATAAGACATACCATAAACACCTTGATTCAGAGCTCATGCTAGATGTCTTTCATGATAGATAGATCTTGGTATAAGCATGACTTCAGATCCACTTGGGTGGATGTGTGATTTTTCACTTGTGGTGATGTCTTAGATATCGGATTTCTTTTGTGGATCTTGTGGTAATATTATTTGGTTCTACATGAAAATGCAAGCTAGTTCCACGATGTTCCAAGTGTGCGGGAAGCACAAGTTTATTTTCTTTGATGGATTATGGAGTTCTTAAATGAACTAGAAGTTTTCGGATGATTGGTGAATGATCACAATCCAAAAGAATTCCAGATGCATGACAACTCTGGAACAAATGTTTTGCATAGTATAGTTCTGTACTATGGTTGGACTATGCATAATGGGCAATGAGGATTACCATTAGAGAGACTATATAGGCTTTCATTAGAGGACTGATATGACACCTTAATCCTCTGTGTTGTTGCCAACCATGTTCTACATGTTATTAAGTTTCTTGATCATGATTAGTTTTAGGGTAAGTAGGAGATTATTTGAATTGTGCCCTGAAAAACTAATGTGGGTCTTGTCCATTAGTGATATGGATGTGTTATTGAAGATCTTATCCTTATATCATATGACCATGGGTCCTAGATGGATGGGTTGCAGTGCCAGAGCTAATATATGGGAGTACCCTAAACATACATAAGCATGGGGTTAAAGGAGGGATTCCTCTGACTGTCCTTGGGGAACTTAAGATTAGACACAACAGTCACTAACAAAGGGAGAGTGATGGGCCATGGATCTTAGTATCCTGTTATTTCATGACCGACAGACTTGTGGTTAGTGGTTACTACTATCATTATTATGTGGTCATCCTATGTGAGGGGATTGATGATGAGTTAGGATGGAAGGTCTTCACCATCGGGAGTGATGACAAGTCATTTGCCTTGCCCTACCCCACATAGGAGTGAGTATGCCATGGGAATAGACTCTTGTTTTTGGACTTGTTGGGCAGTTGCATTGGTGGACCGAGTTCAAGTCCCCAGACCGAGAGGCTCATCATGCTTGGACTATACCGATTTGAAGATGTACTAGATTTAATTAATCCTTTTGACCTGGGGATATTTGAGGAGTTGAAGATATTGATTATACGTGCTTTGGCTCACTTTATGAGGTCATCATGTGGTAGTGTAGCTGGGCACGTCCATCAAGGTCCGGTTGAGGCTCACATGGGCCAATAAGGGATCCACTTGTTTTCTAAGAACTATCTTATGACTTAGATTTTGGAACCAAACATTCATCTTTTTTGTTGGGCGCAACACTCAAAAAGTTTAAGAGGCTTTACAAACGTTTTAAACCGTTAAACTTCCATTTTAATGGTTAAAAAGGTTTTGATCACACTTGATGATAATATGATGATTTAGATCTAGGGGTCCAACACTTGATTTACATGGGGTTTTGGATCAATGGTGGATGGCCATGACAATGGAGGGATTGGATCAGATATTGTGGTACATGAGAGGGTAGGATCACGGGATTCCAATGTAATTGGGAACATGGAGGATGGTAAAGTACCATAATTGGTGTCTCTGAAACCCTAAATCCTTATATATATGTAGAGAGCCTTGGATGTCCCACCCCCTAGCATCACTTTGAGGGGGGGGGGGGGGGGGGGGGGGGGGGGGGGAGGGGTTCCCTCCTCTTTCCACCACCCATGGGTCCACTGATAGACAATTCTTTGTCTTCCCCAGCCCTACTCTAGGATTGAGGTGTTGGCTCACACCTTCTCCTTCTTCTGGGATAGGTAGGGAAGAGATCTTCCAGTTGATGACATTGGCAATTCGAAAGTGTCTTGGTGGTTTGATTAAGGTAATCCTACCTCTAGGATTTATGTTTTTATCGTCTAAAAACTTGACAATATACACCAAGGATCTTCGGATTGTAAATCTAAAATATGGGATTTTGAAAATTTCTATTTTCCGCTGCGTTTTTTAATATCCTAAGACAACTAACCTGACAAGTTCATGGTACATCCGAAACGTGCATCAGGTAGGCCTCACCATGTAGATGACCTGGCTCAAGTATTAGGAAGATCAAATTATCAGGTGGGCACACATATACTGAAAAGACAGTTCAATAAAAATGGCTGTTTAACACCAACATACATGTGTGGCCCTATGGATGAGTAGACTGGCCTCCAGATCATCTACATGGTAATGCTCATCTAATGCACAGCTCTAATATCCCACATGTGTGCTAGGTTGGCACATGTGGCTGCAAGAAGAGGTGCACAAGAGCTTAGCCAGACTAATTTAAATATCCAGAAGGAATAGTGATGAATTTTGGATTCAGAGGGTGAATTTGGTTGCATCAAATATCACCCGAAGGTATAGAAAAAAAATCTCCATTTACAATTACAAATACCCTGCCATTTGTTACCTGTAAAAGCTTTCGCCCTACTCGAATGATGACTCCTTTGGGCGGTTTTCTTATAAACACATTAAATCCATTATTCACAGAGAGGTTGAGATCGAAGCTGTTGAGGAAGAACATCATAGCCGAGAACTAGAAATAAAAGAAAAAAGAAATATTAAATCCCATCTTCTAAAGCCAGAAAGATGAACTCATACCAACATCAGTATCTCCAAGCTCACCACACAAAGCATGCTTTTAGTGTTCAAAGGTGGTGCTGATTGCACGGAAACAGGCCCGCCAAGCAAAGGCTCCTCTGTGGAGTTTTGGTTGTTGATAGCGATGGGACATGTTCTTGTATGATCGTGTGCATGTGCTAAATACGTTCCCATTGTCGGTGTACGGCTCTTTGTTAGAGATCTCGCTGACCTGGTCAGTTCATTTTCAAATCCAAACAATACAAATGAGGTGCTATACAATGCTTGATTGAATGAATCTCAATGTGATACATGTGGGGTCCACCTTTTAGTGATATATCATTACACCCCATCATGGGATGGGCAATGCCCACTGTCTCCCCCATTAGATAATCCTAGCCATCCAATTGCACAGTTAAGATTCATCCAAAGGGAAGATTTTTGGGTACCTCTGATCCACAATGGGTAGTCAGAAAGTGTGATACATGTCTTTTTGTTTGGGCCAATATCAAAGGCTAAGATTGAGTCAACCAAAATAAAAAGATCATCTGATATCAGCTAAGAATTATATGTTGAGCAGATTGATGCTGATGGGTTGTTAGCTCTTGATCACTGAAATTACATCCATGCAATCTTCAGGACTCAGACAACTGAAAATGGGTTTTTTGATTTTCCATGTTTGACTCAACTGAGCCATCAGAACAGAGTTCCTACTCACAATCCTTCTAGACTGAGTTTTGCATCTAGCAGTTTTTTGAACACCTACCCAATAATCTGACCTTTCTTCATATTTATTGAAAGCAGTTAAATTGCGAAGTTCGTCTCCATTTTTATCAGATGGGGTGCACTCCAGTCATTCTGATACCACCTTACGCTTACCATGGTATCGGGAAGAGATGGGTCCATGTGACGTATTCACATCATCCAGACCGTATATCAGATGATTCACCTCCGAGAACCCTGAGGACCAAAAACTCAGCCCAATCCAAAACTAAGCTCAGCTACGGAAAATGGAACAACCTGGGAGGGTACTTTCACCCTTGAATTTCAAAGGCGCCTGCTTGAGTCGTGGCCTGACCCTTCATATATACTGGATGAAGGGTCTGAACAGCCTTGATTATATGTACACAACACGGTGGGCCCTACATGCTAATTGACAGCAGGCATTCCCTCTAAATATTTTCCCTGTGCCGTAACCCATCTGAGTTTTGGATCGGGCTGATTTTTGGCCTCTTTAGGTTTTATGAGGTGATGCATCTTATGGACGGATTGGATTCCATGACCACATCACTGGGCCCGACATGTACTGGTACCACTAGAGTGTGACCCTTATCAGATTGCATGTTATACCCAAAGTGGCTGCAAAGGATATATGAACTTTGATACTTCTGAACAGATCACTATCACCACTTGCAACAACAGTCCCCACCCCCACCCCCCCCCCCCCCCCCCCCCCTTAAGAAATTCAAACCTTCCTAAGTTTTCTTGACAGTTATTTTTTATGTAGTAGAATTTCCCAAATCCAAGCTTCAGTCATTTTGAAATCAAGGTTTTCATTTCTTCCTAGACAAACTTGAAGAGCAGTTATGGCATTTAGAGTAAAAGGGAAAGAGAATTACATGTAGTACAAGTCTCTTCCAAGGGTACCATAACGAGGAAGTACTGTGGAAGCAACAGGAATTGGTGAGCTTGGTGGATGAAGTCCTTCCACAGCAATGCTAGAACCATTCGTTGTGTTATCCTTGGCCTTGAAGTCATCAGCAGAGCTGCCATTTTGCTCATTTTTAGTTACAATACCTGATTGGTGATGCTTGGAACCCTGCATTCACAAGTAATGAAAAGTCTACGGAATTAATCAATAAGACTGTTTTCGGGACGAAAAGGATGCGGACGGTTAACTAGACTGACTCAGAACTCAGCTGAGTTGACTGGGTTATACATGAAAACAGATGGTGTATATCATCGACTCAGACCAATTATTTATGAAATTGGGAAGTTCTAATGCAGGGGCATTTTCACACCGGGCTCGAGTGGGGTGGCCTGTGGGATGAGGGGGCACACTTGGGGTGGGTGGCCCATGTGAGGCGGGTCACTTGTATGAGGTAGAACCCATGTGATTTGGGGCCCATGAGGGGGCGGAGCCCATGGATTTGGAGCCCACGAGGAGGGTTCGGCCGAGGACCTAACCCATGGATGTGGAGCCTGGGCTATGAGATAAAGTGACTAATTCACTATACTCTATCAGTTCGAGCTTTTAGAGCAAGTTGTTAATTGTCCTGCATCAAATTGGTATCGGAGTGGGAGGTCTTTTGTTTGAGACTCCTCATCGAGGTGATTAATGCAAGGGCATTTTCACACCAGGCTCAAGTGGGGTGGCCTGTGAGATGCGGGGGCACATTTGGGGTGGGCAACCCCGATTAATTTATCATGCTCTATTAGTTTGAGCTTTTAGAGCAACTGGTTAATTGTCTTGCATCAAGTTCCTATAGACTTGGCCCTGAAAAACACCTGCCCACTGCTGGAAGGTTAAGGAAATTGGTGAGCCGATGGCTGGGAACTAGTGACCGAAACTCTAGTGAATGGAGGCTGTAACTATAAGGGTCCTAAGGCAGCGAACTTCCTTGTCGGGTAGCGAAAACATCTACAAACATATGTAAATATGAGTTGTGATGCTCAGATGTGGATACATTTATCCAATTCAATGCTTCAATACCATGGCATTATTCTAGGATTTCAGAAAATGAGGAATTTTAAAATCCTTGACCCCATGGACATGTACATTACCCTTAGGCCTTCAGTTGTTCAAGTGAGTGCTCTGGCTCAGGATCCAGAATGTTGGTTTATTAGGCCCGCACTAATGCAGGGGCATTTTCACACTGAACTCTAGTGGGGTGGCTTGTGGGATGCAAGGGCACACTCGGGGTGGGCGGCCTGTGTGAGGTGGTGGCTTGTGTGAAGCGGAACCCATGTGATGTGGGGCCCACGAGGGGGGCTCGGCCAAGGACCTAGCCCACGGAATGTGAGGCCTGGGCTATGAGATAAATGGATTGATTCACCATGCTCCATCAGTTTGAGCTTTTAGAGCAAGTGGTTAGTTGTCCAGCATCACGCACTGTGGATGAAGCATGGCCCAAAAATATTCTAAATTAGATTCTCCTAGCCACCAATCTTGGGCCTTTTTTCCCAGTTGCATGTGGACCATTGCTGCCTTTCTCTCTGTTTTTTTTTCTTTTTTTTTGAGAGTCACCATTGCTGTATTTCTCTTCTTGACAATCCATTTGTAGGCTGCACCTTGAAAGGTCAGCATTGGTCTATTCATGAGATTTCTGAGTCATGGTCCATCCAAAATAGGGACTAACAGACCAATGGTTTGGATCACTGAAACTTTGAGTCTCACCTGTATGAACTGAAAACCAGAGAATACTATGCATATCCTCATGATGGGGATTACATAATTCCAGTTAGAAAATTGTGAAACTAAGATAACAGTATAATGTTTTAAATTGTATCGACAAGCATCCATGCTGTATCCAGTATTGGAATCATGCAATGCAAAATCAGTACCTAACAAATATCTGGTAGGGTCAACTCAGGCAGCTTGAGTCAGGTTGAGGGTACCCAAGCCCAAACTGATATACAGCCAAGGTTACCAACCTGAACCCAAACCAAATTCCTCCATATTCAACCCTAAACAGACCCAACCCAACCCAACACAACCCAAATACATGTAATTACGAACCTGACCCAACCTGATCCAAATTTCTCAACTTAAGCCCCACCCAATTTGAAATTGGGTTGGAGTTTTCCAAACTAACCCAACCTGAGGACCCCGACAACCTGACCTGAACTCAGGTTTGCTTCAGTCGGACACAAACCCAAGGTCACACCCTAATATAAGAGTGTGTGAGTATGCAAGCAAACTCTAACAAATTCAATGAAAAAAATAAATTCAATTTGCATCAAGAACTGATGTAGGTTTACAAGTCAAATACATGAAAGAACATTTAAATGGCAGATGGGAGAAAACCTATATTTTGCTGGATAAGCCTATCACATAAGTTAAAAAGCATGAAAGCCATTTGAATGGTAGGTATGAGAAAAACAATGTTAGAAAATCTGACCTTGCAAGGTGAGCCTATTTTATTGTCATTCGGTCGATGATAGATGTGACTATAGTATATAGTTTGTGCAGCTAGAATGACTGTAGTAGCTGTGTAGAGCTGCAAGCAAGAAAGCCTTCAGGAAATATTATGAGGAGGTTTGCTTGAATACATCCTGATTATTTACAATATGAAATGTCGGGGCTTTAGTCTTTATATCTGGGTTGTCTCCCAGTGATCCTAACCATTTACACGATGAGTCTTGCTTTGTATGATGGATAGAAAACAATAAAAATCTTTAAGTTGGATTAACTTAACACTTCGAAATTCGGGCTCTTTTGATTTGAAAATGGATGCTTACCATAACCTTTGTATAATCAAAGGATTGAATCATTCAATCTGAGAAATTTTTTTGGGACTTCACCATCCAAGAGAAGCCTTATCTGATAAATGGTTTGAGTTATTAAAAAAATTCAATTCAAATGGCTAAAGCACTGACATATCATATTGTAATCCATTGGGATGCATTCGACCAGACCTCTATATGAGATCAAATCAAATGCCAAAAAAAAAAATTGTTTATATGATATCTTACCATTGCCATGTAATATTGTGTTGGGAGCTGCCAAAATAAAGCAAAATCATATCAATAAATGTTAGGATAGCATGTTTAGCTTGCAAAAAATTCTATGCTAGATGCACAAGGACTGCTGAACTGTGCTTGGAACAAGAAAAGCTAGACTGTTGGTCAGTTTCTATCACTTAACTTATTGTGATTCACTTTCTGTACAAGGGGTACGTGTACAAGCTCCCTCCAATAGAATGGTAAGGATTGTCAAGTTGGTTTTTTATTTTGAGTATGGCCCATCCAAGGTATAGCCTGCTTGATGATTGGCTTCAATCTCATACACGTTTTCCGCATTTACAAAAGTCAAATCACTGATAAGTTGAACAAAAAGAAGTGACAAACATCATAATCTAGATACTTGGTTATTGCTACTAATTTCAAGCTATTGATATGTTATCTTTTCCTATGAACTGATTAAGAAGTAAGTAGCCCATGTAACACCTCAAAATCAATGCAGTAAAGAAAACGCAACGGAACTCTAATGTGCTAGAAACGGATGGAGTTGAACTGGAATCAATGTTCAAAAGCTCATGGCTTCACTCAGATATGTGCCAAGTTAACTCAGCTTGTTCAACCTCCATAAGCCACATATTGAGTCCAAATGATCATTTCATAAAATTGGACTGCTTGGTGATTGGCCTGGCTGATTCTTATAAAAACCTGGTGAATTTTCATTGAAACAGCTGACTCAAATGCAGAAAAAAGGACCAATCCCAGTCAATTTTGAGCGTATGGATATTAATGGAAGCTATGCAATATAACAGGAGACACCCTGTTGTAAAAATAGTTAAACAGAGAAAATCAAGAACTTACAGTAGCTGGCTCCAGCATTCAGCCAAAAAGATTGAAGAGATCTCTGTGAGAAATCAGAACAAACTTTCAGAAACTGTTACAACATCAAGCTTTTTAGATCAAAGGAGGAGGTATTATTTCTTTCCTTACAAGGTGAAGTATGGATTCAATTGGCATACACAGTAGAGATTGATATTTATTTATTTATTTTAAATCCAAATTGTAAGTATAAAATCATCATAAAACCTTGTCATGTTATGCCCACTGTAGGGGAAAGATAATGTCTATGGAGGGAACTCAAACAATGGAAAGTACAACTAACTTCTGCACTTGAAAGAAGCAACAGAGCCATGAAAGTACTAGAAAAGGATCCTGGCAGAGATGTGTCAGGGATGTCTGTAGAAACAACCATAAGGGCCTGTTTGGATTTTGGAAATAGAAAAAAAAAGGAAAT
Source organism: Magnolia kwangsiensis (assembly GCA_037074715.1). Lineage (NCBI taxonomy): Eukaryota > Viridiplantae > Streptophyta > Magnoliopsida > Magnoliales > Magnoliaceae > Magnolia > Magnolia kwangsiensis. The sequence goes on from CM073577.1 coordinate 124,994,152, forward strand.
TATAATGGTTATCCAATGACGGATTTCCGTTAATTCCATGAGCACTACTTCAATATCAATTCCCATTGGTTCCATTTTTGGAAAATCTTGTTTGGATAGCAAGTGGAAATCTAATATTTGTGAGACAATAGACACATCATATCTTGTGGTAGGGAAATTGACTATGGAAAAGAGTAATGACTACTATGTTTTTTTGATCGAATTTTTTGCTACCCAAATAGAATAAAACGTCCAATCATGGAAGGTGTGCTTCATTTTCTTTTCTTTTCTTTTACCACAATCCAAACAGGCCATGAAAGAAAGGGTCCGCACAATCATGTTATGAGAAATCAGTTACACAAACATGTTATAAGAAAGCAGTAAAGAGAAGATTTATTTGAAATGGGTGGTTCACTAATCTCGCACATGTGGATGGCCCAGCCCCATGCAGGCCTCCACACGTGCTAATGTGGCACACATGAAACAAACAAGAGTTCAATTGGAAATGCCCCAATATCTAAAGATGCCCAAGTCCAATAATCAGACAGGTCAGCTGATCAGGTGGTTATTGGCCAACTTACCTTTAACAGTCTTTTGTTCATTGTGGCCCGCCTGATTCTTAGGGCAGGGCATCTGCACATTGCAGCAGACCTAAAGATGGCTTGGACATCACAAACATGTGCTACATTTGGCACTGTGGAGGTGTGTATGGGGCTGGGCTATACATATCGGCATCCATGAAGGGAGATATTAATAGACCTAAGTGACCATAAACCTCTTCAGCGTAGTAGTAATTACCCGACTATCCATGTCATCAGAAAAACAATGGAAATACCCTCCGTAGATTTCTTCTTATAGTTTGTAATGATTTGAGGAACCTCGGCAACTCCCCAACTGAAAACACTCACCAAACCTAGAGTAAATGACACTCCGTCCTTCACACCACAAAGACAATACTTCATGTAGATTCGAGCCCATTCCGCACAATGTTGAGATCTCGGGCAGACAGGCAATGACCCTTTAAGAAACCCCATCACGTACAATTTCCCACTTTCAAAGTGAAAAATGTGGTGAGGAAACTGAATCAAGCTGCTTTAGTTCATGTAAACTTCTAGACCAAAATGCCTGAAATAATGGAAAGTTCAATATCAGGTGATAGAAGTGTAATGAAAGATGTGGGTTATGATGTTACGAGAATCCAAAGAATAATGAATCATAGAAAACAGACAGTTTTGGCTCTAATATGGAACCATATATATCAAGTCTCCCCAAACTAACCAACATAAGATAGAGATTCGGCTTTGAGAAGAATCAAGAAAAACATAGAAAATAGATTTCCAGATCAATGAAGCAAATCCAGATATTCCAAGACAACTTAAGCCTTCTGATTTTACATATAAGGACTAAATAACGATCTTCCAAAAAGATAACGGTCTCTATAAACTTGCCAGGACAAGCTTGAAAATTTCATGTTATGATGAAACAGTAGAAGCTCACTAAATAAATTTTTGGTGCAAGACCTCAGGGGCAATTTGGAGTGTAGAAACTGTAGAAAAAAGCTTCAAAGTTCTAACGGGATCATATCGAATGTGTGGACACAATGGTGACAGCTCAGCACTTGAGCTGTCTTCAAGTGGTTCTGCTCTAGCAAAACCCGATTGAAACAGGAAGCAAAACCAAGGAATCATATCTTCAAAAAAAATCTTAGAAGCTTACTTTCCCTATAAAATTAGCAAAACCCAGAGCATGTCTTGAGATGAAGAGTACAAGTAGTAACCGACCATTTAAAAATCTTTAACATGGATATCAGTGTTCCAAAACACCTTTTTTTTATTTTCCTGTTAAACCATGAAACCCAAAACTTCTTAACTTTCAACCATCTGTTTCAGGTTAAGCTTAGAAATTTACTTCTTGGATTTGAAAAATAAAAATAAAAATAGAAATCATATTTTTTAGATAAAACATTGAAATAACTAAGAAGGCTATTGACCTTCAAACAGTTTCACAAAATTCAATCATTTTAAGGGTCAAATTTTGAGGGTGAAGTCAAAACTTACTATTTTTACTAAGTTAAGATTATTGCTCTCTTTAATTTTTTAAGGGTTTAGAATGGCCTACAATAGCTTAAAGTCTCTTCGTAAGTCATCTTAGAGAGTTTCAGTCAATTAAGATGTCTTTTACTATTTTTAGAATGTTTACTATTTTGGAGAGTTACTATTTCCTAAGAGTTATGAGCCTAGGGATTATGGGCTTATATCAGACATAACCAGTGTGTTATAAATGGAATTCATCCATTGTCATCAATTTTATTCGTGTTTTTAGAGATTTTCTACCTTGTAGATCAGGGCTTCATAGGGATTCAAGAATTATATAGACCAGGTAAGATGGTCATCATCTTCATCCTTTTCTCCACCCGCCTGTTGCATTAAAAAACCATGAACTTGGAAGCTTCTGAAAAAATTCCAACAACCATGAAACTTCCTTTCTAGATCAACATAGGCAAAACCCAGAAACTGTTCATTGAAACAAAAGCATTCAAAATACAAACCAATCATCTAAAAATCCTCAAAAACAGATTTTACAATTTCAAGGCTCATGAATGACTTAAAAGACATACTTAAAAGATTTGGAAATTTTCCAACAACCATGGAACTTACTTTCTGGACCCAGACAAGCAAAACCCTAAAACCATACATTGAAATAAGAACATTTGAATAAAAAGCGACCATCTAAATTCCTTAAGAACAGAAAATAGTCTCAAGGCTCATGAATGACTTGGGGGAAAAAAAAACACTAAGAAGCTTCTGAACACTTACTTTCTAGATCAAAAAGTGGACACTTACCTTCTAGATCAAAACAAGAAATATCATAAACCATCCATTGGAATAGAAGCACTCAAATACAAACCAACCACGTAAAAATCTTTGAGGAAAGCATGGGAAAGGAAATAGTATTTCCCATGAAACTCACTTTTTGTTGTTTGTTAAGCATTTCTGTGGGAAATTGTGGGAAACACCATTTCCCACTTTCTATCTTTGCTGGAAAATAAATAAATTTATTTTCCCACCTCCACCCCTAAGAATTCCCATGGTGGAAGGAAAATGAGTTTCTCAATGGTTAAAAACTCAAATGCGCCCCTATCCATGTTCAATTGCCTCACATGGGAAATAGTATTTCCCATGAAACTCACTTTTTGTTGTTTGTTAAGCATTTCTGTGGGAAATTGTGGGAAACACCATTTCCCACTTTCTATCTTTGCTGGAAAATAAATAAATTTATTTTCCCACCTACACCCCTAAGAATTCCCATGGTGGAAGGAAAATGAGTTTCTCAATGATTAAAAACTCAAATGCGCCCCTATCCATGTTCAATTGCCTCACATGTGCCACATATGCCAAATGAGATATTGTCTATCATCAATCATGCCCCACACATGCCACCATTCCACATGTGCCACCATCCAGCTTATCTCGAGGTCTGCATGTGCAAAGAGCCCCCATGTGCTAATGTGCCATGTGTCACCATCCATCTTCTCTTGCACCCCACGTGCCATTGTGCCACATGTACCACCATCCATCTTACCTTGTGACCCACATGCGCCAATGTGCCACACGTGCCATTGTCCATCTTCAATCCTCCAAATGGCACGTGCCATTGTTCAGCTTCAATTCTCCAAATATGGCACGTGCCAATGTGCACAAGTGCCATCATCTAACTTTAGTGCCTACATGTCAAATGTGCCAATGCGTGTCTCCACACGTGTTGCTGTACAACTTTGGGTGCCACTCATGCACCACGTGTGCCGCAATTTAGTTTAAAGTGCCCACATATGCTATGTATTCCACTTGCCATTGTTCATCTCTAATCATCCCACATATAGCACATGTCACATGTGCTAAGCTGCTAATCTAGCACATGTTAGTGACTACTTTAAAAAAAATTCAAGATTTTTTTTGTTTTGCCAAATAATAAACTTGAAAAATAGATTCTAAATTTCTACGAAAATCTTGTTGAAAAACAAACAAGGAAAAGAAACACTATTTCCTTTCCCATGCTTTTCATAAATCCAAACTGGCCCTCAAGGCTCATCGATTGAAACCTTCTGAAAATCTCCAACAATATATTTTACAATTTCAAGGTTCATCAATAGGGCTATCAATGGGCCAGGCTCAGTTAGTGATAAGATTTGCCTAGCTCAGTTAGCTTTTGAGCCTCAAATTTAGGCCCGGCCCAGGTCTGTGGACCTGAAAGTTAAGCCCACAAACGGCCCATTGTACACGCAAACATGTGCAGATTCAGGATCAGGTTGATCTCAAATAGAATTGGTTGTTCCACTTCGACATTTAAGACGATGCCGAGCCGGTTTATGTTTCAGCCCAAGCCCAGCCATTGGCTAAAAGTTGAACCCAAACCCAGACTTTGCTTGACCTGAGAATCTGATGAGCCGGTCTGGCCCATTGACAGCCCTGCAGTCATGACTTTTAAAAAAAAAAAAAGGTATCAACAACATATGAAATTCTCCACCAACCATGAAACTTGCTTTAGATCAAAATAGGCAAAACCCAAAAATCATGCATTGAAATAAAAGCATTCAAATACCAACCAACCATCAAGAACTTCAAGAACATGTTACAATTTCAAGCCTCATGAATGATTAAGGGGAAAAGAAAAGCCTCTGAAGATTTGCAACAACAATGAAACTTACTTTCTAGATCAAAATGAGCAACAACCAGAAACCATACATCAAAACAAAAGCATTCAATTGCTAAACAACCACCTAAAACTTCAATAAAATATTACAATTTCAAGCCTCATGAATGAATTCAGCAAAATAAATAAATAAATAAATTCTGAAGGTTTCCAACAACCATAAAACTTACTTTCTAGATCACAATTAGCAAAACCCAGAAACCATACATTGAAACAAAAACATTCAAATGCCAACCAACCATCTAAAACTTCAAGAACATGTTACAATTTCAAGCCTCATGAATGACTAAGGGGAAAAGAAAGATATACTTGAAAGCCTCTGAGGATTTGCAACAACAATGAAACTTACTTTCTAGATCAAAACAAGCAAAAACCAGAAACCATGCATCAAAACAAAAGCATTCAAATGCTAAACAACCATCTAAAACTTCAATAACATATTGTCAAACAACCACTTTCTCTAAAAGCTCGAGCCATCGGAGGATGGTATATCAAGGGACTTTAACACTCCCCCACACGTGGGGTGGAACTCTGTACAGAAACATACAGGGCAAGGGTGGAGGTACACTCACTCACACTATAAACAATGGTCCCTCATGGGAGAATTAGTTACGGAGTCATACTTGCTACTCCAGGATGTTGGAAAATTTGGTTGAATTAAATAGACTATTAAAATCGAGAACCAAAAAAGGAAAATAAAATTTTGAGATAGACAACTTATTGAATTGAGTCGAGACGTGACTGAGTCACTCGGCTTGAAATCGAATTTGCTCCCCTTGGACAGCATCCCAAGTGCAACAGGTTTCCAGAGCAATCGACCTCCAGGATACAACGACTATGACCCGGTCCCAGTGGTGCACTCACTGTACACGGGCTCGAACCACTTGCAGTTTAATCCGAAAGTGCTAAGTTGACTCAGCAATGAACTTAGTAAGGGGCTCAAGCCCTAGGCAAAAATACTATCTTATATACAAGATAGTTTTCTTTGTTAAATCCAATGTGGGACAAAACCCACAACTCAAAAGTACTTCAACTTTTCAAACTTAGAGGGAAAACACCGAAAATTTGAAATTTCAAATTTTATAATTATTTTTAAAACAAAATATAACAATCCCCCACATGTTTTAAAATAAAACACTTTCAGATTAATGTGTAATAGTTGTGCAATGGTGCCGGTGTCACCATAGACTTGAACCGACATTACAGTAAGCAAGACAGGTCTACAGGAATCAGGTGACACCATAGTCTTGAACCTGAATCCTTTTAATGTAGATCGCAAGTACATGCCACTCACACAACTCTTCCTCTGCAAGTGATTCTCCGGTTCGGTGCGTTTCGGCCATACACCATTACCTAGATTCTTATAGGAAGCGGCCTCCACCTCCACACCCATATAGGTGAATTCCATCAAGTGTATGCAGCAACTGTATATACCACTAAATATATGACTATGGATCCATTAAGAGTGTTAAAAAACTCATCCTTCTGCGTTGTTGCTCGCACTGTACACCATAGAAGGGGCTCATACAACTCAGTGCAATCGTCTACTTCGTGTCTTGTTGTTTACCCATTGAACCTATCTCATGGGATCTCCACTTGTATAGGTTGGGTTGCCAACACTGGCAGCTCATATATTACGCTCAGCCCCATTCCCTTCAATGTATCATTGACTAACCTTTTAGATAGTCCTTTGGTCAGAGGATCTGCTAGATTCTTTTCTGACCTCACAAAGTCAATAGATATGACTCCATCACGCAATATGTGTTTCACTATGTTGTGTCTGAGTCTAATATGCCTGCTTTTTTCATTATATATTTTACTTTTTGCTTTCGCTATTGCTGCTTGACAGTCATGTTAGACAACTCACATACCTTGTATATCTTGTATACCTTGTATAGTTTATTTCCATAGGTAGAGGATTCTGAGTTTATTGTTTTCCTTGTATAGATGGTTGTAATCTCTATATATTCAACCCCATTAGGTTGTCTCAAATACAGAAAAGCTTTCAGCTCCTCTCGGTTTACATGGTATCAGAGCATCACTGATTCAAAACCGGCACCACCTGTCAGATCCGACCGCCCCTGTGTCGTCCGATACCTCTGCTCGTCCGGTCCCTCTGCCCGCTGTTCATCTGTTCATCTGCTCGATCCTCCATCTGCGTCTGAATCGTCCGGGCCCTCTGTTCATCTGCGCACCTCTGTTCATCTGCTCGATCCTCCATCTGCGCACCTCGATCTGCGTCTGAATCGTCCGGGCCCTCTGTTCATCTGCATCACCATCTGATCTAAATCATCTGCATCACCTCTGTTCGTCTGTCCATCTGCGTCTGCCAGATACAGATCTGAACTTGTTGCTGTTGCTGTACGGTACCAATCCGCACCAGATCCAGATCCGATTTTGTTCCTGTTCCTGTTGCTATTGTTGTACGGTACCAATCTGCACCAGATCCAGATCCGATTTTGCTAGATTCAGATCTGAACTTGTTACTGTTGTTGTTGGTCCCAATCCGCACCAGATCCAGATCCGATTTTGTTCATGTTGGTCCCGATTCAGATCCAGATCCAGAACCTGTTGCTGTTGCTATTGCTGTACGGTACCATCTAAAACTTTCTTCTGTTACAACTCCTTGGGTGCTTTATAATACATCAACTCGATGGACAAGAACTCATCACGTCAAGAGGCCCCACGTTGTAGTTTTGATGGTACCAACTATTCTCTATGGGTCATCCATTTTCAGCACTTCCTTAAGGGTCGTGGTTTGTGGGGACTAATTGATGGATCTGTTCCTATCCCCACTTCCACCGATGCTGACAAATTAGCTGATTGGGAAATGAACAATGAACGGATTATTACCTGGATTTTTGATTCAGTCGATCGTTCCATTGTTGTTGGTCTCACACCTCATCGCACTGCTAAGGCGATGTGGGAACATCTCCAGACGATTTATCAACAGAGTAATGCGGCCCGGTTATACCGCCTGGAATAAGATCTCGTTAACCTTACTCAGGGTGACGACAATATTCAATCATTTTACTCCAAAATTGTCACAATTTGGACCGAGATGGCTATGATGGATCCAACATTTCCTCATGACTTTAAAATATTCCAAACTATGCGCGAGAGTGCGCAAGTTCGTCAATTTCTTATGAAGCTACGTCCGGAATTTGAGCATTGTCGGGCTGCTCTCTTGAACCGTAGCCCTACACCTTCATTAAATTCGGTTATTAATGATTTATTGGCTGAGGAACAGCGACTGAAAGTTCTGTCTCTTCCTTCCTCAACTCCGGGATCATCTGATATGGTGCTTGCTGTGTCCACCACTACACCAACACATGGTTCTACTCCTTTGACTTGTCGCGGCTGCAACAAGGTGGGTCATGTTGTTGCTCAATGCAAAAAATGGTGCGCTTATTGTCGACGGACTAGTCATGGTATTCAGGACTGCCGTACACGTGCCTATGCATCTTCTCTCGGCCGTGGACGTAGTGGTCATGGTCGTGTCATGGTTGTGCTCTTTCTGCTACTACTACCACTATTTCTTCCGAGCCGTCTGTTAGTGATTGTACATCTACTGTTTCTGCTGAAGGCCTTTCATCTCCATTGACTCCTGCGATGCTCCAGCAAATTGTTCAGGCCCTTTCTGCGGCCGGTATGTCAGGTATATCCCCATCTTCTACATGGTTCTTCGATTCGGGTGCTTCCAATCATATGACCAGTGATGTATCTCATCTTCATGACATTCGTCCCTACACCGGCAATCAGGCTATTTCTACTGCGGATGGCACTAGACTACCTATTCAGTCTGTTGGATCATTGACTTTCTCTCCTTCTGCTCATCGCCAGTTCATCCTTCGTGCTGTGTTTCATGTCCCTAACCTCTCCTCTAATTTAATTTCAGTTGGTCAACTCATATCTAATAACTGTTTAGTCATATTTCTTCTCAACTATTGTTTTATGCAGGATCTGGCAACGGGGAAGGTACTTGGGAAGGGTAGGCGGCATGGTCGTCTGTACTTGTTGGATTTTGATCCATCTGTCACTCCAGCTCATTGTTTCTTTTCACCATCTTCATCAGATATTTTTTTGGCAAATAAATTGTGGAAACTGTGGCAGTTTCGCCTGGGTCATCCTCATTCCGATCGGTTACTTCAGTTAATTTCGTTTGGCATGTTAGGGAATATTTCTCTTAATAAAAATGATTTGGATTATTCTTATTCTTCGTGTTTTCTTTTAAAAAGTAAGTGTGTTCCTTTTTCCCTAAGTACTACAAAATCATCTTCTATGTTTGAACTTATACATACGGATGTCTGGGGTCCCTCACCAATTATGTCTCTCTCTGGGTTATGATACTATGTTATATTCATTGATGATTTCACACGTTACACTTGGATTTATTTTCTACAATCGAAGTCACAGGTTTTTGAAAAATTCAAGTTATTTCACTCTATGGTGGAGACTCAATTTCGGGTTTCAATCCAAACTTTGCGCTCTGACTCAGGGGGGGAATATCTCTCAACCAATTTTCATACATTTCTTCAAGATCATGGGATTATTCATCAGACCACCTGTTCTGATACTCCACAACAGAACGGGGTGGCTGAACGAAAAAATCGTCATATTGTTGAAACTGCCAACACCCTGATGACAGCTATGAGTGTTCCTCGTTCTTTCTGGGCGGAAGCAATGTTACATTTCGTCTACTTGATTAACCGGATGCCAACCAAGGTTCTGAACAGTAAATCTCCCTACTTTATTCTCACCGGCTTACCTCCTGCATATTCCACATTTCGTGTTTTTGGTTGTATCTGTTATGTTCATCTGGCTTCACGTGAACGTAACAAACTATCTCCAAAATTAGTCAAATGTATGTACTTCGGATTTGGAGAAACTCAGAAGGGTTTTCGATGTTACGATCCGATTTTCCGTCGTGTTCGGGTTTCATGACATGTTTTTTTTCTTGAACACATTGCCTTTCATTCATCTCTTCCTCCTCCACACACTCCAAACTCTCCTGGTCTAACCGTCTTCCCAGAAATTCCTTTTTCCTCAAGTACTCTCCCTCGTTCGTTGCAGGTTTACTCACGTCGACCACGTACAGATTCACCACCTCTTACTCAACCCGAGCCTACTGTACCTGTTGCAGATCCCGAACCTATCTCGATACGTCGTTCCGCTCATGAACATCGAGCGCCTGATCGCTTGATATGCTCTATGTCTATCATGAATGCTACTTTGAATACCGTTTCTATTCCTACTTCATACTCTCAGGCAGCCACTCATGATTGTTGGAAGAAGGCTATGGCAGAAGAACTTGAGGCATTAGATGATAATCAGACGTGGGACATTGTCACTCGACCTGCTAACCAACAGCTAATTGGTAGCAAATAGATTAATTCTGTCAAGCTCAAGTCGGATGGATCATTGGATCGATATAAGGCTCGACTTGTCGCTCAGGGATACAAACAGGAATACGGAATTGATTATGATGAGACTTTTGCTCCCGTGGCCAAGATGAAAACTGTTCGTACTCTTTTGGCTATATCTGTTGTTCGCTCATGGCCACTCGCTCAGATGGATGTGAAAAGTGACTTTCTTCATGGAGACCTTCAAGAAACCGTATATTTGAAACCTCCTCCTGGATCTTTAATCCCTAACAATAAGGTATGTCGCCTAAAGAAAGCCCTGTATGGCCTCAAATAGGCACCTCGGGCATAGTTCCAACGCTTTCACGATGTTGTTACGGGTGCTGGCTTTACTCAAAGTGGTTATGACCCATCTTTATTTTTGTGCACCACTGCTCACGGAATTGTCATTGTTCTGGTCTATGTTGACGACCTCCTCCTGATTGGTAGCGATGCTACTGGCATTTCAGCTTTAAAGGAAGTTCTACAATCATCCTTCAAGATGAAAGATCTCGGCCATCTAACATACTTTCTTGGACTTGAATTTTCACGTTCCAACCGTGGGATCCTGGTAAGCCAACGTAAATATACCAAGGATCTTCTTGCCTTGGCATCATTGACAGATCAGAAGACAGTTTAGACTCTATTAGAACTTAACGTTCACTATGGCCGTGACGATGGTGATCTACTTGCACAGCCTGACTTATACCGCCGTTTGTTTAGGAGTCTGGTTTACTTAACTATGACTCGCCCTGATATTGCCTACGCTGTCCAAGTCGTCAGTCAGTTTGTTTCTGCTCCTCGAACTCTTCATATGACCGCGGTGTTGCGCATCCTACGGTATCTTCGTGGAACTCTAGATCGATCCATGTTCTTCTCCTCCACGGCGACCCTGAACCTTCGTGCTTATTCGGATGCTGATTGGGCCGGTTATGCTCTCACACGAAGATCTACCACTGGCTATTGTGTCTTTCTTGGCACTTCTCTCATCTCTTGAAAGTGTCAGAAGCAGGCCACTGTTTCCAAATCGAGCACAAAAGCTGAGTATCGGGCGATGTCCACTGCGTGTAGTGAGCTCGTCTGGTCACGTGGACTTCTTTCAGACTTGGACATTCCTCTAAAGAATCCTACTCAACTCCATGTCGATAATCTCAGTGCCATTCAGATTGCCTCTAATCCAGTTTTTCATGAACGGACGAAGCATATTGAAGTTGACTGTCACTTTATCCGCGAAAAATTTCAGTCTGGGCTCATTTCTCTTCCACATGTTGCATCCCATGATCAGATTGCCGACATTCTCACCAAGTCCCTCACTTCTGCACGTCACTCTTTTCTAGTTGGCAAACTATTACTTGTCGATGACCAGCATTAGTTTGAGGGGGGATGTTAGACAGCTCACATACCTTGTATATCTTGTATACCTTGTATAGTTTATTTCCATAGGCAGAGGATTCTGAGTTTATTGTTTCCCTTGTATAGATGGTTGTAATCTCTATATATTCAACCTCATTGGGTTGTCTCAAATACAGAAAAGCTTTCAGCTCCTCTCGGTTTACAAGTCACAATGAATAGACACGGTCGATACAGGCTTTGGCCATAATGGTATATCAGCTAAGAGATTTCTAAGCCACTCGGCTTCTGATCCAACCTTTTTTAAGGCAATAAACTCGGATTCCATAGTCGACCGAGCGATACATGTCAGCTTGGTAGACTTCCAAGAGACTGCTCCTCCACCCAAAGTGAAGACATATCCATTAGTGGATTTTGTCTCATCTGAATCACTGATCCAGTTAGCATCACTATATCCTTCTAATACAGCAGGATAACCATTATAATATAAACCATAGACTATACTGCCTTTTAAGTATCTCAAAATCCTAGACAAAGCATTCCAATGTTCTTTTCCAGGGTTATGCGTATATCTACTTAGCCTTTCTACTACAAAAGCTATATCTGGTCTAGTGCAGTTTGTTAGATACACAAGGCTAACAATTATTCTGGAATATTCCAATTGAGACACACTATTTTCTGTATTCTTCATGAGAGTCACACTATAATCATAAGGAGTACTGACAGGTAAACAGTCAAAATGGTTAAACTTTCTCAATATTTTCTCAATGTAATGAGATTGTGATAATATAATAACACCATTTTTCCTGGTTATTTCAATACCCAAGATTACACTAGCCTCTCCTAAGTCTTTCATGTCAAACTTAGATGACAAGAATTTCTTAGTTGCATTAACTAATTTAATATTAGTTCCAAAAATAAGCATGTCATCAACATAAAGGCATATAATAATATAATCATTTTCAGAAATTTTACTATATACACATTTATCTACATCATTTATATGATAACTATTTGATTTTAAAACACCATCAAATTTTTCATGTTATTGTTTAGGAGCCTGTTTTAAACCATATAATGATTTAATTAGTCTACATACTTTATTTTCTTTGCCTGATATCTTATAACCCTCAGGTTGCTCCATATATATTTCTTTTTCTAAGTCTCCCTTTAGGAAAGCCGTCTTAACATCCATCTAATGTACCACTAGTTTATATATGGAGGTTATCGCTATTAAGACTCTAATAGTTGTAATTCTAGTTATAGGGGAATATATATCAAAGTAATCTATTCCTTCCTTTTGTTTAAAGTCTTTCGCTACCAACCTAGCCTTAAACTTATCAATAGTTCCATCTGGTTTTAGTTTCTTTCTAAACACGCATTTACAGTCTATTGGTTTGTTACCAGGTGGAAGGTCTACAAGTTCCCAAGTATTATTAGATATAATAGATTCTAACTCATCATTTATTGCTTCCTTCCAAAAGGTTGCATCTGGAAAGTTAATAGCTTCTATATAAGTTATAGGATCATCTTCTACTAAGAAGGTGAAAAAACCATCTCTTAAGTTAGTTTCTCTACTAACTCTAGTACTTTTTCTTAGTTGTATCTCTTCTACTACTTTCTCGTAAATATTTTTACTAGTAGACGCAATATCTAATTCATTGACTTCCTCTATTTCTATAGATTTAGATTTCATAGGGAATACGTTCTCAAAGAACTCTACATCCCTAGCTTCTATAATTGTATTAGGATCTAGAATATTATTCTTAATTTTTAAAACTAGAAACCTATAAGCTGCACTGTTTTGTGCATATCCTATAAATATACAGTCAGTCGTTTTAGGACCTAACTTTCTTTTCTTAGTTTCAGGTAATCCTACTTTAGTAAGACACCCTCACACTTTAACATATTTATAACTAGGAACATGATTCTTCCAAAGTTCATATGGTGTTTGTTCAAAAAATTTAGAATGAATCCTATTTAGGATATAACAAGCAGACAGAATTGCTTCTCCCTACATATTTGAGGGTAAGCATGAACTATTTAACATGGCATTCATCATTTTTTTTAGAGTTCTATTCTTACGTTCTACTATTCCATTCTGTTCTGGTGTATAAGGAGCTGTAGTTTCGTGAACTATTTCATTCTTTTCACATAATTCTCTAAATTGAGAAATTCATATTCACCTCCTCTATCTGTTCTAAGTCTTTTAATTTTTATATTTAACTGATTTTCAACTTCAATTTTGTATTTAGAAAAAACATCTAAAGCTTCATCTTTATTCTTTAACTAATATATTCTAGTAAACCTAGAGTAATCATCTACAAAAGTTATATAATATCTTTTTCCACCTCTAGACATGTGATTTCTAAAATCACCTAAGTCACTGTGTATTAACTCTAATAGAACAGATGATCTTTCTATTTGTTTAAAGAGTTTTCTAATGAATTTTGATTATACACATATTTCACATTTTTCAAATTCTTCATTAGATATATTAGGTAATAAACCAAATATATTCATTTTCTTTAAAGATGTCATATTCACATGACCTAATCTACTATATCATAGATAAAAAGGTTCAACGATATAAACAGAACTAGATGTCTTCTTATTATCATTGGATACATTTACAATGAATAAACCATCGCTACAATACCCCTTACCAATAAAGGTTCCATTTTTAGTCATTACAAGCTTATCTGAATCAAATACTAACTTAACACCAGCCTTATTGAGGAGCGAACCAGAGACCAAGTTTCTTCTAATGTCAGGCATATGTAGGACATCATTCAACATTAGAGTCTTTTCAGAAGTGAGTTTCAGAAGTACTTTCCCTTTCCCTACAACTGGAGACGTTCTAGCATTATCCATGAACACTTGTTTATCATCTCCTGATACTTGGTAGGATGTAAACATGCTACGATCCTTACACACGTGCCTAGTTGCACCAGTGTCTAGCACCCACTCTAAGTTGTTTATAAGGAAGACTTCTGACACCACAACTACTACCATGTCAGACTCATTTCCTGTTTCTGTAAGATTAGCCTGCGGCTTATCCTTGTTTTTCTTAAGCCTGCATGTTTTAACATGATGCCCAGGCTTTCCACAGTTGTAGCAGTTTCCCTTTTTCTTGAATTGATTGTTTACATTCTTCTTTTTGAGTTTGCATTCATTTGCGTAATGTCCAGGTTTGCTACAATTATGACAGTTGCCCTTTTTCTTATTATTTGTCCGACTTGATTCCACAAGATTCGCCTTTGAATCTATCTCATTTTTATTTTCTTTTTGGTCCCTGATTCTATTGGCCTCCTCTATTCGTATGTGTACGATAGTGGTTTCCAAAGAAACACCATTCTTTTTTTGTTTCATTCTATTCTTATATTCTTTCCAGGAGGGCGGTAACTTTTCTATTAACGCACCTAATAGAAACACTTCATCCAACTTAATTCTTTCTGTCGATAGTTCGTGAACTAAACTTTGAAAATCGTGAATCTGATTTGTGACAGATTTATCGTCTGTCATTTCATAATGAAGAAAATTAGCAATTGCATGTTTCTTAGCGCCTGCATCTTCTAATATATATTTCTTTTCCAAAGCAGTCCATATGTCTTTAGTAGACACGTAAGAAGCATACACATCATATAGTTCGTTGGATAAAGAGTTTAGAATATAATTTTTACAATTATTTTCATCTGTTACTTCATTTTGATTTGTTGGATCTATAGTAAATGATTCAGATAAAATGTATGAAACTTTAAGGGTGGTCAGAGTGAAAATCAATTTATGTTTCCACCGTTTAAAGGATTGTCCAGCGAACGGTTCGATTTTGGCTAACTCGGTAGAAGCATTTACTGTTACTGTAGCCATAGTCTATGTAATTCAACAAATTCGATTTCAAAATCGTTGAAAAATTTGGTTGAAATAAATAAACTATTAAAATCGAGAACCAAAAAAGGAAAATAAAATTTTGAGATAGAAAATTTATTGAATTGAGTCGAGGCGTGATTGAGTCACTCGGCTTGAAATCGAATTTGCTCCCCTTGGACAGCGTCCCAAGTGCAACAGGTTTCCAGAGCAATCGACTTACAGGATACAACGACTATGACCTGGTCTCAGCGGTGCACTCACTGTACACGGGCTCGAACCACTTGCAGTTTAATCTGAAAGTGCTGAGTTGACTCAACGATGAACTCAGTAATAATGTTAAAAACTGTATCAGAGAGATTTTTATAAGAGAGAGTATTTTCATATATATGAAACTAGAATCGGAAGTCTTTATATAGATTCCGAGATGGTGCATAAGTACCCTTTACAAAAGGTTAGGTCCGTTGGGTTTAAACCCAATAGGGACGACCAACTGGAAGGAATGCATCTCTCTGGTTTAAAACGAAAAGGCGCAAGTGTGAGTACACTCTCGCACATAAAATCCTGTGAGTACCCATACACACACACTCACGCGAGTACACTTACACCGCACCCTCGCCCATGCCCACGCCCGTCCCGTCCCGCACGCGCACACGCACACGGACTCGGATTCGGCTCAACACGGCACGGCTCGGTGCGCGCGTACGCGTGTGTGGTCAATGACATAGATTAGAGATATTGGCATAGCCCCCCTTCCCCCCCCCCCCCCCCCCACAGGACCAAATTCACATGCCCCCTGAAAAGGGCTCAAGCCCTAGGCAAAAATACTATCTTATATACAAGATAGTTTTCTTTGTCAAATCCGATGTGGTACAAAACCCACAACTCAAAAGTACTTCAACTTTTCAAGCTTGGAGAGAAAACATTGAAATTTTGAAAATTCAAATTTTATAATTATTTTTAAAACAAAATATAACGCAGGATTCAAACGCATAACCCTTTGCTCCGATACCATGTCAAACAACCACTTGATCTAAAACCTGGAGATGTTAGAGGATGGTGTATCAATGTATATCAAGGGACTGTAGAGGAGCATACTGGGCAATGGTGGAGGGACACTCACTCACACCATAAACAATGGCCCCTCATGGGAGAATTTATTACAGAGTCATACTTGCTACTCCAAGATTCAAACACATGACCTTTTGCTTTGATACCATGTCAAACAACCACTTGATCTAAAACCTGGAGACGTCAGAGGATAGTGTATTGATGTATATCAAGGGACTTTAACAAACATTACAATTTCAAATCTTATGAAGGTTCCGAAGGATTCCAACAACCATAAAACTTACTTTCTAGATCAAAATAAGAAAAACCCATAAACCGTGGATCAAAGCAAAACCATTCTAATGCTAACCAACCATCTAAAACTTCAATAACATATTACAATTTCATGAATGACATAAAAAATGTTTTTGAGAGCTTATGAAGATTTCCAACAATCATAATACTTGCTTTCCAGACAAAAATAAGAAAAACCCAGAAACCATTTATATTGAAATAAAAGCATGCAAAAGCTGGTGAAAACCAAGAAACTAAAAAGCTTGTGAAGAGTTCCACATCCAATTCTTACATTTCTAGATGAAATGAGCAAAACCCAGAAATCATATGCTGAAATAAAGCAAATTCAAATACTTTAGGAAGAGATGAACAGGGGTTTGGAGGCTCATACATGGAAGAAGAAAGAGAAAACCATGGAATTCAGTGCCTGAAAGAGCACAACTTTCAGGGTTTTTGGAGGGTTTTGGAGAGGCTTGGATCTTGTGAAGATTGAAGATAGAGAGAGATTCTGAAAGATGGATGGTTAGATGACGTTGAAACGGTTTCTGGAATTCGGATTGTAGAGAAAGAAAGAGAGCTTTTCTGGAAGCTTTTTGTATTTTTGCGGGTTTTCGGTGAAGATGGTCTGATTATAAATTTAAGGTGTATTCTCTCGCATGAGATGGAATAGAGAACTTCGCGGTCCACGTGGAATATTAAATACATTTCAAAGATCGAATCCGTTCATTATGATTTACCACACTAAAATGTTGGAAAAAACAACTTTATTTAGGATATTTTTGAATATTTTATTTACTTCTGCCTGCAAGTGAATCCGTTCATTATGATTTACCACACTAAAATGTTGGAAAAAACAACTTTATTTAGGATATTTTTGAATATTTTATTTACTTCTGCCTGCAAGTGAGCCATCTGATGAATGGACTATTAATAAAGGTCATCCTTGTAATATCCTATCTGATGGGTGGTGTAGATCTTGCATTTGTGTTATACCATAGAATGCGTGACGCGAAGACCCCGTCCATCTCAAGCGAGCGAGATTACTTGGCATCTTGTATTATATGTGTGGGGCCCACTAGTGATGATCACGTACCAGGTGGAAGGGATGACGAGGTCGGCAGCTACCAGGCGCCGCGCGCAGGAGATGTGTGACGTATTGTTTGTTGGATAATATGTTGAATTAAATAGACTATAAAAATCGAGAACTAAAAAAGGAAAATAAATTTAAAGAAAGAAAAACTTATTGAATTGAGTGGAGGCGTGACTGAGTCACTCGGCTTAAAATCGAATTTGCTCCCCTTGGACAGCGTCCCAAGTGCAACAGGTTTCCAGAGCAATCGACCTCCAGGATACAACGACTATGACCCGGTCTCAGCGGTGCACTCACTGTACACGGGCTCGAACCACTTGCAGTTTAATTCGAAAGTACTGAGTTAACTCAGCAATGAACTCAGTAACAATGGTAAAACCGTATCAAAGAGAGTTTTATAAGGCAGGGAAGAAATGGTTTAAAACGGAAAGGCGCAAGTGCGAGTACACTCTCGCACATACAATCCTGCGAGTACCCAAACACACACACCCACGCGAGTACACTTACACCGCACCCACGCACAGCTCGTCCCGTCCCGTCCCGTCGCGTCGCGAACGCGGACGCGGATACAGACTCGGCACGGCTCGGCTCGGCGCGCGCACGCGCGTGTGTAGTCAATGACATAGATTAAAGCTATTGGCATAGCCCCCCATAGGAACAAATTCACATGCCTCCTGAAAGGGGCTTAAACCCTAGGCAAAAAGCATATCATATAAATAGTAGAATTTTTTTTGTCAAATCCGATGTGGGACAAAATCAACACCTCAAAAACATCAAAATTTTAAATGTGGAGGGAAAACACCAAAATTTGAAAATTTAAATTTTTAACATTATTTTAAAACAAATACAACATTGTTAACACGTGTACGGTCAACTTTAATATGCTTTGAATACGCCAAGATGAGATGATCTGTGTACTGTTGGACCATTGGTCTTATCTAGCGCTGTAAACGGGCGGGCCTATTCAAAACTCTGATTTTTCGGCTTAAAAAATATGGATCTCCCCAATTGTCCTAACCTATCACTTTTCTTGGATTTTATGCCATGAATGTGGACCATTAAGTATTTTCTTTTCAACCATCCTTCTGAAGATCTCTCTGGTCAGATGCTTGAGATCTAATTTTGAATCATTGGAAGGTGGACATGTTATAGGTATCATACGTGCGATCCTGATAGACGTCACACTGCCACGTGTACCGTTGAGAAGTGGCGCAGATTGGGTACCACCCCGAACAGGACCTAGCTAGAGACCGACGATAGTACGTGATGTTGTTCCCTTGACCATTCAATCTCTCTTTTCTTTTTCATTTTCATTTTCATTTTTTTTTTTCACCGGCGCACACACACCCCCGCACACTCATAGAATTTCACCACCTATGGGTACTCGAACTCTTGAGAGGGAGTTGAAACTCTCTCTCAAGAGTTCGAGTACCCATAGGTAATGAAATCCCTCAACGTGAGTGCGTAGGGTGTGTGTACGTGTGCTAAAAAAAGAAAAAGAAAAAGTGAGGACCCACTTGACCATTTAATTTGCTTGGGTACTACCCTCCAAGAAGTTTTCAACAGGAAGGTTTTAATCCTAACTCTTTTCTTGTGCTGTGGTCTACTCACCTGTCAATCTTTTTTGTTTTTTTTTGGTTTTTTTTTTTTTGTTTTTTTTTGTTGTTTTTTTGTTTTTTTAGCTTAATGCCTTAAAATAGTATGTCAATATAAATGAACGGCTTAGATAAAATATATACATCATAATAGCCCCAGATAGCCCTGACATGACAATTCCTCTCTAACTAGCTTAGGGGGCATTAATAGCCCCAGATAGCCCTGACATGACAATTACTCTCTAACTAGCTTAGGGGGCATTTGGTGCATGATATTAGATGAATTAGGTGGGATGGAATTGCATTTGGTCTCGTGCCAATTCCACTCGGTGTTTGGAAAGAATGAAAAAGCTTGAAAATAGATTAGATTAGATTAGATGGAATTGTATTTAACCCATGCTGATTCCACTGAATGTTAGCAAGTTGTATAGGTCTCACCAAGATGTGTGGGCTATATCTACACTGTCTACTTATTTTTCGAGATCATTTTAGAGCATGGGCTAAAAAATCAGATAAATCTAAAGCTCAAGTGGACCCCATCACATAAAGTAGTAGGGATTGAACACCTACCATTGAAAATTTCTTTGGAACCACATAAGTTTTGAATCTGTTTTATTTTCAGACCCATGCAATGAAATGAGGTTACAAAAT